>CM074863.1:53797500-63797500 GCA_037501455.1 Lantana camara | reverse complement strand
CACATGAACCAAAAGAATTGTCAATTAGCTCTAAAGGGGAGCATGAGCTCCCCTATATATAGGAAAGGGAGAGGGACGGCCGAACCTATTCCTTGTTGGACAAGGATTTGGTTCCTCTCTCTCCTATTACTTGATCATCAAGTATTTTCCAACTTTGACTTTGAATTCTAATTCAAGTCAACTTTTAAGAGAGCTAAAAATATCCAAACTATTTTTGGATAATTTTATACTTTATTTATTATAAAATAAATAACTTATTTTTATCTAATTAATTAATTTGTAATTAATTAACTAGATTATTTTCTCCAAAATAAGACTTTCTTTTTAATTCAAAATTAAACCAAAGTCTATTAAATAATTAACACATTTAATTATTTAATACATATATATATAATATATATATATATATTCACACGTGTGTGACACGTGTCACAGTGACACGTGTCACTCACGTGAGCCACACGTGTGATTTCACACGTGTGGAACCCTCTTGGCCCGATTAACTCGTTTAATCATTTTAAAGCCTCAACTCATGTAACTAAGTTGTTGTGTGTGACCCTCTAGGTTCTCAATTCAATTAGCAGTGACCCCAATTAATTAATTCACTAATTAATTAATCAGTCCACAGATTAAACGACCATAGTCTAGCAACAGGTGTTTAACCCCTAGCTGAATTGGAATGTTCGGATTCGACAGAACCTTTAAGTCATTGATTCATGTGAGATACAATCCTCCTACTTACTATCTCTCAACCAAGATCTAGGGCAAGGGAATATTCAGAACCCTAATAATCCGGTCTTAAAGCTAAGTGCATTTCATATCCATTTGATCTCAATCCAAGAAACCCTTTCCTTGATGTCTTGATCTACTGCCTTGGCCAAGGACTTCATATGGCATATGAATGACTTACACAATAAGAGATCACCTTGCAAATGCAAGTGTAGGTCCTATCTTGATTCTCATTCACTTTCACGAGTCACTTGTGCAGCCCCAGCATAAGCCTTGAATCAGTTGTCTAAGGCGACACCCTTTAAAGCTTATACATAAGACTACAGAGTTAACTCATAAAGTGACAAGGAACCTCAAGTCTAAGGATCAATTAATCACATCAATGACTCGTGAGATATTTCCTAATCTGGAAGTTTCCATTTCCTGAAATAGAAACTTCCTTTCCCATTTAGGAATGTTCTCACACGGGGCACCTCAGTGAACTTACTTATTAAAGTAAGCACCCTCATGTATCACGCACGTATCAACTATACACTTTGCACCTCCATGAAACAAGGTGGTCCTTCTTAAGGGCGTGATCCCACAAGCAAGCCTTAGAGGAGTCAGGTTGACACTCCCACTGTCTGTAGGACTCATTGGCTTGGAGTATTTTACTAATCATGACTCATGTGATATAGGGCTCGTTTCATGAACCATTTCACCTAAATGGTAGAGTCCTAAAGTCATCAGGATTAGGGGAGTTCTCATACATGCACAGCTAAAGTAAACGCATACCAAACAAGAGCATATAAAGAAGTGTTACCTTAATTCGTTATTTCATGCAAAGATTGTCTCTGATTACAATAAGGAAAAGCACAAAGCGGATATACAATCGGCTTTCTAGGGTACTATTCCTAACACTCAATCCCCTAAAAGAAGAGAAAAGCTTCTCCAAGTGCAGCACAAAGAAGAAAGGGAGGAAGAAAGAAGGGTTTGGGCTCAAGGTGGGATTTTGAGAGACCTACTCCACCATTTCTTCTCCAAATCAAGAGGTAAGTCCATTTTTGGATTCTCCATGTCTTTTTGGTTCTTTTAAGTGCTATTTGATGAGTTCTCTTCCTTGTTTGCTCCCTCCATGGCTTATTTGATGAATAGTATAGGTTTGATCCAATTTGATGATTCTAGCATGTCTTCTTGTAATTTATTTTGGTTTGAAGCTTGCATTTAGGTCCTAAGACATCACATGTGATATATATTAACTTGGTTTGCATGAGGGTTGAGTATCCATGAATGTGCCATTAATGATTTTGTGAAGAACTTGGATATGTGATGCATCTCTTCATTTTGCTTCATTCTAGCTTGGTTTAAGCATGTTCTAGGGCATGAATATATGATGCGTAGCTTATGTATTATGTGTTGGCTTGGATTAGGATTGGTTTCTTGGTGTTTTAGGGGCCAAAACCTCAAGTTTTTACTGCTGGAGCAAACCCACGGCCGTGGATTTTTGCACTAAAATCCACCCACGGTCGCCACTATATTGGGATATTGAGGATTGGCGATGTACTAAGGGTGGTAAGCTCACGAGAGCTAAGGTTTCATGTAAGATTTAGAAGATGGTCGAGAAGGTTAAGTTGATACAGCAGAGAATGAAAGCGGCTCAGGATAGACAGAAGAGTTATGCGGATAAAAGGAGAAGGCCCCTTGAGTTTGAGGTCGGAGATCGTGTCTTCTTGAAGGCATTTCCTAGGAAGGGCTTTTCTCATATTGGTAGAGGTGGAAAGCTTAGCCCTCGATATCTTGGACCGTTTGAGATTCTAGAGAGGATTGGAGAGGTGGCGTATAGGTTGGACCTACCGCCGAGTTTGACTGGGATTCACAATGTGTTCTATATTTCACAGCTTCGGAAATTCTACCCCGATGAGTCGACGGTTTTACCGGTTGAAGAGGTACAGCTTGAGTCCGATTTGACGATTGTGAAGCAACCAGTTGAGATTCAGGATCGGAAAGTACAAGTGTTGAGAAACAAGCAGATTCCCTTGGTCAGAGTGTTGTGGAGAGATCAGAAATCCGAGGAATCAACTTGGGAGACTGAGGAGAAGATGAGGAAGTTGTATCCAGAGTTGTTTCGAACAGCGAACCTGGGGACAGGTTCTCCTAAGGTGGGGAGGTTGTGACGCCCCGTCCGATAAATCGTACAGGTATGCGCCACGAGAGAGTTTACCTTATGCACTTATGTGATTTAATTTCCTTTTTATGTGTTTAATTTCAACTTTGATTGAAAATGTGACTTAATTGACTAAAATCCAAAATAGTAAAATATGAATTCTTGCATGACAACTTGAGAATGGAACTTGGATGAATTTAAATTAATTGTTGGAATTTGAATTAAATAGGACTTGGACCTATTTGTGTGTCTTGGGCCTAACTTGAATTAGGTGAGTTCGGGTCATTCGGGACCAATATGGGCTCGGGAATTCGAATTCGAATTCCGACACCACCATTGGACTCGAATCGGTGATTCAGGTCCAACGGAATTTATTTTATATTTTTCGGAAACCATTTAGACTTTAAACCTTTTAATTGTGACTTATTGGGCCGAAGGTCATTTATTTGAGCCCCAATCCTATTCAAGCCTCTAGCCCCACATTTTATCTTGGAAACCGTAACCTTGACCTAAAACTAGTAGCCACCATATAAATAGCTTTATCCCCTTTTCATTTCATTTCAAACCACACAAGTTAACTTCCAAGAGATTCATGGAGAAATTTCAAGAGAAGATCAAGACTTGAACCATCTTTCATTCTAAGAGCCCATATTCCTTGATTTTCTCACTCCTTCACAAGACAAGGTAAACTTTGGATCTCTTTTAATGAATATTTCATTTCTATTCTTGGATTGGAGCATGAAATTTGTTGGTATGAACTTGAATGATGAGATCTTGAATTACTTGAGCAAGCTTTGATGGTATATATATTAATTAATTAATTTAGGCTGGAATTTACCCCTGTTCATCCACTTTTCTTGCTGGAATCGTGAGCAGCAGCTTCGTGCTGGATCGAATTGCTAGGGAAATTATGATTCTCAATTGTGCCAAATTCTGCATTGTTTACACTTGGAAAACGTAATGATTACATGGAATGGAAATGGGATCTGGCGAAATAAAGAATTTTCAAACCTGCAGCTCTTGTACTTTTGAATTTATTAATACCCGATAGAGTATTAAAGTTAATTTAGTTGCTGCGGCCTGCGTGTGGGTACCTAGGAAACCGTGGTGATTTACTTGAAAATGGACTTGAGGATCTGGATGAAATAACACAAGTTTCAAACTTCAATTCTTGTGCTTTGAATTTAATAATAATGGATAGGTGTACTAATGTTGAAATCAATTGCTGCGTGAGGTGCCTAGGGAGCCGTGACTGTTTGCTTGGATATTATTTATAATTGGCTTGTATAATGTTTTCGGTTGTGGCATATATATGTAGTAACAAAGATGGAATTAAAGTCGAGATGCTTTAAATAAATAAGTATGGTGTGATCGTCTGATTATTGTACTTGGTAGCATGAATTTCCTTTAATCTACCTGCCGCCACGTTGCTTCTTTCATTTAATTTGGGTGTTAAATTCTTGTGTCTAAAGCTCCATTTTCACGCCACTATCTGAAGCTTCATGAATTGATCCATACTTGTGTGTGTGTATTATATATATAAAGTGTAATTATAGCCTTTTTGGGATGTCCTTCACGTGGCTGTATATCAATTAAAGCTTGACCATTAATTTCGAATAAAACCTGACTTTGATTAACTATTCAGGTACTCTTTTAATTAAGTTAGGTAGATTATTTGTTATGGAGTGCTTGGCGTGTAATATGTATAAATGAAATTTCTTATATAATATTGTAAATTAACGTTGTATATATATTTAAGTGTTAGTGTAATTATAAATTCCAGGTATTAAAATGGAAATGAGAATTCAAGATAACCCCGCTTTCTTTCTTTGACGGCATTAATGTGTTGTATCCATTTTCTATTTTAGAGTAATTATTATTATAATCTGACTTGGTTAATTATTGAAAGTGTTAGAATATCTTTATATGTTATAAATGCGCTTTTAACCTTAAGAATGATATGAACTGAAATTGTTTATCTTAGCCTTTGGGTTGCTTGGTACATTATATGTTATGATATTACTCTAATTACGTTCTAAACTCTAGTACTTCATGTTAATTGTGTAATTTATTATTAAGTACATGTCTTATGCTATGATACGTGACTTAGGTGATACGTATCATTCCATAATGCATTTCATACATGATGTTCTATATTGCCGTGTGTCTTACCTGGTTCATATAGAGTTTAAGTCTGGGCTTTTGTATGTCTCGTTACAGAGTTTGGTGGTGCCGGTGAGCCCGAGGTTTAGAGTGTTTGGCCCTTCACACTCTCAGACTCTACTACTACGAGGCGAGGTTTAGGATTTTGTATAGTTATGCGACCTATGGCCTTAATATGCTGATTTCAACCCTTGCATGCGATTATATCTATTATAAATACGTATGTGTTGGATATGATATGTTTATGACCTTGTGAATCAACTCTGTTTTGCAAAATTAGATATGAAGGCATATGTAAGCTGTTTTGAAAAGTATGTTACGTTATGTTCTGTAGCGAGTTGGCCATGAAATATTGGCATCTGTATGTATGTATGTTTGTATGTGGATCCGAGGAGCTATGGGTAAGGAGCCCCCGGGACGGTTAGGGCCGTCAGGTGTATACCTGTGCGTAGTTCCAAGGAGCTATGGGTAAGGAGCCCCCGAGACTTTTAAGGCCATCGGGGATATACCTGTGCGTAGTTCCATTTGAGATATCATTGCGCGACCTTAGGGTGATGAGGGAGACGTGGTATCTTGAGCCTTTGGCTAAGGCCTGGGAGGACTCTTGTGGGTTCGCTACCCCTTGAGGGTGTGTATGTTCTAGATGGTTTGGGGACTGTACATCTCCTCCATTATTGGTGTAGCGGTTGGATTGATTTTTGTATTCTATGATTTGATATGTTCTGAGGAGTAAAGGTGGGAAGCTCGTACTCGCCGAGCATGTGTTCTGTTCTATTATGGAATTATGAATCGGGATAGAGTCCTTTTGGAAAATGGTTTCTAAATCTATATCTATATTTATTTGGGTTATTTCGAAATGTTTTGGAATGCAACACCTATCCCCGGTTCATGAGTCCATCCTTTTATTCTGTGCTATGCTCTATATATATATATTGTGGGTGTGCGTTAGCCCCCCTCACTCGGTCAAGTTAACTGACCCCTCATTTACACTTTTAGTTGCAGGTTGTTTGCGTTTGCTAGGCGGAAGTGAGTCATTTGAGTTGCACTTCGTCGGTCTCGTCTTTCTATTTGCATTTGTCTTTTCATACACGTTACTTATGCTTTGACTTGTAGGCTTGAGATTATACTTTACCATTCGGTAGCCCTGCGTGGCACTCTCATTCGGCCCCTTGTGGCACTTGATGATTACTACTTTATGTTGATATTCGGGACTAGGGATTTATGCTAGTTGAACCCGTCACTTGTTATGTTTGTTGATCTATTATTCGGGATTAGGTATCTATGCTAGTTGAACCCGTCACCTACTTTGCATGTTTTGTTTTAAATGCTTCCGCTATCTATTGTTGTTGGTTTTAATTGCTTCCGTGCTCTGAGTTTTGGTCAAGTTAGATCCGCCTAGCCTAGTGTGTGAGTTGATCTCCCGTTCGCTCTGATTCGGATTCGGGCATGGACTTTCATTTCATGCTCCGGGTCTGGGTCTTAGTGCGGGGGATGTGGCACTTCTTCGTTTGGGGTGTTACATTTACTTTACTCCCCATAAAATTATACAACATAATAGGATATAAATACTGCATTAGAACATTTGTGTACTACATTTTGTGAAAAATATACAACATATTTTCAGAGGTATTTTCAGTACTACGTTATGTGAAAATTATACGACATTTTTCCAAAATGGGGAGCTAAGTAAAAATATGTTTCCCAAGTTGGGATTTATCCCACATTACCGGTGACCAGAAGGATCACGACATTACACCTCTGTATTGGGAAAAACAGAGTAACAGTCCAACAGGAAAATAGAATGGCATCCTTGATCCTAGTAGTGTGTTACAACAACAAATTACAAAGAAAGGGTACTTTCCAGGACTATAAGTTATAACCCATCAATGTCAAATCTATCAAAATAAATAAAAGAAAAAAAATAGAAAAAGAGAGAATTTACAGGATAACAAGATAAGTGATAGGTGAGCAAGCCCCGCAGGCATAACGAAATAGATTAGAAGTTATTGATGCCTTTGATAGTCGGTGGGATTCATGTTTGGCTAACTAGGTTTGATTAAATATCAAGGTTTTCTAAATTGGGATCCCTAATTTGAGAAGAATCAGTTAGCAATCCTCTTCAAACCATTTTAAAATAACTTATATTGTAACATCTTTGGAAGAGTATCGATGAATGATGCATACTCTTTGCGAGACCTCTAATAAAACCTCAAGTCAACAAAACTAATCATATCATGTGGTATTTTTGTGAGAGAATAATGGCCACCTCTTTTCATGCGATAGGGAAGTATTTATAAAAATTTATTAAAGAAAGTGTCAGATACTTGAGAGAAATCTGCCAGTTAGGTAAATGAACCCTTCACTACATTAGCTTCCATATCCATCTATGCAAGTAACTAATTTTCTCAGTAATTTGAAGAGACTCCAACATTCCTATATAATTAGCCCGTGAGATTTGATGAAATTATAAATTACTACCTAAGGTTTGAGAAATTGCGAACTCCTTCCTAACCGTTACACACTCTCTTATAAATTTCACCTATCGTTAATCACACCGTTTAAACTCATATTTACATTTTAAAAATACCCATAGAGTGTGTATTGTAATTTTAATGAGAGTTTAATGATATAATTGTAATATTAGTTAATTTTGGATTTTTTGTATTTAAAAAGTTATTATTTAATTTAATATTTTATCTATAAATATAAATTAAATTAGATATTACATGCATATTTATTTTTATGAAATATGATAGAAAGTTATAAATTCCCTCTTATATTTATATCTTAGTTTTAATATATTTTGTAAAAGTTCATTTAAAGTTAATTTAGAATACTTTATTTGCAATTATAATAATTTTTCCCTCAAAATTGAAAATCCTAACAAACACACCAACATCAATAAATGCATTAGTAGATTCACATAAATATCCGTCAAAATCATTTAAACAAATATTTCAAACGTTGAACATGCATGATCAATATCTACAGAAAAATATTAGGCATCCATAAACTCTAGATATGAAATTAGTTTATCATAAAAATACTAAAATATAATTAAGTAGTATTCATTGAAAAAAAATATATTAGGTAGACACAAAACTCAATTATTTACATCAAAACCCCTAAGAATTTCAGACCTTACATTAACTCCCCTTACTTTTGGGTTCTTTATTACATATACCCCCCTGAGTTTCAACATATTAGGGGTAAAATAGTAAATTTCGCAAATTCAGTTAAATTTAATGGAGGAGAAAACGGGTCAGAGGGAGTTCGTAGTTTCTCAAATCTCAGTGGGTAATCTGTAATTTCCTCAAACCTCAAGGGACTGTTAGTAATTATCCCTAAAATATATATATATATATATATATATATATCCAAATACAATGTGCCACAACATCTTTTAAAATTAACCTCTCTTTCCTTCTTGAAATGAACCCCTCTTTTCTCAAAATCTTATCGAAGTAAGCCAGAGTTTAAGATAGGCTAATCAATAGAGATCAAACCAAAAATTTGGATAGTTATATCTCAAGGGTCATATTTATAGAATTTTGAGACTTACGGTTTTAGTCATGCAACCTTTTCTTATCATCAATTCATAAATTTCTATTCAATTTGTTACGATCTTACTAGATCTGCTATGTAGCACCCCGAGCGAAGAACACTACATCCCCCGCACTAGAGCCCAACACGTGTAACGAAATGGGAAGTCTGCACAGCACCAGGCCATAGCGAAGGGGAGACAAACAAAATCTCACCTAAGCTAGATAGTCTAGATCCTAATATAGAGCGACCAACAAAACAAACATGAATGCGGAAGCAACAGGATCCAATCAATCATACATACATACAAGCTACGATCAACTAATACAAATATTACATAACATACCCGCCACGGGCCAAATTAAATCATGTCAATCCCCAAAGCTCAAAGTCATATGAATATACAATATACATAGTACCATAATGGAAATAAAGATGCGAAGTATGCAAAAGACTTGATCTACACAATCCAAAGGACTCAAAAGATAACCGGTGCCTAGCTCGAACCAGAACCTGTACCTGCAACTCAAAGAAAGACGGGGAAAAAAGAAAATAATGAGGAGGGGTCAGTCCTAATGACTGGTGAGGGGGCTAACACACGCACACATACATATACATAAGAGCATAGCATATTCAAAGTCAAAAGGTACATGAACCGGGGCTTGGTTTTTCCAATCTAAAACATTTTCTCCCTTGATACTAGATAGAAGAAGAATTAGGGCCGAAGGCCAAAATCAACCAATTTTAGTAATTAGAAATCCACCTAACTCGGCGAGTGCGAGTTTTCCAATCAACTCCTCAGATTCATATTCAAATTCAAATTCAAATCAAATTCAATGCCAACCTTCACTACTTGGAGAAGAGAGAAGCCACCTCTTTATCCCTGGGTTCAACTGAGACGGGGGCTAATTTCTCCTACCCGCTCATTCAACGGTGGTCGCCACGGGCTCAAGAAAACCCGTCTTCCCCTCGACCTTCGGAGGTTGGGCGAATCCTCTCAAATGGAAATGTGCACGGTAGGGTACTCTGGCGACCCCATGGCTGTCCCTGATGTTCCTTACCCACATCTTCGGGGCCTAAGTTCAAAGTCAAATTCAAAGTCATATTCAAATGACCTATCTTTCAAGGCCATACCTTGCTAAGGTTCAAAAAACACACCAACCCTTTTCAAAACGAACAAACGAAAACATAGATATATATATATATATAAACGTTTTTCAAAGGTTTCATAGCAAACGGGACAAATCCCTCAAAATATATATCAAATATGTATCTAAATACATGTATATATGTAGGTCGCATACGGGCTCAAATACATATAGGGTCGTAGGTCGAAGTAACTAAAAGAAAGAAAATCTTACCTTGACAAATGAAACAAACAATGCGAAGCGAAACCACACCTATAGAATGGCTCCACACTAACAAGCTACTCCACACGGACAATCTAAACACCAAAGATAACACTCAGATACAAAATGAACCATATAGACAATCGGAAATGCATATGAATGCGAATGATGCAGTGCAAGTCATAAACGTTTAACACTTAAACATATCAAAGCATTTAACATGTTATCACATAAATGACACTTAAATTAAACACATAACATGTTAAATAAAAACCTAATATATCAAATTATATCATATCACAAGCATACATAAGTTTAAAACACATAAGGAATGCAATAGATACAAGGAAGCATTACACGTAGCACTTAAACGGTTTTGCATTTAAAGTCACGTTTACACCTTGAAAATAATATCATAAAATTAAAATAAACATCATAACTAATTATAATCTAACTTAATAGTATGTTAGAATCATAACTGGGGTGGGAAGAATTAAATAAAATACATAACAAAACAAGAAGATTGCACAAAAACTCAAATATAGGGCTATCACGGGGGTGACAATTTCATGCATAATCCTTGTCACTCCCGTGCCTCAGCATAGGTAACCAAGGAAACAAGACACGAGGGTGACATTATTTTAGTATAAAAGAGGTCACGGGGGTGAGCTGGTGCCGAACCTCACCCCCAAAGAAAGCTTGGAGGTTACGGGGGTAACCTCCCACACGTACAAGTACCCCCACGAGGGTGGGTTTCTATTCATGCATCTTCTTTATCAAAAATTCGAGTTGAACCCCCTGTTCTTTTCCATTACAAAGAGCAGCAGCAGCAGTAGGTAACACAACATAACTAAGGCAGTAACAAAGGCACCGAAATGAAGGAAAAGGAGCTTAAACACCATTCACAACAAACCGGTAACTTAAAGCAACTAAAAGATGCAATTATCTCAACAAAAATTCAACTTCCATGATAAAAGCTTGAGATGCTTCAATGGTGAATCACACTACACTCATGCTCAATGAAATCTACGAATGCAACAAAGAAGCTTCAAGGATCACAAAGAATGTCTTAAACCACAAAATGGTGCAAGGAAGAGCAAGTTCTCATATATTTTGATATAATCCACCACTATTCATGATATTCTTCAAACTCCATGAAAACAAAGCTTAAAAAATGAAATGTATGGACTAAAAGATGCATAAGAAGGTGGAGAATTAAAAAATACACTTACATCTAAGATTTGATGAAGATTGAAAGTCAAATGAGTTTAAATAGATCAAAGGTATGAAGGGTTTTTGTTTCTTCACTTCTTGCTTCCTTTCCTTTTCTTATTTCGATGTTTGGATCAAAATGGGAGAGAGAGATATGTTAAGGGATAGTTGGTAGAATATGGATCCAAGTATGGGCCAAAAAGGGCCTAAAACAGGTCAAATACGGCTAAAACGGGTTAGGGTAGCAGATTCAGTACAAGTAGTTTAGTTCGGTAAAGTTTCGGAGGTTCAAACTAGCTTAGAAAAATCTGAGGATAGTTCCATTGGATCTAAATCACCAAAACAAGTCCAACAGTGGTGTTGGAATTCGAATCTGAATTTCCAACCTCAAGTTACGCGAACTGGAACCAAAGGTGCCCTAATTTGCACTTAAGGTCCTTAAGTCCCCAAAATTGCAAAATAGGTCCAAGACCTTGTCAAACGAGTCTCAAAGCATAAAATAAACACGTAGACAAGTTCATAAGACATATATATCAAATATATCATATATTCACAAAACTCAAAATCAAAGTCGGAGTCAAACAAGGCAAAGTTCAAGTACTAAATCAAAGTTCAAATATTAAATCATTCATAATACACATATAATTCAAAGATTAACATATAAAAGCATAATTAAATATTTTAAAAATGCACGTATCACACTCGTGATATCATACCTATATGGCCGAACTCACGGGGCATCACATGCTACCATTCTTGCACGACGCTCCTTTTGTACGGGCTAATCTCCTTCCTTGTTGCATCTGCATTGAGCCATGGGCTTGGTCTTATTCATGTGTTAGACTAAACCTTGGGCCAGATGGGTAGGTCCCCAACAATATTCCCGCCCCCAAAGGCCACAATGAACAGAGAAGATTGATAGAAGGTTCAACCCAATAATTTATTCCAATTCATTGAGCTTGTCATCAATCAAAAGAGGATGTTCTATATATTTAGTCCGGCTATTCTTCAATTAATATTTCTTCCTCACGTCAAATGTTTTTTCACGTTGTCATTTGTTCGCAACAATTTCCCTTGTAGATTTTTTATTCCTTCGATGTGATGCCCCATCCGATAAATCGTACAAGTATACGTCACGAGAGAGATTACGTTACGCACTTATGTGATTTAATTCCCTTTGATGTGTTTAAATCCCAACATTTATTAAATATGTGACTTAATGGGCTAAAATGGGAAATATAAAATATGAATTCTTGCATGAAAACTTGAGAACTAATGGGTTAATGGGAAACGTGGCTACTTGAATTTAATTGTTGGTGTTGAATTTAAATAGGACTAGGGCCTATTTGCAATTTTTAGAAGTTTGGGCCTAATTAAAATTAGGTAATTTTTGGTGCGTTTGGGACCGATATGAGCTCGGGAATTCGAATTCGATTTCCGACACCACCATTGGATTTGATTCGGTGATTCTAGTCCAATGGAATTTACTTTATATTTTTCGGAAATCGTTTAGACCTTAAACCTTTTAAATTTGACCTATTGGGCCGAAAGTCATTTATTTGAGCCCAAATCCTAATAAAGCCTCTAGCCTCATATTTTATCTTGGAAACCCTAATGAAATCTTTAGCCACCATATATATACCATAAAACCCTAACCTAGCTTCATTTTAATCTTCACTTCACACAAATCATATCATCCATGGAAGAGCTTCAAGAGAGGATGAAGATCTAAGACTTTCCTACACCTTCAAGAGCTCATATCTCCCTCGTTTCTTCATCATTTCAAGAGCCAAGGTAAGCTACGGATTTCCCTTGATGTGTATTTCATTTCTATCCATGAATCTTAGCATGAAATTAAATGTATAAACTTGTATGAGGAAGTCTTGTGAAAATGGTGATTTATGCGCAACTCGAAGAATATGGCTCTAATGGTGAATCCTTGAGTTCTTGAACATGAATATATGTTTCTCCATGTTGAATATGTGCTATAGTTGTTGATAGTATGATAGGGAGTGAGTTTGGATGCATCTTGCCATGGTTGAAGCTTGATTTTCATTAAAATGGGTTGTATGAGTTTTGGCCAAAATCACCCTTGTTCTCGAGCTAAATTGATATTTATGTGATAAGCATGATTTATGTGATAATATATATGATTTGCGTGGAAATTTTATGGTTTAATTGGTGTGAAATCGGCCATTTTCTGCCATGGTTTCCTTCTTCCCGAAGCTGTGAAGCTTCAGCACAAGACAGACGCCAAGATCTGGCCGGAACGGCCGTTCACGTTTGGCCTTGGTGCCCGGAACGGCCCTTCCCGCCAAGGGCTGATGTCAGCAAGCGAGAACGGGAAGGGTCGTTCCCGTTTTTTCCTTGAGATGGGAACGGTCGTTCCCATGCTCGCTAGGTGGCTTCTGGGAATGACCGTTCCCATGCTTAGTTATGCATGGGAATGGCCGTTCCAGAGCTACTGTTACACTTTGCACTTGTCTTTTCCGTGTTTGTTTGATCCGTTTGAATTGCTTTATGACTTATATGCTTTAATATGATTTCAAATTCTTTGTTAAACCTTAATACTTCGTTAATTGCATGATTTGGTGGAATATATGAACTATGCTACGTGACCTATGTGTACTCTTCATTCCATATTACATATCATTCATCTCTTGATACGCCGTACGTCTTACTTGGTTCATATAGAGTTTAAGTTTGGGCTTCTGTATCTCTTGTCACAAAGTTTGGTGGTGCCGGTGGGCCCGAGGTTTAGAGTGTTTGGCCCTTGACACTCTCAGACTCTACTTGCACAAGGTGAGGTTTAGGATTTTTATATAGTTAAGCGACCTATGGCCTTAATATGATGATTCAATCCTTGTATACGGTTATATACTATATATTATTAGATATGTGTTGGATATGATTTGATTATGACCTTGTGGATCATCCTTGGTTTTGGAAAAAATTAATTAGTAAGGCATATGTAAGCTATTTTGGAAAATTCAGTTATGTTATGTTTCTGTAGCGAGTTGGCCATGAAATAATGGCATCTGTATGTATGTATGTATGTGGATCCGAGGAGCTATGGGTAAGGAGCCCCCAGAACGGTTAGGGTCGTCGGGGATATACCTGTGCGTAGTTCCATTTGAGATATCTTCACGCGACCCGTGCTGCAGGGAAGGTGTGGTATCTTGAGCCTTCGGCTAAGGCCGGGGAAGAATCTTGTGGGTTCGCTACCCCTTGAGGGTGAGTCTATTTTAGACGGTTTATTATAGATGTAATAAATCGTTAGGGCCAACGCGTGGCTCTTCCATCATTGGAGTAGAGGTTGGATTAATTTTGCTTTATGTTCTGAGGAGTAAAGGTGGGAAGCTCGTACTCGCCGATCATGTGTTCAATTTTGTATGGAATCATGAATCGGGATAGAGTCTTTATGAAAAATGCTTTCTAAACTTATATCTATATTTACTTGGGTTATTTCGAAATGTTTTGGTATGCAACACCTATCCCCGGTTCATGAGTCCATCATTTTATTCTGTGCTGTGCTCTATATATATATATTGTGGGTGTGCGTTAGCCCCCTCACTCAGTCAGTTGACTGACACCTCATTTTATCTTTTAGTTTGCAGGTTTCCTTTTGGCTTGAGCTAGGCGGAAGTGAGTCCTCTGAGTCACACTTGTCAGTCTAGTTGGTGTTAGGATGCATTTGTCGCATACTTTACTTATGTTATGTATTTATGTTTCACACTTGAAGATTATGTTTATGTTCTAATTAGCCTTAAACCCGTGTGGGGTTAGTGAGCTAGTATTTGGATGTTATTAGATATTGATGGTACTTATGTTGTTTATTATGTTGGATTATGAATTGATATTCGGGACTAGGTATCTATGCTAGTTGAACCCGTCACCTGTTATGTATGTTGATATTCGGGATTAGGTATCTATGCTAGTTGAACCCGTCAATTGTTTGGTGTGTTGATTTAATTGCTTCCGCTATCTATCGTTGTTGGTTTTAATTGCTTCGCACTCTGAGTTTGTCAAGTTAGATCCACCTAGCCTAGTGTGTGAGTTGGTCTCCCATTCGCTATGATTCGGATTTGGGCATGGACTTCCTATTTCATGACCGAGTCTGAGTCCTAGTGCGGGGGATGTGGTATCCTCCGTCTGGGGTGCTACATCCGATCTTACCATATCCCTAAATGTAGCACCCCAGACGGAGGATACCACATCCCCCGCACTAGGACCCAGACCCAGTCATGAAATAGAAAGTCGATGGACGAATCCGAATCATAGCGAATGGGAGACCGACTCACACACTAGGCTAGACGGATCTAACTCGACAAATTCTGAGCGCGGAAGCAATTTAAAACGATCATCAACAAATAGCGGAAGTAATTAAAACAACATACAGAACAGGTGACGTGTAATGCCCCGGTTTTTCATTTGTACTAATATGACGTATGTGTTTGTTAATTTGCGCAAACTAATTGTTTATAAGTGTTTTGTGTATTTAATTTTGTATTTAAATGTTAAATTGTTAATTAATCATATCTTAAAGTTAATTAATATCGAATTTATGTTAAATAGTTGTGTTTACCAAATTGCGCGAATTAATTGTTTATACGTGTTTTATATATTTAATTTTATATACTAAATGCTAATTATTTATATTTTAATTTTATTAGTGTTAAATTCAATTTAAATTGTGCAATTTAAATTTAAACTATATTAAATGTGAATTTGACTTTTAAAATTAAATTAAATTGTACAATTGTTTTTAGATGTATATTTTAATTCGTGCCCTTGATATTTAAAAGTGAATTTGACTTTGTTATATTATTATGGAATGTTATGAATTTTTTAAAGGCATGGTTTATGAGTGTTATAAACGTGCTTCGTTTTTATATGATTTGATATCGAAATTTCGTGAAACTTTAATATGTTGTAGTTATATGTGTTGTGAATATGAATATATGATCGTTTCATGTTTTCGGGTTCGTTTGCATACGTTTCGAATTTATTTTGATTTTGGAATCCAAATCGGGGGCTAACGAGCAATTGGCGCACCATTGGTTCCGTATTTGATATCTTGAGCTAGGAAACTCGGATTCGAGTTTCGTCAACTTCACTGAACTCACAACGAAAATTCGAGTTTAATGAACTTAGCCTTATATTTTTCCAAAGTTATTTGAACCTCCGAAATTCAACCGAAACACGAAACGGAATGCAAATCTGTCACAGTTTACTAAAATGACCATATCTTATTCAAACCTTGACCAAATTAACTATGGATTGATTCCTTAGAACCCTAACTCAACCCTCTAACCAGCCCTTATCACCCCAAACCGAGATGACCCTCATTCCTTGGAGAAAATTCAGCCAAAACCTTCTGCTCTCCAGTTTTCCCGTAGCTCAAGCCATCCCTCGGAGATTCAAGCTCAAATCCCTTCCAAACCTCCATTAATCCACAAGGTAAGCTTAGGGATGTAATATACATTCATCATGAGTCATTGTGATCCTTTCATCCCCAATTTTGAGCATGTTTTCATGGATTTTGGCTGACTTTAAGGAATAGTTAGGTTTTGAGCATATTTGATGATCTCTTTGATTCCTTGATGGATTTGATTGATTCCAAGCTTGAATATGATTATCTTGACTCCCTCTTCTCATTTATGATCAGTGATTTTATGGTAGTAGGAGATTTTGTGGGATTCTATTAATGGCACTTCGAATAATTGCATGAATTGGGACTAAATTCTTCCTCCCTCTCTCGATGTACTGCTGCTGCTGTGTTTGGGGCTTATTCTGCTGTCAATTGCTGCTCATTTTTACATTGTTTGTTGCGTATACATACCTGATCATGTTGCCTAAGGAATGGATTGGTTGTGGCTCTGTTTTCTTCTCGTTTATCCCCTGTTTTTGGCCTCAAACATTATTGTCAGCTGCTGCTCTTTTCCTTGCTTCATTGCTGTCATTTTTTTCCAGTTATTTGTGAGAGTTGTTGATGCTTTTTGCTGCTGCATAACTTGGTTTTGTTACTGCTACCTGCTGCTTCTTTTCAAGACTTAAAATAGAGGCTTAAGCCTTGATCTTCTGCTGCCTCGCCTCTGGAATGTAGCTCCCCGGCCGGGGAGATTTTATGCTTGGAAAAGCCCGGCCGGGTAGCTGCGTTGCAGAAGCTGCTGCTTCTTTCTTCCATTTATGCCATTGCTTGAGTTGTTTTATGCGTAATCCTTGTTTATTAATACATGTTTGCATGCCTGGGGACATAGGTACGTACGTAGATAATGTTTGCATGCATCTTTATCATTTTAAATTGTTTTGTGGATTAATGCATACTGTATATATATATATATATATATATATATATATATATATATATTAAAGGCATGCATGGTTGTGGTGTGCATGTGTATTACATGCATTTTTGCATGCATGAAATAGTTTGATAATAGGTTTGTGCATTAGATATATATGTTAATGCATATATATATATCATATGAATTAATTCATGCAATAAGTATATATGATATTATATATTAATGCATGCAAGATGGACGTGTATATATATATATATATATATATATATATATATATATATATTTAGATGTTTATTTGATTATATGTTATTTAAATGCATGAGTAATTATAAATATTAAGTATTGTTTAATTTATTTCAATTTTAGAATTTAGTTGTATATGAAATTCTTGGATTCATTTGACGTAAAATGTGAAAATTATGACTTGAATTGCTATGACGTGGCTTAAATGCTTCTATATGAAACGTTAAGTACCTTCTTGCATTCTCATGATGTCTCAAGTGATACCTTTTGCCTTTATACTTATTATATTCAATGCACACATGTTGAAAGGTATAATGTGATTATAGATCAAAGATTTGGCTCGATATTGCTATGAATTACGAAAAATATGAAACGATTGGACTTGAAACCTCCATGTATTGAATGTCCTTGAATGAATGACTTGTTTATATGCTCTAGATGCATTAATGGTGCACCTGAACATGTTCATGACATAACATCATCTCTTATGCATTCATATCATGTTCATTGCATGCCGTGCGTCTTATATGGTTCATTTAGAGTCTTGAGTCTCACGAACACGTTACATTATCCTTTGTACAGTTTCTCCAGGGCGGAGATGCCGGGTTCATAGGACACTTTCCAGTCTCCTTTCTTCTTGATATTGTTGGTAAGAGGCGTTCAGGTGGGTTTCTCTACTATCTAGTCAAACAACCCTATATACTTCCAATGTGCAAAGATTTCGACCAAAATTTATTATATGTATATAGAGTCGTTTTAAGAGTAAATGATTTCAAAGTAAAGCCTTTATTTTATGAACCTACCAAATGTTTTGGCGAGAAAAGAATGAATGTTATGCACAGAATGGGGCCCAGGGACTTGGTGTGACTGGTGACCCGAGGAGGCATGGGCTGACGGTGATCCCTCACACTAGTCCCACCAATGAACGGTGCAACCGGACCTCATTAGGAGTTAGCGAGGAATGGAAGCTGAGTGCCATCTGGGGAGTCATGTTCCCTTTTTGGTCAATGAATGGATGGTTCGGACCGATCACCCGGCCATCACCCGGAGGAAGAAGGTATAAATGTTCATGAATGTGCACAAAATAATGTTATGCATGAGTGAAAGAAAGAAAGAAAGAATGTTTAATGAACTACACGAGGTGTTGGTTGGAAATAATGCACGCCCACTCGCCGGGCCACAAAAGACCTAAAGAATGAAAATGAACGTTATAATCCCTTTTGATGACTTCTTTATTTTACCCACTTGGGAAATGCTCTAAAAACCTCATTTGGGATTATAACTTGCATGTGAATGTTAAATATTGTTGTATACGCTATTTATACCTAATTTTATACCCACCAGTCTCGTGTAGACTGAACCCGGTTTGTTTCAGTTTCTTTGCAGGTTTTGAGTGCTGGGCGGGGAGTCTAGTTTGTCAAGTCTATTGGTTAAGTTTGAGTCACTTCATATGCATTTTGTAATTTGATTGAATTTTCAAGAAGGGATAAATGTATGACTATGATTATGATTATGGAATTATATTATGCACGAATTTTCGAGAACAGGTTATTGTGCTAGTTGAAACCGTTATGTGGCTTGAATTAGTACTAGATTATATGCTATGCTTCTGCCTTTGGCATTTATCCTTGTTCATTTTGATTTGGTTGCGAAGGTTTAGTTCCCACCTAGTCTAAGGAGTGAGTGAGTCCCCGTTCGCCGGGATTTAGCTCGGGTCTGGATTGTCCGTTTCATATTCGGGTCGGGGTCTCGGTGCGGGGGATGTGGTACCTTGCGCTCGGGTGCTACATGACAGGTTCAACTAGCATAGATACCTAGTCCCGAATATCAATTCATAATCCAATATAATAGTTAGCATAAGTATCAACAATATCTAATAACATCCAAATACTAGCTAACTAACCCCACACGGGTTTAAGTCTAAGTAGAATATAAACATAACCTTCAAGTGTGAAACATAAATACATAACCTAAGTAAAGTATGCGACAAATGCATCCTAGCACCAACTAGACTGACAAGTGTGACTCCGAAGACTCACTTCCGCCAGCTCAAGCCAAAAGGAATGCTGCAAACTAAAAGATAAAATGAGGTGTCAGTCAACTGACTAAGTGAGGGGGCTAACGCACACCCACAATATATATATAAAGAGCATATCACAAAATAAAAGGATGGACTCATGAACCGGGGATAGGTGTTGCATACCAAAACATTTCAAAATAACCCAAATAAATATAGATATGAGTTTAGAAATCATTTTCCAGAAGGACTCTATCCGGATTCATAATTCCATAACATAATAGAACACATGCTCGGCGAGTACGAGCTTCCCACCTTTACTCCTCAGAACATAAAGCAAAATCAATCCATCCTCTACTCTAATGATGGAAGAGCCATGCGTTGGCCCTAACCATCTATAATATAAAGACTCACAAGGGGTAGCGAACCCACAAGTGCCCTCCTCGGATAAAACACCGGAGGCTCAAGTTACCACGCCTTCCCTACAACACGGGTCGCGCGAAAATATATCAAATGGAACTACACACAGACTGATCCCTGACGGTCCTATACCGTTCCAGGGTTGTCTATCCCATAGCTCCTCGGATCCACATACATACATATATACAGATGTCAATATTTCATGGCCAACTCGCTACAGAAACATAACACAACTGAATTTTCCAAAATAGCTTACATATGCCCCAAAAACTGGTTTTTATATATATTTCCACGCTGCAGGGATATAGCCTGAAGGCACCCGCCCACGCAGGACGCACACACATACATTCGCACGCTGCGGGGATATAGCCCGAAGGCACCCACCCACGCAGGATGCACGCATAAGGTCATAAACATATCATATCCAACACATATATATTTATAGTAAGGTATACTCGCATACAAAGGTAGAAATCAGCATGTAAAGGCCATAGGTCGCATAACTATACAAAATCCTAAACCTCGCATTGTGCAAGTAGAATCTGAGAGTGTGAAGGGCTAAACAATCTAAACCTCGGGCCCACCGGCACCACCAAACTCTGTGACAAGACATACAAAGCCCAGACTTAAACTCTATATGAACCAAGTAAGACGCACGACGTATCAAGAGATGAATGATATGTAATATGGAATGAAGTGTACACATAGGTCACATAGCATAGTTCATATATTCCACCAAATCATGCAATTAACGAAGTATTAAGGTTTAACAAAGCATTTGAAATCATATTAAAGCATATAAGTCATAAAGCAATTCAAACAGATCAAGCAAACACGAAAAAGACAAGTGCAAAGTGTAACAGTAGCTCCGGAACGGCCATTCCCATGCATAACTAAGCATGGGAACGGTCATTCCCAGAAGCCACCTAGCGAGCATGGGAACGACCGTTCCCATCTCAAAGCAAAAACGGGAACGACCCTTCTCGTTCTCACGTACTGACATCAGCCCTTGGTGGGAAGGGCCGTTCCGGGCACCAAGGCTAAATGGGAACAGCCGTTCCGGCCTCAGATCTGGTGCAGTCTGTGCAGAAACTTCACAGCTTCGTGAAGAAGACAAGCATGGCAAAAAATGGCCGATTTCACACCATTTAAACCATGAAATTTCCACGAAAATTATATATATTATCACATAAATCATGCTTATCACATAGATATCAATTTAGTTCAAGAACAAGGGTGATTTTTGCCAAAACTCATACAACCCATTTTCATGAAAATCAAGCTTCAACCATGGCAAGATGCATTCAAACTCACTCCTTATCATACCATTAGAACTATAACACATATTCAACATGGAGAAATACATATTCATGCTCAAGAACTCAAGGATTCACCATTAGAGCCATATTCTTCAAGTTGGGCATAAATCACCATTTTCACAAGACTTCCTCATATAAGCTCATACATTCAATTTCATGCTAAGATTTATGGATAGAAATGAAATACACATCAAGGGAAATTCGTTGCTTACCTTAGCTCTTGATTTGATGAAGAAGAGAGGGAGATATGAGCTCTTGAAATGATAGGAAAAGCCTTAGATCTTCATTCTTCTTTGAAGCTCTCCATGGAAGATATGTCTTGTGTGAATTGAGGTTTGAAATGAAATGAGAAGGGATAAGGCTATTTATATGGTGGCTGATAGCTCTAGGTCAAGGTTAGGGTTTCCAAGATATAATATGAGGCTCGAGGTTTTATTAGGATTTGGGCTCAAATAAATGACTTTCGGCCCAATAGGTCAAATTTAAAAGGTTTAAGGTCTAAACGGTTTCCGAAAGATATAAAATAAATTCCATTGGATCTGAATCACCGAATCAAGTGTAATGGTGGTGTCGGAATTCGAAGTCGAATTCCCGAGCTCATATCGGTCCCAAACACACCAAAAATTACCTAATTTAAATTAGGCCCAAACTTCTAAAAGTTGCAAATAGGCCCAAGTCCTATTTCAATTCAACACCAACAATTAAATTCAAGTAGCCACGTTTCCCATTAACCCATTACTTCTCAAGTTGTCATGCAAGAATTCATATTTTGTATTTTCCATTTTAGACCATTTAGTCACGTATTTAATAAATGTTGAGATTTAAACACATCAAAGGGAATTTAACCCACATACGTGCATAAGGTAAACTTTCTCATGACGTATACCTGTACGATTTATCGGACGGGGCATCACACTAAAAGTGCCTTTTTTTTCCCAAGCTCACCATCTCGATCAAAGGATGTGATTTCGGTTTTGTTGCCTTAGTTCATAGTCAGAACGATGTTTAAAGTCGAGTCAAAATGAGAGAAATAATTATTTCTTCATTCTAATAGACATGTTACTAACCCTACTGCCCCCAGTCTCTTGGTTCGAGTCAGGTGAGAATAATATTCTGAGTTATGTTCGAAGTAAGAGAATAAAAACTACTTATTAGCTCGTTTAACAAAAACTTTCCTAGTAAAATAGATAGAAACATAATATATTTTTGCTCGAATTTTTTATTATTTTTATATCAAATTCGTATCAAGTTATCAATCTTGATGCCTGTCCTAATGGGTTGGGATAAAAAACAAATATTTGTCCTTATTCGTTGGGATCCGAAGCAGATATTTGCCTTAAGTATTGGGATCCAAAATTCTACTTGACCTATCTAGTCGGGATCGAAGTAAATATTTATCCAAAGCTATTGGGATCAAAGGCCTAACAATTTCATCATAATTATAATCAAATATCTTTATCTTTTGATAAATTTGAGTTGAAAATGTCTCATAAATTATCATTTGCAAAAATATGTTTATGCAGAGGAATCTAAATCATCATTCATAAGTCTAGTTTTGTCATCTAAAACCTATACACAAACATCATCTAAAAATCCCTTATTAAGCATCAACATTTTTTATTTGTCCTCTTTTTAGATCATGTTTGTGTATAGGTTTTAGATGAGATCAGCATTTGCTCAAAGACGGAGATAGTTTCAGTTGCAATTTGCGAGGGCAAATCATTAATGATATTTTTTAATTATCCGATGGAATATAATACTCTAAAGATCTAAACATGAATGTTAGATAATTGAATAAAATAACTCATTAGCTAAGTTATCTAAACATGTCACTATATTATCTTTCTGAACGTATACATATACCATATTCTTATTCACAAACTTCGTTCGACTAGTACACAAATATCATTAATGATTTAATATAGTTAACGCGAGCAGAGGGTTAACTCAAATAATCTATATCTATATATATTATATAAGCACGAGTTGAATTTTTGGTTTCTTACAAATTATAGATCACCTACAATATCCTCACAATAATTAGGTTAATGATTATTAGTCAAGGATAATGATGTAAATACATGTTATAAAATTTTTAATTTAATTATATTTAAAACATACTTATTAACTTAAAATAGGACTCTTAGTTGAATTAAAAATTCTCCATCTTACCCAAAAAAGACATATCGTTCAACAAGGATTGTTTTAATATTAATATATTAATTAATTGTATTAAAAATTTATAATATAAGTTGTCTATATTTTAATTTTAAAGCCTATAATTTAAAATGTTATAATAAGATATATCAAAAAATAATCGAAAAACAACAAATTGATTCACTTTATAAATTTTAATAAAATTTTGAAATTACGTAACATAAAATATTATTTAAGTTGAACGAGTTATATAAGATAACTTTCAATAAATCAATCCTAAAGTAAGTCTAATTATATAAGTCCATAATTCTAATTATCTAAATTCATAAAATTTGTTAAATTTATATCATATTATAATTTTATAAACTTATCTAATTAACAAAATAATATAATTGAATAACTTACATAAAATATTTTTTAATAAATTAATTAATCCTAATTCAATAATTTTTAATTAACTAATACTAATATAGTAATATAATTGTAATTATCTAAATCTAACTAACCATATAATCTTTCTTTAGTTAATATAATAAAATATAAATTAAATACGGAAAAATATGAATAATGTCTTTAGTTTCTTACGACTTAATATACCATAATTTAGAATTTCAAATCGTCAGGCCAAAGTTGCTTTAAATTAAGAATCATAAGGAGAGACTAGTTATTTATGCATATAAAAATAAGATATAAGCTAATTTTATAAATAAATTTTACAGTATACGATTAATCGTTCCTTGAATTTTGGCATTGATATACTCTTTTAATTATTTCTACTACATACATAAAATTAATTATAAAAAAAATTAACATAAATCTGAAATAATACTCATTAGAGAAATACAAATAAGAAAATAGAATGCAAGAACTAATAGCAAAGATAATATAAAAAAGAAATAAAGAATAGTTAGTTAAAAAAAAAAATTACTTAATTTTAATGTATATACCCATGCATACCAAAATTATGGACAACTAAAATATCTTTACAAATATATTAATAAAGGACATGATGACAAAGTGAGAATTAATATCACGTACAATGATAAACAAAATTTTGAAGATTAGATTAAAAATTTCAAGATGTTAGATTAGGTGTCAGCTCAACAAACGAAATGGAGAATTTTTTAATTTAATTTGAATGAGATTAATCAGCAATTATCAATTTAGATCTACATTTTCCGAAGTAACAACACACGACTTATTGGCCGAATCAAAACTTGAAGGACATTTTGACTTGGGATCATTACTCCAAAACAATGGTATTTGAACAATTGTCCATGTGCTTTCAGAGCATTATGCATGAGACAAGCAAGGAGAATATTAAAAAGATTTGGAGAAAGAACTAATAACAAGATATAACAAACTATTGCAACAAGAAGAGATTATTTGTTTTTAAGAGTCGAGAATTAATTTTCTCCAATTCAGGGATAAACATGGACGTTTTTTTCATCTCTCAATCGTAATGAGAAGAATGAGGAACCATATGAATGCTCTCAAAATAGGCAATGATGGGCAACCAATAATGATCAATTGAAGCCACACACTTGGGAGTAATACACTAAACTATTAAGTAGAGATACCATTGAAGAGGTGATGAGTCTTGATATTAGCTTGCACCAACGAACCCTAAGGTGCTAGTAGAAAAATAACTTGGCAAGAATGACCTCAAATGAGGAATCTTGAGGATAGTGAAGAGCATGCACCTTTACAAAGCGCTGGGAGTAGATGGTTTCCAAACTTACTTTTTTTCAAACCTATTAGGATATAGTGGGAAACTTGATGGTGAAATTCATCAATTATTGCATGGAAACAGAATCAATTCCCAAGAAGGATTATCGTTTGTTTATTTGCCTAATTTCAAAAATTAATGCTCTAGAAAAATAAAAAAGTTTTTGCCCATTATGTTGTGTAATGTATTGCTAAGAAATGAATATAGAGACGATTATAATCCGTTTAAGTTGCATATCAAAGAAATTGTGGGATCGAACCAGAATAGTTTCATTCCCGGCCAAGACACCCATTACATTATCTTGATGCTTAAACAAGTGTTATGAATGCTACATCACTCCAATCATAAAAAAGAAAGTGGCATGGTGATGAAATTGAATCTTGAAAAGACGTACGACAAAACCCGATAGAATTTTTTGAGAAAAACTTTAATTTCTTCAAATTCTCGAAGAAAATCATCAATATCATTATGAGCAGAATGTGGAGGATACAATCGGAGATTCTATGGAATGGTGAACCGATGGAGGCTGTACGGATGTGTAGCATTAGATATGACAATCACACTCGCCTTATTTCTTTGTACTCTACATGGAACAACTTACGTATATAATTGAGGAGAGTATTTCAGTCAGACCTGGAAGCCAATTGTGGTATGTTAGAAAATCCCTCATATCTCACACTTGGTTTTTGTGGACAACTTAATATTGGGAGCCAAAGTTACCATGGATGGAGCAAAGTGCATTCAAAGTGTGGTTGAGGCGTTTTGCTAGGCGTTGGGCCTCAAATTAAACTTCAACAAATCACATATGTTGTTTGGACCTTACGTGTCAAATGATTTAAAACAGTAGGTTGGTAGAATTCTTTGCATAGAAAGTATAGACAAGTTAAAGAATTATTTGGGGGTGCAGATGAACTTTAATTGAAACTATAATGAACATTTTTTATTGTGATTAAAAGATTTCAAAAGCGCCTCTTGTGATAAAAAGCCAAAATGACAAACCTTGATCTCTATCTATCACATGCACACAAATTGGTTCCCTAATCACCTGTACGATAAATTTGATCGACTCAAGCACAACTTTCTTTAAGCGACCAAATTTTCCTTTCTCATTCCAATTCGAAGAGTAGAAGTTATCAATTGAAATTAATACGAGGTAGCTAATTTAATTGAGAAAGTACAATCTGACGTATAAATAGAAAGAAAAATAGAAATACTCGTTAAATCAAACTATAATTATGGAGAAAAAGATGGAGATTTGGGAAAAGGGGTAATATTGAAAATGATTATAGGCCCAACCCACAGTTTTGAGAGATGAATATTTAGTTTAAGGTAATTATACTAAAATTGGTAATTTTTGGGGACATACCTATTGGGCCTTTAATGGAACCAAACCTATGATGCACGAATACGAACACGATGACACGGACAAGACACAATATGGATATAACGACATAAATTTTTTCTTGAATTTCCCATATGAGAAGTGTCGGACATGAGTGTCCGACACGACACGACATGGCAAAATGATATTTTTAGAAGTGTCCGTGGATCAAAGAACCAAACCTAAAATCAATTCACCTGAGGAGTAGGCTGGTCAGTTCTCCAACAGGTGGCGAACTGAGGAAGCAGCGTGAGGTGAACCGGTGAGAGTAAAACCAAGAGAGGTTATCACATATGGGAGTCTATGAAATATCCAACAAGTCATAATTAAGTTTGAAGATAAGAATGAATCTAAGTTAAGAAGAGAATAAGTAATTGAGACTAAGAGGAATCTGATATCTATAAATAAGGGAAGAGAAATCATTAAATGTATAAGCTAAAATAAGAGAGAAAATGAGAGAAAAGAGTGATTAGGAAGGAATCAAGAGTGGTAATGATATGCCAAAACTACAATTTCTCAAGATTATAAAAAAAATTAACAATGTTTAATTTAATTTTAAATGATGGAATCGAGGTCGAAATTATAGATAAAGATAGGTACAAAAGTCATAGTTTTGAAAGTGAATATAATTTTCACATTTTGAATGACAACAAAAAGATTCTTCAAAACTTTATAAAGAAAATTAAAAATAAATTACAAATTATATTAAAGAAAATCAAACAATAGAAGGAATAGAGTATATATAGTTAATATAGCATTTGATATGATCTTTTAGGTTTTTGTCTATATTTTTTATATATGTTTTTTTATTTTACTAAATATATTTGAAAGTTATAAACTATTACTTATGCTTAAAAGTTAGAATTATTTGGACAAATTATTATACACTTCAAAACTTTTTTTATATGATAATATAATTTTAAATATTTTTATTGTTTCTTTAGTTGAATGTTCCTCTACTTTGAATTTCTACTTATGATTTGAAAGTAGTTTTAAATATCCCAAGCATTTTGCATTATTTCATGTTGCCTTTGCAAGTCCGAAGATATGTTAGCAAGCATAAGGCAACGGGCTTGAAGATTATCATCATTCCACTTAGAAGTCATATCCTGCTCGGCCCAAGTCGGAGTTTCCCCTTCTAGAACGGGCTCAAGCTCAGGCTCAAAAAGAACATACTTTCTCTTTTCGAAACCGAGAACAATTTTTAAATTCTTAAGCCAATCAAAATAATTACCACCGGTCAACTTGTTTGGCTCGATAATGGATACAAGTGGGTTTTTGGTTACCCCTTCAATTCTTGCAGAGAATCACATCAACTACAACCTAAATGGAAAACACAGAGAAAACATGAGCATGATGAATAATAACTTTATATTAAAATAAGGTTTTTTATTATATGTTACCTCCCACTTTTTATATAAGATCTTAAAATCCCAAAAATCTTACAGGGAATTTATTTTCCCAGTGGGTACTAAGATCCCTAGCATTTTATCTCGGACCCACGGCTCGTGAGACATCTTTAATAAAACCTTTAGGTAGGTATTACTTACCGATTCTATCTTCTATAAAATTCTCAATATTATTTTGCATCACAGTTCTTTCAAAATAGACCCATGACTCGTGCGACATCCATGTAACATTCCTCTCTTTCGACGTACAAGCTACGCCACGTGTCGACTTTCTTGTGTATTTAATTCTATGATTTTATGCTTTGCGTGGCCCTATTTTCAACTCTTTAAGAGTTTAGGGGCTTCTTCGCAATTTTCTCTCTTTAGGGGTTTTCGGTCATTTCTCGTTCGATCGAGGTTTCGACGTCTTGGACCCCATTAACGCGTTCAGGGCATCGAAATAAGTCCATACACTCTAAGTTTGCCTAATTCTAACATCGTTAGCCCCTCATTCAGGTCGTTCTCGTGCATTGGGAAGCGAGATAAAATACCCGGATCCCCGTTGTTCGGAGCAAACCGCACCAGCTCCTTCTCTCTCTTCTCTCTCGTGTTTCTCTCTCCTTCCATCACTATTCATATACATAAACACACACTAATCGGAACTCAGCCGTTTCTCGACGAAATTCAACGAATGAGTAGTTTATTTCGAAAAGCTAGACGAGAGGATCACGATGGTACCTAGATCTTAACCTAACGACGAACGGTGGCGGAGATATCGCCAATTTTCAGTCGCAACTGTGGCAGTGTCAGACCACCGCGCCTTCACAGGCGTCCCGAGGCGGTTTTCGGTGACCCTTTTGAGGTACGACCACTGGGATCTAGAAGGCAACTCCCCGGCGGTCATTTTCACGTTGGTGGCGCCGCCATCGGGGCGGCGGTGGTGGCGCACTCGTCGGTGGAAGTTAGCGGTGGCAGCACGTGCTACTGTAGCACCACCAAATGCCGGCCTCCAGCGATCTTCTCCGACGACTCTTGACATTTCCCGATGGTTTTCGACCTCCTGAAGATGATTCCGGCATCCGTTTGGCACAAACGTGGCCGAAAATGGTATTTTTCGGTGATACAGGTGGCACGCAGCGGCGGTTCACGGTGGAGATCTATTCCGATAACTTTTTCCGGTGAACATCATATGGGTTTCGAAGGCCTCCTCACTGGTAAGATAATGCTTTTTACGTATTCGATTTTCGTTCAATGGTTTGAAAGTAATTTGGATTTGAAGAGTTTGGGGGTTTTCATATTCTTTGATCTGAAATTGGGGACGATTGGCTTGGAATTTTCAGAAATTGATCGAGGATTTGGAACGAGTACGAGGAGTTCTTACATGGGTGAATTTTGGGGAATTTTCGGCACGTTCCGGCAGCGGCCGACCACTGTTCCGGTGGCTCCGGCGGCCTCCGGATAGTTTGTTCTTCTCGACGTGGTGAGTCCAACGCCGTTTTCCGTTCATTAATCGGGCACTCGGTTTATTTGTTATGAATTTAATTGTGTATTTGGAAATATTTGATTTAATTGTTATAAATGCAAATTGATTACGATATGCTTGTATTGTCGATTGTAATGTATTCCGATGTATATGAAATCATGTATTGAATGAAATGTGATATGTATCGATGTGTTGATTTGGTAATTGAATCCTGATAGGTTGAAATTTTGCTATTCGTTTAACTTTAAAGGGTGTATGTGTATTTTTCCTAAATATGTAAATTTGTATGACTTGAATTAATTAAACCTTAGCATGTGATAAACGAATATGCTAATCTTAACTACATAAAAATGAGTTAATATGTTTTGAACGATTAAATTTGAAACTTTCTCAATTAAAGTCTAACTACTTAAGTTGTATTTAAATTTATTATGTAATGTATGGATTGTATGAACTTTGAATGGTTAAATGACTTAGTTGGAATTTGATAGGTAACCTCGTGGGTTTAAATGAAATTCCTAGCATGTTATTATGTAATATATTTGGCTTTGCAATGTGTGAATTTTATAAGAAATGTGTTATATGAAAATAATTGGTTTATTCTGCGAATGTGCATTGTATTAATTTCGTTTTGTGCATTCATGAGCATTGTTGTGCGTCTCTGTGTGGTTATTTGAGTCTGAGTCTGACCGCTTTGTTGTGTTTTGTATGCTCAGTTGGTACACGTGCACGCGGGGTGGTGACAAGTGAGTCGTGCAGGTTCCAGGGTGGACCATTTGCTTTGTGTTCGGCTTTGTTTGGTAACAGGTGAGGTTAGGTTATAGTTATACGCTAAAGATATGTGACCGTTATGTATGCATGTGAAATAAGCCTTATGTATACGTAATATATGTTAGTTATGAATATGCAATATATGATCTATGTTATAGAATAGGAATATGATATGCAAGGTATAGTAAGTGCTATGTTAGGTTTTGTTAGTAAGTATGAATATGATTATGTTAGGATATGAACATGCTAGGGTATAAGTATGTTAGAAGTATGATCATGGATATTCTATATGTAGCACCCCGGAGCGTAGAGCACTACATCCCCCGCACCATAGTCCAACACGTGCAACGAAATGGAAACTCCGCACACGCACCAAGCTACAGCGAACGGGAGACAAACAAAATCTCTCTCCTAGGCTAGGCGGTCTAGACCCTAAATCAGAGTGCGCAAAAATAACAAATATCAAAATCACATGCGGAAGCAACAGGATCACAAACATATTAATATACATGCCTTCCCTATCCCGAGGCAAATAAATCATACAAGTCATCATAATTTGAATTCAGAAGCATAATATTATACATATTTATACATAGTACCAAAACTGGAAAGTAAAATGCGGTATGTAAAGACTCTACTACAAGACTCCGACGACTCTAAAGAAAGACCGCCGCCTAGCCCAAACTCCCAAAACCAGTAGCTGCAACTCAAAATAAATAAGGGAAAAAGAAAACAACGAGGAGAGGTCAGTCCTAGAGACAGCTAACGGGACTAACATACGCACTTATACATATAGAGCATAGCATATTCAAAATTAAAGAGTTTATGAGCCGGGGCATGGTTTTTGCATTCTAAAACGTTTTAACCAGTGGTAATACATATAAGGAAAGAAGTTTAGGGCCGAAGGCCAAAATCAACCGATTTTAAAAGTTAGAAGTTCACTCCCATTTCACGAATCATAAGGGGAAGCAAAAGCATACTAACTCGGCGAGTACGAGTTTCCCAACCCACCTACATCATATTAATAAGCAAAATACAAAGGCAAAGCAAAGTGCAAAGTCAATCCAACCTTCTCAGTTTGGGGAAGAGAGGCGCGGCCCCTCAACCCCGGCTCTTAGCAAAACATATGAGATGGGGGATCCTACCCGCTCCTTCGACGATATTCCACGCCGGCTCAAGAAGACCCGCCTTTCCCTCGACCTCCCGAGGTTGGGCTAAGTCTCCCATTAGTGGAGTTGTGTTGATGGGAGAGCTCGGTGACCCCACGACCGACCCGAGATACCACACCACTTCTCTGGGGCCCAAGGCAAAGTGCAAAAGGGCATATATAAAGACTTATCTTTCAAAGCCCAAAGCTCACTAGTGCAAAACACAAACGAACCCTTTTTCGAAAACAAACAAACGAAAATATAGCTTATACATATATAAAAGCGTTTTCAACAGATTTCATAGCACATGGGTCAATTCCCACAAAATACGTTTCAAACACGTATCTATATACATATATATATATATATATATATAAGTCGTATGCGGGCTTAAAACTCATGTAGGGTTGTAGGTCATATTAATTAAAAGAAAGAAAACCTCACCTTTTCAACCAAATCGGACGCGACAAACCAAAAGACTTCCAAAGCACTTCGTCGTCACCCACGGAACGAACCTAAGGACAAAACAAAGAACAAAAGATAACTTAGACTCAAAATACACCAATTAGACGCTCAAAAAATGCATATGGATGCTAATGATGCATAAAGAATGCAATGGGTTATCATATAGGTCATATGATGCCATATTAAATCATATTGAACCATAACTTGCGTATTTCACATTAAATGAATCCATAAATCTCATGCAACACTCATAACACGTCATATAACACGTTAACAATGTATATATTTCATATAGAGGGCAAGGAAATTACATGCAAGGCAAATAATCAAGGTATGAAGTCATGTAGACATGTTGAAGCATATATGATGCATATTAGGTCATATATCGCACATAAGAGCATTGAAATTACATCAAATAAATTCATAAATTGAGCATAATGATCATAACATATCATAATACCACATATTTTAAGCACTCATGAGTTTAAATTACATAAAGGATGTAAAGGAATGCAAGAAAGTTCACACGTAACACTTAAACGTTCATGCAACCAAGACACGATTACACTTAATAAACAAAGCAATAAAATAAAAAAATTAATGAAACATATTATATACTAACACATTAACATATTGGGATCATAATTGGGGTCACAGAAATCAAATAAAATCATAAACGAAGCAAGAAACAGACAACGAAACGAAACCTGGCAAACAAGGAACAAAACGTACGAACCACCATAAGAAAGGCAAGAGGTAACGGGGGTTAACAACCCTAAGGCAAAAAGGATAACCCCCGTTTAGGGAGGCAGTAGCCAAAGGCTTCAAGTAGCTATGGAGGTAACGCCCGTTACCTCCACAAAACTTCAACGGGTTAACGCCCGTTACCGGGCGTAGTTTCCTTCTTCTTCACCGAAACACAACTCTGTTCTTCAAGCTTCCATGGAAGCAACGACATGGACAATGACACAGCGTCAAAGGCAACAATTTAAGGTATTAAAACAACAACAAAACGCAACAAAAACATCCCACAAATAATCACACAAACACACGGAAGAGGAAGGAAGCAAATTCCGTCACAAAGCTTCAAAAACTCACATATTCATCAATAGTGGATCCTTGCACACAGCATATAATTCAAATTCAAGTCCATGAATGCCTAAAGTAAGGTAGATTGGTCATGTTTCATGCATCAATCCTCAAGAAAACTGAAATCATAACCATGAATTTAAGAAATGAGATTATAACCTAACTATTCATCAAATCAGCCCAGCATGCTCAAAAATTGATAAAAATGGATAAATCAAGACTTCAAAGAAATCTAAGAAGATGGAGGTTCGAATTCTAAACTTACCTTTTAGATTTGACGAAGAACGGAGGTCGAACGAGCTCAAAACTCCAAGTTGTGAATAGTGATTGCTCTTCCTTTCCTTTGTCCCTCTATCTTTTGGTTGCTGCTTCTTTCTTGCTTTCTTATGGGGCTGGGTCTGAATGTGGGGTGGAGAGACTGATTAAGGGTTGAATAAGGGTTATAAGGGTTGAAAAACTGGTCGATTCGGATAAGAAATGGGTCGCATATTAACAAAACGGGCGAGGGTGGTAAAGTTGTCACATGGGTCACGTTTCGGGCAGAATACGGGGTATCAAACGGGTTTAGAAAAATATGAGGCCAAGTTCTCTAGCTTCCATTCTTCGTTACGAGTCTGACACCACTTCTGTAATTTGAATCTGAATTCCCGATCTCGAGATACGCCTTCCGGAACCCAAGGAGCGTTAAAACTAGTTAGGCCCTTAAGTCCCTAACAAATAAACCTAACAAATAAAACGGTTCGAAAACCGTATCAAACGAACTCAAAAACATGCAACGAACATAAAAACAAATTCATAACACATATAATTCATACATAGCACATAATCACAAAATCACAAATGAAAACGGATTAAAAATGAGGCAAATAAGGCATAAACCTTCAAATAATACATATAAGGTTCAAATAAAATTCATATAATAATTCAATTAATTTAAGAATATCACATAATTAATATAATAAACATATAATTCGCGTAATTAAATAATTTAAATGCACACTTAGCTCAGCTGCGTACGGGGCTTGTGTCTTTCTTGGATATGCTACTCGTAGTGTCGTACATGTACGGTCTGACCAGCGGGATGTTGCACTATGTATATATTATGTTATGGATATGATAGGAATAGGATGTGATTAAGAATATCCGATGATTATGAATATGATATGCCTCTGAATATGGTATGCCTCTGAATATGATTATGCACTTGGTCTTGGACCTTGTTATGCCTCTAATTCTGATATGACTATGCCTCTGTTTCTGCTTGGGGCTCGGTGATTATGGGTAAGGGAGACTCGGAATGCCGGGTATTACTCCTGTGCATGACCATCGTGATGTGGGTAAGGGAGATCCGGGAGGGATAATATCCCCGTGCACATTTCCCCTTTTGCATGAAGGTTTGCTTTGTGTGTATGTTTACGATATGCTAGTTTGTTACATAATAGTTCGTGAAACGGGAGTGGATTCTCAACTAATAAAATTTGATTGTTTTAGGCTTCGGCCCAACTCTTTCTCTCCCTATATCTATTATCACGTGAGAAAATGATTTAGAATGCAAAAACCACGTCCCCGGTTCATGAACTCACAACATGATATGTGCTCCGTATACGTATGTACGCATGCGTGTGTAGTCCCTCACTCAGTCTTTGGACTGATCCCTCCCTCTTTATGTTTTTAGTTGTAGGTTTAGGTCGTTGGAGTTCATGCTAGGCTGCTGTCTTTCGTGTCTGTCAGTCTATGTCAGTCAGTCTGAGTTTGTTAAGCTTTTTATTTCAGATTATGTATGAATTGATGTATATGATATGTTCTGAACAGGTTATGATTATGATTTGATTGTTTGGAATTTGGGACAGGTTACGATAGGTGCTTGGATTAGATGAACCTATTTTATTGTGATTATTTTGGGACATGCTTCTAGGGATAGATTGAACTCATCAACTATTCTTATATGATTTAATTTGATTTGAATGCTTCCGTTTTTCACTTGTTCTATAATTTGATTTTGAAGTTCAAGGTCTACGTTCCGCCTAGCTTAGGTGTGAGTCTGTCTGTCTCCCGTTCGCTACTGCTTGGTTCATATACTGGCCTTCTATCTCGTATGTGGATCGGGCTTTGGTGCGGGGATGTGGTGACCCACCGTGTGGGGTGCTACATCCTAAAGTGGTATCAGAGCTACCAGGTTCAGAACCTATGCTCTTGAGTAGTGTCGTGTCAGTCTAGGTCGTACAACGTAGGAATATGTGTGCATTGCATTCGTTTGACATTGAGTTTTGATTCTGAGCAGGAATTATCTTGAGCTAATGTGATTATGTGTACGTTATGATTATGATTATGCAACATTTTAATTAACGTGCTTTATTAACTACAATTAATTGTTGCATTTTATGACTTATGTGTTACATTTCATCTGCATCTTTAATTTAGTGTTTGAATTTCAGGATGCCCTACTAGACAACAAAGAGACTTCCCTCCGTCTACCCTACTGATTAATACTACAACCAAGTCATGGTAATTTCATGAAGATGAGCAGACTAAGGTTCAACATATAAACTAGAATTTTTTGAAGAAAACTGAGGATGCCTCTAGTTGAGCAAGGAACATGGTTTGGTATGCGGTTGGACGATAGGCATGCTTGATGAGTACATCTTCACGCCAAAGGGCTTAAGACAGCAAGCTAAAATGACAAGGTTGCATCACCATCAATTTGATCATCTCCTGCTACATTTTCTCAACTTTAATGTCAGGATTTTGAATACTACGGTGAACGGTACAATAAACATTCACGGCACGAGTATAAATATACATACATCATTTACTTAATTAATTCTTGTTATAATGTGATATACTTGGCAACTGTGATATACGTTGATTGTTGTAATTTCTATTTACGCTACTGTGATTTATGCATGTATAAGTGCTTATTTAATTGTACTTATGTGCTTAAGTGAGAGGGAGATTTATTTTTCTCTATTTACATGCTAGGGAGATGTTGATTCTCCCTATTTATGAGTTAGAGGATGTAGAATTCTCTGTAATTATGTGATGGAAAGATGCTGGACTCTTTCTTAGTTTTGTGCACTAGAGTTTTTGGATTCTCTTGTACTTAGATATTCGAGAGATGTTGGATTCTCTGGAATTTAGGGATTTAAGAGATGCTGGATTTTCTCAAACTAGAATGTTTGGGAGATGTGGAATTTGTTGGATTTAGGTGGAGAGATGGGGTTCTCTCAACTCTGTGTTTGAGAAACAGGGTTCTCTCAACTCTGTGTTTGAGAGACCGGGCTCTCTTAATTATGTGCCTGAGAAAAGGGGTTCTCTCTTTTCTGTGCACCGAGGGACGATGTTCTCTCAATTACGTGTTGAGAGATGGGATTCTCTCTTGTTTGTCACAGTTGCATTACGTGTAGCCTGTAGACAGTTTGCAAGTGACGAGGACGCGACGGTATCGAGCTTTGGGTGCAGTGACAGCCATCCGTATCCTAGTAGTGATCGAACGAGTTTGAAGCGACCAACGATCAAGTGTTTGTTGAGTGTAGAATTTGCATGATTTTGAGTGTAATTAGAATATAATTTTTGTGCCGTTTGATACGTTTATGAGTTTGTTATGCTCCGTTTAGGTGATTTTAGAGTCAGAGTTACGAAACGACGAAGCAAAGCAACTTCACGTATTTTTTGGAGGGAAATGTGGTAACCCCCGTTACCACTCAGGAGTTCAATTTCAGTAACCCCCGTTACAAGACACAGGAGTGAAGCTTTTGGTGAGAGAAGAGGGGTAACGCCCGTTACCCCTATGAAGAAGGAAAGTGGTAACGGGTAAAAGCGTTATTGTGATTTCAGCAGTAACGGGCGTTAACGATAAATGCACATGGATAGGTAACGCCCGTTACCAAGAGTCGGCGAGAAACTATTAGGGCTGCTATATTAGTGCGTTTTGGAGTCCTTTTCAGAGAACTTTTCTTGCAGGTCGCGACCTAGGGTTTGGAGTAGGGATGGTAACAAGCCGAGCCAGCTCGTGAGCTTTACGAGCTGGCTCGGAAGAGGTTCGGACTTGAGTTCGTAAGGGACGAGCCGAGCCGAGCCATGGCTCGGTTCGTGGGATTCTCGAACCAAGCCCGAACCCATTTATTTCTAGCTACTCACGAGCCCTTCTTTTATTAAAAAAAAAAATATATATATATATATATATATATATATATATATATATATATATAACTTTGTTAAACAAACCCTACATAAGCTGCTGTAATCTTCCACCCATTAGATAGCCGCCTCCATCTCTATTTCTTTCTAATTTTTTCATTTCTTCCGCCACAAACTGCTCCTCCATCTCCCCCATTTCTTTCTCCTTACTTCTCTTTTTTGTTCCTTCTCTAAATTATCTTCCCTCTGTTCAACAATGACTAGCCGCCATCACCTTTAACTGGAATAGCCACCTGCCTTCGCCGCCGCCATCACCTTCAACTGGAATAGCCGCCTACCTTCGCCGCCACCACCACAACAAATGCGACCACGAACATCGCCGCGGAATATGACTACTCCCACCATCTTTTACGCCTTCAAAGACACCATTACTGGTCAAAACTTGAAATCAGATCTAGGTTTTTACTTCTTTTTCCTTGAAATCAGATCTAGGCTACCACCATTCGGTTATTTTCATTTTTTAACTTTTTTTACTTCAACTCAGATCTAGTTTAGATATGTTTCAATTTATTCTTATTTCTCTTTCAATTTCTTTTTTCTGATTTAAAATCTTTTGAAGCTTTGGACCTAACTAGAAAACGGAATGTTGATTAGAGGCTGAATTTTTTTGTCCGCCTGTTTCTTTCTCCTTGGCTCGCGAGCCGAGCCGAACCCTCGCGAACCCAGCCTCGAGCCAAGACCGAGCCAGAAAATCCAGGTTCGAAGGCTCGTGAACCTGGTTCGAAACCCATAAATTTTGTGCGAGCCCGAGCCCGAACCTCTGAAAAATTGACAAGGCTCGGCTCATTGCCATCCCTAGTTTGGAGAGAAGACAAGGAGTTTCAGAGCAGTTTTTTAGAGAATTCGAGAAGACGAAAGGATTGAATTCTTAGAACGAATTCCGGTTTTATTGTTGCTTTAATTATCAAACTAATTCCTTTGAGTTTAGCTTTAATTAGTTTTCGTATGTTAGATTCATTTTTAGATATTACTAAATGTTTATGCTTTTGTTTTTGAGACTTTTTTATGATTTGATGCATATGAATTATTTTAATGTAATTTCTTTTAGTTTTATGAGTTCTACTTTAATTATGAGTAGCTAATTCTCTAGGGCTAGGGGAGTGATGATGATTGCATGATAAATGTTCGATATGATGTGTGACACCCCGTATTCTCGAAGGGCGTCCTGACGGTATTAACAAGTAAGTCTCTACGCTTGTGTGTGTTTAATTTAAGAGTTCTTAAATTATGTGATTTAATGTAAATCCAATTTAATATGTGATCATTTGGTTTATTCTAAGATTAATTGTCAAGTTGATTTTAAATCCATCATGTTACTTAACTTGTTTAATTTCGGTTTACTTGAATTCCTTGAGATTAATTATCAATCATATGTTTACGAAGTGTCGTTAAATTGTGCGAAAGGTTTCTAAAATTAAATTGAATTAAACTCTAATTGGTAAATCTCTATTTCATTTTAATTTATAAAATTAATTCGGAGCTTGAATGTTTATTCGTAACTTTACCAATTTTATTTACGATTATTTGTACGTGCTATTACTCTTTGCTACGCGATAAGGATACCCGGTTGTATATAGCTTGTGCACAAGACACATTTCTCCCAAATCTCCTTTCTCTCTCTATCTCTCCTCTCCCACTCTCTCTCCAGTGGTCACTATGCGCGACTTCGGTTACGAGCCCATAACTCGATCGTTTGTCGACGGAATTCAACAAACGAATAGTCCATTTCAATTATCTCGGCGAGACGTATGCAAGAGTACCAATTTCACAGCCTAACAACGAACAATAGTGGAGTTATCGCCGGATTTCAGTAGCAGCGGCGGAGGTGTCAGACCACCGCCACTTCGCCGGCCTTTCGCGGAGGTTTCCGGCCACCTCCTTGATGCACGCGCCCCATGCCCAGAAAGTAGACTTCCCGGCACATCGTTTGACGTTGGCGGCGCGGCCATCCGGGCCGCGATGGCGCCGTCACTGTAGCGGCGCAATTCCGCCGCTTTCGGCGGTGGTTTTCGACGGGGCTTGATGGTTTCCAAGGTTTTTCGACCCCCTAAGTTCATTTCTGGCATCAATTTCACCAGATCTTGGCCGTAGGTGGTGGTTCCGGCAACGTGGGCGGTGGCAAAAACTTCGGCGGCCAATGGGGCCCTTTTTCGGCCATCTTTTCGCCTCGGGCTCTTCACAGAAGTTGTTCGGAACGACGAGAACTAGTGGCCATTGATCAAGCGACTCTAGATTTGACCGATTGGCGGCGGATCATGGTAGCACAGTGGAGGTGCAACGGCGGCGCTAGCTCCGAGGATTTTTCCGGCGAGCTACCTTAGGGCTTTCGAAGAGCTCGTCACGGGTAAGATAATGCTTCTTTTGGATCGCATTTTAGTTCACCGGTTTGGAAGTAATTTGAGTTTGAAGATTTTAGGGTTTTCGTGTTCTTAGATCTGAAATCGGAGGAGATTGACTTGGAATTTCCAGAAATTGATAGAGGATTCGGAATGGGCACGAAGACTTCATTCAGCACTTATTTTTCGGGATTTTTCCGCCGACCTTCGGCGGCGGTCCGGCCAAATTCCGACAGCTATAGTGGTGGCCTTCCGGCGGCATCTGGTCAGAATGTTCTTCTCGTTGTGGTGAGTTCAACACCACTTTCCGTTCGTTAATCGGACACTCGATCTATTTATTACGAATTATTTTGAGTAATTGTGACTATTTGAATTAATTGTTTTAAGTGCAAATAAATTAGTTATTGTTGTTTTGTTGATCGAGATGTATTCCAATCGTATACGAAAATATGTATTGAATGAATTGTGATATGCATGAGTATTTTGATTTACAATTTGAATCTCGGTGTGATGAATTTACGCTATTTGTTAAGTACGAAGGGGTGTTAGTGCAATATTTAGAAACTAATCTTTTATGTGACTAAATGAACTTGAATGATATTTTAGAAGAACGAACATGTTGTGATGTCTCTATATGAATTTGAGACGTTCTCAATGCTATGTTTGTTGTAAATTGTGTTTCAAATATAAAATTAAGATACATGAAGGATGCTTGAACAACTAGAGACTTGACGCATGATAGGAGTTAGAATTGTAATATCTTGATTTACTCTTGTAACGCCCCGTGTTTTCACACGTGCAGGTAAGAGTTACGTGCGCATTTACATTTAATTATATGATTTTATATATTGATTTACTAATTGAATTCGTTCCTACTTTGATTTAATGGTTTAAATTTTATATGAATTCCAATTTGTGCTATGAATATATGAACGGAATTGTGAGAATGTGAATTTCATGAATTTGGTGTTAATTGAATGAAATTATATGTTTCGTGTAATCTGTGGGCTTGATTGTAACTTATTTGAATGTTTTGGACTCAATTGGAAATTGGGTTTGGCCTTAATTGCCACTTTTTGAAAGTTTGGGGACCTATTTGTATATAGGCAACCCTTAACGGTTTTCGTGATATCTTGAGCTCCGGACCTCGAGATCGAGATCCGTACCCGGCGTTGAACTTGTTTCGACGTTACCTATCCATTAAACTCGGCCTTGTATCTTTTCGATATCATTTGAACCTTCGACAACAAACCTTTCCTCAACCTCGACCTTATAACTTGTTTGAACCGTTTACTAAACGAACCGGACTTGAACCGACCCATATTCTACCCATTTTATCACTAAATATCAACATTTGTCCCTTATGCATCTCATTTGATCGATCATCATCTCCACAAGAAGCAAAGGAAGAGAGCTCCAAGAAACCCTTGTTTTTGATCAACCAACTTTGAGCTCAAGAGTTACCAATCCTCCATCTCTCTCCAAGGTAATAAGTGATTTGTAATCCCCATCTTCTCCTCTATATGTTCATCTAAGTGAAGCATGATAGAAGTTGGGGAATTCATATGGTTTGAATGAAAGCATGAATTGGGGTTTGATCTTGAACTTGGGATTTTAATGGTTTTAAGTGAGAGTTGATGCATGGAATGAGTTGCTCGTAGCTTCCTTATCGTTTCCATATGCTAGGATTTTGTGTTGGTTGATTATAGCATGATGTGCCATTGTTGAAGCTTGAAGCTTCCATGGATGAAAACTTGGTTTTGAGTGATCTTTTGCCAACTTTAAGGGTGAATTCTTGCTTCTATGATTGGATTGCATGATATATGTGAATTATATGAATTAATTGCATGTCTATGAGTGTGTAAGAGCTTCCTTGTTGCTGCCCCTGTCTTGCAAAGCTTTTCCCTCGAGAAACAGAGCTTTTACTCTGTTTTTCTTGGCAAAACGATGAGCTGACAGGGCCGTGTCAGCTTTGAACTGAAAATGGACACGACCGTGTTGGGCTCTCGACTTTGAATTTTTCTAATTTTAACCTCGGGCACGGCCGTGTCAAGCTCTCGACTTTGAATTTTTGGATTTTAAACCTCGGACACGGCCGTGTCCGTTTCCTTTGAAAACTCAACACGGCCGTGTCATTTGAAATGGCAGCTTTGGGGAACCTCTTTTCTTGCTTTTATCTCGTTTATGGCTCGTAATGGTGGATTATATGTAACATGATTATATTAAAGCTATGTTTTATGATTGATTTATGATATTGATAACCTTATGAATGCAAGTATGAAAGTATGAATGATATGAACGGGAATGAATACGGTTTTACCGTATACTGAACAAAACTTATTGAATTATGTGTTAATTGGATTCTATGACATTCATGACCATATTTGAACATACTATTGCATTTTAAGCATTCCTTAACATGATTGGATAGCCGAGCGTCAAATGTGGTGATGATTGAGTCTCACACTACCTTTGTCACACAGGTGTTGGTCTAGTGGGTGACGAGGTTGAGCAGTGAGAGCTTTGTCGGGTTCTTTTTGTCTACCAGGTGGGTTTTTCTTCTATTAGTTAACAATATGACCCTGAACACCTAATGTGCAAGATTTTGGCCAAAACCCTATATAGGTATTTATACCAAGTTTTTAATGAGCAAATGTTTTAAACGAAAGCATTTTTCTTGAATATCCTACCAAAATTTTTTGGCGAGTAATGATTGAGTGATCACAATGAATGGGGGCCCGGGACTTAGTGTAGTGGGGAACCGAGGAAGCTTGGGCTGACGGGAATCCATTTATACTAGTTCCAACAATTTCGGCAACCTGGATTTTACTAGGAGATTAGTGAATGAAAGGGGACCCGCACTTTTGGGGATTCATGTACCCCTCTAGCATTAATGAATGAGGGTTCGGGCCTTGCAAACCCGTTCCCTACCCGGAGGAAAAAGGAGTATATGAATGATCGAATGAATGGTCTAATGAATGTGCACGAAAGAAAGAATGCATGAACGAATGAATGAATGAATGATTAATGAATTACACGAGGTGGTGGTTGGAGATAATGCACGCCCTCTCGCCGGGCCACGAATGGCCTAATGAATGAAATGAATTGTTATAATCCTATTCGTTGTATTTATTTCCCACTTGGGAAAAAGGATTCAAAACCTCGAATATGGATTATAATTTACATGTACGTGTTTAAATTCCGTAATATTATGATATTATGCCTATGTTTTTATACCCACCAGTCTGTCTAAGACTGAACCCGGAGTTGTTTCAGTTGTTTTTGCAGGAAGGGATGCTAGGCGGGATACAAGTCTGAGAGAGAGTCTTGCATGGTGTCTAGCCTTTCTTTCGTTACACTCATACGCTTACTTTTATTGATACTTTGGATTTTGTTTTTGTATGGAGCGTACATGTATATGGTACCTATATGTATCTTATTCAGGATTATATATTGGTACATAGAGCGTATAGCTCAATATATGAATTACATGTTAGTACCTAGAGCATCTAGCTCAGTATATAATATATGATTGATTGCTTCCGCTTTTCTATTGCTCTGTTTGTTGTTGTTGTTGTTGGGGTTTAAGTTATAGGTTAGTCCAGCCTGGCTTAGCGAGTGTGTATGTCTCCGTTCGCTATGATTTGGCTCGTGTGTGGAAATCCATTTCATATACGGGTTGGGTCATGGTGCGGGGGATGTGACGTCTCGCGCTCGGGCGTTACATCCTTTGAGTGGTATCAGAGCCCAGGGTGGTTCTAATGTCGTGTTGAGTCAGTAGGTCGTTCGGCTGTAGGAATTACTTGTAGTATGGAGCATTTGCATTTTATATGATAAGGTGTTTTGATTCTTGACTTGAATGAATTTATTGCATTGTCACGCATGAACTAAAATTAGCATGCATGTTAGTGTTTGAATTGATAGGATGCCTCCGAGAAGACATCGGGAAAGGTCTCCGGGACACCGTCACCACCGTGATCATTCTCCTAATCCTCCACAGCCGCCTATGAATATGGAGCACTTTATGGAGGCGATATATAACTACGTGGAACATAGAAGGGCTCAGGATCCTCCAGTACAACCGCAGGCTGAACAACAAGCACCTCCTCCAAATAACCCGAGAGATCATCATGGGTTGTTTTTAAGTTATAATCCTCCAAGGTTTTCGGGTTCGGTTGACGATGCGATATCGGAAGGATGGCTCACTCGGATTGAGAGGATTTTTAATGTTCGACAATTCACCTCTCAAGAAAAGGCCCACTTTGCTATTTTTCAATTGGACGGAGAGGCCTATGATTGGTGGGAACGGACCCGAGAGAAGCTCGAAGTGGAAGGAGAAGAAGTTACTTGGGAAGAGTTTATAAGGGAGTTTAGAGAAGGCTTTGTTCCTGAAGTCGTCCGAGAAAGGAACGAACAAGAATTTATGGATTTAAAGTAAGGGCCGCGGACGGTGGCTCAGTATATTTCTCTTTTCAATCGGCTTGGCAAATATGCACCCCACATTACAAGGGATGAAAAGAGAAAAGGAAAGAGGTTTATAGCTGGATTGAGACAAGATCTGAGGCACGGGCATGCAGGCCATAATTTTGAGTCGTTTGCTGACACTGTACAACGGGCTCTGGAATTTGAAGAGGAGTATAAGAAAAAGGATCCCATACCTCGTATGCAAATAGGACAAGGATCGGGATTTGGAAAAGGGAAAAGACCTATGGTGGCTCCCTCACAGCCATTTCAAGGGCAAAACAAGAGGTTTCGACCTACAGGAGCTGCACCGCCGAAGCCACAAGCACCTCCAGCTACTTCTGATCCTCGGCATGATAGGTCACCATGTCTATTTTGTGGAGGCCCGACTTACACCTACAACACTTGCAGAATGAGGTTGGGACAGTGTTTGATTTGTGGAAAGGCAACACACATGGCCAATACTTGTCCAGATAAGACTCCGGGATATCAACCGGGAGCTCAATGGCCGATGATCCCAGCTCACGCTTATGCCCTTGCGGGTGAAGAGCAAAATGAGGAAGCCAATCCCAATGCTATGGTGGAAGGTACGATATGCATCCATAACACAAACATACATGAATTATTTGACCCTGGCGCTACTCATTCTTTTATATCTTGCAAATTAATTGATACTTTGTGTTTGCCTGTTACGTGCTTAATGCTTGTTATGTGGTGAGTTCGCCGTTGGGTGGAAGTCTTGAGACGGATCGGGTGGTCAAAGATTGTGTGTTTGGGTTTGAAGGCAGAGAATATCAGGCAGATTTGGTGGTAATGCCGATGAACAGATATGAAGTTATTCTGGGAATGGATTGGTTGTTTCGGTATCACGCCATGGTTGATTGTTTCACCAAGACAGTTAAGTTGGGAGAAGAAGTGACAGTGGGGAAAGAATCAGAGATTACACCTCTTTTGTCGTTCAGTGAGGCTCATAAGTTGATAAGGAATGGGGCAACGGGATTTATTGCCTATATCTTGAATAAGCCGAAAGATCAGGCGAAACTCGAAGAGACAGAAGTGGTGAAGGAATATCTTGAGGTGTTTTCCGAAGTTTTAGGTTCTTTGCCTCCGGATCGAGAGATCGAATTTGTAATAGACTTATATCCGGGATCTGAACCTTATTCTAAGACTCCTTACCGGATGGCACCGACAGAGTTACAGGAGTTGAAAGTTCAGTTGGAAGATCTTCTTAAGAATGGATATATTCGACCGAGTTCATCACCGTAGGGCGCGCCGGTTCTCTTTGTTAAAAAGAAAGATGGAACTTTAAGGATGTGTATTGACTACCGGGAGTTGAATCGGATTACTGTAAAGAATAAATATCCATTGCCTAATATAGAGGATTTGTTTGACATGCTACAAGGGTCAAGAGTGTACTCCAAGCTTGATTTAAGGCAAGGATATTATCAGTTAAAGATCAAGGAGGAAGATATTCCTAAGACAGGATTTAATACCCGGTATGGACATTATGAATTCGTGGTGATGCCATTTGGATTAACTAACGCGCCGGTAGCTTTTATGGATATGATGCATCGGATTTTCCGGCCGTATTTGGATAAGTTTGTTGTGATCTTCATCGTTGATATTTTGGTGTACTCAAGGTCGGAAGAGGATCATGCTCGGCATTTGAGATTGGTATTGGAGACTTTAAGAGATAACCAGCTCTATGCAAAATTCAGTAAATGCGAGTTTTGGATTGACAGGGTGAGTTTCTTGGGACATATCATTTCGAGCAAGGGATTAGAAGTGGATCCTTCGAAAGTAGAGGCAGTTTCTAAGTGGCAGAGTCCTAAGAATGTTTCTGAGATCCGAAGTTTCTTGGGTCTAGTCGGCTATTATCGAAGATTTGTTAAGGATTTCTCCAAGATTGCGGCTCCGTTGACCCGATTAACCAAGAAAGAGGTTCAGTTTAAATGGGATGAGAAGTGTGAAGTTAGTTTTCAGCTCTTGAAGGATAAGTTAACTTCTGCACCAATACTTGCACTTCCGGATGGTATTGAAGGTTTTATGGTGTATACGGATGCTTCCCATGAAGGCTTAGGTTGTGTTTTGATGCAAAATGGGAGAGTAATTGCTTATGCCTCTAGGAAATTGAAAGATCATGAGAAGAATTATCCCACTCGCGACCTTGAGATTACAGCGGTGATTTTTGCCTTTGGGAAGTGGAGACATTATTTGTATTGGACTTCTTTTGAGATTTTCACCGATCACAAGAGTCTTCAGTATTTGTTTTCTCAAAAGGATTTGAATAGAAGGCAACGAAGGTGGATGGAGACTCTCGAGGATTATGATTGTGTGATTAAGTATCACCCGGGTAAAGCTAATGTGGTCGGGGATGCATTGAGCAGGAAGGCTAGTGTATCCAATTTAAAGGTAAATATTGGACAACCAATGGGGTTGGTTAAGATAAAGGCTCGTATTAGTAACATCTCAGTACGTCCAGAGTTAAGACAACAGATATTTGAGGCACAACGGACGGATGTTTAGATTCAGAAGTTGATTGAGAAGGCTCGATCAGACTCCGAGTGTCCGTTTGGATTCGATGACACGGGAATCTTTCGATTTAAGAACAGAGTGGTAGTTCCAACGGAGTTAAGAAGAGCTATTTTGGATGAAGCTCATAAAACTGTCTATTTGGCACATCCTGGTGGAAACAAGATGTATCGGGACTTGAAACAGTATTATTGTTGGAATGGGTTGAAGAGAGATGTGGTGAATTATGTGAAGCGATGTTTGACTTATCAGCTGGTGAAAGCTGAGCATCAGAAGCCGTCAGGATTGTTACAGCCACTACCTATTCCCGAATGGAAATGGGAACAGATAGCAATGGATTTTGTATCGGATTTACCTAGAGTGAAGGGTGGACTCGATGGAATTTGGGTAATCGTGGACAGGTTAACCAAGTCAGCGCATTTTCTTGCAGTTCAGATGTCAGATAAGATAGGTAAGTTGGCTAAGAGGTATTGTGATGAGATTGTTCGGTTACATGGAGTGCCAGCTAGTATTGTTTCAGATAGGGATCCGAGATTCACTTCCAAGTTTTGGCAAGAGTTACAGAAGTGTTTGGGAACTAAGCTTCAGTTCAGTACAGCTTTTCATCCACAGACTGACGGCCAATCTGAAAGGTTAATCAGATATCTTGAGGATATGTTAAGGGTGTGTGCGTTGGATTTCTCGAGTTCATGGAATGAACAATTACCACTGATTGAATTCGCCTACAATAATAGTTATCAAGCTTCTATAGAAATGGCACCGTATGAGTTTCTTTATGGAAGAAAGTGTCGATCCCTGTTTTTTTTCGATTTGGAAGAATGGAAATGGAGTAAGCAAGAAGGGGTACAAAGAGGTGAAAGGAAAGATAAACCTTCCAAGGCTATTCAGGATGCTATTGAAAAGGTCCAGATTATTCGACAACGGATGAAAGCAGCTCAAGATCGACAGAAAAGTTATGCAGACAAGCGAAGGAAAGATCTTGAATTTGAAGTTGGGGATACGGTATTCCTGAAAGCTTCACCTCGGAAAGGATTTACCCGAATTGGAAGAGGAGGAAAGTTGAATCCCCGATATTTAGGACCTTATGAGATTTTGGACAGAATCGGAGATACAGCTTATAGATTGGATTTGCCTCCAAGTTTAACGGGTATTCACAATGTCTTCCATGTATCACAACTTCGGGAGTACAATTCCGATGAATCAGTGATCATACCGATTGAAGAAGCGGAGCTTGAACCGAATCTCACTTTTGTTCAGAAACCAGTTAAGATTCTGGATCGGAAATTTCAAGAACTTCGAAACAGACGGTTTCCCTTGGTGAAAGTATTGTGGCGAAGTGATAAGACGGAAGAAGCAACGTGGGAAACGGAAGAGAAAATGAAGAAGTTCTATCCCGAGTTGTTTCCGACCGAGCAATGAATCCGAGGACGGATTCTCTTTAAGGGGGAGAGGTTGTAACGCCCCGTGTTTTCACACGTGCAGGTAAGAGTTACGTGCGCATTTACATTTAATTATATGATTTTATATATTGATTTACTAATTGAATTCGTTCCTAATTTGATTTAATGGTTTAAATTTTATATGAATTCCAATTTGTGATATGAATATATGAACGGAATTGTGAGAATGTGAATTTCATGAATTCGGTGTTAATTGAATGAAATTATATGTTTCGTGTAATCTGTGGGCTTGATTGTAACTTATTTGAATGTTTTGGACTCAATTGGAAATTGGGTTTGGGCTTAATTGCCACTTTTTGAAAGTTTAGGGACCTATTTGTATATAGGCAACCCTGAACGGTTTTCGCGATATCTTGAGCTCCGGACCTCGAGATCGAGATCCGTACCCGGCGTTGAACTTATTTCGACGTTACCTATCCATTAAACTCGGCCTTGTATCTTTTCGATATCATTTGAACCTTCGACAACAAACCTTTCCTCAACCTCGACCTTATAACTTGTTTGAACCGTTTACTAAACGAACCGGACTTGAACCGACCCGTATTCTACCCATTTTATCACTAAATATCAGCATTTGTCCCTTATGCAACTCATTTGATCGATCATCATCTCCACAAGAAGCAAAGGAAGAGAGCTCCAAGAAACCCTTGTTTTTGATCAACCAACTTTGAGCTCAAGAGTTACCAATCCTCCATCTCTCTCCAAGGTAATAAGTGATTTGTAATCCCCATCTTCTCCTCTATATGTTCATCTAAGTGAAGCATGATAGAAGTTGGGGAATTCATATGTTTTGAATGAAAGCATGAATTGGGGTTTGATCTTGAACTTGGGATTTTAATGGTTTTAAGTGAGAGTTGATGCATGGAATGAGTTGCTCGTAGCTTCCTTATCGTTTCCATATGCTAGGATTTTATGTTGGTTGATTATAGCATGATGTGCCATTGTTGAAGCTTGAAGCTTCCATGGATGAAAACTTGGTTTTGAGTGATCTTTTGCCAACTTTAAGGGTGAATTCTTGCTTCTATGATTGGATTGCATGATATATGTGAATTTTATGAATTAATTGCATGTCTATGAGTGTGTAAGGGCTTCCTTGTTGCTGCCCCTGTCTTGCAAAGCTTTTCCCTCGAGAAACAGAGCTTTTGCTCTGTTTTTCTTGGCAAAACGATGAGCTGACACGGCCGTGTCAGCTTTGAACTGAAAATGGACACGGCCATGTTGGGCTCTCGACTTTGAATTTTTCTAATTTTAACCTCGGACACGGCCATGTCCATTTCCTTTGAAAACTCAACACGGCCGTGTCAAGCTCTCGACTTTGAATTTTTGGATTTTAAACCTCGGACACGGCCGTGTCCGTTTCCTTTGAAAACTCAACACGGCCGTGTCATTTGAAATGGCAGCTTTGGGGAACCTCTTTTCTTGCTTTTATTTCGTTTATGCCTCGTAATGGTGGATTATATGTAACATGATTATATTAAAGCTATGTTTTATGATTGATTTATGATATTGATAACCTTATGAATGCAAGTATGAAAGTATGAATGATATGAATGGGAATGAATACGGTTTTACCGTATATTGAACGAAACTTGTTGAATTACGTGTTAATTGGATTCTATGACATTCATGACCATATTTGAACATATTATTGCATTTTAAGCATTCCTTAACATGATTGCATAGCCGAGCGTCAAATGTGGTGATGATTGAGTCTCACACTACCTTTGTCACACAGGTGTTGGTCTAGTGGGTGACGAGGTTGAGCAGTGAGAGCTTTGTCGGGTTCTTTTTGTCTACCAGGTGGGTTTTTCTTCTATTAGTTAACAATATGACCCTGAACACCTAATGTGCAAGATTTGGCCAAAACCTTATATAGGTATTTATACCAAGTTTTTAATGAGCAAATGTTTTAAACGAAAGCATTTTTCTTGAATATCCTACCAAAATGTTTTGGCAAGTAATGATTAAGTGATCACAATGAATGGGGGCCCGGGACTTAGTGTAGTGGTGAACCGGGGAAGCTTGGGCTGACGGGAATCCATTTATACTAGTTCCAACAATTTCGGCAACCTGGATTTCACTAGGAGATTAGTGAATGAAAGGGGACCCGCGCTTTTGGGGATTCATGTACCCCTCTAGCATTAATGAATAAGGGTTCGAGCCTTGCAAACCCGTTCCCTCCCCGGAGGAAAAAGGAGTATATGAATGATCGAATGAACGGTCTAATGAATTTGCACGAAAGAAAGAATGAATGAACGAATGAATGAATGAATGATTAATGAATTACACGAGGTGGTGGTTGGAGATAATGCACGCCCTCTCGCCGGGCCACGAATGACCTAATGAATGAAATGAATTGTTATAATCCTATTCGTTGTATTTATTTCCCACTTGGGAAAAAGGATTCAAAACCTCGAATAAGGATTATAATTTGCATGTACGTGTTTAAATTCCGTAATATTATGATATTATGCCTATCTTTTTATACCCACCAGTCTGTCTAAGACTGAACCCGGAGTTGTTTCAGTTGTTTTTGCAGGAAGGGATGCTAGGCGGGATACAAGTCTGAGAGAGAGTCTTGCATGGTGTCTAGCCTTTCTTTCGTTACACTCATACGCTTACTTTTATTGATACTTTGGATTTTGTTTTTGTATGGAGCGTACATGTATATGGTACCTATATGTATCTTATTCAGGCTTATATATTGGTACATAGAGCGTATAGCTCAATATATGAATTACATGTTGGTACCTAGAGCATCTAGCTCAGTATATAATATATGATTGACTGCTTCCGCTTTTCTATTGCTCTGTTTGTTGTTGTTGTTGTTGGGGTTTAAGTTATAGGTTAGTCCCGCCTGGCTTAGCGAGTGTGTATATCTCCGTTCACTATGATTTGGCTCGTGTGTGGAAATCCATTTCATATACGGGTCGGGTCATGGTGAGGGGATGTGACTTCTCGCGCTCGGGCGTTACAACTCTTAGTATTCGAAAATGGTTTATTATGAATTATGATAATTTGATAATTGTCATGCTTGTAAGTAATTAATTCCTAGTTGAATAATTGTATAAACACTTTAAACGAACAATTATGCTTAGTAATCAACTAAGGGGATGTATGTGTAATAATTCTAAACTTTGATAAATAACTTAGGGGATGTAAGTGTAATATTTATGAAACTATGAATGTGACTTGAGTTTGTGTACCAAACATGTTGTGAAGTTGTAAAGTATGATCTTAAGTGAATTAAATGCACTCTTTATTTGTATCAAGCATGCCATCTTCCTACAACAACTTTGTATGTTTATATGATCAAGTTGATCTTACTTATGCACTTTATAACTCGACATGAACTTATTGCTTAATTCTAATATTATAATTGAACCCTGTGACATTGGATGATTTAATATGCATTTTTTGAATACATTGACTTCCTAAATTGATCTTGCACCTTTGGATATGGAATTGCATGATGGTTGCTTGTAAATATGTCCTTGTTAAGCATTGATATGCTTTGAATGACCACGACACCTTATCCAAGCACAACATGAACACTTATGCATAACCACGATCATGTTGAGCAACGTCGTGCGTCTTGTTTGGTTCATATAGAGTCTAAGTCTGGGCTTCTGTATGTCTTGTCACAGAGTTTGGTGGTGCCGATGGGCCCGAGGTTTAGAGTGTTTGGCCCTTCACACTCTCAGACTCTACATTCACTAGGTGAGGTTTAGGATTTTGTATAGTTATGCGACCTATGGCCTTTACATGTTGATTTCTACCCCTGCATGCGATTATACCTTACAATAGTTATGTATGTGTTGAATATGATATTTTTATGATCTTATGCTTGCACTTCTCCGTGGGCGGGCTATCCCTGCAGCGTGGGAATGTAAGTGTGTGAGTCCTGCGTGGGCGGGCTATTGCTGCAGCGTAGGAATATATATAAAAACCAGTTTTTGAAGCATATGTAAGCTATTTTGGAAAAATAGTTGTGTTGTGATTATGTAGCGAGATTGCCATGAAAGATTGGCGTATGTGATCCGTTGTGATCTGTTCTGTTGTCATCCGTTGTGATCTGTTCTGTTGTGATCCGTTGTGATCTGTGTGTGGATCTGATCCTGGTGAGCTGCGGGTAATGGATCCCCCGGAGCGGTTAGGGCCGTCGGGGTATTCATCTATTTCGTAGTTCCATTTGAGATATCTTCACGCGACCCGTGCTGTAGGGAAGGTGTGGTATCTTGAGCCTTCGGCTAAGGCCGAGGAGGACTCTTGTGGGTTTGCTACCCCTTGAGGGTGAGTCTATTTTTAGACGGTTTATTATAGATGGTTAGGGCCAACGGGTGGCTCTTCCATCATTGGAGTAGAGGTTGGATTGATTTTGATTTACGTTATGAGGAGTTGAGGTTGGAAGCTCGTACTCGCCGAGCAGTTGATTATGTTATTTTATGGAATTATGAACCGGGATAGAGTCTTTCTGAAAATGGTTTCTAAACTTATAGCTATATTCATTTGGGTTTTTCTGAAATGTTTTGGTATGCAACACCTACCCTTGGTTCATGAGTCCATCCTTTTATTATGTGTTGTGCTCTTTATATATATATATATTGTGGGTGTGCGTTAGCCCCCTCATTTTATCTTTTAGTTTGCAGGATTCTTTTGGCTTGAGCTAGGCGGAAGTGAGTCTTCGGAGTCACACTTGTCAGTCTAGTAGGTGTTAGGATGCATTTATCGCATACTTTACTTATGTTATGTATTTATGTTTCACACTTGCAGATTATGTTTATGTTCTACTCAGACCTAAACCCGTGTGGGGTTAGTAAGTTAGTGTTTGGATGTTATTAGATATTGATGATACTTATGTTGTTTATTATGTTGGATTATGAAGTGATATTCGGGACTAGGTATCTATGCTAGTTGAACCCGTCACCTGTTATGTATGTTAAACATTCGGGATTAGGTATTTATGCTAGTTGAACCCGTCACCTGCTTTGCATGTTTTATTTTAAATGCTTCCGCTATCTATTGATATTGGTTTTAATTGCTTCCGCACTCTGAGTTTCTCGAGTTAGATCCACCTAGCCTAATGTGTGAGTTGGTCTCCCCGTTCGCTATGATTCGGATTCGGGCATGGACCTTCTATTTCATAACCGGGTCGGGGTCCTAGTGCGGGGGATGTGGCATCCTCCGTTTGGGGTGTTACATGATGGTTGAATGACTTGTGTTAATTCTTAGTTTGAAAACATGTTCGAATTGACTTGCGATGGCCTGATCACCCTTAGCATGTGGCATAATTGCCTATAGATCAAGAGATTGATGGTAATTTTGATGGTTTTCATAACTTGTAAGTTGTAGGATACAAAGAGATTTAGTCTTAGCTTATACAACAGTAATCTTATTCCATGCCGAGCCTCTAGAATATTGAATTGCACTAGTCTTGTTTATATGGTTTAATTAACTATTAGTGATTGCGAGAGCAACATTGAACACTAATTAAGCACTTGGTTACACCTTGAGAGAGGGTAATACAAATATAAGTGACTAGGTTGTAGAATTACACCTGTCAGACAAGTATCGTATTGACTCTTGATTATATGATTCATTACTTTCCCCTGCCTGTTTAGTTTACTAAAGTTAGTTCACGTGTGTTTTAGTTGTTACTTGCGTTCAATACTAGTTAATTGTTAATTTCTATTTCAGTAGATTAATAAATAACAACAACAATTACTTTTCGTTCGGTCTTTAGATTAGAGAAGGATATTGAGTAGTGATTGATTTCCCTTCCCTGTGGGTACGATCCTGTTGTGCTATGCATATATTAGTGTACACTTGCACGATTGTTTTTGAACTTAGTAAAATCATACAACAGTGTTCAGACAGACCTCAGTGACCACGAGATACCATGAAAGGATTTGCTACAAACAAGGGGAGTAAACTTTATAACCGGGACTATGACTCTACACAATTCTGAGAGATGGATATAAGTATTGCAACTTGAAGCTCTTCAACTCAGCTGTAGAATCTGGGGACCAGATCCCTTTAGGGCGGGGTGGGGGGGAATGTAACATCCCACTATTCCGACGTACGAGCTACGCCATGTGTCAACTTTCTTGTGTGTTCAATTATGTGAGTTTATGCTTTGCGTGGTCCTATTTTCAACTCTTTAAGAGTTTAGGGGCTTGTTTGTAATGTTATCTCTTTAGGGGCTTTTCGGTCATTTCTTGTTCGATCGAGGTTTTGACCTCTTGGACCCCTTTAAAGTGTTTGTGCCATCGAAATGAGTCCATAGACTCTAAGTTTACCCAATTCTAACGTCGTTAGCCCCTCCTTCGGGTTTTTCTCGCGCGTTGGGACCCGGGATAAAATACCTGGATCCCCGTTGTTCGGAGCACACCGCACCAGCTCCTTCTCTCTCATCTCTCTCGTGTTTCTCTCTCCTTCTGTCACTATTCACATGCATAAAAACACACTAACCGAAACTCGGCCGTTTCTCAACAGAATTCGACGAATGAGTAGTCTATTTCGAAGAGCTCGACGAGAGGATCACGATGGTACCAAGATCTGGACCTAACGATGAAAGGTGGCGGAGATATCATCGATTTTTAGTCGCAGCGGTAGGGGTGTCGGACCATCGTGACTTCGCCGGCATCCCGCGGTGGTTTCCGGTGACCTTTTTGAGGCATGACCACCAGGAACTGGAAGGTAACTCCCCGGCGGTCATTTTCACATTGGTGGCGCCGCCATCGGGCGGCGGTGGTGGCGCAAGCGCCGGTGGAAGTTGGCGGCGACAGTGCATGTTACTGTAGCGCCACCAAACGCCGGCCTCCGGCAATCTTGTCCGATGACTCTTGACGTTTCTCGAAGGTTTTCAACCTCCTGAAGACGATTCCGGCATTGGTTTGGCATGAAAGTGGCCGAAAATGGTGTTTTCCGGCCATACAGGTGGCACGCAGCGGCAGTTCACGGTGGAGATCTGTTCCGACGACTTTTTCCAGCAAACGTCATATGGGTTTCAAAGGCCTCCTCACGGGGTAAGACAATGCTTTTTACGGATTCGATTTTCGTTCACCGGTTTGGAAGTAATTTGGATTTGAAGATTTTGGGGGTTTTCGTATTGTTTGATCTGAAATTGGGGATGATTGGCAGGGAATTTTCAGAAATTGATCGAGGATTTGGAATGAGCATGACGAGTTCTTGCAAGGGTGAATTTTCGGGAATTTTTCGGTACGTTCCGACGGCGGAGCTCCGGCTGCCGACCAATGTTCCGATGGCGGTGCTCCGGCGGCCTCCAGATAATTTGTTCTTCTCGATGGGGTGAGTCCAATGCTTCTTTTCGTTCATTAATCGGGCACTCGGTTTATTTGTTATAAATTTAATTGTGTATTTGGAAATATTTGGTTTAATTATCATAAATACAAATTTATTACGATATGCTTGTATTGTCGATCGTAATGTATTACGATGTATATGAAATCATATATTGAATGAAATGTGATATGTATGGATGTGTTGATTTCATAATTGAATCCCGATATGTTGAAATTTCGCTATTCGTTTTGTTGGGAAAAGAGACAGAAACGCAACAGAAATTTAAAAATTTTCCCAATAAGTTAGGATCGAATCTTGCAATTCTTATTCCCAAATTCGTAGAGATCAAGAAACTCACTTAGATAATAGCTTTCTTGACAAGTTCTAGCCGCCCAAGAACGCTCTTCACGCAGCATGATCCCCAAAAGCTCTTTCGAATCTTTCAAGACTTCACGATAGTAGCCCTCTAGAGAATTAGTCCACCAACGGCGACCATGATCCAAATAAGGAGGATGGTAGTTCTATATTTGGTGTTTAGGCTCTAGGGTTTAGTCTAGAATTATTGGAGAAAGGAGAATTTCGTATCACCCCTCAAGGGGCTCGATCACCTTGTATTTAAAAGGCTAGGGTTCGAAATCCATCTCCTTATGGAGATAGGATTTGCTAACCCACTAGCTTCTTATTTCTTGCTTGGAAAGAAAGCTTTCCAACTTTGACCAAAACAGTTTTGACCAACTTGATGAGCAAAAAAATATCTAACTCTCTTAGAAATTTAGTTTTACTTTATTTATTAGATAATAAATAACTTGAAGAATAATAATTAATTAATTCATAATTAATTATTTATTAGACTTTATTTCTCCAAAATAGGACTTTAATATTAATTCAAAATCAAATCAAAGTCTATTAAATAATTAACACATTAATTATTTAATATATACACATATATACACGTGACTACACATGTCCCCAAGGACACATGCCCCACCATTCTCTTAATTGTTTGATCAACTCGTTTAATCGATTTAGGCCTTAATCAACGTGACCGGGTTGTTGTGTGTGACCCTCTAGGTTCTTAATTCAATTAGCAGTGACCCCAATTAATTAGTTCCCTAATTAATTAATCAATCCACAGATCAAACAACCATAGTCTAGTAACAGGTGTTTGACCGTAACTGAATTAGAATGTCTCGATTCGACAAAACCTTTAAGTCATTCACATATGTGAGATACAATCCTCCTACATCCTATCTCTCAATCAAGATCTAGGGCAAGGGAATAATTAGAACCCTAATAATCTTGATCTTAATGTTAAGTGCATTTCATATCCATTTAATCTCAATCCAAGAAACTCATTTCCTGATGTCTGGATCCACTGCCTTGGCCAAGGACTCCTAGATGGCATATGAATAACTTACACAATAAGAGATCAACTTGCTAATGCAAGTGTAGGTCCTTTATCGATTCTCATATACTTTCATGTGCCACTTGTGCAGCCCTAGTATCAGCCTTGAATCAGTTGTCTAAGGCGACACCCTTTAAAGCTTACACCTAAGACTACAGAGTTAGCTCATAAAGTATCAATGGAACCTCAAGTCTAAGGATCACTTAATCATATCAATGACTCGTGAGATATTTCCTAATCTGGAAGTCTCTATTTCCAGATATAGAAACTTTCTTTCCCATTTAGGAATCTTCTCACACAGGATACCTCAGTGTACTTACTTAGAATGAGTAAGCACCTCCATGTATCACGCACGTATCAACAATGCACTTTGCACCCCATGAAACAAGGTGGTCCTTCTTAAGGGCGTGATCACACGAGCAAGCCTTGAACGAGTCAGGTTGACACTCCCACTGTCTATAGGACTCATCGGCTTGGAGTGATTTCTAATCATGGCTTATGTGATATAGGGCTCGTCTCATGAACCACTTCTCCTAAATGGTTGAGTCCTATAGGTCATATTGATTAGAGAGTTCTTATACATGCGCAGTTAAAGTAAACATACAATCAAACAAGAGCATATAAAGAAGTGTTGCCTTAATTCGTTTTATTCAAAGATTATCTGTGATTTATTAAAGGAAAGTACTAAAGCGGACTATTAGGTCGGCTTTCAGGGTACTATTCCTAACAATCTCCCACTTTCCCGTCAAAGTAATTCGGAAGCTAATCTAAGTCCCATCTTCACAAGATGACCTTCGAAAGCTTCTCGACTAAGGGGTTTAGTAAGCGGGTCTACCACGTTCTGTCCTGATGTGACCCTCTCAATTCGCACATCACCTCGTTTGATGATATCACGGATTAGGTGATACTTCTTCATAATGTGTTTGGTCCATTGGTGAGATCTTGGTAGCAACCACCCCAGTGTTGTTACAAAACACAGTAATGGGGTCTTTCAGGCTAGGAACGACATTCAATTCTTGAATGAAGTATTCGGCCTCAGTGGTCGAATCTGTAGTGGTCGTTTGCTTGGAACTTTTCCAACTCACTACTCCTCCGTTAAGGCAGAAAATGTATCCTGTTATTGACTTAAAATCATCTAAGTCAGATGCAAAGCCTGTATCGCAGTATCCTCTGACTACTAGATCTTTCTGTCTTCCATATACTAAGAATAAGTCCTTAGTGCTTCGTAAATACTTTAGGATATTCTTCACGGTAGTCCAGTGACCTTCTTCAGGGTCTGATTGGAAATGGCTCGTCACACTAAGTGCATACGCCACATCCGGTCGAGTACACAACATTGCATACATTATGCTACCTATCGCAGAAGCATAAGGCACATGAGTCATCCTCTCCTTCTCAAGGTTCGTCTTAGGACACATCTTCTTTGACAGAAATGTCCCTACACTCATGGGAAGAACTTTGTTCTTTGCATTCTCTATACTGAACCGTTTTAGTATATTATCTATGTACATCGATTGTGATAGTCCTATCAATCTCTTAGATCTATCCCTATAGTTCTTAATACCGAGAATATAGGGTGCATAACTAAGATCTTTCATCTAGAATTTGTTCGATAACCATGACTTGGTGACTTTCATGACATCCTTCGAATTCCCAATTAGAAGGATGTCATCAACATAAAGCACCAAGAACTACACTGAATTCTCTAATTCCTTTCTATACACGTAGGTCTCATTTGAAATTTGAACGATGCCAAACGCTTTGACTGCTTCATCAAAACGAATGTTCCAATTCCTAGAAGCCTGTTTCAATCCGTAGATTGATCTTTGGAGCTTGCAAACCTTTTGTTCACTCCCCCTGAACCTGAAACCTATGGGTTGATCCATATAAATGTCTTTATCAATGTCTCCATTGAGAAAGGCAGTTTTCACATCCATTTGCCTTATCTCATAGTCATAATATGCAGCTACGGAAAGTATAATCCGACTGGACTTTTGCATTGCAACCGGTGAGAAGGTTTCATCAAAGTCCATACCGGGCCTTTGAGTGAAGCCTTTGGCAACGAGCCTTGACTTCTAGGCTACAACGTTTCTGTAACATCCCGCTCGCCCTATAAATAAGGTACGCCATGTTTCAACCTTTTATGTGTGTAATTATGTGATTTTGTGCTTTGCACGACCCTATTTTGAACTCTTTATGAGTTTAGGGGCTTGTTTGTAATTTTCTCTTTTTAGGGGTTTTTTGGCCACTTCTCGTTCGGTCGAGATTTTGACCTCGTTGACCCCTTTAACGCGTTCGGGCCATCGAGTCGAGTCCGTAGACTCTAAGTTTGCCCAATTCTAACGTCGTTAGCCCTTTCTACCGATCGTTTCTTCACGCGAGGACCGGGATAAATATCTATCTTCATCGTTTTTCGTGCCATAACTGAGCTTCAGGTTCCTCTGTCTCTCTCCCACGATCAACACTGTACACACACACTCGAAGGTGTAATTTCACACATAATCCAAACTTGCTCGTTTCTCGACGGATTTCGACGAACCAATAGTGCTTTTCGACGAACTCGACGACGCGGTCTCAACCGTACCAAGATCATGGCCCGACGACAACCAGAGGCGGCCCTTTTCGTCGATTTTCAGACGCGCAGGAGGGGGTGGCGGAGCCGCCGCTTCGCCGCCCATTCGCGGCGGTTTTCGGCGGTGATCTCGAGACACGCGCCACGGACCCAGTAAGAAGACTCCCCGACGCAGCATATGGCGTTGGCGGTGCCGCCATCGGGGCGGCGAGGAAGCCGCACGCGCCGCCCAAAGCGGCCGACGGGCGGCGGTGCTACTGTAGTGGCAAGTTCCGCCGCCTTCCGGCGGAGTTTTCCGATAAGCCTTGGTGGTTTCCGACGTATTTCGACCCCTTGAACTCGTTTCCGGCCTCCTTTTTGAGCGAATTGCAGCGGAGATGGCCGAACCGGCGAGTGGCGCACCGGTGGACGTTTGGCGGCGGTTTGGGGCCTTTTTCTGGCCGGTTTTGGTGGTGGTTCCTTCACGGAAGTTGCTCAGAATATTGGAACGTAGCGAATGACGTTGGCCCGACTCGAGAACCGGCCGGCGGCGGCGAACCGTTGGCGGACCGGCTCTGGGCCGGCGGCTCGATTTTTCGGTGACTTTTCCGGCGTTTGGCTAGGGGGCTTTCATAGGGCTCGTTACGGGCTTTCCAACGGTATGTTCGGATTTTATTTTCGTTTAGCGGTTTGCATTTAATTTCAGTTTTCGTACTAGGATTTTAATTCGGTTTTTCGTCAACGAAGTCCGGCGTGTTTGGTATTTTCTGAAATTGATTGAGGGCTTTTGTCGAGCAGGCGGAGACACGCGTTCCTGTCCTTCCGGGGAATTTTTCGACCACCAGAGGCGGTGGTCCGGTGGCTGCACGTGGCGGTTCGGCTGGTCCCGGTGGCGGCGTTCCGACGCCCTTCGGGCAGCAAGTTCCTCTCGTCGTGGTGAGTCCAACGCCACTTTCCGTTCGTCAATCGGATGTCCGGTTGATTTGTTGTGATTTATTTTGTATAACTTGAATATTTGGAATTAATTGTTTTAATTGCTAATTGCTTGAATCGTCGATCGAAATGTACTCCTATGTGTATGAAATTATGTATGATATGAAATATGACAAGTATGGGCTTTGTAATTTATAAATTGAATCCCGATTTATTGAATTTATGCTAATTGAGTAGATTAGAGGGGGTGTTTGTGTAATTTTGAAACAAGATGAATTTGTTTGATTTAATTAGTCAGCCTTTATAATTGAATCCATTATGTAACGTATGAATTGGGCATGTTACGTAGGAATTATATGAACTCTGTATGATTGGAATTTGATATGAAACCTCGTGGGATTTATTTAACTTTAATTTGTCACTTGGTAAATAAATATGATAATCTCGATGTGTTAAAGAAATTATTATGTTTAACATTGAACTTTAAATTAAGGTTTAATCATGTATATTGGAATTTAATCTATTAGGTAATATTTGTGAATTTGTTATGCATCGGAAAATTATATGAGAACTTGAATAATTATGTAACTTAGCTGGAAGTTGCTTATGACCCCGTGGATTTAAATGAATTCGTAGCATGTTATTACAAGATTTATTTGGGCCTTGTAATACTGCAAGTTTATGAAATGTTATATATTAATTTGATTTGATTGCTTTGTAAATGTGCAAAATATGAATGGATACGAGATATTGTAATTGCATTTGTCGTGCGTCTCTGTGTGGTTGTCTGTCTGATTCTGAGCTTTGTGGTATGTTTTGTGTGTTCAGTGGATCAAGTGCACCCGGGGTGGTGACAAGTGAGTCGTGCAGGTTCCGGGGTGGACCTTCTGCTTTGTGTTCGGCTATGTTTGGTACCAGGTGAGGTTAGGTTATAGTTATACCCTATTGATATGTGTCTATATGTTTGCATGCGAATATAAGCCTTGCGTATATATGTAGATACGTGTGCAATACGAATATGTGTGATTTGGTGTTATGTGGGATGTGTGCGTTGTGATATGTTTCGTGTTGATTTGAATGTGTAAACTATGATATGATTATGATTATGAACGTGGCGTGCGTGAGGTTGTGAGTGCGTGCGTGAGTGGTGGTGGTGTGTGTGTGAGTGCGTGTGTGGGGGTGTTGTGTGTGTATGTGTAGGGCCGGTGATTATGGGTAAGGAGCCTCGGAGAGTCGAGTATTACTCCTGTGCATGATCATCAGGATGTGGGTAAGGAGCCTCGGAGTGTCTAGTATTACTCCTATGCACATTTCCCCTCTGATTTGATGGTTTGACTCTGCTTTGTTTGGCGGCCCGGTGATTATAGGTAAGGAGCCTCGGAGAGTCGAGTATTACTCCTGTGCATGATCATCAGGATGTGGGTAAGGAGCCTCGGAGCGTCGAGTATTACTCCTGTGCACATTTTCCCCTTTTGTCTGAACGTTTGCTTGGTGTGTTTGTTTTCGTTAAGTTAGTTTGTTAAGAAATTGTTCGGGAAACGGGAGTGGATTTCTAATTAATAAAATTGGGATTGTTTTGGCCTTTGGCCTAACTCTTTTACTCTCCTATATCTAGTATCACGTGAGAAATTTTAGAATGCAAAAACCACGCCCTGGTTCACGAACTCCCCTTTATGATATGTGTTGTGCTCTGTATATGTATATACGCGTGTGTGTGTAGCCCCTCGCTCAGTCTTTGGACTGACCCCTCCCCTTTTATGTTTTTAGTTTGCAGGCTTTGCTTTGGTGATCGTTGGAGTTCGTGCTAGGTGGCGGTGTGTCGTGTCTTTTGAGTCTGTGTCTGCACGTTTCAGTTTGTTAAGTATTTTGTTCTGATTTATAAATTGTAAATTTCGTATAAGATATGTTTTGTACAGGTTTGAAATTATGAGTTGAATGTTTGGAAATTCGGGACAGGTTAGGACAGGTGCTCGGATTAGTTGAACCCGTTTTGATGTGTGATTATTCGGAACAGGTTAGGACAGGTTTGCTGAACTAGTTAAACCCGTATCTTTGATTCTAATGTATGTACTGCGTTGTATGCTTGGTGCGTAAAAGTTTTTGAAAGTTGGCATTTCGTACTACTTCCGCTGTCATGCTTCGCATATTTTCTTTTGTACAGGGTTAGGTACCGCCTAGCTAGTGTGTGCGTTTTCGTTTGTCACCCGTTCGCTGTGACTTGGTGCATGTGCGGACTCTCCATTTTGTACACGTGTCGGGTCATAGTGCGGGGGTGTGATGCCCCACGTGCGGGGTGTTACAGTTTCCATCTACTCTGAGCTTTCACTTAAAGATCCATTTGCAACCTGTGGGTTTTACCCCATCAGGCAAATCAACCAAGGTCTAAACTTGGTTGGAGTACATGGAATCCATTTCGGACTTCATGGCTTGTTTCCACTGGTCAGAATCCAAGTCTGACAGTGCCTCCTCATATGTCAGAGAATGATTATCCTCTTGAGAGATTTCATGAAGGAATCCATACCATCTCTCAGGCTGTCTAGGAATGCGTTCAGAACTCCTTGGAGGAGGATTTGCATGTGTATCGAAGTTCATGATTGGTTGTGGGAGGTCAGAATGGGACATGTCTTCTAAATGTGGCGTGGGAGTGCCTCGAATTTCTTCGAGTTCTGTGATCTTGCCTTTCTTTCCCTCTAGGAACGGTTCCTCAAGAAAAGTTGCATTTCTTTAAGCAAACACCTTTTGTTTAGTTTGATCATAGAAGTAATATCTTACGGATTCCTTAGGATAGCCAACAAAGTAGCATAAGTTAAAATGGGCTTCTAACTTATCTCCCACTGTCCTCTTCACATAAACAGGACAACCCTAAATTCTTAAGTAAAAATAACTAGGGATTTTACCATGCCACATTTCATAGGGCATTTTAGGGACTGACTTGGAAGGAACAAGATTCAAAATCTTGGCTGCACTTTCTAGAGCATAACCCCAGAAAGAAGGTGGTAAGTCAGTGAAACTCATCATGGAATGAACCATATCAAGTAGGGTTTGATTCCTTCTCTCAAAAACTCCATTAAGCTGAGGAGTTCCCGGAGGAGTCCAATGAGAGATAATGCTATTAGCTCTGAGATGATTAAGGAATTCTTCACTAAGATACTCGCCACCTCGATCAGATCGAAGTGTCTTGATCTTGTGACCAGTTTGGTTCTCAACATCCTTTTGAAATTCTAAGATTTTCTCAAAAGCCTCAGATTTGTACTTCATTAAGTACACATAACCATAATGACTAAAGTCGTCAATAAAGGTTATGAAGTACTGATGATTGTTTCGGGTGCTTACGCTAAGCGGTCCACAAACATCAAAATGGATCAAATCCAAGGTCTTCGTGGCTCGTTCCACATTCCGTTTGAAAGGAGTTTTGGACATCTTTCCTTTGAGACAGGATTCGCAGGAAGTTAACTGTTTAAGGCCATTTTCAGAGATTGTCACTAAGGTAGTTAACTTGCTAATTCCGTTCTTAGAAATATGTCCTAATCTAGCATGCCATAAAGATGCTGAGACTTTGTCATCTCTCTTACGTTTTGTTTCTTGTTGTATATTCAAAATATTACTGCTTTGAGTTGGATAAAGTCCATTGTTTAATGTACCAAGATGTATTGAAAAATTATTCTTTTAAGGAAAAAGTTACTATTCTTAATATTAATTTCATAACCTTCGCAATCAAGTATTGGAACTGAAATAATATTACGAATAACATCTCGTACATAAAGGACTTTATTTAAAACTAAAACAGAATAACCTTAATCTAACCTAATTGCGCCTAAAGCTTGAGCTTCGACCGTTGAGCCGTCCCCAATCTTCAAGACACATTCTTCTCCCTTCAGCTGACGTGTAGCACCCGCACGGTGGGTCAACACATCCCCCGCACCAAAGACCAATCCACATACGAAATGGGAAGTCCGTACATGAACCAAGCAGTGGCGAACGGGAGACCTGACAAACTCACACCTAAGCTAGGCGAAACTTAGACCCTAAACAACAAAATTCAAACCGAAACAAGAATGCGAAAGCAAAAAAGTAAGCCATGTAAAATTTCAAACACACATAAACAAGTGACGGGTTCAACTAGCGTAAATACCTAATCCCGACTCAAACAATAATCATAAATCCAATGGGTTCAACTATCCCTAGAAGCCTATCCCGAATAATATATCATTGCATAATAAAATTTTAATTATAACCTTCCTACATATCTTAAACAAAAGTCGTAATTAAAGAAATGCAAGTGTAAGACAGCCTAATTAAAACAAAAGACTTGACTCGTAACAGACTCCAAAACAGACCCACTCCACATAGCACGAACTCTAAGCAGAACCTGCAACGAAAACATAAAGAGGGGAGGGGTCAGTCTTAACTCGATTGAGTGAGGGGCTAACCCATACACACTATATATATATAAGAGCAAAGAAGGTACGAAATCATAATGTTCACGAACGTAGGGATAGTTTTTGCACGTTAAATCATTTTTCCCCTGATATATATATATAGGGATTACTTTAACAAAGTCAAACAAAACAAACTTAAACTTTCCGAACATGCTTATTAAACCTGCCAATTCTTATCATATTTAAAACTTAGCTAACTTATAAATATTCAACTTTTACTTAATTTAGAATCTATCCCTGCTTCACGAACCTTAACAGAACATACACGTAATAGAGAACTCGGCGGGTACAAGCTCAGACTCGTCCAATCTCCTCAGAACATATCATAAAACAAATAGACAGAAAACTTACATACATAACATATTAAACCAACCTCAACTCCGGTGATGGAAGGGTGTATACTCCCTAGCCATCCATTCATGTATGTGTGGGTTGTGTGTGCATGAATTTCACGCCCGAGGATTCCATTCCCTAACCAAACCTCCTGGTGGGATCCGGGTTGATCCTTATCATATGGAGACTATGCCCAGGCCGAACCTGACGGCCCGATACCATCCTGGGATTCCCAACCCACAGTCTCCGGGGCCCAACAAACACATAACATATCGAACACTTAACCCGCTACAACAGAGACAAACAGACATAACTTATACATATATACATACCAATTTCCATGTTATTCATAAATACTCGGTCCTTCCCAAACATGGCTCTTGAGAAGGACACGGTTAGAAGCTTAGCTCCACGTGCCAAGACATATCAAATCGTTCCAAAACAAGCATGCATAGGCTTGTACATTGCTTAACATACTTGCAAACCTTTGACGTACCTAACAAATACATATTTCACACTTATTTATATACATATAAAGCTTATTGAACCACGTGCAATCAAAACGGAGCACGTTGTATTAAGGTTTACCTATATCCTAACCTCACCTTACAGAAAAATTAAATCGTGATTTCAAGAACCGAAAATAGGAAAACACGAAAACACTAAAACATGGCCAGAACGCCCCAAAATCGCGAGGTACTGTCGCGCGGCAGTGCGCGAGTCAGGTTCGCGCGCATCAGCAGCACGCACAACATACGGCAGTTGTTGCATGCGTGCGTGCACCGTGCACCGTGCCCAGCAACGCCGTACGACTGGGGCGAATTCTAGGCACGCGTCCCGTGCGATTACGGGACGCTGTCGGGAGGCCTCCCGCGAGGTTGCGGGAGGGATGCGGCCGCGGGGTTGAGGCGTGCTACTCGTTGGCACGTCTCAATCTCGCGTGTTCATTTTGCGTTTCGTTTCGTATCTCAGGTTTCTCAAAAACCAATTCAATCCAAAATTAAAATATGATTTAAACAGATTTCAACTAAAATAGTTTTTCAAAAACCCGATTTTAAGAAAACAATTTTCAAAAACTTTTAGAAAAAACACAGTTTCGTATTTCAGGCTTTCTAAAAGAACTCAAGAATACTCAATTCGCATCTAAGCCTTAGAATTTCTAGCAAATTCAGAATAATTGAGACGACTCAGAAATAGGCCTCGAAAGGTGGCTCTGATACCACTTATTTGGAAAACGAGACAGAAACGTAGCGAAAATTTAAAAATTTTCCCAATAAGTTAGGATCGAATCTTGCAATTCCTATTCCCAAATTAGTAGAGATCAAGAAACTCACTTAGTTAGTAGCTTTCTTAACACGTCCTAGCCGCCCAAGAATGCTCTTCACGCGGCTTGATCCCCAAAAGCTCCTTCGAATCTTTCAAGCCTTCACGATAGTAGCACTCTAGAGAATTAGTCCACCAACCACGACCACGATCCGAATAGGGAGGATGCTAGTTCTATATTCGATGTTTAGGCTCTAGGGTTTAGTGTATAATTATTGGGGAAAGGAGAATTTTGTATCACCCATCAAGGGGATCGATCCCCTTGTTTTTAAAGGGCTAGGGTTCGAAATTCATCTCCTTATGGAGATAGGATTTGCTAACCCACTAGCTTCTTATTTCTTGCTTGGAAAGAAAGCTTTCCAACTTTGACCAAAAATCTTAAGTTTTGGCCAACTTGATGAGCAAGAAAATATCTAACTCTCTTAGATATTTATTTTTACTTTATTTATTAACTAATAAATAACTTGAAGACTAATAATTAATTAATTCATAAATAATTATTTATTAGACTTTATTTTTACAAAATAGGACTTTAATATTAATTCAAAATTAAATCAAAGTCCACTAAATAATTAACCCATTAATTATTTAATATATACACATATATACACGTGTTCCCAAGGATACGTGTCATCCACGCATTCCACAGGTGTGATTCACACTTTTGGCCCCACCATTCTCTTAATGGTTCAATCAACTCATTTAATCGTTCAAGCCTTAACCCACGCGACCTGGTTGTTGTGTGTGACCCTCTAGGTTCTAAATTCAATTAGTAGTGACCCCAACTAATTAATTCCTCAATTAATTAATCAATCCACAGATCAAACGACCATAGTCTAGCAACAGGTGTTTGACCCTTAGCTGAATTAGAATGTCTCGATTCGACAAAACCTTTAAGCCATTGACATATGTGAGATACAATCCTCCTACATCCCATCTCTCAATCAAGGTCTAGGGCAAGGGAATAATTAGAACCCTAATAATCTTGATCTTAATGTCAAGTACATTTCATATCCATTTGATCTCAATCCAAGAAACTCATTTCTTGATGTCTTGATCCACTGCCTTGGCCAAGGACTACTAGATGGCATATGAATGACTTACACAATAAGAGATCAACTTGTTAATGCAAGTGTAGGTCCTTTTTCGATTCACATATATTTTATGTTGTGCCACTTGTGCAGCCCGAACATCAGCATTGAATTAGTTGTCTAAGGCGACACCCTTTAAAGATTACACCTAAGATTACAGAGTTAGCTCATAAAGTATCAGTGGAACCTCAAGTCTAAGGATCACTTAATCACATCAATGACTTTGAGATATTTCCTAATCTGAAAGTGTTTATTTCCTGATATAGAAACCTCCTTTCCTATTTAGGAATCTTCTCATATAGGACACCTCAGTGTAGTTACTTAGAATGAGTAAGCACCCACATGTATCACGCACGTATCAGCAATACACTTTGCACCCCATGAAACAAGGTGGTCCTTCTTAAGGGCATGATCACACGAGCAAGCCTCGAACGAATCAGGTTGACACTCCCACTGTCTATAGGACTCATCGGCTTGGAGTGATTTCTAATCATGACTTATGTGATATAGGGCTTGTCTCATGAACCACTTCTCCTAAATGGTTGAGTCCTATAAGTCATATTGATTAGAGGAGTTCTTATACATGCGCAGTTAAAGTAAACGTACAATCAAACAAAAGCATATAAAGAAGTGTTGCCTTAATTCGTATTATTCAAAGATTGTTTGTGATTTATAAAAGGAAAGTACTAAAGCGGACTATTACGTCGGCTTTCAGGGCACCACTCCTAACAATCTCCCACTTACGCGTCAAAGCCATTCGGAAGCTAATCTAAGTCCCATGTTTGCAAGATGAGCTTCGAAAGCTTCTCGACTAAGGGGTTTACTAAGCGGATCTTCCACGTTCTCTACTAATATGACCCTCTCAATTCTCACATCACCTCATTTGATGATATCACGGATTAGGTGATACTTCCTCATAATGTGCTTTGTCCCTTGGTGAGATCTTGGTTCTCTTGCTTGAGCAACCGCCCCAGTGTTGTCACAAAACACAGTAATGGGGTCTTTCATGCTAGGAACGATATTTAATTCTTGAAGGAAGTTTCTTATCCAAACACCTTCCTTACCTACTTTATTTGTAGCTAAGTATTCGACCTCAGTGGTGGAATCTGTAGTGGTCATTTGCTTGGAACTTTTCCAACTCACTGCTTCTTCGTTAAGGCAGAAAATGTATCCTGATATTGACTTAAAATCATCTAAGTCAGATGCAAAGCTTGCATCACAGTATCCTCAAACTACCAGAGCTTTCTATCCTCTGTATACTAAGAATAACTGCTTAGTGCTTCGCAAGTGCTTTAGGATATTCTTCACGGCAGTCCAGTGACCTTCTCCATGGTCTGATTGGAAATGGCTCATCACACTAAGTGCATACGCCACATCTGGTCGAGTACACATCATTGCAAATATTATGCTACCTATCGCTGAAGCATAAGGCACATGAGTCATCCTCTCCTTCTCAAAGTTTGTCTTAGGACACATCTTCTTTGACAGAGATGTCCTTACACTCACGGGAAGAACTTTGTAACATCCCGCTCGCCCGCCCGTATAGGTACGCCGTATCGAGAGTGTTATATGCGCATTAAAATTATATAAATTATGCAAATATGTGTTGTTTGAATGATTATGTGATTATTCGAAATTAACTGTAATTATTTGTTTAACTTCTAACTTGAATTTTAAACGTATTTGACTACGTGCCTCGGAATTTGCTTTCTACGTGCCCGGATTTAATTCCGATTTTTGTGAAATCTTGTTATGTGTAAGTTATGAATGTGTTTACATGTTCGTTACATGTTTTAGAGTTTGTTTTATTTGGTTCTTTGCTCGTTTTGTGAAGACGGGATTTATGAGGGACTCGAGGGCCAACCAGCTTTAGCGCACCTTGGGTTCCGGGCACCATAACTTGAGCTCGAGAATTTTGATTTGAATTCCGGAGGAAACTTCGGACTCATAACAAAGAAAAGAAACTTTTAAACCTGATTCTATATTTTTATAAGCCCATTTGGACCCCCGTATTTCACCTGAAATGAGCAGCTTGCACCAAAGTGACCCCCTTCGACTAGTATTGTACTTGTCGGCCCAATCTAACCATATTCAAGCCTTAACCCTTGGTTTATATGACCATCATTCACCTATCTCTCTCCCTTACCTGCTTCTATTCGAACCACACCCCACACAAGAGACGAAAAGCTGCTGAACCATGGAGAAAGAAGGAAAAAGAAAAGCCCTCTTCACGACTTTGTGATTTTGGAGCCAAAACTCTTCCATACTTCATCAACTCTTGAAGGTAAGTATATTTTCGAATTCTCCATCATTACATGATGAATTTGATCCATGAATTTCATGCTTTAATTCAGATTTGATTTGATTATGGGACTATGCATGAATAGGAAGGGTTAGAGGTCATTTCTTGCTTCCATGCCTTAGCTCGAGTTTGGGACTTAATTGATACATGTTTGTTGTTTATATGAGCTTCTTTGCTTCCATTCTTGATTCATACTTCATGCTTGATATATTAGGAATGATTCAACATTGATAGCTTGGATCAAACCTTGAGTTTTTGGACATGAAAACTGGAATTTCGAACTGGGCTTCCCGGTATGAACTGCTGTCATGTTTTTGAGATTTGTTCGATGAATTCTTGCCTCCAATTTTGGGTATTAATGCTTGGTTATGTAATATACTTGTTTCTCTATGAATATGCTCTATTTTGCCCTGATTTCATGCCCCTTTCCAACTGCATATGTGAGTTAGAACATAACTTGTATTCATACCTCACTTGTAACGGTTTTGTGTGGCTGTTTTGGAGCTGATGGTTGCTGCTATTTTGTGAATGAATTGGTGATGTTTTGATGTTGATTTCATGTTGGTTATGTGTACTTTATGGCCTAAGAAAATCTCCCCAAGCTGCTGCACGAAAATGCCCTGTTTTGCCTTCCAAAAACCAAAATTGTGTTATGCCTTTGTTTTCCAAAATTTGAGCTTGAGACAGATTCTGCTATATGAGCTGAATCTTGACATGGCGATGTCAGAGGCTTGACTTGGGCTCCTGATTTTTGAAAAATTGGACACAGCCATGTCTATTTCTTGTGTATTTTGGACATGACGGTGTCATGTCTCTGGTAACGGCGCCCGGGGGAGTTTCTTTCGTCATTTCGTTGCTTTTCTTTGCCTTCTCACACCCCGTTTATGACTTGTATGCATTGTTAACTTGATGTATTATGTGATAACTTGTATATTTTGAATTTATGGCTTGATTTATGTGCTCGTTTTTTAATTCGGGTCTCTTATGTGCGATATGCTACTCTAACGTGCATGTACGACTTCATGTCTCGCTTATATGCCTTGCATGATCATTCCTTGCTACTTATATGATATGAATGCTTCGATAACATGTTGTATGATATGATATGCTTGTTATATGAAGTTTATGGACTCGTTTATGATGTTTTCTAGGACTTATAATTTAATACGAACTTGCATTATATGTTAACTTGTTAAGCATCATATGCATCACTTGCATTCATATGCATTTGCCGAGCGTCAATATGGTTCATTTTGAGTTTAAGTACGTTTCTTGTTGTCTCTTTTGTTTATAGGTTCTTCCCGAGGGTGAGGTTTTCCCCAATACGTTCATTGCTCCCTTTTTGCCCCAATACGTTCGAAAGGTGAGGTTTTCTTCCTTTTAGTTAAGTGACCTACAACCCTAATTGTATTTTAAGCCCGCATGCGACTACCTATATATATAATTATGTAAACACATGTTTCATTAGTATTTTATGGGATTTGTCCTGTTTGCTATGAAATCATTTGAAAACATTTTTATATATACGTAATCTATTTTGCATTGTTTGATTTGAAAAGGGTTGGTGTGTGTGAAAGTTTTGAAAATAGCAAGATTACGACTTTGAATATATGTCAAAAAATTATGAAAATTTGAGATTATTAAGACTATGAATTATGAATTAAGAAATAGGCCCGGAGAAGTGGTATGTGATTCTCGGGACGGCAAGGGGTCACCGAGCTCTCTCATGAACACAACCCCAATTTTTATTTAGGGAAATTCGCCCATCCTCGGGAGTTCGAGCGAAAGGCGGTTTCTTGAGCACCGACAGTTAACACCAGTCGGGGAGCGGGTAGGATCCCCCGACTCACACATTTTGACGGGAGAATGGGGTTGAGGAAGGCCTCCTCATCCCCAACCGGAGAAGGAGGATTGTTTATGAGTTTGTATGTTTCGTTTTGATTATGACTATGAAAGGGAGTAAGTGGGTTTGAATTCGTTCTCACCGAGTGGTTATGATTTTGATTGTGAATATGGTTCATGAAACGGGAGTGGACTATAGATTACTAAAATTGGTTGATTTTGGCCTTCGACCTTAAACCTTTTTCTCTATATATATAATATCATGGGATAAAATGATTTAGATTACAAAAACCACGCCCCGGTTCATGAACACTTTAATCTTGAATATGCTCTGCTTTATGTATACGTACGTGTGCGTGCATTAGCCCCTCACCACTCTTTAGGACTGGCCCTCATTTTTGTTCCTCTTTTTCCCCGTGTTGTTTAAGTTACAAGTGCTTTTGGGAAGTTTGTGCTAGGCGGTTGTGCTTACGTCATTGTTAGGATAGCTCGAGTCTCATGCATAGTATTTCATTTACTTTAATGTATCTTGTACATTTTGAAATATGTATAAATTTGGTAATTAGACTTTGGTCTAGGATAAGATTTCTATATATATCTTGCATTTAAGCTGTATAATTTGTTTATCACAATTGCTAGCATGTTGTGTTGTTTTAAAATTTCTCGTTTCCGTGGAATTATGTTCATTGTGCACTCTGAATTAGGGTCTAGACCACCTAGCTAGGATGTGAATTTTGGTTATCTCCCGTTCGCCATGGCTTAGTGCATGTGCGGAGTCCCTATTTTGTTACACGTGGCGGGCTATGGTGCGTGTGCGAAGTCCCCATCTTGTTACACGTGTCGGGCTATGGTGTGGGGGATGTGGTGCCCTTGCACTCCGGGGTGCTACATCGTAAAGTGGTATCAGAGCTCTTGGTTGCAAAACCGGAGCTCTAGAGTCGTGTCGAGTCTGTCTAGGTTGTTCGGCTTAGGATTATGTGCTTGTATGCATTCATGCTCATAGTTATGTGATCTAACTGAATTATTTGAATTATTTGTGTTAATAGTTCACTTGAACATGCACTAAACACCGCACGCATCGATATTTTTGAATCATTTTTCTTATTTCAGGATGACTCCTCGACATCAAGATGCATTTTTGAAGGAAGGACAAGAAGAACAAGAATCTCTAGTCTACAAGAAATTTAAAGAGTTAGATCCGCCGAAGTGGTTTAGAGGAGATGAAGTTAGGGCCGAATAATGGTTGTCCAAGGTACTAGAGATTTGGGAAAATTGTTCGGAAACCTCGCAAGAGAAAGTGAAGTGTACTTGTCGTTTACTCCAAGGCCGAGCCTCAAAATGGATAAAGGAATTAAGATCAAGAGCGGAAGGATCCGGGGAAGAGCTCACTTGGGAAAGATTTATTCAAGAATTTTGCTACACTTACATCCCTCCAAGTTCAATGGTTAGAAGACTTCGAGAATTTCTAGATCTTGAGCAAGAATTGAAGGAAATAGACGATCTTATATTGGAGCTTGCAAGTTCGGGAGCCGGCAAGGATTGTCCTAATTTCCGGAGTCATCTACAAGAACCAAGGATAATATTCTTCAAGTTTTCCAAGTTTCACCAGTACATATATGGTCCAAGGAAGTTACAAGAGTGGTCCAAGATGAAATTAATAATCAAAGGATGGAGTCTCACTCTTCTTATGTGGAACAAGAATGGGGTTCGAGTTCTAGTTCAAGCAAGAGATCCGTATTTCAAAAGAGGCCTCAAGAATTCCAAGATGTCAGCAACGACAAAAAGAAGAAGAAAATTCGATCATCAAAAAGGGATTTAATGCCTCCTCTATCGGAGATAATTCAATGCTTATATTGTCAAGGCCCAAATCATACGGAAGAAGTTTGTCAGAAGAAGTTTAGTAGATGTTATAAGTGCGGAGAATCGGGACACTTAGCAAATGGTTACTCGGAGGACAAGAATCCGAAGCCTATGAAGAGTCATAGTTCCAAGACTCCAAATCAAATTCGAGTTGATGCAAGTGAAAGTGAAGAATCCGACCACGAGTTCGGCACTACCGCCACGGTGAAAGGTACACTAATGCATTCATGGCATCTCATTTCATGCATATTTTAATCTTGTCGAAACTCATGTGTTTGTTGTCGTTTTCTTTGATCTTTAAGTGCTTCTTGGCTTTTACTTGTTATGTGTTTCCTTTGTTTCTTAGTTCTTATTTGTTGTGTGTTCCTTTCCCTTCTTGGTTCGTGTTTTGGTGCGCTTCCGTCACTTTTTAATTGTTGCTTATGTTGTGCTTTGTCTTCCTTTTGTGTTAACTTTCTTTTGGTGGGAGTTTGGGGCTATTGAGTGTTCGTGAGTGTTGGGTGAGATGCGAGGGTCAAGCTGCTTTCAGTGGGCTTGTTTGAAGGCTCTTCGCTCTCTCTAAGATTGGTGTTTGCTTTTAGGAGGTCCGTTCGGGGCTCAACGGTGTCATCGGGTATGAGATTGAAGACAAACCCATTGATATTCCTCGTGGAAGAACCCAGGATTACCTCAGAGTAAGAGGTACGGTTGTGAGTGGGAGGAGGCGGTTGAAGAGAGTTGCCCTCGGTATCAGCTTTTGCCTAACTTGAGGTACGAAAGGCTACTTTGTTTCCAACTGAGGCGGTTGAAGGAAGGCCTTTGTTGTGTGTTGTTTGCAGAAGAACTGTAGCCTACGCCTCGAGAAGTACAAGGTCACGAGTTTATCCCGCTCATGGTTTGAAGTTGTTCGGATTTTTGGGAGACAGGATGTAGTGGCATAACAAAGACGTTATAGACTTTGTGTAGTAATGTCTATATGTCATTGGTTGAGGATTCTCCCACCACTCCCGAATTTATTTGGGAAATGGTGGCAAACGACTAGGACTTTGTGTCCGGTTTGGTATTGAAGGAGATAGGGCCTCGAGAAGTCTAAGATCAGAGTGGCCCAGTGGAAGTGTAGAGTTGGGTTGTCTTCGAAACCGTTCAAGACCCCTTAGGACCAGAGGACAGGTCCTTTGAAAGGGGTAGAGGTTGTAACATCCTGCTGGCCCGCCCGTATAGGTACGCCGTATCGAGAGTGTTATATGCGCATTAAAATTATTTAAATTATGCAAATATGTGTTATTTTAATGATTATATGATTATTTGAAATTAATTGTAATTATCTGTTTAACTTCTAACTTGAATTTTAAACGTATTTGACTACGTGCCTCGGAATTTGCTTTCTAAGTGCCCGGACTTAATTCCGATTTTTGTGAAATCTTGGCATGTGTGACTTATGTGAGTTATGAATGTGTTTACATGCTCGTTACGTGTTTTAGAGTTTGTTTTATTTGGTTCTTGGCTCGTTTTATAAAGACGGGATTGATGAGGGACTCGAGGGCCTAACTAGCTTTAGCGTACCTTGGGTTCCGGGAGCCATAACTTGAGCTCGGGAATTTGGATTTGAATTTCGGAAAAAGCGTCCGACTCATAATGAAGAAAGGAAACTTTTGAACCTGATTTGGTATTTTTATAAGCCCATTTGGAGCCCTGTATTTCACCCGGAATGAGCAGCTTGCACCAAAGTGACCCCCTTTGACTAGTATTGTACTTGTGCGCCCAATCTAACCATACTCAAGCCTTAACCCTTGGTTTATCTGACCATGATTCACCTCTCTCTCTCCCTTACCTGCTGCTATTCGAACCACACCCCACACAACAAAGGAAAAGTTGCTGAACCATGGAGAAAGAAGGAAAGAGAAAAGCCCTCTTCATGACTTTGTGATTTTGGAGCCAAAACTCTTCCATACTTCATCAACTCTTGAAGGTAAGTATATTTTCGAATTCTCCATCATTATATGATGAATTTGATGCATTAATTTCATGCTTTAATTCAGATTTGATTTGAGTCTGGGGCTATGCATGAATAGGAAGGGTTAGAGGTCATTTCTTGCTTCCATGCCTTAGCTTGAGTTTGGGACTGAATTGATACATGTTTGCTGTTTATATGAGCTTCTTTGCTTCCATTCTTGATTCATACTTCATGCTTGATACATTAGGAATGATTCACCATTGATAGCTTGGATCAAACCTTGAGTTTTTGGACATGAAAAATGGAATTTCGAACTGGTCTTCCCGGTATGAACTGCTATCATGTTTTTGAGATTTGTGCGATGAATGCTTGCCTCCAATTTCGTGTATTAATGCTTGGTTATGTAATATACATATTTCTCTATGAATATGCTCTGCTTTTCCCTGATTCCATTCCCCTTTTCAGCTGCATATGTGAGTTAGAACATAACTTGTATTCATACCTCCCTTGTAACGGTTTTGTGTGGCTGTTTTGGAGCTGATGGTTTCTGCGATTTTATGCATGAATTGGTAATGTTTTGATGTTGATTTCATGCTGGTTATGTGTACTTTATGGCCTAAGAAAACCTCCCCAAGCTGCTGCACGAAAATGCCCTGTTTTGCCTTCCAAAAACCAAAGCTGCAGTATGTCTTTCTTTTCGAAAATTTGAGATTGACACGGCCGTGTCCTATATGAGTGACATGGCCATGTCAGAGGCTCGACTTAGGCTCTTGATTTTTTAAAAATTTGACACTGCCATGTCCGTTTCATGTGTATTTTGGACATGGCCGTGTTATGTCTCTCGGTGGCGCCCGGGGGGAGTTTCTTTCGTCGTTTCGATGCTTCTCTTTGCCTTCTCACACCCCGTTTATGACTTGTATGTATTGTTTCTATTAACTTGTATATTATGAATTTATAGCTTGATTTATGTGCTCGTTTTCGAATTAGGGTCTCTTATGTGCGATATGTTACTCTAGCGTGCGTGTATGACTTTATATCTCGCTTATATGGCTTGCATGATCATTCCTTGGTCCTTATATGATATGAATGCTTCGATAACATGTTGTATGATATGATATGCTTGTTATATGAAGTTTATGGACTCGTTTATGATGTTTTCTAGGACTTATGATTTAATACGAACTCACATGCATTATATGTTAACTTGTTAAGCATCATATGCATTCGTTGAGCGTCAATATGGTTCATTTTGAGTTTAAGTACGCTTCTTGCTGTCTCTTTTGTTCATTGGTTCTTCCTGAGGGTGACGTGGTCGTCTTGTAGGAGTTCATTGCTCCCATTTTGCACCGATACATTCGGAAGGTGAGGTTTTCTTCCTTTTAGTTAAGTAACCTAAACCCTAATTGTATTTTAAGCCCGCATGCGACTTACATATATATATAATTATGTAAATACATGTTTGATTAGTATTTTATGGGATTTGTCATGTTTGCTATGGAATCATTTGAAAACGTTTTCATGTATACGTAATCTATTTTACATTGTTTGATTTGAAAAGGGTTGCTGTGTGTGAAAGTTTTCAAAATTGCGAGATTACGACTTTGAATATAAGTCAGAAAATTATGAAATTTCGAGATTATTAAGACTATGATTTATAAATTAAGAAATGGGCCAGAGGAAGTGGTATGTGATTCCCGGGACGACCAAGGGGTCACCGAGCTCTCTCATCAACATTACCCCAATTTTTATGTAGGGAAATTCGCCCATCCTCAGGAATTCGAAGGGAAGGCGGTTTCTCGAGCACCGGCGGTTCACACCCGTCGGGGAGCGGGTAGGATCCCTTGACTCACACATTTTGACGGGAGAACGGGGTTGAGGAAGGCTTCCTCATCCCCAACCGGAGAAGGAGGATTGTTTATGAGTTTGTATGATTCATTTTGATTACGACTATGAAAGGGAGTAAGTGGGTTTGAACTCGTTCTCGCCGAGTGGTTATGATTTTGATTATGAATATGGTTCGTCAAACGGGAGTGGACTATAGATTACTAAAATTGGTTGATTTTGGCCTTCGGCTTTAAACCTTTTTCTTTGTATATATAAGATCACGGGATAAAATGATTTAGATTGCAAAAACGACGGCCCGGTTTATGAGCACTTTAATCTTGAATATGCTCTGCTTCATGTATACGTACGTGTGCGTGTGTTAGCCCCTCACCAGTCTTTAGGACTGACCCTCGTTTCTGTTCCCCCTTTTCCTCGTTTTGTTTAAGTTGCAAGTGCTTTTGGGGAGTTTGTGCTAGGCGGTTGTCCTTACGTCGTTGTTAAGGATAGCACGAGTCTCATGCATAGTATTTCATTTACTTTAATGTATTTAGTACATTTTTAAATATATATAAATTTGGTAATTAGACTGTGGCCTGGGATAAGATTTGTATATGTATCTTGTATTTAAGCTTTATAATTTGTTTATGATAATCGCTAGCATGTTGTGTTGTTATAAAATTTGTCGCTTCCGTGGAATTATGTTCATTGCGCCCTCTGAAGTAGGGTCTAGACCGCCTAGCTAGGATGTGAATTTTGGGTGTCTCCCATTCGCCATGGCTTGGTGCGTGTGTGGAGTCCCTATTTTGTTACACGTGTCGGGGTGCTACAAACTTTGTTCTTCGCATTCTCCATACTGAACCGTTTTTGTACTTTGTCTATGTACATCGATTGTGATACTCCTATCAATCACTTAGATCTTTCCCTATAGATCTTAATACTGAGAATGTAGGACACATCACCAAGATCTTTCATCTCGAATTGGTTCGATAACCATGACTTGGTGACTTTCATGTCATCCTTTGAATTCCCAATTAGAAGGATGTCATCAACATAAAGCATCAAGAATTGCACTAAAGTCTCCAATTCCTTTCTAAACACGCGGGACTCATTTCGTTTTGTGTATCCATGAGCATTACCGTGCGTCTCCGTGTGGTTGTCTGAGTATGAGTCTGAGCCCTGTGTTGTGTTTCATATGCTTAGTTGGTACAGGTGCACCCGGGGTGGTGACAAGTGAGTCGTGAAGGTTCTGGGATGGACCATTTACTTTGTTTCGGCTTTGTTTGGTACTAAGTGAGGTTAGGTTATAGTTATACCCTAAAGATATGTGACCGATATGTATGCATGTGAAATAAGCCTTATGTATACGTAATATGTGTGAGTTTTGAATATGCAATATATGATCTACGTTATATAATAGGAATATGATATGGTAAGTGTTGTGTTAGGTTTTGTTAGTAAGTACGAATATGATTATGTTAGGATATGATTATGCTAGGATATGAACATGCTATGGTATAAGTATGTTAGAAGTATGATCATGGGTGTGCTATGTATATGATATGTTATGGATATGATAGGACTAGGATGTGATTAAGAATATACTATGATTATGAATATGATATGCCTCTGAATATGTTATGCCTCTGAATATGATTATGCACTTGGTCTTGGACCTTGTTATGCCTCCAATTCTGATATGACTATGCCTTTGTTTCTGTTAGGGGCTCGGCGATTATGGGTAAGGGAGACTCGGGATGCCGGGTATTACTCCTGTGCATGATCATCGGGATGTGGGCAAGGGAGATACGGGATGGATAATATCCCTGTGCACATTTCCTCTTTTGTTTGAAGGTTTGCTTCGTGTGTATGTTTACGATATGCTAGTTTGTTAGGTAATAGTTCGTGAAATGGGAGTGGATTCTCAATCAATAAAATTTGGTTATTTTGGGCTTCGCCCCAACTCTTTCTCTCGCTATATCTATTATCACGTGAGAAAATGATTTAGAATGCAAAAACCATGCCCCGGTTCATGAACTCACAACATGATATGTGTTGTGCTCCGTATACGTATGTACGCGTGAGTGTGTAGCCCCTCATTCAGTCTTTGGACTGACCCCTCCTTCTTTATGTTTTTAGTTGCAGGTTCAGGTCGTTGGTGTAGTGCCTTACTTGTATATATGGACAGGAAGTCTCCAACCCCTGCACCGATACACTCATCAAATAACGGTGTAAGCCATCACTCAACAAATACATCGGCAAACGGTTGATGAAGATCATGACGAATGCTCAATGATAATGCGGCGGAATTTAAGAAAATTTGAAAGTTTTAAATCCATACGCAGGAGTGTCAAGTAATGAGCACATAAGATGAACAATACAGTCTCGTTTAAGTAGAAGAGACAAGTAATGCTATGATATAAGTAATTGGATAAAGTCACGGGAGCATATTGTAAGTAGAGTAGCGTGTATCAAGTTACAAATGAAAGCTAGGAACATATGCAGTCGTCTATCATAATGCAGGACACATAATAGATTAATAACATATAAGTCCTGACTTGGGCAAAATAGACATTCTAGAGCTTCAAGATACTGCTAGACTGCGGTTGCAAGACCTGAAACCATGAGGCTAGAAAACAGGTAGAGGTATTAGTCAAAGTGACTAAGTGAGAGAGTACTTAAAAAGAATACTCTTGAAATGAAAGGATATTTGAAATGAATGAAGTTTACCTTGAAGAATGATTTGAAAGATAAATACTTTACGAAAACATTTAATATGAAAATGATGATGTCACACGCGCACACATAAGATATGATTTGGTTCATATGATTTTAATAAAGCGGGATAGGGGTAAAGGATAACTTTGATAAATATGAACCAATGTTTATAAAATGATTTATGCCCGCAAGCTAGGCATCTTTCACCCTTACTCGTTGAAAACAATGAACGATGAGCGATGTTGGACCGAGATCAACAACATCTTGAACATACACACATGCACCACCCTTCTCCGGTGTCACTTTGGGTAGCTCGCCCTAGGTGACGACAAATGATGAATGAGATAAGGATTTGTGGTCCTTTCTCTGACAGATTTTCCTGACTTAACCAACCTCCTATTAAAGTCGGTGTTAATTGTCTAATGGTGACGGCCGGTATTAGTGATGTCGTTGGCACTCAGCTCCAGAGCATCACTTCCACACATAACCGTCGGGCCTAATAATGATAAACGATAATGCTTGCATATGAATGAACATCCGGAGTAAATCCGAATGCTTGAATATAATGAAATCCATGAAGGACATTAAATAAATGATGCGATGAACGATGAAAGATGACTGATAAACTTTGAATAAATGGATATGATTGTTTGAAACTATAAATGAGATAAATGAATATGATACTTTGAACGATAAATGATTATGATATTTGAATAAATGATAAATGAAGTAAATGTTTGATGAAAAGGGAATAATTTAACGTAATGCATTGAAAGAACTAGGTGTTGATTTTGAAAACATTTTATACTATAGATATAATCATGGTTCCAGTTTGAAATAGTTAACCTCACCTAGTAATAGGTAAAGGTGCATAGTATGATTAATCGGTGCCCTGGGGATCCCAGTGCTCAACCTTAACTCCTGTAAGTGACGTACTAAAGTGAGCTTCAAAAATAAGACTCACTCTACATGATGCATATGAATGATGAAGTCATATAAGGAGATAACTATAGCCCCCTGGAGCGAAGGGCACCACATGCCCCGTACTATAACCCGACACGTGCAACGAAATGGAGACTCCGCCCACGCATCAAGTTACAGCGAACGAGTGATAAACAAAAACCCACACACTAGCTAGGCGGTCTAGACCCTCATTCAGAGTGCGCAATAAAACAAAAACGGATGTGGAAGCAACCAGGATCACAACATACAAACATACATGCTACATTAATATAAATTACACATAATGTGCCCATCCAAGGCCCAAGGAATCATACAGGTTCAAGCTCAACTCCGAATCAGAGTTCATATAAGCTTATACATAGTACCAAAACGGGAAAGTAAAGATGCAAGGATGCAAAAGACTCCGCTAACAAACTCGAACGACTCAAAGTAAAAAACCACCGCCTAGCACGAACCGAGGACCTTCACCTACAACCTCAAGAAGAAAACGGGAAAAAGAAACAACAAAGAGGGGTCAGTCCTAAAGACTGGTGAGGGGGCTAACACACGCACCCGTACGTAAATATAGAGCAGAGCATATACAAAATTTAGAGGGTTAATGAACCGGGCGTGGTTTTTGTAATCCAAAACATCTTAACACGTGATAACATATATATATAGAAAAGGTTTAGGGCCGAAGGCCAAAATCGACCAATTTTAGGATTTAGAACTCCACTCCCGTTTCACGAATCATATACGGAAGCAAAACACACACACCACTCAGCGAGTACGAGCGTAAAACAACCATCCTTCTTCACAGGTCACAACTCGAAACTTAACACAAACGAAGGCATAAAGCAAACACGCACATACCTCTTCTTCGAGGGATGGAAGGGTGGCCACCCTTCGTATCTATCACACTTATATGTCAGGGTCGTAAGTTTCATGACACTCACGCCCAAGGACTCCGTCCCCCACTAACCTCCTAGTGAGTTTCGAGTTGATCCTATCGAAGTGGAGTCCATACTCGGGAGTAACCCGACGGCCCGACGACGTCCCGGGGCTTCTTTGTACAAAACTCCGGGGCGCAATACGAAAGTCACGCACACTTATTACGATTATACAAAGACTTATCTTTCAAAGTCAGTTCTCGCTAGAACACGACACACACATACACCAACCCTTTTTAAAACGAAAGAACGAAAATGTAGCTTACTTATACATAAAACCGTTTTCAAACGTTTTATAACAAAATGGCCAATTCCCACAAAAATACATATCAAACACGTATCTATATACATATATATACATATATCACATTCGGGCTTAAATCACATTTAGGGTGGTAGGTCGTAATAACTAAAAGAAAGAAACCTCACCTTGCTGACCAAACCGACAAAACAAACTCAAACCCTTCTAAGAGACCACCTCTTCAATCACGGAACGAACCTAAGAGCAAAACAGAGATTGGAGGACAAACTTAGACTCAAAATGAACCAATTAGACGCTCGGTAAATGCATATGAATGCAAGTGATACAAAAAGAAGTAAAAAGAGTTAGCACGTTCAAGCGTTCAAGTTCATGCACGCATTCAAGAGTCAAATAAATATCATTCATATCAAATCATATCACAATCATGTATATACAAGGTTAAAATGCACAAAGAATACAACACGTGCAAGAAGGTTTCACATGTAGCATCAAAACGGATATGCAAGCACGGTACACATTGAAAACAAGACCATAAAACCAAAATAAACATCCTAACATATAATATAACATGTTAAAAACAAGTTAGGATCATAATCGGGGTGGGAAATAGCAAAGAAAAGGACAAAAAACATAAAACGAACCGCCGCCACCGCTGCTCCAACATGATACGGCCATGTCCGATTTAATTAAAATATTTAGCCCATGAACGAAGCTTGGACAAGGTTGTGTTCAATTTCAGGCATAATGGGACACATCCGTGTCCCATTTAATTAGAATTATCAGGCAAGGTTGAGAATGCAATACAACTTTGTCCATGTTTGAAACAAAACGAACATGGCCGTGTTAGCCTATTCTTTGAGAAATCAAAGCAGCCACAGCAGCATTTCGGTGCAGGGGGGGGAGCAGGGGAAGGTCCATCCATGGCTTGTTCATGAAAATGATGAATTAATGAAACAAAGAATGCAAGGAAACACAGCACAATGAGCCATTCATCAAGCAATCAACCGGCAAAGACAAGGAGTTCAAATTCAAACATAAAAGCTTTCAAAACTCAAGGGTTCGATAATGGGGGAGCCTCCATATCGGTTCGCATAGAAAATACATGTTAATAAAAAGATCAAGAATACAATAAGGGTCACATAGCACTTCATGGAACAAGAATCGACCTAAAAACGAGAAAGATATCATCAATTCTCCACAAACCCACAACTATTTACATACTCCACCAAATCAGCCTTAAATCTCTATGAATGCAAGCAAAAGAGCACTTAAATGAAAGAGGAGGAGATGTACAACAATAATATGTACTTACCTTTTTTATTTGATAAAGAATGACGGTCGAACGAGCTCAATATCGGACTTGGGTGAATAGTTGCGGAAATCCCCTTTTCTCTTCCATTTCTCCTTCTCTTTCTCAGTTCTCCTTAGGTCTGGGGGCTGAAATGAGAAACTGGGAGGGTAGGTGGGAGATTTAGGGAGAAATAGGTTCAAGAATCGGGTCAAACAGAGTTAAAACGAATAAATTACGGACAAAACGGCAAAAGGTGGAAATCCTGCTAGAGGTACACGGATCGGGCAAATTTGGGAGGTTCAAATGGGCTTAGAAAAATAGAAGGTTGGATTCCTTAGCTCTCAATCTTCGTTACGAGTCTGGCATCATGTGACACCCCGTGTTTTCAAGACAATTCAGGTATGGCGTCATGAGTGGGTTTAGGCCAAGTGTTATGTGATTTATTTGTGTTTAAGTGCTAAGTGATTGTTTAATTTACTTATTTTCGTGAATTAACTTCTATTACGTGACCTATATGATTTATATGACTTTTGACCATGCTATTTAATTTATTTACTACCCGTACTTGCTTAATTAATGTTTTGTTTTGATTTAGTACCTACTTGAACTTATGTGAAATCCTTGGATTCAATCAAACATTGAAATCGGATCCAATTTCTCAATTATCAAACCTTGGAGGCCTAATCGAATCACTTAAATTCTTGGAGGAGTTTTGTGCAATTTCCCTCATTTCTCTCTCCCTTCTTTACGATATAGCACATATACATATATAGGCTTTCTCTTCTCATTTTCACTTCAAGAAACAAAGTAAGAACCTCCATTTCTCTCCCTCTCCATTCGGTCCAAGTGAGGAAGCAAGAGGCCAAGTATTTTCTTTCATTTTCTTCAAGGAATCAAGCTCAAGATCCTCTTTTCTTCTTCTCCTTCATTTTCTTCCATTTCCAAGGTATTGTTTGTGACACCCTGAACGGAGGGCCTCACACCCCCCGAACTATAAACCCGTTCCACACATGAAATAGAGAGTCCATACATGAACAAAGCTAACAACGAAGAAAGACAGAACAAAAAAACCATCCTGTGTTAGGCGGGACTAGACCCTGTACCAACAAATCAACAAAACAGGAATGCGGAAGCAAAGAAATCATTCAAATCAATTCAGTGGAATAAATGCAATCAAAACGAAAGGTAAATACGGGTTCAACTAGTTCAAGATCCTGTCCTAACCTGTCCCGAATCACCTACAAATACATTAATATAAAAACGGGTTCAACTAGGGCCCTAGAAACCTGTCCCGAGTTCAAGAAAATGTTATAAATACAAGAGGGCCTACAAGGCCGTAATACAAAGCAGGAAACAAGTAAATGGTACAATACAGTATGTAGGACCAAGACTCGAACAAAGACTTCACAAGACTCCCGCCTAACGACCACTGAACCTACAAGATAAAACTAAAAAAACAACGAGAGGGAGGGGTCAGTCAACTGACCGAGTGAAGGGGGTACACACGCATATATATATAATCAGGCAATCAGGCAGGCATAATTCCACTATACGTTTTAGTATTGAATAAACAGGAGACAGGAATCAGGAGGAAATCAATACATATGGGTGAAATTATGTCAGGGCATGCAAGTCACGTAAACGAGATATAATATGTAGTTGTCGATATCCGTACGCCTCTGTTGATGCCCGCTTTACCTCTACGATCCACCAGCTCTGATGCTGAACAAGGACTGAGACATACCAGAGGTTACGGATATCTATGCTTAACATTTTAGGGGACCCGGAGAGCATGGGTAATTATTCCATCCTGGACTCCTCTTTTCACTTATTAAATGACAGGTACAAGCAGGTAATCTGGAAACAAGCAGGAAACAGGAGTTTATAATTATAACATGCGGGAAAACAAGTACAAATTAATTTCATTTCTCCGGGTGCAATATGGCCGGTAGCTAACCTCCACATCCGTGCATCACGATGATCTTCGGGTTCATGAGTCCCTCAGATCAGAGTCGCATATCCCACATAACCTCCAGGTGGGTATCCGGGTAGTCCAACAGTATGGGACTTGTGCAAGAGATCACCGTTGGCCCGATACCTACCCGGATCACTCAATACACAAGCCCCTGGGCCCCAGGAACAGGAACCACTCCAGCTAGTCCAGCGCTACAAGAGCTGGGGGCAATAGTAGGATCTCGCAAAACAGGCTAAGGGTAACACATTTAGGATTTATAAAACATTTTCGGTACATAGCCGGTATAAAAGATATGGTTAACTTTAATATGAAAACCATTTGGCATAATTTTACTTCATGCAAGGCATAGGTCATTTATAAATAAAAACCCTCACGTCCAAGTGCAAGAAAGAAACAAGAGAAGGACCACAAGGCTTGAAAGTCTCCACCGTGGAGAACACTGAACAAGAAAGGAAACATGGTGTACTTGTGACACATGACTCAATAATGGAACCAAGTAGGATGCACGACAAGAATGATTATGAAGTGATGAAACTTGTCATGACATGTTTCAATATGAAATAAAGCATAAGAATTTCATGGAATGGTGTGATCGTGTTCATATGCTCAATTACTCAAACGAATTCAATTCATACATAAAGAATGAGTTCAAACAATCAAGTTTAAGGAAGTAAAGACCAATGAGTGTCACATAAGAGTATAAATACCAATTAAGTAAGCATATAATTAATATAATTCACATACGAGAGCCGAAGGGGTGAAACGAAAGCAAGAAGAACGATTTTGGCGAAGTTTGGAAAAGGCTGACCATTTTCGGGGATGCAAAAGCTGTAGGAAAATGAGAATATCTTGAGTTCTAGAAGTTTAAATGGAGTTTTGTTTGTTGGATATGAAAGTAGACACACAGTTAAAATGGTATGTGGCTCGACTTGTGGTTCAAACCGAGGTGAAAATGGCGTAGACCCCAAGTTGGGCGAAAGCAGATTGTCGGTAACATGGCGACACCAAAAAGAATTGATTATATCTCACAAAATAGAAAGGACAATGAGGTGATTCCAATTGGAGATTGTTCTAGACTTCAAAATGTTTCAAATGGTTCAAAAATTACGTTAATCAGAGGTCGTACGAGGGAGTACCCGGCCAGGGAAAATACAAGTCAAAATTTACCCGGCCGGGGAAAAAATAGTGCAGAAAACTCTTTGGACTAAAGTACCCGCCCGGGTACTTTTTAGTACAAAAAACTACGCACCCGTGTAGTCCTTCTGGGCAAGAAAAACGTAGCAGAACAGGGGAAACTCACGGGAGGAAAAAACTAATCAACCAAATCACCTCAAACCTCAATCAAAAGCCCCCAAAACCTCAAACAACATGCATACACTCATAATATCTCATTTAGGCCACTTATAATCCAAAGAAACATGCTTAGATTCACAAATACTCATCCAACCATCCCTCAAATATACCATAGTTATGAATGGATCTAAGTTCAAGTAAAACATGTCATATATGCATGAGATTAGCTTAAATTCATCACATAAACTTCAAAACATGTCATGAAATCCAAGGAAAGTGAAAGCCCTAGCTTAAACTCACATTCATCAAATATACAAATTTTACCGTACGTTGAAAATGGAAGAAAAAGGGAAAGGAAGAAGAGATGGTCCTGGAGTGAATTCCTTGAAGAAAAGATGGAAGAAAGCTTGAATCTCTTGTTGTCTTGTGAATTGAAATGAAAGATGGAGTGAAAGAGGTGTCTTGCCCTTGTTCTTGATTCTTGGAAGATGCAGATGAAATGAAAAATGTATGTATAGGTGTGTGTATATAGATATATCGATGAAGTGGGAGAAAAAGGAAGAAATTGCACTTTGGTCCTTATGAAATTCAAGAGAATGCAATTAAGTATGAAATGTTATGCATATGACAAATCAATTCTCATCAGATTATCAATCAAGTACCAAACATCTCCAAGAGGGGCCATTAAGGACAATTAAGTAAAATTCTTACAAATACACGAATAATTAAACACTTAGGCATGCTCGGAAAAATTAAATAACATAAACCACGAAAAGAAATCGCGAAAGAAAGGTTTAAATCACACAATTAAATCAATAAAAGGAATTAAATAGCCCTAACCCTCAAAATTGTAACGTGTGGCGCGTGTACCTGTACAGTCAAGAAGTCGGGGTGTCACAACCTCTCCCCCTTAAGAGGACCTGGGCCCCAGGTCCACTGCCTCGAGTTCTGGACTCTCAAGCAGCTCTCCCCGTGTTCATCCCACGCGGGTTAGCAGCTCCCCGTCAGGAATTAGTTCGGAAAAGGTCTTCTAAAAACAAGAGGTCTTCAGTTTGTTGTTAAACCAAGACCCTTAACTCCCCGAAGCCTAAACACTCGAAATCCTAAGTTGCCGCCAGTTACAAGCTAAACAGGCAATAAGAAACAAATGAGAGAATCCCCGTCTCTCAAGCACAAGCAACGAGAGAACCCCGTCTCTCGAACAACTAGTGAGAGCACCCCGTCTCTCAAACAGATAATGAGAGAACCCCGTCTCTCAAACAGACAATTAAATAAACAATCACGCAACAACCACACAAGAAACAAGTAGGAGAATACCAAATACATCAATTATCAATCATACAAAAGCAGTTAAGACAACAAGCAACCAAAGCACTTAGAAACATAAAATCATAAAAATTAAAGTTGCATGTATGTATATGCCATGGATGCTTGATGTACCGTTCACCGTTGTTCGGAATTCTTCCATTGTTGTGATCCGATTCAACACTAGATTCTCTGTTAGAGATTCCTTTAATCCCTAGTGCCATGACTTAAAATGCACGATGTGTTCAAGGCTTCAATGATCACTATGTCTACGGTCCACGGTCGATCCTCTTATCTTTAATAAACATCACGGTCCAAAGTTTTTTAATCTTAAGTGTGTGCTTGAACTTAACCCAATTAATTTATCCTTCTCCATGAATTATACTCAACCTCCTTGGATGCTTGAGCTAATCTTTAATGACTCGAATCCTAGCCTTGAAGTTTTAGTATTATCCCCAGTTCATCACGGAGAAATGATTGACGAATTGGCAACTCCTCTTGCTCATGTTGGGATCTCTCCTAGATTTTCCACTTTCATCTCTCGTTGAATTGACTCTTACTTCATCATCGTGGAATATGATGATTAGGTCAGCTTTTATTATCCAATACCCTCCTTACCATTTCTTGCAATTCCTTCACGGTCCCATTGTTTCCAATGCATGAGATACGTTATGCCGTATACGATCTTTTCAACCTTGTAGATTTAGTTTGTAAATCCCATAGTAAGAAATTAGCGCGGCTGATTCTCCGACCGAGGTTACGAACGATCAATTTTTTTACCCTGTCTTATAGTTCCAAATCTCAAGCATTTCTTGAATTTGTATATTCATCTTTCTAAACACTTATCTCTTCCAATATCATTCTCAAAGCTTTATTCACTTCGATCTTAAAATTCCCTTGAATCCTAAACCTTCCATTTCATCTCTTGCCATTAGCGTAGAAACCAGTTACTTGTTGACTCTTGCATTTCCATTGCTCTCACTATGAGTGATCCACTCGAGCACAACCACGAATTTAAGTTATTTCCTAGTCAAGCTCTCCCCCCTTAAGAATTCCTATCTCTAACCGTTGAACTCGTTACATTGCTTCTTGAATTGAAGATTCTCAACTTCTTCAACTAGCTTCCTTCGTATAAATGGTCCTCAATATTCCACGTGTTTGATGATCTTACTCACATTCACTTTGAAGTGATTTGGTAGGGATACACCCTATTTCCTTCATTCCAAGATCCAATTCTACTTTCCGAGCCTCCGTATTTTCCTTTCCCCATAATTCCATATACCTTGCAATCCAACAATCTTCTTGTCTTGATTCAGGTAAGACCCCGTCGGAGTAACAGTTGATGAACGAAGTGGGAGAAATTTCCTACCAAGTAAACACTAAATAATGCATGTTGGATTAAGATGCCAATGCACGTAACAAACAATTAAGGATGCAACACATTGGAGAAATTATCAATTACAAATTCACGCACACGTATAAATAAAGGAGATTGGATAATTCAATATGACGCATGATGCAAGTGCCATGAATGCAATACACCCGTCACCGGTAACTTGTTCTTCATCTCCAAAATTACGGTTCGATTTGAACTTCTTGGTCATCTCTCGTTTTTCCCACAGTCTTCAAAATCTTCATAAGTTTTCCTTGTATCCATTTGTGTGTCTCCATAGCTCGAGATTACAACTTCTTAAAACCAAAGTCTTCTAAAACCATAGAATCGGTATTTCGACTTATTCCTAAGTATTGACCTCCAAAGATGTTGCAAATCTTCACCTTCATTAACACCTTGATCAACTTTCCCTTGACTTATACATTATGAGTTCAAATTGGTGGAATGAACTCATCCTACAATTGCATAAACCTGACTTCACAATTTCCTCCAAAAACTCTTTGCCTTTCTTTATCATTTCCATTTGTGGTTCTATATCTCCCAATTTAACCTCACAACACGACAATTCAGCTTGGATCTGGAAAAATAAATTCTAATTTGACCGTAGATCAAACATTAGCATTGTTGCCTTCCATACGTTTGCATTCACCATGTTGGATTGATTTTCTTTAACTCCTTTCAAATCCAATTTCTTCCTTACTCGGAACCTGAAATATCTCTATTTTCTCTTCTTTTCCTTCTTCCCGTACTCAGCTTCTAAAACTTGATTTATTTGGAAGTTCTACTTTATCGATTCACTTTGCTCGCCATTCACTAGCTTTGATTCACTTGGAGACTCATCCTTAAAGATCTTAATTGCTTATCTTTCGACAATCGATTTTGCCTCTAGTCCTCTGGATCACCATCGCCTCTTCGTTGATCCGAACTTCAAACTAAAGTACCTTTGAGATTTTCTTCACTCCATTCCTTGGGTTAAATAATCCCGTTGAATCCGGTTGATTAACTCTTGTAATGTAGATGTATGTGTTGATTCTTGTAAAGAGTAATCATCAGACACCCCACCACTATTCCATTGAACGTCCACCAACTCCCATAAAACTTGTGAATTTTCCCACACTCGACCTTCTATTCCGGATTCTACCTTTCAAATCGTAGCTCCATTGAGGAATGGTCACGATCCTCAAATTCTTGTATGAAATTCCCCGGTGTATTCCTACATCTTCCATGCTTAAAAGTAGAGCTTGTGATAGCTCATTGTTATCATAGAGATTGGTCGTGGTTTGATATTATCTTCATAACCTATAATTTACAACTCAATTCGAGAATAAATGCATGCGATTAGAGAATGCTCATGACATATAATCAACAAGGCCACAAATTGATGCAAAATATAACATATAATCCAACAAGGTCCTGAAAAAAATCCAATTCAAGGTTCAAGAGCAATGCAATGCGCATGTTGACAGGTAGTTCATAAGTCGTACGACCTAGACTCGACAGGACACGACACTAGAACTCCGATTCTGCAACCTGGAGCTCTGATACCACCTTAGGATGTGACACCCTAAACGGAGGACCTCACATCCCCCGCACTGTAAACCTGGTCCACACATGAAATAGAGAGTCCATACATGAACCAAGCTCACAGCGAACGGAGACAGAACAAAAAAACCATCCTGTGTTAGGCGGGACTAGACCCTGTACCAACAAATCAACAAAACAGGAATGCGGAAGCAAAGAAATCATTCAAATCAATTCAGTGGAATAAATGCAATCAAAACGAAAGGTAAATACGGGTTCAACTAGTTCAAGATCCTGTCCTAACCTGTCCCGAATCACCTACAAATACATTAATATAAAAACGAGTTCAACTAGGGGCCTAGAAACCTATCCCGAGTTCAAAAAAATGTTATAAATACAAGATGGCCTACAAGGTCGTAATACAAAGCAGGAAACAAGTAAATGGTTCAATGCAGTATGCAGGACCAAAACTCGAACAAAGACTTCACAAGACTCCCGCCTAACGACCACTGAACCTGCAAGAGAAAACTAAAAAACCAACGAGAGGGAGGGGTCAGTCAACTGACCGAGTGAAGGGGGTACACACGCATATATATATAATCAAGCAATCAGGCAGGCATAATTCCACTATACCTTTTAGTATTGAATAAACAGGAGACAGGAATCAGGAGTAAATCAATACGTATAGGTGAAATTATGTCAGGGCATGTAAGTCACGTAAACGAGATATAATATGAAGGTGTCGATATCCATACGCCCCTGTTGATGCCCGCTTTACCTCTACGATCCACGAGCTCCGATGCTGAACAGGGACTGAGACATACCAGAGGTTACGGATATCTATGCTTAACATTTTAGGGGACCCGGCGAGAACGGGTAATTATTACATCCTGGACTCCTCTTTTCACTTATTAAATGACAGGTACAAGCAGGTAATCAGGAAACAAGCAGGAAACAGGAGTTTATAATTATAACATGAGGGAAAACAAGTACAAATTAATTTCCTTTCTCCGGGTGCAATATGGCCGGTAGCTAACCTCCACATCCGCGCATCAGGATGATCTTCGGGTTCATGACTCCCTCAGATCGGAGCCCCATCTCCCACCTAACCTCCTGGTGGGTATCCGGGTAGTCCAACAGTATGGGACTTGTGCAAGAGATCACTGTCGGCCCGATACCTCCCCGGATCACTCAATACACAAGCCCCTGGGCCCCAGGAATAGGAACAGGAACCACTCCGGCTAGTCCAGCGCCAGAAGAACTGGGGGCAATAGCAGGATCTCGCAAAACAGGCTCAAGGTAACACATTTAGGATTTATAAAACATTTCCGGTACATAGCCGGTATAAAAGATATGGTTAACTTTAATATGAAAACCATTTGGCATAATTTTATTTCATGCAAGCTCATACGTCATTTATAAATAAAACCCCTCACCTCCAAGTGCAAGAAAGAAATAGGAGAAGGACCACAAGGCTTGAAAGTCTCCACCGTGGAGAACACTGAACAAGAACGGAAGCATGGTATACTTGTGAGACACGACTCGATAATGGAACCAAGTAGGACGCACGGGAAGAATGTTTATGAAGTTATGAAACTTGTCATGACATGTTTCAATATAAAATAAAGCATAAGAATTTCATGGAATGGTGTGATCGTGTTCATATGCTCAATTACTCAAACGAATTCAATTCATACATAAAGAACGAGTTCAAACAATCAAGTTTAAGCAAGTAAAGATCAATGAGTGTCACATAAAAGTATAAATACCAGTTAAGTAAGCATATAATTCATATAATTCACATACGAGAGCCAAAGGGGTGAAAGGAAAGCAAGAAGAACAGTTTTGGCGAAGTTCGGGAAAAGCTGACAGTGTTCGGGGATGCAGAAGCTGTAGGAAAATGAGAATATCTTGAGTTCTAGAAGTTTAAATGGAGTTTTGTTTGTTGGATATGAAAGTAAACACACAGTTAAAATGGTATGTGGCTTGACTTGTGGTTCAAAGCGAGGTGAAAATAGCGTAGACCCGAAGTTGGGCGAGAGCAGATTGTCGGTAACATGGCGACACCAAAAAGAATTGATTATATCTTACAAAATAGAGAGGATAATGGGGTGATTTAAATTGGAGATTGTTCTAGACTTCAAAATGTTTCAAATGGTTCAAAAATTAGGTCAATCGGAGGTCGTATGAGGGAGTACCCGGCCAGGGAAAATACAAGTCAAAATCTACCCGGCCGGGGAAAAAAGAGTGCAGAAAACTCTCTGGACTAAAGTACCCACCCGGGTACTTTTTAGTACAAAAAACTACCCGCCCGGGTAGTCTTTCTGGGCAAGAAAAACGTAGCAGAACAGGGGAAACTCGCGGGAGGAAAAAACCAATCAACCAAATCACCTCAAACCTCAACCAAAAGCACCCAAAACATCAAACAACATGCATACACTCATAATATCTCATTTAGGCCACTTATAATCCAAAGAAACATGCATAGATTCACAAATACTCCTCAACCAACCCTCAAATATACCATAGTTATGAATGCATCTAAGTTCAAGTAAAACATGTCATATATGAATGAGATTAGCTTAAATTCATCACATAAACTTCAAAACATGTCATGAAATCCAAGGTGAAAGCCCTAGCTTAAACTCACATTCATCAAATATACAAATTTCTACCATACGTTGAAAATGGAAGAAAAAGGGAAAGGAAGAAGAGATGGTCTTGGAGTGAATTCCTTGAAGAAAAGATGGAAGAAAGCTTGAATCTCTTGTTGTCTTGTGAATTAAAATGAAAGAGGGAGTGAAAGAGATGTCTTGCCCTTGTTCTTGATTCTTGGAAGATGAAGATGAAATGAAAAATGTATGTATAGGTGTGTATATATAGATATATCGATCAAGTGGGAGAAAAAGGAAGAAATTGCACTTTGGTCCTTATGAAATTCAAGAGAATGCAATTAAGTATGAAATGTTATGCATATGACAAATCAATTCTCATCAAATTATCAATCAAGTACCAAACATCTCCAAGAGGGGCAATTAAGGACAATTAAGTAAAATTCTTACAAATACACGAATAATTAAACACTTAGGCATGCTCGGAAAAATTAAATAACATAAACCACGAAAAGAAATCGCGAAAGAAAGGTTTAAATCACACAATTAAATCAATAAAAGGAATTAAATAGACCTAACCCTAAAAACTCTCACGTGTGGCGTGTGTACCTGTACAGTCGAGAAGTCGGGGTGTCACATGGTTTGTTGGGTGTGGGATTGATATCTTAAGGGTTTGTTAGGGTTTTATGAACTCTATGAATTCCATGACTTGAAATGAAATATTTGTGAAGTACATGAGTTGATTGATGTGTGTATATATATATATATATATATATATATATATATCATCTTGAACTTGAAGCATGTATGATCACTTCCCATTTGTAAGGGTTTCTTGACACATTTGATTGAATCAAACCATGTTACCTTGGATTTAATGTGACCTAATTGATATATAAGAGTCTTATACATGTTATATGTTAGTTTTAAGTTGTTTTATTGCATTGGTGTGGGAGTGGGAATGGTTTGAAACGATTCCCGTGTGTATACCCTGTTTTTTCCCTGTTCTTTCGCCCTACGACTTCCGAAACACCCGTGTGGACCCTTAGTTCAATCACCACACGCCCATGTAGGAACCTACTGCCTCACCCGAGGAGCTTGACACCCCCCTCCCCCCCGGTGTCTACGTTCAGACCATTTTTCACACGCCCGTTTATGCCTCATATGAGCTCCGATTGACCTGATTTTTGAACCTTTAGAAACCTATTGAAGTATAGAATACTCTACAATTGGAATCAGCTCGTTATCATTTCTAATTTGTGAGATATAATAAATTCATTTTGGCGTCACCATTTTACCAAAAATCTGCACTCCTTCAAGTTCGGACCTACGCCATTTCCTCCTCGCTTTGAACCACGATCCGAGCCATATATCATTTTAATGGTATGTGTGTATAATTTCATATCCAATAAACAAAACCCAATTTCAACTTGTAGAACTCAAGATATTCCAGTTCTTCTACAGCATGTACATTTTCGAAAATTGTCAACTTTTGCCAAACTTTGCCAAAACCTTTCTTCTTGCATTTCTTTCACCCCTTTGACTCAAGTATGTGACTTATATGATTTGCATGCTTACTTAATTGATAGTTATGCTCTTATTTGACAATCCTTGGTCCTTACTTGCTTAAATTTGATTACTTGAATACGTGTTTTATATGAATTTAATTTGTTTGAATAAATGACATGAACACAATCATTTCCATTCATGAACTATATATGATTTACTTCATATTGAATCATGCCATGACATGATACGGCACTTCATAAGCATATGTTGTGTGTCTAATTGGTTCATTCGAATGTCTAAGTCTTGATCTTCTTTTTAGTTTGCTCAGGTACACCCGGGGTGGTGTTTTGTCGGCCGTGTTGATTCCGGCCGGGGGGGGGGGGGGGGGAAGGGGGATCAAACGTTGTGTCTTCGGTTTCTTCGGTGTAAGGTGAGGTTAGGATATAGGTAAACCTTAATGAAACTTGCTTGGCTTTGATCGCATGCTATTTCTTAAGCCTTATATATATGTAAATAAGTGTGAAATACGTATTTGCTCGGATATGCCATGAGTTTGCAAGTATGTTAAGCAATGTACGGGCCTATGTATGCCTCTTTGATTTGATTTAATATATTTTGCCCCGTTATGCTATGTCTATAACCGAATGTCTCTCATGAGCCAAATTTGGCAAGGAATGAGTTAATTATGAATGACATGGAGAGGGGTACGTATAAGTATATGTATATGTATAAGTTATATCCGTCTGTCTTTGTTGTAGCGGGTTATGTGAAAGGTATGTTTATGTGTTGTGGATCCAAGGAGTTATGGGTAAGGAGCCCTCGGGATGGTATTAGGTCGTCGAGGTAAAGCCTGTACATAGTCTCCATCCGGAGTATCACGCATGACTTCGGGAGCTAAGGAAGGCGTGATATTTTGATGCCTTCGGTGTACAAACCGGGGAGGACACGTCGTGGGTTAGCTACCCCGCGTGAGTTGGTTAAATTATGGATGGTTAGGGCGTATACACCCTTCCACCACTGGAGTTGAGGTTGGTCTGTTATGATATATTATGTATGTAAGTTTTCTGCTTTGTTTCTGTTAAGATATGTTATGAGGAGATCGGGGAGAGTCTGAGCTCGTACCCGCCGAGTTCTATATTAAGTATATGTTCTGTTAACGTTCGTGAAACAGGGATAGATTCTAAATTAAGTTAAAAGTTTAGGCTTTATAAGTTACGTTGATTTGTTTAAAATTGTTCAAGTACCCTATATGTATATATCACGGGAAAATGCTTTGGCGTGAAAAACCTATCCCTCAGTTCATGAACATTCTGATTTTTGTACCTGCTTTGCTCTCCTATATGTATATAGTGTGTGTGTGTTAACCTCTCATTCAGTCGAGTTAAGACTGACCCCTCCCCTCTTTGGTTTTAGTTTTCAGGTTTTGCTTGGAGTTTGAGCTAGGTGGAGTGTGTCAGTTCTTTGGAGTCTATTTCGAGTCAAGTCTTTCATTAGTAGGTTGTCGTGCATTTGCATTCCTTTTATTTTGGATTTTGTATAAGATATGTGTAAATGACGAAATTGAATTATGGATTAGTAGGTCGTCACCCGTTTGCATGTTTGAAATTTCGTATAGCTTGTTTCGCTTCCGCATTATTGTTGGTTTGAATTTTGTTGTTCAGGGTCTAATTTCCGCCTAGCTTAGGTATAAGTCTGTCAGTCTCCCGTTCGCCACTGTTTGGTTCATGTACAGACTCACCATTTCGTATGTGGATCGGACCTTGGCGTGGGGGATTTGGTGACCCACCGTGCGGGTGCTACACGTCACTTTCGGAATTCGAATCCGAATTCCCGACCTCAAGTTACGGCTTCCGGAACACAAGGTACACTAAAGCTAGTTAGGCCCTCATATCCCTAACAAATAAAATATGGTGCATTACCATATCAAACAAGTCCGAAAAGCTAAAACGAGCACATAAATGAATTCATAACACGTATAATTCATGCATATCAAAATTTCACGAAATTTCGAAACAAGTTGGAACTCAGACGAATTAAAAACAAGTTCAAAAACTTAAACGTTTAAATATTCAAATTTGAAAATATATCAAATAATTTAAATAATTTTAAATAATCATGTAATCATTAAAATAACATATAATTGCATAATTAAAATAATTTAAATGCGTATATAATTCTCTCGAAACAGCGTACCTGTACTGGCGGGCGAGCGGGATATTACAAACTCCCCTCCTTCAAAAGGACCTGTCCTCAGGTCCTGCAGCAGGGTCTCGAACGACTCTGGGTTGAACTCAACTCCACACCTCCACTGCGCTACTCTGATCCATGAGAGCTGTAGACACTTCGGGATATTATTTCCTTAATTGGAAATAAGGAAGACTTCTTATATCTCGGTAACTCGGTGGTACTTACCCAATCCGAGTGAATCTCCTTGGCCTTAGCAAACTTTGTGACCGGTTTGCTCCCACTTCCGATTAAAATTCGAAATTAGTTGGAGAATCCTACCGGTTCTTGATGCTCGGTCTTCAATTGATGGCACGTTGACACTGCTACACAAAGTCCACAACATCTCTTCTTGTGCCAATACACCATTACCGGTTCTTCAAGTCCTCGTACCACGAGTGGGATTTGTCTCATGAACAAGCACTCCTTGAGACAGTGGCTCTAACTCTCCGTTAGCCACACATAATCCAAGTCTTCCTTAGTATCTCGATTGTAACGAAGGAGTTTTTGAGTACCCTCGAGTAAGCAAAGTTACTACCAAAGGCAACTCTCTTCAAAAGCCTTACCCACTCAAACCGTGCCTCTTCTCTGCCTTTCATGTCACGGGATGGCCGCCTATAAAATGACGAACCTTCTGTTAAATCCTGATAACACTAGAGACCTAACCTATGAGACAATTCTCGGTTCTTCTACCCTTGTTGAAGTCACTCCTGGAGCCACCCATGAACCTCTGAAGAAGAACGAACCACCAAATCCTCGAAACAATAAAAAGGTTATTATCTTCCCATGGTTAACCCGTATAGCTCACGGTACTTATATTCATCTTAGAGTCCCATCTTCTTCTTAGATAGGGTTAAAGTACTCCACAAAGAAGTACCCGAACTGATGAAACTACCTTCTGAGAGCTTATCGACCACGTCTTAAACTCCAACATCCAAGCTAGAGTCATCCGGTAGGGAATCTTCAAACAAGGTCCAATTTCGGGATAAAGATCACCACCATCTCATAGTCCCTATCAAGTGGCAAAGAATCCCAACTCTCAAAGGAACACCAAGAAGGCCTTACTCCGATCTTTGTCTCCTTAAGCTTGACTCAATCTTTCGGTTAATCCAAAAGAAAGTCACAAAGCTTATTGCACCATCCCAAAATAACCAACCGCTTCCACCAAGGATATAAATGGGTTAGCCTTCAATCTAACACCTGAAAATATCGTTGAGCCCAAAAAGGACCTCCTAAAAGCAACCACCAACGCCTACAGTAACAGAGTTACCTTAACAAGAACTAGGCGCCTTCAAGAATAACTACCGGGCAAGCTCGGCCCTCACAACTCACCAAGCACTCAAGCTCTCAACTCACTAACTCTCTTAACCTACAAAAAAATAACAACGGCAACAACAACAACCGCAAGAAACAACTAGGCAAGCAACAAGCAAGTACCAAGGAACAACGAGGTAAGAAAAGTAGTACAAAAGCGGGTTTCCCCAAGATAAATATTCATGAATGTGGTGCCATGAATGCAATTACCTCGATTCTTAGGTTTGATTTGGTCTCCAATTTGAAGCCTTTGATTCCTCCTTCTTGTTTGTTAGCCCTTGAACGATCACACTCCGGGAACTTGTGTTCTGAAGACCCGCAAGCATAGCATCTCTTTAACCGGATCTAACATCGTACCTCCACAATGAGCACACGGGGAAAATTCTTTTTTCGACCAGGAGTCTTCCGGGGCTTGGATTTCCTCTTGTTGCTTCTTTTCTTGATCGGTGCACCTTTTCGACTCCAGCCCTCTTCCAATTATAGGTTAGAACGCGATCCGGGCTCAAATGACTGTTCTGGTGCATATTCCTCATACGCTTTTCTTGTCATGTACTCGTGTCCCTTGCGATCAGAGCTTCTCTAATCTCGTCCCGAAGGCCCTCCATGAAGTGTCTGGCCTTCAACCGATCATCACTTGTAATATGTGGCACGTAGGCACCCAACTTTTCAAATTCCTCCAAATATTCCATAACGGTGTTCTCTTCTTATTTAATAGCGAGAAATTCTTCAAGTCTTCGTTCTTGTAGAATAGAGGGTGTATACCTTTTCCTAAATTCCTGAACAAACACAGCCCATATCAATGCTTCTCCCGTCGCCTCTAGTTGATGAGTAACTCTTGTCCACCATAAATTAGCTTGTCCTTGTAAAAGTAGGGTAACAAGGTGAACTTTGTTTTGAGATTCACATGGCCATACTCGAAATACTGCCTCTATCTCCGCGAGCCATTCCCCGGACTCAATATCATTACCTCCTCGAAAGTGCGAAGGATTGAAAGTTCCAAATTCCCGGTATAAGTTTGCTATCAGCTCCATAGGTGGTGTCCTGAAAATCTCAAAATTATAATAGAAATATAGTTGCATGTCGTTTAGTAAGTGCATGTTCATGTGAACGATTAACATAAATAATAACAAATAAGTCACGTAAATGAGATGGTGAATGCAAACAAACACATAATCCTAAGCCGAACGACCTAGACAAACTCACACGGCACTAGAACTCCGATTTTGCAACCTAGAGCTCTGATACCACTTTTGAGATGTAGCACCCCGGAGCGAAGGACACCACATCCCCCGCACTATAACCTGACACGTGCAACGAAATGGAGACTCCATACACGCATCAAGTTACAACGAACAGGTGACAAACAAAAACCCACACACTAGCTAGGCAGTTTAGACCCTCATTCAGAGTGCGCAATAAAACAAAAACGGATGCGGAAGCAACCAGGATCACAACATACAAACATACATGCTACATTAATACAAATTACACATAATGTGCCCATCCAAGGCCAAATGAATCATAAGGTTCAAGCTCAACTCCGAATCAAAGTTCACACAAGCTTATACATAGTACCAGAACGGGAAAGTAAAGATGCAAGGATGCAAAAGACTCCGCTAACAAACTCGAAAAACTCAAAGTAAAAGACCACCGCCTTGCATGAAACCGAAGACCAGCACCTCCAAAGTCAAGAAGAAAAAGGGGAAAAACAAACAACGAAGAGGGGTCAGTCCTAAAGACTGGTGAGGGGGCTAACACACGCACCCGTACGTAAATATAGAGCAGAGCATATACAAAATTTAGACGGTTCATTAACCGGGCGTGGTTTTTACAATCCAAAACATTTTAACACGTGATAACATATATATATATATATATAGAAAAGGTTTAGGGCCGAAGGTCAAAATTGACCAATTTTATGATTTAGAAGTCCACTCTCGTTTCACGAATCATAGACGGAAGCAAAACACACACACCACTCAGCGACTACGAGCATAAACCAACCAACCTCTTTCACAAGTCACAACTCGAAACTTAACACAAATGAAGAAATAAAGCAAACACGCACATACCTCTTCTTCGGGGGACGGAAGGGTGGCTACCCTTCGCATCCATCACGCTTATATGTCAGGGTCGTGAGTTTTATCACACTCACGCCCAAGGACTCCATCCCCTACTAACCTCCTAGTGAGTTTCGGGTTGATCCTATTGAAGTGGAGTTCATACCCGGGAGTAACCCGATGGCCCTACGCTGTCCTGGGACTCCTTTGTACAAAACTCCGGGGCCCAATACGATAATCACGAACACTTATCACGCTTATACAAAGACTTATCTTTCAAAGCCAATTCTCGCTAGAACATAACAAACACACACGCTAATCCTTTTTGAAACAAAGGAACGAAAATATAGCTTACTTATACATAAAAGCGTTTTCAAACGTTTTATAACAAAAGGGCCAATTCCCACAAAATACATATCAAACACGTATCTATATACATATATACATACATATATCACATGCGGGCTTAAATCACATTTAGGGTGGTAGGTCGTAATAACTAAAAGAAAGAAACCTCACCTTGCCGACCAAACCAACAAAACAAACTCAAACCCTTCTAAGAGACCACTTCTTCAATCACGGAACGAACCTAAGAGCAAAACAAAGATCGAAGGACAAACTTAGACTAAAAAAGAACCAATTAGATGCTCGGCAAATGCAAATGAATGCAAGTTATGCAAAAAGAAGTAAAAAGAGTTAGCACGTTCAAGCGTTCAAGTTCATGCACGCATTCAAGAGTCAAATAAATATCATTCATATCAAATCATATCACAACTCATGCATATACAAGGTTAAAATTCACAAAGAATATAACACGTCCAAGAAGGATTCACATGTAGCATCAAAACAGATATGCAAGCACGGTCACGTTTACACATCGAAAACAGGGTCATAAAGCCAAAATAAATATCCTAACATATAATATAACATGTTAACAACAAATTAGGATCATAATCGGGGTGGGTAATACCCAAGAAAAGCACCAAAACACAAAACGAACCGCCGTCACCGCTGCTCCAACATGACACGGCCATGTCCGATTTAATTAAAATATTTGGCCCAAGAACGAAGCTTGGACACGACCGTGTTTAATTTCAGGCATAATGGGACACGTTCGTCTCTCATTTAATTAAAATTATCAGCCAAGGTCGAGAATGCAACATGGCCATGTCCATTTTTCAAACAAAACGGACACAGCCATGTTGGCCTGTTCTTCGCGAAATCAAAGTAGCCACAGCAGCGTTTCGGTATTGCATAATTAAATGAGAGACGACCGTGTCCATTCATATGCATTTGAATTTTATATATCCATGAGTATGTGAATCATTCTTATTTAAATTAGTGGACTAAATTGCATAATTACTTCTTGGGTTGAATTGATCAAATTGCAAACCTTGCATCCTTAATTGCATAACTTATGAACTTGGGGGATTTAGTTACAAATATCATATTTTTCCCAAAATATATTATGGTATATGTATCTCTTCCACATTCTTGATTCTTCATTCATTTTTATCCAAAAAAATCATCTCCATCATAGCTCACTTCTACAGAGCCACAATCTTCAAGAAAAGGGGGAGAGATTTCATCATTTCAAGCTAACATCTTTAAGGAATTGGGAGTCTTGGAGCATCATCCTCATCGTATCTTCATCTTTTCTTCTTTTTATTTCATTCAAGGTAATATGTAGGATTCCTTGATATTAATAGATGAAGCTAGGGTTGTGACTTTGATAGAATAACTAGTGTTTTGATTGTTAAAAGCATGATTATAAGCTTTTAACTTGAAATCATACATGAATTCTTGGGAAATTTGAAGTTATAGGATAAACTCATCTATGAGCTTGAAATTGATGATTTATGATAATCAAGTATGATTTACGTGTTTGTGTTGGATTTTCTTATACTTTAAGTATGCTAGTATATTTCCTTTCATGAATTATAACATTTAAAGTTGAATTATGTGAGTTTTGATGAGATTGGAAAGTGGTTCGAGCTTCCCCTGTTTTGCTGCCCTGTTTCTGTAATCCCTGTGTAATGGGAACGGCGCTTCCCATTCCCTTTATAATTGGGAAAGGTCGTTCCTATGTTTAAATTGACTGCATGGCGGCGAGGACAGGAACGGCCCTTCCCGTTTTGGCTTGTAAGCCGGAACGGCCATTCCCATCTTCGGGGCACAGTATCGAGGAGCTGGGAATGGCCCTTCCCGTTTTAAACTAAAGTCCGGAACGGCCGTTCCCAGGCGTCTGGAGAGGCAGTGAGTTACTGCATGAAAATTTATACTTCTATTTCCATTCCTTTACCTTTAAATGACCTATACATGCTATTATATGATCAATATCATGTCATAATATGAATATATTATGCTACATTGTTCATTGCATGCGATCTCGTTACTTGATCATGTCGTGTGTTCTATTTGGTAGCGTTATCAAGTTATGGTCTAATGAGAGCACAAATGTTTCTGTTTCTTGTCCAGTTGTTCTTCTGGGCCGAGGTTGGGATCAATGATCAAGTTCACGCATCCATGAGTCGTCGTGTCACCTGTCAGCAAGCAAGTCAGGCCCATGCAAAGCAATGCTTGTAGCTTGAATAATATCATAGTCATGCAAAGCAATGCGCGTATCATGATTATCGTGTTAATGTCATGATCATGCAAAGCAATACGTGCATCGTGATTATCGTGATTACCATGTACCGCTCGTCAGTCACAGGAGCTAAGTGTTATACGGGACAGCGTGCTACGTACATGGGAGTCACCTCTTGAACCTACTGGGCAAAGTGCTACGCACATGGGAGCCACCTCTTGAACCTACGGGGCAAAGTGCTACATGTGTGGGAGCCACCTCCTGAACCCGTAGGAGCTACCTCTAGAATCCTAACGCTGTGGTTATCGTGTTATCATGAATGGTGAAGGCTCGCAACCTTCCCATTATTGGAGTGATTGGAGTGATGGAGTGTATTGGAGTGATGGGGTTTGTGGGAGTGATGTTGTTAGTCGGGAAATCGATATACATGCAGTGTTCTTGTAGGTACACTCTAGGCGGGAATTGAGCTGAGTCGAGTCCTTGCATTCAAGCTCCGCACGGTGCATTTATTTATTTATCATTTGGAACGAATTATTGTTAATGTTTCTTGTTATGTAATTTAGGAGATAATAATGTATTGATATGTGAACTAGTATACGAGTTATTTAACGAATGATCAATGTTATAGCATGTTTTAATAGTTATATTTGATAGTGAATAGATTATGCTTCCGTTTTATTCTATTGCATGTATAAGTTTAGTCCCGCCTAGCTTGTTGTTTTATTTGCATTGTCACCCGTTCGCTATAGGTTGGTTCATGTACGAATTACCCATTTCGTATGTGGATTGACCTATGGTGCGGGGGTGTGGCATCCTTACGTATTGGGGTGCTACATGATATGATTTAGTTCATATGATTTTAATAAAGTGGGATAGGGGTAAAGGATAACTTTGATAAATATGAACCAATGTTTATCAAATGATTTATGCCCGCAAGCTAGGCATCTTCCACCCTTACTCCATGAAAACAATGAATGATGAGCAATGTTGGACCAAGATCAACAACATCTTGAACATACACACATGCACCACCCTTCTCCGTTGTCACTTAAGGTAGCTAGCCCTAGGTGACGATAAACGATGAATGAGATAAGGATTTGCGGTCCTTTCTCTGTTAGATTGTCCTGACTTAACCAACCTCCGATTAAAGTTGGTGTTAATTGTCTAATGGTGACGGCCGGTATTAGTGATTTCGTTGGTGCTCACCTCCCAAGCATCACTTCCACACATATCCATCGGGCCCAATAACGATGAACGATAATGCTTGCATATGAATGAACATCCGGAGTAAATCCGAATGCTTGAATATAATGAAGTCCGTTGAAGTGAGTTATCTTAACGAGGGACTATGATCTTACTAAAACCGAGTAAGTATTAGTCAAATTATGAATACTAACGTAACCCTAAGGTTATGAAACAGATCCACAAAAGAAAACTCATTTTGAAAAGATATTTTAGACCCGAGGTTAGGAAACCCTAAGTGCAAACGTCTAATTAGGTATCCCGAATTTTATTTCATTTTACTATTTAAAAGTACTATTCCAAATTACTATGCAAGGTTACTATTCAAGATTACTATTCACATATCGGGTCAAAGGGTTCAGGTCAAACCCACACACTAAACACAAACTCATGCACACACACGTACACCATACACACACACGGCACACACACACACACACACACATACACACTCTAATCAAATTATGATCTTGATATAACCTATAGTTCAAGTTCATATTATTAGAAGCATGTGTGATCTAGATTAAAAGGTCTAACCTAGGGTTACAAGGTCTAATTAAACTAATATTCTATCTTAGGTTATAAAGTGTGACACTAATCGAGTGTATAAGATATGATCAAGTAATATTCCATTAATCCAAATCATAACATAAGATCAATGCATAATATATGAATCATATAACAATGTAGGATCATATCATAACATAGGTCATAGCATAGCATGAGCATTGATCATATAATATGTGACAATTAAATCAATTGACAATATGTAACATATTGTCACATAATTGATCATATAATACTATTCCATTAAATAACATGCACGAACCTAATTTAAATATCATAAATATACATTAATATACAACATATATAATCCCTAAAGCATGATCATAGCATATATTAAACTAATTCATAACATATCATAGCATATTATAAATAATTAAATCATATGAACAACTATTCAAATATATCATAAATGCATAAAAATAAAATCCTATATGGCTTAGGGAAGACCCTAAGGGCCAACCTAAATATAATATAAATAAAAAATAACATAAAAACATAAATTAAACTAAAACATAACATAAAACAATAGCATAAAATAAATAAAACAACTAACCTAAGGGGAGGGGAGGCTCTCGGCCAAGGGGGGAAAGGAGGGAGAGAGGAGTGCTTGTCAACACAAGAGTTGGTACAAGAGGAAATGAATGAGTTAGGGGGGTATTTATACTTGTTGGGAGACCCCTCACCTTGCAATAAAACTATCTCCAAGGGTAGGAGAGCAAATGGTAGTAGTTTCCCTTGAAAGCTTGGCCTTGGTAATTAAATAAAAATGGGAAATGAAGGGTACTTAGGTAATTCAACATGGTAAACATGAAAACGAGCTGCTGGAAGTTGGCTTATGTGAATCGGACAAAAATTAGCTTCGAAACGAATATTTACTCGGTGAAAACGGATTTACCGTTAGAAAGATATATTAGTTTTAAAGAATAGAAACTTGAACGTTTTAAACAAATATGAATGAAAAACGACCTCTGAAAGTGATTTGAAATTCCGGATTGTTTTAAAATGCCATAAAATAAATCAATAATCGTTTTAAGCCCAATATTGACTATAAAAAGTTTTACCGATAAAAAGGTAGAAACCTAGGAAGAATAGTAACTTATTTTTCAAAACTCAAGTTAGGGCTTGAAAGAAGAGATGTAATCAATCTTAAGAATCATGAAATGAATCAAGAAGTGTTTTAAACTCAAATTTGAAGAGTACAAGTTCTCCGAACAAAAAACAGTTCGTAGAAGGAATAGTGAATTAGGGTTTCAAATAAACGTTTCTTTTAAAACGATGTTCAAAATAGAATTTTGAGTAAAGAATGATACCAATAGACTTGTATCGACTCAAGGAATGATTTAACTATAAACTTGGGTAGCAGAGAGTGTCCGAATCAAAGCTCGTTTACAAGAATAAACAGTAACTTTGGACGGTAAGTGCCCAAAATGCCCTTAACCTTAAAGAAAGGATTCTGAACCTTGGAAAACAAGTTCAAATGATTAGAAAACATGGAATATGAACCTCTAAGGTTCGAATGACAAGATGGGTAAAGTAGGCTCGGTAAATGAATAGTAAAGTGGGTAAAACGTAAAGAATTCCCCCTTAACATACTAAAAATCACATATGACCAAGTTGATCAGATAAGAATGCAATGCATGAGGTTTTGTAAAGTTGGATCATGGTTTATAAACTCTTTACCACTGCCCTTAGCTTACCATTTCAACCAGGCCCCATTATGGGTTGTAACAGTTGGAGTTCGTGTTAGGCGGCTGTCTGTCGTGTCTGTCAGGTCTGTATCAGTCAGTCTGAGTTTGTTAAGATTTTTATTCCAGACTATGTATGAATTTATGTATACGATATGTTCTGAATAGGTTATGATTACGATTTGATTGTTTGGAATTCGGGACAAGTTAGGACAGGTGCTTGGATTAGATGAACCCGTTCCATTATTATTTTTTTGGGATAGGCTTCTAGGGATAGATTGAACCCATCAACTGTTCTTATATGATTTAATTTGATTTGAATGCTTCCGTGTTGCACTTGTTCCTTAATTTGATTTTGAAGTTCAGGGTCTACGTTCCGCCTAGCATAGGTGTGAGTCTGTCTGTCTCCCGTTCGCCACTGCTTGGTTCATGTACGGGCCTTCGATCTCGTTTGTGGATCGAGCTTTAGTGCGGGGGATATGGTGGTGGGGTGCTACAATCCATGTCTACTTCGGCATTAAGCAGGACCCTTCAATCATTAGATCATGATTAAACTTAGTTAACACGACCCACAACTTATGAGACATCATACTCCACAAAATAATCATGAAATATCAGTTAATAATTAAAGTTATTTATTAGGAACTAAGAACTAATAAGTTTTCCCACGACTCATGAGCCAACAACTTACTAAACTTAAATCCTATTGATGCAGTGCTAGGGATTTTTGCCTTAATTTTCACTTTTGATAAAAAATACCTATTTTTGAAATTGCTTAATATTTAATGAGAGTTTTTGAATACCGAAGTGTTATCTGGATTGACCTCACCAACATATATAAAGTTATCCATTTTTAAAAAAGTCTTGATTAATATAGTTTTACATAAAATGTGACGCCCCGACCCGGGGCATCCATAGGTCCACAGATCTGGGCATCAGCTGATACCAGTCACTCCTCGAAACCTATGTAAACACTAATACAAAAGCCATGTCTAATTTACAAATATATATAATACCAAAGATATCCAACGATAACACACTTATATAGGACACCCTTGTCTAAGTTCAAAAGTATAATAACATTATTTGATACTCCAGATCGGCTAGCTCATCTCAGCTAGCATATTCTCACCTGAGATTTAGTAGCTACTTTATCCAAACCAGTCTATGGGCACTATGCATAAAGTCCCCCTTAGCTCACTTTCCATTTCCAGCTAGCATCCTCTATCTATATATTCTGGAGAACAACACGAAACAGAGGGAAATATAGGGTGAGTCAAATGAATCAGTGTAAATTATCACAATAATCAAGATAGCAGAGGAAATCAGAAGAATAATGGTAACAATGATAACAGAAATGAAGAATAGGATAACCAGATAATGTTCAATGAGGGTCAAGTGTTATAGGTCCCGCCTTGTATCGCCTTCTTAGATGATCTGTAACACCACAAACGGAGGATGCCACATCCCCCGCACTGAGACCCAGACCCGGTCAGGAAATGGAAAGTCCATGTCGGAATCCGAATCAAAGCGAACGGGAGACCAACTCACACACTAGGCTAGACGGATCTAACTCGACAGACTGAGAGCGCGGAAGCAATTTAAACAATTATCATCAGATAGCGGAAGCAATTAAATCAACGTACAAAATGAGTGACGGGTTCAACTAGCATAGATACCTAGTCCCGAATATCAGCATACATAATAGGTGACGGGTTCAACTAGCATAGATACCTTGTCCCGAATCTCAAATCATCGCAACGTAATAAACCAACATAAGTATCAGCAGAATAGCTAATTACAGCCAAATGCTAGCATACTAACCCCGCACGGGTTTAAGTCTAAGTACAGCATAAAATGAAATCTCCAAAAGCGAAATAAGAATACATAACATAAATAGAGTATGTGACAAATGCATCTTAACACCAACTAAACTGACAAGTGTGACTCAGAAGACTCACTTGCGCATAGCTCAAGCCAAAAGGAAACCTGCAAACTAAAAGATAAAATGAGGGGGTCAGTCAACTTACTGAGTGAGGGGGGCTAACGCACACCCACTATATATATGTAAAGCACAGCACAGATCAAAAGGAGGAAATCATGAACCGGAGATAGGTGTTGCATACCCAAGACATTTCCAAAAGTACCCAAAAGATAGATATATAAGTTTTAGAAAACATTTCAGAAACTCTATCTCGATTCACAATTCCCAGACAAAACAGAACACATGCTCGGCGAGTACGAGCTTCCAACCTTTACTCCTCAGAACAGATCAAAACATAAGATACAGAATCAAATCTAACCATCACACTAATGATGGAGGAGATGTACCGTCCCCAAACCATCCAGAACAGACAAACCCTTAAGGGGTAGCGAACACACAAGAGTCCTCCCCGGCCTTAGCCGAAGGCTCAAGATACCACACCTTCCCTACAGCATGGGTCGCGTGAAGATATCTCAAATGGAGACTATGCACAGGCCGAGCCCTGACAGCCCTATACCATCCCAGGGATTCCTTACCCATAGCTCCTTGCATCCACAGACAGAACAAAACAGAACAGATACCATATATCATGGCTAACTCGCTACAGAACAGATCATAACATAACATAACTTTTCAACACAGCTTACATATGCCTTCATATCTAATTTTCCAAAATAGAGCTGATTCACAAGGTCATAAACATATCATATCCAACATATACGTATTTATAATAGACTATACTCGCATGCAAGGGTAGAAATCAGCATATAAAGGCCATAGGTTGCATAACTATACAAAATCCTAAACCTCACCTCGTGAAAGTAAGGTCTGAGAGTGTGAAGGACAAACACTCCTAAACCTCGGGCACACCACCGCCACCAAACTCTGAAACAGAACATACAGAAGCCCGGACTTAGACTCTGTATGAACCAAACAAGACGCACGGCGTTGCTCAACATGGTCGTGGTTATGCATAAGTGTTCATGTTGTTCTTTGATAGGGTGTCCTGGTCATTCAAGGCATATCAATGCTCAACAAGGTCATATTTACAAGCAACCATCATGCAATTCCATATCCAAAGATGCAAGATTAATTTTAGAAAGTCAGTGTATTCACAAAATGCATATTAAATCATCCAATGTCACAGGGTTCAATTGTAACATTACAATTAAGCATCAAGTTCATGTCGAGTCATAAAGTGCATAAGTAAGGGCAACTTGGTCATATAAACATACAAAGTTCTTGTACGTAGATGGCATGCTTGATACAATTAAAGAGTGCATCTAATTCACCTAAGATCATACTTTACAACTTCACAACATTTTTGGTACACAAGCTCAAGTCACATTCATAGTTTCATAAATGTTATACTTACATCCCCAAAGTCATTTATAAAAGTTTAGAATTATTACACGTACATCTCCTTAGTCGATTGCTAAGCATAATTGTTCATTTAAAGTGTTTATACAATTATTCAACTAGGAATTAATTAATTACAAACATGACAATTATCAATTTATCGTAATTCATAATATACCATTTTCGAGTAGTAAGGGTAAATCAAGATATTACAATTCTAACTCCTATCATGCATCAAGTCTCAAGTTGTTCAAGCATCCTTCATGTATCTAAATTTTATATTTGAAACACAATTTACAACAATCTTATCATTGAGAACGTCTCAAATTCATATAGAGAAATCACAACATGCTCGTTCCTCTAAACTTTCATTCAAGTTCATTTAGTCACATAAGAGATTAGTTTCTAGATATTACACTAACACCCCTTCGTATCTAAACACATAGCATAAATTCATCACATCGGGATTCAAATTGTAAATTAAAACATTCATGCATATCACAATCCATTCAATACATGTTTTCGTATACGATTGGAATGCATCTCGATCAACAAACCAACAATCAACAATTCATTTGTACTTAAAATAATTAATTCAAACAATTCCAATTACGCAAAATAATTCATAATAAATAAACCGAGTGTGCGATTAACGAACGGAAAGCGGCGTTGGACTCACCGCGTCGAGGCTAATAAGCTGTCCGAAATTCACCGGAGCCGCCAGGAAGTCGCCGGGCCGCCATCGGGCCGCCGCCGGAAGTCGCCGAAAAAATCCAAAAAAATTACCCGAGAATGTAGTCTCTGTGCTCGTTCCGAATCCTCAATCAATTTCTGAAAATTCCAAGAATACGAACACCCTAAAAACTTCAAAATCAAATTACTTCCAATCCGGTGAACGAAAACGAAATCCGTAAAAGGCATCGACTTACCCATGACGTGCTCTTCGAAACCCCCAAGTTGGTCACCGAAGAAAGTCGCCGGAAAGTTAAGAATTCGGCCGCTACAGTAACAAGCCGCCGCCGCCGCGACTTCAGACGTCTCGTGCATCGCCACCTCCACTCCAATGGTTGTGCCACCAACCCAGAATTCATCCCCCATGAGAATACCTTCAGATCGGTATCTCATCCGCCCAAAACCGCCACCAGAATGGCTGGAACGGCCAGTGAAATCTGCGCCCAATTTTTGTCTCCGCCGACGAGACTTTGGGCGGCGCGTGTAGCGCCGTCACCACCTCGATTACCATGCCACCACCCTAAAACGACTAGCCAAGAAGAACCCCAGCTAGCCTTGGGGTACGTGTCTGAGATAGGCTATAGGAAAGGGCCGAAAACGGTCGGTAAAATCGCGCGGCTCAAACCCTTCTGCTGCTGTGTCAGAAAATCAAATAGTTCTCCTCCACCATTGGTCGTTTGGCCAGGATATTTGTACGATCATGATCCTCTCGACGAGCTCTTCGAAATGGACAACTCATTCGTCGAATTCCGTCGAGAAACGACCAAGTTACAACTAGTGTGTGTTTTAGGTGTAGTGTGCGTGCGGGAATGGGAGAGAGAGAACCAAGAGAGAGAAGAGGAGATTGAGAGAAATGTTGAGAGAGAACCAAGCTATATAGAACCGGATATCCTTATCGCGTAGCAAAGTGAATTATCGCGTACAAATTATCGTAAATAAAAGTGGAGTAATTTTACATTCAAGCTCCAAATTAATTTTATAAATTAAATGAAAGAGAGATTTACCAATTAGAGTTTAATTCAATTTAATTTTAGACAACATTTCGTACAATTCAACGGCACTTCTTAAACACATGATTGATAATTAATCTCAAGGAATTAAAGTAAACTGAAATTAAACAAGTTAAGTAACATAATGGATTTAAAATCAACTTGACAATTATTTCATGGAATAAATTCGAATTAAATCAAATTAGACGGTTAGGGTTACATATGCGCGTAATTAATCAACTTATCTTAGAATAATTCGAATGATCACATATTAGATTGGATTTACACTCAATCACATAACTCAAGAACTCTTAAATTAAACGCACACAAGTGTAGAGACTTACTTGGTAATATCGTCAGGACGCCCTTCAAGAATATGGGGCGTCACATGATCAGTCCAGGCAGTAGTCAGTGGGCAGTGGCAGTAGTCAGTGGTGTGGCAGTAGTCAGTGGGCAGTGGCAGTACAATGACTAGCGAAGCACGCATTGTCATTCCAAGGGCGCGAACTTTGGGATGAACATACGTGTGCGCTGGTCTCTGTACTGCCACTGCCCACTGAGTACTGCCTGGACTGATCATCTGGGAAGGCGGGACCTATAACAATTGACCCTCAGTTAACATTATCTGTTTATCCTATTCTTCATTTCTGTTATCGTTGTTACCGCTATTCTTCTTGCTATCTTTCTATTCTTGATTATTATGATAATTTCCATTGAGTCATTTGACTCACCCTATATTTCCCTCTATTTCGTTTTGTTCCCCAGAATATATAGATAAAGGATGCTACCTGGAAATGCAAAGTGAACTAAGGGGGACTTTACGTATAGTGCCCATACACTGGTTTGGATAAAGTAGCAACTAAATCTCAGGTGAGAATATGGTAGCTGAGATGAGTTAGCCGATCTGGAGTATCGAATAGTGTTATTATACTTTTGAACTTAGACAAGGGTATCTTATATACGTGTGTTATTGTTGGATATCTTTGGTATTATATATATTTGTAAATTAGACATGGCTTTTGTATTAGTGTTTACACAGGTTTCGAGGAGTGACTGGTATCACCTGACGCCCGGATCCATGGGCCTATGGAGGCCTCGGGTCGGGGCGCCATACATGGTATCAGAGCTTAGGTTGGATACCTAAGCTATGTCGGGATAGGGTCCTTGGAGTGTGAAGTATGGGCTCAACAAATAGTAAGTTCCATATTGTAGGAAACCCGAGAATAGAATTTTGGTAAGTAACCTATAGAAAGAGAGTGATGGATCGCACTTGGGTCATCTACTTTATCACAAAGCAGTGAGAGAGACCTTTTTTGCTCATAGGTTGCTTAGATGGATATAGATAGATTGACAGTTTAGTATAATCATGATTTCGGGGTATATCTGGCACTGGTAAGCTGTCTTTTGACAGTTGAAACATGGTTTTATAGATTATAGATAGTCTTATATGTGTGATGGAGTGGTTCCTTATTGAGTGCCTGAGCCAAAAGGTTTGTGGTTCCTTGACTCTTCTGTATGTGTTTGCGTTTGACTTCGAGTCTCGTGCTCAAATTCATGTCGATTTTTTATAACATGGTCCTGATATACGTATGCGTGTCTTAGAAAATGGTATCACGACAAGGTTCTCGAACTAACTCTCGTAGTTGTTCAGCACAAACAGGAAGACCTCCAATTTCATGAGCATCAACCTCAAGAAGCAGGGGACGAGTAAGAAACAGAATGAAACTCAAGATGACGAACATATTGTTGGTAATTACCTGCATGATTCTCTACCCCGAGAAGCCCATCAACAACAAATAGCAGGAGACATGCCTGATATGATGCAACGATTTATGCAGTTTTGCCAATAGTAAGGGTGCACAGGTGGCACTAAACCACGACGAGGGAAAGGTCGGAGATAAAGAATTAGAGCGTTTTTTCACCTTTCATTTGCCTAAATTTTATGGCGAAACTAATGATCACGGGATAGAATCATGGTTTAACGATATCGAAAACATCTATCGTGCGTAGAACTACACGGACCTCCAGAAAGTACGTTATTCAACTTTCTTGTTGGCGAAAGCTACTAGAAATTGGTGGAGATTAACCTCTAGCCAGTAGGAATGAGAAACAATGTTGTTGACCTGGGCAAACTCTTCTCTGGCCTTTCACAACAACTTTGTGCTTTAAGTGGTAAAGAATACTAGAGAGCGAGAGACAATGATGACGATTCAAGAAACATCCAAAGTTTCCCAATATATAGCACAATTTAATCGTCTGATCTGATAAGCGCTTCGCATCAAAGCAGATAAAGAGAGAATTATGCAAAAATTTGTGGATGGCTTTCAAATCGAAATTTGAAACTATTGGATCGCGTGTGATTTTGGAAATTACATACAAGTGGCTAACAAAGCTTTACAAGTGAAGTCTGAATTGCAAGAAATATATAAGATTGAGTATAGAGCGAGGAAGAATAAGGATATTACGCGAGAAAGCCCTATGGAGAAGATAGAATATAGGTTTTCTAATAATCGCCCCAATAATGCTTGGAGAGGACCCAGAGGACAACCAAATACAACGAGAAGCTACAGAAGTTTTGGAAACCCTCATCACAATGAGGAAGACTGCTGGAAGAAAAACAATCAGTGTTCTCGATGCGGTAAGCCTAAACATTTTGTTAGTAACTACCCGGAGAAGAGAGAAATAACGAGTAACATAGCTAGAGGAGCACAAAAACAGCCAAAGATACCTGGAAAAAAATAATAATAATAAAATCTCGAGTGCCTGCAAGAGCCTATGCTATAACCGGAGAGGGAGCACTAGACCCCAATGATATGGTGGAAGGTATGTTCTATATTTTTGGAAGTAAAGGCGAAGTTTTTTTTTTTTTTTTTTTTTTTTTGGAGCTACTCATTCCTTTGTCTCCGAACTTTGCGGTAAATTTAAATTTGCGTTGTGAAGTCACACCTTACCAAATTGAGGTACATAATCTAGGAGGTGCTAGTATGATGACTGATAGGATATACCCAGGATGCCCAGTAAGAATTGGTGAAGGTGAATATCTAGCAAATCTTATTGAACTTCCTATTGAAGGTTATGATGTTATTTTGGAGATAGACTGCTTATACCATCACCGGGTACAAATTGATTGCTTTAGTAAGCAAATCTAGATTGAAAACCTAATGACTACCCCTATAAAACCCTAGAGTAGACAGATGTCTATATCTTTAGCGTCATTTAGGGAAGTAAAATGATTGATCAGAAAAGGGAATCAAGGAATTTTGGCCTACTTGGTTAATAAACCTGAGGATAAGATTGAGTTGGAGAAAGTAAGAATTGTAAAGGACTTTCTGAAAGTATTCCTTGAGGATTTGGAGTCCTTACCACCCTAGAGAGAAATAGAATTTGTCATCAAACTAGTCTCAAGTACAGAGTCTTATTTTCATACTCCATACCGTATGGCACCAGCTGAGTTACAGGATTCAAAGAAACAACCCCAAGAGTTAATGGATAAATCATTTATACGACCTAGCACATTATCTTGGGGTACCCCAGTGCTGTTCGTCAAGAAAAAAGATGGAACAATGCGTATGTGTGTTGATTATCGGGAGTTAGACCGGATAACGATCAAGAATAAGTAACTGTTACCCCATATTAACGAACTATTGGAAGTACTTCAAGGTTCTAAGGTCTATTCAAAGCTAGATTTACGACAAGGATACTATTAGCTAAGTGTTTGGGGAGGAGATGTGCCTAAGACTGCGTTTAATTCTCGATACGGTCACCACGAGTTTGTAGTGATGCCTTTTGGATTAACTAACGCATCAGCTGCATTTATGGACTTAATGCATCAAATTTTCCAACCATTTTTGGCTCGATTCGTGGTGTATCTATCGATGATATTCTGATTTACTCAAAATCGGACGAGGAACATGAAGAGCACTTACGAATGGTATTACAAACGTTGAAAAATGTAACGCCCCGGTTTCCAGATGATCAGGTAAGCACGCCACGTGTGAGTTTGAGCGTAGGTTTTATTTTATTTCTCTAATTTTATAATATATTCTTACGTGGCATTCATAATTTTATAAAATTCACGAAACATCATTTATATCAATTACTTGAATTCATATCATTGAAAATATTATTTCATGACACGAAAAATATTTATTGCATGAAATAATTATCGAGAGTGTTTTGAATTACCAAATTGTCCCTAGTTAAATATTTTTTTTTTAAATCCTAGGGACTTAATTGCCAATCCTTTAAGGACTTAATTGATCGTATTTTAAAACCTCATATACTCAATTGCATAGATTGAATTCTTGGGGATTTGTTGGCAAATTAGCATATTTCACATTTTTCCAAAAATGGGTGTTACGTTATTTCCATCTCCAAGCTTCCATGAGCTCATTTCACACCAAAAATCTTCCAACCACTTTGCTTCCTCATTCTCGGTTCCAAGGGAAGAAAAGGAAGAAGTGATCTTGTGCACCAATCATCAAGATTTCAAGAAATCATCCAAGTTTTGGCAAATTGATCATCCTCATCACCCATCTTCTTCATTTCTTTCATCTTCAAGGTCACGAGGGCGTGGACGGGGAGCAAGCTCCTTAGAACACTTCTTTATTGTATTTTGCAAGAAAATGTGAGGTTTTGTTTTGGTAAAACGAACCCTATAACCCTTATGTGCTAGTTTTCGGCCAAAACGTATTATACTTATAAATGATTTCCAAACCATGAACATTTCAAGCAAGCAATTCATGATTTCAAGCATGTTTGGCGAGTACATGATTGCACGTGGGCCCGAGGGTAATTCTTGAGCCAACCGGGAAAGCAAGGGCTGACGGGGTAACTCCTGAATTATCCTCACATTGTTGGGATCACCCCCGAAGCCACTAGGAGATTAGTGGTGGAAGGAGTTCCGTGTCTAGAGGGTCATGTCCTCTACACACACCATGTCGTGGATAGTCGAGCCTTGCAAACTCGCTATCACCCGGAGGAAGAAGGAGACTGGGGATTAATCCGGCATGTCGGGTTATCCTCGGGTTATTGCATGATTTCAAGCATGAAGTTGTTTATGTGAGCACTAAATAAATTGCATGATCACGTATTTATCAAGCAAGCAAGCATGATCACGTATTGTTTACGATTGGGAGTTCGGTTGGAGATTGCCCTAGCTCGCCAGGGCCACATGTTCATGACATCGACAAGCATGATTAAATAAATGGGATAAAATGATTGGTTGTAATCTCGGGCAAAGATTAAATTTCTTGAGTTATATATCTATATTATTCCAAAGTCTTCACCCGAGGCTACAACCTGCATGTGATGTGTATATATTTATTGCCCCTCACTCAGTCTTCGGTAGGCTGATACTCCACTTTTCAGGTACCCTTGAGCGTGGTCGTGCTAGGCGGGAGTTGTTCGAGTCTTGCATTTCCACGGGTCTAGTTTCATACCCTCTTGTATAGTCTTAAGTTAGTTTCATTTTATGATAATTATTGTCACGTTTTGGATACTTAAGTATGTATATTATTAAGAGATGATAATGTATTGATAGTTAAGTTGGTATCTATACGTATCTAATTGGTAAATATGGTACCTATATGTATGAATGAATTTATTGCTTCCGCTTTCATTATCATGTTTGCTTTGGTGTTGTTGGGGAGAGTGTCCCGCCTAGCTCGTCATTTTTATTGTCACCCGTTCGCTATAATTTTGGTTTATGTATGGACTTTCCATTTCATACGTGGATCGAGGCTATAGTGCGGGGGATGTGGTGCCCAGGGGGTTAGGGTGCTACATCTACAGGTGGTATCAGAGCCCAGTTGCAAAACCGAGGTTCTCGAGTCGTGTCGAGTCAGTCTAGGTCGCACGACATAGGATTATGTGGTATTTGGGAGTCTGCATTTGGTTGACTTACATGATTTACTCCCTTATTCGCATTAATTGAACTACTTGATCTTCCTTGAACATGTGCTACTTGATAACATGGAAATTGTATGCACACATTTGCATTTATTGATCAAGCCACGCATGTTTAGTGATGTACTTTCAGGATGGAGCATGACAGACGTTCTAGTGACCGATCCTCGAGGCACAGGTATCATCACCGCCGACATCATCGCCGCGAGAGGTCACCACCTCCTCCACCTGCTCAGGCATAGCCCCAGGATTTTATGAACGCGGTAGTGGGGCTAATTGATCAGAGGCTACAGGACAGGGTTCCTCCACCACCTCCAGCACCAGTAGCACCTCCGGAGAATCCCATTTCTGCCATTTTATGAGAGTTCCAGAACCAGCGTCCCCCGAAGTTCTATAAGGGCGACGATATACAGGCAGAGACGTGGCTAAAAGAGATCGAAAGGATTTGGCAGCTTATCCCTTGTGACAGTCAGGAGAAGGCTCGCTGTACACTTACTCTTATTCAGGGCGAGGCCTATTCTTGGTGGGAAAGCACACAGATTGTTCTGGAGGCAGCCGGGACCGAGATTACTTGGGAGGTATTTGTACGGGAGTTCAGAAACAAGTATATTCCTCCAGCTTCCCGTACTCGCAGGTTGAGAGATTTCACCGAGCTAAAGCAGGGAGGCAGGTCTGTGGGTCAGTATATCGCCGAGCTCGAGAGACTTTCTCGCTATGCACCCAACATAGCGAATGATGACTTTCACAAGGCGATGCAGTTCGTCCAGGGACTCAGGCCAGATATTCAGGATGCGCTGAAAGCAGCCAATACCAGCACCTGGGCAAAAGCTACCACTAAGGCCCTAAAAGTTGAGGATTCAGATATTGCTAGGAAAGCTACTTCACGGATTGGACAGGCTTCGGGCTCGAGAGCAGGTCAGGGATCGAGCTCAGGAAAGAGGCCGATGGTTTACTCTGCACCTCCAGCTCAGAAGAACCCCGGGAAGAAGCTTAAGGCGCAGGGCCGTTACCGAGAGGTCCGAGAGCTCCAGCACCACCCCAGCCACCTTAGAGACCGGGCTGTAGATGGTGTGGACTTCCTACACATACCTACGATAACTGCAGAAGCCAGTTGGGCTTATGTTTGATTTGCGGGAGTAACGAGCACATGGTTCACGACTGTCCGGATCGTCAGGATCCACCACCTGCAGGACCGAGGCCACTGGTGAGAGCTCGGGCTTATGCACTCGCTGGTGAGGAGCAGGATGCAGAGATAGACCCCGCCGCGGTAGTTGAAGGTATTATTTACATTCAAGGCACGAAAATCCATACATTATTTGATCCAGGAGCGACACACTCCTTTCTTGCGCACTCTATTGCTATTACTTTGTCTTTGCCTGCTATGTGTACTTCTGTGCGTTATATAGTCAGTACTCCTTTCGGTAGTAGGCGAGAGACGGATCAGGTTTACAGGGATGTTCCAGTGGTGATTGAAGGCCGGGAGTTTCTGACAGATTTTATTGTTATGCCGATGGAGAGATACGGAGCTATATTGGGGATGGAATGGTTATACAGGCATTGTGCTACCGTAGATTGCCGGGCTAAGAAGGTTCAGTTGGGTTCAGAGGTTATTACGGGCTGTACTTCGAAGACCGTGCCCCTACTTTCGTTTTCAGAGGCTCAGAGATTAGTCAGAGACGGGGCTACAGGGTTCATTGCCTATATTCTGAAGAAGTCAAAGGATCAGGTGAAATTAGAGGACACCGAAGTGGTAAAGGAATTTCCCGAGGTATTCCCAGAAAAATTGGATTCTTTGCCTCCTGAGCGAGAGATAGAGTTTGTGATCGATCTTTTGCCGAATGCTGAGCCGTATTCAAAGACTCCTTACCGGATGGCTCCAGCTGAATTAAAAGAATTAAAAGTTCAGCTTGAGGCTTTATTGGAAGTTGGGTACATTCGGCCAAGTTCTTCGCCTTGGGGAGCACCAGTTTTATTTGTAAAGAAAAAGGACGGGACTTTAAGAATGTGCATCGATTACAGGGAGTTGAACCGGATGACTATCAAGAACAAGTATCCCCTTCCACATATCGAGGAGTTATTTGATATACTTCAGGGTTCCAAAGTTTATTCGAAATTGGATTTAAGACAGGGATACTATCAGCTGCGAATCCGAGCAGAGGATATTCCTAAGACAGGATTCAATACTCGGTACGGGCACTACGAGTTCGTGGTTATGCCATTTGGATTAACTAACGCCCCTGCAGCTTTTATGGATATGATGCATCGGATATTCAGGCCTTTCCTCGACAAGTTCGTGGTGATTTTTATTGATGATATTCTGGTTTTCTCAAAATCAGCCGAGGAGCACGCGAGACATCTCAGGCTCGTTCTTCAGACTTTGAAAGAGCATCAGTTGTTTGCTAAGTTCAACAAGTGTGAATTTTGGATCGATCGGGTTTCCTTTTTGGGACATGTGATTTCAGGAAAAGGGTTGGAAGTCGATCCCTCGAAAATCGAGGCCGTGCTCAAGTGGGAGAAACCAAAGAATGCCTCGGAAATTAGAAGCTTCTTGGGATTGGCCGGCTACTATAGAAGATTTGTTCAGGACTTCTCCAAGATTGCTGCACCCTTAACCCGATTGACAAAGAAGGATGTTAAGTTTGTCTGGGACGAGAAGTGTGATCAAAGCTTAAATTTTCTGAAAGAAAAGTTAGTCTCAGCTCCGGTGTTAACTTTACCCGAGGGTTCAGAGGAATATGCAGTGTACACAGATGCTTCTAAAGAAGGCTTAGGTTGTGTTTTGACTCAGAAAGGAAAAGTGATCACTTATGCTTCCCGGAAGCTAAAGGAATATGAAAGGAATTATCCAACACACGACCTAGAGCTTGCAGCCGTGATCTTTGCTCTCGGGAAATGGAGACATTATCTTTACGGGACTTCCTTTGAGATTTTTACCGACCACAAGAGCCTCCAGTATTTATTCACACAGAAGGATTTGAATATGAGGCAACGGCGTTGGATGGAAAAGCTAGAGGATTATGATTGTACAATTAAATACCATCCCGGTAAAGCAAATGTGGTCGCCGATGCACTTAGCAGAAAGGCGAGTGTATCGATCTTGGAAATAAAGGAAAGTAAGGAAGTTGTCCCGATTGTGTTAAAGGCTCGGGTTTCTAATATCACAATTCAGCCGGAATTAAAGTATCAATTATTTGAGGCTCAGAATAAGGATTCGGAAGTGCAGAAACTTACAGGAAAAGCTAAGGATGACCCTGAGAGTCCGTTTGGGTTCGATGAGACCGGGTTGCTTCGGTTTAAAAACAGAGTAGTAGTACCTGAAGAATTGAAACGGGTCCTACTCGAAGAAGCTCACAAGTCAGCCTACTCGATCCACCCAGGAGGAAATAAAATGTATAAGGATTTGAAGCAATATTATTGGTGGAACGGGATGAAAAGAGACGTGGCAGAATATGTGAAACATTGCTTGACTTGTCAGAAAGTGAAAGCTGAGCACCAAAAGCCCGTAGGACTTTTACAACCGTTACCTATTCCCGAGTGGAAGTGGGAACAAGTAACGATGGTCTTTGTTTCAGGATTACCGAAGGTTAAAAGCGGGTTTGATGGAATTTGGGTAATCGTGGATAGATTTACAAAGTCTGCTCACTTTCTACCGGTCCGGATGTCCTATAAGGTCCCGAAGTTGGCTGAAATCTATAACAGAGAGATTATTCGACTTCATGGTATTCCGGTGAGCATAGTTTCAGACCAAGACCCGAGATTTACTTCTAAGTTGTGGCAGGAATTACAGGCCGTCTTGGGAACGAAACTCAAGTTCAGTACAGCATTCCACCCGCAAACAGACGGTCAAACGGAAAGGTTAATCAGGTATTTGGAGGATCTTCTTCGGGCTTGCGCGATGGATTTTCAGAACTCGTGGGCAGAACAGCTTCCTTTGATCGAGTTTGCTTATAATAACAGCTTTCAGGCTTCGATCGGGATGGCTCCTTATGAACTTCTTTATGGAAGAAAGTGCCGGTCTCCGTTGTTCTTCGACTTGGAAGAATGGAAATGGTCGAAACAGGAAGGAGTAAAGAAAGGTGAAAGATTCGAAAGGCCTTCCCAAGTTGTTCAAGCTATGATTGAAAAAGTTCAATTGATTCAACAACGGATGAAAGCCGTGCAAGATAGGCAAAAGAGCTATGCCGATAAGCGCCGAAGAGACCTGGAGTTCGAAGTTGGTGACCGGGTTTTCTTGAAGGTGTCACCAAGGAAAGGTTTCACCCGGATCGGGAAAGGAGGAAAACTTAATCCTCGCTACTTAGGTCCGTTCGAGATTCTTGAAAGAATAGGCGAGGTAGCCTATCGACTGGACCTACCACCGAGTCTTACGGGGATTCACAACGTATTTCATGTTTCACAGTTAAGGAAATATTACCCCGATGAGACGACGATTCTCCTCGTGGAAGAAGTTGAGCTGGAACCGAATTTGACATTTATTCAGAGGCCGGTTAAAATCATGGATGGAAATTTCAAGAGTTGAGAAACCGGAGGATTCCCATGGTTAAAGTGTTGTGGAGAAGCGATAAAACCGAAGAAGCTACATGGGAAACGGAAGATAAAATGAAACGGTTCCACCCGGAGTTGTTCACACAAGACTAGAGAATCTGGGGAGCAGATTCTTCTAAGGGGGGGAGAGTTGTAACGCCCCGGTTTCCGGATGATCAGGTAAGCACGCCACGTGTGAGTTTGAGCGTAGGTTTTATTTTATTTCTCTAATTTTATAATATATTCTTACGTGGCATTCATAATTTTATAAAATTCACGAAACATCATTTATATCAATTACTTGAATTCATATCATTGAAAATATTATTTCATGACACGAAAAATATTTATTGCATGAAATAATTATCGAGAGTGTTTTGAATTACCAAATTGTCCCTAGTTAAATATTTTTTTTTTAAATCCTAGGGACTTAATTGCCAATCCTTTAAGGACTTAATTGATCGTATTTTAAAACCTCATATACTCAATTGCATAGATTGAATTCTTGGGGATTTATTGGCAAATTAGCATATTTCACATTTTTCCAAAAATGGGTGTTACGTTATTTCCATCTCCAAGCTTCCATGAGCTCATTTCACACCAAAAATCTTCCAACCACTTTGCTTCCTCATTCTCGGTTCCAAGGGAAGAAAAGGAAGAAGTGATCTTGTGCACCAATCATCAAGATTTCAAGAAATCATCCAAGTTTTGGCAAATTGATCATCCTCATCACCCATCTTCTTCATTTCTTTCATCTTCAAGGTCACGAGGGCGTGGACGGGGAGCAAGCTCCTTAGAACACTTCTTTATTGTATTTTGCAAGAAAATGTGAGGTTTTGTTTTGGTAAAACGAACCCTATAACCCTTATGTGCTAGTTTTCGGCCAAAACGTATTATACTTATAAATGATTTCCAAACCATGAACATTTCAAGCAAGCAATTCATGATTTCAAGCATGTTTGGCGAGTACATGATTGCACGTGGGCCCGAGGGTAATTCTTGAGCCAACCGGGAAAGCAAGGGCTGACGGGTAACTCCTGAATTATCCTCACATTGTTGGGATCACCCCCGAAGCCACTAGGAGATTAGTGGTGGAAGGAGTTCCGTGTCTAGAGGGTCATGTCCTCTAAACACACCATGTCGTGGATAGTCGAGCCTTGCAAACTCGCTATCACCCGGAGGAAGAAGGAGACTGGGGATTAATCCGGCATGTCGGGTTATCCTCGGGTTATTGCATGATTTCAAGCATGAAATTGTTTATGTGAGCACTAAATAAATTGCATGATCACGTATTTATCAAGCAAGCAAGCATGATCACGTATTGTTCACGATTGGGAGTTCGGTTGGAGATTGCCCTAGCTCGCCAGGGCCACATGTTCATGACATCGACAAGCATGATTAAATAAATGGGATAAAATGATTGGTTGTAATCTCGGGCAAAGATTAAATTTCTTGAGTTATATATCTATATTATTCCAAAGTCTTCACCCGAGGCTACAACCTGCATGTGATGTGTATATATTTATTGCCCCTCACTCAGTCTTCGATAGGCTGATACTCCACTTTTCAGGTACCCTTGAGCGTGGTCGTGCTAGGCAGGAGTTGTTCGAGTCTTGCATTTCCACGGGTCTAGTTTCATACCCTCTTGTATAGTCTTAAGTTAGTTTCATTTTATGATAATTATTGTCACGTTTTGGATACTTAAGTATGTATATTATTAAGAGATGATAATGTATTGATAGTTAAGTCGGTATCTATACGTATCTAATTGGTAAATATGGTACCTATATGTATGAATGAATTTATTGCTTCCGCTTTCATTATCATGTTTGCTTTAGTGTTGTTGGGGAGAGTGTCCCGCCTAGCTCGTCATTTTTATTGTCACTCGTTCGCTATAGTTTTGGTTTATGTATGGACTTTCCATTTCATACGTGGATCGAGGCTATAGTGCGGGGGATGTGGTGCCCAGGGGGTTAGGGTGCTACAAAAAATAACCAACTTTTCGCAATGTTCAGTAAATGCGAGTTCTGGTTAGATCAAGTGATATTTTGGGTCACATCGTTTCTCAAAATGTATTAACATAGATCCTATTAAGATCGAGGCCATAACCAATTGGAGACAACCCAAGAACGTATCTGAAGTTCGTAGCTTTTTGGGCCTAGCAGGATACTATAGAATGTTTGTGTCTGGTTTTTCTCAACTAGCTGGACCTTTGACGCGACTCACCCACAACGATCAACCTTTCGAGTGGGGACCAGACTACGAAAAGAGTTTTGAATAACTCAAGAGAAAGCTAACTTCAGCACCCGTGCTCGCATTACTAGAACTTCAGAAGGCTTAGACAGATTTGTAGTATATAAAGATGCCTCGAAGGAAGAATTACGTTGCGTATTCATGCAAAATGAGCAGGTCATAGCCTATGCATCAAGAAAACTCAAGCCATATGAACAAGATTATCCCATACATAACCTAGAGCTAGCTGCAATAGTTTTTGCATTGGCGAAATGGAGGCACTATTTATACGGTGCGACCTTTGATGTATATACAGATCACAAAAGTTTAAAGTACATATTCACCCAAAAGCAATTGATTATGCGACAAAGGAGATGGACGAAATTCCTGGAGGACTACGATTGCAACTTCATCTACCATCCAGGAAAAGCTAATGTGGTGGCAGATGACCTGAGCAGGAAAAGTGGAATATCACACTTATGAGGACAGGAGATTTCAGAAACCTAAAATATCTAAAGAGAACAAGTCACTACAATGACTAGATGTCAGGTCACGGGACTAGTAATATATCCTGAGATATATACTAAGATAAGAGACGCTCAACCAGAAGATGAAGAAATACAACAATTAAAGGGAACCCTATGAGCAAATGAGAATACGAAATTTAAAATCGATGATATAGGGATTCTTTGGTCTGGGCAATGAATTTGTGTGCCGAAAGAATTACGAGAAGATGTGTTAAGAGAGGCAAGCAAAACTTATCATGCGGTGCACCTCGATGGAACCAAGATGTATTGAGATTTTAAGCAACACTTTTAGTGGAGCAGGATGAAGCAAGATATTGCAGATTATGTCCAGAACTACTTAACTTGTCAATTAGTCAAAACAGAGCATCAATGACCTTGTGGAGTGTTGCGGCAACTATCGATACCCGCCTGGAAATGAGAATATATCATAATAGACTTGTTGTTGGCTTACCAACCATTAGAGGCGTCTATGATATTACTTTGGTAATCAACGATAGACTTACCAAGTCGACTATTTTCCAATTGTAGGAACACTTTATAAAGAAGAAAAACTAGCAACTATATATCTCAAGGAGATCGTGTGACTTCATGGTATACGGATGAGTATCGTATCCGATAGAGATCCAAAACTTTCCCCTAGGTTATGGAAAAGCCCCCAGGAGCAAGTGAGAACGAAATTGTATTTTAGCCCTGTTGCTCATTCTCTAACCGATGGTCAATCTGAAAGAACCATTCGAATACTAAAGACATCTACGAGCATGTGTGCTTGATTTTGGTATAGAATGAGACAAGCACTTACCCCTCGGGGAATTTTCTTTCAATAACAGCTATCAAGTGACCATCCAGATGGCTCCATATGAGGCATTGCATGCATGAAAATCCCATACATTGGGATTTAAGAGAAGAAAAGTCATTAATTAAACGGGAAAACGAGATGATCTAGTCCGAACTGACGTAGGAAATGAAAGAAAAGAGCCAAGAGATCAAACTAAATATGAAAGCGGACAGACAAAAGAGTTACGCAGATAAGAGGCAAAAAGATTTAGAGCCAAGATAAAGTATTTTTGCACATCTCTCCTAGAAAAGAGGTTCTCGAGGATCGAGAAAGGAGGAAAGTTGAGTCGGCCCTGTAGGTTACCGTCTTCTTTTACCTGCCAATCTTACCGAAATTCAAGTGTTTCACGTATCGTAACTACGAAAGTACTACCCGGTGAAAACCATATCATACCACCCCATGGCGTCCTCTTAGAAGAACACCTAACCTATGAGGAGTTTCGTGTACATGTTTTAAATCGAAAATTTCAAGAACTCCGAAATAAGAAGGTCACTTAAGTAAAAGTGTTGTGGAGAAATAACAATATAGAGGAGACGACGTGGGAACGAGAGGAAGTAATGCAGAAACAATATCCTGAGTTATTCAACAATCCAGGTACAAATCTGAGGTCCAAATTCTTTTAAGGAGGGGAGTGTATCACGCCCCGTAAATTAACATAATTGAATATATTATATATTTATGTGTTTATGAAATATTAATATATTATTAATTATATTACTGGGCCTAGATAAATAGAGTTAGAAGTTTTGGGGGTGCAAATAGAATTTAGGAAAGTTTTGAGGTAAAAGGAAAAAAAAAAAGAAAAAGAAAAGAGATCAGACGTATAACGCGTCTGATATACACACCCCAACCCTTCACTCTCCAACACATAGTAACACGCTCAAACACATAGAAAACCCCAACAAAGAAAACGCCGCCATCGTCTTCTTCCAGCCCCATCGATTCTCAACCAAATCCCCTAAAATTATAGTGTTTTTTGATCGTCTCTTCAACGAAAACACAAAAGTGTGATCATATTTAACTTTCATCCATAGACGAGAACGAAAACGGAGCTGAAAGGTTTATCGAAACTTTGCTTGTAACGCCCCGCATTCTCGTACGAACATGTAAGTGGTATGTGCGTTATTTCATTCCTTATTTGATTTACATTCCATTTATATAATTGAATTGTTATAACATGAAATAATTTCTCTAAATTTTGTTTGATGTTATATTTGGATTATAAATATATGAACGAACTCGTATGATTGTGAATTTCATGAATTTGGTGTTAACTGAACGAGATTATGTGATTTTTGTATACTGAGGACTTAATTGCAACTTATTTGAAAGTTTTGGACTCAATTGGAAATTGATTTTGAGATTAATTGCCACTTTTTGAAGGTTTGGGGACCTATTTGAATAATAGGCAGCCCTGAACGGTTTTCTTAATATCTTGGGCTCCGGAACTCGAAATCGAGATCCGTCTTCGATGTTGAACTTGTTTCAACAATTCCTAACCAATGAACCTAACCTCACACCTTTTCGATCTCGTTTGAATTCCCAACGGAGCATTTTTCAACTCACATGATCTTTATGATAATATTTGACCCTTAAAATCCTTTTCGGATCCGGTTTGAACCGTATTTGACCCATTTCTTCATCCTTAAGAGCTGAATTTTCCTTCTTCTTGCTTCCATAATGATCGATCATCATCATCATCTCAAGAAGACAAGAGAAGCTCCAAGAAACCCGTTTATTGATCAACCAAACCTTGAGCTCAAGATCTACCCTCATCCATTCTTCTCCAAGGTAAAGATAGATACGGAATCTCCTCATCTTCATGTTTATTTTCATCCATAAGAAGCATGATTTGTGTTAGAAATTCATGAGGGTTAGTGATGAGCATAAATAGTGAAATGAAAGCTAGAATCTTGTTAGGTGATCATCCATGGTTTAAATTGAGTTTTATTGTAAGAAGTATGATAATCTCATCTTCTCCATCATTTATATAAGCAAGGATTTAGTGTAAAGTGATTAAACCTTGAATTTCCATTAATGGAGCTCTAAGCTCCTTACTTGAAACATGAAGAGAGAATGGATGTTTCCAATGATTTTAAATGAATTCTTTTGTGGGAGATGGAAATACATGTTTTTCGTAAGTTATTGTGATGATTTCATGTTAATTCTCATGGTTGGATGTTGGTTGTTGTTGGTGGAGCTTAAGCAGGGGTGTGTATGTTTGTGTGTTCTTGGTGCGAGGAAGAAGAAGAGAAAATAGGGGATGACGCCTGGGCTAGTTAATGCCCGTTAACCATTTTTGTACTAAGGAAGGTAACGCCCATTACCTTCCCTCCTTCCTGAAGATTTGAACGCCTGCAACCGTTAACGCCCATTACCTCTTTTTGCCTAGAAAACGTTAACTCCCGTTACCTATGTTGGAGAAAGCTACTGCCTCTGTTAACCCCCATTAACACTTTTGGCCTGGATTTTGGTAACCCCCATTACCCTTGCAAAATGGAGTGAGCAGGGGATGTTTGTGTAATTTTCTTTTCTTTTCGTTTATGTTACACACGAACTTTAATTACGTAATTGATGTGCAATTTGATTAATTCTTGAAATGCAATTACTTGCTTATGAATGCTTTGATACGTGAATAATCAATTTGTTCGGATCCTATCAATGTGATATTCACAAGGGATTATATGTTTTAATGATCATGAATGAATACGGCTCCGCCGTATATTGGATAAATGATTCGTTTATGTGTTTATATGAACTTAATTGCACTCATGATCACCTTCATCACATGTTATTATCTCATATGCCTTCAATAACGTGTTTATTGCATTGTCAAGCATCAAATATGGTCATTTGAGTATCACACCACTTTTATTGCATAGATCTTGGTCAGGTTGGAGACGAGGCCGGGCGGTGAGGTCCTTGTTTCGTTCTTGTGGGAATCAGGTGGGTTTTTCTCCTATTAGTTAAACATATGACCCGATATACCCAATGTGCAAGTTTTTGGCCAAAGTATATCTATATTTATATCGCGTCTTTTAAGAGTCAATGTTTTCAAACGTAAAGCCTTTATTTTATGAACCCTACCAAATGTTTTGGCGAGAATTGATTGAACACAATGAATGGGGGCCCTGGAACTTAGTGTACTTGGTGATCCTGGGAAGCTTGGGCTAACGGTGATCCTCTTATACTAGGTCCACCAAACTACGGTGATACCGCACTTCACTAGGAGATTAGTGAAGGAGGGGAACCGGGCTCTTGGGGATTCATGTACCCCACTAGCCATAATGAATGGGTGGTCGGGCCTTACAAACCCCGTCCACTACCCGAAGGAAAAAGGAGTAAATGAATGATTGACCGAACGATCAATGATTGAGCACAAAAGATGATATGTGTGTGATCACAAATGATTAAAATAATTAAGGATACACAAGGTGCAGGTTGGAGACTTAGCCACTCGTAGGCTCACGTATAACCTAAAGAATGAAATTTGATTGTTATAATTCTGTTCCTTGTCTTTCTTAATTTGTTCCACTTGGGAAAATGTTTTAGCACCTCGTCCGGAATTATAACTTACATGTATGTGTTTTAATTTCGCCCTATTATTGTAATATGCCTATTTTATACCCACCAGTCTGTCTAAGACTGAACCCGGAGTTGTTTTAGTGTCTCTTTTGCAGGTGGGAATGATAGGCGGGAATACAAGTCTAAGAGAGAGTCTTGCATTAGTGTCTAGCGTTTCTTTATGTACACACTCATACCTTCATCACTTTTGGATATTATATGTATTATGGAGCGTATATGAATGATATGAGGCACTGTGAGGGTCGTACATGGATATCTCGTGTAAATATAGCATGTTATGCTTCCGCTTTTAATGCTTGCTTTGTTGAGTTATATTTGATGAATGGTTAAGGGTTAGTCCCGCCTAGCTTAGTATGTGTGTTGTGTCCCCATTCTCCACGATTTGGCACGTGTATGGAAATCCATTTCATATACTGGGCGGGTCTTAGTGCGGAGAATGTGACGTCATGCGCTCGGGCGTTACATCCTTAAGTGGTATCAGAGACTAGATTGCAAAACCCGGGCTCTCGCGTCATGTCGAGTCAGTCTAGGTCGCACGGCACTAAGAACTGCTTATCAATGTGTCCCATTGCATTTTTTATGAGAATTTATGTCTTGATTCTTGATTATTGGTTGAAATAATTACACTATCATGCATGGACTAAAGTTAGCATGTATTACAGTGTTTTCTTTACAGAATGCCTCCACGAAGAGATACAGAGAGATCTCCATCTTGTCATCATCGCCGGGATCGTTCTCCTAATCTGCAACCACCACCTATGAATATGGAGCATTTCATGGATGTGGTGTATAATTATGTCGAATAACGGAGAGCTAAGGCTCCACCTCCTCAACAACCACCGGCTGAACAACAAGCACCACCTCCGCCTATCCAACGGGATCCTCAGGGGTTATTCTTGAGCTATAATCCTCCAAGATTCTCTGGTTCTATTGAAGATTCTATATCAGAGGGATGGTGTACTCGAATTGAGAGGATTTACAATGTTCGACAACTCACCTTGCAAGAGAAAGATCAGTTTGCAATTTTCCAACTTGATGGTGAGGCTTACGATTGGTGGGAACAAACTAGAGAAAAACTTGACGTAGAAGGAGAAGAGGTGACGTGTGAAGTCTTCACAAGGGAGTTCCGGGAAGCCTTTGTTCCGGAAGTGGTTCGGGAGAGGAAAGAACAGGAATTCATGGATTTGAAACAAGGGAACCGGACAGTAGCTCAGTATCTAGCAATCTTCAATCAGCTTGGAAAGTATGCACCTCGCGTCACCCGGGATGAAAAGAGGAAAGGAAGGAAGTTTATAGCTGGATTGAGACAGGACCTACGACACGGGCATGCTGGTCACAACTTTGAGTATTTCGCTGTTACGGTGCAAAGGGCATTAGTGCAAGAAGAGGAATATAAAAAGAGATATACAGTCCCTAGGCCACCAATGGGACAAGGATCCGGCTCAGGAAGTGGAAAGAGGCCTATTACCTATGCTCACCTATGCTCCTCAGCAATTTAAGGCCAGAATAAGAAGCCTCGAGCTACAACACCAGTACCACAAGCACCTCATGCACTACCGGCTCCATCTAGACCACGACAGGACATGCCACCCTGCCTACATTGCGGAGGACCTACTCATTCTTACAACAATTGTCGAAAGAGGTTGGGCCAGTGTTTGATTTGCAGAAAAGGAACTCATATGGCCAACTCATTTCCAGATAAGACTCCGGGATACCAACCGGGATCTGAAAGGCTAATGATTCAAGCTCGTGCGTACACTTTCGAGGGGGAAGAGCAAGATGTGGAAGCAGACCGGACTGCCGTGGTGGAAGGTACAATATGCATACATAACACGAACATTCATTTATTTCGTGTGGACTAGTTTCTACTTTATCTTTGCCTGTTACTTGTGTGGATATTTTTTATTTGGTGAGTTCTCCTCTTGGAGGAAGCCTTAAAATAGGTCGAGTGGTTCGGGATTGTATGGTCAGTTTGGAGGGTAAAGAATACCCAGCGGATTTCATTGTTATGCCGATATCCAAATATGGGGTAATCTTGGGGATGGATTGGTTATATAGACATCATGCTATGGTTGATTGCTTCGCTAAGAGAATTAAGTTGGGTGAAGAAGTGATTATGGGAATCGGAGAGAAGACGGTACCTCTTTTATCGTTTACAGAAGCTCACAAGCTACTAAGGAATGGTGCCACGGGATACATTGCTTACCTCCTCAATAAACCGAAAAATCAAGCGCGGTTAGAGGAGACAGAAGTAGTTAAGGATTATCCCGATGTATTTTCAGAGAATTTGGGTTCATTGCCACCAGACCGGGAGATTGAATTTGTGATAGATTTATATCCGGGATCAGAGCCTTATTCAAAGACTCCTTATCGAATGTCACCGGCAGAGTTAAAAGAATTGAAAGTTCAGCTTGAGGAACTTCTTAAGAATGGATATATTCGATCGAGTTCGTCACCGTAGGGAGCACCAGTTCTTTTCGTTAAGAAGAAAGATGGGACTCTAAGAATGTGCATTGATTACCGGGAGCTGAACTAAATGACTGTAAAGAAGAAATACCCATTGCCTCATATAGAAGATTTGTTTGATATGTTGCAAGGGTCGAAGGTATATTCTAAACTTGATCTAAGCAAGGATATCACCAGTTGAAAATCCGGGAACAAGATATTCCTAGGACAGAATTTAACACCCGGTACGGACGCTACGCGTTTGTTGTTATGCCTTTCGGATTGACTAATGCCCCGGCCACATTCATGGATATGATGCATAGGATTTTTCGGCCATACCTCGACAAAATCGTGGTAATCTTCATAGATGATATCTTGGTATATTCAAGGTCAGAGGAGGAACATGTCCGACATCTCCAATTGGTGTTGGAGTCTCTAAGAGAGCATCGGTTGTATGCTAAATTCAGTAAATGTGAATTCTGGATCGACATGGTGACTTTCTTAGGCCACATTGTCCCCAGTAGAGAGTTAGATGTGGATCCTTCAAAAGTTGAGACAGTCTCTCAGTGGCAGAGTCCGAAGAATGCCTCAGAAGTTAGAAGTTTCTTGGGTTTGGCGGGTCATTATCGAAGATTTGTTAAGGACTTCTTGAAAATTGCCACCCCTCTAACCCGATTAACCAAGAAAGAGGTTAAGTTTGAATGGGATGAGAAGTGTGAAGCTAGTTTTCAACTTTTGAAAGAGAAGTTAACTTCTGCACCAATTTTGGCACTTCTCGAGGGTATTGAAGGGTTCGTTGTGTATACCTATGCTTCTAAAGAAGGTTTGGGTTGTGTTCTAATGCAACACTGGAAAGTAATCGCTTATGCTTCTAGGAAATTGAAAGAGCATGAGAAGAATTATCCCACGCATGATCTCGAGCTAGCAGCCGTGATTTTTGCCTTGATAAAGTGAAGACATTATCTATATGGTGTTTCCTTTGAGATTTTCACCGACCACAAAAGTCTTCAATACTTATTCTCTCAGAATGAGTTGAATGCAAGACAACGGCTTTGGATGGAAACTCTTGAAGATTATGAGTGTACAATTAAATACCATCCAGGTAAAGCCAATGTGGTCGCGGATGCACTGAGTAGTAAGCCTAGTGTATCTAGTTTGGAAGGAACGAGTGGAGATAAGAAAGAGCTAATTGAGTTAAAAGCTCGTATCTCTAATATCTCGATTCATCCGGATTTGAGACAATGGATATTTGAGGCACAAAGAAATGATCCCGAGGTTCGAAAGTTAACCGAGAAAGCTCGAGTTGATCCTGAGTGTCCATTTGGATTTGATGATACGGGAATTCTTCGGTTCAAGAACAGGTTTGTGGTTCCAACAGAGTTGAAGCGGGTTATTCTTGATGAAGCTCATAAGACTGCTTATTCGGTACATCCCGGAGGAAATAAGATGTATCGAGATCTTAAGCAATACTATTGGTGGAACGGGCTGAAAAGAGATGTGATTAATTATGTGAAACAGTGCCGGACTTGTCAGTTGGTGAAAGCAGAGCATCAGAAGCCATCGGGGCTATTACAACCATTGCCTATTCCAGAATGGAAGTAGGAACAGATTGCAATGGATTTTGTATCAGGTTTACCACGAGTGAAAGGTGGGTTCGATGGAATTTGGGTAATCGTGGACAGGTTAACTAAGTCAGCACATTTTCTTGCTATCCGAATGTCCGATAAGATCAATAAGCTAGCCAAGAAGTAGTGTGATGAAATTGTAAGGCTTCATGGAGTACCAGTTAGAATTATGTCAGATAGAGATCCCCGATTTACTTCAAGATTTTGGCAAGAACTTCAGCATTGTTTGGGTACGAATCTTCACTTCAGTACAGCTTTTCATCCGCAGACAGATGGGCAGTCCGAGAGATTAATCAGATATCTCGAGGATATGTTAAGGGCCTATGTGTTGGATTTTCAGAGTTCGTGGAAGGAACAGTTGCCGTTGATCGAGTTTGTCTACAATAATAGCTATCAATCCTCGATCGAGATGACACCATATGAAGCTCTTTATGGAAGGAAATGCAGGTCTCCGTTGTTTTTCGACCTAGAAGAATGGAAATGGACAAAACAGGAGGGTGTGAAAAGAGGGGAGAAGAAAGAGAAGCCCTCAAAAGCTATCCAAGACACCATTGATAAAGTCCAGATAATTCAGCAACACATGAAAGCGGCTTAAGATCGCCAGAAAAGTTATATCGATAATCGAAGGAAGGATCTTGAATTTGAAGTTGGGATAGAGTGTTTCTAAAAGCCTCTCCACGTAAAGGATTCACAAGAATTGGTAAAGGAGGAAAGTTAAATCCTCGATACTTGGGACCGTGTGAGATTTTGGAAAGAATTGGGGATACAGCTTATAGATTGGATTTGCCTCCAAGTCTGACAGGGATTCACAATGTATTTCATGTTTCACAGCTCAGGAAGTATTACTCATGTGAGTCAGTGGTTTTACCAGTGGAAGAAGTAGAGGCTGAACCAAATATCACCTTCGTACAGAAGCCGGTTAAAATTTTGGATCGAAAATTCCAAGAACTCCGAAATTGGCATATCCCACTAGTGAAAGTGTTATGGAGAAGTGATAAAACATAGGAAGCTACGTGCGAAACGGAGGACAAGATGATAAAATTCTATCCCGAGCTGCTTTTGAACGAGCAGTGAATCCGAGGACGGATTCTCTTTAAGGGGGGGAGGTTGTAACGCCCCGCATTCTCGTATGAACAGGTAAGTAGTATGTGCGTTATTTCATTCCTTACATGATTTAGATTCCATTTATATAAATGAATTGTTATAACATGAAATAATTTTTCGAAATTTTGTTTTATGTTATATTTGGATTATAAATATATGAACGGACTCGTATGATTATGAATTTCATGAATTTGGTGTTAACTGAATGAGATTATGTGATTTTTGTATATCGAGAACTTAATTGCAACTTATTTGAAAGTTTTGGACTCAATTGGGAATTGAGTTTGGGCTTAATTGCCACTTTTTTAAGGTTTAGGGACCTATTTGAATAATAGGCGACCATGAACGGTTTTCTTAATATCTTGGGCTCCGGACCTCGAAATCGAGATCCGTCTTCGACATTGAACTTATTTCAACAATTCCTAACCAATGAACCTAACCTCATACCTTTTCGATCTCGTTTGAATTCCAGACGGAGCATGTTTCAACTCACATGATCGTTATGATAATACTTGACCCTTAAAATCCTTTCCGGATCCGATTCGAACAGTATTTGACCCATTTCTTCATCCTTAAGAGCTGAATTTTCCTTCTTCTTGCTACCATAATGGTCGATCATCATCATCATCTCAAGAAGACAAGAGAAGCTCCAAGAAACCCCATTATTGATCAACCAAACCTTGAGCTCAAGATCAACCCTCATCCATTCTTCTTCCAAGGTAAACTTAGATACTGAATCTCCTCATCTTCATATATATTTTTATCCATAAGAAGCATGATTTATGTTAGAAATTCATGAGGGTTAGTGATGAGCATGAATAGTGAAATGAAAGCTTGAATCTTGTTAGGTGATCATCCATGGTTTAAATTGAGTTTTATTGTAAAAAGTATGATCATCTCATCTTCTCCATCATTTATATAAGCAAGGATTTAGTGTAAAGTGATTAAACCTTGAATTGCCATTAATGGAGCTCTAAGCTCCTTGAATGAAACATGAAGACAGAATGGATGTTTCCAATGATTTTGAATGAATTCTTATATAGGAGATTGAAGTACATGTTTTTCCTAAGTTATTGTGATGATTTCATGTTAATTCTCATGGTTGGGTGTTGGTTGTTGTTGCTGGAGCTCGAACATGGGTGTGTGTGTTTGTGTGTTCTTGGTGCGAGGAAGAAGAAGAGAAAATGGGGGATGACGCCTGGGCTTGTTAATGCCCATTAACCATTTTTGTACTGAGGAAGGTAACCTTCCTGAAGATTTGAACACATGTAACCGTTAACGCCAATTACCCCTTTTTGCCTAGAAAACGTTAACTCCCGTTACCTATGTTGGAGAAAGCTTCTGCCTCTATTAACCCCCATTAACACTTTTGGCCTGGATTTTGGTAACCCCCATTACCCTTGCAAAATGGAGTGAGCAGGGGATGTTTGTGTAATTTTCTTTTCTTTTCGTTTATGTTACACACGAACTTTAATTACGTAATTGATGTGCAATTTGATTAATTCCTAAAATGCAATTACTTGCTTATGAATGCTTCGATACGTGAATAATGCAATTTGTTCGGTTGCTATCAATGTGATATTCACAAGGGATTATATGTTTTAATGATCATGAAAGAATACGGCCCCGCCGTATATTGGATAAATGATTCGTTTATGTGTTTATATGAACTTAATTGAACTCATGATCATCTTCATCACATGTTATTATCTCATATGCCTTCCATAAAACGTTTATTACATTGCCGAGCGTCAAATATGGTTATTTGAGTCTCACACCACTTTTATTGCATAGAACTTGGTCAGGTTGGAGACGAGGCCGGGCGGTGAGATCCTTGTTTCGTTCTTGTGAGAATCAGGTGGGTTTTTCTCCTATTAGTTAAATATATGACCCGATATACCCAATGTGCAAGTTTTTTGCCAAAGTATATCTATATTTATATTGAGTCTTTCAAGAGTCAATATTTTCAAACGTAAAACCTTTATTTTATGAACACTACCAAATGTTTTGGCGAGAATTGATTGAACACAATGAATTGGGGCCCTGGAACTTAGTGTACTTGGTGATCCGGGGAAGCTTGGGCTGACGGTGATACTCTTATACTAGTTCCACCAAACTACAGTGATACTGGACTTCAGTAGGAGATTAGTGAAAGAGGAGAACCGGGCTCTTGGGGATTCATGTACCCCACTAGTCATAATGTCGGGCCTTGCAAACCCGTCCACTACCTGGAGGAAAAAGAAGTAAATGAATGATTGAACGAACGATCAATGATTAAGCACAAAAGATGATATGTGTGTGATCACAAATGATTAAAATGATTAAGGATACACAAGGTGCAAGTTGGAGACTTAGCCACTCGTCGGCACACGTATAACCTAAAGAATGAAATTTGATTGTTATAATTCCGTTCGCTGTCTTTCTTAATTTGTTCCACTTGGGAAAATGTTTTAACACCTCGTCCGGAATTATAACTTGCATGTATGCGTTTCAATTCTGCCCTAATATTGTAATATGCCTATTTTATACCCACCAGTCAATCTAAGACTGAACCCGGAGTTGTTTCGGTGTCTCTTTTGCAGGTGGGAAGGCTAGGCGGGAATACAAGTCTAAGAGAGAGTCTTGCATTAGTGTCTAGCGTTTCTTTATGTATACACTCATGCCTTCATCACTTTTAGATATTATATGTATTATGGAGCGTATATGAATGATATGAGGCCGTGTGAGGGCCGTACATAGATATCTCGTGTAAATATAGCATGTTATGCTTCCGCTTTTAATGCTTGCTATGTTGAGTTATATTTGATGAATGATTAAGGGTTAGTCCCGCCTAGCTTAGTGTATGTGTTGTGTCCCCGTTCGCCACGATTTGGCACGTGTATGGAAATCCATTTCATACACGGGGTCGGGTCTTGGTGCGGGGGATGTGACGTCTTGCGCTGGGGCGTTACATTGCCTACGGAGGTGATTTGGTCGGAATTTCGATCGGCGACCACAGGGTTATTGAAGTTCTCGACGAGACGAGTCCGTAGCTAAAAGCTGATCATTGAAAATCGTGGTGATGGAGGCGCGACGCTGAAGTAGCAACGACGAATGACGGTGACTGGGGCTTGGGTATTTTCGGTGACTTTTTGCGGCTAACTCAAGGTAGATTTTGATAGGTTTTGTAGCACCCCGAAGCGCAAGGGCACCACATCCCCCGCACCATAGCCCGATAAGTGTAACAAAATGGGGACTCCGCACACGCACCAAGCCATGGCGAATGGGAGACAACCAAAAATCACATCCTAGCTAGGCAGTCTAGACCCTAATTCAGAGTGTGTAATGAACATAATTCCACGGAAGCGAGAATTTTAAAACAACACAGCATGCTAGCAAATGTCATAAACAAATTATACAGCTTAAATACAAGATATATATACAAATCTTATCCCAGGCCAGAGTGTAATTACCAAATTTATACATATTTCAAAATGTACAAAATACATTAAAGTAAATGAAATACTATGCATGAAACTCGAGCTATCCTGAAGAACGACGTAAGGACAACCGTCTAGCACAAACTTCCCAAAAGCACCTGCAACATAAACAAAACGGGGAAAATGGGGAACAAAAATGAGGGTCGGTCCTAAAGACTGGTGAGGGGCTAACACACACACACATATATATAAGTAAGAGCATAGCATATTCAAAAGTTAAAGAGTTCATGAACCGGGGTGTGGTTTTTGCATTCTAAATCATTTTATCCCGTGATATTATATATAAGGAAAAAGGTTAAGGCCGAAGGCCAAAATCAACCATTTTTAGTAATTTATAGTCCACTCCCGTTTCACAAACCGTATTCATAATCAAAATGATAACCACTCGGCGAGAACGAGTTCAAACCTACTTACTCCCTTCATAATCATAATCAAAACGAAACAAACAAACTCATAAACAATCCTCCTTCTCCGGTTGGGGATGAGGAGGCCTTCCTCAACCCCGTTCTCTCGTTAAAATTTATGAGTCGGGGGATCCTACCCGCTCCCCAACAGGTGTTAACCGCCGTTGCTCGAGAAACCGCCATCCTCTCGAACTCCCAAGGATGGGCGAATTTTCATACATAAAAAAAATTAGGGTTGTGTTAATGAGAGAGCTCGGCGACCCCTTGGCCGTCCCGAGAATCACATACCACTTCCCCTGGCCCATTTTTTAATTCATAATTCATAGTCTTAATATTCTCGAAATTTCATAATTTTCCGACTTATATCCAAAATCTTAATCTCGCTATTTTCAAAACGTTCACACACACCAACCCTTCTCAAATCAAACAATGTAAAATAGATTACGTATATTGTAACAGCCCGGATTTTTGAGATCAGGATAGCACGGGTAAGTAAAGGGTTAAGAGGAAAGCGTTTATAGCCTTAGTTCATTATACATTTCATTCTATGTGAATTTTGTGCATCTATGTTTCGATTTATGATTTGTGCCTTTTTTAGAGAACCATATCACTATTCATCCACCGAACCCTAAACCTTTACCTAGACCTTGAAAAACCTTAGAAAGCTGATTTCTATATTTTCCGAACTCATATCATAGCTTTCATTGTTCCAAAATATATTTTTAAAATTGTTTGTTGAAAATTCCATTTAGGTCCCTAGGTACTATTCATCTTTAATTGTAGGAATTTTCGAAACACTTTTACCTATTCAATATTGGGCTCGATAGAATTCTTGCGAAATTTTATGAATTTTGGTATGATTTCCGAACCCTAATTCTTAACGTAGCTTCCATAGAAATCAAAACCGGCCGAAAAACCCTAATTTTGCCCTAAATTAGAAATTTCTGAATTTCAACGTTTTTCCTATGCAATATTATAACCATTACGATCCTTGGATTATTTTATGAATTTTATGACCTTTTCCAAACTCTAGTTCAAACCCTAACTCGATTTATAAATTTTTCTTTATTTTTCCCAAAGTATTATTTCTACCGTAAAAACTAATTTTCAAACCGTCCAACATTTGGTATACAATATTACAGTCAAAATGATCCTTTAATTATTTCAAGAATCATGGACACTTTCTCGGGAATCAATTCACATTCTAGCTTCGTTTATGAATTTTATTGTATTTTTCAAAATTCCCGAACGACTACTACTTTAAATGTAGACGTTCAAACGTTAAGTATTTATAACCATTAGAAAGCTCTTTCGATTCTCTTTCTTTTGCAATTTCTCTCATTTCAAACTAAACCCTAGACATTCTTCTACGAATTTATTACCATTTTCATCCTATTTTAGAATTATTTTTATTTTGTCATGATTACTAAATTAATTAATTAATTCTTAAACTTACACATAAGTATACACTTAACCCCCCCTAATAAATGAACCTAGCTTACTCACACCATGATTCATCTAATTAATTTCAACATAAGCCCTTAAATTCCAACTATAAATACCCTAGAGCTTATAACATAAAATTCACACAAAAACCATCACATTTGCTCCCCAAACTCACGACCAACCCTCTCTCTCTCTCTAAGGTGAAATTTTCTTTTATTATTTCATGCTTTATGTTATGTTTTTAATATTATAATATTATTAGCATGCTTAGGAATAATAAAATTATGCTTTAGGAATTTATTTTTATAATATATATGCATAATTGTTAGTTTTATGTGTAATGTGCCTACATTATGAAATTTTATTTAATTAATTGCATGAATTATGATATGTTGTAGCATGAGTATGTATTTAAATAATTATGTTCTTATTGGATTAAATTTATGCTTAGAATAATTTATTTAGATTTAATTTCATAATTAAAGTGTTACATTTGAATTTAATTATATGATATGAATTCAAAAATTTATTGAATGTGATCATGAACTAGTATGAACATCTTCATAAGCTTAAAAACACCTTCATAATGTTCTTGAACCAAATTCATGTGCTCGTGTGATAGTGTGTGTATGTGTGTGTTTAATTTTGTGTTATAAAGTGTTTAATTCATAAGAAAATGAATAGTAAATGTTTTTAATAGTAATTTTGACTTTTTGGTCAACATTTAATTAATAATTTCCAAATTAATTTAAAATTAATTATAAAATAGGATTTTGGAATTTTAAATAAAGATTTTTTTTCAAAATTAATTCAAAAATTAATAAAATTATAAAATAATTTCAAAATCAACCTACATTGTTGAATTAAATTCTAAATTTAATTCCTAATGTTCTAATTAAGGTCACAACATGATTAATAAATATTTAAGTGGTTAAAGAAATTTTTGAAACCTAATTAATTAATTAATTTTCCTTAAACAGTTAAAATTAAATTTTGCCGGAAAATAATTTATAAATGTTATAAGAATTTCCTAATATGTTATATTTCCTAAACCTTATGTGATTATGTGACTAGAATAATAAGAATCTAGTTCTAAGTCAGTAGTAATTATTTTCAGGTGACAATTGCACTGAACAGTGGGATCCGTTCCAATCTGTTTGAATTTTAATACTAGGTGAGGGTTAAAACATTTTCAACTGGAATCATGTTTATATCTATATCTAATTATAAAATGATTTCCAAACCTATCTATTATTTGATTTCCTATCTATATATATCAATATTATACATATTCCTCTTTATGAGGAAAATACCAATAAGTCGGAATCAGGATCTTATACGGACATTTTATATTTCAGTCCTATTAATACTAAGAACTGATTCCCGACTAAGCAAGTCAATCATTATCATTTATCAAAATGGGCCCGGCGTGCAGCTGTGTCGAGCAATACTCGGAAGGTAACGGGCCGAGAGTATTGTTGGGGCCACAGACCGCCACCAACTCTTGGTAGTGGTTTAGCTGGAGGTTAGTTACTCCACGCCAAGAGACTTACAAGGGAGAATAACCTCCCTGGGAGAGAAAGCTTTCTCCTACATATTACATATCGTTGGTAGGGTTTGCTCCCCTACTGACACTACGGTGTTGTGGAGTTATTATCATATTTAGTTTTATTAAAATATTGGTGCCTTGATCAGCCCGGTACTATTTTACAAATATTTTAAGGAGATTGGAGGGAGACGCCTTACTTGCAGGCGGTACAAATCTTTTATTAAACGGTTCATCATTTATAAATAAACTCCAAATACTCCTATCCCGGTTTCTAACTTATGAACCGTATCATATTTGCTATATCCTATTGCTATCATTTAATATATATATATATATATATATATAACCATATATATATCTAAATCTAATCTTCCTTCACTTAGTCACTTTGACTAATTCCTCGCCTGTTTTAAAAACATGATTTCAGGGAGCGAGGACAACGACACCTAGAGGTATCTTGAAGCCATAGGTGTCATATTTATTAGATCAGGCTTAGATTAAGAGCATTTAATTCTGATCATGTATATATTGCTAATAAATTGCTCTCACATTAACTCCGTACACTACACTATTATATTACCCCCTTACAATATCATTCACTATTTTGTGTGTTATCATGTTGCTTGTTGCAAATTTTAAATTCTTCCATTTTCCGCTACATTTTACCCTACGGTCTACTTAAGTACTGTCTATACCGTTCGCCGTAGTATTTCTCGGGTGCTAGGTCTCACATCCACTCGAGGGTAGTACGGTGCGGGAGTTGTAGTGTTAGGGGGCGCTACATATATATAAAAACGTTTTCAAATGATTTCATAGCAAACAGGACAAATCCCACAAAATACTAATCAAACATTTATTTACATAATTATATATATACGAAAGTCACATGTAGGGTTAAAATACAATTAGGGTTATAGGTCACTTAACTAAAAGGAAGAAAACCCCTCCTTCCCAACGTATCGGGCCAAAAAGGGATCAATGAACTCCTACAAGACGACCACGTCACCCTCGGGAAGAACCTATGACCAAAAGAGACAACAAGAAATGTACTTCAACTCAAAATGAATCATATTGACGCTCGAAAAATGCATATGAATGCAAGTGATGCATATGACGCTTAACAAGTTAACATACGATGCATGCAAGTTCGTATTAAATCATAAGTCCTAGAAAGCATCATAAACGAGTCCATAAACTTCATATAACAAGCATATCATATCATACAACATGTTATCAAAGCATTCATATCATATAAGGAGCAAGGAATGATCATGCAAGGAATATAAGCGAGACATGAAGTCATACACGCACGTTAGAGTTGCATATCGCACATAAGAGACCCGAATTCGAAAATGAGCACATAAATCAAGCCATAAATTCATAATATACAAGTTAACACATAATACATCAAGTTAACAATGCATACAAGTCATAAAAAGGGTGTGAAAAGCCAAAGAAGAGCAACGAAACGACGAAAGAAACTCCCTCCAGGAGCCGCCCAGGGACATGACACGGCCATGTCCAAAATACACATGAAACAGACATGGCCGTGTCCGATTTTTCAAAAATGAAGAGCCCAAATCGAGCCTCTGACATGGCCATGTCAAGATTCAGCTCATATAGGACACGGCCGTGTGAAGCTCAAATTTTCGAAAACAAAGAGATACCGCAGCTTTGGTTTTTGGAAGGCAAAACAGGGCATTTTCGTGCAGCATCTTGGGGAGATTTTCTTAGGCCATAAAGTAAACATAACAAGCATGAAATCAACATCAAAACATCACTAGTTCATGCACAAAATTACAGCAACCATTAGCTCCAAAACAGCCACACAAAACCGTTTCAAGGGAGGTATGAATACAAGTTATGTTCTAACTCACATATGCAGCTGAAAAGGGGCATGAAATCAAGGCAAAACAGAGCATATTCATAGAGAAACATGTATATTACATAACCAAGCATTAATACATCAAATTGGAGGCAAGAATTCATCGAACAAATCTCAAAAACATGACAGCAGTTCATACCGGGAAGAGCAGTTCGAAATTCCAGTTTTCATGTCCAAAAACTTAAGGTTTCATCCAAGCTATCAATGGTGAATCATTCCTAATATATATAGAATGAATTATGAATCAATAATGGAAGTAAAGAAGCTCATATAAACAACAAACATGCATCAAACCAGTCCCAAACTCAAGCTAAGGCACGGAAGCAAGAAATGACCTCTAACCCTTCCTATTCATGCATAGCCCCAGACTCAAATCAAATCTGAATTAAAGCATGAAATTCATGGATCAAATTCATCATATAATGATGGAGAATTCTAAAATATACTTACCTTCAAGAGTTGATGAAGTATGGAAGAGTTTTGGCTCCAAAATCACAAAGTCATGAAGAGGGCTTTTCTTTCTCCTTCTTTCTCCATGGTTCATCAGCTTTTCCTCTCTTGTGTGGGGTGTGGTTCGAACAGCAGCAGGTAAGGGATAGAGATAGAGGTGAATAATGGTCATAAAAACCAAGGGTTAAGGCTTGAGAATGGTTAGTTTGAGCCCATAAGTACAAGACTAGTCAAAGGGGGTCACTTTGGTGCAAGATGCTCATTCCGGGTGAAATACGGGGGTCCAAATGGGCTTATAAAAATACCAAATCAGGTTCAAAAGTTTCCTTTCTTCGTTATCAGTCCGACTCTTCTTCCGGAATTCGAATCCGAATTCCCGAGCTCAAGTTATGGCCCCTGGAACCCAAGGTGCGCTAAAGCTAGTTAGGCCCTCGAGTCCCTCATAAATCCCATCTTTACAAAACGAGCCAAGAACCAAATAAAACAAACTCTAAAACACGTAACGAGCATGTAAACAAATTTATAACTCACATAAGTCACACATACCAAGATTTCTCAAAAATCGGAATTAAGTCCGGGCACTTAGAAAGCAAATTTCGAGGCACGTAGTCAAATACGTTTAAAATTCAAGTTTTGAAGTTAAACAAATAATTACAATTAATTTCAAATAATCATATAATCATTAAAATAACACATATTTGCATAATTTAAATAATTTTAATACGCATATAACACTCTTGATACGGCGTACCTATACGGGCGGGCGAGCGGGATGTTACAACCTCTCCCCCTTCAAAAGGACCTATCCTCAGGTCCTAAGGGGTCTTGAACGGTTCCGAAGACAACCCAACTCCACACTTCCACTGCGCCACTCTGATCTCAGACTTCTCGAGACCCTATCTCCTTAAATAGCAAACCAGACGCAAAGTCCTAGTCGTTTGCCCCCATTTCCCAAATAAATTTGGGAGTAGTTGGAGAATCCTCAACCATTGGCATATAGACATTACTACATAAAGTCTATAACATCTTTGTTCTGCCACTACATTCGGTCTCCCAAAACTCCTAACAACTTCAAACCATGAGCGGATAGGCTCGTGACCTTGTACTTCTCGAGGCGTAGGCTATAGTTCTTCTGTAAACAACACACAACAAAGGCCTTCCTTGGTGCCTCGGTTGGAAACAAAGTAGCCTTTCGTACCTCCGGTTAGGCAAAAGCCGATGCCGAGGGCAACTTTCTTCAACCGTCTCCTCCCACTCAAAACCATACCTCTTACTCTGAGGTAATCCTGGGTTCTTCCATGAGGAATATCAATGGGTTAGTCTTCAATCTCATACCCGATGACACCGTTGAGCCCCGAATGGACCTCGCAAAAGCAAACACCAATCTGAGAGACAGCAAAGCACCTTCAAACAAGCCCACTGAAAGCAGCTCGACCCTCACATCTCACCCAACACTTATGAACACTCAACAGCACCAAACTCCCACCAAAAGAAAGTTAACACAAAAGGAAGAGAAAGCACACCACAAGCAACAATTAAGAAGTGAAGGAAGCACACCAAAACACGAACCAAGAAGGGAAAGGAACACACAACAAAAAAGAACTAAGAAAGAAAGGAAACACATAACAAGTAAAATCTAAGAAGCACTTAAAGAACAAAGAAAAAGGCAACGAACACATGGGTTTCCCCAAGATTAAAATATGCATGAAATGAGATGCCATGAATGCTTAGTGTACCTTTCACCGTGGCGGTAGTGTCGAACTCGTGGTCGGATTCTTCACTTTCACTTTCGTTAACTCGAATTTGATTTGGAGTCTTGGAACTACGACTCTTCATAGGCTTCAGATTCTTCTCCTCCGGACAACCATTTGCTAAGTGTCCCAATTCTCCGCACTTGTAACATCTATCGAACTTCTTCCGACAAACTTCTTGAGTTCTAGAAGTTAGAATTAAGGATTATTTATTTGATATAAAAGTAGACAAGAAGGTATTTCCAACGATATATGGCTTGAATTTTAGTTCAAAGCGATGTAAAAATAGCATAAGCTTGAAGTGGGATGAAAGCAGTTTTTCGGCGAAGTGGTGACACCATAATTGATCGATTATATCTCACAATAAAGGAATGATTTTAATGTGATTCCAATGGGATATTACTCTAGACTTCAAAAGATTTTTTTGGTTAAAATTTCAGGTCAATCGAAGCTCATTTGAATAGGTAAGGCAGAACAAAACCGTACATATGTTCAGGCATGGGGAGACACGAGGGTATCTCCTTCCAATAAGAAAAAGAGACACGTGGGTGTCGGAGGTCAGTAGCTAAACTGAAGGAGACACGGGGGTGTCTCCCCCCTAGTAAAAAAGGTGACACCCCATTGTCTAAGGTTAGAAACCTGCTGAAACGAATTAAATTTTAGGCATGGGCATGTCATCTCGGGCACGAGGGGGTGTTACCTTTCCAACTGCATTTTCTCATGGAAAAAGATCTGCAAATCCCCTGTTATCCATGACAAACCATAGAAGCAACATGAAGAAAAGATAAGGAGCAATTATACCATAAAAATGAAGCACACAACTCATGCAATTAAAACCCTAAACGCAACACAAACATAGAGCAAGGAAAGGATGCAAATGTTTCAAGTTTTCATACATACAAGCTCAAGAACATCAATGGCATCTCATTCAACACTCAAGAATCATCAAATACAAGTTCATACAAGTATAAAATAAAAGCTCAAGTGATCATAAATCAAGCTTCAAACCAAGAAATAACTTGAAGATATGTAAATGATTCAAAATTCCTACAAAACCGGTACTAATCATCATGTTGCTCATAACTCTATCAAACCAAGCTCAAAATAAACAAATCACTGATAAAAAGAACCAAAAGAGGAAGAAGAACAAGAATCTAAGCTTACCTCTTGAATTGGATGAAGGATGGAAGAGATATGAGCTCAAAATCCCTTGGGTGTGAATAGTGATGAGATGACTTCTCTTTCTTGCTTTGGAGCTGATCTTTTCCTTTATTTTCTTGGTAGGTTAGAAAATGTGTCATGAAAATCAGATAGGGGGTGTGTTGGGGTGAACAGGGTTCAATTCATGGGTCATATGGAGGTTAAATGGGTCGGATATGGCCAAAACGGGTAGGATAGTGCATACCGATTCAAGCTGTTTAGTTCGGTAAAGATTCGGATATTCAAACGGGCTTAAAAAGTTATGAGACTTGTTTCATTGGATCTAAATTATCGAAATAAGTCCAACAGTTGTGTCGGAATTCAAATCCAAATTCTCGAGCTCAAGTTATGCTTCCCGGAACCCAAGGTGCACTAAATGCTCTTTAGCCCCTTGAAGTCCCGTTCCACCAAAACGATTCAAAACCTCAATAAACTAACCCGAAAACATAAAATGAGCATATAAACATGTTCAGAACTCAAATATCTCATCCATATCAAGTTATCACAAAAATCGAAATTGAATTCGGGTACAAATGAATCAAGTTCCAAGGCAACGAGCATAAACGTTCAAATTTCATATCCATAATTCAACAACTAATTTGATATAAATTCAAATAGCACATAAACATTAAAATTAACATATAATTAAATAATTAAACAATTCAAAAGTTCAAGTATCACTCTCATGACGACATACCTCTACGTACAAAGACGTGGGGCGTCACATACCTTGTGAAGAAAGTTTCTTGGGAGGATGTACCTTGCGAGGACGCTTGCTTGGTAGTTTATGAGCTCAGGGGATATGGAGTAAGTAGGGTAACAGGAAAACAAGGGCTGACGGTTAACCTTTAGGAAATTCCCACTTGATCTAGAAACACTCTTGGGAGGGCTTCAAAACCCAGTATAAAATTAGAGAAAATACAACTAACATGGCCCCTGATCCAAATTAACACCTGTGACACCCAGTTTCTTCGGTAAGCCAGTGTTTAAACTAATACGTATTTCTTTGTTCATAATCGTTTTTACGTGAATTCGGTGTCAAGCATGTCCATTATGAGAAACTAAAAGAATTACATGATTTATGAATGCATTTATTTGATATTAGCATGTTTTATGATTGATTTAAATTAGTGTTGGACCTAATTATCATGTTTTATAAGTTTTGGTGCTTATTTGTAAATAGGTCAAATTTAAGCCCGTTTAAATTCTGATTTAAATTCTGATACCTCCATTGGATTTGTTTCGACGATTCGAGTCCAACGGAACAGGCCCCATATTTTTCTAAGCTCATTTGAACCCCTTAAGATTTAAAATTCGTCCCGAATGGATCGAATATTTAACAGAATCGATTTTTGAGCAAACTGAACCCATCATTGAACCAAACCAACTGGTTCTCTCTGTTGGAAAACACAGAGTAAAAGAAACGGAAGTTTTAAAAAAATTTCAAAAGGGATCATGATCTTGCAATGTTCATTTCAAAACTTTTGGGATTTCAAGAAACTTACAAGAATTGAAGCTTTCTTGAAACGTATTGAGCCGCCCTCAAACGTTCTTCATACGGCCCCATATTTGTCTAAGCCCGTTTGAACCCCTTAAAATTTAAAATTCATCCCGAATGGACTGAATATTTAACAGAATCGGTTTTTGAGCAAACCGAACCCATCCTTGAACCAAACCAACTGGTTCTCTCTATTGGAAAACACAGAGTAAAAGAAACAGAAGTTTGAAATTTTTTTCAAAAGGGATCATGATCTTGCAATGTTCATTTCAAAACTTTTGGGATTTCAAGAAACTTACAAGAATTGAAGCTCTCTTGAAACGTATTGAGCCGCCCTTAAACATTCTTCATGCGGCATGAAATCCCCGTTTCTTGAACAATTCTTTCTTCGAGATTCCAAAGTAGAAATGTAGCACCCGGGACGATAGGCGCCACATCCCCCGCACTATGAGTCTAGTCCACACAAGAAATGGATAGTCCAAGTATGAATCGGACTCATAGCGAACGGGAGACAAAATAAAAACAACTTTGCTAGGCAGAATCTAACCCCATACCAAATAACTCAAGAAAAAGAAAACCAAATGTGCAATGCGGAAGCAATAACATACAATTCATACCTTTCAACAATTACTACAAGTCTACCAATTCCAACAAATAATTTAAATCCATCATGCATCCTAACAACGGGTTCAGCTAAACATGCAACCTGTCCCGAATTAAAAATCAACAATGAATCATAGTTGGCACACAAGCCCAATTACGTCAGGAGATACAATTATAATATATCAATATGAGATGTGACTCGAGTGTACAAGTGTGACTCGATCAAGAATGCAATGACTCGACTCCCGCCTAGCCAAAACCTGCAAGAACTGAGAAGTGGGAAAGAGGGGTCAGTCTCTAGAAGACTGAGCGAGCAGGAGCTATACATATATATAAAAACATGCACATGCAAGTCATAAATTCCGAGCAAAGTTTTATTTAAAGTTAGTTCCCACGAGGCAATAAAAGGACTAAGCAATGCTCGGGTTTTACGACTAATTCATATTAAATGCATTAAGTTCATAATTCATACATAAACATAATGGCTCGGCGAGTGATCGTGCACAATCTCCAACCAAACTCCGACCGTGTACGACAAATATCAACAATACATTGAATACGTGATCATGCAATATACATAATACACACAAATCATATAACATAGTCGTTTGGGCGATCCGTGTCCCGGCCTTCCCGCACGGTGCATAACAATCATAATACAATCATATTCATAAAACAAGTTTCAACCTTCTTCCTCCGGGTGATGGCCGGGTGATCGGCCCGAACCATCCATGCATGGACCAAAAGGGTTTCATGACTCCCCTAGTGGCACTCAGCGTCCATTCCTCGCTAACTCCTAACGAGGTCCAGTTACGCCGTTAATATAATGGAATCAGCACATGGGATCACCGTCGGCCCTTGCCTCCCCGGATAGCCACATGTACTAATTCCTGGGCCCGTGAACATATCATACATACGTAATCTCGCCAAACCATATCAGTTCATGTGAAACATATCATATTTCATATTTCATTAGAAAAGGGTTTACTCGATCATAAATTACTCGAGGACTCTACTTCGAAAATATCATATATATATTTATAAGGTTTTGGCCAAAGCTTTTCAATAAGGGTTGTAGGGTTTGATATGTAACTAGAACGAAAACACCCTCACCTGGAAGAAGGCAATACGAGGATACAAGCTAGGTCGGGTGCCTATTGATCATGATATCTCCTCCCTGGAGATGAACTGTACGAGAGAAAGACATAATGTGTACTCGTGAGAAACGACTCAATATGAAACCAATTAGGACGCACGGCAATGTTATGAATATGATATGAATGCATAAGAGATGATATGGTATCATGGAAACATTCATATGCACAATTCATTACTTAAAGTCATGTAAACAAGCCATTCATTCATTCCAAGAGAAGTTCATATCCGTTCGAGTTCATAACTTCCATATTTCATACCCAATAAATCCGAGAAATTCAAATAATAATCATAACATATGATATAACATGTATACATATCATACAAGTGATAAACTAAGAGTTACATAAGCAATTAGGGTGTACATTGAGAGTCAAGATCCATGCATGTGCATATTAGGAGCAATTAAGACACGTTGGGCCATAACTTGTAAAATATTCCATGAAAAATCATAAAATTTCATCATACCCAAGATAATACATGTTAGCAATGTATATGAAGTAAAAATCATTTCATGAAGGCACCTTATCACATAATTCATTCAAGTACATTCAATACATGGAGTTATCAAGTTCCTTCGTTCATAGCTTTCATATTTCAAAGCAATTCAAGTCATAAACTTCATACATTAATCAAAACACCTCATAAAGCATGTTAGTATAGCATATAAGTCATATAAGGAGTCGAGGAGGTGCAAGGAAGGCGATAGAACGAGTTTTGGCAAAGTTTAGCAAAAGTTAGGAAAAGTTGACAATTTTCGAAAATGCGCAAGATGTAGAAAAATGGGTATATCTTGAGTTTGACAAATTGGAATTAAGTTTTACTTATTGGAGGTGAAACTAGACACATAGATGTTTTCAAGTATATCTGGGACGAATCATGGTTCAAAGCGAGGTGAAAATGGCATAGGTTTGAAATTGGACGAACGCAGATTGTCGAAGAAGTGGCGACACCAAAATGAATTGATCATATCTCATAAATGAGAAAATATATTAAGATTATTCCAATTGGAGGATGTTCTAGACTTCAATAGGTTTCCGAGGGTTCAAAAATCAGGTCAATCTGAGTCCGTATGAGGGAGAACGAAGCAAAACAATCTCAGGCTGAAACAGGGGAGGGTCCAAAGTTTCTGCCTCAAATCCACCCTCGCGGATTCAGAACAGAGGCCAAAAAAACGCAGAAAACAGGGCACAAACGTGGGAGAAGACCAAAAATCACCAAAACACATCAAAACTCAACCCAAATCACTTAAAACATGCAATATACTAAGTAGGAACATTAAATACAAGTTTAGGACAATTAAGAACACATTAATTCACAAACCCATCAAATATAAATACATATACATACACCTATGTACATATATATACACACACATACTCTTGCTCCAAAAATTGAAACAACCAAGTATAAAACTCATGGAATAACATGTATTCATGTATTTTCACACAAGAAGTCAAGTTATAAAGCAAGAATCATAAAACCCTATTATCACCCAACATATTCATATATATATATATATACACACATATACCTTGGAAAGGAAGAAGAAGAGGAAGAAATGGTTGAAGCTTGAATTCTTGGATAAAACTTGATGAAATTCCCTTGTCTCCTTGTTTGGTAGCTTGGATCGATCAAAAGAAAAAGAGGGAAGAAGTTGGGAGCCCTTGTTTTTGCTAGAAGAAATGAAAGAAGAAGAATGAGAATGTGGAGGGGGGGTTTGGATCGTGTATATGGAGAGGGAGAAGAGAAGAATTTGCACTTTGGTCCTTTGAGAATTTAAGTGATTCAATTAGGACCCCAAGGTTTGGTAAGTGAATAATTGAGGTCCAATTAAAAGTTCTATTGAGTCTAAGGATTCCATATAATTTCAAATAAGTGCATAAGTGAAATAAATATTTAATTGGCAATTAAGCATGTTATAAACAAATTCAAATAGCATAATCAAATAAATCATCTAAGTCACATTAGTCACATGACAGCAATTTAGTTCACGAAATTAATATGTTAAACGATCACTTAACAATTAAAACACATAAATGTCACATAACTCTCAGTCTAAACCCACTCGTGACGTCATACCTGTATGGCCGAAAAGTCGGGGCGTTACATCCTCTCCCCCTTAAGAAGGACATGTCCCCAGGTCCACTGCCTTGATTCTGAACTTTGTGTAACATTCCCGTGTTCATCCCACGCGGGTTAGCAACTCCCCGTCAGGAATTAGTTCGGAAAAGGTCTTCAAGCAACAAGTGGTCTTCAATTGCTGTTAAATCACGATCCTTAACTCACCGAACCCTAAGCACTCGAAAGTCTAATCAGGTAGCAAGTAATGAAAGAGCCCCGTCTTTCGAACAACAAGGAGAGAACCCCGTCTCTCACAAGCAACAACGAGAGAACCCCGTCTCTCGGACAACAAAGAGAGAATCCCGTCTCTCCAACAGACAAGGAACGAGAAACTCTCAAACTCTCAAAACAACAACTAAATAAACAATCATGCCGCAACCACACAAGAAACAAGTAGGAGTTATCAAATACATCGAGAATCAATCATACAAGAACAATTAATACAACAAGTAATCCAAGCACTTAGCATCATAAAATTATTCGAAATAAAGTTGTATGTATGTATATGCCATGGATGCTAAATGTACCGTTCACCGATGCTCGAGAATCTTATATTGTACTGATCCGATTCAACACTTGATTCCTTCCATAGTGTCAGGCATTGCAATCCCCGATGTACTCAATACTTAAATAACCACCCGATCTTCATCACAAAGTATTTTCCCTTATCTTCTCTAAACACGATAGTTCGAAGCTCTAATTTTTAGTGCGCGCTTGATCTTAACCCAATTAGCTCGTTATCCACCTCGATTAGTATTCGACCTTCTTAGTTGTTCAAGTTAGCCTTTAATTGCTTAAGTTCTAACCTCCAACTTGAATACTTAAGTTAATCTTTAGTAACTCAATTTCCATTAAATGTTAGACCTTCCATTCCATCTCATATCGCCTTTGTAGACTCACGTTACCTGTGGATTCTTGCATTTCCCTTGTTCTTTTTTTTTTTTTTTTTTTTTTGAAGTGACCTGTTCGAGCATAACCGTAGATTTAAATCATCTTCTGGGTCGGCTCTCCCCCTTAAGAGATTCTATCTCAACCCTTTGAACTTGTTCTATCACTTATGGAATATAGGATTCCCAACTTCTTAACTTTATCTTCCTTGGTATAAAGGTCTTAGTTAAGCTACTTGTCCGGTGGCATTATTCATATTTACGTTGAAGTGATTGGTAGAGATAACTACCTACTTCTTCTATTCTACCCTCCAGCTCTATTTTCCCGAGCCTCGATATTTCCTCTTTCCTTTTGTTCCACACACTTTGCAATCCAATAGTCCTCTTATCTCAAATCGGATGCGGCTCGGTCGAAGTAACACTTGAGGAATGGAGTGGAGAAAGTTCCTATCAATTAAACACTAAACCATGCATGTTGGATTAAGATGCCAATGCACATAGCCAACATATAAGGATGCAACACATTAGAGCAAGCACTTAATGTAAAGATCTATGCACACATACAAAAATATAGAACAGTAAGTAATTTAAAGCGATGTATGATGCACGTGCCATGAATATATTAAACCTGTCACCGTGGCGATAAGCTTGAGCTTAGATATTTGTTCTCCATTTCCTTATGTAAAGGCTTGCCTCGAACTTATTGATCATGGCTTGTTTACCCAGGGTCTTCTAAATCCTTAAAATGTTCTTGTATCAACTTGTGTTTTGCCATTGTCGATCTTGCCATTCTTGATTCCAAAGTCTTCTATGGTCATGGAATTGGGTATTTCGATCCTTTCCCGAAATTGGATTTCCAATTGTTGTCGGAATCTTCATCTTGATTTTCACTCCATTTGAAGTTTTCTTGACTTATACTTTACGAATTTATATCAATGGAATGCACTCGCCCTCCAATTGTTTACGCTTGGTTTTATAATCTCCTCCAAAGGTTCTTTGTCTTCCTTTATCATTTCCATTTATTGCTCCATATCTCTGTGCTGCTCGACTTTCTTTATCTTTTCCAAATTCGATTCCTACCTTGTCCGGAGCCCAAGTATCCCAAGTCATCACTCATTTTCCTTTGTTCCCCGGAATTAATTTCTAATGCATTTGGTTTATTTGAAAGCTCTTCCTTGCAAATTTGTGTTGCTTACCATTCATTGACCCTATTATTCTTCAAACTTGATTTGTAATAGCTTGATTTTCTTGGAAGCCCATCCTCGAGATCTTCATTGCTCACTTATCAAGACACATATTTTACCTTGGGTCCTCTTGGTTATCATCGCCCTTTCATCGATCCAAACCTCGAAATAAAATACCCTTGAAGTTTTCCTTTCCTTCTTTCTTGAATTAAGTAATCCTAAGGAACCGGTTGATTAACCCTGGTAATGTAGGTGCATGTGTTGATCTTGTGAATGGTAGACGTCGCACACCCACTACTATCCTTTCGAATGCTCATCACTTCTTGGTAGTACTTGTCAATTATTCCTGCAAGTTGAGTTTTCCATCTCGGATTCCATCACTCGGATCATGGCCCGATTAAAGAAGGTCAGAACTCTCAAATTCTTGTAGAAAATCCCCGATACATCCCTTACATCCTCCATGCTTGAAAGTAGGGCTCATGATGAGTTATTGTGATCGGGAGAATTGGTCGTGGTTTGATGTTGTAACAATATCCTAAAATCACAACTCATCTCAATTATGAATGCATGCCGGTTAGTAAGTGCATATGACACGTAGTTAGCATCAAAAGCACTTAATAATGCAAAATGCAACACTTAAATTAATAAAATTTAAGTTAAACACAGTTAATAATAAATTTTCCACGTCAAATTTCAATAACAATGCTCATGATCAATGCGGTGCACACGTTGACACGTTGGTCCTAAGTCGTTCAACCTATACTTGACACGACACGACGCAAAGAACCCCGATTTTGCAACCGGGCTTTGATACCACTTAAGGATGTAGCACCCGGGACGATAGGCGCCACATCCCCCGCACTATGAGTCTAGTCCACACATGAAATGGATAGTGCAAGTATGAACCGGACTCATAGCGAACGGGAGACAAAATAAAAACAACCTTGCTAGGCGGAATCTAACCCCATACCAAATAATTCAAGAAAAAGAAAACCAAATGTGCAATGCGGAAGCAATAACATACAATTCATACCTTTCAACAATTACTACAAGTCCACCAATTCCAATACATAATTTAAATCCATCATGCATCCTAACAACGGGTTCAGCTAAACATGCAACCTGTCCCGAATTAAAAATCAACAATGAATCATAGTTGGCATACAGGCCCAATTACGTCAGGAGATACAATTATAATATATCAATATGAGATGTGACTCGAGTGTACAAGTGTGACTCGATCAAGAATGCAATGACTCGACTCCCGCCTAGCTAAAACCTGCAAGAACTGAGAAGTGGGAAAGAGGGGTCAGTCTCTAGAAGACTGAGCGAGCAGGAGCTATACATATATATAAAAACATGCACATGCAAGTCATAAATTCCAAGCAAAGTTTTATTTAAAGTTAGTTCCCACAAAGCAATGCTCGGGTTTTACGACTAATTCATATTAAATTCATTATGTTCATAATTCATACATAAACATAATGGCTCGGCGAGTGAGCGTGCATAATCTCCAACCAAACTCCGACCGTGTACGACAAATATCAACAATACATTGCATACGTGATCATACAATATACATAATACACACAAATCATATAACATAGTCGTTTGGACGATCCGTGTCCCGGCCTTCCCGCACGGTGCATAACAATCATAATACAATCATATTCATAAAACAAGTTTCAACCTTCTTCCTCCGGGTGATGGCCGGGTGATCGGCCCGAACCATCCATGCATGGACCATAAGGGTTTCATGACTCCCCTAGTGGCACTCAGCGTCCATTCCTCGCTAACTCCTAACGAGGTCCGGTTACGCCGTTAATATAATGGAATCAGCACATGGGATCACCGTCGGCCCTTGCCTCCCCGGATAGCCACATGTACTAATTCCTGGGCCCGTGAACATATCATACATACGTAATCTCGCCAAAACATATCAGTTCATGTGAAACATATCATATTTCATAATTCATTAGAAAAGGGTTTACTTGATCATAAATTACTCGAGGACTCTACTTCGAAAATATCATATATATATTTATAAGGTTTTGGCCAAAGCTTTTCAATAAGGGTTGTGGGTTTGATATGTAACTAGAACGAAAACACCCTGACCTGGAAGAAGGCAATACGAGGATACAAGCTAGGTCGGGTGCCTATTGATCATGATAACTCCTCCCTGGAGATGAACTGTACGAGAGAAAGACATAATGTGTACTCGTGAGAAACGACTCAATATGAAGCCAATTAGGACGCACGGCAATGTTATGAATATGATATGAATGGATAAGAGATGATATGGTATCATGGAAACATTCATATGCACAATTCATTACTTAAAGTCATGTAAACAAGTCATTCATTCATTCCAAGAGAAGTTCATATCCGTTCGAGTTCATAACTTCCATATTTCATACCCAATAAATCCGAGAAATTCAAATAATATTCATAACACATCATATAACATGTATACATATCATACAAGTGATAAACTAAGAGTTACATAAGCAATTAGGGTGTACATTGAGAGTCAAGATCCATGCATGCGCATATTAGGAGCAATTAAGACACGTTGGGGCATAACTTGTAAAATATTCCATGAAAAATCATAAAATTTCATCATACCCAAGATAATACATGTTAGCAATGTATATGAAGTAAAAATCATGTCATGAAGGCACCTTATCACATAATTCATTCAAGTACATTCAATACATGGAGTTATCAAGTTCCTTCCTTCATAGCTTTCATATTTCAAAGCAATTCAAGTCATAAACTTCATACATTAATCAAAACACCTCATAAAGCATGTTAGTACAGCATATAAGTCACATAAGGAGTCGAGGAGGTGCAAGGAAGGCGATAGAACGAGTTTTGGCAAAGTTTAGCAAAAGTTAGGAAAAGTTGACAATTTTCGAAAATGCGCAAGCTGTAGAAAAATGGGTATATCTTGAGTTTGACAAATTGGAATTAAGTTTTACTTGTTGGAGGCGAAACTAGACACGTAGATGTTTTCAAGGATATGTGGCACGAATCATGGTTCAAAGCGAGGTGAAAATGGCATAGGTTTGAAATTGGACGAACGCAGATTGTCGAAGAAGTGGCGACACCAAAATGAATTGATCATATCTCATAAATGAGAAAAGATATTAAGATTATTCCAATTGGAGGATGTTCTAGACTTCAATAGGTTTCCGAGGGTTCAAAAATCAGGTCAATCCGAGTCCGTATGGGGGAGAACGAAGCAAAACAATCTCAGGCCGAAATAGGGGAGGGTCCAAAGTTTCTGCCTCAAATCCACCCCCGTGGATTTTTCCAAAAGGAAAAATCCACCCTCGCGGATTCAGAACAGAGGCCAAAAAAACGCAGAAAACAGGGCACAAACGCGGGAGAAGACCAAAAATCACCAAAACACCTCAAAACTCAACCCAAATCACTTAAAACATGCAATATACTAAGTAGGAATATTAAATACAAGTTTAGGACAATTAAGAACACATTAATTCACAAACCCATCAAATATAAATACATATACATACACCTATGTACACATATATACACACACATACTCTTGCTCCAAAAATTGAAACAACCAAGTATAAAACTCATGGAATAACATGTATTCATGTATTTTCACACAAGAAGTCAAGTTATAAAGCAAGAATCATAAAACCCTATTATCACCCAACATATTCATATATATATATATATATACACACACATATACCTTGGAAAGGAAGAAGAAGAGGAAGAAATGGTTGAAGCTTGAATTCTTGGATAAAACTTGATGAAATTCCCTTGTCTCCTTGTTTGGTAGCTTGGATCGATCAAAAGAAAAAGAGGGAAGAAGTTGGGAGCCCTTGTTTTTGCTAGAAGAAATGAAAGAAGAAGAATGAGAATGTGGAGGGGGGGTTTGGATCGTGTATATGGAGAGGGAGAAGAGAAGAATTTGCACTTTGGTCCTTTGAGAATTTAAGTGATTCAATTAGGACCCCAAGGTTTGGTAAGTGAATAATTGAGGTCCAATTAAAAGTTCTATTGAGTCTAAGGATTTCATATAATTTCAAATAAGTGCATAAGTGAAATAAATATTTAATTGGCAATTAAGCATGTTATAAACAAATTCAAATAGCATAATCAAATAAATCATCTAAATCACATTAGTCACATGATAGCAATTTAGTTCACGAAATTAATATGTTAAACGATCACTTAACAATTAAAACACATAAATGTCACATAACTCTCAGTCTAAACCCACTCGTGACGTCATACCTGTATGGCCGAAAAGTCGGGGCGTTACAAGAAATCCTCTAGAGTAATAATCCACACCAACCTAGATTCAAATCATATTAGTGGGTATGCTAGTACTATAACATGTGTATTAAAGAAATAAGAAAAAGGGAAAAGAGAGCAAGAGAATTATTCCCAAAATTCCATAAAGGTTGGCCGTGATCTCAAGTCTCGCCTATGTTAAATTTTTGAACCCCTTGTCCTTTCATAGGGTACGGTTCGAACCCCCTTAGGTCTTGTAGGAATCAGATTCCTACTTTGACTTCTCTTCTAATTTTTTTTTTTTTTTTCTCCAAGTAAATAATATCTTATCGAAAATAAGATATTATCTTCTAGAAAAAGGACCTTCTAATCAAATTAGGAATATTTAATTATTCCAATAATAATTAAATGTCTTGTCTTAACAATATAATACTCTAATCAAATTAGAATAATATTAAATAGAAGATATTTTATATTTAACTTATTTATTTATTCTAATCAAATTAGAACAATTAAATGATTAAATATCTTGAATAAATTCTCCAATTAATTCCATGAAGGACTTTAGAATTACTTCACTAATTAATTCTAACGGGCTAAAATTAATGGGGTCTTCTTTGAAAACTCTCCATGAGTTGAAAAATTTTTAGTTTGCTCCCCATTTTCAAAATTATTTATGTTCACTCCCCAGATGAGACTCATAATTTGAGTTTGCTCCACATTTTTTACAGCACATACGACATATTACGAAAAATATACAAAATCAAGAATTACGTTGTAACGCCCCGTCATTCGAAATAAGTAAAATGTGCGTGAACGTTTGAGAGTATATGTTATAATTGTTCGTTTGACGTCTAATTCCCAATTACTTGTCCTAGATTGCCAAATTTGCAAATTATGAGTATTTAATTGAATTTTATTTGGCCTAGATATTATTAATTCAAGAGTACGATCATTCAGTTGTATAAACTTTATAACATAAAGGATAGCTAATTAAATTTGCATCCTAAAGTCAAGAAATACTTTATGACTCATGTCATACAATTAATGTTTGGATAATTTTATAAAATATCATATCTTCCATTTCATTCCATTTCATATATGTGTTGAGGTCTAGTGCGGGGGATGTGATAGCTCCAAGCTCGAGGTGTCACAGACGTAACTAAATCGCATTATGTTGTATATTTTTCGCAATATGTCGTATGTACTACAAAAAATAGGGAGCAAACTCAAATTATGAGTCTCATCTAGGGAGTGAACAGAAATAATTTTGAAAATGGGGAGCAAACTAAAAATTGAGTCCACATTAGGGGATTTTTCCCTAATTGCCCAAAAATTAATTCTCCAATTAATTTTATTAGGCTTTATAATTAATTATGTTTAGGAATTTATAATTAATTCTCCGATTAATTATATTTGGGCTATATAATTAATTCTCTAATCAATTATATTGTTGTTTTATAATTATTTCACAAATTAATTATATCTGGGCTTAATAATTAATTCTCTAATTAATTAACGCACGATCCAATTCCACAATTGGATTCACATGTCCCAAACATGCTCTCGATACCCACACATGTAATTTACACGTGTGGTCTCGTTTTGATCAATTATTTGATCTTTCAAACAATACCCTTTGTGACGCCTCGTCCGATCGTCGGTACAGGTACGACGTCACGGGAGTATTTCTTTATGCATTTATGTGATTTAATTCCTTAATATGTGTTTAATTCCAACTTTAATTGAATTATGTGATTTAATTGACTCGAACGCGTAATTGTAAAATATGAATTCTTGCATGGCAACTTGGAATTTAGGAATTAATGTGATTTATGACATGCATGAATTTAATTAATTATTGGAGTTGATTTTAAAATAGGACTTGGGCCTATTTACAATTTTTTGGAGGTTTTAGGCCTAATTTATATTAGGTAACTTTGGGTGCGTTTGGAGCCGATATGAGCTCGGGAATTCGAATTTAAATTTCGACACAACCATTGGACTCAATTCGGTGATTCGGATCCAATGAAATTGATTTCTTATTTTTCGGAAATCGTTTGGACATTAAACCTTTTAAATATGACCTATTAGGCCGGAAGTCACTTATTTGGGCCCAGACCCTAATGAAACCTTTAGCCACCATCTATATATATATATATATATATATATATATCTTGAAACCCTAACCTAGCAGCTTTTCAAACTTCATTTCACACAAGTTATATCATTCATGGAAAGCTTCAAAGGAGGATGAAGATCTAAGACTTTCCCACACCTTCAAGAGCTCATATCTTCCTCGTTTCTTCATCATTTCAAGAGCCAAGGTAAGCTACGAATTTCCCTTGATGTGTATTTCATTTCTATCCATTAATCTTAGTATGAAATTAAATGTATGAGCTTATATGAAGAAGTCTTCTGAAAATGGTGATTTATGCCCAATTTGAAGAATATGGCCTATATGATGAATCCTTGAGTTCTTGAGCGTGAATATGTGTTTCTCCATGTTGAATATGTGCTATAGTTGCTGATGGTATGATAGGGACTGAGTTTGAATGCATCTTGCCATGGTTGAAGTTTAATTTTCATGAAAATGGGTTGTATGAGTTTTGGCCAAAATCACCCTTGTTCTTAAGCTAAATTGATATTTATGTGATAAGCACGATCTATGTGCTAATATATATGATTTTCATCGAAATTTTATGGTTTAATTGGTGTGAAATCGACCATTTTCGGCCATGGTTGTCTTTTTCCCGAAGCTGTGAAGTTTCTGCACCAACTGCACCAGATCTGAGGCCGGAACGTCCGTTCCCGTTTGGCCTTGGTGCCCGGAACGGCCCTTCCCGCCAAGGAATGATATCAGCACGCGAGAACGGGAAGGGTCGTTCCCGTTTTAGCTTTGATATGGGAACGGTCGTTCCCATGCTCTCTAGGCGGCTCCTGGGAATGACCGTTCCCATGCTTAGTTATGCATGGGAATGGCCATTCCGAAGCTACTGCTACACTTTGCACTTGTCTTTTCCATGTTTGCTTGATCAGTTTGAGTTGCTTTATGAATTATATGCTATGGTATGACTTTAATTGCAATTCTAAGCTTTAAATACCTTATTTAATTGCATGATTTATATGAATACTTGAATTATGCTATGTGACGTACTCGATGCACATCATTCCATAATGCATTCCACTCATGCTTATGTTCGTCGTGCGTCTTAATTGGTCTATATAGAGTCTAAGTCGTGGGCTTTTGTAGTCTTTGTTTCAGAGTTTGTTGCCGGTGGTGAGCCCGAGGCTTAGGGATGTCTGGTTCCCACACTCTTTCCTTCCAGCACCAGGTTAGGTTTAGGATTTTTGTATAGTTAAGTGACCTATGACCTTAATATGATGATTTCAATCCTTGCATGCGGTTATATACTATATATGATTAGATATGTGTATGTGGATCATCCTTGGTTTTGGACATTAAGTATTAAGACATATGTAAGCTATTTTCGAAAACTCTGTTATGTTATGATTCTGTAGCGAGTTGGCCATGAAATATTGGCATTTGTATATATGTATGTATGTATTTGGATCCGAGGAGCTATGGGTAATGGAGCCCCCGGGACGGTTAGGACCATTAGGGTTTTACTTGTGCGTAGTGTAACACCCCGTATTTTCGGAACAAGATACGATGTCGTTTTCGTGCGATTAGATTGTTATTTGTTTAACTCTTCTTGTGTTTGAATTGCTTTATTTATGTTTTAATTGTTTAGTTGACTTGATTGCAACCTTATGAAAATATGTGGACTTAATTGAAATTTGTGTTTTATGCCTAATCGCTCTTTAACTTAAATCATGTGGGCTAATTTATAATTATTAAAAGTTGGGGATCTATTTCTAATTATGAGAAATTCAATTTGGCCTAAATTGGACACTACTCTTATTTTTGGGGGTAGTTTTATAATTTCCTAATCTTTACTTGGACTTAATTGATCTTATTGTAAATTGGAGGACTCAATCGCATTACTTAAATTCTTGAGGCGCTTAATTACAATTTTGGAAGAAATGGTCTCTTTATACCCCGAAACCCTAATGCTGCCATTCATTCTCATCCCATTTCTTCAGTCTTCAACAGCTGCGCAGCCTCTTTCTCCCTCGTTCACCAGCGGCGCAGCAACAGAACATCCGCCATCGTCGCCAGCTACTTTTGCCCATCGGCGGCGCCTTCTTCCTCACCCACACCACCGAGCACCACCACCATCCTTCCGCCAGCAACCACTCGCCGCTGGCACTTCCATCGCCGATCACCTCCGCCACCTTTTCCCCATTCTCCTTCCCTTTTCGGCTTTGAGCAGCAGCAGCCTCCCTCTCTCTCCCTCTTCCGATAAGTAGCAGCGCAGCAGTTGTTGTGCCACCACCCTTGCTCAGATCTGGACACGGGTGCAAGAACTCCACCTGATTCCACCATTTCACCACTATCACTGTCCCAGCAGCGGCGTAACAACAACCACCCTCCACGCCACTGCCGCCGTGCCGTCTCCACCGTTGACTTCCATTCTAGGCAACCACAACCACCGCCAGTCGCCAATCTGAGGGGATGCAGTAGGAAAGCTTATTTCTCTGCCGCTTCGGACGCCGACAGCCTTGACCTTCTGGCCACGATTTGGAAACAGACCACAGCTGTTGTCAAGGTCCAAATCCAACACCCACCGTCAGTTGGTGAGAGATGCAACAGTCGATGAGCGCCACTTCTTCATCGCAGGTCTTCGATATACACCGTCTAGCACGGCCATCCGACGGACTATCTTCTGAGATAACTTTCCTCCGAAACCCCATTCTTCCATTAATGTGAGCCTAACTAATTTCATTTGTTTCTCGATTAATTGTAATTTATCTTCAAGCTATATAATGTATCTATGTAATTCAGTTTCGTAAGCAATTTTAGTGGTTGTTTTATATAATTATGAATTGCTTTTCATGTTGAATGTTTGAGCATCGAACCGATAAGTATTTTGTGGTATCTATAGTTATGAAGATTTGATCTTCTAAATAATAGATTTTGGGTAAATATGATTCAGTAACTTCGATAATTAAGGTATATTTGTACTGATCTTTAATGACTGTAGAGTTTGGGATGAATTGAAGATTTGCAACTGTGATTTAAGCGAGATGGTTTAATTAGATGTGTATTTTAAATGATCTAATCGTGTATGGTAATTTAGTCTAGTTATTGAATAAAATAAATAAAAATACGTTTTAAGCTTGATGCTGCTGAATTTCAAAATCTGTTGCTCCAATGAACTGGTTTAATAACTTGTGAATTTGTATGTGTGGTGTCGTGTGGGTGCGTGAGAGTTGGGATATATATATATATATATATATATGTATGTACAAATAAATCTGAGTATATATATTAAATGTATGTTATAATTGAATTTGTGAGATTGTATTGAATTAGGATTTTGTGTGTGTGTGTGTGTTGTATGTCATGTGAAATTCATAAGATCCTTAATTGAATTGGATGTTGGTAATTAGTGTGCTGATAACAAATGAATTGTTTGAGAACCACTTGTTTTGTAATTTTCTAAAATGGGCTAAGCAAGAATTGTAATATCTTTATAACTAATTCTGGAGTTAGTGTGTTGTGCATGTGTATCTGCGTGCTGTTGTGTGTATGCGTGAGTGATATTATATATATATATATATATATATATATATATATATATATATAAAATTATATAATGAAAGCTACTAATGTATCTAATATTTAAATAGGATTTAGTACAGACCTTGAGTAATATTATTAGTTAGTGGATTAAAGCTTCAATTAAGAAACTCTTGAATTAATTATTGATCCGTTGGAATTGTGATCAAGTATGAATTGTATGTAGTGATTAGTATGTACCATAATGATCCACCCTTGAGAAATTAGACGACATACATGTATTAATCTAAATTAAACCGAGTGTTTGAGCATAAGTTTACTTAATATGATTTGATTGATCCTTAAATTGCTAGAACATTTTATTGCCATCGATCGTGCATTTATGTCTCGTATATGATCTCGTTACTTGTTTACTGATTGTGGAATATTAATTGTATGTATGAACATTTTCATGACATCCTTGTAAACTCTGTGTACATATCATATCAATTCTTGTCATCTCATAATCATCGCCGTGCGTCTATGTGGTTTCATGATCGAGTCTTGTCTCATGAGTACAATATATTCCCTTTTCTGTACAGTGATCTCCATGGTGGAGACAACCTGATCGAGTATGCATTCGTCTTGTCAGTTTTGGTATCTCGTTGCTTCTCAGGTGAGGTTTAGGATTTTGTATAGTTATGCAACCTATGGCCTTTATATGCTGATTTCTACCCTTGCATACGAGTATACCTTACAATAGTTATTTATGTGTTGAATATTATATTTTTATGATCTTATGCTTGCACTTCTCCACGGGCGGGCTATCCCTGCAGCGTGGGAATGTAAGTGTGTGAGTCCTGCGTGGGCGGGCTATCCCTGCAGCGTAGGAATATATATAAAAACCAGTTTTTGAGGCATATGTAAGCTATTTTGGAAAAATCAGTTGTGTTATGTTTCTTTAGCGAGTTGGCCATGTTATATGGTACCTGTTCTATTATGTTCTATTATGTTATGGATCCTAGGAACTGCAGGAATGGGTACCCCTGGGACGGTTAAGGCCGACGGGGCATTTATCCATTACGTTCCGAGGAGCTGCGGGAGTGGGTACCCCCGGGACGGTTAGGGCCGTCGGGGCATTTATCCATTGCGTAGTTCCATTTGAGATATCATTGCGCGACTTTAGGGTGATGGAGGAGGCGTGATATCTTAAGCCTTCAGCTAAGGCCGGGGATGCCTCTTGTGGGGTTCGCTACCCTCTTGAGATCGAGTCTATTTTAGACGGTGTTATTATAGATGGTTTTGGGGACTGTACATCTCCTCCATCATTGGTGTAGCGGTTGGATTGATCTTGATTTATGTTCTGAGGAGTAAAGTTGGGAAGCTCGTACTCGCCGAGCATGTGTTCTGTTTAGGGATTATGAATCGAGATAGAGTTTCTGAAATGTTTTCTAAACTTATAAATCTATTTTTGGGTTGTTTTTAAATGATTTGGTATGCAACACCTATCCTCGGTTCATGATTCCCTCCTTTTAATATGTGTTGTGACTCTATATATATATATCGTGGGTGTGCGTTAGCCCCCTCACTCGGTCAAGTTGACTGACCCCTCATTTAAACTTTTAGTTGCAGGTCTTTTGACGTTTGCTAGGCGGAAGTGAGTCTTCGAGTTGCACTTCGTCGGTCTAGCCTCTCTAGTTTCATTTGTCTTTCATACACTTTACTTATGTTATGACTTGTAGATTCGAGATTATACTTTATCTTTCTGTACCCTGTGTGGCTTTCGTATTTGGCCCTGCGTGGCAATTGTCGGTTATTACGTTACGATACGTTGATATTTGGGACTAGGTATCTATGCTAGTTGAACCCGTCACTTGTTTTGTTTGTTGCTTTAATTGCTTCCGCTATCTAATGTTGAATGTTTAATTTGCTTCCGCGCTCTGAGTTTGTCAAGTTAGATCCGCCTAGCATAGCGTGTACGTTTGTCACCCGTTAGCTTTGATTCGGATTCGGACATGGATTCCCATTTCATGGATCGGGTCTGGGTCTAAGTGCGGGGGATGTGGCATCCTCCGTTTGGGGTGTTACACGTAGTTCCATTTGAGATATCATTGCGCGACTCAGGGAGATAGGGGAGGCGTGATATCTATATATATATATATATATATATATATATATATATATATATATATATATATATATGTATTCTGGGTGTGCGTTAGCCCCCTCACTCAGTCAGTTAACTGACCCCTCATTTTATCTTTTAGTTGTAGGTTTCCTTTTAGCTTTGAGCTAGGCGGATGTGAGTCTTTGGAGTCGCACTTTATCGATCTAGCTTGAGTTAGGTTGTATTTACTTTACTTACACTTCCATATTTTGTACTTATGATTTATGCATTTTAGATTATGCTTTACTTATCTTTGGCCCTGTGAGGCACTTGTTGGATTTATGTTGGATTATGAATTGATATTCGAGATTAGGTATCTATACTAGTTGAACCCGTCACCTGATTTGTATGATTGATTTAATTGCTTCCGCTACTAGTTGTTGTTAGTTATTTGCTTCCGTACCCTGAGTTTGTTGAGTTAGATCTGCCTAGCCTAGTGTGTGAGTTGGTCTCCCGTTCGCTATGATTCGGATTCGGGCATGGACTTCCTATTTCATGACCGGGTCTGGGTCCTAGTGCGGGGGATGTGGTATCCTCCATCTGGGTGCTACATCCTTAAGTGGTATCAGAGCTCTAGGTTGCAAAACCGAGCTCTTGTGTCGTGTTAAGTCTATCTAGGTTGTACGGCATAGGACAACTTCGTTATGTGTGCATGTACATCACAGTTTGACAGGCTATGCATTTGAATTTCCATCACTTTGCTGGATTTACATTACGTGAAATATTACATTTCTTTGGTGTTGCTTGATTTATTACGTGACATGAGCATTTACTAACCGACATCCATGTACTTGTACCGTAGTTGTTGAGATTTTCAGGATGCCACCGCGTCGGCAACACTCCAGTGCACCTTCTCATCCAAATCTATACAACCAAGGACAATGTTCAACCGAATTTCCACCTATGAATGCAATGGCAAGGTTATACCTAGAGTTTAAGGCTTTTAATTACCCCCGATTTGGAGGAGGTGACGAAATTTGGGCTAATAAATGGCTTTCGGGGATAGAAAGTATATTTGAAGTGTGGCCATGCGACTCTCATAACATAGTTCGTCTTACTACTGTACTTCTACAAGGATTAGCGAAGCAATGGTGGAGAGAAGCTAGTTGACGATTGGAAGTAATGAATGAAGAATTGATGTGAGATGTCTTCGTCCTGGAATTTAGGAAGAGGTACACACCGGCCATCCTACAGAAACAAAGCCTAGAAGCCTTCCTTACTTTAAAACAAGGAGATAAGACCGTTGTGGATTACATGAAGCAGTTCAAAAGATTGGGCATGTTCGTACCCCACATTATGGGCAACGATTGGATGAAGGCTAGAATTTCATGGAAGGACTATGGAATGAACTCAAGGAAGCTCTAGTTGCAAAAGATACGAGCACGTGGGATAAGGTCACTGAGAGAGCATTAAGAGTTGAAACTTGGGTGCTAACAAGAGGGAAGGGAGAAGATGTATCGGGGCCTAAACTTGAGGTGGGAATGTACTTGAACCTACAAGTGGAAAGAAAATCCCACCAATATGGAGCTCAAGGGAAAAGAATCCTTGGAAAGAAACAGAAGACCGGGAATACTTCAAAGTCGGAGAGCGAACCACAATTGTGCTCTCATTGTGGAGGAACCGCCCATACCTACGAAACATGTTGGGGTAGATGGGGAACGTGTTACTGTTGCGGGTCACCGAAGTATAAGATTTTCGATTGTGATCGATCGAGAGCTAACAAGCGACAAGTACAGGAGAAGCATCTTCAAATCGAAAACCAACACGAACCCAGAAATAGAGGTATTTACATTCATGGCACGAGCATACATACATCGTTTATTTGACTCTTATTATTATGCGATATACTTACCAATTGTGATATGTGTTGATCGTTGTAATTTTCAACTGTGTTACTTTGATGTGCGTAAGTACAAGTGCTTTAAATAATTATATTTATGTGCTAGAGAAATGTCGGAATCTCTCATTTTCAGTGTTAGAGACATTTAATTCTCTCTGTTTATGTGCTAGGGAGATGTTAATTCCCTCAATTTATGTGTTAGAGAGTTGCAGGATTCTCTATTTATGTTATAGATGCTAGATTCTTTCTAAGTTTTGTGGGCAAGAAATGCTAGATTTTCTCGTACTTAGGTATTTGAGGGATGTTGGATTCCCTCGAATTTAGGGCTTTGAGAAATGCTGGATTTTCTCAAACTAGAACGTTTGGGAGATGTTGGAATCTGTCGGACTTAGGTTGAGAGACGGGGTTCTCTCAATTGTGTGTTTGAGAGATGGGGTTCTCTCAATTGTGTGCTTGAGAGACGGGGTTCTCTCTTTTTTATGTGTCGAGGGATGGGGTTCCCTCACTTACGTGCTGAGAGATAGGATTTTGTCTTGTCTGTCATAGTTGGGTTATGTGTGGCCCCACAATGGTTTGCAAGTGACAAGTGTTGGGTACAGTTGCAACTATCCGTATCCTAGAAGTGGTCAAGCGAACTTGAAACAATCAATGGTCAAGTACTCGGACAGACCTCCATGACAACAAGAAATCCTGAATGAGGTCTGATACAAGCAATGAGGGTATGTTTCACAACCAAGGCTACGATTCTATACAATTTCTGGAGATGAGTTGAAACACTACAACTCGAAGCTCTTTTAACTCAGCAATGGAACCTGGGGACCAGGTTCTCCTAAGGGGGGGGGAGGTTGTGACGCCCAATCCGATCGTCTGTACAGGTACGACGTCATGGGAGTATTTTTTTATGTATTTATGTTATTTAATTCCTTAATATGTGTTTAATTCCAACTTTAATTGAATTATGTGATTTAATTGACTCGAACGTGTAATTGTAAAATACGAATTCTTGCAAGGCAACTTGGAATTTTAGGAACTAAAGTGATTTATGACTTGCATGAATTTAATTAATTGTTGGAGTTGATCTTAAAATAGGACTTGGGCCTATTTGTAATTTTTGGAGGTTTTGGGCCTAATTTGAATTAGGTAACTTTGGGTGCATTTGGAGCCGATATGGGCTCGGGAATTCGAATTTAAATTTCGACACCACCATTGGACTCGATTCGGTGATTCAGATCCAATGAAATTGATTTCTTATTTTTCGGAAACCGTTTGGACATTAAACCTTTTAAATATGACCTATTGGGCCGGAAGTCACTTATTTGGGCTCAAACCCTAATGAAACCTTTAGTTACCATATATATATATATTTCTTGAAACCCTAGCATAACTTCTTTTCAAACTTCATTTCACACAAATTATATCATTCATGGAGAGCTTCAAAGGAGGATGAAGATCTAAGACTTTCCCACACCTTCAAGGGCACATATCTTCCTCGTTTCTTCATCATTTCAAGAGCCAAGTAAGCTACCAATTTCCCTTGATGTGTATTTCATTTCTATCCATGAATCTTAGTATGAAATTAAATGTATGAGCTTGTATGAAGAAGTCTTGTGAAAATGGTGATTTATGCCCAACTTGAAGAATATGTCCTCTATGATGAATCCTTGAGTTCTTGAGTGTGAATATGTGTTTCTCCATGTTTAATATGTGCTATAGTTGCTGATGGTATGATAGGGACTGAGTTTGAATGCATCTTGCCATGGTTGAAGCTTAATTTTCATGAAAATGGGTTGTATGAGTTTTGGCCAAAATCACCCTTGTTCTTAAGCTAAATTGATATTTATGTGATAAGCATGATTTATGTTATAATATATATGATTTTCATGGAAATTTTGTAGTTTAACTGGTTTGAAATCGACCATTTTAGGCCCTGGTTGTCTTCTTCACGAAGCTGTGAAGTTTCTGCACAAACTGTACTAGATTTGAGGCCGGAACGGCCGTTCCAATTTGGCCTTGGTGCTCGGAATGGCCCTTCCCGCCAAGGGCTGATATCAGCAGGCGAGAACGGGAAGGGCCGTTCCTGTTTTAGCCTTGAGATGGGAACGGTCGTTCCCATGCTAGCTAGGCGGCTTCTGGGAATAACCGTTGCCATGCTTAGTTATGCATGAGAATGGCCGTTCCGAAGCTGTTGTTACACTTTGCACTTGGTTTTTCCGTGTTTGCTTGATCCGTTTGAGTTGCTTTATGAAGTATATGCTATGGTATGCCTTTAATTGCAATTCTAAGCTTTAAATACCTCATTTAATTGCATGATTTATATTAATACTTGAATTATGCTATGTGACCTACTTGATGCACATCATTCCATAATGCATTCCACTCATCCTTACGTTCATCGTGCGTCTTAATTGGTCTATATAGAGTCCAAGTCATGGGCTTTTGTACTCTTTGTTTCAGAGTTTGTTGCCGGTAGTGAGCCCGAGGCTTAGGGGTGTCTGGTTCCCACACTCTTTCCTTCCAGCACCAGGTGAGGTTTAGGATTTTTGTATAGTTAAGCGACCTATGACCTTAATATGATGATTTCAATCCTTGCATGCGGTTATATACTATATATGATTAGATATGTGTTGGGTATGATAGGATTATGACCTTGTGGACCATCCTTGGCTTTGGAAATTAAGTATTAAGGCATATGTAAGCTATTTTGGAAAACTCTGTTATGTTATGATTCTGTAGCGAGTTGGCCATGAAATATTGGCATCTGTATGTATGTATGTATGTGGATCCGAGGAGCTATGGGTAATGGAGCCCCCGGGACGGTTTTCGTCGTCGGGGTTTAACCTCTACGTAGTTCCATTTGAGATATCATTGCGCGACTCAGGGAGATAGAGGAGGCGTGATATCTTGAGCCTTCGGTGTACAGCCAGGGAAGGCACTTTCGGGTTTGCTACCCCTTGTGAGTCTTTCTGTTACGGATGGTTAGGGCCAACACGGGCTCTTCCATCATGGGAATAGAGGATAGATTGATTCTGCTTTATGTTCTGTTCTGTTATGAGGAGCAAAGGTTGGAAGCTCGTACTCGCCGAGCATATGATATGTCATGTATGGGAATTATGAATCGGGATAGAGTCTTTCTAAAAATGCTTTTTAAACATATATCTATTTGGGTTATTTTGAAATGTTTTGGTATGTAACACCTATCCACGGTTCGTGAGTCCACCCTTTCGTTTTGTGATATGCTCCATATATATATATATATATATATATATATATATATATATATATATATGTTGTGGGTGTGCGTTAGCCCCCTCACTCAGTCAGTTGATTGACCCCTCATTTTATCTTTTATATGTAGGTTTCCTTTTGGCTTTGAGCTTGGCGGATGTGAGTCTTCGGAGTCGTACATTGTCGGTCTAGCTTGAGTTAGGTTGTATTTACTTTACTTACACTTCCATATGTTGTACTTATGATTTATGCATTTGAGATTATGCTTTACTTATCTTTGGCCATGTGAGGCACTTGTTGGATTTATGTTGGATTATGAATTGATATTCGGGATTAGGTATCTATGGTAGTTGAACCCGTCACCTTATTTGTATGATTGATTTAATTGCTTCCGCTACTAGTTGTTGTTGGTTATTTGCTTCCCCACTATGAGTTTGTTGAGTTAGATCCGCCTAGCCTAGTGTGTGAGTTGGTCTCCCGTTCGCTATGATTCGGATTCGACCATGGACTTTTCCTATTTCATGACCGGGTCTGGGTCCTAGTGCGGGGGATGTGGTGTCCTCTGTCTGGGGTGCTACTGTAACGCCCCGTTTTCAATTTATGCATTATGTGATAATTTATCTACATTTCACTATTTATATGTATTATATTTCTATGCATTTATGTGAATTATCCTTAACGTGAAATTTACATGAAATAATTGATAATGTGCTTAATTGATATTATTTGATACTTTATATATTTTTCATAGCATTAGATGCATAATATTTCCATGAGCTTTTATGAATTAATTGTTAATGTGACTAAATGCTCTTATATGACCTTAAATGCTCATATATGTAAATGTGTGGATTTAATTGCATGACTTAAATGGAGTTAGATACTCACTTTCCATGGAATTAGACTTGAGTGCATGCATTCATATTGTTCAAGGACTTAAGTGCAAATAATGATGATTCATGCATTTAGTGCGAGATATAATATACCTTATATGCATCTCTTCTCTCTCATTCTATACATTTAATTTCCTCAAGAAATCTCACACACACACACACTAATACACGGTATTTACACCAAGGAAGGAGGAGAGGGATTTCATCATCTCCCAAGCTAGAATTCAAGGAGGATTTGCATGAGTGAAGCATCATCATATCATTCTTGCTCATCTTCTTCATTTCTTTGAGGTATAGATGGATTAATTGTATGAATCTCTTGAGATATAGTTGAGTAGGATTTGATGAGTTGGATGTGATTCCTTGTTTATTTGAGGTTAGAAGCATGATTATGTTCATTAGAATTGGTGGCTTGCATGAATCCTTGAACTATATGGAGGTTGGAAGACATGAAAATATACGGGGTTTTGAATGATGCTTCCTTGATGATTGATGCATATTTGATGGTTTGTTTGATGTCTAAATGAAGTATATGAGTTATATACATGTTATATGATAGTTTTGAGTTGATTTCTTTCATTGATTTGGTGTTTAAATGGCTTGGGAGCCATTTTCCGTGAACCCCCTGTTTTGCCCCTTTTTCCAGCCCTGGAAGGGTACCCGGGTGGTACTTTTGTCCCGACAAGTTTCTGGACCACTTTACCCGGCTGGGGAATTTTTCCCTTGAACTTTACCCGGCTGGATACCCCCTCATCCGAACTCCGATTGACCTAATTTTTAATCCTTTGGAAACCTCTTGGAGTCTAGAACACTCTTCAATTAAAATCACCTAAATATCTTTTCTAGTTTGTTTGATATTATCAATTCTTTTTGGTGTCGCTGCTTTACCGACAAACTGCATTCACCCAACTTCAAGCTTACGCCATTTTCTCCTCGCTTTCAACTAGAAAACGAGCCATATATGCTCGGAAAGCCCTATGTGTATATTTTCATTTCTAATAAGAAAAATGTTATTCCAACTTCTGTATCTGAAGATATTCCAGTTTTCCTACAGCGTGTGCATTTCCGGAAATTGCCCGTTTTTGTCTTACTTCACCAAAACCTTCTTTATTGCATTCCTTTCACTCTCTTGGCTCCCATATGTGACTTATATGATAAATATACTTGATTAATTGAAAAGTATGCTCCTACTTGACACTTCTTGGTACTTAATTGCTCAAACGTTATTGTGTGACTTCATGCCTTATATGAATTGAACTTCAAATAATTGAATAATATGAATACATGATTTCTTGTTAGTAATTTCAACTCTTAGGTGTTAATTGGTGTTTATACATACCTAGTTTTAATGGATTTCTTGGTTTTATTTATTTACATGAGCATTGTCGTGCGTCCTAATTGGTCTCATATTGATTCATGTCTCACGGGTTCCCACATTCCCTTTCTTGTCCAGTTTTTCTCTAGGGCGGAGATCATGGATCGTGTGGACTTTGTCTTGTGGCCTTATCTTGTCCCGTCGCTCGTCAGGTGAGGTTTAATTCTAGATACTTAGAACCCTTACAACCCTATTTGTGTTTTCGGCCAAAAGGTATATATATTTATAGTTTTCAAATCTTATTGATTTACAACGAATGTCATGATTTGAATGGATTGATTGATTGATTGATTGATTGTTTTAGCGTGTAAGCATGTTCACATTGGGGCCCGAGGGTAGTGTATTGAGCCAACCGAGGAAGCAAGGGCTGACGGGTAACTCTTGCACTATCCCCACAATCTGTGGGATCACCTCTGAATCCACCAGGAGGTTCCATCACCCGGAGGAAGAAGGATAGATTGAAATTGCTAATTGTGCACGGAATTATTTGTGTGATCACCTAATTCATTAATTAAAGTGAATGATTGTACACTTTTGGTGAAAGGTTGGAAATTTGCCCTCACTCGTGGGGCCACGTATTGAATTGATCGTGATTGAATTATTAAATTGATTAGTTGTAATCTCGGGCGAGTCCTACTTTTCTATTGAACTTATATTGCCTTCTTTTCTAAAATCTTACCCGAGATTATAGCTTGCATGGTAATTGCGTATATATTTATTTATACCCCTCGCTTAGTCCGTGTTGGAGTGACCCCTCAACTTTTCAGTTTTTGCAGGATCGTGCTAGGCGGGAATTAGAGTCTAGCTTGTCTTTTATTCGGGTCTAGCACTTCACCTCAAATTTTGGTTCATGTATTGATACTTCTTATATTTGGTATTATGCTTTAGTCATGTTGGATACGATATTGTATTGATATGTAAATGTGGGTATCTATTAGTAAATATGTAAACATGGTACCTATAAGTATTGAATGTTATTGCTTCCGCTTTTATTGCTCCGAATTGTTTATTGGTATTAATTGAGGTACCCGCCTAGCTTTTGAGTTTTTTGGTCACCCGTTCGCTATAGTTTTGGTTCATGTACGGATCAGCCATTTCGTATGTGGGCTGAGCTATAGTGTGGGGGTATGGCATCTCGGCGTTCCGGGTGCTACATCTTAAGTGGTATCAGAGCCCAATTGCAAAACCGCGGTTCTAGTGTCTTGTCGTGTCGAGTCTAAGTCGAACGGCATAGGATTAATTGATAATTTGAGAGTCTTGTATCTTAATTGGAACTACTTGAACTTACCTGAACATTCTTGAGCTACTTGATAATTTGCTCATTTTATTAATACATGTCACTACTTGATGATTAATTAATCTTCTATGACTTTGAATTTATATGTTTGATGTGTTTTCTTTAATTTAGTTGAATTAATTATTGCATTTTGCATCAAATATGTGGTTAAATGCTAATTATGTGACATGAGCATGTACTAACCGCATGCATTTAGCTTTGAATTAATTTTGAGTTATAGGTTATGAAGATTATATCAAACCACGACTAATTTCTATGACAACCTCAATTTATCGCAAGCTCCTTTTTCTAGTAAGGAATGCACCGGGGAACTTCACACAAGAATTCAAGAGCTATGGTTCTCTCTCTAATGGATTATGGTTCGAGTGATAAGCTCCGGAATAGGCGAATTAATTTTAGAAGCAAAGTCAAGAAATCTCGAAAGTGTTATAAGTTTCAAGGTCTCAATCACCAAGTAGGCCTCGAGGGTAATAGGGACTTAAGGTTAGGATTTGAGGAGCAAGTTGAGGATTTTCCATTATTGGAATCGAAAATCAAGTTGTGGGATGACTTACAAGCTTTAGGTAAGTTGAAGAAGTTCAAAGAGGTGGAGTTGGGGTAGATGATGCTAAGTCATCATAAGATTAATACATACACCATGCCACATCGAAAGTTAAGTTAGTCAACCAAACTCAATGGGGTTGTGCAAACCGAGGGATGGAACGAAGGAAATCTTCGAGGAGGTTAGATCGATGAAGAAGAATGAAGAGATTAAGAAAAAGGGGAATTGAAGTCACTACGGATTTCGAGTAAGGAAGAAGTTGAATTGGAAGATAGGGAGCAACAAATGGAAACGGTGAAAGAAGGTAACGAGCTTATAGAAGGAAACTATGTGCTTGAGTGTAAGCAATTGGAGGGTGAGTTCGTTCGACTATTTAAACTTATACAAATTAAATCGAGGATTTCGATTGAGGTGATAGCTAGGTGAAGACTTCGGATAACAATTAGAGACTATTTTTCGAAAGAGGGCTAGTTATCAATTTCACAGAAGTAGAAGCATTGGAGTTCAAGAATCATAATTTGATTACCAAGTTATACGAGTCGAGATAAGGAAGCTTTGAACAAGAAGATATTTAAGGTGAAGGCTCGAACCACACTTAGAATCTATAAATTGGAAGGAATACTTGGGGACGGAATTGAGTTCAAGAAATTTCAATCCTCGAGTGATGGAAACGTACGGGTTGATGTTGGGGATTTTGAAGAAAATTGGAAGACCGTGGGTAACAAGGAATAACCAACAAATTTGAGGCAAGCTCGTAATTCAACAAAACAAAGAACAAGTGCTAAGTTAAAGGATGCTGCTACGGTGACAGGTTCAAAGCATTCATGGCACGTGCATTGTAAAGCTCAAAGTGCTTAGCCCATATCGGAAGAAGAGGAGAACGAAGCCTTCCTTATAAGGGGGTGGATACCTCTTCCCTATTTAGGCCTTTTCCTGGGTGGGCGCCTTCGGGCTTAAATTCCACCGGGAGAAACAAAACCGTGAGGGTGGTGTCGGTTAGCCCACCAAAGCAGACAATATCGACAGGTAGGTTTTTGGGCTATTACATGCATCATATGTTGTTTAAATTATTTAAATTCCTTTATTTATATGTGCATCTCTATTTGAGCTTAATTGTCTGATGTGTTGCATCTTTAATTATTTATAAGTGTAACACGTGCATCGACATCTTAACCCAACATTGTGTTTTCTTGATAGAAAATCTCTCCACCTTATCTATCAAGCATTACTTCAACCGAGACACAACCGAAGTATGATACGGAAAGAATTGGGTTGCAAAGTGAGGAACAAAAAGGAGAAAGAACATTTGAAAGGCCGGGAAAAGTAGTTAGGATTTGGATGGAAGAAGTTATCACTTCAAAAATAAACGAGAGATGAAATGTCCGAACAAGTGGCGAGATTTGAAAACATTGATATCAAGGAAGTGGAGTCGACCGGGGAAATGACTTTAAATTTATGGTTGTGCTCAAATGGATTACATTTATTAGAAGCAACAAAAATGTAAGGGTTACAAATAATGGGGTTACTTGAAAGCAACAACAAGGGATGAATTAGGAGATTGAGATGCTTGATGACCTCCCAGGGTCAGGATGAGGATATTTAGAAAATAATTTTGGAAAGGGTGAGAGCTTCAAGAAATGGAATGGATATTCCAGAAATGAGGAAGGATTCAATGCTCGTTGGATATCCAATTGAGATAGAGAAATATTTCGGGAATGAGATCTAGAGTTAGAGGTACTTCAAGAGAATCAGAAAGAAGAGAAGCTTGGATTTGAGAAAGGGTAGAACTATTTCCAGAAGTTAGACAGAAAATATTCTTATTTTCTTAAGGGGGAGAGCCGGTCGGGGAACAACTTAAAGTCGATGTTTGGATCTCAATTTGGAGAGTTGAAACTTCAAGGAAAATGGTTCCTTCAGAAACTCTCTATCGGAACTAGGTGAATGAAGTCTTCAATATCTTAAGTCTCGTGTGCCTAGAGTTCTCAAATGGAGATTACTAAAAGTCATAAGGAGGCATATCTTGAGCCGAGTTGAAATTGAAACAAATTTGATGAGAAATGGGAGAGATCATGATTTTTATAAGTTGATTAAGTTTACTTTGATCAAAGGTAAGAATTTTTCAAGGAAAGCGACTATCATTCAAGATTTGCACGAAGTGACCAAAGAAGGGCAACACTACTACCATGGTGCTAGATAATAACAATTTGGCGGGAACATTCTCGATCGCAAAGGATCACATGAGAGTTACTTGAACCGGGAATATTATGAAGTATAAAAGTTAGACCTCGAGTTATCAAATAAATAGCCCGGGCATTGGAGGAGGTCAACTATAATTTGTGAGAAGAATGAGTAGGTCGGATTGCTATCAAGTACATATTCAAGAATTGAATCTTCAAACTGTCGTGATAGAAAGGATAGAAAATTGGATCGCGGGATGAAGATTGAGTAATTATTGAAGTACATACATGCGTTAGGCATTTGAGGTTTGGAATTTTGGTTAGAAGGGATCCTGATCAAAGAATCAAGTATTAAATCAAGTCACTGCCATTGAAGTTTCCTAAGACCATGGTGAACGGTACACTTAAACATGCATATCACGTGCAATATACATTTTACTATCACCACGTATGGTTCTTTGTATTTGTAAATTACTTTTCTATGAGTAGTTAGTATATTTGGCTTCTTCTACTTGTTCATTACAGGAAGTTCTGTATGAATGTTTAATTAAGTGTTCTTTGGGATCCTTGCTTTTGTGAGAGTCGGGGTACTCTCCTTGCTTTGGTGAGAGTCGGGGTACTCTCCTTGCTTATGTGAGAGTTGGGGTACTCTCCTTGCTTGTTTGAGAGACGGGGTTCTCTCATTGCTTGTTTGAGAGACGGGGTTCTCTCACCGCTTGCTTTAAAGATTTAGAACTCGAGTATGGACCTGGGGACCAGGTCCTCTTAAGGGGGAGAGAGTTGAAATGCCCCGTTTTCAATTTATGCATTATGTGATAATTTATCTACATTTCATAATATTATATGTATTATATTTTTATGCATTAATGTGAATTATCCTTAACGTGAAATTTACATGAAATAATTGATAATGTGCTTAATTGATATTATGTGATACTTTATATATTTTTCATAGCATTAGATGCATAATATTTCCATGAGCTTTTATGAATTAATTGTTAATGTGACTAAATGCTCTTATATGACCTTAAATGCTCATATATGTAAATGTGTGGATTTAATTGCATGACTTAAATGGAGTTAGATACTCACTTTCCATGGAATTAGACTTGAGTGCATGCATTCATATTGTTCAAGGACTTAAGTGCAAATAATGATGATTCATGCATTTAGTGGGAGATATAATATACCTTATATGCATCTCTTCTCTCTCATTCTATATATTTCATTTCCTCAAGAAATCTCACATACACACACACTAATACACGATATTTACACCAAGGAAGGCGGAGAGGGATTTCATCATCTCCCAAGCTAGAATTCAAGGAGGATTTGCATGAGTGAAGCATCATCATATCATCCTTGCTCATCTTTTCATTTCTTCGAGGTATAGATGGATTAATTGTATGAATCTCTTGAGATATAGTTGAGTAGGGTTTGATGAGTTGGATGTGATTCCTTGTTTATTTGAGGTTAGAAGCATGATTATGTTCATTAGAATTGGTGGCTTGCATGAATCCTTGAACTATATGGAGGTTGGAAGACATGAAAATATATGGGGTTTTGAATGATGATTCCTTGATGATTGATGCATATTTGATGGTTTGTTTGATGTCTAAATGAAGTATATGAGTTATATACATGTTATATGATAGTTTTGAGTTGATTTCTTGCATTGATTTGGTGTTTAAATGGCTTTGGAGCCATTTTCCGTGAACCCCCTGTTTTGCCCCTTTTTCCAGCCCTGGAAGGGTACCCGGGCAGTACTTTTGTCCTGAAAAGTTTCTGGACCACTTTTCCCGGCCGGGGAATTTTTCCCTTGAACTTTACCCGGCTGGCTACCCCCTCATCCGAACTCCGATTGACCTGATTTTTAATCCTTTGGAAACCTCTTGAAGTGTAGAATACTCTCCACTTGGAATCACCTCAATATCTTTTCTATTTTGTTTGATATTATCAATTCTTTTTGGTGTCGCTGCTTTACCGACAAACTGCATTCACCCAACTTCAAGCTTACACCATTTTCTCCTCGCTTTCAACTAGAAAACGAGCCATATATGCTCGGAAAGCCCTATGTGTCTAGTTTCATTTCCAATAAGAAAAATGTTATTCCAACTTCTGTATCTGAAGATATTCCAGTTTTCCTACAGAGTGTGCATTTCCGGAAATTGCCCGTTTTTGTCTTACTTCACCAAAACCTTCTTTATTGCATTCCTTTCACTCTCTTGGCTCCCATATGTGACTTATATGATAAATATACTTGATTAATTGAAAAGTATGCTCCTACTTGACACTTCTTGGTACTTAATTGCTCAAACGTTATTGTGTGACTTCATGCCTTATATGAATTGAACTTCAAATAATTGAATAATATGAATACATGATTTCTTGTTAGTAATTTCAACTCTTAGGTGTGAATTGGTGTTTATACATGCCTAGTTTTAATGGATTCCTTGGTTTTATTTATTTACATGAGCATTGTCGTGCGTCCTAATTGGTCTCATATTGACTCATGTCTCACGGGTTCCCACATTCCCTTTCTTGTCCAGTTTTTCTCCAGGGCGGAGATCATGGATCTTGTGGGCTTTGTCTTGTAGCCTTATCTTGTCCCGTCACTCATCAGGTGAGGTTTAATTCTAGATACTTAGAACCCTTACAACCCTATTTGTGTTTTCGGCCAAAAGGTATATATATTTATAGTTTTCAAATCTTATTGATTTACAACGGATGTCATGATTTGAACGGATTGATTGATTGATTGATTGATTGTTTTGGCGAGTAAGCATGTTAACATTGGGGCCCGAGGGTAGTGTATTGAGCCAACCGAGGAAGCAAGGGCTGACGGGTAACTCTTGCACTATCCTCACAAACTGTGGGATCACCTCTGAATCAACCAGGAGGTTTGGTGGAGGAAGAAATCCCGTACGTGGGAGTCATGTTCCCGACGCACACCATGATTGGATGGCGGGGGCTTGAAATCCCCCATCACTCGGAGGAAGAAGGATGGATTGAAATTGCTAATTGTGCACGGAATTATTTGTGTGATCACCTAATTCATTAATTAAATTGAATGATTGTACACTTTTGGTGAAAGGTTGGAGATTTGCCCTCACTCGCCGGGCCACGTATTGAATTGATCGTGATTGAATTATTAAATTGATTAGTTGTAATCTCAGGCGAGTCCTACTTTTCTATTGAACTTATATTGCCTTCTTTTCTAAAATCTTACCCGAGATTATAGCTTGCATGGTAATTGCGTATATATTTATTTATACCCCTTGCTTAGTCCGTGTTGGAGTGACCCCTCAACTTTTCAGTTTTTGCAGGATCGTGCTAGGCGGGAATTAAAGTCTAGCTTGTCTTTTATTCGGGTCTAGCACTTCACCTCATATTTTGGTTCATGTATTGATACTTCTTATATTTGGTATTATGCTTTAGTCATGTTGGATACGATATTGTATTGATATGTAAATGTGGGTATCTATTTGTAAATATGTAAACATGGTACCTATAAGTATTGAATGTTATTGCTTCCGCTTTTATTGCTCCGAATTGTTTATTGGTATGAATTGAGGGTACCCGCCTAGCTTTTGAGTTTTTTTTGTCACCCGTTCGCTATAGTTTTGGTTCAGGTACGGATCAACCATTTCGTATGTGGACTGAGCTATAGTACGGGGGTGTGGCATCTCGGCGTTCCGGGTGCTACAGCTACACCCTTTGAACCTGGCATTTGTGTGTGACCCTCTAGGTTCAATGTCAGTTAGCAGTGAACCTAATTAATTAACATACTTTATTAATTAATTGTCTCACAGATCACACGACTATAGTCTAGCAACAGGTGTGTGACCCCTACCCGAAATGTGAATGCATATTCGAAAGAACCTTTCTGTCAATGACATCATGTGGGATACGATCCTCCTACCATCCTATCTCTCGATTAAGATCTAGGACATGGGAATATAGAGAGCCCTACTAATCTTAATCTTAAAACAAAGTTCCCTTCATATTCCATTTAATCTCAATCAAAGAAAACCCTATTTTCTTGATGTCTTGATCTAACCACCTTGCGCAAGGATTTTGTGATGTAACATGAATAACTTGTGTAATAAGAGGTCATCTTGCCTACAGCAAGTGTAGGCCCTTTATTGATTCTAACAATTCTCATATGCCACTTGTGTAATCCCAACATAGGTCGTAATTCAGGTGTCTATATGGTGACACCCTTTTGAGCCTATATCAAAGATTACAGTGTTAGCTCATATGAGACAATGTGGAATTTCAAGTCTTAGGATTAATTCCTCACGTCATTGACATGTGAGATATTTCCTAATCTGGAACTTTGTGGAAACTTCCTTTCCAATTTAGGAATGTTCTCTCACAGGACATCTAAGTGATGAAGTTCTTGTGACTTCCTTCCCATTTAGGAATCTTCTCACGCGAAGTACCTCAGTGGACTTATTCTATCAACAAGCACCCTTACGTATTATGAATGCATTATCGTATGCACTTATCACCCCATGAAATCGGGTGATCCTTCTTAAGGACCTAACTACACAAGCAAGTCTCAACGGAGTTAAGGCCGACACTCCCACTGTCTATCAGACTCATCGACTTAGAGAAGTTTCTAATCCTCACCCATGGAGTTAAGAACTTGTTTCATATGTCGTTCTCATAATGACAAAGTTCTTAATGGCCTCATCGGATTAGGGGAGTTCTAAAACATGTGCACGTAAGGGAAACATACAAAACACGTAATGGCGTATAAGAAGTGTTCGCCTATGATTACAATAATTTGTATATTATTCAAAGATTGTCTGCGATATAGGGGAAGTCCCAAAGTATAATAGCTTTCTAGGGCACTATTCCCAACACTCTCTCCCTTAAGATCCTAACAACCGGCCCTCATCAACATTTTTGATATAAAAAACGCCGCAATAAAGGCAAGGGAAGAAAAGAGAAGAACACCTCTTTTCTTGCATATTTGAGCTCAAAACTCTTTCTTCTTCTTCCAGCACTTCAAGGTTTGTATGGTTGTAGATTCTCGACCTCCTAAGCTTCATTTTCATCCATATGTTTTATTTTTTAACTTGAGTATCCATGGTATATGAGAATTATGATGAATAGTAAGGGTTTGAACCAAAAATTTGAATTATATGTGTAACACCCGAGCGCAAGGTGTCACATCCCCCGCACCGAGACCCGACCCGAATATGAAATAGACGATCCATACCCGATCCAAATCACGGCGAACGGGGACATACACACACTCTATGCTAGGCGGGACTAACCCTTGAACCATAAAATCAGAATAAACATTAAAGCGGAAGCATTAACTGGCCGTAATATAAACAATAATTATTCACGTTCCAAAATAGGCCATTTACATCATCAAATGCCGTCAAGGCTTAAAACAACAAGTACGCTCCATTAATTAATCATATACAAAGATCAAAATACCATGTGCAAGTGTAAGACCGAAAATACAAGGGCTAAAAGTGAAAGTAAAACCTATGACTCGAAATCCCGCCTAGTTCCTTGACACCTGCACAACACAACTGAAAACCAAAAAGGTTCAGTCCAAAAGGGACTGGTGGGTATAAAAACAGGGCATAAGTATAATATACGACAGTATTTAACGATCACATGCAAGCTATAATCCCAAGTGAGGTTTTTAAAGGATTTCCAAGTGGCAAATAGAAATCATCAAAAGGGATTATAACGATTCATTAACATTAGGTCATTAATGGCCCGGCGAGTGGGCGTGCATCATCACCAACCAACACCTCGTATACTACATTAACATTCATTGACATTCATTAAAATTCATTCATTCATTCTTTCTTTCTTTTCATGCATATCATTCTTTAGTGCACATTCAATAACATTTACACCTTCTTCCTCCGGGTTGGTAGCGGGTTTGCAAGGCCCATCCACCCATTCATTGACCAAAAGGGGAACATGACTCCCCAGATGGCACTCAGCGTCCATTCCTCGCTAACTCCTAACGAGGTCCGGTTACGCCGTTCATTGGTGGGACTAGTGTGAGGGTTTACCGTCAGCCCTTGCCTCTTCGGGCCCCCACTCACACCAAGCCCCTGGGCCCCATTCAGTGCATAACATTCATTCATTCTCGCCAAAACATTAGGTAGGATTCATGAAATAAGGGCTTTACGTTTGCAATCATTTACTCGATAAAAGACCCAATATATATATCATATTACTTTGGCTTAAAACTTTTCACGTAGGAAGATATATCGGGTCGTTTTATCTAAGTAGAAGAGAAACCCACCTTAAACGGCAACAAGGAGAATACACGAGCCTCACAGACCGGCCTCGTCTCCAACGGACTCAAAATCTGTGCAAGAGAGGTGAAGTGAGACTCAATAAGACCAAATAAGACGCTCGGCAATGAAATGATTATGATATGAATGTATAAAAGATAAGATTATGTTATGAAAATGGTCATGTGCACTATTAAGGAATTTAAATCATAAAATCAAGTCATTCGATCTTTCATTCACTTTCATTCGAAATCATCAATCCACATTTTACAATCAATTCAATTTAAGATTTCAAATATAATCAAAGGATTCAAACATGATCATAGCACTTATTAAATCACATTTGAAATTAGCAATTAGACAATTAAATAAATTCAATTTAATATCGAAAATTAAATAAAACATAAAATAGATAACAATTAAATTCTATAATTCGATTAAATCACATATCATTTAATATTTACTAAACATATATCAACATATATAATATATATTAATATATATATATATATAACACATGCATGCAAATTACATTTATATATATAAACATGCATACGTAATTCATGCATGCAAAATAACTTAAGAATGCATGCAAAACTAATACATGCAAAATAATATCTCATGCATGCAAACACTCATACAACTCATGCAAGCTCCCACAAGCTATCAGCATTCATGCAAGAGAGAAGTAACCCAGCAGCAGAAGCTTCGCGGTAACAGCAAAACAGGCATGAAAAATACAAGGTGACACCCCCGTGTCACCTTCATAGAACAAACCGAGACACCCCCGTGTCTCGGTACAGAGAAAAAAACCCAACCTGCACCCCCGTTTCTCGCTGGAACAGTAAGAACGACACACCCGTGTCACAGCCTGTAGCAGCAGCAACAAAACGCAGAACAGCCCCTGTTTCTAGCTCAAACGCAGCCACAACTCAAGCAACAAATAAGTAACATATGTAGCAATAAATGACATGAAATGCACCACAAAACCAGTCCTAACCATGTACAAAAATGACAGCAAAAGCAAGGAGGAAACACAGCAGCCAAACCAGTCCAGAAACAGGGCCAAAATCAACGAAAAACAGGGCATGATTGATCTCAATCAATCTCAACAAGTTCAGGCCAATTAAGCTATCAAATATGAAGCAAAACAATACCATTTTATCGTATAAATCAGTCCCACAACAGTTCAAACATGAAAGGCAGTCGTACGTGACCATTTCTTCAAAGTTTTTCAAAGAGCCATAAATGATATCTCATAAATACTTCAACTACCATGAAATCAGTGATCATAAATGAGAAGAAGATATCAAAACAATCATTTTCAGGCTTGCAATCATTCAAATCCATTAAGAATAGAAGAAGATCAACATAAATGCCCAAAACCGACTCTATTGCAAGATCAGCCCAAAATGCATGAAACCATGATCAAATTTGGGGATGAATGAATGAAAATGATCAGGAATGAACATATAATATAACCCTAAGCTTACCTTGTTGATTGGATGAGGATTGGATGAGATTTGAGCTCCAAAATCTCCAAGGAAACAAGGGTTACGGGGAAAAACTAGAGAGCAGTAACTTTGGATGAGATTTGTGAATTGTGTGAGGGTTGGCTCGGTTAGGGCATGGTACAGCAGGTTAGGTGGTTGAGTTAGGGTTCCAAAAGTCTAACCATAGTTAATTTGGTCAACAAATGAATAAGTTATGGCCATTTTTGTGCAACAAGGTCAGTTTCGTCGCCGTTTCGTTTTTCGGTTGAATTTCGGGGTTTCAAATGACGTTAGAAAAATATAAGGCTAAGTTTATTAAACTCGAATTTTCGTTACGAGTTCAGCGAAGTTGACGGAACTCGAATCCGAGTTCCCGAGCTCAAGATATTAAATACGGAACCAAGGGTGCGCTAAGTGCTCGTTAGCCCCCGAATTGGATTCCAAAATTCAAATTAAATCCGAAACACAAGCAAACGAATTCGAAAATACAAAACGAACAATTATTCATATATAAGACACGTATAAGTTCAACATATTAAATTCGTATTCCTGTATCAATTCAAATAGAAACGAAGCACGTAAATGTCACTCATGCGCAAAGTAACAATAAAATTCTTAACATTAACATTAATAAACAATTCAATTCATATATAATATATTATATATATATTAACGCATGCATACGTATATATATAACTTATAATACATGCATGCATATATAATATATAAACATAAAATGCATGCATAATTATTCTCATGCACACGTACACAATAATATATATATATTTATATGACCACTTAAGGATGTAACACCCGAGCGCAAGGTGTCACATCCCCCGCACCGAGACCCGACCCGAATATGAAATGGACGATCCATACTGTAAAGCTCAAAGTGCTTGTCCCACATCGGAAGAAGAGGAGAACGAAGCCTTCTTTATAAGGGGGTGGATACCTCTTCCCTGTTGAGGCCTTTTCCTGGGTGGGCGCCTTCGGGCTTAAATTCCACCGGGAGAAACAAAACCGTGAGGGTGGTGTCGCTTAGCCCACCAAAGCGGACAATATCGACAGGCGGGTTTTCGGGCTGTTACAAATGGTATCAGAGCTGGGACTCGGTCCGGTGTGCCAGCGAGGACGCTGGGCCCTTATGGGGGGGTGGACTGTAAAGCTCAAAGTGCTTGTCCCACATCGGAAGAAGAGGAGAACGAAGCCTTCCTTATAAGGGGGTGGATACCTCTTCCCTGTTGAGGCCTTTTCCTGGGTGGGCGCCTTCGGGCTTAAATTCCACCGGGAGAAACAAAACCGTGAGGGTGGTGTCGCTTAGCCCACCAAAGCGGACAATATCGACAGGCGGGTTTTCGGGCTATTACACATACCCGATCCAAATCACGGCGAACGGGGACATACACACTCTCTATGCTAGGCGGGACTAACCCTTGAACCATAAAATCAGAATAAACATTAAAGCGGAAGCATTAACTGGCCGTAATACAAACAATAATTATTCACGTTCCAAAATAGGCCATTTACATCATCAACTGCCGTTAAGGCTTAAAACAACAAGTACGCTCCATTAATTAATCATATACAAAGATCAAAATACCATGAGCAAGTGTAAGACCGAAAATACAAGGGCTAAAAGTGAAAGTAAAACCTATGACTCGAAATCCCACCTAGTTCCTTGACACCTGCACAACACAACTGAAAACCAAATGGGTTCAGTTCAAAAGGGACTGGTGGGTATAAAAACTGGGCATAAGTATAATATACGACAGTATTTAAAGATCACATGCAAGCTATAATCCCAAGTGAGGTTTTTAAAGGATTTCCAAGTGGCAAATAGAAATCATCAAAAGGGATTATAACGATTCATTAACATTAGCTCATTAATGGCCCGGCGAGTGGGCGTGCATCATCTTCAACCAACACCTCGTGTACTACATTAACATTCATTGACATTCATTAACATTCATTCATTCATTCTTTCTTTCTTTTCATGCATATCATTCTTTAGTGCGCATTCAATAACATTTACACCTTCTTCCTCCGGGTTGGTGGCGGGTTTGCAAGGCCCATCCACCCATTCATTGACCAAAAGGGGAACATGACTCCCCAGATGGCACTCAGCGTCCATTCCTCGCTACCTCCTAACGAGGTCCGGTTACGCCGTTCATTGGTGGGACTAGTGTGAGGGTTTACCTTCAGCCCTTGCCTCCTCGGGTCCCCACTCACACCAAGCCCCTGGGCCCCATTCAGTGCATAACATTCATTCATTCTCGCCAAAATATTAGGTAGGATTCATGAAATAAGGGCTTTACGTTTGCAATCATTTACTCGATAAAAGTCTCAATATATATATCATATTACTTTGGCTTAAAACTTTTCACGTAGGAAGATATATCGGGTCGTTTTATCTAAGTAGAAGAGAAACCCACCTTAAACGGCAACAAGGAGAATACACGAGCCTCACAGACCGGCCTCGTCTCCAACGGACTCAAAATCTGTGCAAGAGAGGTGAAGTGAGACTCAATAAGACCAAATAAGACGCTCGGCAATGAAATGATTATGATATGAATATATAAAAGATAAGATTATGTTATGAAAATGCTCATGTGCACTATTAAGGAATTTAAATCATAAAATCAAGTCATTCGATCTTTCATTCACTTTCATTCGAAATCATCGATCCACATTTTACAATTAATTCAATTTAAGATTTCAAATATAATCAAAGGATTCAAACATGATCATAGCACTTATTAAATCACATTTGAAATTAGCAATTAGACAATTAAATAAATTCAATTTAATATCGAAAATTAAATAAAACATAAAATAGATAACAATTAAATTCTATAATTCGATTAAATCACATATCATTTAATATTTACTAAACATATATCAACATATATAATATATATTAATATATATATATATATAACACATGCATGCAAATTACATTTATATATATAAACATGCATACGTAATTCATGCATGCAAAATAACTTAAGAATGCATGCAAAACTAATACATGCAAAACAATATCTCATGCATGCAAACACTCATACAACTCATGTAAGCTCCCACAAGCTATCAGCATTCATGCAAAAGAGAAGTAACCCAGCAGCAGCAGCTTCGCGGTAACAGCAAAACATGCATGAAAAATAAAAGGTGACACCCCCGTGTCACCTTCATAGAACAAACCGAGACATCCCCGTGTCTCGGTACAGAGAAAACAACCCAAGCTGCACCCCCGTTTCTCGCTGGAACAGTAAGAACGACACACCCGTGTCACAGCCTGTAGCAGCAGCAACAAAACGTAGAACAGCCCCTGTTTCTAGCTCAAACGCAGCCACAACTCAAGCAACAAATAAGTAACATATGTAGCAAAAAATGACATGAAATGCACCACAAAACCAGTCCTAACCATGTACAAAAATGACAGCAAAAGCAAGGAGGAAACGCAGCAGCAAAACCAGTCCAGAAACAGGGCCAAAATCAACGAAAAACAGGGCATGATTGATCTCAATCAATCTCAACAAGTTCAGGCCAATTAAGCTATTAAATCTGAAGCAAAACAATACCATTTTATCGTACAAATCAGTCCCACAACAGTTCAAACATGAAAGGCAGTCGTACGTGACCATTTCTTCAAAGTTTTTCAAAGAGTCATAAATGATATCTCATAAATACTTCAACTACCATGAAATCAATGATCATAAATGAGAAGAAGATATCAAAACAATCATTTTCAGGCTTGCAATCATTCAAATCCATCAAGAATAGAAGAAGATCGACATAAATGCCCAAAACCGACTCTATTGCAAGATCAGCCGAAAATGCATGAAACCATGATCAAATTTGGGGATGAATGAATGAAAATGATCAGGAATGAACATATAATATAACCCTAAGCTTACCTTGTTGATTGGATGAGGATTGGATGAGATTTGAGCTCCAAAATCTCCAAGGAAACAAGGGTTACGGGGAAAATCTGGAGAGCAGTAACTTTGGATGAGATTTGTGAATTGTGTGAGGGTTGGTTTGGTTAGGGCATGGTACATCATGTTAGGTGGTTGAGTTAGGATTCCAAAAGGTCTAACCATAGTTAATTTGGTCAACAAATGAATAAGTTATGGCCATTTTAGTGCAACAAGGTCAGTTTCGTCGCCGTTTCGTTTTTCGGTTGAATTTCGGGGTTTCAAATGACCTTAGAAAAATATAAGGCTAAGTTTACTAAACTCGAATTTTCGTTACGAGTTCAGCGAAGTTGACGGAACTCGAATCCGAGTTCCCGAGCTCAAGATATTAAATACGGAACCAAGGGTGCGCTAAGTGCTCGTTAGCCCCCGACTTGGATTCCAAAATTCAAATTAAATCCGAAACACAAGCAAATGAATTCGAAAATATGAAACGAACAATTATTCATATACAAGACACGTATAAGTTCAACATATTAAATTCGGACAAAATTCCTGTATCAATTCAAATAGAAACGAAGCACGTAAATGTTACTCATGCGCAAAGTAACAATAAAATTCATAACATTAACATTAATAAACAATTCAATTCATATATAATATATTATATATAAAATAACGCATGCATACGTATATATATATAACTTATAATACATGCATGCATATATAATATATAAACATAAAATGCATGCATAATTATTCTCATGCACACGTACACAATAATATATATATATATATTTATATTTATATTATATAAATATATTTAATATTAATAACACTAGATAAAATAATTAACATTTAATATAATTAAAGCAAAATTAAATATATAAGACACGTATAATTAATTATTTCGCGCAATTAAGGAGCACACAAGTTATTCACATAAATTCAAATTCAAATATTGCGTATATTTCAATTAATCACTTATTTAACAATTAAACAATGAAATTTAATTATAGAAAACACTAAAAACCAATTAATTTGCGCAATTTAGTAAACATATACGGCATGCTGTACTCATAAAAGAACTGGGGCGTTACAACCTTTCCCCCTTAAAAGAATCCGTCCTCGGATTCACTATCTGCCTGAAAACAATTAATGAAGGAACCCCGTTCCTCCCAACAACAAGGAGAGAATCCCCGTCTCTCAAACAACAATGAGAGAACCCGGTCTCTCAAAAGCAACAAAGAGAGAACCGCGTCTCTCGCAAGCAAAGAGAGCACCCCGTCTCTCGAACAAAAATAAGAGCTAAGGAAGTCTCCAATACTCCCGAGCAACACAACACAAAACAATAATTAAAATCACGTAAAACGCCTAAAGCAGGTAATAGATATCATCCACGTTGATCAACAACTATTCCAAGTTAACATGATAGGGAATCAAAGCACATAATATAAAAATTATTGGAGTTAAGTTTGTATGGATGCATGTATCATGGATGTCATAAGTACCGTTCACCGTAGTTGCGAAATTTAGAATTGTAAGTTGTCGTTGTCCAGTGTATGATCTGTCCTGAAGATAAACTTAGTGCTCAACTTGTCTTTAACCTCTTCAGGGTACCCCGGTGAAGCAATTGATGAATCCTTTAAGGATTATACTCTTGAATCCCTTCTAACTTGTACTGTTTCCAGTCTTCAACATTTCCCATAATCTTCGTTCGACTAACCAACTCTTTTTAATTGACCGCTTGACCTCCCCGAATACCCTTAAATCGTCTGTCCCGAACTCAGGTCTGTAGTTATTACCTTTACCATATCGAAGTCTAACATATCCCCGAGGATAACCACTCTGGACAACCTTGATGATTCAATCCCGACCTTAAGATGTTTATTCTTATGGTCTCTCTCAACACAAATCCTTTCCCATCTTCCGTTCCTATGATCCGTTCATTCCCTTTGACCCCCTGAAGGTTATATTCGATAATTAGTCTCATATTTCTTTAATCGAAGACAGAAGGTTCTTGACGATTCCTAGGTTTTGATTTAGATTTCTTAATGTTCATCCTCTTCGGTTTTGTTTCTTCTTAACTCCTTCCAACTCATTGGACCAAGCTTTATTGACAGCATCTCTTTCTGTGTTAATTCGAATTGATTCCCTCTCGATAAGTCAACTAGAGAGTTTCCTTAACTTCTCCGTAACTCCTCCATCTTCAAATCGACTTACACATGTAGAAAATTCAATGAACTATCTTCCCAATTCCTCGTGAAAATCTTCAGCCCGAATTTAGTGGCCTAACCTTCATTTTAATGGCCAACCGTTAAAGTCGTCTTATTTATTTCCGCTCACTAACATAACCCCGGATCTTCCTAATTGCACTTTCGTTATCTCTATTATTTATTTCTTCAGCCACAACTTCAAGTCTTAATTTTTGCTTCTTGGTTACGCTCTCCCCCTTAAATTTTCTATCGTTATACCTTGAACTCCATCAATCCATCTTTCACCGAAATTCTTGATAAAACAATTTCATTTGGGGAGGGAGGGGAGGAATTTAACAAACATAGAAACCCCCTTCTCTATTCTTGTTCGATCCAACACCCTAAAGCCAACTCTAGTTTCGCTTCTTTTTCTGAATCCCATTTCCATCAACCTGCCCCTTATTTGAGGTTCTTTAATTTCTCCAACGTTACCTACCTATGCAACTCCATTATTTCCTTTCATCTAAATTCTGAGGTGGCTCGGTTAAAATGATACTTGATGGGTGAGATGAAGGAACTTCCTATCAAATAAACACTAAAGTGCATGTCGGGTTAAGATATGCATGTGGCACTCTTGCGACAATGAAATATGCAACACCTTAGAGCAACGAAATCAAATAGAAATGCGCGCACGAACGCAAATAAAGAAGAATAAATACTCGATGTGAAGTATGATGCACGTGCTATGAATGTTTTGGAACCTGTCACCAATGGGGTAAGTTGTTAGCTCGGTAGCTTTCTCTCGTTTCTCCAAGCACGAGGTTACTTTGACTTGCTGATCATGCTTCGTCTTTCCCACGGTCTTCAAGATTTCCAAGAATCCTGTGCATCAGTTATATCTTCCACTGTCCGGAATTGAAATTTCACGATCCCTGATTCCTTCGACATCCACTGAATTGGCCTCTGTATTTATTCCCCGAGAATAACTCTTCAACATTGCCCAAAATCTCTTACAAAATTGAACCCTAATGCAATTCTGAACCCTACTTCTCGCCATCACCGTGACCAAGACTCCCGTCCTTATCCGTTGTGAACTTAGATTGACGAATTAAGCGTGTTTTCTAATTGCTTATACCTGAGCGTATGATTTCCTTGCAAAGAGTCTCTCCCCGAGAATAATCCTTCAACCGGTCTTTGCCTTTCTTTAGCGTTCCATTTGTTGCTCCATATCTTCCAATTCAACTTCTCAACATGACAATTCCGCTTGGATTTGGAAAAATGAACTCAAATCCCGTTTTCAATATCGCCACCTTCCCTATATTTGTATTTACCCAGGTACTTGCCTCTCTCTACTCCCTTCCAGACTCGTTTCCCATCTTAATCGAAATCCAAAGCACTCAAATCCAACTCTTCCCAGTCTTAACTTCGACAACTTGATTTCAAATCACTGGGCTTAGTCAGAAATCCTTCTTTGTCGACCCTTGGTGCACAACTCCTACCGGACCCATTTTATCTTAACTCCTTTTAATTATTAATACCTCTTCAATGATCCAAATCCGGAATCAAAATACCTTCAAGGTTTGTTCACTTCATTCATTAGGTTGAAAAATCTCGTTGCTTCCAATCAAAGGCACCTTATATGGCAGAGTCGTATATGTCAATCTTCTAAGTCGTAACCATCTCATAATCAATCCCTATTTCACCAAGTATCCTTCTACCACCGCATCTCTTAATTCAAACCTCCCATTCCGAGTCCTAATCTTTGAACTCTAGCTCCCTCTAGAAAACCTCACATCTCGAATTCTCTACATTCTTCCCGGGTGTATCCCTCCTAGCTTCCATGCCTCAGGAAGAGCTAGCAATAGATCGTCTTTATCGTGGAACTTGGCCGTGGTTTGATATTATCTTTATAACCTGTAAATCATAACTCATTTTGAAGGTACATGCATGCGATTAGGGCATGCATATGGCACATATTCAACACGAAAGACACGGATCCGGTATAAAATGCAACAGGTAATTCAACAAGATTAAAAAGAAAGACAATTTCATGTTCAAAATCGATGCAATGCGCACATTATCACGTAGTTCCTATGCCGAACGACTAGACTGACCCACACGACACGAGAGCCCGAGTTTTGTAACCCGTGGCTCTGATACCACTTAAGGATGTAACACCCGAGCGCAAGGTGTCACATCCCCCGCACCGAGACCCGACCCGAATATGAAATGGACGATCCATACCCGATCCAAATCACGGCGAACGGGGACATACACACACTCTATGCTAGGCGGGACTAACCCTTGAACCATAAAATCAGAATAAACATTAAAGCGGAAGCATTAACTGGCCGTAATATAAACAATAATTATTCACGTTCCAAAATAGGCCATTTACATCATCAAATGTCGTAAGGCTTAAAACAACAAGTACGCTCCATTAATTAATCATATACAAAGATCAAAATACCATGTGCAAGTGTAAGACCGAAAATATAAGGGCTAAAAGTGAAAGTAAAACCTATGACTCGAAATCCCGCCTAGTTCCTTGACACCTGCACAACACAACTGAAAACCAAATGGGTTCAGTCCAAAAGGGACTGGTGGGTATAAAAACAGGGCATAAGTATAATATACGACAGTATTTAACGATCACATGCAAGCTATAATCCCAAGTGAGGTTTTTAAAGGATTTCCAAGTGGCAAATAGAAATCATCAAAAGGGATTATAACGATTCATTAACATTAGGTCATTAATGGCCCGGCGAGTGGGCGTGCATCATCTCCAACCAACACCTCGTGTACTACATTAACATTCATTGACATTCATTAACATTCATTCATTCATTCTTTCTTTCTTTTCATGCATATCATTCTTTAGTGCGCATTCAATAACATTTACACCTTCTTCCTCCGGGTTGGTGGCGGGTTTGCAAGGCCCATCCACCCATTCATTGACCAAAAGGGGAACATGACTCCCCAGATGGCACTCAGCGTCCATTCCTCGCTACCTCCTAACGAGGTCCGGTTACGCCGTTCATTGGTGGGACTAGTGTGAGGGTTTACCTTCAGCCCTTGCCTCCTCGGGTCCCCACTCACACCAAGCCCCTGGGCCCCATTCAGTGCATAACATTCATTCATTCTCGCCAAAATATTAGGTAGGATTCATGAAATAAGGGCTTTACGTTTGCAATCATTTACTCGATAAAAGTCTCAATATATATATCATATTACTTTGGCTTAAAACTTTTCACGTAGGAAGATATATCGGGTCGTTTTATCTAAGTAGAAGAGAAACCCACCTTAAACGGCAACAAGGAGAATACACGAGCCTCACAGACCGGCCTCGTCTCCAACGGACTCAAAATCTGTGCAAGAGAGGTGAAGTGAGACTCAATAAGACCAAATAAGACGCTCGGCAATGAAATGATTATGATATGAATATATAAAAGATAAGATTATGTTATGAAAATGCTCATGTGCACTATTAAGGAATTTAAATCATAAAATCAAGTCATTCGATCTTTCATTCACTTTCATTCGAAATCATCGATCCACATTTTACAATTAATTCAATTTAAGATTTCAAATATAATCAAAGGATTCAAACATGATCATAGCACTTATTAAATCACATTTGAAATTAGCAATTAGACAATTAAATAAATTCAATTTAATATCGAAAATTAAATAAAACATAAAATAGATAACAATTAAATTCAATAATTCGATTAAATCACATATCATTTAATATTTACTAAACATATATCAACATATATAATATATATTAATATATATATATATATATATAACACATGCATGCAAATTACATTTATATATATAAACATGCATACGTAATTCATGCATGCAAAATAACTTAAGAATGCATGCAAAACTAATACATGCAAAACAATATCTCATGCATGCAAACACTCATACAACTCATGCAAGCTCCCACAAGCTATCAGCATTCATGCAAGAGAGAAGTAACCCAGCAGCAGCAGCTTCGCGGTAACAGCAAAACAGGCATGAAAAATACAAGGTGACACCCCCGTGTCACCTTCATAGAACAAACCGAGACACCCCCGTGTCTCGGTACAGAGAAAACAACCCAACCTGCACCCCCCGTTTCTCGCTGGAACAGTAAGAACAACACACCCGTGTCACAGCCTGTAGCAGCAGCAACAAAACGCAGAACAACCCCTGTTTCTAGCTCAAACGCAGCCACAACTCAAGCAACAAATAAGTAACATATGTAGCAATAAATGACATGAAATGCACCACAAAACCAGTCCTAACCATGTACAAAAATGACAGCAAAAGCAAGGAGGAAACGCAGCAGCAAAACCAGTCCAGAAACAGGGCCAAAATCAACGAAAAACAGGGCATGATTGATCTCAATCAATCTCAACAAGTTCAGGCCAATTAAGCTATCAAATATGAAGCAAAACAATACCATTTTATCGTATAAATCAGTCCCACAACAGTTCAACCATGAAAGGCAGTCGTACGTGACCATTTCTTCAAAGTTTTTCAAAGAGCCATAAATGATATCTCATAAATACTTCAACTACCAAGAAATCAATGATCATAAATGAGAAGAAGATATCAAAACAATCATTTTCAGGCTTGCAATCATTCAAATCCATCAAGAATAGAAGAAGATCGACATAAATGCCCAAAACCGACTCTATTGCAAGATCAGCCGAAAATGCATGAAACCATGATCAAATTTGGGGATGAATGAATGAAAATGATCAGGAATGAACATATAATATAACCCTAACCTTGTTGATTGGATGAGGATTGGATGAGATTTGAGCTCCAAAATCTCCAAGGAAACAAGGGTTACGGGGAAAAACTGGAGAGCAGTAACTTTGGATGAGATTTGTGAATTGTGTGAGGCTTGGTTCGGTTAGGGCATGGTACAGCCGGTTAGGTGGTTGAGTTAGGGTTCCAAAAAGTCTAACCATAGTTAATTTGGTCAACAAATGAATAAGTTATGGCCATCTTAGTGCAACAAGGTCAGTTTCGTCGCCGTTTCGTTTTTCGGTTGAATTTCGGGGTTTCAAATGACGTTAGAAAAATATAAGGCTAAGTTTACTAAACTAGAATTTTCGTTACGAGTTTATCGAAGTTGACGGAACTCGAATCCGAGTTCCCGAGCTCAAGATATTAAATACGGAACCAAGGTTGCGCTAAGTGCTCGTTAGCCCCCGACTTGGATTCCAAAATTCAAATTAAATCCGAAACACAAGCAAATGAATTCAAAAATACGAAACGAATAATTATTCATATACAAGACACGTATAAGTTCAACATATTAAATTCGCACAAAATTCCTGTATCAATTCAAATAGAAACGAAGCACGTAAATGTCACTCATGCGCAAAGTAACAATAAAATTCATAACATTAACATTAATAAACAATTCAATTCATATATAATATATTATATATATAATAACGCATGCATACGTATATATATATATAACTTATAATACATGCATGCATATATAATATATAAACACAAAATGCATGCATAATTATTCTCATGCACACGTACACAATAATATATATATATATATATATATATATATATATTTATATTTATATTATATAAATATATTTAATATTAATAACACTAGATAAAATAATTAACATTTAATATAATTAAAGCAAAATTAAATATATAAGACACGTATAATTAATTATTTCGCACAATTAAGGAGCACACAAGTTATTCACATAAATTCAAATTCAAATATTGCGTATATTTCAATTAATCACTTATTTAACAATTAAACAATGAAATTTAATTATAGGAAACACTAAAAACCAATTAATTTGCGCAATTTAGTAAACATATACGTCATGTTGTACTCATAAAAGAACTGGGGTGTTACAATATGCCATCCTTGAGTTGTGTGTTGATTTGAAGCTTGTTTTATGATCTCATGAGCTCCATTTATACTTGTATGAACTTGAATTTGTTGGTAATTGAGTAATCAATAAGTTTCCATTGATGTTCATGGAGGTTGAGTGCATAAAAGTTTGATTTTTTTGGAGTTTTGCATCACATTTGTTGCTCTTTACTTGCACTTCGTTGTGGAATAGATTTGAGCATGTTTTGGGTGCTGTTTTACTGTGTTTTAGCTGTTGTTTTATGCCTCATATATTGCCCTTTGTTTCTGCTGCGTTTAGGGAGGGTTATGCAGGTGAAACAGGGCCTGCTACTAGCATTTTTATAGCTTCTTGGAGTGCAGAATAGTTGTTCGCCTACTTGTATTGTTGGGATTGAACGGCCATTCCTCTATGTAGGGACTTCGTCTAGTCCAAAACGGCTTCTTGGGGAGGAAAACGGTCATTCTCATGGGCCGGGTTCAGCCTCTATGAAGCTGAACGACCGTTCTCCCCTTGGTGCTTTGATTTGTGAACGATCGTTCTCAGCCATGAGTGCATGCATACGTTTTTTTGCTTCGTTTGATGATTCGTTTGATCTCTTATACCCCTAATTTAATCCGAATATGTTAATAACTTATATTGTGGTATGTTATGATGTGATTATGAATTTTATGGTGTGTTTTACAGGTGTAAACGTGACTTTTGTGCGTAAGCATTTAAGTGTTACCTTAACGTGTACTTGCTTTCATTTCATTCTTTATGTGTTCTAGTGAATTTCGTTCACCCCAACTTGATTCCTATGCATTGTTAACATGTGATAAGATGTGTTATGCTTTGAATATTAAAATTTTGGTGTGAATTCGATATGTTTATACGAGCTTTGGTCATGAATGTTTTAAGTTCTACCTTATGACATCTCATATGCACTCATTACATTCTTTTGCATCATTGTGCATTTAAATGGTTCATGATCGAGTCTAAGTCTTGAGTTTATATTTATATGTCTTAGAGTTTGGTTCAAGAGGTGTCGGATCCACTATTTAGCCCTTTCTCGATCGGCAATGCTCGTCCGCGAGTACTTTTGGTAAAAAGGTGAGGTTTAGGTTTATTTCTTTTAGTTAATGCGACCTACAACCCTATTTGCTCATTTTCAAGCCTGCATGCGAATAGACTATTATATTTATATAATAGATACGTGTTTATACGATATGTTTATAACTTTGTCAAATGATTACGGGTTTTGAAAGCCATATGTATAAGCATATGTAAGCTTAATGTTTTACAACAAAGCTATGCTCCAAACCGTGTGCTTTCACGGAAGCTATGTTCTCCCTTAATATGTTATGAATCGGATGACACGGAGAGGTACGTTTAAAGCATATGCCAAGTTATAAGGTAAGGTATGAAAGATAAGGTACGAACATTATGATATGATATGATATGATATGATATGATATGATATGTAGCGAGTTAAGTACGCTTGATACGATGTGATCTGATACGTTTGTTAGCTAGCAGAGACGCGTGTAAGGACTCCCGAGACGGTGTCGGGCCGTCGGGTTAAGCCTGTGTACGATCTCCATATGAAGTACTTACACGTGACTCTTGGAGGTTGAGTAGGCGTGGTGCTTTATGCCTCCTGTGGATGCCGGGAAAGGTACGACGTGGGCTCACTACTCAGTATACATAAGAGCTGTATAATGTGGGCCCTCTACCCCATGTGTTGGAGGATATGATTTATGTTTATTTTCGATTTTGATACGTATGTTATGGAAGTCAGGTTGAAAGACCCGTACTCGTTGGGTATATATTTACGTTATGTTATGTTCATTATAAAACAGGGTAGGATCTTTCTCTCACGGTACGATTAGTTATGAATATGATAAGTAAAAGTTTGTTTCAAAAATGGTTTTGGTATGCAAAACCCTACTCCAAGTTTATAATCTTTCTTTTGAATACGTGTTATGCTCTATATGTATATGGTGTGTAGGTGTGCGTTTGCCCCCTCACTCAATCGATGGACTAGGTATGACAATGAGTTGAATCGGCTCGCGAACCAGACGAGCCGACTCGAATGAAGCTCGGGCTTGGGTTCTTGCATGTCGATAATTGGCTCGGCTCGTGGTTGGTGCGAGCCAAGCTCGAGCCCAATAATTTCTATTTGTGGGCTTGCGAAGCCTAAGTTTTTTCAAAAAATTATATATATATTACCCCAATAGTACAAATATATATAAAAAAATATTATTTAAATATATATATATATATATTATACACATACAAAATCAAAACAAAACCCTAGCCCCTTCCTAGAACCCCACGCCTCTACCCCATTCTTTCTCTCACTCACGGTAGTGGGCTCCACCCCACCACTGCCGTTATCCCACCACACACCAATCCTTCACCACGCCAGCCACCGGCGCCCCACCTCTGCACGCCACCACTATGCCGCGCAAGTAGCCCGCGTACACCACCCCACGCGCACCACCTCTTTCACAGCCATCACCTCCGTATGACACCACCTCAGTCATCACCTCTGCACGCCACCACCCTTCTCCCATAATTTTGGCTTGGATCTCAAATTCGTGTGTAATTTCTGTTTTCACCTATATTTAGTATTTTGAATTTGTCAATGTTTTGGGAAATGGTGATTTCTATGGCGCCTCGTATTTTCAAATTTATCAGGTATGATGTCACAAGTGAGGCCAGGCCGAGTGTTACGTGTTTTACTTATTTAATTACGTGGCGTAAGTTTTTACGTGTTTAATTATATAATTATGTGATTTAATTGTAAATACGTGACGTGCGTGAATAATTGTTTAATTGATTTTAATTGTAAATATCACACACAAACACGCATATGCATTTCCTAACCCTTGCCATTTTAACCCTCGTAAATTCCCAAACCCATTGACTATATTTTTTATTTATTTAATTTGGGAATCTATTTCTTTTCAAACCCTCGTTTCAATTTGAGCCAAAAGCCTACCTAATATCTCACTTACCAAAATATCTTCCAAATCGGGCCCCTCATCCAACCACTCTCTCTCCCTCTCTCTCCCCTCCTCACGTCTCACACCCCAGACTCCCCCTCCCCCCCCCCCCCCCCTTATTTCTTCTTTATTTTCTTTCCTTTTTCTCTTGTTCCTCCTCATTTTGTTTCTTTTCCTTAGTTTTTCTTCCTTGCTCTAACCGACCGACACCATCATTGCTGTAGTCCATGCCACCACCGTTCGGCTATTGTCTAAGCTTCAACACCGCCATCACATCTCTTTTCCTTTTCTCCATCTTTTATCTCAAGCCAAGACAAAAAAAGGGAAAATTTCATTTCAAGACCACACTGGACCTCCGACGAGCTCAATTTCGGTAACTCTGCAACCACCACGAGCCACCCACAACCTCCTCGTTCCTTCCTCAGTAAGCCCCTCTCATTTATTGCATTTTAATTGATTAAATATGTGTATATGTATATATAAGGTAGGTTTGAATTTTAACACATGATTCATGGATTAATACTTGTTTTATTATGTATTATATGTGATATATGATGTATTGGGGCGTATCTGTGATTTTCTTAGCATGGGATGGAGGTTTGGAATTATTTTTGTTGAGTTCCGTAGCCATTTCCCATTTTTCTCCTGTTTTTCCGCGTTCCAGGGGCCATTCCTGGCCATGACTATTTTATTCCCGGCCGAGAATGGTGTCCAGTTTTGTGCAGGAAGTTTCTACACCCGGATCCTGGCTGGGACAGTTTTGATTCCTGACCTACCCTACTTCGTTTGACCTGAAATTTTTTAACTGTAGATACCTCTTGAAGTTTAAAACACTCTCCCTATTACGGCATGTCAATATCTATTCTGGTTTGTGAGTTATAACCATTTTAATTTGGTGTCGCCACTTCGCCGAAATCCTACTATTGTTCAACTTCAAAGCTACATCATTTTTGGATCCTTTTGAATCACAATTCGAGTCATATGTCTTTGGAAAGATACATTTGTCTAGTTTCATATCCAACAAAAAAAAATCCAATTCTAACTTCTAAAACTCAAGATATTCCTATTTTTCTACAGCTTGCGCATTTCGAAAGGTCCTAACTTTTGTTAAATCTTGTTCAAAACCCGTTTTCTTGTCTTCCTTCCACTTCACGGACTTTGTATGTGACTTAATGAATTATATGCATGCCTAATTGATTATTATCTTGTTAATTGTACTCCTTAATTCTTAATTGCTTGAATTTGATTATTTAACTCTATGCTTAATATGAATTGAATCTGTTTGATTGAATGGTTTATATACGTGACCTCCCTGAGAGTTATTGTAACTTTTATGTGCTAGATGAATGTTATACATGATAAATATGTGTCCATGCCTTTATAAATTAGTTAATGACTAATTTTCGGCCATGTTATGAATTTGTTTCATTGTTTATTACGTGAGGGCATTAATTATACACATGAACACAATCACAACACTTCATGACATTTTATGATTTATTATATATCGTATCATTTCATAACACGGCACACCACTTCATGAGCATTGACGTGTGTCTATATGGTTTCATATTGAGTCTTATCTCACAAGTACACATTGTTCCTTCTCTTGTACAGTTCTTCTCCAGGGCAGAGATACTTTTATCGAGTAGGCACCGGTATAGCTCGTGTTCCAGGTGAGGGTGTTTTTTGTTCTAGTATTGTATCAAACCCTACGAGCCTTATGTGATAAGTTTTGGCCCAAAAACGTATTATAGATATATTGTTTTCAATGTAAAGTCATTGAGTAAATTCTTTCTTAGAATGAATTATTTCCTATGAATTGAAATGTATTAATATCTTCATGACTTGAAAACATTTTGGCGAGATTATACACTTCATGCACGTATTATTAGGCCCTGGGAAAATGTATGAATGGAGACCGGTATGGCATCGGACCGTCGGATAAGCCATTCCACATAATACCCTTTGAGAATATCCTCGCTCGACCTAGAAGGCTGGAAGGTCGGATATTCTTGAGCCAGTGGTTAACCCATCGAAGGAGCGGGTAGGAGTCATTAGCCCCTGTCTCGATATGGACATCATGAGGTGGTTCGGGCCTTACAAACCTAGCCACCACCCCGGGGGAAAAAGGTTGGACTTATTATTATGATTATTGTTATTATTATTATTGTTATTCACCATGCGGGGAGGTCAGGACACGAATTGCACCAACGGTCATGTTTCATATATGTATTGCTTGAATGGATTATGTATTGCATGATCACGCATTCAAAGGTATTAAATCTTGTTTATTGTACACGGTCGGAGTTTGGTTGGAGAATCATGTATGCTCTCTTGCCAAGCCATTATTATTATTGATGAATTGTAACTTTAATGGATTTAAATTGAATTAGTTGTAAAGTTCGAGCATTGCTTAACTAATTTCTTACCCTTCGTGGGAACTAATTTCAAATAAAACCTTGCTCGAGATTTATGACTTGCATGTGCATGTTTTTATACATATGTATAATTCCAGCTCACTTAGTCTTCTAGAGACTAACCCCTCTTTCCACCTTTTGAGTTTCTTGCAAGTTGTGCTAGGTCGGAGTCGAGTCTTAATTTTCTTGTTCAAGTCACACTTGTACACTTGATTCACATTTCACGTTGTTATGATTTATTTGTATTACTTTATGTATTCGGGCCTATGTGCCAATTATGAATTATTGAATGTTGATTCGGGACAGGTTGCACGTTTAAATGAACCCGTTGTTAGGTTGTTTGTTGAATTAATATGTCTATGATAATGTTTGGGCCTTGTAGCCATTGTTGTGATTATACGTACATTAATTGGAATTTATGCTTGATATTAATGCTTCTGCACTGCATGTTTTGTATTCTCTGATTATTTAGTACAGGGTTAGATTCCGCCTAGCTAGGTTGTCTTTTCTTATCACCCGTTCGCTTTGAGTCCAGTTTATGTATGGATTACTTCATTTCATATGTGGATTAGACTCATAGTGCGGGGGATATGGCGCCTATCATCACAGGTGCTACAATTTCAGTGGGTTTTGGGCCATTTCTAAATATTTATGCAATGTGAGGTTATTGAATTCAGATGGAGAAGGATTATATGGTTGTGAAATGTGGGTAAGGAAATGGAAAACATGGTGAATCTTTAACGGATTTTACGAAGCCTTTGTTATTGTTGGGTTTGGAATGAAACTCTTAACAAGGAAAAAAAAAAGTGGCAGTAGGAACCTTGGCTCGCGAGCCGAGCCAAGGCCTGAGCCAGAAAACTAAGGCTCGCTGGCTTGCGAACTAGGTTTGAAACCTAAATATCTAGTGCGAGCCCGAACCACAAAAAATTGTTGAGGCTCGGCTCAGCTCGTTGCCATCCCTACGGTGGACTGACCCTCTCTTTTCAACTTTTTAGTTTGCAAGTTTCAGTTCGAGTTACGCGGAGGAATGTGTCGGTCAAGTCTCTCTAGTCGTCTAGATCGAGTTTGCACTTCATTTTGCATATGTTGGGACTTTTGTATATGATTTGGATACGTTGTACGAGTTATGTATGAATTTTATTATGATTGATATTCGGGACAGGCTTCTAGGAGGTCAGGAGAAAGCTCAAGATATATACGTGAGGTAGTCAAGTCGTTCTTTGGATTTGAACTTTTATAGAATGTATAGACCCAAGAGGGAGGCCAGGAGTTCGAGAAAGGAAAAGGGAGAGATAAGGAGGTCGTCACCCATCAGAAGGTTCCAAGGGACAAAGGCCGCTCTGATAAGAACACTCCTCGAAGTGTATCAACTGGTGGACAAAGAAATGTTCAAGAGACCCCAGAAGATGAGACAAATTGAAAATGCCAACAAATTGAAAATGCCAATACATATTATTTTTTATTTGTTATCATTGTAATTTAACGTACTTTCAAATTTATCATTTTTATTCTGTATTTTTTCATCATTTAATTATTGTATTTTATGTTCCAATTTTTCTTAATTTTTATTTATTTACTATATTTATATATCAAGAAAATTTAAAATAATTATATTTATATTTTTAAAGAGAACTTTTAATATAATTGTTCTTTCTTCTATTTCTCCGCTACATCTTATATTACTCTTAACAAAATCTATTTAAATATTTTTAAAATATTTAATGCTAATTCTTCTTAAATGACAAATCATAATGCCGCTAAGGACAAATGCTACAGTCCTCACACGTTAACTGACCTTCTGTTTTTAGAAACCTAGATAACAGTAATAGTAAATAAACAAGGATCTGTATTAAAATATAAAAATATGTGATGGAAAATAAAAAATTGGAGTTTGACCAAATATTATCGGTTCGAAAAATATGATACGTACCGACGTACGTACTTAACCCCCTTCCACGAAATGACAAAAGTCTCGTTACAAGTTACAACATGAAGATCAATTAATTAATAATGATTAATCCCTTGTTATGAACCCTGAAAGGTAGGCTTCTTTTTTCCAAAAACTGTTCCATTTTCTCATGTAAATCCCACTGCCTGCGCCCATATTTTGCATATCTATGTTAATAATAACTTAGTTATTTGCATCGTTAATGGGTGATTCGTATGTAGGTGAAGACTAATGGTCGGGAAGATTCTCTGCTTGGAAACTTGCAACTTCGGAAGTAAGGACTAAGCTCGTCAGAATTGACCAATGCGATTGGAAATTTTTAATTGAGATTCGTTCGAAACTTAATCAATTAACTAGTAATTCCTCACATTCGATGCATGTATAAATAAATAATTATTATTCAAAAAATATAATAAAATAAAAATCTTCTTTTTAAATATATATTCTATAATTACTAAATTATGATAAATAAATAAATATGTAGCCTAAAATAGTATCATATGAGTAACTATAAAAATTTAAAATATAAGTGCAAAGTAATAAAAATTAAATAAAAAATAAAAGAAAAAGAATGAAAGTAGTGAGAGAGAAAAGAGAAGTTAAGAAGAGAAGTGGTGAAAGAAAAGAGATTTTTGTTTTTTTAAACACACACCCTCAAGTGATAAGAAGGGATTTGACCCCGGGTCATTCTGGAGAAAGAACTCTTTAATCATTTGAACCAACCCCTCTTGACAAAGAGAAGTTACGAAAAAGTGTAAGAGATAATAAATAAATAGAAAAGAAAATATTTTTAGGGTTCAAGAGATCAAAATCGGGCCTCTTACTTAATATAATAGTATATATTATTATAATAAATTAATTATATTAATTATTTAATTAATAAGTATTTTTAAATTTTTCATCGAATCACATGATAAATATAAATTATTTATTCCTTAACTTTATCAAATTCAATTTAGGTTAGAATTACTTGGTATGATAAATATTGTTAGTATCGGCTTGAATCAAGTCATTCATAATCTAGCTTAGAAATAAATTTAGTTTTTGTTTTTTATTTTTAACTTAAAGAGTTTGAAATGCAGTGCTTTGTCTCCTTAAACTGAGTTAGTATAAGATAGAATATGTGAATATTTATTTAATACAAGGAGAATTGAAGAAAGGGGCAGTTTGAATTAACTTCCCATCAGTTTGGAATATTTTTACTTTACCCCCATAAAATTATACAACAAAATAGGATATAAATATAGCATTAGAATGTTTTAGTACTACATTTTGTGAAAATTATATAACATATTTTGAGATGTATTTTAAGTACGACATTATGTGAAAATCATACGACATTTTGCCAAAATGGGGAGTTAAGTAAAAATATGATGCCCAATTTGGGATTTATCCCACATTACCCGTTAAAAAATCGGAAGGGATTAGGGGTGCAAACAAGCGGAATCAGCTTGCTAGCTGCACGAGCCGAGCTTGAGGCAACTCGAATTGAAATCGTATTGGAACAAATTAGATCCGAACTCCAACAGGACTGAACCATACATCTAATCAATCTCAAGTTTCCTATATAAAGTTGTTTACTTCACTTCGAGTTTTGGTCTTGTGTTAGAGGAGGAGTTTGGCGTATGTGAAACCCCGTTCTATAGTTCGGTCAGGTAATTGTGTGATTTAATTATTATTTGTGCTTTAATTTAATTATATTCAAATTATATGAATTTATTTGAACTAATTGCATATGTGAATTATTTAAATTTAATTGAATTTTGAATTTTGGCCCTAAACCTCTTAAACAGTTTAAATCGAACCAACTGAACCGGAAAACCTTGAACCGAACCTGTGGCCCCTGACCCGAACTGGTCCAGCCTTAAAGGCTGAACCATTTCTTCTCCCTTTTCATTTTCATGTAACAAGCAGCAACCAAGAAGCCAAAGAGAGAAGCCAAGCCCTTTAACTTTGATCAATCCTTCCCAAGCCAATATCTCACTCGATTCTCTACCTTTTCTCGAGCTTGAGTAAGTTTTGGAATCCCCACGATGCACTCTTTAATTTGATGCTTGAATCTTGAGTTATGGTGGATTATATGAAATTATGTGATCAACTTATAAATAGTAAGGGTTTGGCAAATTTTTGGAGATTATGATCTATGCATTGGTTTCTTTTAGAATTTGACATCATTTATGAACCCTACATGTTGTCTAAGTTATATTTATTGCATGAAATCGGTTGGTGATGGATTAAATGCTTGTTGCCTTTGATGAACTTGTTTTTTTTTCTTCAAATGTGGGTTTGGATCGATATGGTTTTAATTCTTGTTTTTTCTCGAGTTTTAAGCATGTATATGTGATCCTTATGCGATATTCTTGTTAATTTTCAAACTTGGTTTGATTTGGTTGAGTTTTGGCCAAGTTTTGGCCTTTTTGCTTCGTCCCCCGTTCTGTCAAGTTTAGACCTACGCTTCAGCCCCCTTTGAAAATGGAAATGGCCGTTTCGGTTAGGCGGGAGTTCAAGTCTGAGTCTTGGAAATGGCAGTTTGGGCTTTGAAATGAAGTTGGAAACGACCACTTCGAGCTTCAGGGGAGAGTCAGAAGCTTTGGAAACGACCGTTTGGTGTTTGCACTGATTTTGCAAACGGTCGTTTTGGAGCTCTCGAGTTGTGGTAGTAGCTTTGGAAACGGTCGTTTGGACTTTGAACTAGATCCGAAAATGGCCGTTTCGGGAGCCCCTATCCATTTTGTGTTTTTTCGATTTTCTCGATTTGATACCTTTGCTTCTTAAATGCTCTTATATGTCTTATATCCTCAATAATTTCCTACTTTTATGCTCGTAACTTGTCGTATCACTTATTTATGCATGAGATTGAGTTTTGTGTATTTGTTTGGATTAAATGAATGCATTTTGTTTATTGCCTTTGACGAGCCCGAGACCTAACTTTGCTCACTTCCACTCTTTTTCACTTCCAAGTACAAGGTGAGGTTTAGGATTTTGTATAGTGATGACCTAAAGCCTTTATGTGACGTTTTCGTGCCTTGTATGCGGTTATATATTATATATATAATTAAATAAGTGTTGTATATGATACGTTTATGATCTTATGGAACAAGTTTGTTTTGAAAAATTAATTATGAAGGCATATGTAAGCTATTTTGCAAAGTCTTTTATGTTCAAATTATGTAGCGAGTTAAGCCATGAAAGATTGGTATATGTTAAGTGTAGCACCCGAGACGAGAGCACCACATCCCCCACACTATGAATTCGGTCCACATATGAAATGAATGAATCCATACATAAGTCAAACTTACAGTGGACGGAAGACAATGAAAAAACAGTCCTGGCTAGGCAGAATCTAACCCTGTATCAATCAATCAGAGCATGCAAGATAGTAGTGCGCGGAAGCAATAATAATCATATTAAAAATTCGATTATCTAACAGCACCTAACCTAACAATGGGCTCAACTATACAAACAACCTATCCCGATTCAATACAATTCAATAAATAAATGGCTCGCAGGCCCAGTAATTAAATCAATGTGATACAACAAGCAGTATAATATGCAGTGAGTGTACAGGGTGCAAGACTCGATCAAGGACTCTATAACGCGACTCCTGCCTAGCAACAACCTGTAAAAGAACTTGAGGGACAAATAAGGGAGGGGTCAGTCTCTAGAAGACTGAGTGAATAAGCGCATAAATAAATATATAAAGGGGTAAACATGCAGGCCCTAATCCCGTGAGAGGTTTGAAAGGAACTGTTTCAAAGGAAAAAGGGACATTCACGGGATTATGACACTTCCAAATTTCAATTCATGACAATATGCTATCAGTGGCTAAGCGAGTGAGCAAATCTCTAACCTTACTCCCAATCGTGTAACAGTGACATGCTTCTTATTAGGTGATCAAGCAATTCTTAGGTTTCGAACATTACAATACAATCAGTACAGTAGCAGTGCACAATCAGTTCCATCCTTCTTCCTTCAAGTGATGGTTCGGGTAGCTAGCCCTGGCCATCCAGTCAATGTGGTTAATGGGTATATGAATCCCCAAGGACCGAGACTCCATCCTCCACTAACCTCCTAGTGGATTCCGGGTTCATCTCAACAGTGTGGGTGAGTGCAAGAGGTCACCATCGGTCCGATGCCTCCCCGGATTACTCTATACCCTCAACCCTGGGCCCCAATAGTGAACAATATCTCGCCAAAATATTAGGGTAGGTATAATGCAATAGGGTTTCATTTCAAAAACAATCGATTTTTGAAAACACAATAATAATATAAGTTATTTTTTGGCCGAAATAATCAAGTTAGGGTTGTAAGGTTGGTAATAATAACTTATCAATTTCCTCACCTGAGAAGTGGCAAGACACGAGGAACTGACAAGACTTGTGAAAACTCGATCGGATTATCTCCGCCCTGGAGATCTCTGTACAAGAACAAGAATACGATGTACTCGTGGGAAGAGACTCAATATGATACCAAATAGGAGGCACGACAATGTTCATGAAGTGATGTATCATGTAATGGAATAATTCAATATGCAATAAACTCAAGGAGGTCACTAATTCATGCCCTTTAATCATACGAATTGTAGCACCCGAAGCGCAAAGATGTCACATCCCCGCACTATAGCTCAATTAACATATGAGATGGACGACCCATACATGAACTAACCTATAGCGAACGGGAGACAATACTAGACCCGAAAGAAGTCAAACTTGACTCAATCCCGCCTAGCACTCAACCTGCAATATCTGAAAATGTGGGGTGTCAGCCTATGAAAGACTGAGTGAGGGGTTATAATTTAAAGGCGCAATTACCATGCAAATTGTAATCTCATGTAAGATTTTTCATAAAACGATATTAATTGTAAAATAATATAGCGCTCGCCCGAGATTACAATAATTCCATTTTCAATTCAATTATTTCAATACAATTCGATTCAATCAATCAGTGGCCCGGCGAGTGAGGGCAAATCTCCAACCTTTCTCCGACAGTGTACAATAATTCCATTTTATTAATTGGGTGATCAAGCAATCAATTTGGTGCAAAATTAGACAATTTTAATCAATTCATCCTTCTTCCTCCGGGTGATGGGGGATTGCAAGGCCCCGCCATCCAATCAGATGAGGGGAGCGCGAACACTCAAACCCTCGGGTTCTCATCATCCAACCAAATCTCTTGGTGGACTCAGAGTTCGTCCCTACATGGTGAGGATAGTGCAAGAGTTACCCGTCAGCCCTTGCTTCCCCGGTTGGCTCAATACACTACCCTCGGGGCCCAAAGTGAACATGCTTTACTCGCCAAATCAATCAATCAATTCAATTCAATATCAAAAACAATCACTCGGTACAATATCAATCGATCCATGAAATAACAATTCAATTTTCGGAAAACTATAGATATAATTATTGGGTTTGGTCCAAAATCACATAGGGTTGGAGGGTTCTTTTATAAATAGAAATAACCTCACCTGTGACGACCAAAACAAGGATATAACTACGATGCGTGCTCCTTGTCAACGGGAAGGAAATCTGTGCAATAAGGACAAGGGTTCGTGAGACACGACTCAAATGAACCAATTAAGACGCACGACAATGTCCTAATCAATATGTCACACAATAACAATCAACCAATGTTAATTAAGCACATACTTATCACTAAATCAAATTTATAACTCATATAAGTCGCATACGGGAGCCAAAGAAGTGAAATGAATGCAATATGAAAGGTTTTGGTGAAGTTTGGCAAAAATGGACAATTTTAGGAAATGCCCCTTCTGTGGGAAAACTAGAATATCTTTAATTCTAGAAGTGAGAATTGAGTTTTGTTTATTAGATATGAAACTAGACACATAGACCTTTCCAACGCTATATGGCACGTTTTCTAATTCAAACCGAGGTGAAAATCGCGTTGGTTCGAAATTGGACAAAATGCAGTTTCTGGAGGGGTAGCTGGTGCGACCAAAAACCTTCACAAAATGGTCGCGGGCGCGACCTAATATTTTTCCGAATTTTTCATGCAATTTTCCAAAAGTCGAAAGTTGGCCAAAATGGGGTCGCGGGAGCGACCATTTTTACACATAAACAGGTCGCGGGCGCGACCATATACGCAGCAGCAACAAAACAGGGGAAAGCAGGGCATTTTCATGCCAAAACCAACCAAAACAACAATAATACCAAGTTTCAACCATAACAATTATTTCAAATCATCAAATACACATTATACTTCATTTATTCATCAATCAAACCATGAAATATGCAGCAACTGCCCAAGAATTTGTCTCCAAAAACCCATATATATACATGCTTCCCAACCTTCATATACATCAAAGTTTTCATGCAAGCTTTCATCCCTCATGATCATCAACATATTTCTAGCCCCAATCATGCAAGAATTTATCATTTAATTCCTAACCCTACTCAATCATGTTTTCAAAAGATGCAAACATATTTCATATTATACCTTAAGATGGATGGAAGATAAGATGAAGTGGCGATATGATGATGATGATGATCCTAGCTCCATAATTCCTTCAGATCCTAGCGTGAATTATGAGATGCAATTCTTCTTCTCTTCTTGGTGAAAATACCGTGATCTAGTAGGTGTGGGTGTGTGTAGCTTTCTTTTATGAAATATAATGAATGAAATGAGAGATAAATATGATATTTATCAAAAGTCTTGCAAGAATTATGATGACTCAACCAATCTTGCATATTAGTCCTATTTAAATGTATGCAATCAAGTTTCATTCCATAAGATATGAGCAATTAACTCCAATTCATGTTATACAATTAAGTCCACATATTTATGAGATGATCAATTAAAGTCATATAATACAATTAGACACATTATCACTTAATTCACATATTTCACATTAAAGCTAATTCATATAAATGCATGAGAATATATTACATAAAATGTGATGAAATTTAATATAACGTCACGTAACACATGAATGCAAATCGGGGTGTTATAATTCTCCCCCCCTTAAAAGGACCTGGTCCCCAAGTCCACTGTCGAATTTTCACAATGATGCACAAGCCAAAAGAGAACCCCGTCTCTTAAACACGAAATGAAAGAACCCCATCTTTCTACATAAAATGAGAGAACCCCGTCTCTCAACAAGCAAGGAGAGTACCCCGACTCTCACACAAGCAAGGAGAGTACCCCGACTCTCACAAAAGCAAGGAGCCCAAAAGAATACTTAATTAAACATTCATATAGAACTTCACGAAATGAACAACTAGAAGAAGTCAAGTACCAACTAGTCTTACAAAAGCAATTAACAAATACCAAGAACCATATGTGGTAATAATAAAATGTACATTGCACGTGATATGCATGTTTAGGTGTACCGTTCGCCATGGTCTTAGAAAACTTCAATAGCAGTGACTTCATTTAATACTTGATTCTTTGATCCGAGTCCCTTCTAACCAAAATGTTATTCCTCGAGTGCCAAATATAGTTGACTTCCTCCGATACCTGGGCTAATTATTTGGTAATTCGAAGTCTAGCTTTAATCCTTCATAATATTCCCGGTTCAAGTAATTCTCAGGTGATCCTTTGCGATAGAGAATGTTCCCATCAAGTTGTTATTATCTAGCACAATAGTAGTAGTGTCGCCCTTCTTTGGTCACTTCGTGTAAATCTTGAATGACAATCCCTTTCCTTGTAAAATTCTAGCTTTTGATCAAAGTATGCTCAATCAACTTATATAAGTCATTGTCTCTCCCTTTCCTTATCAAATTTCTTTTAATTTCAACTTTGCTCAAGATAAGCCTCCTTATAGCTTTAGAAATCTCCATTTGAGGACTTTAGGCGCATGTGCTTTGAGATATTGAAGACGTCGTCCATATAGTTCTGATAGAGGGAAAGAAGAACCACCTTTCTTGAAGTTTCCTGGCCGACTCTCCCCCTTAAGAAAAGAAAACACATACATATATTTTCCGTCTCATTTCTTGAACTTGTTCTACCATCTCTCAAATCAAAGAATCTCTTCTTTCTACTTCTCTTGAAGTACCTATGACCTCCAATCTTGTTCCCGAAAATTCCTCCATCCCGGTGGGAAATCGAAACAAACACAAAGTCCACCTTCCCTTCTCGAATGCTCACCTCCGGTTCTTGGATCACTTAACCTTTTCTGAAATTATTCTCACAAAATTTTATCCAAATCTTGAAGATTATCAAATGTCAAAATCTTCTAATTCTTCCCTTTTCCATTTCCAAGAAATCCCATTGTTGCGGCTTTTAAAATTGTGTTGCTCCTAGTAGAATAGCCCACTTACACAAAATTCCAAATTTCAACTCATCCCCAGTTGATTCTTCTCTCTTAGACTTTCCATTCTTATTCATTGCTCTCGTGTGTCAATTCCTAGTTTGAAGAGTCTCAATTCTTCCTAGTGTTTCCTTGATATAATTGATTCTAACCATGCCACTTGGCCGGAAATTTTCTCACGTTATTTTTGAGATGATTGACAGGGATAACAACCCACTCCTATCAATCTAACTCCCCGTTACTTCTCCGACCTCTAAATGGCTCTTCCTCTTTATCCTTTCAACCCCATAAATTCTTTATCATAAGTCGGTTATGCCTCGGTTAAAGTAATGGTTGATACATGAATTGGGGAGAGTTCCTATCAAGAAACACTTAACAATGCATGTCGGGTTAATATGCCAATGCATGTGTCACACTTGTAAGTAATACAATACACAAGTTGGGGAAAATCAAGCTCAAATAGTAATGCATATATAATTAAAGAAATGTTAAATAATTTAAACAATGTATGATGCACGTGCTCATGAATGCGTTGAACCTGTCACCGTAGTTGCATCTTTTAGCTTGGCACTTTTCTTTGTTCGTTGATTTACGAGCTTGCCTTGAATTGATTGGCCATTTCTTGTTACTCACGATCTTCTAAATTTTCAAAATTCCCCGGCATCAACTTATACATTTCCATGACTTGAATTTGAAATTTCTCAAACCTAGTTTTTTCCCGATTATTGATGTCTAAGTGTTTCCCGACCTTCACCCCACTAATTCCTTAATATAAAACTTGTATGACTTCGTGGTTCAAGATTGTAATTCTTGGCCCCAATTTCTTCTACTCCCAGTGAAGTTGGTATTTTATCTTTTCCCGAAGAGTCAATCTCAAAATTTGTTCTAGTCCTCACCATAGTTGGTAATTTCATCAAAGCTTCCTCGATTCATCCTTTCTGAGTTCAAGTAATCAAATGAACTCACCTTCCCATGGCTTACCCCTGAGCATGAAATTTTCCTCCTACCATTCTTTGTCTTTCTTTATCGTTTCCATTTGTTATTTCATATTTTTCTAATTCAGCCCCCATACCATGATAATTCCGCTTAAATTTGGAAAAATTACTCCGTTTATCTAAAGATAAAACCTCTAGTAGCTTGGCTTCCCGTAAAGTTGAAATCATCAATTCTCTTTAACATCCGTCAATTTCAACTTATTTCTTTTTCAAATCCCGAAGTATTTCAATTCACCCTTTCTTAGTCTTTTAATCCTTTTTGCATCGATCTACCCCGAGCTTTAGTTATTCTCATCTTTTCCTTCGCCTCTTTCCCAAGTTAGATGATCTTCATTGTTATCAACCCAGAATCTAGCTTATCATGAATTCCCTTGAGAGTCATCGCTTCTTTAGTGCCCGAACCTCATATCTAACCACCTTCAAGTTTTCCCATTCCATTCCCAGATTAAGTAATTTCATGGAATTCGGCTGACTAACCTTTGCAAAGTAGTCATACGTGGTGGTCCTAAGTGTTTCAAACATCCCACATCCTACTCCTACCTCTTTGAATACTTATAAATTCCACAACCCCCTTTTTTTTTTTCCCTTTATGAATTGATCATCTATTCCGAATTCAACCACTCGAGCCGTCGTCCCGGTTAGAAAAGATCATGAATCCTAATTCCCGTATGTAATCCCGGTACATTTCCTACACCTTTACACCGTTGAAAATAGGGCTGGAGAGAGATCATTATTGAGGTAGAAAGTGGCCATGGTTTGATATCATCTTTGCAACCTATAAATTATAACTCATTTGGAAATAAATGCATGTGGTTAAGGTATGCTCATGTCACATAGTTGTCACCAACAAGAGAAATTTCATGCAAAATGTAACAAATAATTCAAAAAAGTGGAAATTAAAACACTTTGAGCGCACAAAGTTCAAGCAATTTTAATAGCAAGAAGTCAACAAGTAAAGCCAATAATCAATGCAATGCGCAAGTTATCAAGTAATTCAAGTAATTTTAAGGATTCAAGTAATCAAATAATTTCAAATAAAATGCAAGACCCTCAAGTTGTCAATTATTTCCTATGCCGTTCGACTTAGACTCACAAGACACGACGCTAGAACCTCGGTTTTGCAACCGGGCTCTGATACCACCTAAGATGTAGCACCCGAAGCGCAAAGATGCCACATCCCCGTACTATAGCTCAATTCACATATGAGATGGACGACCCATACATGAACTAACCTATAGCGAACGGGAGACAATACTAGACCCAAAAGAAGTCAAACTCGACTCAATCCCGCCTAGCACTCAACCTGCAATACCTGAAAATGTGGGGTGTCAGCCTATGAAAGACTGAGTGAGGGGTTATAATTTAAAGGCGCAATTACCATGCAAATTGTAATCTCAGGTAAGATTTTTCATAAAACGATATTAATTGTAAAATAATATAGTGCTCGCCCGAGATTACAATAATTCCATTTTCAATTCAATTATTTCAATAAAATTCGATACAATCAATCAGTGGCCCGACGAGTGAGGGCAAATCTTCAACCTTTCTCCGACAGTGTACAATAATTCCATTTTATTAATTGGGTGATCAAGCAATCAATTTGGTGCACAATTAGACAATTTCAATCAATTCTTCCTTCTTCCTCCGGGTGATGGGGGATTGCAAGGCCCCGCCATCCAATCAGATGAGGGGAGCGCGAACACTCAAACCCTCGGGTTCTCATCATCCAACCAAATCTCCTGGTGGACTCAGAGTTCGTCCCTACATGGTGAGGATAGTGCAAGAGTTACCCGTCAGCCCTTGCTTCCCCGGTTGGCTCAATACACTACCCTCGGGGCCCAAAGTGAACATGCTTTACTCGCCAAATCAATCAATCAATTCAATTCAATATCAATAACAATCACTCGGTATAATATCAATCGATCCTGAAATAACAATTCAATTTTCGGAAAACTATAGATATAATTATTGGTTTTGGTCCAAAATCACATAGGGTTGTAGGGTTCTTTTATAAATGGAAATAACCTCACCTGTGACGACCAAAACAAGGATATAACTACGATGCGTGCTCCTCGTCAACGGGAAGGAAATCTGTGCAATAAGGACAAGGGTTCGTGAGACACGACTCAAATGAACCACTTAAGACGCATGGCAATGTCCTAATCAATATGTCACGCAATAACAATTAAGCAATGTTAATTAGGCACATAATTATCACTAAATCAAATTTATAACTCATATAAGTCACATACGGGAGCCAAAGAAGTAAAAAGAATGCAATATGAAAGGTTTTGGTGAAGTTTGGCAAAAATGGACAATTTTAGGAAATGCCCCTTCTGTGGGAAAACTAGAATATCTTTAATTCTAGAAGTGAGAATTGAGTTTTGTTTATTAGATATGAAACTAGACACATAGACCTTTCCAACGCTATATGGCACGTTTTCTAATTCAAACCGAGGTGAAAATCGCGTTGGTTCGAAATTGGACAAAATGCAGTTTCTTGAGGGGTAGCTGGTGCGACCAAAAACCTTCACAAAATGGTCGCGGGCGCGACCTAATATTTTTCCGAATTTTTCATGCAATTTTCCAAAAGTCGAAAGTTGGCCAAAATGGGGTCGCGGGAGCGACCATTTTTACACATAAACAGGTCGCGGGGGCGACCATATACGCAGCAGCAACAAAACAGGGGAAAGCAGGGCATTTTCATGCCAAAACCAACCAAAACAACAATAATACCAAGTTTCAACCATAACAATTATTTCAAATCATCAAATACACATTATACTTCATTTATTCATCAATCAAACCATGAAATATGCAGCAACTGCCCAAGAATTTGTCTCCAAAAACCCATATATATACATGCTTCCCAACCTTCATATACATCAAAGTTTTCATGCAAGCTTTCATCCCTCATGATCATCAACATATTTCTAGCCCCAATCATGCAAGAATTTATCATTTAATTCCTAACCCTACTCAATCATGTTTTCAAAAGATGCAAACATATTTCATATTATACCTTAAGATGGATGGAAGATAAGATGAAGTGGCGATATGATGATGATGATGATCCTAGCTCCATAATTCCTTCAGATCCTAGCTTGAATTATGAGATGCAATTCTTCTTCTCTTCTTGGTGAAAATACCGTGATCTAGTAGGTGTGGGTGTGTGTAGCTTTCTTTTATGAAATATAATGAATGAAATGAGAGATAAATATGATATTTATCAAAAGTCTTGCAAGAATTATGATGACTCAACCAATCTTGCATATTAGTCCTTGAAGTACTTAAATGTATGCAATCAAGTTTCATTCCATAAGATATGAGCAATTAACTCCAATTCATGTTATGCAATTAAGTCCACATATTTATGAGATGATCAATTAAAGTCATATAATACAATTAGACACATTATCACTTAATTCACATATTTCACATTAAAGCTAATTCATATAAATGCATGAGAATATATTACATAAAATGTGATGAAATTTAATATAACGTCACGTAACACATGAATGCAAATCGGGGCGTTACACGAATTCATTTCATATATATCACGAAGTAGACCTTTAAAATGGTATATGGCTCGAATCGTTGTTCAAAGAGAGGAGGAAATGGAGTAAGCTCGAAGTTAGATGAATACAGTTTTTCGACGAAGTGGCGACACCAAATTAATATTGTTATAGCTCAATAACCAGAAAAGATATTGATGTGATTGGATAATACTCTAGACTTCAAAATGTTTCTATGATTTAAAAATCAGGTCAATCGGAGCACGTTTGAGGAGGTAAATAGCCGTTTGAAAAAAGAACTGAAAGCAAAAACGGGCGTTTGAAAGCTCTCGGGTGAGACAGAGGCTGCCCAAACGGGCTTTTGGAAATATAACTAGAGGACCAAACGGCCGTTTCGAAGCATTCTGGGTGAAAAAACAGAGGAAAAAGAAGGGATATTGTAGCACTCGGAACGCTAGGTAGCCACATCCCCCGCACTATAGTTCAGTTGACATATGAAATGGAAAATCCATACATGAACCAAAGCTATACGAACAAGAGACAATAAAAAAAACGATAATAGCTAGGCAGGACTAACCCCAAATCAATCAAATCAATTCATAATAATAAGGGCGGAAGCATGAACTTTCATTATCACTTATCAAGTATCCAAAAGCATTTTATCTTCCTATATACATATCAATACATTATCATCTCCAAAATTCCATAAATATATTAATACCCCATAGGCATCAACAACATATATCAATATCATGAAAGTAAGACATGAGGTGAAGTGTGCTAGACCCAAATTAAAGATAGGACTCGACTCTAATTCCTGCCTAGCACGCACCTGTAAAAACTGAAAGGTGGAGGCGTCAGTCTACAAAAGACTGAGTTATGTGGGTAATATTTTGTGAAAGAACAATATAACTCAAGAAATAAGATATAATATCGTCCGAGGTTACAACTATCAAGTTTAACATTTAATTCAGTTTCATTCAATCAACGGCCCGGCCAGTGAGGGCAATTCTCCAACCTTACTCCGACTGTGTAGAATAATTAGGTTATCAATATTTTAGGTGATCAAGCAAGTTATTACAGTGCAATACATTTAGTAGCAGTTTCGGTCCCTTCTTCCTCCGGGTGATGGTGGGTTTGCAAGGCCCAACCATCCAGTCAGTGTGACCAGAGGGTACATGAATCCCTAAGCCCGGAACTCCTTCCTCCACTAATCTCCTAGTGGATTCAAGGGTCATCCCAAAATGGTGAGGACAGCTCTAGAGTTACCCGTCAGCCCATGTTTTCCCGGTTAGCTCAAGCCACTACCCTCAGGCCCACAATGCAATACAGTATACTCGCCAAAATACGGTCAATTCAGTACAGTAGACACGGTGAAGTTTGAAATCATTTGAGATTTATGAAAATTTATAGATATATTTGTACATTTTGGGCCGAATTCGACATAAGGATTGTAAAGGTTCTATATATCTAGAAATTAAACCTCACCTGTGTGGACAAAATAAACAAGGATACAGCTCAAGAGGCCTGCTCCTCGTCACTAGGAAGCTGGTATGTGCAAGAAAGACAATTGTCCGTGAGACACGACTCAAATGAACCAATTAGGACGAACGGCTTAATCATGAACAATATGACGTGTATTGGCCATTAGGAAGGGATATGATCATATTCATACATAAAATGAGCATATAATAATACGTATCGATCATTTAAGGGCTTAGAATCCGATTTGGAAAACTCAATTTTATGCAGAAAATCCAGAAATTCCCCTGGAGTATGGGAACGGCCGTTTCATGTTTGAACTGGAAATGGGAAGGGTCATTCCCTGCTCCCCGAACAAATCCCGCGCGTCCATAAGTTTTTTGGAAATTTTTGGGGCTGGCAACGGCCGTTCCGGCCACAGGCCAAACTGGGAAGGGTCGTTCCCAGTCTCGCGCGCTAGTTATCAGCGGTGGGAACGGTCGTTCCCAGAATGAACTGGGACAGGAAGGGTCGTTCCCGTTATACAGATGCAGTAGAAAATAGAGCAGTAAGCAAGGGAGTTCGAACCAAAACCAAAATCCAACCAAAGCACCAATTTCAATCCTCCAATGTAATCAAAACTTGAAGAAACATGTATCCATACTTAAAGCCCCATAATATCTAACTTATATACTCATACCATGCATTGATCAACAAGATATATCAATATCAAACCCATATACAAGTTCATCAACCAAGTTTATAAACTCCAAGAATTTAAGCATAAATTCAAGCTATAAACATGTAGTCATGTCTCCAATCAACAAATTATCCAATTATCCAATAGATTCATAAACCCTAGCTCCACATATTCAATCAATAAATTCATCAAAATCTCCATTTTTACCTTGAAATGAGAAAGGAAGAAAAGAGAGGTGATTATGATGATTATGAAGCTTCAAAGTACACAAATTCTCCGAAAATTTAACTTGAATGATGAAATTCTTCTTCCTCTTCTTAAGGGTTTTGGATGTGTGGAAAAATGGAAGCAAAGGAGCAAGTGTTGTATGTTTGTATGAAAATGGAAGAGATGCGCTACGTAATACTGCTATAAAAGAGATGGAAATACTCTATTTGCTATTAAATCCTCCACAATTAATAAGTCATGCAATTGAGTCCCTAAGCTTATGAAGTGATCAATTTAGTCCACATAAATTCCCATGCAATTGAGTCCTCACATAAAAAAAAAATGATTAAATGAGGACACATAGGCAATTAAGTCACGTTCGGTAATTATTTCACATTTCACTCACATTCAATTTATATCCAATATCTTAATCGGTTTCTGAACAAAGGTTAGATTTGGTTCCAATTCCACTTCTTTAACTGGAAGGATCTCGGTTTCCTCGGGGTAATATTTCCTTAGCTGAGATACGTGAAATACATTATGAATCCCCGTGAGGCTCGGTGGTAGGTCTAACCGATAGGCAACTTCTCCAACTCTTTCAAGAATTTCGAAAGGACCTAAATAGCGAGGATTAAGCTTACCTCCTCTCCCAATCCGAGCAGATCCTTTACGTGGGGACGTCTTCAAGAATACCCGGTTTCCAACTTCAAATTCAAGATCCGTTCTACGACGGTCGGCATAGCTCTTTTTTTTGTCCTGAGCTGATTTCATCCGTTGTTGTATTAACTGGACTTTCTCAATCATCTCCCTCACGGCTTTAGAAGGCTTCTCCAACTTCTCACCCTTCTTAATGTCTTCCTGTTTAGTCCATTTCCACTCCTCCAAGTCGAAGAACAACGGAGAACGACATTTCCGACCATAAAGCAGTTCATACGGTGCCATCCCAATAGAGGCTTGAAAGTTGTTACTATAAGCAAATTCAATCAGAGGTAGTTGTTCATGCTAAGAAAACTGAAAATCCAAAGAACAAGCTCCAAGCAAATGTTGGAAAACAGAATCAGAAAGCAGCGGAATTTAAAAAATTTTCCCAACAAAAGGACCATGGACTCGCAATCGTGTAACCAAATTCGTAAAGATAGAAAACTTACTTTTCTTTTATTCTTTCTTGAAGCGTTTCAAGCCACCCAAGAACGCTCTTCTCGCGGCTTGATCCCCTCTCCCTGGTAAAGCTCGAATCTTCAAACTTCTAACTTGAAGTCTCTAGAGAAAGTCCACCAACTTGATCACAATATAACTAGTAAGGATGCTAGTTCTCTAGTTAGTGTTTAGGCTTAACCTAGGGTTTAATTTAATCTTGGAGAAAGAAAGGTGTTCAACACATGAACCAAGAATTGTCAATTAGCTCTAAAGGGGAGCTATATAGGAAAGGGGAGGGGCGGCCGAACCTTGTCCTTATTGGACAAGGATTTGGTTCCTCTCTCTCCTAATACTTGATCATCAAGTATCTTCCAACTTTGACTTTGAATTCTATTTCTAGTCAACTTTTAAGAGAGCTTAAAAATATCCAAACTATTTTTGGATAATTTTATACTTTATTTATTATAAAATAAATAACTTATTTTTATCTAATTAATTAATTCGTAATTAATTAACTAGATTATTTTCTCCAAAATTAGACTTTCTTTTTAATTCAAAATTAAACCAAAGTCTATTAAATAATTAACTAATTTAATTATTTAATATATATATATATACACGTGTGTGACACGTGTCACAGTGACACGTGTCACTCACGTCAGCCACACGTGTGAATTCACACGTGTGGAACCCTCTTGGTCCGATTAACTCGTTTAATCATTTTCAAGCCTCAACTCATGTAACCAAGTTGTTGTGTGTGACCCTCTAGGTTCTCAATTCAATTAGCAGTGACCCTAATTAATTAATTCACTAATTAATTAATCAGTCCACAGATTAAACGACCATAGTCTAGCAACAGGTGTTTAACCCCTAGCTGAATTGGAATGTTCGGATTCGACAGAACCTTTAAGTCATTGAATCATGTGAGATACAATCCTCCTACTTACTATCTCTCAACCAAGATCTAGGGCAAGGGAATAATCAGAACCCTAATAATCCGGTCTTAAAGCTAAGTGCATTTCATATCCATTTGATCTCAATCCAAGAAACACTTTTCTTGATGTCTTGATCTACTGCCTTGGCCAAGGACTCCATATGGCATATGAATGACTTACACAATAAGAGATCACCTTGCAACTGCAAGTGTAGGTCCTTTCTTGATTCTCATTCACTTTCATGAATCACTTGTGCAGCCCCAGCATAAGCCTTGAATCAGTTGTCTAAGGCGACACCCTTTAAAGCTTATACCTAAGACTACAGAGTTAACCCATAAAGTGACAAGGAACCTCAAGTCTAAGGATCAATTAATCACATCAATGACTCGTGAGATATTTCCTAATCTGGAAGTTTCCATTTCCTGAAATAGAAACTTCCTTTCCCATTTAGGAATGTTCTCACACGGGGCACCTCAGTGAACTTACTTATTAAAGTAAGCACCCTCATGTATCACGCACGTATCAACTATACACTTTGCACCTCCATGAAACAAGGTGGTCCTTCTTAAGGGCGTGATCCCACAAGCAAGCCTTAGAGGAGTCAGGTTGACACTCCCACTGTCTGTAGGACTCATCGGCTTGGAGTATTTTACTAATCATGACTCATGTGATATAGGGCTCGTTTCATGAACCATTTCACCTAAATGGTAGAGTCCTAAAGTCATCAAGATTAGGGGAGTTCTCATACATGCACAACTAAAGTAAACGCATACCAAACAAGAGCATATAAAGAAGTGTTGCCTCAATTCGTTATTTTATTCAAAGATTGTCTGTGATTACAATAAGGAAAAGTACAAAGCGGATATACAATCGGCTTTCTAGGGCACTATTCCTAACAATCTCCCACTTGCCCGTCAAAGCCATTCTAAAGCTACTCTAAGTCCCATCTTCTGAAGATGACCTTGGAAAGCTTCTCGACTAAGGGGTTTAGTAAGTGGATCTGCCACGTTCTCTGCTGATGTGACCCTCTCAATTTGCACATCTCCTCTTTTGATAATATCACGGATTAGGTGATACTTCCTCATAATGTGCTTGGTCCGTTGGTGAGATCTTGGTTCTCTTGCTTGAGCAACCGCCCCAGTGTTGTCACAAAACACAGTAATGGGGTCTTTCATGCTAGGAACAACATTCAACTCTTGAATGAAGTTTCTAATCCAAACACCTTCCTTAGCTGCATCATTTGCAGCTAAGTATTCGGCCTCAGTGGTCGAATCTGCAGTGGTTGTTTGCTTGGAACTCTTCCAACTCACTGCTCCGCCGTTTAGGCAGAAAATGTATCCTGACATTGACTTAAAATCATCTAAGTCAGATGCAAAGCTTGCATCGCAGTATCCTTCGACAGTAAGATCTTTCTGACCTCCGTAAACTAAGAATAAATCTTTAGTACTTTTCAAGTACTTAAGAATATTCTTCACGGCAGCCCAGTGACCATCTCCAGGGTCAGATTGGAAACGACTCGTTACACTAAGTGCATAAGCCACATCCGGTCGAGTACACAACATTGCATACATTATGCTACCTATTGCTGATGCATAAGGTGTATGAGTCATTCTTTCCTTCTCAAGGTTAGTCTTAGGACACATCTTCTTTGAAAGGCATGTTCCTACACTCATAGGAAGGTTCTTAACCTTTGCAGACTCCATATTGAATCTCTTCAATACTTTGTCAATGTACATCGACTGTGATAGTCCTATTAACCTTCTAGATCTATCTCTATAGATTTTAATTCCAAGGATATAGGACGCATCACCAAGATCTTTCATCTCGAATTGGTTCGATAACCATAACTTAGTCACTTTCATGTCATCCTTCGAATTCCCAATAAGAAGGATGTCATCAACATAAAGTACTAAGAATTGCACTGAGGTCTCCAATTCCTTTCTATACACACATGATTCATTCGAAATTTGGATGAAGCCAAACGCTTTGACTGATTCATCAAATCGAATGTTCCAATTCCTAGAAGCCTGTTTCAATCCATAGATTGATCTTTGGAGTTTGCAAACCTTTTGCTCACTCCCACTGAATGTGAAACCTATGGGTTGCTCCATATAAATGTCTTTGTCAATGTCACCATTGAGAAAGGCAGTTTTCACGTCCATTTTCCATATCTCATAGTCATAATATGCAGCAATGGCAAGCATGATCCGAATAGACTTTTGCATTGCAACTGGTGAAAAGGTTTCATCAAAATCCACGCCGGGTCTCTGAGTGAATCCTTTTGCAACCAGTCTTGCTTTGTAGGCTGCAATGCTTCCATCAACTCCAAGCTTTCTCTTAAAGATCCATTTGCAACCTATGGGTTTGACCCCATCAGGCAAATCTACCAAGGTCCAAACTTGGTTGGAGTTCATGGAATCCATTTCGGATTTCATGGCTTCTATCCACTGTTCAGAGTCAGAATCTGAAAGTGCCTCCTCATATGTTAAAGGATCATTATCCTTTTGAGAGATTTCATGGAAGAATCCATACCATCTCTCCGGCTGTCTAGGAGTACGTTCAGAACGCCTTAGAGGAGGATTTTCGTGTGTATCGAAATTCGTGATTGGTTGTGGTTGATCAGAGTGGGACGTTTCTTCAGTGGGTGGTGTGGGGTCATTTTGTACTTCTTCTAATTCTATGATCTTGCCCTTCTTTTCTTTAAGGAACGGTTCCTCAAGAAAAGTGGCATTTCTAGAAACAAACACCTTTTGTTCAGATTGATCATAGAAGTAGTATCCTATGGATTCCTTAGGATAACCTACAAAGTAGCATAAGTTAGAACGAGATTCTAACTTATCTCCCACTGTCCTCTTCACGTAAGCAGGACAATCCCAAATTCTTAAGTAAGAATAACTAGGGATTTTACCATGCCACATTTCATAGGGCGTTTTAGGGACTGACTTAGAGGGAACTAGATTCAAAATCTTTGCTGCACTTTCTAGGGCATAACCCCAGAAAGAAGGTGGTAAGTCAGTAAAACTCATCATGGAACGAACCATATCAAGTAGGGTTCGATTCCTTCTCTCAGAAACTCCATTGAGTTGAGGAGTTCCCGGAGGAGTCCACTGAGAGATAATCCCATTATCTTTGAGATGATTAAGGAATTCTTCACTAAGATACTCGCCTCCTCGATCAGATCGAAGTGTTTTGATCTTGTGACCAGTTTGGTTCTCAACCTCCTTTTGAAATTCTAAGAATTTCTCAAAAGCTTCAGATTTATACTTCATTAAGTATACATAACCATACCGACTAAAGTCATCAGTAAAGGTTATGAAATACTGATGATTGCTTCTAGTGCTTACACTAAGCGGTCCACAAATCATGCTTTAATCCCCATACTCACCAACTTTCCTCCCAAGAAGAACTCATGAAATATTTCCATAAATCTCAAGATTTAGGCATGGAATTCAAGTCTAAGGCTTGTAATCATACTTCTCACATCATCTTCACAAGTTATTTCATACAAATCCTAACCCTAGCTTCATATATAAATTTCAAGAAATCATGTATACTTCCCTTTCTTCCTTTGAAGAGCTTAGTAGATGAAGGTGAGGTTGAGATGATGATGATGGAGATCCAAGACTCTCAATTCCTCCAAAATATTAGCTTGGAATGGTTGAATTCTTCTTCTCCCTCTTTTGATGTTTCATCGTGAAAAATGGGAGCAATATGGTGTGTCTCTCTTGTGTATCATCCAAGATGAAATAAAATGGAAGCATATAGAAATATTTAACGTGATTCATCTCTTGAAATTGATGAAATGGTTTAATTTGCAATTAAGTCCCTCAAGTTATATGAGTTATGCAATTAAGTATAGAAAGTTTGGGGAAAGATCAATTAAGTCCAAGAATATATGTGCAATTTAGTCCACTAGTTTAAAATAATGAGCAATTAAGGGCATATTTGGCAATTAATTCGCGTACCTGGAAAGCCGAAAATTGGGGCGTTACAGGCTTTCTCTTGGGACTCGCAAGGAATGAGCTCCCAAATTCTTTCAACTTCTTTCAACCACATCTCGGCCTGAATATCATTTCCTTTAAAGAACTTTTGTGGGTGTTGGTTCTCAAACTCCCTAAATACCATTGAAATTTGTGCCCTCGGTTGTGGTGGTGGAACTAGTGGTACTGGAGGAACATACTCCCTGAGCCTCTGATCAATAAGGCCAACCACTACATTCATGAAGTCCTGTGGCAGAGCCTGAGGAGGTGGAGGAGGAAGAGGAGGTGATATATCACGACGATGATGATGTCGATGTCCCGGAGAACGATCACGGAGATGTCTATCACGAGCCATCCTAAAATCAAGATACTAGTATGCATGTTCAATTAGTAGGTGCAAATGGGTGCAATTAAATCTCAAGTTACACATAAATCACATAATTCAAATAATTCACAGAATTCATATAAGTTCAAATAATTCCAAGTAACAATGCAAGACTCTCAAGTTGACAATTAGTTCCTTTGCCATGCGACCTAGACTCACAAGACACGACACTAGAGACCCGGTTTTGCAACCGGGCTCTAATACCACCTTAGGATGTAGCACCCGGAATGCTAGGTAGCCACATCCCCCCGCACTATAGTGAAATTCACATATGAAATGGAAAATACATACATGAACCAAAGCTATAGTGAACGGGAGACAATAAAAAAAAAGACAATAGCTAGGCGGGACTAACCCCAAACCAATCAAATCAATTCGTAATAATAAGAGCGGAAGCATGAACTTTCATTATCACTTATCAAGTATCCAAAAGCATTTTATCTTCCTATATACGTATCAATACATTATCATCTCCAAAATTCCATAAATATTCTAATACCCCATAGGCATCAACAACATATATCAATATCATGAAAGTAAAACATGAGGTGAAGTGTGCTAGACCCAAATTAAAGACAGGACTCGACTCTAATTCCCGCCTAGCACGCACCTGCAAAAACTGAAAGGTGGAGGCGTCAGTTTACAAAAGACTGAGTGAGGGGTATAAACAAATATAAGCGCACATACATGCAAATTATAATCTCGGGTGTGAAAGAACAATATAACTCAAGATATCAGATATAATATTGTCTGAGGTTACAACTATCAAGTTTAACATTTAATTCAGTTTCAGTCAATCAGTGGCCCGGCGAGTGAGGGCAATTCTCCAACCTTACTCCGACTATGTACAGTAATTAGGTTATCAATATTTTAGGTGATCAAGCAAGTTATTAAAGTGCAATACATTCAGTGGCAGTTTCAGTCCCTTCTTCCTCCGGGTGATGGTGGGTTTGCAAGGCCCAATCATCCAATCAGTGTGAGTAGAGGGTGCATGAATCCCTAAGCCCAGAACTCCTTTCTCCACTAATCTCCTAGTGGATTCAGGGGTCATCCCAAAATGGTGAGGACAGCGCTAGAGTTACCCATCAGCCCATGCTTTCCCGTTTAGCTCATGCCACTACCCTCGGGCCCAGAGCGCAATACAGTATACTCGCCAAAATACGGTCAATTCAGTACAGTAGACACGGTGAAGTTTGAAATCATTTGAGATTTATGGAAATTTATAGATATATTTGTACATTTTGGGCCGAAATCCACATAAGGGTTGTAAAGGTTCTATATATCTAGAAATTAAACCTCACCTGTGTGGACAAAATAAACAAGGATACAGCTCACGAGGCCTGGTCCTCTTCACAAGGAAGCTGGTCTGTGCAAGAAAGACAATTGTCCGTGAGACACGACTCAAATGAACCAATTAGGACGAACGGCTTAATCATGAACAATATGACGTGCATTGGCAATTAAGAAGTGATATAATCATATTCATGCATAAAATGAGCATATAATAATACGTATCGATCATTTAAGGGCTTAGAATCCGATTTGGAAAACTCAATTTTATGTAGAAAATCCAGAAATTCCCCTGGAGCATGGGAACGACCATTCCGGGTTTGAACTGGAAATGGGAAGGGTCGTTCCCGGCTCCCCGAACAAATCCCGCGCGTCTGTAAGTTTTTTGGAAATTTTTGGGGCTGGCAACGGTCGTTCCGGCCACAGGCCAAACTGGGAAGGGTCGTTCCCAGTCTCGCTCGCCAGTTGTCAGCGGTGGGAACGGCCGTTCCCAGAATGAACTGGGACGGGAAGGGTCGTTCCCGTTATACAGATGCAGCAAAAAACAGAGCAGTAAGCAAGGGAGTTCGAACCAAAACCAAAATCCAACCAAAGCACCAATTTCAATCCTCCAATGTAATCAAAACTTGAAGAAACATGTATCCATACTTAAAGCCCCATAATATCTAACTTATATACTCATACCATGCATTGATCAACAAGATATATCAATATCAAACCCATATACAAGTTCATCAACCAAGTTTGTAAACTTCAAGAATTTAAGCATAAATTCAAGCTATAAACATGTAGTCATGTCTCCAATCAACAAATTATCCAATTATCCAATAGATTCATAAACCCTAGCTCCACATATTCAATCAATAAATTCATCAAAATCTCCATTTTTACCTTGAAATGAGAAAGGAAGAAAAGAGAGGTGATTATGATGATTATGAAGCTTCAAAGTACACAAATTCTCCTAAAATTTAACTTGAATGATGAAATTCTTCTTCCTCTTCTTAAGGGTTTTGGATAGGTGGAAAAATGAAAGCAAAGGAGCAAGTGTTTTATGTTTGTATGAAAATGGAAGAGATGCGCTACGTAATACTGCTATAAAAGAGATGGAAATACTCTATTTGCTATTAAATCCTCCACATTTAATAAGTCATGCAATTGAGTCCCTAAGCTTATGAAGTGATCAATTTAGTCCACATAAATTCCCATGCAATTGAGTCCTCACATAAAAAAAAATGATCAAATAAGGACACATAGGTAATTAAATCACGTTCGGTAATTATTTCACATTTCACTCACATTCAATTTATGTCATAAGTATCAATTTAATATGAATTTTATAAATTATATCATAAAGTGCAAAAATTTGAATAGAAGAACAAATTAAATTAAATCCTAACTCTCAAACCTCACAGGTGGCGTGCTTACCTGAAAGGCCGAAAGCTGGGACGTTACAGATACACATGGGAATGGTTTCAAACCATTCCCACACCCAATCCAATACAAGAAATCAACCCAAAACCAACATATATCATGCATAGGTCTCATATATACCAATTAGGCTTCATATAATCCAAGGAAACATGCATAGATTCATCAATATTTTAATATAAAACCCTTAACATGGAAGTATGGTTTCATATGTTTAAACCTTCATGAATCCAAGTCATATGTGCATGAATCCAACTCAAAATCATCACATAAGTTTCATATGAATTCATGGAATGCAAAGAATCCTATAACCCTAACATTACTCAAGAATTCACCAAATTCATATGCATGATCGATCTTACCTTGAAAGGGAGAAGAGATGGTGGAGATGAAAAGAAGAGAGTGTATAGCTTGATCTGTTGGAGAAAATTGGGTGAAAACTTGGCTTCCTTGCTTCTTTGGTTGGTTCGAAAGTGAGGAGAAGAGAGGGAGGGATGTCTTGCTTTGTTCTTGAATGAAATGGAGATGAAGAAATACATGTATGTGTATGTATATGTATATGTCGTCCAAGAAAAGGAAGGAAAAGGAAGATATTGCAACTTGGTCCTTTGCAAATTTAAATGAATGCCATCAAGTATCAAAGATATGAATGTGGTAATTCAGTCCTTGTCAATTTATGAATTAAGTTAAAGAATTACACAAAGTTGCAATTAAGAACAATAAATATGTAATTCTCACAATTAAAATTAATTAGACACATAAATCAAGTTCGGGAAAAATGAATACACAGCTCACGTAATTGAATTCATGAAAATTAGAAATTTAAATCATATAATTCACGAGAGGTTACAAGTAAATAAATTAAATCGCGCAAATAAAATAACGAAAAGGAAATAAATAAACCCTAATTCTCAAAACTCACACGCGTGGCGCGTGTACCTGAACGGCTGGAAAACTGGGGCGTTACATTAAGTATATGTGAATGTGGATCCAAGGAGCTATGGGTAAGGAATCCCCGGGACGGTATTGGGTCGTCTGGACTCAGCCTGTGTATAGTTTCCATCAAAGGTATCACGCGTGACCCTGGGAGCTAGGGAAGGCGTGGTATTTTGGTGCCTTCGGTGTGAAAGCCGGGGAGGGCACGTTGTGGGTTAGCTACCCCGCGTGAGTTTGTTAAAGTTATGGATGGTAAGAGCTACGCGCGTGGCTCTTCCATCATTGGAGTAGAGGCTGGATATGTTTCTGATTTATGTATTAATTTGATATGAGGAGTTAAGGTTGGAAGCTCGTTCTCGCCGAGCATGTGATACAATCTATAGCTTATAAAAATGGTTTTAAGTATATATATGTTTGTTTTGAAACGTTTTGGTTTGTATAACCTATTCCGATTCATAACTCCACCTTTGTTAAGTGCTTTGCTTTATATATATAGTGTGTGGGTGTGCGTTAGCCCCCTCACTCAGTCAGTTGACTGACCCCTCGTCTATCTTTCAGTTTCAGGTGCTCGTTTGACCTTGAGCTAGGCGGAGAAGTGTGTTTGTACGTTACACTTGTCGGTCTAGGTCTTGTTGGTTGCATATTACATACACTCCATATTATTTGTGTATGTATGACTTGAATATTTGGGATTTGATCACACTTTTCGTTTGATGAGGCCATGAGGGCCATTGTAAATGTATTTATGTGTTGGTACCTAAGTATATATATAAGTAGCTGCTTCTACTTTACTTGTTTCGATTTTAATTGTTCCGCTTCCGATGACTTTGAGTTAGCTTTAGTTAGCTCTGCCTGGCTTAGGGAGTGTGTTGGTCTCCCGTTCGCTAAGGTTCGGATTCGGGTATGGACTTTCCATTTCGTGACCGGGTTTGGATCTTAGTGAGGTTTGATGTGGTCTCTACGTTCGGATGCTACAGGGTAAGTGTGATAAATTAGATAATATATTTTCTTGAAATATAATTTTGGAACTATTAATATTTATTACTTAATAATATAATTTACGATAATGTTCCCAACATTATTCTCTTGGTGCAGTGTTCATTGCTCAAAAATATTAGTTTTTTCAGATAAAAAAAATTTCAACCGAAACCATTAAACTTGACTGACATTGAATATTATACTACTTAATAAGTTGGTTATTTTTAAAAACCAATTCTTAGTTATTATTCGATCAATTGAATAATGTCTTTTCACCAAAATATCCCTTTCATTTCAAACGCATTCAAACAAAATTAAAGAATTATATGCACTAAAAACTTTATGTTATGGGTAAAGAGTAAAACAAAGTTCTAACAAAAAAATTAATTTATTTACTAATTAGGACGTGGCTTTTAGTATGGTTTGATGAAAGGTAGGGTTTTTATTAATATATATTGATAATCATATTTTTTTGAGTTTTCTTTATGAGCATAAATTAAATAAATAGTTTCGACCAAAAAAAAAAATTTAAATAAATAGTGATTTTTTTTTTACTTTTTTTTTTTTTTTTTTTTTTTTTTTGTGCTTATAAGGTTTATAGATTTGTTAAGGTTAGAAAATTGCTATACCTTCGTTTTTAGAGCATAATAAGGTTTATTAAGTAAATAATAATAATAATAATAATAATAATAAACAACTTAAATAATATTTATTGAATTTGATATTATATTTATATTATAATAATAATTATTTTTTATATGTATTTTGAAAATAATGTATATAGTATTTAGGATTTACAAAATTCTTTTATTCATTAGTATAATATATAATAAAATAAAAAATTGATATTATATCTAAAATTCATTATAATAATATAACATATTTTAATATGTGTTAGAAAAAAAGTAAAATTAATTAATAATTCATATAATTTATTTTAATAAAATTCATATCATTATTTTAATATAATAATATAACTAGAACTCATTATAATAATAATCAAATAAATAAATAATTATTTAAAATTAAAAGAATTGATATCAAAAAAAAATTTTGAAATTTTGTCTACAGGTTTTTTTTTCACGTTTTAACAAATACAGGGTTTTTTTTTTTTTTTGTATTTCAACAAAAAATTTATTTTACTTCAATAAAGGTATGAATTAATTTATATATGCCAAAAAATGTGTGATAAGATAAAAAAAAAGTCGCAGTTAATGCGCATGGAATTTAAACACAGCTTGCACCCCCATTTGCTTATTTCGAAGAATTATATATAAAAAATAGAATTCAAAAATAAAAAAATATTCTCTTTCTATTAAAAAAAATGGGGGTGTACGCATCGCGACCCACACTCAGTGCATGTAAGAATTTTCCATCGTGAATGTTGTAAATTTTATGATAATTGTAGCATGAATTTGATTCACTCAAATTAGTGTAATGAAAAAAATAATTAGTTTACACATACGTGTGGTTGGTGAAAATGATTAGTCAAATAATAAATGTGTTTATAAGGGTTTGTATATATTCTAATACGGACCTAGCTCGATAAAACCAATATAATGAGAGAACAATTATTTAACACTTATCTTGTAATAGATAAAATATTTAAAAAAAAACTAGTGACTCTCCACACTCGATGCGTGTGAATATAATTTTTTTTATTTTTTGAATGCGTGTACAAATAAAAAATTAAAATTCTAGCAGATAACCAAAATACATAAATAGTATTTGGATTAGTTATCTGCATAATATTTTACGTGTTTGAGATCAGTTAGTGTTATAAGTGAGGTATATATATATATTTTTTAAATCAAATAAAATTAAAACAAAATTAAAAAATGAAGGGTTTAAGAAAACAATTTAAAATTTGTTAGTATTTTTTGTTGGTGCTCCAAAATCTGTTAGTATTGAACGTGGGTTGAGTTTCGTTTTTTAAAAAATATATATATTTGTTTGGGTGGCGTTAAAACTGGATTTATCTATGAATTTTATTAAGAATGATCTATTAAACAACTAGTAGAGTATACATATCATGCATATAAGTAATTTGAACTTATAAATTTGCATCGTAGAATGTTTCTAATCTTCGATGCTTATTCAAAAATATAAGAATGTTTCTACGCTTAGAATGGCTACTTAAGTATATAAACGAACACGTTAACGGTAGTTTTGAAACTTGGGTCACCGTGACGAAGGAGAAATCGACGGTTACAATTTTTTAAAGGGGTTAAGTGTAATATTTTTCAAAGTTTAGATGGATAAATGCTACAAATCAAAGTATATGGAGAAAAATACAAAATCCCCAAAGGACAGGGATGTGACCCGGATGAACCCTTATCTTTTCCTAATCGTATGGCTTCCATTTTAAATTAAAGTTCCAAAATAAGAACGACAGTTCCGTACTTGCATTCATTTAAACGTGTATTTTTGTAGCGATTAATTATTTTGTCCTGCTGATGGGAACTACTAATGTTTAAATAATTTCCAGAAGTTTGGCACATGTACATCGCGGATTCAGGACCTGAAAATGCAGAATAGTCACTACAAAAAAAATCATTTTTCGTGACAATTTATTGTGACAAAAAAAAAATAGCATCATAATAGATTACACTATAGCGACAGTCTATAAGTTTGTCACCACAAAACAAACTTTAAGAGACAAATATTTATATGTCACGAAAGACTTTATTTTATATGACAAGATTTAATATTCGTCACAACATATTCAGACATATGTCGCGCTAAATGGTACAATGTACGGTGACAAATTATTTAACCTCTTGTGACGAAATGTTTTGTTACTTATATATCATATATATGACAAATTTTAGGTTTGTCACAAGAAATTACTTTGTTGTGACAAAAAATAATATCATCACATAAAGTATTGTTATTTTATAAATTATTTGGATAGGACAACCTATAATAGTCACAATAGAATTATGGTATCATGACAAATATTTTATTGTCACAATAGGTCATTTGTGGTGACAAAATTAATTATTGTCATATGAAATATTTTTGTTTTATATAAATTTTTAATTGTGACAAGTTCGTATTGTTTCCATAGAAATATAATGTTATGATAAATGATTGACCGTCACAATAATTAGTTTTGTCGTGACCAAATGTAATATTGTCGTATAAAATTTTATTATTTTAAAAGTCATTTTGTTATAATATATTCATATTGTCATCATAGAAAGATGTTATGTGATAATATATTTACTGTCATTGAAATTTCTTTACTTGTGACAAAATATATGTTGTCATACTAAATTTAATACAAAAATTTTATATTTTAAAATAATAGTACAAAAATATATTAAACTAAGAACACAAAAATATATTTAAAATTTTATATTTTAAACTAACAACACAAAAATATTTAAATAATTAATTAAAATTAGTGTATGAATATATTTCATTGTTATTAAATATATTAAAAAACATAATATTAATATCAAAGAAGCTGTCCAAACTGGTTTGGGAGTCAATATTCTTTCTCGGAGACCCGAGTTCGATTCCCCGCTAACGCAATTAATGAAAAGAATTAATTCTCGAGTTAGCACGTGCTTGGCTCGATGGGTTCGGTGTTGGCTTGTCCGAGGGGTGGTTCGGGTCTCACAAATAAATTTTTAAATTTTTTTACTGAATTATTTTGTGACGAGATATGATGTGGTGACAAATATGTTTGTCACACGAGGTGCCCAACTTACATGGTTGTAGTGACAAATATATGACTATGATGACAATAAGTGTCAGATATGTGACAAAATGTTTGTCATAATAAGTGGTCATTTGACTGGTCCTTTAGTGACAAGATTGAATTGCAGTGACAATACATATATACCGTTGTGACAATAATTTGTCACAAGAATGGAGTTTTTCGTGACAAAAGTATTTTTGTCACAAACCTATTGTGATGAACGTAGAAATTGTCGTCTGGGACTTTATACGACAGGCCTGTTGCGACGGCGACTGCGACAAAAATAATCGTCACAATAGATCTATTATGACAAAATTATCATGTATTGCGACAAATTGTTTTGTCACAAAAAATTGTTTTTTTTTGTAGTGAGTGGTTCATATTTATTTACCGACAAAACAAGCATGGATCCTGTTTATTGCCCTCCCAAATCCAGGCAAATTAAACCCAACTGGCTGAAAACTAATAATAACAAGGAATCATCATATACATTAGCTTTTGAAATATTTTAAATATTGTCTCTGACCAAAAAAAAAATTTTAAATATTGTCAAATTTTTCCGAAATGTCCCAGTCCATATGGTAGTTCGGGAAAGTATGAATCATCGATAAACTGATTCTTGGTATCTACAGGATCCATTGAGTATGGATACTTTTAGAGAGCAACCTTTGGATGTTTGCGGATCTACCAAGCGTGATCCCACTAAAAAGAAGAATCGTGTACATTTGACTATCCTGCTAAATAACCTAATTACAATACAATTCATCTAAATTGAAAAATTACATTTTAGTCCCTATAAATCTTGTCTGGATTAAAGTTCCTCAACGAAATTTGTAAAAGTACGTATACTTATGCTTCTGACGGTCGTATGAGTGTTACATTGAATATATAATCAAAATTACAAAATCATATCCCTGACGTTTATAAAAATAAAGAAACGATCCCTATAGATTATGCATTTAACAACAAGATCATAGGTATTTTTGAAATGACATAGCGGAAACCTAGGGACCACAAATTATTCTAAAAAATTAGGGACTAAAATATAATTTTCCAATTTAGATGGATTGCGTTGTAATTAGGCTATCTAACAGGGTAGTCAGATATAAGTTGTAAAAGGAATTATTATTGGTTCGCAATTATCATTAATGAAACTCATAATCTAATTCTTTTCGGATGTAAATACTTACCAATAAGTTATCTCTATTTATCTCTTGATCACACTAATAAGTAAATCTGTTTATGGGATAAGTTTTATTTCTTTCACTTCGCATGGTGGGACTAAGTACCGAGTATAAAGTAAAAAATTATCACGAGAGTTTACACTTTACATGTGCAACTTTGAAGTTTTACAGTGATATATTGGTGGACGGATGGTGATAAAATGGTGTAAAACTCGTCAAGTGTAAGTACTCTGTCTTGTGGATCATTAGGTTGATTGTAGTGGAAAACTCTGATATACATATAATTTTAAAAATACTATTTTATTATATTATATCGTATCGTGTCGAACACTTCACGATCACATAAAATTTTTTAAAAAAAATCCGTATCATCGTATTCGTATCATATCGTATCTGTGTTATTGTGTCGGTATCCCTTTTTTCAAGAATTTGCAACCACTCTTGTTATTGAATTTGTGGACACTCTTGTTATTGAATTACTATCGTATTTAAGTTACGCAAACATTGTAAATTTTAGCATATTTACACTGAAGTAATTTAATTAAGGAAAAATTATATCCAACTATTTTTAAGTTTGGCTTAATTACAATTCAATTCCTATTCTTTACGTATTTACCATATCGTCCCTATACTTTCGTTCGAGATCCCTTACCTCCATTACGATTTCGTTAGGATGGTCAGTTGTTCTTTCTAAATTGTCCTGAATTTATTACAAATACATTCCTATAATTTCTTTTTAATAACAAAATGATCCCTGTATTTTTTAAAATTTAGGAAGGACAATTGATCAACCTAACGAAATCCTAACAGATGTCCGAAACCTCAAAAGAAATGTAAAATTTATGAACTATATAGTAAATATGAAAAAAAAAAAAAAAGGATTGAGTTACAATTAGTTTAAATTTGGAGATAATTGGATGGGATAGTTAATGCATCATTACTGCACAATAGAATATTTGAGTTTACCCTCTTTCATCGCCATATATTCCAGCAACAATGTGTAGCTTGGCATCTTAAAATCGAACTTTATAGGAGGAAAACAGTTGTTTTTGAAATTGAATAATTAGGCCACATCATTTGGTCAAACTTCAATTAACATGCACACACTCATTATCTAGCTGAAAAGAATTGGTAAATTTTTATTGTATCCTTTGCAAGTATCATGAGTATTGCTCACACGGGAGCAGCGTATAGTATAGGCCAATATTAGGACAGTAAATTATAAAACCTTATTTTTTAATAATTTGAGCTTATAAAGGGTCTTCTTTGAAAACTCCCCATGAGTTGAAAAAATTACTCTTTGCTCCCCATTTTAAAAAATGTTCCTCTGAACTCCCCAGATGAGAATCAAAATTCTCTTTTACTCCCCATTTTTTCTAAACGATGTATAAAAACTCATGGATCACGTAACTAAATCCCCAAATGATGTATATTTTTCGCAATATAAATATACATTATTTGGGGATTTAGTTACGTGATCCCTGAGTTTTTATACATCGTTTAGAAAAAATGGGGAGTAAAAGGGAATTTTGATTCTCATCTGGGGAGTTCAGAGGAATATTTTTTAAAATGGGGAGCAAAGAGGAATTTGATTTTCTATTTGGGGATTTTTCGGGAATTTCCCGTTATAATAAGAAATCATATATGATATCTTGAGATACATATATGTTCACTCAGCATCTCGGAGCGGTAATAAATGTCAAGTCGAAACATTAACTTCTAAATGAAATCCACTTGTATGATTAGTATGTGCTTATGATTCTACTGGAAATACTCCCATCATGAAATGAGTTAAGTACGTGTATTTGTATTGCATTCAAACTGCTCTCACCCATCAAAACTTACGATCAAAATGATTTAAGTATCTAAAGATCTAAGTGAATAAAATTTCAACTAGTTCACCATCATCTTTGTCGTATTGCAGATTGAGTAAGATCCGAACAACGAATTCTTGATAGATTAATCATAAACGAGCCAACCTAACCATGTAACCTTTAGTATCGAAAATAATGTGTGCATATTGCTGGGCAGGAAGATAGAAAGGATAATTTGTTTATAGTTTAATGTGATTTTCCTTTAATTGGATTTTCTTTATTCTAAGTGTGGAGAGATTAATTTTCAAGATTTTCATGATTACACATGTTTAAAGAATTTGTTCTAGGAGTGGTTTTTGGTAGGTATGCAAAGCAATATAATGAAAATGATGGAGAAGATACACTGGATCAAAAAAATAGAAGTGATAATGTAGAAACTTCCAACAAAAAAAGCAAGTTTTGTGCCATGCCCTAGTGTTTCCACTTTTGTCAAATTAATGCACAAGAACTATACTTGTGGGCTCATAAAATGTTTCTCAATTATTAAAAAACATTTAATTGTCTCTAAGGGGAAAAATAACATTAAATGTTTCATGAATAATCCATTATGCAATATTGAACGTAGAAAATATTTTGAATATAATTGCATATCAAGATATATTATCAATAGATCATGTAGGACAAGAAATTAGTAAGTTGCATATATATATATATTTGTCATATCGCATTTTTATCGAATTCATCAAAAAACATATCAAGAAGCAAATTAACACATATAATGTATCATGCGATATTTATGTAAATATATAAAATGAAAAATACTATCATGATTATGGCATTTGAATATGAAAATTATACATAAATTTTAGGGAAAAAAAGAAAGTAAAATTTAGAAACTATAGAGTATCCAAATTATAACATAGAGAATTGAAATTATAAAATAGAGTATTATCAAGTTTCCGAATTATAAAACAAAGTATCCAAATTATAAAATAGAGTATCCAAATTTAAAAGTAGAGTATTATTTGTAAAAGTTAAAGTACTCAGGTTTAAAATTGAAGTACGAGAAGAAAAAATAAAGAAAAGAAAAAAATATATTGTTCGTAAAAGTTAAAGTAATTACGTTTTAAATTATAGTATTATTTATAAAAGTTGAAGTACCCAAATTTATAATTAAAGTATTGTTCATACACATTATGTGACGCCCCGATAATTCGGCCGTACAGGTATGACGTAATTGTTTACCAAACTGCGCGAAATAATTATTTATACGTGATTTACATATTTAATTTTATTTTAAATGTATTAAATGTTTTAATTACTTTATTTTAATGTTATTAATATCAAATATATTGATATAAATATAAATATATATTGATGAGACACAAAACCTCGCTCGGATCAGAGCCGTCCACGTGTCGCCATCTATTGACCTAAAACTTAGACGCTCGCATTAATGGGCTCGCGTGCCTACCCAGCCCATTCACTTGATGACCAGTCCAGGTCCACGTGCCTCGGCCCACTATTCAAGCGGGGGATTCAGGCTAGAGAACCCAGCGCTCGTGATACGGTCCTCTCATGGGCTATCTTCCCAGGGAAGCGTGCCACGAGGGCACGTTCTACCCTGCGCTCATTTATCCAACGCTCGATGATCATTAGTCACAGGGGACCGCTCGTGCATCCCTTCGAGCGTCACCCACGCTCGAGTATGATCAACCCCTATTAAGGCGTCCGAACGCCTGCAGGACTGGGCTTGAGCTTCTCAGCGCTCAACGCTCACTAACAACCTCTGACACTATGGCAGTGCGCACCTCGTACCTGGCACGCCGCTTGCTTTTTAGAGCCGTCACTCTCATGCCCACACAGGCCGCCACGTGTTAGGGCAACACAGGTTTGGGACCACACGGTCAAATTACCCAATCTGCCCTCATCCTTAACCTATAAATAGGGGGAAACACATGTTTTCTTCCTCAAGTCATCTTCTCCACAAAAACACACATTGAACTGGTCTATTCCTCCATTAATCTGCATATTACCTTCAACACAGTTGCATCACCACCGCATTTTACACTCTTGGTGTTATCCTAGCTGGAAAAATCCACGTTCAAAAGGAAACCCAGTTCCTGAGGCTCCCACGCCTGTGATGGTTTTTCCCTTTTCGTACAAATAGTGAAAGTGTTGTTGCATTTTAGGAAACTCCGATTCCTGCACCATCATTTTTTGGCGCCATCTGGGGGAAATCCATCGCTATCTTCAGTCAGTTTCTTCCCTTGAAAGCTAGTTAAAAGTAACACCAGCGACATTCACTATGGTAACTGCAACAAGGTCAGGCGCGGTGGACAAGAGGGGAGCTCTTCCTCCCGTTAATGAGGAAAACGTAGAAAACCCTACCCCCGCCGGAGGTACGCCCCCACCAATCGCTGGAGACACAGAGGCAGCTGCTGCGACACTCCCTCCAGGGAGAAATGAGGCTGGCTCCATTCCTTCTCCTCCTACCTCCAGGCCCAATGCTCCAACCTCCTATCCTGGCATGTATTCTGTGGCCATGCCCCCACAGGGATACGCTTATTTGCAGCCTGGGATGATGCCCGGGATGGTGCCTATGGTCCAGCCCTACCAGGTAGGAACGCTGAATCTCCCATTGTCGCTGCCTAGGGAGATACAAGGGGTGGAAATGCCCCAGATTACTACTCAGCAACTCCAGGCGCTCTACGCACAATGCGAGGGTCAGGCGGTCTAGAACGCTTGGGAACACTTCACTGCGGCCTATTTCCCTTCACAAGCTGGCGCTCGAATGGCCCCACCCCTTGGAGGGCTCCCAGCTCACCCACTGACAATGGCGCAAAATGCGTTGAGGGCGCAGCAACCTCCCCCGCCACCTATCCAGGAAAATGAGGTTCCCCCGAGGGCCCGGCAAAAGCAGCAGCCCGATGGAAATGAGAGGGTCAGGGATAATGAAGAAGTTCAATCAAGGGCCACGGAAAGAGCAACCGCAGGAACATCGATGACCATCAACTCGCCGCGGTACAAGATTAGATTAAGGGGCTCCAGAATGTGGTGGAGCTGCTCTCTCGAGCAAGGTCTCAAGTCCCCCGCGATGGGGGCGAGAGGTCCAGGGCCAGAGACGCTCACAGACCACGTAGCTCAATTTCTCGCCGCCGAAGGGAAGCCAGCTATGAGAATCTCGAGGACAGGGATTACAGAATCATGACGGGCGATTCCCCCCTCCTCGAGGAGGTACTGATGACCCGTGCAGGGAAGGGCAAAATCCCCATGTCCATTAACAGATATGATGGGACCACTGATCCAGCCGAACATTTGGATCACTTTGTGCACTTGATGCATTTATACGATCACCCGAGCAACTACTGGGCCAAAGCAACCCAGAGAAGATCAAAGCAATCCTAGATATTCCCTTCCCACGCAATGTGAGAGAGGTCCAAGTGCTAGTGGGAAAGATCATATCATTAAACAGGTTCATCTCCCGCTCAGCGGATAGGAATTTGCCTTTCTTCAAAATCCTGCGCAACGCTCGCAACTTCGCATGGAGCGGGGAATGTGAAAAAGCCTTGCAGGACGTGAAACAGTATCTCTCGAGTGCCCCCTTGTTGACCAAACCTAGCCCAGGAGAAAACCTGTTGGTTTATCTGTGGATCTCTTCGGAAGCCACGAGCGCTGTCCTCGTGGCCGTTCGCGAGCGTAAGCATTTGTCGGTGTATTACCTGAGCAAAACCCTGCAAGGAGCGGAGAAAAGATACATAGAAATAGAAAAATTCGCTTTTGTGCTCATCAATGCCTCTCGAAGGCTGAGGCCTTATTTTCAAGCACATCCTATCACAGTGATCACAGATCAACCTCTCAAACAGGTGCTCGCAAAGCCAGATGTTTCAGGGAGATTAATTAAATGGGCGATTGAACTTAGTCAGTTTGACATCGCTTTCGAGCCTCGCACGGCGATACAGGCTCAGGCTGTGGCTGACCTATTGGTGGAGCGCTTCAACTTAGATATTGGGCCCTCGCTGCAAGAGGGACTGTGGCTTCTGTACACAGATGGCTCCTCGACCTCACAAGAGGGGGGGGGGGGGAGCAGGAGTGACCCTCAGAGACCCTCACGGTACAGAAGTTGACTACGCTATTAAACTAGCGTTTCAAGTCACCAATAACGAGGCGGAATATGAGGCTCTAATCCAAGGGCTTAGAATAGCCCTCCAGAATGGTGTCGTTCGGGTCACTGCATATGTTGACTCTCAGCTGATCGCAAGTCAAATTGATGGTACTTATGAGGCTCGAGAAACCACTATGGTGTAGTACTTGGCGAGCGCTAGAGAGGTTATATCAAAGTTCAAGGAATTTCATTTGCTGTAGATCCCGAGAGCGGAAAACGAGCGGGCAGACGCTCTTTCTAAGTTTGCATCCGCCTTGGAGGGCTTCTGCGAGCGCTCTGTCACATTCCTCAGAACCGAAAGGCCACTGATTCGCGATACCGGACCCTCAGATGAAGTCAATATGCTAGATCCCTCCGAGCCTTGCTGGCTCGATGACATCATTAGATTTTTAAGGGATGGAGCCTGCCCGAGCTATAAAGTGGAGGCACGGAAGATTAGAAGTAAAGCCCCTCGTTTCTCTCTCGACAGCGAGGGGCGGCTATTCAAGCGGTCTTTCCAGGGTCCACCATTAAAGTGTCTGAGACCCTCGCAAGCCAAGGAGGTGTTGGGACATGTGCATAACGGGAGTTGTGGGAATCATTCTGGCGGTCGAATCCTGGCAAAGAAAGCCTTGAGGAGTGGGTTCTACTAGCCCTCGGTGTTGCAGGATGCCATCAGTTACTCCAAGAAATGCCCTAAGTGCCAGTTTCATTCTAATACCCCTCAATTGCCGGCGGCTCAAATGATCCCTGTTGATGTTTCGTGGCCCTTCGATCAGTGGGGCATTGATATTGTGGGTCTCCTCCCAATGGCGGTCGGACAAAAGAAATTCGTAATACTCGCTGTGGATTACTTCACTAAGTGGACCGAAGCTGAAGTAGTTGCGAAAATAACGTTCAAGGTTGTAAGGGACTTCATTTGGAAGAATATCATTTGTAGATATGGCATCCCGAGGGTGCTCATCTCGGACAATGGTTCCCAGTTCATCGCCGCCGACACACGGGATTGGTGCTACGAACTTGGGATTGAGCAACGCTTCACTTCCGTGGGCCATCCTCAAGCCAACGGTCAAGCTGAAGTGACCAACCGATCCGTACTCCAGCATCTGAAGACGATGCTCGAAAGTAAGAAAGGGGAATGGGCTGAAGAACTTCAAGGTGCGCTATGGGCATATCGCACCACCCCCCGAGCGGCGACTGGGGAAACTCCTTACTCTCTGGTGTACGGTTCCGAGGCTATGATACCTGCGGAGATCGCTCAAGAATCCGCACGCGTTGCCTATTTCGAGCCTGCCACCAACGAAGCCAACCGAACATTCGAATTGGATTTATTAGACGAGAGGAGAAACTTTGCCTGGGCTCGCATCCACAAATACAAGGCGACCGTAGCCCGCCAGTATAACAAGCGTGTCAGAGAAAGAACTTTCCAACTAGGGGACTTGGTGCTTAAAAAAGTTGAAGTTTCTAAACATGTGGGTAGGCTGGATCCCAATTGGGAAGGCCCCTTCAAAGTCGTCCAAGTACGAGCAAACAATACCTACTTGCTAGAGACCTTGCAAGGCGAGCGTCTTCCAAGACCATGGAACGCGTGCAACCTCAGAAGGTTTTACGTGTAAGTGTCAGTCTTTGTAATTGCCCGTTCGCGGCATGGTGTACTTTCTTTTGGCAGAGAGCATGTTGTAATCATTTCAAAAATTGCAAGTATAATATTAAATATTTGGTCCATTATTATGTCATTTATTTACTTTCCTTTTGATTAATGATTTGGGCAATAGAAAGCCTACTCCGTGTCGAGCATCCTCCACGTCGAACGGCTTAAGTAATACCCCAATCGTTTCAAAGCAACGCTATCTGTGTGTTGAGAACCCTCCACACTGAATAGTTTGATAATTTATGAGTGTGTAAGTCCTAAGAACGAGCGTGTCAGAAAGTGGGGTGCTAGACGCTTAATCTACGCCAACTGGGTACTCACCATGGCAGTTCGTGCTCGTAAGCCCCCAATGACCCTCGCCTTCTTAATTAAGAATACACTCGTGAATAGCAGGCGTTGGGCTAGTCCTCCCATGAACGCTTAGGGGCGAAGTTAACATTACAGCAACGCTCGTTTTTATTCTCGTACTTAACAAATCCTGCAGTTGATTTCTGAGTTCATTAGAATGGGTGAGACGCTCAAGATGAAGGGGCACATCTCAGGCTCAAGGCCAATACTTAGCTAAGCCCTTGGGGGTTTTCTAAGTTCAAATTCGAGCCTCATTGTGAAAATGGCCAGGGAACCCTCTTAAGGAAGACCCTCGCGGCCACACTTGCATCTCTCAGATGGTCAGGCGTTACCAAATCCTAAACTTGAGACACATGGTGATAAAGGCTAAGGTACCCTCAAAAGAAACACCCCCCGTGCACACGCATTCCCATTGCAGATATCCAAGTGTCAAAGTAAACATGTACATAATCATCCAACATAAAGAGACTACCATGCCCAGCGTTCAAAGAAGAAGGAAATCAAACTTCAACAAAGGAGGTATTCAAGGAAAGATAGAAAACAAGTTCAAAAGCACCGCCAAACGTGCAAAATTTAAGTACAAAAGGTTAAAGTGTTCATAAACATAAATGGAAACTAAAATAGCTGAACAGTAAAGTAGCAGAGAGAGGATCTTCAAGGGGCTTGACTCTCGGGCTCGGGAGGGGTAGTTGAAAGAGGGACTGGGGCCAGCACATGGGCATCGGAAGTTTGCGCATCACCAGGGTCCTCGCCACCTTGAGCGTCAATGGTAACGCCATCATCCTCTATTTGTAGGGGCTCGGGATTTATGGGATTGGCCGCCATGAACTCACCCTGGAGCATCGTCACAAGCTGCTGATACTCGGGCTCAGCCAGTTCCTCCGAGGGATCCACGTCCCGAACTACGGGCTCGCAGTTCTCGTCTAAATCCATACGGAGGTGGTCGTCGGAGTGAGCACTTTCGGGGGCTAACCCTAGTTTGACCATCTGTCCAATTGCTTTGTAAAAGAAGTGTAACACCCCAAACGGAGGATGCCACATCCCCCGCACTAAGACCCAGACCCGGTCACGAAATGGAAAGTCCATGCCCGAATCCGAATCATAGCGAACGGGAGACTAACTCACACACTAGGCTAGGCGGATCTAACTTGACAAACTCAAAATGCGGAAGCAATTAAAACCAACAACAATAGATAGCGGAAGCATTTAAAACAAAACATGCAAAGCAGGTGACGGGTTCAACTAGCATAAATACCTAGTCCCGAATCAATTCATAATCCAACATAATAAACAACATAAGCGTCATCATAATATCTACTAACATCCAAATACTAGCTTACTAACCCCACACGGGTTTAAGTCTAAGTAGAACATAAACATAAACATAAACGTAACCTTCAAGTATGAAACATAAATACATAACATAAATAAAGTATGCAACGAATGCATTCTAATACCAACTAGACTGACAAGTGTGACTCAGAAGACTCACTTCCGCCTAGCTCCAGCCAAAAGAAACCTGCAAACTAAAAGATAAAATGAGGTGTCAGTCAACTGACTGAGTGAGGGGGCTAACGCACACCCACAATATATATATATACAGAGCACAGCACATATCAAAAGGGTGGACTCATGAACCGGGAATAGGTGTTGCATACCAAAGCGTTTCAAAGCAAAACCCAAATATATATACATATATATACTTAGAAAACATTTTCAGAAACTCTATTCCGATTCATGATTCTCATAACATGTCATATCATATGCTCGGCGAGTACGAGCTTCCAACCTCAACTCCTCATATCATAACAAAATAGAAATAACATACCAACCTCAACTCCGGGTGATGGTAGGGTTGCGCGACCCTAACCATCCATACGGTCAAGGGGAGTGCTGATTGCTACTCATACCCTCAGGACTCCGTTTCCCAACCAAACCTCCTGGTGGGTCCCGGTAGATCCTTTTCATACAGATGGAGACTACGCACAGGTATATCCCCGACGGCCCAATACCGTTCCGGGGGCTCCTTACCCGTAGCTCCTGGGCCCCATAACAGAACAGAACATAACATATACCAACTTTCATGGCAATCTCGCTACATAATCATAACATAACTTAACTTTCCGAAATAGCTTACATATGCCTTCATACTTAATTTCCAAAACTGAAGTTGTATCATAAGGTCATAATCATATCATATCCAACACATATTTAATCGTATATATAGTATATAATCGCATGCGGGGATTGAAATCATCATATTGGGGTCATAGGTCGTTTAACTATACAAAGTCCTAAACCTCACCTGAAAAGCGACGAGTAACGAGAACTGACAAGACGAATGCAAACTTGATCGGGTTGTCTCCGCCCTGGAGATCACTGTACAGAAAAGGAAGTACAGCGTACTCATGAGACACGACTCAAACATAAACCACATAGACGCACGGCGATGATTATGAGAGGACAAGCATTGATATGATATGTACACAGAGTTTACAAGGATGTCATGAAAATGTTCATGCATACAATTAATATTCCACAATCAGTAAACAAGTAACTAGATCATATACGAGACATAAATGCATGATCGATGGCAATAAAATGTTCTAGCAATTTAAGGATCAATCAAATCATATTAAGTAAACTTATGCTCAAACACTCGGTTTAATTTGGATTAATACATGTATGTCGTCTAATTCCTCAAGGGTGGATCATTATGGTACATACTAATCACTACATACAATTCATACTTGATCACAATTCCAACGAATCAATAATTAATTCAAGAGTTTCTTAATTGAAGTTTTAATCCACTAACTAATAATATTACTCAAGGTCAGTACTAAATCCTATTTAAAAAAATTAGATGCATTAGTAGCTGACATTACAAAATTTTATATTTATATATATATATATATAGATATAATATCACTCACGCATACACACAACAGCACGCAGATTCACATGCACAACACACTAACTCCAGAATTAGTTATAAAGATATTACAATTCTTGCTTAGCCCATTTTAGAAAATTACAAAACAAGTGTTTCTCAAACAATTCATTTGTTATCAGCACATTAATTACCAACATCCAATTCAATTAAGGATCTTATGAATTTCACATGACATACAACACACACACGCACAAAATCCTAATTCAATACAATCTCACAAATTCAATTATAACATATATTTAATATATGTATTCAGATTTATTTGTACATACATATATATATATATATATATATATATATATATATATATATATATACCAATTCTCACGCACCCACACGACACCACACACACAAATTCACAAGTTATTAAACCAGTTCAGCAGCATCACGCTTAAAACGTATTTTTATCTATTTTATTCAATAACTAGACTAAATTACCATACACGATTAGATCATTTAAAATACACATCTAATTAAACCATCTCGCTTAAATCACAGTTGCAAATCTCCAATTCATCCCAACTTTACGGTTATTAAAGATCAGTTCGATTACACCATACTTATCAAGGTCACTGAGTCAAAATTAACCCAAAATCTATCATTCCCATTACCGTCAACACATAAACATAGCCTAGAAGACTAAATCTGCACCATCAAATACCACAAAAATGTTTTCGGTTCCAAGCTTAAACACTCAATATGAGATGCGATTCATAATTATATAAAACAAACTTTAAAAATCACTTAACAAAACTGAATTACATAAATACAGTATATAACTTTGAAGATAATTTACAGTTAATCAAGAAACAAATGAAATCAGTTAGGCTCACATTTCCGGAAATAAGGAAAAGGGAATTCTCGCAACGACGGTAGAGCAGGGCTGGCAGAACCGAGTTGGGGTTGCTGGACCTGGACCCCATTGCGGCGGTGGTCGCGTGCCGGTCTCGTGCCCAGATATGTGGGAATCACTACGGTTGTCGTCGCAGCCAAGGAACAGGGCTGAAGTCGCTGTGTTCTGTGGCTTCTCCTTCGGTTGAGGCAGAAGTGAGGGTGGTGGTGGTTCGGCGGCGTCTCTGGTTCTACAGCCGAGAGAGAGAACAGCAGAGCTTAGCTAGTGTGGTGGTGGTGGTGGTCGCCTGAAATGGTGACCAACGGTGGAGACGGCACGGCGGCGTTGGTGTGGAAGGCGGTGGTTGTTGCGCCGTTGCTGGGACAGCGATGCAGGTGCTTCCCTCCTCAGATCTGGAAGGTGGCGAGATAATGGCGGAGGGTCGTGGTGGTGGCGGAAAGAGAACTCGCCGGATCCGAAAGAACCGAAGCCGTGGTGTGCTTGTGGTGGTTTGCTGGCGATGATGGCGGCGCGGTGGAGCTGTTGAGCTTGTAGGGCTGAGATGGGGGAGGGGCCGCCGCTGTTGCTGCTTGTTGGGTGAAAGGGAAGAAGAAGGGCTGCTGCTGCTCAAAGCCGAAGGGAAAGGAGAAAGAATGAACTATGAAGAGCAGCTAGGGTTCCACGATATATCAGCCCCAACCTTCATAAATTGCGATCAGGTCCCTCAAGAATTTAAATCGTTCGACTGAGTCCCCACGTTTCCATACAAAGTCAATTAAGTCCAATTAAAGTATTTAAAATTACAAAAACAGTCCCACAAGAAATTTAATTATGCAATTGAGTCCACATATTTTAAGTAAGATTTAGATCAAGCCCAATTAAAGTTTCGATAATTATAAAAGCATCCCCAAGGTTTTAAAGTAGTATATGTTTAAGTCCAATTTGATTTCTCATAATTAGAAAACGATCCCCAACGTCTGATAATTACAACTTAACCCACATAATTTAAATTAAAGAGCAATTAGGCACTAAATACATATTTCAATTAAGTCCACACATTTGCATAAGATTGCAATTGAGTCAATTAAACAATTAAAGCATGATATAAATCAATTCAAGCACGTGCAAAGTTAAATAAATAACGTTCTAATCGTACGAAAACGACATCGTATCTTGCTCCGAAAATAGGGGGTGTTACAACCTTCCCCCCTTAAGAGAACCTGGTCCCCAGGTTCCACTGCTGAGCTGGAAAAGCTTCGAGTGATAGTGTCCTAACCCTCCTCGAGGAATTTCGTAAAACATAGCCTCCGTTGTGAAGTTTACTCTCATTGTCTTTACTGAACCTTTCTCGCGATGTCTTATTGTCATTGGGATCCGTTTGAGTACTCGACCGTTGCTATCATCAAGTTGTTCGACCATTCCCATGAGACGAATAGTTATCACTGCACTCAACTTCGATGGCGTCGTAAACTCGTCACTTGCAGACCGTAGACGGGACAACACGTAACGCAACCGCAACAGACAAGAGAGAATCCCATCTCTCGGCACGTAAAGTGAGAGAACCCCGTCTCTCAAGCACATATTTGAGAGAACCCCGTCTCCCAAGCACAGAATTGAGAGAACCCCGTCCCTCAAACACATAATTGAGAGAACCCCATCTCTCAACCTAAGTCTGACAGATTCCAACATCTCCCAAACATTCTAGTTTGAGAAATCCAGCATTTCCCAAACCCCTAAATTCAGAAGAATCCAACATCTCCGAATATCTAAGTACAAGAGAATCCAACATCTCTCGTGCACAAAACTTAGAAAGAATCCAACATCTTCCTATCACATAAATATTGAGAATCCTACATCCCTCCAACACGTAAAAAGAGGGAGCCTAAGGTCTCTCTTGCACATAAATCCACAGATCAACATTCATACATATGCAAACCAAAGTAACACTTGACGAAAAGTATGCGATACATGTTTGGTGTACCTTGTACAACTGATATCGGTGTCCCTTGAGTATAGATTCAATGCTCACGCCTCAACTCAAGGGGGATATCGCGATGGGATCCCTGTAAAACAAGGTTACAGTATGTATGCATGTTATATGAGAAGTTAGTGAGCAGTCAAGAGAATTTTAAATCACATAGGCATGGATAGTTCACATAAGTACATAACTCGTTTATTTTAGTAACGGTTCATAACAGTTAGAATTTCAAGTTACGAATACTAGATCAAGTATCCAAGTAATCATAATTAAAACAACAATAGTCATCACCCACATCAACCTAAACAAGGCAAGAGTATTTAAGCGATGCATGTATGGAAATGCCATGAATGCTAATACCTCAATATTCGGGTTCATCTTGATCTCCAATGTGAAGTCGTTGATATCGTATTCGTTGTTTGTTAGCTCTCGATCGATCACAATCGGAAACCTTGTGCTCCTCCGACCCACAAGCATAGCACCTCTGCAATCGATCCCGACACGCGTCGTAAGCGTGGTTGGTTCCCCCACAATGGGTGCACGGTTGGACTTCTTTCTTCAGCTTTCGAGGGTTTCTGTTCTTATGCTTCTTTCCACGAATCTTTTTGGTTCGAGCTCCCTGTTGATCGGATCTCTCTCTCACGTATAAATTTGAGCATAAGCCCAGCTCAAGTCTAGGCCCCGACACATTTCTTTCCTTACTTTTTGTCAACCACCTATTTTCAACTCGTAATGCTTTCTCCGTGGCCTTATCCCATGTGCTTGTATCCTCAGCAATTAAGGCTTCCTTGAACTCATCCCGAAGACCTTCCATAAAATATCTAGCCTTGACCCGATCATTACTCGTAAGGTGGGGCACATGAATGCCCAACCTCTCAAATTCTCCTAAGTAGTCCACAACAGTTCTTTCTCCTTGTTTTAAAGTGAGGAATTCTTCGAATCTTCGTTCTTGTAAAATGACCGGTTCAAACCACTTTCGGAGCTCTCGAACAAACACATCCCACGTCAACTCCTCGCTCGTTGCCTCTAATTGTTGGGCAAGTCTTTTCCACCATTGCCTTGCTTGTCCTTGTAGGAGGAACGTAGCAAGGCGAGCCATATCTTGAGAGTTGCATGGCCATATCTCAAAAATGCCCTCTAATTCCAAAAGCCACTCTTCGGCCCTTATATCATCCCCTTCTCGAAATTGGGGAGGATTAAATGTTCTAAATTCTCGGTACATTATCGCCATCAAATCCATTGGCGGTACTCCAGTCGAAGATTGTCCCTGGTCGCTCAGATTTGGATGAGACGGTTGACTGTGGTATTGTTGATGCGGCGGCATCCTGAAAATCTCACAACTTCAATGTCGAAACATGCATGTCGATTAGTAAATGCTCATGCCACGTAATAAATCAATCAAGAACTACCAAGGAATGCAATGCATCAAGTAGTATAAATTCAGCAAAGTGATGAAAATTCAAGTGCATAGTTCTTCAAATCATATGCTGATGCGCACACAACCAAATTGTCCTACGCCGTTCGACCTAGACAGACACAACACGACACAAGAGCTCGTTTTTGCAACCTAGAGCTCTGATACCACTTAAGGATGTAACACCCCAAACGGAGGATGCCACATCCCCCGCACTAAGACCCAGACCCGGTCACGAAATGGAAAGTCCATGCCCGAATCCGAATCATAGCGAACGGGAGACCAACTCACACACTAGGCTAGGCGGATCTAACTTGACAAACTCAAAGTGCGGAAGCAATTAAAACCAACAACAATAGATAGCGGAAGCATTTAAAACAAATCATGCAAAGCAGGTGACGGGTTCAACTAGCATAAATACCTAGTCCCGAATTAATTCATAATCCAACATAATAAACAACATAAGCGTCATCATAATATCTACTAACATCCAAATACTAGCTTACTAACCCCACACGGGTTTAAGTCTAAGTAGAACATAAACATAAACATAAACATAACCTTCAAGTGTGAAACATAAATACATAACATAAATAAAGTATGCGACGAATGCATTCTAATACCAACTAGACTGACAAGTGTGACTCAGAAGACTCACTTCCGCCTAGCTCAAGCCAAAAGAAACCTGCAAACTAAAAGATAAAATGAGGTGTCAGTCAACTGACTGAGTGAGGGGGCTAACGCACACCCACAATATATATATACAGAGCACACCACATATCAAAAGGGTGGACTCATGAACCGGGAATAGGTGTTGCATACCAAAGCGTTTCAAAGCAAAACCCAAATATATATACATATATATACTTAGAAAACATTTTCAGAAACTCTATTCCGATTCATGATTCTCATAACATGTCATATCATATGCTCGGCGAGTACGAGCTTCCAACCTCAACTCCTCATATCATAACAAAATAGAAATAACATACCAACCTCAACTCCGGGTGATGGTAGGGTTGCGCGACCCTAACCATCCATACGGTCGAGGGGATTGTTGATTGCTACTCATACCCTCAGGACTCCGTTTCCCAACCAAACCTCCTGGTGGGTCCCGGTAGATCCTTTTCATACAGATGGAGACTACGCACAGGTATATCCCCGACGGCCCGATACCGTTCCGGGGGCTCCTTACCCGTAGCTCCTGGGCCCCATAACAGAACAGAACATAACATATACCAACTTTCATGGCAATCTCGCTACATAATCATAACATAACTTAACTTTCCGAAATAGCTTACATATGCCTTCATACTTAATTTCCAAAACTGAAGTTGTATCATAAGGTCATAATCATATCATATCCAACACATATTTAATCGTATATATAGTATATAATCGCATGCGGGGATTGAAATCATCATATTGGGGTCATAGGTCGTTTAACTATACAAAGTCCTAAACCTCACCTGAAAAGCGACGAGTAACGAGAACTGACAAGACGAATGCAAACTTGATCGGGTTGTCTCCGCCCTGGAGATCACTGTATAGAAAAGGAAGTACAGCGTACTCATGAGACACGACTCAAACATAAACCACATAGACGCACGGCGATGATTATGAGAGGACAAGCATTGATATGATATGTACACAGAGTTTACAAGGATGTCATGAAAATGTTCATGCATATAATTAATATTCCACAATCAGTAAACAAGTAACTAGATCATATACGAGACATAAATGCATGATCGATGGCAATAAAATGTTCTAGCAATTTAAGGATCAATCAAATCATATTAAGTAAACTTATGCTCAAACACTCGGTTTAATTTGGATTAATACATGTATGTCGTCTAATTCCTCAAGGGTGGATCATTATGGTACATACTAATCACTACATACAATTCATACTTGATCACAATTCCAACGGATCAATAATTAATTCAAGAGTTTCTTAATTGAAGTTTTAATCCACTAACTAATAATATTACTCAAGGTCAGTACTAAATCCTATTTAAAAAAATTAGATGCATTAGTAGCTGACATTACAAAATTTTATATTTATATATATATATATATAGATATAATATCACTCACGCATACACACAACAGCACGCAGATTCACATGCACAACACACTAACTCAAGAATTAGTTATAAAGATATTACAATTCTTGCTTAGCCCATTTTAGAAAATTACAAAACAAGTGTTTCTCAAACAATTCATTTGTTATCAGCACATTAATTACCAACATCCAATTCAATTAAGGATCTTATGAATTTCACATGACATACAACACACACACGCACAAAATCCTAATTCAATACAATCTCACAAATTCAATTATAACATATATTTAATATATGTATTCAGATTTATTTGTACATACATACATATATATATATATAAATATACCAATTCTCACGCACCCACATGACACCACACACACAAATTCACAAGTTATTAAACCAGTTCATTGCAGCAACAGATTTTGAAATTCAGCAGCATCACGCTTAAAACGTATTTTTATCTATTTTATTCAATAACTAGACTAAATTACCATACACGATTAGATCATTTAAAATACACATCTAATTAAACCATCTCGCTTAAATCACAGTTGCAAATCTCCAATTCATCCCAACTTTACGGCTATTAAAGATCAGTTCGATTACACCATACTTATCAAGGTCACTGAGTCAAAATTAACCCAAAATCTATCATTCCCATTACCGTCAACACATAAACATAGCCTAGAAGACTAAATCTGCACCATCAAATACCACAAAAATGTTTTCGGTTCCAAGCCTAAACACTCAATATGAGATGCGATTCATAATTATATAAAACAAACTTTAAAAGTCACTTAACAAAACTGAATTACATAAATACAGTATATAACTTTGAAGATAATTTACAGTTAATCAAGAAACAAATGAAATCAGTTAGGCTCACATTTCCGGAAATAAGGAAAAGGGAATTCTCGCAACGACGGTAGAGCAGGGCTGGCAGAACCGAGTTGGGGTTGCTGGACCTGGACCCCATTGCGGCGGTGGTCGCGTGCTGGTCTCGTGCCCAGATATGTGGGAATCACTACGGTTGTCGTCGCAGCCAAGGAACAGGGCTGAAGTCGCTGTGTTCTGTGGCTTCTCCTTCGGTTGAGGCAGAAGTGAGGGTGGTGGTGGTTCGGCGGCGTCTCTGGTTCTACAGCCGAGAGAGAGAACAGCAGAGCTTAGCTAGTGTGGTGGTGGTGGTGGTCGCCTGAAATGGTGACCAATGGTGGAGACGGCACGGCGGCATTGGTGTGGAAGGCGGTGGTTGTTGCGCCGTTGCTGGGACAGCGATGCAGGTGCTTCCCTCCTCAGATCTGGAAGGTGGCGAGATAATGGCGGAGGGTCGTGGTGGTGGCGGAAAGAGAACTCGCCGGATCCGAAAGAACCGAAGCCGTGGTGTGCTTGTGGTGGTTCGCTGGCGATGATGGCGGCGCGGTGGAGCTGTTGAGCTTGTAGGGCTGAGATGGGGGAGGGGCCGCCGCTGTTGCTGCTTGTTGGGTGAAAGGGAAGAAGAAGGGTTGCTGCTGCTCAAAGCCGAAGGGAAAGGAGAAAGAATGAACTATGAAGAGCAGCTAGGGTTCCACGATATATCAGCCCCAACCTTCATAAATTGCAATCAGGTCCCTCAAGAATTTAAATCGTTCGACTGAGTCCCCACGTTTCCATACAAAGTCAATTAAGTCCAATTAAAGTATTTAAAATTACAAAAACAGTCCCACAAGAAATTTAATTATGCAATTGAGTCCACATATTTTAAGTAAGATTTAGATCAAGCCCAATTAAAGTTTCGATAATTATAAAAGCATCCCCAAGGTTTTAAAGTAGTATACGTTTAAGTCCAATTTGATTTCTCATAATTAGAAAACGATCCCCAACGTCTGATAATTACAACTTAACCCACATAATTTAAATTAAAGAGCAATTAGGCACTAAATACATATTTCAATTAAGTCCACACATTTGCATAAAATTGCAATTGAGTCAATTAAACAATTAAAGCATGATATAAATCAATTCAAGCACGTGCAAAGTTAAATAAATAACGTTCTAATCGTACGAAAACGACATCGTATCTTGCTCCGAAAATTACGGGGTGTTACAAGAAGCGCCTGGCGTTGTCAAAGCAACGGAGGTTGGCGGTAAAAACAAAGGCCTTGGAGCGCACGAACTTCATCACTAAGTCCCATGCCACCTTCGACTCAAGGCTGGCCACCTTTTCTTGCAAGTCAGCGAGGGACTTCTTGATTATATTGTTCTGGCGAGTACTCTCGGCCAACTGCTGTCCCAATTCCCCATTCTGGACCCTCATCTGGTCACGTTCCTCTTTCAGCTTATCGTGACGATGGTTGAGGGTCAGGAAGGCGTCGTCTGATTTTCTCAAGGCTTCTTTCAGCCTATCCCTCTCGAGGTTGGCATCCGTCAGTTGAGCGCAGACTGTGTTGTAATCCTCCTGCAACTGACCGGGGTCGGAGACGCACAGCAGCTTCTTATATTTGGCCTTATGTTGGGAGTAGGCCTGCGCTCGAGCCTGCAAGTTCTTCAGCCTCGGGATTACCTCCTGGAAAGCCAAAATCGAGGGTCACTATCAAAAGTGGAGACAGAGTAGACTAATGTTTTGCAAAGGAAATGGAAGACTTACCATCATGAGGGCGTGGCAAGCATCGTCCGCAACACGAGCGGCGTCGTGCTCGTTCAACTTGTCATGGTCGCCGGAGAACTGGAGTTTCCCGATGATGTCGGAGACTAAGTTTACGGAATACGTGCTCTTCTTCAGCAGTACCGGACCCTCGGTCCGTTGGTGTTTGTAATTAGCGTCCCCCCGACAGCCAACCTTCCAAAAATCTTCTTCCTCCGACGATGAGGTATCGCCGCCTTCGCCCCGGTGGCCCACGACCACCTCCTTGCCTTTGCCCGAAATGGGAATTGAGTTGGGCAGCCTTTTTCTCTTCCCTTGACGGTCGGCCCTCAGGGAATCGTGTATTTGGACCGCTGTCCCCAAGCGGTTGCGGGAGGTGCTTGAGCTCAGGGCAAGGGGCCCTTCTGGGCCTTCTGGAGCGGCCGGAGTGGGAGTAGGATCCCGAGCGCCGTCGACGGTCAGGTCTTCGATGGGACCGACGATCGGAACTTCATTTTCCGCGCCCCTACCACCATTTCCTCGCCCTGCCCTTCAGCGGGCTCCTCTTCCCCTCGGGGCATTGTGGACTTGTGCATGTTGCTGCGGTTGTTGAGGGTTAGCACCTCCCCTCTGGGCGCGCATTATCTCAGCAAGACGTTCGGCATCCATTCCTGCTGTTAGTATTTGAATATCTGCAAAACAAAAGGTGCTAGCGTCAGAAATTGGATGTTTGGATAACAACTACAAAGCGTAATAAGTGAAGATAAGTCAGTGAAACTATTCTAGAGGTTAGAGCAGTTAGTTCCTAGAATCTAACCATCGAGCACTATGATTTCGGCTGGAGGATCCATTATCATGCTCGGGGGGTAGGATAGGCCATAACGGAATAGCACTTCCTCGCTCTTCATCAAAACCTCAGCCTTGATCCACTTCTTCTCACTCCTCATCTCGAGGGCTAACCCCTTGGCCCAGTCCTCAAAAACCTTATTCCTTACCCTGTCCCTAATCAATGGCCCCTCGTCATGTATCAACCAATGTCGGTGAACCCTAAAAATTCCCCCTGGAGCCCCCACGAAAAAGTACTTCTCTTTCCAATGCTCGCCGTAGGAGGTGGATGGAGAGTCTATCATCTTAAAGCCCGATTTGGCCTGGGCGTAATAGAACCCATCTGTAGGAGACGAGCGTGGTAAGCGGGCCACCTGTATTAAACTGTCAAAATTGGCGATCGAGGGTTCGTGGCCCAGGGCTCTCATCATAATTACGAAGGTGTTGATCAGGGCTATACCGTTCGGCAGAATTTGTGAAGGACAAAGAGCAAGGTGATGACAGATGGTGGTGACGGTAGACGGTATGGGAAACCTCAGGCCCCCGGCCAGGATGCGTCCCAGTAGACCGTCAACATCCCGGGCGTCGGTCGGTTGGCCCTTTCTCCCTCCTCGGGAAGTCGCATAGGAAATACAACTTCATCCCAATACACTTTTGCTCTCAATTCCTCCAGATCACCGAAGGTCAAAATGCTTTCAATCTCATCCGGGGATCTGTCGGTTTGGTGAGGGTTATTTTGCCTCACTCGTGTTGTAGGCTCTTTTCCCCTTCTCTGGCGCTTTCTGGGAGGTTCAGCCTCAGCGTGACGCTCGGAGGGCCCTGCACCGCCCTCGGTAGCCGCGATCGCCACTGTGACCCTATGGTCCTGGGGTCTTACAGCGCTATTGAGCATGGGAAACACCCTTTCCCCTTGCCTTTGCATTTCCATAACGTTGCCCATCTCCTCGAAGAGATCATCTACCCCTCCGGGAGCGCGCTCGTTCATCCCTTGAACGGCGGCATTAACTTCTTCGTCCCCAGCTTCGACCGGAGCCCTGCCCACTGGGATGGCGGTTGGAATCTCATCGCCGGGAGGGGCTCTGGCCCTTGGAACCGCCATGGGTATATTACTGTGAGGGGAGGAGCTTCCAACTGACATCTCCTCTATCTCCCTCACATAATCGTCTGATTGGTGTTCTGACATGTCTGATCCTTGATTTTTGAAGGAGAAGCTTCTAGAATGAATTTAATGGCAGAAAGGGGGCCTTTCGCTAAAGAGTTTCACTCACCCAACCTAAATCTAAAGTTAGTGTAAAGAAAATCAGAAATTATCGGGATTTACCTGGGGTTTGAAAGAAAAGATTGCTAGAGTTCGCGAAGATTTGCAGAAAGTTTTTGCTAATATTACGCTTGAAGAAGACTAAGTGCGTGAAAGAGATGCAAGGCTCCCCAAATCCCAATTTATAGGGAGAGTGGTAGCATTGATTAGGGTTAAAGATTCAAATTGCAATCATTTCCCGCCTGGGGAAACCCACCAATTTTGGTAACAGCCACACGTTTCCCGGAACACACGCTCCCACGCTCCCACTCAACATTTAATGCAGACAGGACTTCATTAAATGCGATGTCAGAACGTGTCCGTTACGGAAGCCTGGAGGTCACTTCTCTTGAAAGAAGCTTGACCCTCGGATGGTAAAAAATTCAAGGCTTGCTTCTCTGAAAATTCTACAGTACGCTCAAAGCGATACTACATAATTTGGGGGGCAAAATGTTGAGACACAAAACCTCGTTCGGATCAGAGCCGTCCACATGTCGCCATCTATTGACCTAAAACTTAGACGCTCGCATTAACGGGCTCGCGTGCCTACCCAGCCCATTCACTTGATGACCAGTCCAGGTTCACGTGCCTCGGCCTACTATTCAAGCGGGGGATTCAGGCTAGAGAACCCAGCGCTCGTGATACGGTCCTCTCATGGGCTATCTTTCCAGGGAAGCGTGCCACGAGGGCAAGTTCTACCCTGTGCTCGTTTATCCAATGCTCGATGGTCATTAGTCACAGGGGACCCCTCGTGCATCCCTTCGAGCGTCACCCACGCTCGAGTATGATCAACCCCTATTAAGGCGTCCGAACGCCTGCAGGACTGGGCTTGAGCTTCCTAGCGCTCAACGCTCACCAACAACCTCTGACACTATGGCAGTGCGCACCTCGTACCTGGCACGCCCTTGCTTTTCAGAGCCGTCACTCTCTTGCCCACACAGGCCGCCACGTGTTAGGGCAACACAGGTTTGGGACCACACGGTCAAATTACCCAATCTGCCCTCATCCTTAACCTATAAATAGGGGGAAACACACGCTTTCTTCCTCAAGTCATCTTCTCCACAAAAACACACATTGAACTGGTCTATTCCTCTATTAATCTGCATACTACCTTCAACACAGTTGCATCACCACTGCATTTTACACTCTTGGTGTTATCCTAGCTGGAAGAACCCACGCTCAAAAGGAAACCCAGTTCCTGAGACTCCCACGCCTGTGATGGTTTTTCCCTTTTCATACAAATAGTGAAAGTGTTGTTGCATTTTAGGAAACTCCGATTCCTGCACCATCATATATATATGTTAATTGTGGTACGTATTGTTTAATATATTTGCATGAACTCATGCAATTCATGTTAATTAATAATGATGCATGCATGTATTTATAAGTTATATACGTATTTATATTATATTATTTGTAATATTATTAATTTTATTGTTACATTGTTTATGAGTGACATTTACGTGCTTCGTTTCTATAATAATTGATATCGAAATTTCGTGCAAATTTAATATGTTGGACTTATATGTGTATTGTATATGAATATATGTTCGTTTCGTATTTTCGGGTTCGTTTGTATGTGTTTCGGATTTGTTTTAATTTTGGAATCCAAGGCGGGGGCTAATGAGCAATTAGTGCACCCTTGGTTCCGTATTTAATATCTTGAGCTCGGGAACTCGGATTCGAGTTCCGTCAACTTCGTTGAACTCGTAACGAAAATTCGAGTTTAGTGAACTTAGCCTTATATTTTCCAACGTCATTTGAACCTCCGAAATCCAACCAAAAAACGAAACGGCAACCAAACTGGCCTTGCTGCACTAAAATGACCATATCTTGTTCAAACATTGACCAAATTAACCATGGTTTGATGCTATAGAACCCTAACTCAACCACCTAACCTGCTATACCATGCCCTAACTGAACCAACCCTCACACAAACCACAAATCTCAGCCAAAGTCACTGAAATTCCAGTCATTCCCGTAACCTTGCTTTCCTTGGAGATTTTGGAGCTCAAATCTCATCCAATCTTCATCCAATCAACAAGGTAAGCTTAGGGTTGTAATATATGTTCATTTCTGGTCATTTTCATCTATTCATCCCTAAATGTGAGCATGGTTTCATGAGGTTTTTGGCTGAGTTCGAAAATAATAGGTTTAGAGCAATTTGTTGATCTCATTCGATTCTTGATGGTTTTGATTGATTCCAAGCATGGAAATGATTGTTTTGATCTCTTCTTTGCATTTATGGTGATGTATTAGCTGGTAGTTGAGAATTGGTTGAGTTACCATTAATGAATTTTGAATGAAAATGGAGTTTTTCCCCCCTTCTTCATTCGTGTTGTTGCTGTTGCGTTTGAGCTTTCTTGGAACTGATATATAGGTTGAATTTGTGTTGTTTTGCTACATTTTGGATAGCCTAATTGACATTAACTTGTTGGTTGAAGATTGAACTGGTACTGCCCTGTTTTTCGTGGAATACCTGCCATGTTTTGAGCTGGTTTTTCCTGCTGAAGCTGCTGCGTTTCTGCCTTGCTTTTGCTGTCAGTTTTGGTGGCTTGTTAGAGCTATTTTGTGCTGCATTTCATGCCTTCTTATTGTTGCATTTCATGCTTTGGTTGCTACGTCTTTTGCTGTAAAAAACAGGGGTTATTTGTTGAGCTGCTGCATGCATTTGACACGGGCGTGTCAACCTTTTCTTCTTCAGCATGGCACGGGGGTGCATGCCTGTCTGGTCTCACTGTACCGAGACACGGGGGTGTGCCGGTTTGCTTTATATTGGTGACACGGGCGTGTCACCTTCTGAATCTATAACATAAGCATACGTGAAATATGTATATATATATATACACATATGTTTAAATGCATGAGCTTGCATGTATTTTATGAAATGTTTACATGCATATATGTATATATATATACTTAAACAATTTGCATGCATGTGTTATAATTGCATGAAATTTCATGCATATTGTGTTGCGTGTGTGTACGTTGCATGCATGTGGTGTACGTGTGTGTATATATATATTTATTATATATTAAATAATATTGGATTATGTTTGAATTTCTTGAATTAATTGGATTGAAAAGGTGGAATTATGAATTCGAATGAAAGTGAACGAAAGATTGAATGACTTGATTATATGATCTAAATTCCTTAATAGTGCACATGAACATTTTTATAACATAATCTTATCTTTTACATATTCATATCATGATCGTTGCATTGCCGAGCATCTTATTTGGTCATATTGAGTCTCACTTCACCTTTCTTGCACAGCTTTTGATCCAGTTGGAGACGAGGCCGGTCAGTGAGGCTCGTGTATTCTCTTTTTGCCGTTTAAGGTGGGTTTCTCTTCTATGTAGATATATAACCCTATACATACCTTCCATGTGAAAGTTTTCGACCAAAATTAATATATATATAGAGAGTCGTTTTAAAGAGTAAATGTTTTCAACGTAAAGCCTTGTTTTATGAATCCTACCTAACGTTTTGGCGAGAAATGAACGAATGCACGAATGGGGCCCAGGGACTTAGTGTGAGTGGCTATCCGGGGAGGCATGGGCCGACGGTGATCCCTCACACTAGTTCCACCAATGTACGGCGTAACCGGACCTCGTTAGGAGTTAGCGAGGAATGGACGCTGAGCGCCATTTGGGGAGTCATGTAACCCCTTTTGGTCAATGAATGGGTGGTCGGGCCTTGCAAACCCACCACCAACCCGGAGGAAGAAGGTGTAAATGTTATGAATGTGCACGAAAGAATGTTATGCATGAAAAGAAAGAATGAATGAATGTTTAAATGAATTACACAAGGTGTTGGTTGGAGATAATGCACGCCCACTCGCCGGGCCAATAATGACCTCATGTAAACGAATCGTTATAATCCCTTTTGATGATTTCTATTCACCCACTTGGGAAATTCTTCGAAAACCTCACTTGGGATTATAGCTTGCATGTGAATGTTTAATTACTGTCGTATATTATATTTATGCCCTGTTTTTATACCCACCAGCCCCTTTTGGACTGAACCCGTTTGGTTTTCAGTGGTTTTATGCAGGTGTCAAGGGAGCTAGGCGGGAATACGAGTCTTAGGTCTTGCATTCGTCTCTAGCTCTGTATTTTAGGTTTTACACTTGCATACACTAATTATGATTTGGCCTATGAGTACTCTACTTTTGATCCTTGTATAGGGAGCGTAAAGGTTTTGAGCCGTGACGGCAATTGATGATGTATATGACTTACTTTTGGAGCTGTGATGCTCATTGTATATATATATGATGTATGTTCATTTATTGCTTCCGCTTTATTGTTTTACGCTGATTTTATGGTTTAAGGGTTAGCCCGCCTAGCTTAGAGTGTGTGTTTGTCTCAGTTCGCCGTGATTTAGCTCGGGTATGGATCGTCCATTTCATATTCGGGTCGGGTCTCGGTGCGGGGGATGTGACACCTTGCGCTCGGGTGTTACACATTAAATTATTCAAATTTAAAAATAGAGTATTATTCGTAAAAGTTATAGTACTCTGGTTTAAAATTAAAAGTATAAAAAGAAAAAAAAAAGTAAGAATATTGCAGTCAATTTACATGAGTGAGGAGTGAAATCAAATTATAAATTTAAATTGGAGAATTAGTATAAATTTTTTTTTACTTGTGGAAGTGAACTAAATTATTTTTAATTGGGCAGGAGTTATTAATTATAATCCCAATAATACACTTGATTTTTACTACAAGATTTCTTGATACCATCCATACACTATAGCAATTAGCAAGTGGGATAATACCAAAACAGAGCAGGCAAATTTATTCCCCCCATCTTGAATATGCATTTCACTCTCTCCCAATTGCATGTGGCCATTGTCAAATTTCTCTCTCTCCCACACACACACACACACACGCGCGCGCGCGCGCGCGGATATGTGTGTTTTTTCCGGTTCCTTTCTCATTAGTCATTAGAGTAGTACTAGTATTTGTAATGCTATTCTTTTCAAAATTCAAACAACCCATGATAACTTTTACATAAAACACACTTCTCCATTATCTTATCTTTCTGCGCACTTCCACTCTTTCATTATTTCTCTCCGCATCATCCCTGTCCCCAATTCCTCATCTCCATCAGTTTCCAACCACTGTATAAGTCTCGAAGCATTGTAAATATTCGATCTTTTTTGTTATTACTGAAGCAAAATACACAGCCATGGCTCTGGAAACATGGTTGATCAAGGTGAAGAAGACGTTCTCCAACAGTTTCGATTCCGCACGTTCCACCCCGCCGACGACGAAGAAGCTCGTGATCAAGAAATCCAACGTTGGCGTATTGGCGTTTGAGATTGCGGGACTCATGTCGAAGCTCATCCACCTATGGCAGTCTCTCTCGGACAAAAACGTTGCGCGTCTCCGCGGCGAGTCGATATGCCTGGAAGGTGTTCGAAAAATTGTCTCAAACGACGACGCGTTCTTGTTGGGCCTGGCGTGTGCGGAGTTGGTGGAGAATCTGAAGCAGGTGGCCAAATCCATCTCACGGCTCAGCCAAAAATGTGAGGATTCGACTCTCAGGAGCTTCGAACGATTGTTCGACGAGTTCGCAAACTCAGGCCGTGATACAAGAAGCTGGCTTCTGGGCTCGAAAGAAACGGAGTCTAAAATCAAGAAACTGGATCGGTTCGTTACGACCACCACCACCTTGCACAGCGAGATGGACGAGCTATTGGTGCTCGAGAATGGTTTGAAGAAATCATTACACAACAAACTGGACAGTGATCATTCTTCAAAAAAAGAGCAGAAAATCATTGAGCTGCAGCAGAAGATTCTGTGGCAGAGGCAAGAGGTCAAATACCTAAAGGAGAGATCTCTATGGAATAGAAGCTTCGACACTGTCACTTCATTGCTAGCAAAATCTCTTTTCACAATCCTTGCACGAATCAAGATTGTTTTTGGAGTCAACCATGGATATTCTCCAATAACCTTACCACGTAGTCTTTCGGCCTCAGCTTTGGTATACCCTTATGAAAACCCTAATACTTGTGAATTTGTATCGGGCCCGTTAATGAAAAACCACCCGATTCTCGAACCCCGGGATGGGTTTTTCGAATTAAATTCAAAAATTCTCAAACCCCCTTCAAGTACATTGGGTGCAGCTGCTCTTTCTTTGCACTATGCAAACTTGATAATTGTGATGGAAAAAATGATTAAATCCCCACAACTTGTTGGGGTCGATGCAAGGGATGATCTTTACTCTATGTTGCCTAATAGTGTTCGATTCGCACTAAGGGGTCGTTTGAAGGGGGTCGGATTTTCGGCCAGTGATCCAGTTCTTGCTGCAGAATGGAGAGATGCATTGCAGAAGATATTGGGATGGTTATCACCTTTGGCTCATAATATGATCAAATGGCAGAGTGAAAGAAGCTTTGAGCAGCAGAATAATTTGGTGCAGAAAACGAACGTTCTTTTGCTGCAAACACTCTATTTTGCAAATCAGCAAAAGACTGAAGCCGCCATAACTGAGCTTCTTGTGGGGCTGAATTACATTTGGAGGTTTGAAAGAGAGATGAATGCTAAGGCAATATTTCAGTTCACCAATTTCAGTATGCCTGAATTCAGAGGATCATCATAGTTGTTTATTAGTTATTTTTCTATTTTTGGTTTGATCATAATACTATAATCGAAGGTTCTCTCTCTTTCCTTTTTTCTTTTTTTTTTTTGATTTTCTGGGATTTAACTCTTTTTTGTTAATCCAGATCTGTGAGGATAGTTTTGTTTCTAACCCTGATCTGCCTATTGTATTATATTATTGTTGTATATCCCCAAGGTTTGTTGAAATGATGATCATTATTTTGAAAGTTATATTTTCCGTGAATGATTTTGAATCCCATGTGGAAATATTCTTGTTTAGCCATGCATTGTTATCATTAGACGTGGAACAATTGGATCCAGATTTCTATAAGATTGTTGGGGACATTTTATTTATTTATTATTTTCCAACAAGATTAAATACTCTATGGTTGCAGCTGTATTATGATTGGCAGTGGGCCTTGGCTTTCTTCAACTTTCCTGCAGATTAGGTTTAGTAATATTGATGTTATTTATGAGTAAGTATTTTATGAATTAAGGGCTCATGGTTCCAGGGTTTTATGGTGGCCAACCAGATATCAAATAAGCACAAACACCGCCACAAAAATCAGAGGGATCTTTTATTAAGGCGGAATAAGAATTTAAAAATCAGAATTTAAATATCAGAGTTTTCAACAAAATCCTTTATACTGTACATGGTAATTTTACCATATTAAAATTAAGCTAGAGATCTAGTTCTTAACCAGTCATGGAGGCAAGCCCTGAAAAGCCTTCAAACATGGCAACAAAATGGGCGAATCCAGACTTCGGTATTAAACCTAATCTCGGGCTTATTTTTTAATTTGAACCATCCCAGAAATAAAATATTTTGTTTATGTACTCTTTTTTTTTTTTTTTTTTTTTTTTTTTTTTTTTTTTTTTTTATCCCACCATGAACATTGATCCTAGTAACATGATATTATTTAACATAATGAAATTAGCCGGCCATATTAGGCGGCAGAAAAAACACAGAAATATAAATTAGAAGTACTGGAAAATAAATAACTTACTTATTAATTCTGGACACCAGTCTTGCAAGATTGCAAAAGATTTTCACTCAAAGATTTAAAATGTTTACAAATTGGAAAACTTACAAACTTAGTAATTTTCGCTCTGCCTAATGCATTCGCGGACACTCCTATAAATACACAAAAATTTCGGATTTGAAATTCGGAATTCAAAACTAACCTAAACTATTTGCATCATTATAAATGTGCAAAGTACAACTTTATTAAAACTATGGTTACTTTATTAAAACCGCAGCAAGCTAAACAGCTGGTAAATATTACCGCAAATGGTATATGATGGGTAGTTGGCCTATCATTCTTTCAAGGTCCCATCTTGTCCTTTCCTTTTCCTTCTTTATTCAAGTATTTTTGAATAACTTGATCCAAATCTTCGAACATATCCTCATAAGGATTCTGAGCTTCTCCAGCTGGACAATAATCATCATTGGATAAAGTATCCATTGAGGCACTGGATTGTGTATCAAAACTTAGATTTTTCATTAAATCTTTCTTTACTTCCTTAAGGTAGGAAGCCACTTTTTCTTCATCCGAAACTTGTCCTTTCTGAAAATATAATTTCTTTGAAATATATTCAAATGGACTAGGAGTTTTATTTTGTTCCTCCTGAATAATATATTCATGGATTTTTGTCTTGATATTATCAATGGTCTCTTGGCCTTCCATACTTCCTTCTTTATTGATAGCCAGCATTTTCTTCCAGAACTTAGTATAAAAAGTTCTGAATAAGCAAGGTATCTTCTGTTGGTTTTCTCCCAACTCTGGTTCCCATTTCCAAATCCAAGGGATACCAAATTCAGTAAAGAAATGGAGAAAAGGCATTCCTTCAATCCATTTTCCATTGTTCTGAGCATCAAGAATTTTGGGAGAAATTTCTACCCATTGAGAATATAATTCCTGAAAATTTTTTGGCAAAATTTTTGCTGTGGGGCCAAAACTAAACCACCATTGGTATAACCAATTTGGAATGTCCTTGTTATAAACATTTGGACAAATTTTGAAAAACCACGAATGTTTATGAAGCTCATTCTGGTAAAGGAATGCTTTATTAAATGCTTCAATATAATCCCAATAATTAAATTTAATTTTGACTTGGGAATTTTGAAGACTATATTCTCTTTCTCTGAGTGTGCTTATTCCCCACTCTTCAGCAGATATTATCTGCTTGATAATCACTTTACTAAAGCTATAAACTTTAGTTTGTTTTCCTGCAAAATAATGAGTAAATTCACAGGATCCTGTTACTTTGAGTATATTCTCAAAATGGGTTCGCTGTTTATATGAACCAGCAGTGAATGATGCAGTATCCAAATATCTCTGCATGAGATGCCAGATATTATCCTTCCATCTCAAATCTTTGTCTTCAAGGAGGAATATTACCTCTTTATGAGCATTTTGCTCATATGGTAGTTCAGATGAATCGATTTCTTCATCTCCTACAATATTAGCATAGGTTGGAGCAGTTTGAGTATTACTCTCTTGCTTAGCTTTATAAGCTAAAAATTCCTGATATAAAGGATCATCCTTCGGTGTATTACTTGAAGATGATGAAATATTTGCAATATTTTCAGCTATAAGCTTTTGGTTGCCAAATTGGGCAATGGTCTTTCCACCTCTTCCTCTATTAGAGGAATTTCTGCCTCCTTGAGGTCTCATCCTGAAATTGATAGAATTAAGCTATTAGCTTCTTTAATCTATTTTTTACAGCTATAAGCTGTTTCTCATCTTCCTTGATATAATGATCAAGTGCATTCTTATCCATAATATAAATGCATAAAGATTTAGTTTGCTCAATTTGAGCTTCAAGATATTTTTGTAAAGCTATAAGCTTTGGTATCAACAATCTATGACGCCAGACCATATCAAGTCCAGGTGGTTTAATATTAGTCCTAATATCAAAGGGACCAAATAAAGGAGGATCGAACTCATATTTGAATTCTGACCAATTTGTCACATTTATCTTCTTATTAGAAGATTCCATACCTGCAAAATTATGCAATATAATGAGTAAGTTCATTTAAAAGTCTTTCATGGTTATCAATGCTAGTATTAACATTCAAAACAGCATAAGAATAACTGCTTTTCCTGGTTATATAATCCAGATTATTTCTTGGGTCAAGGATTTCATTAATCCTATTATCCCAATAGATAACATTCTTCTCATGTTCCTTAGAAAGGAACACTAAATATTTCACGTAATTGTGAATTTTCTTGGCTCTTTCCCAATTGATATTTCTATCAAATCTATGGGAAGATGATTCCTTCATTCTTCTGGGATTACACATCCTGTAAATATTCACGAGTTAGAAAGTCAGGAAGACTATTGTCAGTTCCTTTTTTATAAATAATTTCAAAATCAAAAGGGGCTAATTGAGCCTGCCATCTAGCAAACATTTGCTTGGAAACTTCATGATCAAAGTTTTTATTGAACATGTATTTAGCAGCTTGACAATCTGTCTTAATAATAAATTTCTGATTATATAAATCATCTTGAAATTTTAAAACGCATTTGAGAATAGCTAAGATTTCTTTAGCTATAGTAGCATAATTTTTTTGACTGTCTTTCCACTTTCCTGAGTGGAATCTAACAAGATATTCTTGTTGATTATGAGGAGATATCTGTTTAAGAATTCCTCCATATCCTATCTCAGAGGCATCAGTTTCTATAATTTTTTCCCAATTGGGGTTAGCAAGCATTAAACAAGGTAGATTTATAACTCTATCCTTGATTTTTTTAATAGCCTGAGTATGATTCTCTGTCCAAGGTTTTGGATTCTTCTTTAATCTATCATAAAGAATTGCTGTATCTTCAGCAAGATTTTTATAATAAGGAGAAATATAATTTAAGCTTCCAAGAAATCTTTGAAGTTGAGTTTTATCAAAAATTTGATTTGGAAATTTTGAAGCAAATTCTATACTTCTGTTAATAGGAATTATCTTTCCTTTTTCAATATTATGACCTAAAAATCTTATTTTAGTTTGAAAAAGAAGCATTTTTGGTTTAGATATAACCAAACCGTTTTGGATAACAATTTTCTTGAATATATCAAGATGTTTAAAATGACTTTCAATATTTTTTGAAAATACTAGAATGTCATCAATATAAACAATTATAAAATCACTATAAGGATTGAAAATATCATTCATAATATTTTGAAATTCTGAAGGGGCATTTTTTAACCCAAAAGGCATAACTTTCCACTCATATTGTCCAAAAGGAACATTAAAAGCGGTTTTATAAATATCTTTATTATGAATTTGAATTTGCCAATACCCTGATTTTAAGTCGAATTTGGAGAATATTAAAGCATCATAAAGTCTATCCAATAAATCCTTTTTATTAGGAATTGGATATCTTATCCACTTAAGAGCAATATTAAGAGGTTTATAATTAATGACTAACCTTGGAACTCCTCTTTCTTGTTCGGCTTTTTTATTAACATAAAAAGCTGTACATGACCAAGGCGATTTAGAGGGTCTTATTAACCCTTTGTTTTGAAGAGATTCAATCTCTTTTTTACAGAGATCTAAATATTCTCTGTTCATTTGACAAGGTCTTGCCTTGGTAGGAATTTTCTTTTCATCAAAATTTTCCTCATAAGGAAGTGAAACAATATGTTTCTTTCTATCCCAAAAAGCATTGGGATGATCATTGCAAATTTGTAAAGAGAATTGATTATGAAGAAATTTAATTTTTTCTTGTAATTTAACATTTTTTAAAATATCTTCAATATTATTAAAATCAATTTCTTGCTTGAGAAAATTAATTTGTTTCTCCTTTCTTTCAATTAAAGAATCCTTTATCTGGTTTAAAACTCTTGTAAAAGGTTCAATAATGAATTGGAAAAATATCTCTTTTCCTTCATAGGTTCCAATAAAACCTTTTTCATCAATATTTTTAATAGGAAATATTTTCTTTAAAAAAGGTGTTCCAAGTATAACTTGGTTGGTAATATTTTTTACCAAAAGAAAGCTATTAGGAATACAAACTTTATTTTTGCAAATATAAGCTTTAGGAAGTTTATAATTAATCTTCATTTTTTGTCCATTAGCTGCACTAATAGAATGGGTAGTTTTATGAAAATACCTTGTAGGGATAATTCCTTCCTGAATACAATTTAAATCTGCACCACTATCAACCAGGGCTATGACATCTTGTTTATAATTTCCATCAATTAGAAGAGAAATTTTTATAAACCATTTTTGGGATATAACCATCTCTAAAGTTGACAAGAAATTATCTTCTTCAGAAAAAGTAATTTGATTTTCTTCTTCTTCAGGAATATAAACTTGTTTTCCTCTGCTTATCTCTAATTTAAAAACTCTTTCCTCAAGCTGTTTATTATCGTTTTTCAAATCTTTTATCTCTTGTTTAAGATTTTGAATCTCAAGAGATAAATCCATTTTAGTCGAAGGATGATTAGACGATTGTCTTTGTTTCAAAATTTTATGAACTTCTGCCATAGTATATGGTTCAGAATTATTTTGAAAACCTTGATTATGTTTCATAATGTTTGTATTATTTAATTGATCAATGACTTTAGATCTAATGTTAGGATCTTGAATCATTTTTAAAACCTCAAGAATATTATCATTAGTAATAACATTTATTTCCTGGAATTGAGAAAGAATTTGATAAATAGAATCTTCTTCATTATCTGAAGAATTTGCCTGGTTATCACAGGTTAAACCATTTTTACATGGTTCACATTCTTCTGATTCAGAAGAAAGACTTTCATTTTCTAAAACTTCTAAATCATCAGAGGATGATGATTTTTCATTTTCAGAATCAGAGTTCAAAAATATTTTGCATAGAGTGTTTTTGATATTATCATTAACCTCTAAACTTCTGATTTTCTTTTTGGTCCAACATTGATTAGCATAATGGCCAACCTTACCACATTTTCGACAAATAATAGGAGGACTATTAGTCTTCCTTTTTTCTTTTCTATTATCTCTTTTTTCTCTCCTTTTCCTATGTCTTTTCTTAGAAAACTCAGGGGATTTATTATGAAATTTCTTTCTTTTATGATTAACCTCTTTTTCTAAAGGGGGATTAGAAATCCCAAATTGATCACAAAATTGACCTAATTGTTTTCTTTCACTAATATTATGCTTCTTAATTTGTTGACTAAGCTTTATCTCATTACAAAGAGCTAGCCCTTCAGTTTTACAGACACTTATAAGTTGCCCATAGTTATAATTATCATAATTGATATTAACTTCCCCTTTTCTAAGGGTTTTACGAATCCTTTCTCCAAAAAGAGAAGGTAGGCCATCAATAAATTTGGACTTCCAATGAGTACTATTGGACTCAGGAAGTTCCATGACTCTACTAAGGAAAGTATCCTTATACCAACGGAAGGATGTGAGAGATTTAATTCTAAAATTCTGGAGAAGAGTTCTGATATTATCACTATTCTCAGAAAATCTACCAGTAAAATGTTCAATAATATTAACTATCAAAGTATAAACAGCATCTGGAGTATTAATCCCATTTTCAATTTTTACAGTATTTAAAATTTCTGTATGATTATGTTCATTAAGATAATGGTCCCACCAGCCTTTCAATTGACCAGTGAATCCAGAAATTATCATTTTAGCAATATCCTTATCTCTATTGCCATTATGCTTACATACAGTGCTATACATAAGCATTCTATGAACAGTGTTATAAATTTGTCTTTCAGCAGAACCATCTATGTTCCATTCATAGATGTTTTTCCCACTATAGGAGTTATTAAGAATATATTCATTTTCTTCAAGAATAATATCCTGAGGAGTAGGTCTAGGATAGTAATACATCCTTTGAGTAGGCTTATCAGCATATTTAGATAATTTATTAATCTCATCTTTTACCATATAATGAAATTCATCATTATCAGACATGCTATCAGCAAACTCTTTATTAAGAGCACTAATTTTTAAACCTTTAAATTTTTCATCTAGAATTTTTTCTAGATCAGTCATGGATTTTAATTTAAACTCTTTAATTTCAGGGGGTGGTTGTACACTAGGAATAATTCTACTAGAATCTCCCTGAAGACTCTCATTATTATTATGAATTTTTAAATTATTAATTTCAAAATTGAGTTTATCAACTCTTTTGCTTAAAGAAGAAATATTTTCTCCAAGAACAATTAAATACATATTGGTAAAATTATGCTGTTGAACCATATTGTTCATATGCTGCAAAGTAATAGGTAAAGTATTATTATCAAATAATTTTTGAAATGCATTATAAAATCTAATATCATGACCTTTTTCTATAGAAAAAGCATAAGGAGGTGGAAAGTTTGCTTTTAAAATTTCTCCACTATGAGTGAGTTTGTATTCTCTTTCCATAACAGAGATATGATTTTCAACGTAATTAGTTATAAACCAAGGGACAAAAGATATTTTTAAATTTTTTTCCGAAAGATCTTTATAAAATTCTTCCTGAAATATTTTTCTATCATCTTTAGAAAAGTTTTCATAAAGCCATTTTTTAAATGGTTCCCATTTAGGAAGATTGAAATCATTTTGAATTTGTTTTCTTGCCGGTGATCCCGGACTAAAATCAATTTTTGGTTTATTAATCATCGTAATGAAAAATCCATTTCTGATGCAGTTATCTCCGCATCTTTGACATTATAAATGCCTTTCACAATATTGTCAGGCTGAATTTTTAATTCTTCAACCCTTTCATATTCAGATTCTTCAACAGATTCTGTTTCTTTTATTTGAGAGGTAGAAGCTCTTGAAGGGGATTTTGTGAAATAGATAGGAGAAATATGACGATGTGAACTGGATCTTGTATAAGACCGCTCACTTCCTCCTATAAAACTTCTAGAGGGTCCAAAACTTATTTGAACATTTCCTTCAGAAGTTTGAAGAATACTAGTAGGATTATAACTGGTATTAGATTGAGCAGGAACAGCTTGCTCAATTATCCAATTTTCTGGGAAAGTTATTTCATCCCATTTAATAGATCTACGAGTAGTAATCTCAGATCTACTAAAGTTACTTTCAATTAAAATAGTTTCATCAGCTGGTTTATCAACCATCTTGCATCTAGGATTTAAAGTTTGAAGGGGTTTGTAATAAATTCTATAACAAACACATATAACTTCAGATCCAGGGGCATAATTATAACCATGCGTTTTAATATTAAGAGTTAAAGCATCTAATATATTAATATCAGACAGAGATAACTGTAAATTGGGATAAACATTAAAATAAACTGGTCCATGAGCCAGACTGGATTGTATAATACCCATTAAAGATTGTTTCCATATTAAATTTCTACCATCTCTAAGAGCAGCTATAAAACTCTCAGGCAAACCTTCTAAAGTTAAAGGTTTAAAAGCAACTTGGACTAATCCAATATGGATAAATTTATAAATTCCTCTATTAGGTTTAATACCGAAGTCTGGATTCGCCCATTTTGTTGCCATGTTTGAAGGCTTTTCAGGGCTTGCCTCCATGACTGGTTAAGAACTAGATCTCTAGCTTAATTTTAATATGGTAAAATTACCATGTACAGTATAAAGGATTTTGTTGAAAACTCTGATATTTAAATTCTGATTTTTAAATTCTTATTCCGCCTTAATAAAAGATCCCTCTGAAATGGTATCAGAGCCATGGGTTATTGATCTTAATTTCTGGTATTATTTAACACATTCATTATACATATGATGAATATGTTTAGAAATAGGGATACTGTTAAAAACAGTATCGAAGAGGAATATGATATTCCTCAAAATCTTGATTTACTTAATAAATGGACTATTCCTAAAATAGATCCTACTGTTATTTATAAATTTGGAACTTTTGATAAATTAAGTTTCAAGCATGTTGTTAAAACTACTGAAGAAACCATTTCCCTTAATAAGGATGAAATGATTATTAGATTGCTCAATAATCGTGATCTTAATAAATACAGAGGTATTTATAAATTTATCCATATTGGATTAGTTCAAGTTGCTTTTAAACCTTTAACTTTAGAAGGTTTACCTGAGAGTTTTATAGCTGCTCTTAGAGATGGTAGAAATTTAATATGGAAACAATCTTTAATGGGTATTATACAATCCAGTCTGGCTCATGGTCCAGTTTATTTTAATGTTTATCCTAATTTACAGTTATCCTTATCTGATATTAATATATTAGATGCTTTAACTCTTAATATAAAAACGCATGGTTATAATTATGCTCCTGGATCTGAAGTTATTTGTGTTTGTTATAGAATTTATTACAAACCACTTCAAACTTTAAATCCTAGATGCAAGATGGTTGATAAACCAGCTGATGAAACTATTTTAATTGAAAGTAACTTTAGTAGATCTGAGATTACTACTCGTAGATCTATTAAATGGGATGAAATAACTTTCCCAGAAAATTGGATAATTGAGCAAGCTGTTCCTGCTCAACCTAATACTAGTTATAATCCGACTAGTATAATTCAAACTTCTGAAGGGAATGTTCAAATAAGCTTTGAACCCTTCAGAAACCTTATAGGAAGAAGCAATAGGTCTTATGCAAGATCTAAATCTCATCACCATATTTCTCCTATATATTTTACACAATCTCCTTCAAGAGCTTCTACTTCTCAAATAAAAGAAACAGAATCTGTTGAAGAATCTGAATATGAAAGGGTTGAAGAATTAAAAATTCAGCCTGACAATATTGTGAAAGGCATTTATAATGTCAAAGATGCGGAGATAACTGCATCAGAAATGGATTTTTCATTACGATGATTAATAAACCAAAAATTGATTTTAGTCCGGGATCACCGGCAAGAAAATCAGAAGTTTAGAGGTTAATGATAATATCAAAAACACTCTATGCAAAATATTTTTGAACTCTGATTCTGAAAATGAAAAATCATCATCCTCTGATGATTTAGATGTTTTAGAAAAAGAAAGTCTTTCTTCTGAATCAGAAGAATGTGAACCATGTAAAAATGGTTTAACCTGTGATAACCAGGCAGATTCTTCAGATATTGAAGAAGATTCTATTTATCAAATTCTTTCTCAATTCCAGGAAATAAATGTTATTACTAATGATGATATTCTTGAGGTTTTAAAAATGATTCAAGATCCTAACATTAGATCTAAAGTCATTGATCAATTAAATAATACAAACATTATGAAACATAATCAAGGTTTTCAAAATAATTCTGAACCATATACTATGGCAGAAGTCCATAAAATTCTGAAACAAAGACAATCGTCTAATCATCCTTCGACTAAAATGGATTTATCTCTTGAGATTCAAAATCTTAAACAAGAGATAAAAGATTTGAAAAACGATAATAAACAGCTTGAAGAAAGAGTTTTTAAATTAGAGATAAGCAGAGGAAAACAAGTTTATATTCCTGAAGAAGAAGAAAATCAAATTACTTTTTCTGAAGAAGATAATTTCTTGTCAACTTTAGAGATGGTTATATCCCAAAAATGGTTTATAAAAATTTCTCTTCTAATTGATGGAAATTATAAACAAGATGTCATAGCCCTGGTTGATAGTGGTGCAGATTTAAATTGTATTCAGGAAGGAATTATCCCTACAAGGTATTTTCATAAAACTACCCATTCTATTAGTGCAGCTAATGGACAAAAAATGAAGATTAATTATAAACTTCCTAAAGCTTATATTTGCAAAAATAAAGTTTGTATTCCTAATAGCTTTCTTTTGGTAAAAAATATTACCAACCAAGTTATACTTGGAACACCTTTTTTAAAGAAAATATTTCCCATTAAAAATATTGATGAAAAAGGTTTTATTGGAACCTATGAAGGAAAAGAGATATTTTTCCAATTCATTATTGAACCTTTTACAAGAGTTTTAAACCAGATAAAGGATTCTTTAATTGAAAGAAAGGAGAAACAAATTAATTTTCTCAAGCAAGAAATTGATTTTAATAATATTGAAGATGTTTTAAAAAATGTTAAATTACAAGAAAAAATTAAATTTCTTCATAATCAATTCTCTTTACAAATTTGCAATGATCATCCCAATGCTTTTTGGGATAGAAAGAAACATATTGTTTCACTTCCTTATGAGGAAAATTTTGATGAAAAGAAAATTCCTACCAAGGCAAGACCTTGTCAAATGAACAGAGAATATTTAGATCTCTGTAAAAAAGAGATTGAATCTCTTCAAAACAAAGGGTTAATAAGACCCTCTAAATCGCCTTGGTCATGTACAGCTTTTTATGTTAATAAAAAAGCCGAACAAGAAAGAGGAGTTCCAAGGTTAGTCATTAATTATAAACCTCTTAATATTGCTCTTAAGTGGATAAGATATCCAATTCCTAATAAAAAGGATTTATTGGATAGACTTTATGATGCTTTAATATTCTCCAAATTCGATTTAAAATCAGGGTATTGGCAAATTCAAATTCATAATAAAGATATTTATAAAACCGCTTTTAATGTTCCTTTTGGACAATATGAGTGGAAAGTTATGCCTTTTGGGTTAAAAAATGCCCCTTCAGAATTTCAAAATATTATGAATGATATTTTCAATCCTTATAGTGATTTCATAATTGTTTATATTGATGATATTTTAGTATTTTCAAAAAATATTGAAAGTCATTTTAAACATCTTGATATATTCAAGAAAATTGTTATCCAAAACGGTTTGGTTATATCTAAACCAAAAATGCTTCTTTTTCAAACTAAAATAAGATTTTTAGGTCATAATATTGAAAAAGGAAAAATAATTCCTATTAACAGAAGTATAGAATTTGCTTCAAAATTTCCAAATCAAATTTTTGATAAAACTCAACTTCAAAGATTTCTTGGAAGCTTAAATTATATTTCCCCTTATTATAAAAATCTTGCTGAAGATACAGCAATTCTTTATGATAGATTAAAGAAGAATCCAAAACCTTGGACAGAGAATCATACTCAGGCTATTAAAAAAATCAAGGATAGAGTTATAAATCTACCTTGTTTAATGCTTGCTAACCCCAATTGGGAAAAAATTATAGAAACTGATGCCTCTGAGATAGGATATGGAGGAATTCTTAAACAGATATCTCCTCATAATCAACAAGAATATCTTGTTAGATTCCACTCAGGAAAGTGGAAAGACAGTCAAAAAAATTATGCTACTATAGCTAAAGAAATCTTAGCTATTCTCAAATGTGTTTTAAAATTTCAAGATGATTTATATAATCAGAAATTTATTATTAAGACAGATTGTCAAGCTGCTAAATACATGTTCAATAAAAACTTTGATCATGAAGTTTCCAAGCAAATGTTTGCTAGATGGCAGGCTCAATTAGCCCCTTTTGATTTTGAAATTATTTATAAAAAAGGAACTGACAATAGTCTTCCTGACTTTCTAACTCGTGAATATTTACAGGATGTGTAATCCCAGAAGAATGAAGGAATCATCTTCCCATAGATTTGATAGAAATATCAATTGGGAAAGAGCCAAAAAAATTCACAATTACGTGAAATATTTAGTGTTCCTTTCTAGGGAACATGAGAAGAATGTTATCTATTGGGATAATAGGATTAATGAAATCCTTGACCCAAGAAATAATCTGGATTATATAACCAGAAAAAGCAGTTATTCTTATGCTGTTATGAATGTTAATACTAGCATTGATAACCATGAAAGACTTTTGAATGAACTTACTTATTATATTGCATAATTTTGCAGGTATGGAATCTTCTAATAAGAAGATAAATATGACAAATTGGTCAGAATTCAAATATGAGTTCGATCCTCCTTTATTTGGTCCCTTTGATATTAGGACTAATATTAAACCACCTGGACTTGATATGGTCTGGCGTCATAGATTGTTGATACCAAAGCTTATAGCTTTGCAAAAATATCTTGAAGCTCAAATTGAGCAAACTAAATCTTTATGCATCTATATTATGGATAAGAATGCACTTGATCATTATATTAAGGAAGATGAGGAACAGCTTATAGCTGTAAAAAATAGATTAAAGAAGCTAATAGCTTAATTCTATTAATTTCAGGATGAGACCTCAAGGAGGCAGACATTCCTCTAATAGAGGAAGAGGTGGAAAAACTATTGCCCAATTTGGCAACCAAAAGCTTATAGCTGAAAATATTGCAAATATTTCATCATCTTCAAGTAATACACCAAAGGATGATCCTTTATATCAGGAATTTTTAGCTTATAAAGCTAAGCAAGAGAGTAATACTCAAACTGCTCCAACCTATGCTAATATTGTAGGAGATGAAGAAATCGATTCATCTGAACTACCATATGAGCAAAATGCTCATAAAGAGGTAATATTCCTCCTTGAAGACAAAGATTTGAGATGGAAGGATAATATCTGGCATCTCATGCAGAGATATTTGGATACTGCATCATTCACTGCTGGTTCATATAAACAGCGAACCCATTTTGAGAATATACTCAAAGTAACAGGATCCTGTGAATTTACTCATTATTTTGCAGGAAAACAAACTAAAGTTTATAGCTTTAGTAAAGTGTTTTTCAAGCAGATAATATCTGCTGAAGAGTGGGGAATAAGCACACTCAGAGAAAGAGAATATAGTCTTCAAAATTCCCAAGTCAAAATTAAATTTAATTATTGGGATTATATTGAAGCATTTAATAAAGCATTCCTTTACCAGAATGAGCTTCATAAACATTCGTGGTTTTTCAAAATTTGTCCAAATGTTTATAACAAGGACATTCCAAATTGGTTATACCAATGGTGGTTTAGTTTTGGCCCCACAGCAAAAATTTTGCCAAAAAATTTTCAGGAATTATATTCTCAATGGGTAGAAATTTCTCCCAAAATTCTTGATGCTCAGAACAATGGAAAATGGATTGAAGGAATGCCTTTTCTCCATTTCTTTACTGAATTTGGTATCCCTTGGATTTGGAAATGGGAACCAGAGTTGGGAGAAAACCAACAGAAGATACCTTGCTTATTCAGAACTTTTTATACTAAGTTCTGGAAGAAAATGCTGGCTATCAATAAAGAAGGAAGTATGGAAGGCCAAGAGACCATTGATAATATCAAGACAAAAATCCATGAATATATTATTCAGGAGGAACAAAATAAAACTCCTAGTCCATTTGAATATATTTCAAAGAAATTATATTTTCAGAAAGGACAAGTTTCGGATGAAGAAAAAGTGGCTTCCTACCTTAAGGAAGTAAAGAAAGATTTAATGAAAAATCTAAGTTTTGATACACAATCCAGTGCCTCAATGGATACTTTATCCAATGATGATTATTGTCCAGCTGGAGAAGCTCAGAATCCTTATGAGGATATGTTCGAAGATTTGGATCAAGTTATTCAAAAATACTTGAATAAAGAAGGAAAAGGAAAGGACAAGATGGGACCTTGAAAGAATGATAGGCCAACTACCCATCATATACCATTTGCGGTAATATTTACCAGCTGTTTAGCTTGCTGCGGTTTTAATAAAGTAACCATAGTTTTAATAAAGTTGTACTTTGCACATTTATAATGATGCAAATAGTTTAGGTTAGTTTTGAATTCCGGATTTCAAATCCGAAATTTTTGTGTATTTATAGGAGTGTCCGCGAATGCATTAGGCAGAGCGAAAATTACTAAGTTTGTAAGTTTTCCAATTTGTAAACATTTTAAATCTTTGAGTAAAAATCTTTTGCAATCTTGCAAGACTGGTGTCCAGAATTAATAAGTAAGTTATTTATTTTCCAGTACTTCAAGTTTATATTTCTGTGTTTATTTTGCCGCCTAATATGGCCGGCTAATTCTCTTTGTGTTGAATAATATCATGTTATTAAGATCAATATTCATGGTGGGAATTTAAAAAAAAAAAAAAAAAAAAAAAAAAAAAAAAAAAAAAAAAAAAAAGTTATCAGATCAAAAAATTTTTATTTCTGGGATGGTTAGAATTAAAATAAGCCGAGATTAGATTTAAAACCGAAGTCTGGTTTCGCCCGTTTTATTGCCATGATTTAGGCGTTTTGAGGGCTTGCCACCATGACTGGTTAACAATCATATCTCTAGCTTATTTAATACTGTAAAATTACCATGTACAGTATAAACTTTTTTGATTTGAGCTTTACAAAATGTCTTTATTTTATCCTTATTCCGCCTTAATAAAAGATCCCTCTGAAATGGTATCAGAGCCATGGGTTATTGATCTTAATTTCTGGTATTATTTAACACATTCATTATACAAATGATGAATATGTTTAGAAATAGGGATACTGTTAAAAACAGTATCGAAGAGGAATATGATATTCCTCAAAATCTTGATTTACTTAATAAATGGACTATTCCTAAAATAGATCCTACTGTTATTTATAAATTTGGAACTTTTGATAAATTAAGTTTCAAGCATGTTGTCAAAACTACTGAGGAAACCATTTCTCTTAATAAAGACGAAATGATTATTAGATTGCTCAATAATCGTGATCTTAATAAATACAGAGGTATTTATAAATTTATCCATATTGGATTAGTCCAAGTTGCTTTTAAACCTTTAACTTTAGAAGGTTTGCCTGAGAGTTTTATAGCTGCTCTTAGAGATGGTAGAAATTTAATATGGAAACAATCTTTAATGGGTATTATACAATCCAGTCTGGCTCATGGACCAGTTTATTTTAATGTTTATCCCAATTTACAGTTATCTCTGTCTGATATTAATATATTAGATGCTTTAACTCTTAATATTAAAACGCATGGTTATAATTATGCCCCTGGATCTGAAGTTATATGTGTTTGTTATAGAATTTATTACAAACCCCTTCAAACTTTAAATCCTAGATGCAAGATGGTTGATAAACCAGCTGATGAAACTATTTTAATTGAAAGTAACTTTAGTAGATCTGAGATTACTACTCGTAGATCTATTAAATGGGAGGAAATAACTTTCCCAGAAAATTGGATAATTGAGCAAGCTGTTCCTGCTCAATCTAATACCAGTTATAATCCTACTAGTATTCTTCAAACTTCTGAAGGAAATGTTCAAATAAGTTTTGGACCCTCTAGAAGTTTTATAGGAGGAAGTGAGCGGTCTTATACAAGATCCAGTTCACATCGTCATATTTCTCCTATCTATTTCACAAAATCCCCTTCAAGAGCTTCTACCTCTCAAATAAAAGAAACAGAATCTGTTGAAGAATCTGAATATGAAAGGGTTGAAGAATTAAAAATTCAGCCTGACAATATTGTGAAAGGCATTTATAATGTCAAAGATGCGGAGATAACTGCATCAGAAATGGATTTTTCATTACGATGATTAATAAACCAAAAATTGATTTTAGTCCGGGATCACCGGCAAGAAAACAAATTCAAAATGATTTCAATCTTCCTAAATGGGAACCTTTTAAAAAATGGCTTTATGAAAATTTTTCTAAAGATGATAGAAAAATATTTCAGGAAGAATTTTATAAAGATCTTTCGGAAAAAAATTTAAAAATATCTTTTGTCCCTTGGTTTATAACTAATTACGTTGAAAATCATATTGCTGTTATGGAAAGAGAATACAAACTCACTCATAGTGGAGAAATTTTAAAAGCAAACTTTCCACCTTCTTATGCTTTTTCTATAGAAAAAGGTCATGATATTAGATTTTATAATGCATTTCAAAAATTATTTGATAATAATACTTTACCTATTACTTTGCAGCATATGAACAATATGGTTCAACAGCATAATTTTACCAATATGTATTTAATTGTTCTTGGAGAAAATATTTCTTCTTTAAGTAAAAGAGTTGATAAACTCATTTTTGATATTAATAATTTAAAAATTCATAATAATAATGAGAATCTTCAGGGAGATTCTAGTAGAATTATTCCTAGTGTACAACCACCCCCTGAAATTAAAGATTTTAAATTAAAATCCATGACTGATCTAGAAAAAATTCTAGATGAAAAATTTAAAGGTTTAAAAATTAGTGCTCTTAATAAAGAGTTTGCTGATAGCATGTCTGATAATGATGAATTTCATTATATGGTAAAAGATGAGATTAATAAATTATCTAAATATGCTGATAAACCTACTCAAAGGATGTATTACTATCCTAGACCTACTCCTCAGGATATTATTCTTGAAGAAAATGAATATATTCTTAATAACTCCTATAGTGGGAAAAACATCTATGAATGGAATATAGATGGTTCTGCTGAAAGACAAATTTATAACACTGTTCATAGAATGCTTATGTATAGCACTGTATGTAAGCATAATGGCAATAGAGATAAGGATATTGCTAAAATGATAATTGCTGGATTCACTGGTCAATTGAAAGGCTGGTGGGACCATTATCTTAATGAACATAATCATACAGATATTTTAAATACTGTAAAAATTGAAAATGGGATTAATACTCCAGATGCTGTTTATACTTTGATAGTTAATATTATTGAACATTTTACTGGTAGATTTTCTGAGAATAGTGATAATATCAGAACTCTTCTCCAGAATTTTAGAATTAAATCTCTCACATCCTTCCGATGGTATAAGGATACTTTTCTTAGTAGAGTCATGGAACTTCCTGAGTCCAATAGTACTCATTGGAAGTCCAAATTTATTGATGGCCTACCTTCTCTTTTTGGAGAAAGGATTCGTAAAACCCTAAGAAAAGGGGAAGTTAATATCAATTATGATAATTATAACTATGGGCAACTTATAAGTGTCTGTAAAACTGAAGGGCTAGCTCTTTGTAATGAGATAAAGCTTAGTCAACAAATTAAGAAGCATAATATTAGTGAAAGAAAACAATTAGGTCAATTTTGTGATCAATTTGGGATTTCTAATCCCCCTTTAGAAAAAGAGGTTAATCATAAAAGAAAGAAATTTCATAATAAATCCCCTGAGTTTTCTAAGAAAAGACATAGGAAAAGGAGAGAAAAAAGAGATAATAGAAAAGAAAAAAGGAAGACTAATAGTCCTCCTATTATTTGTCGAAAATGTGGTAAGGTTGGCCATTATGCTAATCAATGTTGGACCAAAAAGAAAATCAGAAGTTTAGAGGTTAATGATAATATCAAAAACACTCTATGCAAAATATTTTTGAACTCTGATTCTGAAAATGAAAAATCATCATCCTCTGATGATTTAGAAGTTTTAGAAAATGAAAGTCTTTCTTCTGAATCAGAAGAATGTGAACCATGTAAAAATGGTTTAACCTGTGATAACCAGGCAAATTCTTCAGATAATGAAGAAGATTCTATTTATCAAATTCTTTCTCAATTCCAGGAAATAAATGTTATTACTAATGATAATATTCTTGAGGTTTTAAAAATAATTCAAGATCCTGACATTAGATCTAAAGTCATTGATCAATTAAATAATACAAACATTATGAAACAAAATCAAGGTTTTCAAAATAATTCTGAACCTTATACTATGGCAGAAGTCCATAAAATTCTGAAACAAAGACAATCGTCTAATCATCCTTCGACTAAAATGGATTTATCTCTTGAGATTCAAAATCTTAAACAAGAGATAAAAGATTTGAAAAACGATAATAAACAGCTTGAAGAAAGAGTTTTTAAATTAGAGATAAGCAGAGGAAAACAAGTTTATATTCCTGAAGAAGAAGAAAATCAAATTACTTTTTCTGAAGAAGATAATTTCTTGTCAACTTTAGAGATGGTTATATCCCAAAAATGGTTTATAAAAATTTCTCTTCTAATTGATGGAAATTATAAACAAGATGTCATAGCCCTGGTTGACAGTGGTGCAGATTTAAATTGTATTCAGGAAGGAATTATCCCTACAAGGTATTTTCATAAAACTACCCATTCTATTAGTGCAGCTAATGGACAAAAAATGAAGATTAATTATAAACTTCCTAAAGCTTATATTTGCAAAAATAAAGTTTGTATTCCTAATAGCTTTCTTTTGGTAAAAAATATTACCAACCAAGTTATACTTGGAACACCTTTTTTAAAGAAAATATTTCCCATTAAAAATATTGATGAAAAAGGTTTTATTGGAACCTATGAAGGAAAAGAGATATTTTTCCAATTCATTATTGAACCTTTTACAAGAGTTTTAAACCAGATAAAGGATTCTTTAATTGAAAGAAAGGAGAAACAAATTAATTTTCTCAAGCAAGAAATTGATTTTAATAATATTGAAGATGTTTTAAAAAATGTTAAATTACAAGAAAAAATTAAATTTCTTCATAATCAATTCTCTTTACAAATTTGCAATGATCATCCCAATGCTTTTTGGGATAGAAAGAAACATATTGTTTCACTTCCTTATGAGGAAAATTTTGATGAAAAGAAAATTCCTACCAAGGCAAGACCTTGTCAAATGAACAGAGAATATTTAGATCTCTGTAAAAAAGAGATTGAATCTCTTCAAAACAAAGGGTTAATAAGACCCTCTAAATCGCCTTGGTCATGTACAGCTTTTTATGTTAATAAAAACGCCGAACAAGAAAGAGGAGTTCCAAGGTTAGTCATTAATTATAAACCTCTTAATATTGCTCTTAAGTGGATAAGATATCCAATTCCTAATAAAAAGGATTTATTGGATAGACTTTATGATGCTTTAATATTCTCCAAATTCGATTTAAAATCAGGGTATTGGCAAATTCAAATTCATAATAAAGATATTTATAAAACCGCTTTTAATGTTCCTTTTGGACAATATGAGTGGAAAGTTATGCCTTTTGGGTTAAAAAATGCCCCTTCAGAATTTCAAAATATTATGAATGATATTTTCAATCCTTATAGTGATTTTATAATTGTTTATATTGATGACATTCTAGTATTTTCAAAAAATATTGAAAGTCATTTTAAACATCTTGATATATTCAAGAAAATTGTTATCCAAAACGGTTTGGTTATATCTAAACCAAAAATGCTTCTTTTTCAAACTAAAATAAGATTTTTAGGTCATAATATTGAAAAAGGAAAAATAATTCCTATTAACAGAAGTATAGAATTTGCTTCAAAATTTCCAAATCAAATTTTTGATAAAACTCAACTTCAAAGATTTCTTGGAAGCTTAAATTATATTTCCCCTTATTTTAAAAATCTTGCTGAAGATACAGCAATTCTTTATGATAGATTAAAGAAGAATCCAAAACCTTGGACAGAGAATCATACTCAGGCTATTAAAAAAATCAAGGATAGAGTTATAAATCTACCTTGTTTAATGCTTGCTAACCCCAATTGGGAAAAAATTATAGAAACTGATGCCTCTGAGATAGGATATGGAGGAATTCTTAAACAGATATCTCCTCATAATCAACAAGAATATCTTGTTAGATTCCACTCAGGAAAGTGGAAAGACAGTCAAAAAAATTATGCTACTATAGCTAAAGAAATCTTAGCTATTCTCAAATGTGTTTTAAAATTTCAAGATGATTTATATAATCAGAAATTTATTATTAAGACAGATTGTCAAGCTGCTAAATACATGTTCAATAAAAACTTTGATCATGAAGTTTCCAAGCAAATGTTTGCTAGATGGCAGGCTCAATTAGCCCCTTTTGATTTTGAAATTATTTATAAAAAAGGAACTGACAATAGTCTTCCTGACTTTCTAACTCGTGAATATTTACAGGATGTGTAATCCCAGAAGAATGAAGGAATCATCTTCCCATAGATTTGATAGAAATATCAATTGGGAAAGAGCCAAAAAAAATTCACAATTACGTGAAATATTTAGTGTTCCTTTCTAGGGAACATGAGAAGAATGTTATCTATTGGGATAATAGGATTAATGAAATCCTTGACCCAAGAAATAATCTGGATTATATAACCAGGAAAAGCAGTTATTCTTATGCTGTTATGAATGTTAATACTAGCATTGATAACCATGAAAGACTTTTAAATGAACTTACTTATTATATTGCATAATTTTGCAGGTATGGAATCTTCTAATAAGAAGATAAATGTGACAAATTGGTCAGAATTCAAATATGAGTTCGATCCTCCTTTATTTGGTCCCTTTGATATTAGGACTAATATTAAATCACCTGGACTTGATATGGTCTGGCGTCATAGATTGTTGATACCAAAGCTTATAGCTTTACAAAAATATCTTGAAGCTCAAATTGAGCAAACTAAATCTTTATGCATTTATATTATGGATAAGAATGCACTTGATCATTATATCAAGGAAGATGAGAAACAGCTTATAGCTGTAAAAAATAGATTAAAGAAGCTAATAGCTTAATTCTATCAATTTCAGGATGAGACCTCAAGGAGGCAGAAATTCCTCTAATAGAGGAAGAGGTGGAAAGACCATTGCCCAATTTGGCAACCAAAAGCTTATAGCTGAAAATATTGCAAATATTTCATCATCTTCAAGTAATACACCGAAGGATGATCCTTTATATCAGGAATTTTTAGCTTATAAAGCTAAGCAAGAGAGTAATACTCAAACTGCTCCAACCTATGCTAATATTGTAGGAGATGAAGAAATCGATTCATCTGAACTACCATATGAGCAAAATGCTCATAAAGAGGTAATATTCCTCCTTGAAGACAAAGATTTGAGATGGAAGGATAATATCTGGCATCTCATGCAGAGATATTTGGATACTGCATCATTCACTGCTGGTTCATATAAACAGCGAACCCATTTTGAGAATATACTCAAAGTAACAGGATCCTGTGAATTTACTCATTATTTTGCAGGAAAACAAACTAAAGTTTATAGCTTTAGTAAAGTGATTTTCAAGCAGATAATATCTGCTGAAGAGTGGGGAATAAGCACACTCAGAGAAAGAGAATATAGTCTTCAAAATTCCCAAGTCAAAATTAAATTTAATTATTGGGATTATATTGAAGCATTTAATAAAGCATTCCTTTACCAGAATGAGCTTCATAAACATTCGTGGTTTTTCAAAATTTGTCCAAATGTTTATAACAAGGACATTCCAAATTGGTTATACCAATGGTGGTTTAGTTTTGGCCCCACAGCAAAAATTTTGCCAAAAAATTTTCAGGAATTATATTCTCAATGGGTAGAAATTTCTACAGTATAAAGGATTTTGTTGAAAACTCTGATATTTAAATTCTGATTTTTAAATTCTTATTCCGCCTTAATAAAAGATCCCTCTGAAATGGTATCAGAGCCATGGGTATTGATCTTAGAAATATGATATTATTTAACATATTTTATCTCATATGATAAATATGTTTAGAAATAGAGATACTGTTAAAAACAGTATCGAAGAGGAATATGATATCCCTCAAAATCTTGATTTACTTAATAATCGTGATCTTAATAAATATAGAGGAATTTATAAATTTATCCATATTGGATTAGTCCAAGTTGCTTTTAAACCTTTAACTTTAGAAGGTTTGCCTGAGAGTTTTATAGCTGCTCTTAGAGATGGTAGAAATTTAATATGGAAACAATCTTTAATGGGTATTATACAATCCAGTCTGGCTCATGGACCAGTTTATTTTAATGTTTATCCCAATTTACAGTTATCTCTGTCTGATATTAATATATTAGATGCTTTAACTCTTAATATTAAAACGCATGGTTATAATTATGCCCCTGGATCTGAAGTTATATGTGTTTGTTATAGAATTTATTACAAACCCCTTCAAACTTTAAATCCTAGATGCAAGATGGTTGATAAACCAGCTGATGAAACTATTTTAATTGAAAGTAACTTTAGTAGATCTGAGATTACTACTCGTAGATCTATTAAATGGGATGAAATAACTTTCCCAGAAAATTGGATAATTGAGCAAGCTGTTCCTGCTCAATCTAATACCAGTTATAATCCTACTAGTATTCTTCAAACTTCTGAAGGAAATGTTCAAATAAGTTTTGGACCCTCTAGAAGTTTTATAGGAGGAAGTGAGCGGTCTTATACAAGATCCAGTTCACATCGTCATATTTCTCCTATCTATTTCACAAAATCCCCTTCAAGAGCTTCTACCTCTCAAATAAAAGAAACAGAATCTGTTGAAGAATCTGAATATGAAAGGGTTGAAGAATTAAAAATTCAGCCTGACAATATTGTGAAAGGCATTTATAATGTCAAAGATGCGGAGATAACTGCATCAGAAATGGATTTTTCATTACGATGATTAATAAACCAAAAATTGATTTTAGTCCGGGATCACCGGCAAGAAAACAAATTCAAAATGATTTCAATCTTCCTAAATGGGAACCATTTAAAAAATGGCTTTATGAAAACTTTTCTAAAGATGATAGAAAAATATTTCAGGAAGAATTTTATAAAGATCTTTCGGAAAAAAATTTAAAAATATCTTTTGTCCCTTGGTTTATAACTAATTACGTTGAAAATCATATCTCTGTTATGGAAAGAGAATACAAACTCACTCATAGTGGAGAAATTTTAAAAGCAAACTTTCCACCTCCTTATGCTTTTTCTATAGAAAAAGGTCATGATATTAGATTTTATAATGCATTTCAAAAATTATTTGATAATAATACTTTACCTATTACTTTGCAGCATATGAACAATATGGTTCAACAGCATAATTTTACCAATATGTATTTAATTGTTCTTGGAGAAAATATTTCTTCTTTAAGCAAAAGAGTTGATAAACTCAATTTTGAAATTAATAATTTAAAAATTCATAATAATAATGAGAGTCTTCAGGGAGATTCTAGTAGAATTATTCCTAGTGTACAACCACCCCCTGAAATTAAAGAATTTAAATATCAGAGTTTTCAACAAAATCCTTTATACTGTACATGGTAATTTTACCATATTAAAATTAAGCTAGAGATCTAGTTCTTAACCAGTCATGGAGGCAAGCCCTGAAAAGCCTTCAAACATGGCAACAAAATGGGCGAATCCAGACTTCGGTATTAAACCTAATCTCGGGCTTATTTTTTAATTTGAACCATCCCAGAAATAAAATATTTTGTTTATGTTTTTTTTTTTTTTTTTTTTTTTTTTTTTTTTTTTTTTTTTTTTTATCCCACCATGAACATTGATCCTAGTAACATGATATTATTTAACATAATGAAATTAGCCGGCCATATTAGGCGGCAGAAAAAACACAGAAATATAAATTAGAAGTACTGGAAAATAAATAACTTACTTATTAATTCTGGACACCAGTCTTGCAAGATTGCAAAAGATTTTCACTCAAAGATTTAAAATGTTTACAAATTGGAAAACTTACAAACTTAGTAATTTTCGCTCTGCCTAATGCATTCGCGGACACTCCTATAAATACACAAAAATTTCGGATTTGAAATTCGGAATTCAAAACTAACCTAAACTATTTGCATCATTATAAATGTGCAAAGTACAACTTTATTAAAACTATGGTTACTTTATTAAAACCGCAGCAAGCTAAACAGCTGGTAAATATTACCGCAAATGGTATATGATGGGTAGTTGGCCTATCATTCTTTCAAGGTCCCATCTTGTCCTTTCCTTTTCCTTCTTTATTCAAGTATTTTTGAATAACTTGATCCAAATCTTCGAACATATCCTCATAAGGATTCTGAGCTTCTCCAGCTGGACAATAATCATCATTGGATAAAGTATCCATTGAGGCACTGGATTGTGTATCAAAACTTAGATTTTTCATTAAATCTTTCTTTACTTCCTTAAGGTAGGAAGCCACTTTTTCTTCATCCGAAACTTGTCCTTTCTGAAAATATAATTTCTTTGAAATATATTCAAATGGACTAGGAGTTTTATTTTGTTCCTCCTGAATAATATATTCATGGATTTTTGTCTTGATATTATCAATGGTCTCTTGGCCTTCCATACTTCCTTCTTTATTGATAGCCAGCATTTTCTTCCAGAACTTAGTATAAAAAGTTCTGAATAAGCAAGGTATCTTCTGTTGGTTTTCTCCCAACTCTGGTTCCCATTTCCAAATCCAAGGGATACCAAATTCAGTAAAGAAATGGAGAAAAGGCATTCCTTCAATCCATTTTCCATTGTTCTGAGCATCAAGAATTTTGGGAGAAATTTCTACCCATTGAGAATATAATTCCTGAAAATTTTTTGGCAAAATTTTTGCTGTGGGGCCAAAACTAAACCACCATTGGTATAACCAATTTGGAATGTCCTTGTTATAAACATTTGGACAAATTTTGAAAAACCACGAATGTTTATGAAGCTCATTCTGGTAAAGGAATGCTTTATTAAATGCTTCAATATAATCCCAATAATTAAATTTAATTTTGACTTGGGAATTTTGAAGACTATATTCTCTTTCTCTGAGTGTGCTTATTCCCCACTCTTCAGCAGATATTATCTGCTTGATAATCACTTTACTAAAGCTATAAACTTTAGTTTGTTTTCCTGCAAAATAATGAGTAAATTCACAGGATCCTGTTACTTTGAGTATATTCTCAAAATGGGTTCGCTGTTTATATGAACCAGCAGTGAATGATGCAGTATCCAAATATCTCTGCATGAGATGCCAGATATTATCCTTCCATCTCAAATCTTTGTCTTCAAGGAGGAATATTACCTCTTTATGAGCATTTTGCTCATATGGTAGTTCAGATGAATCGATTTCTTCATCTCCTACAATATTAGCATAGGTTGGAGCAGTTTGAGTATTACTCTCTTGCTTAGCTTTATAAGCTAAAAATTCCTGATATAAAGGATCATCCTTCGGTGTATTACTTGAAGATGATGAAATATTTGCAATATTTTCAGCTATAAGCTTTTGGTTGCCAAATTGGGCAATGGTCTTTCCACCTCTTCCTCTATTAGAGGAATTTCTGCCTCCTTGAGGTCTCATCCTGAAATTGATAGAATTAAGCTATTAGCTTCTTTAATCTATTTTTTACAGCTATAAGCTGTTTCTCATCTTCCTTGATATAATGATCAAGTGCATTCTTATCCATAATATAAATGCATAAAGATTTAGTTTGCTCAATTTGAGCTTCAAGATATTTTTGTAAAGCTATAAGCTTTGGTATCAACAATCTATGACGCCAGACCATATCAAGTCCAGGTGGTTTAATATTAGTCCTAATATCAAAGGGACCAAATAAAGGAGGATCGAACTCATATTTGAATTCTGACCAATTTGTCACATTTATCTTCTTATTAGAAGATTCCATACCTGCAAAATTATGCAATATAATGAGTAAGTTCATTTAAAAGTCTTTCATGGTTATCAATGCTAGTATTAACATTCAAAACAGCATAAGAATAACTGCTTTTCCTGGTTATATAATCCAGATTATTTCTTGGGTCAAGGATTTCATTAATCCTATTATCCCAATAGATAACATTCTTCTCATGTTCCTTAGAAAGGAACACTAAATATTTCACGTAATTGTGAATTTTCTTGGCTCTTTCCCAATTGATATTTCTATCAAATCTATGGGAAGATGATTCCTTCATTCTTCTGGGATTACACATCCTGTAAATATTCACGAGTTAGAAAGTCAGGAAGACTATTGTCAGTTCCTTTTTTATAAATAATTTCAAAATCAAAAGGGGCTAATTGAGCCTGCCATCTAGCAAACATTTGCTTGGAAACTTCATGATCAAAGTTTTTATTGAACATGTATTTAGCAGCTTGACAATCTGTCTTAATAATAAATTTCTGATTATATAAATCATCTTGAAATTTTAAAACGCATTTGAGAATAGCTAAGATTTCTTTAGCTATAGTAGCATAATTTTTTTGACTGTCTTTCCACTTTCCTGAGTGGAATCTAACAAGATATTCTTGTTGATTATGAGGAGATATCTGTTTAAGAATTCCTCCATATCCTATCTCAGAGGCATCAGTTTCTATAATTTTTTCCCAATTGGGGTTAGCAAGCATTAAACAAGGTAGATTTATAACTCTATCCTTGATTTTTTTAATAGCCTGAGTATGATTCTCTGTCCAAGGTTTTGGATTCTTCTTTAATCTATCATAAAGAATTGCTGTATCTTCAGCAAGATTTTTATAATAAGGAGAAATATAATTTAAGCTTCCAAGAAATCTTTGAAGTTGAGTTTTATCAAAAATTTGATTTGGAAATTTTGAAGCAAATTCTATACTTCTGTTAATAGGAATTATCTTTCCTTTTTCAATATTATGACCTAAAAATCTTATTTTAGTTTGAAAAAGAAGCATTTTTGGTTTAGATATAACCAAACCGTTTTGGATAACAATTTTCTTGAATATATCAAGATGTTTAAAATGACTTTCAATATTTTTTGAAAATACTAGAATGTCATCAATATAAACAATTATAAAATCACTATAAGGATTGAAAATATCATTCATAATATTTTGAAATTCTGAAGGGGCATTTTTTAACCCAAAAGGCATAACTTTCCACTCATATTGTCCAAAAGGAACATTAAAAGCGGTTTTATAAATATCTTTATTATGAATTTGAATTTGCCAATACCCTGATTTTAAGTCGAATTTGGAGAATATTAAAGCATCATAAAGTCTATCCAATAAATCCTTTTTATTAGGAATTGGATATCTTATCCACTTAAGAGCAATATTAAGAGGTTTATAATTAATGACTAACCTTGGAACTCCTCTTTCTTGTTCGGCTTTTTTATTAACATAAAAAGCTGTACATGACCAAGGCGATTTAGAGGGTCTTATTAACCCTTTGTTTTGAAGAGATTCAATCTCTTTTTTACAGAGATCTAAATATTCTCTGTTCATTTGACAAGGTCTTGCCTTGGTAGGAATTTTCTTTTCATCAAAATTTTCCTCATAAGGAAGTGAAACAATATGTTTCTTTCTATCCCAAAAAGCATTGGGATGATCATTGCAAATTTGTAAAGAGAATTGATTATGAAGAAATTTAATTTTTTCTTGTAATTTAACATATAAATTTGTCTTTCAGCAGAACCATCTATGTTCCATTCATAGATGTTTTTCCCACTATAGGAGTTATTAAGAATATATTCATTTTCTTCAAGAATAATATCCTGAGGAGTAGGTCTAGGATAGTAATACATCCTTTGAGTAGGCTTATCAGCATATTTAGATAATTTATTAATCTCATCTTTTACCATATAATGAAATTCATCATTATCAGACATGCTATCAGCAAACTCTTTATTAAGAGCACTAATTTTTAAACCTTTAAATTTTTCATCTAGAATTTTTTCTAGATCAGTCATGGATTTTAATTTAAACTCTTTATAGAATGCTTATGTATAGCACTGTATGTAAGCATAATGGCAATAGAGATAAGGATATTGCTAAAATGATAATTTCTGGATTCACTGGTCAATTGAAAGGCTGGTGGGACCATTATCTTAATGAACATAATCATACAGAAATTTTAAATACTGTAAAAATTGAAAATGGGATTAATACTCCAGATGCTGTTTATACTTTGATAGTTAATATTATTGAACATTTTACTGGTAGATTTTCTGAGAATAGTGATAATATCAGAACTCTTCTCCAGAATTTTAGAATTAAATCTCTCACATCCTTCCGTTGGTATAAGGATACTTTCCTTAGTAGAGTCATGGAACTTCCTGAGTCCAATAGTACTCATTGGAAGTCCAAATTTATTGATGGCCTACCTTCTCTTTTTGGAGAAAGGATTCGTAAAACCCTTAGAAAAGGGGAAGTTAATATCAATTATGATAATTATAACTATGGGCAACTTATAAGTGTCTGTAAAACTGAAGGGCTAGCTCTTTGTAATGAGATAAAGCTTAGTCAACAAATTAAGAAGCATAATATTAGTGAAAGAAAACAATTAGGTCAATTTTGTGATCAATTTGGGATTTCTAATCCCCCTTTAGAAAAAGAGGTTAATCATAAAAGAAAGAAATTTCATAATAAATCCCCTGAGTTTTCTGAGAAAAGACATAGGAAAAGGAGAGAAAAAAGAGATAATAGAAAAGAAAAAAGGAAGACTAATAGTCCTCCTATTATTTGTCGAAAATGTGGTAAGGTTGGCCATTATGCTAATCAATGTTGGACCAAAAAGAAAATCAGAAGTTTAGAGGTTAATGATAATATCAAAAACACTCTATGCAAAATATTTTTGAACTCTGATTCTGAAAATGAAAAATCATCATCCTCTGATGATTTAGAAGTTTTAGAAAATGAAAGTCTTTCTTCTGAATCAGAAGAATGTGAACCATGTAAAAATGGTTTAACCTGTGATAACCAGGCAAATTCTTCAGATAATGAAGAAGATTCTATTTATCAAATTCTTTCTCAATTCCAGGAAATAAATGTTATTACTAATGATAATATTCTTGAGGTTTTAAAAATGATTCAAGATCCTAACATTAGATCTAAAGTCATTGATCAATTAAATAATACAAACATTATGAAACATAATCAAGGTTTTCAAAATAATTCTGAACCATATACTATGGCAGAAGTTCATAAAATTTTGAAACAAAGACAATCGTCTAATCATCCTTCGACTAAAATGGATTTATCTCTTGAGATTCAAAATCTTAAACAAGAGATAAAAGATTTGAAAAACGATAATAAACAGCTTGAGGAAAGAGTTTTTAAATTAGAGATAAGCAGAGGAAAACAAGTTTATATTCCTGAAGAAGAAGAAAATCAAATTACTTTTTCTGAAGAAGATAATTTCTTGTCAACTTTAGAGATGGTTATATCCCAAAAATGGTTTATAAAAATTTCTCTTCTAATTGATGGAAATTATAAACAAGATGTCATAGCCCTGGTTGATAGTGGTGCAGATTTAAATTGTATTCAGGAAGGAATTATCCCTACAAGGTATTTTCATAAAACTACCCATTCTATTAGTGCAGCTAATGGACAAAAAATGAAGATTAATTATAAACTTCCTAAAGCTTATATTTGCAAAAATAAAGTTTGTATTCCTAATAGCTTTCTTTTGGTAAAAAATATTACCAACCAAGTTATACTTGGAACACCTTTTTTAAAGAAAATATTTCCTATTAAAAATATTGATGAAAAAGGTTTTATTGGAACCTATGAAGGAAAAGAGATATTTTTCCAATTCATTATTGAACCTTTTACAAGAGTTTTAAACCAGATAAAGGATTCTTTAATTGAAAGAAAGGAGAAACAAATTAATTTTCTCAAGCAAGAAATTGATTTTAATAATATTGAAGATATTTTAAAAAATGTTAAATTACAAGAAAAATGTAAATGTTTTCTTGGTTTTTTAAAATAAAGTAATGAATTTTATAAATTTATTAGGTCAACCATTACAAATACTAAAATAACTTTAGGGATATTAGGATTTACTTCTAGATAAATAATATATTGGGAAAATTATTCATTTTATGAGGAAATTATAAAATTGGTATACCAACTCACCCTATTTCGCATTTTTGGTACAAACTCTTTTCCGGTGAAAAAACAAGACCGCAACTCACAAAGTTAGCATTTTTGTGCATTTTTTTTTGTCCGGGAAGTGCCAATCTTCGCTGGAATACGTACATTGGTTGCCACATGGATTTGAAAATTTGCTTACGTGTAACTTACTTCACATGTGTCCAAAATATCACTGCCATGTCGAGATTCCCTGGTTACGTGGGTTTTTCCCAACGAAATTAATATCTGAAATAATGTCTGTAACACCCGAGCGCAAGGTACCACATCCCCTGCACCGAGACCCGACCCGAATATGAAATGGACAATCTGTACCCGAGCTAGATCACGGCGAACGGGGACATACACACTCGCTAAGCTAGGCGGGAGCTAACTTTCGCAACTAAAGGACCAATAAAATAGAAATATCACGAATGCGGAAGCAATGTACATACATATATAACAAGATAAGAAAAGAGCAACGTGTTCAACTAGCATAGATACCTAATGCCGAAATTCAATAAAATCATAACTCATTACAATTCCAGGTTCTTTCTATTCCTGTAAGATTATCCTGAATTCACGATAATGGTAACGATCAATACAAATCATGAATCAATATGCACAAGGACCGACTCTGACCTAACCGAAAACTTAAAAGACTTGACTTCCCGCCTAGCACTCCAAACCTGCAATAACACTGAAAACAATCCGGGTTCAGTCTATACAAGACTGGTGGGTATAAAATGGGGCATAGATAGCATATACAACAATATTTAACATTCACATGCAAGTTATAATCCCAAATGAGGTTTTAAAGAATTTCCCAAGTGGGTAAAATAAAGAAGTCATCAAAAGGGATTATAACGTTCATTTCCATTCTTTAAGTCTTTTGTGGCCCAGCGAGTAGGCGTGCATTATCTCCAACCAACACCTCGTGTAGTTCATTAAACATTCTTTCTTTCTTTCTTTCATTCATGATAACATTCTTTTGTGCACATTCATGAACATTTACACCTTCTTCCTCCGGGTGATGGCCGGGTGATCGGCCCGAACCATCCATTCATTGACCAAAAGGGGAACATGACTCCCCAGATGGCACTCAGCGTCCATTCCTCGCTAACTCCTAACGAGGTCCGGTTACGCCGTTCATTGGTGGAACTAGTGTGAGGGTTCACCGTCAGCCCATGCCTCCTACGGTCACCACTCACACCAAGTCCCTGGGCCCCATTCTGTGCATAACATTCATTCTTTTCTCGCCAAAACATTTGGTAGGTTCATAAAAAGAAAGGCTTTACGTTGAAATCATTTACTCTTGAAAACGACTCTATATACATATAACAGTTTTAGCCGAAATCTTTACACGTTGGGAGTATATAGGGTCATTTATCTAAATAGTAGAGAAACCCACCTGTACGCCTCTTACCGAACAATACCAAGAAGAAAGGAGACTCGAAAGTGTCCTATGAACCCGGCATCTCCGCCCTGGAGAAAACTGTACAAAAGACAATGTAACGTGTTCATGAGACTCAAGACTCCAAATGAACCATATAAGACGCACGACAATGAATTAACCATGATATGAGATGCATAAGAATTATAATTCATGTCATGAGATCATAGATTCAATTAACTCATCACAACGTTCAAAACGGGGTGGTTCCATAGTCACGCATCCTCTGTCTTTCATATCTTACCTCAATTCGAGTCATAATTCATATGCGACAGGTATACATAGGTTATGAAAGCACAAGAGGTGATATTATGCCAAGAAATCGTTCATGTGCACGATTAATATTTCCTAGATATTGAAACTTTCAATAAATTCATTTCAAGAATCATTCAATTCATTTAAGTTCATATCCTTCACATTTAAATCAAATTGATCCAAGAATTTCAAATAACGATCATAACACGTAGTATAACATGTTTACAATTAGAAAATAGGTAAATAGAAACATTCAAATCATGTTCGGAAATTAAATAACACAAAATAGATAACAATTAAATTCTAAAATTTAAATAAATTAAACAATATTTAAATATATATATACAAAGTCATATCTATATATAGGTATACGTACATCATTCATGCAATTAGAATGAAATGAAACAATTATGCATGAACTTAAACATATTCATACAGTAGCATGCATTTAAGACAAAACAAATTAGTTCATAACATGCATATATATTAAAACAAATAAATTAAAATCATAACATGCATTATAATTCCACAACATCCATTTAATTCATGCATGCATTACCTAAAATATATATATATATATATATCCATACGTACAACAACATGCATTACTTAACAAAACAAATTAAATAACAACATGCATGCAAGCATTTTACAACCAATACATTAAATTAGTACCCATGCATTTAATAACAACAATGATATACGTAGGCATGCATGAGTATAACAAAGAAAATTAGAAACAAATGTGAAGCCATGCATGAGTTTGAAAAATGACTTTCATGCAGAAAATGTAAGGGCCGCGGCCGCGACCCATTTTCCTCATAAAATGGTAGCGGCAGCTACCCCTTAAATTCAGAATTTTCCTCAAATACTCAGAATACGTGAGCAGCCCGAATTTGAGTCGCGGCCGCGACACCAATTTCAGGCAATTCAGATCGCGGGCGCGACCCTGTTCGAACCAGCAAAACAACGCAGCAACTGATAAAAAAACAGGGCAGCAGCAGCCTACTTCGATCCAACACATTCAGGTAAGGTTATACAATAATTATGCAACAAAACAGCAGCTTAAGGCAAGGGAAAACTCAGCAAAGAAGGCACAACAACAACAACCAAACACACGCAGCAGCGGACAAGCAAATCAGTCCCAAAAACTTCAAAAGCTTCACGTATCAGCCATGGTAAGTTTTCAAATTCAACACATAAATTAAATTCATGCCTAGTACAAGTTTAAGGATGTAACAAGGATCATATATTCAGCTCCATACCAAGAAATGCAACAAAACGAGCAAGAATTCCTCAAAAATTCAACAACACTTACTATTCACATATACTTTGATACCATGCTCAAATCTCCAGGAAAATCAGGAATATAGCACTTAAAATAGAGCCAAGAAGATGGACAACAAGATCATAAACTTACCCCTTTTATTCGGTTGAGTTTGGAAGAGATTTGAGCCAAAAATCTCCAAAATGGACAAAGTGGCCAAATGGAACTGGAGAACAGGGCTTTGGCTGAGCTTTTCCTCTTTGTATCAGGTATGGTTCGAATTGGAGTGGGTAGGGGCTGGTAGAGGGTTGAGTTGGGGTTCCAAAAAGTCCAACCATGGTTAGTTTGGTTAAGTATGGTGAGAGATATGAATATTTTTGTAAACTGTGGCAGATTTGCTTCCGTTTCGTTTCTCGGTTGAGTTTCTGAGGTTCAAATAACTTTGGAAAAATATAAGGCTAAGTTCATTAAACCCGAATTTTTGTTGCGAGTTCAGCGAAGTTGACGAAACTCGAATCCGAGTTTCCTAGCTCAAGATATCAAATACGGAACCAATGGTGCGCTAATTGCTCGTTAGCCCCCGATTTGGATTCCACAATCAAAATAAATTCGAAACGTATGCAAACGAACCCGAAAACATGAAACGATCATATATTCATATTCACAACACATATAACTACAACATATTAGATTTTCACGAAATTTCGGTATCAAATCATATAAGAACGAAGTGCGATTAAAACACTTATGCGCAACGTTAACAATTCCATATCAATTCCAAATTAAATAAACAATTTTATATTTCATTTTTAAATTAAAACTAAAGTCAGCGATTAATGAAATTAATTAATTAGCCTAATTAAAACATGATTAATTAACATTAATTCTTAATTATCAATTAAATGAATTAATTAACGAAATAAAATTATAAAATAAAATAAAATAACTAATAACAATTTATATTAAAATTAAATATTTAAAACACTTATAAACAATTAATCACATAGCAAAATGATTTAATTGCGCAATTTATAACAAATACGGCATATTAGTATAAATGAAAAACCGGGGCGTTACAATGTCTAATTAGGAGAGAATATATCCCCAAAATCTATCAAGTCATAACACGATTTCTCATCAAAATAAAAATCAGATTTTTGCCCTGTCTTCTACCTAATTTTAGGAACCCTAATTCCTGCGCAGAGTAAAAGTTCCAAAGCATGGATTCATCTAGTTCAACAACAAGCTCCAATTTCGATCACAGTGCGTCCTTTCAAGCTCATCGTCAGACAATTTGCTATTGTGGAAGATGTGTGGTGATGAGGACATGGTGGAAGTAAGATAACCCTGGTTGGAGATTTCTTGGTTGCTTAGAAATGGTTATCTTCTTACTTTGAGATCTTCCTCCATGCTTTTGACACTGAATATATAAAATTTTGGTTACTTTTTCTCTCAATTTTTAACATGCCCCTCTTTATAAAATTTTTGCAGAAATGTAAGTTCTTCCAATGGGTGGATGGTCAAATGTGCTAGAGATCTAAGACTATTATACCTGGGCTTTTGAAAAAAGTCAACAAGTTTGAAGCTGAACTTGAGCTTATGGAGATTAAATTGAAGAGAATCAAGATACTTGAAAGTGAAATTGAGGTCATGGAGAATAATTTTTCTCAAATTGAAGTGCTAGAAAGTGAAATTCTTGTCAAGGATGAAAATGTAAGAGAACTTAAAAAGTGGTGGTTTTTTACTATAACATGCTGCATTTCTGTTTTTTCTTGTTTGTGATGATGTAAACATTCAATCTATAGTAGTATAAGTGTGAGCTTTTTGTGATGTTTTAGTGGACCTGTATGTGTATGTATTTCCAATTAACATTTCTCCAAGAATGTTGTTTTATCTATGAGTTATGTATCTTATAAATTTATGGAATGAAAGCCATATATATCAGTATACATAACATCAGGCTAGGCAAAACACAAAGATAACAATGACATTTAAGCAAATAAAGGGTCTTTTCCATTAAATTGCATAATATAGTTGGTTGCTTACATGTACCAAAATACAGAAAGACTATACATAACAAAAGATCACCATTTTTCATAATTCAATGAGCGAAGATAAAAACATAAAAAAAAGCAACATACCAACATATGTATGTCATAATACGTAATAAATCCAACAACATCATCAAAATACCAAATAACAGAGTTTTAAATAATTAATTAACTTTCAGGAAACACTACAAGAAATGGTGCGAATTCCGACGAAAAATTTCGAGGGAAAGGCTCCGTCTCCGAGGGAATTCCAACGGGTTTTGATTTTTTTAAAAAAAATTAAAAAATAAATAATTCCGACAGGATTCCCCTTGGAATTCCGTCGGTTTTTTAAAATATACAATTTAAAAATAAAAATAAATAATTCCGACGGGGTTTCCCTCGTAATTCCATCGGTATTTTTAAAATATAAAATTTATAAATAATATTAAATAATTCCGACGGGATTCCGAGGGGCATCCCGTCGGTTTTTTTAAAATATAAAATATAAAAATAGGAGTTAAAATAAATATTAAAGAATATAATTTTTTATTAAATAAAAAATAAAACTAAAAATTAAGAAAAAAATATAAAAAATAGAAAATAAATAAAACCGACGGGATGTCCCTCGGAATCCAGTCAGTTTTTTCAAATATAAAATTTTAAAAATAGTATTAAATAATTCCGACGGGATTCCGAGGGGAATCCCATCGGTTTTTTAATATATAAAATTTTAAAAAGAGTTTAAAAAAGTAAAAATATCAGCAGCATATGGGTTTCAAACCCAGGGCTTCATAGAACTTAGGAGCCTTCTTTGTAACACCCGCATCGGAAGGCGTCACATCCCCCGCACCATGTCTCCAATCCATGCACGAAATGAATTTCCATACATAAATCAAACACGTGGCGAACGGGTGATAAAGAAAATAAATAACCTAGCTAAGCGGGGTTAACCCTTAAACCAAATTCAATTAACGATGCAATAACATTAAGCGGAAGCATATAGACAATATCAACGCATGATTAAATTATACAATCAAAGACCATCCCGGCCACCACATATATATACAATAATTCTCCCAAAATAGAATAATACGTAGTAAAAGCATAAGTATGATATGCCAAAAGAAAGACAAGCTAGGACTCGAAAGTAAAGACTCCAAGATGACCTTAACTCCCCGCCTAGCTCGACTTGCAAAAGCCTAAAACAACGTGGGGTGTCAGTCCTAAGACTGAGTGAGGGGCTTAGTACATATATCACATGCGCATGCAATCCATAATCCCGAGTAAAGTGTTAGAAAAATCCCAAATGGTTCGTTTAAGAAAGGCCTTACTCGGAATTACGGATATCATATTATTACTTGAATAAACATAATTAACGTGGCTCGGCGAGTGGGCAATTCTCCAACCATACTCCCATAGTGTGTGATTTAAAACATAACTTAGGCGTTCATGCATACATAACCACATCATAATCATAATCATATTCATAATTATATCATGAGAAAACATAATTTTCCATCCTTCTTCCTCCGGGGCGATGGAAGGGTTTGCAAGGCCCTAACCATCTCATGAAATAATATCGAGACGGGGGATCATGACTCCTTCCCGTTCCTTCGATGGGTTAACCATCGGCTCAAGAGTATCCCACCTCCCACACTACACGGTCGTGTAAGATACTCTCAAAGGGTACTATATGCAATGGCTTATCCGACGACCCGATGTCGTACCGGTCTCCATTCACACATTTCCCCGGGGCCCAATAACATGTGCGTGATTCTCGCCAAAACATTTTCATGAAAACCTTTGAAAATCCTTGGAACAAAATCCTTTTCGAAAGTATACCTATATTAATATATTTTGGCTTAAAAGGTCACACAAGGTATTAAGGTTCTAAAATAACTAAAACAAAACCTCACCTTGACCAAAAGAGAAAGGATACGAGAAGCCTATGGACCCTGCTCCTCGACGATCAAACTCTGTGCAAGAAAGACGAGTGTACATAAGACTCTAGACAAATGAACCAATTAATCGACGAACGACATGCTTATGATATGGAATGATGATAATTATAAGTCATGAGGATGTTCATGCACAAATAATACTTCAAATAATCACCTATGGGAGCCAAGGGAGTGAAAGAAATGCAAGAGGAGGTGTTTTGGCGAAGTTTGGCAATTTTTGGAAATGCGCAAGCTGTGGAAAATTGGGAATATCTTGAGTTCTAGAAGTTGGAATGGATTTTTGTTTATTGGATATGAAAGTAGACAAATATATCTTTCGAAGCATATAATGCTCGAATTCTAGTTCAAAGTGAGGTGAAAATGGCTTAGGTTCGAAGTTGGGTTAACGCGGATTTCTAGAAAAATAGCGACACCAAAAAGAATTGATCATATCTCACAATATAGGAATGATACTGAGGTGATTCTAATTGGAGTTTGTTATAGACTTCAAGAGGTTTCCAACGGTTTAAAAATCAGGTCAATCGGAGTTCATTTGAGGGGTAAACGGGCGTTTGTAAAATGAACTAAAAACAGAAACAGGCGTTTGGAAACCGTCTGTCAATGCAGTAGCATCTCACATGGGCGTTTGGAAAATGAACTAAGGGGCCAAACGGGCGTTTGGCATGTCGCTGGGCGAAAAAACAGGGGAAAAATAGGGTATGGCTCGGAAAATGGCTCCCAAATGCATCCAACACCAAACAACAACAATAAAACACCCCAAAACTAACCTATAACACCAATATACATCTCATACTTCATCAACAACTCATAAAACACAAGTTTGGGCAATTAAATTCATCCAAGCAATCATATAAACCCTCCAAGTTGTCATGAGATCAAATAACCAAGAGTTCAAAATATTCATGTACTAAATTCAAAATATACACCCACATGATCTCATATTCATGCTCAAAGGTCAAGAAAATCAACTAAATCATCCAACCCTATCTATTCATCTCATATAACAATTATGAATCAACAAACCTTGTAATAGAAGAGAATAAATGGTGAGATGATAATGATGAAGATGATGCTCTTGATGTTGCTTATGATTCTTGATAAAAGATCCTTCCTATCTTCCTCTTCTTGCTTGATGATCAAAGTGTGTGTGATGGGAGTGTGTGTAAATGGTGTTGTAGAGATTTTGTGTGTGTTTGTGTGTGTTCTTGCATATAAGATATAATGTATATAGTATATAATGTAATATAATTATAGATATATAATATATATGTATAAAGGTAATAAAGTAGAGATATTATGTATATAATATGTATATAATTCTCTTTGTGCTTATATATATATATTAATGCATGTATTCATATATATATTACATATGAATTTGTATATTTCATGAATATTGCATGAAGTGAATGAAAATGTTATTCTTAAGAAATTAGTTTAAGTATATATATATATCTATAAGTGTATATATATAAAATATGTTATGAAATGAATGTATGAATTATGCATATGTTGAATATGAAATGAAATGGAATGGAAATACAATTAAAATAAACAATTAGGCAATTAATCCACATAATTCAAATAAACACACAATTCTTAAAGCATGCTTACTATTTCTAACACTCAACACACACGTCTCGCATGCGTACCTGAATCGAAGATACGGGGCGTTACATTCTTTACCGATCAAGCTAACTGAAATATTAGGCAAAAGTTGAAATATATTATATAAAATATAATGATATACAAAGGGGAAATCCTGTCAGAAGGCGACGTTAAAATTAAAATAATTGGGGCAGAAATCCCTCAGACAACTTTGCCCTAAAATTCGAAGAGATCTCCATTCCTGCGCAAGTCACCACCTCCGCCTTCGCCTGCCTTGGCCGGCTTGTACATCCGCCGACTTGCTCCTGTGCCGCCTCCACCCACTCTCTCCTCTGCTTTTTGTCCCTTGTTTCGTCGCTCCGCTGTCGTCTGCGCCCACCTCCGCCTTTGCCCGACTACGTTCGCCGCCTCTCCTCCACCTTTTGTCTCTTGTTTCGCCGCTCCGCCATCGTCTGCGCTCGCCTCCGCCTTCGGCCGACTGCATTCGCCGCTGGCTGCTTCTCTCCTCAATCGCTATCATCTGCTCCGGCCCTGCTCCGCCCAGGTTTTATTTTTTGATGTTTGTGCAGTTATTTTCAAGTTTTGAAGGAATTTTGTGATGCATAGTTCTCACCCGCTGGTTTTTGGTTTTGTTTGCGTATATCTAATTTCAGCCTATTTTTCTGTATTAGGGCTATAGGAAGATTCAACTTTGAATGGTTTGATTGTTGTAGAATCCTACATTACAGCATTAAAATGTATATGTGAAATTAAACTGCATATAGACTCTTTAAGGTGGGTGCATTAGTAATTTAGTTTGTGGATTAGAGTGTTGTTGAGCTGATGATTTGTAGTGTTTCTGGGATTTGTAGAACAATGTTGATTGATGAATGAACTTGTGATTAATAGTCATTGTGGCAAGATTGGAGGATTTGTCGTTTTGTTTCGTAACTATAATTTACTGTTTTGGTTGCCAGAGTGTATGGTGCATTTCAGCAGCCTGAGATTTTTTAATTTGATCATGTACATCCATATTCAACTGTTGGAAGTCCCAATGTCATTCTTTATGGAACTCTAGGGACTGAATGCTTTAAGGAATTTCAAACAGCCTTGTCGGTAGCTGCTAAAAAGGTACAAATTCACTAACTCTTTTTCGTCTATCCCATTTTCTATCTGAACTTTTTTTTTTTTTTTTATCTTTCATGGTCTCTACGAAGTGGATATATATAATATGAAAATTTTGAAGTGTGCAAATTGAAATATAATATAGTGATGTATTACATGCCAATTGTTCCTTCATCGTATTTTTCTTCTTTATTGCGGGTATCCTTGTTTCATCGTCAAGTACTTGCCGATGACATTTTAAGATCTTTTCAGGGAAAAGTCAAGTATGTTGTCAGATCTGTATTGCCCTCTGGGAGTGAATCCAAAAGTGGTTCTTGTGGAGCCATCGGTGCAGGAGAACCTCTTAACTTGGGTGGGTATGGTGTGGAGGTTGCCCTCAAGAATATGGAATATAAGGCTATGGATGATACTGCAGTGAAGAAAGGTAAAATTTTCATAATGCTGGTATGATATTGTTAACATTGAAACATGTTTATATGAGGTGGCCATGGGCAATCATATATTGTAACCAAATTGTATTCTGTGCTCTTACACTTTACTTGTATTATCTACCAATAGTTCTTATCTGAAACTCTAATATTAAGTATAATACTCTTGATGAACAATTGAGATTGTATCCTAACATAGTGTCGTTCTTTTATGCTACCCATAATTCATGTTTATTTACAGTAAAATCCTTGTGCTTTTTTTAGTGTTTCTATTCTTTCCTTCTTATGTTGAGTGGTTTTGCCACCTATTTGTTAAGCATTTTAGCTTACTGACAACAGTTTGTTGCAGTAAACTGGTTTAGCATCTCTCGGACACCACCTAAAGGGATCACTGGCAAATTTGCATGTGATAATGCCCCTGTCTAGCGAACAAAATTATAGAAGATGTATTATTTATTTGTTTTCATTGAAATTTGGATATTATTTTTGAAATTTTAAATTTTCATTGAATGTGCTCTGACTTCTTAAGATTGAAACTCAAATTCATGTGCTCTCTAATTTGGCAGGTGGGTCGATGAGATATGCTACAGGGGTAACTAATCAAGGTTCCTGGATTAGTGTATTTATTAGTTGGTTCCCCTGAGAAAGCAAATTTTTTTCGTTTTATCAATCATAAGTACTCCACTAACACATGATATTGACATTTTGTTGATTGTTATTTTTTGAATAACTACAAATATTGTGGTTTTTCTTAGTAAAATTTTGACTCCCAGAATGTTGTCCAGGAATCAATTCAAAGTATACTCAAGCTACAGGTTCCTCTAGAATGAGCTTGTGATTTCAGTTGGAAGTGTTGCTGTGCAATGGAGCAGGGAACATGCAGTTACAGTGGGGAAAGAAAGGAGAGAAGCATTGATGAGGACCAAGCGTTTATGCCGTGCAGGAGTTAGCAGTGACGATCTCGACATTACAACAGTTGTATAAGAATTGTCAAAGTACCATTTTGTAATAGATTATGAATAGATAATTTTTGTATGGATTAGTGTGTGTATTTGTAATGTTATTTTATGAATTTGTTCTGAAAAAATTATTTTGAATGATTGTAAAATATTTTTTTTATTTTTTTAAATAATTTCCGACGGGCTTCCAAGGGGAATCCCGTCGGAATTATTTTTTTTTCAATTTTAATAATTCCGACGGGATTCCGAGGGAAATTTCGTCGGAATTAATTATCATTTTTTCATTTTAAGATTATTCCGATGGGATTCCGCGAATTAATTAATTATTTTTTTTATTTTAATAAAAAACCGACTGTATTCCGAGGAAAATCCAGTCGGAAGATATATTTTCTCTTTTTCAAAATATGACCTTTCCGACGGGATATCCCTCGGAATCCCTTCGGAATTATTTTAATTATATTTTTTTTTTTTGGTTTTTTTTTTCCCTCGGTATTCCGTCGATTTTTGAATTCCGAGAAGGTTTTTCCTATGGACTGTGTCCCGTCGGAATTCCCTCGGAATTCACTATTTTCGACGGAATTCCGAGGGAATTCCTACGGAACATTCCGCCGGAATTCGCAGGATTTCTTGTAGTGAAAGCTTTAAGATTCCCCTTCTTTGTTTGTAGACTCAGACAACTCCAAGAACTTCTTCCCACCTTTAACAACAAATGTTTTTTTTTTTCATTGGTCCTGAAACACTTTGTTGAGAAAGCTATAGATCTTGTTCATTCATTGTTGGGGAAACTCTCATCCGCACCTGCCGTGTAACATCCCGCTCGTCCGGCTGTAGAGGTACACCATATCGAGAGTTTTACGTACGTGTTTAATTATTTAATTATTCCTTTAAATGTTTATTTAATTGCTTTTGTGCCAACTTGAACCTCTACTTCTATTAATTGTTAGGTTTTATTACGTACTTGAACGTTTTGCCCCCGTTTGAGAATTTGCTTGATCTCTTGTGTTTTCTTTGAGTTTGATGCATGATAATTGAACCTAAGACATCCTATAACACTTTTATGGACTGAATTTGTATGCTAGCTTAGGATTCATGAGGGTTTTATTCAAGAATTTAGGGCTTTTGTATGAAGATGCACATGTTTGATCCCTTTTTTCCTTCCCTTGCATATAGGTTCAGTTTTAGCATGGTTTATGGCATGGAATTGATGTATATTTGTTGCATAATCTCTCTTTTACATGTTCGTTTGAGTTAGGATTGGTTTTGGTTGAGTTTGGGCTATTGTTTTCGCGTCTTTGCTGCTGTTCGCCCGCGAACAAAACATGAGTGTTTTGGGTCACGGCCGCGGCTTGTTTTTGCCCAGGTTCGAGCTACTGCTATTTTTCTTCTGGAGGAAGTTTGGTCGCTCCCACGACCACATTTGGGGGCAGTTTCGAACTGCTGTCCCCTTTGTTGCTTCTTTCGTCGTTTCGTTGTGTTTTATGTGTTTTCCTTGCCTCTTTCTTACCTTTTATGAATGGATAACTTGCTATATTTTGTATTATGTGATTTTTTGTGAATTTATTACGTGAATTCGATGTTTTTATACGCATTATATGACCTAATATGTGATATGTGCCCTTAACGTGTATGCATGAACCAATGTAACGTTTATTTGCTTTGCATGGTATTTCCTTGATCCTTTTATGATATGCATGCGTTATTAACTTGCTATATAATGTGTTAGGTGTGTTGTATGAGATTTATAAATTCGTTTAACGTGATGTATGAGACTTAAAACTCGTTATGAATTCGCATGCGTTAAATGACATCTCATTGTGTTTCTTATGCATCATTTTCATTCATATGCATATGCCGAGCATTTAAATGGTTCATGTTGAGCCTAAGTTTATCTTTTTGTTGTTTGTTTGTCCTTAGGTTCGTTTCGTGGGTGACGAGGAGGTGTTTTCGAAGTGTTTTGGTTCGTTGCATCCGATATGGTCGACAAGAAGTTAATATGACCTACAACCCTACTTGAATTTTAAGCCCGCATGCGACTATGTATATATATATATAACATTTTTCAATTGAAATCATAACAAAAGGGTCAATTCTCACAAAATACGTACTAAACACATATCTTCGTGAGATACGTAAGATATATTTTCGTTTGTTTATTTTGAAAAGGGTTGGTGTGTGTGAACGTTTTGAAATAGCGAGATTATGACTTTGAAATATAAGTCTGAAAATTATAAAATTTTGAAAATTGTAAAATTATGACTAATGAATTATGAAATGTGCCCGGAGAAGTGGTATGTGATCTTGGGTCGGCCGTGGGGTTGCCGAGCGCTCTCATCAACACAACTCCAAATTATGTAGAGAAATTCGCCCATCCGCGGGAGGTCGAGGGGAAGGCGGTTTCTTGAGAACCGGCGGTTAACACCCATCGGGGAGCGGGTAGGATCCCCCGACTCAAACATTATGATGGGAGAATGGCGTTGAGAGGACGTCATCTCATCCCCAAACGGTGAAGGGTGGATTGTTTATGAACTCTGCTTTGTTTTGATTTCGTTTATGTCTGAAAGGAGTTAGGGGTGGTTAGAAACTCGTTCTCGCCGAGTTCTTTGATTTTGATTATGTTTGTAGTTTGTGAAATGGGAGTGGATTTATAATTTCTAAAACTTAGTTTATTTTGGGCTTTTGGCCCTAAAATTTTTTCCGGAAAAGGCCACACAAGTAGGTCGCCACTAACAGAATGGGGGCGAAATAATTTTATTTAGCCACCAAAATATAAATTCCACTTTAGTTTTAATTTTAAAATCAAATTTTCAAATATGAAATCCATGAATTCTTCCAGCGATGATTAACTATCATTAAAACAAATAACATTGCCATTAATTATTTCAATGAAAGTCAACATCCAATTTCAACAAAGTGAGTTTTCATATTTAGGTGCCAATTAAATTGTCTTTGCCATGTATGAGGCGTGAGTGGGGCGACCAGTTTGTTGACGTGGGGATGGGCATGCAGGCGCGATGCGCGCCATGCGCGGCAATCATGCGCGACCCGTCTCGTCCATCGGCGGTGGCGGGCGGCCAACACCTTTGGCCCTCGCCACTCCGTTTCCTATCCATCCAACAAACCAAAGTTTAAAAAATTTTCGTTTTAATATTCGGGAATTAAAAACAAGATTTTAACAAATCTAATTAAAAAGATTTTTAATAAAAATTTTATAAAAAACTTTTTCTAAATTTTTCAAGAAACATCTCAGATTTAAAAGCTCAGATTATGAAACCAATTCAAGAATACATAACTGTAAATCAGATTCAAGAATTTCTCAAAATTCAATTAAAGAATAAGGATTAGAAATAGACCTTCCAAGGTGGCTCTGATCCCACTTGTTGGGAAAAACACGATCAGAAAACGCAGCGGAATTTAAAACTTTTCCCAAAAAGCAAGATCAGACTTGCAATTTCTATTTCTAATCTTAAGGATTCAAGAACTTACAAGAGTCGACGCTTTCTTGACACGTTTTGAGCCGCCCTCAAACGCGCGTCATACGGTAATGACAACCACATCCCTCGGAAGTTTGTTTCTATTTTAGATTCCATAGTAGGTTTCCTCTAGAGTAATAATCCATACCAACCTAGATTTAAATCATGTTAGGGAAAGTGCTAGCGATATAACATGTGTAAAGAAAGAAACATAAAACGAGAAGAAAGAGAGCAAGAGAATTCTCCCTAATTCTTGAACCCATGTAGATTGGGCGTGAATCCGAAGTCACGCGTTAACCAAAATTTTCGACCCCTTTGCCTATAAATAGGCTAGGGTTCGAACATCCCTTGTCTAGTTGGAATTCGATTCCAACTTTTACTTTTCTTCTAGTTTCTTTCTCTCCAAGTAATAGCAATCTTATTCAAAATAAGATATTTATTTCTTCTAGAAAAAAAGACTCCTAATCAAATTAGGAATATTTAATTATTCTAATAATAATTAAATATCTTATTCCAATAATATTTATTCTAATAATATTATAATTAATATTTACTAGAATAATAAATAGAAGATATTTAATATTTATTTATTCTAATCAAATAGAACAACTAAATAATCAAATACTAAATACTTAGAATTAATTCTCTAATTAATTCCATGAAGGGCTTTAGAGTTAATTCTCTAATTAATTCTAACGAGCTAAAATTAATTCTCCTAATTAATTATATTAGGGATTTATAATTAATTCTATTAATTAATTATACTTGGGCTTTATAATTAATTCTCCAATTAATTAACATATGGTCCAATTTTACAATTGGACCACACGCCCAACTCGAGCTCACATGCTACACGTGTACATTATACGTGTGGTCTATTTTTGATCAAGTATTTGATCTTTCCTTCAATACCCTTTGAATTTGGCATTGGTGTGTGACCCCCTAGGTTCATTTTCAGTTAGCAGTGAGACTAATACGCTTTATTAGTTCACAGATCATACGATCATAATCTAGCAACAGGTGTATGACCCCTCCCCGAACAATGAATATATATTCGAAAGAACCTTTCAGTCAATGACAACTGTGAGGTACGATCCTCCTACCATCCCATCTCTCGATTAAGATCTAGGGCATGATAATAATGAGAGCCTTACTAATCTCAATCTTAAAGCTAAGTTCATTTCATATCCATTTGATCTCAACCCAAAAAACTCTTTTCTTGATGTCTTGATCCACTACCTCGGCCGAGGGTTTAGGATGACATATGAATGACTTATGCAATAAGGGATCTTCTTGCATTTAAGCAAGTGTAGGTCCTTTGTTGATTCTCATATGCTTCCATGTGCCACTTGTGCAGCCCCAGCATAAGCCTTGAATCAGTTGTCTAAGGCTAAACCCTTTAAAGCTTATACCTAAGACTACAGAGTTAGCCCACAAATTATCAATAGAATCTCAAGTCAAATGATTAATTTACTCACGCCATTAACCTGGGAGATATTTCCTAATCTGGAAGTTTCTATTTCTTGGTATAGAAACTTCCTTTCCCATTTAGGAATCTTCTCACGCGGGACACCTCAGTGTACCCGTTTCAATAACTAGCACCCTCATGTATTGCGTACGCATCAGCTATGCACTTTACACCCCATGAAACAGGATGCTCCTTCTTAAGGATGCAATCCCACGAGTAATTCTCAACCGAGCCTAATCAACACTTCCGCTGTTTGTTGGACTCATCGACTTGGAGTGGTTTCTAATCCGGCCTTGAGTTAGGGCTTGTTTCATGTGTCATTCACCTAATGACAAAGTCCTTAACAGCCTTGTGGATTAGGGGAGTTCTAATACATGCGCATGTAATGGAAACACACAAAACACGTATTACATATAAAGAAGTATTTGCCTATGATAATAATCAATCGTATATTATTCAAAGATTGTCTGTGACACAAGGAAAGTCCGAAAGTAGATTTCGTCGAATCAGCTTTCTAGGGCACTATTCCTAACAGGCACAACGTGGATTAGCTACCCCGTGTGTTTTTGGTAATGGTAATGTGTAGTAAGGGCTTGCTTCCCGAACTACAAGTTGTTGGGGTTGGATTGATTTATGAATTATGTTTTCTACTTTAATACGTATGTTTTGAATTGAGGAGGTTGTGTAAGACCCGTACTCGTCGGGTATAAGTATCGATTTTGATATGTTGATTATGAAATGGGATAGGAGCTTTCCTTGATGTTATAATACGGTTATGTTAAGTTTGTTATGTTTTGATAAGTATAAGTTTAAGTTTGATTCGAAAATGACTTTAGTATGCAAAACCCTATCCCGGTTCATAGTCTTTTATTTATTACATGCTTTGCTCTATATATATACATGTGTGGGTGTGCATTCGCCCCCTCACTCAATCGGTGGACTGACCCTCTCCTTTCAACGTTTTAGTTTGCAGGTTGTGATTCATGCTAGGCGGAGTCGTGAGTCGGTCGAGTTCTAGTCCCCTACTCAAGTTACTTTTTCATTTGCATTCGGTCACATTTTGTATATGATTCGATTTTCATAATTGAAGTATGTATATGTTATGAATTTGTTAATGAATTATGTATGAATTCTTGATTTGCATATGTTAACGAATTTTGTATGAACTTATAGATTGTTGTTTTATATATTCAGGAGAGGCTTCTAGGGATAGTTGAACCCGTTTTGTGGATTTATCTTCTTGGATTTTGTTATATGCTTCTGTTTTCTTATTAGTCTTGGGCTCACGTATGGATTTCTATTTCATATGTGGGTTCGGGTCTAGGTGTGGGGATATGGTGGCTTGCCGCTCTGGGCACTACATCATCAATATCCAACAAAAGTATGAGCTTACAATCCATAATCAAATTTGTACATATGTCCCAAAAGGATTAAATGTGAATGTAACTCGACCTAACCAAGCTAGTGAGACACGACTGACTCACTTTCCCTCCTAACTCGAGCAAAAAACCTATAACTAAAGGTTGGAAAAGAAGGCTCAGTCAACTGACTGAGTAAGGGGGCTAACATACACCCACACACTACATAAATATAAAGCATAACACGTATTAAAGAAAGTTTATGAACCAGGATTAGGGTTTTGCATACCAAAACCATTTTCAAAAGGATACATAACATAATATACGAAAAAGAGATCCTATCCCGTTTCATAATCCAACATAACATAAATGTAAACAAATGCTCGGTGAGTACGAGCCTTCCATCCTTTACACCTCATATATACATATAAAAACCAAAATCATAAATCATATCCATATGCACACTATGGTGATTCGGGTAGCTAACCCTTGCCAACATAACTTACGTAACCACAAGGGGTAATGATCCCACAATTGTCCTCTCTGAATTTTATACCGAAGGCTCAAAGTACCATGCCTCCCCTATCTCCATGAGTCTCGCGTAAGTACTTCAAATGGAAATTGCACACAGGCTTAACCCGACGGCCTGACAGTGTCCCGAGCATCCTTACCCACATTCTCCAAGGGCCAACATACCATATCTTACAATATGCCAATGTTTCATGGCGCATCTTGCAATCATAATATAACATAACATACATATTGTCTGTTCAAAATATAGGCTTACATACGCTCATACTTAATGCTTTTCGTATTTAACTATATATACAATGTATAGTCACTTATGGGGTGAAAAATCAATCATATTAAGGTCATAGGTCGCTTAACTAAGAGGAAAGATCATAAACCTCACCTTAACAAATGGAGCAAAAAGGGGAGAGAAATGCGGACCATAAATACCTATGCCTCGGGCTCCACTGTTAGGAATAGTACCCTAGAAAGCAGATTAGTTATAATCTGTTTTGGGATTTTCCTTATATCACAGACAATCTTTGACTAATATAGGATTGATTATTTTCATAGGCAAACACTTCTTTATGTGCAGTACATGTTTTGTGTGTTTCCACTATGTGCGCATGTATTAGAACTCCCCTAATCCATAATGCCATTAGGGACTTTGTCATTAGGTGAATGACACATGAAACAAGCCCTAACTCAAGGTCGGATTAGAAACCACTCCAAGTCGATGAGGTCAACAAACAGTGGGAGTGTTGATTAGGCTCGATTGATACTTGCTCGTGGGATTGGGTCCTTAAGAAGGATCATCTTGTTTCATGGGGTGTAAAGTGTATAGTTGATGTGTACGCAATACATGAGGGTGCTCGTTATTAGAATGGGTACACTGAGGTATCCCGCGTGGGAAGATTCTTAAATGGGAAAGGAGGTTTCCACTTCAGGAAGAGGAAACTTCTAGATTAGGAAATATCTCACAGGTCAATGGTGTGAGTAAAGTAATCCTTTGACTTGAGATTCCATTGATGCTTTGTGGGCTAACTCTGTAGTCTTTGGCATAAACTTTACAGGGATGTCGCCAGAGACAACTAATTCAAGGATGTAGCACCCCAAGAGGTGGGTACCACATCCCCCGCACTACAGCCCGACACGTGTAACAAAATGGAGAATCCGTACTCGCACCAAGCACTAGCGAACGGGAGACAAACAAAAACCACACCTAAGCTAGGCGGTCTAGACCCGCAAATAGAGCGCGCATAAAATAAAACATGCAAGAGCGGAAGCATTTAAACTAACTTAACAATGTATAGAGCCAATATTACAAGTTACTTAAAACCAATTATATTCAAACTTGCCACAAAGGAGCCGAAAGTAACTAATATATATTCCAAACTACAAGCGTTTCAGTATATAAAATGCAAAATGAACTAATTAAGAAAATGCAGACTCAACTAAACTAGCAAGACTCCAAAAGACTGCAAACCGCTTAGCTCGAACCAAAGGACCGATACCTGTAAGCTAAAAACATAAAGAGGGAGGGGTCAATCACACGGATTGAGTGAGGGGCTACACACACACGCGTATGTAAGTATACAGAGCACAACATATACCAAATTGTGAATTCATGACCTGGGGCGTGGTTTTTGTATTCTAAACCATTTTCTAACGTGATAATAGATATAGGGAGAGAAAGAGAGGGTTGAAGGCTAAAACAACCAAATTTTAGGTAATTCAGAGTCCACTCTCGTTTCACAAACAATTACCTAACATTCTACTATAACGAAAACATACACACCATACAAACAAGAGGGAAATGTGCATAGGGGTAATGTCCATACCTGATCCCCCATCCTACATCCCGATGATCATGCACGGAAGTAAAACTCGGTGCCCCGAGTCTCCCTTACCCATAATCACCGAGCCCCAGACAGATTCAGAGTCAAAGTTATATCAGATTAGAGGCATAATAAGGTCCAAGACCAAGTCAATATTCATAGTCATAGTCAGAGGCATATTATAATCAGAGGCATAACATATTCAGATTCATATCATATTCAGAGGTATATCATAATCATAGGCATATCATATTCATATCCTATCCATATTCATAATCGTAGCATATTCATAACCCTAGCATAATGGTATCCTAACATATTCGTATCGGATTCTTAACATAATCATATTCATAACATAACAAACTTACATATTTTAGTACCTAGCATATCATATTCTATAGCATATAACATAATCATACATATTCATAGCTCACACATACTTATGTATACATAGGGCTTATATTCACATGCATACATATCGGGCACATTTCATTAGGGTTTAACTATAACCTAACCTCACCTTACACCGATGAAACCGGGCAAACGGGGACAAAACCAACGCCTATTGAGCAGCCTCGTCACCAACGGGGCACTTTTCTAAAAAAGACAAATATTACAAGACATACTTAGACTCAAAATGAACCATATATATGCTCGGTAAATGCATATGAATGCGAATGATGCAAGATGCAAGTCCTATACGTTCAAACTTGAGCATATCAAAGCAATTAGCATATTAACACATAACGACACTTAATTCAATTATATAACACATTAAACAATCACATAATGCATTAATATAACTCATACTAGGGGCATGCACAAGTTCAAACACTTAAAGAAGACAATCAATACAAAGAATTACCACACATAGCACTTAGAGCATATAAGATTACATCTTGAATAGAACGTGTCAAATCTAGTCATAAACTTCATACAAGGGTCATAACACATATTTCATCAAGTTAACATTACATATAAGTTATAAGAGAAGCAAGAAAATAGCATGCGAAATGAATAAACGAAGAAAGAATGACCAAACAACATACACCGGAAAAATAGGGTGAGACAAGGCCATGTCTCACCCCCAGGAAAAACTGAAACACAGCCGTGTCTCAGTAGAGAACCATAAGGTTCGAGGTTCAGGCATGAGACACGCCCATGTCAAAAAAATGACACGGGGGTGTCGCTGAGCGGCAACTACTTCCTTGTTCGAAAATGGCTGAAATTCTCTTGTCTTTCACCTTCATCTTTGAACAGCAGCAACAAGGACAAAAAGTCAAGCAAGAAGGCAACAAAATACTATAAAACCAACACAAGAACAAGCACAAAACAACCCCTAACAACTAGCATACATGACGACAACAAAAAGGAGGCAAATGTTCATCTTCAAGCTCATGAAACTCAAGTTCATCAATGGTGGATCAACATATACTCAAGTACCACAAAATCCATGCGTATATACTCAATAACGAAGCTATCTAGATCATATATCAAGCCTCAAATCAAGAAATACAACAAGGAAGAGCAAGAATTCATAAAAAATGCATATAACCCTTACTATTCATGCTCATGCCTCTAACATGCTCAAACCTAGATGAAAATCTAAGATTCATAGCTTAAAGAGATGGAGAACAAGGATCCATGCTTACCTCTTGAATAGAAGAAGGAACGAAGGAGATACGAGCTCAAATCTCCAACGGGGTGAATAGTGGCGAGAATACCTTTTCTTCCTTGCTTCAGCTAATCTTTCCCCTTTCCTTTGGTATGTGGTTCGAAATGGAAGAGAGGGGAGGGATAGAGGACTGAGTTGGGGAGGTGTGGGCCCAAGAATAACCCAATTTGGTCAAGAAATGAATAGGATATGGTCAAAATTGTAAAAGGGTGGCAGTTCTGCATGAGGCTTCGGTTTGGACGAATTTTGGGGGTTCAAACGGGCTTAGAAAAATACAAGGCATGTTCTATTGGCTCCAAATTTTCGAAATGAGTCCAATGGTGGTGTCTGAATTTGAATCTGAATTCCTGAGCTCAAGTTACCCCTCCCGGAACCCAGGGTGCGCTAAATGCTCTTTAGCCCCCATTAAGTTCCATTTCAACCAAAACAAGTAAAAACTGAACCAAACAAGTTCTAAAACATGTATAAAGCATATAAACACGTTTGTAATTCACATATTTCATACATATCAAGTTGTCATAAAAATCAAAATTGAAAACAGAGTTAAACGGATTAAAACAAGTTTAAAAGGTACAAAAATGTTTGAATTATCAATATAAAGCATATACTCAATATTCAAATATCATATAAGTCATATAATTGCATACTTAAATAATTTAAAAGCACACTTAGCACACCCGTGATGTCATACCTGTATGGCTGAAAAGTCGAGGTGTTACAAATGCTTATGCCGGGGCTGCACAAGTGGCACATGGAAGCATATGAGATAAACAAAGGACCTACACTTACTTTAATGCAAGAAGGATTCTTATTACATAAGTCGTTCATACGCCATCCTATACCCTCGACCGAGGTAGTGGATCAAGACATCAAGAAAAGGGTTTCTTGGATTGAGATCAAATGGATATGAAACGAACTTAGCTTTACGATAGAGATTAGTGGGGCTCTCATTATTCCCATGCCCTAGATCTTAATCGAGAGATGGAATGGTAGGAGGATCCTACCTCACAACTGTCATTGACTGAAAGGTTCTTTCGAATATATATCCATTATTGTTCGGGTAGGGGTCACACACTTGTTGCTAGACTATGGTCGTGTGATCAGTGAACTAATTAATTAATAAAGTGTATTAATTAATTAGGCTCACTGCTAACTGAAAATGAACCTAGGGGGTCACACACAAATGCCAGGTTCAAAGGGTATTGAAGGAAAGATCAAATAGTTGATCGAAACGGGACCACATGTGGAAAAGTACACGTGTGGCACGTGAGAGAGATTTGGGCGTGTGGTCCAATTGAGAAATTGGACCATGTGTTAATTAATTGGAGAATTAATTATAAAGTCCAAATATAATTAATTAGAGAATTAATTATAAATCCCTAAATATAATTAATTAAGAGAATTAATTCTAAGCCAAATAAAATTAATTAGAGAATTAATTTTAGCCCATGAGAATTAATTAAGAATTAATTCTAAAGCCCTTTATGCAATTAATTAGAGAATTAATTCAAAGTATTTAATTATTTAGTTGCTCTAATTTGATTAGAATAAACAAATACATAAATACTAAATATCTTCTATTTATTATTCTAGTAAATATTGATTCTAATATGATTAGAATAAATATTATTGGAATGAGACATTTAATCATTAGTTGAATAATTAAATATTCCTAATTTGATTAGGATCTATTTTTCTAGAAGAATAATATCTTATTTAGATAAGATATCTATTACTTGGAGAAAAATAAAATAGAAGATAAGTCAAAGTAGGAATCCAATTCCTGCATGACTATAGGGTTCGAACCCTAGCCTATATATAGACAAGGGGGTTCAAAATTTCACTCTTACGCGTGATTTGGGATTCACGCCCAATCTACATGGCTTCAAGATGATGGGAGAATTCTCTTGCTCTCTTTCTTCTCGTTTTTTGTTTCTTTCTTTACACATGTTATACCACTAGCATTCTCCCTAACATGATTTTAATTTAGGACTGGTGTGGATTATTACTCTAGAGGAGACCTATCGTGGAATCTAGTAGAAAGAATCTTTCGAGGGACGGGGTTGCCATTACCTCGTGAAGGGCGTTTGAGGGAGGCTCAAAACTTGTCAAGAAAGCATCGATTCTTGTAATTTCTTGAATACCTAAGATTGGGAAATAGAAATTGCAAGTCACGATCTTACTTTTGGAAAAAAAAATTAAATTCCACTGCGTTCTTTTTCGTGTTTTTCCCAACAAGTGGTATCAGAGCCACCTTGCAAGGTCTATTTCTAATCTATCTTTTTTATATGAATTTGGTAGAAAATTTTAAATTTAGATGCAATTGAGTATTTTTGAGTTGTTTAGAAATTTGAGAAAAATGAATCTGTGATTTTCTTGAAATTTCAAAAAAAAAATGTTTTCTTAAAATTTTGATACAAAATTGTTTTAGATCAAATTGATTGAATCACGTTTTAATTTTGTAGTTTGAATATTGAGCTATTGAACTTAATTACGAAACACAAAATCACAATTCAAACGAAAACGCGAGGCTCGCTACGTGCTAAGGCATCGCACGCCACAGTCCCACACGGTAAACTCGCCGTTGCCGCCCAGCTCGCGTTGGGGCCCGTACGTCTCACCCGTACGCGCACGCAAGTCATCTGAGGCCTGCCGGCCCTCCTTTCCCAATCCGTCCCGCCATGTTGCCCATCCCGCCTAGCTGCTGCTTGGGACGCACGTAAGGATGTGCGTCGCGCACGCGTATGCTGGCAGCCTATGCTGCTGGCCGTCTACGGCACTAGTGCACGCGTCCCAGGGCGTGATGCCGCGCGATGATTGTGGCGGTCTCATTCGTGTTTTGATAGATCCAATCCCGATTTAATTTTCTAAAAAAATTGGTTTATTAAATTAAAATTATTTTTGAAATAATTGACTAAAATTGGGATTTTATAAAATTAAGACGAATTTAATTTTTGGGAAAATTATATATATTATTTTTGAAATAATGAAAGGAATAAAATTATTAATTTTTGGAAATTAATTGGAATATTATTCGATTTATTTATCTTGGATTATTTGAAAGAATTTAGGAACAAGAATTGCATCTAAATTGTGTTTTTAAGTTATGAGAACTTGAAAACGAGAATTTTAATTTATTGGTAAATTTAATTTCTTGTAATTTTAGAATATTAGGTGATCATGGGTTTAGTCTTGTGGATGATTTAATTTATGTACATGGATGGTTTAAATTTGGGGTTGGAGCCCCATAGTTGCGTTTTTCAATTGGGGTCGGTGCCCTAATTAAGTGCGTACTGTTATGTGTTTATTATGTGGCTTTCCATATTACTGTTTTTGGGCCGGGGTATACCCTGTGTATTTATCTATGGCCAATATGAAGATTGAGCCATATTAGTTTCTGTAAAGAGAGTAGAGCTTAGGAAGTGAGGTTTTTCTTTTTTCCTTTGGAGATTTTGCACCCATGGAGTAAGATGGATCCACACAACAAGTAAGAAGGAGGCCATAAGCGAAGACCCCTCAAAATGTTAGGGAGGGTTTCTATTATTGTAATAGATTGGGCATCGTTTTATTTCCAATTCCCTTATGTGATTTAAAATGTTTTATGGGGCATGTATGTTAGAACTTATGGTTGTGGAGTGGCTCCCAATATCATGCTTTATATAGGAAATCCCATGATCATCTCATATTAGTATCATGCTAGGGCATGTTATCTGCTAATTGCTTGTGTGTAATGCATTTATGTGAAACTACATTAAACAAGACTAATTAAAATGGATAAATGTACATGTTGGTGAGGTCAAAACTGGACAACTCTCCAGTATTCGAAAATCCCATAAATATTAAGCAATTTCGACAAATAGGTATTTTGTATAAAGTGAAAACTTTAAATAAAATTTCTAGCATTCCATCAATAGGACTTAAGTTTAATAGGGGAGCTAGTTGTTGTCCATGAGTAGTGGGGTGGCTATGTGAAACCTATTAGTTCTTAGTTTCCTGATGGAACACCTTAAGTGATCAATATTTCATGAACAATTTTTGGGAGGGCTATGTCCCGAGTCGTGGGTCGTTCGAACCAAGCTTTTATCATGATCTTATGATTGATGGGTTCTGCTTAATGCCTAAGTAGATATGGATGTCGCACGAGTCATGGGTCCATATTGAAATATGGGTGATGCAAAAATGCTACTGAGAGTTCCATAGAGATAGAATTGGCAAGTGGTACCTACCTAAGGCTTTATTGAGGACATCCGCGAGTCGTGGGTCCAAGAAAAAGTACTTGGGATCTCAGTACCCATTGGAAAATAAGTTTCCTCTACGATCATTGGGATTTTAAGATCTTCTAAAAATAGTGGGAGCTACATATGATAAAAGACCTAAATCCTATGTATTACGTTATTATCCAACATGCTCACATTTTCTCTGCTTAGTTAGCATTTAGGTTGTAGTTCTGTGATTCTCTACAATATGAAATGCAAACCCATTCGTATCCATCCTTAAGTCAAACAAGTTGACTAAGTCCTAACTAACTGTAATTGGTTTTGGATCCTAAAATTCGTTTTAGATTCCGAAAAGAGAAAAGTGTTCTTGTAACATCCCGTTCGTCCGACCATTCCAGGTATGCCTCTACGAGAGAGTTACGTGTGTATTTAATTATTTAATTATGTAATTCGGTGTTATTTTAATGCTAATGTGATTATTTGTAATTAATTTTATTTAATTGTTTAACTTATAACTTGAGTTTTAGCGTTTATGTACGAATGCCTAGTAATTTGCTCTGTTTATACCCGAATTCGATTCCGTTTCTTACGAATATTTGGTATATGTGAACTACTTAAGTTATGAACATGATTATGTGCTTGTTACATGTTTTAGAGTTTGTTTTATGTGGTTCTTGGCTCGTTTTGTATAAACGAGATTTGTGTTAGGGACATAAGGGCCTAACGAGCTTTAGCGCACCTTGTGTTCCGGAAGGCATAACTTGAGCTCGGGAATTCGGATTCGAATTCTGAAAGATATGTCGGACTTATAACGAAGAAATGAAGACAAGAAACTTGGCCTCATATTTTTCTAAGCCCGTTTGATCCTCCGAATTTTGCCCAGATTGAGCCCGTTGTGATAGATTTACCACCTTTCACTAATTAAGCCATATCTCAAATTAGGTGCTTCTTGGGCCCACATCTCAGCCACTTGGTCCCCTATCAATTCCTGTAACAGCCCGAAAACCCGCCTATCGATATTGTCCGCTTTGGTGGGCTAAGCGACACCACCCTCACGGTTTTGTTCTTCCCGGTGGAATTTAAGCCCAAAGGCACCCACCCAGGAAAAGGCCTCAACAAGGGAAAGGTATCCACCCCCTTATAAAGGAGGCTTTGTTCCCCTCTCCAACCAATGTGGGACAAGAACCTTAGGTTATTACAGTCCACCCCCCTAAGAGGGCCCAGCGTCCTTGCTGGCACACCGGCCAGTGCCCTGGCTCTGATACCATTTATAACAGCCCGAAAACCCGACTGTCATAATTGTCCGCTTTGGTGGGCTAAGACACCACCCTCACGGTTTTGTTCTTCCCAGTGGAATTTAAGCCCAAAGGCACCCACCCAGGAAAAGGCCTCAACAAGGGAAAGGTATCGACCCACTTATAAAGGAGGCTTTGTTCCCCTCTCCAACCGATGTGGGACAAACACCTTAGGCTATTACAATTCCTTAGCCCCTCATTTCGTTTTTCAGCAGCTAAGAGGGAGAGAAGCAGCAGAAACCGAGAAAGAGAGGGAGAAGAGAGGGTTTGGCCTTTTCTTCAAGTTTCAAGCTCGTTTCTCCTTGGATTCGCCTCAAATTTGAAAGGTAAGTCCGGATTCTTGTGATTTAGCTTCTCCTCTTTCTTTTAAGTGTATTTTGGCTGAATTTCCTTGAGGTTTGAGCATGGTTTGTGGAAATGCATGAATAGTTAGGTTTTTGGCCCCTTTTGTTGAATCCTTGCTTTCCTTGCCTTGTTTCCTGAATTGATGAGTTATATGTGATATAGGTGACTTGCTTTCTTCATTTATATGCATAATTTAGTGACCTTTGAGTTATAGTGGGGTTACCATTGTTGTTCTTGTATGAAACTTGAAGAACTTGAACAAGTTGATGCATCTCTTCTTTCCCCTCACTTTAGGTTCGGTTTTGGCATGATCTAGGACATAAATCTTTGAATATTTGTTGCATACATCTTGTATAATGTGTTAACTTGGTCCCTTGTTGATTGGTTTTGAGTTTGGAGTGTTTGGGGTTGAAGAAATGGAGTTTTTCCGCTGAACTACCAGCCACGGCCGCGACTATTTTGCCTTGATTAAACCCACGACCCTGGATGAAAGGGCAGTTTTCTTGGATGTTTCTGGACCATATCGACAGCCGTGGATCCCTTCTTTAATAAAAACCCACGGCCATGGATCTGGAAAAAGAGAGTTTTGGCCCCGAACTTTATTTTCTTGGTTCGTTTTGTTCGTTTCCCTCCCCGAACTTGATCCCTATGTTGTGTATGCTTGTTTATATGTATGATATGTAATTCCATGACTTGTGATTGCTTGAATTTAATGTGTTATACGTTAGGATTATGTGTTATGTGTGTCGTACTAAGTTTATGGATTCGTTTGACGTGAAACATTTTTTATGTGACGCTTTATGCTCTCTTATGTGATTGTATGATTTCATACCTTGTTTCTTCGCCTTGAATGTGATTTCCCTGCTCCTTGTACGAGGTATATGCATTGCTAAGGTGCGGTATGACTAGTTAGGTGGATTGCATGAACTTGTTTACATGAAATACGTGAGATATGTGATTTGTGTTTCAATATGATACGATATGACCTAAGTGCTAATCCGTTGCATCCTTTATGCATCATTCGCATTCATATGCATATGCAGAGCGTCTAATTGGTTCATTTTGAGTCTAAGCTTGTCCTTTGCCCTTTGTTTTGTTCTTAGGTTTGTCTCGAGGTTGAAGAGGTGGTTCCTTTTGTTCGGATTGGTCGTCCAGGTGGGGTTTTCTTTCCTTCTAGCTAATATGACCTACAACCCTAAATGTGTTTTAAGCCCGCATGTGATTTATACGTATATATGTATATAGATATGTGTTTGATACGTATTTTGTGGGACTTGACCCCTTTTGTTATAAGACCTTGAAAACCGCTTTAACGTATAAGTAAGCTATATATTTTCGTTTGTTTGTTTTGAAAAGGGTTGGCGTGTGTATGTGATATGTTTTGGTGAGTTGATGCGTGATTTTTGCGTAAGTGTAAGTTTGGGCCCCGGAGTTGTGTGTAGTGGGAGACCCGGGACGACCATCGGGGTCATCGGTTGCAACCCCCGGACACTTCTCCACTTCATAGGATCAACCCGAAACCCACTCAGAGGAAGATGGGGGACGGAGTCCTTGGGCTTGAGTATCATGAATCTCACTGCCCTGACGTATAAAGCGCGCTGACTATAAGGTAAGCGTGGGGGTTGAGGGTGCGCACTCTCTTCCCCAAAACGGTGTTAAGGTGGGACTGATTTATGATTTCCTTCGTTTTGCTTCGTTTTGCTATGGAGTAAGTGGGTTAGAACTCGTACTCGCCGAGTTATTTATGCTTTGTTTCGGTTATGAAACGGGGGTGGAATCCTCACTCTAAAACTTGGTTGACTTTGGCCTTCGGCCTTAAACTCTTTTCTTATATATAGTATCACGGGTTGGAATGTTTTGGAATGCAAAAACCATGCCCGGTTCATGAACCCCCTTCAGCTTTGATTATGCTTTGCTTCGATATATTTACTACGTGTACGTGTGTTAGCCCCCTCCCCCCACCAGTCTTTAGGATTGACCCCTCTTTGTTGTTTTGTTTTCCCCCCTTTTTGTTTTGAGTTTGCAGGTACCCGGTTTGGGAGTTCGAGCTAGGCGGCGGTCTTTTGGTTTTTGGGAGTCTTTCGAGTTGTCGAGTCTTTAGCATAGTCTTTGCATTTGCATATTCACTTTCCCGCTCTGGTACTATATATAATTTGGTACTATGTATAAACACATATAGGTTATGTTTTGTAAATGTAAGCTAAGTATGTTTTATTTCGCCCGGGAGGGGCAAGGCATGTAATAATTGTTTTCTCGTTTTAAGTTTGGATGTATGATTAGATATATATGCGTGTTTGTGATCCTGGTAGCTTTCGGTTTTGCATTTGGTTTCTCTTGTGCGCTCTGTTCAGGGTCTAGACCGCCTGGCCTACGGGGTGTGTTTTGTTTGTCACCTTTTCGCCATGGTTTGACGCGTGGACGGAGTCCCCATTTCGTTACACGTGTCGGGCCGTGGTGCAGGGGATGTGGCGCCCTTCGCTCCGGGGTGTTACATCGTTGAGTGGTATCAGAGCTCTTGGTTGCAAAACCGGAGCTCTAGTGTTGTGTCGGATTTATCTAGGTCGTTCGGCTTAGCATTATGTGTTTGTTTGCATTCATTCTCACTTTATGTGGATTATTTGATATTATTTGCATTAATTGTGCACATGAGCATGTACTAAACCTGGCACGAATCGATATTTTTTGGAATCACCTTTCTCATCTCAGGATGATATCTCCTCGTCAACGTGCATCATCAAAAGGAAGACAAAAGGAATAAGTATCTTCGATCTACAAGAAGTTGAAGATTTTGACCTGCCGAAGTGGTTGGAGACGATAGTATTGAAGATGAGGAGTGGCTGTCCACAATATTGTGGATTTGGAAAAGTTACCCGGAATTTCACAAGAGAGAGTAAAGCACACTTCCCGCTTGTTACAAGGTGAAGCTTCAAAATGGATCGAGGAAATGAGATCAACTCTAAAGAAGTCTGGAGAAGAGCTCAAATGGAAGAGGTTATCCAAGAATTTTACTACAAGTACATTCCTCCGAAGGAAAAGATTAGAAGACTTCAAGAGTTCTTGAACCTTGAGGAAGAAATGAAGATGATGGATGAGCTTATGATGGATCTAGAAGGTTCGAGAACTAACCAAGATTTTCCTAAAATCCAGAGCTATATACAAAGGCATAGAGGCGAGATTCGACAAGCCTTTCAAATCTCACCAGTGCATGAATGGTCCGAGGAACTTCGAAGATTGGTGCAAGAGGTAATGGATGAGGATAAGATGATGTCTCACACTTCTCTTGTGGGACAAGATCAAGGATCAAACTGGAGCTCAAGCAAGAGACCTATTTCCCGAGGGGAAACTCAAGAACTTCTAGATGTCAACGGCACCAAGAAGAAGAAAGTTCAACTCATGAAGATGGGTTCGATGCCTCCTCCAATAGGACTAACTCAATGTTTCTACTGCCAAGGTCCGAGCCATACGAAAGAAGTTTGTTGGAAGAAGCTCAAAAGATGCTACAAGTGTGGAGAACCAAGGCATATGGTGAGTGGTTGCCCGAAGAATAAGAATCCGAAGCCTATGAAGAGCCATACTTTCAAGACTCCAAGACAAGTTCGAGTTGATGCAAGTGGAAGTAAAGAGCTCGATGTCGAGATCAACTTCATTACATGGTGATAGGTACACTAAGCATTCATGGCACTTCATACATGCATCTTTAATTCTATTGTATGTTGCTTTCTTCCTTGTTGCTCCTTGATGTTTACTTATTGTTGTTTGCTTGTCGTTTCTTTCTCTTTTTTTCTTCTTTTTGTTGACTCTCTCCTTAGAGAGAGTTTGGTGAAGTGAGTGTTCGAGTGTTTGGTGAGTTGTGAAGGCCGAGCTTGCCGGTGGTTGTTCTTGAAGGTGCCTGGTTCGTGTTAAGATAACGTTGTCACCATAGGCGTTGGTTGCTTGTGGAGGTCCTTCTTAGGGCTCAACGATATTCTCGGGTATTAGATGGAAGGCTAACCCGTTTGTATCCTTTCGGGAAGCGGTTGGTTATTCTGGGATGGTGCAATAAGCTCTGTGGCTTTCCTTTGGGTTAACCTAGAGGTCGAGCTAAGCTTAAAGAGATGAAGATCGAAGTAAGCCACTTTTGGTGTTTCTCTGAAGGTTGGAATTTGTTTCTACTCGATAAGGACATCGAGGTTGACGTGGTCTTTATCCCGGAATCGGTATGTAATTGGAGTTTCTCTTCCGGTGGGTTCTAGTGTGGTGGTTGAAGATAAGTCGTGGTTGACGAGCTCTTAGAAGGTAATTTCATCCATTTGAGTACTTCTTTGTGGAGTATCTTGGTCCTATCTAAGAAGAAGACGGGACTTAGGATGAGTTTAAATTATCGTGAGCTACACGGGTTAACCGTGAGAGGTGAATACCCATTTTCTTGCTTCGAGGAGTCGTTCGTCCTTCATCGGCGTTCTGTAGTCTTCATCGAGTGTGGTTTCAACAAGGGTATGGTCGACTACGTGTTTTGGTAGAAGAACCGAGATTTGCCTCAGAGAATAAGTCTTTAGTGTTATTGGGATTCACCAGGAGCTCCGTCGTTACAAGTGGCCATCCCGTGACATGAAAGACAAGGAAGAGGTATGGTTCGAGTGGATAAGGCTTTTAAAGAGAGTTACCTTGAATACACGAGGATACTCAAACTTCTCCATTACAATCGAGGTATTAAGGAAGACTTCGGTTGTGCCTGGCTAACGGGGAGTTAGAGCCCATGTCTCAAGAGGTGCTCGGTCACGAGACTAATTCCACTCATGGTTCGAGACTTGAAGAGCCGGTAATGGTATTGGCATAAGATAGGACATTGTAGACTTGGTGTAGCAATGTCTAAGGTGCTATCGGTAGAAGATCGAGAACCATTCTGGCATATTTCTCCAACTACTTTCAAATTTTATTTGGAGGTGGGAGCAAACCAAACTTAGAGTTTGCTAAGATTAAGGAGATTTACTCAGAGTTGCCAAGTGCCACCGAGTTATCGAGATGTGAGAAGTCTCCCTCATCTCTAATTGAGGAAGTGATATCCCGAGGAGTCTATGGCACTCTGGGATCAGAGTGGCGCAGCGGAAGTGTTGAGTTGGGTTCGTCTCAGGTCTCGCCTAGGACCTGAGGACAGGTCCTTTTGAAGGAGGGGAGGTTGGAACATCCCGTTCGTCCGACCATTCTAGGTACGCCTCTACGAGAGAGTTACGTGTCTATTTAATTATTTAATTCGGTGTTATTTTAATGCTAATGTGATTATTTTTAATTAATTGTATTTAATTGTTTAACTTATAACTTGAGTTTTAGAGTTTATGTACGCATGCCTAGTAATTTGCTCTGTTTATACCCGAATTTGATTCCGTTTCTTGCGGATATTTGATATATGTGAACTACTTGAGTTATAAACGTGATTATGTGCTTGTTACATGTTTTAGAGTTTGTTTTATGTGGTTCTTGGCTCGTTTTGTATAAACGAGATTTGTGTCAGGGACATAAGGGCCTAACGAGTTTTAGCGCACCTTGTGTTCCGAAAGGCAAAACTTGAGCTCGGGAATTCGGATTTGAATTCCGAAAGATATGTCGGACTTATAACGAAGAAATGAAGACAAGAAACTTGGCCTCACATTTTTCTAAGCCCGTTTGATCCTCCGAATTTCGTCCGGATTGAGCCCGTTGTGATAGATTTACCACCTTTCACTAATTAAGCCATATCTTGACCAATCCTTGACCAACTTAGGTGCTTCTTGGGCCCACATCTCACCCACTTGATCCCCTATCCATTCCTTAGCCACTCATTTCGTTTTTCAGTATCCAAGAGGGAGAGAACCAGCAGAAACCGAGGAAGAGAGGGAGAAGAGAGGGTTTGGCCATTTGATCAAGTTTCAAGCTCGTTTATCCTTGGATTCGCCTCAAATTTGAAAGGTAAGTCTGGATTGTTTTGATTTAGCTTCTCCTCTTTCTTTTAAGTGTATTTTGACTAAATTTCCTTGAGGTTTGAGCATGGTTTGTGGAAATACGTGAATAGTTAGGTTTTTGGTCCCTTTTGTTGAATCCTTGCTTTCCTTGCCTTGTTTCTTGAATTGATGAGTTATATGTGAAATAGGTGACTTGATTTGTTCATTTATATGCATGAATTTAGTGACCTTTGAGTTATAGTGGGGTTACCATTGTTGTTCTTGTATGAAACTAGAAGAACTTGAACAAGTTGATGCATCTCTTCTTTCCCCTCACTTTAGGTTCGGTTTTGGCATGATCTAGGACATAAATCTTTGAATATTTGTTGCATACATCTTGTATAATGTGTTAACTTGGTCCCTTGTTGATTGGTTTTGAGTTTGGAGTGTTTGGGGTTGAAGAAATGGAGTTTTTCCGCTGAACTACCAGCCACGGCCGCGGCTATTTTGCCTTGATTAAACCCACGACCCTGGATGAAAGGGCAGTTTTCTTGGATGTTTCTGGACCATATCGACAGCCGTGGATCTCTTCTTTAATAAAAACCCACGGCCATGGATCTGGAAAAAGAGAGTTTTGGCCCCGAACTTTATTTTCTTGGTTCGTTTTGTTCGTTTCCCTCCCCGAACTTGATCCCTATGTTGTGTATGCTTGTTTATATGTATGATATGTAATTCCATGACTTGTGATTTCTTGAATTTAATGTGTTATATGTTAGGATTATGTGTTATGTGTGTCGTACTAAGTTTATGGATTCGTTTGACGTGAAACATTTTTTATGTGACGCTTTATGCTCTCTTATGTGATTGTATGATTTCATACCTTGTTTCTTCGCTTTGCATGTGATTTCACTGCTCCTTCTATGAGGTATATGCATTGCTAAGGTGTGGTATGACTCGTTAGGTGGATTGCATGAACTTGTTTACGTGAAATACGTGAGATATGTGATTTGTGTTTCAATATGATACGATATGACCTAAGTGCTAATCCGTTGCATCCGTTATGCATCATTCGCATTCATATGCATATGTCGAGCATCTAATTGGTTCATTTTGAGTCTAAGCTTGTCCTTTGCCCTTTGTTTTGTTCTTAGGTTTGTCTCGAGGTTGAAGAGGTGGTTCCTTTTGTTCGGATTGGTCGTCCAGGTGGGGTTTTCTTTCCTTTTAGCTAATATAACCTACAACCCTAAATGTGTTTTAAGCCCGCATGTGATTTATACGTATATATGTATATAGATAAGTGTTTGATACGTATTTTATGGGACTTGGCCCCTTTTGTTATAAGACCTTGAAAACAGTTTTTACGTATAAGTAAGCTATATATTTTCGTTTGTTTTTTTTGAAAAGGGTTGGCATGTGTATGTGATATGTTTTGGTGAGTTGATGCGGGATTTTTGCGTAAGTGTAAGTTTGGGCCACGGAGTTATGTGTAGTGGGAGACCCAGGACGACCATCGGGGTCGCCGGTTGCAACCCCCGGACACTTCTCCACTTCATAGGATCAACCCGAAACCCACTCGGAGGGAGGTGGGGGATGGAGTCCTTGGGCGTGAGTGTCATGAAACTCATTGCCCTGACGTAAAAAGCACGCTGACTATAAGGTAAGCGTGGTGGTTGAGGGTGCGCACTCTCTTCCCCAAAACAGTGTTAAGGTGGGACTGATTTATGATTTCCTTCCTTTTGCTGCGTTTTGCTATGGAGTAAGTGGGTTAGAACTCGTACTCGTCGAGTTATATATGGTTTGTTTCGGTTATGAAACGGGGACGGAATCCTCACTCTAAAAATTGGTTGACTTTGGCCTTCGGCCTTAAACTCTTTTCTTATATATAGTATCACGGGTTGGAATATTTTGGAATACAAAATCCACGCCTGGTTCCTGAACCCCCTTCAGCTTTGATTATGCTTTACTTCGATATATTTACGTACGTGTTCGTGTGCTAGGTCCCCCCTACTCTTTAGGACTGACCCCTCTTCGTTGTTTTGTTTTTCCCCCTTTTTGTTTTGAGTTTGCAGGTACCCGGTTTGGGAGTTCGAGCTAGGCGGCGGTCTTTTGGTTTTTGGGGAGTCTTTCGAGTTTTCGAGTCTTTAGCATAGTCTTTGCATTTGCATATTCACTTTCCCGCTCTGGTACTATGTATAATTTGGTACTATGTATAAATACGTATAGGTTATGTTGTGTAAATGTGAGCTAAATATGTTTTATTTGGCCCGGGAGGGGCAAGGCATGTAATAATTGTTTTCTCGTTTTAAGTTTGGATGTATGATTAGATATATATGCGTGTTTGTGATCCTGGTAGCTTTCGGTTTTGCATTTGGTTTCTCTTGTGCGCTCTATTCAGGGTCTAGACAGCCTAGCCTAGGGGGTGTGTTTTGTTTGTCACCCGTTCGCCATGGTTTGACGCGTGGGCAGAGTCCCCATTTCGTTACATGTGTCGGGCCGTGGTGTAACGCCCAAAATTTTCCTTTATACATTACATGACATTATATGAATTTCATAACATTAGATGCTTTATATTTTCACAAATTTATATGAAAGTATCGTTAGCGTGAAAATTTACGTGAATTAATTGCTAATGTGATTAAATGCTCATATGTGACCTTACTTGATCTATTTTCAAAATTAGAGGACTTAATTGCATGAACTATTCTTGGACTTAATTGATCATTTCTTCCTAGCTTATCCTTAAGTGCATAACTTAAAAACCTTGTGGACTTAATTGCTAAATGGGGTGAGTCATCTCTTTTCTTGGAAGATTCATGTATAATATCCCTTTCTCCCACTCCATTCATCATATTGCATACAAGAAATATACACCCACCTTCTCCAAGCTTCCATTTATATCGATCAAACACCCAAACAAGAAGAAATTGAGATTTCATCATTTTCAAGCTAGAGTTGTGGAGGAAATGGCATACTTTGACGCATCATCATCATCACTCCATCATTCCTTCTCCTTTCTTTCGTTCAAGGTAGAGATGAAGATTTATATGAATTCTTAAATCCATGAATTGAAGCTAGGGTTAGGATTTGAGCATGTTAACTTGATTACTTGATATTGGAAGCATGATTCTATGCCTTATACTTGAATTGATGCTTGAATTCTTGGAAATTATGAAGTTATAGGATGAATTTATATTAGGTTGGAATGATGAATTCTTGATGATTGATGCATGTTTCATGGTTTATATGCTACCTAAATGATGTCTTTAAGTTATATACATGTTATATGTTTGTTTTGGAGTGTGTTGATTGGATTGTGTTGTGTTTTTGCTCCCCTTTTCTTCTCCTCCGAAGCAACCCTTATTTTGCCCCTTTTTCCAGCCCTGGAGGACTACCCGGGCTGGTACTTTTTGTACATAAAAACTACCCGGGCGGGTAGAGCTTGTGCAGAAAGTTTTCTGCACAAGTTTTCCCCGGCCGGGGAAATTCTTCCCCAAACTTTACCCAGCCGGGTACCCCCTCAAATGAACTCGGATTGAACTGATTTTTAACTTTTTGGAAACCTCTTGAAATCTAGAAAAACCCCCAATTGGAATCATCTCAACATATTTTGTCATTTACGAGTTATAATCAATTATTTTAGGTGTCGCCACTTTCCCGGAAAACTGCACTCGCCTAACTTCAAGCTTACGTCATTTTCTCCTCACTTTGAACTAAAATACAAGCCATATATCCTCGGAAAGGTCTATTTGTATAGTTTCATATCAAATAAATAAAACTCAATTCCCACTTCTAGAATTTAAGATATTCCAGTTTTCCCTCAGCATGCGCATTTCCGAAAATTGCCGACTTTTGCGCAACTTCACCAAAACCCATCTTATTGCAGTCCTTTCACTTCCTTGGCTCCCATATGTGAGTTATATGATTGGAATAGTTGAATAAGTGATGATTATGTGGTTATTTGACATTTTTTGGTCTTTAATTAAACTTAATTGTTAACTCAGTGCTTTATGTAAAATGAATTTGTATGATTATATGCCTTGAATACGTGATCTCCATGAAATTATTTACTTTCTTGTAAATTATTCCATTCCATTTATAAATATCTATATGATCATTACATGCAAGTATATGTTCATTTCATACAAGAATATGGTCATGGTTACGTCGTGCATCATATTTGATATCTTTATTGAGTCGTATCTCATAAGTACACTATGTTTCCTTTCTTTTCCAGTTCTTCTCCAGGGCGGAGATAATCGATAAATGAGCACCTCATGCATCCTTGAGTCGTCGTGTCCCCTGTTAGGTGAGGTTTAATTGCTAGTTATACTGAACCCGTATAACCTTATGTGAAGCTTTGAGCCAAAAAGGTATACATATATATATAATATTTCCAAAACTCTTAATTAAATTGTAAGCAAGCCATGTTTATTGATAGCAAGCCATGTATCGTGCATGTTTTGGCGAGTAAGCATGATTGTTCACTTTGGGCCCGAGGGTTGGTGTATGAGCCAACCGAGAAAGCATAGGGCTGACGGGTAACTCTGCACTCCCCTCATCCTATGGGATCACCTCTGAATCCACCAGGAGGTTTGGTGGAGGAAGAAATCCCGTGCGTGGGAGTCATGTTCCTGACGTACACCATGTCGTGGATGGTGAAGGCTCGCAACCTTCCCATCATTGGAGGGAGAAGGAGACTGGGGATGAGTCCGGCACCACGGGCTGTCCTCGGGTTACTGTATTGATTGCACACATTGATTGTATTGATGGAATACACTACCGCACTACTTCACTGTAATTGAATTGCATGATCATATGTTAACTAATTAAGCAAGCACGTATTGTTCACTATTGAGGTAAGGTTGGAGACTTGCCCTCACTCGCCGGGCCACTGATTGCACGAAACTGAATTGTAAATAATTGTTAAATTTGATTGTTGTATTCTCGGGTGATGTCTCTCTATTACTGAACTTATATTGTTTCTTTCTAAAGCTTTACCCGAGTTTATGACTTGCATGTTAATTGTGCTTATATTTATATGAACTCCTCACTCAGTCTTCCATAGAATGACGCCTCCACCTTTCAGGTTCTTGCAGGTGCATGCTAGGCGGGATTAGAGTCGACTCCAGTCTTTCATTCAGGTCTTGCAAGGTTCATTTCATTGTTAGTATGTGTCGGGAATTGATGAAGTACTTAGGTCAATGTTGTTATTTGAGTATATTGTATTGAAGCACATGTAAAGAACATTGTATATTTCGCGGTGCATGTCGTATGATCATTATTATTGTTGATGCTTCCGCTTAAGTTATTATGAATAATTATGTAGTTTGGGGTTAGTCCCGCCTAGCTAGAGTGATTTATTTTTATTGTCTCCCGTTCGCTATAGTTTAGTTCATGTATTGGTCGTCCATCTCATATGTGGATTGAGCTATAGTACGGGGATGTGGCATCTTTGCGCTTCGGGTGCTACACGTGGTGCGGGGGATGTGGCGCCCTTCGCTCCGGGGTGTTACAGTTCTCTATAAGGCGAGATTTTCACTTACTTATGAAAATTCGACCCAGGCCATAAGAGAAGCAATCTAAGGTGGATGGATTTTTCCAACCACTTAAGATCATACATACATTGACATGTTATAAAGTGTAACATTATGGAATTGTTCCATATTCCAATGAGGGTACACGTACACATGAACGAATGTTGAATATCTTCTTCGAAGATGTTGCAGTCTCGATCTTTCAATTGAGAAACGTGTTCTTAATGCACTAATTGCTCACATTGCTTCCACCATCATTTAACCCTTTTATGCTAAAACGTAATGATGCTATTGTAGCATAGTTAATCAATTAAGTTGATAATGGTTGAGAACATCCTTAAGAAGGACTAAAAGGTTACGATGGTTAAATCTTCTTCTAAACCCACAGAGGGAAATGCTTTAAGGCCTAAAGAAGAAGAAATCCTTAAAGCCCAATGGATGGTCAAATAAAGGATCACGCCCAAAAGATAATAGAGATCAGATAAGGACGTTTACTTCTATAGTTGCAAATAAGGACTTTGAAAGGGAACTGCAATAGAGTATGAGTACTCCGATGGGTTATCTCGTTCAGTAATTCTAATAGGATTAGAATTCACAAGTCTTGAGTTAATTTTGCATAATCTGTTGTGCAAACTTAAAGCAGTAATGTTTCGAACATAGAACAAGATAATAAAAGTAAGTGAGATGACAAAGTTTTGAATTACTTAGGCATGTAAGACACAAAAGGATTAGCAAGTTAGACAACATAGGACCATTTTGCGAAAATGGACCTAGAGAGTTAACTTCCTGTGAATCCTGTCTTAAGGGAAACGTTCCCAAAACACAGTTTAGGTGAAACGTAAAACGTACCAAAATTATAATGGATTTTGACCCATACTGATATTTATCTATTGCTCAGTGTAAGCACTAGAAATAATCATCAGTTTAATCATTATGAATGAGTGTAATTGATGAAGTACAAACTCGAAACTTATATGAAATTGCTAGAACTTCAAAAGGAGGTTGGGAACCAAAGTAGTCATAAGTTATAGACAACTCGGTCTGATCGAGATGGCGAATACCTTAGTGACTAATTCCTTTGTCATCTTAGAGTTAATAGGATTATCACTCAGTAAACTAGTTCGAGAACACCTTACTATTTCTGAATGAAGGAACAAGACCTTATAGGATATGGTTGGTTCCACAACAAGTTTTACTAACTTATATTCATTCTAGGAATAAACCACTAGAATATGCAGTTAGAGATTTCGAATCTAGTACCTCCCAAAATCAATCCCTTAATTGCGCTATGAAATGTGGTATTCAATAGTTACTAATTATTCTTATCAAAGAATTTAGGGTAATCCTCTTAAGTGAAGAGGATAGTAGGAGATAAGCTTTCAACGAGTTCAAGTTTACTCAACAATATAGAATTTTGTTTCTGCAATTCTTTTGAACAAAGTTTGTTTGTTTCAAGGAACGTACCTTTATTAAGGAATCGTTCCTATATGAGAAGAAAGGCAAGCAGACAGACCTCGAAGAAATTTGAGGATGAGTACCCCACGCCACGTATAGAAGAAATGAGCCCATCTGATAAAACTTAGCCAAATCTTAGAGTAAGTACACGTGTATAAACCTCCGCTTATGATGTGTTTACAACACATTCCTAAATAACCTAAGAATTATTTATAAGGAGGCACTATCAGATTTGGAATCTGAGTAGTGTAAACAAGCTTAGAAATTTGAGATGGATTCCAAATACTCAACCCTAGTTTGGACATTGGTTGATCTACCTGATAGGATCAGGCCCATAGGGTGCAAATGGATATACAAGCAAAAGCTTGGACTAAAGCATTACAATCTTCTTGACTGTGAATTGCAACAGTCCGTTCGGATTGTGTTGACCATATCTGCATATTCTGGCTATGAGATCTGATAAATGAATATGAGAACTGTCTAACTCAATAGGATATTTAAAGAGACTAAAATAGGTATTTCAATGAATCTCATATGTATAAAGTATGCAAACCCCTAAGTCAATCTATAGACTGATAAAGGCTTCTTGGAGTTGGAGAATTCGATTCCATAGGTAGTCAAAACGTTTGACTCAGATGAAAGTTGAATAAATCTCGAGTGTACACTTGAAAGTTAGTGATGTTAGCTTCAACTTTTGGCACTTTAGACATGGAACCAGTTTGACATGAAAGATCTTTGTGATGAATCCTACATTCTCAACTTAAGATCTATAGAGTTTGATCTGAGAGAATAAATGGATTGTCACAAATGAGTGCAAAACCACAGAACTAAAATAGTTTAGTACAGACAAATGGAACATCTCTTTTAAATAGCATGTGTCCTAAGATAACTTTAAGAAAGTTAGAATGTCCAAAAATCCTTTTAAGTGAAAGGGAGCATAATGTATGCAATATTATGTACTAGACTTGATATGGCGCAACAATAAGCGTAGTGGGCCGAATCTTTCATGACCTTAGAGAAGGTCACTGGACTGCTGTAAAATATACCCTCAGAGTACTTTAGAAAAAATGATATCTTTAAAGAGCCCAAAAGGATCTTATCGTTAGAAGGATATTTTGATGTAAACGTTGCATCAAACATAGATGATTGTAAATCATTGAAAGGATACAACTTCTACCTAGATGGTAATGAAACGTGTTGGAAAGGTGTTCCGAGCACGGACATTGCAAAACACGACTACTACAGTTGAATACTTAGCCATATTGAGTACAACTAAGTTAAGTGTTTGGGTAAGAAACTCTATCTAACTAGTTAGATGAAGTTCCTACCATGAAACAAGTCCATTATCATATCGTACGATTAAATGGGTGGTTCTCAGGTAAGAGAACTAAGACCTCACCAAGAGACTGAACACTGTTAGGAATAGGGCCTTTAAAGCCGATTGTATATCCGCTTTCGTGCTTTCCTTTTTTAAATCACAGACAATCTTTGAATAATAAACGAACTTTGGCAACACTTTTTTATATGCTCTTGTTAGATTGTATGTTTACTTTAGTTGTGCATGTATAAGAACTCCCCTAATCAACATGACTTATAGGACTCAACCATTTAGGCAAAATGGTTCATGGAACGAGCCCTGTATCACATAAGTCATGATTAGAAATCACTCCAAGTCGATGAGTCCTAAAGACAGTGGGAGTGTCAACTTGACTCGTTCGAGGCTTGCTCGTATGATCACACTATAAAGAAGGATCACCTTGTTTCATGGGGTGCAAAGTGTATTATTGATACGTGCGTGATACATGGGGGTGCTTACTTATTCTAAGTAAGTACACTGAGGTGTCCCCATGTGAGAAGATTCCTAAATGGGAAAGGAAGATTCTAATTTTGGATATAAAAACTTCCAGATTAAATGATTCTAATTTTGAAACATCTCACGAGTCATTGATGTGATTAAGTGATCCTTAGACTTGAGGTTCCATTGATACTTTATGAGCGAACTCTGTAATCCTAGGTGTAAGCTTTAAAGGGTGTCGCCTCAGAAAACTGATTCAAGGCTTATTCTGGGGTTGCACAAGTGGCACATAGAAGCATATGAGAATCAATAAAGGACCTACACTTGCATTAGCAAGTTGATCTCTTATTGTGTAAGTCATTCATATGCCATCTAGGAGTTCTTATTATTGTAGACCAAGACATTAAGAAATGGGTTTCTTGGATCGAGATCAAATGGATATGAAATGCACTTAACATTAAGATTAAGATTATTAGGGTTCTGATTATTCCCTTGCCCTAGATCTTGATTGAGAGATGGGATATAGGAGGATATTATCTCACATATGTCAATGACTTAAAGGTTCTTTCGAATTGAGATATTCTTATTCAGCTAGGGGTCACACACCTGTTGCTAGACTATGGTAGTGTGATATGTGGACTGATTAATTAATTGGGAATTAATTAATTAGGTTCACTGCTAATTGAATTAAGAACCTAGAGGGTCACACAAAACAACCCGGTCACGTGAGTTGAGGCTTGAATCGATTAAACGAGTTGATCGAACCAATAGGAGATTGATGGGGTCCACACGTGTGAAGCGCGTGTTGGACACTGTCCGAAGTGACACGTGCCACGTGAATAGTGTGGTTAAATAATTAATATTGATTAATTATTTAATATTAATTATTTAATGGATTTAATTTAATTATGAATTAATATTGAAGTTCTAATTTGGAGATTTTAAGTCTAATAAATAATTAATTATGAATTAATTACATATTAGCTTCAAGTTATTTATCATGAATAAATAATTAATTAAATAAAATATCTAAATTAGTTAGATATTATGTCTTGCTTGACAATTTTTTTTTTCTAAAGGAGACTTTTTATCAAAGTAAGTGTCTTTCTCTCCAAGCAAGTAATCCTTTAGCCAAAAGGTTTAGGAAACCTTATCCAACAAGACAAGGGGTTCGAACCCCTTATGCGATAAATAAGTGGGGTTCGAACCCCATAGAGGATGATACACAAATTCTCCTTCTCCAAATATTATACACTAAACCCTAGATCCTAAACACCGAATATAGAACTAGCATCCTCCCTATTCAGATCGTGGTCGAGGTTGGCGGACTAATTCTCTAGAGGGCTACTATTGTGAAGTCTAGAAAGATTCGAATGAGCTTTTGGGGACAAACCACGTGAAGAGCATTCTTGGGCGGCTAGAAAGTGTCAAGAAAGCTTCTATCTAAGTGAGTTCTTGATCTCTACGAATTTGGGAATAGGAATTGCAAGATTCGATTCTAACTTATTGGGAAAAATTTTAAAATTTCCCTGTGTTTCTATTTCGTTTTCCTAACAAACACGTGATTACGAATCATTTTGCAGGAAAATGTGTTTCCTGAGAGATGTGTGAATAAGAGGTTACATCAACAGAGAATATAGCAGATCCACTTTGGAAACGCCCAAATTCAATAGGCTCTCAAAGAACATCTTGAGAAGATGGAACTTAGAGTACCTAAATGGATTTTACTGGTAAGTGGGACATTGTTAGGAATAGTTCCCTAGAAAGCATATTAGTTATAATCTGCTTTGGGACTTTCCTTATATGACATACAATCTTTGAATAATATACCTGTAACGCCCCAACTTTTCGGACGTAAAGGTATGACGTATGTGTTTACCAATTTGCGCGATTTAATTGTTTTTACGTGTTTTATATTTAATTTTATTATAAATTATTATTATTTTATTTTATTATATTTTATTTTAATTTATTATTAATTCTAATATATATATATATCGTAATATAATATATATATATATATATATATATATATATATATATATATATATATATATATTTCTTTAATTATTATTAATTTATTGATTATGCTAATTAAGTTTATATTAATTAATCATGTTTTAATTAATTAATTACGTGACTTTAAATTATGTTTATAAATTAATTTTGATTTATTTAATTAAAATATTTATGCATGGATTTTTATTGAATTATGCATGAATTTTAATGTATTTATGCATGAATTGCATGAAATGTGCAGGTTGTTCATTTTGTGCGTCGTTCTTATATGAAATGATATCGAAATGCCATGAATTTGTAGTATGTCGTAAATATATGTGTTATGGACATGCTTATATGCTCGGTTTATGTTTTCGTATTTATTTGTTATGTTAACGAATTTAATTTGATTTGAGGAACCAAATCGAGGGTTAACGAGCACTTAGCGTACCCTTGGTTCCGAATTTAATATCTTGAGCTCGGGAACTCGGATTCGAGTTCCGTCAACTCCGCTGAACTCGTAACGAAAATTTGAGTTTAGTAAACTTAGCCTTATATTTTTCCTAAGTCATTTGAACCTCCGAAATTCAACCGAAAAACGAGACGGAGACTAAACTGACCTTGTTGTACAAATTTAGCCATATCTTATCCAAACTTTAACCAAATTAACCATGGTTTGATTCTTTAGAACTCTAACTCAACCACCTATCCTAACATATCAAGCCCTAACCAAACTAATCCTCACACAATCCCCAAACATCAGCCAAAGTTACTACCTTTCAGTCCAGTCCCGTAACCCTTCCTTCCTTAGAGATTTTGGAGCTCAAATCTCATCCAAACTTCATTCAATCAACAAGGTAAGTTTAGGATTGCAATATATGTTTATTTCTGTTCATTTTCATCCTTTCATTCACGATTTTGAGCATGGATTCGAGAATTTCTGGGCTTTTTCCGAAAATGGAGAATTTTGGGCATTTTCTTGATCTCATTCGATTCTTGTTGGTTTTGATTGATTCCAAGCTTGTGAATGATTATTTTGACATCCTCATATCATTTATGGTCATTGATTTCATGGTGGTTGAGATATTTATGAGTTATCATTTATGATCATTGATTTCTTGGTGGTTGAAGTATTTATGAGTTATCATTTATGGTACTTTGAGAAAATTTCACATGAAGGTCACGTACGATTGCTGTCACGGTTGAGCTCTTTTTGGAACTGATATATATGTTGAATTTGTGTTTCTTGGATGAGTATTTGTTGGCCTAAACTGGTATGAATGTGTGGAGTTGAAGTGTATCGTTCTTGCTCTGTTTTTCCTCGAGAGCTTTGCTCTGTTTTGGCCTGATTTTCTGCTGTCATAGCTGCTGTAATTCCTTCTTCTTTTGCTGTCCATTTTCGTGGCCTTGTGGGTGTGTTTTAGAGTAGTTTCTTGCAGCTTTTCTTGCTCAGTTTTGTTGCTTATGTTGCCTGCATTTCTTGCTGGAACTTCTGCCCTTTTTCTGCTACGTTTGCTGTCAAGAACAGGGGAGGTCGCTGCTGTGCGACACGGGTGTGTCGTTTTCTTCCTTTCCAACGGGAACGGGGGTGCAGACTTGGCCTGGAATTGCTGTACCGAGACACGGGGGTGTCTCGGTCTGGGCTTGGGAGGTGACACGGGGGTGTCACCCCGTTCTTCTTGAACTATTTTGCTGCGTGTTCCTTGGCCTGTTGCTGCTGTACTGCTGTATGAATATATGCATGGCTGTGTTATTTGGGTGCTGTGTGTGTGCGTTGCATGCATGGGTGTGGTGTTGTGTGTGCATGGTATTGTAGTATATATGTTAATTTCATGCATGGGTTATATATATATGTAGAATATATGTATTTATTATATAGTAAATACATGCATGGGTGTGTTTATGTGTGTACGTATATATATATATATATATACATATATATATATATATATATAATATATATACATTTGGTTATTATATAATTATTATATATTTATTATATTATATATATTTATTTATTATATTATATATATTTATTATATATTTTAAATATTATTTAATTTAATTCAATTCTTGAAATTAATTGATTTCCATTTCGCGTATTTAATTACCGACTATTGATTGAACGTTTTATTTATTTATTTTATTCCTAAATGTGAATATGAATATTATGTATTATGATTATTAAATGAATTCTTGGAATAATTGATATGCATTATGAACGTTATGAATTTATGAAAAATTATATGAAATATGAATTTATGAATTTATGAAATTGAATGAAATATATGAACGAATGGTTGGATTTTATGTTTTAAATTTCTTAATAGTGCACATGAACATTTTATTGATATAACATGATCATTTATGCATTCATGTCATATTCACTTCATTGTCGAGCGTCATATGTGGTCATTGAGTCTCATACCTTTTCTTTTGCACAGATTCGGGTTTGGTCGGAGACGAGGGCGAGCATTGAGACGCTTGTGCCTTTCTTTTGCTTTGGTAAAGGTGGGTTTTTCTTCTACTAGTTAAAACAACCCTATATATCCCTCATGTGCAAGGTTTTAAGCCAAAATAGTATATTGTATATATCGAGTCATTTTGGGTAAATGATTTCAAACATATGACCCCTTTTATTCATGAAACCCTACCTTATGTTTGGCGAGATATTTATGATTTATGATTGCACGGGCCCCGGGACTTAGTATATGTGGCTAACCGAGGAAGCAAGGGCTGACGGGGATCTCATGTACTAGTTCCAACCAAACTACGGCGATACCGGCCCTCGCTAGGAGGTTTAGCGAGGAATGGGAGCTGAGTGCCCTTGGAGGATTCATGTACCCCCATTGGCCTATGTATGAACCGGTGGCCGGGTCTTGCAAGCCTGTCCACCACCCGGAGGAAGAAGGTGTATATGAATGATTATGATCATGTTATTTATGAGCACAAAAGATATATGTATGATAATGAATGATTGAATAATTGATTATGATTACACGAGGAGTAGGTTGGAGATTGTGCACGCCCACTCGCCGGGCCATAAACCCTTATGATCAATTATGAATGAAAATGAACGTCGTAATCCCGTTGATGTTTTCTTTTGTTTTAACCACTTGGTAATTCTTATCAAACTTCACACGGGATTAGGGCTTGCATGTATGTGTTTAAATTATGTGATATTATATCTTATGCCCCGTTTTATACCCACCAGTCTCTTTTAGACTGAACCTGGTTGTTTTCAGTTGTTTTGTGCAGGTATAGGAGTGCTAGGCGGGAATACAAGTCGTCTAGGTCTTGCATTTATGTTTAGCCCTTCTTTTCAGTCTCATATATTCATACCCTTATTTTTATTCTGTATATGATCATAGTATAGCTTGGAGCGTTATGATTTTGTAGGCCGTGAGTGCCGTTGAACTTGAATGCTTTTGTATATCGATTTTTGGAGCTTGGTGGCTCACTGTATATATGCAATGTCGTTCTTGCTTCCGCGTTTTATTTTAACTCTGATTTTTATATTATCTTGAGTTGAATGGTTTAAGGGTTAGTCCCGCCTAGCATAGCGTGTGTCTGTTGTGTCCCCGTTCGCCGTGGATTTGGCACGTGTATGGACTTCCATTTCATATACGGGTCGGGTCTCGGTGCGGGGGATGTGGTACCTTACGCTCGGGTGCTACATCCTTAAGTGGTATCAGAGCTTAGGGTTGTAAAACCCGGGCTCTAGTGTCGTGTTGAGTGAGTTAGGTCGTTCGGCTTTAGGAACAACTTGTCAATGTGTTGCATATGCATTGTTTACGTGCTGGTGTGCTTTAAATCTTGAATTTTGATCGAATTAATTGCACATGCATGGATGGACTAAAAATAGCATACATTTCAGTGTTTCTTGAACAGGATGCCTCCACGTAGACATCGTGAGACATCTCCAGGACACCGTCGTCATCATGACCGATCCCCTACGCCTCCACCCCAACCACAAGCACCACCGGCGGACATGGGAAATTTCATGGAAGCGGTTTTCAATTATGTAGAGCATCGGAGGGCTCAAGCTCCACAACAAGCAGAACAACAAGCTCCTCTACCAAACCATAATAATAGAGACCCTCATGGGGTGTTTCTGAGCTACAACCCCCCTCGGTTTTCTGGTTCTATTGATGATGCGGTCTCGGAGGGTTGGTTGATTCGATTAGAGAGGATATTTGGAGTCCGACAGTTTACTACGCAAGAGAAGGCTCAATTTGCTATATTTCAACTGGATGGAGATGCGTACGAATGGTGGGAACGAACTAGAGAGAAACTTGAAGTGGATGAAGAGGAAGTGACTTGGGAAGTCTTCAAGAGTGAATTCCGGGAATGCTTTGTACCGGAAGTGGTAAGAGAGAGGAAGGAGCAAGAGTTTATGGAATTAAAGCAAGGTGCTCGTACGATGACTCAATACCTCGCCGTATTTAATAGACTTGGGAAATATGCTCCTCATGTCGCCCGGGATGAGAAGAGAAAATCAAGGAAGTTCATTGCGGGGTTAAGACAAGATTTGAGATACGGTCAGGCGGGTCACAACTTCGAGTCATTTGCCGACACCGTGCAAACAGCTTTGGTTCAAGAGGAGGAATTCAAGAAGAAGGATCCGATGTTTAGAGCTCCAATGGGAAGAGGTTCCGGATCGAATTCGGGAAAGAGGCCGATGCTTCAAGCTAGTCCACCTCCTAAAGGTCCTTTTAAGAAGCCTCCGTTTGGAGGACAAGGTTCTCAGGCCGCACCGACTCGACCAAAGGCTCTACCTATGGCACCGGCATCTACAAATTCACGCCCGGATGTACCTCCATGTACTCATTGCGGGGGACCGACCCATACCTACAATAATTGTCGAAGAAGGTTGAATTTGTGCCTCATATGTGGAAAAGGCGACCATATGGCGGAGACATGTCCCTACAAGAACCCCGGATTTCAGAAAGGAGTTCAAAGGCCAATGATTCAGGCTCGTGCTTATGCCCTCGAAGGTGAAGAGCAAGATGCAGAGATTGATCCCACAGCCGTGGTAGAAGGTACCCTATGCATACATAACATGAGCATTCATGCACTCTTTGATCCGGGTGCCACGCATTCCTTTATTTCTTATGATATAGTTGCCACTCTGTGCTTGTCTGTTATTTGTCTCTCTTCTTGTTATTTGGTGAGTTCGCCACTTGGTGGTAGTCTTCAGACGGATCAGTTGGTTCGGGAGTGTTCAGTTCTGATTGAAGGGAAAGAATATCCGGCTGATTTAATTGTTATGCCTATGAAGAGGTATGGAGTTATTTTGGGTATGGACTGGTTGTCCAGGCACCGGGCCAATGTTGATTGTTTTGCGAAGAAGGTGATTTTGGGTAATGAATTGGTGATTAGTAGTGGATCAAGAACGGTATCTTTCTTGTCTTATATGGAAGCTCACAAGTTGATGAGAGAAGGAGCAACGGGATTTATTGCTTACCTTCTTAATAGGACGAAAGATCAAGTTAAGTTGGAGGATACCGCGGTTGTTAAGGATTTTTCCGATGTGTTTCCGGAAAATTTGAGTTCTTTACCATCGGACCGTGAGATCGAATTTGTTATCGACTTATATCCAGGATCCACACCGTATTCTAAGACTCCGTATCGGATGGCACCGGCCGAATTGAAAGAGTTAAAGATTCAATTGGAAGAATTACTCAAAGTTGGATATATACGACCAAGTTCGTCACCTTGGGGTGCTCCGGTGCTCTTTGTTAAGAAAAAGGATGGAACCTTAAGAATGTGTATAGATTACCGGGAGCTTAATCGGATGACTGTAAAGAATAAGTATCCTTTGCCCCATATTGAGGATTTATTCGACATGTTACAAGGTTCGGGGGTATACTCAAAATTGGACTTGAGACAAGGATACTATCAATTGAAAATCCGGGAAGAGGACATTCCGAAGACGGGATTTAACACCCGGTATGGACACTACGAGTTCGTAGTGATGCCTTTTGGATTGACTAATGCTCCGGCTGCTTTTATGGATATGATGCATCGAATTTTCTGGCCCTATTTGGATAAGTTTGTGGTAATATTCATCGATGACATCTTGGTTTACTCGAGAACTCCGGAGGATCATGCCAGGCACCTCAGAATTGTGTTGGACACCTTAAGGGAACATCGGTTATATGCTAAGTTTAGCAAATGCTAGTTCTGGATTGATCGGGTAGCATTTCTCGGCCATATTATCTCAAGGAAAGGTTTAGAAGTAGACCCTTCTAAGATTGAGACGGTTATTCAATGGCAAAGCCCGAAAAATGCTTCAGAAGTAAGGAGTTTCTTGGGTTTGGCAGGCTACTATTGGAGATTCGTTCAGGATTTTTCTAAGATTGCAGCTCCTTTAACCCGATTGACTAAGAAGGCGGTTAAGTTTGAGTGGGACGAGGCATGTGAGGCTAGCTTTCAACTTTTAAAGGAGAAGTTGACTACCGCTCCTGTATTAGCACTTCCCGAAGGTACAAAAGGATATACAGTTTATACGGACGCCTCAAAGGAAGGTTTGGGATGTGTGTTGATGCAAAATGGAAGAGTAATCGCCTATGCCTCAAGGAAATTGAAAGAGCATGAACAGAACTACCCCACTCACGATTTGGAATTAGCGGCAGTGATCTTTGGTTTGGGTAAGTGGAGTCACTATCTTTATGGAATTTCATTCGAGGTCTTTTCTGATCACAAGAGTCTCCAATACTTATTCTCACAAAAGGAATTGAATAAAAGACAACGGCGTTGGATGGAACTTTTGGCGGATTATGAGTGTACAATCCGATACCATCCCGGCAAAGCCAATTTGGTCGCGGATGCGCTTAGTAGGAAAGCTAGCGTGTCCAATGTGAAAGTGGAGATTGGAGATGAGAATGAGTTGTTCAGACTGAGGGCTAGTATTCGGAATGTCACGGTTCAACCAGATCTTAAACAGAGATTATTTGATGCTCAGAGGATTGATCCCGAAGTTCAGAAATTAGCTGAGAAAGCTCGAGCTGATTCAGAGTGTCCGTTTGGGTTTGATGATACGGGACTTCTAAGATTCAAGAATAGAGTTGTTGTCCCGGAAGAGTTAAAAAGGATTATTCTTGAGGAAGCCCATCGGTCAGGGTATTTGATCCATCCCGGAGGGAACAAAATGTATAAGGATCTTAAACAATTCTATTGGTGGAATGGGTTGAAATGGGATGTGATCAACTTCGTGAAACATTGTATGACTTGTCAAGTGGTAAAGGCAGAACATCAAAAGCCATCGGGGCTACTTCAACCATTGCCTATCCCAGAATGGAAATGGGAACAAATAGCCATGGATTTTGTTTCGGGATTACCAAAAGTGAGAGGAGGTTTTGATGGAATTTGGGTTATCGTGGACAGATTGACAAAATCAGCTCATTTTCTTGCTATCAGAATGTCCGATAAAGTGAGTAAATTGGCCAAGAGATACAATGATGAGATTGTCAGGCTTCATGGTGTACCTGTTAGTATTGTCTCGGATCGGGATCCCAGATTTACTTCACGGTTATGGCAAGAATTACAGAAGTGTTTGGGAACAAGGCTTCAATTCAGCACAGCTTTCCATCCTCAGACCGATGGACAATCAGAAAGGTTGATTAAGTATCTGGAGGACCTGTTGAGAGCTTGTGCATTGGACTTTCAAAGCTCGTGGAATGAACAGTTGCCGTTAATCGAGTTTGCTTACAACAATAGCTATCAAGCCTCGATTGAAATGGCCCCTTATGAAACTCTTTACGGACGTAAATGTCGATCATCGTTGTTCTTTGACTTGGAGGAATGGAATTGGACCAAGCAAGAAGGGATTAAAAGAGGGGAAAAGAAGGAAAAACCCTCTAAGGTTGTACAAGAGGCTATTGATAAGGTTCAGATAATTAGACAACGGATGAAGGCCGCTCAGGATCGACAAAAGAGTTATGCAGATCTTCAGCGGAAGAATTTAGAGTTTGAGGTTGGAGATAGAGTTTTCTTAAAGGCTTGTCCCCGAAAAAGGTTCTCAAGGATTGGACGGGGAGGAAAATTAAACCCTCGGTATATGGGACCATATGAGATTCTAGAGATGATTGGGGATAAGACTTATCGATTGGACTTGCCTCCGAGTTTGACTGGAATTCATAACGTATTTCATGTTTCACAGCTCCGAAAGTATTATTGAGACGAGTTCGAGGTTCTACCGGTTGAAGAAGTGGAATTAGAATTGGATCTCACCTTCGTTCAGAAGCCGATTAAGATATTGGATCGAAAATTTCAGGAACTTCGAAATCGGCGTATTCCACTAGTCAAGGTTCTTTGGAGAAGTGATAAAACCGAAGAGGCTACGTGGGAGACGGAGGATAAGATGAAAAGATTTCACCCCGAATTGTTTCTGAGCGAGCAATGAATCCGAGGACGGATTCTTTTAAGGGGGAGAGATTGTAACGCCCCGACTTTTCGGACGTAAAGGTATGACGTATGTGTTTACCAATTTGCGCGAATTAATTGTTTTTACGTGTTTTATATTTAATTTTATTATAAATTGTTATTATTTTATTTTATTATATTTTATTTTAATTTATTATTAATTCTAATATATATATATATATCGTAATATAATATATATATATATATATATTTATTATTAATTCTAATATATATATATATATATATCGTAATATAATGTATATATATATATATATATATATATACATATTTCTTTAATTATTATTAATTTATTGATTATGCTAATTAAGTTTATGTTAATTAATCATGTTTTAATTAATTAATTACGTGACTTTAAATTATGTTTATAAATTAATTTTGATTTATTTAATTAAAATATTTATGCATGGATTTTTATTGAATTATGCATGAATTTTAATGTATTTATGCATGAATTGCATGAAATGTGCATGTTGTTCATTTTGTGCATCGTTCTTATATGAAATGATATCGAAATGCCATGAATTTGTACTATGTCGTAAATATATGTGTTATGAACATGGTTATATGCTCGGTTTATGTTTTCGTATTTATATGTTATGTTAACGAATTTAATTTGATTTGAGGAACCAAATCGGGGGTTAACGAGCACTTAGCGTACCCTTGGTTCCGAATTTAATATCTTGAGCTCGGGAACTCGGATTCGAGTTCCGTCAACTCCACTGAACTCGTAACGAAAATTCGAGTTTAGTAAAATTAGCCTTATATTTTTCCTAAGTCATTTGAACTTCCGAAATTCAACGGAAAAACGAGACGGAGACTAAACTGACCTTGTTGTACAAATTTAGCCATATCTTATCCAAACTTTCACCAAATTAACCATGGTTTGATTCTTTAGAACCCTAACTCAACCACCTATCCTAACATATCAAGCCCTAACCAAACTAATCCTCACACAATCCCCAAACATCAGCCAAAGTTACTGCCTTTCAGTCCAGTCCCATAACCCTTCCTTCCTTAGAGATTTTGGAGCTCAAATCTCATCCAAACTTCATTCAATCAACAAGGTAAGTTTAGGATTGCAATATATGTTTATTTCTGTTCATTTTCATCCTTTCATTCACGATTTTGAGCATGGATTCGAGAATTTCTGGGCTTTTTCCGAAAATGGAGAATTTTGGGCATTTTCTTGATCTCATTCGATTCTTGTTGGTTTTGATTGATTCCAAGCTTGTGAATGATTATTTTGACATCCTCATATCATTTATGGTCATTGATTTCATGGTGGTTGAGATATTTATGAGTTATCATTTATGATCATTGATTTCTTGGTGGTTGAAGTATTTATGAGTTATCATTTATGGTACTTTGAGAAAATTTCACATGAAGGTCACGTACGATTGCTGTCACGGTTGAGCTCTTTTTGGAACTGATATATATGTTGAATTTGTGTTTCTTGGATGAGTATTTGTTGGCCTAAACTGGTATGAATGTGTGGAGTTCAAGTGTATCGTTCTTGCTCTGTTTTTCCTCGAGAGCTTTGCTCTGTTTTGGCCTGATTTTCTGCTGTCATAGCTGCTGTAATTCCTTCTTCTTTTGCTGTCCATTTTCGTGGCCTTGTGGGTGTCCTTTAGAGGAGTTTCTTGCAGCTTTTCTTGCTCAGTTTTGTTGCTTATGTTGCCTGCATTTCTTGCTGGAACTTCTGCCCTTTTTCTGCTACGTTTGCTGTCAAGAACAGGGGAGGTCGCTGCTGTGCGACACGGGTGTGTCGTTTTCTTCTTTTCCAGCGGGAACGGGGGTGCAGACTTGGCTTGGAATTGCTGTACCGAGACACGGGGGTGTCTCGGTCTGGGCTTGGGAGGTGACACGAGGGTGTCACCCCGTTTTTCTTTAACTGTTTTGCTGCGTTTTCCTTGGCCTGTTGGTGCTGTACTGCTGTATGAATATATGCATGGCTGTGTTATTTGGGTGCTGTGTGCGTGCGTTGCATGCATGGGTGTGGTGTTGTGTGTGCATGGTATTGTAGTATATATGTTAATTTCATGCATGGGTTATATATATATGTAGAATATATGTATTTATTATATAGTAAATACATGCATGGGTGTGTTTATGTGTGTACGTATATATATATATATATATATATATATATATATATATATACATTTGGTTATTATATAATTATTATATATTTATTATATTATATATATTTATTATATATTTTAAATATTATTTAATTTAATTCAATTCTTGAAATTAATTGATTTCCATTTCGCGTATTTAATTACCGACTATTGATTGAACGTTTTATTTATTTATTTTATTCCTAAATGTGAATATGAATATTATGTATTATGATTATTAAATGAATTCTTGGATTAATTGATATGCATTATGAACGTTATGAATTTATGAAAAATTATATGAAATATGAATTTATGAATTTATGAAATTGAATGAAATATATGAACGAATGGTTTGATTTTATGTTTTAAATTTCTTAATAGTGCACATGAACATTTTATTGATATAACATGATCATTTATGCATTCATGTCATATTCACTTCATTGTCGAGCGTCATATGTGGTCATTGAGTCTCATACCTTTTCTTTTGCACAGATTCGGGTTTGGTCGGAGACGAGGGCGAGCATTGAGACGCTTGTGCCTTTCTTTTGCTTTGGTAAAGGTGAGTTTTTCTTCTACTAGTTAAAACAACCCTATATATCCCTCATGTGCAAGGTTTTAAGCCAAAATAGTATATTATATATATCGAGTCATTTTGGGTAAATGATTTCAAACGTATGACCCCTTTTATTTATGAAACCCTACCTTATGTTTGGCGAGATATTTATGATTTATGATTGCACGGGCCCCGGGACTTAGTATATGTGGCTAACCGAGGAAGCAAGGGCTGACGGGGATCTCATATACTAGTTCCAACCAAACTACGGCGATACCGGCCCTCGCTAGGAGGTTTAGCGAGGAATGGGAGCTGAGTGCCCTTGGAGGATTCATGTACCCCCATTGGCCTATGTATGAACCGATGGCCGGGTCTTGCAAGCCTGTCCACCACCCGGAGGAAGAAGGTGTATATGAATGATTATGATCATGTTATTTATGAGCACAAAAGATATATGTATGATAATGAATGATTGAATAATTGATTATGATTACACGAGGAGTAGGTTGGAGATTGTGCACGCCCACTCGCCGGGCCATAAACCCTTATGATCAATTATGAATGAAAATGAACGTCGTAATCCCGTTGATGTTTTCTTTTGTTTTAACCACTTGGTAATTCTTATCAAACTTCACACGGGATTAGGGCTTGCATGTATGTGTTTAAATTATGCGATATTATATCTTATGCCCCGTTTTATACCCACCAGTCTCTTTTAGACTGAACCTGGTTGTTTTCAGTTGTTTTGTGCAGGTATAGGAGTGCTAGGCGGGAATACAAGTCGTCTAGGTCTTGCATTTATGTTTAGCACTTCTTTTCAGTCTCATATATTCATACCCTTATTGTTATTCTGTATATGATCATAGTATAGCTTGGAGCGCTATGATTTTGTAGGCCGTGAGTGCCGTTGAACTTGAATGCTTTTGTATATCGATTTTTGGAGCTTGGTGGCTCACTGTATATATGTTATGTCGTTCTTGCTTCCGCGTTTTATTTTAACTCTGATTTTTATATTATCTTGAGTTGAATGGTTTAAGGGTTAGTCCCGCCTAGCATAGCGTGTGTGTTGTGTCCCCGTTCGCCGTGGATTTGGCACGTGTATGGACTTCCATTTCATATACGGGTCGGGTCTCGGTGCGGGGGATGTGGTACCTTACGCTCGGGTGCTACATCCTTAAGTGGTATCAGAGCTTAGGGTTGTAAAACCCGGGCTCTAGTGTCGTGTTGAGTGAGTTAGGTCGTTCGGCTTTAGGAACAACTTGTCAATGTGTTGCATATACATTGTTTACGTGCTGGTGTGCTTTAAATCTTGAATTTTGATCGAATTAATTGCACTTGCATGCATGGACTAAAAATAGCATACATTTCAGTGTTTCTTGAACAGGATGCCTCCACGTAGACATCGTGAGAGATCTCCAGGACACCGTCGTCATCATGACCGATCCCCTACGCCTCCACCCCAACCACAAGCACCACCGGCGGACATGGGAAATTTCATGGAAGCGGTTTTCAATTATGTAGAGCATCGGAGGGCTCAAGCTCCACAACAAGCAGAACAACAAGCTCCTCCACCAAACCATAATAATAGAGACCCTCATGGGGTGTTTCTGAGCTACAACCCCCCTCGGTTTTCTGGTTCTATTGATGATGCGGTCTCGGAGGGTTGGTTGATTCGATTAGAGAGGATATTTGGAGTCCGACAGTTTACTACGCAAGAGAAGGCTCAATTTGCTATATTTCAACTGGATGGAGATGCGTACGAATGGTGGGAACGAACTAGAGAGAAACTTGAAGTGGATGAAGAGGAAGTGACTTGGGAAGTCTTCAAGAGTGAATTCCGGGAATGCTTTGTACCGGAAGTGGTAAAAGAGAGGAAGGAGAAAGAGTTTATGGAATTAAAGCAAGGTGCTCGTACGGTGACTCAATACCTCGCCGTATTTAATAGACTTGGGAAATATGCTCCTCATGTCACCCGGGATGAGAAGAGAAAATCAAGGAAGTTCATTGCGGGGTTAAGACAAGATTTGAGATACGGTCAGGCGGGTTACAACTTCGAGTCATTTGCCGACACCGTGCAAAGAGCTTTGGTTCAAGAGGAGGAATTCAAGAAGAAGGATCCGATGTTTAGAGCTCCAATGGGAAGAGGTTCCGAATCGAATTCGGGAAAGAGGCCGATGCTTCAAGCTAGTCCACCTCCTAAAGGTCCTTTTAAGAAGCCTCCGTTTGGAGGACAAGGTTCTCAGGCCGCACCGACTCGACCAAAGGCTCTACCTATGGCACCGGCATCTACAAATTCACGCCCGGATGTACCTCCATGTACTCATTGCGGGGGACCGACCCATACCTATAATAATTGTCGAAGAAGGTTGAATTTGTGCCTCATATGTGGAAAAGGCGACCATATGGCGGAGACATGTCCCTACAAGAACCCCGGACTTCAGAAAGGAGTTCAAAGGCCAATGATTCAGGCTCGTGCTTATGCCCTCGAAGGTGAAGAGCAAGATGCAGAGATTGATCCCACAGCCGTGGTAGAAGGTACCCTATGCATACATAACATGAGCATTCATGCACTCTTTGATCCGGGTGCCACGCATTCCTTTATTTCTTATGATATAGTTGCCACTCTGTGCTTGTCTATTATTTGTCTCTCTTCTTGTTATTTGGTGAGTTCGCCACTTGGTGGTAGTCTTCAGACAGATCAGTTGGTTCGGGAGTGTTCAGTTCTGATTGAAGGGAAAGAATATCCGGCTGATTTAATTGTTATGCCTATGAAGAGGTATGGAGTTATTTTGGGTATGGACTGGTTGTCCAGGCACCGGGCCAATGTTGATTGTTTTGCGAAGAAGGTGATTTTGGGTAATGAATTGGTGATTAGTAGTGGATCAAGAACGGTATCTTTCTTGTCTTATATGGAAGCTCACAAGTTGATGAGAGAAGGAGCAACGGGATTTATTGCTTACCTTCTTAATAGGACGAAAGATCAAGTTAAGTTGGAGGATACCGCGGTTGTTAAGGATTTTTCCGATGTGTTTCCGGAAAATTTGAGTTCTTTACCACCGGACCGTGAGATCGAATTTGTTATCGACTTATATCCAGGATCCACACCGTATTCTAAGACTCCGTATCGGATGGCACCGGCCGAATTGAAAGAGTTAAAGATTCAATTGGAAGAATTACTCAAAGTTGGATATATACGACCAAGTTCGTCACCTTGGGGTGCTCCGGTGCTCTTTGTTAAGAAAAAGGATGGAACCTTAAGAATGTGTATAGATTACCGGGAGCTTAATCGGATGACTGTAAAGAATAAGTATCCTTTGCCCCATATTGAGGATTTATTCGACATGTTACAAGGTTCGGGGGTATACTCAAAATTGGACTTGAGACAAGGATACTATCAATTGAAAATCCGGGAAGAGGACATTCCGAAGACGGGATTTAACACCCGGTATGGACACTACGAGTTCGTAGTGATGCCTTTTGGATTGACTAATGCTCCGGCTGCTTTTATGGATATGATGCATCGAATTTTCCGGCCCTATTTGGATAAGTTTGTGGTAATATTCATCGATGACATCTTGGTTTATTCGAGAACTCCGGAGGATCATGCCAGGCACCTCAGAATTGTGTTGGACACCTTAAGGGAACATCGGTTGTATGCTAAGTTTAGCAAATGCGAGTTCTGGATTGATCGGGTAGCATTTCTCGGCCATATTATCTCAAGGAAAGGTTTAGAAGTAGACCCTTCTAAGATTGAGACGGTTATTCAATGGCAAAGCCCGAAAAATGCTTCAGAAGTAAGGCGTTTCTTGGGTTTGGCAGGCTACTATCGGAGATTCATTCAGGATTTTTCGAAGATTGCAGCTCCTTTAACCCGATTGACTAAGAAGGCGGTTAAGTTTGAGTGGGACGAGGCATGTGAGGCTAGCTTTCAACTTTTAAAGGAGAAGTTGACTACCGCTCCTGTATTAGCACTTCCCGAAGGTACAGAAGGATATACAGTTTATACGGACGCCTCAAAGGAAGGTTTGGGATGTGTGTTGATGCAAAATGGAAGAGTAATCGCCTATGCCTCAAGGAAATTGAAAGAGCATGAACAGAACTACCCCACTCACGATTTGGAATTAGCGACAGTGATCTTTGGTTTGGGTAAGTGGAGTCACTATCTTTATGGAATTTCATTCAAGGTCTTTTCCGATCATAAGAGTCTCCAATACTTATTCTCACAAAAGGAATTGAATAAAAGACAACGGCGTTGGATGGAACTTTTGGCGGATTATGAGTGTACAATCCGATACCATCCCGGCAAAGCCAATTTGGTCGCGGATGCGCTTAGTAGGAAAGCTAGCGTGTCCAATGTGAAAGTGGAGATTGGAGATGAGAATGAGTTGTTCAGACTGAGGGCTAGTATTCGGAATATCACGGTTCAACCAGATCTTAAACAGAGATTATTTGATGCTCAGAGGATTGATCCCAAAGTTCAGAAATTAGCTGAGAAAGCTCGAGCTGATTCAGAGTGTCCGTTTGGGTTTGATGATACGGGACTTCTAAGATTCAAGAATAGAGTTGTTGTCCCGGAAGAGTTAAAAAGGATTATTCTTGAGGAAGCCCATCGGTCAGGGTATTCGATACATCCCGGAGGGAACAAAATGTATAAGGATCTTAAACAATTCTATTGGTGGAATGGGTTGAAACGGGATGTGATCAACTTCGTGAAACATTGTATGACTTGTCAAGTGGTAAAGGCAGAACATCAAAAGCCATCGGGGCTACTTCAACCATTGCCTATCCCAGAATGGAAATGGGAACAAATAGCTATGGATTTTGTTTCGGGATTACCAAAAGTGAGAGGAGGTTTCGATGGAATTTGGGTTATCGTGGACAGATTGACAAAATCAGCTCATTTTCTTGCTATCAGAATGTCCGATAAAGTGAGTAAATTGGCCAAGAGATACAATGATGAGATTGTCAGGCTTCATGGTGTACCTGTTAGTATTGTCTCGGATCGGGATCCCAGATTTACTTCACGGTTATGGCAAGAATTACAGAAGTGTTTGGGAACAAGGCTTCAATTCAGCACAACTTTCCATCCTCAGACCGATGGACAATCAGAAAGGTTGATTAAGTATCTGGAGGACCTGTTGAGAGCTTATGCATTGGACTTTCAAAGCTCGTGGAATGAACAGTTGCCGTTAATCGAGTTTGCTTACAACAATAGCTATCAAGCCTTGATTGAAATGACCCCTTATGAAACTCTTTACGGACGTAAATGTCGATCACCGTTGTTCTTTGACTTGGAGGAATGGAATTGGACCAAGCAAGAAGGGATTAAAAGAGGGGAAAAGAAGGAAAAACCCTCTAAGGCTGTACAAGAGGCTATTGATAAGGTTCAGATAATTAGACAACGGATGAAGGCCGCTCAGGATCGACAAAAGAGTTATGCAGATCTTCGGCGGAAGAATTCGGAGTTTGAGGTTGGAGATAGAGTTTTCTTAAAGGCTTCTCCACGAAAAGGGTTCTCAAGGATTGGACGGGGAGGAAAATTAAACCCTCGGTATATGGGACCATATGAGATTCTAGAGAACATTGGGGATAAGGCTTATCGATTGGACTTGCCTCCGAGTTTGACTGGAATTCATAACGTATTTCATGTTTCACAGCTCCGAAAGTATTATCGAGACGAGTTCGAGGTTCTACCAGTTGAAGAAGTGGAATTAGAACTGGATCTCACCTTCGTTCAGAAGCCGATTAAGATATTGGATCGAAAATTTCAGGAACTTCGAAATCGGCGTATTCCACTAGTCAAGGTTCTTTGGAGAAGTGATAAAACCGAAGAGGCTACGTGGGAGACGGAGGATAAGATGAAAAGATTTCACCCCGAATTGTTTCCGAGCGAGCAATGAATCCGAGGACGGATTCTTTTAAGGGGGAGAGATTGTAACGCCCCGACTTTTCGGACGTAAAGGTATGACGTATGTGTTTACCAATTTGCGCGAATTAATTGTTTTTACGTGTTTTATATTTAATTTTATTATAAATTGTTATTATTTTATTTTATTATATTTTATTTTAATTTATTATTAATTCTAATATATATATATATATATATATATCGTAATATAATATAATATATATATATATATATATATACATATTTCTTTAATTATTATTAATTTATTGATTATGCTAATTAAGTTTATGTTAATTAATCATGTTTTAATTAATTAATTACGTGACTTTAAATTATGTTTATAAATTAATTTTGATTTATTTAATTAAAATATTTATGCATGGATTTTTATTGAATTATGCATGAATTTTAATGTATTTATGCATGAATTGCATGAAATGTGCATGTTGTTCATTTTGTGCATCGTTCTTATATGAAATGATATCGAAATGCCATGAATTTGTAGTATGTCGTAAATATATGTGTTATGAACATGCTTATATGCTCGGTTTATGTTTTCGTATTTATTTGTTATGTTAACGAATTTAATTTGATTTGAGGAACCAAATCGGGGGTTAACGAGCACTTAGCGTACCCTTGGTTCCGAATTTAATATCTTGAGCTCGGGAACTCGGATTCGAGTTCCGTCAACTCCGCTGAACTCGTAACGAAAATTCGAGTTTAGTAAACTTAGCCTTATATTTTTCCTAAGTCATTTGAACCTCCGAAATTCAACCGAAAAACGAGACGGAGACTAAACTGACCTTGTTGTACAAATTTAGCCATATCTTATCCAAACTTTCACCAAATTAACCATGGTTTGATTCTTTAGAACCCTAACTCAACCACCTATCCTAACATATCAAGCCCTAACCAAACTAATCCTCACACAATCCCCAAACATCAGCCAAAGTTACTACCTTTCAGTCCAGTCCCGTAACCCTTCCTTCCTTAGAGATTTTGGAGCTCAAATCTCATCCAAACTTCATTCAATCAACAAGGTAAGTTTAGGATTGCAATATATGTTTATTTCTGTTCATTTTCATCCTTTCATTCACGATTTTGAGCATGGATTCGAGAATTTCTGGGCTTTTTCTGAAAATGGAGAATTTTGGGCATTTTCTTGATCTCATTCGATTCTTGTTGGTTTTGATTGATTCCAAGCTTGTGAATGATTATTTTGACATCCTCATATCATTTATGGTCATTGATTTCATGGTGGTTTAGATATTTATGAGTTATCATTTATGATCATTGATTTCTTGGTGGTTGAAGTATTTATGAGTTATCTTTTATGGTACTTTGAGAAAATTTCACATGAAGGTCACGTACGATTGCTGTCACGGTTGAGCTCTTTTTGGAACTGATATATATGTTGAATTTGTGTTTCTTGGATGAGTATTTGTTGGCCTAAACTGGTATGAATATGTGGAGTTGAAGTGTATCGTTCTTGCTCTGTTTTTCCTCGAGAGCTTTGCTCTGTTTTGGCCTGATTTTCTGCTGTCATAGCTGCTGTAATTCCTTCTTCTTTTGCTGTCCATTTTCGTGGCCTTGTGGGTGTGTTTTGGAGGAGTTTCTTGCAGCTTTTCTTGCTCAGTTTTGTTGCTTATGTTGCCTGCATTTCTTGCTGGAACTTCTGCCCTTTTTCTACTACGTTTGCTGTCAAGAACAGGGGAGGTCGCTGCTGTGCGACACGGGTGTGTCGTTTTCTTCCTTTCCAGCGGGAACGGGGGTGCAGACTTGGCCTGGAATTGCTGTACCGAGACATGGGGGTGTCTCGGTCTGGGCTTGGGAGGTGACACGGGGGTGTCACCCCGTTTTTCTTGAACTGTTTTGCTGCGTTTTCCTTGGCCTGTTGCTGCTGTACTGCTGTATGAATATATGCATGGCTGTGTTATTTGGGTGCTGTGTGCATGCGTTGCATGCATGGGTGTGGTGTTGTGTATGCATGGTATTGTAGTATATATGTTAATTTCATGCATGGGTTATATATATATGTAGAATATATGTATTTATTATATAGTAAATACATGCATTTGGTTATTATATAATTATTATATTATATATATTTATTTATTATATTATATATATTTATTATATATTTTAAATATTATTTAATTTAATTAAATTCTTGAAATTAATTGATTTCCATTTTGCGTATTTAATTATCGACTATTGATTGAACGTTTTATTTATTTATTTTATTCCTAAATGTGAATATGAATATTATGTATTATGATTATTAAATGAATTCTTGGATTAATTGATATGCATTATGAACGTTATGAATTTATGAAAAATTATATGAAATATGAATTTATGAATTTATGAAATTGAATGAAATATATGAACGAATGGTTTGATTTTATGTTTTAAATTTCTTAATAGTGCACATGAACATTTTATTGATATAACATGATCATTTATGCATTCATGTCATATTCACTTCATTGCTGAGCGTCATATGTGGTCATTGAGTCTCATACCTTTTCTTTTGCACAGATTCGGGTTTGGTCGGAGACGAGGGCGAGCATTGAGACGCTTGTGCCTTTCTTTTGCTTTGGTAAAGGTGGGTTTTTCTTCTACTAGTTAAAACAACCCTATATATCCCTCATGTGCAAGGTTTTAAGCCAAAATAGTATATTATATACTTCGAGTCATTTTGGGTAAATGATTTCAAACGTATGACCCCTTTTATTTATGAAACCCTACCTTATGTTTGGCGAGATATTTATGATTTATGATTGCACGGGCCCCGGGACTTAGTATATGTGGCTAACCGAGGAAGCAAGGGCTGACGGGGATCCCATATACTAGTTCCAACCAAACTACGGCGATACCGGCCCTCTTTAGGAGGTTTAGCGAGGAATGGGAGCTGAGTGCCCTTGGGGGATTCATGTACCCCCATTGGCCTATGTATGAACCGGTGGCCGGGTCTTGCAAGCCTGTCCACCACCCGGAGGAAGAAGGTGTACATGAATGATTATGATCATGTTATTTATGAGCACAAAAGATATATGTATGATAATGAATGATTGAATAATTGATTATGATTACACGAGGAGTAGGTTGGAGATTGTGCACGCCCACTCGCCGGGCCATAAACCCTTATGATCAATTATGAATGAAAATGAACGTCGTAATCCCGTTGATGTTTTCTTTTGTTTAACCACTTGGTAATTCTTATCAAACTTCACACGGGATTAGGGCTTGCATGTATGTGTTTAAATTATGCGATATTATATCTTATGTCCCGTTTTATACCCACCAGTCTCTTTTAGACTGAACCCGGTTGTTTTCAGTTGTTTTGTGCAGGTATAGGAGTGCTAGGCGGGAATAGAAGTCGTCTAGGTCTTGCATTTATGTTTAGCACTTCTTTTCAGTCTCATATATTCATACCCTTATTGTTATTCTGTATATGATCATAGTATAGCTTGGAGCGTTATGATTTTGTAGGCCGTGAGTGCCGTTGAACTTGAATGCTTTTGTATATCGATTTTTGGAGCTTGGTGGCTCACTGTATATATGTTATGTCGTTCTTGCTTCCGCGTTTTATTTTAACTCTGATTTTTATATTATCTTGAGTTGAATGGTTTAAGGGTTAGTCCCGCCTAGCATAGCGTGTGTGTTATGTCCCCGTTCGCCGTGGATTTGGCACGTGTATGGACTTCCATTTCATATACGGGTCGGGTCTCGGTGCGGGGGATGTGGTACCTTACGCTCGGGTGCTACAATACCATTGATTATTATCATAAGTAAATACTTCTTTATGTGCAATATATGTTTTGTGTGTTTCCATTATGTGCGCAATGTATTAGAACTGTAACGCACCGACAAGGGCATCCACGCCTATCCCGCGCTACGGACCTAGCTTGTATATAGAATTGCTATCCATATACCCGCCGGGAGTGAAGCAAGCGGTGATAAACGGACTACCTAGCTAGGCGGTACTAGACTCACAAAGCGAGTAAATGATCACAAGTATGCGGAAACTTAAATCGAAACACATCAAGTGCATAAAGTTCATTCAACCAACAATTAAGTGACCATCACGTTCCAGCACAAAATGCCCAAGGTACGGAATGCAAAATCAACCTAGTGACCAACACGGTCCAAAATAGCATAACAAACATCATACATAATAAATCCATAAATCCCGAAACATAACATAAACCATAAGTGTCAAAGTATGCCACAAGCATAACGAGTACTAACTAGACGACTAAACAAGACTCCAAAACGCCCCGCCTAGCTCGACTCCAAAACGCAACCTACGGACACGAAGGGTAAAGAGAGTCAGCTCAAAAGGAACCGGTGAGGAGAGGTTTACATAAATAAATAACATAAGGGTTCAATGCATGCTCAAAACACGACGTCCATTATCCAACTCATTTTCAAAGTAAATGCAAGTTTTAGAAAATATGGATCATAAACCACACAAAACCGGCTCGGCGAGAACGAGCACTCCAACCGATGTTACCAAACTAAGAAATCAAATCAAGCCATCCATTACACCGTTGATGATGAGGGTGTACGACCCCCAATCATCCATAACATAGAGAATTCGGTCCATGAAACCTAGCTCTCTCCAAGAAGACTTCAACCCCGAAAACCTCCTCGGGGTCTTAGTAAACTTGTCCATAGTGGGAACTTTGTGTGAGGACATCCGTCGGCCCTTGCCTTCCCGGAATATCACTCACCTCCATCCCCGAGCTCACATAAAAATTCCCCAAGCAAACGTCCTTGCAAGGTACATCATAACCTCGCTACACAACTTACACATACATAATATTCAAATGAAAGTTCCGAAACCATTTCGGGTATCTATCCCATATACCAAAACTCAAGTTTTACTTGTAAACCGATTTCCATAAGTAAATATTCATAATACGAGCAAAGCTCACAAAACTTGGCTTAGAAAGCCTACATATACATTTTGAAAACGGGAGTTTAAATCATCAAATATGATAGGCCATATGTGTCCACAGTTTTGAAAACATCTTATATATATATAACTCCTCACCTTCACCAAGAACTTCGAAGGCCAACTACGAGCAACAAGCTAATCGACCGGAGACTCACCACCTAACAAGACAAACGTACTAACAAAGGTAAGACTCGACTCAACACCAAATAAGACGACGCATGGCTTAAAAGAATGCAAATATGTCCATGAGATGCAATGAATGTCCAAGTATAGCATAAGTTCAGCAATGATGATCAAACAACATCATATAAGTCATATAACAAGCTTTCAAGTCATAAGACGTACAAATAACAACATGTGAACCATACTTAGCACAATCTTACACATAATCGAAGCATGAAAGACATTATAATGCATATAAACATGATTCTAAGTCATATATATCATATTAGGGGTGTAAGAAGTGTAAAGGAAGTGAAAACGAAGCAAAACGGTCAAGATCATGAAAACTCAAAAATTAGACCCGAGAGCACCCAAACGGGCGTTTGGTGTTTGTGAAGGAAATGCAAACGGGCGTTTGACCCTGAAAATTCATGACAGTAGGTTCTCACACGGGGGTTTGGTGTTTCAATGCAATTTCCACACGGGCGTTTGGCATGCTACTATTGCAAATCGGATTTACGAACATATGCTTGAAAATGGTGAAAATTAAGCTCCAAATACTCCTAAATCATGCTCCAAATCTAATGCAATATGTATAAACGAATTTAAACATCAAATATCATGTTATGAACATTTAGGAATGAATATGCATCAAAATTCCAACAAATTACAAGCATGAACTTCATCTTCTTCACACATTCAAGCTCCAAGCTCAACAATGGTGAAATCTTCAATCATGCAAGAAACTTAAGGAAGTTAATCACATTCTTCATGAAATTGCTCAAGGAACAAGAATCTAACACGAAATCAAGCAAAAACATACAAGAACATGAACATGCAAGAATTCTCCAAAAAGCTTCAAAGGTCAACAATAGTGGATTTCACATAAGGGCATAAACGCAAGTAATTCTCATACCAAAATGTTCCCAATATCAAAATAAGCACATTTTCAACAAGAAATTCGAATTCAATCCAACATATAAGAACCCTAGTTCAAAAGCTTCAAGAACATAAACCCATCAAAGAAGCACATAAGCGTTACCTTAAAAGCTGAAAATCGAAGAGAAAGTCGAGTTCTTCAACCTTGAATCTCTAGCTTCAATCTCTAATCTTGTCTCTTGAAAATGGCTTGAAGTGTTCTTGAGAGAATATGAATAGGTTGGAGAGAAGACTGAGGGAGAGAGGGCTTGAATCTTGTGTTTTAACGTAAAATGAGTTTAGGGTGTTAAAATCTGATTTAGTTATTTGGGTCAGCTGATTGGTTCGCGAACCGGGTCAATTGGAGCGGGTTATAAGTGAAATTGGGTCTATAATTGGGTTAAATTTGAAATTGGGTCGCAAGTCTTCTTAAATGGTTGACTTTCGTAAAATGGCCATATCTTCTTCGTCCGAACTCCAAATCGACCGATTCAAGAATCCACGAACTCGTAATCGAATTATCTACTCAATTTCACTAAGTTCTATCCAGTTCCAGGCTTAGAAAATAAAATTACCATTTAGTCCCTAAATTATGCTTTAATATCCAAATAAGCACATAGTTTCGATTAATCACGAAGCATGCTATCAAAAATCAATAAGAACAATATGAGCACATAATTAACACGTCAAATGATCATGTATTTCATACAAATCATATATTTCACATAAACACGAAACGGTTATCATTTAAGGCATAATCTCACATAATTCATGCATAAAAAGGTAAATCGTTCACTCTCGTAACAAAACTTACCTTGATCGAGAAACGGGGCATCACAACCTCCCCTCCTTAAAGAAATCTGGTCCCCAGATTCATCATCGGAAAACAACTCAGGGTGAAAACTCCACATCTTCTCTTCCGTTTCCCATGTTGCTCCTTCGGACTTAAGATCTTTCCAAAGTACCTTAACCAATGGAATTTGTCGATTCCTCAACTCTTGAACCTTCGTATCCAAGTTCTTTACCGGTTGTTGATTAAATGTCAAGTCCGGATCCAATTGTGCCTTTTCAATCGACATAGTTTCCATCTCATCCTGAAAATACTTCCTCAATTGTGACACATGAAACACATTGTGAATTCTCGTGAGATTCGGATGCAAATCCAAGCGATAGGCAACTTCCCTAATACGTTCCATAATCTCAAACAGACCAATGAACCTCGGATTTAACTTACTACCCTTTCCAATTCGTGAGAATCCCTTTCTCGGTGTTGCCTTTAAGAAAACCCGATCACCCACTTCGAATTCCAAATCTTTCCTTCTCCGATCGACATAACTCTTTTGTCGGTCTTGTGCCGCTTTCATATGTTGCTTAATCTTTTACACTTTCTCAATTGCTCCCTTAATTAAATCGGGCTTGGTTCCTCGCTCCAAACCGTTTTCCTCGGTCCATTTCCATTCCTCAAGATCCCAATAAAGAGAAGATCTAAACTTACGATGATACAAAGCTTCATACGGTGCCATCTTGATCGAAGATTGGTAATTATTGTTGTAGGTGAATTCGATCAAAGTCAATTCCTTATCCCACTCATTCGAAAAGTCCAATATACAAGCCCTTAATAAATCCTCAAGAAACTTAATCAAGCTAAGTTTACGAAACTCGAATTTTCGTTACGAGTTCAGTGAAGTTGACGGAACTCGAATCCGAGTTCCCGAGCTCAAGATATTAAATACGGAACCAAGGGTGTGCTAAGTGCTCGTTAGCCCCCGACTTGGATTCCAAAATTCAAATTAAATCCGAAACACATGCAATTGAATCCGAAAATACGAAACGAACAAATATTCATATACAAGACACGTATAAGTTCAACATATTAAATATGCACGAAGTTTCGGTATCAATTCATATAGAAACGAAGCACGTAAATGTCACTCATACGAAATGTAACAATAAGATTCATAACATTGTAAATAATACTTAATAAATACATATATACTTTATCAAAATCATGCATGCAAATATTTAAGTATATACATATATATATAATTTATAATACATGCATGCATAATCAATTTATAAATATAAAATGCATGCATTACAATATTCATGCACACGTACACAATTAACATATATATTTATATTATATAAATATATTTAATATTAGTATCATTAAAATAATATATATATATATATATTTAATATTAATATTATTAAAATAAAATAATTAACATTTAATACATTTAAGGAATAAATTAAATATGTAAAACACGTATAATTAATTATTCGCGGAATTGATCAACATATACGTCATGCTGTAAAAAATAAGAAAAACGGGGGCGTTACACATTACCTCATGAAGCGAGATTGAGGGAGGCTCAAAACGTGTCAAGAAAGCGTCGATTCTTGTGAGTTATTGAATCCCTAAGGGTTTCTTGGAATGATAAGTGCATACGATGATGCGTTCATAATATATAAGGGTGATTGTTACAAGAACTTCATCACTGAGATGTCCCGCTTGAGAACATTCCTAAAAGGGAAAGAAAGTTTCCTGAAACTTCCAGATTAGAAAAAATCTCACAGGTCAAGGACTTGATTCATTAATCCTTAGACTTGAGATTTTGTAATGTCTCATATGAGCTAACTCTATAATCTTTGATGTAGGCTCAAGAGGGTGTCGATATACTGACACCTGAACCATGACCTATGTTGGGATTACAGAAGTGGCATATGTAGAATTAGTAGAATCAATAAAGGAGCTACACTTGTTACAAGAACAAGAATGATCTCTTACTGATTGAGTTGTTCATAGTCCATTAAACATTAAACCCTTAGCCAAGGTGGATAAAGATCAAGACATCTGGAAAATGGGGTTTTCTAGGATTGATATCGAAATGGATATGAAACGAACTTAACTTTAAAGATCAAGAATAGTAGGGCTTTGAGAATATTCCCATGCCTTAGTTCTCGATTGAGAGATGGAGTTGTAGGAGAATCGTATTTCACTGATTGTCATTGACTGAAAGGTTCTTCGATTTATTTCGTTATTCGGCTAGGGGTCACAGACCCATTGCTAGATTACGAAAGTGTGATCTGTGAAGTGATTAATTAATTAGGGAATTAATTAATTGTTGTAACTGCTAATCGAATAATGAACCTAAAGGGTCACACACAAATGCCAGAACATGAGGGTTATGGTAGGATGTTAATATGATTAACGAAGGATCAAATTGTTGATCAAGAATGGAGATTGTAACACGTGGGCATTGCCACCTGTCAAGGACACGTGACTGCCACATGTCACGTAGCCACTGCGTGGCTGCCACGTGTCATGCACACGTAGCACGTACGAGGTTCCATTTGTGTAATTATGTTACACGTGAATTCTTTTCTTGAATTAATTAATTAAATTGTAATTAATTAACTTTAGTCTTTTAATTAATTTTGAATTAATTGTTAAGATTATTCTCAAATAAACTTAACCCAATAAATAATTAATTAGGAATTAATTTATTTATTGAATATTGACTTTTAACTTTAGGAAAGTTGAAAAGTCCAACTTCCTATTATAGGAGAGAGAAGGTTATTCTTGCAAGACTTGGAGAACAAGTTGGGAACTTATTTTCTCTAATTAAATTAATAATTAAATTAGTTAATTAGTGAGCAAGAAAACAAATCCCATTGGTTTAGGAAACCCTACTAGGGTTCGAACCACCAAGTATTTATACTAGGGGTGGTGCTTCTCTTATTCTTTAGACCAACACTCACGAAGTGTTATGTTTTTGAGAAAAATTAAAAGAAAAGTTTTCAAAGCAAAAATTTTGCTAGCCATTAACACAAGCTATAGAACTAGCATTCTCACTTGTTTGATCGTGTTCTAGGACTGGTGTGGATACACTTTGGAGGCCTTCTACTTTGGAGTCTAAATCGAAGGACGTTCGAGGGACTTTCCGCTTGAAGGGTGTTTGTTAGGCGGTAACAACATCACAAGAAAGCTTCAACTAAAGTGAGTTTCTTGTTATTCCCAACGTTACAAAAATTGCAAGACAACGATTAAACTTGTGGAAAATTTTTAAACTTCCGCTGCGTACTCTTTCACGTTTTTCAACACGTGTGTTGTGAGGGAGAAAAGGATGATTTCAGCCTTTGAATGAGGTTAAAATGGGTCGGGTTATGAATAAATTCGGTCCATGCGGATTGAATTTTAAATGCTAGGGGGTTCAAACGGCTTTCGAAAAATACGAGGTTAATTCCATTAGATCTAAATTTTCGAAACAAGTCCAATGGTGAAGTTGAAATTTGAATCTAAATTTCTGAGCTTAAGTTAGCCGAAAAACGGCCTAAAATGCCCTGTTTACTAATAGGTCCCTAAATTTGAAAAGAAGTCAAATAGTGTGACACCCCGCCTGCTTGCACGTACAGGTTTGTGCCACGTGTGAGTTTAATTTTCATATTTACATTTATTTTCATATTAATTGATGCATTTATATTTGAATTCTTTTTCTTTATTCAATTCTTATATGAACTATTTGAAATATTTGATAAGAGTTTGGCCTATTTGAACTTATGATTTGGATTCTTATGATTTGAGAATTTGTGAATTATGAATTTGAATCCCGAGCATGATAAATTCGTGAATTACATGAATTATATGATTTTTGGACTTAATTGTATAATTTCAATGTGTTTTGGACTTGATTGAACCTTAGTGGACTCAATTGAACTTTTCTTCAATGTTTTGGGCCTTTTTGCAAACTGGCCACCCTTGAGTCATTAATTCGTAACTTGAGTTCGGGAACTCGAATTCGAGTTTCGTCTTGGCCGTTGGACTTGAATCGACGATTTGGACTAAATGGAATAAGCCTTGTATTTGTTCGATGCTATTTTGACCCCTGACGACGCAGATTTAAATATTAAGCCCCTAAAACTTAATTGTGAGCTACAATACTCATATCATGTACTTCACTTGACCTAAAGCCACACTAAACTATCTCTCTATTACATTTTTGTTGATGAAATTTGAACCCACCTCAACCAACAAGAAGGAAGAAGAGCTTCAAGTACCAAACCACCATTTTTGGTCCATTTTGAACTCAAGCTAGCTTTTCTTTCTTCCAACTTCAAATGTAAGAGTAGATTCTTGATGTCTGCATTCTTGTGATCATTTTGCTCCATATGAATCATGAATTATGTTAGAAATTCCTTGGATATTGTAGCACCCCGAGCGATGGGCACCCCATCCCCCGCATTATAGCTCGACACGTGTAACGAAATGAGGACTCCACACACGCATAAAACCATAGCGAATGGAGAGAAACAAAATAAAAACCCTAGGCTAGGTGGTCAAGACCCTAATACAGAGTGCACAACAAAATCAAAACAAGTGCGAAAGCCACTGGATCTCAAATAAACGAATATACTGTTAGGAATAGTGCTCTTAAAGCAGCTTTTATGCTTTACTATATCCTTGTAAAATCACAAACTGTCTTTGAATAATAAACGAGATGATTTTGTTCATAGGGAATCACTTCTTTATGTGCTTATTTATGTTTGTTTGGGTTGACTGTGTTTTGCATGTTTTGAACTCCCCTAATCCGATGAGGCCGTTAAGAACATTCCCATTATGGGAATGATACATGAAACAAGTTCTTAACTCCATAGGCGAGGATTAGAAACTTCTCCAAGTCGATGAGTCTGATAGACAGTGGGAGTGTCGACGTTAAATCCATTGAGATTTGCTTATGTGATTATGTCCTTTTGAAGGATCATTCAGTTTCATAGAATGATAAGTGCATACGATCATGCGTTCATAATACATAAGGATGATTGTTACAAGAACTTCATCACTGAGATGTCCAGCGTGAGAACATTCCTAAATGGGAAAGGAAGTCTCCTAGAAACTTCGAGATTAGGAAATATCTCATAGGTCAATGACGTGATTAATACTCCTTAGACTTGAGATTCTGTAATGTCTCATATGAGCTAATTCTGTAATCATTGATATAGGCTCTAAAGGGTGTCTCCATATAGACACCTGAACCACGGCCTATGTTGGGATTACACAAGTGGCATATGTAGGATTAGTAGAATCAATAAAGGACCTACACTTGTTAAGAACAAGAATGATCTTTTACTGATTGAGTTGTTCGTAGTCCATTAAACATTAAACACTTGGCCAAGGTGGATAAAAGATCAAGACATCAAGAAAATGGGGTTTTCTTAGATTGAGATCTAAATGGATATGAAACGAACTTAACTTTAAAGATCAAGAATAACGAGGCTCTGAATCTTATTCCCATGCCTTAGTTCTTGATTGAGAGACGGAGTTGTAGGAGGATCGTATTTCACTGATTGTCGTTGACTGAAAGGTTCTTCGATTCATTTTGTTATTCGGCTAGGGGTCACACACCCATTGTTTGATTACGGTAGTGTGATATGTGAAGTGATTATTTAGTTATGGGAATTAATTATTACCGTCACTGCTAATCGAATAATAAACCTAAAGGGGTCACACACAAATACCAAAATACGAGGGTTATGGTCGGATGTTAATTGGATTAACGAAGGCTCAAATTGTTGATCGAAAAGGAGCTGGAACACAGGGGTATTGCCATGTGTCACATAGCTTGTATGGCTACCACGTGTCACGCACAGGTGGCTCGTACATAGCTCCAAATGTGTAATTATATTACACGTGAATTATTTTCTAAAATTAATTAATTAAATTATAATTAATTAATTTTGGTATTTTAATTAATTATGAATTAATTGTTAAGACTATTCTCAAAATAATTAACCCAATAAATAATTAATTGGGAATTAAGTTATTTATTGAATATTGACTTTTGACTTTAGTTATTAATGGTTGAAAAGTCAAACTTCCTAATATAGGAGAGAGAAGGCATCTCTTGCAAGACTTGGAGAATAAGTTAGGAACTTATTATTCCAATTAAATTAATAATTAAATGAGTTAATTAGTGAGCAAGAAAACTCATCCACTAGGTCTAGGAAACCCTAAGTGGACGATCCACACTAGTAAATGTGTTGGAAAAACAAGAGCAGAAACGCAGCGGAAATTTAAAATTTTTCCAAAAGATTGATCATGGACTTGCAATTCTCGTATCATATCTTAGGGTGTTTAGAAACTTACGTAGATTGAAGCTTTCTAGTGATGTCAGTACCGCCTACTGAACACCCTTCAAGCAGAATGTCCTTCGAACGGTTCTCGATAAATCCCAAAGCAGTGATCCTCTAAAGCGTATCCACACCAGTCCTAGAACACGATCAAGCAAGTGAGAATGATAGTTCTATAACTTGTGTTAATGGCTAGGGTTTTGCTTTGAAAACTTTTCTTTTAGTTTTCTAAAAAACTTAACACTTCGTGAGTGTTGGTCTAAAGAATAAGAGAAGCACCACCACTAGTATTATACTAGTGTGGATCGAGCCCCTTAGGGTTTCCTAAGCCTAATGGGCTTTGTTTTCTTGCTCACTAATTAGCCAATTAATTATTTAATTTAATTAGAGAAAATAAGTTCCCAACTTGTTCTCCAAGTCTTGCAAGAATAACTTTCTCTCTCCTACAATAGGAAGTTAAAATTTTCAACTTTCCTAAAGCTAAAAGTCAAGATTCAATAAATTAATTAATTCTTAATTAATTATTTCTTGGGTTAAGCTTGAGAAATAAAATCTTAATAATTAATTCAAAATTAATTAAAAGACTTAAATTAATTAATTACAATTTAATTAATTAATTCTAGAAAAGAATTCATGTGTGGAATAATTCCACACGCCTATGCCACGTTATCCATGACACGTGTGCATCACACGTGTAACCCACGTATACAAGACACGTGGCAGCCAAGTGTCAATGACACGTGGCAGTAACGTCATTACCGTGACTCATGGCGAGGCATTTTGCCTTCTTCGATCAACATTTTGATCCTTTGTTAATCATATTAATATCTTACCATAACCTTCGTATCCTGGCATTTGTGTGTGACCCAATAGGTTCATTATTCGATTAGCAGTGATAATAATTAATTAATTCACTAATTAATTAATCACTTCACAGATCACACTATCGTAATCTAAATGGATGTGTGACCCCTAGCCGAATAACGAAATGAATCGAAGAACCTTTCAGTCAATAACATACAGTGAAATACGATCCTCCTACAACTCCATCTCTCAATCAAGAACTAAGGCATGAGAACATTCTCAGAGCCTAAATATTCTTGATCTTTAAAGTTAAGTTCGTTTAATATCCATTTAGACCTCAATCCAAGAAAACCCCATTTTCTTGATATCTTGATCTTTTACCCACCTTGGCCAAGGGTTTAAGTTTAATGGACTATGAACAACTCAATTAGTAAGAGATCATTCCTGTTCTTGCAACAAGTGTAGGTCCTTTGTTGATTCTACTAATTCTACATATGCCACTTGTGTAATCCCAACATAGGTCGTGGTTCAGATGTCTATATGGCGACACCCTTTTGAGCCTATATCAAAGATTACAGAGTTAGCTCATATGAGACATTACAGAATCTCAAGTCTAAGGATAAAAGAATCACGTTATTGACCTGTGGGATATTTCCTAATCTGGAAGTTTCTAGGAGGCTTCCTTTCCCATTTAGGAATGTTCTCACGCCGGACATCTTAGTGATGAAGTTCTAGTAACAATCACCCTCATGTATTATGAACGCATCATCGTATGCACTTATCACTCCATGAAACTGAGTGATCCTTCAAAAGGACATAATCACATAAGCAAGTCTCAACAGAGTCAAGGTCGACACTCCCATTGTTTGTCGGACTCTCGACTTGAAGAAGTTTCTAATCCTCGCTTATGGAGTTAAGAACTTGTTTCATGTGTTGTTCCCATAACAACAAAGTTCTTAATAGCCTCATCGGATTAGAGGAGTTCAATACATGCAAAAACACAGTCAACCCAGACAGACATAAATAAGCACATAAAGAAGTGAATGCCTATGAACAAAATCATCTCGTTTATTATTCAAAGACTGTTTGTGATATTACAAGGAAATAGTAAAGCCAACAACTACTTTAAGGGCACTATTCCTAACAATATATACTAGTGGTGGTGCTTCTCTTATTCTTTAGACCAACACTCAAGAAGTGTTAATTGTTTTTAAGAAAATAAAAAAAAAAATTTCAAAGTAAAATATCCTAGCCTAACATAAGCCAAAGAACTAGCACTCTCACTCGCTTGATCGTGTTCTAGGACTGGTGTGGATACGCTATGGAGGATTACCTACTTTGGGATCTAATCGAAGGATGTTCGAAGGACATTCCGCTTGAAGGGTGTTCGATAGGCGGTATCGACATCACAAGAAAGCTTCAACCTACGTGAGTTTCTTGATACACCCTACGATACGATACGAACATTGCAGGTCTTTTAGATCTACTTTCGGGAAATGTTTTAAACTTCCGCTGTGCATACTCTGCCGTTTTCCAACAAGTGGTATCAGAGCCACCTTGCAACGTTCGTATTGTATCTTTACCGATTTACGAATTTTGACTGAAAATTCTTAAATTTGGATAATTAGCTACGTATTCTTTGTTGTTGTTTGAAATACGAATTTATCGAATCAAAACTGTTTCTTGAAAATTCTTCAAAAACTATTTTCGTAAAATCAGCTTGTAGGCTGTTTTAATTCAGATTGAATTGAACTATTTTAATCCGAAATTGGATTGCTTGAATTTATCGAAATTACGAAACGAGAAATGGAACTGGTTCATTTCCTAAGCGGGATTGCACGCACATGTACGGGCATGGGGCGGCAAGCCACCGCCCCACTACACCGTATCCCGTGAGCAGACGTCGGGCGCGCCTAGGTGCTGTGGCGCTTTGTTCCCCCCATCGCCGACAATTCCCACGGGCTGTTCCCCCCATCGCCGGTAATTCCCTCACGTACCCTTATGTGGGAAACGTCGACGACTTCCGGGACGCCCTTGGTGGCTGTGTGAGCGAGCGCACTTGCGGGCGAAGGCCGCGCTCCTCGCTTGGGGTTTTCGGAACATTGTTTTTCGTTTCGTGTTTTCCATGTTTCGTAAAATCTCAGTTTTTAATATCTGATTTTATTTTAAAATTTGATTTTAATTTTAAAATTATTTATTTGAAATAATAATAAAATTTGTGATTTTATGAATTAAAGTCAACTTCTTATTTTTCGAGGAAATATTGAATATCACTTTGAATGATATTTTTGACAAAAATTTAATTTTGAATTAATTGAGATTTTGTCAATTGATCCGGGTTCGATTTTGATAAATTCTTGAATAATGAACTAATATTCAAATTACTTAAGTTAGTTATAACTTGAAGTCAAGGAAATTTTAAATTTAATTTGTAAATTTAAATTCAAGCGGAAGCATGCTAGTTTAGGTGATCGTGGGTTAGTCTTATGTGTGTTTTAAATTCTGCACATAGATGATTTCAATTGGGGTCGGAGCCCCATAGTTGCGTTATTTCAATTGGGGTTGGAGCCCTACTTATGTGTGTACAGTTATGTGTTTCTTATGTGGCTTTCCTTATTATTGTTTTTGGGCCGGGGTATGCACAGTGTGTTTGTCTATGGCCAATATGAAGATTGAGCCATATTACTTTATGTTAAGAGAGTAGAACGTAGGAAGTGAGGATTTTTCTTTTCATTTTGGAGACAAGCACCCAAGGAACAAGAAGGATCCACAAGGAAAACTTGAAGAACGGTGGCCATAAGTGAAGACCCTCAAAATGTTTAGGAGCGTTTCTATTAATGCAATAGATAGGGCTTTTCCATTAAATTATGTACCCCTACGTGATATGAGCTGTCTTATGTGGCATGAATGTTAGCACTAGTGATTATGGAGTGGCTCCCTGATCACATATAAGATTAGGATACCCATGATCATCACATAATTAGTATCATGCTAGGACATGTTATCTGCTAATTGCTTCAGTGATGCACTTTATGTGAAACTGCATTAAACAAGACAATTAAAATTTTGATAACATTATATGTTGGTGAGGTCATTCCAGACAACCCTATGGAAATTAAAAAATCCCATTTAAATATTAAGCAATTCGAATAAATAGGTATTTTATCACGGTAATAAAATTCCTATCATTCCATCAATAGGATTTAGGACTTAATAAGTGAAACTAATTGATGTCTCACGAGTCGTGGGGTAACTAGTGTACCTTATTAATTGTAGTTTCCTGATTAATCACTTTAAGTAATTAATATTTCTTGACCATTTTAGAATGGGTGATGTCTCACGAATCGTGGGTCGTCCCGGACTAAGTTTGGTCGAGATCTTATGATTGAAAGGTCCTGCTCAACACTAAAGTAGATATGGATGTCTCACGAGTCATGGGTCTATGATTGAAAGATTAGTGATGCAAAAATATTACTAGGAATTCCATGGGGATGGAATCGGCAATTCGTACCTACCTAAAGATTCTTAGACCTTCGGATGTCTCACGAGTCGTGGGTCCAAAACTAAGAATGCATGGGATCCTTGTCCCCATTGAGAAAATAAGTTTATTCTAGGGTCGTTAGGGATTCATAAACCTATAAAAACAATGGGAGAACATATTTCTAAAGACCATGATAATATGTATAATCGTTATTATTCAGCATGCTCATGATTTCTTTGTTTTTCATTTAGGTTGTACTTCTGTGATTCTCTACAATTGAAATGGAAACTAAAACCCCTCTACTATCCATCCTCGAATCAAACAAGTTAATGGGACCCAATTACTCTGATTAGCTTCGGAATCTAAAGATCGTTTTAGATTCTGAAAAGAGAAGATACGTTCTCTTCGAGGGAGAGCATGTCGCTGAAGGCGAGGCTCCGACTCGGGCCGAAAGAGAGGCGATTGCAAAATGGTCTGAAGACAACCTTCAAGCCCGTTGCCTCATGTTAGCCAACATGTCTCCGGACATGCAAAGGCAACAAGAGCTAACGGAAAACACTTGGGAGATTTATGACCATCTCGAGCAATTGTACCGCCCCAAAGAACGTGTTTTAAGGTACTGTTGGAAAACACGAAAGTGTTGAGCAACGGAAGTTTAAAATTTTCCAACAGCTTAATCGTTGTCTTGCAATTTTTGTATCGTATAGTAGGGTGTTTGGAAACTTACATAGTTAGAAGCTTTCTAGTGATGTCGTTACCGCCTAACGAACACCCTTCAAGCGAAATCCCTCGGAAGGCCTTTGAATTAGACTCCAAAGTAGAAGCCCTCCAAAGCATATCCACACCAGTCCTAGAAGATGATCAAGTGAGTGAGAATGCTAGTTCTATGGCTTGTGTTAGGGTAGGATTTTCACTTTGAAAACTTCTCTTTTGGATTTTCTCAAAAACTTAACACTTCATGAGTGTTGGTCTAAAAAGTAAGAGAAGCACCATCCCTAGTATAAATACTAGGTGGTTCAAAAATCCCTAGGGTTTCTCAAACCTAGTGGACTTTGTTTTCTTGCTCACTAATTAATTAATTTAATTATTAATTTAATTGGAAGAAGAAGTTCCCAACTTGTTCTCCAAGTCTTGCAAGAATAGTCTTCTCTTTGCTACAACAGGAAGTTGGACTTTTCAACTTTCCCAAAGTTAAAAGTCAAGATTCAATAAATGAATTAATTCCCAATTAATTATTTATTGGGTTAAATTTATTTGAGAATAGTCTTAACAGTTAATTCAAAATTAATTAAAAGACTAAAATTAATTATTTGCAATTTAATTAATTAATTCTAGAAAAGAACTCGCGTACGAAATAAATAGCACGCATGAAGCTACGTCAATGACATGTGTACGTGACACGTGTCGACCACGTGTGCGTGACACGTGGCAGTCACGTACCGTGCGTGACACGTGGTGGGTGCACGCCATTGTGGGCCTCTTTCGATCAATATTTTGATCCTTCGTTAATCGTATTAACATCCTACCATAAACCTCGTGTTCTGGCATTTGTGTGTGACCCTTTAGGTTCATTATTTGATTAGCAGTGACAATAATTAATTAATTCCCTAATTAGTTAATCACTTCACAGATCACACTACCATAATCTAGCAATGGATGAGTGACCCCTAGCCAAATAACGAAATAAATCGAAGAACCTTTCAGTCAATGACAATCAGTGAAATACGATCCTCCTACAACTCCATCTCTCAATCAAGAACTAAGGCATGTGAATATTCTCAGAGCCCAAATATTCTTGATCTTTAAAGTTAAGCTCGTTTCATATCCATTTCGATCTCAATCCCAGAAAACCCCATTTTCTAGATGTCTTGATCTTTTATCCACCTTGGCCAAGTGTTTAATGTTTAATTGACTACGAACAACTCAATCAGCAAGAGATCATTCTTGTTCTTAACAAGTGTAGGTCCTTTATCGATTCTACTAATTCTACATATGCCACTTGTGTAATCCCAACATAGGTCGTGGTTCAGGTGTCTATATGGCGACACCGTTTTGAGCCTATATCAAAGATTACAGAGTAAGGTCATATGAGACATTATAGAATCTCAAGTCTAAGGATTAATGAATCACGTCATTAACCTGTGAGATATTTCCTAATCTGGAAGTTTTTGGAAACTTCCTTTCCCATTTGGGAATGTTCTCATGCTGGATATCTCAATGATGAAGTTCTTGTAACAATCACCCTTATGTATTATGAACGCATCATCCTATGCACTTATCACTCCATGAAACTAAGTAATCCTTAAAAAGGACATAATCACATAAGCAAGTCTTTGCAGAGTCTAGGTCGACACTCCCACTGTCTGTCGGACTCATTGACTTGGAGAAGTTTCTAATCCTCACCTATGGAGTTAAGAACTTGTTTCATATACCGTTCCCTTAACGACAAAGTTCTTAATGGCCTCATCGGATTAGAGGAGTTCAATACATGTAAAACCTAGTCAAACCCAAACAGACATAAATAAGCACATAAAGAAGTGATTGCCGATGAACAAAATCATTTCGTTTATTATTCAAAGATTGTTTGTGATTTTACAAGAAAATTGTAAAGCCAAAAGCTGCTTTAAGGGCACTATTCCTAATAGGTACAACACGTCTAAGGAGCTCTTTCATCTCAGAATGAGAGATGGTACAAGTGTCCATGAGCACGGTCTCAAGTTTCTTGCTTTGAACGAGAAACTGACCTCCATGGAAATGCCACTGAGTGAACAACTCGCTGTGGACTTGTTGCTCGCATCGCTTCGACCATCATTAAATCCTTTCATGCTAAACTTCAACATAAATCATCCTCATGCTACTATAGCTGAGATGATTAGTCAACTTGTAACTGCTGAAGACACAATTAAGAAGGATCACAAAGTAATGATGGTCACTTCCTCTTCTAGGCCTTCCATAGGCAAAGGGAAGAAAGTTCCCAAGAAGAAGGGATCTCTTAAACCCGATGGAGGGGTTAAAAAGAGAAAGGCCAAGAAGAGAAAAGATCAGAGAGAGGACGTTTGCCACCATTGTGGCAAGAAAGGGCATTGGAAGAGGAACTGCCAAGAGTATAAGGATACTCTAAAGAAAGGTGCGTCTATTGTTGAAGTAAATCTATCTATTGATTCTAATTCTTGGGTACTTGATAACGGCTGTGGAGCTTATATCTGTAATGTTGTACAAATGTTAAATGAGGTCCGGTAGCTTGAAGAAGAAGAATGCGTCTTGAAGGTTGGTAATGGATCAAGCGTTCAAGCTCAAGCTATTGGGACATGTAGATTCGATTTAGGTGTCTTTACTTTAGTTTTGAACAAAGTCCTTTATGTACATTCTATTATTCGTAATATCATTTTCATTCCAATACTTGATTGTGAAGGTTTTGAAACTTTTTCTAGAAATGGAAACTTTTATCTTAAGAAGAATAAAACTTCTGTTTTGCTTGGTACATTATCAAATGTACTTTATACAACTAAAGACACTAATATTTTGAATATACATCAATAAAAAAACGCAAAAGAGATGACAAGATCTCGGCTTCTTTATGGCACGTGTATTCCATATTTCTAAAGATAGGATTGCTAAGTTAACTAATTTATGATCGTTCTATGATAATGAACTTAAAGAGTTATCTCATTGTGAATCATGTCTTAAAGGAAAAATGGCCAAAACTTCCTTTAATGGTAAAGTGGAATGTGCCACTAAAGTATTGGTTATAATCCATACTGATGTTTGTGGACCACTTAGTGTAAGTACGAGAAACAATCATTAGTATTTCATAACCTTTATAGATGACTTTAGTCGTTTTGGTTATGTGTACTTAATAAAGTATAAATCCGAAGCCTTTGAGAAATTCTTGGATTTCCAAAAGGAGGTTGAGAAACCAAACTGGTCACAAGATAAAGACACTTCGATCTGATCGAGGAGGCGAGTATCTAAGTGACCAATTCCTTAGTTATCTCAGAGATAATGGAATTATCTCTTAGTGGACTCCTCCAGGAACTCCTCAATTGAATGAAGTTTCGGAGATAAGGAACAAAACCCTACTTGATATTGTTCATTCCATGATGAGCTTCACTGAATTGCCACCTTCATTCTGGGGTTATGCCTTAGAATTAGCAGTTAAGATTCTGAATCTTCTTCCCTCCAAATATGTACCTAAAACCCCATTTGAAACGTAGTTTGGCAAAATTCCTAATTATTCTTACTTAAGAATTAGGGGTTGTGCTGCTTACGTGAAGAGGACAACGGGAGATAAGCTTGAAGCTAGATCAAGCTTATACAACTTCGTAGGATATCCTAAAGAGTCGGTAGGATGTTATTTCTACGATCCTCTTGAACAAAAGGTCTTTGTGTCAAGAAATGTCACTTTTCTTGAGGACTCGTTCCTTAAAGAAAAGAAAGGCAAGATCACAGAAGTCGAAGAGGTTCGAGACCAAGGTCCCACGCCAAGTTTGGAGACTAATGTCCCTCAACCGATCACAGATAGTGATACACGCAAAAATCCTCCTCCAGTAAGACGTTCTGAATGCATTCCTAGACAAATAGAGAGATGGCATGGTTTTCTCCACTAAACATCTCAAATGGATAACGATCCATTAACTTATAAGGAGGCACTGTTAGATTCGGACTCTGAACAGTGGAAAGAAGTAATGAAATCCAAAATGGATTCCACGTACTCTAATCAAGTTTGGACCTGGGTTGATCCACTTAATGGGATCAGGCCCATAGGGTGCAAATGGATATATAAGCTTAAGCTTGGAGTAGATGGAAGCGTGGTAGCCTTTAATACAAGATTAGTTGCTAAGGATTTTACTCAAAGACCAGGTGTAGACTTTGATGAAACCTTCTCCCCGGTTTCAATGCAAAAATCTATTAGGATCTTGCTTGCCATTGCTGCATATTATGACTATGAGATATGGAAAATGGATGTGAAAACTGTCTTTCTCAATGGAGACATTGACAAAGACATTTACATGGTGCAGCCCATGGGTTTCACATTCAGTGGGAGCGAACAAAAGGTTTGTAAGCTCCAACGATCAATCTACGGATTGAAACAAGCTTCTAGGAATTGGAACATTCAATTTGATGAAGCGGTCAAATTGTTTGGCTTTATTCAAAATTCGAATGAGTCCTGTGTGTATAAGAAAGAAATGGAAACCTCGGTTCAATTTTTGATACTTTTTGTAGATGACATCCTCCTCATTGGGAATGCGAAGGGTGGCATGAAAGTAACAAGGTCGTGGTTATAGAACCAATTTGAGATGAAGGATCTTGGTGATGCATCCTACATTCTCGGTATAAAGATTTATCAAGATAGATCTAGGAGATTATAAAGATTATCACAGTCGGTTTACATAGACAAAGTACTAAAGAGGTTTAGTATGGAAGATTCCAAACGTGGGAAACTTCCAATGGGCCCGGGAACAGTTCTTTCGAAGAAGCTATGTCCCAAGACTGAACTTGAAAAGTCCAAGATCTCCAAAATTCCTTATGTATCAGTAATAGGAAGCATAATGTATGCAATGCTATGTACTCGACCGGATGTGGCTTATGCACTCAGCGTGACTAGCCGATTCCAATCTGACCCTGGTGAATGTCACTGGACTGCTGCAAAGAATAGGGATGGCAATGAGCCGAGCTAGCTCGCGAGCATGGAGAGCTGGCTTGGTGTTGGCTCGCGCTCAGGTTCGGGTTGCACGAGCCAAGCCGAGCCTGGGCTCGGCTCGTGCCTATTTTAAGCCAAGCTCGAGCCCAGTTATTTCTGTTTGTGGGCTCACGAGCCGGCTCGACAACATAATATTTTTTTTAATATATATATGTATATATATTATATAATATATATTTGATAATCTGAAAATAAGTTATATAGTATATACTTATATAGTTATATTATATGTAAAAAAAGTAGTCTTCCAAAAAAAAATCCTAAGAACACTTCGACCGCTTTCCATTTTGTGAGAAATATCCACCTCCGCACGCCCTGCTCTCCACACCACTCCACCGCCGCTCGTCGCCGCTGTAGTCCACTGCCACACCGCAAGCCACCACCCCACGTCTCTCATCCACCTTTGCACACTACCGATTCGACGCCATTCTCCCAGTCCCGGCTTGGTAAGGGTTTTTACCTCTGTTTTCTTCTTTTTTTTTATTTTTTGGAATTTTTGTTTAAAGCATAGACAACTTATGAATTATTTCTTTTTCTTGAATGAAATTTTGTTCGTGAGTTCATTTTAGTTGCTATTAATTTTTTTGGCCTGAACTTGTTGTAAAAGAAGTCGCAATTTTGATTACTTGTGGATGAAATTTGTATAATTAATGACGATAAATCCATTTGCGAAACTGTGGGCATTTGACATTGGATTGTAGGGATGGTTGGAATATGCTGTTGGATTGTAACAATGGTCGAATTTGTTATTTTATTGCTTAAATTTTTTCCATGTATAGTAATATTTTATTAAATTTTGAGTAGTTGTTGTTAAGTTGTATTAGTTTGAATTAATGGCTGCAAATTGTTGTTTTATGGACTGAAAATGCATGTTTAATGGCTGCAAATTGTTGTTTAATCGACTGAAATGCATGTTTAATGGCTACAAATTCTTGTTTTATGGACTGAAATGCATGTTTAATGGCTGCAAATTCATGTTTTATGGACTGAAATTCATGTTTAATGGCTGCAAATTCATGTTTTATGGACTGAAATTCATGTTTAATGGCTGCAAATTCATGTTTAGTGGCTGCAAATTCATGTTTTATGGACTGAAATTCATGATTAAGTGACTGAAATTCATGTTCAAGCTAATATATGTTTTAATTTAGTGCTTTTAGTCCAATATAAGTTACTGTTTTAACTTGCTAATATAACCAATTGTTTTAATTTAGTGTTTGGTGTTTTAATTTAGTGCTTTGTTTTAAGTTAGTTTATTATTAATATAAGCTATTGTTATGCAGGACTGCAGGAGATGAGGAGAGATGCCAAAGAGGAGTTGTTCTTATGTTTTATTTGAACGAATATTGCTGCACTTTTATGGATGTTTAATTATGAATGTTGTTGCACTAATTAGGGATGTTTAATTGGATGAATTTGACTGCACTTTGTATGGGCTTTTATGTTTTCTGTGATTTCAGTTAGAATGAATTGTAAAACAGCAGGTTTATTCACTCTTTGGCAACAAAAAAAAAAAAAAAGAAAGAAAAAGAAACTTTGTATTCAAATCCTGGTTCGCGAGCCAGTCCTTGAGCCAAGCCCGAGCCAGAAAACCCTGGCTCGCTGGCTCGCAAACCAGGTTCGAAACCCTTCAATTTTCTGCTAGCCCGAGCTCGAACCTTAAAAAAATGCCAAGGCTCGGTTCGGCTTGGCTCGTTTCCATGCCTAATAAAGAACATCCTGAAGTACTTAAGAAGAACTAAGGATTTGTTCTTAGTTTACGGAGGCCAGCAAGATCTTGTCATTAGAGGATACTGTGATGCAAGCTTTGCATCAGACATAGATGACTTTAAATCCATGTCAGGAGACATATTCTGCCTGAATGGCGGAGTAGTGAGTTGGAAAAGTTCCAAGCAAGCGACCACTGCAGATTCGACTACTGAGGCCGAATACTTAGCTACAAACGATGCTGCTAAAGAAGGTGTTTGGGTAAGAAACTTCATCCATGAGCTGGGTGTAGTTCCTAGCATTAAAGACCCCATTACAGTGTTTTCTAACAACACAGGGGCGGTTGCTCAAGCAAGAGAACCAAGATCTCACCAAAGGACTAAACACATTTCGAGGAAGTATCACATAATTTGTAACAGCCCGGATTTTTGAGATCAGGATAGCACAGGTAAGTAAAGTGTTAAGAGGAAAGCGTTTATAGCCTTAGTCCATTACACATTCCATTTTACGTGAATTATGTGCACTTATGTTCTAATTTATGATTTGTGCCTTCTTGAGAGAACCATACCACTATTCATTCACCGAACCCTAGATCTTTACCTAAACCTTAAGAAACCTTAGAAAGTTGACTTTCATATTTTCCAAATTCATATAATAGCTTTCATCATCCCGAAATACGTTTTGAAAATTGTTTGTCAAAAATTCCATTTAGGTCCCTAGTTACTATTCACCCTTAATTGTAGGAAATTTTCGAGACACTTTTACCTATCCAATATAGGGTTCGATAGAATCCTTGAGAAATTTTATGAATTATGGTATGATTCCCAAACCCTAATTCTTAATGTAGCTTCCGTAGAAATCAAAACCGGCCGAAAAACCCTAGTTTTGCATTAAATTAGAAATTTCCAAATTTCAACGTTTTTCCTATACAATATTATAACCATTACGATCCTTGGATTATTTTATAAATTTTAAGATCTTTTCCAAACTATAGTTCAAACCCTAACTCGTTTTATAAATTTTTCCTATATTTTTTCCAAAGTACTATTTCCACCGTAAAAACTAACTTTCAAACCGTACAACATTTGGTATCCAATATTACAGTCAAAATGATCCTTAAATTATTTCAAGAATCATGGACACTTTCTCAGAAATTAATTCACATTATAGCTTCGTTTATGAATTTTATCGTAATTAGATGCATGATTTATGATATGATATAATATGAATATGTATTTAAATAATTATGTTCTTGTTTGATTAAATTTATGCTTAGAATAATTTATTTAGATTTAATTTCATGATTAGAGTGCTACATTTGAATTTAATTCTATGTCATGAATTCAAAATTTATTAAATGTGATCATGAACTAGCATGAACATCTTCATAAGCTTAAGAACACATTCATAATGTTCTTGAATTAAATCATGTGCACGTGTGATAGTGTGTGTGTGTGTGATCAATTTTATGTTATAAAGTGTTTAATTCATAAGAAATTGAATAGTAAATGTTTTCAATAGTAATTTTGACTATTTGGTCAACATTTAATTAAATAATTTCGAAATTAATTTAAAATTAATTATAAAATTGGATTTTGGAATTTTAAATAAAGATTTTTCCAAATTAATTCAAAAATTAATAAAATTATATAATAATTTCAAAATCAACCTACATTGTTGAATTAAATTCTAAATTTAATTTCTAATACTCTAATTAAGGTCACAACATGATTAATAAATATTTAAGTGGTTAAAGAATTCAAGAAACTTAATTAATTAATTAAATTTCCTTAAACAATTGAAATTAAATTTTACAGGGAAAATCTCTAAATGTTGTAAGAATTCTCTAATATGTTATATTTCCTAACCTTATGTGATTATTTGATTAGAATAATAAGAATCTAGTTCTAAGTCAGTAGTAATTACTTTCAGGCGACAATTGCACTGAACAGTGGGATCCGTTCCAACCTGTTTGAATTTCAGTACTAGGTGAGGGTTAAAACATTTTCAACTGGAATCATGTATATATCTATATCTAATTATAAAATGATTTCCAAACCTACCTATTAATTGATTTCCTATCTATACATATTAATATAATACGATATTCCTCTTTATGAGGAAAATACCATTAAGTCGGAATCAGGATCTTATCCGGACATGATATACTTCAGTCCTATTAATACTAAGAACTGATTCCCGACTAAGCAAGTAAATCATTATTATTTATCAAAATGGGCTCGGCGCGCAGCTGTGTCGAGCAATACCTGGAAGGTATCGGGCCGAAGGTATTGTTGGTGCCACAGACCACCACCAACTCTTGGTAGTGGTTTAGCTGGAGGTTAGTTACTCCACGCCGAGAGACTTACAAGGGAGACAACCTCCCTGGGAGAGATAGCTTCCTCCCACATATTACATATCGTCAGTAGGGTTTGCTCCCCTACTGACATTACGGTGTTGCGGAGTTATTATCATACTTAGTTTTATTAAAATACTAGTGTCTTGATCAGCCCGGTACTATTTTACAAACATTTTAAGGAGATCGGAGGGAGACGCCTTGCTTGCAGGCGGTACAAATCTTTTATCAAACGGTTCATGTAGCACCCCGCACGTGAGGCACCACATCCCCCGCACTAGGGACACGAGTAACGAAATGGGAAGTCCGTACCCGTATCAAACCATAGCGAACGGGAGACAACAAAACAACCCTCCTAAGCTAGGCGGAACTTAAACCCTGCAAAATAGTCAACCAACAAAACATAGTGCAGCGGAAAACCAAATCCAAATACATGCATTGGCCACAGGCTTGCAGAAATTAAACTCACGAATTACAAGCAAACTTGGGCTCCTCAGGCCTCTTTTTAGTTCATAACAAAACCCTGGCGAGGCAATTCAATAACAAATTCACAAGGATTGAAATTCATAATCATACAGAGTCGAATCATACAAAATTTAAATACATGTGCGAGTGCAGAGACTCTTCTAACTTAACTTGACCGACTCCAAAGACTCAACCAAAAACTCCGCCTAGCTCGCAACTCCAAAGCCAAACCTGCGCACTAATAGGTTGGGGAGGGAGAGGGTCAGTCTCTAGCAAACTGAGTGAGCAGAAGCGATATACGTAAATATAAAAACACGCACATGCAAGTCATAAATCCCGAGCAAAGTTTTATTTAAAATTAGTTCCCAAAAGGGCAAGAGAATAACTAAGCAATGCTCGGATTTTACGACTAATCATATTAAATTCATTAAGTTCATAATTCATACATAAATATAAAGGCTCGGCGAGTGAGCGTGCATCATCTCCAACCAAACTCCGACCGTGTACGACAAATATCATTATTATATTGAATATGCGATCACAAAATACCTTATAATACATGCAAGCCAGAAAACATAGCCTAAGACATAGTCGTTTGGGCAATCCATGTCCCGGCCTTCCCGCACGGTGCCTAACAATCATAACATGATCATAATCATAAAATAAGTTCCAACCTTCTTCCTCTGGGTGGAGGACGGGTTTGCAAGGCCCGACCACCTAAACATATCAATGTGGCAATTGAGGTTCATGAGTCCTCAAAGCCCGGTTAGCGTTTCCTCGTCAAAAACTCCTTAACGAGGTCCGTTTTGCCGTAATCAATGTGGGACTAATGTACGGGATCACCGTCGGCCCGATGCCTCCCAGGATAGCCACATACACTAAGTGCCTGGGCCGGTGTTCAATACATGCTCTCGCCAAAATATTCAAGTCATGAGAAACATAATACATTTCACGATTCATAAGAAACATAACATATTTCATAATTCATTAGAAAAGGGTTTACTCGATCAATATATTTACTTAATGACTCTACTTTAAAAGTAACATATATATATATATATGGTTTTGGCCAAACTTGTCACATAAGGTTGTAGGGTTTAGTATATATCTAGAACGAAAACACCCTCACCTGGAACATGGCGATACAAGGATACGAGTTACCGAGTGCCTAATTGATCAAGATTTCTCCACCCTGGAGATAAACTGTACAAAGGACAACGTAACATGATTGTGAGACTCAAGACTCCAAATGAACCAAATATGACGCACGACAATGTATGATCATGATGTGAATGCATAAGAAATGATATTATGTAATGAACATGTTCATGTGCACTATTAATGCATTTAAATCACATAGACAAGCCATTCATTCGTTCAAGGAAGCGTTCATATTTATTCAAGTTCATAACATTCACATTTTATATCAAATCAATTCAAGAATTCCACATAACGATCATAGCACGTACTATATCATGTTTACAATTTAAGAATTGACAAATAAAAACAATTAAATCAACGTCGGAAATTAACTATGAACATGAAATAGGTAACAATTAAATTCTATAATTTAATTAAATCAAATAATATTTAATATATAATAAACACACACACACACACACACATATACATATATATATATATATATATATATATATATATATATATATATATATAACATGCATGCACATGCACATATTAGCAATTAGATATGCATGCGATTTCATGCATTTATTACATGTATATATATATATATATATATATATATATATAGTTATACGTAGATAACATGCAACATTTACAACCAAATGAACAATCATGCATGCAATTATATTATATATACATCTATATACACGTACACACCCTGCATGCATACATATATAAATCATGCACAAACCAAATGTTAAACATACAACAATCATGAAGGAAAAATGAAAGAAAGATGCAACAAGCTACTGCAACAAAGCTACCCGGCCGGGCATTTTTATTCCCAAAAATCTCCCCGGCCGGGGAAACGTAATACAGACGCATAGCAGCAGATTAACCAAAGCTTTCCCTCTGTTCTAAATGCACAAAATACACAGCAGCAGGTAGCAGCAATTCAAGCATTGTAGCGCCCAGAACAAGAGGCGCCACATCCCCCGCACTATGAGCCCGATCCACACAAGGAATGGAGAATCCCAACATGAACCAAGCCCACAACGAACGGGGACTCACTCACTCGTTTTGCTAGGCGGGAGCTAGGACTTCAAAACCAAAAGAGACCAAGGACGAAGAATGCAATAAATACGGAAGCAATTCAAAAAAACTCAATAACATGTAAGAGGCAACGACGGGTTCAACTAGCATAGATACCTAATCCCGAAATTCAAACATAACTTTAAATATAATTTCATAATCATAACCATATCCTAACATTAATCTATTCATACATTCTTGAATCCTATAATTAAATACAAGATGTGTGCAAAGTGACTCGAACTTAAACATAAAACTTGACCGACTCGGGACCCCGCCTAGCACACCAAAACCTGCAAAACTGAAAACAAATCCGGGTTCAGTCTATAGGAGACTGGTGGGTATAAATCAGGGCATAATATAATATAAGACAGTATTTAAACATTCACATGCAAGTTATAATCCCCAAATGAGGTTTTCAATGTATTTCCCAAGTGGGTGAGATAAAGAAATCATCAAAAGGGATTATAACCATCAAATTCCATTAATTAGGTCATTTGTGGCCCGACGAGTGGGCGTGCATTATCTCCAACCAACACCTTGTGTAATCCATTAATCATTCATACATTCGTTCATTCATTCTTTCATACATATTATACCTTTGTGCACAATCATAAACATTTACACCTTTTTCCTCCGGGTGATGGCCGGGTGATCGGCCCGAACCATCCATGCATTGACCAAAAGGGTTTCATGACTCCCCAGATGGCACTCAACGTCCATTCCCCGCTAAGTCCTAACGGGGTCCGGTTATGCCGTTCTATAAATGGAACTGGTAGAAAGGGATCACCGTCGGCCCATGCCTCCCCGGATAGCCTCTAACACCAAGTCCCTGGGCCCCATTGTGCATTCATTCATTCATACATTTCTCGCCAAAACATTCGGTAGGTATTCATAAAAGAAAGGCTATACGTTCAAAATCATAGACTCGATAAATGACTCTATATATATGTAATAATTTTGGCCGAAATCTTTACATGTTAGGATTATATAGGGTCATTAACTAGTAGAAGAGAAACCCACCTGTTACACCTTACCAACCAAAACCAAGAAGAAAACAAGAGGACTTGAAAGTGTCCTAAGAACCCGGCATGTCTCCGCCCTGGAGAAAACTGTACACAAGGCAATACAATGTATTCGTGAGACTCAAGACTCTAAATGAACCATATATGACGCTCGGCAATGCAATGAATATGATATGAAGGTATAAGAGATGATATTATATCATGGAAACGTTCTTGTGCACAATTAATATCTTAAAGACATGTAAACGATCATTTAATTCATTTCATGAAACATTCACATCCGTTTAAGTTCATTACTTTCATAATCCATACCAAATTAATCCAAGAAATTCAAATAACGAGTATAACACGTAATATAACATGTATACACATCATACAAGTCATGAAAGAGGAGATATATAAGCAATTAGGGTTCACATTAGAAGCAATCATCCATGCATGCACATATTAAGAGCAATGAAGATATTTTGAATCATAACTCGTAAAATATTCCACGAAAAATAACAAAAGTTCATACCACACAAGATAATACATGTTAGCATAGCATAAAAGTCATAAAAGAGGTGGAGGAAGATCAAACAAACGAAGAAAAATGGAAACGGAGTAACAAAAACAGGCTGGACAAAATCCACCCCCATGGGGAAAAAATCCACCCCCATGGATCTGGTCCAGTCCCACTGCCTCAAATCCACCCCCGCGGATTTTTTTCCAAAGGAAAAATCCACCCTCGTGGATTCAGGTCAGTGGCGAAAAAACACCCAACAAGCAAGGCAAAACTCAAGCTAAACCATATAAACATGATGCTAACACATCAAGGTAAGTTAGGGTAGCAAGAAACCAAGCATTACAAGCCATATAAACGTCCAAAGATGCAACGATTCATGCAAGGAATGAAATTGGAACAAAATCATACAATCTCTTCAGTTTCTTAAATGGAAAAGTCATGAATCCTAATCCAATACCTAAAACAATTTCATACATATCACAAATGACATCTTAGGAGCAATATGCATACTTCATACCAAAAGAATCCACAAGGAAGCAAGCTAGAATTCATCAATTCTTCCCAAACCGTCACTATTCACCCCATATGCCAATACATGCTCATCACTTGGAGAAATCATGAAAACCTTAACTCAAAATGACTATGAGGAGATGTACATCACAAATATGGTCTTACCTTTCAATTTGGAGGAGAAATGGAGGGGGTATGAGCTCAAATACCCCAAGGGTTGAATAGTTCTTCTTCTTCTTTCTTCTTTCCTTCTTTCTTCTTCTTTCTCTCTCCATTTTGGCTGAGTTTGGTGAGTGAGAGGGGGTTTGGTTCGGTGGGGGGGCTGATATGGGGGAGAGAGAGAGTGTGCAAGTGGGTATAGGTCAATGGTTAGTGTAGCAACCGGAACGCCAGGCACCACATCCCCCGCACTATAGCTCCAATCCACATATGAAACGGACAATCCATACATGAATCAAAGCTATAGAGAACGGGAGACAATAAAATGACTCAAGGCTAGGCGGGTACCCTCAATTTAAAAACCAACCAACAAACAAGTCAGAGTAATAAAAGCGGAAGCAATAACATTCATTCGATATGTATAGGTACCATATTTATTTATTTACTTATAGGTACCAACATTCACACTATCAATACATTATCATCTCCCAACAATATAGATAACAAGGCGATATACAAAATAACCCCAAATAACTATACATAACAAAATGTGGGAATGAAGTGTGCTAGACCCAAATTTAAAGACCACTAGACTCTAAATTCCCGCCTAGCACGCCCTGCAAAACACTGAAAAGTTGAGGTGTCAGTCCAACACAGACTGAGCGAGGGGTATACATAAGTATAAGCGCACAGACATGCAAGTTATAACCTCGGGTAATAATTTTGGAAAAGCAAAACAATCTAATAGGTTAAAAGAGATACTATCGCCCGAGATTACAACTATTCCAATTTTAATTCAATCAATTCAATACAATCAATTTGTGGCCCGGCGAGTGGGGCAATTCTCCAACCTTACACCGACTGTGTACAATCAATCAATCAATTATTAGATGATTAGGTGATCAAGCAATTCATTAATGTGCACAATTAGCAGTTTCAATAACGCCTTCTTCCTCCGGGTGATGGTGGGATTGCAAGGCCCCACCATCCAATCAATCTGGGCAGAGGGTACATGAATCCCTAAGCCCGGAACTCCTTCCTCCCCTAATCTCCTAGAGGGTTCAGGGTTCATCCCAGTTTGGTGAGGATAGCTCTCGAGTTACCCGTCAGCCCGTGCTTTCCCGGTTGGCTCGAGTCACTACCCTCGGTGTAGCGCCCCTTAACACTACAACCCCGCACCGTAGTACTTCCCGAGTGGATGTGAGACCTAGCACTCGAGAAATACTCCGGCGAACGGACAAGACTATGCAATACCAGAGTATGAAATTTAAAGGCAACGAAAAATAAACTTGAGCAAATAAAAGGGGACAATACATAACAAAGCACATATTATTAAGTTGGATAAGTGTTTACAACAAAAGTTCTGACTTTAGAGTAGAGTGCTTATTGTAAGATGTACATGCACTCGTGATTACTCTAATTGACTGGAATTTGACACCTTAAAGCTTCAAGATACCTCTAAGGCGTGACGGGGGGTTTGGGATTTAGGATTATAAGTAAGATTTTTGAAATGTTTTGACCAAGAAAGTCTTGGTTTGAAATGTAGATACTATATAGTAACAAATAAATATATGACAATAATATCCAGTTCATATTGTTTTGAAACAATAGGAGTAGGGGGAATATAGGCTATACTTTAGAAAATCTATGAATCGTTTTGAAAATGATTTTATGCCCGCAAGCTAGGCGTCTCCAACCTTAACTCCTTAAAAACCAAGAATATTCGTAACGACATTGATCAAGATGTCGTTACTCAGTAAAAAGAAATACAACAATACAATACCATCCTTCTTCCTCCGGTGTCACCTCAGGGAGCTACCCCTAGTGACGATATACATGAATTTGGGAGGGACGTACCTTTTCCCGTCACTTGGTGTGGAATAACTAACCTCCAGTTAAACCATCACCAAGATCTAGTTGGCGGCTGGTATAATAGTAAACCTCGGCCCGTGCCTCCCGGACTACTACTTCTACCAAGACCACCGGGCCCATAGGAAAAAAACAATAACTTTGCTTGCAAGACGAGAATATTTACCCGTAAGAAAGTACTAAGTACTTTTCGGGTAAATGTATGTTTTCGATAATTAACAAGAATTATTTTCCCATAAAGGGAAGAATAACTTAAGAGGAGATTCAAGAAAATAAAGTAAAGTAGTTTATCATGATTTCAGTTGAAAAGATTTAAACCCTCACCGGTACCGAGATTTAAGTGGAACTGTGAGGATTCCACTCTTCGATCCTAGGTTCGCCTGAAAGTAATAACTACTACTGGCTTAGAACTAGGTTCTTAGTTCCTAACTAACTAATTACACTCAATACTACAATGAAATAATTACAGAAGATACACGTTGTGTAATGCGTTAAAGATTTCCCGGTAAACCCTAAATTTACCCGTTTAAGGGAATTTGATTAACAAATTAGGGTTTATGGGATCTTTAACTAATCAAATATTTATCAACCATACTATAATTCTAATTATAAGATTTGAAATGAAATTCAAGGTTTAATTTGACAATGTAGGTTATCTTTTGAAAAATATTACATAGTTTATTGATTTTTGGAAAATATTAGGAAAAATATTTCTTTAAAAATTCCAAAACTTATTTTATGATTATTTTTGTAATAATTTCGAAATTAATTAGATTTTGGTTGACCAAAAAGTCAAAATTACTATTAAAACATTTACTATTCAATTTCATGTGAATTAAACACTTTATAACACAAAATCAAATTCACACACACACACACATTGATCACGGCACACACATGCACACACACATATTCAAGAACATCATGAACATGTTCTTGAGCTTATTTGAATATTCAAAGAGGGTGTGTAACATGTTCTATCACATTCATATTCATAACATAAGATTAAAGCATAATATAGCAAAATATATGAACTTTCAATGAAAAATAATTCTAAATAAATTATTCTTGGCATGAACAAGATCATAAACATTTAAATACATAATCACATTATATCATATCATAATTCATGCATATAATTAAATAAAATTCCATAATGTGCTCACATTATATTTAAACTATCAACTATGCACATATTTCATAAAATAAATTCCTAAAGCATAATTTAAATAATCCTAGGCATGCTACTATTATTTCTATACTAAGAACATTATATAAAACATGAGATAATAGAAGAAAACATACCTTAGAGAGAGAAGAGGGAAAGTGGCGTGAGAATGGGGAGAGGGAGAGAGTGATTTTTGTGTGTTGAATGTGAGGTATAAATGAGGCTTAAGGGGGTATTTATAGGTAGTCATGAGGGGTTTCTAAGCAATAAATGAGAGTTTATGGGAGATGTGGTTGCCTAAGGTTTCAACAAATGCTTGGTAATTAAATTGGAGATGTGGTTTAAATTTCATGATGAACAAATGCTAGGTTATTAACTAAGAAATGTGGAGAAATTATGCTCATTTGTTCAATTCTTCTAGAAGAGCATGAGGTCATGGATGATGTCATTTGGAATAAAAATAAATGTAAAAATAATATAAAATTTATTCAAGAGTCGAGAGGTAAAATTTTGATGTAGTGAATTAATGGAAGAATGAGTGAAAAATGAGCTTCGTTTTAGTTATAAACATGAAATATTTGGAGTTCTTGTTTATAAATTATGAACATTAAAGATGATGAAAATCATAGGAAAAATTATATAAACGAAGCCATGATAAAGTTTAAAGTTTGGAAAAATCCCTATATTGTAAAGAAAAATTCAAGGATCGTTTTAAGTATAATTTCGACTATTGAATAAAAGCTAATTATTTGAAAATAAAATGATGATTTTTAGATAGGAAAATATTTATAAATATGCTATAGGTGAAATCGAGTTTTTGGTAAATGCATGAAAATTCATGAAATAATTTGAGGATCGTTTTGGTTATAATTTTGAATGTCAAAAGGTAGATGAATAAGGTTTTATTGATGATCGAATCATAAGCTAGGGTTTTTGCCGGTTTTTGATACTACGGGAGTTAGGATGGGAATTATGGTGTAAGGAGAGTATCACGATCCTCGAAATAATGTGAGGATTATTTTGGTTAAAATATTGGGTAGTGAAAGTGTTTCGGGAGATGTAGGAATATTTTTGGGCTGTAGGGGTATTTTCGTAATTTCCAACCTAAGACTGTAGGAATGGGTTTTGAAGCATATGAGGGGTTTTTAGGTGCTAGAAAGGAATGATTACTAGAATTCTAGGATTTTATGAAAAGAGTTTCGAGGTATGAGTTAAATAGAGAAAAGAATTAAATCTATGAACATTTAGTAAAAATGTAACACATAAAAGCACATAAGTCACATAAAATGCAATGCATGAAGTGAATTAATAGGGATCGAGGTTATAAACGCTTCCTGAGTTGCCCTTTACTTACCTTTCTCAACTTGGCCCTGAGTAGGGCTGTTACAATCTTCCCCCCTTTAAAAGAATCTGTCCTCAGATTCTATTACTGTCCTTGAACAGTCCTGGGTAATGTTTCAACATCTTTTCCTCTATCTCCCAAGTCTGTTCTTCTGTACCATTTCTTTTCCACAAGATTCTAACGAGGGGAATTCTTCGGTTTCTCAACTCTTGGAATTTCCTATCCAAGATTCTGACTGGCTTTACTTCATAAGTAAGGTCGGGTTCCAGTGGTACTTCTTCAACAGGTAGGATATGTGAATCATCAGCAAAGTACTTGCGGAGTTGGGACACATGGAATACGTTATGTATTCCAGTAAGACTTGCTGGTAGGTCTAGGCGATAGGCTGTTGGACCGATACGTTCCAGTATTTCAAAAGGTCCAATGTATCGAGGGTTTAGCTTTCCTCCTTTCCCAATTCGTATAAACCCTTTTCTTGGAGATGCTTTCAAGAATACCTTTTCACCTATTGCAAATTCTATGTCCCTTCTTCGATTATCAGCATAACTTTTCTGCCGATCTTGGGCAGCTTTCATTCTTTGCTTGATGATTTCAACTTTCTCTGTTGCTTCTTCTACCCAACTCTTAGCAATATTCCCTTGGGATTTCCTTTTAATTTCCTTGGTTTCATCCATATCCCAGTATAATGGGGATCTGCATTTTCTTCCATATAGGGCCTCATAAGGTTCAGCTTGGATTGAGGCTTGATAACTGTTATTGTATGCAAACTCCACAAGGGGTAGGCAATCCTTCCAATTATCTTGGAAATCTAAGGCGCAAGCCCTTAGCATATCTTCTAGGTATCTGATGGTTCTTTCAGACTGCCCATCAGTTTGAGGATGTGCTGCTGTGCTGAAGTTTAACTTGGTACCCATCATTTCTTGAATATTCTGCCAAAGTTGTGAGGTGAACTTTGGGTCCCTGTCTGAAACTATTCCAAGAGGTACTCCATGCAACTGAATAATTTCTTTTTGATAAAGCTTGGCTAACGAGTTAACATTATCGGTTGCTTTGACAGGTAAGAAATGTGCGGATTTTGTTAATCTATCGATGATAACCCAAATACCATCAAATCCTCCTTTTACTTTGGGTAATCCGTAAACAAAATCCATGGTTACCTGATCCCATTTCCAAGTAGGGATAGATAATGGTTGCAACAATCCTCCAGGTCTTTGATGTTCTGCTTTAACTTGTTGACAAGTCAGACATTTCTTGATGTAATTGGCTATGTCTCTTTTCATACCGTTCCACCAGAAATGCTTTTGGAGATCTTGATACATCTTAGTTCCTCCAGGATGTATCGAGTAACGAGTTTTGTGTGCCTCATCCAATATTTCCTTTCGAACGATACTAGGCACGCAGACCCGACTCTTGTATCTCCAAATCCCTTGATCATCGGTTTTGAATTTTTCCTCAAGATCCTTTTCTTTGGATTTGACACATTTCTGAATCCACTCATCCTGAGCCTGAGCTTCTTTTAGCTTTTCCTTTAGTGGTGGTAGTACCACTAAATTTGCTAATCGAGCTCTTGAAATTACTTTCACAGATTTGCGTACGTTACTTGAAAGCTTTCTTGAGAGTGATGCTAAGCTTGACTTCCGACTTAAAGCATCAGCTACTACATTAGCCTTTCCTGGATGGTATTGGATTACACAGTCGTAATCTTCCAGGAATTCCATCCATCTCCTTTGCCTCATATTCAACTCTTTTTGAGTAAAAAGGTACCGTAGGCTCTTATGGTCAGTGAAAACTTCAAAAGTTACCCCGTAGAGATAATGTCTCCACTTGGTAAGAGCAAACACAATTGCTGCTAATTCCAAGTCATGAGTAGGGTAGTTTTCTTCGTGGGGTTTGAGCTTTCTTGAGGCATAGGCTATAACTTTTCCATGTTGCATTAATACACAACCTAGCCCTTCTTTAGAGGCATCGGTATAAACGGTATAACCTTCTTTCCCTTCAGGTAAGGTTAGTATTGGTGCAGAAGTCAATCGTTGCTTTAATTCTTGAAAACTTTGTTCGCACTGTTCGGTCCATGCAAATTTTCTTTCCTTCTTTGTTAACTTTGTGAGAGGTGCAGCTATCTTGGAGAAGTCCTTTACGAACCTGCGATAATAGCCTGCAAGTCCTAGGAAACTTCTCACCTCTGATGGGTTCCTTGGTACTTTCCAATTTGTAATTGCTTCAATTTTTGAAGGATCTACTTCAACACCTGATCCCGAAATTACGTGTCCAAGGAATGCAACTTTTTCTATCCAGAACTCACATTTGCTGAACTTAGCATATAGCTTATGATCTCGCAAAGTACTCAACACTATGCGGAGATGTTCAGCATGTTCCTCAGGTGTTTTGGAAAATACCAGTATGTCATCGATGAAAATGACCACAAATTTATCCAGACATGGTCGGAATATCCGATGCATCATGTCCATGAATGCAGCAGGTGCATTGGTCAATCCAAAAGGCATTACTATGAACTCAAAGTGTCCATAGCGGGTATTGAAAGCTGTTTTAGGGATATCCTCCTCCCTAATCTTTAATTGATAGTACCCTTGCCTTAAGTCTAACTTTGAATAGACTCGAGATCCTTGAAGGACATCGAATAACTCCTCTATATGGGGTAGAGGGTATTTATTCTTTATGGTCATTCGGTTAAGTTCTCGGTAGTCGATGCACATCCGTAATGACCCATCTTTCTTCTTTACAAACAGTACTGGTGCTCCCCAAGGTGATGTACTGGGACGGATATATCTTGATTCGAGCAAGTTATCAAGTTGTTTTCTCAACTCCTGTAGTTCAGCTGGGCCCATCCGATAAGGGGTTTTAGAGAAAGGCTCTGCCCCAGGGATTGTATCGATTACAAATTCCAACTCGCGGTCTGGAGGTAACGAGTTTAGATGTTCTGGGAAAACGTCGAGAAACTCATTTACCACTTCTACTTCCTCAACCTTAAGTTGGTCCTTTGGCCTATTTAAGAGATAGGCAACGAATCCTGTGGCTCCCTTCTGAATCAACTTCTTAGCCTCTGTCATAGAAATCATTGCTACTGATCTCTTATCTTCAGGAATCCAACTTTCATCTTGTCCTAAGATGATTTCTTTCTTGAAACAATCCAACTTAGCATGGTATTTGTAGAGCCAATCCACTCCCAGAATGATTCCATATCTTGTTATCGGAAGTTCGATGAGGTCCATTGGGTAATAACGGTCATCGATTTGTATAGGGCAGCGTTTATATACTCGATCCGTTATTAAACAAGCTCCGAAAGGGGAACTTATCTCAAAATTATATGATGAACATTCAAGGGGAAAATTTAAACGCGCACATAAATTTGATGCAATGAATGAATGCGTGGCACCAGGGTCATATAGGACCTGAACTGGCGTGTTTAGAATGTGTACCGTACCTTCAACAACGTCTGAAGGGTCTGGATCCTCGTTTCCTTCCAACGCGTAAGCTTTTCCCTTGACAAGTGGTTTTCCGGACTTTCCCACGGCTTTCTCCTTTTCCTTAAATCCCGGTCTCTTTGGGCATGTGTTAAACTGATGGTTAGGGTCTCCACACCACAAACAAGTGCCAGCTTTTTTTCGACAATCTTGTTCAGTATGTCCCGGTTTGTGACAATATTCACAAGTGATCTCTTCTTGTGAATTAGACGGGACTGGCTTAGGCTTCTGTTGGGCTGGTGTGGGTTTCTTTCCAAATTTCTGGCTGGATGGTCCAGCGGGACGTTTCATTCCTTGAGAGGGCTTATTTTGAGGGGGACCAGGGCGATTAGCTGCCTGGCGAATATTCTTGTGAGCTGCTTCGGTCTTTAAGGCTTTATCGACTACCTTGTTATAAGTTTCAATATCCAATGATGCTAAAGCCCATCGAAGGTCTGGCTTTAATCCATCAATGAATCACTTGGTCTTTCTCCGTTCATCATTCAGAATGTGTGGAGCATACTGAATATGTCTCACGAACTTTGCCTCGTACTCAGCCACTGACGTATAACCCTGAGTTAAAGTCATAAACTCAGCCTCTCGAGTATCTCTTACCACTTGAGGAATATATTTATTCTGAAATTCCTTCACAAACTCCACCCAACTGTAATCAGTTCGATCTTCTATCCAGGTCAACTTAACGTGCTTCCACCAATTCAAAGCAGGTCCTTCTAGGAGAAAGGCTGCATACTGCACTCGTTCCCGTTCCTCGGGAAATATATCCATAGCCTCATAAATCTTTTCCAAACTAGCTATCCAATTTTCAGCCTTCAGGTCATTAGGTTCTCCAAAGAATTTTGGGGGATTCATTCGGAGAAACCTCTCTAAGGATCGCTCATTGGTAGGGTTATTCCCAGGTGTACATGTTCGAACGAACTGCCTTAAAGCTTCTACAAGTTCGGGGTGTCCGGGCGGATCTTGTGGCGATGGGGAGTTATTTCGTGGTGTTCTTCGTAGAGGCATTGTGAATACTGAAATCACAATTATATAGGAAATATAATGCATGTGGGGTTAAGAATGTTTCAAAGATCATCACAGGACAACAATCACCAAGTAACATCAATCATCAGACATAAAGTGCAGAAAGAAATAACATTAATACTCAAGGTCCTGCTGGTATCTTGAAGCGACTCTAAGACTCATGATGCAAAAATGTAAAGCAACATGAAATAACAGTGTAAAATGATCAAAAGGTGTCATATATATATATATGCATCAAGGTTAGTATGCTTCTCTCTATCTAAACCTGATGCTCTGATACCACCTTAGCTGTAGCGCCCCTTAACACTACAACCCCGCACCGTAGTACTTCCCGAGTGGATGTGAGACCTAGCACTCGAGAAATACTCCGGCGAACGGACAAGACTATGCAATACCAGAGTATGAAATTTAACGGCAACGGAAAATAAACTTGAGCAAATAAAAGGGGACAATACATAACAAAGCACATATTATTAAGTTGGATAAGTGTTTACAACAAAAGTTCTGACTTTAGAGAAGAGTGCTTATTGTAAGATGTACATGCACTCGTGATTACTCTAATTGACTGGAATTTGACACCTTAAAGCTTCAAGATACCTCTAAGGCGTCGCTGTATAGATTCCTGAAATCATGAATTGAAAGAACAGGAGGGTTAGTCAAAATGACTAAGTGACGGGGGGTTTGGGATTTAGGATTATAAGTAAGATTTTTGAAATGTTTTGACCAAGAAAGTCTTGGTTTGAAATGTAGATACTATATAGTAACAAATAAATATATGACAATAATATCCGGTTCATATTGTTTTGAAACAATAGGAGTAGGGGGAATATAGGCTATACTTTAGAAAATCTATGAACCGTTTTGAAAATGATTTTATGCCCGCAAGCTAGGCGTCTCCAACCTTAACTCCTGAAAAACCAAGAATATTCGTAACGACATTGATCAAGATGTCGTTACTCAGTAAAAAGAAATACAACAATACAATACCATCCTTCTTCCTCCGGTGTCACCTCAGGGAGCTACCCCTAGTGACGATATACATGAATTTGGGAGGGACGTACCTTTTCCCGTCACTTGGTGTGGAATAACTAACCTCCAGTTAAACCATCACCAAGATCTAGTTGGCGGCTGGTATAATAGTAGACCTCGGCCCGTGCCTCCCGGACTACTACTTCTACCAAGACCACCGGGCCCATAGGAAAAAAATAATAACTTTGCTTGCAAGACGAGAATATTTACCCGTAAGAAAGTACTAAGTACTTTTCGGGTAAATGTATGTTTTCGATAATTAACAAGAATTATTTTCCCATAAAGGGAAGAATAACTTAAGAGGAGATTCAAGAAAATAAAGTAAAGTAGTTTATCATGATTTCAGTTGAAAAGATTTAAACCCTCACTGGTACCGAGATTTAAGTGGAACTGTGAGGATTCCACTCTTCGATCCTAGGTTCGCCTGAAAGTAATAACTACTACTGGCTTAGAACTAGGTTCTTAGTTCCTAACTAACTAATTACACTCAATACTACAATGAAATAATTACAGAAGATACACGTTGTGTAATGCGTTAAAGATTTCCCGGTAAACCCTAAATTTACCCGTTTAAGGGAATTTGATTAACAAATTAGGGTTTATGGGATCTTTAACTAATCAAATATTTATCAACCATACTATAATTCTAATTATAAGATTTGAAATGAAATTCAAGGTTTAATTTGACAATGTAGGTTATCTTTTGAAAAATATTACATAGTTTATTGATTTTTGGAAAATATTAGGAAAAATATTTCTTTAAAAATTCCAAAACTTATTTTATGATTATTTTTGTAATAATTTCGAAATTAATTAGATTTTGGTTGACCAAAAAGTCAAAATTACTATTAAAACATTTACTATTCAATTTCATTTGAATTAAACACTTTATAACACAAAATCAAATTCACACACACACACACATTGATCACGGCACACACATGCACACACACATATTCAAGAACATCATGAACATGTTCTTGAGCTTATTTGAATATTCAAAGAGGGTGTGTAACATGTTCTATCACATTCATATTCATAACATAAGATTAAAGCATAATATAGCAAAATATATGAACTTTCTATGAAAAATAATTCTAAATAAATTATTCTTGGCATGAACAAGATCATAAACATTTGAATACATAATCACATTATATCATATCATAATTCATGCATATAATTAAATAAAATTCCATAATGTGCTCACATTATATTTAAACTATCAACTATGCACATATTTCATAAAATAAATTCCTAAAGCATAATTTAAATAATCCTAGGCATGCTACTATTATTTCCATACTAAGAACATTATATAAAACATGAGATAATAGAAGAAAACATACCTTAGAGAGAGAAGAGGGAAAGTGGCGTGAGAATGGGGAGAGGGAGAGAGTGATTTTTGTGTGTTGAATGTGAGGTATAAATGAGGCTTAAGGGGGTATTTATAGGTAGTCATGAGGGGTTTCTAAGCAATAAATGAGAGTTTATGGGAGATGTGGTTGCCTAAGGTTTCAACAAATGCTTGGTAATTAAATTGGAGATGTGGTTTAATTTCATGATGAACAAATGCTAGGTTATTAACTAAGAAATGTGGAGAAATTATGCTCATTTGTTCAATTCTTCTAGAAGAGCATGAGGTCATGGATGATGTCATTTGGAATAAAAATAAATGTAAAAATAATATAAAATTTATTCAAGAGTCGAGAGGTAAAATTTTGATGTAGTGAATTAATGGAAGAATGAGTGAAAAATGAGCTTCGTTTTAGTTATAAACATGAAATATTTGGAGTTCTTGTTTATAAATTATGAACATTAAAGATGATGAAAATCATAGGAAAAATTATATAAACGAAGCCATGATAAAGTTTAAAGTTTGGAAAAATCCCTATATTGTAGAGAAAAATTCAAGGATCGTTTTAAGTATAATTTCGACTATTGAATAAAAGCTAATTATTTGAAAATAAAATGATGATTTTTAGATAGGAAAATATTTATAAATATGCTATAGGTGAAATCGAGTTTTTGGTAAATGCATGAAAATTCATGAAATAATTTGAGGATCGTTTTGGTTATAATTTTGAATATCAAAAGGTAGATGAATAAGGTTTTATTGATGATCGAATCATAAGCTAGGGTTTTTGCCGGTTTTTGATACTACGGGAGTTAGGATGGGAATTATGGTGTAAGGAGAGTATCACGATCCTCGAAATAATGTGAGGATTATTTTGGTTAAAATATTGGGTAGTGAAAGTGTTTCGGGAGATGTAGGAATATTTTTGGGTTGTAGGGGTATTTTCGTAATTTCCAACCTAAGACTGTAGGAATGGGTTTTGAAGCATATGAGGGGTTTTTAGGTGCTAGAAAGGAATGATTACTAGAATTCTAGGATTTTATGAAAAGAGTTTCGAGGTATGAGTTAAATAGAGAAAAGAATTAAATCTATGAACATTTAGTAAAAATGTAACACATAAAAGCACATAAGTCACATAAAATGCAATGCATGAAGTGAATTAATAGGGATCGAGGTTATAAACGCTTCCTGAGTTGCCCTTTACTTACCTTTCTCAACTTGGCCCTGAGTAGGGCTGTTACACTCGGGCCCACAGTGCAATACAATACTCGCCAAAACAATCAATCAATCAATCAACCCCTTCAATAGTTCGATAAAACATTTGAAAACCAATCTCATTTGAAAACTATAAGTATATAGATAGGTTTTGGCTTAAAACATCACATAGGGTTGTACGGGTCCTATGTATCTAAAATTAAACCTCACCTGAACGACCCAAAATAAACCAAGGAAACAGCTCACGGGGCCTGCTCCTCGTCACCAGGAAGCTGGTCTGTGTAAGAAAGACAATTGTCCGTGAAACACGATTCAAAATGTACCAAATATGACGAACGGTGGAAATGCAACGAGACGACGAGAAAAATACAATGTACCATGAAAATATTGCGTTTCAACATGTAATCAGTCATATAATAGCAATTAGGGGTCAAAGAAGCCGTCGGAACGGGGTGCTAAAAATGCAATTTTATGCCGTGAATTTTGGGCACTTTCTGGACTACGGGAACGGCCGTTCCGGCTTCCCGTTGAAAATGGGAATGGCCGTTCCCATGGCTACAGAAAACGCGCCAGCGTTTTCTTAAAGGGAAAAACGTTTTAGCTGGGAACGGCCCTTCCGGCTCAAAGGCCAAAATGGGAACGGCCGTTCCCAGTCTCGCTGGCCAACTATCTCAGCATCATGGGAACGGCCGTTCCAGTTTTGAACTGGGGTTGGGAAGGGCCATTCCCAGAATACGAGAGCAGCTGTATGCAGAGCAGAACAGAGTAGCAATGGCAACACCACAAACAATCACCAAAAATGGCTTCAAGCCAAGTTCAAAAGCATATATTAGATGCAATAAATATGCTAACATGCATATTGATCAACAACAAGTCATAAAATACATAATCCCATGTTAGATCATCAATAATCAATCATTTGAAACCCATATACTCAATCATGCTTCAAGTCCCCAAAACTCAAGATAATTGCATCAAACTCAAGCTTAAAGTTCACAAACAAATTTCCAACAACAAATACACCATTTACTCAAGACATTACAAAGCCTTATATCCCACATATTTTCAATAAAATCATTCAAACTCCATAGTTACCTCAAATGAAAGAGATGAGAGACAAGATGAAGAAGTGATGATGATGATGCTACTATGATCACAATTCCCACAAAAATTGATGCTTGCAAGATGAAATCTCCCACTCCTTCAAGTAGGGTTCGGTTCGGTTGAGCAAGGGAAGCAAAAGAAGCAAGATGATATGTTTTTATGAATGAGAAGCCAAAGGTACGTGATGCTGCTAATGAAGAAGAGAAAAGATGGCCAATTTGCTATTAAATCCTTCCATTTGTTAAGTTAAGCAATCAAGTCCAATTCCATTATTAAATGATCAATATGGTCCAATGCAATTAGATCCCAAATTCATGCAAATGAGCAATTAAGGACATAAAAGAAATAAATCAGATTCGGGAAAATAATTCACATTGCAATCACGTTCAATAAATCCGAAAAATATGATATGATATGAATTTTCAATAAAATGTTAAGAATATAATTTTTTATAAAATTATGTCATGTTAGGAAAATGAATTAAATGATCAATTAAGAATTAAATTACAACTCTCAAACGCACACGTGTCGTTCATACCTGAATTGCCGAAAGCTGGGGCGTTACAATCCTCCCTCCTTATAAGAATCTGGTCCCCAGATTCACTGATCGGAAGGGAACAACTCTGGATGGAACCGTCTCATTTTGTCTTCGGTCTCCCACGTGGCTTCTTCGGTCTTATCACTTCTCCAAAGAACCTTAACCATGGGAATCCTCCGGTTTCTTAATTCCTGAAAATTCTTATCCAATATCTTAACCGGTTTCTGAACAAAGGTAAGACTCGGTTCCAATTCCACTTCTTCAACAGGAATGATCTCGGTTTCATCGGGGTAGTATTTCCTCAGCTGAGACACGTGAAATACGTTATGAATCCCCGTGAGGCTCGGTGGTAGGTCCAATCTGTAAGCAACTTCTCCAATTTTTTCCAAAATCTCATAAGGACCTAAATAACGAGGTTTAAGTTTACCTCCTTTCCCAATCCGAGCAAATACTTTACTTGGAGACGCCTTCAAGAATACCCGGTCTCCAACCTCAAACTCGAGATCCCTTCTGCGACGATCGGCGTAGCTCTTCTGTCTGTCCTGAGCTGATTTCATCCGTTGTTTTATTAGTTGGACTTTCTCAATCATAGCTTCAACGGCCTTGGAAGGTTTTTCCAATTTCTCACCTTTCTTAACACCTTCCTGCTTAGTCCATTTCCACTCTTCCAAGTCAAAGAACAACGGAGAACGGCACTTCCGTCCATAAAGTAGCTCATACGGTGCCATTCCAATCGAAGCCTGAAAACTGTTGTTGTACGCAAACTCAATCAAAGGTAGCTGATCATGCCAAGAAGACTGAAAATCCAAAGAACAAGCTCTAAGCAAATCCTCGAGATACCTTATTAATCTCTCGGACTGACCATCCGTCTCAGGATGAAAAGCTGTACTAAACTGGAGCTTCGTACCCAAAACCTCTTGCAATTCACGCCACAACCTCGAAGTGAACCGTGGATCTCTGTCGGAAACTATACTAATCGGAATCCCGTGAAGCCTAACAATCTCCCGGTTATAAAGCTCGGCTAGCTTGCGAATCTTATACGACATCCGGACCGGTAGAAAATGTGCAGACTTCGTCAAACGGTCCACAATCACCCAAATCCCATCAAATCCACCTTTCACTTTAGGTAATCCGGACACAAAATCCATCGTCACCTGTTCCGACTTCCACTCAGGAATAGGTAACGGCTGAAGAAGACGTCCCGGTTTCTGATGCTCGGCTTTCACTTTCTGACAAGTGAGACAATGCTTCACAAACTCGGCCACATCTTTCTTCAATCCACGCCACCAATAGTGTTGCCTTAAATCCTTATACATCTTGTTTCCTTCGGGGTGGATAGAATAAGCCGATCTGTGAGCTTCCTCGAGCAATACCCGTTTCAACTCTTCGGGTACAACCACTCGGTTCTTGAAACGAAGAAGACCGGTTTCATCGAACCCGAATGGACACTCTGGATCAGCTCTTGCCTTAGCTACCAATCTCTGAACTTCCAAATCTGTACTCTGAGCCTCAAACAACTTGTGCTTCAATTCTGGCTGGACCGAAATATTAGAAACTCGAGCCTTTTAGACAATTGGCTCGATTCCACTACTTTCACCCACTTCCAAGCTCGACACACTAGCCTTCCTACTAAGTGCATCGGCGACCACGTTGGCTTTGCCGGGATGGTACTTGATCGTGCAATCATAATCTTCCAACCTTTCCATCCAACGCCGTTGCCTCATATTCAAATCCTTCCGAGTGAATAAAGACTGGAGGCTTTTGTGGTCAGTGAAAATCTCGAAGGACACCCCGTACAAATAATGTCTCCACTTTCCAAGTGCAAAGACTACGGCAGCAAGCTCAAGATCATGTGTCGGATAATTCTTTTCATGCTCTTTCAACTTTCGGGATGCATAAGCAATTACCTTACCCTTCTGAGTCAACACACATCCCAAACCTTCCTTAGAAGCATCTGTATAAATAGCATACCCTTCAGAACCTTCCGGAAGGGCTAACACTGGAGCAGACACTAACTTTTCCTTCAAGAAAGTGAAACTCTTCTCACAATCTTCATCCCAAACGAATTTCACATTCTTCTTCGTCAACCGGGTTAAAGGAGTTGCTAACTTGGAGAAATCCTTAACAAACCTCCGGTAATAACCTGCCAATCCCAAGAAACTCCTAATCTCAGAGGCATTCCTAGGTTTCTCCCACTTCAAAACCGACTAAATCTTGGAAGGATCGACTTCCAAACCACTGCCCGAAATCACGTGACCCAAGAATGACACCCTGTCAATCCAGAACTCACATTTGCTGAACTTGGCAAACAACTGATGCTCCTTCAGAGTCCTTAATACCAACTGAAGATGTCTTGCATGCTCCTTGGCAGACTTCGAGAAAACCAGAATATCATCAATAAAAATGACCACGAACTTATCTAGAAAAGGCCTGAAGATCCTGTGCATCATATCCATAAAAGCTGCTGGGGCATTGGTCAAACCAAATGGCATCACAACGAACTCATAATGCCCGTACCGAGTGTTAAATCCTGTCTTAGAAATATCCCCTGCTCGGATACGCAGCTGGTAGTATCCTTGTCTCAAGTCCAGTTTCGAATAAACTTTCGATCCCTGAAGTATGTCAAACAACTCCTCGATGTGTGGAAGAGGATACTTGTTCTTGATCGTCATCCGGTTCAACTCTCTATAGTCTATGCACATTCTCAAGGTTCCGTCCTTCTTCTTTACAAACAAAACCGGTGTACCCCAAGGAGAAGAACTCGGTCTAATGTACCCAATCTCCAACAACGCATCAAGTTGAGTCTTCAACTCTTTCAACTCGGCCGGAGCCATACGATACGGAGTCTTGGAGTATGGCTCTGCATTCGGGTACAAATCAACCACAAACTCAATTTCCCGTTCTGGAGGTAAAGAATCCAATTCGTCAGGAAAGACCTCGGGAAACTCCTTCACTACTTCCGTTTCTTCCAGCTTACTCTGATCCTTAGGTTTGTTAAGAATATAAGCGATGAAACCCGTGGCTCCCTCTCGAACCAACTTATGAGCTTCAGAAAAAGAAAGTAGCGGTACAGTCTTGGAACTCCAACCCACTACCAAATCTGATCCCAACTGAACCTTCTTCGCTCTACAATCAACCATGGCAGAATGTCTGTACAACCAATCCATACCCAAAATAGATCCATAGCAAGTCATCGGCAGATCAATGAAGTCTGACAAGAAAACTCGACCCTCGATGCTCACAGGAACCTCTCTGAACACCCGATCAGATTCTAAACTACCACCAAAAGGAGTACTAACCATATAACATGCAGAAGAACGAGTAACAGGCAAAGGCAAAGAAACAGATATAGTACTCGAAAGAAAGGAGTGAGTAGCTCCCGGATCAAACAACGTATGAATGTTCGTGCCATGTATGCAAATGGTACCTTCAACTACCGCGGCTGGATCAATATCAGCATCCGGCTGCTCACCCTCCAAAGCATAAGCACGAGCCCTAATCAGTGGTCTCGGTGCTCCCGGTGGTGGTATCCTGCGATCCGGACAGCCATCTACCAAATGCTCATCGCTCCCACAAAGTAGGCATAGACCCAAACGCCTCCTGCAGTTATCATAGACGTGTGTCCTCTGTCTACAGAAGGTACAATAAGGTCTCTCGGGTGGTGGTGGCAAAGCTGGAGCAACTGGAGCTCGAATCACTGGTCCTGCTGGTCGGGGCTTCTTCCCTGGGCCCTGTGGAGCTGGTGGTGGAGAAGAATAAACCATCGACCTCTTGCCTGAAGCAGAACCCGAGCCAGAACCCTTATACCCTGATCCGGCACCTCTGAAACCCGATCCAGAACCTCTGAATCCCGATCTAGACCCTGAGCCCGAACCTGAACCTGAACGGTAGGTAGATCGCCTCGCATTCACTGAATCCTTAACCAATAGAGCCTTCTTGGTAGCCTTCACCCAAGTGCTCGTGTTGACCGCCTCAATCGCTACCTGAATATCCTGTCTAAGGCCCTGAACAAACTGCATCGCCTTATGGAAATCATCACTCGCTATATTAGGAGCATAGCGGGACAACCTCTCAAACTCGGCGATGTACTCTGAGACCGACCTGTTTCCTTGCTTCAACTCTGTAAATTCCTTCAATCTTCTAGTGCGAGAAGAAGGAGGAATGAACTTGTTCTGGAATTCTCTGACAAAGACTGTCCAATTTACTTCCTCACCGGTAGCAGCTAACACAATCTCGACACTCTCCCACCAAGAGTAGGCCTCACCCTGAATCAAAGAAATGGTACAACGGGCCTTCTCCCGGGATCCACACGGGATAAGCTCCCATATCCTCTCAATCTCTTTCAGCCACTACTCGGCCTGAATATCATTCCCTTTGTAAAATTTGGGAGGATGCTGGTTCTGAAACTCCCTGAAAACAGCTGATATCTGGCCTCCAGGCTGTGGTGGTGCAACTGGTTGTGGTGGTGGAACATAATCCCGAACTCTCTGATCAATAAGACCCACCACTGCGTTCATGAAGTCCTGTGGCTGAGCCTGAGGAGGTGGAGGAGGAGGTGGTGATCTCTCCCTGCGATGATGTCGATGATGTCGATGTCTAGGAGAACGATCACGATGATGTCTATCGCGAGCCATCCTGAAATCAAGTCACTATGGTGCATGTTCGATTAGTAATGCCAATATGTGCAAATAAGTCAAGATTCCACATAAGTTCAAAACTCAACAAGTCATCCCAATTCAAGTAAGTCAAGTAGGTTCAAGTATCAAATAACAATGCAAGACTCTCAAATTGACAATTAGTTCCTATGCCGTGCGACCTAGACTCACAAGACACGACACTAGAGACCCGGTTTTGCAACCGGGCTCTGATACCACCGTAGGATGTAGCACCCGGAACGCCAGGCACCACATCCCCCGCACTATAGCTCCAATCCACATATGAAATGGACAATCCATACATGAATCAAAGCTATAGAGAACGGGAGACAATAAAATGACTCAAGGCTAGGCGGGTACCCTCAATTTAAAAACCAACCAACAAACAAGTCAGAGTAATAAAAGCGGAAGCAATAACATTCATTCGATATGTATAGGTACCATATTTATTTATTTACTTATAGGTACCAACATTCACACTATCAATACATTATCATCTCCCAACAATATAGATAACAAGGCGATATACAAAATAACCCCAAATAACTATACATAACAAAATGTGGGAATAAAGTGTGCTAGACCCAAATTTAAAGACCACTAGACTCTAAATTCCCGCCTAGCACGCCCTGCAAAACACTGAAAAGTTGAGGTGTCAGTCCAACACAGACTGAGCGAGGGGTATACATAAGTATAAGCGCACAGACATGCAAGTTATAACCTCGGGTAATAATTTTGGAAAAGCAAAACAATCTAATAGGTTAAAAGAGATACTATCGCCCGAGATTACAACTATTCCAATTTTAATTCAATCAATTCAATACAATCAATTTGTGGCCCGGCGAGTGGGGCAATTCTCCAACCTTACACCGACTGTGTACAATCAATCAATCAATTATTAGATGATTAGGTGATCAAGCAATTCATTAATGTGCACAATTAGCAGTTTCAATAATGCCTTCCTCCTCTGGGCGATGGTGGGATTGCAAGGCCCCACCATCCAATCAATCTGGGCAGAGGGTACATGAATCCCTAAGCCCGGAACTCCTTCCTCCCCTAATCTCCTAGAGGGTTCAGGGTTCATCCCAGTTTGGTGAGGATAGCTCTCGAGTTACCCGTCAGCCCGTGCTTTCCCGGTTGGCTCGAGTCACTACCCTCGGGCCCACAGTACAATACAATACTCGCCAAAACAATCAATCAATCAATCAATCCCTTCAATAGTTCGATAAAACATTTGAAAACCAATCTCATTTGAAAACTATAAGTATATAGATAGGTTTTGGCTTAAAACATCACATAGGGTTGTACGGGTCCTATGTATCTAAAATTAAACCTCACCTGAACGACCCAAAATAAACCAAGGAAACAGCTCACTGGGCCTGCTCCTCGTCACCAGGAAGCTGGTCTGTGCAAGAAAGACAATTGTCCGTGAAACACGACTCAAAATGTACCAAATATGACGAACGGCGGAAATGCAACGAGACGACGAGAAAAATACAATGTACCATGAAAATATTGCGTTTCAACATGTAATCAGTCATATAATAGCAATTAGGGGTCAAAGAAGCCGTCGGAACGGGGTGCTAAAAATGCAATTTTATGCAGTGAATTTTGGGCACTTTCTGGACTACGGGAACGGCCGTTCCGGCTTCCCGTTGAAAATGGGAATGGCCGTTCCCATGGCTACAGAAAATGCGCCAGCGTTTTCTTAAAGGGAAAAACGTTTTAGCTCGGAACGGCCCTTCCGGCTCAAAGGCCAAAATGGGAACGGCCGTTCCCAGTCTCGCTGGCCAACTATCTCAGCATCATGGGAACGGCCGTTCCAGTTTTGAACTGGGGTTGGGAAGGGCCATTCCCAGAATACGAGAGCAGCTGTATGCAGAGCAGAACAGAGCAGCAATGGCAACACCACAAATAATCACCAAAAATGGCTTCAAGCCAAGTTCAAAAGCATATATTAGATGCAATAAATATGCTAACATGCATATTGATCAACAACAAGTCATAAAATACATAATCCCATGTTAGATCATCAATAATCAATCATTTGAAACCCATATACTCAATCATGCTTCAAGTCCCCAAAACTCAAGATAATTGCATCAAACTCAAGCTTAAAGTTCACAAACAAATTTCCAACAACAAATACACCATTTACTCAAGACATTACAAAGCCCTATATCCCACATATTTTCAATAAAATCATTCAAACTCCATAGTTACCTCAAATGAAAGAGATGAGAGACAAGATGAAGAAGTGATGATGATGATGCTACTATGATCACAATTCCCACAAAAATTGATGCTTGCAAGATGAAATCTCCCACTCCTTCAAGTAGGGTTTGGTTCGGTTGAGCAAGGGAAGCAAAAGAAGCAAGATGATATGTTTGTATGAATGAGAAGCCAAAGGTACGTGATGCTGCTAATGAAGAAGAGAAAAGATGGCCAATTTGCTATTAAATCCTTCCATTTGTTAAGTTAAGCAATCAAGTCCAATTCCATTATTAAATGATCAATATGGTCCAATGCAATTAGATCCCAAATTCATGCAAATGAGCAATTAAGGACATAAAAGAAATAAATCAGATTCGGGAAAATAATTCACATTGCAATCACATTCAATAAATCCAAAAAATATGATATGATATGAATTTTCAATAAAATGTTAAGAATATAATTTTTTAAAAAATTATGTCATGTTAGGAAAATGAATTAAATGATCAATTAATAATTAAATTACAACTCTCAAACGCACACGTGTCGTTCATACCTGAATTGCCGAAAGCTGGGGCGTTACAGTTAGGGTCTAGGTACGTTAGGATAGGTCCGTGAACATGAAATAACTATTATTTGTCATTTTTGGCGCAAGGGGCTTGTTTCGGTTAAAATTTGGCAACCCAATTAATCTTATAAAAATATGAGGCTAGTCCCATTGTCTCTGATTCGTCGATCCGGATCCAATGGAGGTGACGGAACTCGATTCCGAGTTCCCGAGCTCAAGATATGCCGCCCGGAACACAAGGTGCGCTAAATGCTCTTTAGCCCCCTTTTCGGTTCCGATCACACAAACGAATCCAAAACACACACATACGAGAATAAAATCATGCGACGAGCATATAAACATAATTATAAGTCACATAGTTCACTCATGCCAAGTTTTCACGAAAAACAGAAATCGACCGAATAGCAACGACATCAAACATAAACACACATGCTCAAACGTCTCAAGAATTCACGATCAATTAATAAAATCAATAATGAGGCATATATCATTAATTAAATTACACATATTGGTAAACAAATACGTCATGCTCAAACCTATGAAAAACTGGGGCGTCACAACCTCACCCTCTTAAATGGGACCTGTCCCCAGGTCCACAGCTACCTGAACACACAATGAGAGAGCCCCGTCTCTCAAAACCACAAGGAGAGAGAGCCCCGTCTCTCACAACCAACAAAGAGAGAACCCCGTATCTCACAACCAACAGAGAGAGAGATCCCCGTCTCTCACAAACAACAAAGAGAGAGAGAACCCCGTCTCTCACAAACAACAGAGAGAGAGAACCCCGTCTCTCAAAAACAACAAAGCAAGGGAGTCTCCAATACTCCCGAGCAACACAACCCAAACATACAACTAAGAGCTAACAACAAGAAGGGCAACAAATACAAATACAACAGTTAACGTTTATAAAAACACACAAGGTCAAGTATGAAGTACATATTGAGCATATTGATCAACAATATGTAAAACAATTAACACAATAGGCAAACAAAGAATATTGCAATCAAATCATTTGAATTAAAATTGCATGTATGCATATGCCATGAATGCATCTTGTACCGTTCACCGTAGTAGGGAATTTTGAAGAAGAAAATCTCATGTCAGAATATATGGTCGAATCCAGAAGCTAGCTCAATTCTTGACTTATCTTTAGTATCCCTGATGTGTATCCGATTAAAGTAAAGACGATAAATCCTCGGTTGTCTTCTTTAATTCAAAACCGTGCTCCTTCATTTAATTCGATTAACCCATTTCCCGGAATGCGATGGAGATATCGGTTCCCCGAGTGAAATTCAATCTTCCAAGAAATTGTCTTGTCATTCCTCATTTGAATTCACCTTTAGTATTTACAACCCCTTTATGCGCAGTTCATCTCGGTTCTGTTAATTCAATTTTCTTGAGTACTTTGTTGAGGACTTGGTTAACTAGGAGTAATTACTATCATCTTCAAGCATGACGATTCGATCAAGTTTTCCTTTCTCCATAGTTATTTTCAAATCCATCAGAAGTTCCCTGATAATATCACCATCTTCGGTATCTGAATCCCATATGTTCGACTGGCCCAAGAATCTATTTGTAAAGATGTGTTCGGTTCCGGCTCCTTCAATTCCCTAAGGTCTAATTCAAGTCCTTCTAAAATCGCTCCCTCCTATTCCTTTCTCATAGAACTTCTTTTGAGTCATCATGGACAAATGACCGGTACATAGTTGGATCTTAATTCGTTGGGTGTCATCCGAGCTCCTCCAAAATTCCACCATCTTCAGAGTAGGAGACCCAATTCTATAGAAAACCCACTATTTCGAACTCCATCCATATTCCTTTTATTGAAAATCCTAATCTATTCTACCAAGTAACTCTAACTAAGAAATGGTTCGGTGGGTTACTCTCATCAATTCAGGATGGTTGAATTGGAATAACATCCCTTGTCCTTTACCTCCTGACTTCTCTCTTTCCAAATTTTCTTGCAACCTGAAGTCTTCTCTTCCGAACTCATTGAACCAAACTTTATTGACAGCATCCCTTTCTATGATAACTTGAATCGGTTCCCTCTTAACATCTTAGCTCAGGAGTTTCTCTATACTCCTTCATAACTCCTTTATCTTCAAACCGACTTACATACGTAAAAAGATTCGATGAGCTATCCTCTCCATGCCCTGTGAAAATCTTCAATCCGAATTTAGTGACGTAGCTCAATTTTCAATGGTCACCCTCAAAGTTTTTTTTTTTTTTTTTTCACTTCCCCACCCATAATTTTCCCGGATCTTCCTAATTGTATTTCCGATATTTCTATTAATTATTTCTTCGGCTACCACTTCAAGTTTCAATGTCTTTGTCACTTGTCATGCTCTCCCCCTTCTCTATCCTGGTTCTATCCGAACTTCCCAAAGCCAAATCCTGTGTGCACTTCTTCTTCTGTAATTTCCTTTCCACCAACCTATCCCCTGCTTGAAGTTATTTATTTCCCGAAATCATCTTCCTTGTCATGTGCCAACCCATTCTTTCTTTTTCCCTTAACTCAGATATGGCCCAGTCGCAGCGATACTTAATAAGTAAAGTGAAAGAATTTTCCTACGAAGTAAACATTAAAATGCATGTCGGGTAAAGATGTCAATGCATGTGTCACGCTTACAATAACCAAATATGCCGCACATTAGAGCAAAAAAATCAATTAGAAATGCACACACAAACATAAGTAAAGAAGGGTAAATAATTGATGCGAAGTATGATGCACGTGCTATGAATGTTTTGGAACCTGTCACCGATGTGGTAAGTTGTCAGCTCGGTAGCTTTTACTCGTTCCTTCAATCACGGCTTACTTTAACTTGCTGATTATTCCTTGCCTTTCCCACGGTCTTCAAGATTTCCAAGAATCCTTGTGCATCACTTGTATCTTCCACGGTCCAGAATTGCAATTTCTCAATCCCTAACTCCTTCTGCATCCACGGAATTACCATCCAAATTTATCCTCGAAAATCGCCCTTCAACATTGCCCAAGTTATTTTACATAATTGAACCCTAATGTAGTTCTGAACCCTACTTCTCATCATTACCTTGATTAAGACTCCCGTGCATATCCTTCACGAGTTTAGATTGGGAATAGAACTTGCTTTCCAATCGCTCCCCCTTTTCTTTTTTTTTCTTTTTTTTCTTTTTTTTTTTTTTTTTGTCCCTCGATGCACAATTTGCTATCGGACCCAATTTACCTTGACCCGTATTCGTTATCGATATCTATTCAATGATCCCAACCTTGCACCAAATACCTCCCAAGCTTTCGTGCCCAAGCAAAACTTGTACTGAACCGTTGCTATCATAGTAATTGGCCGTGGTTTGATATGATCTTCATAACCTACAATTCATTACTCATTTCAAGAATATATGCATGCGATTAGTGCATGCTAATGTCACGTATTCAACACAGAAAGCATGGATTCAACTTAATAATGCAACAGATAATTCAACAAGATTCAATAGAGAAGGCAATTCATACTCAATATCGATGCAATGCATACATTATCATCTAGTTCCTAAGCCGTACGACCTAAACTGACTCGATCATGACATGAGAACCCCGGTTTTGCAACCGGGCTCTGATACCACTTAAGGATGTAGCGCCCAGAACAAGAGGTGCCACATCCCCCGCACTATGAGCCCGATCCACACAAGGAATGGAGAATCCCAACATGAACCAAGCCCACAACGAACGGGGACTCACTCACTCGCTATGCTAGGCGGGAGCTAGGACTTCAAAACCAAAAGAGACCAAGGACCAAGAATTCAATAAATACGGAAGCAATTCAAAAAAACTCAATAACATGTAAGAGGCAACGACGGGTTCAACTAGCATAGATACCTAATCCCGAAATTCAAACATAACTTTAAATATAATTTCATAATCATAACCATATCCTAACATTAATCTATACATACATTCTTGAATCCTATAATTAAATACAAGATGTGTGCAAAGTGACTCGAACTTAAACATAAAACTTGACCGACTCGGGACCCCGCCTAGCACACCAAAACCTGCAAAACTGAAAACAAATCCGGGTTCAGTCTATAGGAGACTGGTGGGTATAAATCAGGGCATAATATAATATAAGACAGTATTTAAACATTCACATGCAAGTTATAATCCCCAAATGAGGTTTTCAAAGTATTTCCCAAGTGGGTGAGATAAAGAAATCATCAAAAGGGATTATAACCATCAAATTCCATTAATTAGGTCATTTGTGGCCCGATGAGTGGGCGTGCATTATCTCCAACCAACACCTTGTGTAATCCATTAATCATTCATACATTCGTTCATTCATTCATTCATATATATTATACCTTTGTGCACAATCATAAACATTTACACCTTTTTCCTCCGGGTGATGGCCGGGTGATCGGCCCGAACCATCCATGCATTGACCAAAAGGGTTTCATGACTCCCCAGATGGCACTCAACGTCCATTCCCCGCTAAGTCCTAACGGGGTCCGGTTACGCCGTTCTATAAATGGAACTGGTAGAAAGGGATCACCGTCGGCCCATGCCTCCCCGGATAGCCTCTAACACCAAGTCCCTGGGCCCCATTGTGCATTCATTCATTCATACATTTCTCGCCAAAACATTCGGTAGGTATTCATAAAAGAAAGGCTATACGTTCAAAATCATAGACTCGATAAATGACTCTATATATATGGAATAATTTTGGCCGAAATCTTTACATGTTAGGATTATATAGGGTCATTAACTAGTAGAAGAGAAACCCACCTGTTACACCTTACCAACCAAAACCAAGAAGAAAACAAGAGGACTTGAAAGTGTCCTAAGAACCCGACATGTCTCCGCCCTGGAGAAAACTGTACACAAGGCAATACAATGTATTCGTGAGACTCAAGACTCTAAGTGAACCATATATGACGCTCGGCAATGCAATGAATATGATATGAAGGTATAAGAGATGATATTATATCACGGAAACGTTCTTGTGCACAATTAATATCTTAAAGACATGTAAACGATCATTTCATTCATTTCTTGAAACATTCATATCCGTTTAAGTTCATTACTTTCATAATCCATACCAAATTAATCCAAGAAATTCAAATAACGAGTATAACACGTAATATAACATGTATACACATCATACAAGTCATAAAAGAGGAGATATATAAGCAATTAGGGTTCACATTAGAAGCAATCATCCATGCATGCACATATTAAGAGCAATGAAGATATTTTGAATCATAACTCGTAAAATATTCCACGAAAAATAACAAAAGTTCATACCACACAAGATAATACATGTTAGCATAGCATAAAAGTCATAAAAGAGGTGGAGGAAGATCAAACAAACGAAGAAAAATGGAATCGGAGTAACAAAAACAGGCTGGACAAAATCCACCCCCATGGGGAAAAAATCCACCCCCATGGATCTGGTCCAGTCCCACTGCCTCAAATCCACCCCCGCGGATTTTTTTCCAAAGGAAAAATCCACCCTCGTGGATTCAGGTCAGTGGCGAAAAAACACCCAACAAGCAAGGCAAAACTCAAGCTAAACCATATAAACATGATGCTAACACATCAAGGTAAGTTAGGGTAGCAAGAAACCAAGCATTACAAGCCATATAAACGTCCAAAGATGCAACGATTCATGCAAGGAATGAAATTGGAACAAAATCATACAATCTCTTCAGTTTCTTAAATGGAAAAGTCATGAATCCTAATCCAATACCTAAAACAATTTCATACATATCACAAATGACATCTTAGGAGCAATATGCATACTTCATACCAAAAGAATCCACAAGGAAGCAAGCTAGAATTCATCAATTCTTCCCAAACCCTCACTATTCACCCCATATGCCAATACATGCTCATCACTTGGAGAAATCATGAAAACCTTAACTCAAAATGACTATGAGGAGATGTCCATCACAAATATGGTCTTACCTTTCAATTTGGAGGAGAAATGGAGGGGGTATGAGCTCAAATACCCCAAGGGTTGAATAGTTCTTCTTCTTCTTTCTTCTTTCCTTCTTTCTTCTTCTTTCTCTCTCCATTTTGGCTGAGTTTGGTGAGTGAGAGGGGGTTTGGTTCGGTGGGGGGGCTGATATGGGGGAGAGAAAGAGTGTGCAAGTGGGTATAGTTTAATGGTTAGGGTCTAGGTACGTTAGGATAGGTCCGTGAACGTGAAATAACTATTATTTGTCATTTTTGGCGCAAAGGGCTTGTTTCGGTTAAAATTTGGCAACCCAATTAATCTTATAAAAATATGAGGCTAGTCCCATTGTCTCTGATTCGTCGATCCAGATCCAATGGAGGTGACGGAACTCGATTCCGAGTTCCCGAGCTCAAGATATGCCGCCCGGAACACAAGGTGAGCTAAATGCTCTTTAGCCCCCTTTTCGGTTCCGATCACACAAACGAATCCAAAACACACACATACAAGAATAAAATCATGCGACGAGCATATAAACATAATTATAAGTCACATAGTTCACTCATGCCAAGTTTTCACGAAAAACAGAAATCGACCGAATAACAACGACATCAAACATAAACACACATGCTCAAACGTCTCAAGAATTCACGATCAATTAATAAAATCAATAATGAGGCATATATCATTAATTAAATTACACATATTGGTAAACAAATATGTCATGCTCAAACCTATGAAAAACTGGGGCGTCAGAAGCATTCATTCAGCAGCAAACAAGGCCAAATACTCCCATAAATGACTGAAAACGAACAGCCAAGAAACAAGGAAAAGAGCAGCAGCAGACGCAGCAGTTTGGGCAAAAAAAACAGGGGCAAAACATCCTAAAAACAGGGCAAGAGCTCCTGGACAACCAGACCAATCAACCAAGCAACAAACAAGGCGGGAAGGAGCAGCAAATGACAGCAATTTCTATCCTAAAACGCAGCAGCAGCAGCAGTAGCAGTTCATACTTGAAGAAGGCAAACAACTTCAAGTTTCAACCAATTTCTCCAAAGTTCATTAATGGATTCTCAATGAATTCTCAACTACCATCTAATACATGTTCATACCTGATATAAAGGAGTTAAAGTGACCATCCTCATGCTTTAAAACAATCAAAATCATCAAGGAATCCAAGAGATCAAGAAATTCATTTATAACCTAACTATTCACTCATATTCATCAAACTCCATCAAAGCAAGCTCAAATTTGGGGATGAATGAATCAAAATGACTCTAAATGAATTTATATTACAACCCTAAGCTTACCTTGTGGATTGGATGAAGCTTGGAGGAGATTTGAGCCTTGAATCTCCAAGGTTGGCAAGAGCTATGGGACTGACTGCAAAACAGGGGGTTTTGGCTAATATTTCTCTAAATGTGAGGGTTGGTTCGGTTAAGACTGATCAAGGGCTGTTAGAGGGTTGAGTTAGGGTTCCAAGGAATCAAACCATGGTTAATTTGGTCAAGGTTTGAGAAAGTTATGGCCATTTTATTGAGTTGTGGCAGTTTTGACGAACGTAACATTTTTCGGTTGAATTTCAGAGGTTCAAATAACTTTGGAAAAATATAAGGCTAAGTTCATTAAACTTGAATTTTTGTTACGAGTTCAGCGAAGTTGACGAAACTCGAATCCGAGTTTCCTAGCTCAAGATATCAAATACAGAACCAAGGGTGCGCTAATTGCTCGTTAGCCCCCGACTTGGATTCCAAAATCAAAATAAATTCGAAACTCATGCAAATGAACCCAAAAATACGAAACGAACATAAATTCATATTCAAGACATGTATATCTCCGACATATTAAATTGGCACGAAATTTCGGTATCAAATCATATAAAAACGAAGCACGTTTATAATACTTATGAGCAATGCATCTAAAATCCCTAGCATTTCATAAATTATAACAAAATAAAATTCAGCTTTAATTTATAATAATAATAATATGCACGATTTAATATCATTATATCCAATTCATAATAATTAAATAATAAAAGACATGCTTTAGGTATTAAGTAAATTAAAACGTACACACTTAATTAATATAAAATCACATGCACGATTAATACAATATAATTAAAATCAATTACATGATTTGATATTATATACAATAAAATGCATGAATTTCTATATATTTCATTCAACAACCTGTACTATATATATATATATATATATATATTTAGTATTACTAACATTAAGATATGATAATTGACATTTAAACGCACACGTGTCGTTCATACCTGAATTGCCGAAAGCTGGGGCGTTACAATCCTCCCTCCTTATAAGAATCTGGTCCCCAGATTCACTGATCGGAAGGGAACAACTCTGGATGGAACCGTCTCATTTTGTCTTCGGTCTCCCACGTGGCTTCTTCGGTCTTATCACTTCTCCAAAGAACCTTAACCATGGGAATCCTCCGGTTTCTTAATTCCTGAAACTTCTTATCCAATATCTTAACTGGTTTCTGAACAAAGGTAAGACTCGGTTCCAATTCCACTTCTTCAACAAGAATGATCTCGGTTTCATCGGGGTAGTATTTCCTCAGCTGAGACACGTGAAATACGTTATGAATCCCCGTGAGGCTCGGTGGTAGGTCCAATCTGTAAGCAACTTCTCCAATTTTTTCCAAAATCTCATAAGGACCTAAATAACGAGGTTTAAGTTTACCTCCTTTCCCAATCCGAGCAAATCCTTTACGTGGAGACGCCTTCAAGAATACCCGGTCTCCAACCTCAAACTCGAGATCCCTTCTGCGACGATCGGCGTAGCTCTTCTGTCTGTCCTGAGCTGATTTCATCCGTTGTTTTATTAGTTGGACTTTCTCAATCATAGCTTCAACGGCCTTGGAAGGTTTTTCCAATTTCTCACCTTTCTTAACACCTTCCTGCTTAGTCCATTTCCACTCTTCCAAGTCAAAGAACAACGGAGAACGGCACTTCCGTCCATAAAGTAGCTCATACGGTGCCATTCCAATCGAAGCCTGAAAACTGTTGTTGTACGCAAACTCAATCAAAGGTAGCTGATCATGCCAAGAAGACTGAAAATCCAAAGAACAAGCTCTAAGCAAATCCTCGAGATACCTTATTAATCTCTCGGACTGACCATCCGTCTCAGGATGAAAAGCTGTACTAAACTGGAGCTTCGTACCCAAAACCTCTTGCAATTCACGCCACAACCTAGAAGTGAACCGTGGATCTCTGTCGGAAACTATACTAATCGGAATCCCGTGAAGCCTAACAATCTCCCGGTTATAAAGCTCGGCTAGCTTGCGAATCTTATACGACATCCGGACCGGTAGAAAATGTGCAGACTTCGTCAAACGGTCCACAATCACCCAAATCCCATCAAATCCACCTTTCACTTTAGGTAATCCGGACACAAAATCCATCGTCACCTGTTCCGACTTCCACTCAGGAATAGGTAACGGCTGAAGAAGACCTCCCGGTTTCTGATGCTCGGCTTTCACTTTCTGACAAGTGAGACAATGCTTCACAAACTCGGCCACATCTTTCTTCAATCCACGCCACCAATAGTGTTGCCTTAAATCCTTATACATCTTGTTTCCTTCGGGGTGGATAGAATAAGCCGATCTGTGAGCTTCCTCGAGCAATACCCGTTTCAACTCTTCGGGTACAACCACTCGGTTCTTGAAACGAAGAAGACCGGTTTCATCGAACCCGAATGGACACTCTGGATCAGCTCTTGCCTTAGCTACCAATCTCTAAACTTCCAAATCTGTACTCTGAGCTTCAAACAACTTGTGCTTCAATTCTGGCTGGACCGAAATATTAGAAACTCGAGCCTTTAAGACAATTGGCTCGATTCCACTACTTTCACCCACTTCCAAGCTCGACACAATAGCCTTCCTACTAAGTGCATCGGCGACCACGTTGGCTTTGCCAGGATGGTACTTGATCGTGCAATCATAATCTTCCAACCTTTCCATCCAACGCCGTTGCCTCATATTCAAATCCTTCTGAGTGAATAAATACTGGAGGCTTTTGTGGTCAGTGAAAATCTCGAAGGACACCCCGTACAAATAATGTCTCCACTTTCCAAGTGCAAAGACTACGGCAGCAAGCTCAAGATCATGTGTCGGATAATTCTTCTCATGCTCTTTCAACTTTCGGGATGCATAAGCAATTACCTTACCCTTCTGAGTCAACACACATCCCAAACCTTCCTTAGAAGCATCTGTATAAACAGCATACCCTTCAGAACCTTCCGGAAGGGCTAACACTGGAGCAGACACTAACTTTTCCTTCAAGAAAGTGAAACTCTTCTCACAATCTTCATCCCAAACGAATTTCACATTCTTCTTCGTCAACCGGGTTAAAGGAGCTGCTAACTTGGAGAAATCCTTAACAAACCTCCGGTAATAACCTGCCAATCCCAAGAAACTCCTAATCTCAGAGGCATTCCTAGGTTTCTCCCACTTCAAAACCGACTCAATCTTGGAAGGATCGACTTCCAAACCACTGCCCGAAATCACGTGACCCAAGAATGACACCCTGTCAATCCAGAACTCACATTTGCTGAACTTGGCAAACAACTGATGCTCCTTCAGAGTCCTTAATACCAACTGAAGATGTCTTGCATGCTCCTCGGCAGACTTCGAAAAAACCAGAATATCATCAATAAAAATGACCACGAACTTATCTAGAAAAGGCCTGAAGATCCTGTGCATCATATCCATAAAAGCTGCTGGGGCATTGGTCAAACCAAAAGGCATCACAACGAACTCATAATGCCCGTACCGAGTGTTAAATCCTGTCTTAGAAATATCCCCTGCTCGGATACGCAGCTGGTAGTATCCTTGTTTCAAGTCCAGTTTCGAATAAACTTTCGATCCCTGAAGTATGTCAAACAACTCCTCGATGTGTGGAAGAGGATACTTGTTCTTGATCGTCATCCGGTTCAACTCTCTATAGTCTACGCACATTCTCAAGGTTCCGTCCTTCTTCTTTACAAACAAAATCGGTGCACCCCAAGGAGAAGAACTCGGTCTAATGTACCCAATCTCCAACAACGCATCAAGTTGAGTCTTCAACTCTTTCAACTCGGCCGGAGCCATACGATACGGAGTCTTGGAGTATGGCTCTGCATTCGGGTACAAATCAACCACAAACTCAATTTCCCGTTCTGGAGGTAAAGAATCCAATTCCTCAGGAAAGACCTCGGGAAACTCCTTCACTACTTCTGTCTCTTCCAGCTTACTCTGATCCTTAGGTCTGTTAGGAATATAAGCGATGAAACCCGTGGCTCCCTCTCGAACCAACTTATGAGCTTCAGAAAAAGAAAGTAGCGGTACAGTCTTGGAACTCCAACCCACTACCAAATCTGATCCCAACTGAACCTTCTTCGCTCTACAATCAACTGTGGCAGAATGTCTGTACAACCAATCCATGCCTAAAATAGATCCATAGCAAGTCATCGGCAGCTCAATGAAGTCTGACAAGAAAACTCGACCCTCGATGCTCACCGGAACCTCTCTGAACACCCGATCAGATTCTAAACTACCACCAAAAGGAGTACTAACCACATAACATGCAGAAGAACGAGTAACAGGCAAAGGCAAAGAAACAGATATAGCACTCGAAAGAAAGGAGTGAGTAGCTCCCGGATCAAACAACGTATGAATGTTCGTGCCATGTATGCAAATGGTACCTTCAACTACCGCGGCTGGATTAATATCAGCATCCGGCTGCTCACCCTCCAAAGCATAAGCACGAGCCCTAATCAGTGGTCTCGGTGCTCCCGGTGGTGGTATCCTGCGATCCGGACAACCATCTACCAAATGCTCATCGCTCCCACAAAGTAATCATAGACCCAAACGCCTCCTGCAGTTATCATAGACGTGTGTCCTCTGTCCACAGAAGGTACAATAAGGTCTCTCGGCTAGTGGTGGCAAAGCTGGAGCAACTGGAGCTCGAATCACTGGTCCTGCTGGTCGGGGCTTCTTCCCTGGGCCCTGTGGAGCTGGTGGTGGAGAAGAATAAACCATCGGCCTCTTGCCTGAAGCAGAACCCGAGCCAGAACCCTTATACCCTGATCCGGCACCTCTGAAACCCGATCCAGAACCTCTGAATCCCGATCCAGACCCTGAGCTCGAACCTGAACCTGAACCTGAACTGTAGGTAGATCGCCTCGCATTCACTGAATCCTCAACCAATAGAGCCTTATTGGTAGCCTTCACCCAAGTGCTCGTGTTGACCGCCTCAATCGCTACCTGAATATCCGGTCTAAGGCCCTGAACAAACTGCATCGCCTTATGGAAATCATCACTCGCTATATTAGGAGCATAGCGGGACAACCTCTCAAACTCGGCGATGTACTCTGAGACCGACCTGTTTCCTTGCTTCAACTCTGTAAATTCCTTCAATCTTCTAGTGCGAGAAGATGGAGGAATGAACTTGTTCTGGTATTCTCTGACAAAGACTGTCCAATTTACTTCCTCACCGGTAGCAGCTAACACAATCTGGACACTCTCCCACCAAGAGTAGGCCTCACCCTGAATCAAAGAAATGGTACAACGGGCCTTCTCCCGGGATCCACACGGGATAAGCTCCCATATCCTCTCAATCTCTTTCAGCCACTGCTCGGCCTGAATATCATTCCCTTTGTAAAATTTGGGAGGATGCTGGTTCTGAAACTCCCTGAAAACAGCTGATATCTGGCCTCCAGGCTGTGGTGGTGCAACTGGTGGTGGTGGTGGAACATAATCCCGAACTCTCTGATCAATAAGACCCACCACTGCGTTCATGAAGTCCTGTGGCTGAGCCTGAGGAGGTGGAGGAGGAGGTGGTGATCCCTCCCTGCGATGATGTCGATGATGTCGATGTCTAGGAGAACGATCATGATGATGTCTATCGCGAGCCATCCTGAAATCAAGTCACTATGGTGCATGTTCGATTAGTAATGCCAATGTGTGCAAATAAGTCAAGATTCCACATAAGTTCAAAACTCAACAAGTCATCCCAATTCAAGTAAGTCAAATAGGTTCAAGTATCAAATAACAATGCAAGACTCTCAAATTGACAATTAGTTCCTATGCCGTGCGACCTAGACTCACAAGACACGACACTAGAGACCCGGTTTTGCAACCGGGCTCTGATACCACCGTAGGATGTAGCACCCGGAACGCCAGGCACCACATCCCCCGCACTATAGCTCCAATCCACATATGAAATGGACAATCCATACATGCATCAAAGCTATAGAGAACGGGAGACAATAAAATGACTCAAGGCTAGGCGGGTACCCTCAATTTAAACCAACCAACAAACAAGTCAGAGTAATAAAAGCGGAAGCAATAACATTCATTCGATATGTATAGGTACCATATTTATTTATTTACTTATAGGTACCAACATTCACACTATCAATACATTATCGTCTCCCAACAATATAGATAACAAGGCGATATACAAAATAACCCCAAATAACTATACATAACAAAATGTGGGAAAGAAGTGTGCTAGACCCAAATTTAAAGGCCACTAGACTCTAAATTCCCGCCTAGCACGCCCTGCAAAACACTGAAAAGTTGAGGTGTCAGTCCAACACAGACTGAGCGAGGGGTATACATAATTATAAGCGCACAGACATGCAAGTTATAACCTCGGGTAATAATTTTGGAAAAGCAAAACAATCTAATAGGTTAAAAGAGATACTATCGCCCGAGATTACAACTATTCCAATTTTAATTCAATCAATTCAATACAATCAATTTGTGGCCCGGAGAGTGGGGCAATTCTCCAACCTTACACCGACTGTGTACAATCAATCAATCAATTATTAGATGATTAGGTGATCAAGCAATTCATTAATGTGCACAATTAGCAGTTTCAATAACGCCTTCTTCCTCCGGGTGATGGTGGGATTGCAAGGCCCCATCATCCAATCAATCTGGGCAGAGGGTACATGAATCCCTAAGCCCGGAACTCCTTCCTCCCCTAATCTCCTAGAGGGTTCAGGGTTCATCCCAGTTTGGTGAGGATAGCTCTCGAGTTACCCGTCAGCCCGTGCTTTCCCGGTTGGCTCGAGTCACTACCCTCGGGCCCACAGTGCAATACAATACTCGCCAAAACAATCAATCAATCAATCAATCCCTTCAATAGCTCGATAAAACATTTGAAAACCAATCTCATTTGAAAACTATAAGTATATAGATAGGTTTTGGCTTAAAACATCACATAGGGTTGTACGGGTCCTATGTATCTAAAATTAAACCTCACCTGAACGACCCAAAACAAACCAAGGAAACAGCTCACGGGGCCTGCTCCTCGTCACCAGGAAGCTGGTCTGTGCAAGAAAGACAAATGTCCGTGAAACACGACTCAAAATGTACCAAATATGACGAACGGCGGAAATGGAACGAGACGACGAGAAAAATACAATGTACCATGAAAATATTACGTTTCAACATGTAATCAGTCATATAATAGCAATTAGGGGTCAAAGAAGCCGTCGGAACGGGGTGCTAAAAATGCAATTTTATGCAGTGAATTTTGGGCACTTTCTGGACTACGGGAACGGCCGTTCCGGCTTCCCGTTGAAAATGGGAATGGCCATTCCCATGGCTACAGAAAACGCGCCAGCGTTTTCTTAAAGGGAAAAACGTTTTAGCTGGGAACGGCCCTTCCGGCTCAAAGGCCAAAATGGGAACGGCCGTTCCCAGTCTCGCTGGCCAACTATCTCAGCATCATGGGAACGGCCGTTCAAGTTTTGAACTGGGGTTGGGAAGGGCCGTTCCCAGAATACGAGAGCAGCTGTATGCAGAGCAGAACAGAGCAGCAATGGCAACACCACAAATAATCACCAAAAATGGCTTCAAGCCAAGTTCAAAAGCATATATTAGATGCAATAAATATGCTAACATGCATATTGATCAACAACAAGTCATAAAATACATAATCCCATGTTAGATCATCAATAATCAATCATTTGAAACCCATATACTCAATCATGCTTCAAGTCCCCAAAACTCAAGATAATTGCATCAAACTCAAGCTTAAAGTTCACAAACAAATTTCCAACAACAAATACACCATTTACTCAAGACATTACAAAGCCCTATATCCCACATATTTTCAATAAAATCATTCAAACTCCATAGTTACCTCAAATGAAAGAGATGAGAGACAAGATGAAGAAGTGATGATGATGATGCTACTATGATCATAATTCCCACAAAAATTGATGCTTGCAAGATGAAATCTCCCACTTCTTCAAGTAGGGTTTGGTTCGGTTGAGCAAGGGAAGCAAAAGAAGCAAGATGATATGTTTGTATGAATGAGAAGCCAAAGGTACGTGATGCTGCTAATGAAGAAGAGAAAAGATGGCCAATTTGCTATTAAATCCTTCCATTTGTTAAGTTAAGCAATCAAGTCCAATTCCATTATTAAATGATCAATATGGTCCAATGCAATTAGATCCCAAATTCATGCAAATGAGCAATTAAGGACATAAAAGAAATAAATCACATTCGGGAAAATAATTCACATTGCAATCACGTTCAATAAATCCGAAAAATATGATATGATATGAATTTTCAATAAAATGTTAAGAATATAATTTTTATAAAATTATGTCATGTTAGGAAAATGAATTAAATGATCAATTAATAATTAAATTACAACTCTCAAACGCACACGTGTCGTTCATACCTGAATTGCCGAAAGCTGGGGCGTTACAGGGGAGGTAGAGTAGGGAACATTTATCCGGACCGTTTAGTGCACATACTTGAGTCAGAGCGAGATGCATATTATATGGAGGCTCAGATGGCTCGTGAGTACCAGTTGAAGTCTACTAGGCATGTTGAGTTAGCCCTACAGAATGCTGTGAGTAGGAACTTTGCCCAGCAGTAGACATCCACATTAGAGTAGGAGAACGCCGATCTTGTGGCACAGGTGACAGCCCTACAGGAGGATCTAGCTTCTATGACTCTTGCTAGGAATGCCGCTCAGAATTTATATCAGCGCTACCGCTCTTGCATTCAGGACCGTCTTTCTGGTGCCTATCATTTGACTGGTGTACAGGCTGTCGAGGAGATGGAGGGTCAGGGGGAGGTTGCAACAGCTGAGCCCGAGGAGGAGGAGCCCGGAGATGATGCAGGGGTTGAGCAGGGTTCTGAGGAGGAAGAGCAGGGTTCCGAGGAGGAGCAGCAGGGTGATGGATGGAGTCCTATTCGGGGTGAGGTTGTGGACGGCGATCGACATGATTAAACCAAGGGACTTATGGAGCTAGGTGTACATATATAGGAGTAGACCAGTAGGAGGTTGTACAGATCAGTCAGTAGAAGACCTCTCCTTTTGACATACCAGTTGACGCAGCTAGCCTGACAGATATGCGTGAGTTGAGAGCTTTGTAGGGTGTAACTTGACATAGATCAGGTCCACCCCATTTTGCCTTTTGTAGTTGTAGATATAGCTCTCAAACTTGATGCATATATATATATAACCCACTTTTGCAGTTATATTCTTGTCTCACATTTACTGCTTTCATATTCATTGCATTATAAGTTAGAATTGCTTCAAGATACCAGTAGGACCGTGAGTGAGTATTTTACTTTCCTGTACCTTTTACTTGTAATTATGTTCAATTTTGTGCTTTACTTTGCTAAATCTGCGTAATATGATATCTACTGCTTAATATTATCTGAAACATGTATTTATGTGATTATGTGCAACACATTCTTAACCACCACGCATTATATTCTTTATAAAGCGACTGTAAATCAATATGTCTCCTCGAAGAGTTGCCCAAGACACCACTTCCCCTAGAGAAGGTGCATCCTCGGTGGGAGGGAACTCTGAATTAGTAGATTCCCTGAAAGAGATAGTATAGACTTGTGCACCCAGCGATTCATCAATGGACTTAAGCCTGATCTTAGGTGGGCATTGGTTCCATTCGAACTGGAAACATGTACGGCAGCTATGGAAAAGGTTATGAAGACTGAGGCGACTCATAAAGAAGTCCGTGTAGTTGCTAATCGTCCTGGATCTTTCTATAAATCACCTCAAGGATCCAAGAGGCCGGCTGGACCAGCAAAACCAAATCCAGGAAAGAAACCAATGCAATCTTGGTCTCGACCACAACCGACATTCTCAAAACCCCAAGAGGAAATCGTCTGCGAATATTGTCAGAGGCGTGGACATACTGAGAAGGATTGTCGTAGGAAGGCTGGTGAATATACTTGGTGTGGGAATCCTGACCATCAATTTCCTGACTGTCCAAAAGGACTGAAGCAGTGGAATAGAGGAAAGGTTCCAGCTAAGACTCCTGGAAGACCAGTGGTTAAAGGACGTGCTTATGCTATAGAGGGTAGTGAGGATCCCGATCCCACCAAGGGCGTTGATGGTACGGTACACATTCTAAACACGCCAGTTACTGCTTTATATGATCCTGGCGCCACACATTCATTTATTGCATCTCAATTATATGCGCATTTCAATTTTCCACTTGAATCGTTGCCTTATATGCTCGAAATAAGTTCTCCTTTAGGAGCTTGTTTTACTACGGATAGAGGATATAAACGCTGTCCTATACGGATTGGTACCCAATACTACCCGATAGATCTTGTAGAATTACCGATGTGAAGATATGGAATTATTCTGGGAATGGATTGGCTTAGTAAGTACCATGCTAAGTTGGATTGTTTCAAGAAAGAGGTCACCTTAGGGAAAGGTCATAGCTCTGGGTCGAAAGAAAATTTTGAATCAGTACCACTAGTTATAGCGGCCGAAGCTAAGAAGTTAGTGAGTAATGGAGCTACTGGATTCATTGCCTAACTGTTGAATAGGCCCAAGGATCAGCTCAAGATTGAAGAAGTAGAGGTGGTAAAAGAATTCACTGATGTCTTTCCTGAGCATCTGAATTCATTACCTCCTGACAGGGAACTAGAATTTGTAATCGACTTAGTCCCTGGAGCTGAGCCATTCTCTAAAACACCTTATCGAATGGCTCCAGCCGAGCTCCAAGAATTGAGAAAACAACTTGATGAGTTGTTAGATTCAGGATACATCCGTCCAAGCACATCCCCATGGGGAGCGCTCGCCTATGCTATTTGTCAAGAAGAAAGACGGATCATTGCGATTGTGAATCGATTATCGAGAACTCAATCGTATGACCATCAAGAACAAATACCCTCTTCCCCATATTGAAGAGTTGTTTGATATTCTTCAAGGATCTGTGTACTCCAAGTTGGATTTAAGGCAAGGGTATTATCAGCTAAGAATTAAAAAGGAGGACATTCCGAAGATTGCTTTTAATACCTGCTACGGTCACTTAGAATTTGTAGTAATGCCTTTTGGGTTAACCAATGCCTCGGCTACATTCATGGATTTAATGCACCGAACATTCCGACCATATTTGGACCAGTTCGTGGTCATCTTTATTGACGACACTCTGGTATTCTCAAGAACCCCAGAGGAACATGTTAAAACACCTTCGTAAAGTGTTAAGAGCTTTAAGAGATCACAAGTTATACACGAAGTTCAGCAAGTGTGAATTTTGGTTGGAAAGAGTGTCCTTCCTTGAACATATAATATCCGATTCTGGAATAGAAGTAGACCCTTCAAAGGTTGAAACTGTGATGAATTGGTAAACGCCAAAGAATCGATCAGAAGTAAGAAGTTTTCTAGGACTTACCGGATATTACATGAGGTTTGTAACAGATTTCTCCAAGATAGCAGCGCCTCTTACCCAGTTAACTAAGAAAGAAAGAAAATTCGAATGGACAAAAAAGTGTAAACGAAGTTTTCAAGAATTAAAGCAAAGATTGACGTCTGCCCCAGTATTAGCCTTACCTGAAGGAAAAGAAGGCTATGTAGTTTATATGGATGCATCCAAAGAAGGATTAGGGTGTGTTCTAATGTAAAATGGTAAGGTTATAGCCTATGCCTCAAGGAAACTTAAGCCCCATGAAGAGATTTACCCCACACACGATTTGGAGGTAGCTGCGGTTATATTCGCCTTAGCTAAGTGGAGGCACTATCTATGTGGGGTAACTTTTGAAGTCTTTACCGGCCATAAAAGTTTGAGATATTTATTCAGTCAAAAATAGTTGAATATGAGACAGAGAAGATGGATGGAATTTCTCGAAGACTACGACTATAAAATCCAGTACCATCCAGGAAAAGCCAACGTAGTGGCAGATGCCTTAAGCCGAAAATCCAGTCTATCAGCATTAGACGGAAGAAGCAAACCCATAACTGTCATTTCGAAATCCCGACTGGCCAATATAGTGATATCGTCGCCATTAAAAGAAAGGCTTAGGGAAGCCCAAGCACAGGATGAGTGGATCAAGAAATGTCTCAATTCCAAGGAAAAGGATATTGAGACCAAATTTACAACAGATGACCATGGGATCTTGAGATATAAAGGCCGAGTCTGTGTACCTCCTACAATTCGAAAAGAAATTCTGGATGAGGCACATAAGACTCGATATACAATACATCCAGGATGAACAAATATGTATCACGATCTCAAGACACATTTTTGGTGGAATGGAATGAAAGAGAGGTTGCTAGCTATGTCAAAAAGTGTTTGACGTGCCAGCAAGTCAAAGTAGACCACCAGAAACCTGGAGGAAAATTACAGCCACTACCAGTCCCTACTTGGAAATGGGAACAAGTCACTATGGATTTTATCACGGGCTTGCCAAAAGTTAAAGGAGGATATGATAGTATATAGATTATCATTGATCAGTTGACTAAGTCTGCACAATTCTTACTAGTCAAGACTACTGACAAGGTCGGTTCTCTGGCAAAGATGTATCAGAAAGAGATTATAAGGTTATATGGTGTACCCACTAGTATAGTCTCCGATAGAGATACGAAATTCACTTCACAGTTATGGAAAAGTCTTCAAGAAACAATGGGGAGTAAGCTACATTTCAGTTCAGCCGCACATCCTCAGACCGATGGTCAATCAGAAAGGACGATCAAATATCTAGAGGATAAGTTGCAAGCTAGTGCCTTGGATTTTCAAGAGGACTGGAAAGAATGTTTACCTATTGTGGAATTTGCGTACAACAATAGTTATCAGGCATCGATCCAAGCAGCACCTTATGAAGCCCTATATGGAAGGAAATGTAGATCTCCGTTATACTGGGATATGGAAGAAACTAAAGCAACTGAAAGAGAGGATACCAGGAAAACCATTAGAAAATGGATAGCGGAGTCTACAGAAAAGATTGAAATTATCCGCCAAAGAATGAAAGCAGCTCAAGATAGGCAAAAGAGTTACACCGATACTCGAAGGAAGGATATAGAATTTACAGTAGGCGACAAGGTGTTTTTAAAAGTGTCACCAAGGAAAGGTTTCACGTACATTGGGAAAGGTGGAAAACTAAATCCCAAATACATAGGACCTTTTGAAATCATAGAGCGTGTTGGACCAGTAGCCTATCGCCTAAATTTACCAGCAAACCTCACTGGAATACATAACGTATTCCATGTATCTCAGCTTCGTAAATACTTTGAGGATGAATCCCGCATTTTGCCGGTAGAAGAAATTCCTCTAAAGCCCGACTTGATTTATACAATAAAACCAACCGAAATCTTGGATAGGAAATTCCAAGAACTAAGAAATCGGAAAATCCCCCTTGTTAAAGTATTATGGAAAGGACATGGAATAGAAGAACAAACCTGGGAAACCGAGGAAAAGATGCAGAAACATTACCCAGAGTTATTCTAAAAAGGGAATAGAATCTGAGGAGAGATTCTCTTTAAGGGGGGAGGATTGTAACAGCCCGGATTTTTGAGATCAGGATAGCACGGGTAAGTAAAGGGTTAAGAGAAAAGCGTTTATGGCCTTAGTCCATTGCACATTCCATTTTACATGAATTATGTGCACTTATGTTCTAATTTATGATTTATGCCTTCTTGAGAGAACCATACCACTATTCATTCACAGAACCCTAGATCTTTACCTAAACCTTAAGAAACCTTAGAAAGTTGATTTTCATATTTTCCAAATTCATATCATAGCTTTCATCATCCCGAAATACGTTTTGAAAATTGTTTGTCGAAATTCCATTTAGGTCCCTAGTTACTATTCACCCTTAATTGTAGGAAATTTTCGGGACACTTTTACCTATCCAATATTGGGTTCGATGTAATCCTTGCGAAATTTTATGAATTATTGTATGATTCCCAAACCCTAATTCTTAATGTAGCTTCCGTAGAAATCAAAACCGTCCAAAAAACCCTAGTTTTGGCTTAAATTAGAAATTTCCAAATTTCAACGTTTTTCCTATACAATATTATAACCATTACGATCCTTGGATTGTTTTATGAATTTTAAGATATTTTCCAAACTCTAGTTCAAACCCTAACTCACTTTATAAATTTTTCCTATTTTTTTTTCCAAAGTACTATTTCCATCGTAAAAACTAACTTTCAAACCGTACAACATTTGGTATCCAATATTACAGTTAAAATGGTCCTTAAATTATTTCAAGAATCATGGACACTTTCTCGGAAATTAATTCACATTCTAGCTTCGTTTATGAATTTTATCGTATTTTTCAAAATTCCCGAGCGTCTACTGCTTTAAATGTAGACATTTAAACGTTAAGTGTTTATAACCAATAGAAAGCTCTTTCGATTCTCTTTCTTTTGAAATCTCTCTCATTTCAAACTAAACCCTAGACATTCTTCTACGATTTTATTATCATTTTCATCCTATTTTAGAATTATTTTTATTTTGTCATAATTACTAGATAAATTAATTATATCTTAAATATACAACTAAGTATACACCTTAATCCCCTAATAAATGAACCTAGCTTATTCACCACCATGACTCACCTAATCAAGTCTTCAAAATTGCAACATAAGCCCCCAAGACATACCTATAAATACCCTAGAGCTCATAACATAAAACTCACACCAAAACCATATATCTCTCTCTCCCTCTCGTGACTCTCCCTCTCTCTCACTAAGGTACATTTTTCTTTTATTATTTCATGCCTTATATTATGTTTTCAATATAATAATATTAGTAGCATGATTAGGTTTAATTAAAATTATGCTTTAGGAATTTATTTTTATGAAAAATATGCATAATTGTTAACTTTATGTGCAATGTGCCTACATTATGGAATTTTATTTAATTAGATGCATTATTTATGATATGATATAATATGAATTTGTATTTAAATAATTATGTTCTTGTTTGATTAAATTTATGGTTAGAATAATTTATTTAGATTTAATTTCATGATTAGAGTGCTACATTTGAATTTAATTATATGTTATGAATTCAAAATTTATTAAATGTGACCATGAACTAGCATGAACATCTTCATAAGCTTAAGAACACATTCATAGTGTTCTTGAATTAAATCATGTGCACATGTGATAGTGTGTGTGTCATCAATTTTATGTTATAAAGTGTTTAATTCATAAGAAATTGAATAGTAAATGTTTTCAATAGTAATTATAAAATGATTTCCAAACCTACCTATTATTTGATTTCCTATCTATACATATTAATATAATACGATATTCCTCTTTATGAGGAAAATAGCATTAAGTCGGAATCAGGATCTTATCCGGACATTATATACTTCAGTCCTATTAATACTAAGAACTGATTCCCGACTAAGCAAGTAAATCATTATTATTTATCAAAATGGGCCCGGCGCACAGCTGTGTCGAGCAATACCTGGAAGGCATCGGGCCGAAGGTATTGTTGGTGCCATAGACCGCCACCAAATCTTGGTAGTGGTTTAGCTGAAGGTTAGTTACTCCACGCCAAGAGACTTACAAGGGAGACAACCTCCCTGGGAGAGATAGTGTAACATCCCGACCTTCCGGATCTACAGGTATGCATTTACGGGGTGTTAAATGGGTTATTATTTATTTAATTATGCCTTTAATTGCTTTTAATGTTCTTAATTAGTTGATATTACTTGTTTAATTGCTATTTGAATTTTTGAACGTTTATGCCCTTTTGTTTGTATTTTGTTTCTTGCGTGCCCTTCTTTGATTTCGACTTTTGTGAATTCTTGATATACGTGACCTATGTGAGTTATTTACATGTTAGCATGCTCGTTTGGTGTTTTGGGTTTCGTTTGGTGTGGCTTTGTGCTCGTTTTGTTTTTCGGAACCTAGAGGATGGTTAAAGAGCATTTAGCGCACCTTGGGTTCCGGGTGGCGTATCTTGAGTTAGGAAATTCAGATTCGAATTCCGGAAGAGGCGTCGGACTCATCACGAGATTTGAAAGCTTTGGAACCTACCCTCACATTTTTCTAAGCCAATTTGGACCCTAAAAAATGGACCGGAACGAGCCTTTGTTGCAAGTTAGCCTCTTTTGTTGACTAGTCTCACTTGTGGGACCCCTAAACCCCAACCTTACCCCTTAACCTTGGTTACTTTGTACCTAACTCAGCATATACCCTCTCCCCCTCTCCCATTTCATGCAAGCCTCCCCAAGAAGGAAGAAAAGTTCCCCAAACTCATCCCCAAGAAAGAACCCAAGAAAGAAGGTGGCACTATTGCATTTTTGAAGATTTTGGCCAATCCACTCCTCCATTTCTTCTCAAATTTTAAAGTCAAGCATATTTTTGAGTCCTCCTTGAGTATGCGATTCTTTTAAGTGTAATATATTGAGCTATAACCTCGGATTGCATGAGTTTGGACATACCTTATGAATAGTAAGGGTTTTGTGGATTTTGAGTTCTCTAGCATGTTTCCTTGTGAATTATTTGAGCTTGATGCATGATTATGATTCCTTAGTCATCCACTTTGAGTTGTATAGACTTTTTTCAAGTGTTAGAGTTGATTACATGAATCCACCATTAGTGTTCTTGAGATTTTAGAGGAGTTATGCTTGTTTATTGCTTCCTTTTCATTCCTGTCAGTTGCTGCTCGATTGAATCATGTTTGATGGAGTTTTTGTGTTGATTTGCTGCATTACTTCTTGACTTAACATGCCTAGATGAGTTGGTATTTGTTTAGGAAGGTTTGCAGGGCTGAACAGAGGTGAAACCACCTCATTTCGTGGCTGGAAGGATCTCCCCGGGCAGGGAGATTTTGGCTTGGAAAGTGTAACGCCCCGATTTTCAGACAGTCAGGTACGCTCGACACGTGTGGGTTTCGAGCGTTAGGACTTTATTTTATTATTTTCGTTTATTCAATTTATACTTGTTATATTAATTTTATAAATTGTACTTCAACATGATTACGTGAAATTATATGAAATACTTGCCAACTTGGGGATTATTGACAAAGTGAATTTAATTGCTACGTGAAATAATTACCGAATTGTCCCTACTTGATCATTTTCTAAACTTTAGGGACTCAATTGCGTAATCTTGCAAGGACTTAATTGAGCATATTTCAAATCGTTGCATACTTGATTGCATAACTTAAACAATTGAAGGATTAAATTGCAAATATGGGTATTTCACATATTTCAAAAAGGGTTGGTACGTTATTTGCATCTCCAAGCTTCCTTGCTCTCATATCATCCAAAAAATCTCCCAACCACAATTGCTTCTTGCTCTCGGTTCATTCAAGAAAGAAAAGGGAAGAGATTTTCATACTTTGCATCAAGAAATTCCAAGAAATATTGCAAGAATTGGGAGTTCATCATCATCTTCATCCATTTTCTTCACTCCTTTCATTTCAAGGTTGGCTTTGCATGGATTCATGGTTCTTGATCATATTTGATTGAGCTAGGGTTAGAGAATTATATACTAGATGAATTAATTGGAGTTGGAAGCATGATTATATGATCATAGGTTGAATTATGGCATGATTTCCTCATGAATTTATTGGAAATTTGAGCTTGGTTGATCACTAAGAGTATGGGCATGAAGCTTGGATTTCTTGATGATAATTCATGTTTTGAGTGTTTAAGTAGTATATTATCATCTTTTGAATATATATTCATGCAAAGTTCCAGAAATCTTGCATTTTAACGAGTGAAAATGAGTGTTTTGGGTGGTTTTGCTTTGGGCCGAGACGATCCCCTGTTTTCTGCTCTGTTTTTCTCCAGAAATTGAAGGTCGCGCCCGCGACCCCAATTTGGCCAAGTTTCGAGTTTTGGAAAATTTCATGAAAAATTCGGAAAAATACTTGGTCGCGGCCGCGACCATTTTGTGAAGGATTTTGGTCGCGCCCGCGACCCCTGCCAGAAACTGCATTTTGTCAAACTTCGAACCAACGCCATTTTCACCTCGGTTTGAATTAGAAAACGTGTCATATAGCGTTGGAAAGGTCTTTGTGTTTAGTTTCATATCCAATAAACAAAACTCAATTCCCACTTCTAGAATTAAAGATATTCCAGTTTTCCCTCAACATGTACATTTTCTAAAATTGTCCGTTTTTGCTAAACTTCACCAAAATTTCTATTATTGCATTCCTTTCACTCTCTTAGCTCCCATATGTGAATTATATGGTATATAAACTTGGTTTAGTGATAATTATATTCTTAATTGACATTCCTTAAGTGTTATTGCATAACATATTAATTATGATTACGCCGTGCGTCACATTTTGGCATCATTATTGAGTCCTGTCTCACGAGTGCACAAATGTTTCCATTTCTTGTCCAGTTCTTCTCCAGGGCGGAGATTGTTGATCATGAGCACGTTCACACATCCTTGAGTCGTCGTGTCGCCCGTCAGGTGAGGTTTAATTTCTAGTTATATAGAACCCGTATAACCTTTACGTGATTTTTGGCCAAAGGTATTTATATTTATAATTTCATGAAAGCACTTATCATTGCAAGTTATGTTATTGTTCATGAATCAAGCAAGTAGGTTATGTTAGTGTGCATGAATCAAGCATGCCATGTTCATGAAAGCAAGTACGTGCGTTCTCCTAGCTAGGCTCTCTTTAGTGAGGGTGCTGGGCTGGTCTTCGGGCTGGTGGTTGTCCGTCCAACCACAGGAAGAACGAAGCCCTATCGTGTACCTTTGTTCTCTTGGCCAGGTCCTCCTTAGTGAGGTCTTCGGGCTGGTGGTTATCCGTCCAACCACAGGAAGAACAATGCCTTATCTTGTACATGGGTTCTCTTGGCCAGGTCCTCCTTAGTGAGGGCGCTGGGCTGGTCTTCGGGCTGGTGGTTGTCCGTCTAACCACAGGAAGAACGAAGTCCTATCATGTACCTGTGTTCTCTTGGCCAGGTCCTCCTTAGTGAGGGCGCTGGGCTGGTCTTCGGGCTGGTGGTTGTCCGTCCAACCACAGGAAGAACAAACCCTATCGTGTTACAAGCAAGCCATGTATTGATTGTATGATTTCCATTCCATGAATGTGCTAATTGAGTACACTATCGCACGATTGCATGACAACTGAATTGCATGATCACTTATTGTTTAATAATCAAGCAAGCATGTTCATGTACATTTGGAGTTCGCCATGTATTGATTGCTTGAAAGTGAACAAGTGTTTAATATTGATAGTTGTATTCTCGGGCGAAGAGTACCTTGTTCCTGAACTTATGAATGTATCTTTTATAAATCTTTACCCGAGAGTATAACTTGCATGTTATCTGCGCTAATATGTATTTAAACCCCTCACTCGGTCTTCACAGACTGATGCCTCCACCTTTTAGGTTATTGCAGGTGCACGCTAGGCGGGAGTCGAGTCGAGTCGAGTCCGGTTCATGTAGTCGAGTCAATCATGGTTCGTGTATTGGAGTATTTATTGTTAATCATGAAACTATAATTGTTGTTATTATTTATTTGAAGATGATAATGTATTGATATATGAAGTCAGAGTATATTTTATTTTGTAACTGAGAAATGACATGAAATGCTAAATGGATGTATTTGATAGAAACTAGTTATGCTTCCGCTTTGTTTTATTGCATATGTTGGTCATCCCGCCTAGCTTGTCGTGTATTGCATTGTCACCCGTTTGCTGTAGGTTGGTTCATCTACGGATTGGTCGTTTCGTATGTGGATTGACCTATAGTGCGGGGGTGTGGTACCTCCATGTGTCCAGGGGTGCTACATCTAAGGTGGTATCAGAGCCCGGTTGCAAAACCGAGGTTCTAGTGTCGTGTCGTGTCGAGTCTAGGTCGTACGGTATAGGAATTACTTGACAATTTGAGAGTCTTGCATATTATTTGAATGTCCTGATCTATTTGAACTCTTTGAATTGATTGAAATACTTGATAACTTGTGCTCTTGTATTGATTTACGTTATTAATTGCCAATTTATTTACCTTGAATTGCCTGAAAGTATGCGATCAACGTGTCTTATTTTAAACATTGATGGACTAATGTTGCTTTTTATATTAAATTCTCATTATTGGCATCAACTATGTGATAATTATATAACATGAGCACGTCTTACCCACACGCATTTATTTTCAAAGTAAGTTGTGAGTGACAGGTTATGGAAACGGTATCAAACCACGGCCATTTGTTCGGCAATTCTAGTTTGCTATAAAACTCCCTCCAACTTTGGAACGGATAAGAAAGCGTGCCAGAAAGTTCATAGAAGGATTCGGGAGTCAATATTCTTTCTATTGGGGTTGAAGATTAAAGTGTTGGGATCCGGAAGAAAAGAATCAAGGGTGGGAACCATTTACAAGACTCGAGAGGTTGGAAAATCGACGATGCTTAGGCCGGGAATTCTTGTAACAAGAAGGAGGTATTCTCGAAGAGTTGACAAGAAAGCGACTCCAAAGATTACCAATTAGGATATGGTTGAATTGGAAGATATGGAGCAACAAATGGAAACTATAAAGAGGAGTTGAGTTCAAGAAAACCTAAAATTGAGTCCGGGAAAGGTATAAGGTAAGGCCAGAGAAATTGGAAATTTAGAAGATCATGGGGAAACCAAGAACTCATCGACCATTCGAGACAAGGGTATATTACAACAATCAAGGAAAGGTGTCGGGATGAAATTTCCCCTACTACGGTGACAGGTTCTTCAATGCATTCATAAACACGTGCATCACATTTACTAATTAATTGTTTCTCATTTATAAATATTGTATAGATGTTGTTGAAATTGTCTACTTGATGCATTAAGTATATGCTTAAATTAGTTGAAGTATTCAAATTACTTTTCTTCTAAGTATCTCTCTAAATTAATATAATTGTTCTAATATATTGCATTTTTAAATTGGTGATAATACGTGCATTGACACTTTAACCATCATGCATTATTTAGTGTTTGTTGTTAATAGGCTCTTCCTATGCCCTGCACAATTCTTGCTCCTATTCTTACCAACTTGAATTTAAAGAAAAGATTGTTGAATCACCGGGTATCATGTTTGTAATGGGGTTATCCGATTCTGCTTGAAAATTTAGCAATGTTTTGGGACTGTGAGAATTTATTGATCCAGGATTAGTAGGAGCAGGGGGATGAAATAAATATTGGAAAATTTTGGAAACTGGGAAAGGATGATAAGTTCAAGCAGATAAATGTTCAGTGGGTCTTTCAACCTTCCGAAAATTAACCAGTATTTTGGGGAGTCAGTAAGGATAGGAGAATGAACTTTTCATGCTTCAGATTAGGGTATTGATCTTGGAACTGTCAATTCGCTAGAAAACATTAGGTGATTGTAGGATGTTGGAAATTTTAGTATCAGATTAAAGGGGTGACAGTTGGTGAGCTTCAAGTTGGGCATGTCATTAACAAAAAGTATTAGAAAGAACCATCAATTAAAATCGTGATTGACAGCAAGTAGGATGAGAAAAGATTACGGGATTGGAACCAGCAGAGCAGCTTGCAAGTAGGAAAGGATAGAATTAATTTGAGGAATTATAAAATTTCTATTTTCTTAAGGGGGAGAGCCGGTCTGGGAATAAATTTAAATCGGAAGCTAGACAGTATTTGGGAGAGTTGGAAATTTAAGTAAACCGATTCTTCTTGGAAACCCTTTATCAAAACCACGTGAAAGAAGTTTCAATAATTTAATCTTCTTCCCCTCTTATACAAAGAAAATCTCATCATCAACAGTACCTCTGTTCTATCACCGTTTTCAAGAAAGTGGGTACACCGTCCGCAGTTCTCTGGTAGCCACAGGATATCAATTGACTCAGTAAATAGGAAAGGATTCAGTTTGGGTGATATCCGGAATCAATCCCAAGTTTTGGTAGGTTAACTCCGACAAGAGTTTTCTTACAAAGTTGTTTATACCCTAAAGATTCCTGTAAATGTTCGCCGCCTTTCAACCGTGTTGTCGCTGTCGCCTCCATAAATATACCAGTTTACCATGAACACTTCAGAGAGATGAAAGCTCGAGTGATCCTTTCTTTGAAGATATTTCGCAGAGTGTTGGGTATGTCATCAAATTTCGGGGATTAAATGGAAGGCGTTTCACGAGGTCCTGATTCCTTCGGTTTCTAAGCAAGTGTGTTGGCTAAGATACTTGCAAGGGATAATGACCTTGATCCTTTTCAACATCAAATATCCGTCGTGTTATTGGCTAAGGGAATAGGAGCTCAACTTTCGGATTTCAAATAAGAAGTGAGGATCTTTGCTTCGAGAAAAATGTTTTATTTTGATTACGAAGGTTGAGGAGATGGTGAAACTTGTTCTCGCTGGTTTTCAGATAAGGGTTTACTTGGAATACAAAACCAGTCCTTTAAGCTTGAATATACAACCACTCCATGATAAGAAACTTAGGGTTACTTTCAATTTCAAAATCATAAAATGAATGTGGGAATCGGCCTAAGAATAGTTCAACCGGCAAATCCAAGGATAAAACGGGTATGAAGATGTGGTGATTAATGATGATTTAGGGATTATGTTAGAAAATAGCACGAGGGCAGAAATGGCTATCAAGAATGGGAATTTCGAACCATAGTGGTACAAGACAAGAAGAAACCTCAACTAAAGAATTAAGTATTTCCCCGAATTGCTACAATACAAGAACTTCAATCCGCGGTGAACGGTACACTTAATCATGCATTCCACGTGCACCCTTATTTTATTATGTGTTTATTATTATTATCTTGTTATTCCTGTTTATTATTACTTGTTATGTGAACGATTATCTGCATACATGATAAATTTTATTTGATTCTTGTGTGTTACTTGCAAATTTTATCTAAGTGCTTGCTTGAACTTTTATTTCGTGTGCGTGAGAGACGGGGATTCTCTCAGGGTTGTCAGGAGACGGGGTTCTCTTGTTACTTGCTCGAGAGACGAGGTTCTCTCGTTGGTTGTTGAGAGCCGGGGTACTCTCGCTATTTTGATAACTTGCCAACTTGTTTTAGTGGAAGGTTAGATTTTCTTATAAGTGTTTAGGCTACGGAAAGTTGAGGGTCGTGATTTCACCTCTTGACGGACTTTGAGGATTAAAGAACTCTTTCAGACTAATCCCTGACGGGGAGTAGCTAACCCGCGTGGGATGAACACGTAAGAGCCAATTAAACTCCAAGAATTCAGGACATGGAATCCGAGGACGGATTCTCTTAAGGGGGAGAGAGTTGTAACGCCCCGATTTTCAGACAGTCAGGTACGCTCGACACGTGTGGATTTCGAGCGTTAGGACTTTATTTTATTATTTTCGTTTATTCAATTTATACGTGTTATATTAATTTTATAAATTGTACTTCAACATGATTACCTGAAATTATATGAAATACTTGCCAACTTGGGGATTATTGACAAAGTGAATTTAATTGCTACATGAAATAATTACCGAATTGTCCCTACTTGATCATTTTCTAAACTTTAGGGACTCAATTGCGTAATCTTTGCAAGGACTTAATTGAGCATATTTCAAATCGTTGCATACTTGATTGCATAACTTAAATAATTGAAGGATTAAATTGCAAATATGGGTATTTCACATATTTCAAAAAGGGTTGGTACGTTATTTGCATCTCCAAGCTTCCTTGCTCTCATATCATCCAAAAAATCTCCCAACCACAATTGCTTCTTGCTCTCGGTTCATTCAAGAAAGAAAAGGGAAGAGATTTTCATACTCTGCATCAAGAAATTCCGAGAAATATTGCAAGAATTGGGAGTTGATCATCATCTTCATCCATTTTCTTCACTCCTTTCATTTCAAGGTTGGCTTTGCATGGATTCATGGTTCTTGATCATATTTGATTGAGCTAGGGTTAGAGAATTATATACTAGATGAATTAATTGGAGTTGGAAGCATGATTATATGATCATAGGTTGAATTATGGCATGATTTCCTCATGAATTTATTGGAAATTTGAGCTTGGTTGATCACTAAGAGTATGGGCATGAAGCTTGGATTTCTTGATGATAATTCATGTTTTGAGTGTTTAAGTAGTATATTATCATCTTTTGAATATATATTCATGCAAAGTTCCAGAAATCTTGCATTTTAACGAGTGAAAATGAGTGTTTTGGGTGGTTTTGCTTTGGGCCGAGACGATCCCCTGTTTTCTGCTCTGTTTTTCTCCAGAAATTGAAGGTCGCGCCCACGACCTGAAATACACATAAAACAGGTCGCGCCCGCGACCCCAATTTGGCCAAGTTTCGAATTTTGGAAAATTTCATGAAAAATTCGGAAAAATACTTGGTCGCGGCCGCGACCATTTTGTGAAGGATTTTGGTCGCGCCCGCGACCCCTGCCAGAAACTGCATTTTGTCCAACTTCGAACCAACGCCATTTTCACCTCGGTTTGAATTAGAAAACGTGTCATATAACGTTGGAAAGGTCTTTGTGTTTAGTTTCATATCCAATAAACAAAACTCAATTCCCACTTCTAGAATTAAAAATATTCCAGTTTTCCCTCAACATGTACATTTTCTAAAATTGTCCGTTTTTGCCAAACTTCACCAAAATTTCTATTATTGCATTCCTTTCACTCTCTTAGCTCCCATATGTGAATTATATGGTATATAAACTTGGTTTAGTGATAATTATATTCTTAATTGACATTCCTTAAGTGTTATTGCATAACATATTCATTATGATTATGCCGTGCGTCACATTTTGGCATCATTATTGAGTCCTGTCTCACGAGTGCACAAATGTTTCCATTTCTTGTCCAGTTCTTCTCCATGGCGGAGATTGTTGATCATGAGCACGTTCACACATCCTTGAGTTGTCGTGTCACCCGTCAAGTGAGGTTTAATTTCTAGTTATATAGAACCCGTATAACCTTTACGTGATTTTTGGCCAAAGGTATTTATATTTATAATTTCATGAAAGCACTTATCATTGCAAGTTATGTTATTGTTCATGAATCAAGCAAGAAGGTTATGTTAGTGTGCATGAATCAAGCATGCCATGTTCATGAAAGCAAGTACGTGCGTTCTCCTAGCTAGGCTCTCTTTAGTGAGGGTGCTGGGCTGGTCTTCGGGCTGGTGGTTGTCCGTCCAACCACAGGAAGAACGAAGCCCTATCGTGTACCTGTGTTCTCTTGGCCAGGTCCTCCTTAGTGAGGTCTTCGGGCTGGTCTTCGGGCTGGTGGTTATCCGTCCAACCACAGGAAGAACAATGCCTTATCTTGTACATGTGTTCTCTTGGCCAGGTCCTCATTAGTGAGGGCGCTGGGCTGGTCTTCGGGCTGGTGGTTGTCCGTCCAACCACAGGAAGAACGAAGTCCTATCATGTACCTGTGTTCTCTTGGCCAGGTCCTCCTTAGTGAGGGCGCTGGGCTGGTCTTCGGGCTGGTGGTTGTCCGTCCAACCACAGGAAGAACGAAGCCCTATCGTGTACCTGTGTTCTCTTGGCCAGGTCCTCCTTAGTGAGGGCACTGGGCTGGTCTTCGGGTTGGTGGTTGTCCGTCCAACCACAGGAAGAACGAAGCCCTATCGTGTACCCGTGTTCTCCTGGCCAGGTTCTCCTTAGTGAGGGTGCTGGGCTGGTCTCAGGGCTGGTGGTTGTCCGTCCAACCACAGGAGGAACAAACCCTATCGTGTTACAAGAAAGCCATGTATTGATTGTATGATTTCCATTCCATGAATGTGCTAATTGAGTACACTATCGCACGATTGCCCGACAACTGAATTGCATGATCACTTATTGTTTAATAATCAAGCAAGCATGTTCATGTACATTTGGAGTTCGCCATGTATTGATTGCATGAAAGTGAACAAGTGTTTAATATTGGTAGTTGTATTCTCGGGCGAAGAGTACTTTGTTCCTGAACTTATGAATGTATCTTTTATAAATCTTTACCCGAGAGTATAACTTGCATGTTATCTGCGCTAATATGTATTTAAACCCCTCACTCGGTCTTCACAGACTGATGCCTCCACCTTTCAGGTTATTTCAGGTGCACGCTAGGCGGGAGTCGAGTCGAGTCGAGTCCGGTTCATGTAGTCGAGTCAATCATGGTTCGTGTATTGGAGTATTTATTGTTAATCATGAAACTATAATTGTTGTTATTATTTATTTGAAGATGATAATGTATTGATATATGAAGTCAGAGTATATTTTATTTTGTAACTGAGAAATGACATGAAATGCTAAATGGATGTATTTGATAGAAACTAGTTATGCTTCCGCTTTGTTTTATTGCATATGTTGGTCATCCCGCCTAGCTTGTCGTGTATTCCATTGTCACCCGTTCGCTGTAGGTTGGTTCATCTACGGATTGGCCGTTTCGTATGTGGATTGACCTATAGTGCGGGGGTGTGGTACCTCCACGTGTTAAGGGGTGCTACAGAAAGTACCCTATGCAGAAACTTTCTACATGTTAAGTACCCGGGCAGGTACTTTTAAGTTCAAAATTTCCCCGGGTGGGGAGATGGAGGGCAGGCCCTTGAGTTTTGGGTACGACCGTACTTAACACGGTAGCTTCCGGGAGGTTTCTTTTGTTATTCCATTGCTTTTCGTTGGTTTTTCTTGTCTCGTTACATGACTTGTATGCTTGATTAACTTGTTATATTTTGTGTTAAGCTTCATGTTGTGAATCATTAACTCGTTTTATACCCTTGTTTGTGAATTATGATCTTATATGCAATGCATGTTCTCATATGACTTAAGTGTGAATTCATTTTATGTCATTTGCATCATGAAAATACATATGCATTTACCGAGCGTCAATGTGGTTCATTTTGAGTCTAAGAGTACCCCTTTGTTATTTGTTTTGTTCAGAGGATCTTCCCGTGGACGACGAGGTTGCCCCCTAGGTACTTGGTTACTTTCTTTTGTCTCCGTTACCGGTGTTAAGGTGAGGTTTTGTTTCTTTTAGTTATTTGACCTACAACCCTATATGGTTTGAAGCCTCGCATGCGAAATACGTATATTATATGATAGATAAGTGTAAGATATGTATCTTGAGGGCTTGTCCCACTTGTTATATGATCTTGCAAACACTTTGTATAAGTATATAAGCTATTTTGCCTTTGTTTTGAAAAGCCTTCGATTAAGCGTGTGTGTGTAGGCGAGATATGTGGCTTTGAAAGATAAGCTTTTCTCTTTGCGTGATTTTTGTGAGATGTTTGGGCCCCGGAGAGTGGTATGGTAATCTCGGGTCGACCGTGGGGTTGCCGAGCTCTTCCATCAACATTTTCCCTTTGAGAGACTCACCCAACTTCGGGAGGTTTGGAGAAGGGTGTTTCACTTGAGCCGGCGGAGGTAACCGCCGAAGGTTTCAAGGTCGTGATTAAGCCTTGTCTCTCGTGCTCTTTGGATAGTTAGGGCCGTCAACCCTTCTATCACCCGGAGTTAAGGAGGATTTTGTTTTGTTTTGTTTTGCTTTGTTTTGTCCCTTCGTTTATGGAAGTTTGGAGGTGTGATTCGTACTCGCCGAGTTAGTGGATCTTGTACAATCTATGGAACGAGAAAGGATTTATAAGTGCTTAAAACTTGTTATTTGGCCTCCGGCCCTTGTTTTCTCTAAAGTATGTATATATATATAACACGGGAAAACACTTTGGCTTGCAAAAACCATTCTCGGTCCATGGATTCTTTATGTTGTTAAGTGCTATGCTCTATATGTATATCGGGTGTGTGAGTTTAACCCCTTCACTAGTCTTTAGGACTAACCCTCGTTGTTTTTCCTTCTTTTTCCCCTTTCTATTGAGTTGCAGGTACCTCTTGAGTCGAGCTAGGCGGCAAGAGTCTGTAGAGTTATCTTGTGGTGTAGCTCGAGTCTCATGCATTTGTTTTTGGATTATGTACCTTACCTTTATGCACTTTTGATTTATGTTTCTTGATTAATCATGCTATTTTGGGCCCGGATGGGCATTGTATATGATGTATATATATTTGTTCTTATAGTTTGTCTTGACAACTTGAACCCTCTTATGCTATGATTTGAGATCTTGGGATGTATGTATGAATGTTTACGCTTCCGCTACTCTCGTTTTAATTTGCTCAGTTTTTGAGGGTCTAGGCCGCCTAGCGAGGGTGTGTTTTGTGTGTCTCCCGTTCGCTATGGTTTGATTCGAGTGCGAACTCTCCATTTCGTTACTCGAGTTAGACCTTAGTGCGGGGGGGATGTGGCGCCCTTCTCTCCGGGGGTGTTACAGATAGCTTCCCCCCACATATTACATATCGTTAGTAGGGTTTGCTCCCCTACTGACATTACGGTGTTGCGGAGTTATTATCATATTTAGTTTTATTAAAGTACCACTGCCTTGATCAGCCCGGTACTATTTTACAAACATTTTAAGGAGATCCGAGGGAGACGCCTTGCTTGCAGTCGGTACAAATCTTTTATCAAACGGTTCATCACTTATAAATAAAACTCCAAATACCCCTATCCCTAGTTCAAACTTATAAACCGTATCCTACTTGTTATATCTTATTGCTATTATTTTTTACCAAAGAATTTCTTGGTTCTATATAACTGTATAACTATATAAATCTATATCTAATCTTCCTTCACTTAGTCATTTTGACTAATTCCTCACCTGTTTCAAACACATGATTTCAGGGAGCGAGGACAACGACACCTAGAGGTATCTTGAAGCTATAGGTGTCATACTTATTAGATCAGGTTTAGAATAAGAGCATTTAATCCTAATCATGTATATAATACTAATAAATTGCTCTTATACATTAACTACATACACTACACTGTCATATTATCCCCTTACAATGTCATGCACTGTTATATGTGTTATCATGTTGCTTGTTGCAAATTTTAAATTCTTTTATCTCGCACTGCATTTTATCCTACGCTCTACTTAAGTACCGTCTATACCGTTCGCCGTAGTATTTCTCGAGTGCTAGGTGTCACATCCACTCGAGGGTAGTACGGTGCGGGAGTTGTAGTGTTAGGGGGCGCTACATAATTCGTGATATAATCAAGAGAGGAGATGTGTAAATTGAAAGGGTCACTTAGTCAACAGGCTTTCGAAGGACATCTTCCGAAGATGGGACTTAGATTATTACCTTAATGGCTTTGATGGGCAAGTGGGAGATTGTTAGGAATAGTGCCTTAAAGCAACTTTTATGCTTTACTATTTCCTTGTAAAATCACAAACAGTCTTTGAATAATAAACGAGATGATTTTGTTTATAGGCAATCACTTCTTTATGTGCTTATTTATATCTGTTTGGGTTGACTGTGTTTTACATGTTTTAAACTCCCCTAATCCGATGAGGCCGTTAAGAACTTTGCCCTTATGGGAACGACACATGAAACAAGTTCTTAACTCTATAGGCGAGGATTAGAAACTTCTCCAAGTCGATGAGTTTGACAGACAGTGGGAGTGTCAACCTTGACTCTATTGAGACTTGCTTATGTGATTATGTCCTTTTGAAGGATTATTCAGTTTCATGGAATGATAAGTGCATAAGATGATGCGTTCATAATACATAAGGGTGATTATTACAAGAACTTCATCAATAAGATGTCCCACACGAGAACATTCCTAAATGGGAAAGGAAGTCTCCTAGAAACTTCCAGATTAGGAAATATCTCACAGGTCAATGACGTGATTAATAATCCTTAGACTTGAGATTTTGTAATGTCTCATATGAGCTAACTCTATAATCTTTGATATAGGCTCAAAAAGGTGTCGCCATATAGACACCTGAACGGGCCTATGTTGGGATTACACAAGCGGCATATGTAGGACTAGTAGAATCAATAAAGGACATACACTTGTTAAGAACAAGAATGATCTCTTACTGATTGAGTTGTTCGTAGTCCATTAAACATTAAACCCTTGGCCAAGGTGGATAAAAGATCAAGATATCAAGAAAATGGGGTTTTCTTGGATTGAGATCTAAATGGATATGAAATGAACTTAACTTTAAAGATCAAGAATAGCAAGGCTCTGAATCTTATTCCCATACATTAGTTCTTGATTGAGAGATGGAGTTGTAGGAGGATCGTATTTCTCTGATTGTCATTGACTGAAAGGTTCTTCGATTCATTTTGTTATTCGGCTAGGGGTCATCCATCCATTGCTAGATTACGGTAGTTTGATCTGTGAAGTAATTATTTAATTATGGGAATTAATTAATTACCGTCACTGCTAATCAAATAAAGAACCTAAAGGGTCACACATAAATGCCAGAGTACGAGGGTTATGGTAGGATGTTAATTGGATTAGCGAAGGATCAAATTGTTGATCGAAAAGGAGCTGGAACACATGGGCATTGCTATGTGTCATGTAGCCTGCGTGGTTACCACGTGTCACGCACACGTGGCTCCAAACATGTAATTATATTACACGTGAATTCTTTTCTAGAATTAATTAATTAAATTGTAATTAATTAATTTTGACCTTTTAATTAATTATGAATTAATTGTTAAGACTATTCTCAAAATAATTAACCCAATAATAATTAATTGGGAATTAAGTTATTTATTGAATATTGACTTTTGACTTTAGTTAGTAAAGGTTGAAAAGTCAAACTTCCTATTGTAGGAGAGAGAAGGTATCTCTTGCAAGACTTGGAGAATAAGTTAGGAAGTTATTATTCCAATTAAATTAATAATTAAATGAGTTAATTAGTGAGCAAGAAAACTCATCCACTAGGTTTAGGGAACCCTAAGTGGACGATCCACACTAGCATATATATTAGTGGTGGCGCTTCTCTTATTCTTTAGACCAACACTCAAGAATTGTTAATTGTTTTTAAGAAAATAAAAGAAAAGTTTTCAAAGTAAAATATCCTAGCCTAACACAAGCCATAGAACTAGCATTCTCACTCACTTGATCGTGTTTTAGGTATGGTGTGGATACGCTTTGGAGGATTACCTACTTTGGGATCTAATCGAAGGACGTTCGATGGACATTCCGCTGAAAGGGTGTTCGATAGGCGGTATCGACATCACAAGAAAGCTTCAACCTACGTGAGTTTCTTGATACACCCTACGATACGATAAGAACATTGCAAGTCTTTTAGATCTGCATTTTGGAAAAATTTTCAACTTCCATTGCGCATTCTCTGCCGTTTTCCAACATAGCGAATGGGAGAGAAACAAAATCAAAACCCTAGGCTAGGTGGTCTAGACCCTAATACAAAGTGCACAACAAAATCAAAACAAGTGCTGAAGCCACTGGGTCTCAAATAAACGAATATACATATGTGTAATACATTAAAATCACTTAAATCAAATATACATATAATTCAACTACGACTAAAATAAATCCTAACAAATTCTCTCCTTAGCAAATCATAATCATATACATGAGTTCAAAAGCTTAAAAGTATAAAATAAACTAGAATAAATGCATGAGACTCGAGCTGGATGGCCCAAAGACTCAAAAGAAAGAAGGCCGCCTAGCTCGAACCACTCCTATACCTGCAACTCAAGAAATAAGGTGGGAAGAAAAAAGAGAGAAGCAATGAGGGTCAGGCCTAGAGACTGGTGAGGGACCTAACACACGCACCAGTATACATATAGAGCAAAACACGTATCAGTATCATAATAATCCATGAACCGGGGATGGTTTTTATAAACTAAAACATTTCCCATGATTATAAGTATATATACTTAAAAGAAGTTAAAGGCCTAAGGACAAAATAACCAATTATAAGTAATTGACAATCTATTCCCGGTTCACAAACTCAAGACAAGACAAACCACTCGGCGAGTACGAGTTTCATCCAAGATCCTCAAGTCAAGACATGTACAAAAATCAAAACAAGAACAATCCAACCAAGATTCAAGTGGAAGAGAGAGGCGCGCCTCTCAATTCCTAAGTTAAGCACATGCTGAGACGGGGACTAATTACTCCTACCCACTTCTTCGATGGTGGTAGCGGTCGGCTCAAGAAAATCCACCTTTCCCTCGACCTCCCGAGGTTGGGTGAATTCTCTGAAATGGAAATATGCACAGACAGTTTGTCCGACGCCCCATGGCCGTCCCAGATGCTCCTTACACATATTTTCGAGGCCCAAGCATGTCAAGAATAAGATCATGTACAAGTAGTCTATTTTTCAAGACCATATCTCGCTACAAGTTCAAACATACTAAAAGCTTTTCAAAAATAATTCAACACATAGCATATTTACATATAAAAATGTTTTCAAAGTCTTTCACAAGCGGGACAAGCCCTCAAAATACATATCATACACGTATCTATCATATGAAATATATATTTTTCATGCGGGCTTCAAAACACGTAGAGTTTTAGGTCGATATAACTAAAAGAAACAAAACCTCACCTTTGAGAAGTAACGGAGACAAAAAGAAAGCAACGAACGCCTGCGAGATAACCTTGTCACCCTTGGGATGAACCTCTTAACAAAACAAGAAACAAGAGATAAATTAGACTCAATATGAACTAATTAGATGCTCTGTGACGCCCCGTTTCTCGATCAAGGTAAGTTTTGCTAGGAGAGCGAACAATTTACCTTTTTATCCATGAATTATGTGAGATTATTCCTTAAATGATAACCGTTTCGTGTTTATGTGAAATATATGATTTTTATGAAATACATGATCATTTGAAGTGTTAATTATGTGCTCGTATTGTTCTTATTGAGCTTTGATAGCATGCTTCACGATTAATCGAAACTATGTGCTTATTTGGACATTAAAGCATAATTTAGGGACTAAATGGTAAATTTATTTTCTAAGCATCAAACTGGATAGAACTTAATGGAATTGAGTAGATAATTCGATTACGAGTTCGTGGGTTTTTAAATCGTTCAATTTGGAGTTCGGATGAAGAAGTTATGGCCATTTTACGAAAAGTCAACCATTCTAACCAAAATCAGTTGATCTGGGACCCAATTTCAGACCCAATTTCACTTATAACCCGCTTGAATTGACCCGGTTCGCTGTGACAGGCCGTGTCTCAGGACCGAGCAGGTATGTCCTCACGAGTGGGCTCAAGTTGAGCGTTGTGTGTTTAATTATGTTAAAGAGTTTAATTACATGTTTAATTTATTTAATTGCATGAATTGTGTACCTTGATAATTGTATTTTTCGTTTTAATCTACTTTTAAACCTTTTTAATTAGGTAATTTAATTGTAAATACGTGGCTTATGTGTTTAATTATCCTTAAATTTATTTTATTGTCCTTGATTATCAATATGTGAAAGTATTTGGACTTAATTGACTCTATATGAAAGCTTGGAGTCTCAATCGCACGACTTAAACTCTCGAGGGACTTTCTTACAATTTTGGAGAGAAGGGTCTTTTTAACGTGAAACCCTAGCAGCTTTCTCCATTCTTCTTCTCCCCTTTTCTGAGTTAGCAGCAGCGCAACAATTCCTTCCTTCCCTCATCAGCGAAATCTCGCCGACAGCCACCACTGCTAATGCCACTCTTCCCACCGGCGATTCAGCATCACCACCACCGCCAGCCACCCTTTCCTCTCTTCCTCCCCTTATGGACTTAGCAACAACGACAACAGCTTCACACCGCGTCATCACCATCTTCGCCACCCATTACCGCCATCTCCGCCGCCCCAGCGAGCTCTTCTGCCACCGCACACCTCTCCGTTTGCCACGACGCGATTTTTGTCTTGGATTTCTCTCTCTTCTCTCTGCAAGGACCAAGCCGGCAGCCACCACGCTAGATCTGTTGCCTCACGCGCCACCCTCCGTCACCACAGGACCACCCTTTTGCTTTCTTTGCCATTCATCTCCGGCCATAATCACGGAGAACAACCACCGCCTTCAACCTTCTCTCTCATTCCAGATCTCCGAAGGAAACACCCTAAAACCACCACCACCATCTTTTCTCTATTTTCTTCTCTCGGCCGACGTACTACCTCGCCATTTCTTCCCTCACCAGGCTACCTTCTTGGCCCGATATTCTCAGATCCAATAAACACGGCCGACGACAACTACCGGTTCTCCTTCCCTTCTAGGTTGCCCTCTCTCCACCTACCCGTTTTATCCCTTTTCTCAGTTCAAAGAGGAATAGCAACACAACAGGTGCCATCCATTCCCCTTGCCTATTCTTCACTACTCGGGGACGTCAAAAGGGGTAAATCCCTAGCTCAATCACATAGTTGGTCGCCACTGCCGGAGTTTCTCTCTTGAGACTTCAGTAATAAGGCCGAAATCCTTCGATCGCCAAGCATCGGGTCTGTAACAGCCCTAAACAGGGCCTAGTTGGAATTGGTAAGCCTTGAAAGAAAGTGAACGCGTTTATAGACTTTGATCCGTCAAATGTTCTTCATGCATCACATTTCTATGTGTTTTAATTTGTTCTTACGTGCTATTGTGTAACTTTGGGAGAGATCTCATCTAAAACCCCATATTACTATTCATTTCCGAGGCTTCATTCCCTCAATAGAATCCTAAAGACTCAAATCGTATCTCTTAAATATCAAAATTCACACCTTTTGTCCTAAAATCATTTCCGAAAATTTTAGATCAAATTTATGATTTTATCTTCATGTCACCATTTATCCACTAAGCCATATCTTCTTATCTCATTAGAGGCATGAAACTCTTACTTCCATCGCTTACATATGCTTTCCATGACCCGAAACTCTTTACAAAAATTGTTGATCAAAATTACCATTAGGTCCCTTGATCACTATTCATTCCATACAATTAGGAATCTCTCGGAACACTTTTTCCTATCAAATATTATAGCTAAATGAATCCTCGAATCATTTTGAGAATTTTGATATCATCCACAAACCCTAATTCCTATTCTAACTCAAGTAGTATCGAAAATCACTTCAAAACCCTAATTACTATTCTTACCGTAAGCAACTTTTTATGCGTACACTTTTTGATATTCAATATTATAGTCAAAACGATCCTTGAATTATTTTATGAATTTTCATATATTTACCAAAACTTGATTCCAACCGTAGCATATTTTATAAATATTTTCCTTTTTAAAAATTATCATTTTATTTTAAATAATTAGCTTTCATTCAATATTCAAAATTATACTTAAAACGTTTCTTGAATTATTCTCTAAACTATCATAATTTTTCCAACCTTTAAACTTCATCATAGCTTCGTTTATATAAATTTCTCATGATTTTCATCATCTTTAACGTTCATAGTTTATAAACAAAAACTCTAAATATTTCATATTTATAATCACGACGAAGCTTATTTTTTCACTCGTTCTTTCATTAATTTACTACTTCAAGTTTTCATCTCTCGATTCTTGAATAAATTTTATATTATTTTATAATTATTTTTATTCAATATGACATCATTCATGACAACATAAGCTTCTAGAAGATTTAAATAAATGAATATAATTTCTCCACATTTCTTATATTATTACCAAGCATTTGTTTAAAATGTAGTTTAACCACATCTCTTAAATAATTAACAAGCATTTGTTTAGGTCATGAAGCATCCACATCTTCCCTAAACTCTTAGGAATTGTAACATAAGTCCCTCATTCCTACCTATAAATACCCTTCCAAGCATCATTTCTAACTCACAAAATCAACACACAAAATCTCTCCCTCACTCTCCTCACACACGGCACTCCTCTCTCTCTCCCTACAAGGTATGCTTTTCTTTTATTATTTCATACTTTATAATATGTTCTTAGGGTTTTTATGAGTATAGCATGCTTAGATTTAATTAAATTATGCTTTAGGAATTTATTTTATGAAATATATGCTATTTATGCTAGTTTAGGAAAATATGATAATATATGTGAATTTTATTTAATTAAATGCATGAATTATGATATGATATAGTATATTCATATGTTTAAGTATTCATGATCTTGTTTGATTAAATTCATGCCTAGAATAATTTATTTAGAATTATTTTTCATAGAAAATTTGAATATCTTGCTATATTATGCTTCAATTCTATGTTATAAATATGAATATGATCAAGCATGTTACACACCCTCTTTGAATATTCAAATGGACTTTAGAACATGTTCATGTTGTTCTTGAATGATTTTAGGTGCACGTGTGATAGTGTGTGAGTGTGTGTGTTCGATTTTATGTTATAAAGTGATTAATTCATAAGAATTTGAATAGTAAATGTTTTCAATAGTAATTTTAACTTTTTGGTCAACCCATATTCTGATAATTTCGAAATTAATATTAAAATAATTATAAAATTAGTTTTGGAATTTTTTAAATAAGGATTTTATCCGAATTTTCCAAAAATCGACAATTGTGAAACATTTTCCAAATATAACCTACATTGTCAAATTAAATCCTAAATTTCATTTCAAATCTTATAATTAGGATCATGATTTGATTAATAAATATTTAATTAGCTAAAGATTTCATAAAACCTAATTAATTAAAGAAATTCACTTAAACGGTGAAAACAAGGGTTTACCGGGTAAAATCAAAGTTTCAAAGATCATTTAAACGTTCCATATTATTGTTTTGAAATTCAAAACATTCAAGGTTTCAAACATTAAAGAATTAGTATTTTTATCCAAGTTTTGAATTTCAAATAAAGATATTCATTTAGGATTTTCAAATCGGATATTTTCAAATATCATTTCCAAAATAAGATTTCTTTATGGACTTGTTTTATAACATAGAAGCTTATTGAGATTCCTAATTTGATTAATAATTACTTGATATAATAATGGATCTTATTTTATAAGTCTTGTTTGAATGTTGAAGTTGTATATTACCAAAATATTTTTATGTGATCACCTTTCATGCTATGGTACGCTTTATTGTGGAAACTTGTCTATGTGATTAGTATTGGTTATGGAATAGAAACTTATAGTTGACCACCACTCATAGGTGAAGATCTGGACGGACTAGGACTCCGGTATTATTACATAATACCTGGTTACTGTAGGTGAGGTTAAATGTTTTCAACTGGGATCATGAGTCTATATATCAAATGTTTTATGGCCTACCCTAATACAGATCAAAGTTTTACCTCTTTATAAATGATACTAACCTTTTGGGAAAAATACATTAGTATCAACTTATGTTGTTCTAGTATACAAAATCAATCATTTTAAAGTATTCATGATGTCTCATCTTCTTATAGTAATTAAAGTATTTCACGTTAAAATATCTCGGTACTACGCTACCGTTTATCGGGTATGGTTAAAGGCAAGCAAAATATATTTTCTTATTGTGGGCCCGGTGGTCTTGGTAGAAGTAGTAGTCCGGGAGGCACGGGCCGAGGTCTACTATTATACCAGCCGCCAACTAGATCTTGATGATGGTCTAACTGGAGGTTAGTTATTCCACATCAAGTGACGGGAAAAGGTACGTCCCTCCCAAATTCATGTGTATCGTCAATAAGGGTAGCTCCCTGAGTTGACACCAGAGGAAGAAAGGATGGTATCATTGTATTTTGTTTTATTAGGTAGCGATATCTTGATCAATGTCATTACAAATATTCTTGGTTTTTAAGGAGTAAAGGTTGGAGGAGAACGCCTAGCTCGCAGGCACCATATTGTTTCACAAAAAGGGGTTCATGTTTTCTTAAAAGTATGTTATTGCTATGTATACTGATTTCTCATTACTCTTAAAATTATTACTTCATTCTTATTCAATTACTATTAAAGATCCTTCCAAATAAAAGTTTCTTGGTAAAAATCCTAAAGTTTTATAGTCTCACTCAACCACCCCTCACTTAGTCACTTTGACTAACCCCACGCTCGTTTCAAATTCATGATTTCAGGTATTGCCATCGCTCATTAGCTGGTATCTTGAAGCATAGAGAGTCCATTATCTTGTGCATGTTAGATCAAGTTCTCAACTTGGCCAAGTTAGACTATAACCTCGTATAGTTACTATATTACTCTATTATCATACTCTTAGACTGTGAACGACTTTACCCCTACAATATTGCTTCTAAGTTTTCATGAGTTTCAAATTATTCCAAATTCTTTTATTTACTGCCCCAAACATAAACTGTTGTTTTAAATGTTTCAAATTCCGCTGCCATGTTTTCTTACTCTGATATCGTATAGCATTGTCCCTTCACCGGCGTGCCTCTCAGGTGCTAGGTCTCACATCCACCTGGCAAGTACGACGGTGCGGGGTTGTAGCGTATTTGGGGGCGCTACAAGGTCGTTGCCATCTTTCCTGCCATCAACCAAGAGGAAATAGCGACAACAGTTACAGCCAAGCCTCTTTCACCGACGACCGATAACCGCTGCTCCTTTGTAATTGTAAAACCCCTTATTCTTATCCTTAATTTCATAACAATCGTGTAATTCCAATTGTATTGGATGTTTCAATGAACTCTTATTAGTGCAGAATCTTGGTTTTTGTTGATTAGAATAACTCTTGGTATCTTTGGTGATTCAGATAATGAATCGTTGTTTAGATGCTTGGGAAATTTGTATTATTTCGATCATAGATATAATTCAATTTCAAATGGTGGAATAATTGCCTATAACTTATTAAATAAGATTTGTTGGATTTCTGACTTGGGTTTGTAAATGAAATTTTAAGTTCATGTTGGGACTATTCATTATAGTGTAAACGTTATTTCATAAATGTTAAGTGAATTGAGAGTTGGGCAATTAGACGTTATACAATAAATGTATTATGCAAGTGTGTATATACATATCTCTAGGTACATGTACGGTTGTCTGGTAAATTATTATTTGAGATTCACTTAGCTTTTAACTTGAAATTGTTGCTCGAGTTGTTACATGGTTGACTTAAAAACTGAATATGCTGGATAATTGGTAAACTGCGGGACCAACAAGTTTATGTATATTAATTGGGATCTTGAGTGTTGGGCATAGACTAAGCATTTATCAATTCTTGAATAAGGCATGGTTTAATATTTGGTCAATTGAATTGTTGGTGAGCTAATTACGATTTAATGGTCTTGTTCGTATTATTTTATTCTTAAACTGAAACGAACTCTTACAACTTAAAGGGAACTTTATTAATTGATAAATGAATTAATGTTTATAACATGACCAATTCTTGAATGGTGCAAATGAGTGTAATTAATTAAATGGGGTGATTGAGCATGAACATACTTGATATAATATAATTCTTATTTAATCCTTTAACGCGTCTGAATTTTCTTCTTCGTCTTCCATCATGCATTTAGGCCTTGTATATGAACTCGATGCTTGTATATTTACTCTGTGGAACATTAATTGTGCACATGAACATTTTCATATCATTCTTGTGAACTTTTCATATCATTCCATGTAACACCCGAGCGCAAGGTGCCACATCCCCCGCACCGAGACCCGACCCGCATATGAAATGGATAATCCACACACGAGCTAAGTCACGGCGAACGGGGACACACACACACTCTCTAGGCTAGGCGGGACTAACCCTTAAACCATAAATCAGAGCAACATCAATAAAGCGGAAGCAATAACAATCATATAGATAAGTACCATGAGCATTCAAGCTCCAAAAATGGAATTCATATACAATATCCAACCAAGTATTCAAGTTCTAACAACATAACGCTCCATAGTCATAATCATATACAAAAGGGAAATCATGAGTGCGAGTGTAACCAAAATAAAAGTGCTAAACACTAATGCAAGACCTAGACGACTTCTATTCCTGCCTAGCACTCCTTAACCTGCACCAAACCACTGAAAACAAAATAGGTTCAGTCCAAAAGGGACTGGTGGGTATAAAAATAGGCTTAGTATAAAAATATGGCAGAATTTAAACATATACATGCAAGCTATAAACCCATAAGAAGTTTTTTGAAGATTTCCCAAGTGGGTGGGATAAGGAAAGACATCTACGGGTTTACAATGATCATATTCATTCATAATTAATTATAGGGTTTCAAGCTCGGCGAGTGAGCGTGCATAATCTCCAACCTTCTCCTCGTGTATTCATAACATAACTTATTGGTTTTCATACATATCTTTCGTGCACATACATAAATGATCATAATCATACATATACACCTTCTTCCTCCAGGTGGTGGACGGGTTTGCAAGACCTGGCCACCTCATACATAATGGCGAGTGAGGTACATGAATCCTCACAAGCCCGACTAGCGTTTTCTCGTCAAAACTCCTGACGAGATCCGTTTCGAAGTAAAATGGTTGGAACTAGTGCACGGGCTCACCGTCGGACCTTGCCTCCCCGGCTCACCACGATACACTAGGCTCCGCGGCCCGTGATCATAACATACATGCAATCTCGCCAAAATATAAGGTAGGTTTTCATAAAAGAAAGGTTATACGTTCACAATCATTTACTCGAGAAAAGACTCAATATATATATATAATCATATTACTTTGGCTTAAACCTTTCACATAGGGGGATATATCGGGTCGTTTTATCTAAATAGAAGAGAAACCCACCTGAAACCGACCAAAGAAGACACGAAAGCCTTACTGACCGGCCTCGTCTCCAACGGGATCACAATCTGTGCAAGAAAGGTGAAGTGAGACTCAAAATGACCAAATAAGACGCTCGACAGTGTAATGATAATGCTATGAATATGTAAAAGAGAAGATTATATTATGAAAATGTTCATGTGCACTATCAAGGAATTTAAATCATATATTCAAGTCATTCCATTATTCGTTCACTTTCATTCAAATTCATAATTCCACATTTTCAATCGAATTAGTTCAAGAAATTTAAATACAATCATAGCAAAAATTAAACCGCATTAAAATTTAGAAATAAACAATTACATACATTCAATTAAATCAAATATTATTTAATAAATAATCAATATATATATATACACATGCACACATACACAACATGCATGAAATTTAGAAGGTGACACGCCCGTGTCACCATTACACAGCAACCCGTGACACCCCCGTGTCTCGGTACAGTGGAACCAGGCAATTGTGCACCCCCGTGTCACGCTGAAGAAGAAAACGGTAACACGCCCGTGTCACGTGCGCAGCAGAGAAAAGAAACGTAGCAGAAAACAGAGCACAACCAAGGCACAACATCTCAACACATTCAACCAACAAAGGACAACTAAGATGTAATGAAACCACTTAGAAACAACTCCCAATCATGCTCCCAAAACCTTGAAACGTGAGATGTAGTGTGTGGTGATCAATTCATGCCAAAGCTTCAATAACTCATTAATGGTGGCTCATAAATGCCTCAACTAACAGCTAATACATCACCATAAATGGGAAGAGGAGATCAAAACAATCATTTTCATGCTTGGAATCATTCAAAAAGCTCAAGAATTGAAAGAGATCAACCAAAATACTAAAAACCTAAATATATATCTATCTATGCCAAAACTCATAAAACCATGCTTAAATTTAGGTATGAATGAATGAAAATGACTCATATGGAATGTACATAACATATCCAAGCTTACCTTGTGGATTAATGGAGGTTTGGAAACAGATTTGAGCTTGAATCTCATGTTAGGGCTTGAGTGACGGGATTCACTGGAAAGCAGCTGATGTTTGGCCAATTTACTCCAAGTGGGAAGGGTTAAATCGGTTTGGGGGGTTAATGGCTGAATAAAGGGTTGAGTTAGGGTTCCATAGGCTCAAACCATGGTTAATTTGGTCAACAAATGAATAAGTTATGATCATTTTAGTGCAACAAGGTCAGTTTAGGCGTCCGTTGTGTGTTTCGGTTGAATTTCGGAGGTTCAAATAACTTTGGGAAAATATAAGGCTAAGTTCATCAAACTGGAATTGTCGATATGAGTTCAACGAAGTTGATGAAACTCAAATCCGAGTTTCCTAGCTCAAGTTACCAAATAAGGAACCAATGGTGCGCTAATTTCTCGTTAGCCCCCGTTTTGGATTCCGAACCAAAAGAAATTCCAAAACTCAATCAAACAAGTCCGAAAATATAAAACGAGCATATAACCATGTTCATAACACATATACATCCAACATATTAAATTTCTACCAATCTCCGAATTCATATCACGAAGAAACTACAAGCAAATAATTCAATCGAGCGCAAATAGTTCAAAGAAAATTCATATAAATTCAAATTTAAATATTTTCAAATAATTAAATATTTCTCTAATTAATATAATGTAAAATAAAGAATGAAATAACGTAATTAAAATAAATTAAACACGCACGTAATGATCACATAATTCATACCTGAACAATTTTGAAAAGTCGAGACGTTACAACCTCTCCCCCTTAAAAAGAATTCGTCCTCGGATTCACTGACCGCCCGGAAACAGCTCAGGATGAAACTTCTTCATCTTATCCTCCGTTTCCCACGTGGCCTCTTCCGTCTTATCACTTCTCCCTAATACCTTAACTAGTGGGATTCGCAGGTTTCTTAATTCTTGAAATTTCCGATCCAAAATCTTAACCGGTTTCTGAACGAAGGTGAGATTAGGCTCAATTTCTACCTCTTCCTCGGGTAGGATCTCGGTTTCATCCAGATAATATTTGCGAAGTTGTGAGACATGAAATACATTGTGGATTCCGGTCAAACTCGGAGGTAGATTCAAGCGATAAGCCGTGTCTCCAATTTTCTCAAGAATCTCATACGGACCTAGATAACGAGGATTCAATTTACCTCCTTTTCCAATCCTCGAAAATCCCTTTCATGGCGAAGCTTTCAGAAATACTCTATCACCAGCCTCAAACTTAAGATCATTTCTTCGCCGATCCACATAACTTTTCTGTCTATCTTGAGCTGCTTTCATTCTTTGCTGAATTATCTGAACCTTATCGATCGCCGCTTGTACGGCCTTAGAAGGCTTCTCCTTCTGTTCCCCTCATTTCACTCCCTCCTGTTTTGTCTAATTCCATTCCTCAAGGTCAAAGAATAAGGGAGATCTACACTTTCGTCCGTAGAGAGCTTCATAAGGCGCCATTCCTATCGAAGCTTGAAAACTGTTATTATAAGCGAATTCGATTAAAGGCAACTGTTCATTCCACGAACTCGAGAAATCCAATGCACATGCTCTCAGCATATCCTCCAAATATTTGATTAACCTCTCCGACTGCCCATCTGTCTGAGGATGGAAAGCTGTGCTGAATTGGAGCCTTGTTCCCAGATTCCTTTGCAATTCTTGCCAAAACCTAGAAGTAAACCTCGGATCTCGATCTGATACAATACTGACCGGTACCCCGTGAAGTCGGACAATTTCATCAACATACTTCTTAGCCAACTTAGGTACCTTATCCGACATCCGAATAGCCAGAAAATGTGCCGATTTCTTTAATCTATCCACGATCACCCAAATTCCATCAAAACCACCCTTCACTCTAGGAAGACCCGAAACAAAATCCATCGCCACTTGTTGCCACTTCCATTCTGGGATAGGTAACGGTTGAAGTAGCCCCGATGGCTTCTGATGCTCAGCTTTCACGGTTTGGCAAGTCAGACAATGTCTCACAAAATTTATTACATCCCTTTTAAGCCCATTCCACCAATAAAACTGCTTCAAATCCTTATACATTTTATTACCTCCGGGATGTATCGAATACCCTGATCTGTGAGCCTCTTCCAAGATAATTCTCTTCAACTCATTCGGAACCACAATCCTGTTCTTAAACCTTAAGAGTCCCGTATCATCAAATCCAAACGGGCACTCAGGATCCACTTTAGCTTTCTCAGCTAACTTCTGAACCTCAGAGTCCTTTCTCTGAGCCTCAAATAACCTCTGCTGAAGATCTGGTTATACCATAATATTCCGAATACTTGCTCTTAGCTTGAAAGACTCAGATTCCTCTCCAATTTCCACTTTTACATTAGACACACTCGCCTTCCTGCTAAGTGCATCCGCGACCACATTAGCTTTTCCGGGATGGTATCGGATTGTACACTCATAATCCGCTAAAGTCTCTATCCAACGCCTTTGTCTCTTATTCAACTCCTTCTGAGAAAACAAGTACTGAAGGCTCTTGTGGTCGGAAAAGATCTCGAAAGGAATTCCATATAAGTAGTGTCTCCACTTCCCCAAAGTAAAGATCACTGCAGCTAGCTCGAGATCGTGAGTGGGATAATTCTGTTTATGATCCTTCAATTTCCTCGAGGCATAGGCTATCACCCTACCACTCTGCATCAAAACACATCCCAATCCTTCCTTCGAGGCGTCTGTATAAACAATATATCCTTCAGTGCCTTCAGGAAGTGCTAATACCGGTGCAGTGGTCAATTTCTCCTTCAAGAGTTGAAAACTTGCCTCACATGCCTCGTCCCACTCAAACTTGACTTCCTTCTTCGTCAACCGCGTTAAAGGAGTTGCAATCTTAGAGAAGTCCTTAACAAATGTTCGATAATATCCAGCCAAACCCAAGAAACTTCTGACCTCGGAAGCATTCTTCGGACTCCGCCACTGAATAACCGTCTCGATCTTTGAAGGATCAACTTCCAAGCCCTTACTCGAGACAATATGACCTAGAAAAGCAACCCGGGCGGTCCAAAACTCACACTTACTAAACTTCGCATACAACCGGTGCTCTCTCAAAGTCTCTAAGACCAATCTGAGGTGCCTGGGATGATCTTCCGGATTTCTCGAATAGACCAGAATATCATTGATGAAGATTACTACGAATTTATCCAAATAAGGTCGAAAAGTCCGATGCATCATATCCATAAATGCTGCAGGGGCATTAGTCAAACCGAAGGGCATTACTATAAACTCGTAGTATCCGTACCGGGTATTGAATCCTGTCTTAGGTATGTCCTCTTCCCGGATTTTCAACTGATAGTAGCCTTGCCTGAGATCCAATTTCAAATAAACCCCTGAACCTTGCAACATGTCAAATAAATCCTCGATGTGGGGCAACGGATATTTATTCTTGATAGTCCTCCGATTAAGCTCCCGGTAATCTATGCACATCCTCAACGTTCCATCTTTCTTCTTAACAAAGAGAACCGGAGCACCCCACGGAGATGAACTCGGCCGAATATATCCAATCTTAAGTAATTCTTCAAGCTGAATTTTCAATTCCTTCAACTCTGCCGGAGCCATTCTATACGGAGTCTTAGAATACGGTTCTGATCCCGGATATAAATCTATAATGAACTCAATCTCACGATCCGGCGGCAACGAACCCAAATTCTCTGAAAACACGTCGGGAAAATCCTTAACCACAACGGTCTCCTCAAATTTAATTTGATCCTTTGGCTTATTGAGAAGATAAGCAACGAATACCATAACCCCTTCTCTTATTAGCTTATGAGCTTCCATAAAAGATAAAAGCGGTACATTCTTCGATCCCACTTCTCCAATCACCCTTTCCCCCAACTTAATTTTCTTCTTAAGGCAATCAACCTCGGCCCGATGCCAGTATAACCAATCCATACCAAAGATTACCCCATATCTCTTCATAGACATTACAATGAAATCGGCTGGTAATCTTTCCCATCTATCAAAACCGAACAACCCCGAACCACTTGATCCGTTTGCAAATTTCCTCCAAGAGGAGAACTCACAAAATAACAAGAATTGGCACATAGAACAGGTAGGCACAGAGGAGCACATAGATCGCTAGATATAAAAGAGTGGGTAGCACCCGGATCAAATAATGCATGAATGTTCGTGGTGTGAATGCATATGGTACCTTCCACCACGGCTGTCGGATCCACCTCAGCATCCTGCTCCTCGCCCTCAAGGGCATAAGCACGTGCCTGAATCATGGGCCTCTGAACTCCCTTTTGAAATCCTGGATTCTTGTCAGGGCATGTATTCGCCATGTGATCCGCTTTTCCTCATATGATACATAAGCCCAATCTTTTCCAACAATTGTAGAAGTTGTGGGTAGGACCTCCGCAATGTGTACATGGTGGCTTAGACAATCGATCCTCACTCAGAGTCTGCTGAGGTTTAGGAGCCATCAATCGCTGCGGAGCATTCTGAGATGATTGCCCTCCAATCCTAGGCTTCTTGAAAAGACCTTGTGTAGGTGGAGCCGCTTGTACCATAGGTCGCTTTCCCGAATTTGTTCCAGAACCTCGCCCCATCGGTGGCCTAAAAACCGGATCTTTCTTCTTATACTCCTCTTCTTGAACTAGAGCCCTTTGTACGGTGTCGGCAAACGACTCAAAGTTGTGACCCGCCAGACCATGTCTCAAATCTTGTCTTAAAACCTTTCACATAGGGGGATATATCGGGTCGTTTTATCTAAATAGAACAGAAACCCACCTGAAACCGACAAAAGAAGACAAGAAAGCCTTACTGACCGGCCTCGTCTCCAACAAGATCAAAATCTATGCAAGAAAGGTGAAGTGAGACTCAAAATGACCAAATAAGACGCTTGGCAATGTAATGATCATGCTATGAATATGTAAAAGAGAAGATTATATTATGAAAATGTTCATGTGCACTATTAAGGAATTTAAATCATATATTCAAGTCATTCCATTATTCGTTCACTTTCATTCAAATTCATAATTCCACATTTTCAATCGAATTAGTTCAAGAAATTCAAATACAATCATAGCACAAATTAAACCGCATTAAGATTTAGAAATAAACAATTACATACATTCAATTAAATCAAATATTATTTAATAAATTATCAATATATATATATACACATGCACATGTACACAACATGCATGAAATTCAGAAGGTGACACGCCCGTGTCACCATTACACAGCAACCCGTGATACCCCCGTGTCTCGGTACAGTGGAAACAGGAAATCGTGCACCCCCGTGTCACGCTGAAGAAGAAAACGGTGACACGCCCGTGTCACGCGTGCAGCAGAGAAAAGAAACGCAGCAGAAAATAGAGCACAACCAAGGCACAACATCTCAACACATTCAACCAACAAAAGACAACTAAGATGTAATGAAACCACTTAGAAACAACTCCCAATCATGCTCCCAAAACCTTGAAACGTGAGATGTAGTGTGTGGTGATCAATTCATGCCAAAACTTCAATAACTCGTTAATGGTGGCTGATAAATGCCTCAACTAACAGCTAATACATCACCATAAATGGGAAGAGGAGATCAAAACAATCATTTTCATGCTTGGAATCATTCAAAAAGCTCAAGAATTGAAAGAGATCAACCAAAATGCTCAAAACCTAAATATATATCTATCTCTGCCAAAACTCATAAAACCATGCTTAAATTTAGGGATGAATGAATGAAAATGACTCATATGGAATGTACCTAACATATCCAAGCTTACCTTGTGGATTAATGGAGGTTTGGAAAGAGATTTGAGCTTGAATCTCTTGTTAGGGCTTGAATGACGGGATTCACTGGAAAGCAACTGATGTTTGGCCAATTTACTCCAAGTGGGAAGGGTTAACTCGGTTTCGAGGGTTAATGGCTGAATAAAGGGTTGAGTTAGGGTTCCATTGGCTCAAACCATGGTTAATTTGGTCAACAAATGAATAAGTTATGATCATTTTAGTGCAGCAAGGTCAGTTTAGGCGTCCGTTGTATGTTTCGGTTGAATTTCGGAGGTTCAAATAACTTTGGGAAAATATAAGGCTAAGTTCATCAAACTCGAATTTTTGATATGAGTTCAACGAAGTTGACGAAACTTGAATCCGAGTTTCCTAGCTCAAGTTATCAAATAAGGAACCAATGGTGCGCTAATTTCTCGTTAGCCCCCGTTTTGGATTCCGAACCAAAAGAAATTCCAAAACTCAATCAAACAAGTCCGAAAATATAAAACGAGCATATAACCATGTTCATAACACATATACATCCAACATATTAAATTTCTACCAATTTCCGAATTCATATCACGAACAAACGACAAGCAAATAATTCAATCGAGCGCTAATAGTTCAAAAAAAATTCATATAAATTCAAATACAAATATTTTCAGATAATTAAATATTTCTCTAATTAATATAATGTAAAAAGAAAGAATGAAATAACGTAATTAAAATAAATTAAACGCGCACGTAATTATCACATAATTCATACCTGAACAATTTTGAAAAGTCGGGACGTTACATTCCATCATTCTTGGCCTTTGCCGTGCATCTCTGTGGTTCATGTCGGAGTCTTGTCTCATGAGTACTTCGTGTTTCTTTTTATCAGTGATCTCTATGGCGGAGATAACCCTCAAGTTTGCATCCGTCGTCTCAGTTCTTGTGCCTCATCGTTTCTCAGGTGAGGTTTAGGATTTTGTATAGTTAAGCGACCTATGACCTTAATATGATGATTTCAATCCCTGTATGCGGTTATATATTATATATGATTAGATATTTGTTGAATATGATATGATTATGACCTTGTGAATCATCCTTGGTTTTGGAAAAATTAATTATTAAGGCATATGTAAGCTACTTTTGGAAAATTTAGTTATGTTATGTTTTATAGCGAGTTGGCCATGAAATATTGGCATCTGTCTGTCTGTTTGTTTATGGATCCAAGGAGCTACGGGTAATGGAGCCCCCGGGACGGTTAGGGCCGTCGGGGTTTCACCATTTGCGTAGTTCCATTTGAGATATCATTGCCCAACTCAGGGAGATAGGGGATGCGTGATATCTTGAGCCTTCGGTATTCAGCCGAGGAGGACACTTGTGGGTTCGCAACCCCTTGTGGTATGTTTGTTTTGGATGGTTAGGGCCAACGCGAGGCTCTTCCATCACTGGAGTTGAGGAGGGATTTATTTCTGTACTTCCGTTTTGTTCTGTTATGAGGAGTAAAGGTTGGAAGTTCGTAGTCGCCGAGCATATGTTCTATTCTGTCTGGGAATTATGAACCGGGATAGAGTCTTTCTGAAAATGGTTTCTAAACTTATATCTATATCTATTTCGAGTTCTTTGAAATGATTTGTTGTGTAACACCTATCCCTGGTTCATGATTCCACCCTTTTATCTGTGTTGTGCTCCATATATATATAGTGGGTGTGCGTTAGCCCCCTCACTCAGTCAGTTGACTGACCCCCTCATTTTATCTTTTAGTTTGCAGGTTTCCTTTTGGCTTGAGCTAGGCGGAAGTGAGTCTTCTGAGTCACGCTTGTCGGTTTAGTTGGTGTTCAGATGCATTTATCACATACTCTATTTATATTATGTTTTCATATTTCACTTTTGGAGATTATGTTTTATGCTCTACTTAGACTTAAACCCGTGTGGGGTTAGTATGCAAGCATTTGGATGTAATTAGCTATCCTGCTGATACTTATGTTGGTTTATTACGTTGTGATGATTCGAGATTCGGGACTAGGTATCTATGCTAGTTGAACCCGTCACTTGTTTTGTATGTTGATTTAAATTGCTTCCGCGCTCTGAGTTTGTCGAGTTAGATCCGCCTAGCCTAGTGTGTGAGTGGGTCTCCTGTTCACTATGATTCGGACTCGGGTATGGACATTCCATTTCGTGACCGGGTTTGGATCCTAGTGCGGGGGATGTGGTATCCACCGTCTGGGATGCTACGTCCTTAAGTGGTATCAGAGCTCTAGGTTGCAAAACCGAGCTCTTGAGTCGTGTTGAGTCTATCTAGGTCGTACGGCATAGGAATAACTACGCATTGCATTTGTTTGACTTGATATTTTGACCCTTCGACATGAATTGTTTCGTGATTATATGATTGTGTGCACATTATGTAACACCCCAAACGGAGGATGCCAAATCCCCCGCACTGTGACCCAGAGCCGGTCATGAAATGGAAGTCCATGCCCGAATCCGAATCAGAGCGAACGAGAGACAAACACACACGCTATGCTAGGCGGATCTAACTCGACAAAACTCAGAGCGCGGAAGCAATTCAAACATTCAAAACAAAGGACGGGTTCAACAAGCATAGATACCTAGTCCCGAATATCAACAAGCATAACAGGTGACGGGTTCAACTAGCATAGATACCTAGTCCCGAATATCTGATCAACATAACGTAATAATCAACAAGTGCCACACAGAGCCGAATACGAATGCCACACTGGGCTACAGAAAGGTAGAGTATAATCTCATGTCTGCAAGTCATGACATAAGTAAAGTGGATGAAAGAAAAATGTAACTACAAAGGCTAGACCGACGAAGTGCAACTCAAAGGACTCACTCTCGCCTAGCAAACACCAACAGACCTGCAACTAAAAGTTCAAATGAGGTCAGTCAACTTGACCAAGTGAGGGGCCTAACTCACACCCACAATATACATATAAAGAGCATAGCATAGAATAAAAGGATGGACTCATGAATCGGGGATAGGTGTTGCATACCAAAACACTCCGAGATAACCCAAAATAGATATAGATATAAGTTTAGAAACCATTTTCCAGAAAGACTCTATCCCGGTTCATAACTCCATAACAGAATAGAACACATGCTCGGCGAGTACGAGCTTCCAACATTTACTCCTCATAACATAAATCAAAATAAATCCATCCTCTACACCGATGATGGAGGAGATGTACCGTCCCGAAACCATCGAGAATAAACCGTCTAAAATAGACTCACCCTTAAGGGGTAGCGAACCCATAAGAGTCCTCCCCGGCCTTAGCCGGAGGCTCAAGATACCACACCTTCCCTACAGCACGGGTCGCGTGAGGATATCTCAAATGGAACTACACACAGACTGATCCCTGATGGTCCTATACTGTTCCAGGGCTGTCTATCCCATAGCTCCTTGGATCCACAACAGAACAGATCATAACATAGCATGCGCTAATCTTTCATGGAAATCTCGCTACAGAATTAGAACATAACTGTTTTTCCAAAATAACTTACACATGCCTCAAAAACTGGTTTTTATAAATATTCCCACGCTGCAGGGATATAGACGGAAGGCACCCGCCCACGCAGAATGCACGCATAAGGTCATAAACATATCATATCCGACACATACATATCTATAGTAAGGTATACTCGCATGCAAGGGTAGAAATCAGCATATAGAGGCCATAGGTCGCATAACTATATAAAATCCTAAACCTCACCTCGTAGTAGTAGAGTCTGAGAGTGTGAAGGGCCAAACAATCTAAACTTCGGGCTCACCGGCACCACCAAACTCTGTGACAAGACATACAAAAGCCCAAACTTAGACTCTACATGAACCAAGTAAGACGCACGGCGTAAAAAGTATGAATGTCATGCGAAATGGAATGATGTTTATCAAGTTGGTCACAAGGGTCAATTCAAATATTCAAGTAAATCATGCAAGTAATAAAGTATTAAGGTTCAGGGTTGCATTCCAAGTCTTATCGGATCATACAAGTCAAGTAGCAACTCAAGAGAATCAAATACGCACGAAAAAGCAAGTAGAAGGGGTCATAGACGCATGGGAACGGCCATTCCCATGCACAACATAGCATGGGAATGGTCCTTCCCATGCCAAGGCCAAGCGAGACTAGGAACAGCCGTTCCCAATCCAAGTACACATGGGAACGGTCGTTCCCATGTTCAGCCGCCAAAACCAAACCCTAGCCTGGAAGGGCCGTTCCGGGCTTAAAGCACCAACGGGAACGGCCGTTCCGGGCATAGATCTGGAGCAGAAACTAGACAGTTTCGGGAAGAAGAAGGGGAACACCAAAAATCATCAATCCAACACAAAATCCACCATAAAATATCACGAAATTCAGGTATAACATCATATAAATCATGCCTAGCAACAAAACATCAATTAATTCAAGTTTAGGAATTTTTTTGCCAAAAATCTCCAACACCCATTTTCATGAATTTCAAGCTTATACATGAAGATATGAATTCCAAGTCTTCCTACACGAATTTCCAGCAACTAAGACACATAAAGCGCATTCAAATCATCAAGGCTTGCTTAATGAATTCAAGATCTCATCATTCAAGTTCATACTAACAATTCCATGCTCCAATCCAACAATAGAAATGAAATACTCAACAAAAGAGATCCAAAGCTTACCTTGTCTTGTGAAGGAATGTGGAATCAAAGAATATGAGCTCTTAGAATGAAAGATGGTTCAAGTTTTGATCTACTCTTGAAGTTTCTCCATGATTCTCTTTGAGGCTAACTTGTGTGGTTTGAAATGAAATGAAAAGGAATAAAGCTATTTATATGGTGGCTAATAGTTTTAGCTCAAGGTTAGGGTTTCCAAGATATAATATGAGGGTAAATGCTTTAATAGGATTTGAGCTCAAATAAATGACCTTCGGCCCAATAAGTCAAAATTAAAAGGTTTAGGGTCTAAACGGTTTCCGAAAAATATAATGTAAATTTCGTTCGACCCAAATCATCGAATCAAGTCCAATGGTGGTGTCGAAATTCGAATTCGAATTCCTGAGCTCGTATTGGTCCCGAATGACCCAAACCCACCTAACTCAAGTTAGGCCCAAACACATTAATAGGTCCAAGTCCTATTTAAATCCAACTCTAACAATTAATTTAAATTCATCCAAGTTCCATTCTCAAGTTGTCATGCAAGAATTCATCTTTTACCATTTTGGATTTTAGTCAATTGAGTGACATTTTCAATCAAAGTTGGAATTAAACACATTAAAAGGGAATTAAATCACATAAGTGCGTAAGGTAAACTCTATCGTGGTGCATACCTATACGATCTAGAGAACCTGTCCTCAAGTTCGCTGCTTGAAACAACTCCGGATACAACTTCCTCATCTTCTCCTCAGTCTCCCAAGTCGATTCCTCAGATTTCTGATCTCTCCACATCACTCTGACCAAGGGAATCTGCTTGTTTCTCAACACTTGTACTTTCCGATCCTGAATTTCAACCGGGTGCTTCACAATCGTCGAATCGGACTCAAGCTGTACCTTTTCAATCGGTAAAACCGTCGACTCATCGGGGTAGAACTTCCGAAGCTGTGAAACGTGGAGCACATTATGAATCCCAGTCAAACTCGGTGGTAGGTCCAACCTTTACGCCACCTCTCCAATCCTCTCCAGAATCTCAAACGGTCCAAGATACCGAGGGCTAAGCTTCCCACCTCTACCAATACGAGAAAAGCCCTTCCTGGGAGATGCCTTCAAGAAGACACGATCTCCGACCTCAAACTCAAGGGGCCTTGTCCTCTTATCCGCATAACTCTTCTGTCTATCCTGAGCTGTTTTCATTCTCTGTTGAATTAACTTAACCTTCTCAACCATATTCTCAATCTTAGACGAGGCCTTAGCTCTCGTGAGCTTACCCTCCTTAGTCCATCGCCAATCCTCAATATCCCAATATAGTGGCGACCTACACTTCCTCCCATAGAGTGCCTCGTAAGGGGCCATACCAATCCAAGCCTGGTAGCTGTTGTTGTAAGAAAACTCAACCAAGGTCAAGTGCTTATCCCATTTATCCTTAAAATCCAATGCACATACCTTAACATATCCTCGAGATACTTAATCATCCGCTCTCATTGTCCATCAGTCTGAGGATGTGATGCGGTGCTAAACTTAAGCTTTGTACCCAAGCACCTCTGAAGATCCTGCCAAAAACTAATTGTAAACCGAGGATCCCGATCTGACACGATGCTAGCCGGAACTCCATGTAGTCTCACTATCTCATTACAATACAATTCAGCCAACTTAGTTACCTTATCCGTCATCTGAACTTTAAGGAAATAGGTAGACTTAGTTAAACGGTCTATCGCTACCCAAATCCCGTCGAATCCTCTCCTAGACCTCGGCAGGCCGGACACAAAGTCCATTGTCACCTGCTCCCACTACCACTCCAGTATCAGAAGTGGTTGGAGAGTACCTCCCGGTTTCTGATGTTCTGCCTTAACCATCTGGCATGTCAGACATCGCTTCGCAAAGAATGCGACATCCCTCTTCATGCCACTCCACCAATATAACTCTTTCAAGTCCCGGTACATCTTCATACCCATGGGTGAGTGGAATAACCGGAGTGGTGCGCCTCCTCAAGTATTACCCTCTAGAGCTGGTTAGGCACACAAACTCTTGCCTTGAACCTGAACAAACCAGAATCATCAAACCCAAACTTAGTCTCTGAATCATCTCTCGAACGAGCAACCAATCTCTGAATCTCGGGATCCGTAGGCTGATCCTCCAACAATCTCTGCTTAAAATCTGGCTGAACTGTGATGTTGGCTAACCCAGCCACTAAACTCGAAATACTGACCTTCCTGCTCAACGCGTCGGCAACCACATTTGCCTTACCCGGATGGTACTGAATCGTGCAATCGTAGTCCTCTAAGAACTCAACCCATCTCCTCTGTCTCAAGTTAAGCTCTTTCTGCGTGAACAAGTACTGAAGACTCTTATGATCCGAGAATACAGTGGCGCCACTTAGACAACGCAAACACGACTGCTGCAAGCTCTAGATCATGGGTGGGGTAATTCTGCTCATGCACCTTCAACTTCGTAGAGGCATAAGCTACAACCCGACCATTCTGCATCAACACACAACCTAGTCCTTCCTTAGAAGCATCTGCATAAACTGCATAACCCTTAACCCCCTCGGGTAGGGTAAGAACCGATGTTGTAGTCAACCTTTCCTTTAAAGTCTGAAAACTCATTTCACAGCTATCATCCTATTCAAAATTGGTTTCCTTCTTGGTCAACTTAGTTAACAGGGCTGCAATCTTAGAGAAATCCGTCACAAATCTCCTATAATAACCTGCCAAGCCCAGAAAACTCCGTATGTCAGAGGTTTTCCTAGGCCTCTCCCAATGTAACACCGTTTCAATCTTAGAGGGGTCGACCTCGATTCCATCGCCTAAGATGATATAACCCAGAAAAGTGACTCGATCAATCCAAAACTCGCACTTACTGAACTTAGCATACAGCTTGTGATCTCTAAGTGTCTCCAGCACAATCCGTAGATGCTGAGCATGCTCCTCAACCGATCTCCAATACACTAAGATGTCGTCTATAAAGATCACCGCGAACTTATCAAGGAACGGTCTAAACACCCGGTGCATTATATCCATAAATACCGCAGGAGCATTCGTCAACCCAAACGGCATAACCACAAACTCAAAGTGTCTATATCTCGTGTTGAATCTAGTCTTAGAGATATCCTTCTTTCTAATCCTCAACTGATAGTAACCCTGCTTCAAATCCAACTTGGAGTACACTCTCGAACCCTGCAAGCTATCAAACAACTCCTCGATATGGGGTAATGGATACTTGTTCTTAATTGTCATCCTGTTCAGCTCGCAATTATATATACACATCCTTAATGTCCCATCTTTCTTCTGAACAAACAGAACGGGAGCACCCCACGGAGAAGTGCTCTGACGAATGTATCAGCTGACCAGAAGCTCATCCAACTGCTTCTTCAGTTCCTTCAACTCAGCAGGAGCCATCCTGTAGGGGGTCTTCGAATAGGGCTCAACTCTAGGATAGAGGTCCACTACAAACTCAATATCCCTGTCTGGTGGTAAGGACCCCAGACTCTCCGGGAACACATCTAGATACTCCCGAACGACCTCCGTCTCCTCAAGCTTGACTTGGTCCTTGGGTTAGTTCAGAAGGTAAGCTACGAAACCTGTAGCACCATCCCGGACTAACTTACTAGCCTCAACAAAGGATATAAACATGTTGGATCCCAAACACTCTCCCAAAAACACCGCAGAATGAAAAGAAATCCTCTTCAAACGGCAATCCATAACTCCACCATGTCGGAAAAGCCAATCCATCCCAAGAATCACCTTAAACCTCCCCATCGGCATCACAATCAGATCAGCAGGAAAAACTCGATCCTCAGAACTCACCGGACACTCACGAAACACTCTGTCCATCTCCAAGCTCCCCCCCAAGGGAGAACTCACCACAAACACATGCGCAGATATCTCAGCAAGCAAAGGTAAAGAAGCAACAATATCCTGGGTAATAAAAGAATGAGTAGCCCCGGGATCAAACAATGTATGTAATGATATGCCATGGATATGTATTGTACCTTCCACTATAGAATTCTGATCAATCTCTGCTGCCTCCTCCTCACCATCCAGAGCATAAGCACGAGCCTGAACTACCGGCCTCCTCTTTGGACAAGCATCCCTCATGTGCTCAGCCGAACCACACCCCAAACATCTAACCAAATACCTCCAACACCTATCCGACGGATGGGCACCTTGACAGTGAGAGCAACGAGCTGGAGTTGGTGCCGGTAAAGCCGGTGGTCCTATAGGAGCAGCGGGAGGGGGCTTCTTGTTGATGAAGCCCTGTGGATGGAAAGCTGGTGTAGTAGTAGTAGAAGCATGAGTAGCGGGCTTCTTGCCCGATCCAGAACCCGAACCATACCCTGAAGAGAAGGATGGGGGCCTCAACCTCTGTCTCTAAGCCTCGACCTGAATAGCCCTCTTAGTAACATTATCCCAAGTGCTCACACTGATAGCCTGAAGAGCTCTCTGAATATCCTCTCGAAGCCCATGAAGGAAATGACGGGCTTTGTGTGAATCAATATTAGTTATGTGGGTAGCATAGGGAGCAAGTCTCTCGAACTCTATAATGTAGTCCTCAACAGATCTGGATCCCTACTTCAGCTCAGAAAACTCCTGAAGTCTGCGCTCTCGTGCACTATGAGGTATAAACTTCTCGTGGAACTCATGCACAAAAGTCTCCCTAGTGAACTCCATACCACTCCTCTCAAGTCTGGATCGTACTCCCTTTAGCCAGTTAGCTGTCTGTCCCAGAATGAATCGAGCAGTACAAACAGCCCTATCCTGAGAACTCCCTGGGCAAATCTCCTAAATACAACTGATCTCAGCTAACCATTCCTCAGCCTTAATATCATCTCCCCCAAACCACTTAGGAGGGTTGTTGTTTCGAAACTCCTTATACGCAGCTGAGATAGTACCATCCTGACCGTCAACGGGTGGTGTCTGTTGTCTCTGATTCTGTTGCAACTGATTGAGAAGTGCCTGAACAATGTTTTCCGCATTCAGTGGTGGTGGCGGAGGCGGATTAGGCGTATCCCGTGAAGCCTCTCGGTCACGGCGTCTAGGCGGCATCCTGAAATTTAAAGATTCAAGCAATATTGATGCATGTGGGTTAGTATGTGTGTATGTATACAAGTATTAGAAATAAAAAAGTATTCAAGTAATTGAGTCATATAATCACATTGTCCTATGCCGTACCAACTAGACAGACATAACACGACACTAGAGCTCGGTTTTGCAACCTAGAGCTCTGATACCACTTAAGGATGTAACACCCCAAACGGAGGATGCCACATCTCCCGCACTGTGACCCAGACCCGGTCATGAAATGGAAGTCCATGCCCGAATCCGAATCAGAGAGAACGGGAGACAAACACACACGATATGCTAGGTGGATCTAACTCAACAAAACTCAGAGCGCGGAAGCAATTCAAACATTCAAAATAAGATAGCGGAAGCATTTAAATCAACATTCAAAACAAGTGACGGGTTCAACTAGCATAGATACCTAGTCCCCGAATATCAACAAGAATAACAGGTGACGGGTTCAACTAGCATAGATACCTAGTCCCGAATATCTGATCAATATAACGTAATAATCAACAAGTGCCACACAGGGCCGAATACGAATGCCACACAGGGATACAGAACGGTAGAGTCTAATCTCATGTCTACAAGTCATGACATAAGTAAAGTGTATGAAAGACAAATACAACTAGAAAGGTAGACCGACGAAGTGCAACACAAAGGACTCACTCCCGCCTAGCAAACGCCAACAGACCTGCAACTAAAAGTTCAAATGCGGGGTCAGTCAACATGACCGAGTGAGGGGGCTAACGTACACCCACAATATATATATAAAGAGCACAGCCCAGAATAAAAGGATGGACTCATGAACCGGGGATAGGTGTTGCATACCAAAAAGCTCCTAGATAACCCTAAATAGACATAGATATAAGTTTAGAAACCATTTTCCAGAAAGACTCTATCCCGATTCATAACTCCATAACAGAATAGAACACATGCTCGACGAGTATGAGCTTCTAACCTTTACTCCTCAGAACATAAATCAAAATAAATCCATCCTCTACACCAATTATGGAGGAGATGTACCGTCCCCAAACCATCGAGAATAAACCGTCTAAAATAGACTCAACTTCAAGGGGTAGCGAACCCACAAGAGTCCTCACCGGCCTTAGCCGAAGGCTCAAGACACCACACCTTCCCTACAGCATGGGTCGCGTGAGGATATCTTAAATGGAACTACACACAGACTGATCCCTGACAGTCCTATACCGTTCCAGGGTTGTCTATCCCATAGCTCCTTGGATCCACAACAGAACAGATCATAACATAGCATACGCCAATCTTTCATGGCAATCTCGCTACAGAATTAGAACACAACTGTTTTTCCAAAATAGCTTACATGTGCCTCAAAAACTGGTTTTTATAAATATTCCCACTCTGTAGGGATATAGCCGGAAGGCACCCGCCCACGTAGGACACACGCACGTACATTCCCACGCTGCAGGGATATAGCCCGAAGGCACCCGCCCACGCAGAATGCACACATAAGGTAATAAACATATCATATCCAACAAATACATATCTATAGTAAGGTATACTCGCATGCAAGGGTAGAAATCAGCATATAAAGGCCATAGGTCGCATAACTATAGAAAATCCTAAACCTCACCTCGTAGTAGTAGAGTCTGAGAGTGTGAAGGGCCAAACAATCTAAACCTCGGGATCACCGGCACCACCAAACTCTGTGAGAAGACATACAAAAGCCAAACTTAGACTCTACATTAACCAAGTAAGACGTACGCCGTACAAAGTACGAATGTCATGAGAAATGGAATGATGTTTATCAAGTTGGTCACAAGGGTCAATTCAAATATTCAAGTAAATCATGCGAGTAATAAAATATTAAGGTTTAGGGATGCATTCCAAGTCATATCGGCTCATACAAGTCAAGTAGCAACTCAGACGAATCAAATACGCACGAAAAAGTAAGTAAAAGGGGTCACAGACGCATGGGAACGGCCATTCCCATGCACAACATAGCATGGGAACGGTACTTCCCACGCCAAGGCCAAGCGAGACTGGGAACGTCCATTCCCAGTCCAAGAACACATGGGAACGGTCATTCCCATGTTTGGCCGCCAAAACCAAACCCTAGCCCGGAAGGGCTATTCCGGGCTTAAAGCACCAACGGGAACGGCCGTTCCGGCCATATATCTGGAGCAGAAACTTGACAGTTTCAGGAAGAAGAAGGGGAACACCAAAAATCATCAATCCAACATAAAATCAACCATAAAATATCACGAAATTCAGGTATAACATCATATAAATCATGCTTAGCATCAAAACATCAATTAATTCAAGTTTAGGAATGTTTTTGCCCAAAATCTCCAACACCCATTTCATGAATTTCAGGCTTATACATGAAGATATGAATTCCTAGTCTTCCTATACGAATTCCAACAACTAAGACACATAAGGAGCATTCAAATCATCAAGGCTTGCTTACGGAATTCAAGATCTCATCATTCAAGTTCATACTAACAATTTCATGCTGCAATCCAAGAATAGAAATAAAATACTCATCAAAAGAGATCCAAAGCTTACCTTGTCTTGTGAAGGAATGTGGAATCAAAGAATATGAGCTCTTAGAATGAAAGATGGTTCAAGTCTTGATCTTCTCTTGAAGTTTCTCCATGATTCTCTTTGAGGCTAACTTGTATGGTTTGAAATGAAATGAAAAAGAACAAAGCTATTTATATGGTGGCTAATAGTTTTAGGTCAAGGTTAGGGTTTCCAAGATATAATATGAGGCTAAAGGCTTTAATTGGATTTGGGCTCAAATAAATGACCTTCGGCCCAATAAGTCAACTTAAAAGGTTTAGGGTCTAAACAGTTTTCGAAAAATATAAAGTAAATTCCGTTGTCACCGAATCACCGAATCAAGTCCAACGATGGTGTTGCAATTTGAATTCGAATTCCCTAGCTCATATTGGTCCCGAATGACCTAAACTCACCTAACTCAAGTTAGGCCTAAACACATTAATAGGTCCAAGTCCTATTTAAATCCAACTCCAATAATTAATTTAAATTTATCCAAGTTCCATTCTCAAGTTATCATGCAAGAATTCATCTTTTACCATTTTGGATTTTAGTCAATTAAGTCACATTTTCAATCAAAGTTGGAACTAAACACATAAAAAGGGAATTAAATCACATAAGTGCGTAAGGTAAACTCTCTCGTGGCGTATACCAGTACGATCTATCGGACGGGGTGTCACACATTATGACTTTGATTATGCAACATCTTATTTCATGTGCTTTATAAATTGCAACTAATTATTGTATTTACGTGATATACGTGTTACATTTCATTGGCATCTTTAACCCGCATGCATCGAATTTAGTGTTTGAATTTCAGGATGCCCTATGAGTCAAGACTGAGATTTCCCTCCGTCAACACTACCTATTGGCATTACAAATAAAACATACGATAATTCGATGATGAAAGGATTCTTCACCAAGATCAATGGTCATGAAAAGGCTCGGAGTTGAAGGACTATCTTAAAGACAATTAAAAGATGGAGTTTGACGAATTTTCAACTTGAGGATTCGTTCATTTGGAAGTAGTCACCTTGTTAATGGAAACGAGTTAATGTAGAAGAATCCGATCAAGTTCAAGGGATGTGGATAGGTAACCATGTTGGTGCTAACTTAAGCAACGAGCTATAAACCATCGGTGAGTGTTGAAGGTTTTGGTGCCGTTTAGAGTTAACAAATGACAAGACAAGATTGGTTGTTAGCTCTCTGGGTGTTTCTTCAAGATGAGATGGAAGACACTGCTGAGGTGGGAATAGATCACTTAGATGCCGAAAGACTTTATTCAAGTTTCAGAATCCTATACCATGGATTGATTTGGGAAGTGCTTAATACCACGATCATCCAACGAAGCTCTGAGAATTCTTGGGAGAAACTAAGGATGATTCTAGTTGAGCAAGGATTACGGTCTAGTAAGGGGTTGGGTGATAAACAAGCCTTGCAGAGTTACCACTTTACGAAGAGACTCAAGACAAAGAAGTTCAGATGACGAGGGTTGCATCATTGTCGGCTTAATCAATTTCTACTGCTTCATCTCGATTTTTTTGTGTCAAGATTTTTACACTTCGGTTAACGGTACGCCAAGCATTCATGGCATTTGCATACATGCATCGCTTAAATACTCTTACGTTGTTTTGCTTGATGTGGGTGATGACTATTGTTGTTTTTATTGTGATAACTTGGTTACCTGATCTAGTATTTGTAACTTGAAATTTCTACTTGTTACGAACCGTTGCTGAAATGAATGAGTTATGTACTTATGTGAACTATTCATGCCTATATGATTTAGAACTCTCTTGATTGCTCACTGACTTCTCATATAACATACATACATACTGTCACCGTTTTTTACAGGGATTCCATCGCGATATCCCCCTTGAGTTGAGGTATAAGCGTTGAATCTATACTTAAGGGATACCGATATCAGTTGTATAAGGTACACCAAACATGCATCGCATACTTTCGTCAAGTGTTACTCAATGCGTGTAGGGATGAATAACTGATTAGTGGATTTATGTGCAAGAGAGACCTTAGGTTCCCTCTTTTTACGTGTTGGAGAGATGTAGGATTCTCTCTATTTATGTGATAGAAAGATGTTGGATTCTTTCTAAGTTTTGTGCACGAGAGATGTTGGAATCTCTTGTACTTACATATTCGGAGATGCTGGATTCTCTTGAATCTAAGGGTTTGAGGAATACTAGATTTTCTCAAACTAGAATGTTGGGAGATGTTGGAATCTATCCGACTTAGGTTGAGAGACGGGGTTCTCTCAATTATGTGCTTGAGAAACGGGGTTCTCTCTTTTATGTGTGCTCGAGAGACGGGGTTCTCTCTCTTATGGGTGCTGAGGGACGGGGCTGTCTCACTTACGTACTGAGAGATGTGGTTCTCTCTTGTTTGTTGTGGTTACTTTACTCGTTGACCCGGCTACGGGTTGCGAGTGGCGAGTATGAGACGATATCGAGGTTGGGTGCAGTTGCAGCGGTCTGACCATGGAAGTGACCGATCGAGCTTGAACCAACTAATGGGCCAAATACTCAAACATACCTTAACAATAACAAGACATTCTAAACGAGGCTCGATATAGGTGACTGTAGTAATCCTCACAACCAAAGCTATGATCTTACGCATTTCCGACAAAAGGGTTGGAGCACTACAACTCGAAACTCTTCAAATTTAGCATTGGAACTTGGGGACCAGGTTCTGTTAAGGGGGAGAGGTTGGGACACCCTGTGTCTCAGGACCGATCAGGTATGTCGTCACGAGTGGGCTCAAGCTGAGCATTGTGTGTTTAATTATGTTAGAGTGTTTAGTTACATGTTTAATTTATTTAATTGCATGAATTGTGTACCTTGATAATTGTATTTTTTGTTTTAATCTACTTTTAAACCTTTTTAATTTGGTAATTTAATTGTAAATACGTGGCATACGTGTTTGATTATCCTTAAATTTATTTTATTGTCCTTAATTTTCAACATGTGAAAGTATTTGGACTTAATTGACTCTGTATGAAAGCTTGGAGTCTTAATCGCACGACTTAAACTCTCGAGGGACTTTCTTGAAATTTTGGAGAGAAGGGTCTTTTTAACGTGAAACCCTAGCAGCTTTCTCCATTCTTCTTCTCCCCTTTTCTGAGTTACCAGCAGTGCAACAATTCCTTCCTTCCCTCATCAGCGAAATCTCGCCGACAGCCACCACTGCTAACGCCACTCTTCCCGCTGGCGATTCAGCATCATCACCACCACCAGCTACCCTTTCATCTCTTCCTCCCCTTACGGACTCAGCAACAACGACAACAACTTCACACCGCGTCATCACCATCTTCGCCACCCATTACCGCCATCTCCGCCGCCCCAGCGAGCTCTTCTGCCACCGCACACCTCTCCATTCGCCACCACGTGATTTCTATCTTGGATCTCTCTATCTCCTCTCTGCAAGGACCAAGCCGGTGGCCACCACGCCAGATCTATCGCCTCACGTGCCACCCTCCGTCACCACAGCACCACCCTTTTGCTTTCTCTGCCATTCATCTTCGGCCACAATCTTGGAGAATAACTACCGCCTTCAACCTTCTCTCTCATTCTAGATCTCAGAAGGAAACACCCTAAAACCACCACCACCATCTTTTCTCTGTTTTCTTCTCTCGGCCGACGCACTACCTCGCCATTTCTTCCCTCACAAGGCTGCCCTCTTGGCCCGATATTCTCAGATCCGATAGACACGGCCGACGACAGCTACCAGTTCTCCTTCCCTTCTGCTTTGCCCTCTCTCCACCAACTCGTTTTATTCCTTTTCTCTGTTCAAAGAGGAACAACAATACAGCAGGTGCCATCCGTTCCCCTTGCCTCTTCTTCAGTACTCGGGGATGTCAAAATGGGGTAAAGCCGTAGCTCAATCACACAGTTGGTCGCCACTACCGGAGTTTCTCTCTTGAGACTTAAGTAATAAGGCCGAAATCCTTCGATAGCCAAGCATCGGGTCGCTGCCATCTTTCCTGCCATCAACCAAGAGGAAATAGCGACAACAGTTACAGCCAAGCCTCTTTCACCGACGACCGATAGCCGCTGCTCCTTTGTAATTGTAAAACCCCTTATTCTTATCCTTAATTTCATAATAACAGTGTAATTCCAATTGTATTGGATGTTTCAATGAACTCTTATTAGTGCAGAATCTTGGTTTTTGTTGATTAGAATAACTCTTGGTATCTTTGGTGATTGAGATACTGAATCGTTGTTTAGATGCTTGGGAAATTTGTATTATTTCGATCATAGATATCATTAAATTTCAAATGGTGGATTAATTACCTATAACTTATTAAATAAGATTTGTTGGATTTTTGACTTGGGTTTGTAAATGAAATTTTAAGTTCATGTTGGGACTATTTAGCATAGTGTAAGCGTTATTTCATAAATGTTACTTGAATTGAGAGTTGGGCAATTAGACGTTATACAATAAATGTATTATGTAAGTGTGTATATACATCTCTCTAGGTACATGTTCGGTTGTTTGGTAATTTATGATTTGAGATTCACTTAGCTTTTAACTTGAAATTCTTGCTTGAGCTGTTACATGGTTGACTTAAAAACTGAATATGCTGTATAATTTGTAAACTGTGGGACCAACAAGTTTATGTATATTAATTGGGATCTTGAGTGTTGGGTACAGACTAAACATTTATCAATTCTTGAGTAAGGCATGGTTTTATATTTGGTTAATTGAATTATTGGTGAGCCAATTACGATTTAATGGTCTTGTTCGTATTATTTTATTCTTAAACTGAAACGAACTCTTAAACTTAAAAGAGAACTTTATTAATTGATAAATGAATTAATGTTTATAACATGACCAATTCTTGAATGGTGCAAATGAGTGTAATTAATTAAATGGGGTGATTGAGCATGAACTTACTTGATATAATACAATTCTTATTTAATCCTTTAACGCGTCTGAATTTTCTTCTTCGTCTTTGATCATGCATTTATACCTTGTATATTAACTCGATGCTTGTATATTTACTCTATGGAACATTAATTGTGCACATGAACATTTTCATATCATTCTTGTGGACTTGTCATATCATTCCATATCATTCTTGGCCTTTGTCGTGCGTCTCTGTGGTTCATGTCGGAGTCTTGTCTCATGAGTACTTCGTGTTTCTTTTTATCAGTGATCTCCATGGCGGAGATAACCCTCAAGTTTGCATCCATCTTCTCAATTCTTGTGCCTCGTCGTTTCTCAGGTGAGGTTTAGGATTTCGTATAGTTAAGCGAGCTATAACCTTAATATGATGATTTCAATCCCTGTATGCGGTTATATATTATATATGATTAGATATTTGTTGAATATGATATGATTATGACCTTGTGGATCATCTTTGGTTTTGGAAAAATTAATTGTTAAGGCATATGTAAGCTACTTTTAGAAAATTCAGTTATCTTATGTTCTGTAGCGAGTTGGCCATGAAATATTGGCATCTGTCTGTCTGTTTGTTTATGGATCCGAGGAGCTACGGGTAATGGAACCCCCGGGACGGTTAGGGCCGTCGGGGTTTGACCATGTGCGTAGTTCCGTTTGAGATATCATTACGCGACTCAGGGAGATAGGGAAGGCGTCATATCTTGAGCCTTCGGTGTACAGCCGGGGAGGACACTTGTGGGTTCGCAACCCCTTGTGGTATGTTTGTTCTGGATGGTTAGGGCCAACGCGAGGCTCTTCCATCACTGGAGTTGAGGAGGGATTTATTTCTGTACTTCCGTTTCGTTCTGTTATGAGGAGTAAAGGTTAGAAGCTCGTACTCGCCAAGCATATGTTCTGTTCTGCCTGGGAATTATGAATCGGGATAGAGTCTTTCTGAAAATGGTTTCTAAACTTATATCTATATCTATTTCGGGCTCTTTGAAATGATTTGTTGTGCAACACCTATCCCTGGTTCATGATTCCACCCTTTTATCTGTGCTGTGCTCCATATATATATAGTGGGTGTGCGTTAGCCCCCTCACTCAGTCAGTTGACTGACCTGCTCATTTTCTCTTTTAGTTTGCAGGTTTCCTTTTGGCTTGACCTAGGCAGAAGTGAGTCTTCTGGGTCACGCTTGTCGGTTTAGTTGGTGTTAAGATGCATTTATCACATACTCTATTTATGTTATGTTTTCATATTTCACTTTCAGAGATTATGTTTTATGCTCTACTTAGATTTAAACCCGTGTGGGGTTAGTATGCAAGCATTGGGATGTAATTAGCTATCCTGCTGACACTTATGTTGGTTTATCGAGATTCGGAATTAGGTATCTATGCTAGTTGAACCCGTCACTTGTTTTGTATGTTGATTTAAATTGCTTCCGCACTCTGAGTTTGTCGAGTTAGATCCACCTAGCCTAGTGTGTGAGTTGGTCTCCTGTTCGCTATGATACGGACTTGGGTACGGACATTCCATTTCGTGACCGGGTTTGGATCCTAGTACGGGGGATGTGGTATCCACCGTCTGGGGTGCTACATTCGCGATCCAATTAGCTGACCCAAATAACCAAATCAGATTTTAACAACTAAAACTCATATTATGTTATTTTGCAAGATTCAAACCGTCTCTCCCTCACATTTTCTCTCAAACCATTCATATTCTATCAAGAACACCTTCAACCATTTTCAAGAGACAAGATTGAGAATTGAAGCTAGAGATTCAAGGTTGAAGAACTCGACTTTCTCTTCGATTTCCCGCGCTTAAGGTAAAGTTTATATGCTTCTTTGATGGGTTTATATTCTTGAAGCTTTTAAATCTGAATTTGAACTAGGGTTCTTATGTGTTGGATTGAATTCGAATTTCTTGTTGGAAATGTGTTTATTTTGATGTTGGGAACATTTTGGTATGAGAATTACTTGCTTTTATGCTCTTATGTGAAATCCACCATTGTTGACCTTTGAAGCTTTTTGGAGAATTCTTGCATGTTCATGTTCTCGTATGTTTTTGCTTGATTTCGTGTTAGATTCTTGTTCCTTGAGCAATTTCATGAAGAATGTGATAATTTCCTTTGAATTTCTTGCATGATTGAAGATTTCACCATTGATGAGCTTGGAGCTTGCATACTTGAAGAAGATGATGTTCATATGTGTTAATTGTTGGATTTCTTTACGAATACTTACTGCTAGATACGTTTGACATGTGTTATGATGTTTAATTTCGTTTATTCAAGTTGTATGAACTTTGAGGCATGATTCAAGAGTGTTTAGACCTTAAAATTCACCATTTACAAGCATATGTTCGTAATTCGTATTTGCAACAGTAGCATGTCAAACTCCCGTGTGAAAATTTCATTGAAACACCAAACCCCCGTGTGAAAACCTACTGTCACAAATTTTCAGGTTCAAACACCCATTTACATTTCCTTCTTGTACACCAAACGCTCGTTTGGGTGCTCTCGGGTCCAAAATTTGAGTTTTGGTGATTTCGTTCGTTTTGCTTTGTTTTCACTACCTTTGCACTTCTTACACCCCTAATATGATATATATGACTTGGAATCATGTTTATGTGCACTTTAATGTCTTGTATACCTCGATTATGTGTAAGAATATGCTAAGTATGATTCACATGTTGAAATTTGCATGTCTTATGGCTTGAAAGCTTGTTATATGACTCGTATGACTTCATTTGATTATAATTGCTAAGTTAGGCCATCCTTGGACATTCATTGCACATCATGGACATATTTACATTCTTTTAAGCCGTGTGTCGTCTTATTTGGTGTTGAGTCGAGTCTTACCTTTGTTAGTACGTTTGTCTTGTTAGGTGGTGAGTCTCCGGTCGAGTAGCTTGTTGCTCATGGTTGGCCTTCGAAGTTCTTGGTGAAGGTGAGGAGTTATATATATATATAAGATGTTTTCAAAATTGTGGACACCTATGGCCTATCATATTTGATGATTTAAACTCCCATTTTCAAAACGTATATTTAGTCTTTCTAAGCCAAGTTTTGTGAGCATTGCTCGTATATTGAATATTCGCTTATGGAAAACGGTTTACAAGTACAACTTGAGTTTTGGTATATGGGATAGATACCCAAAATGGTTTCGAGACTTTCGTTCGAATATTACGGATGTGTGAGTTGTGTAGCGAGGCTATGTATACCTTGCAAGGACGCTTGCTTGGTTGGATCTTTTGATAGCGCTTGGGTCGGAGTAAGTGGTAAGACCGGGAACGCAAGGGCGGACGGTTAAACCCTTACGAAGTACCCATTTTTGGAGAAGTTTGCTAAGACTCCGAGGAGGATTCGGGGTTAAGGTAAGCTTGGGGGAAGGTCGGTTTCATGGACCCACTTCTCCACGGTTCTTTTTTGATGATTGGGGGCTATACACCTCCGACATCAACGGTGTAAGGATGGATTGGTTTGATTTCTTTTGGTTTGGGAAGTAATGATGGAGTGCTCGTACTCGTCGAGTCGGTGCTTGGGTTTATGATTCGATTTTTATAAAATTTGCATTGTTTTCCAAACGAGTTCGGATCATGAACATCTTTGATTTGAGCATGCATTGACCTCTTATAATAAACTATGTAATCTTCTCCTCACCGGTTCCTTTGAGCTGACCTCCTTTACCTTCCGTGTCCGCGGGTCGCTTTTTTTAGTCAAGCTAGATGGGGTCCTTGTTGAGAGTGTTGTTCTAGTGGTCTAGTTTGTACTCGTTATGCTTGTGGCATACTTTGATCCTTATGGTTATGCTATGTTACGGATTCATGGATTTAGTATGTATGATGTTATTATGCTAGTTTAGACAGTGTTGGTCATTAGGAGAATTTTACATTCCATACTTTGAGCATTCCGTGCTGGACCGTGACGGTCACTCAGTTGTTGAATGAATACATTTATGCACTTGATATGTTTTGATTTAAGCTTCCGCATACTTGTGTATGATTTACTCGCTTTGTGAGTTTAGTACCGCCTAGCTAGGTTGTCCGTTTGTCACTGCTTGCTTCGGTCCCGGCGGGTATATTGATAGCAATTCTATATACAAGCTAAGTCTGTAGTGCGGGATAGGCGTGGATGCCCTCGTCGGGGCGTTACACCCCTATTTGGTTGGTATCAGAGCCGAAGGTTCAAAACCGGGGTCTTGAGTCTTCTCGAGTCGTCAAGGTCGTATGGCATAGAGATAATGTGCTTTCGTGTTTATTTATTCCGCTTTTGCATATGACTCTATGTTACTTATATCTTGTTAATTCTTGTTTTAAATTCATGTAATTTGTATTTCTTACTTGATATTACGTGACATGAGCATATGATTAACCAACATGCATACATGATTGAATTGTGTAGGATGCCTCCACGTCGTCGTGACCATTCTCCGGCTCGTGGAAATGAGCAAGATCCTCCGTGGAATAATCAAAATCCACCCCCACCGCCACCTCTACCTAACGCAGCGGATCTTATGGCTCTTATGACTCAGTTTGTGCAAGTTGTGAATGCACAACAAGCCGCGTAAGCACCTCCCCCACCACCGGTTCTGGTTGAGAGTGTTTATGACCGATTTAGTAGGCGCCGTCCACCTATATTTCCGGGTACTACGGATGATTTGAAAGCGGATTATTGGATCACTACCATTGAGAGGATTTTCCGGGTTGTTACCTGTACCGAAACGGAGAAGGCTTTGTGTGCTATCGATCTTCTTCGTGATGAGGCTTATAATTGGTGGCGTAGCACCATGTCCCGCCTTGGGGTTGGTGAAGATAATGTTACTTGGGAGGTGTTTGCAAAGAGAGTTTCGGGCACACTACATAGCGAAACAAGCAAGGAAACGCCGTGAGAGGGAATTCACGAATTTGGAGCAAGGGAATATGTAATGCCCCAGTTTTTCCATTTATGCATTACGTGTTATTATTATAACTTTCACATCATTATATTCATTTTAGTTTCATACACTTATGTGAAATCTCTTTCAACGTGAAAATTTCGTGAACTAATTACTAATGTGACTAATTGCTCTTATATGCCTTAATTGATCATTTCATAAATTTGATGACTTAATTGTATAACATGAATTGGAGTTAATTACTCATATTTTATTGAATGAAACTTGGTTGCATTCACTTAAATAACTTAGGGACTTAATTGCAAATTATGATGATTCTTCATGCTTAGTGGGAGATATCCTATATTATATCATATACATTATACCTCATACATTTCATATATTACATTCATACAAGAGCTACACACATACACACACTAAGCAACGGTTTTGACACCAAGAAGAAGAATTAGGATTTCATTCATTTTCAAGATAAATTCAAGGAGATAATTGCATAATTTGGGGATCATCATCATCATATTACTCTGACATCCTTTATTCTTGGCTTCAAGGTATAACTTGGGAATTTGATGAATCTCTTGAGTTGTGATTGAGTAGGGTTTATGGAGTAATTGATGAATTCATGAATATTGGAGCTAGAAGCCTGCTTAGGATTGAAAAGGAAGTGGAATTGCGTGAACATATTGAATTTCATGAAGGTTGGAAGCATGTATGTATATATGGGGTTTTATGGACGAATTCTTGAAGGGTTGATGCATATTTCATGTGTTGATTGATGTCTACGTGAAGTATAATGTGTATTTGATGTAACTAAGTGATTGTTATGGAGTGAGTTTGCTTTGGTTTGATGTTGTTTGGCTTGGGAGCCTTTTTCCTGCGAAACCCCTGTTTTTCCCTATTATTTCTCACCCAGCGGTTTCCCAAACGCCCGTTTGGCCCCTTAGTTCAAATCCCAAACGCCCGTTTCACTACCCAGAATTTCGTCCAGAGGCTTCCCAAACGCCCATTTGGTATCCTAGTTGTTTTTCCAAACGCCCGTTTGGCACTATTACAACTTTTAGACCAATTTTCAAATGGGCGTTTCTCCCTCATACGAACTCCAAATGACCTGATTTTTGAACCATTGAAAACCTCGTGAAGTCTAGAACAACCTCAAATTGGAATCACCTTATTATATTTTGTCATTTGTGAGATGTAAACAATTCTTTTAGGTGTCGCTACTTTCCCCGACAAATTCCATTCACCTAACTTTAAGCTTACGCCATTTGTGCCTAACTTTGAACTAGAAAACGAGCCATATAACATTTTAAAGGTCTACTTGTCTAGTTTCATTCGCAGCAAACAAAGCTCAATTCCAATTTTTGAACTTTAGATATTCCCATTTTTCCACAGCATGTGCATTTTCGGGAATTGTCGAATTTTGCCAAACTTCATCAAAACCCTTCTTATTGTATTCCTTTCACTTCCTTGGCTCCCGTATGTGATTTAGATGACTTATATAATTGATTTATTGATAATTATGCTCCTATTTGATACTTTATTGGGAATTTAGACACATTCATGATATTTAATGATTGTAAAGGCATGATTGACATGACATGACCTTGTCGTTCGTCTTAAATGGTTCATATGAGTCGAGTCTTATGTACACTTATCTTTGTACACAGATCACGGTCCCGGTGACGAGGAACACGCTTCGTAGGGTGCTTCCTTGCTTCTTTTGGTTGGTAGAGGTGAGGTTTAATTCTAGATATATAGAACCCATATAACCCCTACATGATGTTTTCGGCCAAAATGTATGTATATATCTCTATATATCTTTCTCAAAAACCTCTCGATATTGAAAATGATTTCATGACCTATTGAAATATCGTGTTATCGTGATTGATCGTGATTTGGTGAGTAAGCATGTCATGTTCACTTGGGCCCGAGGGTAGTGTATTGAGCCAACTGAGGAGGCAAGGGCTGACGGGTAACTCTTGCACTATCCTCACAACTTTGGGATGCCCCCTGAACCCACTAGGAGATTAGTGGGGGAAGGAGTCCTGAGCATAGGGACTCATGAACACTATGCTCACCGTGATTGGGTGGTGGGGCCTTGCAATCCCACCATCACCGGAGGGAGAAGGAGATCATGAAATTGCTACTTGTGCACTATAATTGACTGCATGATCACTTAACTGTTTATAACTTAACCATGGTAATGTTCACTTTTGGTGTAAGGTTGGAGAATTGCCCTCACTTTCCGGGCCACTGATTGAATTGAAATGAATTGATTGATTGGTATTGTTAAATTGAATAGTTGAAGTCTCGGGCGAGATCTAGTTTATTATTGAACTTATATTGTCCTTTTTATAAAACCTTACCCGAGACTATAACTTGCATGATATGTGCGCTAATATTTATTTATAAACCCCTCACTCAGTCGTTGGGAGACTGACACTTCAACATTTTCAGGTACTCACGGTCGTGTGCTAGGCGGGAGTCCGAGTTGTGTCTTTTATTCAGTTGGGTCTAGCACCGTCACATCTACCTTATTGATGCATATATAGATTATTTTGGTCTTTGGTACTTACGTATGTTACGTTATGTTTTGAAAGATTTAAAGTGTATTTGTAAGTGATGAAGTTGAATTTGAAGAATGATAATGAAATGCATGTATATCCTATTCTCATGTTATTGTTTATGCATGGTTGTATCTAGTTGAGGGTTAGTCCTGCCTAGCTAGTGGTTCTTTTTCTCTTGTCACCCGTTCGCTATAGTCTTAGTTCATGTACGGATTACTCATTTCGTATGTGGACTGAGCTATAGTGCCGGGGGTGTGGCATCTCGGTGTTCCGGGTGCTACAGAATATATCCGTGACCGAGTACATTGCCGAGTTCAACCGATTATCCCCATATGCATCTCATATCACCGATGAGGAAGACCGCAAATTTGAGAAGTTTGTAGAAGGGCTTCGTGGGGAGATTACAAGATCATTAGGCCCGATGCACATTGATAATTGGGCCGATGCTACCAAGTTAGCTTTGAAAGTGGAAGCGGAAGAACAAAGGCTTGGAACTAAGAAGGGTGTTATGGGTTCCGGTTCGGGATTTAAGAGGACAACTCCACAATCGTTCTCTAAGTTACCACAACCATCTTCTAGGGGCCCTTTTATGGGAAACAAAGGGAAAGGAAAGCAAACTCCACAAGTGGTGAAGAGGCATGACCCGTGCGAGCATTGTGGGAGTACTACACATGTTGGGGAGAATTGTTGGAAGAAGCATGGTAAATGCTTCAATTGTGGCAGCACTAAGCATTTGGTGAGCAATTGTGATCAACCAAAACTACATGGATCAGGAGATGGGACAAGTCCCGTGGCACATGCGCGTGCTTATGCTTTGGATAGGGAGCAAGAGAATACCGAGATCGACCCTACCAGTGTGGTGAAGGTACACTCCACATAAATGAAATTCCTATACATGCATTATATGATCCTAGTGCATCTCATTCGTTTGATACTCCTACTATGGCTACTATGTTAAATTTGCCTCTTGCAAGTGATTCTATGCTTTATATTGTGCGTTCTCCTTTAGGAGGTATGATTAGAACTGATTGCTTGTACCGTAATTGTCCGGTGAGTATTGAGGGACGCGTTTACCCGGCGAACTTGATTGTTATTCCGATGAAGAAGTACGATGTGATACTCAGTATGGATTGGTTGTATGCGCATCGGGCGAATATAGACTGTTTTGGGAAGAAGGTTGAGTTGGGTACCGGTGTCGTTATGGGTTCGGGTGTTCGAGGGAGTCCGTTTATTTGATGGAGGCTAAGAAGCTTATTCGTGATGGAGCTACCGGGTATGTGGCGTATGTGTTGAACCGGCCTAAAGATCAAGTTAAGCTCGTAGAGACTAAAGTGGCAAATGAGTTCCCCAATGTCTTTCCACAAAGTTTGGGGACTTTGCCACCAGAAAGAGAGATCGAATTCGTCATTGATCTATTCTAAGAGACCGAGCCATTTTCGAAGACCCCGTATAGAATGGCTCCCGCCGAACTCAAAGAACTCAAAACCCAATTAGACGAGTTATTGGCGTGTGGGTTTGTACGGCCGAGTACTTCACCTTGGGGTGCTCCGGTGTTGTTCGTGAAGAAGAAGGATGGGATACTTCGTATGTGCATAGACTATCGGGAGTTGAATAGGATAACGGTGAAGAACAAGTATCCCCTCCCGTACATCGAAGAGTTGTTCGATTTGCTGCAAGGTTCGAAGGTATATTCGAAGTCCGATCTCCGACAAGGATACCATCAACTAAGGAATAAAGAGTCGGATATACCGAAGACGGGCTTTAACACGAGATATGGACACTATGAGTTCGTTGTGATGCCCTTTGGACTAACCAATGCACCCGCAGCTTTTATGGATTTGATGCACCATGTTTTCAAGGAGTTCTTGTATAAGTTCGTTGTTATATTCATTGATAACATCTTGGTTTTCTCTAAGTCGGTTGAGGAAGATGTTCTACATCTTCGTTTGGTACTTGAGCAGCTTCGTGAGCACAAGTTGTATGCCAAGTTTAGCAAATGTAATTTCTGGATTGATCGGGTATCATTCTTGGGACATATTATTTCCGGTGATGGGATTTTAGTGGATCCTTCTAAGATAGAAACAGTTTCTCTTTGGGAGCAACCGAAGAATGTGTCAGAAATAAGGAGTTTTCTCGGCTTAGCAGGTTACTACTGCCGATTCGTAAAGGATTTTTCTAAGATCGCAGCACCTCTCACACGATTAACTAAGAAGGAAACAAAGTTTGTGTAGGATGATGCTTGTGAAGAGAGCTTTCGTGTGCTTAAGGAGAAATTGACAACGGCTCCGGTGTTGACTCTACGTGAAGGTTCGGATGGGTTTTCTGTTTACACTGATGCATCTAAGGAAGGATTGGGGTGTGTGCTTATGTAAAATGGTCGGGTGATTGCTTATGCTTCGAGGAAATTGAAGGAGCACGAGCATAATTACCCGTCGCGCGATCTTGAGTTGGCTGCGGTGATATTTGCCTTAGCGAAATGGCGACACTATCTCTATGGGATTAAGTTTGAGGTATTCACCGACCACAAGAGTCTTTGTTACTTGTTCACACAAAAGGATCTAAACATGAGACAACGTCGGTGGATGGAATTCTTAGAAGATTACGATTGTGTCATACAATATCATCCGGGTAAGGCGAATGTTGTTCCGAATGCCTTGATTAGGAAAGAAAAGATGGCTAATCTTGCAGTCGTTTCCGGAAAGAGTGAAGTCGAGATCCTTATTTCACAATCGAGGTTGGCTAACATCACTATAAGACCGGATTTGAGGCAAAGAATCCTAGATACTCAATCAACGGATGAGTGAATTTAAAGACAAGTGGTTCGGGGAAGAGCCAATCCGAAGTCCATGTTTGGGTTCGATGACTTGGGAATCTTTAGGTACAAGGGCCGAGTATGTATACTGGATGGGTTACAAAGGTTGGTGCTTGAAGAAGCAGATAAGACCATTTATACGATGCATCTGGGTGGCAACAAGATGTACCGCGATCTTAAGAAGTACTTTTGGTGGCATGGAATGAAACGGGATGTGGCTAATTTTGTCACGAGATATCGGGTTTGTCAAAAAGTTAAGGCCGAACATCAATTACTGGCGGGTAAGTTGCAATCGATACCGATTCCCGAGTGGAAATGGGAACAAGTCATCATGGATTTCGTGACCGGGCTTCCGAGGGTTCGAAAGGGATTTGATGGAATTTGGGTTGTCGTAGATCGCCTCACCAAATCTGCACACTTTCTACCAATTCGATCGACCGATAAAGTGGAGAAATTAGCGGAGTTGTATCATCGAGAAATTGTAAGATTGCATGGGATACCTGCTAGCATCATTTTGGATAGAGATCCTCGTTTCACTTCGAAGTTGTGGAAGGTTCTTAACAGATTATGGGGAACGAAGTTGAGTTTTAGTACCGTATTTCACCCGCAAACCGATGGACAATCCGAATGGGTAATTAAGTTTCTCGAGGATTTATTAAGAGCTTGTGTATTGGATTTTTCGAATGAGTGGGATAAGGAATTGACTTTCCTCGAATTCGCCTACAACAATTGTTACCAATCTTCGATCAAGATGGCACCGTATGAAGCTTTATATGGTCGTAAATGTAGATCTCCTCTCTATTGGGATCTTGAGGAATGGAAATGGACCAAGAAAAACGATTTGGAGCGAGGAACCGAGCCCGATTTAATCAAGGGAGCAATTGAGAAAGTGGAAAAGATTAAGCAACATATCAAAGCGACACAAGACCGGCAAAAGAGTTATGCTGATCGGAGAAGGAAAGATTTGGAATTCGAAGTGGGTGATCAGGTTTTCTTGAAGGCAACACCGAGAAAGGGTTTCTCACGAATTGGAAAGGGTGGTAAGTTAAATCCGAGGTTCATTGGTCCGTTTGAGATTGTAGAACGTATTGGAAAAGTTGCTTATCGGTTAGATTTGCCTCCAAATCTCACGGGAATTCATAACGTGTTTCATGTATCGCAATTAAGGAAGTATTTTCAGGATGAGATGGAAACTATGCCGATTGAAGAGGCACAATTGGATCTGGACTTGACATTTAAGCAACGACCGATAAATATCTTGGATAGGAAGGTCCAAGAGTTGAGGAATCAACATATTCCGTTGGTTAAGGTACTTTGGAAAGATCTTAAGTCCGAAGAAGCAACTTGGGAAACGGAAGAGAAGATGTGCAGTTTTCATCCTGAGTTGTTTTCCGACGGTAAATCTGGGGACCAGATTTCTTTAAGGAGGGGAGGTTGTGATGCCCCGTTTCTCGATCAAGGTAAGTTTTGCTAGGAGAGCGAACGATTTACCTTTTTATGCATGAATTATGTGAGATTATGCCTTAAATGATAACCATTTCGTGTTTATGTGAAATATATGATTTGTATGAAATACATGATCATTTGACGTGTTAATTATGTGATCGTATTGTTCTTATTGAGCTTTGATAGCATGCTCCGCGATTAATCGAAACTATGTGCTTATTTGGACATTAAAGCATAATTTAGGGACTAAATGGTAAATTTATTTTCTAAGCCTGCAACTGGATAGAACTTAATGGAATTGAGTAGATAATTCGATTACGAGTTCGTGGGTTTTTGAATCGCTCGACTTGGAGTTCGGATGAAGAAGTTATGGCCATTTTACGAAAAGTCAACCATTCTAACCCAAATATGTTGACCTGCGACCCAATTTCGAATTTAACCCAATTTCACTTATAACCCGCTCAAATTGACCCGGTTCACGATCCAATTAGCTGACCCAAATAACCAAATCAGATTTTAACAACTAAAACTCATATTACGTTATTTTGCAAGATTCAAACCCTCTCTCCCTCACATTTTCTCTCAAACCATTCATATTCTCTCAAGAACACCTTCAACCATTTTCAAGAGACAAGATTGAGAATTGAAGCTAGAGATTCAAGGTTGAAGAACTCGACTTTCTCTTCGATTTCCAGCTCTTAAGGTAAAGTTTATGTGCTTCTCTGATGGGTTTATGTTCTTGAAGCTTTTGAATCTGAATTTGAACAAGGGTTCTTATGTGATGGATTGAATTCGAATTTCTTGTTGGAAATGTGTTTATTTTGATGTTGGGAACATTTTGGTATGAGAATTACTTGCTTTTATGCTCTTATGTGAAATCCACCATTGTTGACCTTTGAAGCTTTTTGGAGAATTCTTGCATGTTCATGTTCTCGTATGTTTTTGCTTGACTTGGTGTTAGATTCTTATTCCTTGAGCAATTTCATGAAGAATGTGATAATTTCCTTGGAATTTCTTACATGATTGAAGATTTCACCATTGATGAGCTTGGAGCTTGAATACTTGAAGAAGATGATGTTCATATGTGTTAATTGTTGGATTTCTTTACGAATACTTACTCCTAGATGCGTTTGACATGTGTTATGATGTTTAATTTCGTTTATTCAAGTTGTATGAACTTTGAGGCATGATTTAAGAGTGTTTAGACCGTAAAATTCACCATTTACAAGCATATGTTCTGTAGCGCCCCAACGGAAGGCCCCACATCCCCCGCACCGGGACCCGACCCGTATATGAAATGGAGAGTCCATACACGAGCCGAATCACGGTGAACGGGGACTCACTCACACACTAGGCTAGGCAGGAATTAGAAACTTTGAAACCAATCAAACAAACCCAAGAATTAAATGCGAGTGTGGAAGGAAAATATAAGGTCAATCACAATGTAGGCAACAAGTGACGGGTTCAACTAGCATAGATACCTAATCCCGAAATTTCTAAACATAAACCATCAATCATAGAGCATGAATCACGGTTTCATTCTATCCCGAATCAATCTAATATAATCAGCAATTCATACATAAATCCATAACTTATTCAATTTACAATATGCGTGAAGTGACCCAAACTTGACCACACGACTCTACCGACTCGAAATCCCGCCTAGCACTCCAAAACCTGCAAGAAACTGAAAACAATGCCGGGTTCAGTCTATAGGAGACTGGTGGGTATAAAACAGGGCTTAATATCATAAGGAGTCGTTTGGTAGCGGATATTAATTTTTTTCACTTAATCTTCTTCGGGCTTATTAAGCAAGATTAGGTCCAAACTCGCACAAACTAATTTCGTGTTTGGTAGCTTTTATTGTTCTGCAATTGGACTAATCTTTAATAGCTCATTTATCGTTTGGTAGGGTCAATTAACATAGATTGCTTTGAGTTTTTACCATTTTACCCCTTCATGCAAATTGGGCAGAAATTATTTGCCTTTCCCTCATTCATATTCAGAAGGCTAGAATATTTGTAAATAGGCTAGGCTCACACTCAATCGGTTCGAAAGAAGTTTTAATTCAATAGGCAAGCACAACATTTCAATTATACATGATAAATGCGGGATGATGCACTTCCTAAGCCATTAATTACAAATCAATCTCAACCATACAAACTATATTTCAGCCTCATTGCAGCCTCCCAATTGAGGCCGTTGTACCAGTGCAAAATGTTGTGATGGCCTAGACAATCACTTCACCCTCTTTTTCTCCTTGTTTCCTCTTTCTTAGCTTTGATCTTTTCCCAACAGCAGTATGTCTTCGAGAACCCACAGAAAACCTCATGATCAGACTCTGAGTCACCTTCCATTCTTCATAATTCAAAAGCAAACACAGGCATCAGTTAAATTACAGCGTGACAAAAACTGAAGAAAAAAGATAAATTCTAATCGTTGTACAGAAGCAGCAAGGCTCATTGCTGCAGCGGCAACCCAAAAAAAAAAATTGTACAGAAGCAGCCCATTTCCCATTTACCATTTACCAGTTAAAGATTTGTAAAGTTCAGCTGATTTCAAAACATTACCATTCTTGGCCCTACATATTCTTGATCATCACCTACACCCATATTGTCTCTCATTGGTTGGACTACCAAAGTTCTCAAGCAAATAACACAACCAACAAAAGACATTCCTATACATTCTAAGCTTGTCTATGCAGTTTTGGTCACTAACCTTAGGCAACATTCCTATACATTCTAACCTTGTCTATGCAATTTTGGTCACTAACCTTAGTGAAATGCCCAAGGTGTTTTAGTTGATTGGTTTGCTTAGCAATGATAGAATAGCAAAGCCTACGACTACATCTCTCTTCCACTAATGACCTCTCATAGTAAACTGTAAACATAAAGCAAATACATCAACGGAAGGGCGGTGGTGGTTTGCATTAAAATTATTGCTAGCCACATGAAAAATCTCAATCTCATGTCCAATTCCATGGTCAATCAACACAAAATCTGCATACCAGAATTTAAGCTAACATCATAAAACACATCAACTCCACGTACATGTATCTTTAAGCTGAAAGAAGCCGAAAGCAAATATAACACCGAGAACATTGATGAGGGCAGAATAACTCAGATTGTAATAGATTCGAACTCCAAATGCCATGTTCATTGCTGAAATCAAAGAGTGAAGATTATGCTTGTTTTCGTTTGAAAGGGAAATTTACCAACAAACCTTAGTTGCATTGAATGGCGCTGCGTGAGGGAGTTTGGGTCTGCACCAGAAGCAGCTGAAAAATTAACCATCAAACGGTGAAGAAGATGCAGTAATAAACATATAAAAGACCCACCAAGAGAATGACGGAATAGGAAGAAGACTTACCTGAAGTGCAGCGAATCGACTCCATGGAATACTCAGATGAAACCCTAGAATTGATTTTTAGAATTGAGAGTAAACGATTATTACCACTGACAAAGGGGGCAGCAATTGGAAGGAAAAAAATGAACAGTGAAGAGGACTGTGCTAACGCGACTTAATCTCACCTGTTTTCGGCGATTCAATTCCTTACTTAATCTGTGAACAGTGGCGGGCCTTTACGGGCCAGAGATTAAGTGAGGTCAGCCCGATAACTCTAATGTGCTCTACCAAACAGAAAATTAAGTAGCAGTTGAGACGTCCAATTGGGCTTAATTGAGCCTACCAAACGACTTCTAATAATATTGCAGAATTTAAGCACACACACATGCAAGCTATAATCCCGTGTGAGGTTTGAAACATTTCCCAAGTGGGTGAAAACAAAGAAAACAACGCTCAGGACTACAACACTCATTTTCATTCATAATCATAATCGTTCATGCGGTCAATACGTGAGCCCTGGTGGGTGGGCAAATATCTCCAACCTACTCCTCGTGTGTGCATATCAATTCAATCTTTATATTAGCGATCATACACATTCATACATATTCGTTCATAATCATAATCATTTCATGCATATTCATATCATTCATAATCATAAACACTTACACCTTTCCCTCCGGGTGGTGGACGGGCTCGCGAGACCCGACCACCGGTCCATATATAGGCCAATGGGGGTACATGAATCCCCCAAGGGCAATCAGCTCCCATTCCCCGCTAAACCTCCTAGCGAGGGCCGGTATCACCGTAAATGTGGTGGGACTAGTACAAGGGATCTTCGTCGGCCCTTGCCTCCCCGGATAGCCACTTGCACTAGGTCCCTGGGCCCGTGCAATCATAATCATGTCCACGCCAAAATCATAAGGTTGGGATACATAAGACAAGGGCTTTACGTTGAAAATCATAGACTCTTTTGAAAAGACTCGATATATATATATTTATAATATTTTGGCTCAAATCATTCACATAAGGGATATATCGGGTCGTTGTAACTATTAGAAGAGAAACCCGCCTGTTACACCTTACCGAACGATACCAAGAAGAAAAGAATACTTGAGAGTAACCTAAGAACCCGGCATCTCCGCTCTGGAGAAAACTGTACAAAGGACAATGTAACATGCTCGTGAGACTCAAGACTCCAAATGAACCATATATGACGCAAAGCAATAAATGAACATGATATGAATGCGAAAGAGGTGATATTACGTCACGAACATATTCATGTGCAGCATTAATGCATTTAAGGTATATAAACAAGTCATTCATTCGTTAAGAGAAGCGTTCATATTCATTCAAGTTCATAACCTATCATACAATAGCATATTAAGAGCATCCATAAATTTAAAGTTCCTAAAAGGGGTAAGAAATGCACAAGGGTTGAAATAAATAACACTTAGTACATTTAAATTCTTATCACTTCATAAATCCCATATTTTACATCAAACGGACCCATAAATTTCATATATAACATATTATATATGTATATACATATTACACATATACCCATACAAGATTCATGCACAAACAATATATATTATATATATACACTCACGTTTAAACATTGTTCATGCAAAACAATTAATATTTTACATATATATTTTACATATACATAATATATGCACACTTCACATGCACGAGTATATATATATATATATATATATATATATATATATATATATATATATAACAACCATGCATTAAATATATATATATACACGTACATATGCATTTATATATAGTGTGTACACATTATGCATGTATAATTTATATTGTGTCTAAAAGCCATGGATTAATTATATATGTATATACGTACATACACAGCGCCAATTGTAAGTCCAGTCCCATGCACATATAACAACAAAATTGCAGCCAAGAAAATCAATTAAACATACAAAAGGAAACAACTCCATCTCCCATCCCGGGGAGATTCCTTCTTCAACACTCCCCGGTTGGGGAAAGAGCTACTGGAAGTCTGGATTGTAAGTCCCCGGCCGGGGACTTTTCAAGCTAAACTCTCCCCGCCCGGGGAGAGTGTCTAGTCGCGAGGAGCAGCAGCAGTTCAAGGCTCCGTTCCTCTGTTCCAAATGCACAATTATAGAGCAACACACAAGGCAACACACAAGCACAAAACGCCCCAAAATTTACAGCAACTCAGTCACAGCAAGCACACCATGGAACAAGGCAACACATATAAGGATCCACACACGCAAAGCTTCAATTATCTCAAGGACTCAACAATGGTGGAATCTCATACAAGGCAGATAACTAAAATATAAGGCTATGAATAGATCATGGATGCAACAAGGAGCACATAGCACTTCACGGATCAAGAATCGAATCATAAACGCGCAAGAAATTCACAAAACTTAACAAACCCTTACTATTCACGTACCAAGCCTCAAAAGCATATCAAATCCAAACTAAAATCTGAAATTAATGGATTAAAATTACCACATAATGATTCCAAACAAAAATATGAACTCACCTCTTGAAGATGATGGAGAAAAATGAATATATGAGCTCAAATACCCTCTTGGTTGCAAAGTGGCGTGAAAGGGAAGGGTTTCTCCAAGGTTTGCAGCTAAATTAATTTCTTTCATGTATGATCTCGGTTTGGGCTGATGTGGGTGTAGAGGAGTGATTTAGGTGAACTAGGGTTCAAGTTTGGTGAGGTTTGGTTAAGTATGGGTTAAGTTATGGCCAATAGAGCTAAGGGTGGTCATTTAGGCGAATGTCGCAAGTTTTGGTTAAATTTCGGAGGTCGAAACGAGCTTAGAAAAATATGAGGCTTGTTCCATTGAACCCGAATCTTCAATGCGAGTTCAGTGGAGGTGAAGGAACTCGAATCCGAGTTCCCGAGCTCAAGATATCACATACGGAACCAAGGGTGCACTAATTGTCCGTTAGCCCCCGATTTGGTTCCACGACTTAAAATAAATTCGTTACCACGTCAAACGAGATCAAAAACATGAAACGAGCATATGGACATGTTCATAACACATAAATCTACAACATACTAAATTTTCACGAAATTTCGATTTCAATTCATATAAGAACGATGCACGATTAAAACACTCATGCGTAAAACATTAACAATTTCGTAACATTTAAAATTAAATAAACAAATTTAATTTTCAAATTAAATAATAAAATTCAAAATTCTATTTTTAAATTAAATAAAAAAGTCAACAAAATAATCTTCGAATTTAATATTAATATAATTAGAGTTATAATTAATTAACATTAACACTTAATTATTAAATTAAAAATCCTAATTTTCACGAATTAAAATATAATAAAATCATATAATAACAATTTAAAATTAAATTAAATATATAAAACACTTATAAATAATTAATTACATAATTAAATAATTTAATTGCTTAATTTAATGGCATATTTGTACAAATGAAAAACCGGGGCGTTACATGTTCATAATTCGTATTTGCAACAGTAGCATGTCAAACGCCCATGTGAAAATTGCATTGAAACACCAAACCCCCATGTGAAAACCTACTGTCACAAATTTTCAGGTTCAAACGCACGTTTACATTTCCTTCTTATACACCAAACGGCCGTTTGGGTGCTCTCGGGTCCAAAATTTGAGTTTTTGTGATTTCGTTCGTTTTCCCTCGTTTTCACTCCCTTTGCACTTCTTACACCCCTAATATGATATATATGACTTGGAATCATGTTTATGTGCACTTTAATGTCTTGTACACCTCGATTATGTGTAAGAATATGCTAAGTATGATTCACATGTTGAAATTTGCATGTCTTATGGCTTGAAAGCTTGTTATATGACTCGTATGACTTCATTTGATTATAATTGCTAAGTTATGCAATCCTTGGACATTCATTGCACATCATGGATATATTTACAATCTTTTAAGCCGTGCGTCGTCTTATTTGGTGTTGAGTCGAGTCTTACCTTTGTTAGTACATCTGTCTTGTTAGGTGGTGAGTCTCCGGTCGAGTAGCTTGTTGCTCGTGGTTGGCCTTCGAAGTTCTTGGTGAAGGAGAGGAGTTATATATATATATAAGATGTTTTCAAATTTGTGGACACCTATGGCCTATCATATTTGATGATTTAAACTCCCGTTTTCAAAACGTATATTTAGGCTTTCTAAGCCAAGTTTTGTGAGCATTGCTCGTATATTGAATATTCGCTTATGGAAAACGGTTTACAAGTACAACTTGAGGTTTGGTATATGGGATAGATACCCAAAATGGTTTCGAGACTTTCGTTCGAATATTACGCATGTGTGAGTTGTGTAGCTAGGTTATGTATACCTTGCAAGGACGCTTGCTTGGTTGGATCTTTTGATAGCGCTCGGGTCGGAGTAAGTCGTAAGACCGAGAACGCAAGGGCGGACGGTTAAACCCTTACGAAGTACCCACTTTTGGACAAGTTTGCTAAGACTTCAAGGAGGATTCAGGGTCAAGGTAAGCTTGGGGGAAGATCGGTTTGATGGACCTACTTCTCCACGGTTCCTTTGTGATGATTGGGGGTTGTACACCTCCGACATCAATGGTATAAGGATGGATTGGTTTGATTTCTTTTGGTTTGGGAAGTAAGGATGGAGTGCTCGTACTCGTCGAGCCGATGCTTTGGTTCATGATTTGATTTTTATAAAACTTGCATTGTTTTCAACCGAGTTCAGATCATGAACATCTTTGGTTTGAGTATGCGTTGACCTCTTATAATAAACTATGTAATCTTCTCCTCACCGGTTCCCTTGAGCTGACCTCCTTTACCTTTCTTGTCCGTAGGTCACGTTTTTTAGTCAAGCTAGGCGGGGTCCTTGTTGAGAGTGTTGTTCTAGTGGTCTAGTTTGTACTCGTTTTGCTTGTGGCATGCTTTGATCCTTATGGTTATGCTATGTTTCGGATTCATGGATTTAGTATGTATGATATTATTATGCTAGTTTATACCGTGTTGGTCATTAGGAGGATTTTACATTCCATACTTTGAGCATTCCGTGCTGGACCGTAATGATTCCTTAGTTGTTGACTGAATGCATTTTGCACTTGATATGTTTTGATTTAAGCTTCCGCATACTTGTGTATGATTTACTCGCTTTGTGAGTCTACTACCGCCTAACTAGGTTGTCCGTTTGTCACTGCTTGCTTCGGTCCCGACGGGTATATGGATAGCAATTCTATATACAAGCTAGGTCCATAGTGCGGGATAGGCGTGGATGCCCTCGTCGGGGCGTTACACGCTCAACAAATGCATATTAATGTAAATGATGCATATGAAATGCAACAAGGTAGCACCTACGTCATTTCAAACCATATCACTTCATATCGAGTCATAACGAGCACATTTCACGCCAAATAAATCCATATAACTCGTACAACGAGCATAACACACCATAAATCATGTTAGCAATGTATACATATCATAAAAGAAGCGAAGAGATATCATACGAGGCAAAGAAATAAGGCATAAGTACATGCATGCACATAAGAGAGCATTTAGGGCATATCTTGTCATATATCGCATATAAAAGCACCCAAATCACATTGTAAAATCATAATAAAGCCTATAACACATAATAGATTAAGTTAGCTAAGCTTATGAATAAAAAATAAGGCAATTAAATCAAGAAACGAACGACGAAACATGAACAAAGCGCATGGAGTTCCAAGAGAACTACACACTACATACATGCACATAAATCACCTCATTAATTCAAAATAAAAGCTACAACATGCAATACAATTAGTTAACAACATGCATTCAACATATAAGAAGCATTCAAGATCATACAAAGCAAGAAAAGGCAAGAAAACAAGATGGAAAGGGAGTGTCGCGGCTGCTCCGCGCGAACAGAAACGAAACTGCAAGGCTGTTGGGGCCGTTCAAGAAGGCATTGCGGCCACGAGACCACTCCATACCACCTTCTGGAGGACCCTCACGAGTGTGACTAAAAAAGAAAGCAAAGCCATCGCAGGCGCGACGGCAAAATAGACCCCAAAGTTCAGGTGGGTCGCGGCCACGACAAGCTTCTTTCTTGCGCGATCATGGCCGCGACCCTGGGCGAGGAAGTGCAGAAAAATTAGCCAAAATAGGACCAACATGTAGGGAAGGAAGAAGAGGCAATGCAGCCGAAACAAGCCAATATAAAAGTATACAAAAACGCACACAAGTCATGCTAAACATGCTGTCAAAATCGAACACATCAAGGAGGAAGGTATAAGTTCAAGTCTTTTCCATTTTATCTCCAAGTTTTTCATGAAAGAATAAATGGTGAATCATGATATGATCAAATTCCATGAAATTTTTGATTATGAATGCTCAATTGAAGTTAAATAGATCATCAAACATGCTTCAATTCGAATCATAAGGCAATGATGGCATGAATTGTTCAAAAATGCATTTAAACAAACTATTCATATATATAATCATAGCATGGCCAACCATGGATGATTATGCACAAATTATAGCTCCAAATAATCACAAAAAGGTGGAGAACAAGATTATGAACTTATCTTTCAAGTTGGAGAAGAAATGAAGGTGTATCTCAAAAGTTGCAAAGTGAATAGTGCAGATTTTCCTCTTCCTTCTTCTCTTGGTTTGCAGCTCATTTCCTTCCCCTCTTGCTTGTGTCCATGTTAGTGGGTTAGGTTGGGAGAAAGTGGGTTTAACTAGGGTTAATTAGGCTCAAGTTTCAAGTAATTTAGTTAAGTATTGAGTCAACGGTGATTAAAATGGTCAAGCGTGGCAGTTACGCGCGTGAGGCTCGATTTGGGAAAATTTTGGGGGTTCAAATGGGCTTAGAAAAAATACAAGGTGAGGTTACTAAGCTTCCAATTTTTGTTTCAAGTTCCGTGCCACTTTCAGAATTTGAATCCGAATTCCTGAGCTCAAGTTATGCCTTCTGGAACCCAAATTGCGCTAAAACGTGTTAGGCTCTCGAGTCCCTTAACAAGGAAAACTGTTTAAGAACCGTGACAAACGAAGTTAAAAATAAGAAACGAGCATTTACATACGTTTATAAATCATACATTTCAAGCATGAGAAGTGGGCAAAAAAATCAGAATCGAATTCGCGCACATACAGTTTAAGTTTCAAGGGTAACAAACATAAACATATCAAAATTCATATTCAAAGTATAAGAATTAATTCATTTAATTCAAATAAACACCTAATCAATATAATAAACATGTAATTGCATAAATAAATAAATTAAATACGCACTTAGCACTCTCGATATGATGTACCTATATGGCCAAAAAATCAGGGCGTCACAACCATTCTCCCTTCAAAAGGAGTTATCCTCAAGTCCAAAACAGGGTCTTAATCAAGTCCGGAACGAAGCTCAACTCCAAGCTTCTGCTGCGCCACATGGATCTAGTGGAATAGTAGACTCCTCGGGATATTACTTTCCTAATTAAGGAATAACAAAGCCTTCTCATATTCCGGAAACTCGGTGGCAATAACATCTAGAGAGCCACTTCCCTTTTATTCATCCAAGAATCTCAAGGGCCTAAGTACCACGGGTTAAACTTCCCGTTCATCCCCAACTGAGTAAATCATTTTGTAAGGGATGCTTCCACAAAGTCTCGATCTCTTACTTCGACCCTAGGGATCTTCTTCTCTAAACCGCGAAGCTCTCGAAACATTATCAAGCAACAGAATCATGAGAAAATGGATTAACTCGTTAAAACGAGCAACCACTCAAATCTCATCGAAATCCCCTTAATCTTAGAAAACCTGACACAAAGTCCTTAGCCATTTTCTCCCACTTCCAAATAAAATTCAAAAGTAGTTGGAGAATCCAACCGGTTCTTGATCCTCGATCTTCAACCGATGACGTGTTAGATATTGCTACATAGAGTTTGCAACATCTCTTCTTACGCCATTACACTTTACCGGTTCTTCAAGTCCCCGAATAACATTGAACTAAGAGTGGGTTAAGTCTCGTGACCTTGCACTTCTCGAGGCGTAGGCCACACTCTTCCACTAGCAACACACAACTTAAGCCTGCCTTTGTGCCTCTATTGTAAACGAGTAGACTTGAGTACCTTCAGATAGGCAAAACAGGTACCGAAGGAAACTTTCTTCAACTGCCTCTTCCCACTCAAAATCCTACCTCTTTCTCGTTATAAATGTCAACGGGTCGGCAATCTTAAAGAAGATTTGCCTTGTGTACCCCAACAACATAAGAGATTTCTACACTGAGGCAATTCTAGGTTCTTTACTTGAACACGTAGTCAGAAATACCCTTGTTGAGACCAAACTCCACGTAGACCACAAACTCTGGAGAGGAACTAACAACTCTTGAAGCAAGCAAAGGGTATTAATCTTCCAAAATTAGATTGTGTAGCTCATGGTAGTTTACTCATCCTAAAGTCCCGTCCTTTTCTTTAGATAGAACAATAGCACTCCACGAAGAAGTATTCGAACGAATGAACCACCTTCTAAAAGCTCATCGAACTACGCCTTAAACTCCAACAACCTCGTTAGAGTCCGCGAAAAGCAAGTCTTCAAGCAAAGCTCCACTCCGGGATAAAGATTAACGACAACTCAATGCTCCCGTTAGGTCGTAAAGAATACCAACTTTCAAGGAATGATTGACAAAGTCTTCTACGACCTTCCCCTCCTCAAGCTTGGCTCGATCCCTCGTTTAACACAAAGGTAAGCCACAAAGCTTGTCGCACCGTCCTGGATTGAACAACCACTTCCTCAAAGGATATAGACGGGCTAGCCTTTAATCTAATACCCGAATATATCGTATGAGATGTCATGAATGCTTAGTGTACGTTTTACCAAAGCGGTAGTGTCAAGCTCGGCATCCACTTGGGCTTAAATCAGGATCTCGGAGTCATAGATCTTCGTAGACCTTGGATTCAATTTAAGTGGGCAAACAATCACCTTATGCCCCGGCTCACCACACCCAAAGGAAGTGCCTAACCTCTTCCAACATCCCTCCTCTGTATGATTTGGACCCTTACAAAAAAGTATAACGAATCAGGGCCGACAGAGCTGGCACCGGAACCGATCTCGATAATCGAGGCTTCTTTTTCTTAGATAGGTTGACACCTTGTGAACTTCGGGGTTTTTCTTGTGGCACGGGCCTCTTGCCCAAACTTTAACTCGAATCGGATCCTTGTCCCAATTGAAAAGTGTGAGACTTCAATCATTGTTTATCTATCTCACTTTGAACCACCTTTCTCATTGCCTCGGACTAAAGATTCACCGTTGAAGTACCAAGAGCTTGTTGGATATCATTCTTAAGTTCTAACATAAAATTTTGAGCTTTAAGTCGGTAGTTGTTGACGACTTGTGTAGCATAAGGGCCCGATCTCTCAAGTTCTTCTATAAAATTGTCCGCCATCTTCAAGTCTTGTTGGAGATCAAAGAATTCTTAAAGTCTCTTTGCTCTTCCACTAGAAGGAATATACTTGTTGTGGAATTCCCGAACAAAATTCTCCCATGTACGCTCTTCTCCGGACCTCCCCAATTCTGATCTAACTTCCTTGAGCCAAATCAAAGCTTAACCTTGAACTAAATGGGAAGTGCAATTCACCCTATGTTTTGGTGTCCCCTAAAGAATATCCCAATTCCACGAAATTTATGAAATCCATAATTCGGCTTTGGCATCGTCACCTCCTAACCACATCGGAGGATTGTTCTTCTCCCACGGGTATGCATTGAGACGTCATCCTGAATAAGATACAAAATTTAAGAAAATATCGATGCATGGGAGGGTTTAGTGCATGTTCATGTGAACACTTAATACAAATAATAACAAATAAGTCACATATTTGATCTAGTGGATGCAAACAAGCACATAATCCTAAGCCGAACGACCTATATAAACCCGACACGACACAAGAGCTCTGATTTTGCAACCCAGAACTCCCATACGACTTAAGGATGTAGCACCCCGAGCGGTGGGTACCATATCCCCCGTACTATAGCTCGACACGTGTAACGAAATAAGGACTCCGTACACGTATCAAACCATAGCGAACGAGAGACAAACAAAATCAAAACACTAGGCTAGGCGGTCTAGACTTTAATACAGAGTGCGCAACAAAATCAAAACAAGTGCGAAAGCCACAGGATCTCAAATAAACAAATATGCATACGCGCATTACATTAACATCACTTAAATAAAATATACATATCATGCCACTACGACCAAAATAAATCATAACAAATTCTCTCCATAACGAATCATAATCATATACATGAGTTTAAAAGCTTAAAAGTACAGAATAAACTAAAAGAAATACATGAGACTCGAGCGGCACGACCGAAAGACTCAAAAGAAAGACCATCGCTGTAACATCCCGATCGTTCGGACTCTCAAGTACGGCGTAACGGGTGAATTAATTGCACATTTAATTATTTATTTATGCAATTATGTGATATTTTAATATTTATTTGATTAATTAAATTTATTTGAAATTATTTGAACGTTTATGCCCTATGCCTTGTAATTTGCTCTATTTGCATCCGAATTTAATTATGTTTCTTGTGAATTTTTGATATGCATGAATTATGTAAGTTATGAACTTGATTATATGCTCGTTTTATGTTTTGGAGTTTGTTTGATTTACTTTTGGCTCATTTTTGTTTTATAGAACCTAAAAAAGGCTACAGAGCATTTAGCGCACCTTGGGTTCTGTAGGGCGTTACTTGAGCTCGGGAATTCAGATTCAAATTCCTGAAGATGTGTTGGACTCGTAAAAAAATTTGGAAGCCTTAGAACCTAACCTCATATTTTTATAAGTTTATTTGGACCTCCAAAATTCAACCAAAACGAGCACCTAGCGCCAAGGAGACACCTTTTGATTAGTCTTGAGGTTATGGGCCCATGTTAACCCCAATTAAACCACACCACAAGAAGAAAGAAAAATTCAGCTCCCACAAGAGAAGAAGAGAGAAGAAGAAGACCCCTCTTTGAACCTTTGTGATATTCAGCTCTATTCACTTCCCTACTTCTCCGTATCTCAAAGGTAAGTGAATTTTTGTGATCCTCACTCTTCTATGCTTCTTTTAATCCATGAAATTCATGTTTTGATGATGGTTTGATATGATCTGGGTGATATATATGAATAGTAAGGGTTAGCTTCTATTGCTATGAAACCTTGTCTTAGCTTGATCTTGTTGAGATTTTACGCATATATGTGGATCACATGAACTTGTTAACTCCAATTCTTGACATTTAATACTTGCTAGTTGAGGGATGATTAATATGCCATGAATGAACTTGAGTTAAGCTTGGGAGAAACTTGGAAATTCTTGTATCATTTCATGAACTTGTGCATGTTTCACTTAATGGTTGGATTGTGGCTAAAATTTGTGGCTTTTGTGAGTTGTTTTGCTGCTGCTTTCATGCTCCTTTTCCCTTCCTTTCTTGCTACTGTTGTTGCGTTGTTGTTGGAGCAGGGGAAGAGCTTCATGCTCTGCTACACGAGATGGAACTGCCAGGAGTAACGGGAGTTACCCCATTTATGCTACATGCCTCCCTCCCTTAACGGGGGTTAAGCTTTTTGTACTAAAGCTTGTTAACCTTCGTTACCTTCTTGTAGTTTGGCTACTGTAAGCCTTAACCGGAGTCACTCCTTTTGTCTTGGAGACGAGTGAACCCTGTTACCCTTTTGTTGTGTGTGTTTTGTTTTGTTGTGTAGTGTTTACATGATATATATGAATTACATGCTACGTTTATGATTTAAATACATTGTTAACATGTTAAATGATGTGTTATAACTTATGTTTTTATTTATAAACGTGATTTAAGTGCTGACATGCAAAGTATGAACTTGTATGACTTAAGTATGATTTCATTTCATATCCTTTGCATCATTTACATCCGTATACATTTGCCGAGTATCTATTTGGTACATCTTGAGTCTAAGACTGTCCATTGTTGTTTGTTTTGCATAGAGGACCATCCCGGTGACGACGATCTTGCTCCTTAGGCATCCGTTTCTTGCTCTTTTGTCCCCACTACACGCTTTCAAGGTGAGGTTTTGTTTCTTTTAGCTATTTCGACCTAAAACCCTATGTGTTTTGAATCCCGCATGTGAAGTATATATACTATTTGATAGACATGTGTTTGATACGTACTTTGAGGCCTTGTCCCGCTTGTGAAAGACTTTAAAAATGCTTTTACACATATATATGCCCTATTTTGCTTTGTTTTTGAAATGTTGAGGTATGTTTGGTCTTGTAGCAAGAAATGGTCTTGAAAGATAAACTCCTTGTACTTAAACTTCTTCTTAAATAGTTTGGGCCTCGGGAATATGGGTAAGGAGCATCCGGGACGGTCGTGGGGTCGTCGGATGCACCCCCTGTGCATATTTCCATTTGAGAGGATTCACTCAACCTAGGGAGGTCGAGGGGAAAGTGAGTTCTCTTGAGCCGGCGGCTACCACCGTCGAAGGAGCGGATAGGAGTAATTAGCCCCTGTCTCAGCACGTACTTGACATGGGATTTGAGGGAACGCATCTCTCTTTTCCACTTGAAGCTTGGTTAGAATTGTTTTGCTTTGGTTTTGGTCTTGTCATGTCTTGGGAAGTTTGGGATAACTTGTACTCGCCGAGTTCTGGCTTTGTCTTGAGTTCATCGAATGAGAATGGATTCTTAGCACTTAAACTGGTTGTTTTGGCCTACGACCTTTAACTTCTTTTAAGTACCTATATCTAGTATCACGGGAATTGCTTTGGATTATAAGAACCATTCTCGGTTCATGAACTATCTCTTGTTTTGTTATATGCTTTGCTCTATTACGTATATGGGTACGTGTGTTAGCACCTCACTAGTCATTCGGACTAACCCTCGTTGTTATTTCTCTTTTTTTCCCTTTTTCTTTTAAGTTGCAGGTACAGTTTGAGTTGAGCTAGGCAACAAGTAGTCGTAGAGTCTTACCTGTGGCATTGCTCGAGTCTCATATGCATCATAGTGGCTTAAGCTTTATGTTTATGTTCTACTTTTGGAGAATTATATTATGATATCCGTATACTTTATCACTTGATCTTTTGGCCCGGGATGGGCATGGGATGTATATAACTTGTATATTTTCACTTTTGACCTAGTTATTGATCTTGGGATATTTGATATGAATCGTTTAATCACTTCCGCTATATTCTTGAATTGATATGCACTCTTGTTGAGGGTCTAGACCACCTAGCTAGAATGTGAGTTTTTGATTTGTCACCCGTTCGCTTTTGTTTGACATGTGTGCGGAGTTCTATTTCGTTATACGTGTTGGACTCTAGTCGGGGGATTTGGTGCCCATCGCTCGGGGTGCTACAGCCGCCTAGCTCGAACCACTCTTGTACCTGCAACTCAAGAAACAAGGGGGGAAAAAAAGAAAGAAACAACGAGGGTCGGTCCTAGAGACTAGTGAGGGGGCTAATACACGCACCCATATACATATAGAGCAAAACACGTATCAAGATCAATCCATGAACGGGGGATGGTTTTTACAAACTAAAACATTTCCCATGATAATATATATATACTTAAAAGAAATTAAGGGCCAAAGGACAAAATAACTAATTTTAAGTAAGGGATAAATATTTTTTGCCATCCGAACTATGCCCATTTTTGCAATTTACCATCCAAACAAACTTTCATTGCAAACCGCCATCTAATCTTTGCATTTGTGACAAACTGCCATCTGAAGTTGGTTTGGTGTGACGTGTATGTTTTAGGAAAATGCCACGTGACAATTTGTTTTCGCCAAACCACCAAAAGAAATGGTTTAGATGGTGTTTTGTCACAAATGCAAAGATCGGATGGCGGTTTGCAATGAAAGTTTGTTTGGATGGTAAATTGCAAAAATGGGCATAGTTCGGATGGCAAAAAATATTTATCCCTTTAAGTAATTGAGAATCCATTCCTGTTTCATAGACTCAAGACAAGAAAAACCACTCGGCGAGTACGAGTTTTCTCCGAGCTCCTCAAGTCAAGACATGTACAAAAATCAAAACCAGAACAATCCAACAAAGCTTCAAGTGGAAGAGAGAGATGCGCCTCTCAATTCCTAAGTCAAGTACATGTTGAGACGGGGGCTAATTACTCCTGCCCACTTCTTCGATGGTTGTAGCCATCGGCTCAAAAAAATCCACCTTTCCCTCGACCTCCCGAGGTTGGGTGAATTCTCTCAAATGGAAACATGCACAAACGGTTTATCCAGCGACCCCATGGTCATCCCGGATGCTCCTTACACATATTTTCAGGGCCCAAGCAAGTCAAGAACAAGATCATGTACAAGTAGTCTCTCTTTTAAGACCATATCTCTCGCTACAAGTTCAATCATACCAAAAGCTTTTCAAAAACAAAGCAAAACATAGCGTATATACATATAAAAACATTTCCAAAGTCTTTCACAAGAGGAAAAAGCCCTCAAAATACATATCATACACATATTTATCATATAATATATATATTTCGCATGCGGGCTTCAAAACACGTTGGGTTTTAGGTCAATATAAAAAAAAGAAACAAAACCTCACCTTCGAGAAGTAACGGAGACAAAAAAAAAAAAAGCAATGAACGTCTACGAGACGACCTTGTTACCCTCAGGACGAACCTCTAAACAAAACAAGTAAGAAAATATGACTTAGACTCAATATAAACTAATTAGATGCTCGAAAAATGCATATGAATGTAAATGATGTATATGAAATGCAACAAGGTAGCACCTACGTCATTTCAAACCATATCACTTCATATCGAGTCATAACGAGCACATTTCACGCCAAATAAATCAATAAAACTCATACAACAAGCATAACACACCATAAATCATGTTACCAATGCATACATATCATAAAGGCAGCGAAGAGATATCATACGAGGTAAAGAAACAAGGCATGAGTACATACATGCACCTAAGAGAGCATTTAGGGCATATCTTATCATATATCGAATATAAAAGCACCGAAATCACATTGTAAAATCATAATCTAGCCTATAACACATAATAACCTTAAGTTAACTAAGCTTATAAATAAAAAACAAGGCAATTAAATTAAGAAATGAAGGACAAAACATGAACGAAGCGCATGGAGTTGCAAGAGAACTACACACTACGTACATGCACATAAATCACCTCATGCATTCAAAATAAAAGCCATAACATGCAATATAATTAGTTAACAACATGCATTAAACATATAAAAAGTATACAAGATCATACAAAGCAAGAAAACTCAAGAAAACAAGCTGGAAAGGGAGCAGGTAGTCGCAGTTGCGACTGAAAGTGTCGCGGCCGCGCCGCACCAATAGAAACAAAACTGTAAGGCTGTTGCGGACCCGCAAGATCGCGTCGCGGCCGCGACACCATTCCAGACCACCTGTTAGAGGATCCTCGTGGGCGTGACCAAAAAAAGAAGGAAAGCCATCGGGGGCACGATGGCAAAACAGACCCCAAAGTTCAGGTGCGTCACGGCCGCGGCAAGGTTCCCTCCTTACACAATCGCGGCGATGACCCTGGGCGAGGAAGTGCAGAAAAATTTGCTAAGACAGGGCCAACACGCAGCGAAGGAAGAAGAAGCAAAGTAGTAGAAACAACCTAACATAAAAGCATATAAAAATGCATACAAGTTTTTTCCATTTTTCCATTTTAGCTCCAAGTTTTTCATGAAAGCATAAATGGTGAATCATGCTATGATTAAATTCCACGAAATTTTAGATTATCAATGCTCAAATGAAGTTAAATAGATCATCAAACATGCTTTAATTCGAATCATAAGGCAAGGATTGCATGAATTCTTCAAAAATGCATTTAACCTAACTATTGATATATATAATCATAGCATGGCCAACCATGGATAAAATGCACAAATTATAGCTCCAAATAATCACAAGAAGGTGGAGAATAAGATTATGAACTTACCTTTCAAGTTAGAGAAGAAATGGAGGTGTATTGAGCTCAAAAGTTGCAAAGTGAATATTATAGATTTTCCCCTTCCTTCTTCTCTCGGTTTGCAGCTGATTTCCTTCCCCTCTTACTTGTTTCCATGTGAGTAGGTTAGGGTGGGAGAAATTGGGTTTAGCTAGGGTTAATTAGGCTCATGTTTAAAGTCATTTGGTTAAGTATTGAGTCAATGGTGATTAAAATGGTCAAGGGTGGCAGTTAGGCGCGTGAGGCTCGACTCGGGCAAATTTCGGGGGTTCAAACAGGCTTACAAAAAGTACAAGGCTAGGTTTTTAGTTTCCAATTTTCATTTCGAGTCCAACTCTACTTCTGGAATTCAAATCCAAATTCCCGAGCTCAAATTATGCCTTCCGGAACCCAAGGTGCGCTAAAACGTGTTAGGCCCTCGAGTCCCATAACAAGCAAAACGGTTTAAGAACCATAACAAACGAACTTAAAAATAAGAAACAAGCATATACATACATTCATAAATTATATATTTCATGCATGGCAAGTTAGCACAAAAATCAGAATCAAATTCGGGCACATACAGGTTAAGTTTCAAGGGTAACAAACATAAATGTATCAAAATTCATATTCAAAGTATAAGAATTAATTCATATAATTCAAATAAATGCCTAATCAATATAATAAACATATAATTACATAAATAAATAAATTAAATACGCACGTAGCACTCTTGATACGACATACCTGTACGGCCGAAAAATCAAGGCATCACAGATATGGCTTGCATGAGGAATAGTAAGGGTTTGTTAGAAATTAGAAGAATATGCTCACCTCTTGCTTGCTTGGAGTTTTATGACTTGTATGATGATCTTGAGGGCTTATTTATTACATATTTTGAGCTTTATTACATGGTCTTTGGATGGAATATGATTTGCCATTAATGCACTTTAGAGTTTTTAGAAGAAAATGGAGGAAACACTTGCATATCTTGAACTCTCATGTTACCGGTAGATTTGCATAAATTTTAGAGTGAATTTACATGAGTTTTGTGCTTCTTTTTCATAGATTAATTGTTCTTTACCTTCCCTTTATGTTGTGACTTGGTTATGGCTTGAAGAACAGGGGTTTGCAGCCCTTTTTCCATGAGAAAACACAGCAGGGCAGCAGACACCCCCTTGTGCCCGAGATGACACGCCCGTGTCTATGTTTTTGATTCATTTTCTTTAAGCTACTGAACTTGGACATGGGGATGTCACCTTTTATACTAAGGGGAGATACCCCCATGTCATGAGGGTGATTTTGCTACTGACCTCAGACATGGGAGTGTCTCATTTTGTGCTTGGAAAGTGGCATCCCTGTGTCACCCTTCCTCTTTTGTGACTGCTCCTTTTGTCTTATTTTCTTTGTTTGTTTCATTAATTCCTTACTTTGTTTATGACTTCTTTTTTATGCTAACATGTCATATTATGTGTTAACTTGTTTGTATTAAATTTTTGAAGCATTTTGATATGATTTGCATGAGTTATGATTCGATATGCTTCAAGTGGTACGTTTATGCACTTCATATGCATACATTGCATTCATGAGCATTGTCGGGCATCTAATTGGTTCATAATTAGGTCTAAATCTCAGGTATTGTGTTCTTTTATTTTAGAGTCTCTTTTGGACGTCGTCTAGCCCAAGAATTAGGCGTTCGAGTGCTTGTTTTGGCCCCGGTTCTTCTTTTGCTAAGGTGAGGTTTAGGTTTTTCTTTGTACTTAAGCGATCTAAGACCTACTATGTGATGAATTCTCACCCCGCATGTGACTATATATCTTATATATTGTTAAATACGTGTGTTTAAGATATGTTTATGATCTTATGAATAAGGTTTAAGTTTACGAAATCAGTTTAAGTATGAGCATACGTAAGCTTATGTTTTGAATTCATTTGTTCGTTTATGTTATGTATGAGCGAGGTATGCCCTGAGGTATTCGCGTGTGACTCTTGGAGGTTAAGAAGACACGGTACTTTGAGCCCGTAGTGGATAACCGGGGATGGCATATCGTGGCACTACAAGAAATCCTATGAATTCCGATGGGAGACAGTCCCTTGGAAAAACCCTTCTCGGAATTTATAAACCGACGAAAAACCGACAGACTCCCAAGGGACCAAAACCAAAAAAAAAAAATTTAAATTAAATTAATTCCGATGGGATTCCGAGGGAAATCCCATCAAAAATGTCGTAAGGTGATTAAAGAAAATATATCTTCCGGCGGGATTTCCCTCGGAATCCCGTCTGTGACGCCCCAATTTTCCGAAAGTTCAGGTAAGCACGCCATATGCGGGTCTTCGGGAGTTAGGGGCTTATTTTAATTATTTTATTCGTTTGTTCATTTATTTCATAATATTATATGAATTATATTTTCATGCATCTATATGAATTACCGTCAACGTGAAATTTACGTGAATTAATTGCTAAAGTGATTAAATGCTTATATGTGTCCTTACTTGATCACTTCTTGAATGTGTGGACTTAATTGCCTTAATGTGATTGAAGCTAAATGATCAATTTCCATGGAATGAAACTTGATTGCATCCATTCAAATATTTCAAGGACCTAAGTGTAAATAATTGTTATTCATGAGAGTTAGTGGAGGACTTTATAGTATATCATATTTCATACAAGAGTTCACACACTCACATACACTATATCATGATTTAAACACCAAAGGAGGAAGGAAGAAGATTTCATCAATTAAAGCTTGATTTCAAGGGGAAACTTCATAAGTTGGGGCATCAATATCATCACACCATCATTTCTTCTCTTTTCTTTCATTCAAGGTAGATTGGAGAATTTGATTAAGTTCATGAATCCATGATTGAGTAAGGTTTGATGGTTTTGATATGAATTCTTGTTTCTAAGTGATTAGAAGCATGTTAGGATCATTTTATTTCAAAGCTTGCATGAATTTATGAGTTTATATGAAAGTTGATGGCATAAAATTAATTGGGGTTTTATATGATGAATTCTTGATGATTTGAGCATTTGTAATGGTTGGTGTCTTACCTAAATGATGTCTTTAAGTTATATACATGCTATATGTTAGTTTGAAAGTGTTTATTTGTTGTGGTATGGTGTGGGAGAGGCTTGGGAGCCAATTCCCGTGAGTATGCCCTGTTTTCCCCTGTTTTTCCGCCCAGATTACTTCAACACGGTCGTGTCCAACCTTAGTTCATTTTCAACACGGCCGTGTTAAAACTTCGAATTGGAAATATTTTTGCACAACACAGCCGTGTCAGCTTTCAGGCCAATCTTGACACGGCCGTACCGACTTCTTTTCTGCTTTGATTGTCCTGATTTTTGAACCCATGTAAACCTTTTGAAGTCTAAAACAACCTCCAATTGGAATCACCTCAAAATATTTTCCCATTTGTGAGATATTATCAATTCTTTTTGGTGTCGCCACTTTACCGACAAACTGCATTCACCCAACTTCAAGCTTACGCCATTTTCTCCTCGCTTAGAACTAGAAAACGACCTATATATCCATGGAAAGACCTATGTGTCTAGTTGCATTTCCAACAAACAAAACTCAATTTCAAGTTCTAACCCTTAAGATATTTCCATTTTCCTACAGCTTGTGCATTTCCAAAAACTGTTATCTTTTCCTAGCTTTTGCTAAACTTCACCAAAACCATTTTTATTTCGTTCCTTTCACCCCTTTGGCTCCCGTATGTGATTTATATGGATTATATGCATAATTAATTGATGATTATGCTTTTAGGTGATACCTCTATGTATTAAATGTACTTGATCGAATTACTTGATTATATGGCTTCATGACATGATTGACATCACATGACTTTGCCGTTCGTCTTAAATGATTCATACAAGTCGAGTCTCACATACACTTGTCCTTGTTATACAGATCATGTTCCTGGTGTTGAGGAGCATGCCCCTTAGGGTGTTTCCTTGCTTTCTTTTGTTTGGTAAACTAAATGTGAGGTTTAAATTTTAGATATATAGAACCCTTACAACCCTATGTGATGTTTTCGGCCAAAACGTAACTATATATCTATAGTTTTCCAAAACCTCTATTGACTTTCAACTGAACTGAACTGATTGATTGTTTTGGCGAGTATTATACTGCACTGTAGGCCCGAGGGTAGTGTATTGGGCCAACCGGGAAAGCTTGGGCTGACGGGTAACTCTTGCACTATCCTCACAACTTTTGGGATGACCCTTGAACCCACTAGGAGATTAGTGGAGGAAGGAGTTCCCGGCATAGGGAATCATGAACCTTATGCTCACACTGACTGGATGGTGGGGCCTTGCAATCCCACCATCACTTGGAGGAAAAAGGGTTACTGAAATTGCTCGTATTTGTGCACTGAAAATTGACTACTTGATCACTTAATCAATTAATAACTGAATTATTGTACATTGTCAGAGAAAGGTTGGAGAATTTCCCTCGCTCGTCGGGCCACTGATTGACTGAAACTGATTGTATTGTTAAATTGATAAGTTCTAATCTCGGGCGAGTTCTACTTTATTCTTGAACTTATATTGCTTTCTTTTATAAAATCTTACCCGAGATTATAGCTTGTATGGTAATTGCACTTTTATTTATTAAACCCTTCACTCAGTCTTTCGTAGACTGACACCTCACATTTTCAGGTCTTGTAGGGTGTGTGCTAGGCGGGATTGTCAAGTCTTTCTTTTGGGTCTAGCACGGTTCATATATTTATTGATGCATATTTTGCCTATGTATCTTGATACTTATGAGATTGTTTATATATGGATGATGGATTGAACTCTAATGATGATAGTATGCATATTATGCTTCCGTTATAATTTGATGCATTGTTGTTATTTAATTGGGGGTTAGCCCCACCTAGCTATTGTGTCTTTTTTTCTATCTCCCGTTCGCTATAGGCTTGATTCATGTATGGGTGCTTGTTTCATATGTGGATTAAACTATAGTGCGGGGGATGTGGCTATCTAGCGTCCCGGGTGCTACAGCCCAAGGTGGTATCAGAGCCCGGTTGAAAAACCGCGGTTCTAGTGTTGTGTCTTGTGAGTCTAACTCGTACGGCATAGGATTAATCGATTATGTGACAGTCTTGCATCTTATTTGAACCTACTTGAACTACTTGGTTTATGTGTTTTATTTGTATTGTGAGCATAATTGCACTAATTTGCACTTGTTAATCAAACACGCATGTACAATGTTTAAATTTTAGGATGCCTCGTGGTCGCCCTCGTAGAGAGCATTCTCCAGATCATAGGCGCCATCGTCATGATCATTCTCCTCCACCTCCACCTCCACCTCCTCAAGCTCAACCTCAGGACTTTTTGAATTCTATGGTTCAACTTATTGATCAAAGGTTGACAGATTATGTGCCTCCAGCACCACCAGCTCCTCCACCACGACCGGCACAGATTTCAGCTATATTCAGGGAATTTCAAAACCAACATGCACCAATGTTCTTCAAGGGAAATGATATTCAGGCGGAGTAATGGCTTAAAGAAGTTGAGAGAGTTTGGGAACTTATTCCATGTGAGTCTCAGGAAAAGGCCCGGTACACTGTCTCATTAATTCAGGGTGAGGCTTATTCTTGATGGGAAAGAACTAAAATTGTTCTAGATGCCGCCGGAGAGGAAGTCACATGGGAGGTCTTTGTAAGGGAGTTAAAGAATAAGGTCATTCCTCCATCATCTCGCACTCGAAGACTTAAGGAATTCATTGAACTCAAACAAGGGGGAAGATCTGTTGTTGAGTATATTACGGAGTTTGAGAGGTTGTCCCCGTATACACCCAACATTGCAAGTGACGACTTCCACAAAGCCATGCAATTTGTGCAAGGGCTTCGACCGAATATTCAAGCGGCAATTGAAGCAGTCAACACTAGCACGTGGAGGAAGGCTACCTTGAAAGCTCTGAAGGTTGAGGATTCGGTTAATGCCCGGAGATCTACTTATAGGTCAGGTCAGGGTTCAAGTTCCGTGTTGAGATCGGGATATAACACCAGCAAGAGGCCGATTACTTATGATACCACTCCACCACCTACCAAGGGTCCGGGAAAGAAGTTCAGACCACCAGGACCAGTTCAGAAGGCTCCTCAGCCACCTACTTTGCCACCACCACCGGAGAAACCCAAATGTACCTTATGCGGCTAACCTACACATCACTATGACAACTGCAGGAGGCGTTTGGGATTATGCTTGATATGTGGGAGTGCCGAGCAAATAGAGGACACGTGTACAGATCGTCGGAGCCAGCCTGCTGGGGGTCAGAGACCATTGATTAGAGCGCGGGCTTATGCTTTGGAAGGAGAGGAACCAGATGCAGAAGTGGACCCTGTCGTATTGGTTGAAGGTACCACAACATTCATGGCATAAACATACATACTTTATTTGATCTGGGAGCTACCCACTCTTTCATTTCTTGTGATATTTCTGTTAAATTGCCTTTGTGTGTTACTTGTTCTTCTGCATGTTACGTGGTTAGTACTCCTTTTGGTGGTAGTATAGAAACTGACCGGGTTTTTGGAGAGGTGCCGGTGAGTATTGAGGGTCGGGTTTTCTTGACGGACTTCATTGAACTGCCAATGACTCGGTATGGTTCTATCTTGGGATTGGATTGGCTCTACAAGCACTGTGATACCATGGATTGTCGGGCTAAGAGAGTTCGGTTGGGTTCAAAAATTGTCACTGGTTGGAGTCCTAAAACGGTGCCTTTATTATGTTTCTCTGAAGCTCATAAGTTGGTCCGTGATGGGGCTATGGGATTCATAGACTATATTCTTAATCAACCTAAGGATCAGATGAAGTTAGAAGAAACAGAAGTGGTTAAAGTGTTTCCTAAGGTTTTCCTTGAAAAGTTGGATTCATTACCGCAGGATACAGAAATAGAGTTCGTGATTGATTTATATCCGAATGCAGAGCCCTACTCTAAGACTCCGTATCGGATGGCTCCGACAGAATTGAAAGAGTTGAAGGTTCAACTTGATGCCTTGTTAGAGGTTGGATATATTAGACCGAGTTCTTCACCGTAGTGTTCACCAGTTTTGTTTGTTAAGAAGAAGGACGGTACTCTAAGGATGTGTATTGATTATAGGGAGCTAATCGGATAACCATTAAGAATAAATATCCTCTTCCACACATTGAGGAGTTATTTGACATACTCCAAGGTTCTAAAGTTTATTCGAAATTGGATTTGAGACAGGGGTATTATAAACTACGGATCCGAGCGGAGGATATTCCAAAAATAGGCTTCAATACTCGTTATGGGCATTATGAGTTTGTGGTTATACCTTTTGGATTAATGAATGCCCCAGCCGCTTTTATGGATATGATGCATAGAAACTTCCGACCTTTCCTTGATAAGTTTGTAGTGATATTTATTGATGATATTCTGGTTTTCTCCAAGTCCCCCGAGGAACATGCTAGACATCTTCATCTTGTGTTGAAAACATTGAAGGAGCATCAATTATTTGCAAAGTTTAGCAAATGTGAGTTTTGGATCGACCGGGTTTCTTTCTTGTGGCATATCATTTCGGGGAATGGATTAGAGGTTGATCCTTCGAAGATTGAGGCTGTTTTGAAGTGGGAGAAACCAAAGAACGCCTCCGAGGTTAGAAGCTTTTTGGGATTGGCCGGATACCATAGGAGGTTCGTGCAAGATTTTTCAAAGATCGCGACTCTATTAACCCGGTTTACTAATTGTGAGAAAAATTTTACCTTCAGGAAGGTAAAATCTATTAATAGAGGATTGTGAGAAAAATTTTAGGGGAGAGGTTGTAACGCCCCGTGTTTTTACACGTGCAGGTAAGAGTTACGTGCGCATTTACATTTAATTATGTGATTTCATATTTTGTTTTATTAATTGAATTCGTTTCTAATTTGATTTAATTGTTTAAATTTTATATATGAATTCCTATTTGTGCTATGAACATATGAACGAATTTGTGAGAATGTGAATTTTGTGAATTCGGTGTTAATTGAATGAAATTATATGTTTCGTGTAATTCGCGGACTTGATTGTAACTTATTTGAATGTTTTTGAGTCAATTGGAAATTGAGTTTGGGCTTAATTGCCACTTTTTGAAAGTTTAGGGACCTATTTGTATATAGGCAACCCTGAACGGTTTTCGCGATAGCTTGAGCTCCTGACCTCGAAATCGAGATCCGTAACCTGCGTTGAACTTGTTTCAACGTTACCTATCCATTCAACTTGACCTTATACTTTTTAGATACCGTTTGAACCTTCGACAACGAACCTTTCCTCAACATCGACCTTATAACTTGTTTGAACCGTTTACTAAACGAACCGGACTTGAACCGACCCGTATTCTACCCATTTTATCACTAAATATCAACATCTTCCTCCTCCTTGCTCCCACTTTTGATCGATCAATTCATCTCAAGAAGCAAAGGAAGAGAGCTCCAAGAAACCCTTGTTTGATCATCCAAACCCTAAGCTCAAGATTAATCAATCTTCCATCTTCTTCCAAGGTAAGGTATGGATTGTTTTTCCCTCATTCTCCTCTCTATTTTCTCCCAATTGTATCTTGATTTGAGTTAGAGAAGCTTGTGTTATGAGAAAAGTTTGAAATGATTCAAATGGTATAAATTCTTGGTTCCATGTCTTTCCTTGGTTTTAAGTGATAGTTGATGCATGGAATGTGTTGCTTGTAACTTCCTTATCATTTCTATATCTTTAAATCTCATGTTGGATATTTATTACATGATGTGCCATTGTAGAAGCTTGAAGCTTCCATGGATGAAAGCTTGTTATTGGGTGATCTTTTGCCAACTTTGGGTGTGAATTCTTGCACATATGAATGGATTGCATGATATATGTGAATTATATGACTTGAATACATGTCTAAGTGGTATAAAAGAGCTTCCTTGTTGCTGCCCTGTTTTGCAAGCTTTTCCCTCGGAGAAACAGAGCTTGTGAAGACGACGAGCTGACACGGCCGTGTCAGCTTTGAACTGAAAATGGACACGGCCGTGTTGGGCCCTCGACTTTGATTTTTTCTGAATTTTAACCTCGGACACGGCCGTGTCCATTTCCTTTGAAAACTCAACACGGCCGTGTCAAGCTCTCGACTTTGAATTTTTGGATTTTTAAACCTCGGATACGGCCGTGTCCGTTTCCTTTGAAAACTCAACACGGCCGTGTCATTTGTAATGGCAGCTTTGGGGGAACTCTTTTATTGCTTGTTTTGAGTTTATTGCTAGTATTTGTGAATTTTATGTAACGTGAATGTATTAAAGCTATGTTTTATGATTGATATATGATATTGATGACCATATGAATGAAAGTATGAAAGTATGAACGATATGAACGGGAATGAATACGGTTTTATCGTATAATGAACGAAACTTGGTGAATTATGTGTTTAATTGAATTCTATGACATTCATGACCATATTTGAACATATTATTGCATTTAAGCATTCCTTAACATGATATTGCATAGCCGAGCGTCTAATGTGGTCATGATCGAGTCTCACACTACCTTTGTCACACAGATCTTGATCCAGTGGGTGGCGAGGTCGGGCAGTGAGAGCTTTGTCGGGTTCTTTTTGTCTACCAGGTGGGTTTTTCTTCTATTAGATAACAATATGACCCCGAACACCTAATGTGCAAGATTTTGGCAAAAACTCTATATATGTATTTATAGCGAGTTTGTTTTAAACAAAAGCCTTTTATTATGACTATCCTACCAAATGTTTTGGCGAGTAATGAATGAGTGATCATAATGAATGGGGGCCCGGGACTTAGTGTAGTGGTGAACCGGGGAAGCTTGGGCTGACGGGAATCCATTTATACTAGTTCCAACAATTTCGGCAACCTGGACTTCACTAGGAGATTAGTGAATGAAAGGGGACCCGCGCTTTTGGGGATTCATGTACCCCTCTAGCATTAATGAATGAGGGTTCGGGCCTTGCAAACCCGTTCCCTACCCGGAGGAAAAAGGAGTATATGAATGAACGAATGAATGTTCTAATGAATGTGTACGAAAGAAAGAATGCATGAATGAATGAATGAATGATTAATGAATTACACGAGGTGGTGGTTGGAGATAATGCAAGCCCTCTCGCCGGGCCACGAATGACCTAATGAATGAAATGAATTGTTATAATCCTATTCGTTGTATTTATTTTCCCACTTGGGGAAAAAGGATTCAAAACCTCGAATAAGGATTATAACTTGCATGTACGTGTTTAAATTCCGCAATATTATGATATTATGCCCACATCGGGGAGAAGAGGACCCATGCGCTGATTCCATTATTTTAACGGCGAAACGGACCTCGTCAAGGAGGTTTTGGCGAGGAAACGCTAACCGGGCTTCGAGGCCTCATGAACCTCATAGCCACATTGATATGTTTAGGTGGCCGGGCCTTGCAAACCCGTCCACCACCGGAGGAAGAAGGTTGGAACTCATTTTATGATTATGTTAGGTTATGATTGTTATGCACCGTGTGGGAAGGCCGGAAACGGATTGCCCAAACGACTATGTTTTATGTTATGACTTGCATGTATTATGAGATATTGCATGATCACTTATTTAAAGTATTAATGATATGTGTCGTACACAGTCGGAGTTTGGTTGGAGATGATGCACGCTCACTCGCCGAGCCTTTATGTTTATGTATAAATTATGAACGTAATGAATTAATATGATTAGTCGTAAAATCCGAGTATTGCTTGGTTATTTTGTTGCCCTTTTGGGAACTAATTTCAAATAAAACCTTGCTCGGGATTTATGACTCGCATGTGCATGTTTTATATATATGTATATTGTAACAGCCCGACTCAGGGCCAAGTTGAGAAAGGTAAGTAAAGGGTAATTCAAGAAGCGTTTATAACCTCGATCCTTATTAATCCTCTTCATGCATTGCATTTTATGTGACGTATATGCTTTTATATGATATAATTTAATTAAATGTTCGTAGATTTAATTCTTTTCTCTATTTAATTTATACTTTGAAAACTCTTTGCATAAAATCCTAGAATTCTAGTATTCATTCCTTTCTAGCACCTAAAACCCCTTCATATACTTCAAAACCCATTCCTACAGTTTTAGGTTGGAAATTACAAAAATACCCCTACAGCTCAAAAATATTCCTACATTTCCCGAAACACTTTCACTACCCAATATTTTAACCAAAAGAATCCTCACATTATTTCGAGGATCGTGATACTCTCCGTGAACCACAATTCCCATCCTAACTCCCGTAGTATCAAAAACCGGCAAAAACCCTAGCTTATGATTCGATCATCAATAAATCCTTATTCATCTACTTTTTGATATTCAAAATTATAACCAAAACGACCCTCAAATTATTTTATGAATTTTCATGCATTTACCAAAAACTCGATTTCATCCATAGCATATTTATAAATATTTTCCTATTTAAAAATCATCATTTTATTTTAAAACAATTAGCTTTTAATCAATAGTCGAAATTATACTTAAAACGATCCTTGAATTTTCCTCTACATTATAGTGATTTTTCCAAACTCTAAACTTTATCATAGCTTCGTTTATATGATTTTTCTTATGATTTTCATCATCTTTAGTATTCATAATTTATAAACAAAAACTCCAAATACTTCATATTTATAATCAAAACGAAGCTCACTTTTCACTCATTCTATTATTAATTCACTACATCAAAATTTTATCTCTCGACTCTTGAATAAATTTTATATTATTTTTACATTTATTTTTAATCAAAATGACATCATCCATGACCTCATGGTCTTCTAGAAGGATTAAACAAATGAGCATAATTTTCCCACATTTCCTAGTTAATTACCTAGCATTTGTTCATGAAATAATTTAACCACATCCCCAACTTAATTACCAAGCATTTGTTAAAATCTTAGGCAACCACATCTCCCATAAACTTTCATTTATTGCTTAGAAACCCCTCATGACTACCTATAAATACCCCCCTTAAGCCTCATTTATACCTCACAATTCAACACACAAAATCACTCTCTCCCTCTCCATTCTCACGCCACAACCCTCTCTCTCTCTACAAGGTATGTTTTCTTCTATTATTTCATGCTTTATATAATGTTCTTAGTATAATAATATTAGTAGCATGTCTAGGATTAATTAAATCATGCTTTAGGAAATTATTTTATGAAATATGTGCATAGTTGATAGTTTAAATAATAATGTGAGCACATTATGAAATTTTATTCAATTAAATGCATGAGTTATGATATGATATAATGTTCTTATGTATTTAAATACCTATGATCTTGTTTGAATAAATTCATGCCTATAGTAATTTATTTAGAATTATTTTTCATAGAAAGTTCATATATTTTGCTATATTAAGCTTTAATCTTATGTTATGAATATGAATGTGATAGAACATGTTACACACCCTCTTTGAATATTCAAATGAGCTCAAGAACATGTTCATAATGTTCTTGGGGGTGTGTGTGTGCCGTGATCAATGTGTGTGTGTGTAAGAATTTGATTTTGTGTTATAAAGTGTTTAATTCATATGAAATTGAATAGTAAATGTTTTTAATAGTAATTTTGACTTTTTGGTCAACTAAAATATCAATTATTTCGAAATTATTTCAAAAATAATTATAAAATAAGTTTTGGAATTTTTAAAGAAATAATTTCCCCAAATTTTCCAAAAATCAATAAACAATGTAATGTTTTTCAAAAGATAACCTACATTATCAAATTAAACCTTGAATTTCATTTCAAACCTTACAATTAAAATTATAATATAGTCAATAAATATTTGATTAGTTAAAGATCCCATAAACCCTGAATTTATTAATTAAACGGGTGAATTTAGGGTTTACCGGGAAATCTTTAACGCAATACATAATGTGTATCTTCTATAATTATTTACTACATTGTTGTGTGCAATTGGATTAGTTAGGAACTAAGAACCTAGTTCTGAGTCAGTAGTAGCTATTACTTTCAGGCGAACATAGGATCGAAGAGTGGAATCCTCACAGTTCCACTTAAGTCTCGATACCGGTGAGGGTTTTAAATCTTTTCAACTGAAATCATGATAAAATACTTTACTTTATTTTCTTGAATCTCCTTTCAAGTTATTCTTCCCTTTATGGGAAAGTAATTCTTGTTAATTATTGAAAACATACATTTACCCGAAAAAGTACTTAGTACCTTTTTACGGGTAAATATTCTCGTCTTGCAAGTAAAATTATTGTTTTTCCTATGGGCCCGGTGGTATTGGTAGAAGTAGTAGTCCGGGAGGCACGGGCCGAGGTCTACTATTATACCAGCCGCCAACTAGATCTTGGTGGTGGTCTAACTGGAGGTTAGTTATTCCACACCAAGTGACGGGAAAAGGTACGTCCCTCCCACAATCTTGTTCATCGTCACTAGGGCTTGCAACCCTACGTGACACCGGAGGAAGAAGGATGGTATTCTCGTATCGGTTTTATTAAGTACCGACACCTTGATCAGTGTCGTTACTATTTTTCTCGGATTTTACGGAGTTAAGGTTGGAGACGCCTAACTTGCGGGCATAAAATCATTTTCAAAACGGTTCATAAAGTTTCTAAAGTATAGCCTATATTCCCCCTACTCCTATTTCAACCAAATATGAACCGGATATTATTGTCATATACTTATTTGTTATTATATGATATATATACATTTCAAACCAAGACTTTCTTGGTCAAAACATTTTCAAAATCTTACTTAAAATCCTAAATCTCAAACCCCCCGTCACTTGTCATTTTGACTAACCCTCCTACTCTTTTAATTCATGGTTTCAGGAATCGTTACAGCAACGCCTTAGAGGTATCTTGAAGCTTTAAGGTGTCACTTTCCAGTCATTTAGATTAATCACAAGTGCATGTACAGCTTTCAATAAGCACTCTTTCGTGAATATAAACCTATCGTTGTAATTACTTATCCAACTTAATATCATGTGTCTCGTTATATATTGATCCCCTTTTATTGTTTAAGTTTATCTCCGTTGCATTTAAATTTTATACTCTGGTATTGTATAGTCTTGTCCGTTCGCCGAAGTATTTCTCGAGTGCTAGGCCTCACATCCACTCGGGAAGTACAACGGTGCGGGGTTGTAGTGTTAAGGGGCGCTACAAACCCACCTTTTAAAAACAAATGAAAGGCACAAGCGTCTCAATGCTCGCCCTCATCTCCGACCGTACCCGAATCTGAGCAAAAGAAAAGGTATGAGACTCAAAATGACCATATATGGCGCTAAGCAATGAAATGAATATGATATGAATGCATAAAAGCTGATATTATGTCATGAAAATGTTCATGTGCACTATTAAGGAATTTAAGGCATAAAAATAAGCCATTCGTTCATTCATTCATTTTCATTAAAATTCATAAATTCAGAATTCATATCAATTTAATCTAAGAATTTCATATAATAATCATAACTTGTACCATTTCACGTTTACAATTAGAAATAAGATAAACAAAAATATTCAAGTAATAATTGGTAATTTAAATACGCGAAATAGATATCAATTAAATTCTATAATTAAAATAAATCAAATAATAGTTAAAATATATAATTAAAAAAAAAAATATATATATATATATATATATACGTACACATATGACATATAGGTTACATACATGCATACTTACATTTTAAATATAAATATATACTCATATACCATGCATTCAAATTATATACGTACCTACATAAGTTACATGCACAACCTCAATTAATCCATGCATATATATATATATATATATATATATATATATATATATATATATATAATCAGTTATGCACACACAAATATATATTATATACATAACAAAATACATGCATGCAAAAACACTTATTAATTTATTCACTTTCACGCACACACATAATATATGCATATAAAGAACACAAACCTACCTACCACAAATGAAGAAAAACAGTAGCAACAGACCTATATAACTTGTTAAACAGACACACACACGCAGCAACACAAGGAAGGAAAGAAGCAGCAAAAGAACAAAGAAAAAGAAAGAACAGCAGGGGAAGAAAGAAAAAGAAACAGAAGCAGGATCGGGCAGCTACCCGCCCGGGTAGATTTCTCAAAGAAATCTTCCCCGGCCGGTTAGACGATGTAGAAGGTTTCTGCAGCAAGAGTACCCGGCTGGGTACTTCCCAAGAACAAACTCTCCCCGCCCGGGGAGAGTGCTACAGCAGCAACAGAAGGCAACAGTAGCAAACAACGAACAAGGGAAGGAAAATGAAAGGGAAAACCAAGCCAAAACAAGCTCAAAACTACAACCAACTCATGTCAACATTTAAGGTAAGAAAAGGCTACAATTGCTCAACAAACAGGCCTGAAAACAACCTCACAACACGCAACAACAACAAGAAAAAAATGACACCAGTTTACGTGAGCAGAAACAGGGGAAAAACCGAAAAAAAAAAACAGGGCAAGACTAGACATGAACAATCAACCATCAAACCAACAACAAATAAGGTAAAAAGAAGTAGCATTAGGCATCAAAATAAATCACAAAAGCTAGCAGCAGTTCAAGACGTGAGGGAGAGAAAAATTCAGTTGAAAATTCATTCATTCCATAACAATCTCATTAATGATATCTCATCCAATTCTTAACCACCAACCAATACAAGCATACTCAGTCATAAATGAGGGAAAAGAATCATATATATAGCACCTAAACACGTTATAGATCAAAGGAAATCAACAATTCACCAAAACACTCTTAAAACCTAACTATTCCCTCAACCCATCAAAACTCCATAAAAACTGACTTAGAATTAGGGATGAAAGGATCAAAATGACCAGAGATGCATGTATAACATAATCCTAACTCACCTTGTTGATTGGATGAAAGTTGGTAGAGATTTGAGCTCCAAAATCTCAAGAAGTGGCACAGTGACGGGAAAACTGGAATGCTGGGATTTTTGCTGAGTTTCTTGCTTGTGTGAGGGTGTGCTAGTTGGAAAACACGAATCAGAAAACAGCGGAATTTAAAAATTTTTCCAACAAAAGGACCTTGAACTCGCAATCGTGTAACCAAATTCGTATAGATAGAAAACTTACTTTTCTTTTATTCTTTCTTGAAGCGTTTCAAGCCACCCAAGAACGTTCTTCTCGCGGCTTGATCCCCTCTCCTTTGGTAAAGCTCGAATCTTCAAACTTCTAACTTGAAGTCTCTAGAGAAAGTCCACCAACTTGATCACAATCTAACTAGTAAGGATGCTAGTTCTCTAGTTAGTGTTTAGGCTTAACCTAGGGTTTAATTTAATCTTGGAGAAAGGAAGGTGTTCAACACATGAACCAAGAATTGTCAATTAGCTCTAAAGGGGAGCATGAGCTCCCCTATATATAGGAAAGGGGAGGGGCGGCCGAACCTAGTCCTAATGGACAAAGGATTTGGTCCCTCTCTCTCTTATTACTTGATCATCAAGTATTTTCCAACTTTGACTTTGAATTCTAATTCTAGTCAACTTTTAAGAGAGCCAAAAAATATCCAAACTATTTTTGGATAATTTTATACTTTATTTATTATAAAATAAATAACTTATTTTTATCTAATTAATTAATTCGTAATTAATTAACTAGATTATTTTCTCCAAAATTAGACTTTCTTTTTAATCCAAAATTAAACCAAAGTCTATTAAATAATTAACACATTAATTATTTAACATCACATAATCACGTGTGGCACACGTGTCTTAATGACACGTGTCCAATCTCGTGAGCCACACGTGTGGAACCCCTTAGGCTCGATTAACTCGTTTAATCATTTTTAAGCCTCAACTCATGTAACCAAGTTGTTGTGTGTGACCCTCTAGGTTCTCAATTCAATTAGCAGTGACCCCAATTAATTAATTCACTAATTAATTAATCAGTCCACAGATTAAACGACCATAGTCTAGCAATAGGTGTTTAACCCCTAGCTGAATTGGAATGTTCAGATTCGACAGAACCTTTAAGTCATTGATTCATGTGAGATACAATCCTCCTACTTACTATCTCTCAACCAAGATCTAGGGCAAGGGAATAATCAGAACCCTAATAATCCGGTCTTAAAGCTAAGTGCATTTCATATCCATTTGATCTCAATCCAAGAAACCCTTTTCTTGATGTCTTGATCTACTGCCTTGGCCAAGGACTCCATATGGCATATGAATGACTTACACAATAAGAGATCACCTTGCAAATGCAAGTGTAGCTCCTTTCTTGATTCTCATTCACTTTCATGAATCACTTGTGCAGCCCCAGCATAAGCCTTGAATCAGTTGTCTAAGGCGACACCCTTTAAAGCTTATACCAAAGACTACAGAGTTAACTCATAAAGTAACATGGAACCTCAAGTCTTAGGATCAATTAATCACATCAATGACTCGTGAGATATTTCCTAATCTGGAAGTTTCCATTTCCTGAAATAGAAACTTCCTTTCCCATTTAGGAATGTTCTCACACGGGGCACCTCAGTGAACTTACTTATTAAAGTAAGCACCCTCATGTATCACGCACGTATCAACTATACACTTTGCACCTCCATGAAACAAGGTGGTCCTTCTTAAGGGCGTGATCCCACAAGCAAGCCTTAGAGGAGTCAGGTTGACACTCCCACTGTCTGTAGGACTCATCGGCTTGGAGTATTTTACTAATCATGACTTATGTGATATAGGGCTCGTTTCATGAACCATTTCACCCAAATGGTAGAGTCCTAAAGTCATCAGGATTAGGGGAGTTCTCATACATGCACAGCTAAAGTAAACGCATACCAAACAAGAGCATATAAAGAAGTGTTGCCTCAATTCGTTATTTCATTCAAAGATTGTCTGTGATTACAATAAGGAAAAGCACAAAGCGGATATACAATCGGCTTTCTAGGGCACTATTCCTAACAATCTCCCACTTGCCCGTCAAAGCCATTCTAAAGCTACTCTAAGTCCCATCTTCTGAAGATGACCTTGGAAAGCTTCTCGACTAAGGGGTTTAGTAAGTGGATCTGCCACGTTCTCTGCTGATGTGACCCTCTCAATTTGCACATCTCCTCTTTTGATAATATCACGGATTAGGTGATACTTCCTCATAATGTGCTTGGTCCGTTGGTGAGATCTTGGTTCTCTTGCTTGAGCAACCGCCCCAGTGTTGTCACAAAACACAGTAATGGGGTCTTTCATGCTAGGAACAACATTCAACTCTTGAATGAAGTTTCTTATCCAAACATCTTCCTTAGCTGCATCATTTGCAGCTAAGTATTCGGCCTCAGTGGTCGAATCTGCAGTGGTTGTCTGCTTGGAACTCTTCCAACTCACTGCTCCGCCGTTTAGGCAGAAAATGTATCCTGACATTGACTTAAAATCATCTAAGTCAGATGCAGAGCTTGCATCGCAGTATCCTTCGACAGTAAGATCTTTCTGACCTCCGTAAACTAAGAATAAATCTTTAGTACTTTTCAAGTACTTAAGAATATTCTTCACGGCAGCCCAGTGACCATCTCCAGGGTCAGATTGGAAACGACTTGTTACACTAAGTGCATAAGCCACATCCGGTCGAGTACATAACATTGCATACATTATGCTACCTATTGCTGATGCATAAGGTGTATGAGTCATTCTCTCCTTCTCAAGGTTGGTCTTAGGACACATCTTCTTTGAAAGACATGTTCCTACACTCATAGGAAGGTTCTTAACCTTTGCTGACTCCATATTGAATCTCTTCAATACTTTGTCAATGTACATCGACTGTGATAGTCCTATTAACCTTCTAGATCTATCTCTATAAATTTTAATTCCAAGGATATAGGACGCATCACCAAGATCTTTCATCTCGAATTGATTCGATAACCATAACTTAGTCACTTTCATGTCATCTTTCGAATTCCCAATAAGAAGGATGTCATCAACATAAAGTACTAAGAATTGTACTGAGGTCTCCAATTCCTTTCTATACACACATGATTCATTCGAAATTTGGATGAAGCCAAAAGCTTTGACCGATTCATCAAATCGAATGTTCCAATTCCTAGAAGCCTGTTTCAATCCATAGATTGATCTTTGGAGTTTGCAAACCTTTTGCTCACTCCCACTGAATGTGAAACCTATGGGTTGCTCCATATAAATGTCTTTGTCAATGTCACCATTGAGAAAGGCAGTTTTCACATCCATTTGCCATATCTCATAGTCATAATATGCAGCAATGGCAAGCATGATCCGAATAGACTTTTGCATTGCAACTGGTGAAAAGGTTTCATCAAAATCCACGCCGGGTCTCTGAGTGAATCCTTTTGCAACCAGTCTTGCTTTGTAGGCTGCAATGCTTCCATCAACTCCAAGCTTTCTCTTAAAGATCCATTTGCAACCTATGGGTTTGACCCCATCAGGCAAATCTACCAAGGTCCAAACTTGGTTGGAGTTCATGGAATCTATTTCGGATTTCATGGCTTCTATCCACCGTTCAGAGTCAGAATCTGAAAGTGCCTCCTCATATGTTAAAGGATCATTATCCTTTTGAGAGATTTCATGGAAGAATCCATACCATCTCTCCGGCTGTCTAGGAGTACGTTCAGAACGCCTTAGAGGAGGGTTTTCGCGTGTATCGAAATTCGTGATTGGTTGTAGTTGATCAGAGTGGGACGTTTCTTCAGTGGGTGGTGTGGGGTCATTTTGTACTTCTTCTAATTCTATGATCTTGCCCTTCTTTTCTTTAAGGAACAGTTCCTCAAGAAAAGTGGCATTTCTAGAAACAAACACCTTTTGTTCAGATTGATCATAGAAGTAGTATCCTATGGATTCCTTAGGATAACCTACAAAGTAGCATAAGTTAGAACGAGATTCTAACTTATCTCCCACTGTCCTCTTCAAGTAAGCAGGACAACCCCAAATTCTTAAGTAAGAATAACTAGGGATTTTACCATGCCACATTTCATAGGGCGTATTAGGGACTGACTTAGAGGGAACTAGATTCAAAATCTTTGCTGCACTTTCTAGGGCATAACCCCAGAAAGAAGGTGGTAAGTCAGTGAAACTCATCATGGAACGAACCATATCAAGTAGGGTTCGATTCCTTCTCTCAGAAACTCTATTAAGCTGAGGAGTTCCCGGAGGAGTCCATTGAGAGATAATCCCATTATCCTTGAGATGATTAAGGAATTCTTCACTAAGATATTCGCCTCCTCGATCAGATCGAAGTGCTTTGATCTTGTGACCAGTTTGGTTCTCAACCTCCTTTTGAAATTCTAAGAATTTCTCAAAAGCTTCAGATTTATACTTCATTAAGTATACATAACCATACCGACTAAAGTCATCAGTGAAGGTTATGAAGTACTGATGATTGTTTCTAGTGCTTACACTAAGCGGTCCACAAACATCAGTATGGATCAAATCCAAAACCTCAGTGGCACGTTCCACAGTTCCTTTAAAAGGAACTTTGGACATCTTTCCTTTGAGACAGGATTCGCAAGAAGTCAACTCTTTGAGATCATTTTCAGAGAATGATCCTAAAGTGTTTATCTTGCTAATTCTGTTCTTGGAAATGTGTCCTAATCTAGCGTGCCATAAGGAAGCTGAAACTTTGTCATCTCTCTTACGCTTCGTTTCTCGTTGTATATTCATAATATTGATATTTTGAGTTAGGTAAAGTCCATTACTTAGAGTACCGATGTGAACGGAAGAGTTGTTCCGTTTGATAAAATATTTACCATTCTTAATATAAGTCTCATAACCTTCACAATCTAATATTGGAACTGAAATTATATTATGAATAATGCTCGGTACATAAAGGACTTTATTTAATACTAACTCAAAACTACCTAAATCCAATCTAATTGTGCCTAAAGCTCGAGCTTCAACGTTTGAGCCATCGCCGATCTTCAAGACACATTCTCCTTCTTTGAGTTGTTGGACTTCACTTAGCATCTGTACATCATTACAGATATGAGTTCCACAACCGGTATCAAGTACCCAAGAACTAGAATTAATAGAAAGATTTACTTCAACGAGAAAGATACCTTTCTTTAGAGTAGCCTTGTACTCTGGGCAGTTTCTCCTCCAATGTCCCGCTTTGCCACAATGGAAGCAAACATCCTCTTTCTGATCACGCTTCTTCTTTTGGGCCTTCCCCTTCGAAATGCCACCAGTGGGCCTAAGGGGTTTCTTCTTCTTCTTTTGGGCTTTCTTGCCCTTACCTTTAGAAGGCCCAGAAGAGGAAGATGGAGCATTCACCATCAAAACCTTATTGTCCTTCTTGATCGTGCTTTCAGCAGTCACAAGCTGACTAATCAGCTCAGCTACAGTAGCACCAGCATGATTCATGTTGAAGTTAAGGACAAATGGGTTGAATGATGGTGGGAGCGAAGCTAGCAACAAATCCACTGAAAGTTCATCTTTCAGTGGCATGTCCATGGAAGCAAGTTTCTCAGTAAGGGCAAGAAACTTGAGTCCATATTCATGGACACTTGAACCTTCCCTCATTCTCAAGTGGAACAATTCCTTTGAAGTGTTATACCTTGTAACATGTTCATGAGGGCGGTAAAGTTGCTCTAAGTGGTCGTAAATCTCCCAAGCAAATTCCATGGCCTCATGTTGCCTTTGCAAGTCCGGAGACATGTTAGCCAACATAAGGCAACGGGCTTGGAGATTATCATCCTTCCACTTCTGAATCGCGTCCCGCTCAGCCCGAGTGGGAGCCTCCCCTTCGGGACTAGGCTCCCCTTCGAAGAGAACATAAGTTCTCTTCTCAGAATCTAAAATGATTTTTAGATTCCTCAGCCAATCAGAATAGTTGGGACCAGTCAACTTGTTTGACTCGAGGATCGATACAAGAGGGTTTTTGGTTGCCATTTCAAAACACGTAGAGAATCACAGAATCTACGACCTAAATGGTAAAACAGAGAACTAGTGAGCATGCTGAATTATAACGATATACAAAAGATAAGGTCTTTAGTCTAATGTAGCTCCCACTGTTTTTCAAAGATCTATAATTCCCAAAGATCTAAGAGGAACACGTTTCCCAATGGGTACTAAGATCCTAGGCATTTTACCTCGAACCCACGACTCGCGGACATTCTAAGTAAGAACCCTAGGTAGGTACAACTTACCAATTCTAACACCTTTAGAACTCTTAGTAATTGTTTTTGCATCACCTATCTTTCAATATGGACCCACGACTCGTGCGACATCCATATTTACTTAGGCGTTAAGCTAGACCCATCAATCATAAGATCATGACCAAAACTTAGTTTGAACGACCCACGACTCGCGGACATCGCCCTTGCTAAAATTGACAACGAAATATTGATCATTTAAAATGATTAATTAGGTAACTAAGAACTAATAAGCTCCACTAGATATCCCACGACTCGCGGACAATAACTAGCTTTACTTACTAAACTTAAAACCTATTGATGGAATGCTAGGAATTTAATTCAAAATTTGCATCTCGAATTAAACACCTATTTGTTCGAAATTAGCTTAATATTTAATGGGAATTTTTCGAATCAACCGGAGAGTTGTCCGGTTCGACCTCACCAACATATATGTTATCTAATTTTATTAGTCTTGATTAATGCAAGTACACTTAAATGCATTTCAAACAAGCACATAAACAGATAACATGTCCTAGCATGATACTAACATGTAATGATCATGGGTTCTACCTATCTTATGCGTGATATGTGGGAGCCACTCCACAATCACAAGTTCTAACATACATGCCACATAAACAGTTCAAATCACATAAGGGAAAGCAGTAACAAAATACGAGCCCTATCTCTATTACATTTAACAATTGAGATTCCCCTCCCTAACATTTTGAGGGGTCTTCACTTATGGCCTCCTTGTTACTTGAATGTGGTCCATCTTACTCCATGGGTGCATTGTCTCCAAAATGAAAATAAAACCTCACCACCTATCTCTACTCTCAAATTACAATAGAAAGAAAAAGACATAAAGTAATAAGGCTCAATCTTCATATTGGCCTTAGACAATTACACGGGGCATACCCCGGCCTCAAAAACAGTAATATGGAAAGCCACATAATAAATCACATAACAGTACGCACATAAGTGAGGCTCCAACCTCAATTGAAAAACGCAACTATAGGGCTCCAACCCCAATTTAAACCATCCATGTGCATAAATTAAAACCATACATAGATCTAAACCCATGATCACCTAACATGCTTTTGCAAGAATTTAAATTTAACCAATAAATTAAAATTCTCGCTTTAAGCTCTAATAGCTTAAAACACGACTTGATGCGAGTCTTATTTATAAAAGTTTTCAATAAATCCCAAATTACCAAAACAAATAAAATTGCAATTAATTTCTGAAAATTAATAATTTTATCAAAGATGTATTTTCCCAAAATATAAACCGCTTCAATTTCTCAAAAATCCCAATTTTAAGTTTTTTTTTTTAAAAATTAAAAATAAATATTCAAAAATAAAATTTTTAAAATTAAAATAAAAAAATTGGGTCTGGATTGCACGAAACACAAAAGGGCCGGATCACGAAAACGGGGCCCCAGCGCGAAACGGGGCGCAGCGTCGCAAGCGCGCGCGGACGCGCACGGCAGGCGCGCACAGCGCCCGGCCAAGGCCAGGCGAGTGCGCGCACTGCGCGCGCATGCCGCGCGCCTGGCGCGCGCGCGCCCTGCTGGGCGGTGGGCGGCCAGTCTCGGCCGCCCTGGGCGGGCGCGCCTAGGCACGCCCGGGAGGCTCCCGCACAGGCGTGCGGGAGGAGCTGGGCGGCTGGCCGGTCTGTCCCGGCCAGGCCTGGGCGGTGATGGGAGGGCCTCCCGCACGGTTGCGGGAGGGTGGCGAGCGAGCGTGTTCGTCGTGATCCGGGTTTTCGTTTCGTGTTTTTGTTCAAAAGCAAAACCAATCCAAGAAATCCAAAAACAGTTTACACAGTTTCAAATCTAAAATTGTTTTTCAAAATTAAATTTTATAAAAAAAAATTTTCAGAAACTTTCAGGAAAAATTACAGTTTCGTAATTCAGGCTTTCTAAAACAATTACAAATACTCAATCGCATCAAGCCTAAGAATTTCTACCAAATTCAGTATAATTGAGGCGAATTAGAAACACGATTAACGAGGTGGCTCTGATACCACTTGTTGGAAAACACGAATCAGAAAACAGCGGAATTTAAAAATTTTTCCAACAAAAGGACCTTGAACTCGCAATCGTGTAACCAAATTCGTATAGATAGAAAACTTACTTTTCTTTTATTCTTTCTTGAAGCGTTTCAAGCCACCCAAGAACGCTCTTCTCGCGGCTTGATCCCCTCTCCTTTGGTAAAGCTCGAATCTTCAAACTTCTAACTTGAAGTCTCTAGAGAAAGTCCACCAACTTGATCACAATCTAACTAGTAAGGATGCTAGTTCTCTAGTTAGTGTTTAGGCTTAACCTAGGGTTTAATTTAATCTTGGAGAAAGGAAGGTGTTCAACACATGAACCAAGAATTGTCAATTAGCTCTAAAGGGGAGCATGAGCTCCCCTATATATAGGAAAGGGGAGGGGCGGCCGAACCTAGTCCTAATGGACAAAGGATTTGGTCCCTCTCTCTCTTATTACTTGATCATCTAGTATTTTCCAACTTTGACTTTGAATTATAATTCTAGTCAACTTTTAAGAGAGCCAAAAAATATCCAAACTATTTTTGGATAATTTTATACTTTATTTATTATAAAATAAATAACTTATTTTTATCTAATTAATTAATCCGTAATTAATTAACTAGATTATTTTCTCCAAAATTAGACTTTCTTTTTAATCCAAAATTAAACCAAAGTCTATTAAATAATTAACACATTAATTATTTAACATCACATAATCACGTGTGGCACACGTGTCTTAATGACACGTGTCCAATCTCGTGAGCCACACGTGTGGAACCCCTTAGGCTCGATTAACTCGTTTAATCATTTTTAAGCCTCAACTCATGTAACCAAGTTGTTGTGTGTGACCCTCTAGGTTCTCAATTCAATTAGCAGTGACCCCAATTAATTAATTCACTAATTAATTAATCAGTCCACAGATTAAACGACCATAGTCTAGCAACAGGTGTTTAACCCCTAGCTGAATTGGAATGTTCAGATTCGACAGAACCTTTAAGTCATTGATTCATGTGAGATACAATCCTCCTACTTACTATCTCTCAACCAAGATCTAGGGCAAGGGAATAATCAGAACCCTAATAATCCGGTCTTAAAGCTAAGTGCATTTCATATCCATTTGATCTCAATCCAAGAAACCCTTTTCTTGATGTCTTGATCTACTGCCTTGGCCAAGGACTCCATATGGCATATGAATGACTTACACAATAAGAGATCACCTTGCAAATGCAAGTGTAGGTCCTTTCTTGATTCTCATTCACTTTCATGAATCACTTGTGCAGCCCCAGCATAAGCCTTGAATCAGTTGTCTAAGGCGACACCCTTTAAAGCTTATACCAAAGACTACAGAGTTAACTCATAAAGTAACATGGAACCTCAAGTCTTAGGATCAATTAATCACATCAATGACTCGTGAGATATTTCCTAATCTGGAAGTTTCCATTTCCTGAAATAGAAACTTCCTTTCCCATTTAGGAATGTTCTCACACGGGGCACCTCAGTGAACTTACTTATTAAAGTAAGCACCCTCATGTATCACGCACGTATCAACTATACACTTTGCACCTCCATGAAACAAGGTGGTCCTTCTTAAGGGCGTGATCCCACAAGCAAGCCTTAGAGGAGTCAGGTTGACACTCCCACTGTCTGTAGGACTCATCAGCTTGGAGTATTTTACTAATCATGACTTATGTGATATAGGGCTCGTTTCATGAACCATTTCACCCAAATGGTAGAGTCCTAAAGTCATCAGGATTAGGGGAGTTCTCATACATGCACAGCTAAAGTAAACGCATACCAAACAAGAGCATATAAAGAAGTGTTGCCTCAATTCGTTATTTCATTCAAAGATTGTCTGTGATTACAATAAGGAAAAGCACAAAGCGGATATACAATCGGCTTTCTAGGGCACTATTCCTAACAGTGCTCAGTTAGGGATGAGTATGGGAAGATACTGGGATAAACTAGGGTTACAAGGACTCCAACCATAGTTAATTTGGTTAAGGTTTGAACAAGTTAGAGCCATTTTAATGAAATGTGGTAGTTTTGGTGCCGTTTCGTTTTTCGGTTGGATTTCGGAGGTTCAAATGATTTCGGAAAAATATGAGGTTAAATTCATTAAACCCGAATCTTCGATATGAGTTCAACAAAGTTGACGGAACTCGAATCCGAGTTCCCGACCTCAAGATATCACAAACGGAACCAAGCGTGCGCTAATTGCTCATTAGCCCCCGATTTGGTTCCACAATTCAAATTAAATTCGTTACCACGTCAAACAAGTTCAAAAACAAAAACCGAACATATATACATGTTCATAACACATAAATTTATGATATACTAAATTTCCACGACATTTCGATATCATTTCATATAAGAACGAAGCACAAATAAACATTCATGTGCATAACCTTAATAACTTCATACATTATAAATTAAAACTAAAATTTAAATTCTATTCTTAATTCTAATTCAAATTCAACGGGCATAATGAATTTAATTCAGATAATTAAGGATGTAGTTTAATTAATACTAAACACTTAATTAACAATTTAAAATATTAAATTAACGAAATGATATTAAATGAAATAAAATAAAATACTACCAATTTATAATAAAATTAAATATAAAACACGTATAAACAATTAATTCTTTCAGTTTGGTACACACATACGTCATACCTTTACGTCTGAAAAGTCGGGGCGTTACAATTAGTGGAGGACTTTATAGTATATTATATACATTCCATCTCCCACATTACATTCATCATATTTCATACAAGAGTTCACATACTCACACATACTATATCATGATTTAAACACCAAAGGAGGAAGGAAGAAGATTTCATCAATTCAAACTTGATTTCAAGGGGAAACTTCATAAGTTGGGGCATCAATATCAACACACCATCATTTCTTCTCTTTTCTTTCATTCAAGATAGATTGGAGAATTTGATTAAGTTCATAAATCCATGATTCAGTAGGGTTTGATGGTTTTGATATGAATTCTTGTTTATAATTGATTAGAAGCATGTTAGGATCATTTTATTTCAAAGCTTGCATGAATTCATGAGTTTATATAAAAGTTGATGGCATGAAATAAATTGGGGTTTTATATGATGAATTCTTGGTGATTTGAGCATTTTTAATGGTTGGTATGTTACCTAAATGATGTCTTTGAGTTATATACATGCTATATGTTGGTTTGAAAGTGTTTATTTGTTGTGGTATGGTGTGGGAGAGGCTTGGTAGCCAATTCCCGTGAGTATGCCCTGTTTTCCCCTGTTTTTTCACCCAGGTTGCTTCAACACGGCCGTCTCCAACCTTAGTTCATTTTTAACACGGTTGTGTTAAAACTTCGAGTTGGAAATATTTTTGCACAACACGTCCGTGTCAGCTTTCAGGCCAATCTTGACACGGCTGTGCCAACTTCGTTTGTGCTCTGATTGACCTGATTTTTGAACCCATGGAAACCTTTTGAAGTCTAGAACAACCTCTTGGAATCACTTCAAAATATTTTCCCATATGTGAGATATTATCAATTCTTTTTGGTGTCGCCACTTTACCAACAAACTGCATTCACCCAACTTCAAGCTTAAGCCATTTTCTCCTCGCTTTGAACTAGAAAACGAGCCATATATCTTTGGAAATCCCTATGTGTCTAGTTTCATTTCCAACAAACAAAGCTCAATTCCAAATTCTAGACCTCAAGATATTTCCATTTTGCTACAGCTTTTGCGTTTCCGAAAACTGTCAACTTTTCCTAACTTTTGTTAAACTTCACCAAAACCCTTTTTATTTTGTTCCTTTCACCCCTTTGGCTCCCGTTTGTGATTTATATGCATTATTTGCTTACTTAATTGATGATTATACTTTTAGGTGATACCTCCATGTATTAAATGTACTTTATCGAATTACTTGATTATGTGGTTTATGACTTGATTGACATCGCATGACTTTGCCATTCGTTTTAAATGGTTCATACGAGTCGAGTCTCACATACACTTGGCTTTGTTATACATATCACGTTCCCAGTGTTGAGGAGCATGCTCCTTAGGGTGTTTCCTTGCTTCTTTTGGTTGGTAAAGTAAAGGTGAGGTTTAAATTCTAGATATATAGAACCCTTACAACCCTATTTGATGTTTTCGGCCAAAACGTAACTATATATATATAGTTTTCCAAAACCTCTATTGATTTTCAACAGAACAGAACAGATTGATTGTTTTGGCAAGTATTGTACTACACTTTGGGCTTGAGGGTAGTGTATTGAGCCAACTGGGAAAGCTTGGGCTAACAGGTAACTCTTGCACTATCCTCATAACTTTTGGGATGAACCCTGAAGCCACTAGGAGATTAGTGGAGGAAGGAGTTCTGGGCATAGGGAATCATGAACCCTATGCTCACACTGACTGGATGGTGGGGCCTTGCAATCCCACCATCACCAGGAGGAAAAAGGGTTACTGAAATTGCTCGTATTTGTGCATTGTAAATTGACTGCTTGATCACTTAATCAATTAATAACTGAATTATTGTACTATAGCGCCCCAACGGAGGGCCCCACATCCCCCGCACTATGACCCAAACCCGGTTACGAAATGGAAAGTCTGCACTCGGATCCGAATCATAGCGAACGGGAGACTACTCACTCACTAGGCTAGGCAGGAACTAAACTTCGAAACCAAATACGTGATACAAGAGTTAACAAACGTGCGGAAGCAGAATATGTAATTTAATCACGAATACAAGTAAGACAGGACGAGTTCAACTAGCACAAATTCCTAATCCCGAAAATTCAACATAAATAATAATCATAATCATAATTGTACAATGCTCAAAATTGCTCAAGTTTACAAGATGCACGAGACATGACCCAACTTAATCAAAAGACTTGACAAACCCGACTTCCCGCCTAGCACTCCAAACCTGCAAGAAACTGAAAACAATCCGGGTTCAGTCTATAGGAGACTGGTGGGTATAAAACAGGGAATAACATAAACAGTATTGTAGAATTTAAACACGCCCACATGCAAGCTATAATCCCGTGTGAGGTTTGTTTAAATATTTCCCAAGTCGGTGAAAAGAAAGTAAAACAATACTCGGGATTACAACCATCAATTTCATTTATTCATTCAATCATGTGGTCATTACGTGAGCCGGCGAGAGGGCGAATTCTCCAACCTTCTCCTCGTGTGTGCATTAACTATTTCATTCATTCATTTAACCAGTCATTAGTGATCATACCACATTCATTCATTCGTTCATGCATTAGTTCATTAGCATACATTCAATCATATCATTCATAATCATATCATAAAACAAGTTCCAACCTTCTTCCTCCGGGTGGTGGACGGGTTAGCAAGACCCGGCCACCTCAAACATTGACCAAAGGGGGTTCATGAGTTCCCCAAAGGCACTCAACTCCCATTCCTCGCTAATCTCCTAGCGAGGGCCGGTATCACAGTTAATATTTGTTGGGACTAGTGCACGGGGATCACCGTCAGCCCGAGCTTCCCCGGATAGCCACGTACATATAGTCCCGGGCCCCATAAACAATGTGTTCACTGATCTCGCCAAAACATTTGGTAAGGGATTCATGAAAGGAAAAAGGGTTTTACGTTGAAAATCATAGACTCTTTTTGAAAAGACTCGATATATATATAATTATAATATTTTGGTTCAAAATTTTCACATAAGGAATATATCGGATCGATTCATATCTAATAGAAGAAAACCCACCTGTTACACCTTATCGACAATACCAAAAGAAAGAAAGACTTGAGATGTCCTAGGAACCCGGCATCTCCGCCCTGGAGAAAACTGTACAAAGACAACATAGTGTGTACGTGAGACTCAAGACTCCATATGAACCATATACGACGCACGGCATATCATGCACATGATACGAGATGCATACGAGGTATAAATCATGTTAAGAAGGCAAACTACCAAGTATTTCATTCAACACGTTCCATATATGAAGGTTTCATATTCAAACATTTCATAATTTATAGCAATTCAAGTCATGAATTCCATATAACAATTAAAACTCAAATATATTAAGTTTACAATTATGAATTAAACAAAACAAAGGCATTCAAATCATTTAAATATGTAAAACATAAAATAGATAACAATCAATTCCATAAATTAAGTCCATAAATCATAACATAAAATTCCTCAATTAAAAGATCACATTTCATGAAATAATATTACTATTTTAGTCTCATAAATTCATTTTAAATTCATATCTTTATATTTTATATCAAATGAATCCAAGAATTTCATACAATGATCATAACACGTACTATTTCACGTTCATACGTTTCATAATTCATAAATCATATATTTCACATTTCGAATCACATATATCAATTCAATATTCACTAACTCAAAGTATTGTCATAAAATAAATGAAATAAGACACATAATCCAATTTAAACATTTAATGTACACATTTACAATTTCATCAAATTCATGTACATTCAAAATATGAAATATAAAATACATATATATATATACAATATACAACTGACTATGAAATATATACTATATATGTACAGTACATACATATATATAATTATACATATATTGCATGCATGCATATACTATAAATACATATATATATATATATATATATATATATATATATATATATTCATACATACTTTTGCATGCAACAATATATAGATACTATACAGCTCATGCATGCACGCACAGATCACATACAACACACACATACAGACAACATCAACAACACAACATAACGCAGCAGCCGCACAACAACATCACAGCAGAAGCAGCAGCAGAAGAATTGCATGGAAGAAGCAGCAGCAAAACGGGTAATGAAGTAGCAGGCTAAGGATCAAAGCAGCGGTAGCCTATATATATATATATATATACACACACAATACATGCATGCAACAACAGCAAAAAAAGGCAAGAAAATGCAGCAGCGGAAACTGAAGAAAGAAGCAACAACAAAACGTAGAAGGAAGTAGCAGCAGCCTGCACCCCCCCTCCCCCCCCCCCCCCCGGGAGAGGTGATTCAGAAACGATCTGCATAAGGTGTCCCCGCCCGGGGACACTTTCAGTTCAAACTCTCCCCGCCCCGGGAGAGTTTTGCAGAACAGAGCAGCAGCAGCAACCTCGCACAGGAACAGGGGAAGAAAGTACAATGAGCAGCAGCAACAGACAGGCATTCTAAGGCAGCAAATTCGGTAGCCAAACTTCACAAACACTCTCCTAAAACAGACCCTGTAGCACCCCATACACGTGGAGGTGCCACACCCCCGCACTATAGGTCAATCCACACACGAAACGGCCAATCCGTACATGAACTAACCTATAGCGAACGGGTGACAATGCAATAACTGACAAGCTAGGCGGGATTAACTTATACGTGCAACGAAATAGAGCGGAAGCATAAAATATTCTCTATCAATTATTTCCATTTATCAGGTTATGACATTTCTCATTTACCAAATAAAATATATTCTAACTTCTCATATCAATACTGTGACACCCCGTTTTCTCGAAGGGCGTTCTTACGACATCAACAAGTAAGTCTCTACACTTATGTGTGTTTAATTTAAGAGTTCTTGAATTATGTGAATTAATGTAAATTCAATTTAATATGTGTTCATTCGAATTATTCTAAGATTAATTGCCAACTTGATTAATTACGCGCATATGTAACCCTAACTGTCTAATTTGATTTAATTCAAATTTATTCCATGAGATAATTATCAAGTTGATTTTAAATCCATCATGTTACTTAACTTGTTTAATTTCGGTTTACTTGAGTTACTTGAGATTAATTGTCAATCATGTGTTTACGAAATGTCGTTAAATTATACGAAAGGTTTCTAAAATTAAATTGAATTAAACTCTAATTGATAAATCTATCTCTTTCATTTTAAATTATAAAATTAATTCGGAGCTTGAATGTTTATTCGTAACTTTACCAATTTTATTCACGATTATTTGTACGCGATATTACTCTTTGCTACGCGATAAGGATACCCGGTTATATATAGCTTGTGCACAAGAGATATTTCTCCCAATCCCTTTTTCTCTCTCTCTCTCTCCTCTCCCACTTTCTCTCTCCCGCGGGTTACTATCGCGGCTTCGGTTACGAGCCCATAACTCGATCGTTTCTCGACGGAATTCAACAAACGAATAGTCCATTTCGATTATCTCGGCGAGACCGACATAAGAGTACCAATTTCACGGCCTAACGATGAACGGTGGCGGAGTTATGGGCGGATTTCAGTAGCAGCGGCGGAGCTATCAGACCGCCGCCACTTCGCCGGCGTTTCGCGGCGGTTTCCGGCCACCTCCTTGATGCACGCGCCCCATGCCCAGACAGAGGACTTCCAGGCGCTTCGTTTGACGTTGGAAACGCGGCCATCGGAGTAGCGAAGGCGCCGCACGCGCCGCCCAAAGCTCGCGGCGGCGGCGCGAGTTACTGTAGGAGCGGCGGCAGAAACTTCGACGGCCAACGGGGGCCTTTTCCGGCCATCTTTTGGTCTCGGGCTCTTCACGAAAGTTGTTCGGAACGACGAGAACTAGTGACCTGTGATCAGGCGACTCCAGATTCGGTGGTTTGGCAGCGGATCGGCGGCGGCAAAGTGGCGGTGCAACGACGGCACTAGCTCCGAGGATTTTTCCGGAAAGCTATCTTAGGGCTTTCGAAGAGCTCGTCATGGGTAAGACAACCCCTCTTTCGGATCGCATTTTGGTTCACCGGTTTGGAAGTAATTTGAGTTTGAAGATTTAGGGTTTTCGTGTTCTTAGATTTCAGATCTAGGACAATCGGCTTGGAATTTCCAGAAATTGATCGAGGATTCGGATCGGGCACGAAGACTTCATTCAGGATTGATTTTTCGGGATTTTTCCGGTGACTTTTGACGGTGGCCCGGTGGCGGCCCGGCGACTTTCCGGCGGCTCCGGTGGCGGCACTCCGGCGAATTTCGGACAGAATGTTCGTCTCGTTGTGGTGAGTTCAACGCCACTTTCCGTTCGTTAATCGGACACTCGATCTATTTATTACGAATTATTTTGCGTAATTGTGATTATTTGAATTAATTGTTTTAAGTGCAAATAAATTGGTTATTGTTGGTTTGTTGATCGAGATGTATTCCAATCGTATATGAAAACATGTGTTGAATGGATTGTGATATGTATGAATGTTTCGATTTACAATTTGAATCCCGATGTGATGAATTTACGCTATTTGTTAAGTACGAAGGGGTGTTAGTGTAATATCTAGAAACTAATCTTTTATGTGACTAAATGAACTTGAATGATATTTGAGAAGAACGAAAATGTTGTGATTTCTCTATATGAATTTGAGACGTTCTCAATGTTATGTTTGTTGTAAATTGTGTTTCCAATATTAAATTTAGATACATGAAGGATGCTTGAACAACTTGAGACTTTATGCATGATAGGAGTTAGAATTGTAATATCTTGATTTACTCTTACTACTTGAAAATGGTATATTATGAATTACGATAAATTGATAATTGTCATGTTTGTAAGTAATTAATTCCTAGTTGAATAATTGTATAAACACTTTAAATGAACAATTATGCTCAGTAATCAACTTAGGGGATGTAAGTGTAATATTTATGAAACTATGTATGTGACTTGAGCTTGTGTACCAAACATGTTGTGAAGTTGTAAAGTATGATCTTAAGTGAATTAAATGCACTCTTTATTTGTATCAAGCATGCCATCTACGTACAACAACCTTGTATGTTTATATGATCAAGTTGCTCTTACTTATGCACTTTATAACTCGACATGAACTTGATGCTTAATTCTAATATTATAATTGAACCCGGCGACATTGGATGATTTAATATGCATTTCGTGAATACATTGACTTCCTTTGATCTTGCATCTTTGGATATGGAATTGCATGATGGTTGCTTGTAAATATGATCTTGTTGAGCATTGATATGCCTTGATTGACCACGACACCTTATCCAAGCACAACATGAACACTTATGCATAAACACGATCATGTTGAGCAACGCCGTGCGTCTTGTTTGGTTCATATAGAGTCTAAGTCTGGGCTTCTGTATGTCTTGTCACAGAGTTTGGTGGTGCCGGTGGGCCCGAGGTTTAGAGTGTTTGGCCCTTCACACTCTCAGACTCTACTTTCACGAGGTGAGGTTTAGGATTTTGTATAGTTATGCGACCTATGGCCTTAATATGCTGATTTCAACCTCTGCATGCGAGTATATCTATTATATACGTATGTGTTGGGTATGATATGTTTATGACCTTGTGAAACAACTCTGTTTTTGGAAAATTAGATATGAAAGCATATATAAGCTGTTTTCAAAAGTATGTTACGTTATGTTCCTGTAGCGAGTTGGCCATGAAATATTGGCATCTGTATGTATGTATGTATGTGGATCCAAGGAGCTATGGGTAAGGAGCCCCCGGGACGGTTAGGGCCGTCGGGGATATACCTGTGCATAGTTCCAAGGAGCTATGGGTAAGGAGCCCCCGAGACTGTTAAGGCCATCGGGGATATACCTGTGCGTAGTTCCTTTTGAGATATCATTGCGCGACCTTAGGGTGATGAGGGAGACGTGGTATCTTGAGCCTTCGGCTAAGGCCGGGGAGGACTCTTGTGGGTTCGCTACCCCTTGAGGGTGTGTATGTTCTAGATGGTTTGGGGACTGTACATCTCCTCCATCATTGGTGTAGCGGTTGGATTGATTTTTGTATTCTATGATTTGATATGTTCTGAGGAGTAAAGGTTGGAAGCTCGTACTCGCCGAGCAGTTGATTATGTTATGTTATGGAATTATGAATCGGGATAGAGTCTTTCTGGAAAATGATTTCCAAACTTATATCTATATCTTATTTGGGTTCTTTCAAAATGTTTTGGTATGTAACACCTACTCCCGTTTCATGAGTCCATCCTTTTTATTTTGTGCTATGCTCCTTATATATATATTGTGGGTGTGCGTTAGCCCCCTCACTCGGTCAAGTTGACTGACCCCTCATTTACACTTTTAGTTGCAGGATTGTTGGCGTTTGCTAGGCGGAAGTGAGTCCTTTGAGTTGCACTTCGTCGGTCTAGTCTTTCTATTTGCATTTGTCTTTTCATACACTTTACTTATGCTTTGACTTGTAGACTTGAGATTATACTTTACTATTCGGTAGCCCTGTGTGGCACTCTCATTCGGCCCTTGTGGCACTTAATGATTATTAATTTATGTTGATATTCGGGACTAGGGATTTATGCTAGTTGAACCCGTCACTTGTTATGTTTGTTGATCTATTATTCGGGATTAGGTATCTATGCTAGTTGAACCCGTCACTTGTTATGTTTGTTGATCTATTATTCGGGATTAGGTATCTATGCTAGTTGAACCCGTCACCTGCTTTGCATGTTTTGTTTTAAATGCTTCCGCTATCTATTGTTGTTGGTTTTAATTGCTTCCGCACTCTGAGTTTTGGTCAAGTTAGATCCGCCTAGCCTAGTGTGTGAGTTGGTCTCCCGTTCGCTCTGATTCGGATTCGGGCATGGATTTCCATTTCATGTTCTGGGTCTGGGTCATAGTGCGGGGGATGTGGCATCCTCCGTTTGGGGTGTTACAAATACATTATCATCTTCAAATAAAACAATAACAATAACTATAATTTCATAATTAACAATAAATAACCAAATACACGAACCATGGTTGACTCGACTACATGAACTGGACTCGACTCGACTCAACTCCCGCCTAGCATACACCTGTAATAACCTGAAAGGTGGAGGCGTCAGTCTGTGAAGACCGAGTGAGGGGTTTAAATACATATTAGCGCAAATAACATACAAGTTATATTCTCGGGTAAAGATTTATAAAAGATCAATGTATGAGTTCAAGAATGAAGTACTCTTCGCCCAAGAATATAACTATCAATATTAAATACTTGTTCATTTTCATGCAATCAATATATGGCCCCGGCGAGTGAGGGCAGTCTCCAATCGTACTCCAAATGAACATGAAACATGCTTGCTTGATTGTTAATTAATAGGTGATCATGCAATGCAATTTACCGTGCAATCGTGCGATAGTGTATTCATGTAACACATTCATGGAATGGAAATCATGAAATAACCCGAGGACAATCCGTGGTGCCGGACCCGTCCCCAGTCTCCTTCTTCCTCCGATTGATGATAGGATTGCAAGGCCCTATCATCCATGTTCATTGACGTGAGGGTACATGGATCCCTAAGCCCGGAACTCCTTCCTCCACTAATCTCCTAGCGGATTCAGGGGTCATCCCAAATGTGGTGAGGATAGTGCCAGAGTTACCCGTCAGCCCTTGCTTTCCCGGTTGGCTCTAGTCACTACCCTCGGGCCCAACGTGAACGGTTATGGTACTAGCTTAAAACATCCACGAAACATGGCTTGCTTGCTTGCTTGCTTGCTTGCTTTTCATGATCATGACTTGAAATGATAAGTGATTTCATGAAATTTATAGATATAAATACCTTTTTGGCCGAAAGATCACATAAGGGATATACAGGTTCTAAATAACTAGCAATTAAACCTCACCTGACAGGCGACACAACGACTTGTGAATGCGTGAACGTGCTCATGATCAACAGTCTCCGCCCTGGAGAATAACTGGACAAGAAACAGGACAATATACGTGCATGAGACCACAATTCAATAACAATACCACATATAAGACGCACGACTTGATCAAGTAACGAGACATCATGCAATAAACAATGTAGCATATAAATATCATGTTTTGGCATGTAATCGTTCATATAACAACAATTTGGGATCAATTAAGGCATTCGAATTGAAATCCAAAATCTCATTTTTATGTAGAAAGTTTCTGCCTGATCAGACGGCTGGGAACGGCCGTTCCGGGCTGTAGTTAAAACTGGGAAGGGCCGTTCCCAGTACTGTTCAAGCATACGCAGCAGGCTGGGAATGGCCGTTCCGGCCACAGGCCAAATTTGGGAAGGGTCGTTCCCATGCTCGCGCGCCTGTCATTTTCAAATAGGTGGGAAGGACCGTTCCCAGATTGAACTGTGACAGGAAGGGTCGTTCCCGCCATGCAGAAATTACAGAAGCAGGGGACGAAACAGGGGAGGTTCGGATCATCAACAAAACCTCCCAAAACACTCATAATTCCATCCCTAAATGCATAATTTCATGGAATAATCATGCTAGCATACTTAAAATGCAATAAAACTCAGCTTAAACACTAATTCCATGATTTAATCATCAAAATCATAAACTTCTACCCAACAAGAACTCATCATATATCTTCATAAATCTCAAGATTTATACATGGAATTCAGGTCTAAAGCATAAAATCACACTTATATCAACAATTAATCAAGTTACCATGCTCAAATCTTAACCCTAGCCTCAACCAACTTTATCAAGAAATCATACATATATCCATCTATACCTTGAAATGAAAATAATTGGAAGAGAGTGATGGGAAGATGATGCTTGAGCTTCAATCATAAAATTCCCTAGCAAATTCTAGCTTGAAGATGATGATTGCCCAATTTTCTTTTCCTCTTTGATGAATGAACCGAGAGAGAGATGGTGATGATATGCTTGTATGAAAATGAAATGATCATGGAAGAATGGAGAAAGATATAACGTGATTCATCTTTTGAATTTGATGAAAGTTCCTAATTTGCAATTAAATCCCTCAATTGTACAAGTTATGCAATTAAGTATAGAAAGTTCGAAAAATGATCAATTAGGTCCAAAAGGTTTTCATGCAATTTAGTCCTTAAATTTAGAAGAATTATCATTTAGGACAATTAGGCAATCAAATCACGTTCGGGAATTAATTCCTGTAACAACTAAATTCAAGTTATGCGAGAATTCTCGAAATGAAATGAATTTCATATAATTTTCACGCAATCATGTTAAAAACACTTTATAAAATTAATATAACACGTATAACTTGAATAAACGAAAATAATAAAATAAATCCTAACGCTCGAAACTCACACGTGTCGAGCGTAACTGACTGTCTGAAAATCGGGGCGTTACAATTCTCTCCTCCTTAAGAGAATCCGTCCTCGGAGTCCATGTCCTGAATTCCTGGAATTTAATTGGCTCTTACGTGTTCATCCCACGTGGCTTAGCTACTCCCCGTCAGGGATTAGTTCGAAAGAGGTCTTCAATCCACCAGGTCCTCCAACGTGCGTGTAATCACGACCCTCAGCGTTCCAGAGCCTTAGCACTCGCAAAAAGAAATCTAACCTTCCATTAGACAAGTTGACAAGTAGTTGAAAATATTGAGAGTGCCCCGTCTCTCAAACAATTAACGAGAGAACCCCGTCTCTCGAGCAAGTAACAAGAGAACCCCGTCTCTTGGTAACCCTGAGAGAATCCCCGTCTCTCATGCACACGAAATAAAATTCAAGCGAGCACTTAGATAAATTTTTACAATTAACATACAAGGAGCAAGTAGAAATTATCAGCTATGCCACTTATTGTTCACATAAAAGAATTAGCAGTAAGCAAGGCATCATATCTAGGAATAACAAAATAATAATAATGATAATAAGAAAATAATAATAAAATAATAGTGCACATGGTATGCATGATTAAGTGTACCGTTCACCGGGGATTGAAGTTCTTGCACTGTGACAACTTAGTTGAATACTGGATTCTTTAGTTTCGATTTCTTCCCATCGTAAACCGTTATTGTTTGAAATTCCCATTCTTGATAGTCATCCCTGTTCTCATGCTATTCCCTAACATAATTCGTAAATCATCATTAATCATCACATCTTCATACCCGTTGGAATCTCAGATCTACCAGTTGAACTATTATTAAGCCATTTCCCACATTCACTATTTGATTTTGAAATTGACAATAACCCCGAGTTTCTTGTCATGGAGTGGTTGTATATTCAAGCTTAAAAGACTGGCTTTGTGCTCCAAGCAAACTCTTGTTCGATCAATAGAGAAAACAAGTTTTACTATCCCTTCAACCCCCTTAATTTAAGTAAAACATTTTCCCGGAGCAAGGACTTTAACTCTTTATTTGAAATCCGAAAGTTGAGCTTCCATTTAAGACAGAGGTTTGATACGAAAAAGGAACAAGGTTGTTGTAACATCCCACTCGTCCGATTTATGAGGTACGCCACGTCTCAACCCTTTTATGTGTTTAATTATGTGATTTTATATTTTTTGTGGCCCTATTTTGCACTCTTTTAGAGTTTAGGGGCCCCTTTGTAATTTTCTCTTTTTAGGGGTTTTTCGGTCATTTCTTGTTCGAACGAGATTTTGACCATTTTGACCCCTTCAACGCGTTCGGGGCATCGAGACGAGTCCGTAGACCCTGAGTTTGCCCAATTCTGACGTCGTTAGCCTTTCTGTGACACCCCGTATTCTCGAAGGGTGTCCTGACGGTATTAACAAGTAAGTCTCTACACTTGTGTGTGTTTAATTTAAGAGTTCTGGAATTATGTGATTAAATGTAAATCCAATTTAATATGTGATCATTCGAATTATTCTAAGATTAATTGTCAACTTGATTAATTACGCGTATATTTAACCCTAACTGTCTAATTTGATTTAATTCAAATTTATTCCATGAAATAATTGTCAAGTTGCTTTTAAATCCATCATGTTGCTGAACTTGTTTAATTTCGGTTTACTTGAATTTCTTGAGATTAATTGTCCATCATGTGTTTACGAGTGTCGTTAAATTGTACGAAAGGTTTCTAAAATTAAATTGAATTAAACTCTAATTGGTAAATCTCTCTCTTTCATTTTAATTTATAAAATTAATTCGGAGCTTGAATGTTTATTCGTAACTTTGCCAATTTTATTTACGATTATTTGTACGCGATATTTCACTTTGCTACGCGACAAGGATACCCGCTAGTATATAGCTTGTGCACAAGACACATTTCTCCCAAACTCTTTTCTCTCTCTCTCCTCTCCCACTCTCTCTCCCGCTGGTACTATGCGCGGCTTCGGTTACGAGCCCATAACTCGATCGTTTCTCAATGGAATTCAACAAACGAATAGTCCATTTCGATTATCTCGGCGAGACCGACGCAAGAGTATCAATTTCACGGCCTAAAGACAAACAGTGGTGGAGTTATGGTCGGATTTCAGTAGCAGCGGTGGAGGTGTTAGACTGCCTCCACTTCGCCGGCCTTCGCGGCGGTTTCCGGCCCTCTCCTTGGTGCACGCACCCCATGCCCAGAAAGAGGACTTCCCGGTGCAGCGGTTGACATCGGCGGCGCGGCCATTGGAGCATAGACGGCGCCGCACGTGCCGCCTAAAGCTCGCGGTGGCGGAGCGAGTTACTATAGTGGCGGGTTTCGCCGCCTTCTGGCGGTGGTTTTCGACGGGGCTTGATGCTTTCCAATGTTTTTCGACCCCCTGAGTTCATTTTTGGCATCAATTTCACCAGATCTTGGCCGTAGGTGGTGGTTCCGGTGACGTGGGCGGCGGTAGAAACTTCGGCCGCCAACGGGGGCCTTTTCCGGCCATCTTTTGGTCTCGGGCTCATCACGAAAGTTGTTTGGAACGACGAGAACTAGTGGCCTGTGATCACGCGACTCCAGATTCGGTGGTTTGGCGGCGGATCGCGGTGGCATAGTGGCGGTGCAACGGCAGCGCTAGCTCCGAGGATTTTTCCGGTGAGCTACCTTATGGCTTTCGAATAGCTCGTCATGAGTAAGACAACGCCTCTTTCGGATCACATTTTGGTTCACCGGTTTGGAAGCAATTTGAGTTTGAAGATTTAGGGTTTTCGTGCTCTTAGATTTCAGATCTAGGACAATCGGCTTGGAATTTTTAGAAATTGATTGAGGATTCGGAACGGGCACGAAGACTTCATTCAGGACTGATTTTTCGGGATTTTTCCGGCGACCTTCGGCGGCGGCCCGGCGGCGGTCTGGCCAAATTCCGGCAGCTACAGTGGTTTCCTTCCGGCGGCGTCTGGTCGGAATGTTCTTCTCGTTGTGGTGAGTTCAACGCCACTTTCCGTTCGTTAATCGGACACTCGGTTCATTTATTACGAATTATTTTGCATAATTGTGATTATGTGAATTAATTGTTTTAAGTGCAAATAAATTGGTTATTGTTGGTTTGTTGATCGAGATGTATTCCAATCGTATACCAAAACATGTATTGAATGGATTGTGATATGTATGAATGTTTCGATTTATAGTTTGAATCCCGACGTGATGAATTTACATTATTTGTTAAGTACGAAGGGGTGTTAGTGTAATATTTAGAAACTAATCTTTTATGTGACTAAATGAACTTGAATGATATTTTAGAAGAATGAACATGTTGTGATTCCTCTATATGAATTTGAGACGTTCTCAATGTTATGTTTTTTTTTTTGTAAATTGTGTTTCCAATATTAAATTGAGATACATGAAGGATGCTTGAACAACTTGAAACTTGATGCATGATAGGAGTTGGAATTGTAATATCTTGATTTACTCTTACTACTCGAAAATGGTATATTATGAATTACGATAAATTGATAATTGTCATGTTTGTAAGTAATTAATTCCTCGTTAAATAATTGTATAAACACCTTAAACGAACAATTATGCTTAGTAATCAACTAAGGGGATGTATGTGTAATAATTCTAAATTTTTATAAATGACTTAGGGGATGTAAGTGTAATATTTACGAAACTATGAATGTGACTTGAGCTTGTGTACCAAACATGTTGTGAAGTTGTAAAGTATGATCTTAAGTGAATTAAATGCACACTTTATTTGTATCAAGCATGCCATCTACGTACAACAACTTTGTATGTTTATATGATCAAGTTGCTCTTACTTATGCACTTTATAACTCGACCTGAACTTGATGCTTAATTCTAATATCATAATTGAACCCTGTGACATTGGATGATTTAATGTGCATTTTGTGAATACATTGACTTCCTAAATTGATCTTGCATCTTTGGATATGGAATTGCGTGTTGGTTGCTTGTAAATATGACCTTGTTGAGCATTGATATGACCACGACACCTTATCCAAGCACAACATGAATACTTATGCATAACCGCGATCATGTTGAACAACGCCGTGCGTCTTGTTTGGTTCAAATAGAGTCTAAGTCTGGGCTTCTTATGTCTTGTCACAGAGTTTGGTGGTGCCGGTGGGCCAGAGGTTTAGAGTGTTTGGCCCTTCACACTCTCAGACTCTACTTTCACGAGGTGAGGTTTAGGATTTTGTATAGTTACGTGACCTATGGCCTTTACATGTTGATTTATACCCTTGCATGTGAGTATACTCTATTATAGATATGTATGTGCTGAATATGATATGTTGATGATCTTGAGTGAGTCCTGCGTGGATGGAGGTCATGAGGCTTAAAGTTCCATCTCGTAGGAAGGGTGTAAATATAAAACCAGTTTTTGAGGCATATGTAAGCTATTTTTGAAAACAGTTGTGTTCTAATTCTGTAGCGAGATTGCCATGAAAGATTGGCGTATGTTATGTTATGATCTGTTCTGTTGTGGATCCTAGGAGCTGCGGGTAATGGGTCCCCCGGGACGGTTAGGGCCGTCGGGTTATTTACCCATTGCGTAGTTCCATTTGAGATATCTTCACGCGACCCGTGCTGCAGGGAAGGTGTGGTATCTTGAGCCTTCGGTTGAGGTCGGGGAGGACTCTTGTGGGTTCGCTACCCCTTGAGGGTGAGTCTATTTTTAGACGGTGTGATTATAGATGGTTTTGGGGACTGTACATCCCCTCCATCATTGATGTAGCGGTTGGATTGATTTTGATTTATGTTCTGAGCAGTAAAGGTGGGAAGCTCGTACTCGCCGAGCAGTTGATTATGTTATGTTATGGAATTATGAACCGGGATAGAGTCTTTCTAGAAAATGGTTTCTAAACTTATATCTATATCTTATTCGGATTCTTTCAAAACTTTTTGGCATGTAACACCTATCCCCGGTTCATGAGTCCATCATTTTTATTCTGTGCAATGCTCCTTATATATATAACGTGGGTGTGCGTTAGCCCCCTCACTCGGTCAAGTTGACTGACCCCTCATTTACACTTTTAGTTGCAGGTTGTTGGCGTTTGCTAGGCGGAAGTGAGTCCTTTGAGTTGTACTTCGTCAGTCTAGTCTTTCTATTTGCATTTGTCTTTTCATACACTTTACTCATGCTTTGACTCGTAGACTTGAGATTATACTTTACTATTCGGTAGCCCTGCGTGGCACTCTCATTCGGCCCCTTGTGGCACTTGATGATTATTACTTTATGTTAATATTCGGGACTAGGGATTTATGCTAGTTGAACCCGTCACTTGTTATGTTTGTTGATCTATTATTCGGGATTAGGTAACTATGCTAGTTGAACCCGTCACCTGCTTTGCATATTTTGTTTTAAATGCTTCCGCTATCTTTTGTTATTGGTTTTAATTGCTTCCGCACTCTGAGTTTTGGTCAAATTAGATCCGCCTAGCCTAGCGTGTGAGTTGGTCTCCCGTTCGCTCTGATTCGGATTCGGGCATGGACTTTCATTTCATGTTCCAGGTCTGGGTCATAGTGCAGGGGATGTGGCATCCTCCATTTGGGGTGCTACATCCTTAAGTGGTATCAGAGCTCTGGGTTGAAAAACCGAGCTCTTGAGTCGTGTTGAGTCCGTCTAGGTCGTACGGCATAAGAATAACTGCGCATTGCATTTGTTTGACTTGGTATTTTGACCCTTGGGCACGAATTGTTTCGTGATTATATGATTATGTGCACATTGTGACTTTAATTATGCAACATCTTATTTTATGTGCTTTATAAATTACAACTAATTGTTGCATTTACGTGATATACTTGTTACATTTCATTTACATCTTAATCCGCATGCATCGAATTTAGTGTTTGAATTTCAGGGTATCCTATGAGTCAACACTAAGATTTCCCTCCGTCAACACTACCTATTGGTACTACAACGGAAACACGCCATAATTCGAAGATGAAAGGATTCTTTACCAAGATCAATGTTTATGAAAAGGTTCAGAGTTGAAGGAATAAGATTTGCTATATTGATTTACCACCTTAAAGTCAATTGAAAGATGAAGTTTGACGAATTCTAACCTTGAGGATTGGTTCATTTGGAAGCAGTCACCTTGTTGAGGAAATGAGTCAATGGAGGAGAGTCTGATCAAGTAGAACCAGTTTGAAGGATTTTGATGAGCTTTTGCCTTGATGATTCATTTATTTGGGAGTAGTCACCTTGTTGATGGAAACGAGTTAATGTAGAAGAATCCGATCAAATAAGATCCCATCAAGTTCAAGGGATGTGGATAGGTAACCATGTTACATAAGCAACGAGCTACAAACCATCGGTGAGTGTTAAAGGTTTTGGTGCCGTTTGGAGTTAACGAACGACAAGGCAAGATTTGTTGTTAGCTCTTTGGGTGTTTCTTCAAGATGTGATGGAAGACATTGCTGATGTGGGAATAGAACACCTAGATGAAGAAAGACTTTATCCATGTTTCAGAACCATATACCATGGATTGCTTTGGGAAGTCCTTAACACCACGATCAACCAACGAAACTCTGAGGTGAATATCTAATTGACAAACGAATCATGGACAACTCCTTGAAGATGAGCAGACTAAGATTTAACACATAAATGAGAACTCTTGGGAGAAACTGAAGATGATTCTAGTTGAGCAAGGATTACGGTCTAGTAAGGGGTTTGGTGATAGACGAGCTTTGCTGAGTTACCAGTCTATGAAAAGACTTAAGACAAAGAAGTCCAGATGACGAGGGTTGCATCATTACCGACTTAATCAACTCCTACTGCTTCATCTCGACTTTCTTGTAAAGATTGTTACGCTTCGGTTAACGGTACGCCAAGCATTCATGATATTTGCATACATGCATCGCTTAAACACTCTTACCTTGTTTTGCTTGATGTGGGTGACGACCATTGTTGTTTTAATTGTGATAACTTGGATACCTGATCTAGTATTTGTAACTTGAAATTTCTACTCTTTATGAACCGTTGCTGAAATGAATGAGTTATGTACTTATAAGAACTATTCATACTTATGTGAATTAAAACTCTCTTGATTGCTCACTAACTTCTCATATAACATGCATACATACTGTAACCATGTTTCACAGGGACTCCATCGCGATATCCACCTTGAGTTGAGGTATGAGCGTTGAATCTATACTCAAGGGACACCGATATCAGTTGTACAAGGTACACCAAACATGCATCACATACTTTTCGTCAAGTGTTACTCTGATGTGTGTATGTATGAATAACTGATCAGTGGATTTATGTGTAAGAGAGACCTTAGGTTCCCTCATTTTACGTGTTGGAGAGATGTAGGATTCTCTCTATTTATGTGGTAGAAAGATGCTGGATTCTTTCTAAGTTTTATGCACGAGAGATGTTGGATTCTCTTGTACTTAGATATTCGGAGATGTTGGATTCTCTTGAATCTAGGGGTTTGAGGAATGCTGGATTTTCTCAAACTAGAATGTTGGGAGATGTTGGAATCTTCCCGACTTAGGCTGAGAGACGGGGTTCTCTCAATTATGTGCTTGAGAGACGGGGTTCTCTCTTTTATATGTGCTTGAGAGACGGGGTTCTCTCTTTTATATGTGCTCGAGAGACGGGGTTCTCTCTCTTGTGGGTGCTGAGGGACGGGGCTCTCTCACTTACATGCTGAGAGATGGGATTCTCTTTTGTTTGTTGTGGTTGCGTTACGCGTTGATTTGACTACGGGTAGCAAGTGGTGCATCGGAGACGACATCGAGGTTGGGTGCAGTTACAGCTATCCGATCATGAGAATGACCGTCCGAGTTCGAAACAACTAGCGGATCAAGTACTCGTAGGGACCTCGACGATAACAAGACATCATAAAGGAGGTTCGGTGTAGATGACAGGAGTAAGCCTCACGATTAGAGTTATGATCTTGCACGAGTTCGGGAGAAGGGTTGGAGCACTACAACACGAGGATCTACATTTTAGCAGTGGAACCTGGGGACCAGGTTCTCTTAAGGGGGGAAGGTTGTGACACTCCGTATTCTCGAAGGGTGTCCTGACGGTATTAACAAGTAAGTCTCTACACTTATGTGTGTTTAATTTAAGAGTTCTTGAATTATGTGATTAAATGCAAATCCAATTTAATATGTGATCATTCGAATTATTCTAAGATTAATTGTCAACTTGATTAATTACGCGCATATTTAACCCTAACTGTCTAATTTGATTTAATTCAAATTTATTCCATGAAGTAATTGTCAAGTTTCTTTTAAATCCAACATGTTGCTTAACTTGTTTAATTTCGGTTTACTTGTATTCCTTGAGATTAATTATCAATCATGTGTTTACGAGTGTCGTTAAATTGTACGAAAGGTTTCTAAAATTAAATTGAATTAAACTCTAATTGGTAAATCTCTTTCTTTCATTTTAATTTATAAAATTAATTCGGAGATTGAATGTTTATTCGTAACTTTGCCAATTTTATTTACGATTATTTGTACGCGATATTTCACTTTGCTACGTGATAAGGATACCCGGTAGTATATAGCTTGTGCACAAGACACATTTCTCCCAATCTCTTTTCTCTCTCTCTCCTCTCCCACTCTCTCTCCCGTGGGTACTATGTCCGGCCTCGGTTACGAGCCCATAACTCAATCGTTTCTCGACGGAATTCAACAAACGAATAGTCCATTTCGATTATCTCAGCGAGACCGACACAAAAGTACCAATTTCATAGCTTAATGACAAACGGTGGTGGAGTTATGGTCGGATTTCAGTAGCAGCGACTAAGGTGTTAGACCGCCGCCACTTCGCCGGCCTTCGCGGCGGTTTCCGACCCTGTCCTTTGTGCACCCGCCCCATGCCCAGAAAGAGGACTTCCCGGCCCAGTGGTTGACATCGGCGGCACGGCCATCAGAGCAGAGAAGGCGCCGCACGCGCCCCCCAGCTCGCGGCGGCGGCGCGAGTTACTGTAGCGACGGGTTTCGCCGCTTTCCGGCGGTGGTTTTCGACGGGGCTTGATGGTTTCCAAGGTTTTTCGACCCCCTGAGTTCATTTCCGGCATCAATTTCACCAGACCTTGGCTGTAGGTGGTGGTTCCGGTGATGTGCGCGGCGGCAGAAACTTCGGCGGCCAACGGGGGCCTTTTCCGGCCATCTTTTGGTCTCGGGCTCTTCACGAAAGTTGTTTGGAACGACGAGAACTAGTGGCCTGTGATCACGCGACTCTAGATTCGGTGGTTTGGCGGCGGATCATGGCGGTGCAACGGCAGCGCTAGCTCCGAGGATTTTTTCGGTAAGCTACCTTAGGGCTTTCGAAGAGCTCGTCATGGGTAAGACAACGCCTCTTTCGGATCACATTTTGGTTCACCGGTTTGGAAGTAATTTGAGTTTGAAGATTTAGGGTTTTCGTGCTCTTAGATTTCAGATCTAGGACAATCGGCTTGGAATTTCCAAAAATTGATTGAGGATTCGGAACGGGCACGAAGACTTCATCCAGGACTGATTTTTCAGGATTTTTCCGGCGACCTTCGGCGGCGGCCCGGCCAAATTCCGGCAGCTACAGTGGTTCCCTTCCGGCGGCATCTGGTCGGAATGTTCTTCTCGTTGTGGTGAGTTCAACGCCACTTTTCGTTCGTTAATCGGACACTCGGTTTATTTATTACGAATTATTTTACGTAATTGTGATTATGTGAATTAATTGTTTTAAGTGCAAATAAATTGGTTATTGTTGGTTTGTTGATCGAGATGTATTCCAATCGTATACGAAAACATGTATTGAATGGATTGTGATATGTATGAATGTTTCGATTTACAATTTGAATCCCGACGTGATGAATTTACATTATTTGTTAAGTACGAAGGGGTGTTAGTGTAATATTTAGAAACTAATCTTTTATGTGACTAAATGAACTTGAATGATATTTTAGAAGAACGAACATGTTGTGATTCCTCTATATGAATTCGAGATGTTCTCAATGTTATGTTTTTTTTTGTAAATAGTGTTTCCAATATTAAATTGAGATACATGAAGGATGCTTGAACAACTTGAGACTTGATGCATTATAGGAGTTGGAATTGTAATATCTTGATTTGCTCTTACTACTCGAAAATGGTATATTATGAATTACGATAAATTGATAATTGTCATGTTTGTAAGTAATTAATTCCTAGTTGAATAATTGTATAAACACCTTAAACGAACAATTATGCTTAGTAATCAACTAAGGGGATGTATGTGTAATAATTCTAAATTTTTATAAATGACTTAGGGTATGTAAGTGTAATATTTATGAAACTATGAGTGTGGCTTGAGCTTGTGTACCAAACATGCTGTAAAGTTGTAAAGTATGATCTTAAGTGAATTAAATGCAATCTTTATTTGTGTCAAGCATGCCATCTACGTACAACAACTTTGTATGTTTATATGATCAAGTTGCTCTTACTTATGCACTTTATAACTCGACCTGAACTTGATGCTTAATTCTAATATTATAATTGAACCCTGTGACATTGGATGATTTAATATGCATTTTGTGAATACATTGACTTCCTAAATTGATTTTGCATCTTTGGATATGGAATTGCGTGTGGTTGCTTGTAAATATGACCTTGTTGAGCATTGATATGCCTTGATTGACCACGACACCTTATCCAAGCACAACATGAACACTTATGCATAACCACGATCATGTTGAACAACGTCGTGCGTCTTGTTTGGTTCAATAGAGTCTAAGTCTGGGCTTCTTATGTCTTGTCAAAGAGTTTGGTGGTGCCGGTGGGCCAGAGGTTCAGAGTGTTTGGCCCTTCACACTCTCAGACTCTACTTTCACGAGGTGAGGTTTAGGATTTTGTATAGTTACGTGACCTATGGCCTTTACATGTTGATTTCTACCCTTGCATACGAGTATACTCTATTATAGATATGTATGTGCTGAATATGATATGATGATGATCTTGTGTGAGTCCTGTGTGGATGGAGGTCATGAGGCTTAAAGTTCCATCGCGTAGGAAGGGTGTAAATATAAAACCAGTTTTTGAGGCATATGTAAGTTATTTTGGAAAACAGTTGTGTTCTAATTCTGTAGCGAGATTGCCATGAAAGATTGGCGTATGTTATGTTATGATCTGTTCTGTTGTGGATCCTAGGAGCTGCGGGTAATGGGTCCCGCGGGACGGTTAGGGCCATCGGGTTATTTACCCATTGCGTAGTTCCATTTGAGATATCTTCACGCGACCCGTGTTGTAGGGAAGGTGTGGTATCTTGAGCCTTCGGCTGAGGCCGGGGAGGACTCTTGTGGGTTCGCTACCCCTTGAGGGTGAGTCTATTTTTAGACGGTGTGATTATAGATGGTTTTGGGGACTGTACATCCCCTCCATCATTGGTGTAGCGGTTGGATTGATTGTGATTTATGTTCTGAGGAGTAAAGGTGGGAAGCTCGTACTCGCCGAGCAGTTGATTATGTTATGTTATGGAATTATGAACCGGGATAGAGTCTTTCTAGAAAATGGTTTCTAAACTTGTATCTATATCTTATTCTGTGACACCCCGTTCGTCCGACGTATAAGGTACGCCGCGTTCCAACCTTTTAATGTGTTTAATTATGTGATTTTATTTGTTCGTGGCCCTATTTTGAACTCTTTTAGAGTTTAGGGGCCTTTGCAATTTTTCTCTTTTAGGGGTTTTCCGGTCACTTCTCGTTCGGTCGAGATTTTGACCTCTTTGACCCCTTCAACGCGTTCGGGGCATCGAGAGGAGTCCGTAGACTCTAAGTTTGCCCAATTCGGATGTTGTTAGCTCATTCGTTTGTTCGTTTTTGCGTACGAGGACCCGAGATATATACTCGGATTTCCTCGTTTTGCGTGCCAAAGATCAGATCTCAGCCTGCATCGTCTTCGTCCAGCGATCCGTCACTGTTCACACAGTGAAGGTGTAATTACACACACATGCCCGTTCTCCCTCGTTTCTCGACGGAATTCGACGTTTGAGTAGTGGAAATTTATCAGCTCGACGAGCCCGTCACGATGGTACAAGAATCGAGACCCAAAACTCAGCGGTGGTGGCGCTACGGCACAGCAGCAGCGGCGGAACGGAGAACCGCCACTTCGCCGCCTTCTTGCGGCGGTTTCCGACGATATTCCGGTGACACGCGCCTCCTACCCAGATAAAGGACATTCCGGCGCAACCCCCAGTTCAAGCGACGCCGCCATCGGGGCGGCGAGGAGGCCGCACGCGCCGCCCAAAGCGGACGGCGGGCGGCGGCGCTACTGTAGCGGCGCGATTCCGCCACCTCCGGCGACTTTTTTCGGCGAACTTCAACGGTTTCCAAGGTTTTCCGATGCCCTGATTCCATTTCCGGCCTCCCCTTTGAGCGAATCGTGGCGGAGATGGCCGAACCGGCGAGTGGCGCACCGGCGGACCTTTGGCTGCGATTTGGGACCTTTTTCCGACCGGTTTTTGTGGTGGTTCCTTCACGGAAGTTGCTCAGAATATTGAAACGTAGCGGATGGCGTTGGCCCCGACTCGAGAACCGGCCGGCGGCGGCGAACCGGTGGCGAACCGGGGCTGGACCGATGGTTCGGTTTTCCGATGGTTTTTCCGGGGTTTGGCTATGGGGCTTTCGTAGGGCTCGTTACGGGCTTTCCAACGGTATGTCCGGATTTTATTTTCGTTTTGCGGTTTGCATTTAATTTCAGTTTCCGTCGTTGGGATTTGGTTCGGTTTTTCTTCAACGAAGTCCCGTGCGTTTGGTATTTTCTGAAATTGTTTGAGGGCTTTTGTCTAGTAGGCCGAGGCGCTCGTTTCTGTCCTTCCGGGGATTTTTCCGACCACCGGAGGCGGTATTCCGGTGGCGGCCGGTGGCTGTTCGGCCGGCTGCGGTGGCGGCATTCCGGCGACTTTCGGACAGTAGGTTCCTCTCGTCGTGGTGAGTCCAACGCCACTTCCCGTTCGTCAATCGGATGTCCGGTTGATTTTATATGAATTTTTTAAGCTTTTGTATTTTATTCGTTAATTGATTTTAATTGTGCAATTCGATCCCGTATGTGTTATAAATTGAAATTATGAGTTGTATGATACGTGGAAGTATGCTATGATGTATGAATATTTGATTCATGATTTATCGAATTTATTTGTCTCGTTTCACGCCCATCTATTTAAGAATAATTATTGTTTGAAGGGGTGTTAGTGTAATTTTGGAAACTAAATTGATTATGAAATTTTATAAAACATAAGAAATGAATTATGAAAAGATACGTTGTATTTAATTTGAATAAATTGATTAAGTATGCCAATTGTTGTTATATCGTGAAATATGCCATTGTGTAATTTATATATTTATTGTTATGTAATTCATGTTAATTTCGTGAGACTTGGTGCATGATATGATTTGAATTCTTAATGTTCTACTTTATTTTATGTAATTAATGTTAGGAATTTTATAAGTATGCAACTTTTGATATGGAATATGAATTACAATATGCTCTGAATGACTTGATTGGATAGATATGAATTATATGTTGCATCATTTGTATTCGTGAGCATGGCCGTGCGTCTTTGTGGTTGTGTTTGGAGTCTGAGTCTTGTGTTCTGTGTGTGTTCAGTTGTCCAGGGAGTGTTTGTCAGCTGTTTGGGTTCCAGTGGGACTTCTTGGCTCAGGTTTTCCGTTTCGTCGGTGTAAGCTGAGGTTTTAGGAATTTTGTTTTAGTTACAGCGACCTACAACCCTCTGTGCTCGTTTTCAAGCCTGCATGCGATTATTCTAATATATTTATATAATAGATATGTGTTTATATGATATGTTTATGAATTTGTCATACGATTAAAGGTTTTTGAACTGTATATGTACGAGCATATGTAAGCTTGAAATGTTTTGCAACGAGGCTATGCTCCAAACCGTGTGTCTTCATACCAGCTGCGGATTAGGATGACACGGAGAGGTACGTTTATAGCATATGCTAAGTTGCAAGGTATGGTATGCTCCGATAAGGTATGTACGTATGATTTTGATATGATATGATAAGTTTGTTATGTAGCGAGTTATGATTTGTTCGGATATGTTCTGTTATGTTGGGCCCCGGAGACTGTGGGTAAGGAACCCCGGGACGGTATCGGGCCGTCGGGTTAAGCCTGTGCATAGTCTTCATTTGAGGTATCTCGTGCGACTCAGGGAGATAGGGGAGGCGAGATATTCTTGAGCCGGTAGCGTAAAACCTGCCGAGGACTCGTAGGGGATCATTACCCCTCGAGGTATGTATATGATATGGATGGTTAGGGGCGTATACACCCCTTCCATCACCCGGAGTTGAGGATGTTATGTTATGATGTTTTCTGTTTTGATATTATGATTTGGAAGTAAGGTTGGAGACCCGTACTCGCCGGGTATATGAATATGATAAGTTATGTTGATTATGAAACGGGATAGGAGCTTTCTCTTTCGACATGTTACGAGTTTGTTCAGTCTGATATGATTTGATTAAGTATAAATTTGGTATGAGTATGCTCAGTTTGTTAAGTTTTGAATAAGATAAGATAAGATACGATATGTATAAGTTTGATTTGAAAAGATATGTATAAGTATGTTTTGAAAATGGTTTTGGTATGCAAAACCCTATTCCCGGTTCATAATCTTTCTTTTGATACATGCTTTGCTCGATACGTATTTATGTGTTGGTGTGTGTTCAGCCCCCTCGCTCAGTCAGTGGACTGACCCTCGCCCCACCTATGTTTTAGTTTGCAGGTTCAGTTGTTCGAGTTCGAGCTAGGCGGCTTTGAGTCTGGTCTGTCGAGTCTGTGTCGGTCCATTTGATTTTGTTAAGTATTTTTTTCTGAATTATTTATGAATTTATGTATATAGTATGTTCTGTACAAGATGATACTTATGCTTTGATTTTATGAATTTTCGGGACAGGTTAGGACAGGTCTGGGATTAGTTGAACCCGTCTTTGTTGTATGTTTGATGATTAAAGTTTTTGTTAGTTCATCTTGCATCGCTTCCGCATTCGGGTTTTGCTTATTTTACTTGTACAGGGTTTAGGTACCGCCTAGCTTTGGTTGGTTTTTCGTTTGTCACCCGTTCGCTGTGACTTGGTGCGTGTGCAGACTTTCCATTTCGTACCACGTGTCGGGTCATAGTGCGGGGGTGTGGTGCCCCACCGCTTGGGGTGCTACATCTTAAGTGGTATCAGAGCTACCGGGTTCAGAATCGGTGCTCTGGAGTCGTGTCGTGTCAGTTTAGGTCGTACGGCATAGGAATACTTGTGCGTTGCATTTGGCAGACGTGAAATTTTGACTTGTATGTATGAATTTGTCTGAGCTTATGTGATCGTGCGCACACTATGATTACGATCTTTGTAAAATTATTATTGTTATGATTAAATTTTATTAAATTACGAATTGCATCTGCATTACTTAAGCGTTCTTAATTGCTTTCGTTACTTGACATACCCACGTACTAACCCACATGCATAGGTATTTGGTCCATTTGTGAATTATAGGGTGTTGCCTTGATGTCAAAAATTGAAGTTGATCGAGACAACACTTCCTACTGCTACAAATTCGTGAAGGAGGATTTGAAACTCTCAACTTCTGACTACTTGGATGAAAAGCAGATGGACCTCTACAAGAATTTATAACAAGGAATCAATGCTACTGCTATAAAAACGGGTATTATGCATACAAGGCACGTGCATCATGCATTGGAGTAAATTTTAATTATTTTGGATATTGTTCTACGTGCTTGACTGCTTTCTTTGCTGGATATGAGTGCACTCCATTCACATCCCTAACCCCACATGCATTAGCTTCGTGGTTGTACTTTAGGTGTTCTCCTACCTGATCCACTACTTGCTGTCTTGGTCGAAGCAACGTTTGAATTCGAACAGGGTTTGACCAGAAAATATACGATCGAGCCAATAGCTTCAAGATAGGGTGAGTGCATGTAAGATAGAATGTTGGGTTGTGGTCAATCTCTCTACACGATGCGATACTCATAGCCTCATAAATGATTTGATGAAAGTCGGGGTATTTCTAGATCCAAGCTTAATTGTCGGGATGTGGGATTACTTGAAAGACAGGAAATAATAAATGGGAATGATAAAGAAAAGTAAAGTAATTCTGGGTGGATTTCGGGCGATCATGTATAAACAATTGGAAGGAAAAAAAAAAAAAAAAAAAAAAAAAAAAAAAAAGGGGGGAGTTCATTTAATTCTACGAACTCCCAAAGAGTGAACCAAGGAAGTTTTGATTAAAGTGACAACCTTGAAGAAGACTCGGGAAACAATCGGAGAGTAATTACTAAAGAAAATACAGAATGCTAATTCCATGAGCGTAGAAGACTTCAGGTTCAAGAAATCGTACTTCCAAGCCGTGGAAATGTCCAAGTGATGCTAGATAATTCTGAAGATAAGAAGACCGTGGGGAAAAACAAGAAATCTTTTAACTATTAAGTTTCTTTCAGGATATGTACTTACTACTTGGAGGAGCTCGGGGGGTAACATGTTTTATAGGAACACCAGAATTTCTAACTCTGGAAGGTATGAGGTGACAATGAAGAGATCAAGACACTTGTATCATTCAGAGAATTCCAAGCAGGAAATCGGGTTACTATTATAAAGACGCTCACCAGAGTAGTTACACTTACACAAAGGAAAAAGGGGAAAGTTGTGCAAGTTGTGAAATTTTGTGCCGAGGTCATTGAAGAGCAACTTTACCAAATATTGAGGATAAGAATATCAGTCACGACGACGGTGTACTAAGCAAGATTGTGTAAAGATTCTTCATTTATCTCTCCACGATTGTCTTGAGGGATTTTACCGTGAAAGAATGGTGATTTCCGATTACCGAGGATTCTATTGGGATTTCAAGAGATTACGCGGATCACTATACTCCGAGAATCAAGCGAGACGATCCAAGATCAGTTGAGTACCCGAGAATCTGAAGGAATACTAAAGAATGCAAGTTTGAACGGGAAGTTGAAACTATGACCAGTTAAGGAGTTGATTAACCTTTCAAGTTAAAGAAATTGCCAACCTCGACTCCACTACTACGATGAACGGTACATTGAGCATCCATGGCATTTGCACTCATGCATGTCATAAGTAATTATAATTATTTTTGCTTGACATATGTGACAATGTGTAATGTTTGATGTTGCTCGAGTTCAATAACGTGACTAACTGCTTCAATTTTCATAACTTAAAATTTATTGCTGTTGTGAATTCTTGTAAACTAAATGGATTACATGCTTGCGTGGATTGTTGTGCTTCAGTGGTTATAAATTTCCTTAATGGCTTACTAACCCTACATGCACCTACATGCATATTATAAATTTTATCTTACAGTGATCCCATCGCAATATCCCCCTTGAGTTGAGCATGGATGATGAGTCTATACTCTGGGGACACCGATATCAGTCGGGTAAAGGTACACTATACATGCATCTCATGTTTTGCATCCAGTGTTATTTTGATGTGTGTATGTATGAATCCTGTGTAAGTGAACTTGTGTGCTAGAGAGTTGTTGAGATCTCTCTTTTTGCGTGTTAGGGAGATGTGGGATTCTCCCTATTTATGTGATAGAAAGATGCTGGATTCTTTCTAATTGTGTGAGCAAGAGATGCTGGATTCTCTTGGAGTTAGATGTTTGAGAGGTGCTGGATTCTCTCGAATCTAGGGTTTGAGAAATGCTGGATTTTCTCAAACTAGAATGTTTGGAAGATGTGGAAGTCTGCCAGACTTAGGTAGGGAGACGGGGCTCTCTTGATTACGTGGTTGAGAGACGGGGTCCTCTCAAATCTGTGCCTGAGGGACGGGGTTCTCTCTTTTGATGTGCTGGGAGACGGGGCTCTCTCTCTCTTGCGTGCTGAGAGATGGGATTCTCTCTTGTTTGTCGCGGCTGAGTTAAGTGTGGCCTGGTGCTGGTTTGCAGTCGACGAGGAAGCGTCGGTATCGAGCCTTGGGTGCAGTGGCCTAGTGGGCGGATCGAACAAGTTTGAAGCGACCAACGGTCAACTGTTTGAACAAACTTCTGCGACTACGGAACTCTGAAGGAAGTTGATGTAAACAATGGGAGTAAACTTCACAACCAGGGCTATGACTCTACACGATTTCAGGAGATGGATTGAAGTATTCCAGTTTGAAGCTTTACGACTCCGTAATAGGACCTGAGGACAGGTCCTTTTGAAGGAGGGGAGATTGTGACACCCCGTTCGTCCGACGTACAAAATACGCCGCGTTCCAACCTTTTAATGTGTTTAATTATGTGATTTTATTTGTTCGTGGCCCTATTTTGAACTCTTTTAGAGTTTAGGGGCCTTTGCAATTTTTCTCTTTTAGGGGTTTTCCGGTCACTTCTCGTTCGGTCGAGATTTTGACCTCTTTGACCCCTTCAACGCGTTCGGGGCATCGAGACGAGTCCGTAGACTCTAAGTTTGCCCAATTCGGATGTTGTTAGCTCATTCGTTTGTTCGTTTTTGCGTACGAGGACCCGAGATATATACTCGGATTTCCTCGTTTTGCGTGCCAAAGATCAGATCTCAGCCTGCATCGTCTTCGTCCAGCGATCCGTCACTGTTCACACAGTGAAGGTGTAATTACACACACATGCCCGTTCTCCCTCGTTTCTCGATGGAATTCGACGTTTGAGTAGTGGAAATTTATCAGCTCGACGAGCCCGTCACGATGGTACAAGAATCGAGACCCAAAACTCAGCGGTGGTGGCGCTACGGCACAGCAGCAGCGGCGGAACGGAGAACCGCCACTTCGCCGCCTTCTTGCGGCGGTTTCCGACGATATTCCGGTGACACGCGCCTCCTACCCAGATAAAGGACATTCCGGCGCAACCCCCAATTCAAGCGGCGCCGCCATCGGGGCGGCGAGGAGGCCGCACGCGCCGCCCAAAGCGGACGGCGGGCGGCGGCGCTACTGTAGTGGCGCGATTCCGCCACCTCCGGCGACTTTTTTCGGCGAACTTCAACGGTTTCCAAGGTTTTCCGATGCCCTGATTCCATTTCCGGCCTCCCCTTTGAGCGAATCGTGGCGGAGATGGCCGAACCGGCGAGTGGCGCACCGGCGGACCTTTGGCTGCGATTTGGGACCTTTTTCCGACCGGTTTTGGTGGTGGTTCCTTCACGGAAGTTGCTCAGAATATTGAAACGTAGCGGATGGCGTTGGCCCCGACTCGAGAACCGGCCGGCGGCGGCGAACCGGTGGCGAACCGGGGCTGGACCGATGGTTCGGTTTTCCGATGGTTTTTCCGGGGTTTGGCTATGGGGCTTTCGTAGGGCTCGTTACGGGCTTTCCAACGGTATGTCCGGATTTTATTTTCGTTTTGCCGTTTGCATTTAATTTCAGTTTCCGTCGTTGGGATTTGGTTCGGTTTTTCTTCAACGAAGTCCCGTGCGTTTGGTATTTTCTGAAATTGTTTGAGGGCTTTTGTCTAGTAGGCCGAGGCGCTCGTTTCTGTCCTTCCGGGGATTTTTCCGACCACCGGAGGCGGTATTCCGGTGGCGGCCGGTGGCTGTTCGGCCGGCTGCGGTGGCGGCATTCCGGCGACTTTCGGACAGTAGGTTCCTCTCGTCGTGGTGAGTCCAACGCCACTTCCCGTTCGTCAATCGGATGTCCGGTTGATTTTATATGAATTTTTTAAGCTTTTGTATTTTATTCGTTAATTGATTTTAATTGTGCAATTCGATCCCGTATGTGTTATAAATTGAAATTATGAGTTGTATGATACGTGGAAGTATGCTATGATGTATGAATATTTGATTCATGATTTATCGAATTTATTTGTCTCGTTTCACGCCCATCTATTTAAGAATAATTATTGTTTGAAGGGGTGTTAGTGTAATTTTGGAAACTAAATTGATTATGAAATTTTATAAAACATAAGAAATGAATTATGAAAAGATACGTTGTATTTAATTTGAATAAATTGATTAAGTATGCCAATTGTTGTTATATCGTGAAATATGCCATTGTGTAATTTATATATTTATTGTTATGTAATTCATGTTAATTTCGTGAGACTTGGTGCATGATATGATTTGAATTCTTAATGTTCTACTTTATTTTATGTAATTAATGTTAGGAATTTTATAAGTATGCAACTTTTGATATGGAATATGAATTACAATATGCTCTGAATGACTTGATTGGATAGATATGAATTATATGTTGCATCATTTGTATTCGTGAGCATGGCCGTGCGTCTTTGTGGTTGTGCTTGGAGTCTGAGTCTTGTGTTCTGTGTGTGTTCAGTTGTCCAGGGAGTGTTTGTCAGCTGTTTGGGTTCCAGTGGGACTTCTTGGCTCAGGTTTTCCGTTTCGTCGGTGTAAGGTGAGGTTTTAGGAATTTTGTTTTAGTTACAGCGACCTACAACCCTCTGTGCTCGTTTTCAAGCCTGCATGCGATTATTCTAATATATTTATATAATAGATATGTGTTTATATGATATGTTTATGAATTTGTCATACGATTAAAGGTTTTTGAACTGTATATGTACGAGCATATGTAAGCTTGAAATGTTTTGCAACGAGGCTATGCTCCAAACCGTGTGTCTTCATACCAGCTGCGGATTAGGATGACACGGAGAGGTACGTTTATAGCATATGCTAAGTTGCAAGGTATGGTATGCTCCGATAAGGTATGTACGTATGATTTTGATATGATATGATAAGTTTGTTATGTAGCGAGTTATGATTTGTTCGGATATGTTCTGTTATGTTGGGCCCCGGAGACTGCGGGTAAGGAACCCCGGGACGGTATCGGGCCGTCGGGTTAAGCCTGTGCATAGTCTTCATTTGAGGTATCTCGTGCGACTCAGGGAGATAGGGGAGGCGAGATATTCTTGAGCCGGTAGCGTAAAACCTGCCGAGGACTCGTAGGGGATCATTACCCCTCGAGGTATCTATATGATATGGATGGTTAGGGGCGTATACACCCCTTCCATCACCCGGAGTTGAGGATGTTATGTTATGATGTTTTCTGTTTTGATATTATGATTTGGAAGTAAGGTTGGAGACCCGTACTCGCCGGGTATATGAATATGATAAGTTATGTTGATTATGAAACGGGATAGGAGCTTTCTCTTTCGACATGTTACGAGTTTGTTCAGTCTGATATGATTTGATTAAGTATAAATTTGGTATGAGTATGCTCAGTTTGTTAAGTTTTGAATAAGATAAGATAAGATACGATATGTATAAGTTTGATTTGAAAAGATATGTATAAGTATGTTTTGAAAATGGTTTTGGTATGCAAAACCCTATTCCCGGTTCATAATCTTTCTTTTGATACATGCTTTGCTCGATACGTATTTATGTGTTGGTTTGTGTTCAGCCCCCTCGCTCAGTCAGTGGACTGACCCTCGCCCCACCTATGTTTTAGTTTGCAGGTTCAGTTGTTGGAGTTCGAGCTAGGCGGCTTTGAGTCTGGTCTGTCGAGTCTGTGTCGGTCCATTTGATTTTGTTAAGTATTTTGTTCTGAATTATTTATGAATTTATGTATATAGTATGTTCTGTACAAGATGATACTTATGCTTTGATTTTATGAATTTTCGGGACAGGTTAGGACAGGTCTGGGATTAGTTGAACCCGTCTTTGTTGTATGTTTGATGATTAAAGTTTTTGTTAGTTCATCTTGCATCGCTTCCGCATTCGGGTTTTGCTTATTTTACTTGTACAGGGTTTAGGTACCGCCTAGCTTTGGTTGGTTTTTCGTTTGTCACCCGTTCGCTGTGACTTGGTGCGTGTGCGGACTTTCCATTTCGTACCACGTGTCGGGTCATAGTGCGGGGGTGTGGTGCCCCACCGCTTGGGGTGCTACATATTCGGGTTCTTTCAAAACATTTTGGCTTGTAACACCTATCCCCGGTTCATGAGTCCATCCTTTTTATTCTGTGCTATGCTCCTTATATATATAACGTGGGTGTGCGTTAGCCCCCTCACTCGGTCAAGTTGACTGACCCCTCATTTACACTTTTAGTTGCAGGTTGTTGGCGTTTGCTAGGCGGAAGTGAGTCCTTTGAGTTGCACTTCGTCGGTCTAGTCTTTCTATTTGCATTTGTCTTTTCATACATTTTACTCATGCTTTGACTCGTAGACTTGAGATTATACTTTACTATTCGATAGCCCTGCCTACCACTCTCATTCGGCCCCTTGTGGCACTTGATGATTATTACTTTATGTTAATATTCGGGACTAGGGATTTATACTAGTTGAACCCGTCACTTGTTATGTTTGTTGATCTATTATTCGGGATTATGTATCTATGCTAGTTGAACCCATCACCTGCTTTGCATGTTTTGTTTTAAATGCTTCCGCTATCTTTTGTTATTGGCTTTAATTGCTTCCGCACTCTGAGTTTTGGTCAAGTTAGATCCGCCCAGCCTAGCGTGTGAGTTGGTCTCCCGTTCGCTCTGATTCGGATTCGGGCATGGACTTTCATTTCATGTTCCGGGTCTGGGTCATAGTGCGGGGGATGTGGCATCCTCCGTTTGGGGTGTTACATCATTAAGTGGTATCAGAGCTCTAGGTTGCAAAACCGAGCTCTTGAGTCATGTTGAGTCTGTCTAGGTCGTACGGTATAAGAATAACTGCGCATTGCATTTGTTTGACTTGATATTTTGATCCTTGGGCACGAATTGTTTCGTGATTATATGATTATGTGCACATTGTGACTTTAATTATGCAACATCTTATTTTATGTGCTTTATAAATTACAACTAATTGTTGCATTTACGTGATATACTTGTTACATTTCATTTACATCTTAATCCGCATGCATCGAATTTAGTGTTTGAATTTCAGGGTATCCTATGAGTCAACACTAAGATTTCCCACTGTCAACACTACCTATTGGTACTACAACGGAAACACGCCATAATTCGAAGATGAAAGGATTCTTTACCAAGATAAATGTTTATGAAAAGGTTCAGAGTTGAAGGAATAAGATTTGCTATATTGACTTACTACCTTAAAGTCAATTGAAAGATGAAGTTTGACAAATTCTAACCTTGAGGATTCGTTCATTTGGAAGTAGTCACCTTGTTGAGGAAATGAGTCAATGGGGGAGAGTCTGATCAAGTAGAACCATTTTGAAGGATTTTGATGAGCTTTTGCCTTGATGATTCATTTATTTGGGAGTAGTCACCTTGTTGATGGAAACGAGTTAATGTAGAAGAATCCGATCAAATAAGATCCGATCAAGTTCAAGGGATGTGGATAGGTAACCATGTTACATAAGCAACGAGCTACAAACCATCAGTGAGTGTTAAAGGTTTTGGTGCCGTTTAGAGTTAACGAACGACAAGGCAAGATTGGTTGTTAGCTCTTTGGGTGTTTCTTCAAGATGGGATGGAAGACATTGCTGATGTGGGAATAGAACACCTAGATAAAGAAAGACGAGCGGTGGCAGAGATACGGCGGAATTTCACACGCGCAGGTGGAGGGTGGCGGAGCCGCCACTTCGCCTCCCATTCGAGGCGGCTTCCGGCCATCTACCGGTGACACGCGTCATATACCCATGGAGAAGGCTTCCCGGCGTTTCTTCTGACGTAGGTGGCGCCGCCATCGGGGCGGCGGTTGGGCCGCATGCGCCGTCCGAAGCCCGCGGCGACGGCCGGGGCACTGTAGCAGCGTCGGTTTTCGCCTCTCCGACGGCTTTTTCGGACCAAGGTTGGTGTCTCCTACCCTTTTCCGACCCCCTGAGTTCATTTCCGGCATCGTTTTCACCAAATTTTGGCCGTAGGTGGTTGGTCCGGGGAGGTGCGCGGCGGCAGAAACTTCGGAGGCCAACGGGGGCCTTTTCCGGTCATCTTTTGGCCTCGGGCCCTTCACGAAAGTTGTTCGAAACGACGAGAACTAGTGGCCTTTGATCACACGACTCCTGATTCAGCCAATTGGCGGCGGATCGCGGCGGCACAGTGGCGGTGCTACGGCGGCGCAACCTCCGGGGATTTTTTCGGCGAGAAAGCTTAGGGCTTTCGTAAAGCTCGTCACGGGTAAGCCGATGCCTCTTTCGGATCTCATTTTGGTTCACCGGTTTGAAAGTAATTGAAGTTTGAAGATTTTAGGGTTTTCGTATTGTTGGATCTAAAATTGGAGACAATTGTCTTGGAATTTGCAGAAATTGATCGAGGAATTGGATTGAGCACGAGGAATCCTTGCACGGGTGATTTTTCGGGATTTTTCCGGCACGTTCCGGCGGCGGCCGAACGGCGGCCGGCCACTATTCCTGTGGCTCCGGCGGCAGCGTTCCGGCGGGCTTCGGACAGCTCGTCCGCCTCGTTCTGGTGAGTTCATCACCACGTTCCGTTCGTCAATCGGACACTCGGTTTAATTTCTGCGAATTTATTTATGCTTTTGTGATTTATTTGATTATTTGATCTAAACGTAATTTAATTGCGATTTGCTATATTTGTCAATCGAATTGTAATCCCATGTGTGCGAGATCATGTATAAAATGAATTATGATATATGTGGATGCTTTGATTTGCAATTTGAATCCCCCTTTTTGTCTAATTGAATCCGTTATGTGATATATGAATTGGGTATGCCATGAATGAATTATATGAACTTAGCATGGTTAGAATTTAATATGTAATTTCGTGAGATTTAAATGAAATTTGAAACATGCTATTATATCATTTGTTTGTTCTCGTACTACGTGCTTTTATATGAAATGTGATATGTGAACTTGTGTGATTTGAATTAATTAAACTATAACTTATCACTTGGTAAATAAATATGTTAATCACGAATATGTTAAAGAAATTATTATGTCTAACATTGAAACTTTGAATTAAGGTTTAATCACGTAAATTGGAATTTAATCTATTATGTCATATTTGTGAATTTGTTATGCATCGGAAAATTATATGAGGACTTGAATGATTATGTGACTTAGTTGTAAGTTGCTTAGGACCCCGTGGATTTAAATGAATTCGTAGCATGTTATTATGTGATTTATTTGGCTTGGTAATATGTGCAATTTTATGAAATGTATATGTGAATTTAATTTGATTGCTTTGTAAATGTGTAATATATGAATTTGAGTCCTGTTTATGTGATTGCGTTTGCCGTGCGTCCTTGTGTGGTTGTTTGTCTGTGTCTGAGCCTTGTGGACTGTTTTGTGTGTTCGGTTGGTTCAGGTGCACCCGGGGTGGTGACAAGTGAGTCGTGCAGGTTCCGGGGTGAACCATCTACTGTGTCTTCGGCTGTGTTTGGTGCCAGGTGAGGTTAGGATGTAGTTATACCCTATTGCAACGTGCTCGTTTTCGAATGCATGCGGTTTATAAGCCTTATGTATATGTAGATATGTGCGAACTACGTATTTTAATGGTTTTGTCATATGATTTGATTTGAAAATACGAAACGCTATGTATGAGCCTATGTATGCTTTGTTTCAGTTATGTTATGATTCCGAGGTCAGTGTGTGTGATATGCACGTGTGATATGATAAGCACGATATGCATGAGATATGTCTGTCTGTCTGTGTGTGGCAAGTTAAGTTTCCGATATATGTCTGTTTATCTGTGTGATGGGCCCCGGAGATTGTGGGTAAGGGAGACCCGGGACGACCATGGGGTCGCCGGTTACGACCCCTGTGCACTTCTCCACCAACGGGAGACTTAGTTCTCCTATGCCGACGGAGCGCATTTTGGCATGGCCGTCGAAGGAACCTGGCGGGATCCTCCGGTTCACATGTTTCGTTCTGTGGTGGGTTGAGAGGGGCACCTCTCTTCCCCAAACGGTGTGGAGGTGGGATTGATTTATGATTCGTTTTGTGTTTCGCTTCGTCTTTGTTTCTGGAGTAAGTGTTTTCTGTCTGTCGGTCTGTCATAAGTTCGTGAAACGGGGGTAGATTCTTAAATTAAGATAAAAATGGATATAGGTTTAAACTAATAAGATATGCTCTGATATGTGTGTTAAGTCTGTCTGAATCTGAGTTGTGCCTTAAGAAACTTTTGATTTAAGATTTGTTTGGTCTGTTTGATAAGTCTCCCTATATGTATATTATCACGGGAAAATGTTTTGGCGTGTAAAAACTAACCCCGGGTTCACGAATGTCGCTTCTTCTTTGTGCTTTGCTCTATATATATGTATAGTGTGCGTGTGTCAGCCCCTCGCTCAGTCTTTGGACTGACCCCTCCCCGTTTATGTTTTTAGTTGCAGGTTCAGGTCGTTGGAGTTCGTGCTAGGTGGCGGTGTGTCGTGTCTGTCGAGTCTGTGTCTGTTCGTTTAAGTTTGTTAAGTATTTTATTCTGATTTATGATTCGTAAACTCTGTATAAGATATGTTCTGTGCAGGTTGGGAATCTATGATTTGAATGTTTGGAATTCGGGACAGGTTAGGACAGGTGCTCGGATTAGTTGAACCCGTTTTGATGTGTAATTATTCGAGACAGGTTAGGACAGGTTTGCTGAACTAGTTGAACCCGTATATTTGATTCTAATGTATGAACTGCGTTGTATGCTTGGTGTGTAAAAGTTTTTGTAAGTTGGCATTTCGTGCTACTTCCGCTGTCATGTTTTGCTTATTTTCTTTTGTACAGGGTTAGATACCGCCTAGCTAGTGCTTGTGTTTTTGTTTGTCACCCGTTCGCTGTGACTTGGCGCGTGGGCGGACCTTCCATTTCGTACACGTGTCAGGTCATAGTGCGAGGGATGTGGCGCCTCACGTGCGGGGTGTTACAGTTGTCATCCCTTGAGAGTACTTCAGCAAGCACACTTGCCTAGACACCGAAGAAATCAAGTCCTAGTGAAGCGTCATCCATTTGATCCCTGAAATTTGATAACATACCCAACAACTTTGTGAAATATCTTGAAAGTGAGGATCATTAAATTTTCAGTCTTCTCTGAAGTGTTCACGGCAACTGGTACGTTTATGAAGGCGACGGAGGCAACACGCGAGGAGGGGCGGTTCACATAGAGTTCTAGCTCATCTCGGCTACCCTATTTATAGCCAAGACAATCTTTAACTTGGAGAAGCTCCAACATGAACCGAGTTGAACCCTTTCTATTTACTGAGTCAACTAATATCGTGATACTACCAGAGAGTCATAGACGGTGTACCCACATCCTTGAAAACGGTGATAGAGCAAAGTACTGTCAATTATAGGACTTTTCTTGTGTAAGAGGGAGGAAAGGTTTAAGTTACTGGAAACTTCTTTCACATGGTTCTGATAAAGGATTCCAGGAAGAATTGATTTCCTTAAAATTCTCAATTTCCTCGGGTACTATCTAACTTCAAACTTAAATTTATTTTCAGGCCGGATCTCCCCCTTAAGAAAATAGGAATTTTCTAATTCTTTAAATTGGTTCTGTCCTTTCCCACATGCAAGCTTCTCTGCTAATTCAAATCCCATAATCTTTCCTCGTCCCACTTGCTGTTAATCAAAATTTGATTAATGATTCTTTTCTAATTTTTCTTGTTAATGACATGCTCAACTTGACGCTCACCAACTGTCACCACTCTGATCTGATAGTAAAGTTTTTTTTTTTTTTCCAACATCATATAATCACTTAATGCTTTCCAGAGCATTGACATTTACAAGACCGACACTATAATCTGAAGCAAGAAAGTTCATTTTCTTACTCCCTTTGCATCTTCGAAATATTGATTAATTTCTGAAGGTTGAAGAACCCACTGAAGATTTATTTGCTTGAGCTTATCATCATTTTTCAGTTCCCAAAATTTTCCAAATATCTATATCATACCTGCTCCTACGGAATCCTAGATCAATAAATTCTCACAGCCCCCAAACGTTGTTAAACTTCAAGCTGAATCGAATAACCCGGTTACAAACATGATACCCGATGATTCAGAAATCCCTTCTTTAAGTTCAAGTTGGTAGGAACTGAAGCCAAGGTTGTGCAGAGCATAGGAAGAGCCTATTAACAGTAAACACTAGATAATGCATGATGGTTAAAGTGTTAATGCACATCACATGCCTACCAACAATTTTAAAATGCCACACGTTGGAATATTTATATTAACTTAAAGATACACTTGTAGGTAAAACAATTTGAATACTTCAACTAATTTAAGCATATACTTAATGCATCAAATAGGTAATCTCAGTAACATCTATAACAACATTTATAAATGAGAAGCAATTTAATTAACAATTATGATACACGTGTTTATGAATGCATCGAAGAACCTGTCACCGTAGAAATGTTAAGCTCAATTCCAGTGTCCATTCCTTGTTGACCAAATTGCAAACTTGGTTCAAACGGTGGATCCGACTCTAGGTTTCCTATAGCATCTTAATCTTTAAAATCCTTCGGCCTTGATTAATACATTCCAAAACCTGTCACTCACAGTTCATTTGAAACTAGATGCATGTGGATAAGACGTGCTCATGTCACATAGTTGCCACAAAGTTAATGCCGATAACGAGAATTTAATATAAAATGCAGCAGGTAATTCCTCAATATTTAAAACTAAACACGTTGATCATATAAAATTCAAACAAATTAAAGCCAATTAATCAACAATTGTAAGCAAGAATCAATATAATGCTCAAGTTATCCAAGAATTCAAGAAATTCAAAGAATCCAAGTAGCCAAGTAATTTCAAATAAAATGCAAGACTCTCAAATTGTCAAATAATTCCTATGCCGTACGACCTAGACTTGACTCGACACGACATTAGAACCTCGGTTTTGCAACCGGGCTCTGATACCACCTTAGATGTAGCACCCCGTACACGTGGAGGTGCCACACCCCCGCACTATAGGTTAATCCACACACGAAACGGCCAATCCGTACATGAACTAACCTATAGCGAACGGGTGACAATGCAATAACTGACAAGCTAGGCGGGATTAACTTATACGTGCAACGAAATAGAGCGGAAGCATAAAATATTCTCTATCAATTATTTCCATTTATTATATCATGACATTTCTCATTTACCAAATAAAATATAGGGTTAATTACACCTAGCCCCCATATTAGATGGGGTAATTACAACTCGCCACCATTTTTAGATTAAATTACAAGCACCACCTACCAAGAAAATAATAATTACATTAAACCCCCAAATTTTAGGGTTTCGTTAGAAATTTGATGATGTAAGCAAAAAATTAAATGAAAACCCGAAAATGCCCTTGTTGACCAAAGTCAAAAATTATTTTTCCCATTTTACCCTTAGGGGTTAACTATAATATTATATTTTAATTTGGGGGTAAATTGTAACTTTCATAGAAAATTTTAACAGCCATTTTTTGGCAAAAAAGAAAAGTACTCGTTGCCAACGGCTACATCGATGAAGAAAATAATTTTTTCGTGAACACTCAAGAAAACTGCAAACAATGGTTCAAAAATTAATTTTTTTTAAATTTAGGTTTTCTAGCATTTTACATTTTCGTGCAAGTTGTAATCTTAATTGGGGGCAAGAATTAAACATCAAATTTATTAGTAACGTAATATATTTATACTTAATAATACCTGCTTAGTTTTTTAACAAACAAAAAATAATACCAGCTTAGTTGTCATGCTAAAACTAATACACTATTCACAGCAAAGCACTATGATTATAATACCAATGAATAACAGTGCAATCTATTCGCTGCTCCACACATAATAGTGAGACCAATACAAAACCATAACTTTCCTAACATAATAGTATGGCATCCAACAAAACCATACATAATGACCGTATTTCCTTCCAACAATCCACCTATAAGGTAAAATAGTTAATATCCTAAATATTATTAGGGATTACATTACCAACAAAGCCAAAAAAACCTTGAACCACTGAACCTTACAGTCACCAAGAGATCTTGTAATCACAGTTTTAATAAACTTCTTTAGATAATAGAACCTTGTGTTTGGACATGGGATGATGATACACCTGCTCCTGCATTGTTTCTTGGCGGTCTAGTCCTTCCCTTCCTTGATGGAATCGTAGCAACATTTGAAGTTGTGGCAATTTGACTTGCAACATTACCAACAGTTCTTTGCGATCCCGCCTATGCAAAATGAAAAAAATATTCCTTATTAAAATGTCTACAATAACAGAACATTAAGATTCCCTAAGTATTACCCAATCAAGTATTTATAGGTAGATCGAAAAAAAAAAATCAAGTATTTATAAGCTGCTGGCTTTACATCCTTTATAGTCTGTTCATAGCGTTATTGAATTCTGCCCTTGTATATACCCTAAAAACAATGCTTCATATAAGTCCCTTGAAATGGGCTTCACTCCCAATTTTCCCAACTTTACCTTCAATACTTTCACCTTAGTGTCAGGTTGGGTCTCAAAATGGGCTTTAAGAATCCTAAAATATAGCAAAAAAACAGTTTTGAATGACCATTCTTAGGCCTTAAAAAAAAAAAAAAAAAAAAAAAAAAAAAAAACTAAAATTGGCATATCATGCATAAGAAATCTACTGAAAAAATAAAGACATTTGTAGGGTTTTCTTAGCCACGAAAATTAGAACTAAAAAAGGGGGTAAAAAAAACACAGAATTCCTAATGCAGGTCGCTAGGGTTTCAGAATAGTTTCGAAATAATAGCAGAGCACAACTTGCTACCAAAACACAACAAAATTTTGAATAAATCACAAAAAATGAATCTAATATTGCAACATACAACATATAATCACCCAAAAAGAAAAAAACCCCAAATTTCTCGTTTAAAAAACGTCTTAAAAGAGGATTACAGTTTGCAACTGTTGTTTAAAATCACAAAAATACAGTAAGCACGGTAAGAACGAACATATGTGAGCTAAAAATTTGAAAAATGAACAAACCCATACCTTTCATGGCTATATACTCAATCGAACCGATTCCAGCTGCCCGAAAAACACAAAATCCACCGTGCCTTAGAGTAAATAGATGAGACGTAGCAAATTTTCAGGTTAAAAAAGATGAAAATCAAGCTCCAAAATGGTATTTTTGTTAAGATTAAACCATGGAGATGAAAGGGTTTTGGACATGGGTTTCGTCCTTCTGTCTTCAAGCGTTTAAGTTCCCAAAGTGTAAAGATATTTTGCTTGTATTTGTTTAATGGGTTCAAACCATCTGACGAGTTGATTGTCGTTATGTGCTCGAGTGATAACTATGTGATGCATCTCATTGCACCGTGACCCAAAATGCATATCTAGTGTTTACGTTTGGGATTTTGCTTCATCTATTCTACCGAGTTCTGTTCGACGAATCTAGGAAAGACGGGTAGAGTAACGGGGTCAATTTGGGAAAGTCCACATACAAGATTAAAAGTTTGGGAATTGGTACACACTTTGAAGGAGGATTAACTCTCCAAAAGAAATTTTGTTGTCAAGCATAAAGCGAACTGAAGGAGGATTGGACTTCAGAATTAATGGAAGTGTCGGGATTAGCTCGTGGGAATGTGACTAAGGAAAACAACGAGGAGTCCCACTATTGGAGTAGTTTGAACCAATATAACTACTATTGAAATAAGAGTGTGGGTCAAAGATTGGGGATAAGTGTGACGAATTATAATGTGAGGGTTTGGAGACCGATTTACTACAGTTGAAAGATAGCGGCGCTACGGGTGAAAAAAAAAAAAAAAACAAGGAGCAACTCAACAACAAAGGAAGGTACTCGGAGCTGTAGAAATTATGGAGTGAATGACTAGGGGTGTAAACGGATAATAAACGGATCGGATGTATGATTACCATATCCTTATCCGTTTATAATTCGGACGGATACGGATAATATCCTTTTAAATCGAATTCGGATAATATCCTTTTTATACGGATACAAGGCGGATTCGGACGGATTCGGATTTTAATCGGATTTTCAACTATTCAAAATTTGACATAAATTATTTATTTATATAACTTCGAACTTTTAATCAGATTATCAACTATTCATTTATAGATAAATTATTTAATAATTATATAACTTTGAATATATATATTTTAGACGAATAGAGAAATAATAAGTATATCTATATAGATCATTTTTATGTTTTAGAGAATGTATAAATGTGGTGAAGTTATAAATTTTATCATATAATTAATTTGAAATATAATACTTTTATTAATAACATAATATATGTTAATTATATTATCTCTATATGAATATTGACGTGAACATATAGTTACTAATAAAACCTAAGGTTTTTCTTTAATAAATGCGCTAAAAAATTTACTTAATACTAATAATCTATCATACATACACAGTTTTGTGTATATATTTTAATATAATACATTATTTATCGGATACGGATTACGGATAAATCGGATAACGAATATATCTAACGGATAATGAAACGGATCGGATGTTAAACGGATCGGATGTTTTATTACCATATCCTTATCCGTTTATAATTCGAATGTCTATAATCGAATACGGATAATATCCTCTTGAGACGGATTCGGATAATATCCTCTGTAAACGAATTCGGATGTGGACGGATATCGGATTTTCGAATATCCATTTACAGCTCACTGTAAATCAATGTGAGAGCTGAACCTTAGAATTATTGCACTACCCAACAGTACGAGTAACACCAACAACTACATATGGATTAGAAAGAAGACCACAAGGATCATCCAAAGACTCTCTGCGCATTCTCATTTGACTTCAGGAGAAGGTGGGTGTATACCGTGATAAGATCAATGTCATACTCGGTGGATCTTATCAGGAAAGAACTACGATTGCGAGATGAGGCTTACTTTTGGTATTCTGTAAGGAGACGTACGGACGGAAGGAACTTGATTTTTGGATTACCAACGAACAACCAGACACGTAGATCGTGCAGGAGGACTCCAATGACAAACCGGAGTCCGAGGTGATTAATCCATGGGAATGAGAAACAAGATTCGGGAAAAACTTAAGAGCGACAGATTGGGTTAAAAGAAAAATTGGCGGGAATAGTAAATGACTATGGCTATGAATTGAAAGACCGGAATGATTATTGAAGTATCGGACACATTGACAACTTCACAAAATGATAGCAGACAAGAAACTTCAGCATCGATCAACTTACCATCACAGAGACTTCAATACAACGATGAACGGTACATTAAAACATGCATATCATGTGCATCATGCAATTTCATTTTGTTGTGTGCGCTTTGATTTGATTGTTGGTTACCTTTCGAGGTAACCTGAGCGTACGAGAGTTCTAGTTGCGCGGTAAGATGAGGGTCGTGCCTTACAACGGACTTCAACTGACGGCTACGGTGATTAGGACACCTTGGGTTCCGTGGTATCTATGTACGAGGGAGTTGTAAGATTTCCTCTACTTATGCGAAAGGAAGATGTTCGATTCTCTCTAAGCTTTGTGCACGAGATATGTTGGATTCTCTTCTACTTAGATATTCGGGAGATGCTGGATTCTCTTGAACTTAGGGGTTTGAGAAATGCTGGAATTTCTTGAACTAGATCGTTGGAAGATGCCGAAATCTGTCCAACTTAGGCTGAGAGATGGGGTTCCCTCAATTGTCTGCTGAGAGACGGGGTTCTCTCTTGTGTGATCGAGAGACGGCGTTCTCTCGCTTTCTATGTTCGAGAGACGGGGTTCTCTCCTCTTTTGTTCTGAGAGATGGGACTCTCTTTGTATGTCTCGGTTGTGATGCACATCGACGACTACGGACTAGAAGAAGCAAGAACGGGACGTCCTTGAAGAGACGTTGGTCCTACATCGAAGAGATGGCTGTTTTTACGATAGAAGAATTATAATTTGCTTCGGACTTGATGATTGTGAAGTATCCAGTTGAGATCCAAATCGGGAGATACAAGTCTAGGGAAAACAAGCAAATTCCTATGGCAAGGGCACTGTGGGAAGGATAGAAATCAGAGAAAACAACTTGGGAGACTAAGGAGGAGATGAAGAAGTTTTGTCCGGGTTGTTTGAAGTCGAAGAGTGAACCTGGGGACCTGGTTCTCCTAAGGAGGGGAGATTGTGATGCCCCGTCCGATAAATCGCACAGGTATGCGTCACGAGAGAGTTTACCTTACGCATTTATGTGATTTAATTCCCTTCCTATGCGTTTAATTCCAACTTTGTTTGCAATGGGATTGAATTGACTAAAATGCAAAATGATAAAATATTAATTCTTACATAACAACCCAAGAACGGAACTTATGTGAATTTAAATTAATGGTTAGAGTTGGATTTAAATAGGACTTGGACCTATTTGTGTGTTTGAGGCCTAACTTGAGTTAGGTGGGTTTGGGCCGTTCGGGACCAATATGTGCTTGGGAATTGGAATTCGAATTCCGACACCACCATTGGACTTGATTCGGTGATTCGGATCCAATGGAATTTACTTTATATCTTTCGGAAACTATTTAGACATTAAACCCTTTTACTTTGACCTATTGGGCCGGAAGTCATTTATTTGAGCCCAAATCCTAAAAAAGCCTATACCCTCATATTATATCTTGGAAACCCTAATGGAATCTTTAGCCACCATATATATACCATAAAACCCTAACCTAGCTTCATTTTAATCTTCGCTTCACACAAATCATATCATCTATGCAAGAGCTTCAAGAGAGGATGAAGATCTAAGACTTTCCTACACTTTCAAGAGCTTATATCTCCCTCGTTTCTTCACATTTTGCAAGCCGAAGTGAGCTATGGATTTCTCTTGATGTGTATTTCATTTCTATCCATGAATCTGAGCATGAAATTGAATGTATGAGCTTATATGAGGAAGTCTTGTGAAAATGGTGATTTATTCCCAACTTCAAGATTATGCCTTATATGATGAACCCTTGAGATCTTGAGCTTGATATATGTGTTAAACATGATTTATGTGATGATCTATATGATTTTCATGGAATTTTGTTGGTTGTTTTTGGGTGAAATCCGCCATTTTTGGCTTTGGAAGTCTTCTTCCCAAAGCTGTCATGTTTCTGCACTAGACTGACGCCCAGATTTGGTAGAACGGCGGTTCCATTTTGGCTTTGAGCCCAGAACGGCCCTTCCCAGCCAGGGCTGATGTCTGCACCGAAGACGGGAAGGACCGTCCCCATTTATACCTTGTGCTGGGAACGGCTGTTCCCAGCTTCGCTGGGGAGATCCGCGGGAAGGACCATTCCCATGTAAGACTATGCATGGGAATGGCCGTTCCCAACCCCTTGTTCCCCTTTTGTGCATGTTCTTTTGTGTTTACTTGATCCGTTTGAAATGCTTTATGAATTATATGTTATGATATGACTTCGATTTCATTCTTAGATGATAATACGTCATTTTAATTGAATAACATAGTATCAAAGTTTGTCCTATGTTATGCTACTTGACCAATGTGATTCATATCATTCCATAATGCATTGTTAAACCTTAATACTTCATTAATTGCATGATTTGGTGGAATATGTGGACTATGCTATGTCATCCATGTGTACAGTTCCTTCCATATTCTATATCATTCGTCTCTCGGTACGCCGTGTGTCTTACTTCGTTCATATAGAGTTTAAGTCATGGGCTTTTGTACGTTTCTTACAAAGTTTGTTGGTGCCGGTGGGCCCGTGGTTTAGAGTGTTTGGCCCTTCACACTCTCAGACTCTACTATCACGAGGTGAGGTTTTGGATTTTGTATACTTATGCGACCTATGGCCTTTACATGCTGATTTCCACCCTTGCATGCGAGTATACCCTACTATAGATACGTATGTGTTGGATATGATATATTTATGAACTTTGCGTGCGTCCTATGTAGGTGGAGTTCATTGAGGCTTAAAGTTCCATCGCGTAGAAATATATATATGAAAACCAGTTTTTCAGGCATATTTAAGCTATTTTGGAAAAATCAGTTGTGTTATGTTTCTTTAGCGAGTTGGCCATGTTATATGGTATATGTTCTATTCTGTTCTATCTTTGGGCCCAGGAGCTACCAGTAATGGGGCCCCCGGGACGGTTAGGGCAGTCGGGTATTTACCCGTTGCGTAGCCTCCACATGTACGATTAGGATGCACTGGGACCCACCAGGAGGTTTGGTTAGGAAACGGAGTCCTGAGGGTTGTAGTAGCATTAGCACTCCCCTCGCCTGTCTTGATGGTTAGGGTCGCGCAACCCTACCGTCACCCGGAGTTGAGGTTGGTTTGTTATTTCTATTTTATGAGGAGTTGAGGTTGGAAGGTCGTACTTGCTGAGCAGTTGATTATGTTATGTTATGTTATGGAATTATGAATCGGGATAGAGTTTTTCTGAAAAATGGTTTCTAAACTTATATCTATATCTATTTGGGTTCTTTCAAAATGTTTTGGAATGCAACACCTATACTAGGTTCATGAGTCCATCCTTTTATTCTATGCTATGCTCTGTATATATATATTGTGGGTGTGTGTTAGCCCCCTCACTCAGTCGGTTGACTGACCCCCTCATTTTATCTTTTAGTTTGCAGGTTTACTTTGGCTTGAGCTAGAAGTGAGTCTCCTGGGTCACACTTGTCAGTCTAGTTGGTGATAGGATACATTTGTCTCATACTCTACTTACGTTATGTATTTATGTTTCGTACTTGAAGATTATGCTTATGTTCTACTTAGACTTAAACCCGTGTGGGGTTAGTAAGCTAGTACTTGGATATTATTAGCTATTACGAAGATACTTATGCTATGTTATTACGTTGGATTACGAATTGATATTCGGGATTAGGTATCTATGCTAGTTGAACCCGTCACCTGTTCTGCATGTTGTTTCAATTGCTTTCGCGCTCTGAGTTTGTCAAGTTAGATCCGCTTAGCCTAGTATGTGAGTTGGTCTCCCGTTCGCTATGATTCAGGTTCAGGCATGGACTTCCTATTTCATGACCAGGTTTGGATCTTGGTGTGGGGGATGTGGTATCACCTATCTGGGGTGCTACATCCTTAAGTGGTATCAGAGCTCCAGGTTGCAAAACCGTGCTCTAGTGTCGTGTTGTGTCTGTCTAGGTCAAATGGCGTAGGACAATTTGGTTATGTGCGCACCTGCATTATGATTTGAAGAGCTATGCATTCGAATTTTCATCACTTTGCTGAATTTATACTACTTGATGCATTGCATTTCTTGGTAGTTCTTGATTGATTTATTACGTGGAATGAGGATTTACTAATCGACATGCATATTTCGACATTGGAGTTGTGAGATTTTCAGGATGCTACCGCGTCAACAACACCACAGTCAACCGTCTCATCCAAATCTGAGCGACCGGGGACAATCTTCGACTGGAGTACCACCAATGAATTTGAAGGCGATGATTTACCGAGAATTTAGGACATTTAATCCTCCTCAATTTCGGGAAGGGAATGATATAAGGGCCGAAGAGTGGCTCTCAGAAATAGATGGCCTTTTTGAGATATGGCCATGCGACTGTCGAGATATGGCTCGCCTTGCTACGTTTCTTCTACAAGGTCAAGCAAGTTAATGGTGGAAAATAGTTGGCGAACAGTTAGAGACAACGGGCGAAGAGTTGACGTGGGATGTGTTTGTTCGAGGGTTCCAAAAGAGGTTTGCACGGGTCATATTGCACGACCGAAGACTCGAAGAATTTCTCGCTTTAAAACAAGGAGAAAGAACCGTTGTGGACTACATAGAGGAATTCGAGAGGTTAGGCGTGTATGTGCCCCACATTACGGGTAACGCTCGGGTGAAGGCTAGATACTTCACGAAAGGTCTTCGGTCTGAGTTCAAGGAAGCCTTAATTGCAGAGGATACAAGCACTTGGGATAAAGGCATAGAGAAAGTATTACGAGTTGAAAATAGGTGGTTGATAAAAAGTAAGGAAAGAAATGTGTCGGGGCCTGGACTTGAGCTGGGTTTATGCTCAAATTTAAACGTGAGAGGGGGATCCGATCAACAACGAACTCGAACCAAGAAGATTCGTGGAAAGAAGCATAAGAACAAAAACCCTCGAAAGCTGAAGAAAGAAATCCAACCGTGTACCTATTGTGGAGGAATCAACCATGCTTAAGACGCGTGTCGGGATCGATTGAAGAGGTTCTATGCTTGCGGGTCAAAAGATCACAAGGTTTCTGACTGTGACCGATCGAGAGCTAATAAGCAACGAATATGATACCAACGACTTCAGATTGGAGATCAAGATGAACTCGAACATTGAGGTATTAGCATTCATGGCACTTGCATCCATACCACATTTCAACTTTGCAATTGTTTAATTGTTATAACATTATTGCCAATCATTACTAAATGTTACTTGTTTGTCGTTATGTGCTCGAGTGATAACTATGTGATGCATCTCATTGCACTGTGACCCAACATGCATATCTAGTGTTTACTTTTGGGATTTTGCTTTATCTATTCTGCTGACTTCTGTTCGACGAATCTAGGAAAGACGGGTAGAGTAACGGGGTCAATTTGGGAAAGTCCACATACAAGATTAAAAGTTTGGGAATTAGTACACACTTTGAAGGAGGATTAATACTCCAAAAGAAATTTTGTTGTCAAGCATAAAGCGAACTGAGGGAGGATTGGACTTGAGAAATAATGGAAGTGTCGGGATTAGCTCGTGGGAATGTGACTAAGGAAAACAACGAGGAGTCCCACTATTGGAGCAGTTTGAACCAATATAACTACTGTTGAAATAAGAGTGTGAGTCAGAGATTGGGGATAAGTGTGATGAATTATAATGTGAGGGTTTGGAAGCCGATTTACTACAGTTGAAAGATAGTGGCTCTACGGGTGAAAAAAAAAAAAAAAGCAAGGAGCAACTCAACAACAAAGGAAGGTACTCGGAGGTGTAGAAATTATGGATTGAATCAATGTGAGAGCTGAACCGTATAATTATTGCACTACCCAACAGTACGGGTAACACCAAAAACTACATATGGATTAGAAAGAAGATCACAAAGATCATCCAAAGACTCTCTGCGCATTCTCATTTGACTTCAGAAGAAGCTGGGTGCATACCGTGATAAGATCAATGTCATACTCGGTGGATCTTATCAGGAAAGAACTATGATTGCGAGATGAGGCTTGTTTTTGGTATTCTGTAAGGAGACGTACGATCGGAAGGAACTTCATTTTAGGATTACCAACGAACAACTAGACACGTAGATCGTGCAGGAGGACTCCAATGACAAACCGGAGTCCGAGGAGATTAATCCATGGGAATGAGAAACAAGATTCGGGAAACACTTAAGACCGACAGATTGGGTTAAAAGAAAAATTGGCGGGAATAGTAAATGACTATGGCTATGAATTGAAAGACCGGAATGATTATTGAAGTATCGAACACATTGACAACTTCACAGAATGATAGCAGACAAGAAACTTGAGCATCGATCAACTTACCATCACAGAGACTTCAATACATCGGTGAATGGTACATTAAAACATGCATATCATGTGCATCATGCAATTTCATTTTGTTGTGTGCGCTTTGATTTGATTGTTGGTTGCCTTTCGGGGTAACCTGAGCGTACGACAGTTTTAGTTACGCGGTAAGATGAGGGTCGTGCCTTGCAACAGACTTCAACTGACGGCTACGGTGATTAGGACACCTTAGGTTCTGTGGTATCTGTATACGAGGGAGTTGTAAATTTCCTCTACTTATGTGAAAGGAAGTTGTTCGATTCTCTCTAAGCTTTGTGCACGAGAGATGTTGGATTCTTTTGTACTTAGATATTCGGGAGATGCTGGATTCTCTTGAACTTAGGGGTTTGAGAAATGCTGGAATTTCTTGAAGTAGATCGTTGGAAGATGCCGGAATCAGTCCAACTTAGGCTGAGAGATGGGGTTCCCTCAATTTTCTGCTCGAGAGACGAGGTGTGTGATCGAGAGACGGCGTTCTCTCACTTTCTGTGTTCGAGAGATGGGGTTCTCTCATCTTTTGTTCTGAGAGATGGGGTGCTCTCTGTATGTCTCGGTGGCGATGCACGTCGACGACTACGGACTAGAAGAAGCAAGAACGGGACGTCCTTGAAGAGACTTTGGTCCTACATCGAAGAGATGGCTGTTTTTACGATAACAGAATTACAATTTGCTTCGGACTTGATGATTGTGAAGTATCCAGTTGAGATCCAAATCGGGAGATACAAGTCTAGGGAAAATAAGCAAATTCCTATGGTCAGGGCACTGTGGGAAGGACAGAAATCAGAGCAATCAACTTGGGAGACTAAGGAGGAGATGAAGAAGTTGTGTCCGGGTTGTTTGAAGTCGAAGAGTGAACCTGGGGTCCAGGTTCTCCTAAGGAGGGGAGATTGTGATGCCCCGTCCGATAAATCGCACAGGTATGTGTCACGAGAGAGTTTACCTTACGCATTTATGTGATTTAACTCCCTTCCTATGCGTTTAATTCCAACTTTGATTGAAATGGGATTGAATTGACTAAAATGAAAAATGATAAAATATGAATTCTTACATGACAAGCCAAGAACAGAACTTATGTGAATTTAAATTATCTGTTAGAGTTGGATTTAAATAGGACTTGGACCTATTTGTGTGATTGAGGCCTAACTTGAGTTAGGTGGGTTTGGGTCGTTCGGGACCAATATGAGCTTGGTAATTGGAATTTGAATTCCGACACCACCATTGGACTTGATTCAGTGATTCGGATCCAATGGAATTTACTTTATATCTTTCGGAAACTGTTTAGACATTAAACCCTTTTACTTTGGCCTATTGGGCCGGAAGTCATTTATTTGAGCCCAAATCCTAATAAAGCCTCTAGCCTCATATTATATCTTGGAAACCCTAATGGAATCTTTAGCCACCATATATATACCATAAAACCCTAACCTAGCTTCATTTTAATCTTCACTTCACACAAATCATATCATCCATGGAAGAGCTTCAAGAGAGGATGAAGATCTAAGACTTTCCTACACTTTCAAGAGCTCATATCTCCCTCGTTTCTTCATCATTTCGCAAGCCGAGGTAAGCTATGGATTTCTCTTGATGTCTATTTGATTTCTATCCATGAATCTGAGCATGAAATTGAATGTATGAGCTTATATGAGGAAGTCTTGTGAAAATGGTGATTTATGCCCAACTTGAAGATTATGCCTTATATGATGAACCCTTGAGATCTTGAGCTTGAAATATGTGTTAAACATGATTTATGTGATGATCTATATGGTTTTCGCGGAATTTTGTTGGTTTGTTTTTGGGTGAAATCCGCCATTTTTGGCCGTGGAAGTCTTCTTCTCGAAGCTGTCACGTTTCTGCACTAGACTGACGCCCAGATTTGACCAGAACGGCCGTTCCATTTTGGCGTTGAGCCCGGAACGGCCCTTCCCAGCCAGGGCTGATGTCAGCACCGAAGATGGGAAGGACCGTTCCCATTTATACCTTGTGCTGGGACCGGCCGTTCCCAGCTTCGTTGGGGAGATCCGTGGGAAGGACCATTCCCATGCAAGATTATGCATGGGAATGGCCGTTCCCAACCCCCTGTTCCCCTTTTATGCATGTTCTTTTGTGTTTTCTTGATCCGTTTGAAATGCTTTATGAATTATATGTTATGATATGACTTTGATTCCATTCTTAGATGATAATACGTCATTTTAGTTGAATAACATAGTATGAAAGTTTGTCCTATGTTATGCTACTTGACCTATGTGATTCATATCATTCCATAACGCATTGTTAAACCTTAATACTTCGTTAATTGCATGATTTGGTGGAATATGTGGACTATGCTATGTGATCCATATGTACACTTCCTTCCATATTACATATCATTTATCTCTCGCTACGCCGTGCGTCTTACTTGGTTCGTATAGAGTTTAAGTCATGGGCTTTTGTACGTTTGTTACAGAGTTTGGTGGTGCCGGTGGGCCCGTGGCTTAGGGTGTTTGCCCCTTCACACTAAAACTCTACTATCACGAGGTGAGGTTTAGGATTTTGTATAGTTATGCGACCTAAGGCCTTTACATGCTGATTTCTACCCTTGCATGCGAGTATACCTTACTATAGATATGTATGTGTTGGATATGATATGTTTATGACCTTTGCGTGCGTCCTACGTGGGTGGAGGTCATTGAGGCTTAGAGTTCCATCGCGTAGAAATATATATAAAAACCAGTTTTTGAGGCATATATAAGCTATTTTGCAAAAAATCAGTTGTGTTACGTTTCTTTAGCAAGTTGGCTATGTTATATGGTATATGTTCTATTATGTTCTGTCTTTGGGCCCAGGAGCTACGAGTAATGGGTCCCCCGGGACGGTTAGGGCCGTCGGGTATTTACCCATTGCGTTGCCTCCACATGTACGATTACGATGTACTGGGACCCACCAGGAGGTTTGGTTGGGAAACGGAGTCCTGAGGGTTGTTGTAGCATTAGCACTCCCCTCGCCTGTGTTGATGGTTATGGTCGCGCAACCCTACCATCACCCGGAGTTGAGTTTGGTATGTTATTTCTATTTTATGAGGAGGTGAGGTTGGAAGCTCGTACTTGCCGAGCAGTTGATTATGTTATGTTATGGAATTATGAATCGGGATAGAGTCTTTCAGAAAAATGGTTTCTAAACTTATATCTATATCTATTTGGGTTCTTTCGAAATGTTTTGGTATACAACACCTATCCTAGGTTCATGAGTCCATCCTTTTATTCTGTGCTATGCTCTATATAAATATATTGTGGGTGTGCGTTAGCCCCCTCACTCAGTCAGTTGACTGACCCCCTCATTTTATCTTTTAGTTTGCAGGTTTTCTTTTGGCTTGAGCTAGGCGGAAGTGAGTCTTGTTGGTCACACTTGTCAGTCTAGTTGGTGATAGGATGCATTTGTCGCATACTCTACTTACGTTATGTATTTATGTTTCGTACTTGAAGATTATGTTTATGTTCTACTTAGACTTAAACCCGTGTGGGGTTAGTAAGCTGGTACTTGGATATTATTAGATATTATGAAGATACTTATGCTATGTTATTACGTTGGATTACGAATTGATATTCGGGATTAGGTATCTATGCTAGTTGAACCCGTCAACTGTTCTGCATGTTGTTTCTATTGCTTCCGCGCTCTGAGTTTGTCAAGTTAGATCCGCCTAGCATAGTGTGTGAGTTGGTCTCCCGTTCGCTATGATTTGGATTCAGGCATGGACTTCCTGTTTCATGACCGGGTTTGGATCTTAGTGCGGGGGATGTGGTATCCTCCGTCTGGTGTGCTACATCCTTAAGTGGTATCAGAGCTCCAGGTTGCAAAACCGAGCTCTAGTGTCGTGTTGTGTCTGTCTAGGTCGAATGGTGTAGGACAATTTGGTTATGTGCGCACCTGCATTAAGATTTGAAGAGCTATGCATTCGAATTTTCATCACTTTGCTGAATTTATACTACTTGATGCATTGCATTTCTTGGTAGTTCTTGATTGATTTATTACGTGGAATGAGCATTTACTAATCGACATGCATATTTCGACATTGAAGCTGTGAGATTTTCCGGATGCCACCGCGTCAACAATACCACAGTCAACCGTCTCATCCAAATCTGAGCGACCGAGGACATTCTTCGACTAGTGTACCACCAATGAATTTGAAGGCGATGATGTACCGAGAATTTAGGACATTTAATCCTCCTCAATTTCGGGAAGGGAATGATACAAGGGCCGAAGTGTGGCTTTCAGAAATAGAGGGCCTTTTTGAGATATGGCCATGCAACTCTCGAGATATGGCTACCTTGCTACGTTTCTTCTACAAGGTAAAGCAAGGCAATGGTGGAAAATAGTTGCCCAACAGTTAGAGACAACAGGCGAAGAGTTGACGTGGGATGTGTTTGTTCGAGGGTTCCGAAAGAGGTTTGCACGGGTCATATTGCACGATCGAAGATTTGAAGAATTTCTCGCTTTAAAACAAGGAGAAAGAACCGTTCTGGACTACATAAAGGAATTCGAGAGGTTGGGCGTGTATGTGCCCCACATTACGGGTAACGATCGGGTGAAGGCTAGATACTTCATGAAAGGTCTTCGAGATGAGTTCAAGGAAGCCTTAATCGCAGAGGATACAAGCAGTTGGGATAAAGGCATGGAGAAAGCATTACGAGTTGAAAATAGGTGGTTGATAAAAAGTAAGGAAAGAAATGTGTCGGGGCCTAGACCTGAGCTGGGTTTATGCTCAAATTTATACGTGAGAGGGGGATCCGATCAACAGGGAACTCGAACCAAGAAGATTCGTGGAAAGAAGCTTAAGAACAGAAACCCTCGAAAGCTGAAGAAAGAAATCCAACCGTGTAACCATTGTAGAGGAATCAACCATGCTTACGACACGTGTCGGGATCGATTGAAGAGGTGTTATGCTTGCGGGTCAAAGGATCATATGGTTTCTGACTGTGACCGATCGAGAGCTAATAAGCAACGAATATGAGACCAACAACTTCATATTGGAGATCAAGATGAACTCGAACATTGAGGTATTAGCATTCATGACACTTGCATCAATACCACATTTCAACTTTGCAATTGTTTAATTGTTATGACATAATTGCCAATCATTACTAATTGTTACTTGATTGTCGTTATGTGCTTAAGTGATAACTATATGTTGCATATCATTGCACTGTGACCCAACATACATATCTAGTGTTTACTTTTGGGATTTTGTTTCATCTATTCTGCGGAGTTCTGTTCGACGAATCTAGGAAAGACGGGTAGAGTAACGGGTCAGTTTGGGAAAGTCCACATAAAAGATTAAAAGTTTGGGAATTGGTACACACTTTGAAGGAGGATTAACTCTCCAAAAGAAATTTTGTTGTCAAGCATAAAGCGAACTGAGGGAGGATTGGACTTGAGAAATAATGGAAGTGTCGGGATTAGCTCGTGGGAATGTGACTAAGGAAAACAACGAGGAGTCCCACTATTGGAGCAGTTTGAACCAATATAACTACTGTTAAAATAAGAGTGTGGGTTAAAGATTGGGGATAAGTGTGACGAATTATAATGTGAGGGTTTGGAGACCGATTTACTACAGATGAAAGATAGTGGCGTTACGGGTGAAAAAAAAAAAACAAGGAGCAACTCAACAACAAAAGAAGGTACTCGGAGGTGTAGAAATTATGGATTGAATCAATGTGAGAGCTGAACCTTAGAATTATTGCACTACCCAACAGTACGGGTAACACAAAAAACTACATATGGATTAGAAAGAAGACCACAAGGATCATCCAAAGACTCTCTGTGCATTCTCATTTGACTTCAGGAGAAGGTGGGTGTATACCGTGATAAGATCAATGTCATACTCGGTGGATCTTATCAGGAAAGAACTATGATTGTGAGATGCGGCTTGTTTTTGGTATTCTGTAAGGAGACGTACGGACGGAAGGAACTTGATTTTTGGATTACCAAAGAACAACCAGACACGTAAATCGTGTAGGAGGACTCCATTGACAAACCAGAGTCCGAGGAGATTAATCCATGGGAATGAGAAACAAGATTCGGGAAAAACTTAAAAGCGACAGATTGGGTTAAAAAACAAATTAGCGGGAATAGTAAATGACTATGGCTATGAATTGAAAGACTGGAATGATTATTGAAGTATCGGACACATTGACAACTTCACAGAATGATAGCAGACAAGAAACTTCAACATCGATCAACTTACCATCACAGAGACTTCAATACATCGGTGAACGGTACATTAAAACATGTATATCATGTGCATCATGCAGTTTCATTTTGTTGTGTGTGTTAGGAATAGTGCCCTAGAAAGCCGATTAGTCATTATCCGTTTTGGGACTTACCTAGTATCACAGACAATCTTTGAATAATATACGATTGATTAATATCATAGGCAAACACTTCTTTATATGCTCTTGTTTGGTATGCGTTTACTTTAGCTGTGCATGTATGAGAACTCCCCTAATCCTGATGACTTTAGGACTCTACCATTTAGGTGAAATGGTTCAAGAAACGAGCCTTATATCACATAAGTCATGATTAGTAAAATACTCCAAGCCGATGAGTCCTACAGACAGTGGGAGTGTCAACCTAACTCCTCTAAGGCTTGCTTGTGGGATCACGCCCTTAAGAAGGACCACCTTGTTTCATGGAGGTGCAAAGTGTATAGTTGATACGTGCGTGATACATGAGGGTGCTTACTTCAATAAGTAAGTTCACTGAGGTGCCCCGTGTGAGAAGATTCCTAAATGGGAAAGGAAGTTTCTATTTCAGGAAATGGAAACTTCCAGATTAGGAAATATCTCACGAGTCATTGATGTGATTAATTGATCCTTAGACTTGAGGTTCCATGTCACTTTATGAGTTAACTCTGTAGCCTTTGGTATAAGCTTTAAAGGGTGTCGCCTTAGACAACTGATTCAAGGCTTATGCTGGGGCTGCACAAGTGACTCATGAAAGTGAATGAGAATCAAGAAAGGACCTACACTTGCATATGCAACGTGATCTCTTATTGTGTAAGTCATTCATATGCCATATGGAGTCCTTGGCCAAGGCAGTAGATCAAGACATTAAGAAAAGGGTTTCTTGGATTGAGATCAAATGGATATGAAATGCACTTAGCTTTAAGACCAGATTATTAGGGTTCTGATTATTCCCTTACCCTAGATCTTGGTTGAGAGATAGTAAGTAGGAGGATTGTATCTCACATGAATCAATGACTTAAAGGTTCTGTCGAATCCGAACATTCCAATTCAGCTAGGGGTTAAACACCTGTTGCTAGACTATGGTCGTTTAATCTGTGGATTGATTAATTAATTAGTGAATTAATTAATTAGGGTCACTGCTAATTGAATTGAGAACCTAGAGGGTCACACACAACAACTTGGTTACATGAGTTAAGGCTTGAAAATGATTAAACGAGTTAATCGGGCCTAGAGGGTTCCACACGTGTGAAACCACACGTGTGGGTCACGTGAGTGGACACGTGTCATTGTAACACGTGTGCCACACGTGATTATTTAATTATATATTAAATAATTAATTTGTTAATTATTTAATAGACTTTGGTTTAATTTTGAATTAAAAAGAAAGTCTTATTTTGGAGAAAAATAATCTAGTTAATTAATTGTGAATTAATTAATTAGAAAAAATAAGTTATTTATTTTAAATAAATAAAGTATAAAATTATCCAAAAATAGTTTGGATATTTTAACTCACTTGAAAGTTGATTTGAATTTGAATTCAAAGTCAAAGTCAAAATTACTTGATGATCAAGTAATATGAGCGAGGGACCAAATCCTTAGTCCATAAGGACTAGGATTTTCGGCCTCTCCCATCCTATATATAGGGGAACTCGAGCTCCCCTTAGAGCTAATCGAGAATTCTTTTGGTTCATGTGTTGAACACCATCCTTTCTCCAAGATCAAATAAACCCTAGGTTAAGCCTAAACACTAACTAAAGAACTAGCATCCTTACTAGTTAGATTGTAACCAAGTTGGTGGACTATCTCTAGAGAACTTCAAGTTAGAAGTTTTGAAGATTCGAGCTTTACCAAAAAGTGGGGATCAAGCAAAACAATCAAAAGGGAAGATGAAATGATTCTGAACCCGAAAGAAAACGAGTGAAAAAATCGAACCAAAGAAGATGGCGAAAACCGTTCCTCCATATCCTGAAGGATGAATTTTTTCACGAGGGTTTTATGGCTGGCAGATTTCTACTTTCGGAAAACTGGTTTTCGAAGGGAGTTTCAATCATGCCTTTCTCGTTTCATGTTTCTTTCTTTATGTTATATTGTTAAGAACTTCCCTAACATTAATTGAATCTAGGTTGGTGTGGATTGTCATCCCTACAATGGATTCTGAAATAGAAAGAGATTTCGAGGAACGGGTTGCCATTACCGCATGAAGCGCGTTTGAGGGCGGCTCAAAACGTGTCAAGAAAGCTACTACCCAAGTGAGTTTCTTGACCTCTACGAATTTGGATACACGATTGTGAGTCCAAGATCCTTTTGTTGGAAAAATTTTTAAATTTCCGCTGCTTTCTGATTCCTGTTTTCCAACAGTGTGTGCTTTGATTTTATTGTTGGTTGCCTTTCGGGGTAACCTGAGCATACGAGAGCTCTAGTTGCGCGGTAAGATGAGGGTCGTGCCTTGCAACGGACTTCAACTGACGCCTACGGTGATTAGGACACCTTGGGTTCCGTGGTATCTGTGTACGAGGGAGTTCTAAATTTCTTTTACTTATGTGAAAGGAACATCTTCGATTCTCTCTAAGCTTTGTGCACGAGAGATGTTGGATTCTCTTGTACTTAGATATTCGGGAGATGCTGGATTCTCTTGAACTTAGGGGTTTGAGAAATGCTGGAATTCCTTGAATTAGATCGTTGGAAGATGTCGGAATCTGTCCAACTTAGACTGAGAGATGGGGTTCCCTCAATTGTCTGCTCGAGAGGCGGGGTTCTCTCTTGTGTGATCGAGAGACGGGGTTCTATCGCTTTCTGTGTTCGAGAGACGGGGTTCTTTCATGTAACACCCCAAGCGGTGGGGCATCACACCCCCGCACTATGACCCAACACGTGTACGAAATGGAGAGTCCGTACACGTACTAAGTCACAACGAACGGGGGAAAGACGAAAAACGCACCCACTGGCTAGGCGGTATCAAACCCTGTACAAGTGAAAGAATGCAAAACATGACAGCGGAAGCAATACAAAATGGCAACTTTTAAAAACTTTTACACACCAAGCATACAACGCAGTTCATACAATAGAATCAAATATACGAGTTCAACTAGTTCAGCAAACCTATCCTAACCTGTCCCGAATAATTACACATCAAAACGGGTTCAACTATTCCGAGCACCTGTCCTAACCTGTCCCGAATTTCAATCATTCAAATCATAGATTCCTAACCTGCACAGAACATATCTTATACAGAGTTTACGAACCATAAATCAGAATAAAATACTTAACAAACTTAAACGAACAGACACAGACTCGACAGACACGACACAACGCCGCCTAGCACGAACTCCAACGACCTGAACCTGCAAGTAAAAACATAAACGGGGAGGGGCTGACACACGCACACTATACATATATATAGAGCAAAGCACAAAGAAGAAGCGACGTTCGTGAACCCGGGGTTAGTTTTTGCACGCCAAAACATTTTCCCGTGATAATATACATATAGGGAGACTTAAAATCAAACAAACAAATCTTAACTCAAACGTTCTTAAAACATAAGTTCAGATTCATGCAGACTTAACACACATATCAGAGCATATCTTATTAATTTAAAAGTATATCAATTTTTATCTTAATTTAACAATCTACCCCCGTTTCACGAACTTATGACAGACGGACAGACAAAACACACTTACTCATATCTGAACAAAACTCATAAAACAATCCCACCTGCACACCATTGGGGAAGAGAGGTGCCCCTCTCAACCCACCACAGAACGAAACATATGAACCGGAGGATCCCGCCCGGTTGCTTCGACGGCCATGCCAAAATGCGCTCCGTGGGCATAGGAGAACCACGTCTCCCGTTGGGGGAGAAGTGCATAGGGGTCGTAACCGGCGACCCCGATGGTCGTCCCGGGTCTCCCTTACCCACAATCTCCGGGGCCCATCACACAGATAAACAGACATACCAGAAACTTAACTTGTCGTACACAGACTGACGGACATACCTCATGCAGATCGTGCTTATCATATCACACGTACATATCACGCAGACTGACTTCGAAATCATAACAGAACTGAGACAAAGCATACATAGGCTCATACATAGCGTTTTGTATTTTCAAATCAAATCATATGACAAAACGAGCAAAATACGTACTTCACACATATCTACATATACATAAGGCTTATAAACCGCATTCATTCGAAAACGAGAACGTTGCAATAGGGTATAACTATATCCTAACCTCACCTGGTACCAAACACAGCCGAACACAAAGCAGAAGGTCCACCCCGGAACCTGCACGATTCACTTGTCACCACCCCGGGTGCACCTGAACCAACTGAACACACAAAACAGACCACAAGGCTCAGACTCAAACTCAGACAACCACACAGGGACGCACGGCAAATGCAATCACATAAGCAGGATTCAAATCCATATTAATTTCAGGCAAAACAAAACATTAAGGCATGTCCATAAGCACAATTAATGCAATTAAGGGGACTCGAAAGGCATTGGAATTCACAGATAACATTTCGTAAATTTATACGTATTATAAAGCCAAACAAATCATATAATAACATGCTACAAATTCTATTTAAAGATCACGAAGTTACATATCAAATTCCAATTTACGTGATTAACATATTTATTTACCAAGTGACAATTTGAAGTTCAATTAATTCAAATCACGCAAGTTTACATATCACATTTTATACAAAATTCACATAATAGCACGTTACGAATCCCTTTAAGCTTACGAAGTCATATATCAAATTCCAATTATGTTATTCAATATTACCAAGTTCATACAATTTATATGTTTAGTGAAATTACATATACACCCCCTTCAAGATACCCAAATAGCTCAAATTCGATACATCGGAATTCAAATGACATATCAAAGCATCAATATAATCCATAATTCATCTAATACATGATTTCGTACTCATTGAAATACAATTCGATCGACAAATCAAGCAATTAGCAATTAAAACAATTAATTTCAAATATTCAAGTTATACAAAATAAATCACAACAAATCAACCGGACATCCGATTGACGAACGGGAAGTGGCGTTGGACTCACCACAAAGAAACGGACCTACTGTCCGAAAGTCGCCGGAATGCCGCCACCGTAGCCGGCCGAACAGCCACCGGCCGCCATCGGAACACCGCCTCCGGTGGTCGGAAAAATCCCCGGAAGGACAGACACGTGTGTCTCGGCCTGCTCGACAAAAGCCCTCAATCAATTTCAGAAAATACCAAACACGCCGGACTTCGTTGACGAAAAACCGAACCAAAATCCTAGTACGAAAACTGAAATTAAATACAAACCGCTAAACGAAAATAAAATCCGGACATACCGTTGGAAAGCCCGTAACGAGCTCTACGAAAGTCCCCCAGCCAAAACCCGGAAAAAGTCGCCGGAAAATCGGACCGCCGGTCCAGGCCCGGTCCGCCACCAGTCCGCCACCGCCGGCCGGTTCTCGAGTCGGGGCCAACGCCATCCGCTAGTTTCCGTCGTTCAAAGCAACTTTCGTGAAGCGACCAACACCAAAACCGGCCGGGAAAAGGGCCCAAATCGCCGCCGAAGTTCTGCCGCCGCGCCACCGCCGATTCCGCCATCTCCGCCGCGATTCGCTCAAAAAGGAGGCCGGAAATGGAACGGGAAGGGTAAAAAACGTAGGGTAGGGTAGTGGTTGGCCGGCGAAAGTCGCCGGATCGCCGGCGACGAAGTGGTGGCGCCACCCGCCACTTTCAGGCAGCCGCTGCGCCGCCGTGGGTCGTCGGTTGGCCACGAAGTTGGTACGGTTGTGACGGGCTTGTCGAGCTGATGAATTTCGACTATTGATTCGTCGAATTCCGTCGAGAAACGAGGGAGAACGAGCATGTGTGTGTAAACACACCTCGAGTGCGTGAACAGTAACGCTCGCGAGAGGAAGACGATGCAGGCTGAGGTCTGATCTTTTGGCACGAATTACGAGGATTCGGGGTATAAATCTCGGGTCCTCGTACGCAAAAACTGTCGGAAGAACGGGCTAACGAAGTCAGAATTGGGCAAACTCAGAGTCTACGGACTCGTCTCGATGCCCCGAACGCGTTGAAGGGGTCAAAAAGGTCGAAAACTCGATCGAACGAGAAATGACCAAAAGACCCCTAAAAAGAGAAAATTACAAAGGGGCCCCTAAACTCTAAAAGAGTTCAAAATAGGGCCACGAAAATATAAAATCACATAATTAAACACATTAAAAGGTTGGAACGTGGCATACCTTATAAATCGGACGAGCGGGATGTTACAAACTCCCCTCCTTCAAAAGGACCTGTCCTCAGGTCCTAAGGTCAGATCTTTAATGGAGCTGAAACGAATTCCACTTCAAGCTTCCGCTGCGCAACTCTGATCTAGGCGGACTGCAATCTCTGCAGGATACTTCTCCCTTAGTTGGCATCAACTCCCTTCATAGTGATTCGTTATCATAGAGGTCCCACTGAGCACTTGACCGTTGGTCACTTCAACTCATTCGATCACCACTAGGCCACTGCACCCGAAGCTTGATACCATCACGTCCTCGTTGCTTGCAAGCTGTCGTCTGGCCAAAAGTAACGCAACTGCAACAAACAAGAGAGAGAATCCCATCTCTCAACACACAAGCGAAGGAACCCCGTCCCTCGGCACACAAAAGAGAAAACCCCGTTTCTCAACACACAAAAGAGACAACCCCGTCTCTCAGGAACAACATCGAGAGAACCCCGTCTCTCACCCTATGTCTGATTGATTCCACATCTCTCAGACAATCTAGTTTGAGAAAATCCGGCATTTCTCAAACCCTAAATTCAAGGGAATCCAGCAGCCCTCGAATACCTAAGAACAAGAGAATCCAGCATCTCTTGTGCACAAAACTCAGAAAGAATCCAACATCTTTCTACCACACAAATAGAGAGAATCCTGCATCTCCCTAGCACGTAAACAGAGAGAATTAAATCACCCTCACTCAAGCACAAAAGCAGAATTAAAATCACAACAATCAGTAAGTATCACAATTGACAGATATATCACGTAATATTAAGAATTAATCAAATAAAGAATGCATGTATGCTCATGTCATGCATGCTTAACGTACCGTTCACCGTAGTATTGGAAGCCTTGACCAAGAAAGGTGATTACATTGATGCTAAAGCAGCCGTGTAGTTAAAACACTAAGTTGGTGCATGAGGGTTAAGAATGCAAATGTAATGTTGGGTTTAAGTCATGTAAGCACAACAATAAAAGCAATTAAAGACACATTGATAAAATGTTGCACAATCGTAATCATATTGCGCACTTAGTCACATAACTCAATACAATTCAAACTGAGGAAGCAAAATTACAGGCCAAACGGATGCAATGCGCACATATTCCTATGCCGTACGACCTAAACTGACACGACACGACTCCAGAGCACCGGTTCTGAACCTGGTAGCTCTGATACCACTCAAGATGTAACACCCCAAGCGGTGGGGCATCACAGCCCCGCACTATGACCCGACACGTGTAAGAAATGGAGAGTCCGTACACGTACTAAGTCACAGCGAACGGGTGACAGACGAAAAACGCACCCACTGGCTAGGCTGTATCTAACCCTGTACAAGGGAAAGAATGCAAAACATGACAGCGGAAGCAATACAAAATGGCAACTTTTAAAAACTTTTACACACCAAGCATATAACGCAGTTCATAAAATAGAATCAAATATACGGGTTCAACTAGTTCAGCAAACCTGTCCTAACCTGTCCCGAATAATTACACATCAAAACGGGTTCAACTATTCCGAGCACCTGTCCTAACCTGTCCTGAATTCCAATCATTCAAATCACAGATTCCTAACCTGCACAGAACATATCTTATACAGAGTTTACGAACCATAAATCAGAATAAAATACTTAACAAACTTAAACGAACAGACACAGACTCGACAGACACGACACAACGCCGCCTAGCACGAACTCCAACGACCTGAACCTGCAACTAAAAACATAAACGGGGAGGGGTCAGTCCAAAGACTGAGTGAGGGGCTGACACACGCACACTATACATATATATAGAGCAAAGCACAAAGAAGAAGAGACGTTCGTGAACCCGGGGTTAGTTTTTGCACGCCAAAACATTTTCCCGTGATAATATCAAACAAATCTTAACTCAAACGTTCTTAAAACATAAGTTCAGATTCATGCAGACTTAACACACATATCAGAGCATATCTTATTAATTTAAAAGTATATCAATTTTTATCTTAATTTAACAATCTACCCCCGTTTCACGAACTTATGACAGACGGACAGACAAAACACACCTACTCATATCAGAACAAAACTCATAAAACAATCCCACCTGCACACCATTGGGGAAGAGAGGTGCCCCTCTCAACCCACCACAGAACGAAACATGTGAACCGGAGGATCCCGCCCGGTTCCTTCGACGGCCATGCCAAAATGTGCTCTGTCGGCATAGGAGAACTACGTCTCCCGTTGGTGGAGAAGTACACAGGGGTCGTAACCGGCGACCCCGATGGTCGTCCCGGGTCTCCCTTACCCACAATCTCCGGGGCCCGTCACACAGATAAACAGACTTACCAGAAACTTAACTTGTCATACACAGATAGACGGACATAACTCATGCAGATCGTGCTTATCATATCACACGTACATATAACGCAGACTGACTTAGAAATCATAACAGAACTGAGACAAAGCATACATAGGCTCATACATAGCGTTTCGTATTTTCAAATCAAATCATATGACAAAACCAGCAAAATACGTACTTCACACATATCTACATATACATAAGGCTTATAAACCGCATGCATTCGAAAACGAGCACGTTGCAATAGGGTATAACTATATCCTAACCTCACCTGGTACCAAACACAGCCGAACACAAAGCAGAAGGTCCACCCCGGAACCTGCACGATTCACTTGTCACCACCCCGGGTGCACCTAAACCAACTGAACACACAAAACAGACCACAAGGCTCAGACTCAAACTCAGACAACCACACAGGGACGAACGGAAAATGAAATCACATAAGCAGGATTCAAATCCATATTAATTTCAGGCAAAACAAAACATTAAGGCATGTCCATAAGCACAATTAATGCAATTAAGGGGACTTGAAAGGCAATGGAATTCACAGATAACATTTCGTAAATTTATACGTATTATAAAGCCAAACAAATCATATAATAACATGCTACAAATTCTATTTAAAGATCACGAAGTTACATATCAAATTCCAATTTACGTGATTAACATATTTATTTACCAAGTGACAATTTGAAGTTCAATTAATTCAAATCACGCAAGTTTACATATCACATTTTATACAAAATTCACATAATAGCACGTTACGAATCCCTTTAAGCTTACGAAGGCATATATCAAATTCCTATTATGTTATTCAATATTACCAAGTTCATACAATTTATATGTTTAGTGAAATTACATATACACCCCCTTCAAGATAGCCAAATAGCTCAAATTCGATACATCGGAATTCAAATGGCATATCAAAGCATCAATATAATCCATAATTCATCTAATACATGATTTCGTACTCATTGAAATACAATTCGATCGACAAATCAAGCAATTAGCAATTAAAACAATTAATTTCAAATATTCAAGTTATACAAAATAAATCACAACAAATCAATCGGACATCCGATTGACGAACGGAAGTGGCGTTGGACTCACCACAAAGAAACGGACCTACTGTCCGAAAGTTGCCGGAATGCCGCCACCGTAGCCGGCCGAACAGCCACCGGCCGCCACCGGAACACCGCCTCCGGTGGTCGGAAAAATCCCCGGAAGGACAGAAACGTGTGTCTCGGCCTGCTCGACAAAAGCCCTCAATCAATTTCAGAAAATACCAAACACACCGGACTTCGTTGATGAAAAACCGAACCAAAATCCTAGTACAAAAACTGAAATTAAATACAAACCGCTAAACGAAAATAAAATACGGACATACCGTTGGAAAGCCCGTAACGAGCTCTACGAAAGGCCCCAGCCAAAACCCGGAAAAAGTCACCGGAAAATCGGACCGCCGATCCAGGTCCGGTTCGCCGCCGCCGGCCGGTTCTCAAGTCGGAGCCAACGCCATCCGCTAGTTTCCGTCGTTCTAAGCAACTTTCGTGAAGCGACCAACACCAAAACCGGCCGGGAAAAGGGCCCAAATCGCCGCCGAAGTTCTGCCGCCGCGCCACCGCCGATTCCGCCATCTCCACCGCGATTCGCTCAAAAAGGAGGCCGGAAATGGAACGGGAAGGGTAAAAAACGTAGGGTAGGGTAGTGGTTGGCCGGCGAAAGTCGCCGGATCACCGGCGACGAAGTGGTGGCGCCACCAGGCACTTTCAGGCCGCCGCTGCGCCGCCGTGGGTCGTCGGTTGGCCACGAAGTTGGTACGGTTGTGACGGGCTCGTCGAGCTGATGAATTTCGACTATTGATTCGTCGAATTCCGTCGAGAAACGAGGGAGAACGAGCATGTGTGTGTAAACACACCTCGAGTGCGTGAACAGTAACAGTCGCGGGAGGAAGACGATGCAGGCTGAGGTCTGATCTTTTGGCACGAATTACGAGGATTCGGGGTATAAATCTCGGGTCCTCGTACGCAAAAATGGTCGGAAGAACGGGCTAACGAAGTCAGAATTGGGCAAACTCAGAGTCTACGGACTCGTCTCGATGCCCCGAACGCGTTGAAGGGGTCAAAAAGGTCGAAAACTCGATCGAACGAGAAATGACCAAAAGACCCCTAAAAAGAGAAAATTACAAGGGGGCCCCTAAAGTCTAAAAGAGTTCAAAATAGGGCCACGAAAATATAAAATCACATAATTAAACACATTAAAAGGTTGGAACGTGGCGTATCTTATAAATCGGACGAGCGGGATGTTACATCTCACCTTTTGTGCTGAGAGATGGGATTCTCTCTGTATGTCTCGGTTGCGATGCACGTCGACGAATACGGACTAAGGAGGAGATGAAGAAGTTGTGTCCGGGTTGTTTGAAGCCGAAGAGTGAACCTGGGGGCCATGTAATCCTAAGGAGGGAAGATTGTGACGCCCCGTCCGATAAATCGCACAGTTATGCGTCACGAGAGAGTTTACCTTACGTATTTATGTGATTTAATTCCCTTCCAATGCGTTTAATTGCAACTTTGATTGAAATGGGATTTAATTGACTAAAATGTAAAATTATTAAATATGAATTCTTGCATGACAACCTAAGAACGGAACTTATGTGAATTTAAATTAATTTTTACAGTTGGATTTAAATAGGACTTGGTCCTATTTATATGTTTGAGGCCTAACTTGAGTTAGGTGGGTTTGGGTCGTTCGGGACCAATATGAGCTTGGGAATTCGAATTCGAATTCCGACACCACCATTGGACTTGATTCGGTGATTCCGATCCAATGGAATTTACTTTATACCTTTCGAAAACTGTTTAGACATTAAACCCTTTTACTTTGACCTATTGGGCCGGAAGTCATTTATTTGAGCCCAAATCCTAACAAAGCCTCTAGCCTCATATTATATCTAGGAAACCCTAATGAAATCTTTAGCCACCATATATATACCATAAAACCCTAACCTAGCTTCATTTTAATCTTCACTTCACACAAATCATATCATCCATGGAAGAGCTTCAAGAGAGGATGAAAATCTAAGACTTTCCTACACCTTCAAGAGCTCATATCTCCCTCGTTTCTTCATCATTTCGCACTTCGAGGTAAGCTATGGATTTCTCTTGATGTGTATTTCATTTCTATCCATGAATCTGAGCCTGAAATTGAATGTATGAGCTTATATGAGGAAGTCTTGTGAAAATGGTGATTTATGCCCAACTTGAAGATTATGCCTTATATGATGAACCCTTGAGATCTTGAGCTTGAATATGTGTTAAACATGATTTATGTGATGATCTATGTGATTTTCGTGGAATTTTGTTGGTTGCTTTTTGGTGAAACCCGCCATTTTTGGCCTTGGAAGTCTTCTTCCCGAAGCTGTCACGTTTCTGCAATAGACTGACGCCCAAATTTGGCCAGAACGGACGTTCCATTTTGGCCTTGAGCCCGGAACGGCCCTTCCCAGCCTGGGCTGATGTCAGCATGGAAGACGGGAAGGACCGTTCCCATTTATACCTTGTGCTGGGAAAGGCCGTTCCCAGCTTCGCTGGGGAGATCCGCGAGAAGGACCGTTCTCATGCAAGACTATGCATGGGAATGGCCGTTCCCAACCCCCTTTTCCCCCCTTTTATGCATGTTCTTTTTTCTTTACTTGAACCGTTTGAAATGCTTTATGAATTATATGTTATGATATGACTTTGATTACAATCTTAGATGATAATAAATCATTTTAATTGAATAACTTCGTATGAAAGCTTGTCCTGTGTTATGCTACTTGACCTATGTGATTCATATCATTCCACAATGCATTGTTAAACCTTAATACTTCGTTAATTGCATGATTTGGTGGAATATGTGAACTATGCTATGTGATCCATGTGTACACTTCTTCCCATATTACATATCATTCGTCTCTCGGTATGCCGTGCGTCTTACTTGGTTCATATAGAGTTTAAGTCATGGACTTTTGTACGTTTGTTACAGAGTTTGGTGGTGCCGGTGGGCCCGTGGTTTAGAGTGTTTGGCCTTTCACACTCTCAGACTCTACTATCACGAGGTGAGGTTTAGGATTTTGTATAGTTATGCGACCTATGTCCTTTACATGCTGATTTCTACCCTTGCATGCGAGTAAACCCTACTATAGATACGTATGTGTTGGATATGATATGTTTATGACCTTTGCGTGCGTCCTACGTGGGTGGAGGTCATTGAGGCTTAAATTTTCATCGCGTAGAAATATATATAAGAACCAGTTTTTGAGGCAAATGTAAGCTATTTTGGAAAAATCAGTTGTGTTATGTTTCTTTAGCGAGTTGGGCATGTTATATGGTATATGTTCTATTTTGTTCTATATTTGGGCCCAGGAGCTACGGGTAATGGGTCCCCCGAGACGGTTAGGGCCGTCGGGTATTTACCCATTGCGTAGCCTCCACATGTACTTTCAGGATGTACCAGGACCCACCAAGAGGTTTGGTTGGGAAACGGAGTCCTGAGGGTTGTAGTAGCATTAGCACTCCCCTCGCCTGTCTTGATGGTTAGGGTAGCGCAACCCCATCATCAGCCGGAGTTGAGGTTGGTATGTTATTTCTATTTTATGAGGAGTTGAGGTTGGAAGCTCGTACTCGCCGAGCAGTTGATTATGTTATGTTAGGGAATTATGAATCGGGATAGAGTCTTTCTGAAAAATGGTTTCTAAACTTATACCTATATCTATTTGGGTTCTTTCAAAATGTTTTGGTATGCAACACCTATCCTCGGTTCATGAGTCCATTCTTTTATTATGTGCTATGCTCTGTATATATATATTGTGGGTGTGCGTTAGCCCCCTCACTTAGTCAGTTGACTGACCCCCTCATTTTATCTTTTAGTTTGCATGTTTTCTTTTGGCTTGAGCTAGACGGAAGTGAGTCTTCTGGGTCACACTTGTCAGTCTAGTTGGTGATAGGATGCATTTGTCGCCTACTCTACTTACGTTATGTATTTATGTTTCGTACTTGAAGATTTTTTTATGTTCTACTTAGACTTAAACCCGTGTGGGGTTAGTAAGCTGGTACTTGGATATTATTAGATATTATGAAGATACTTATGCTATGTTATTACGTTGGATTACGAATTGATATTCGGGATTAGGTATCTATGCTAGTTAAACCCGTCACCTGTTCTACATGTTGTTTCAATTGCTTCCGCGCTCTGAGTTTGTCAAGTTAGATCCGCCTAGCCTAGTGTGTGAGTTAGTCTCCCATTCGCTATGATTCGGATTCGGGCATGGACTTCCTATTTCATGACCGGGTCTGCATCTTAGTGCGGAAGATGTGGTATCCTCCGTCTGGGTTGCTACATATAAAATAGGGTTTAATATCATAATAATATTACAGAATTTAAACACCCACACATGCAAGCTATAATCCCGTACAAGGTTTTGGAGATATTTGCCAAGTGGGTAGAACAAAGGAGAGCAACGCTCGGGATTACAATGATCATTTCCATAACTCATTCATTCATACAGTCATTACGTGAGCCCGGAGAGAGGGCGAATTCTCCAACCTTCTCCTTGTGTGTGCATTTATTCATTTATTAGTTCATTAGTGATCACACAATCATTCATTCAGTCACAATCATTCATTTGTTCATTCATTCGTTTATTAACAATCATTCATAATCAATAACACTTACACCTTTTTCCTCCGGGCGGTGGACGGGTTTACAAGGCCCGACCACCTCATTCATTGACCAGTGGGTTTCATGCGTTCCCCAAAGGCGCTCAGCTCATTTTCCTTGCTAATATCCTAGCGAGGTCCGGACTCTGTGATTTTGGTGGGACTAATGTACGGAAATCCCCGTTAGCCCGAGCTTTCCTAGATAGCCATGTACACTAGTCCCAGGGCCCCCATTCATTGTGATCAATCAATTCTCACCAAAACATGGTAGGGTAATCATTAAAAAGGGCTTAACGTTTGAAATAATTTACTTCTACAAAAGACTCGATATATACGTATAGTAATTTGGCTAAAACTTTTACATATTGGGTATATCGGGTCATTTATCTAAATAGAAGAAAAACCCACCTGTTACACCTTACCGAACAATACCAAGAAGAAAAGAAGACTTGGAAGTAACCTATGAACCCGGAAAGTCTCCGCCCGGGAGCAAACTGTACAAGTGACAACACTGTGCAATCGTGGGACTCAGGACTCCATATGAACCATATATGACGCACGACAATGCAATGAACATAGTATGAAGTTCCTATGAGACAATAACATATTATAAAGATGTTCATGTGCACAATTAATGCATTAGAAGCATATAAATGAGCAATTCATTCAAGTTCAATCAATACATGAAGGTTTCATGTTCATTCGTTCCATATATTTCATAAATGTGACGCCCCGTTTTCTCGAAGGGCGTCCTGACGATATTAACAAGTAAGTCTCTACACTTGTGTGTGTTTAATTTAAGAGTTCTTGAATTATGTGATTAAATGTAAATCCAATTTAATATGTGATCATTCGAATTATTCTAAGATTAATTGTCAACTTGATTAATTACGCGCATATTTAACCCTAACTGTCTAATTTGATTTAATTCAAATTTATTCCATGAAATAATTGTCAAGTTGATTTTAAATCCATCATGTTACTTAACTTGTTTAATTTCGGTTTACTTGAATTCCTTGAGATTAATTCTCAATCATGTGTTTACGAAGTGTCGTTAAATTGTACGAAAGGTTTCTAAAATTAAATTGAATTAAACTCTAATTGGTAAATCTCTCTTTCATTTAATTTATAAAATTTATGCGGAGCTTGAATGTTTAGTCGTAACTTTACCGATTTTATTTACGATTATTTGTACGCGCTATTTCTCTTTGCTACGCGATAAGGATACCCGGTTGTATATAGCTAGTGCACAAGACACATTTCTCCCAATCTCCTTTCTCTCTCTCTCTCTCTCTTCTCTCTCTCGCCTCTCCTACTCTCTCTCTCCCGAGGGTACTATGCGAGGCTTCGGTTACGAGCCCATAACTCGATCGTTTCTCGACGGAATTCAACAAACGAATAGTCCATTTCGATTATCTGGGCGAGACCGACGCAAGAATACCAATTTCATGGCCTAACGACGAATGGTGGCGGAGTTATAGCAGGATTTCAGTAGCAGCGGCGGAGGTGTCGGACCACCGCCACTTCACCGGCCTTTCGTGGCGGTTTCCGGCCACCTCCTCGGTGCACGCGCTGAAGACCCATAAAGAGGACATCCCGGCGCATCGTCTGACGTCGGCGGCGTGGCTATCCGGGCCGCGACGGCGCCGCACGCGCTGCCTGAAGCTCGCAGCGGCGGAGCGAGTTCCTGTAGCGGCGCGATTCCGCCTCTTCCGGCGGTGTTTTTCGACGGGGCTTGATGGCTTCCAAGGTTTTTCGACCCCCTGAGTTCATTTCCGGCATCAATTTCACCAGATTTTGGCCGTAGGTGGTGGTTTCGGTGACCTGTGCGGTGCCAGAATATTCTGCGGCCAACGGGGGCCTTTTCCGGCCATCTTTTGGTCTCGGGCTCTGCACGAAAGTTGTTCGTAACGACGAGAACTAGTGGCCAGTGATCACGCGACTCCAGATCTGGCCGATTGGTGGTGGATCGCGGCTGCAGAGTGGCGGTGCAACGGCGGCGCTAGCTCCGAGGATTTTTCCGGCGAGCTACCTCAGGGCTTTCGAAGAGCTCGTCATGGGTAAGACAATGCCTTTTACGGATCGCATTTTGGTTCACCGGTTTGGAAGTAATTTGAGTTTGAAGATTTTAGGGTTTTCGTGTTCTTAGATCTGAAATTGGAGGAGATTGACTTGAAATTTCCAGAAATTGATCGAGGATTCAGAACGGGCACGAAGACTTCATTCAGGACTGATTTTTCGGGATTTTTCCGGTGACTTTCGACGGCGGCCCGGCGACTTTCCGGCGGCGGCACTCCGGCGACTTTCGGACAGAATGTCGGTCTCGACGCGGTGAGTCCAACGCCGCTTTCCGTTCGTTAATCGGACACTCGATCTATTTATTACGAATTATTTTGTGTAATTGTGATTATTTGAATTAATTGTTTTAAGTGCAAATAAATTGGTTATTGTTGGTTTGTTGATCGAGATGTATTCCAATCGTAGACGAAAACATGTATTGAATGAATTGTGATATGCATGAATGTTTCGATTTACAATTTGAATCCCGATGTGATGAATTTATGCTATGTGTTTAGATACAAAGGGGTGTTAGTGTAATATCTAGAAACTAATCTCTTATGTGACTAAATGAACTTGAATGATATTTTAGAAAAACGAACATGTTGTGATTTCTCTATATGAATTTGAGACGTTTTCAATTATAAGATTGTTGTAAATTGTGTTTCAAATATAAAATCGAGATACATGAAAGATGTTTGAACAACTTGAGACTTGATGCATGATAGGAGTTAGAATTGTATATCTCGATTTACTCTTACTACTCAAAAATGGTATATTATGAATTACGATAAATTGATAATTGTCATGCTTGTAAGTAATTAATTCCTAGTTGAATAATTGTATAAACACTTTAAATGAACAATTATGCTTAGCAATCGACTAAGGGCATGTATGTGTAATAATTCTAAACTTTTATAAATGACTTAGGGGATATAAGTGTAATATTTATGAAACTATGAATGTGACTTGAGCTTGTGTACCAAACATGTTGTGAAGTTGTAAAGTATGATCTTAAGTGAATTAAATGCACTCTTTATTTGTATCAAGCATGCCATCTACGTACAACAGCCTTGTATGTTTATATGATCAAGTTGTTCATACTTATGCACTTTATAACTCGTCATGAACTTGATGCTTAATTCTAATATTATAATTGAACCATGTGACATTGGATGATTTAATATGCATTTTGTGAATACATTGACTTTCTAAATTGATCGTGCATCTTTGGATATGGAATTACGTGTCGGTTGCTTGTAAATATGACCTTGTTGAGCATTAATATGCCTTGAATGACCACGACACCTTATCCAAGCACAACATGAACACTTATGCAGAACCACGATCATGTTGAGCAACGCCGTGCGTCTTGTTTGGTTCATATAGAGTCTAAGTCTGGGCTTCTGTATGTCTTGTCACAGTGTTTGGTGGTGCCGGTGGGCCCGAGGTTTAGAGTGTTTGGCCCTTCACACTCTCAGACTCTACTTTCACGAGGTGAGGTTTAGGATTTTGTATAGTTATGCGACCTATGGCCTTTACATGCTGATTTCAACCCTTGCATGCGAGTATATCTTATTATAAATACGTATGTGTTGGATATGATATGTTTATGACCTTGTGAATCAGTTCTGTTTTGGAAAAATTAGATATGAAAGCATATGTAAGTTGTTTTGAAAAGTTATGTTATGTTATGATCTGTTCTGTAGCGAGTTAGCCATGATATATGATATCTGTTCTGTTCTGTTATGGATCCGAGGAGCTATGGGTAAGGAATCCCTGGGACGGTATAGGGCCGTCAGGGCTCGGCCTGTGCATAGTCTCCATTTGAGATATCATTGCGCAACTCAGGGAGATAAGGGAGGCGTTATATCTTGAGCCTTCGGTGTACGGCCTGGGAGGACTCTTGTGGGTTCGCTACCCCTTGAGGGTTTGTCTGTTCTGGATGGTTTGGGGACGGTACGTCGCCTCCATCATTGGTGTGACGGTTGGATTGGATTTTGTGTTTATGTTTTGATCTGTTCTGAGGAGTAAAGGTTGGAAGCTCGTACTCGCCGAGCATATGTTCTGTTCTGTCTGGGAATTATGAATCGGGGTAGTGTCTTTCTGAAAATGGTTTCTAAACTTATACCTATATCTATTTTGGGTTGTTTTGAAATGTTCTGGTATGCAACACCTATCCCCGGTTCATGAGTCCACCCTTCTGTTATGCGCTGTGCTTTATATATATACAGTGGGTGTGCGTTAGCCCCCTCACTCAGTCAGTTGACTGACACCTCATTTTATCTTTTAGTTGCAGGTTTCTTTTGGGCTTGAGCTAAGCGGATGTGAGTCTTCTGGGTCACACTTGTTGGTTTAGTTGGTGTTAAGATTCATTTGTCACATACTCTATTTATGTTATGTAGTCTTATTTCGCTTTTGGAGATTATGTTTTATGCTCTACTTAGCCTTATACCCGTGTGGGGTTAGTATGCTAGCATTTGGATGTAATTAGCTATTCTGCTGATACTTATTTTGGTTTATTACGTTGCGATGATTTGAGATTCGGGACTAGGTATCTATGCTAGTTGAACCCATCACTTATTTTGTACGTTGATTTAATTGCTTCCGCTATCTTGTTTGAATGTTTAAATTGCTTTCGCGGTCTGAGTCTGTCGAGTTAGATCCGCCTAGCCTAGTGTGTGAGTTGGTCTCTCGTTCGCTTTGATTCGGATTCGGGCATGGACTATCCATTTCGTGACCGGGTCTGGGTCTTAGTGCGGGGGATGTGGCATCCTCCGTTTGGGGTGTTACATCCTTAAGTGGTATCAGAGATTTAGGTTGCAAAACCGAGCTCTTGAGTCGTGTTGAGTCTGTCTAGGTCGTACGGCATAGGAATAACTGCGCATTGCATTTGTTTGACTTGATATTTTGATCCTTCGGCTTGAATTGTTTCGTGATTATATGATTATGTGCACATTGTGACTTTAATTATGCAACATCTTATTTTATGTGCTTTATAAATTACAACTAATTGTTGCATTTACGTGATATACTCGTTACATTTCATTCGCATCTTTAACCAGCATGCATCGAATTTAGTGTTTGAATTTCAGGGTGCCCTATGAGTCAACACTTAGACTTCCCTCCGTCAACACTACCTATTGGCACTACATAAAAAACACACCATGATTCGAAGATGAAAGGATTCTTCACCAAGATCAATGGTCATGAAAAGGTTTAGAGTTGAAGGAAAGGGATTTGCTATATTGACTTACTATCTTAAAGTCAATTGAAAGATGAAGTTTGTCGAATTTTAATCTTGACGATTCGTTCATCTAAAAGTAGTCACTTTGTTGATGGAAACGAGTTAATGTAGAAGAATCCGATCAAATAAGATCCGATCAGGTTCAAGGAATGTGGATAGGTAACCATGTTACTTAAGCAACGAGCTACAACCCATCGGTGAGTGTTGAAGGTTTTGGTGCCGTTTAGAGTTAACAAATGACTAGAGAAGATTGGTTGTTAGCTCTTTGGGTGTTTCTACAAAATAAGATGGAAGATTCTACTGAGATGGGAATGGATCACATAGATGCCAAAAGATTTTATTCAAGTTTTAGAATCATATACCATGGATTGCTTTGGGAAATGATTAATACCACTAGCGCCGAACTTAGCTCTGAGATAGATTTCTGATTGACGACCGATTTATGGGCAATTTCTTGAAGATGAACAGGTTAAGGTTTCACACATGAATTAGGATTCTTGGTGGGAACCGAAGATGATTTTGGTTGAACAAGGGCTACGGTTTGGTAAAGAGTTGGATTATAAGCATGCTTGTTGGGTTACCTCTTCACACAAAAAGATTCATGACCTTATTCACGTTTCAGAATCGTGTGCCATGACTTACCTTGGGAAATGCTTAACATCATGATTGTCCAGCACAGCTCAAAGACAAATTTCGGATTTGCAATTGAATTGTGGGATTCCTTGAGAACGAGCACACTAGGGTTAACATATAAATCAGAATTCTGGTAGGAACCGATGATGATTCTGGTTGAGCCAGGGGTTACGGTTTAGTATAGGGTTGGAGGACGGGCATGCTTGTTGGATCATCTCTTCACCCAAAGAGGATTCAAGACGAAGAAGTTGCATCATTGTCGGCTTAATCAACTTCTACTGCTTCATTTCGATTTTCTTGTCAAGATTTTTACACGTCGGTTAACGGTACGCCAAACATTCATGGCATTTCCATACATGCATCGTTTAAATACTCTTACCTCGTTTTGTTTGATGTGGGTGATGACTATTGCTATTTTAATTGTGATAACTTGGATACCTGATCTAGTATTTGTAACTTGAAATTTCTACTTGTTATGAACCGTTGCTGACATGAATGAGTTATGTACTTATGTGAACTATTCATGCTTATGTGATTTAAAACTCTTTTGATTGCTCACTAACTTCTCATATAACATACATACATACTGTAACCCTATTTTATAGGGATTCCATCACGATATCCCCCTTGAGTTGAGGTGTGAGCGTTGAATCTATACTCAAGGGACACCGATATCAGTTGTATAAGGTACACCAAACATGCATCGTATACTTTTCGTCAAGTGTTACTATGATGTGTGTATGTATGAATAACAGATCAGTGGATTTGTGTAAGACAGACCTTAGGTTCCCTCTTTTTACCTGTTGGAGAGATGTAGGATTCTCTCTATTTATGTGGTAGAAAGATGTTGGAATCTTTCTAAGTTTTGTGCACGAGAGATGTTGGATTCTCTTGTACTTAGATATTCAGGGATGCTGGATTCTCTTGAATCTAGGGGTTTGAGGAATGCTGGATTTTCTAAAACTAGAATGTTGGGAGATGTTGGACTCTGCCCGACATAGGTTGAGAGACGGGGTTCTCTCGATTATGTGCTTGAGAGACGGGGTTCTCTCTTTTATATGTGCTTGAGAGACGGGGTTCTCTCTTTTATATGTGCTCGAGAGACGGGGTTCTCTCTCTTGTGGGTGCTGAGGGACGGGGCTCTCTCACTTAAGTGTTGAGAGATGGGATTCTCTCTCGTTTGTTATGGTTGTGCTACGCGTTGATCTGACTACGGGTAGCAAGTGGTACATCTGAGACGACATCGAGGTTGGGTGCAGTTGCAGCTATCCGATCATGAGAATGACCGACCGAGTTCGAAACAACTAACGGGGTCAAGTACTCGCACGGACCTCGACGATAACAAGACATCCTAAAGGAGGTTCGGTGTAGATGACAGGAGTAAGCCTCACCATTAGAGTTATGATCTCACGCGAGTTCGGGAGAATTGTTGGAGCACTACAACTCGAGGATCTACATTTTAGCAGTGGAACCTGGGGACCAGGTTCTCTTAACGGGGGCAGGTTGTGACGCCCCGTTTTCTCGAAGGGCGTCCTGACGATATTAACAAGTAAGTCTCTACACTTGTGTGTGTTTAATTTAAGAGTTCTTGAATTATGTGATTAAATGTAAATCCAATTTAATATGTGATCATTCGAATTATTCTAAGATTAATTATCAACTTGATTAATTACGCGCATATTTAACCCTAACTGTCTAATTTGACTTAATTCAAATTTATTCCATGAAATAATTGTCAAGTTGATTTTAAATCCGTCATGTTACTTAACTTGTTTAATTTCGGTTTACTTGAATTCCTTGAGATTAATTCTCAATCATGTGTTTACGAAGTGTCTTTAAATTGTACGAAAGGTTTCTAAAATTAAATTGAATTAAACTATAATTGGTAAATCTCTCTTTCATTTAATTTATAAAATTTATGCGGAGCTTGAATGTTTAGTCGTAACTTTACCGATTTTATTTACGATTATTTGTACGCGCTATTTCTCTTTGCTACACGATAAGGATACCCGGTTGTATATAGCTTATGCACAAGATACATTTCTACCAATCTCCTTTCTCTCTCTCTCTCTCTCTTCTCTCTCTCTCCTCTCCCACTCTCTCTGTCCCGTGGGTACTATGCGCGGCTTAGGTTACGAACCCATAACTCGATCGTTTCTCGACGGAATTCAACAAACGAATAGTCCATTTTGATTATCTCGGCGAGACCGACGCAAAAGTACTAATTTGATGGCCTAACGATGAACAGTCATGGACTTAATGCAGGATTTCAGTAGCAGCGACGGAGGTGTTTGACCACCATTACTTCACCTGTGACGCCCCGTTTTCTCGAAGGGCGTTCTTACGATATCAACAAGTAAGTCTCTACACTTATGTGTGTTTAATTTAAGAGTTCTTGAATTATGTGATTTAATGTAAATCCAATTTAATATGTGTTCATTCGAATTATTCTAAGATTATTGTCAACTTGATTAATTACACGCATATTTAACCCTAACTACCTAATTTGATTTAATTCAAATTTATTCCATGAAATAATTGTCAAGTTGATTTTAAATCCATCATGTTACTTAACTTGTTTAATTTCGATTTACTTGAATTCCTTGAGATTAATTGTCAATTATGTGTTTACGAAGTGTCGTTAAATTGTACGAAAAGTTTCTAAAATTAAATTGAATTAAACTCTAATTGGTAAATCTCTATTTCACTTTTATTTGTAAAATTAATTCGGAGCTTGAATGTTTATTCGTAACTTTACTAATTTTATTTACGATTAATTGTACGCGATATTTATCCTTGCTACGCGATAAGGATACCCGGTTATATTTAGCTTGTGCACAAGAGACATTTCTCCCAATCCCTTTTTTTCTCTCTCTCTCTCTCCTCTCCCACTTTCTCTCTCCCGCGGGTTACTATCGCGGCTTCGGTTACGAGCCCATAACTCGATCGTTTCTCGACGGAATTCAACAAACGAATAGTCCATTTCGATTATCTCGGCGAGACCGACGTAAGAGTACCAATTTCACGGCCTAACGATGAACGGTGGCGGAGTTATGGGCGGATTTCAGTAGCAGCGGCGGAGCTGTCAGACCGCCGGCCACTTCCTTGATGCACGCGCCCCATGCCCAGACAGAGGACTTCCAGGTGCTTCGTTTGACGTTCGAAACGCGGCCATCGGAGTAGCGAAGGCGCCGCACGCGCCGCCCAAAGCTCGCGGCGGCGGCGCGAGTTACTGTAGCAACGGCGGCAGAAACTTCGGCGGCCAACGGGGGCCTTTTCCGGCCATCTTTTGGTCTCGGGCTCTTCACGAAAGTTGTTCGGAACGACGAGAACTAGTGACCTGTGATCAGGCGACTCCAGATTCGGTGGTTTGGCGGCGGATCGGCGGCGGCAAAGTGGCGGTGCAACGGCGGCACTAGCTCCGAGGATTTTTCCGGAAAGCTACCTTAGGGCTTTCGAAGAGCTCATCATGGGTAAGTCAACACCTCTTTCGGATCGCATTTTGGTTCACCGGTTTGGAAGTAATTTGAGTTTGAAGATTTAGGGTTTTCGTGCTCTTAGATTTCAGATCTAGGACAATCGGCTTCGAATTTCCAGAAATTGATTGAGGATTCAGAATGGGCACGAAGACTTCATTCAGAAATGATTTTTCGGGATTTTTCCGGCGACTTTTGACGGCGGCCCGGCGGCGGTCCGGCCAAATTCCGGCAGCTACAGTGGTGGCGTTCCGGCGGCGTTTGGTCAGAATGTTCGTCTCGTTGTGGTGAGTTCAACGCCACCTTCTGTTCGTTAATCGGACACTCGATCTATTTATTACGAATTATTTTGCGTAATTGTGATTATTTGAATTAATTGTTTTAAGTGCAAATAAATTGGTTATTGTTGGTTTGTTGATCGAGATGTATTCCAATCGTATATGAAAACATGTGTTGAATGGATTGTGATATGTATGAATGTTTCGATTTACAATTTGAATCCCGATGTGATGAATTTATGCTATGTGTTTAGATATGAAGGGGTGTTAGTGTAATATTTATGAAACTATGAATGTGACTTGAGCTTGTGTACCAAACATTTTGTGAAGTTGTAAAGTATGACTTTAAGTGAATTAAATGCACTCTTTATTTGTATCAAGCATGCCATCTACGTACAACAACTTTGTATGTTTATATAATCAAGTTGCTCTTACTTATGCACTTTATAACTCGACATGAACTTGATGCTTAATTCTAATATTATAATTGAACCCTGTGATATTGGATGATTTAATATGCATTTTCTGAATACATTGACTTCCTAAATTGATCTTGCATCTTTGGATATGGAATTGCATGATGGTTGCTTGTAAATATGACCTTGTTGAGCATTGATTTGCCTTGAATGACCACGACACCTCATCCAAGCACAACATGAACACTTATGCATAACCACGATCATGTTGAGCAACGCCGTGCGTCTTGTTTGGTTCATATAGAGTCTAAGTCTGGGCTTCTGTATGTCTTGTCACAGAGTTTGGTGGTGCCGATGGGTCCGAGGTTTAGAGTGTTTGGCCCTTCACACTCTCAGACTCTACTACTACGAGGTGAGGTTTAGGATTTTGTATAGTTATGCGACCTATGACCTTAATATGCTGATTTCAACCCCTGCATGCGAGTATATCTATTATATACGTATGTGTTGGATATGATATGTTTATGACCTTGTGAAACAACTCTGTTTTGGAAAATTAGATATGAAAGCATATGTAAGCTGTTTCGGAAAGTTAAGTTATGTTATGATTATGTAGCGAGATTGCCATGAAAGTTGGTATATGTTATGTTATGTTATGTGGATCCAGGAGCTGGTACGAGTGGAGACCGGCACGGCATAGGGCCGTCGGATAAGCCACTGTGCTAGTTCCATTTGAGATATCATTGCGCGACCTTAGGGCGATGAGGGAGGCGTGATATCTTGAGCCTTCGGTGTACAGCCGGGGAGGACTCTTGTGGGTTCGCTACCCCTTGAGGGTTTGTATGTATGTTATTGATGGTTAGGGCCAACGCGTGGCTCTTCCATCATTGGAGTAGAGGATGGATTGATTCTGTTTTATGTTCTGTTCAGTTATGAGGAGTAAAGGTTGGAAGCCCGTACTCGCCGGGTATATGTTATGAATGTCTGGGATTTGTGAAACGGGATAGGTTTCTCTAAATGGTTTTCCAAACTTATACTATTTTGGGTATTTCAACTGTTTTGGCGTGCAAAACCCTAATCCCGGTTCATGAGTCCACCCTTATGATATGTGTTGTGCTCTATATATATATTGTGGGTGTGCGTTAGCCCCCTCACTCAGTCAGTTGACTGACACCTCATTTTATCTTTTAGTTGCAGGTTCTTTTGGCTTGAGCTAGGCGGAAGTGAGTCTTCTGAGTCACACTTGTCAGTCTAGTAGGTGTTAGGATGCATTTATCGCATACTCTACTTATTTTATGTATTTATGTTTCACATTTGCAGATTATGTTTATGTTCTATTTAGACTTCAACCCGTATGGGGTTAGTAAACTAGTATTTGGTTGTTACTAGATATTGATGATATTTATGTTGTTTATTATGTTGGATTATGTATGTCGATATTCGGGATTAGGTATCTATGCTAGTTGAACCCGTCACCTGCTTTGCATGTTTTGTTTTAAATGCTTCCGCTATCTATTGTTGTTGGTTTTAATTGCTTCCGCACTCTGAGTTTTTGTCAAGTTAGATCCGCCTAGCCTAGTGTGTGAGTTGGTCTCCCGTTCGCTCTGATTCGGATTCGGGCATGGATTTCCATTTCATGTTCTGGGTCTGGGTCATAGTGCGGGGGATGTGGCATCCTCCGTTTGGGGTGTTACATCACCGGCCTTTCACGGCGGTTTCCGGCCACCTCCTCGGTGCACACGCCGAAGACCCATAAAGAGGACATCCCAGCGCATCGTCTGACGTCGGCGGTGCGGCTGGACGACGCCGCCTGAAGCTCGCGCGGCGGCGCGATTTCCTGTAGCGGCACGATTCCGCCGCTTCCGGCGGTGTTTTTCGACGGGGCTTGATGGTTTCCAAGGTTTTTCGACCCCATGAGTTCATTTCCGGCATCAATTTCACCAGATTTTGGCCGTAGGTGGTGGTTCCGGCGACCTGTGCGGTGCCAGAATATTCGGCGGCCAACGGGGCCCTTTTTCGGCCATCTTTTGGTCTCGGGCTCTTCACGAAAGTTGCTCGGAACGACGAGAACTATTGGCTATTGATCACGCGACTCCAGATCTGGCTGATTGGCGGTGGATCGTGGCTGCACAGTGGCGGTGCAACGGCGGTGCTAGCTCCGTGGATTTTTCCGGCGAGCTACCTTAGGGCTTTCGAAGAGCTCGTCATGGGTAAGACAATGCCTTTTACGGATCGCATTTTGGTTCACCGGTTTGGAAGTAATTTGAGTTTGAAGATTTTAGGGTTTTCGTGTTCTTACATCTGAAATTGGAGAAGATTGACTTGAAATTTCCAGAAATTGATCGAGGATTCGGAAAGGGTATGAAGACTTCATTCAGGACTGATTTTTCGGGATTTTTCCGGTGACTTTCGACGGCGGCCTGGTGGCGGACCGGCGACTTTCCGGCAGCTCCGGTGGTGGCACTCCGGCAACTTTCGGACAGAATGTCGGTCTCGACGCTGTGAGTCCAACGCCGCTTTCCGTTCATTAATCGGACACTCGATCTATTTATTACAAATTATTTTGTGTAATTGTGATTATTTGAATTAATTGTTTTAAGTGCAAATAAATTGGTTATTGTTGGTTTGTTGATCGAGATGTATTCCAATCGTATATGAAAACATGTATTGAATGAATTGTGATATGCATGAATGTTTCGATTTACAATTTGAATCCCGATGTGATGAATTTATGCTATGTGTTTAGATACGAAGGGGTGTTAGTGTAATATCTAGAAACTAATCTCTTATGTGACTAATTGAACTTGAATGACATTTTTGAAAAACGAACATGTTGTGATTTCTCTATATGAATTTGAGACGTTTTCAATTATAAGATTGTTGTAAATTGTGTTTCAAATATAAAATCGAGATACATGAAAGATGCTTGAACAACTTGAGACTTGATGCATGATAGGAGTTAGAATTGTAATATCTTGATTTACTCTTACTACTAAAAAATGGTATATTATGAATTACGATAAATTGATAATTGTCATGCTTGTAAGTAATTAATTCCTAGTTGAATAATTGTATAAACACTTTAAATGAACAATTATGCTTAGCAATAGACTAAGGGGACGTATGTGTAATAATTCTAAACTTTTATAAATGACATGGGGGATGTAAGTGTAATATTTATGAAACTATGAATGTGACTTGAGCTTGTGTACCAAACATGTTGTGAAGTTGTAAAGTATGATCTCAACTGAATTAAATGCACTCTTTATTTGTATCAAGCATGCCATCTACGTACAACAACCTTGTATGTTTATATGATCAAGTTGCTCTTACTTATGCACTTTATAACTCGTCATGAACTTGATGCTTAATTCTAATATTATAATTGAACCATGTGACATTGGATGATTTAATATGCATTTTGTGAATACATTGACTTCCTAAATTGATCATGCATCTTTGGATATGGAATTACGTGTCGGTTGCTTGTAAATATGACCTTGTTGAGCATTGATATGCCTTGAATGACCACGACACCTTATCCAAGCACAACATGAACACTTATGCATAACCACGATCATGTTGAGCAAAGCCGTGCGTCTTGTTTGGTTCATATAGAGTCTAAGTCTGGGCTTCTGTATGTCCTGTCACAGAGTTTGGTGGTGCCGGTGGTCCCGAGGTTTAGAGTGTTTGGCCCTTCACACTCTCAGACTCTACTTTCACGAGGTGAGGTTTAGGATTTTGTATAGTTATGCGACCTATGGCCTTTACATGCTGATTTAAACCCTTGCATGCGAGTATATCTTATTATAAATACGTATGTGTTGGATATGATATGTTTATGACCTTGTGAATCAGTTCTGTTTTGGAAAAATTAGATATGATAGCATATGTAAGTTGTTTTGAAAAGTTATGTTATGTTATGATCTGTTCTGTAGTGAGTTAGCCATGATATATGGTATCTGTTCTGTTCTGTTATGGATCCGAGGAGCTATGGGTAAGGAATCCCTGGGACGGTATAGGGCCGTCAGGGCTCGGCTTGTGCATAGTCTCCATTTGAGATATCATTGCGCGACTCAGGGAGATAGGGGAGGCGTTATATCTTGAGCCTTCGGTGTACAGCCTGGGAGGACTCTTGTGGGTTCGCTACCCCTTGAGGGTTTGTCTGTTCTGGATGGTTTGGGGACGGTACGTCCCCTCCATCATTGGTGTGACGGTTGGATTGGATTTTGTGTTTATGTTTTGATCTGTTCTGGGGAGTAAAGGTTGGAAGCTCGTACTCGCCGAGCATATGTTCTGTTCTAAGACGGAAGAAGCCACTTGGGAAAGTAGACGATTTCCCTTAGTGAAAGTATTATGGCGAAGTGATAAGACGGAAGAAGCCACTTGGGAAACGGAAGAGAAGATGACGAAGTTCTATCCCGAATTGTTTCCGAACGAGCAATGAATCCGAGGACGGATTCTCTTTAAGGGGGAGAGGTTGTAACGCCCCGTGTTTTCACACGTGCAGGTAAGAGTTACGTGTGCATTTACATTTAATTATATGATTTTATATCTTGTTTTATTAATTGAATTCGTTCTAATTTGATTTAATTGTTTAAATTTTATATAAATTCCAATGTGAGATTCGAATATATGAATGAAATTGTGAATTTCGTGAATTCAGTGTTAATTGAATGAATTTACGTGTTTCGTGTAATTCGTGGACTTGATTGTAACTTATTTGAATGTTTTGGACTCAATTCGAAATTGAGTTTGGGCTTAATTGCCACTTTTTGAAAGTTTATGGACCTATTTGTATATAGGCAACCCTGGGCGGTTTTCGTGATATCTTGAGCTCCGGACCTCGAAATCGAGATCCGTAACCGGCGTTGAACTTGTTTCGACGATACCTATTCATTAAACTTGACCTTGTATTGTTTCGATACCGTTTGAACCTTCGACAACGAATCTTTCCACGACCTTGTTTTTTTTATAGCTTGTTGAGCCGTTTACTAAACGAACCGGACTTGAACCGACCCGTATCCTACCCATTTCTCCACTAAATATCAGCATTTCTCTCCTTGATTGCCATTTTGATCGATCATTTCATCATCCAAGAGAGAAAAGAGAAGCTCCAAAACCCTCCATAGTTGATCATCCAAAACCCTAAGCTCAAGATCAACTTTCATCCAATCTTCTTCCAAGGTAAGGTATGGATTGTTTTTCTCTCATTCTCCTCTCCATTTTCTTCCGATTATATCTTGGTATGAGTTGGGGAATCATGTGTTGTGAGAGAATTCTTGAAAATGAATAAATGATATGAATTCTTGGTTCCATGTCTTTCCTTGGTTTTGAGTGAGAGTTGATGCATGGAAGGTGTTGCTTGTAGCTTCTTTATCATTTCTATATGCTAAGATTTGGTGTTGGTAGATTATAGCATGAGTTGCCATTAATGGAGCTTGAAGCTTCGATGGATTAAAGCTTGTTCTTGGGTGATCTTTTGCCAACTTTGGGTGTGAATTCTTGCACATATGAATGGATTGCATGATATATGTGAATTATATGGTTTGAGATTATGTCTAAGAGTGTATAAGAGCTTCCTTATGGCTGCCCCTGTTTTTGCAAGCTTTTCCCTCGAGAAACAGAGCTTCTGCTCTGTTTTTCTTGGCAAAACGATGAGCTGACACGGCCGTGTTAACTTTGAACTGAAAATGGACACGGCCGTGTTGGGCTCTCGGCTTTGATTTTTTCTGAATTTAATCTCGGACACGGCCGTGTCCAAATGCTTTGAAAACTCAACACGGCCGTGTCAAGCCCTCGACTTTGAATTTTTCTGATTTTAAACCTCGGACACGGCCGTGTCCGTTTCCTTTGAAAACTCAACACGGCCGTGTCATTTGAAATGGCAGCTTTGGGGGAACTCTTTTATTGCTTGTTTTGCGTTTATTGCTAGTAATTGTGAATTATATGTAACGTGATTGTATTAAAGCTATGTTTTATGATTGATATTTGATATTGATGACCATATGAATGAAAGTATGAACGATATGAACGGGAATGAATACGGTTTTACCGTATAATGAACGAAACTTGGTGAATTATGTGTTTAATTGAATTCTGTGACATTCATGACCATAATTGAACATATTATCGCATTTTAAGCATTCCATGGCATGTCATTTCTTAGGAGCGTCTAATGTGGTCATGATTGAGTCTCACACTACCTTTGTCACACAGATCTTGATCCAGTGGGTGACAAGGTCGGGCAGTGAGAGCTTTGTCGGGTTCTTTTTGTCTACCAGGTGGGTTTTTCTTCTATTAGATAACAATATGACCCCGAACACCTAATGTGCAAGATTTTGGCCAAAACCCTATATAGGTATTTATACCAAGTTTTGAATGAGCAAATGTTTTAAACGAAAGCCTTTTTCTTGAATATCCTACCAAATGTTTTGGCGAGTAATGATTGAGTGATCACAATGAATGAGGGCCCGGGACTTGTTGTAGTGGTGAACCGGGGAAGCATGGGCTGACGGGAATCCATTTATACTAGTTCCAACAATTTCGGCAACCTGGATTTCACTAGGAGCTTGGTGAATGAAAGGGGTCCCGCGCTTTTGGGGATTCATGTACCCCTCTAGCATTAATGAATGAGGGCTTGGGCCTTGCAAACCTGTTCCCTACCCGGAGGAAAAAGGAGTATATGAATGAACGAATGAATGTTCTAATGAATGTGTACGAAAGAAAGAATGCATGAACGAACGAATGAATGAATGAATGATTAATGAATTACACGAGGTGGTGGTTGGAGATAATGCACGCCCTCTCGCCGGGCTATTAATGACCTAATGAATGAAATGAATGGTTATAATCCTATTCGTTGTATTTATTTTCCCACTTGGGAAAAAGGATTCAAAACCTCGAATAAGGATTATAATTTGCATGTACATGTTTCAATTTCGCGATATTATGATATTATGCCTATCTTTTTATACCCACCAGTCTGTCTAAGACTGAACCCGGAGTTGTTTCAGTCGTTTTTGCAGGAAGGGGGATGCTAGGCGGGATACCAGTCAGGGAGAGTCTTGCATCGTGTCTAGCCTTTCCTGTACACGCATATGATTACATTTTGTTCAGTTTGGGATTTTGTATATGTATGGAGCGTACATGTATATGGTACCTATATGTATCTTATTTAGGCTTAAGTATTGGTACATAGAGCGTATAGCTCAATATATGGATTACCTGTTGGTACCTAGAGCATTTAGCTCAATATATAATATATGAATGATTGCTTCCGCTTTTCTATTGCTCTGTTGTTACTTTGATTGTTGTTGGGGTTTAAGTTATAGGCTAGTCCCGCCTGGCTTAGCGAGTGTGTATGTCTCCGTTCGCTATGATTCGGCACGTGTATGGAAATCCATTTCGTATACGGGTCAGGTCATGATGCGGGGGATGTGACGTCTCGCGCTCGGGCGTTACATCCTTTGAGTGGTACCAGAGCCCAGGGTTGCAAAACCAGGGTTCTAGTGTCGTGTTGAGTCAGTAGGTTGTTCAGCTGTAGGAATTACTTGTTAATTTGGAGCATTTGCATTTTTATGTGATAAGGTGTTTCGATCTCTGACTTGAATGATTGATTGAATTTAATGCATTGTCACGCATGAACTAAAATTAGCACGCATGTTAGTGTTTGAGTGAACAGGATGCCTCCTAGAAGACATCGGGAAAGGTCTCCGGATCGTCATCATCATAGAGATCGTTCTCCTAATCCTCCACAACCGCCTATGAATATGGAGCATTTTATGGAGGCGGTATATAACTACGTGGAGCATAGAAGGGCTCAGGATCCTCCAGTACAACCGCAGGTTGAACATCAAGCACCTCCTCCAAATAACCCGAGAGATCATCATGGGTTGTTTTTGAGCTATAACCCTCCAAGGTTTTCGGGTTCTGTTGATGATGCTATATCGGAAGGATGGCTCACAAGGATTGAGAGGATTTTTAATGTTCGACAATTCACATCTCAAGAAAAGGCCCAGTTTGCTAATTTTCAATTAGATGGAGAGGCCTATGATTGGTGGGAACGCACCCGAGAGAAGCTCGAAGTGGAAGGAGAAGAAGTTACTTGGGAAGTGTTTGTAAGGGAGTTTAGAGAAGCCTTTGTTCTTGAAGTCGTTCGAGAAAGGAAAGAACAAGAATTTATGGATTTGAAGCAAGGGACTCGGACGGTGGCTCAGTATTTTTCTCTTTTCAATAGGCTTGGGAAGTATGTACCTCACATTACAAGAGATGAAAAGAGAAAGGCAAAGAGGTTTATTTCGGGGTTGAGACAGGATCTGAGACACGGGCACGCAGGCCATAACTTTGACTCTTTTGCTGACACGGTACAGAGGGCATTGGTGTTGGAAGAGGAGTATAAGAAAAAGGACCCCTTACCTCGTATGCAAATGGGACAAGGATCGGGACTTGGAAAAGGGAAAAGACCTATGGTATCTCCTCCTCAGCCATTTCAAGGACAACCTAAGAGGTTTCGACCTACAGGAGCTGCACCGCCGAAGCCACAAGGACCTCCGGCTACTTCTGATCCTCGCCATGATAGGTCACCATGTCTATTTTGTGGAGGCCCGACTCACACCTACAACACTTGCAGAAGGAGGTTGGGACAGTGTCTGATTTGCGGGAAAACGACGCATATGGCCAATACTTATCCAGATAAGACTCCGGGATATCAACCGGGAGCTCAGAGGCCGATGATCCCAGCTCGTGCATATGCCCTTGCGGGTGAAGAGCAAGATGTGGAAGCCAATCCCAATGCTATGGTGGAAGGTACAATATGCATCCATAACACGAACATACATGCATTATTTGACCCTGGCGCTACTTATTCTTTTATGTCTTGTAAATTAATTGATACCTTGTGTTTGCCTGTTACATGCGTAAATGCTTGTTATGTGGTGAGTTCGCCGTTGGGTGGAAGTCTTGAGACGGATCGGGTGGTCAGAGATTGTGTGTTTGGGTTTGAAGGCAGAGTATATCAGGCAGATTTGGTGGTAATGCCGATGAACAGATATGGGGTTATTCTGGGAATGGATTGGTTGTTTCGGTACCACGCCACGGTTGATTGTTTCACCAAGACAGTTAAATTGGGAGAAGAAGTGACAGTGGGGAAAGAGTCAGAGATTGCACCTCTTTTGTCGTTTACTGAAGCTCACAAGTTGATAAGCAATGGGGCAACGGGATTTATTGCCTATATTTTGAATAAGCCGAAAGATCAGGCGAAACTCGAAGAGACAGAAGTGGGGAAGGAATATCTTGAGGTGTTTCCCGAAGTTTTAGGTTCTTTGCCTCCGGATCGAGAGATCGAATTTGTAATAGACTTATATCCGGGATCTGAACCTTATTCTAAGACTCCTTACCGGATGGCACCGACAGAGTTACAGGAGTTGAAAGTTCAGCTGGAAGATCTTCTCAAGAATGGTTATATTCGGCCAAGTTCGTCACAGTGGGGCGCGCCGGTTCTCTTTGTTAAGAAGAAAGATGGAACCTTGAGGATGTGTATTGACTACCGGGAGTTGAATCGGATGACTGTAAAGAATAAGTATCCATTGCCTAATATTGAGGATTTGTTTGATATGCTACAAGGGTCAAGAGTGTATTCCAAGCTCGATTTAAGGCAGGGATATTATCAGCTAAAGATAAAGGAGGAAGATATTCCTAAGACAGGATTTAATACCCGGTATGGACATTATGAATTCGTGGTGATGCCATTTGGATTAACTAATGCGTCGGCAGCTTTTATGGCCATGATGCATCGGATTTTCCGGCCGTATTGGGATAAGTTTGTTGTGATCTTCATTGATGATATTTTGGTGTACTCAAGGTCAGAAGAGGATCATGCTCGGCATTTGAGATTGGTATTGGAAACTTTAAGAGATAATCAGCTTTATGCCAAGTTTAGTAAATGCGAGTTTTGGATTGACAGAGTGAGTTTCTTGGGACATATTATTTCGAGCAAAGGATTAGAAGTGGATCCTTCGAAAGTAGAGGCAATTTCTAAGTGGCAGAGTCCTAAGAATGTTTCTGAGATCCGAAGTTTCTTGGGTTTAGCCGGTTATTACCGAAGATTTGTTAAGGATTTTTCTAAGATTGCGGCTCCGTTAACCCGATTAACCAAGAAAGAGGTTCAGTTTAAGTGGGATGAGAAGTGTGAAGTTAGTTTTCAGCTCTTGAAGGATAAGTTAACTTCTGCACCGATACTTGCACTTCCGTATGGTATTGAAGGTTTTATGGTGTATACGGATGCTTCCCATGAAGGCCTAAGTTATGGTTTGATGCAGAATGGGAGAGTAATTGCTTATGCCACTAGGAAATTGAAAGAGCATGAGAAGAGTTATCCCACTCACGACCTTGAACTTGCAGCAGTGATTTTTGCCTTAGGGAAGTGGAGACATTATTTGTATGGAACTTCTTTTGAGATTTTTACCGATCATAAGAGTCTTCAGTAGTTATTCTCTCAGAAGGAGTTGAATAGAAGGCAACGAAGGTAGATGGAGACTCTCGAGGATTATGATTGTGTGATTAAGTATCACCCAGGCAAAGCTAACGTGGTAGCGGATGCATTGAGCAGGAAGGCTAGTGTATCCAATTGGAAGGTAAATATTGGACAACCAATGGAATTGGTTAAGATAAAGGCTCGTATTGGTAACATCTCAGTATGTCCAGAGTTAAGGCAACATATATTTGAGGCACAACGGACGGATGTTGAGATTCAGAAGTTGATTGAGAAGGCTCGATCAGACTCCGAGTGTCCGTTTGGATTCGATGATACGGGAATCTTTCGATTTAAGGACAGAGTAGTAGTTCCAACGGAGTTGAGAAGAGCTATTTTGGATGAAGCTCATAAAACTGTCTATTCGGTACATCCTGGTGGAAACAAGATGTATCGGGACTTGAAACAGTGGTGGAACGGGTTAAAGAGAGATGTAGTGAATTATGTGAAGCATTGTCTGACTTGTCAGCTAGTGAAAGCTGAGCATCAGAAGTCGTCAGGATTGTTACAGCCACTACCTATTCCCGAATGGAAATGGGAACAGATAGCAATGGATTTTGTATCGGGTTTACCAAGAGTGAAAGGTGGATTCGATGGAATTTGGGTAATCGTGGACAGGTTAACCAAGTCAGCCCATTTTCTTGCAGTTCGGATGTCAGATAAGATAGGTAAGTTGGCTAAGAGATATTGTGATGAGGTTGTTCGGTTACATGGAGTGCCAGCTAGTATTGTTTCAGACAGGGATCCGAGATTTACTTCCAAGTTCTGGCAAGAGTTACAGAAGTGTCTGGGAACTAAGCTTCAGTTCAGTACAACTTTTCATCCACAGACGGATGGGCAATCTGAAAGGTTAATCAGATATCTTGAGGATATGTTAAGGGTGTGTGCCTTGGATTTCTCGAGTTCATGGAATGAACAACTGCCCTTAATTGAGTTTGCCTACAATAACAGTTACCAAGCTTCTATAGAAATGGCACCGTATGAGTTTCTTTATGGAAGGAAGTGTCGATCCTCGTTGTTTTTCGATTTGGAGGAATGGAAGTGGAATAAGCAAGAAGGGGTACAAAGAGGTGAAAGGAAAGATAAACCTGCCAAAGCTATTCAAGATGCTATTGAAAAGGTTCAAATTATCCGACAACGGATGAAGGTAGCTCAAGATCGACAGAAAAGTTATGCAGATAAGCGAAGGAAAGATCTTGAATTTGAAGTTGGGGATAGGGTATTCCTGAAAGCTTCACCCCGGAAAGGATTTACCTGGATTGGAAAAGGAGGAAAGTTGAATCCCCGATATTTGGGACCTTATGAGATTTTAGAGAGAATCGGAGATACAGCTTATAGATTGGAGTTGCCTCCAAGTTTAACGGGTATTCACAATATCTTCCATGTGTCACAACTTCGGAAGTACTACCCCGATGAATCAGTGATTATACCGATTGAAGAAGCAGAGCTTGAACCAAATCTCACTTTTGTTCAGAAACCAGTTAAGATTCTGGATCTGAAATTTCAGGAACTTCGAAATAGACGGTTTCCCTTAGTGAAAGTATTATGGCGAAGTGATAAGACGGAAGAAGCCACTTGGGAAACGGAAGAGAAGATGAAGAAGTTCTATCCCGAATTATTTCCGAACGAGCAATAAATCCGAGGACGGATTCTCTTTAAGGGGGAGAGGTTGTAACGCCCCGTGTTTTCACACGTGCAGGTAAGAGTTACGTGTGCATTTACATTTAATTATATGATTTTATATCTTGTTTTATTAATTGAATTCGTTCTAATTTGATTTAATTGTTTAAATTTTATATGAATTCCAATGTGAGATTCGAATATATGAATGAAATTGTGAATTTCGTGAATTCGGTGTTAATTGAATGAATTTACGTGTTTCGTGTAATTCGTGGACTTGATTGTAACTTATTTGAATGTTTTGGACTCAATTCGAAATTGAGTTTGGGCTTAATTGCCACTTTTTGAAAGTTTAGGGACCTATTTGTGTATAGGCAACCCTTAGCGGTTTTCGTGATATCTTGAGCTCCGGACCTCGAAATCGAGATCCGTAACCGGCGTTGAACTTGTTTCGACGATACCTATTCATTAAACTTGACCTTGTATTGTTTCGATACCGTTTGAACCTTCGACAACGAATCTTTCCACGACCTCGTTTTTTTTTAAAGCTTGTTGAACCGTTTACTAAACGAACCGGACTTGAACCGACCTGTATCCTACCCATTTCTCCACTAAATATCAGCATTTCCCTCCTTGATTGCCATTTTGATCGATCAATTCATCATCCAAGAGAGAAAAGAGAAGCTCCAAAACCCTCCATAGTTAATCATCCAAAACCCTAAGCTCAAGATCAACTTTCATCCAATCTTCTTCCAAGGTAAGGTATGGATTGTTTTTCTCTCCTTCTCCTCTCCATTTTCTTCCGATTATATCTTGGTATGAGTTGGGGAATCATGTGTTGTGAGAGAATTCTTGAAAATGAATAAATGATATGAATTCTTGGTTCCATGTCTTTCCTTGGTTTTGAGTGAGAGTTGATGCATCGAAGGTGTTGCTTGTAGCTTCCTTATCATTTCTATATGCTAAGATTTGGTGTTGGTAGAGTATAGCATGAGTTGCCATTAATGGAGCTTGAAGCTTCCATAGATGAAAGCTTGTTCTTGGGTGATCTTTTGCCAACTTTGGGTGTGAATTCTTGCACATGTGAATGGATTGCATGATATATGTGAATTATATGGTTTGAGATTATGTCTAAGAGTGTATAAGAGCTTCCTTATGGCTGCCCCTGTTTTTGCAAGCTTTTCCCTCGAGAAACAGAGCTTCTGCTCTATTTTTCTTGGCAAAACGATGAGCTGACACGGCCGTGTCAGCTTTGAACTGAAAATGGACACGGCCGTGTTGGGCTCTCGGCTTTGATTTTTTCTGAATTTAATCCCGGACACGGCCGTGTCCAAATGCTTTGAAAACTCAAAACGGCCGTGTCAAGCCCTCGACTTTGAATTTTTCTGATTTTAAACCTCGGACACGGCCGTGTCCGTTTCCTTTGAAAACTCAACACGGCCGTGTCATTTGAAATGGCAGCTTTGGGGGAACTCTTTTATTGCTTGTTTTGCGTTTATTGCTCGTAATTGTGAATTATATGTAATGTGATTGTATTAAGGCTATGTTTTATGATTGATATTTGATATTGATGACCATATGAATGAAAGTATGAAAGTATGAACGATATGAATGGGAATGAATACGGTTTTACCGTATAATGAACGAAACTTGGTGAATTATGTGTTTAATTGAATTCTATGACATTCATGACCATAATTGAACATATTATCGCATTTTAAGCATTCCATAGCATGTCATTTCTTAGCCGAGCGTCTAATGTGGTCATGATTGAGTCTCACACTACCTTTGTCACAAAGATCTTGATCCAGTGGGTGACGAGGTCAGGCAGTGAGAGCTTTGTCGGGTTCTTTTTGTCTACCAGGTGGGTTTTTCATCTATTAGATAACAATATGACCCCGAACACCTAATGTGCAAGATTTTGGCCAAAACCCTATATAGGTATTTATACCAAGTTTTGAATGAGCAAATGTTTTAAACGAAAGCCTTTTTTTTGAATAACCTACCAAATGTTTTGGCGAGTAATGATTGAGTGATCACAATGAATGAGGGCCCGGGACTTAGTGTAGTGGTGAACCGGGGAAGCATGGGCTGATGGGAATCTATTTATACTAGTTCCAACAATTTCGGCAACCTGGATTTCACTAGGAGATTGTTGAATGAAAGGGGTCCCGCGCTTTTGGGGATTCATGTACCCCTCTAGCATTAATGAATGAGGGCTCGGGTCTTGCAAACCCGTTCCCTACCCGGAGGAAAAAGGAGTATATGAATGAACAAATGAATGTTCCAATGAATGTGCACGAAAGAAAGAATGCATGAACGAATGAATGAATGAATGAATGATTAATGAATTACACGAGGTGGTGGTTGGAGATAATGCACACCCTCTCGCCGGGCTATTAATGACCTAATGAATGAAATGAATGGTTATAATCCTATTCGTTGTATTTATTTTCCCACTTGGGAAAAAGGATTCAAAACCTCGAATAAGGATTACAATTTGCATGTACGTGTTTCAATTCCGCGATATTATGATATTATGCCTATCTTTTTATACCCACCAGTCTGTCTAAGACTGAACCCGGAGTTGTTTCAGTCGTTTTTGCAGGAAGGGGGACGCTAGGCGGGATACCAGTCAGGGAGAGTCTTGCATCGTATCTAGCCTTTCCTGTACACGCATATGATTACATTTTGTTCAGTTTGGGATTTTGTATATGTATGGAGCGTACATGTATATGGTACCTATATGTATCTTATTTAGGCTTAAGTATTGGTACATAGAGCGTATAGCTCAATATATGGATTACCTGTTGGTACCTAGAGCATTTAGCTCAATATATAATATATGAATGATTGCTTCCGCTTTTCTATTGCTCTGTTGTTACTTTGATTGTTGTTGGGGTTTAAGTTATAGGCTAGTCCCGTCTGGCTTAGCGAGTGTGTATGTCTCCGTTCGCTATGATTCGGCACGTGTATGGAAATACATTTCGTATACGGGTCGGGTCATGGTGTGTGACGTCTCGCGCTCGGGCGTTACAATTACGTTGCGATGATTTGAGATTCGGGACTAGGTATCTATGCTAGTTGAACCCGTCACTTATTTTGTACGTTGATTTAATTGCTTCCGTTATCTTGTTTGAATGTTTAAATTGCTTCCGCGCTCTGAGTCTGTCGAGTTAGATCCGCCTAGCCTAGTGTGTGAGTTAGTCTCCCGTTCGCTTTGATTCGGATTCGGGCTTGGACTATCCATTTCGTGACCGGGTCTGGGTCTTAGTGCGGGGGATGTGGCATCCTCCGTTTGGGGTGTTACAATAAATCACATCAATTCAAGTCATGAATTTCATATAACGATTATAACTCAAATATATCAAGGTTACAATTATAAATTGAACAAAACAAAGGCATTCAAATCATTTAAATATGTAAAACATGAGATAGATAACAATTTAATCACGTAATCAAAGAATAAATACAATATATATTAAATAATACACAATAAACAATATTTATATTATGCAATATATATATATATATATATATATATATATATATATATATATGTACACACATGCATGCATTTACATATAATATATATATATATATACAAATTGCACACACTAATATATTACATATACATAAACGCACATACACACACAATATAATACATGCATGCATATATATATATAATATACATATGTAGCAAATAAATGAAATCAATTCATGCATTAATTTCACAAAAATGCACACACACACACACACACACACATATATATATATATGTATATATATATATATATATATATATATATATAAGTACGTACACACATGCACACTTAACACAAAACAATTAAAATTAAACACACATGTAGCAGTCTCAAGAACTCGAAGCAGCTCCAAACTGAGGTCGCGGCCGTGACTGAAATTCAGTTAAAAGCGGGTCGCGGTCGCTACCATAATTTCCAGCAACAACTCCAGCAGCTTCAAGTCGAAACACGGGGAAAATTTGGCCACGGGCGCGACCCGAAAACACCTTCACACGGTCGGGCCCGCGACTGCTTGTAGCAGTCTCGGATAAGGTGATTTCCAGCCATGTTTTCCAGCCATTTTTGCAGCAGTAGCAGGGGGTCTTCTTAGCCAAAAAGAGCAACAAAGAAGCAAAAAAAATATGCAAGAAAAAGCAGCAAAATGCATACATAATAGTAGCAAAGTTCATGCAGCACCAAGGCACAAAAATGGTTAGAGTTGGAACTCCTTCTTCAAGCTTTCAAGAAGTGCATCAATGGTGGCTCAAAGCACACTTATACTGTGACACCCCGAACGGAGGGCACCACATCCCCCGCATAGAGAGCCCGGTCCACCCATTAAATGGGAGTCCATACATGAACCAAGCTCAAGGCGAACGGAGACAGAATAAAAAAAAAAAAAACAACCTGTTAGGCGGGACTAGACCCCGTACCACCAATTCAACAAAACAAAGTATGCAGAAGCAATGTAATCATTTAGGTACATTCCATAAAACAACATGAATGTAAATACGGGTTCAACTAGTTCAAGATCTTATCCTAACCTGTCCCGAATCAATACAATGCAATAACATATAAACGGGTTCAACTAGGGCCCTAGAAACCTGTCCCGAGTTCAATAAAGTAATAACAACACAGAGTGGCTTACATAGCCTAGTTACAAGCAGGAAATAAAGGTACGGTACGATGCAGTTCAAACAGGACCAAGACTCAAACAAAGACTTCAAAAGACTCCCGCCTAATGACCACAGAGCCTGCAAGACAGACACTAAAAACAACGAGAGGGAGGGGTCAGCCAACTGACTGAGTGAAGGGGGTACACACGCATATACATATATAATCAGGAAATCAGGCAGGCATAATTCCACTATACGTTTTAGGATTAAATAAACAAGAGATAGGAATCAAGATTAAATCAATACGTACGGGTGGAATTATGTCAGGGCATGCAAGTCACGTAAACGAGATATAATATGCATGTGTCGATATCCGTATGCCTCTGTTGATGCCCACTTTACCTGTAAGATCCACGAGCTCCGGTGTTGAACAGGGACTGAGACATACCAAAGGTTACGGATATCTATGCTTAACATTTTAGGGGACCCGACGAGAACGGGTAATTAATCCATCCTGGACTCCTCTTTTCACTTATTAAATGACAGGTACAAGCAGGTAATCAGGAAACAAGAGTTATAATTAATTATCAGGCGGGAAAAACAAGTACAAATTAATCTCCTATCTCCGGGTGCAATGTGGCCGGTAGCTAACCTCTACATCCTCGCATCAGGGTGATCTTCGGGTTCATGACTCCCTCAGATCGGAGCCCCATCTCCCACCAAACCTCCTGGTGGATATCAGGGTAGTCCAACAGGATGGGACCTGTGCAAGAGTTCACCGTCGGCCCGATGCCTCCCCGGTTCCCTCAATACACAAGCCCCTGGGCCCCAGGAATAGGTACAAGATCCACACCGGCTAGCCCAACGCTAGGAAAGCCGGGGGCGATCAGGAATATCTCGCAAAACAAGCCAGGATTAACACTATGCAGTTTATAAATCATTTCCGGTACATAGCCGGTATAAAAGATATGGTCAACTTTAATATGAAAACCATTTGGCATACTTTTAATTCATGCAAGGTTATAGGTCGTTTATAAAGAAAACCCTCACCTCCAAGTGTGCAAGAAGGACCAAGAAAGAAAGACCACGAACCACAAACATCTCCACCGAGGAGAACACTGTACAAGAAAGGAAACACGGTGTACTTGTGAGACAAGACTAAAAAATGACACCAAGTAGGGCGCACGGCGATGTTCATGACGTGGTGCATCATGTTATGGTATGATTCAATAAGCATTAAATCATAATTATGTCATGAAATGTCATTTAGACACATAAATAATTTAATCATTGAATTAGGTATGTAAACAATGCATGTAAGTCAAATAAGAGGTCGAGGAGGTGAAAGGAAAGCGATAAGACGGGTTTTGGCAAAGTTTTGCAAAAGCTAACAATTTTCGAAAATGTGCAAGTGGAAGGAAAACTGGAATATCTTGAGTTCTAGATCTAGGAATTGAGTTTTGTTTATTGGAGATGAAACTAGATACATAGAACTTTAAAATGGTATGTGGCTCGACTTGTGGGTCAAAGCGAGGTGAAAATGGCGTAGGCTCGAAGTTGGGTGAAAGCAGATTGTCGGTAACGTGGCGACACCAAAATGAATTGATTATATATCACATATGAGACAATGTATTGAGTTGATTCCAACTGGAGGTTGTTCTAGACTTAAAGAGATTTCCAACGGCTCAAAAATCAGGTCAATCGGAGGTCGTATGAGGGAGTACCCGGCCAGGGAAAAACAAGGCGAAAATTTACCCGGCCGGGGAGAGCACCAGCAGAAACCTTCTCCACTAGACTACCCGCCCGGGTAGTTTTGTGGGCAAAAATCTACCCGCCCGGGTAGATGTTCTGGGCGATTATAAGAGACAGAAACAGGGGTTGCTCGAAGGGGAAGGAGAAGGAAGCAAAAAACCACCTCAAAGCTCAACCAAAATACTCCAAATTGAAGGCATAAGTTCATGTAAACATGCTCTATCATATATCCCAAATCGAAGTCATGAAATCAAGTATATAACAACTTGCCATTAAAGCACATTCAAGCTCCATTAATGGAGTTTTGAGCTACAATCAATCAACGATCAAGATTTCAATAATTAAACGACAAGGGAGCTTAAGAGAACAACCTATATCAATCTTGGAACATAATATTCAAGTATAAGAGCAAGGAAGTAAATTTTGACATATTATCACTATTCATCATCTTCCCCAAAGAGGCACTTAGGCAAGGATTCAAGTTGCAAGATATGCGTAGAATTAAATCACGTAACGAGAGAAATACAATGGTTATGTTAGGTCGTTGATCGGACGGTTGGATCTTGAGAACCCGAGCTCAAAGGGTTTATGGCCAAAAGGGGTGTTTGCTTCTCTTCCTCGTCCTCTTCCTTGTTTGTACGTGAAAGTGAGGGAGAGAGATGAACTTGGCTCCTTTTTGGGGCTGAGTTAAAAGGGTCGGATTATGCGGGTAGGGTCGAAAGGTATCCGGTCCATTCGGATCGGATTTTAAAATGGTAGGGTGATCAAATGGCTTAGAAATTAAAATGTTAATTCATTTAATCCGAATCATTGAAACGAACTAAATGTTAAGGTTGGAATTCGAATCCGAATTCTCGAGCTCAAGGTAGCTACGAAGGGCCAAAACACCCTAATTAAAATTAGGTCCCTAACGAGCAATTATTGGACAATTGAGTCCAAGTACATTTAATATATTCTAATGCGCACATAATAAAATTACACGTTGACATATTGGCATGTGACGTCACATAAATCATATAATTACTGAATTAAACTCTCACGTAACCTCGTACCTGGCTTGCTGGAAAACTGGGGTGTCACAACCTCTCCCCCTTAAGAAGGACCTGTCCTTAGGTCCACTGCCTCGACTATTGGACTCTAAGCAAACCTCTCCGTATTCATCCCAGGCGGGGTTCGCGACCTCCCCATAGGAATTAGTTCAGAGAAGGGTCTTCAAGCACGAAGGGGCTTCAAGCTGCTCACGAACTAGATCCGACCATGAGTAGTCTGGACGTCTCGCACGATAGGAGGGTCTAAACGAGATTCAACTCCCACCGTTTGAATCCATCCTAACCATCCCACAACTCGGTATCACAAGTGGAGTAGTTAACGAACTCCCACCACTCGTTCTCCAACCCGAAATGGGTCTTCTATCAACTCATCAACTTCACGGATTGAAGTTGGTTTCTTGAACAACTATTAGCTCCTAAATAGGGTCTCCAAAGACCCGTTGTAAAGTCTGTTGCACGGCACGACCCTCGTCTTACCGTGTTACTGAGGCACTCGTTCACTCCGAAAGCAATTAACAAGCGATTACACACAACAGGAATTAAGGAATGCATGATGCACGTGATATGTATCGTTAATGTACCGTTCACCAATGTTTGGAGGTTCTTCATTGTAGTGAATCTGATATCTACTTGATTTCTTTGTTGAAGGTTCCTTTGCTCGTAGTGGCAAGCTTTAAGATTGCACGATTTGTCGATATTAGAATAACCACCCGGTCCCATCCTTGATCCATTTCCTTTCTCTACCAAACTTTACGATCTAGAGTCCCGTAATTAATTCTCTTATCCTTATTAAATACCACGGTCCGAATTCCCGATCTTAGAAGTCTCTTGATCTTAATCCAATTAACTCATTCTTTACCATGAATCACATACGCCCTTCCTCGGCTACTCGAGTTTGTCCCAATTCTTATAAATCCTCCATAGCTCCATCATCAAATTGCTAACATCGAAAATTCAAAATTATACTCGATCTATCCGTACTCGGTCTTGTTATTTCAAATCCCAAAGAACTCATCAAATCTATATCTTCATCTCTCGGCCACTTATTCTTTCCTCTGCCCTCTTAGAAACTTTATCTTTGTCGATCTTGGGAGATTGAGTTTGTATAGGTCCAATAGTAAAACCAATAAGGTAGACTTGTATCCATATTGTCGATTCGATTCTCGACCATTCCTTGTATGGGTATTTTCATCTTCCAAAGTACTTATTTATGTCGTTGTTCCTCTTGCATTTCCATTGTTCCTTCTAGTAGCGATCCACTCGCGCACAACCAAGGATTTCTAAATCATCTCCCGATCATGCTCTCCCCCTTAAGAACTCCTATCCAAATTCCTTAGGCTTGCTCTAATGCTTCTCAAACCAAGGTCATCGAGCTCCTCAACATAAGCGATCCTAGCTAAGCTATATGTCCGTTGATCTTGGTCAAATTCACTTTCAAGGAATCAGTAGGGATGACCATCTCGTTCATTTATTCCAATATCCGGTTCTACTTTCCCGAGCTTTGGTATTTTCTCTTTCCTTCCTCAAACTCTGCAATCTAAAATTCTTCTTACCTTGATTCAACAATGACTCGGTTGAAGTAACACATGACGAATGAGTTTGGAGGAAAAATCCCTATCAAGTAAACATTGTACAATGTGTGATGGGTTAAGATGCCAATGCACATACCATTTAATTATGCAACACATTAGGGTAATCAGGGCAAATAGAGATGCACAATGCATATAATTAAAGAAGAGTAAAAATAATTCAAAATGACGTATGATGCACGTGCCATGAATGTTTTGAACTTGTCACCGTTATGGTAAGTTTTGAACTCAGCAGCTTGTCCTTATTTCTGTAGTCACGGGCTTGCTTGGACTTGTTGATCATTTCTTGTTTTCCCACGGTCTTCAAGATTTCTATGGATCTCCTTGCATCAACTTGTATAACTCCATGGTCCGAGATCACGACCTCTTGAACCGAAATTCTTCTACGTCCATCGTTTTAGTGTCTTGACTTCTTCCTAATAATTGTTCTTCCACTCGATGTCCCGAATCTTTCTCCTAGTGTCACCTCGAATGAAGTCCCCTTGACTTCCATTATGAATTCGAATCGATAGTAGAACTTGTCGTTTACTTGCTTACACTTGAGCACGTAATCTCCTTTTAAGGATTCTTTGCCTTTCTTTATCGCTTCCATTTGTTGTTCTATATTTCCCACTTCGACCTCACAATACGATAATTCAGCTTGGATCGGGAAGATTAACTCAAATCCGGCCGAAGATAGATTCCTTAGCATTGTCACCTTCCATGAATATGTATTTACCTTGTTGATTGATTTTCTTTGATCCCTTTCGAATCAAACTTCTATCCTATTCGAAATCCGAAGCATCTCAATTCATCTCTTCTTCTCTGACTTAGAAATTCCGATTCTCATCCATCGAACTCATCCTTCGCTTCTTGGACCGAAAACTTCCAACTTGTACGACCTAGTCTCCTCATATAAGTAGTTCCAATCAAGTCATATATCTGGTAATAACACTCACGTTCTGAATTAGATGGTCCCGTTAAGCCGGTTAAAAATTCTTCGTTGCTTGTCATCCCATGGATCTATGCTTCCTTGAGTTTTCTCGCTTCTTTGTCGATCTAGACCTCAATTTCAAACACCCCCACAACTTTCCTTTGTTTCTTTCTTGAGTTAGATCACCCTGTAGAATCCGAATAAGGCATCCTATGTAGTAGAGACATATAATGTCAATCTTCTAAGTCACAAACATTCCACGATCAACCCTTTTTTCATTAAATATCCCAATACCAAAGTAGAACTTATCAATCCATCCAACTCTATCCTTTTATCCCAGATCCAAATCCTTGAACCATAACACCATCAAGGGTAGGTCATGGTTCCTGGATTCCAGTGTAGGAGTCCCCGGTGCATTCCTCACATCATTCGGTTTGAACGTAGAATCCGTGGTACTTGTCGTAGTTGTAGAGATTGGCCGTGGTTTGATATTATCTTCGTAAACTTTAAATCATAACTCATTTTAAGAATATATATGCATGCGATTAGGGCATGCTCATGTCACGTATTTAACGTGAAAACACGGATTCAACGCAAGGTGCATCAATTAGTTCAACAAAGTTCAAAAGAGGTGCAATTCCATGCTCAAGATCGATGCAATGCACACATTGTCACGTTTTCAACACGAACGGCATGAATCTAACGCAATAAGTAGGAATTAATTCAACAAGGCTCAGAAATAAATGCAACTCTGTACTTAAGGTCAATGCAATGCTCACGTTATCAAGTAGTTCCTAAGCCGTACGACCTAGACTCGACACGACACGACACTAGAACTCCGGTTTTACAACCTGGAGCTCTGATACCACCTTAGGATGTGGCACCCCGAACGGAGGGCACCACATCCCCCGCACCGAGAGCCCGGTCCACCCATGAAATGGGAGTCCGTACATGAACCAAGCTCACGGTGAACGGAGACAGAATAAAAAAAATATAACCTGTTAGGCGGGACTAGACCCCGTACCACCAATTCAACAAAACAAAGTATGCAGAAGCAATGTAATCGTTCAGGCACATTCCATAAACAACATGAATGTAAATACAGGTTCAACCAGTTCAAGATCTTATCCTAACCTGTCCCGAATCAATACAATGCAATAACATAAAAACGGGTTCAACTAGGGCCCTAGAAACCTGTCCCGAGTTCAATAAAGTAATAACAACACAGAGTGGCTTACATAGCCCAGTTACAAGCTGGAAATAAAGGTACGGTACGTGTTGGAAAACACGAATCAGGAAGCAGCGGAATTTAAAAAATTTTCCCAACAAAAGGACCTTGAACTCGCAATCGTGTAACCAAATTCGTAAAGATAGAAAACTTACTTTTCTTTTATTCTTTCTTGAAGCGTTTCAAGCCACCCAAGAACGCTCTTCTCGCGGCTTGATCCCCTCTCCTTGGTAAAGCTCGAATCTTCAAACTTCTAACTTGAAGTCTCTAGAGAAAGTCCACCAACTTGATCACAATCTAACTAGTAAGGATGCTAGTTCTCTAGTTAGTGTTTAGGCTTAACCTAGGGTTTAATTTAATCTTGGAGAAAGGAAGGTGTTCAACACATGAACCAAGAATTGTCAATTAGCTCTAAAGGGGAGCATGAGCTCCCCTATATATAGGAAAGGGGAGGGGCGGCCGAACCTAGTCCTAATGGACAAAGGATTTGGTCCCTCTCTCTCCTATTACTTGATCATCAAGTATTTTCCAACTTTGACTTTGAATTCTATTTCAAGTCAACTTTTAAGAGAGCTAAAAATATCCAAACTATTTTTGGATAATTTTATACTTTATTTATTATAAAAATAAATAACTTATTTTATCTAATTAATTAATTCATAATTAATTAACTAGATTATTTTCTCCAAAATTAGACTTTCTTTTTAATTCAAAATTAAACCAAAGTCTATTAAATAATTAACTAATTAATTATTTAACATATATATGATATATATATATACACACGTGTGTGACACGTGTCACTCACGTGAGCCACACGTGTGACTTCACACGTGTGGAACCCTCTTGGCCCGATTTAACTCGTTTAATCATTTTCAAGCCTCAACTCATGTAACCAAGTTGTTGTGTGTGACCCTCTAGGTTCTCAATTCAATTAGCAGTGACCCTAATTAATTAATTCACTAATTAATTAATCAGTCCACAGATTAAACGACCATAGTCTAGCAACAGGTGTTTAACCCCTAGCTGAATTGGAATGTTCGGATTCGATAGAACCTTTAAGTCATTGATTCATGTGAGATACAATCCTCCTACTTACTATCTCTCAACCAAGATCTAGGGCAAGGGAATAATCAGAACCCTAATAATCTGGTCTTAAAGCTAAGTGCATTTCATATCCATTTGATCTCAATCCAAGAAACCCTTTTCTTGATGTCTTGATCTACTGCCTTGGCCAAGGACTCCATATGGCATATGAATGACTTACACAATAATAGATCACCTTGCATATGCAAGTGTAGGTCCTTTCTTGATTCTCATTCACTTTCATGAATCACTTGTGCAGCCCCAGCATAAGCCTTGAATCAGTTGTCTAAGGCGACACCCTTTAAAGCTTATACCAAAGACTACAGAGTTAACTCATAAAGTAACATGGAACCTCAAGTCTAAGGATCAATTAATCACATCAATGACTCGTGAGATCTTTTCTAATCTGGAAGTTTCCATTTCCTGAAATAGAAACTTCCTTTCCCATTTAGGAATGTTCTCACACGGGGCACCTCAGTGAACTTACTTGTTAAAGTAAGCACCCTCATGTATCACGCACGTATCAACTATACACTTTGCACCTCCATGAAACAAGGTGGTCCTTGTTAAGGGCGTGATCCCACAAGCAAGCCTTAGAGGAGTCAGGTTGACACTCCCACTGTCTGTAGGACTCATCGGCTTGGAGTATTTTACTAATCACGACTTATGTGATATAGGGCTCGTTTCATGAACCATTTCACCTAAATGGTAGAGTCCTAAAGTCATCAGGATTAGGGGAGTTCTCATACATGCACAGCTAAAGTAAACGCATACCAAACAAGAGCATATAAAGAAGTGTTGCCTCAATTCGTTATTTCATTCAAAGATTGTCTGTGATTACAATAAGGAAAAGCACAAAGCGGATATACAATCGGCTTTCTAGGGCACTATTCCTAACAATCTCCCACTTGCCCGTCAAAGCCATTCTAAAGCTACTCTAAGTCCCATTTTCTGAAGATGACCTTGGAAAGCTTCTCGACTAAGGGGTTTAGTAAGTGGATCTGCCACGTTCTCTGGTGATGTGACCTTCTCAATTAGCACATCTCCTCTTTTGATAATATCACGGATTAGGTGATACTTCCTCATAATGTGCTTGGTCCGTTGGTGAGATCTTGGTTCTCTTGCTTGAGCAACCGCCCCAGTGTTGTCACAAAACACAGTAATGGGGTCTTTCATGCTAGGAACAACATTCAACTCTTGAATGAAGTTTCTAATCCAAACACCTTCCTTAGCTGCATCATTTGCGGCTAAGTATTCGGCCTCAGTGGTCGAATCTGCAGTGGTTGTTTGCTTGGAACTCTTCCAACTCACTGCTCCGCCGTTTAGGCAGAAAATGTATCCTGACATTGACTTAAAATCATCTAAGTCTGATGCAAAGCTTGCATCGCAGTATCCTTCGACAGTAAGATCTTTCTGACCTCCGTAAACTAAGAATAAATCTTTATTACTCTTCAAGTACTTAAGAATATTCTTCACGGCAGCCCAGTGACCATCTCCAGGGTCAGATTGGAAACGACTTGTTACACTAAGTGCATAAGCCACATCCGGTCGAGTACATAACATTGCATACATTATGCTACCTATTGCTGATGCATAAGGTGTATGAGTCATTCTTTCCTTCTCAAGGTTAGTCTTAGGACACATCTTCTTTGAAAGACATGTTCCTACACTCATAGGAAGGTTTTTATCCTTTGCCGACTCCATATTGAATCTCTTCAATACTTTGTCAATGTACATCGACTGTGATAGTCCTATTAACCTTCTAGATCTATCTCTATAGATTTTAATTCCAAGGATATAGGACGCATCACCAAGATCTTTCATCTCGAATTGGTTCGATAACCATAACTTAGTCACTTTCATGTCATCCTTCGAATTCCCAATAAGAAGGATGTCATCAACATAAAGTACTAAGAATTGCACTGAGGTCTCCAATTCCTTTCTATACACACATGATTCATTCGAAATTTTGATGAAGCCAAAAGCTTTGACCGATTCATCAAATCGAATGTTCCAATTCCTAGAAGCCTGTTTCAATCCATAGATTGATCTTTGGAGTTTGCAAACCTTTTGCTCACTCCCACTGAATGTGAAACCTATGGGTTGCTCCATATAAATGTCTTTGTCAATGTCACCATTGAGAAAGGCAGTTTCACATCCATTTGCCATATCTCATAGTCATAATATGCAGCAATGGCAAGCATGATTCGAATGGACTTTTGCATTGCAACAGGTGAAAAGGTTTCGTCAAAGTCCACGCCGGGTCTTTGAGTGAATCCTTTTGCAACCAGTCTTGCTTTGTAGGCTGCAATGCTTCCATCAACTCCAAGCTTTCTCTTAAAGATCCATTTGCAACCTATGGGTTTGACCCCATCAGGCAAATCTACCAAGGTCCAAACTTGGTTGGAGTTCATGGAATCCATTTCGAATTTCATGGCTTCTATCCACTGTTCAGAGTCAGAATCTGAAAGTGCCTCCTCATATGTTGAAGGATCATTATCCTTTTGAGAGATTTCATGGAAGAATCCATACCATCTCTCCGGCTGTCTAGGAGTGCGTTCAGAACGCCTTAGAGGAGGATTTACATGTGTATCGAAATTCGTGATTGGTTGTGGTTGATCAGTAGGGGACGTTTCTTCAGTAGGTGGCGTGGGGTTACTTTGTACTTCTTCTAATTCTATGATCTTTCCTTTCTTTTCTTTAAGGAGCGGTTCCTCAAGAAAAGAGGCATTTCGGGAAACAAACACCTTTTGCTCAGATTGATCATAGAAGTAGTATCCTATGGATTCCTTAGGATAACCTACAAAGTAGCATAAGTTAGAACGAGATTCTAACTTATCTCCCACTGTCCTCTTCACGTAAGCAGGACAACCCCAAATTCTTAAGTAAGAATAACTAGGGATTTTACCATGCCACATTTCATAGGGCGTTTTAGGGACTGACTTTGTAGCACCCCAATACATAAGGATGCCACACCCCCGCACTATAGGCCGATTCACATTCGAAAGGAAATGTCCGTACATGAACCAACCTATAGCGAACGGGTAATAATGTAAGTAAAATGACAGGCTAAAAGGAAATTCATTTATACATGCGATAGAATCAAACGGAAGCATGCTATACTATCGATCATTTATCAAGTAATGTATACTTGTATTTTACATACCAATACATTATCATCTCCTAAATATATAACAAGTAACCTTAACAATAACTTCTTTGAAACGGTAAATAGATAAATAAATGCACCGTATGGCTTGAATGCAAGGACTTGACTTAGCTCGATTCCCGCCTAGAATGTACCTGCAAGAATACGGCATGTATATCGATTTTATAAATACCTCCATCACTCCAATAATTCCCATCACTCCGGATACACCCCGTCACTCCAATACACCCAATCACTCCGTTAACCTCCATCACTCCAATAACTCCTTTACTCCAAACCCTCCATCACTCCAATATCTACATCACTCCAATCACGATAACATGTTAATCACGATGATGGTGGGTTTGCAAGGCCCTATCCATCCATGCTACGCACGTCAGGAATATGGTTCCCACGTGCGGGATTCCTTCCTCCACCTATTGGTGGGTTCAGGGGTCATCCCGATGCTACGCACGTCAAGAGTATGAATCTCACGTGCGGGATTCCTTCCTCCACCTATTGGTGGATTCAGGGGTCATCCCGGTTTCATGCTACACACGTCAAGAGTATGAATCTCACGTGCGGGATTCCTTCCTCCACCTATTGGTGGATTCAGGGGTCATCCCGGTTTTGGCATTAATCGCATTTCAAGCAGTGCTTTGCATGAACATGATACCTATCAAACTACACGCATTGCTTTGCATGAGCTTGACTTGATTGTTATCCATTGCACGACTCGATCTGGTATGCGCATTGCTTTGCACGATCAAGACCTGCTTGCTATATACTTGAGAACGTGGAAATGATTAGTAATAAACAGGTATTCCTATACCTATTTGGTCTTAACTTCATAAGACGAGAAATCGTGTTAAGAACAATGTAGCATAATACAATCATATTATTGCATGATATTAATCATATAATATCATATTTAGGTCATTTGGATAATTAAAGAAGGAATTGGAATTGTTACCTTTGTGCAGAATGTTTCTGCACTTCCAGGGGTATGGGAACGGCCGTTCCAGGTTTTAGTGTAAAATGGGAAGGGCCGTTCCCCAGTCCCGAAGTTGCTCCCGAAGATGGGAACGGCCGTTCCCGTCCATGCGACCAAGTGGGAACGGTCGTTCCCCTCCTCGCCGCCTGCATAATTATTCAAATAATGGGAACGGCCGTTCCCCAAATACAAAGGGAACGGGAAGGGCCGTTCCCGTTACGCAGAAGATACAGAACATAGCAGCAGAAACAGGGGAAGCTCGAACCTACACCAAATTCTTCCCAAATACTTATAATTCACATCCATATGTTATGGTTTATGAGAGAAAACACATATATATGTTTAAGGTACACTAAAGTGTAATATAAACACTCAAATCATGCTTAACCACCCAAGATCATCATCATCTCCTCTACCATAAATTCATCATATAATTCCATATTTCTTAAGATTCATGCAAGGAATTTGAGATCAAGACTCCTAAACATGCTCCTAACATTAAATCATCAAGTTTGCTAGCTTAACCACTAACCCTAGCTTCACATAGAGTTATCAAGAAATCTCATATATCTTCATCTTTACCTTGAAAGAGAATAGAAGGAGAAGAAGATGAAGATGGATGCTTGAGCTTAAATCATGGATTTCCCTAACAAATTCTAGCTTGAAGATGATGATTTCCCAATTTCTTCCTCCTTGGGTGAAAGAACCGAGAGAGAGAGAGCCATGGAGAAGAATGATTGTATGATATGATCAACATGAAGCTTGTGGAAGAGAGGTATATGATATACCGATATATTTGGGAAAATATGTAATATTTATGATGTAATCCTCCAACTACATAAGTCATGCAATTGAGTAGACCAAGTTTGGAAAATGATCAATTAGGTCCAAAAGATTGGCATGCAATTCGGTCCTTTATTTCACTTAAATGAGCAATTAAGGACAATTATGAAATTAAATTATGTTTGACAATTAATTCATATAACAATGAGTCCAATTCATGCCGTAATGCTGAAATTGATAATTATTTCACATGACCATATTGAAACATAATTTACACAATTTATTATAAACGTAGGAATTTAATAAACAAATGAATTAAAATAACGTACCTGAAAAGCCGGAAATTGGGGCGTTACAATTCTCCCCCCCTTAAAAGAATCCGTCCTCGGATTCACTTGGCGAGCACGCAATATCATAATTGGCTGCAATGTACCGATTAGCAAATAATCCCTATGGCATGCGACCTAGACTTGACACGACACTTAGAACCTCGGTTTTGCAACCGGGCTCTGATACCACTTCAGATGTAGCACCCCAATACATAAGGATGCCACACCCCCGCACTACAGGCCGATTCACATTCGAAAGGAAATGTCCGTACATGAACCAACCTATAGCGAACGGGTAATAATGTAAGTAAAATGACAGGCTAAAAGGAAATTCATTTATACATACGATAGAATCAAACGGAAGCATGCTATACTATCGATCATTTATCAGGTAATGTATACTTGTATTTTACATATCAATACATTATCATCTCCTAAATATATAACAAGTAACCTTAACAATAATTTTTTTGAAACGGTAAATAAATAAATAAATGCACCGTATGGCTTGAATGCAAGGACTTGACTTAGCTCGATTCCGGCCTAGAATGTACCTGCAAGAACACGGCATGTATATCGATTTTATAAATACCTCCATCACTCCAATAATTCCCATCACTCCGGATACACCCCGTCACTCCAATACACCCAATCACTCCGTTAACCTCCATCACTCCAATAACTCCTTTACTCCAAACCCTCCATCACTCCAATATCTACATCACTCCAATCACGATAACATGTTAATCACGATGATGGTGGGTTTGCAAGGCCCCATCCATCCATGCTACGCACGTCAGGAATATGGTTCCCACGTGCGGGATTCCTTCCTCCACCTATTGGTGGGTTCAGGGGTCATCCCGATGCTACGCACGTCAAGAGTATGAATCTCACGTGCGGGATTCCTTCCTCCGTATTGGTGGACTCAGGGGTCATCCCGGTTTCATGCTACGCACGTCAAGAGTATGAATCTCACGTGCGGGATTCCTTCCTCCACCTATTGGTGGATTCAGGGGTCATCCCGGTTTTGGCATTAATCACATTTCAAGCATTGCTTTGCATGAACATGATACCTATCAAACTACACGCATTGCTTTGCATGACCTTGACTTGATTGTTATCCATTGCACGACTCGATCTGGTATGCGCATTGCTTTGCACGATCAAGACCTGCTTGCTATATACTTGAGAACGTGGAAATGATTAGTAATAAACAGGTATTCCTATACCTATTTGGTCTTAACTTCATAAGACGAGAAATCGTGTGAAGAACAATGTAGCATAATACAATCATATTATTGCATGATATTAATCATATAATATCATATTTAGGTCATTTGGATAATTAAAGAAGGAATTGGAATTGTTACCTTTGTGCAGAATGTTTCTGCACTTCCAGGGGTATGGGAACGGCCGTTCCAGGTTTTAGTGTAAAATGGGAAGGGCCGTTCCCCAGTCCCGAAGTTGCTCCCGAAGATGGGAACGGCCGTTCCCGTCCATGCGACGAAGTGGGAACGGTCGTTCCCCTCCTCGCCGCCTGCATAATTATTCAAATAATGGGAAAAGCCGTTCCCCAAATACAATGGGAACGGGAAGGGCCGTTCCCGTTACGCAGAAGATACAGAACATAGCAGCAGAAACAGGGGAAGCTCGAACCTATACCAAATTCTTCCCAAATACTTATAATTCACATCCATATGTTATGGTTTATGAGAGAAAACACATATATATGTTTTAGGTACACTAAAGTGTAATATAAACACTCAAATCATGCTTAACCACCCAAGATCATCATCATCTCCTCTACCATAAATTCATCATATAATTCCATATTTCTTAAGATTCATGCAAGGAATTTGAGATCAAGACTCCTAAACATGCTCCTAACATTAAATCATCAAGTTTGCTAGCTTAACCACTAACCCTAGCTTCACATAGAGTTATCAAGAAATCTCATATATCTTCATCTTTACCTTGAAAGAGAATAGAAGGAGAAGAAGATGAAGATGGATGCTTGAGCTTAAATCATGGATTTTCCTAACAAATTCTAGCTTGAAGATGATGATTTCCCAATTTCTTCCTCCTTGGGTGAAAGAACCGAGAGAGAGAGAGAGCCATGGAGAAGAATGATTGTATGATATGATCAACATGAAGCTTGTGGAAGAGAGGTATATGATATACCGATATATTTGGGAAAATATGTAATATTTATGATGTAATCCTCCAACTCCATAAGTCATGCAATTGAGTATACCAAGTTTGGAAAATGATCAATTAGGTCCAAAAGATTGGCATGCAATTCGGTCCTTTATTTCACTTAAATGAGCAATTAAGGACAATTATGAAATTAAATTATGTTTGACAATTAATTCATATAACAATGAGTCCAATTCATGCCGTAATGCTGAAATTGATAATTATTTCACATGACCATATTGAAACATAATTTACACAATTTATTATAAACGTAGGAATTTAATAAACAAATGAATTAAAATAACGTACCTGAAAAGCCGGAAATTGGGGCGTTACAATTCTCCCCCCCTTAAAAGAATCCGTCCTCGGATTCACTTGGCGAGCACGCAATATCATAATTGGCTGCAATGTACCGATTAGTAAATAATCCCTATGGCATGCGACCTAGACTTGACACGACACTTAGAACCTCGGTTTTGCAACCGGGCTCTGATACCACTTCAGATGTAGCACCCCAATACATAAGGATGCCACACCCCCGCACTACAGGCCGATTCACATTCGAAAGGAAATGTCCGTACATGAACCAACCTATAGCGAACGGGTAATAATGTAAGTAAAATGACAGGCTAAAAGGAAATTCATTTATACATGCGATAGAATCAAACGGAAGCATGCTATACTATCGATCATTTATCAGGTAATGTATACTTGTATTTTACATATCAATACATTATCATCTCCTAAATATATAACAAGTAACCTTAACAATAATTTTTTTGAAACGGTAAATAAATAAATAAATGCACCGTATGGCTTGAATGCAAGGACTTGACTTAGCTCGATTCCGGCCTAGAATGTACCTGCAAGAACACGGCATGTATATCGATTTTATAAATACCTCCATCACTCCAATAATTCCCATCACTCCGGATACACCCCGTCACTCCAATACACCCAATCACTCCGTTAACCTCCATCACTCCAATAACTCCTTTACTCCAAACCCTCCATCACTCCAATATCTACATCACTCCAATCACGATAACATGTTAATCACGATGATGGTGGGTTTGCAAGGCCCTGTCCATCCATGCTACGCACGTCAGGAATATGGTTCCCACGTGCGGGATTCCTTCCTCCACCTATTGGTGGGTTCAGGGGTCATCCCGATGCTACGCACGTCAAGAGTATGAATCTCACGTGCGGGATTCCTTCCTCCGTATTGGTGGACTCAGGGGTCATCCCGGTTTCATGCTACGCACGTCAAGAGTATGAATCTCACGTGCGGGATTCCTTCCTCCACCTATTGGTGGATTCAGGGGTCATCCCGGTTTTGGCATTAATCACATTTCAAGCATTGCTTTGCATGAACATGATACCTATCAAACTACACGCATTGCTTTGCATGACCTTGACTTGATTGTTATCCATTGCACGACTCGATCTGGTATGCGCATTGCTTTGCACGATCAAGACCTGCTTGCTATATACTTGAGAACGTGGAAATGATTAGTAATAAACAGGTATTCCTATACCTATTTGGTCTTAACTTCATAAGACGAGAAATCGTGTGAAGAACAATGTAGCATAATACAATCATATTATTGCATGATATTAATCATATAATATCATATTTAGGTCATTTGGATAATTAAAGAAGGAATTGGAATTGTTACCTTTGTGCAGAATGTTTCTGCACTTCCAGGGGTATGGGAACGGCCGTTCCAGGTTTTAGTGTAAAATGGGAAGGGCCGTTCCCCAGTCCCGAAGTTGCTCCCGAAGATGGGAACGGCCGTTCCCGTCCATGCGACGAAGTGGGAACGGTCGTTCCCCTCCTCGCCGCCTGCATAATTATTCAAATAATGGGAAAATCCGTTCCCCAAATACAAAGGGAACGGGAAGGGCCGTTCCCGTTACGCAGAAGATACAGAACATAGCAGCAGAAACAGGGGAAGCTCGAACCTATACCAAATTCTTCCCAAATACTTATAATTCACATCCATATGTTATGGTTTATGAGAGAAAACACATATATATGTTTAAGGTACACTAAAGTGTAATATAAACACTCAAATCATGCTTAACCACCCAAGATCATCATCATCTCCTCTACCATAAATTCATCATATAATTCCATATTTCTTAAGATTCATGCAAGGAATTTGAGATCAAGACTCCTAAACATGCTCCTAACATTAAATCATCAAGTTTGCTAGCTTAACCACTAACCCTAGCTTCACATAGAGTTATCAAGAAATCTCATATATCTTCATCTTTACCTTGAAAGAGAATAGAAGGAGAAGAAGATGAAGATGGATGCTTGAGCCTAAATCATGGATTTTCCTAACAAATTCTAGCTTGAAGATGATGATTTCCCAATTTCTTCCTCCTTGGGTGAAAGAACCGAGAGAGAGAGAGAGCCATGGAGAAGAATGATTGTATGATATGATCAACATGAAGCTTGTGGAAGAGAGGTATATGACATACCGATATATTTGGGAAAATATGTAATATTTATGATGTAATCCTCCAACTCCATAAGTCATGCAATTGAGTATACCAAGTTTGGAAAATGATCAATTAGGTCCAAAAGATTGGCATGCAATTCGGTCCTTTATTTCACTTAAATGAGCAATTAAGGACAATTATGAAATTAAATTATGTTTGACAATTAATTCATATAACAATGAGTCCAATTCATGCCGTAATGCTGAAATTGATAATTATTTCACATGACCATATTGAAACATAATTTACACAATTTATTATAAATGTAGGAATTTAATAAACAAATGAATTAAAATAACGTACCTGAAAAGCCGGAAATTGGGGCGTTACAATTCTCCCCCCCTTAAAAGAATCCGTCCTCGGATTCACTTGGCGAGCACGCAATATCATAATTGGCTGCAATGTACCGATTAGCAAATAATCCCTATGGCATGCGACCTAGACTTGACACGACACTTAGAACCTCGGTTTTGGAACCGGGCTCTGATACCATTTCAGATGTAGCACCCCAATACATAAGGATGCCACACCCCCGCACTATAGGCCGATTCACATTCGAAAGGAAATGTTCGTACATGAACCAACCTATAGCGAACGGGTAATAATGTAAGTAAAATGACAGGCTAAAAGGAAATTCATTTATACATGCGATAGAATCAAACGGAAGCATGCTATACTATCGATCATTTATCAGGTAATGTATACTTGTATTTTACATATCAATACACTATCATCTCCTAAATATATAACAAGTAACCTTAACAATAATTTCTTTGAAACGGTAAATAAATAAATAAATGCACCGTATGGCTTGAATGCAAGGACTTGACTTAGCTCGATTCCCGCCTAGAATGTACCTACAAGAACACGGCATGTATATCGATTTTATAAATACCTCCATCACTCCAATAATTCCCATCACTCCGGATACACCCCGTCACTCCAATACACCCAATCACTCCGTTAACCTCCATCACTCCAATAACTCCTTTACTCCAAACCCTCCATCACTCCAATATCTACATCACTCCAATATCTACATCACTCCAATCACGATAACATGTTAATCACGATGATGGTGGGTTTGCAAGGCCCTATCCATCCATGCTACGCACGTCAGGAATATGGTTCCCACGTGCGGGATTCCTTCCTCCACCTATTGGTGGGTTCAGGGGTCATCCCGATGCTACGCACGTCAAGAGTATGAATCTCACGTGCGGGATTCCTTCCTCCACCTATTGGTGGATTCAGGGGTCATCCTGGTTTCATGCTACGCACGTCAAGAGTATGAATCTCACGTGCGGGATTCCTTCCTCCACCTATTGGTGGATTCAGGGGTCATCCCGGTTTTGGCATTAATCACATTTCAAGCATTGCTTTGCATGAACATGATACCTATCAAACTACACGCATTGCTTTGCATGACCTTGACTTGATTGTTATCCATTGCACGACTCGATCTGGTATGCGCATTGCTTTGCACGATCAAGACCTGCTTGCTATATACTTGAGAACGTGGAAATGATTAGTAATAAACAGGTATTCCTATACCTATTTGGTCTTAACTTCATAAGACGAGAAATCGTGTGAAGAACAATGTAGCATAATACAATCATATTATTGCATGATATTAATCATATAATATCATATTTAGGTCATTTGGATAATTAAAGAAGGAATTGGAATTGTTACCTTTGTGCAGAATGTTTCTGCACTTCCAGGGGTATGGGAACGGCCGTTCCAGGTTTTAGTGTAAAATGGGAAGGGCCGTTCCCCAGTCCCGAAGTTGCTCCCGAAGATGGGAACGGCCGTTCCCGTCCATGCGACCAAGTGGGAACGGTCGTTCCCCTCCTCGCCGCCTGCATAATTATTCAAATAATGGGAACGGCCGTTCCCCAAATACAAAGGGAACGGGAAGGGCCGTTCCCGTTACGCAGAAGATACAGAACATAGCAGCAGAAACAGGGGAAGCTCGAACCTATACCAAATTCTTCCCAAATACTTATAATTCACATCCATATGTTATGGTTTATGAGAGAAAACACATATATATGTTTAAGGTACACTAAAGTGTAATATAAACACTCAAATCATGCTTAACCACCCAAGATCATCATCATCTCCTCTACCATAAGTTCATCATATAATTCCATATTTCTTAAGATTCATGCAAGGAATTTGAGATCAAGACTCCTAAACATGCTCCTAACATTAAATCATCAAGTTTGCTAGCTTAACCACTAACCCTAGCTTCACATAGAGTTATCAAGAAATCTCATATATCTTCATCTTTACCTTGAAAGAGAATAGAAGGAGAAGAAGATGAAGATGGATGCTTGAGCTTAAATCATGGATTTCCCTAACAAATTCTAGCTTGAAGATGATGATTTCCCAATTTCTTCCTCCTTGGGTGAAAGAACCGAGAGAGAGAGAGCCATGGAGAAGAATGATTGTATGATATGATCAACATGAAGCTTGTGGAAGAGAGGTATATGATATACCGATATATTTGGGAAAATATATAATATTTATGATGTAATCCTCCCACTCCATAAGTCATGCAATTGAGTATACCAAGTTTGGAAAATGATCAATTAGGTCCAAAAGATTGGCATGCAATTCGGTCCTTTATTTCACTTAAATGAGCAATTAAGGACAATTATGAAATTAAAGTATGTTTGACAATTAATTCATATAACAATGAGTCCAATTCATGCCGTAATGCTGAAATTGATAATTATTTCACATGACCATATTGAAACATAATTTACACAATTTATTATAAACGTAGGAATTTAATAAACAAATGAATTAAAATAACGTACCTGTAAAGCCGGAAATTGGGGCGTTACAGACTTAGAGGGAACTAGATTCAAAATCTTTGCTGCACTTTCTAGGGCATAACCCCAGAAAGAAGGTGGTAAGTCAGTGAAACTCATCATGGAACGAACCATATCAAGTAGGGTTCGATTCCTTCTCTCAGAAACTCCATTAAGCTGAGGAGTTCCCGGAGGAGTCCATTGAGAGATAAGCCCATTATCTTTGAGATGATTAAGGAATTCTTCACTAAGATATTCGCCTCCTCGATCAGATCGAAGTGCTTTGATCTTGTGACCAGTTTGGTTCTCAACCTCCTTTTGAAATTCTAAGAATTTCTCAAAAGCTTCCGATTTGTACTTCATTAAGTATACATAACCATACCGACTAAAGTCATCAGTAAAGGTTATGAAGTACTGATGATTGTTTCTAGTGCTTACACTAAGCGGTCCACAAACATCAATATGGATCAAATCCAAAACCTCAGTGGCACGTTCCACAGTTCCTTTAAAAGGAACTTTGGACATCTTTCCTTTGAGACAGGATTCGCAAGAAGTCAACTCTTTGAGATCATTTTCAGAGAATGATCCTAAAGTGTTTATCTTGCTAATTCTGTTCTTGGAAATGTGTCCTAATCTAGCGTGCCATAAGGGAGCTGAAACTTTGTCATCTCTCTTACGCTTTGTTTCTCGTTATATATTCATAATATTGATATTTTGAGTTAGGTAAAGTCCATTACTTAGAGTACCGATATGAACGGAAGAGTTGTTCCGTTTGATAAAATATTTACCATTCTTAATATCAGTTTCATAACCTTCACAATCTAATATTGGAACTGAAATTATATTACGAATAATGCTCCGTACATAAAGGACTTTATTTAATACTAACTCAAAACTACCTAAATCTAATCTAATTGTGCCTAAAGCTCGAGCTTCAACGTTTGAGCCATCGCCGATCTTCAAGTCACATTCTCCTTCTTTGAGTTGTTGGACTTCACTTAGCATCTGTACATCATTACAGATATGAGTTCCACAACCGGTATCAAGTACCCAAGAACTAGAATTAATAGAAAGATTTACTTCAACGAGAAAGATACCTTTCTTTAGAGTAGCCTTGTACTCTGGGCAGTTTCTCCTCCAATGTCCCGCTTTGCCACAATGGAAGCAAACATCCTCTTTCTGATCACGCTTCTTCTTTTAGGCCTTCCCCTTCGAAATGCCACCAATGGGCCTAAGGGGTTTCGTCTTCTTCTTTTGGGCTTTCTTACCCTTACCTTTAGAAGGCCCAGAAGAGGAAGATGGAGCATTCACCATCAAAACCTTATTGTCCTTCTTGATCGTGCTTTCAGCAGTCACAAGCTGACTAATCAGCTCAGCTACAGTAGCACCAGCATGATTCATGTTGAAGTTAAGGACAAATGGGTTGAATGATGGTGGGAGCGAAGCTAGCAACAAATCCACTGAAAGTTCATCTTTCAGTGGCATGTCCGTGGAAGCAAGTTTCTCAGTAAGGGCAAGAAACTTGAGTCCATATTCATGGACACTTGAACCTTCCCTCATTCTCAAGTGGAACAATTCCTTTGAAGTGTTATACCTTGTAACACGTTCATGAGGGCGGTAAAGTTGCTCTAAGTGGTCGTAAATCTCCCAAGCAAATTCCATAGCCTCATGTTGCCTTTGCAAGTCCGGAGACATGTTAGCCAACATAAGGCAACGGGCTTGGAGATTATCATCCTTCCACTTCTGAATCGCGTCCCGCTCGGCCCGAGTGGGAGCCTCCCCTTCGGGACTAGGCTCCCCTTCGAAGAGAACATAAGTTCTCTTCTCAGAATCTAAAATGATTTTTAGATTCCTCAGCCAATCAGAATAGTTGGGACCAGTCAACTTGTTTGACTCGAGGATCGATACAAGAGGGTTTTTGGTTGCCATTTCAAAACACGTAGAGAATCACGGAATCTACGACCTAAATGGTAAAACAGAGAACTAGTGAGCATGCTGAATTATAACGATATACAAAAGATAAGGTCTTTAATCTAATGTAGCTCCCACTGTTTTTCAAAGATCTATAATTCCCAAAGATCTAAGAGGAACACGTTTCCCAATGGGTACTAAGATCCTAGGCATTTTACCTCGAACCCACGACTCGCGGACATTCTAAGTAAGAACCCTAGGTAGGTACAACTTACCAATTCTAACACCTTTAGAACTCTTAGTAATTGTTTTTGCATCACCTATCTTTCAATATGGACCCACGACTCGTGCGACATCCATATTTACTTAGGCGTTAAGCTAGACCCATCAATCATAAGATCATGACCAAAACTTAGTTCGAATGACCCACGACTCGCGGACATCGCCTTTGCTAAAATTGACCACGAAATATTGACCATTTAAAATGATTAATTAGGTAACTAAGAACTAATAAGCTCCACTAGCTATCCCACGACTCGCGGACAATAACTAGCTTTACTTACTAAACTTAAAACCTATTGATGGAATGCTAGGAATTTAATTCAAAATTTGCATCTCGAATTAAACGCCTATTTGTTCGAAATTAGCTTAATATTTAATGGGAATTTTCAAATCAACCGGAGAGTTGTCCGGTTCGACCTCACCAACATATATGTTATCCAATTTCATTAGTCTTGATTAATGCAAGTACACTTAAATGCATATCAAACAAGCACATAAACAGATAACATGTACTAGCATGATACTAACATGTAATGATCATGGGTTCTACCTATCTTATGCGTGATATGTGGGAGCCACTCCACAATCACAAGTTCTAACATACATGCCACATAAACAGTTTAAATCACATAAGGGAAAGCAGTAACAAAATACGAGCCCTATCTCTATTACATTTAACAATTGAGATTCCCCTCCCTAACATTTTGAGGGGTCTTCACTTATGGCCTCCTTGTTACTTGAATATGGTCCATCTTACTCCATGGGTGCATTGTCTCCAAAATGAAAATAAAACCTCACCACATATCTCTACTCTCAAATTACAATAAAAAGAAAAAGACATAAAGTAATAAGGCTCAATCTTCATATTGGCCTTAGACAATTACACGGGGCATACCCCGGCCTCAAAAACAGTAATATGGAAAGCCACATAATAAATCACATAACAGTACGCACATAAGTGAGGCTCCAACCTCAATTGAAAAACGCAACTATAGGGCTCCAACCCCAATTTAAACCATCCATGTGCATAAATTAAAACCATACATAGATCTAAACCCATGATCACCAAACATGCTTTTGCAAGAATTTAAATTTAACCAATAAATTAAAATTCTCGCTTTAAGCTCTAATAGCTTAAAACACGACTTAGATGCAATTCTTGTTCAAGAGCCTTTTCAATAAAACCCGAAAAACAATAAACTAATAAAATTCCAATTAATTTCTGAAAATTAATAATTTTATTCTTTCAATATTTTCAGAAAATAAAGATTGTAATTTTTCAAAATTTAAATCGTTAAAATTTTCAAAATCCCAATTTAAACAATTATTTCAAAAATAATTCAAATTTAATAAATAAAATTTTTTAGAAAAAATTAAATCGGGATTTCAAGGACCGAAAACACGAAAACGCCAAAACCGTGCCCGGAACCGCCCGGAACGAGTACAGGCTCGCCGCGCAGCGTCGCGCGCGCTAGGCGCACGCCCTGCTCGCGTGCGGGCGATGCCGGGCGCTGCTCGCGTGCGGGCGATGCCGGGCGGGTGCTCCCGCGCGGTTGCGGGAGCGTGCGGGCGGCTGTCCCGCGCGGTTGCGGGACAGGCAGGCGGGCGCGCCTAGGCGGGGGCCTAGGCGCTGGCGGGCGGCAGTGGCGGGCAGTCCCGCGCAGTTGCGGGACTGCTGGGCGGGCGGGACTGGCGTGCTACGCCTTAGCACGTCCAGGCTCGCGTTTTCGTAACACGATTTCGTGTTTCGTATTTTTAGTTCAAAAACCAAAACAATCCAAATTCAAAAACACGATTTAAATTAATTTCTATCAAAACGGTTTTTCAAAAACACAATTTAAGAAAACAGTTTCAGAAATTCAAGAAAAATTACAGTTTCGTATTTCAGGCATTCTAAAAGAACTCATGAATACCTAATTCGCATCTAAGCCTAAGAATTTCTACCAAATTCAGAATAATTGAGACGAATCAGAAACACGATTAACGAGGTGGCTCTGATACCACTTGTTGGAAAACACGAATCAGAAAGCAGCGGAATTTAAAAAATTTTCCCAACAAAAGGACCTTGAACTCGCAATCGTGTAACCAAATTCGTAAAGATAGAAAACTTACTTTTCTTTTATTCTTTCTTGAATTGTTTCAAGCCACCCAAGAACGCTCTTCTCACGGCTTGATCCCCTCTCCTTGGTAAATCTCGAATCTTCAAACTTCTAACTTGAAGTCTCTAGAGAAAGTCCACCAACTTGATCACAATCTAACTAGTAAGGATGCTAGTTCTCTAGTTAGTGTTTAGGCTTAACCTAGGGTTTAATTTAATCTTGGAGAAAGGAAGGTGTTCAACACATGAACCAAGAATTGTCAATTAGCTCTAAAGGGGAGCATGAGCTCCCCTATATATAGGAAGGGTGAGGGGCGGCCGAACCTAGTCCTAATGGACAAAGGATTTGGTCCCTCTCTCTCCTATTACTTGATCATCAAGTATTTTCCAACTTTGACTTCGAATTCTATTTCAAGTCAACTTTTAAGAGAGCTAAAAATATCCAAACTATTTTTGGATAATTTTATACTTTATTTATTATAAAAATAAATAACTTATTTTATCTAATTAATTAATTCATAATTAATTAACTAGATTATTTTCTCTAAAATTAGACTTTCTTTTTAATTCAAAATTAAACCAAAGTCTATTAAATAATTAACTAATTAATTATTTAACATATATATGATATATATATATACACACGTGTGTGACACGTGTCACAGTGACACGTGTCACCCACGTGAGCCACACGTGTGACTTCAAACGTGTGGAACCCTCTTGGCCCGATTTAACTCGTTTAATCATTTTCAAGCCTCAACTCATGTAACCAAGTTGTTGTGTGTTACCCTCTAGGTTCTCAATTCAATTAGCAGTGACCCTAATTAATTAATTCACTAATTAATTAATCAGTCCACAGATTAAACGACCATAGTCTAGCAACAGGTGTTTAACCCCTAGCTGAATTGGAATGTTCGGATTCGATAGAACCTTTAAGTCATTGATTCATGTGAGATACAATCCTCCTACTTACTATCTCTCAACCAAGATCTAGGGCAAGGGAATAATCAGAACCCTAATAATCTGGTCTTAAAGCTAAGTGCATTTCATATCCATTTGATCTCAATCCAAGAAACCCTTTTCTTGATGTCTTGATCTACTGCCTTGGCCAAGGACTCCATATGGCATATGAATGACTTACACAATAAGAGATCACCTTGCATATGCAAGTGTAGGTCCTTTCTTGATTCTCATTCACTTTCATGAATCACTTGTGCAGCCCCAGCATAAGCCTTGAATCAGTTGTCTAAGGCGACACCCTTTAAAGCTTATACCAAAGACTACAGAGTTAACTCATAAAGTAACATGGAACCTCAAGTCTAAGGATCAATTAATCACATCAATGACTCGTGAGATATTTTGTAATCTGGAAGTTTCCATTTCCTGAAATAGAAACTTCCTTTCCCATTTAGGAATGTTCTCACACGGGGCACCTCAGTGAACTTACTTGTTAAAGTAAGCACCCTCATGTATCACGCACGTATCAACTATACACTTTGTACCTCCATGAAACAAGGTGGTCCTTCTTAAGGGCGTGATCCCACAAGCAAGCCTCAGAGGAGTCAGGTTGACACTCCCACTGTCTGTAGGACTCATCGGCTTGGAGTATTTTACTAATCATGACTTATGTGATATAGGGCTCGTTTCATGAACCATTTCACCTAAATGGTAGAGTCCTAAAGTCATCAGGATTAGGGGAGTTCTCATACATGCACAGCTAAAGTAAATGCATACCAAACAAGAGCATATAAAGAAGTGTTGCCTCAATTCGTTATTTCATTCAAAGATTGTCTGTGATTACAATAAGGAAAAGCACAAAGCGGATATACAATCGGCTTTCTAGGGCACTATTCCTAACAGTACGATGTAGTGCAAACAGGACCAAGACTCAAACAAAGACTTCAAAAGACTCGTGCCTAACAACCACAGAGCCTGCAAGACAGACACTAAAAACGAGAGGGAGGGGTCAGCCAACTGACTGAGTGAAGGGGGTACACACGCATATACATATATAATCAGGAAATCAGGCAGGCATAATTCCACTATACGTTTTAGGATTAAATAAACAGGAGACAGGAATCAAGATTAAATTAATACGAACGGGTGGAATTATGTCAGGGCATGCAAGTCACGTAAACGAGATATAATATGCATGTGTCGATATCCGTATGCCTCTGTTGATGCCCACTTTACCTATACGATCCACGAGCTCCGGTGTTGAACAGGGACTGAGACATACCAGAGGTTACGGATATCTATGCTTAACATTTTAGGGGACCCGACGAGAACGGGTAATTAATCCATCCTGGACTCCTCTTTTCACTTATTAAATGACAGGTACAAGCAGCTAATCAGGAAACAAGAGTTATAATTAATTATCAGGCGGGAAAAACAAGTACAAATTAATCTCCTTTCTCCGGGTGCAATGTGGCCGGTAGCTAACCTCCACATCCGCGCATCAGGGTGATCTTCGGGTTCATGACTCCCTCAGATCAGAGCCCCATCTCCCACCAAACCTCCTGGTGGGTATCAGGGTAGTCCAACAGGATGTGACCTGTGCAAGAGTTCACCGTCGGCCCGATGCGTCCCCGGTTCCCTCAATATACAAGCCCTGGGCCCCAGGAACAGGTACAAGATCCACACCGGCTAGCCCAGTGCTAGGAAAGCCGGGGGCAATCAGGAATATCTCGCAAAACAGGCCAGGATTAACACTATGCAGTTTATAAATCATTTCCGGTACATAGCCGGTATAAAAGATATGGTCAACTTTAATATGAAAACCATTTGGCATGCTTTTAATTCATGCAAGGTTATAGGTCGTTTATAAAGAAAACCCTCACCTCCAAGTGTGCATGAAGGACCAAGAAAGAAAGACCACGAACCACAAACATCTCCACCGAGGAGAACACTGTTCAAGAAAGGAAACACGGTGTACTTGTGAGACACGACTCAAAAATGACACCAAGTAGGACGCACGATGATGTTCATGAAGTGGTGCATCATGTTATGGTATGATTCAATAAGCATTAAATCATAATTATGTCATGAAATGCTGTGATCGTGTTTATCAGCACAAGTAATGTCATTTAGACACATAAATAATTTAATCATTCAATTAGGCATGTAAACAATGTATGTAAGTCAAATAAGAGGTCGAGGAGGTGAAAGGAAAGCGATAAGACTGGTTTTGGCAAAGTGGAAGGAAAACTGGAATATCTTGAGTTCTAAATCTAGGAATTGAGTTTTGTTTATTGGAGATGAAACTAGATACATAAAACTTTAAAATGGTATGTGGCTCGACTTGTGGGTCAAAGCGAGGTGAAAATGGCGTAGGCTCGAAGTTGGGTGAAAGCAGATTGTAGGTAACGTGGCGACACCAAAATAAATTGATTATATCTCACAAATGAGACAAGGTATTGAGTTGATTCCAACTGGAGGTTGTTCTAGACTTAAAGAGATTTCCAACGGCTCAAAAATCAGGTCAATTGGAGGTCGTATGAGGGAGTACCCGGCCGGGGAAAAACAAGGCGAAAATTTACCCTGCCGGGGAGAGCACCAGCAGAAACCTTCTGCACTAGACTACCCGCCCGGGTAGTTTTGTGGGCAAAAATCTACCCGCCCGGGTAGATGTTCTGGGTGATTAAAAGAGACAGAAACAGGGGTTGCTTGAAGAGGAAGGAGAAGGAAGCAAAAAACCACCTCAAAGCTCAACCAAAACACTCCAAATTGAAGGCATAAGTTCATGTAAACATGCTCTATCGTATATCCCAAATTGAAGTCATGAAATCAAGTATATAACAAGTTGCCATTAAAGCACATTCAAGCTCCATTAATGGAGTTTTGAGCTACAATCAATCAACGATCAAGATTTCAACAATTAAACGACAAGGGAGCTTAAGAGAACAACCTATATCAATCTTGGAACATAATATTCAAGTATAAGAGCAAGGAAGCAAATTTTGACATATTATCACTATTCATCATCTTCCCCAAAGAGGCACTTAGGCAAGGATTCAACTTGCAAGATATACGTAGAATTAAATCACGTAACGAGAGGAATACAATGGTTACCTTAGGTCGTTGATCGGACGGTTAGATCTTGAGAACCCGAGCTCAAAGGGTTTATGGCCAAAAGGGGTGTTTGCTTCTCTTTCTCCTCCTCTTCCTTTTTTGTACGTGAAAATGAGGGAGAGAGATGAACTTGGCTCCTTTTTGGGGCTGAGTTAAAAGGGTCGGATTATGCGGGTAGGGTCGAAAGGTATCCGGTCCATTCAGATCGGATTTTAAAATGGTAGGGTGATCAAATGACTTAGAAATTAAAAGGTTAATTAATTGAATCCGAATCATTGAAACGAACTAAATGTTAAGGTTGGAATTCGAATCCGAATTCCCGAGCTCAAGGTAGCTACGAAGGCCCAAAACACCCTAATTAAAATTAGGTCCCTAACGAGCAATTATTGGACAACTGAGTCCAAGTACATTTAATATATTCAAATGCATGTTGGAAAACACGAATCAGAAAGCAGCGGAATTTAAAAAAAAATTTCCCAACAAAAGGACCTTGAACTCGCAATCGTGTAACCAAATTCGTAAAGATAGAAAACTTACTTCTCTTTTATTCTTTCTTGAAGCGTTTCAAGCCACCCAAGAACGCTCTTCTCGCGGCTTGATCCCCTCTCCTTGGTAAAGCTCGAATCTTCAAACTTCTAACTTGAAGTCTCTAGAGAAAGTCCACCAACTTGATCACAATCTAACTAGTAAGGATGCTAGTTCTCTAGTTAGTGTTTAGGCTTAACCTAGGGTTTAATTTAATCTTGGAGAAAGGAAGGTGTTCAACACATGAACCAAGAATTGTCAATTAGCTCTAAAGGGGAGCATGAGCTCCCCTATATATAGGAAGGGTGAGGGGCGGCCGAACCTAGTCCTAATGGACAAAGGATTTGGTCCCTCTCTCTCCTATTACTTGATCATCAAGTATTTTCCAACTTTGACTTTGAATTCTAATTCTAGTCAACTTTTAAGAGAGCTAAAAATATCCAAACTATTTTTGGATAATTTTATACTTTATTTATTATAAAATAAATAACTTATTTTTATCTAATTAATTAATTCGTAATTAATTAACTAGATTATTTTCTCCAAAATTAGACTTTCTTTTTAATTCAAAATTAAACCAAAGTCTATTAAATAATTAACTAATTAATTATTTAATATATATATATATATACACACGTGTGTGACACGTGTCACAGTGACACGTGTCACTCACGTGAGCCACACGTGTGAATTCACACGTGTGGAACCCTCTTGGCCCGATTAACTCGTTTAATCATTTTCAAGCCTCAACTCATGTAACCAAGTTGTTGTGTGTGACCCTCTAGGTTCTCAATTCAATTAGCAGTGACCCTAATTAATTAATTCACTAATTAATTAATCAGTCCACAGATTAAACGACCATAGTCTAGCAATAGGTGTTTAACCCCTAGCTGAATTGGAATGTTCGGATTCGACAGAACCTTTAAGTCATTGATTCATGTGAGATACAATCCTCCTACTTACTATCTCTCAACCAAGATCTAGGGCAAGGGAATAATCAGAACCCTAATAATCCGGTCTTAAAGCTAAGTGCATTTCATATCCATTTGATCTCAATCCAAGAAACACTTTTCTTGATGTCTTGATCTACTGCCTTGGCCAAGGACTCCATATGGCATATGAATGACTTATACAATAAGAGATCACCTTCCAAATGCAAGTGTAGGTCCTATCTTGATTCTCATTCACTTTCATGAATCACTTGTGCAGCCCCAGCATAAGCCTTGAATCAGCTGTTTAAGGCGACACCCTTTAAAGCTTATACCAAAGACTACAGAGTTAACTCATAAAGTGACAAGGAACCTCAAGTCTAAGGATCAATTAATCACATCAATGACTCGTGAGATATTTCCTAATCTGGAAGTTTCCATTTCCTGAAATAGAAACTTCCTTTCCCATTTAGGAATGTTCTCACACGGGGCACCTCAGTGAACTTACTTATTAAAGTAAGCACCCTCATGTATCACGCACGTATCAACTATACACTTTGCACCTCCATGAAACAAGGTGGTCCTTCTTAAGGGCGTGATCCCACAAGCAAGCCTTAGAGGAGTCAGGTTGACACTCCCACTGTCTGTAGGACTCATCGGCTTGGAGTATTTTACTAATCATGACTTATGTGATATAGGGCTCGTTTCATGAACCATTTCACCTAAATGGTAGAGTCCTAAAGTCATCAGGATTAGGGGAGTTCTCATACATGCACAGCTAAAGTAAACGCATACCAAACAAGAGCATATAAAGAAGTGTTGCCTCAATTCGTTATTTCATTCAAAGATTGTCTGTGATTACAATAAGGAAAAGCACAAAGCGGATATACAATCGGCTTTCTAGGGCACTATTCCTAACAATGCACACATAATAAAATTACACGTTGACATGTTGGCATGTGATGTCACATAAATCATATAATTACTGAATTAAACTCTCACGTAACCTCGTACCTGGCTTGCTGGAAAACTGGGGTGTCACATATACCATACGAAATTTATGCATAAAAAGGGAACAAACAAGCCACAAAGACCATAGATTCGGCCCTATATCAAGAAATATAACAAGAACAAACAAGAATTCATCAAAATCATCTAAACCCTTACTATTCACTTTACAGATTATAACGTGCTAATTTCTCCATGAAATTCAGGAATTAAGATGTTAAAATAATGGAGAACACAATCATAAACATACCTCTTGAATTCGGTTGAGTTTGGAGAAGATTTGTTTAAAATGTTAATCTCTTGTCTCTTTTATGACTTGTATGCTAAGTGAATATGTTAAATGTCTTATATTGACTTTTTGAATTTATTTGATACGAGATATGATCTTAAGTGGTTTAAGTGGTACATTTAACGTTTTCTTGCATTTCTTGATCTCTTTATAAACTTAAAGTTAGGAATGCTTGAGAAAAGTTATATCATAATATTTTATGAGTTTATTTGATGAGTGGTAAGTTTAATTCTTGAATTATTTATGTGATATTTCTTTATTTGCCTCGATATGTCTAAGTAGGAGCTTATTTGAAGTACATCGCATCATATGCACCCATATGCATCGCCAAGCGTCTAATTGGTTTATTTTGAGTCTAAGGTTGTTTTGTTGTTTAAGTTGTCCAGTGGTTCGTCTCGGGGGTGACGACGTGGTTCCGTGAGCGTTCTTGTGCTCTTCTTTTGTCCCTACTTCGTCTTGAAGGTGAGGTTTTGTTCTTTTAGTTAATACGACCTACAACCTTAATTTGTATCTTGAACCCGCATGCAATGTATATAGATACATGTTTAATACGTATTTTGTGGGATATATACCATTTTCTCATGAGACTTTGAAAACGTTTTTATACGTATATACACTCTATTTTCGTTGCTCTCTTCAAAAGCTTTGATAAGTATGTGTCTGTAAGCAAGATAAGCTATGTGATATGTATAAGTGTAAGTTTGGGCCCCGGAGTAGTGGTATCTGATCTCGGGTCGGCCATGGGGTCACCGGGCTCTCTCATCAACACAACTCCACAAAAGGGAGACTTAGCCCACCCTCGGGAGGTTGAGGGGAAGGCGGGCCTTCTTGAGCCGACGGTGTGCTACGTAACCTGTTGAAGGAACGGGCGGATCCCCCGTCTCATTAAGTTTATAAGTGGGGTTTGAGGGGTAGCGCCTCTCTCCCCAAACGGTGTAAAGGTGGGATTGATTTATGTACTTTACCTTTGCTTATGTTATGGAGTAAGTGAGTTTGAACTCGTACTCGCTGAGTTATTATGCTTTGTTCATGGTTATGAAACGGGGGTGGATTTCTAAACTTTAAAACTTGGTTGAGTTTAGCCTTCGGCCTTAAACCCCTTTTTCCTTATACGTAGTATCACGGGTGAAAATGTTTTAGATTGCAAAAACCACACCCAGTTCATGAACCCCCTTCCGCTTTGATTATGCTTTGTTCTTATATAAGTATGAGGGCGTGTGTTAGCCCCCTCACCAGTCTTTAGGACTGACCCTCGTGGTTGTTTTTCCCTTTTTCCCTTTTTTGAGTTGCAGGTGCTTCGAGATTTGAGCTAGGCGGTTGTCTTGTGTCGTGGTTGTGGATAGCTCGAGTCCCATGTATTGTATTTTGTTTCCTTACGCATTTTTCCTAGTTTTGAAATATGTATAAACATATGCTTTAGAATTTTGGATTTTGGAGAATTGTATGACTTATTTTGGCCCAGGTTGGGCATGGCATGTATAATTGTTTTATTTACCCCTAGTTGGAAAGCATATATATTTGGCTATTTAAAATCCCGGCGCTTCCGCATTCATTATTTATTTTTATTGCGCACTCTGAGTAGGGTCTGAACCGCCTAGCTTAGGTTGTGTTTTTGTTTGTCTCCCGTTCGCCATGGCTTGACGCATGGGTGGATTCCCCATTTCGTTTCACGTGTCGGGCTATGGTGGGGGGGATGTGGTGCCCTTCGCTCCGGGGTGTTACATCCTTGCGTGGTATCAGAGCTCTGGGTTGCAAAACCGGAGCTCTAGTGTCGTGTCGGGTCTGTCTAGGTCGTTCGACTTAGGATTATGTGATTGTTTGCATTCATTTTCATCATTCTGTGACTTATTTGATTTTTATTTATATTGATTATTCACATGACCATGCATTAAACCCTTTCATGCATCGATATTTTCCCGAATTGTGGTTCTTGTTCAGGATGTCATCTCAACACAAAACCATGGGAGAAGAACAAATGCCATCGATATACCAAGAATTCCAAAATTGTAACCCTCCGACTTGGTGTGGAGGCAATGATGTGACGGCCGAACAATGCATTTCTGATATTTCATGGATTTGGTATGAATTGCACCTCCCATTTACTTCAAGGACAAGCTTCAATTTGGCTTAAGGAAATCAGATTGTGGTTTAAGACATCCGGGGAAGAGTTTATATGGAAGAATTTTGTCCGGGAATTTCATAACAAATACATCCCTTCGAGTGCAAGAGTAAAGAGACTTCAAGAATTTTGAGATCTCCAACAAGACTTAAAGATGGCCAAAAATTATATGGAGGAACTTGAGAAATCGGGCCCGTATGCCACACCGGTTATCAACAATTACCGACTTAAGGCCCAGAATTTCATGCAAGGACTCAAGGGTGAAATCCAACAAACCCTATCTAATTCAATGGTCAACTATTGGCCGGTGGCAACGAAAAAGGTGGTTCAACGCGAGATGGATAAGCAACATTTGAAATCCCACACTCTTCAATTGGAACAAGGATCCGGTTCGAGCTCAAATTTGGGCAAGAGGCCAGTGCCACAAGAAAAGCCTCATGATTCTCAAGATGTTAAACCATCCAAGAAGAAGAAGAAGCCACGATAATCAAAATCGAATTTGGAGCTTACTCTAACGGCTCTAATTCGATGTGCTCATTGTAAGGGTCTGAATTATGTGGAAGAGCAATATCGGAAGAAGTTTGGTGCTTGCTTTAAGTGTGGTGAGATTGGACACATGGTGAATGGTTGCCCATACAAATTCAAGCCAAGACCTTCAATGAACCGTAACTCAGGGATTCCGATTCCAACCCAAGGGCAAGCCAATCTTAACCCCACTACTTCGGTGAAAGGTACACGAAGCATTCATGCCATTTCATGCATACATATTTTGATCTTGGGGAAACCCACTTACTTGCTTGAATTGACTCCTTCATTTGTTTCTTATTGCTTGTTGTTGTTGCTCTTGTTGCATTTGTCGTGGAACTCTCTTCTTGAAGAGGGCCCGTGAGGGTGGTGAGTTGTTAGGGTCGAGCTGCTTCCGGTGAGCGGTTTGGAGGTGCTTAGGTCCCGTTGAGCTGGGAAGCTGCTTTTAGGAGGTCCATTCGGGGCTCAACGATATCTCCGGGTGTTAGATTGAAGGTTAATCCGTTGATATTTCTTGTAGAAGAGCCGAGAATTACCTCAAGCGAGAAGTCTATCATGTTAGCGGGGAATACTAGGCAATCTTCTTTAAGGAAGCCAACCCGTTGACATGTGGGACAATTAGGAGGCACTGTTTTGGAGTGGGAAGAGGCGGTTGAAGAGAGTTACCTTCGGTAGTGGCTTTTGCCTAACTGGAGGTGCGAAGGCTACTTCGTTTCCAACCGAGGCATAAAGGAAGGCCTTTGTTGTGTGTTGCTTGCAGAAGAGTTGTAGCATACACCTTGAAAGTGCAAGGTCACGAGTAATCTCACTCATGGTTTGAAGTTGTTAGAGTTTTAGGGGATCAGTTGTAGTGGCATGAGAAGGATGTTATGGACTTTGTGTAATAATGTCTATATGCCGCAGACTGAGGATTCTCCAACTACTCCTGAATCATTAATTTGGGATGTGGGAGCAGACGACTAGGACTTTGTGTCCGGTTTGATAATTAAAAAGGTAATATCTTAAGAAGTCTGTCGTTTTCCGGGGTTAGAATGTTGTAGTGGGAGTGTGGAGTTGATTGTCTTCTGAGCCGTTCAAGATCTCGTTTAGGACCTGAGGACATGTCCTTTTGAAGGAAGGGAGTTTGTAACATCCCGCTCGTCCGGCTCTACAGGTACGTTGTAACGAGAGTGTTATTTGTGTTTTAAATTAATTAATTAAACAATGGTGTGTTATGTTAATTATTACGTAATTATATGAAACTACTTGAATTATTCGATTTAAATGCCAAAATGTGCCTAAGTGTTTAAATTACTTGAAATCTTGTAATATGTGAATTTATACTATATGAATTTATTTCCCGAGCATGCTAATTTCGGGAATTATGTGATAAGCGTGATTTAAGGATGTAATTGTATAATTTTTTTAAATATGTGGACTTAATTGAAATTTGGTTCTTGGACTTACTTGCAACTTTTTGAAAGTTTTGGACTCATTTGAAAAATGAGTCATTTTAGTACACTTGTGTACATTTTAATTCGTATCTTGAGCTAGGGTACTCGGATTTGAGTCCCATCTTCGGCGTTCAACTCCTTTCGACGATCCGGATGCAATGGAAGAAGTTTGATAATTTTTCGATGCCGTTTAGACCTCCGACGTCGTGAATTTCAGCCCAATGTGCCCTATTACGCCCCTACGACCTACATTTTGAGCTATGGGACCCATCCTTCACCAATTCTTTGAACTTAAGCCATTTTGTAGCCACATATCTCTCTCATTTCTTCCTCCCTCACACGATTTTCAGCAGCCAAGACTAAGGAGGAGTGATTTTTACTATTCATCATCTTCAAGCTCAAGATTTGCTCAAGATCTTCTAGGTTTCTTCGATCCTCAACAATCCGAGGTAAGAACCGTAATCCTTATGATTTTTGCTTCAATAAATGCTCCATTTTGTGTCTTATACTTGAGGTTTTATGCATGATTGAAGAAAGGCATGAATAATTAGTTTTTCTCCAAAATTTTGAATACATGCTCAAATGTGTTTATTATGAGTTCTAAGCTAGAGAATGAGTTCATTTATGTCCTTATATCGCGTTTCTTTGCATTAAATACATGATTTTAAGGTGTATTAACTTCTACCATTAATGAACTTGATCTTATGAAAGAAAAATGGGGTATTTTAGGCTCAAAACCGAACTGCTGTCACAACTCTTAGTTGCTGTCAATATGCTGCTGTTTTAATGAAGTTTTGCATGAATTTTGGACATGAAATGCATGGTAAATGATCAGATTTCGTGGTGGTCTGTTACATGATGTTGTTGCCCTGCTTTAACCTTCATTTTAGATGCATTATGGTTGAGTTTGAGCATGAAACGAACTGCTGCACGCTGCTACTTCTTACACTCATTTGCTGTCAATTTTGTGAAGTTTTGAGCTTGATTCTTGCATGATTTGAGGCCTAACTTAGATGTAAAGCTCCAGCCCTGTTTCATGATCATGTTTCTTGCATTTAACATTCATTTGGATGCAAATTGGTTGAGTTTTAGGCTTGAAAAATGGACTGCATAACTGCTGTACATATGCTATCAGTTTTGTGTTTTTGAACATGAAATTTGCATGGTTTTTGCTTGAATTTCGTTGCATAATTGCTACCCTGCTATGCTGTGTCATTTCCTTGCATTTAACCACTATTTAGAGTCATATTGGATGAGATTTAGGCTTGAAAATTTACTGCATACCTGTTGTACGTATTGTTGTCAGTTTTGGGTTGTTTTGGCTTCAATTTGTGCATGTTTTGGCTTGAATTCTTTGTGCATTTGTTGCCCTTGTTATGCTGCATAATACCTTGGTTTTCCATCCTTGTTCCACCCTTTTTTGTTGGAGAAGAAGCTGCAACAGCAGCTGTAACGTTTCCCAGCCTGTAGCAATTAATGTCCGTTAACCCTTTTTGTTCTTAGAACCTTAACCCCATTACTCCATGCTAAAATTGAAGCTGAGCTTCTATGGCTCTTAAGGCCCGTTACACTTTTGTTCTTGAAGCCATTAACTCCCGTTACCCTCTTGGGAATGAAGAAGAGATGTTGTTGCTGTCGCTGCTGTGATTTATTTCCAATCTTTCTTGTTTGTCTTGTTGCTGCATTTGAATGAGTAGTGTAAATATATATTAATATGCATATGAATATGTCTGTGTATATATATCAACATGCATGGTATTGTATTGCAGTACATATATATATTTAATGCATGAAATTGTTTTGTTCATGGAATTTAGTTGCTGTTTGTTCATGTTATTGTTGCATGTGCATGCATGTGTGTGTGGTACGTGGCCTGCATGCATGATTTTGTTTTGATAATTAATTACTACTTTGCTGCATGGAATTACATGTACATGCATATGTTGTGTGTTGTGTACGTAGTGTATGTATGTGCATGTATATATATATAATATATTCTAAATTTTGCTTATTAATAATTATAGTATGCTATTAACCTTAGTTTAATTTATAAATTTAATTTAATACGAATTGCATGCGTTACCTTGTATGATATGAATTTGAGACTTAATTTAGATGCTCGTTTATCTTATTTATGCTCTCACGTTCCTTTAAATGACTTAAGTACTTTTCTATGAGCATGAATGAGTTAGAATTTTGTCTATTTGTTTAATATGTCAATCTCTTGTCTCTTTTACGACTTGTATGCTAAGTGAATATGTTAAATGTCTTATATTGACTTTTTGATTTTTTTTGATACGAGATATGATTTTAAGTGGTTTAAGTAGTACATTTAACGTTTTCTTGCATTTCTTGATCTCTTTATAAACTTAAAGTTAGGAATGCTTGAGAAAAGTTATATTATAATATTTTGTGAGTTTATTTGATGAGTGGTAACTTTAATTCTTGAATTATTTATGGGATATTTCTTTATTTGCCTCGATATGTCTAAGTAGGAGCTTATTTGAAGTACATCGCATCATATGCACCCATATGCATCGCCGAGCATCTAATTAGTTCATTTTGAGTCTAAGGTTGTTTTGTTGTTTGATTTGTCCAATGGTTCATCTCGGGGGTGACGACGTGGTTCCGTGAACGTTCTTGTGCTCTTCTTTTGTCCCTACTTCGTCTCGAAGGTGAGGTTTTGTTCTTTTAGTTAATACGACCTACAACCTTAGTTTGTATTTTGAACCCGCATGCGATGTATATATATATTTGTATATAGATACGTGTTTAATACGTATTTTGTGGGATATGTCCCGTTTTATCAAGAGACTTTGAAAATGTTTTTATACGTATATCCACTCTATTTTCGTTGCTCTCTTGAAAAGCTTTGATAAGTGTGTGTGTGTGTGTAAGCGAGATAAGCTTTGTGATAAGTATAAGTGTAAGTTTGGGCCCCGGAGTAGTGGTATGTAATCTCGGGTCGGCCATGGGGTCGCCAGGCTCTCTCATCAGCACAACTCCACAAAAGGGAGACTTAGCCCATCCTCGGGAGATCGAGGGGAAGGCGGGTCTTCTTGAGTCGACGGTCTGCTACGTGACCCATCGCGGGAGCGGGCGGATCCCCCGTCTCATTAAGTTTATAAGTGCGGTTTGAGGGGTAGCGCCTCTCTCCCCAAACGGTGTAAAGGTGGGATTGATTTATGTACTTTACTTTTGCTTATGTTATGGAGGAAGTGGGTTAGAACTCGTACTCGCCGATTTATTATGCTTTGTTTATGGTTATGAAATGGGGGTGGATTTCTAAACTTTAAAACTTTGTTGATTTTGGCCTTCGGCCTTAAACCCCTTTTTCCTTATACGTAGTATCACGGGTCAAAATGTTTTAGATTGCAAAAACCACACCCGGTTCATGAACCCCCTTCAGCTTTGATTATGCTTTGTTCTTATATATGTATGAGGGCGTGTGTTAGCCCCCTCACCAGTCTTTAGGACTGACCCTGGTGGTTGTTTTCCCCCTTTTTCCCTTTTTGAGATGCAGGTGCTTGGAGATTTGAGCTAGGCGGTTGTCTTGTGTCGTGGTTGTGGATAGCTCGAGTCCTATGCATTGTATTTTGTTTCCTTATGCATTTTTGCTAGTTTTGAAATATGTATAAACTTATGCTTTAGAATTTTGGATTTTGGAGAATTGTATGACTTATTTTGGCCCGGGTTGGGCATGGCATGTATAATTATTTTATTAACCCCTAGTTGGAAAGCATTTATATTTGGCTATTTGAAATCCCGGTGCTTCCGCATTCGTTATTTATTTTTATTGCGCACTCTGAGTAGGGTCTAGACCGCCTAGCTTAGGTTGTGTTTTTGTTTGTCACCCGTTCGCCATGGCTTGACACGTGGGTGGATTCCCCATTTCGTTTCACGTGTCGGGCTATGGTGCGGGAATTATGGTGCCCTTCGCTCCGGGGTGTTACATCCTAACCATCCCACAACTCGTTGTCACAAGTGGAATAGTTAACGAACTTCCACCACTCGTTCTCCAACCCCAAATGGGTCTTCTATCACCACATCAACTTCATGGTTTGAAGTTTGTTTCTTGAGCCGCCATTAGCTTCTAAACATGGTCTCGAAAGACCCGTTATAAAGTTCGTTGCACGGTAAGAACCTCGTCTCACCCTGTCACTAAGGTACTCGAACTCTCAAAAGCAACTAACAAGTAAGCACATACAACAATAATTAGAGGAATGCATGATACACATGATATGTAAGTTTAATGTGCCGTTCACCAATGTTTAGAGGTCTTTCATTATAGTGATCCGGTGGGCACTTAGTTCTTTGTTAGAGATTCATTTACTCGTAGAGTCTTGCTTTCGAAATCCCCGATGTATTTGATTCTTCAATGATCACTCGGTATTCATCTACGATTTATTCTCTTATCCTTAACCCAATCAACTCGTTCTTTCCCACATATAATATTCGACCTTCTCAGAGGCTCGATTACTCTTTAGCCACTCGAATTATAGCCTTCAAATCCTAGTATCATCCCCAGTTCGTCATGGAAAAACAATTGACGAATTGGTATCCTCTTGTTCATGTTGTGATCTCTCCTAGAACTTCCAATTCCAATGCTCGGTTGAATTGACTCTCACTTCATCATCGCGGAATATGATGATTGGATCGGCTTTTATTATCCGATACCCTCCATACCAATTCTTGAAATTCCTTCACAGTTCCATCATCTCTAAGACATGAGACACGCTATACCGTATTCGATCTTTTCAACCTTTGAAGATTTAGTTTGTAAGTCCCATAGTAAGAAATCAACGAGGTTGATTCTCTAACCAAAATTGCCACCGATCATTCTTTTATCTTGTCCTATACTTCCAATTCCCAAGCATTCCTTGAATTCATATCTTCAGCTCTTGAAGCACTTGTCTTTCCCAATATCATTCTCGAAGTTTCATTCTCCTCGATCTTGAAATTCCATTAAATGTTAGCCCTTCCATGTCATCTCTTGCCACTTCGTAGAATTCGGTTACTTGTTGCTTCTTGCATTTTCCTTTGTTCCTACTAGAGGTATTTCATCCGAGTATCATCGTGAATTTAGTTATTTCCCGGTCGGCTCTCCCCTTTAAGAATCCATATCCCCAACCATTGAGGTTATTACATCGCTTATCAATTGAAGATTTTCAATTCTCCAATTTAGCTTTCCCGGTATCGGTGGTTCTATCCAAGCTACGTGTCCGGTGATCTCGCTCACATTCACTTTGAAGTGTTTGGTAGGGACAACAACCTATTTTATTCATTCCAAAATCCAGTTCTACTTTCCCGGGCCTCCGTATTTTCTCTTTCCCTTCGTTCCATATATTTTACAATCCAACATTCTTCTTGTCGGGATTCGGGGTATGACTCGGTGATGAACGAAGTGGAGAAAATTCCCTATCAAATAAACACTAAACCATGCATGTTGGATTAAGATGTCAATGCACGTAGCAAACAAATAAAGATGCCACACATTAGAGCAGGTCTATCAAGTAGAGGTGTATGCAGAAAAATAAATAAATGCGGGAGATTAAATAGTTAAATACGACATAGGATGCACATGTCATGAATGTATTAAACCTGTCACCGTGGTGGTAAGCTTTAGCTCTACAAAATGTTCCTTGTTCCTCTAATTACGGGCTTGCTTTGAGCTTGTTGTTTTTTTGTTGTATACCCAAGGTCTTCTAAATCTTTAAAGTTCTCTCGTATCAACATGTGTTTTTCCATGGCCCGAGATTGCTATTCTTGAACTCAAATTCTTCTACACCCATGGAATCGGTATCTTGATTTCTTCCCAAGTATCGGTCTCCAAAGGTTGTCCGAATCTTCACCTTAGTTATTGTAACAGCCCAAAACAGGGCCTGGATGAAAACAGTAAGTTAAGGCAGTGGTAAAGCGTTTATAGACCGTGATCCAACTTTTTGAATCATCATGCATTGCATTCTTACATGAACTTGGTGCTCGTATATGTTCTGACTTGTTTTAAGGGGGAATTCTTGACCTTTGATTCAGTTTACTATTCTTAACCCGAGCCTACCTTGTTCATATTGCTACTCGAACCCTAGAGGTTCATCATACATGTTTCCCAATCGTTTGAACTTGTTTCCCGAACTCAGAAAGTCTTTCTTGAGCCATAAGGGTATTTTTGGAACTTACCGACCAAAGTTACTATTCATCAGAAAATGATCTTTTGATTCTGACACCTTTTTCTACCCAAGTTACAGTCGAATCGATCCTTGAATCGAGACGAGTCTTTTGAAATCATTCTTGGCTTGGAAATCCATTCCGGAACTTTGTTTTATTGAAAACGTTTTTGAAAACCCTAGTTTACTATTCCTTTTTCGAACGGTTTCATTCGGAAAATGTTTTCTCTTCGGATTTGCACTACTTGAGCTATTTCAAGATTTTTGAGATGTTTTACAACTCTTGATTCAAGTCCTAGCTTGAAAATTTGAAGCGTACGTTCGTACGTGAGAATTCACTATTCATCCTACGTTTTCAACTTTTTAACGGTAAAACGTTTTATAGTCGATTTTGGACTCAAAACGCTTCTCGATTTATTTCTTGAATTTTAGAAGCAATCCGGACTTGAAAATCATTCTAGAAAGTCGTTTTTCACTCATGTCGAGTTTCGAGCTCAAAACTTTTATTCACTAAAACGAATGTATCTTTCAAACGGTAAATCCGATTTCGACGAATGAATATGCGTTTCGAAGCTAATTTTCTTGCCGTCGGAATGGTTAAACTTCCAGCCACTTATCCTTGAGTCTTGGGGGACGAAATTACAGAAATACCCCCAGCAGTCCCATTTTAGCTTCAACATGCCTAAAGCTTCCAAGAGAATCTATCCAAATTTTGCTCTCCTACCCTTCTCCACATTTTATTTCCAAGGTGAGGGGCTTCTCTTCAGCTATAAATAGAGGCCAAGAGGCATTTGAATCCTTGCTCAAAGTTGTGTTAACAACACCCTTTCTTCTCTCCCTCTCCCCCTCTTGCCGTCGGCACCCCCTTTGGTAGCTAGGTTAGTTTGTTTTGTTTTTATGTTATGTTAGTTTAGTTTATGTTTTTATGTTATGGTATGTTTATATTATGTTTAGGTTGGGTCTTAGGGTCTTCCCTAAGCCATATAGGATTTTATTTTATGCATTTATTATATAGTTTTTATGATATGTTTGTGTAGTTGTTTATATGTTTTAATTGTTTAGTATATGCTTGAATATGTTATGAATTTCTCTAGTATATGCAATGATCATGTAATGTAGTTGTTATATTATGAGAATTGATGCATGATTATGGAATTTGAATTATGTTCATGCATGTTTGCTAATGGAATAGTGATTTACAATTTATTATGTCACAACTTGTTACATGTTGATATGGAATTAAATTGTTACATGTTACATGCCTAAAGGTTCATGATATATGATATGATATGATATGATATATGTTGTGACATGTTGTCACATTGTTATATGACTCTTGATTTATGAATTGAGCTTATGATATGATTTGGATTAATGGATTAGTGCCTTGATCATGTTGTACACTTTAATAGTGTCACATGTTATAACCTAAGATAGAATAGTGTTTCATAACTTGATCTTATGCCTTAATTGGATCTCTTAACTATAGGTTATACCTTTAACCTAGATCACATTTGATTATATTAACATGAACTTGAAACTATAGGTTATAATCAAGATCATAATTTGATTAGGGTGTGTGTGTGTGTGCATGCCGTGTGTGTGTGTGTGTTCGTGCATGGTGTGTGTGTGTACCGTGTGTGTGTGGGTGTGTGTATAGTAAGGGTTTGACCCGACCCTTTGACCCGACATGTGAATAGTAACCTGTGAATAGTAATCTGGAATAGTACTTTTGAATAGTGCTTTTGAATAGTAAAAATGAATTAAAACTTGTGCTTTCTCTATAGACATTTGCACCTAGGGTTTCCATATCCAGGGTCTAAAATGTGTTTTTAAAATGTGTTTTCTTTCGTGGACTTGTTTCTTAACCTAAGGTTTACGATAGGATTCATAATTTGACTAAAGCTTACTCGGTTATAGTAAGATCACAGTCTAACGTTAAGAGTAACTCACTTTGATGTATTCCTTTGTGTGTTACCTTTCTTGAATACCTTAAATGGTATTACTCTCTCGTGTTACATGTTCTTTACATGTTCCTTGTTCCTTGTTTCTTGCATTTCATATGCATCTTGGTTAGTAGTGGGTCTTAGTTGTTAAGCTCACTCTAGTACACCACCTACAGGAGTTAAAGTTGAGCACTGGGATCCCCAGGGCACCGCTTAATCTGTCTACCTACCTTGTTACTGATAGGTGAGGTGAAGTTATAAATGTTTTCCAACTGGAACCACGATTATACTATCGTATCATATGTTTTGAAATTCAAAGCTAAACATCGTTTTGAACTATCCCTTTTATCCGGACATTCTCTTGAAAGGATCATTCATACTTTAATAGTATACCTTGATCAACAGTACATGTTTTCCAAAGTTCTGCATTCTTGTTCAAAGACAGTTACATGTTTTGCATATGTTTTCAAAGTACAGTTTACAGACAGTTTCACATATTTTCAGACAGAATCATATGTTTTACAGACAGCATCATATGTTACAGTTTCAGTTTCACATGTTATAAGATGGCATACTGGGGTGTTACTCTGGTCACTGCTAATCTTAAATGCAAGCATACAGTTTACAGTTTGGGCCCGGCGGTTATGTGTGGAGGTGATGCTCGGGAGGTGAGCGCCAACGACATCACCAATACCGGCCGCCACACTTAGACAATTGACACCGACTTTTAACAGGAGGTTTGTTAAGTCAGGACAATCTGTCTGGGAACGGACAGAAAATCTGTTCCCATTACATGTTTACAGGTCGCCTAGGGCTAGCTACCCGAAGTGACAACCGGTGGAGGATGGTGCATGTTTGTATGTGTTGGTAAGAGTTGTTGTTGACCTTGGTCCAATAGTCTACTGTGTACGGAGTTGTTGTTGACCTTGGTCCAATGCTCTACTTTATGTGGGGTTATTGTTGATCCTGGTCCGACACTCTACTATACGTGGAATTATTGTTGATCCTGGTCCGATGCTCAACCAAATCATGTTTTCTGGAGTAAGGATGGAGGAGCCTAGCTTGCGGGCAAAATTCTGTTTCATAAAGGATGGTTCATATCTGGAAAAGTTCACTTTACCCTTATCCCGTTTTATGAAAGAACTATGAACCATCAACAGCATATGTGTGCGCGTGTGATAGCATTCATGAAAATGTTTTATAACGTGCATTCTTTTACAGCATCGCATTCAAAGAGTTTTATCAACCGAACTTATTTCAAGTTCTTCTTCAAACCATTGCATTTAACAGTTTCAAACTTTACTTCAAGTTCTTTAATTCAGTACTTTCTTTAAAGTATTCCCTCACTTAGTCCTTTTGACTAATACCTCTCCCGTTTTCTTGCCTCGTGGTTTCAGGTCTTGCAGCCGCAGTCTAGAGGTATCTTGAAGCTCTAGATTGTCATTTTTGTTTCTGTCAGGACTTAGTATTACTTCCTCTTTTGCGTCCTGCATATGTTTTATGGCTGCATCACTTTATACTTTTGTATATGTTTCTGAATACTTGAGTATCTTTGTTATACTCTTTCTGCTACTCTGTTACCGATATTTTGAACTCTGTTGTATCGGTACTTATATGTGAATCTGTTATATGTTCTGATATGCCGAGTCTCTCTTACACGATCAATATGTTCTTGCTTGTTACATGCCATCACGCACATGTTTTGAAATGTTTTAAAATACTCTGATTTTCCGCTGCATAGCCACATCGTTGTACATATATAGTTCTGATAGACAGCCGTTCGCTGGAGTATTTCTTGAGTGATGGCTCACACCATTACTTGAGGGGTGCTTCAGTGCGGGGGTTGAGACGCCGCTCTCCTCTTGTTCTGGTACGGGTGGGGGCGTTACAGCCCTGAGGTGGTATCAGAGCTTCGGGTTAAGTAAGAAGAGACTTAACCTAGATTGCTCTCATGTTGCATCATGGATTGTTCACGCATTGCATCCAGGATCATTCTCATATTGCATCGAGACAGGATATTTGGGATTGCATGGTTCTGTTATCTGGATTTCATATCTGTGGTATCTTCTGTATAGCTATGGCAGTTCAGCCACACCAAGATCCTAATCAGCAGATGGATGAGGCTTTCTTTGAGCAGTTTGAGGCCCCGCGTACTGTGGCAGTTTCTCGCCGTGGAGGCACTCGTTTCTACACCTGGCATAGGTCTAGGAACAGTGGCAGACCTGGGTATTCCTATCCTAACAGAGTTGTGCACTATCTCGAGTCTGAGAGAGATGGTTACTTTCAGGAGTATCAGAGGACCCGTGAGGTCAGGTTGGAGTCTATGCGCCATCAGGATCAGTCACTGCAGTACCAGATTGACAGGGACATCGCTCGTGAGCATGCTGCAGAGATGACTCATATTGCTGATCAGAGGGCTGCTCGTATTTCTGAGCTGGAGGCAGATCTTATGCAGATGACTATTGATCGCGACACCTCTATGGAGCGTCACCAGCACTACCGTGCCCGTGTGAGAGCTCGCCTGTATGATACCTATCACTTATCCGATGAGCAGGCAGTTGAGGAAGTCGAGGGTCAGGATGTCAGTCAGGCTTCTCTGGAGCCCGAGCCTATGCAGGAGCAGTCTGATGGAGGCGATGGAGGATCTGATGATGATGATGATGGCGGAGATGAGCCAGCAGGACACGGACAGGGTGAGGTCGTTGCCGTTTCTGATGACACCACCAGGGGTTCTTTGGACCACAGTTATCAGGGTTGATTGCTGATGGGAGATTTCTGTATATAGTACTGATGCATATATATCTATCTATGGATGGCGGACGTATAGCCGGGACAGTTCAGGACTGACTTTTGGATGAGGGGATGTATAGCTCTGGTAGATGATCCCCGACTTTTGGCACCACAGATGACGGTTCAGATGACTTGGTACCTACTAGGTTATTTTCAGCAGGGTTGGACGGATTGGTAAGGCCTGTAAGGGAGTCAACTCGATAGTATCGGGTCCTCCCCATTTTAAATTAATACTGTTAACATGTGGCCTGTAGTAAATTTTACCAAACCTTGCACAGTTATAACACTTTCGGCTTTATGTTGAATATCTGTTTACTGCTTTCCCTAACTGTCATTGCATGAGTCTTAGAGTTGCTTCAAGATACCATTAGGACCGTTGATAGGATCATGCCATTTCATTTATTGTTAGCATGCTATTGTTCTTGATATGTTGATACGCTTCTGGATATGTTGATCATGTTACAGTTCTTGTTGATATGACAGTACACGTTCTGTTCCCGTTCACATGTTGATCATGTTTTGGGATATGTTATACATGTTTCTGATATGTTGATATGTTGCCCGAGCTTCTGTTCTCGTTTACATGTTATCTGACAATTGTTTCTGATTATATGATATGTTCGGAGATCTTGAATCTTTGCTGACATGTTGTTATGGGAATGTGTTGTTCTCATACTTATGTGTGACTACGTGAGAATGTGAATACGTGGTTACGGATTCTGTGAATCATTATATGTCATGCATCGAATATATGTATCTGAATGCTTATGAATTCAGTAACAATATGCCACCGAGAAGAGCACCCCGGAATCGTGTACCACCACTGCCACCCCAAAGAGATGTCACGCCACCCCCTGAAAAAGAAAGAACTCCGGAATTAAGGGATGTGCTACGACAATTTATGAGGGCTTGTGCACCGAGAGATAATCCTCCTAATGAAAGGTCATTGGAGAAGTTTCTGAGGATGAATCCGCCTAAGTTCTATGGAGAACCGAACGACATAAAGGCTGAGAATTGGATTACCAGTCTTGAGAAAATTTTCGAGGCTATGGAGATCTACCCAGAGGATCGTGAACGAGTTCGGTATGCTACTTTTCTTATGGAAGGAGCTGCATACAATTGGTGGAAGCACGTTCAGCATATGTGGATTGAGAATAACGTCGAAGGAAGTTGGGATGAGTTTATCAGAGAGTTTCAGCAGAAGTATACGCCTCAAGTGACTCGTGATGCACGAGAGGCTGAGTTTATGAGTCTGGTTCAGGGAACTATGATTGTGATGGAGTATGAAGCTAGGTTTGTGAGGCTGATCAAGTATGCGCCTCATATTCTGAATGATGAGCGTCGCAAGACGAAGAGGTTTATCGATGGACTGAAGCCTGAAATTCGGTTGGCACTTGCTTCTTTGGTTATTGAGACCTACAACCAGGCTGTTGATAGAGCGCTAAGGGTTGAGGCGGCACACAAGGAGATCAAGATAACTACTGCCCGTCAAGGACCTTCTAACCCAAAGCCTTATCAAGGGAATAAGCGACCTTCCGGATCTTTTCCCCAAGGAACTGGAAAAAGGCCAATGGTAACACCACAGCGTCAGCAGCAGAATGCTCCACCAAAACAGCAAGCACAGAAGCAGAAAGCGCCACAGCAGTACCAGAGGGCGCCACAACAGCAGAGAGCACCTCAGCCAGGTCCAGAGGAAATTGTTTGCCGATATTGTCGCCGAACGGGACACACTGAGGAGAACTGTCGCAAGAAAGCTGGACAGTGTTTCGCGTGTGGTTCCCCTGAGCACCAGATGGATAGTTGCCCGTACAAGATCAGGAGATTTGGGGTCCAGGATAAAGGAAAAGCAGTGGTGGGTACGACGAACAAACCGGTGGTCAGAGGCAGAGCTTATGCTTTGGATGGTAAGGAGGAGGTTGATCCTTCGTCTGTTGTGGAAGGTATTGTGCACATTCTTAACACACCAGTTAAGGTCTTGTATGACCCTGGTGCTACGCATTCATTTGTTGCTTCTGAATTATGTGCGCATTTACAGTTTCCGCTTGAATACTTGCCATATAAATTTGAAGTGAGTTCTCCTTTGGGAACTTGCCTTGTTACGGATCAAGTATATAAACGCTGCCCTATATGTATTGGTACCCGTTGTTACCCGACGGATCTTATTGAGTTACCGATGACGAGATACGAGGTTATACTTGGTATGGATTGGTTGTCTAAGTACCGAGCTAAGTTGGATTGTTTCAAGAAAGAGATCATCTTGGAAGAAGATGAAAGTGGGACATCAGAAGGTAAAGTTGAGAAGTTATCAGTGATTTCTTCGATGGAAGCTAAGAAGTTGATTCAGAAAGGAGCTAGTGGATTTGTGGCTTATCTTCTGAATAGACCGAAAGATCAACTTAAGATCGAAGAAGTAGAGGTGGTGAACGAGTTCCTAGATGTGTTTCCTGAGCATTTGGATTCGTTACCTCCTGACCGAGAGTTGGAATTTACAATCGAGACGATATCAGGAGCTGAGCCGTACTCAAAGACACCTTATAGAATGGCTCCAGCTGAATTGGATGAACTGAGAAAGCAATTGGACGAGTTGATTGAGTCAGGATATGTTCGACCGAGCACATCGCCGTGGGGAGCGCCTGTGCTTTTCGTTAAGAAAAAGGATGGATCATTGCGTTTATGCATTGACTATCGGGAGCTGAACAGGATGACAATCAAGAATAAGTATCCTCTCCCTCATATCGAAGAGCTGTTCGACATACTACAAGGATCGAAGGTCTACTCTAAGTTAGATCTAAGACAAGGGTATTATCAATTGAAGATAAGGGAAGCAGATATTCCGAAGACTGCTTTCAATAGCCGATACGGACATTATGAGTTTGTGGTAATGCCGTTTGGTTTGACGAACGCACCAGCTGCATTCATGGATATGATGCACCGTATATTCAAGCCGTTTCTCGACAAGTTTGTAGTGATCTTCATCGACGATATTTTGGTATTTTCGAAGACACCGGAGGAACATGCTGAGCATCTTCGAATCGTGTTACGCACTTTGCTGGATCACAAGCTATATGCAAAGTTCAGTAAATGTGAGTTCTGGCTTGAGAGAGTTACATTTCTCGGACACATCATATCAGGATCTGGAATCGAAGTAGATCCCTCGAAGATCGAGACGATTATGGATTGGAAGTCACCGAAGAATCCTTCAGAAGTGAGGAGTTTTCTGGGATTAGCTGGTTACTACCGGAGGTTTGTCCAAGATTTCTCGAAGATAGCTACACCTCTCACTAAGTTGACAAAGAAAGAAGGGAAGTTTGAATGGACTGAGAAGTGTGAGCAGAGTTTTCAAAGATTGAAGGAGATGCTAACAACTGCACCCGTGTTAGCATTACCAGAAGGAAAAGAAGGATATACTGTTTACACCGATGCTTCGAAAGAAGGACTAGGAGGAGTTTTGATGCAGAATGGACAAGTGATTGCGTATGCATCAAGGAAACTCAAAACGCATGAAGTCAACTACCCGACACATGATTTGGAGTTAGCCGCGATAATTTTTGCTCTGGGAAAATGGAGACATTACCTGTATGGAGTTACGTTTGAGATCTTTACTGATCATAAGAGCCTGCGATATCTATTCACTCAGAAGGAGTTGAATATGCGACAGAGGAGATGGATGGAATTTCTGGAGGACTACGATTGCATTATTCAGTACCATCCAGGAAAGGCGAATGTTGTAGCAGATGCTCTAAGCAGGAAAGTTCGTTTGGCACAGATTTCTGCCAACCCCGAGGTTGAACGAAGAGAGAGAATGGAGGTGATAACTAAAGCTCGAGTCGCGAACGTTGTGATGATATCACCTTTGAAAGAACAAGTGCTTGAGGCACAGAAGAACGACGAGTGGATCAAGAAATGTCTCGAATCTAAGGAGAAGGATGATGAGACTAAGTTCAGGGTTGATGAACATGGAATATTGAGGTACAAAGGTCGAGTATGCGTACCAACTGTTTTGAGGAAAGAGATTCTCGATGAAGCGCATAAGACTAAGTACACGATACATCCCGGAGGTACTAAGATGTATCAAGATGTTAAGACGCATTTCTGGTGAAATGGAATGAAGAGAGACATAGCCAACTATGTCAAGAAGTGCTTAACTTGTCAGAAAGTTAAAGCTGAGCACCAGAAACCGAGTGGGAAGTTGCAACCATTACCGATTCCGACTTGGAAGTGGGAGCAAATCACGATGGACTTTGTCACTGGATTACCCAAAGTCAGAGGAGGACAAGATAGTATCTGGGTGATCATTGATCGATTGACCAAGTCAGCGCACTTTTTGCCAGTTAAGACGACGGATAAGGTCAGCACGTTGGCAAAGCTGTATCAACAAGAGATTGTTAGACTACATGGAGTTCCGAACAGTATAGTCTCGGACAGAGATCCGAAATTCACGTCGCGCTTATGGAAAGAAATTCAGACTTTGATGGGAACGAAGTTAAACTTCAGTACTGCAGCGCATCCTCAGACGGATGGACAATCAGAAAGGATGATCAAATACTTGGAAGATATGCTAAGAGCTTGCGCTTTGGACTTCCAGGAAAGTTGGAAAGATTGTTTACCTCTTGTGGAGTTTGCATACAACAATAGTTATCAAGCTTCTATTAAAGCTGCTCCATATGAAGCTCTGTATGGAAGAAAATGTAGATCCCCGTTATACTGGGATTTGGATGAAGCGAGATGTACTGAAGAAGGACCGATCAGAGTGAATTCAGTAAAATGGATAAGAGAAGCGACAGAGAAGATTCAGATCATTCGCCAGAGAATGAAAGCTGCCCAGGACAGGCAGAAGAGTTATGCTGATCGACGAAGAAGGGATTTGGAATTCGCAGTGGGCGAAAAGGTATTTCTGAAGGCATCGCCAAGAAAAGGGTTTTCCCGAATTGGGAAAGGTGGAAAGTTAAACCCGAGATATGTTGGACCGTATGAGATACTAGAGAGAGTCGGACCGACTGCTTACAGATTGGATTTGCCTGTAGGTCTTACTGGAATTCACAACGTATTTCATGTATCTCAGCTTCGCAAGTGTTTCTCGGATGAGACAGAGGTTGTGCCGGTAGAGGAGATACCGTTAGAACCGGATTTGACTTATGTTTTGAAGCCCGCTAAGATTCTAGACAGGAAGTTTCAAGAGCTGAGGAATAGGAAGATTCCTTTGGTTAAAGTCCTTTGGAAAGGACATGGGACAGAAGAGGCAACCTGGGAGACAGAAGAGAAAATGCAGAAACATCACCCTGAGTTGTTTGCAGTTACAGCGGGAGAATCTGAGGACAGATTCTCTTTAAGGAGGGGTGATTGTAACAGCCCAAAACAGGGCCTGGATGAAAACAGTAAGTTAAGGCAGTGGTAAAGCGTTTATAGACCGTGATCCAACTTTTTGAATCATCATGCATTGCATTCTTACATGAACTTGGTGCTCGTATATGTTCTGACTTGTTTTAAGGGGGAATTCTTGACCTTTGATTCAGTTTACTATTCTTAACCCGAGCCTACCTTGTTCATATTGCTACTCGAACCCTAGAGGTTCATCATACATGTTTCCCAATCGTTTGAACTTGTTTCCCGAACTCAGAAAGTCTTTCTTGAGCCATAAGGGTATTTTTGGAACTTACCGACCAAAGTTACTATTCATCAGAAAATGATCTTTTGATTCTGACACCTTTTTCTACCCAAGTTACAGTCGAATCGATCCTTGAATCGAGACGAGTCTTTTGAAATCATTCTTGGCTTGGAAATCCATTCCGGAACTTTGTTTTATTGAAAACGTTTTTGAAAACCCTAGTTTACTATTCCTTTTTCGAACGGTTTCATTCGGAAAATGTTTTCTCTTCGGATTTGCACTACTTGAGCTATTTCAAGATTTTTGAGATGTTTTACAACTCTTGATTCAAGTCCTAGCTTGAAAATTTGAAGCGTACGTTCGTACGTGAGAATTCACTATTCATCCTACGTTTTCAACTTTTTAACGGTAAAACGTTTTATAGTCGATTTTGGACTCAAAACGCTTCTCGATTTATTTCTTGAATTTTAGAAGCAATCCGGACTTGAAAATCATTCTAGAAAGTCGTTTTTCACTCATGTCGAGTTTCGAGCTCAAAACTTTTATTCACTAAAACGAATGTATCTTTCAAACGGTAAATCCGATTTCGACGAATGAATATGCGTTTCGAAGCTAATTTTCTTGCCGTCGGAATGGTTAAACTTCCAGCCACTTATCCTTGAGTCTTGGGGGACGAAATTACAGAAATACCCCCAGCAGTCCCATTTTAGCTTCAACATGCCTAAAGCTTCCAAGAGAATCTATCCAAATTTTGCTCTCCTACCCTTCTCCACATTTTATTTCCAAGGTGAGGGGCTTCTCTTCAGCTATAAATAGAGGCCAAGAGGCATTTGAATCCTTGCTCAAAGTTGTGTTAACAACACCCTTTCTTCTCTCCCTCTCCCCCTCTTGCCGTCGGCACCCCCTTTGGTAGCTAGGTTAGTTTGTTTTGTTTTTATGTTATGTTAGTTTAGTTTATGTTTTTATGTTATGGTATGTTTATATTATGTTTAGGTTGGGTCTTAGGGTCTTCCCTAAGCCATATAGGATTTTATTTTATGCATTTATTATATAGTTTTTATGATATGTTTGTGTAGTTGTTTATATGTTTTAATTGTTTAGTATATGCTTGAATATGTTATGAATTGCTCTAGTATATGCTATGATCATGTAATGTAGTTGTTATATTATGAGAATTGATGCATGATTATGGAATTTGAATTATGTTCATGCATGTTTGCTAATGGAATAGTGATTTACAATTTATTATGTCACAACTTGTTACATGTTGATATGGAATTAAATTGTTACATGTTACATGCCTAAAGGTTCATGATATATGATATGATATGATATGATATATGTTGTGACATGTTGTCACATTGTTATATGACTCTTGATTTATGAATTGAGCTTATGATATGATTTGGATTAATGGATTAGTGCCTTGATCATGTTGTACACTTTAATAGTGTCACATGTTATAACCTAAGATAGAATAGTGTTTCATAACTTGATCTTATGCCTTAATTGGATCTCTTAACTATAGGTTATACCTTTAACCTAGATCACATTTGATTATATTAACATGAACTTGAAACTATAGGTTATAATCAAGATCATAATTTGATTAGGGTGTGTGTGTGTGTGCATGCCGTGTGTGTGTGTGTGTTCGTGCATGGTGTGTGTGTGTACCGTGTGTGTGTGGGTGTGTGTATAGTAAGGGTTTGACCCGACCCTTTGACCCGACATGTGAATAGTAACCTGTGAATAGTAATCTGGAATAGTACTTTTGAATAGTGCTTTTGAATAGTAAAAATGAATTAAAACTTGTGCTTTCTCTATAGACATTTGCACCTAGGGTTTCCATATCCAGGGTCTAAAATGTGTTTTTAAAATGTGTTTTCTTTCGTGGACTTGTTTCTTAACCTAAGGTTTACGATAGGATTCATAATTTGACTAAAGCTTACTCGGTTATAGTAAGATCACAGTCTAACGTTAAGAGTAACTCACTTTGATGTATTCCTTTGTGTGTTACCTTTCTTGAATACCTTAAATGGTATTACTCTCTCGTGTTACATGTTCTTTACATGTTCCTTGTTCCTTGTTTCTTGCATTTCATATGCATCTTGGTTAGTAGTGGGTCTTAGTTGTTAAGCTCACTCTAGTACACCACCTACAGGAGTTAAAGTTGAGCACTGGGATCCCCAGGGCACCGCTTAATCTGTCTACCTACCTTGTTACTGATAGGTGAGGTGAAGTTATAAATGTTTTCCAACTGGAACCACGATTATACTATCGTATCATATGTTTTGAAATTCAAAGCTAAACATCGTTTTGAACTATCCCTTTTATCGGGACATTCTCTTGAAAGGATCATTCATACTTTAATAGTATACCTTGATCAACAGTACATGTTTTCCAAAGTTCTGCATTCTTGTTCAAAGACAGTTACATGTTTTGCATATGTTTTCAAAGTACAGTTTACAGACAGTTTCACATGTTTTCAGACAGAATCATATGTTTTACAGACAGCATCATATGTTACAGTTTCAGTTTCACATGTTATAAGATGGCATACTGGGGTGTTACTCTGGTCACTGCTAATCTTAAATGCAAGCATACAGTTTACAGTTTGGGCCCGGCGGTTATGTGTGGAGGTGATGCTCGGGAGGTGAGCGCCAACGACATCACCAATACCGGCCGCCACACTTAGACAATTGACACCGACTTTTAACAGGAGGTTTGTTAAGTCAGGACAATCTGTCTGGGAACGGACAGCAAATCTGTTCCCATTACATGTTTACAGGTCGCCTAGGGCTAGCTACCCGAAGTGACAACCGGTGGAGGATGGTGCATGTTTGTATGTGTTGGTAAGAGTTGTTGTTGACCTTGGTCCAATAGTCTACTGTGTACGGAGTTGTTGTTGACCTTGGTCCAATGCTCTACTTTATGTGGGGTTATTGTTGATCCTGGTCCGATACTCTACTATACGTGGAATTATTGTTGATCCTGGTCCGATGCTCAACCAAATCATGTTTTCTGGAGTAAGGATGGAGGAGCCTAGCTTGCGGGCAAAATTCTGTTTCATAAAGGATGGTTCATATCTGGAAAAGTTCACTTTACCCTTATCCCGTTTTATGAAAGAACTATGAACCATCAACAGCATATGTGTGCGCGTGTGATAGCATTCATGAAAATGTTTTATAACGTGCATTCTTTTACAGCATCGCATTCAAAGAGTTTTATCAACCGAACTTATTTCAAGTTCTTCTTCAAAGCATTGCATTTAACAGTTTCAAACTTTACTTCAAGTTCTTTAATTCAGTACTTTCTTTAAAGTATTCCCTCACTTAGTCCTTTTGACTAATACCTCTCCCGTTTTCTTGCCTCGTGGTTTCAGGTCTTGCAGCCGCAGTCTAGAGGTATCTTGAAGCTCTAGATTGTCATTTTTGTTTCTGTCAGGACTTAGTATTACTTCCTCTTTTGCGTCCTGCATATGTTTTATGGCTGCATCACTTTATACTTTTGTATATGTTTCTGAATACTTGAGTATCTTTGTTATACTCTTTCTGCTACTCTGTTACCGATATTTTGAACTCTGTTGTATCGGTACTTATATGTGAATCTGTTATATGTTCTGATATGCCGAGTCTCTCTTACACGATCAATATGTTCTTGCTTGTTACATGCCATCACGCACATGTTTTGAAAAGTTTTAAGATACTCTGATTTTCCGCTGCTTAGCCACATCGTTGTACATATATAGTTCTGATAGACAGCCGTTCGCTGGAGTATTTCTTGAGTGATGGCTCACACCATTACTTGAGGGGTGCTTCAGTGCGGGGGTTGAGACGCCGCTCTCCTCTTGTTCTGGTACGGGTGGGGGCGTTACAGTTATCACCTTGGTCAAAGTTCCCTTAACTTATCCTTTATGAGTTCAAGTCGGTGGAATGAACCCGTCCTCCAATTGCTTACACTTGATTTCACAATTCCCTTCAAAAACTCTTTGTCTTTCTTTATCGTTTCAATTTATTGCTCATTATTTCCCAATTCGATCTCAAAACATGACAATTCAGCTTGGATCTAGAAGATAAACTCGAATCTGACTAAAGATAGAACCTTTAGCATCTTGGCTTTCCATTATCTGATATTCTTCTTGCCAATTCGACTTCTTCCTTACCCAAAAATCCGAATTATCTCCATTTCCTTCTTCTTCTCTCTCTTGCCCGAACTCGGCTTCTAATAACTTGATTTAGTTGGAAGTCCTTGTTTAACGATTTGTATTGCTCACCATTCACTAATCCTGGTATATTCTGAATCTTCTACTCCAAACTTGAAATCAAATAACTTGATTCACTTGGAAGCTCATCCTCGTCGATCTTTGTTGCTTATCTCTCAGCAACCTATTTTACCTTGAGTCTTGTTGATTATCATTGCCTCTTCATTGATCTGAACCTTGAACTAAAGTACCTTCGGGATTTTCTTCACTTCTCTCTTGAATGGGATGATCATATGGAATACGGTTAGATAATCTTCGTAGTATAGGTGTACGTGTTGATCTCGTGAACTATAATCATCACGCACCCTAAATACCATCTCATTGAGGATTTACCATCTCCTATTCCAGACTCTACTACTCGACCCATAGCCCCATATAGGAAAAGCCACGACTCCCAAATTCTTGTATATAATTCCTCATTGCATTCCTACATCTTCCATGCTTGAAAGTAGAACTTATGATAACTTGTTGTTATCGTAGAGATTGGTCGTGGTTTGATATTATCTTCGTAACCTATAATTTATAACTCAATTTGAGAATAAATACATGTGGTTAGTGCATGCTCATGACACATAATCAACACCATGGCCATGAATTGATGCAAGATGCAACATATAATCCAAAAAAGTCTTGAAAGCAATGCAATTTAAGGTTCAATAGCAATGGAAAGCACACGTTAACAAGTAGTTCCTAAGCCGCACGACCTAGACTCAACATGACACGACACTTGAACTTCAGTTTTGCAACCTGGAGCTCTGATACCACTTTAGGATGTGACACCCTGGACGGAGGACCCCACATCCCCCGCACTATGAGTCCGGTCCACACATGAAATGGGAAGTCCATACATGAACCAAACTCACAGCGAATGGAGATAGAAAAAAAATCATCCTGTGTTAGGCGGGACTAGACCCTGTACTAACAAATCAACAGAGCAGAAATACAGAAGTAAGGCAATGATACATTTACAATCAATAAAAATATAATTCAAAAAGGAATGTAAATACGGTTTCTACAAAATCAAGATCCTGTCCTAACCTGTCTCGAATCATTACAATGCAATAACATATAAACGGGTTCAACAAGGGCCCTAGAAACCTGTCCCGAGTTCAATAATACATTAAAGATTCAAGGAGGCTTACAAAGCCTGAATACAGAGCAAAAGTGAATGTGTGATACAATGCAGGGTATAGGACCAAGACTCGATCGAAGACATCAAATGACTGCCGCCTAATGACCACAGAACCTACAAGACAAACACTAAAAACAACGAGAGGGAGGGGTCAGCCAACTGACTGAGAGAATGGGTTAACACACGCTATACATATACGCAGGCAATCAAGTAAGTGTAATTCCACTGTACGTTTATTTGTTATGAAAGCAGTTAAGTGAAATGAAGAATCAATCAATACGTAAGGGTGGAATCACGTTCATTCATGTAAATCAGGTAAGCAGGATATACAATACATTTGTCGATATCCGTACGCCCTCTGTTGATGCTCATTTTACCTTAACAATCCACGAACTCCAGCTGCTGAACAGCGACTGGGGGCATGCTAGAGGTTTTAGGGGACCCGATGAGATTGGGTATTTATTCCGTACGCCCTTTGTCGATATCCGTACGCCCTTTGTCGATATCTATGTATTACGTTTTAGGGGACCCGGTGAGATTGGGTATTTATTCCATCCTAGACTCCACTTCTCAGTTATTAAATGACAAGAACAAGCAGGAATCAAGAATTATTACAAATTGGAAAACATATACAAGTTAACCTCCTTCTCCCGTGATGGTCCGGGTAGCTAACCCTCACCATACAAGCAGGATTGTCTGTGGGTTCATGACTCCCTCAGACCGGAGCCCCATCTTCCACCAAACCTCCTGGCGGATATCCGGGTAGTCCAACTGGATGGGACTGGTGCAAGAGGTCACCCTGGTTTAAATTTGGGGTTGGAACCCCATAGTTGCGTTTTTAAATTGGGGTTGGTGACCCACTTATATGCATACTATTATGTGTTTATTATGTGGTTTTCCATATTACTATTTTGGGCTGGGGTATGCCCCGTGTATTTGTCTATGGCCAATATGAAGATTAAGCCATATTAATTTATGTAAAGAGAGTAGATCTTAAAAAGTGAGGTTTTTCTTTTTACTTTGAAGATTTGCACCCAAGGAGGAAGAAGGATCCACAGAACAAGTAACGAGGAGCCCATAAGTGAAGACCCCTCAAAATGTTAGGGAGGTTTTCTATTATTGTAATAGATAGGGCATCATTTTATTTCCAATTCCCTTATGTGATTTAAACTATTTTATGTGGCATGTATGTTAGAACTTGTGGTTGTGGAGTGGCTCCCACATATCACGCAGAAGATAGGAAAACCCATGATCATCTCATATTAGTATCATGCTAGGACATGTTCTCTGCTAATTGCTTGAGTGTAATGCATAGATGTGAAACTGCATTAAACAAGACTAATTAAAATGGATAACTGTACATTTTGATGAGGTCAAAAACTGGACAACACTCCAATATTCGAAAATCCCATAAATATTAAGCAACTTCAAAAAATAGGTATTTTCTATAAACTGAAAACTTTAAATAAAATTCATAGCATTCCATCAATAGGATTTAAGTTTAATAGGGGAGCTAGTTATTGTCCATGAGTCATGGGGCAGCTATGTGAAACCTATTAGTTCTTAGTTTCTTGATTAATTACTTTAAGTAATTAATATTTCATGGTTATTTTGGGATGGGCAATGTCCGCGAGTCGTGGGTCGTTCCAGACTAAGTTTAATCATAATCTTATGATTGATGGGTTCTGCTTAACGCCTAAGTAAATATGGATGTCACACGAGTCTTGGGTCCATATTGAAAGATGGGTAATGGAAAAATATTACTGAGAGTTCCATAGAGATGGAATTGGCAAGTTGTACCTACCTAAGGCTTTATTGAGGATGTCCGCAAGTCATGGGTCCAAAGTATAGTGCTTAGGATCTTAGTACCCATTGGGAAAAAAAGTTTCCTCTAAGATCGTTGTGATTTTCTGATCTTCTAAAAACAATGGGAGTTACATACGATAAAAGACCTATCCTACGTATTACATTATTATTCAACATGCTCACATTTTCTCTGCTTAGCATTTAGGTTGTAGTTCTGTGATTCTCAACAATATGAAGTGCGAACCTATTCGTATCCATCCTTAAGTCAAACAAGTTGACTAAGTCCTAAATAACTCTAATTGGCTTCAGATCCTAAAATTCATTTTAGCCTCCGAAAGGAGAAAGGTGTTCTCTATAGGGTGAGATTTTCACTTATTTGTGAAAAATCGACTCGGGCCAAAAGAGAAGCACTTTAAGGTGAATAGATTTTTCCAAACCACTTAAGAGCAATTATACCACCTCATAAACATGTTATAAGATATAACATTATGGAATTGTTCCATGTAACAATGAGGTGTACGCGCATAAACGAGGTCTAAAGATCTTCTTCGAAGATCTTGAAGGCTAGATCTTAATTGAGAAACGAGTTCTCAATGCACTGATCGTTCGCATTGCTTCCACCATCATTTAACACTTTTATGCTTAACCATAATGAATCCATTGTAGCATAGTTAATCATTTAGTTGATCACGGTTGAGAGCATCCTTAAGAAGGACTAAAAGGTTATGATGGTTAATTCTTCTTCTAGACCCACTAAGGTAAAGGCTTGAAGGCATAAACAAGAAGAAACCCTTAAGCCCAATGGATAAGCAAATAAAGGGTCATGGCCAAAAGACACTAGAGCTCAAATAGGACATTTGCTTCTAAAGTTGCAAATAAGGAACAGAAATCCCTACTGCGGGTCGGCAAGCGGATGGCAGGAGCATGCGTCGCTTCTAGCCCAAATTCTGACTTAGAGGCGTTCAGTCATAATCCAGCGCACGGTAGCTTCGCACCACTGGCTTTTCAACCAAGCACGATGACCAATTGTTTGAATCAATGATTCCTCTTGCACTAGGTTGAATTACTATCGCAACACTATCATCAGTAAGGTCAAACTAATCTTTGGGAAAATTACTATCTTTATTTTCGAAATATTGGAAAGGAATAAAATTGTTAATTTTCAGAAATTAATTGGAATTTTATTGGTTTATTATTTTTTTTTTTGATTTTATAGAAAAGGCTCATGAACAAGAATTACTTCTAAATCGTGTTTTAAGCCATTAGGGTTTAAAGCGAGAATTTTAATGTCTTTGTAAATTTAAATTCTTGCAATTTATGCTTGTTAGGTGATCATGGGTTTAGTCTTATGAATGGTTTTAATTTATGCACATGGATGGTTTAAATTGGGGTTGGAGCCCCATAGTTGCGTTTTTCAATTGGGGTCGGTGCCCCACTTACGTGCGTACTGTTATGTGTTTATTATGTGGCTTTCCATATTACTGTTTTTTAGACCGGGGTATGCCCCTGTAATTGTCTAAGGCCAATATCAAGATTGAGCCTTATTGCTTTATGTCTTTTTCTTTTTATTGTAATTTGAGAGTAGAAATATGTTGGTGAGGTCGAACCGGACAACTCTCTAGTTAAATCGAAAATTCCTTTAAAATATTAAGCTAATTTCGAAAATAGGTGTTTAATTCGAGGTGCAAACTTTGAATTAAATTCCTATCATTCCATCAATAGGATTTAAGTTTAATAGGGGAAGCTAGTTGTTGTCCATGAGTTTAATAGGGGAAGCTAGTGGCTAAGTGCGAAGGGCGTCCTTACGACATCAACAAGTAAGTCTCTACACTTATGTGTGTTTAATTTAAGAGTTCTTGAATTATGTGATTTAATGTGAATCCAATTTAATATGTGTTCATTCGAATTATTCTAAGATTAATTGCCAACTTGATTAATTACGCGCATATTTAACCCTAACTATCTAATTTGATTTAATTCAAATTTATTCCACGAAATAATTGTCAAGTTGATTTTAAATCCGTCATGTTACTTAACTTGTTTAATTTCGGTTTACTTGAATTCCTTGAGATTAATTGTCAATCATGTGTTTACGAGTGTCATTAAATTGTACGAAAGGTTTCTAAAATTAAATTGAATTAAACTCTAATTGGTAAATCTCTCTCTTTCATTTTAATTTATAAAATTAATTCGGAGCTTGAATGTTTATTCGTAACTTTACCAATTTTATTCACGATTATTTATACGCGATATTACTCTTTGCTACGCGATAAGGATACCCGGTTGTATATAGCTTGTGCACAAGACACATTTCTCCCAATCCCCTTTTTCTCTCTCTCTCTCTCTCTTCTCCCACTCTCTCTCCCGCCGGTACTATGCGCGGCTTCGGTTACGAGCCCATAACTCGATCGTTTCTCGACGGAATTCAATAAACGAATAGTCCATTTCGGATATCTCTGCGAGACCGACGCAAGAGTATCAATTTCACAGCCTAAAGACGAACGGTGGCAGAGTTATGTCCGGATTTCAGTAGCAGCGGCTGAGCTGTCAGACCGCCGCCACTTCGCCGGCGTTTCGCGGAGTTTTCCGGCCACTTCCTTGGTACACGCGCCGAAGACCCAGCAAGAGGACTTCCCGGCGCAGAGGTTGATGTCGACGGCGCGGCCATCAGGGCAGAGACGGCGCCGCACGCTCCGCCCAAAGCTCGCGGCAGCAGAGCGAGTTACTGTAGCTGCGGGTTTCGCCGCCTTCCGGTGGTGGTTTTCGACGGGGCTTGATGGTTTCCAAGGTTTTTCGACCCCCTGAGTTCATTTCCGGCATCAATTTCACCAGATCTTGGCCGTAGGTGGTGGTTCAGGCGAGGTGGGCGGCGGCAGAAACTTCGGCTGCCAACGGGAGCCTTTTCCGGCCATCTTTTGGTCTCGGGCTCTTCACGAAAGTTGTTCAGAACGACGAGAACTAGTGTCCTGTGATCAGGTGACTCCAGATTTGGTGGTTTGGCGGCGGATCGCGGTGGCAAAGTGGCGGTGCAACGGCGACACTAGCTCCCAGGATTTTTCCGGCGAGCTACCTTAGGGCTTTCGAAGAGCTCGTCATGGGTAAGACAACGCCTCTTTCAGATCGCATTTTGGTTCACCGGTTTGGAAGTAATTTGAGTTTGAAGATTTAGGGTTTTCGCGTTCTTAGATTTCAGATCTAGGACAATAGGCTTGGAATTTCCAGAAATTGATCGAGGATTCGGAACGGGCACGAAGACTTCATTCAGGACTGATTTTTCGGGATCTTCGGTGGCGGCCCGGGGGCGGCCCGGCCAAATTCCGGCAGCTACAGTGGTGGCGTTCCGGCGGCGTTTGGTCAGAATGTTCGTCTCGTTGTGGTGAGTTCAACGCCACTTTCCGTTTGTTAATCGGACACTCGATCTATTTATTACGAATTATTTTGCATAATTGTGATTATTTGAATTAATTGTTTTAAGTGCAAATAAATTGGTTATTGTTGGTTTGTTGATCGAGATGTATTCCAATCGTATACGAAAACATGTATTAAATGGATTGTGATATGTATGAATGTTTCGATTTACAATTTGAATCCCGATGTGATGAATTTACGCTATTTGTTACGTACGAAGGGGTGTTAGTGTAATATCTAGAAACTAATCTTTTATGTGACTAAATGAACTTGAATGATATTTTAGAAGAACGAACATGTTGTGATTTCTCTATATGAATTTGAGACGTTCTCCATGTTATGTTTGTTGTAAATTGTGTTTCAAATATAAAATTGAGATACATGAAAGATGCTTGAACAACTTGAGGCTTTATGCATGATAGGAGTTAGAATTGTAATATCTTGATTTACTCTTACTACTAGAAAATGGTATATTATGAATTACAATAAATTGATAAAAGTCATTTTTGTAAGTAATTAATTCGTAATTGAATAATTGCATAAACACTTTAAACGAACAATTATGCTTAGTAATCAACTAAGGGGATGTATGTGTAATAATTCTAAACTTTTATAAATAACTTAGGGGATGTAAGTGTAATATTTATGAAACTATGAATGTGACTTGAGCTTGTGTACCAAACATGTTGTGAAGTTGTAAAGTATGATCTTAAGTGAATTAGATGCACTCTTTATTTGTATCAAGCATGCCATCTACGTAAACCAACTATATGTTTATATGATCAAGTTGCTCTTACTTATGCACTTTATAACTTGACATGAACTTGATGCTTAATTCTAATATTATAATTGAACCCTGTGACATTGGATGATTTAATATGCATTTTGTGAATACATTGACTTCCTAAATTGATATTGCATCTTTGGATATGGAATTGCGTGTTGGTTGCTTGTAAATATGACCTTGTTGAGCATTGATATGCCTTGAATGACCACGACACCTTATCCAAGCACGACATGAACACTTATGCATAACCACGATCATGTTGAGCAACGCCGTGAGTCTTGTTTGGTTCATATAGAGTCTAAGTCTGGGCTTCTATATGTCTTGTCACAGAGTTTGGTGGTGCCGGTGGGCCTGAGGTTTAGAGTGTTTGGCCCTTCACACTCTCAGACTCTACTTTCACGAGTTGAGGTTTAGGATTTTGTATAGTTACGCGACCTATGGCCTTTATATGCTGAATTCTACCCTTGCATGCGAGTATACCTTACTATAAGTACGTATGTGTTGGATATGATATGTTTATGATATTGAGCGTGTGTTCTGCGTGGATGGGTGCGTATGGGCTTAAATTCCATCGCATGGGTTTTGCGTGGATGGGTGCTTACGGGCTTAAATTCCATCGCGTGTGATCTGCGTGGATGGGTGTCTAAGGGCTTAAATTCCATCGCGTGGGAATATATATAAAAAAAATTATGTTTTTGAGGCATATGCAAGCTATTTTGGAAAATTCAGTTGTGTTACGATTCTGTAGCGAGATTTGCCATGAAAGATTGGTATCTGTTCTGTTCTGTTCTATTGTGGATCCGAGGAGCTACGGGTAATGGGGCCTCCGGGACGGTTAGGGCCGTCGGAGTTTCAACCATGTGCGTAGTTTCCATTTGAGATATCATTGCGCGACCTTAGGGTGATGAGGGAGGCGTGATATCTTGAGCCTTCGGCTAAGGACGGGGATGACTCTTGTGGGTCCGCTACCCTCTTGAGATCGAGTCTATTTTAGACGGTGTTATTATGGATGGTTTTGGGGACTGTACATCCTCTCCATCCTTGGTGTAGCGGTTGGATTGATTGTGATTTATGTTATGAGGAGTAAAGGTGGGAAGCTCGTACTCGCTGAGCAGTTGGTTATGTTATGTTATGGGATTATGAATCGGGATAGAGTCTTTCGGGAAAATGGTTTCTAAACTTATATCTATATCTTATTCGGGTTCTTTCAAAACGTTTTGGTATGTAACACCTATCCCCGGTTCATGAGTCCATCCTTTTTTATTCTGTGCTATGCTCCTTAGATATATATAATGTGGGTGTGCGTTAACCCCCTCACTCGGTCAAGTTGACTGACCCCTCATTTACACTTTTAGTTGCAGGTTGTTGGCGTTTGCTAGGCGGAAGTGAGTCCTTTGAGTTGCACTTCGTCGGTCTAGTCTTTCTATTTGAATTTGTCCTCTCATACACTTTACTTACACTTAAGACTTGTAGACTTGAGATTATACTTTACTATTAGGTAGCCCTTTGTGGCACCCTCATTCGGCCCCTTGTGGCACTTGATGATTATTAATTTATGTTGATATTCGGGACTAGGGATTTATGCTAGTTGAACCCGTCACTTGTTATATTTGTTGATCTATTATTCAGGATTAGGTATCAATGCTAGTTGAACCCGTCACCTGCTTTGCATGTTTTGTTTTAAATGCTTCCGCTACCTATTGTTGTTGGTTTTAATTGCTTCCGCACTCTGAGTTTTGGTCAAGTTAGATCCGCCTAGCCCAGTGTGTGAGTTGGTCTCCCGTTCGCTCTGATTCGGATTCGGGCATGGACTTTCATTTCAAGTTCCGGGTCTGGGTCATAGTGCGGGGGATGTGGCACTTCTCCGTTTGGGGTGTTACACTAAGTGAAACCTATTAGTTCTTAGTTTCATAATTGATCATTTTAATGATCAATATTTCGAGATCAATTTTGGGGACGGCGATGTCCGCGAGTCGTGGGTCGTTCGAACTAACTTTTGATCTTGATCTTATGATTGATGGGTCTAGCTTAACGCCTAAGTAAATATGAATGTCACACGAGTCTTGGGTCCATACTGAAAGATAGGTGATGCAGAAACATTACTAAGAATTCTACTGAGTTGGAATTAGTAAGTCGTACCTACCTTCGGCTTTGTTAAGAATGCTTGCGAGTCGTGGGTTCAAGATAAAGTGCTTAGGATCTTAGTACCCATTGGGATAACAAGTATCCTCTAAGATCTTTGGAAATTATAGATCATCTAAAAACAGTGGGAGTAACATATTCTAGCCGCCCAAGAACTTAGATAGTAGCATTCTTGACATATTCTAGCCGCCCAAGAACGGTCTTCACGTTGCTTATCCCCAAAAGCTCCTTCGAATCTTTCAAGACTTCACGATAGTAGCCCTCTAGAGAATTAGTCCACCAACCTCGACCACGATCCGAATAGGGACGATGCTAGTTCTATATTCGGTGTTTAGGGTCTAGGGTTTAGTGTATAATATCGGAGAAGGAGAATTTTTCTATCACCCATTATGGGGTTCGAACCCTATGTATAAATAGGCTAAGGGGTTCGAACCCCTTATCTTGTTGATCAAGACTTTCCGAAACCCTTTTGGTAAAGGATTTCTTGCTTGGACAGAAAGACTCTTACTTTGACCAAAAGTCTCCTTTTGATCAACTTGTCAAGCAAGAATAATATCTAACTCTTTTAGATATTTTATTTTACTTTATTTATTTAATAATAAATAACTTGAAGACTAATAATTAATTAATTCATCTTGAAGACTAATAATTAATTAATTCATAATTAATTATTTATTAGACTTTATTTCTCCAAATTAGAACTTTAATATTAATTCATAATTAAATTAAAGTCTGTTAAATAATTAATCAATTTAATCATTTAATTAACACTAACACACGTGTGGACCCCACCAATTTCCTATTGATCTGATCAACTCGTTTAATCGATTTCAAGCCTTAACCCACGTGACCGGGTTGTTGTGTGTAACCCTCTAGGTTCTTAATTCAATTAGTAGTGACCCAGATTAATTAATTCCTAATTAATTAATCAGTCCACAGTTCATACGACCATAGTCTAGCAACACGTGTATGACCCTAGCTGAATAAGAATATCTCAATTCGAAAGAACCTTTAAGTCATTGACATATGTTAGATGAAATCCTCCTACGTCCCATCTCTCAATCAAAATGTAGGGTAAGGGAATAACTAGAACCCTAATAATCTCGATCCTAATGTTAAGTGCATTTCATATCCATTTGATCTCAATCAAAGAAACCCATTTCTTGATATCTTGATCCACTGCCTTGGCAAAGGACTCCTAGATAGCATATGAATGACTTACACAATAAGAGATCAACTTGCTAATGCAAGTGTAGGTCCTTCATCAATTCTCATATACTTTCATGTGCCACTTGTGCAGCCCCAGCATAAGCTTTGAATCAGTTGTCTAAAGCAACACCCTTTAAAGCTTATAACTAAGACTAATGAGTTAGCTCATAAAGTATCAATGGAATCTTAAGTCTAAGGATCACTTAATCACATCAATGACTCATGAGATATTTCCTAATCTGGAAGTTTCTATTTCCAAAAATGGAAACCTCTTTTCCTATTTAGGAATCTTCTCACATGGGACTCCTCAGTGTACCTACTTAGAATAAGTAAGCACCCCCATGTATCATGCACGTATCAACAATACACTTTTCACCCCATGAAACAAGGTGGTCCTTCTTAAGGGCGTGATGGCATGAGCGAGCCTTGAACGAGTCAAGTCGACACTCCCACTGTCTTTAGGACTCATCGGCTAGGAGTGATTTCTAATCATGAGTTTTGTGATATAGAGCTTGTTCCGTAAACCATTTCACCTAAATGGTTGAGTCCTATAAGTCATATTGATTAGGGGAGTTCTTATACATGCACAGTTAAAGTAATCAAACAATAAAACAAGAGCATATAAAGAAGTGTTGCTAAAGATCGCTTATTATTCAAAGATTGTCTGTGATTTACAAAGGAAAAGTACTAAAGCGGATATACAATCGGCTTTAAGGGCACTATTCCTAACAATCTCACACTTGCCCGTCAAAGCCATTCATGAGCTAATCTAAGTCCCATCTTCGTAAGATGACCTTCGAAAGCTTCTCGACTAAGGGGTTTCGTAAGTAGGTCTGCCACGTTCTCTCCTGATGTGACCCTCTCAATTTGCACATCACCTCGTTTGATGATATCACGGATTAGGTGATACTTCCTCATAATGTGTTTGGTCTGTCGTTGACATCTTGGTTCTCTTGCTTAACCAACCCCCCCCCCCCTCCAGTGTTGTCACAAAACGCAGTAATGGGGTCTTTCATGCTAGGAACGACATTTAATTCTTGAATGAAGTTTCTAATCCAAACACCTTCCTTTAGCTATATCATTTGCAGCCAAGCATTCGGCCTCAGTGGTCGAATTTGCAGTAGTTGTTTGCTTGGAACTTTTCCAACTCACTACTCCCCCGTTTAGGCAGAAAATATATCCTGACATTGACTTAAAATCATCTAAGTCAGATGCAAAGCTTGCATCACAGTATCCTCTGATTACTTGATCTTTCTGTCCTCCGTATACTAAGAACAAATCCTTAGTGCTTCGTAAGTACTTTAGGATATTATTCACGGCAGTTCAATGACCTTCTCCAGGGTCTGATTGGAAACGGCTTATTACACTAAGTGCATATGCCACATCCGGTCGAGTATACAACATTGCATACATTATGCTACCTATTGCTGAGGCATAACGCACATGAGTCATTCTTTCCGTCTCAAGGTTTTTCTTAGGATACATCTTCTTAGAAAGACATGTTCCTACACTCAAGGGAAGAACTTTGTTCTTCGCATTCTCCATACTAAACCGTTTTAGTACTTTGTCTATGTACATCGATTGTGATAGTCCTATTAATCTCTTAGATCTATCCCTATAGATCTTTATTCCGAGAATGTAGGACGTATCACCAAGATCTTTCATCTAGGATTGGTTCGATAACCAAGACTTGGCAACTTTCATGTCATCCTTCGAATTCCCCATTAGAAGGATGTTATTAGCATAAAGCACCAAGAATTGCAATGAAGTCTCCAATTCCTTTCTATACACACAGGACTCATTTGAATTTTGAACGAAGCCAAACGCTTTGACCGTTTCATCAAAACGAATGTTCCAATTCCTAGAAACCTGTTTCAATCCGTAGATTGACCTTTGGAGCTTGCAAACCTTTTGCTCACTCCCACTGAATGTGAAACCTATGGGTTGATCCATATAAATGTCTTTATCAATGTCTCCATTAAGAAAGGCAATTTTCACATCGATATCCGTACGCCCTTTGTTGATGCCCATTTTACCTTAACGTTCCACGAGCTCAGGCATTGTACAAGGACTGGGGGTATGCAAGAGGTTATGGGTATCTATGCTTAATATTTTAGGGGACCCGGCGAGAACGGGTATTTAATCCTTCCTGGACTCCTCTTTTCACTTATTAAATGATAGTTACAAGCAGGTAATCAGGAAACAAGTAGGAAACAGAAGTTTATAATTATAACAGGCGGGAAAACAAGTACAGATTAATCTCCTTTCTCCGGGTGCAATGTGGACAGTAGCTAACCTTCACGTCCGCGCATCAGGATGATCTTAGGGTTCAAGACTCCCTCAGATCAGAGCCCCATCTTCCACCAAACCTCCTGGTGGATATTCAGGTAGTCCAAGAGTGTGGGACTTGTGCAAGAGATTACCGTCGGCCCGATACCTCCCCGGATCACTCAATACATAAGCCCCTGGGCCCCAGGAATAGGTACAGGATCCACACCGGCTATCCCAGCACTAGGAGAGCCGGGGGAAATCAGTATCTTGCAAAACAGGCTCAGGGTTAACACTACACAGTTTATAAATCATTTCCGGTACATAGCCGGTATAGAAGATATGGCAAGGTTTAGTATAGAAAACCATTTGGCTTAATATAAGTCATGCAAGGTTATAGGTCGCTTATAATTAAAACCTCACCTCCATGTGCAAGAAAGACCAAGAGAAGGACCACAAGGCTCGAAAGTCTCCACCGAGGAGAATACTGTACAAGAAAGAAAACATGGTGTACTTGTGAGACTCGAATCAATAATGAAACTAGCGTTGCTCAAGAAGTGGTACATCATGTTATGTCATGATTCAATAAGCATTAAATCATAAATATGTCATGAATGGAAGTATTGTTGTTCATACCATTTAATCAAATGAATTCAATTCATATACGTAAAGCATAAGTTCAAACAATCAAGTTAGAGAAACTAAAGATCAGGGAGTGTCAAATAAGAGCATAATTACCAATTAAGTAAGCATATAATTTATATAAGTCACATACGGGAGCCAAAAGGGTGAAAGGAAAGCAAGAAGAAATGTTTTGGCAAAGTTTAGAAAAAGCTGACAGTTTTTGGTGATGCACAAGCTGTAGGAAAATGGGAATATCTTGACTTATACAAATTGGAAATGGGTTTTTTTTATTTCAAATGAAAGTAGACACATAGGGCTTTCCAATGATATGTGGTAAAGATCATGGTTCAAAACGAGGTGAAAATGGCGTAGGCCCGAAGTTGGATGAACGCATATTGTCGGTAAACTGGCGATACCAAAATGAATTGACAATAACTCAGAAATGGGAAAATATATTGATGTGATTCCAATTGAAGAATATTCTAGACTTCAAGAGGTTTCCGTGGGTTCAAAAATTAGGTCAATCGGAGGTCGTATGAGGGAGTACCTAGCCGGGGAAAATAGAAGGCAAAATTTACGCGGCCGGGGAAAAAGAGTGCAGAAAACCCTTTGGACTAAAGAACTCGCCCGGGTACTTTTTAGTTCAAAATCGACCCACCCGGGTAGTCAGTCTCGACAGAAAAAACATAGCAAGATCAGGGGTATTCGAGGGAGGAACCAAATTTTGCAAATCCACCTCCAAACTCAACCAAATGCAATGAAAATGAATGCTCTATCAAATATCTTAAATTCAAGGCAAGAAAACAAGGATTTATCAAGTTGCCATTTTCAAGAATTCAAGCTTCATTCATGGTGAATCACTCATGCTTCAACCAACAATTCAAAATCCAACCAATATGTACCTTATTAACTCCAAAGAACATCATATTTCAAGCTTAGATCAAATGATTCAAGAACAAAGGCATGGAATCAAATTTTCATACAAACATATTATTCACCATCTTCTCCAAGAGCAAGGAATGAAGCAAAGAAAACAAGATTTAATCGGAAGAAAATGAAGTATTCGAAGAGAGGAATTCAAATCTTTCCTTGGATCGTTGATTGGACGAGAAATGGGACGGGCTTGAGCTCAAAGGATGAAGATGGGGAAACCCTTCTCCTCTCTCCTCCTCTTCTCTTGGATCGTGAAAATAAGAATGAAGGGAAAAGGAAGTGGTTTGGTTTATTAAAGCCAAGAAAACCGGTTCGGTTCAGTTCAAGACGGGTTCGGCTCACTCGGACAAGATCCGACCATGAGTAGTCCGGATGTCTCGCACGATAGGAGGGTTTAAACAAGATTCATCTTCCACCGTTTGAATCCATCCTAACCATCCTATAACTCGGTATCACAAGTGGAGTAGTTAATGAACTCCCACCACTCGTTCTCCAACCCGAAACGGGTCTTCAATTACCACATGAACTTCGTGGTTTGAAGTTGGTTTCTTGAGCCGCCACTAGCTTCTTGATAGGGTCTCCGAACACCTGTTGCAAAGTCCATTGCACAACACGAGCCTTGTCTCACCGTGTTACTAAGAACTCGCTCACTCCATAAGAAACTAACAAGCAATTACACATAACAGGAATTAGGGAATACATGATGCACATGATATGTATGGTTAATGTACCTTTCACCATTGTTTGGAGGTTTTTCATTGTAGTGAATTCGATAACTACTTGATTTCTTTATTGAAGGTTCCTTTGCTCGTAGTGGTAATCTCTGAGATTCCCCGACATGTCAACATTAGAAGAACCACCTGGTCCCGTCCTTAATCCATTTCCTTTCTCCACCGAACTCTATGGTCCGAAGTCCCACATTTAATTCTCTTATCCTTATTTAATACCGTGGTCCGAAGTTCCAATCTTAGATGTCTCTTGATCTTAATCCATTTAACTCATTCTTCACCACCATCTCATTCGCCCTTCCTCGGATGCCCGAGCTTGTCCCTAATAGTTCGGACACCCATCTCAAACCCTATTAGCAATCCCGGCTCATTATGAAAGATAATTGACGAGCCAATAATCCATCTTGTTTATGTTATGATCCCTTTTTTTTCCAACCTTGACTTTTATTTTCAATACCACATTTCCATATATTATTTATTATACTTCATAACCTGCTTGATCTTCCAGATTCGGTCTTCAAATCTTATCGAGTGTTGTATCTGCCCTTCATCACACATCTTTTGTGACGATCCGGTTACTTGTTAACCTTTGCATTTCCATTGTTCCCTCTAAGAATAAACCACTCGAGCACAACCAAGGGTTTCTAAATCATCTCCCGGTCATGCTCTCCCCCTTAAGAACTCCTATCCTAATTCCTTAGACTCACTCTAATGCTTCTCAAATCAAGGTCATCGAGCTCCTCGACATAAGCGATCCTAGCTAAGCTATATGTCCGTTGATCTTTGTTACATTGACTTTCAAGGAATTAGTAGGGATAACCATCTAGTTCTTTCACTTTAGTTGCGGTTCTACTTCCCGAACCTTTATAATTCCTCTTTCACTCCCCAAATTTCATTTCTACTTTTCTGGGGACTATGGGTTCCCTTTTTCCATCATTCCACACTTGCAACCCCAAAATTTCTCGTCATTCCTAAATTCGAATGTGGCCCAATCCAAGTAGCATTTGGTGGATGAATCGGGAAAGTTCCTATTAAATAAACAAAATTGAATAATGCATGTTGGATTAAGATGCCAATGCAAATATCATTTAAATATGCAACACATTAGGGCAATCTTGGCAAGTAGGGATGCACATCGCATATAATTAAGGAAGAGAAAAAGAATTCAAAATGATGTATGATGCACTTGCCATGAATGTTTTGAACGTGGCACTGCTATGGTAAGTTATGAACTCAGCAGCTTGTCCTCATTTCTCTAGACACGGCTTGCTTGGACTTATTGATCATTTCTTGTTTTCCCATGGTCTTCAAGATTTCTATGAATTTCCTTGCATCAACTTATATATCTCCATGGTCCTAGATCACGACCTCTTGAACCCAAATTCTTCTACGTCCATCGTTTTAGTGTCTTGACTTCTTCCTAATAATTGTTCTTCCACTCGATGTCCCGAATCTTTCTCCTAGTGTCACCTCGAATGAAGTCCCCTTGATTTCCATTATGAATTCGAATCGATAGTAGAACTTGTCGTTTACTTGCTTACACTTGAGCACGTAATCTCCTTCTAAGGATTCTTTGCCGTTTTTATCGTTTCCATTTATTGTTCTATGCTTCCCACTTCGACCTCACAACACAGCAATTCAGCTTGGATCGGGAAGATGAACTTAAATCAGGCCGAAGATAGGATCCTTAGCATTGTCACCTTCCATGGATATGTATTTACCTCGTTGATTGATTTTCTTTGATTCCTTTCAAATCCAACTTCTATCTTATCCGAAATCCGAAGCCTCTCAATTCATCTCTTCTTCTATGACTTAAGAATTCCAATTCTCATCCATCGATTGAACTCATTCTTCACTTCTTGGATCAAAGACTTCCAACCTCTACGACCTAGTCTCCTTGTGTAAGTAGTCCCAGTCAAGTCATGCATCCGGTAATAATGCTCACATTCCGAATTAGATGATCCCGTTAAGCCGGTTGTTTGCCATCCCATAGATCTATTTTGCCATGAGCTTCTTCACCTTTTTGTTGATCTAAACCTCAATTTCGAACACCTCCATGACTACCTTTATTTCTTTCTTAAGTTAAAGAACCCCGTTGAATCCGAATAAGGCATCCTATGTAGTAGAGACATATATGTAATCTTCTAAGTCACAAACATCCCACGATCAACCCTTATTTCACTAATTATCCTTCTACCACAGTAGAACTTGTCAATCCATCCAAACTTGAACCATAGCACCATCCAGGGAAGGTCATGGTTCCCGAATTTCTGTATAGGACTCCCCGGTGCATTTCTCACATCATTCGGTTTGAATGTACAATTCGTGGTACATGTCGTAGTTGTAGAAATTGGCCGTGGTTTGATATTATCTTCATAACCTATAAATCATAACTCATTTCAAGAATAGATGCATGTAGTTAGGGCATGCTCATGTCACGTATTTAACACGAAACACGGATTCAACGCAAGGTGCATCAAATAGTTCAACAAAGTTCAAAAGAGGTGCAATTTCATGCTCAAGATCGATGCAATGTACACATTGTCAAGTAGTTCCTAAGTCGTACGACCTAGACTCGACAAGACACAACACTAGAACTTCGGTTTTGCAACCTGGAACTCTGATACCACTTTAGGATGTGACACCCTGAATGAAGGGTCCCACATCCCCCGCACTATGAACCCGGTCCACACATGAAATGGAAAGTCCATGCATGAACCACGCTCACAGCGAACAGAGACAGAAATAAAACTAAACTGTTAGGCGGGACTAGACCCTGTACCAACAAATCAATCTAAACAAGAATGCAAAAGCAAGGCAATCATGTGTTCACTAACCACAATGAAATTTCAATTCATACAAGAATGTAAATATGGGTTCAAATAGGGCCCTAGAAACCTGTCCCGAGTTTAAGAAAATGATATAAATACAATGTGGCCTATAAGGCCGGATACAAAGCAGGAAACAAGTAAACGGTACAATGTAATATACAGGACCAAGACTCGAATAAAGACTCCAGCCTAACGACTACTGAACCTGCAAGACAGACACTAAAAACGACGAGAGGGAGGGGTCAGCCAATTGACTGAGTGAAGGGGATACACACGCAAAAATATATATAGATAGGCAACCAGGCGGGCATAACTCCACTATACGTTATTAGTTATTAAAACAGGGGACAGGAATCAGAGGTAATTAATACGTATGGGTGGAATTATGTTCAAGCATGCAGGTCAGGTAAACAAGGTATACAATGCATGTGTCGATATCCGTACACCTTCTGTTGATGCCCATTTTACCTTAACGATCCACGAGCTCAGGCACTACACAAGGACTGGGGGCAAACCAGATGTTACGGGTATCTATGCTTAATAATTTAGGGGACCTGGCGAGAACGGGTATTTAATCCTTCCTGGACTCCTTTTTTCACTTCTTAAATGATAGGTACAAGCAGGTAATCAGGAAACAAGCAGGAAACAAAAGTTTATAATTATAACAGGCGGGAAAACAAGAACAAATTAATCTCCTTTCTCCGGGTGCAATATGCCCGGTAGCTAACCTCCACATCCGCGCATCAGGATGATCTTCGCGTTCATGACTCCCTCAGATCAGAGCCCCATCTTCCACCAAACCTCCCGGTGGATATCCGAGTAGTCCAAGAGTGTGGGACTTGTGCAAGAGATCACCGTCGGCCCGATACCTCCCCGGATCACTCAATACACAAGCCCCTGGGCCCCAAGAATAGGTACAGGATCCACACCGGCTAGCCCAGTACTAGGAGAGCTGGGGGCAATCAGTATCTCACAAAACAGGCTCAGGGTTAACACTACACAGTTTATAAATCATTTCCGGTACATAGTCGGTATAGAAGATATGGCAAGGTTTAGTATAGAAAACCATTTGGCTTAATATAAGTCATGCGAGGTCATAGGTCGCTTATAATTAAAACCCTCACCTCCATGTGCAAGAAAGACCAAGAGAAGGACCACAAGGCTCGAAAGTCTCCACCGAGGAGAATACTGTACAAGAAAGGAAACATGGTGTACTTGTGAAACACGACTCAATAATGAAACTAAGTAGGACGCACGAAAATGCTCATGAAGTGGTGCATCATGTTATGGTATGATTCAATAAGCATTAAATCATAAATATGTCATGAATGGAAGTAATCGTGGTCATACCATTTAATCAAATGAATTCAATTCATATACGTAAAGCATGAGTTCAAACCATTAAGTTAGAGAAACAAAGGATCAGGGACTGTCAAATAAGAGCATAATTACCAATTAAGTAATTATATAATTTATATAAGTCACATACGGGAACCAAAGGGGTGAAAGGAAAGCAAGAAGAACGGTTTTTGCGAAGTTTAGGAAAAGCTAATAGTTTTCGGGAATGCACCAGCTGTAGTAAAATGGGAATATCTTGAGTTATACAAAGTGGAATTGGATTTTTATTACTGGAAACGAAAGTAGACACATAGGGATTTCCAATGATATGTAGCACGGATCATGGTTCAAAACGAGGTGAAAATGACATAGGCCCGAAGTTGGATGAACGCAGATTGCCGGTAAAGTGGCGACACCAAAAAGAATTGATAATAACTCACAAATGGGAAAAGATATTGATGTGATTCTAATTTGAGAATATTCTAGACTTCAAGAGGTTTCCGTGGGTTCAAAATTCAGGTCAATCGGAGGTCGTATGAGGGAGTACCCGGCCGGGGAAAATATAAGGCAAAATTTACCCGGCCTGGGAAAAGGAGTGCAGAAAACCCTCTGGACTAAGGTACCCGCCCGGGTACTTTTTAGTTCAAAATCTACCCGCCCGTGTAGTCATTTTAGACAGCAAAAACAGGGGTATTCGAGGGAGGAACCAAATTTTACAAATCCACCTCCAAACTCAACCAAATGCAATGAAAATCAAGGCACAAGTTCATGTAAACATGCTCTATCACATATCTTAAATTCAAGGCAAGAAAACAAGGATCTATCAAGTTGCCATTTTCAAGAATTCAAGCTTCATTAATGGTGAATCACTCATGCTTCAACCAACAATTCAAAATCCAACCAATATGCATCTTATTAACTCCAAAGAACATCATATTTCAGACTTAGATCAAATGATTCAGGATCAAAGGCATGGAATCAAATTTTCATACAAACATACTATTCACCATCCTATCCAAGAGCAAGGAATGAAGCAAAGAAAACAAGATTTATGGGTACTCTGATAAGTTATCTCATTTTGTAATTCTAATAGGAATAGAATTCACAAGTCTTTAGTTGATTTTGCATAATCCATTATGCAAAACTCAAAGTACTAATCTTTTGACCATATAACGAGATAACAAAAGTAAGTGAAACGACAAAGTTTCGAATTACGTAGGCACGCTAAGAAATGAAAGGATTAGTGAGTTGGACAACTTTGGATCATTTTACGAAAATGAACCTAGAGGGTTAACTTCCTGTGAATCCTATCTTAAATGAAACATTCCCAAAACCACATTTATGAGAAACGTGTGAACGTACCGAACACTCATGGATTCGATCTATACTGATATTTATTTATTGCTCAGTGTAAGCACTAGAAATAATCATCAGTTTGATCATTATGAATGAGTGTACTTGATAAAGTACAAATTCGAAACTTATATGAAATTCTTAGAATATCAAAAGGGAGGTTAGGAACCAAAGTAGTCATATGTTATAGCCAACTCGATCTGATCGAGATGACGAATACCTTAGTGACTAATTTCTTTGTCATCTTAGAGATAACAGGATTATCTCACAGTAAACTATTTCGAGAACACCTTAGTGTTTCTGAATGAAGGAACAAAACCTTATAGGATATGGTTCATTCTATAGTAAATTTTACTGACTTATATTCGTTCTAGGAATAAACCCCTAGAATAACCAATTAGAGATTTTGAATCTAATACCTTCCAAAATAAGTTCTTTAATTGCATTATGAGGCATTCTATCATTCCCTAATTATTATTGTCTAAGAATTTGGGGAAATCCACTGAAGTGAAGAGGATAGTGGGAGATAAGCTTGAAACGAGTTCAAGTTTACTCAATAATATAGAATATTGTTCATACAATTCTCCTGAACAAAGATTGTTTGTTTCAAGGAATGTACCTTTCTTAAGGAATCGTTACTATAAGACAAGAAAGGCAAGTAGGCAGACCTCAAAGAAATTTGAGGATAAATGCCCCACCCACATATAGAAGAAACAAGCCCATTTGATAAAACTTAGCCAAATTTTAGAGTAAGTACACGTGTGAAAACCCTCATCTTATGATGCGTTTAGAACGCATTCCTAGATAGCCCTAGAATTACTTATGAGGAGACACTGTCAGATTTGAAATCTGAGTAGTGTAAGCAATCCTTAGAATCTGAGCTCAAACCAAGTTTTGACCTTGGTTGATCCACCTGTTAGGATCAAGCCCGTGGAGCTTAGATTAAATGGAAAACATTACAACCTTCTTGACGGTTGAAATGCAAAAGTTCATTCAGATTGTGTTTAGCATATTTGTAAATTCTGACTATGAGATATGATAAATGAATATGAGAGTTGTTTTACTTAATAGGAGATTGAAAGAGACTGAAATATGGTATTTCTATGAATCTCATATTCAGTGGGAGTATGCATAAGGTATGTGAACCACTAAGTTAATCTATAGATTTATAAAGGCTTCTAGGAGTTAAAAGATTCGATTCCATAGGTAGTCAAATCATTTAACACAGATGGAATTCAAATAAAGTGTATGTGTGAAAGTTAGTGACATTAGTTTCAACTTTTGGTACTTTAGATATGACATCATTCTCATTAGGAATGCGAAAGATGACATGAGAGTTACCAAAATCTTGTTTAGGAATTAATTTGACTTGAAAGATCTTAGTGACTATCCTAAATTTTCTACATTGAGATCTATAGAGATAGATCTAAGATAATAAATGGATTACCACAAAACGAGTACATAACCACGGTACTAAAATAGTTTAGTATGGACAAATGGAACATCTCTTTTGAAGAGTATGAGTCCTAACATAACTTTAAGAAAGTTAGTATGTCCGAAACCCCTTTAGGTGAAAGGGTGCATAGTGTATGCAATGTTATGTGCTAGACTAGAAGTGGCGCAACATCTAACATGGTGAGCCGAATCTATGACCTTAGAGTAGGTCATCGAGTGTTGTTAACTATACCCTCAGAGTACTTTAGAAGAAATGAGGATAACTTTAGAGAGCCCAGAAAGATCTTATCATTAGAAGGATATTTTGATGTAACCGTTGTAACATCCCGATCGTTCGGATTTCCAAGTACGCCGTAACGAGAGGGTTATATGCGCATTTAAATTATTTAATTATGTAATTGCATGTTATTTTAATGCTTATATGATTATTTGAAATTATATGAAATTAATTGTTTATATTATGGGCTTTTAATTTTAAACGTTTAAGTTTACAAGCTCGTAATTTGCTTGTTATGTGCCGGAATTCAATTCCGTTTTTTGTGAAATTTTGATATGCATGATATATGTGAGTTATGAATGTGTTTAAATGCTCGTTTTAAGTTTTTGGGTTCGTTTGTCGAGGTTTTAAACCTTAAGTATTTGATGAGGGACTCGAGGGCCGAACTACCTTTAGCGCGCCTCGTATTCCGGAGGCCATAACTTGAGCTCGGGAATTCGGATTCAAATTCCAGAAGATACGTCGGACTCGTAACAAAGAAAGGAAACTTTTAAACCAGATCTGGTATTTTTCTAAGCCCTTTTGGACCCTCGTTTTTCGCCCGGAATGAGCAGCTTGTGCTATAGCAACCATCTTTGATTAGCTTTGTACTTGTGGGCCCAATTTAACCTTACCTAAGCCTTAACCTTGGTTTATATGACCTTGAATCACCTCTCTCTCTCTCCCTTATCAGCCATATTTTGATCCTCACACCCCCAAGAGAGAGGAAAAGCTGCTGATCCAAGAAGAAGAGAAGAGAAGAAGAAACCCTAATCCATGTTTTGAGATTTTGGAGCTTGATCTCTTCCATACTTCCTCAACACTTGAAGGTAAGTAGATTTTCGAATTCCCCATGATTATATGATGAATTTGATCAATGATTTTCATGTTTTACTTGAGATATAATTTGAGTTTGGGAGATGGCATGAATAGGAAGGGTTAGAGTTTAAATCTTGCTTCCTTGTCTTAGCTTGGAATTAGGGCTGATTTCATGCTTCCTTGGTGATTATATGAACTTCTTTGCTTCCATTATTGATTTATACTTTATGATAGAAGTGTTAGGGTGATTTCTTCTTCGATAACTTGGTTGAAACTTTTAGCTTTTGGGCATGAAAACTGAAATTTATAATCTGCTCTCCCGGTATGAACTGTTGTCCCGTTTTTGAGATCAAATGATTGAATTGTTGCCTCCAATTTCGTGTGTTAATGCATGGTAATGTAATATACATGTTGTTCTATGAATATGCTCTGTTTTGCCCTGATTTCATGCCTCATTTTAGCTGTATATATGAGTTAGAACATTACCTATTTTCTTTCCTTCCTTGCAATGGTTTTGTCTGGCTGTTTTGGTGCTAAAAAAACTGATTATATGAACTTGTTTTGCTTCCTTTTTGATACATGAACTTGTTTTGCTTCCTTTGATGAATTGATGAGTCTTGAGCTTGAAAAACTACTGCGAATCTGCTCCTCCTTCAACCGAACTGCTGTCATGATTTTTGGATTGGTTTATTGACTTCTTGAGCTCCATTTCGTGTGGTATTGCATGGACATGAAGTATTTGAGTTTCTTTACATGTTAGATATGTGTTTCCAAGATTTTATCCCCTGTTTTACCGTCAAACTTGAAGAGAATGGCCTGCTGCGTTCATGACTTTGCTTGCTTCGTTTTCTTGCATGATTGAGATCAGTTTTGTTGCTGCGTGTTAGGGCCTGATAATGTTATGATATGGTAATGCTTTGGTGATGAATCCATGAACTTGGTTTGAGCTTTGGTTTAGGATTTATGAGCATACCACTGATGAAGTTGCGTGAGCATGAATATGTGATGCACTCTTCCCTCTCCTCACTTTAGCTTCGGTTCTTGTATGAATTAGGGCATAAACCTTTGAATCTTCGATGCATATATCTTGTATATTGTGTTGGTTTGATGTTAGTATGGTTTGGTTTTGGTTCTTGGCGAGTTTGAAGGCTAAAAATCGAGTTTTGGTCACTGGAACCAAATCCACTGGCGTGGATTTTTGGCTTTGATCAAACCCACGGCCGTGGATAGGAGTCCAGCAGTAGGGGCGTTTCTGTCCCCAAATCCACGGCCGTGGATCTACCCTTTTGAAAATATCCACGGCCCTGGATATGGGAAACTTGAGTTTTCTTGCCCGAACTTTGTTTCTTTGTCTGTTTTGTTCGTTTTCCTCGCCTACCATGTTCCTAAGGTGTTGAATGCTTGTTTATATGTATGATATGTGATGCTATAGTTTGTCATTGCTTGAATTGGTATGTTATATGTTAGAATTATATGTTATATGCTTTATGTTAAGTTTGTGAATTCGTTAGACGTGAAACGTGCCTTATGTGATCTAAATGCCTTCTTATGTGCACGTATGACTTCATGACTTATTTTCTTGCCTTGCATGCTTTTCCCTTGCTTTGGTATGAGTTATATGCATTCTGAATTTGTTATATAATATGTTATATGTATTGCAGGGAAAAATGTTCGATTCATCCGGTAGATTAGTCCGACTTGAAATCTCTGGACACCATTTTGGGAATTTACAAATGTGAACCTATAATTTTGGAGATTATGAAATTAAAGGACACTCATCCATCGGAAATCCTTGCTGGCCGACTGAGTTTTCCATGTGGCAACCAGCTGTACACGTTGGCGGATACATAGGATTACACGTAAGAAATTTTGGACACTTGGATTTTTATTTTTTTTTTAATTACATGAGGCACACAAGTGTTTGGTGTGCGTGACTGCGTGTATTTTCATTTTTCTTTTTTGTTTTTTAATTTTCATTTTTCAAATTTTTTTGGGTTTTTTAATAACAAAAATTATATCTAATTACAAAATAATTATGTATAATCATATTTTCTCAAAAAATCCAAAATATATATCATATTAAACACTTTGTATATTCTCAATTAATTATTGAATACAAATATTTTATTTAAACTTAAAAAAAAAAAATACAAATCAATTCATCTAAAGATAAAACTTCAATATTCTGCACCCAAGCCACCACCATCCGTACACAATCAATGCTAAGACCACCACCAGCCGCCACCGCCGATATGCCATTGCTGTGTATTCCTCGCCGCTGCCACCACCAATTCCACTCACCTTCACCCGGCAAAATCGGATCACCATTCACCACCCTTCCCCAAGTATATGGCGACATCTTCCTCCCCGCGATTGACGTCGCCGCCGCCGCCATCAATCGGCCACCCTTCCTCTTCCCCAGGTCCATCACCGTCAACAACCACAACCAACACACCACCACTTCTTTTTCTCCACACACACGGTCACACAATAACACACACGCACGCATGCTTTCACACACAAACACTTAGATCCAGATCCGGATTTGGATCTGATGAATAGATCCGATGAAGAAAGATTCGTGACTGAAATGGGGAGGAATAGGGTAGGGGGTGGACTCGAGAGGCGGCGATTTGGGACGTCGCTGGTGGCTGATTTGGCGAAAGAGGCAGTGGCTTAGTGGGATGGTGGCACGACGATGGCTATGCCCTGTGATGGTGGCAAATTTGGTCGCCGATGAGCCCAGCACAGATTTAATGGTCGCCGGCGGTCCCCAAATTTTGTGTAGGAATGGCGGTAGGGGAATGGATATATATATATATATATATATATATATATATATATATATATATAAAGTAGTGAAATTAAATCTAAGTGGACATAATTTTTTCTTTTAATATGCCATGTGGTAAAATTAAATCTAAGTAGCCGCCAACATGTCATTCCGGTGGCCACGTGTAAACTCCGACGTCCAACAAAGAATTCCGGTTGTGAAAAGTCCTATAATTTCATCAAATCCAAAATTGAAGGATCAAATTTGCCAAATCCCAAAACTATGTCCAGAGATTTCAAATCGGACTAATCGACCAGATGAATCGAACATTTTTCCCATGTATTGCATGATGCTCATGAACATGAAATATGTGAGTTATGCTCCAATATGTCTCGATACGATGTCATGTGGCCTAAGTGTTATCTTATCGCATTTTATATGCATCATTTCCACCCATATCCATATGTCGAGCGTCTAATTGGTTTATGCTGAGTCTAAGCTTGTCCTTTGCTCTTTGCTTTTGTTCTTAGGTTTGTTCCGAGGTTGTAAAGGTGGTTCATTTGGTTCGGTTGGTCGACAAGGTGAGCTTTTCTTTCCTTTTAGTTATTATGACCTAAGACCCTATTTGTATTTCGAGCCCGCATGCGACTTATATATGTATATATATAGATATGTGTTTGATACGTATTTTGTGGGATTTGTCCCATTTGTTATGAGGCTTTGAAAACGCTTTTATATGTATCTAAGCATTATTTTTGTTTACTTTGCGAAGCTTTGATAAGTGTGAGTGTGTATAGGTGTTATATGACTTATGTTTAAGCTTCGTTTGACAAGTGTAAGTTTGATAAGTGTAAGTTTGGGCCCCGGAGGAGTGGTATGTGATCTCGGGTCGGTCATGGGGTCGCCGGGCTTTCTCATCAACACGACTCCACATGCAGGAGACTCAGTTCTCCCATGCCGATGGTGCGCTGAGTGGCAGGCCCATGGAAGGAGCGGGCGGGATCCCCCGACTCATGTTATGTATATATGTCGGGGTTGAGAGGGGCACCTCTCTTCCCCAAATGGTGTGGAGGTGGGATTGCTTTATGATTTGTTTTGTTTCCATTTCGCCTTTGCTTTTGAAGTAAGTGGGTTAGTTTTTCAGCTTTCAATTCGGTATGTTATGCTTTTGTTATGGTTGTGAAACGGGGGCAGATTTCTAAACTCTAAAACTTGATTGATTTTGGCCTTCGGCCTCAAACTTCTTTCTTCATATATCTATTACCACGGGGTAAAATGCTTTATAATGCAAAAACCGTGCCCGGTTCATGAACCCCTTTCCGCTTTGTATATGCTTTGCTCTTATGTATATGTATGGGTGCGTGTGTTAGCCCTCTCACCAGTCTCTAGGGATGACCCTCGTTGTTTCTCTCCTTTTTCCCCTTTTGATTTGAGGTTGCAGGTATCCGTTTGGTGTTGGAGCTAGGCGGTTGTCTTTAAGTCGTAGTTGTGGATAGCTCGAGTCACATGCATTGTATTTTTGTTTTGTCAATGCATTTTGGCTAATTCTGAAATATGTGTAAGTTATGACTTTAATTTGAAATTGTAAAAGTTTGTATAACTTGATTCGTTATTTTGATATGTTTCGAGCATCTATGTTTGTCTTTGGAATTCTGGTGCTTCAGCATTCGTTATTTGTTTTTATTGCGCGCTCTGAGTATGGTCAAGACCGCCTAGCTTAGGTTGGATTTTTTTGTTTGTCACCCGTTCGCCATGGCTTGATGCGTGGACGGAGTCCTCATTTCATTTCACGTGTAAGGCTATGGTGTGGGGGATGTGTCGCCCTTCGCTCCGGGGTGTTACATCCTTAAATAGTATCAGAGCTCTAGGTTGCAAAATCGGAGCTCTCGTGTCGTGTTGAGTTTGTCTAGGTCGTTTGGCTTCGGATTACATGTTTGTTGGCATTCACCACATCACTTATGTGAATTATTTGATATTATTTGCATTAATCGTTCACATGAACATGCACTAAAAACCCCACATGCATCGATATCTTCTTAGAATTGTATTTTATTTAAGACTAACGCTCTAATATCGATGAAGATCACCGGGAAAGGAACAACAGAGGCAGGTATATTTGGGCTACAAGGGACTTAGGGATTTTTATCTTTGGAAGTGACTTGGAATAAGGATATTAAGGCCAAGTTCTAGGTGATCAAGAGAATGGAGTTGAGATTTGAAGAACCCGAGAAGAATTCTTATGAGGGAGTTCTTTTCGAGAACTTTGTACAAGTACCTCCCTTCAGAGTATGATGATAGGAAGATTTTAAATTGGAGAATGAAAGAAGACGGATGATTTCATATAAGAGTTTGAAAGATTGGGTACCTTCGAGGACTATCCTAGAGTTCGGAATTAGTTGCAAGTAAATAGACATGGAATTCGATCAAACATTCAAATTCCAAGAATATGTATATGATCCGAGGATGCAAGATACTTGGGGTTATGAAGGAATGAGTAATAAATGGACTGGGGCTCACCCATTACTCATGTGAAGAAAAGACCGGCTTGGGATTCGAAGATCTAGCAAGGAATCCAAACTTCGAGGAATTCTCGAGAAGCTACAAGCTATTAACAATGTCAGAAAAAGAAGATTTCAGTGCCGAAATGGAAAGATCAAATTAAGAGGAACTAGGAATTGTTTTTAATGACATTAGATGGGAAAATATTTCAAGATGAACTATTTGAAGGCAAGACGAGGAATCCACAAGATAAGAGAAATTCTTAGAAATTCAAGAATCTTATGAGGTCATCAATATGAAACAAGGAAAGATTTTAATACTAAAGGTGGGAGTTTCCGAGGAACAAGAATCTGAGATCTTCAAAGAATGCCACGACTTCAAGATCCCGGTTCAAGTTCAAGTTGGCACTTTGGGAATCAAGGAGTTAACCCCGAACTCAATACTACTACTATGGTGAATGATACATGAAGCATCCATGGCATTACATACATGCATATTTTAATACCGGGGAAACTGACATGTTTATTGTCTTATTCTTTATACTTCGATGACTCTTGGTTACACTTGTTACGTAATTGTTTTCCTTCTTGTCCTTGCTTATTGTGTGTTTCTTTCCCTTCTTGGTTCTTGTTTGAAGTGTGCTTCCTTTCTTTCCTATTTCTGTTTGTTGTGTATTTCTTTCCTTTTTAGTTATTGCTCGTTGTGTGCTTTATTTTCCTTTTGTGTTAACTCTCTTGTGGAGAGAGTTTGGTGGTGTGTAGTGTTCGTGAGTGTTTGGTGAGTTGTGAGGGTCGAGCTGCTTTTGGCTGGCTTGTCTGAAGGTGTCTTGTTCTCGTTAAAGTGGGGTATTGTTTCTAGGAGGTCCGTTCAGAGCTTAAAGGTATCATCGGGTACTAGATTGAAGGTTTGCCCGTTGATATTCCTCGTGGAAGAACCGAGGATTGTCTCAGAGTAAGAGGTACGGTTTTAAGTGGGAGGAGGCGGTTGAAGAGAGTTATCCTCGGTATCGGCTTTTCCCTAACCGGAGGTACAAAAGGCTACCTTGTTTCCAACCGAGGCACAAAGGAAGGCCTTTGTTGTGTGTTGCTTGTAGATGAACGGTAGCCTACACCTTAAGGAGTTCAAGGTCACGAGTTAATCCCACTCAGGGTTTAAAATTGTTCGGAGTTTTAGGAGACCGGTTGTTAAGGCATAAGAAAGACGTTATGAACTTTGTGTAGTAATGTCTACGTGCCAACAGTTGAGGATTCTCCAACTACTCCTGAATCTTTATTTGGGATATGGTGGAAAACGACTAGGACTTTTTGTCTGGTTCGCCATTTAAGCAGATAAGGTCTCGAGAAGTATGGGATCAGACTGCGCAGCGGAAGTGTGGAGTTGGGCTTGTCTTCAGAGCCGTTCAAGATTCTCCTGAGGACCTGAGGATAGGTCCTTTTGAAGGAGGGGAGTTTGTAACATCCCGATCGTTCGGATTTCAAGTTACGCCGTAACGAGAGGGTTATATACGCATTTAAATTATTTAATTATGTAATTGCGAGTTATTTTAATGCTTATATGATTATTTGAAATTATATGAAATTAATTGTTTATATTATTGACTTTGAATTTTAAATGTTTAAGTTTGCATGCTCGTAATTTGCTCGTTATGTGCCAGAATTCAATTCCGATTTTTGTGAAATTTTGATATGCGTGATATATGTGAGTTATGAATGTGTTTACATGCTTGTTTCAAGTTTTCAGGTTCGTTTGTCGAGGTTTTAAACCTTAAGTATTTGATGAGGGACTCGAGGGCCAAACTAGCTTTAGCGCGCCTCATGTTCCGCAGACCATAACTTGAGCTCGGGAATTCGGATTCGAATTCCGGAAGACGTGACGGACTCGCAACAAAGAAAGGAAACTTTTGAACTAGGTTTGGTACTTTTCTAAGCCCTTTGGACCCTCGTTTTCTGCCCGGAATGAGCAGCTTGTGCGATAGCAACATTCTTTGACTAGTCTTATACTTGTGGGCCCAATTTAACCTTACCTAAGCCTTAACCTTGGTTTATATGACCTTGACTCACCTCTCTCTCTCCCTTATCAGCCATATTTCGATCCTCACACCCCCAAGAGAGAGGAAAAGCTGCTGATCCAAGAAGAACAGAAGATAAGAAGAAACCCTCATCCATGTTTTCAGCTTTTGGAGCTTGATCTCTTCCATACTTCATCAACTCTTGAAGGTGAGTAGATTGTCGAATTCTCCATGATTGTATGATGAATTTGATCCATGACTTTCATGTTTTCCTTGAGATATAATTTGAGTTAGGAGATGGCATGAATAAGAAGGGTTAGAGTTCAAATCTTGCTTCCATGTCTTAGCTTGGATTTAGAGCTGATTCATGCTTCCATGTCTTAGCTTGAGATATATGAACTTCTTTGCTTCAATTCTTGACTTATACTTCATGCTAGAAGTGTTAGGGTGATTTCTTCTTTGATAACTTGGTTGAAACTTTGAGCTTTTGGGCATGAAAACTGAAATTTATAATCTGCACTCCCGGTATGAACTGCTGTCCCGTTTTTTAGATCAAATGATTAAATTCTTGACTCCAATTTCATGTTTTAATACATGGTAATGTAATATACATGTTGTTCTATGAATATGCTCTGTTTTGCCCTGATTGCATCCCTCATTTCAGTTGTATATATGAGTTATATGAGTTAGAACATGACCTATTTTCTTTCCTTCCTTGCAATGGTTTTGTGTTGCTGTTTTGGTGCTCAAAAAACTGATTATATGAACTTGTTTTGCTTTCTTTTAGATACATGAACTTGTTTTGCTTCCTTTGATGAATTGATGAGTCTTGAGCTTGAAAAACTGCTGCGAATCTACTCCTTCTTCAACTGAACTGCTGTCATGATTTTTGGATTGGGTTATTGACTTCTTGAGCTCCATTTCATGTGGTATTGCATGGACCTGAAGTATTTGAGTTTTTTTACATGTTAGCTATGTGTTTCCAAGCTTTTATCCCCTGTTTTAGCCTCAAACTTGAAGAGAATGGCCTGTTGCGTTCATGTCTTTGCTTGCTTCGTTTTCTTGCATGATTGAGATCAGTTTTGTTGTTGCGTGTTAGGGCCTGATAATGTGATGATTTGGTGATGCTTTGGTGTTGAATACATGAACTTGGTTTGAGCTTTGGTTTAGGATTTATGAGCATACCACTGATGAAGTTGCTTGAGCAAGAATATGTGATGCATCTCTTCCCTTTCCTCACTTTAGCTTCGGTTCTTGTATGAATTATGGCATAAACCTTTGAATCTTTGATGTATATATCTTGTATATTGTGTTGGTTTGATGTTAGTATGGTTTGGTTTTGGTTCTTGGTGAGTTTGAGGGCTTAAAATCGAGTTTTGGTCACTGGAAGCAGATCCACCGGCGTGGATTTTTGGCTTTGATCAAACCCACGGCCGTGGATAGGAGTCCAGTAGCAGGGACGTTTCTGTCCCCAGATCCACGGCCCTGGATCTCCCCTTTTGAAAATATCCACGGCCCTGGATATGGAAAACTTGAGTTTTCTTACCCGAACTTTGTTTATTTGTCCGTTTTGTTCGTTTCCCTCGCCTACCTTGTTCCTAAGGTGTTGAATGCTTGTTTATATGTATGATATGTGATGCTATAGCTTGTCATTGCTTGAATTGGTATGTTATATGTTAGAATTATGTGTTATATGCTTTATGTTAAGTTTATGAATTCTTTGGATGTGAAACGTGTCTTATGTGATCTAGATGCCCTCTTATGTGCACGTATGACTTCATGACTTATTTCCTTGCCTTGCATGCTTTTCTCTTGCTTTGGTATGAGTTGTATGCATTCTTAATTTGTTATATAATATGTTATATGTATTGCATGATGTTCATGAACATGAAATATGTGAGTTATGCTCCAATATGTCTCGATATGATGTCATGTGACCTAAGTGTTATCTTATCGCATTTCATATGCATCATTTCCACCCATATGCATACGCCGAGCGTCTAATTGGTCCATGCTGACTCTAAGCTTGTCCTTTGCTCTTTGCTTTTGTTCTTAGGTTTGTTTCGAGGTTGTATAGGTGGTTCCTTTGGTTCGGTTGGTCGGCAAGGTGAGGTTTTCTTTCCTTTTAGTTATTATGACCTAAGACCCTATTTGTATTTTGAGCCCGCATGCGATTTATATATATATATACAGATATATGTTTGATACGTATTTTGTGGGATTTGTCCCGTTTGTTATGAGGCTTTGAAAACGCTTTTATATGTATCTAAGCATTATTTTTGTTTACTTTGTGAAGCTTTGATAAGTGTGAGTGTGTATAACTGTTAGATGACTTGTGTTTAAGCTTCGTTTGATAAGTGTAAGTTTGGGCCCCGAAGTAGTGGTATGTGATCTCGGGTCAGCCATGGGTCGCCGGGCTCTCTCATCAACACGACACCACGTGCGGGAGACTCAGTTCTCCCATGCCGATGGTGCGCTGAGTGGCAGGCCCGTCGAAGGAGCTGGCGGGATCCCCCGACTCATGTCATGTATATATGTGGGGGTTGAGAGGGGCACATCTCTTCCCCAAACGGTGTGGAGGTGGGATTGCTTTATGAATCATTTTGTTTCCGTTTTGCCTTTGCTTTTGAAGTAAGTGGGTTAGATTTCGAGCTTTCAATTCGGTATGTTATGCTTTTGTTATGGTTGTGAAACGGGGGCGGATTTCTAAACTCTAAAACTTAATTGATTTTGGCCTTTGGCCTCAAACTTCTTTCTTTATGTATCTATTACCACGGGGTAAAATGTTTTAGAATGTAAAAACAGCGCCCGGTTCATGAACCCCTTTCCACTATATATATGCTTTGCTCTTATGTATATGCATGGGTGCGTGTGTTAACCCCCTCACCAGTCTCTAGGACTGACTCTCGTTGTTTCTCTTTATTTTCCCCTTTTGATTTGAGGTTGCAGGTATCCGTTTGGTATTGGAGCTAGGCGATTGTCTTTGAGTCGTGGTTGTGGATAGCTCAAGTTACATGCATTGTATTTTTGTTTTCTCTATGCATTTTGGCTTATTCTGAAATATGTGTAAGTTATGACTTTAATTCGAAATTGTAAAAGTTTGTATAACTTGAATCGTTATTTTGATATGTTTCGAGCATCTATGTTTGTCTTTGGGATTCTGGTGCTTTCACATTCGTTATTTGTTTTTATTGCCCGTTCTGAGTAGGGTCTAGACCGCCTAGCTTAGGTAGGAGTTTTTTGTTTGTCACCCCGTTCGCCATGGCTTGATGCGTGGACGGAGTCCTCATTTCGTTTCACGTGTTGGCTATGGTGCGGGGGATGTGGCGCCCTTCGGTCCGGGGTGTTACATCCATTGTATCAAACATAGACGATTGTAAATCATTGAAAGGATACAACTTCTACCTAAATGATAATGCAATGTTTTGGAAAGGCATTCCAAGCACGAATGTTGCAAAACACGACTATTGTAGTTAAATACTTAGCCGTATTGAATACCACTAAGTTAAGTGTTTGGGTAAGAAACTCCATCTAACTTGTTAGATGAAGTTCCTAGCATGAAACAACTCCATTATCATATTGTATGATAAAATGGGTGGTTGCTCAGGTAAGAGAACCAAGAGCTCACCAAGAGATCGAACACGTGATTACGAATCACTTTATAAGAGATGTGCAAAATTAGAAGGGTCATATCAGCGGAGAACATAGTAGACCCATTTTGAAAACGCCCAAAGTCAATAGGCTCTCAATGTACTATAAGGAATAGTGCCCTTAAAGCAGATGTTTGCTTTACTATTTCCTTGTAAAATCACAAACAATCTTTGAATAATAAACGAAATGATTTTGTTCATAGGCAATCACTTCTTTATGTGCTTATTTATGTCTGTTTGGGTTTGACTATGTTTTGCATGTATAGAGCTCCCCTAATCCGATGAGGCCGTTAAGAACTTTGTCGTTATGGGAACGACACATGAAACAAGTTCTTAACTCCATAAGCAAGGATAAGAAACTTCTCGAAGTCGATGAGTCCGACAGACAGTGGGAGTGTCGACCTTGACTCTGCTAACACTTGCTTATGTGATTATGTCCTTTTGAAGGATATCTCAGTTTCATGGAGTGATAAGTGCATACGATGATGCATTCATAATACATAAGGGTGATTGTTACAAGAACTTCATCACTGAGATGTCCCGCGTGAGAACATTCCTAAATGGGAAATGAAGTTTTCAGAAACTTCCAGATTAGGAAATATCTCACAGGTCAATGACATGATTCATTAATCCTTAAATTTGAGGTTCTATAATGTCGCATATGAGATAACTCTGTAATCTTTGATATAGGCGCAAAAGGGTGTCGCCATATAGACACCTGAACCACGGCCTATGTTGGGATTACAAAAGTGACATATGTAGAATTAGTAGAATCGATAAAGGACCTACACTTATTAAGAACAAGAATGATCTCTTACTGAATGAGTTGTTCGTAGTCCATTAAACATTAGCCCCTTGCCCAAGGTGGATAAAAGATCAAGACATCTAGAAAATGGGGTTTTCTAGGATTGAGATCAAAATGGATATGAAACGAACTTAACTTTAAAGATCAAGAATATTTAGGCTCTGAGAATATTCTGTTGGAAAACATGAAAGAGTTGAGCAGTGGAACTTTAAAATTTTCCAAAAGTTTAATCGTTGTCTTGTGATTTTCGTATCGTAACGTTGGGTGTTTTAGAAATTTACAAAGTTAGAAGCTTTGTAGTGATATCATTACCGCCTAACGAACACCCTTCAAGCGAAATCCCTCCAACGGCCTTCGAATTAGACTCCAAAGTAGAAGCCCTCCAAAGCGTATCCCCACCAGACCTAGAACACGATGAAGCGAGTGAGAATGCTAGTTCTATGGCTTGTGTTAAGGCTAGGATAATTTTTTATTTGAAACCTTTTCTTTTGGATTTTCTCAAAAACTTAACACTTCGTGAGTGTAAGTCTAAAGAATAAGAGAAGCACCACCCCTTGTATTTATACAAGGTTGGTTCGTCCACTTTAGGGTTTCCGAAACCTAGTGGATGGGTTTTCTTGCTCACTAATTAACTCATTTAATTATTAATTTAATTGGAAGAATCAGTTCCCAACTTGTTCTCCAAGTCTTGCAAGAATAAACTTCTCTCTCCTACAATAGGAAGTTGGACTTTTCAACTTTCCAAAAGTTAAAAGTCAATATTCAATAAATAATTTAATTCCCAATTAATTATTTATTGGGTTAAGATATTTGAGAATAGTCTTAATAATCCATTCAATAATTAATTAAAAGACCAAAATTAATTAATTATAATTAATTAATTAATTCTAGAAAAGAATTTGCATGTGGAAAATTCCACACGCATGAAACATGTTACCACACGTGTATAATGCACATGTAGGCTACGTGTACATGACATGTAGCAGCCAAGTGTACATGACATGTGGCAATCACATTCCAAACGTGACACGTGGCGGGGCGTGATTCGTCTCGCCCTCTTCGATCAATATTTTGATCCTTCGTTAATCAAATTAACATCCTACCATAACCCTCGTGTTCTGGCATTTGTGTGTGACCGTTTAGGTTCATTATTCGATGAGCAGTGACAGCATTTAATTAGTTTCCTAATTAAATAATCACTTCACAGATCACACTACCATAATCTAGCAATGGGTGTGTGACCCCTAGCCGAATAACGAAATGAATCGAAGAACCTTTCAGTCAATGACAATTAGTGAAATACGATACTCCTACAACTCCATCTCTCAATCAAGAACTAATGCATGGGAATATTCTTAGAGCCTAAATATTCTTGATCTTTAAAGTTAAGTTCGTTTCATATCCATTTCGATCTCAATCCTAGAAAACGCCATTTTCTAGATGTCTTGATCTTTTATCCCGTGACGCCCAAATTTTTCCATTCATGTATTATGTGATAATTTATAAATTTCTTAACGTTAAATGTATTACATTTCCATGAACTTATATGAAATACATATCAAATTAGAAAATATTGCATGATTTGAAAATATTTGTTTCGTGAAATAATTGCCAAACGTGATTTAATTGTCAACTTGTCCTTAAATGATCTTTCTTTTAAATTCAAGGACCAAATTGCATAATATATTTTCGGAACAAAGTAATTAATTATTTCGGAATGGAACTCAATTGAATGGCTTATACTCTTGAGGGATTTAATTGCAAATTGTACATTTTCACCAAAATCAAAATGACGAATCACGTACATAAAATTCTTCATGCTTCCAAATTTATTTTCATCCAAACTTTCATCATATTTTGCTTCTTGGTTGCTCACGGTTCATCTATCAAGAAGGGAGGAAGAGATTTTGTGATTTCAACCAAAATTTTTCCAAGGAAATTAGAAGTTAAAGCTTGATCATCCATTTCCATCAATTCTTTTCATCCAAGATGACGTTCTCATTGACGAGGAACAGGCGTCCTAAAGTGTATCCGTGTTCATTTTGTCCTAGGTGAGGTTTAATTGCTAGCTATCTAGAATCCGTACAACCCTTATGTGGATTTTGGGCCAAAATGTATATATATATATATATATATATATATATATACTCTTTCTAAAACCCTCAAGTGATTGCAAATGATTATTGTGACATATTGAAATGATTGTGATATCGTGAACTGATCGTGTTTTGGCGAGTAATCGTGTATCATGTACTGTGGGCCCGAGGGTTAGTGTATGAGCCAACTGGGAAAGCGTAGGCTGACGGGTAACTCTACACTCCCCTCACATCGTGGGGATGAACCCTGAATCCACCAGGAGGTTTGGTGGAGGAAGGAATCCCGTACGTGGGAGTCATGAACCTGACGTACGCCGTGACTGGGTGGTGGGCCTTGCAATCCCACCATCACCGGAGGGAAAAGAAATTCGTGAAATTGCTAAGTGTGAACTGTAATGACTTGCATGATCACTATTGAATTGAAATCTAAAGATTGTATCGTTCACTATTGGTGTAAAGGTTGGAGATTTCCCTAACTCATCGGGCCACTGATTGAATTGAATTAAAGTGATTGAATTGCTAATTTGCGTAGTTGTAATCTCGGGTGAGTTCTACTTTATTATTGAACTTATACTGTTTCTTTTCTAAAAGCTCAACCGAGATTATAACTTACATGATACGTGCGTTAATATTTATTTAAACCCTTCACTCAGACTTTCATAGACTGACACCCCTCACTTTTCAGGTATTCACGATCGCGTGCTAGGCGGGAGTCAGAGTTGTGTCTTTCATTCAGTTGAGTCTAGCATTCCACTATCATGTTGGTGTATTTATTGTAAATAAGTCCTTTTGATACTTGGAACATTTGTATATAATGTAAGTGAACTTAAGGATAATGAAATGAATGTATCTTACGTTTTATTTCGTAATCATGCATGTTGGTATTGAATTGAGGGTTAGTCCCGCCTAGCTAGTGAGTTCTTTTCTTTGCCACCCGTTCGCTATAGTTTTAGTTCATGTACGGATTATCCATTTCGTATATGGACTGAGCTATAGTGCGGCAGTGTGGCATCCTTACGTATAGGGTGCTACATCTTAAGTGGTATCAGAGCCCGATTGCAAAACCGAGGGTCTAGTGTCATGTCTCGTGAGTCTAAGTCGTGTGGCATAAGATTAATTGTTAACTTGAGAGTCTTGCATTTTATTTGAACTCACTTGAATTATTTGAACTACTTGAACTATTTGAAGTACTTGAATTATTTGCTTTACGTGAATCATGAAACTTAATTTCGTTCATTGACATCTATTAACCCAACATGCATACCTAGTCTCTTGTTTACAGGATGCCTCGTGGTCGACCTCGTCGTGAGCGTTCTCCGGGTCATAGACACCATCATCGTGATCATTCTCCTCAGTTTCGCCCACCTCTGCCCCCTCCGGCTCAGCCTTAGGATTTTCTTGATTCGGTGGTTCGTCTTGTTGATCAAAGAATAAGGAATTATGTACCTCCAGCACCACCTGTGCCACCAGTATAACCAGAGACACAAATTTTTGTTACACTCAGGGAGTTTTAAAACCAGCACCCTCCTAAGTTCTTTAAGGGCAATGATATTCAGGCGGAGATGTGGCTGAAAGAAGTGGACAGAATCTAGGAGCTTATTCCTTGTGAGTCTCGGGAGATAGCTTGCTGCAATATTACCTTGATTCAGGGCGAAGCCTATTCTTGGTGGGAGAGCACGAAAATTTTATTGGAAGCTGCTGGTGAAGAGATTACTTTGGAGGTGTTTGATAGGGAATTTAAAAACAAATTTATCCCACCAGCTTCCCAGACCCGTAGGTTGAAAGAATTTACCAGGCGTAAGCAAGAAGGGAGATTGGTAGCCGAGTATATATCTGAATTTGAAAGGTTGTCTCGCTATGTACCCAATATAGCGAGTGATGGCTTCCATAAATTGATGCAGTTTGTACAAGGACTCCGACCGGACGTACAGAGAGCTCTGGAAGCGGTTAACACGAGTACCTGGGTCAAAGCTACTACCAAAGCTTTGAAAGTTGAAGATTCAGTTAATGCAAGGAGGCCTATACCTCACTCCGGACAAGATTCTAACAATGGAAAGAGGCCTATTTCTTATCATTCCCCGCTATCTCGGGAAGGATCTGAAAAGAAGGCTCGATTAGTTGAATCGGTTCCGGAAGCTCCGAGTGTATCAACCTCGACCTCACCTTCGGGAAAGCCTCTTTTCACTTACTGTGGACGTGATACCCATACTTATGAGGCTTGTAGGAAACGTTTGAATCTATGTATGCGTTGTGGAAGCAATGAGCACCAAGTAGACACGTGTCCGAAGCGACGAGAGTTGTGTGCCAGGGGTCAGAGGCCACTTGTTTAGGCTCGTGCATATGCTCTGGAGAGAGAAGTGCAAAATGAAAATGTGGATCCGGTTAGGGTACCAGAAGGTATCAATTACAGGCATGACACAATCAATGGTGAACGGTACACTTAATCATACATACCACGTGCATCATGGATTTCCTTGTTATTGTGATTAACATGGTTCTATTCCCCTTATGTGATAACTATGTAGATACTTTTATAGCTATTTACTTAAGTTGTTATTCAACTTGTTCGAGAGCCAGGGTGCTCTCATTTCGTACTAGAGAGATGGGGTTCTCTCTCTTTGCTTACTCGAGAGATGGGGTTCTCTCGTTATTTGTTAGAGAGACGGGATTCTCTCGTTACTTGTTGAAGAAATGGGGTTCTCTCATTGTTTGCTAAGTTCAAAACTTGACAGTGGACTTGGGGACCAGGCCTTCATAAGGGGAAGAGAATTGTAACGCCCCGATTTTTCCATTTATGTATTATGCGATAATTTATAAATTTCTTAACGTTAAATGTATTACATTTCCATGAACTTATATGAAATACATATCAAATTAGAAAATATTGCATGATTTGAAAATATTTGTTACATGAAATAATTTTCGAATGTGATTTAATTGTCAACTCGTCCTTAAATGATCTTTCTTTTAAATTCAAGGGCCAAATTGCATAATATATTTTGGGACCAAATTGATCAATTATTTAGGAATTGAACTAGATTGAATGACTTATACTCTTGAGGGATTTAATTGCAAATTGTGCATTTTCACAAAAATCAAAATGATGAATGACGTACATAATCTTCTTCATGCTTCCAAATTCATTTTCATCCAAACTTTCATCATATTTTGCTTCTTGGTTGCCCACAACATCCATTATGAAGGGAGGAAGAGATTTTGTGATTTCAACCAAAAATTTTCCAAGGAAATTAGAAGTTAAAGCTTGATCATCCATTTTCATCAATTCTTTTCATTCAAGATCACGTTCTCGGTGACGAGGAGCAGGCACCCTAAAGTGTATCCTTGTTCAGTTTGTCACAAGTGAGGTTTAATTGCTAGCTATCTAGAACCCGTACAACCCTTATGTGGATTTTGGGCCAAAATGTATATATATATATAATCTTTCTAAAAACCTCAAGTGATTGCAAATGATTATCGTGACATATTGAAATGATCGTGATATCGTGAATTGATCATGTTTTGGCGAGTAATCGTGTATCATGCACTGTGGGCCCGAGGGTTAGTGTATGAGCCAACCGGGAAAGCATGGGCTGACGGGTAACTCTACACTCCCCTCACATCGTGGGGATGAACCCTAACTCCACCAGGAGGTTTGGTGGAGGAAGGAATCTCATACGTGGGAGTCATGAACCTGACGTACGCTGTGACTGGGTGGTGGGCCTTGTAATCCCACCATCACCGGAGGGAAAAGAGGTTCGTGAAATTGCTAAGTATGCACTGTAATGACTTGCATGATCACTATTTAATTGAAATCTAAAGATTATATCGTTCACTATTGGTGTAAAGGTTGGAGATTGCCCTCACTCGCCGGGCTACTGATTGAATTGAATTAAAGTGATTGAATTGCTAATTTGAGTAGTTGTAATCCCGAGCGAGTTCTACTTTATTATTGAACTTATATTATTTCTTTTCTAAAAGCTCAACCGAGATTATAACTTGCATGACACGTGTGTTAATATTTATTTAAACCCCTCACTCAGACTTTCATAGACTGACACCCTTCACTTTTCAGGTATTCACGGTCGCGTGCTAGGCGGGAGTCAGAGTTGTGTCTTTCATTCCGCTGAGTCTAGCATTCCACTATCATGTTGGTGTATTTATTGTCCATAAGTCCTTTTGATACTTGGTACATTTGTATATAATGTAAGTGAACTTAAGGATAATGAAATGAATGTATCTTATGTTTTATTTTGTAATCATGCATGTTGGTATTGAATTGAGGGCTAGTCCCGCCTAGTGAGTGAGTTCTTTTCTTTGTCACCCGTTCGCTATAGTTTTGGTTCATGTACGGATTATCCATTTCGTATATGGACTGAGCTATAGTGCGGGGGTGTGGCATCCTTACGTATGAACAACTCAATCAGTAAGAGATCATTCTTGTTCTTAACAAGTGTGGGTCCTTTATCGATTCTACTAATTCTACATATGCCACTTGTGTTATCCCAACATAGGCCGTGGTTCAGGTGTCTATATGGAAACACCCTTTTGAGCCTATATGAAAGATTACAGAGTTAGCTCATATGAGACATTATAGAATCTCAGGTCTAAGGATTAATGAATCACGTCATTGACCTGTGAGATATTTCTTAATCTGGAAGTTTCAAGAAACTTCCTTTCCCATTTAGGAATGTTCTCACGCGGGATATCTCTGTGATGAAGTTCTTGTAACAATCACCCTTATTTATTATGAACGCATCAATGTATGCACTCATCACTCCATGAAACTGAGTGATCCTTCAAAAGGACATAATCACATAAGCAAGTCTCAGCAGAGTCAAGGTCGACACTCCCACTGTCTGTCGGACTCATTGACTTGGAGAAGTTTCTAATCCTCGCCTATGGAGTTAAGAACTTGTTTCATGTGTCGTTCCCATAACGACAAAGTTCTTAACGGCCTCATCGGATTAGGGGAGTTCAATAAATGTAAAACACAGTCAAACCCAAACTGTAATGCCCTGATTTTCCATTTTTGCATTATGTGATATTATATAAATTTCATAACATTAGATGCATTATATTTTCACGAACTTATATGAAAGTATCGTTAACGTGAAAATTTACGTGAATTAATTTTTAATGTGACTAAATACTCATATGTGCCCTTACTTGATCATTTATTTAAATGTATGGACTCAATTGTATAATATGAGTTAGATTTAAATGATCATATTCCATGGATTGAAACTTGATTGCATTAATTCAAGTATTGCAAGGACTTAAGTGCAAAAATTGATGAGTCATGCATATTCTGGGAAGACTTTTGTATATATGATTTCATCTCTTCCATTCCATTCCATTCATCATATTTCATCAAAGATTTCATGCATTTACACACACTATATCATGTTCCAAACACCAAGAAGAGAAGGAAAGGATTTCATCTCATTTTAAGTTAGAATTCAAGAAGGAAAGTTGCATACCTTGGAAGCATCATCATCCCAATATCCTTTCTTCCTTTCGTTTCAAGCCCCCCTTTTTTGCACCCTTTTTCCAGCCCAAAAGGGTTACCCAGGTGGGTAAATTTAGTGAGGAAAAGTACCCGGGCGGGTATTTTAGTCCAGAGGGTTTTCTGCACTCTTTTTCCCCAGCCTGGTAAATTTTACCTTGTATTTTCCCCGACCGGGTACCCCCTCATAAGACCTCCGATTGAGCTAATTTTCAGACACGATCAACTTATTTGAGTGTAGAAAACTCTCCATTTGGAATCACCTCAATTTCTTTCCTAGTTTGATAGATATAATCGTTTTAATTTGATGTCGCCCCTTCACCAGAAATATGCATTCACCCAATTTCAAGCTTACGCCATTTTCTCCTCGCTTTGAACTAGAAAACGAGCCATATATCACCAGAACTGTATCTGTGTCTAGTTTCATACCCAATAAACAAAACTCAATTCCCAATTCTAGAACTCAAGATATTCAAGTTTTCCTATAGCATGCGCATTTCCGAAAACTTTCAGCTTTTACCAAACTTTGTCAAAACCCTTCGTATTGCATTCCTTTCACTTCCTTGGCTCCTTTGTGTGAATTATATGAGTTATAAACTTGGTTTATTCATAATTATGCTCCTATTTGACACTTCTTGATATTTTATTTGGGAATTTCGACACATTCATGATATTTGTTGATTGTAAAGGCATGATTGTCATCACATGACTTTTTTCGTTCATCTTAAATGGTTCATACGACTCGAGTCTCACGTACACTTGCCCTTGTTATATAGATCACATTCCCGGTAATGAGGAGCATGCTCCTTAGGGTGTTTCCTTGCTTCTTTTGGTTGGTAAAGTAAAGGTGAGGTTTAATTCCTATATGTATAAAACCCTTACAACCCTATGTGTTATTTCAGCCAAAATGTATATATATATATATATATATATACAATCAACCTCTAGTGATTGCAAATGATTTCATGACAAACTGACCTAATCGTGATATCGTGAATTGATCGTGTTTTGGCGAGTAATCATGTATCGTGCACCGTGGGCCCGAGGGTTAGTGTATGAGCCAACCGGGAAAGCATGGGCTGACGGGTAACTCTGCACTCCCCTCACATCATGGGGATGAACCCTGAATCCACCAGGAGGTTTGGTGGAGGAAGGAATCTTGTACGTGGGAGTCATGAACCTGACGTACGCCGTGACTGGGTGGTGGGGCTCTGCAATCCCACCATCACCGGAGGGAAAAGGAGATCGTGAAACTGCTACTTGTGCACTATAATGAATTGCATGATCACTTAACCATTGATAATTTAATTATGGTAATGTTCACTACTGGAGTAATGGTTGGAGAATTGCCCTCACTTGCCGGGCCACTGATTGATTGATTGAAAAAGACTAAAGTGTTAAACTGGATAGTTGTAATCTCGGGTGAAGATTATTTCCTTATTGAGTTGATATTGTTTCGTTTGTAAAACCTTCACCTGGGATTATGACTTTCATGTTACCTTCGCTTATATTTATTTATACACCTCACTCGGTCTTTCATGGACTGGTACCTCACTTTTCAGGTTTTGCAGGGTTCGTGCTAGGCGGGATTCGAGTCGTGTCAAGTCTTTGTGTTGGGTCTAGCACCGTACATAGTCGTATTTGATACATATGTAATTGTTATAACTTTTTATGGTATTTTGAGGATTGTATATGTGTATATTGTTTGAAAATAAAAATTGAATATTGATATGTGCATCATGCTTCCAATGTACTCATGATATATCGTTTATTTGACTAGGGTGTAGTCCCGCCTAGCTAGAGTGGTTTGTTTTACTGTCACTCGTTCGCTACAGTATTGGTTCATGTATGGATCATCCATTTCGTATGTGGACCGAGCTATAGTGCAGGGGATGTGGCTACCTTGCGTTCCGGGTGTTACATCTTAAGGTGGTATCAGAGCCCGGTTGCAAAACTGCGGTTCTAGTGTCGTGTCTTGTGAGTCTAGGCCGTACGACATGGGATTAATTGATAATTTGAGAGTCTTGCATTTTAAGTGGTATTATTTGAACTTATTTGAATTACTTGAACTACTTGGATTGTGTGATTTCTTTGTATTATGAGCTTCAATTGCACTCATTTGTCACTCGTTAATCAAACATGCCTCGTGGTCGCCCTGATAGAGAGCATTCTACGGGTCATAGGCGCCATTGTCATGACCGTTCTCCTCCACCTCCACCCCGTAAAGCTCAAAGATTGAGGGATTACGTGCCTCTAGCACCACCAGCTCCTCCACTACAACCAACACAGATTTCAGCCATACTCGGGGAATTTCAGAACCAGCACCCTCCAAAATTTTTCAAAGGAAATGAAATTCAGGATGAACAATGGCTTAAAGAGGTTGAAAGAGTTTGGGAGCTCATCCCATATGAGGCTCGAGAAAAGGCCCGATGCACTATCTCCTTAATTCAGGGCGAAGCATATTCTTGGTGGGAAAGTACAAAGATTGTGTTAGATGTCGCTGAACAGGAAGTTACATGGGAGGTGTTTGTAAAGGAATTCAAGAACAAGTTTATTCCTCCATCTTCTCGGACTCACAGATTAAAGGAATTTACTAAATTAAAGCAGGAAGAAAGGTCCGTTTTTGAATATATATCCAAGTTTGAAAGATTGTCTAGCTCTGCTCCTAATATAGCGAGTGATGACTTCCACAAAGCGATGTAGTTCGTACAAGGACTCCGACCGGACATACAGATCGCCTTGGAAGAGGTTAACATGAGTACATGGATCAAAACTACCACCAAAGCTTTAAAAGTTGAAGATTCAATGAATGCGAGGAGGCCTATGCATCACTCCAGATAGGATTCTAACAATGGAAAGAGGCCTATTTCTTCTTCTATACCGCCACCTCAGGAAGGATCTCAAAAGAAGGCTCGATCAGTGGGATCAGTTTTGAAAGCTCCAAGTGTACCAACATCGACATCACCTTCGGGGAAGCCTCTTTGCACTTATTGTGGACGTGATACACATACTTACGAGAGTTGTAGAAGGCGTTTGGGTTTATGTTTACATTGCAGGAGTGATGAGAACCAAGTAGACATGTGTCCGAAGCGACGAGAGATGTCTGCCAGAGGTCAGAGACCACTTATTAGGGCCCGTGCTTATGCCCTAGAGAGAGGGGCAGGATGCAAATGTGGGTCCGGCCGTGGTAACAGAAGGTACCAAGTACATGCATGGCATAATCAACGGTGAACGGTACACTTAAACATGCATATCTTGTTAGGAATAGTGCCCTAGAAAGCCGATTAGTCATAATCCGTTTTGGGACTTTCCTGGTATCACAGACAATCTTTGAATGAAATAACGAATTTAGGCAACACTTCTTTATATGCTCTTGTTTGGTATGCGTTTACTTTAGCTGTGCATGTATGAGAACTCCCCTAATCCTGATGACTTTAGGACTCTACCATTCAGGTGAAATGGTTCATGAAACGAGCCCTATATCACATAAGTCATGATTAGTAAAATACTCCAAGCCGATGAGTCCTACAGACAGTGGGAGTGTCAACTTGACTCCTCTAAGGCTTGCTTGTGGGATCACGCCCTTAAGAAGGACCACCTTGTTTCATGGAGGTGCAAAGTGTATAGTTGATACGTGCGTGATACATGAGGGTGCTTACTTTAATAAGTAAGTTCACTGAGGTGCCCCGTGTGAGAACATTCCTAAATGGGAAAGGAAGTTTCTATTTCAGGAAATGGAAACTTCCAGATTAGGAAATATCTCACGAGTCATTGATGTGATTAATTGATCCTTAGACTTGAGGTTCCTTGTCACTTTATGAGTTAACTCTGTAGTCTTTGGTATAAGCTTTAAAGGGTGTCGCCTTAGACAACTGATTCAAGGCTTATGCTGGGGCTGCACAAGTGATTCATGAAAGTGAATGAGAATCAAGATAGGACCTACACTTGCATTTGCAAGGTGATCTCTTATTGTATAAGTCATTCATATGCCATATGGAGTCCTTGGCCAAGGCAGTAGATCAAGACATCAAGAAAAGTGTTTCTTGGATTGAGATCAAATGGATATGAAATGCACTTAGCTTTAAGACCGGATTATTAGGGTTCTGATTATTCCCTTGCCCTAGATCTTGGTTGAGAGATAGTAAGTAGGAGGATTGTATCTCACATGAATCAATGACTTAAAGGTTCTGTCGAATCCGAACATTCCAATTCAGCTAGGGGTTAAACACCTGTTGCTAGACTATGGTCGTTTAATCTGTGGACTAATTAATTAATTAGTGAATTAATTAATTAGGGTCACTGCTAATTGAATTGAGAACCTAGAGGGTCACACACAACAACTTGGTTACATGAGTTGAGGCTTAAAAATGATTAAACGAGTTAATCGAGCCTAAGGGGTTCCACACGTATGAAATCACACGTGTGGCTCACGTGATTGGACACGTGTCATTAAGACACGTGTGCCACACGTGATTATGTGATGTTAAATAATTAATGTGTTAATTATTTAATAGACTTTGGTTTAATTTTGAATTAAAAAGAAAGTCTAATTTTGGAGAAAATAATCTAGTTAATTAATTACGAATTAATTAATTAGATAAAAATAAGTTATTTATTTTATAATAAATAAAGTATAAAATTATCCAAAAAATAGTTTGGATATTTTTAGCTCTCTTAAAAGTTGACTAGAATTAGAATTCAAAGTCAAAGTTGGAAAATACTTGATGATCAAGTAATAGGAGAGAGAGGGACCAAATCCTTTGTCCATTAGGACTAGGTTCGGCCGCCCCTCCCCTTTCCTATATATAGGGGAGCTCATGCTCCCCTTTAGAGCTAATTGACAATTCTTTTGGTTCATGTGTTGAACACCATCCTTTCTCCAAGATAAACGAAACCCTAGGTTAAGCCTAAACACTAACTAGAGAACTAGCATCCTTACTAGTTAGATTGTAGCCAAGTTGGTGGACTATCTCTAGAGAGCTTCAAGTTAGAAGTTTTGAAGATTCGAGCTTTACCAAAAAGTGGGGATCAAGCAAAACGATCAGAAGGGATGATGAAACAATTCTGAACCCGACATGAAACGAATGAAAAAATCGAACCAAAGAAGATGGCGAAAACCGTTCGTCCATATCCTGAAGGATGAATTTTTTCACGAGGGTTTTGTGACTGGCAGTTTTCTACTTTCGCGAAACTGGTTTTCGAAGGGAGTTTCAATCCTGCTTTTCTCGTTTCATGTTTCTTTCTTTATGTTATATTGTTAAGAACTTCCCTAACATGAATTGAATCTAGGTTGGTTTGGATTGCTATCCCGACAATGGATTCTGAAGTAGAAAGAGACTTTCGAGGGACGGGTTGTCAAGCCGCGAGAAGAGCGTTCTTGGGTGGCTTGAAACGCTTCAAGAAAGAATAAAAGAAAAGTAAGTTTTCTATCTTTACGAATTTGGTTACACGATTGCGAGTCCTAGATCCTTTTGTTGGGAAAATTTTTTAAATTCCGCTGCTTTCTGATTCGTGTTTTCCAACATATCTCGCACATCATGGATTTTATTATTGTCGTATACAATTTCTTGTTATTTGTAAATTGTTATATCTGGATGATAACAGTCGTAATTAACATGGTTATACTTGCTCTTTATGTGGTAACTATGTGAATGTTTCCTTAATTGCTCTCTTAAATTGTCATTTTACTTGTTTGAGAGACGGAGTTCTCTCACTGGGTGTTAGGGAGACGGGGTTCTCTCACTGCGAGTTAGAGGGACGGGGTTCTCTCCTTGATTGCTTGAGAGAAGCGGTTTTCTTTCGTTACTTGTTTGGGAGATGGGGCACTCCCCGGTTTTCCCTTTTTGCATTATGACATATTATATAACTTTCATAACATTAGATGCATTATATTTTCACGAACTTATATTAAAGTATCGTTAACGTGAAAATTTACGTGAATTAATTTTTAATGTGACTAAACACTCATATGTGTCCTTGATCATTTATTTAAATGTATGGACTCAATTGCATAATATGAGTTAGAGTTAAATGATCATGTTCCATGGATTGAAACTTGATTGCATTAATTCAAGTATTGCAAGGACTTAAGTGCAAAAATTGATGAGTCATGCATATTCTTGGAAGACTTTGGTATATATCATTTCATCTCTTCCTATGACACCCCGCTCGTTCGCACGTACAGGTTTGTACCACGTGTGAGTTTATTTTTCGTAATTTCATTTATTTTCATTTTTATTTGATACATTCATATTTTATTTCTAATTGTTTCTTATATGAATTATTTGAAATAATATGAAATATGTGATTTAAATGTCAAGAATATGCCCAAATTTAGATTATGATGTGAATTCTTGTAAATTATGAATTTATGATATGTGAATTTTATTCCCGAGCAAGCTAATTTCGTGAATTATGTGAAATACGTGATTCAAGGATGTAATTGCATGATATAAAAATTATTGGACTTAATTGAAATTTCTTTTTTGGACTTGATTGAAACCTTATGGAAGTTTTGGACTCATTTGGAAAATGAGTGATTTTAGTACACTTGTGTACATTTTAATTTATATCTTGAGCTACAGCACTCGGATTCGAGTGCCGTCTTCGGCGTTCAACTCCTGTCGACGACCCGGACGCAATGGAAGAAGTTTTGTAATTTTTCGATGTCATTTCGACCCCCGACAAAGCAAATTTCAGCCATACGTACCCTAAAACAACCCTATGGCCTATGTTGGAGCTATTAAACCTAATCCCCATCATTTCCTTGACTTAATTACATCCTAAATCATTCATTCTCTCCTCCCTACCTGCTGATCACGTTTCACATCAAGAAAAGTGGGGAAAAAACGAGAGAAGAAGAAGAAGGAAAGAAAGAAAGAAAGAAAAGAAACCTGGCTTTGGCCATTCTTTGAGCTCAACCATCCGATTCTTTATCTCTTCTTGAAGATCAAGGTATGAATCTTAATCTCCATGTTCTTGTGATTATTTTGCCCTACTCGAATCATATGTTTTGTTAGAGAATCCTTGAATATGCCATACTTGATGAATAATTAGGTTAAACTTAGAAATTCTTGAATATATGCTACCGTGTACGTACGTGGCTACTTTGCATGATTCTTGAGCGTAATTTGTGTGGTTTTAATTGCTGTTTCATACCCCTACCTGTTGCTATATGTGCTGCTTTGTTTCATGAAGAAAAACAGAGGATTTTACAAGCTTTAAAGCATGAATATATTGAGATTTTGCTCCCTAGCTGCTATCATCTTATAGCTGAAAGTTTTGTGCCTGTTTTGCTGCGTTTTGTGCCTATTTGCTGCTGTAAATGTTTGCCTTTGTTTCCTTTTCCTTGTTGCTGCTGTAAGTTGTGAAACTGCTGTAAATCGTGGAGAAAGTGACTGTTGTGGTTGCTGCGTTGCTGCTGCGTGTTTGTAACTGTGTTGCTGCACACTTTGTGCTACTTTTGCCTTGATTTGTTGCTCCATGACTGCCCTATTGTTGCTGCTTCGTTCCCCTGCATATTTCCCCTTTTTGTGCGCCTTTGGAACTGCTATTGTTGCTGTTATTCCGCTGCTGTGGCAACTCTCCCCAGCCGGGGATAAATTGCGAAGAAAAGTACCCAGCCGAGGGACTTTTATGCAGGAACCTGTGTATTGAAGTTATGGCTGCTGCTTGTTTCTTGAATGCATTTGTGCAATTGTATGTGCATGTGCATGTGTGTGAGTGTACATCAATGCTTTAATTCCTTTGCCAATTTATTTGTTTTCGTTTCATTTCCTAATTTCAACCAAAAGTGCATGTTACGTGTGGGTATGGTTGCATATATATATATATGATGCATGGTTTGTGAGTGTGTTTTATATGATATGCATATATATAAGGCTAGGATGTGTGCATGCATGGGTGTTGGTGTGTACGTGTGTGTTTGTCAATACATATATATAATTATAATGCATGGTTTGTGCATGTGGTTACAAGTGTACGTGAGTGTGTATATATATATATATGTTATATTATATATTATAAATGTAATATAATGTATGATATATTATGATTTTAATTATGTGTTTGTTTTATTAAATTTATATATGTTATGAACTTGAATAATTTGATCTCTCGTGCATGATTTTCGTATTTAATTTCATGCTCTTTAAATGCCTTCTTTTAATTGCTTATGACTTATATGTTATGGAAACATGTGATATTATATTTTAAATGTCTTAAATTTATTTTATTGATTCATTCGATACGAGATTTACGTGAAATGAAATTTGTAAACATTTAAGCGTTCATTTGATATTTTCTTGCATTCATAGCATCCATTTGTATCACTGTGTGTCTAATTGGTAAATATTTGAGTCTAAGTCTTTAGTATTTCGTTTGTTTTTCTCAGGGGTGCTTCCGGGAGGAGTCGTGCCCGGATTTTAAGTTGTTTGGGATAATTTTCTCGCACCACACTACAGTTTTGTTCAAAGGTGAGGTTTAGGTTCTTTTCTTTTTAGTTAAGCGACCTAAAACCCTTAAATGCTCGTTTTCTAGCCCGCATGCGACTATATACTATATATATAGTTAAATATGTGTAATGTACGATATATTTATGATCTTGTTATCAAGGTTTCGGTTTTCTAAAGGGCTATATCTACGAGCATATATAAGCTTATGTTTTAATGAAAGTTTAATGTTTATGGAAGCTTAATGCTAATGTTCGTAATGTTAATGATTTGTAATGAGCGAGAATGCAATGAAAGGTAAGGTAATGCAATGGTAATGTTGGGCCCGGGAGATGTGGGTAAGGGAGACCCGGGACGGCCACGGGGTCGCCGGTTATGACCCCTGTACACTCTCTATCCAAGGTATTGCGTACGACCCTAGGGAGGTTGAGGAAGTCGTGGCGCTCTTGATGCCTTTGGAATGAACCGGGGAGGACTCATGTGGGTTAGCTACCCTTCGAGGAATTTATTGTTGGAAAACGGAATCAGAAAAGCAGCAGAAATTTAAAATTTTTCCAACAAAAGGATCTTAGGCTCGCAATCGTGTATCCAAATTCATAGGGATTAGAAACTTCCTTTCTTAATTGTCTTTCTTGAAGCGTTTCAAGCCACCCAAGAACGATCTTCTCGCGGCTTGATCCCCTCTCCAAGGTCATCTCGAATCTTCAAACTTCTAACTTGAAGCTCTCTAGAGATAGTCCACCAACTTGACTACAATCTAACTAGTAAGGATGCTAGTTCTCTAGTTAGTGTTTAGGCTTAACCTAAGGTTTTGTTTATCTTGGAGAAAGGATGGTGTTCAACACATGAACCAAAAGAATTCTCGATTAGCTCTAAGGGGAGCTCGAGCTCCCCTATATATAGGAAGGGGAGGACCGAAAATCCTAGTCCTTACGGGCTAAGGATTTTGGTCCCTCTCTCCTATTACTTGATCATCAAGTAATTTTGACTTTGACTTTGAATTCAAATTCAAATCAACTTTGAAGAGAGGTAAAAATATCCAAACTATTTTTGGATAATTTTATACTTTATTTATTTAAAATAAATAACTTATTTTATCTAATTAATTAATTCGTAATTAATTAACTAGATTATTTTTCTCCAAAATAAGACTTTCCTTTTAATTCAAAATTAAACCAAAGTCTATTAAATAATTAACAAATTAATTATTTAATATATATACATTCACGTGAGACACATGTCATAATGACACGTGTCACTCACGTGACCCACACGTGTGGTTTCACACGTGTGGAACCCTCTCGGCCCGATTAACTCGTTTAATCATTTTAAAGCCTCAACGCATGTAACCAAGTTGTTGTGTGTGACCCTCTAGGTTCTCAATTCAATTAGCAGTGACCCCAATTAATTAATTCACTAATTAATTAATCGGTCCATAGATGAAACGACCATAGTCTAGCAACAGGTGTTTAACCCCTAGCTGAATTGGAATGTTCGGATTCGACAGAACCTTTAAGTTATTGATTCATGTGAGATACAATCCTCCTACTTACTATCTCTCAACCAAGATCTAGGGTAAGGGAATAATTAGAACCCTAATAATCCGGTCTTAAAGCTAAGTGCATTTCATATCCATTTGATCTCAATCCAAGAAACCCTTTTTCTTGATGTCTTGATCTACTGCCTTGGCCAATGACTCCATATGGCATATGAATGACTTACACAATAAGAGATCACCTTGCAAATGCAAGTGTAGGTCCTTTCTTGATTCTCATTCACTTTCATGAATCACTTGTGCAGCCCCAGCATAAGCCTTGAATCAGTTGTCTAAGGCGACACCCTTTAAAGCTTACACCTAAGACTACAGAGTTAACTCATAAAGTGACATGGAACCTCAAGTCTAAGGATCAATTAATCACATCAATGACTCGTGAGATATTTCCTAATCTAGAAGTTTCTATTTCCTGAAATAGAAACTTCCTTTCCCATTTAGGAATGTTCTCACACGGGGCACCTCAGTGAACTTACTTATTAAAGTAAGCACCCTCATGTATCACGCACGTATCAACTATACACTTTGCACCTCCATGAAACAAGGTGGTCCTTCTTAAGGGATTGATCCCACAAGCAAGCCTTAGAGGAGTCAGGTTGACACTCCCACTGTCTGTAGGACTCATCGGCTTGGAGTATTTTACTAATCATGACTTATGTAATATAGGGCTCGTTTCATGAACCATTTCACCTAAATGGTAGAGTCCTAAAGTCATCAGGATTAGGGGAGTTCTCATACATGCACAGCTAAAGTAAACACTTACCAAACAAGAGCATATAAAGAAGTGTTGCCTCAATACATTATTTCATTCAATGATTGTCTGTGATTACAATAAGGAAAAGCACAAAGCGGATATACAATCGACTTTCTAGGGCATTATTCCTAACATTTATAATGGCACTCGTGTGGGTTAATAGCCCCTCGAGGAATTTACTAATGGATGGTTAGGGTTGATGGACCCTTCCATCACCGAAGAAGGGGATTGAATGTGATTTCTGTTTTGTATGATGTAATGTAATGAGAAGTGGCGGTGGATGCTCGTACTCGCCGAGCTTAATGAAATGGTTGGATTATGGAACGGGAATAGAGTCTTTAATAATGTAATGTATATGTATATGATATGTAATATTCTTTGAAATGATTTGGTGTGCAAAACCTATTCCCGGTTCATAACCTTTATCTTTTACGTGTTTTGCTCTATATATGTATAGTGTGTGGATGTGCATTAGCCCCCTCACTCAGTCGAGATATGACTGACACCTCTCCTTTTCCCACTTTTAGTTTGCAGCTCTTTTGAGCACGAGCTAGGCAGAGAAGTGGGTCGTTCGAGTCTCACTTTTGGGTATAGGTCGTGCTAGGTGCATTGCATTTCATTTTGGTCTTGTATTTATTGAATGAATCATTTTATGAATTTTGTGTTGGAGATATGAATCGTTATGGCTGCACGTATTTGATCATTTGATGTATATTTTAATTTGGAAATTTATTTTCTAGAACTCCTTGCTTCCGCTATTTGTTTATTTGTCATGCACGCGGGTTTAGTTTTAGCTCCGCCTAGCCTAGTGAGTGTGTGGTCTCCCGTTCGCTTAGACTTGGGCTCGTGTATGGACTTCCCATTTCATATGCGGGATCGGGTTTAGGTGCGGGGGATGTGGTGGCCCGCGCTCCGGGTGCTACACTTCCATTCCATTCCATTCATCATATTTCATCAAATATTTCACACATTTACACACACTATATCAAGTTCCAAACACCAAGAAGAGAAGGAAAGGATTTCATCTCATTTCAAGTTAGAATTCAAGAAGGAAAGTTGCATACCTTGGAAGCATCATCATCCCAATATGATTTCATCTTTCTTCCTTTCATTTCAAGCCCCTATTTTGCACCCTTTTTCTAGCCCAGAAGGGTTACCTGGGAGGGTAAATTTAGTGAGGAAAAGTACCCGGGCGGGTACTTTAGTCCAGAGGGTTTTCTGCACTCTTTTTTCCCGGCCTGGTAAATTTTGACTTGTACTTTCCCTGGCCGGGTAACCCCTTATAAGACCTCCGACTGAGCTGATTTTCAGAAAAGATCAACTTATTTGAGTGTAGAAAACCCTCCAATTGGAATCACCTCAATATCTTTCCTAGTTTGATAGATATAATTGTTTTAATTTGGTGTCGCCACTTCATCGGAAATCTGCATTCACCCAATTTCAAGCTTACGTCATTTTCTCCTCGCTTTGAACTAGAAAACGATTCATATATCATCGGAAAGGTCTGTGTGTCTAGTTTCATACACAACAAAAAAAACTCCATTCCCAATTCTAGAACTCAAGATATTCCAGTTTTCCTACAGCATGCACATTTCCAAAAACTATCAGCTTTTACCAAACTTTGTCAAAACCCTTCGTATTGCATTCCTTTCACTTCCTTGGCTCCTTTGTGTGACTTATATGAGTTATAAACTTGGTTTATTGATAATTATGCTCCTATTTGACACTTCTTGATATTTTATTTGGGAATTTAGACACATTCATGATATTTATTGATTGTAAAGGCATGATTGACATCACATGACTTTTTCCGTTCGTCTTAAATGGTTCATACGAGTTAAGTCTCAAGTACACTTGTCCTTGTTATACAGATCACGTTCCCAGTAATGAGGAGCATGCTCCTTAGGGTGTTTCCTTGCTTCTTTTGGTTGGTTAAGTAAAGGTGAGGTTTAATTCCTAGATATATAGAACCCTTGCAACCCTATGTGATATTTCGGCCAAAATGTATATATATATATATATATATATATATATATATATATATATATATATAATTTTTGTAAAAACCTCTAGTGATTGCAAATGATATCATGACAAACTTAACTGATCGTGATATCGTGAATTGATAGTGTTTTGGCGAGTAATCATGTATCGTGCACCGTGGGCCCGAGGGTTAGTGTATGAGCCAACCGGGAAAGCATGGGCTGACGGGTAACTCTGCACTCCCCTCACATCATGGGGATGAACCGTGAATCCACCAGGAGGTTCGGTGGAGGAAGGAATCCCGTACGTGGGAGTCATGAACCTGACGTACGCCGTGACTGGGTGGTAGGGCTCTGCAATCCCACCATCACCGGAGGGAAGAAGAGATCGTGAAACTGCTACTTGTGCACTGTAATGAATTGCATGATCACTTAACCATTGATAATTTATTTATGTTAATGTTCACTACTGGAGTAAAGGTTGGAGAATTACCCTCACTCGTCGGGCCATTGATTGATTGATTGAAAATGACTAAAGTGTTAAACTGGATAGTTGTAATCTCAGGCGAAGATTATTTCCTTACTGAATTTGTAACAGCCGTACTCAGGGCCGAGTCAAGAGAGGTAAGTAAAGGGTTACTCATGAAGCGTTTATAATCTCGATCCCTATTTATTCTTTCATGCATTTGCATTCCTATGTGACTTATGTGCTATAGTTTTAATTAAAAGTTCGTAATTTAATTATTTCCTTTATTAAGCATGTGTCTTGAAACTTTTCTCATACAATCTGAGAACTCTAGTATTTATCCCTTTCCAGCACCTAAAAATCCCTTCATATGCTTCAAAACCCATTCCTACAATTTTAGGTTGGAAATTACAAAAATACCCCTATAGCCCTTGAATTTTCCTACATTCCCCGAAGTACTTTTACCACACAATATTGTGACCAAAAGAATCCTCACATTATTTCAAGGATCTTGACACTCTCCGTGAACCATGATTCCCATCCTAACTCTAGTAGTACCAAAAATCAGCAAAAATCCTACCTATAGTTCAACCGTAGATAACTCTTTACTCATCTACTTTTCGATATTCAATATTATAGTCAAAGCAACCCTTGAATTATTTTATGAATTTTCATACATTTACGAAAACTCGATTCCACCCATAGCATATTTTATAAATATTTTCTTTTTTAAAAAATTGTCATTGTATTTTAAACAATTAGCTTTCATTCAATATTCGGAATTTTACTTAAAACGTTTCTTGAATTTTCTCTAAACTATGATAAATTTTACAACCTTTAAACTTCATCATAGCTTCGTTTATATAATTTTCTCATGATTTTCATCATCTTTAACGTTCATAATTTATAAACAAAAACTCTAAATATTCCACATTTATAATCATGGCGAAGCTTACTTTTCACTCGTTCTTTCATTAATTTACTACTTCAAGTTTTCACCTCTCATCTCTTGAATAAATTTTATACCATTTTACATTTATTTTTATTCAAAATGACATCATCCGTCAACACCTTCTAAACATAGACTTTCTAAAAATATAAGGTTTTGAATAAATGAATATAATTCAACCACATTTCCTATATAGCTACCAAGCATTTGTTTAAAATATGAGACAAACACATTTCCTACATAGCTACCAAGCATTTGTTTGAATAATGGAGCATCCACATCTTCCTTAAACTCTTAGGAATTGCACAAAAAACCCCTCTTTCCTACCTATAAATACCCCTCCCAAGCATCATTTCTAACTCACAAAATCAACACACAAAATCTCTCCCTCACTCTCCTCACACACGACATCCTTCTCTCTCTCTCTCTATAAGGTATGTTTTTCTTTTATTATTTCATGCTTTATATTATGTTTTTAGTATATAATAATAGTAGCATGCTTAGATTTAATTAAATTATGCTTTAGGAATTTTATTTTATGAAATATACGCATAATTGTTAGTTTTAAATACAATGTGTGTACATTATGAAATTTTATTTAATTAAAAAGCATGAATTATGATATGATGTAATGTGAGTATGTATTTAAATGATTATGATCTTTTTTGATAAAATTCATGCCTGGAATAATTTATTTAGAATTATTTTTCATAGAGAATTTATATATTTTGTTATATTATGCTTCAAATTCTATGTTATAAATATGAATATGATTAGGCATGTTACACACCCTCTTTGAATCTTCAAATAGACTTAAGAGCATGTTCTTAATGTTCTTGGACATGTGTGTGTGTGTGTGTGGCGTGTGAATAGTGTGTGTGTGTGTGTTTGATTTTATGTTATAAGGTGTTTAATTCATAAGAAATTGAATAGTAAATGTTTTCAATAGTAATTTTGACTTTTTTCTCAACTTAAATTCACTGTATTTTGAAATTAATTTAAAAATAATTACAAAATAGGTTTTGGGATTTTTAAAGAAAGATTTTTCCCGAATTTTCCAAAAAATCGGTAAGTTATGAAACAATTTTAAAATCTAACCTACATTGTCAAGTTAAACCTTAAATTTCATTTCAAATCTTATAATTAGAATTATAATATAGTTAATAGATATTTGATTAGTTAAAGATCTCATAAACCCTAATTTATTAAATAAATTCCCTTAAACGGGTGAATTTAGGGTTTATCAGGAAATCTTTAACATATTATATAACATGTACCTTGTATAGTTATTTAATTATGATATGGTGTGTAGTTAATTAGTTAGAGACTAAGGACCTAGTTCTAAGTCAACAGTAGTTATTACTTTCAGGCGACGATAGGATCGAAGAGTGGAATCCTCACAATTCCACCTAAATCTCGGTACTCGGTGAGGGTTTAAATCCTTTCAACTGAAATCATGATAAAATATTTTAATTCATTCCCTTCAATTTCCTTTCAAACTATTATCCCTTTTATGGGAAAATAATTATAATGTTGTCCAAAATTCACATATTTACCCAAAAGTACTTAGTACTTTCTCCCGGTAAATATTCTCGTCTTGCAAGCACTACAAGAAATTCTGCAAGTTCTGACGGAAAATTCCGAGGGAAACAGGTCGTCGGAATTTGTTTTTTTTTTTTAAAATAAAAATTAAATAAATCCGACGAAAATTAACAAATAATATTAAATAATTCCGACGGGATTCCGACGGAATTCCCGTCGGTTTTTTAAATATAAAATATAAAAATTAAAATTAAATAATTCCGATGGGATCCCCGTCGGAATTCCGTCAGATATTTTAAAAAATAAAATTAAAAAATAATATTAAATAATTCCGACGGAATTCCGATGGGATTCCCATCGGTTTTTTTAATTATAAACTATAAAAATAGAAATTAAATAATTCCGACGGGCATTCCGTCGGAAATCCGTAGGATATTTTAAAAATAAAAATTAAAAATAATATTAAATAATTCAGACGGGATTTCCGTCGGAATTCCGTCGGTTTTATCTATGCTTAAATTGAATTCTTATGACGTATTATAATATTTGTAGTTATAATTAATATTTTCTTAGAACTCAATTTTAAATATAGTCTACAAAATTTGTGATTTTATTATTTCAAATGATATATAAATATTTGTATCAAACTAAACCAATGAATTGATCTAGCTCAACTAGTTTTCCTTGGTTTCCATAATATCTTCCTACCGCGAGGTTGGGTGTTCGAATCCCCAGTGGCTCATTAAGTTTTTATTTTTCCAGTAAATTCCGACAGAATTCCGAGGGAAATTCTGTCGGAAATAATTAATTAAAATTTTTTTTTAAAGCAAATTCCGACGGAATTCCGAGGGAAATTCTGTCGGGAGATATATTTTATTTTTTAAAAAATATGACTATTCCGACGGGATTTCCCTGAGAATCCCGTCGGAATTATTTTAATTTAATTTTTTTTTTTTTTGGTTTTGTACCTCGGTTTTCCGTCGGTTTATAGATTCCGAGGAGGGTTTTTCCAACGGACTGTGTCCCGTCGGAATTCCCTCGGTTTTTCGTCGGATTTTGAAAAATCCGACGGAAAACCGAGGGAATTCCGACGGGAGCCGGGAATTTCTTGTAGTGAAGTAAAATTATTATTTTCTTATGGGCCCGGTGGTCTTGGTAGAAGTAGTAGTCCGGGAGGCACGGGTCGAGGTCTACTATTATACCAACCGCCAACTAGATCTTGATGATTGTTTAACCGGAGGTTGGTTATTCCACATCAAGTGACGGGAAAAGGTACGTCCCTCCCACAATATTGTTCATCGTCACTACGGTGTACTCCCCTACGTGACACTAAGGGGTGAAGGCTGGTATTATCGTATTTGTTTTATTGAGTACCGACACCTTGACCAGTGTCACTACTATTTTCCTGGATTTTAAGGAGTTAAGGTTGGAGAAGCCTAGCTTGTGGGCATCAAAATCATTTCTTCAAAACGGTTCATAAATTTTGTAAAGTATAACCTATATTACCCCTACTCCTGTTGTTTCAAACTAATATGAACCGGATATTATTTTCATATAATTATTTGTGACTATATTGTATATTTTCAAACCAAGATTTTCTTGGTCAAAAGATTTCAAAAGAAAAACCTTACTTATAATCATAAACCTCAAACCCCCATCACTTAGTCATTTTGACTAACCCTCTTACACTTCTAATTCATGATTTCAGTAATACACACATCGACGCCTTAGAGGTATCTTGAAGCTTTAAGGTGTCACATTCCAGTTACTTAGGATTATCAAGAGTGCATGTACATCTTTCTATAAGCGCTCTCCTGTGAAGTTAGATCTATCGCTGTAATTACTTATTCAGTTTAATAATATGTGTTTCGTTATATATTACTTCCTTTTAATTGTTCAAGTTTATTTTTTCGTTGCAATTAAATTTCATGCTCTGGTATTGCATAGTCTTGTCCGTTCGCCGAAGTATTTCTCGAGTGCTAGGTCTCACATCCACTCGGGAAGTGCAACGGTGCGGGGTTGTAGTGTTAGGGGCGCTACAGCTAAGGTGGTATCAGAGCGTCAGGTTTAGTTAGAGAGAACTTAACTTAAAATATTGAGTAGAGAAAGCATTTTACTATAATTTCTTCACTTTAATAATTCTTAAAGTGTTCTTCTTATAGTAAAAATGGCGGGTCGAGGTGAGATTTCACATCCCGACAGCGTAGAGTGGCTTGATCAGTATGAGCCTCCCAGGACCTTAGTGGTTACTCGTAGTGGGGGCCCTGAGTATGATCCCTGGCAGATGATTAGACAGTTTAGTCAGGATCCACATCAGGAGGCCTTTCCCGGGTATGCTTACCCGAACCGAGCAGTCCATCTATTAGAGACCGAGAGAGATGTTTACTTTTATGAGTATCAGTGGACTGGTGAGTACCGATTGGAAGCTAATAGGAATGGAGAGATGGCTAGACAGACGGCAGTGGATCGTGATCATGCCTGAGATCAGTTAGCAGCATCTCAGATAGCTATTTCTCAGATGGCCTCACGCATAACTGAGCTTGAGGAAGATGTAGTCAGTCTGACCCTGGATCGAGAGGCTTCCATCGTGATTCATGACCAGCATCGAGCTCAGATGAGAAGTCGCCTAGAGGATGCACTTCACCTGAATGACACACAGATCATGGAGGAGGTTCTGGAGATGCAGCTGAGACCCACTCAGCCTGGAGAGGATGAGGCTTCAGTAGCCATAGATCATTCTGATGGTGAGGAGGAGCCTGAGCAGGTTGGTGAGATCGGCGAGGGTTCTGACGGATTGCAGGTTGTTCCCGAGGAGGAGGATAGTGTCGAGCCCAGCGAGCAGTGGAGTCCTATTAGGGTTCCGGATTCGGATGATACAATTGATCTCGAGGCAGACACCGGCGATGAGGACCGAGGTTTGATCATGGGATACGGTATATAGGATAGTTACCTGGGGGTACATATATAGCAGTCAGCGGAGACACTCCCCATTTTTGCAGCAGTACATAGTAGCAGCAACGGACGGTAGCAGCTTTGACCTACTAGTAGTGACAGTACTTGTAGGGTGTAACTCGAGGTAGATCAGGTCCACCCCCTCTTTTTACTTTTACTTTTATAGCTCTTGAAGCTTACTAATCTTGATGCATATATATATATGACACATTTTGATCATTTTACGCTGTTATTTCATGTTGTTTTACGTTTCTTGCATCATGAGTCTTAGAGTCGCTTCAAGATACCAGCAAGACCGCGAGTACTCAAGTTATTTCCTTATGCAGTTTATGTTTGAGGATTCATATTATTTGAAGATTATTGTTCTGTGATAATCTCTGAAACACTTTTACACCACATGCATTATATTTTGTAGCACCCCTGTACGTAGAGATACTACACCCCCGCACTATAGGCCGATCCACATACGATATGGACAATCCGTACATGAACTAACCTATAGCGAACGGGTGACAATTAAAAGAAACAGGCTAGCTAGGCGGGACTATACCCCAAAGTAGTACGAATCCAAGACATAAAAGTTAAAAGCGGAAGCATAATATCAACATTACTTATAGGTATCATATTTACATCAAAAGTATAAACACTAGTAGGTACCAACATGTATCAATACATTATCATCTCCAATACATTATACAGATAAAAGTCTCCAGATGATAACAATAACAATAATAAACTAACTCTGAGATACCACTATCAATAACATGAAAGTGCATGAAGTGTTAGACTCAACTAGACGACAAGACATGACTCCGACTCCCGCCTAGCACACGACCGCGACAACCTGAAAGGTGGGGTGTCAGTCCATGGAAGACTGAGTGAGGGGCATAAGTATATATTAGCGCAATAACATGCAAGTTATATTCTCGGGTAAAGGATTAAAAAGGATAATATATAATTTCAATAATAACGTAGCTTCGCCCGAGAATACAACTATCAATATTAAACACTTGTTCATTTTCATGCAATCAATACATGGCCCCGGCGAGTGAGGGCGGTCTCCAACCTTACTCCAAATGTACATGAACATGCTTGCTTGCTTAATAGTCAATAGGTGATCATGCAATTCACTTATCGTGCAATCGTGCGATAGTGTAATCATATAACACGTTCATGGAATGGAAATCATGCAATAACCCGAGGCGCATCCGTGGTGCCGGACTCGTCCCAAGTATCCTTCTTCCTCCGGTTTGATGATGGGATTGCAAGGCCCCAACATCCAATCTCATTGAGCAGAGGGCACATGAATCCCTAAGCCCGGAGCTCCTTCCTCCACTAACCTCCTAGCGGATTCAGGGGTGACCCCAAACATGAAGAGGATAGCGCCAGAGTTACCCGTCAGCCCTTGCTTTCCCGGTTGGCTCAAGTCACTACCCTCGGGCCCAAACGTGAACGGTCATGCTACTCGCCTAAACATGCACGAAACAATACATGGCTTGCTTGCTTACTTGAAGACGACTTGAAATGATCAGTGATTTATAGAGATTATAAATATAAATACCTTTTTGGCTGAAATATCACATAAGGGATATACGGTTCTGTATAACTAACAATTAAACCTCACCTATACCGACAAAAGACGAGTAGGATATGGTCTACGGGGCTTGCTCCTCGTCCCGATGAAGCGGGTCTGTGTAAAATAGACGTGTACACGTGAGACTTGACTCTAAAATGGACCAAATATGACGAACGGCGGAAATGCAACTAGATGACGTGCAAATCACAATGTGGCATGAAAACATCTTGTTTCAGTACATATTCAATCATATAATAGCCATTCGGGGTCAAAGAAGTCGTCGGATCATGGGGTTAAAAACGTAATTTTATGCAGAAACTTTTGTTCTACAAGTCAGGTAGGAACGGCCGTTCCGGATTCCCTTTCTAAATGGGAACGGTCGTTCCCATGAATCCCAAAAACGCACCAACGACTTCATTTTTAAAAAGGGTGCCTTTAGCTGGGAACGGCCCTTCCGGCACCAAGGCCAAAATGGGAACGGTCGTTCCCATGCTCGGCCGCCTACTTTCATTTAAAAGAGTGGGAACGCCCGTTCCCACTATGCCTTGAGGCTGGGAACAGTCGTTCCCAGTTTCTGCAACTGGTAAGAAACAGAGAAAATAGAGCAGCAGCTACGGCATAACAACAAAGCTTCCAACCACTCAAGTTTGATCAATAAAAGGCATGAATTTCTGGAAATATGCATGCATACATATTCAACAAGCAATAATACTACATTTAAACGCATAAATCATGGAAAATCATCAAGAAATCAAAGTTCATGCTTATGCTCATATTGATCAACCAAGCTCAAATTTCCAATAAATTCATGAATAAATCATGCCATAATTCATGATATGATCACATATTCATGCTTCCATCTCCAATTAATCCATCTAACATATAATTCTCAAACCCTAGCTCAATCAAATGTGCTCAAGAATCATGAATTCATGCAACAATCACCTTTGAAGAACAAGAAATGAAGAAGATGGATGATGATGATGACTAAGCTCCAATTCTTGGAATATTTCTTGAAATTCTTGATGCAAGGATTGAAAATCTCCTCTTTCTTTCTTGTGGAATGGTTCGGTGAGGAAAAGGAAGCAACCGATGGATTTTTGGGATGAAAAATGATCAAGGAAGCTCATGGAATGTTTATACCGTGATTCATCCATTTTGAAATGTGTGTAATGCTTAAATTGGAATTTAGTCCTCCACGAGTTCAAGGCATGCAATCAAGTATGTCTAGTTGTGAAATATGATCAATCAAGTCCTTAAAAGATTATGCAATTAAGTCCCTAAAGTTAAAGAAATATTCAACTAGGGATAATTTCGTAATTAAATCACTCTCGGTAGTTGTTTATGCAATAAATATTTTCCACTTTGATATAAATTTATAAAGTTTCATGAAAGTATTATAAAACATAATTTATAAAATTATTTTAAACATAAGATATTAATAAATAAAATCGGGGCGTTACAACTCTCCCCCCCTTAAAAAGGACCTGGTCCCCAGGTCCATTGTCAAGTTTTGAAACGATGCACAAGTCATAAGAGAACCCCCTCTCTTGAACAAGAATGAAAGAACCCCGTCTTTCAGCAAGAAATGAGAAAACCCCGTTTCTCAATAAGAAGTGAGAGAACCCCGTCTCTCAACAAGAGAGGAGAGACAGCCCCGTCTCTCAACATGCACGAAAATAATTCAAGGAACAAATTGTAGAAACAATGGCATGAATGTTACATGAACAAAGAGAATCATATTAATTTCATAAATATAATATAGACAAATAAAAATCATTTTAATCACATATTTATCATTCACAATTAACTAATTCGCAAAGAACAAGAAATTAAATATAATGGCAATAAAATCCATGATGTATATGATATGCATGATTAAATGTACCGTTCACCGTTGGTTGTGTCATGTATATAATTGGTACCTTCTTCTTCCCGAACTAGATTTACAGTTGTACTTCGCACCCCCTTCGCATAAACACCTTCCCGGGCTCGAACAAGCAATCTTTCACCCCTAATAGACTTTTCTCGCCGCCTTGAGCACGTATCTATTTGATGTTCATCACTCCCACAATAGAGACACAATCCCAACCGTCTCCTACAACCATCATAAGTGTGGTTATCACGTCCACAATAATCACAAAGGAGTTTCTCGGAAGATGTTTTTGAAGCTGGGATACGTGGGGCTCCTGAACTCGATCCATGTGATTGTTTCTTTTTCTTGCGAAATCTTTCTTGAAATGCCGGAGTAGGATAAGAGATATGTTGCTTTCCTTTGTTGAGAGTTTGTCCTGATTTTGAACTTAAGGTCTGCCCGGATTGAGGATTAGACCTTCTTGCCTCCAACGAGGTGGAGCCTCGAACCTTTTCTTGGGAGCCACTTGGAGTTAGTTCCCACACTCTTTTGATTTTCTTGAGTTGTGACCCGGTGGGATCCTTATTTCCTTCTAAGGATCTTGAGGATGGTTGGTTATGAAATTCCCTAAATGCTATCGAAATTTTGCCCGGTTGTGATGATAAGACTCGTGGCGCTGAGGACATATACTCTTTTATCTTCTGATCCACCAAACCAACCAAGGAATCGAAAAACTCCTGAGGCTGAACCGGAGGGGATATATGAAGGGAAGCCTTAGGCACTTGTTCATGATGAGGGCGACCTTGAGACATCCTGAAAATAAGACACTAAAAATGCATGTTGAATTAATATGCCGATGCATGTAACACACTTGGAAGTGATAAAGTTTAACATATTGGGATAATTAAGCTCAAACAAAAAAAAAACATGTATATGTATAGAAATTTAAAATTTTAAATAGCGTATGATGCACGTGCTTATGAATGCATTGAACCTGTCACCGGAGTGATGGAAAATTTTATCTTGACATGTAATTCCTTGTTCGTTGAATTATAAGCTTGTATTGAGCTGGTAATCCTTTCTTGTTTTCCCACGGTCTTCTATTCTTCAATTTTATCTAACATCCACTTGAACATTCTCACGGCTCAGTATTATGATTTCTGAAACCCAAAGTCTTCTATGTTCACGGAATTAACATCTAGCCATCTAGCTTACTCTTTCATAGCTACTCCCCAACTGTTGCCCGAATCCTCTTCATGATTGCCACTTTTGATTAAAACCTCCTTGTTTACTTGTTAGGAGTTCGAGTAGTTAACTGAGTTCTCCCTCTAATCGTCTATACTTGATCGTCCGAAATTCACCCCACCATTCTTTGCCTTTCTCTATCGTTCCCATTTATTGCTTCCTATCCTTTAACGTGACCTCACAACATGACAATTCAGCTTGGATCTAGAAATACCCAGCTAAATAAAATCTTTAACATGATTGTCTTTCAACTTCATATCTACTGGAGTGTTGAGCTTCCTTTATCCCTTTCTTAATTGAAATCCTAAACCATACTATTTCCCATTTCTTCTCTCACTTTATTTCCGCGAGAGTTATTCTTTGATGCCTCTTACCATATTTACTTCCTTCTTGGGTACTATATGATCCCCAAACAAGAACTCTTGAATTCAATTTCTGTTCCACTTATGGAATTAATTTCCTGACTCCTTTCGCACAATAATTCTCTAGTTGTTATCCCGACTCACCAAGTTGCTACCGTGGTTGAAACCCTTCAAGTCTACTCTTTACAATTTGAATCGGTTATAAAACTCATCTTCTTACTTACCTACTTTTGAGCATATAATTTCCTTCCAAAATTCTTTATCATCCTTTGTCGTTTTCATTTGTTGCAATATTCCACCTTTCCCACTTGGCGCACTTAATAAGGTAGCTCGACTTGATTTCGGGAAAATGGGCTCAACCCACCCGACTATAGAATCCTAGCATCCTAGTCTTCCCGTGAATGAATTATCCAATTCTACCAACTCAATCAGAATTATTGAAATTGTTTTCTTTTCGTGTTTAAATCTTGCTTCCAACTAACTGAATTCCTTACTTAGCCATCCTTCCGATTCTGGAATACTTAATTTCCCCAATTCTTCCTTCACCTTGTTCACGAATGAAATAGACTTCCTTGCCCGCTTGATGCTCTCATTTGGCAACACAATCTCCCTTAACTGATTTTCTCACTCCAAATTTCATTCTTTGGAATCATAACCCGGTGAACTTGTCTTCGAACCTTTTTTCGTACTTGATCCGAGTTGGTAATTCTTTAATTTAAATACTTCTACTTGTTGCTCCATATCCTTCAATGTATTCTCTCAACATGACAATTTAACTTGAATCGGAAAATAGACTCGTCTTACCCGAATGTAGAATCCTGAACATGTTGGTTTTCCATAACTGGTTATTTGCTCTTCCTGGCTATCATGTTAGGAATTTGAATCCAATTGATCTGAACCCAAATGTAATTCCCAAGCTTGTGCTTCGATCGGAGGTACTTAATTGACTCTCCTTACACGCCCTGATTTTGGCCTCAACTTACACACCGTTCTCCCATCCAATAGTAGCCCAACATTACCGAGCAATTGGCCGTGGTTTGATATCATTTCCACAACCTGTAACTCACAGCCTTCTTTGAAATGAATGCATGTGGGTAAGGCGTGCTCATGTCACATAATGGTCACATAATTGATACTCGCAACGGAAATTTAATATACATGCAGCAGGTAATTTATCAATGTTTAAAGTAAAACACGTTAAGCACATAATTTCAAATAATTCAAGATCAATTAATTAACAATAATAGCAGAAATCAATGCAAAGCACAGGTTGACAAGTAATCTAATTAATTCAGATAATTCAAATAGATTCAAATAATATGCAAGACTCTCAAATTACCAATTAGCTCCTATGCCGTTCGACCTAGACTTGACACGACACGACACTAGAACCTCAGTTTTGCAACCGGGCTCTGATACCACCTTAGATGTAGCACCCCTGTACGTAGAGATACTACACCCCCGCACTATAGGCCGATCCACATACGATATGGACAATCCGTACATGAACTAGCCTATAGCGAACGGGTAACAATTAAAAGAAACAGGCTAGCTAGGCGGGACTATACCCCAAAGTAGTACGAATCCAAGACATAAAAGTTAAAAGCGGAAGCATAATATCAACATTAGTTATAGGTATCATATTTACATCAAAAGTATAAATACTAATAGGTACCAACATGTATCAATACATTATCATCTCCAATACATTATATAGATAAAAGTCTCCATATGATAACAATAACAATAATAGACTAACTCTGAGATACCACTATCAATAACATGAAAGTGCATGAAGTGCTAGACTCAACTGGACGACAAGACATGACTCCAACTCCCGCCTAGCACACGACCGCGACAACCTGAAAGGTGGGGTGTCAGTCCATGGAAGACTGAGTGAGGGGCATAAGTATATATTAGCGCAATAACATGCAAGTTATATTCTCGGGTAAAGGATTAAAAAGGATAATATATAATTTCAACAATAACGTAGCTTCGCCCGAGAATACAACTATCAATATTAAACACTTGTTCATTTTCATGCAATCAATACATGGCCCCGGCGAGTGAGGGCGGTCTCCAACCTTACTCCAAATGTACATGAACATGCTTGCTTGTTTAATAGTCAATAGGTGATCATGCAATTCACTTATCGTGCAATCGTGCGATAATGTAATCATATAACACGTTCATGGAATGGAAATCATGCAATAACCCGAGGCGTATCCGTGGTGCCGGACTCGTCCCCAGTCTCCTTCTTCCTCCGGTTTGATGATGGGATTGCAAGGCCCCAACATCCAATCTCATTGAGCAGAGGGTACATGAATCCCTAAGCCTGGAGCTCCTTCCTCCAATAACCTCCTAGCGGATTCAGGGGTGACCCCAAACATGATGGGGATAGCGCCAGAGTTACCCGTCAGCCCTTGCTTTCCCGGTTGGCTCTAGTCACTACCCTCGGGCCCAAACGTGAACGGTCATGCTACTCGCCTAAACATGCACGAAACAATACATGGCTTGCTTGCTTACTTGAACACGACTTGAAATGATCAGTGATTTATAGAGATTATAAATATAAATACCTTTTTGGCCGAAATATCACATAAGGGATATACGGTTCTATATAACTAACAATTAAACCTCACCTTTACCGACAAAAGAAGAGTAGGATACGGTCTACGGGGCTTGCTCCTCGTCCCGATGAAGCGGGTCTATGCAAAATAGACGTGTACACGTGAGACTTGACTCTAAAATGGACCAAATATGACGAACGGCGGAAATGCAACGAGATGACGTGCAAATCGTAATGTGGCTTGAAAACATCTTGTTTCAGTACATATTCAATCATATAATAGCCATTCGGGGTCAAAGAAGTCGTCGGATCATGGGGCTAAAAACGTAATTTTATGCAGAAACTTTTGTTCTGCAAGTCAAGTGGGAACGGCCGTTCCGGATTCCCTTTGTAAATGGGAACGGTCGTTCCCATGAATCCCAAAAACGCACCAACGACTTCATTTTTAAAAAGGGCACCTTTAGCTGGGAACAACCCTTCCGGCACCAAGGCCAAAATGGGAACGGCCGTTCCCATGCTCGACCACCTACTTTCATTTAAAAGAGTGCGAACGCCCGTTCGCACTATGCCTTGAGGCTGGGAACGGTCGTTCCCAGTTTCTGCAACTGGTAAGAAACAGAGGAAACAGAGCAGCAGCTACGGTATAGCAACAAAGCTTCCAACCACTCAAGTTTGATCAATAAAAGGCATGAATTTATGGAAATATGCATGCATACATATTCAACAAGCAATAATACTCCATTTAAACACATAAATCATGGAAAATCATCAAGAAATCAAAGTTCATGCTTATGCTCATATTGATCAACCAAACTCAAATTTCGAATAAATTCATGAATAAATCATGCCATAATTCATGATATGATCACATATTCATGCTTCCATCTCCAATTAATCCATCTAACATATAATTCTCAAACCCTAGCTCAATCAAATGTGCTCAAGAATCATGAATTCATGCAACAATCGCCTTTGAAGAACAAGAAATGAAGAAGATGGATGATGATGATGATTAAGCTCCAATTCTTGGAATATTTCTTGAAATTCTTGATGCAAGGATTGAAAATCTCCTCTTTCTTTCTTGTGGAATGGTTCGGTGAGGAAAAGGAAGCAACCGATGGATTTTTGGGATGAAAAATGATCAAGGAAGCTCATGGAATGTTTATACCGTGATTCATCCATTTTGAAATGTGTGTAATGCTTAAATTGGAATTTAGTCCTCCACGAGTTCAAGGCATGCAATCAAGTATGTCTAGTTGTGAAATATGATCAATCAAGTCCTTAAAATATTATGCAATTAAGTCCCTAAAGTTAATGAAATATTCAACTAGGGACAATTTCGTAATTAAATCACTCTCGGTAGTTATTTATGCAGTAAATATTTTCCACTTTGATATAAATTTATAAAGTTTCATGAAAGTATTATAAAACATAATTTATAAAATTATTTTAAACATAAGATATTTATAAATAAAATCGGGGCGTTACATATTTCCTATGTGATTGTGATTTCAGCTTCAAAATGCCCCTATGAAGAACTCCACGAAACAATTCACCATCATCACAAGACCCACCAGGACATCCAGAACTCGTAGAAGCCTTAAGACATTTCGTTCGTACCTATACCCCTGGGCATAACCCTACTAATGAACGATCGTTAGAAAGGTTTCTTTGAATGAATCCCCCAAAATTCTTCGGAGAACCTAACGATCTGAAAGCTGAAAACTGGATAGCCAGCTTAGAGAAAATTTATGAAGCTATGGATATATTTCCCGAAGAACGGGAACGAGTACAGTACGCGGCCTTCCTCTTAGAAGGACCCGCTTTGAGTTGGTGGAAGCACGTCAAGAAGACCTGGATGGAAGACCAGACTAATTACAATTGGATAGAGTTCATAAAGGAGTTTCAGAATAAATATATCCCTTAAGTGATATGAGATAATCGAGAGGCTGAGTTCATGAGCTTAATTCAAGGGTACATGTGAGTAGCAGAGTACGAGGTGAAATTTGTAAGGTTAGTTCAGTACGCTCGCATATTTTGAATGATGAACGGCGAAAGACCAAGAGCTTCATTGATGGACTCAAGCCAGACCTGCGGTAGGCCTTATCTTCCTGGGATATTGAATCTTATAACAAGGCAGTAGACTGTAGCACCCCGACCGGAAAGGTGCCACATCCCCCGCACCGAGACCCGACTCGAATATGAAATGGACAATCCATACCCGAGCTAGATCACGGCGAACGGGGACTCACTCACTCCTTAGGCTAGGCGGGAACTAAACCTTCGCAATCTAATCAAAAGAACAAGGATAATTGCCAAAGCAGAAGCATAACATATAACCTCATAATACTTCAAGCCACCTAACAGTTCAACTAGCACAATAACCTGTTCTCGAAAATTCGTTCATAACATAATTCTATAGTCATAATCATAGTTATACATTTATCCATTCTTGCAAATTCAATCAAATTACAAGATGCAGATGAAGTGACTCAGACTTAACCAATAGACCTGACGAACTAGACTCCCCGCCTAGCACTCCAACCTGCAAAGAAACTGAAAACAAACCGGGTTCAGTCTACACGAGACTGGTGGGTATAAGATCAGGCATAAATAGCGTATACAACAATATTTAACATTCACATGCAAGTTATAATCCCAAATGAGGTTTTAGAGCATTTCCCAAGTGGGTAAAATAAAGAAGTCATCAAAAGGGATTATAACGTTCATTTTCATTCTTTAGGTCTCTCGTGGCCCGGCGAGTGGGCGTGCATCAACTCCAACCAACACCATGTGTAATTCAATAATCATTCATTCATTAAGGCTTTCATGTATATCATTCTTTGTGCACAATCAATCGATTTGATTCAATCGGTCATATACACCTTCTTCCTCTGGTTGATGGCCGGGTGATCGGCCCGAACCATCCATTCATTGACCAAAAGGGGTTACATGACTCCCCAGATGGCACTCAGCTCCCTTTCCCCGCCAATCTCCTGACGAGGTCCGGTACCGCTGTTCAATAGTGGGACTGGTGTGAGGGTTTACCATCAGCCCTTGCCTCCTCGGGTCCCCACTCACACCAAGCCCCTGGGCCCCATTTTGTGCATTCATTCATTCATTTCTCGCCAAAACATTTGGTAGGTTCAAGAAATAAGAGCTTTACGTTTGCAATCATTTACTCGATAAAAGACTCAATATATATATCGTATTACTTTGGCTTAAAGCTTTTCACATAGGGAGATATATCGGGTCGCTTTATCTAAGTAGAAGAGAAACCCACCTGTACGCATCTTACCGAACAAAACCAAGAAGACAAGAAGACTTGAAAGTGTCCTATGAACCCGGCATCTCCGCCCTGGAGAAAACTGTGCAAAAGACAATGTAACTTGTTCGTGAGACTCAAGACCCCAATGAACCATATATGACGTACGGCAATGCAATGAATATGATATGAAGGTATAAGATAAGATATCCTGTCATAGAAACATTCTTGTGTACCATTAATGTCTTAAAGACATATAAACGTTCATTTCAAGAATCATTTAAAGCCGTTCAAGTTCGTAACCTTCACATTTAAATCAATTTGATCCACGACTTTGGAATATCGAACATAACACGCAGTGTAACATATATACAATTCAAGCAAGCTATCAAAAAGAAGTAAGATATCACTTAGGGTTCAAACATGAAGCATCGAAACACATATATATCACTTAACTTCGTTCAAGATCATGTTCTTCATATCTCAAGCTAAATCAATCCAAGAATACCAATGAACAAGCATAACACGTCATATAACAAGTATACCTATCATACAAGCCATAAAAGAAGAGATACATTAGCAATTAGGGCACACATTGCAAGTAAGGATTTAGGCATGTCCATATTTAGAGCAACAATGACACATTGAAACATATCTCGGAAGATAGGTGACGAAAACTCATGAAATTACATAACACATAATATAACATATTATATGACATGTTAATGAAGTGATCGAACCAAAAACAATCAATTAAAGCCATACAATTCACGTTCAAAATCTCAAAAATTCATGCAGAAATGGGCATGGTCGCGGCCGCGACCCATTTCTTCACAAAAATGGTAGCGGCCGCTACCTAATAAAATGACTGAATTTTCAGGCTTTTATGCATTTAACGTGAGCAAATGTGTAAAGTGGTCGAATGCAAAGGATTCAGGTCGCGGGCTCGACCTGAGTGAAAACAACGCAGCAAATACATGCATGTCGCGGCCGCGACTGGTTTTGTACCAATCGCGATCGCGGCCACGACCAGCCATAACCAGCAACCAAAATGCACGAAAAACAGCGGTAAGCTATGCCACAACTTCCTTAACATGATTAGCCAACAATTGAACCCAAAAATGCAATGAAACAACTCCAAAGTAACACACCAACATGCTCCCAAACCATTGAAACATGAAGTGGAGAGTGTGAAGATCATTTCATGCTAAAGCTTGAATATCCATTAATGGTGGTTCATGAATGACTCAACCATCATCTAATACATCACCATAAAAGTAAAGAAGAGATCAAAACAATCATTCTCATGCTTGGAATCAATCTAAATCATCAAGGAATGAATGGAATCAAGAACATGGTGCCAAACCTAACTATTCATGTATCTCTTCATATCTCAAAGCATACAAGCTCAAATTTAGGGATGCATAGCTTAAAATGACACCTAATGAATGTATATTATCATCCTTAGCTCACCTTGTGAATTGGATGGAAGATGGAAGATATTTGAGCTTGAATCTCCAAGGGATGGCATGGCTACGGGACTGGAACTGGAGAAGGGGATATTTTGCTGATTTTGGCTTTTTCCTGAGTGTGGTTCGGTGAGGAAGGGTTATGGGAGGATAGAGGGCTTAACTAGGGTTCCATAGCCTCCAACCATAGTTAATTTGGTCAACAATTGAATAAGTTATGATTTATTTGGTAAAAGGTGGCAGTTTTGTTCTCGTTTCGTTTTTCGGTTGAGTTTCGGTGGTTCAACTGAATTCGGGAAAATATAAGGCTAAGTTCATTAAACTCGAATTTTTGTTGCGAGTTCAGGGAAGTTGACGAAACTCGAATCCGAGTTTCCTAGCTCAAGATATCACATACGGAACCAAAGGTACGCTAATTGCTCGTTAGCCCCCGTTTTGGATTCCGAAATCAAAATAAATTCGAAACTAATGCGAATGAATCCGAAAACATGAAACGAGCATATATTCATTTTCATAACACATATAACTACAACATGTTAGATTTTCACGAAATTTTGGTATCAAATCATATAGAAACGAAACACGTTTATATCACTCATGCATCTGAAATCCCTAACATTTCATAAGTTATAACAACATAAAATTCACTTTTAAATAATAATAATAATTTGCACGATATAATATCATTATTTCAAATTCATAATAATTAAATAGTGAAAGGCACGATTTAGGTGTCAATTTAAAACAAAGTGTACACATTTATTTAATTAACAGTCAAATGCATAGATTAATGCAATTTAATTTACAATGCATGTAGTTAATATCATTTAAATTAAAATGCACTAAATATATAGTACTAATAACATTAAGATTTAAATATATAAAACACGTATAAACAATTATTTCGCGCAATTTGGTAAACACATGCGTCATGCTATTCAACTGAAAACCTGGGGCGTTACATAGACAAAGCCCTGAAAACCGAAACAGGGCATAAGAATATTCGCTTGGCAGCCAATCGCTCTGGTCCCCGTCAGAATAAGCCTTCTCAAGGGATAAAGCGTACTGTTGGACCACCCAGTCAAAAATTTGGGAAAAGACCCACCCCAACTCAGCAAAAGCCTAAGTCAGTCCCGTCCAATCCACAAGAAGAAATCAATTGTGAATATTGTCACAAGCCAGGACATACTAAACAAGAGTGGCGAAAGAAAGATGGCACATGCTTATGGTGTGGAAACCCTGATCACCAGTTTAATTCATGCCCAAAGAGACCGGGACCCAAGGAAAAGGGAAAAGTTGTGGGAAAGCCAGGAAAACCACTGGTCAAAGGCAGAGCCTACGCCTTAGACGGAAACGTGATCCAGACCCTTCAGACGTTGTTAAAGGTACTGTACACATTCTAAACACGCCAGTTAAAGTCTTATATGATCCTGGTGCCACGCATTCATTCATTGCATTAAATTTATGTGCGCGTTTAAATTTTCCACTTGAATGTTCATCATATAATTTCGAAGTAAGTTCCCCTTTGGGAGCTTGTTTCATAACGGATCGAGTATATAAACGCTGCCCTATAAAAATCGGTGACCATTACTACCCTATGGACCTCATGGAACTCCCAATGACGAGATACGGAATCATTCTGGGAATGGATTGGCTCTACAAATATAATGCTAAATTGGATTATTTCAAGAAAGAAATCATCTTAAGACAAGATGAAAGTTGAATACCTGAAGATAAAAGATGAGTGGCAGTGGTTTCTATGACAGAAGCTAAGAAGTTGGTTCAGAAAGGAGCTACAGGATTCATTGCCTATCTTCTAAATAGGCCAAAGGATCAACTCAAGGTTGAGGAGGTAGAAGTAGTAAATGAGTTTCTCGATGTATTTCCAGAACATTTAAACTCGCTACCTCCAGATCGCGAGTTAGAATTCGTAATCGATACAATTCCTGGGGCAGAGCCTTTCTCTAAAACCCCTTATCGGATGGCCCCAGCCGAACTTCAAAAGTTCAGAAAACAACTTGATGATTTGATTGAATCAAGATATATCCGTCCCAGTACATCACCTTGGGGAGCACCGGTGTTGTTTATAAAAAAGAAAGATGGGTCATTACAGATGTGCATCGACTATCGAGAACTTAACCGAATGACCATAAAGAACAAATACCCTCTACCCCACATAGAGGAATTATTTGATGTCCTTCAAGGATCGCAAGTCTACTCCAAGTTAGATTTAAGGCAAGGGTTGTGACACCCCGCTCGTTCACACGTACAGGTTTGTACCACGTGTGAGTTTATTTTCCATAATTATATTTATTTTTATTTTATTTGATGCATTCATGTTTATTTCTAATTGTTTCTTATATGAATTATTTGAAATAATATGAAATATGTGATTTAAACGTCGAGAATATGCCCGAATTTAGATTATGATGTGAATTCTTGTAAATTATGAATTTATGATATGTGAATTTTATTCCCGAGCATGCTAATTTCGTGAAATACGTGATTTAAGGATGTAATTGTATGATTTTAAAATTATTGGACTTAATTGGAAATTCGAATTTGGACCTATTTGCAACTTTTTGAAAGTTTTGGACTCATTTGAAAAATGAGTCATTTTAGTACATGTGTGCACGTTTTAATTTATATCTTGAGCTACGGCACTCGGATTCGAGCCTCGTCTTCGGCGTTCAACTCCTTTCGATGACCCGGACGCAATGGAACAAGTTTCGTAATTTTTCGATGTCGTTTCGAACCCCGACGAAGCATATTTCAGCCACTCGTACCTTAAAACACACCTATGGCCTATGATTGAGCTATTAAACCTAGTCCCTCATCATTTCCTTGACTTAATCTCACCTAAAGCCATCCCTCATCTCCTTTTTGCTGCTGAAAACCGAACCACATCAGTCAAGAAAGGAAGAAAGAAGCTCCAAGAAAGAAAGAAAAGGGAAACCTCCATTTTTGGCCAATTTTTGAACCAAACCATCCGATCCTTTGCTTCTTCTTAAAGATCAAGGTATGAATCTTAATCTCCATGTTCTTGTGATTATTTTGCCCTACTTGAATCATTTATTTTGTTAGAAAATCCATGCGTAGGCCATACTTGATGAATAATTAGGTTAAAGTTTGAAATTCTTGAATTTATGTTACCATGTACGTATGGGGCTGTTTTGTGTGAATTTTGTGCTTGGTTTTCATGGTTATGGCTGCTGTTATGTTCCCTTAACTGCTGTTCGTTGCTTCTATGTTTAAGAAGGAAAAACAGAGGATTTTTGGTATAAAATGAAACTGCTGTCATGGCTCCTTGTTGCTTCGGTCTTGCTGCTAATTTTGAGGGTTCTTGTATGAGTTTTAGGCATGAAATGCATGGAAAATGATCTGGAGTTGTGGAGTTCTGTTACGGGCTGCTGGTGCCCTGTTTTTCCCTCATTTTCAGCTGCGTTTTGGTTGATTTTGTGCACGAATTGAGCTGCTGTCACAGCTGCGTGTTGCTGTCAGTTTTGTGGCTGTTTTGTATGGAATTTGAGCATGATTTTATGACCATAGCTACTGTTATTGCTTCCATTACGTTGCTGTTGTGTTACACCCTGTTCTTGCCCTGTTTTCATGCCCAAATCTGCTGCTGTAACTGCGGAACTGCTGCTGCTTTTGTTGCCGCTGCTGCTTTGTTGATGTTAATGTTTGAAGTTTAAAAATGAGATGGGAAATAATGAATGGAACCTTATATTTATTAATTAATTCATGGGATTAATGTATGCAAGAATTAGTGTACGTGAGTGTTTGTTTGTGAAATTTAGTGCATTATAATTATGTAAGTTATATTATATCTGTATTAGGTATGCATGGGTGTACGTGAGTGTGTGTGCATATATATATGTATTATGTAATTTGTGCATGTGTTTATGTATTGAAATTGTGCATGTGGTTGCATGAGTACGTGAGTGTATATATATATATGTTATATTATATATTAAATGTAATATAATGTGTGTTATATATGATATATATAGGTATATATTTGTATGCTATATGCATATATACGTGTATATATATATATATATGATTACATTTTTGTGAATGTGTGTATACGTGAATGAATATAAATTTATAATGTAATGTATATTATTATTTTGATTTTAATTATAGAATGGTTATATTAAATTTATATGTTATGACCTTGAATAATTTGATCTCACGTGCATGATTTTCGTATTTAATTTCATGCTCTTTAAATGCCTTCTTTTAATTGCTTATGACTTATATGCTATGTGAATATGTCATATTATATGTTAAATGTTTTAAATTAATTTTATGGATTCATTTTATATGAATTTTACGTGATATGAATTTGAACATTTTAAATGGTACCTTTCTTGAATTCTTTTGACACTATAAGTGGTTTCTTTTGCCTCTAAGCTTATCCTATGATATTGATTACTGATTAAGTGATGTGTTATGATATCGTTATGAAATTTATGCTATGATATTGAGAAGGGAAAAACTTGAAATGAAATTTGTTAAAGTTTAAGTGTTCATTTGATATTTTCTTGCATTCATAGCATCCATTTGCATCGCCGTGCGTCTAAGTGGTACATGTTTGAGTCTAAGTCTTTAGTATTGCGTTTGTTTGTCTCAGGGGTGCTTCCGGGAGGAGTCGTGCCCGGAGTTTAAGTTGTTTGGGATCGTTTTCTCGCACCACACTACACTTTTGTTCAAAGGTGAGGTTTAGGTTCTTTTCTTTTTAGTTAAGCGACCTAAGACCATTAAATGTTCGTTTTCTAGCCCGCATGTGACTATATATTATATATATAGTTAAATATGTGTAATGTACAATATGTTTATGATCTTGTTATCAAGTTTTGACTTTTGAAAGGGCTATATCTATGAGCATATATAAGCTAATGTTTTAATGAAAGTTTAATGTTTATGGAAGTGTAATGCTAATGTTCGTAATGTTAATGGTTTGTAATGAGCGAGAATGCATTCAAAGGTAAGGTAAGGTAATGTAATGGTAATGTTGGGCCCCGGAGATGTGGGTAAGGGGGACCCGGGACGACCATGGGGTCGCCGGTTATGACCTCTGTGCACGTTCTCCATCCAAGGTACTACGTACGACCCTAGGGAGGTTGGGGAAGTCGCGGTGCTCTTGATGCCTTCGGAATGAATCGGGGAGGACTCGTGTGGGCTAGCTACCCCTCGAGGAATGTATAATGTAATGGCACTCGTGTGGGTTAATCACCCCTCGAGGAATGTATAATGTAATGGATGGCTAGGGTCGACGGACTCTTCCATCACCGGAGAAGGGGATTGAATGTGATTTCTGTTTTATGTAATGTAATGAGGACCCCAGGATGGGATTTCTGCTCGTACTCGCCGAGCTTAATGAATTGGTTGGATTATGAAACGGGAATAGAGACTTTAGGTTATTGTATTTGTTAAGGATTATGTAATGTATACGTATATGATATGTAATGTCCTTTGAAAATGATTTGGTGTGTAAAAACCTATTCCCGGTTCATAACCTTTATCTTTTATGTGCTTTGCTATCTAAGTATAGTGTGTGGGTGTGCGTTAGCCCCCTCACTCAGTCGAGATATGACTGACACCTCTCCTTTTCCCACTTTTAGTTTGCAGGTCTTTTGAGCACGAGCTAGGCGGAAAAGTGGGTCGTTCGAGTCTCACTTTTGGGTTTAGGTCGTGCTAGGTGCATTACATTCATTTTGTCTTGTATTTAATGAATTAATCATGTTATGAATTTTTTTGTTTTGAGACATGAATTGTTGGTTACGTACATTCGATCTTTTGATGTATATGTTAATTTTGGAATTTTTATATTCCTAGAACTCCTTGTTTCCGCTATTTGTTTTATTTATCGCGCGCTCTGAGTTTGTTTTAGCTCCGCCTAGCCTAGTGAGTGTGTGGTCTCCCGTTCGCTTAGACTTGGGCTCGTATATGGACTTCCCATTTCATACGCGGGTTCGGGTTTAGGTGCGGGGGATGTGGTGGCCCGCGCTCCGGGTGCTACATCCTAAAGTGGTATCAGAGCTCCGGGTTGCAAAACCGGAGTTTTAGTGTCGTGATTGAGTCTGTCTAGGTCGTACGGCGTAGGACAACGTGGTTATGTGACTTCATGCACTTATTTGTTTATTTCTTTGTTAATAGTGCACATGAACATGTATTGACCCGCATGCATATGTATTGGAATTTCTTGAATTTTTGTAGAAATATGCCTCCAAGAAGATATCATCGTCAAGATAGATCTCCCGAGCATTGTCATCATCGGGATCACTCTCCTCATCAAGAGAATAACAATCCACCACCACCTCCTCAAATGGATCCGGGGAACTTTATGGAAAGGCTCGCGGTATTTTTAGAGCAACGAAATCAAGAAAGGAATAATGCCCCGCCGGTTGATAATCATGGAGGAGGCCTTATTACAGCCACCCTTAGGGAATTCAAGAATCAAAACCCACCGGTTTTCATTGGTGGGAACGATATTCAAGCCGAAGAATGGTTGGTCCAAACAAACCGGATATGGAATCTTATACCTTGTGGACCGGATGAGAAACTTCAATGCACCCTTACCATGGTACAAGGACAAGCGTATAATTGGTGGTCAAGCGTTCAAGTGAAGCTAGAGGCCTCCGGGGAAGAAATTACTTGGGAGGTGTTTGTTCGAGAGTTCAAGAGCAAGTATGTCCCGAAAGCTACCCGGAATGGACGCTTGGGAGAGTTCATGGATCTTAAGCAAAGGGAAATGTCGGTAACGGATTATATTAATGAGTTCGAGAGGCTTTCTCGGTACGCCCCAAGTATTGCCAATGATGACGAGAGTAAGGCCTCGCAATTCCTTCAAGGGCTTCAAGAGGATATGAAGGATGCATTAGAAGCTTCGAATACTAGCACGTGGGCTAAAGTGACGGATAAGGCCTTGAGAGTTGAAGATCGGGTGGTTATGAGAAGGAAGAATTCACATGTTGGCCAAGGTTCTAATTCGGATTCTCACTCAATTCTTGGAAAGAGACCGGTGTACGAAATTCATCCTTTTCCGAATCCTCAAAACAAGCAACCTAAACCGGTGAATCCAAATCCTCCTTTGGCTATCAAGGGTCCCGAGTGTGTACATTGCCATCGAACAAACCATTTGTCGGAGAATTGTTGGAAGCTTCACCGGAAGTGCTTCGGATGTGGGTCACCGGAGCATATGTTAGATCAATGCCCACGCAAGAGGCCGGATTATGTGCCGGGAGGAAATCCGAGACCCGCGATTCAAGCTCAGGCATACGCTTTGGGTGGAGAAGGAGAAAGAGTGGCCGAGATTAATCAAAATGCCCCGGTGGAAGGTACACTTGCATACATGGCATAACATCACATGCATTGGTCGATCTCGAGACCATTTATTCATTTATTTTCGGGATGCATTATTGTGATTGTTGTTGGTTGTTGTTTTAACTTCATTGTATGCCCTATTACTTGCGCATGACTTTGTTGTGAGTTCTTTTGAGAGTTCTTGGTGAGAAGTTCTTTGACGGGAGTGTTCGGTAAGCTTGAGGGTCGAGTTCTCCTTGTCAACTTGTTAGAGCCATCGAGAAGAGATAAGGTTTGAGGTACAAGATCAAATAAGGCAAGAGGTCGAAAATCGAAGAGTCAACTCGTGAGATCGATGAGAAGTTGTATCCGGAGTGGTTCGAGGTCCCAAGCCGGACCTGAGGACAGGTCCTTTTTAAGGGGGAGAGTTTGTGACACCCCGCTCGTTCACACGTACAGGTTTGTACCACGTGTGAGTTTATTTTCCATAATTATATTTATTTTTATTTTATTTGATGCATTCATGTTTATTTCTAATTGTTTCTTATATGAATTATTTGAAATAATATGAAATATGTGATTTAAACGTCGAGAATATGCCCGAATTTAGATTATGATGTGAATTCTTGTAAATTATGAATTTATGATATGTGAATTTTATTCCCGAGCATGCTAATTTCGTGAAATACGTGATTTAAGGATGTAATTGTATGATTTTAAAATTATTGGACTTAATTGGAAATTCGAATTTGGACCTATTTGCAACTTTTTGAAAGTTTTGGACTCAATTGAAAAATGAGTCATTTTAGTACATGTGTGCACGTTTTAATTTATATCTTGAGCTACGGCACTCGGATTCGAGCCTCGTCTTCGGCGTTCAACTCCTTTCGATGACCCGGACGCAATGGAACAAGTTTCGTAATTTTTCGATGTCGTTTCGAACCCCGACGAAGCATATTTCAGCCACTCGTACCTTAAAACACACCTATGGCCTATGATTGAGCTATTAAACCTAGTCCCTCATCATTTCCTTGACTTAATCTCACCTAAAGCCATCCCTCATCTCCTTTTTACTGCTGAAAACCGAACCACATCAGTCAAGAAAGGAAGAAAGAAGCTCCAAGAAAGAAAGAAAAGGGAAACCTCCATTTTTGGCCAATTTTTGAACCAAACCATCCGATCCTTTGCTTCTTCTTCAAGATCAAGGTATGAATCTTAATCTCCATGTTCTTGTGATTATTTTGCCCTACTTGAATCATTTATTTTGTTAGAAAATCCATGCGTAGGCCATACTTGATGAATAATTAGGTTAAACTTTGAAATTCTTGAATTTATGTTACCATGTACGTATGGGGCTATTTTGTGTGAATTTTGTGCTTGGTTTTCATGGTTATGGCTGCTGTTATGTTCCCTTAACTGCTGTTCGTTGCTTCTATGTTTAAGAAGGAAAAACAGAGGATTTTTGGTATAAAATGAAACTGCTGTCATGGCTCCTTGTTGCTTCGGTCTTGCTGCTAATTTTGAGGGTTCTTGCATGAGTTTTAGGCATGAAATGCATGGAAAATGATCTGGAGTTGTGGAGTTCTGTTACGGGCTGCTGGTGCCCTGTTTTTCCCTCATTTTCAGCTGCGTTTTGGTTGATTTTGTGCACGAATTGAGCTGCTGTCACAGCTGCGTGTTGCTGTCAGTTTTGTGGCTGTTTTGTATGGAATTTGAGCATGATTTTATGACCATAGCTACTGTTATTGCTTCCATTACGTTGCTGTTGCGTTACACCCTGTTCTTGCCCTGTTTTCATGCCCAAATCTGCTGCTGTAACTGCGGAACTGCTGCTGCTTTTGTTGCCGCTGCTGCTTTGTTGATGTTAATGTTTGAAGTTTAAAAATGAGATGGGAAATAATGAATGGAACCTTATATTTATTAATTAATTCATGGGATTAATGTATGCAAGAATTAGTGTACGTGAGTGTTTGTTTGTGAAATTTAGTGCATTATAATTATGTAAGTTATATTATATCTGTATTAGGTATGCATGGGTGTACGTGAGTGTGTGTGCATATATATATGTATTATGTAATTTGTGCATGTGTTTATGTATTGAAATTGTGCATGTGGTTGCATGAGTACGTGAGTGTATATATATATATGTTATATTATATATTAAATGTAATATAATGTGTGTTATATATGATATATATAGGTATATATTTGTATGCTATATGCATATATACGTGTATATATATATATATATGATTACATTTTTGTGAATGTGTGTATACGTGAATGAATATAAATTTATAATGTAATGTATATTATTATTTTGATTTTAATTATAGAATGGTTATATTAAATTTATATGTTATGACCTTGAATAATTTGATCTCACGTGCATGATTTTCGTATTTAATTTCATGCTCTTTAAATGCCTTTTTTTAATTGCTTATGACTTATATGCTATGTGAATATGTCATATTATATGTTAAATGTTTTAAATTAATTTTATGGATTCATTTTATATGAATTTTACGTGATATGAATTTGAACATTTTAAATGGTACCTTTCTTGAATTCTTTTGACACTATAAGTGGTTTCTTTTGCCTCTAAGCTTATCCTATGATATTGATTAATGATTAAGTGATGTGTTATGATATCGTTATGAAATTTATGCTATGATATTGAGAAGGGAAAAACTTGAAATGAAATTTGTTAAAGTTTAAGTGTTCATTTGATATTTTCTTGCATTCATAGCATCCATTTGCATCGCCGTGCGTCTAAGTGGTACATGTTTGAGTCTAAGTCTTTAGTATTGCGTTTGTTTGTCTCAGGGGTGCTTCCGGGAGGAGTCGTGCCCGGAGTTTAAGTTGTTTGGGATCGTTTTCTCGCACCACACTACACTTTTGTTCAAAGGTGAGGTTTAGGTTCTTTTCTTTTTAGTTAAGCGACCTAAGACCATTAAATGTTCGTTTTCTAGCCCGCATGTGACTATATATTATATATATAGTTAAATATGTGTAATGTACAATATGTTTATGATCTTGTTATCAAGTTTTGACTTTTGAAAGGGCTATATCTATGAGCATATATAAGCTAATGTTTTAATGAAAGTTTAATGTTTATGGAAGTGTAATGCTAATGTTCGTAATGTTAATGGTTTGTAATGAGCGAGAATGCATTCAAAGGTAAGGTAAGGTAATGTAATGGTAATGTTGGGCCCCGGAGATGTGGGTAAGGGGGACCCGGGACGACCATGGGGTCGCCGGTTATGACCTCTGTGCACGTTCTCCATCCAAGGTACTACGTACGACCCTAGGGAGGTTGGGGAAGTCGCGGTGCTCTTGATGCCTTCGGAATGAATCGGGGAGGACTCGTGTGGGCTAGCTACCCCTCGAGGAATGTATAATGTAATGGCACTCGTGTGGGTTAATCACCCCTCGAGGAATGTATAATGTAATGGATGGCTAGGGTCGACGGACTCTTCCATCACCGGAGAAGGGGATTGAATGTGATTTCTGTTTTATGTAATGTAATGAGGAGCCCAGGATGGGATTTCTGCTCGTACTCGCCGAGCTTAATGAATTGGTTGGATTATGAAACGGGAATAGAGACTTTAGGTTATTGTATTTGTTAAGAATTATGTAATGTATACATATATGATATGTAATGTCCTTTGAAAATGATTTGGTGTGCAAAAACCTATTCCCGGTTCATAACCTTTATCTTTTATGTGCTTTGCTATCTAAGTATAGTGTGTGGGTGTGCGTTAGCCCCCTCACTCAGTCGAGATATGACTGACACCTCTCCTTTTCCCACTTTTAGTTTGCAGGTCTTTTGAGCACGAGCTAGGCGGAAAAGTGGGTCGTTCGAGTCTCACTTTTGGGTTTAGGTCGTGCTAGGTGCATTACATTCATTTTGTCTTGTATTTAATGAATTAATCATGTTATGAATTTTTTTGTTTTGAGACATGAATTGTTGGTTACGTACATTCGATCTTTTGATGTATATGTTAATTTTGGAATTTTTATATTCCTAGAACTCCTTGTTTCCGCTATTTGTTTTATTTATCGCGCGCTCTGAGTTTGTTTTAGCTCCGCCTAGCCTAGTGAGTGTGTGGTCTCCCGTTCGCTTAGACTTGGGCTCGTGTATGGACTTCCCATTTCATACGCGGGTTCGGGTTTAGGTGCGGGGGATGTGGTGGCCCGCGCTCCGGGTGCTACAAGGGTACTATCAATTAAAGATTAGGAAGGAGGATATCCCTAAAACAGCTTTCAATACCCGCTATGGACACTTTGAGTTCATAGTAATGCCTTTTTGATTCACTAATTCACCCGCTGCATTCATGGATATGATGCACCGAATATTTCGGCCACATGAGGATAAATTTGTGGTTATTTTCATCGATGACATTTTGGTATTTTCAAAAACGGCTGAGGAACATGCTAAACATCTTCACATAGTGTTAAGCACTTTGTGAGATCATAAGCTATATGCTAAGTTCAGTAAATATGAATTTTGGATAGAAAAAGTAGCATTCCTCGGACACGTAATCTCAGGATCACGTGTTGAAGTAGATCCTTCGAAGGTTGAAGCAATTAAAAACTGGAAAATGCCAAGAAATCCATCAGAAGTGAGAAGCTTCCTAGGACTTGCAGGCTATTATCGAAGGTTTGTAAAGGACTTTTCCAAGATAGCTGCACCTCTCACAAAATTAACAAAGAAGAAAAGAAAATTTGAATGGACCGAGCGGTGCGAACAAAGTTTCCAAGAATTAAAGCAACGGTTGACATCTGCACCAGTACTAATGTTACCAGAAGGAAAAGAAGGTTACATGGAATACCCATTAGTATAGTATCAGGCAGGGATCCAAAGTTCACCTCACAACTTTGGCAGAACATTCAAGAAATGATGGGTGCTAAGCTGAACTTCAGCACAGCAGCACATCCTCAAACTGATGGACAATCTGAAAGAACCATCAGATACCTGGAAGACATGTTGAGGGCTTGTGCCTTAGACTTCTAAGATAACAGGAAGGATTGCCTACCCCTTGTGGAGTTTGCGTACAACAACAGCTATCAGGCTTCTATCCAAGCTGCACCTTACAAGGCCTTATATGGAACGAAATGCAAATCCCCATTATATTGGGATATAGATGAAACCAAAGGAATTAGGAAGCAGAAACCCCAAGGGAATGCTGCTAAGAGTTAGGTACAAGAAGCAACAGAAAAAGTTGAAATCATCAAGCAAAGAATGAAAGCTGCCCAAGATAGGCAGAAAAGCTATGCTGATAATCGAAGAATTGACATAGAATTTGCAGTAGGCAAGAAGGTATTCTTAAAAGCATCTCCAAGAAAAGGGTTTATACGAATTGGGAAAGGAGGAAAGTTAAACCCTCGATATATTGGACCTTTTGAGATACTAGAACGTATCGGTCCAACAGCTTACCGCCTAGACTTACCAGAAAATCTTACTGGGATACATAACGTATTCCATGTGTCCCAACTCCGAAAGTACTTTGCTGATGATTCACACATTCTACCAATTGAAGAAGTACCACTAGAACCCGACCTTACCTATAAAGTAAAGCCAGTCAGAATCTTGCATAGGAAATTCCAAGAATTGAGAAACCGAAGGATTCCTCTCGTTAGAATCCTCTAGAAAAGAAATGGTACTGAAGAACAAACTTGGGAAACAGAAGAAAAGATGTTGAAACATTATCCAGAATTGTTCAAGGACCGTAATAGAATCAGAGGACAGATTCTTTTAAAGGGGGGAAGATTGTAACAGCAGTACTTAGGGCCGAGTCGAGAGAGGTAAGTAAAGGGTTACTCAAGAAGCGTTTATAATCTCAATCCCTATTTATTCTTTCATGCATTGCATTCCTATGTGACTTATGTGCTATAGTTTTAATTAAAAGTTCGTAATTTAATTATTTCCTTTATCAAGCATGTATCTTGAAACTTTTCTCATAGAATCTTAGAAATCTAGTATTATCCCTTTCCAGCACCTAAAAATCCCTTCATATGCTTCAAAACCCATTCCTACAATTTTGGGTTAGAAATTACAAAACTACCCCTATAGCCCTAGAATTTTCCTACATTCCCAGAAGCACTTTTACTACCCAATATTGTGACCAAAAGAATCCTCACATTATTTCAAGGATCTTGACACTCTCCGTGAACCATGATTCCTATCCTAACTCTAGTAGTACAAAAAATCGGCAAAAATCCTACCTATAGTTCAACCGTAGATAACTCTTTACTCATCTACTTTTCGATATTCAATATTATAGTCAAAACAACCCTTGAATTATTTTATGAATTTTCATACATTTACGAAAACTCGATTCCACCCGTAGCATATTTTATAAATATTTTCCTTTTTAAAAAATTATCATTTTATTTTAAACAATTAGCTTTCATTCAATATTCAAAATTTTACTTAAAACGTTTCTTGAATTTTTCTCTAAACTATGACAAATTTTACAACCTTTAAACTTCATCATAGTTTCGTTTATATAATTTTCTCATGATTTTCATCATCTTTAACGTTCATAATTTATAAACAAAAACTCTAAATATTCCACATTTATAATCATGACGAAACTTATTTTTCACTCGTTCTTTCGTTAATTTACTACTTCAAGTTTTCACCTTTCATCTCTTGAATAAATTTTATACCATTTTACATTTATTTTTATTCAACATGACATCATCCATGACAACACCTTCTGAAAATAGACTTTCTAAAAATAGAAGGTTTTGAATAAATGAATATAATTCAACCACATTTCCTATATAGCTACCAAGCATTTGTTTAAAATATGAGACAGCCACATTTCCTACATAGCTACCAAGCATTTGTTTGAATAATGGAGCATCCACATCTCCCTTAAACTCTTAGGAATTGCACAAAAGCCCCTCATTCCTACCTATAAATACCCCTCCCAAGCATAATTTCTAACTCGCAAAATCAACACACAAAATCTCTCCCTCACTCTCCTCACACAAGTTATCCTTCTCTCTCTCTCTGTAAGGTATGTTTTTCTTTTATTATTCCATGCTTTATATTATGTTTTTAGTATAATAATAATAGTAGCATGCTTAGATTTAATTAAATTATGCTTTAGGCATTTTATTTTATGAAATATCTACATAATTGTTAGTTTTAAATACAATGTGTGTACATTATTAAATTTTATTTAATTAAATGCATGAATTATGATATGATATAATATGAGTATGTATTTAAATGATTATGATCTTGTTTGATTAAATTCATGCCTAGAATAATTTATTTAGAATTATCTTTCATAGAGAATTTATATATTTTGCGATATTATGCTTCGAATTCTATGTTATAACTTTGAATATGATTAGGCATGTTACACACCCTCTTTGAATCTTCAAATAGACTTAAGAACATGTTCTTAGTGTTCTTGGACATGTGTGTGTGTGTGTGTGACGTGTGAATAGTGTGTGTGTGTGTGGCGTGTGAATAGTGTGTGTGTGTGTGTGTGTGTGTTTGATTTTATGTTATAAGGTGTTTAATTCATAAGAAATTGAATAGTAAATGTTTTTAATAGTATTTTTGACTTTTTGGTCAAATTAAATTCAATTAATTTAAAAATAATTATAAAATAGGTTGTGGGCTTTTTAAAGAAAGATTTTTCGCGAATTTTCCAAAAAATGGGTAAGTTATGAAATAATTTTAAAATCTAACCTACATTGTCAAGTTAAACCTTAAATTTCATTTCAAATCTTGTAATTAGAATTATAATATAGTTAATAGATATTTGATTAGTTAAAGATCTCATAAACCCTAATTTATTAAATAAATTCCCTTAAACGGGTGAATTTAGGGTTTATCGGGAAATCTTTAACATATTATATAACATGTACCTTGTATAGTTATTTAATTATGATATGGTGTGTAGTTAATTAGTTAGAGACTAAGGACCTAGTTCTAAGTCAATAGTAGTTATTACTTTCAGGCGACGATAGGATCGAATAGTGGAATCCTCACAATTCCACCTAAATCTCGGTACTCGGTGAGGGTTTAAATCCTTTCAACTGAAATCATGATAAAATATTTTAATTCATTCCTTTGAATTTCCTTTCAAACTATTATCCCTTTTATGGGAAAATAATTATAATGTTGTCCAAAATTCACATATTTACCCAAAAGTACTTAGTACTTTCTCCCGGTAAATATTCTCGTCTTGCAAGTAAAATTATTATTTTCTTATGGGCCCGATCGTCTTGGTAGAAGTAGTAGTCCGAGAGGCATGGTCTGAGGTCTACTACTATTATACCAACCGCCCACTAGATCTTGATGATGGTTTAACCGGAGGTTGGTTATTCCACATCAGGTGAAGGGAAAAGGTACGTCCCTCCCACAATATTGTTCATCGTCACTAGGGTTTGCTCCCCTACGTGACACTAAGGGGTGAAGGCTGGTATTATCGTATTTGTTTTATTAAGTAACAACACCTTGATCAGTGGCATTACTATTTTCCTGGATTTTAAGGAGTTAAGGTTGGAGAAGCCTAGCTTGCGGGCATCAAAATCATTTCTTCAAAAAGGTTCATAAATTTTCTAAAGTATAACCTATATTACCCCTACTTCTGTTGTTTCAAACTAATATGAACCGGATATTATTGTCATATAATTATTTGTGACTATATACTATATTTTCAAACCAATATTTTCTTGGTCAAAAGATTTCAAAAGAAAAACCTTACTTATAATCATAAACCTCAAACCCCCGTCACTTAGTCATTTTGACTAACCCTCCTACTCTTTTAATTCATGATTTCAGGAATACACACATCGACCAAGGGCTTGATCCCATCAGGTGGATCTACTAAGGTCCAAACTTGATTAGAGTACATGGAATCCATCTCGGATTTGATTGCTTCTTTCCACTGTTCAGAGTCTGAATCTAACAGTGCCTCCTCATAAGTTAATGGATCATTATCCATTTGAGATGTTTGGTGGAGAAAACCAAACCCTCTCTCTAGTTGTCTAGGAATGCATTCAGAATGTCTTATTTGAGGTGGATTTTCCCGTGTATCACTCTCTGCGATTGGCTGAGGGACGTTAGTCTCCAAACTTGGTGTGGGACCTTGGTCTCGAACCTCTTCGAGTTCTGCGATCTTGCCTTTCTTTTCTTTAGGGAACGAGTCCTCAAGAAAAGTGGCGTTTCATGACACAAAGAACTTTTGTTCAAGAGGATCGTAGAAATAATATCCTATTGATTCTTTAGGATATCCTACGAAGTTACATAAGCTTGATCTAGCTTCAAGCTTATCTTCCACTGTCCTCTTCACGTAAGGAGGACAACCCTAAATTCTTAAGTAAGGATAATTAGGGATTTTGCCAAACCACATCTCAAATGGGGTCTTGGGTACAGATTTAGAGGGAACAAGATTCAGAATCTTAACTGCTGATTCTAGGGTATAACCCCAGAACGAAGGTGGCAATTCAGTGAAACTCATCATGGAACGAACCATATCAAGTAGGGTCCTGTTCCTTCTCTCCGAAACTCCATTTAATTGAGCAGTTCCAGGAGGAGTCCTTTGAGAGATAATTCCATTATCTCTGAGATGACTAAGTCACTTAGATACTCGTCACCTCGATCAGATCGAAAGGTCTTAATCTTGTGACCGATTTGGTTCTCAACCTCCTTTTGAAATTCCAAGAATTTCTCAAAGGCTTCGGATTTATACTTCATTAAGTACACATAACGAAAATGACTAAAGTCGTCTATGAAGGTTATGAAATACTGATGATTGTTTCTCATACTTACACTAAGTCGTCCACAAACATCAGTATGGATTAAATACAATACTTTTGTGGCATGTTCCACTTTACCATTAAAGGGAGTTTTGGTCATTTTTACTTTAAGACATGATTCACAATGAGATAACTCTTTAAGTTCATTATCATAGAATGATCCTAAATTGGTTAACTTAGCAATCTTATCTTTAGAAACGTGGCCTAAACGTACGTGCCATAAAGAAGCCGAGATCTTGTCATCTCTTTTGCATTTGTTTAATTGTTCTATATTCAGAATATTGGTGTCTTTAGTTGTATAAAGTCTATCAGATAATGTACCAAGCAAAACGGAAGTTTTATTCTTCTTAAGATAAAAGTTTCCATTTCTAGAGAAAGTCGCATATCCTTCACAATCTAATATTGGAATGGAAATTATATTACGAATAATAGAAGGTACATAAAGGACTTTGTTCAAAACCCAAGTAAAGACACTTAAATCTAATCTACACGTCCCGATGGCTTGAACTTGAACGTTTGATCCATTCCCAACCTTCAAGACGCATTCTCCTTCTTCAAGCTGCCGAACCTCATTTAGCATTTGTACATCATTACAGATATGAGCTCCACAGCCGGTATCAACTACCCAAGGATTAGAATCAAAGATAGATTTACTTCAACAATAAACACACCTTTCTTTAGAGTATCCTTGTACTCTTAGCAGTTCCTCTTCCAATGCCCTTTCTTGTAGCGCCCGGAACGATGGGCCACCACATCCTCCGCACCTAAACTCGAACCCACATATGAAATGGATTTTCATACATGAGCCCAAGTCTAAGCGAACGGGAACCAACACTCACACGCTAGGCTAAGCGGGCTAAAACTCGGACAGAGCGCGCAAAACAAACAAACGAGAATGCAGAAGCAATAACATAAGGATCGAAAAGAGCTCTAAACTAACATTTACATCATATACAATGGCCTTGTAATGCCCCGAATTTCATTAATTACATTCTTATGTTTATTATAATTTTATAAATTATATTTTATCATATTTTCATGCAATTGCATGAATTCATATTAAATTTATAATTTATCTCATAGCTTGAAAACATTTATTGCCTGAAATAATTACCGAGAGTGCTTCAATTACGAACTTGTCCCTACTTATTCATTTTTCTAAATTTAGGGACTAAATCGCATAATTTCCCAAGGACTTAATTAATCATATTTTAAAACCATACATACTTGATTGCATGACTCCATAAGGCAAGGGATTAAATTGCAATTTATACATTTCACACAAATCAAAATTGGTGAATCACGTAATATGCATCTCCAAGCTTCCTTGATCCATTTCATCTAAAAATTCACCAGCATATTCACCCCTCTTGCTCTCGGTTCTTCAAGTAAAAAGGGAAGAAGAGATTTTCATCTTTTCCATCAGGAATTTCAAGAAATATTTGAAGTTTTAAAGCTTGATCATCATCATCATCTTCCTTCTCCATTTCTTGTTCTTCCAAGGTGGGTGTATGGTTTGTTACTTGATTCTTGATCAAATATGATATATCTAGGGTTAGGAATCTTTGAGTATATGGATTAATTGTTGTTTGCTACTTGAATATATGTTTTTTCTTGGATTTATACATGAATTCTTGAAGAATTGGAGCTAATATATTGAATTCATACATGAGCTTAAAAGTTGAAAACCTTGATTATTAAGCATGGTTTGATGTGTTCTTGTGTGTTTTATGATACTATGAACATATATGTATTTTGTTTTCCAGAAAGCTTGCATGTTGGTGATCAAAGCTTGAGTTTGTAATGACTTTGTTGTTATGCCGTGAGCTTCCCCTACTTCTGCTCTGTTTTTCAAGTTGCAGAAGCTGGGAACGGTCCTTCCCGCTTCAATGTGTTATGGGAACGGTCGTTCCCACGCTTCTGATTTAAAATAGGCGGACGAACCTCGGAACGGCCTGCGTGCCGGAAGGGCCGTTCCCAGAAGAGACGCGTTTCAATTCTAAAAGTTACTGGCACGCTTTAGAGGGGCATGGGAACGGCCCTTCCCATTTTCAACTGGGAGCTGGAACGACCCTTCCCATTTTCAACTGGGAGCTGGAACGGCCGTTCCCAGGCCTGCGACAGAACAAAACATTCTGTACAAAAATGGGATTTTGGGATTTTAATCCCATGGCTTCTTTAATCCCAAATTGCTATTATATGATTGATTACATGCTAAAAGAAGATGTTGTCATGCCACATTGCGGATTGCTCGTCATTTCGTTGCATTTTCACAATGTCTTATTTGGTCCATTTTGAGTCATGTCTCACGTGTACACGTCTATCTTGCACAGACCAGCTTCACGGGAAACGAGGAGCAAGCTCTGTAGAATGTGCACTACTTGTCTTTTGTCGGTAAAGGTGAGGTTTAATTGCTAGTTACATAGAACCCGTATAACCATTATGTGGAATTTCAAGCCAAAAGGTATACTTATTTATGTATAGTGATTTCTAAACTCGTAAACATTTACAAGCAAGCCATGTTCATGAAAAGCAAGTCATGTATCGTGATTGATTGATTGTTCGTGTTTGGCGACTAAAGCATGTTCACGTTGGGCCCGATGGTAGTGGTTTGAGCCAACCGGGAAAGCGTGGGCTGACGGGTAACTCGAACTCCATCCTCACCACATTGGGATGACCCCTGAATCCGCTAGGAGATTAGTGGAGGAAGGAGTTCCGGGCTTAGGGATTCATGTACCCTCTGCTCAATGAGATTGGATGATGGGCCCTTACAATCCTACCATCACCCAGAGAAAGAAGGAGACTGGGGACAGGTCCGGCACCACGGATTATCCTCGGGTTATTGTCATGATGCACTTATTGATTATCTTGCTTGAATACAATATGCACAAACGCACGATAACTGAATTGCATGATCACCTATTAATTAATAAAGCAAGCATGTATTGTACACAGTCGGAGAAGGTTGGAGATTGCCCTCACTCGTCGGGCCACGTATTGCACGTATTGAATGCATGAAAGTGATTAAAGTATTTAATATGGATAGTTGTAATCTCGGGCGAGTTCTACGTTATTATAAACTTATAATACTCTTAATTATAAAACCTTACCCGAGGTTATAACTTGTATGTTAATTGCTCAAATATATATTTATTGCCCCTCACTCAGTCTTCCATGGACTGACGCCCCACCTTTCAGGTTGTCGCGGTCGTGTGCTAGGCAGGAGTCAGAGTCGTGTCATGTCGTCCAGCTGAGTCTAGCACTTCATACACTTTCATGTTATTGATCTTGATATTTTGGAGTTAGTATGTTATGGTTATTGTTAGTATTTGAAGACTTTCGCATGTATGATATATAGGAGATGATAATGTATTGATAAGTGTTGGTATTTATTAGTATTTATACTTTCGATGCAAATATGGTACCTATATGTATTAATGATATAATGCTTCTGCCTTTAAATTTTATGTCTTAGTTTTGTAGCACTTTGGGGGATAGTCCCGCCTAGCTAGCTTGTTTCTTTTACTTGTCACTCGTTCGCTATAGGTTAGTTCATGTACGAATTATCCATTTCGTATGTGGATCGGCCCATAGTGCAGGGGTGTAGTATCTCTCCGTATAGGGGTGCTACAGGCCTCCCGGCCCAAAATAGGTCAAGTGAATGCATCAGGAGTTCATAGTCCTTCAGAATACAATTCTAATATCAAATACAAAGGATGAGTGTCCAAAAGCAGGAATTATGAATGCAACTCAACCTAGACACACAAGTACACGACCATGACTCGCACTTCCCTGCCTAGCTCGAAACAACCTGCACTGAATGTGGGAAAATGAGAGGGGGTCAGTCAACAACTCGACTGAGTGAGGGGGCTAAACTCACACCCACACCTAAGTATATATAAAGCAGAGCATATAACAAAGGTGACAGCCATGAATCGAGACTAGGGTTTTGCATACCAAAACCTTTTCCAAATATAACATATAATACAAGAGAAAACCTATCTCGATCCATGATCTATCGAACATAACATAACATAAACATAAGCCCGGCGAGAACGGACTAACCCAAACTCCTCAATACATAATCTGAAAGCGTAAATCATAAATCAATCCAACCCCAACAACATGGTGATCGGGAATCAAACCCTTGCCACCTACTTACGTATGTACGAGGGGTAGCTAACCCACAATGTATTCGGAGCATCACGCCTCATCAACCTCCAAGAATCGCGCGTAACACTACGAATGGGAATCATGCACAGGCTTAACCTGTAGCGCCCCAAGCGGTGAGGTACCACACCCCCGCACTATGACCCGACACGTGTGCGAAATGGAAGGTCCGCACACGCACCAAGTCACAGCGAACCGGTGACAAACAAAAAAACAACCTAAGCTAGGCGGTACCTAAACCCTATACAGAAGCAGATATGGAGAACCTGAATGCGGAAGCAATGTAAAATACGAATTTTCAAAACTTAAATTAGCAATCACAAATTCATATATCCAGAAAGTAAAACAGTATCAACCTAAACGGGTTCAACTAAACAAAGCAACCTGTCCTAGCTTGTCCCGAATAACTATACAACAAAACGGGTTCAACTGGCCTTAGAAACCTGTCCCGATCAAACATATAATCAAACGAGTTCGACTAATCCGAGCACCTATCCTAACCTGTCCCGAACTCTATACATTCAAATCATAAGTACGAACCTGGATAAAATATATCATAGCTTATAAAAATTAACAAACTTAATTCGAAATAAAACACTTATCAAACTCAGACACACTGACACCGACTCAACAGACACTAACAGCCGCCTAGATCCAACGAACACCAAGGCAAAACCTGCAAACTAAAACATAAAAGGGGAGGGGTCAGTCCAAAGACTGAGCGAGGGGTTAACACACGCACGCTATACATATATAAATAGAGCACAACACAAAGTAGAAGCAATATTCGTGAACCCGGGGTTAGTATTTGCACGCCAAAATATTTTCCCGTGATAATATACATATAGGGAGACTTGTCAAACAGACCAAACAAATCTTAAATCAATGGTTTCTTAAGGCACAACTCAGATTCATGCAGACTTAGCACACATACCGGAACGTAACTCATTAGTATAAAGGTATACCAATTTTTATCTTAATTTAAGAATCTACCCCCGTTTCAAGAACTTATGACAGACGGACAGACAGAACACTCTTACTCATACCAAAGCAAAACTCATAAAACAATCCCACCATCACACCATTGGGGAAGAGAGGTGCCCCTCTCAACCCTCCACAGAACGAAACTTGTGAACCGGAGGATCCCACCCGGTTCCTTCGACGGCCAGCCAAAATGCGCTCCGTCGGCATAGGAGAACTAAGTCTCCCATTGGTGGAGAAGTGCACAGGGGTCGTAAACGGCGACCCCATGGTCGGCCCGGGTCTCCCTTACCCACAACTCCGGGGTCCATCACACAGATAAATAGACATATATCGGAAACTTAACCCGCCACACACAGACAGACAGACATATCTCATGCATATCGTACTTATCATATCGTACGTACATATCACGCAGACTGACCTCGAAATCATAACATACCAAAACTAAGCATACATAGGCTCATACATAGCGTTTCTTACTTTTCATATCAAATCATATGACAAAACCATCAAAATACGTACTTCGCACATATCTACATATACATAAGGCTTATAAACCGCACGTATTGGAAAACGAGCACGTTGCAATAGGGTATAACTATATCCTAACCTCACCTGGCACCAAACACAGCCGAAGACACAGCAGATGGTTCACCCCGGAACCAGCACGACTCACTTGTCACCACCCCGGGTGCACCTGAATCAACTGAACACACACAAAGCAGACCACAAAGCTCAGACTCAGACAGACAACCACACAGGGACGCACGACAAATGCAATAACATAAGCAGGATTCAAATTCCTATTAAGTACATGCAAAACAAAACATTAAGGCATGTTCAGGTGCACAATTAATGCAAATAAGAGGACTAAAAGACAAATCAAATTATATCCTTTCATTTGTTACACAAATAATTTATTTATTACATAACAAATTTAATTAACAAGGTTAATCAGTTCATATCATGCAATTTACACATTTCAGAAAATTACATAAACCTCCCCTCTAGGTTAAACAATTAACAAATTTAACATACTGGGACTCACACTGTAAATCAAAACATATCACATTTCATATAGAGGCACGTAGTACAAGAACAATCAAATCACATAATAGCATGCTTCGAGTTTCATATGAATCACATGAGCTTACCTATCAATTCCCAACCATATTAAGTTCATATAATTCAGGTATAGCATATCCAGTTCGTATATCACAGAACGGATTCAATTGACAAGGTTTACCTAATTAAATCAAACAAATTCATATCCTTTCCAAAATTACACATACATTCTTCCAAGTTAAACCATTAGCTCAATTAGACAAAAGGGGATTTAAATTGCAAATCAAAGCATCCACATATATCATAATTCATTTCATACATGATTTCATATACAATGGAGTTCAAATAGATCGAAAAATCAAGCAATTAACAATTTATTGCAATTAAGACAATTAATTTCAAATATTCAAATTACACAAAATAAATCACAATAAATCAACCGGACATCCGATTAACGAACGGAAAGTGGCGTTGAACTCACCATAACAAGAAGAACATTCTTATCGGGCGCCACCGGAATGCCACCACTGTAGCTGTCGGAATTTGGCGGGACTGCCGCCGGGCCGCCACCGAAGGTCGCCGAAAAAATCCCGAAAAATCAATCCTGAATGAAGTCTTCGTGCCCGTTCCGAATCATCGATCAATTTCTGAAAATTCCAAGTCAATCTCCTCCAATATCAGATCTAAGAACATGAAAACCCTAAAATCTTCAAATCCAAATTACTTCCAAACCGGTGAACCAAAATGAGATCCGAAAGAGGCATCGGCTTACCTGTGACGAGCTCTTCGAAAGCCCTAAGGTAGCTCGCCGGAAAAATCCTCGGAGCTAGCGCCGCCGTTGCACCGACACTGTGCCGCCGTGATCCACCGCTAATTGGCCGAATCAGGAGTCGTGTGGTCAAAGGCCACTAGTTCTCGTCATTCCGAACAACTTTCGTAAAGGGTCCGAGGCCAAAAGATCGCCAAAAAAGGCCCCGTTGGCCGCCGAAGTTTCTGCCGCCGCACGCCTCCCCGGAACCACCACCTACGGCCAAAATTCGGTGAAAACGATGCCGGAAATGGACTCAGGGGGGTCGGAAAACCTTGGAAAACACTAACCTTCGCCGAAAAAAGTCGCCGAAACGGCGGAAATCGCCAGTGCTACAGTAGCGCCGCCTACCGCCCGCTTCGGGTGGCGCGTGCGCCTTCCTCGCCGCCCCAATGGCGGCGCCGCCTACACAGAAAATTACGCCGAGGAGCCCTCTTGCCATCCTTGGGGCGCGTGTCAACCAAATCCCGCCGGAAACTTCTGCGAGGAGGCAGCGAAGTGGCGGTGGTCCGCCCCCCCTCCAGCCGCGTCTGAAAATGGCAGAAAAAGTCCTCCATCGCTCGTCGGTTGGTCGAGTTCTTAGTACGGTTGTGACCGAGTCGTCGAGCTCATCGAAAAGGACTATTGGATCATCGAATTCCATCGAGAAACGAGCGAGTTCCAGGTTGTGCATGTTTTCACACCATGAGTGTGTGTGCACAGTGAAAAACGCGGGAGAGAGGGAGAGAACTGAAGTCTGCTGCGTTTGGCACGAAATACGGGGATCCGGGTATATATCTCGGGTCCTCGTACGCGAAAACGATCGGGAGGAAGGGCTAACGACGTCAGAATAGGGCAACCTCAGAGTCTACGGACTCGTCTCGATGCCCCAAACGCGTTGAAGGGGTCGAAAAGGTCAAAAACTCGATCGAACGAGAAATGACCGAAAAATCCCTAAAAAGAGAAAATTACAAAGGGGCCCCTAAACTCTAAAAGAGTTCAAAATAAGGCCACAAAAAACATAAAATCACATAGTTAAACACATAAAAAGGTTGAAACGTGGCGTACCTTATAAATCGGACGAGCGGGATGTTACATAAGCCGACGGCTCTTGCCATCCCGGGCGTCCTTACCCACAATTCTCGGGCCCAAATATAACGTAACGTACCAAGTTCCCAACTTGCAAGGCATACTCGCGTATACATATCATATACGAATAACAAAGTTCAAATCATAGCTTATTTATGCCAATACTTATGCTAATTTCGAAACATAAGCTTATTTCACAAAATCATAACATAGCTTAATCACTCGTATTTAATATATATAAGATATATATTCGCATACGGGGTGAGAAAACAACACGTAATAGGTCATAGGTCACTTAGCTAATACAAAAGATCCTAACCTCACCTTGAAGCAAAAGAAGCGGAACTAAAACGAACGGACAAAGGAGCACCTAAACCTCGGGCTCTGGTACGACTAGAAGAGGCTCTGAAACAAAACAAGGCAAGACCCGAGACTTAGACTCAAAATGTACCAAATATGACGCTCAGAAATGTTTATGAATGCAAAGGATGCAAAATGAGATGCATAAACACGTCACTTAAGTCATATTGATTCATATCTTGGAACCTTATATCAATTCGAGCCACAAATAATTCAAACTAATCATGATAGTTCAAACAAAGGCATAGAAATTCAAGCTCATGCATAGACAAGGCTCACGGCAAGAACGAAACATGAAAGTAGCAAATTAACACTCGAAAGGACATATAAAAGTCTTTTGGAAGCAAAGGAATCAAACCAAAAAAGTCGAAAAAACACATTTCTTACAGCAACCTAAGAAACGCCCGTTTCGTGTTTTCAAGGTATGACCAAACGCCCGTGTCAAACCCTTCTGTGACGATTTTTGGCTTCCCAAATGGGCGTTTGCAAAATACACTAAGGCACCAAAGGCCCGTTTGGACAGCGTCTGGAGCTAAAAACTAGCGAGAAACAGGGGTTCGAACCAAATTCCAAAGTACCAACATATTTCCCAACAAATACAACGAGAACAACACATTACATGTTGAATACACCAATGTATGCATATCTAACCATGAATCATGCAACGAAGTTCCAAAAACTCAAACCCACATAAACACATTCAAGCTCAATTATGTCACCAAACAATAAATGCAATCCCAACCAAAACCATGAATTAAATGCAACACTCATGACATATAAAACTCAGAAATGAAGTCATAGTTCAAGCCAATCAATCCAAGAATCACAAATTCACAAGTTAACAAGAAACCCTTACTATTCACATATATCTAACTCAAACAAAAATCACATTCTGAAGAGAAAACAATCGGTAGAAAGATGGAGGATGTCGTGGAGAGTTCGGAACTTACTTCGAATCGGAAATTGGTCAAGAAATGGAGGAGATATAGTGATTCAAAGTGATCAAAGCTTGGGACAAAGTTGAGAGCTTCTCTTTCTTCTTTCTCTTGATGAAATAACGTAATGAGGGGAAAGAAAGGGTTCAAGGCTTTAAGTCTTGGACCGGTTTGGTTCAAGGGGGTTCGGTTCGGTTCAAGGTTTCCCGGTTCAATTGGTTTGGTTCAAAAGGTGTTGGGTTCAAATCCAAAATTATCATAAATTCCAATATAATCAAAATTCACATAAGTTCAAATAGATTCAAACAAGACAAGTAAGAAAATTATAAGAAATAAAACGACAGTTAAATCATATATTACATAATTATTGAATTTAAATCGCGTACGTATATCATACCTATACGGTTGAACAGTCAGGGTGTCACAATCTTCCCCCCTTAAAAAGGACTTGTCCTCAAGTCCGTTCCGACTCCTCAAACAAACCAGGGTATAACCTTCTCATATTTTCCTCGGTTTCCCAATTCGACTCCTCAGACTTTTGATCTCTCCAAAGCACCCTGACCAACGGAATTTGCTAATTCCTTAATTCTTGTAACTTACGGTCTTGAATGGTAACGGGATGCTTTTCTATTGTCAAGTCCGGCTCCAAGTGAACTTCTTCAACGGGAAGGATAGTTGCCTCGTCGGGATAATACTTCCTAAGTTGTGAGACGTGAAACACGTTGTGTATCCCGGTTAAACTTGGTGGTAAATCCAATTTGTACGCAGTGGCTCCAATTCTTTCTAAGATCTCAAACGGCCCAAGGTATCGTGGATTAAGTTTTCCACCTTTACCTATTCGAGTGAAGCCCTTCCTAGGAGATACTTTCAGAAAAACTCTATCTCCAACCTCAAACTCTAAGGGTCTTCTTCTCTTATCGGCGTAGCTCTTCTGACGAGCCTGAGTTGCTCTCATCCTTTGTCGAATCATATGAACCTTCACAATAGTAGCAGCAATATTCTCCTTAGGCTCGACTCTCTCGAGTTTATCCTCTTCAGTCCATCTCCAATCCTCAATATCCCAAAATAGAGGAGACCTGCACTTCCTTCCATAAAGTGCCTCGTAAGGAGCCATCTTAATTGAACCTTGATAACTGTTGTTATAAGCAAACTCAACCAAAGCCAGGTGCTCGTCCCACTTATCCTGGAAATCCAAAACACACGCTCTAAGCATATCTTCCAAGTACTGAATCAACCTTTCAGATTGACCGTCCGTCTGAGGATGCGAAGTGGTGCTAAACTTGAGCCTGGTGCCCAAAGATCTCTGAAGATTCTACCAGAAAATCGAAGTAAACCGTGCATCTCTGTCTGAAACAATACTAGCCGGAATCCCATGTAACCTTACAATCTCCCGAACATACAATTCCGCTAGTTTTGGTACTTTCACGGACATTCTAACCTTGAGGAAATGGGCGGACTTAGTCAATCTATCGACAATTACCCATATTCCATCAAACCCTCATTTAACCCTAGGCAAGCCAGACACGAAGTCCATAGTCACTTGCTCCCACTTCCGTTCGGGAATAGGAAGCGGTTGGAGAGTTCCTCCGGGTTTCTGGTGTTCTGCCTTCACTCTTTGACACGTTAGACATATCTTCACGAAGTTCGCGACGTCCCTCTTCATGCCATTCCACCAAAATTTCTCTCTCAAGTCCCGATACATCTTAGTACCTCCCGGATGAATCGAGTACCTCGACCGATGTGCCTCCTCAAGTATAATCCTCTTGAGCTCTTCTGGGACACATATTCGCACTTCATACCTTAACAAACCGAAGTCATCGAATCCAAACTTAGAATTTAGGTAATCTCTCGAACGAGTTGCTAACTTCTGAATCTCTACATCCGAGGCTTGAGCTTCTAACAACTGTTGTCTTAAATCTGGTATTACCATAAGATTAGTCAACCAAGTTCCTGAAACCACGATTTCTGAACCCGAACTTGAAAAACCTGCTTCCAAACTAGCCACACTCGCCTTTTTACTCAAGGCAATCATAATCCTCTAGTAGTTCCATCCAACGCCTCTGTCTTACATTTAAATCCTTCTGAGAGAAAAGATACTTGAGGCTTTGGTGATCCGTAAACACTTCGAAAGTTGCACCGTAAAGATGGTGTCGCCACTTCTTCAAAGCAAACACAACGGTAGCCAATTCAAGTTCATGGGTAGGGTAATTCTTCTCATGCTTCTTCAACTTCCTTGAAGCATAAGCTACCACTCTACCATTTTGCATTAGAACGCATCCGAGACCCTCTTTAGAAGCATCCGTATAAACTGCATAACCTTCGATACTTTCGGGTAAGGTAAGAATCGGTGCAGAAGTTAACTTCACCTTCAGAGTCTGAAAACTCGCCTCACATTTATCATCCCATTCAAATTTCACTTCCTTCTTAGTTAGACGAGTTATCGGAGCAGCAATCTTAGAAAAATGCTTAACAAACCTTCGGTAGTAGCCGACCAATCCAAGAAAACTTCTGATTTCTGAAACATTTCTCGGTCTTTCCCATCGAAGTACATACTCAACCTTAGAAGGATCCACTTCAATTCCGATACCCGAAATAATATCGCCAAGAAACGTAACCCTGTCAATCCAAAATTCACACTTACTGAACTTTGCGAATAACTTGTGTTCCCTCAAAATTTCCAAAACAATCCGAAGGTGTTGCGCATGTTCCTCAGCCGACATGGTGTACACCAGAATGTCGTCTAAAAATATTACCACGAACTTGTCAAGAAAAGGCCTAAACACTCGGTGCATCAAATCCATAAACGCAACTGGGGTATTCGTTAATCCAAATGGCATAACAGCGAATTCAAAATGCCCATATCTCGTATTAAACCAAGCCTTTAGAATATCCTTCTCCCTAATTCGCAGCTGATAGTAACCCTACCTCAAATACAACTTAGAATAAACTTTAGAACCTTGTAGAATATAGAACAACTCCTCAATTTGAGGCAATGGGTACTTATTCTTCACGGTCATCCGATTCAGTTCGCGATAATCTATGTACATACGTAGGGTTCCATCCTTCTTCTTTACAAACAGAACTGGAGCACCCCACGGAGAAGTGCTCGGACGAATGTACCCACAAGCCAAAAGTTCATCAAGCTGCGCCTTTAACTCCTTTAGCTCAGCAGGAGCCATACTTTAAGGAGTCTTCGAAAAAGGCTCTGCTCCGAGATGAAGATCGATTACGAACTCGATGTCCCTATCAGGTGGTAAAGAACCCTATGTCTCAGGGAAAACATCGGTATACTCTTGCACGACCTCCGTCTCCTCAAGTTTGGCCTGATCCTTAGATCTATTCAAAAGATAGGCCACAAAACCTGTTGCACCGTCCCGGATCAGTTTACTCGCCTTAACAAAGGAAATAAACGGGCTTGACTTCACCTTCTCGCCCTTAAAAACCACTGTACCAAAAGAAACTTTCTTCTCTCGACAATCCATCTGAGCCCCATGATCATACGACCAATCCATTCCAAGGATTACATCATATCTTTGCATCGGCATCTCAATCAAATCAGCAAGGAAAACCTGATCCTCAAAGCTTACCGGATAACCCCGAAATACCCTGCAAGTAATCAAACTACCACCAAGAGGAGAGCTAACCACGCAATCATGCGCACATAAAGAAATAGACAAGGACATGGAAACAGCAATATCTCGGGAAATAAAGGAATGAGTGGCCCCGGTATCAAACAATTCATGCAATGTAGTGCCATGAATACTAATGGTTCGTCCAATCACGGCATTGGGATCAATATCAGCGGCTTCCTCCTCTTCAACCCCGAGTGCATAAGCCCTAGCTTAAACAGCGGGCCTCTGATTGCCTCCCGTAGCATGTCCCGGTCTCTTCTTCGGACAAGTACCAACATATGGTCCGTCGCCCCACACCCATAACACCTCTTGTGTAATTTAAAACAGTTCTTGATATGTTGCATATTCCTTGAATTATGGAACTTAGAATTTCTATAATTTATCCACTATCTAATTTAATTATGGATAATTGATTAAAATTCTATGTTTTCTGTAGGGAATCCAATGTGACGAATTTGAAGAGAATTAGCAACAAAAAAGAGCAGTCGCACGATTTTGGAGAAGGGCCCACACCCTCAATTGTGATTATTAGCTTCTTGGATCAAATTTAAGACAAGGAAATAAATAGCCCATGCAATATTGTAGAGGAAGCCCTATTACCACTTAAATTTCTGTGAGCCCAAGATATATCACTATTTGGAAATTAAAATGGCATCACGTTTTTAGGGGGTCCAGCCCATGGTTTGAGAAATTATGTTGTTGATGCAGCCCCACTTCTGTCAATACTTGGGGAGGTTACATACGTTACAAGAGATAGAGTTAGTGGGCATTTATTGAGGAGAGAATGTGGAAAAATAGTGAAGAAGCTTACCCGAGGTCACGGTCAGGAACCCTGACCCGTTTTTCTGGCAGAAACTTGGGCGCATTCTTTGAGAACGTCCCAGTTAGTGGTCATGAATTCCGAAAGAACGTGGAGGAAGTGGGGAAAAAGAATTAAACACATTCTGCACTACTTATTGTTAGGAATAGTGCCCTAGAAAGCCGATTGTATGTCCGCTTTGTGCTTTTCCTTATTGTAATCACAGACAATCTTTGAAGGAAATAACGAATTGAGGCAACACTTCTTTATATGCTCTTGTTTGGTATGCGTTTACTTTATCTGTGCATGTATAAGAACTCCCCTAATCCTGATGACTTTAGGACTCTACCATTTAGGTGAAATGGTTCATGAAACGAGCCCTATATCACATAAGTCATGATTAGTAAAATACTCCTAGCCGATGAGTCCTACCGACAGTGGGAGTGTCAACCTGACTCCTCTAAGGCTTGCTTGTGGGATCACGCCCTTAAGAAGGACCACCTTGTTTCATGGAGGTGCAAAGTGTATAGTTGATACGTGCGTGATACATGAGGGTGCTTACTTTAATAAGTAAGTTCACTGAGGTGCCCCGTGTGAGAACATTCCTAAATGGGAAAGGAAGTTTCTATTTCAGGAAATAGAAACTTCCAGATTAGGAAATATCTCACGAGTCATTGATGTGATTAATTGATCCTTAAGACTTGAGGTTCCTTGTCACTTTATGAGTTAACTCTATAGTCTTAGGTATAAGCTTTAAAGGGTGTCGCCTTAGACAACTGATTCAAGGCTTATGCTGGGGTTGCACAAGTGATTCATGAAAGTGAATGAGAATCAAGAAAGGACCTACACTTGCATTTGCAAGGTGATCTCTTATTGTGTAAGTCATTCATATGCCATATGTAGTCCTTGGCCAAGGCAGTAGATCAAGACGTCAAGAAAAGGGTTTCTTGGATTGAGATCAAATGGATATGAAATGCACTTAGCTTTAAGACCGGATTATTAGGGTTCTAATTATTCCCTTACCCTAGATATTGGTTGAGAGATAGTAAGTAGGAGGATTGTATCTCACATGAATCAATGACTTAAAGGTTCTATCGAATCCGAACATTCCAATTCAGCTAGGGGTTAAACACCTGTTGCTAGACTATGGTCGTTTAATCTGTGGACTGATTAATTAATTAGTGAATTAATTAATTAGGGTCACTGCTAATTGAATTAAGAACCTACAGGGTCACACACAACAACTTGGTTACATGAGTTGAGGCTTGAACATGATTAAACGAGTTAATCGGGCCAAGAGGGTTCCACACGTGTGGCTCACGTGAGTGACACGTGTCCTTGTGACACGTGTCTCACACATATGTAAATATATGTGTATATTTATTTATTTGTTAAATAATTAATGTGATTAATTATTTAATAGACTTTGGTTTAATTTTGAATTAAAAGGAAAGTCTTATTTTGGAGAAAAATAATCTAGTTAATTAATTACGAATTAATTAATTAGATAAAATAAGTTATTTATTTTAAATAAATAAAGTATAAAATTATCCAAAAATAGTTTGGATATTTTATCTCTCTTAAAAGTTGACTTGAAAGAGAATTCAAAGTCCAAGTTGGAAAATACTTGATGATCAAGTAATAGGAAAGAGAGACCAAAACCCTAGCCCATAAGGACTAGGATTTTCGGCCAACCCTCCTTCCTATATATAGGGGAGCTCGAGCTCCCCTTGAGGCTAATTGATGATCTTCTCTTGGTTCATGTGTTGAACACCATCCTTTCTCCAAGATAAATTAAACCCTAGGTTAAGCCTAAACACTAACTAGAGAACTAACATCCTTACTAGTTAGATTGTGATCAAGTTGGTGGACTATCTCTAGAGAGCTTCAAGTTAGAAGTTTGAAGATTCGAGCTTTACCAAGGAGAGGGGATCAAGCCGCGAGAAGAACGTTCTTGGGTGGCTTGAAACGCTTCAAGAAAGATAATTAAGAAAGTAAGTTTCTAATCCCTACGAATTTGGTTACACGATTGCGAGTCCTAGATCCTTTTGTTGGAAAAATTTTAAATTTCCGCTGCTTTCTGATTCGTGTTTTCCAACAAGTGGAATCAGAGCCACCTCGTTAATCGTATTTCTGATTCGTCTCAATTATTCTGAATTTGGTAGAAATTCTTAGGCTTAGATGCGAATTAGGTATTCATGAGTTCTTTTAGAAAGCCTTAATTACGAAACTATAATTTTTCTTGAATTTCTAAAACTGTTTTCTTAAATCGTGTTTTTGAAAACCGTTTTGATTGAAATCCTTTTAAATCATGTTTTTTAAATTTTGGATTGTTGTTGGTTTTGAACTGAAACACGAAACACGAAAATCGCATTACGAAATCCTTTTAAATCGTGTTGCTAGGACGTCGCATGCGCAGGCCCACGCCGTCCCGCACAGCAGTCCCGCAGCCATGCGGGACTGCCCGCCCGTCCCTCCCACAACCGCGCGGGAGGCCTGCCGGCCTGCTCCTCCCGCAACCGATCGGGAGCCTCCCGTCGCCCGCCTGCCTTCCCGCCTAGGCGAAGCGCGCGACTCGGAGCTCGCGCGCGATGCGTGAGGTCCGCCTGGGCTGGCGTGCGGGCGAGGCCTGGCCCTCGTTTCGCGATCTTGATTTTCGTGTTTAGTCCAATCCAATCCCGATTTAATTTTTCTTAAAAAAATTTTATTTTATTAAATTTGAATTATTTTTGAAATAATTGTTTAAATTGGGATTTTGAAATTTTAAGCGATTTAAATTTTGTAAAAATTACAAACTTTATTTTATGAAAATATTGAAAGAATAAAATTATTAATTTTCAGAAATTAATTGGAATTTTATTACTTCATTGTTTTTCGGGTTTTATAGAAAAGGCTCTTGAATAAGAATTGCATCTAAGTTGTGTTTTAAGCTATTAGAGCTTAAGGCGAGAATTTTAATTTATTGGTTACATTTAAATTCTTGCAATTTATGCATGTTAGGTGATCATGGGTTTAGACTTATGTATGGTTTTAATTTATGCACATGGATGGTTTAAATTGGGGTTGGAGCCCTATTGTTGCGTTTTTCAATTGAGGTTGGAGCCTCATTTATGTGCGTACTGTTATGTGATTTATTATGTGGCTTTCCATATTACTGTTTTTGAGGCCGGGGTATGCCCCGTGTATTTGTCTAAGGCCAATATGAAGATTGAGCCTTATTACTTTATATCTTTTTCCTTTTATTGTAATTTGAGAGTAGAGATAGGTGGTGAGGTTTTTTATTTTCATTTTGGAGACAATGCACCAATGGAGTAAGATGGACCACATTCAAGTAACAAGGAGGTCATAAGTGAAGACCCCTCAAAATGTCAGGGAGGGGAATCTCAATTGTAAAAATGTAATAGAGATAGGGCTTGTATTTTGTTACCGTTTTCCCTTATGTGATTTAAACTGTTTATGTGGCATGTATGTTAGAACTTGTGATTGTGGAGTGGCTCCCACATATCACGCATAAGATAGGTAGAACCCATGATCATTACATATTAGTTTCATGCTAGGACATGTTATCTGTTTATGTGCTTGTTTGAAATGCATTTAAGTGTACTTGCATTAATCAAGACTAATAAAATTGGATAACATATATGTTGGTGAGGTCGAACCGGACAACTCTCCGGTTGATTCGAAAATTCCCATTAAATATTAAGCTAATTTCGAACAAATAGGTATTTAATTCGAGATGCAAATTTTGAATTAAAATTCCTAACATTCCATCAATAGGTTTTAAGTTTAGTAAGTAAAGCTAGTTATTGTCCGCGAGTCGTGGGATAGCTAGTGGAGCTTATTAGTTCTTAGTTACCTAATTGATCATTTTAAATGATCAATATTTCGTGATCAATTTTGCCAAGGGCGATGTCCGCGAGTCGTGGCGTTCGAACTAAGTATTGATCATGATCTTATGATTGATGGGTCTAGCTTAACGCCTAAGTAAATATGGATGTCGCACGAGTCGTGGGTCCATATTGAAAGATAGGTGATGCAAAACAATTACTAAGAGTTCTAAAGGTGTTAGAATTGGTAGGTTGTACCTACCTAGGGTTTTACTTAGAATGTCCGCGAGTCGTGAGTTCGAGGTAAAATGCCTAGGATCTTAGTACCCATTGGGAAACGTGTTCCTCTTAGATCTTTGGGAATTATAGATCTTTGAAAAACAGTGGGAGCTACATTAGATTAAAGACCTTATCTTTTGTATATCGTTATAATTCAGCATGCTCACTAGTTCTCTGTTTTACCATTTAGGCCGTAGATTCTATGATTCTCTACGTGTTTTGAAATGGCAACCAAAAACCCTCTTGTATCGATCCTCGAGTCAAACAAGTTGACTGGTCTCGACTATTCTGATTGGCTGAGGAATCTAAAAATCATTTTAGATTCTGAGAAGAGAACTTATGTTCTCTTCGAAGGGGAGCCTAGTCCCGAAGGGGAGGCTCCCACTCGGGCCGAGCGGGATACGATTCAGAAGTGGAAGGATGATAATCTCCAAGCCCGTTGCCTTATGTTGGCGAACATGTCTCCAGACTTGCAAAGGCAACATGAGGCCATGGAATTCGCTTGGGAGATTTACGACCACTTAGAGCAACTTTACCGCCCTCATGAACGTGTTACAAGGTATAACACTTCAAAGGAACTGTTCCACTTAAGAATGAGGGAAGGTTCAAGTGTCCATGAATATGGACCCAAGTTTCTCGCCCTTACTGAGAAACTTGCTTCCATGGACATTCCACTGAAAGATGAGCTTTCGGTGGATTTGTTGCTAGCTTCGCTCCCACCATCATTCAACCCATTTGTCCTTAACTTCAATATGAATCATGCTGGTGCTACTGTAGCTGAGCGGATTAGTCAGCTTGTGACTGCTGAAAGCACGATCAAGAAGGACAATAAGGTTTTGATGGTGAATGCTCCATCTTCCTCTTCTGGGCCTTCTAAACGTAAGGGCAAGAAAGCCCAAAAGAAGAAGAAGAAACCCCTTAGGCCCACTGGTGGCGTTTCGAAGGGGAAGGCCCAAAAGAAGAAGCGTGATCAGAAAGAGGATGTTTGCTTCCGTTGTGGCAAAGCGGGACATTGGAGGAGAAACTGCCCAGAGTACAAGGCTACTCTAAAGAAAGGTATGTTTCTCGTTGAAATAAATCTTTCTATTAATTCTAGTTCTTGGGTACCTGATACCGGTTGTGGAACTCATATCTGTAATGATGTACAGATGCTAAGTGAAGTCCAACAACTCAAAGAAGGAGAATGTGTCTTGAAGAACGGCGATGGCTCAAATGTTGAAGCTCGAGCTTTAGGCACAATTAGATTAGATTTAGGTAGTTTTGAGTTAGTCTTAAATAAAGTCCTTTATGTACCGAGCATTATTCGTAATATAATTTCAGTTCCAATTTTAGATTGTGAAGGTTATGAAACTTATATTAAGAATGGTAAATACTTTATCAAACGGAACAACTCTTCCGTTCACATCGGTACTCTAAGTAATGGACTTTATCTAACTCAGAATATCAATATTATGAATATACAACGAGAAACTAAACGTAAGAGAGATGACAAAGTTTCAGCTCCCTTATGGCACGCTAGATTAGGACACATTTCCAAGAACATAATTAGCATGATAAACACTTTAGGATCATTCTCTGAAAATGATCTTAAAGAGTTAACTTCTTGTGAATCTTGTCTCTCCTTTTAAAGGAATTGTGGAACGTGCCACTAAGGTTTTGGATTTGATCCATACTGATGTTTGTGGACCGCTTAGTGTAAGCACTAGAAACAATCATCAATATTTCATAACCTTTACTGATGACTTTAGTCGGTATTGTTATGTATACTTAATGAAGTATAAATCTGAAGCTTTTGAGAAATTCTTAGAATTTCAAAAGGAGGTTGATAACCAAACTGGTCACAAGATCAAAGCACTTCGATCTGATCGATGAGGCGAGTATCTTAGTGAAGAATTCCTTGATCATCTCAAAGCTAATGGGATTATCTCTCAGTGGACTCCTCCAGGAACTCCTCAGCTTAATGTAGTTTCTGAAAGAAGGAATCGAACCTTACTTGATATGGTTCGTTCCATGATGAGTTTCACTGACTTATCACCTTCTTTCTGGGGTTATTCCCTAGAAAGTGTAGCAAAGATTTTGAATCTAGTTCCCTCTAAGTCAGTCCCTAAAACGCCCTATGAAATGTGGCATGGTAAAATCCCTGGTTATTCTTACTTAAGAATTTGGGGTTGTCCTGCTTGCGTGAAGAGGACAGTGGGAGATAAGTTAGAATCTCGTTCTAACTTATGCTACTTTGTAGGTTATCCTAAGGAATCCATATGATACTACTTCTATGATCAATCTGAGCAAAAGGTGTTTGTTTCCAAAAATGCCGCTTTTCTTGAGGAATCGTTCCTTAAAGGAAAGAAAGGGAAGATCATAGAATTAGAGGAAGTGCGCCACCCACTAAAGAGACGTCCCCTACTGATCAACCACAACCAATCACGGATTTCGATATACACGAAAATCCTCCTCTAAGGCGTTCTGAACACACTCCTAGACAGCCCGAGAGATGGTATGGATTCTTCCCTGAAATCTCTCAAAAGGATAATGATCCTTTAACATATGAGGAGGCAGTTTCAGATTCTGACTCTGAACAGTGGATAGAAGCCATGAAATCCGAAATGGACTCCATGAACTCCAACCAAGTTTGGACCTTGGTAGATTTGCCTGATGGGATCAAAACCATAGGTTGCAAATGGATCTTTAAGAGAAAGCTTGGAGTTGATGGATGCATTACATCCTACAAAGCAAGACTGGTTGCAAAAGGATTCACTCAAAGACCCGGCGTGGACTTTGATGAAACCTTTTCGCCAGTTGCAATACAAAAGTCTATTCGGATCATGCTTGCCATTGCTACGTATTATGACTACGAGATATGGCAAATGGATGTGAAAACTGCCTTTCTCAATGGTGACATTAATAAAGACATTTATATGGAGCAACCCATAGGTTTCACATTCAGTGGGAGTGAGCAAAAGGTTTGCAAACTCCAAAGATCAATCTATGGATTGAAACAGGCTTCTAGGAATTGGAACATTCGATTTGATGAATCAGTCAAAGCGTTTGGCTTCATTCAAATTTTGAATGAATCATGTGTGTATAGAAAGGAATTGGAGACCTCAGTTCAATTCTTAGTACTTTATGTTGATGATATCCTTCTTATTGGGAATTCGAAGGATGACATGAAAGTGACTAAGTTATGGTTATCGAACCAATTCGAGATGAAAGATCTTGGTGATGCGTCCTATATCCTTGGAATTAAAATCTATAGAGATAGATCTAGAAGGTTAATAGGACTATCACAGTCGATGTACAATGACAAAGTATTGAAGAGATTCAATATGGAGTCAGCAAAGGTTAAGAACCTTCCTATGAGTGTAGGAACATGTCTTTCTAAGAAGATGTGTCCTAAGACTAACCTTGAGAAGGAAAGAATGACTCATACACCTTATGCATCAGCAATAGGTAGCATAATGTATGCAATGTTATGTACTCGACCGGATGTGGCTTATGCACTTAGTGTTACGAGTCGTTTCCAATCTGACCCTGGAGATGGTCACTGGGCTGCCGTGAAGAATATTCTTAAGTACTTGAAAAGTACTAAAGATTTATTCTTAGTTTACGGAGGTCAGAAAGATCTTACTGTCGAAGGATACTGCGATGCAAGCTTTGCAACTGACTTAGAGGATTTTAAGTTAATGTCAGGATACATTTTCTGCCAAAGCGGCGGAGCAGTTAGTTGGAAGAGTTCCAAGCAAACTACCACTGCAGATTTGACCACTGAGGCAGAATACTTAGCTGCAAATGATGCAGCTAAGGAAGGTGTTTGGATTAGAAACTTCATTCAAGAGTTGAATATTGTTCCTAGCATGAAAGACCCCATTTCTGTGTTTTGTGACAACACTGGGGCGGTTGCTCAAGCAAGAGAACCAAGATCTCACCAACGGACCAAGCACATTATGAGGAAGTATCACCTAATCCGTGATATTATCAAAAGAGGAGATGTGCAAATTGAGAGGGTCACATCAGCAGAGAATGTGGCAGATCCACTTACTAAACCCCTTAGTCGAGAAGCTTTCCAAGGTCATCTTCAGAAGATGGGACTTAGAGTAGCCTTAGAATGGCTTTGACGGGCAAGTGGGAGATTGTTAGGAATAGTGCCCTAGAAAGCCGATTGTATATCCGCTTTGTGCTTTTCCTTATTGTAATCCAGACAATCTTTGAATGAAATAACGAATTGAGGCAACACTTCTTTATATGCTCTTGTTTGGTATGCGTTTACTTTATCTGTGCATGTATAAGAACTCCCCTAATCCTGATGACTTTAGGACTCTACCATTTAGGTGAAATGGTTCATGAAACGAGCCCTATATCACATAAGTCATGATTAGTAAAATACTCCAAGCCGATGAGTCCTACCGACAGTGGGAGTGTCAACCAGACTCCTCTAAGGCTTGCTTGTGGGATCACGCCCTTAAGAAGGACCACCTTGTTTCATGGAGGTGCAAAGTGTATAGTTGATACGTGCGTGATTCGTGTTGGAAAAATTTTAAATATCCGCTGCTTTTTGATTCGTGTTTTCCAACACTTATATGCAAGACATCCAAGAGAAGTAGGGGGGACAAGCTTGGAGAAAGAAAAATACGCAGCAGCAACGGGAGCTTTCTTTCTTCCTTTTCTTTATTTTTAGACTTTGTTAATTTCCCTTGTTAGTGATTTTCTAGTTTCGTTTTAGTCGGGATTTTTCCTAGTATGCATTAGGTTTTTTGAGACTACTTCTTTTGCTGATTAATTCAAGTTATCCGTTTTATTTCTAATTTAACGTTATTGTGTTTATTCTATTCTTTGATTAATTTAAGACGTCGAATCTTAGGAGAAGCAATTCACATACAGCTAGTTAATTCGTTTGGTGGAGTCTAGCCTGACAATTAACGAAGTGGCAATCAACACTAGGTTGTTAAGTTCGGTTGATTTTGTGTTATGGGATGTTTCGGTCTAATTAGGCGAAGTAGGAGTTTCTACTTAGTCGGTTAGGGCTAGTGTTTCTTTAGTACGTAAAGCAATTATCCGGTTGAATCTTAGAAGGAGTTTCTAATAGGGTTATCGGTTAATTAGGGGACGATTATTAGGAGTTTCTTCTAGTCGTTCTAAAAAGTAAGAAGAAACGAGGGAGCCTAAGGTAACTGGTAAGTTTAGTTAGCCTAACGAGGAATTAATCACCCTGTCCGTGATCATAGCCTGATGCATGCGTGGGAAATCCCAGCTATTTGTCATCTACTGAATTAGTCTAAGTGTTTACTGTGCTTAATTATTTTATTTGCTTACTTATTTAATCTCGTTTTATTTAATTCATTATTAGTATAATCAAATCTCAAAACCCCCCATTTTAATTATTTGTTCATTTCCTTAGCATATAAAATTTACAATTTCACCCAATCCTCGTGAATCGATACCCATTGCCACTATTTTGCAATTTAATCGTGTGCAATATTTGGGATTTAATCTTGGTGGTATCAACACCCATCAATTTTTTGGCGCCGTTACCGGGGATTGTTTATTAATTGATTTTGTTTCTTTTTCTTATACCTATGAACCTTCATTCGAGCAGTTGGTGCTAGTTCGAAATTGTTTGAGCTGGATTCTGATATTGATTCTGAACAAGAGTTTGCAGTTGCGCAGCAGACTGACAGGAAAACTGATCACTTCCCTGTCAATGATCACGGTCAGGATATGGCTCATAATGGAATACTTCGGGACCTTGCCCGACCCACAGAGGCACAACAGCCACTTAAGCCCCCTGGTCAATTAATTGAAAATTCGAATCGTGAGGTGAAGGGGCATGGACCAACATCGTTTTATGAAGGATTTAAATCGCACATAGTTGAATGGATTAATCTAGAGGATCCCCCTTTAGAAGCTGTTCCAGCTGAAATACTTGGAATAATTCTACCTCTTCTCCCTACCATTCAACTCTCTTATCGTTAGCCCTCACCATTACCGCAAGAGAACTAAAATGAGTGCAAAATCGGGACACATCGAGTCCGTGACGTTAAACAAGGGCGCTGATTGGGAGGCAACCCAAGTTTTATTTCCTTGATTTAGTTTCCTTTATTTTTGTTTTTGTTCGCTTTCCTCGTTTCTCTCGTCCCGTAGTGATATTTTTCCTCTCGTGTTTGCAGGTGCATTTGGAGGTCACATATCTGGATAAGTGTGGGGGAAGGGGTGAGAACATTGGAACGAACAGAGTTGATGAAGATGGCATTTTGCTACTATGAGGAAACTTGTCTGCGGTCACGGACAGGGTACTAGACCCAATAACCCATATATCAGAACCAATCGCCTCGTGATCCATAACTCGATCCGTAATCCGCACCGCTCAACCTAATTCATACCAGATTTATAACACTAATCCCAAACTCATAAGCCGCAAACCACTCCTTCCTCCCCAACATCCCCAACTTCAAGAACTCCAAGCCCTAATTCCACCATGGGCAATGACATAATACACCGGCCAAAGAAACCACCAGGCACCACTCCTCTCCGCCACTCACTACGATTGCCGCCGCATCGTCCACTTCTAGTCGTGTTTTCACCACCATCCATGCCATCCCTTTCCCGTTCCTCCACCTCCAGTTCGAAAACAGCTAAGGCCAAGAATTGTCAGATAAAATTGGAGAAAGTAGCCAAATGATTCTGACAGGAAGGTTAGCCGTGATCATAGACAGAATTCCCCGAGTCTGACTCCAGACAATCACAGCCCCCGGGTTCAGGTAAGTCCTCGTTTTCCACTTCTCCTTTAATTTTATGTTGAGGACAACATCTATTTTAGGGGGGGGGGGGGATGTCTTAGGGCTGTATGAGAAAATTTTTGCAAAATTTGCATGATTTTGGGAAGTTGTTGCTATAATTGAGTGTTTTAGGCTGTGACTAGTGTTGTGCTACCTCTTATGCATGATTAGGAGATAAGATATGGCCTAATTTGATTCCTATTTGATGAATTTTCATGATTTAGGCAATGATGGATTATTTTTAAAAGGGTACCGAAGTATGGTTGAGTCTTGCATGCTTGATGTTGGCTAAATTGTTGATGGAATTTTCACACTTTGGAAATTGCATGCCCGATTTTAAATGGCTAGAGAGTTAAAATTGTGTGATTTAAATGACACCATTTCTTGAATAGAAACTTATGAAGCTTAGAAGTTGAATTTGGTATGGACTTTGAATTTTCACTTGTTTTTGGGACATTGTGGTGGAGCTAAGGATTTAATTTAAGCTTGGAAGTTACGTGCTATGATCTATTGTGTGCAGCGCCAAAAATCCATCAAAAAGATTAAATGGGGCTTAGTAACCGGGTGACATTCATCACAAATGTTTGTGCTCGCGTAAAATGGTCCCGAATGATCTCGACGAGTGAGGCAAATTTTGAATACTCCGCTGATTAGCCATCTAAATAAGTGATTTCTCACAATAAAACGGGTAATTATGAGTAAGGTAAAGCCACTTGATAATTTGATTGGTTCAGTAACCGGATGGCATTCATCGCAAATGTTTGCGTTCGCGTCAAAAGGCCTATGACAATTCAAGCAATTCCTAGCTAAAGTGTCTTAATGTATTAATTGCGAATCACCCGAATTCCCCACAACTACCATTTTCATTTGAAAATTCCTTGTGCATACCCTTCATCTAATAAGTTAAATATGATTTCTAGGATTAAATGGTTTAAATTCAACTATGGTAAATCGTGCATGTGCTTAAGATTGTGACCGGGTTTTGTGTTTTCTTATGTGAGACTCTCATTGCATTTGGTTCAATGTTTGGTATTGTAGGGCGAAGATTATGCTTTCATTCCTAGTTTACATAGCCTATTTCGTGTTTTCATTGAATGGAGTCGAATTTCTCCCTTATCCTCGATCTTAGTTTATGCTTTAGGACAAGCATTGTTTAAGTGTGGGGGGATTTGATATGTTGCATATTCATTTAATTATAGAACTTAGAATTTCTATAATTTATCCACTATCTAATTTAATTATGGATAATTGATTAAAATTCTATGTTTTCTGTAGGGAATCCAATTTGACGAATTTGAAGAGAAATAGCAACAAAAGAGAGCAGTAGCACGATTTTGGAGAAGGGCCCACACCCTCAGTTGTGATTAATAGCTTCTTGGATCAAATTTAAGACAAGGCAATAAATGGCCCATCCAATATTGTAGAGGAAACCCTATTACCACTTAAATTGCCGTGAGCCCAAGATATATCACTCTTTGGAAATTAAAATGGCATCACGTTTTTAGGGGATCCAGCCCATGGTTTGAGAAATTATGTTGTTGATGCAGCCCCACTTCTGTCAATACTTGGGGAGGTTACATACGTTACAAGAGATAGAGTTAGTGGGCATTTATTGAGGAGAGAATGTGTAAAAATAGTGAAGAAGCTTACCCGAGGTCACGGTCAGGAACCCTGACCCGTTTTGCTGGCAGAAACTTGGGCGCATTCATTGAGAACGTGGGAGTTAGTGGTCATGAATTCCGAAAGAACGTGGAGGAAGTGGGGGAAAAGAATTAAACACCTTCTGCACTACCTATATGCAAGACATCCAAGAGAAGAAGGGGGGACAAGCTTGGAGAAAGAAAAATACGCAGCAGCAACGGGAGCTTTCTTTCTTCCTTTTCTTTATTTTTAGACTTTGTTAATTTCCCTTGTTAGTGATTTTCTAGTTTCGTTTTAGTCGGGATTTTCCTAGTATGCATTAGGTTTAGTGAGACTACTTCTTTTGCTGATTAATTCAAGTTATCCATTTTATTTCTAATTTAAGGTTATTGTGTTTGTTCTATTCTTTGATTAATTTAAGACATCGAATCTTAGGATAAGCAATTCACATACAGCTAGTTAATTCGTTTGGTGGAGTCTAGCCGGACAATTAACAAAGTGGCAGTCAACATTAGGTTGTTAAGTTCGGCTGATTTTGTGTTGTGGGATATTTCGGTCTAATTAGGCGAAGTAGGAGTTTCTACTTAGTCGGTTAGGGCTAGTGTTTCTTTAGTACGTAAAGCAATTATCCGGTTGAATCTTAGACGGAGTTTCTGATAGGGTTATCAGTTAATTAGGGGACGATTATTAGGAGTTTCTTCTAGTCGTTCTAAAAAGTAAGAAGAAACGAGCGATCCTAAGGTACCTGGTAAGTATAGCTAGCCTAACGAGGAATTAATCACCCTGTCCGTGATCATAGCCTGATGCAAGCGTAGGAAAATCCCAGCTATTTGTCATCTACTGAATTAGTCTAAGTGTTTACTGTGCTTAATTATTTTATTTGCTTAATTATTTAATCTCGTTTTATTTCATTCATTATTAGTATAATCAAATCTCAAAACCCCCCATTTTAATTATTTGTTCATTTCCTTAGCATATAAAACTTACAATTTCACCCAATCCTCGTGGATCGATACCCGTTGCCACTATTTTGCAATTTAATCGTGTGCAATATTTGGGATTTAATCTTGGTGGTCTCAACACCCATCAGTTCTCCACGTTGTGATTCCCCTGACAATGAGAGCAATGAACTATAGGTGGAGCCGGAAGTGCCAAGGGTCGATTTGGTTGATTAGGTCCCGCGGGTCGGGGTTGCTTGTTTTCAGTTTTGGCTTGTTGAAAAGTTTGAAATGCCAGCCTCTTCCCGAACTTGTTTAAATTCCCCGAGCTAGACCCTTTCACGGTATGAGTACTCTTCCTCCTCAAGACCACTCTATCTTCAACCCTCAAAGCCTTATCGGTCACTTTTCCCCAAGTGCTTGTGTTGGAAGCCTCCAAAGCGTCCTTCATTTCTTCACGTAGACCTTGGAGAAACTGAGAGGCCTTTGCTTCATCATCATTAGCAATATTCGGGGCATAACGGGAGAGCCTCTCAAACTCATTGATATACTCTGTCACGGACATGCTTCCCTATTTAAGGTACACAAATTCCCTCAAACATCGGTTCCTTGTAGCTTTGGGAATATATTTGTTCTTGAATTCCCGAACAAATACCTCCCATGTGATCTCCTCTCCTGAAGCTTCCAACTTTCCTTGCATGCTCGACCACCAATTGTAGGCTTGGCCCTGGATCATGGTAAGTGTACATTACAGTTTCTCCATATCTCCACAAGGTATAAGGCCCCAAATTCGATTGCTCTGAACCAACCATTCCTCCGCTTGCACGTCATTTCCACCCACGAAAACCAGTGGATTTTGGTTCTTGAACTCCCGGAGAGTAGCTGTAATTAGATTTCCTCCATGATTTCCAGCTAGAGGTGCATTATTCCTTTCCTGAGCCCTTTCTTCCAAATATACCGCAAGCCTTTCCATGAAATTTTCGGGGTCCATCTGTGGTGGTGGTGGAGGGTTGTTCTCATGTTGCGGGGAGTGATCCCGGTGGTGACGGTATTCCGGAGATCTATCTCGGTGGTGGTGTCTTTAGGGAGGCATATTCTGTAAAATCAAGGAATTACAATTCATATGCGTGAGGGTCAGTACATGTTCATGTGCACTATTAACATAGAATAACCAAATAGCCACATAAATGAACATAACCACGTTGTCCTAAGTCGTACGACCTAAACAGAACCAACACGACTCTAGAGCTCCGGCATTGCAACTGAGAGCTCTGATACCACTTTAAGATGCATCGCCCGGAACAATGGGCCACCACATCCCCCGCACCTAAACTCGAACCCACATATGAAATGGATTTCCATACATGAGCCCAAGTTTAAGCGAACGGGAACCAACACTCACACGCTAGGCTAAGCGGGACTAAAACTCGGACAGAGCGCCCAAAACAAACAAACGAGAATGCGGAAGCAATAACATAAGAATCGAAAAGAGCTCTTACATCATACACAATGGCCTCCCGACCCAAAATAGGTCAAGTGAATGCATCAGGAGTTCATAGTTCGTCAGAATAAATTCTAATATCAAATACAAAAGATGAGTGTCCAAAAGCAGGAATTATGAATGCAACTCGACCTAGACACACAAGTACAATACCACGACTCGCACTTCCCCGCCTAACTCTAAACAACCTACACTGAAGGTGGGAAAACGAGAGGGGGTCAGTTAATAACTCGACTGAGTAAGGGGGCTAAACTCACACCCACATCTAAGTATATATAAAGCAGAGCATATAACAAAGGTGACAGCCATGAATCGAGACTAGAGTTTTGCATACCAAAACCTTTTCCAAATATAACATATAATACAAGAGAAAACCTATCTCGATCCATGATCTATCGAACATAACATAACATAAAGATAAGCCCGGCGAGAACGGACTAACCCAAACTCCTCAATACATAATCTGAAAGCGTAAATCATAAATCAATCCAACCCCAACAACATGGTGATCGGGAATCAAACCCGTTCCACCTACTTACGTATGTACGAGGGGTAGCTAACCCACAACGTACTCGGAGCATCACGCCTCATCAACCTCCAAGAATCGCGCGTAACACTACAAATGGGAATCATGTACAGGCTTAACCCGACGGCCCTTGCCATCCCGGGCATCCTTACCCACAATTCCCGGGCCCAAATATACCATAACGTACCAAGTTCCCATCATTCAGGGCATACTCGCTCATACATATCATATAAGAATAACAAATTTCAAATCATAGCTTATTCATGCCAATACTTATGCTAAATTCGAAACGTAAAGCTTATTTTACAAAATCATAACATAGCTTAAGCACTCGTATTTAATATATATAAGATATATATTCGCATACGGGGTGAGAAAACAACACGTAATAGGTCATAGGTCACTTAGCTAACACAAAAGATCCTAACCTCACCTTGAAGCAAAAGAAGCGGAACCAAAATGAACGGACAAAGGAGCACCTAAACCTCGGGCTCTGGCACGACTGGAAGAGGCTCTGAAACAATACAAGGGAAGACCTAAGACTTAGACTCAAAATGAACCAAATATGACGCTCGGCAATGTTTATGAATGCAAATGATGCAAAATGAGATGCATAAACAGGTCACTTAAGTCATATTGATTCATATCTTCGAACCTTATATCAATTCAAGCCACAAATAATTCAAACTAATCATGATAGTTCAAACAAAGGCATAGAAATTCAAGCTCATGCATAGACAAGGCTCAGGGCAAGAACGAAACATGAAAGTAGCAAATTAACACTCAAAAGGACATATAAAAGTATTTCGGAAGCAAAGGAATCGAACCACAAAAGTTGAAAAAACACATTTCTTACAGCAACCTACGAAACGCCCGTTTCGTGTTTTCAAGGTATGGCCAAACGCCCGTGTCAAACCCTTCTGTGACGATTTTTCGCTTCCCAAACGGGCGTTTGCAAAATACACTAAGGCACCAAACGCCCGTTTGGATAGCGTCTGGAGCGAAAAACTGGCGAGAAACAGGGGTTCGAACCAAATTCCAAAATACCGACATATTTCCCAACAAATGCAATAAGAACAACACATTACATGCTAAATACACCAATGTATGCATATATAGCCATGAATCATGCAACAAAGTTCCAAAAACTCAAACCCACATAAACACATTCAAGCTCAATTATGTCACCAAACAATAAATGCAATCCCAACCAAAACCATGAAAATGCAACACTCATGACATATAAAACTCAGAAATGAAGTCATAGTTCAAGCCAATCAATCCAAGAATCACAAATTCACAAGTTAACAAGAAACCCTTACTATTCACATATATCCAACTCAAACAAAAATCACATTCTCAAGAGAAAACAATCGGTAGAAAGATGGAGGATCTCGTGGAGAGTTTGGAACTTACTTTGAATCGAAAATTGGTCAAGAAATGGAGGAGATATAGTGATTCAAAGTGATCAAAGCTTGGGACAAAGTTGAGAGCTTCTCTTTCTTCTTTCTCTTGATGAAATAACATAATGAGGGAAAAGAAAGGGTTCAAGGCTTTAAGTCTTGGACCGGTTTGGTTCAAGGGGGTTTGGTTCGGTTCAAGGTTTCCCGGTTCAATTGGTTTGGTTCAAAAGGTGTTGGGTTCAAATCCAAAATTATCATAAATTCCAATACAATCCAAATTCACATAAGTTCAAATAGATTCAAATAAGACAAGTAAGAAAATTACAAGAAATAAAACGACAGTTAAATCATATATTACATAATTAATGAATTTAAATCGCGCACGTATATCATACTTGTACGGTGGAACAGTCGGGATCTCAGCAAACGTCCTCTGTCTGATCTTTTCTCTTTTTGGCCTTCCTCTTTTTAACCCCTCCATCGGGTTTAAGTGATCCCTTCTTCTTGCGAAGTTTCTTCCCTTTGCCTTTAGAAGGCCCAGAAGAGGAAGTGACCATCCTTACTTTATGATCCTTCTTTATCGTGTCTTCAGCAGTCACAAGTTGACTAATCAACTCAGCTATAGTAGCATGAGGATGATTCATGTTGAAGTTTAACTCTAAAGGATTGAATGATGGTGGAAACGACGCGAGCAACAAATCCACAGCGAGTTCTTCACTCAGTAGCATTTCCATGGAGGTCAGTTTCTCATTCAAAGCAAGAAACTTGAGACCGTCCTCATGGACACTTGTACCTTCTTTCATTCTAAGATGAAAGAGCTCCTTAGAGGTGTTGTACCTTAGAACACGCTCTTTGGGGCGGTACAATTGCTCGAGATGGTCATAAATCTCCCAAGCGTTTTCCATAGACTCATGTTGCCTTTGCCTATCCCGAGACATGTTGGCCAATATGAGGCAATGGGCTTGAAGATTATCTTCAGACCATTTCTCCATCGCCTCTCTTTCGGCCCGAGTCGGAGCCTCAACTTCAGCGACAGGCTCTCCCTCGAAGAGAACATATCTTCTCTTTACAAAATCTAAAACTATCTTTAGATTCCGAAGCCATTCAGAGTAATTGGGCCCCGTCGACTTGTTTGATTCAAGGATGGATACCAAAGCGTTTTTTGTTGTCATTTCAATTGTAGAGAATCACAGAACTACAACCTAATTGAAAAACAGAGAAATCATGAGCATGCTGAATAATAACGATTACATATTATCAAGGCCTTTAGAAATATGTTCTCCCACAGTTTTTAGAAAGTCTAGAAACCCCAACGACTTTAGAAGAAATTTATTTTCCTAATGGGTACTAAGATCTCAAGCATTCTTAGTTTTGGACCCACGACTCGTGAGACATCCAAAGGTCTAAGAATCTTTAGGTGGGTACGAATTGCCGATTCCATCCCCATGGAATTCCTAGTAATATTTTTGCATCACTAATCTTTCAATCATAGACCCACGACTCGTGAGCCATCCATATCTACTTTAGTGTTGAGCAGGACCCATCAATCATAAGATCTCAACCAAACATAGTCCGGAACGACCCACGACTTGTGAGACGTCACCCATTCTAAAATGGTCAAAAAATATTAATTATTTACAAATAATTAATCAGGAAACTAAGAGTTAATAAGCTACACTAATTACCCCACGACTCGTGAAATAGTAATTAGTTTCACTTATTAAGTCCTAAATCCTATTGATGGAATGCTAGGAATTTTATTACCATGATAAAAACACATATTTATTCAATTTTTTCTCAATATTTAAGTGGGATTTTCGAATGACCTCACCAACATATAACCACATAAGACAATTCATATCACACAGGGGTACAGAATTTAATGGAAAAACACCCTATCTATTACATTTAATAGAAAACCCTCCTAAACACTTTGAGGGGTCTTCTTATGGCCACCGTTCTTCAAGTGCTCCTTGTGGATCCTTCTTATTCCATGGGTGCTTGTCTCCAAAATGAAAATAAAAACCTCACTTTCTAAGTTCTACTCTTTTTACATAAAGTAATATGGCTCAATTTCCATATTAACCATGGATAAGTACACGGGGCATACCCCGGCCCAAAAACAATAATAAGGAAAGCCACATAATAAACACATAACAGTACGCACATAAGTAGGGGTCCAACCCCAATTGAGAAGGCATAACTATGGGGCTCCGACCCCAATTGAAATCATCCATGTGCAGAATTTAAAACATACATAAGACTAACCCATGATCACCTAAACTAGCATGATTCTGCTCGAATTTAAATTTACTAATTAAATTTGAAATTCCATTGACTTCAAGTTATAAATAACTTAAATAATTTGAATATATTTCATTATTCAAGAATTTATTCAAAATCGAATCACCGGATCTAGACAAAATAACAATTAATTCAAAATTCAATTTTTGTCTAAAATATCATTCAAAGTGATATTTATTACTTTCTCGAAAAATTAGAACATGACTTTAATTCATAAAATCCCAAATTTTATAATTATTTCAAATAAATAATTTTATAAAATTAAAATCAAATTTTAGAATAAAATCAGATTTTACGAAAGGGATTTTAACAAAACCAAAAACACGAAATGAAATCCTGGCCCGGGATAGTTCGCGCGAGGCACGTGAGACAGCCCGCAAGCGGGCACGCCCTCAGACCGTCTCGCGCACACAGCCGCAGCGCCCGTCCTAGGTGAGAGGCAGCGGCGCACAGTGATGCGGCCATGCGCTGCCCCATGCGCAGCCCGCGCGCGCTGTCGGGAGGGAGTAGACGAGGCGGGGCGGATTGTGCCGCCCCATGTGCGAAACGCGCAAGGCCGCGGGCGTTCGCGCACAGCTATACTCCCAATCCAATTTTGTTTCGTAATTTCCAAACATTCCAATTTTCGATTCGAATTAAAACAGTTCAAATCAGTCTGAATTAAAATAACTTAAAACCAGATTTAAACGAAAATAGTTTTTCACAAATTTTCAAGAAACAGTTTTGATCCGGCAACTTCGTATTTCAAACAAAAACCATGAATACACAACATATGCTCAAATTCAAGACTTTTCATCAAAATTCCAAAAGCATTAAAGATACAATACGAATGTTGCAAGGTGGCTCTGATACCACTTGTTGGAAAACATGAAAGAGTTGAGCAGCGGAAGTTTAATATTTTCCAAAAGTTTAATCGTTGTCTTGTGATTTTCATATCGTAATGTTGGGTGTTTTAGAAATTTACAAAGTTAGAAGCTTTCTAGTGATGTCGTTACTGCCTAACGAAAACCCTTCAAGCGAAATCCCTCGAACGAACTTCGAAGACTCCAGAGTAGAAGCCCTCCAAAGCATATCCACACCAGCCCTAGAACATGATCAAGCGAGTGAGAATCCTAGTTCTATGGCTTGTGTTAAGGTTAGGATAATTTTTCTTTGAAAACTTTTCTTTTGGATTTTCTCAAAAACTTAACACTTCGTGAATGTTGGTCTAAAGAATAAGAGAAGCACCACCCCTTGTATTTATACAAGGTTGGTTCGTCCACTTTAGGGTTTCCTAAACCTAGTGGATGAGTTTTCTTGCCCACTAATTAACTCATTTAATTATTAATTTAATTGGAAGAATAAGTTCTCAACTTGTTCTCCAAGTCTTACAAGAATAACCTTCTCTCTCCTACATTAGGAAGTTGGACTTTTCAACTTTCCTAAAGTCAAAAGTCAATATTTAATAAATAATTTATTTCTCAATTAATTAATTACTGGGTTAAGTTATTTGAGAATAGTCTTGATGGGTAAGAATCTAAGGTATCCAACTCCGATCACTTTAGAATTTGTTTGATGTGGGGAAACCGGAATAAACTCACCATAGGAATAGTGGGCTTAACCTGCTAGGACAAAAACTAAAGAAGAAGAGGTCAGATGGCCAAGCTGGGGGAACTAGGAGTGATACCCAGTTTGGCTCTCTGAAGCTCAAGTCAAATGATGATTTGAAAGAGGTGAATGAATGTAAGAGTTTCAGTAATGGAAGATTGCTTACAGAGATGGAGATGAAGACTCCTATTTATAGTTGAGGGTCGGGGACCCCTTGGTAATTTACCCCCTTGTGGTCCAGCCCTAATGCCGCCCTTACACGTGGTGCAATGAGGAGAAACCTAGGAGGAATCTCCTGCAAAAGCTGGTGCAAAAGGGTGGTGTGGGTAACAGTGGCAGGTGCACGGACATGTTCGGGGTGTCAGAGAGCCGTTTTGGGTTGGTAACAAGGGCCATGAGCGCGCTCGTGTCAACCATGTTCCTGATGGGCTAGCGGACACGAGGGTGGATCCGGGCCAAGGCTGTGAGACGAGGGGGAGCTTAATCCCTTGGTTTGCTTGCATGCGGAAGCACATCCGAGAGGAGTGAGCGCTCGAGGATGACTCCCTTGATGGACTTGGGTCTTTCTTTATAGTATAAGGAGCGCTCGTTGGTGAGAGGCTATGACAGCCACGTGTCATGTGACGACGACGACACGTGTCGCTCGTAGGTCTTAACACTCGAGGGTGGATGACGCTCGGAGGAGATCTGTTTTGGGGATTGATAGGCCACGTGTCAGTTGCTGGTGATGCCACGTGTCAAAACGTGGGCCAAGCGTATTTTGACCCCATCATTTTGCCCCCTAATTCTGTAGTCCTTAGTGATAAGGGTTGTAGAATTTTAAATCTTCATAAATCCCAAAGGCGACGCTCGTGACGGAGGATGGCGTATGATGAAATATTCCTCTAAGCAAGCATTAAATGTTGTCCTTTCAACTGACAGCTCATACTGACCCGCATTAAATGTTGATGGGAGAGTGGGCGCGATTCTTCAGGAAACGGCGAGTGAATCTCGGGATGTGGGTGACGGTTTACAAAAGTGGGTAGTTACCTAGGTGGGAAATGATTGCACTTTGAAATCAAATGCTAGAAACGTACCAACCTCTTCCCCTATAAATAGGAGATCCTAAATTAGTTTCATCTTTTACGCATAAAAAATTCTCAGAGAAAATCTTCAAACTTCCAAAGCAATCCGCAGAGAGATTTCCGGCAAACAAAACTTCCCAAGAACTTTACTTCGTAAGTAATCTTCTTCATCTTCTAACTTCTTCCTGCTAACCCTAGAGTAATAGGATCAATCTTTCCCAAAACTCCATTTGTTTCTGAAAATGTACAAATCCCCAACCTTTCTGTATCACCTCCAAATTCCAAAAAATCATGTCTGGAGACCACGTTGAAGAATTCGCCCGTGAAGTGGAGGAGATGGCCACTCAAAGCTCATCCCACCATAACTCTCCCAGGGATGAGGAATTAGATGCGGTAATTTCCGCCATGGAAGAGAGAAATCCAGGGGTGTTGAGCATATTTTTGAAGAGATGGAGTTGGTGATGGAGGCGGAGAGACAAGGGGTGGCTCTCCCATTAACAGAGAGCGCAACCCACCCTCATCGTCATACGATGACAGCAGTCCTACCCCCTCCAGCCCTCGAGGAGGAGGCCATGGGACCATCAGAATAACCACCAGCTAAGCGCAAGAAAAAGTCCAAGAAAGCTAAGAAATCCAAAGGATCAGCCGAGGGTGGCGGCTCCGGTATGCAGGCAACCGAGCGAACCCCTGACGAGACCCCAAGTACTATTACACGAGGGGAGATTACGTCTGTAATGGCTCCTATATTCTGGGATGAGCACTTCCAATGGAGGATTCCGGGCCCCCACGAGCGGGCTAACAACCCTCCACCCAGAGAAATGACTGTTTTCAAGGACTCAGTCGCATTTGGGGGTTTAAGATTCCCCATTTCTGTCCCAATGACCGGTCTCAATGACCTCAACCTAAGCCCCTCGCAAATTGTTACCAACGGCCTGGCGCTCATAACAACCTTTGTCATTCTCATGAAGTGCACAGGAAACCAATCCTCAATGCGCAATTTCAATGCTCTGTTCCAAGTTGCCAGCTGGCCTCGTTCATCCCCGAGGGCGGTTTCTATTATGTTCAAGCAAAGCCGGGCTTGAAGTTGATCAATTCCCCCTCGTCTACTTATGGAGTGAAATAGAAAGAAAAGTTCTTCTTTGTGAGGGCTCCGCAGGATGACGACTTTCGGGTCCTATGAGAGTGGGTTTCGCACGAGGAGGGTCCCTTAGTGAGGCATCGCTTGGAGTCCACTTTCCCTGAAAACTGGGCCTAAGATTTAGCGGGCGATTTGAGAGACGAGGGTTGGTTGATACAGGCAAAGGACCTAATTGATGATGATGAGGTTATGTTCCTGTGTGGGCTCACAAATAACCCTCATTTCCTCAACAATCCTCCCGCTCGGAACTTGGAGAGAGATGGTTAGATCTTATGGCACTAACTTTAGATAAGGTTACTAACTTCATGATTGTACTTGCATTTTATGAATTTTACACAAAAGCTTAACCCTTGTCTTCTTTTCATTTTCCAGGAGTAAACATCATAATGGCAGGGGGAAACATGCACAATGTCACGAACTTTGTCAACGCACGCAACCGCCAACAACGCCCGCAACCCCAAGATAACCAACAAAACCCACGCGGCCGATAGGTTGGTTGAGATGATGGTCTCGGGGGCCATCAAGGGGCAAGTTCAAGCACTGCCCAACAACCTCGAGGCTGCGGAGAAAACCAAGCGGTCCACATCGAAAAGAGGATCATCCCTAGACCGGTAGACACTACTAGCTCAAGGGGAGCCACTCCTCCCGCTATTGAACCAACGAGACCACGCTCGAAGGTGGTCATCAGGGAGCCTCAAGGGGATGGCGCCCAATTAACCCAAAAAATTAAGAGGATGCCCAATGACATCCCCATAATGGGCAAGGGCAAACAAGTAGTCGAGGGCACAAGAGGCGATGGTGACACTTCGTCTTCCGAGGAGGACCATTTGTGGAGCTTTGAGGGCGCCTGGGATAGGTATTTCGAGCACCTACCCAACGAGGGCCCTATCCTCCTGAGTAAGCGTACACCCTCAAGGTCCATCACCCATGGGCTCTACGATAGGGTCCAGTTCATAGGGGAGCACCAATCGCTATTCTCCCAGAACACAGAGAAGGTGATTGGGGACATGATCCATGCCCTCATTTCCATAAGTCTTCTCATTTCCCTCTATTCAAACATTTCCTTATTTTCCTAAAAAGATACTAAGTATGGAATGCCTTTTCTTTTGAAAAATACAGCAAGTACTCCCGAGGGCCAAAAACCTCCAGATGCAAGTACTTCCGAGCGCAAAGCAAAATATAAGAAGATGGCGTGCTCGAATGACCCAGCTCAGATCCAAGAGGAGTTGGATGTGGAGAAGGCCAAGTTTTTATCCCTCCAAACTGAGCATGCCAAGGTGCTAGAGGAGCTGAAGAAGTCGGAAGAGGACCTGAAAAAATCGGAAGCCTCTCGAAAGAAGTACCGCTCGGATTATTCCTCTATCTCCGAGGCTCATAAGAAGCTGATATCAAAGACCAACGAGAGGATCCGCAAGCACAATGAGGCCAAGAAAAAGTACACTGATGAGACCCGTAGCGCTTGTGAAAAAGAATTCCAGTTGTGGCTTCCCGAACGCCTGGAGAGAGCCAACAAGGAGGCCATCATCAAGTTTTGCCACTCTAAGGGGTTCTTATTTGTTGCCTTGATCCATTGCTATCATGAGGCTCAGAAGGTTGTTAACTTGGTCATCGAGCAGCTGATTCATTTGGGTCTAACGAGCTCTTCTTCGAGAGGGAGAAAGGATATGGTGCTAGCCCTCGATGAGCACTGCGCAGCGTCTGAGGGGGGAGTGGATGATCCAGAGGCCAATATCAGCGAGCCGGAGTACAACTTTATAGTCGAACTCCTCCAAGACGAGTACATAGCTGCTCACCCGCCGGAGGAATAGTCTCTCGTGGAACAAAATGAGGGGGCTGATGATGTTGTAATCTCCCTCGAGGGCCCTCAGGGAAATGTGCCCCCAGCGCCAATGGTTGAAGACACTCCTGCTCAGGCCACTGAGCCATCAGGCCTGCCACCTCCCAATGCTAAAGACTCAAACGTGCCTGTCCCTCCAGCACAAGAATCGGTAGCTTCTGCTCAAAACGAGCCTGTCCCCCAAGTGGTGAATTTGGAAGAGGACGTCACTGCCGCTGCCTGAGATTTCCTTCTACCTTTTAAGAAAATTTCCCTGTACTTTCTCTGTTTTTTTTTTTTTTTTCTGATGAATTCCATGGGCCATGGTGCCTTTGTTTTGCAGCCTTATACACTTTACTTGATTGTTAATGAAAGTTTATTTTTCATGATTGGGTGTTTTTTACCTTTTGTAATGTTATGCCATGAATTCTTACTTTGAGCTTGTTTTATCAAAATCTTATCATGTTAAGATTTCAATTAATAAGCCAAGTAAAAATGACATAAAACTTGGAAAATTTTGCTAAGTCTTTGAGTAAATACAAGGGTCTTACCTTGAGAATGCCCTGATTCAAGACTTGTGAAAATTTCCTAAGTAGGGGAAAAGGGTCTGTGGTGAGCCCTTGACTAACACGATGGTCCTGCTTTGAGGGTACCTTGGTTAGGGACTTGCAGAAGCTTGTCTAAACGATTCTCCCTTGTAGGATGTAGCTTGATCAAGGCATGTAACGAGTCCCAATCTCAAGCACCGGGTGCTTGTTTGATAAGCAACCCGCGCCTACTAGGGCATTCGTGTAGGCACATTAGGCTCTTTACAACATTTACCAAGTGTTGTACATGCACACTCGCGAGCTAGTTGCGAATTGTTGGTCACTTAGGAATTTTAACAAGTCATCGCAGACGTAAGGGTCTAGACTTGTGAAAACTTGTCAAAAAGTTTTCCATCCCAGCGCTTGAATGCGAGGGATTTTTGCTACGAGGGTCCCATTTTCGAGGGAGCCTTGGTCAAGACTTGTGGAAACTTGTCTAAAAGTTTCCTCCCAAATGTTGTAGGGTTTGAGCGCTAACTGGCAGCGAGATCTGGTTAGGCTCGTTCTTCGCCTCATGGCCATCGTTTGATTAATTCCCAAAGAGGGTGGACCTCTAGCTGGGATCTCGAAAGGGGGATTCGTGCGCCTCGGACCTATGTGGCGATTGCCTAGGTTTTCGAGGGGGGAATCACTTACCATCCTCAAAAGACATTTCACACATAAAAATAGCTTCAATAGATAACACTTGTAAACAGGAAATACACAGAGCCCAGAAATGGGTTTTTTACAAAGTTATAAGTAATTAAACATAAAACCTTCGTAGGTTGCAAGCATTCCACGAACGCGGGAGACGCTCGCCCTGGAGTGTCTCTAGCATGTATGTGTTGTTAGCTCTGATTTGTATAACTTTGTAGGGGTCTTCCAAGTTGGGGTCCAACTTTCCCACATGCTTTGAGACTTCAACCTTCTTTAAAACTAAGTCTCCCAGCAGGAAAGTTCTTTCTCTAACCCGCTTGTCGAGCGACGGATGCTTTGTACTCATGAATTCGTGCCCATGCCTTGTCCCTTTTCTCTTCCACAAGATCCAACTCCAGGGCCCTGTTATCCTCGTTTGCTCTGGGCTTGAAATATGCCACTCGAGCGGATTCATGTGCAACTTCTGCTGGTATCATCGCTTCTGAGCCATAGACAAGTGAGTAAGGGGTTTCTCCAGTAGCCGCTCGTAGGGTGGTGCGATAAGCCTATAAAGCCCCTTGTAATTTCTCGGCCCACTCGCTCTTTTTGCTCTCAAGCATGGCTTTTAGATGTTGTAAAATGATCCTTTTGGTGACTTCTGCTTGACCGTTGGCTTGAGGGTGGCCCACGGAGGTGAAGCATTGCTCAATACCTAACTCCGAGCACCATTCCCGGGTATGAACTGCTATGAATTGGGATCCGTTATCCAAAATAAGCACCCTCGGAATGTCATACCTGCAAATAATGTTTTTCCATATGAAATCCCGTACCACCCTAAAGGTGGTTTTTGCAACAACCATTGGGTAACACTAGAGTGAAATTGGCACTTAGGACATTTCCTGGAAAATGCTATGGAATCTTCGAGGACTGTGGGCCAATAGAATCCACTCCTCAGTATCTTCTTGGTAAGAATGCGCCCCCCAGAGTGATTCCCACAACTCCCTTCGTGAACGTGCTCGAGGGTCTCTTTGGCATGCGAGGGCCTCAAACATCTCATTGGTGGGCCTTGGAAGGATTTCTTGAAGAGTCTACCCTCGTTGTCCAGAGAGAAACGAAGGGCTTTTTTCCGAATTTTCCATACCTCCACTTTGTCAGTCGGGCAGGTACCATCTTTAAGGAATCTGACAATGTCATCGAGCCAACAGGGCTCGGTGGGATCAATTATAGCTACCGCTCGGTCGGGCTCTTTCCTCTAAATTAGCGGTCCCTCCGTTCTGAGAAATGTGATAGAATGTTCATAGGATCCTTCGAGGGCAGAAGCGAATTTGGACAAACTGTCTACACACTCGTTCTCCGCTCAGGGGACTTGGAGCAAGTGAAATTCCTTGAACTTTCTGATTATCTCTTTTGCTTTTTCAAAGTATTGCACCATGGTGGCTTCTCGAACCTCATATGTTCCTTCAATTTGACTTGAAATCAACTGCGAATCAACATAAGCCGTGACCCTGGAAGCTCCACTCTGAAAAGCAATTCTCAACCCTTGTATGAGAGCCTCGTACTCTGTTTCATTGTTCGTAACTTGGAAATCCAACCTAATTGCAAAGTCGATTTCAACTCCGTTGGGATCTCTGAGGGTCACCCCTGCTCCCCCTCCCCCCTTGAGAGGTCGAGGAGCCATCTGTGTCCAGGACCCATAGACCGTCATTTTCAGGAATAGCAGGCTCTAAACCAAAGCGTTCAACCAGTAAATCCACAACTATTTGTGCTTGTATGGCCGTTCTAGGCTCGAAGCTTAGGTCAAACTGGCTCAATTCAATGGCCCATTTTATCAGCCTTCCGGAGACATCTGGCTTGGATAGAACTTGTTTCAAAGGTTGATCCGTAAGGACGATGATTAAGTGTGCTTGGAAATAAGGCCTCAGCCTCCTTGATGCATTAATAAGGGCAAAAGCAAACTTTTCAATTTCCAAATACTTCTTTTCAGCGCCTTGCAACGTTTTACTTAAGTAATAGACAGGTAGGTGTTTGCGCTCGCGTACAGTTACCAAAACTGCTCTCGTGGCCTCAGCGTAGACAGAAAGGTACACAAATAAGTTTTCACCTGCCACGGGTTTTATCAGGAGGGGAGCGCTCGAAAGGTAGGCTTTCATATCTTGCAAAGCCTTTTCAAATTCTTCAGTCCAAGAGAAATTTCGAGCGTTGCATAGAATTTTGAAAAAAGGGAGATTTATGTCCGCTGAGCGGGAGATGAATCGGTTCAACGAGATTTTCTTTCCCACTAACACTTGTACCTCCCTGAGATTGCGAGGGGATGGGATATCCAAAATGGCATGGGATATCCAAAATGGCCTTGATCTTTTCAGGATTATCTTCAATGCCAACCCAAGAATTTCCCCCCTTGTACTCCGAAAGTACACTTGGAGGTATTTAACTTCATACCGTATTGGCGCAGAATGGCAAATGTGTGCTTGAGATCCTCTAGATGCGAGCCTTGACACTCGCTTTTGACAATCTTGTCATCCACGTAAACCTCAATGGACCCTCCTATTTCCTTCTCAAACATCCGGTTAATGAGGCATTGATACGTGGCACCTGCATTCTTGAGCCCAAAAGGCATGACTAGAAAACAATACACTCTCATGTCCACAACAAATGAGGTCTTGGGGCGGTCCTCAGAGGCCATGAAGATTTGGTAATACCCTTGAAAAGCATCTATCATGCTCATTAACTCACACCCCGCGGTCGAATCCACCAGCTGATCAATCCGGGGTAAAGGGTAGGGGTCCTTGGGAAAGGCTTTGTTGAGATCAGTGAAATCATTGCACATGTGCCATTTGTTAGCGCTCTTGGGTACCAGTACCACATTGTAAAGCCATTCCGGGTACAGTATGGGCTTAATTTACTGGGCCTCGAGGAGCTTGTTAACTTCCTCTTCAATAACCTTCTTTCGAAAACTGTGCACATCACGCTTCTTCTGTTTGACTAGTTTGAAGGTGGGGTCCACGTTGAGCCTGTGGACTATGACGCTTGGGTCAATCCCTGTCAAATCAGACGCTTTCCATGTAAAAATATCAATGTTTTCTCTAAGGAACTCTATCATCATGATCTATAAGGGTCCTGAGAGATTGGACCCAATTTGAGTGGTTTTACCCTTGTTTCCTGGTTCCAACTCAATGGTGAGAAATTTCTCCGTGGGCTCGATCTGTACCTCAAGGCGGGGGAGTTCAAGGGCCCTTTTCTTTCCATTCAGACGGTCGTTGGTAATTTCTTGCTCACCCTCGTTTGCTTCTTCTTCCGAGGAGGATTCCCCGACCGCTCCGAGCGGGGCACCCTCGGGGTTACTCCCAGCGCCAGGATCTTTCCTTTTGTTTTTCTTTTTGTTCATTTTGGCCCTTTTGCACACGGGGTCATCTTCGTCCAAATTGGGAAAATCTACAGACTTCTTGGTGGACCCAATCTGGAATGCTTTCTCTGCTTTCGGCTTCTTGGGGACAGCATATAGCAATCCCACGCCTCTCGGACGTTGCACAGAACTTCTCCAACCCCGTCGGGGGTGGGGAACTTGATTTTCTGAAGGTAAGTGGAAATGATCGCCTTGAAATCTACGAGGGTTGGACGCCCAATGATGATGTTGTATGGGATTTTGATTTCCACCACCGCATAGGTGACCATGAGCATTTTTCGTTGTAGAGCGTGACCGAATGAGGTGGCTAAGCGAATCTGTCCTCCAGGGACAACCTCAGAGCCCCCGAAGCTAATGAGGGCTGTTTTGAGGGGTTCGAGCGGGATGTTGGTAATATTCATCTTTCGGAATGTGGTATAAGGCAAAATATTAACAGAGCTTCCACTATTAACCAAAACCCTCTTTACAACATGATTATGGACATCTAGGCTAACCACCATAGGGCAGTCAAAGGTTTTACCGACCCCATGGGGTGTTACAATGTGCGCTAGGTCCCTATCACTAAGCCCAACGGCCTCATTCTCCCTGGAATGGTGGTCGCTAGTTTCCTTGATAGCATAGATTTACTTGGGCACCGAGGGGCGTTGATCGTAGCTCCTAACATATCGACGGCGGAAAGTACTAGAATCTCCCCCAGAGGATCCACCAGCGATCATGTTGATGACCGCGAAGGGGGCGTTCTCTTGTTCTCACACCTTTTGCTTGCAGTGGTGGCTGCACTATGGGGGACTTGGCCCACGTGGACTCCTTGAGCGCGACGGGCTCTTCCTCCTTTCCCTTGAACGCTTGTTACAACGCTCATCATAACGCTCCAACATCTTCACAAATTCTTTCAAGTGTCCCCCCGCAATGAGCCTTTGAATTTCAGCTTCCAACTGGCAGCATTCATCTGTGTCATGCCCCTTTTATTTGTGCAAGGCGCAACATTTGTTCGGGCACCTTAACGCCTCTGTATCCTTCATCTTTTGGGGCCTCTTGAAGAGCTTTTTGTCTGACAGAGCATAGACCTGTGAATTGCGCCTGTTTATAGGAACGCGCTCGAGCCTTCCTGGGGGGAGGCGGTGATTTGCAATGTTCTCTGTCAGGCTCTTCTCGCCCCCGTTCGCTCTTAAGGGGCCCAGCATACCTGGGAGCATTCGACCCATACATGTCTTCAAGCGCAAAGTAGGGCTCGATAATCTCTCTCATGGCCATGAGGGACGAGGGGCGCTTCTTCACGATAGAATCTTCAAACTTCTTGCTCACGTACTCTTTGTGATTGCAATCCTTGAAAAGTACATGTATCGAAAAATCCATTGAGGGCCTTTACACCAAGAGCACCTCCTTATTGAAACAAGCAAAAAAAGATCGAAGGGATTCATGCTCGCCTTGGACCAAGTTGTATAGAGCAGTGGGTGTGGTGACAAGTGTCTTCAATGAGTTGAAATCTTGTACCACTCCTAAGCCATTCCCACAAGGGAAGTAACAAAGACATTAGCCCAATAATGGTTGGAATGCTCGTACAAATTCATTAAATGCAGGAAATAATCTAGTTACTCCGCTGGGTCAATGGTTCCATCATAGCGGTTGATGGAGGTGGGAACTTTGCCCTTGCCTGCTTGGGCCATTAGAACTTCCTCCACGAGGGGAGAACCTCTCGCGAGCGGATGGTGGTCGTAACTCTCATAGTTTTCATCTTATTCCTGGTGATGAGGAACTTGTTGTTGCCGTGCGTGGCGACGATCGTCTCTGACCTTGGCTCATTCATCCCCTGCATGGGGGACTTGAGACCGCTCTAGAGAGAGCTATCCCACTATATCTTGCAACCCCTGCAGCTGGTCTTGCACAGCCACGAGGAGGTTGGGTTCTTGACCTCTTGCTTTGCTCCCTCGCTGGGAGGCTTGTGGCCGTCGTCTTGAGGCTCGAGAGTGGATGTAGCACCCCAACGCCACAACCCCGCACCATTGTATCACCCAAGTAACTAGGAAGCCTTATCACTCGAAAGATAATTCGGCGAACGGACAGAACATAGCAGAGATCAGAGTACCCAGTGTTGCCAAAGAAGCGAAATTTCAGAATAATTTAAAACTTTTGAAAACATAAATGCAACACAATAGTACATGCATAAACACAGAAACAAGTAGTCATATAATAACATAAAACATTAGTCCGATAGGGAAAACAAAGGAACATAATAAACTGAGTCCAAGTGTTTCAGGTCGTAACCTGAACAAGTCTCACAGTAAAACCTGCAACATGAAGGTAGAGGTAACCACGACTACGCAGGACAAAAGAAGAGTAACTAACAATCCTGACTTAACAAAAGGCTTCCTACAGCTTCAAGATACCACTAGGAAGCGCCGGGTTGCCTACCTGAAACCATGAGATCAGAAAATAGGGTAGAGGTTAATAAAGGGACTAAGTGAGATAATTTGTAATAAGAAAGAATAGCTTCAAGAGGGGTTTTGAAAGAATATCTTAGCAACTTTCTTCCAACCGAAAAGAAAACTCTTTTATCTTGAAACAGAATTTTCAACAAGCACACACAAGCTCACACATCAGAGGTTCTGGTTCATATATAATTATAAACGGGGAACAGGATACGGGATATTTTCCAAAAATATGAACCAGACTTTAAAACCAAAATTGCCCGCAAGTTAGGCCATATCCATCCTTTACTCCTTAAAACATTTACAAAGTTGGTATCGAGATCCATTAGGACCCCGACACCCATATACACATGCTGTTAGGAATAGTACCCTAGAAAGTCGATTCGACGTAATCTGCTTTGGGACTTTTCTTATATCACAGACAATCTTTGAATAATATACGATTGATTAATCATCATTGGCAAACACTTCTTTATATGCCAATACGTGTTTTGTGTGTTTCCATTATGTGCGCATGTATGAGAACTCCCCTAATCCTGATGACTTTAGGACTCTACCAATTAGGTGAAATGGTTCATGGAACGAGCCCTATATCACATAAGTCATGATTAGTAAAATACTCCAAGCCGATGAGTCCTACAGACAGTGGGAGTGTCAACCTGACTCCTCTAAGGATTGCTTGTGGGATCACGCCCTTAAGAAGGACCACCTTGTTTCATGTAGGTGCAAAGTGTATAGTTGATACCTGCGTGATACATGAGGGTACTTACTTTAATAAGTAAGTTCACTGAGGTGCCTCGTGTGAGAAGATTCCTAAATGGGAAAGGAAGTTTCTATTTCAGGAAATGGAAACTTCCAGATTAGGAAATATCTCACGAGTCATTGATGTGATTAATTGATCCTTAGACTTGAGGTTCCATGTCACTTTATGAGTTAACTCTGTAGTCTTAGGTATAAGCTTTAAAGGGTGTCGCCTTAGACAACTGATTCAAGGCTTATGTTGGGGCTGCATAAGTGACTCATGAAAGTGAATGAGAATCAAGAAAGGACCTACACTTTCGTTTGCAAGGTGATCTCTTATTTTGTAAGTCATTCATATGCCATATGGAGTCCTTGGCCATGGCAGTAGATCAAGACATCAAGAAAAGGGTTTCTTGGATTGACATCAAATGGATATGAAATGCACTTAGCTTTAAGACCAAATTATTAGGGTTCTAAATATTCCCTTACCCTAGATCTTGGTAGAGAGATAGTAAGTAGGAGGATTGTATCTCACATGAATCAATGACTTAAAGGTTCTATCGAATCCGAACATTCCAATTCAGCTAGGGGTTAAACACCTGTTGCTAGACTATGGTCGTTTAATCTGTGGATTGATTAATTAATTAGGGTCACTGCTAATTGAATTGAGAACCTAGAGGGTCACACACAACAACTTGGTTACATGAGTTGGGGCTTTAAAATGATCAAACGAGTTAATCGGGCCTTGAGGGTCCCACACGTGTGAAACCACACGTGTGGGTCACGTGACTGGACACGTGTCATTGGGACACGTGTGCCACACGTGTTTATTTGATTAAATATTAAATAATTAATTTATTAATTATTTAATAGACTTTAGTTTAATTTTGAATTAAAAAGAAAGTCTAATTTTGGAGAAAAATAATCTAGTTAATTAATTAGATAAAATAAGTTATTTATTTAATAATAAATAAAGTATAATAATATCCAAAAGGGTTTGGATATTTTAGCTCTCTTAAAATTTGATTTGAATTTGAATTCAAAGTCAAAATCAAAATTACTTTATGATCAAGTAATAGGAGAGAGGGACCAAAATCCTTAGTCCATAAGGACTAGGATTTTCGGCCACCCCTCCCTTTCCTATATATAGGGAAGCTCATGCTCCCCTTAGAGAGTAATTGACAATTCTTTTGGTTCATGTGTTGAACACCATCCTTTCTCCAAGATCAAATAAACCCTAGGCTAAGCCTAAACACTAACTAGAGAACTAGCATCCTTACTAGTTAGATTGTAGCCAAGGTGGTTGACTATCTCTAGAGAGCTTCAAGTTAGAAGTTTTAAAGATTCGAGCTTTACCAAGGAGTGGGGATCAAGCAAAACGACCAGAAGGGATGATGAAACGATTCTGAACCCAACATAAAACGAGTGAAAAAATCGAACCAAAGAAGATGGCGAAAACAGTTCGTCCATATCCTAAAGGATGAATTTTTTCACGAGGGTTTTATGGCTGGCAGATTTCTACTTTGGCAAAACTTGTTTTCAAAGGGAGTTTCAATCATGCCTTTCTCGTTTCATGTTTCTTTCTTTATGTTATATCGTTAAGAACTTCCCTAACATGTTTTGAATCCAGGTTGGTATGGATTGTTATCCCTACAATGGATTCTGAAGTAGAAAGAGATTTCGAGGGACGGGTTGCCATTACCGCATGAAGCGCGTTTGAGGGTGGCTCAAAACGTGTCAAGAAAGCTACTACCTAAGTGAGTTTCTTGATCTCTACGTATTTGGATTCACGATTGCGAGTCTAAGATCTTTTTGTTGGAAAAATTTTTAAATTTGCGCTGCTTTTCTGATTCCTGTTTTCCAACAAGTGGTATCAGAGCCACCTCGTTAATCGTGTTTCTGATTCGTCTCAATTATTCTGAATTTGGTAGAAATTCTTAGGCTTAGATGCGAATTAGGTATTCATGAGTTCTTTTAGAAAGCCTGAATTACGAAACTGCCATTTTTCTTCAATTTCTGAAAACTGTTTTCTTAAATCTGTTTTTGAAAAGATGTTTTAGTTGAAATCTGTTGAAATCGTAATTTTGAATTTTGGATTGAATTGGTTCTGTGAAACTTGAGATACGAAACACTAAATCGCGTTGCGAACGAAAGAGGTAAGGCTCGCGCGTGCTAAGGCGTAGCACACGAGGCCTCGCCAATCGCCACCGGCGACCGTGCAGGACTGCCCGCACGAGGCTCCCGCAACCGCGCGGGACATCCCGCCTAGCACCTCCCGCAACCGCGCGAGAGCCTGGCCAAGACCGCCCGCCCGCACACGTCCAGCGCGCGCACAGCGTGCGGCAGTAACGCGGGTGGCAACTGTCGCACGCTGTGAGAAACTTGAGATACGAAAAACGAAATCGCGTTGCGAACGAAAGAGGCAAGGCTCGCGCGTGCTAAGGCGTAGCACGCGAGGCCTCGCCAATCGCCGCCGCCCACTTGTCCCACGACCGTGCGGGACTGCCCGCACGAGGCTCCCCCAACCGCACGGGAGTCACCGCCCACACGTCCTGCAGCCGCGCAGGACATCCCGCCTAGCACCTCCCGCAACCACGCGAGCGCCTGGCCAAGACCGCCCGCCTGCACACGTCCAGCGCGAGCACAGCGTGCGGCAGTAGCGCGGGCGGCAACTGCCGCACACTGTGCGCGATGCGCGCGCGCATGCTGCCACGCGGCGGTGCCCCTTGAACGGGTGGTTTCAGGCATGTTTTCGTATTTCGTGTTTTTGGTCCTTAAAAATCCCGATTTAATTTTATTTTAATTTTATCTTTTGAAATCAGTTTTATTAAAATAAAATTAATTTTAAAATTTTGATTAAATTGGGATTTTGAGAAATTAAAATCGATTTAAATTTTGGGAAGTTTACAAACTTTATTTTCTGAAAATATTGAAAGAATAAAAATCATTAATTTTCAGAAATTAATGGGATTTTTTATTAGTTTATAGTTTTTCGGGTTTTATAGAAAAGGCTCTTGAACAAGAATTGTATCTAAGTCGTGTTTTAAGCTATTAGAGCTTAAAGCGAGAATTTTAATTTATTGGTTAAATTTAAATTCTTGCAATTTATGCATGTTAGGTGATCATGGGTTTAGACTTATGTATGGTTTTAATTTATGCACATGGATGGTTTAAATTGAGATTGGAGCCCTATAGTTGCGTTTTTCAATTGAGGTCGGAGCCTCACTTATGTGCGTACTGTTATGTGATTTATTTTGTGGCTTTCCATATTACTGTTTTGAGGTCGGGGTATGCCCCGTGTAATTGTCTAAGGCCAATACGAAGATTGAGCCTTATTACTTTATGTCTTTTTCCTTTTATTGTAATTTGAGAGTAGAATAGGTGGTGAGGTTTTATTTTCATTTTGGAGACAATACACCCATGGAGTAAGATGGACCACATTCAAGTAACAAGGAGCCCATAAGTGAAGACCCCTCAAAATGTTAGGGAGGGGAATCTCAATTGTAAAATGTAATAGAGATAGGGCTCGTATTTTGTTACCGCTTTCCCTTATGTGATTTAAACTGTTTATGTGGCATGTATGTTAGAACTTGTGATTGTGGAGTGGCTCCCACATATCACGCATAAGATAGGTAGAACCCATGATCATCTCATGTTAGTATCATGCTAGGACATGTTATCTGTTTATGTGCTTGTTTGAAATGCATTTAAGTTGTACTTGCATTAATCAAGACTAATAAAATTGGATAACATATATGTTGGTGAGGTCAAACCGAACAACTCTTCGGCTGATTCAAAAATTCCCATTAAATATTAAGCTCATTTCGAATAATAGGTATTTAATTCGAGATGCAAATTTTGAATTAAATTCCTAGCATTCCATCAATAGGTTTTAAGTTTAGTAAGTAAAGCTAGTTATTGTGCGCGAGTCGTGGGATAGCTAGTGGAGCTTATTAGTTCTTAGTTACCTAATTGATCATTTTAAATGATCAATATTTCGTGGTTAATTTTGGCTAGGGCGATGTCCGCGAGTCGTGGGTCGTTTGAACTAAGTTTTGATCATGATCTTATGATTGATGGGTCTAGCTTAACGCCTAAGTAAATATGGATGTCGCACGAGTCGTGGGTCCATATTGAAAGATAGGTGATGCAAAACAATTACTAAGAGTTCTAAAGGTGTTAGAATTGGTAAGTTGTATCTACCTAGGGTTTTACTTAGAATGTCCGCGAGTCGTGGGTTCGAGGTAAAATGCTTAGGATCGTAGTACCCAATGGGAAACGCGTTCCGCTTAGATCTTTGGGAATTATAGATCTTTGAAAAACAGTGGGAGCTACATTAGATTAAAGACCTTATCTTTTGTATATCGTTATAATTCAACATGCTCACATTTTCTCTGCTTAGCATTTAGGTTGTAGTTCTGTGATTCTCTACAATATGAAATGCAAACCCATTCGTATCCATCCTTAAGTCAAACAAGTTGACTAAGTCCTAACTAACTCTAAAATGGCTTCGCATCCTAAAATTCATTTTAGAATCCGAAAAGAGAAATTGTTCTCTATAAGGCGAGATTTTCATTTATTTGAAAATTGGACCCGGGCCAAAAGAGAAGCAACTTGAGGTGAATCGATTTTTCAAAACCACTTATGAGTGATTGAACCACCTCATAAAATGTTACAAGGTATAACATTATGCAATTATTCAATATTCCAAATGAGGAAACAAGTGCACACGAACAAGGTCTAAAGATCTTATTTGAAGATCTTGTGGTCTCGATCGTCAACTGAGAAAAGAGTTCTCAATGCACTGATTACTTACATTGCTTCCACCATCATTTAAACCCTTCATGCTCAACTAAAATGATGCCATTGTAGCATATTTGATCATTTAGCTGATAATGGTTGAGAGCATCCTTAAGAAGGACTAAAAGTTATGATGGTTAATTCTTCTTCTAAACTCACTAAGTTAAAGGCTTGAAGGCCTAAAGAAGAAGAAACCCTTAAGAGCCCAATGGAGGGGCATGTAAGGGGTAAACCCAAAAGATACTAGAGATCAAATTGGACGTTGCTTCTATGGTAGCAAATAAGGACTTTGAAAGGGAACTGCAAAGAGTATGAATACTCTGAAATGTTACCTCGTTTAGTAATTCTACTAGGAATAGAATTCACAAGTCTTGAGTTGATTCTGCATAATTTGTTGTGCAAAGACTCAAAGCACTAATGTTCTGAACATACGAGATAACAAAAGTAAGTGAGATGACAAAGCTTCGAATTACTTTGGAACGTTGAGACTTAAAAGGATTAGCAAGTTAGACATCTTAGGATCATTTCACGAAAATGAACCTGGAGAGTTAACTTCCTATGAATCCTATCTCAAAGGGAAACGTTCCCGGAACATTGTTTAGGTGAAACGTGGAACGTTCCAAAATTATAGTGGATTTCGATTCATGCTGATGAGTGTAAGATGCTTAATGTAAGCACTAGATACCATCGTCAGTTTAATCATTATGAATTAATATACTTGTTGAAGTACAAATTCGAAACTTATATGAAATTCTTAGAATTTCAAAATGAGGTTAGGAACCGAAGTAGTCATAAGTTATAGGTAAATCGATATGATCGAGATAGCCAATATCTTGGCAACTAATTCCTTAGTCATCTTAGAGATAATAGGATTATCTCTCAGTAAACTAATTCGAGAACACCTTAGTGTTTCCGAATGAGGGAATGAAACCTAATAGGATATGGTCCATTCCATAGTAAGCTTTGCTGACTTGTAATCATTCTAGGAATAAACTCCTAGAATATGCAATTATAGATTTTGAATTTAGTGCCTTCCAAAATCAGTCCATTAGTTGCACTATGCAATGTGGCATACTAAATTCCCTAATTATTCTTGTCCAAGAATCCAGTGGAATCCTCTTAAGTGAAGAGGATAGTGGGAGATAAACTTGAAACGAGTTCAAGTTTATACAACAATACAGGATATCGTTTCTGCGATTCCCTTGGACAAAGGTTGTTTTTCTCAAGGAATGTACCTTTCTTAAGGAATCGTTCCTATAGAAGAAGAAAGGCAAGCAAGCAGACCTCAAAGAAATTTGAGAATAAATATCTACGCCACATATAGAAGAAACGAGTCCATCTGATAAAACTTAGCCAAATTTTAGAGTATGTACACGTGTGAAACCCTTCTCTTAAGACGCGTTTAGAACGCGTTCCTAGATAGCCAAGGAATTATTTGAAGAGGAGATATTGTCAGATTTGGAATATGAGTAGTGTAAGCAAGCCTTGAAATCCATTATGGATTACATATACTCAAACCAAGTTTTGACCTTGGTTGATCCACCTGATAGGATCAAGCTCGTGTAGCTTCGAGTGAATGAAAGCATTACAACCTTCTTGACAGTTGAAATGCAAAAGTCCATTTGGATTGCATTTACCACATCCTCATATTCTGACTATGAGATATGATAAATGAATATGAGAACTATTTTGTTCAATATGAGATTGAAAGAGACTGAAATAAGGTATTTCTATAAATCTCATATTCAGTGGGAGTATGCATAAGGTATGCATATCCCTAAAGTCAATTTGTGGATTGATAAAGGCTTCTAGGAGTTAGATAATTCGATTCCATAGGATAGTCAAATCGTTTGACACAGATGGAAGTCGAATAAGTCTAAAAAATGTACATATGATAGTTAGTGATGTAAGAGTCAATTTTGGTTCTTTAGAAGACGATGTCCTCATTAGGAATGTCAAGGATAACGTGAAAGTTACCAATTCTTGTTTAAGAAAGAATTTGACATGAAAGATCTTTGTGATTATTCTTGATTAACGACATTGAGATCTATGGAATATAGATCTAAGAGAATAAAAGGATTATCACAAAAGAGTGCATAAACAAAGGTACTAAAAGGAGTTTAGTATGGACAATTGAACATCTCTTTTGAAGAGTATGTGTCCTAAGATAACTTTAAGAAAGTTAGAATGTCCAAAATCCCTTTAAGTGAAAGGGTGCATAATGTATGAAATGTTATGTACTAGACTTGATATGGCGCAACACTAAGTGTAGTGGGTCGAATCTAATATGACCCAGAGAAGGTCATTAGATTTCTGTAAAGGATGTCCTCAGAGTAGTTGAGAAGAAATGAGGATATGTATTAGTTTACAGAGCCCAAAAGATCTTGTTGTTAGAAGGATATTTGATGTAACCGTTCATCAAACATAGATCATTATGAAATCATTGAAAGGATACAACTTCTACCAGAATGGTAATGCAATGTGTTGGAAAGGGGTTCCAAGGACGGACATTACAAAACTCGACTATCGTAGTTGAGAACTTAGTCGAATTATATAACGCTAAGTTAAGTGTTTGGGTAAGAAACTCCATCTAACTGGTTAGATGAAGTTCATAGCATGAAACAACTCCTTTATCATGTTGTATGATAAAATGGATGGTTGCTCAAGGAAGAGAACCAAGACCTCACCAAGAGACTGAACACGTGATTACGAATCACTTTATAAGGAAAAGGTGTTTCCTAAGAGATGTGTAAACAAGAGTGTCACAACAGCAGAGAATATAGCAGATCCACTTTGCAAACGCCCAAAGTCAATAGGCTCTCAAAGTGCATCTTGAGAAGATGGGACTTAGAGTACCTAAATGGCTTTTACGGGCAAGTGGGAGATTGTTAGGAATAGTGCCCTCGAAAGCCGATTCGACGTAATCTGCTTTGGGACTTTTCTTATATCACAGACAATCTTTGAATAATATACGATTTATTAATCATCATAGGCAAACACTTCTTTATATGACAATACGTGTTTTGTGTGTTTCCATTATGTGCGCATGTATGAGAACTCCCCTAATCCTGATGACTTTAGGACTCTACCATTTAGGTGAAATGGTTCATGGAACGAGCCCAATATCACATAAGTCATGATTAGTAAAATACTCCAAGCCGAAGAGTCCTACAGATAGTGGGAGTGTCAACCTGACTCCTTTAAGGCTTGCTTGTGGGATCACGCCCTTAAGAAGGACCACCTTGTTTCATGTAGGTGCAAAGTGTATAGTTGATACCTGCATGATACATGCGGGTGCTTACTTTAATAAGTAAGTTCACTGAGGTGCCTCGTGTGAGAAGATTCCTAAATGGGAAAGGAAGTTTCTATTTCAGGAAATGGAAACTTCCAGATTAGGAAATATCTCACGAGTCATTGATATGATTAATTGATCCTTAGACTTGAGGTTCCATGTCACTTTATGAGTTAACTCTGTAGTCTTAGGTATAAGCTTTAAAGGGTGTCGCCTTAGACAACTGATTCAAGGCTTATGCTGGGGCTGCACAAGTGACTCATGAAAGTGAATGAGAATCAAGAAAGGACCTACACTTGCGTTTGCAAGGTGATCTCTTATTGTGTAAGTCATTCATATACCATATGGAGTCCTTGGCCAAGGCAGTAGATCAAGACATCAAGAAAAGGGTTTCTTGGATTGAGATCAAATGGATATGAAATGCACTTAGCTTTAAGACCAAATTATTAGGGTTCTAATTATTCCCTTACCCTAGATCATGGTAGAGAGATAGTAAGTAGGAGGATTGTATCTCACATGAATCAATGACTTAAAGGTTCTGTCGAATCCGAACATTCCAATTAAACTAGGGGTTAAACACCTGTTGCTAGACTATGGTCGTTTAATCTGTGGACTGATTAATTAATTAGGGTCACTGCTAATTGAATTGAGAACCTAGAGGGTCACACACAACAACTTGGTTACATGAGTTGAGGCTTTAAAATGATTAAACGAGTTAATCGGGCCTAGAGGGTCCCATACGTGTGAAACCACACGTGTGGGTCACGTGACTGGACACGTGTCATTGGGACACGTGTTTATTTGATTAAATATTAAATAATTAATTTATTAATTATTTAATAAACTTTGGTTTAATTTTGAATTAAAAAGAAAGTCTAATTTTGGAGAAAAATAATCTAGTTAATTAACTATAAATTAATTAATTAGATAAAATAAGTTATTTATTTATTAATAAATAAAGTATAATAATATCCAAAAGGGTTTGGATATTTTAGCTCTCTTAAAATTTGATTTGAATTTGAATTCAAAGTCAAAATCAAAATTACTTGATGATCAAGTAATAGGAGAGAGGGACCAAAATCCTTAATCCATAAGGACTAGGATTTTTGGCCACCCCTCCCTTTCCTATATATAGGGAAGCTCATGCTCCCCTTAGAGAGCAATTGACAATTCTTTTGGTTCATGTGTTGAACACCATCCTTTCTCCAAGATCAAATAAACCCTAGGTTAAGCCTCAACACTAACTAGAGAACTAGCATCCTTACTAGTTAGATTGTAGCCAAGTTGGTGGACTATCTCTAGAGAGCTTCAAGTTAGAAGTTTTAAAGATTCGAGCTTTACCAAGGAGTGGGGATCAAGCAAAACGACCAGAAGGGATGATGAAACGATTCTGAACCCAACAGAAAACGAGTGAAAAATCGAACCAAAGAAGATGGCGAAAATCGTTCGTCCATATCTTGAAGGATGAATTTTTTCACGAGGGTTTTATGGCTGGCAGATTTCTACTTTCGCAAAACTGGTTTTCGAAGGGAGTTTCAATCATGCCTTTCTCGTTTCATATTTCTTTCTTTATGTTATATCGTTAAGAACTTCCCTAACATGTTTTGAATCCAGGTTGGTGTGGATTGTTATCCCTACAATGGATTCTGAAGTAGAAAGAGATTTCGAGGGACGGGTTGCCATTACCGCATGAAGCGCGTTTGAGGACGGCTCAAAAAGTGTCAAGAAAGCTACTACCTAAGTGAGTTTCTTTGTAGCACCCCAAGCGGTGGGGCACCACACCCCCGCACTATGACCCGATATGTATACGCAATGGAAAGTCCGCACACGCACCAAGTCACAGCGAACGGGTGACAAACAAAAACCACTCCTAAGCTAGGCGGTACCTAAACCCCGTACAAGCGCAAATATGCAAGACCTGAATGCGGATGCGATACAAAATATGAATTCTCAAAAACCTTAATCAGCAATCATAATTCATATATTTCAAAAAGTAATTCAACATCAGCTAAACGGGTTCAACTGTCCTAGAAACCTGTCCCGATCAAACATATAATCAAAACGGGTTCATCTAAACTGAGCACCTGTCCTAACCTGTCCCGAAATTCATACATCCAAATCATGAGTACCAACCTGCAAATATATACATATCATATACATAATTCCTTCACAAATCAAAACAAGGTATATAACAAATCAAACAGACCTACACAGACTCAAGGCCGCCTAGCTCAAACCTGCAAGAACTGAAAAGTGGAAAAGAAGGGGGAGGGTCAGTCTCTAGAAGACTGAGCGAGCAGGAGCGATAAATATATATAAAAACATGCACATGCAAGTCATAAATCCCGAGCAAGGTTTTATTTAAAGTTAGTTCCCAAAAGGGCAAAAGAATGACTAAGCAATGCTCAGACTTTACGACTATTCATATTAAATTCATTAAGTTCATAATTCATAAATAAACATACAGACTCGGCGAGTGAGCATGCATCATCTCCAACCAAAACTCCGACTGTGTACGACAAATATCAGTAATACTTTAAATAGGTGGTCGTACAATATATCATAATACACACAGATCATAAATCATATCATATCCTACACATATTCGTTTGGGCAATCCGTGTCCCGGCCTTCCCGCACAGTGCCTATCAATCATAACATAATCATAATCATAATCATAAATATGTTCCAACCTTCTTCCTCCAGGTTGGTGGTGGGTTTACAAGGCCCGACCACCCAATCATTGACCAAAAGGGGAACATGACTCCCCAGATGGCACTCAGCTCCCTTTCCCCGCCAATCTCCTGACGAGGTCTCTTACCGCCATACATAAATTGGGACTAGTACAAGGGATCACCGTCGGCCCTTGCCTCCCCGGATAGCCACTTGCACTAAGTCCCTGGGCCCGTGAACATAAATACATGCATAATCTCGCCAAAACATTTCATTTCATAGGAAACATAACATATTTCATAATTCATTTGAAAAGGGTTTACTCGATCATTATTTACTCGATGACTTTACTTTAAAAGTAACATATATATAATCATAAGTTTTTGGCCAAAGTTTTTCACATAAGGGTTGTAAGGTTTGTTACATAGCTAAAACAAAAACACCCTCACCTGGTACCAGACAAAGCCCAAAACCCAAAGCAAGTGGTCCACCCCGGAACCTGCACGACCACAAGTCACCACCCCGGGTGCACCTGTACCAACTGATCACACAAAACACAGTACAAATCTCAGACTCAGACTCAGACAACCATATAAAGACGCACGGCACATGCTCAAGTACTTAAGAAATGCAATCACATAAGCGAAGTTCATAATCATACTAATTACTTGTAAAATAAAATATCGCATAGCTCCACATATTCACAAAGTAGATTAAGAGATGTTCTCATACACAATCAATTCAAATAAACAAAATGGAAGGCAATGCATATCACATTATTTCATATAAATTCATATATCGCATAATAGGATTATTTCAATTTAAGTGATTAGACTAATTAAAAAGCTTCAAGCTTAACCATAATAATTTATCTTAATCGAAATCATAATTAATATAATTGTTTATCAATCGACAAGGATTAATTGAAATCATACAATTTATATGTTTAGTGAAATTACACATACACCCCTTCAAGTTTAAACAAATAGCATGAATTCAACATATCGGGGTCCAATTTACGAATCAATATATTCATACCTATCACATTTCACTTAATACATGATTTTATATCCATTAGCATACATATTGATCGACAAATACAACAATACACAATTTATTGCAATTAAAACAATTAATTCCAAATATTCAAATTATACAAAATAAATCATAATAAATCAACCGGGCATCCGATTGACGAACGGAAAGCGGTGATAGACTCACCACGACGAAAGGAACACATGGTCCAGAGGTCGCCGGAATGCCGCCACCGCAGCCGGCCGAACAGTCACCGGCCGCCACCGGAACACCGCCTCCGGTGGTCGGAAAAATCCCCGGAAGGAAAGAAACGTGTGCCTCGGCCTGCTTGACAAAAGCCCTCAACACCAATTTCAGAAAATAGCAAACACGTGGGACTTCGTTGACGAAAAACCGAACCGAATTCCAAGGACGAAAACTGAAATTAAATACAAACCGTAAAACGAAAATGGAATCTGAGCATACTGTTGGAAAGCCCGCAACGAGCCCTACAAAAGCCCCAAGTCAAATCACCAGAAAAATCGCCGGAGAGAGAAGCCGCCGGTTCAGGCCGGTTCACCACCAGTCCACCACGGTCCGCCGCCAACGGCCGGTTCCTGGAACGCCGTCGATGTCATCCGCTAAGTTTCGTCATTACAAGCAACTTTTGTAAAGGGAGCACCACCAAAACCGGCCGGAAAAGGTCCCAAATCCCGGGCCAAAGTCGCACCGCCGGGTCACCGCCGGTTTCCGCCACCTACGGTCACCGGTTGCTTGATTTGAGGTAAGAAATGGACTCAGGAGATCAAAATAGGTCGAATAGGGTCAAGCTCCGCCCGCGAAACTCGCCGGAGCACAGCGGAGCCGTCGTGCTACAGTGCCGGGCGTCCGCCACCACCACTTCGGGCGGCGCGAGCGGCCCAACTGCGGCCCGGATGGCCGCGCCGCCAACGCTGGTCGATGCGCCAGGTCCCCCTTTAACTGGGTAGGAGGCGCATGTCGCCGGAAGTCCGCCGGAGACCGCCACTAATGGGCGGCGAAGCCGCGGTCCGCCACCACCTTCCGCGTGCGACTGAAAATCGGTGATAACTCCGCCGTCGTTTGTCGGTTGGTCAAGATCTTGGTACGGTTGTGACCGCATCGTCGAGCTCGTCAAAAAGCACTATTGGTTCGTCGAAATCCGTCGAGAAATGAGCGAGTTTGGATTGTGTTTGAAATACACCTTTGAGTGTGTGTGAACAGTGTTAGATCGCGGGAGAAAGACGACTGAGGCTGATCTGAAATTCTGGCATGCAAAACGAGGATCCGGGGTATATATCTCGGGTCCTCGTACGCAAAAACGATCGGACGAATGGGCTAACGAAGTCAGAATAGGGAAAACTTAGAGTCTACGGACTCATTTCGTTGCCCCGAACACGTTAAAGGGGTCAAAGAGGTCAAAATCTCAACCAAACGAGAAGTGACCAGAAAACCCCCTAAAAAGAGAAAATTACAAACAGGCCCCTAAACTCTAAAAGAGTTCAAAATAGGGCCAGGCAAAACACAAAATAATATAATTAGACACATAATAAAGTTGGAATGTGGCGTACCTTATATGTTAGACGAGCGGGGTGTTACAATCTTCCCTCCTTCAAAAGGACCTGTCCTCAGGTCCTATTACTGAGTCATAAAGCTTCGAGTTGGAATACTTCAATCCATCTCCTGAAATCGTGTAGAGTAAAAGCCCTGGCTGTTAAGTTTACTTCCACTAATTGCATCAACTCCCCTCAGAGTTCCGTAGTCCCAGAGGTTTGTTCAACACTTGACCGTTGGTCGCTTCAAACTCGTTCAATCTCCACTAGGCCACTGCAACCAAAGCTCAATACCGTCGCACCCTCATCGTTGGCTAGCTGCTGTCTGGCCACCTGTAACTAAGCCTCAACAACCAAGAGAGAATCCCATCTCTCAGCACGCAAGAGAGAGAGAGCCCCGTCTCCCAGCACATCAAAAGAGAGAACCCCGTCCCTCAGGCACAGAATTGAGAGAACCCCGTCTCTCAACCACGTAATCGAGAGAGCCCCGTCTCTCAACCTAAGTCTGGCAGACTTCTACATCTTCCAAACATTCTAGTTTGAGAAAATCCAGCATTTCTCAAACCCCTAAATTCGAGAGAATCCAGCATCTCCCAAATATCTAACACCAAGAGAATCCAGCATCTCTTGCTCACATAATTAGAAAGAATCCAACATCTTTCTATCACATAAATAGGGAGAATCCCACATCCCCCTAACACATAAATAGAAAGATCTCAACAACTCCCTAACACACAAGTTCACTTATTCAGCATTCATACATACACACATTAAAGTAGCACTTGATGTAAAACATGTGATGCATGTTTAGTGTACCTTAACACTACTGATATCGGTGTCCCTAGAATACTGATTCAACATCCATGCTTCAACTTAAGGGGGATATCGCGATGGAATCTCTGAAAAATAAAACCACAATATGCTTGTATGTGCATGAAGGGTTAGTGAGTAACCAAAGAAATTATAAACATAGAGACACGAACAATTCACACAAGTATTCCATTCAGTTTACAAGAATTAACAACAAAACAACAAATTTTAAGCTATGAAAAATTAAAGCAGTTAGTCACGTTATTACAATCGAGCAACATCAAACATTACACGTTGTCACATACATCAAGCAAAATAAAATATAATTACTTGTAAAATGCATGGATGCAAATGCCATGAATGCTTAAGGTACCGTTCACCGTGGAATTGAAGTCGAGGTTGGCAATTCTTTAATTTGGAAGGATAATCGAATCCTTGATTGGCAGTGGTTCCAATCCTTACGTTCAAACTTGCATTCTTTAATATTCCCTCATATTCTTGGGTACCCAAATGATCTTGGACCGCCTCACTTGATTCTCGGAGTAAAGTGATCCGTGGGGTCTCTTGAAATCCCAGTAAAATCCTCGGTAATCGGGAATTGCTATTTCTTCCAACGGTAAAATCTCTCAGGACCATCGTCGGGAAATAGATGAAGAATCTTTAAACGATCTTACTTAGTACACCGTCGTTGTAAATGATGCCCCTATCCTCAATATTTGGTGGAGTTGATCTTCAATGACCTCAGCACTAAATCCCATAGCTTAAAAAATTTTCCCCCTTTTCCCTTTATGTAAGAGTAACTACTCTGGTGGTGTCTCTATAATAGTAATCCGATTCCCTCTTTAGAATTTTCTGAATTGTACAAGTGCCTTGATTCCTTCATTGTCGCCTTATGCCATTCAGATTTAGAAATTCTGACTTCCCTTATAAAATTTGCTAACCCCGAGTACCCCCAAGTAGTTAAGTATATATCCTGAAGGCACCTCGTTAGTTAAAAGGTCTCTTGTTTCCCTTGTATACAGACATCTTCTTTTATCCACTCTATACCCCGAGTTTGTTAAATCAACTGTCCACTTTCTGATCCACTCCTATTCAGATCCCAATGAAGCTTCCACTAAAATCAGTACTCGTTGAAACAGGTAACAAACTCACCTAAATATAACCACAAAACTAATGCATGCGGGATTAGGGATGTAAATGGCAGGCACTCATATCCAGCAAAGAAGGCAATCAAGCACGTAGAACAAATGTTCAAAATAATTATAATTTAATCCAATGCATGATGCACGTGCTATGAATGCATAATACCTGTTTCCATAAGTTTAGCATCTAGATATTGTCGAATTCTTTCAGAAATCCATTTATCCTTTATTCAAGTAATCAAGGCATGGTAGTCTTGAATCTTCTGTCATCAATTTATAGAAGCGAGAAATATTGTCACGATCAATTAAAAATTTTGTCAACAAGCCAACTCCCTGCAATTCACAAATTGAATAAATATCTATGCATGCAGGTTAGTACGTGGATATGTCAAGTAATAAAAACAATTAAGAACACTTAAGTAATGCAAATGCAATACGTAATTTTAATAAAATTTAAAGCATAACAGTGATAATTTTGCAAGAATCGTAATCATAGTGTGCACACAATCATATAAGCTTAAACAAATTCATGCAGAGAAGTCAAAATTTCTCATCAAACGAATGCAATGCACAAGTATTCCTATGCCGTCCGACCTAAACTGACACGACACGACTCCAGAGCACCGGTTCTGAACCTGGTAGCTCTGATACCACTTAAGATGTAGCACCCCAAGCGGTGGGGCACCACACCCCCGCACTATGACCCGACACGTATACGAAATGGAAAGTCCGCACACGCACCAAGTCATAGGGAACGGGTGACAAACAAAAACCACTCCTAAGCTAGGCGGTACCTAAACCCCGTACAAGCGTAAATATGCAAGACCTGAATACGGAAGCGATACAAAATATGAATTCTCAAAAACCTTAATCAGCAATCATAATTCATATATTTCAAAAAGTAATTCAACATCAGCTAAACGGGTTCAACTGTCCTAGAAACCTGTCCCGATCAAACATATAATCAAAACGGGTTCATCTAAACCGAGCAACTGTCCTAACCTGTCCCGAAATTCATACATCCAAATCATGAGTACCAACCTGCAAATATATACATATCATATACATAATTCCTTCACAAATCAAAACAAGGTATATAACAAATCAAACAGACCGACACAGACTCAAGGCCGCCTAGCTCAAACCTGCAAGAACTGAAAAGTGGAAAAGAAGGGGGAGGGTCAGTCTCTAGAAGACTGAGCGAGCAGGAGCGATAAATATATATAAAAACATGCACATGCAAGTCATAAATCCCGAGCAAGGTTTTATTTAAAGTTAGTTCCCAAAAGGGCAAAAGAATGACTAAGCAATGCTCAGACTTTACGACTATTCATATTAAACTCATTAAGTTCATAATTCATACATAAACATATAGGCTCGGCGAGTGAGCGTGCATCATCTCCAACCAAACTCCGACTGTGTACGACAAATATCAGTAATACTTTAAATAGGTGATCATGCAATATATCATAATACACACAGATCATAAATCATATCATATCCTACACATATTCGTTTGGGCAATCCGTGTCCCGGCCTTCCCGCACGGTGCCTATTAATCATAACATAATCATAATCATAATCATAATCATAAATAAGTTCCAACCTTCTTCCTCCAGGTTGGTGGTGGGTTTGCAAGGCCCGACCACCCAATCATTGACCAAAAGGGGAACATGACTCCCCAGATGGCACTCAGCTCCCTTTCCCCGCCAATCTCCTGACGAGGTCCGGTACCGCCGTACATAAATTGGGACTAGTACAAGGGATCACCGTCGGCCCTTGCCTCCCCGGATAGCCACTTGCACTAAGTCCCTGGGCCCGTGAACATAAATACATGCATAATCTCGCCAAAACATTTCATTTCATAGGAAACATAACATATTTCATAATTCATTTGAAAAGGGTTTACTCGATCAATATTTACTCGATGACTTTACTTTAAAAGTAACATATAAATAATCATAAGGTTTTGGCCAAAGCTTTTCACATAAGGGTTGTAAGGTTTGTTACATAGCTAAAACAAAAACAGCCTCACCTGGTACCAGACAAAGCCCAAAACCCAAAGCAAGTGGTCCACCCCGGAACCTGCACGACCACAAGTCACCACCCCGGGTGCACCTGTACCAACTGATCACACAAAACATAGTACAAAACTCAGACTCAGACTCAGACAACCATATAAAGACACACGGCACATGCTCAAGTACTTAAGAAATGCAATCACATAAGCCAAGTTCATAATCATACTAATTACTTGTAAAATACAATATCGCATAGCTCCACATATTCACAAAGTAGATCAAGAGATGTTCTCATACACAATCAATTCAAATAAATAAAATGGAAGGCAATGCATATCACATTATTTCATATAAATTCATATATCGCATAATAGGATTATTTCAATTTAAGTGATTAGACTAATTAAAAAGCTTCAAGCTTAACCATAATAATTTATCTTAATCGAAATCATAATTAGCATAATTGTTTATCAATCGACAAGGATTAATTGAAATCATACAATTTATATGTTTAGTGAAATTACACATACACCCCTTCAAGTTTAAACAAATAGCATGAATTCAACATATCGGGGTCCAATTTACGAATCAATATATTCATACCTATCACATTTCACTTAATACATGATTTTATATCCATTAGCATACATATTGATCGACAAATACAACAATACACAATTTATTGCAATTAAAACAATTAATTCCAAATATTCAAATTATACAAAATAAATCATAATAAATCAACCGGGCATCCGATTGACGAACGGAAAGCGGTGATAGACTCACCACGACGAAAGGAACACACGGTCCGGAGGTCGCCGGAATACCGCCACCGCAGCCGGCCGAACAGTCACCGGCCGCCACCGGAACACCGCCTCCGGTGGTCGGAAAAATCCCCGGAAGGAAAGAAACGTGTGCCTCGGCCTGCTTGACAAAAGCCCTCAAACCAATTTCAGAAAATAGCAAACACGTGGGACTTCGTTGACGAAAAACTGAACCGAATTCCAAGGACGAAAACTGAAATTAAATACAAACCGTAAAACGAAAATGGAATCCGAGCATACCGGTGGAAAGCCCGCAACGAGCCCTACAAAAGCCCCAAGTCAAATCACCAGAAAAATCGCCGGAGAGAGAAGCCGCCGGTTCAGGCAGGTTCACCACCGCTCTGCCGCCAACGGCCGGTTCCTGGAACGCCGTCGATGCCATCCGCTAAGTTTTGTCATTCCAAGCAACTTTTGTAAAGGGAGCACCACCAAAACCGGCCGGAAAAGGTCCCAAATCGCCGGCCAAAGTCGCACCGCCGCGTCACCGCCGGTTTCCGCCACCTACGGTCACCGGTTGCTTGATTTGAGGTCAGAAATGGACTCAGGAGATCAAAATAGGTCGAATAGGGTCAAGCTCCGCCCGCGAAACTCGCCGGAGCACAGCGGAGCCGCCGTGCTACAGTGTCGGGCGTCCGCCACCATCACTTCGGGCGGCGCGTGCGGCCCAACCGCGGCCCGGATGGCCGCGCCGCCAACGCTGGTCGATGCGCCAGGTCCCCCTTCAACTGGGTAGGAGGCGCGTGTCGCCGGAAGTCCGCCGGAGACCGCCGCGAATGGGCGGCGAAGCCACGGTCCGCCACCACCCTCCGCGTGTGACTGAAAATCGGCGATAACTCCGCCGTCGTTCATCGGTTGGTCAAGATCTTGGTACGGTTGTGATCGCGTCTTCGAGCTCGTCAAAAAGCACTATTGGTTCGTCGAAATCCGTCGAGAAACGAGCGAGTTTGGATTGTGTGTGAAAATACACCTTCGAGTGTGTGTGAGCAGTGTTAGATCGCGGGAGAAAGACGACTGAGGCTGATCTGAAATTCTGGCACGCAAAACGAGGATCCGGGGTATATATCTCGGGTCCTCGTAAGCAAAAACGATCGGACGAACGGGCTAACGAAGTCAGAATGGGGCAAACTTAGAGTCTACGGACTCGTTTCGTTGCCCCGAACACGTTAAAGGGGTCAAAGAGGTCAAAATCTCAACCAAACGAGAAGTGACCAGAAAACCCCCAAAAAAGAGAAAATTACAAACAGGCCCTTAAACTCTAAAAGAGTTCAAAATAGGGCCAGGCAAAACACAAAATAATATAATTAGACACATAATAAAGTTGGAATGTGGCGTACCTTATACGTTGGACGAGCGGGGTGTTACATTCTTGATCTCTACGAATTTGGATTCACGATTGCGAGTCTAAGATCTTTTTGTTGGAAAAATTTTTAAATTTCCGCTGCTTTCTGATTCCTGTTTTCCAACACATACACCACCCCTTCTCCCCTTATTGTCGCGCCTAGGGAGCTACCTCGCGGTGACGTGCAAAACGGGAGGAATTTACCACCTCTCCCGACCTTCGATGTGGAGTAACCAACCTCTGATTAAACCATCACCAAGGTCAGTACGGCGGCCAGTATCATAGTAGCCATTGGCGCACGCCTCCCGATCTACTACTTAACCAGACCGCCAGGGCCCAATATAATAAAATTTCCAAAGCTTGCATTCAGAATAACAAAAGTGCATAAGCACACAGAGTTCAGAAGTCTGAACCTTTAATCAAAGCAGTATAACAGTGAACAGGACGTATATCAGAGATCATTAACTTTAAACTTGAAGCATTATCCCAAAATCAAAGCAGTATAACAGTGAACAGGACGTATATCAGAGATCATTAACTTTAAACTTGAAGCATTATCCCAAAACGGGAAACCGTTAAACTTGAAAGATAAGAATCTTTGCACCCGAAGGCGTTGATTTTGAAATCATTTGAATACGTAGGAATATTCATGGTTCTCGTTGAAATAGTTTAAACCTCACCTATTTATTTAGATAAGTTGATAGTTGGTAGAAGACAGGGTTCACACAGTACCCTGCGGATCCCAGAACTTGGTATTATCTCCTGTAAGTGACAGACTACTATGAGCTTAAGGATCTAAGTCCCACACATGATTAATGATGTGTAGCGCCCCCTAACACTACAACTCCCGCACCGTACTACCCTCGAGTGGATGTGAGACCTAGCACTCGAGAAATACTAAGGCGAACGGTATAGACGGTACTTAAGTAGAGCGTAAGGTAAAAATGCAGCGGAAGATAAAAGAATTTAAAATTTGCAACAAGCAATATGATAACACACAGAATAGTGCATGATATTGTAAGGGGGTAGTATGATAGCGTAGTGTACGGAGTTAATGTATAAGAGCAATTTATCAATAATATATACATGATCAGGATTAAATGCTCTTAATCTAAGCCTGATCTAATAAATATGACACCTATAGCTTCAAGATACCTCTAGGTGTCGTTGTCCTCGCTCCCTGAAATCATGTATTTAAAACAGGCAAGGAATTAGTCAAAGTGACTAAGTGAAGGAAGATTAGGATTAGTTATATATGATTATATATATAGATATATATAGATATATATAAAATGATAGCAATAGGATATAGCAAATATGATACGGTTCATAAGTTTGAAACCGGGATAGGGGTATTTGGAGTTTATTTATAAACGATGAACCGTTTAATAAAAGATTTGAACCGCCTGCAAGTAAGGCGTCTCCTTCCGATCTCCTTAAAATATTTGTAAAATAGTACCGGGCTGATCAAGGCACCAGTATTTTAATAAAACTAAATATGATAATAACTCCGCAACACCGTAGTGTCAGTAGGGGAGCAAACCCTACCGACGATATGTAATATATGGGAGGAAGCTATCTCTCCCAGGGAGGTTATTCTCCCTTGTAAGTCTCTTAGCGTGGAGTAACTAACCTCCAGCTAAACCACTACCAAGAGTTGTTGGCGGTCTGTAGCACCAACAATACCCTCGGCCCGATGCCTTCCGAGTATTGCTCGACACAGCTGCACGCCGGGCCCATTTTGATAAATAATAATTATTTACTTGCTTAGTCGGGAATCAGTTCTTAATATTAATAGGACTGAAGTATATAATGTCCGGATAAGATCCTGATTCCGACTTATTGGTATTTTCCTCATAAAGAGGAATATGTATTATATTAATATGTATAGATAGGAAATCAAATAATAGATACGTAGATTTGGAAATCATTTTATAATTAGATATAGATATATACATGATTCCAGTTGAAAATGTTTTAACCCTCACCTAGTATCAAAATTCAAACAGATTGGAATGGATCCCACTGTTCAGTGCAATTGTCGCCTGAAAATAATTACTACTGACTTAGAACTAGGTTCTTATTATTCTAATAAAACAACCACATAAGGTCTAGGAAATATAACATATTATAAAATTCTTATAACATTTAGAAATTATTTCCCGGCAAAATTTAATTTTAATTATTTAAGGAAATTTAATTAATTAATTACGTTTCAAAAATTCTTTAATCACTTAAATATTTGTTAATCATGGTGTGACCTTAATTAGAGTATTAGGAATTAAATTTAGAATTTAATTCAACAATGTAGGTTAATTTTCAAATTATTTTATAATTTTATTAATTTTTGAATTAATTTGGAAAAATCTTTATTTAAAATTCCAAAATCCTATTTTATAATTAATTTTAAATTAATTTCGAAATTATTAATTAAATGTTGACCAAAAAGTCAAAATTACTATTAAAAACATTTACTATTCAATTTCTTATGAATTAAACACTTTATAACACAAAATTAAACACACACAAACACACACTATCACACGTGCACATGAATTTGATTCAAGAACATTATGAAGGTGTTCTTAAGCTTATGAAGATGTTCATACTAGTTCATGATCACATTCAACAAATTTTTGAATTCATAACATATAATTAAATTCAAATGTAACACTTTAATAATAAATTAAATCCAAATAAATTATTCTAAGCATAAATTTAATCAAATAAGAACATAATTATTTAAATACATACTCATGCTACCTCATATCATAATTCATGAAATTAATTAAATAAAATTTCATAATGTAGGCACATTACACATAAAGTTAACAATTATGCATATATATTATAAAAATAAATTCCTAAAGCATAATTTTATTATTCCTAAGCATGCTACTAATATTATTATATTAAAAACATAACATAAAGCATGAAATAATAAAAGAAAATTGCACCTTATGAGAGAGAGGGGGTTTGGCCGTGAGTTTGAGGGAGAGTGAGTGAGGATTTTGTGTGAATTTTATGTTATGCTTCTTAGGGTATTTATAGTTGGCATTTAGGGGCTTATGTTGCAATTATGAAGAATTAATTAGATGAATCATGGTGTGAGTAAGCTAGGTTCATTTATTGGGGGGTTAAGTGTATACTTAGGTGTTTAGTTAAGATATAATTAATTATTTTAGTAATCATGACAAAATAAAAATAAATCTAAAATAGGATGAAAATGATAATAAATTCATAGAAGAATGTCTAGGATTTAGTTTGAAATGAGAGAAATTGCAAAAGAAAGTGAATTGAAAGGGCTTTCTAATGGTTATAAATACTTAACGTTTGAACGTCTACATTTAAAGTAGTAGTCGTTCGGGAATTTTGAAAAATACAATAAAATTCATAAACGAAGCTACAATGTGAATTGATTTCCGAGAAAATGTCCATGATTCTTGAAATAATTCAAGGATCGTTTTGACTGTAATATTGGATACCAAATGTTGGACGGTTGGAAAATTAGTTTTTACGGTAGGAATAGTACTTTGGGAAAAATAAAGTAAAATTTATAAATCGAGTTAGGATTTGAACTAGAGTTTGGAAAAGATCTTAAAATTCATAAAATAATCCAAGGATCGTAATGGTTACAATATTGTATAGGGAAAACGTTGAAATTCAGAAATTTCTAATTTAAGGCAAAATTAGGGTTTTTCGGCCGGTTTTGATTTCTACGGAAGCTACGTTAAGAATTAGGGTTTGGAAATCATACCAAAATTCATAAAATTTTGCAAGGATTCTATCGAGCCCAATATTGAATAGGTAAAAGTGTTTCGAGAATTCCTACAATTAAAGATGAATAGTAACTAGGGACCTAAATGGAATTTTCAACAAACAATTTTAAAAATGTAGTTCAGAATGATGAAAGCTATGATACAAGTTTGGAAAATGTGAAAATCAGCTTTCTAAGGTTTTTCAAGGTTTAGGTAAAGGTTTAGGGTTTGGTGAATGAATAGTGATATGGTTCTCTCAAAAAGACACAATTATAAATCGAAACATAGATGCACATAATTCACATAGAATGAAATGTATAATGGACTAAGGCTATAAACGCTTTCCTCTTAACCCTTTACTTACCCGTGCTATCCTGATCTCAAAAATTCGGGCTGTTACATGATGCATGATTGAGTGCGGATGGTCAAGTATTAAAGTATAAGATTGAAAAGAATGCGGCACATTTAAACAATAAATAATCTTTCCCGAAGAAAGGATTCGAGTAAACGATTAGTCTCATTAGAAAGCTCGTGTCAAAAGCTTAAGGGTATGGTCTTAGGGTCTTAAACAACCCTAATTAGAAAAGGAATGTGAACTTTGAAACCTACTTTGATCCTCTGTTTTTGAGAATTTTCGAAAAAGGCTTTGACCGTTGAATTCGTCTCTTTGAAATGATCAATTAGGTTAAAAGTCAAAATTCTTGGTCAAGGTCAAACACAAAGATCAAAGGTCAAAGGTCACTATTCAAGTATACGGTATATATACCGTATTTATACAGTATTTATACGGGGATACCTATCGTATTTATACAGTATTTATACAAGAATACATGCGGTATTTATACTAGAATACATGCGGTATTTATACTAGAATACATACGGTATTTATACAAAAGTATATACGTATTTATTATGGAAATACACATAGTATTTATACGAAAGTATACACGTATTTATACATATTGGAATCAAATACGTATACGTATATTGTACATGTATATTATAACATATAGCAATTGGTCAAGTATAATTATGTAACAATTAATTAAATATGTAACATTTAAAACTATAGGTTATACTTTAATTATGTAATATTAAATAACATGTAACATTTAACTAAATCATGAAATAAATTAAATCACCTAAGTATGATCATAAAATAATTAAAATGTAACATATAACGTGCTAGCATAATTGTCACATAATTAATTTGTCACAAAATTAAATTATGTAACACATTTCATAATAAACTATACTATAAGAAACATAATTCATAAATTCATAAATATTTAAAACATAAATTAAATCACATAATTCATGCATAAAATAAAACATAAATTAAATCCTAAACCTAGCATAATTAATAAATAAATTAAAACATAAATTAAACTAATTAAAACATAAAAAAAAAATAAGAAAACTAACCTTATTCTAGTGAGGGGGCCGTGTGTTTTGGCTGGTGTAAGGGAGCAAATGAGACCTCAAACCACTTATTTATAGTTTTTGGGAACGATTAGAGTGCAAATAATATTTATTTTAAGGACTTAAGGTGGGGTATTTTATGAAATTTCCAAAAATAGGTTTCCTTCTTTACATAATTGTCACAGCAGGGGTATTCGGGTAATTTCACCTTTCTCCTGCGTATTTTTGGAGTTGGAAAAATTCCCAAGAGCTAGAAAATAAAATTAGCTTCAAAACGGTTACTCACGGGTCGAAATCGGACGTACGGTTTAAAAGTTATAAGCTTCGGAAGATGTGATTTTCTTGAATTTCGAAAATTATTTTAATTATGAAATAAATACTAGGATAAAATTTGAAGGTCAGAAAGGCTTTCCAAAAATGTAGAAAAAAATCGAGGAATGTTATGGTGATGATCTCAAGGGTTAAATCATTCTATCGAATGAAGTATATTTTATCGACGGAAATTTTTATTTGAAAATAAATTCTTAAATGCTCTGGACACATAAACGGTTTAAAGAGAGTTGAAAAATTCTCAAAGCATCGAAAAGAGAGTTGAAAAATTCCAAGAAGATAGATATAGGTGCTTTAAGGTCTCTCAAATAAAATGGTATAGTGCTGGTTCGGAAATAAATAGTGCTTTTAGGGTTTAAAGGTAGTTTTCCCCCTTTGTGTCACCTAATACCACATAAGAACACTCATTTCAAGTAGGGATGCATGATATAAATTATTTTAAGTACGGATCAAGTTCTATAAATGCCCTTACGTTGCCCTTAGCTTACCTTTATTGATCTGGTCCCGAACCGGGCTGTCACAACCTCCCCTCCTTAAGAAGAATTTGTCCTCAGATTCTCTTCGTGATCTTTGAACAATTTGGGATAGTGCTTTTGCATCTTTTCTTCAGTTTCCCCGGTAACTTCCTCCGTACCGTTCCTTTTCCATAAAACCTTAACCAATGGAATCTTTTTATTTCTTAATTCTTGGAATTTCTTATCCAGGATCTTAACCGCCTTCAACTCGTAGGTTAGATTAGGTTCTAACTGAACTTCCTCTACTGGCACCACCTGTGCCTCATCGGCAAAGTATTTACGAAGTTGGGATACATGAAATATATTATGGATCCCTGTTAAGCTTGCTGGTAGATCCAGGTGATACGCTGTTGGGCCCACATGTTCCAGTATCTCAAAAGGTCCTATGTATCTAGGGTTTAATTTTCCACCTTTCCCAATTCTTGTGAACCCTTTCCTTGGCGATGCTTTCAGAAACACTTTCTCACCCACATTAAATTCTAAATCCCTTCTTCTTTTGTCGGCATAGCTCTTCTGTCTGTCCTGGGTGGCTTTCATTCTTTGCCTGATTATTTTAAATCTTTTATGTAGGTTTTTCAATCCATTCGAGTACTTTGTTCCTGGGAGTTCCCTCAGAGGTATCCCTTGCTTCATCCATATCCCAATATAATGGAGATCTGCATTTTCTCCCATATAAGGCTTCATATGGAGCTGCTTGAATTGAAGCCTGATAACTGTTATTGTATGCAAACTCCACGAGAGGTAAACAATCTTTCCAACTGTCCGGAAAGTCCAAAGCACACGCTCTTAACATATCCTCCAGATATTTAATCGATCTTTCTGACTGTCCGTCTGTTTGTGGGTGCGCCGCTGTACTGAAATGTAACTTGGTTCCCATCAGACTTTGAACATTTTGCCAAAGTTGTGACGTAAACATTGGATCTCTGTCAGACACTATACTCACCGGCACTCCATGTAATCTCACAATTTCCTGTTGGTACAGTTTTGCTAAGGATTTAACTTTATCCGTAGTCTTGACTGGTAGGAAGTGTGCTGATTTTGTCAATCTATCGACTATGACCCATATACTGTCTTGTCCTCCTTTGACTTTAGGTAACCCAGTAACAAAATCCATGGTTATCTTCTCCCACTTCCATGTAGGAATTGGTAGCGGTTGTAACTTTCTTGCTGGTTTTTTATGTTCTGCTTTAACTTTTTGACAAGTTAAGCATTTCTTGACATATTCAGCAATGTCTCTTTTCATTCCGTTCCACCAAAACTGCTTCTTGAGATCTTGGTACATCTTTGTTCCTCCAGGGTATACTGTATAACATGTCTTGTGTGCTTCATCAAGTATTTCTTTTCGGATAGTTGAGGGCACACAAACTCTGTTCTTATATCTCAAGATTCCATCTTCACCTTTACTAAATTTTATCTCATCATCTTTCTCCTTGGAATTGAGACACTTCTTAATCCATCCGTCGATAGATTGCGTCTTTATCAACCGATCCTTCAGCGGTGACGAAATTATTAGGTTCGCCAACTTAGCTCTAGGAATCACTTGAACTGGTTTTCTCTCATTCTCCAAAGAATGCCCCAGGATATGCGCTAGACTAGCCTTTCGACTCAAAGCATCAGCCACCACATTAGCCTTTCCAGGATGGTATTGAATTATACAATCATAGTCTTCCAGAAATTCCATCCACCTTCTTTGTCTCATGTTTAGCTCCTTTTGAGTGAATAAGTACCGCAAACTTTTATGATCCGTGAACACTTCAAAGGTTACCCCATACAAGTAATGTCTCCATTTTACGAGGGCAAAGACGATCGCTACTAGCTCCAAATCATGGGTGGGGTAGTTGGCTTCATGTGGTTTAAGCTTTCTTGATGCATATGCTATCACCTTTCCATGCTGTATCAGAACGCATCCTAACCCTTCTTTCGAAGCATCGATGTAGACGGTGTAACCTTCCTTCCCTTCTGGTAAGGTTAGTATAGGTGTGGTAGTTAATCTTTTCTTTAATTCCTGAAAACTCTGTTCGTATTTCTCTGTCCATACGAATTTTCCTTCTTTCTTGGTTAACTGAGTAAGTGGTGCAGTTATCTTTGAAAAATTTTGTACGAATCTTCGATAATATCCTGCAAGTCCCAAAAAGCTTCGTACCTCAGAAGGATTCCTTGGTTGTTTCCAATCCAAAATCGTTTCAATTTTCGAGGGATCCACTTCGACTACTGAACCAGATATGATATGTCCTAAGAATGAGATCTTTTCCAACCAAAACTCACATTTGTTGAATTTTGCATAAAGCTTGTGATCCAGCAAAGTGCTCAACACTAACCGAAGATGTTTGGCATGATCCTCTGGTGTTTTGGAAAAGACCAAGATGTCATCAATAAAGATCACCACGAACTTGTCAAGAAACGGCCGAAAAATCCGATGCATCATATCCATAAATGCAGCTAGGGCGTTTGTTAGCCCAAAGGGCATTGCCACGAACTTAAAATGTCCGTAGCGACTATTGAAAGCTGTCTTGGGAATATCCTCCTCTCTAATTTTCAATTGATAGTACCCTTGCCTCAAATCTAACTTGGAGTATACTCGAGATCCTTGAAGTACATCGAATAACTCCTCGATGTGAGGAAGAGGGTACTTATTTTTCACCGTCATCCTATTAAGCTCTCGGTAGTCGATGCAAAGTCATAACGACCCATCTTTCTTCTAAACAAATAACACAGGTGCTCCCCACGGAGAAGTACTAGGGCGGATATAACCTGCCTCTAATAATTCATCAAGTTGTTTCCTCAACTCTTGGAGTTCGGCCGGTGCCATTTGATAGGGTGCCTTAGAGAACGGTTCGGCTCCCGGGACTGTCTCAAAATCAAACTCCAGTTCACGGTCTGGTGGTAAGGTGTTTAGGTGTTTAGGAAACACTTCTAGGAACTCGTTGACAACCTCCACTTCTTCTATTTTACTCTGATCCTTTGGTCTATTTAAGAGGTAAGCAACGAACCCTGTAGCTCCCTTCTGAATCATCCTTTTTGCTTCCATTGCCGAAATCATTAGTGTTTGTCCTCCTCGTCCATCTGATGTCTGACTTTCATCCTTTCCTAAGATAACTTTCTTCTTGAAACAATCCATCTTGACTCGGTACTTATAAAGCCAATTCATCCCCGAAATAAGCTAATTAGAAAAGGAATGTGAACTTTGAAACCTACTTTGATCCCCTGTTTTTGAGAATTTTCGAAAAAGGCTTTGACCGATGAATTCATCTCTTTGAAATGATCAATTAGGTTAAAAGTCAAAATTCTTGGTCAAGGTCAAAGTCAAAGGTTAAAGGTCACTATTCAAGTATATGGTATATGTACTGTATGTATACTGTACTTAAACTGTATGTATACGTGTATTTATATAGTATGTATACGGTATTTGTACCGTATGTATACGGTATTCATACGGGGATACCTACCGTATTTATACAGTATTTATACAGGGTACATATAGTATTTATACAAGAATACATGCGGTATTTATACTAGAATACATACGGTATTTATACAAAAGTACATACGTATTTATTATGGAAATACACATAGTATTTATAAGAAAGTATACATGTATTTATACATATTGGAATCAAATACGTATACGTATATTATACATGTATACTATAACATGTAACATTTAAAACTATAGGTTATACTTTAATTATGTAATATTAAATAACATGTAACATTTAATTAAATCATGAAATAAATTAAATCACCTAAGTATGATCATAAAATAATTAAAATGTAACATATAACATGCTAGCATAATTGTCACATAATTAATTTGTCACAAAATTAAATTATGTAACACATTTCATAATAAACTATACTATAAGAAACATAATTCATAAATTCATGCATATTTAAAACATAAATTAAATCACATAATTCATGTATAAAATAAAACATAAATTAAATCCTAAACCTAGCATAATTAATAAATAAATTAAAACATAAATTAAACTAATTAAAACATAAAAAAAAAAAATAAGAAAACTAACCTTATTAGAGGGGGCCGTGTGTTTTGGCTGGTGTAAGGGAGAAAATGAGACCTCAAACCACTTATTTATAGTTGTTGGGAAGGACTAGAGTGCAAATAACATTTATTTTTGGGACTTAAGGTGGGGTATTTTATGAAATTTCCAAAAATAGGTTTCCTTCTTTACATAATTGTCACAGCAGGGGTATTCTGGTAATTTCACCTTTATATTACGTATTTTTGGAGTTGGAAAAGTGCCCAAGAGCTAGGAAATAAAATTAGCTTCGAAACAGTTACTCACGGGTCGAAATCGGACGTATGGTTTAAAAGTTATAAGCTTCGGAAGATGTGATTTTCTTGAATTTCGAAAATTATTTTAATTATGAAATAAATACTAGGATAAAATTTGAAGTTCCGAAAGGCTTTCCAAAAATGTAGAAAAAAATCGAGCAATGTTATGGTGATGATCTCAAGGGTTAAATCATTCTATCGAAGGAAATATATTTTACCGACCGAAATTTTTATTTGAAAATAAATTCTTAAATTGCTCCGGACACATAAACGAAACCTCAAAGCATCGAAAAGAGAGTTCAAAAATTCTAAGAAGATAGGTATAGGTTCTTTAAGGTCTCTCGAATAAAACGGCAAAGTGCTAGTTCGGAATAAATAGTGCTTTTAGGGTTTAAAGGTAGTTTTTCCCCTTTGTGTCACCTAGTACCACATAAGAACACTCATTTCATGTAGGGATGCATGATATAAATTATTTTAAGTACGGATCAAGTTCTATAAATGCCCTTACGTTGCCCTTATCTTACATTTATTGATCCGGCCCCGAACCGGGCTGTCACAGTGGACTTCCTCGTCCACATTGATTCTTTCTACAGGTTCTTTGCCCCTATTAGCCTAGGGGCATTCCCGTTCCTCCCCACCCCTTGCGGGGACTCCCTTCTCCATGGATGGCGGAGGTGGTGGTGGGGCTCTCAAGGCAGCCTGTGCCGCCATGAGCGGATGTGCCTGTAATCCCCCCAAGAGAGGGGCAATCTGAGCGGCCTGCTCAGAGGGGCAATATATTGAAGTAAAGTTTTTCCATGCACCCTTGGCCGCCTGGACCTCGCACTGAGTGTAAATAGCATGCAGTTGTTGGGGGGTAGTTTTATCCCGTCAATCTCCTTTGGAACCACCACCGGCAGCTGGATCTGCCCTGCGTGGTATGACTGAATAGCAGGCATCATGACAGTCGGGGTGAGTGTGTATCCAGGGGGTGGCATCATATAGGGGTGCCCTCCTGGGTTAACTTAGGTGGTAGGCCATTGACTCTGGGGGAGATTTGGGAAAGTAGGAAGCCTAGAACCTCCAACTGCGGCGGTGGAGGGCTGCTCAGGTGTGAGCCCCGTTGAGGGCATTACTGGCTCAGTGGGGGGAAATGCTCCTCCAACGGGCGCTCCTCCGCCGGCGGCGGCGGAAGTGGGGATGCTGGCGTTCCCTTCAGGATGGTGGTTATCACCACCTGCTACAAGTCCGGATCTAGTGGTAACCATGATGAAAATGGTGCTTGTTCTTCAACTAGAAAAAAGAAGAAAGGGTTGGAAGTGGTTTCCCACAGACGGCACCAAAAATGATGGGTAAGAATCTGAGGTGTCCAACTCCGATCACTTTAGAATTTGTTTGATGTGGGGAAACCGGAATAAACTCACCGGAGGAATAGTGGGTTCAACCTGCTAGGACAAACACCAAAGAAGAAGAGGTCAGATGTCCGAGCTGGGGGAACTGGGGTTGATACCCAGTTTGGCTCTCCTACGCTCAAGTCAGATGATGATCTGAAAGAGGTGAATGAATCTAAGAGTTTCAGTAATGAAAGATTGCTTACAGAGATGGAGATGAAGACTCCTATTTATAGTTGAGGGTCCCATGGTAATTTACCACTTTGTGGTTCTGCCCTAATGTCGCCCTCACACGTGGTGCAATGAGGAGAAACCTAGGAGGAATCTCCTGCAAAAGCTGGTACAAAAGGGTGGTGCGGGCAAAAGTGGCAGGTGCGCGGACATGTACGGGGTGTCAGAGAGCCGTTTTGGGTTAGTAACGAGGGCCATGAGCGCGCTCTGTCAACCATGAGCCTGATGGGCCAGCGGACACGAGGGTGGATCCGGGCCAAGGCTGTGAGATAAGGGGGAGCTTGGTCTCTTGGTTTGCTTGCATGCGGAAACACATCCGAAGGGAGTGAGCGCTCGAGGATGACTCCCTTAATGGACGTGGGTCTTGCTTTGTAGTATAAGGAGCGCTCGTTGGTGAGCAGCTATGATAGCCACGTGCCATGTGACGATAAAGACACGTGTCGCTCATGTGTCTTAACACTCGAGGGTGGATGACGCTCGGAGGATATCTGTTTTGGGGATTGATAAGCCACGTGTCAGTTGCTGGTGGCGCCACATGTCAAAAAGTGGGCCAAGCGTATTTTGACTCCATCAAGTCTTAACAATTAATTCAATAATTAATTAAAAGACCAAAATTAATTAATTAATTCTAGAAAAGAATTCGCATGTGGAAAATTTCACACGCATGAACCACGTCACCACACGTGTACAATGCACCTGTAGGCCACGTGTACATGACACATGGCAGTCACGTTCCAACCGTGACACGTGGCAGGGCGTGATTCGTCTCGCCCTCTTCGATCAACATTTTGATCCTTTGTTAATCAAATTAACATCCTACCATAACCCTCGTGTTCTGGCATTTGTGTGTGACCCTTTAGGTTCATTATTCGATTAGCAGTAATAGCAATTAATTAATTCCCTAATTAATTAATCACTTCACAGATCACACTACCGTAATCTAGCAATGGGTGTGTGACCCCTAGCCGAAAAACGAAATTGTAGCATCCCGCCCGTCCGGCCTTTCCAGGTACGCCTTCACAGGTAAGCTATGTGCGCTTTTAATTATTTAATTATGTAAATTAAGTGTTTATTATACTTACTGTGTGATATATTTGAATTACTTGAAACGTATTTGACCTTATGTGATTTAATTGTACGTATTTGTTTTCTTTGTTTCGTTCTTGCTCCGTTTCTATTCGTTTTCGTTTTTGATTTTTGTGGCTACGTGCTATGCTTGACTTATATGTGTTATGAATGTATCTTTATGCTCATTACTTGTTTTTGAGTTCGTTTGATACGGTTTTGAAACCGTTTTATGTTTTAGGGACACAAGGGCCTAACGGGCTTTAGCGCACCTTATGTTCCGGAAGGCGTAACTTGAGCTCGGGAATTCGGATTCGAATTCCGGAAGATGCATTGGACTCGCAACGAAGAAATCAAGACAAAGAATCAAGATTCATATTTTTCTAAGCCTATTTGATTCCCCGTTTTTCGACTGGAACGAGCCCTTGTGCTTAAGAGTATCCTTTTGTTGACTAGTCTTCACTTGTGGGACCCATTTAACCCCAATTAAGCTTCTAACCTTGACTAATATGTATCTAACCATCCCTCACTCTCTCCCACTCCCTCATTTGGTCCCACACCCAAAGAAAAAGAAAGGAAAGTGCAGCAACTTCAGCTCCAAGAAGAGAAGGAAGAAACCCTTGGCTATTCTTGATGATTTTGAGCTCAAATCACATCCGAATCTTCTCAAATTCAAAAGGTAAGTTTATGATTGTAATCTACACTCTCTCTTCTCTATTATATGTGGATTTGAGTTGAATTCATTGGTGGATTGATGAGTTCTAGCAAGGATGTGAATAGTAGAGATTGGATGAATTTGATGATTCTTGCTTCCTTCTTGATTCTCTTGAGTTTGGGTGATGATATATTGCTTCTATGACTTGATTCTATCTATTTATTGCATCTCCTTTCATGGTTTCTTGATTATGACTGATTGGACATGGATGAATGCTTGAGACTTGGATGCTATAGCTTGATACATTCTTCTCCTTTCTTGCTTTGATTCTTGCTCATTTTGTGGCTGAATTTGTTGCTACTTATATGGCATGAATATATGATGAATTGGTGTTATTTTCATGTTTGGTTTACGTGTTTTCTTTGGCTTGAGAGACTCCCCAAGGCTTGCACCGAAATCCCCTGTTTTCTCTCCAAAATCTGATATGTTACATGTTGTCTGGTCCTCTCTGTACCAAGACACAGGGGTGTCTCGGTTTGCTCTATGTTGGTGACACGGGCGTTTCACCTTCTGGTTTCCGTTGTTCGTCCCCTGTACTGAGACACGGGGGTGTCTCAGCTTGTTCTTCCAGGGGGGCACGGGCGTGTCCCCTAGGAATTCTCGTTTTTCGCCCGCTTTTGCTTGGATTTGCTTCCTTTTCTTTCTTCTAGTTAGCTTTCTTGTCTTGTTTATGACTTGTATGCTTCATTAACTTGTTACATTATGTGTTAAGATTAATGTTGTGAATCCTTGACTTGTTTTATACCCTCGTTTGTGAAGTATGAACTTATATGCAACACATGCTCTCATATGACCTAAGTGTGAATTTATTTTATGTCCTTTGCATCATGAACATACATACGCATCCTCCGAGCATCTAATGTGGTTCATATTGAGTCTAAGTTTGTCTTTTGTTTTGCTTTGCCTTTAGGTTTGTTCCTTGGTTGACGAGGTTGTCCTCTAGACGTTCGTTTGCTTCCTTTGTTCCTGTTGCTTCTCGGAGGTGAGGTTTCTTTCTTTTAGCTATTATGACCTACAACCTAATATGTAATTTAAGCCCGCATGCGAACTATATATACCTATAAATAAGTGTTCGATATGTATTTTGTGGGAATTGGCCCATTTGCTATGAAATCCGTTGAAAATGCTTTTATATGTAGGTAAGCTATGTTTTGTTTATTCGTTTTCGAAAAGGGTTGGTGTGTGTACGTGTTAAGTTTTGACAAGATAAGCTTTTGTGATAAGTATACGCTTTGTGATTGTGTGTCTGTGTGAGTTCTGTGATCTGTTTGGGCCCCGGAGTTGTGTGGTTCGGGAGACCCCGGACGACCATCGAGGTCGCCAGTTGCAACCCCAGGACACTTCTCCACCAACGGGAGACTTAGTTCTTCTATGCCGACGGAGCACTTTCAGGTTGGCCGTCGAAGGAACCGGGCGGGATCCTCCGGTTCATCAGTTTCGTTCTGTGGAGGGTCGAGAGGGGCACCTCTCTTCCCCAAATGGTGTGGAGATAGGATTGTTTATGAGTTTTGCTTTGATATGAGTGAGTGTGTGAGAACTCGTTCTCGCTGGGTTATGTTTATGCTTTTGCTTATGTATCCGATACGGTTTGTGAATCGGGGTGGACTCATAACTGGTAAAACTTGGGTGATTTTGGCCTTTAGCCCTAAATCTTTACTTGTATATATATATAGTATCACGGGTTAAACCCTTTTAGAGTGCAAAAACCACACCCGGTTCATGAACACTTTTGATTTGAATATGTTATGCTCCTACCTATACGTATGTGTGCGTGTGTAGCCCCCTCACCAGTCTCTAGGACTGACCCTCGTTGCTTCTTTCTTTTTCCCCTTTGTTTTGAGCTTTGCAGGTGCCCGGGTGGGAGTCTGGCTAGGCGGCGGTTGTCTTTCGAGTCTTGGGTGTCGTTTGAGTCTTTGTAGCGTCCTAGCATTTGCATATTTACTTTCCCGCTTTGGTACTATGTATATTTGGTACTACGTATAAATAATTATAAGCTATGTTCTGTAGTTTGAAGTTTGAATATTTATTTTGGCCCGGGGTGGGCAAAGCATGTTGCAATATGTATATTTTGTTTTAAGGTTATATGCCTGTAATCAGTTATGTTATGTGATCCTGTAGCTTCCGCACTTTCGATTTATTTTGTTGCGCACTCTGTTCAGGGTCTAGACCGCCTAGCCTAGAGTCGATTTTTGTTTGTCACCCGTTCGCCATAGTTTGATGCGGGGACGGAGTTCCTATTTCGGCACCCGTATTGGGCTATGGTGCGGGGGATGTGGCGCCCTCCGCTCCGGGGTGTTACAGAAATGAATCGAATAACCTTTCAGTCAATGGCAATCAGTGAAATACGATCCTCCTACAACTCCATATCTCAATCAAGAACTAAGGCATGGGAATATTCTGAGAGCCCAAATATTTTTGATCTTTAAAGTTAAGTTCGTTTCATATCCATTTCGATCTTAATCCTAGAAAACCCCATTTTCTATATGTCTTGATCTTTTATCCACCTTGACCAAGGGATTAATGTTTAATGGATTACGAACAACTCAATCAGTAAGAGATCATTCTTTTTCTTAACAAGTGTAGGTCCTTTATCGATTCTACTAATTCTACATATGTCACTTGTGTAATCCCAACATAGGCCGTGTTCAGGTGTCTATATGGCGACACCCTTTTGAGCCTATATCAAAGATTACAGAGTTAGCTCATATGTGACATTATAGAATCTCAAGTCTAAGGATTAGTGAATCACGTCATTGACCTGTGAGATATTTCCTAATCTGGAAGTTTTTGGAAACTTCCTTTCCCATTTAGGAATGTTCTCACGCGGGACATCTCAGTGATGAAGTTCTTGTAACAATCACCCTTATGTATCATGAACGCATCATCGTATGCACTTATCACTCCATGAAACTGAGTAATCCTTCAAAAGGATATAATCACATAAGCAAGTCTCAGCAGAGTCAAGGTCGACACTCCCACTGTCTGTCGGACTCTGTGATACCCCGATCTTTCGGTCGTACAGGTATGACGTATGTGCACGTTTAAATTCCTTAATTACGCAATTAGATGTCTAACTAATGTTAATTATCTTTTCTTTAATTACTTGAATTTATACTTTAAATGTTTATGCTTATTTCTTTGTTTGAGATTGTATTTGAATTCTGATTTTTGTGTCGTTTCGTTATGCATGAGTTTTACATGTTATGAACTAGTGAATATGCTCATTTTATGATTTCGGGTTTATGTTGAGTTTTATTTCATTTGGAACCTAAAAGAAGGCTAAAACGTTTTAGCGCACCTTAGGTCCGGTTTGTGTAACTTGAGCTCGAGAATTCAGATTCGAATTCTGTCACCTCCGTTGGACTCATTTCGACGATTCAGGTTTAATGGGCTAAGCCTTGTATAATTCTAAAGCCTTTTGATACTTTGAAACTCGATCGAAAACCAACCTCGCGACCTTATGACTACCTTTCACTAAATTGCACTTTAGTCCTTCATCTTTTACCTTTTTGAGTGAATCTTGGTCCCACACCCCACCAACATGATACACTATCATCCTTGCCTCTCCATTCTCGGTTCATACAAGGAAAAAGGGGAGGAAGTGCAGCAACTTTGGAGAACAAAGCTTTTACCTCGTCACTATTCATCCAAAGGGAAATTTGAGCTCATTTCTCCATTTTCCTTCATCATTTTCAAGGGGTAAGCTTATGTTTGATATGTATATGCATATGTGATCATTTTAAGCCATTAATTTTATACTTTGAGCCAAGGTTGATGAATATATGGAGTTTGAATTCATTAGTGAGGGTTTGATGATCTCTTGCAATCCATGGAGTTATGCTTTGAATTGAAGATGTGTATATAATCTCTTATGCTTCTAATATGATTATATGATCCTATTTTTAGTAATGGTTAAGTGTGTTGAGTGTTACCATTGTTGGACTTCAAGCTTTTGCAAGTGATGGTAGGATATATATGTTGGGTTCTTGAAGCCTTGTATTTCATAAGTGATTATACGTTGAAAATGAAGTATTTTGCTATGTTTTCCTTGAGTTTTATGTTGGTTGTTGCTGCTTAAGTTGTTGCTTCTTTCCCCTGCTTTGCTTCCCCTGTTTCACACATGAACATTGTTACTGCTGCTATTTTTTTCGAAGAAGAAAGGCCAACACGGCCGTGTTGGATTTGAACGTGAATTGGACAAGGTCGTGCTGGGGGTTCGACTTGGGCATTTTATTTTTGTAAAATCGGACACGGTCGTGTCCGAAATGAACTAGAAACCAACACGTCCGTGTCCAATGTTCGATTTTTGCTTCTAAATTTAATTTTAATCAGACACGGCCATGTCCATTTTGAACTAAAAACTGACACGGCCGTGTCATGCTAGTGCAACAGTGGCGGTTGTTCGTTAAGTGTTCTTGATGCTTTTCGTAATGTTTCTTCACTTCGTTTATGACTTGCATGAAATATTAATTTGCTATATTACGTGTTATGTGTCCATTTGATACGAGATTTTCGCGTATAAGCTTGTATGATCTAACTAATGCAATTATTCATTTCACTTGCATTCATTGCATCCATAAGCATTTCCGAGTGTTTATTTGGTTCATGTTCAAGTCTAAGTCTCGGGTCTTGCTCTTTTGTGTTTTAGAGCCTCTTTTGGATGTGTGAGGGCCCGAAGCTTAGGTATTGGGTAGCCCGTTTGATCCCACTTTTGCTCTTTTTTTATTAAGGTGAGGTTTAGGAACTTTGTATTAGATATTGACCTACGGCCCTTTTATGTGGTGATTTCTCACTCACATGGGAATATATATTTTTTATAATTATATACGAGTGCTTAAGATAGGTTTATGATTTTGTGGACACGTTTGAGTTTTATGGAACTGGTATAAGTATAAGCGTATATAAGCTTAAGATTTTGAATCCTTTTGTACGTTTATGTTTTGAGCGAGTTGTGCCCTGAAATATGGGAATTTGGTTCATATGGTATGTTGGGCCCCGGGAACCATGGGTAAGGAATGCGCCCGGGACGGCAAGGGTCGTCGTGTTTGTCCTGTGCGTGGTTCCCTTTGAGATATTCACGTGCGACTTATGGAGGTTGAGAAGGTGTGGTATCTTGAGCCCTCGATTGCTAACCGGGGAAGGCATATCGTGGGTTCGCTACCCCGTATGTTTTTGGTAATGTAGGTGGCTAGGGTTTGATTCTTGAACCACCATGGTTGTGAGGATGGATTATGTTATGATTTAAGTTTTATGTTATGCTTTGAGGAGTTAAGGGAAGTCCGTTCTCGCCGGACATTTGCTTATGCTTTGTATTGATAGTTATGAATCGAGCTAGGATTTCTTTAGGTATATTATATTATCTTTTCGAAAATGATTCTATATGCAAAACCCTAGCCTCGGTTCATGACTATCCTTTTGATATATGCTCTGTTTATATATATATAAGTGTGTGGGCGTACGTTTAGCCCCTCACTCAGTCGAGTTGTAGACTGACCCTCTCTTTTTCCCCTTTCAGGTCGGCTCGAGCTAGGCGGGGAAGTGCATCGTGTCGTGTCGTACTTAGCTGTTTAGGTCGAGTTTGCATTCCATATTTACAGCTTTTAAATAATTTATCCCTAATCTGATTATGTATATCGTGGAGATTTGAATACTTCTAATTAATTTTGGGCCTAGTGACCATGGTATATATGTTATGGTATGTTTTACCTGAGCTCGTTTGGATCCTGTTTGTTGCTTCCGCTTTTGCTTTACTTTCTTTGTGCGCTCTGTTGTCTTTAGCCCCGCTTAGCCTAGTCTGTGCATGTAGGTTCCCATTCGCTTAGACTTGGGCCCATGTATGGAAGTCCATTTCATATGTGGGCTTGGGTTTAGGTGCAGGGGATGTGGTGGCCCACCGTTCCGGGCACTACAGACTCATTGACTTGGAGAAGTTTCTAATCCTCGCCTATGGAGTTAAGAACTTGTTTCATATGTCGTTCCCATAACGACAAAGTTGTTAACGGCCTTATCGGATTAGAGGAGTTCAATACATGCAAAACACAGTCAAACCCAAACAGACATAAATAAGCACATAAAGAAGTGATTGGCTATGAATAAAATCATTTCGTTTATTATTCAAAGACTGTTTATGATTTTACAAGGAAATAGTAAAGCAAACATCTGCTTTAAGGGCACTATTCCTAACATATTTCCATGCCTTAGTTCTTGATTGGGAGATGGAGTTGTAGGAGGATCGTATTTCACTGATTATCATTGACTGAAAGGTTCTTTGATTCATTTCGTTATTCGGCTAGGGGTCACACACCTATTGCTAGATTACGGTAGTGTGATCTGTGAAGTGATTAATTAATTAGGGAATTAATTAATTACTGTCACTGTTAATTGGATTAATGAAGGATCAAAATAGTTGATCAAAACGAGGCACAAAACGTGACTGCTGCCATGTATCATGTACACGTGGCTGCCACGTGTCACGCGGCCAACCTGGCTGCCATGTGTCATGCACACGTGGCTTCATGCGCGGCCTCATGTGTACGATTTATTGCGTATGCGAATTCTTTTCTATAATTAATTAATTATATTGTAATTAATTAATTTTGGTCTTTTAATTAATTTTGAATTAATTGTTAAGACTATTGTCAAATAAACTTAACCCAATAAATAATTAATTGGAAATTAATTTATTTATTGAATCTTGACTTTTAACTTTAGGAAAGTTGAAAAGTCCAACTTCCTATTGTAGGAGAGAGAAGGTTAATCTTGCAAGACTTCGAGAACAAGTTGAGAACTTATTATTCCAAGTAAAATTAATAATTAAATTAGTTAATTAGTGAGCAAGAAAACCACTCCCATAGGTTTAGAAAACCCTAGGGGTTCAAACCATCCTAGTATTTATACTAGGGGTAGTGCTTCTCTTATTCTTTAGACCAACACTCGAGAAGTGTTAAGTTTTTTAGAAAATCCAAAAGAAAAGTTTTCAAAGTAAATCCTAGCCTTAACACAAGCCACAGAACTAGCATTCTCATCCGCTTGATCGTGCTCTAGGACTGGTGAGGATACGCTTTGGAGGGCTTTTAATTTGGAGTCTAATTCGAAGGTCGTTCGAGGAATTTCCCTTGAAGGGTGTTTGTTAGGCGGTAACGACATCACTAGAAAGCTTCTAACTTTGTAAGTTTCTAAAACACGCTACGATACGATACGAAAATTGCAAGACAACGATTAAACTTTTGAAAAATTTTAAACTTCCGCTGCTCAACTCTTTCGTATTTTCTAACATGTACATCTTCAGAAGATGGGATTTAGAGTACCTAAATGGCTTTTACGGGCAAGTGGGAGATTGTTTGAATAGTGCCCTAGAAAGTCGATTAGTAATAATCTACTTTGGGATTTTCCTTATATCACAGACAATCTTTGAATAATATGCGATTGATTATTATCATAGGCAAACACTTCTTTATATGCAATACATGTTTGTGTGTTTCCATTATGTGTGCTTGTATTAGAACTCCCCTAATCCATTAATCTATTAGGGACTTTGTCATTAGGTGAATGACACATGAAACAAGCCCTGACTCAAGGCCGGATTAGAAAACACTCCAAGTCGATGAGTCCAACAAACAGTGGGAGTGTTGATTAGGCTCGACTGAGACTTGCTCGTGGGATTGCGTCCTTAAGAAGGAGAATCCTGTTTCATGGGGTGTAAAGTACATAAGTTGATGCGTACACAATACACGAGGGTGCTCGTTATTGGAACGAGTACACTGAGGTGTCCCGCGTGAGAAGATTCCTAAATGGGAAAGGAAGTTTCCACTTTAGGAAGAGGAAACTTCCAGATTAGGAAATATCCCACAGGTCAACCGCGTGAGTAAAGTAATCCTTTGATTTGAGATTCCATTGATGCTTTGTGGGCTAACTCTGTAATTTTTGGTATAAGCTTTAAAGGATGTCTCACGAGACAACTGATTCAAGGCTTATGCTGAGGCTACACAAGTGGCACATGGAAGCATATGAGAATCAACAATGGACCTACACTTCCTTTGATGCAAGAAGATCTCTCATTATATCAGTCGCTCATATGTCATCCTAAACCCTCGACCGAGGTAGTGGATCAAGACATCAAGAAACGAGTTTCTTGGATTGAGATCAAATGGATATGAAACGAACTTAGCTTTATGATCGAGATTAGTGGGGCTCTCATTATTCCCATGCCCTAGATCATCAAGAGATGGGATGGTAGGAGGATTGTACCTCACAGCTGTCGTTAACTGAAAGGTTCTTTTTAATATACATTCATTGTTCGAGTAGGGGTCACACACCTGTTGCTAGAGTAGGGGTCACACACCTGTTGCTAGACTATGGTCGTGTGATCTGTGAGTTAATTAATTAATAATGGTATTAATTAATTAGGCTCGCTGCTAACTGAAAATGAACCTGCGGGTCATACACAAATGTCAGGTTCAAAGGGTCTTGAAGGAAAGATCAAGTAGTTGATCGAAACGAGACCACACATGTAAAGTACACGTGTGGCATATGAGCATGGTTTTGGGCGTGTGGTCCAATAATGAAATTGGACCATGTGTTGATTAATTGGAGAATCAATTATAAAGCCCAAATATAATTAATTAAAGAGTTAATTATAAATCCCTGATATAATTAATTAAGAGAATTAATTATATAACCCAAAGAAATTTATTAGAGAATTAATTTTAGCCCATTGGAATTAATTGGAGAATTAATTTTAAAGCTCATTATGAAATTGATTAGAGAATTAATTCTAAATATCTAATTATTTAGTTATTCTAATTTGATTAGAATAAATAAATAAATGGGTATCAAATATCTTCTATTTATTATTCTAATATGATTAGCATAAATGTTTAGTTATTATGAGAATAATTAAATATTCCTAATATGATTAGGAAATCGTTTTTCTAGAAGAATAATATCTTCTTTGGATAAGTTGTGATTTATCAGAGGAAAAGGAAAATAGAAGAAAAGTCAAAATAGGAGTCCTTTCCCTGTTCAGACTTAGGGATTTGAGAAATCCTATATAAAGACAGTAAGGGCTGGTGGAACGAATTTTTTCAAGCAAGAATGTGAGTGAAAAAATCGATCCACTATAGATGGCGAGCTCCGCTCGTGCAAACGGCGAAGGGACGAGTTTTTCAACGAGGGTGTGATACATTGCATATTCATTTAATTTTAGAACTTAAAATTCCTATGTTTTACCCCACTATTTGATTTAATTTTGGATAATTGCCTAATATTCTATATTTTTTGTACGATATATCATTGGAAGAATTTGAAGGAGATTTTGTAACAAAAGAGCTGTCACTCAGGCCCACCTCTTGGACCGAATTGGAGAACAAATGTTTTGTGGCCCATGGACTTAAGGAATAATTAAATAGGAAGCCAATTGATTGCTTGTTGGGATGTTCATGAAAGAGGCCCAAATTCTTGATAATAAATCGTGTAAAAGGGCTCAGCTCTCAGCCTGTTTTGGACGAGAGAATTAATTCTGGCTGAAGTGGGAGCAACACGTTTTTATGGTCATTACTTTGAGAATTAAAAGCCCCACTTGATGACAAGAATGTGGCAGCCAGAACGTGGGAGAGAGGGGAAGGAACGCAGCAGTCCCACTTTGCACTATTTAGTGGAGAGAAAATCATGCAGAAAGGGACGACTACACACGACACACTTTCATTCTCATACACGAAATACGCAGCAGCTCTAGGTCGCCGGGAAGAGAATTCGAGCAACATAGTTTATTTCTCATTCCTTATTTCGTTTTGCACCAAATACTATGTTTCCCTATTCTTGTTTGTTTAATTTCGTTATGAGTAGCTAATTTACTTTTTAGTTGGGATTTTCCAAGCATGTGTTGGATTGTGTGAGACAATTTGTTTTGGGTTGATTAATTCAAGTTATTCGTTTTATTTCTGAATTCATGACATTGTGTTTTGCTTTAATCTTTGGTTTAAGAGCTCGAATCTTAGAGTTAGCAATTCACATAAAGCTAGTTAATTTATTTGGTGGAGTCTAACTGGGTAATTAACGAAGTAGCAATCAATACTAGGTTGTTAAGTTCGGCTGATTTTGTGTTGTGGAATATTACGGTCTAATTAGGCGAAGTAGGAGTCTCTACTTAGTCGGTTAGGGTTAGTGTTTCTTTGGCCCGTAAAGCAATTAGTTAATTGAATCTTTAAAGGAGTTTCTGAAAAGGTTATTAGCTAATTAGGGAATAGTCTTTAGGAGTTTCTTCAGATTATTCTAAAAATACGAAGAAACGAGGGAGCCTAAGGTAATTGGTAACTATAGCTAGCCTAACGAGGAATTAATCACCCTGTCCGTGATCATAGTCTGATGTATGCGTAGGAAAATCCCGGCTATTTGTTATCTACTAAATTAATCTAAGTGTCAGCTGCGTTTAGTTGTTAATTATTTGTTTATTTAGTCTCGTTTTGTTTATTTCATTAGTTTAATCCAAAACTTGACAACCCCCCCCCCCACCCTATTTTAATTGTTCGTTTTATTTTCTTGGCATTTTAAAGGAGTACAAAATCATCCAATCCCCGTGGATCGATACCCGTTGCCACTATTCTACATTTTAATCGTGTACAATATCTGGGACTTATTATTGGTGGCCTCGACACCCATCAGGGTGTTCGGTTGAAAAAATACGACTGGATTCACAGTTTTCGACTTCGTCAAATTGGGTCTTGAAGGGAGTTTTAATCATGTTTTTCTAATCTCATTTCTTGTTTCTTTCTTTCCACATGTCATAGTACTAGCATGCTCACTCACATGATTTAAATCTAGGACTGGGGTGGATTATTACTCTAGAGAAGACCTATCGTGGAATCTAGTAGAAAGAATCGTTTCGAGGGACCGGTTGCCATTACCGCGTGAAGAGCGTTTGAGGGCGGCTCAAAACGTGTCAAGAAAGCATTGATTCTTGTAAGTTATTGAATCCCTAAGAATCAAGAATAGGAATTGCAAATCCGATCTTTCTTTTTGGGGAAAAATTTTAAATTCCGCTGCGTTTACTTTCGTGTTTTTCCCAACATCAAAGGCAAAGCTCCAATATTTTAGTGGCATTTTGGCATGAGCAAGAAGTGTTAATCCAGTATCAACAACATGTCTTATTTTTCGTTCTGCAACACCATTCTGTTCGTGGGTGTAAGGGCAGGCTTTCCGATGGACAATTCCCCTGGACTGAAAGTACTTGTTTAGTTTTTGGTATTGCCCTCCCCAATCTGAATGAAAGTCTTTTATTTTTCCTTAAAACTGGCGATGTACCAATTGTTCAAAATTTAGGAAACGAAAGTACACTTCACTTTTATTTTTCAGAAAATAAATCCAAGTGTAACGAGTAAAATCATCTATAAAGAGCAACATATACCGAAAACCATTATTGGAGGTAATAGGGGCTGGTCCCCAGACATCAGAGTAAATTATATAAAAAGGAGCAATGCTCTTATGGTCAACAGAAGCTAAAGGAATCCGACTCATTTTACCAAGTATACAAGAAGGACATGGTTCTAAACTGCTGCTAGACGACTCAAGGCTGGAACTTCGCACAACAGATTACAAAACCCTGGAATTTGGGTGACCCAACCGGGCATGCCAATCATTCATGCTAGGCACTTCAGCAGCCAAGGCTTGTTTCTTCGATGAGGACACCACATACACTCCCTGCTCACTAGGGCCCTGGAGCAACACCGTCTTGGTTACCTGGTCCTTAATAAGAAAATGAGTAGGCCAAAATTCAAAGAACGCACCATTATCAGAAGTAAATTTTTGGACAGATAATAAACTCTTGGTGAGGGACGGTACTCGTAGTGTGTTATTTAAAGAAAGGACTCCTTTAGATGAAGAAATACTATCTTACCTGTATGTGTAATAGGTAACCCTGGACAATCACCAACATGAAGTTGATCATTACCACGATAAGGTGTTGTATTGCTTAGAGAATTGAGATCTGGTGTGCCACGAAAATTTACAGTTGTATCAGGGTACCACTGCTGAAACTGTTGTTGGTACGGCCCCTGGTACGAGGGGTGGTATGACGGCTGGAATTAGTGTGCTGGAACAAAGTCAGGGGCAAGCCCATGTCCAACGTAGGTATGATTGGCCTGAGCAGGGAACGAGGGTCGGAAGCCAGGTGCAGGTGGCTAGTACCGACTGCGATAGGTGGACACAGAGTGATTCCTCCAACCACAAATCTGGCACGATCCTCGAGGTCTAGAACCTCCATCAGGATAACGATTACTGGAACCATGAATAGGGCGCCGGTTGGTTCCGTAGGTGAAGTTGTTAGGGGGAGAGGGGCCATGAGTGAACTGTGGCCTGGACTTTGTCACATGAGAGGCATTGGCGATTGTAACTTCCAGAGACCCTTTGAGGAGGATTTCATGCCCCACCAGTTGACCGTGCAGTTCATGCAACGAGACTAGTTCTGTTCTCAGGTTTAGCGTAGTAATGATGTTGTGGTATTCGGAACCAATGTTCCGGTAGATGATAGCATTGAATTCGGCCGCAGATAGAGGGCGCCCGGCAGTAGACAATTCATCGGACAAGGCTTTCGCTCTCTGAAGAAACTGTGACACCGTCATATTATTGCGTTTGAGTTCTTGAAGGTCAATGTGTAATTGAAGTTGGCGATTTTGAGATATCTAACCGAAGGCATTTGCAAGGGCCTTCCAGACTTCATGGGATGAGGAAGATCGGTAGCAGAGTACATATCTGAATTTGAAAGGTTGTCTCGTTATGCACCCAATATCGCGAGTGATGACTTCCATAAATCGATGCAGTTTGTGCAGGGGCTCCGTCCGGACATACAGAAAGCTCTAGAAGCGGTTAATACGAGTACCTAGGTCAAAGCCACTACCAAAGCTTTGAAAGTTGAGGACTCAGTGAATGCAAGAAGAATTATTCCTCGCTTTGAACAGAGCCCGGTTTCATGATTAGAACAAGGTTCTAATGCAATAAAAAGGTCTATTACTAATCTGACCCTACCATCTCAGGAAAAACCTGAAAAGAAGAAGTTCCAAATTGATAAGTCAACTTCGGGAAATGCTTCGGCCACAGCATTGCCATCACAGTCGGCAAAGGTTCTTTGTGCATATTGAGGGCGTGATAATCATACCTACGAGGCTTTCCAGAAACAGTTAAACTTATGTATGCGATGTGGGAGCAATGAACATCAAGCAGACACGTGCCCAAGGCGAAGAGAAAGGTCGGCCGGGGGTGAGAGGCCGTTAGTTCACGCTCGTGCATACAATTTTGCAGGCAAGGTGCAAGGTGGACGAGGAAATCCAAATGCGGTAACCAGAGGTATCAATTACCTTCATAGCAAAATCAACGGTGAACGGTACATTCAAACATGCATATCACGAGCATCATGGATTTTATCATTATTATAACTTTTGCTAGCAACAGTGTGTTTTTCTTTTACGGAGGATAAATTAATGTGGTTGGCATGACTATACTTGCTTCCTGTGTGATAAATGTTTTCATCATTGTTCCTTGGATTGTTATTTGAAGTGTCCAAGAGACGGGGTTCTCTCATTACCTGCTGAAAGACGGGGTTCTTTCATTACTTGCTGGAGAGACGGGGTGCTCTCGTTACTTGTTCGAGAGATGGGGCTCTCTCATTGCTGGTTTTGGAATTTAAAACTCGATAATGGACTTGGGGACCAGGTCCTTTTAAGGGGGGGAGAATTGTAACGCCCCGATTTTCATTAATTAATTTCCTACGTTTCACTATAATTTTATAAATTAAATTTTAGCAAACTTTCATGAAATTATATAGAATCATATCATTGGAAAAATTATTTCATGTCATGGAAAAATATTCATTTCGCGGGAAAAATTACCGGGAGTGCTTTAATTACGAACTTGTCCCTACTTGCTCATTTTTCTAAAATTAAGGGACCAAATTGCATACCCTTTTCATGGATTTAAGTGATCATTTAGCAAACAAATCACCCCTAATTGCATAACTTAGACACATGAGGGATTAAATTGCAATTTGAACATTTTCACACAATTCAAAAAGGATGAATCACGTAATATATTCTTCAAGCTTCCAAGCTTATTTCATCTTGATCATTTCATCCCAAATTGCTTCCTTTGCTCACCGAATCATATGCTCCAAGAAGAGAGAAGATATTTCATCCAATTCACCCAAGTTTTTCAAGAAAATTCAAGCTTTGAAGCTCAATCATCTTTTCTTCCATTTCTTTTCATTCAAGGTATATGAAACTTGAGTATATGATCTTTTGAGAATTATTCATGAAGCTAGGGTTTTTGATTTTATGAAATATATGGATTATTGATTGTTAGAAACATGAATATATAATTATATCATGATTTGTTGCATGGATCCTTGATGAAATTGGAGTTATGAGATGAGTATATATATGAACTTGAAAGTAATAAATCTTGATGATCATGTGTGTTTTGGGTGTTTAAATGGAACTTTATTGTATATTAAGCATGTATATATGTGTATTTCCAGAAACTTGTATTTTGGTGCATGAAAATTCATGTTTTGTGTTGATTTTGTGTTTGGCCGAGCCTTCCCCTGTTTTCTGCCCTGTTTTTTCGTCAGAACTTGAAGGTCGCGCCCGCGACTGAAAATACACATAAAACAGGTCGCGCCCACGACCCCATTTTGGCCAACTTTCGACTTTTGGAAAATTGCATGAAAATTTCGGAAAATGCCGCGACCATTTTGTGAAGGTTTTTGGTTGCGCCCGCGACCCCGCCAGAATCTGCATTTTTCCCAACTTCGAACCAACGCCATTTTCACCTCGCTTTGAATTAGAAAACGTGTCATATACCGTTGGAAAGTTCTTTGTGTCTACTTTCACACCCAACAAACAAAACTCAATTCCTACTTCTAGAATTTAAGATATTCCAGTTTTCCCACAACATGTGCATTTTCCCAAAATTGTCAAGTTTTCCTAAACTTCACCAAAACCTTGTATATTGTATTTTTTTCATTTACTTGGCTACCGTATGTGAATTATATGATATATATACTTGTTTTATTGATAATTATGCTCCTACTTGACATTCCTTAATTATTATTGCATGACCTATTGATCATGACTTCGTCGTGCGTCTTAAATGGTTCATACGAGTTGAGTCTTATGTACACTTGTCCCTTGTTGCACAGATCACGGTCCGGGAGACGAGGAGCATGCTCCTTAGGGTTTCTTCTTACTTTTTGGTTGTTCGGTAAAGGTGAGGTTTAATTACTAATATATAGAACCCTATAACCTTTATGTGAATTTTCAAGCCAAAAAGGTATACGTATATTTTCTTATAATCGTTTCCAAGCTTTTAAAATAATTTCAAAGCAAATCGGGCTCATGCAAAGCAATGTATGTAGTTTGATTAATATCATGATCATGCAAAGCAATGCGTGTATTGTGATTATATCGTGAATGTTTAGTGGCGAGTAGCATGATAGCACTTTGGGCCCGAGGGTATGTGTACGAGCCAACCGGGAAGGCATAGGGCTGACGGGTAACTCTGCACACCCCTCAACATTGGGATGACCCCTGAATCCACCAGGAGGTTTGGTGGAGGAAGGAATCCCGTACGTGGGAGTCATGTTCCTGACGTACGTAGAATGGATGGTTAGGGCTTTGCAAACCCACCATCAATCGAAGTTAAGGGGTTCATGAAATGGATACGTGTGCACTGTAAATGAATCGCATGATCACATGATAATTAAACTAGCATGAAATGATTCACTATTGGTGCAAGGTTGGGGAATTGCCCTTTACTCACCAGGGCCACGGATTGAATTGATAATTAATTAAATTGTTAAATTAATTTAATTGTAATCTCGGGCGGGAATTGCTCTTTATCCTTGAACTTATATTGTGTTTCTTATAAAATCTTACCCGAGATTATAGCTTGCATGATACGTGCGCTTATATTTGTTTAAACCCCTCACTCAGTCTGTGGTAGACTGACACCTCACATTTTCAGGGTTGCAAGGAAGTGCTAGGCGGGTTCGAGTCTTTTGGTCGAGTTTAGCACCTCATTCTCATTTTGGTATCTTGTACTTGTTTAGTTAAGAACATGTGAAAGCTTTTGTATATTATGACATGTTTTGAAATTGTGGAGATGATAATGTATTGATATATGGAATTAGAGGCTAGTATGTCTTGAATACTTGATAAGTGATATGGGAAATTATTATGCTTTCGCTCGTTTTATTGCATTGTTATACTTCGATTGAGGTTAGACCCGCCTAGCTAGCTAGATTGTTTCTTGGATTGTCACCCGTTCGCTATAGGTTGGTTCATGTACGAATCATCCATTTCGTATGTGGATCGACTTATAGTGCGGGGGTGTGGCATCTCTACGTATAGGGGTGCTACAGTTGCGGTGGTGGGCAAAGCAGAAAAAAAAAAATTAATATGGGTGACACCCTGATATTTAGAAAAGTAAGAAAATATAAATTAGAAAAATATTACATCATAACATGCATACATATTTCGTGGCATATCAACTGTGCAATTTATTTATTTAAATTTAGAATGTTACTTGACCCAATTATATTTAGGAAACAGTTACATATCTATTTGATAAAATATTTATGTGTAATTTAAAAAAAAAAAAAATTGTAAATATTAACTCCTAACCTATAGACCCAGATATGTATATTTAATCAACCAACTTTCAATTTAAAGATTTTCGTAATTTAGTTCAACCACTTTTGCATGTCTCGAAAATGGAAGTTTAACATTGTTTTGTAACAAGGGTCTTATATTCATTTAAGTATAAAATAATAACAACAATAATGGTTCCTTTTGTCCTCTATTCAAATTATTCCATGAATATCATATTTAATACATGTCTCATGTAGTCTTTGCACTTAACACATGCACACACGTAAATTAAATGTGGACACTACATGAATGTTCCTAATTTGCGAAAAAAAAAATTATTATTATTATAATAACATTACATTGTATACATATTCCTGCGTAAAAGAAACTTAATGGCAAAGAGATAATTGTTCCTCCTTTTGATGAGTCATGCCAAAAAATTGCCGCCTCAATTTCATTAACTGACAAGTGGTAAGCTTCCCTCCCTCTCTTTTACATATTTTATTTGACTATTACTTTGACTAGTAGGTTAGTATTCTGCCAAAACTTTGAACCTCACTACACGAATAGAGCAAGAGTCTTTCCCGAAACCTGTCAAAGTGAACTCCTACCATTTCGTTTGGCCAAGAAATTCCCGTATCTTCGTATACCAACTTCCGTAAGTAATTCAATCTATTTAAATATTCAAAATGTTATTCGGGCGTTATTAATTTTAATTTTAAGGCTCTAATTTTGAATATTGTCTGATTTGATTTACCTTTATAATTATAATCAGGATTTGTTAATAAACCATAAATCTAATTGGTCTAAATTTAGAAATTATAGGTTGGCCTGAATTTACTATGCTTGGTTTTAGTTCAGGTCTTGAAACAAATTTGTTGTAGGATTTTTTTTAAGCAGATCATAAAATATTAACTCAATTTTACCTTAATTAAATATTTTAATGATGGGATGTTGATACTACCGAATAAGTTTGCTTTAATTTTAACAAGATGAATTCGTCTTTTATCATATTATTAAGAAATCATCTACTAGTTCAGATTTTAAGTAAATAAATGTATAGTTTTTTTTATCCGAAACTTAAGTGTTAATGAAGTTGGTTTGTAATGATGCTTCAGGTGGGTACATACTAATTAAATGCATATCTTTAAACAAATTATGTAACACTAAATTATAATTTAATTAGAGTGAGTAATTACGTGGTTGAATATTAATTTATGTTATTCATATTAAACATACTTTATGAGATGGATAATGGCATTAACGTGATGGCTTTAATTTTATTTGATGGTTACTATATTTCCATACTTGAAGCCTTTCACGAATGATGTTTCCGTAATTCAAATAACTTTCTTAAAATGTATGCCATGTAATTGTGTATGTATACGTGAAGGTTAAATTGTGATTGTAACATGGTTGTTTGCTAAAACTGGATTCAGACAACGGTATTTAGATTTAGCATTTTGACCTAGGGTCGTGTTGTCCTTTTGTCAGGAGAACTATGACCAGCTGCAAATCAGTACGGTGAGGAAATTTATCTTCAAAACTGAAATACGTATAGTTATATTATTATACCAGCTTTCGTAAGACCTTTATTTGATGATTTCCATTTTTATTCCCATCTTGTTATATTTACATATCTAAATATTTGATTATTAGTTATTGGTTTTAAGACAAATGATTTTGTTAGTAAAAAGGATTTCTTATCTATAAGTACTGCATCAAATCATTTGTTTATTTGAAATGAATCTACCGTTCTTGTTAACGAGCTATTCTGTTCCATTATTATTTGATTGCACTCGTGGGGACGCCCACGGGGTAGTTCTTGGCCACGGGGTTACTCTCAACATCAGACCGGCTGGGCGGTATCGGGCCGCGGTCGTAGCTGTGTGAGGTAATGCCCACATGTTGACGCTACCATTTGGAGATTCGGAGATGGTCTCGAGTGGTGAGCCGAAGAGATGATCTCACGGGCACGTGGGACTCTCGACCACTGTTAGTTGGGGGATACCCCGACACTGGTGTTTGGAGTTATTTAATGATTTTGGTTTTACGCGATAAAAGGGGTGAGATTGTTCATAGCTCGTTCATACGCATGTATATTTTATATACACTGTTCCTTGTCTGCTCATGCAACGATTATGGTTTGTTATTATTTAATGTTCTAGATTGTTCCGCCTACCTCACTGAGTCAGTTTGACTTATTCCTCTCTTTTGACTCGTATTTCAGATCTTTTTGAGCGAGACCAGGAGATAGGTGAGCATCCCTTGGATTAGAGACACTAGAGTCGTCTTGCCCGTCGTTTCGTCGTCGATGTACAGTACCCCACCTCGGGGAATGTATATAATTGTGCGTTTTGTAAGCTTAAGCCCCACATAAGGGCAAAAGCATTGGTTGTTGCTTGTACTGGTTTTGTCGTCGTCTTCCTCGGGGTCGGTATGTAAGTTCAGTTATTTTATTTTGTTTTGGACTCTTGTTTTAGGACCACTACCTTTCATATTAAGTTATCGTTTCCGTTGTTTCCGATAGTTTTGGTTGCACTTGGAGTTGTTACTCTAGATTACCGTAGTTTCATCTTTCGCTTATGGGCTGAATCAAGTTAAGCGCTCAGCAAACCTTGACTAGGCCGTGCGGGCGACACTCCACGGGGCCCTCTAGGTCCGGGGATCCCGTTGGGGCGTCGCAATATGGCTCTTGTACCATGTAAAGCCACATATGGAGCCAAGAAATCTTTGTATTCATTGAATTAACAAGTTACACGATACAACATAATATATACTAAGAACTAGGGAAACAAAATACAAGAGAGGAAAAAGGCTAATTACAAGGAGAACAATAAGGAAGGAAAAGATTACAAGAGAGATTTGAGGCAATCAAAATCTTTCCTTAGTTATGTGATCTTATCCTTTAACAGGTTCCATGCTAGCTTAATCACTTTTTGCAACTTTATTTCTTGCATTTCGTACAAGTACCTAAAAAAAAAACATCATCATCAATATGTTGGTCACTATTGATATTCTTTTTTCTTTTTTCCTCAACATTTAACCATATTATAGTCAATTAGTTTTTATGGTAATGTTGGCCTCGCTAATATTTTCTATTCTTATTTGACGAAAAATGTTAGCGGTATGTTGCTTTTCTTCCGTCCCATTTTAAAAGTAATAATCAATTAATGTTTCATAAATTATTCGATTGTTTTTAACAAATAATAGATTTAGTATTTTTTGATTTATTGATATTCTTCCGGATGTATATAATGTCAAAATTGTCTCCATTTATTAAAGGGTTAACAATTTACAACATCCTAAACTATTGCGTTTTTGTTGGAATTTTGATATATTTATTTTATCAAAATTTAATAATTATTGAATGAGAAAATTAAACTTATACTTAATAATTAATAAAGACACATTTATATATAATATATGCAATGTTTTTTAAAAGACATGACCTTTCGGATTAATAATTGTGATGAATAGTTGTCACTTTATTTGAAAAGGTATCATGCAACATTGCATTGTTTCGGTAATAATAAAAAAGGTGTCTTATTAATTAATAACTAAAAGTGAATAGGTAAACACCCTTTTGAAGAGGTACATCATAGTCTTTAAATATACCCCACCATTATGCATTTCAACATTCAATTCAAGAATTCAATTGTAATACCCCAAAACGGAGGATGCCACATCCCCCGCACTGAGACCCAGACCCGATCATGAAATGGAAATCCATGCCCGAATCCGAATCACAACGAACGGGAGACCAACACACACGCTATGTTAGGCGGATCTAACTCGACAAACTCAGAGCGCGGAAGCAAATTAAACATTCAACATCAGATAGCGGAAGCATTTAAAGCAACATTCAAAACAAGTGACGGGTTGAACTAGCATAGATACCTAGTCCCGAATATCAGAGTATCAAACATAATGTAATAATCATCAAGTGCTACACAGGGCCGAATACGAATGCCACACAGGGCTACAGAAAGGTAAAGTATAATCTCAAGTCTACAAGTCATAACATAAGTAAAGTGTATGAAAGTCAAATGCAACTAGAAAGACTAGACCGACGAAGTGTAACTCAAGGACTCACTCCCGCCTAGCAAATGCCAAAAGACCTGCAACTAAAAGTTTAAACGAGGGGTCAGTCAACTTGACCGAGTGAGGGGGCTAACGCACATGTAGCACCCCAACCGAAAAGGTGCCACATCCCCCGCACCGAGACCCGACCCGAATATGAAATGGACAATCCATACCCGAGCTAGATCACGGCGAACGGGGACTCACTCACTCCTTAGGCTAGGCGGGAACTAAACCTTCGCAACCACATCAAAAGAACAAGGATAATTGCCAAAGCAAAAGCATAGCATATAATCTCGTACTAATTCAATCCACCTAACAGTTTCAATTAGCACAACCACCTGTTCTCGAAAATTCGTTCATAACATAAATCCATAATCACAATCAAAGTTACAAGATGCAGATGAAGTGACTCAAACTTAACCAATAGACCTGACGAACTAGACTCCCCGCCTAGCACTCCAACCTGTAAAGAAACTGAAAACAAACCGGGTTCAGTCTATACGAGACTGGTGGGTATAAAAAGAGGCGTAAATAACGTATACGACAATATTTAACATTCACATGCAAGTTATAATCTCAAATGAGGGTTTTAGAGCAGTTCCCAAGTGGGTAAAATAAAGAAGTCATCAAAAGGGATTATAACGTTCATTTCCATTCTTTAGGTCTTTCGTGGCCCGGCGAGTGGGCGTGCATCAACTCCAACCAACACCATGTGTAATTCAATAATCATTTATTCATTAATTCGTTCATGCATGTCATTCTTTGTGCACAATCAATCGATTCGATTCAATCGGTCATATACACCTTCTTCCTTCGGGTTAATGGCCGGGTGATCGGCCCGAACCATCCAATCATTGACCAAAAGGGGTTACATGACTCCCCAGATGGCACTCAGCTCCCTTTCCCCGCCAATCTCCTGACGAGGTCCGGTACCGCCGTTCAATAGTGGGACTAGTGTGAGGGTTTACCGTCAGCCCTTGCCTCCTCGGGTCCCCACTCACATCAAGCCCCTAGGCCCCATTCTGTGCATTCATTCATTCATTCATTTCTCGCCAAAACATTTGGTGGGTTCAGAAAATAAGGCTTTACTTTAAAATCATTTACTCTTTAAAACGACTCTATATACATGTATACCTTTGGCTGAAAACTTTACACATTGGGAGTATATAGGGCCATTTAACTAAATAGTAGAGAAACCCACCTATACGCATCTTACCGAACAAAACCAAGAAGACAAGAAGACTTGAAAGTGTCCTATGAACCCGGCATCTCCGCCCTGGAGAAAACTGTGCAAAAGACAATGTAACTTGTTCGTGAGACTCAAGACCCCAAATGAACTATATATGACGCACGGAAATGCAATAAGTATGATATGAAGGTATAAGATATGATATCATGTCATAGAAACATTCTTGTGTACAATCAATGTCTTAAAGACATAAAAACGTTCAACGCATTCCTTTCGAGACTCATATAAAATCATTTAGGTTCATCACTTCATAATCACCAAATTAATCCAAGAAATTCAATTAATACGCTTAACCCATAGTACAATATGTAAACAATTCATATAAGCTATTAAAAAGAAGTAAGATGCCACTTAAGATTCCAACATGAAGCATCAAGGCATACGTTTACCATTTAAATTCATTTAAGTTCATATGTCTCATAGATCAAGCCAAATCAATCCAAGAATTCCAAATAACAAGCATAATGCGTCATATAGTGTGTACACATATCATACAAGTCATAAAATAAAAGATAGCAAGCAATTAGGGTTCAACTTAGATGCAAAAGATCCATGTATGCATACATTAGGAGCATTAAAGACATATGAAGCCACAACTCGGAAAATAATTCACGAAAAATTATAAAACTTCGTAACACACAAGTTAACACATTATATGACATGTTAATGAAGTTAAGGAACCAAAAATAATCCAATAAAGCCATGCAAATGGGGTTTGAAAAATAAATTTTCATGCAGCCACGCAGGGGTCGCTGGCGCGACCCAAATTACTCATGAAATGGTCGCGGTCGCGACCGAATAAAATCCTAATTTTCATGCAATTTTATGCAATTAACGTGAGCAAATGTGTACAGTGGTCGCGGACGCGACCTGAAATGCAAGTAGATCAGGTCGCGGGCGCGTCCTGAGAGAAAACAACGCAGCAGATATGCGCATGTCGCGGCCACGACTGGTTTTGCACCAATCGCGATCGCGGCCGCGACCGGCCATATTCAGTAACGAAAATGCACGAAAAACAGAGCAGAACCAAACCAACCTCCAACCAACAAGTTCAGGTATGATATGGACACATAAATGCAATATAACAACTCCATCTTAACATATAAACAAGCTTCCAAGGTGATCAAACTTGAGATGGAAGAATAGGTGGTCATTTCTTACATTTTCTTCAAAATCTCATTAATGGAAACTCATGAAACACTTAACCATCACAAAATACATGATCATGAATGTAAAGAGGAAGTTCAAACAATCATATTCATGCTTGGATTCAACTTAAAACATCAAAGAATGAGAGAGATCAACACATGACTTCAAAACCTAACTTTTCTTCATATCTTCAAAATCCCACCCACACATGCTGAAAATTGGGGATGCATAGCTTAAAATGATACATATTGAATTTATAATACAATCCTAAACTCACCTTGAAGATTGGATGAAAGATGAAAGAGATTTGAGCTTGAATCTCCAAGGTTGGGCATGGTGACGGGATGAAACTGGAGCAGAGCTTGGGGCTGATTTTTCTCTTGTTTGTGAAGGTTGTTTCAGTTTAGGGGTATAAGGATCAGATATTGGGTTTAACTAGGGTTCCATAGCCTCCAACCATGGTTAATTTGGTCAAGGTTTGAGGGAGATATGTTGAAAATGGTTAAGGGTGGCCGATTTGCACTCCTTTCGGATTTGGGTTGAATTTCGGGAGTCCAAATGATCTTACTAAAATATGAGGTTAAATTTATTGAACCCGAATATTCGTTACGAGTTCAACGGAGTTGACGGAACTCAATTCCGAGTTCCCAAGCTCAAAATATCACATAAGGAACCAAGGGTGCGCTAAGTGCTCGTTAGCCCCTGGTTTGGTTCCGATCATACAAAATTAATTTAAAATGCAATTAAACAAATCCGAAAACGTAAAACGAGCATACGTACACATTCATGACACACTTATCTACAACATATTAAATTTCCACCAAATTTCGAATTCATTTCATATAGTAACGTCGCGCCACTTGTCACGTTATCACATACTCCATTCATATATTATCCTGACCGTTCGCCGTAGTATTTCCTGAATGTTGGGTCTAACCTCCACTCAGGGAGTGTTGCGGTGTGGGGTTGTAGTGTTGGGGAGGCGCTACAATTAAAGTGGTATCACAGCCAGGTTGCGAAAATCTGGGGTCCATCATTCATAGAGTCTCATATGTACTCTCGTGTCTTTAGTGCTTAAATTGTTATCAATCACTGTTGGGGCGGCCGACCAGCATGTGATTTGTTACAATTGCAGTACTAAACCCTTCCTCGATCAAGGCAAGCATACAGTCTTAATCCACACCAAAATCCCGAGTTTTATCAAATCCTTCAGTACACTTCAAAATTACCAAATTCTTGGTAGATTCGGTCACAAGATCTACATCTCCTTCATCATACTAGTATTGCTAACTCAGGGAAGCACTTCACTTATACTTTCTAATTCGTTCAAATCTTAAGTTATCACAATTGCTTCAAGATACCAGTAGGACCGAAAACTAACTTATTAATTTCCTGTGCCTTTATATATGCTTTATCTTCGCTAAGGATGTTGTGTCTGTTAATTGCTGTTACTTGGAAATTTTAATTTGGTGATCATCTGCACATCATTCTCAACTACCATGCATTATATTATCTCTATAAGGGTGGTTGCAGTTTAAAATTGTCATCCCCAAAGTTGTTAAAGGTATGCATTCTAAACACGCCAGTTACTGATCCTGGCGCCATGCATTCATTGCATCACTTATGTACGCATTTAAATTTCTTACTTGAACAATTACCTTATGTGTTTAAAGTAAGTCCTCCTTTGGAAACCTGTCTTATCATGAATGGAGGATACCAACATTACTTAAAGTTATTATGAAACATGAGGAGAATCTGAGGACAGATTCTTTTTAAGGGGGAAGGATTGTAACAGCCCGAAACAGGGGCAAGTTGGAAATTACGAAAATACCCCTACAACCCTCGAATTTTCCTACATTCCCGAAAGTAATTTTACTATCCAATATTGTGACCAAAAGAATTCTCACATTATTTCGAGGATCTTGACACTCTCCGTGAACCATAATTCCCATCCTAACTCTAGTAGCATCAAAAATCGGCAAAACCCTAGCTTATAGTTCGATCGTAAATAACTCTTTACTCATCTACCTTTCGATATTCAATATTATAACCAAAACGATCCTTGAATTATTTTGTGAATTTTCATGCATTTACCAAAACTCGATTCCACCCATAGCATATTTTATAAATATTTTCCTTTCTAAAAATTGTCATTTTATTTTAAACAATTAGCTTTCATTCAATATTCGAAATTTTACTTAAAATGTTTCTTGAATTTTTCTCTAAAATATGATAATTTTTACAAACTTTAGACTTCGTCATAGCTTCGTTTATATAATTTTCTTATGATTTTCATCATCTTTAATATTCATAATTTATAAACGAAAACTCTAAATATTCCACATTTATAATCAAAACGAAGCTTATTTTTCACTCGTTCTTTCATTAATTTACTACTTCAAGTTTTCACTTCTCGACTCTTGAATAAATTTTATACCATTTTATATTTATTTTTAGACCTTCTAGAAAGTTTTAATAAGTGGACATATTTTCCCGACATTTCCTATCTAATTACCAAGCATATGTCTAAAATATAATTCATCCACATTACCTAAGTAGCAACCAAGCATTTGTCTAGGATATGAAGCTTCCACATCTCCCCTAAACTCTTAGAAATTGCAAGGTAAGCCCCTAAATCCCAAGTATAAATACCCCTCCAAGCTCATTTGCAAAACTATACCAAAATCACTCACTTTCTCTCCCTAGTTCAGCCACTCCTCTCTTCTCTAAGGTATGAGTCTTGTTCTTTTATTATTTCATGCTTTATATTATGTTCTTAGTATGATAATAATAGTAACATGCTTAGATTTAATTAAATTATGCTTTAGGAATTTATTTTATGAAATATATGCTATTTATGCTAGTTTAGGGAAAATATAATAATATATGTGAATTTTATTTAATTAAATGCATGAGTTATGACCGAATTGGAAGATCGTGGGTAACAAGAAATGACCAACAAATGCAAGGCAAGCTTGTAATTCAACGAACATGGAACGAGTGCCAAGCTAAAGGATATAACTACGTTGACAGGTTCAATGCATCCATAAGCACGTACATCATACGCTACTTTAAAGTGTTTAAATTTCTTTATTTATATGCGCATTCCTAATTGAGCTTAATTGTCCCGATGTGTGGAATTTTATTATTTACAAGTGTGACACATGCATTGGCATATTAACCCAACATGCATTGTTAAGTGTTTCTTGATAGGAACTCTCCCCAATTCATGTATCAACCCTTACTTTAATCGAGACATAACCGACTTATGATAAGGAATTTATGGGGATGTAAGGATAAAGAAGAAGAGCCATTTCGGGGTCGGAGAAGTAATCGGGAGTTGGAGTGATAGGAGTGGGTTGTTACCCCTGTCAATCGTCTCAAGAGTAACGTGAAAATTTCCGGCCAAGTGGCATGGTTAGAATCAATTATATCAAGGAAATACTAGATAGAATTGAGATTCTTCAAACTAGGAATTGATACACGAGCTCAATGAATAAGAATGGAAGGTCTAAGAGGAAGAATCAACTGGGGATGAGTGAAATTTGGAATTTTGTGTAAGTAGGCTATTCTACTAGGAGTAACACAATTTCAAGAGTCGCAACAATGAGATTTCTTGGAAAGGGAAGAAGGGAAAGAATTAGAAGATTTTGACATTTGACAACCTTCAAGATTTGGATAAAATTTTTGTGGGAATAATTTCAGAAAAGGTTAAGTGATTCAAGAACCGGAGGTGAGCATTCGAGAAGGGATGGTGGACTTTGTGTTCGTTTCGATTTTCCACCGGGATGGAGGAATTTTTGGGAACAAGATCGGAGGTCATAGGTACTTCAAGAGAATTAGGAAGAAGAGATTCCTTGATTTGAGAAATGGTAGAACAAGTTCAAGAAATGAGACGGAACATATATGTATGTGTTTTATTTTCTTAAGGGGGAGAGTCGGCCTGGAAACTTCAAGAAAAGTAGTTTTTCTTTCCCTCTATCAGAACCACGTGGACGAAGTCTGCAATATTTCAAAGCTCATGCGCTTAAAGTTCTCAGATGGAGATTTCTAAAGCTATAAGGAGGCTTATCTTGAGCGAAGCGGAAATTAAAAGAAATTTGATAAGGAAGGGGAGAGATAATGACTTCTATAAATTTATTAAGCAAACTTTGATCAAAGGTGAGAATTTTACGAGGAAAGCGACTATCATTCAAGATTTGAACGAAGTGACCAAAAAAGGGTTCCGATCAAAGAATCAAGTATTAAATCAAGTCACTACCATTGAAGTCTTCTAAGACCATGGTGAATGGTACACCAAAACATGCATATCACGTGCATCATGGATTCTAATATTGTTGTACTTACCTTCCTATTAGTTGTAACTTGACTATATATGAGTTAAAATTATGTGATTAACGTGATGCTATTTACCCTACGTGACAATTATGTGACTGTTTTTACACTTTGTTATCTTGCATCGTTGCTTTGGGTGTGTTGAGAGACGGGGTGCTCTCACTTTTGTTTGAGAGACAGGGTTCTCTCATTTCTTGTAGGGAGACGGGGCTCTCTCATTACTTGTCTAAGAGACGGGGCGCTCTTATTGCTTGTGCATCATTTTGAAAACTCGACTGTGGACCGGGGACCAAGTCCTCTTAAGGGGGAGAGAGTTGTAACGCCCCGTTTTCAATTTATGCATTATGTGATAATTTATCTACATTTCATAATATTATATGTATTATATTTCTATGCATTTATGTGAATTATGCTTAACGTGAAATTTACATGAAATAATTGATAATGTGCTTAATTGATATTATGTGATACTTTATATATTTTTCATAACATTAGATGCATAATATTTCCATGAGCTTTTATGAATTAATTGTTAATGTGACTAAATGCTCTTATATGACCTTAAATGCTCATATATGTAAATGTGTGGATTTAATTGCATAATTTAAATAGAGTTAGATACTCACTTCCCATGGAATTAGACTTGAGTGCATGCATTCATATTCTTGAGGGACTAGAATGCAAAAAGTGATGATTCATACACTTTAGTGGAGGATATATTATATCATATGTATCTCATCTCTCTCATTTTCTCTCATTCATCATTTCCATACAAAAATACACACACTTATACCTACTTATGTCGATCAAAACACCAAGGGGGAAAGGAGGAATATTTCATCTCAATAGCAAGCTTGATCTTGAGGAATATTGCATAAGTTGGAAGCATCATCATCTCTTCATCATTTCATCCATTCTTTCTTGTATATTAAAGGTATAGATGGAGAACTTGATTGAATCTCTTGAATATATATATAGTAGGGTTTGATGAATATGATGTGATTTCTTAGTTATTTGGAGTTAGAAGCATGATCTTGATCATTTAGCTTGCCAATTTGCATGAATTCTTGAACATAGGGGAGGTTGATGGCATGAAATTATGTAACACCCAAAACGCGAGGTGTCCCATCCCCCGCACTATAGCCTCGATCCACATATGAAACGGACAATCCATATATGAACCAAAGCTATAGCGAACGGAGACAATAAAAAAAACTAACCGAGCTAGGCGGGACTAACCCTTAACCACTTAGAACAATGCAGAAAGATATATATAAGCGGAAGCATAAGTTTCAAAATCAATCCGTCATATCAATACCATATCATCTCCCATATATACATGACAAAATAGTGATGAACATAAGTGGTACAAAAGTGTGTAACGACAAACATAGGTGCTAGACCCGAAACTATGACTCCGGACGACACAGTTTCCCGCCTAGCACTCCCTTAGCAAAACCTGAAAAAAGTGAGGTGTCAGTCTAAGAAGACTGAGCGAGGGGTATATACATATAAGCGCATTTAACACACAAGTCCTAACCTCGGGTAATGAGTTATGAAAACCACAATATAAGTTCAATAAAAAGATAACATCGCCCGAGATTATGACTAACAAGTTTAACAATCAATCAATTACATTTCAGTCAATCAGTGGCCCGGCGAGTGAGGGCAATTCTCCAACCTTACTCCGACAGTGTACAATGATTAAGTTATCAATTATATAGGTGATCATGCAATCAATTACAGTGCACACGTAACAGTTTCAGTCTATCCTTCTTCCTCCGGGGTGATGGTGAGTTAGCTAGACTCAACCATCCAATCAGTGTGAGCAGAGGGCGCATGAAACCCAAAGCCCGGAACTCCTTCCACCACTAATCTCCTAGTGGCTTCAGGGGTCATCCCAAATGAGGATAGAGCAGGAGTTACCCGTCAGCCCATGCTTTCCCGGTTGGCTCAAGCTACTACCCTCGGGCCCACATTGCAATCAATATACTCGCCAAAACAGTCGGTTCAATACAATACAGTCATTCAGTGAAAATCAATTAACATTTGAGGAAAGCTATAGATATACGTATACGTTTTGGCTTAAAATCCATATAAGGGTCATATGGTTCTATATAACTAGAAATTAAACCTCACCTGTACAGACAAAACCAATCGAGAAAACCGCCTAAGGTGCCGGCCCCTCGTCACCAGGAAGCTGGTCTGTGCAAACAATGACAAGTGCAAGTGAGACACGACTCGTATGAACCAATTAAGACCAACGGCAAAATGCAACGAGACGATGTGGAATCATGAATACGGCACAAAATAATCTTGTTTTTGCATGAAATGTATCATATAATAGCAATTTGGGATCAATTAAGGCATTGGAGCAAAATGTGAAATTTGTAGGTACTAATGCAGAAAATTTTCAACATGCGCACGTTGTATTCAAATAAGCATAACTCCTTCATCGGAATGAATTTTAACGAACCGCAAAATTCCTAGAAAACTAGACAACCATATCTTTACAATGATGTAAGGCTCAAATTCTAGTTCACCCCGAGTAAATACCAGATTTTGTTTGAATATGACACAAAGCAGAAAATTTCCTGCAGCGCTATTAGTGAAAGATGATCGTCGTTCCCTTATCAAACGAAGTCGAAACGATCTGCAAATTGGTGGAGATATCTAAAACATACCCAGAAATACACCACTAAAACAGTTTTAAAAACTTCCATCATTTAGTCTCTCTGATCAAGCCACAAATCGGTTTTAAATTGGATCAGCGCAGAATCGCAACAGTTTGGCGGCACCAAATTAAAACGGCCATAACTCACAAACGAAAATAGATATTGACGAGCCGTAAAAAGGAGAGTACTCTACACTTCAAATATTTTCTACAGTAGAAAAATCAGAGGAATTAGAACAGGGGAGAAGAGGCAGAAAAACAGAGCAAAAATCGAACCACAACAAACAATCAACCAATTCCAATTCTAATCAATCCAAATGCCATAATTCATGCAACATATATATATACAAGTTCAATACTCACTAAAGTTCCACATATTCATGTCCATAACTCATTAATCATCAAGAATCACACATATGAGCTCAATATATCAACTTATGCTACAAGTCCATAAACCTTAATATATGCACATCAAATTCAAGCCATAACCAAGTATTCATGCTTCCCATAATTAAAACACAATTATCTAATCCAAATGAATAACCCTAGCTATCATTCATGATCAAGAAATCAATCAACTAAATCCATTTTCACCTTGGAAATGAAAAGAGAAGAGATGATACGCTAGGATGAGGATGATGATGCTTCAAGATGAATGATCAACTCAAGAATTAGCTCAAAGTATGGAAATCTCCTCCTTCCCTTCTCTTGGCAATTGATCGATCAAGCAATGGAGCAATATGTGTATGAATATGTCTTGTGTGTAATGGATTAAAATATGATATAAATGAAGATATTAATGCTTCCCACTTTATGAGTCATCCTAATTAATTGCACATAAATCCTCCCATTTTATTAGTTAAGCAATCAAGTACAAGTTAGAGAAGTTAAATAATCAAAGACCAAGCCCTCTATTGCAATTAATCCCATAGTTCAAGGAAATGATCAATTAATGTCACATAAACAATTAATCAATTCTAGTACATAAATCATGAAATGAAATAATTTTCACAACTTTAGAAAATGCAATTTTATAAAATGATCATGTCACATTTAATTAATGAATGCAAGAATTAAATAATTAATATAAAATCATCAAAACACACACGTGGCGTGCTTACCCGAAATCCGGAAATATGGGGCGTTACAAATTATATGGGTTTGAATGATGAATTTTGGATGATCTAAGCATGTTTCCTTGGATTAAATGTTAACTTAATGATATCTTTAAGTTATATACATGTTATGTGATTATTTTGGAGCATTTTGGTTGAGTTTACTTTGGGGTTTCATCCCTTTTCTTCCTTCCCCGAAGCTACCCCTATTTTGGGTCTTTTTCCACCCCTGGAACAATACCCGACCGGGTACTTTTTGTGCATAAAAAGTACCCGGGCGGGTAGTTTCATGCCGAGAGCTTCTGTACTGCTTTACCCGGGCGGGTAACTTTTCCCTTGAATTTTACCCGGCCGGGTACTCCCTCATCCGAACTCCAAATGACCTGATTTTTTATTCTTTGGAAAGCTCTTGAAGTGTAGAACAACCTCCAACTGGAATAATCTCAATATATTTTCCCATTTGTGAGATATTATCAATTATTTTTTGTGTCGCTGCTTTACCGACAAACTGCATTCACCCAACTTCAAGCTTAAGTCATTTTCTCCTTACTTTGAACTAGAAAACGAGCCATATATCCTCGGAAAGGTCTTTGTGTCTAGTTTCTTACCCAACAAGCAAAACACAATTCCAACTTCTATATCTCAAGTTATTCCAGTTTTCTCTCAGCATGTACGTTTCCTAAAATTGTCGGGTTTTGCCAAACTTCACCAAAACCCTTCTTATTGCGTTCCTTTCACTTTCTTGGCTACCATATGTGACTTATATGAAATATATGCTTAATTTATTGATAATTATGCTCCTATTTGACACTCATTGATTATAAATACATGATTGAGGTTACATATCATTGTCGTTCGTCTTAATTGGTTCATAAGAGTCGAGTTTCATGTACACTTGTCCTTGTTACACAGATTACGGTCCCGGTTTCGAGGAGCCCGCTCCGTATGGTGCTCTCTTGCTTCCTTTTTGGTTGGTTTGTCAAGGTGAGGTTTAAATTCTAGCTACTTAGAACCCTTACAACCCTACGTGTGTTTTCGGCCAAAAGTATACGTATATTTATAATTTTCAAATCTTATTGATTTACAACGGATTTCATGAATTGAACGGATTGATTGATTGAATGTTTTGGCGAGTAACTATTGTTCACGTTGGGCCCCGAGGGTAGTGTATTGAGCCAACCGGGGAAGCAAGGGCTGACGGGTAACTCTTTCACTACCCTCACCATTGTGGGATCACCTCTGAATCCACCAGGAGGTTTGGTGGAGGAAGAAATCTCGTGCGTGGGAGTCATGTTCCTAACGTACACCATGATTGGATGGTTGGGTCTTGCAAGCTCGCCATCACCCGGAGGAAGAAGGATGTATTCATTGAAATTACTAATTGTGCACGGAATTGTTTGTGTGATCACCTAATTCATTAATTAAATTGAATGATTGTACACTTTTGGTGAAAGGTTAGAGATTTGCCCTCACTCATCGGGCCACGTATTGAACCGATCGTGATTGAATTATTAAATTGATTAGTTGTAATCTCGGGCGAGTCCCACTTTTCTATTGAACTTATATTGCCTTCTTTTATAAAATCTTACCCAAGATTATAGCTTGCATGGTAATTGCGCATATATTTATTTATACCCCTCGCTCAGTCCGTGTTGGACTGACCCCTCAACTTTTCAGTTTTTGCAGGATCGTGCTAGGCGGGAATTAGAGTCTAGCTTCTCTTTTTTTTGGGTCTAGCACTTCACCTCATATTTAGGTCCATGTATTGATACTTCTTATATTTGGTATTATGCCTTGGTCATGTTGGATACGATATTGTATTGTATGAAATGTTGGTATCTATTAATAAATATGTAAATATGGTACCTATAAGTATTGAATGTTATTGCTTCCGCTTTTATTGATACAATTGTTTAGTGGTTTTAATTGAGGGTACCCACCTAGCTTTTGAGTTTTTATTGTCTCCCGTTCGCTATAGTTTCGGTTCATGTATGAATTGCCCGTTTCATAGGTGGATTGAGGTTATAGTGCGGGGGATGTGGCGCCTAGCGTTCCGGGTGCTACATAGCATATTTTATAAATATTTTCCTTCCTAAAAATTTTCATTTTATTTTAAACAATTAGCTTTCATTCAATATTCGAAATTTTACTTAAAATGTTTCTTGAATTTTTCTCTAAAAGATGATAATTTTTACAACCTTTAGACTTCGTCATAGCTTCGTTTATATAATTTTCTTATGATTTTCATCATCTTTAATATTCATAATTTATAAACGAAAACTCTAAATATTCCACATTTATAATCAAAACGAAGCTTATTTTTCACTCGTTCTTTCATTAATTTACTACAAGTTTTCACTTCTCGACTCTTGAATAAATTTTATACCATTTTATATTTATTTTTAGACCTTCTAGAAAGTTTTAATAAGTGGACATATTTTCCCCACATTTCCTATCTAATTACCAAGCATATGTCTAAAATATAATTCATCCACATTACCTAAGTAGCAACCAAGCATTTGTCTAGGATATGAAGCTTCCACATCCCCCCTAAACTCTTAGAAATTGCAAGGTAAGTCCCTAAATCCCAACTATAAATACCCCTCCAAGCTCATTTACAAAACTACACCAAAATCACTCACTTTCTCTCCCTAGTTCGGCCACTCCTCTCTTCTCTAAGGTATGAGTCTTCTTCTTTTATTATTTCATGCTTTATATTATGTTCTTAGTATGATAATAATAGTAACATGCTTAGATTTAATTAAATTATGCTTTAGGAATTTTTTTATGAAATATATGCTATTTATGCTAGTTTAGGGAAAATATAATAATATATGTGAATTTTATTTAATTAAATGCATGAGTTATGATATGAACATATGTTTAAATAATTATGATCTTGTTTGATTAAATTCATGCCTAGAATAATTTTTCATAGAGAATTCATATATTTTGCTATATTATGCTTCAAATTTTATGTTATAAATATGAATATGATCAAGTGTGTTACATACCTTCTTTGAATATTCAAATAGGCTCAAGAACATGTTCATGTTGTTCTTGAACAATTTTAAGTGCAAGTGTGATAGTGTGTGAGTGTGTGTGTTCGATTTTGTGTTATAAAGTGTTTAATTCATAAGAAATTGAATAGTAAATGTTTTAAATAGTAATTTTGACTCTTTGGTCAACACATATACAATTAATTTCGAAAATATTATTAAAATAATTATAAAATTAGTTTTGGAATTTTTAAATAAAGATTTTATCCGAATTTTCCAAAAAACGGTAAATTGTGAATTATTTTCAAAATATAACCTACATTGTCAAATTAAATTCTAAATTCCATTTCTAATGTTATAATTAAGATTATAATGTGATTAATAAAATGTTTAAGTGGTTAAAGAATTCGTGAAACCTGATTAATCACTTAATTTCCCTTAAACGGTTAAAATTAGAGTCTACCGGGAATTCTCTAACATGATATAGTTTATGTGTTTACTTGATGTAATCCTTTTATGCATGAACATTATGTGTTTTATGTGCTTATTTGATTAATATAAGGAACCTAGTTCTAAGCCTATAGTAGTTAATACTTTCAAGAGCACTGGAATCCACATTACCATGTCTGACTACCGGTATAGGTGAGGGTTAAATTGTTTTCAACTGGAATCATGCCTATACATACGTATCTATATAAAAACTATTTTCAAGCCTACCCATCATATTGATTTACTGCCCTATATACATATTATTGTACTACAATGTCCCTCTTAAGGAAAAATACTTTCATGCCGGAATCAACGTTTTACTAGAACATTATATATTTCAAGTCCATTTTATCAAAACATTGATTTCGGGTTATGCAAGCAAAATATTGTTCTTGATTCATGTTATGGGCCCCGGCGTGTAGCCGTGTCGAGCAATTACCCGGAAGGTATCGGGCCGAGGGTATTGTTGGTGATACGGACCGCCACCACCTCTTGGTAGTGGTTTAACTGGAGGTTAGTTACTCCACGCCAAGGGATGAGGGAGAGATAGCTGCCTCCCGAATCTAGTTTGTGGTCTCTAGGGTTTGATTCCCTATTGACATCAAGGAGTAGTGGAGTTAATATTCTTGGTTTTATTGAAGTATCGGAGCCTGATCAGCCCGATACTATTTTACCAATTATTCAAGGAGTTATGGATGGAAAGGCCTAGCTTGCGGGCATTAATGTTCTTGTTACAAACGGTTCATATTTCTACAAATATTCCAAACTACCCCTATCCCTGTTTTACAATTATTACGAACCGTTTCCTATTTGTTGTATCCTATTGTTAATATTTCAGATCAAGATCTTCTTGATCATATACATATGTATATATACATATATCAATAAGTTATTATACCCCCTTCACTTAGTCACTTTGACTAACCCTCTCGCCTATTTTTAAAATGCATGATTTCAGGAATCAATGAACGACAACTAGAGATCTCTTGAAGCACTACAACCGTAGGTTGGATCCGATCCTAAGAGTACACTGTCTTGAGCCTACTCTCTGCAGAAACAAACTATCTCATACTTTGTCCTTGCATGTCAACCTGTTGTACTCTTTTGCGAACTACTTTGATCAATAATGATAATCCTCGCTCATTGTACGTTATCCTCCCCGTTCATAGGTAAAGTTGAATCTCTTTATCTTCCGCTGCACTGTATCACATACTCCATTCATATATTATCCTGACCGTTCGCCGTAATATTTCCTGAATGTTGGGTCTAACCTCCACTCATGGAGTATTGCGGTGTGGGGTTGTAGTGTTGGGGAGGCGCTACAATTAAAGTGGTATCACAGCCAGGTTGCGAAAATCTGGGGTTCATCATTCATAGAGTCTCATATGTACTCTCGTGTCTTTAGTGCTTAAATTGTGATCAATCACTGTTGGGGCGGCCGACTGGCATGTGATTTGTTACAATTGTAGTACTAAACCCTTCCTCGATCAAGGCAAGCTTATAGTCTTAATCCACACCAAAATCCCGAGTTTTATCAAATCCTTCAGTACACTTCAAAATTACCAAATTCTTGGAAGATTCGGTCACAAGATCTACATTTCCTTCATCATACTAGTATTCCTAACTCAGGGAAGCACTTCACTTATACTTTCTAATTCGTTCAAATCTTAAGTTATTAGAAATGCTTCAAGATACCAGTAGGACCGAAAACTAACTTATTAATTTCCTATGCCTTTACATATGCTTTATCTTCGCTAAGGATGTTGTGTCTGTTAATTGCTGTTACTTGGAAATTTTAATTTTGTGATCATCTGCACATCATTCTCAACTACCATGCATTATATTATCTCTATAAGGGTGGTTCCAGTTTAAAATTGTCATCCCCAAAGTTGTTAAAGGTATGCATTCTAAACACGCCAGTTACTGATCCTCGCGCCATGCATTCATTGCATCACTTATGTGCGCATTTAAATTTCTTACTTGAACAATTACCTTATGTGTTTAAAGTAAGTCCTCCTTTGGAAACCTGTCTTATCAAGAATGGAGGATACCAACATTACTTAAAGTTATTATGAAACATGAGGAGAATCTGAGGACAGATTCTTTTTAAGGGGGAAGGATTGTAACAGCCCGAAACAGGGGCAAGTTGGAAATTACGAAAATACCCCTAAAACACTCGAATTTTCCTACATTCCCGAAAGTAATTTTACTATCCAATATTGTGACCAAAAGAATTCTCACATTATTTTGAGGATCTTGACACTCTCCGTGAACCATAATTCCCATCCTAACTCTAGTAGCATCAAAAATCGGCAAAACCCTAGCTTATAGTTCGATCATAAATAACTCTTTACTCATCTACCTTTCGATATTCAATATTTTAACCAAAACGATCCTTGAATTATTTTGTGAATTTTCATGCATTTACCAAAACTCGATTCCACCCATAGCATATTTTATAAATATTTTCCTTTCTAAAAATTGTCATTTTATTTTAAACAATTAGCTTTCATTCAATATTCGAAATTTTACTTAAAATGTTTCTTGAATTTTTCTCTAAAATACGATAATTTTTACAACCTTTAGACTTCGTCATAGCTTCGTTTATATAATTTTCTTATGATTTTCATCATCTTTAATATTCATAATTTATAAATGAAAACTCTAAATATTCCACATTCATAATCAAAACGAAGCTTATTTTTCACTCGTTCTTTCATTAATTTACTACTTCAAGTTTTCACTTCTCGACTCTTGAATAAATTTTATACCATTTTATATTTATTTTTAGACCTTCTAGAAAGTTTTAATAAGTGGACATATTTTCCCCACATTTCCTATCTAATTACCAAGCATATGTCTAAAATATAATTCATCCACATTACCTAAGTAGAAACCAAGCATTTTTCTAGGATATGAAGCTTCCACATCTCCCCTAAACTCTTAGAAATTGCAAGGTAAGCCCCTAAATCCCAAGTATAAATACCCCTCCAAGCTCATTTACAAAACTACACCAAAATCACTCACTTTCTCTCCCTAGTTCGGCCACTCCTCTCTTCTCTAAGGTATGAGGCTTGTTCTTTTATTATTTCATGCTTTATATTATGTTCTTAGTATGATAATAATAGTAACATGCTTAGATTTAATTAAATTATGCTTTACGAATTTATTTTATGAAATATATGCTATTTATGCTAGTTTAGGGAAAATATAATAATATCTGTGAATTTTATTTAATTAAATGCATGAGTTATGATATGAATATGTGTTTCAATAATTATGATCTTGTTTGATTAAATTCATGCCTAGAATAATTTTTCATAGAGAATTCATATATTTTGCTATATTATGCTTCAATTTTATGTTATAAATATGAATATGATCAAGTGTGTTACATACCTTCTTTGAATATTCAAATAGGCTCAAGAACATGTTCATGTTGTTCTTGAACAATTTTAAGTGCACGTGTGATAGTGTGTGAGTGTGTGTGTTCGATTTTGTGTTATAAAGTGTTTAATTCATAAGAAATTGAATAGTAAATGTTTTAAATAGTAATTTTGACTTTTTGGTCAACACATATACAATTAATTTCGAAAATATTATTAAAATAATTATAAAATTAGTTTCGGAATTTTTAAATAAAGATTTTATCCGAATTTTCCAAAAAACGGTAAATTGTGAATTATTTTCAAAATATAACCTACATTGTCAAATTAAATTCTAAATTCCATTTCTAATGTTATAATTAAGATTATAATGTGATTAATAAATGTTTAAGTGGTTAAAGAATTCATGAAACCTGATTAATCACTTAATTTCCCTTAAACGGTTAAAATTAGAGTCTACCGGGAATTCTCTAACATGATATAGTTTATGTGTTTACTTGATGTAATCCTTTTATGCATGAACATTATGTGTTTTATGTGCTTATTTGATTAATATAAGGAACCTAGTTCTAAGCCTATAGTAGTTAATACTTTCAAGAGCACTGGAATCCACATTACCATGTCTGACTACCGGTGTAGGTGAGGGTTAAATTTTTTTCAACTGGAATCATGCCTATATAAAAACTATTTTCAAGCCTACCCCTCATATTGATTTACTGCCCTACATACATATTATTGTACTACAATGTCCCTCTTAAGGAAAAATACTTTCATGCCGGAATCAACATTTTACTAGAACATTATATATTTCAAGTCCATTTTATCAAAACATTGATTCCGGGTTATGCAAGCAAAATATTGTTCTTGATTCATGTTATGGGCCCCGGCGTGTAGCCGTGTCGAGCAATTACCCGGAAGGTATCGGGCCGAGGGTATTGTTGGTGATACGGACCGCCACCACCTCTTGGTAGTGGTTTAACTGGAGGTTAGTTACTCCACGCCAAGGGATGAGGGAGAGATAGCTGCCTCCCGAATCTAGTTTGTGGTCTCTAGGGTTTGATTCCCTATTGACATCAAGGAGTAGTGGAGTTAATATTCTTGGTTTTATTGAAGTATCGGAGCCTGATCTGCCCGATACTATTTTACCAATTATTCAAGGAGTTATGGATGGAAAGGCCTAGCTTGCGGGCATTAATGTTCTTGTTACAAACGGTTCATATTTCTACAAATATTCCAAACTACCCCTATCCCTGTTTTACAATTATTATGAACCGTTTCCTATTTGTTGTATCCTATTGTTAATATTTCAGATCAAGATCTTCTTGAGCATATACATATGTATATATACATATATCAATAAGTTATTATACCCCCTTCACTTAGTCACTTTGACTAACCCTCTCGCCTATTTTTAAAATGCATGATTTTAGGAATCAATGAACGACAACTAGAGGTATCTTGAAGCACTACAACCGTAGGTTGGATCCGATCCTAAGAGTACACTGTCTTGAGCCTACTCTCTGCAGAAACAAACTATCTCATACTTTGTCCTTGCATGTCAACCTGTTGTACTCTTTTGCGAACTACTTTGATCAATAATGATAATCCTTGCTCATTGTACGTTATCCTCCCCGTTCATAGGTAAAGTTGAATCTCTTTATCTTCCGCTGCACTATATCACATACTCCATTCATATATTATCCTGACCGTTCGCCGTAGTATTTCCTGAATGTTGGGTCTAACCTCCACTCATGGAGTATTGCGGTGTGGGGTTGTAGTGTTGGGGAGGCGCTACAATTAAAGTGGTATCACAGCCAGGTTGCGAAAATCTGGGGTTCATCATTCATAGAGTCTCATATGTACTCTCGTGTCTTTAGTGCTTAAATTGTGATCAATCACTGTTGGGGCGGCCGACCGGCATGTGATTTGTTACAATTGTAGTACTAAACCCTTCCTCGATCAAAGCAAGGTTACAGTCTTAATCCACACCAAAATCCCGTGTTTTATCAAATCCTTCAGTACACTTCAAAATTACCAAATTCTTGGAAGATTCGGTCACAAGATCTACATTTCCTTCATCATACTAGTATTCCTAACTCAGGGAAGCACTTCACTTATACTTTCTAATTCGTTCAAATCTTAAGTTATTAGAATTGCTTCAAGATACCAGTACGGCCGAAAACTAACTTATTAATTTCCTGTGCCTTTATATATGCTTTATCTTCGCTAAGGATGTTGTGTCTGTTAATTGCTGTTACTTGGAAATTTTAATTTTGTGATCATCTGCACATCATTCTCAACTACCATGCATTATATTATCTCTATAAGGGTGGTTGCAGTTTAAAATTGTCATCCCCAAAGTTGTTAAAGGTATGCATTCTAAACACGCCAGTTACTGATCCTCGCGCCATGCATTCATTGCATCACTTATGTGCGCATTTAAATTTCTTACTTGAACAATTACCTTATGTGTTTAAAGTAAGTCCTCCTTTGGAAACCTGTCTTATCATGAATGGAGGATACCAGCATTACTTAAAGTTATTATGAAACATGAGGAGAATCTGAGGACAGATTCTTTTTAAGGGGGAAGGATTGTAACAGCCCGAAACAGGGGCAAGTTGGAAATTACGAAAATACCCCTAAAACACTCGAATTTTCCTTCATTCCCGAAAGTAATTTTACTATCCAATATTGTGACCAAAAGAATTCTCACATTATTTCGAGGATCTTGACACTCTCCGTGAACCATAATTCCCATCCTAGCTCTAGTAGCATCAAAAATCGGCAAAACCCTAGCTTATAGTTCGATCGTAAATAACTCTTTACTCATCTACCTTTCGATATTCAATATTATAACCAAAACGATCCTTGAATTATTTTGTGAATTGTCATGCATTTACCAAAACTCGATTCCACCCATAGCATATTTTATAAATATTTTCCTTTCTAAAAATTGTCATTTTATTTTAAACAATTAGCTTTCATTCAATATTCGAAATTTTACTTAAAATGTTTCTTGAATTTTTCTCTAAAATATGATAATTTTTACAACCTTTAGACTTCGTCATAGCTTCGTTTATATAATTTTCTTATGATTTTCATCATCTTTAATATTCATAATTTATAAACGAAAACTCTAAATATTCCACATTCATAATCAAAACGAAGCTTATTTTTCACTCGTTCTTTCATTAATTTACTACTTCAAGTTTTCACTTCTCGACTCTTGAATAAATTTTATACCATTTTATATTTATTTTTAGACCTTCTATAAAGTTTTAATAAGTGGACATATTTTCCCCACATTTCCTATCTAACTACTAAGCATATGTCTAAAATATAATTCATCCACATTACCTATGTAGCAACCAAGCATTTGTCTAGGATATGAAGCTTCCACATCTCCCCTAAACGCTTAGAAATTGCAAGGTAAGCCCCTAAATCCCAAGTATAAATACCCCTCCAAGCTCATTTCCAAAACTACACCAAATTCACTCACTTTCTCTCTCTAGTTCGACCACTCCTCTCTTTTCTAAGGTATGAGTCTTGTTCTTTTATTATTTCATGCTTTATATATTATGTTCTTAGTATGATAATAATAGTAACATGCTTAGATTTAATTAAATTATGCTTTAGGAATTTATTTTATGAAATATATGCTATTTATGCTAGTTTAGGAAAAATATAATAATATATGTGAATTTTATTTAATTAAATGCATGAGTTATGATATGAATATGTGTTTAAAAAATTATGATCTTGTTTGATTAAATTCATGCCTAGAATAATTTTTCATAGAGAATTCAAATATTTTGCTATATTATGCTTCAATTTTATGTTATAAATATGAATATGATCAAGTGTGTTACATACCTTCTTTGAATATTCAAATAGGCTCAAGAACATGTTCATGTTGTTCTTGAAAAATTTTAAGTGCACGTGTGATAGTGTGTGAGTGTGTGTGTTCGATTTTGTGTTATAAAGTGTTTAATTCATAAGAAATTGAATAGTAAATGTTTTAAATAGTAATTTTGACTTTTTGGTCAACACATATACAATTAATTTCGAAAATATTATTAAAATAATTATAAAATTAGTTTTGGAATTTTTAAATAAAGATTTTATCCGAATTTTCCAAAAAACGGTAAATTGTGAATTATTTTCAAAATATAACCTACATTTTCAAATTAAATTCTAAATTCCATTTCTAATGTTATAATTAAGATTATAATGTGATTAATAAATGTTTAAGTGGTTAAAGAATTCATGAAACCTGATTAATCACTTAATTTCCCTTAAACGGTTAAAATTAGAGTCTACCGGGAATTCTCTAACATGATATAGTTTATGTGTTTACTTGATGTAATCCTTTTATGCATGAACATTATGTGTTTTATGTGCTTATTTGATTAATATAAGGAACCTACTTCTAAGCCTATAGTAGTTAATACGTTCAAGAGCAGTGGAATCCACATTACCATGTCTGACTATCGGTGTAGGTGAGGGTTCAATTGTTTTTAACTGGAATCATGCCTATACATACGTATCCATATAAAAACTATTTTCAAGCCTACCCATCATATTGATTTACTGCCCTAAATACATATTACTGTACTACAATGTCCTTCTTAAGGAAAAATACTTTCATGCTGGAATCAACGTTTTACTAGAGCATTATATATTTCAATTCCATTTTATCAAAACATTGATTTCGGGTTATGCAAGCAAAATATTGTTCTTGATTCATGTTATGGGCCCCGACGTGTAGCCGTGTCGAGCAATTACCCGTAAGGTATCGGGCCGAGGGTATTGTTGGTGACACGGACCGCCACCACCTCTTGGTAGTGGTTTAACTGGAGGTTAGTTACTCCACGCCAAGGGATGAGGGAGAGATAGCTGCCTCCCGAATCTAGTTTGTGGTCTCTAGGGTTTGATTCCCTATTGACATCAAGGAGTAGTGGAGTTAATATTCTTGGTTTTATTGAAGTATCGGAGCCTGATCAGCCCGATACTATTTTACCAATTATTCAAGGAGTTATGGATGGAAAGGCTTAGCTTGCGGGCATTCATGTTCTTGTTACAAACGGTTCATATTTCTACAAATATTCCAAACTACCCCTATCCCTGTTTTACAATTATTACGAACCGTTTCCTATTTGTTGTATCCTATTGTTAATATTTCAGATCAAGATCTTCTTGATCATATACATATGTATATATACATATATCAATAAGTTATTATACCCCCTTCACTTAGTCACTTTGACTAACCCTCTCGCCTATTTTTAAAATGCATGATTTCAGGAATCAATGAACGACAACTAGAGGTATCTTGAAGCACTACAACCGTAGGTTGGATCCGATCCTAAGAGTACACTGTCTTGAGCCTACTCTCTGCAGAAACAAACTATCTCATACTTTGTCCTTGCATGTCAACCTGTTGTACTCTTTTGCAAACTACTTTGATCAATAATGATAATCCTTGCTCATTGTACGTTATCCTCCCCGTTCATAGGTAAAGTTGAATCTCTTTATCTTCCGCTGCACTATATCACATACTCCATTCATATATTATCCTGACCGTTCGCCGTAGTATTTCCTGAATGTTGGGTCTAACCTCCACTCATGGAGTATTGCGGTGTGGGGCTGTAGTGTTGGGGAGGCGCTACAATTAAAGTGGTATCACAGCCAGGTTGCGAAAATCTGGGGTTCATCATTCATAGAGTCTCATATGTACTCTCGTGTCTTTAGTGCATAAATTGTGATCAATCACTGTTGGGGCGGTCGACCAGCATGTGATTTGTTACAATTGTAGTACTAAGCCCTTCCTCGATCAAGGCAAGCATACAGTCTTAATCCACACCAAAATCCCGAGTTTTATCAAATCCTTCAGTACACTTCAAAATTACCAAATTCTTGGAAGATTCGGTAACAAGATCTACATTTCCTTCATCATACTAGTATTCCTAACTCAGGGAAGCACTTCACTCATACTTTCTAATTCGTTCAAATCTTAAGTTATTAGAATTGCTTCAAGATACCAGTAGGACCGAAAACTAACTTATTAATTTCCTGTGCCTTTATATATGCTTTATCTTCGCTAAGGATGTTGTGTCTGTTAATTGCTGTTACTTGGAAATTTTAATTTTGTGATCATCTGCACATCATTCTCAACTACCATGCATTATATTATCTCTATAAGGGTGGTTGCAGTTTAAAATTGTCATCCCCAAAGTTGTTAAAGGTATGCATTCTAAACACGCCAGTTACTGATCCTCGCGCCATGCATTCATTGCATCACTTATGTGCGCATTTAAATTTCTTACTTGAACAATTACCCTATGTGTTTAAAGTAAGTCCTCCTTTGGAAACCTGTCTTATCATGAATGGAGGATACCAACATTACTTAAACTTATTATGAAACATGAGGAGAATCTGATGACAGATTCTTTTTAAGGGGGAAGGATTGTAACAGCCCGAAACAGGGGCAAGTTGGAAATTACGAAAATACCCCTAAAACACTCGAATTTTCCTACATTCCCGAAAGTAATTTTACTATCCAATATTGTGACCAAAAGAATTCTCACATTATTTCGAGGATCTTGACACTCTCCGTGAACCATAATTCCCATCCTAACTCTAGCAGCATCAAAAATCGGCAAAACCCTAGCTTATAGTTCGATCGTAAATAACTCTTTACTCATCTACCTTTCGATATTCAATATTATAACCAAAACGATCCTTGAATTATTTTGTGAATTTTCATGCATTTACCAAAACTCGATTCCACCCATAGCATATTTTATAAATATTTTCCTTTCTAAAAATTGTCATTTTATTTTAAACAATTAGCTTTCATTCAATATTCTAAATTTTACTTAAAATGATTCTTGAATTTTTCTCTAAAATATGATAATTTTTACAACCTTCAGACTTCGTCATAGCTTCGTTTATATAATTTTCTTATGATTTTCATCATCTTTAATATTCATAATTTATAAACAAAAACTCTAAATATTCCACATTCATAATCAAAACGAAGCTTATTTTTCACTCGTTTTTCATTAATTTACTACTTCAAGTTTTCACTTCTCGACTCTTGAATAAATTTTATACCATTTTATATTTATTTTTAGACCTTCTAGAAAGTTTTAATAAGTGGACATATTTTCCCCACATTTCCTATCTAATTACCAAGCATATGTCTAAAATATAATTCATCCACATTACCTAAGTAGAAACCAAGCATTTTTCTAGGATATGAAGCTTCCACATCTCCCCTAAACTCTTAGAAATTGCAAGGTAAGCCCCTAAATCCCAAGTATAAATACCCCTCCAAGCTCATTTACAAAACTACACCAAAATCACTCACTTTCTCTCCCTAGTTCGGCCACTCCTCTCTTCTCTAAGGTATGAGTCTTCTTCTTTTATTATTTCATGCTTTATATTATGTTCTTAGTATGATAATAATAGTAACATGCTTAGATTTAATTAAATTATGCTTTAGGAATTTATTTTATGAAATATATGCTATTTATGCTAGTTTAGGGAAAATATAATAATATATGTGAATTTTATTTAATTAAATGCATGAGTTATGATATGAATATGTGTTTAAATAATTATGATCTTGTTTGATTAAATTCATGCCTAGAATAATTTTTCCTAGAGAATTCATATATTTTGCTATATTATGCTTCAAATTTTATGTTATAAATATGAATATGATCAAGTGTGTTACATACCTTCTTTGAATATTCAAATAGTCGCAAGAACATGTTCATGTTGTTCTTGAACAATTTTAAGTGCACGTGTGATAGTGTGTGAGTGTGTGTGTTCGATTTTGTGTTATAAAGTGTTTAATTCATAAGAAATTGAATAGTAAATGTTTTAAATAGTAATTTTGACTTTTTGGTCAACACATATACAATTAATTTCGAAAATATTATTAAAATAATTATAAAATTAGTTTTGGAATTTTTAAATAAAGATTTTATCCGAATTTTCCAAAAAACGGTAAATTGTGAATTATTTTCAAAATATAACCTACATTGTCAAATTAAATTCTAAATTCCATTTCTAATGTTATAATTAAGATTATAATGTGATTAATAAATGTTTAAGTGGTTAAAGAATTCATGAAACCTGATTAATCACTTAATTTCCCTTAAACGGTTAAAATTAGAGTCTACCGGGAATTCTCTAACATGATATAGTTTATGTGTTTATTGATGTAATACTTTTATGCATGAACATTATGTGTTTTATGTGCTTATTTGATTAATATAAGGAACCTAGTTCTAAGCCTATAGTAGTTAATACTTTCAAGAGCACTGGAATCCACATTACCAAGTCTAACTACCGGTGTAGGTGAGGGTTAAATTGTTTTCAACTGGAATCATGCCTATATAAAAACTATTTTCAAGCCTACCCATCATATTGATTTACTGCTCCATATACATATTATTGTACTACAATGTCCCTCTTAAGGAAAAATACTTTCATGCCGGAATCAACGTTTTACTAGAACATTATATATTTCAAGTCCATTTTATCAAAACATTGATTCCGGGTTATGCAAGCAAAATATTGTTCTTGATTCATGTTATGGGCCCCGGCGTGTAGCCGTGTCGAGCAATTACCCGGAAGGTATCGGGCCGAGGGTATTGTTGGTGATACGGACCGCCACCACCTCTTGGTAGTGGTTTAACTGGAGGTTAGTTACTCCACGCCAAGGGATGAGGGAGAGATAGCTGCCTCCCGAATCTAGTTTGTGGTCTCTAAGGTTTGATTCCCTATTGACATCAAGGAGTAGTGGAGTTAATATTCTTGGTTTTATTGAAGTATCGGAGCCTGATCAGCCCGATACTATTTTACCAATTATTCAAGGAGTTATGGATGGAAAGGCCTAGCTTGCGGGCATTAATGTTCTTGTTACAAACGGTTCATATTTCTACAAATATTCTAAACTACCCCTATCCCTGTTTTACAATTATTATGAACCGTTTCCTATTTGTTGTATCCTATTGTTAATATTTCAGATCAAGATCTTCTTGATCATATACATATGTATATATACATATATCAATAAGTTATTATACCCCCTTCACTTAGTCACTTTGACTAACCCTCTCGCCTATTTTTAAAATGCATGATTTTAGGAATCAATGAACGACAACTAGAGGTATCTTGAAGCACTACAACTGTAGGTTGGATCCGATACTAAGAGTACACTGTCTTGAGCCTACTCTCTGCAGAAACAAACTATCTCATACTTTGTCCTTGCATGTCAACCTGTTGTACTCTTTTGCGAACTACTTTGATCAATAATGATAATCCTTGCTCATTGTACGTTATCCTCCCCGTTCATAGGTAAAGTTGAATCTCTTTATCTTCCGCTGCACTGTATCACATACTCCATTCATATATTATCCTGACCGTTTGCCGTAGTATTTCCTGAATGTTGGGTCTAACCTCCACTCATGGAGTACTGCGGTGTGGGGTTGTAGTGTTGGGGAGGCGCTACAATTAAAGTGGTATCACAACCAGGTTGCGAAAATCTGGGGTTCATCATTCATAGAGTCTCATATGTACTCTCGTGTCTTTAGTGCTTAAATTGTGATCAATCACTGTTGGGGTGGCCGACCAGCATGTGATTTGTTACAATTGTAGTACTAAACCCTTCATCGATCAAGGCAAGCATACAGTCTTAATCCACACCAAAATCCTGAGTTTTATCAAATCCTTCAGTACACTTCAAAATTACCAAATTCTTGGAAGATTCGGTCACAAGATCTACATTTCCTTCATCATACTAGTATTCCTAACTCAGGGAAGCACTTCACTTATACTTTCTAATTCGTTCAAATCTTAAGTTATTAGAATTGCTTCAAGATACCAGTAGGACCGAAAACTAACTTATTAATTTCTTGTTCCTTTATATATGCTTTATCTTCGCTAAGGATGTTGTGTCTGTTAATTGCTGTTACTTGGAAATTTTAATTTTGTGATCATCTGCACATCATTCTCAACTACCATGCATTATATTATCTCTATAAGGGTGGTTGCAGTTTAAAATTGCCATCCCCAAAGTTGTTAAAGGTATGCATTCTAAACATGCCAGTTACTGATCCTGGCGCCATGCATTCATTGCATCACTTATGTGCGCATTTAAATTTCTTACTTGAACAATTACCTTATGTGTTTAAAGTAAGTCCTCCTTTGGAAACCTGTCTTATCATGAATGGAGGATACCAACATTACTTAAAGTTATTATGAAACATGAGGAGAATCTGATGACAGATTCTTTTTAAGGGGGAAAGATTGTAACAGCCCGAAACAGGGGCAAGTTGGAAATTACGAAAATACCCCTAAAACACTCGAATTTTCCTACATTCCCGAAAGTAATTTTACTATCCAATATTGTGACCAAAAGAATTCTCACATTATTTCGAGGATCTTGACACTCTCCGTGAACCATAATTCCCATCCTAACTCTAGCAGCATCAAAAATCGGCAAAACCCTAGCTTATAGTTCGATCGTAAATAACTCTTTACTCATCTACCTTTCGATATTCAATATTATAACCAAAACGATCCTTGAATTATTTTGTGAATTTTCATGCATTTACCAAAACTCGATTCCACCCATAGCATATTTTATAAATATTTCCTTTCTAAAAATTGTCATTTTATTTTAAACAATTAGCTTTCATTCAATATTCGAAATTTTACTTAAAACGTTTCTTGAATTTTTCTCTAAAATATGATAATTTTTAAAACCTTTAGACTTCGTCATAGCTTCGTTTATATAATTTTCTTATGATTTTCATCATCTTTAATATTCATAATTTATAAACGAAAACTCTAAATAGTCCACATTTATAATCAAAACGAAGCTTATTTTTCACTCGTTCTTTCATTAATTTACTACTTCAAGTTTTCACTTCTCGACTTTTGAATAAATTTTATACCATTTTATATTTATTTTTAGACCTTCTAGAATGTTTTAATAAGTGGACATATTTTCCCCACATTTCCTATCTAATTACTAAGCATATGTCTAAAATATAATTCATCCACATTACCTAAGTAGCAACCAAGCATTTGTCTAGGATATGAAGCTTCCACATCTCCCCTAAACGCTTAGAAATTGCAAGGTAAGCCCCTAAATCCCAAGTATAAATACCCCTCCAAGCTCATTTCCAAAACTACACCAAATTCACTCACTTTCTCTCCCTAGTTCGGCCACTCCTCTCTTCTCTAAGGTATGAGTCTTGTTCTTTTATTATTTCATGCTTTATATATTATGTTCTTAGTATGATATAATAGTAACATGCTTAGATTTAATTAAATTATGCTTTAGGAATTTATTTTATGAAATATATGCTATTTATGCTAGTTTAGGAAAAATATAATAATATATGTGAATTTTATTTAATTAAATGCATGAGTTATGATATGAATATGTTTTTAAATAATTATGATCTTGTTTGATTAAATTCATGCCTAGAATAATTTTTCATAGAGAATTCATATATTTTGCTATATTATGCTTCAAATTTTATGTTATAAATATGAATATGATCAAGTGTGTTACATACCTTCTTTGAATATTCAAATAGGCTCAAGAAGAACATGTTCATGCTGTTCTTGAACATTTAAGTGCACGTGTGATTGTGTGTGAGTGTGTGTGTTCGATTTTGTGTTATAAAGTGTTTAATTCATAAGAAATTGAATAGTAAATGTTTTAAATATTAATTTTGACTTTTTGGTCAACACATATACAAGTAATTTCGAAAATATTATTCAAATAATTATAAAACTAGTTTTGGAATTTTTAAATAAAGATTTTATCCGAATTTTCCAAAAAACGATAAATTGTGAATTATTTTCAAACTATAACCTACATTGTCAAATTAAATTCTAAATTCCATTTCTAATGTTATAATTAATATTATAATGCGATTAATAAATATTTAAGTGGTTAAAGAATTCATGAAACCTGATTAATTACTTAATTTCCCTTAAACGGTTAAAATTAGAGTCTACCGGGAATTCTCTAACATGATATAGTTTATGTGTTTACTTGATGTAATCCTTTTATGCATGAACATTATGTGTTTTATGTGCTTATTTGATTAATATAAGGAACCTAGTTCTAAGCCTATAGTAGTTAATACTTTCAGGAGCACTGGAATCCACATTACCATGTCTGACTACCGGTATAGGTGAGGGTTAAATTGTTTTCAACTGGAATCATGCCTATACATACGTATCTATATAAAAACTATTTTCAAGCCTACCCATCATATTGATTTACTGCCCTAAATACATATTATTGTACTACAATGTCCTTCTTAAGGAAAAATACTTTCATGCTGGAATCAACGTTTTACTAGAGCATTATATATTTCAAGTCCATTTTATCAAAACATTGATTCCGGGTTATGCAAGCAAAATATTGTTCTTGATTCATGTTATGGGCCCCGACGTGTAGCCGTGTCGAGCAATTACCCGGAAGGTATCGGGCCGAGGGTATTGTTGGTGACACGGACCGCCACCACCTCTTGGTAGTGGTTTTACTGGAGGTTAGTTACTCCATGCCAAGGGATGAGGGAGAGATAGCTGCCTCCCGAATCTAGTTCGTGGTCTCTAGGGTTTGATTCCCTATTGACATCAAGGAGTAGTGGAGTTAATATTCTTGGTTTTATTGAAGTATCGGAGCCTGATCAGCCCGATACTATTTTACCAGTTATTCAAGGAGTTATGGATGGAAAGGCCTAGCTTGCGGGCATTAATGTTCTTGTTACAAACGGTTCATATTTCTACAAATATTCCAAACTACCCCTATCCATGTTTTACAATTATTATGAACCGTTTCCTATTTGTTATATCCTATTGTTAATATTTCAGATCAAGATCTTCTTGATCATATACATATATATATATATATATATATATATATACATATATCAATAAGTTATTATACCCCCTTCACTTAGTCACTTTGACTAACCCTCTCGCCTATTTTTAAAATGCATGATTTTAGGAATCAATGAACGACAACTAGAGGTATCTTGAAGCACTACAACCGTAGGTTGGATCCGATCCTAAGAGTATACTGTCTTGAGCCTACTCTCTGCAGAAACAAACTATCTCATACTTTGTCCTTGCATGTCAACCTGTTGTACTCTTTTGCGAACTACTTTGATCAATAATGATAATCCTTGCTCATTGTACGTTATCCTCCCCGTTCATAGGTAAAGTTGAATCTCTTTATCTTCCGCTGCACTGTATCACATACTCCATTCATATATTATCCTGAACGTTTTCCGTAGTATTTCCTGAATGTTGGGTCTAACCTCCACTCAGGGAGTATTGCGGTGTGGGGTTTTAGTGTTGGGGAGGTGCTACATAGTAAAGGAATATCTTGAGGTATTTCCAGAAGTTTTGGGTTCTCTACCTCCGGATCGAGAAATTAAATTTGTGCTAGATTTATATCCGGGATCTGAACCTTATTCTAAGACTCCTTACCGGATGGCACCGGCAGAGATACAGGAGTTAAAAGTTCAGTTGGATGATCTTCTCAAGAATGGATATATTCGACCGAGTTCATCACTTTGGGGCGCGCCAGTTCTATTTGTTAAGAAGAAGGGTGGAACTTTGAGAATGTGCGTTGATTACCGGGAGTTGAATCGAATGACTGTAAAGAATAAATATCCTTTGCCTCATATAGAAGATTTGTTCGATATGCTACAAGGGTCAAGGGTGTATTCTAAGCTCGATTTAAGGCAGGGATATTATCAGTTAAAGATTAAGGAGGAAGATATTCCTAAAACAGGATTTAATACCCGGTATGGACGTTATGAGTTCGTGGTGATGCCATTTGGTCTAACTAATGCTGCGGCAGCTTTTATGGACATGATGCATCGGATTTTCCGTCCTTATCGTGATAAGTTTGTTGTGATGTTCATTGATGATATTTTGGTATATTCAAGGTCGGAAGAGGATCATGCTCGTCATCTGAGATTGGTGTTGGAAACTTTGAGAGATAACTAGCTTTATGCAAAGTTCAGTAAATGTGAGTTTTGGATTGACAGAGTAAGTTTCTTGGGTCACATTATTTCGAGCAAAGGATCGGAAGTAGATCCTTCAAAAGTAGAGGCAGTTTCTCAGTGGCAGAGTCCTAAGAATGTCTCCGAGATTCGAAGTTTCTTGGGGTTAGCCAGTTATTATCGAAGATTTGTTAAGGACTTCTCTAAGATCGCGGCTCCATTGACTCGATTAACCAAGAAAGAGGTTCAGTTTAAATGGGATGAGAAGTGTGAAGCTAGTTTTCAGGTCTTGAAAGATAGGTTAACTTCTACACCGATATTAGGCCTTCCGGAGGGTATTGAAGGGTTTGTGGTGTATACTGATGCTTCCCATGAAGGTTTGGGTTGTGTTTTAATGCAGAATGGGAGAGTAATTGCTTATACCTCTAGGAAATTGAAAGAGCATGAGAAAAATTATCCCACTCACGACCTTGAACTGGCAGCGGTGATTTTTGCTTTGGGGAAGTGGAGACATTATCTGTATGGAACTTCCTTTGAGATTTTTACGGACCATAAAAGCCTACAATACTTGTTTTCACAAAAGGAATTGAATAGGAGGCAGCGTCGATGGATGGAAACTCTCGAGGACTACGATTGTATGATTAAGTATCACCCAGGTAAGGCTAACGTGGTCGCAGATGCATTGAGAAGGAAGGCTAGTGTATCTAATTTAAAGGTAAATATTGGACAACCAATGGAGTTGGTTAAGCTAAAGGCTCGTATTGGTAACATCTCAGTACGGCCAAGATTAAGGCAGCAGATATTTGAGGCACAAAGGACAGATATTGAGATTCAAAAGTTGATAGAAAAGGCTCGATCAGATCCTGAGTGTCCATTTGGATTTGATGACACGGGAATCTTCCGGTTCAAGAATAGAGTAGTAGTTCCAACGGAGTTGAGAAGAGTTATTCAGGATGAAGCTCATAAAACCGCTTATTCAGTGCATCCTGGTGGAAACAAGATGTATCGGGATTTGAAACAGTATTATTGGTGGAACGGGTTGAAAAGAGATGTGGTGAATTATGTGAAGCAGTGTCTGACTTGTCAGTTAGTGAAAGCTGAACATCAGAAGCCGCCAGGATTGTTACAGCCACTACCTATTCCAGAATGGAAATGGGAACAGATAGCAATGGATTTTGTATCGGGTTTACCGCGAGTAAAGGGTGTATTTGATGGCATTTTGGTAATTGTGGACAGATTGACCAAGTCAGCGCATTTCTTTGCAATTCGGATGTCGGATAAGATAAACAAGTTGGCTAAGAAGTATTGTGATGAGATTGTTCGGTTACATGGAGTGCCAGTTAGTATTGTCTCAGACAGGGATCCGAGGTTCACTTCTAAATTTTGGCAAGAGTTACAGAAATGTCTAGGGACCAAGCTTCAGTTCAGTACAGCTTTTCATCCACAGACTGATGGGCAATCTGAGAGGTTAATCAGATATCTTGAGGATATGTTAAGGGCGTGTGCGTTGGATTTCTCAAGCTCATGGATTGAACAATTGCCACTGATTGAGTTTGCTTACAATAACAGTTATCAAGCTTCTATAGAAATGGCACCGTATGAGTTTCTTTATGGAAGAAAGTGCCGATCCCCGTTGTTTTTCGATTTGGTAGAATGGAAGTGGAGTAAACAGGAAGGTGTGAAAAGAGGGGAAAAGAAAGAGAAACCTTCCAAAGCTATTCAGGATGCTATCGAAAAGGTTCAAATTATTCGACAACGGATGAAAACAGCCCAAGATCGACAGAAAAGCTATGCAGATAAACGAAGGAAAGATCTTGAATTCGAAGTTGGGGATCGAGTGTTCCTGAAAGCTTCACCTCGTAAAGGATTCACAAGAATTGGAAAGGGAGGAAAACTGAATCCACGGTATTTGGGACCCTATGAGATTCTAGAGAGAATCGGAGATACAGCCTACAGATTGGATTTACCTCCAAGTTTAATGGGTATTCATAATGTCTTCCATGTATCACAACTTCGGAAGTACTATCCCGATGATTCAGTGGTAATGCCGGTTGAAGAAGTTGAGCTTGAATCGAATCTTACTTTTGTTCAGAAACCAGTTAAGATTCTGGATCTGAAATTTTAAGAACTTTGAAACAGACGTTTTCCCTTGGTAAAAGTATTGTGGCGAAGTGATAAGACGGAGGAAGCCACGTGGGAAACAGAAGATAAAATGAAGAAGTTCTACCCCAAATTGTTTCCGAACGAGCAATGAATCCGAGGACGGATTCTCTTTAAGGGGGAGAGGTTGTAACGCCCCGCGATTTCACACGTGCAGGTAAGTGGTATGTGCGTATTTAATTTAAGTTTGTGATTTTATATTTTAGTTAATTGTTTAAACTCGTTTATAATTTGAATTATTTGTTTAAATTTCATACGAATTCCAATGTGAGATATGAATATATGAATGAAATTGTGGAAATGTAAATTTCGTGAATTTTGTGGTAATTGAATGAAATTACGTGTTTCGTGTGATCCGAGGGTTTAATTGTAACTTATTTGAATGTTTTTTACTCAATTGGAAATTGAGTTAGCCTTAATTGCCACCTTTTGAAAGTTTAGGGACCTATTTGAATAATAGGCAACCCTGAACGGTTTTCGCGCTATCTTGAGCTCCGGACCTCGAAATCGAGATCCGTTTTTGGCGTTGAACTTGTTTTGACGATACCTATTCTTTAAACTTGACCTTATACCTTTTCGATATCATTTGAACCTTCGACGATGAACCTTTCCACAACCTCGACATTATGTTTTGAACCATTTTCTTAAACGAACCGGACTTGGATCGACCCGAATCCTACCCGAATGATTCTATATGTTAGAGATAGCTTCTTATTCCTTCCTTATGCTTCCCTTTTCATCGATCATCATCAGCTCCACAAGAAGAGAAGAGAAACCCTAAGAACCTCCATTTTTTATCATTCAAACCTTGAGCTCAAGATCAATTCCATCTTCCATCTTCTTCCAAGGTAATTGGTGATTTGTAATCTCCATCTTCTCCTCTATATTTTCATCTAGGTGAGGCATGATAGAAGTTGAGGAATTATGTGTTTTGATATGAGCCTGAATTGGGGGTTTCATCTTGAACATTGGATTTTCTTGGTTTCATTTGAGAATTGATACATGAAAGATGATTCTTGTAAGCTTTCTAGCAATTCTACATGTTTAAGTTTGAGATTGGTTGTGTATAGCATGAGTTACCATTAATGGAGCTTGAAACCTCCATGTTTAAAAGCTTGGGTTTGAGTGATCTTTTGCTAAATTTGTGCATGTATTCTTATGAATATGAATGAGTTACATGATTTGCTTGAGTTTGGTGTTAAAATTACATGTCTAAGTATGATATATGAGCTTCCTTGTCGCTGCCCTGTTCTTGAAAAGTACGAAACGCTATGTACGAGCCTATGTATGCTTAGCTTTGATATGTTATGATTTCGAGGTCAGTCTGCGTGATATGTACGTACGATATGATAAGTACGATATGCATGAGATATATCTGTTTGTCTGTGTGTGGCGGGTTAAGTTTCCGATATATATCTGTTTATCTGTGTGATGGGCCCCGGAGTTGTGGGTAAGGGAGACCCGGGACGACCATGGGGTCGCCGGTTACGACCCCTGTGCACTTCTCCACCAACGGGAGACTTAGTTCTCCTATGCCGACGGAGCGCATTTTGGCTGGCCGTCGAAGGAACCGGGCGGGATCCTCCGGTTCACAAGTTTCGTTCTGTGGAGGGTTAAGAGGGGCACCTCTCTTCCCCAATGGTGTGAAGGTGGGATTGTTTTATGAGTTTTGCTTTGGTTTGAGTAAGAGTGTTCTGTCTGTCCGTCTGTCATAAGTTCGTGAAACGGGAGTAGATTCTTAAATTAAGATAAAAATTGGTATACCTTTATACTAATGAGTTACGTTCCGGTATGTGTGCTAAGTCTGCATGAATCTGAGTTGTGCCTTAAGAAACCTTTGATTTAGGATTTGTTTGGTCTATTTGATAAGTCTCCCTATATGTATATTATCACGGGAAAATGTTTTGGCGTGCAAAAACTAACCCCGGGTTCACGAATATTGTTTCTACTTTATGTTGTGCTCTATATATGTAGGTGTGTGTGGGTAGCCCCTCGCTCAGTCTTTGGACTGACCCCTCCCCGTTTATGTTCTTAGTGTACAGGTTATGGTTTGGGTTCGCGATGGAGTTCTTGCTAGGCGGCGGTGTCTCGTGTCTTTTGAGTCTGTGTTTGCACGTTTCAGTTTGTTAAGTATTTTGTTCTGATTTATGATTTGTAAATTTCGTATAAGATATGTTTCGTACAGGTTTAAAATTATGATTTGAATGTTTGATTATTCGGGACAGGTTAGGGTAGGTGCTTGGATTAGTTGAACCCGTTTTGTTGTTTGATTATTCGAGACAGGTTAGGACAGGTTTGCTGAACTAGTTGAACCCGTATATTTAATTCTGTTGTATGTATTGTGTTGTATGCTTGGTGTGTAAAAGTTTTTAAAAATTTGGCATTTCGTACTACTTCCGCTGTCATGCTTCGCATATTTTCTTTTGTACAGGGTTAGGTACCGCCTAGCTAGTGTGTGCGTTTTCGTTTGTCACCCGTTCGCTGTGACTTGATGCGTGTGCGGACTCTCCATTTCGTACACGTGTCGGGTCATAGTGCGGGGGATGTGGCGCCTCACGTGTGGGGTGTTACAGACAGTCAGAGAGATTAATCAAATATTTGGAGGATATGTTGAGGGCTTGTGCATTGGATTTCTCGAGTTCGTGGAATGAGCAGTTATCTCTGATTGAATTCGCCTATAATAACAGTTTCCAAGCTTCGATAGGAATGGCCCCTTATGAAGCTCTCTACGGACAAAAGTGTAGATCTCCCTTATTTTTCGATCTTGAAGAATGAAATTAGACAAAACAAGAGGGAGTGAAACGAGGGGAAAAGAAAGAGAAGCCTTCTAAAGCCGTGCAAGCAGCGATTGATAAATTTCAGATAATTCAGCAAATAATGAAAGCAGCTCAAGATAGACAGAAGAGTTATGCGGATCGGCGAAGAAAGGATCTTAAGTTTGAGGTTGATGATAGGGTATTTTTGAAAGCTTAGCCACGGAAAGGATTTTCGAGGATTGGAAAGGGAGGAAAATTGAATCCTCATTATTTGGGTCCGTATGAGATTCTTGAGAAAATTGGAGATACGGCTTATCGTTTGAATCTACCTCCGAGTCTGACGGGAATCCACAACGTATTTCTTGTCTCCGAACTTCGTAAATATTATCCGGATGAAGCCGAGATCCTACCCGAGGAAGAGGTAGAAATTGAGCCTAATCTCACCTTCGTTCAGAAACCAGTTAAGATTTTGGATCGGAAATTTCAGGAATTAAGAAACCGGCGAATCCCACTAGTGAAAGTGTTATGGACAAGTGATAAGACGGAAGAGGCCACGTGGGAAACGGAGGATAAGATGAGAACGTTCCATCCTGAACTGTTTCCGAGCAATCAGTGAATCCGAGGACGAATTCTTTTTAAGGGGGAGAGGTTGTAACGCCCTAACTTTTCAAAATTGTACAGGTATGAATTATGTGATAATTACGTGCGAATTTCATTTATTTTAATCACGTTATTTCATTTCTTTATTTCATATTATATTAGTTGATGAATTATTTAATTATTTGAAATATTTGAATTTGAATCTATATGAATTTTTGAAACTATTTGCACTTAAATAATTTGTTTGTTTGCCGTTTCTACGTGAATTTAATTTGAAATTTCGTGCAAATTTAATATGTTGGATTTATATGTGTTATTAATATGCTTATATGCTCGTTTTATGTTTTCGGATTTGTTTGGTTGAGTTTTGGAATTTATTTTGATTGTGGAATCCAAAACGGGGGCTAATGAGCAATTAGCGTACCATTGGTTCCTTACGTGATATTTTGAGCTAGGAAACTCGGATTCGAGTTTCGTCAACTTCGTTGAACTCATATCAAAAATTTGAGTTTGATGAACTTAGCCTTATATTTTTCCAAATTTATTTGAACCTCCGAAATTCAACCGAAACACGCCATGGACGCCTAAACTGCCATGTTTTACAAAAATAGACCAAATTAAAAATGGTTTGAGCCTATGGAACCCTAACTCAACCATCTAGCTGATCATTATCTCCCTTAACCGAACCAAGGCCTTTCACTTAGAGAAATTCAGCCATTCTTCCTTTGTTCCAGAAAATCCCGTAGCTCAAGCCAATCCTTGGAGATTCAAGCTCAAATCTCTTCCAAACCTCCATTAATCCACAAGGTAAGCTTAGGGTTGTATTACACATCCAATATGAGTCATTTTCATCCTTTTATCCCTAATTTTGATCATGGTTTCATGGATGGCTGCCTTGAAGAGATATTTAGGTTTTGATCATTTAAGTTGATCTCTTCCAATTCTTGAGGTATTTGATTGATTCAAAGCATGATTATGATTGCCTTGAACTCTTCTTTGCATTTATGGAGATGTATTAGTTGGTAGTTGAAGCATTCATGAGCTTTCATTAATGGAACTTTGAAGTTATAGCATGAATTGATCACATATGCACTCTCTTCATGTTTGATCACTTTGGGAGCATGTTTAAGTGTTGGTTTGGAGTTGTTTTAATGCATATTTGTTATCATATTAATGTTGGACTTGTTGGCTAAGATTTGGTATGGCTTTTGCCCTATTTTCGTGCATATTTTTCAGCTGGTATAGAGAGGTAGCGGCCGCGACCGATTTTAGTGCAAAAATGGTAGTGGCTGCGACCTGTGAGTGTGCTTTTTACTTTGCTCTCACAGGTAGCGCCCGCGACCGAATTTAGTTCATTTTTGGTAGCGCCCGCGACCCCATTTTGGCCAACTTTCGAGATTTGAAAAAATTGGAGAAAAATTCGGATTTTATTAAGTCGAGCCCGCTACCATTTCATGAAGGAAATGGGTCACGCCCGCGACCCCTGCTTTTGTTGCATAAAAATTTGATTCTCAAACGTTAAATGCATGGTTTCCTCGGCTCATTTTTGGTTCATACACTTCATTAACATGTCATATAATGTGTTATATTGTGGGTTGTGAAATCCTATGAGTTTTCGTTGAATATTTTCGGAGATATGCCTTTATATGTCTTCCTTGGTCATAATATGTGCATGCATGGGATTTTGCTCTTGAAATTGAACCCTAAGTGATGTGCCTTGCTTGTTTTATGACTCGTATGCTAAGTACACATGCTATACTACGTGTTACAGCCTTTAGTTGAATTCTTTGAATTAATATGGTATGATATATGGAAGATATGAACTTGTTTGGATTCAAATAATTCATGAAATGAATATAATGATCGTTTATATGTCTTTAACATGTTAATCGTGCACATGAACGTGTTCATCACATTATATCGTCTTCTATACACTCATAACATATTCTTCATTGCCGAGCGTCTTAATTGGTCATTTTGAGTCTCACTTTGCCTTTCTTACACAGACTTTGATCCTGTTGGAGACGAGGCCAGTCTTTGAGGCTTTAGAGTCTTCTTTTGTCGTTTCGAGGTGGGTTTTTCTTCTAATAGCTAAAGCAACCTCATATACCCTTAATGTGAAATGTTTTAAGCCAAAATTATATTATATGTATATTGAGTCATTTTATGAGTAAATGATTTCAAATGTAAACCTGCTTTTATATTGAATCCTACCTTATGTTTTGGCGAGATTGCATGTATGATAGGTTCACGGGCCCCGGGACTTAGTGTATGTGGCGATCCGGGGAGGCAAGGGCCGACGGTGATCCCCATACACTAGTTCCAACCAAACTTACGACGAAACGGATCTCGTTAGGAGTTTTGACGAGAAAATGCTAGTTGGGCTTTTAAGGATTCATGTACCTCACTAGCCATTATGTATGAGGTGGTCGGGTCCAGCTAACCCTTCCACCACCCGGAGGAAGGTGTATATGTATGATTATGATCATTTATGTATGTGCACAAAAGATATGTATGAAAACCAATAATTATGAAATGATTACACGAGGAGAAGGTTGGAGATTATGCACGCTCACTCACCAAGCTTATAACCCTATGACTAATTATGAATGAATATGACCGTTGTAAATCCGTAGATGTCTTTCTTTGCCTTACCCACTTGGGAAATCTTCTAAAACTTCTTACGGGTTTATAGCTTGCATGTATATGTTAAATTCTGCGATATTTATATATTATGCCTGTTTTATACCCACCAGTCCCTTTTGGACTGAACCCGATTTGCTTTCAGTGGTTTTTGTGCAGGTTAAGGAGTGCTAGGCGGGAATACAGGTCGCCTAGGTCTTGCATTAGTGTTTAGCACTCTTATTTTGTTACATTCGCACTCATGATATTATTTTGTATATGAATTTGATTATGGAGCGTTATGTGATAGCTCTTGAACACGTGGTTAGACTTTGTATATGAACTCTCTTTTGGAGCTTAACGGCTCATGGTATATATGATTGTTAGTGCTTCCGTTTTATTACTGTTTTGCTCTGATTTATGGTTTAAGGGTTAGTCCTGCCTAGCCTAGATGTGTGTGAGTGTGTACGTCCCCGTTCGCCGTGACTTAGCTCGTGTGTAGATTATCCATTTCATATGCGGGTCGGGTCTCGGTGCGGGGGATGTGGCACCTTGCGCTTGGGTGTTACAGTTAAAGATTAAGGAGGAAGATATTCCTAAGACAGGATTTAATACCCGGTATGGACATTATGAATTTGTGGTGATGCCATTTGGGTTAACCAACGCGCCGGCAACTTTTATGGACATGATGCACCGGATTTTTCGACCCTATCTCGATAAGTTCGTGGTGATCTTCATTGATGATATTTTGGTATATTCGAGGTCGGAAGAGGATCATGCTCGTCATCTGAGATTGGTGTTGGAGACTTTAAGAGATAACCAACCAGCTTTATGCAAAGTTCAGTAAGTGTGAGTTCTGGATCGACAGGGTAAGTTTCTTGGGTCACATTATTTCGAGCAAAGGATTGGAAGTAGATCCTTCGAAAGTAGAGGCAGTTTCACAGTGGCAGTGTCCTAAGAATGCCTCCGAAGTTCGAAGTTTGTTGGGTTTAGCCGGTTATTATCGAAGATTTGTTAAGGACTTCTCTAAGATCGCAGCTCCATTGACCCGATTAACCAAGAAAGAGGTTCAGTTTAAATGGGATGAGAAGTGTGAAGCTAATTTTCAGCACTTGAAAGATAAGTTAACTTCTGCACCGATATTAGGCCTTCCGGAAGGTATTTAAGGGTTTGTGGTGTATACCGATGCTTCCCATGAAGGCTTGGGTTGTGTTTTAATGCAGAATGGGAGAGTAATTGCTTGTGCCTCTAGGAAATTGAAAGAGCATGAGAAAAATTATCCCACTCATGACCTTGAACTGGAAGCGGTGATTTTTGCTTTAGGGAAGTGGAGACAATACTTATATGGAACTTCTTTTGAGATTTTTACGGACCACTCGCCCACTGGCCGGTTGGAGATAATGCACGCCCACTCGCCGGGCCACAAACGACCTAATGAAAAATGAACGTTATAATCCCTTTTGATGACTTCTTTATTTTACCCACTTGGGAAATGCTCTAAAAACCTCATTTGGGATTATAACTTGCATGTGAATGTTAAATATTGTTGTATATGCTATTTCTGCCTCATTTTAAACCCACCAGTCTCATATAGACTGAACCCGGATTGTTTTCAGTGTTCTTGCAGGTTTGGAGTGCTAGGCGGGAAGTCTTGTTTGTTCTGTCGTTCGGATAGGTTAGAGTCGGTCCATGTGCATAATGAATCATGATTTGTTTAAGTTATGGAGAATGTATGATTGGTATTGGTTGTCACCACTATCATGAATTATGATTGAGTTTATTAGAAACCATAATGGAAGTGCTATGATTTTATTGATTTTCGGGATTAGGTATCTATGCTAGTTGAACCCGTTGTTGTTTGCTTATCCTATTATTGATATATGTATGTTGCTTCCGCTTTGGTAATATTTCGGTTATTGTCTCGGTGGTTGCGAAATTTAGCTCCCGCCTAGCTTAGCGAGTGTGTAGGTCCCTGTTCACCATGATTTAGCTCGGGTATGGATTGTCCATTTCATATTTGGGTCGGGCGCTCGGGTGCTACATCCTTAAGTGGTATCAGAGCCCGGTTGCAAAACCGGTGTTCTCGTGTAGTGTTTGAGTCAGTCTAGGTCGTACGGCTTAGGAACTACGTGACAATGTGTGCATTGCATCAATCGTGAATATAAAATTGCCTTTCTTTTGAATCACGTTGAATTATTTGTTGCATTCTTCCATTGGATTAGTGCCTTTCGTGTTGAATACGTGCCATGAGCATGCGCTAATCGCATGCATATATCCTTGAAATAAGTTATGAATTTCAAGTTATGAAGATACTATCAAACCACGGCCAAGTATCATGCTAACAACGCCTTATTGCAAGTTCTTTCTGAGGCATGGAGGATAGGAATGATGCATCGAGGAAAGATATAGAGAATTCGAAAGGCGTGGTCCTCATAGATAGAGTTAGAGTTCAAGGGATAGGAGCTAAATTGGGAGTTCGACTTAAGAGATGCATCTATAGAGGGACATTTGTAGAAATAGGAATTGATCGGGAAATATTTATGACTCCGAAGATTGACATATGCGGCTCTCTTACATAAGAAGCCACAATTGGATTCAACGGGGTCATTCAAATTAAGGAATGAAGTGAACGAACTTTGAAGGTACTTTAACTCAGGGTTCGGATTATGGAAAAGATAGCGAGAATTGTGAAGATTCAAGCTAAAACACGTTCGGCGGTAGTTATACACCAAGAGTCGTAAAAATGAGAATGTCTAACTGAACCTAATGGATAGAAAAGAGGTCAAGGTCGGGAAGAAGTGAGTCCGGGAGCCCTAAATTTCAACTAAGATGGGAAAACGAGTCGGGAAGGGATTGGAAGGAGCCAAGTAGCGTGGAAAATACAATTTCATGGAAGGTGATAATACTACGAGCAAGATTTGAGTTCGCTTTCCTAATCCAAGCTGAATTGTCGTGTTGTGAGGGTGAATTGGGAAAATATGGAGCAACGAATGGAAACGGTAAAGAAAGGCAAAGACGTTTTGGAAGCAAAGCATGCGCGCAAGTGGGAGCAATTGGAAAGCAAGTTCTATTCCCAATCTAAACTCGTAAAGGATAAGCAAGGGGGTCTTGATCAAGGTAATGATGAGAAGTAAGGTTCAGAACTACATTAGGGTTCAATTATGTAATAGAACTTGGGCAAAGTTGAAGGGCGATTTTCGAGGAGAAATTTGGACGCTGATTCCGTGGATGCAGAAGAAGTTAGGGATTGAGAAATTGCAATTCCGGACCGTGGAAGATACAAGTGATCACAAAGATTCATGGAAACTTGAAGACCGTGAGAGAGGCAAGGAATAATCAGCAAGTCGAAGTAACCTCGTGATTGGAGGAACGAGTAAAAGCTATCGAGCTAACAACTTACCACATTGGTGACAGGTTCCAAAACATTCATAGCACGTGCATCATACTTCGCATAAATTATTTATTCTTCTTTATTTATGTTGTGCGCGCATTTTTATCTGATTTCGTTGCTCTAAGGTGCTGCATATTTCATTGTTGCAAGTGTGCCACATGCATCGTCATTTTAACCCGACATGCATTCTAGTGTTTATTTGATAGGAAGTTCTTTCATCTTACTTATCAAGTATCTCTATGAACGGACCACCTTTGAGATAAGAGAAAAAGAAATAACGGGATAACACATGACAAGAAAGATGATTGGGGAAATACAGAACTCTAAGTAAGGGATAGATTTGTGGAAAGCAACTCCGAAGAAAAAGCGAGACTACATTTGGCTGCGGGGTATTTGGATTGAATAAGCATAGAGACGGGGGTTCTGGGTATTAAGAGAAGTAGAAGGAAAGGTGAGAGGATTTCGATGAAGAAGGATCGATAGAGTTTAATGGGTAACGACAGAAACCTTAAGGGGGAGAGCATGTCTAAGAGGAAAGTTTGAAATTTGAGGTTGTGTTCAGAGAACGACTTTAGTGAGAACCATGGAAATACAAAGTAGGGAGACCTGAAAATCTTCTGGTAGTGAATGAATAAAATAACTCTCGGGATTAATCATCAGAGTGAGGGCTAAGCTACTAAATTGGGGGGGGGGGGGGGGTTGAAGATTATGCAATGAATAGAGAGGGTAGTTCATGAAATCTCTCTAAGTATGCAAGATTGATTTGGAAACAGGGGAGTTATGAAGGAGTTAAAGAAACTCTTAAGTTGAGTTACCAAGGAGGAGCCGATTCAAGTTGTTATAGGGAGAAATGTTGGTAATAAAATTTAGTTCAAGAGGTACAAAAAGGATTTGGATAATTCATAACCAAGACAACAATCTTATCAAGGCGGTGGGTGATTCGGAAGGTGAGAGAAGGTAAAACTGGAAAGAGCAATCATCGGGAAAAATTAAATCAAACTTCAAGAATTATCAGGAACATTCTACCTTCGCTTAAAGAAGTTAGGGGCCGAATAGTGAGCATAACCTTAAAGGTTAAAGAGAATGAAGGGGGTAACGAAGAAAAGAGAAGATTGGTGTCAAAAACAGATATTTCAAGATCGAGAATGAACTCTCGAGGTCACTAAGAGTAGTTATTCTCGAGGATATGTTAGACGCCGATATTGGTGAAGATAGAAGCCATGGGCTGGACAACGGAACGGATACTCTAAGCGCATATGTGGATATTAAAATTTGGTTACAGGGAAGAGTTAGTATGACTGAAAGAATATAATAGGGATTGTGGAAGGATCGAAGAAATTTAGAAGCAATACAAGTCACGAGGGATTTAAGAGTAAAATCCTTAGGGGATTTACCAATTGTTTCACCGGGATACCTTGAAGAGCTTGAAGACAAGTCAAGCACTGAGCTTACTTTCGGAATACATCATGTATTGAACGGCAAAACTCACAAATCCAAATCACGCAAATATGGTGAACGGTACATGAAGCATTCATGATACATTCATACATACAATTTTAATTTCAACAAATTTTATGTTTTGTGCTTTAACTCTTTATCTGGTTAAAATTTTCATTGGGTAATTGTTGATTTATGTGGATGATATTCCCTGCCTACCTTAAGTGCTTATACGTGACTTTAGTATTGATATTTGTTACCCGCTTCGAGAGCCTTATATGATTTTAACTATGATCTTGCGTTGAGTGCTCGGGAGTATTGGAGACTTCCTTGCTTTATTTATTTTGTTTGAGAGACGGGGTGCTCTCGTTGTGTATAAGAGACGGGGATTCTCTTATTTTTGTTTGCGAGAGACGGGGTTCTCTCATTGTTGCTCGAGAGATGGGGATCTCTCATTGCTGTTTGTGAGAGACGGGGCTCTCTCCGTGTTTCTTGTGAGAGATGGGGAATCTCTCATTGTTTGTTTGGTCGAGTAGTGAATCCGATGACGGATTCTTTTAAGGGGGAGAGGTTGTAACGCCCCGGGTTTTTTTCTTTTTGTAATAATATGACGTATATGTTTACCAAATTGCGCTAAATAATTGTTTATAAGTGATTTATATATTTAATTTTATATTAAATGTTAATTATCATATTTTAATGTTATTAATACCAAATATATATATATATATATATATATATATATATATATATATATATTAAATTTGTACAAGTTGATTGACGAAATATATGTATTCATGCATTTTAAATTTTAACCATATTAAATCGTACATGTGATTTTAAATTAAATAAATGTGTACATTTTGATTTACATAATATCTAAACCGTGGCCTTCATTATTTAAGTAATATGAATTTGAATGTATGATTAATTTTTTCACTTTAGTTTAATTTAATTTTGTAATTTATGAAATGTATGGATTTATTTAAATGTATTGTGTATGAGTGATATATAAACGTGCGTCGTTTTTATATGATTTGATACCGTAATTTCGTGAAAATTTAGTATGTTGGAGATATACGTGTCTTGTATATGAATATATGTTCATTTCACATTTTCAGGTTCGTTTGCATGCGTTTCGAATTTATTTTGATTTTGGAATCCAAATCGGGGGCTAATGAACAATTAGCGCACCCTTGGTTCCGTATTTGATATCTTGAGCTAGGAAACTCGGATTCGAGTTTCGTCAACTTCGCTGAACTCGCAACGAAAATTCGAGTTTAATGAACTTAGCCTTATATTTTCCAAAATTCAGTTGAACCACCGAAACTCAACCGAAAAACGAAACGAGAACAAAACTGCCACCTTTTACCAAATAAATCATAACTTATTCAATTGTTGACCAAATTAACCATGGTTGGTGCCTATGTAACCCTAGTTAAGCCCACTATCCTCCCATAACACTCCCTCACAGAACCATACTCAGGAACAAAGCCAAAATCGGCAAAATATCCCCTGCTCCAGTTCCAGTCCCGTAACCATGCTATTCCTTGGAGATTCAAGCTCAAATCTCTTCCATATTCCATCCAATTCACAAGGTGAGCTAAGGATGATAATATAAATTCATTAGGTGTCATTTTAAGCTATGCATCCCTAAATTTGAGTTTGTATGCATTGAGATATGAAGAGATACATGAATAGTTAGGTTTGGCACCATATTCTTGATTCCATTCATTCCTTGATGATTTAGATTGATTCCAAGCATGAGAATGATTGTTTTGATCTCTTCTTTATATTTATGGTGATGTATTAGATGGTAGTTGAGTCATTCATGAACCACCACTAATAGATATTCAAGCTTTAGCATGAAATGATCTTCACACTCTCCATTTCACGTTTCAATGGTTTGGGAGCATGTTGGTGTGTTACTTTGGAGTTGTTTCATTGCATTTTCGGGTTCAATTGTTGGCTGATCATGTTAAGGAAGTTGAGGCATGGCTTACCTCTGTTTTTCTCCATGTTTCTGCGTCTTTTTTTTTTTCTGCGTTGCACAGGGTCGCGCCGGCGACCTGATTTGCCTTTAATTCAGTCGCGCCCGCGACCCATATTTCAGCTGCTCACGTATTCTGGTAAATTGGAGGAAAATGGTTGATAATTAGGGTAGCGGCCGCTACCATTTCATGAAGAAAATGGGTCGCGGCCGCGACCCCTGCTCTCTGCACAAAAATTTCCGTTTTCAGTTGCATGCATGGCTTTTAAATTGTTCCTAATTTCCTTCTTTGCATGGTTGTAGTTGATTATATATACACATACGTATTTGTTTGCATGAATAGGTAATGATTTCAATTGTTTTAAGTACTAAATGCATGCTATGATTTGTAATTTGGTTGATTTAGTGCATGCATGCATGGATTGTAACTTGTTATCTTAATATATGCATGCATGCTATGCGTAGATTATATGTATATATATATATATATATATATATATATATATATATATATATATTTTAAAGCATAGTTAACATATATATTTAAATATTATTCAATTTGATTAAATTTTAGAAATTTGTGTTATTTTAATTTGTGTTATATAATTTCCGAACGTGACTTAAATGTTTCTATTTACCTATTTTCTAATTGTGAACATGTTATACTACGTGTTATGATTTTATTTGAAATTCGTGGATCAATTGATTAAATGTGAAGGTTATGAACTTGAACGGCTTTAAATGATTCTTGAAATTAACGTTTATATGTCTTTAAGACATTAATAGTGCACATGAATGCGTTCATTACATAATATACTCTTTTATGTATTCATATCATGTTCATTGCATGTCGTGCGTCTTATATGGTTCATTTGGAGTCTTGAGTCTCACGAATACGTTACATTATCTTTTGTACAGTTTTCTCCAGGGCTGAGATGCCAGGTTCATAGGACACTTTCGAGTCTCCTTTCTTCTTGGTATTGTTGGTAAGAGGCGTACAGGTGGGTTTCTCTTCTATTTAGTTAAATGACCCTATATACTCCCAAAGTGTAAGGATTTCAGCCAAAATTATATATGTATATAGAGTCGTTTTCCTGAGTCAATGATTTTAAACATAAGCCCTTATTTTATGAACCTACCAAATGTTTTGGCGAGAAAGGAAAGAATGTTATGCACAGAATGGGGCCGAGGGACTTGGTGTGAGTGGTGACCCGAGGAGGCATGGGTTGACGGTGATCCCTCACACTAGTTCCACCAATGAACGGCGTAACCGGACCTCGTTAGGAGTTAGCGAGGAATGGACGCTGAGTGCCATCTGGGGAGTCATGTTCCCCTTTTGGTCAATGAATGGATGGTTCGGGCCGATCACCCGGCCATCACCCGGAGGAAGAAGGTGTAAATGTTCATGATTGTGTACAAAAGAATGTTATGCATGAATGAAAGAAAGAAAGAAAGAATGTTTAATGAACTACACGAGGTGTTGGTTGGAGATAATACACGACCACTCGCCGGGCCACAAACGACCTCATGAAAAATGAACGTTATAATCCCTTTTGATGACTTCTTTATTTTACCCACTTGGGAAATGCTCTAAAAACCTCATTTGGGATTATAACTTGCATGTGAATGTTAAATATTGTTGTATATGCTATTTCTGCCTCATTTGATACCCACCAGTCTCGTATAGACTGAACCCGGATTGTTTTCAGTGTTGTTGCAGGTTTGGAGTGCTAGGCGGGAAGTCTTGTTTGTTCTGTCGTTCGGATAGGTTAGAGTCGGTCCATGTGCATAATGAATCATGATTTGTTTAAGTTATGGAGAATGTATGATTGGTATTGATTGTCACCACTATCATGAATTATGATTGAGTTTATTAGAAACCGTAATGGAAGTGCTATGATTTTATTGATTTTCGGGATTAGGTATCTATGCTAGTTGAACCCGTTACTGTTTGCTTATCCTATTATTGATATATGTATGTTGCTTCCGCTTTGGTAATATTTCGGTTATTGTCTCGTTGGTTGCGAAAGTTAGCTCCCTCCTAGCTTAGCGAGTGTGTAGGTTCCCGTTCGCCGTGATTTAGCTTGGGTATGGATTGTCCATTTCATATTCGGGTCGGGTATCGGTGCGAGGGATGTGGTACCTTGCGCTCGGGTGCTACAATCCCAAGAAGAGAAGATAAGCTCCAAGAATTTCCATTTTCTTCCAACCAAACTTTGAGCTCAAGCTTAATCAATCCTCCATCTTTCTCCAAGGTAATTAGTGATTTGCAACCTCCATCTTCTCCTCTATCTTTTCATCTAGGAATAGCTTGGCATGAGTGAAGGATTCATGTTGTTTGAATAAGGGCATGAATAGCTTGATTGGGGTTTGAGTTTGATCATTGGATTTTCATGATTTAAATTGAGGATTAATGCATGAAAGATGATGCTTGTAAGTTTTCTATCGTTTCTACATGCTTAAATATAAGATTGGGTGATGATTGCATGAGTTGCCATTAATGGAGCTTGAAGCTCTATGCTTGAAAATCATGATGATGATGATTTTGCCAACTTTGGGCATGAATTCTTGTGTTTTAGCTTGGATTGCATGTTATATATGAATTATAGGGATTGATTTCATGTCTAAGTGGTACATATGAGCTTCCTTGTTGCTGCCCTGTTTTGCAAAGCTTTTCCCTCTCAGAAACAGAGCTTCTGCTCTGTTTTCTCTTTCAAAACAACGAGCTGACACGGTCGTGTCAGCTTTGAACTGAAAATGGACACGGCTGTGTTGGCAGTTCGACTAGCGAAAAATATTTTTAGAAAATCGGACACGGCCGTGTCCAAATGCTTTGAAAACTCAACACGGCCGTGTCAAGCCCTCGACTTGGGAATTTTAATTTTTTTACCTCGGACACGGCCGTGTCCAAACCCTTTGAAAATGTAACACGGCCGTGTCATTTGAATTGGCAGCTTTGGGAAAACTCTTTCGTTGCTTGTATTGAGTTTATTGTTCGTATTTGTGAAATATATGCAACGTGAATTGGTGGGGCTATGAACTATGATTGATTTATAACCTTGGGAAAATTACATGAATGCAAGAATGAAAGCTATGAACGCTATGAACGTGAATGAATACGATTTTATCGTATATTGAATGGAATTTGATGAATTGTATGCTTAATTGCATTCTATGGCCTTCATGATCAAATTCTTACATGTTATGCACTTCATCACATTCCATTGCACTGCCGAGCGTCAAATGTGGTTATAATTAAGTCTCACACTACTTTTGTTACACAGATACTGATCCCGTGGGAGGTGAGACCGGGCAGTGAGGTCCTTGTCGGGTTCTTTTGTCTACCAGGTGGGTTTTTCTTCTATTAGTTAAAAGATATGACCCCAATATACCCAATGTGCAAGATTTTGGCCAAAGATGTATATATCTATATCGAATTTTACAACGAATTAATGTTTTCAACGTTAAGCCTTTATTTTATAAATCCTACCAAAAATTTTAGCCAGAATTGAATGTTCACAATGAATGGGGGCCCGGGACTTAGTGTATTTGGTGAACCGGGGAAGCTTGGGCTGACGGGGATCCACATATACTAGTCCCATCAATTACGGTAACCTAGACTTCACTAGGAGATTAGTGAAAGAAGGGGAGCCGAGCTTTTGGGGATTCATGTACCCCTCTAGCACCAATGAATGAGGGTTCGGGCCTTGCAAACCCGTCCCCTAACCGGAGGAAGAAGGAGTATATGAATGATCGAATGAATGTGCATGAAAGAATGTAATGTATGAATGAACGAATGAATGAATGACTAATGAATTACACGAGGTGATGTTTGGAGATAATATACGCCCACTCGCCGGGCAACAAATAACCTAATGAAATGAATTGTTATAATCCTGTTTGTTGTATTTCCACTTCCCGCTTGGGAAAATTATTCTAAAACCTCGAATAAAGATTATAACTTGCATGTATGTGTTTAAATTCCGCCATATTATGATATTATGATAGGAATCAGGATGATGTGAATCATAAGATAAGGCCACACTTTGGTCCAACAAGGCCACACTTTGATCCAAATGATGATATGATCACAACTCAAGATGAACCAAGTTATGTTGGACCTATCACAAGGTCACGGTCCAAAAGAATGCAAGAAGAAGTTCAATCTCTTTTGATCCAAATAACTCAAGATTAGCTCCAAGAAGACAAGTATTCAGCTGGACCCAATCCACCTTGTTTCAATGTCTTAGTGATAGAATTTTAAGCCCAAATTGTGTTAAGTTTATTGTAATTTGGCCCTGAACTATTATATTATACTTTGGGCCATCTTTTTATTTATTTTGCATACATTTAGATTAGGTTAAGCCCATTTTATTCAGCCTACAAGAAAAGTGACGGGATTAGCTTGTCTCTTTGAATTCTGAATTGTCTCTTAGAATTCCCATGCATGCATGATATTCCAGCCTTGTAGTTCGAAATATTCAGTCAAAAAAATGAATGAATTGTGATTCAAGCGAGTTATACTCACAAGTTCTTAGTTGAACAACACCAGAGTTTCAAACCTCCACCGGATAATGTCATTTCCCGACTCATTATAGTCGACGGGGTGCATTACTTATCAAATCTGATGGTGTTGGTTCCTTGCTCATTATAGCAAACGGGTCACACTCCTATAATTCAAATCTGATAGTGTTGGTTCCTTGCTCATTATAGCAAACGGGTCACACTCCTATAATTCAAATCTGTTAGTGTTGGTTCTTTGCTCAATATAGCAAACGGGTCACACTCCTCTATTTTAACCTTGAAGTGGACTATCGAAAATCAAGAACTCCAAGTATTGGTATAGGGTTTCACGGCAAGTACGTGGAGTTCGTATCATATTATGCCTATTTTATACCCACCAGTCTGTCTAAGACTGAACCCGGAGTTGTTTCAGTTCTTTTTGCAGGAAGGGGATGCTAGGCGGGATACAAGTCGGAGAGAGTCTTGCATAGTGTCTAACATTTCTTTTCTATACACGCATATATTTGTGAATATGATCTTTTGGAGTATTGTATATGAATTGGGAGCGTACATGTTTGTATTAGATCTACTTATCTTACTTAAACATTAACTGTTGGTACATAGAGCATATAACTTAATTTGTTGTTGTTGTCGTTGGGGTTTAAGTGATAGGTTAGTCCCGTCTGGCTTAGCGAGTGTGTAGGTCCCCGTTCGCTATGATTTGGTACGTGTATGGAAATCCATTTCATATACGGGTCGGGTCATGGTGTGGGGGATGTGACGTCTCGCGCTCGGGTGTTACAGGTTAAGCCCGTGCACGGTCTCCTTTTGAAGTACTTACGTGCAACTCTTGGAGGTTGAGGAGACGTGGTGCTTTAAACCCTCAGTGGATAACCGGGAAGGCACATTATGGGTTAGCTACCCCGTGTGTATTGGTATGGAGTAGTGAGGGTTTGCTCCCCGAACTACCTGGTTGTTAGGGTTGGATTTGTTTTATGATTTATGATTTTCGTTTTAATATGTATGTTAATAAGTGGGGAGTTACTTAGAGACCCGTACTCGCCGGGTATAAGAATTTGTTATGATATGTTGATTATGAAACGGGATAGGGATCTTTCTTTTACAATATGATCGGTTATGATTATGAATATGTATAAGTTTGATTTGAAAATAGCTTTGGTATGCAAAACCCTATCCCGGTTCATATTATTACATGTTTTGCTCTATATGTATACGTGTGTGGTTGTGCATTAACCCCCTCATTCAGTCGGTGGACTGACCCTCTTCTTTCAGCTTTTTAGTTTGCAGGTTTTAGTTCGTGCTAGGCGAAGTCATGAGTCGGTCAAGTTCTAGTCGCCTAGTTTGAGTTGCTTTTCTTGTTGCATTCGGTCACACTTTTGTATATGATGTGCCTATGTTGAACGAATTATATATGAACCTTATGAATTCTTGTTTTAAATATTTCGGGACAGGCTTCTAGGGATAGTTGAACCTGTACTTGTTGATTTATGTTCTTGAATTTCGATGTATCTCCTTCCACTTTGTTGTTATTTTTCGCGCACTCTAGTCCTGTCTTAGCTCCGCCTGGCTTAGCGTGTGCGTAGGTCCCCGTTCGCTTAGCCTTGGGCTCATGTATGGATTCCTATTTCATATGTGGGTTCAGGACTAGGTGCGGGGGATGTGGTGGCTCGCCGCTCTGGGCGCTACAAGTTTCTAGACCGCCTAGCTTATGAGATATTTTGTTTATCTCCCGTTCGCCATAGCTTGGTGCATGTGCGGAGTTCCCATTTCGTTACACGTGTCGAGCTATTGTGCGGGGGATGTAGTGCTCTTCGCTCGGGGTGCTACATAAAACAACTTATAAAGCTAAACTAAGAGATATTAGTTTGCATACTCATGAAATACGAATGAATTAAACTAGTTCAACATAGAAAAACCGAATGTTTTTGTCGAGGTTGAAGAAGACTTGAGGTTCTTCTTCTCTCTTCTTTCATATTATAATTGCTACGCTTCACTTCTTACTCCCCTCCTTTAGGGTGTAGGGTTTTCTCCTTTAAATACTCGTTCAATAATCATAAAGCCCAAAATTCCCAAAAGTCCACGCCTAGGCTGATTCACGGCCGCTAATCATCTAAGGCAAGTTATTTGTGTCCCCGATTCTTAAAAATAGTTAATACGCTTTCAGATTCATTCGCGGCCGCTAACTTCACAGTATAAAATTCTTGCGGTCGCGAGTTACCTCGGTTAGCACTTCTTTTGTGCTTGTTTCATCGTTTTTGCTCCAATCTTGTCATTTTCGACTCTGTAGTGAAAATTACCTGAAAAGAGTAAATTCACGAAATAAATAGCTCATGATTGACAAGAAACCATATAGAAAATATGCATAAAATATTGAGTATTTTTCGCCTAACACACACATTCCACACGTGTTCCAAGCACATGTAGAGTCCACTTTCTCGATCCCTTTACTCGTTTAGCAAATCCAATTAACTCCTACCAAAAACCCTCGTGATTTGGTATTTGTGTGTGACCGTTTAGGTATTATTTGATTACCAGTAACCCTAATTAATTAATACTTTATCAATCAATTACCTTACAGATCTCACATCCATAGTCTAGCAATAGGAATGAATCCTCTAGCCGAATAACGAATTTAATCAAAGAACCTTTCTCTCAATGATTCACTGTACTCCTACCTACCATTATTGATTTTAGAATATATTTTTTTAATAAGTTGTTGGACATAAAGTACGAGGATTATTAAAAATAATGATTGTTGATTGAATGATAACTATATTAAATCAAATTAGATAATAAAAAAAAAAAGTAGGAGTTTCAACTAGGGATGTAACTGAGCTGAGCTAGCTCGCGAGCTTCGCAAGACAGCTCGGAAAAAGCTCGCGCTCAGGTTCGAAACTGACGAGCCAAACCGAGCCTTGGCTTGGCTCGCATGGTTTTCGAACCAAGCCCAAGCACTCCTATTTGTTGCTCGTAGCTCGCGAGCCGGATCGTGAGTGAACTAATAAAATAATATTATATATAATATACAAATATATATACATGCACTATTTATTTGTATATTAATATATAAATTGATAAACAATGGCACTAATTCCAGTTTGAACAAAAACTTAAAACAAGTGTTAATAATGGAATAGCAAATGAAGCAAAGATGACACATGCGATTTATACAGGTTCGGCAAGCCTACTCCTGTCCCCAAGTTGCGAGCTTTGGAGTTTTTAAAGATATTCTTATTAAGCACTTAGGATTACAAGAAAAACCTTGCAATCTCATACATAAACACTCTAGTGAGATAAATAAGTTTCACCTACTTATATTTCTCACTAACACACACTAAATGAAAGTTACCTCCTCTCTGGAACTAACCACAGTAGTACCAGAGATTACAAAACTGAGACCGTCTCTCTGGAATCACTCAGATCCCTACCAATGCTGAATCACTCGGATTCTCACAAACACTCTGAATCACTCGGATTCTCACAACCAATCTGAATCACTCGGATTCCATACTCTGCACTAAGCTTTCATTGATCTTACTCGAAGATACCTGACAACTCGTGTAATTCTTCCTTTGAAGATCTGCTTTATATTGTGCGTTCAAGACACACTAGCCGTTGGGAAAAACTCCTTGCCATATTTGGTCTTTGCTTGATTTGTTGAATCTCTTATTGGAGTGATTTGGAGATTTGATTTCAGTTCCACCAATCTTGGAGATCTGACTGGAACTTGCCATCCTTCCTTCCATTAGTGCTGATTTGCTGGAACTTGCCCTGTTGGATTCCTAAACAAAACAGAAGCTAATAGAGAAAAGTAGGTTCAGCCGAAATCAACAAAAGCAATTTATGTTCAACATAAATATATATACACACAGAAACCCGCATATATTATATATACATAAGAATATAATCCCTAACCCCATTAAACGGTAAACAAACCTTACGAGAAGTAAAAGAAAACCTAGACCCTCAATCACCTCCCACCATATTTGTGCTTCCCACCACCGCCCTTACGCCACCTCAATCTCAGCCGCCTCCCACCATATTTGTGCCTCCAAGATCCAAAGATTCCTTCATCTCCTCCAATTGCTCCTGCTCCTGCTACAAAGTCCACCACCACCGTTGCAGCTTCCCTTTCGCCGCCACCACCGCCAACAACAACTGCCACGCTTTAGGCCGCCGCCAACACAACCAAGTCAACATCGTGCTGCTTCAAGAACGCCAACCCGCTCGCGCACCACCAAATGGAGTGATTCTGAAAATTGAAGTTTGTAGACATTTGAATTTTTGTCTGTTTTTATTGAATCCCTTTTCATTTAGGTTTTATACGTTGGATACATATGATAGATAGATTTAGATTTCTTTCCCATGCTTCAGATCTAGATCTAGATTTGACCAAAAAGGAATGTGGAAGAAAAAGTGTTTGAGAGGTATGTGAAGAAACAATTCCAGATCTGTGTTTAGCTTTGGATGTATGTGACGAAAAAATTCCAGATCTGTGTTTTGTGTGAAGAAAAAATGAATGTATGTGAAGGAAAAATAGTAGATTTGTGTTTTGCTATGAATGTATGTGAAGAAAAAAAATTCATTTGGGCAAAACAAAGTTATTTTTAGGGTTTTTGTAATGGCTCGTGGATTCGGCTCGGCTCGGCCAAATCTCACTCCGAGCCACTTTCCCACATGGCTTGCTGGCTCGCAAGCCGAATCCAAACCACAAATTCTAGGGGCGAGCCCGAGCCTGAACCTTAAAAAACACCAGGGCTCGGCTCGGTTCGTTTACATCCCTGGTTACGGCATATTTTGATTTAATTTTTCAAAATCAGTTAAGTTAGTACTAAGTAGTACGAAATTAAGAACAAGGAATGCAAAGAGTTAGATAAATTCTTTTGAAAAAAGATATCACTAGTTACGGCATATTTTGATTTAATTTTTCAAAATCAGTTAAGTTAGTACTAAGTAGTACGAAATTAAGAACAAGGAATGCGAAGAGTTAGATAAATTCTTCTGAAAAAAGATATAGATAAATACATACGTTCACGGTGGGACTCGAACCCACAATCTCCCGCTCCGGAGGCGAGCGCCTTATCCATTAGGCCACGCGAACTTGCTCCCTGTTTGTGTTCTATTCATTTTACATTTATATACTAATTCAAAACAAAACTATGCAGCTTCGCCATCAAGCCAAAAAAAAAAAACTCCCAAAACCCTTACGGCCATCTCCAAATTGGTCGTTTTTGTATTCCCGTCCAAATCAATGGCGTTCTCGATAATCCAATGCCCCAAACCCCCTAAATGTACTTCCATTAGTTACTTTCTCAAAGCTAGCCCACGTCCACTTCTCCCTACTTTTCTCAGGTATAATTAGTTTTTTCTTAGTTGATGACATATTGACATCCTTATCCTATTCATTTTGCGTGTATTCTGTCCGTTTCAACGCACGAATGGCGTTGTTTCATTATCTGCAGGTATCCCAGAGTACAGACAGCGCGCGGCAAAGGGGCGGTTTCTGCGGCTTTTTCTGCTGCCGGAGGTTCCGGGGCAAACAGCGATTTGAATCCGTATGAGGTAACGCTGCAGATTCCTTTGTTTGTTTCTTTGAAGCATTAATGCTGTGTTGCTTAATGAGCTGCAATTTCCTTTTTCCAGGTTCTTGGTGTAAATCCCCTTGAGGGATTTGATATGGTGAAGGCAGCTTATGCCAAAAAGCGCAAGGATGCTGAGAGGAGAGGTGATGAAACCGCCGTAGCTCAAGTAAGAAAATTGGTCTTCTTCAAATATAATAAAACTTAACTTGTGTGTTGTGCGAAATATGATATGTGCTGTAATATCATGTGTGTTGCTATCTTCAGTTGGAGAAAGCATATGACAAGATAATGATGTCCCAATTGTCGAAACGGAAGAAGGGTGAGACCTTTGGTTCATTTCAGGTACTTAAGGATTTCTTTTGTTTGCTACATTTTGTTTCCTTCTTGTTTAATATTTGAAATTTAAGCAAAATAGGCTGCACAAATATATGGATTGTTGCAGGCATTTAGTAATGCCTCTGTCGCGATACCTTTATTGTGTATGACTATGATGACAAGACATCCGTAACTGTTATAGTCCTTGTTGCATGTTGGTCTTAAGATGGTCAATCTCCAAGCAATCTAAGCCCTAATGTAGTAATTTCTCTCGTTTGTCTATATAGTTGCGCAAATGAGTACTATTCATGTGTTATGTTTATTTAGTTTCATGCACACTTTCCTTGATGTGTTAAAATCTAATTCATAAAGCAACTTGTCGATTGGGCAATTTGGGCTATTTATCTGAAGAATTTTGTGCTAATTCTGTTTGGAAATAAGATCTATTGATAAAATTGTTTGTATCCTTTTTTGCTTGTTTCTCCTCTCTGACACAATTGTCTCTGTAATATGGAGCTCATTTTTATTTTTAAATGAATCTCAGGTTTCAAAAGATATAAAGTTTGCTGATAAGCAGCCAGTTGTTCCATGGGGCCCGAGGTATGTGCTTCTATCAATGCATCTCCGGGAGTAGCTTTTGAAATTAATAATATTGCAAGTAAGCTTTTCTGATGTAACTACAATATCTATTATTTCCCGCTCAGCCGATTGTAATGAGGCCCTACTTCGTGATTTATACTCTACAGATTAAGGGCAGTTTCTTAGAATTTCATGTCCAATTGTTATGCTTATTAAATGGAGATATAATAACTCGTCCACTGATTTTGAGTGCTTTAGACATATATGATAATCCTTGTGTATCTTTTGAGTCCTTTGTATCAGCCTTTTACCTGGAATTAACTTTTCCTTTTGAGGTCGAGGTATGACACTATCTGCTACATTGTTCAGGCCAGCTAAATCCGATGTCAAAGATATTCGAATCAACTTGGGAATAGCAGCTGCATTTGTAAGTATACATGTGTATATCTTTTATTCACCTTTTTTGTTAGACTTAGGATGTATTTTGCTTTCAGGGAAAGGGAGGAAAAATAGGCGAATTGTTACTTTGCTATTTATTCGCATCTTGAGTGTAATAAATATGTTGATTGAGAACATCTTTAGTGAAATTACCAAAACTTTGCTCTGTTCTAGAGTTACATTTCAGAATAAGAAATGCTAAATAACTTTCCGCCCCAGAGTGAATTCATAGTTGTTAAAGGCGAGCGCCTCCCTCGCCTGAGGCGCCTCAGGCGAGAGGCGCAGCCTCATCGCCTCAGTAGGGGTCAGGCGAGGCGATGTAGAAAAGGCGCTCGCCTTCAGCCGCCTCGGTCGCCTTTCGCCTTCTTCTCAGGCGTGCCTCAAGCGCGCCTCTCCTCCATATGAGAGAAATCTCATCTTTTCTTAGGGTTTTTTTAAACGTAAAATAGATGGGCTTTTAAATACCACTTTTGGGCCTATTTTAAGGTTAAATACTAAACTTAAAACAACATAAAAGGTTTAACACATCGAAGTAAGAAACCCTAGAAACTGTAAAAAAATGAGGAACACCATGCCACCATTATACCACTACCACCAGCAAAGAGAGTTACAATCTCTCGCCTTGAAAATACACCCCTCGCCCGCCCCTCGCCTCTCGCCTTTAACAACTATGAGTGAATTTTATATTTCCTCTTTGGTTCGCATAGACAGAATAAATGAGGATGGTGTTTGAAATGGTTATAGTTTTTCCTCGTGTGTCCACACAATTCATGCTGACTCTAAGACGGTAATTCATTATCAAACACTTGTGTGCTTGTGGAACTCAATGTGGTGTGTTATGATGTAGCAACTTATATGATTTGGTTGATTTGTTATGGATTCTTGAGAAATATTGACTGTAGCCTAACATGGACATAATTCCTTGCAACTAATATCACATGTGTATAGGGCCTATACCTTAATAGTGGTCATTATGCTGAATGAATAAAAATTACTGACCTTACACAGTACATTATTTAAGGAGGAAACTGATGCATTGAAGTTTTCCACAACGTGCCCGACCTTTAAAATTCCAGAAACCCCCTATGGTTTGCCTGAATTACAAAGTTCATCTATCTATTAAAATATTATCATTAGTTGACCCGATTCCATCCCCCTCCCCCTGTATTTGTTTTGTTAGTGTGCAGGAGGAATAGGAATTTCAAATAAATAGAGTATCTTTTCTGCCAGTGGGTAAAAACGAGGGGTTTGGTAACTATCCTTTCAGAAAAATGTAGATATGTATTATTCCTTTCTCTTCTCATCATGCAGACGGCTTGGATTTTTCTCACACGCAGTGCTGAATATAAACCTCTGCAATTTTTAGCTGCCGTCTTTTTCTACCGGATATTTGAGAAGTTAAAGGCATTCGAACCTCCTGCATCTTCCACATTTACAGTAAGTTATGAGGAAATTGGTGTTTCTTTTCGATGATTTGCCACTCAATCTTCAAAAGATATTTTATCCATTCTCTGAAAGGATAATGTTAGTATTATCTGTACTCGGTGATATTTTGAAGCTAATACTTGCTACAGGAAGACGGTGAGGATGACGGTAGAATGATGCGAATGGGCAAAAGGATGTTTCGCTCTTTTGTACTTGTGTTTGGCTGTATTGCTTTTGCTTCTTTGGTATGCCAAAAACTTATTTGTCTGCTTTTGTTTTCCTAAAATGTTTTCCAATTTCGAAAATAAAACCAAATGTGTCCTTCAAGTTGATCTATTCTCCCAAAATATTGCTGAACGTAATTATTTCATGTTATCAAATCAATCAAAATCAAATGCATTTTATATGTATGTGAATCATTATTCATAAATAATTATATATATTATTAGTTATTATCATATATTAAAATAATGATATATTCTTAAGTGGCATTAATGGCATTTTTTTTTTCTATTATTAAATTGCAGGGGTACACTAGTGTTCTAAACGTGATTGAATATGCAGTTGGTTATATACCTTTTTTCTTGTTCAACAACCAGGTAAATCACTCGTCAATCTCGATATGCATAGTCTCTCTCTGTAGTATGAATGAGTGAATGACCATAGGATTGTAATTGTGTTAGACTTTGCAAACTTTTTAAGTGTTGAATAGTGGTATCATTGTAATAGCCATCTACTTTGTTGCCTAGTTGATTAGTTGCTCCCTCCTACCGATAGTGGATTTAGTAACTTCCAAAACATTTAACCATTTAGCATATAGATCCTCTGAATGTTGCTAGTGAATTTGATTAGCTCGTAAGGGAAAAAGGAAAAGGCGCCTAAAACTAGTTGGTAGGAAACCAAGTCTCCGAGCGTAGAAAACTAATGAATTTTCAGCATATCAATTTATGGCAGATGATGGTCCTATTTCCCAGAAATGATAGATTTTGGAAATGCTTCAAACAAATTATAGACTTTAAATTCAATGTAGGCAATGGTAGCTGTGTTCCATTTTTTTCATTTTTCATTTTTATCAGGAAAATATGTTTTCTGTTTCATGTATTGGTTCTTGTGTTAAATTGAAAATATGTTTCTTCGAGAGAAGTCTAGAAATGCTGAATTGTTAGATTCAAATCATTACTCAGATGCAATAGATTTCAACATTGATCGTAGACATGAGTTCAAAAATTTTATTAATTTCAATCATTGAGGCAATACAAGCATAAACCATTGTGTCAAAAACACTAATTCTAAATTTCTGATTACTAAATGAATGTTTTAAGTGTGACTATCACTTTGAGGTAATAATAGGTTTAGAATAATGTTTTAAGTGTGATGTTGGAATTTCCAATATTTTCTTTATACTAAATTAGTCTAACTCTGTTGGGAACAATAGAGTTATTGTGGGTTTGGTTATGCGAATGAAATCAGTTGTGTTTTTATCGTAGAATGAGACCAACGAAGCATATTTAAGATTGGTTGGATTGGATAAATAGTAAAAAGAACCAGGGAGCATCTCGGAATGTCTTCAAATAGCTAATGGTGTTATTTACGTTGAACCTACATATCAGTGTGTTCTCATGAATCTATGTGAAACTTAACTTAGCCTTAAAATAAGAATTTCCGCGGTTGAAAACTCATCATGTTGCACTCGTTCAATAAGTAGCATTTGACTGTGTAGTGTGTAGAATCCCTTCTTTCTTACCTCCTATATAGCTTGACCATTGACTTTTGCCAAGCTTATTCTCACATGCAACTTTTAGCAAAGCCAAAATCTGGTCATTCATAAATTCAACTGTATATTTCAGATGAATAAACATGGCAACTAACTTCTTTCTTTGCTTACCGGAGATGGGAGATTGCGCGAAAGCTGGTCTATTTCAGCTTAAAATGATTTCGGAATAGGACTTCAAACTATATTCAGTCGTGTACAGAATATCAATTCTAGTGATCAACTCCACATATTCAAACTAGAAAAACTTTTAGCTGAAATTAATCTGTTTATGCCTTTTTCAGGAACTGCTCGTCACTGCATCATCAGCAGTCATGCTTCATGTTCTAGCATCGTACTACAGATGAATGACGGTCGGATCAACATTGGTGAGTTTGCTGCGTTCGGTGTTCAACCGAGCAGATTTTGTGATAGTTAAAAGATTTTGAATCTCTACGGCTGAGGGAATGAAAAAATAGATTTCCAGTTCGACTGTACACAAGTTCGAACTTTTGATAGTTTTGATTGTTCAGGTCATATGAGCCTAGACCCTTAGGCCAATTAGACTGAATTAGTGGTAGAAAGCATTGCATAAAAAATACTGATTCTGATCATTAAAAAATTTTTCTCTGGGCAGTGTGGATTTCGTTGTGGTTTTAAATCTTAATAAATGTATATGTTGGTGTATAGTGATATCATAATTTCAATATGTATTAATATAGTAGCAGTAAAGCATAAGCATAAAAATGCTACAGAAATTAGCATCCTGTAGATGCAGATAATAATAATGAGCCAAAGGAGGAAAAGATATAGTAAATCCAAAAACCCCAAAAAGAAAACGTAAGATGTTACGGAGCATAATCCAACATTCACTTGTTTTTATTTCACAGTCCTCAAGCCATTAGTTTCTGCAAACGAACTTATTTGGTGAAATTTGACAAAATACATGACTTATACTATTAATTTTACAGCTAGTTGTTTTTCTCTGATATTTTGTAGTGAAATCCATCAGGGAATCTGATGATAGGCGACCGAACAATTTTGCCTCCCTTCAGAAGAACCCATCTGCAACGAATATTTATGAGCTCCGAAACAATTTATATTATATTTTCGATAAACTTAGAGGTGTCCAGGGCTTACAAAGTTATTGAAACAGTATTTGTAAAGTCGACAAAAAATAATAGATTACATGATTCTAATTTATTTTAAGTAATTTATCGGTGTTTGACGAGTATCTAAAAAATCAGCTCCCGTTTATTTAAGTTATAATATATAATTTACAATCACCGTATGTTTGAAAATATGATCTTAATAGTCTATGAGTTTTATTTGAAATAAGTTGGAAAATAACAACTTAATACTTTTAAGTTTTAACACATTTTCTCTCTTATTGATTATATTAATTGCATGATTGTCGTTACCAATATCTTATAAGTTAATGATCTTATTTTTCTTCAAACGTTTTCATAATTTATTTTTAATTTAAGATTCAACATCTTATCAGTTCCAAAAAAATATTTTATAAGATGGGAGAGTTCATAATCACCATAAAATAAGCTTACCCTAACACCATCTAAGATAGGAAATCATTGGGAAGTAATTAGTACCTATATTTCGTGACCAAAACATGCAGAAAAATAGCCAGAAGCACCCTACTATACTCTGCCCCAGCACATTGTTTCATTCCAGAGCCAAATGGCATGAAACTTTTAGATACAACACTCGGATGAGTTTCCTGCATCGTTTATGTATGGAGGCAACAATGTATTATTCAAATTTAGCACCGACTTATATAATTCATTTATTTATAAAAAAAATAAATAGAAGGAAAAATATTATTTTTCGTCCTCTAAAGATGCTCTTGTTCGATTTTGGTCCTGATGTTTAAACTTTTCTCACATTGCATCCTTTTTTATTCCATTTTTTTTTTCAATTTCAATCGTTTAGCTAACGGACGTTAAAAAATTGACAGAAAAAAGCGCGTGTCACTCACGCACCACTCACATTTATTCAGGCCACGTGAATGGCACGTAACTTTTTCCGTCAATTTTTAACGTTTGTTAGCTAAATGACTGAAATTGAAAAATGTAGAATAAAAAAGGATGCATTGTAAGAAAAGTTAAAAGATCAGAACCAAAATCGAATAAAGACATCTTTAGAGGACGAAAAATGATATTTTCTGAAAAGACCAAAAACAAACTGCAGGAATTTTACCTTCCAACGCCAAGGGTTGAATTTAAGGGGATCCTCAAACTGGCTTTCATTTAGGTGAAGTCCAGCAGTAGCAATCATGATTACCCATCCTGCTGGGATTGTGTATCCTGCAGTTTAGAATTATTATGATAATGTTTACTTACTCGTTAAGATTATTAATTTAGATAATTTGGATCATTTCTCGATTTATGCATGTTATCCTTGCGCAGATCATTCTAATCTTCTTTATATCGTTCCAATTTTATTGGATGTCCCTGAACCCGAAGGGATACGAGGGTGCGCCTCGAAAAAGGGTTCGGCCCAATTATGGAGAAAAAAATTATTAATTTAGATAATATGGTAATATAATCAAGTCTGCACGACCTCATACCATTGACTGGGATATCTTTCAATGCACGACGGAAGAACCCTGGTGCAACATTTCCCAACCTCAGAACTTCGTTAATTACCTACATTAACAAAGAAATCAAAATATTTGTATAAGATCATCGTAGGAGTGTATAGACCATCATTATGTATTGTCGCGAAATGGAAAATTAAATACAGTGTACTTCGACGAAGCCAGATTGGGGGATAATAGATACATTTTTCTTTTACTTTTACGTATTTTTTCTTTAATTTTTATTTTACCCCTTTCAAATCTTATTTTAATTTTTTAGATTCGCAGTTCCTGCACTCAAATCATAGCTCTGAAGACAAAATATTATATAACATGACAGTGAATTTGACCGTAAAATAGAACCATGAAAAAAAGAAAAAAATTTCTCATCCGTTATATAAATTGTGAAAAGGCTATTGAATTTCTCTTGAAAAGAGATATTGAATTGTAAGGGAAATATTATTATTATTTTTTTTTTTTTGAGGCAACGGGAATTAATTTTTAAAATATCAATTACCTAACAAAAATTCATACATTTTGAATCATTTTTATATTTAATAGGCAAGAAAATATATTGAATCATGAGAGTTTCTTTCAGGACTCCATTAAAGAAGTAAAATGAATTAATAGATATATGGATTCTTACCTCTCCATTTTGCAAGAATATTGCATAATTACAACTAGTAGTTATTTCTTATTTTAAGAATTTTGAAAATTATGCATTACCTCACTATATTAGAGTTCGGGTTAAATATAAGTGAAACGAAGGTTTTGTCTCAATTTAAGAATTAAAAACAAAGAACTAAAAAAAAATTGAAAAAATTAATTAAGAGCAAATTAATTTCCAAAATATTTAATTTAAGTGTTTCTGTATTATTTTTAATTCTCAAATTGAAGACAAATGATCAATTCAGTCAAAAATCGAATCCTAACTAAATTGGGTAATCTATAATTTTTAAACTTCATTGGATAGAGTTTGTAATTTATTCTTTATCGAAACAGATATGTAGATCTAAAAATATCACACACAAATATATATATATATTACACGCACAAGGTATCATATACACACCCCAACACATACAATAATCATATTTTATTGGGTTCTGCTTATCTCACAGACTGTTAGATTTTTTCTCACACACAATTAATTATCTTCTCTTAAATAGTGATTTATATAAACTAAAACTCTAAATATTAATATTATCATAAAAACCCCAATAAATTTAAAACTTTAAAGATATAAGATAAGACTAATCTATATGATTATAATTCTTATAAAACTTACCAAACTTGTTGAAGAAAAGCTAAATGAAAAATATAATTATTAATTTTCTTGTGAAAAAATCCAAAGTAAATAAAAAATTCACAATATCGTTTTCTTCTCTTTTCCGTTTTCATTTCTTTTTCTTTTTGGAAAGGTTCATACCTAAATGAACTTATTATGTGAATATGTATTATTTGGAACACTAAATTTTATATTATAAAATATATTTATTTTTCCTTTTTCATTTCTTTTTCTTTTTGGAAAGGTTCATTCCTAAAATGAACCTATTATGTGAACATGTATTATTTGGAACACTAAATTTTATATTATAAAATATATTTATGTGTAAAATGTACTATCTGGAATACTAAATTTTATATTATAAAATAACTTTATATCATAATATATTCATATTTTTTCATTATTTATATTTTCTTATTCATAGGTATTTATACTATTTGAATTTTTTTTTATTTTTTTTAGTTAAATTTCCAAATATAAAATTTACCTCTAAATAGTAAAACCATCGAGATTTGAAATGATAATTTACTTACAACAACAAAGGAGATATTAATTCCACCTTGTGTAGGTATGTAATTTGAATGGTATGGTGATACTTACGATTTTTATAACATTTACGCCAAAAATTTGGTTTTCGTAATTAAAGCAATTTTTTTTTATAAAAGAATAAAAAGTGATGAAAAATATGTTATACTTTGTTGTTGTGCCCATTAAGGATATAAAGAAGAAAATAAAGTGGCTAATCTTAAATTCAAAAAAAGAATTTATTGTCCAGGTAATAATCTTGGTAAATGGATATATAGCTAAAGGAGTTATTATTGAAATTTTAGATTTTAATGAAAAAAGCAATAAGAATTATATTATTGAGTACAAGACTCTAAAAATAGTTTGTGTAAGAAGATGAACAAATTATGACGAGGAAGAGTTTCAATATTATAGAAACTATTTATATTGGAGAGTACTAGAGTTTAAAGCTATTACTTTAATTATAATATTCCGACATGATATCTTTTTTTAATATTTTTATGTTATTGAACTTAATATTTTTTTCTCTGCTTCAAACATAATTTTTGAGAAATTGAAAATCAATTATAAATAAATTAAGTAAAAAAACAAAAAAAGAAAATAAAAAAAAAACTGTAAACAGAATACGTAATCAAATATTACGAATAAGCTAATCAGTGATTCAATGGTTGTGATTTGTCTGCATGAAAATCTGTTTCTTACGTATCGTTAAAAAAGAATTTTCCTATTTTTTTTATTATTCTATCTAGTGACCATCTTATTGACCATTTAGAATAGAAAAGTTCAATATTTATCTTTTCTTTTTTTTTTAGTATGTTAATTCCATGGGGGTTCAATCAAGAAATCTCACAAAAATTACATATATAACTATCTGTATCTATGGATTGTGATAATGTGATATGTGTCATACCTGAAGTGTAAATGTCATTGATTTGTATTCATTCCACGAGACAGTGGAGTTGGAATTTTCTCTTTTTTTCAAGATTGCCTCATGCTCTGCCTGATAAATGCATTATTTAATGGAATCAATATATCTATATCTATCATGCACGTTAAAGTACTTAGGCCAGATATTAAGAGAAAATTGTAATTTTAGTAATCCAACCCACCCAGATTCACAATTTTGGTAAAAAAAAATTTCGGTCAAAAAAGTAACTCATGACTCTAAAAGTTCACAATTTCATGCACTATTTGACCCGAATAAATATGATCCGTCAGAAAACCCACCGGACCACCACGTGTCTGTTAGAGAATTTGCCATGAAGCCGGTTTTGCAAGTTGAGGGCGGGTTTTCGAACGGGTTATATCTATTCGGGTTAAATAGTGCATGAAATTGCGAATTTTTAGAGTTATGTATTAGTTTTTTTACCGAAATTTTTTTTATACCTAAATTACGAATTAGGGTGATTTGGTATACAAAAATTGCAATTTCCTCCGGATATAAATGTATATATATACTCACAATTAAGTCCTCCAACACTAAAGGATGCTCTGCTAGTAACTTGAAAGCCAAAGCAAGGGTGGTGGAAATGGAATCAGAAGTAACAAACAACAGCCCAAACATTAGCTGAACAATGAAATCCTCATTTACGAAAGACTCTGTATTCTTGTCTTGGATAATATGATCAAGAAGATCGCCGTGACGCCTCTCAGACTCTGTCATTCTTTTTGTTACAACGTCCCTCATCATCTCCCTAACTTTCTTGTGAATCTGACACAATATTTAATTCCCTCTTAGTATATGATATGATCACCAAATGTTTATATATAAAAGAATGTTTACCTGGAGACATTTATGATGTGCAGTACCAGGGAGGTTTATGGGAAACGACATTAGTCCTTCGACCAAATCCCTGAACATGTCGCTAATCTTCAATGGCGCGCTCTCAAGATCGCCACTGAAAATTTGCCTCGCAGCAAAGTCAATAGACATCTGTCATCAAAGCTAATGCTCAGGTTCTTAATTCGAATAAATATATATATTTAGAAGAGAATTTAACTAACTTACCGTAACTGCTTCACTTTTAATTTCAACAGACTCATGGCTAGCCCAAGTGGAAAGAGTTTTTCGGACCATATCTTCCATTTGAGGAAGGAGTTTCCCCCTCAGCGCCTCCACCCCAAAATGATTTAAAGTCAGATTTCTTGTGTACTTTCGTGATGATTGATTGGCCTGATCGAAAACTTCAGCAAAAGTATCCATAGACCAAGTGTCAACTAGCTTCCCATCTTGTCGCAACAGAAAATAATTGAATTCTGGGTCTGCTGTAATGATCACCGGCCGCCCTGCTACGTTCGTCCGGAAAATAGGCCCATATCTGATTGTCAAGTTAATGACGGCAAAGTTATTTTTAAGTGAAACATATTAAAAATAGCCTACCATCATTGGCTAAACATGGTTTAGAGAGTTCTCATAAACTCTTACATTAAAAAAAAAAAAACAATTTTGGAGCTTAGAATATCAGATGTTATTTTGAGAATAATATATTGAAGTGTTAGAAAATATTAGATCATAAGTTTATAAGATGTTAGTGATAGACTAAATCGTAATGGAGCCATTCATATGTTCAAAAAGTGAATATGGTAAGACCTTAATTGCATGTTTATTTTCTGGGATGAAGGGGGATTAGATTAATAGTTCTATTTAAACTTATATTTACTAGTTTTTTTACGAGTTTGGGATTGATGACACGGCCTGATATGATATAGGATAAACAATCCACCATTACATCCCATCACTCATCCCATTATTCATCTATCCCATCTTATCCCAACCAACCAAGTAAACATGCAATAAAAGTTGTTAATACCCAACTTATTTTAAAGGCTGATCCTAATATCTTATTTTAGAGCTTATATAAGTTTTCAGTATAAAATACCTATCAAATATTCTACGTCCTATAAGATTTAAAACAACTTCAAAATCATATAAAGTAGATCATAATTAAGTTCGGTCGTACAAACTCTTAGATATGTATTAACTTATTGACGATATAATGGATGTGATAATTAAATAGTCGAACGTATATAGAAAGGAAATTGAAAATGAAAATAATTAATCTGGTGAGACAAATTGTTTATGAAAATGAAATAGAGTTTATTGTACAAAAAATCCTGTGATATATCTAATTAGCACTCAAAATCGAGTGATTTGAAATGTCTCAATACGAACCCTGTGATTGTATTAAATTAACACTAAATTAACACTCAAAACCCTATGTTGTGACAACAACCACGGTTGTAGGATTTTGAGTGCTAATTTAATATAATCACAGGGTTCGCTTGAGATATTTTAAATCATAAGATTCAGAGTGCTAATTAGGTAAATCACACGAGATGACAAAGCAAAAAACCCAAATGAAATAAGTACGTACCTTTTTATTCTATTTTTGATGAAAGAAGGGAGATCCAAAGAGGGACTTGGAATGACCATCTGTATGGTTTCTCCAATAAGAGGCAGTCCCATTGAACCTGGAGGAAGCAATCCATTGCATTTTGGATTCCTCCATCTGTAAATCCAATGAGTAACATAAATTGCCAGTAACGTTGCAACCAAGACTAATGCTGATGACAAATGTACGGAAGTTGCTCCCAAGTAAGATGTGATAAACGTTTCCATAGTTGCCAACCGAAGAACAAATCCAAGAGTAAGATATATGTGGATGAAGTGAGCGCTAAAGTGTTAATGATTCGGCTGTTGCCTGTTGGTGTCAAGAAGCTATGGCCTTAATTTTAAACTCTTGTTTTTACACATATATAAAGTCTAACCTGAGAGCAAGTCAGAACGAAACAAATTTACATACATCCTCGCTAAGCATGTCTGTAACGGTGCTAAGTTATACTTTTTTTTTGGAAGTCTCGACCACCTAAGTAATGTTCTTTTATTTGTCCAATTTTGCCGGCCCTCAGAGATTCCAATTTGAGTTTGGATCAACTAATGTTCTCGTATTTGTCCCATTGGGACCTATAATAGTAATAATAATTGTATATTTGGGAAAAAGATTTTCTGTCATCTGAACTTTGTTTCTTTTTGTAATTTACCATCCCAACAAAATTTCATTGCAAATCACCATCTAATCTTTGCATTTGTAATATACTGCCATCTAAACATTTTTTTTGGTGGTTTTGGTGAATATACAATTGGCGTGTATGTTTTATAAATATACCACGCGTCATTTTTTTTGACCAAAACCACTAAAAAAAGTTTAGATGGTGGTATGTTATAAATATAAAGATTGGATGGTGGTTTGCAATGAAAATTTGTTGGGATGGTAAATTGTAAAAAGGCGCAAAGTTTGGATGACAAAAAGTCTTTTTTCCCTTGTATATTTTGAATCATTTACTATACCAATTTGATATATAGCCTATTATATTTTGCAAAACATTGATATTTGTAAAATTCTATACACACGATTATTTCAAGAATCGAACAATATACAATTAACTTACAACATATCAAACTGCAGCAAGAGAGAGAGACGAGAAGGCTGGAGGGAAAAAAAAGGGAGGAAAGAGGGGAAAAAAGAGGGGGGGGGGGGGGGGGGGGGAGTCAAAGTGTGGGGTCCATATGGTAGGTAGGATATTTTATTGGATTGAGTTGAGTTATTTCCAGTACGGTCTGTGACGCTCCAGTTTTTCCAACCGTTTAGGTACGCGTGCCATGCGTATAAGTTTTCGAGAGTGAAGATTTATTTACTTCTTTTATTATTTAAGTTATGCATTTTATGACATTATGTGAATTATACTACTAAATGTTTATGTGATGATATGAAATTATTATCAATTTGTGAACTATGGTATGATTCATATCTAATTGACACGTGAATTCATTATCGAGCATGTCTTATTTGCTTACATGACCTTAATTGACTACTTTCATCATTTGAGGACTTAATTGTATGAAATTGAATGGGATTAAATTGATAACATGTAAAAGTTTAGCACCTAATTGCATTAACTTAAGAACTTGAGGACTTAAATGTTAGGAATAGTGCCCTAGAAAGCCGATTGTATATCCGCTTTGTACTTTTCCTTATTGTAATCACAGACAATCTTTGAATAAAATAACGAATTGAGGCAACACTTCTTTATATGCTCTTGTTTGGTATGCGTTTACTTTAGCTGTGCATGTATGAGAACTCCCCTAATCCTGATGACTTTAGGACTCTACCATTTAGGTGAAATGGTTCATGAAACGAGCCCTATATCACATAAGTCATGATTAGTAAAATACTCCAAGCCGATGAGTCCTACAGACAGTGGGAGTGTCAACCTGACTCCTCTAAGGCTTGCTTGTGGGATCACGCCCTTAAGAAGGACCACCTTGTTTCATGGAGGTGCAAAGTGTATAGTTGATACGTGCGTGATACATGAGGGTGCTTACTTTAATAAGTAAGTTCACTGAGGTGCCCCGTGTGAGAACATTCCTAAATGGGAAAGGAAGTTTCTATTTCAGGAAATGGAAACTTCCAGATTAGGAAATATCTCACGAGTCATTGATGTGATTAATTGATCCTTAGACTTGAGGTTCCTTGTCACTTTATGAGTTAACTCTGTAGTCTTAGGTATAAGCTTTAAAGGGTGTCGCCTTAGACAACTGATTCAAGGCTTATGCTGGGGCTGCACAAGTGATTCATGAAAGTGAATGAGAATCAAGAAAGGACCTACACTTGCATTTGCAAGGTGATCTCTTATTGTGTAAGTCATTCATATGCCATATGGAGTCCTTGGCCAAGGCAGTAGATCAAGACATCAAGAAAAGTGTTTCTTGGATTGAGATCAAATGGATATGAAATGCACTTAGCTTTAAGACCGGATTATTAGGGTTCTGATTATTCCCTTGCCCTAGATCTTGGTTGAGAGATAGTAAGTAGGAGGATTGTATCTCACATGAATCAATGACTTAAAGGTTCTGTCGAATCTGAACATTCCAATTCAGCTAGGGGTTAAACACATGTTGCTAGACTATGGTCGTTTAATCTGTGGACTGATTAATTAATTAGTGAATTAATTAATTGGGGTCACTGCTAATTGAATTGAGAACCTAGAGGGTCACACACAACAACTTGGTTACATGAGTTGAGGCTTGAAAATGATTAAACGAGTTAATCGAGCCAAGAGGGTTCCACACGTGTGAATTCACACGTGTGGCTCGCGTGAGTGACACGTGTCACTGTGACACGTGTCACACACGTGTGTGTATATATATTATATATATATATTAAATAATTAATTAGTTAATTATTTAATAGACTTTGGTTTAATTTTGAATTAAAAAGAAAGTCTAATTTTGGAGAAAATGATCGAGTTAATTAATTACGAATTAATTAATTAGATAAAAATAAGTTATTTATTTTATAATAAATAAAGTATAAAATTATCCAAAAATAGTTTGGATATTTTTAAGCTCTCTTAAAAGTTGACTAGAAATAGAATTCAAAGTCAAAGTTGGAAAATACTTGATGATCAAGTAATAGGAGAGAGAGGAACCAAATCCTTGTCCAATAAGGACTAGGTTCGGCCGCCCCTCCCCTTTCCTATATATAGGGGAGCTCATGCTCCCCTTTAGAGCTAATTGACAATTCTTGGTTCATGTGTTGAACACCTTCCTTTCTCCAAGATTAAATTAAACCCTAGGTTAAGCCTAAACACTAACTAGAGAACTAGCATCCTTACTAGTTAGATTGTGATCAAGTTGGTGGACTTTCTCTAGAGACTTCAAGTTAGAAGTTTGAAGATTCGAGCTTTACCAAGGAGAGGGGATCAAGCCGCGAGAAGAGCGTTCTTGGGTGGCTTGAAACGCTTCAAGAAAGAATAAAAGAAAAGTAAGTTTTCTATCTTTACGAATTTGGTTACACGATTGCGAGTTCAAGGTCCCTTTGTTGGGAAAATTTTTAAATTCCGCTGCTTTCTGATTCGTGTTTTCCAACAAGTGGTATCAGAGCCACCTCGTTAATCGTGTTTCTGATTCGTCTCAATTATTTCTGAATTTGGTAGAAATTCTTAGGCTTAGATGCGAATTAGGTATTCATGTGTTCTTTTAGAAAGCCTGAATTACGAAACTGTAATTTTTCCTGAATTTCTAAAACTGTTTTCTCAAATCGTGTTTTTGAAAATTGTTTTAGTTGAAATTTGTTTAAATCGAATTTTTTAATTTTGGATTGAACTGGGTTTTGGAGAAACCCGGAAATACGAAACGGGACACGAAAAGAATGGGATTGGGCGTGCGACGTGAAATTTGTTTAAATCGAATTTTTTAATTTTGGATTGAACTGGGTTTTGGAGAAACCCGGAAATACGAAACGGGACACGAAAAGAATGGGATTGGGCGTGCTAGCACGTCGCACGCCCAAACCCCATTACCGCCGCCCAGCCCTCCCGCATCCGCGCGGGAGGCCTCCCCGCTCGCCTAGGCGCCCTGCTCGCCTGTCCCGCAACCGTGCGGGACAGCCGCCTGCTCCTCCCGCAACCGCGCGGGAGCGCCCGCCCAGGGATGGGCGGGACTGCCTGTCCGCACCGCACATCTGCGCGCAAGGGCGCGCCTGGCGCGCGCACGCTGGCGGCAATCGCTGCCGGCTGTGCGCAGCGCTGGCGCGCTCCTAACGCGCGTTCCTGCGCGGCGGGCGGGCGATCCCGCGTCATCCGGGGCCCGTGCATTCGTGTTTTCGTGTTTCGTGTTTTTCGGTCCATAAAATCCCGATTTAATTTAATTTTAATTTTATCTTTTAAAATCAGTTTTGTTAAAATAAAATTATTTTAAAATTTTGATTAAATTTGGATTTTTGAGAAATTAAAGCGATTTGGTTTTTGGGAAAATTATGAATATTATTTTCTGAAAATAATGAAAGAATAAAATTATTAATTTTGGAAATTAATTGGAATTTTATTAGTTTAATGTTTTTCGGGTTTTATTGAAAAGGCTCTTGAACAAGAATTGAATCTAAGTCGTGTTTTGAGTCATTAGGACTTGAAACGAGAATTTTAATTTATTGGCTAAATTTAAATTCTCGCAAAAGCATGTTAGGTGATCATGGGTTTAGATCTATGTATGGTTTTAATTTATGCACATGGATGGTTTAAATTGGGGTTGGAGCCCTATAGTTGCGTTTTTCAATTGAGGTTGGAGCCTCACTTATGTGCGTACTGTTATGTGATTTATTATGTGGCTTTCCATATTACTGTTTTTGAGGCCGGGGTATGCCCCGTGTAATTGTCTAAGGCCAATATGAAGATTGAGCCTTATTACTTTATGTCTTTTTCTTTTTATTGTAATTTGAGAGTAGAGATAGGTGGTGAGGTTTTATTTTCATTTTGGAGACAATGCACCCATGGAGTAAGATGGACCACATTCAAGTAACAAGGAGGCCATAAGTGAAGACCCCTCAAAATGTTAGGGAGGGGAATCTCAATTGTTAAATGTAATAGAGATAGGGCTCGTATTTTGTTACTGCTTTCCCTTATGTGATTTGAACTGTTTATGTGGCATGTATGTTAGAACTTGTGATTGTGGAGTGGCTCCCACATATCACGCATAAGATAGGTAGAACCCATGATCATTACATGTTAGTATCATGCTAGGACATGTTATCTGTTTATGTGCTTGTTTGAAATGCATTTAAGTGTACTTGCATTAATCAAGACTAATAAAATTGGATAACATATATGTTGGTGAGGTCGAACCGGACAACTCTCCGGTTGATTCGAAAATTCCCATTAAATATTAAGCTAATTTCGAACAAATAGGTGTTTAATTTGAGATGCAAATTTTGAATTAAATTCCTAGCATTCCATCAATAGGTTTTAAGTTTAGTAAGTAAAGCTAGTTATTGTCCGCGAGTCGTGGGATAGCTAGTGGAGCTTATTAGTTCTTAGTTACCTGATTAATCATTTTAAATGATCAATATTTCGTGGTCAATTTTAGCAAGGGCGATGTCCGCGAGTCGTGGGTCGTTCAAACTAAGTTTTGGTCATGATCTTATGATTGATGGGTCTAGCTTAACGCCTAAGTAAATATGGATGTCGCACGAGTCGTGGGTCCATATTGAAAGATAGGTGATGCAAAAACAATTACTAAGAGTTCTAAAGGTGTTAGAATTGGTAAGTTGTACCTACCTAGGGTTCTTACTTAGAATGTCCGCGAGTCGTGGGTTCGAGGTGATGGAAAACACGAATCAGAAAGCAGCGGAATTTAAAAATTTTCCAACAAAAGGATCTTGGACTCGCAATCGTGTAACCAAATTCGTAGAGATAGAAAACTTACTTTTCTTTTATTCTTTCTTGAAGCGTTTCAAGCCACCCAAGAACGCTCTTCTCGCGGCTTGACAACCCGTCCCTCGAAAGTCTCTTTCTACTTCAGAATCCATTGTCGGGATAGCAATCCACACCAACCTAGATTCAATTCATGTTAGAGATGTTCTTAACAATATAACATAAAGAAAGAAACATGAAACGAGAAAAGCAGGATTGAAACTCCCTTCGAAAACAGTTTTGCGAAAGTAGAAAACTGCCAGTCACAAAACCCTCGTGAAAAAATTCATCATTCAGGATATGGACGAACGGTTTTCGCCATCTTCTTTGGTTCGATTTTTTCATTCGCTTCACGTCGGGTTCAGAATCGTTTCATCATCCCTTCTGATCGTTTTTGCTTAATCCCCACTTTTGGTAAAGCTCGAATCTTCAAAACTTCTAACTTGAAGTCTCTAGAGATAGTCCACCAACTTGGCTACAATCTAACTAGTAAGGATGCTAGTTCTCTAGTTAGTGTTTAGGCTTAACCTAGGGTTTTATTTTATCTTGGAGAAAGGCAGGTGTTCAACACATGAACCAAGAATTGTCTATTAGCTCTAAAGGGGAGCATGAGCTCCCCTATATATAAGAAAGGGGAGGGACGAAATTCCTAGTCCTTAATGGGCTAGGATTTTGGTCTCTCTCTCTCCTATTACTTGATCATCAAGTAATTTTGACTTTGACTTTGAATTCTAATTCAAATCAACTTTCAAGAGAGCTAAAAATATCCAAACTATTTTTGGATAATTTTATACTTTATTTATTTAAAATAAATAACTTATTTTATCTAATTAATTAATTCATAATTAATTAACTAGATTATTTTTCTCCAAAATAAGACTTTCTTTTTAATTCAAAATTAAACCAAAGTCTATTAAATAATTAATCACATTAATTATTTAATACATAAATAAATATACACATATATTTATACACGTGTGTGACACGTGTCACAATGACACGTGTCACTCACGTGAGCCACACGTGTGGTTTCACACGTGTGGAACCCTCTTGGCTTGATTAACTCGTTTAATCATTTTAAAGCCTCAACTCATGTAACCAAGTTGTTGTGTGTGACCCTCTAGGTTCTCAATTCAATTAGCAGTGACCCTAATTAATTAATTCACTAATTAATTAATCAGTCCACAGATTAAACGACCATAGTCTAGCAACAGGTGTTTAACCCCTAGCTGAATTGGAATGTTCGGATTCGACAGAACCTTTAAGTCATTGATTCATGTGAGATACAATCCTCCTACTTACTATCTCTCAACCATGATCTAGGGTAAGGGAATAATTAGAACCCTAATAATCTGGTCTTAAAGCTAAGTGCATTTCATATCCATTTGATCTCAATCCAAGAAACCCTTTTCTTGATGTCTTGATCTACTGCCTTGGCCAAGGACTCCATATGGCATATGAATGACTTACACAATAAGAGATCACCTTGCAGATGCAAGTGTAGGTCCTTTCTTGATTCTCATTCACTTTCATGAATCACTTGTGCAGCCCCAGCATAAGCCTTGAATCAGTTGTCTAAGGCGACACCCTTTAAAGCTTATACCTAAGACTACAGAGTTAACTCATAAAGTGACAAGGAACCTCAAGTCTAAGGATCAATTAATCACATCAATGACTCGTGAGATATTTCCTAATCTGGAAGTTTCCATTTCCTGAAATAGAAACTTCCTTTCCCATTTAGGAATGTTCTCACACGGGGCACCTCAGTGAACTTACTTATTAAAGTAAGCACCCTCATGTATCACGCACGTATCAACTATACACTTTGCACCTCCATGAAATAAGGTGGTCCTTCTTAAGGGCGTGATCCCACAAGCAAGCCTTAGAAGAGTCAGGTTGACACTCCCACTGTCTGTAGGACTCATCGGCTTGGAGTATTTTACTAATCATGACTTATGTGATATAGGGCTCGTTTCATGAACCATTTCACCTAAATGGTAGAGTCCTAAAGTCATCAGGATTAGGGGAGTTCTCATACATGCGCACGTAATGGAAACACACAAAACACGTATTGGCATATAAAGAAGTGTTTGCCTATAATCAATCGTATATTATTCAAAGATTGTCTGTGATACAAGAAAAGTCCCAAAGCAGATTACGTCGAATCGGCTTTCTAGGGCACTATTCCTAACAATCTCCCACTTGCCCGTAAAAGCCATTTAGGTATTCTAAGTCCCATCTTCTCAAGATGCACTTTGAGAGCCTATTGACTTTGGGCGTTTCCAAAGTGGATCTGCTATATTCTCTGCTGATGTGACCCTCTTGTTTACACAACTCTTAGGAAACACCTTTTCCTTATAAAGTGATTCGTAATCACGTGTTCAGTCTCTTGGTGAGGTCTTGGTTCTCTTACTTGAGCAACCATCCATTTTATCACACAATATGATAAAGGAGTTGTTTCATGCTAGGAACTTCATCTAACTGGTTAGATGGAGTTTCTTACCCAAACACTTAACTTAGCGTTATATAATACGACTAAGTTCTCAACTACGACAGTCGAGTTTTGCAATGTCCGTCCTTGGAACCCTTTCCAACACATTGCATTACCATTCTGGTAGAAGTTGTATCCTTGCAATGATTTCATAATCATCCATGTTTGATGAACGGTTACATCAAATATCCTTCTAACAACAAGATCTTTTGGGCTCTGTAAACTAATACATATCCTCATTTCTTCTCAAGTACTCTGAGGACATCCTTTACAGAGATCTAATGACCTTCTCTGAGGTCATATTAGATTCGGCCTACTACGCTTAGTGTTGTGCCATATCTAATTTAGTACATAACTTTTCATACATTATGAACCCTTTCACTTAAAGGGATTTTGGACATTCTAACTTTCTCAAAGTTTATCTTAGGACACATACTCTTCAAAAGAGACGTTCCATTGTCCATACTAAACTCCTTTTAGTACCGTGGTTATGTACTCATTTTGTGATAATCCTTTTATTCTCTTAGATCTATCTTCTATAGATCTGAATGTCGAGAATATAGGATAATCACCAAGATCTTTCATGTCAAATTGTTTCTTAAACAAGAATTGGTAACTTTCACGTCATCCTTGACATTCCTAATGAGAAGGACATCGTCTTCTAAAGAACCAAAATTGACTCTTACATCACTAACTTTCATATGTACACTCTGAGACTTATTCGACTTCTATCTGTGTCAAACGATTTGACTGTGGAATCGAATTGTCTAACTCCTAGAAGCCTTTATCAATCCACATATTGACTTTAGGGATTTACATACCTTATGCATACTCCCACTGAATATGAGATTTATAGAAATACCTTATTTCAGTCTCTTTCAATCTCATATTGAACAAGATAGTTCTCATATTCATTTATCATATCTCATAGTCAGAATATGAGGATGTGGTAAACATAATCCAAATGGACTTTTGCATTTCAATCGTCAAGAAGGTTGTAATGCTTTCCATTTACTCGAAGCTCCACGAGCTTGATCCTATCAGGTGGATCAACCAAGGTCAAAACTTGGTTTGAGTATGTGGAATCCATATTGGATTTCAAGGCTTGCTTACACTACTCAGATTCCAAATCTGACAGTGTCTCCTCTTCAAGTAATTCCTTGGCTATCTAGGAACGCGTTCTAAACACGTCTTAAGAGAAGGGTTTCACACGTGTACATACTCTAAAATTTGGCTAAATTTTATCAGATGGGCTCGTTTCTTCTATATGTGGCGTGGATATTTATCCTTAAATTTCTTTGAGGTCTGCTTGCTTGTCTTTCTTCTTCTATAGGAACGATTCCTTGAGAAAGATACATTTCTTGAGACAAACAACCTTTGTCTAAGGGAATTGCAGAAACAATATTCAATATCGTTGTATAAACTTGAACTCATTTCAAACTTATCTCCCACTATCCTCTTCACTTAAGAGGATTCTACTAAATTCTTGGATAAGAATAATTAGGGAATTTAATATGCCACGTTGCATAGTGCAACTAAAGGACTGATTTTGGAAGGTACTAAATTCAAAATCTCTAACTGCATATTCTGGGAGTTTATTCCTAGAATGATTATAAGTCAGTAAAGCTTGCTATGGAATGGACCATGTTGCATTAGATTTCATTCCCTCATTCGGAAACACTAAGGTGTTCTCGAATTAGTTTACTGAGAGATAATCCTATTATCTCTAAGATGAGTAAGGAATTAGTTGCTAAGATATTGGCTATCTCGATCATATCGATTTACCTATAACTTATGACTACTTCGGTTCCTAACCTCCTTTCGAAATTCTAAGAATTTCATATAAGTTTCGAATTTGTACTTTAACAAGTACATTCATTCATAATGATTAAACTGACGATTGTATCTAGTGCTTACATTAAGCATCTTACACTCATCAGCACGAATCGAAATCCACTATAATTTTGGAACGTTCCACGTTTCTTATAAACGGGATTCAGGAACGCTTCCCTCATGACAGGATTCACAGGAAGTCAACACTATAGGTTCATTTTCATAGAATGATCCTAAGGTGTCTGACTTGCTAATCCTTTTATATCTCAACGTTCCAAAGTAATTCGAAGCTTTGTCATCTCACTTACTTTTGTTATCTCGTTGTATGTTCAGAACATTAGTGCCTTGAGTCTTTGCACAACGGCTTATGCAGAATTGACTTAAGACTAGTAAATTCTATTCCTAGTAGAATTACTAAACGAGGTAACATTTCAAAGTACTCATACTCTTTGCAGTTCCCTTTCAAAGTCCTTATTTGCTACCATAGAAGCAAACGTCCTATTTGATCTCTAGTGTCTTTTGGGCGTACCCCTTACATGCCCCTCCATTGGGATCTTAAGGGTTTCTTCTTCTTTAGGCCTTCAAGCCTTTAACTTAGGGAGTTTTAGAAGGAGAATTAACCATCTCAACCTTTTATTCCTTCTTATGGATGCTCTCAACCATTATCAACTTAAATGATTAACTATGCTACATTAGCATCATTCTAGTTGAGCATAAAGGGTTTGAATGATAGTCGAAGCAATGTAAGCAATCAGTGCATTGAGAACTCTTTTCTCAGTTGATGATCGAGACCATAAGATCTTCAAATAAGATCTTTAGACCTTATTCGTGTGCACTTGTTTCCTCATTTGGAATATTGAATAATTCCATAATGTTATACCTTGTAACATTTTTATGAGGTGGTTCAATTGCTTTTAAGTGGTTTGGAAAAAATCCATTCACCTCAGATTGCTTCTCTTTTGGCCCGGGTCGACTTTTCACAATTGAAAACTTCGCCCTTTAGAGAACGCCTTTCTCTAGTCGGATTCTAAAATGAATTTTAGGATCCGAAGCCATTTAGAGTTAGTCAGGACTTAGTCAACTTATTTGACTTAAGGATGGATACGAATGGGTTTGCATTTCATATTGTAGAGAATCACAGAACTACAACCTAAATGCTAAGCAGAGAAAATGTGGGCATGCTGAATTATAACGATATACAAAAGATAAGGTCTTTAATCTAATGTAGCTCCCACTGTTTTTCAGAGATCTATAATTCCCAAAGATCTAAGAGGAACACGTTTCCCAATGGGTACTAAGATCCTAGGCATTTTACCTCGAACCCACGACTCGCGGACATTCTAAGTAAGAACCCTAGGTAGGTACAACTTACCAATTCTAACACCTTTAGAATTCTTAGTAATTGTTTTTGCATCACCTATCTTTCAATATGGACCCACGACTCGTGCGACATCCATATTTACTTAGGCGTTAAGCTAGACCCATCAATCATAAGATCATGACCAAAACTTAGTTCGAACGACCCACGACTCGCGGACATCGCCCTTGCTAAAATTGACCACGAAATATTGACCATTTAAAATGATTAATTAGGTAACTAAGAACTAATAAGCTCCACTAGCTATCCCACGACTCGCGGACAATAACTAGGTTTACTTACTAAACTTAAAACCTATTGATGGAATGCTAGGAATTTAATTCAAAATTTGCATCTCGAATTAAACACCTATTTGTTCGAAATTAGCTTAATATTTAATGGGAATTTTCGAATCAACCGGAGAGTTGTCCGGTTCGACCTCACCAACATATATGTTATCCAATTTTATTAGTCTTGATTAATGCAAGTACACTTAAATGCATATCAAACAAGCACATAAACAGATAACATGTCCTAGCATGATACTAACATGTAATGATCATGGGTTCTACCTATCTTATGCGTGATATGTGGGAGCCACTCCACAATCACAAGTTCTAACATACATGCCACATAAACAGTTTAAATCACATAAGGGAAAGCGGTAACAAAATACGAGCCCTATCTCTATTACATTTAACAATTGAGATTCCCCTCCCTAACATTTTGAGGGGTCTTCACTTATGGCCTCCTTGTTACTTGAATGTGGTCCATCTTACTCCATGGGTGCATTGTCTCCAAAATGAAAATAAAACCTCACCACCTATCTCTACTCTCAAATTACAATAAAAAGAAAAAGACATAAAGTAATAAGGCTCAATCTTCATATTGGCCTTAGACAATTACACGGGGCATACCCCGGCCTCAAAAACAGTAATATGGAAAGCCACATAATAAATCACATAACAGTACGCACATAAGTGAGGCTCCAACCTCAATTGAAAAACGCAACTATAGGGCTCCAACCCCAATTTAAACCATCCATGTGCATAAATTAAAACCATACATAGATCTAAACCCATGATCACCTAACATGCTTTTGCGAGAATTTAAATTTAGCCAATAAATTAAAATTCTCGTTTCAAGTCCTAATGACTTAAAACACGACTTAGATGCAATTCTTGTTCAAGAGCCTTTTCAATAAAACCCGAAAAACAACAAACCAATAAAATTCCAATTAATTTCCAAAATTAATAATTTTATTCTTTCATTATTTTCAGAAAATAAAGATTGTAATTTTTTCAAAATTTAAATCGCTTAATTTCTCAAAAATCCCAATTTAATCAAAATTTTAAAATAATTTTATTTTAGCAAAACTGATTTTAAAAGATAAAATTAAAATAAAATTTAAATCAGGATTTTACGGACCGAAAACACAAAAACACGAAACACGAAAACGGGCCCGAAAAGGGGCCTAGCCGCGCGAGGCACTTTCGCGCAGCAGCGCCTGCCGCGACTAGGTGGGCTGGGCAGGCGTCCCGCGCGGTTGCGGGACGGGCTGGGCGGGCGCGCCTAGGCGCGCCCGGGACGGCTCCCGCTCGGTTGCGGGAGGAGCTGGGCGGCAGCGGCGGGCCTGGGCGTGCGACGTGCTAGCACGCCTAGGCTCGTCCTTTTCGTGTTCCGTTTCGTGTCCAGGTTTCTCAAAACCAATTCAATCCAAAATTAAAAAATTCGATTTAAACATATTTCAATCAAAACGGTTTTCAAAAACACAATTTAAGAAAACAGTTTCAGAAATTCAGGAAAAATTACAGTTTCGTATTTCAGGCTTTCTAAATGAACTCATGAATACCTAATTCGCATCTAAGCCTAAGAATTTCTACCAAATTCAGAATAATTGAGACGAATCAGAAACACGATTAACGAGGTGGCTCTGATACCACTTGATGGAAAACACGAATCAGAAAGCAGCGGAATTTAAAAATTTTCCAACAAAAGGATCTTGGACTCGCAATCGTGTAACCAAATTCGTAGAGATAGAAAACTTACTTTTCTTTTATTCTTTCTTGAAGCGTTTCAAGCCACCCAAGAACGCTCTTCTCGCGGCTTGACAACCCGTCCCTCGAAAGTCTCTTTCTACTTCAGAATCCATTGTCGGGATAGCAATCCACACCAACCTAGATTCAATTCATGTTAGAGATGTTCTTAACAATATAACATAAAGAAAGAAACATGAAACGAGAAAAGCAGGATTGAAACTCCCTTCGAAAACAGTTTTGCGAAAGTAGAAAACTGCCAGTCACAAAACCCTCGTGAAAAAATTCATCATTCAGGATATGGACGAACGGTTTTCGCCATCTTCTTTGGTTCGATTTTTTCATTCGCTTCACGTCGGGTTCAGAATCGTTTCATCATCCCTTCTGATCGTTTTTGCTTAATCCCCACTTTTGGTAAAGCTCGAATCTTCAAAACTTCTAACTTGAAGTCTCTAGAGATAGTCCACCAACTTGGCTACAATCTAACTAGTAAGGATGCTAGTTCTCTAGTTAGTGTTTAGGCTTAACCTAGGGTTTTATTTTATCTTGGAGAAAGGCAGGTGTTCAACACATGAACCAAGAATTGTCTATTAGCTCTAAAGGGGAGCATGAGCTCCCCTATATATAAGAAAGGGGAGGGACGAAATTCCTAGTCCTTAATGGGCTAGGATTTTGGTCTCTCTCTCTCCTATTACTTGATCATCAAGTAATTTTGACTTTGACTTTGAATTCTAATTCAAATCAACTTTCAAGAGAGCTAAAAATATCCAAACTATTTTTGGATAATTTTATACTTTATTTATTTAAAATAAATAACTTATTTTATCTAATTAATTAATTCATAATTAATTAACTAGATTATTTTTCTCCAAAATAAGACTTTCTTTTTAATTCAAAATTAAACCAAAGTCTATTAAATAATTAATCACATTAATTATTTAATACATAAATAAATATACACATATATTTATACACGTGTGTGACACGTGTCACAATGACACGTGTCACTCACGTGAGCCACACGTGTGGTTTCACACGTGTGGAACCCTCTTGGCTTGATTAACTCGTTTAATCATTTTAAAGCCTCAACTCATGTAACCAAGTTGTTGTGTGTGACCCTCTAGGTTCTCAATTCAATTAGCAGTGACCCTAATTAATTAATTCACTAATTAATTAATCAGTCCACAGATTAAACGACCATAGTCTAGCAACAGGTGTTTAACCCCTAGCTGAATTGGAATGTTCGGATTCGACAGAACCTTTAAGTCATTGATTCATGTGAGATACAATCCTCCTACTTACTATCTCTCAACCATGATCTAGGGTAAGGGAATAATTAGAACCCTAATAATCTGGTCTTAAAGCTAAGTGCATTTCATATCCATTTGATCTCAATCCAAGAAACCCTTTTCTTGATGTCTTGATCTACTGCCTTGGCCAAGGACTCCATATGGCATATGAATGACTTACACAATAAGAGATCACCTTGCAGATGCAAGTGTAGGTCCTTTCTTGATTCTCATTCACTTTCATGAATCACTTGTGCAGCCCCAGCATAAGCCTTGAATCAGTTGTCTAAGGCGACACCCTTTAAAGCTTATACCTAAGACTACAGAGTTAACTCATAAAGTGACAAGGAACCTCAAGTCTAAGGATCAATTAATCACATCAATGACTCGTGAGATATTTCCTAATCTGGAAGTTTCCATTTCCTGAAATAGAAACTTCCTTTCCCATTTAGGAATGTTCTCACACGGGGCACCTCAGTGAACTTACTTATTAAAGTAAGCACCCTCATGTATCACGCACGTATCAACTATACACTTTGCACCTCCATGAAATAAGGTGGTCCTTCTTAAGGGCGTGATCCCACAAGCAAGCCTTAGAAGAGTCAGGTTGACACTCCCACTGTCTGTAGGACTCATCGGCTTGGAGTATTTTACTAATCATGACTTATGTGATATAGGGCTCGTTTCATGAACCATTTCACCTAAATGGTAGAGTCCTAAAGTCATCAGGATTAGGGGAGTTCTCATACATGCGCACGTAATGGAAACACACAAAACACGTATTGGCATATAAAGAAGTGTTTGCCTATAATCAATCGTATATTATTCAAAGATTGTCTGTGATACAAGAAAAGTCCCAAAGCAGATTACGTCGAATCGGCTTTCTAGGGCACTATTCCTAACACGAGGTAAAATGCCTAGGATCTTAGTACCCATTGGGAAACGTGTTCCTCTTAGATCTTTGGGAATTCTAGATCTTTGAAAAACAGTGGGAGCTACAATAGATTAAAGACCTTATCTTTTGTATATCGTTATAATTCAGCATGCTCACTAGTTCTCTGTTTTACCATTTAGGTCGTAGATTCTGTGATTCTCTACGTGTTTTGAAATGGCAACCAAAAACCCTCTTGTATCGATCCTCGAGTCAAATAAGTTGACTGGTCCCAACTATTCTGATTGGCTGAGGAATCTAAAAATCATTTTAGATTCTGAGAAGAGAACTTATGTTCTCTTCGAAGGGGAGCCCACTCCTGAAGGGGAGGCTCCCACTCGGGCCGAGCGGGATGCGATTCAGAAGTGGAAGGATGATAATCTCCAAGCCCGTTGCCTTATGTTGGCTAACATGTCTCCGGACTTGCAAAGACAACATGAGGCCATGGAATTTGCTTGGGAGATTTACGACCACTTAGAGCAACTTTACCGCCCTCATGAACGTGTTACAAGGTATAACACTTCAAAGGAATTATTCCACTTGAGAATGAGGGAAGGTTCAAGTGTCCATGAATATGGACTCAAGTTTCTTGCCCTTACTGAGAAACTTGCTTCCATGGACATGCCGCTGAAAGATGAGCTTTCAGTGGATTTGTTGCTAGCTTCGCTCCCACCATCATTCAACCCATTTGTCCTTAACTTCAACATGAATCATGCTGGTGCTACTGTAGCTGAGCTGATTAGTCAGCTTGTGACTGCTGAAAGCACGATCAAGAAGGACAATAAGGTTTTGATGGTGAATGCTCCATCTTCCTCTTCTGGGCCTTCTAAAGGTAAGGGCAAGAAAGCCCAAAAGAAGAAGAAGAAACCCCTTAGGCCCACTGGTGGCATTTCGAAGGGGAAGGCCCAAAAGAAGAAGCGTGATCAGAAAGAGGATGTTTGCTTCCATTGTGGCAAAGCGGGACATTGGAGGAGAAACTGCCCAGAGTACAAGGCTACTCTAAAGAAAGGTATCTTTCTCGTTGAAGTAAATCTTTCTATTAATTCTAGTTCTTGGGTACTTGATACCGGTTGTGGAACTCATATCTGTAATGATGTACAGATGCTAAGTGAAGTCCAACAACTCAAAGAAGGAGAATGTGTCTTGAAGATCGGCGATGGCTCAAACGTTGAAGCTCGAGCTTTAGGCACAATTAGATTAGATTTAGGTAGTTTTGAGTTAGTATTAAACAAAGTCCTTTATGTACCGAACATTATTCGTAATATAATTTCAGTTCCAATATTAGATTGTGAAGGTTATGAAACTTATATTAAGAATGGTAAATACTTTATCAAACGGAACAACTCTTCCGTTCATATCGGTACTCTAAGTAATGGACTTTACCTAACTCAAAATATCAATATTATGAATATACAACGAGAAACAAAGCGTAAGAGAGATGACAAAGTTTCAGCCCCCTTATGGCAGATTAGGATACATTTCCAAGAACAGAATTAGCAAGATAAACACTTTAGGATCATTCTCTGAAAATGATCTCAAAGAGTTAACTTCTTGCGAATCCTGTCTCAAAGGAAAGATGTCCAAAGTTCCTTTTAAAGGAACTGTGGAACGTGCCACTGAGGTTTTGGATTTGATCCATACTGATGTTTGTGGACCGCTTAGTGTAAGCACAAGAAACAATCATCAGTATTTCATAACCTTTACTGATGACTTTAGTCGGTATGGTTATGTATACTTAATGAAGTATAAATCTGAAGCTTTTGAGAAATTCTTACAATTTCAAAAGGAGGTTGAGAACCAAACTGGTCACAAGATCAAAGCACTTCGATCTGATCGAGGAGGCGAGTATCTTAGTGAAGAATTCCTTAATCATCTCAAAGATAATGGGATTATCTCTCAGTGGACTCCTCCGGGAACTCCTCAACTTAATGGAGTTTCTGAGAGAAGGAATCGAACCCTACTTGATATGGTTCGTTCCATGATGAGTTTTACTGACTTACCACCTTCTTTCTGGGGTTATGCCCTAGAAAGTGCAGCAAAGATTTTGAATCTAGTTCCCTCTAAGTCAGTCCCTAAAACGCCCTATGAAATGTGGCATGGTAAAATCCCTAGTTATTCTTACTTGAGAATTTGGGGTTGTCCTGCTTACGTGAAGAGGACAGTGGGAGATAAGTTAGAATCTCGTTCTAACTTATGCTACTTTGTAGGTTATCCTAAGGAATCCATAGGATACTACTTCTATGATCAATCTGAACAAAAGGTGTTTGTTTCTAGAAATGCCACTTTTCTTGAGGAACCGTTCCTTAAAGAAAAGAAGGGCAAGATCATAGAATTAGAAGAAGTACAAAATGACCCCACACCACCCACTGAAGAAACGTCCCACTCTGATCAACCACAACCAATCACGAATTTCGATACACACGAAAATCCTCCTCTAAGGCGTTCTGAACGTACTCCTAGACAGCCGGAGAGATGGTATGGATTCTTCCATGAAATCTCTCAAAAGGATAATGATCCTTTAACATATGAGGAGGCACTTTCAGATTCTGACTCTGAACAGTGGATAGAAGCCATGAAATCCGAAATGGATTCCATGAACTCCAACCAAGTTTGGACCTTGGTAGATTTGCCTGATGGGGTCAAACCCATAGGTTGCAAATGGATCTTTAAGAGAAAGCTTGGAGTTGATGGAAGCATTGCAGCCTACAAAGCAAGACTGGTTGCAAAAGGATTCACTCAGAGACCCGGCGTGGATTTTGATGAAACCTTTTCACCAGTTGCAATGCAAAAGTCTATTCGGATCATGCTTGCCATTGCTGCATATTATGACTATGAGATATGGCAAATGGATGTGAAAACTGCCTTTCTCACTGGTGACATTGACAAAGACATTTATATGGAGCAACCCATAGGTTTCACATTCAGTGGGAGTGAGCAAAAGGTTTGCAAACTCCAAAGATCAATCTATGGATTGAAACAGGCTTCTAGGAATTGGAACATTCGATTTGATGAATCGGTCAAAGCTTTTGGCTTCATCCAAATTTCGAATGAATCATGTGTGTATAGAAAGGAATTGGAGACCTCAGTGCAATTCTTAGTACTTTATGTTGATGACATCCTTCTTATTGGGAATTCGAAAGATGACATGAAAGTGACTAAGTTATGGTTATCGAACCAATTCGAGATGAAAGATCTTGGTGATGCGTCCTATATCCTTGGAATTAAAATCTATAGAGATAGATCTAGAAGGTTAATAGGACTATCACAGTCGATGTACATTGACAAAGTATTGAAGAGATTCAATATGGAGTCAGCAAAGGTTAAGAACCTTCCTATGAGTGTAGGAACATGTCTTTCAAAGAAGATGTGTCCTAAGACCAACCTTGAGAAGGAGAGAATGACTCATACACCTTATGCATCAGCAATAGGTAGCATAATGTATGCAATGTTATGTACTCGACCGGATGTGGCTTATGCACTTAGTGTAACAAGTCGTTTCCAATCTGACCCTGGAGATGGTCACTGGGCTGCCGTGAAGAATATTCTTAAGTACTTGAAAAGTACTAAAGATTTATTCTTAGTTTACGGAGGTCAGAAAGATCTTACTGTCGAAGGATACTGCGATGCAAGCTTTGCATCTGACTTAGATGATTTTAAGTCAATGTCAGGATACATTTTCTGCCTAAACGGCGGAGCAGTGAGTTGGAAGAGTTCCAAGCAAACAACCACTGCAGATTCGACCACTGAGGCCGAATACTTAGCTGCAAATGATGCAGCTAAGGAAGGTGTTTGGATTAGAAACTTCATTCAAGAGTTGAATGTTGTTCCTAGCATGAAAGACCCCATTACTGTGTTTTGTGACAACACTGGGGCGGTTGCTCAAGCAAGAGAACCAAGATCTCACCAACGGACCAAGTACATTATGAGGAAGTATCACCTAATCCGTGATATTATCAAAAGAGGAGATGTGCAAATTGAGAGGGTCACATCAGCAGAGAACGTGGCAGATCCACTTACTAAACCCCTTAGTCGAGAAGCTTTCCAAGGTCATCTTCAGAAGATGGGACTCAGAGTAGCTTTAGAATGGCTTTGACGGGCAAGTGGGAGATTGTTAGGAATAGTGCCCTAGAAAGCCGATTGTATATCCGCTTTGTACTTTTCCTTATTGTAATCACAGACAATCTTTGAATAAAATAACGAATTGAGGCAACACTTCTTTATATGCTCTTGTTTGGTATGCGTTTACTTTAGCTGTGCATGTATGAGAACTCCCCTAATCCTGATGACTTTAGGACTCTACCATTTAGGTGAAATGGTTCATGAAACGAGCCCTATATCACATAAGTCATGATTAGTAAAATACTCCAAGCCGATGAGTCCTACAGACAGTGGGAGTGTCAACCTGACTCCTCTAAGGCTTGCTTGTGGGATCACGCCCTTAAGAAGGACCACCTTGTTTCATGGAGGTGCAAAGTGTATAGTTGATACGTGCGTGATACATGAGGGTGCTTACTTTAATAAGTAAGTTCACTGAGGTGCCCCGTGTGAGAACATTCCTAAATGGGAAAGGAAGTTTCTATTTCAGGAAATGGAAACTTCCAGATTAGGAAATATCTCACGAGTCATTGATGTGATTAATTGATCCTTAGACTTGAGGTTCCTTGTCACTTTATGAGTTAACTCTGTAGTCTTAGGTATAAGCTTTAAAGGGTGTCGCCTTAGACAACTGATTCAAGGCTTATGCTGGGGCTGCACAAGTGATTCATGAAAGTGAATGAGAATCAAGAAAGGACCTACACTTGCATTTGCAAGGTGATCTCTTATTGTGTAAGTCATTCATATGCCATATGGAGTCCTTGGCCAAGGCAGTAGATCAAGACATCAAGAAAAGTGTTTCTTGGATTGAGATCAAATGGATATGAAATGCACTTAGCTTTAAGACCGGATTATTAGGGTTCTGATTATTCCCTTGCCCTAGATCTTGGTTGAGAGATAGTAAGTAGGAGGATTGTATCTCACATGAATCAATGACTTAAAGGTTCTGTCGAATCTGAACATTCCAATTCAGCTAGGGGTTAAACACATGTTGCTAGACTATGGTCGTTTAATCTGTGGACTGATTAATTAATTAGTGAATTAATTAATTGGGGTCACTGCTAATTGAATTGAGAACCTAGAGGGTCACACACAACAACTTGGTTACATGAGTTGAGGCTTGAAAATGATTAAACGAGTTAATCGAGCCAAGAGGGTTCCACACGTGTGAATTCACACGTGTGGCTCGCGTGAGTGACACGTGTCACTGTGACACGTGTCACACACGTGTGTGTATATATATTATATATATATATTAAATAATTAATTAGTTAAATATTTAATAGACTTTGGTTTAATTTTGAATTAAAAAGAAAGTCTAATTTTGGAGAAAATAATCTAGTTAATTAATTACGAATTAATTAATTAGATAAAAATAAGTTATTTATTTTATAATAAATAAAGTATAAAATTATCCAAAAATAGTTTGGATATTTTTAAGCTCTCTTAAAAGTTGACTAGAAATAGAATTCAAAGTCAAAGTTGGAAAATACTTGATGATCAAGTAATAGGAGAGAGAGGAACCAAATCCTTGTCCAATAAGGACTAGGTTCGGCCGCCCCTCCCCTTTCCTATATATAGGGGAGCTCATGCTCCCTTTTAGAGCTAATTGACAATTCTTGGTTCATGTGTTGAACACCTTCCTTTCTCCAAGATTAAATTAAACCCTAGGTTAAGCCTAAACACTAACTAGAGAACTAGCATCCTTACTAGTTAGATTGTGATCAAGTTGGTGGACTTTCTCTAGAGACTTCAAGTTAGAAGTTTGAAGATTCGAGCTTTACCAAGGAGAGGGGATCAAGCCGCGAGAAGAGCGTTCTTGGGTGGCTTGAAACGCTTCAAGAAAGAATAAAAGAAAAGTAAGTTTTCTATCTTTACGAATTTGGTTGCACGATTGCGAGTTCAAGGTCCCTTTGTTGGGAAAATTTTTAAATTCCGCTGCTTTCTGATTCGTGTTTTCCAACATTAAATTGAAAATTTTGGCTTTTCTCCCCTTTTAACTTGATGAATCACGTTGCATACACAACATACATACACCTTGTGCTCCTTGCGCTTTCTCTCTCTCTCGGTGAAACTCCAAGGAGGAAGAAGAAGTGGGATTCATCAACTTCAAGCTTTAATTCTGGCAACCGACGGTCACCGAAGCTCCAATTACCTCTCCTAACTTCATTTTCCAACCGAAGCTTTAAGGTCAAATGAGTTGATGTTTGATTTTGAATTGATTTGTATGAAGTAGGGTTTATGAATTTGAATTTGATAACTTGTTTATTAGTTGAGAAAAGCATGAAATGAGTGTTAGTGTTGGTTTTAGTTGTGTTTTAAGTACCTAAGTATGCTCCTTTATGATTAAAGTGGGTTTGAGAGTGTTGTTGCATGTTGTTGTTGCTTGTTTTGGGTGTTTGGGAATGGTTCGAAACCATCTCCTGCTTCTGCTCTATTTTGAGCTTTCTGCAGAGCGGGAATGACCGTTCCCGTCCCTACTTGTTTTTCCAAATAGTCGTTCCCATGGTTCTGAAGGTTCTGGCCCGAAGGCTGGAACGGCCGTTCTGAGTTTTGGCCTATGGCCAGAACGGCCGTTCTAAAGCATGAATAGTGGTATTTTCTTACGGATGCTTGGGATTGGTTCGGGGAGCTGGGAACGACCGTTCCCAATTTATTCTCTTGTCTAAAACGGTTGTTCCCGATGTCCAGAGAGTTTCTGGAATTTCTTGCTTAACTTTATATGTTTTAATTCTTTTCTTAAGACTTCTATATGATAAATACATGCTATTAAATGGTAATTGATGACTGTATTTTACTTGTTATAATTGGTATACGTGAAATGGCTCGTTTATTGATTAATATGATTATTAATTGTACACATGAGCATTCCCATGACATTCTATAATTGCCAATCCATGTCATATCATTTCATGATCACGCCGTTTATCTTAATTGGTTCATGAGAGTCGTGTCTCACTTGCACTTGTCTTCTTGTACAGACCAGCTTCCGGGTGGTGTGGAGCAGGCACCGTAGGATCGTGTTCCTTTCTTATTTTGTCTTGATAGGTGAGGTTTAATTTCTAACTATCTAGAACCTTTAAAACCCTTATGTGAAGGTTTTGACCAAAATGTATATATATCTATTAGTATTTCTAAAACCCTTAAACTATTGAAAATGAACCACTTTTCGGTGTATTGAACCGACCTTATTTTGGCGAGTATTATTATTGTACTGCACTGTGGGCTCAAGGGTTAGTGTATTGAGCCATCTGGGAAAGCACGGGCTAACGGTCGACTCTTGCACTACCTCTCACCATTTGGGATGACCCCTGAATCCACCAAGAGGTCTGGTGGAGAAAGGAGTTATGAGCATGGGATTCATATACCCGATGCTCAACGAGATTGGATGGTTTGGGCCTTGCAAACCCGACCATCACCCGGAGGAAAAAAGGGATTACTATTATTGATTGCTTACACCGCAATAACTTGTGTGATCATTTAATAAATTGATAACATAATTGTACATATTGTACACTGTCGGAGTTAAGGTTGGAGACTTGCCCTCACTCACCGGGCCACTGATTGACTAAAATTGTAATAATTAATAAACTTGATAGTTCTAATATCGGGCGATGTTTTATTTTATTCTTGAACTTATAGTACTTTCTTCATAAAACTTTACCCGGGGTTATGACTTGTGTGTTAATTGCTCTAATATTTATTATACCCCTCACTCAGTCTTCCATAGATTGACCCCTCCACCTTTCAATCTTTTGCAGGTGCGTGCTAGGCGGGAATTAGAGTCTTGTTAAGTCTTTAATTCGTGTCTAGCATAGGACACTAGCATACTATTGATGCATATTGGATACTTATATCTTACTTATGCTAAGTTTGTGGCTTGAGAGCCGTTGCACATATTGTTATGGTTTGTTGGCCGTGTGGGCCATATACTTTTGTTGTGAGTAGCTCTTGATCTATGGTATTAATTATGCTTCCGCATGAATTGTTTTGCACTTGTTTACTTGGTTTAAGGGTTAGTTCCGCCTAGCTAGGGTCTTGTCTTTTCCTTGTCTCCCATTCGCTATATGTTTGATTTATATACGGATTCTCTATTTCGTATGTGGACTAGACTATAGTGCGGGGGATGTGGTGACCTGGCGTCTCGGGTGCTACACGGTCTAATTAGTTTGGAGTTTAATTAAAATACTGGTTTAAAAGGTACTAACTTCCAATTTGGGTAGAAAGGCAGTCTGACGAATTCATATGAATACAAGGTTTAAGGGCTTGGGAATGTAAATGAGTGCTCGTGTGACAGATTTACAATTAAGTCCCTAACTTTCTAAAACTTACAAATTAACCCACATAATTTTAATTAAAGATCAAATAAGCCAGACACCTATTCAATTAAGTACATAAAATTTACATAAATGACAACTAAGGACAATCGATACAATTAAGACACATAAGCCACGGAAGAGCTATTAATTCATGTAAATAAATAAATTAAACATATAATTAATATATAAAATGTAGCACCTGGATCGGTGAGTCACCACATCCCACGCTCTTAAACTCGAACTCACATATGAAATGAAAGTCCATACATGAGCCCAAGCTTAAGCGAACCGGGACCTACACATACACTAGGCTAAGCGGGGCTAAACTCGGACAATAACACACAAAAACAAACAAATAATACGGAAGTAAGCATAAGGACCAACATACAATTTCAACAAGATCAAACCGAACATATATACATGCCATCAAGGCCAAAAATATAACAAGTATCTCCAACACAAGTATCCAAGATACAATCCTTAACATATTCATACATAATATCCAAAAGTTTGTAAATATAAAATGCAGACTCGACCTAAACCAGTTAGTGAGTGTAGCACCCCGCACGTGAGGCACCACATCCCCCGCACTATGGCTCAACACGAGTAACGAAACAGCTAATCCGCACCCATATCAAACCATAGCGAACGGGAGACAAACATAAAAACCTTCCTAAGCCAGGCGGAGCTAGACCCTGCAATGAAAACCAATCCACGAAGTATAATGCATTGCAAAGCCAAAGTTCAAGTATACCAACCATAAGCAGAATTTGGGCTCTTCAGGCCTCTTTTAATTCAATAGCAAAACTCAGTAACATCAATTCAATAACAGTTACAAAATTATTCGAGTTCATGGTATAATAGAACGAATCATACATAATTCCAATACAGATATGAGTGCAGAGACTCTCCTAACCTAACTTGACCAACACAAAGACTCCAACACCTCCGCCTAGCTCGAAAGTCAGAAGCCAAACCTGCACACTAAAGTGTTGGGGAGGGAGAGGGTCAGTCTCTAGAAGACTGAGTGAGCAGGAGCGATAAATATATATATAAAACATGCACATGCAAGTCATAAATTCCGAGCAAGGTTTTATTTGGAATTAGTTCCCAAAAGGGCAAGAAAATAGGTAAACAATGCTCGACTTTTACGACTAATTCATATTAAATTCATTACTCTCATAAATCATACATAAATATAAGGCTCGACGAGTGAGCGTGCACAATCTCCAACCAAACTCCGACCGTGTACGACAAATATCATTAGTATGTTGATTAGGTGTTCATGCGATATATCATAATACATGCAGACCATATATCATAAATCATAATCGTTTGGGCAATCCGTGTCCCGGCCTTCCCGCACGGTGCATAATCATAACATAACATATATAAGAAAAGGCGTAAATCATAACCAACCTTCTTCCTCCGGGTGGTGGACGGGTTAGCAAGACCCGACCACCTCAGACATAGGCCAATGGGGTTTCATGACTCCCCCAAAGGCACTCAGCTCCCATTCCCCGCTAAATCTCCTAGCGAGGGCCGGTATCACCGTAGTTTGGTTGGGACTAGTATATGGGATCCCCGTCAGCCCTTGCTTCCTCGGTTAGCCATATATACCAAGTCCCGGGGCCCGTGAACATATCATATTTGCATAATCTCGCCAAAACATATCAATAAATACATATGATACATACTATAAGAAATCATACCTTACCGTGTAACTCGGCATATGCTATGTACGTACCTCTCCGTGTCATCCTAATCCATAGCTAGCATGAAGACACACGGTTTGGAGCATAGCCTCATTACAAAACCATTTTTAAGCTTATATACGCTCATACGTATAATTCAGAAGAATTTACTCGATAGCTTCATTTGAAAACCATATACATATAATCATAAGGTTTTGGCCAAAGCTTTTCACATAAGGGTTGTAGGGTTTGTTACATAGCTAAAACGAAAACCACCCTCACCTGAACCGTGATGAAACAAGGATCGAGCACCAAGTGCCTGAACGATCAAAAGCTCTCCACCCTGGAGATAAACTGTACAAAAGACCACAAGACGTGTTCGTGAGACTCAAGACTCTAAATGAACCATATATGACGCACGACAATGCTCAAGCATGATATGAAGGCATAAGGATCATATTAAGTCATGAAATGTTCATGTGCATTATTAAGGCATTTAACACATATATCCAAGTCATTCACTCATTCATTCATTATCATTCAATTCATATTCCCAATCAATTTATTTCAACAACTCAAATAGGAGCATAGAACATGTTCAAGCTCTTCCATAATGCTACCACATACTTCATATTACATAACATAGCATATATCCAAGGTTTGACAACAAGAAGAAGTCTTATGATATAGAAAATAAGTGATGCGATTCATAAGCGACATATAAACACACATAAACGGCATTAAGTAAAAGCATGCCTATAGCACATCCAAATGCCAAGAAATTAAACCACAATACTCCTAACACATAGTAAAACAAGTTCCTAGTTCAAGACAAAAGGAGATAAAGCCATTCAAGAGGTGAAACAAATCAAAAACCGAAAAGGAAGCAACACGGACTGCGCAGGGGAAGGGACACGGGGGTGTCACCTCCCTTAGCCAAACTGAGCCACGACCGTGGCTCAGTACAGAGCTTCCCAGAAGGTGTGACACGCCCGTGTCTCACTCTTATGAGTAAATGAGACACGGGGGTGTCACGGTACAGAACTTGGGGCGTTCACAGAGTTTTCCGGCAAAACTGAACTCATACCAAATCAATCCAAAAACATACCAAATGAACTCCAAATGCTCTGAAACTTAATATACAACATATTTAGCATGTTATGAACATTTTTCATTTAGAGTGAAAAGGCTAAATCACACGTTAAGATCATCGAATCCATGCAACAAAACTGGGTCGCCAAAATCGTACATATGAGCCCTAATGATTCCATCATGCCTTGATCAAGTACTTAGGGGTTGAATGGGATCTGAAACTTTGGGGAATGCATGCTAACATACTAAACAACTTATATACATCATATATATGCAAAATGGTACAATTTAAAGCACATTAGGACGACCAACAACTTACCAAACACAACAGCAACAATTCTGTCAAAGATCATGCATAAGAACAGGCCATGTACTTCGGTTTTGAGGCTTCAAATGGATCCAAATACTTGAAACATGAATGCTAACATATATAACAATGAGTGTACATCAACTCCATGCAATTTCACACGAAATGGAGACCATTTGATCAAGCAACAACACAAAATTTCACACAGCAGTTCGAAAACAGGGGAAGTAGTTTGATCATCAAGTTTGGAGCTCCATATCTCAAACTTTTACAAAAGGGTCAAGAGATAAAATCCTCCTAATATCATATACTATCAGTTAGGAAAGAAATGGGTCAAGAAACAAGTTCATATAATCATTTACAAGCAAGGAAATCAGCTACACAAGCAAATAGGTCACAAGAGCAAAAATCCCTAAATGTTCATATCAAACTCATTCCTCAAACCCTAATCAAATCTGATCCAAAACATGATTTAAGTAGATGAAATCAATCATAATAGAGTAGAGAAGACATAAATATTCATACCTTGAAGATTTGGTGAAGGAAGATGGTGATTTGAGCTCAAGATCACAAAAGGCCAAGGTTTTCTTCTCCTTTCTTCCCTCTTCCTTTCTCGATCAGAACCTAGCAGAAATGAGGGAGATATGGTTCGGTTTTTGCTGCTAAAAGGGAGGGGAAGGGGTTAACTCAAGGTACATAAGTCATGGTTAAGCTTTGGTTAGGTTAGGTTGAGTAAAAAGGGTCCCACCATGAAGACTAGTCAACCAAAAGAAGCTCTTCTTGCACGAGTTGCTCGTTACGGTTGGATTTCGGGGGTCTTAATGATTTCAAAAAGGTACGAGGCTTGTTCCATTGTCTCCGAATCGTCGATACGAAGGCAACGGAGGTGTCGGAATCCGAATCCGAATTCCCGAGCTCAAGATATCACGTACGGAACCAAGGGTGCGCTAATTGCTCGTTAGCCCCCGTTTTGGTTCCACAATCAAAATTAAATTCGTTAACACGTCAAATGAATCCAAAAACATAAACCGAGCATATAGGCATGTTCATAACACACATATTTACGACATATTAAATTTCCATACCAATCCGATATCATTACATACATGAACGAAGCACAAATAGAACACTCATACGCATGAACGAATTCATATTGTTATAAATGAATTACTAAAACTTAAGTTCCATATTAATTAAATTAAAACCAACTAATAACATGTTGAAATTAATTAACAAAATTACCGAAATAGTTAACGTAACATGAAACCTTAATTCAGAAATTAAACACTAAATATCAAAGTAAAATAAAATGAATTAATTAAGATAACCATAGTCTATAGTTTAAATCCAATATAAACACTTATAAACAATAAATCATATAATTTAATAATTAAATTGCGCAATTTATAAACAAATACGTCATATTATTAAAACCGAAAAACTGGGGCGTTACAATCTCTCCCCCTTAAAAAGAATCCGTCCTCGGATTCACAACACGCCTGAAAACAACCAATGAGAGATTCCCCGTCTCTCACAAGCAACAAGGAGAGAGCCCCGTCTCTCAAGCAGCAATGAGAGAACCCCGTCTCTCGCAAGTAAAGAGAGTACCCCGTCTCTCAAACAAAATAAGAGAATCCCCGTCTCTTACAAACAAAGAGAGCACCCCGTCTCTCAACCGAAAATAAAACAAGGAAGTCTCCAAAACTCCCAAGCAACTCACGCGAAACCAAATAAAAAAAAAATCACGGAAATCACCCAAAGCAAGTAAGAAACGTCGCCCACAATGATATTCAATTACTCCAAGTAATTTAACACATTACAGATCAAAGCACCTAACATAAAATTTTAAAAGTTAAATTCGCATGGATGCATGTATCATGAATGCTATAAGTACCGTTCACCGTAGTTGCAAAAATTCAGATTTGTGAGTTGTCGTTGTCCAAGGTATGATCTGTCCTGAAGGTAACTCGGTGCCCAACTTGCCTTGAACCTCTTCAGGGTTCCCCGGTGAAACGATTGATAAATTCCTTAAGGATTATATCCTTAAATCCTTTCTAACTTGTACTGCTACCCAACTTCTTCAATCCTTATCCAAATCGGTGCTTAACATATCCTCGAGGATCACCACTCTGAGCAAACTTGATGAGTCAATCCCAACCTTACGATTTATTCTTATAATCTCTCTCAACACAAATCTTTTCCCACCTTCCGTTCCAATTGTCCGTTCATTCCCTTTCGATCCCCCTCAACGTTATATTTGATAACTGGTCCCATATTTCCTTAACCGAAGATAGAAGGTTCTTGATGATTCTTGAAATTGGAGACCAATACTCCAATTATCATCCCTTTTTCCATTTGGTCTCTACTTAAGCTTCCTTGTAAGTTACCGTTGATATAACTAATAACTTATAACTAATAACTCGATGATATTATCTTGGACCCCTTCATACTTCATTGAATAAATCTTGATCGACACCATCCCCGTATGTGATAGCTTGATTCGATTTTCCCCCTTGTTAATACTAGCTTAGAAATCCATAGAAACCCTCTTATGATTCCATTACCTCCAGACCAGAATTCCATACGTAGCTTCCCTCTTAATAACTTAACCATAACCACCGTCTTATTCATTCCTAATCACCACCCTTAGGACTCCCAGATTCTCCTTAATTTGCATCCTCGTTATTACTCCTAACATATTCATTCGAGCACCTTTCCCATCCTCCAACTCACCTCTCGGTCGTGCTCTCCCCCTTAAAATTTTTCGCTCTTACATGTCTAACTCCATGAATCCTTCTTTCATTGAAATTTTTGCTGAGCCACTTCTGCTTCTTTAATTCACTCCTAAGGTTTAATTCAAACCCTTCAATAATTACTTCCTTCTAATCACCAACTCTTCTCTTTCTTTCTCTTCTTGAAATCTAGACCAATTTAATCCCTTCTTGTATTTCCATTCTTCAACTAAAGGTAATCCTTTCAAGGGTCAAAAAGGACTTACATTATTTCCTACTCAACGTTCCCTTATTTGAAAATTTCAGTTGAATTCGTTACTTCACCTCTGAGATTAAGGTTCCTCCAAAACTCTTCAACTTAGTTTCTTCGGTGTAGATTGTGCTAGCTAAGCTATATGCCCGGAACTCCCAAAATATAACCCAACTATTCTTCTCGTCTTGATTCGAGTAAGTCTTGATTAATGAATAGCTTGATGAAGAAGGTGGAGTCATTCCCTATCAATTAAACACTAATCCATGCATGTTGGATTAACATGCCAATGCACTTAATAAACAGTAAAAAATGCAACAATGCAACACGTTGGAGAAATTATATTAATTAAACATAAACGTACATATAGATACAGAAAGCAATTAATTTAAATCGATGCATGATGCTTATGCCATGAGTATGCAGAACCTGTCACCGAGGTGGTAAACTTTTAGCTTGACGACGTGTTCCTCATTCCCATGATTGTAACTTTCTTTGAAGACATCGATAATTCCTTAGCTTTCCATGGTCTTCGAATCTCCCTAATCTTCTTCATCCATTTGTATATCCCATGGCCCGAACGTACTATTCTTGAACTCAAGATCTTATTTGTCAATGGAGTTTACCCCTCAACGTACTTCCAATCATCAACCTCCAAAGGTCGTCCAAATCTTCATCTTGATGTCCCCTCCGGTTAAAGTTCCTTTAGCTTATCCTTTGTTTCCGATCTACACGCATAGTTCGCCCATGATAACGTTTTCCATTCTTGCTTGCTTCTTGATGTCTCCATGTTCCAAGGTTCCAAGAAGACAACGTAATTTGTATTCCTCGATGCTTATAAGTCCCTTTTGCCTTGCATCCATTTGTTGTCCCACACTTATATTCGCATCAAGTGAGCTTCCATATTTGACCTCATAATGAGCTTTGTGATTAACGGCTCCCAATCCTTGCATCTGAGTTGAGTCGAATCCCTTTTTAACACATCATGTATCCGACTCCTTGAAGCTTCCCAATTTGGCTTTCCAATCCCTCATCATTCCAAACTTGGAGCTTCAAAGGTGAACCTTGGGGCATTTACTCTTGTATTAGATGTCTCCAAAATCGGGGTGGTGAAGAGTTCCACACCCCTCTTGTTGTCTCACGCATCCCTTAAGTCGAAACTTGAGTCTTTGCAATTCTTGTATGTTGAGAACCTTCAAGGTTTGTAGGTAGGGCCAGATTGATGAACCTTCCCGTGATCCAAGCTTCCTCCCATGATACGAGCCATGATAGGTAGTTCCATTGTACACGCCACGGAATTTGAACACTCGGCATTCAAATTACCTTGTCAATTGTAGTTGGTGTGAATGGTAGCTTTGTTCGCATGATAGTAACCTATATAAGAAAGATCAACTCAAATATGGATGCATGAAGATTAGCGTATGCTTATGACACGTAGTTAAATGAATCAAGGCACATAGAATGCAAATTGCAACACTTAAAGCAACTAAATGAAAGCGTAGATTGTATACACATATTAAGCAATTTCCAACAATTAGTGTCAAATATTCATGCCAAAACGATGCAATGTACACATTAACAAGTTGTTCCTATGCCGTGCGACCTAACTGACTCAAACACGACTCAAGAACACCGGTTTTGCAACCGGGCTCTGATACCACTTAAGGATGTAGCACCCCGCACGTGAGGCACCACATCCCCCGCACTATGGCTCAACACGAGTAACGAAACAGCTAATCCGCACCCATATCAAACCATAGCGAACGGGAGACAAACATAAAAACCTTCCTAAGCCAGGCGGAGCTAGACCCTGCAATGAAAACCAATCCACGAAGTATAATGCATTGCAAAGCCAAAGTTCAAGTATACCAACCATAAGCAGAATTTGGGCTCTTCAGGCCTCTTTTAATTCAATAGCAAAACTCAGTAACATCAATTCAATAACAGTTACAAAATTATTCGAGTTCATGGTATAATAGAACGAATCATACATAATTCCAATACAGATATGAGTGCAGAGACTCTCCTAACCTAACTTGACCAACACAAAGACTCCAACACCTCCGCCTAGCTCGAAAGTCAGAAGCCAAACCTGCACACTAAAGTGTTGGGGAGGGAGAGGGTCAGTCTCTAGAAGACTGAGTGAGCAGGAGCGATAAATATATATATAAAACATGCACATGCAAGTCACAAATTCCGAGCAAGGTTTTATTTGGAATTAGTTCCCAAAAGGGCAAGAAAATAGGTAAACAATGCTCGACTTTTACGACTAATTCATATTAAATTCATTACTCTCATAAATCATACATAAATATAAGGCTCGGCGAGTGAGCGTGCACAATCTCCAACCAAACTCCGACCGTGTACGACAAATATCATTAGTATGTTGATTAGGTGTTCATGCGATATATCATAATACATGCAGACCATATATCATAAATCATAATCGTTTGGGCAATCCGTGTCCCGGCCTTCCCGCACGGTGCATAATCATAACATAACATATATAAGAAAAGGCGTAAATCATAACCAACCTTCTTCCTCCGGGTGGTGGACGGGTTAGCAAGACCCGACCACCTCAGACATAGGCCAATGGGGTTTCATGACTCCCCCAAAGGCACTCAGCTCCCATTCCCCGCTAAATCTCCTAGCGAGGGCCGGTATCACCGTAGTTTGGTTGGGACTAGTATATGGGATCCCCGTCAGCCCTTGCTTCCTCGGTTAGCCACATATACCAAGTCCCGGGGCCCGTGAACATATCATATTTGCATAATCTCGCCAAAACATATCAATAAATACATATGATACATACTATAAGAAATCATACCTTACCGTGTAACTCGACATATGCTATGTACGTACCTCTCCGTGTCATCCTAATCCATAGCTAGCATGAAGACACACCGTTTGGAGCATAACCTCATTACAAAACCATTTTTAAGCTTATATACGCTCATACGTATAATTCAGAAGAATTTACTCGATAGCTTCATTTGAAAACCATATACATATAATCATAAGGTTTTGGCCAAAGCTTTTCACATAAGGGTTGTAGGGTTTGTTACATAGCTAAAACGAAAACCACCCTCACCTGAACCGTGATGAAACAAGGATCGAGCACCAAGTGCCTGAACGATCAAAAGCTCTCCACCCTGGAGATAAACTGTACAAAAGACCACAAGACATGTTCGTGAGACTCAAGACTCTAAATGAACCATATATGACGCACGGCAATGCTCAAGCATGATCTGAAGGCATAAGGATCATATTAAGTCATGAAATGTTCATGTGCATTATTAAGACATTTAACACATATATCCAAGTCATTCACTCATTCATTCATTATCATTCAATTCATATTCCCAATCAATTTATTTCAAGAACTCAAATAGGAGCATAGAACATGTTCAAGCTCTTCCATAATGCTACCACATACTTCATATTACATAACATAGCATATATCCAAGGTTTGACAATAAGAAGAAGTCTTATGATATAGAAAATAAGTGATGCGATTCATAAGCGACATATAAACACACATAAACGGCATTAAGTAAAAGCATGCCTATAGCACATCCAAATGCCAAGAAATTAAACCACAATACTCCTAACACATAGTAAAACAAGTTCCTAGTTCAAGACAAAAGGAGATAAAGCCATTCAAGAGGTGAAACAAATCAAAAACCGAAAAGGAAGCAACACGGACTGCGCAGGGGAAGGGACACGGGGGTGTCACCTCCCTTAGCCAAACTGAGCCACGACCGTGGCTCAGTACAGAGCTGCCCAGAAGGTGTGACACGCCCGTGTCTCACTCTTATGAGTAAATGAGACACGGGGGTGTCACGGTACAGAACTTGGGGCGTTCACAGAGTTTTCCGGCAAAACTGAACTCATACCAAATCAATCCAAAAACATACCAAATGAACTCCAAATGCTCTGAAACTTAATATACAACATATTTAGCATGTTATGAACATTTTTCATTTAGAGTGAAAAGGCTAAATCACACGTTAAGATCATCGAATCCATGCAACAAAACTGGGTCGCCAAAATCGTACATATGAGCCCTAATGATTCCATCATGCCTTGATCAAGTACTTAGGGGTTGAATTGGGATCTGAAACTTTGGGGAATGCATGCTAACATACTAAACAACTTATATACATCATATATATGCAAAATGGTACAATTTAAAGCACATTAGGACGACCAACAACTTACCAAACACAACAGCAACAATTCTGTCAAAGATCATGCATAAGAACAGGCCATGTACTTCGGTTTTGAGGCTTCAAATGGATCCAAATACTTGAAACATGAATGCTAACATATATAACAATGAGTGTACATCAACTCCATGCAATTTCACACGAAATGGAGACCATTTGATCAAGCAACAACACAAAATTTCACACAGCAGTTCGAAAACAGGGGAAGTAGTTTGATCATCAAGTTTGGAGCTCCATATCTCAAAATTTTACAAAAGGGTCAAGAGATAAAATCCTCCTAATATCATATACTATCAGTTAGGAAAGAAATGGGTCAAGAAAAAAGTTCATATAATCATTTACAAGCAAGGAAATCAGCTACACAAGCAAATAGGTCACAAGAGCAAAAATCCCTAAATGTTCATATCAAACTCATTCCTCAAACCCTAATCAAATCTGATCCAAAACATGATTTAAGTAGATGAAATCAATCATAATAGAGTAGAGAAGACATAAATATTCATACCTTGAAGATTTGGTGAAGGAAGATGGTGATTTGAGCTCAAGATCACAAAAGGCCAAGGTTTTCTTCTCCTTTCTTCCCTCTTCCTTTCTCGATCAGAACCTAGCAGAAATGAGGGAGATATGGTTCGGTTTTTGCTTCTAAAAGGGAGGGGAAGGGGTTAACTCAAGGTACATAAGTCATGGTTAAGCTTTGGTTAGGTTAGGTTGAGTAAAAAGGGTCCCACCATGAAGACTAGTCAACCAAAAGAAGCTCTTCTTGCACGAGTTGCTCGTTACGGTTGGATTTCGGGGGTCTTAATGATTTCAAAAAGGTACGAGGCTTGTTCTATTGTCTCCGAATCGTCGATACGAAGGCAACGGAGGTGTCGGAATTCGAATCCGAATTCCCGAGCTCAAGATATCACGTACGGAACCAAGGGTGCGCTAATTGCTCGTTAGCCCCCGTTTTGGTTCCACAATCAAAATTAAATTCGTTAACACGTCAAATGAATCCAAAAACATAAACCGAGCATATAGGCATGTTCATAACACACATATTTACGACATATTAAATTTCCATACCAATCCGATATCATTACATACATGAACGAAGCACAAATAGAACACTCATACGCATGAACGAATTCATATTGTTATAAATGAATTACTAAAACTTAAGTTCCATATTAATTAAATTAAAACCAACTAATAACATGTTGAAATTAATTAACAAAATTACCGAAATAGTTAACGTAACATGAAACCTTAATTAAGAAATTAAATACTAAATATCAAAGTAAAATAAAATGAATTAATTAAGATAACCATAGTCTATAGTTTAAATCCAATATAAACACTTATAAACAATAAATCATATAATTTAATAATTAAATTGCGCAATTTATAAACAAATACGTCATATTATTAAAACCGAAAAACTGGGGCGTTACAGTGAGACTCGACGATCACTTCCGGGCCTAGCTCGAGCGAAGACCTGCATCTAAAGGTTGGAAAAGAGGGGTTAGTCAACTGACTGAGTGAGGGGGCTAACACACACCCACACACTAAATACATATAGAGCAAAACATGTATTAAAAGGGAAGGTTATGAACCGACGTTAGGGTTTTACAAACCAAAGTCATTTTCAAAGAATATATCATAGTATACATAAGGAAATCCTAACCTGATTCATAATCTGTCATAATATAAACTTATACATATGCTTAGTGAGTACGAACCTTACACCTCAAACATGTTAGGAATAGTGCCCTTAAAGCAGTGTTTATGCTTTACTATTTCCTTGTAAAATCACAAGCAGTCTTTGAATAATAAACAAAATGATTTTGTTCATAGGCAATCACTTCTTTATGTGCTTATTTATGTCTGTTTGGGTTGACTGTGTTTTACATGTTTTGAACTCCCCTAATCCGATGAGTACGTTAAGAACTTTGCCCTTATGAGAACGGCACATGAAACAAGTTCTTAACTCCATAGGCGAGGATTAGAAACTTCTCCAAGTCGATGAGTCCGATAGACAGTGGGAGTGTCGACCTTGACTCCGTTGAGACTTGCTTATGTGATTTTGTCTTTTTGAAGGATCATTCAGTTTCATGGAATGATAAGTGCATACGATGATGTGTTCATAATACATAAGGGGTGATTGTTACAAGAATTTCATCACTGAGATGTCCCGCGTGAGAATATTCCTAAATGGGAAAGGAAGTCTCCTAGAAACTTCCAGATTAGAAAATATCTTACAGGTCAATGACGTGATTAATAATCCTTAGACTTGAGATTCTTGGACTGAGATCTAAATGGATATGGAATGAACTTAACTTTAAAAGATCAAGAATAACAAGGCTCTGAATCTTATTCCCATGCCTTAGTTCTTGATTGAGAGATGGAGTTGTAGGAGGATCGTATTTCACCGATTCTCATTGACTGAAAGGTTCTTCGATTCATTTAGTTATTCGGCACCCATTGATAGATTACGGTAGTGTGATATGTGAAGTGATTATTTAATTATGGGAATTAATTAATTACTGTCACTGCTAATCGAATAATGAACCTAAAGGGTCACACACAAATGCCAAAATACGAGGGTCATGGTAGGATGTTAATATGATTAACGAAGGATCAAAATGTTGATCTAAATGAAGCCACGAACTGTAATGCCCCAGTTTTTCATTTGTACTAATATGTCGTATGTGTTTATAAATTGTGCAATTAAATTATTTAATTATGTGATTAATTGTTTATAAGTGTTTTAATTATTTAATTTTAATATAAATTGTTATTAGTTTATTTTATTTCATTTTATTATTTTATTTTAGGGTTAATTACATCTAGACCATTTTCGAGTTTAGTATATTACAATTGGACCCCTATTAGTCATTTTATTACAGTTTGGCCCCTTCTAAAATTTCAAAATTACTAAACGATGAAGAAAAGATACAATTTTATAAATATTTCACAGAATATTCCAAATAATTGTGAAATAACCATTATATTCAAAATAATTGTGAAATAATTGTTTGTTTAACCGTTTATTTATTCTAAAAAAACGTGATTTTTTTTCCTACTTTTATAAAACATGATCTTGGAACCAAACATAATGGTCATTTCACAAATATTTGGAATATAATGCAATTATTTGGAATATAACGTGAAATATTTAACGGAATCGTACATTTTCTTCATTGTTTAGTAATTTCGAAATTTTAAAAGGGGCCAAACTGTAATAAAATGACTAACAGGGGTCTAATTGTAATATATTAAACTCGGAAGGGGTTTAGATGTAATTAACCCTTTATTTTATTACGTAATTAATATATTTAATTTGATAATTAAGTGTTACTGTGACACCCCGACTTTCAGGCCGTACAGGTATGACGTATGTGCGCGATTTATATTATTTAAATTCATATTCTTTACTCTTTTAATTCTTATTTTTAAATATTTCTTATGAATTCGAATGATTCTCATTTGAGTATGTACGTATTTTATATGGGTTGATTCGATTTTGCCCGTTGTATGTTTTTGAATTAATTGTTCGTTCGGAACCTAAAGGAGGTTAAAACGCTTTTAGCGCACCATGGGTTCCGATATGTGTAATTTGAGCTCGGGAATTCGGATTCGAATTCCGTCACCACCGTTGAACTCGTTTCGACGATTCGGGTTCGATGGACTAAGCCTCATGACCTTTTAAGCTCATTTGGTAATCCGAAATCCGACCGGAAACTTACCTCGTTCTTATATGACTACCTTTCACCTATTTGCACTTTGGTCCCTCAAATTTTGACATACTACCTTCAACCTTGGCCCCACACTCCACCAAAACTCAGCATATCCATCTCTCTCCCTCTCATTATCGGTACAAGCAAGGTAAAGGAGAGAAGGTGCAGCAACTTTGGAGCAAAACCCTTCAAACCCGTCATTATTCACCCTTGGGAGAATTTGAGCTCTAATCTCCATTTTCTTCCAACATCTTCAAGGGGTAAGTTAGTATTTGATATGTACATGATATTATGGTCATTTTGAGCTATTGAATCCATGCTTTGAGATAGGTTTGATATAGTTATGGAGCATAACATGAATATTGAGGGTTTGATGATCTTCCTTGTTTCTTGGACTTAAGCTTTGATTTGAAGTTATATATGGGATCTCTTATGCCCCTAACATGAAAATATGGTCTTGTTTCTGAATATGGTTGAGCATGGTGGAAGTTGCCATTGATGAAATTCAAATTCTTGCATGAGAATTCTTGTGATATATGATGATTCTTGAGCTTTTGTGATAGTTGGGAGATTACATGAGGATTATGAAGTAATTTGCTATGATTTGCATGAGTTTTGTGGCTTGAGGTGATTGCTTGTTGTTGCTGCGTGCTTGCCCTTCTCCCTCCCCTGTTTTTCCCGCAGAGTTACTGTTGCTGCTGTTATTTTTTTTTTCGAAGAAGACAGGCCAACACGGCCGTGTCAGCTTTGTGCATGTTTTGGACATGGCCGTGTCAGCCTCTCGACTTGGGGCAATTTATTTTTATAAAACCGGACACGGCCGTGTCCATTTTGAACTAAAACTCAGCACGGCCGTGTCAGCCCCTCGAATTAAGCCTCTGAATTTATTTTAACCGGACACGGCCGTGTCCATTTTGAACTAAAACCCAACACGGCCGTGTCATTTGAAAATATGGCGGCGGCAATTGCTCGTTTTATCGCTTCGTTGTTTTTCTTTGTGTTCTCTTTCTTCGTTTATGACGTGTATGTAATGTTAGCTGGTTATATTACGCGTTATGTGCTTTGTTTTGAACTTATGACTTTATTTGCTATGAATTGTGTGAATAAGAATTGGTAGGATTATTGGACACGCAATTGCATTTCATTTACATTCTTTGCATTCATAAGCATTGCCGAGCGTCTATTTGGTTCATATTTGAGTCTAAGTCTCGGGTCTTGCTTTCTTTTGTGTTTCAGAGCCTCTTTTGGTCGCGCAAGAGCCCGAAGCTTAGGTGGTCGGTTACCGTTCGATCCTACCTTTTTGTCCCTTTTGTTAAGGTGAGGTTAGGAATTACTAGTTAAATACCCTATGGCCTATAATATGATAAATTTTTCCCCTGAATGCGGATATGGTACATATATTTAGATACGAGTACTTAATTTATGTTTATGATTTTATGGAATAACTTTGGTCTCTTGGAAACGATATATGTACGAGTATATATAAGCTTGATTTTAAATCTCTTTTAGTATGTTTTGTTATGTTGAGCGAGTGTGCCCTGAAAGATGGGATATTTGGTTTGAATTGGTTTGTGGGCCCTGGAGACGTGGGTAAGGAAGGCCCGGGGCGATCGCGGGGTCACCGGGTTTAACCCCTGTGCACGTTCTCATTTGAGATATTCTCGTGCGACCTAGGGAGGTTGGGAAGGCGTGGTATCTTGAGCCTTCGGTGGATAACCGGAGAAGGCATAACGTGGGTTAGCTACCCCGTATGTTTTTGGTATTGTAGGTGCTAGGGTTTGATTCCCGACACACCATGGATGTAAGGGTGGATTTATGATTTGATATTTATGTTTAGAGGAGTAAGGGATAGTCCGTTCTCGCCGGGCTTTTAACTATGTTTTGACTGATGGACTATGAATCGAGATAGATGCTTTTCTTACTATATATTAATTTTGGGAAATGGTTTTGGTGTGCAAAACTCTAGCCTCGATTCATGACTATCACTTTTGATTTGTGCTATGCTCTATACATATTTAAGGTGTGCGTGTGTTAAGCCCCTCACTCAGTCGAGTTGTGAGACTGACCCTCTCCTTTCCCTTTCAGGTGTGCCGAGCTAAGCGGGGAAGTGCGTCGAGTCGAGTCGTACTTAGCCGTGTAGGTCGAGTTGCATTCATTTTCTTGCCTTTTGTTTACACTTTCTATGTATTTGATCTTATAACTTGTCTTTTGGAGAATTTCAACCGATAAATGTGTATCCTCGATCTTTTGGGCTGTGAAGCCATGTATATGATGTGTATGATTTTATGCTTATATGTCGAGCTCGTTTGGATCCTGTTTTTGCTTCCGCGTATTTGTTTAGTGTTTGCGAACTCTGGTGTTGTTTAGCCCCGCTTAGCCTAGTGTGTGAGTGTAGGTCACCGTTCGCTTAGACTTGGGCTCATGTATGGAAACCCATTTCATATGTGGGTTCGGGTTTAAGTGCGGGGGATGTGGTGGCCCACCGCTCCGGGCATCACATCCTTAAAGTGGTATCAAAGCTCTCGGTTGTAAAATCGGAACTCTTGAGTCGAGTCTGGTGAGTCTAGGTCGTTCAGCTTAGGACAACGTGGTTATATGCATTCATATGATTATTTGGTTACCTTCTTGTTAATAGTGCACATGAACATGCACTAACCCTCACGCATATGAATTGGAATCCCTTGTTTTGTAGAAATATGCCTCCACGACGACACCATCGCCGAGATAGATCTCCGGAACATCGTCATCACCGAGATCATTCTCCACAACATGAAAACAACAATCCACCACCACCACCTCAAATGGATCCCGGAAACTTTATGGAAAGATTGGCCGTATTTTTGGAACAAAGGGCTCAGGAAAGGAATAATGCACCTCCGTCCGGGAATCATGGAGGAAATGCTATCACTGCTCTACTTCGGGAATTTAAAAATCAGAATCCATCGGTTTTCGTTGGTGGGAATGATGTGCAAGCCGAGGAGTGGCTAATTCAGACAAATCGAGTATGGTGCCTCATCCCTTGTGACCCGATAGACAAGCTACAGTGCACTCTTAGCATGATACAGGGACAGGCCTACAGTTGGTGGACTAGCACTCAGATTAAGTTGGAAGCTTCCGGGGAAGAGATTACATGGGATATCTTTGAACAGGAATTCAAGAACAAATATATCCCTATGGCTACGAGAAACCGAAGGTTGAGAGAATTTATGGATTTGAAACAAGGGAGTATGTCTGTTACTGATTATATCAACGAGTTTGAGAGACTCTCCCGTTATGCCCCTAATATCGCTAACGACGATGAAGTGAAGGCCTCTCAGTTTCTCCAAGGACTACGAGAGGATATGAAAGATGCTTTGGAAGCAGCCAACACGAGCACGTGGGCGAAAGTAGTTGATAAGGCGCTCAGGGTCGAAGAGAGAGTGGTTTTGAGGAGGAGGACTTCACATTCAGGGCAAGGGTCCAGTTCAGGGACTATGAATAAATTTGGAAAAAGGCCAGCCTTTTAAACTTTTCAATAGGCTAAGCCTCAGAACAAATCATTCAAACCAGCGGGACCAATTCAAGCCAAGCAACCTTTAGCACTTCCGGCACCACCTAAAGTGCAATGTACCTATTGCAAATGTCCTCACCACGTGGATAACTGCTTCAGACTCCATAAAAGGTGTTTCATTTGTGGAGCACCGGATCATATGATGAATACGTGTCCGAAGAAGAAAGACAACCCGAGGCCTGCAATTCCAGCTAGGGCATATGCGTTGGGAGCTGAGGAGGAGCAAGCTGTAGATGTCGACCCAAACGCGGTGATTGAAGGTACTATAAGCATCCATGGCACTACATTACATGCATTATTCGATCCCGGGGCTACTCATTCATTTATTTCCCGGGATATTGCTGCTTCTATGTGCTTGCCTGTTTCTTTATGTGCGCATGACTACGTGGTTAGTTCCCCTCTTGGTGGTAGCTTAGTATCTTGCAGGGTTTTTCGGGGTTGTCCAATTGGCTTTGAAGGCCGAGTCTTTCTGGCAGAATTGATTGAGATGCCTATGCAGAGGTATGATGTTATTTTGGGGATGGATTGGTTGTATAAGTATGGGGCTCAGATGGATTGTCGGGAGAAGAAAGTTTCCTTTGGTTCAGTGGTGTTTAAGGGAGGGAAGGTTAAGTCAAGCCCGTTTATTTCTTTCATGGAGGCTAGTAAACTGGTCCGGGACGGAGCAACAGGTTTTGTGGCCTATCTTTTGAATAGACCGAAGGATCAGGCCAAACTTGAAGAGATGGAGGTCGTGCGAGAGTATATCGATGTTTTCCCTGAGACTTTAGGTTCTCTTCCGCCTGATAGGGACATCGAGTTCGTAATTGACCTTTATCCCGGAGCAGAGCCTTTCTCGAAGACTCCCTACAGGATGGCTCCTGTTGAGTTGAAGGAATTGAAGTCGCAGCTTGATGAACTGTTAGCTTGCGGGTACATTTGCCTGAGCACTTCTCCGTGGGGTGCTCCCGTTCTATTTGTAAAGAAGAAAGATGGAACGTTACGAATGTGTATAGATTATCGTGAGCTGAATCGGATAACCGTGAAGAATAAGTATCCATTGCCTCACATCGAGGAGCTATTTGATATTTTACAAGGGTCTAAGGTTTATTCTAAGTTGGATTTGAGGCAAGGTTATTATCAGCTGCGGATAAGGGAGGAGGATATACCTAAGACTGGATTCAACACTCGCTATGGGCACTTTGAATTCGTGGTTATGCCCTTTGGATTAACTAACGCTCCAGCCGTATTTATAGATATGATGCACCGAGTGTTTAGACAGTTCCTTGACAAATTTTGTGGTAATTTTTATAGACGACATTCTGGTGTACTCTAAGTCGGCTGAAGAGCATGTTCAGCATCTCCGGATTGTTTTGGAAACCCTAAGGGGGCATAAGTTGTATGCCAAGTTTAGCAAATGCGAGTTTTGGATCGACAGGGTCGTATTTCTGGGTCATATCATCTCGGGTAATGGAATTGAGGTGGATCCGTCTAAGATTGAATCTGTGCTTCGTTGGGAGAGACCGAGGAATGTATCAGAAATTCGGAGTTTTCTTGGATTGGCCGGTTATTACAGAAGGTTTGTTAAAGATTTTTCTAAGATTACTGCTCCGTTGACTCAACTGACTAAGAAAGAAGTGAAGTTTGAGTGGGATGACAAGTGTGAAGCAAGTTTTCAGACTTTGAAAGTGAAATTGACTTCAGCACCAGTTCTCACCCTACCCGAGGGCACCGAGGGTTATGCAGTTTACACGGATGCTTCTAAGGAAGGTCTGGGTTGTGTTTTAATGCAGCATGGTAGAGTGGTAGCTTATGCTTCGAGAAAATTGAAGGAGCATGAGAAGAATTACCCTACCCATGATTTGGAATTAGCTGCTGTGGTGTTTGCTTTGAAGTGGCGACACTACCTCTATGATACTACGTTCTAGGTGTTTACTGATCACCAAAGCCTCAAGTATCTCTTTTCTCAGAAGGATCTGAATGTAAGACAGAGGCGTTGGATGGAGTTATTAGAGGATTATGATTGCAAGATTCAGTACCATCCGGGTAAAGTGAACGTGGTTGCCGATGCATTGAGTAGAAAGGCAAGTGTGGTTAATTTGGAAGTAGGTTCTTCAAGTTCGGGTTCAGAGATTCTGGCTTCAGGGACTTGGTTGGCTAACCTCACAATTATACCAGATTTGAGACAGCAGTTATTAGAGGCTCAAGCCTCGGATGCTGAGATTCAGAAGTTGATAGCTCGTTCCAGAGATGATCCAAATTCTAAATTTGGATTGGATGACTCAGGTTTGTTAAGGTTTGGATCGAGAGTTTGTATTCCAACCGAGCTCAGGTGGCTGGTTTTAGAAGAAGCACATCGTTCGGGGTATTCGATTCATCCGGGAGGTACTAAGATGTATCGAGACTTGAAAGAGAAATTCTGGTGGAGAGGCATGAAAAGGGACGTCGCGAACTTCGTGAAGCGATGTCTGACATGTCAAGAGGTGAAGGCAGAGCACCAGAAACCGGGAGGAACTCTCCAACCACTCCCTATTCCCCGAATGGAAGTGGGAGCAAGTGACAATGGACTTTGTGTCCGGCTTGCCTAGAGTCAAAGGAGGGTTCGATGGAATTTGGGTGGTTATCGACAGGTTGACTAAATCTGCCCATTTTCTTAAGGTTCGGATGTCTGATAAGGTACTGAAACTAGCAGAGTTGTATGTGCGGGAAATTGTAAGATTACATGGAATTCCAGTCAGCATAGTTTCAGATCGAGATCCGAGGTTCACTTCGATCTTTTGGCAGAATCTTCAGAGATGTTTGGGTACCAAGCTCAAGTTCAGCACCGATTCGCATCCTCAGACAGACGGTCAGTCGAAAAGGTTAATTCAGTATTTGGAGGACATGCTTAGGGCATGTGCTTTGGATTTTCAAGACAAGTGGGACGAACATCTGGCTTTGGTCGAATTTGCGTATAATAATAGCTATCAGGGTTCGATTGGAATGGCTCCTTATGAGGCACTTTATGGGAGGAAGTGCAGATCCCCTCTATTTTGGGATATAAAGGATTGGAGATGGACTGAGGAGCATAAACTCGAGAGAGCAGAACCTAAGGAAAATATTACTGCTACTATTGAGAAAGTTCATCAGATTAGACAGAGAATGAAAGCGGCCCACTCTCGTCAGAAGAGTTACGCTGATAAGAGAAGAAGACCTTTACAGTTTGAGGTAGGGGATAAGGTCTTTCTAAAAGCATCTCCGAGGAAGGGATTCACTCGGATTGGTAAAGGTGGGAAACTCAGTCCCCGATATCTTGGACCGTTTGAGATTTTAGAAAGAATTGGGGAAGCGGCGTATAGGTTGGATTTACCGCCGAATTTGACCGAGATACACAACGTGTTTCACGTTTCTCAACTCCGTAAATATTATCCCGATGAGGCCACAATTCTCCCAGTTGAAGAGGTTCAGTTAGAGCAGGATTTGACGATTGAGAAACATCCAGTTGCAATTCAGGATCGGAAAATGCAACAGTTAAGAAACTGACAGATTCCTTTGGTCAGGGTACTTTGGAGAGATCAGAAATCAGAGGAATCCACCTGGGAAACTGAAGAAAAGATGAAGAGATTATATCCAGAGTTGTTCAAGAACTCGGTTCGGACTTGAGGACAAGTCCTTTTTAAGGGGGAAGGATTGTGACACCCCGACTTTCAGACCGTACAGGTATGACGTATGTGCGCGATTTATATTATTTAAATTCATATTCTTTACTCTTTTAATTCTTATTTTTAAATATTTCTTATGAATTTGAATGATTCTTATTTGAGTATGTACGTATTTTGTATGGGTTGATTCGGTTTTGCCCGTTGCATGTTTTTGAATTAATTGTTCGTTCGGAACCTAAAGGAAGTTAAAACGCTTTTAGCGCACCATGGGTTCCGATATGTGTAATTTGAGCTCGGGAATTCGGATTCGAATTCCGTCACCACCGTTGAACTCGCTTCGACGATTCGGGTTCGATGGACTAAGCCTCATGACCTTTTAAGCTCATTTGGTAATCCGAAATCCGACCGGAAACTTACCTCGTTCTTATATGACTACCTTTCACCTATTTGCACTTTGGTCCCTCAAATTTTGACATACTACCTTCAACCTTGGCCCCACACTCCACCAAAACTCAGCATATCCATCTCTCTCCCTCTCATTATCGGTACAAGCAAGGTAAAGGAGAGAAGGTGCAGCAACTTTGGAGCAAAACCCTTCAAACCCGTCACTATTCACCCTTGGGAGAATTTGAGCTCTAATCTCCATTTTCTTCCAACATCTTCAAGGGGTAAGTTAGTATTTGATATGTACATGATATTATGGTCATTTTGAGCTATTGAATCCATGCTTTGAGCTAGGTTTGATATAGTTATGGAGCATAACATGAATATTGAGGGTTTGATGATCTTCCTTGTTTCTTGGACTTAAGCTTTGATTTGAAGTTATATATGGGATCTCTTATGCCCCTAACATGAAAATATGGTCTTGTTTCTGAATATGGTTGAGCATGGTGGAAGTTGCCATTGATGAAATTCAAATTCTTGCATGAGAATTCTTGTGATATATGATGATTCTTGAGCTTTTGTGATAGTTGGGAGATTACATGAGGATTATGAAGTAATTTGCTATGATTTGCATGAGTTTTGTGGCTTGAGGTGATTGCTTGTTGTTGCTGCGTGCTTGCCCTTCTCCCTCCCCTGTTTTTCCCGCAGAGTTACTGTTGCTGCTGTTATTTTTTTTTTCGAAGAAGACAGGCCAACACGGCCGTGTCAGCTTTGTGCATGTTTTGGACATGGCCGTGTCAGCCTCTCGACTTGGGGCAATTTATTTTTATAAAACCGGACACGGCCGTGTCCATTTTGAACTAAAACTCAGCACGGCCGTGTCAGCCCCTCGAATTAAGCCTCTGAATTTATTTTAACCGGACACGGCCGTGTCCATTTTGAACTAAAACCCAACACGGCCGTGTCATTTGAAAATATGGCGGCGGCAATTGCTCGTTTTATCGCTTCGTTGTTTTTCTTTGTGTTCTCTTTCTTCGTTTATGACGTGTATGTAATGTTAGCTGGTTATATTACGCGTTATGTGCTTTGTTTTGAACTTATGACTTTATTTGCTATGAATTGTGTGAATAAGAATTGGTAGGATTATTGGACACGCAATTGCATTTCATTTACATTCTTTGCATTCATAAGCATTGCCGAGCGTCTATTTGGTTCATATTTGAGTCTAAGTCTCGGGTCTTGCTTTCTTTTGTGTTTCAGAGCCTCTTTTGGTCGCGCAAGAGCCCGAAGCTTAGGTGGTCGGTTACCGTTCGATCCTACCTTTTTGTCCCTTTTGTTAAGGTGAGGTTAGGAATTACTAGTTAAATACCCTATGGCCTATAATATGATAAATTTTTCCCCTGAATGCGGATATGGTACATATATTTAGATACGAGTACTTAATTTATGTTTATGATTTTATGGAATAACTTTGGTCTCTTGGAAACGATATATGTACGAGTATATATAAGCTTGATTTTAAATCTCTTTTAGTATGTTTTGTTATGTTGAGCGAGTGTGCCCTGAAAGATGGGATTTTTGGTTTGAATTGGTTTTTGGGCCCTGGAGACGTGGGTAAGGAAGGCCCGGGGCGATCGCGGGGTCGCCGGGTTTAACCCCTGTGCACGTTCTCATTTGAGATATTCACGTGCGACCTAGGGAGGTTGGGAAGGCGTGGTATCTTGAGCCTTCGGTGGATAACCGGAGAAGGCATAACGTGGGTTAGTTACCCCGTATGTTTTTGGTATTGTAGGTGCTAGGGTTTGATTCCCGACACACCATGGATGTAAGGGTGGATTTATGATTTGATATTTATGTTTAGAGGAGTAAGGGATAGTCCGTTCTCGCCGGGCTTTTAACTATGTTTTGACTGATGGACTATGAATCGAGATAGATGCTTTTCTTACTATATATTAATTTCGGGAAATGGTTTTGGTGTGCAAAACTCTAGCCTCGATTCATGACTATCACTTTTGATTTGTGCTATGCTCTATACGTATTTAAGGTGTGGGTGTGTTAAGCCCCTCACTCAGTCGAGTTGTGAGACTGACCCTCTCCTTTCCCTTTCAGGTGTGCCGAGCTAAGCGGGGAAGTGCGTCGAGTCGAGTCGTACTTAGCCGCTTAGGTCGAGTTGCATTCATTTTCTTGCCTTTTGTTTACACTTTCTATGTATTTGATCTTATAACTTGTCTTTTGGAGAATTTCAACCGATAAATGTGTATCCTCGATCTTTTGGGCTGTGAAGCCATGTATATGATGTGTATGATTTTATGCTTATATGTCGAGCTCGTTTGGATCCTGTTTTTGCTTCCGCGTATTTGTTTAGTGTTTGCGCACTCTGGTGTTGTTTAGCCCCGCTTAGCCTAGTGTGTGAGTGTAGGTTACCGTTCGCTTAGACTTGGGCTCATGCATGGAAACCCATTTCATATGTGGGTTCGGGTTTAAGTACGGGGGATGTGGTGGCCCACCGCTCCGGGCGTCACAGTTACCATGATAATTAATTATATCTTTAATTATACTAATTAATTACAATATTAATCGTGACTTTGTTTTAATTTAAAAATAGAATTTAAATTTGTTTATTTAAATTGAAATGTTTTGAATTGTTAATGTATTGTTCTTGCATGATTTAAACTCGCTTCGTTCTTATATGATTTGATATCGAAAATTCATAAAAATTTAGTATGTTGTAGATTTATGTGTTATGAACATGTTTATGTGCTTGTTTTATGTTTTCAACTTCGTTTGACGTGGTAACGAATTTATTTTGAATTGTGGAACCAAATCGGGGGCTAACGGGCTATTAGCGCACCCTTGGTTCCGTATGTGATATCTTGAACTAGGAAACTCGGATTCGAGTTTTGTCAACTCCGTTGAACTCGTAACAAAAATTCGAGTTTAATGAACTTAGCCTCATATTTTTCTAAGACCATTTGAACCTCCGAAATTCAACCGAAACATGCAACGGACGCCAAAACTGCCACATTTTACCAAAAGAGCCATATCTCATTCAAACCTTGACCAAATTAACCATGGTTTGATTCATTGGAACCCTAACTCAACCCAATAACACTCCATATCAGTCCCAAACCGAACCACACACCTCACACCAAGAAAAAAATCAGCTAAAAGCCCCTGCTCCAGAAAAATCCCATAACCCTTGCCATACTTGGAGATTCAAGCTCAAATCTCTTCCATCTTCCATCCAATCAACAAGGTGAGTTTAGGGTTGTGATATACATTCAATATGTGTCATTTTAAGCTATGCATCCCCAATTTTAAGCATGTGAGCATGGGATTTTGAAGAGATGATGAATAGTTAGGTTATGACTACATTTCTTGAATCCATGCTAGTCCTTGCTTTATGATCTGAATTGATGCTTGTTTGTTGATCATTTGAACTCCCTAACTTCAATATTTGCCTTATATTTCATTGTACTTGATCATAGCATGATGTACCTTTGTTGCCTTTCATGAAAACTTGAAGAAAAATGCAAGAAATAAACTGCTCTCCTTGAACCTTGCTGCTGTGACGTTTTTAGGGCTGAAATGCTACTGATTTGTGGTGCTTTCTTTGTTGTTATAACTTGGTTATGAAGTGTGTATGTTCCCCTACGTGGTGCCCCTAGTTTAGCCATGTTTTTCCCCTGTTTTCGGCTGCAAAACAAGAAAGAACAGCTGCTGCGCTGACAGGAACGACCGTTCACTCGCCAAGAAGAAGAAGGCCTGAACCCCCATTCAAATAGCTACTGCTGGTTCTGTACCATTGAACCCCCGTTCAAAATGCATGAAGAAGAGGTCTGAAAGAGCTCCAGATTTTCAGTTCTGTGACGACGAACGACCGTTCACGGCAAAAGTGAACCCCCGTTCACTTCCTTGACTTGCTGTTGCTTTCTCTAATTTGTTGTGATGTCTGAATGTGTGTGTATGTTTTATATATATATATATATATATATATATATATGTATATGTAAATGAAATTGTATTTACGTGAGTGCGTGTGAATAAATATGTGTATATATATCTATATGCATGCATGGAAGGTGTACTTGTGTACGTGTATAACTACATATGTTTGCATGCATGCTATGGTTTTAAATTGTTTTATTGATAATGCATGCATGCTATATATATATATATATATATATATATATATATATATATATATATATATATATTTAGGTATGATTATATGTTAATTAATGTAAGGTTATTGATATATTTTAAGTATGGTTTAATTTATTTAAATTATGGAACTAATTTGCTACGTATTTCGTGTTATTTAACTTCCGATTATGACTTGAATGTCTTTACTTGTCTATTTTCTCTAGTTGTAAACATAATATCATATGTGTTATAATTGTTACATGAATTCTTGGATTGAATTGTTATGAAATGTGTAAGGATTGAACTTAATGAATATAAACGCTTCCTTGAGCGAATGAATGATTTGTCTTTATATGATTTAAATGCATTAATAGTGCACATGAACGTGTTCATTACATAATATTATCTCTTATGCATTCATAACATGATTTTTTGCATGTTGTGAGTCATATGTGGTTCATTTGGGGTCTTGAGTCTCACGAACACGTTACATTGTCTTTTGTACAGTTTTCTCCAGGGCGAAGATGCCGGGTTCATAGGACACTTTTGAGTCTCCTTTTCTTCTTGATATTGTTGGTAAGAGGTGTGCAGGTGGGTTTCTTTACTATTTAGTTAAATGACCCTATATACTTCCAATGTGTAAAGATTTCAGCCAAAAGTATATATGTATATAGAGTCGTTTTCAAGGGTCAATGATTTTAAAAGTAAAGCCTTCTTTTATGAACCTACCAAATGTTTTGGCGAGAAAAGAATGAATGAATGCACAGAATGGGGCCCAAGGACTTGGTGTGAGTGGTGACCCGAGGAGGCATGGGCTGACGGTGATCCCTCACACTAGTTCCACCAATGAACGGCGTAACCGGACCTCGTTAGGAGTTAGCGAGGAATGGACGCTGAGTGCCATCTGGGGAGTCATGTTCCCCTTTTGGTCAATGAATGGATGGTTCGGGCCGATCACCCGGAGGAAGAAGGTGTAAATGTTATTGAATGTGCACGAAAGAATGTAATGCATGAAAGAAAGAAAGAATGAATGTTTAATGAACTACACGAGGTGTTGGTTGGAGATAATGCACGCCCACTCACCGGGCCACAAACGACCTAATGAAAAATGAATGTTATAATCCCTTTTGATGATCCTTTATTTAGCCCACTTGGGAAATGCTCTAAAAACCTCATTCGGGATTATAACTTGCATGTGAATGCTTACTTATTGTTGTATATGCTATTATGCCTCATTTTATACCCACCAGTCTCGTATAGACTGAACCCGGATTGTTTTCAATGTTTTTGCAGGTTTGGAGTGCTAGGCGGGAAGTCAGGTCTATTAAGTCTTTCGGTTAAGTCAGAGTCTGTCCATGTGCATATTGAATCATGATTTGGTTATGTATGAAGCTGTAAGATATGTAATGATTGTTACATTTATCATGAATTCAAGATAAGCTTACAGGAGTAGAAAGAATCTGGAATTGATAATATATATATATATATATATATATATATATATATATATATATATATATATATTTTGGTCTCTTTGGTTGCGAAAGTTAGCCCCGCCTAGCTTAGCGAGTGTGTATGTCCCCATTCGCCGTGATTTAGCTCGGGTATGGATTGCCCATTTCATATTCGGGTTGGGTCTCGGTGCGGGGGGGATGTGGTACCTTGTGCTCGGGTGCTACACGAACACGTGGGCATTCCCACGTGACTTCATGTGTCACGCAACCGGCGTGGCTGCCACGTGGCTTCACACGTGTGATTATTTCACACGAGAATTCTTTTCTAGAATTAATTAATTAAATTGTAATTAATTAATTTTGGTCTTTAATTAACTATAAATTAATTGTTAAGACTATTCTCAAATTACTTAACCCAATAAATAATTAATTAGGAATTAAATTATTTATTGAATATTGACTTTTGACTTTAGAGTAAAGGTTGAAAAGTCAAACTTCCTATTGTAGGAGAGAGAAGACATCTCTTGCTAGACTTAGAGAATAAGTTAGGAACTTATTATTCCAATTTAATTAATAATTAGATTAGTTAATTAGTGAGCAAGAAATCAAACTCCACAAGACTTGGAGAAGTCTCCTAGGGTTCGAACCCCACTAGTATAAATACTAGTGGGGGTGCTTCTCTTATTCTTTACACCAACGTTCTTGAAGCGTTAAGTTTTTGAGAAAAATAAAAGAAAACTTTTCAAAGTAAAATATCCTAGCCTAACACAAGACATAGATCTAGCATTCTCACTCGCTTGATCGTGTTCTAGGACTGGTGTGGATACTCTTTGGAGGATTACCTACTTTGGGATCTAATCGAAGGAGGTTCGAGGGATATTCCGCTTGAAGGGTGTTCGATAGGCGTTATCGACATCACAAGAAAGCTACTATCTTCATAAGTTTCTTGATATACCCTACGTTACGCTACGAACATTGCAAGTCTTTTAGATCTACTTATGGGAAATTTTTAAACTTCCGCTGCGCATACTCTACCGTTTTCCAATAAGTGGTATCAGAGCCACCTTGCAACGTTTGTATTGTGTCTTTACTGCTTTACGAATTTTGACTGAAAATTCTTGAATTTGGGTATTAGCTATGTATTCTTGGTTTTTGTTTAAAAACGAATCTATCGGATCAAAACTGTTTCTTGAAAATTATTGAAAAACAATTTTGGTTTTAATCTAGTTTTATGTTGTTTTAATCTGGATTATTTAGAACTGTTTTAATTCAAAATGAAAATTGGAATTTTTGGAAATTATGAAATGAATTTGGAATGGGATCGCGAGCAGCCTTACGCGTTTCACGCATGGACCGGTAGAAGCCCCCCCGCCTCGTCTACTCCCGCGCGGCCGTGCGCGCAAGCATGCGATGCTGCCTCTCGCCTAGGACGGCCGCGCTGGCCATGTGCACGAGACGGCCTGCTCGCGCGCACCTTGTGCGCTTGCGGGCTGTCCTGCGCGCCTCGCGCGGATTGTCCCTGACTCGGATTTTGTCTCGTGTTTTCGGTTTCGTTAAATCCCGGTGTTATGAAATCTGATTTTATTTTAAAATTTGATTTTAATTTTAAAATTATTTATTTGAAATAATTATATAAAATTTGGGATTTTAATGAATTAAAGTCTCGTGTTTTCGGTTTCGGTAAATCCCGGTGTTATTAAATCGGATTTTATTTTAAAATTTGATTTTAATTTTAAAATTATTTATTTGAAATAATTATATAAAATTTGGGTTTTTAATGAATTAAAGTCAAAGTTCTAATTTTTGAGAAAATTATAAATATCACTTTGAATAATATTTTTGACAAAAATTTAATTTTGAATTAATTGTGATTTTGTCAAATTGATCCGGGTTCGATTTTGAATAAATTCTTGAATAATGAATTAATATTCAAATTACTTAAGTTAGTTGTAACTTGAAGTCAAGGGAATTTTAAATTTAAATTCAAGCGGAAGCATGCTAGTTTTAGGTGATCATGGGTTAGTCTTATGTATATTTAAATTATGCAAATGGATGATTTCAATTGGGGTCGGAGCCCCATAGTTGTACGTTTCCAATTGGGGTTGGAGCCCTACTTATGTGCGTACTGTTATATGCTTATTATGTGGCTTTCCTTATTATTGTTTTTGGAGCGGGGTATGCCTCATGTATTTGTCTATAGCCAATATGAAGATTGAGCCATATTTGTGACACCCCGTCTTTCCGATGAGCTAGGTATAACGTCACGAGAGGTTTTTTCGACGTTTTGATTTCTCTTTTGATTTATTTTGTACTTTGAATCAATTGTTTAAGTGATTCTATGCCCTAAATGTTTTAAATTCGCACCTTAATTCTTGTATTTAATTTCTATTACCAGAATTTATTATCCGAACTATGTGAATACATGATATAATTGAATTATATGTTTATGAACTCATTTACGTGTTTATTTATTCGTTTTTACTTGTTCGAATTGGTTAGAGACCATTTCTCGATTTTTGGGATGCGAGGGCCTAACGAGCTTTAGTGCACCTTATATTACGGAGGCCATAACTTGAGATCGAGGATTCGGATTCGAATTCCAGAAGTGGAGTCGGACTTGTAACGAGATTTGCAAGCTAAGTAACCTAGCCTTATATTTTTCTAAGTCTTTTTGAGCCTACGAAATTTGATCGAAACAAGCTACGAGTGCCTAAATGAATCCACATTACAACGTCTGACTACCGGTATAGGTGAGGGTTAAAATGTTTTCAACTGGAATCATGCTATACATATGTATCTATATAAAAACTATTTCCAAGCCTACCTACCATTTACCGAATCACTTTCCCGAAATGAATTGTCAAATTTGTAATTCCATACACTGAGAGCCACACTTTACTTGTTCTTCCGAAAACCTTGTATGGAATTATGGCTCGCATAACTTTACTGCTTTATATATATCTTATTTATGCCATTCACTCAGTTTTGTAGAGACTGAACCCTCCCTTCTTTGTCCCTCAGGTTCCCTTGCAGGCGTAGCTAGGCGGGAAATTACTTTACTTATTGTAATTTCATATCTAGCTCGTGTCACACAGTCGTTGCACCACACACTCATATTATCTTTTGTTATGTATTATGATGAGGCCGTGCAGGCCACACACTTTCATCACTTGGAGAATATTTGATTGTGTAAAAATTTATATATTCTACTCGTCCCGTTATGTCATAGCTTCCGCGTTCTTGATTATACTCTGGAATATATATATTTTGTTTGGATGCATGATTTGTTGGTATAGGATTAGTCCCGCCTAGCCAGGGTTTGTGTCGTGTCTTCGTTCGCTAAGATTGGACTTGTATGCGGACTATATTCGTATATGAGTTTGGTCTTAGTGTAGGGGATGTGGGGTCCTACGCACGGCAGTCACATCCTAAAGTGGTATCAGATTTTTGAGTTGCAAAACCGGAGTTCTCGTGTCGAGTCTGTCCAGTTCGTATGGCTTAGGAACAACTTGTCAACGTGTTTTACATCTTACTTGCTAATTTCTTGCTTATGTGAATTTAATTGATGCATTTCTTGTTTCATGAGCATAAAATTGATCAAACATGCATTTTCAGTGTTCGATATTTGAGGATACCTCCCCGAAGAGATCGTTCTCCTACTCCTCATGAGAGGAACCCACGGGCTACACTCGAAAATTTCATGGAAGCCGTTATGAACTTTGAGGAAAGTAGGCTTCGGGAGAATCCACCACCACCTCCGGCTCCGGTCCCTCCCCCGGTTAAAGAAGGGGGTTTATCTCAAGCTCAACGGGACTTTCGTTCTTACCACCCACCTCAATTCCATGGAGGTAATGATGTACAAGCCAAAAATTGGTTGGCCGAAATTTAGGATATATTCCGAGTGTGTCGTTGTAGCCTACAAGATATGGTTGATCTCTACATCTTCCAACTTCAAGGAGAAGCCTGAAATTGGTGAAATACCTCAAGAATCCAAATCCAAGCAAATGGTGATGATTTGAATCGGGAAACTTTTGTGAGGGATATAAAAAACTACATTCCTCCGTCAACAAGGACTCGTAGGCTTAGGGAATTCCTTTATCTTAAACAAGCCAGAAGGACTGTTAATGAATATATCATGGAATTTAACCGGTTAGCCCCTTATGCTTCTCATATTGTCGGGGATGACGAGCTCAAGGCGTTACAATTTGTGGAAAGCCTTCGGTATGAAATCAAGGATGTAATTGGGGTGTCTAATGTAAGAACTTGGACAAAGGCAACCGACAAAGCCCTCAAAGCCGAGGCCAAGATTGCAAAGGGTAAAGCAAGATCCTTTTATTCTGGATCCAGTTCGGGAACGGGTAAAAGGCCCACAATTCAGCAATTTCAAGGTCCTAAGGGTAACGAGAAGAAACACAAGTTTAAAGGGAAAGCTCCGCCATTACCGGCTCCACCATCTCAACAAGGGAAGCCTGGTTGCTCACATTGTGGACATCCATCTCACACTTATGAGACTTGTCGACGCCGGTTGGGTTTATGCTTGAGATGTGGTAAAGCTGATCATAAGATCGACACCTGTCCGGAGATGCCACCGAGAACACAACAAGGAGGCCAAAGGCCACTGATTAAAGCTCATGCCTATGCTATTGGTAGAGAAGAACAAGAGGCCGATGTTGATCCAAACTCCATGCTGGAAGGTACCGTATACATTCATGGCATACATATTCATACATTATTTGATCCGGGTGCTACTCACTCTTTTCTTTGTACCAGTGTGGTATCTTCTTTGCCTTTGCTTGTTGCTTGTACTTCTTTGTGCTTTGTGATTAGTTCTCCTCTCGGGGGGAGCTTAAAGTCGAACCGTGTGTTTAGGGAGGTACCGGTGAGCATAGAGGGCTGTGTTTTCCCCGCAGACCTGATCGAGATGCCCATGGAGAGATACGGGATAATTTTGGGCATGGATTGGCTCTTTCAACACCGAGCAAAGATTGATTGTTTTGAGAAGAAGATCTATTTGGATTCGGTTGTGTTTTTTTTGAAAGGGTACAAAGACTCCACCTCTACTTTCCTTCACTGAAGCTTACGAGTTGATCCGGGAGGGAGCTATCGGTTTTTTGGCTTATCTTCTTAACAAACCCAAGGATCAAGCTAAGATTGAAGAGATGGAAGTGGTTAAGGACTTTCTGAGTGTATTTTTTGAGACTTTGGATTCTCTAGCACCTGAGCGGGAGATTGTGTTTGTGATTAATTTGTTCCCGAGAGCGCCTTATTCGAAGTCTCCTTACCGAATGGCTTCAGCCGAGTTGAAGGAGCTGAAAACTCAACTCGATGATCTCCTAGCTAGTGGTTACATCCGACAGAGTTGCTCGCCGTGGGGTGCACCGGTTCTGTTTGTAAAGAAGAAAGATGGAACCTTGAGAATGTGTATCGATTATCGCGAGCAAAATAGGATGATAATCAAGAATAAATATCCCCTTCCTCATATTGAAGAGCTTTTTGATCTTCTACAAGGATCGAAGGTTTATTCCGAGCTTGATTTTCGACAAGGATACTATCAGCTGTAAATCCAAGAAAAGAACATTCCTAAGACAGGATTTAACACTCGGTATGGGCTTTTTGAGTTTGTGGTGATACCGTTTGGATTGACTAATGCCCCTGCAGCTTTTATGGATATGATGCATAGGATTTTTCGTCCGTATCTTGACAAGTTTGTGGTGATTTTCATCGACGATATCCTAGTGTATTCCAAGTCTCCCGAAGAGCATGCACAACACTTGAACATCGTGTTAGAGACTCTTAGAGAGCACCAGTTGTTCGCTAAATTCAGTAAGTGTGAATTTTGGTTGGATCGGGTAACTTTCTTGGGCCATGTGATATCCGGAAATGGAGTAGAGGTAGATCCCTCTAAAATTGAAACAGTGGTGTGAGGGGAGAAACCGAAGAACGCCTCAGAGATAAGAAGCTTCTTGGGTTTAGTAGGGTACTAACAGAGATTCGTGAAGGATTTCTACAACATTGCTTCTCGTTTGACCCGATTAACTAAGAAAGAGGTAAGGTTTGAGTAGGACGAGGCCTGCGAGGCAAGTTTTCAGACTTTGAAGGAAAGATTAACTTTGGCTCCAGTATTAGCCCTACCCCAGGGTGCAGAAGGGTTTGTTGTGTTTACTGATGCCTCGAAGGAAGGTCTGGGATGTGTTCTCATGCAAAATGGTCGAGTAATAGCTTATGGCTCGACAAAGCTTAAAGATCAAGAGAAGAATTATCCCACTCACGATCTCGAGTTAGCCGCCGTAGTGTTTACCCTAGCAAAGTGGCGTCATTATCTCTACGTAGTCACTTTTGAGATCTACTCCGACCACAAGAGGCTCAAGTACTTATTGACTCAGAAAGAATTGAATATGAGGCAAAGGCGTTAGATGGAATCACCCGAAGACTACGATTGTACCATCCATTATCATCCGGGTAAAGCTAATGTGGTCGCGGATGCATGGAGCAAGAAGGCTAGCGTATCTTCTTTGGAAGTTGATTCGGGAAAAAACATCGATCCTACCATGTTGAAGGCTCGCATGGCTAATATCACGATACAACCCGATTTGAAGCAAAAGTTGTTTGATGCACAATCTATGGATCCCGAGATTCGGAAGTTGGTATTGAAAGCTCGTGATGATCCTGAGTGTCCATTTGGTTTCGATGATACCGGTTTGTTGAGATTCAAGACAAGGGTTTGTGTACCCGAGGAGTTGAAACGGGTAATATTAGAAGAAGCTCACAGGTCGGCTTATTCTATCCACCCCGGAGGTATAAAGATGTATCGGGACTTGATGAAGTTCTATTGGTGGAGAGGTTTAAGGAAAGATGTTGCCAAATTCGTGAAGCATTGCAAGACGTGCCAAATGGTAAAGGCGGAACATCAAAAGCCCGGAGGCTTATTACAACCTTTACCCATCCCGGAGTGGAAGTGGGAACAAGTTACCATGGATTTTATATCCGGATTACCCAAAGCTAAGGGTGGACTCGACGGGATCTGGGTGATAGTTGATCGGTTAACTAAGTCGGCGCACTTCCTAGCGGTCCGAATGTCTGATAAGATAAGCAATCTTGCAGATAGGTATTGCCGAGAAATAGTCAGACTTCATGGTACTCCCCTCAGTATAGTTTCCGATAGAGATCCGAGATTCACCTCTAAGTTGTGGCAAGAGCTTCAGAAGAGATTGGGTACCAAGCTTAAGTTCAGCACCGCTTCTCATCCCCAGACTGATGGGTAATCAGAGAGATTGATATAGTATTTAGAGGATATGCTCAGAGCATGTGCTTTGAATTTTCAGACGAAGTGGGATGAACACTTACACTTGATCGAGTTTGTTTACAATAACAGCTACCAAGCCTCGATTAAAGCAGCTCCTTATGAGATGCTCTACGGTCATAAATGTCGATCACCGTTGTTTTTCGATCTCGAAGAGTGGAGATGGTTGAAACAAGAAGGTGTTCAAAGGGATGTTAGAAAGATAAATCTTTCAGTAGCCACTGAAGATGCTGTTCAGAAGGTTCAGATGATAAGACAATGTATGAAAGCTGCTCAAGATCGATAGAAGAGTTATGCCGATCGCTGGAGAAGGAACCTCGAGTTTGAGGTTGGTGATCGTGTGTTCTTGAAGGCATCCTCTCTCAAGGGTTTTGCAAGAATTGCCAACGAGGGAAGTTGAACCCTCGACACCTAGGTCTTTTCAAGATTCTTGAGAAAGTGGGTGAAGTCGCTTACCGATTAGACCTACCTCCAAGTCTAATCGGGATTCACAATGTCTTCCATGTGTCTCAGTTGAGGAAGTACTATCCCGATGATTCAGAGATCCTTCCCCTCGAAGAAGCCGAAGTTGAACCGGATTTAACCTTTGTCCAGAAGCCGGATAAGATTATGGATCGGAAATTTTAAGAGTTGAGGAATCGGCGTATTCCCTTGGTTAAGGTTTTGCAGAGAAGCAATAAGATCGAAGAAGCTACTTGGGAAACGGAGGACAAGATGAAAAGATTTCATCCGGAATTGTTTCCAGGCGAGCAGTGAATCTGCGGACCAGATTCTTTTAAGGGGAGGAGGTTGTGACGCCCCGACTTCTCGACCGTACAGGTACGTGCGCCAAGCGTGAGAGTTTTGAGATTTAGGATTTTTTTAATTTTTTTTTCTTTCTGTTATTTAATTGCGCGATTTAATTTATTTTACGTGAATAATTGTGATTTATGTGTTTTAATTTCTACCTTCGTGAATTAATGATGTGAGTTTCGTATTTAATTCTTCCGAGCATGAATTATATGTATAATTATCCCTAATTTGAGAATCATTTTTGTTTAATTGACCTTAATTGCAACATATTGAAATTCTTGGATTTGATGATTATTGAATCTGGACTTACTTGTAATTTGCCTACCACATTGCATACATTTAAATTCTTGAGGGACTAAGTGGCAATTTCCCTTCCCCTACACATACATTTATCAATATATACACCTATACACACACACATTTTATTTCATCTTCATCTCTTCACACAAGAGCAAGAACATCCCAACCTCTCCCTCCCTTCCCTTCAAGTTCGAATCACCAAGAGACATGGAAGACCAAGATTTTCTCCATTTTTATCAAAGATTTAAGCTCCAAGACCCCATCTTCATCCTTTCTTTTTATTCCATCCATCATCAAGGTAAGAGCATGTGTATATATGTTTTGAAACTTGAAGTAAATCTAGGGCTTTTTGGTTTGCGGTTGTCCTAAGTGTGTGTGGTGCTTAAGGGATGATTTAGGGAAGGATTTGGTGCAATTATACCTTGGCTTGGATGAGTTAAAGCATGAGTGATCAATTTCATATTTAAGGGTTTTGTTTTGAACTTTGTTGGATTCATGCATGTTTCCTTGGATTAAATGATGCCTAGTTGAGATATTATGATCATATGCATGTTATTTGGGGTTTTCGGTGCTTTTGGTTGAGGTTTGAAGTGATTTGGTTGTTTGGTGTTTTCCTCCCGCGAAGAGCCCTGTTCCTTCTGCGTTTTGCTGCCCAAAATGACTCCCCGGGCGGGGAGTTTTTCTACTAAAAAGTACCCGGGCCGGTACTTTAGTACAAAAGGGTTTTTGCACTGTTTTCCCCGGTTGGGCAAATTTTACCTTGTATTTTCCACGGTCGGGTACCCCCTCATACGACCTTCGATTGACCTGATTTTAGGACATGATCAACCTTTTTAAGTCTAGAACAATCTCCAATTGGAATCACCCCAAAATTTTTTCTATATTGTGAGTTATAACAGTTTTAATTTGGTGTCGCCAATTCGCCGAGATTCTGTATTCGTTCAACTTCAAACCTAAGCCATTTTCGCCTCGCTTTGAACCATGATTCAAGCCATATACCATTTTACTTTCCAATCCAACAAACGAAACTCCATTTCATCTTCTAGAACTTAAGATATTCCAGTTTTACTATAGCTTGTACTTTTCAGAAAACTGTCAGCTTTGGCCTAATTTAACTCGGAACCTCTTTTTGTGATCTTATTCCTTTTTTCTCGTATCTTTCCACCTCCGAACTTGTTTCTAACTTATTATTTCTTGATTATATGCCTATACTTGTTCTTATAGGCATTTATGTCGCTTGATTGACGTGAATTGGTTTCACTAATTGCATGTGCACCTTGTTAGGGCGTTTAAATGTTGTTTTATACATTAATTGTGCACATGAACATGTCATTGATATAACATGATTTCATATTCATGTCTTATGTGTTCAATTCACTTGCCGTACGTCGTACCTGGTTCATATTGAGTCAAGTTTCACTCGTGTCTTGTTTCCTTTGTCCAGAGAGTTCTCAGGAGGACGTTGAGCACGTCGAGTAGGGTTTGAGAGTCCTCATTCTTCGCTTTTTGTCCGGTAAAGGTGAGGAATTGTTAGGATATATATATCAACCATACAAACATATTATGTGCATTTTGGTCCAAAATCTATACTATATTTATACTTGATTTCTCAAACGAACTTATGTTTTCAAAATTAAACCAATCATTGATCTTGTCCTGTTTTGGCAAGAACATTACACTTCCTGGGGCCCAGGGGCTTGTGTACTGAGGGAACGTGGAAAGCCCGGGCCGACGGTCACCTCTTGCATAAGTCCCACCATTTTGGAGTAGCCCGGATGACCGTCAGGAGGATTGATGGACCGATGGGATTCCGGTCAATGGGATTCATGTACCCATTGATCACCTTGTCCTGGGTAGTAAGGGCTAGCTACCCGAACCACCAACCCAGAGGAAAAAGGAGTACTTGTGCACCTTAACTAGATCCTGTAACTAAGTGAAACCTAATAAATTGCATGATCGCCTAATAACTTATCTTGTACACTAAAGGAGTAAGGTTGGAGAATGCTCACTCGCCGGGCCACTGAATCACTTTCCCGCAATGGATTGTCAAATTTGTAATTCCATACACTGAGAGCCACACTTTCCCTGTTCTTTCGAAAACCTTGTATGGAATTATGGCTCGCATGACTTTACTGCTTTATATATATCTTATTTGTGCCATTCAGTCGGTCTTGTAGAGACTGACCCCTCCCTTCTTTGTCCCTCAGGTTCCCTTCCAGGCGTAGCTAGGCGGGAAATTGCTTTACTTATTGTAATTTCATGTCTAGCTCGTGTCACACAGTCGTTGTACCACACACTCATATTATCTTTTGTTATGTATTATGATGAGGCCGTGTAGGCCACACACTTTTGTCACTTGGAGAATATTTGATTGTGTAAAAATTTGTACACTCTACTTGTCCCGTTATGACATAGCGTTCGCGTTGTTGATTATACCCTGGAATATATATATTTTGTTTGGATGCATGATTTGTTGTTACAGGGTTAGTCCCGCCTAGCCAGGGTTCGTGTCGTGTCTCCGTTCGCCAGGATTGGACTTGTATGCGGACTATATTCGTATATGAGTTGGGTCTTAGTGCGGGGGATGTGGGGTCCCACGCTCGGGTGTCACATCCTAAAGTGGTATCAGAGCTTCGGGTTTTAAAACCGGAGTTCTCGTGTCGAGTCTGTCCAGGTCGTACGGTTTAGGAACAACTTGTCAACATGTTTTGCATCTTAATTGCCAATTTCTTGCTTATGCGAATTTAATTGTTGCATTTCTTATTTCATGAGCATAAAATTGATCAAATATGATTTCATATGCATGTCTTATGTGTTCAATTCACTTGTCGTGCGTCATACCAGGTTCATATTGAGTCAAGTTTCACTCGTGTCTTGTTTCCATTGTCCAGAGAGTTCTCAGGAGGACGTTGAGCACGTCGAGTAGGGTTTGAGAGTCCTCATTCTTCCCTTTTTGTCCGGTACAGGTGAGGAATTGTTAGGATATATATATCAACCACACAAACATATTATGTGCATTTTGGGCCAAAATCTATACGATATTTATACTTGATTTCTCAAATGAACTTATGTTTTCAAAATGAAACCAATCATTGATCCTATCCTGTTTTGGCGACAGCATTACATTTCTTGGGGCCCATGGGCTTGTGTACTGAGGGAACTGGGAAAGCACGGGCCGACGGTCACCTCTTGTATAAGTCCCACCATTTTGGAGTAGCCCCGGATGACGGTTAGGAGGATTGATGGACCGATGGGATTCCGGTCAATGGGATTCATGTACCCATTGATCACCTTGTCCTGGGTAGTAAGGGCTAGCTACCCGAACCACCAACCCAGAGGAAAAAGGAGTACTTGTGCACCTTAACTAGATCCTGTAACTATCTGAAACCTAATAAATTGGATGATCGCCTAATAACTTATTTTGTGCACTAAAGGATTAAGGTTGGAGAATGCTCACTCGCCGAGCCACTGAATCACTTTCCCGAAATGGATTGTCAAATTTGTAATTCCATACACTGAGAGCCACACTTTACCTGTTCTTCCGAAAACCTTGTATGGAATTATGGCTCACATGACTTTAATGCTTTATATATATCTTATTTGTGCCATTCACTTAGTCTTGTAGAGACTGACCCCTGCCTTCTTTGTCCCTCAGGTTCCCTTGCAGGCGTAGCTAGGCGGGAAATTGCTTTACTTATTGTAATTGCATGTCTAGCTCGTGTCATACAGTCATTGCACCACACATTCATATTATCTTTTGTTATGTATTATGATGAGGCCGTGTAGGCCACACACTTTTGTCACTGGGAGAATATTTGATTGTGTAAAAATTTGTACATTCTACTCGCCCCGTTATGACATAGCTTTCGCGTTGTTGATTATACTCTGGACTATATATATTTTGTTTGGATGCATGATTTGTTGTTACAGGGTTAGTCCCGCCTAGCCAGGGTTCGTGTCGTGTCTCCGTTCGCTAGGATAGGACTTGTATGCGGACTATATTCGTATATGAGTTTGGTCTTAGTGCGGGGGATGTGGGGTCCCACGCTCGGGTGTCACATCCTAAAGTGGTATCAGAGCTTCGGGTTGCAAAACCGGAGTTCTCGTGTCGAGTCTGTCCAGGTCGTACGGCTTACGAACAACTTGTTAACGTGTTTTACATCTTAATTGCCAATGTCTTGCTTATGCGAAATTAATTGTTGCATTTCTTATTTCATGAGTACAAAATCGATCAAATATGATTTCATATTCATGTCTTATGTGTTCAATTCACTTGTCGTGCGTCATACCTGGTTCATATTGAGTCAAGTTTCACTTGTGTCTTGTTTCCTTTGTCCAGAGAGTTCTCAGGAGGATGTTGAGCACGTCCAGTAGGGTTTGAGAGTCCTCATTCTTTCCTTTTTGTCCGGTACAGGTGAGGAATTGTTAGGATATATATATCTACCATACAAACATATTATGTGCATTTTGGGCCAAAATCTATACTATATTTATACTTGATTTCTCAAACGAACTTATGTTTTCAAAATGAAACCAATCATTGATCCTGTCCTGTTTTGGCGAAAACATTACACTTCCTGGGGCCCAGGGGCATGTGTACTAAGGGAACCGGGAAAGCACGGGCCGACGATCACCTCTTGCATAAGTCCCTCCATTTTGGAGTAGCCCGGATGACCGTCAGGAGGATTGATGGACCGATGGGATTTCGGTCAATGGGATTCATGTACCCATTGATCACCTTGTCCTGGTTAGTAAGGGCTAGCTACCCGAACCACCAACCCAGAGGAAAAAGGAGTACTTGTGCACCTTAACTAGATCCTGTAACTAAGTGAAACCTAATAAATTGCATGATCGCCTAATAACTTATCTTGTACACTAAAGGAGTATGGTTGGAGAATGCTCACTCGCCGAGCCACTGAATCACTTTCCCGCAATGGATTGTCAAATTTGTAATTTCATACACTGAGAGCCACACTTTCCCTGTTCTTTCGAAAACCTTCTATGGAATTATGGCTCACATGACTTTACTTCTTTATATATATCTTATTTGTGCCATTCACTCAGTCTTGTAGAGACTGACCCCTCCATTCTTTGTCCCTCAGGTTCCCTTGCAGGCGTAGCTAAGCGGGAAATTGCTTTACTTATTGTAATTTCATGTCTAGCTCGTGTCACACAGTCGTTGTACCACACACTCATATTATCTTTTGTTATGTATTATGATGAGGCCGTGTAGGCCACACACTTTTGTCACTTGGAGAATATTTGATTGTGTAAAAATTTGTACACTCTACTCGTCCCGTTATGACATAGCGTTCGCGTTGTTGATTATACTCTGGAATATATATATATTTTGTTTGGATGCATGATTTGTTGTTACAGGGTTAGTCCGGCCTAGCCAGGGTTCGTGTCGTGTCTCTGTTCGCTAGGATAGGACTTGTATGCGGACTATATTCGTATATGAGTTTGGTCTTAGTGCGGGGGATGTGGGGTCCCACGCTCGGGTGTCACATCCTAAAGTGGTATCAGAGCTTCGGGTTGCAAAACCGGAGTTCTCGTGTCGAGTCTGTCCAGGTCGTACGGCTTACGAACAACTTGTTAACGTGTTTAGCATCTTAATTGCCAATTTCTTGCTTATGCGAATTTAATTGCTGCATTTCTTGTTTCATTTGCATAAAATTGATCAAATATGATTTCATATTCATGTCTTATGTGTTCAATTCACTTGTCGTGCATCAAACCTGGTTCATATTGAGTCAAGTTTCACTCGTGTCTTGTTTCCTTTGTCTAGAGAGTTCTCAGGAGGACGTTGAGCACGTCGAGTAGGGTTTGAGAGTCCTCATTCTTCCCTTTTTGTCCGGTACAGGTGAGGAATTGTTAGGATATATATATCAACCATACAAACATATTATGTGCATTTTGGGCTAAAATCTATACTATATTTATACTTGATTCCTCAAACGAACTTATGTTTTCAAAATGAAGCCAATCATTGCTCCTATCCTGTTTTGGCGACAGCATTACACTTCTTGGGGCCCAGGGGATTGTGTACTGAGGGAACCGGGAAAGCACGGGCCGACGGTCACCTCTTGTATAAGTCCCACCATTTTGGAGTAGGCCGGATGACGGTCAGGAGGATTGATGGATTGATGGACCGATGGGATTCCGGTCAATGGGATTCATGTACCCATTGATCACCTTGTCCTGGGTAGTAAGGGCTAGCTACCCGAACCACCAACCCAGAGGAAAAAGGAGTACTTGTGCACCTTAACTAGATCCTGTAACTATGTGAAACCTAATAAATTGCATGATCGCCTAATAACTTATTTTGTACACTAAAGGAGTAAGGTTGGAGAATGCTCACTCGCCGAGCCACTGAATCACTTTCCCGAAATGGATTGACAAATTTGTAATTCCATACACTGAGAGCCACACTTTACCTGTTTTTCCGAAAACCTTGTATGGAATTATGGGTCACATGACTTTACTGCTTTATATATATCTTATTTGTGCCATTCACTCAGTCTTGTAGAGACTGACCCCTCCCTTCTTTGTCCCTCAGGTTCCCTTGCAGGCGTAGCTAGGCGGGAAATTGCTTTACTTATTGTAATTTCATGTCTAGCTCGTGTCATACAGTCATTGTACCACGCATTCATATTATCTTTTGTTATGTATTATGACGAGGCCGTGTAGGCCACACACTTTTGTCACTTGGAGAATATTTGATTGTGTAAAAATTTGTACATTCTACTCGCCCTGTTATGACATAGCTTTCGCGTTGTTGATTATACTCTGGAATATATATATATTTTGTTTGGATGCATGATTTGTTGTTACAGGGTTAGTCCCGCCTAGCCAGGGTTCGTGTCGTCTGTCCGTTCGCTAGGATAGGACTTGTATGCGGACTATATTCGTATATGAGTTTGGTCTTTGTTCGGGGGATGTGGGGTCCCATGCTCGGGTGTCACATCCTAAAGTGGTATCAGAACTTCGGGTTGCAAAACCGGAGTTCTCGTGTCGAGTCTGTCCAGGTCGTTCGGCTTACGAACAACTTGTTAACGTGTTTTGCATCTTAATTGCCAATTTCTTGCTTATGCGAATTTAATTGCTGCATTTCTTATTTCATGAGCATAAAATTGATCAAATATGATTTCATATTCATGTGTTATGTGTTCAATTTACTTGTCGTGCATCATACCTGGTTCATATTGAGTCAAGTTTCACTCGTGTCTTGTTTCCTTTGTCCAGAGAGTTCTCAGGAGGACGTTGAGCACGCCGAGTAGGGTTTGAGAGTCCTCATTCTTCCCTTTTTGTCCGGTACAGGTGAGGAATTGTTAGGATATATATATCAACCATACAAACATATTATGTGCATTTTGGGCCAAAATCTATACTATATTTATACTTGATTCCTCAAACGAACTTATGTTTTCAAAATGAAACCAATCATTGCTCCTATCCTGTTTTGGCGATAGCATTACACTTCTTGGGGCCCAGGGGATTGTGTACTGAGGGAACCGGGAAAGCACGGGCCGACGGTCACCTCTTGTATAAGTCCCACCATTTTGGAGTAGCCCGGATGACGGTCAGGAGGATTGATGGACCGATGGGATTCCGGTCAATGGGATTCATGTACCCATTGATCACCTTGTCCTGGGTAGTAAGGGCTAGCTACCCGAACCACCAACCCAGAGGAAAAAGGAGTACTTGTGCACCTTAACTAGATCCTGTAACTATGTGAAACCTAATAAATTGCATGATCGCCTAATAACTTATTTTGTACACTAAAGGAGTAAGGTTGGAGAATGCTCACTTGTCGAGCCACTGAATCACTTTCCCGAAATGGATTGTCAAATTTGTAATTCCGTACACTAAGAGCCACACTTTACCTGTTGTTCCGAAAACCTTGTATGGAATTATGGCTCGCATGACTTTACTGCGTTATATATATCTTATTTGTGCCATTCACTCAGTCTTGTAGAGACTGACCCCTCCCTTCTTTGTCCCTCAGGTTCCCTTGCAGGCGTAGCTAGGCGGAAAATTGCTTATTATAATTTCATGTCTAGCTCGTGTCATACAGTCATTGTACCACACATTCATATTATCTTTTGTTATGTATTATGATGAGGCCGTGTAGGCCACACACTTTTGTCAATGGGAGAATATTTGATTGTGTAAAAATTTGTACATTATACTCGCCCCGTTATGACATAGCTTTCGCGTTGTTGATTATACTCTGGAATATATATATATATTTTGTTTGGATGCATGATTTGTTGTTACAGGGTTAGCCCCGCCTAGCCAGGGTTCGTGTCGTGTCTCCGTTCGCTAGGATAGGACTTGTATGCGGACTATATTCGTATATGAGTTTGGTCTTAGTGCGGGGGATGTGGGGTCCCACGCTCGGGTGTCACATCCTAAAGTGGTATCAGAGCTTCGGGTTGCAAAACCGGAGTTCTCGTGTCGAGTCTGTCCAGGTTGTACGGCTTACGAACAACTTGTTAACGTGTTTTGCATCTTAATTGCCAATTTCTTGCTTATGCGAATTTAATTGCTGCATTTCTTATTTCATGAGCATAAAATTGATCAAATATGATTTCATATTCATGTCTTATCTGTTCAATTCACTTGTCGTGCGTCATACCTGGTTCATATTGAGTCAAGTTTCACTCGTGTCTTGTTTCCTTTGTCCAGAGAGTTCTCAGGAGGATGTTGAGCACGTCGAGTAGGGTTTGAGAGTCCTCATTCTTCCCTTTTTGTCCGGTACAGGTGAGGAATTGTTAGGATATATATATCAACCATACAAACATGTTATGTGCATTTTGGGCCAAAATCTATACTATATTTATACTTGATTTCTCAAACGAACTTATGTTTTCAAAATGAAACCAATCATTGATCCTGTCCTCTTTTGGCGAGAACATTACACTTGCTGGGGCCCAGGGGCTTTTATACTGCGGAAACCGGGAAAGCACGGGCCGACCGTCACCTCTTGCATAAGTCCCACCATTTTGGAGTAGCCCGGATGACCGTCAGGAGGATTGATGGACCGATGGGATTCCGGTCAATGGGATTCATGTACCCATTGATCACCTTGTCCTGGGTAGTAAGGGCTAGCTACCCGAACCACCAACCCAGAGGAAAAAGGAGTACTTGTGCACCTTAACTTGATCCTGTAACTAAGTGAAACCTAATAAATTGCATGATCGCCTAATAACTTATCTTGTACACTAAAGGAGTAAGGTTGGAGAATGCTCACTCGCCGGGCCACTGAATCACTTTCCCGCAATGGATTGTCAAATTTGTAATTCCATACACTGAGAGCCACACTTTCCCTGTTCTTTCGAAAACCTTGTATGGAATTATGGCTCGCATGACTTTACTGCTTTATATATAACTTATTTGTGCCATTCAGTCGGTCTTGTAGAGACTGACCCCTCCCTTCTTTGTTCCTCAGGTTCCCTTGCAGGCGTAGCTAGGCGGGAAATTGCTTTACTTATTGTAATTTCATGTCTAGCTCGTGTCACACAGTCGTTGTACCACACACTCATATTATCTTTTGTTATGTATTATGATGAGGCCGTGTAGGCCACACACTTTTGTCACTTGGAGAATATTTGATTGTGTAAAAATTTGTACACTCTACTCGTCCCGTTATGACATAGCGTTCGCGTTGTTGATTATACCCTGGAATATATATATTTTGTTTGGATGCATGATTTGTTGTTACAGGGTTAGTCCCGCCTAGCCAGGGTTCGTGTCGTGTCTCCGTTCGCTAGGATTGGACTTGTATGCGGACTATATTCGTATATGAGTTGGGTCTTAGTGCGGGGGATGTGGGGTCCCACGCTCGGGTGTCACATCCTAAAGTGGTATCAGAGCTTCGGGTTGTAAAACCGGAGTTCTCGTGTCGAGTCTGTCCAGGTCGTACGGTTTAGGAACAACTTGTCAACATGTTTTGCATCTTAATTGCCAATTTCTTGCTTATGCGAATTTAATTGTTGCATTTCTTATTTCATGAGCATAAAATTGATTAAATATGATTTCATATTCATGTCTTATGTGTTCAATTCACTTGTCGTGCGTCATACCTGGTTCATATTGAGTCAAGTTTCACTCGTGTCTTGTTTCCATTGTCCAGAGAGTTCTCAGGAGGACGTTGAGCACGTCGAGTAGGGTTTGAGACTCCTCATTCTTCCCTTTTTGTCCGGTACAGGTGAGGAATTGTTAGGATATATATATCAACCACACAAATATATTATGTGCATTTTGGGCCAAAATCTATACTACATTTATACTTGATTTCTCAAACGAACTTATGTTTTCAAAATGAAACCAATCATTGCTCCTATCCTGTTTTGGCGACAGCATTACACTTCTTGGGGCCCAGGGGATTGTGTACTGAGGGAACCGGGAAAGCACGGGCCGACGGTCACCTCTTGTATAAGTCCCACCATTTTGGAGTAGCCCGGATGACGGTCAGGCGGATTGATGGATTGATGGACCGATGGGATTCCGGTCAATGGGATTCATGTACCCATTGATCACCTTGTCCTGGGTAGTAAGGGCTAGCTACCCGACCCACCAACCCAGAGGAAAAAGTAGTACTTGTGCACCTTAACTAGATCCTGTAACTATGTGAAACCTAATAAATTGCATGATCGCCTAATAACTTATTTTGTACACTAAAGGAGTAAGGTTGGAGAATGCTCACTCGCCGAGCCACTGAATCACTTTCCCGAAATGGATTGACAAATTTGTAATTCCATACACTGAGAGCCACATTTTACCTGTTCTTCCGAAAACCTTGTATGGAATTATGGATCACATGACTTTACTGCTTTGTATATATCTTATTTGTGCCATTCACTTAGTCTTGTAGAGACTGACCCCTGCCTTCTTTGTCCCTCAGGTTCCCTTGCAGGCGTAGCTAGGCGGGAAATTGCTTTACTTATTGTAATTGCATGTCTAGCTCGTGTCATACAGTCATTGCACCACACATTCATATTATCTTTTGTTATGTATTATGATGAGGCCGTGTAGGCCACACACTTTTGTCACTGGGAGAATATTTGATGGTGTAAAAATTTGTACATTCTACTCGCCCCGTTATGACATAGCTTTCGCGTTGTTGATTATACTCTAGAATATATATATTTTGTTTGGATGCATGATTTGTTGTTACAGGGTTAGTCCCGCCTAGCCAGGGTTCGTGTCGTGTCTCCGTTCGCTAGGATAGAACTTGTATGCGGACTATATTCGTATATGAGTTTGGTCTTAGTGCGGGGGATGTGGGGTCCCACGCTCGGGTGTCACATCCTAAAGTGGTATCAGAGCTTCGGGTTGCAAAACCGGAGTTCTCGTGTCGAGTCTGTCCAGGTCGTACGGCTTACGAACAACTTGTTAACGTGTTTTACATCTTAATTGCCAATGTCTTGCTTATGCGAAATTAATTGCTGCATTTCTTATTTCATGAGTACAAAATTGATCAAATATGATTTCGTATTCATGTCTTACGTGTTCAATTCACTTATCGTGCGTCATACCTGGTTCATATTGAGTCAAGTTTCACTCGTGTCTTGTTTCCTTTGTCCAGAGAGTTCTCAGGAGGATGTTGAGCACGTCCAGTAGGGTTTGAGAGTCCTCATTCTTCCCTTTTTGTCCGGTACAGGTGAGGAATTGTTAGGATATATATATCTACCATACAAACATATTATGTGCATTTTGGGCCAAAATCTATACTATATTTATACTTGATTTCTCAAACGAACTTATGTTTTCAAAATGAAACCAATCATTGATCCTGTCCTGTTTTGGCGAAAACGTTACACTTCCTGGGGCCCAGGGGCTTGTGTACTAAGGGAACCGGGAAAGCACGGGCCGACGATCACCTCTTACATAAGTCCCACCATTTTGGAGTAGCCCGGATGACGGTCAGGAGGATTGATGGACCGATGGAATTCCGGTCAATGGGATTCATGTACCCATTGATCACCTTGTCCTGGGTAGTAAGGGCTAGCTACCCGAACCACCAACCCAGAGGAAAAAGGAGTACTTGTGCACCTTAACTAGATCCTGTAACTATGTGAAACCTAATAAATTGCATGATCGCCTAATAACTTATTTTGTACACTAAAGGAGTAAGGTTGGAGAATGCTCACTTGTCGAGCCACTGAATCACTTTCCCGAAATGGATTGTCAAATTTGTAATTCCGTACACTAAGAGCCACACTTTACCTGTTGTTCCGAAAACCTTGTATGGAATTATGGCTCGCATGACTTTACTGCGTTATATATATCTTATTTGTGCCATTCACTCAGCCTTGTAGAGACTGACCCCTCCCTTCTTTGTCCCTCAGGTTCCCTTGCAGGCGTTACTAGGCGGAAAATTGCTTTACTTATTGTAATTTCATGTCTAGCTCGTGTCATACAGTCATTGTACCACATACTCATATTATCTTTTGTTATGTATTATGATGAGGCCGTGTAGGCCACACACTTTTGTCAATGGGAGAATATTTGATTGCGTAAAAATTTATACATTCTACTCGCCCCGTTATGACATAGCTTTCGCGTTGTTGATTATACTCTGGAATATATATATTTTGTTTGGATGCATGATTTGTTGCCACAGGGTTAGTCGTGCCTAGCAAGGGCTCGTGTCGCGTCTCCGTTCGCTAGGATTGGACTTGTATGCGGACTATATTCGTATATGAGTTTGGTCTTAGTGCGGGGGATGTGGGGTCCCACGCTCGGGTGTCATATCCTAAAGTGGTATCAGAGCTTCGGGTTGCAAAGCCGGAGTTCTCGTGTCGAGTCTGTCAAGGTCGTACGGCTTAGGAACAACTTGTCAACGTGTTTTCCATCTTAATTGCCACTCTCTTGCTTATGCGAATTTAATTGCTGCATTTCTTATTTCATGAGCATAAAATTGATCAAATATGATTTCATATTCATGTCTTACGTGTTCAATTCACTTGTTGTGCGTCATAACTGGTTCATATTGAGTCAAGTTTCACTCGTATCTTGTTTCCTTTGTCCAGAGAGTTCTCAGGAGGACGTTGAGCACGTCGAGTAGGGTTTGAGAGTCCTCATTCTTCCCTTTTTGCCCTGTACAGGTGAGGAATTGTTAGGATATATATATCAACCATACAAACATATTATGTGCATTTTGGGCCAAAATCTATACTATATTTATACTTGATTTCTCAAACGAACTTATGTTTTCAAAATGAAACCAATCATTGATCCTGTCCTCTTTTGGCGAGAACATTACACTTGCTGGGGCCCAGGGGCTTGTGTACTGAGGAAACCGGGAAAGCACGGGCCGACTGTCACCTGTTGCATAAGTCCCACCATTTTGGAGTAGCCCGGATGACGGTCAGGAGGATTAATGGACCGATGGGATTCCGGTCAAGGAGATTCATGTACCCATTGATCACCTTTTCCTAGGTAGTAAGGGCTAGCTACCCGAACCACCAACCCAGAGGAAAAAGGAGTACTTGTGCACCTTAACTACATCCTGTAACTATGTGAAACCTAATAAATTGCATGATCGCCTAATAACTTATTTTGTACACTAAAGGAGTAAGGTTGGAGAATGCTCACTCGCCGAGCCACTGAATCACTTTCCCGAAATGGATTGTCAAATTTCTAATTCCATACACTAAGAGCCACACTTTACCTGTTCTTCCGAAAACCTTGTATGGAATTATGGATCACATGACTTTACTGCTTTGTATATATCTTATTTGTGCCATTCGCTCAGTCTTGTAGAGACTGACCCCTCCCTTCTTTGTCCCTCAGGTACCCTTGCAGGCGTAGCTACGCGGGAAATTGCTTTACTTATTGTAATTTCATGTCTAGCTCGTGTCATACAGTCATTGTACCACACATTCATATTATCTTTTGTTATGTATTATGATGAGGCCGTGTAGGCCACACACTTTTGTCACTGGGAGAATATTTGATTGCGTAAAAATTTGTACATTCTACTCGCCCCGTTATGACATAGCTTTCGCGTTGTTGATTATACTCTGGAATATATATATTTTGTTTGGATGCATGATTTGTTGTTACAGGGTTAGTCGTGCCTAGCAAGGGCTCGTGTCGTGTCTCCGTTCGCTAGGATTGGACTTGTATGCGGACTATATTCGTATATGAGTTTGGTCTTAGTGCGGGGGATGTGGGGTCCCAGGCTCGGGTGTCACATCCTAAAGTGGTATCAGAGCTTCGGGTTGGAAAACCGGAGTTCTCGTGTCGAGTCTGTCCAGGTCGTACGGCTTAGGAACAACTTGTCAACGTGCTTTCCATCTTAATTGCCAATCTCTTGCTTATGCGAATTTAATTGATGCATTTCTTATTTCATGAGCATAAAATTGATCAAATATGATTTCATATTCATGTCTTATGTGTTCAATTCACTTGTCGTGCGTCATACCTGGTTCATATTGAGTCAAGTTTCACTCGTATCGTGTTTCCTTTGTCCAGAGAGTTCTCAGGAGGACGTTGAGCACGTCGAGTAGGGTTTGAGAGTCCTCATTCTTCCCTTTTTGCCCTGTACAGGTGAGGAATTGTTAGGATATATATATCAACCATACAAACATATTATGTGCATTTTGGGCCAAAATCTATACTATATTTATACTTGATTTCTCAAACGAACTTATGTTTTCAAAATGAAACCAATCGTTGATCCTGTCCTCTTTTGGCGAGAACATTACACTTGTTGGGGCCCAGGGGCTTGTATACTGAGGAAACCGGGAAAGCACGGGCCGACTGTCACCTCTTGCATAAGTCCCACCATTTTGGAGTAGCCCGGATGACGGTCGGGAGGATTAATGGACCGATGGGATTCCGGTCAATGGGATTCATGTACCCATTGATCACCTTTTCCTAGGTAGTAAGGGCTAGCTACCCGAACCACCAACCCAGAGGAAAAAGGAGTACTTGTGCACCTTAACTAGATCCTGTAACTATGTAAAACCTAATAAATTGCATGATTGCCTAATAACTTATTTTGTACACTAAAGGAGTAAGGTTGGAGAATGCTCACTCGCCGAGCCACTGAATCACTTTCCCGAAATGGATTGTCAAATCTGTAATTCCATACACTGAGAGCCACACTTTACCTGTTCTTCCGAAAACCTTGTATGGAATTATGGCTCACATGACTTTACTGCTTTGTATATATCTTATTTGTGCCATTCACTCAGTCTTGTAGAGACTGACCCCTCCCTTTTTTGTCCCTCAGGTTCCCTTGCAGGCGTAGCTAGGCGGGAAATTGCTTTACTTATTGTAATTTCATGTCTAGCTCGTGTCATACAGTCATTGTACCACACATTCATATTATCTTTTGTTATGTATTATGATGAGGCCGTGTAGGCCACACACTTTTGTCACTGGGAGAATATTTGATTGCGTAAAAATTTGTACATTCTACTCGCCCCGTTATGACATAGCTTTCGCGTTGTTGATTATACTCTGGAATATATATATTTTGTTTGGATGCATGATTTGTTGTTACAGGGTTAGTCGTGCCTAGCAAGGGCTCGTGTCGTGTCTCCGTTCGCTAGGATTGGACTTGTATGCGGACTATATTCGTATATGAGTTTGGTCTTAGTGCGGGGGATGTGGGGTCCCACGCTCGGGTGTCACATCCTAAAGTGGTATCAGAGCTTCGGGTTGCAAAACCGGAGTTCTCTTGTCGAGTCTGTCCAGGTCGTACGGCTTAGGAACAACTTGTCAACGTGTTTTCCATCTTAATTGCCAATCTCTTGCTTATACGAATTTAATTGATGCATTTCTTATTTCATGAGCATAAAATTGATCAAATATGATTTCATATTCATGTCTTATGTGTTCAATTCACTTGTCGTGCGTCATACCTGGTTCATATTGAGTCAAGTTTCACTCGTATCTTGTTTCCTTTGTCCAGAGAGTTCTCAGGAGAACGTTGAGCACGTCGAGTAGGGTTTGAGAGTCCTCATTCTTCCCTTTTTGCCCTGTACAGGTGAGGAATTGTTAGGATATATATATCAACCATACAAACATATTATGTGCATTTTGGGCCAAAATCTATACTATATTGATACTTGATTTCTCAAACGAACTTATGTTTTCAAAATGAAACCAATCTTTCATCTTGTCCTGTTTTGGCGAGAACATTACACTTCCTGTGGCCCAGGGGCTTGTGTACTGAGGGAACCGGGAAAGCACGGGCCGACGTTCACCTGTTGCATAAGTCCGACCATTTTGGAGTAGCCCGAATGACGGCCTGTGGGATTGATGGACCGATGGGATTCCGGTCAATGGGATTCATGCACCTATTGATCACCTTGTCCTGGGTAGTAAGGGCTAGCTACCCGCACGTGAGGCACCACATCCCCCGCACAATAGCTCAACACGAGTACCGAAATGGTAAATCCGCACCCGTATCAAACCATAGTGAACGGGAGACAAACATAAAATCCCCCTATGCTAGGCGGAACTTAGACCCTGCAATAACAACCAATCAACAAAATATAGTGCCTTAGAAAACTAAAACTCAAACATACAAACCATAAGCAGACTAGGGCTCTTCAGGCCTCTTTTAAACTCATAATCAAAGCCCAACAAAAGCAATTCAATAGCGATTATACAAGAATCAATTCCATGATCTTACAAGGTCGAATCAATCACAATTTAAATGCATAAGGTGAATGCAGAGTCGCTTCTAACTTAACTTGACCGACTCAAACTCAACATAACTCCGCCTAGCTCAAGACTCCAAAGCCAAACCTGCACGCTAAAGTGTTGGGGAGGGAGAGGGTCAGTCTCTAGAAGACTGAGTGACCAGGAGCGATACATATATATGTAAAACATGCACATGCAAGTCATAAATCCCGAGCAAGGTTTTATTTAGAATTAGTTCCCAAAAAGGGCAAGAGAATGACCAAGCAATACTCGGATTTTACGACTAATCATATTAATTCATTACGTTCATAAATCATACATAAACATAAGGCTCGGCGAGTGAGCGTGCATCATCTCCAACCAAACTCCGACCGTTTACGACAAATATCAATAATATTTTAAGTAGGTGATCATGCAATACATCATAATACATGCAGATCATATATCATAAAACATATTCGTTTGGGCAATCCGTGTCCCAGCCTTCCCGCACGGTGCATAACAATCATAACATAATATAATCATATTCATAAAACGGTTCCAACCTTCTTCCTCCGGGTGGTGGACGGGTTTGCAAGGCCCGACCACCCAATCATATCAATGCGGCTATGAGGTGCATGAGGCCTCAAAGCCCGGTTAGCGTTTCCCCATCAAAAACTCCTTGACGAAGTCCGTTTCGCCGTAATTGGTTGGAACTAGTATATGGGATCCCCGTCAGCCCTTGCTTCCTCGGTTAGCCACATATACTAAGTCCCGGGGCCCGAGCAATCATAAATCATAAATGTGTCTCGCCGAACATATCAATTCATAAGAAACCTAACATAATTCATAAATCATTTGAAAATGGTTTACTCGATCAATATTTACTCGGTACGTTCATTTGAAAACCATATAGAACTATATTAGGTTTTTGGCCAAAGGTTGTCACATACGGTTGTAGGGTTTAATATATAACTAGAACGAAAACACCCTCACCTGAACCGTGACGAAACAAGGAACGAGTACCAAGTGCCTGAACGATCAAGATCTCTCCACCCTGGAGATAAACTGTACAAAAGACAACATGACGTGTTCGTGAGACCCGAGACTCCAATGAACCATATAAGAGGCACGACATGCAATGGACATGATATGAATGCGTAAAAGATGGTATTATATCAGGGAAATGTTCATGTGCACTATTAAGAAATTTAAAGCGCATAATCAAACCATTCGTTCAAACATTTCATTTAAATTCATAAATTCGTAAATTCATATTTCATATCAATTTAATCTAAGAATTCAAATATAATCATAGCACGTACTATTTCACGTTTAAAATTAGAAATAGATTAAATAAAACGTTCAATCAATAATCGGTAAATTAGATACGTGAAATAGTGATTAATTAATCTAAGAATTCATTCAATAATCATGACACGTAGTATATCGCATTTATAATTAGAGAAGAGGCAACTAATCACTTTCAATTGAAGATCGAAATTAAATAAAACATGAAACAATAACAACTAAATTCTATAAAAATAATCATTTAATACTTAAATTATAAAATAAACATATATATATATATATAAGTAGGTCACCATGCATGCATATATATATTTATCATATTAACATATACATTAATATATTACCTTCTCATGCACACCCTATATACTACATATATATATATACTCACGCACTAAACATGCATGCACAGCATACACCCAATCTTCAACCATTCAAAATACTTAGTGATTAACTTTTCTTTCATGCACACACACTTGTAATCATGGAAGAACAGCTGCAGCAGATTCACTTTATCAACACAACACACACACAGTCAACCAAGAGAAAAACAGCAACGCAGCAGCAGTTTTACAGGTTTGGAAAACAAACACACACACATATACTGAACCAAGGAAGAACAGCAGCAACAAACTGGGCAATAGGCACACTCACACAGCAGCAAGAAAGGAAAGAAATGAAGGAAAAGAAGAGAACAGAAGCAGCAGCAACTACGTTCTGCAGGAAACTCAAAGGGTGACACCCCCGTGTCACCAAAACAGAGCATGCCGAGACACCCCCGTGTCTCGGTACAGTGAAAAATGGACAAGCAGCACCCCCGTTCCACTCTAGAAAGGCCAAGACGACACACCCGTGTCTCACAGCAGCAACAGAACAGAAGCTACGTAGGAATGAACGAAACAGGGTAGGAGAAAGGAAGGCACAATTCAAGCCGAAACTCACTCACAAGTAACAACCAAGGCAAGCTAACATATAAGGGATACAAGAGGCATAAATGATCAACAACCAAGCCTGAAAATAACCTCAACACACGCAACAAAACTGGGAAGAATGATAGCAGCTCTTACGCAGAGAAACAGGGGAAAAACTGGAGAAGGAACAGAGCAATCCCAAGATGATCAACCAACTCTTAACCATCATTCAATACCAGCATACTCAGTCATAAATGAGGGAAAAGGGTCATATATATATCATCAAAGCAAGTCATAGCTCAAGGGAAGTCAAGAATTCATCAAAATACATTAAAACCTAACTATTCATCCTCAAGCTTCAAAACCTCATGAAATCTGAGTCAAAAATAGATATGAAAAGATGAAAATACCCAGAGATTCATGTACAACATAATCCTAACTCACCTTGTTGATTGGATGAAAGATAATTGAGATTTGAGCTCTAAAATCCCAAGGATTGGCACAGTTGCGGGAAAACTGGACTGCAGAAGCTTTGGGGGAGTTTTGTGGTTTGTGTGAGGGTTAGATCGAGATGGGGCAGGTAAGGGCTGATAGAGGATTGAACTAGGGTTCAATGGAATCAAACCATGGTTAATTTGGTTAAAGTTTGGGTAAGATATGGCCATTTTTGTGCAACAAGGTCAGTTTGGTCGCCGTTTCGTTTTTCGGTTGAATTTCGGAGGTTCAAATGACGTTAGAAAAATATAACGCTAAGTTTACTAAACTCGAATTTTCGTTACGAGTTCAGCGGAGTTGACGGAACTCGAATCCGAGTTCCCGAGCTCAAGATATTAAATTCGGAACCAAGGGTACGCTAAGTGCTCTTTAGCCCCCGATTTGGTTCCACGATAGAAATTAAATTCGTTAACATAGCAAATGAATTCGAAAACATAAAACGAGCATATAGGCATGTTCATAACACATATTTACGACATACTACAATTTCACGGCAATTCGATATCATATCATATAAGAACGACGCACCAAGTAAGCAACCATGCACATTTTCATTAAGGTTCATGCATAAATAAAATTTAGACCAAATAAATAAATTCTAATATTAAATAAAATTTGAAGTCAAATGTAAATATATATATATATATGAATAATTTAATTAATATGGCTAAACATGCTTAATTAACAACATAATTAACATTATTCATTAAATTAACAATAATTAAAGAAATATATATATATATATATATATATATATATATATATATATATATACACTTAATATACGAAATATTTAAAATAATATTGAATTAAAATAAAATATAATAAAATAAAATAATAACGATTTATAATAAAATTAAATATGAAACACGTAAAAACAATTAATCACATAATTAAATAATTAAATTGCGCAATTTAGAAACAAATATGACATATTAATAAAATTGAAAAACCGGGGCGTTACAATCTCTCCCCCTTAAAAAGAATCCGTCCTCGGATTCACTGCACGCTTAAAACCACCAATGAGAGATTCCCCGTCTCTCGCAAACAACAAGGAGAGAGCCCCGTCTCTCGAGCAACAATGAGAGAACCCCGTCTCTCGCAAGCAAAGAGAGTACCCCGTCTCTCAAACAAAAATAAGAGAATCCCCGTCTCTTAGAAACAACGAGAGCACCCCGTCTCTCAAAGAAAAATAAGAGCAAGGAAGTCTCCAATACTCCCAAGAAACACACTCAAAAGCAAATTCAAAATCACACAAGCCACCCCAAGGCAAGTAACCGATATCATCCACGTTAATCATCAATTACTTCAAGTAATTTAACACGATAAGAAATCGAAACACATAACAAAGAAATTATCTGAATTAAGTTTGCATGGATGTAGGTATCATGGATGCTATGAGTACCGTTCACCGTAGTTACGAAAGTTAGAATCGTGAGTTATCGTTGTCCAGTGTATGATCTGTCCTGAGGATAAACTTAGTGCCCAACTTGTCTTTAACCGTTTCAGGGTATCCCGGTGGAGCAATTACTGAATCCTATAAGGATTATACTCTTAGATCCCTTCTGACGTTTATTGCTACTCAACTTCTTCAATCCTTCCTCAACCACTATTACATTCTTTTAGTCGGACTAACTCTTCCAAGTAATCCAATTGACATTCACCTTTGCATTTAGAATATTTGTTCCGATGTCCAATCCATATCTTTCATCCTTACCCATATCGGTGCTTAACATATCCCCTAGGATTACCACTATGGGCAACCTTGATGATTCCATCCCGACCTTAAGATGTTTACCCTTATGGTCTCCCTCAACACAAATCCTTTCCCATTTTCCGTTCCTGTTATCCGTTCATTCCCTTTAACCCCTTAAGGTTATATTCGGCATCTGGCCCCACATTTCTTGAATCGAAGATAGAATGTTCTTGGTGATTCTTGAAGTTTGATGTAAATCCTGTAATGATCATCTTTTCCGGTTTGGTTTCTTCTTAAATTTCCTTCTGAATTATCGTGGAAATAACCGAAGCCTTGATAATATTGTCATTATTGAACCCCCTTTTTACTCTATTGGATTACTCTTGATTGCCATCATTCCATTATATGCTAGCTTGATTCGACTCTCTCTCTCCTGTCAATTCTGACTTAGGGTTCACAGAAGCTCCCTTATAATTTTGTTATCCCCAGATCCATATTCTATACGTAGGAATATTCTCCAAGCCATTTCCGTTATACCTAGTGAGGGACTCCAACCCGAATTTAGTAACTTAGTTCTCCTCTTAACAACTTAACCATTCAAGCCGCCTTATTTATCTCTGATCATCACTAATAGGACTCCCAGGTCTTCCTTAATTTGCAATTTCGTTATTCCTACTAAAATATTTCTTCGAGCACCCCTTCAATCGTCCAATTTGTTCCTCGGTCGTGCTCTCCCCCTTAAATTTCTATTGTCACATGTTGAACTCCATTAGGGAGGATTTTGGTCAAAGGGCAACCCCAAGGTTTTGCATTTCAACTTCCCTTCTAATTCGCTTAATGTCCGAAACCCCTTTCCTATTCTCGTCCGATCCAAACACCCCGCAATCCACTCTAATCTTGCTTCTTCCTTATGAATTCCCGTTTCCATTAACCTATCCCTTACTTGAAATTCTTTGTTTCCCCGAAGTCATCTTCATCGAATTCTAGAGTGGCTTGGCTAAGTAATACTTGATAGGTGAGGTGAATGAGCTTCCTATCAAATAATCACTAAAATGTATGTCGGGTAAGGATGACAAGGCACATGGCACATTTGCAACGAAGTAAGAGGCCACATTACAGCAATGAAATCAAACAGAAATGCGCGAATAAACATAAGTCTAGAAAATAAATAATTAGTGCGAGGTATGATGCACGTGCTATGAATGTTTTGGAACCTGTCACCAATGTGGTAAGTTGTTAATTCGGGAGTTTTTCATCGTTCCTCCAAATCCTGGAGTTACTTTGACTTGCTGATTATTCCTTGCCTTTTCCCACGGTCTTCAAGACTTCCAAGAATTCTTGTATATCAGCTTGTACCTTCCACCATCCGGAGTTGAAATTTCACAATCCCTAATTTCTTCTACATCCCCTTGAGTTGGTATCTAAATTTTTCCCGAGAATCATCCTTTAACCAAGCTTCGCCTTTCTTTATCATTCTCATTTGTTACTCCATATCTTCTAATTCAACCTCACACACGCCAATTCAGCTTGGATTTGGAGAATGAACTCAAATCCTATCCTTAACATTATCACCCTCCATTAATTGTAGTTATCCTATCACTTATCTTCCTCTAACCCCTTCTTAACTTGTTTCCCATCTTACCTCGACTCCTCTTAATTATTGATACCTCTTTCCAATCTTGACTTCTAAAACTCGATTTCTAATTACCAATTTGATTTAGAAGCCTTTCGACAACCCTTGGCTTAATTCCCTCCAGATCAATTTTGCCTGAACCCTGAACTAAAATACCTTCAAGGCTGATATACCCCACTACTTAGGTTGAGCAATCCCCTGGATCCAAGTGAAGCACCCTAAGTCGTGGATTCACATAAATTGATCTTCAGAGTTACAACCATCCCGTGATTAACTCCTATCCTCCATGCCTCCGAAAGAATTGTAATAGATTGTTGTGATCATAGAACTTGGCCGTGGTTTGATATTATCTTTATAACCTGGAAATCATAACTCATTTCGAGAATATATGCATGCGATTAGTGCATGCTCATGGCAGGTATTCAGTACGAAAGGTAAGAATCCATATAAAATGCAACAAGTAATTCAACAAAATTCTTAAGGAAACCAAATTCCATATTCAAGATCGATGCAATGCACACAATATCACGTAGTCCCTATGCCATTCGACTTAGACTGACTCCAACACGACTCGAGAACACCGGTTTTGCAACCGGGCTCTGATACCACTTAAGGATGTAGCACCCCGCACGTGAGGCACCACATCCCCCGCACAATGGCTCAACACGAGTAACGAAATGGTAAATCCGCACCCGTATCAAACCATAGCGAACGGGAGACAAACCTAAAATCCTCCTAAGCTAGGCGGAACTTAGACCCTGCAATAACAACCAATCAACAAAATATAGTGCCTCAGAAAACTAAAACTCAAACATACAAACCATAAGCAGACTTGGGCTCTTCAGGCCTCTTTTAAACTCATAATCAAAGCCCAACAAAAGCAATTCAATAGCGATTATACAAGAATCAATTCCATGATCTTACAAGGTCGAATCAATCACAATTTAAATGCATAAGGTGAATGCAGAGTCGCTTCTAACTGAACTTGACCGACTCAAACTCAACATAACTCCGCCTAGCTCGAGACTCCAAAGCCAAACCTGCACGCTAAAGTGTTGGGGAGGGAGAGGGTCAGTCTCTAGAAGACTGAGTGAGCAGGAGCGATACATATATATGTAAAACATGCACATGCAAGTCATAAATCCCGAGCAAGGTTTTATTTAGAATTAATTCCCAAAAAGGGCAAGAGAATGACCAAGCAATACTCGGATTTTACGACTAATCATATTAATTCATTACGTTCATAAATCATACATAAACATAAGGCTCGGCGAGTGAGCGTGCATCATCTCCAACCAATCTCCGACCGTTTACGACAAATATCAATAATATTTTAAGTAGGTGATCATGCAATACATCATAATACATGCAGATTATATATCATAAAACATATTCTTTTGGGCAATCCGTGTCCCGGCCTTCCCGCACGGTGCATAACAATCATAACATAACATAATCATATTCATAAAATAGTTCCAACCTTCTTCCTCCGGGTGGTGGACGGGTTTGCAAGGCCCGACCACCCAATCATATCAATGCGGCTATGAGGTTCATGAGGCCTCAAAGCCCGGTTAGCGTTTCGCCGTCAAAAACTCCTTGACGAAGTCCGTTTCGCCGTAATTGGTTGGAACTAGTATATGGGATCCCCGTCAGCTATTGCTTCCTCGGTTAGCCACATATACTAAGTCCCGGGGCCTGAGCAATCATAAATCATAAATGTGTCTCGCCGAACATATCAATTCATAAGAAACCTAACATAATTCATAAATCATTTGAAAAGGGTTTACTCGATCAATATTTACTCGGTACGTTCATTTGAAAACCATATATAACTATATTAGGTTTTTGGCCAAAGGTTGTCACTTACGGTTGTAGGGTTTAATATATAACTAGAACGAAAACACCCTCACCTGAACCGTGACGAAACAAGGAACGAGTACCAAGTGCCTGAACGATCAAGATCTCTCCACCCTGGAGATAAACTGTACAAAAGACAACATGACGTGTTCGTGAGACCCGAGACTCCAATGAACCATATAAGAGGCACGACATGCAATGGACATGATATGAATGCGTAAAAGATGGTATTATATCAGGGAAATGTTCATGTGCACTATTAAGAAATTTAAAGCGCATAATCAAACCATTCGTTCAAACATTTCATTTAAATTCATAAATTCGTAAATTCATATTTCATATCAATTTAATCTAAGAATTCAAATATAATCATAGCACGTACTATTTCACGTTTAAAATTAGAAATAGATTAAATAAAACGTTCAATCAATAATCGGTAAATTAGATACGTGAAATAGTGATTAATTAATCTAAGAATTCATTCAATAATCATGAGACGTAGTATATCGCATTTATAATTAGAGAAGAGGCAACTAATCACTTTCAATTGAAGATCGAAATTAAATAAAACATGAAACAATAACAACTAAATTCTATAAAAATAATCATTTAATACTTAAATTATAAAATAAACATATATATATATATATATAAGTAGGTCACCATGCATGCATATATATATTTATCATATTAACATATACATTAATATATTACCTTCTCATGCACACCCTATATACTACATATATATATATACTCACGCACTAAACATGCATGCACAGCATACACCCAATCTTCAACCATTCAAAATACTTAGTGATTAACTTTTCTTTCATGCACACACACTTGTAATCATGGAAGAACAGCTGCAGCAGATTCACTTTATCAACACAACACACACACAGTCAACCAAGAGAAAAACAGCAACGCAGCAGCAGTTTTACAGGTTTGGAAAACAAACACACACACATATACTGAACCAAGGAAGAACAGCAGCAACAAACTGGGCAATAGGCACACTCACACAGCAGCAAGAAAGGAAAGAAATGAAGGAAAAGAAGAGAACAGAAGCAGCAGCAACTACGTTCTGCAGGAAACTCAAAGGGTGACACCCCCGTGTCACCAAAACAGAGCATGCCGAGACACCCCCGTGTCTCGGTACAGTGAAAAATGGACAAGCAGCACCCCCGTTCCACTCTAGAAAGGCCAAGACGACACACCCGTGTCTCACAGCAGCAACAGAACAGAAGCTACGTAGGAATGAACGAAACAGGGTAGGAGAAAGGAAGGCACAATTCAAGCCGAAACTCACTCACAAGTAACAACCAAGGCAAGCTAACATATAAGGGATACAAGAGGCATAAATGATCAACAACCAAGCCTGAAAATAACCTCAACACACGCAACAAAACTGGGAAGAATGATAGCAGCTCTTACGCAGAGAAACAGGGGAAAAACTGGAGAAGGAACAGAGCAATCCCAAGATGATCAACCAACTCTTAACCATCATTCAATACCAGCATACTCAGTCATAAATGAGGGAAAAGGGTCATATATATATCATCAAAGCAAGTCATAGCTCAAGGGAAGTCAAGAATTCATCAAAATACATTAAAACCTAACTATTCATCCTCAAGCTTCAAAACCTCATGAAATCTGAGTCAAAAATAGATATGAAAAGATGAAAATACCCAGAGATTCATGTACAACATAATCCTAACTCACCTTGTTGATTGGATGAAAGATAATTGAGATTTGAGCTCTAAAATCCCAAGGATTGGCACAGTTGCGGGAAAACTGGACTGCAGAAGCTTTGGGGGAGTTTTGTGGTTTGTGTGAGGGTTAGATCGAGATGGGGCAGGTAAGGGCTGATAGAGGATTGAACTAGGGTTCAATGGAATCAAACCATGGTTAATTTGGTTAAAGTTTGGGTAAGATATGGCCATTTTTGTGCAACAAGGTCAGTTTGGTCGCCGTTTCGTTTTTCGGTTGAATTTCGGAGGTCCAAATGACGTTAGAAAAATATAACGCTAAGTTTACTAAACTCGAATTTTCGTTACGAGTTCAGCGGAGTTGACGGAACTCGAATCCGAGTTCCCGAGCTCAAGATATTAAATTCGGAACCAAGGGTACGCTAAGTGCTCTTTAGCCCCCGATTTGGTTCCACGATAGAAATTAAATTCGTTAACATAGCAAATGAATTCGAAAACATAAAACGAGCATATAGGCATGTTCATAACACATATTTACGACATACTACAATTTCACGGCAATTCGATATCATATCATATAAGAACGACGCACCAAGTAAGCAACCATGCACATTTTCATTAAGGTTCATGCATAAATAAAATTTAGACCAAATAAATAAATTCTATTATTAAATAAAATTTGAAGTCAAACGTAAATATATATATATATATGAATAATTTAATTAATATGGCTAAACATGCTTAATTAACAACATAATTAACATTATTCATTAAATTAACAATAATTAAAGAAATATATATATATATATATATATATATATATATATATATATATATATATATATATATATATACTTAATATACGAAATATTTAAAATAATATTGAATTAAAATAAAATATAATAAAATAAAATAATAACGATTTATAATAAAATTAAATATGAAACACGTAAAAACAATTAATCACATAATTAAATAATTAAATTGCGCAATTTAGAAACAAATATGACATATTAATAAAATTGAAAAACCGGGGCGTTACAATCTCTCCCCCTTAAAAAGAATCCGTCCTCGGATTCACTGCACGCTTAAAACCACCAATGAGAGATTCCCCGTCTCTCGCAAACAACAAGGAGAGAGCCCCGTCTCTCGAGCAACAATGAGAGAACCCCGTCTCTCGCAAGCAAAGAGAGTACCCCGTCTCTCAAACAAAAATAAGAGAATCCCCGTCTCTTAGAAACAACGAGAGCACCCCGTCTCTCAAAGAAAAATAAGAGCAAGGAAGCCTCCAACACTCCCAAGAAACACACTCAAAAGCAAATTCAAAATCACACAAGCCACCCCAAGGCAAGTAACCGATATCATCCACGTTAATCATCAATTACTTCAAGTAATTTAACACGATAAGAAATCGAAACACATAACAAAGAAATTATCTGAATTAAGTTTGCATGGATGTAGGTATCATGGATGCTATGAGTACCGTTCACCGTAGTTACGAAAGTTAGAATCGTGAGTTATCGTTGTCCAGTGTATGATCTGTCCTGAGGATAAACTTAGTGCCCAACTTGTCTTTAACCGTTTCAGGGTATCCCGGTGGAGCAATTACTGAATCCTATAAGGATTATACTCTTAGATCCCTTCTGACGTTTATTGCTACTCAACTTCTTCAATCCTTCCTCAACCACTATTACATTCTTTTAGTCGGACTAACTCTTCCAAGTAATCCAATTGACATTCACCTTTGCATTTAGAATATTTGTTCCGATGTCCAATCCATATCTTTCATCCTTACCCATATCGGTGCTTAACATATCCCCTAGGATTACCACTCTGGGCAACCTTGATGATTCCATCCCGACCTTAAGATGTTTACCCTTATGGTCTCTCTCAACACAAATCCTTTCCCATTTTCCGTTCCTGTTATCCGTTCATTCCCTTTAACCCCTTAAGGTTATATTCGGCATCTGGCCCCACATTTCTTGAATCGAAGATAGAATGTTCTTGGTGATTCTTGAAGTTTGATGTAAATCCTGTAATGATCATCTTTTCCGGTTTGGTTTCTTCTTAAATTTCCTTCTGAATTATCGTGGAAATAACCGAAGCCTTGATAATATTGTCATTATTGAACCCCCTTTTTACTCTATTGGATTACTCTTGATTGCCATCATTCCATTATATGCTAGCTTGATTCGACTCTCTCTCTCCTGTCAATTCTGACTTAGGGTTCACAGAAGCTCCCTTATAATTTTGTTATCCCCAGATCCATATTCTATACGTAGGAATATTCTCCAAGCCATTTCCGTTATACCTAGTGAGGGACTCCAACCCGAATTTAGTAACTTAGTTCTCCTCTTAACAACTTAACCATTCAAGCCGCCTTATTTATCTCTGATCATCACTAATAGGACTCCCAGGTCTTCCTTAATTTGCAATTTCGTTATTCCTACTAAAATATTTCTTCGAGCACCCCTTCAATCGTCCAATTTGTTCCTCGGTCGTGCTCTCCCCCTTAAATTTCTATTGTCACATGTTGAACTCCATTAGGGAGGATTTTGGTCAAAGGGCAACCCCAAGGTTTTGCATTTCAACTTCCCTTCTAATTCGCTTAATGTCCGAAACCCCTTTCCTATTCTCGTCCGATCCAAACACCCCGCAATCCACTCTAATCTTGCTTCTTCCTTATGAATTCCCGTTTCCATTAACCTATCCCTTACTTGAAATTCTTTGTTTCCCCGAAGTCATCTTCATCGAATTCTAGAGTGGCTTGGCTAAGTAATACTTGATAGGTGAGGTGAATGAGCTTCCTATCAAATAATCACTAAAATGCATGTCGGGTAAGGATGACAAGGCACATGGCACATTTGCAACGAAGTAAGAGGCCACATTACAGCAATGAAATCAAACAGAAATGCGCGAATAAACATAAGTCTAGAAAATAAATAATTAGTGCGAGGTATGATGCACGTGCTATGAATGTTTTGGAACCTGTCACCAATGTGGTAAGTTGTTAATTCGGGAGTTTTTCATCGTTCCTCCAAATCCTGGAGTTACTTTGACTTGCTGATTATTCCTTGCCTTTTCCCACGGTCTTCAAGACTTCCAAGAATTCTTGTATATCAGCTTGTACCTTCCACCATCCGGAGTTGAAATTTCACAATCCCTAATTTCTTCTACATCCCCTTGAGTTGGTATCTAAATTTTTCCCGAGAATCATCCTTTAACCAAGCTTCGCCTTTCTTTATCATTCTCATTTGTTACTCCATATCTTCTAATTCAACCTCACACACGCCAATTCAGCTTGGATTTGGAGAATGAACTCAAATCCTATCCTTAACATTATCACCCTCCATTAATTGTAGTTATCCTATCACTTATCTTCCTCTAACCCCTTCTTAACTTGTTTCCCATCTTACCTCGACTCCTCTTAATTATTGATACCTCTTTCCAATCTTGACTTCTAAAACTCGATTTCTAATTACCAATTTGATTTAGAAGCCTTTCGACAACCCTTGGCTTAATTCCCTCCAGATCAATTTTGCCTGAACCCTGAACTAAAATACCTTCAAGGCTGATATACCCCACTACTTAGGTTGAGCAATCCCCTGGATCCAAGTGAAGCACCCTAAGTCGTGGATTCACATAAATTGATCTTCAGAGTTACAACCATCCCGTGATTAACTCCTATCCTCCATGCCTCCGAAAGAATTGTAATAGATTGTTGTGATCATAGAACTTGGCCGTGGTTTGATATTATCTTTATAACCTGGAAATCATAACTCATTTCGAGAATATATGCATGCGATTAGTGCATGCTCATGGCAGGTATTCAGTACGAAAGGTAAGAATCCATATAAAATGCAACAAGTAATTCAACAAAATTCTTAAGGAAACCAAATTCCATATTCAAGATCGATGCAATGCACACAATATCACGTAGTCCCTATGCCATTCGACTTAGACTGACTCCAACACGACTCGAGAACACCGGTTTTGCAACCGGGCTCTGATACCACTTAAGGATGTAGCACCCCGCACGTGAGGCACCACATCCCCCGCACAATGGCTCAACACGAGTAACGAAATGGTAAATCCGCACCCGTATCAAACCATAGCGAACGGGAGACAAACCTAAAATCCTCCTAAGCTAGGCGGAACTTAGACCCTGCAATAACAACCAATCAACAAAATATAGTGCCTCAGAAAACTAAAACTCAAACATACAAACCATAAGCAGACTTGGGCTCTTCAGGCCTCTTTTAAACTCATAATCAAAGCCCAACAAAAGCAATTCAATAGCGATTATACAAGAATCAATTCCATGATCTTACAAGGTCGAATCAATCACAATTTAAATGCATAAGGTGAATGCAGAGTCGCTTCTAACTGAACTTGACCGACTCAAACTCAACATAACTCCGCCTAGCTCGAGACTCCAAAGCCAAACTGCACGCTAAAGTGTTGGGGAGGGAGAGGGTCAGTCTCTAGAAGACTGAGTGAGCAGGAGCGATACATATATATGTAAAACATGCACATGCAAGTCATAAATCCCGAGCAAGGTTTTATTTAGAATTAATTCCCAAAAAGGGCAAGAGAATGACCAAGCAATACTCGGATTTTACGACTAATCATATTAATTCATTACGTTCATAAATCATACATAAACATAAGGCTCGGCGAGTGAGCGTGCATCATCTCCAACCAATCTCCGACCGTTTACGACAAATATCAATAATATTTTAAGTAGGTGATCATGCAATACATCATAATACATGCAGATTATATATCATAAAACATATTCTTTTGGGCAATCCGTGTCCCGGCCTTCCCGCACGGTGCATAACAATCATAACATAACATAATCATATTCATAAAATAGTTCCAACCTTCTTCCTCCGGGTGGTGGACGGGTTTGCAAGGCCCGACCACCCAATCATATCAATGCGGCTATGAGGTTCATGAGGCCTCAAAGCCCGGTTAGCGTTTCGCCGTCAAAAACTCCTTGACGAAGTCCGTTTCGCCGTAATTGGTTGGAACTAGTATATGGGATCCCCGTCAGCCATTGCTTCCTCGGTTAGCCACATATACTAAGTCCCGGGGCCTGAGCAATCATAAATCATAAATGTGTCTCGCCGAACATATCAATTCATAAGAAACCTAACATAATTCATAAATCATTTGAAAAGGGTTTACTCGATCAATATTTACTCGGTACGTTCATTTGAAAACCATATATAACTATATTAGGTTTTTGGCCAAAGGTTGTCACTTACGGTTGTAGGGTTTAATATATAACTAGAACGAAAACACCCTCACCTGAACCGTGACGAAACAAGGAACGAGTACCAAGTGCCTGAACGATCAAGATCTCTCCACCCTGGAGATAAACTGTACAAAAGACAACATGACGTGTTCGTGAGACCCGAGACTCCAATGAACCATATAAGAGGCACGACATGCAATGGACATGATATGAATGCGTAAAAGATGGTATTATATCAGGGAAATGTTCATGTGCACTATTAAGAAATTTAAAGCGCATAATCAAACCATTCGTTCAAACATTTCATTTAAATTCATAAATTCGTAAATTCATATTTCATATCAATTTAATCTAAGAATTCAAATATAATCATAGCACGTACTATTTCACGTTTAAAATTAGAAATAGATTAAATAAAACGTTCAATCAATAATCGGTAAATTAGATACGTGAAATAGTGATTAATTAATCTAAGAATTCATTCAATAATCATGAGACGTAGTATATCGCATTTATAATTAGAGAAGAGGCAACTAATCACTTTCAATTGAAGATCGAAATTAAATAAAACATGAAACAATAACAACTAAATTCTATAAAAATAATCATTTAATACTTAAATTATAAAATAAACATATATATATATATATATAAGTAGGTCACCATGCATGCATATATATATTTATCATATTAACATATACATTAATATATTACCTTCTCATGCACACCCTATATACTACATATATATATATACTCACGCACTAAACATGCATGCACAGCATACACCCAATCTTCAACCATTCAAAATACTTAGTGATTAACTTTTCTTTCATGCACACACACTTGTAATCATGGAAGAACAGCTGCAGCAGATTCACTTTATCAACACAACACACACACAGTCAACCAAGAGAAAAACAGCAACGCAGCAGCAGTTTTACAGGTTTGGAAAATAAACACACACACATATACTGAACCAAGGAAGAACAGCAGCAACAAACTGGGCAATAGGCACACTCACACAGCAGCAAGAAAGGAAAGAAATGAAGGAAAAGAAGAGAACAGAAGCAGCAGCAACTACGTTCTGCAGGAAACTCAAAGGGTGACACCCCCGTGTCACCAAAACAGAGCATGCCGAGACACCCCCGTGTCTCGGTACAGTGAAAAATGGACAAGCAGCACCCCCGTTCCACTCTAGAAAGGCCAAGACGACACACCCGTGTCTCACAGCAGCAACAGAACAGAAGCTACGTAGGAATGAACGAAACAGGGTAGGAGAAAGGAAGGCACAATTCAAGCCGAAACTCACTCACAACTAACAACCAAGGCAAGCTAACATATAAGGGATACAAGAGGCATAAATGATCAACAACCAAGCCTGAAAATAACCTCAACACACGCAACAAAACTGGGAAGAATGATAGCAGCTCTTACGCAGAGAAACAGGGGAAAAACTGGAGAAGGAACAGAGCAATCCCAAGATGATCAACCAACTCTTAACCATCATTCAATACCAGCATACTCAGTCATAAATGAGGGAAAAGGGTCATATATATATCATCAAAGCAAGTCATAGCTCAAGGGAAGTCAAGAATTCATCAAAATACATTAAAACCTAACTATTCATCCTCAAGCTTCAAAACCTCATGAAATCTGAGTCAAAAATAGATATGAAAAGATGAAAATACCCAGAGATTCATGTACAACATAATCCTAACTCACCTTGTTGATTGGATGAAAGATAATTGAGATTTGAGCTCTAAAATCCCAAGGATTGGCACAGTTGCGGGAAAACTGGACTGCAGAAGCTTTGGGGGAGTTTTGTGGTTTGTGTGAGGGTTAGATCGAGATGGGGCAGGTAAGGGCTGATAGAGGATTGAACTAGGGTTCAATGGAATCAAACCATGGTTAATTTGGTTAAAGTTTGGGTAAGATATGGCCATTTTTGTGCAACAAGGTCAGTTTGGTCGCCGTTTCGTTTTTCGGTTGAATTTCGGAGGTCCAAATGACGTTAGAAAAATTTAACGCTAAGTTTACTAAACTCGAATTTTCGTTACGAGTTCAGCGGAGTTGACGGAACTCGAATCCGAGTTCCCGAGCTCAAGATATTAAATTCGGAACCAAGGGTACGCTAAGTGCTCTTTAGCCCCCGATTTGGTTCCACGATAGAAATTAAATTCGTTAACATAGCAAATGAATTCGAAAACATAAAACGAGCATATAGGCATGTTCATAACACATATTTACGACATACTACAATTTCACGGCAATTCGATATCATATCATATAAGAACGACGCACCAAGTAAGCAACCATGCACATTTTCATTAAGGTTCATGCATAAATAAAATTTAGACCAAATAAATAAATTCTATTATTAAATAAAATTTGAAGTCAAACGTAAATATATATATATATATGAATAATTTAATTAATATGGCTAAACATGCTTAATTAACAACATAATTAACATTATTCATTAAATTAACAATAATTAAAGAAATATATATATATATATATATATATATATATATATATATATATATATATATATATATATATACTTAATATACGAAATATTTAAAATAATATTGAATTAAAATAAAATATAATAAAATAAAATAATAACGATTTATAATAAAATTAAATATGAAACACGTAAAAACAATTAATCACATAATTAAATAATTAAATTGCGCAATTTAGAAACAAATATGACATATTAATAAAATTGAAAAACCGGGGCGTTACAATCTCTCCCCCTTAAAAAGAATCCGTCCTCGGATTCACTGCACGCTTAAAACCACCAATGAGAGATTCCCCGTCTCTCGCAAACAACAAGGAGAGAGCCCCGTCTCTCGAGCAACAATGAGAGAACCCCGTCTCTCGCAAGCAAAGAGAGTACCCCGTCTCTCAAACAAAAATAAGAGAATCCCCGTCTCTTAGAAACAACGAGAGCACCCCGTCTCTCAAAGAAAAATAAGAGCAAGGAAGCCTCCAACACTCCCAAGAAACACACTCAAAAGCAAATTCAAAATCACACAAGCCACCCCAAGGCAAGTAACCGATATCATCCACGTTAATCATCAATTACTTCAAGTAATTTAACACGATAAGAAATCGAAACACATAACAAAGAAATTATCTGAATTAAGTTTGCATGGATGTAGGTATCATGGATGCTATGAGTACCGTTCACCGTAGTTACGAAAGTTAGAATCGTGAGTTATCGTTGTCCAGTGTATGATCTGTCCTGAGGATAAACTTAGTGCCCAACTTGTCTTTAACCGTTTCAGGGTATCCCGGTGGAGCAATTACTGAATCCTATAAGGATTATACTCTTAGATCCCTTCTGACGTTTATTGCTACTCAACTTCTTCAATCCTTCCTCAACCACTATTACATTCTTTTAGTCGGACTAACTCTTCCAAGTAATCCAATTGACATTCACCTTTGCATTTAGAATATTTGTTCCGATGTCCAATCCATATCTTTCATCCTTACCCATATCGGTGCTTAACATATCCCCTAGGATTACCACTCTGGGCAACCTTGATGATTCCATCCCGACCTTAAGATGTTTACCCTTATGGTCTCTCTCAACACAAATCCTTTCCCATTTTCCGTTCCTGTTATCCGTTCATTCCCTTTAACCCCTTAAGGTTATATTCGGCATCTGGCCCCACATTTCTTGAATCGAAGATAGAATGTTCTTGGTGATTCTTGAAGTTTGATGTAAATCCTGTAATGATCATCTTTTCCGGTTTGGTTTCTTCTTAAATTTCCTTCTGAATTATCGTGGAAATAACCGAAGCCTTGATAATATTGTCATTATTGAACCCCCTTTTTACTCTATTGGATTACTCTTGATTGCCATCATTCCATTATATGCTAGCTTGATTCGACTCTCTCTCTCCTGTCAATTCTGACTTAGGGTTCACAGAAGCTCCCTTATAATTTTGTTATCCCCAGATCCATATTCTATACGTAGGAATATTCTCCAAGCCATTTCCGTTATACCTAGTGAGGGACTCCAACCCGAATTTAGTAACTTAGTTCTCCTCTTAACAACTTAACCATTCAAGCCGCCTTATTTATCTCTGATCATCACTAATAGGACTCCCAGGTCTTCCTTAATTTGCAATTTCGTTATTCCTACTAAAATATTTCTTCGAGCACCCCTTCAATCGTCCAATTTGTTCCTCGGTCGTGCTCTCCCCCTTAAATTTCTATTGTCACATGTTGAACTCCATTAGGGAGGATTTTGGTCAAAGGGCAACCCCAAGGTTTTGCATTTCAACTTCCCTTCTAATTCGCTTAATGTCCGAAACCCCTTTCCTATTCTCGTCCGATCCAAACACCCCGCAATCCACTCTAATCTTGCTTCTTCCTTATGAATTCCCGCTTCCATTAACCTATCCCTTACTTGAAATTCTTTGTTTCCCCGAAGTCATCTTCATCGAATTCTAGAGTGGCTTGGCTAAGTAATACTTGATAGGTGAGGTGAATGAGCTTCCTATCAAATAATCACTAAAATGCATGTCGGGTAAGGATGACAAGGCACATGGCACATTTGCAACGAAGTAAGAGGCCACATTACAACAATGAAATCAAACAGAAATGCGCGAATAAACATAAGTCTAGAAAATAAATAATTAGTGCGAGGTATGATGCACGTGCTATGAATGTTTTGGAACCTGTCACCAATGTGGTAAGTTGTTAATTCGGGAGTTTTTCATCATTCCTCCAAATCCTGGAGTTACTTTGACTTGCTGATTATTCCTTGCCTTTTCCCACGGTCTTCAAGACTTCCAAGAATTCTTGTATATCAGCTTGTACCTTCCACCATCCGGAGTTGAAATTTCACAATCCCTAATTTCTTCTACATCCCCTTGAGTTGGTATCTAAATTTTTCCCGAGAATCATCCTTTAACCAAGCTTCGCCTTTCTTTATCATTCTCATTTGTTACTCCATATCTTCTAATTCAACCTCACACACGCCAATTCAGCTTGGATTTGGAGAATGAACTCAAATCCTATCCTTAACATTATCACCCTCCATTAATTGTAGTTATCCTATCACTTATCTTCCTCTAACCCCTTCTTAACTTGTTTCCCATCTTACCTCGACTCCTCTTAATTATTGATACCTCTTTCCAATCTTGACTTCTAAAACTCGATTTCTAATTACCAATTTGATTTAGAAGCCTTTCGACAACCCTTGGCTTAATTCCCTCCAGATCAATTTTGCCTGAACCCTGAACTAAAATACCTTCAAGGCTGATATACCCCACTACTTAGGTTGAGCAATCCCCTGGATCCAAGTGAAGCACCCTAAGTCGTGGATTCACATAAATTGATCTTCAGAGTTACAACCATCCCGTGATTAACTCCTATCCTCCATGCCTCCGAAAGAATTGTAATAGATTGTTGTGATCATAGAACTTGGCCGTGGTTTGATATTATCTTTATAACCTGGAAATCATAACTCATTTCGAGAATATATGCATGCGATTAGTGCATGCTCATGGCAGGTATTCAGTACGAAAGGTAAGAATCCATATAAAATGCAACAAGTAATTCAACAAAATTCTTAAGGAAACCAAATTCCATATTCAAGATCGATGCAATGCACACAATATCACGTAGTCCCTATGCCATTCGACTTAGACTGACTCCAACACGACTCGAGAACACCGGTTTTGCAACCGGGCTCTGATACCACTTAAGGATGTAGCACCCCGCACGTGAGGCACCACATCCCCCGCACAATGGCTCAACACGAGTAACGAAATGGTAAATCCGCACCCGTATCAAACCATAGCGAACGGGAGACAAACCTAAAATCCTCCTAAGCTAGGCGGAACTTAGACCCTGCAATAACAACCAATCAACAAAATATAGTGCCTCAGAAAACTAAAACTCAAACATACAAACCATAAGCAGACTTGGGCTCTTCAGGCCTCTTTTAAACTCATAATCAAAGCCCAACAAAAGCAATTCAATAGCGATTATACAAGAATCAATTCCATGATCTTACAAGGTCGAATCAATCACAATTTAAATGCATAAGGTGAATGCAGAGTCGCTTCTAACTGAACTTGACCGACTCAAACTCAACATAACTCCGCCTAGCTCGAGACTCCAAAGCCAAACCTGCACGCTAAAGTGTTGGGGAGGGAGAGGGTCAGTCTCTAGAAGACTGAGTGAGCAGGAGCGATACATATATATGTAAAACATGCACATGCAAGTCATAAATCCCGAGCAAGGTTTTATTTAGAATTAATTCCCAAAAAGGGCAAGAGAATGACCAAGCAATACTCGGATTTTACGACTAATCATATTAATTCATTACGTTCATAAATCATACATAAACATAAGGCTCGGCGAGTGAGCGTGCATCATCTCCAACCAATCTCCGACCGTTTACGACAAATATCAATAATATTTTAAGTAGGTGATCATGCAATACATCATAATACATGCAGATTATATATCATAAAACATATTCTTTTGGGCAATCCGTGTCCCGGCCTTCCCGCACGGTGCATAACAATCATAACATAACATAATCATATTCATAAAATAGTTCCAACCTTCTTCCTCCGGGTGGTGGACGGGTTTGCAAGGCCCGACCACCCAATCATATCAATGCGGCTATGAGGTTCATGAGGCCTCAAAGCCCGGTTAGCGTTTCCCCATCAAAAACTCCTTGACGAAGTCCGTTTCGCCGTAATTGGTTGGAACTAGTATATGGGATCCCCGTCAGCCCTTGCTTCCTCGGTTAGCCACATATACTAAGTCCCGGGGCCCGAGCAATCATAAATCATAAATGTGTCTCGCCGAACATATCAATTCATAAGAAACCTAACATAATTCATAAATCATTTGAAAAGGGTTTACTCGATCAATATTTACTCGGTACGTTCATTTGAAAACCATATAGAACTATATTAGGTTTTTGGCCAAAGGTTGTCATATACGGTTGTAGGGTTTAATATATAACTAGAACGAAAACACCCTCACCTGAACCGTGACGAAACAAGGAACGAGTACCAAGTGCCTGAACGATCAAGATCTCTCCACCCTGGAGATAAACTGTACAAAAGACAACATGACGTGTTCGTGAGACCCGAGACTCCAATGAACCATATAAGAGGCACGACATGCAATGGACATGATATGAATGCGTAAAAGATGGTATTATATCATGGAAATGTTCATGTGCACTATTAATAAATTTAAAGCACATAATCAAACCATTCGTTCAAACATTTTATTTAAATTCATAAATTCATAAATTCATATTTCATATCAATTTATTCTAAGAATTCAAATATAATCATAGCACGTACTATTTCACGTTTAAAATTAGAAATAGAATAAATAAAACGTTCAATCAATAATCGGTAAATTAGATACGTGAAATAGTGATTAATTAATCTAAGAATTCATTCAATAATCATGGCACGTAGTATTTCGCATTTATAATTAGAGAATAGGCAACTAATCACTTTCAATTGAAGATCAAAATTAAATAAAACATGAAACAATAACAACTAAATTCTATAAAAATAATCATTTAATACTTAAATTATAAAATAAACATATATATATATATATATATATATATACTCACGCACTAAACATGCATGCGCAACATACACCCAATCTTCAACCATGCAAAATACTTAGTGATTAACTTTTTTTTCATCCACACACACTTGTAATCATGGAAGAACAGCTGCAGCAGATTCACTTTATCAACACAACACACACACAGTCAACCAAGAGAAAAACAGCAACGCAGCAGCAGTTTTACAGGTTTGCAAAATAAGCACACACACATATACTGAACCAAGGAAGAACAGCAGCAACAAACTGGGCAATATGCACACTCACACAGCAGCAAGAAAGGAAAGAAATGAAGGAAAAGAAGAGAATAGAAGCAGCAGCAACCACGTTCTGCAGGAAACTCAAAGGGTGACACCCCCGTGTCACCAAAATAGAGCACGCCGAGACACCCCCGTGTCTCGGTACAGTGAGAAATGGACAAACAGCACCCCCGTTCCACTCTAGAAAGGCCAAGACGACACACCCGTGTCTCACAGCAGCAACAGAACAGAAGCTACGCAGGAATGAACGAAACAGGGGAGGAGAAAGGAAGGCACAATTCAAGCCGAAACTCACTCACAACTAACAACCAAGGCAAGCTAACATATAAGGGATACAAGAGGCATAAATGATCAACAACGAAGCCTAAAAATAACCTCAACACACGCAGCAAAACTGGGAAGAATGACAGTAGCTCTTACGCAGAGAAACAGGGGAAAAGCTGGAGAAGGAACAGAGCAATCCCAAGATGATCAACCAACTCTTAACCATCATTCAATACCAGCATACTCAGCCATAAATGAGGGAAAAGGATCATACATATATCATCAAAGTAAGTCATAGCTCAAGGGAAGTCAAGAATTCATCAAAATACATTAAAACCTAACTACTCATCCTCAAGGTTCAAAACCTCATGAAATCTGAGTCAAAAATAGAGATGAAAAGATGAAAATACCCAGAGATACATTTACAACATAATCCTAACTCACCTTGTTGATTGGATGAAAGATAATTGAGATTTGAGCTCTAAAATCCCAAGGATTGGCACAGTTGCGGGAAAACTGGACTGCAGAAGCTTTGGGGGAGTTTTGTGGTTTGTGTGAGGGTTAGATCGAGATGGGGCAGGTAAGGGCTGATAGAGGATTGAACTAGGGTTCAATGGAATCAAACCATGGTTAATTTGGTTAAAGTTTCGGTAAGATATGGCCATTTTTGTGAAACAAGGTCAGTTTGGTCGCCGTTTCGTTTTTCGGTTGAATTTCGGAGGTTCAAATGACGTTAGAAAAATATAACACTAAGTTTACTAAACTCGAATTTTCGTTACGAGTTCAGCGGAGTTGACGGAACTCGAATCCGAGTTCCTGAGCTCAAGATATTAAATTCGGAACCAAGGGTACGCTAAGTGCTCTTTAGCCCCCGATTTGGTTCCACGATACAAATTAAATTCGTTAACATAGCAAATGAATTCGAAAACATAAACCGAGCATATAGGCATGTTCATAACACATATATTTACGACATACTACAATTTCACGGCAATTCGATATCATATCATATAAGAACGACGCACCAAGTAAGCAACCATGCACATTTTCATTAAGGTTCATGCATAAATAAAATTTAGACCAAATAAATAAATTCTAATATTAAATAAAATTTGAAGTCAAACGTAAATATATATATATATGAATAATTTAATTAATATGGTTAAACATGCTTAATCAACAACATAATTAACATTATTCATTAAATTAACAATAATTAAAGAAATATATATATATATATATATATATATATATATATATATATATATATATATATATATACACTTAATATACGAAATATTTAAAATAATATTGAATTAAAATAAAATATAATAAAATAAAATAATAACGATTTATAATAAAATTAAATATGAAACACCTAAAAACAATTAATCACATAATTAAATAATTAAATTGCGCAATTTAGAAACAAATATGACATATTAATAAAATTGAAAAACCGGGGCGTTACACTTGTGCACCTTAACTAAATCCTGTAACTATGTGAAACCTAATAAATTGCATGATCGCCTAATAACTTATCTTGTACACTAAAGGAGTAAGGTCGGAGAATGCTCACTCGCCGAGCCACTGAATCACTTTCCCGAAATGGATTGTCAAATTTGTAATTCCATACATTGAGAGTCACACTTTACCTGTTCTTCCGAAAACCTTGTATGGAATTATGGCTCGCATGACTTTACTGCTTTATATATAACTTATTTGTGCCATTCAGTCGGTCTTGTAGAGACTGACCCCTCCCTTCTTTGTCCCTCAGGTTCCCTTGCAGGCGTAGCTAGGCGGGAAATTGCTTTACTTATTGTAATTTCATGTCTAGCTCGTGTCACACAGTCATTGTACCACACACTCATATTATCTTTTGTTATGTATTATGATGAGGCCGTGTAGGCGACCCACTTTTGTCACTTGGAGAATATTTGATTGTGTAAAAATTTGTACACTCTACTCGTCCCGTTATGACATAGCTTTCGCGTTGTTGATTATACTCTGGAATATATATATTTTGTTTGGATGCATGATTTGTTGTTACAGGGTTAGTCCCGCCTAGCCAGGGTTCGTGTCGTGTCTCCGTTCGCTAGGATTGGACTTGTATGCGGACTATATTCGTATATGAGTTTGGTCTTAGTGCGGGGGATGTGGGGTCCCACGCTCGGGTGTCACATCCTAAAGTGGTATCAGAGCTTCGGGTTGCAAAGCCGGAGTTCTCGTGTCGAGTCTGTCCAGGTCGTACAGCTTAGGAACAACTTGTCAACGTGTTTTGCATCTTAATTGCCTATTTCTTGCTTATGCGAATTTAATTGTTGCATTTCTTTTTTCATGAGCATAAAATTGATCAAATATGATTTCATATTCATGTCTTATGTGTTCAGTTCACTTGCCGTGCGTCATACCTGGTTCATATTGAGTCAAGTTTCATTCGTGTCTTGTTTCCTTTGCCCAGAGAGTTCTCAGGAGGACGTTGAGCATGTCGAGTAGGGTTTGAGAGTCCTCATTCTTCCCTTTTTATCCGGTACATGTGAGGAATTGTTAGGATATATATATCAACCATACAAACATATTATGTGCATTTTGGGCCAAAATCTATACTATATTTATACTTGATTTCTCAAACGAACTTATGTTTTCAAAATGAAACCAATCATTGATGCTGTCCTGTTTTGGCGAGAACATTACACTTCCTGGGACCCAGGGGCTTGTGTACAGAGGGCACCGGGAAAGCACGGCCGACGGTCACCTCTTGCATAAGTCCCACCATGTTGGAGTAGCCCGGATGACCGTCAGGAGGATTGATGGACCGATGGGATTCCGGTAAATGGGATTCATGTACCCATTGATCACCTTGTCCTGGGTAGTAAGGGTAGCTACCCGAACCACCAACCCCGAGGAAAAAGGCGTACTTGTGCACTTTAACTTGATCCTGTAACTATGTGAAACCTAATAAATTGCATGATCGCCTAATAACTAATCTTGTACATTAAACGAGTACGGTTGGAGAATGCTCACTCGCCAAGCCACTGAATCACTTTCCCGAAATGTGTTGTCAAATTTGTAATTCCATACACTAAGAGCCACACTTTACCTGTTCTTCCGAAAACCTTGTATGGAATTATGGCTCGCATGACTTTACTGCTTCATATATATCTTCTTTGTGCCATTCACTCAGTCTTGTAGAGACTGACCCCTCCCTTCTTTGTCCCTCAGGTTCCCTTGCAGGCGTAGCTAGGCGGGAAATTGCTTTACTTATTATAATTTCATGTCTAGCTCGTGTCACACAGTCGTTGTACCACACACTCATATTATCTTTTGTTATGTATTATGATGAGGCCGTGAAGGCCACACACTTTTATCTCTTGGAGAATATTTGATTGTGTAAAAATTTATACATTCTACTCGTCCCGTTTTGACATAGCGTTCGCGTTGTTGATTATACTCTGGAATATATACATTTTGTTTGGATGTTGTTACAGGGTTTGTCTCGCCTAGCCAGGGTTCGTGTCGTGTCTCCGTTCGCTAGGATTGGACTTGTATGCGGACTATATTCGTATATGAATTTGGTCTTAGTGTGGGGGATGTGGGGTCCCACGCTCGGGTGTCACATCCTAAAGTGGTATCAGAGCTTCGGATTATAAAACCGGAGTTCTCGTGTCGAGTCTGTCCAGGTCGTATGGCTGAGGAAAAACTTGTCAACGCGTTCTGCATCTTAATTGCCAATTTCTTGCTTATACGAATTTAATTGTTGCATTTCTTATTTCATGAGCATAAAATTGATCAAATATGATTTCATATTCATGTCTTATGTGTTCAATTCACTTGTCTTGCGTCATACCAGGTTCATATTGAGTCAAGTTTCACTCGTGTCTTGTTTCCTTTGTCCAGAGAGTTCTCAGGAGGACGTTGAGCACGTCGAGTAGGGTTTGAGAGTCCTCATTCTTCCCTTTTTGTCCGGTACAAGTGAGGAATTGTTAGGATATATATATCAACCATACAAACATATTATGTGCATTTTGGGCCAAAATCTATACTATATTTATACTTGATTTCTCAAAGGAACTTATGTTTTCAAAATGAAACCAATCATTGATCTCGTCCTGTTTTGGCGAGAACATTACACTTCCTGTGGCCCAGGGGCTTTTGTACTGAGGGAACCCGGAAAGCACGGGCCGACGGTCACCTCTTGCATAAGTCCCACCATTTTGGAGTAGCCCGGATGACGGTCAGGGGGATGGATGGACCGATGGGATTCTGGTCAATGAGATTCATGCACCCATTGATCACCTTGTCCTGGGTAGTACGGGTTAGCTACCCGAACCACCAACCCAGAGGAAAAAGGAGTACTTGTGCACCTTAACCAAATCCTGTAACTATGTGAAACCTAATAAATTGCATGATCGCCTAATAACTTATCTTGTACACTAAAGGAGTAAGGTCGGAGAATGCTCACTCGCCGAGCCACTGAATCACTTTCCCGAAATGGATTGTCAAATTTGTAATTCCATAAACTGGGAGCCACACTTTACATTGTTAGGAATGGTGCCCTAGAAAGCCGATTCGATGTAATCTGCTTTGGGACTTTTCTTGTATCACAGACAATCTTTGAATAATATACGATTGATCATAGGCAAAACACTTCTTTATATGCCAATACGTGTTTTGAGTGTTTCCATTATGTGCGCATGTATGAGAACTCCCCTAATCCTGATGACTTTAGGACTCTACCATTTAGGAGAAATGGTTCATGAAACGAGCCCTATATCACATGAGTCATGATTAGTAAAATACTCCAAGCCGATGAGTCCTACAGACAGTGGGAGTGTCAACCTGACTCCTCTAAGGCTTGCTTGTGGGATCACGCCCTTAAGAAGGACCACCTTGTTTCATGGAGGTGCAAAGTGTATAGTTGATACGTGTGTGATACATGAGGGTACTTACTTTAATAAGTAAGTTCACTGAGGTGCCCCGTGTGAGAAGATTCCTAAATGGGAAAGGAAGTTTCTATTTCAGGAAATGGAAACTTCCAGATTAGGAAATATCTCACGAGTCATTGATGTGATTAAGTGATCCTTAGACTTGAGGTTCCTTGTCACTTTATGAGTTAACTCTGTAGTCTTAGGTATAAGCTTTAAAGGGTGTCGCCTTAGACAACTGATTCAAGGCTTATGCTGGGGCTGCACAAGTGATTCATGAAAGTGAATGAGAATCAAGAAAGGACCTACACTTGCATTTGCAAGGTGATCTCTTATTGTGTAAGTCATTCATATGCCATATGGAGTCCTTGGCCAAGGCAGGAGATCAAGACATCAAGAAAAGGGTTTCTTGGATTGAGATCAAATGGATATGAAATGCACTTAGCTTTAAGACCGGATTATTAGGGTTCTGATTATTCCCTTGCCCTAGATCTTGGTTGAGAGATAGTAAGTAGGAGGATTGTATCTCACATGAATCAATGACTTAAAGGTTCTGTCGAATCCGAACATTCCAATTCAGCTAGGGGTTAAACACCTGTTGCTAGACTATGGTCGTTTAATCTGTGGACTGATTAATTAATTAGTGAATTAATTAATTAGGGTCACTGCTAATTGAATTGAGAACCTAGAGGGTCACACACAACAACTTGGTTACATGAGTTGAGGCTTGAAAATGATTAAACGAGTTAATCGGGCCTAGAGGGTTCCACACGTGTGAAATCACACGTGTGGGTCACGTGAGGAGCACGTGTCCTTGGGACACGTGCCTCACACGTGTATATGTATATATATGATATATATTAAATAATTAAATGTGTTAATTATTTAATAGACTTTGGTTTAATTTTGAATTAAAAGGAAAGTCTTATTTTGGAGAAAAATAATCTAGTTAATTAATTATGAATTAATTAATTAGATAAAATAAGTTATTTATTTTAAATAAATAAAGTATAAAATTATCCAAAAATAGTTTGGATATTTTTAGCTCTCTTGAAAGTTGATTTGAATTAGAATTCAAAGTCAAAGTCAAAATTACTTGATGATCAAGTAATAGGAGAGAGAGAGGCCAAAATCCTAGCCCATTAAGGACTAGGAATTTCGGCACTCCCTTCCTATATATAGGGGAGCTCGAGCTCCCCTTAGAGCTAATCGAGAATTCTTTTGGTTCATGTGTTGAACACCATCCTTTCTCCAAGATAAATAAAACCCTAGGTTAAGCCTAAACACTAACTAGAGAACTAGCATCCTTACTAGTTAGATTGTAGCCAAGTTGGTGGACTATCTCTAGAGAACTTCAAGTTAGAAGTTTTGAAGATTCGAGCTTTACCAAAAGTGGGGATCAAGCAAAACGATCAGAAGGGATGATGAAACGATTCTGAACCCGACATGAAACGAATGAAAAAATCGAACCAAAGAAGATGGCGAAAACCGTTCGTCCATATCCTGAAGGATGAATTTTTTCACGAGGGTTTTGTGACTGGCAGTTTTCTACTTTCGCGAAACTGGTTTTCGAAGGGAGTTTCAATCCTGCTTTTCTCGTTTCATGTTTCTTTCTTTATGTTATATTGTTAAGAACTTCCCTAACATGAATTGAATCTAGGTTGGTTTGGATTGCTATCCCGACAATGGATTCTGAAGTAGAAAGAGACTTTCGAGGGACGGGTTGTCAAGCCGCGAGAAGAGCGTTCTTGGGTGGCTTGAAACGCTTCAAGAAAGAATAAAAGAAAAGTAAGTTTTCTATCTCTACGAATTTGGTTACACGATTGCGAGTCCAAGGTCCTTTTGTTGGGAAAAATTTTTAAATTCCGCTGCTTTCTGATTCGTGTTTTCCAACAAGTGGTATCAGAGCCACCTCGTAAATCGTGTTTCTGATTAGTCTCAATTATACTGAATTTGGTAGAAATTCTTAGGCTTGATGCGATTGAGTATTTGTAATTGTTTTAGAAAGCCTGAATTACGAAACTGTATTTTTTCCTGAAAGTTTCTGAAAATTGGTTTTTGCAAAATTTAATTTTTGAAAACTATTTTAGATTTTCAAACTGTATAAATTGTTTTTGGATTTCTTGGATTGGTTTTGCTTTTGAACGAAAACACGAAAACGAAAACCCGGATTACGACGACACGCGAAACCCCGCGCGCGAAGGCGTCGCGCGCGAGGGCCTCGCGCGCCATCCGCCCGCCTTCCCAGGCACGCGCATGGGCGACGCTGCCCAGCACCCTCCCGGAACCGCGCGGGAGGCCCTTCCGGGCGCGCCGCCTAGGGCGGCCGAGACTGGCCGCCCAACCCCGCCCGCCACTCAGCCGAGAAGGCTGCGCGCCGATCGTGCACGCGTAGCGTGCGCACTCACGCGGCCTTTGTCGGGCGCTGTGCGCGCCTGGCGTGCGCGCGCGCGCGCGCGCGATGTGCGCGGCCTTTTCCGTGTGCGGGGCCCGTTTTCGTGATTCGGTCTTTTCGTGTTTCGTGCAATCCAGTCCCAATTTTTATTTTAATTTTAAAATTTTATTTTTTTTGAGTATTTATTTTAATTTTTGAATAAAACTTAAAATTGGGATTTTTGAGAAATTGAAACGGTTTATATTTTGGGAAAATACAATCTTTGATAAAATTATTAATTTTCAGAAATTAATTGGAATTTTATTTGTTTTGGTAATTTGGGATTTATTGAAAACTTTTATAAACAAGACTCGCATCAAGTCGTGTTTTAAGTCATTAGGACTTGAAACGAGAATTTTAATTTATTGGTTAAATTTAAATTCTCGCAAAAGCATGTTAGGTGATCATGGGTTTAGATCTATGTATGGTTTTAATTTATGCACATGGATGGTTTAAATTGGGGTTGGAGCCCTATAGTTGCGTTTTTCAATTGAGGTTGGAGCCTCACTTATGTGCGTACTGTTATGTGATTTATTATGTGGCTTTCCATATTACTGTTTTTTAGGCCGGGGTATGCCCCGTGTAATTGTCTAAGGCCAATATGAAGATTGAGCCTTATTACTTTATGACTTTTTCTTTTTATTGTAATTTGAGAGTAGAGATAGGTGGTGAGGTTTTATTTTCATTTTGGAGACAATGCACCCATGGAGTAAGATGGACCACATTCAAGTAACAAGGAGGCCATAAGTGAAGACCCCTCAAAATGTTAGGGAGGGGAATCTCAATTGTAAAATGTAATAGAGATAGGGCTCGTATTTTGTTACCGCTTTCCCTTATGTGATTTAAACTGTTTATGTGGCATGTATGTTAGAACTTGTGATTGTGGAGTGGCTCCCACATATCACGCATAAGATAGGTAGAACCCATGATCATTACATGTTAGTATCATGCTAGGACATGTTATCTGTTTATGTGCTTGTTTGAAATGCATTTAAGTTGTACTTGCATTAATCAAGACTAATAAAATCGGATAACATATATGTTGGTGAGGTCGAACCGGACAACTCTCCGGTTGATTCGAAAATTCCCATTAAATATTAAGCTAATTTCGAACAAATAGGTGTTTAATTCGAGATGCAAATTTTGAATTAAATTCCTAGCATTCCATCAATAGGTTTTAAGTTTAGTAAGTAAAGCTAGTTATTGTCCGCGAGTCGTGGGATAGCTAGTGGAGCTTATTAGTTCTTAGTTACCTAATTGATCATTTTAACTGATCAATATTTCGTGATCAATTTTGGCAAGGGCGATATCCGCGAGTCGTGGGTCGTTCGAACTAAGTTTTGATCATGATCTTATGATTGATGGGTCTGGCTTAACACCTAAGTAAATATGGATGTCGCACGAGTCGTGGGTCCATATTGAAAGATAGGTGATGCAAAAACAATTACTAAGAGTTCTAAAGGTGTTAGAATTGGTAAGTTGTACCTACCTAGGATTTTACTTAGAATGTCCGCGAGTCGTGGGTTCGAGGTAAAATGCTTAGGATCTTAGTACCCGTTGGGAAACGTGTTCCTCTTAGATCTTTGGGAATTATAGATCTTTGAAAAACAGTGGGAGCTACATTAGATTAAAGACCTTATCTTATGTATATCGTTACTATTCAGCATGCTCACCTAGTTCTCTGCTTAGCATTTAGGTTGTAGTTCTGTGATTCTCTACAATATGAAATGCAAACCCATTCGTATCCATCCTTAAGTCAAAAGAGTTGACTAAGTCATAACTAACTCTAATTGGCTTCGGACCCTAAAATTCGTTTTAGATTCCGAATAAAGAAAGGTGTTCTCTAAAGGGCGAAGTTTTTCAATTATGAAAATTCGACCCGGGCCAAAAGAGAAGCAATCTGAAGTGAATAGATTTCTCCAAACCACTTAAGAGCAATTGAACCACCTCATAAAAATGTTACAAGGTATAACATTGTGGAATTATTCAATATTCCAAATGAGGAAACAAGTGCACATGAACAAGGTCTAAAGATCTTATTTAAAGATCTTGTGGTCTCGATCATTAACTGAGAAAAGAGTTCTCAATGCACTAATTGCTTACATTGCTTCCACCATCATTCAAACCCTTTATCCTCAACTAGAATGATGCTAATGTAGCATAGTTAATCATTTAGTTGATAATGGTTGAGAGCATCCTTAAGAAGGAATAAATGGTTGAGATGGTTAATTCTTCTTCTAAACTCCCTAAGTTAAAGGCTTGAACGCCTAAAGAAGAAGAAACCCTTAAGAGCCCAATGGAGGGGCACGTAAGGGGTGCACCCAAAAGACACTGGAGATCAAATAGGACGTTTGCTTCTATGGTAGCAAATAAGGACTTTGAAAGGGAACTGCATAGAGTATGAGTACTCTGAAATGTTACCTCGTTTAGTAATTCTACTAGGAATAGAATTCACTAGTCTTTAGTCAATTCTGCATAATCCGTTGTGCAAAGACTCAAGGCACTAATGTTCTGAACATACAACGAGATAACAAAAGTAACTAAGATGACAAAGCTTCGAATTACTTTGGAACGTTGAGATATAGAAGGATTAGCAAGTCAGACACCTTAGGATCATTCTATGAAAATGAACCTATAGAGTTGACTTCCTGCGAATCCTGTCTTGAGGGAAGCGTTCCTGAATCCCGTTTATAAGAAACGTGGAACGTTCCAAAATTATACTGGATTTCGATCCATGCTGATGAGTGTAAGATGCTTAATGTAAGCACTAGATACAATCGTCAGTTTAATCATTATGAATGAATGTACTTGTTGAAGTACAAATTCGAAACTTATATGAAATTCTTAGAATTTCAAAAGGAGGTTAGGAACCGAAGTAGTCATGAGTTATAGGTAAATCGATATGATCGAGATAGCCAATATCTTAGCAACTAATTCCTTAGTCATCTTAGAGATAATAGGATTATGTCTCAGTAAACTAATTCGAGAACACCTTAGTGTTTTCGAATGAGGGAATGAAACCTAATGGGATATGGTCCATTCCATAGCAAGCTTTACTGACTTATAATCATTCTAGGAATAAACTCCCAGAATATGCAGTTAGAGATTTTGAATTTAGTACCTTCCAAATTCAGTCCTTTAGATGCACTATGCAATGTGGCACACTAAATTCCCTAATTATTCTTGTCCAAGAATTTAGTGGAATCCTCTTAAGTGAAGAGGATAGTGGGAGATAGGCTTGAAATGAGTTCAAGTTTATACAAACAATATTGGATATCGTTTCTGCGATTCCCTTAGACAAAGGTTGTTTGTCTCAAGGAATGTATATTTCTTAAGGAATCGTTCCTATAAAAGAAGAAAGACAAACAAGCAGACCTCAAAGAAATTTGAGGATAAATATCCACGCTACATATAGAAGAAACGAGCCCATCTGATAAAACTTAGCCAAATTTTAGAGTATGTACACGTGTGAAACCCTTCTCTTAAGACCCGTTTAAAACGTGTTCCTAGATAGCCAAGGAATTACTTGAAGAGGAGACACTGTCAGATTTGGAATCTGAGTAGTGTAAGCAAGCCTTGAAATCCAATATGGATTCCATATACTCAAACCAAGTTTTGACCTTGGTTGATCCACCTGATAGGATCAAGCTCGTGGAGCTTTGAGTGAATGAAAGCATTACAACCTTCTTGACGGTTGAAATGCAAAAGTCCATTTGGATTATGTTTACCACATCCTCATATTCTGACTATGAGATATGATAAATGAATATGAGAACTGTCTTGTTCAATATGAGATTGAAAAAGACTGAAATAAGGTATTTCTATAAATCTCATATTCAGTGGGAGTATGTATAAGGTATGCAAATCCCTAAAGTCAATTTGTGGATTGATAAAGGCTTCTAGGAGTTAGACAATTCGATTCCATAGGATAGTCAAATCGTTTGACACAGATGGAAGTCGAATAAGTCTCAAAAGTGTACATATGATAGTTAGTGATGTAAGAGTCAATTTTGGTTCTTTAGAAAACGATGTCCTTCTCATTAGGAATGTCAAGGATAATGTGAAAGTTACCAATTCTTGTTTAAGAAACAATTTGACATGAAAGATCTTAGTGATTATCCTAAATTCTCGACATTGAGATCTATAGAAGATAGATCTAAGAGCCTAAATGGATTATCACAAAACGAGTACATAACCATAATACTAAAAGGAGTTTAGTATGGACAATGGAACATCTCTTTTGAAGAGTATGTGTCCTAAGATAACTTTAAAAGGTTAGAATGTCCAAAATCCCTTTAAGTGAAAGGGTGCATAATGTGTGAAATGTTATGTACTAGACTTGATATGGCGCAACATTAAGCGTAGTGGGTCGAATCTAATATGACCTCAGAGAAGGTCATTAGACTTCTGTAAAGAATATCCTCAGAGTACTTGAGAAGAAATGAGGATATGTATTAGTTTACAGAGCCCAAAAGATCTTGTTGTTAGAAGGATATTTGATGTAACCGTTCATCAAACATAGATGATTATGAAATCATTGTAAGGATACAACTTCTACCAGAATGGTAATGCAATGTGTTGGAAAAGGGTTCCAAGGACGGACATTGCAAAACTCAACTATCGTAGTTGAGAACTTAGTCGTATTATATAACGCTAAGTTAAGTGTTTGGGTAAGAAACTCCATCTAACTAGTTAGATTAAGTTCCTAGCATGAAACAACTCCTTTATCATATTGTATGATAAAATGGATGGTTGCTCAAGTAAGAGAATCAAGACCTCACCAAGAGACTGAACACGTGATTACAAATCACTTTATAAGGAAAGGGAGTTTCCTAAGAGATGTGTAAACAAGAGGGTCACATCAGCAGAGAATATAGCAGATCCACTTTGGAAACGCCCAAAGTCAATAGGCTCTCAAAGTGCATCTTAAGAAGATGGGACTTAGAGTACCTAAATGGCTTTTACGGGCAAGTGGGAGATTGTTAGGAATGGTGCCCTAGAAAGCCGATTCGATGTAATCTGCTTTGGGACTTTTCTTGTATCACAGACAATCTTTGAATAATATACGATTGATCATAGGCAAAACACTTCTTTATATGCCAATACGTGTTTTGAGTGTTTCCATTATGTGCGCATGTATGAGAACTCCCCTAATCCTGATGACTTTAGGACTCTACCATTTAGGAGAAATGGTTCATGAAACGAGCCCTATATCACATGAGTCATGATTAGTAAAATACTCCAAGCCGATGAGTCCTACAGACAGTGGGAGTGTCAACCTGACTCCTCTAAGGCTTGCTTGTGGGATAACGCCCTTAAGAAGGACCACCTTGTTTCATGGAGGTGCAAAGTGTATAGTTGATACGTGTGTGATACATGAGGGTGCTTACTTTAATAAGTAAGTTCACTGAGGTGCCCCGTGTGAGAAGATTCCTAAATGGGAAAGGAAGTTTCTATTTCAGGAAATGGAAACTTCCAGATTAGGAAATATCTCACGAGTCATTGATGTGATTAAGTGATCCTTAGACTTGAGGTTCCTTGTCACTTTATGAGTTAACTCTGTAGTCTTAGGTATAAGCTTTAAAGGGTGTCGCCTTAGACAACTGATTCAAGGCTTATGCTGGGGCTGCACAAGTGATTCATGAAAGTGAATGAGAATCAAGAAAGGACCTACACTTGCATTTGCAAGGTGATCTCTTATTGTGTAAGTCATTCATATGCCATATGGAGTCCTTGGCCAAGGCAGGAGATCAAGACATCAAGAAAAGGGTTTCTTGGATTGAGATCAAATGGATATGAAATGCACTTAGCTTTAAGACCGGATTATTAGGGTTCTGATTATTCCCTTGCCCTAGATCTTGGTTGAGAGATAGTAAGTAGGAGGATTGTATCTCACATGAATCAATGACTTAAAGGTTCTGTCGAATCCGAACATTCCAATTCAGCTAGGGGTTAAACACCTGTTGCTAGACTATGGTCGTTTAATCTGTGGACTGATTAATTAATTAGTGAATTAATTAATTAGGGTCACTGCTAATTGAATTGAGAACCTAGAGGGTCACACACAACAACTTGGTTACATGAGTTGAGGCTTGAAAATGATTAAACGAGTTAATCGGGCCTAGAGGGTTCCACACGTGTGAAATCACACGTGTGGGTCACGTGAGGAGCACGTGTCCTTGGGACACGTGCCTCACACGTGTATATGTATATATATGATATATATTAAATAATTAAATGTGTTAATTATTTAATAGACTTTGGTTTAATTTTGAATTAAAAGGAAAGTCTTATTTTGGAGAAAAATAATCTAGTTAATTAATTATGAATTAATTAATTAGATAAAATAAGTTATTTATTTTAAATAAATAAAGTATAAAATTATCCAAAAATAGTTTGGATATTTTTAGCTCTCTTGAAAGTTGATTTGAATTAGAATTCAAAGTCAAAGTCAAAATTACTTGATGATCAAGTAATAGGAGAGAGAGAGGCCAAAATCCTAGCCCATTAAGGACTAGGAATTTCGGCACTCCCTTCCTATATATAGGGGAGCTCGAGCTCCCCTTAGAGCTAATCGAGAATTCTTTTGGTTCATGTGTTGAACACCATCCTTTCTCCAAGATAAATAAAACCCTAGGTTAAGCCTAAACACTAACTAGAGAACTAGCATCCTTACTAGTTAGATTGTAGCCAAGTTGGTGGACTATCTCTAGAGAACTTCAAGTTAGAAGTTTTGAAGATTCGAGCTTTACCAAAAGTGGGGATCAAGCAAAACGATCAGAAGGGATGATGAAACGATTCTGAACCCGACATGAAACGAATGAAAAAATCGAACCAAAGAAGATGGCGAAAACCGTTCGTCCATATCCTGAAGGATGAATTTTTTCACGAGGGTTTTGTGACTGGCAGTTTTCTACTTTCGCGAAACTGGTTTTCGAAGGGAGTTTCAATCCTGCTTTTCTCGTTTCATGTTTCTTTCTTTATGTTATATTGTTAAGAACTTCCCTAACATGAATTGAATCTAGGTTGGTTTGGATTGCTATCCCGACAATGGATTCTGAAGTAGAAAGAGACTTTCGAGGGACGGGTTGTCAAGCCGCGAGAAGAGCGTTCTTGGGTGGCTTGAAACGCTTCAAGAAAGAATAAAAGAAAAGTAAGTTTTCTATCTCTACGAATTTGGTTACACGATTGCGAGTCCAAGGTCCTTTTGTTGGGAAAAATTTTTAAATTCCGCTGCTTTCTGATTCGTGTTTTCCAACAAGTGGTATCAGAGCCACCTCGTAAATCGTGTTTCTGATTAGTCTCAATTATACTGAATTTGGTAGAAATTCTTAGGCTTGATGCGATTGAGTATTTGTAATTGTTTTAGAAAGCCTGAATTACGAAACTGTATTTTTTCCTGAAAGTTTCTGAAAATTGGTTTTTGCAAAATTTAATTTTTGAAAACTATTTTAGATTTTCAAACTGTATAAATTGTTTTTGGATTTCTTGGATTGGTTTTGCTTTTGAACGAAAACACGAAAACGAAAACCCGGATTACGACGGACACGCGAAACCCCGCGCGCGAAGGCGTCGCGCGCGAGGGCTTCGCGCGCCATCCGCCCGCCTTCCCAGGCACGCGCATGGGCGACGCCGCCCAGCACCCTCCCGGAACCACGCGGGAGGCCCTTCCGGGCGCGCCGCCAAGGGCGGCCGAGACTGGCCGCCCAACCCCGCCCGCCACTCAGCCGAGAAGGCTGCGCGCCGATCGTGCACGCGTAGCGTGCGCACTCACGCGGCCTTTGTCGGGCGCTGTGCGCGCCTGGCGTCGCGCGCGCGCGCGCGATGTGCGCGGCCTTTTCCGTGTGCGGGGCCCGTTTTCTTGATTCGGTCTTTTCGTGTTTCGTGCAATCCAGTCCCAATTTTTATTTTAATTTTAAAATTTTATTTTTTTTGAGTATTTATTTTAATTTTTGAATAAAACTTAAAATTGGGATTTTTGAGAAATTGAAACGGTTTATATTTTGGGAAAATACAATCTTTGATAAAATTATTAATTTTCAGAAATTAATTGGAATTTTATTTGTTTTGGTAATTTGGGATTTATTGAAAACTTTTATAAACAAGACTCGCATCAAGTCGTGTTTTAAGTCATTAGGACTTGAAACGAGAATTTTAATTTATTGGTTAAATTTAAATTCTCGCAAAAGCATGTTAGGTGATCATGGGTTTAGATCTATGTATGGTTTTAATTTATGCACATGGATGGTTTAAATTGGGGTTGGAGCCCTATAGTTGCGTTTTTCAATTGAGGTTGGAGCCTCACTTATGTGCGTGCTGTTATGTGATTTATTATGTGGCTTTCCATATTACTGTTTTTTAGGCCGGGGTATGCCCCGTGTAATTGTCTAAGGCCAATATGAAGATTGAGCCTTATTACTTTATGACTTTTTCTTTTTATTGTAATTTGAGAGTAGAGATAGGTGGTGAGGTTTTATTTTCATTATGGAGACAATGCACCCATGGAGTAAGATGGACCACATTCAAGTAACAAGGAGGCCATAAGTGAAGACCCCTCAAAATGTTAGGGAGGGGAATCTCAATTGTAAAATGTAATAGAGATAGGGCTCGTATTTTGTTACCGCTTTCCCTTATGTGATTTAAACTGCTTATGTGGCATGTATGTTAGAACTTGTGATTGTGGAGTGGCTCCCACATATCACGCATAAGATAGGTAGAACCCATGATCATTACATGTTAGTATCATGCTAGGACATGTTATCTGTTCTGGGTAGTACCCATTGATGACCGTCAGGAGGATTGGTGGACCGATGGGATTCCAGTCAATGGGATTCATGTACCCATTGATCACCTTGTCCTGGGTAGTAAGGGCTAGCTACCCGAACCACCAACCCAGAGGAAAAAGGAGTACTTGTGCACCTTAACTAGATCCTGTAACTATGTGAAACCTAATAAATTGTATGATCGCCTAATAACTTATCTTGTACTCTAAAGGAGTAAGGTTGGAGAATGCTCACTCGCCGAGCCACTGAATCACTTTCCCAAAATGGATTGTCAAATTTGTAATTCCATACACTGAGAGCCACACTTTACCTGTTCTTTCGTAAACCTTGTATGGAATTATGGCTCGCATGACTTTACTGCTTTATATATATCTTCTTTGTGCCATTCACTCAGTCTTGTAGAGACTGACCCCTCCCGTCTTTGTACCTCAGGTTCCCTTGCAGGCGTAGCTAGGCGGGAAATTGCTTTACTTATTGTAATTTCATGTCTAGCTCGTGTCACACAGTCGTTGTACCACACAATAATATTATCTTTTGTTATGTATTATGATGAGGCCGTGTAGGCCTCACACTTTTGTCACTGGGAGAATATTTGATTGTGTAAAAATTTGTACATTCTACTCGCCCCGTTATGACATAGCTTTCGCGTTGTTGATTATACTCTGGAATATATATATTTTTTTTGGATGCATGATTTGTTGTTGCAGGGTTTGTCCCGCCTAGCGAGGGTTCGTGTCGTGTCTCCGTTCGCTAGGATTGGACTTGTATGCGGACTATATTCGTATATGAGTTTTGTCTTAGTGCGGGGGATGTGGGGTCCCACGCTCGGGTGCCACATCCTAAAGTGGTATCAGAGCTTCGGGTTGCAAAACCGGAGTTCTCGTGTCGAGTCTGTCAAGGTCGTACGGCTTAGGAACAACTTGTCAACGTGTTTTGCATCTTAATTGCCAATTTCTTGCTTATACGAATTTAATTGTTGCATTTCTTTTTTCATGAGCATAAAATTGATCAAATATGATTTCATATTCATGTCTTATGTGTTCAATTCACTTGTCGTGCGTCATACCTGGTTCATATTGAGTCAAGTTTCACTCGTGTCTTGTTTCCTTTGTCCAGAGACTTCTCAGGAGGACGTTGAGCACGTCGAGTAGGGTTTGAGAGTCCTCATTCTTCCCTTTTTGTCCGGTACAGGTGAGGAATTGTTAGGATATATATATCAACCATAAATACATGTTATGTGCATTTTGGGCCAAAATCTATACTACATATATACTTGATTTCTCAAACGAACTTATGTTTTCAAAATGAAACCAATTATTGATCTCGTCCTGTTTTGGCGATCACATTACACTTCCTGTGGCCCAGGGGCTTGTGTACTGAGGGAACCAGGAAAGCACGGGCCGACGGTCACCTCTTGCATAAGTCCCACCGTTTTGGAGTAGCCCGGATGACGGTTAGGGGGATTGATGGACCGATGGGATTCCGGTCAATGGGATTCATGCACCCATTGATCACCTTGTCCTGGGTAGTAAGGGCTAGCTACCCGAACCACCAACCCAGAGGAAAAAGGAGTACTTGTGCACCTTAACCAAATCCTATAACTATGTGAAACCTAATAAATTGCATGATCGCCTAATAACTTATCTTGTATACTAAAGGAGTAAGGTCGGAGAATGCTCACTCGCCGAGCCACTGAATCACTTTCCCGAAATGGATTGTCAAATTTGTAATTCCATACACTGAGAGCCACACTTTACCTGTTCTTCCGAAAACCATGTATGGAATTATGGCTCGCATGACTTTACTGTTTTATGTATATCTTATTTGTGTCATTCACTCAGTCTTGTAGAGACTGACCCCTCCCTTCTTTGTCCCTCAGGTTCCCTTGCAGGCGTAGCTAGGCGGGAAATCGCTTTACTTATTGTAATTTCATATCTAGCTCGTGTCATACAGTCATTGTACCACACAATAATATTATCTTTTGTTATGTATTATGATGAGGCCGTGTAGGCCACACACTTTTGTCACTGGGAGAATATTTGATTGTGTAAAAATTTGTACATTCTACTCGCCCCGTTATGACATAGCTTTCGGGTTGTTGATTATACTCTAGAATATATATATTTTGTTTGGATGCATGATTTGTTGTTGCAGGGTTAGTCCCGCCTAGCGAGGGTTCGTGTCGTGTCTCCGCTCGCTAGGATGGGACTTGTATGCGGACTATATTCGTATATGAGTTTTGTCTTAGTGCGGGGGATGTGGGGTCCCACGCTCGGGTGTTACATCCTAAAGTGGTATCAGAGCTTCGGGTTGCAAAACCGGAGTTCTCGTTTCGAGTCTGTCCAGGTCGTACGTCTTAAGAACAACTTGTCAACGTGTTTTGCATCTTAATTGCCAATTTCTTGCTTATACGAATTTAATTGTTGCATTTTTTTTTCATGAGCATAAAATTGATCAAATATGATTTCATATTCATGTCTTATGTGTTCAATTCACTTGTCGTGCGTCATACCTGGTTCATATTGAGTCAAGTTTCACTCGTGTCTTGTTTCCTTTGTCCAGAGACTTCTCAGGAGGACGTTGAGCACGTCGAGTAGGGTTTGAGAGTCCTCATTCTTCCCTTTTTGTCCGGTACAGGTGAGGAATTGTTAGGATATATATATCAACCATAAATACATGTTATGTGCATTTTGGGCCAAAATCTATACTATATATATACTTGATTTCTCAAAAGAACTTATGTTTTCAAAATGAAACCAATTATTGATCTCGTCCTGTTTTGGCGATCACATTACACTTCCTGTGGCCCAGGGGCTTGTGTACTGAGGGAACCGGGAAAGCACGGGCCGACGGTCACCTCTTGCATAAGTCCCACCATTTTGGAGTAGCCCGGATGACGGTTAGGGGGATTGATGGACCGATGGGATTCCGGTCAATGGGATTCATGCACCCATTGATCACCTTGTCCTGGGTAGTAAGGGCTAGCTACCCGAACCACCAACCCAGAGGAAAAAGGAGTACTTGTGCACCTTAACTAGATCCTGTAACTATGTGAAACCTAATAAATTGCATGATCGCCTAATAACTTATCTTGTGCTCTAAAGGAGTAAGGTTGGAGAATGCTCACTCGCCGAGCCACTGAAACACTTTCCCAAAATGGATTGTCAAATTTGTAATTCCATACACCGAGAGCCACACTTTACCTGTTCTTTCGAAAACCTTGTATGGAATTATGGCTCGCATGTCTTTACTGCTTTATATATATCTTCTTTGTGCCATTCACTCAGTCTTGTAGAGACTGACCCCTCCCTTCTTTGTACCTCAGGTTCCCTTGCAGGCGTAGCTAGGCGGGAAATTACTTTACTTATTGTAATTTCATGTCTAGCTCGTGTCACACACTCGTTGTACCACACACTCATATTATCTTTTCTTATGTATTATGATGAGGCCGTGTAGGCCACACACTTTTGTCTCTTGGAGAATATTTGATTGTGTAAAAATTTGTACATTCTACTCGTCCCGTTATGACATAGCTTTCGCGTTGTTGATTATACTCTGGAATATATATATTTTGTTTGGATGTATGATTTGTTGTTACAGGGTTAGTCCCACCTAGCCATAAATATCGTGAAAATGTAGTATATCATAAATATGTGTGTTATGAACATGACTATATGCTCGTTTTGTGTTTTCGAATTCATTTGACGTGTTAACGAATTTAATTTGAATCGTGGAACCAAATCGGGGGCTAATGAGCAATTAGCGCACCCTTGGTTCCGTACGTGATTTATTGAGCTCGGGAACTCGGATTCGAGTTCCGTCAACTTCGTTGAACTCGTATTGAAGATTCGAGTTTAATAAACTTAGCCTTATAATTTTCCAAAATAATTTGAACCTCCGAAATTCAACCGAAAAACGAAACGGCACAAAAATGACCACCTTTCACTAAAATGGCCATAACTTGTTCAAAACTTAACCAAATTAACTATGGTTTGTGTCCTTTTAACCCTAGTTCAATCCTCTATCTTCCCCTAACTATCCCTAACCGAGCATACCCTCACACAAGCCAGAAAGATCAGCCAAAGCTTCTGCCTCCCCAGTTTCCCGTAACTGTACAAACCCTTGAGGTTTTGAGCTCAAATCTCAATCAACTTTCATCCAATCAACAAGGTGAGTTAGGATTATGATATCTATTCTTCTCTGGTCATTTTGATCTATTTATCTCTAAATTTGAATCAGATTTCATGGGGTTTTTAAACATATGAATGAACAGTAAGGTTTTTGAAGTGTTTGATGATTCCTTGACTTCGGTTGATCTCTAACATGTTTTGGTGATATATACATGATCCTTTTACTTCATTTATGGCTGTGTATGCTTGCATGGGTTGATTGATCACGTTGGGAGTCTCTGTTCTTTGTTCCATTTCTTCCCCTGTTTTCACGCATGAACTGCTGCCTTTTTCCTCCCAGTTTTTGCTGCGTTATTGGGGTTTGTTTCCAGGTTGTTTGTTGATTAATCGAAGTCTATTCTTACCTTATTTGTTGGCTTGAATTGATTTCAAATTGTGATTGTGTGTGGCTTGGTTCGAACATAACATTTTTCCTCCCCTGTTTTTTTTTTTGGTTGGTTGCTGCGTCTGTTGCTGCTTCTGTATCACTCTTCCCGGGCGGGGAGAGTTTCCTCTTGGTGAGTACCCGGCCGGGTACTCCTGCCACAGCTTGCAGAAGCTCTCTGTACTCCCTACCCGGCCGGGGATTTTAGAGAAAGATTGCCTACCCGGGCGGGTAGCTACTGCTCTGCTTCTCTGTTCTTTTCTTCTTCTCTCTTGTTGCTTTCTTCTTCTTCTTCTACAGCTTCTGTTCCTTTCTTCTCTTCCTTCTTTTCTCTCTTTCTTCTGTTGCTATATTTCTTTGTGTTGCTGTGTGTGTGCTGTACATATTGTATATATATATATATGTAGACCTTTATGCATGTGGAACTAAATGTGTTGCATGAATTCCTTTCTTGTGCATGTGTGGGTGGCGTGCTACTACATGAATCATGCAGGTGGTGTTTGTGTAATTATATATGTATGCATGCATGCAAGGTGTGTGTGTGTACGTGAATATATGTATATGTATTGTATTAATTATGTGTGCTTGTGAGATTGTGTTTTAGTACATGTGTGCGTGTGTTAAATATATGTATATATATATATATACATTATTATGCATGTGAGTTATATATATATATATATATATATATATATATACATATAAATGCATGCATTGTACGTAATAGGTATATGTATATATTTTAAGATATATTTGGTGCATGCATGACAGTACGTATGAGTATATACCTATATTCTATTATTTGTTATATATATAATATGATGTATGTTACATATATTATGATTTAAGTATGAAATTGTTTTGTTGTTAAAGCGTGCATGCATGTACGTGTATATATATAAATGTATTTATGTATATTATGTATATTATATGAATTATTTATTTATTTGAATTATAGAATTAAATTGTTACCCATTTCGTGTTTTAATTAATTTCCGATCATGCCTTGAATGTTTTTCTTTGCCCATTCTCTAATTGTAAACTTGTAAATTTTGAACTATAAATGTTATATGAATTCTTGACTTGAACCGCTATGAATTATGAAACGTTGGACGTGAAATAGTACATGTTATGATTATTATATGAGACTCTTAGATTAAATTGATATGATATATGAATTTATGAATTTGAATGAAAATGAATGAACGAATGCCTTAGTTATATGCCTTAAATTCCTTAATCGTGCACATGAACATTTTCATGACATAATATCCTTTCTTATGCAATCAAATCATGATCATACATTGCCGTGCGTCATATATGGTTCATTTGGGGTCTTGAGTCTCACGAACTATTGTCCTTTGTACAGTTATCTCCAGGGTGGAGAAATCCTGATCAACTAGGCACTCGGTAATTCGTATCCTTGTATCGTCATGGTTCAGGTGAGGGTGTTTTCGTTCTAGTTATGTGTAAAACCCTACAACCATATGTGACAACCTTTGGCCAAAAACCTAATATAGTTATATTTGGTTTTCAAATGAATGTACCGAGTAAATATTGATCGAGTAAACCCTTTTCAAATGACTTATGAATTATGTTATGTTCCTTATAATTGTAATGCTTGGCGATACACATTTATGATTTATGATTGTATGGGCCCCGGGACTTAGTATATGTGGCTAACCGAGGAAGCAAGGGCTGACGGGGATCCCATATACTAGTCCCAACCAAACTGCGGCGATACCGGCCCTCGCTAGGAGGTTTAGCGGGGAATGGGAGGTGAGTGCCTTGGGGAAGTCATGAAACCCCATTGGCATATGTATGAGGTGGCCGGGTCTTGCTAACTCGTCCACCACCCGGAGGAAGAAGGTTGGAACTGATTTATGATTTATGAATATGATTATGTTATGTTATGATTGTTATGCACCGTGCGGGAAGGCCGGGTCACGGATTGCCCAAACGAATATGTTTTATGATATGATTTATGATATGCGTGTATTATGATATATTGCATGATCGCCTAATCAACATATTAATGATATTTGTCGTACACGGTCGGAGTTTGGTTGGAGATTGTGCACGCTCACTCGCCGAGCCTTATATTTATGTATGATTTATGAATGAAATGAATTAATATGATTAGTCGTAAAATCCGGGTATTGCTTGGTTATACTCTTGCCCTTTCGGGAACTAATTTCAAATAAAACCTTGCTCGGGATTTATGACTTGCATGTGCATGTTTCTTATATATATATGTATCGCTCTTGCTCACTCAGTCTTCTAGAGACTGACCCTCTCCCTCCCCAACACTTTAGCGTGCAGGTTTGACTTTGGAGTTCAAGCTAGGCGGAGTATTTTTGAGTTTGAGTGGGTTAAGTTAAGTTAGAGGCGTCTCTGCATTCACCTTATGTAATTAATTTGTGTATGATTCAACCTTGTGAGATCATGGATTTAATTCTTGTATAATTGCTGTTGAATTGCTTTTGTTCGGCTTCGTTTATGAGTTTAAAAGAGGCCTGAAGAGCCCAAATCAGTTTATGGTTTGTGTGCTTAAATTTTAGTTTTCCGATGCATTATATTTTGTTGATTGGTTATTATTGCAGGGTCTATGTTCCGCCTAGCTTAGGAGGGTTTTCTGTTTGTCTCCCGTTCGCTATGGTTCGATACGGGTGCGGATTTACCATTTCGTTACTCGTGTTGAGCCATAGTGCGGGGGATGTGGTGCCTCACGTGCGGGGTGCAACATCCTTAAGTGGTATCAGAGCCCGGTTGCAAAACCGGTGTTCTCGTGTCGTGTGTGAGTCAGTCTAGGTCGTACGGCTTAGGAACTATGTGACAATGTGTGCATTGCATCGACCTTGAACGTGAAATTTGACTTTCCTTTTGAATTCTGTTAAACTATCTGCTGCATTATTATATGGGTCCCTGCCTCTGGTGCTGAGTACGTGCCATGAGCATGCACTAATCGCATGTATATATTCTCGAAATGAGTTATGATTTCGAGGATATAAAGATAATATCAAACCACGGCCAAGTTGCACGATGAAGACGATCTACTATAATTTTTTCCTGATGCATGGAAGATATGAGGTATGCACCGGGAAGGAATCTGGAGAATTCGAGATGTGAGGCCTTCCTATATGGAGATAGATGCGTGGCTTTATAGACGAAGTTAGATTTAATGGTTACCATTCAGAATGGGAGGTTTGACTTTGGAGATGCGAGGGTAGAGAGACAATTGAGGAAATAGGAGTTAATCACGGGATGGTTGTAACTCAGAAGATCAATCTATGTGAATCCACGACTTAGGGTGCTTCATTCGGATTCAAGGGATTGCTTAAATCAAGGAGTGGGGTATAATAACCTTGAAGGTATTTTAGTTCAGGGTTCAGGCAAAACGGGTCTGGAGGGAATTAAGCCAAGGGTGGTCGAAAAGGCTTCTAAATAAAACTGGTAATTAGAAATCGAGTTTTAGAAGTCAAGATTGGAAAGAGGTATCAATAATTAAGAGGAGTTGAGGTTAGATGGGAAACAAGTCGAGAAGGGGTTAGAGAAAGATAAGTAATAGGATAACTACAATCCATGGAGGGTGATAATGTTAAGGACAGGACTTGAGTTCATTTTTCCAAATCCAAGCTGAATTGTCATGTTGTGAGGTTAAATTGGAAGATATGGAGCAACAAATGGAAACGGGAAAGAAAGGCAAACACTCCTTGCAAGGAAATCATGCGCTTGAGTAAAAGCAAATGGGTGGTGAATTAAGCTTATAAAGGATAAGCATGGGAGTCTTGATCACGGTGATGACGAGAAGTAGGGCTCAAAATGACATTGGGGTTCATTTTTGTAAGAGAATTTGAACGAGGTTGAAGGGCGAATCTCGGAGGTAAATGCAGAGGCTAATTCAGTGGATGTCGAAGAAATCAGGGATCGTGAAATTTCAATTCCGGATAGTGGAAGATACAAGTGATGCAAAAAAAAAAAAAAAAAAGCGACTCATGGAAAACTTGAAGACCGTGGGAAAGGCAAGGAATAATCACCAAATCAAAGTAACCTCGGGATTGGAGGAACGAAGAAAAGCTACTAAGCTAATAGCTTACCACATTGGTGACAGGTTCCAAAATATTCATAGCACGTGCATCATAATTTGCATTAATTATTTATTCTTTTGACCTTCTGTTTATCCGTACGTTTCTAATTGGTTTCGTTGCGCTAATGTGTTGTATAATTGCTTGATGTAAACGTGACACATGCATCGTCATTTTAACCCGACATGCATTCTAGTGTTTAATTAATAGGAAGTTCTTTCGTCTCACTAACAAGTATCAGTTCAACCGAGCCGCATCAGAGTTATGAGGAAGAGAAATAATACGATGACACGTTATAAAGAAGGTGACTTTGGGAAATAAGAACTTCAATTAAGGGATAGGTTAACGGAAACAAGAATTCAGAAGGAGAAGTGAGACTAGAGTTCTGGACAAGAATAAGAAAGGAGTTTCGGACATCAAGAGAACTGGGGAAGGAGTTGAAAGGCCAAATCCTTGATTTCTATATCAGTTAAACTTCACCTAATGGGAATTACTCATCAAGAATTTCGACAAAAGAAGAATCAATGGAGTTCAACATGTGACAATAGAAATTTAAGGGGGGAATAACGAAATTGCAAATTAAGGAAGACCTGGAAGTCCTATTAGTGATGATCAGAGATAACTAAGGCGGCTTGAATGGTTAAATTGTTAAGAGGAGAACTAAGTTATTAAATTCGGGTTGAAGTCCCTCACTAGGTATAACGGAAATGGCTTGGAGGATATTCATATGTATAGAAAATGGATCTGGGGATAACAAAATTATAATGGAGCTTGTAGCACCCGAGCGTAAGGTACCATATCCCCCGCACCGAGACCTGACCCGTATATGAAATGGAAGTCCATACACGTGCCAAATCCACGGCGAACGGGGACACAACACACACGCTATGCTAGGCGGGACTAACCCTTAAACCATTCAACTCAAGAAACATAAAGAATCAGAGTAAAATAGAATGCGGAAGCAAGAACTACCTAGCATATATACAGTGAGCCACCAAGCTCCAAAATAGATATACAAAAGCATTCCATAATCAACGGCGCTCATGGCCTACAAAATCATAACGCTCCAATCTATAATATGATCAAATACAAAAGTAGCAACAAGAGTATGAATATGAGACTGAAAAGAAGTGCTAAACATAAATGCAAGACCTAGACGACTTGTATTCCCGCCTAGCACTCCTATACCTGCACAAAACAGCTGAAAACAACCGGGTTCAGTCTAAAAGAGACTGGTGGGTATAAAAACGGGGCATAAGATATATAATATCGCGTAAATTAAACACATACATGCAAGCCCTAATCCCGTGTGAAGTTTGATAAGAATTTACCAAGTGGTTAAAACAATAGAAAACATCAACGGGATCACGACGTTCATATTCATTCATAATTGTTCATAAGGATTTAAGCTCGGCGAGTGAGCGTGCACAATCTCCAACCTTCTCCTCGTGTAATCATATCATAATTAGTGGTTGTCATACATATCTTTCGTGCACATACATAAATGATCATAATCATACATATACACCTTCTTCCTCCGGGTGGTGGACAAGTTAGCTAGACCTGACCACCGGTTCTTACATGGGCCAATGGGGGTACATGAATCCCCCAAAGGCACTCAGCTCCCATTCCTCGCTAAAACTCCTAGCGAGGGCCGGTATCACCGTAGTTTGGTTGGAACTAGTATATGGGATCCCCGTCAGCCCTTGCTTCCTCGGTTAGCCACATATACTAAGTCCCGGGGCCCGTATAATCAGATATCAGAAATGTGTCTCGCCAAATATAAGGTAGGGTTTCATAATTACAAAGGGGTCATACGTTTGAAATCATTTACCCAAAATGACTCGATTTATACAAATATATTATTTTGGCTTAAACTTTGCACATAAGGAATTTATAGGGTTGTTTAACTAGTAGAAGAAAAACCCACCTTTACCAAAGCAAAATAAAGGCACAAGCGTCTCAATGCTCGCCCTCGTCTCCGACCAAACCCGAATCTGTGCAAAAGAAAAGGTATGAGACGCAATGACCACATATGACGCTCGGCAATGAAGTGAATATGACATGAATGCATAAATGATCATGTTATATCATTAAAATGTTCATGTGCACGATTAAAGAATTTAAATCATATAATCAAATCATTCGTTCATATATTTCATTCAATTTCATAATTTCATAAATTCATAATTTCATAAATTCATATAAATTTCATAAATTTACAATATTCATAATATTCATAAATTCATAATGCATATCAATTAATCTAAAATTCATTTAAGAAGCATAACACATATTATTCAAATTCACATTGAGGAATAAAATAAATAATTGGAAACGTTCAAACAATAGTCAGTAGAATAAATACGCGAAATGGAAATCAATTAATTTCAATAATTAGATTAAATCAAATAATATTTAAAATATATATAATATATAATAAACATATATAATATATAATATAATAACATATATACACATTACATATATATATGTATTCACGTACACACACACACAAACATGCATGCATATATGCTATATATATATAGATACTATATACTATATATTATATACATGCATGCAACACATGCATGCATACACAATTCACAACCAACACACACACACAGACATATATATATATTCAGCCATGCACACACCTTATACAAACCATGCATATATATATATAATATAAATATACATGCATGCAACACAAATAATCAACCAAGCACACACAAACACAATAAACACAGCAGCAACTCCAGGAAAAACGCAGCAACACAGCAGCAGTAGCAGCAGACTAAGGCAGCAGTAAAAGCTCAAGCAAAACGGGGTGACACCCCCGTGTCACCCTCCAAGCTTAGGCCGAGACACCCCCGTGTCTCGGTACAGAAATCCCAGGCTAAGTCTGCACCCCCGTTCCGCGCTGGAAAGGCCAGGAATGGCACGCCCGTGTCGTGCAGCAGCAGCAGCCTCTGTTTCGAACAACAAAACGCAGAAACAGAGCAGCCCAGAACGCAGGAAAAGCAGGCAAGAAAGGCAACAAAACAAGGCATAAAATGCTGCAAGAAACTCAGCTAAACCCACACCAAGAACCCATGAAAGATGACAGTAAAAGAAGAAGGAAATGACAGCAGTTTACAGCAACATAACAGCGCTAAAACAGGGCAAAAAACTGGAGAAAAACAGAGCATGCTTGCTCTCGGTACACTCGACTCAGATCAGGTCCAAAAGGCCATCAAATACGCAGAAAAACATCATGAATTCAACAAGTAAATCAGTTCCAAAAGTGATCAACCAATACATCAACCGTACGTGACAAACATGTGGGATTTTCTCAAAATTTCATAAATGATATCTCATATATATCTCAACAAACACGAAAGCAATGATCATAAATGATATTAGGAAGTCAAAACAATTAATCTCAGGCTTGGAATCAATCAAAATCATTGAGAATCAAAGGAGTTCAAGAATTTGCCCAAAATCCTCTATTTTCGGAAAAATGGCCCAGAATAATGAAATCATGCTCAAACTCGTGAATGAAAGGATGGAAATGATCAGAATTAAACATATAATACAACCCTAAGCTTACCTTGATGATTGGTTGAAGTTTGGAGGAGATTCGAGCTCCAAAATCTCCAAGGATGGAAGGGTTACGGGTCTGGACTGTAGAGCAATAGCTTTGGCTGATGTTTGGGGGTTGTGTGAGGATTATCTTGGTTAGGACTTGAAATATCCTGATAGGTGGTTGAGTTAGGGTTTAAAGGAATCAAACCATGGTTAATTTGGTTGTGGTTTGGATGAGATATGGTTCATATTGTACAGCAAGGTCAAGTTGAATGCCGTTTCGTTTTTCGGTTGGATTTCGGAGTTTCAAATGACTTAGGAAAAATATAAGGCTAAGTTTACTAAACTTGAATTTTCGTTACGAGTTCAGCGGAGTTGACGGAACTCGAATCCGAGTTCCCGAGCTCAAGATATGAAATTCGGAACCAAGGGTACGCTAAGTGCTCGTTAGCCCCCGATTTGGTTCCTCAATTCAAATTAAATTCGTTAACAAATCAAATGAATTCGAAAACATAAATTGAGCATAAAATCATGCCCATAACACATATATGTACGACATATTACAAATTCGTGGCATTTCAATATCATTTCATAAAAGAACGAAGCACAAAATTAGTGATATGATCAATCCATGCAATTCATGCAATATAAATAAATTCCCATGCAAAAATGAAATAATTCCATGCATATATTATAATTCCCATACATAAATAAAATTTTCATGCAAAAATATATTAATTTGCATGCATAGATAAAATCTTCATGCATAATTATATTATTGTACGTATAAATATATATATATATAAATAATCAAATAATTAATTAAAACATGATTAATTAACATAACATATAATTAGCATAATCATTAAATTAATAATAAAATAATTAAACATATATATATATATATAATACGAAATATATATATATAAAATTAATAATATTAAAATAAGATAATATAATATAATATAATATAATAATAACAATTATAATAAAATTAAATATAACACGTAAAAACAATTAATTCGCACAAATTGGTAAACACATACGTCCTACCTTTACGTCTGAAAAGTCGGGGCATTACAATCTCTCCCCCTTAAAAGAATCCGTCCTCGGATTCATCTCGATAATACTTTCGGAGCTGTGAAACATGAAACACGTTATGGATTCCAGTCAAACTCGGAGGCAAGTCCAATCAATAGGCCGTATCCCCAATCTTCTCTAAAATCTCATATGATCCCATATACCGAGGGTTTAAATTTTCCTCCTCGTCCAATCCTTGAGAATCCTTTTCGTGGGAATGCCTTTAAGAAAACCTTATCTCCAATCTCAACCTCCAATTTCTTCCTCCGAAGATCTGCATAACTCTTTTGTCGATCCTGAGCGGCCTTCATCCGTTGTCTAATTATCTGGACCTTATCAATAGCTTCTTGTACAGCATTAGAGGGTTTTTCCTTCTTTTCCCCTCTTTTAATCCCCTCTTGTTTGGTCCAATTCCATTCCTCCAAGTCAAAGAACAACGGTGATCGACATTTACGTCCATAAAGAACTTCATAAGGGGCCATTTCAATCGAGGCTTGATAGCTATTTTTGTAAGCAAACTCGATTAACGGCAACTGTTCATTCCACGAGCTCTGAAAGTCCAATGCACATGCTCTCAACAATCCTCCAGATACTTAATTAACCTTTCTGATTGTCCGTCAGTCTGAGGATGGAAAGCTGTGCTGAATTGAAGCCTTGTTCCCAAACACTTCTGTAATTCTTGCCATAACCTTGAAGTACATCTGGGATCCCGATCCGAGACAACACTAACAGGTACACCATGAAGCTTGACAATCTCAACATTGTATCTCTTAGCCAACTTACTCACTTATCGGACATTCTGGTTGCAAGAAAATGAGCGGATTTCGTCGACCTGTCCACGATAACCCAAATTCCATCTAAACCTCCTCTCACTCTTGGAAATCCCGAAACAAAATCCATAGCTATTTGTTCCCATTTCCACTCCGGGATAGGCAATGATCGAAGTAGCCCCTATGGCTTTTGATGTTCTGCCTTAATCACTTGACAAGTCATACAATGTTTCACGAAGTTGATAACATCCCGTTTCAATCTATTCCACCAATAGAATTGCTTAAGATCCTTATACCTCTTGTTCCTTCCAGGATGTATCGAATACCCTGACCGATGGGCTTCCTCAAGAATAATCCTTTTTAACTCTTCCGGGACAACAACTCTATTCTTGAATCTTAGAAGTCCCGTATCATCAAACCCAAACGGACATTCTGAATCAGCTCGAGCTTTCTTATCTAATTTCTGAACCTCGGGATCAATCCTCTGAGCATCAGATAACCTCTGTTTAGGATCTGGTTGATCCGTAATATTCCGAATACTAGCCCTCAATCTGAACAACTCATTCTCATCTCCAATTTCCACTTTCACTTCGGACACACTAGTTTTCCTACTAAGTGCATCCGCGACCAAATTGGCCTTGTCGGATGGTATCGGATTGTACCCTCACAATCCGCCAAAAGTTCCATCCAACGCCGTTGTCTCTTGTTCACTTCCTTATGTGAGAATAAGTATTAGAGACTCTTGTGAACGGAGAAGACCTCGAACGAAATTCCATAAAGATAGTGTCTCTGTTGGAAAACATGAATCAGAAAGCAGCGGAATTTAAAAATTTTTCCAACAAAAGGATCTAGGACTCGCAATCGTGTAACCAAATTCGTAGAGATAGAAAACTTACTTTTCTTTTATTCTTTCTTGAAGCGTTTCAAGCCACCCAAGAACGCTTTTCTCGCGGCTTGACAACCCGTCCCTTGAAAGTCTCTTTCTACTTCAGAATCCATTGTCGGGATAGCAATCCACATCAACCTAGATTCAATTCATGTTAGGGATGTTCTCAACAATATAACATAAAGAAAGAAACATGAAACGTGAAAAGCATGATTGAAACTCCCTTCGAAACCCAGTTTTGCGAAAGTAGAAAACTGCCAGTCACAAAACCCTCGTGAAAAAATTCATCCTTCAGGATATGGACGAACGGTTTTCGCCATCTTCTTTGGTTCGATTTTTTCATTCGCTTCACGTCGGGTTCAGAATCGTTACATCATCCCTTCTGATCGTTTTGCTTGATCCCCACTTTTTGGTAAAGCTCGAATCTTCAAAACTTCTAACTTGAAGCTCTCTAGAGATAGTCCACCAACTTGGCTACAATCTAACTAGTAAGGATGCTAGTTCTCTAGTTAGTGTTTAGGCTTAACCTAGGGTTTCGTTTATCTTGGAGAAAGGATGGTGTTCAACACATGAACCAAAAGAGTTCGATTAGCTCTAAAGGGGAGCATGAGCTCCCCTATATATAAGAAAGGGGAGGGACGAAATTCCTAGTCCTTAATGGGCTAGGATTTTGATCTCTCTCTCTCCTATTACTTGATCATCAAGTAATTTTGACTTTGACTTTGAATTCTAATTCAAATCAACTTTCAAGAGAGCTAAAAATATCCAAACTATTTTTGGATAATTTTATACTTTATTTATTATAAAATAAATAACTTATTTTTTATCTAATTAATTAATTCGTAATTAATTAACTAGATTATTTTCTCCAAAATAAGACTTTCTTTTTAATTCAAAATTAAACCAAAGTCTATTAAATAATTAATCACATTAATTATTTAATACATAAATAAATATACACATATATTTATACACGTGTGTGACACGTGTCACAATGACACGTGTCACTCACGTGAGCCACACGTGTGGTTTCACACGTGTGGAACCCTCTTGGCTTGATTAACTCGTTTAATCATTTTAAAGCCTCAACTCATGTAACCAAGTTGTTGTGTGTGACCCTCTAGGTTCTCAATTCAATTAGCAGTGACCCTAATTAATTAATTCACTAATTAATTAATCAGTCCACAGATTAAACAACCATAGTCTAGCAACAGGTGTTTAACCCCTAGCTGAATTGGAATGTTCGAATTCGACAGAACCTTTAAGTCATTGATTCATGTGAGATACAATCCTCCTACTTACTATCTCTCAACCATGATCTAGGGCAAGGGAATAATTAGAACCCTAATAATCTGGTCTTAAAGCTAAGTGCATTTCATATCCATTTGATCTCAATCCAAGAAACCCTTTTCTTGATGTCTTGATCTACTGCCTTGGCCAAGGACTCCATATGGCATATGAATGACTTACACAATAAGAGATCACCTTGTATATGCAAGTGTAGGTCCTTTCTTGATTCTCATTCACTTTCATGAGTCACTTGTGCAGCCCCAGCATAAGTCTTGAATCAGTTGTCTAAGGCGACACCCTTTAAAGCTTATACCAAAGACTACAGAGTTAACTCATAAAGTAACATGGAACCTCAAGTCTAAGGATCAATTAATCACATCAATGACTCGTGAGATATTTCCTAATCTGGAAGTTTCCATTTCCTGAAATAGAAACTTCCTTTCCCATTTAGGAATGTTCTCACACGGGGCACCTCAGTGAACTTACTTATTAAAGTAAGCACCCTCATGTATCACGCACGTATCAACTATACACTTTGCACCTCCATGAAATAAGGTGGTCCTTCTTAAGGGCGTGATCCCACAAGCAAGCCTTAGAGGAGTCAGGTTGACACTCCCACTGTCTGTAGGACTCATCGGCTTGGAGTATTTTACTAATCATGACTTATGTGATATAGGGCTCGTTTCATGAACCATTTCACCTAAATGGTAGAGTCCTAAAGTCATCAGGATTAGGGGAGTTCTCATACATACGCACGTAATGGAAACACACAAAACACGTATTGGCATATAAAGAAGTGTTTGCCTATAATCAATCGTATATTATTCAAAGATTGTCTGTGATACAAGAAAAGTCCCAAAGCAGATTACGTCGAATCGGCTTTCTAGGGCACTATTCCTAACAATCTCCCACTTGCCCGTAAAAGCCATTTAGGTATTCTAAGTCCCATCTTCTCAAGATGCACTTTGAGAGCCTATTGACTTTGGGCGTTTCCAAAGTGGATCTGCTATATTCTCTGCTGATGTGACCCTCTTGTTTACACATCTCTTAGGAAACACCTTTTCCTTATAAAGTGATTCGTAATCACGTGTTCAGTCTCTTGGTGAGGTCTTGGTTCTCTTACTTGAGCAACCATCCATTTAATCACACGATATGATAATGGTGTTGTTTCATGCTAGGAACTTCATCTAACTAGTTAGATGGAGTTTCTTACCCAAACACTTAACTTAGCGTTATATAATACGACTAAGTTCTCAACTACGATAGTCGAGTTTTTGCAATGTCCGTCCTTGGAACCCCTTTCCAAGACATTGCATTACCATTCTGGTAGAAGTTGTACCCTTTCAATGATTTCATAATCATCTATGTTTGATGAAACAATTACATCAAATTATCTTTTCAATGATAAGATCTTTTGGGCTCTGTAAACTAATACATATCCTCATTTCTTCTCAAGTACTCTGAGGACATCCTTTACAGAGATCTAATGACCTTCTCTGAGGTTATATTAGATTCGGCCCACTACGCTTAGTGTTGCGCCATATCAAGTCTAGTACATAACATTATGCTCCCTTTTACTTAAAGGGATTTTGGACATTCTAACTTTCTCAAAGTTATCTTAGGACACATACTCTTCAAAAGAGATGTTCCATTGTCCATACTAAACTCCTTTTAGTACCGTGGTTATGTACTCATTTTTTGATAATCCTTTTATTCTCTTAGATCTATCTTCTATAGATCTGAATGTCGAGAATATAGGATAATCACTAAGATCTTTCATGTCAAATTGTTTCTTAAACAAGAATTGGTAACTTTCACGTCATCCTTGACATTCCTAATGAGAAGGATATCGTCTTCTAAAGAACAAAAATTGACTCTTACATCACTAACTATCATATGTACACTTTTGAGACTTATTCGATTTCTATCTGTGTCAAACGATTTGACTGTGGAATCGAATTGTCTAACTCCTAGAAGCCTTTATCAATCCACAGATTGACTTAGGGATTTGCATACCTTATGCATACTCCCACTGAATATGAGATTTATAGAAATACCTTATTTCACTCTCTTTCAATCTCATATTGAACAAGATAGTTCTCATATTCATTTATCATATCTCATAGTCAGAATATGAGGATATGGTAAACACAATCCAAATGGACTTTTGCATTTCAACCGTCAAGAAGGTTGTATTACTTTCCATTTACTCGAAGCTCTAGGAGCTTGATCCTATCAGGTGGATCAACCAAGGTCAAAACTCGGTTTAAGTATATGGAATCCATATTGGATTTCAAGGCTTGCTTACACTACTCAGATTCCAAATCTGACAGTGTCTCCTCTTCAAGTAATTCCTTGGCTATCTAGGAACGCGTTCTAAACGCATCTTAAGAGGAGGGTTTCACACGTGTACATACTCTAAAATTTGGCTAAGTTTTATCAAATGGGCTCGTTTCTTCTATATGTGGCATGGATATTTTTTCTCAAATTTCTTTGAGGTCTGCTTGCTTGCCTTTCTTCTTCTATAGGAACGATTCCTTAAGAAAGGTACATTCCTTTGAGACAAACAACCTTTGTGCAAGGGAATCGCAAAACTGATATCCAATATCGTTGTATAAACTTGAACTCGTTTCAAGCTTGTCTCCCACTATCCTCTTCAGTTAAGAGGATTCCATTAAATTCTTGGACAAGAATAATTAGGGAATTTAATATGCCACATTGCATAGTGCAACTAATGGACTGATTTTGGAAGGTGCAAAATTCAAAATCTCTAACTGCATATTCTGGGAGTTTATTCCTAGAATGATTATAAGTCAGTAAAGCTTGCTATGGAATGGTCCATATCCTATAAGGTTTCATTCCCTCATTCGGAAACACTAAGGTGTTCTCGAATTAGTTTACTGAGAGATAATCCTATTATTTCTAAGATGACTAAGGAATTAGTTGATAAGATATTGGCTATCTCGATCATATCGATTTGCCTATAACCTATAACTACTTTGGTTCCTAACCTCCTTTTTGAAATTCTAAGAATTTCATATAAGTTTCGAATTTGTACTTTAACAAGTACATTCATTCATAATGATTAAAATGATAATTGTATCTAGTGCTTACATTAAGCATTTTACACTCATCAGTATGGATCGAAATCCAATATAATTTTGGAACGTTCCATGTTTCACCTAAACAATGTTCCGGGAACATTTTCCCTTTGAGATAGGATTCACAGGAAGTCAACTCTATAGGTTCATTTTCATAGAATGATCCTAAGGTGTCTGACTTGCTAATCCTTTTATATCTCAACGTTCCAAAGTAATTCGAAGCTTTGTCATCTCACTTACTTTTGTTATCTCGTTGTATGTTCAGAACATTAGTGCCTTGAGTCTTTGCACAACGGATTATGCAGAACTGACTCAAGACTAGTGAATTCTATTCCTAGTAGAATTACTAAACGAGGTAACATTTCAGAGTACTCATACTCTTCGCAGTTCCCTTTCAAAGTCCTTATTTGCTATCATAGAAGCAAACGTCCTATTTGATCTCTAGTGTCTTTTGGGCGCACCCCTTACATGCCCCTCCATTGGGCTCTTAAGGGTTTCTTCTTCTTTAGGCGTTCAAGCCTTTAACTTAGGGAGTTTTGAAGAAGAATTAACCATCTCAACCTTTTATTCCTTCTTAAGGATGCTCTCAACCATTATCAACTAAATGATTAACTATGCTACATTAGCATCATTTTAGTTGAGCATAAAGGGTTTGAATGATGGTGGAAGCAATGTAAGCAATCAGTGCATTGAGAACTCTTTTCTCAGTTAATGATCGAGACCACAAGATCTTCAAATAAAATCTTTAGACCTTGTTCATGTGCACTTGTTTCCTCATTTGGAATATTGAATAATTCCACAATGTTATACCTTGTAACATTTTTATGAGGTGGTTCAATTGCTCTTAAGTGGTTTGGAGAAATCCATTCACCTCAGATTGCTTCTCTTTTGGCCCGGGTCGAATTTTTCATAATTGAAAACTTCGCCCTTTAGAGAACACCTTTCTCTATTCGGAATCTAAAACGAATTTTAGGGTCCGAAGCCAATTAGAGTTAGTTAGGACTTAGTCAACTCTTTTGACTTAAGGATGGATACGAATGGGTTTGCATTTCATATTGTAGAGAATCACAGAACTACAACCTAAATGCTAAGCAGAGAACTAGGTGAGCATGCTGAATAATAACGATATACATAAGATAAGGTCTTTAATCTAATGTAGCTCCCACTGTTTTTCAAAGATCTATAATTCCCAAAGATCTAAGAGGAACACGTTTCCCAACGGGTACTAAGATCCTAAGCATTTTACCTCGAACCCACGACTCGCGGACATTCTAAGTAAGAACCCTAGGTAGGTACAACTTACCAATTCTAACACCTTTAGAACTCTTAGTAATTGTTTTTGCATCACCTATCTTTCAATATGGACCCACGACTCGTGCGACATCCATATTTACTTAGGCGTTAAGCTAGACCCATCAATCATAAGATCATGACCAAAACTTAGTTCGAACGACCCACGACTCGCGGACATCGCCCTTGCTAAAATCGACCATGAAATATTGATCATTTAAAATGATCAATTAGGTAACTAAGAACTAATAAGCTCCACTAGCTATCCCACGACTCGCGGACAATAACTAGCTTTACTTACTAAACTTAAAACCTATTGATGGAATGCTAGGAATTTAATTCAAAATTTGCATCTCGAATTAAACACCTATTTGTTCGAAATTAGCTTAATATTTAATGGGAATTTTCGAATCAACCGAAGAGTTGTTCGGTTCGACCTCACCAACATATATGTTATCCAATTTTATTAGTCTTGATTAATGCAAGTACAACTTAAATGCATTTCAAACAAGCACATAAACAGATAACATGTCCTAGCATGATACTAACATGTAATGATCATGGGTTCTACCTATCTTATGCGTGATATGTGGGAGCCACTCCACAATCACAAGTTCTAACATACATGCCACATAAACAGTTTAAATCACATAAGGGAAAGCGGTAACAAAATACGAGCCCTATCTCTATTACATTTTACAATTGAGATTCCCCTCCCTAACATTTTGAGGGGTCTTCACTTATGGCCTCCTTGTTACTTGAATGTGGTCCATCTTACTCCTTGGGTGCATTGTCTCCAAAATGAAAATAAAACCTCACCACCTATCTCTACTCTCAATTTACAATAAAAAGAAAAAGACATAAAGTAATAAGGCTCAATCTTCATATTGGCCTTAGACAATTACACGGGGCATACCCCGGCCTCAAAAACAGTAATATGGAAAGCCACATAATAAATCACATAACAGTACGCACATAAGTGAGGCTCCAACCTCAATTGAAAAACGCAACTATAGGGCTCCAACCCCAATTTAAACCATCCATGTGCATAAATTAAAACCATACATAAGTCTAAACCCATGATCACCTAACATGCTTTTGCGAGAATTTAAATTTAACCAATAAATTAAAATTCCCGTTTCAAGTCCTAATGACTTAAAACACGACTTGATGCGAGTCTTATTTATAAAAGTTTTCAATAAATCCCAATTTAACAAAACAAATAAAATTCCAATTAATTTCTGAAAATTAATAATTTTATCAAAGATGTATTTTCCCAAAATATAAACCGTTTCTATTTCTCAAAAATCCCAATTTTAAGTGTTATTCAAAAATTAAAATAAATATTCAAAAATAAAATTTTAAAATTAAAATAAAAATTGGGACTGGATTGCACGAAACACGAGAAGACCGCACGCACGCGGTGCGTGCGCGCGCGCAACAGGCGCGCACAGCGCGCGGCCAAGGCAGCGCGAGTGCGCGCGCATAGCGCGCCCGTTGCGGGCTGCTGCGCCCGGTCTTCCCGCCTGCTTGCGGACGGCTGTGGACGGCCAGGGCGCGCCCGGAAGGCTCCCGCACGGCGTGCGGGAGGTGCTGGGCGGGACGCCCTACGCGCGCCTAGGCCAGGCGGGCGGTGCGCGCGAAGCCCGCGCGCGCGACTCCTTCGCGTGCGGGGTTTCGCGTGTTTGTCGTATTCCGTATTTTCGTTTCGTGTTTTCGTTCAAAAGCAAAACCAATCCAAGAAATCCAAAAACAGTTTATACAGTTTCAAATCTAAAATAGTTTTCAAAAATTAAATTTTACAGAAACCAATTTTCAGAAACTTTCAGGAAAAAAATACAGTTTCATAATTCAGGCTTTCTAAAACAATTACAAATACACAATCGCATCAAGCCTAAGAATTTCTACCAAATTCAGTATAATTGAGACGAATCAGAAACACGATTAACGAGGTGGCTCTGATACCACTTGTTGGAAAACATGAATCAGAAAGCAGCGGAATTTAAAAATTTTTCCAACAAAAGGATCTAGGACTCGCAATCGTGTAACAAAATTCGTAGAGATAGAAAACTTACTTTTCTTTTATTCTTTCTTGAAGCGTTTCAAGCCACCCAAGAACGCTTTTCTCGCGGTTTGACAACCCGTCCCTTGAAAGTCTCTTTTTACTTCAGAATCCATTGTCGGGATAGCAATCCACATCAACCTAGATTCAATTCATGTTAGGGATGTTCTCAACAATATAACATAAAGAAAGAAACATGAAACGAGAAAAGCATGATTGAAACTCCCTTCGAAACCCAGTTTTGCGAAAGTAGAAAACTGCCAGTCACAAAACCATCGTGAAAAAATTCATCCTTCAGGATATGGACGAACGGTTTTCGCCATCTTCTTTGGTTCGATTTTTTCATTCGCTTCACGTCGGGTTCAGAATCGTTACATCATCCCTTCTGATCGTTTTGCTTGATCCCCACTTTTTGGTAAAGCTCGAATCTTCAAAACTTCTAACTTGAAGCTCTCTAGAGATAGTCCACCAACTTGGCTACAATCTAACTAGTAAGGATGCTAGTTCTCTAGTTAGTGTTTAGGCTTAACCTAGGGTTTCGTTTATCTTGGAGAAAGGATGGTGTTCAACACATGAACCAAAAGAGTTCGATTAGCTCTAAAGGGGAGCATGAGCTCCCCTATATATAAGAAAGGGGAGGGACGAAATTCCTAGTCCTTAATGGGCTAGGATTTTGATCTCTCTCTCTCCTATTACTTGATCATCAAGTAATTTTGACTTTGACTTTGAATTCTAATTCAAATCAACTTTCAAGAGAGCTAAAAATATCCAAACTATTTTTGGATAATTTTATACTTTATTTATTATAAAATAAATAACTTATTTTTTATCTAATTAATTAATTCGTAATTAATTAACTAGATTATTTTCTCCAAAATAAGACTTTCTTTTTAATTCAAAATTAAACCAAAGTCTATTAAATAATTAATCACATTAATTATTTAATACATAAATAAATATACACATATATTTATACACGTGTGTGATACGTGTCACAATGACACGTGTCACTCACGTGAGCCACACGTGTGGTTTCACACGTGTGGAACCCTCTTGGCTTGATTAACTCGTTTAATCATTTTAAAGCCTCAACTCATGTAACCAAGTTGTTGTGTGTGACCCTCTAGGTTCTCAATTCAATTAGCAGTGACCCTAATTAATTAATTCACTAATTAATTAATCAGTCCACAGATTAAACAACCATAGTCTAGCAACAGGTGTTTAACCCCTAGCTGAATTGGAATGTTCAAATTCGACAGAACCTTTAAGTCATTGATTCATGTGAGATACAATCCTCCTACTTACTATCTCTCAACCATGATCTAGGGCAAGGGAATAATTAGAACCCTAATAATCTGGTCTTAAAGCTAAGTGCATTTCATATCCATTTGATCTCAATCCAAGAAACCCTTTTCTTGATGTCTTGATCTACTGCCTTGGCCAAGGACTCCATATGGCATATGAATGACTTACACAATAAGAGATCACCTTGCATATGCAAGTGTAGGTCCTTTCTTGATTCTCATTCACTTTCATGAGTCACTTGTGCAGCCCCAGCATAAGTCTTGAATCAGTTGTCTAAGGCGACACCCTTTAAAGCTTATACCAAAGACTACAGAGTTAACTCATAAAGTAACATGGAACCTCAAGTCTAAGGATCAATTAATCACATCAATGACTCGTGAGATATTTCCTAATCTGGAAGTTTCCATTTCCTGAAATAGAAACTTCCTTTCCCATTTAGGAATGTTCTCAAACGGGGCACCTCAGTGAACTTACTTATTAAAGTAAGCACCCTCATGTATCACGCACGTATCAACTATACACTTTGCACCTCCATGAAACAAGGTGGTCCTTCTTAAGGGCGTGATCCCACAAGCAAGCCTTAGAGGAGTCAGGTTGACACTCCCACTGTCTGTAGGACTCATCGGCTTGGAGTATTTTACTAATCATGACTTATGTGATATAGGGCTCGTTTCATGAACCATTTCACCTAAATGGTAGAGTCCTAAAGTCATCAGGATTAGGGGAGTTCTCATACATGCGCACGTAATGGAAACACACAAAACACGTATTGGCATATAAAGAAGTGTTTGCCTATAATCAATCGTATATTATTCAAAGATTGTCTGTGATACAAGAAAAGTCCCAAAGCAGATTACGTCGAATCGGCTTTCTAGGGCACTATTCCTAACAGTCTCCACTTACCCAAAGCAAAGATCACTGCCACTAATTCCAAATCATGAGTGGGGTAGTTCTGTTCATGCTCTTTCAATTTCCTTGAGGCATAGGCGATTACTCTTCCATTTTGCATCAACACACATCCCAAACCTTCCTTTGAGACGTCCGTATAAACTGTATATCTTTCTGTACCTTTGGGAATTGCTAATACAGGAGCGGTGGTCAACTTTCCTTTACAAGTTGAAAGCTATCCTTACATGCCTCATCCCACTCAAACTTAACCGCTTTCTTAGTCAATCGGGTTAAAGGAGCCGCAATCTTCGAAAAATCTTGAACAAATCTCCGATAGTAGCCTGCCAAACCCAAGAAACTCCTTACTTCTGAAGCATTTTTCGGGCTTTGCCATTGAATAACCGTCTCGATCTTAGAAGGGTCTACTTCTAAACCTTTCCTTGAAATAATATGACCCAGAAATGCTACCCGATCAATCCAAAACTCACATTTGCTAAACTTAGCATACAACCGAAGCTCTCTTAAGGTATCCAACACTATCCTGAGGTGTCTGGCATGATCCTCCGGAGTTCTCGAATAAACTAAGATGTCATCGATGAAGATTACCACAACTTATCCAAATAGGGCCGGAAAATTCGATGCATCATATCCATAAAAGCAGCCGGAGCATTAGTCAATCCAAAAGGCATCACTACGAACTCGTGGTGTCCATACCGGGTGTTAAATCCCGTCTTCGGAATGTCCTCTTCCCGGATCTTCAATTGATAGTATCCTTGTCTCAAGTCCAATTTGGAGTATACCCCCGAACCTTGTAATATATCGAATAAATCCTCAATATGGGGCAACGGATACTTATTCTTTTACGGTCATCCGATTAAGCTCCCGGTAATCTATACACATTCTTAGGGTTCCATCCTTTTTCTTAAGAAAGAGAACCGGAGCACCACTAGGTGACGAACTTGGCCGTATATCCCACTTTGAGTAATACCTCTAATTGAATCTTTAACTCTTCCAAATCAGCCGGATATTCTTTCCCTTCAATCAAAACTGAACACTCCCGAATCAACTGATCTGTCTGAAGACTACCACCCAGTGGCGAACTCACCAAACAACAAGAAGAAAAAGCAAATAACAGGCAAGCACAGAATAGCAACTAAGTCACAAGAAATAAAAGAATGCATGACACCCGAATCAAAGAGTGCATGAATGCTCATGTTATGTATGCATAGGGTACCTTCTACCACTGCTGTGGGATCAATCTCTACATCTTGCTTCTCACCCTCGAGGGCGTAAGCACGAGCCGGGATCATTGGCCTTTGAACTCGTCTTTGATATCCGGGGTCTTTGTAGGGGCAAGTATCCGCCATATGGTCGCCTTTTCCACATATTAGGCATAAACCCAACCTCTTCCAGCATTTGTGATAGTTGTGGGTTGGCCCTCCACAATATGTGCATGGTGGCTTGGAGAATCGTGCTTCACTCGGACCTTGTCGATCCTTCATTGGTGCAGGCAAAGCTTTTGGAACCGGTGGAGTTGGTCCTCCCATTCTTAGCTTCTTAAACGGACCCTTAGGAGGGGGACTAGCTTGCATCATCGGCCTCTTTCCCGAATTCGATCCGGAACCTCTTCTCATAGGAGCTCTAAAAACCGGATCCTTCTTTTTGATTTCCTCCCCTTGCGTAGTAGACTGTCGGACTCCAGATATCCTCTCTACTCGAATCAACCAACCCTCCGAGACCGCATCATCAATAGAACCAGAAAATCGAGGGGGGTTATAACTCAGAAACACCCCATGAGGGTCTCTATTGTTATTATGATTTGGTGGAGGAGCTTGTTGTTCTGCCTGTTGTGGTGGGGGAATTGAGCCCTCCTATACTCGACATAGTTGAAAACTGCTTCCATAAAATTCCCCATATCCATCGGTGGTGCTTGTGGTTGGGGTGGAGGCGTAGGAGATCGATCATGATGACGACGATGTCCGGGAGATCTCTCACGATGTTTACGTGGAGGCATCCTGTTCAAGAAACACTAAAATGCATGTTATTTTTAGTCCATGCATGCAAGTGCAATTAATTCGATCAAAATTCAAGATTTAAAGCACACACGCACGTAAACAATGCATATGCAACACATTGACAAGTTGTTCCTAAAGCCGAACGACCTAACTAACTCAACACGACGCTAGAGCCCGGGTTTTGCAACCCTAAGCTCTGATACCACTTAAGGATGTAGCACCCGAGCGTAAGGTACCACATCCCCCGCACCGAGACCTGACCCGTATATGAAATGGAAGTCCATACACGTGCCAAATCCACGGCGAACGGGGACACAACACACACGCTATGCTAGGCGGGACTAACCCTTAAACCATTCAACTCAAGAAACATAAAGAATCAGAGTAAAATAGAATGCGGAAGCAAGAACTACCTAGCATATATACAGTGAGCCACCAAGCTCCAAAATAGATATACAAAAGCATTCCATAATCAACGGCGCTCATGGCCTACAAAATCATAACGCTCCAATCTATAATATGATCAAATACAAAAGTAGCAACAAGAGTATGAATATGAGACTGAAAAGAAGTGCTAAACATAAATGCAAGACCTAGACGACTTGTATTCCCACCTAGCACTCTTATACCTGCACAAAACAGCTGAAAACAACCGGGTTCAGTCTAAAAGAGACTGGTGGGTATAAAAACGGGGCATAAGATATATAATATCGCGTAAATTAAACACATACATGCAAGCCCTAATCCCGTGTGAAGTTTGATAAGAATTTACCAAGTGGTTAAAACAATAGAAAACATCAACGGGATCACGACGTTCATATTCATTCATAATTGTTCATAAGGATTTAAGCTCGGCGAGTGAGCGTGCACAATCTCCAACCTTCTCCTCGTGTAATCATATCATAATTAGTGGTTGTCATACATATCTTTCGTGCACATACATAAATGATCATAATCATACATATACACCTTCTTCCTCCGGGTGGTGGACAAGTTAGCTAGACCTGACCACCGGTTCTTACATGGGCCAATGGGGGTACATGAATCCCCCAAAGGCACTCAGCTCCCATTCCTCGCTAAAACTCCTAGCGAGGGCCGATATCACCGTAGTTTGGTTGGAACTAGTATATGGGATCCCCGTCAGCCCTTGCTTCCTCGGTTAGCCACATATACTAAGTCCCGGGGCCCGTATAATCAGATATCAGAAATGTGTCTCGCCAAATATAAGGTAGGGTTTCATAATTACAAAGGGGTCATACGTTTGAAATCATTTACCCAAAATGACTCGATTTATACAAATATATTATTTTGGCTTAAACTTTGCACATAAGGAATTTATAGGGTTGTTTAACTAGTAGAAGAAAAACCCACCTTTACCAAAGCAAAATAAAGGCACAAGCGTCTCAATGCTCGCCCTCGTCTCCGACCAAACCCGAATCTGTGCAAAAGAAAAGGTATGAGACGCAATGACCACATATGACGCTCGGCAATGAAGTGAATATGACATGAATGCATAAATGATCATGTTATATCATTAAAATGTTCATGTGCACGATTAAAGAATTTAAATCATATAATCAAATCATTCGTTCATATATTTCATTCAATTTCATAATTTCATAAATTCATAATTTCATAAATTCATATAAATTTCATAAATTTACAATATTCATAATATTCATAAATTCATAATGCATATCAATTAATCTAAAATTCATTTAAGAAGCATAACACATATTATTCAAATTCACATTGAGGAATAAAATAAATAATTGGAAACGTTCAAACAATAGTCAGTAGAATAAATACGCGAAATGGAAATCAATTAATTTCAATAATTAGATTAAATCAAATAATATTTAAAATATATATAATATATAATAAACATATATAATATATAATATAATAACATATATACACATTACATATATATATGTATTCACGTACACACACACACAAACATGCATGCATATATGCTATATATATATACATACTATATACTATATATTATATACATGCATGCAACACATGCATGCATACACAATTCACAACCAACACACACACACAGACATATATATATATTCAGCCATGCACACACACGCACACACCTTATACAAACCATGCATATATATATATGTAATATAAATATACATGCATGCAACACAAATAATCAACCAAGCACACACAAACACAATAAACACAGCAGCAACTCCAGGAAAAACGCAGCAACACAGCAGCAGTAGCAGCAGACCAAGGCAGCAGTAAAAGCTCAAGCAAAACGGGGTGACACCCCCGTGTCACCCTCCAAGCTTAGGCCGAGACACCCCCGTGTCTCGGTACAGAAATCCCAGGCCAAGTCTGCACCCCCGTTCCGCGCTGGAAAGGCCAAGAATGGCACGCCCGTGTCGTGCAGCAGCAGCAGCCTCTGTTTCGAACAACAAAACGCAGAAACAGAGCAGCCCAGAACGCAGGAAAAGCAGGCAAGAAAGGCAACAAAACAAGGCATAAAATGCTGTAAGAAACTCAGCTAAACCCACACCAAGAACCCATGAAAGATGACAGTAAAAGAAGAAGGAAATGACAGCAGTTTACAGCAACATAACAGCGCTAAAACAGGGCCAAAAACTGGAGAAAAACAGAGCATGCTTGCTCTCGGTACACTCGACTCAGATCAGGTCCAAAAGGCCATCAAATACGCAGAAAAACATCAAGAATTCAACAAGTAAATCAGTTCCAAAAGTGATCAACCAATACATCAACCGTACGTGACAAACATGTGGGATTTTCTCAAAATTTCATAAATGATATCTCATATATATCTCAACAAACACGAAAGCAATGATCATAAATGATATTAGGAAGTCAAAACAATTAATCTCAGGCTTGGAATCAATCAAAATCATTGAGAATCAAAGGAGTTCAAGAATTTGCCCAAAATCCTCTATTTTCGGAAAAATGACCCAGAATAATGAAATCATGCTCAAACTCGTGAATGAAAGGATGGAAATGATCAGAATTAAACATATAATACAACCCTAAGCTTACCTTGATGATTGGTTGAAGTTTGGAGGAGATTCGAGCTCCAAAATCTCCAAGGATGGAAGGGTTACGGGTCTGGACTGTAGAGCAGTAGCTTTGGCTGATGTTTGGGGGTTGTGTGAGGATTATCTTGGTTAGGGCTTGAAATATCCTGATAGGTGGTTGAGTTAGGGTTTAAAGGAATCAAACCATGGTTAATTTGGTTGTGGTTTGGATGAGATATGGTTCATATTGTATAGCAAGGTCAAGTTGAATGTCGTTTCATTTTTCGGTTGGATTTCGGAGTTTCAAATGACTTAGGAAAAATATAAGGCTAAGTTTACTAAACTCGAATTTTCGTTACGAGTTCAGCGGAGTTGACGGAACTCGAATCCGAGTTCCCGAGCTCAAGATATTAAATTCGGAACCAAGGGTACGCTAAGTGCTCGTTAGCCCCCGATTTGGTTCCTCAATTCAAATTAAATTCGTTAACAAATCAAATGAATTCGAAAACATAAATTGAGCATAAAATCATGTCCATAACACATATATGTACGACATATTACAAATTCGTGGCATTTCAATATCAATTCATAAAAGAACGAAGCACAAAATTAGTGATATGATCAATCCATGCAATTCATGCAATATAAATAAATTCCCATGCAAAAATGAAATAATTCCATGCATATATTATAATTCCCATGCATAAATAAAATTTTCATGCAAAAATATATTAATTTGCATGCATAGATAAAATCTTCATGCATAATTATATTATTGTACGTATAAATATATATATATATAAATAATCAAATAATTAATTAAAACATGATTAATTAACATAACATATAATTAGCATAATCATTAAATTAATAATAAAATAATTAATCATATATATATATATAATACGAAATATATATATATAAAATTAATAATATTAAAATAAGATAATATAATATAATATAATAAAATAATAACAATTATAATAAAATTAAATATAACACGTAAAAACAATTAATTCGCGCAAATAGGTAAACACATACGTCCTACCTTTACGTCCGAAAAGTCGGGGCGTTACAGAGCTTCTGGGAAACCCTAAGTCAGAATTGACAGGAGAGAGAGAGTCGAATCAAGCTAGCATAGAATGGAAGGATGGCAATCAAGAGTAATCCAATAGAGTAAAAAAGGGGTTCAATAATGACAATATTAGCAAGTCTTCGGTTATTTCCACGATAATTCGGAAGGAAATCTAAGAAGAAACCAAAACGAAAAAGATGATCATTGGAGGATTTACATCGAACTTTAAGAGTCATCAAGAACATTCTATCTTCGATTCAAGAAATGTGGGGCCAGATACCGAATACAACCTTAAGGGGGTTAAAGAGAATGAATGGATAACATGAACGGAAGATGGAAAGGGATTCGTGTTAAGGTAGATCCTAATGACAAATACTTCAAGATAGGGATTGAATCGCCAAAGTTGCCAGGAGTAGTTATTATCGATGGTAATTTAAACTCCGATTTGGGTAAGATAGTAGCTATGGACCTAACTTCGAGATGGATGGTATAAGGGTATTCGGGAGGTCAAGCTCGGTTAATTAAAAGGATTTGGGTGGTCGAGTGAAGATTAAGGGAAATGGTGAAGGATTCATCAATTGCTTCATCGGGGTACCCTGAAGAGGTTACAGATAAGCTGGGCACTGAGTTTATCATCAGGAAAGATCATACGCTGGACAATGACAACTCAGAATTTTAAATTTCGCAACTACGGTGAACGGTACTTATTGCATCCATGATACATGCATACATGCAAATTTAACTTAAATAATTTTTATGTTAGGTGCTTTGACTCCATATCGTGTTAATTTACTTAGAGTAATTGATAATCAACGTGGGCGTCTTACGTGATTTTAATTTTGGTTTTGCGTGTGTGGCTTGGGAGTATTGGGGACTTCCTTGTTTTACTTTTGGTTGAGAGACGGGGTGCTCTCGTTGTTGTAAGAGACGGGGATTCTCTTATTTTTGTTCGAGAGACGGGGTGCTCTCTTTGCTTGCGAGAGACGGGGTTCTCTCATTGTTGTTGGAGAGACGGGGTTCTCTCATTGCTGCTCGAGAGACGGGGCTCTCTCCTTGTTGCTTGTGAGAGACGGGGCTCTCTCATTGGTTGTTTTAGGCGTGCAGTGAATCCGAGGACGGATTCTCTTTAAGGGGGAGAGATTGTAACGCCCCGGTTTTTCATTTATATTAATGTGTCGCATTTGCTTGTAAATTGAGCAATTAAATTATTTAATTATGTGATTAATTGTTTATAAGCGTTTTAAATATTTAATTTTACTGTAAATTGTTATTACTTTATTTTATTTTGTTTTGTTTTATTTCAATTTAATATTATTTTTATAAATTTCGTTATTTAATAACTATTTCAAATTATTATTAATTGAGTGATTAATGTTAATTAAGTGTTATGTTAATTAATTATGCTTAACCATATTAATTAATTAATTTAATTTTATAATATACGTTGACTTTGAATTTTAATTAATATTAGAATTTACATGTTAGATATACATTATAATATGTTAATTATTATGAATACATGCATGAGTGTTTAAATTGTGCTTCGTTCTTATATGAAATGATATCGAAATATCGTGAAAATGTAGTATGTCATAAATATGTGTGTTATGAACATGACTATATGCTCGTTTTGTGTTTTCGAATTCATTTGACGTGTTAACGAATTTAATTTGAATCGTGGAACCAAATCAGGGGCTAATGAACAATTAGCGCACCCTTGGTTTCGTACGTGATTTATTGAGCTCGGGAACTCGGATTCGAGTTCTGTTAACTTCGTTGAACTCGTATCAAAGATTCGAGTTTAATAAACTTAGCCTTATAATTTTCCAAATTAATTTGAACCTCCGAAATTCAACCGAAAAACGAAACGGCACCAAAATGACCACCTTTCACTAAAATGGCCATAACTTGTTCAAAACTTAACCAAATTAACTATGGTTTGTGTCCTTTTAACCCTAGTTCAATCCTCTATCTTCCCCTAACTATCCCTAACCGAGCATACCCTCACACAAGCCAGAAAGATCAGCCAAAGCTTCTGCCTCCCCAGTTTCCCGTAACTGTACAAACCCTTGAGGTTTTGAGCTCAAATCTCAATCAACTTTCATCCAATCAACAAGGTGAGTTAGGATTATGATATCTATTCTGCTCTGGTCATTTTGATCTATTTATCTCTAAATTTGAATCAGATTTCATGGGGTTTTTAAACATATGAATGAACAGTAAGGTTTTTGAAGTGTTTGATGATTCCTTGACTTCGGTTGATCTCTAACATGTTTTGGTGATATATACATGATCCTTTTACTTCATTTATGGCTGTGTATGCTTGTATGGGTTGATTGATCACGTTGGGAGTCTCTGTTCTTTGTTCCATTTCTTCCCCTGTTTTCACGCATGAACTACTGCCTTTTTCCTCCCAGTTTTTGCTGCGTTATTGGGGTTTGTTTCCAGGTTGTTTGTTGATTAATCGAAGTCTATTCTTACCTTATTTGTTGGATTGAATTGATTTCAAATTGTGACTGTGTGTGGCTTGGTTCGAACATAACATTTTTCCTCCCCTGTTTTTTTTTGGTTGGTTGCTGCGTCTGTTGCTGCTTCTGTATCACTCTCCCCGGGCGGGGAGAGTTTCCTCTTGGTGAGTACCCGACCGGGTACTCCTGCCACAGCTTGCAGAAGCTCTCTGTACTCCCTACCCGGCCGGGGATTTTAGAGAAAGATTGGCTACCCGGGCGGGTAGCTACTGCTCTGCTTCTCTGTTCTTTTCTTCTTCTCTCTTGTTGCTTTCTTCTTCTTCTTCTGCAGCTTCTGTTCCTGTCTTCTCTTCCTTCTTTTCTCTCTTTCTTCTGTTGCTGTATTTCTTTGTGTTGCTGTGTGTGTGCTGTACATATTGTATATATATATATATATATATGTAGACCTTTATGCATGTGGAACTAAATGTGTTGCATGAATTCCTTTCTTGTGCATGTGTGGGTGGCGTGCTGCTACATGAATCATGCAGGGGGTGTTTGTGTAATTATATATGTATGCATGCATGCAAGGTGTATGTGTGTACGTGAATATATGTATATGTATTGTATTAATTATGTGTGCTTGTGAGATTGTGTTTTAGTACATGTGTGCGTGTGTTAAATATATGTATATATATATATATATATATATATATATATATATATACATTATTATGCATGTGAGTTATATATATAAATATATATATATATATATATATATATAAATGCATGCATTGTACGTAATAGGTATATGTATATATTTTAAGATATATTTGGTGCATGCATGATAGTACGTATGAGTATATACCTATATTCTATTATTTGTTATATATATAATATGATGTATGTTACATATATTATGATTTAAGTATGAAATTGTTTTGTTGTTAATGAGTGCATGCATGTACGTTTATATATATAAATGTATTTATGTATATTATGTATATGTTATCAATTATTTATTTATTTGAATTATAGAATTAAATTGTTACCCATTTCGTGTTTTATTTAATTTCCGATCATGCCTTGAATGTTTTTCTTTGCCCATTCTCTAATTGTAAACTTGTAAATTATGAACTATAAATGTTATATGAATTCTTGACTTGAACCGCTATGAATTATGAAACGTTGGACGTGAAATAGTACATGTTATGATTATTATATGAGACTCTTAGATTAAATTGATATGATATATGAATTTATGAATTTGAATGAAAATGAATGAACGAATGCCTTAGTTATATGCTTTAAATTCCTTAATCGTGCACATGAACATTTTCATGACATAATATCCTTTCTTATGCAATCAAATCATGATCATACATTGCCGTGCGTCATATATGGCTCATTTGGGGTCTTGAGTCTCACGGACTATTGTCCTTTGTACAGTTATCTCCAGGGTGGAGAAATCCTGATCAACTAGGCACTCGGTAATTCCTATCCTTGTATCGTCATGGTTCAGGTGAGGGTGTTTACGTTCTAGTTATGTATAAAACCCTACAACCGTATGTGACAACCTTTGGCCAAAAACCTAATATAGTTATATTTGGTTTTCAAATGAACGTACCGAGTAAATATTGATCGAGTAAAACCTTTTCAAATGACTTATGAATTATGTTATGTTCCTTATAATTGAAATGTTTGGCGAGACACATTTATGATTTATGATTGTACGGGCCCCGGGACTTAGTATATGTGGCTAACCGAGGAAGCAAGGGCTGACGGGGATCCCATATAATAGTCCCAACCAAACTACGGCGATACCGGCCCTCGCTAGGAGGTTTAGCGGGGAATGGGAGCTGAGTGCCTTGGGGGAGTCATGAAACCCCATTGGCCAATGTATGAGGTGGCCGGGTCTTGCTAACCCGTCCACCACCCGGAGGAAGAAGTTTGGAACTGATTTATGATTTATGAATATGATTATGTTATGTTATGATTGTTATGCACCGTGCGGGAAGGCCGGGTCACGGATTGCCCAAACGAATATGTTTTATGATATGATTTATGATATGCGTGTATTATGATATATTGCATGATCGCCTAATCAACATATTAATGATATTTGTCGTACACGGTCAGAGTTTGGTTGGAGATTGTGCACGCTCACTCGCCGAGCCTTATATTTATGTATGATTTATGAATGAAATGAATTAATATGATTAGTCGTAAAATCCGGGTATTGCTTGGTTATACTCTTGCCCTTTTGGGAACTAATTTCAAATAAAACCTTGCTCGGGATTTATGACTTGCATGTGCATGTTTCTTATATATATATGTATCGCTCCTGCTCACTCAGTCTTCTAGAGACTGACCCTCTCCCTCCCCAACACTTTAGCGTGCAGGTTTGGCTTTGGAGTTCAAGCTAGGCGGAGTATTTTTGAGTTTGAGTGGGTCAAGTTAAGTTAGAGGCGTCTCTGCATTCACCTTATGTATTTAATTTGTGTATGATTCAACCTTGTGAGATCATGGATTTAATTCTTGTATAATTGCTATTGAATTGCTTTTGTTGGGCTTCGTTTATGAGTTTAAAAGAGGCCTGAAGAGCCCAAATCAGTTTATGGTTTGTGTGCTTAAATTTTAGTTTTCCGATGCATTATATTTTGTTGATTGGTTATTATTGCAGGGTCTAAGTTCCGCCTAGCTTAGGAGGGTTTTCTGTTTGTCTCCCGTTCGCTATGGTTCGATACGGGTGCGGATTTACCATTTTGTTACTCGTGTTGAGCCATAGTGCGGGGGATGTGGTGCCTCACGTGCGGGGTGCTACAGACAAAGCCCTCAAAGCCGAGGCCAAGATTGCAAAGGGTAAAGCAAGGTCCTTCTATTTTGGATCCTGTTCGGGAACGGGAAAAAGGCCCACAATTCAGTAATTTCGAGCTCCTAAGGGTAACGAGAAGAAACAGAAGTTTAAAGGGAAAGCTTTGCCATTACCGGCTCCACCATCTCAACAAGGGAAGCCTGGTTGCTCACATTGTGGATATCCATCTCACACTTATGAGACTTGTCGACGGCGGGTAGGTTTACGCTTGAGATGTGGTAAAGCTGATCATAAGATCGACACCTGTCGGAGATGCCACCGAGAGCACAACAAGGAGGCCAAAGGCCACTGATTAAAGCTCATGCCTATGCTATTGGTGGAGAAGAACAAGAGGCCGATGTTGATCGAAACTCCGTGGTGGAAGGTACCGCATACATTCATGGCATACATATTCATGCATTATTTGATCCGGATGCTACTCACCTTTTTCTTTCTACCAGTGTGGTATCTTCTTTGCCTTTGCTTGTTGCTTGTACTTCTTCGTGCTTTGTGATTAGTTCTCCTCTCGGGGGGAGCTTAGAGTCGAACCGTGTGTTTAGGGAGGTACCGGTGAGCATAGAGGGTCGTGTTTTTCCCGCAAACCTGATCGAGATGCCCATGGAGAGATACGGGATAATTTTGGGCTAATTTTGGGCATGGATTGGCTCTTTCAACACCGAGCAAAGATTGATTGTTTTGAGAAGAAGATCTGTTTGGATTCGGTTGTGTTTGTTGGAGAGGGTACAAAGACTCCACCTCTACTTTCCTTCAATGAAGCTTACGAGTTGATCCGAAAGGGAGCTATGGGTTTTTTGGCTTATGTTCTTAACAAACCCAAGGATTAAGCTAAAATTGAAGAGACGGAAGTGGTTAAGGACTTTTTGAGTGTATTTCCCGAGACTTTGGATTCTCTACCAACTGAGCGGGAGATTGAGTTTGTGATTGATTTGTTCCCGGGAGCTAAGCCTTATTCGAAGTCTCCTTACCGAATAGCTCCAACCGAGTTGAAGGAGCTGAAAACTCAACTCGTTGATCTCCTAGCTAGTGGTTACATCCGACTGGTTACATCCGACAGAGTTGCTCGCCATGGGGTGCACCGGTTCTGTTTGTAAAGAAGAAAGGTGGAACCTTGAGAATGTGTATCGATTATCGCCAGCTAAATAGGATGACAATCAAGAATAAATATCCCCTTCCTCATATTGAAGAGCTTTTTGATCTTCTACAAGGATCGAAGGTTTATTCCGAGCTTGATCTTCGACAAGGATACTATCAGCTGCAAATCCAAGAAAAGAACATTCCTAAAACAGGATTTAACACTCGGTATGGACATTTTGAGTTTGTGGTGATGCCGTTTGGATTGACTAATGCCCCTGCAGCTTTTATGGATAGGATGCATAGGATTTTTCGTCCGTATCTTGACAAGTTTGTAGTGATTTTCGTCGATGATATCCTAGTGTATTCCAAGTCTGTAGCACCCGAGCGTAAGGTACCACATCCCCCGCACCGAGACCCGACCCGTATATGAAATGGAAGTCCATACACGTGCCAAATCCACGGCGAACGGGGGCACAACACACACGCTATGCTAGGCGGGACTAACCGTTAAACCATTCAACTCAAGATAATATAAAATCAGAGTTAAAGTAAAATGCGGAAGCAAGCACGACATAACATATATACAACGAGCCACCAAGCTCCAAGAATAGATATACAAAAGCATTCAAGTGTTCAACGGCACTCACGGCCTACAAAATCATAACGCTCCAAGCTATACTATGATCAAATACAAAATAGCAATAAGAGTATGAACATATGAGGCTGAAAAGAAGTGTTAAACATAAATGCAAGACCTAGACGACTTGTATTCCCGCCTAGCACTCCTATACCAGCACAAAACAACTGAAAACAACCGGGTTCAGTCTAAAAGAGACTGATGGGTATAAAATGGGGCATAAGATATAATATCGCATAAATTAAACACATACATGCAAGCCCTAATCCCGTATGAAGTTTGATAAGAATTTACCAAGTGGTTAAAACAGAAGAAAACATCAACGGGATTACGACGTTCATATTCATTCATAAATGTTCATAAGGGTTTATGGCCCGGTGAGTGGGCGTGCACAATCTCCAACCTACTCCTCGTGTAATCATAATCAATTATTCAATCATTCATTATCATACATAAATCTTGTGTGCTCATACATAACATGATCATAATCATTCATATACACCTTCTTCCTCCGGTTGGTGGACGGGCTTGCAAGACCCGGCCACCGGTTCATACATAGGCCAATGGGGGTACATGAATCCCCCAAGGGCACTCAGCTCCCATTCCTCGCTAAACCTCCTAGCGAGGGCCGGTATCACCGTAGTTTGGTTGGAACTAGTATATGGGATCCCCGTCAGCCCTTGCTTCCTCGGTTAGCCACATATACTAAGTCCCGGGGCCCGTTCAATCATAAATCATAAATGTGTCTCGCCAAACATAAGGTAGGGTTTCATAAATAAAAGGGGTCATACGTTTGAAATCATTTACCCAAAATGACTCGAAATATATAAATATACTATTTTAGCTTAAAACCTTTCACATAAGGGATATATCGGGTCACTTTAACTATTAGAAGAAAAACCCACCTTTGCGAAGCAAAAGAAAGGCACAAGCGTCTCAATGCTCGCCCTCGTCTCCGACCAAACCCGAATCTGTGCAAAAGAAAAGGTATGAGACTCAATGACCACATATGACGCTCGGCAATGAAGTGAATATGACATGAATGCATAAATGATCATATTATATCATAAAAATGTTCATGTGCACTATTAAGGAATTTAAAACATAAAATCAAACCATTCGTTCATATATTTCATTCAATTTCATAAATTCATAAATTCATAATGCATAATATTCATAGTGCATATCAATTAATCCATGAATTCATTTAATAATCATAACACATAATATTCATAATCACAATTAGGAATAAAATAAATAAAACATTCAATCAATAGTCGGTAAATTAAATACGCGAAATAGAGATCAATTAATTCAACAATTGAATTAAATCAAATAATATTTAAAATATATAATAAATATATATAATATAATAATAAACATATATAATATAATAAATATATAATAATTATATAATAACATATTTGTATATAATATATATATATATATATACGCACTCACACATGCATGCATAAATTACACTTAATATAATCAAGGGTTAATTACATTTAGACCCCATAGGAGTATAATAAACTACAATTTGGTACCCCTTAGTCAAAAAATTACATTTACACCCCCTCATGAATTTAATAATTACATATAACACCCAATATTGTAAGAATCGATTAAAAATCTAACAGAATATTCCTTAAAATTGTGAAAGTCTCGTTATGTCCCTGCTAACATTGAACTAATTTTAATTATATAAAAAATTTATTAGCAAATGACTAAAATGCCCCTTATTTTGGCTCACTTTACGCCGTGTAAAAAGAGTCATTTTTCTCTTTCAATAGTACTCCCTCCCGCCTTCATCAGAACACCATGAAACCTTTTGTGTTACCACCTACGTGACCAACAAAATATCTCTAAAAATTGATTTTTTGGAAACTTAATCCACCTTCTTGAGGTTGGTGGTGACGAGAAAAGCTTCTTACAATATTAACGAGACTTTCACAATTATAAGGAATATTATGTTAGATTTTTAACAGATTCTTACAATATTGGGTGTTATATGTAATTATTAAATTTGTGAGGGGGTGTAAGTGTAATTTTTTGACTACCAAATTGTAGTTTTATATACTCCCATGGGATTTAAATGTAATTAACCCTATAATCAATACATATGTATATACTTATGCATGCTTAGACTAATATATATATATATATATATATATATATATAATATAAATATACGTGCATGCAAATAACTCTACAAATTCATGCACACACAACACCACACCCATGCATGCACAACAACACACACATCACCAATATATATATATATATATATATATATATATATAGTAGCATATATGAGCATGTAACAGAAAAAGAAAACACAGGTAGTTTCAGGAAAAACGGGGTGACACCCCCGTGTCTCGGTACAACAACTCAGGCCAAGAATCGCACCCCCGTTCCGTGTTGGAAAGGCAGGAACGACACCCCCGTGTCGCGCGCAGCAGCAGCCCCTGTTTACAGCAGTTAACGCAGAAAAAAGGCAACAATTCCAGCATGAAATGCAAGCAAGAAAGGCAGCAATATAAGGTAAGAATTACAGCAAAAGTTCAGCCACTACACACACCACAAAGCCACGAAACTGATAGCAAAAGAAAGAAGGAAACTCAGCAGTTTTGACAGCAAAAACCAGTCTGAAAAACAGGGCATCCAAACCGTGAAAAACAGGGTATGATGATCTCCAACCATCCCAACAAGTTCAGGTCAATAAGGCTATCAAATGTGCAGCAAAACAACTTAAACTCAACACATAATTCAGTTCCAAATAAGCTCAACCAAGAAAAGGAAGCATACGAGACATTCATGAAAGTTTTCCCAAAGTGCCATAAATGATATCTCATTAATACTTCAACCACCAAGAAATCAATGATCATAAATGATATGAGGATGTCAAAATAATCATTCTCAAGCTTGGAATCAAACAAAACCATTAAAAATCGAATGAGATCAACTATATGCCCAAAACTCTCCATTTCCGGAAAAACAGCCCAGAAATCATGAAACCCTGCTCAAATTCGAGAATGAAAGGATGAAAATGATCAAAAATAAACATATATTACAACCCTAAGCTTACCTTGTTGATTCGATGAAGTTTGGATGAGATTTGAGCTCCAAAATCTCTAAGGAATGAAGGGTTACGGGACCGCTTGTGATTCTAGTAACTTTGGCTAAGTTTTGGGGATTGTGTGAGGATTGGTTTGGTTAGGGCATGCTATATCCGGTTAGTGGGTTGAGTTAGGGTTCAATAGGATCAAACCATGGTTAATTTGGTTAAAGTTTGAATGAGATATGGCTATTATTGTACAGCAAGGTCAGTTTAGTCTCCGTTTCGTTTTTCGGTTGAATTTCGGAGGTTCAAATGACTTAGGAAAAATATAAGGCTAAGTTTACTAAACTCGAATTTTCGTTACGAGTTCAGCGGAGTTGACGGAACTCGAATCCGAGTTCCCGAGCTGAAGATATTAAATTCGGAACCAAGGGTATGCTAAGTGCCGTTAGCCCCCAATTTGGTTCCTCGAAACAAATTAAATTCGTTAACATATCAAATAAATTCGAAAACATAAACCGAGCATATAAGCATGTTCATAACACCTATATTTACGACATACTACAAATTCATGGCATTTCGATATCATTTCATATAAGAACAATGCACAAAATGAATAACAAAGCTCATTCATGCAATTCATGCACAAATCATAATTCCCATGCATAAATATTTTAATTAAATAAATCAAATTAATTTTATAAACATAATTTCATATAAGAACGAAGCACAAAATAAACAACATGCGCATTTCATGCAATTCATGCATATATTATAAATTCCATGCATAATATTTAAATAAATGAATAAATTCTAATATTAAAGAAATTAAATTAAAGTCACGTAATTAATTAATTAAAGCATGATTAATTAACATAATATTTAATTAGCATAATCATTAAATTAATAATAAAATAAATAAACATATATATATATATATATATATATATATATATACTTAAATACGAAATATAATTAAAATAATATTAAATTAAAATAAAATATAATAAAATAAAATAATAACAAATTATAATAAAATTAAATATAAAACACGTAAAAACAATTAATTCGCGTAAATTGGTAAACACATACGTCGTACCTTTACGTCCGAAAAGTCGGGGCGCTACAAAGTCTCCCGAAGAGCATTCACAACACTTGAAGATCGTGTTAGAGACTCTTAGAGAGCACCAACTGTTCGCCAAATTCAGTAAGTGTGAATTTTGGTTGGATCGGGTAACTTTCTTGGGCCATGTGATATCCGGCAATAGAGTAGAGGTAGATCCCTCTAAAATTGAAACAATGGTGCGATGGGAGAAACCGAAGAACGCCTCAGAGATAAGATGTTTCTTGGGTTTACCAGGGTACTACCGGAGATTCGTGAAGGATTTCTCCAAGATTGCTTCTCCTTTGACCTGATTAACCTAGAAAGAGGTAAAGTTTGAGTGGGACGAGGCCTGCGAGGCAAGTTTTTAGACTTTGAAGGAAAGATTAACTTCGGGTCCAGTATTAGCCCTACCCCAGGGTGCAGAAGGGTTTGTTGTGTTTACTTATGCCTCGGAGGAAGGTCTGGGATGTGTTCTCATGCAAAATAGTCGAGTATTAGCTTATGCCTCAAGAAAGCTTAAAGACCAAGAGAAGAATTATACCACTCACGATCTCGAGTTAGCCCCGGTAGTGTTTGCTTTAGCAAAGTGGCGTTATTATCTTTACGGAATCACTTTTGAGATCTACTCCAATCACAAGAGCCTCTTCAGAAAAAATTGAATATGAGGCAAAGGCGTTGGATGGAATCACCCGAAGACTATGATTGTACCATCCATTACCATCCGGGTAAAGCTAATGTGGTCGCGGATGCGTTGAGTAGGAAGGCTAGCGTATCTTCTTTGAAAGTTGATTCGGGAGAAAGTATCGATCCTACCTTGTTGAAGGCTCGCGTGGCTAATATCACGATACAACCCGATTTGAAGCAAAAGTTGTTTGATGCACAATCTATGGATCCCGAGATTCGGAAGTTGGTATTGAAAGCTCGTGATGATCCTGAGTGTCCATTTGGTTTCGATGATACCGGATTGTTGAGATTCAAGACAAGGGTTTGTGTACCCGAGGAGTTGAAACGGGTAATATTAGAAGAAGCTCACAGGTCGGCTTATTCTATCCACCCCGGAGGTACAAAGATGTATCGGGACTTGAAGAAGTTCTATTGGGAGAGGTTTAAAGAAGGATGTTGCCGAATTTGTGAAGCATTGCAAGACGTGCCAAATGGTTAAGGTGGATCATCAAAAGCTCGGAGGCCTATTACAACCTTTACCCATCCCGGAGTGGAAGTGGGAACAAGTTACCATTGATTTTATGTCCAGATTACCCAAAGCTAAGGGTGGACTCGACGGGATCTGGGTGATAGTTGATCGATTAACTAAGTCGACGCACTTCCTTGCGGTCTGAATGTCTGATAAGATAAGTAAGCTTGCAGATAGGTATTGCCGAGAAATAGTCAGACTTCATGGTACTCCCCTCAGTATAGTTTCTGACAGAGATCCGAGATTCACCTCTAAGTTATAGCAAGAGCTTCAGAAGAGATTGGGTACCAAGCTTAAGTTCAGAACCTCTTATCCCCAGACTAATGGGCAAGTAGAGAGATTGATACAGTATTTAGAAGATATGCTCAGAGCATGTGCTTTGGATTTTCAGACGAAGTGGGATGAACACTTACACTTGATCGAGTTTGCTTACAATAATAGCTACCAAGCCTCGATTAAAGCAGCTCCTAATGAGATTCTCTACGATCGTAAATCTCAATCACCGTTGTTTTTCGATCTCGAAGAGTGGAGATGGTCGAAACAAGAAGGTGTTCAAAGGGATGTTAGAAAAACAAAGCTTTCAGCAGCCACTGAAGATGCGGTTCAGAAGGCTCAGATGATAAGACAACATATGAAAGCTGCTCAAGATCGACAGAAGAGTTATGCCGATCGCCGGAGAAGGAACCTAGAGTTTGAGGTTGGTGATCGTGTGTTCATGAAGGCATCCCCTTGCAAGGGTTTTCCAAGAATTGGCCAAGGAGGGAAGTTGAACCCTCGATACCTAGGTCCTTTCAAGATTCTTGAGAAAGTGGGTGAAGTCGCTTACCGATTAGACCTACCGCTAAGTCTAACCGGGATTCACAATGTCTTTCATGTGTCTCTGTAACATCCCACTCGCTCGCCCGTACTGGTACGTTGTGTCGAGAGTGTTTTATGCGCATTTAATTAATTTAATTATACAAATACGTGTTATTTTAATGATTATGTGATTATTTGAATTTATTTGAATTAATTTATATATTTATAAAATTGAATATTTAAACGTTTTTAAGTTTTTAAACTTGTTTTTAATTCGTTTGAATTTCAACTCGTTTCGAAATTTCGTGAAAATTTGATATGAATGAATTATACGTGTTATGAATTCATTTGCGTCCTCGTTTTAATTTTTCGGACTTGGTTGATATGGTAACGCACCATATTTTATTTGTTGGGTACTCGAGGGCCTAACTAGTTTTAGCGCGCTTTATGTTCCTGAATTTATATCTTGAGCTCAGGAATTCGGATTCGAATTCCGGAAGTGACGCCGGACTCGTAACGAAGATTGGGAACTATGGAACCTAGCCTTGTATTTTTATAAACCCGTTTGATCCTCCGAATTTCGCCCGAAACGTGATTCTCGAGCAGATTTACCACCCTTTACCGTTTTGCCCGTAATTTATTCGTTTTAAGTCCGTTTGACCCGATTCTTGAACCTATTTCTTCCTAAATCACCTACCTACCCTCCCACTTGATCATTTCTCCCTTTTCAGCAGCCAAGGACCGAGAGAGAGCAAGGAAAGAATAAGAAAGAAGGAATTCCCGTCACTATTCACCCAAGCCGGATTTTGAGCTCGTTCGACCTGCATTCTTCATCAAATCGAAGAGGTAAGCACATATTCTTGATGTACATCTTCTCCCCTTTCATTTGACACCTCTTTTGCTTGCATTCATGGAGTTTTATGGCTGATTTGCATGAGTGTATGAATAGTAGCGGGTTTGTGCTCATTCCTTGATTTCTTGCTCGTTTTTTATCCAAATCTTGATCCGTGAAGTGCTACGTGATCCTTGTTGTATGCTTGATCTATTACTTATCTTCTATTTGCTGTATGAACCGAGATTGATGATCCAACCTTGAAGAACTTAAGGTTTTCTTGAAGCTTTTTGGTTGATTGTTGAATTCATCCCTTTGCCGGCTTGTATGTGTGTTTTATGTGAGGAATTGGTACGTTTTGCTGCTGTAGTTTGCCTTGAATTGCTGCTGCTCCTTCCTTTTCTCCTCCCCTGTTCGTGACGCTGCTGTTGTTGTTTTATTTTCGGGAACGAAGGGCCAACACGACCGTGTCCGATTCCTTTGAAAAGTTAACACGGCCGTGTTGAGCTCTCGAGTTGGGGCTGCCATTTTTAATAAAATGTGACACGGATGTGTCACATTATGCCTGAGAATGGACATGTCCGTGTCCTATCTTTTGAAATTGGAATTTTGGTTAAAATGTAGCAGTTGTAGCCATGCATGGTTGGGGGAAGATTGCATGCTCACGTACCTTGTTTGTTTTATGCTTTCTTACCTTAATTTTGTTTGTTTTGCATTGTTATACCTGGATATAATTATATTATATAATTTAATATGTTATGCAATTAGTATAAGCAGATTATAATAGATTATAATATATATGTTTGTCATTTATTGTTAACTTATGAATTTAATTAAAACCCCTTTTCACGTGTTGATCTTTTGTGTTGCATGTGTGATTTTATTCCGTGTTTTATTTCTTCTCGCTTCGTCTATGCCTCGTATGTAATGTTAACTTGTTATATTATATGTTAGGATGTTTAATTTGATTTTATGGACTTGTTTTCAATGTGTAAACGTGACCGGGATTTGCATATTCGTTTTGATGCTATGTGTGAAACTTTCTTGAGCTTGTTGCATTCCTTGCTCGTTCTAACCTTGTATATGTATGAGTTGTGATATAATTTGCTATGTATAATGTTTATTTAACATATTACGCTTCAATTCTTGCCTCGTTCTTACGATTCAACCCTTGAGTACGTGTATGAACTTGAAACGCTTAAACGTGCTATATCTTGTTATTTCTTTTGCATCACTTGCATACATATGCATTCGCCGAGCGTCTAATTGGTTCATTTTGAGTTTAAGTATGTCTCTTGTTGTCTCTTTGTTCTTAGGTTCATTCCTTGGTTCGAGAGGTGGTCTTTAGACGTCCGTTTGCTCCTTTTGTTTTCGTTGCTTCCCGAAGGTGAGGTTTCTTTCTTTTAGTTATTATGACCTACAACCCTATATGTGATTTCAAGCCCGCATGTGACCTATATGTATATATATATACTTAGATACGTGTTCGATATGTAATTTGTGGGAATTGGCCCTTTTGTTATAAAACTTTTGAAAACGTTTTTATGTATAAGTAAGCTATTTTCATTCTTTTGTTTTGAAAAGGGTTGGCATGTGTTTGTGATAAGTTTTGGCGAGATAAGCTTTTTGTGATCAGTGTAATTTTAAGTTTGGGCCCTGGAGTTGTGTAGTTGGAAGACCCTTGACGACCATTGGGGTCGCCGGTGCAAGCCCGGGACACTTCTCCACTAATAGGATCAACCCGAAACCCACTCGGAGGGAGGTGGGGGACGGAGTCCTTGGGCGTGAGTGTCATGAAACTCACGACCCTGACGTTTCAGCGTGGATGCGAAGGGTGGCCACCCTTCCATCCCATGGAGTAAGGAGGTTTGTGTTTATGTTTGTTTTGTACCTTCGCGTGATAAGCTTTGAGTTTTGCAGTTTGAAGGAGATTAGTTGGAACTCGTTCTCGCCGAGTTACTAGGATAAGCTTTGTTTCCGTTATGGATATGTTTCTGTCTAAGATTCGTGAAACGGGTGGGGACTGCTAATTCTTAAAAATTGGTTGATTTTGGCCTTCGGCTCTAAACCTTTTTCTATATATGTTATCACGTGTTAAAATGATTTGGATTGCAAAAACCACGCCCGGTTCATGAATATCCTAAGATTCGGTTATGCTATGCTTTGCTCTATATTTATGTATGGGTGTGTGCGTTAGCCCCCTCACCAGTCTTTAGGACTGACCCCTCTTCGTGGTTTCTTTTCCCCCTTTGCTTCTTGAGTTTGCAGGTGCAGGTCTTCGGTTCGTGCTAGGCGGTGTCTTTTGCTTTGAGTTGTTCGGGTTGTATAGGAGAGTCTTTGCATCCTTGCATCTTTACTTTCAGTTTTAGTACTACGTATAAATATGTATAAGTTTGGTACTATGTATAAGCTTCTGTTATATGATTCATTTGGCCTTGGATAGGCATAACTTGTATAATTTCGCACTCTGTTTTGAGGGTCTAGACCGCCTAGCTTGAGCGTGGGTTTTTGTTTGTCTCCGTTCGCTGTAGCTTGGTACGGGTGCGGAGATCCCATTTCGTTACTCGCATCGGGCTATGGTGTGGGGAGATGTGGCGCCCTTCGCTCCGGGGTGTTACAGTCTCAGTTGAGGAAGTACTATCCCGATGATTCAGAGATCCTTCCCCTCGAAGAACCGAAGTTGAACCGGATTTAACCTTTGTCCAGAAGCCGATTAAGATTATGGATCGGAAATTTTAAGAGTTGAGGAACTGGCGTATTCCCTTGGTTAAGGTTTTGCGGAGAAGCGATAAGACCGAAGAAGCTACTTAGGAAACGGAGGACAAGATGAAAAGATTTCATCCGGAATTGTTTCCAGGCGAGCTGTGAATCAGGGGACCAGATTCTTTTAAGGGGAGGAGGTTGTGACGCCCCGACTTCTTGACCGTACAGTGTACCACGCGTGAGAGTTTTGAGATTTAGGATTTTTTTTTTTATTTTTTCTTTCTGTTATTTAATTGCGTGATTTATTGTTTTACATGAATTCTTGTCATTTATGTGTTTTAATTTCTACCTTCGTGAATTAATGATGTGAATTTCGTATTTAATTCTTCTGAGCATGACTTATATGAATAAATATCCCTAATTTGAGAATAATTTTTGTTTAATTGAACTTAATTGCAACATGTTGAAATTCTTGGACTTGATGATAATTGAATTTGGACTTAATTGTAATTTGCCTACCACATTGCATATATTTAAATTCTTGAGGGACTAAGTGGTAATTTCCCTTCCCCTACAATACATATATCGATATATACACCTATACACACACACATTTTATTTCATGTTCATCTCTTCACACAAGAGCAAGAACATCCCATCCTCTCCATCCCTTCCCTTCAAGTTCGAATCACAAGGAGAGAAGGATGACCAAGATTTTCTCCATTTTTATCAAAGGTTTAAGCTCCAAGACCCCATCTTCATCATTTCTCTTCATTCCATCCATTATCAAGGTAAGAGCATGTGTATATATGTTTTGAAACTTGAAGTAAATCTAGGGCTTTTTGGTTTGTGGTTGTCCTAAGTGTGTGTGGTGGTTGAAGGATGATTTAGGGAAGGATTTGGTGAAATTATACCTTGGCTCGGATGAGTTAAAGCATGAGTGATCACATTTCATATTTAAGGGTTTTCTTTTGTGCTTTGTTGGATTCATGCATGTTTCCTTGGATTAAATGATGTCTAGTTGAGATATTATGATCATATGCATGTTATTTGAGGTTTTAGGTGTTTTTGGTTGAGGTTTGGATGTTTGGTGTTTTCCTCCCACGAAGAGCCCTGTTCCTTCTGCGTTTTGCTGCCCAGAATTACTCCCAGGGCGAGGAGTTTTTGTACTAAAAAGTACCCAGGCGGGTACTTTAGTACAGAAGGGTTTCTACACTGTTTTCCCCGGCTAGGTAAATTTTACCTTGTATTTTCCCCGGCCGGGTACCCCCTCATACGACCTTCGATTGACCTGATTTTTGGACACGATCAACCTTTTTAAGTCTAGAATTATCTCCAATTGGAATCACCCCAAAAATAGTTCTAGATTATGAGTTATAACCGTTTTAATTTGGTGTCGCCAATTCACCGAGATTCTACATTCGTTCAACTTCAAACCTACACCATTTTTGTAACGCCCCGACTTTTCAAATCGTTCAGGTATGAATTATGTGATAATTAAGTGCGCATTCAATTTATTTTAATTATGTTATTAAGTGTTTATTTTATTATTATATGAAATTATGAAATATTTGAATTAATTGAAAATATTTGAATTTAAGTTTATATGAATTTTGAACTATTTGCGCTTGAATGAATTGTTTGCTTGCCGTTTTTACGTGAAATGAATTCGGAATTGGGTGGAAATTTAATATGTTGGACTTATATGTGTTATGAATATGGTTATATGCTAGTTTTATATTTTTGGATTCGTTTGATTGAGTTTTGGAATTTATTTTGATTTTGGAATCCGAACGGGGGCTAACGAGCAATTAGCGCACCGTTGGTTCCTTATTTGATATCTTGAGCTAGGAAACTCGGATTCGAGTTTCGTCAACTTCGTTGAACTCGTATCAAAAATTTGAGTTTGATGAACTTATCCTTATATTTTTCTAATACCATTTGAACCTCCGAAATTCAACCGAAACATGCAACGGACGTCAAAACTGCCACCTTTTACTAAAAGAGCCATATCTCATTCAAACCTTGTCCAAATTAACCTTGGTTAGATCCCTTGGAACCCTAACTCAACCCCCTATATGCTCTTGCTCACCCTAACCGAACCAAACCTTCTCACTTGGAGAAATTCAGACAAATATCCCCTGCTTTCCAGTCTTTCCTTTAGCTCTTGCCAACCTTGGAGATTCAAGCTCAAATCTCCTCCAAACTTCATTCAATCCACAAGTTAAGCTTAGGGTTGTATTATACATTCATTATGAGTCATTTTGATCCATTCATCCCCAACTTTGAGCTTGCTTTCATGAGTTTTTGGAGAAGAGAGGGAATAGTTAGGTTTTGGTGGAAATAAGTTGATCTGTTTAGTTCCTTGATGATTTTGGTTGATTCCAAGAATGAATATGATGGTCTTGATTCCTTCTTTGAATTTATGGTGATGTATTAGTTGGTAGTTGAAGCATTCATGAGTTGCCGTTAATGAAATTTTGAAGATATCTCATGAAATGATCATCCATACCTTCATCTCACGTTGATCACTCTTGGGGACTGATTTATATGTTGTTTTGGAGTTGTTTTATTACCTATTTGTGAGCATATCATGGCTGATCATGTTGGTGAAGTTGTGGCATGGTTTCTGCTCTGTTTTCGTTGCATTTTTACTGTTGTAACAGGTCGGTCGCGGCCGCGATCGAACCATGAAGGAAAATGGTAGCGGCCGCGACCTCTTTCATGCCTTGCGACCTGAATATTGTGCATTTGTAGTCGTGGTCAATACCCAAATTTTGCCATGTTTCGAGTTCTTGGAAAAATTGCTCAAAAATCCGGAAATTCCACGGGTTGCGGCCGCTACCATTTCATGAAGGAAATGGGTCGCGGCCGCGACCCTTCACTAATTTTCATGAAATTTCAGTTTCTCAACGTTAATTGCATGGATTCTTTGGCTTGATTTTAGTTCATTCACTTCATTAACATGTCATATATTTTGTTATCTTATGTGTTGTGAAGTTTGGTGATTTTTCGTTGAATATTTTCCTAGATATGCTTCAATGTGTCTTCTTTGGTCATAATGTGTGCATGCATGGATTTTGCTCTTATATTTGAACCCTAATGACTATGTATTCCTTATTTTTATGCCTTGTATGATATGTATACATGACCTACTACGTGTTATGATCGTTATTTGAAGTCTTTGAAGTAATTTGGTATGGATTATCGAAGTAATGAACTTAAATGGATTTGATTGATTCTTGGAACAAATGAAGTGAAAGTTTATATGTCCTTAAGATGTTAATCGTGTACATGAACGTGTTCGTTACATTATATACTCTTTTATGCATTCATCTTATGATCATTTCATTGCCGAGCGTCTTAATTGGTCATTTTGAGTCTCACTTCACCTTTCTTGCACAGATTTTGATCCCGTCGGAGACGAGGCCGGTCCGTGAGGCTTTTATGTCTTCTTTTGTCGGTTTAAGGTGGGTTTCTCTACTATTTAGATAAAATGACCCAATATATCCTTATGTACAAAGTTTAAGCTAAAAATATATATATACATTGAGTCATTTTCGGGTAAATGATTTTGAACGTAAAACCCTTTTCTTGTAATACCCTACCGATTGTTTGGCGAGACCATGATTGATTGCACTGATTGGGGCCCGGGGTCTTGGTGTGAGTAGCTATCCGAGGAGGCATGGGCTGACAGTGATCCCTCACACTAGTCCCCACCAAACTACGGTGATACCGGACCTCGCCAGGAGATTGGTGGGGAATGGGAGCTGAGCGCAATCTGGGGAGTCATGTAACCACTTTTGGTCATTGATTGGGTGGCTGGGTCTTGCAAACCCGTCCACCAACCCGGAGGAAGAAGGTGTATATTTCCGATTGACTAGAATCGATTGATTGTGCACAAAAGAATGAAATGCATGAAAAGAAATAAAGAATGAACGATTAATGAATTACACAAGGTGTTGGTTGGAGATAATGCACGCCCACTCGCTGGGCCACGAATTACCTATTGTAAATTGATTGTTATAATCCCTTTTGATGCTTTCTTTATCTCACCCACTTGGGAATTACTTCTAAAACCTCATTTGGGATTATAACTTGCATGTGATTGTTTACATCCCGTTGTATACTATACTTATGCCTGTTTTATACCCACCAGTCCCTTTTGGACAGAACCCGTTTGGTTTTCAGTTGTTTGTGCAGGTGTCAGGGAGTTAGGCGGGAATTCGAGTCGTTAGGTCTTGAACACATTTTACTTTCCAACCCAACAAACAAAACTCCATTTCAACTTCTGGAACTCAAGATATTCCAGTTTTCCTACCAGCTTGTACTTTTCAGAAAATTATCATCTTTGGCCTAATTTAACTCGGAACCTATTTTTGTGATCTTATTCCCTTTTTCTCGTATCTTCCCACCTCCGAACTTGTTTCTAACTTATTATTTCTTGATTATATGCTTATACTTGTTCTTATAGGCATTTATGTCTCTTGAGTGACTTTAATTGGTTTCACTAATTGCATGTGCACCTCGTTAGGGCGTTTAAATGTTGTTTTATGCATTAATTGTGCACATGAACATGTCATTGATATAATATGATTTCATATTCATGTCTTATGTGTTCAATTCACTTGTCGTGCATCATACCTGGTTCGTATTGAGTCAAGTTTCACTCGTGTCTTGTTTCCTTTGTCCGGAGAGTTCTCAGGAGGACATTGAGCACGTCGAGTAGGGTTTGAGGAGTCCTCGTTCTTCCCTTTTTATCCGGTACAGGTGAGGAATTGTTAGGATATATAGAGCAACCATACAAACCTATTATGTGCATTTTGGGCCAAAATCTATACCATATTTATACTTGATTTCTCAAACGAACTTATTCAAAATGAAACCAATCATTGATCCTGTCTTGTTTTGGCAAGAACATTACACTTCCTGGGGCCCAGGGGCTTGTGTATTGAGGGAACCGGGAAAGCACGGGCCGACGGTCAAGTCTTGCATCAGTCCCACCATTTTGGAGTAGCCTGGACGACCGTCAGGAGGATTGATGGACCGATGGGATTCCGGTCAATGGGATTCATGTACCCATTGACCACCAACCCGGAGGAAAAAGGAGTACTTGTGCACCTTAACTGTATCCTATAACTAAGTGTAACCTAATAAATTGCATGATCGCCTAATAACTTATCTTGTACACTAAAGGAGTAAGGTTGGAGAATGCTCACTTGCCGAGCTCCTGAATCAGTTTCCCGAAATGAATTGTCAAAGTTGTAATTCCATACACTGAGAGCCACACTTTACTTGTTCTTCCGAAAACCTTATATGGAAATATGGCTCGCATGACTTTACTGCTTTATATATATCTTATTTATGCCATTTACTCAGTCTTGTAGAGACTGACCCCTCCCTTGTTTGTCCCTCAGGTTCCCTTGCAGGCGTAGCTAGGTGGGAAATTGCTTTAGTTATTATAATTTAATGTCTAGCTCGTGTCACAGAGCCGTTGTACCACACACTCATATTATCTTTTGTTATGTATTATGATGAGGCCGTACATGCCACAAACTTTTGTCACTTGGAGAATATTTGATTGTGTAAAAATTTGTATATTCTACTCGTCCCGTTATGACATAGCTTCCGCGTTCTTGATTATACTCTGGAACATATATATTTTGTTTGGATGCATGATTTGTTGGAACAGGGTTAGTCCCGCCTAGCTAGGGTTCGTGTCGTGTCTCCGTTCGCTAGGATTGGACTTGCATGCGGACTATATTCATATATGAGTTTGGTCTTAGTGTGGGGGATGTGGGGTCCCACGCTTGGGCGTCACATCCTAAAGTGGTATCAGAGCTTAGGGTTGCAAAACCGGAGTTCTCTTGTTGAGTCTGTCCAGGTCGTACGGCTTTGGAACAACTTGTCAACGTGTTTTGCATCTTACTTGCTAATTTCTTACTTATGTGAATTTAATTGTTGCATTTGTTATTTCATGAGCATAAAATTGATCAAACATGCATTTTCAGTGTTCGATATTTCAGGATGCCTCCCCGAAGAGATCATTCTCCTACTCCTCATGAGAGGAACCCACGGGCTACACCCGAAAATTTCATGGAAGCCGTTATGAACTTTGTGGAAAAAAGGCTTCGGGAGAATCCACCACCACCCCCGGCTCCGGTCCCTCCCCCAGTTCAAGAAGGGGGTTTATCTCAAGCTCAACGGGACTTTCTTTCTTACCACCCACCTCAATTCCATGGAGGTAATGATGTAGAAGCCCAAAATTGGTTGGTCGAAATTAAGGATATATTCAGAGTGTGTCGTTGTAGCCCGCAAGAAATGGTTGATCTCTCCATCTTCCAACTTCAAGGAGAAGCCCAAACTTGGTGAATACCGCAAGAATCCAAATCCAAGCAAATGGTGACGATTTGAATTGGGAAACTTTTTTGAGGGAATTCAAAAACAACTACATTCCTCCGTCAGTAAGGACTCGCAGGCTTAGGGAATTCCTTGATCTTAAACAACCCGGAAGGACTGTTAATAAATATATCTTGGAATTTAACGGGTTAGCCCCTTCTGCTTCTCATATTGCCGGGGATGACGAGCTCAAGGTGTTACAATTTGTGGAAGGCCTTCGGTATGAAATCATGTATGTAATTGGGGTGTCTAATGTAAGAACTTGGGCAAAGGCAACCGACAAAGCCCTCAAAGCCGAGGCCAAGATTGCAAAGGGTAAAGCAAGGTCCTTCTATTCTGGATCCGGTTCGGGAATGGGAAAAAGGCCCGTAATTCATCAATTTCAAGCTCCTAAGGGTAACAAGAAGAAACAAAAGTTTAAAGGGAATGCTCCGCCATCACCGGCTCCACCATCTCAATAAGGGAATCTTGGTTGCTCACATTGTGGACATCCATCTCACACTTATGAGACTTGTCGACGCCGGTTGGGTTTATGCTTGAGATGTGGTAAAGCTAATTGTAAGATCGACACCTATCCGGATATGCCACCGAGAACACAACAAGGAGGCCAAAGGCCACTAATTAAAGCTCGTGCCTATGCTATTAGTGGAGAAGAACAAGAGGCCGATGTTGATCTAAACTCTGTGGTGGAAGGTACCGTATACATTTATAGCATACATATTCATGCATTATTTGATCCGGGTGCTACTCACTCTTTTCTTTCTACCAGTGTGGTATCTTCTTTACCTTTGGTTGTTGCTTGTACTTCTTCGTACTTTGTGATTAGTTATCCTCTCGAGGGGAGCTTAGAGTCGAACCGTGTGTTTAGGGAGGTACCGGTGAGCATAGAGGGCCATGTTTTCCCCGCAAACGTGATCGAGATGCCCATAGAGAGATACGGGGATAATTTTTGGCATGGATTGGCTCTTTCAACACCGATCAAAGATTGATTGTTTTGATAAGAAGATCTATTTGGATTCGGTTGTGTTTGTTGGAGAGGGTGCAAAGACTCCACCTCTACTTTCCTTCACTGAAGCTTACGAGTTGATCCGAAAGGGAGCTATGGGTTTTTTGGCTTATCTTCTTAACAAACCCAAGGATCAAGCTAAGATTGAAGAGACAGAAGTGGTTAAGGACTTTCTGAGTCTATTTCCCGAGACTTTGGATTCTCTACCACCTGAGCGGGAGATTGAGTTTGTGATTGATTTGTTCCCGGGAGCTGAGCCTTATTCGAAGTCTCCTTACCGAATGGCTCCAGCCGAGTTGAAGGAGCTGAAAACTCAACTCGATGAGCTCCTAGCTAGTGGTTACATCCGACAGAGTTGCTCACCGTGGGGTACACCGGTTCTGTTCGTAAAGAAGAAAGATGGAACCTTGAGAATGTGTATCGATTATCGTGAGCTAAATAGGATGACAATCAAGAATAAATATCCCGTTCCTCATATTGAAGAGCCTTTTGATCTTCTACAAGGATCGAAGGTTTATTCCAAGCTTGATCTTCGACAAGGATACTATCAGCTGTGAATCCGAGAAAAGGACATTCCTAAGACAGGATTTAACAATCGGTATGTGCATTCTAAGTTTGTGGTGATGCCGTTTGGATTGCCTAATGCCCCTGCAACTTTTATGGATATGATGCATAGGATTTTTTGTCCGTATCTTGACAAGTTTGTGGTGATTTTCATCGACGATATCCTAGTGTATTCCAAGTCTCCCTAAGAGGATGCAGAACACTTGAAGATCGTGTTAGAGACTCTTAGAGAGCACCAGCTGTTCGCCAAATTCAGTAAGTATGAATTTTGGTTGGATCGGGTAACTTTCTTGGGCCATGTGATATCCGACAATGGAGTAGAGGTAGATCCCTCTAAAATTGAAACAGTGGTGCGACGGGAGAAACCGAAGAACGCCTTAGAGATAAGATGTTTGTTGGGTTTAGCAGGGTACTACCAGAGATTAGTGAAGGATTTCTCCAAGATTGCTTCTCCTTTGACCCGATTAACTAAGAAAGAGGTAAAGGATTTCTCTAAGAGCTCGTGCCTTTGCCAATACCAAACTTGGCATGAACCACGGAACTCTGAAGCAGAACGAACAACTCTTTGAAGCAAGCAAAAGGGTATTTATCTTCCACAGTTACCTGTGTAGCTCACGCTGGTCGATATTCACCCTAAAGTCCTGTTCTTCATAGGCAGAACTTAAGCACTCCACGAAGAAATACTCAACGGATGAAACCACCTTCTAAGAGCTCATCGAACTATGCCTTCAACTCCAACAACCATGCTAGAGCCATTCGGTAAGGAGTCTTCAAACAAGTTCAACTCCGGGATAAAGATTAACGATATCTCAACGTCCCTATCAAGTACTAGAGAATCCCAACTTTCAAGGAAACATCATAATGCTTTACTTCGATCTTTGTCTCGTCAAGCTTGGCTCGATCCCTCAGTTAACCCAAAGGTAAGCCACAAAGCTCATCACACTGTCCCAGATTAAACAACCACTTCTACAAGGATACAAACGGGCTAACCTTCAATCTATTGCCTGAAAATATCGTTGAGCCCCAAAACGGACCTCCTAAAGAAACACCAACTCAACTCGGAGCTCGAACAACGAACCCATGCCTAAGGTAGTTCCGTACCTCTCTAGGCGCTTTCAAACGAACCCACAGGCAAACTTGGCCCTCACAACTCACAAGTTACCTGAGCACTCGAGCTCACCAAACTCTCTTCCAAGAAGAGAGTTCACACAAAAGAAAAGAAAGCTACGAGCAAACAATGAGCAAGTAACAAACAAGCAACGAGGAAAGGAAGGTAACAAAAAATTTAAATAAATATGCATGTATGGAGTGCCATGAATGCATTGGTGTACCGTTCACCATGGCAGTAGTGTCGAATCCGGTATCAATTCCTTTTCTTTCCAAGAAGTGTGACGCTCGGAGCGACGAGCCACCACATCCCCCGCACCTAGACTCAAACCCACGTATGAAATTGACGTCCATACATGAGTCCAAGTCTAAGCGAACGGGAACCTACACACACCCACTAGGCTAAGTGGGGCTAAACACTGACAGAGCATGCAAAACAGACATACAAAGTGCGGAAGCAAGAAATAAAATCCACTAAAGACATAAACAGTGGCCAAACGGCCAAAAGAAATCCAATATATACATGAGTACGTCAACTAGTTTCATAATCTCCAAATACATACTTTAAGTTCAAATACATACTCAAAATAGCAAGAGAAAAGTAAATATGCATGCTACTCAACCTAGAACTCTAAGTACGACACGAGACGCACTTCCCCACTTAGCTCGAGCAACCTACAACTAAAGAAGGGAAAAGGAGAGGGGTCAGTCACAACTTGACTGAGTGAGGGGGCTAACGCACACCCACACACTATATAAATATAAAGCAGAGCACTTAATAAACAAAAGATTATGAACCGAGATAGGGTTTTGCACACCAAACCATTTTCAAAACAAACTTATACATTTCATAATCAAAATAAAACATACTAGAGTTTAAAGAAAGCTCCTATCTCATTTCCTAATCAACGAATCTTATAAAGCTCGGCGAGTACGAGCACTTATCCCTTACTCCTCTACAACGTAAGAAAACCAAGAATACGTAAATACATAAAACAAATCCATCCCCAACAACAACGGTGTTTCGGGAGTCAAACCCTCTCCACCTAATTACTAATGCACACGGGGTAGCTATCTCTCGATGTGCTTGAAGTACCACGCCTCCTCAACCTCCCAGAGTCGCGCGTGAGTACTCCAAATGGAGACCATGCACAGGCTTAACCCGGCGGCCCTTGCCATCCCGGGCGTCCTTACCCACGTCTCCGGGCCCAGTAAAAACCAATTAACTCATTAAACTTACTTAACTTGCTACAGGAATTAAACGTAACTTACGTACCTTATCGAACATACCTTACGTTGCAACTTGGCATATCCTACACACGTACCTCTCCATGTCTTTCCTAGTAATAAGATGTTGAGGTATATCCTAGCTTGCGTGCCAACACACGGTTTGGAGGATAGCCTCGTTGGAAAACATTTTCAAGCTTATATATGCTCATACTTATAGTTCAAAACATTTAATCGAAAGATAAGGTCATAAACATATTATAAGGCACGTATCTAATATGTAATTATATAGTATAATCGCATGCGGGTGAGAAAATCATCACATTTAGCCTTTAGATCGTTTATCTAAAAGAAAGGTCCTAAACCTCACCTTATAACAAAAGAAGGGTGAAATCGGGCAGAACGAACGAAGAGACACCTAAACCTTGGGCTCGGTAACGTCCGGAAGTGGCTCTAAAACAAAAGAACATGAAACCCGAGACTTAGACTCAAATATAAACCATATAAACGCACGACAATGCTCATGAATGCAATGTATGCATATAAAATACAAGAAAGTGCCACTTAAGACATTCAAGTTCAAATCACGTAAAACTTGTATCAAATAAATCCATAAAATTAATACAAGACATTTAACATATGGTATAACATGTTCACATAGCATATACTTTATAAGCGAATAAGAAGAAGGTGTTAGAAGGCACAAACGAAACACGAAAGTTATGCCTATGAAAATTCAAATTAGAAATGTCATACTATTTTAAATATTCAAATTATACCACTTGAATTCATATTAATTAAATATGTAACATATAATTTATATTTATATATATATATATATATATACATACCTACACTAAAGTTTGCAAAATAAATAACTGAAACAAATGCATGGCAGCAAATTGAAGACAACAACGTATGCATGCATGTCCTACCAAACAAATTAAAGTCATGCATTAAATACTCATGCCTGCTGCAAATTCTCTTCTAACATGAAATACATATATCATATATATACATAAATTGTTGCAATAAACTCATGTACCATATAAATTAAAGAAGAGCAATGCATGGAAAAGAATAATTACTATAAACAATTAAAGGCCAAAACAATCTCCTCTCCCCCCGGGGAGATTTCCAACACAAAACTCCCCTGCTGGGGAGATACAGGCAGTAGCTACTGCAAACGGAAGTCCCCGTTCGGGGACTTAGCAAGAACAAACTCTCCCCGCCCGGGGAGAGTTGTGCAGCGGGAAAAAAACGCAGCAGCCGCTGCAGATCGAAAGCAGGGGAAGCAGGGACATGGAACAACAGTAAAGGAGTAGGAATATGCAGCAAATACACACATATAACTCCACAAATTAGCAGCCATACAGGCAAAAAACGAACAGCAGGTGAAAGCAACGAAAATGGGACCAAACTCATGCAAGAACTTATCACAACTCACGAACATAAATGTCAAACTTCTCCATACCTCAACATCCAAAAAATTCAGATCAAACACCTATAAATGAAGTGTAATAGATCAGCTTTATAGCATCAAATTAAGAAGAAACACCAACGAAGTCATATAATTCAAATTAGGGCATCAATTCCAACTATTCAAGACTTGGAGCAAAACTCTATCAAACATGGATCAAAAGTTGAATTCCTTAGATGAAAATGATCATATAATCATGTAGATATCAAATATAAACTTACCCCTTGAAGATGATGGAGAAACAAGGAGATAGAAGCTCAAAATCTTAACTTGGTAAATAGTGACAGGATTTTTTTGGTTCCTCTCCAAAGCTGCTGAAAATCTCTTTCTTGGCTCATGTGGGATGAAATGAAGGAGATCGGGATGGTAGAGCATTAAGTTGGGGTCATGTGGGTAGAAGTTTGGGGGTAATTGATTAAGAATTGAGGGACTAAAGTGCAAATTAGTGAAAGGTGGTTAAGTGAGCGCGAGACAGTTTTCCGGGCCAAATTCGGAGTATCAAACAGGCTTAGAAAAATATAAGGCTAGGTTCATTAGCTTGAAAATCTCGTTATGCGTCCGCTGCCACTTTCAGAATTTGAATCCGAATTCCCGAGCTCAAGTTATCAATTCCGGAACACAGTGCACGCTAAAACTAGTTAGGCCCTCGAGTCCCCAAACAAATAAAATTGTGCGTTACCATTTCAAACAAGTTCGAAAATGTAAAACAAGCACATAATCGAATTCATAACTCATAAATCTCCAATATGTCAGAAAAGCACGAAATTTTGATCTCAAATCGAACACAAACGCAACACAGTTCTGTGAGGAATAGTGCCTTAGAAAGCCGATTGTATATCCGCTTTGTACTTTTCCTTATTGTAATCACAGACAATCTTTGAATAAAATAACGAATCAAGGCAACACTTCTTATATGCTCTTGTTTGGTATGCGTTTACTTTAGCTGTGCATGTATGAGAACTCCCCTAAACCTGATAACTTTAGGACTCTACCATTTAGGTGAAATGGTTCATGAAACGAGCCCTATATCACATAAGTCATGATTAGTAAAATACTCCAAGCCGATGAGTCCTACAGACAGTGGGAGTGTCAACCTGACTCCTCTAAGGCTTGCTTGTGGGATCACGCCCTTAAGAAGGACCACCTTGTTTCATGGAGGTGCAAAGTGTATAGCTGATACGTGTGTGATACATGAGGGTGCTTACTTCCATAAGTAAGTTCACTGAGGTGCCCCGTGTGAGAAGATTCCTAAATGGGAAAGGAAGTTTCTATTTCAGGAAATGGAAACTTCTAGATTAGGAAATATCTCACGAGTCATTAATGTGATTAATTGATCCTTAGACTTGAGGTTTCATGTCACTTTATGAGTTAACTCTGTAGTCTTAGGTATACGCTTTAAAGGGTATCACCTTAGACAACTGATTCAAGGCTTATGCTGGGGCTACACAAGTGACGCATGAAAGTGAATGAGAATCAAGAAAGGACCTACACTTATATTTCCAAGGTGATCTCTTACTGTGTAAGTCATTCATATTGTCATATAGAGTCCTTGGCCAAGGCAGTAGATCAAGATATCAAGAAAAGGGTTTCTTGGATTGAGATCAAATGGATATGAAATGCACTTAGCTTTAAGACCAGATTATTAGGGTTCTGATTATTCCCTTACCCTAGATCTTGGTTGAGATATAGTAAGTAGGAGGATTGTATCTCACATGAATCAATGACTTAAAGGTTCTGTCGAATCGAGACATTCCAATTCAGTTAGGGGTTAAACACCTGTTGCTAGACTATGGTCGTTTAATCTATGGACTGATTAATTAATTAGTGAATTAATTAATTAGGGTCACTGCTAATTGAATTGAGAACCTAGAGGGTCACACACAACAACTTGGTTACATGAGTTGAGGCTTTGAAATGATTAAACGAGTTAATCGAGCCGAGAGGGTTCCACACGTGTGAATCACACGTGTGGGTCACGTGAGTGACACGTGCCCTTGGGGACACGTGTGTCACACGTGCATATATATGTATACGTGATTAAATAATAATTTGTTAATTATTTAATAGACTTTGGTTTAATTTTTGAATTAAAAAGAAAGTCTTATTTTGGAGAAAAATAATCTATTTAATTAATTAACTAGATAAAAATAAGTTATTTATTTATTAATAAATAAAGTATAAAATTATCCAAAAGGGGTTTGGATATTTTAGCTCTCTTAAAAGTTGATTTGAATTAGAATTCAAACGTCAAAGTTTGGTATTATTTGATAATCAAGTAATAAAAGAGAGGGATTAAAATCCTTAGTCCATAAGTGTGACGCCCCGATATTTCGGCCGTACAGGTATGACGTAAGTGTTTACCAAATTGCGCGAAATAATTAATTATACGTGTTTTATGTATTTAATTTTTATTTTAATTATATTAAATGTTAATTATTTTATTTAATATTATTAATATTAAATATATTTATATAATATATATATATATATATATATATATATATATATATATATATATATATATTATTTGTGTACGTGTGCATGAATATAATTATGCATGCATTTATATTTATAAATTAATTATGCATGCATGTATTCATTATATATATACGTATGTGATGTTATATTATTTGTTAATATTATGAATTTTTTTGTTACATTGCGTATGAGTGACATTTACGTGCTTCTTTTCTATTTGAATTGATACCGGAATTTCGTCCGAATTTAATATGTTGAACTTATACGTGTCTTGTATATGAATATTTGTTCGTTTCGGATTCATTTGCATGTGTTTCAGATTTAATTTGAATTTTGGAATCCAAGTCGGGGGCTAACGTGCACTTAGCGCACCCTTGGTTCCGTATTTAATATCTTGAGCTCGGGAACTCGGATTCGAGTTCCGTCAACTTCGCTGAACTCGTAACGAAAATTCAAGTTTAGTAAACTTAGCCTTATATTTTTCTAACGTCATTTGAACCTCCGAAATCTAACCGAAAAACGAAACGGCGACTAAACTGACCTTGCTACACTAAAATTGCCATAACTCATTCATTTGTTGACCAAATTAACCATGGTTTGATGCTATAGAACCCTAACTCAACCACCTAACCTGCTATACCATGCCCTAACCGAACCAACCCTCACACAATTCACAAATCTCAGCCAAAGTTACTGCTTTCCAGTGCTCTCCCGTAACCTTGCTTTCCTTGGAGATTTTGTAGCTCAAATCTCATCCAATCTTCATCCAATCAACAAGGTAAGCTTAGGGTTGTATTATATGTTCATTCCCGATCATTTTCATTCATTCATCCCTAAATTTGATCATGGTTTATGAGTTTCTTGACTGAATCCGAAAATAAGGGGCTTAGAGCGAAGTTGTTTATCTCATTCCATTCTTGATGGATTTGATTGATTCCAAGCCTGAAAATGATTATTTTGACATCCTCTTCTCATTTATGATCATTGATTGCATGGTAGTTGAAGTATTTATGAGATATCAATTATGGAACATTGAGAAAAACTTCATGTAATGTCACGTATGACTGCCTTACACGGTTGAGCTCTTTTGGAATTGATTTACATGTTGAAATTGTGTTGTTTTACTGCACATTTGATAGCCTAACTTATATGAACGTGTTGGGATTAAGGGAGATCAATCATGCCCTGTTTTCGTGTGAGTGATGCCCTGTTTTTTGGCCTGAAAGTTGCTGTCAAACTGCTACGTTGATCCTTGTTCGTTGCTGTCAGTTTTGGGGGTTGTTTTGAGCTGAATTCTTGCTGCATTTCATGCCATTTATTGCTACATATATTGCCTAATTTTTGCTTGAGATGTTGTTGCGTTGTAAGCTAGAAAAACAGGGATAAACCTGTGTTTTTGTTGAGCTACTGCGTTCCGACACGGGGGTGTCATTCTGTCCCTTTTCAGCTTGTAACGGGGGTGCACGAGGGACGATTTTCTCTGTACCGAGACACGGGGGTGTCTCGGTTTGTTCTATGGGGGTGACACAGGGGTGTCACCTTGTAATTTTCCATGCATGTTTTGTGGTGTTCGTGAACTGCTGTTGCTGCTTCTTTCTTTTTGTTGTCTCCTTGGTTGAATGTTACATACATCTTAATAGGGATTTGCATGCATGAGTGTGGTTGTTGTTGGAAATCAATCTTTCAAGCATGGAATTGGTTGTGTTGTAGTACGTATGCATGCATATATGTATATACATATATACTTAAACAATTTGCATGCATGTTATGTGTATATAGGTAGATGTAAATTGCATGCATATTGTTTTTCCATGCATGGGGTGCACGTTGCATGCATATATATATATGAATATATTTCTATATATATTATATATATTTATATATGTTTATTAAATATTATTTGATTTAATTGAATTATAGAATTTAATTGTTACCTATTTCATGTTTTATTTAGTCTTCGATATTAAATTGAATGTACGTGATTGTCTAATTTCTAATTTCTAATGTGATTTAATAAGTGCTATGATTATATTTGAATTTCGTGAATTAATTGGATTGAAAATGTGAATTTATGAATTTGAATTGTAACATCCCGATCGTTCGGATTTCCAGGTACGCCGTAACGAGAGGGTTTTATGTGCTTTAAATTATTTAATTACGTATTTGAATGTTATTTTAATGCTTATATGATTATTTGAATTAATATGAAATTAATTGTTTATATTCATGAACTTTGAATTTTAAACGTTTAAGTTTGCATGCTCGTAAATTGCTCGTTATGTGTCGGAATTCAATTCCGATTTTTGTGAAACCTTGATATGTGTGATATGTATGAGTTATGAATGTGTTTGCATGCTCGTTTTAAGTTTCGTGTTCGTTTGTCGAGGTTTTAAACCTTAAGCTTTTGGCAAGGGACATGAGGGCCTAACTAGTTTTAGCGCGCCTCTTGTTCCGGAGGCCATAACTTGAGCTAGGGAATTCGGATTCGAATTCCGGAAGATGCGTTGGACTCGCAATGAAGATATGAAGCCAAGGAACCTGATTTGGTATTTTTCTAAGCCCATTTGGACCCTCGTTTTTCACCCGGAACGAACAGCTTTCGCCAAAGCCACCTTTTTTGACTAGTCTTACACTGTGGGGCCAATTTAACCATGCTTAAGCTTTAACCCTTGGTTTATTTGATCTTTAATCACTCCTATCTCTTCCCTACCTCTCCATTTTCGGACCACACACCCAAGAGAGGAGGAGAAGCTGCTGATCGATGGAGAAAAGAAGGAAGAAAGAAAACCCCTTCCCATGGCTTGTGATTTTTGGAGCTAAACTCTTCCATACTTCATCAACTCTTAAAGGTAAGTATATTTATGTATTCTCCTCTCTTATATGCTTCATTTGATCCTTGAAATCCATGATTTAATTCAGACTTAATAAGGGTTTGAAAGCTTGCATGATTAGTTAGGGTTAGCTCATATTTTTGAATCCATGGCTTAGCTTAAGTTTGTGGCTGATTTGGTGCTTCCTTGTTGATTATATGAGCTTATTTGCTTCAATTCTTGATCTATACTTCATGATAGATGTGTTAGGGTTGATTCTCCATTGATAACATGATTGAAAGCTTGAGTTTTTGGCCCTGAAATGGAATTTCCGAACTGCTGCAGTCTGCTCATTTTCACCCAGTTGCTGTCACGTTTTTTGGACCAAATGTTGGAATTTTTGCCTCCAATTTCGTGTGTTAATGCTTGGTTATGTGTTACACATGTTGCTTTATGAATATGCTCGGTTTTGCCTTGAAAACCTTGGTTTATATGATGAGTTTTGAGCTTGAAAACTGCTGCAAAAATCTGCTCGCCCGTATGAACTGCTGTCAGGATTTTTGGTTTGGTTTGATGATCTCTTGTGCTTATTTTCGTGTGAAATTGCATGGACATGAAGTATATGAGGTGTTCTACATGTGAGCTAGGTTTCCTTAAGCTTTTATGCCCCTTTTCAGCTGTATATATGAGTTAGAATATGACTTGTTTTTATGCCATTCTTGCATTAGTTTTGTGTGGCTGTTTTGGGGTGCTAAAGCTGATCATATGAACTTTTTTACTTCATTTTGGATACTTAACTGATAGTACATGATGTTTGGTTGATTTTTTCTTAAGATCCTTTGATGAAATTATGAGTTTCTGAGCCCAAAACCTAGGTTAGAAATCTGCTCCCCTGTTTTGGAACTGCTGTGACGTTTTGTGCTTTGTTGCTTGAGTTAATGGCTTCCAATTCGTGTGAATTTGCATGGAGATGTTGTATACTAATTGCTTTACATGTTAGCCCTGCTCTTGCAAGTTTTTAGATCTATTTTCAGCTCCTAAACCGCAACATGAAGCCTGTTTGTATACTATGTGCAAACCTAACTGTTGCTGTTGCATTTTTGTGATCATTCGATGGTTCTAATGTGCTCCAATTCGTGTCAATTTGCATATACATGGAGTATATTAGTTGCTTAACATGTTAGCATTTAGTTCCCAAGCTTTTAACTCCTAACTCAGCCCCTAAGTTGATGATCATGGCATGAATGCATGGTATGCTCTTCTTTATCCGATTTTCGTTGTTTGATTTGAAGGATCTTTGTTCCCGCATTCTTTGGCCTTGTAATGTGATTCTTTTATGTGTATTTCATGCATGTTATGTGTGTATTTGAGACCTGAGTAATTCCCTCTCTTTCAGCCTTGATTTGCTCTTTGTTTTCTTCCCCTTTTTAACCTGTCTGCCCCTTTTCGCCCCTTTTCGTCTCTGTCTCGAGACACCCCTTTGTCTCGGTTTGTTCTTTGGGAGTGACACGGGCGTGTCACCCCATTTTTTCTAGCTTTGTTTCCCGCCTGTACTGAGATGACACGGGTGTGTCATTCCCCTCTGTTTGAGTTGTAAGTTTAACTCTTTTCCGTTCCCTTGCTTTTCGTTGCTTTTTCTTGTCCCGTTTGTGGCCTACATGCATTGTTAGCTTAACGTATTATGTGTTAATTTATGTTATGTGAATTTATGATTTGATTTATGTGCTCGTTTTTGAATTATGGCTTCATATGTGCGATATGCTCTTTTAACGTGCGTTTATGACCTTCTGTCTCGTTTATATGCCTTGCATGATCATTCTTTGCTCCTTCTATGCTATGAATGCTCTGATAACATGTTTTATAGTATGGTATGATCGTTATATGAAATCTGTGAATCCGTTTGATAGGATTTATGAGACTTATGCATTAATATGAACTCGTATGCACTATTGGTCAATTTGTTAAGCTTCATAAGCATCACTCGCATTCATATGCATTTGCCGAGCGTCAATATGGTTCATTTTGAGTCTAAGTTGGTCTCTTGCTCTTTGCTTTGTTCTTAGGTTCATTCCGTTGTGAGGAAGTGGTTCGTCTGACTCCTTGTGGTCCGTTTTGTTCGGATTGGTCGCCAGGTGAGGTTTTTTTCTTTTTAGCTATTATGACCTACAACCCAATATGTAATTTAAGCCCGCATGCGAACTATATATACGTATAAATAAGTGTTCGATATGTATTTTGTGGGAATTGGCGAATTTGCTATGAAATTCGTTGAAAATGCTTTTATATGTATGTAAGCTATGTTTTGTTTATTTGTTTTCGAAAAGGGTTGGTGTGTGTACGTGTTAAGTTTTGGCAAGAACGCTTTTGTGATAAGTATACGCTTTGTGGGATATGTGTGTTTGAGTTCTGTGATCTGTGTATGGGCCCCGGAGAAGTGGTATGTGATCTCGGGTCGGCCATGGGGTCACCGGGCTCTCTCATCAACACGACTCCACAAAAGGGAGACTTCGCCCATCCTCGGGAGGTCGAGGGGAAGGCGGGTCTTCTTGAGCCGGCGATGTGCTTAGTGACCCGTCGAAGGAGCGGGCAGATCCCCCTTCTCATTCAGTGTATCAGTGGGGGTTGAGAGGGGCACCTCTCTCCCCAAAACGGTGTTGGGGTGGAGTTGGGTTATGATTTGTTTTGTTTTCGTTTCGCCTTGGTGTATGGAGTAAGTAAGGGTGATGGATTTAAGCTTTCAGTTCGTTATGTCTTCGTTTATGGTCGTGAAACGGGGGCGGATTTCTAAACTCTAAAACCTGACTGAATTTGGCCTTCGGCCCCAAACTTCTTTCTTTATATATATTACCACGGGTTATGTAACACCCCGCTCGTCCAACGTATAAGGTACGCCACATTCCAACTTTATTATATGTCTAATTATATTATTTTGTGTTTTGCCTGGCCCTATTTTGAACTCTTTTAGAGTTTAGGGGCCTGTTTGTAATTTTCTCTTTTTAGGGGTTATTCGGTCATTTCTCGTTCGATCGAGAGTTCAACCTCTTTGACCCGTCTTTTACGTTCGGGGCATCGAGACGAGTCCGTAGACTCTAAGTTTGCCCCATTCTGACGTCGTTAACCCCTTCTTTCGATCGTTTTCGCGTACGAGGACCCGAGATATAATACCCCGGATCCTCGTAATTCGTGCCAAACGCAGCAGACCTCAGCCTGCTCTCTTCTCTCTCTCGCTTCAGCGACGCACACATAGTGAAGGTGTGGAAACACGTACAACTCCAAACTCGGTCTATACTCGACGGAATTTGACGAACCAATAGTCCATTTCGAAGAGGTCGACGAGCCCGACATGATGATACAAGTTTCGTGGCCCGAAAATGTCCGATGGCAGCACAGTGGTGGTCTGAAGGTGGCGGGTTGCGCCACCTCATCGCCGGCGACAATCCAGCGAGCTTCGCCGGCCAACACCACCCTAACCCCATGTTTTCCGACCCGCTGGTGACGATTCTGACCTCAGTTTGGCACGAATATCACCGGAAATGGAGTTTTCCGGCAGTAGCAGTGCGGCGGCATTTGGTGGCGGGTTTGGTGCTCCGATTATTGTCCGGCGACGGGACTTGAGGGGAAAGACACAGGACGACGAGCTGAGTCGATTGAGGTCAGTCCCGCCACCTGAAATTCGTCGGGGCGGCGGCGGCAGAGCAGCAGTGGTGGCGCGACGGTGCTTCGCGGCGGCGGCCATCTCCGGTGACTTTTTCCTGCGAACAGCATAGGGGTGTCAAGGAGCACATCACGGGTAATCCAATGCCTCTTTCGGATTCGATTTTCGTTCACCGGTTTGGACGTAATTTCGATTTTAAGATTTTAGGGTTTCGTGTTGTTAGATTTGGAATGGAGGAGTTTGGGTTGGAATTTGCAGAAATTGGTTGAGGAATTGGAACGAGCACGAGGAATACTTGCACGAGTGAATTTTGGGGATTTTTTCGGCACGCTCCGGTGGTGGCCGAGCGGAGGCCCGCCACTGTTCCGGCGGCTCTGGTGGCGGCATTCCAGCGGGCTTCGGATAGTTTGTCCGCCTCGTTGTGGTGAGTCCAACGCCACTTCCCGTTCGTCAATCGGACGCTCGATTTATTTGTTATGAATTTATTTGTGTAGCACCCGAGCGTAAGGTACCACATCCCCCGCACCGAGACCCGACCCGTATATGAAATGGAAGTCCATACACGTGCCAAATCCACGGCGAACGGGGACACAACACACACGCTATGCTAGGCGGGACTAACCCTTAAACCATTCAACTCAAGATAATATAAAATCAGAGTTAAAGTAAAACGTGGAAGCAAGAACGACATAGCATATATACAATGAGCTACCAAGCTCCAAAATAGATATACAAAAGCATTCAAGTATTCAACGGCCCTCACGGCCTACAAATCATGACGCTCCAGGCTATACTATGATCATATACAACATAGCAATAAGAGTATGAATATATGAAACTGGAAAGAAGTGCTAAACATAAATGCAAGACCTAGACTACTTGTATTCCCGCCTAACACTCCTATACCTGCACAAAACAACTGAAAACAACCAGGTTCAGTCTAAAAGAGACTGGTGGGTATAAAATGGGGCATAAGATATAATATTGCATAAATTAAAGACATACATGCAAGCCCTAATCCCGCGTGAAGTTCGATAAGAATTTCCCAAGTGGTTAAAACAAAGAAAACATCAACGGGATTACGACGCTCATATTCATTCATAATTGTTCATAAGGGTTTATGGCCCGGCGAGTGGGTGTGCACAATCTCCAACCTACTTCTCGTGTAATCATAATCAATTATTTAATCATTCATTATCATGCATAAATCTTTTGTGCTCATAAATAACATGATCATAATCATTCATATACACCTTCTTCCTCCGGGTGGTGGACGAGTTTGCAAGGCTCGACCACCTAATCATATCAATGTGGCTATGAGGTTCATGAGTGCTCAAAGCCCAGTTAGCGTTTCCTCGTCAAAAACTCCTTGACGAAGTCCGTTTCGCCGTAGTTGGTTGGAACTAGTATATGGGATCCCCGTCAGCCCTTGCTTCCTCGGTTAGCCACATATACTAAGTCCCGGGGCCCGTGCAATCATAAACATGTCTCGCCAAAACATAAGGTAGGATTTCATAAATAAAAGGGTCATACGTTTGAACTCATTTACCCAAAATGACTAGATATATATAAATATACTATTTTAGCTTAAAACCTTTCACATAAGGGATATATCAGTCACTTTAACTAGTAGAAGCAAAACCCACCTTTTCAAAGCAAAATAAAGGCACAAGCGTCTCAATGCTCGCCCTCGTCTCCGACCAAACCCGAATCTGTGCAAAAGAAAAGGTATGAGACTCAATGACCATATATGACGCTCGGCAATGAAGTGAATATGACATGAATGCATAAAAGATCATATTATAACATGAAAATGTTCATGTGCACTATTAAGGAATTTAAAGCACATAATCAAGCTATTCGTTCATTCATTTCAATCAAGTTCATAAATTCATAATTCATATCAATTTATTTATTAATTCATATAATAATCAAAACATATAATATTCAGGTTGACAATTAGAAATAGAATAAATAAAACGTTCAAGCAAAATCAGTAAATTCAGTACACGAAATAGAAATCAATTAAATTCTATAATTGAATTAATTCAAATAATATTTAAAATATAATATATATATATATATATATATATATATATATATATATATATATATATATACAGTACATATATATACGTATGTACACGTACTCACACATATATACATAGATATATATATATATATATATATACAGTACATATATATACGTATGTACACGTACTCACACATATATACATAGATATATATATATATATATATATATATATATATATATATATATGCATGCAAGTAACAACACAAAATCATGCATGTAAATTAAACTAAAAGTCATGCATGCAAATGAAATGAAAACCATGCATAATTAGCAAACACACACACACATAATATATTTATATATATAGAACACCCATGCATGCATCTTCTTCACCAATCTGCACAAAATCACACAGCACCCCTGCACAAGAAGAGCAGCAACAGCAGCAACACAAACACACACCCAGACCCTCGAAGCAACACTAGGAAGGAAGGAGGGAGGATAAAGAAATAGAAGAGGAAAGGAAAAAGAAGCAGAGATGCAGCAGTGGCTACCCGGGCCAAGCAAAACTCCCCGGCCGGGTAGGAGTTACAGAACATCTCTGCAGGCCGCAGCAGAAGTACCCGGCCGGGTACTCCACAAGAAGGAACTCTCCCCGCCCGGGGAGAGGTTACAGAAGCATCAGCAAGGCAGCAGACAGCTACGGGAAAAAATAGGGGAAGAAAAGGGTGTGTTCAACCCAAGCCAAACACACACACACTACGCAATCAATTCAATCCAACAATTAGGGTCCTAAAGGACTACCTATACGCAGTAAAACATGCCTGAAAGTACCCCAACAAATGCAGCAAAAGAGAAGAAAAAGAACAGCAGTTCGTGTGTGAAAAACAGGGCACGAAACTGGAAGAAGAACAGAGCACCAAAACGTGATCAATCAACCCACAACACAGAAGCAAAAAGGATAAAAAGGGACAACATTAATCATCAAAGCAACTCCCAAAGCTGTCGGCAGAAGGGTATGTGAAGGAGCCAAAAATCCAGTTTGAAATTCAATCAATATATATTCATTTCATTAAAGATATCTCACCAACCTCTTAACCAACAATTAATACAACCATACTCTATCATAAATGGAGTATAAGAATCATATATATATCACCAAAACAGATCAGAGATCAAAGAGATTCAAGAAATCATCCAAATGCTCAAAAACCTAACTGTTCATTCAAATCATAAAATCCATATGAAATCTGAGTTAAAATTTGTGATGAAAGGATGAAAATAACCAGAGATGCATGTACAACATAATCCTAACTCACCTTGATGATTGGATGAAGGTTGATCGAGATTTGAGCTCAAAACCTCAAGGATTGCACTGTTACGGGAAAACAGAGATGCAGAAGCTTTGGCTGAAGTTTTTGGGTTTGTGTGAGGGTTACATCGAGATGGGGCAGGTAAGGAGTGATAGAGGGTTGAACTAGGGTTACAAAGCCACCAACCATAGTTAATTTGGTTAAGTTTTGCTCAAGTTATGGCCAATATAGTGAAAGGTTGTCATTTTGATGCCGTTTGGTTTTTCGGTTGGATTTCGGAGGTTCAATTGATTATGGAAAAATATAAGGCTAAGTTTACTAAACTCGAATTTTTGTTACGAGTTCAGCGGAGTTGACGGAACTCGAATCCGAGTTCCCGAGCTCAAGATATTAAATTCGGAACCAAGGGTACGGTAAGTGCTCGTTAGCCCCCGATTTGGTTCCTCGAAACAAAATAAATTCGTTAACATATCAAATAAATTCGAAAACATAAACCGAGCATATAACCATGTTCATAACACATATATTTACGACATACTACAAATTCATGGCATTTCGATATCATTTCATATAAGAACAATGCACAAAATGAATAACAAAGCTCATTCATGCAATTCATGCACAAATCATAATTCCCATGCATAAATATTTTAATTAAATAAATCAAATTAATTTTATAAACATAATTAAAGTTACGTAATTAATTAACTAAATCATGATTAATTAACATAACATATAATTAGCATAATGTAACGCCCCCACCCGTACCAGAACAAGAGGAGAGCGGCGTCTCAACCCCCGCACTGAAGCACCCCTCAAGTAATGGCGTGAGCCATCACTCAAGAAATACTCCAGCGAACGGCTGTCTATCAGAACTATACATGTACAACGATGTGGCTATGCAGCGGAAAATCAGAGTATTTTAAAACTTTTCAAAACATGTGCGTGATGGCATGTAACAAGCAAGAACATATTGATCGTGTAAGAGAGACTCGGCATATCAGAACATATAACAGATTCACATATAAGTACCGATACAGCAGAGTTCAAAATATCGGTAACAGAATAGCAGAAAGAGTATAACAAAGATACTCAAGTATTCAGAAACATATACAGAAGTATAAAGTGATGCAGCCATAAAACATATGCAGGACACAAAAAGGAAGTAATACTAAGTCCTGACAGAAACAAAAATGACAATCTAGAGCTTCAAGATACCTCTAGACTGCGGCTGCAAGACCTGAAACCACGAGGCAAGAAAACGGGAGAGGTATTAGTCAAAAGGACTAAGTGAGGGAATACTTTAAAGAAAGTACTGAATTAAAGAAGTTGAAGTAAAGTTCGAAACTGTTAAATGCAATGCTTTAAAGAAGAACTTGAAACAAGTTCGATTGATAAAACTCTTTGAATGCGATGCTGTAAAAGAATGCACGTTATAAAACATTTTCATGAATGCTATCACACGCGCACACATATGCTGTTGATGGTTCATAGTTCTTTCATAAAACGGGATAAGGGTAAAGTGAACTTTTCCAGATATGAACCATCCTTTATGAAACAGAATTTTGCCCGCAAGCTAGGCTCCTCCATCCTTACTCCAGAAAACATGATTCGGTTGAGCATCGGACCAGGATCAACAATAATTCCACGTATAGTAGAGTATCGGACCAGGATCAACAATAACCCCACATAAAGTAGAGCATTGGACCAAGGTCAACAACAACTCCGTACAAAGTAGACTATTGGACCAAGGTCAACAACAACTCTTACCAACACATACAAACATGCACCATCCTCCACCGGTTGTCACTTCGGGTAGCTAGCCCTAGGCGACCTGTAAACATGTAATGGGAACAGATTTGCTGTCCGTTCCCAGACAGATTGTCCTGACTTAACAAACCTCCTGTTAAAAGTCGGTGTCAATAGTCTAAGTGTGGCGGCTGGTATTGGTGATGTCGTTGGCGCTCACCTCCCGAGCATCACCTCCGCACATAACCGCCGGGCCCAAACTGTAAACTGTATGCTTGCATTTAAGATTAGCAGTGACCAGAGTAACACTCCAGTATGCTATCTAAAACATGTGAAACTGAAACTGTAACATATGATGCTGTCTGTAAAACATATGATTCTGTCTGAAAACATGTGACACTGTCTGTAAACTGTACTTTGAAAACATATGCAAAACATGTAACTGTCTTTGAACAAGAATGCAGAACTTTGGAAAACATGTACTGTAGATCAAGGTATACTATTAAAGTATGAATGATCCTTTCAAGAGAATGTCCCGATAAAAGGGATAGTTCAAAACAAGGTTTAGCTTTGAATTTCAAAACATATGATACGATAGTATAATCGTGGTTCCAGTTGGAAAACATTTATAACTTCACCTCACCTATCAGTAACAAAGGTAGGTAGGCAGATTAAGCGGTGCCCTGGGGATCCCAGTGCTCAACTTTAACTCCTGTAGGTGGTGTACTAGAGTGAGCTTAACAACTAAGACCCACTACTAACCAAGATGCATATGAAATGCAAGAAACAATGAACAAGGAACATGTAAAGAACATGTAACACAAGAGAGTAATACCATTTAAGGTATTCAAGAAAGGTAACACACAAAGGAATACATCAAAGTGAGTTACTCTTAACGTTAGACTATGATCTTACTATAACCGAGTAAGCTTTAGTCAAATTATGAATCCTATCGCAAACCTTAGGTTAAGAAACAAGTCCACGAAAGAAAACACATTTTGAAAACACATTTTAGACCCTGGATATGGAAACCCTAGGTGCAAATGTCTATAGAGAAAGCACAAGTTTTAATTCATTTTTACTATTCAAAAGCACTATTCAAAAGTACTATTCCAGATTACTATTCACAGGTTACTATTCACATGTCGGGTCAAAGGGTCGGGTCAAACCCTTACTATACACACACCCACACACACACAGTACACACACACACCATGCACGAACACACACACACACACGGCATGCACACACACACACACCCTAATCAAATTATGATCTTGATTATAACCTATAGTTTCAAGTTCATGTTAATATAATCAAGTGTGATCTAGGTTAAAGGTATAACCTATAGTTAAGAGATCCAATTAAGGCATAAGATCAAGTTATGAAACACTATTCTATCTTAGGTTATAACATGTGACACTATTAAAGTGTACAACATGATCAAGGCACTAATCCATTAATCCAAATCATATCATAAACTCAATTCATAATTCAAGAGTCATATAACAATGTGACAACATGTCACAACATATATCATATCATATCATAAACCTTTAGGCATGTAACATGTAACAATTCAATTCCAATATCAACATGTAACAAGTTGTGACATAATAAATTGTAAATCACTATTCCATTAGCAAACATGCATGAACATAATTCAAATTCCATAATCATGCATCAATTCTCATAATATAACAATCATATCACATGATCATAGCATATACTAGAGCAATTCATAACATGTTCAAGCATATACTAAACAATTAAAACATATAAACAACTATACAAACATATCATAAAAACTATATAATAAATGCATAAAATAAAATCCTATATGGCTTAGGGAAGACCCTAAGACCCAACCTAAACATAATATAAACATACCATAACATAAAAACATAAACTAAACTAACATAACATAAAACAAAACAAACTAACCTAGCTACCAAAGGGGGGTGGCCGACGGCAAGAGGGGGAGAGGGAGAGAAAGAAAGGGTGTTGTTAACACAACTTTGAGCAAGGATTCAAATGCCTCTTGGCCTCTATTTATAGTTGAAGAGAAGCCCCTCACCTTGGAAATAAAATGTGGAGAAGGGTAGGAGAGCAAAATTGGATAGATTCTCTTGGAAGCTTTAGGCATGTTGAAGCTAAAATGGGACTGCTGGGGGTATTTCTGTAATTTCGTCCCCCAAGACTCAAGGATAAGTGGCTGGAAGTTTAACCATTCCGACGGCAAGAAAATTAGCTTCGAAACGCATATTCATTCGTCGAAATCGGATTTACCGTTTGAAAGATACATTCGTTTTAGTGAATAAAAGTTTTGAGCTCGAAACTCGACATGAGTGAAAAACGACTTTCTAGAATGATTTTCAAGTCCGGATTGCTTCTAAAATTCAAGAAATAAATCGAGAAGCGTTTTGAGTCCAAAATCGACTATAAAACGTTTTACCGTTAAAAAGTTGAAAACGTAGGATGAATAGTGAATTCTCACGTACGAACGTACGCTTCAAACTTTCAAGCTAGGACTTGAATCAAGAGTTGTAAAACATCTCAAAAATCTTGAAATAGCTCAAGTAGTGCAAATCCGAAGAGAAAACATTTTCCGAATGAAACCGTTCGAAAAAGGAATAGTAAACTAGGGTTTTCAAAAACGTTTTCAATAAAACAAAGTTCCGGAATGGATTTCCAAGCCAAGAATGATTTCAAAAGACTCGTCTCGATTCAAGGATCGATTCGACTGTAACTTGGGTAGAAAAAGGTGTCAGAATCAAAAGCTCATTTTTTGATGAATAGTAACTTTGGTCGGTAAGTTCCAAAAATACCCTTATGGCTCAAGAAAGACTTTCTGAGTTCGGGAAACAAGTTCAAACGATTGGGAAACATGTATGATGAACCTCTAGGGTTCGAGTATCAATATGAACAAGGTAGGCTCGGGTTATGAATAGTAAACTGAATCAAAGGTCAAGAATTCCCCCTTAAAACATGTCAGAACATATACGAGCACCAAGTTCATGTAAGAATGCAATGCATGATGATTCAAAAAGTTGGATCACGGTCTATAAACGCTTTACCACTGCCTTAACTTACTGTTTTCATCCAGGCCCTGTTTTGGGCTGTTACACATAATCATTACATTAAGAATAAAATAAATAAACATATATATATATATACTTAAATACGAAATATATTATAATAATAATAGATTAAAATAAAATATAATAAAATAAAATAATAACAATTTATAATAAAATTAAATATAAAACATGTAAAAACAATTAATTCGCGCAAATTGGTAAACACATACTTCGTACCTTTACGTCCGAAAAGTCGGGGCGTTACAATCTCTCCCCCTTAAAAGAATCCGTCCTCAGATTCACTGCTCGCTCGGAAACAATTCGGCGTGAAATCTTTTCATCTTATCCTCCGTCTCCCACGTAGCCTCTTCGGTTTTATCACTTCTCCAAAGAACCTTGACTAGTGGAATACGCCGATTTCGAAGTTCCTGAAATTTCCGATCCAATATCTTAATCGGCTTCTGAACGAAGGTGAGATCCGGTTCTAATTCCACTTCTTCAACCGGTAGAACTTCGGACTCGTCTCGATCATATTTTCGGAGTTGTGAGACATGAAACACATTATGAATTCCAGTCAAACTCGGAGGCAAATCTAATCGATAGGCAGTATCCCCAATCTTCTCTAGAATCTCATATGGTCCCATATACCGAGGGTTTAATTTTCCTCCTCGTCCAATCCTTGAGAACCCTTTTCGCGGGGACGCCTTTAAGAAAACCCTATCTCCAATCTCAAACTCCAAATTCTTTCTTCGAAGATCTGTATAACTCTTTTGTCGATCCTGAGCCGCCTTCATCCGTTGTCTAATTATCTAGACCTTGTCAATAGCCTCTTGTACAGCCTTAGAGGGTTTTTCCTTCTTTTCCCCTCTTTTAATCCCTTCTTGCTTGGTCCAATTCCATTCCTCCAAGTCAAAGAACAACGGTGATCGACATTTACCTCCATAAAGAGCTTCATAAGGGGCCATTTCAATCGAGGCTTGATAGCTATTGTTGTAAGCAAACTCGATTAACGGCAACTGTTCATTCCACGAGCTTTGAAAGTCCAATGCACATGCTCTCAACAGGTCCTCCAGATACTTAATCAACCTTTCTGATTGTCCGTCGGACTGAGGATGGAAAGCTGTGCTGAATTGAAGCCTTGTTCCCAAACACTTCTGTAATTCTTGCCATAACCTTGAAGTAAATCTGGGATCCCGATCCGAGACAATACTAACAGGTACACCATGAAGCCTGACGATCTCATCATTATATCTCTTGGCCAACTTATTCACTTTATCGGACATCCTGATAGCAAGGAAATGAGCTGATTTCGTTAACCTGTCCACGATAACCCAAATTCCATCGAAACCTCCTCTCACTCTTGGTAATCCCGAAACAAAATCCATGGCTATTTGTTCCCATTTCCATTCCGGGATAGGCAATGGTCGAAGTAGCCCCGATGGCTTTTGATGTTCTGCCTTTACCACTTGACAGGTCATACAATGTTTCACGAAGTCGATCACATCCCGTTTCAACCCATTCCACCAATAGAATTGCTTAAGATCCTTATACATTTTGTTCCCTCCGGGATGTATCGAATACCCTGACCGATGGGCTTCCTCAAGAATAATCTTTTTTAACTCTTCTAGGACAACAATTCTATTCTTGAATCTTAGAAGTCCCGTATCATCAAACCCAAACGGACACTCTGAATCAGCTCGAGCTTTCTCAGCTAATTTTTGAACCTCGGGATCAATCCTCTGAGCATCAAATAATCTCTGTTTAAGATCTGGTTGAACCGTGATATTCCGAATACTAGCCCACAGCTTGAACAACTCATTCTCATCTCCAATCTCCACTTTCACATTGGACACGCTAGCTTTCCGACTAAGCGCATCCGCGACCAAATTGGCTTTGCCGGGATGGTATCGGATTGTACACTCATAATCCGCCAAAAGTTCCATCCAACGCCGTTATCTCTTATTCAATTCCTTTTGTGAGAATAAGTATTGGAGACTCTTGTGATCGGAAAAGACCTCGAACGAAATTCCATAAAGATAGTGTCTCCACTTACCCAAAGCAAAGATCACTGCCGCTAATTCCAAATCGTGAGTGGGGTAGTTCTGTTCATGCTCTTTCAATTTCCTTGAGGCATAGGCGATTACTCTTCTATTTTGCATCAACACACATCCCAAACCTTCCTTTGATGCGTCCGTATAAACTGTATATCCTTCTATACCTTTGAGAAGCGCTAAAACAGGAGCAGTGGTCAACTTTTCCTTTAAAAGTTGAAAGCTAGCCTCACATGCCTCGTCCCACTCAAACTTAACCGCCTTCTTAGTCAATCGGGTTAAAGGAGCCGCAATCTTTGAAAAATCCTGTACAAATCTTCGATAGTAGCCTGCCAAACCCAAGAAACTCCTTACTTCTGAAGCATTTTTCGGGCTTTGCCATTGAATAACCGTCTCAATCTTAGAAGGGTCTACTTCCAAACCTTTCCTTGAAATAATATGGCCCAAAAATGCTACCTGATCAATCCAGAACTCGCATTTGCTAAACTTAGCATACAACCGGTGTTCTCTTAAGGTGTCCAACACAATTCTGAGGTGCCTGGCATGATCTTCCGGAGTTCTCGAATAAACCAAGATATCATCGATGAATATTACCACAAACTTGTCCAAATAGGGCCGGAAAATTCGATGCATCATATCCATAAAAGCAGCCGGAGCATTAGTCAGTCCAAAAGGCATCACTACAAATTCGTAGTGTCCATACCGGGTGTTAAATCCCGTCTTCGGAATGTCCTCTTCCCGGATCTTCAGTTGATAGTATCCTTGTCTCAAATCCAATTTTGAATATACCCCCGAACCTTGTAACATGTCGAATAAATCGTCAATATGGGGCAAAGGATACTTATTATTCTTTACAATCATCCGATTAAGCTCCCGGTAATCTATACACATTCTTAAGGTTCCATCCTTTTTCTTAACAAAGAGAACCGGAGCACCCCAAGGTGACGAACTTGGCCGTATATATCCAACTTGGAGTAATTCCTCTAATTGAATCTTTAACTCTTTCAATTCGGCCGGTGCCATTCGATACGGAGTCTTAGAATACGGTGTGGATCCTGGGTATAAGTCAATAACAAACTCGATCTCACGGTCTGGTGGTAAAGAACTTAAATTTTCCGGAAACACATCGGAAAAATCCTTAACAACCGCGGTATCCTCCAACTTAACTTGATCTTTCGGCCTATTAAGAAGATAAGCAATAAATCCCGTTGCTCCTTCTCTCATCAACTTGTGAGCTTCCATGTAGGACAAGAGAGATACCGTTCTTATCCACTACCAATCACCAATTCACTACCCAAAATCACCTTCTTCGCAAAACAATCAACATTGGCCCGATGCCTGGACAACCAATCCATACCCAAAATAACTCCATACCTCTTCATAGGCATAACGATTAAATCAGCCGGATATTCTTTCCCCTCAATCAGAACTGAACACTCCCGAACCAACCGATCTGTCTGAAGACTACCACCAAGTGGCGAACTCACCAAATAACAAGAAGAGAGACAAATAACAGGCAAGCACAGAGTAGCAACTAAGTCACAAGAAATAAAGGAATGCGTGGCACCCGGATCAAAGAGTGCATGAATGTTCATGTTATGTATGCATAGTGTACCTTCCACCACTGCGGTAGGATCAATCTCTGCATCTTGCTCCTCACTCTCGAGGGCATAAGCACGAGTCGGGATCATTGGCCTTTGAACTTGCTTTTGAAATCCGGGGTCCTTATCGGGACAAGTATCCGCCATGTGGTCACCCTTCCCGCATATGAGACACAGATTTAACCTCCTCCGACAATTATAGAAATTGTGAGTTGGTCCTCCACAATGTGTACAAGGAGCTTGAGCCAATCTTGCCTCACTCGGACCTTGTCGATCTTTCGTTGGTGCAGGCAAACCTTTTAGAACCGGTGGAGTTGGTCCTCCCATTCTTGGCTTCTTAAAAGGACCTTTTGGAGGGGGAGTAGCTTGAATAATCGGTCTCTTCCCCGAATTCGATCCGGAACCTCTTCCCATTGGGGCCCTAAAAACCGGATCCTTCTTCTTGAATTCCTCTTCTTGAACCAAAGCCCATTGCACAGTGTCGGCAAACGACTCGAAGTTGTGACCCGCCTGACCATGCCTCAAGTCCTGTCTTAACCCCACAATGAATTTCCTCGATTTTCTCTTCTCATCCCGGGTGACATGAGGAGCGTATTTCCCAAGCCTGTTAAATATAGCGAGATATTGCATCACCGTACGGCCGCCTTGCTTCAAATCCATAAACTCCTGTTCCTTCCTTTCTCTTACCACCTCCAGTACAAAACACTCCCAGAATTCTCTCTTGAAAATCTCCCAAGTAATTTCTTCTCCATTCACTTCGAGCTTCTCTCTCGTTCTTTCCCACCATTCATACGCATCGCCATCTAGTTGAAATATGGTGAATTGTGTCTTCTCTTGCGTAGTAAATTGTCGGACTCCGAAAATCCTCTCCAATCGAATCAACCAACCCTCCGAGACCGCATCATCGATAGAACCGAAAAACCGAGGGGGGTTGTAGCTCAAGAACACCCCATGAGGATCCCTATTGTTATGGTTGGGTGGAGGAGCCGGTTGTTCTGCTTGTTGTGGTGGGGGAGCTTGAGCCCTCCTATGCTCGACATAATTAAACACTGCTTCCATGAAATTACCCATGTCCATTGGAGGCGCTTGTGGTTGTGGTGGAGGCGTAGGGGATCGGTCACGATGACGGCGGTGCACTGGAGATCTCTCACGGTGTCTACGTGGAGGCATCCTGTCCAAGAAACACTGAAATGCATGCTATTTTTAGTCCATGCATGCAAGTGCAATTAATTCGATCAAAATTCAAGATTTAAAGCACACAAGCACGTAAACAATGCATATGCGACACATTGACAAGTTGTTCCTAAAGCCGAACGACTTAACCGACTCAACACGACACTAGAGCCCGGGTTTTGTAACCCTATGCTCTGATACCACATAAGGATGTAGCACCCGAGCGTAAGGTACCACATCCCCCGCACCGAGACCTGACCCATATATGAAATGGAAGTCCATACACGTGCCAAATCCACGGCGAACGGGGACACAACACACACGCTATGCTAGGCGGGACTAACCCTTAAACCATTCAACTCAAGATAATATAAAATCAGAGTTAAAGTAAAACGCGGAAGCAAGAACGACATAGCATATATACAATGAGCTACCAAGCTCCAAAATAGATATACAAAAGCATTCAAGTATTCAACGGCCCTCACGACCTACAAATCATGACGCTCCAGGCTATACTATGATCATATACAACATAGCAATAAGAGTATGAATATATGAAACTGGAAAGAAGTGCTAAACATAAATGTAAGACCTAGACGACTTGTATTCCCACCTAGCACTCCTATACCTGCACAAAACAACTGAAAACAACCGGGTTCAGTCTAAAAGAGACTGGTGGGTATAAAATGGGGCATAAGATATAATATTGCATAAATTAAACACATACATGCAAGCCCTAATCCCGTGTGAAGTTTGATAAGAATTTCCCAAGTGGTTAAAACAAAGAAAACATCAACGGGATTACGACGCTCATATTCATTCATAATTGTTCATAAGTGTAACAACCCAAAACAGGGCCTGGATGAAAACAGTAAGTTAAGGCAGTGGTAAAGCGTTTATAGACCGTGATCCAACTTTTTGAATCATCATGCATTGCATTCTTACATGAACTTTGTGCTCGTATATGTTCTGACATGCTTTAAGGGGGAATTCTTGACCTTTGATACAGTTTACTATTCATAACCCGAGCCTACCTTGTTCATATTGCTACTCGAACCCTAAAGGTTCATCACACATGTTTCCCAATCGTTTGAACTTGTTTTCCGAGCTCAGAAAGTCTTTCTTGAACCATAAGGGTATTTTTGGAACTTACCGACCAAAGTTACTATTCATCAGAAAATGAGCTTTTGATTCTGATACCTTTTTCTACCCAAGTTACAGTCGAATCGATCCTTGAGTCGAGACGAGTCTTTTGAAATCATTCTTGGCTTGGAAATCCATTCCGGAACTTTGTTTTATTGAAAACGTTTTTGAAAACCCTAGTTTACTATTCCTTTTACGAACGGTTTTCATTGGGAAAATGTCTTCTCTTCGGATTTGCACTACTGGAGCTATTTCAAGATTTTTGAGATGTTTTACAACTCTTGATTCAAACCCTAGCTTGAAATTTTGAAGCGTACGTTCGTACGTGAGAATTCACTATTCACTCTATGTTTTCAACTTTTTAACGGTAAAACGTTTTATAGTCGATTTTGGACTCAAAACGCTTCTCGATTTATTTTTTGAATTTTGGAAGCAATCCGGACTTGAAAATCATTCTAGAAAGTCGTTTTTCACTCATGTCGAGTTTCGAGCTCAAAACTTTTATTCACTAAAACTAATGTATCTTTCAAACGGTAAATCAGATTTCGATGAATGAATATGCGTTTCGAAGCTAATTTTCTTGCCATCGGAATGTTTATACTTCCAGCCACTTATCATTGAGTCTTGGGGGACGAAATTACAGAAATACCCCCAGCAGCCCCATTTTTGCTTCAACATGCCTAAAGCTTCCAAGAGAAGTTATTCCATTTTTGCTCTCCTACCCTTCTCCACATTTTATTTCCAAGGTGAGGGGCTTCTCTTCAACTATAAATAGAGGGTTCATGGCATTTCATTCCTTGCTCAAAGTTGTGTTAACAACACCCTTTCTCTCCCTCTCCTCCCTCTCTTGCCGTCGGTACCCCCCTTTTGTAGCTAGGTTAGTTTGTTTTGTTTTTATGTTATGTTAGTTTAGTTTATGTTTTTATGTTATGGTATGTTTATATTATGTTTAGGTTGGGTCTTAGGGTCTTCCCTAAGCCATATAGGATTTTATTTTATGCATTTATTATATAGTTTTCATGATATGTTTTGATAGTTGTTTATATGTTATAATTGTTTAGTATATGCTTGAATATGTTATGAATTGCTCTAGTATATGCTATGATCATGTGATATGATTGTTATATTATGAGGATTGATGCATGATTATGGAATTTGAATTATGTTCATGCATGCTAGCTAATGGATTAGTGATTTACAATTTATTATGTCACAACTTGTTACATGTTGGTATTGAATTAAATTGTTACATGTTACATGCCTAAAGGTTCATGATATATGATATGATATGATATGAGATATGTTGTGACATGTTGTCACATTGTTATATGATTCTTGAATTATGAATTGAGCTTATGATATGATTTGGATTAATGGATTAGTGCCTTGATTATGTTATACACTTTAATGGTGTCACATGTTATAACCTAAGATAGATTAGTGTTTCATAACTTGATCTTATGCCTTAATTGGATCTCTTAACTATAGGTTATACCTTTAACCTAGATCACACTTGATTATATTAACATGAACTTGTAACTATAGGTTATAATCAAGATCATAATTTGATTAGGGTGTGTGTGTGTGTGCATGCCGTGTGTGTGTGTGTTCGTGCATGGTGTGTGTGTGTACCGTGTGTGTGTGGGTGTGTGTATAGTAAGGGTTTGACCCGACCCTTTGACCCGATATGTGAATAGTAATCTGGAATAGTACTTTTGAATAGTGCTTTTGAATAGTAAAAATGAATTAAAACTTGTGTTTTCTTAATAGACATTTGCACCTAGGGTTTCCATATCCAGGGTCTAAAATGTGTTTTCAAAATGTGTTTTCTTTCGTGGACTTGTTTCTTAAGCTAAGGTTTGCGATAGGATTCATAATTTGACTAAAGCTTACTTGGTTATAGTGAGATCATAGTCTAACGTTAAGAGTAACTCACTTTGACGTATTCCTTTGTGTGTTACTTTTCTTGAATACCTTAAATGGTATTACTCTCTTATGTTACATGTTCTTTACATGTTCCTTGTTCATTTGTTTCTTGCATTTCATATGCATCTTGGTTAGTAGTGGGTCTTAGTTGTTAAGCTCACTCTAGTACACCACCTACAGGAGTTAAAGTTGAGCACTGGGATCCCCAGGGCACCGCTTAATCTGTCTACCTACCTTTTGGTACTATTAGGTGAGGTGAAGTTATAAATGTTTTCCAACTGGAACCACGATTATACTATCGTATCATATGTTTTGAAATTCAAAGCTAAACCTTGTTTTGAACTATCCCTTTTATCGGGACGTTCTCTTGAAAGGATCATTCATAATTTAATAGTATACCTTGATCTACAGTACATGTTTTCCAAAGTTCTGCATTCTTGTTCAAAGACAGTTACATGTTTTGCATATGTTTTCAAAGTACAGTTTACAAACAGTTTCACATGTTTTCAGACAGAATCATATGTTTTACAGACAGCATCATATGTTACAGTTACAGTTTCTCATGTTATAGTTAGCATACTGGAGTGATACTCTGGTCACTGCTAATCTTAAATGCAAGCATACAGTTTATAGTTTGGGCCCGGCGGTTATGTGTGGAGGTGATGCTCGGGAGGTGAGCGCCAACGACATCACCAATACCGGCCGCCACACTTAGACAATTGACACCGACTTTTAACAGGAGGTTTGTTAAGTCAGGACAATCTGTCTGGGAACGGACAGCAAATCTGTTCCCATTACATGTTTACAGGTCGCCTAGGGCTAGCTACCTGAAGTGACAACCGGTGGAGGATGGTGTATGTTTGTATGCGTTGGTAAGAGTTGTTGTTGACCTTGGTCCGATAGTCTACTATGTGCGGAGTTGTTGTTGACCTTAGTCCGATGCTCTACTATATGTGGGGTTATTGTTGATCTTGGTCCGATACTCTACTAAACGTGGAATTATCGTTGATCCTGGTCCGATACTCTACCGAATCATGTTTTCTGGAGTAAGGATGGAGGAGCCTAGCTTGCGGGCAAAATTCTGTTTCATAAAGGATGGTTCATATCTGGAAAAGTTCACTTTACCCTTATCCCGTTTTATGAAAGAACTATGAACCATCAACAGCATATGTGTGCGCGTGTGATAGCATTCATGAAAATGTTTTATAACGTGCATTCTTTTACAGCATCGCATTCAAAGAGTTTTATCAATCGAACTTGTTTCAAGTTCTTCTTTAAAGCATTGCATTTAACAGTTTCGAACTTTACTTCAAGTTCTTTATCATTCAGTACTTTCTTTAAAGTATTCCCTCACTTAGTCCTTTTGACTAATACCTCTCCCGTTTTCTTGCCTAGTGGTTTCAGGTCTTGCAGGCGCAGTCTAGAGGTATCTTGTAGCTCTAGATTGTCATTTTTGTTTCAGTCAGGACTTAGTATTACTTCCTCTTTTGTGTCCTGCATATGTTTTATGGCTGCATCACTTTATACCTCTGTATATGTTTCTGAATACTTGAGTATCTTTGTCATACTCTTTCTGCTACTCTGTTATCGATATTTTGAACTCTGCTGTATCGGTAATTATATGTGAATCTGTTATATGTTCTGATATGCCGAGTCTCTCTTACACGATCGATATGTTCTTGCTTGTTACATGCCATCACGCACATGTTTTGAAAAGTTTTAAAATACTCTGATTTTCCGCTGCATAGCCACATCGTTGCACATGTATAGTTCTGATAGACAGTCGTTCGCTGGTGTATTTCTTGAGTGATGGCTCACACCATTACTTGAGAGGTGCTTCAGTGCGGGGGTTGAGACGCCGCTCTCCTCTTGTTCTGGTACGGGTGGGGGCGTTACAATAAGGGTTTATGGCCCGGCGAGTGGGCGTGCACAATCTCCAACCTACTTCTCGTGTAATCATAATCAATTATTCAATCATTCATTATCATGCATAAATCTTTTGTGCTCATAAATAACATGATCATAATCATTCATATACACGTTCTTCCTCCGGGTGGTGGACGAGTTTGCAAGGCTCGACCACCTAATCATATCAATGTGGCTATGAGGTTCATGAGTCCTCAAAGCCCGGTTAGCGTTTCCTCGTCAAAAACTCCTTGAAGAAGTCCGTTTCGCCGTAGTTGGTTGGAACTAGTATATGGGATCCCCGTCAGCCCTTGCTTCCTCGGTTAGCCACATATACTAAGTCCCGGGGCCCGTGCAATCATAAACATGTCTCACCAAAACATAAGTAGGATTTCATAAATAAAAGGGTCATACGTTTGAACTCATTTACCCAAAATGACTCGATATATATAAATATACTATTTTGGCTTAAAACCTTTCACATAAGGGATATATCGGTTACTTTAACTAGTAGAAGAAAAACCCACCTTTTCAAAGCAAAATAAAGGCACAAGCGTCTCAATGCTCGCCCTCATCTCCGACCAAACCCGAATCTGTGCAAAAGAAAAGGTATGAGACTCAATGACCATATATGACGCTCGGCAATGAAGTGAATATGACATGAATGCATAAAAGATCATATTATAAGATGAAAATGTTCATGTGCACTATTAAGGAATTTAAAGCACATAATCAAGCTATTCGTTCATTCATTTCAATCAAGTTCATAAATTCATAATTCATATCAATTTATTTATTAATTCATATAATAATCAAAACACATAATATTTAGGTTGACAATTAGAAATAGAATAAATAAAACGTTCAAGCAAAATCAGTAAATTCAGTACGCGAAATAGAAATCAATTAAATTCTATAATTGAATTAATTCAAATAATATTTAAAATATATAATACATATATATATATATATATATATATATATATATATATATACATAGTACATATATATACGTATGTACACGTACTCACACATATATACATAGATATATATATATGCATGCAAGTAACAACACAAAATCATGCATGTAAATTAAACTAAAAGTCATTCATGCAAATGAAATGAAAACCATGCATAATTAGCAAACACACACACATAATATATTTATATATATAGAACACCCATGCATGTATCTTCTTCACCAATATGTACAAAATCACACAGCACCCCTACACAAGAAGAGCAGCAACAGTAGCAACACAAACACACACCCAGACCCTCGAAGCAACACTAGGAAGGAAGGAGGGAGGATAAAGAAACAGAAGAGGACAGGAAAAAGAAGCAGAGATGCAGCAGTGGCTACCCGCCCGTGTAGCACCCGGAACGCCAGGCACCACATCCCCCGCACTATAGCTCCAATCCACATATGACATGGACAATCCATACATGAATCAAAGCTGTAGCGAACGGGAGACAATAAAATGACTCAAGGCTAGGCGGGTACCCTCAATTTAAAACCAATTAACAAGTAAGACAGAGTATTAAAAAGCGGAAGCAATAACATTCATTCGATATATATATAGGTACCATATTTATTTATTTACTTATAGGTACCAACATTTACACTACCGATACATTATCATCTCCCAACAATATAGATAACAAGGCGGTAAACAAAATATCCCAATTAGCTATACATAACAAAATGTGGGAATGAAGTGTGCTAGACCCAAATTTAAAACCCTCAAGACTCTAAATTCCCGCCTAGCACGCCCTGCAAAACACTGAAAAGTTGAGGTGTCAGTCCAACTCGGACTGAGCGAGGGGTATAATAAATATAAGCGCACATACATGCAAGTTATAACCTCGGGTAATAATTGTGGAAAACAATACAATCTAATAGGTTAAAGAGATACTATCGCCCGAGATTACAACTATTCCAATTTCGATTCAATCAATTCAATACAATCAATTCGTGGCCCGGCGAGTGGGGCAATTCTCCAACCTTACACCGACTGTGTACAATCAATCAATCAATTATTAGGTGATTAGGTGATCAAGCAATTTATTAATGTGCACAATTAGCAATTTCAATGACACCTTCTTCCTCCGGGTGATGGTGGGATTGCAAGGCCCCACCATCCAATCAATCTGGGCAGAGGGTACATGAATCCCTAAGCCCGGAACTCCTTCCTCCCCTAATCTCCTAGGGGGTTCAGGGGTCATCCCAATTTGGTGAGGATAGCTCTCGAGTTACCCGTCAGCCCGTGCTTTCCCGGTTGGCTCGAGTCACTACCCTCGGGCCCACAGTGCAATACAATACTCGCCAAATCAATCCATCAATCAATCAATTTCTTCAATAGTTCGATAAACATTTGAAAATCAATCTCTTTTGAAAACTATAAGTATATAAATAGGTTTTGGCTTGAAACATCACATAGGGTTGTACGGGTCCTATGTATCTAAAATTAAACCTCACCTGAACGACCCAAAAAAAAACCAAGGAAACAGCTCACGGGGCCTGCTCCTCGTCACCAGGAAGCTGGTCTGTGCAAGAAAGACAATTGTCCGTGAGATACGACTCAAATTGCACCAAATAGGACGAACGGCGATGCAATGAGATGATATGAATATGTAACAGACAAGATTATGTTCAAGTTATCCAGTCAATTCATTCTAACTCGCAATTAGGGAATAAACAATTAAATACGGTCACTTAAACCAAATAACTAATATATAACCAACATACACATACAACCATGCATGCAAAACAATACGCATGAAAATTAGGGGGTGACACGCCCGTGTCACCAAAATGCACTAAGCCGTGACACCCCCGTGTCACGGTACAGCGGACAACATGCATGCGAAGAGAAGGTGACACGCCCGTGTCACCAATGCAAAGCAACCCGTGACACGCCCGTGTCACGGTACAGAAAAATCTAACCAACAAGCATACACCCCCGTGTCACCCGGGAGAGAAGAAAAGTGACACGCCCGTGTCACTGTGCGTAGCATGAAAAAAAACAGAGCAAGCAACGTAACAGCAACAACACCCTACAAAATGAAATCAAACCAAGATGTAATGCATCTAAATCATGCAATACACATACTATCATGCATATAAATCAATATCAATTCATATAAACACTCATTTCCATACTAGATCACCACTAATCCACCAAATGAAACCCCTTTCTTCAATCAAGCTCCAAGTTAAATTTCAACAAGTTGAATGCATATAACTTAAGCTCAAAGTTCATACACAAGTTTCCAACAACAAAAACACAATTTAACCAAGCCAAAACAAAGCCCTATCTATACCATATATTCAAAGAATTCATCCAAGTTCCATAATTACCTCAAATGAAAGAGAAGAGAGAAGAGAAGAAGAGATGATGTTGATAATGCTTGTATGATCCCAAAACCCACAACTATTAGCTTGAATGGTTGAAATCTTCCACTTAACCAAGAAGGGTTTGGTTCGGTTGAGCAAGGGAAGCAAATGGAACAAAGATGAAAATGTTTGTATGAAGAATGAAGACAAGGTACGTGATATGCTGATCAAGAAAGAGAAGAGATGGCCAATTTTGCAATTACATCCTCCAATTTAGTAAGTTATGCAATCAAGTCCACTTCCAATGTTAAATGATCAATGTGGTCCGATGCAATTAGATCCCATATTCATAAAAATGATCAATTAAGGACATAAAAGAAATAAATCACATTCGCGAAAATAATTCACGTAGCAATCACGTTCAAAATATCCAATAAATATGATATGATATGAATTTTCAATAAAATACGAAGAATATAATTTTATAAAATTATGTCATGATAGAAAAATGAATTAAGTGGTCAATTAATAATTAAACTACAACTCTCAAACGCACACGTGTCGATCATACCTGAATTGCCAAAAGCTGGGGCGTTACAATCCTCCCTCCTTATAAGAATCTGGTCCCCAGATTCACTGATCGGAAGGGAACAGCTCTGGATGGAACCGTCTCATTTTGTCTTCGGTCTCCCACGTGGCTTCTTCGGTCTTATCACTTCTCCAAAGAACCTTAACCATGGGGATCCTCCGGTTTCTTAATTCCTGAAACTTCTTATCCAAAATCTTAACCGGTTTCTGAACAAAGGTAAGACTCGGTTCCAATTCCACTTCTTCAACAGGAATGATCTCGGTTTCATCGGGGTAGTATTTCCTCAGCTGAGACACGTGAAATACGTTATGAATCCCCGTGAGGCTCGGTGGTAGGTCCAATCTGTAAGCAACTTCTCCAATTCTTTCCAAAATCTCATAAGGACCTAAATAACGAGGTTTAAGTTTACCTCCTTTCCCAATCCGAGCAAATCCTTTACGTGGAGACGCCTTCAAGAATACCCGGTCTCCAACCTCAAACTCGAGATCCCTTCTGCGACGATCGGCGTAGCTCTTCTGTCTGTCCTGAGCTGATTTCATCCGTTGTTGTATTAAGTGGACTTTCTCAATCATAGCTTCGACGGCCTTGGAAGGTTTTTCCAATTTCTCACCTTTCTTAACACCCTCCTGCTTAGTCCATTTCCACTCTTCCAAATCAAAGAACAACGGAGAACGACACTTCCGTCCATAAAGTAGCTCATATGGTGCCATTCCAATCGAAGCCTGAAAACTGTTGTTGTACGCAAACTCAATCAAAGGTAGCTGATCATGCCAAGAAGACTGAAAATCCAAAGAACAAGCTCGAAGTAAATCCTCGAGATACCTTATTAATCTCTCGGACTGACCATCCGTCTGAGGATGAAAAGCTGTACTAAACTGGAGCTTCGTACCCAAAACCTCTTGCAATTCACGCCACAACCTCGAAGTGAACCGTGGATCTCTGTCAGAAACTATACTAATCGGAATCCCGTGAAGTCTAACGATCTCCCGGTTATAAAGCTCGGCTAGCTTGCGAATCTTATACGACATCCGAACCGGCAGAAAATGTGCAGACTTCGTCAAACGGTCCACAATCACCCAAATCCCATCAAATCCACCTTTCACTTTAGGTAATCCGGACACGAAATCCATCGTCACCTGTTCCCACTTCCACTCAGGAATAGGTAACGGCTGAAGAAGACCTCCCGGTTTCTGATGCTCGGCTTTCACTTTCTGACAAGTGAGACAATGCTTCACAAACTCGGCCACATCTTTCTTCAATCCACGCCACCAATAATATTGCCTTAAATCCTTATACATCTTGTTTCCTCCAGGGTGGATAGAATAGGCCGATCTGTGAGCTTCCTCGAGCAATACCCTTTTCAACTCTTCGGGCACAACCACTCGGTTCTTGAAACGAAGAAGATCGGTTTCATCGAACCCGAATGGGCACTCTGGATCAGCTCTTGCCTTAGCTACCAATCTCTGAACTTCCAAATCTGTACTCTGAACCTCAAACAACTTGTGCTTCAATTCTGGCTGAACCGAAATATTAGAAACTCGAGCCTTTAAAATAATTGGCTCGATTCCACTACTTTCACCCACTTCCAAGCTCGACACACTAGCCTTCCTACTAAGTGCATCGGCGACCACGTTGGCTTTGCCGGGATGGTACTTGATCGTGCAATCATAATCTTCCAACCTTTCCATCCAACGCCGTTGCCTCATATTCAAATCCTTCTGAGTGAATAAATACTGGAGGCTTTTGTGGTCCATGAAAATCTCGAAGGACACCCCGTACAAATAGTGTCTCCACTTTCCAAGTGCAAAGACTACGGCAGCAAGCTCAAGATCATGTGTCGGATAATTCTTCTCATGCTCTTTCAACTTCCGGGATGCATAAGCGATTACCTTACCCTTCTGAGTCAATACACAACCCAAGCCTTCCTTAGAAGCATCCGTATAAACAGCATACCCTTCAGAACCTTCCGGAAGGGCTAACACTGGAGCAAACACTAACTTCTCCTTCAAGAAAGTGAAACTCTTCTCACAATCTTCATTCCAATCGAATTTCACATTCTTCTTCGTCAACTGGGTTAAAGGAGCTGCTAACTTGGAGAAATCCTTGACAAACCTCCGGTAATAACCTGCCAATCCCAAGAAACTCCTAATCTCAGAGGCATTCCTAGGTTTCTCCCACTTCAGAACCGACTCAATCTTGGAAGGATCAACTTCCAAACCGTTGCCCGAAATCACGTGACCCAAGAATGACACCCTGTCAATCCAGAACTCACACTTGCTGAATTTGGCAAACAACTGATGCTCCTTCAAAGTCCTCAATACCAACTGAAGGTGTCTTGCATGCTCCTCGGCAGACTTCGAGAAAACCAGGATATCATCAATAAAGATAACCACAAACTTATCCAGAAAAGGTCTGAAGATCCTGTGCATCATATCCATAAAAGCTGCTGGGGCATTAGTCAATCCGAACGGCATCACAACGAACTCATAATGCCCGTACCGAGTATTAAATCCTGTCTTAGAAACATCCTCTGCTCGGATACGCAGCTGGTAGTAACCTTGTCTCAAATCCAACTTCGAATATACTTTCGACCCCTGAAGTATATCAAACAGCTCCTCGATGTGTGGAAGAGGATACTTATTCTTGATCGTCATCCGATTCAACTCCCTATAGTCTATGCACATTCTCAAGGTCCCGTCCTTTTTCTTTACAAACAAAACCGGTGCACCCCAAGGAGAAGAACTCGGTCTGATATACCCAATCTCCAACAACGCATCAAGTGGAGTCTTCAACTCTTTCAACTCGGCCGGAGCCATACGATACGGAGTCTTGGAGTACGGCTCTGCGTTAGGGTACAAATCGATCACGAACTCAATTTCCCGTTCTGGAGGTAAAGAATCCAATTCCTCAGGAAAGACCTCGGGAAACTCCTTCACTACTTCCGTTTCTTCCAGCTTACTCTGATCCTTAGGTTTGTTAAGGATATAAGCAATGAAACCCGTGGCTCCCTCTCGAACCAACTTGTGAGCTTCAGAAAAAGAAAGTAGTGGTACAGTCTTGGAACTCCAACCTACTACTAAATCTGATCCCAACTGAACCTTCTTCGCTCTGCAATCAACTGTGGCAGAATGTCTGTACAACCAGTCCATGCCCAAGATAGATCCATAGCAAATCATCGGCAGCTCAATGAAGTCTGACAAGAAAACTCGGCCCTCGATACTCACCGGAACCTCTCTAAACACCCGATCAGATTCTAAACTACCACCAAACGGAGTACTAACCACATAACATGCAGAAGAGCGAGTAACAGGCAAAGACAGAGAAACAGATATAGCACTCGAAAGAAAGGAGTGAGTAGCTCCCGGATCAAACAAGGTATGTATGTTCGTGCCATGTATGCAAATAGTACCTTCAACTACCGCGGCTGGATCAACATCAACATCCGGCTGCTCTCCGTCCAAAGCATAAGCACGAGCCCTGATCAGTGGTCTCTGTGCTCCCTGTGGTAGCATCCTGTTATCCGGACATCCATCTACCATATGCTCGGCGCTCCCACAAAGCAAACATAAACCCAGACGCCTCCTGCAGTTATCATAAGTATGCGTCCTCCGACCACAGAAGGTACAAGCAGGCCTCTCGGGTAGTGGTGGTAAAGCTGGAGCAACTGGAGCTCTAATCACTGGTCCTGCTGGTCGGGGCTTCTTCCCTGGGCCCTGTGGAGCTGGTGATGGAAAAGAATAAGCCATCGGCCTCTTGCCTGAAGCAGATCCCGATCCTGAACCCTTAAACCCTGATCCGGCACCTCTGAAACCCGATCCAGTACCCCTAAATCCCGATCCTGATCCTGAGCCCGAACCTGAACCTGAACGGTAAGAAGATCGCCTCGCATTCACTGAATCCTCAACCAATAGAGCCTTCTTGGTAGCCTTCGCCCAGGTGCTCGTGTTGACCGCCTCAATCGCTGCCTGAATATCCGGTCTAAGGCCCTGAACAAACTGCATCGCCTTATGGAAATCATCACTCGCTATATTAGGAGCATAGCGGGACAATCTCTCAAACTCGGCGATATACTCTGAAACTGACCGGCTTCCCTGCTTGAGCTCTGTAAATTCCTTCAATCTTCTAGTGCGAGAAGATGGAGGAATAAACTTGTTTCTGAATTCCCTGACGAACACTTCCCAATTCACTTCCTCGCCTGCTGCCTCTAACACTATCCGAGCACTCTCCCACCAGGAATAGGCCTCACCCTGAATCAAAGAAAGCGTACAACGGGCTTTCTCCTGAGACTCACAAGGAATAAGCTCCCAAACCCTCTCGATCTCCCTGAGCCACTGCTCGGCCTGAATATCATTACCCTTATAAAACTTGGGAGGATGTTGGTTCTGGAACTCCCTGAAAACAGCTGAAATCTGGCCTCCAGGCTGTGGTGGTGGAACTGGTGGTGCTGGAGGAATATGATCCCGGACTCTCTGATCAATAAGACCCACCACTGCATTCATAAAATCCTGTGGCTGAGCCTGAGGAGGTGGAGGAGGAGGTGGTGATCTCTCCCTGCGATGATGTCGATGATGTCGATGCCTAGGAGAACGATCACGGTGATGTCTATCGCGAGCCATCCTGAAATCAAGTCACTATTATGCATATTCGATTAGTAATGCCCATGTGTGCAAATAAGTCAAGATTGCACAAAATTTAAAAAATTTAACAAGTCACCCCAAATTCAGATAAGCCAAGTAGGTTCAAGTATCAAATAACAATGCAAGACTCTCAAGTTGACAATTAGTTCCTATGCCGTGCGACCTAGACTCACAAGACACGACACTAGAGACCCGGTTTTGCAACCGAGCTCTGATACCACCGTAGGATGTAGCACCCGGAACGCCAGGCACCACATCCCCCGCACTATAGCTCCAATCCACATATGACATGGACAATCCATACATGAATCAAAGCTGTAGCGAACGGGAGACAATAAAATGACTCAAGGCTAGGCGGGTACCCTCAATTTAAAACCAATTAACAAGTAAGACAGAGTATTAAAAAGCGGAAGCAATAACATTCATTCGATATATATATAGGTACCATATTTATTTATTTACTTATAGGTACCAACATTTACACTACCAATACATTATCATCTCCCAACAATATAGATAACAAGGCGGTAAACAAAATATCCCAATTAGCTATACATAACAAAATGTGGGAATGAAGTGTGCTAGACCCAAATTTAAAACCCTCAAGACTCTAAATTCCCGCCTAGCACGCCCTGCAAAACACTGAAAAGTTGAGGTGTCAGTCCAACTCGGACTGAGCGAGGGGTATAATAAATATAAGCGCACATACATGCAAGTTATAACCTCGGGTAATAATTGTGGAAAACAATACAATCTAATAGGTTAAAGAGATACTATCGCCCGAGATTACAACTATTCCAATTTCGATTCAATCAATTCAATACAATCAATTCGTGGCCCGGCGAGTGGGGCAATTCTCCAACCTTACACCGACTGTGTACAATCAATCAATCAATTATTAGGTGATTAGGTGATCAAGCAATTTATTAATGTGCACAATTAGCAATTTCAATGACACCTTCTTCCTCCGGGTGATGGTGGGATTGCAAGGCCCCACCATCCAATCAATCTGGGCAGAGGGTACATGAATCCCTAAGCCCGGAACTCCTTCCTCCCCTAATCTCCTAGGGGGTTCAGGGGTCATCCCAATTTGGTGAGGATAGCTCTCGAGTTACCCGTCAGCCCGTGCTTTCCCGGTTGGCTCGAGTCACTACCCTCGGGCCCACAGTGCAATACAATACTCGCCAAATCAATCCATCAATCAATCAATTTCTTCAATAGTTCGATAAACATTTGAAAATCAATCTCTTTTGAAAACTATAAGTATATAAATAGGTTTTGGCTTGAAACATCACATAGGGTTGTACGGGTCCTATGTATCTAAAATTAAACCTCACCTGAACGACCCAAAAAAAAACCAAGGAAACAGCTCACGGGGCCTGCTCCTCGTCGCCAGGAAGCTGGTCTGTGCAAGAAAGACAATTGTCCGTGAGACACGACTCAAATTGCACCAAATAGGACGAACGGCGATGCAATGAGATGATATGAATATGTAACAGACAAGATTATGTTCAAGTTATCCAGTCAATTCATTCTAACTCGCAATTAGGGAATAAACAATTAAATACGGTCACTTAAACCAAATAACTAATATATAACCAACATACACATACAACCATGCATGCAAAACAATACGCATGAAAATTAGGGGGTGACACGCCCGTGTCACCAAAATGCACTAAGCCGTGACACCCCCGTGTCACGGTACAGCGGACAACATGCATGCGAAGAGAAGGTGACACGCCCGTGTCACCAATGCAAAGCAACCCGTGACACGCCCGTGTCACGGTACAGAAAAATCTAACCAACAAGCATACACCCCCGTGTCACCCGGGAGAGAAGAAAAGTGACACGCCCGTGTCACTGTGCGTAGCATGAAAAAAAACAGAGCAAGCAACGTAACAGCAACAACACCCTACAAAATGAAATCAAACCAAGATGTAATGCATCTAAATCATGCAATACACATACTATCATGCATATAAATCAATATCAATTCATATAAACACTCATTTCCATACTAGATCACCACTAATCCACCAAATGAAACCCCTTTCTTCAATCAAGCTCCAAGTTAAATTTCAACAAGTTGAATGCATATAACTTAAGCTCAAAGTTCATACACAAGTTTCCAACAACAAAAACACAATTTAACCAAGCCAAAACAAAGCCCTATCTATACCATATATTCAAAGAATTCATCCAAGTTCCATAATTACCTCAAATGAAAGAGAAGAGAGAAGAGAAGAAGAGATGATGTTGATAATGCTTGTATGATCCCAAAACCCACAACTATTAGCTTGAATGGTTGAAATCTTCCACTTAACCAAGAAGGGTTTGGTTCGGTTGAGCAAGGGAAGCAAATGGAACAAAGATGAAAATGTTTGTATGAAGAATGAAGACAAGGTACGTGATATGCTGATCAAGAAAGAGAAGAGATGGCCAATTTTGCAATTACATCCTCCAATTTAGTAAGTTATGCAATCAAGTCCACTTCCAATGTTAAATGATCAATGTGGTCCGATGCAATTAGATCCCATATTCATAAAAATGATCAATTAAGGACATAAAAGAAATAAATCACATTCGGGAAAATAATTCACGTAGCAATCACGTTCAAAATATCCAATAAATATGATATGATATGAATTTTCAATAAAATACGAAGAATATAATTTTATAAAATTATGTCATGATAGAAAAATGAATTAAGTGGTCAATTAATAATTAAACTACAACTCTCAAACGCACACGTGTCGATCATACCTGAATTGCCGAAAGCTGGGGCGTTACAGCCCGGGTAGCCAATCCCAAGCAAAACTCCCCGGCCGGGTAGGAGTTACAGAAGATCTCTGCAGGCCGCAGCAGAAGTACCCGGCCGGGTACTCCACAAGAAGGAACTCTCCCCGCCCGGGGAGAGGTTACCGAAGCAGCAGCAAGGCAGCAGACAGCTACGGGAAAAAATAGGGGAAGAAAAGGGTGTGTTCAACCCAAGCCAAACACACACACACTCAGCAATCAATTCAATCCAACAATTAAGGTCCTAAAGGACTACCTATACGCAGCAAAACAGGCCTGAAAGTACCCCAACAAACGCAACAAAAGAGAAGAAAAAGAACAGCAGTTCGTGCGTGAAAAACAGGGTACGAAACTGGAAGAAGAACAGAGCACCAAAACGTGATCAATCAACCCACAACACAGAAGCAAAAAGGATATAGAAACTCCCAAAGCTGTCGGCAGAAGGGTACGTGAAGGAGCCAAAAATCCAGTTTGAAATTCAATCAATATATATTCATTTCATTAAAGATATCTCACCAACCTCATAACCAAAAATTAATACAACCATACTCTGTCATAAATGGAGTATAAGAATCATATATATATCACCAAAACACATCAGAGATCAAAGAGATTCAAGAAATCATCCAAATGCTCAAAAACCTAACTGTTCATTCAAATCATAAAATCCATATGAAATCTGAGTTAAAATTTGTGATGAAAGGATGAAAATAACCAGAGATGCATGTACAACATAATCCTAACTCACCTTGATGATTGGATGAAGGTTGATCGAGATTTGAGCTCAAAACCTCAAGGATTGCACTGTTGCGGGAAAACAGAGATGCAGAAGCTTTGGCTGAAGTTTTTGTGTTTGTGTGAGGGTTACATCGAGATGGGGCAGGTAAGGAGTGATAGAGGGTTGAACTAGGGTTACAAAGCCCCAACCATAGTTAATTTGGTTAAGTTTTGCTCAAGTTATGGCCAATATAGTGAAAGGTGGTCATTTTGATGCCGTTTGTTTTTTCGGTTGGATTTCGGAGGTTCAATTGATTATGGAAAAATATAAGGCTAAGTTTAACAAACTCGAATTTTCGTTACGAGTTCAGCGGAGTTGACGGAACTCGAATCCGAGTTCCCGAGCTCAAGATATTAAATTCGGAACCAAGGGTACGCTAAGTGCTCGTTAGCCCCCGATTTGGTTCCTCGAAACAAAATAAATTCGTTAACATATTAAATAAATTCGAAAACATAAACCGAGCATATAACCATGTTCATAACACATATATTTACGACATACTACAAATTCATGGCATTTCGATATCATTTCATATAAGAACAATGCACAAAATGAATAACAAAGCTCATTCATGCAATTCATGCACAAATCATAATTCCCATGCATAAATATTTTAATTAAATAAATCAAATTAATTTTATAAACATAATTAAAGTCACGTAATTAATTAACTAAATCATGATTAATTAACATAACATATAATTAGCATAATCATTACATTAAGAATAAAATAAATAAACATATATATATATACTTAAATACGAAATATATTATAATAATAATAAATTAAAATAAAATATAATAAAATAAAATAATAATAATTTATAATAAAATTAAATATAAAACACGTAAAAACAATTAATTCGCGCAAATTGGTAAACACATACGTCGTACCTTTACGTCCGAAAAGTCGGGGCGTTACAATTTGTGTATTTGGGACATATTTGATTTAATTGTTTTAATGCGAATTAATGGTCATATGCTTGAATTGTTGATCGGAATGAATTCCAATGAATATGAAATCATGTATTAAATGAAATGTAATATGTATTGATGCTTTGAATTGTGAATTGAACCTCGTTATGCCGAATTGTATTAGTTGTTAATTGTTTTAAAATGTAATTCGCTCTTGTATGCTCGTTAAATTGATGAATATGCATTGTATGGTATTTGGAAATATGTAATGAATGATGAATGTATGATTTCATGATTGTTATTGATAATAGTTTCGTTTCATGCCATTAGATTTAATATAGCCCTTGTAGAAGGGATGTTTATGTAATTTTAGAAAATGTAAATTTGTATAACTTGAATTAATTGAACATTATCATTTGAAAACGATTATGCTATTTTTTATGAAGTAAAAGTTGATTTATTATGCCTTGAATAATTAAATTTGGGATTTTTACAATTAACGTTTAATTACCTAAATTGAATTTGAATCTATTATGCAATGTATGAACTTTGAATGATTAAATGCTTAGTCGGAATTTGGGATGTAACCCATAGGTTTAAATGAATTCGTCACGTGCTATTATACGATTCAATTGGTCTTGTAATATGAGGATTTTGTGTAAAATGTGAAATATGACTTCAATTGGAATTTATTATATGATATAAGAATTTGTTATGCAATTTATGATTTAGTCAGAATTGAATTAGTATGTCTTGGGTGATTTAATTTGAAACTTTGTAATTTAGGTTTAATTACTTAATTTAAAATAAATCTATTATGCGATGTGTGAACTGTATGAAACTTATATGATTAAATTAGGAACTTTTGCACGTAAGAATTAAGTATTCGTACGAATATGAATTGGTTATTTGATATATGAATTTATATGAAATAAGGTGACATGCATTGCCTTTCCATTTTGTTTATTTGAATTAATTGTGCATAAGAACATCTCTGGATGTGTTTTATGAATATGTTGAGTTATGTGATTGCTTTTCTTAAGTACTTGAGCATGTGCCGTGCGTCTTTATATGGTTGTCTGAGTCTGAGTCTGAGTTCTGTACTGTGTTTTGTGTGTTCAGTTGGTACAGGTGCACCCGGGGTGGTGATTTATGGTCGTGCAGGTTTCGGGGTAGACCAGTTGCTTTGGGTTTTGGCTTTGTCTGGTACTAGGTGAGGGTGTTTTCGTTCTAGTTACATATTAAACCCTACAACCTTATGTGACAAGTTTTGGTCAAAACCTTATATATATATATATATATATATATATATATATATATATATATATGTTGTTTTTTAAATAGAGTCATCGAGTAAAACTTTGATCGAGTAAACCCTTTTATAATGAATTATGAAATATGTTATGTTCTTATGAATTGAAATGTTTTGGCGAGATTATGCATTTATGATATGTTCACGGGCCCAGGGACATAGTGCAAGTGGCTATCCGGGGAGGCAAGGGCCGACGGTGATCCCTTGTACTAGTCCCAACTTATGTACGGTGATACTGGCCCTCGCTAGGAGGTTTAGCGGGGAATGGGAGCTGAGTGCCCTTGGGGGAGTCATGAAACCCCATTGGCCTATGTATGAGGTGGTCGGGTCTTGCTAGCCCTTCCACCACCCGGAGGAAGAAGGTTGGAACTTATTTATGATTATGTTTATGATTGATAGGCACCGTGCGGGAAGGTCGGGACACGGATTGCCCAAACGAATATGTTTAGGATATGATATATGATTTGTGTGTATTATGATATAACCTATTTAATGTATCAATGATATTTGTCGTACACGGTCGGAGTTTGGTTGGAGATTCTGCACGCTCACTCGCCGAGCCATATTGATTATGTATGATTTATGAACTTAATGAATTTAATATGAATTAGTTGTAAAGTCCGAGCATTGCTTAGTTATTTTCTTGCCGTTCGTGGGAACTGACTTTGAATAAAACCTGGCTCGGAATTTATGACTTGCATATGCATGTTTTTATATATATTTATCGCTCCTGCTCGCTCAGTCTTCCAGAGACTGACCCTCCCCCTTCTTTTCCACTTTTCAGTTCTTGGAGGTTTGAGCTAGGCGGCCTTGAGTCGGGTCTGTTGAGTCTGTGTCGGTCTGTTTGATTTGTTAAATACCTTGTTTTGATTTGGGTAGGAAACTATGTATATGATATGTATATATTATGCAGGTTGGTACTCTTGAGTTGGATGTATGATTTTCGGGACAGGTTAGGACAGGTGCTCGGTTTAGATGAACCTGTTTTGATTATATGTTTAATCGGGACAGGTTTCTAGGACAGTTGAACCCGTTTAGCTGATGTTGAGTTACTTTTTGAAATATATGAATTATGATTGCTGATTAAGGTTTTTGAGAATTCATATTTTGTATCGCTTCCGCATTCAGGTCTTGCATATTTACGCTTGTACAGGGTTTAGGTACCGCCTAGCTTAGGTTGGTTTTTGTTTGTCACCCGTTCGCTGTGACTTGGTGCGTGTGCGGACTTTCCATTTCGTACACGTGTCGGGCCATAGTGCGGGGGTGTGGTGCCCCATCGCTTGGGGTGCTACATCTTAAGTGGTATCAAAGCTACCAGGTTCAGAAACGGTGCTCTGGGGTCGTGTCGTGTCAGTTTAGGTCGGACGACATAGGAATAATTGTGCATTGCATTCGCCTGATGTGAAATTTTGACTTTTCTGCATGAATTTGTCTGAGCTTATGTGATTGTGTGCACACTATGATTACGATTCTTGCAAAATTATCACTGTTATGCTTTAAATTTTATCAAATTACGTATTGCATGTGTAGCGCCCCTTAACACTACAACCCCGCACCGTAGCACTCCCCGAGTGGATGTGAGACCTAGCACTCGAGAAATACTCCGGCGAACGGACAAGACTATGCAATACCAGAGTATGAAATTTAAATGCAACGGAAAAAAAAAAAAAACTTGAGCAATAAAAGGGGACAATACATAACAAAGCACATATTATTCAGTTGGATAAGTGTTTACAGCAAAAGTTCTGACTTTAGAGAAGAGTGCTTATTGTAAGATGTACATGTACTCGTGATTACTCTAATTGACTGGAATGTGACACCTTAAAGCTTCAAGATACCTCTAAGGCGTCGCTGTATAGATTCCTGAAATCATGAATGGAAAGAGTAGGAGGGTTAGTCAAAATGACTAAGTGACGGGGGGTTTGGGATTTAGGACTACAAGTAAGATTTTTGAAATGTTTTGACCAAGAGAGACTTGGTTAGAAATGTATATACTATATAGTAACAAATAGATATATGACAATAATATCCAGTTCATATGGTTTTGAAACAATAGGAGTAGGGGGAATATAGGCTATACTTTTTGGAAAACTTATGAACCGTTTTGAAAATGATTTTGATGCCCGCAAGCTAGGCGTCTTCAACCTTAACTCCTTAAAACCAAGAATATTCGTAACGACATTGATCAAGATGTCGTTACTCAGTAAAAGAAATACAACAATACAATACCATCCTTCTTCCTCCGGTGTCACCTCAGGGAGCTACCCCTAGTGACGATATACATGAATTTGGGAGGGACGTACCTTTTTCCCGTCACTTGGTGTGGAATAACTAACCTCCAGTTAGACCACCACCAAGATCTAGTTGGCGGCTGGTATAATAGTAGACCTCGGCCCGTGCCTCCCGGACTACTACTTCTACCAAGACCACCGGGCCCATAGGAAAAACAATAACTTTGCTTGCAAGACGAGAATATTTACCCGTAAGAAAGTACTAAGTACTTTTCGGGTAAATGTATGTTTTCAATAATTAACAAGAATTATTTTCCCATAAAGGGAAGAATAACTTGAGAGGAGATTCAAGAAAATAAAGCAAAGTAGTTTATCATGATTTCAGTTGAAAAGATTTAAACCCTCACCGGTACTGAGATTTAAGTGGAACTGTGAGGATTCCACTCTTCGATCCTATGTTCGCCTGAAAGTAATAACTACTACTGGCTTAGAACTAGGTTCTTAGTTTCTAACTAACTAATTACACACAATACTATAATGAAATAATTAGAGAAGATACACGTTGTGTAATGCGTTAAAGATTTCCCGGTAAACCCTAAATTTACCCGTTTAAGGGAATTTGATTAACAAATTAAGGTTTATGGGATCTTTAACTAATTAAATATTTATCAACCATACTATAATTCTAATTATAAGATTTGAAATGAAATTCAAGGTTTAATTTGACAATGTAGGTTATCTTTTGAAAAATATTACATAGTTTACCGATTTTGGAAAGATTTGGGAAAAATATTTCTTTAAAAATTCCAAAACTTATTTTATAATTATTTTTATAATAATTTCGAAATTAATGGTATTTTGGTTGACCAAAAAGTCAAAATTACTATTAAAAACATTTACTATTCAATTTCATGTGAATTAAACACTTTATAACACAAAATCAAATTCACACACACACACACACATTGATCACGGAACACACATGCACACACACATATTCAAGAACATTATGAACATGCTCTTGAGCTTATTTGAATATTCAAAGAGGGTGTGTAACATGTTCTATCACATTCATATTCATAACATAAGATTAAAGCATAATATAGCAAAATATATGAACTTTCTATGAAAAATAATTCTAAATAAATTATTCTTGGCATGAATTTAATCAAACAAGATCATAAGCATTTAAATACATATTCACATTATATCATATCATAATTCATGCACATAATTAAATAAAATTCCATAATGTGCTCACATTATATTTAAACTATCAACTATGCACATATTTCATAAAATAAATTCCTAAAGCATAATTTAAATAATCCTAGGCATGCTACTATTATTTCTATACTAAGAACATTATATAAAGCATGAAATAATAGAAGAAAACATACCTTAGAGAGAAAAGAGGGAGAGTGGCGTGAGGTTTTGGGGAGAGGGAGAGAGTGATTTTTGTGTGTTGAATGTGAGGTATAAATGAGGCTTAAGGGGGGTATTTATTGGTAGTCATGAGGGGTTTCTAAGCAATAAATGAGAGTTTATGGGAGATGTGGTTGCCTAAGGTTTCAACAAATGCTTGGTAATTAAATTGGAGATGTGGTTTAATTTCATGATGAACAAATGCTAGGTTATTAACTAAGAAATGTGGAGAAATTATGCTCATTTGTTTAATTCTTCTAGAAGAGCATGAGGTCATGGATGATGTCATTTGGAATAAAAATAAATGTAAAAATAATATAAAATTTATTCAAGAGTCGAGAGGTAAAATTTTGATGTAGTGAATTAATGGAAGAATGAGTGAAAAATGAGCTTCGTTTTAGTTATAAACATGAAATATTTGGAGTTTTTGTTTATAAATTATGAACATTGAAGATGATGAAAATCATGAGAAAATTATATAATCGAAGCTAGGATGAAGTTTAAAGTTTGGAAAATTCACTATGTTGTAGAGAAAAATTCAAGGATCGTTATAAATATAATTTCGACTATTGAATAAAAGCTAATTATTTGAAAATAAAATGATGATTTTTAGATAGGAAAATATTTATAAATATGCTATAGGTGAAATCGAGTTTTTGGTAAATGCATGAAAATTCATGAAATAATTTGAGGATCGTTTTGGTTATAATTTTGAATATCAAAAGGTAGATGAATAAGGTTTTATTGATGATCGAATCATAAGCTAGGGTTTTCGCCGGTTTTTGATACTACGGGAGTTAGGATGGGAATTATGGTGTAAGGAGAGTATCACGATCCTCGAAATAATGTGAGGATTATTTTGGTTAAAATATTGGGTAGTGAAAGTGTTTCGGGAGATGTCGGAATATTTTTGGGCTGTAGGGGTATTTTCGTAATTTCCAACCTAAGACCGTAGGAATGGGTTTTGAAGCATATGAGGGGTTTTTAGGTGCTAGAAAGGAATGATTACTAGAATTCTAGGATTTTATGAGAAGAGTTTCAAGGCACGAGTTAAAAGAATTAAATCTATGAACATTTAGTAAAATGTAACACATAAAAACACATAAGTCACATAAAATGCAATGCATGAAGTGAGTTAATAAGGATCGAGGTTATAAACGCTTCCTGAGTTGCCCTTTACTTACCTTTCTCAACTTGGCCCTGAGTAGGGCTGTTACAATCTTCCCCCCTTTAAAAGAATCTGTCCTCAGATTCTATTATTGTCCTTGAACAGTCCTGGATAATGTTTCAACATCTTTTCCTCTGTTTCCCAAGTCTGTTCTTCTGTACCATTTCTTTTCCACAAGATTCTAACGAGGGGAATTCTTCGGTTTCTCAACTCTTGGAATTTCCTATCCAAGATTCTGACTGGCCTCACTTCATAAGTAATGTCGGGTTCCAGTGGTACTTCTTCAACAGGTAGGATATGTGAATCATGAGCAAAGTACTTGCGGAGTTGGGACACATGGAATACGTTATGTATTCCAGTAAGACTTGCTGGTAGGTCTAGGCGATAGGCTGTTGGACCGATACGTTCTAGTACCTCAAAAGGTCCAATATATCGAGGGTTTAGTTTTCCTCCTTTTCCAATTCGTATAAACCCTTTTCTTGGAAATGCTTTCAAGAATACCTTTTCGCCTACTGTAAATTCTATGTCCCTTCTTCGATTATCAGCATAACTTTTCTGCCGATCTTGGGCAGCTTTCATTCTTTGTTTGATGATTTCAACTTTCTCTGTTGCTTCTTCTATCCAACTCTTAGCAATATTCCCTTGGGATTTCCTTTTAATTTCCTTGGTTTCATCCATATCCCAGTATAATGGAGATCTGCATTTTCTTCCATATAGGGCCTCATAAGGTGCAGCTTGGATTGAGGCTTGATAACTGTTGTTGTATGCAAATTACACATGGGGTAGGCAATCCTTCCAATTGTCTTGGAAATCTAAGGCACAAGCCCTTAACATATCTTCCAGGTATCTAATGGTTCTTTCAGACTGTCCATCAGTTTGAGGATGTGCTGCTGTGCTGAAGTTTAACTTGGTACCCATCATTTGTTGAATGTTTTGCCAAAGTTGCGAAGTGAACTTTGGGTCCCTGTCTGAAACTATTCCAAGAGGTACTCCATGCAACCGAATAATTTCTTTTTGATAAAGCTTGGCTAACGAGTTAACATTATCAGTTGCTTTGACAGGTAAGAAATGTGCGGATTTTGTTAATCTATCGATGATAACCCAAATACCATCAAATCCTCCTTTAACTTTGGGAAATCCGTAAACAAAATCCATGGTTACCTGATCCCATTTCCAAGTAGGGATAGATAATGGTTGCAACAATCCTCCAGGTCTTTGATGTTCTGCTTTAACTCGTTGACAAGTCAAACATTTCTTGATGTAATTGGCTATGTCTCTTTTCATACCGTTCCACCAGAAATGCTTTTTGAGATCTTGATACATCTTAGTTCCTCCAGGATGTATCGAGTAACGAGTTTTGTGTGCCTCGTCCAATATTTCCTTTCGAACGATACTAGGCACGCAGACCCGATTCTTGTATCTCAAAATCCCTTGATCATCGGTTTTGAATTTTTCCTTAAGATCCTTTTCTTTGGATTTGAGACATTTCTGAATCCACTCATCCTGAGCCTGAGCTTCTTTTATCTTTTCCTTTAGTGGTGGTAGTACCACTAAATTTGTTAATCGAGCTCTTGAGATTACTTTCACAGCTTTTCGTGGGTTACTTGAAGGCTTTCTTGAGAGTGATGCTAAGCTTGACTTCCGACTTAAAGCATCAGCTACTACATTAGCCTTTCCTGGATGGTATTGGATTACACAGTCGTAATCTTCCAGGAATTCCATCCATCTCCTTTGCCTCATATTCAACTCTTTTTGAGTAAAAAGGTACCGTAGGCTCTTATGGTCAGTGAAAACTTCAAAAGTTACCCCGTAGAGATAATGTCTCCACTTGGTAAGAGCAAACACAATTGCTGCTAATTCCAAGTCATGAGTAGGGTAGTTTTCTTCGTGGGGTTTGAGCTTTCTTGAGGCATAGGCTATAACTTTTCCGTACTGCATCAATACACAACCTAGCCCTTCTTTAGAGGCATCGGTATAAACTGTATAACCTTCCTTCCCTTCAGGTAAGGTTAGTACTGGTGCAGAAGTCAATCGTCGCTTTAATTCTTGAAAACTTTGTTCGCATTGTTTGGTCCATTCAAATTTTCTTTCCTTCTTTGTTAGCTTTGTGAGAGGTGTAGCTATCTTGGAGAAGTCCTTTACGAACCTGCGATAATAGCCTGCAAGTCCTAGGAAACTTCTCACCTCTGATGGGTTCCTTGGTGCTTTCCAATTTGTAATTGCTTCAATCTTTGAAGGATCTACTTCAACACCTGATCCCGAAATTATGTGTCCAAGGAATGCAACTTTTCTATCCAGAACTCACATTTGCTGAACTTAGCATATAGCTTATGATCTCGCAAAGTACTCAACACTATGCGAAGATGTTCAGCATGTTCCTCAGGTGTTTTGGAAAATACCAGAATGTCATCGATGAAAATGACCACAAATTTATGCAGACATGGTCGGAATATCCGATGCATCATGTCCATGAATGCAGCAGGTGCATTGGTCAATCCAAAAGGCATTACTATGAACTCAAAGTGTCCATAGCGGGTATTGAAAGTTGTTTTAGGGATATCCTCCTCCCTAATCTTTAATTGGTAATACCCTTGCCTTAAGTCTAACTTTGAATAGACTCGAGATCCTTGAAGGACATCGAATAACTCCTCTATATGGGGTAGAGGGTATTTATTCTTTATGGTCATTCGGTTAAGTTCTCGGTAGTCGATGCACATCCGTAATGACCCATCTTTCTTCTTTACAAATAATACTGGTGCTCCCCAAGGTGATGTACTGGGACGGATATATCTTGATTCGAGCAAGTCATCAAGTTGTTTTCTCAACTCTTGAAGTTCAGCTGGGGCCATCCGATAAGGGGTTTTAGAGAAAGGCTCTGCCCCAGGGATTGTATCGATTACAAATTCCAACTCGCGGTCTGGAGGTAACGAGTTTAGATGTTCTGGGAAAACGTCGAGAAACTCATTTACCACTTCTACCTCCTCAACCTTAAGTTGATCCTTTTGCCTATTTAGGAGATAGGCAATGAATCCTATGGCTCCCTTCTGAATCAACTTCTTAGCTTCTGTCATAGAAATCATTGCTACTGATCTTTTATCTTCAGGAATCCAACTTTCATCTTGTCCTAAGATGATTTCTTTCTTGAAACAATCCAACTTAGCATGGTATTTGTAGAGCCAATCCATTCCCAGAATGATTCCATATCTTGTTATTGGAAGTTCGATGAGGTCCATTGGGTAGTAACGGTCACCGATTTGTATAGGGCAGCGTTTATATACTCGATCCGTTATTAAACAAGCTCCCAAAGGGGAACTTATCTCGAAATTATATGATGAACATTCAAGGGGAAAATTTAAACGCGCACATAAATTTGATGCAATGAATGAATGCGTGGCACCAGGGTCATATAGGACCTTAACTGGCGTGTTTAGAATGTGTACCGTACCTTCAACAACGTTTGAAGGGTCTGGATCCTCGTTTCCTTCCAACGCGTAAGCTTTTCCCTTGACAAGTGGTTTTTCGGACTTTCCCACGGCTTTCTCCTTTTCCTTAAATCCCGGTCTCTTTGGGCATGTATTAAACTGATGGTTAGGGTCTCCACACCACAAACAAGTGCCAGCTTTCTTTTGACAATCTTGTTCAGTATGTCCCGGTTTGTGACAATATTCACAAGTGATCTCTTCTTGTGAATTAGATGGAACTGACTTAGGCTTTTGCTGGACTGGTGTGGGTTTCTTCCCAAATTTCTGGTTAGATGGTCCAGCGGGACGTTTCATTCCTTGAGAGGGCTTATTTTGAGGGGGAACAGGGCGATTAGCTGCCTGACGAATATTCTTGTGAGCTGCTTCAGTTTTCAGGGCTTTATCGACTGCCTTATTATAAATTTCAATATCCAAGGAAGCTAAAGCCCATCGAAGGTCTGGCTTTAATCCATCAATGAATCGCTTGGTCTTTCTCCGTTCATCATTCAGAATATGTGGAGCATACTGAATAAGTCTCACGAACTTTGCCTCGTACTCAGCCACTGACATATAACCCTGAGTTAAAGTCATAAACTCAGCCTCTCGAGTATCTCTTACCACTTGAGGAATATATTTATTCTGAAATTCCTTCACAAACTCCACCCAACTGTAATCAATTCGGTCTTCTATCCAAGTTAACTTAACGTGTTTCCACCAACTCAAAGCAGGTCCTTCTAGGAGAAAGGCTGCATACTGCACTCGTTCCCGTTCCTCGGGAAATATATCCATAGCCTCATAAATCTTTTCCAAACTAGCTATCCAATTTTCAGCCTTCAGGTCGTTAGGTTCTCCAAAGAATTTTGGGGGATTCATTCGGAGAAACCTCTCTAAGGATCGCTCATTGGTAGGGTTATTCCCAGGTGTACATGTTCGAACGAACTGCCTTAAAGCTTCTACAAGTTCGGGGTGTCCTGGTGGATCTTGTGGCGATGGGGAGTTATTTCGTGGTGTTCTTCGTAGAGGCATTGAGAATACTGAAATCACAATTATATAGGAAATATAGTGCATGCAGGGTTAAGAATGTTTCAACGATCATCACAGAACAACAATCACCAAATAACATCAATCATCAGACATAAAGTGCAGAAAGAAATAACATTAATACTCACGGTCCTGCTGGTATCTTGAAGCGACTCTAAGACTCATGATGCAAAAATGTAAAGCAACATGAAATAACAGTGAAAGATGATCAAAATGTGTCATATATATATATGCATCATGGTTAGTATGCTTCTCTCTATCTAAACCTGATGCTCTGATACCACCTTAGCTGTAGCGCCCCTTAACACTACAACCCCGCACCGTAGCACTCCCCGAGTGGATGTGAGACCTAGCACTCGAGAAATACTCCGGCGAACGGACAAGACTATGCAATACCAGAGTATGAAATTTAAATGCAACGGAAAAAAAAAAAAACTTGAGCAATAAAAGGCGACAATACATAACAAAGCACATATTATTCAGTTGGATAAGTGTTTACAGCAAAAGTTCTGACTTTAGAGAAGAGTGCTTATTGTAAGATGTACATGCACTAGTGATTACTCTAATTGACTGGAATGTGACACCTTAAAGCTTGAAGATACCTCTAAGGCGTCACTGTATAGATTCCTGAAATCATGAATGGAAAGAGTAGGAGGGTTAGTCAAAATGACTAAGTGACGGGGGGTTTGGGATTTAGGACTATAAGTAAGATTTTTGAAATGTTTTGACCAAGAGAGACTTGGTTAGAAATGTATATACTATATAGTAACAAATAGATATATGACAATAATATCCAGTTCATATGGTTTTGAAACAATAGGAGTAGGGGGAATATAGGCTATACTTTTTGGAAAACTTATGAACCGTTTTGAAAATGATTTTGATGCCCGCAAGCTAGGCGTCTCCAACCTTAACTCCTTAAAACCAAGAATATTCGTAACGACATTGATCAAGATGTCGTTACTCAGTAAAAGAAATACAACAATACAATACCATCCTTCTTCCTCCGGTGTCACCTCAGGGAGCTACCCCTAGTGACGATATACATGAATTTGGGAGGGACGTACCTTTTTCCCGTCACTTGGTGTGGAATAACTAACCTCCAGTTAGACCACCACCAAGATCTAGTTGGCGGCTGGTATAATAGTAGACCTCGGCCCGTGCCTCCCGGACTACTACTTCTACCAAGACCACCGGGCCCATAGGAAAAACAATAACTTTGCTTGCAAGACGAGAATATTTACCCGTAAGAAAGTACTAAGTACTTTTCGGGTAAATTTATGTTTTCAATAATTAACAAGAATTATTTTCCCATAAAGGGAAGAATAACTTGAGAGGAGATTCAAGAAAATAAAGTAAAGTAGTTTATCATGATTTCAGTTGAAAAGATTTAAACCCTCACCGGTACCGAGATTTAAGTGGAACTGTGAGGATTCCACTCTTAGATCCTATGTTCGCCTGAAAGTAATAACTACTACTGGCTTAGAACTAGGTTCTTAGTTTCTAACTAACTAATTACACACAATACTATAATGAAATAATTAGAGAAGATACACGTTGTGTAATGCGTTAAAGATTTCCCGGTAAACCCTAAATTTACCCGTTTAAGGGAATTTGATTAACAAATTAAGGTTTATGGGATCTTTAACTAATTAAATATTTATCAACCATACTATAATTCTAATTATAAGATTTGAAATGAAATTCAAGGTTTAATTTGACAATGTAGGTTATCTTTTGAAAAATATTACATAGTTTACCGATTTTGGAAAGATTTGGGAAAAATATTTCTTTAAAAATTCCAAAACTTATTTTATAATTATTTTTATAATAATTTCGAAATTAATGGTATTTTGGTTGACCAAAAAGTCAAAATTACTATTAAAAACATTTACTATTCAATTTCATGTGAATTAAACACTTTATAACACAAAATCAAATTCACACACACACACACACATTGATCACGGAACACACATGCAAACACACATATTCAAGAACATTATGAACATGTTCTTGAGCTTATTTGAATATTCAAAGAGGGTGTGTAACATGTTCTATCACATTCATATTCATAACATAAGATTAAAGCATAATATTGCAAAATATATGAACTTTCTATGAAAAATAATTCTAAATAAATTATTCTTGGCATGAATTTAATCAAACAAGATCATAAGCATTTAAATACATATTCACATTATATCATATCATAATTCATGCACATAATTAAATAAAATTCCATAATGTGCTCACATTATATTTAAACTATCAACTATGCACATATTTCATAAAATAAATTCCTAAAGCATAATTTAAATAATCCTAGGCATGCTACTATTATTTCTATACTAAGAACATTATATAAAGCATGAAATAATAGAAGAAAACATACCTTAGAGAGAAAAGAGGGAGAGTGGCGTGAGGTTTTGGGGAGAGGGAGAGAGTGATTTTTGTGTGTTGAATGTGAGGTATAAATGAGGCTTAAGGGGGGTATTTATAGGTAGTCATGAGGGGTTTCTAAGCAATAAATGAGAGTTTATGGGAGATGTGGTTGCCTAAGGTTTCAACAAATGCTTGGTAATTAAATTGGAGATGTGGTTTAATTTCATGATGAACAAATGCTAGGTTATTAACTAAGAAATGTGGAGAAATTATGCTCATTTATTTAATTCTTCTAGAAGAGCATGAGGTCATGGATGATGTCATTTGGAATAAAAATAAATGTAAAAATAATATAAAATTTATTCAAGAGTCGAGAGGTAAAATTTTGATGTAGTGAATTAATGGAAGAATGAGTGAAAAATGAGCTTCGTTTTAGTTATAAACATGAAATATTTGGAGTTTTTGTTTATAAATTATGAACATTGAAGATGATGAAAATCATGAGAAAATTATATAATCGAAGCTAGGATGAAGTTTAAAGTTTGGAAAATTCACTATGTTGTAGAGAAAAATTCAAGGATCGTTATAAATATAATTTCGACTATTGAATAAAAGCTAATTATTTGAAAATAAAATGATGATTTTTAGATAGGAAAATATTTATAAATATGCTATAGGTGAAATCGAGTTTTTGGTAAATGCATGAAAATTCATGAAATAATTTGAGGATCGTTTTGGTTATAATTTTGAATATCAAAAGGTAGATGAATAAGGTTTTATTGATGATCGAATCATAAGCTAGGGTTTTCGCCGGTTTTTGATACTATGGGAGTTAGGATGGGAATTATGGTGTAAGGAGAGTATCACGATCCTCGAAATAATGTGAGGATTATTTTGGTTAAAATATTGGGTAGTGAAAGTGTTTCGGGAGATGTCGGAATATTTTTGGGCTGTAGGGGTATTTTCGTAATTTCCAACCTAAGACCGTAGGAATGGGTTTTGAAGCATATGAGGGGTTTTTAGGTGCTAGAAAGGAATGATTACTAGAATTCTAGGATTTTATGAGAAAAGTTTCAAGGCACGAGTTAAAAGAATTAAATCTATGAACATTTAGTAAAATGTAACACATAAAAACACATAAGTCACATAAAATGCAATGCATGAAGTGAGTTAATAAGGATCGAGGTTATAAACGCTTCCTGAGTTGCCCTTTACTTACCTTTCTCAACTTGGCCCTGAGTAGGGCTGTTACAGCATGTGCATTACTTAAGTGTTCTTAATTGTTTTTATTACATGACATATCCACGTACTAACCCGCATGCATAGGTATTTATTCAATTTGTGAATTGCAGCGAGTTGGCTTGATGACAAAATTTTTAATTGATCGTGACAACATTTCCCACTTCTATAAATTGATGACAGAGGATTCAAAACTACCATGCCTTGATTACTTGAATGAAGGATAAATGTATTTCTGAAAGAATTCGACAATATCTAGATGCTAAACATATGGAAACATGTATTATGCATTCATAGCACGTGCATCATGCATTGGATTAAATTATAATTATTTTGAACATTTGTTCTACATGCTTGATTGCCTTCTTTGCTGGATATGAGTGCCTGCCATTTACATCCCTAATCCCGCATGCATTAGTTTTGTGGTTATATTTAGGTGATTTTGTTACCTGTTTCAACGAGTACTGATTTTAGTGGAAGTTGCATTGGGATCTGAATAGGAGTGGATCAGAAAGTGGACAGTTGATTTAACAAACTCGGGGTATAGGATGGATAAAAGAAGATGTCTGTATACAAGGGAAACAAGAGACCTTTTAACTAACGAGGTGCCTTCTGGATATATACTTAACTACCTGGAGGTACCCGGGGTTAGCAAATTTTATAAGGAAGTCAAAATTTCTAAATCTGAATGGCATGAGGTGACAATGAAGAAATTTAGGCACTTGTACAATTCAGAAAATTCTAAAGAGGGAATCGGATTACTATTATAGAGACACCACCAGAGTAGTTACTCTTACACAAAGAAAAGTGGGGAAAATTTTGTAAGCTATGGGATTTAGTGCTGAGGTCATTGAAGATCAACTCCACCAAATATTGAGGATAGGGGCATCATTTACAATGACGGTGTACTAAGTAAGATCGTTTAAAGATTCTTCATTTATTTCCCCACGATGGTCCTGAGAGATTTTACCGATGGAAGAAATAGCAATTCCCGATTACCGACGATTTTACTGGGATTTCAAGAGACCCCACGGATCACTTTACTCCGAGAATTAAGTGAGACGGTCCAAGACCATTTGGGTAGCCGAGAATCTGAGGGAATGCTAAGGGATGTAAATTTGAACGGGGAGTTGGAACTATGGCCAGTTACGGATTCGATTATCCTTCCAAATTAAAGAATTACCAACCTCGACTTCGATTCCACGGTGAACGGTACCTTAAGCATTCATGGCATTTGCACCCATGCATTTTATAAGCAATTATATTTTATTTTGCTTGATGTATGTGACAACGTGTAATGTTTGATGTTGCTCGATTGTAATAACGTGACTAACTGCTTTAATTTTTCATAACTTAAAATTTGTTGTTTTTGTTGTTAAATTCTTGTAAACTGAATGGAATACTTGTGTGAACTGTTCGTGTCTCTATGTTTATAATTTCTTTGGTTACTCACTAACCCTTCATGCACATACAAGCATATTGTGGTTTTATTTTTCAGAGATTCCATCGCGATATCCCCCTTGAGTTGAAGCATGGATGTTGAATCAATACTCTAGGGACACCGATATCAGTAGTGTAAAGGTACACTAAACATGCATCACATGTTTTGCATCAAGTGTTACTTTAGTGTGTATATGTATGAATGCTGAGTAAGTGAACTTGTGTGCTAGAGAGTTGTTGAGATCTCTCTATTTACGTGTTAGGGGGGTGTGGGATTCTCCCTATTTATGTGTAACACCCCGATTTTCAGACAGTCAGGTACGCTTGACACGTGTGGGTTTCGAGCGTTAGGACTTTATTTTATTATTTTCGTTTATTTAATTTATATGTGTTATATTAATTTCTATAAATGGTTTTCAACATGATTACGTGGAAATTATATGAAATACTTGTCAACTTGGGAATTATGGAATAAATGGAATTTAATTGTCATATGAATTAATTGTCCAACTTGTATTAATTGCATGATTGTCCTTAATTGTTCATTTCCCTTTCTTTAAGGCTCTAATTGCATGAATATGTTAAGGGACCTAATTGATCATTTCCAAACCTTAGGTACCCATTTGCATAACTTATAGAACTTTAGGGAGTTGATCATAAATATTCCATTTTTCTCCCAAATATATCGTTAATTGCATCTCTTCTATAATCATCATTTTTCATTTCATACCAATTATCCCATGTTTGCTCTTCTCTTCACCGAACCACAACCCTCCAAGAAGGAAAAGAGATTTCATCTTTCTAAGCTAGAATTGAGGAAGGAATTATGAATCTTGGAGCATCAACATCATCTCATCATCATCATCTCCCATCTTCTAGTTCATTTTAAGGTATAGATGTATATGTATGATTCTTGATAATTATGCATGAAGCTAGGGTTAGTGTTTAAGCTTGTCAACTTGATTATTTGATGTTAGGAGTATGATTTTATGCTTTTAGCTTGAATTTATGTTTGAATTCTTGAAGAATTTGAAGTTATATGCTAAACTCAATTATGAGCTTGAAGTGGGTGATTGTGATGATCAAGGCATGAAACATGGGTTTATATTGTGTTTTATTGCACTTTAAGCATGTATGTATATTTCCCTTCATGAATTATTGTGTTTGGAATTGGATTATGTGAGTTTGTTGAGGATTGGAGGTGGTTTCGTGCTTCCCCTGTTCTTCTCCCCTGCTTCTGCAGCTTCTGTAAAACGGGAACGGCCCTTCCCGTTCCCTTTGTAATTGGGGAACGGCCGTTCCCATTGATTTGAATAAAATGCAGGCGGCGAGGAGGGGAACGACCGTTCCCACTTTGTCTCACAGACGGGAACGGCCGTTCCCATCTTCGGGGAGCATTTCGGGACTGGGGAACGGCCCTTCCCATTTTGCACTAAAACCTGGAACGGCCGTTCCCAGGCTCCTGGAAGTGCAGAAACATTCTGCACAAAATTACATTTTTAACCCCTCGATCCAATGGTTTATTTGACCCCGAATTGCTATTATATGATCCAATATGTACTGAAACAACATGCTATCATGCTACATTGTGTATTGCTCGATGTCTCGTGAATAATCTTGCCGTGCGTCGTTGTATGAATAATATACTTGAATTATAGTCTCATGCACGTACATTGTCCCGTTTCTTGTCCAGTTATTCTCCAGAGCGGAGATTGTGGATCATGAGCACGTTCACGCATTCACGAGTAGTGTGTCGCCTGTCAGGTGAGGTTTAATTTCTAGTTATATAGAACCCGTATAACCTTTACGTGATTTTTGGCCAAAGGTATTTATAGTTATAATTTCATGAAATAACTTATCATTTCAAGTATGTTATTGTTCACGAATCAAGCATGTCATGTTCATTAAAGCAAGTACGTGCATTCTCCTGGCCAGGTTCTCCTTAGTGAGGGCGCTGGGCTAGTCTCAGGGCTGGTGGTTGTCCGTCCAACCACAGAAGAACAAACCCTATCATGTTACAAGCAAGCCATGTATTGATTGCATGATTTCCATTCCATGAATGTGCTAATTGATTACACTACCGCACGATAATTGAATTGCCTGATCATCTAATGATTAACAAGCAAGCAAGCATGTTTATCGATTGCGTGAAAAAAACAAGTATTTAATATTGTTAGTGGTATTCTCGGGCGAAGAATACTTTATTATTGAACCATATATATTCAGCTTTTATAAATCTTTACCCGAGAGTATAAGTTGCATGTTATCTGCGCTAATATGTATGTAAACCCCTCACTCGGTCTTCACAGACTGACGCCTCCACCTTTCAGGTTATTGCAGGTGCACGCTAGGCGGGAGTTGAGTCGAGTCGAGTTCAGTTCATGTAGTCGTGTCATCCGTGGTTCGTGTATTTAATTATTTATTATTAATTATAGAATTGTAGTTATTGTTATTGTTTAATTGAAGATGATAATGTATTGATATGTAAGCTAGAATATATTTTATTTGGAAGATGAGGAATGTCATGATTGGATAAATAGAAATAGTTGATAATGTTCTGTTTATGCTTCCGCTTTATTATGTCGCATGTTTGAGTATCCCGCCTAGCTTGTCGTGAGTTGCATTGTCACCCGTTCGCTATAGATTGGTTCATATACGGATTGGCCATTTCGTATGTGGACTGACCTATAGGGCGGGGTTGTGGTACCTCCACGTGTCCGGGGTGCTACATTATGTGATAGAAAGATGTTGGATTCTTTCTAATTATGTGAGCAAGAGATGCTGGATTCTCTTGGTGTTAGATATTTGGGAGATGCTGGATTCTCTCGAATTTAGGGGTTTGAGAAATGCTGGATTTTCTCAAACTAGAATGTTTGGAAGATGTGGAAGTCTGCCAGACTTAGGTTGAGAGACGGGGCTCTCTCGATTACGTGGTTGAGAGACGGGGTTCTCTCAATTCTGTGCCTGAGGGACGGGGTTCTCTCTTTTGATGTGCTGGGAGACGGGGCTCTCTCTCTTGCGTGCTGAGAGATGGGATTCTGTCTTGTTTGTTGCGGCTTAGATACGGGTGGCCTGACAGCATCTAGCAAGCGATGAGGGTGCGACGGTATCGAGCTTTGGGTGCAGTGGCCTAGTGGGGGATCGAACGAGTTTGAAGAGACCAACGGTCAAGTGTTTGAACAAACCTCTGTGACTACGGAACTCTGAGGGGAGTTGATGCAATCTGTGGGAGTAAACTCCACAACCAGGGCTATAACTTTACAAGATTTCAGGAGTTGGATTGAAGTATTCCAGCTCGAAGCTTTATGACTCAGTAATAGGACCTGAGGACAGGTCCTTTTGAAGGAGGGAAGATTGTAACACCCCGCTTGTCCAACGTATAAGGTACGCCACATTCCAACTTTATTATATGTCTAATTATATTATTTTGTGTTTTGCCTGGCCCTATTTTGAACTCTTTTAGAGTTTAGGGGCCTGTTTGTAATTTTTTCTTTTTAGGGGTTATTCGGTCATTTCTCGTTCGGTCGAGAGTTCGACCTCTTTGACCCGTCTTTTGTGTTCGGGGCATCGAGACGAGTCCGTAGACTCTAAGTTGGCCCCATTCTGACGTCGTTAACCCCTTCTTTCGATCGGTTTCGCGTACGAGGACCCGAGATATAATACCTCGGATCCTCGTAATTCGTGCCAAACGCAGCAGACCTCAGCCTGCTCTCTTCTCTCTCCCGCTTCAGCGACGCACACACAGTGACGGTGTGCAAAAACGCACAACTCCATACTCGGTCTATACTCGACGGAATTTGACGAACCAATAGTCCATTTCGAAGAGGTCGACGAGCCCGACATGATGATACAAGTTTCGTGGCCCAAAAATGTCCGACGGCGGCGCAGTGGTGGTCTGAAGGTGGCGGGTTGCGCTACCTCATCGTCGGCGACAATCCGGCGAGCTTCGCCGGCCAACATCACCCTAACCCCATGTTTTCTGACCCGCTGGTGACGATTCCGACCTCAGTTTGGCACGAATATAACCGGAAATGGAGTTTTCCAGCAGCAGCACTGCGGCGGCGTTTGGTGGCGGGTTTGGTGCTCCGATCTTTGTCTGGCGACGGGACTTGAGGGGAAAGACACAGGACGACGAGCTTAGTCGATTGAGGTCAGTCCCGCCACCTGAAATTCGTCGGGGCGGCGGTGGAAGAGCAGCAGTGGTGGCGCGACGGTGCTTCACGGCGGCGGCCATCTCCGGTGACTTTTTCCGGCGAACAGCATAGGGGTTTCAAAGAGCACATCACGGGTAAGCCAATGCCTCTTTCGGATTCGATTTTCGTTCACCGGTTTGGAAGTAATTTCGATTTGAAGATTTTAGGGTTTCGTGTTGTTAGATTTGGAATTGGAGGAGTTTGGGTTGGAATTTGCAGAAATTGGTTGAGGAATTGGAACGAGCACGAGGAATACTTGCACGAGTGAATTTTGGGGATTTTTCCGGCACGCTTCGGTGGTGGCCGAGCGGCGGCCCACCACTGTTCCGGCGGCTCCGGTGGCGGCATTCAGGCGGGCTTCGGACAGTTTATCGGCCTCATTGTGGTGAGTCCAACGCCACTTCCCGTTCGTCAATCGGACGCTCGGTTTATTTGTTATGAATTTATTTGTGTATTTGGGACATATTTGATTTAATTGTTTTAATGCGAATTAATGGTCATATGCTTGAATTGTTGATCGGAATGAATTCCAATGAATATGAAATCATGTATTAAATGAAATGTAATATGTATTGATGCTTTGAATTGTGAATTGAACCCCGTTATGCCGAATTGTATTAGTTGTTAATTGTTTTAAAATGTAATTCGCTCTTGTATGCTCGTTAAATGGATGAATATGCATTGTATGGTATTTGGAAATATGTAATGAATGATGAATGTATGATTTCATGATTGTTGTTGATAATAGTTTCGTTTCATGCCATTAGATTTAATATAGCCCTTGTAGAAGGGATGTTTATGTAATTTTAGAAAATGTAAATTTGTATAACTTGAATTAATTGAACATTATCATTTGAAAACGATTATGCTATTTTTGATGAAGTAAAACTTGATTTATTATGCCTTGAATAATTAAATTTGGGATTTTTACAATTAACGTTTAATTACCTAAATTGAATTTGAATCTATTATGCAATGTATGAACTTTGAATGATTAAATGCTTAGTCGGAATTTGGGATGTAACCCCATAGGTTTAAATGAATTCGTCACGTGCTATTATACGATTCAATTGGTCTTGTAATATGAGGATTTTGTGTAAAATGTGAAATATGACTTGAATTGGAATTTATTATATGATATAAGAATTTGTTATGCAATTTATGATTTAGTCAGAATTGAATTAGTATGTCTTGGGTGATTTAATTTGAAACTTTGTAATTTAGGTTTAATTACTTAATTTAAAATAAATCTATTATGCGTTATGTGAACTGTATGAAACTTATATGATTAAATTAGGAACTTTTGCACGTAAGAAATAAGTATTCGTACGAATATGAATTGGGTATTTGATATATGAATTTATATGAAATAAGGTGACATGCATTGCCTTTACATTTTGTTTATTTGAATTAATTGTGCATAAGAACATCTCTGGATGTGTTTTATGAATATGTTGAGTTATGTGATTGCTTTTCTTAAGTACTTGAGCATGTGCCGTGCGTCTTTATATGGTTGTCTGAGTCTGAGTCTGAGTCTGAGTTCTGTACTGTGTTTTGTGTGTTCAGTTGGTACAGGTGCACCCGGGGTGGTGATTTATGGTCATGCAGGTTCCGGGGTGGACCAGTTGCTTTGGGTTTTGGCTTTGTCTGGTACCAGGTGGGGGTGTTTTTGTTCTAGTTACATACTAAACCCTACAACCTTATGTGACAAGTTTTGGCCAAAACCTTATATATATATGTTGTTTTTTAAATAGAGTCATCGAGTAAAACTTTGATCGAGTAAACCCTTTTATAATGAATTATGAAATATGTTATGTTCTTATGAATTGAAATGTTTTGGCGAGATTATGCATTTATGATATGTTCACGGGCCCAGGGACATAGTGCAAGTGGCTATCCGGGGAGGCAAGGGCCGACGGTGATCCCTTGTACTAGTCCCAACTTATGTACGGTGATACCGGCCCTCGCTAGGAGGTTTAGCGGGGAATGGGAGCTGAATGACCTTGGGGGAGTCATGAAACCCCATTGGCCTATGTATGAGGTGGTCGGGTCTTGCTAGCCCTTCCACCACCCGGAGGAAGAAGGTTGGAACTTATTTATGATTATGATTATGATTATGATTATGATTATGTTTATGATTGATAGGCACCGTACGGGAAGGCCGGGACACGGATTGCCCAAACGAATATGTTTAGGATATGATATATGATTTGTGTGTATTATGATATAACCTATTTATTGTATCAATGATATTTGTCGTACACGGTCGGAGTTTGGTTGGAGATTGTGCACATTCACTCGCCGAGCCATATTGATTATGTATGATTTATGAACTTAATAAATTTAATATGAATTAGTTGTAAAGTCCGAGCACTGCTTAGTTATTTTCTTGCCCTTCGTGGGAACTAACTTTGAATAGAACCTTGCTCGGGATTTAAGACTTGCATGTGCATGTTTTTATATATATTTATCGCTCCTACTCGCTCAGTCTTCTAGAGACTGACCCTCCCCCTTCTTTTCCACTTTTCAGTTCTTGCAGGTTTGAGCTAGGCGGCCATGAGTCGGGTCTGTTGAGTCTGTGTCGGTCTGTTTTGATTTGGGTAGGAAACTATGTATATGATATGTATATATTTTGCAGGTTGGTACTCTTGAGTTGGATGTATTATTTTCGGGACAGGTTAGGACAGGTGCTCGGTTTAGATGAACCCGTTTTGATTATATGTTTAATCGGGACAGGTTTCTAGGACAGTTGAACCTGTTTAGCTGATGTTGAGTTACTTTTTGAAATATATGAATTATGATTGCTGATTAAGGTTTTTGAGAATTCATATTTTGTATCGCTTCCGCATTCAGGTCTTGCATATTTGCGCTTGTACAGGGTTTAGGTACCGCCTAGCTTAGGTTGGTTTTTGTTTGTCACCCGTTCGCTGTGACTTGGTGCGTGTGCGGAATTTCCATTTCGTACACGTGTTGGGCCATAGTGCGGGGGTGTGGTGCCCCATCGCTTGGGGTGCTACTGGTTAAATGTCTTAGAATGTAAAAACCACGCCCGGTTCATGAACCCCTCTCAGCTTTGTAAATGCTTTGCTCTTATGTATATGTATGGGTGCGTGTGTTAGCCCCCTCACCAGTCTCTAGGACTGACCCTCGTTATTTCTATCTTTTCCACCTTTGATTTGAATTTGCCGGTATTCGTTCTGAGGAGTTAGAGCTAGGCGATTGCCTTTGAGTCTTTATTTTGGGAGAGCTTGAGTCACATACATTGTATTTTGTTCAGTTATGCATTTTGTTAAGTTTTGATTTAAATTCGAAATTGTAAAAGTTTGTATAACTTGAATCGAAACTTTTGATATGTATCGAGTATGTTTATTTGCTTTATGAGATTCTGGTGCTTCCGCATTCGTTATTTGTTTTATTGCGTGCTCTGAGTAGGGTCTATACCGTCTAGCTTAGGTTGGAACTTTTTGTTTGTCACCCGTTCGCCGTGGCTTGATACATGGTCGGAGTTCCCATTTCGCTTCACGTATTGGGTTATGGTGCGGGGGATGTGGCGCCCTTTGCTCCGGGGTGTTACATCTTTAAGTGGTATCAGACCTCTAGGTTGCAAAACCGGAGCTCTCGTGTCGTGTCGAGTTTGTCTAGGTCGTTCGGCTTAGGATTTCGTGTTTGTTGGCATTCGCTACATCACTTATGTGACTTACTTGATATTATTTATATTAATAGTTCACATGAACATGCACTAGAAACCCCGCATGCATCGATACCTTCTTGGAATTGTATTTTATTTCAGGATACTCCTTCGACATCAACAAGTATTACCGGGAAAAGGACAAGGGAGACAGGTATATTCGGGCTATAAGGGGTTCAGAGACTTTTATCTTTTGAAGCGGTTTGAAATGGGGATATCAAGGTCAAGTTCTAGGTGATCAAGAGATTGGAATAAAGATTTGAGGAGTCCGAGAAGAATTCTCATGAGGGAGTCCCATTAGAAACCTTCACACAACTACCTTCCTTTCAAGTTTGATGATAAGAAGATTTCAAATTGAAGAATGAGAGAAGATGGACGATTTCATTTAAGGGTTTGAAAGATTGGTTGCCTTCGAGGACCATCCTAGAGTTTGGAATTAGTTTCAAGGAATAGATATGGAATTCGATCAAACTTTCAAATTCTAAGAGTGTGAGCATGATCAGAGGATGCAAGATATATAGGGTTACGAAGGAATGGATAAATAATGAATTGAGCCTTTCACACTACTCATGTGAAGAAAAGGTCGATTTGGGGTTAGAAGATCAAGCAAGGAATCCAAACTTCAAGAAATTCTTAGGAGGATTCAAGATACCAATAACGTCAAGAAAAGAGAGATTTCAATGTCGAATGGAAGGATCAAATTAAGATGGATTAGCAAATTATTTAAAGCCCCGTTGGACGGGAGAATACTTTAAGGTTAAATAATTGGAAGACAAGGCGAGAAACCCAGAGACAAGAGAAATTTTTTAAAATTTAAGACTTCAAAGTTGCCGAGTATAAGAAGATTCAGTTACCGAAGATGGATAGATTTTTACATCTCCTCACCGGAAGCAATTTAATATATACATTATAGAGACTCGAATTACATGGAATGAAGAATCTCATGAGGCCACCAATATCAAACAAGGAGAGATTCCAATACCAAAGGTGGTAGGAGGATTCAATTATGGAGGAATCGGAGGCATGATGAAAGTTAATCGAACAACAAGAAGTTGAGATCTTCAAGGAAATGCCATGACTTGAAGATCCCGGTTCAAGCACAAGATGATCCTCCCGGAAAACAAGAAGATGGCACCACACTCAACGCTACTCCTACGGTGAACGGTACATAAAGCATTCATGGCATCCCATTGCACACATGTTTTATTATCGGGGAAACCCACGTGCTTACTGCTTTATTCCTGGTTATTCAGTGGTTCTTCATAATAATTCTTGTGTAATTGTTTTCCTTCTTGTTCTTGTTCATTGTGTGTTTCCTTCCCTTTGTGACTCTTGCTTGTAATGTGTTTCCTTCCCTTCTCAGTTTTGCTCGTTATGTGTTCCTTTTCCTTTCTAGCTCTTGCTTGGAGTGTGCTTCCTTCATTCCCTAGTTTTGCTTGTTACGTATTTCTTTTCCTTCTTGGCTCTTGTTCGTTGTGTGCTTTATTTATTTTCTTTTTGTGTTAGTACTTTCTTGTGGTGAGAGCTTGTGGTGTGGAGTGTTCGTGAGTGTTTGGTGAGTTGTGAGGGTCGAATTGCTTTTGGTCGGCTTGTCTGGAGGCGTCTTGTTCTCGTTGAAGATAGCGGATGCTTTTAGGAGGTCCGTCAGGGACTCAACGATATCTTCGGGTATTAGATAGAAGGCTAACCTGTTGGTATTTCCCGTAGAAGGACCGAGGATTATCTCAGAGTAAGAGGCATGGTTTTGAGTGGGAAGAGGCGGTTGAAGAGAGTTACCCATGGTATTGCCTCTTGCCTAACCGAAGGTACAAAAGGCTACCTTGTTTCCAACCGAGGCATAAAGGAAGGCCTTTGTTGTGTGTTGCTTGTAGAAGAACGGTAGCCTACGCCTTAAGGAGTGCAAGGTCACGAGTTTATCCCACTCAGGGTTGAGGTTGTTCGGAGTTTTGGGACTCGGTTGTTCTAGCATAAGAAAGATGTTATGGACTTTGTGTAGTAATGTCTATGTGCCAAGGTCGATAATTGTCCAACCACTCCCGAATTTTATTTGGAAGTGGGGGCAAACGAGTAGGACTTTGTGTCCGGTTCGCCATTTTAGGAGATAGTGGCTTGAGAAGTTTGTGATCAGAGTGGCGCAGCGGAAGTGTGGATTTTGGGTTTGTCTTCGGAGCAGTTCAAGATTCTCCTTAGGACCTGAGGACAGGTCCTTTTGAAGGAGGGGAGTTTGTAACATCCCGATCGTTCGGATTTCCAGGTACGCCGTAACGAGAGGGTTTTATGTGCTTTAAATTATTTAATTACGTATTTGAATGTTATTTTAATTCTTATATGATTATTTGAATTAATATGAAATTAATTGTTTATATTCATGAACTTTGAATTTTAAACGTTTAAGTTTGCATGCTTGTAAATTGCTCGTTATGTGTCGGAATTCAATTCCGAATTTTGTGAAACCTTGATATGTGTGATATGTATGAATTATGAATGTGTTTGCATGCTCGTTTTAAGTTTCGTGTTCGTTTGTCGAGGTTTTAAACCTTAAGCTTTTGACGAGGGACATGAGGGCCTAACTAGTTTTAGCGCGCCTCTTGTTACGGAGGCCATAACTTCAGCTAGGGAATTCGGATTTGAATTCCGGAAGATGCGTTGGACTCGCAACGAAGAGATGAAGCCAAGGAACCTGATTTGGTATTTTTCTAAGCCCATTTGGACCCTCGTTTTTTGCCCGGAACAAACAGCTTGCGCCAAAGCCACCTTTTTTGACTAGTCTTACACTGTGGGGCCAATTTAACCCTGCTTAAGCTTTAACCCTTAGTTTATTTGATCTTTAATCACTCCTATATCTTCCCTACCTCTCCATTTTTGGACCACACACCCAAGAGAGGAGGAGAAGCTGCTGATCGATGGAGAAAAGAAGGAAGAAAGAAAACCCCTTCCCATGGCTTGTGATTTTTGGAGCTAAACTCTTCCATACTTCATCAACTGTTAAAGGTAAGTATATTTATGTATTCTCCTCTCTTATATGCTTCATTTGATCTTGAAATCCATGATTTAATTCAGATTTAACAAGGGTTTGAAAGCTTGCATGAATAGTTAGGGTTAGCTCATATTTTTGAATCCATGGCTTAGCTTAAGTTTGTAGCTGATTTGGTGCTTCCTTGTTGATTATATGAGCTTCTTTGCTTCCATTCTTGATCTATACTTCATGATAGATGTGTTAGGGTTGATTCTCCATTAATAACATGATTGAAAGCTTGAGTTTTTGGCCCTGAAATGGAATTTCCGAATTGCTGCAGTCTGCTCATTTTCACCCAGTTGCTGTCACGTTTTTGAGACCAAATGTTGGAATTTTTGCCTCCAATTTCGTGTGTTAATTCTTGGTTATGTGTTACACATGTTTCTTTATGAATATGCTCGGTTTTGCCTTGAAAACCTTGGTTTATATGATGAGTTTTGAGCTTGAAAACTGCTGCAAAAATCTGCTCGCCTGTATGAACTGCTGTCAGGATTTTTGGTTTGGTTTGATGATCTCTTGTGCTTATTTTCGTGTGAAATTGCATGCACATGAAGTATATGAGTTGTTCTACATGTGAGATAGGTTTCCGTAAGCTTTTATGCCCCTTTTCAGCTGTATATATGAGTTAGAATATGACTTGTTTTCATGCTTTTCTTGCATCAGCTTTGTGTGGCTGTTTTGGGGTGCTAAAGCTGATCATATGAACTTATTATGCTTTATTTTGGTTACTTAACTGATAGTACATGATGTTTGGTTGATTTGTTCTTAAGATCCTTTGATGAAATTATGAGTTTTTGAGCCCCAAACCTAGGTTAGAAATCTGCTCCCCTGTTTTGGAACTGCTGTGACGTTTTGTGCTTTGTTGCTTGAGTTAATGGCTTCCAATTCGTGTGAATTTGCATGGAGATGTTGTATACTAATTGCTTTACATGTTAGCCCTGCTCTTGCAAGTTTTTAGATCCATTTTCAGCTCCTAAACCGCAACATGAAGCCTGTTTGTATGCTATGTGCAGACCTAACTGTTGCTGTTGCATTTTTGTGATCATTCGATGGTTCTAATGTGCTCCAATTCGTGTCAATTTGCATATACATGGAGTATATTAGTTGCTTAACATGTTAGCATTTAGTTCGCAAGCTTTTAACTCCTAACTCAGCCCCTAAGTTGATGATCATGGCATGAATGCATGGTATGCTCTTCTTTATCCGATTTTCGTTGTTTGATTGGAAGGATCTTTGTTGCCGCATTCTTTGGCCTTGTAATGTGATTCTTTTATGTGTATTTCATGCATGTTATTTGTGTATTTGAGACCTGAGTAATTCCCTCTCTTTCAGCCTTGATTTGCTCTTTGTTTTCTTCCCCTTTTTAACCTGTCAGCCCCTTTTCGCCCTTTTTTGTCTCTGTACCGAGACACCCCCGTGTCTCGGTTTGTTCTTTGGGAGTGACACGGGCGTGTCACCCCCTTTTTTATAGCTTTGTTTCCCGCCTGTACTGAGACACGGGGTGTCTCAGTTTAGGCTTCTGGGATGACACGGGCGTGTCATTCCCTTCGGTTTGAGTTGTAAGTTTAACTCTTTTTCGTTCCCTTGCTTTTCGTTGCTTTTTCTTGTCCCGTTTGTGGCCTATATGCATTGTTAGCTTAACGTATTATGTGTTAACTTATGTTATGTGAATTTATGATTTGATTTATGTGCTCGTTTTTGAATTATGGCTTCATATGTGCGATATGCTCTTTTAACGTGCGTTTATGACCTTCTGTCTCGTTTATATGCCTTGCATGATCATTCTTTGCTCTTTCTATGCTATGAATGCTCTGATAACATGTTGTATAGTATGGTATGATCGTTATATGAAATCTGTGAATCCGTTTGATAGGATTTATGAGACTTATGCATTAATATGAACTCGTATGCACTATTGGTCAATTTGTTAAGCTTCATAAGCATCACTCGCATTCATATGCATTTGCCGAGCGTCAATATGGTTCATTTTGAGTCTAAGTTGGTCTCTTGCTCTTTTCTTTGTTCTTAGGTTCGTTCCGTTGTGAGGAAGTGGTTCGTCTGACTCCTTGTGGTCCGTTTTGTTCGGATTGGTCGCCAGGTGAGGTTTCTTTCTTTTTAGCTATTATGACCTACAACCCAATATGTAATTTTGCGGGAATTGGCCCATTTTCTATGAAATCCGTTGAAAATGCTTTTATATGTATGTAAGTTATGTTTTGTTTATTCGTTTTCGAAAAGGGTTGGTGTGTGTACGTGTTAAGTTTTGGCAAGAAAGCTTTTGTGATAAGTATACGCTTTGTGGGATATGTGTGAGTGAGTTCTGTGATCTATGTATGGGCCCCGGAGAAGTGGTATGTGATCTCGGGTCGGCCATGGGGTCGCCGGGCTCTCTCTTCAAAACGACTCCACAAAAGGGAGACTTCGCCCATCCTCGGGAGGTCGAGGGGAAGGCGGGTCTTCTTGAGCTGGCGGTGTGGTTAGTGACCCGTCGAAGGAGCGGGCGGATCCCCCGTCTCATTCAGTGTATCAGTGGGGGTTGAGAGGGGCACCTCTCTCCCCAAAACGGTGTTGGGGTGGAGTTGGGTTGTGATTTGTTTTGTTTTCATTTCGCCTTGGTGTATGGAGTAAGTAAGGGTGATGGATTTAAGCTTTCAGTTCGTTATGTCTTCGTTTATGGTCGTGAAACGGGGGTGGATTTCTAAACTCTAAAACCTGACTGAATTTGGCCTTCGGCCCCAAACTTCTTTCTTTATATATATTACCACTGGTTAAATGTCTTAGAATGCAAAAACCACGCCCGGTTCACGAACCCCTCTCAGCTTTGTAAATGCTTTGCTCTTATGTATATGTATGGGTGCGTTTGTTAGCCCCCTCACCAGTCTCTAGGACTGACCCTCGTTATTTCTATCTTTTCCCCCTTTGATTTGAATTTGTAGGTATTCGTTCTGAGGAGTTGGAGCTAGGCGGTTGTCTTTGAGTCTTTATTTTGGGAGAGCTTGAGTCACATGCATTGTAATTTGTTCAGTTATGCATTTTGTTAAGTTTTGATTTAAATTCGAAATTGTAAAAGTTTGTATAACTTGAATCGAAACTTTTGATATGTGTCGAGTATGTTTATTTGCTTTATGAAATTCTGGTGCTTCCGCATTCGTTATTTGTTTTATTGCGTGCTCTGAGTAGGGTCTAGACCGCCTAGCTTAGGTTGGATTTTTTGTTTGTCACCCGTTCGCCGTGGCTTGATACGTGGTTGGAGTTCCCATTTCGCTTCACGTGTTGGGTTACGGTGCAGGGAATGTGGCGCCCTTCGCTCCGGGGTGTTACATGAATGGAAGTGAATGACTTGATTATATGATTTAAATTCCTTAATAGTGCACATGAACATTTTCATAACATAATCATATCTTTTATACATTTATATCATGATCATTACATTGCCGAGCGTCTTATTTGGTCATATTGAGTCTCACTTCACCTCTCTTGCACAGATTTTGATCACGTTGGAGACGAGGCCGGTCAGTGAGGCTCGTGTTTGCTCCTTTTTGCGGTTTAAGGTGGATTTCTCTTCTACGTAGATATATGACCCCATATATATACCTTCATTGTGAAAGTTTTCGACCAAACTTAATATATATATATAGAGTCGATTTAAAGAGTAAATGTTTTCAACGTAAAGCCTTATTTTATGAATCCTACCTAATGTTTTGGCGAGAAATGAACGAATGCACGAATGGGGCCCAGGGACTTAGTGTGAGTGGCTATCCGGGAAGGCACGGGCCGACGGTGATCCCTCACACTAGTTCCACCAATGAACGGCGTAACCGGACCTCATTAGGAGTTCGCGAGGAATGGACGTTGAGCGCCATCTGGGGAGTCATGTAACCCCTTTTGGTCAATGAATGGGTGGTCGGGCCCTGCAAACCCACCACCAACCCGGAGGAAGAAGGTGTAAATGTTAATGAATGTGCACAAAAGAATGATTGCATGAAAATAATGAATGAATGAATGTTTAAAGGATTTACACAAGGTGTTGGTTGGAGATATTGCATGCCCACTCGTCGGGCCACTAATGACCTAATATTAATGATTCGTTATAATCCCTTTTCATGATTTCTATTCACCCACTTGGGAAAGTCTTTAAAAACCTCACTTGGGATTATAGCTTGCATGTGATTGTTTAATTACCGTCATATATTCTATTCATGCCCTGTTTTAAACCCACCAGTCCCTTTTGGACTGAACCCGTTTGGTTTTCAGTTGTTTTGTGCTGGTGTTGAGGGAGCTAGGCGGGAATACGAGTCCTAGGTCTTGCATTCGTCTCTAGCTCTTATATTTTGGTCTTGCACTTGCATACTATAGTTTCGATATTTGCATATGGATATTATTATGGAGCGTACATATTTTGGGCCGTGATGGCATGTGATGATGTAGATGAATTATTTTTGGAGCTGTGATGCTCATTGTATATATATATGATGTATGATCGTTTATTGCTTCCGCTTTAATGTTTATTCTGATTTTATGGTTCAAGGGTTAGTCCCGCCTAGCTTAGAGTGTGTGTTTGTCCCCGTTCGCCGTGATTTGGCTCGGGTATGGATCGTCCATTTCATATTCGGATCGGGTCTCGGTGCGGGGATGTGACACCTTGCACTCGGGTGTTACAATAAGGACTAGGATTTCAGCCTGTTGGGAATGGTGCCCTGGAAATTCAATTTATTGAATTAATTAAAATGAATTTACAGCGAGTTGTGAATATTTCACATATTAATAAATAATGACTTGTGGTGGTACTCTCATATGAAATGTTTTTCATAGGAAAAGACTTTGAATACCGAAATCACGTGTCATTAAAGTTCTAGTCGGTAAGATAAGAATATGTTCTTATCAAGACTATAACGTGGTTATATAAGATGATTAGTCTTTCGTCATAGGGAATAGTGATTCCAATTATAAGACGTTGATGATTTTCAATAGGATTGGAAACATCGAACTGGACCACTGAGATTATTCATTTTATACTGCTATCTAAAATGAATAAAATCTCAGGAAGCATTGTACTCTTAATCCTGATAATATTTCGGATTTAGGCATGTAGTGTTAGTCTCTGTAACATACTTGAAGTGAGGTCTCGATAACGGGTGGCCAAAATACTTTGTATGATTCAGTGACAACATGAAATGTGCTAAAGAGTTATATTGTTCGAGGAATCTGTGGCCTTGCTGGAAGGTAAAAGATATCCCTTAAATAGATTTGCAAAAGTTAGAATTAAGACTTCGGCCAAAGCACTTCGCGTGATACGTCACCGAAGTTGTATGTTGAATGTGTTTCACGTACAGAAAATTTGAACTTAAGGCAAATCAATAAATTTCAAATTAGAGATGAAAAATAAATGATAGTAGTTGTAATTTATTTTTCATGGATATCAACACGGAGGAGTAAAATGAAAAATTATTCTAGATCGAGAAATTCGTGAATAATTTAATTAATTTTAGAGTGCAACAATATTTATTTAGTGGAATTAAATATTATTAAATGGTAATTAATTATTGTCATGAGATGATAATATATTAATCCATTTGGAGCTAAAATTAATTAGTTCTGTAGGTCCCCCTGCAAGCCCCAATTGAAAACCCAAAGAGAAAATATTAAGAGGAGAAAGAGAAATGAATTTTTCAAAGTGTTTGAAAATAGCCAAGGGATTTATTTTAAGAAAATAAATCAATTTCCAAAGAGTTGGAAATGTCCGGAATTTTATTTTGGAGAAAATAAAATTTTCATCGGGGAAAAAAAAAAATGGTGATGACATGGCAGCTGACGTGGCATGCCACGTCAGCAAGGTGGGCCCAGGTGGCGCTGACTGGGCAGCCACGTGGACGGCCCTGATCGCGCCACATCAGCGCAAAGCAACGGTCCAGATTTATCTGGACCGGGTCGATCAAACGGGTCGCGGTTCGGTCAAAGTGTCGGGTTCCCGGATAGGGTCGGACCGGAACCGGACACGTGGCGGCACAGGAATCGGCCACATCGTGATTAAACCCTAGGCCGCGAGTGGAACACAAGGTGGCCGATCGGCGCGTTCTCGGCGGCGTTGGACTCGTGGTGACAAGGGCTACGATGTGGTCACCTCGGTTTTCATGTCCAAGTTGGCTACGCAAGTGGGGATGTGAAATAACCATTTTACCCTTGCTTTTGTATCCAAAATGACTGTTTTGCCCTCATATATTTGCCTATAAATAGGCTGATACCCACCTCATTTCTTCATAACATTTTTGGGATGGTTTTGGCCAATTTTTGGCTTTGAAATCAAGTCCCATTTTCTCCTAGTTAATTCCGATTTATTTTGGAATTAATTTTAATTAGGTGTTTATATAAAATGCCTAATTTCCGGAGATTAAACCCTGAAAAGGGTTTTCTAGTTTAAAGTTTGTTTTCTCTAAGTATTTAGAGAAATACTTTCGGAGCCCACACTTCGAGGGTTTCTCTGGGGTTATTGCAGGGAAGCTCTACCGGTTTCACGAGAAGATCGGGTATCGGATTCTCGGGAGGGGAATTCGGGAGCTGGAAAAATATCGTTAGATAGCCATGTTTGTAGTATGGTAATATTTTACAGTTGTTTTAGTTTAAACATGATAAATTATGTGCTCTTAAGTGTTAATTGCATGTTAGATATTTCTCTGCTTAAGTGATTTAAAATTTATTATCAATTGCATGTATATACTTGAGTAGATCCGGCTAGTCTTCCGCTTTTGTATTAAAATGTTTTAAAAATATTTTAATACTTGTATTATAATAAAAATTTTAAAATATGGTCCCGGACTGCTACTGTTCTAGGCCCACCTCCCAGCAACTGGTATCAGAGCTGTCCTCTAGATATATACATGCATTGATATGATGCATGCGATGCATAATTTTAAATCTGCTAATGTGCACGTAAATTCTGTCAAAGGAGACTGGTTTTTAAGTGGGACCATTTGTGACCCCTCCAGTGTTTCCTGGGAATTTACGTGGAATGGTAATTTTCTGGGAATCGATTTCATTAATCTTCCTGGTTAACTACCGAATCAGTAAACATGATTTAAATTATGAGATAATTTATTTATAACATGTTTACTTTATGCCATTTATTTTAAGCATGATAATTATGTGATAATTATATGAAAGCATGCTTAATTATTTTTTTATGGCATGATCATGATAATATGAGATATTATGATATTTCAATTATGCATATTTTATTTAATGTGATTAAATAGTATTATTTAATAGAGATTAGACGCGATGCATAATTCAACTAATATTTTTCGGCCTAATTAATAAATAGTTATTAAATTGCCTTAAAATATTATTAGGATTATAAATGTGATTTAGTAATCCTAGTGGGAGGGTATTAATTAGATTAATCACTTCCAATAATAAGACGCCAAAAGTGATTATTAAATAATCAACAGATAATCCACACCCTTTAAAAATTCAAGTGGGAGCGAGATGAAAAGAGTTGGATTCTCACGGCCTCCATTACCGGTCTATAGTATAGTGGATATATACTACTCCCCTCGGCGGGTATGTAATCACGGTATACAAGATTAGACTTCTATGGATAGAATGAAATACGGGAAAGTCAGCTCGACCACGCCTCCGTGGAGTGTCTTGACCTACTCGTACGGACTTCTAGGTAATGGTGCACACTTGACTAAGTAATGTATTAACCTCCCCTCGGAGCTCTGTTACATTTACTTAGAGGCCAAGGGTTGACGTGGTGGATTGACATTGTTTGGTAAGAGTTACCTAGATGACATGTTAATTAAGAATAGTTCTTGCTTTTCTAAGAGGTTTTCGACCTCGCCTCCGGGGAGTCAACTGCGGTTAGTTAAGTCACCATTGCGTAAATCAAAATGCTTAAGTGGATTTCATTTATTGGTTGGACGCAGAAAAAAGTGAAATACATAATAATAACTTGCACTTATTTATTTATTTCAGTTTTATAATTACGATCTCTCTTGACCTACTCCAAACTATATGTCTATAAGGAAAGAGGCTAGTAAGGGTTCAACTATGCTGATTAGGAAATGAATCTTGACATCGTGTTGAGACACGAAAGTTTACGTATTCACTGAACCTTATCCGAAAATTTCGGAAACTACAACCAGTCAGGATTAGAAAGACGCTTATTCTAAATGGATCAAGTGTGATGATCTGGCTAGTCTTATATCCTGACATCTGTCTTAAAAGTTCTTGAGCATCAGATGCATGAGATGTCCACTGATAAGAACATGTTTTGAAGACAGAATCGTACGAAGGTACGAGCCACGAAAAAGGTTGTTAATTACAAAGATGTTTGAAGGATCACTGGCTCAGAATCATATTATGAATATGATAACTAATCTAAACGAGATTGAAAACCTTTGTGCTTAAAGAAACAGTCTTAACAAATAGGATACGATCCTATACTCTCTGCCTAAGTCGTTTGTGCGTTCAAGATTAATTTTAATTTTTTTTTTGAAAACCTAACCTGAACCAATGAGCGACCTCAATATGGCAGAAAAGGGTGATATAGACTAAGGGAAAAGTTCTCGTAAATCAGACATCAATATCCACGGCCTCAAAAGCCAGTAAGTGGAAGAAAAAAAAAAAAAGGAAAAGTTCCAATCTAAGGTTCAGAAATAGAAAGTCAAATCCGACAATGGAAAAGTGTTTCTATTTCGGTGGTAACTAGCATTGGAAAAGAGATTGTCCAAAATACTTAGTCTGTCTGTTTGCTACGCCGTTTAGATAAGATATGAAGATATCTTACTCATTGAAAATATGTTTAGTTGAAAATTCACCGGACTCCTGGTGTGTGAACTTGAGATCAACTAATCATATTTGCAAGTCGTTGCAAAGATTCAAACCAACCAGAAGGTTTGAAAAACGGCTAACATGCAACTACTGCTCAAGGATAATACAAGTGTAATTGTATTAGCAGTAGGAACTGTAGTATTGTATTTTCGCAATAGGGTTTTATATTACACGTGCCGTATAAATAGAAATTTAATTTCTATGAGTTATTTGATAACTAATGGTTTAACTGTTTGTTTTGAACAAAAGTTTACCGCTAAGCAAAATAAAAGGTTTATTTGCTCTGGCAAAATAAAAGATGGTTTTTTATACCTCAATGAAAACCCTAATTCAAGTTTAACAATAAGAAGCTTGACTTACCATCTAAGAGGAAAAACTTTTACATGACACCTATCTATTGGTCAATTGAATCTGAATAGGATCTAAAGACTGATTGTTGAGTCCTATTGACTTGAAAACAGTATCAATCTACGAATCCATTAAGAAAGTTAAAATGACCAAGAAGCCTTTTTGAGACAAAGGGTACTTAAGCCATGAAGTTGCTTGTGCCAGTTCATACGGATATATGATCCTATCAATGATCAAGCAAGAAAAACTTTTGGATGCTTCATCATTCATTTGAATGATTACTCTAGATACAGATATGTTTATTTGATGAGACTTATGTCTGTATTTTTGAAGAGTTCAAGGAATATATGACTAAAGTCAAAGAGTCAAATTAGAAAACATATCAAGGCACTTCGATTAGATCGAAATAGTGATAAGTATCTAAGTTCAGAGTTAAATAGAATTTCTCAAATGAGATTAGATCTCAACTATCTGTATAAGATACGTCTTAGCAAAGATGTATTGCAGAAAAGAGAAATAGAACTTTGATAATGATGGTAAGATTCATGAAGAGTCATGCTGCTCTGCGAAGTTCATTTTGGGGTCTTGCGCTCAAAACAACAAATACACTAAACCTAGTTCTATCTAAGTCAGTTCCTAAAACACTGATGGATCTGTAGCTGGGGTGAAAACCCTGTATCTCTTATCTTCGAATTTGAGGTAGCCTGGTCCACGAGTTAAGGATGGATCCTGACAAGTTAGAATAAAGAACAAAGTTTTACCTGTTCTAAGGTTATCCTAGAAGAACAAGAGGTGGTATATTTTGTAATTTGAGAATCACAAAAGATGTTTGTGAATGTTTCAAAGATAATTACATAGATAACCACAAAGGGTGGAGGCAAAGTAGCGTTAAAAGAAATAACAGTATTAGATACTGATTTCCATAAACCCGTGATAATTGAAAATGTATTAGATACATGTGATGTACCAAATACAACATATGATGTAGAGACGTGTTGTAACGCCCTGTGTTTTCACACGTGCAGGTAAGAGTTACGTGCGCAATTACATTTAATTATATGAGTTATATCTTGTTTTACTAATTGAATTTGTTTCTAATTTGATTTAATTGTTTAAAGTTTATATGAATTCTAATTTGAGATATGAATATATGAATGAAATTGTGAAATTGTGAATTTCGTGAATTCGGTGTTAATTGAATGAATTTACGTGTTTCGTGTAATTCGTGGACTTGATTGTAACTTATTTGAATGTTTTGGACTCAATTCGAAATTGGGTTTGGGCTTAATTGCCACTTTTTGAAAGTTTAGGGACCTATTTGTATATAGGCAACCCTGAACGGTTTTCGCGATATCTTGAGCTCCGGACCTCGAAATCGAGATCCGTAACCGGCGTTGAACTTGTTTCGACGATACTTATCCATTAAACTTGACCTTATACTTTTTCGATACCGTTTGAACCTTCGACAACGAATCTTTCCACAACCTCGACCTTGTAACTTGTTTTAACCGTTTCCTAAACGAATCGGACTTGAACCGACCCGAATACTACCCATTTCTTTTCTAAATATCAGCATTTCTTTCCTTGATTGCCATTTTGATCGATCATTATCAGCTCCAAGAGAAGGAAGAGAGCTCCAAGAAACCCTTGTTTGATCATCCAAACCCTAAGCTCAAGATTAACCAATCTTCCAATCTTCTTCTAAGGTAATAAGTGATTTGAATTCTCCATCTTCTCCTCTATATGTTCATCTAAGTGAAGCATGATAGATGTTGGGGAATTGATAGGGTTTGAATGAAAGCATGAATTGGGGTTTGATCTTGAACTTGGAATTTTAATTGTTTTGAGTGAAAGTTGATGGATGGAATGTGTTGCTTGTAGCTTCCTTATCATTTCTATATGCTAAGATTTTGTGTAGGTTGAGTATAGCATGATTTGCCATTATTGAAGCTTGAAGCTTCCATGGAGGATAGCTTGATTTTGGATGATCTTTTGCAAATCTTAAGCTTGAATTCTTGAAAGTATGAATGAGTTGTATTATTTGCATGAGTTTTGTGGCTTGAGTACATATCTTAGTGCAATATAAGAGCTTCCCTATGGCTGCCCCTGTTTTTGTAAGCTTTTCCCTCGAGAAACAGAGCTTATGCTCTGTTTCCTCTTTGAAAACGATGAGCTGACACGGCCGTGTCAGCTTTGAACTGATAATGGACACGGCCATGTTGGGCTCTCGACTTTGATTTTTTTCTGAATTTAATCTCGGACACGGCCGTGTCCAAATGCTTTGTAAACTCAACACGGCCGTGTCAAGCCCTCGACTTTGAATTTTTCTGATTTTAAACCTCGGATACGGCCGTGTCCGTTTCCTTTGAAAACTTAACACGGCCGTGTCATTTAAACCTTGGACACGGCCGTGTCCTTTGAAAACTCAACACGGCAGCTTTGGGGAACCTCTTTTATTGTTTGTTTTACGTTTATGACTCGTAATGGTGATTATATTAAATCTATGTTTTATGATTGATTTATGATATTGATGACCATACGAATGAAAGTATGAAAGTATGAACGATATGAACGGGATTGAATACGGTTTTACCGTATAATGAACAAAACTTGGTGAGTTATGTGTTTAATTGAATTCTATGATATTCATGACCATATTTGAACACATTATTGCATTTTAAGCATTCCTTAACATGATATTGCATAGCCGAGCGTCTAATGTGGTCATAATTGAGTCTCACACTACCTTTGTCACACAGATCTTGATCCCGTGGGTGACGAGGTCGAGCAGTGCGAGCTTTGTCGGGTTCTTTTGTCTATCAGGTGGGCTTTTCTTCTATTAGTTAACAATATGACCCCGAACACCTAATGTGCAAGATTTTTGGCCAAAACCCTATATAGGTATTTATACCATGTTTTATGAACAAATGTCTTAAACGAAAGCCTTTTATTATGACTATCCTACCAAATGTTTTGGCGAGTAATGAATGAGTGATCACAATGAATGAGGGCCCGGGACTTAGTGTAGTGGTGAACCGGGGAAGCATGGGCTGACGGGAATCCATTTATACTAGTTCCAACAATTTCGGCAACCTGGATTTCACTAGGAGATTAGTGAATGAAAGGGGTCCCGCGCTTTTGGGGATTCATGTACCCCTCTAGCATTAATGAATGAGGGCTCGGGCCTTGCAAACCCGTTCCCTACCCGGAGGAAAAAGGAGTATATGAATGAACGAATGAATGTTCTAATGAATGTGCACGAAAGAAAGAATGCATGAACGAATGAATGAATGAATGATTAATGAATTACACGAGGTGGTGGTTGGAGATAATGCACGCCCTCTCGCCGGGCTATTAATGACCTAATGAATGAAATGAACGGTTATAATCCTATTCGTTGTATCTTATGTAACCACTTGGGGAAAAAGGGTTCTAAACCTCGAGTAAGGATTATAACTTGCATGTACGTGTTTAAATTCCGCAATATTATACTATTATGCCTATCTTTTTATACCCACCAGTCTATCTAAGACTAAACCCGGAGTTGTTTCAGTTGTTTTTGCAGGAAGGGGGATGCTAGGCGGGATACCAGTCAGGGAGAGTCTTGCATCGTGTCTAGCCTTTCCTTTACACGTATATGACTACATTTTGTTCATTTTGGATTTTTTGTATGTATGGAGCGTACTTGTATATGGTACCTATATGTATCGTATTCAGACTTCAATATTGGTACATAGAGCGTATAGCTCAATATATGAATTACATGTTGGTACCTAGAGCATCTAGCTCAATATATAATATATGAATGATTGCTTCCGCTTTTCTATTGCTCTGTTTGTTTGTTGTTGTTGTTGGGGTTTAGGTTATAGGCTAGTCCCGCCTGGCTTAGCGAGTGTGTATGTCTCCGTTCGCTATGATTCGGCACCTGTATGGAAATCTATTTCGTATACGGGTCGGGTCATGGTGCGGGGGATGTGACGTCTCGCGCTCGGGCATTACACGTGTACACGAGAGCATCATTGTAGTGGGAGGATTTTCAGGACACCTAATGAGATATCTAAGATTGACCCAAGTGGTTGAATCTAACGTATCTGATCCTATCACGTGTAATGAAGCTATGGAAGATACAGACGCTGACCGTTTGGTCAATATCCATGGGATCTAAATTAGAATCTCTGTATTCTAACAAAGTCTTGAACTTGTAGAGGCGCCTGAAGGCATTAAACCCTATTAGATAAAATTAGGTTCTACAAGACGATAAAAGGAGAAATGGACAAAAGTAGAGACTTTAGAGCAAACCTATGGCAAGGGATTTTACCCAGAAAGAAGAAATCTTTTATGAGGTCTTCTCGCCTATAGCAATGCTTAAGTCTGTTATCCTCTCCATTTTATCTCATTATCGATTATGAGATTAGATAAATGGATGTAAAGACTATGTTCTTGAACGGGCAACCTCAAGAAGAAGAGATACATGGCATAGCCTGAAGGCTTCACAACTAGAAATCAGGTGCATATAATGCAAGCTTAAATATCGATTTATGATCTTAAGCAAGCCTCTAGATTATGGAGCATCAAAATTATAAGGCAATTTAAATTCTTTGGATTTGTATAATTGCCTGATGAACCATGAAGTGTACAAAATGACATCATGATAGTGTTTTAACATTTTCATTTTGTACATAAATGATATTCTGCTCATTGGGAATGATGCAAGAATTTGTCAAGGGTCAAGATTCGGATGTCAAATCAGTTTGATACGTAAGACCTATGTAAGACCAATAATATTCCAAGGATCAGACTTTTGTCGTGATCATAGGAATAAGGAGATTAGTTTATCATAAGAAGCATATATTAGTAAGATGCTGGTAAGGTATAATATGATAAATTCCAAGAGAGGTTCATTACCTTTTAGATATGGAATCTATCTATCTCGGCATCAGTGTCCTGAGACAACTGAAGAGATAGAAGACATGATTAGAGTTCCGCAGCGGGAGCTTTATGTATGTCATATTATGTACAAGGCCAGCTGCCTATTATGAAGTAGGTCTAAGTCAGCAGAAATTAGTCAAACCCTAGAATCTGATACTGGGTAATAGTGAAAGCATATAATGGAGTACTTGAGAAAGACTTGAGATTATATGCTTGTCTACCACAGTGGTGAGCTCATTTCAATAGAAGTACATAGATTCGGATTTACAACCTGATTTGTATTCTAAATGTTTGACATTAGAATACGTGTTTACTCTAGAAAGAGCAACCGTTAATTGGAGAATGTTAAGCAGACTTGTATTGCTTACACCGCCATGGAAGCCAAATATATGGTAGCTTGAGAAGAAACCAGTTAGATGTATTGGATTCATTATTACCTAGTTGTTGGCTCTGAGAAACATCTGATAGATTCCTTCACCAAGGTATTGGCGTAAAAGAGTGCAAAACGAGTTTTGACACTCGTGTGAAAGGAATAAGACTTAGATGTGTGGCCAAATTGAATTTAGGGCAAGTGGGAGATTGTTGGGAATGGTACCCTGGAAATTCAATTTATTGAATTAATTAAACTGAATTTACAGCGAGTTGTGAATATTTCACATATTAATAAATAATGGCGTGTGGTGGTACTCTCATATGAAATGTGTTTCATAGGAAAAGACTTTGAATACCGAAATCACGTGTCATTAAAGTTCTAGTCGGTAAGATAAGAATATGTTCTTATCAAGACTTTAACATGGTTATATAAGATGATTAGTCTTTCGTCATATAGAATAGTGATTCCAATTATAACACGTTGATGATTTTCAATAGGATTGGAAACATCGAACTGGACCACTTAGATTATTCATTTTATACTGCTATCTAAAATGAATAAAATCTTAGGAAGCATTGTACTCTTAATCCTAATAATATTTCGGCTTTAGGCATGTAGTGTTAGTCACTGTAACATACTTGAAGTGAGGTCTTGGTAACGGGTGGCCAAAATACTTTGTATGATTCGGTGACAACATGAAATGTGCTAAAGAGTTATATTGATGGAGGAATCTGTGGCCTTACTGGAAGGTAAAAGATATCCCTGAAATAGATTTGCAAAAGTTAGAATTAAGACTTTGGCCAAAGCACTTCGCGTGATACGTCACCGAAGTTGTATGTTGAATGTGTTTCACATACAGAAAATTTGAACTTAAGGTGAATCACTAAATTTCAAATTAGAGATGAAAAATAAATGACAGTAGTTGCAATTTATTTTTCATGGATATCAACACGGAGGAGTAAAATGCAAAATTATTCTAAATCGAGAAATTCGTGAATAATTTAATTAATTTTAGAGTGCAACAATATTTATTTAGTGGAATTAAATATTATTAAATGGTAATTAATTATTGTCATGAGATGATAATATATTAATCCGTTTGGAGCTAAAATTAATTAGCCCTGTAGGTCCCCCTGCAAGCCCAATTGAAAACCCAAAGAGAAAATAGTAAGAGGAGAAAGAGAAATGAATTTTTCAAAGTGTTTGAAAATAGCCAAGGGATTTATTTTAAGAAAATAAATCAATTTCCAAAGAGTTGGAAATGCCCGGAACTTTATTTTGGAGAAAATAAAATTTTCATCGGAAAAAAAAAAATTTTTCGGTGATGACGTGGCAACTGACGTGGCATGCCACGTCAGCAAGGTGGGCCCAGGTGACGCAGACTGGGCAACCGCGTGGCATGCCACGTGCGCGACACGTGGACGGCCCAGATCGCGCCACGTCAGCGCAAAGCAACGGTCCAGATTTGTCTGGACCGGGTCGGTCAAACGGGTCATGGTTCGGTCAACGGGTCGGGTTTCCGGATACGGTCCGACCGGGTATGGTTCCGGGTCGGACCGAACCCGGACAGGTGGCGGCACAGGAATCGGCCACATCTTGATTAAACCCTAGGCCGCGAGTGGAACACACGCGCCGCCTTGAGGCGGCGCGTGAGGGCGCGTCCGGCGGCGGATCGGCGCCTTCTCGGCGGCGTTGGACTCGTGGTGACAAGGGCTACGATGTGGTCACCTCGGTTTTCATGCCCAAGTTGGCTACGCAAGTGGGGATGTGAAATGACCATTTTTCCCTTGCTTTTGTATCCAAAATGACCGTTTTGCCCTCATATATTTACCTATAAATAGACTGATACCCACCTCATTTCTTCATAACATTTTTAGGATGGTTTTGGCCAATTTTTGGCTTTGAAATCAAGTTCCATTTTCTCCTAGTTAATTCCGATTTATTTTGGAATTAATTTTAATTAGGTGTTTATATAAAACGCCTAATTTCGGTCGATTAAACCCTAAAAAGGGTTTTCTAGTTTAAAGTTTGTTTTCTCTAAGTATTTAGAGAAATACTTTCGGAGCCCACACTCCGAGGGTTTCTCTGGGGTTATTGCAGGGTAGCTCTGTCGGTGTCACGAGGAGATCGGGTATCGGATTCTCGGGAGGTGAATTCGGGAGCTGGAAAATTTTCGTTAGATAGCCATGTTTGTAGTACGGTAATATTCTACAGTTGTTTTAGTTTAAGCATGATAAATTATGTGTTCTTAAGTGTTAATTGCATGTTAGATATTTATCTACTTAAGTGATTTAAAATTTATTATCAATTGCATGTATATACTTGATTAGATCCGGCTAGTCTTCCGCTTTTGTATTAAAATGTTTTAGAAATATTTTAATACTTGTATTATAATAAAAAATTTAAAATGTGGTCCCGAACTGCTACTGTTCTGGGCCCACCTCCCAGCACGGCCGCCCCTCTCTACTTATATATAGGGGAGCTCGAGCTCCCCTTAGAGAGGAATTGACAATTTCTTTTGGTTCATGTGTTGAACACCATCCTTTCTCCAAGATCAAATAAACCCTAGGTTAAGCCTAAACACTAACTAGAGAACTAGCATCCTTACAAGTTAGATTGTAATCAAGTTTGTAGACTATCTCTAGAGAGCTTCAAGTTAGAAGTTTTTAAAGATTCGAGATTTACCAAGGAGAGGGGATCAAGCCGCGAGAACAGCGTTCTTGGGTGGCTTGAAACGCTTCAAGAAAGATTATTGAAAAGTAAGTTTCTAATCTCTACAAATTCGGATTCACGATTGCGAGTTTCGATCCTTTTTGGTGGAAAATTTTTAAGTTTTCGCTGCTTTTTGACTCCTATTTTCCAACAAGTGGTATCAGAGCCACCTCATTAATCGTGTTTCTGATTCGTCTCCAATTAACTCAATTTGGTAGAAATTCTTAGGCTTAGATGCAAATTAGGTATTCTTGAGTTCTTTTAGAAAGCCTGAATTACGAAACTGTATTTTTCCTAAAAGTATCTGAAAAACGTTTTCGAAATTTGATTGAAATTATTTGGATCAAATATATTTAAATTGTATTTTAAATTTAGGATTGTTGTTGGTTTTTGAACTAAAAGTACGAAACACGAAATCGTGATGCGAAAACCCGAGACTAGGCGTGCTAGGGCGTTGCACGCCCAGACCCACACCACTGCCGCACAGCAGTCTCGCAGCCGGGAGGGACTATCCGCCCATCCCTCCCACAACCGCGTGGGAGGCCACCCGCCAGCTCCTAGGCGCACCCGCACACCCCTCCTGTAACCGCGCGGGAGCCTGCAGGCCATGCCTGCCCAACGGCGGCGTGCAACGCGCGGGAGGAGGCGCGCCATGCGCCCGCGCGCTGGCAGCTCACGCTACCGGTTGCGCGCAGCGCTAGCGCGCACGTCCATGCGCGGGATGCTGCGCGGCTACCGGGCATGGTCTCGGGCGAGCGTGCAGTCTGTTTCGGACCGTTCGTTTCGTGATCTTGATTTTCGTGTTTAGTCCAATCCAATCCCGATTTAATTTTTCTGAAAAATTATGTTTTATTTAAATTAAAAATTATTTTTGAAATAATTGTTTAAATTAGGATTTTGAAAAATTAAGCGATTTAAATGTTGGGAAAATTGTAAACTTTATTTTATGAAAATATTGAAAGAATAAAATTGTTAATTTTTAGAAATTAATTGGAATTTTATTAGTTTATTGTTTTTCGAGTTTTATAGAAAAGGCTCTTGAACAAGAATTGCATCTAAGTCGTGTTTTAAGCTATTAGAGCTTAAAGCGAGAATTTTAATTTATTGGTTAAATTTAAATTCTTGCAATTTATGCATGTTAGGTGATCATGGGCTTAGACTTATGTATGGTTTTAATTTATGCACATGGATGGTTTAAATTGGGGTTGGAGCCTATAGTTGCGTTTTTCAATTGAGGTTGGAGCCTCACTTTTGTGCGTACTGTTATGTGATTTATCATGTGGCTTTCCATAATACTGTTTTTGAGGCTGGGGTATGCCCCGTGTATTTGTCTAAGGCCAATATGAAGATTGAGCCTTATTACTTTTCAGTACTTTTTCATTTTTTTTTTAGAGTAGAATAGGTGGTGAGGTTTTATTTTCATTTTGGAGACAATGCACTCATGGAGTAAGATGCACCACATTCAAGTAACAAGGAGGCCATAAGTGAAGACCCCTCAAAATGTTAGGGAGGGAAATGTCAATTGAAAATGTAATAGAGATAGGGCTAGTATTTTGTTACTGCTTTCCCTTATATTATTTAAATTGTTTATGTGGCAAGTATGTTAGAACTTGTGATTGTGGAGTGGCTCCCACATATCACGCATAAGATAGGTAGAACCCATGATCATCACATGTTAGTATCGTGTTAGGACATGTTATCTGCTAAGTGCTTGTGTGAAATGCATTTAAGTTGTACTTGCATTAATCAAGACTAATTAAAATTGGATAACATATATGTTAGTGAGGTCGAACCAGACAACTCTCCGGTTGATTCGAAAATTCTAGTTAAATATTAAGCTAATTTCGAATAAATAGGTGTTTAATTCGAGATGCAAATTTCGAATTAAATTCCTAGCCTTCCATCAATAGGTTTTAAGTTTAGTAAGTGAAGCTAGTTATTGTCCACGAGTCGTGGGATAACTAGTGGAGCTTATTAGTTCTTAGTGACCTAATTGATCATTTTAAATGATCAATATTTCGTGGTCAATTCTGGCAAGGGCGATGTCAGCGAGTCGTGGATCGTTCGAACTAAGGTTTGATCATGATCTTATGATTGATGGGTCTAGCTTAACGCCTAAGTAAATATGGATGTCGCACGAGTCGTGGGTCCATACTGAAAGATAGGTGATGCAAAAACAATTACTAAGAGTTCTAAAGGTGTTAGAATTGGTAAGTTATACCTACCTAGGGTTTTACTTAGAATGTCCGCGAGTCGTGGGTTCGAGGTAAAATGCTTAGGATCTTAGTACCCATTGCGAAACGTGTTCCTCTTAGATCTTTTGGAATTATAGATCTTTGAAAAACAGTGGGAGCTACATAAGATTAAAGACCTTATCTATTGTATATCGTTATAATTCAGCATGCTCACTAGTTCTCTGTTTTACCATTTAGGTCGTAGATTCTGTGATTCTCTACGTGTTTTGAAATGGCAACAAAAAACCCTCTTGTATCGATCCTCGAGTCAAACAAGTTGACTGGTCCCAACTATTCTGATTGGCTGAGGAATCTGAAAATCATTTTAGATTCTGAGAAGAGAACTTATGTTCTCTTCGAAGGGGAGCCTAGTCTCGAAGGGGACGCTCCCACTCGGGCCGAGCGGGACTCGATCCAGAAGTGGAAGGAAGATAATCTCCAAGCCCGTTACCTTATGTTGGCTAACATAAAGGCAACATGAGGCCATGGAATTTGCTTGGGAGATTTACAACCACTTAGAGCAACTTTACCGCCCTCATGAACGTGTTACAAGGTATAACACTTCAAAGGAATTGTTCCACTTGAGAATGAGGAAAGGTTCAAGTGTCCATGAATATGGACTCAAGTTTCTCGCCCTTACTGAGAAACTTGCTTCCATGGACATGCCACTGAAAGATGAGCTTTCAGTGGACTTGTTGCTAGCCTCGCTCCCACCATCATTCAACCCATTTGCACTTAACTTTAATATGAATCATGCTGGTGCTACTGTACCTGAGCTGATTAGTCAGCTTGTGACTGCTGAAAGCACGATCAAGAAGGACAATAAGGTTCTGATGGTGAATGCTCCATCTTCCTCTTCTGGGCCTTCTAAAGGTAAGGGCAAGAAAGCCCAAAAGAAGAAGAAGAAGCCCCTTAGGCCGACTGGTGGCATTTCGAAGGGGAAGACCCAGAAGAAGAAGCGTGATCAGAAAGAGGATGTTTGCTTCCTTTATGGCAAAGCGGGACATTGGAGGAGAAACTGCCCAGAGTACAAGGCTACTCTAAAGAAAGGTATGTTTCTCATTGAAGTAAATCTTTCTATTAATTCTAGTTCTTGGATACTTGATACCTGTTGTGGAGCTCATATCTGTAATAATGTACAGATGCTAAATGAAGTTCAACAACTCAGAGAAGGAGAATGTGTCTTGAAAATCGGAGATGGCTCAAATGTTGAAGCTCGAGCTTTAGGCACAATTAGATTAGATTTTGGTAGTTTTGAGTAAGTTTTAAATAAAGTCCTTCATGTACCGAGCATTATTCGTAATATAATTTTAGTTCCAATTTTAGATTGTGAAGGTTATGAAACTTATATTAAGAATGGTAAATATTTTATCAAACGGAACAACTCTTCCGTTCACATCGGTACTCTAAGTAATGGACTTTATCTAACTCAGAATATCAATATTATGAATATACAACGAGAAACTAAACGTAAGAGATATGATAAAGTTTCAGCTCCCTTATGGCACGCTGGATTAGGACACATTTCCAAGAACAAAATTAGCAGGATCATTCTCTGAAAATGATCTCAAAGAGTTAACTTCTTGCGAGTCCTGTCTCAAAGGAAAGATGTCCAAAGTTCCTTTTAAAGGAACTGTGGAACGTGCCACTAAGGTCTTGGATTTCATCCATTCTGATGTCTGTGGACCGTTTAGTGTAAGCGCAAGAAACGGTCATCAGTATTTCATAACCTTTACCGATGACTTTAGTCGGTATGGTTATGTATACCTAATAAACTATAAATCTGAAGCTTTTGAGAAATCCCTAGAATTTCAAAAGGAGGTTGAGAACTAAACTGGTCACAAGATCAAAGGACTTCGATCTGATCGAGGAGGCGAGTATCTTAGTGAAGAATTCCTTAATCATCACAAAGATAATGGGATTATCTCTCTGTGGACACCTCCGGGAACTCCTCAACTAAATGGAGTTTCTGAGAGAAGGAATCGAACTCTACTTAATATGGTTCGTTCCATGATGATTTTCACTGACTTACCACCTTCTTTCTTGGGTTATGCCCTAGAAAGTGCAGCAAAGATTTTGAATCTAGTTCCCTCTAAGTCAGTCCCTAAAACGCCCTATGAAATGTGGTATAGTAAAATCCCTAGTTATTCTTACTTAAGAATTTGGGGTTGCCCTGCTTACGTGAAGAGGACAGTGGGAAATAAGTTAGAATCTCGTTCTCACTTATGCTACTTTGTAGGTTATCCTAAGGAATCTAGATGATACTACTTCTATGATCAATCTGAGCAAAAGGTGTTTGTTTCCAAAAATACCACTTTTCTTGAGGAACCGTTCCTTAAAGAAAAGAAAGGCAAGATCATAGAATTAGAGGAAGTACAAAGTGACGCCACGTCACCCACTGAAGAAACATCCCCTTCTGATCAACCACAACCAATCACGAATTTCGATACACACGCAAATCCTCCTCTAAGGCGTTCTGAATGCGCTCCTAGACAGCTGGAGTGATGACATGGATTCTTCCATGAGATCTCTTAAAAGGATAATGATCCTTTAATATATGAGGAGGCACTTTTAGATTCTGACTCTGAACAGTGGATAGAAGCCATGAAATCCGAAATGGATTCCATGAACTCCAACCAAGTTTGGACCTTAGTAGATTTATCTGATGGGGTCAAGCCCATAGGTTGCAAATGGATCTTTAAGAGAAAGCTTGGAGTTGATGGAAGCATTGCAGCCTACAAAGCAAGACTGGTTGCAAAAGGATTCACTTAAAGACCCGGCGTGGACTTTGATGAAACCTTTTCACCAGTTGCAATACAAAAGTCTATTCGGATCATGCTTGCCATCACTGTATAATATGACTATGAGATATGGTAAATGGATGTGAAAACTGCCTTTCTCAATGGTGACATTGATAAAGACATTTATATGGAGCAACCCATAGGTTTCACATTCAGTGGGAGTGAGCAAAAGGTTTGCAAACTCCAAAGGTCAATCTATGGATTGAAACAGGCTTCTAGGGATTGGAACATTCGATTTGATGAATCAGTTAAAGCATTTGGCTTCATTCAAATTTCGAATGAATCATGTGTGTATAGAAAGGAATTGGAGAGCTCAGTGCAATTCTTAGTACTTTATGTTGATGACATCCTTCTTATTGGGAATTCGAAGGATGACATGAAAGTGACTAAGTTATGGTTATCGAAACAATTCGAGATGAAAGATCTGGGTGATGCGTCCTATATCCTTGGAATTAAAATCTATCGAGATAGATCTAGAAGGTTAATAGGACTGTCACAGTCGATGTACATTGACAAAGTATTGAAGAGATTCAATATGGAGTCAGCAAAGGTTAAGAACCTTCCTATGAGTGTAGGAACACGTCTTTCTAAGAAGATGTGTCCTAAGACTAACCTTGAGAAGGAAAGAATGACTCATACAACTTATGCATCAGCAATAGGTAGCATAATGTATGCAATGTTATGCACTCGACCGGATGTGGCTTATGCACTTAGTCTAACAAGTCGTTTCCAATCTAACCCAGGAGATGGTCACTGGGTTGCTTTGAAGAATATTCTTAAGTCCTTGAAAAGTACTAAAGATTTATTCTTAGTTTACGGAGGTCAGAAAGATCTTACTGTCGAAGGATACTGCGATGCAAGCTTTGCATCTGACTTAGATGATCTTAAGTCAATGTCAGGATACATTTTCTGCCTAAACGGTGGAGCAGTGAGTTGGAAGAGTTCCAATCAAACTGCCACTGCAGATTCGACCACTGAGGCCGAATACTTAGCTACAAATGATGCAGCTAATGAAGGTGCTTGGATTAGAAAATTCATTCAATAGTTGAATGTTGTTCCTAGCATGAAAGACCACATTACTGTGTTTTGTGACAATACTGGGGCGGTTGCTCAAGCAAGAGAACCAAGATCTCACCAATGGACCAAGCACATTATGAGGAAGTATCACCTAATCCGTGATATTATCAAAATAGGAGATGTACGAATTGAGAGGGTCGCATCAGCAGAGAACGTGGCAGATCCACTTACTAAACCCCTTAGTCGAGAAGCTTTCCAAGGTCATCTTCAGAAGATGGGACTTAGAGTAGCTTTAGAATGGTTTTGACGGGCAAGTGGGAGATTGTTAGCAATAGTGCCCTAGAAAACCGATTGTACATCCGCTTTGTACTTTTCCTTATTGTAATCATAGACAATCTTTGAATGAAATAACGTATTGGGGTAACACTTCTTTATATGCTCTTGTTTGGTATGCGTTTACTTTAGTTGTACATGTGTGAGAACTCCCCTAATCCTGATGACTTTAGGACTCTACCATTTAGGTGAAATGGTTCATGAAACGAGCCCTATATCACATAAGTCATGATTAGTAAATACTCCAAGCCGATGAGTCCTACAGACAGTGGGAGTGTCAACCTGACTCTTCTAAGGCTTGCTTGTGGGATCACGCCCTTATGAAGGACCACCTTGTTTCATGGAGGTGCAAAGTGTATAGTTGATACGTGTGTGATACATGAGGGTGCTTACTTCCATAAGTAAGTTCACTGAGGTGCCCCGTGTGAGAAGATTCCTCAATGGGAAAGGAAGTTTCTATTTTAGGAAATGGAAACTTCCAGATTAGGAAATATCTCACGAGTCATTGATGTGATTAATTGATCCTTAGACTTGAGGTTCCATGTCACTTTATGAGTTAACTCTGTAGTCTTAGGTATACGCTTTAAAGGGTGTCGCCTTAGACAACTGATTCAAGGCTTATGCTGGGGCTGCACAAGTGACTGATGAAAGTGAATGAGAATCAAGAAAGGACCTACACTTGTATTTGCAAGGTGATCTCTTATTGTGTAAGTCATTCATATGCCATATGGAGTCCTTGGCCAAGGCAGTAGATCAAGATATCAAGATAAGGGTTTCTTGGATTGAGATCAAATGGATATGAAATGCACTTAGCTTTAAGACCAGATTATTAGGGTTCTGATTATTCCGTTACCCTAGATCTTGGTTGAGAGATAATAAGTAGGAGGATTGTACCTCACATGAATCAATGAATTAAAGGTTCTGTCGAATTGAGACATTCCAATTCATCTAGGGGTTAAACACCTGTTGCTAGACTATGGTCGTTTAATCTGTGGACTGATTAATTAATTAGTGAATTAATTAATTAGGGTCACTGCTAATTGAATTGAGAACCTAGAGGGTCACACACAACATGTAACACCCCGGAGCGAAGGGGGCCACATCTCCCCGCACCATAGCCCCATGCGAGTAACGAAATGGGATCTCCGCACCCACACCAAGCTACAGCGAACGGAGACAAACAAAAAAACCCGCTAGGCGGTCTAGACCCTCAAAACATAGTGCGCAAAGAAACAAAAGCAAATGCGGAAGCTACCAAGATCGCAAAATACAAACATACGTGCCAAAATTTATGCCAATTATACAAGATATGCCCATCCAAGGCTAAATGAATCAAATAACAGAAGCTCAAATTCCAAATCATAAATCATACGAAGCTTATACATAGTACCAAACTTATACATATTTATACGTAGTACCAAAACTGAAAGTAAAGATGCAAGGATGCAAAGACTCTCTTATACAACTCGAACAACTCAAAGCAAAAGATACCGCCTAGCACGAACCGAAGACCTGCACCTGCAAACTCAAGAAGCAAAGGGGAAAAAAAGAAACCACGAAGAGGGGTCAGTCCTAGAGACTGGTGAGGGGGCTAACACACACACCCGTACATAAATATAGAGCAAAGCATAGCATAGCATAGCATAATCGAATCTTAGAATATTCATGAACCGGGCGTGGTTTTTGCAATCCAAATCATTTTTATCTCGTGATAACATATATATAGAGAAGGTTTAGGGCCGAAGGCCAAAATCAACCAATTTTAAGAATTAGAAGTCCTCACCCGTTTCATGAATCATAGACAGAAACATATCCATAATGGAAACAAAGCTTATCCTAGTAACTCGGCGAGAACGAGTTCCAACTAATCTCTTTCTCAAAGCAAAACTCGAAGCTTAACACACGAAGACTTAAAACAAACACAAACACATACCTCCTTACTCCATGGGATGGAAGGGTGGCCACCCTTCGCATCCACGCTGATCTGTCAGGGATGTGAGTTTCATGACACTCACATCCCAAGGACTCCGTCCCCCACCTCCCTCCGGGTGGGTTTCGGGTTGATCCTATCGATGTGGAGTCCATACTCGGGAGTGACCCGACGGCCGGCTGCCTTCCCGGGGCTCCTCTGTACAAAACTCCGGGGCCCAAACTTACACTTACACTGATCACAAAAAGCTTATCTCGCCAAAACTGATCAGAAACACACACCAACCCTTTTCAAAACAAAAGAACGAAAATAGCTTACTTATACATAAAAGCGTTTTTGAAACGTTTTATAACAAAAGGGCCATTTCGCACAAATTACAAATCGAACACGTATCTAAGTATATATATACGTATAGGTCACATGCGGGCTGAAAATACATTTAGGGTCGTAGGTCATAATAACTAAAAGAAAGAAACCTCACCTCCGAGAAGCAATGGAAACGAAAGGAGCAAACGGACGTCTAAAGACCACTTCTCCAACCAAGGAACGAACCTAAGAACAAAGAGACAAAAAGAGACATACTTAAACTCAAAATGAACTAATTAGATGCTCGGCGCATGCATATATATACAAGTGATGCAAAAGAAGTAACAAGATATAGCACGTTAAGCGTTCAAGTTCATGCATGTACCCAAGAGTCGAATCATAAGAATGAGGCAAGAATTAAAGCATAACATGTCAAATAAACATCATACGTAGCAAATTATATCACAACTCGTACATATACAAGGTTAGAACGAGCAAGGAATGCAACAAGCTCAAGAAAGTTTCACACATAGCATCAAAACGAATATGCCATCCCGGTCACGTTTACACATTGAAAACAAGTCCATAAAATCAAATTAAACATCTTAACATATAATATAACAAGTTACCATTACATACGAGGCATAGACAAAGCGAGAAGAAATAAAACACAGAATAAAATCACACACGCAACATAAAAGACCAACACGTAAAAAGGGTTTTCAATTAATTCCACAAATTACAATAAAAGACAAACATATGCATTATAATTTATTACAATTTGCATATACTAAATGGCAATACATATTATATTATATCCGAATATGTAATCATCATGGGTAATCAAAGCAAAACAAATAACTTTCATGGCAAAGCAAATACGTACGTGAGCATGCCAATTTCCCCCATGCACGACAACAACTCGCTGCAACGTTTTCAACCAAAAATCTAATTTCGAAAGATAGGACACGGCCGTGTCCATTCTCAGGCATAATGTGACACGTCCGTGTCACATTTTATTAAAAATGGCAGCCCCAACTCGAGAGCTCAACACGGCCGTGTCAACTTTTCAAAAGAATCGGACACGGCCGTGTTGGCCCTTCATTCGCGAAAATAAAATAGCAACAGCAGCGTTCAGCATGGAGGGGAGCAAAGGAAGGAGCAGCAGCAATTCAAGGCAAACTACAGCAGCAAAACGTTGCAATTCCTCACATAAAACACACGTACAACCAGGCAAAGGGGTGAATTCAACAATCAACCAAAACGCTTCAAGAAAACCTTAAGTTCTTCAAGGGTGGATCATCAAACTCGGTTCATACAGCAAATAGAAGATAAGGAATAGAGCAAGCATACAACAAGGATCACGTAGCACAAACCCGCTACTATTCATACACTCATGCAAATCAGCCATAAAACTCCATGAATGCAAGCAAAAGAGGTATCAAATGAAAGGGGAGAAGATGTACATCAAGAATATGTGCTTACCTCTTCGATTTGATGAAGAATGAAGGTCGAAGCGGCTTGGATGAATAATGACGGGAATTCTTCTCTCTTCTCTTTCCCCTGTTCTCTCTCGATCCTGGAGCTGCTGAAAAGGGAGAAATGATCAAGTCGGAGGGTAGGTGGGTGTGTTAGGAAGAAATAGGTTCAAGAATCGGGTCAAACGGAGTTAAAACGAATAAATTACGGGCAAGACGGTAAAGGGTGGTAAATCCGCTCGAGAATCACGTTTTGGGCGAAATTCGGAGCATCAAACGGGCTTAGAAAAATACAAGGCTAGATTCCTTAGTTCCCAATCTTCGTTACGAGTCCGGCGTCACTTCCGGAATTCGAATCCGAATTCCCGAGCTCAAGATATAAATTCGGGAACACGAGGCGCGCTGAAACTAGTTAGGCCCTCGAGTCCCCAACAAATAAAATATGGTGCGTTACCATATCAAACAAGTCCGAAAAACTAAAACGAGCACGTAAATGAATTCATAACACGTATAATTCATGCATATCAAATTTTCACGAAATTTTGAAACGAGTTGAAACTCAAACGAATTAAAAACAAGTTTAAAAACATAAAAACGTTTAAATATTCAATTTTATAAATATATAAATTAATTCAAATAATCACATAATCATTTAAATAACACGTATTTGCATTATTAAATTAATTTAAATACGCATATAAAAATCTCGAAGTGGCGTACCTGTAAGGGCGAGTGAGCGGGATGTTACAAACTCCCCTCCTTGAAAAGGACCTGTCCTCATGTCCTACTGCAAGATCTTGAATGTCTCCGAGTTGACCTCAACACCACACTTCCGCTGCACTACTCTGATCCAAAAAAGCCGTAGACAATCCTCGGCACATTACTTCTTATATCCCGGTAACTCGGTGCTACCCATCAAATCCGAGTAAATCCCCTTGGCCTTAGCAACTTCGGTTTGCTCCCACTTCCGATCAAAATTCGAAAGTAGTTGGGGAAATCCTTCCGGTTCTTGATGCTCTGTGTTCTACCGACGACACGTTGACATTGCTACACGAAGTCCACAATATCTTCTCTTGTGCCAAAATACCTTTACCGGTTCTTCATGTCCTCGCACCATGAGTGGAATTTGTCTCGTGAACAAGCACTTCTAGTGACATAGGCTTCAACTCTCCGTTAGCAACACACAACCAAAGCTTTCCTTAATACCTCGATTGTAACGGAGAAATTTTTGAGTACCCTCGGTTAAGCAAAGCGACTACCGAAGGTAACTCTCTTCAAAGCCTTACCCACTCAAACCGTGCCTCTTCTTTGTCTTTCATGTCACGGGGATGGCTTCTCCTTGAAAGACGAACCTCCTGTTGAATCCCGATAACATTAGAGACTTAAACTCTCTGAGGCAATTCTCGGTTCCTCTACTGGAATGCGTAGTCGACAATACCCTTGCTGAAAACACCCCTGGAGCTACCCACAAACTCTGAAGAAGAATGAACCACCAACTTCTTGAAACAAACAAAAGGGTATTCTCCTTCCACGGTTAACCCGTGTAGCTCACGATAGTTCGGATTCATCTTAAAGTCCCATCCTCTTCTTAGATAGGATTGAAAGTACTCCACAAAGAAGCACCCGAATTGATGAAACTATCTTCTAAGAGCCTATCGACCACGCCTTGAACTCCGACAACCACGCTAGAGTCATCCGGTAGGGAATCTTCAAACAAGGTTGAATTCCGGAATAAAGATCACGACAACCTCAATATCCCTATCGAGCGATAACGAATTCCAACCTTTAAGGGACATCAAGCGAGTCTTACATTGATCCTTGTCTCTCCAAGCTTGGTCCGACTCTTCGGTCACCCTAAGGCAAGCCACAAAGCTTGTTGCACCGTCCCGGAATGACCAACCACTTCTACGAAGGATATAAACGGGTTAGCCTTCCATCTAACACCCGTAGATACCGTTGAGCCCCGAACGGACCTCCTAAAAGCAACCACCAACCACCTATGGTAACACCGTCACCTTGGCACGAACTAAGCGCCTTCAAGAACAACCACTGGATGAGAGCAACCACCGGGCGAGAACAACCACCAGACGAGCTCGGCCCTCGTAACTCACCAAACACTCGACACTCTCCTCACCAAACTCTCTCTCTAAAAAGAGAAAGAGCCAACACAAAAGAGGAAAGAAGAAGAGAACTACAAGCAAGCAAGCAACAACAAAGACATACAAACACCGAGAAATAACAAGAAAAGGAAGGTAACACAAGTTAAAATAAAATGCATGTATGTAGTGCCATGAATGCTTAGTGTACCTTTCACCATGGTGGTAGTTTCGAGCTTGGTATCCCGTTCTCCCTCTTCAATCATATCAACTTGGATTGGACTTGGAGTCTTGGAATCACGCCTCTTGATAGTCCTTGAATTCTTAGTCTTCGAGCAACTTTTCACCATATGCCCCGGTTCTCCACACTTGTAACATCTCCTAAACTTTTTTCGGCAACTTCTTCGGTATGGTTCGGGCCTTGACAATAGGAGCATTGAATTATCTCCCACGAAGGTGGTATCAAGTTCACCTTTGGTGGTTGAAGATTCTTCTTGGTGTAGTCGACATCTTGAAATTCTTGGGTTCTCTCTTGGAACATAGACCTCTTGCTTGAACTTGAACTCGATTCTTGATCATGTCCCATGTTAAGAGTGTGAGACCCCATCCCTTGTTTATCCATTTCGTCTTGAACCACTCCTCTAACTTCCTTGGACCATTCATGTACAGGTGAGCTTTGGAAAGCTTGTTGAATCTCGTCTCTACGCCTTTGTATATATCTTCAGACCTGTGGGCAATCTTGGTTAGCTCTCGAACTCTCTAGCTCCAGCACAAGATCGTCTATCATTTTCAATTCTTGCTCGAGATCTAAGAATTCTTGGAATATTCTAATCAATTTGTTGAGAGGAATGTACTTGTAGCAAAATTCTCGGGTAAACCTCTCCCAACTAAGCTCTTCTCCGGACTTTCTTTAGAGTTGATCTTATTTCCTTAAACCATTTTGAAGTTTCACCTTGGTAGTAAGTGGGAAGTGTGCTTTACTTTCTCTTGCGAGGTTCCCAGACAACTTTTCCAAATCCACAACATCTTGGAGAGCCCTCTTTGGCTTCAATACTGTCGCCTCCAAATCACTTCGATGGATCAAAATCTTCAAACTTCTTAGAGACCGAAGACACTCTTTTCTCTTGTCTCAATTTTGATGATGTATGTTGATATGAAGAAGTCATCCTGAAATAAGAAAAATGATTCCAAAATATCGATGTGTGCAGGGTTTAGTGTATGTTCGTGTGAACAATTAACACAATTAGAATCAAATAAATCATATAATGATGAAAGTGAATGCAAACAATCACATAATCCTAAGTCGAACGACCTAGATAGACCCGACACGACACTAGAGCTCTGGTTTTGCAACCCAGAGCTCTGCTACCACTCTAGAGATGTAACACCCCGGAGCGAAGGGCGCTACATCTCCCCGCACCATAGCTCGATGCGAGTAATGAAATGGGATCTCCGTACCCACACCAAGCTACAGCGAACAGAGACAAACAAAAAAACCCACGCTCTAGCTAGGCGGTCTAGACCCTCAAAACAGAGTGCGCAAAGAAACAAAAGCAAATGTGGAAGCTACAAAGATCGCAAAATACAAACATACTTGCGAAAATTTATGCCAATTATACAAGTTATGCCCACAGAAGCTCAAATTCCGAATCATAAATCATACGAAGCTTATACATAGTACCAAACTTATACATATTTATACGTAGTACCAAAACTTAAAGTAAAGATCCAAGGATGCAAAGACTCTCCTATACAACTCGAACAACTCAAAGCAAAAGATACCGCCTAGCACGAACCGAAGACCTGCACCTGCAAACTCAAGAAGCAAAGGGGAAAAAAAGAAACCACGAAGAGGGGTCAGTCCTAGAGACTGGTGAGGGGGCTAACACACACACCCGTACATAAATATAAAGTAAAGCAAAGCAGAGCATAGTATAATCGAATCTTAGAATATATGCGATCAAAACGAATATGCGATCCCGGTCACGTTTACACATTGAAAACAAGTCCATAAAATCAAATTAAACATCTTAAGATATAATATAACAAGTTAACATTACATACGAGGCATAGACAAAGCAAGAAGAAATAAAACACGGAATAAAATCACACTTGCAACATAAAAGACCAACACGTAAAAAGGGTTTTCAATTAATTCCACAAATTACCATAAAAGACAAACATATGCATTATAATTTATTACAATTTGCATATACTAAATGGCAATACATATTATATTATATCAGAATATGTAATCATCATGGGTAATCAAAGCAAAACAAATAACTTTCATGGCAAAGCAAATACGTACGTGAGCATGCCAATTTCCCCCATGCACGACAAGAACTCGCTGTAACGTTTTCAACCAAAAATCTAATTTCGAAAGATAGGACACGGTCGTGTCCATTCTCAGGCATAATGAGACACGGCCGTTTCCATTCTCAGGCATAATGTGACACGGCCGTTTCCATTCTCAGGCATAATGTGACACGGCCGTGTCACATTTTATTGAAAATAGCAGCCCCAACTCGAGAGCTCAACACGGCCGTGTCAACTTTTCAAAAGAATCGGACACGGCGGTGTTGGCCCTTCGTTCGCGAAAATAAAACAGCAACAGCAGCGTTCGGCATGGAGGGGAGCAAAGGAAGGAGCAGCAGCAATTCAAGGCAAACTACAGCAGCAAAACATAGCAATTCCTCACATAAAACACACATACAAGCCGACAAAGGGGTGAATTCAACAATCAACCAAAAAGCTTCAAGAAAACCTTAAGTTCTTCAAGGGTGGATCAACAAACTCGGTTCATACAACAAATAGAAGATAAGAAATAGATCAAGCATACAAGAAGGATCACGTAGCACTTCACGGATCAAGATTTGGATAAAAAACGAGCAAGAAATCAAGGAATGAGCACAAACCCGCTACTATTCATACACTCATGCAAATCAGCCATAAAACTCCATGAATGCAAGCAAAAGAGGTCTCAAATGAAAGGGGAGAAGATGTACATCAAGAATATGCGCTTACCTCTTCGATTTGATGAAGAATGAAGGTCGAACGAGCTCAAAATCCGGCTTGGATGAATAGTGATGGGAATTCTTCTCTATTCTCTTTCCCCTGTTCTCTCTCGGTCCTGGAGCTGCTGAAAAGGGAGAAATGATCAAGTGGGAGGGTAGGTGGGTGTGTTAGGAAGAAATCGGTTCAAGAATCTGTTAGAGTAGTGCCCTAGAAGAGCCAAATAGTTTAGGCCTCTTTTTGTAAACTACTCTTATTAGCAGCAATTTGTGACATTAATGAAATAATAAATGTAACGTTTCATAGTCGTTTAATTCTATGTGGCCAATTCATCATATCTCATTCAAGTTTATTAATTGCATATTATAACTGTGTGTGTATGGATGAAACCCCAAGGTCACATTAAGCAACGTGACTTGACCTCGCATAGGGATGGAGGTTATGAAACAAGTCTCTATGGCGTGACCTAAACCAACTCCAAGTCGAAGAGTCTAATAAGCACGGGGATGTTGACTTGACTCGTTTGAGACTTGCTCATACGACGTGCCTTTTAGAAAGGTTACTTTGTTTCATAAGTATTGAATGTAGGGACATTCACATGCGTATGGGGGTGCTTGTTAGGGAACAAGTATACTGAGGATCCCGACAGGAACACCTCAATGGGGTAAGGCTTTTACGCCTTAATGACGAGGTTGGTTCCCTGGTTATGGTAGTGTCTAAATGGTCCTTAGACTTGAGGCTCCATTGATGCTCTGTGCATGACAAGGGCAATGTTTGATATGCGCCTAGAGGTTCATGGGTTCCATGAATCTCGTTATGGTTGTATGTTGGCATTGTTCGAATCATGTATGGGGGCATATGAGAGGCCAACATAGAATCTATCGCTCGTCTAGAAGAACGAGTGAATCACCCATGAGTTCTATTGTAGCACATTCCACTTAAATCCTTGCGCAAGGTAGTGAGATCTAAATTAGGAAATGGGTTTCCTAGAGTGTTAGATCAAATGGAATAGCTATTAGAATTAATTCATAGCATTAGGACTAATAGGGTTCTATTATTCCCATGCCCTAGGTCCTAATCGGGGATTGGACGATAGAATGATCTTATCTCACGGTATCCATGAGACTGAAAGGTTCACAACATAAACTTCACCTGTTGGATGGGTGGTCATGAGCTTGTCACTAGACATCGATCATGATCTGTAGGTACTGATTAATTAAAAGGAGTTTTAATTAAACAGTGATTAATTGAAAGGGTTTAATTGAATCAATAAGATAAATTGTTATCTAAAATACCACGTTAAGATTGTGGGCCTACTACTATTCATTGGTGAACCTAACGGGTTACACAATGACTCGAATTGAACAACAAGATTATCTAAAGATCAATAGAGATTGATTGATAAATTAAAAGAGTTTAATTTATGAGAGAGTAATTAATTAATAATTGTATTAATTAATTTATGCTTAATTGTTAATGTAGCACCCCTTAACACGTGGAGGTGCCACACCCCCGCACTATAGGTCAATCCACATTCGAAACGGCCAATCCATACATGAACCAACCTATAGCGAACGGGTGACAATGCAATGCATGACAAGCTAGGCGGGATTACTTATACATGCAACAAAATAAAGCGGAAGCATAAAATGGTTTCCATCAAATATTTCCATCTATCAAATCATGACATTTCTCGTTTACCTACTAAAATATGTTCTAGCCTTACATATCAATACATTATCACCTCCAAATATAAAACAATTAACATTAAACGTAATTCCTAGAACAAGAAAATAGACAAGTGAATATCATGCACCGTGCTTGACTCGATTACAAAGACTGGACTCGACTCACTTCCCGCCTAGCTTGCACCTGCAATAACCTGAAAGGTGGAAGCGTCAGTCTGTGAAGACCGAGTGAGGGGTTTACTTACATATTAGCGCAGATAACATGCAAGTTATATTCTCGCGTAAAGATTTATAAAAGATAAATATATGAGTTCAACTATAATATAGCTTCGCCCGAGAATATAACTATCCATATTAAACACTTTGTTCCTTTTCATGCAATCAATACATGGCGAACTCCAACTGTACATGAACATGCTTTCTTGATTATTAAACAATAAGTGATCATGCAATTCAGTTATCGTGCAATCGTGCATGTGTAATCATATAACACGTTCATGGAATGGAAATCATGCAATAACCCGAGGGCAATCCGTGGTGCCGGATTCATCCCCAGTCTCTTTCGGCTCATGATAAGGTTTTGTTCCTCCTGTGGTTGGGCGGACAACCACTAGCTCTAAGACCAGCCCAGCGCCCTCACCAAGGAGAACCTAGCCAGGAGAACACATGTACACGATGGGCTTGTTCTTCCTGTGATTGGACGGACAACCACCAGCCCGAAGACCAGCCCAGCACCCTCACTAGGGAGGACCTGGCCTGGAGAACACATTTACTAGATAGGGCATTGTTCTTCCTGTGGTTGGACGGACAACCACCAGCCCGAAGACCAGCCCAGCGCCCTCACTAAGGAGGACCTAGCCAGGAGAACGCATTCACACGACAGGGCTTTTATGACATGACTTGCTTGATTCATGCACACTAACATAACCTACTTGCTTGATTCATGAACAATAACATAACTCGAAAGGATAAGTGCTTTCATGAAATTATAATATAAATACCTTTGGCCAAAAATCACGTAAAGGTTATACGGGTTCTATATAACTAGAAATTAAACCTCACCTGACAGGCGACACACGACTCGTGAATGCGTGAACGTGCTCATGCTCGACAATCTCCGCCCTGGAGAATAACTGGACAAGAAACGGGACAATGTACGTGCATGATACCTCAATTCAGGAATATTACTTCATATAAGACGCACCGCGTGATCAAGTACGAGACATCGCGCGATAAACAATGTAGCATCTAAATATCACGTTTTCGCCTGTAATCAATAATATAATTCACATATGGGAGCTAAGAGAGTGAAAGGAACGCAATAGTAGAGGTTTTGGTGAAGTTTGGCAAAAACGGACAATTTTAGAAAAATGTACATGTTGAGGGAAAACTGGAATATCTTTAATTCTAGAAGTGCAAATTGAGTTTTGTTTATTGGATATGAGATTAGACACAAAGACCTTTCCAATGCTATATGGCAGTTTTCTAATTCAAACCGAGGTGAATATGGCGTTGGTTCGAAGTTGGACAAAATGCAGTTTCTGGCGGGGGTCGCGGTATTTTTCCGAAATTTTCATCCAATTTTCCAAAACTCGAAAGTTGGCCAAAATGGGGTCACGGGCGCGACCTGTTTTATGCATATTTTTGGTCGCGGGCGCGACCTTCAAATTCTGGAGAAAAACTGAGCAGAAAACAGAGCATGGCCACGGCAACAACAACCAAACACCCAAAACTCCAAGTTTGATCAACAAATGCAATGATTTCAGGTAATATACATGCATACATACTCAAGATATGATATAATATATCATTTAAACACATAATTCATGAAAAATCATCAACAATTCAAGCTTTCAAGTTCATGCATCAATCTTTACAAACTCTTAAATTTTGGCAAGGATTCTTGCTCTAAATCAAGATATAATCATATATTCATGCTTCAATTAATCTCTAATCCACAAATTCATAAATTCATAAACCCTAACTACTTCAAATATGATCAAGATCATGAATTCATGCAATTACCAACCTTGAAATGAAAGAAATGGAGGAAATGGATTAAGATGATGATCAAGCTTCAATTCTTGGAATATTTCTTGGAAATTATTGAGGTAAAGGATGAAAATCTCTTCCCTTTTCTTCCTTGATGAAACCGAGAGCAAAGGAGCAAGTATGTGGAAGGTTTTGGATTGAAATAAGATCAAGGAAGCATATGGAAACCATATTACGTGATTCACCATCCTTGATTTTGGTGAAATGTTCACATTGCAATTTGACCCTTTCTTTTATGAACTCATGCAATCAAGTATGCAACGATTTGAAATATGCTCAATTAAGTCCTTGCAAAGCTATGCAATTGAGTCCCTAAATTTAAAGAAATTAATGCTTAGGGACAATTTGGTAATTAAAACACTCTCGGTAACGGTTTTTCGTAATAAATATTTTTCTGTGTCATGAAATAATATTTCGATGATATGTATTCACATAATTCATATAAATAATGTTTTCATGCAATTAAATCCTCAAAGAAAAGGAGATGAGCAATTAAGGACAATTAAGCAAGTAATACAAATTGGACAATTAATTCATGTAACAATTAAATTCCATATGTAACATAATTCCCAAGTTGGCATACATTTCATATATTTTCACGTAATCTTGTTGGAACACAATTTATAAAATTAATATAACACGTATAAATTGAATAAATAAAAATAATAAAATAGAATCCTAACGCTCGAAACTCACACGTGCCAAGCGTACCTGATTGTCTGAAATTCGGGGCGTTACAATTCTCTCCCCCTTAAGAGAATCCGTCCTCGGATTCCATGTCCTGAATTCTTGAAATTTAAGTGGCTCTTACGTTTTCATCCCACGCGGGTTAGCTACTCCCCGTTAGGGATTAGTTCGAAAGAGGTCTTCCAATGTGTGAAATCACGACCCTCAACTTTTCGGAGCCTAAACACTTGAACGAAAATCTAATCTCCCACTAGAACAAGTTGACAAGTAGTTGAAATATTGAGAGTGCCCTGTCTCTCCAACAATTAACAAGAAAACCCCGTTTCTCGAACAGGTAAGAAGAGAACCCCGTCTCTTAACAACCCTGAGAGAATCCCCGTCTCTCACGCACACGAAATAAAATTCAAGCGAGCACTTAGACAATTATTTACAATTCACACATAAGGAGCATGTAAAAATTATCATTCGTGCAGCTTATTGCTCATATGAAACAATTAATAATAATAAGCAAGGAATCACATATGAAAATAACAAATAATAATAACAAATGATAATAAATAATGATGCACGTGGTATGCATGATTGGGTGTACCGTTCACCGAGTGTTGAAGTTCCTGCATTGTAGCAATTCAGGGGAATACTTGTTTCTTTAGTTGAGGTTTCTTCTTGTTTTGTACCACTATGGTTCAAAGTTCCCATTCTTGATAATCATCTCTGCCCTTGTGCTATCTCTAACATAATCCGTAAATCATCACTAACCATCACATCTTCAGACCCGTGTTAATTCTAGATTTGCCGGTTGAACCATTCTTAGGCCGATTCCCACATTCATTTTCTAATTTTGAAATTGAAAGTAACTCTGAGTTTCTGGTCATGGAGTGGTTGTATATTCCCCATCTCCTCAACCTTTCGTAATCAAAGTAAAACATTTTTCCCGAAGCAAAGATCGTAACTTCTTATTTGAAATCCGAAATTTGAGTTCCTATTCCCTTGGTTAAAACCATGGCGGATATTTAATACGTAAAAGAATCAAAGTTGTCATCCCGTGAGAGTAATTTAGTAAGCACACTGACATAGCACTGAAGAACTCAAGTCTTAATGGAACATCTTTCATTTGATCCCTGAAACCGATAACATACTCAACAACTCGGCAAAAGACCTTGGAAGGAACGATCAATTGGCTTTAATGCTCTCAAACATGTTCACGGCAACTGGTATATTCATGAAACGACGCCAACAGTACGGATAAAAAGGGCGGTGTGCATTCACAGGCATCTCTAGGGTATAAGTAACAACTTCGTAAGAAAACTCTTGTCGAAGTTAACTTACTAAAACTTGAGTTTGATTCCAAGCATTATCCAAATTGAATCCATTTCCTATTTACTGAGTCAATTGATATCCTGAGACTATCCGAGAACTGCAGACGGTGTACCCACATTCTTGAAAACGGTAATAGAACAAAGTACTGTCGATGATAGGACTTTTCTTTGTGTAGGAGGGAAGAAGTTTAAATTATTGAAAACTTCTTTCACATGGTTCTGATAGAGGTTTCCAAGAAGAATCGGTTTACTTAAATTTCCAACTCTCCCAAATACTGTCTAGCTTCCGATTTAAATTTATTCCCAGACCGGCTATCCCCCTTAAGAAAATAGAAATTTTCTAATTCCTCAAATTAATTCTGTCCTTTCCTACTTGCAAGCTTCTCTACTGGTTCCAATCCCGTAATCTTTTCTCGTCCTACTTGCTGTCAATCACGATTTTAATTGATGGTTCTTTCTAATACTTTCTGTTAATGACATGCCCAACTTGAAGCTCACCAACTGTCACCCCTTTAATCTGATACTAAAATCTCCAACATCCTGCAATCACCTAATTCTTTCCAGAGAGTCGACATTTACAAGATCATCACCATAATCTGAAGCAAGAAAAGTTCATTCTTTTACTTCCGTTGCATCTCCGGAATACTGATTAATTTCTGAAGGTTGAAGAGCCAACTGAATCTTTATCTGCTTGAACTTATCATCATTTCCCAGTTTCCAAAATTTTTCCTATATTTATTTCATCCCCCTGCTCCTACTAAATCCTGGATCAATAAATTCTCACAGTCCCAAAGCATTGCTAAATTAGAATCGGATAACCCCATTACAAACATGATACCCGGTGATTCAACAATCTTTTCTTTAAATTCAAGTTGGTAAGAATAGGAGCAAGAATTGTGCAGAGCATAGGAAGAGCCTATTAACAACAAACACTAAATAATGCATGATGGTTAAAGTGTCCATGTAATTAGTATACCTACCATCAATTTTTAAATGTATCAGGTTGGGACAATTATTTCACTTTAAAGATATACTTATAAATAAACAAATGTAAATAACATAAATAATTTGAACATGTACTCAAGGCATCAAGTAGGAAATTTCAAATACAATTAGAACAACATTTATAAATGAGAACAATTAATTAGTAAATGTGAAGCACGTGTTTATGAATGCATTGAAGAACCTATCACCGTGGTAGGGGAAATTTCATCTCGGCACCTTTCCTTGATTGTTGTAATATAACCTTGTCTCGAATGGTTGATGAGTTCTTGGTTTCCCTACGATCTTCTAAATTTCCAATTTCTCTGACCTTGCCTTATACCTTTCCCGGACTCAATTTTAGGTTTCCTTGAACTCAACTCCTCTTTATAGTTTCCATTTGTTGCTCCATATCTTCCAATTCAACCATATCCTAATTGGAATTTTTCTTTTTTTCGCTTTCTTGTCAACTCTTCGAGAATACCTCCTTCTTGTTACAAGAATTCCTGGCCTAAGCATCGTCGATTTTCCAACCTCTCGAGTCTTGTAAATGGTTCCCACGCTTAATTTTTCTCTTCCGGATCCCATCACTTTAATCTTCAACCCCAATAGAAAGAATATTGACTCCCGAATCCTTTTATGAACTTTCCGGCACGCTTTCTTATCTGTTCCAAAGTTGGAGGGTGTTTTATAGCAAACTGGAATTGCCGAACAAATGGTCGTGGTTTGATACCGTTTCCATAACCTGTCACTCACAACTTACTTTGAAAATAAATGCGTGTGGGTAAGACGTGCTCATGTCATATAATTGTCACATAGTTGATGCCAATAATGAGAATTTAATATAACATGCAACAAATAATTAATAATTGTTCGAACAAAACACGTTGTTCACATAGATTTCAAGCAATTCAAGATCATCTAATTGGCAACTATGGACAAGAAGCAATGTGATGCTGAAATTATCACACAATCCAAGTATTCCAAGAAGTTCAAATAGATCAGAAATTTCAAATAGTATGCAAGACCCTCAAATCATCAAATAATTCCTATGTCGTACGACCTAGACTTGACTCGACACGACACTAGAACCTCGGTTTTGCAACCGGGCTCTGATACCACCTTAGATGTAGCACCCCTTAACACGTGGAGGTGCCACACCCCCGCACTATAGGTCATCCACATACGAAACGGCCAATCCGTACATGAACCAACCTATAGCGAACGGGTGACAATGCAATACACGACAAGCTAGGCGGGATTACTTATACATGCAACAAAATAAAGCGGAAGCATAAACTAGTTTCCATCAAATATTTCCATCTATCAAATCATGACATTTCTCGTTTACCAATTAAACTATGTTCTAGCCTTCCATATCAATACATTATCACCTCTAAATATAAAACAATTAACATTAAACGTAATTCCTGGAACAAGAAAATAGATAAGTGAATATCATGCACCGTGCTTGACTCGATTACAAAGACTGGACTCGACTCACTTCCCGCCTAGCGTGCACCTGCAATAACCTGAAAGGTGGAGGCGTCAGTCTGTGAAGACCGAGTGAGGGGTTTACCTACATATTAGCGCAGATAACATGCAAGTTATATTCTCGGGTAAAGATTTATAAAAGATAAATATATGAGTTCAACTATAATATAGCTTTGCCCGAGAATACAACTATCCATATTAAACACTTTGTTCCTTTTCATGCAATCAATACATGGCGAACTCCAACTGTACATGAACATGCTTGCTTGATTATTAAACAATAAGTGATCATGCAATTCAGTTATCGTGCAATCGTGCATGTGTAATCATATAGCACGTTCATGGAATGGAAATCATGCAATAACCCGAGGGCAATCCGCGGTGGCGGATTCATCCCCAGTCTCTTTCGGCTCATGATAAGGTTTTGTTCCTCCTGTGGTTGGACGGACAACCACTAGCTCTAAGACCAGCCCAGCGCCCTCACCAAGGAGAACCTGGCCAGGAGAACACATGTACACGATGGGCTTGTTCTTCCTGTGATTGGACGGACAACCACCAGCCCGAAGACCAGCCCAACACCCTTACTAGGGAGGACCTGGCCAGGAGAACACATTTACTAGATAGGGCATTCTTATTCCTGTGGTTGGACGGACAACCACCAGCCCGAAGACCAGCCAGCGCCCTCACAAAGGAGGACCTGGGCAGGAGAACGCTTCACAAGACAGGTCTTTTATGACATGACTTGCTTGATTCATGCACACTAACATAACCTACTTGCTTGATTCATGAACAATAACATAACTCGAAAGGATAAGTGCTTTCATGAAATTATAATATAAATACCTTTGGCCAAAAATCACGTAAAGGTTATACGGGTTCTATATAACTAGAAATTAAACCTCACCTGACAGGCAACACACGACTCGTGAATGCGTGAACGTGCTCATGCTCGACAATCTCCGCCCTGGAGACTAACTGGACAAGAAACGGGACAATGTACGTGCATGAGACCTCAATTCAGGAATATTACTTCATATAAGACGCACGGCGTGATCAAGTATGAGACATCGCGCAATAAACAATGTAGCATCTAAATATCACGTTTTGGCCTGTAATCAATCATATAATTCACATATGGGAGCTAAGAGAGTGAAAGGAATGCAATAGTAGAGGTTTTGGTGAAGTTTGGCAAAAACGGATAATTTTAGAAAATGTACATGTTGAGGGAAAACTGGAATATCTTAAATTCAAGAAGTGCGAATTGAGTTTTGTTTATTGGATATGAAATTAGACACAAAGACCTTTCCAACGCTATATGGCACGTTTTCTAATTCAAACCGAGGTGAAAATGGCATTGGTTCGAAGTTGGACAAAATGCAGTTTCTGGCGGGGGTCGCGGACGCGACCAAAATCCTTCACAAAATGGTCGTGGTATTTTTCCAAAATTTTCATCCGATTTTCCAAAAGTCGAAAGTTAGCCAAAATGGGGTCGTGGGCGCGACCAGTTTTATGCATATTTTTGGTCGCGGGCGCGACCTTCAAATTCTGGAGAAAAACAGAGCAGAAAACAGAGCATGGCTACGGCAACAACAACCAAACACCCAAAACTCCAAGTTTGATCAACAAATGCAATGATTTCAGGTAATATACATGCATACATACTCAAGATATGATAATATATCATTTAAACACATAATTCATGAAAAATCATCAAGAATTCAAGCTTTCAAGTTCATGCATCAATCTTCACAAACTCTTAAATTTTGGCAAGGATTCATGCTCTAAATCAAGATGCAATCATATATTCATGCTTCAATTAATCTCTAATCCACAAATTCATAAATTCATAAACCCTAACTACTTCAAATATGATCAAGATCATGAATTCATGCAATTACCAACCTTGAAATGAAAGAAATGGAGGAAATGGATGAAGATGATGATCAAGCTTCAATTCTTGGAATATTTCTTGGAAATTCTTGAGGTAAAGGATGAAAATCTCTTCCCTTTTCTTCCTTGATGAAACCGAGAGCAAAGGAGCAAGTATGTGGAAGGTTTTGGATTGAAATGAGATCAATGAAGCATAAGGAAACCATATTACGTGATTCACCATCGTTTATTTTGGTGAAATGTTCAAATTGCAATTTGATCCTTTCTTTTATGAAATCATGCAATCAAGTAAGCAACGATTTGAAATATGCTCAATTAAGTCCTTGCAAAGCTATGCAATTGAGTCCCTAAATTTAAAGAAATGAATGCATAGGGACAATTCGGTAATTAAAACACTCTCGGTAACGGTTTTTCGTAATAAATATTTTTCCGAGTCATGAAATAATATTTCGATGATATGTATTCACATAATTCTTATAAATAATGTTTTCATGCAATTAAATCCTCAAAGAAAAGGAGATGAGATATTAAGGACAATTAAGCAAGTAATACAAATTGGACAATTAATTCATGTAACAATTAAATTCCATATGTAACATAATTCCCAAGTTGGCATACATTTCATATATTTTCACGTAATCATGTTGGAACACAATTTATAAAATTAATATAACACGTATAAATTGAATAAAAAAAAATAATAAAATAGAATCCTAGCGCTCGAAACTCACACGTGTCGAGCGTACCTGACTGTCTGAAATTCGGGGCGTTACAGTTAAGCTATTGAGAATAGATGTTAAAGAGTTAACATTAATTTAAATAAGTGTATTTAAATTAATTGGACTTGAAATTTAATTAGGAGTAATTGATTTTTAAGTCCAAAAATTTAATTAGATATTGGACTTGTGATTTAATTAATGTAATTAAATTAAGTCCACTAATTAAAATCAATATTGGGTTTTTAATTTAATTAAGTAGTAATTAAATATAAGCCCAAGATTGGCCCATAGGGTTTTTGACCTAGGGCTAAGTATTTAAGAAAGATAAGGGAGAGAAATCAAATATCGTTGTTTTCTTCTTTTCTACTTTCTCTCCAAGTCTCTCTTCTCTCTCTTTTCTCAATACAGTATTGAGAATACTATTAGATAATCAATATCTAATTAGTGTTCTAGTGTGCTAATTGATTAGTTATTCAATTACGAGTCGTGGACTACCTTAGAGGAATTCCGCGTGGGATTCTTGGAAGAAGATCGAATAGAAGAGAACCGGATAGGTTTTGGAAAACCTTCACATCATCGTCATCAACCGGAAGCAAAAGAGGTATTTGATTCTTCCTTTGTTTAAATCGTGAATCTTGAATCAAAGACTGATCTTGTTTGGAATTCCGATAAAATGGTTTTTTATAATCCCTAAAAATTTTAACTTCCGCTGCGTTAGGGTTGACGAATTCCAACAGAATCGGGTCAAACGGAGTTAAAACGAATAAATTACGGGCAAAACGGTAAAGGGTGGTAAATCTGCGCGAGAATCACGTTTCGGGCAAAATTCGGAGGATCAAACGGGCTTAGAAAAATACAACGCTAGATTCCTTAGTTCCCAATCTTCGTTACGAGTCCGGCGTCACTTCCGTAATTTGAATCCGAATTCCCGAGCTCAAGATATAAATTTCGGAACACGAGGCGCGCTAAAACTAGTTAGGCCCTCGAGTCCCCAACAAATAAAATATGGTGCGTTACCATATCATACAAGTCCGAAAAACTAAAACGAGCATGTAAATGAATTCATAACACGTATAATTCACGCATATCAAATTTTCACGAAATTTCGAAACGAGTTGAAACTCAAACGAATTAAAAACAAGTTTAAAAACTTAAAAACGTTTAAATATTCAATTTTATAAATATATAAATTAATTCAAATAAATTCAAATAATCACATAATCATTCAAATAACACGTATTTGCATAATTAAATTAATTTAAATGCGCATATAAAAATCTCGAAGTGGCGTACCTGTACGGGCGAGCGAGCGGGATGTTACACAACAACTTGGTTACATGAGTTGAGGCTTTGAAATGATTAAACGAGTTAATCGAGCAAAGAGGGTTCCACACGTGTGAATCTCAAGTGTGGGTCACGTGAGTGACACGTGTCCTTGGGGACACGTGTGTCACACGTGCATATATATGTATATGTGATTAAATAATTAATGTGTTAATTATTTAATAGACTTTGGTTTAATTTTTGAATTAAAAAGAAAGTCTTATTTTGGAGAAAAATAATCTATTTAATTAATTATGAATTAATTAATTAGATAAAAAAAAGTTATTTATTTATTTATAAATAAAGTATAAAATTATCCAAAAGGGGTTTGGATATTTTAGCTCTCTTAAAAGTTGATTTGAATTAGAATGAACAATGTGTATGTAACACCCCGCTCGTCCGACGTATAAGGTACGCCACATTCCAACTTTATTATGTGTTTAATTATATTATTTTGTGTTTTGCCTGGCCCTATTTTGAACTCTTTTAGAGTTTAGGGGCCTGTTTGTAATTTTCTCTTTTTAGGGGTTATTCGGTCATTTCTCGTTCGGTCGAGAGTTCGACCTCTTTGACCCATCTTTTGCGTTCGGGGCATCGAGACGAGTCCGTAGACTCTAAGTTTGCCCCATTCTGACTTCGTTAGCCGTTCTTCCGATCGTTTTGCGTACGAGGACCCGAGATATATACCCCGGATCCTCGTTTTGCGTGCCAGAACCTCAGCTCCAGCTTCCTCTCTCTTTCTCCCTCGATCTAAAACTGTACACACACACTCGAAGGTGTGTTTTCACACACAATCGAAACTTGCTCGTTTCTCGACGGATTTCGACGAACCACTAGTGCTTTTTGACGAGCTCGACGACGCGGTCACAACCGTACCAAGATCTTGACCAACCGACGAACGACGGCGGAGATATCGCCGATTTTCAATCGCGTGCGGAGGGTGGTGGCGGACCGCGGCTTCGCCGCCCTTTCGCGGCGGACTTCCGGCGACACGCGCCTCCTACACAGTTGAAGGAGATCCTGGCGCATCGACCAGCATTAGCGGCGCGGCCATCCGGGCCGGGGTTGGGCCGCACGCGCCGCCCGAAGTGGTGGTGGTGGATGCCCGACACTGTAGCACGGCGGCTCCGCTGTTCTCCGACGAGTTTCGCGGGCGGAGCTTGACCCTATTCGACCTATTTTGACCTCCTGAGTCCATTTCCGACCTCAAATCAAGCAACCGGTGACCGTAGGTGGCGGAAACCGGCGGTGACGCAGCGGCGGACTTTTGGTGGCGGTTTGGGACCTTTTTCCGGCCTGTTTTGGTGGTGGTTCCTTGACGGAAGTTGTTCAGAATAATGGAACGTAGCGGATGGCGTTGGCCCCGACTCGAGAATCGGCCGGCGGCGGTGAACCGGTGGTGGACCAGGGCTGGACCGGCGGTCCGGTTTTCCGATGATTTTTTCGGGGTTTGGCTATAGGGCTTTTGTAGGGGTCGTTACGGGCTTTCCAACGGTATGTTCGGATTTCATTTTCGTTTTGCGGTTTGTATTTAATTTCAGTTTTTGTTGTTGGGTTTTGGTTCGGTTTTTCGTTAACGAAGTCCGACGTGTTTGCTATTTTCTGAAATTGGTTGAGGGCTTTTGTCGAGCAGGCAGAGGCGCACGTTTCTAGGGGATTTTTCCGGGGATTTTTTCGACCACTGGTGGCGATGTTCCGGTGGCGGCCGGTGACTGTTCGGCCGGCTGCGGTGGCGGCATTCCGGCGACCTTCGGACAGCAAGTTCCTCTCGTTGTGGTGAGTTCAACGCCACTTTCCGTTCGTCAATCGGATGCCCGGTTGATTTATTGTGATTTATTTTGTATAATTTGAATATTTGGAATTAATTGTTTTAATTGCAATAAATTGTGTATTATTGTATTTTGTCGATCAATATGTATGCCAACGGATATAAAGTCATGTATTAAGTGAAATGTGATATGTATTGATGCTTTGAATGGTGAATTGAACCCCGTTATGTTGAATTATATTAATTGTTAATTGTTTTAAAATGTAAATTTGTATAACTTGAATTAATTGAACCTTATCATTTGAAAACGATTATGCTATTTTTGATGAAGTAAAAGTTGATTTATTATGCCTTGAATAATTAAATTTGAGATTTTTGCAATTAACGTTTAATTACCTAAATTGAATTTGAATCTATTATGCAATGTATGAACTTTGAATGATTAAATGGCTTAGTCGGAAATTGGGATGTAACCCCATAGGTTTAAATGAATTCGTCACGTGCTATTATACGATTCAATTGGTCTTGTAATATGTGGATTTTGTGTAAAATGTGAAATATGACTTGAATTGGAATTTATTATATGATATAAGAATTTGTTATGCAATTTATGATTTAGTCAGAATTGAATTAGTATGTCTTGGGTGATTTAATTTGAAACTTTGTAATTTAGGTTTAATTACTTAATTTAGAATAATCCTATTATGCAATATGTGAATTGTATGAAACTTATATGATTAAATTAGAAACTTTTGCACGTAAGAAATAAGTTATTCGTATGAATATGAATTGGTCATTTGATATATGAATTTATATGAAATAATGTGACATGCATTGCCTTTCCATTTTGTTTATTTGAATTGATTGTGCATAAGAACATCTCTTGATCTACTTTGTGAATATGTTGAACTATGCGATATTTTATTTTATAAGTAATTAGTATGATTATGAACTTGGCTTATGTGATTGCATTTCTTAAGTACTTGAGCATGTGCCGTGCGTCTTTATATGGTTGTCTGAGTCTGAGTCTGAGTTTTGTACTGTGTTTTGTGTGATCAGTTGGTACAGGTGCACCCGGGGTGGTGACTTGTGGTCGTGCAGGTTCCGGGGTGGACCATTTTCTTTGGGTTTGGCTTTGTCTGGTACCAGGTGAGGGTATTTTCGTTCTAGTTATATATTAAACCCTACAACCTTTATGTGACAAGTTTTGGCCAAAACCTTATGTATATATCTATATATATGTTATTTTCAAAGTGGAGTCATCGAGTAAATTATTATCGAGTAACCTTTTCTCCAAAATTATGAAATATGTTATGTTTCTTATGAACTGAAATGTTTTGGCGAGATTGCATGTATGTTATGTTCACGGGCCCAGGAATTTAGTACATGTGGCTATCCAGGGAGGCAAGGGCCGACGGTGATCCCATGTGCTGATTCCATTTATGTTCTACGTCGAAACGGATCTCGTCAGGAGTTTTGACGAGAAAACGCTAGTCGGGCTTCTGAGGATTCATGTACCTCACTAGCCATTATGTATGAGGTGGACGGGTCTTGCTAACCCTTCCACCACCCGGAGGAAGAAGGTTGGAACTTATTTTATGATTATGTTTATGGTTGATAGGCACCGTGCGGGAAGGCCGGGACACGGATTGCCCAGCCGAATATGTTTAGGATATGATATATGATTTGTGTGTATTATGATATATTGCATGATCACCTATTTAATGTATCAATGATATTTGTCGTACACGGTCGGAGTTTGGTTGGAGATGATGCACGCTCACTCGCCAAGCCTTTATGTTTATGTATGAATTATGAACTTAATGAATTTAATATGAATAGTCGTAAAGTCTGAGCATTGCTTAGTCATTCTTTTACCCTTTTTGGAACTAACTTTAAATAACACCTTGCTCGGGATTTATGACCTGCATGTGCGTGTTTTTATATATATTTATCGCTCCTGCTCGCTCAGTCTTCTAGAGACTGACCCTCCCCCTTCTTTTCCACTTTTCAGTTCTTGCAGGTTTGAGCTAGGCGGCCTTGGGTCGGGTCTGTTGAGTCTGTGTCGGTCTGTTTGATTTGTTAAATACCTTGTTTTGATTTGGGTAGGAAACTATGTATATGATATGTATATATTATGTAGGTTGGTACTCATGATTTGGATGTATGAATTTCGAGACAGGTTAGGACAGGTGCTCGGTTTAGATGAACCCATTTTGATTATATGTTTGATCGGGACAGGTTTCTAGGACAGTTGAACCCGTTTAGCTGATGTTGAGTTACTTTTTGAAATATATGAATTATGATTGCTGATTAAGGTTTTTGAGAATTCATATTTTGTATCGTTTCCGCATTCAGGTCTTGCATATTTACGCTTGTACAAGGTTTAGGTACCGCCTAGCTTAGGAGTGGTTTTTGTTTGTCACCCGTTCGCTGTGACTTGGTGCGTGTGCGGACTTTCCATTTCGTATACGTGTCGGGTCATAGTGCGGGGGTGTGGTGCCCCACCGCTTGGGGTGCTACATCTTAAGTGGTATCAGAGCTACCAGGTTCAGAACCGGTGCTCTGGAGTCGTGTCGTGTCAGTTTAGGTCGAACGGCATAGGAATACTTGTGCATTGCATGTTTGATGTGGAATTTTGACTTCTATGCATGAATTTGTTTGAGCTTATGTGATTGTGTGCACACTATGATTACGATTCTTGCAAAATTATCACTGTTATGCTTTAAATTTTATTAAATTACGTATTGCATGTGCATTACTTAAGTGTTCTTAATTGTTTTTATTACTTGACATATCCACGTACTAACCCGCATGCATAGATATTTATTCAATTTGTGAATTGCAGGGAGTTGGCTTGATGACAAAATTTTTAATTGATCGTGACAACATTTCCCGCTTCTATAAATTGATGACAGAAGATTCAAAACTACCATGCATTGATTACTTGAATAAAGGATAAATGGATTTCTGAAAGAATTAGACAATATCAAGATGCTAACCTTATGGAAACAGGTATTATGCATTCATAGCACGTGCATCATATATTGGATTAAATTATAATTCTTTTGAACATTTGTTTTACCTGCTTGACTGCCTTCTTTACTGGATAAGAGTGCATGCCATTTACATCCCTAACCCCACATGCATTAGACTTGTGGTTATATTTAGGTGATTTTGTTACCTGTTTCAACGAGTACTGATTTTAGTGGAAGCTGCATTGGGATCTAAATAGGAGTGGATCAGAAAGTGGACAGTTGATTTAACAAACTCGGGGTATAGGGTGGATAAAAGAAGATGTCTGTATACTAGGGAAACAAGAGACCTTTTAACTAACGAGGTGCCTTCAGGATATATACTTAACTACTTGGAGGTACTCGGGGTTAGCAAATTTTATAAGGAAGTCAGAATTTCTAAATCTGAATAGCATGAGGTGACAATGAAGGAATCAAGGCACTTGTACAATTCAGAAAATTCTAAAGAGGGAATCGGATTACTATTATAGAGACACCACCAGAGTAGTTACTCTTACACAAAGGAAAAAGGGGGGGAATTTTGTAAGCTATGGGATTTAGTGCTGAGGTCATTGAAGATCAACTCCACCAAATATTGAGGATAGGGGCATCATTTACAATGACGGTGTACTAAGTAAGATCATTTAAAGATTCTTCATTTATTTCCCCACGATGGTCCTGAGAGATTTTACCGATGGAAGAAATAGCAATTCCCGATTACCGAGGATCTTACTGGGATTTCAAGAGACCCCACGAATCACTTTACTCCGAGAATTAAGTGAGACGGTCCAAGACCATTTGGGTACCCGAGAATCTGAGGGAATGCTAAAGGATGTAAATTTGAACGGGGAGTTGGAACTATGGCCAGTTACGGATTCGAGTATCCTTCCAAATTAAAGAATTACCAACCTCGACTTCAATTCCATGGTGAACGGTACCTTAAGCATTCATGGCATTTGCACCCATGCATTTTATAAGCAATTATATTTTATTTTGCTTGATGTATGTGACAACGTGTAATGTTTGATGTTGCTCGATTGTAATAACGTGACTAACTGCTTTAATTTTTTCATAACTTAAAATTTGTTGTTTTAGTTGTTAATTCTTGTAAACTGAATGGAATACTGTGTGAATTTTTCGTGTCTCTATGTTTACAATTTCTTTAGTTACTCACTAACCCTTCATGCACATACAAGTATATTGTGGTTTTATTTTTCAGAGATTCCATCGCGATATCCCCCTTGAGTTGAAGCATGGATGTTGAATCAATACTCTAGGGACACCGATATCAGTAGTGTTAAGGTACACTAAACATGCATCACATGTTTTGCATCAAGTGTTACTTTAATGCGTGTATGTATGAATGCTGAGTAAGTGAACTTGTGTGCTAGAGAGTTGTTGAGATCTCTCTATTCACGTGTTAAGGAGATGTGGGATTCTCACTATTTATGTGATAGAAAGATGTTGGATTCTTTCTAATTATGTGAGCAAGAGATGCTGGATTCTCTTGGTGTTAGATATTTGGGAGATGCTGGATTCTCTCGAATTTAGGGGTTTGAGAAATGCTGGATTTTCTCAAACTAGAATGTTTGGAAGATGTGGAAGTCTGCCAGACTTAGGTTGAGAGATGGGGCTCTCTCGATTACGTGGTTGAGAGACGGGGTTCTCTCAATTCTGTGCCTGAGGGACGGGGTTCTCTCTTTTGATGTGCTGGGAGACGGGGCTCTCTCTCTTGCATGCTGAGAGATGGGATTCTCTCTTGTTTGTTGCGGCTTAGTTACGGGTGGCCAGACAGCAGCTAGTAAGCGATGAGGGTGCGACGGTATCGAGCTATGGGTGCAGTGGCCTAGTGGAGATTGAATGAGTTTGAAGCGACCAACGGTCAAGTGTTGAACAAACCTCTGGGACTACGGAACTCTGAGGCGAGTTGATGCAATTAGGGGGAGTAAACTTCACAGCCAGGGCTTTGACTCAACACGATTTCAGGAGATGGATTGAAGTATTCTAACTCGAAGCTTTATGACTCAGTAATAGGACCTGAGGACAGGTCCTTTTGAAGGAGAGAAGATTGTAACACCCCGCTCGTCCGACGTATAAGGTATGCCACATTCCAACTTTATTATGTGTTTAATTATATTATTTTGTGTTTTGCCTGGCCCTATTTTGAACTCTTTTAGAGTTTAGGGGCCTGTTTGTAATTTTCTCTTTTTAGGGGTTATTCGGTCATTTCTCGTTTGGTCGAGAGTTCGACCTCTTTGACCCCTCTTTTGCGTTCGGGGCATCGAGACGAGTCCGTAGACTCTAAGTTTGCCCCATTCTGACTTCGTTAGCCGTTCTTCCGATCGTTTTGCGTATGAGGACCCAAGATATATACCCCGGATCCTCGTTTTGCATGTCAGAACCTCAGCTCCAGCTTCCTCTCTCTTTCTCCCGCGATCTAACACTGTACACACACACTCGAAGGTGTGTTTTCACACACAATCGAAACTTGCTCGTTTCTCGACGGATTTCGACGAAACAATAGTGCTTTTTGACGAGCTCGACGACGCGGTCACAACCGTACCAAGATCTTGACCAACCGACGAACGACGGCGGAGATATCGCCGATTTTCAGTCGCGCGTGGAGGGTGGTGGCGGACCGCGGCTTCGCCGCCCATTCGCGGCGGTCTCCGGCGGACTTCCGGCGACACGCGCCTCCTACCCAGTTGAAGGAAATCCTGGCGCATCAACCAGCATTGGCGGCGCGGCCATCCGGGCCGTGGTTGGGCCGCACGCGCCGCCCGAAGTGGTGGTGGCGGACGCCCGACACTGTAGCACGGCGACTCCGCTGTTCTCCGGCGAGTTTCGCAGGCGGAGCTTGACCCTATTCGACCTAGTTTGACCTCCTGAGTCCATTTCCGACCTCAAATCAAGCAACCGGTGACCGTAGGTGGCGGAAACCAGCGGTGACGCAGCGGCGGACTTTTGCTGGCGGTTTGGGACCTTTTTCCGGCCGGTTTTGGTGGTGGTTCCTTCACGGAAGTTGCTCAGAATAATGGAATGTAGCGGATGGCGTTGGCCCCGACTCGAGAACCGGCCGGCGGCGGCGAACCGGTGGCGGACCGGGGCTGGACCGGCGGTCCGGTTTTTCGATGATTTTTTCGGGGTTTGGCTATGGGCCTTTTGTAGGGCTCGTTACGGGCTTTCCAACGGTATGTTCGGATTTCATTTTCGTTTTGCGGTTTGTATTTAATTTCAGTTTTCGTTGTTGGGTTTTGGTTCGTTTTTTCGTCAACGAAGTCCGACGTGTTTGCTATTTTCTGAAATTGGTTGAGGGCTTTTGTCGAACAGGCAGAGTCGCACGTTTCTGTCCTTCCGGGGATTTTTCCGACCACCGGATGCGGTGTTCCGGTGGCGGCCGGTGACTGTTCGGCCGGCTGCGGTGGCGGCATTCTGGCGACCTTCGGACAACAAGTTCCTCTCGTTGTGGTGAGTTCAACGCCACTTTCCGTTCGTCAATCGGATGCCCAGTTGATTTATTGTGATTTATTTTGTATAATTTGAATATTTGGAATTAATTGTTTTAATTGCAATAAATTGTGTATTATTGTATTTGTCGATCAATATGTATGCCAACGGATATAAAGTCATGTATTAAGTGAAATGTGATATGTATTGATGCTTTGAATGTTGAATTGAACCCCGTTATGTTGAATTATATTTGTTATTAATTGTTTTAAAATGTAAATTTGTATAACTTGAATTAATTGAACCTTATCATTTGAAAACGATTATGCTATTTTTGATGAAGTAAAAGTTGATTTATTATGCCTTGAATAATTAAATTTGAGATTTTTGCAATTAACCTGTAATTACCTAAATTGAATTTGAATCTATTATGCAATGTATGAACTTTGAATGATTAAATGGCTTAGTCGGAAATTGGGATGTAACCCCATAGGTTTAAATGAATTCGTCACGTGCTATTATACGATTCAATTGGTCTTGTAATATGTGGATTTTGTGTAAAATGTAAAATATGACTTGAATTTGAATTTATTATATGATATAAGAATTTGTTATGCAATTTATGATTTAGTCAGAATTGAATTAGTATGTCTTGGGTGATTTAATTTGAAACTTTGTAATTTAGGTTTAATTACTTAATTTAGAATAATCCTATTATGCAATATGTGAATTGTATGAAACTTATATGATTAAATTAGAAACTTTTGCACGTAAGAAATAAGTTATTCGTATGAATATGAATTAGTCATTTGATATATGAATTTATATGAAATAATGTGACATGCATTGCCTTTCCATTTTGTTTATTTGAATTGATTGTGCATAAGAACATCTCTTGATCTACTTTGTGAATATGTTGAACTATGCGATATTTTATTTTATAAGTAATTAGTATGATTATGAACTTGGCTTATGTGATTGCATTTCTTAAGTACTTGAGCATGTGCCGTGCGTCTTTATATGGTTGTCTGAGTCTGAGTCTGAGTTTTGTACTGTGTTTTGTGTGATCAGTTGGTACAGGTGCACCCGCGGTGGTGACTTGTGGTCGTGCAGGTTCCGGAGTGGACCATTTTCTTTGGGTTTGGCTTTGTCTGGTACCAGGTGAGTGTGTTTTCGTTCTAGTTATATATTAAACCCTACAACCTTTATGTGACAAGTTTTGGCCAAAACCTTATGTATATATCTATATATATGTTATTTTCAAAGTGGAGTCATTGAGTAAATTATTATCGAGTAACCTTTTCTCCAAAATTATGAAATATGTTATGTTTCTTATGAACTGAAATGTTTTGGCGAGATTGCATGTATGTTATGTTCACGGGCCCAGGAATTTAGTACACATGGCTATCCGGGGAGGCAAGGGCCGACGGTGATCCCATGTGCTGATTCCATTTATGTTCTATGTCGAAACGGATCTCGTCAGGAGTTTTGACGAGAAAACGCTAGTCGGGCTTTTGAGGATTCATGTACCTCACTAGCCATTATGTATGAGGTGGACGGATCTTGCTAACCCTTCCACCACCCGGAGGAAGAAGGTTGGGACTTATTTTATGATTATGTTTATGATTGATAGGCACCGTGCGGGAAGGCCGGGACACGGATTGCCCAAACGATTATGTTTAGGATGTGATATATGATTTGCGTGTATTATGATATATTGCATGATCACCTATTTAATGTATCAATGATATTTGTCGTACACGGTCGGAGTTTGGTTGGAGATGATGCACGCTCACTCGCCGAGCCTTTATGTTTATGTATGAATTATGAATTTAATGAATTTAATATGAATAGTCGTAAAGTATGAGCATTGCTTAGTCATTCTTTTGCCCTTTTTGGGAACTAACTTTAAATAAAACCTTGCTCGGGATTTATGACCTGCATGTGCATGTTTTTATATATATTTATCGCTCCTGCTCGCTCAGTCTTCTAGAGACTGACCCTCCCCCTTCTTTTCCACTTTTCAGTTCTTGCAGGTTTGAGCTAGGCGGCCTTGAGTCGGGTCTGTTGAGTCTGTGTCGGTCTGTTTGATTTGTTAAATACCTTGTTTTGATTTGGGTAGGAAACTATGTATATGATATGTATATATTATGCAGGTTGGTACTCATGATTTGGATGTATGAATTTCGGGACAGGTTAGGACAGGTGCTCGGTTTAGATGAACCCGTTTTGATTATATGTTTGATCGGGACAGGTTTCTAGGACAGTTGAACCCGTTTAGCTGATGTTGAGTTACTTTTTGAAATATATGAATTATGATTGCTGATTAAGGTTTTTGAGAATTCATATTTTGTATCGCTTCCGCATTCAGGTCTTGTATATTTGCGCTTGTACAAGGTTTAGGTACCGCCTAACTTAGGAGTGGTTTTTGTTTGTCACCCGTTCGCTGTGACTTGGTGCGTGTGCGGACTTTCCATTTCGTATACGTTTCGGGTCATAGTGCGGGGGTGTGGTGCCCCACCGCTTGGGGTGCTACAGTGTACCAGTGAGAGGAGACTCAATATGAACCAAATAGGACGCTCGGCAATGCAATGATCATGATATGAATGTTGAAGATAAGATTATGTCATGAAAATGTTCATGTACACTATTAAAGAATTTAAATCATATAATCAAGTCATTCAATCAATCGTTCACGTTCATTCGAATTCATAATTTCACATTTCTAATTAGAAAATAGACAATTAAATTCATTCAATTTAAAATCGGAAATTAAATAAAACATGAAATAGATAACAATTAAATTCTATAATTCGATTAAATCAAATAACATTTAATATTTAATAAACATATATATAAATAAATAAATATATATATATATATACATGCACACGTACACAACATGCATGCAAATTATTTAAGTGTATATATATATATATATATGTGTGCGTATCTACAGAAACATATAACAACAATGATGCAAATCCCTAAATCATGCATCTAAATCTCATGTATTGACATATGTATATATATATTGATACGTACGCATGCAACAACAACACATGCATGAAATTCAGAAGGTGACACGCCCGTGTCACCAATATAGAGCAAACCGGGACACCCCCGTGTCTCGGTACAGAAATATCAGACAGTCGTGCACCCCCGTGTCATGCTGAAAAGGAAAAGGTTGACACGCCCGTGTCAAATGCATGCAGCAGCTCAACATATAACCCCTGTTTCATGGCTTAAAACGCAGCAGCAACTAAAGCAACATTTAGGCAAGATATGCAGCAACAAATGACATGAAATGAAACAACAAACCAGTTCTAACAATTCACAAAACTGACAGCAACAAGAACAAGAAGACGCAGCAGCTGGCAGTAGAAGATTCAGTCCAAAAACAGGGCACCATTTCCACGAAAAAACATGGCATGACTGAACTCGTTTAACTCAACAAATTCAGGTCAGTTTAGGCTATCCAAAACGCAGCAAAACAACATGAATTCAACGTATATATCAGTTCCAAGAAAGCTCAAACAAGAAAGGAATGCATACGTGACGCCTTCATGAAATTTTCTCAAAGAACCATAAATGATATCTCATAAATACTTCAGTTACCATGTAATCAATGATCATAAATGAGAAGAGGATGTCGAAATAATGATATTCAAGCTTTGAATCACTCAAATCCATCGAGAATCGAAAGAGATCATCAAAATTGCTCAAACCTAACTATTCATAGAAGCAGCCGAAAATCCATGAAAACATGCTCAAAGTCAGGGATGAAAGGATGAAAATGATCAGTAATGAACATATCTTACAACCCTAAGCTTACCTTGTTGATTAATGAAGGTTTGGAGGAGATTTGAGCTTTGAATCTCCAAGATATGGGAGAAACTGGAATTTCAGTGACTTTGGCTGAGATTTGTCGTTTTTGTGAGGATAAGTTCGGTTAGGGCATGGTATATCAGGTTAGGTGGCTGAGTTAGGGTTCCATAGCATCAAACCATGGTTAATTTGGTAAATGTTTGAACAAGATATGGTCATTTTAGTGCAGCAAGGTCAGTTTGGTCGCCGTTTCGTTTTTCGGTTGGATTTCGGAGGTTCAAATGACGTTGCAAAAATATAAGGCTAAGTTCACTAAACTTGAATTTTTGTTACGAGTTCAAAGAAGTTGACGGAACTCGAATCCGAGTTCCCGAGCTCAAGATATTAAATACGGAACCAAGGGTGTGCTAATTGCTCGTTAGCCCCCGACTTGGATTCCAAAAATAAAATAAAGCCGAAACACATGCAAATGAACCCGAAAATACGAAACGAACATATATTCATATACAAGACACGTATAAGTCCAACATATTAAATTTGCACGAAATTTCAGTATCGATTTATATAAAAACGAAGCACGTAAATGTGACTCATAAACAATGTAACAATAAAATTCATAACATTTACAAATAATATAAAATTAAATGCGTATATAATTATAAATACATGCATGCATCAATTATGAATTAATAACTAATTCACTAATTAAGTTCAATTAGCGCATTAACATTGAATATTATATAAGTTAATATTAATAAAACTTAAAATATAATAATTAACATTAATTATAATTAAAATAAAATTAAATATATAAAACATGTATAATAATTATTTCGCGCAATTTGGTAAACACATACGTCATGTTGTACTACTTACTAAAAAAAACCTAGGGCGTTACACTTCAAGAAAGATTACTGAAAAGTAAGTTTCTAGTCTCTACGAATTCGGATTCATGATTGCGAGTTTCGATCCTTTTTGTTGGAAAGTTTTTAAATTTCCGCTGCTTTCTGTTTCCTGTTTTCCAACAATTTCAACAAATAAGCATATTATTCAAATAATTAGAATTCAAATATTCAAAGAAATAAATATTATATAATTCAAATTTTCAATTAATGAAAATAAACATTCGAAAAAAAATATAAAATGCATTAATAATAATTTTAAATGCGCACATACATCATACCTGTACGGCTGATCAGACGGGGTGTCACAATCCTCCCCTCTTAAAAGAACCTGGTCCCCAGGTTCCTCGCTCGAGCTTCAAGCTCAAGCAACTTTCCGTATTCACCCAAGTTCGAGGTTCATGACGTCCCGAAAAGGGTGTAAGGTCTTCACACACAAGGGGTTTGATCACTTCTTGAAATCTTGTTGGAGAAAATCCTCATTGCTTGATCCGTGCTAGGAATAACTAAAATGTTTCGCACGATAGGAGGGTCCAAGTTTGATTCATCACCCATCGTTTGACTCATTTCAACTACTCAAAAGCTCGGTATACACGAATGGCATGGTTACCGAACCTCCACCACTCGCACCTTCTAATTCAAGAAGTCCCTTTGCTAGAGAGCTAAATCACCACTTCTTGCTCGCTCCGAAAGACCGTTCCAAACACGACCCTCAACTTACTGAGAAAACCAAACACCGGACCAAAACATACAACAAACATACACATGCACAAGCAAGACATATAATATTCATATAGCGATTAAAGATGCATGATGCACGTGCTATGAATGATTTGTGTACCGTTCACCATTTCTCAAAGTCCTTCACATTAATTAGATTGAGTGGAAAGTCAAGGTTGATGTTTTAGAATTCGTGACTCGGATTCCTCGACTTCGGTTTTACTGAATGGATCCTTAGCTTGTTAATTCCATTCCATTTTCCCCCAATATTATCCCTGATTTGACGATACTTATTCCCCGAATAATTTCTTTCCTCTTCTTCAATTCCCTTAATTGGCATGAGAGATTATTTAAGTTCGGTTCCTTTCGAAATCTTTCATAACCCGTTTAATCTTGAATCACCCTAACTCAGTCGACAATCATCGTATCATGATCCCCGGTTATATTGAAGTCTCTCAACCCACTCTTTCTAAGACATCCCTATATCTTGTCTAATTCAAATCCCGACTTCTCGGAATCTTTCTCTTGTATTCGAGGTCCGGTGAAGAGGTACCTCTCAGAATTATCAAGTGGCATGCCCTAATATTCACTTATTCACAATTTCCATCGTTCGTCAATCTTTTAGAGCCCGTGATCCCAATTCTTTGATATTCATGGAATTAATATCTTGGTTTCTTCTTGATGATCAATCTGCAATTGTTGTCCCGAGACTTCACCCACTTACCACATTGATGGAAATCCCCCGAGTCCACTCTTCACTAATTCAAATTGATTGTATGACTTGTCCTGTAATGTATCACACTTGGGTCCATGATTTCATTCCAAACTCCTTGCCTTTCTTTATCGTTTCCAATTGTTGCTTCATATCTCTTAATTGAACTTCACAGCACGACAATTTAGCTTGGATCTGGAAAGTAAACTCCAATCCATCTTGAAGATAGAACCTCTCGCATTCTAGCTTTCCATGGACTCGGACTCACCATTACTGATCGGTTTTCTTTAACCTTTCCTAACAAGACTTCTTCCTTACTCCATAGCCGAGGTGTCTCACTTCCTTCTCTTCTCCGTATTGCCCGAGCTTGACTTCTAACTGATTGGTATAATTAAATACTCTTCCTTAGTGGTTCGTATTGCTCATTATCCGTTAACTATAGGATATTCGAACCCCTTTTTATCGATCTTTGTTACTTATCCCTTAAAGAATTTTATTTTACCTTAAGTCCTCTTGGAGATCATAACCTCATCATTGGTCTGGATCCCAAATTAAAACATTTCCAAGATTTTTCCTTTGTTATTTTCTTGAGTCATATAGTCCCGTGGAACTCGATTAAATTTACCCTAGAACCGGGAGTTATTCATTTCCCTCTAGGAGTTGAGTTCAAATACTTGTTCACATATTGCCATTTCAATACTTCCCTTAACATTCTCTTAATTAATCATCATTATAACATTCTTCCCCCTTATGTGGTATTCTTAGCTTCCTTGCAATTATTTCTTTTAATCCCTTGAAATTTCATCTTACTCTTACCCTGGTCTTCACCCTTACGAAGGAAAACTTCATTCAGTGGTGTGAGAACTCTATGCCGTCTATAACGAAAACAAAAAACGTTTGCATGCCGGGTTAACTTTGCTCATGCTATGCATCACGTTATCATCCAATAAAGAAAGAAAACAACAAGTAGTAGCAATGTATAACACACATTATAAATACATATAAAAGTACGATGCAAGATGAATGCTCGTGCTATGAATACGGTTACCTCTCTGCTGTCTCTTGGGTCTCAGGTGATCAAACGCATCCAACTTATGCTTCGGCGACCCACACCTATAGCAACGCCCCAACCTTTTCCAGCAATTCTCGTAGATATGGGTCGTGCTTTTACAATGAGCACACGGAGGTTGGTCGGATAGTTGAGTCCCTTTTCTCTTCTTATTCTGGTTTAAGCTTGGTGGATTAAACTCTCGGCTTCGTTTCGATCCCGACCTCGAACTATTCACTAGTTCAATTCTTCCCATCTTGTTCTTTCACCGTAGTTCCTTTGACTCAACTTTGAAAGCTCTCATCGTGGGCTCGAGCCATTCATTTGGTTGAGTTCCGAGATTGACGTCCTTGAGATCTCTTCTAATTCTATCCATAAATTGGGCCAACCTCTCGGACTCCTTAGATCGCCTTTGATAATTTTGAGGACATTCATCAATCTTATGGTCGGGAGCACTGCATCCGAAACAAGTTCCTAGTCGTTCCAACAGTTATCGTAGGTGTGATTCGACCCTTTGCAATGAGCACACAAGAATTGCACTTTAGGTAAGGGCACACTCGAGGAGGCTTGAGAATATCTTGTGGGGAATCGAGGTACTTTTTCGTGCAGCTTGATGGTTAGGGATAGCAATCAGTCGCCTTGGTTGCCTATACGACTCGTAGGAAGGTGTTAACCTGTAATACACAACTAGCCGAAAATATAATGTATGCGGTTAATAAGTGGTTATGACATGTAGTTAAAGTAATAAGCGCAAGTAAAACACAAAATTCGATATTTAATGAGTTGAAAATGAAATTTAAAACACATAATTCAAGAAGTTTCATATGTCTTAATGCAATGCACACATTTGCATGTTGGTCCTACGCTGTACGACCTATACTTGACACAACACGACACTAGACTCCGGTTTTGCAACCCGGAGCTCTGATAGCACTTTAAGATGTGACCCCCGGAGCAACGAGCCACCACATCCCCCGCACCTAGACTCAAACACACATATGAAATTGACGTCCATACAGGAGTCCAAGTCTAAGCGAACGGGAACCTACACATACCCACTAGGCTAAGCAGGGCTAAACACTGACAGAGCGCGCAAAACAGACATACAAAGTGCGGAAGCAAGGAATAAAATCCACTAAAGACATAAACAGTGGCCAAATGGCCCAAAATAAATCCAATATATATACATGAGTACGTCAACTTGTTTCATAATCACCAAATACATACTTTAAGTTCAAACACATACTCAAAATAGCAAGAGGAAAGTAAATATGCATGCTACTCAACCTAGAACTCTAAGTACGACACGAGATGCACTTCCCCGCTTAACTCGAGCAACTTACAACTAAAGAACGAAAAGGAGAGGGGTCAGTCACAACTTGACTGAGTGAGGGGGCTAACGCACACCCACATACTATATAAATATAAAGCAGAGCACTTAATAAACAAAAGATTATGAACCGAGATAGGGTTTTGCACACTAAATCATTTTCGAAAGAAACTTATACATTTCATAATCAAAATAAAACATACTAGAGTTTAAAGAAATCTCCTATCTCGTTTCCTAATCAATGAATCTTATAAAGCTCGACGAGTACGAGCACTTATCCCTTACTCCTCTACAACATAAGAAAACCAAGAATACTTAAATACATAAAACAAATCCATCCCCAACAACAACGGTGTTTCGGGAGTAAAACCCTCTCCACCTAATTACCAATGCACATGGGGTAGCTATCCCTCGATGTGCTTGAGGTACCATGCCCCCTCAACCTCCTAGAGTCGCACGTGAGTACTCCAAATGGAGACCACGTACAGGCTTAACCTAACGGCCCTCGCCATCCCGGGCATCCTTACCGACGTCTCCGGGCCCAGTAACAACAAATTAACTCATTAAACTTACTTAACTCGCTACGGGAATTAAACGTAACTTACGTACCTTATCGAACATATCTTACCATGCAACTTGGCATATGCTACACACGTACCTCTTCGTGTCTTTCCTAGTAATAAGATGTTGAGGTAGATCCTAGCTTGCGTGCCAACACAAAGTTTGGAGCATAGCTTCATTGGAAAATATTTTCAAGCTTATATACACTCATACTTATAGTTCAAAACGTTTAATCGAAAGATAAGGTTATAAACATATTATAAGGCACATATTGTAGCCCCCGAGCACAAGGTACCACATCCCCCGCACCGAAACACGACCCGTGTGTAAAATGGAAAATCCATACACGAGCCAAATCACGGCGAACGGGGATCACAAACACACACACTATGCTAGGCGGGAGCTAACTCTTAAACCATTCACCAACCAAACATAAATAAAATCAGAGTAATAACTTTAAGCGGAAGCAAGAGCAAACATATATTATGTACAATGAGCTAGGAAGCTCCCAAATAGATATACAAGTTCAAGTTTAATAATCCATGGCCCACACGGCTCAATATAACAAAATATACTCGAATCCATAATCATAATACAAAATAGTAAGAGCAAGTGCAAATGAGTGTAAAGGAAATGATAGACACCAATGCAAGACCTAGACGACTCTTATTCCGGCCTAGCACCTCCAAACCTGCACAAAACAACTGAAAACAAATCGGGTTCAGTCTAAAAGAGACTGGTGGGTATAAAACAGGGCATAAGATATAATATCGGATAATTTAAACATATTCATGCAAGCCCTAATCCTGTGTGAAGTTTGATAAGAATTTCCCAAGTGAACAAAATAAAGAAAACATCAGCGGGATTACGACATTCATATTCATCCATAATAGTTCATAAGGTTTTATGGCCCGGTGAGTGGGCGTGCATAATCTCCATCCAACACCTCGTGTGATCATAGAGTTATTTATTCATTATCACACATAATTCTTTCGTGCTCATACATAACATGATCATAATCATACATATACACCTTCTTCCTCCGAGTGGTGGACGGGTTTGCAAGGCCTGACCACCTAAACATATCAATGTGGCAAGTGGGGTACATGAATCCCCACTGCCCTGTTAGCCTTTCCTCGTCAAAAACTCCTTGACGAGGTCGGTATTCACCGTAATTGGTCGGAACTAGTGTATGGGATCCCCATCGGCCCTTGCCTCCCCGGATAGCCACATACACTAAGTCCCTAGGCCCGTGTTCAATTCATATCAAGCGTTCGCCAAAATCAAAGGTAGGAATTCATGAAAGAAGGGTTTTAGTTTGCAATCATTTACTCGAGAAAAGACTCTATATACATATAATACAGATTTTGGCCTAAAATTTTACACATTAGATGTATATAGGGTCATTTTATCTAATAGAAGAGAAAAGCACCTTTTAAAATCAAAAGAGAGGCACAAATAGCTCAAGGCTCGCCTCCGTCTCCGACCGTACCCAAATCTGTGCAAAAGAAAAGGTATGAGACTCAAAATGACCATATAAGACGCTCGACAATAAAATGCATATGATATGATATGCATAAGAGGTGATATTGTGTCATGGAGATGTTCATGTGTACGATTAATGCCTTAAAGGCACATATACTAGCATTCCATTCATCACATGAAGCGTTCATATCCACACAATTTCATATCTTCCATATATCACACCAATTCCATTCGAGAAATTCAAATAACGATCCTAACATGTAGTATTACATGTATACATACCATATAAATCATAAAAGGAGGAATAAATAACCATCTAGGGTTCATATTGGTGGCAAAGACCCAAGCATGCACATATTGGAGCAAAGTTGACACATTGAATCATAACTAGGAAAATAATCAACTAAAAATCATAAAACTTCCTAACACACAAGATAACACATTATATAACATGTTAATGAAGTGTATGAACCAAAAACGAGCCAAGGAAACCATGTAAAATAAGTTTGAAAACCGAATTTTCATGCAAATTTCAAGAGGGTCGAGCCAAGGAAACCATGTAAAATAAGATTGCTCTTGGCGCGATCGCGGCCGCGACACCCAATTTTTGCACAAAAATTGCGGCCAAAACAGGGGAGAAACGTACCAAACATCAACCAAAGCATGACCAATGAATTAATACAAGTTAAGGCAACAAAAGCTCAACAATTACTCCTCATTCCATGTATTAAACCGAAGCAACAAGTCCAAACATGATCAAGGAAGAAATAAGTTCAAAGTTCATCCATTTCTTGCAAAGTTCATTAATGAAAGCCAACGAATTCCTCAACTACCAAGACAATCATTTCATACAACTAATAATGGACACAAAAGGTTCATTTATGAAGCATCAAACTCAAAGAAAACACAAGAATTCATCCTCATCTCCAAAATTTGATCAAACCCTTACTATTCATCTATACCATCAATACATGCCCAATAATCCATCAAATTCAGCCATATTAGAGTCAAAAGAAAGAGGATAAGGTGAGCAACATAATCATGGGCTTACCTTTCAAGTTGGAAGTTATTTGAATGAGAATTGAGCTCAAATGGATGAAAGTGAATAGTACTATTTTTCCTCTTCCAAAGGGTCTCGGTTTGCTACTGATTCTGGCTAAGTTTGAAGGGTGACATGCAATGAGAGTGAGGATATTGATCAAGGGTTAAGAGAGGGTTAATTAGGATTAAGTTTTACCTCATTTGGTTAATTACGGTTCAAGTTATGGTTAAATGAGTAAGGAGTGGTCATTTTGGGCGGATTTGTAAGTTCCGGGTAAAATTCGGGGATTCATACGAGGTTAGAAAAATATGAGGCTTAGTTTGTTGAACCTGGATTTTTTATATGTGCTCAACGGAGTTGACATAACTAGAATCCGAGTTCCCCGAGCTCAAGATATCACATAGGGAACTAAAGGTGCACTAATTGCTCATTAACCCCCGATTTGCTTCCAACAATCAAAATAAATTTAAAACTCAATCAAATGAATCCGAAAATGTAAAACGAGTATATATCCACGTTCATAACACATATATCTCCGACATATAAAATTTTAATGACAATTTAAGTTCATTTCATATAGCAACGACACACAAATATATCATGCATGCACACATGATTCAAGAATTCATAATATAAATTTCAAATAAATTCACATAATAAAATTTAGCAATTAAAGATAAGAATAAAGTATATAAATATATGATTAAATAGATTTAAACGCACAAATAATTATCACATAAACCATACTTGTACGGCTGAAAAGCCGGGGCGTTACACGTATCTAATATGTAATTATATAGTACAATCGCAAGCGGGTGAGAAAATCATCACATTTAGGTCATAGGTCGTTTATCTAAAAGAAAGGTCCTAAACCTCACCTTATAACAAAAGAAGGGTGAAACCGGGCAGAACGAACGAAGAGGCATCTAAACCTCGGGCTTGGCAACGTCCGAAAGTGGCTCTGAAACAAAAGAACATGAAACCCGAGACTTAGACTCAAATACGAACCATATAGACGCACGACAATGCTCATGAATGCAATGTATGCATATAAAATACAAGAAAGTGCCACTTAAGACATTCAAGTTCAAATCACGTCAAACTCGTATCAAATAAATCCATAAAATTAATACAAGACATTTAACATATGGTATAACATGTAGCACCCGAGCGCAAGGTACCATATCCCCCGCACCGAGACCAGACCCGAATATGAAATGGACAATCCATACCCGAGCTAAGTCACGGTGAACGGGGACTCACACACTCATAAGGCTAAGCGGGAACTAGACTAATGCAACTCAATCATAAAGAACAAAGATAAATAACAAATGTGGAAGCTTAGCATACTAATCAGTACCAATTCGAGCCACATAACGGGTTCAACTAGCATAAAAACCTATTCCCGAAAATTCGTACATAAACCTAATTGTATGATCATAATCATAGTCATACATTTATCCATTTTAGAAAATTCGATCAAATTACAAAATGCATATGAAGTGACCCAAACTAAACCAATACACTTGACAGACTCGACTCCCTGCCTAGCACTCCAAACCTGCAAAGAAACTGAAAACAAACCGGGTTCAGTCTTTAAGAGACTGGTGGGTATAAAATGAGGCATAAGTAGCATATATAACAATATTTAAACATTCACATGCAGGTTATAATCCCAAATGGAGTTTTTAGAGAATTTCCCAAGTGGGTAAAATAAAGAAGTCGTCAAAAGGGTTTATAACGTTCATTTTTCATTCTTTAAGTCTTTCGTGGCCCGGCGAGTAGGCGTGCATTATCTCCAACCAAAACCTCGTGTAGTTCATTAAACATTCATTCTTTCTTTCTTTTCATGCATTACATTCTTTCGTGCGCATTCATTATCATTTACACCTTCTTCCTCCGGTTGGTGGCGGGTTTGCAAGGCCCTACCACCCATTCATTGAACAAAAGGGTTTTATGACTCCCCTAGTGGCACTCAGCGTCCGTACCTCGCTAACTCCTAACGAGGTCCGGTTACGCCGTTCATTGGTGGAACTACTGTGAGGGTTCACCATCAGCCCATGCCTCCTCGGGTCACCACTCACACCAAGTCCCTGGGCCCCATTCTGTGCATTCATTCATTCTTTATCGCCAAAACATTTGGTAGGTTCATAAAAGAAGGGCTTTACTTTAAAAATCATTGACTCTTGAAAACGACTCTATATATATATATATACTTTTGGCCGAAATCTTTACACATTGGGAGTATATAGGGTAATTTATCTAAATAGTAGAGAAACCCACCTGTACACCTCTTACAGAACAATATCAAGAAGAAAAGGAGACTCGAAAGTGTCCTATGAACCCGGCATCTCCGCCCTGGAGAACACTGTACAAAGGACAATGTAACATGTTTGTGAGACTCAAGACTCCAAATGAACCAAATATGACGCACTGCATGTAATGAACATGATATGAATGTATAAGAAAAGATATTATGTAATGAACACGTTCATATGCACTATTAATGAAATTAAACCTATAAACGAGCCATTCATTCGTTCAAGGAAACGTTCATAATCAATTAAGCCATTAATTTCATATATTATCTCAAATCAATTCAAGGAATTCAACTAACGATCACAACACTTACTATATCACGTCAACACTTAGAAAATAAACATTTAATTACATTCAAATCATAATCGAAAATTAAATAACATGAAAGAGATAACAATTTAATTCTATAATTCAATTAAATCAAATAGTGTTTAATATATAATATATATATATATATAGGTACATGGCATGCAAATTATTCATGCATGCATATTAACAATTCAAAATATATAATTATACATTTATATAGCATGCATGCAATATTTAAACTTAAATTCACACGTATAGGTTACATGCATTAACAATTCATTTCAAAGCATTATACATATAAATATATATATATACATATATATTCATACACCAATTTGCATGCATGAATTAAACAAACACCAATATGCATGCATTTATCCAAGAAAAGAAAGAAGACTACAACAGCGTGCCCAGCAGTTCAGAATCAATCTCCCCACCCGGGGAGCTTCGTGCAGAAAGTTTCTGCACAAAGGCTACCCGGCCGGGCCTTTTCACGGCCAAAATCTCCCCGCCCGGGGAGATCCATTCCAGTGATGCAGCAGCAGAAAAGAACGAAACAATCCCCTGTTCTTGGCATGAATTTACAGCAACAGATAGCAGCAACATGAGGCATAGAATTTAGCAGCAAAATACACCAACAACTCCAACAATTGACTGCTAATACGCAGCAGCTAATCAAGGGAAACACGCAGCAGTTGACAGCAACAAAAACAGTCCAAAAACAGGGCAAAAATTTGCAAAAACAGAGCAGCAACAAATTCAATCTTTAACCAACAAGATCAGGTAAGGCAAGACAACAATTATGCAGCAAAAAGACTCCAAAACAACATCTAAAAATGCTCTTCAAGTGATCAAACGTGAGGAAGGGAAGAAGGTGGTCATTTCATGAATTTTCTTCAAAATTTCATTAATGGTAGCTCATGAATGCTGCAACTACCAGCTAATACATCACCATAAATGCAAAGAGGGAATCAAGACCATCATATTCAGGCTTTGAATCAACCAATTACCTCATGAATTGAAAGAGATCAACATATATGCTCATAACCTAACTATTTTTCCAAGTCAGCCATATACTCATGAAAACATGATCAAAATTGGGGATGAATGGATCAAAATGACTCATAATGAGTGTATAATACAACCCCAAGCTTACCTTGTGGATTAATGGAGGTGTGGAAGAGATTTGAGCTTGAATCTCCAAGGGTTGGCTTGAGCTACGGGAAAATTGGAGAACAGAAGGTTTTGGCTGAATTTGATCCAAGTGATGAGGGTTATCTCGGTTTAGGGTGATTAAGGCTGGTTAGAAGGTTGAGTTAGGGTTCTAAAGAATCAAACCATAGTTAATTTGGTCAAGGTTTGAATAAGATATGGTCATTTTAGTAAACTGTGGCAGATTTGGTTTCCGTTTCGTGTTTCGATTGAATTTCGGAGATTCAAATAGCATTGGAAAATTATAAGGCTAAGTTCACTAAAATCAAATTTTCGTTGCAAGTTCAACGAAGTTGACGAAACTCAAATCCGAGTTTCCTAGCTCAAGATATCAAATACAGAACCAAGGGTGCGCTAATTGCTCGTTAGCCCCCGACTTGGATTCCAAAATCAAAATAAATTCGAAACTCATGCAAACGAACCTGAAAATATGAAACGAACATATATTCATATACATGACACATATATCTCCATCATATTAAATTTTCACGAAATTTCGGTATCAAATCATATAAAAACAAAACACATTTATATCACTCATAAGCAATACATGTGAAAATCCATAACAATTAAAATAAATGATAAAAATTAAATTCATAATTAAAGTAAACTAAAGTGCACAATTAATATATATTTTATTCAAATTGGTACCAATTTATTTAATTTAAAACAACTACACGATTTAAATATATATATATATAATATTAATAACATTAAAATTATATATCAACTAATTCATATATATAATATTAATTGACTTAAGATATAAATAATTAACATTTAATATATAAAATTAAATATATAAAACTCGTATAAACAATTATTTCGCCCAATTTGGTAAACACATACGTCATGCTATACGACTGAAAAACTGGGGCGTTACAACCTCTCCCCCTTAAAAGAATCCGTCCTCGGATTCACTACTCGCCCAAACAAACAATGAGAGATTCCCCGTCTCTCGCAAGCAACAAGGAGAGAGCCCCGTCTCTCGAGCAATAATGAGAGAACCCCGTCTCTCCAACAACAATGAGAGAACCCCGTCTCTCAAGCAATAATGAGAGAACCCCGTCTCTCCAACAAAAATGAAGCAAGGAAGTCTCCAATACTCCCGAGCAACACAACGCGAAACAATAATTAAAGTCACGTAAGACACCCAAAGCAGGTAATAGATATCATCCACGTTGATTATCAATTACTTCAAATAATTTAACATGGTAAGGAATCAAAGCACATAACATAAGAATTATTTAAATTAAATTTACATGGATGCATGTATCATGGATGCTTCATGTACCGTTCACCGAGGTAAAGGAATTTGGGGTTGGGAGTTTGGTTGTACAATGCATGATCCGCCTTGAAAGTGAGTGCAGAGCTTGACTTATCTTTAATGCCCTTAATATGAGTGTTCGGTTGAAGAGAAGACGACTCTCGACTAGTCCTTCTTTGACTCTTACACCTTGATTACCTTATTCAATTTGGTGAATTCCTTGGAATTCAATTAACTCTTATAATAGTGCTCTCTTCCTTCTCTAACTCCTCACCTTTAACCTCTACATCTTCCCTTGACATGACTAACTCTTTCAACCAATCGATCTCTACTTTATCCTACACGTCATCAGAACGTTCCTTCCATGATTCATGTTTGAATCTTCTATCCTTGTCAATGCCCAAATTCGCCATATTCAAGAGCAACTACTTCCAAGGCCCTAAGTTCGATTTCCATCTCATGATCGTTCCCACCACGGTTTTCTCCTTCAATCCTGTAGACAAGCATTTGGTTCTGGCCCACTCAATTCCCTACTTAAATGTAAAACATTCCTTATAATTCTTGAAGTTTGATCCAAGTCCTTCAATAATCACCCTCCTGTTATATGGTAGTTTGATTCGGTTTCCTTTTTCCACACTGATAGGAGTTCTCAGAAGCTCCCTCATAATTCCATCATCTTCAAAAATTCAACGTCGTACTATGAATATCCCTTAGCAATCTTCAAGCTGAGTATAGTGATTTAATTTTCATTTTGATGGTTCCATCCTTAAGACTGTTTTATTCTTTTCCTATCATCATCACTTGAACTTCCATATCGTTTATGATTTGCATTTGCCATTGTTCCTACTAGAATACTCTCCAAGTACAACCTTAAATCTTAAGTTCGTCTCTTGGTCGTGCTCTCCCCCTTAACAAGAATTCCTAATCACCCCAAACTTATTTCCTCGGGACGAAAAACTCTAGGTGGAAAATGTATTCGATGGCTTAGCTCACGTTCACTCTAAAGTGCTTGATTGAAGCAACAATCCTTTTCCTTTGCTTCCCAAACTCCTGTTTAACTCCATTAAATTCCCTAACTTGTCTCGTCCCATTTATATGTACTGGAACCATCCACCTCTATCTTTGTCCCACTATATCAACCCAAAATGTTCTTCTTCATTTTGTTCAATAGGACTTTGATCAAAGTAATAGTTAAAGTATTAAACGGCGAAATCCTAACAAGTAAACATTAAAATGATGCGTGCTTGGTTAAGATGATAAATGCATGTAGTAAATATTTTAAACAAGGAAATGCAACATCAAAACACACAATTCAACAAATAAGTATGCAACAATAATTTAACAATTAGAGTATTAAAACATATATAATAAGAATTTAAATAATTAATTTTACGATGCATGGTGCACGTGCTATGAATGCATTGAACCTGTCACCGTAGTGGTGTCTTTAGCACGACATCTTGTCCTTTGATCTCGATGTTGTGAGCATAAGTCATAAACCTGAACATTGTTCGATCGTTGGTGATGCTTCCCGTAGTCCTCAAATCTCCATAGTCCGAGAACACGATCTCTTGAACCCATATTCTTCTAAATCCTCAAAGTTTCCTTGTACCCACTTATGTGTTCCCGCGATCCAAAATAGGAATCCCTCGAACCCAAATTCTTTTACGCCCATGGAATCGACATTTTGATTTCCTTCAAAGATTGATCCCAAATGATGTTCTAAATCTTACCCTTACTTATCTCTTAACTCAAGGTTTCCTTAAGTATTCTTTATGAATTCTAGGATTGAATGAACTCATCTTCCAATTGCTTACACTTGAGCACATAATTTCCTCTAACTAGTCTTCGCCTTTCTTCATCGTTTCCATTTGTTGCTCCATATCTTCCAATTCAACCTCACAACACGACAATTCAGCTTGGATTTGGAAAAAAAACGAACTCAAATCCCATCCTCAATATCGCCACCTTCTCTAAATTTGTATTTTCCCAGTTACTTGCCTTTCTCTACTCCCCTCCAGACTCGTTTTCCATCTTAATCGAAATCCAGAGCACTCAAATCCAACTCTTCCCGGTCTTAGCTTCCACAAACTCGATTTCTAATCACTAGGCATAGTTAGAAATCCTTCTTTGTCGACCCTTGGTGCATAACTCCTACAGGACTCATTTTACTTTGACTCCTCTCTATCCTCGGCACCTCTTCAATGGTCCGACCCCTGAACCAAATTACCTTCAAGGTTCATTCACTTTGTTCCTTAGGTTAAACGATCCCGTTGAATCCAATTAAGGCACCTCATGTACTAGAGCCGTGTATGTCGATCTTCTAAGTCATAACCATCGCACGATCAATCCTCATTTCACCATGTGTCCTTCTACCACTGCATCTCTAAATTCGAACCTCCCATTCCAAATCCTAACCTTTGAACTCTATCTCCATCTAGGAAGGCCTCACATCTCGAATTCTCTATTTTCTTCCCCGGTGCATCCTTCCCATCTTCCATGCCAGAGAAAGAACTTGCAATAGATCGTTGTTATCGTAGAACTTGGCCGTGGTTTGATATTATCTTCATAACCTATAAATCATAACTCATTTCAAAGATATATGCATGCGATTAGTGCATGCCCATGGCACGTATTTAACACAAAAAACACTAATCCAATGCAGGAATGCAACATATAAGTCAACAAAATTCAAAAGGAAGGCAATTCATATTCAAGATCAATGCAATGCACACATTGTTACGTATTTCCTAAGGCGCACGACCTAGACTGACTCAATCAAGACACTAGAACACCGGTTTTGCAATCGGGCTTTGATACCATTTAAGGATGTAGCACCCGAGCGCAAGGTACCACATCCCCCGCACCGAGACCAGACCTGAATATGAAATGGACAATCCATATCCGAGCTAAGTCACGGCGAACGGGGACTCACACACTCATAAGGCTAGGCGGGAACTACACCAATGCAACTCAATCATAAAGAACAAAGATGAATGACAAATGCGGAAGCATAACATACTAGTCAGTAACAATTTGAGCCACATAACGGGTTCAACTAGCATAAAAACCTATTCCCGAAAATTCGTACATAAACCTAATTGTATGATCATAATCATGGTCATACATTTATCCATTCTAGAAAATTCGATCAAATTACAAAATGCATATTGTGACGCCCCGTCCAATAAATCGTACAGGTATGCGTCATGAGAGAGTTTACCTTATGCACTTATGTGATTTAATTCCCTTTTTATGTGTTTAATTCCAACTTGGATTGAAAATGTGATTTAATTGACTAAAATCCAAAATGGAAAAATATGAATTCTTGCATGACAACTTAAGAATGGAACTTGGATGAATTTAAATTAATTTTCGGAGTTGGATTTAAATAGGACTTGGACCTATTTGTGTGTTTTGGGTCTAACTTAAGTTAGGTAAGTTTGGGTCGTTCGAGACCAATACGAGCTCGGGAATTCGAATTCGAATTCCGACACCACCATTGGACTTAATTCGGTGATTTGGGTCCCATGGAATTTACTTCATATTTTTCGAAAACCGTTTAGACCTTAAAACTTTTAATCTTGACCTATTGGGCCGAAAGTCATTTATTTGATCCCAGATTCTAATAAAGCCTCTAGCCTCATTTTATAGCTTGAAACCCTAACCTAGATCCCCTTTCTTATTTCACTTCAAACCTCAAAATAGCCTCATTGTGACAGCCATAGAGAAGCTTCAAGAGAGGATGAAGACTTAAGCCATTCCGCACCTTCAAGAGCTCATATCTCCCTCGTTTCTTCATCATTTCAAGGGCCAAGGTAAGCTACGGATTTCCCTTGATGTGTATTTCATTTCTATCCATGAATCTTAGCATGAAATTGAATGTATGAGCTTATATGAGGAAGTCTTGTGAAAATGGTGATTTATGCCCAACTTGAAGAATATGGTTTATATGATGGATCCTTGAGTTCTTGAGCATGAATATGTGTTTCTCCATGGTGAATATGTGCTATAGTTGTTGATGGTATGATAGGGAGTGAGTTTGGATGCATCTTGCCATGGTTGAAGCTTGATTTTCATGAAAATGGGTTCTATGAGTTTTGGCCAAAATCACCCCTGTTCTTGAGCTAAATTGATATTTATGTGATAAGCACGATTTATGTGATAATATATATGATTTTCGTGGAGATTTTATGGTTTAAATGGTGTGAAATCGGCCATTTTCGGCCATGGTTGTCTTCTTCCCGAAGCTTGCTTGAATCTGCACAAGACAGACGCCCAGATCTGGCTGGAATGGTCGTTCCCGTTCAGGCCATGAGCTCGGAACGGCCCCTCCCAGCCAGGGTTGACGTCAGCACCGAAGATGGGAAGGACCGTTCCCATTTAAGCCTTATGCTGGGAACGGCCGTTCCCAGCTTTGCTGGGGAGGTTGCGGGAAGGACCGTTCCCATGCAAGGCTATGCGTGGGAATGGCTGTTCCCAAGCCTCTGTGCCCCTTTTATGCATGTTCTTTCGTGTTTACTTGATCCGTTTGAAATGCTTTATGAATTATATGTTATGATATAACTTCAATTGTAATCCTTGATGATAGTACTTCATTTAATTGAATGTATTCATGTGAATACTTGTCTTTTCCGTGTATGCTTAATCAGTTTGAGTTGATTTATGAATTATATGCTATGATATGACTCTAATTGCATTTCCAAACTTTAAACACCTCATTTAATTGCATGGTTTGAATGAATACTTGGATTATGCTATGTGACCTACTCGATGCTCATCATTCCATAATGCATACCATTCATGCTTATGCTCGCCGTGCCTCTTACTTGGTTCATATAGAGTCTAAGTCTAGGTTTCTATATGTCTTGTCATAGAGTTTGGTGGTGCCGATGGGCCCGAGGTTTAGAGTGTTTGGCCCTTCACACTCTCAGACTCTACTTGCACAAGGTGATGTTTAGGATTTTGTATAGTTATGCGACCTATGGCCTTTACATGCTGATTTCTACCCCTGTATGCGAGTATACCTTATTATAAATACGTATGTGTTGGATATGATATGTTTATGACCTTGTGTGCGTCCTACGTGGGTTAGGAGCCTTCGTGGCTTAAATTCCACAGCGTAGGGATATGTATAAAAACCAGTTTTTGAGGCATATATGGTACATGTTCTATTCTATCATGTTGTGGATCCAAGGAGCTACGGGTAATGGGTCCCCCAGGACGGTTAGGGCCGTCGGGGTTCCAACCATGTGCGTAGTTCCATTTGAGATATCATTAGGCGACTCAGGGAGATAGGGGAGACGTGATATCTTGAGCCTTCGGCTAAGGTCGGGGAGGGCACTTGTGGGTTGGCTACCCCTTGTGAGTCTTTCTATTATAGATGGTTAGGGCCAACGCGTGGCTCTTCCATCATTGGAGTAGAGGATGGATTGATTTTGCTTTATGTCCTAAGGGGTAAAGGTTGGAAGCTTGTACTGGCCGAGCATGTGTTCTATTCTGTTATGGAATTATGAATCGGGATAGAATCTTTCTGGAAAATGGTTTCTAAACTTATATCTATATCTATTTGGGTTATTTCGAAATGTTTTGGTATGTAACACCTATCCTCGGTTCATGAGTCTATCCTTTTATTCTGTGTTGTGCTCTTTATATATATATTGTGGGTGTACGTTAGCCCCCTCACTCAGTCAGTTGACTGACACCTCTTTTTATATTTTAGTTTGCAGGATTCCTTTTGGCTTGAGCTAGGCGGAAGTGAGTCTTCGGTGTCACACTTGTCAGTCTAGTTGGTGTTAGGATGCATTTGTGGCATACTCTACTTATGTTATGTATTTATGTTTCACACTTGTAGGTTATGTTTATGTTCTACTTAGATACAAACCTGTGTTGGGTTAGTAAGCTAGTACTTGGACGTTAATATATATTATTATGATACTTATGCTGTTTATTATGTTGGATTATGAATTAATATTCGGGACTAGGTTCTGCTTTGCATGTTTTATTTTAAATGCTTCCGCTATCTATTGTTGTTGGTTTTAATTGCTTCCACACTCTGAGTTTGTCAAGTTAGATCCGCCTAGCCTAGTGTGTGAGTGGGTCTCCCGTTCGCTATGATTCGGATTCAGGCATGGACTTCCTATTTCATGACCGAGTCTGAGTCCTATTGCGTGGGATGTGGTATCCTCCGTCTGGGGTGCTACATCCTTAAGTGGTATCAGAGCTCTAGGTTGCAAAACCGAGCTCTAGTGTCGTGTTGAGTCAGTCTAGGTTGTACGGCATAGGACAATTTGGTTATGTGTGCATGAACAGCTATACATTTGAATTCTCATCACATTGCTGGATTTATATAAAGTGAAACATTACTTGCCTTTGATGTTGATGATTGATTTATTATGTAACATCCCGGAGCGAAGGGCACTACATCCCCCGCACCGTAACCCAACACGTATAACGAAATGGAGACTCCGCACACGCATCAAACCACGACGAACGGGTGACAAACAAAAACCCACACGCTAGCTAGGCGGTCTAGACCCTTATACAGAGCGCGCAACAAAACAAAACGAATGCGGAAGCATCAGGATCACGAATACACAAACATACATGTTATCAATATTAAAACTTACACATAATATGCCCATCCAAGGCCAAAAGAATCATAAAACAAAAGCTCAAAGTCCGAATCATAAATCATACAATGCTTATACATAGTACCATACTTATACATATTTATACGTAGTACCATATTTATACATAGTACCAAAACTGAAAGTAAAGATGCAAGGATGCAAAAGACTCTTCTATACAGGAACGACCCAAAGAAAAGACACCGCCTAGCACGAACCGAAGACCTGCACCTGCAAACTCAAGAAACAAAGGGGGAAAAGAAAACAACGAAGAGGGGTCAGTCCTAAAGACTGGTGAGGGGGCTAACACACACACCCGTACATAAATATAGAGCAAAACATAGCATAGCATATTCAAATCTTAGAGTATTCATGAACCGGGCGTGGTTTTTGCAATCCAAATTATTTTGACACGTGATAGCATATATATAGAAAAAGGTTTAGGGCCAAAGGCCAAAATCAACCAATTTTAAGGATTAGAAGTTCTCACCTATTTCATGAATCATAAATGGAAACATAACACACACATATCACTCGGCGAGTACGAGTGCACAACCAACCTCCTTCACAAGACAAAACTCGAAACTTAACACACAAAGACTTAAAACAAACATGTACACATACCTCCTTACTCCATGGGATGGAAGGGTGGCCACCCTTCGCATCCACACTTATACGTTAGGGAAGTGTCCTGGGGTTGCAACCGGCGACTCCAATAGTCGTCCTGGGTCTCCCGAACCACACAACTCCGGGGCCCAAACTTAGACTTACAGTTACACAAAGCTTATCTCGCCAAAATATAGCACACACACACACACACACTAACCCATTTTCAAAGCAAAGAGATAAAAATAAAGCTTACCTATACATAAAAGCGTTTTCAAACGTTTCATAACAAAAGGGTCAATTCCCACAAAATACATATCATGCACATATCTATATACATATATACATATATGTCGCATGCGGGCTTAAAACACATTTAGGGTTGTAGGTCGTAATATCTAAAAGAACAAAACCTCACCTTGTCGACCACACCGACGAAACAAATCACAAACCCTTCTAAGAAATCGCCTCTTCAACCACGGGGCACACCTAAAAGCAAAAAAAAGATCACAAGGTAAACTTAGACTCAAAATGAACCACTTAGACGCTCGGCATATGCCTATGGATGCGTATGATGCTTAAGGAATGCAATAAAGTAGCACTTATATCATAAGAACTCATACCGAATCACTTTGATGCATAAATCACATATTTTACATTAACAATTTCACAAGCTTCATGCATCACATAAAACACGTCATATAACTCATAAACAATGCATATACTTCATATAAGAACAAAGAAATTACATGCAAGTCAAGTAAGCAAAGCACAAAGTCATTCATGCACTTTAGGGTACATATCGAATCACATAAGGAGCAAATTATGTCAAACGAATACAAAATCTTAATGCAACATGTATGACACGTTACTCAATCATAAACATATCACATTCATGCAATACCAAGCTATATCAAAACATCTCATAAACATAAACAAGAATTCATCATATTAGGATCAAGATCGGGGAGGGAATCGAACAAAACGAACAAGAAAACGAAGACGGAACACAAAAGTTTCTGCCCCTGAGATCCAGGGCCATGAATTTTTAACACAGAGGGAATCCACGGCCGTGGATTCCAGTCTAGAAACCATCCCAAATCTGCCACACAAATCCACATTCGTGGATGTTTTCAAAGCATAAAATCCAGGGCCGTGGATTTACTCCAGCCATGAAAATCCAAAGTTTTGCTCCCCAAAACACATGAAAACTCATCCCAAACCACAAAAGCATCAAGGAAACACATATAAGAAGGTTAGGGAAACAAAACTCATGCAAGAAAAGCTATAAAATCGGACCAACAAGCAACTCTCATGCAAGGGAAGAGATTAAGGCAAATCATGCAAAAGCTCCAAAGTTCAACAATGGCAAAGTCATGGATTCTCAAGTAGCACTCAATTCAACTTCATATATATCACATATGATGTCCTAGGGACTAAATACATGTCTCAAACCAAAAATAATTACAAGGAAGCAAGCTAGATCATGCAATTTCTACAAAAACCCTCACTATTCAAGCTCTAACTCATATATCAAGCAATCATGGGTTAAAACTTGCAAAAATCAAAGGCAAAGTGAGCACAAAGACATGGACGACACAAAAATGAACTTACCTCTTGAAATAGATGAGAAAAGATGGAGCTTGGATGTAGCGCCCCTTAACACTACAACCCCGCACCGTTGTACTTCCCGAGTGGATGTGAGACCTAGCACTCGAGAAATACTCCGGCGAACGGACAAGACTATACAATACCAGAGTATGAAATTTAAATGCAACAGAAAATAAACTTGAGCAATAAAAGGGGACAATACATAACGGAACACATATTATTAAGTTGGACAAGTAATTACAACGATAGGTCTAACTTCACAGGAGAGTGTTTATTGAAAGATGTACATGCACTCGTGATCACTCTAAACAACTGAAATGAGACAACTTTAAGCCTCAAGATACCTCTAAGGCGTCGCTGTAGATTCCTGAAATCATAAATTAAAAGAGTAGGAGGGTTAGTCAAAATGACTAAGTAACCGGGGGGGGGGGGGGGGGGGGGGTTTAAGATTTAGGATTATAAGTAAGATTTTGAGAGTGTTTTGACCAAGAAAATCTTGGTTTGAAATATATATACTATATAATAACAAATAAGTATATGACAATAATATCCGGTTCATATTTGTTTGAAATAGGAGTAGGGGGAATATAGGCTATACTTTTAGAAAATTTATGAACCGTTTTGAAAATGATTTTAATGCCCGCAAGCTAGGCTTCTCCAACCTTAACTCCTTAAAAACCAAGATTATTCGTAACGACATTGATCAAGATGTCGTCACTCAATAAAAAGAAATACAAAAATACCATCCTTCTTCCTCCGGTGTCACCTCAGGGAGCTACCCCTAGTGACGATATATACGAATTTGGGAGGGACGTACCTTTTCCCGTCACTTGGTGTGGAATAACTAACCTCCAGTTAAACCATCACCAAGATCTAGTTGGCGGCTGGTATAATAGTAGACCTTGGCCCGTGCCTCCCGGACTACTACTTCTACCAAGACCACCGGGCCCATAGGAAAAACAATAATTTTACTTGCAAGACGAGAATATTTACCGGTAAGAAAGTATTAAGTACTTTCGGGTAAATATATGTTTTGGAATAATTAACAAGAATTATTTTCCCATAAAGGGAAGAATAACTTGAAAGGAAATTCAAGAAAATAAAGTAAAGTATTTTATCATGATTTCAGTTGAAAAGATTTAAAACCCTCACCGGTACCAAGATTTAAGTGGAATTGTGAGGATTCCACTCTTCGATCCTATGTTCGCCTGAAAGTAATAACTACTACTGACTTAGAACTAGGTTCTTAGTTCCTAACTAACTAAGTGCACACAATATCATAATGAAATAATTAGAGAAGGTTCATAATATGTAATGCGTTAAAGATTTCCCGGTAAACCCTAAATTCACCCGATTAATTAATAAATTCAGGGTTTATGGGACCTTTAGCTAATCAAATGTTTATTAACCATACTATAATTCTAATTGTAAGATTTGAAATGAAATTCAAGGTTTAATTTGACAATGTAGGTTATCTTTTGAAAAATATTACATAGTTTACCGATTTTTTGGAAAAATTGGAAAAATATTTCTTTAAAAATTTCAAAACCTATTTTATAATTATTTTAAGAATAATTTCGAAATTAATTGGATTTTGGTTGACCAAAAGTCAAAATTACTATTAAAAACATTTACTATTCAATTTCATGTGAATTAAACACTTTATAACACAAAATCAAACTCACACACATACACACACTAGTCACGGCACACACATGCACACACACACATCCAAGAACATTATGAACATGTTCTTGAGCTTATTTGAATATTCAAAGAGGGTGTGTAACATGTTCTATCACATTCATATTCATAACATAAGATTAAAGCATAATATAGTAACATATATGAACTTTTTATGAAAAATAATTCTAAATAAATTACTCTAGGCATGAATTTAATCAAACAACATTATAAGCATTTAAATACATATTCACATTATATCATATCATAATTCATGCATTTAATTAAATAAAATTCCATAATGTACTCACATTTTATTTAAACTAACAACTATGCACATATTTCATAAAATAAATTCCTAAATCATAATTTAATTAATCCTAGACATGCTACTATTATTATTACACTAAGAACATTATATAAAGCATGAAATAATAAAAGAAAAACATACCTTAGAGAGATGGAGAGGGGATGGCGTGAGAATTGGGAGAGAGAGTGAGTGATTTTTGTGTGTTGATTTGTGAGGTATAAATGAGGCTTGAGGGGGGTATTTATAGGTAGTCATGAGGGGTTTCTAAGCAATAAATGAAAGTTTATAGGAGATGTCGTTGCTTAATATTTTAACAAATGCTTGGTAATAAATTTGGAGATGTGGTTAAATAATATGTTGAACAAATGCCAGGTAATTAACTAAGAAATGTGGAGAAATTATGCTCATTTGTTTAATCCTTCTAGAAGACCATGTGGTCATGGATGGTGTCATTTTGATTAAAAATAAATGTAAAATAATATAAAATTTATTCAAGAGTCGAGAGGTAAAAGATTGAAGTACTGAATTAATGAAAGAATGGGTGAAAAACAAGCTTCGTTTTGATTATAAATGTGGAATATTTAGAGTTTTCGTTTATAAATTATTGAATATTAAAGATGATGAAATCATAGGAAAAATTATATAAACGAAGCCATGATAAAGTTTAAAGTTGGGAAAAATCACTATAATGTAGAGAAAAATTCAAGGATCGTTTTAAGTATAATTTCGACTATTGAATAAAAGCTAATCGTTTAAAATAAATTGGTGATTTTTAAAAACGAAAATATTTATAAAATATGCTATGATGAAATCGAGTTTTTGGCAAATGCATGAAAATTCATCAAATAATTTAAGGGTCGTTTTGGTTATAATATTGAATATAAAAAAGTAGATGAGTAGGGATTTATTGATGATCGAATCATAAGCTAGGGTTTTCACCGGTTTTTGATACTACGGGAGTTAGGATGGGAATTATGGTTCACGGAGGGTATCACGATCCTCGAAATAATGTGAGGATTCTTTTGGTTACAATATTGGGTAGTGAAAGTGAAACATCCCGCTACTTCGGCATTTCCAGGTACGCGTCACGAGAGAGTTTAATTTCGTTATTTATGTAATTTGTATGCCTTAAATGTCAACGTGTAATTTATTTAAGTTTATGCGCTTTAGATTTAATTAATTGTTTGGGCTCGAATGCTCAATAATTGAAGTTTAGGGACCTAATTAATTAGGGTGCTTTGGCCTTCGTGGCAATCTTGAGCTCGGGAGTTCGAATTCGAATTTCGACCCCTTTATTGAGTTCGTTTCGACGATTCGGATTCGATGAAATTAACTTTATATTTTCAAAGCCGTTTGTTAGCCCTACCGTTTTAAATCCGATCCGAATGGACTAGATACCGTTTGACCCTACCCGTTTTTCCCGACCCGTTTCTTGGCCTTAAGAGGAACCGAACCCTCTTTTCTTCCCCATTTTGATCGGTTCAAGCAAGGAGAAGAGGGAAAAGAGAAGAGAAGAGAAAGCCACCCAACCTTTCGAGCTCAAGAACCCCGACCCCCGTCCGTCCAATCAACGATCCAAGGTAAGATTTGTGATCCTCTCCTTACGTGTTCCGATTCTACCGATTGGTTCTTGCTTTATCACCTTATTTATTGAGCTTGGAGAATTTGATGAATAGTATAGGTTTCGTGTTTTGGGTGTTCGGACTCTTTTCGAAGTCCTATTTATGTTCTAATGTGATATATATATGTGATATATCTTGAATTTGTGTGTTTTTGGTGTATTATGTGATTGGAATGTGGTTTGGGGTGGTTTGGGAACCACCCCCGTCGACCCCTTGCTTTCCTGCTCTTTTTTTTCGGAGAAGACGACCCAACACGGCCGTGTCAGGCCCTAGTTCATTTCCGACACGGCCGTGTCAAGCCCTCGAGTTGGAATTTTTTTTATTCCGACACGACCATGTCAATTTCCAGGCCAATTTTGACACGGCCGTGCTGACCTCGTTTGAACTCGGATTTGCCTGATTTTTGAACCTACAGAAACCTCTTGAAGTCTAGAATATCCTCCAATTAGAATCACCTCAAAATTCGTTCTAGATTATCAGATATAATCGTTTGAAATTTGTGTCGCCATCCCGCCGAAATTCTGCTTTCGTCCAACTTCAAACGTACGCCATTTTCGGCTCGCTTTGAACCACGTTTTGAGCCACCTACCATTTTATAGATTTTTGTGTCTAGTTTCAGTTTCAAGAAACAAAACTCAATTCCCATTTCTTAAACTCAAGTTATAACCGTTTTACTACAGCTTGTCCATTTTGGAATAATTTCCAGTTTTTGCCGGTTTTGCTCGGAACAATCTCTTATGCTTTCCTTCTGCTTTTCTTGCACCTTGCCACCTCCGAACTCATTCCTAACTTGTTTTATCTTGTGTATGTGTATATACTTGTTGCTATATATGTTTTATGTTGCTTATTTAATATGAATTATTTGTACGAAGCATCAATGCACCTTGTTATGTATCTCCGCCTTGTAATATAAATTGTTTATGTGCATGAACGTGTTATATGATTATAAATGAATATGTTGAGCTATGTATTGTCTTGGTTTGCAAGTAATTGATTCGAATATGTGTTATGCCTACTTTATTGCATCTCTTATATGCATAACATATGCCGTGCGTCTATTTGGTTCATTCTTGAGTCTAAGTTTCGTCTTTTGCCTTCAGTTTGTCCAGGTGCACCCGGGGTGGTGTTTTGTTCGTCAAGTTGATTCCGGGGTGAATCAAGTGCTTTGTCTTCGTCTTCGTTTGGTTCGAGGTGAGGTTAGGATATAGTTATACCCTAATGAAATGTGCCGGTTTTCGAATGCATGCGAGTTATAAGGCTTTATGTATATGTAGATATGTGTAAGATGCGTATTTTGTTGGCTTTGCAATAAGTTTGAAAGTATGAAGTTATGTATAAGCCTATGTAAGCTAGCTTTGATTTGCTGATGATTTTGAGGTCAGTCTGCGTTATATGTACGTACGATAGCTAAGTACGATATGCATGAAATATGTCTGTCTGTCTGTAGCGGGTTAAGCTTCCGATTTCCGTGATCTGTGTATGTGTGGGGCCCCAAATTCTGTGTATGGGATGTACCGGAACCCACCCGAGCGTAGGTTGGGGGATGGAGTCCGAGGGTTTGAGCAGCATTGAGCACTCCCCTCTTCCGCTTCTGGATGGCTAGGGTCGCGCAACCCTTCCATCACACCTACCTGGTATGTTTTGTTTTGTTCTGTTTTGGTTAGTCTGTCTATGTGCTCCTACCCACCGAGTTTCGTTATGTCTGTCGGTTATAAGTTCGTGAAACGGGGGTAGATTCTCAAATTAAGATAAAATTTGATATACTTTTAACCTAATAAAACATGTTTGGATATGTGTGCTTCGTCTGCATGTTTTGAATGTACGCATTAAATAAGTTAAGTTTCGTTTGTTCTGCTTTGCTAAATCACCCTATATATATATTATCACGGGCAAATGTTTTGGCGTGCAAAAACTACTCCCGGCTTCATGAACATCTTCTTTTTACGTGCTTTGCTATGTATATTATGTATAGCGTGCGTGTGTTAACCCCTCGCTCAGTCAAGTGTGACTGACCCCTCCCTCTTTATGTTTTAGCTCTGCAGGTTTGCTTTGGAGTTCGAGCTAGGCGGTGTGAGTCTCTTGGAGTCGAGTGTTGTATTAGTTGAGTCTTTGCATTTGCATTTTGAATTCAGTTTTAGTTTTGTGTTATTAACCTATGAACGAATATGTTTAAATATGATTTGTTCATTTATGATTTGAAATCGGGACAGGTTAGGACTGGTGCTCGGATTAGATGAACCCGTTTTGATTATATGATTATTCGGGACAGGTTAGGACAGGTGCTCGGATTAGGTGAACCCGTTTGTATTGATGATTTATGTTATAATTTAAATTTCGGGATTAGGAATTATGCTAGATTGAACTCGTCAACTGTTTGCATGATTTGAATTTTTGTTTGGCATGATCACGCTTCCATATATTCGTTAAGTATTATATGTGCAGGGTCTACGTCCCGCCTAGCTCAGAGTTTGAGTTTGTTTTGTTTGTCACCGTTCGCTATGGTTTGGCACGTGTTCGGAGTCCTTGTTTTGTTACACGTGTTGAGCTATGGTGCGGGGGTGTGGTGCCCACCGTTGGGGCGCTACAGAAGCTAAAGCACATCGCAGATCTGGCTTGAGTCCATCGATGAATCGCTTGGTTTTCTGTCGTTCATTATTCAAAACGTGTGGAGTATACTAAATTAATCGCACAAACTTTGCCTCGTATTCAGCTACTGACATATATCCCTGAGTCAAACTCATGAACTCAGCCTCTCGAGTATCTCTTACCACTTGAGGAATATATTTATTCTGAAATTCCTTTACAAACTCCACCCAACTATAATCAGTTCGATCTTCTATCCAGGTCGACTTAACGTGCTTCCTCCACCTCAAAGCAGGTCCTTCTAGGAGAAAGGCTGCATACTGCACTCGTTCCCGTTCCTCGGGAAATATATCCATAGCCTCATAAATCTTTTCAAAACTGGCTATCCAGTTTTCAGCCTTCAGGTCGTTAGGTTCTCCAAAGAATTTTGGGGGATTCATTCGGAGAAACCTTTCTAGGGATCGCTCATTGGTAGGATTATTTCCAGGTGTACAAGTTCGAACGAACTGTCTTAAGGCTTCTACGAGTTCGGGGTGTCCTTGTGGATCTTGTGGCGATGGTGAGTTGTTTCGTGGTGTTCTTCGTAGAGGCATAATGAATGCTGAAATCAGAATCACATAGGAAATATAATGCATGTGGGGTTAAGAATGTTCCAAAGATCATCACAGAACAATAATCACCAAATAACATCAGTCATCAAACATAAAGTGCAGAAGGAAATAACATTAGTACTCACGGTCCTACTAGTATCTTGAAGCGACTCTAAGACTCATGATGCAAGAAATGTAAAGTAACATGAAATAACAGTGTAAAATGATCAAAATGTGTCATATATATATATGCATCAAGGTTAGTATGCTTCAAGAGCTACAAAAAGTAAAAGCAAAAAGAGGGGGTGGACCCGATCTACCTCGAGTTACACCCTACAAGTACTGTCACTCCTAGTAAGTCAGGTTGCTACTATCCGCTGCTGCTACTATGTACCGCTGCAAAAATAGGGAGTATCTCCACTGGCCGCTATATACATACCCCCGAGTAACTATCCTATATACTGTACCTCATATCCCTGGTCTGAACTCAATCCCCACCAGCACTAGCTGCCTCAAGGTCAACTGTATCATCTGAATCCGGAACCCTAATAGGACTTCACTCCTCGCTGGGCTAAACACTGTCCTCCTCCTCGGGAACAACCTGCAATCCATCAGTGTCCTCGCCGACCTCACCATCATGCTGGGGCTCCTCTTCATCATCATCGGAATGGACAATAGCCTCGGAAGCCTCACTGTCTCTGGAATGGGCTGCTGCGGGTCCGGGATGCATCTCTAACACCTGCTCCATAACTTGAGTATCATTCAGGTGAAGCGCATCCTCCAATCGGCTCCTCATCTGGGCTCGATACCGATCGTGGATCACAATAGAAGCCTCACGGTCCAGAGTCAAACTGACCACGTCCTCCTCGAGCTCAGCTACTCGTGATGCCAACTGAGAAATAGCGATCTTGGATGTGGCTAAATGGTCCCGAGCATGATCACGATCTACTGCTGTCTGTCTAGGCATCTCTCGGTTCCTCTCAGCCTCCAATCGGTACTCACCAGTCCTCTGATACTCATAAAAGTAGGCATCTCTCTCAGCCTCTAATAGATGAACTGCTCTGTTCGGGTAGGCATACCTGGGAAAAGTCTCCTGATGTGAATCCTGACTATGCTGCCTAATCCTCTGCCAATGATAGTATCTAGGACCCCCACTACGAGTAACGACTAAGGTCCTAGGAGGCTCGTACTGATCAAGCCACTCGATGCTATCAGAATGTGGAAACTCACTGTAGCCAGCCATTTTTACTCCAGAAAAACACTTTACAAATTATTAGAATAAAGAAATTACAGTGAAATACTTTCTGTACTTAATGTTCAAGTTATGTTCTCTCTATCTAAACCTGATGCTCTGATACCACCTTAGCTATAGTGTAACGCCCCGACTTTTCGGACGTAAAGGTATGACGTATGTGTTTACCAAATTGTGCGAATTAATTATTTTTACGTGTTTTATATTTAATTCTATTATAATTGTTATTATATTATTTTATTATATTATATCTTATTTTAATTTATTATTATTTTAATTATATATCGTAATATAATATATATATTTCGTACTATATATATATATATGTTTATTTATGTTATTATTAATTTAATGATTATGCTAATTAAGTGTTATGTTAATTAATCATGTTTTAGTTAATTAATTACGTGACCTAATTTAATTTATTTAATATTAGAATTTATTTATTTATTTCAATTTTGCATGGGAATTATAATTTTTGCATTGAATTTTATAATTTATGCATGAATTGCATGGTTTGAGCATATTATTAATTTTGAGCTTCGTTCTTGTATGAAATGATGTCGAATTGCCACGAATTTATAGTATGTCGTAAATATATGTGTTATGAATATGATTTTATGCTCGGTTTATGTTTTCGAATTTATTTGTTATGTTAACGAATTTAATTTGATTCGAGGAACCAAATCGGGGGCTAACGAGCACTTAGCGTACCCTTGGTTCCGAATTTAATATCTTGAGCTCGGGAACTCGGATTCGAGTTCCGTCAACTCTGCTGAACTCGTAACGAATATTAGAGTTTAGTAAAATTAGCCTTATATTTTTCCTAAGTCATTTGAAACTCCGAAATCCAACCGAAAAACGAATCGGCGACCAATTTGACCTTACTGTGTAAAATTAGCCATATCTTATCCAAACTATAACCAAATTAACCATGGTTTGATTCTTTAGATCCCTAACTCAACCACCTATCATGACATATCAAGCCCTAACCAAGCTAACCCTCTCACAATCCCCAAAACTCAGCCAAAGCTACTGCTCTTCATTCCAGTCCCGTAACCCTTCCTCCCTTAGAGATTTTGGAGCTCAAATCTCATCCAAACTTCATCCAATCAACAAGGTAAGTTTAGGATTGTATTATATGTTTATTCCTGATCATTTTCATCCTTTCATTCATGAATTTGAGCATGGTTTCATCAATTCTAGACTGTTATCCGAAAATGGAGTATTTTGGGCAATTTCTTGATCTCATTCGATTCTCAATGGTTTTGATTGATTCCAAGCTTGAGATTGATTGTTTTGACATCCTTATATCATTTATGGTCATTGATTTCATGGTGGTTGAGATATTTATGAGATATCATTTATGACTTTTTGAGAAAATTCCACATCAAGGTCACGCATGCTTTCTCCTCTTGGTTGATCACGTTTGGAACTGAATTATGTGTTGGATTTATGTTGTTTTGCTACATATTTGTTGGCCTTAAGGACCTGAACTGAGTCGGATTAACTGAGAGCAAGCATACCCTGTTTTCGCGATTGTTTTACCCTGTTTTTCGCGCTGAATTCTTGCTGTCAATTTGCTGAGTTTCCTTCTTCCTTTTTGTTGTCATTTCCGTGGCTTCTTGGCATGTGTTTTAGCTGTGTTCTTGCTGCTTTTCATGCTTAGTTTAGCTGCCTTTGTTGCCTTCTTTCTTGCTGGAAATGGCTGCCTTTTCTGCGCGATTTTTGCTGTCAAAACAGGGACGTTCTGCCGCGAGACACGGGTGTGTCATTTTGCTCGTTCCGGCGTGTAACGGGGGTGCTGTCTGGGCCTAGGATTTCTGTACCGAGACACGGGGGTGTCTCGGTCTAGGCTTGGGAGGTGACACGGGGGTGTCACCCCGTTTTTCTCGACTCCTTTGCCTGCATTTGCTATGTGGTTGCTGCTGTTATATTTCTGTGCAGTGTGTGTGTTGCATGCATGGCTGTGAGTTGTGTGTGCATGGTTGTTATTTGAGTTGCATGCATGAATATATATATAGTATACATATTTGTGTGTGTGTGCATGCATGTAGCTACGTGTATATGTATATATGTATATTATATGTTATTATATGTTATTATATACTTATTATATTATATATTTATTATATATTTTAAATATTATTTGATTTAATTTAATTCTTGAAATTAATTGATTTCAATTTCGCGTATTTTAATTTACCGACTATTGATTGAACGTTTTATTTATTTTATTCCTAAATGTGAATATGAATATTATGTGTTATGATTATTAAATGAATTCTTGGATTAATTGATATGCATTATGAATTTATGAAATTATGAAATTGAATGAATTATATGAACGAATGATTTGATTATATGTTTTAAATTTCTTAATCGTGCACATGAACATTTTTATGATATAACATGATCATTTATGCATTCATTTCATATTCACTTCATTGCCGAGAGTCATATGTGGTCATTGAGTCTCATACCTTTTCTTTTGCACAGATTCGGGTTTGGTCGGAGACGAGGGCGAGCCTTGAGACGCTTGTACCTTTCTTTTGCTTGGAAAAGGTGGGTTTTTCTTCTAATAGTTAAAGTGACCCGATATATCCCTTATGTGAAAGGTTTTAAGCCAAAATAGTATATTTATATATATCGAGTCATTTCGGGTAAATGATTTCAAACGTTTGACCCTTTTAATTATGAAACCCTACCTTATGTTTTGGCGAGACATGTTTATGATTGCACGGGCCCCGGGACTTAGTATATGTGGCTAACCGAAGAAGCAAGGGCTGACGGGGATCCTATATACTAGTTACAACTTACGGCGAAACGGACTTCGTCAAGGGAGGTTCTTGACGGGGAAACGCTAACCGGGCTTTGAGGCCTCATGAACCTCATAGCCACATTGATATGATTAGGTGGTCGAGCCTTGCAAACTCGTCCACCACCCGGAGGAAGAAGGTGTATATGAATGATTATGATCATGTATTTATGAGCACAAAAGATTTATGTATGATAATGAATGATTGAATAATTGATTATGATTACACGAGGAGTAGGTTGGAGATTGTGCACGCCCACTCGCCGGGCCATAAACCCTTATGATCAATTATAAATTAATATGAACGTCGTAATCCCGTTGATGTTTTCTTTTGTTTTAACCACTTGGTAATTCTTATCAAACTTCACACGGGATTAGGGCTTGCATGTATGTGTTTAATTTAAGCGATATTATATATCTTGTAACAGCCCGTATCAGGACCTAGCTGAAAACAGTAAATCAAAGAGGACAAGAATGCGTTTATATACCTTGGTTCACCTTTACAAATGTTCATGCATTGCATTCTTATGTGAACAATGTGCATTCACTAGTCGTATTGTGTTCTAAGGGGGATTTCCTTACCACGAACCAAATTCACTATTCATTTCCCGATCCTACCTTGCCCTAGCATCTCATTGGAACCCTAGAGGTTCATAACTCATGCTTCCCAGTCATATGAACATGTTTTCGAAGCTTCGAAATCCTTTCTTGATCATTAGGGGTATTTTGGGAAATTTTGTTAAAAGTACTATTCATTTTCCGTACCAGCACTACGCCATTTTATGCGAGAGACCTTAAAGAACCTATACCTATCTTCTTAGACTATTTCAACTCTCTTTTCAATGCTTTGAGGTTTCGTTTATGTGTCCAGAGCAATTTAAGAATTTATTTTCAAATAAAAATTTCCGTCGGTAAGAAATATTTCCTTCGTTAGAATGATTTAGCCCTTGAGATCATCACCATAACGTTCCTCGTATTTTTCTACATTTTTGGAAAGCCTTTTAGACCTTCAAATCTTATCCTAGTATTTATTTCATAATTTAACTAATTTTCGAAATTCAAGAAAATCAAATCTTCCGAAGCTTATAACTTTTAAACCGTACGTCCGATTTCGACCCGTGAGTAACCGTTTCGAAGCTAATTTTATTTCCTAGCTCATGGACACTTTTCCAACTTCAAAAATACGCAGGAGAAAGGTGAAATTACCAGAATACCCCTGCTGTGACAATTATGTAAAGAAGGAAACCTATTTTTGGAAATTTCACAAAATACCCCACCTCTAGTCCCTAAAATAAATATTATTTGCACTTTGGTCCTTCCCAACAACTATAAATAAGTGGCTTGGGGTCTCATTTGCTCCCTTACTCCAGCCATTTCACACGCCTCTCTCTCTCCCCCTTAAGGTTAGTTTTCTTATTTTTTTTTATGTTTTAATTAGTTTAATTTATGTTTTATTTTATGTTTTAATTTATTTATTAATTATGCTAGGTTTAGGATTTAATTTATGTTTTATTTTATGCATGAAATATGTGATTTAATTTATGTTTTTAAATATTCATGAATTTATGAATTATGTTTCTTATAGTATAGTTTATTATGAAATGTGTTACATAATTTAATTATGTTACAATTTAATTATGTGACAATTATTATGACATGTTATATGTTACATTTTAATTATTTTATGATCATACTTAGGTAATTTAATTTATTTCATGATTTAATTAAATGTTACATGTTATTTAATGTTACATAATTAAAGTATAACCTATAGTTTTAAATGTTACATGTTTAATTAATTGTTACATAATTACTTGACCAATTGATATATGTTATGGTATACATGTATAATATACGTATACGTATTTGATTCCAATATGTATAAATACGTGTGTACTTTCGTATAAATACTATGTGTATTTCCTTAATAAATACGTATGAACTTTTGTATAAATACCGTATGTATTCTAGTATAAATACCGCATGTATTCTTGTATAAATACTGTATGTACCTTGTATAAATACTGTATAAATACGGTAGGTATCCCCGTATAAATACCGTATACATACAGTATAAATACCGTATACATACTATATAAATACACGTATACATACAGTATAAGTACAGTATACATACAGTATATATACCGTATACTTGAATAGTGACCTTTGACCTTTGACCCTTGACCTTTGACTTTGACTTTTGACTTTGACCTTGACCAAGAATTTTGACTTTCAATCTAATTGATCATTTCAAAGAGACGAATTCAACGGTCAAAGCCTTTTTCGAAAATTCTCAAAAACAAGGGATCAAAGTAGGTTTCAAAGTTCACATTAGGGTTGTTCTAAGACCTTAAGAACATATCCCTAAGTTTTTGATACAAGCTTTCTAATGAGACTAATCGTTTGCTCGAATTCTTTCTTCGGGAGAGATTATTCCTTGTTTAAGTGTGCCGCATTCTTTTCAATCTTATACTCCAATACTTGACTATCCACACTCAATCATGCATCATTAATCCTGTGTGGGACTTAGATCCTTAAGCTCATGGTAGTCTGTCACTTACAGGAGATAATACCGAGTTCTGGGATCCGCAGGGTATCGTGTGAACCCTGTCTTCTACCAACTACCAATTTATCTAAATAAATAGGTGAGGTTAAACTATTTCAACTGGAACCATGAATATTCCTTCGTTTTCAAATGATTTCAAAATCAACGCCTTCGGGTGCAAAGACTCCTATCTTTCAAGTTAACGTTTTCCCGTTTGGGACAATGCTTCGAGTTTAAAGTCAATGATCTCTGATATACGTTCTGATCACTGTTTTACTGCTTTGATTAAAGGTTCAGTCATCTGAACTCTGTGTGCTTATGCACCTTTGTTATTCTGAAAGCAAGCTTTGGAAATTTTGCTATGTTGGGCCCTGGCGGTATGGTTAAGTAGTAGACCGGGAGGCGTGCGCCAATGGCTACTATGAGACTGGCCGCCGTAATGACCTTGGTGATGGTTTAATCGGAGGTTGGTTACTCCACATCGAAGGTCGGGAGAGGTGGTAAATTCCTCCCGTTTTGCACGTCACCGCGGGGTAGCTCCCTGGGCGCGACAATAAGGGGAGAAGGGGTGGTGCATGTGATTATGGGTGTTGGGATCCTAATGGATCTCGATACCAACTTTGTAAATGTTTTTGAGGAGTAAAGGATGGATATGGCCTAGCTTGCGGGCAACTCTGGTTTTAAAGTCTGGTTCATACTTTTGGAAAATATCCCGTACCCTGTTCCCCGTTTATAAAGTATATATGAACCAGAACCTCTGATGTGTGTGCATGTGTGTGCTTGCTTGGAAATCTCTTTTCAAAGTAATGTTTTGGAATACGATTCTGAAATAAAGATTCCGAAATTCAGTTTTAAAGTACAGCTTTGAAGTAAATCCTTTTCTGAAAACCTAAAGTTTAAGTACTTATATTGTTTCAAAAGTCATGCCTCACTTAGTCCTTTTGACTAATACCTCCACCCTGTTTTCTGACCTCATGGTTTCAGGTTCAGTGATTGCTTGTTGGCTGGTATCTTGAAGTATAAGAAATCTTTTGTTGTGCTCTTGTGGTCAGGTTCTTTTGAACCATCTTGGTCTCCACCCTCTTGATGATAATGTAGCGTTCGATTAGGTACTTATCGATCTAGCCTCCGGTGTCCTTTGTTACTTGTTATATTTTCCTTGACACTCTATCGAAATATCTCTTTCAATACTCAATTCTTGTATAGTCCTTGTACTTGGTTACTAGCCTCTTGTGCTTATGATTTATGTTTCGAAAGTTTTAAATTTCTCATATTTCCGCTGCAATATTCCCTTCTAAGTACTCCGATCTTGTATTGTTTTGTCCGTTCACCGGCGCGCTTCTTGGGGGCTAGGTCTCCTAGCCACTTGAGAGGTACGACGGTGCGGGGTTGTGGCCTCTTCGGGGTGCTACAGCTTAAGGTGGTATCAGAGCCCCAGGTTGCGGAAATCTGGGGTTCTCAGAGTCTCACAAGTATTCTCGTGTCTTTAGTGCTTAAATTGTGATTGATCATTGTTTGGGGCGGCCGACCAACATGTGATTTGTTACAATTGTAGTACTAAAATTTTTTTTTCAATTGAGTCAACCGTCTAGTTTTATCAACATCAAAACTCTTGAGTTCTATTGAGTCTTTCAGTACTTTTGGAAAACAATTCGCTCGTTAGAGGTTACGATTTTCAAATTTTACCTCCTTCATCGTCTTACTTGCATCTCCAGCTTGCGGAAATTTCCTATTTGCACTTCTAGCCCGATCGTGCTTCAAGTCCTAGAGTCACTTCAAGATACGGACAAGGCCCCTATATAATGTGTTTTATGTGCTACTTGGATACTGATTACTTGAATACTGAGCATTGATGACTTGTTATTCCCTGCGTTGACAAGTGCTAGCTAATTGATAATTGATGATCCTTGATATATAATTGTTACTGGATTATTGTTGATTGGAATAATGAATGCTGATTAGCTTTGGTTCTCCACTTTGATATGTACTTGATACTTGTTAATAAGTGCTCTGTGACATGTATACGTGTTTCATGAATATTGCCTCTGTGACATGTTGTGCACCATTCCTGACCCACATGCATTATATTTTAATCGTTGTTCCTGACATCAGAAAGTACTTGCTTTGGAATGAAGAGGGAACTCGAATTTTGCTAAATATGGCCTGAACGAATGAATGAATGAATGATTAATGAATTACACGAGGTGGTGGTTGGAGATAATGCACGCCCTCTCGCCGGGCCACGAATGACCTAATGAATGAAATGAATTGTTATAATCCTATTCGTTGTATTTATTTCCCACTTGGGAAAAAGGATTCAAAACCTCGAATAAGGATTATAATTTACATGTACGTGTTTAAATTCCGTAATATTATGATATTATGCCTATGTTTTTATACCCACCAGTCTGTCTAAGACTGAACCCGGAGTTGTTTCAGTTGTTTTTGCAGGAAGGGATGCTAGGCGGGATACAAGTCTGAGAGAGAGTCTTGCATGGTGTCTAGCCTTTCTTTCGTTACACTCATACGCTTACTTTTATTGATACTTTGGATTTTGTTTTTGTATGGAGCGTACATGTATATGGTACCTATATGTATCTTATTCAGGATTATATATTGGTACATAGAGCGTATAGCTCAATATATGAATTACATGTTAGTACCTAGAGCATCTAGCTCAGTATATAATATATGATTGATTGCTTCCGCTTTTCTATTGCTCTGTTTGTTGTTGTTGTTGTTGGGGTTTAAGTTATAGGTTAGTCCAGCCTGGCTTAGCGAGTGTGTATGTCTCCGTTCGCTATGATTTGGCTCGTGTGTGGAAATCCATTTCATATACGGGTTGGGTCATGGTGCGGGGGATGTGACGTCTCGCGCTCGGGCGTTACATCCTTTGAGTGGTATCAGAGCCCAGGGTGGTTCTAATGTCGTGTTGAGTCAGTAGGTCGTTCGGCTGTAGGAATTACTTGTAGTATGGAGCATTTGCATTTTATATGATAAGGTGTTTTGATTCTTGACTTGAATGAATTTATTGCATTGTCACGCATGAACTAAAATTAGCATGCATGTTAGTGTTTGAATTGATAGGATGCCTCCGAGAAGACATCGGGAAAGGTCTCCAGGACACCGTCACCACCGTGATCATTCTCCTAATCCTCCACAGCCGCCTATGAATATGGAGCACTTTATGGAGGCGATATATAACTACGTGGAACATAGAAGGGCTCAGGATCCTCCAGTACAACCGCAGGCTGAACAACAAGCACCTCCTCCAAATAACCCGAGAGATCATCATGGGTTGTTTTTAAGTTATAATCCTCCAAGGTTTTCGGGTTCGGTTGACGATGCGATATCGGAAGGATGGCTCACTCGGATTGAGAGGATTTTTAATGTTCGACAATTCACCTCTCAAGAAAAGGCCCACTTTGCTATTTTTCAATTGGACGGAGAGGCCTATGATTGGTGGGAACGGACCCGAGAGAAGCTCGAAGTGGAAGGAGAAGAAGTTACTTGGGAAGAGTTTATAAGGGAGTTTAGAGAAGGCTTTGTTCCTGAAGTCGTCCGAGAAAGGAACGAACAAGAATTTATGGATTTAAAGCAAGGGACGCGGACGGTGGCTCAGTATATTTCTCTTTTCAATCGGCTTGGCAAATATGCACCCCACATTACAAGGGATGAAAAGAGAAAAGGAAAGAGGTTTATAGCTGGATTGAGACAAGATCTGAGGCACGGGCATGCAGGCCATAATTTTGAGTCGTTTGCTGACACTGTACAACGGGCTCTGGAATTTGAAGAGGAGTATAAGAAAAAGGATCCCATACCTCGTATGCAAATAGGACAAGGATCGGGATTTGGAAAAGGGAAAAGACCTATGGTGGCTCCCTCACAGCCATTTCAAGGGCAAAACAAGAGGTTTCGACCTACAGGAGCTGCACCGCCGAAGCCACAAGCACCTCCAGCTACTTCTGATCCTCGGCATGATAGGTCACCATGTCTATTTTGTGGAGGCCCGACTTACACCTACAACACTTGCAGAATGAGGTTGGGACAGTGTTTGATTTGTGGAAAGGCAACACACATGGCCAATACTTGTCCAGATAAGACTCCGGGATATCAACCGGGAGCTCAATGGCCGATGATCCCAGCTCACGCTTATGCCCTTGCGGGTGAAGAGCAAAATGAGGAAGCCAATCCCAATGCTATGGTGGAAGGTACGATATGCATCCATAACACAAACATACATGCATTATTTGACCCTGGCGCTACTCATTCTTTTATATCTTGCAAATTAATTGATACTTTGTGTTTGCCTGTTACGTGCTTAATGCTTGTTATGTGGTGAGTTCGCCGTTGGGTGGAAGTCTTGAGACGGATCGGGTGGTCAAAGATTGTGTGTTTGGGTTTGAAGGCAGAGAATATCAGGCAGATTTGGTGGTAATGCCGATGAACAGATATGAAGTTATTCTGGGAATGGATTGGTTGTTTCGGTATCACGCCATGGTTGATTGTTTCACCAAGACAGTTAAGTTGGGAGAAGAAGTGACAGTGGGGAAAGAATCAGAGATTACACCTCTTTTGTCGTTCAGTGAGGCTCATAAGTTGATAAGGAATGGGGCAACGGGATTTATTGCCTATATCTTGAATAAGCCGAAAGATCAGGCGAAACTCGAAGAGACAGAAGTGGTGAAGGAATATCTTGAGGTGTTTTCCGAAGTTTTAGGTTCTTTGCCTCCGGATCGAGAGATCGAATTTGTAATAGACTTATATCCGGGATCTGAACCTTATTCTAAGACTCCTTACCGGACGGCACCGACAGAGTTACAGGAGTTGAAAGTTCAGTTGGAAGATCTTCTTAAGAATGGATATATTCGACCGAGTTCATCACCGTAGGGCGCGCCGGTTCTCTTTGTTAAAAAGAAAGATGGAACTTTAAGGATGTGTATTGACTACCGGGAGTTGAATCGGATTACTGTAAAGAATAAATATCCATTGCCTAATATAGAGGATTTGTTTGACATGCTACAAGGGTCAAGAGTGTACTCCAAGCTTGATTTAAGGCAAGGATATTATCAGTTAAAGATCAAGGAGGAAGATATTCCTAAGACAGGATTTAATACCCGGTATGGACATTATGAATTCGTGGTGATGCCATTTGGATTAACTAACGCGCCGGTAGCTTTTATGGATATGATGCATCGGATTTTCCGGCCGTATTTGGATAAGTTTGTTGTGATCTTCATCGTTGATATTTTGGTGTACTCAAGGTCGGAAGAGGATCATGCTCGGCATTTGAGATTGGTATTGGAGACTTTAAGAGATAACCAGCTCTATGCAAAATTCAGTAAATGCGAGTTTTGGATTGACAGGGTGAGTTTCTTGGGACATATCATTTCGAGCAAGGGATTAGAAGTGGATCCTTCGAAAGTAGAGGCAGTTTCTAAGTGGCAGAGTCCTAAGAATGTTTCTGAGATCCGAAGTTTCTTGGGTGTAGTCGGCTATTATCGAAGATTTGTTAAGGATTTCTCCAAGATTGCGGCTCCGTTGACCCGATTAACCAAGAAAGAGGTTCAGTTTAAATGGGATGAGAAGTGTGAAGTTAGTTTTCAGCTCTTGAAGGATAAGTTAACTTCTGCACCAATACTTGCACTTCCGGATGGTATTGAAGGTTTTATGGTGTATACGGATGCTTCCCATGAAGGCTTAGGTTGTGTTTTGATGCAAAATGGGAGAGTAATTGCTTATGCCTCTAGGAAATTGAAAGATCATGAGAAGAATTATCCCACTCGCGACCTTGAGATTACAGCGGTGATTTTTGCCTTTGGGAAGTGGAGACATTATTTGTATTGGACTTCTTTTGAGATTTTCACCGATCACAAGAGTCTTCAGTATTTGTTTTCTCAAAAGGATTTGAATAGAAGGCAACGAAGGTGGATGGAGACTCTCGAGGATTATGATTGTGTGATTAAGTATCACCCGGGTAAAGCTAATGTGGTCGGGGATGCATTGAGCAGGAAGGCTAGTGTATCCAATTTAAAGGTAAATATTGGACAACCAATGGGGTTGGTTAAGATAAAGGCTCGTATTAGTAACATCTCAGTACGTCCAGAGTTAAGACAACAGATATTTGAGGCACAACGGACGGATGTTTAGATTCAGAAGTTGATTGAGAAGGCTCGATCAGACTCCGAGTGTCCGTTTGGATTCGATGACACGGGAATCTTTCGATTTAAGAACAGAGTGGTAGTTCCAACGGAGTTAAGAAGAGCTATTTTGGATGAAGCTCATAAAACTGTCTATTTGGTACATCCTGGTGGAAACAAGATGTATCGGGACTTGAAACAGTATTATTGTTGGAATGGGTTGAAGAGAGATGTGGTGAATTATGTGAAGCGATGTTTGACTTATCAGCTGGTGAAAGCTGAGCATCAGAAGCCGTCAGGATTGTTACAGCCACTACCTATTCCCGAATGGAAATGGGAACAGATAGCAATGGATTTTGTATCGGATTTACCTAGAGTGAAGGGTGGACTCGATGGAATTTGGGTAATCGTGGACAGGTTAACCAAGTCAGCGCATTTTCTTGCAGTTCAGATGTCAGATAAGATAGGTAAGTTGGCTAAGAGGTATTGTGATGAGATTGTTCGGTTACATGGAGTGCCAGCTAGTATTGTTTCAGATAGGGATCCGAGATTCACTTCCAAGTTTTGGCAAGAGTTACAGAAGTGTTTGGGAACTAAGCTTCAGTTCAGTACAGCTTTTCATCCACAGACTGACGGCCAATCTGAAAGGTTAATCAGATATCTTGAGGATATGTTAAGGGTGTGTGCGTTGGATTTCTCGAGTTCATGGAATGAACAATTACCACTGATTGAATTCGCCTACAATAATAGTTATCAAGCTTCTATAGAAATGGCACCGTATGAGTTTCTTTATGGAAGAAAGTGTCGATCCCTGTTTTTTTTCGATTTGGAAGAATGGAAATGGAGTAAGCAAGAAGGGGTACAAAGAGGTGAAAGGAAAGATAAACCTTCCAAGGCTATTCAGGATGCTATTGAAAAGGTCCAGATTATTCGACAACGGATGAAAGCAGCTCAAGATCGACAGAAAAGTTATGCAGACAAGCGAAGGAAAGATCTTGAATTTGAAGTTGGGGATACGGTATTCCTGAAAGCTTCACCTCGGAAAGGATTTACCCGAATTGGAAGAGGAGGAAAGTTGAATCCCCGATATTTAGGACCTTATGAGATTTTGGACAGAATCGGAGATACAGCTTATAGATTGGATTTGCCTCCAAGTTTAACGGGTATTCACAATGTCTTCCATGTATCACAACTTAGGGAGTACAATTCCGATGAATCAGTGATCATACCGATTGAAGAAGCGGAGCTTAAACCGAATCTCACTTTTGTTCAGAAACCAGTTAAGATTCTGGATCGGAAATTTCAAGAACTTCGAAACAGACGGTTTCCCTTGGTGAAAGTATTGTGGCGAAGTGATAAGACGGAAGAAGCAACGTGGGAAACGGAAGAGAAAATGAAGAAGTTCTATCCCGAGTTGTTTCCGACCGAGCAATGAATCCGAGGACGGATTCTCTTTAAGGGGGAGAGGTTGTAACGCCCCGTGTTTTCACACGTGCAGGTAAGAGTTACGTGCGCATTTACATTTAATTATATGATTTTATATATTGATTTACTAATTGAATTCGTTCCTAATTTGATTTAATGGTTTAAATTTTATATGAATTCCAATTTGTGATATGAATATATGAACGGAATTGTGAGAATGTGAATTTCATGAATTCGGTGTTAATTGAATGAAATTATATGTTTCGTGTAATCTGTGGGCTTGATTGTAACTTATTTGAATGTTTTGGACTCAATTGGAAATTGGGTTTGGGCTTAATTGCCACTTTTTGAAAGTTTAGGGACCTATTTGTATATAGGCAACCCTGAACGGTTTTCGCGATATCTTGAGCTCCGGACCTCGAGATCGAGATCCGTACCCGGCGTTGAACTTATTTCGACGTTACCTATCCATTAAACTCGGCCTTGTATCTTTTCGATATCATTTGAACCTTCGACAACAAACCTTTCCTCAACCTCGACCTTATAACTTGTTTGAACCGTTTACTAAACGAACCGGACTTGAACCAACCCGTATTCTACCCATTTTATCACTAAATATCAGCATTTGTCCCTTATGCAACTCATTTGATCGATCATCATCTCCACAAGAAGCAAAGGAAGAGAGCTCCAAGAAACCCTTGTTTTTGATCAACCAACTTTGAGCTCAAGAGTTACCAATCCTCCATCTCTCTCCAAGGTAATAAGTGATTTGTAATCCCCATCTTCTCCTCTATATGTTCATCTAAGTGAAGCATGATAGAAGTTGGGGAATTCATATGGTTTGAATGAAAGCATGAATTGGGGTTTGATCTTGAACTTGGGATTTTAATGGTTTTAAGTGAGAGTTGATGCATGGAATGAGTTGCTCGTAGCTTCCTTATCGTTTCCATATGCTAGGATTTTATGTTGGTTGATTATAGCATGATGTGCCATTGTTGAATCTTGAAGCTTCCATGGATGAAAACTTGGTTTTGAGTGATCTTTTGCCAACTTTAAGGGTGAATTATTGCTTCTATGATTGGATTGCATGATATATGTGAATTTTATGAATTAATTGCATGTCTATGAGTGTGTAAGGGCTTCCTTGTTGCTGCCCCTGTCTTGCAAAGCTTTTCCCTCGAGAAACAGAGCTTTTGCTCTGTTTTTCTTGGCAAAACGATGAGCTGACACGGCCGTGTCAGCTTTGAACTGAAAATGGACACGGCCGTGTTGGGCTCTCGACTTTGAATTTTTCTAATTTTAACCTCGGACACGGCCATGTCCATTTCCTTTGAAAACTCAACACGGCCGTGTCAAGCTCTCGACTTTGAATTTTTGGATTTTAAACCTCGGACACGGCCGTGTCCGTTTCCTTTGAAAACTCAACACGGCCGTGTCATTTGAAATGGCAGCTTTGGGGAACCTCTTTTCTTGCTTTTATTTCGTTTATGCCTCGTAATGGTGGATTATATGTAACATGATTATATTAAAGCTATGTTTTATGATTGATTTATGATATTGATAACCTTATGAATGCAAGTATGAAAGTATGAATGATATGAATGGGAATGAATACGGTTTTACCGTATATTGAACGAAACTTGTTGAATTACGTGTTAATTGGATTCTATGACATTCATGACCATATTTGAACATATTATTGCATTTTAAGCATTCCTTAACATGATTGCATAGCCGAGCGTCAAATGTGGTGATGATTGAGTCTCACACTACCTTTGTCACACAGGTGTTGGTCTAGTGGGTGACGAGGTTGAGCAGTGAGAGCTTTGTCGGGTTCTTTTTGTCTACCAGGTGGGTTTTTCTTCTATTAGTTAACAATATGACCCCGAACACCTAATGTGCAAGATTTGGCCAAAACCTTATATAGGTATTTATACCAAGTTTTTAATGAGCAAATGTTTTAAACGAAAGCATTTTTCTTGAATATCCTACCAAAATGTTTTGGCAAGTAATGATTGAGTGATCACAATGAATGGGGCCCCGGGACTTAGTGTAGTGGTGAACCGGGGAAGCTTGGGCTGACGGGAATCCATTTATACTAGTTCCAACAATTTCGGCAACCTGGATTTCACTAGGAGATTAGTGAATGAAAGGGGACCCGCGCTTTTGGGGATTCATGTACCCCTCTAGCATTAATGAATAAGGGTTCGAGCCTTGCAAACCCGTTCCCTCCCCGGAGGAAAAAGGAGTATATGAATGATCGAATGAACGGTCTAATGAATTTGCACGAAAGAAAGAATGAATGAACGAATGAATGAATGAATGATTAATGAATTACACGAGGTGGTGGTTGGAGATAATGCACGCCCTCTCGCCGGGCCACGAATGACCTAATGAATGAAATGAATTGTTATAATCCTATTCGTTGTATTTATTTCCCACTTGGGAAAAAGGATTCAAAACCTCGAATAAGGATTATAATTTGCATGTACGTGTTTAAATTCCGTAATATTATGATATTATGCCTATCTTTTTATACCCACCAGTCTGTCTAAGACTGAACCCGGAGTTGTTTCAGTTGTTTTTGCAGGAAGGGATGCTAGGCGGGATACAAGTCTGAGAGAGAGTCTTGCATGGTGTCTAGCCTTTCTTTCGTTACACTCATACGCTTACTTTTATTGATACTTTGGATTTTGTTTTTGTATGGAGCGTACATGTATATGGTACCTATATGTATCTTATTCAGGCTTATATATTGGTACATAGAGCGTATAGCTCAATATATGAATTACATGTTGGTACCTAGAGCATCTAGCTCAGTATATAATATATGATTGACTGCTTCCGCTTTTCTATTGCTCTGTTTGTTGTTGTTGTTGTTGGGGTTTAAGTTATAGGTTAGTCCCGCCTGGCTTAGCGAGTGTGTATGTCTCCGTTCACTATGATTTGGCTCGTGTGTGGAAATCCATTTCATATACGGGTCGGGTCATGGTGAGGGGATATGACTTCTCGCGCTCGGGCGTTACAACTCTTAGTATTCGAAAATGGTTTATTATGAATTATGATAATTTGATAATTGTCATGCTTGTAAGTAATTAATTCCTAGTTGAATAATTGTATAAACACTTTAAACGAACAATTATGCTTAGTAATCAACTAAGGGGATGTATGTGTAATAATTCTAAACTTTGATAAATAACTTAGGGGATGTAAGTGTAATATTTATGAAACTATGAATGTGACTTGAGTTTGTGTACCAAACATGTTGTGAAGTTGTAAAGTATGATCTTAAGTGAATTAAATGCACTCTTTATTTGTATCAAGCATGCCATCTTCCTACAACAACTTTGTATGTTTATATGATCAAGTTGATCTTACTTATGCACTTTATAACTCGACATGAACTTAATGCTTAATTCTAATATTATAATTGAACCCTGTGACATTGGATGATTTAATATGCATTTTTTGAATACATTGACTTCCTAAATTGATCTTGCACCTTTGGATATGGAATTGCATGATGGTTGCTTGTAAATATGTCCTTGTTAAGCATTGATATGCTTTGAATGACCACGACACCTTATCCAAGCACAACATGAACACTTATGCATAACCACGATCATGTTGAGCAACGTCGTGCGTCTTGTTTGGTTCATATAGAGTCTAAGTCTGGGCTTCTGTATGTCTTGTCACAGAGTTCAATTATAATATTAGAGTGTTTGGCCCTTCACACTCTCAGACTCTACATTCACTAGGTGAGGTTTAGGATTTTGTATAGTTATGCGACCTATGGCCTTTACATGTTGATTTCTACCCCTGCATGCGAGTATACCTTACAATAGTTATGTATGTGTTGAATATGATATTTTTATGATCTTATGCTTGCACTTCTCCGTGGGCGGGCTATCCCTGCAGCGTGGGAATGTAAGTGTGTGAGTCCTGCGTGGGCGGGCTATTGCTGCAGCGTAGGAATATATATAAAAACCAGTTTTTGAAGCATATGTAAGCTATTTTGGAAAAATAGTTGTGTTGTGATTATGTAGCGAGATTGCCATGAAAGATTGGCGTATGTGATCCGTTGTGATCTGTTCTGTTGTCATCCGTTGTGATCTGTTCTGTTGTGATCCGTTGTGATCTGTGTGTGGATCTGATCCTGGTGAGCTGCGGGTAATGGATCCCCCGGAGCGGTTAGGGCCGTCGGGGTATTCATCTATTTCGTAGTTCCATTTGAGATATCTTCACGCGACCCGTGCTGTAGGGAAGGTGTGGTATCTTGAGCCTTCGGCTAAGGCCGAGGAGGACTCTTGTGGGTTTGCTACCCCTTGAGGGTGAGTCTATTTTTAGACGGTTTATTATAGATGGTTAGGGCCAACGGGTGGCTCTTCCATCATTGGAGTAGAGGTTGGATTGATTTTGATTTACGTTATGAGGAGTTGAGGTTGGAAGCTCGTACTCGCCGAGCAGTTGATTATGTTATTTTATGGAATTATGAACCGGGATAGAGTCTTTCTGAAAATGGTTTCTAAACTTATAGCTATATTCATTTGGGTTTTTCTGAAATGTTTTGGTATGCAACACCTACCCTCGGTTCATGAGTCCATCCTTTTATTATGTGTTGTGCTCTTTATATATATATATATTGTGGGTGTGCGTTAGCCCCCTCATTTTATCTTTTAGTTTGCAGGATTCTTTTGGCTTGAGCTAGGCGGAAGTGAGTCTTCGGAGTCACACTTGTCAGTCTAGTAGGTGTTAGGATGCATTTATCGCATACTTTACTTATGTTATGTATTTATGTTTCACACTTGCAGATTATGTTTATGTTCTACTCAGACCTAAACCCGTGTGGGGTTAGTAAGTTAGTGTTTGGATGTTATTAGATATTGATGATACTTATGTTGTTTATTATGTTGGATTATGAAGTGATATTCGGGACTAGGTATCTATGCTAGTTGAACCCGTCACCTGTTATGTATGTTAAACATTCGGGATTAGGTATTTATGCTAGTTGAACCCGTCACCTGCTTTGCATGTTTTATTTTAAATGCTTCCGCTATCTATTGATATTGGTTTTAATTGCTTCCGCACTCTGAGTTTCTCGAGTTAGATCCACCTAGCCTAATGTGTGAGTTGGTCTCCCCGTTCACTATGATTCGGATTCGGGCATGGACCTTCTATTTCATAACCGGGTCGGGGTCCTAGTGCGGGGGATGTGGCATCCTCCATTTGGGGTGTTACATGATGGTTGAATGACTTGTGTTAATTCTTAGTTTGAAAACATGTTCGAATTGACTTGCGATGGCCTGATCACCCTTAGCATGTGGCATAATTGCCTATAGATCAAGAGATTGATGGTAATTTTGATGGTTTTCATAACTTGTAAGTTGTAGGATACAAAGAGATTTAGTCTTAGCTTATAAAACAGTAATCTTATTCCATGCCGAGCCTCTAGAATATTGAATTGCACTAGTCTTGTTTATATGGTTTAATTAACTATTAGTGATTGCGAGAGCAACATTGAACACTAATTAAGCACTTGGTTACACCTTGAGAGAGGGTAATACAAATATAAGTGACTAGGTTGTAGAATTACACCTGTCAGACAAGTATCGTATTGACTCTTGATTATATGATTCATTACTTTCCCCTGCCTGTTTAGTTTACTAAAGTTAGTTCACGTGTGTTTTAGTTGTTACTTGCGTTCAATACTAGTTAATTGTTAATTTCTATTTCAGTAGATTAATAAATAACAACAACAATTACTTTTCGTTCGGTCTTTAGATTAGAGAAGGATATTGAGTAGTGATTGATTTCCCTTCCCTGTGGGTACGATCCTGTTGTGCTATGCATATATTAGTGTACACTTGCACGATTGTTTTTGAACTTAGTAAAATCATACAACAGTGTTCAGACAGACCTCAGTGACCACGAGATACCATGAAAGGATTTGCTACAAACAAGGGGAGTAAACTTTATAACCGGGACTATGACTCTACACAATTCTGAGAGATGGATATAAGTATTGCAACTTGAAGCTCTTCAACTCAGCTGTAGAATCTGGGGACCAGATCCCTTTAGGGCGGGGGGGGGGGGGGGGGGGGAATGTAACATCCCACTCTTCCGACGTACGAGCTACGCCATGTGTCTACTTTCTTGTGTGTTCAATTATGTGAGTTTATGCTTTGCGTGGTCCTATTTTCAACTCTTTAAGAGTTTAGGGGCTTGTTTGTAATGTTATCTCTTTAGGGGCTTTTCGGTCATTTCTTGTTCGATCGAGGTTTTGACCTCTTGGACCCCTTTAAAGTGTTTGTGCCATCGAAATGAGTCCATAGACTCTAAGTTTACCCAATTCTAACGTCGTTAGCCCCTCCTTCGGGTTTTTCTCGCGCGTTGGGACCCGGGATAAAATACCTGGATCCCCGTTGTTCGGAGCACACCGCACCAGCTCCTTTTCTCTCATCTCTCTCGTGTTTCTCTCTCCTTCTGTCACTATTCACATGCATAAAAACACACTAACCGAAACTCGGCCGTTTCTCAACAGAATTCGATGAATGAGTAGTCTATTTCGAAGAGCTCGACGAGAGGATCACGATGGTACCAAGATCTGGACCTAACGATGAAAGGTGGCGGAGATATCATCGATTTTTAGTCGCAGCGGTAGGGGTGTCGGACCATCGTGACTTCGCCGGCATCCCGCGGTGGTTTCCGGTGACCTTTTTGAGGCACGACCACCAGGAACTGGAAGGTAACTCCCCGGCGGTCATTTTCACATTGGTGGCGCCGCCATCGGGCGGCGGTGGTGGCGCAAGCGCCGGTGGAAGTTGGCGGCGACAGTGCATGTTACTGTAGCGCCACCAAACGCCGGCCTCCGGCAATCTTGTCCGATGACTCTTGACGTTTCTCGAAGGTTTTCAACCTCCTGAAGACGATTCCGGCATTGGTTTGGCATGAAAGTGGCCGAAAATGGTGTTTTCCGGCCATACAGGTGGCACGCAGCGGCAGTTCACGGTGGAGATCTGTTCCGACGACTTTTTCCAGCAAACATCATATGGGTTTCAAAGGCCTCCTCACGGGTAAGACAATGCTTTTTACGGATTCGATTTTCGTTCACCGGTTTGGAAGTAATTTGGATTTGAAGATTTTGGGGGTTTTCGTATTGTTTGATCTGAAATTGGGGATGATTGGCAGGGAATTTTCAGAAATTGATCGAGGATTTGGAATGAGCATGAGGAGTTCTTGCAAGGGTGAATTTTCGGGAATTTTTCGGTACGTTCCGACGGCGGAGCTCCGGCTGCCGACCAATGTTCCAATGGCGGTGCTCCGGCGGCCTCCAGATAATTTGTTCTTCTCGATGGGGTGAGTCCAATGCTTCTTTTCGTTCATTAATCGGGCACTCGGTTTATTTGTTATAAATTTAATTGTGTATTTGGAAATATTTGGTTTAATTATCATAAATACAAATTTATTACGATATGCTTGTATTGTCGATCGTAATGTATTACGATGTATATGAAATCATATATTGAATGAAATGTGATATGTATGGATGTGTTGATTTCATAATTGAATCCCGATATGTTGAAATTTCGCTATTCGTTTTGTTGGGAAAAGAGACAGAAACGCAACAGAAATTTAAAAATTTTCCCAATAAGTTAGGATCGAATCTTGCAATTCTTATTCCCAAATTCGTAGAGATCAAGAAACTCACTTAGATAATAGCTTTCTTGACAAGTTCTAGCCGCCCAAGAACGCTCTTCACGCAGCATGATCCCCAAAAGCTCTTTCGAATCTTTCAAGACTTCACGATAGTAGCCCTCTAGAGAATTAGTCCACCAACGGCGACCACGATCCAAATAAGGAGGATGGTAGTTCTATATTCGGTGTTTAGGCTCTAGGGTTTAGTGTAGAATTATTGGAGAAAGGAGAATTTCGTATCACCCCTCAAGGGGCTCGATCACCTTGTATTTAAAAGGCTAGGGTTCGAAATCCATCTCCTTATGGAGATAGGATTTGCTAACCCACTAGCTTCTTATTTCTTGCTTGGAAAGAAAGCTTTCCAACTTTGACCAAAACAGTTTTGACCAACTTGATGAGCAAAAAAATATCTAACTCTCTTAGAAATTTAGTTTTACTTTATTTATTAGATAATAAATAACTTGAAGAATAATAATTAATTAATTCATAATTAATTATTTATTAGACTTTATTTCTCCAAAATAGGACTTTAATATTAATTCAAAATCAAATCAAAGTCTATTAAATAATTAACACATTAATTATTTAATATATACACATATATACACGTGACTACACATGTCCCCAAGGACACATGCCCCACCATTCTCTTAATTGTTTGATCAACTCGTTTAATCGATTTAGGCCTTAATCAACGTGACCGGTTGTTGTGTGTGACCCTCTAGGTTCTTAGTTCAATTAGCAGTGACCCCAATTAATTAGTTCCCTAATTAATTAATCAGTCCACAGATCAAACAACCATAGTCTAGTAACAGGTGTTTGACCGTAACTGAATTAGAATGTCTCGATTCGACAAAACCTTTAAGTCATTCACATATGTGAGATACAATCCTCCTACATCCTATCTCTCAATCAAGATCTAGGGCAAGGGAATAATTAGAACCCTAATAATCTTGATCTTAATGTTAAGTGCATTTCATATCCATTTAATCTCAATCCAAGAAACTCATTTCCTGATGTCTGGATCCACTGCCTTGGCCAAGGACTCCTAGATGGCATATGAATAACTTACACAATAAGAGATCAACTTGCTAATGCAAGTGTAGGTCCTTTATCGATTCTCATATACTTTCATGTGCCACTTGTGCAGCCCTAGTATCAGCCTTGAATCAGTTGTCTAAGGCGACACCCTTTAAAGCTTACACCTAAGACTACAGAGTTAGCTCATAAAGTATCAATGGAACCTCAAGTCTAAGGATCACTTAATCATATCAATGACTCGTGAGATATTTCCTAATCTGGAAGTCTCTATTTCCAGATATAGAAACTTTCTTTCCCATTTAGGAATCTTCTCACACAGGAAACCTCAGTGTACTTACTTAGAATGAGTAAGCACCTCCATGTATCACGCACGTATCAACAATGCACTTTGCACCCCATGAAACAAGGTGGTCCTTCTTAAGGGCGTGATCACACGAGCAAGCCTTGAACGAGTCAGGTTGACACTCCCACTGTCTATAGGACTCATCGGCTTGGAGTGATTTCTAATCATGGCTTATGTGATATAGGGCTCGTCTCATGAACCACTTCTCCTAAATGGTTGAGTCCTATAGGTCATATTGATTAGAGAGTTCTTATACATGCGCAGTTAAAGTAAACATACAATCAAACAAGAGCATATAAAGAAGTGTTGCCTTAATTCGTTTTATTCAAAGATTATCTGTGATTTATTAAAGGAAAGTACTAAAGCGGACTATTAGGTCGGCTTTCAGGGCACTATTCCTAACAATCTCCCACTTTCCCGTCAAAGTAATTCGGAAGCTAATCTAAGTCCCATCTTCACAAGATGACCTTCGAAAGCTTCTCGACTAAGGGGTTTAGTAAGCGGGTCTACCACGTTCTGTCCTGATGTGACCCTCTCAATTCGCACATCACCTCGTTTGATGATATCACGGATTAGGTGATACTTCTTCATAATGTGTTTGGTCCATTGGTGAGATCTTGGTAGCAACCACCCCAGTGTTGTTACAAAACACAGTAATGGGGTCTTTCAGGCTAGGAACGACATTCAATTCTTGAATGAAGTATTCGGCCTCAGTGGTCGAATCTGTAGTGGTCGTTTGCTTGGAACTTTTCCAACTCACTACTCCGTTAAGGCAGAAAATGTATCTTGTTATTGACTTAAAATCATCTAAGTCAGATGCAAAGCCTGTATCGCAGTATCCTCTGACTACTAGATCTTTCTGTCTTCCGTATACTAAGAATAAGTCCTTAGTGCTTCGTAAATACTTTAGGATATTCTTCACGGTAGTCCAGTGACCTTCTTCAGGGTCTGATTGGAAATGGCTCGTCACACTAAGTGCATACGCCACATCCGGTCGAGTACACAACATTGCATACATTATGCTACCTATCGCAGAAGCATAAGGCACATGAGTCATCCTCTCCTTCTCAAGGTTCGTCTTAGGACACATCTTCTTTGACAGAAATGTCCCTACACTCATGGGAAGAACTTTGTTCTTTGCATTCTCTATACTGAACCGTTTTAGTATATTATCTATGTACATCGATTGTGATAGTCCTATCAATCTCTTAGATCTATCCCTATAGTTCTTAACACCGAGAATATAGGGTGCATAACTAAGATCTTTCATCTAGAATTTGTTCGATAACCATGACTTGGTGACTTTCATGACATCCTTCGAATTCCCAATTAGAAGGATGTCATCAACATAAAGCACCAAGAACTACACTGAATTCTCTAATTCCTTTCTATACACGTAGGTCTCATTTGAAATTTGAACGATGCCAAACGCTTTGACTGCTTCATCAAAACGAATGTTCCAATTCCTAGAAGCCTGTTTCAATCCGTAGATTGATCTTTGGAGCTTGCAAACCTTTTGTTCACTCCCCCTGAACCTGAAACCTATGGGTTGATCCATATAAATGTCTTTATCAATGTCTCCATTGAGAAAGGCAGTTTTCACATCCATTTGCCTTATCTCATAGTCATAATATGCAGCTACGGAAAGTATAATCCGACTGGACTTTTGCATTGCAACCGGTGAGAAGGTTTCATCAAAGTCCATACCGGGCCTTTGAGTGAAGCCTTTGGCAACGAGCCTTGACTTCTAGGCTACAACGTTTCTGTAACATCCCGCTCGCCCTATAAATAAGGTACGCCATGTTTCAACCTTTTATGTGTGTAATTATGTGATTTTGTGCTTTGCACGACCCTATTTTGAACTCTTTATGAGTTTAGGGGCTTGTTTGTGATTTTCTCTTTTTAGGGGTTTTTTGGCCACTTCTCGTTCGGTCGAGATTTTGACCTCGTTGACCCCTTTAACGCGTTCGGGCCATCGAGTCGAATCCGTAGACTCTAAGTTTGCCCAATTCTAACGTCGTTAGCCCTTTCTACCGATCGTTTCTTCACGCGAGGACCGGGATAAATATCTATCTTCATCGTTTTTCGTGCCATAACTGAGCTTCAGGTTCCTCTGTCTCTCTCCCACGATCAACACTGTACACACACACTCGAAGGTGTAATTTCACACATAATCCAAACTTGCTCGTTTCTCGACGGATTTCGACGAACCAATAGTGCTTTTCGACGAACTCGACGACGCGGTCTCAACCGTACCAAGATCATGGCCCGACGACAACCGGAGGCGGCCCTTTTCGTCGATTTTCAGACGCACAGGAGGGGGTGGCGGAGCCGCCGCTTCGCCGCCCATTCGCGGCGGTTTTCGGCGGTGATCTCGAGACACGCGCCACGGACCCAGTAAGAAGACTCCCCGACGCAGCATATGGCGTTGGCGGTGCCGCCATCGGGGCGGCGAGGAAGCCGCACGCGCCGCCCAAAGCGGCCGACGGGCGGCGGTGCTACTGTAGTGGCAAGTTCCGCCGCCTTCCGGCGGAGTTTTCCGATAAGCCTTGGTGGTTTCCGACGTATTTCGACCCCTTGAACTCGTTTCCGGCCTCCTTTTTGAGCGAATTGCGGCGGAGATGGCCGAACCGGCGAGTGGCGCACCGGTGGACGTTTGGCGGCGGTTTGGGGCCTTTTTCTGGCCGGTTTTGGTGGTGGTTCCTTCACGGAAGTTGCTCAGAATATTGGAACGTAGCGAATGACGTTGGCCCGACTCGAGAACCGGCCGGCGGCGGCGAACCGTTGGCGGACCGGCTCTGGGCCGGCGGCTCGATTTTTCGGTGACTTTTCCGGCGTTTGGCTAGGGGGCTTTCATAGGGCTCGTTACGGGCTTTCCAACGGTATGTTCGGATTTTATTTTCGTTTAGCGGTTTGCATTTAATTTCAGTTTTCGTACTAGGATTTTAATTCGATTTTTCGTCAACGAAGTCCGGCGTGTTTGGTATTTTCTGAAATTGATTGAGGGCTTTTGTCGAGCAGGCGGAGACACGCGTTCCTGTCCTTCCGGGGAATTTTTCGACCACCAGAGGCGGTGGTCCGGTGGCTGCACGTAGCGGTTCGGCTGGTCCCGGTGGCGGCGTTCCGACGCCCTTCGGGCAGCAAGTTCCTCTCGTCGTGGTGAGTCCAACGCCACTTTCCGTTCGTCAATCGGATGTCCGGTTGATTGGTTGTGATTTATTTTGTATAACTTGAATATTTGGAATTAATTGTTTTAATTGCTAATTGCTTGAATCGTCGATCGAAATGTACTCCTATGTGTATGAAATTATGTATGATATGAAATATGACAAGTATGGGCTTTGTAATTTATAAATTGAATCCCGATTTATTGAATTTATGCTAATTGAGTAGATTAGAGGGGGTGTTTGTGTAATTTTGAAACAAGATGAATTTGTTTGATTTAATTAGTCAGCCTTTATAATTGAATCCATTATGTAACGTATGAATTGGGCATGTTACGTAGGAATTATATGAACTCTGTATGATTGGAATTTGATATGAAGCCTCGTGGGATTTATTTAACTTTAATTTGTCACTTGGTAAATAAATATGATAATCTCGATGTGTTAAAGAAATTATTATGTTTAACATTGAACTTTAAATTAAGGTTTAATCATGTATATTGGAATTTAATCTATTAGGTAATATTTGTGAATTTGTTATGCATCGGAAAATTATATGAGAACTTGAATAATTATGTAACTTAGCTGGAACTTGCTTATGACCCCGTGGATTTAAATGAATTCGTAGCATGTTATTACAAGATTTATTTGGGCCTTGTAATACTGCAAGTTTATGAAATGTTATATATTAATTTGATTTGATTGCTTTGTAAATGTGCAAAATATGAATGGATACGAGATATTGTAATTGCATTTGTCGTGCGTCTCTGTGTGGTTGTCTGTCTGATTCTGAGCTTTGTGGTATGTTTTGTGTGTTCAGTGGATCAAGTGCACCCGGGGTGGTGACAAGTGAGTCGTGCAGGTTCCGGGGTGGACCTTCTGCTTTGTGTTCGGCTATGTTTGGTACCAGGTGAGGTTAGGTTATAGTTATACCCTATTGATATGTGTCTATATGTTTGCATGCGAATATAAGCCTTGCGTATATATGTAGATACGTGTGCAATACGAATATGTGTGATTTGGTGTTATGTGGGATGTGTGCGTTGTGATATGTTTCGTGTTGATTTGAATGTGTAAACTATGATATGATTATGATTATGAACGTGGCGTGCGTGAGGTTGTGAGTGCGTGCGTGAGTGGTGGTGTGTGTGTGTGAGTGCGTGTGTGGGGGTGTTGTGTGTGTATGTGTAGGGCCGGTGATTATGGGTAAGGAGCCTCGGAGAGTCGAGTATTACTCCTGTGCATGATCATCAGGATGTGGGTAAGGAGCCTCGGAGTGTCTAGTATTACTCCTATGCACATTTCCCCTCTGATTTGATGGTTTGACTCTGCTTTGTTTGGCGGCCCGGTGATTATGGGTAAGGAGCCTCGGAGAGTCGAGTATTACTCCTGTGCATGATCATCAGGATGTGGGTAAGGAGCCTCGGAGCATCGAGTATTACTCCTGTGCACATTTTCCCCTTTTGTCTGAACGTTTGCTTGGTGTGTTTGTTTTCGTTAAGTTAGTTTGTTAAGAAATTGTTCGGGAAACGGGAGTGGATTTCTAATTAATAAAATTGGGATTGTTTTGGCCTTTGGCCTAACTCTTTTACTCTCCTATATCTAGTATCACGTGAGAAATTTTAGAATGCAAAAACCACGCCCTGGTTCACGAACTCCCCTTTATGATATGTGTTGTGCTCTGTATATGTATATACGCGTGTGTGTGTAGCCCCTCGCTCAGTCTTTGGACTGACCCCTCCCCTTTTATGTTTTTAGTTTGCAGGCTTTGCTTTGGTGATCGTTGGAGTTCGTGCTAGGTGGCGGTGTGTCGTGTCTTTTGAGTCTGTGTCTGCACGTTTCAGTTTGTTAAGTATTTTGTTCTGATTTATAAATTGTAAATTTCGTATAAGATATGTTTTGTACAGGTTTGAAATTATGAGTTGAATGTTTGGAAATTCGGGACAGGTTAGGACAGGTGCTCGGATTAGTTGAACCCGTTTTGATGTGTGATTATTCGGAACAGGTTAGGACAGGTTTGCTGAACTAGTTAAACCCGTATCTTTGATTCTAATGTATGTACTGCGTTGTATGCTTGGTGCGTAAAAGTTTTTGAAAGTTGGCATTTCGTACTACTTCCGCTGTCATGCTTCGCATATTTTCTTTTGTACAGGGTTAGGTACCGCCTAGCTAGTGTGTGCGTTTTCATTTGTCACCCGTTCGCTGTGACTTGGTGCATGTGCGGACTCTCCATTTTGTACACGTGTCGGGTCATAGTGCGGGGGTGTGATGCCCCACGTGCGGGGTGTTACAGTTTCCATCTACTCTGAGCTTTCACTTAAAGATCCATTTGCAACCTGTGGGTTTTACCCCATCAGGCAAATCAACCAAGGTCTAAACTTGGTTGGAGTACATGGAATCCATTTCGGACTTCATGGCTTGTTTCCACTGGTCAGAATCCAAGTCTGACAGTGCCTCCTCATATGTCAGAGAATGATTATCCTCTTGAGAGATTTCATGAAGGAATCCATACCATCTCTCAGGCTGTCTAGGAATGCGTTCAGAACTCCTTGGAGGAGGATTTGCATGTGTATCGAAGTTCATGATTGGTTGTGGGAGGTCAGAATGGGACATGTCTTCTAAATGTGGCGTGGGAGTGCCTCGAATTTCTTCGAGTTCTGTGATCTTGCCTTTCTTTCCCTCTAGGAAGGGTTCCTCAAGAAAAGTTGCATTTCTTTAAGCAAACACCTTTTGTTCAGTTTGATCATAGAAGTAATATCTTACGGATTCCTTAGGATAGCCAACAAAGTAGCATAAGTTAAAATGGGCTTCTAACTTATCTCCCACTGTCCTCTTCACATAAACAGGACAACCCTAAATTCTTAAGTAAAAATAACTAGGGATTTTACCATGCCACATTTCATAGGGCATTTTAGGGACTGACTTGGAAGGAACAAGATTCAAAATCTTGGCTGCACTTTCTAGAGCATAACCCCAGAAAGAAGGTGGTAAGTCAGTGAAACTCATCATGGAATGAACCATATCAAGTAGGGTTTGATTCCTTCTCTCAAAAACTCCATTAAGCTGAGGAGTTCCCGGAGGAGTCCAATGAGAGATAATGCTATTATCTCTGAGATGATTAAGGAATTCTTCACTAAGATACTCGCCACCTCGATCAGATCGAAGTGTCTTGATCTTGTGACCAGTTTGGTTCTCAACATCCTTTTGAAATTCTAAGATTTTCTCAAAAGCCTCAGATTTGTACTTCATTAAGTACACATAACCATAATGACTAAAGTCGTCAATAAAGGTTATGAAGTACTAATGATTGTTTCGGGTGCTTACGCTAAGCGGTCCACAAACATCAAAATGGATCAAATCCAAGGTCTTCGTGGCTCGTTCCACATTCCGTTTGAAAGGAGTTTTGGACATCTTTCCTTTGAGACAGGATTCGCAGGAAGTTAACTGTTTAAGGCCATTTTCAGAGATTGTCACTAAGGTAGTTAACTTGCTAATTCCGTTCTTAGAAATATGTCCTAATCTAGCATGCCATAAAGATGCTGAGACTTTGTCATCTCTCTTACGTTTTGTTTCTTGTTGTATATTCAAAATATTACTGCTTTGAGTTGGATAAAGTCCATTGTTTAATGTACCAAGATGTATTGAAAAATTATTCTTTTAAGGAAAAAGTTACTATTCTTAATATTAATTTCATAACCTTCGCAATCAAGTATTGGAACTGAAATAATATTACGAATAACATCTCGTACATAAAGGACTTTATTTAAAACTAAAACAGAATAACCTTAATCTAACCTAATTGCGCCTAAAGCTTGAGCTTCAACCGTTGAGCCGTCCCCAATCTTCAAGACACATTCTTCTCCCTTCAGCTGACGTGTAGCACCCGCACGGTGGGTCAACACATCCCCCGCACCAAAGACCAATCCACATACGAAATGGGAAGTCCGTACATGAACCAAGCAGTGGCGAACGGGAGACCTGACAAACTCACACCTAAGCTAGGCGAAACTTAGACCCTAAACAACAAAATTCAAACCGAAACAAGAATGCGAAAGCAAAAAAGTAAGCCATGTAAAATTTCAAACACACATAAACAAGTGACGGGTTCAACTAGCGTAAATACCTAATCCCGACTCAAACAATAATCATAAATCCAATGGGTTCAACTATCCCTAGAAGCCTATCCCGAATAATATATCATTGCATAATAAAATTTTAATTATAACCTTCCTACATATCTTAAACAAAAGTCGTAATTAAAGAAATGCAAGTGTAAGACAGCCTAATTAAAACAAAAGACTTGACTCGTAACAGACTCCAAAACAGACCCACTCCACATAGCACGAACTCTAAGCAGAACCTGCAACGAAAACATAAAGAGGGGAGGGGTCAGTCTTAACTCGATTGAGTGAGGGGCTAACCCATACACACTATATATATATAAGAGCAAAGAAGGTACGAAATCATAATGTTCACGAACGTAGGGATAGTTTTTGCACGTTAAATCATTTTTCCCCTGATATATATATATAGGGATTACTTTAACAAAGTCAAACAAAACAAACTTAAACTTTCCGAACATGCTTATTAAACCTGCCAATTCTTATCATATTTAAAACTTAGCTAACTTATAAATATTCAACTTTTACTTAATTTAGAATCTATCCCTGTTTCACGAACCTTAACAGAACATACACGTAATAGAGAACTCGGCGGGTACAAGCTCAGACTCGTCCAATCTCCTCAGAACATATCATAAAACAAATAGACAGAAAACTTACATACATAACATATTAAACCAACCTCAACTCCGGTGATGGAAGGGTGTATACTCCCTAGCCATCCATTCATGTATGTGTGGGTTGTGTGTGCATGAATTTCACGCCCGAGGATTCCATTCCCTAACCAAACCTCCTGGTGGGATCCGGGTTGATCCTTATCATATGGAGACTATGCCCAGGCCGAACCTGACGGCCCGATACCATCCTGGGATTCCCAACCCACAGTCTCCGGGGCCCAACAAACACATAACATATCGAACACTTAACCCGTTACAACAGAGACAAACAGACATAACTTATACATATATACATACCAATTTCCATGTTATTCATAAATACTCGGTCCTTCCCAAACATGGCTCATGAGAAGGACACGGTTAGAAGCTTAGCTCCACGTGCCAAGACATATCAAATCGTTCCAAAACAAGCATGCATAGGCTTGTACATTGCTTAACATACTTGCAAACCTTTGACGTACCTAACAAATACATATTTCACACTTATTTATATACATATAAAGCTTATTGAACCACGTGCAATCAAAACGGAGCACGTTGTATTAAGGTTTACCTATATCCTAACCTCACCTTACAGAAAAATTAAATCGTGATTTCAAGAACCGAAAATAGGAAAACACGAAAACACTAAAACATGGCCAGAACGCCCCAAAATCGCGAGGTACTGTCGCGCGGCAGTGCGCGAGTCAGGTTCGCGCGCATCAGCAGCACGCACAACATACGGCAGTTGTTGCATGCGTGCGTGCACCGTGCACCGTGCCCAGCAACGCCGTACGACTGGGGCGAATTCTAGGCACGCGTCCCGTGCGATTACGGGACGCTGTCGGGAGGCCTCCCGCGAGGTTGCGGGAGGGATGCGGCCGCGGGGTTGAGGCGTGCTACTCGTTGGCACGTCTCAATCTCGCGTGTTCATTTTGCGTTTCGTTTCGTATCTCAGGTTTCTCAAAAACCAATTCAATCCAAAATTAAAATATGATTTAAACAGATTTCAACTAAAATAGTTTTTCAAAAACCCGATTTTAAGAAAACAATTTTCAAAAACTTTTAGAAAAAACACAGTTTCGTATTTCAGGCTTTCTAAAAGAACTCAAGAATACTCAATTCGCATCTAAGCCTTAGAATTTCTAGCAAATTCAGAATAATTGAGACGACTCAGAAATAGGCCTCGAAAGGTGGCTCTGATACCACTTATTTGGAAAACGAGACAGAAACGTAGCGAAAATTTAAAAATTTTCCCAATAAGTTAGGATCGAATCTTGCAATTCCTATTCCCAAATTAGTAGAGATCAAGAAACTCACTTAGTTAGTAGCTTTCTTAACACGTCCTAGCCGCCCAAGAATGCTCTTCACGCGGCTTGATCCCCAAAAGCTCCTTCGAATCTTTCAAGACTTCACGATAGTAGCACTCTAGAGAATTAGTCCACCAACCACGACCACGATCCGAATAGGGAGGATGCTAGTTCTATATTCGATGTTTAGGCTCTAGGGTTTAGTGTATAATTATTGGGGAAAGGAGAATTTTGTATCACCCATCAAGGGGATCGATCCCCTTGTTTTTAAAGGGCTAGGGTTCGAAATTCATCTCCTTATGGAGATAGGATTTGCTAACCCACTAGCTTCTTATTTCTTGCTTGGAAAGAAAGCTTTCCAACTTTGACCAAAAATCTTAAGTTTTGGCCAACTTGATGAGCAAGAAAATATCTAACTCTCTTAGATATTTATTTTTACTTTATTTATTAACTAATAAATAACTTGAAGACTAATAATTAATTAATTCATAAATAATTATTTATTAGACTTTATTTTTACAAAATAGGACTTTAATATTAATTCAAAATTAAATCAAAGTCCACTAAATAATTAACCCATTAATTATTTAATATATACACATATATACACGTGTTCCCAAGGATACGTGTCATCCACGCATTCCACAGGTGTGATTCACACTTTTGGCCCCACCATTCTCTTAATGCTTCAATCAACTCATTTAATCGTTCAAGCCTTAACCCACGCGACCTGGTTGTTGTGTGTGACCCTCTAGGTTCTAAATTCAATTAGTAGTGACCCCAACTAATTAATTCCTCAATTAATTAATCAATCCACAGATCAAACGAATTAATTCCTCAATTAGTCTAGCAACAGGTGTTTGACCCTTAGCTGAATTAGAATGTCTCGATTCGACAAAACCTTTAAGCCATTGACATATGTGAGATACAATCCTCCTACATCCCATCTCTCAATCAAGGTCTAGGGCAAGGGAATAATTAGAACCCTAATAATCTTGATCTTAATGTCAAGTACATTTCATATCCATTTGATCTCAATCCAAGAAACTCATTTCTTGATGTCTTGATCCACTGCCTTGGCCAAGGACTACTAGATGGCATATGAATGACTTACACAATAAGAGATAAACTTGTTAATGCAAGTGTAGGTCCTTTTTCGATTCACATATATTTTATGTTGTGCCACTTGTGCAGCCCGAACATCAGCATTGAATTAGTTGTCTAAGGCGACACCCTTTAAAGATTACACCTAAGATTACAGAGTTAGCTCATAAAGTATCAGTGGAACCTCAAGTCTAAGGATCACTTAATCACATCAATGACTTTGAGATATTTCCTAATCTGAAAGTGTTTATTTCCTGATATAGAAACCTCCTTTCCTATTTAGGAATCTTCTCATATAGGACACCTCAGTGTAGTTACTTAGAATGAGTAAGCACCCACATGTATCACGCACGTATCAGCAATACACTTTGCACCCCATGAAACAAGGTGGTCCTTCTTAAGGGCATGATCACACGAGCAAGCCTCGAACGAATCAGGTTGACACTCCCACTGTCTATAGGACTCATCGGCTTGGAGTGATTTCTAATCATGACTTATGTGATATAGGGCTTGTCTCATGAACCACTTCTCCTAAATGGTTGAGTCCTATAAGTCATATTGATTAGAGGAGTTCTTATACATGCGCAGTTAAAGTAAACGTACAATCAAACAAAAGCATATAAAGAAGTGTTGCCTTAATTCGTATTATTCAAAGATTGTTTGTGATTTATAAAAGGAAAGTACTAAAGCGGACTATTACGTCGGCTTTCAGGGCACCACTCCTAACAATCTCCCACTTACGCGTCAAAGCCATTCGGAAGCTAATCTAAGTCCCATGTTTGCAAGATGAGCTTCGAAAGCTTCTCGACTAAGGGGTTTACTAAGCGGATCTTCCACGTTCTCTACTAATATGACCCTCTCAATTCTCACATCACCTCATTTGATGATATCACGGATTAGGTGATACTTCCTCATAATGTGCTTTGTCCCTTGGTGAGATCTTGGTTCTCTTGCTTGAGCAACCGCCCCAGTGTTGTCACAAAACACAGTAATGGGGTCTTTCATGCTAGGAACGATATTTAATTCTTGAAGGAAGTTTCTTATCCAAACACCTTCCTTACCTACTTTATTTGTAGCTAAGTATTCGACCTCAGTGGTGGAATCTGTAGTGGTCATTTGCTTGGAACTTTTCCAACTCACTGCTTCTTCGTTAAGGCAGAAAATGTATCCTGATATTGACTTAAAATCATCTAAGTCAGATGCAAAGCTTGCATCACAGTATCCTCAAACTACCAGAGCTTTCTATCCTCTGTATACTAAGAATAACTGCTTAGTGCTTCGCAAGTGCTTTAGGATATTCTTCACGGCAGTCCAGTGACCTTCTCCATGGTCTGATTGGAAATGGCTCATCACACTAAGTGCATACGCCACATCTGGTCGAGTACACATCATTGCAAATATTATGCTACCTATCGCTGAAGCATAAGGCACATGAGTCATCCTCTCCTTCTCAAAGTTTGTCTTAGGACACATCTTCTTTGACAGAGATGTCCTTACACTCACGGGAAGAACTTTGTAACATCCCGCTCGCCCGCCCGTATAGGTACGCCGTATCGAGAGTGTTATATGCGCATTAAAATTATATAAATTATGCAAATATGTGTTGTTTGAATGATTATGTGATTATTCGAAATTAACTGTAATTATTTGTTTAACTTCTAACTTGAATTTTAAACGTATTTGACTACGTGCCTCAGAATTTGCTTTCTACGTGCCCGGATTTAATTCCGATTTTTGTGAAATCTTGTTATGTGTAAGTTATGAATGTGTTTACATGTTCGTTACATGTTTTAGAGTTTGTTTTATTTGGTTCTTTGCTCGTTTTGTAAAGACGGGATTTATGAGGGACTCGAGGGCCAACCAGCTTTAGCGCACCTTGGGTTCCGGGCACCATAACTTGAGCTCGAGAATTTTGATTTGAATTCCGGAGGAAACTTCGGACTCGTAACAAAGAAAAGAAACTTTTAAACCTGATTCTGTATTTTTATAAGCCCATTTGGACCCCCGTATTTCACCTGAAATGAGCAGCTTGCACCAAAGTGACCCCCTTCGACTAGTATTGTACTTGTCGGCCCAATCTAACCATATTCAAGCCTTAACCCTTGGTTTATATGACCATCATTCACCTATCTCTCTCCCTTACCTGCTTCTATTCGAACCACACCCCACACAAGAGACGAAAAGCTGCTGAACCATGGAGAAAGAAGGAAAAAGAAAAGCCCTCTTCACGACTTTGTGATTTTGGAGCCAAAACTCTTCCATACTTCATCAACTCTTGAAGGTAAGTATATTTTCGAATTCTCCATCATTACATGATGAATTTGATCCATGAATTTCATGCTTTAATTCAGATTTGATTTGATTATGGGACTATGCATGAATAGGAAGGGTTAGAGGTCATTTCTTGCTTCCATGCCTTAGCTCGAGTTTGGGACTTAATTGATACATGTTTGTTGTTTATATGAGCTTCTTTGCTTCCATTCTTGATTCATACTTCATGCTTGATATATTAGGAATGATTCAACATTGATAGCTTGGATCAAACCTTGAGTTTTTGGACATGAAAACTGGAATTTCGAACTGGGCTTCCCGGTATGAACTGCTGTCATGTTTTTGAGATTTGTTCGATGAATTCTTGCCTCCAATTTTGGGTATTAATGCTTGGTTATGTAATATACTTGTTTCTCTATGAATATGCTCTATTTTGCCCTGATTTCATGCCCCTTTCCAACTGCATATGTGAGTTAGAACATAACTTGTATTCATACCTCACTTGTAACGGTTTTGTGTGGCTGTTTTGGAGCTGATGGTTGCTGCTATTTTGAGAATGAATTGGTGATGTTTTGATGTTGATTTCATGTTGGTTATGTGTACTTTATGGCCTAAGAAAATCTCCCCAAGCTGCTGCACGAAAATGCCCTGTTTTGCCTTCCAAAAACCAAAATTGTGTTATGCCTTTGTTTTCCAAAATTTGAGCTTGAGACAGATGTCTGCTATATGAGCTGAATCTTGACATGGCGATGTCAGAGGCTTGACTTGGGCTCCTGATTTTTGAAAAATTGGACACAGCCATGTCTATTTCTTGTGTATTTTGGACATGACGGTGTCATGTCTCTGGTAACGGCGCCCGGGGGAGTTTCTTTCGTCATTTCGTTGCTTTTCTTTGCCTTCTCACACCCCGTTTATGACTTGTATGCATTGTTAACTTGATGTATTATGTGATAACTTGTATATTTTGAATTTATGGCTTGATTTATGTGCTCGTTTTTTAATTCGGGTCTCTTATGTGCGATATGCTACTCTAACGTGCATGTACGACTTCATGTCTCGCTTATATGCCTTGCATGATCATTCCTTGCTACTTATATGATATGAATGCTTCGATAACATGTTGTATGATATGATATGCTTGTTATATGAAGTTTATGGACTCGTTTATGATGTTTTCTAGGACTTATAATTTAATACGAACTTGCATTATATGTTAACTTGTTAAGCATCATATGCATCACTTGCATTCATATGCATTTGCCGAGCGTCAATATGGTTCATTTTGAGTTTAAGTACGTTTCTTGTTGTCTCTTTTGTTTATAGGTTCTTCCCGAGGGTGAGGTTTTCCCCAATACGTTCATTGCTCCCTTTTTGCCCCAATACGTTCGAAAGGTGAGGTTTTCTTCCTTTTAGTTAAGTGACCTACAACCCTAATTGTATTTTAAGCCCGCATGCGACTACCTATATATATAATTATGTAAACACATGTTTCATTAGTATTTTATGGGATTTGTCCTGTTTGCTATGAAATCATTTGAAAACATTTTTATATATACGTAATCTATTTTGCATTGTTTGATTTGAAAAGGGTTGGTGTGTGTGAAAGTTTTGAAAATAGCAAGATTACGACTTTGAATATATGTCAAAAAATTATGAAAATTTGAGATTATTAAGACTATGAATTATGAATTAAGAAATAGGCCCGGAGAAGTGGTATGTGATTCTCGGGACGGCAAGGGGTCACCGAGCTCTCTCATGAACACAACCCCAATTTTTATTTAGGGAAATTCGCCCATCCTCGGGAGTTCGAGCGAAAGGCGGTTTCTTGAGCACCGGCAGTTAACACCAGTCGGGGAGCGGGTAGGATCCCCCGACTCACACATTTTGACGGGAGAATGGGGTTGAGGAAGGCCTCCTCATCCCCAACCGGAGAAGGAGGATTGTTTATGAGTTTGTATGTTTCGTTTTGATTATGACTATGAAAGGGAGTAAGTGGGTTTGAATTCGTTCTCACCGAGTGGTTATGATTTTGATTGTGAATATGGTTCATGAAACGGGAGTGGACTATAGATTACTAAAATTGGTTGATTTTGGCCTTCGACCTTAAACCTTTTTCTCTATATATATAATATCATGGGATAAAATGATTTAGATTACAAAAACCACGCCCCGGTTCATGAACACTTTAATCTTGAATATGCTCTGCTTTATGTATACGTACGTGTGCGTGCATTAGCCCCTCACCACTCTTTAGGACTGGCCCTCATTTTTGTTCCTCTTTTTCCCCGTGTTGTTTAAGTTACAAGTGCTTTTGGGAAGTTTGTGCTAGGCGGTTGTGCTTACGTCATTGTTAGGATAGCTCGAGTCTCATGCATAGTATTTCATTTACTTTAATGTATCTTGTACATTTTGAAATATGTATAAATTTGGTAATTAGACTTTGGTCTAGGATAAGATTTCTATATATATCTTGCATTTAAGCTGTATAATTTGTTTATCACAATTGCTAGCATGTTGTGTTGTTTTAAAATTTCTCGTTTCCGTGGAATTATGTTCATTGTGCACTCTGAATTAGGGTCTAGACCACCTAGCTAGGATGTGAATTTTGGTTATCTCCCGTTCGCCATGGCTTAGTGCATGTGCGGAGTCCCTATTTTGTTACACGTGGCGGGCTATGGTGCGTGTGCGAAGTCCCCATCTTGTTACACGTGTCGGGCTATGGTGTGGGGGATGTGGTGCCCTTGCACTCCGGGGTGCTACATCGTAAAGTGGTATCAGAGCTCTTGGTTGCAAAACCGGAGCTCTAGAGTCGTGTCGAGTCTGTCTAGGTTGTTCGGCTTAGGATTATGTGCTTGTATGCATTCATGCTCATAGTTATGTGATCTAACTGAATTATTTGAATTATTTGTGTTAATAGTTCACTTGAACATGCACTAAACACCGCACGCATCGATATTTTTGAATCATTTTTCTTATTTCAGGATGACTCCTCGACATCAAGATGCATTTTTGAAGGAAGGACAAGAAGAACAAGAATCTCTAGTCTACAAGAAATTTAAAGAGTTAGATCCGCCGAAGTGGTTTAGAGGAGATGAAGTTAGGGCCGAATAATGGTTGTCCAAGGTACTAGAGATTTGGGAAAATTGTTCGGAAACCTCGCAAGAGAAAGTGAAGTGTACTTGTCGTTTACTCCAAGGCCGAGCCTCAAAATGGATAAAGGAATTAAGATCAAGAGCGGAAGGATCCGGGGAAGAGCTCACTTGGGAAAGATTTATTCAAGAATTTTGCTACACTTACATCCCTCCAAGTTCAATGGTTAGAAGACTTCGAGAATTTCTAGATCTTGAGCAAGAATTGAAGGAAATAGACGATCTTATATTGGAGCTTGCAAGTTCGGGAGCCGGCAAGGATTGTCCTAATTTCCGGAGTCATCTACAAGAACCAAGGATAATATTCTTCAAGTTTTCCAAGTTTCACCAGTACATATATGGTCCAAGGAAGTTACAAGAGTGGTCCAAGATGAAATTAATAATCAAAGGATGGAGTCTCACTCTTCTTATGTGGAACAAGAATCGGGTTCGAGTTCTAGTTCAAGCAAGAGATCCGTATTTCAAAAGAGGCCTCAAGAATTCCAAGATGTCAGCAACGACAAAAAGAAGAAGAAAATTCGATCATCAAAAAGGGATTTAATGCCTCCTCTATCGGAGATAATTCAATGCTTATATTGTCAAGGCCCAAATCATACGGAAGAAGTTTGTCAGAAGAAGTTTAGTAGATGTTATAAGTGCGGAGAATCGGGACACTTAGCAAATGGTTACTCGGAGGACAAGAATCCGAAGCCTATGAAGAGTCATAGTTCCAAGACTCCAAATCAAATTTGAGTTGATGCAAGTGAAAGTGAAGAATCCGACCACGAGTTCGGCACTACCGCCACGGTGAAAGGTACACTAATGCATTCATGGCATCTCATTTCATGCATATTTTAATCTTGTCGAAACTCATGTGTTTGTTGTCGTTTTCTTTGATCTTTAAGTGCTTCTTGGCTTTTACTTGTTATGTGTTTCCTTTGTTTCTTAGTTCTTATTTGTTGTGTGTTCCTTTCCCTTCTTGGTTCGTGTTTTGGTGCGCTTCCGTCACTTTTTAATTGTTGCTTATGTTGTGCTTTGTCTTCCTTTTGTGTTAACTTTCTTTTGGTGGGAGTTTGGGGTTATTGAGTGTTCGTGAGTGTTGGGTGAGATGCGAGGGTCAAGCTGCTTTCAGTGGGCTTGTTTGAAGGCTCTTCGCTCTCTCTAAGATTGGTGTTTGCTTTTAGGAGGTCCGTTCGGGGCTCAACGGTGTCATCGGGTATGAGATTGAAGACAAACCCATTGATATTCCTCGTGGAAGAACCCAGGATTACCTCAGAGTAAGAGGTACGGTTGTGAGTGGGAGGAGGCGGTTGAAGAGAGTTGCCCTCGGTATCAGCTTTTGCCTAACTTGAGGTACGAAAGGCTACTTTGTTTCCAACTGAGGCGGTTGAAGGAAGGCCTTTGTTGTGTGTTGTTTGCAGAAGAACTGTAGCCTACGCCTCGAGAAGTACAAGGTCACGAGTTTATCCCGCTCATGGTTTGAAGTTGTTCGGATTTTTGGGAGACAGGATGTAGTGGCATAACAAAGACGTTATAGACTTTGTGTAGTAATGTCTATATGTCATTGGTTGAGGATTCTCCCACCACTCCCGAATTTATTTGGGAAATGGTGGCAAACGACTAGGACTTTGTGTCCGGTTTGGTATTGAAGGAGATAGGGCCTCGAGAAGTCTAAGATCAGAGTGGCCCAGTGGAAGTGTAGAGTTGGGTTGTCTTCGAAACCGTTCAAGACCCCTTAGGACCAGAGGACAGGTCCTTTGAAAGGGGTAGAGGTTGTAACATCCTGCTGGCCCGCCCGTATAGGTACGCCGTATCGAGAGTGTTATATGCGCATTAAAATTATTTAAATTATGCAAATATGTGTTATTTTAATGATTATATGATTATTTGAAATTAATTGTAATTATCTGTTTAACTTCTAACTTGAATTTTAAACGTATTTGACTACGTGCCTCGGAATTTGCTTTCTAAGTGCCCGGACTTAATTCCGATTTTTGTGAAATCTTGGCATGTGTGACTTATGTGAGTTATGAATGTGTTTACATGCTCGTTACGTGTTTTAGAGTTTGTTTTATTTGGTTCTTGGCTCGTTTTATAAAGACGGGATTGATGAGGGACTCGAGGGCCTAACTAGCTTTAGCGTACCTTGGGTTCCGGGAGCCATAACTTGAGCTCGGGAATTTGGATTTGAATTTCGGAAAAAGCGTCCGACTCATAATGAAGAAAGGAAACTTTTGAACCTGATTTGGTATTTTTATAAGCCCATTTGGAGCCCCGTATTTCACCCGGAATGAGCAGCTTGCACCAAAGTGACCCCCTTTGACTAGTATTGTACTTGTGCGCCCAATCTAACCATACTCAAGCCTTAACCCTTGGTTTATCTGACCATGATTCACCTCTCTCTCTCCCTTACCTGCTGCTATTCGAACCACACCCCACACAACAAAGGAAAAGTTGCTGAACCATGGAGAAAGAAGGAAAGAGAAAATCCCTCTTCATGACTTTGTGATTTTGGAGCCAAAACTCTTCCATACTTCATCAACTCTTGAAGGTAAGTATATTTTCGAATTCTCCATCATTATATGATGAATTTGATGCATTAATTTCATGCTTTAATTCAGATTTGATTTGAGTCTGGGGCTATGCATGAATAGGAAGGGTTAGAGGTCATTTCTTGCTTCCATGCCTTAGCTTGAGTTTGGGACTGAATTGATACATGTTTGTTGTTTATATGAGCTTCTTTGCTTCCATTCTTGATTCATACTTCATGCTTGATACATTAGGAATGATTCACCATTGATAGCTTGGATCAAACCTTGAGTTTTTGGACATGAAAACTGGAATTTCGAACTGGTCTTCCCGGTATGAACTGCTATCATGTTTTTGAGATTTGTGCGATGAATGCTTGCCTCCAATTTCGTGTATTAATGCTTGGTTATGTAATATACATATTTCTCTATGAATATGCTCTGCTTTTCCCTGATTCCATTCCCCTTTTCAGCTGCATATGTGAGTTAGAACATAACTTGTATTCATACCTCCCTTGTAACGGTTTTGTGTGGCTGTTTTGGAGCTGATGGTTTCTGCGATTTTATGCATGAATTGGTAATGTTTTGATGTTGATTTCATGCTGGTTATGTGTACTTTATGGCCTAAGAAAACCTCCCCAAGCTGCTGCACGAAAATGCCCTGTTTTGCCTTCCAAAAACCAAAGCTGCAGTATGTCTTTCTTTTCGAAAATTTGAGATTGACACGGCCGTGTCCTATATGAGTGACATGGCCATGTCAGAGGCTCGACTTAGGCTCTTGATTTTTTAAAAATTTGACACTGCCATGTCCGTTTCATGTGTATTTTGGACATGGCCGTGTTATGTCTCTCGGTGGCGCCCGGGGGGAGTTTCTTTCGTCGTTTCGATGCTTCTCTTTGCCTTCTCACACCCCGTTTATGACTTGTATGTATTGTTTCTATTAACTTGTATATTATGAATTTATAGCTTGATTTATGTGCTCGTTTTCGAATTAGGGTCTCTTATGTGCGATATGTTACTCTAGCGTGCGTGTATGACTTTATATCTCGCTTATATGGCTTGCATGATCATTCCTTGGTCCTTATATGATATGAATGCTTCGATAACATGTTGTATGATATGATATGCTTGTTATATGAAGTTTATGGACTCGTTTATGATGTTTTCTAGGACTTATGATTTAATACGAACTCACATGCATTATATGTTAACTTGTTAAGCATCATATGCATTCGTTGAGCGTCAATATGGTTCATTTTGAGTTTAAGTACGCTTCTTGCTGTCTCTTTTGTTCATTGGTTCTTCCTGAGGGTGACGTGGTCGTCTTGTAGGAGTTCATTGCTCCCATTTTGCACCGATACATTCGGAAGGTGAGGTTTTCTTCCTTTTAGTTAAGTAACCTAAACCCTAATTGTATTTTAAGCCCGCATGCGACTTACATATATATATAATTATGTAAATACATGTTTGATTAGTATTTTATGGGATTTGTCATGTTTGCTATGGAATCATTTGAAAACGTTTTCATGTATACGTAATCTATTTTACATTGTTTGATTTGAAAAGGGTTGCTGTGTGTGAAAGTTTTCAAAATTGCGAGATTACGACTTTGAATATAAGTCAGAAAATTATGAAATTTCGAGATTATTAAGACTATGATTTATAAATTAAGAAATGGGCCCGAGGAAGTGGTATGTGATTCCCGGGACGACCAAGGGGTCACCGAGCTCTCTCATCAACATTACCCCAATTTTTATGTAGGGAAATTCGCCCATCCTCAGGAATTCGAAGGGAAGGCGGTTTCTCGAGCACCGGCGGTTCACACCCGTCGGGGAGCGGGTAGGATCCCTTGACTCACACATTTTGACGGGAGAACGGGGTTGAGGAAGGCTTCCTCATCCCCAACCGGAGAAGGAGGATTGTTTATGAGTTTGTATGATTCATTTTGATTACGACTATGAAAGGGAGTAAGTGGGTTTGAACTCGTTCTCGCCGAGTGGTTATGATTTTGATTATGAATATGGTTCGTCAAACGGGAGTGGACTATAGATTACTAAAATTGGTTGATTTTGGCCTTCGGCTTTAAACCTTTTTCTTTGTATATATAAGATCACGGGATAAAATGATTTAGATTGCAAAAACGACGGCCCGGTTTATGAGCACTTTAATCTTGAATATGCTCTGCTTCATGTATACGTACGTGTGCGTGTGTTAGCCCCTCACCAGTCTTTAGGACTGACCCTCGTTTCTGTTCCCCCTTTTCCTCGTTTTGTTTAAGTTGCAAGTGCTTTTGGGGAGTTTGTGCTTGGCGGTTGTCCTTATGTCGTTGTTAAGGATAGCACGAGTCTCATGCATAGTATTTCATTTACTTTAATGTATTTAGTACATTTTTAAATATATATAAATTTGGTAATTAGACTGTGGCCTGGGATAAGATTTGTATATGTATCTTGTATTTAAGCTTTATAATTTGTTTATGATAATCGCTAGCATGTTGTGTTGTTATAAAATTTGTCGCTTCCGTGGAATTATGTTCATTGCGCCATCTGAAGTAGGGTCTAGACCGCCTAGCTAGGATGTGAATTTTGGGTGTCTCCCATTCGCCATGGCTTGGTGCGTGTGTGGAGTCCCTATTTTGTTACACGTGTCGGGGTGCTACAAACTTTGTTCTTCGCATTCTCCATACTGAACCGTTTTTGTACTTTGTCTATGTACATCGATTGTGATACTCCTATCAATCACTTAGATCTTTCCCTATAGATCTTAATACTGAGAATGTAGGACACATCACCAAGATCTTTCATCTCGAATTGGTTCGATAACCATGACTTGGTGACTTTCATGTCATCCTTTGAATTCCCAATTAGAAGGATGTCATCAACATAAAGCATCAAGAATTGCACTAAAGTCTCCAATTCCTTTCTAAACACGCGGGACTCATTTCGTTTTGTGTATCCATGAGCATTACCGTGCGTCTCCGTGTGGTTGTCTGAGTATGAGTCTGAGCCCTGTGTTGTGTTTCATATGCTCAGTTGGTACAGGTGCACCCGGGGTGGTGACAAGTGAGTCGTGAAGGTTCTGGGATGGACCATTTACTTTGTTTCGGCTTTGTTTGGTACTAAGTGAGGTTAGGTTATAGTTATACCCTAAAGATATGTGACCGATATGTATGCATGTGAAATAAGCCTTATGTATACGTAATATGTGTGAGTTTTGAATATGCAATATATGATCTACGTTATATAATAGGAATATGATATGGTAAGTGTTGTGTTAGGTTTTGTTAGTAAGTACGAATATGATTATGTTAGGATATGATTATGCTAGGATATGAACATGCTATGGTATAAGTATGTTAGAAGTATGATCATGGGTGTGCTATGTATATGATATGTTATGGATATGATAGGACTAGGATGTGATTAAGAATATACTATGATTATGAATATGATATGCCTCTGAATATGTTATGCCTCTGAATATGATTATGCACTTGGTCTTGGACCTTGTTATGCCTCCAATTCTGATATGACTATGCCTTTGTTTCTGTTAGGGGCTCGGCGATTATGGGTAAGGGAGACTCGGGATGCCGGGTATTACTCCTGTGCATGATCATCGGGATGTGGGCAAGGGAGATACGGGATGGATAATATCCCTGTGCACATTTCCTCTTTTGTTTGAAGGTTTGCTTCGTGTGTATGTTTACGATATGCTAGTTTGTTAGGTAATAGTTCATGAAATGGGAGTGGATTCTCAATCAATAAAATTTGGTTATTTTGGGCTTCGCCCCAACTCTTTCTCTCGCTATATCTATTATCACGTGAGAAAATGATTTAGAATGCAAAAACCATGCCCCGGTTCATGAACTCACAACATGATATGTGTTGTGCTCCGTATACGTATGTACGCGTGAGTGTGTAGCCCCTCATTCAGTCTTTGGACTGACCCCTCCTTCTTTATGTTTTTAGTTGCAGGTTCAGGTCGTTGGTGTAGTGCCTTACTTGTATATATGGACAGGAAGTCTCCAACCCCTGCACCGATACACTCATCAAATAACGGTGTAAGCCATCACTCAACAAATACATCGGCAAACGGTTGATGAAGATCATGACGAATGCTCAATGATAATGCGGCGGAATTTAAGAAAATTTGAAAGTTTTAAATCCATACGCAGGAGTGTCAAGTAATGAGCACATAAGATGAACAATACAGTCTCGTTTAAGTAGAAGAGACAAGTAATGCTATGATATAAGTAATTGGATAAAGTCACGGGAGCATATTGTAAGTAGAGTAGCGTGTATCAAGTTACAAATGAAAGCTAGGAACATATGCAGTCGTCTATCATAATGCAGGACACATAATAGATTAATAACATATAAGTCCTGACTTGGGCAAAATAGACATTCTAGAGCTTCAAGATACTGCTAGACTGCGGTTGCAAGACCTGAAACCATGAGGCTAGAAAACAGGTAGAGGTATTAGTCAAAGTGACTAAGTGAGAGAGTACTTAAAAAGAATACTCTTGAAATGAAAGGATATTTGAAATGAATGAAGTTTACCTTGAAGAATGATTTGAAAGATAAATACTTTACGAAAACATTTAATATGAAAATGATGATGTCACACGCGCACACATAAGATATGATTTGGTTCATATGATTTTAATAAAGCGGGATAGGGGTAAAGGATAACTTTGATAAATATGAACCAATGTTTATAAAATGATTTATGCCCGCAAGCTAGGCATCTTTCACCCTTACTCGTTGAAAACAATGAACGATGAGCGATGTTGGACCGAGATCAACAACATCTTGAACATACACACATGCACCACCCTTCTCCGGTGTCACTTTGGGTAGCTCGCCCTAGGTGACGACAAATGATGAATGAGATAAGGATTTGTGGTCCTTTCTCTGACAGATTTTCCTGACTTAACCAACCTCCTATTAAAGTCGGTGTTAATTGTCTAATGGTGACGGCCGGTATTAGTGATGTCGTTGGCACTCAGCTCCAGAGCATCACTTCCACACATAACCGTCGGGCCTAATAATGATAAACGATAATGCTTGCATATGAATGAACATCCGGAGTAAATCCGAATGCTTGAATATAATGAAATCCATGAAGGACATTAAATAAATGATGCGATGAACGATGAAAGATGACTGATAAACTTTGAATAAATGGATATGATTGTTTGAAACTATAAATGAGATAAATGAATATGATACTTTGAACGATAAATGATTATGATATTTGAATAAATGATAAATGAAGTAAATGTTTGATGAAAAGGGAATAATTTAACGTAATGCATTGAAAGAACTAGGTGTTGATTTTGAAAACATTTTATACTATAGATATAATCATGGTTCCAGTTTGAAATAGTTAACCTCACCTAGTAATAGGTAAAGGTGCATAGTATGATTAATCGGTGCCCTGGGGATCCCAGTGCTCAACCTTAACTCCTGTAAGTGACGTACTAAAGTGAGCTTCAAAAATAAGACTCACTCTACATGATGCATATGAATGATGAAGTCATATAAGGAGATAACTATAGCCCCCTGGAGCGAAGGGCACCACATGCCCCGTACTATAACCCGACACGTGCAACGAAATGGAGACTCCGCCCACGCATCAAGTTACAGCGAACGAGTGATAAACAAAAACCCACACACTAGCTAGGCGGTCTAGACCCTCATTCAGAGTGCGCAATAAAACAAAAACGGATGTGGAAGCAACCAGGATCACAACATACAAACATACATGCTACATTAATATAAATTACACATAATGTGCCCATCCAAGGCCCAAGGAATCATACAGGTTCAAGCTCAACTCCGAATCAGAGTTCATATAAGCTTATACATAGTACCAAAACGGGAAAGTAAAGATGCAAGGATGCAAAAGACTCCGCTAACAAACTCGAACGACTCAAAGTAAAAAACCACCGCCTAGCACGAACCGAGGACCTTCACCTACAACCTCAAGAAGAAAACGGGAAAAAGAAACAACAAAGAGGGGTCAGTCCTAAAGACTGGTGAGGGGGCTAACACACGCACCCGTACGTAAATATAGAGCAGAGCATATACAAAATTTAGAGGGTTAATGAACCGGGCGTGGTTTTTGTAATCCAAAACATCTTAACACGTGATAACATATATATATAGAAAAGGTTTAGGGCCGAAGGCCAAAATCGACCAATTTTAGGATTTAGAACTCCACTCCCGTTTCACGAATCATATACGGAAGCAAAACACACACACCACTCAGCGAGTACGAGCGTAAAACAACCATCCTTCTTCACAGGTCACAACTCGAAACTTAACACAAACGAAGGCATAAAGCAAACACGCACATACCTCTTCTTCGAGGGATGGAAGGGTGGCCACCCTTCGTATCTATCACACTTATATGTCAGGGTCGTAAGTTTCATGACACTCACGCCCAAGGACTCCGTCCCCCACTAACCTCCTAGTGAGTTTCGAGTTGATCCTATCGAAGTGGAGTCCATACTCGGGAGTAACCCGACGGCCCGACGACGTCCCGGGGCTTCTTTGTACAAAACTCCGGGGCGCAATACGAAAGTCACGCACACTTATTACGATTATACAAAGACTTATCTTTCAAAGTCAGTTCTCGCTAGAACACGACACACACATACACCAACCCTTTTTAAAACGAAAGAACGAAAATGTAGCTTACTTATACATAAAACCGTTTTCAAACGTTTTATAACAAAATGGCCAATTCCCACAAAAATACATATCAAACACGTATCTATATACATATATATACATATATCACATTCGGGCTTAAATCACATTTAGGGTGGTAGGTCGTAATAACTAAAAGAAAGAAACCTCACCTTGCTGACCAAATCGACAAAACAAACTCAAACCCTTCTAAGAGACCACCTCTTCAATCACGGAACGAACCTAAGAGCAAAACAGAGATTGGAGGACAAACTTAGACTCAAAATGAACCAATTAGACGCTCGGTAAATGCATATGAATGCAAGTGATACAAAAAGAAGTAAAAAGAGTTAGCACGTTCAAGCGTTCAAGTTCATGCACGCATTCAAGAGTCAAATAAATATCATTCATATCAAATCATATCACAATCATGTATATACAAGGTTAAAATGCACAAAGAATACAACACGTGCAAGAAGGTTTCACATGTAGCATCAAAACGGATATGCAAGCACGGTACACATTGAAAACAAGACCATAAAACCAAAATAAACATCCTAACATATAATATAACATGTTGAAAACAAGTTAGGATCATAATCGGGGTGGGAAATAGCAAAGAAAAGGACAAAAAACATAAAACGAACCGCCGCCACCGCTGCTCCAACATGATACGGCCATGTCCGATTTAATTAAAATATTTAGCCCATGAACGAAGCTTGGACAAGGTTGTGTTCAATTTCAGGCATAATGGGACACATCCGTGTCCCATTTAATTAGAATTATCAGGCAAGGTTGAGAATGCAATACAACTTTGTCCATGTTTGAAACAAAATGAACATGGCCGTGTTAGCCTATTCTTTGAGAAATCAAAGCAGCCACAGCAGCATTTCGGTGCAGGGGGGGGGAGCAGGGGAAGGTCCATCCATGGCTTGTTCATGAAAATGATGAATTAATGAAACAAAGAATGCAAGGAAACACAGCACAATGAGCCATTCATCAAGCAATCAACCGGCAAAGACAAGGAGTTCAAATTCAAACATAAAAGCTTTCAAAACTCAAGGGTTCGATAATGGGGGAGCCTCCATATCGGTTCGCATAGAAAATACATGTTAATAAAAAGATCAAGAATACAATAAGGGTCACATAGCACTTCATGGAACAAGAATCGACCTAAAAACGAGAAAGATATCATCAATTCTCCACAAACCCACAACTATTTACATACTCCACCAAATCAGCCTTAAATCTCTATGAATGCAAGCAAAAGAGCACTTAAATGAAAGAGGAGGAGATGTACAACAATAATATGTACTTACCTTTTTTATTTGATAAAGAATGAAGGTCGAACGAGCTCAATATCGGACTTGGGTGAATAGTTGCGGAAATCCCCTTTTCTCTTCCATTTCTCCTTCTCTTTCTCAGTTCTCCTTAGGTCTGGGGGCTGAAATGAGAAACTGGGAGGGTAGGTGGGAGATTTAGGGAGAAATAGGTTCAAGAATCGGGTCAAACAGAGTTAAAACGAATAAATTACGGACAAAACGGCAAAAGGTGGAAATCCTGCTAGAGGTACTCGGATCGGGCAAATTTGGGAGGTTCAAATGGGCTTAGAAAAATAGAAGGTTGGATTCCTTAGCTCTCAATCTTCGTTACGAGTCTGGCATCATGTGACACCCCGTGTTTTCAAGACAATTCAGGTATGGCGTCATGAGTGGGTTTAGGCCAAGTGTTATGTGATTTATTTGTGTTTAAGTGCTAAGTGATTGTTTAATTTACTTATTTTCGTGAATTAACTTCTATTACGTGACCTATATGATTTATATGACTTTTGACCATGCTATTTAATTTATTTACTACCCGTACTTGCTTAATTAATGTTTTGTTTTGATTTAGTACCTACTTGAACTTATGTGAAATCCTTGGATTCAATCAAACATTGAAATCGGATCCAATTTCTCAATTATCAAACCTTGGAGGCCTAATCGAATCACTTAAATTCTTGGAGGAGTTTTGTGCAATTTCCCTCATTTCTCTCTCCCTTCTTTACGATATAGCACATATACATATATAGGCTTTCTCTTCTCATTTTCACTTCAAGAAACAAAGTAAGAACCTCCATTTCTCTCCCTCTCCATTCGGTCCAAGTGAGGAAGCAAGAGGCCAAGTATTTTCTTTCATTTTCTTCAAGGAATCAAGCTCAAGATCCTCTTTTCTTCTTCCCCTTCATTTTCTTCCATTTCCAAGGTATTGTTTGTGACACCCTGAACGGAGGGCCTCACACCCCCCGAACTATAAACCCGTTCCACACATGAAATAGAGAGTCCATACATGAACAAAGCTAACAACGAAGAAAGACAGAACAAAAAAACCATCCTGTGTTAGGCGGGACTAGACCCTGTACCAACAAATCAACAAAACAGGAATGCGGAAGCAAAGAAATCATTCAAATCAATTCAGTGGAATAAATGCAATCAAAACGAAAGGTAAATACGGGTTCAACTAGTTCAAGATCCTGTCCTAACCTGTCCCGAATCACCTACAAATACATTAATATAAAAACGGGTTCAACTAGGGCCCTAGAAACCTGTCCCGAGTTCAAGAAAATGTTATAAATACAAGAGGGCCTACAAGGCCGTAATACAAAGCAGGAAACAAGTAAATGGTACAATGCAGTATGTAGGACCAAGACTCGAACAAAGACTTCACAGGACTCCCGCCTAACGACCACTGAACCTACAAGATAAAACTAAAAAAACAACGAGAGGGAGGGGTCAGTCAACTGACCGAGTGAAGGGGGTACACACGCATATATATATAATCAGGCAATCAGGCAGGCATAATTCCACTATACGTTTTAGTATTGAATAAACAGGAGACAGGAATCAGGAGGAAATCAATACATATGGGTGAAATTATGTCAGGGCATGCAAGTCACGTAAACGAGATATAATATGTAGTTGTCGATATCCGTACGCCTCTGTTGATGCCCGCTTTACCTCTACGATCCACCAGCTCTGATGCTGAACAAGGACTGAGACATACCAGAGGTTACGGATATCTATGCTTAACATTTTAGGGGACCCGGAGAGCATGGGTAATTATTCCATCCTGGACTCCTCTTTTCACTTATTAAATGACAGGTACAAGCAGGTAATCTGGAAACAAGCAGGAAACAGGAGTTTATAATTATAACATGCGGGAAAACAAGTACAAATTAATTTCATTTCTCCGGGTGCAATATGGCCGGTAGCTAACCTCCACATCCGTGCATCACGATGATCTTCGGGTTCATGAGTCCCTCAGATCAGAGTCGCATATCCCACATAACCTCCAGGTGGGTATCCGGGTAGTCCAACAGTATGGGACTTGTGCAAGAGATCACCGTTGGCCCGATACCTACCCGGATCACTCAATACACAAGCCCCTGGGCCCCAGGAACAGGAACCACTCCAGCTACTCCAGCGCTACAAGAGCTGGGGGCAATAGTAGGATCTCGCAAAACAGGCTAAGGGTAACACATTTAGGATTTATAAAACATTTTCGGTACATAGCCGGTATAAAAGATATGGTTAACTTTAATATGAAAACCATTTGGCATAATTTTACTTCATGCAAGGCATAGGTCATTTATAAATAAAAACCCTCACGTCCAAGTGCAAGAAAGAAACAAGAGAAGGACCACAAGGCTTGGAAGTCTCCACCGTGGAGAACACTGAACAAGAAAGGAAACATGGTGTACTTGTGACACATGACTCAATAATGGAACCAAGTAGGATGCACGACAAGAATGATTATGAAGTGATGAAACTTGTCATGACATGTTTCAATATGAAATAAAGCATAAGAATTTCATGGAATGGTGTGATCGTGTTCATATGCTCAATTACTCAAACGAATTCAATTCATACATAAAGAATGAGTTCAAACAATCAAGTTTAAGGAAGTAAAGACCAATGAGTGTCACATAAGAGTATAAATACCAATTAAGTAAGCATATAATTAATATAATTCACATACGAGAGCCGAAGGGGTGAAACGAAAGCAAGAAGAACGATTTTGGCGAAGTTTGGAAAAGGCTGACCATTTTCGGGGATGCAAAAGCTGTAGGAAAATGAGAATATCTTGAGTTCTAGAAGTTTAAATGGAGTTTTGATTGTTGGATATGAAAGTAGACACACAGTTAAAATGGTATGTGGCTCGACTTGTGGTTCAAACCGAGGTGAAAATGGCGTAGACCCCAAGTTGGGCGAAAGCAGATTGTCGGTAACATGGCGACACCAAAAAGAATTGATTATATCTCACAAAATAGAAAGGACAATGAGGTGATTCCAATTGGAGATTGTTCTAGACTTCAAAATGTTTCAAATGGTTCAAAAATTACGTTAATCAGAGGTCGTACGAGGGAGTACCCGGCCAGGGAAAATACAAGTCAAAATTTACCCGGCCGGGGAAAAAATAGTGCAGAAAACTCTTTGGACTAAAGTACCCGCCCGGGTACTTTTTAGTACAAAAAACTACCCACCCGTGTAGTCCTTCTGGGCAAGAAAAACGTAGCAGAACAGGGGAAACTCGTGGGAGGAAAAAACTAATCAACCAAATCACCTCAAACCTCAATCAAAAGCCCCCAAAACCTCAAACAACATGCATACACTCATAATATCTCATTTAGGCCACTTATAATCCAAAGAAACATGCTTAGATTCACAAATACTCATCCAACCATCCCTCAAATATACCATAGTTATGAATGGATCTAAGTTCAAGTAAAACATGTCATATATGCATGAGATTAGCTTAAATTCATCACATAAACTTCAAAACATGTCATGAAATCCAAGGAAAGTGAAAGCCCTAGCTTAAACTCACATTCATCAAATATACAAATTTTACCGTACGTTGAAAATGGAAGAAAAAGGGAAAGGAAGAAGAGATGGTCTTGGAGTGAATTCCTTGAAGAAAAGATGGAAGAAAGCTTGAATCTCTTGTTGTCTTGTGAATTGAAATGAAAGATGGAGTGAAAGAGGTGTCTTGCCCTTGTTCTTGATTCTTGGAAGATGCAGATGAAATGAAAAATGTATGTATAGGTGTGTGTATATAGATATATCGATGAAGTGGGAGAAAAAGGAAGAAATTGCACTTTGGTCCTTATGAAATTCAAGAGAATGCAATTAAGTATGAAATGTTATGCATATGACAAATCAATTCTCATCAGATTATCAATCAAGTACCAAACATCTCCAAGAGGGGCAATTAAGGACAATTAAGTAAAATTCTTACAAATACACGAATAATTAAACACTTAGGCATGCTCGGAAAAATTAAATAACATAAACCACGAAAAGAAATCGCGAAAGAAAGGTTTAAATCACACAATTAAATCAATAAAAGGAATTAAATAGCCCTAACCCTCAAAATTGTAACGTGTGGCGCGTGTACCTGTACAGTCAAGAAGTCGGGGTGTCACAACCTCTCCCCCTTAAGAGGACCTGGGCCCCAGGTCCACTGCCTCGAGTTCTGGACTCTCAAGCAGCTCTCCCCGTGTTCATCCCACGCGGGTTAGCAACTCCCCGTCAGGAATTAGTTCGGAAAAGGTCTTCTAAAAACAAGAGGTCTTCAGTTTGTTGTTAAACCAAGACCCTTAACTCCCCGAAGCCTAAACACTCGAAATCCTAAGTTGCCGCCAGTTACAAGCTAAATAGGCAATAAGAAACAAATGAGAGAATCCCCGTCTCTCAAGCACAAGCAACGAGAGAACCCCGTCTCTCGAACAACTAGTGAGAGCACCCCGTCTCTCAAACAGATAATGAGAGAACCCCGTCTCTCAAACAGACAATTAAATAAACAATCACGCAACAACCACACAAGAAACAAGTAGGAGAATACCAAATACATCAATTATCAATCATACAAAAGCAGTTAAGACAACAAGCAACCAAAGCACTTAGAAACATAAAATCATAAAAATTAAAGTTGCATGTATGTATATGCCATGGATGCTTGATGTACCGTTCACCGTTGTTCGGAATTCTTCCATTGTTGTGATCCGATTCAACACTAGATTCTCTGTTAGAGATTCCTTTAATCCCTAGTGCCATGACTTAAAATGCACGATGTGTTCAAGGCTTCAATGATCACTATGTCTACGGTCCACGGTCGATCCTCTTATCTTTAATAAACATCACGGTCCAAAGTTTTTTAATCTTAAGTGTGTGCTTGAACTTAACCCAATTAATTTATCCTTCTCCACGAAATTATACTCAACCTCCTTGGATGCTTGAGCTAATCTTTAATGACTCGAATCCTAGCCTTGAAGTTTTAGTATTATCCCCAGTTCATCACGGAGAAATGATTGACGAATTGGCAACTCCTCTTGCTCATGTTGGGATCTCTCCTAGATTTTCCACTTTCATCTCTCGTTGAATTGACTCTTACTTCATCATCGTGGAATATGATGATTAGGTCAGCTTTTATTATCCAATACCCTCCTTACCATTTCTTGCAATTCCTTCACGGTCCCATTGTTTCCAATGCATGAGATACGTTATGCCGTATACGATCTTTTCAACCTTGTAGATTTAGTTTGTAAATCCCATAGTAAGAAATTAGCGCGGCTGATTCTCCGACCGAGGTTACGAACGATCAATTTTTTTACCCTGTCTTATAGTTCCAAATCTCAAGCATTTCTTGAATTTATATATTCATCTTTCTAAACACTTATCTCTTCCAATATCATTCTCAAAGCTTTATTCACTTCGATCTTAAAATTCCCTTGAATGCTAAACCTTCCATTTCATCTCTTGCCATTAGCGTAGAAACCAGTTACTTGTTGACTCTTGCATTTCCATTGCTCTCACTATGAGTGATCCACTCGAGCACAACCACGAATTTAAGTTATTTCCTAGTCAAGCTCTCCCCCCTTAAGAATTCCTATCTCTAACCGTTGAACTCGTTACATTGCTTCTTGAATTGAAGATTCTCAACTTCTTCAACTAGCTTCCTTCGTATAAATGGTCCTCAATATTCCACGTGTTTGATGATCTTACTCACATTCACTTTGAAGTGATTTGGTAGGGATACACCCTATTTCCTTCATTCCAAGATCCAATTCTACTTTCCGAGCCTCCGTATTTTCCTTTCCCCATAATTCCATATACCTTGCAATCCAACAATCTTCTTGTCTTGATTCAGGTAAGACCCCGTCGGAGTAACAGTTGATGAACGAAGTGGGAGAAATTTCCTACCAAGTAAACACTAAATAATGCATGTTGGATTAAGATGCCAATGCACGTAACAAACAATTAAGGATGCAACACATTGGAGAAATTATCAATTACAAATTCACGCACACGTATAAATAAAGGAGATTGGATAATTCAATATGACGCATGATGCAAGTGCCATGAATGCAATACACCCGTCACCGGTAACTTGTTCTTCATCTCCAAAATTACGGTTCGATTTGAACTTCTTGGTCATCTCTCGTTTTTCCCACAGTCTTCAAAATCTTCATAAGTTTTCCTTGTATCCATTTGTGTGTCTCCATAGCTCGAGATTACAACTTCTTAAAACCAAAGTCTTCTAAAACCATAGAATCGGTATTTCGACTTATTCCTAAGTATTGACCTCCAAAGATGTTGCAAATCTTCACCTTCATTAACACCTTGATCAACTTTCCCTTGACTTATACATTATGAGTTCAAATTGGTGGAATGAACTCATCCTACAATTGCATAAACCTGACTTCACAATTTCCTCCAAAAACTCTTTGCCTTTCTTTATCATTTCCATTTGTGGTTCTATATCTCCCAATTTAACCTCACAACACGACAATTCAGCTTGGATCTGGAAAAATAAATTCTAATTTGACCGTAGATCAAACATTAGCATTGTTGCCTTCCATACGTTTGCATTCACCATGTTGGATTGATTTTCTTTAACTCCTTTCAAATCCAATTTCTTCCTTACTCGGAACCTGAAATATCTCTATTTTCTCTTCTTTTCCTTCTTCCCGTACTCAGCTTCTAAAACTTGATTTATTTGGAAGTTCTACTTTATCGATTCACTTTGCTCGCCATTCACTAGCTTTGATTCACTTGGAGACTCATCCTTAAAGATCTTAATTGCTTATCTTTCGACAATCGATTTTGCCTCTAGTCCTCTGGATCACCATCGCCTCTTCGTTGATCCGAACTTCAAACTAAAGTACCTTTGAGATTTTCTTCACTCCATTCCTTGGGTTAAATAATCCCGTTGAATCCGGTTGATTAACTCTTGTAATGTAGATGTATGTGTTGATTCTTGTAAAGAGTAATCATCAGACACCCCACCACTATTCCATTGAACGTCCACCAACTCCCATAAAACTTGTGAATTTTCCCACACTCGACCTTCTATTCCGGATTCTACCTTTCAAATCGTAGCTCCATTGAGGAATGGTCACGATCCTCAAATTCTTGTATGAAATTCCCCGGTGTATTCCTACATCTTCCATGCTTAAAAGTAGAGCTTGTGATAGCTCATTGTTATCATAGAGATTGGTCGTGGTTTGATATTATCTTCATAACCTATAATTTACAACTCAATTCGAGAATAAATGCATGCGATTAGAGAATGCTCATGACATATAATCAACAAGGCCACAAATTGATGCAAAATATAACATATAATCCAACAAGGTCCTGAAAAAAATCCAATTCAAGGTTCAAGTGCAATGCAATGCGCATGTTGACAGGTAGTTCATAAGTCGTACGACCTAGACTCGACAGGACACGACACTAGAACTCCGATTCTGCAACCTGGAGCTCTGATACCACCTTAGGATGTGACACCCTAAACGGAGGACCTCACATCCCCCGCACTGTAAACCTGGTCCACACATGAAATAGAGAGTCCATACATGAACCAAGCTCACAGCGAACGGAGACAGAACAAAAAAACCATCCTGTGTTAGGCGGGACTAGACCCTGTACCAACAAATCAACAAAACAGGAATGCGGAAGCAAAGAAATCATTCAAATCAATTCAGTGGAATAAATGCAATCAAAACGAAAGGTAAATACGGGTTCAACTAGTTCAAGATCCTGTCCTAACCTGTCCCGAATCACCTACAAATACATTAATATAAAAACGAGTTCAACTAGGGGCCTAGAAACCTATCCCGAGTTCAAAAAAATGTTATAAATACAAGATGGCCTACAAGGTCGTAATACAAAGCAGGAAACAAGTAAATGGTTCAATGCAGTATGCAGGACCAAAACTCGAACAAAGACTTCACAAGACTCCCGCCTAACGACCACTGAACCTGCAAGAGAAAACTAAAAAACCAACGAGAGGGAGGGGTCAGTCAACTGACCGAGTGAAGGGGGTACACACGCATATATATATAATCAAGCAATCAGGCAGGCATAATTCCACTATACCTTTTAGTATTGAATAAACAGGAGACAGGAATCAGGAGTAAATCAATACGTATAGGTGAAATTATGTCAGGGCATGTAAGTCACGTAAACGAGATATAATATGAAGGTGTCGATATCCATACGCCCCTGTTGATGCCCGCTTTACCTCTACGATCCACGAGCTCCGATGCTGAACAGGGACTGAGACATACCAGAGGTTACGGATATCTATGCTTAACATTTTAGGGGACCCGGCGAGAACGGGTAATTATTACATCCTGGACTCCTCTTTTCACTTATTAAATGACAGGTACAAGCAGGTAATCAGGAAACAAGCAGGAAACAGGAGTTTATAATTATAACATGAGGGAAAACAAGTACAAATTAATTTCCTTTCTCCGGGTGCAATATGGCCGGTAGCTAACCTCCACATCCGCGCATCAGGATGATCTTCGGGTTCATGACTCCCTCAGATCGGAGCCCCATCTCCCACCTAACCTCCTGGTGGGTATCCGGGGTAGTCCAACAGTATGGGACTTGTGCAAGAGATCACTGTCGGCCCGATACCTCCCCGGATCACTCAATACACAAGCCCCTGGGCCCCAGGAATAGGAACAGGAACCACTCCGGCTAGTCCAGCGCCAGAAGAACTGGGGGCAATAGCAGGATCTCGCAAAACAGGCTCAAGGTAACACATTTAGGATTTATAAAACATTTCCGGTACATAGCCGGTATAAAAGATATGGTTAACTTTAATATGAAAACCATTTGGCATAATTTTATTTCATGCAAGCTCATACGTCATTTATAAATAAAACCCCTCACCTCCAAGTGCAAGAAAGAAATAGGAGAAGGACCACAAGGCTTGAAAGTCTCCACCGTGGAGAACACTGAACAAGAACGGAAGCATGGTATACTTGTGAGACACGACTCGATAATGGAACCAAGTAGGACGCACGGGAAGAATGTTTATGAAGTGATGAAACTTGTCATGACATGTTTCAATATAAAATAAAGCATAAGAATTTCATGGAATGGTGTGATCGTGTTCATATGCTCAATTACTCAAACGAATTCAATTCATACATAAAGAACGAGTTCAAACAATCAAGTTTAAGCAAGTAAAGATCAATGAGTGTCACATAAAAGTATAAATACCAGTTAAGTAAGCATATAATTCATATAATTCACATACGAGAGCCAAAGGGGTGAAAGGAAAGCAAGAAGAACAGTTTTGGCGAAGTTCGGGAAAAGCTGACAGTGTTCGGGGATGCAGAAGCTGTAGGAAAATGAGAATATCTTGAGTTCTAGAAGTTTAAATGGAGTTTTGTTTGTTGGATATGAAAGTAAACACACAGTTAAAATGGTATGTGGCTCGACTTGTGGTTCAAAGCGAGGTGAAAATAGCGTAGACCCGAAGTTGGGCGAGAGCAGATTGTCGGTAACATGGCGACACCAAAAAGAATTGATTATATCTTACAAAATAGAGAGGATAATGGGGTGATTTAAATTGGAGATTGTTCTAGACTTCAAAATGTTTCAAATGGTTCAAAAATTAGGTCAATCGGAGGTCATATGAGGGAGTACCCGGCCAGGGAAAATACAAGTCAAAATCTACCCGGCCGGGGAAAAAAGAGTGCAGAAAACTGTCTGGACTAAAGTACCCACCCGGGTACTTTTTAGTACAAAAAACTACCCGCCCGGGTAGTCTTTCTGGGCAAGAAAAACGTAGCAGAACAGGGGAAACTCGCGGGAGGAAAAAACCAATCAACCAAATCACCTCAAACCTCAACCAAAAGCACCCAAAACATCAAACAACATGCATACACTCATAATATCTCATTTAGGCCACTTATAATCCAAAGAAACATGCATAGATTCACAAATACTCCTTAACCAACCCTCAAATATACCATAGTTATGAATGCATCTAAGTTCAAGTAAAACATGTCATATATGAATGAGATTAGCTTAAATTCATCACATAAACTTCAAAACATGTCATGAAATCCAAGGTGAAAGCCCTAGCTTAAACTCACATTCATCAAATATACAAATTTCTACCATACGTTGAAAATGGAAGAAAAAGGGAAAGGAAGAAGAGATGGTCTTGGAGTGAATTCCTTGAAGAAAAGATGGAAGAAAGCTTGAATCTCTTGTTGTCTTGTGAATTAAAATGAAAGAGGGAGTGAAAGAGATGTCTTGCCCTTGTTCTTGATTCTTGGAAGATGAAGATGAAATGAAAAATGTATGTATAGGTGTGTATATATAGATATATCGATCAAGTGGGAGAAAAAGGAAGAAATTGCACTTTGGTCCTTATGAAATTCAAGAGAATGCAATTAAGTATGAAATGTTATGCATATGACAAATCAATTCTCATCAAATTATCAATCAAGTACCAAACATCTCCAAGAGGGGCAATTAAGGACAATTAAGTAAAATTCTTACAAATACACGAATAATTAAACACTTAGGCATGCTCGGAAAAATTAAATAAGATAAACCACGAAAAGAAATCGTGAAAGAAAGGTTTAAATCACACAATTAAATCAATAAAAGGAATTAAATAGACCTAACCCTAAAAACTCTCACGTGTGGCGTGTGTACCTGTACAGTCGAGAAGTCGGGGTGTCACATGGTTTGTTGGGTGTGGGATTGATATCTTAAGGGTTTGTTAGGGTTTTATGAACTATATGAATTCCATGACTTGAAATGAAATATTTGTGAAGTACATGAGTTGATTGATGTGTGTATATATATATATATATATATATCATCTTGAACTTGAAGCATGTATGATCACTTCCCATTTGTAAGGGTTTCTTGACACATTTGATTGAATCAAACCATGTTACCTTGGATTTAATGTGACCTAATTGATATATAAGAGTCTTATACATGTTATATGTTAGTTTTAAGTTGTTTTATTGCATTGGTGTGGGAGTGGGAATGGTTTGAAACGATTCCCGTGTGTATACCCTGTTTTTTCCCTGTTCTTTCGCCCTACGACTTCCGAAACACCCGTGTGGACCCTTAGTTCAATCACCACACGCCCATGTAGGAACCTACTGCCTCACCCGAGGAGCTTGACACCCCCATCCCCCCCGGTGTCTACGTTCAGACCATTTTTCACACGCCCGTTTATGCCTCATATGAGCTCCGATTGACCTGATTTTTGAACCTTTAGAAACCTATTGAAGTATAGAATACTCTACAATTGGAATCAGCTCGTTATCATTTCTAATTTGTGAGATATAATAAATTCATTTTGGCGTCACCATTTTACCAAAAATCTGCACTCCTTCAAGTTCGGACCTACGCCATTTCCTCCTCGCTTTGAACCACGATCCGAGCCATATATCATTTTAATGGTATGTGTGTATAATTTCATATCCAATAAACAAAACCCAATTTCAACTTGTAGAACTCAAGATATTCCAGTTCTTCTACAGCATGTACATTTTCGAAAATTGTCAACTTTTGCCAAACTTTGCCAAAACCTTTCTTCTTGCATTTCTTTCACCCCTTTGACTCAAGTATGTGACTTATATGATTTGCATGCTTACTTAATTGATAGTTATGCTCTTATTTGACAATCCTTGGTCCTTACTTGCTTAAATTTGATTACTTGAATACGTGTTTTATATGAATTTAATTTGTTTGAATAAATGACATGAACACAATCATTTCCATTCATGAACTATATATGATTTACTTCATATTGAATCATGCCATGACATGATACGGCACTTCATAAGCATATGTTGTGTGTCTAATTGGTTCATTCGTATGTCTAAGTCTTGATCTTCTTTTTAGTTTGCTCAGGTACACCCGGGGTGGTGTTTTGTCGGCCGTGTTGATTCCGGCCGGGGGGGGGGGGGGGGGGGGGGAGGGGGATCAAACGTTGTGTCTTCGGTTTCTTCGGTGTAAGGTGAGGTTAGGATATAGGTAAACCTTAATGAAACTTGCTTGGCTTTGATCGCATGCTATTTCTTAAGCCTTATATATATGTAAATAAGTGTGAAATACGTATTTGCTCGGATATGCCATGAGTTTGCAAGTATGTTAAGCAATGTACGGGCCTATGTATGCCTCTTTGATTTGATTTAATATATTTTGCCCCGTTATGCTATGTCTATAACCGAATGTCTCTCATGAGCCAAATTTGGCAAGGAATGAGTTAATTATGAATGACATGGAGAGGGGTACGTATAAGTATATGTATATGTATAAGTTATATCCGTCTGTCTCTGTTGTAGCGGGTTATGTGAAAGGTATGTTTATGTGTTGTGGATCCAAGGAGTTATGGGTAAGGAGCCCTCGGGATGGTATTAGGTCGTCGAGGTAAAGCCTGTACATAGTCTCCATCCGGAGTATCACGCATGACTTCGGGAGCTAAGGAAGGCGTGATATTTTGATGCCTTCGGTGTACAAACCGGGGAGGACACGTCGTGGGTTAGCTACCCCGCGTGAGTTGGTTAAATTATGGATGGTTAGGGCGTATACACCCTTCCACCACTGGAGTTGAGGTTGGTCTGTTATGATATATTATGTATGTAAGTTTTCTGCTTTGTTTCTGTTAAGATATGTTATGAGGAGATCGGGGAGAGTCTGAGCTCGTACCCGCCGAGTTCTATATTAAGTATATGTTCTGTTAACGTTCGTGAAACAGGGATAGATTCTAAATTAAGTTAAAAGTTTAGGCTTTATAAGTTACGTTGATTTGTTTAAAATTGTTCAAGTACCCTATATGTATATATCACGGGAAAATGCTTTGGCGTGAAAAACCTATCCCTCAGTTCATGAACATTCTGATTTTTGTACCTGCTTTGCTCTCCTATATGTATATAGTGTGTGTGTGTTAACCTCTCATTCAGTCGAGTTAAGACTGACCCCTCCCCTCTTTGGTTTTAGTTTTCAGGTTTTGCTTGGAGTTTGTGCTAGGTGGAGTGTGTCAGTTCTTTGGAGTCTATTTCGAGTCAAGTCTTTCATTAGTAGGTTGTCGTGCATTTGCATTCCTTTTATTTTGGATTTTGTATAAGATATGTGTAAATGACGAAATTGAATTATGGATTAGTAGGTCGTCACCCGTTTGCATGTTTGAAATTTCGTATAGCTTGTTTCGCTTCCGCATTATTGTTGGTTTGAATTTTGTTGTTCAGGGTCTAATTTCCGCCTAGCTTAGGTATAAGTCTGTCAGTCTCCCGTTCGCCACTGTTTGGTTCATGTACAGACTCACCATTTCGTATGTGGATCGGACCTTGGCGTGGGGGATTTGGTGACCCACCGTGCGGGTGCTACACGTCACTTTCGGAATTCGAATCCGAATTCCCGACCTCAAGTTACGGCTTCCGGAACACAAGGTACACTAAAGCTAGTTAGGCCCTCATATCCCTAACAAATAAAATATGGTGCATTACCATATCAAACAAGTCCGAAAAGCTAAAACGAGCACATAAATGAATTCATAACACGTATAATTCATGCATATCAAAATTTCACGAAATTTCGAAACAAGTTGGAACTCAGACGAATTAAAAACAAGTTCAAAAACTTAAACGTTTAAATATTCAAATTTGAAAATATATCAAATAATTTAAATAATTTTAAATAATCATGTAATCATTAAAATAACATATAATTGCATAATTAAAATAATTTAAATGCGTATATAATTCTCTCGAAACAGCGTACCTGTACTGGCGGGCGAGCGGGATATTACAAACTCCCCTCCTTCAAAAGGACCTGTCCTCAGGTCCTGCAGCAGGGTCTCGAACGACTCTGGGTTGAACTCAACTCCACACCTCCACTGCGCTACTCTGATCCATGAGAGCTGTAGACACTTCGGGATATTATTTCCTTAATTGGAAATAAGGAAGACTTCTTATATCTCGGTAACTCGGTGGTACTTACCCAATCCGAGTGAATCTCCTTGGCCTTAGCAAACTTTGTGACCGGTTTGCTCCCACTTCCGATTAAAATTCGAAATTAGTTGGAGAATCCTACCGGTTCTTGATGCTCGGTCTTCAATCGATGGCACGTTGACACTGCTACACAAAGTCCACAACATCTCTTCTTGTGCCAATACACCATTACCGGTTCTTCAAGTCCTCGTACCACGAGTGGGATTTGTCTCATGAACAAGCACTCCTTGAGACAGTGGCTCTAACTCTCCGTTAGCCACACATAATCCAAGTCTTCCTTAGTATCTCGATTGTAACGAAGGAGTTTTTGAGTACCCTCGAGTAAGCAAAGTTACTACCAAAGGCAACTCTCTTCAAAAGCCTTACCCACTCAAACCGTGCCTCTTCTCTGCCTTTCATGTCACGGGATGGCCGCCTATAAAATGACGAACCTTCTGTTAAATCCCGATAACACTAGAGACCTAACCTATGAGACAATTCTCGGTTCTTCTACCCTTGTTGAAGTCACTCCTGGAGCCACCCATGAACCTCTGAAGAAGAACGAACCACCAAATCCTCGAAACAATAAAAAGGTTATTATCTTCCCATGGTTAACCCGTATAGCTCACGGTACTTATATTCATCTTAGAGTCCCATCTTCTTCTTAGATAGGGTTAAAGTACTCCACAAAGAAGTACCCGAACTGATGAAACTACCTTCTGAGAGCTTATCGACCACGTCTTAAACTCCAACATCCAAGCTAGAGTCATCCGGTAGGGAATCTTCAAACAAGGTCCAATTTCGGGATAAAGATCACCACCATCTCATAGTCCCTATCAAGTGGCAAAGAATCCCAACTCTCAAAGGAACACCAAAAAGGCCTTACTCCGATCTTTGTCTCCTTAAGCTTGACTCAATCTTTCGGTTAATCCAAAAGAAAGTCACAAAGCTTATTGCACCATCCCAAAATAACCAACCGCTTCCACCAAGGATATAAATGGGTTAGCCTTCAATCTAACACCTGAAAATATCGTTGAGCCCAAAAAGGACCTCCTAAAAGCAACCACCAACGCCTACAGTAACAGAGTTACCTTAACAAGAACTAGGCGCCTTCAAGAATAACTACCGGGCAAGCTCGGCCCTCACAACTCACCAAGCACTCAAGCTCTCAACTCACTAACTCTCTTAACCTACAAAAAAATAACAACCGCAACAACAACAACCGCAAGAAACAACTAGGCAAGCAACAAGCAAGTACCAAGGAACAACGAGGTAAGAAAAGTAGTACAAAAGCGGGTTTCCCCAAGATAAATATTCATGAATGTGGTGCCATGAATGCAATTACCTCGATTCTTAGGTTTGATTTGGTCTCCAATTTGAAGCCTTTGATTCCTCCTTCTTGTTTGTTAGCCCTTGAACGATCATACTCCGGGAACTTGTGTTCTGAAGACCCGCAAGCATAGCATCTCTTTAACCGGATCTAACATCGTACCTCCACAATGAGCACACGGGGAAAATTCTTTTTTCGACCAGGGAGTCTTCCGGGGCTTGGATTTCCTCTTGTTGCTTCTTTTCTTGATCGGTGCACCTTTTCGACTCCAGCCCTCTTCCAATTATAGGTTAGAACGCGATCCGGGCTCAAATGACTGTTCTGGTGCATATTCCTCATACGCTTTTCTTGTCATGTACTCGTGTCCCTTGCGATCAGAGCTTCTCTAATCTCGTCCCGAAGGCCCTCCCTGAAGTGTCTGGCCTTCAACCGATCATCACTTGTAATATGTGGCACGTAGGCACCCAACTTTTCAAATTCCTCCAAATATTCCATAACGGTGTTCTCTTCTTATTTAATAGCGAGAAATTCTTCAAGTCTTCGTTCTTGTAGAATAGAGGGTGTATACCTTTTCCTAAATTCCTGAACAAACACAGCCCATATCAATGCTTCTCCCGTCGCCTCTAGTTGATGAGTAACTCTTGTCCACCATAAATTAGCTTGTCCTTGTAAAAGTAGGGTAACAAGGTGAACTTTGTTTTGAGATTCACATGGCCATACTCGAAATACTGCCTCTATCTCCGCGAGCCATTCCCCGGACTCAATATCATTACCTCCTCGAAAGTGCGAAGGATTGAAAGTTCCAAATTCCCGGTATAAGTTTGCTATCAGCTCCATAGGTGGTGTCCTGAAAATCTCAAAATTATAATAGAAATATAGTTGCATGTCGTTTAGTAAGTGCATGTTCATGTGAACGATTAACATAAATAATAACAAATAAGTCACGTAAATGAGATGGTGAATGCAAACAAACACATAATCCTAAGCCGAACGACCTAGACAAACTCACACGGCACTAGAACTCCGATTTTGCAACCTAGAGCTCTGATACCACTTTTGAGATGTAGCACCCCGGAGCGAAGGACACCACATCCCCCGCACTATAACCTGACACGTGCAACGAAATGGAGACTCCATACACGCATCAAGTTACAACGAACAGGTGACAAACAAAAACCCACACACTAGCTAGGCAGTTTAGACCCTCATTCAGAGTGCGCAATAAAACAAAAACGGATGCGGAAGCAACCAGGATCACAACATACAAACATACATGCTACATTAATACAAATTACACATAATGTGCCCATCCAAGGCCAAATGAATCATAAGGTTCAAGCTCAACTCCGAATCAAAGTTCACACAAGCTTATACATAGTACCAGAACGGGAAAGTAAAGATGCAAGGATGCAAAAGACTCCGCTAACAAACTCGAAAAACTCAAAGTAAAAGACCACCGCCTTGCATGAAACCGAAGACCAGCACCTCCAAAGTCAAGAAGAAAAAGGGGAAAAACAAACAACGAAGAGGGGTCAGTCCTAAAGACTGGTGAGGGGGCTAACACACGCACCCGTACGTAAATATAGAGCAGAGCATATACAAAATTTAGACGGTTCATTAACCGGGCGTGGTTTTTACAATCCAAAACATTTTAACACGTGATAACATATATATATATATATATAGAAAAGGTTTAGGGCCGAAGGTCAAAATTGACCAATTTTATGATTTAGAAGTCCACTCTCGTTTCACGAATCATAGACGGAAGCAAAACACACACACCACTCAGCGACTATGAGCATAAACCAACCAACCTCTTTCACAAGTCACAACTCGAAACTTAACACAAATGAAGAAATAAAGCAAACACGCACATACCTCTTCTTCGGGGGACGGAAGGGTGGCTACCCTTCGCATCCATCACGCTTATATGTCAGGGTCGTGAGTTTCATCACACTCACGCCCAAGGACTCCATCCCCTACTAACCTCCTAGTGAGTTTCGGGTTGATCCTATTGAAGTGGAGTTCATACCCGGGAGTAACCCGATGGCCCTACGCTGTCCTGGGACTCCTTTGTACAAAACTCCGGGGCCCAATACGAAAATCACGAACACTTATCACGCTTATACAAAGACTTATCTTTCAAAGCCAATTCTCGCTAGAACATAACAAACACACACGCTAATCCTTTTTGAAACAAAGGAACGAAAATATAGCTTACTTATACATAAAAGCGTTTTCAAACGTTTTATAACAAAAGGGCCAATTCCCACAAAATACATATCAAACACGTATCTATATACATATATACATACATATATCACATGCGGGCTTAAATCACATTTAGGGTGGTAGGTCGTAATAACTAAAAGAAAGAAACCTCACCTTGCCGACCAAACCAACAAAACAAACTCAAACCCTTCTAAGAGACCACTTCTTCAATCACGGAACGAACCTAAGAGCAAAACAAAGATCGAAGGACAAACTTAGACTAAAAAAGAACCAATTAGATGCTCGGCAAATGCAAATGAATGCAAGTTATGCAAAAAGAAGTAAAAAGAGTTAGCACGTTCAAGCGTTCAAGTTCATGCACGCATTCAAGAGTCAAATAAATATCATTCATATCAAATCATATCACAACTCATGCATATACAAGGTTAAAATTCACAAAGAATATAACACGTCCAAGAAGGATTCACATGTAGCATCAAAACAGATATGCAAGCACGGTCACGTTTACACATCGAAAACAGGGTCATAAAGCCAAAATAAATATCCTAACATATAATATAACATGTTAACAACAAATTAGGATCATAATCGGGGTGGGTAATACCCAAGAAAAGCACCAAAACACAAAACGAACCGCCGTCACCGCTGCTCCAACATGACACGGCCATGTCCGATTTAATTAAAATATTTGGCCCAAGAACGAAGCTTGGACACGACCTTGTTTAATTTCAGGCATAATGGGACACGTTCGTCTCTCATTTAATTAAAATTATCAGCCAAGGTCGAGAATGCAACATGGCCATGTCCATTTTTCAAACAAAACGGACACAGCCATGTTGGCCTGTTCTTCGCGAAATCAAAGTAGCCACAGCAGCGTTTCGGTATTGCATAATTAAATGAGAGACGACCGTGTCCATTCATATGCATTTGAATTTTATATATCCATGAGTATGTGAATCATTCTTATTTAAATTAGTGGACTAAATTGCATAATTACTTCTTGGGTTGAATTGATCAAATTGCAAACCTTGCATCCTTAATTGCATAACTTATGAACTTGGGGGATTTAGTTACAAATATCATATTTTTCCCAAAATATATTATGGTATATGTATCTCTTCCACATTCTTGATTCTTCATTCATTTTTATCCAAAAAAATCATCTCCATCATAGCTCACTTCTACAGAGCCACAATCTTCAAGAAAAGGGGGAGAGATTTCATCATTTCAAGCTAACATCTTTAAGGAATTGGGAGTCTTGGAGCATCATCCTCATCGTATCTTCATCTTTTCTTCTTTTTATTTCATTCAAGGTAATATGTAGGATTCCTTGATATTAATAGATGAAGCTAGGGTTGTGACTTTGATAGAATAACTAGTGTTTTGATTGTTAAAAGCATGATTATAAGCTTTTAACTTGAAATCATACATGAATTCTTGGGAAATTTGAAGTTATAGGATAAACTCATCTATGAGCTTGAAATTGATGATTTATGATAATCAAGTATGATTTACGTGTTTGTGTTGGATTTTCTTATACTTTAAGTATGCTAGTATATTTCCTTTCATGAATTATAACATTTAAAGTTGAATTATGTGAGTTTTGATGAGATTGGAAAGTGGTTCGAGCTTCCCCTGTTTTGCTGCCCTGTTTCTGTAATCCCTGTGTAATGGGAACGGCGCTTCCCATTCCCTTTATAATTGGGAAAGGTCGTTCCTATGTTTAAATTGACTGCATGGCGGCGAGGACAGGAACGGCCCTTCCCGTTTTGGCTTGTAAGCCGGAACGGCCATTCCCATCTTCGGGGCACAGTATCGAGGAGCTGGGAATGGCCCTTCCCGTTTTAAACTAAAGTCCGGAACGGCCGTTCCCAGGCGTCTGGAGAGGCAGTGAGTTACTGCATGAAAATTTATACTTCTATTTCCATTCCTTTACCTTTAAATGACCTATACATGCTATTATATGATCAATATCATGTCATAATATGAATATATTATGCTACATTGTTCATTGCATGCGATCTCGTTACTTGATCATGTCGTGTGTTCTATTTGGTAGCGTTATCAAGTTATGGTCTAATGAGAGCACAAATGTTTCTGTTTCTTGTCCAGTTGTTCTTCTGGGCCGAGGTTGGGATCAATGATCAAGTTCACGCATCCATGAGTCGTCGTGTCACCTGTCAGCAAGCAAGTCAGGCCCATGCAAAGCAATGCTTGTAGCTTGAATAATATCATAGTCATGCAAAGCAATGCGCGTACCATGATTATCGTGTTAATGTCATGATCATGCAAAGCAATACGTGCATCGTGATTATCGTGATTACCATGTACCGCTCGTCAGTCGCAGGAGCTAAGTGTTATACGGGACAGCGTGCTACGTACATGGGAGTCACCTCTTGAACCTACGGGGCAAAGTGCTACGCACATGGGAGCCACCTCTTGAACCTACGGGGCAAAGTGCTACATGTGTGGGAGCCACCTCCTGAACCCGTAGGAGCTACCTCTAGAATCCTAACGCTGTGGTTATCGTGTTATCATGAATGGTGAAGGCTCGCAACCTTCCCATTATTGGAGTGATTGGAGTGATGGAGTGTATTGGAGTGATGGGGTTTGTGGGAGTGATGTTGTTATTCGGGAAATCGATATACATGCAGTGTTCTTGTAGGTACACTCTAGGCGGGAATTGAGCTGAGTCGAGTCCTTGCATTCAAGCTCCGCACGGTGCATTTATTTATTTATCATTTGGAACGAATTATTGTTAATATTTCTTGTTATGTAATTTAGGAGATAATAATGTATTGATATGTGAACTAGTATACGAGTTATTTAACGAATGATCAATGTTATAGCATGTTTTAATAGTTATATTTGATAGTGAATAGATTATGCTTCCGTTTTATTCTATTGCATGTATAAGTTTAGTCCCGCCTAGCTTGTTGTTTTATTTGCATTGTCACCCGTTCGCTATAGGTTGGTTCATGTACGAATTACCCATTTCGTATGTGGATTGACCTATGGTGCGGGGGTGTGGCATCCTTACGTATTGGGGTGCTACATGATATGATTTAGTTCATATGATTTTAATAAAGTGGGATAGGGGTAAAGGATAACTTTGATAAATATGAACCAATGTTTATCAAATGATTTATGCCCGCAAGCTAGGCATCTTCCACCCTTACTCCATGAAAACAATGAATGATGAGCGATGTTGGACCAAGATCAACAACATCTTGAACATACACACATGCACCACCCTTCTCCGTTGTCACTTAAGGTAGCTAGCCCTAGGTGACGATAAACGATGAATGAGATAAGGATTTGCGGTCCTTTCTCTGTTAGATTGTCCTGACTTAACCAACCTCCGATTAAAGTTGGTGTTAATTGTCTAATGGTGACGGCCGGTATTAGTGATTTCGTTGGTGCTCACCTCCCAAGCATCACTTCCACACATATCCATCGGGCCCAATAACGATGAACGATAATGCTTGCATATGAATGAACATTCGGAGTAAATCCGAATGCTTGAATATAATGAAGTCCGTTGAAGTGAGTTATCTTAACGTGGGACTATGATCTTACTAAAACCGAGTAAGTATTAGTCAAATTATGAATACTAACGTAACCCTAAGGTTATGAAACAGATCCACAAAAGAAAACTCATTTTGAAAAGATATTTTAGACCCGAGGTTAGGAAACCCTAAGTGCAAACGTCTAATTAGGTATCCCGAATTTTATTTCATTTTACTATTTAAAAGTACTATTCCAAATTACTATGCAAGGTTACTATTCAAGATTACTATTCACATATCGGGTCAAAGGGTTCAGGTCAAACCCACACACTAAACACAAACTCATGCACACACACGTACACCATACACACACACGGCACACACACACACACACACACATACACACTCTAATCAAATTATGATCTTGATATAACCTATAGTTCAAGTTCATATTATTAGAAGCATGTGTGATCTAGATTAAAAGGTCTAACCTAGGGTTACAAGGTCTAATTAAACTAATATTCTATCTTAGGTTATAAAGTGTGACACTAATCAAGTGTATAAGATATGATCAAGTAATATTCCATTAATCCAAATCATAACATAAGATCAATGCATAATATATGAATCATATAACAATGTAGGATCATATCATAACATAGGTCATAGCATAGCATGAGCATTGATCATATAATATGTGACAATTAAATCAATTGACAATATGTAACATATTGTCACATAATTGATCATATAATACTATTCCATTAAATAACATGCACGAACCTAATTTAAATATCATAAATATACATTAATATACAACATATATAATCCCTAAAGCATGATCATAGCATATATTAAACTAATTCATAACATATCATAGCATATTATAAATAATTAAATCATATGAACAACTATTCAAATATATCATAAATGCATAAAAATAAAATCCTATATGGCTTAGGGAAGACCCTAAGGGCCAACCTAAATATAATATAAATAAAAAATAACATAAAAACATAAATTAAACTAAAACATAACATAAAACAATAGCATAAAATAAATAAAACAACTAACCTAAGGGGAGGGGAGGCTCTCGGCCAAGGGGGGAAAGGAGGGAGAGAGGAGTGCTTGTCAACACAAGAGTTGGTACAAGAGGAAATGAATGAGTTAGGGGGTATTTATACTTGTTGGGAGACCCCTCACCTTGCAATAAAACTATCTCCAAGGGTAGGAGAGCAAATGGTAGTAGTTTCCCTTGAAAGCTTGGCCTTGGTAATTAAATAAAAATGGGAAATGAAGGGTACTTAGGTAATTTAACATGGTAAACATGAAAACGAGCTGCTGGAAGTTGGCTTATGTGAATCGGACAAAAATTAGCTTCGAAACGAATATTTACTCGGTGAAAACGGATTTACCGTTACAAAGATATATTAGTTTTAAAGAATAGAAACTTGAACGTTTTAAACAAATATGAATGAAAAACGACCTCTGAAAGTGATTTGAAATTCCGGATTGTTTTAAAATGCCATAAAATAAATCAATAATCGTTTTAAGCCCAATATTGACTATAAAAAGTTTTACCGATAAAAAGGTAGAAACCTAGGAAGAATAGTAACTTATTTTTCAAAACTCAAGTTAGGGCTTGAAAGAAGAGATGTAATCAATCTTAAGAATCATGAAATGAATCAAGAAGTGTTTTAAACTCAAATTTGAAGAGTACAAGTTCTCCGAACAAAAAACAGTTCGTAGAAGGAATAGTGAATTAGGGTTTCAAATAACGTTTCTTTTAAAACGATGTTCAAAATAGAATTTTGAGTAAAGAATGATACCAATAGACTTGTATCGACTCAAGGAATGATTTAACTATAAACTTGGGTAGCAGAGAGTGTCCGAATCAAAGCTCGTTTACAAGAATAAACAGTAACTTTGGACGGTAAGTGCCCAAAATGCCCTTAACCTTAAAGAAAGGATTCTGAACCTTGGAAAACAAGTTCAAATGATTAGAAAACATGGAATATGAACCTCTAAGGTTCGAATGACAAGATGGGTAAAGTAGGCTCGGTAAATGAATAGTAAAGTGGGTAAAACGTAAAGAATTCCCCCTTAACATACTAAAAATCACATATGACCAAGTTGATCAGATAAGAATGCAATGCATGAGGTTTTGTAAAGTTGGATCATGGTTTATAAACTCTTTACCACTGCCCTAAGCTTACCATTTCAACCAGGCCCCATTATGGGTTGTAACAGTTGGAGTTCGTGTTAGGCGGCTGTCTGTCGTGTCTGTCAGGTCTGTGTCAGTCAGTCTGAGTTTGTTAAGATTTTTATTCCAGACTATGTATGAATTTATGTATACGATATGTTCTGAATAGGTTATGATTACGATTTGATTGTTTGGAATTCGGGACAAGTTAGGACAGGTGCTTGGATTAGATGAACCCGTTCCATTATTATTTTTTTGGGATAGGCTTCTAGGGATAGATTGAACCCATCAACTGTTCTTATATGATTTAATTTGATTTGAATGCTTCCGTGTTGCACTTGTTCCTTAATTTGATTTTGAAGTTCAGGGTCTACGTTCCGCCTAGCATAGGTGTGAGTCTGTCTGTCTCCCGTTCGCCACTGCTTGGTTCATGTACGGGCCTTCGATCTCGTTTGTGGATCGAGCTTTAGTGCGGGGGATATGGTGGTGGGGTGCTACAATCCATGTCTACTTCGGCATTAAGCAGGACCCTTCAATCATTAGATCATGATTAAACTTAGTTAACACGACCCACAACTTATGAGACATCATACTCCACAAAATAATCATGAAATATCAGTTAATAATTAAAGTTATTTATTAGGAACTAAGAACTAATAAGTTTTCCCACGACTCATGAGCCAACAACTTACTAAACTTAAATCCTATTGATGCAGTGCTAGGGATTTTTGCCTTAATTTTCACTTTTGATAAAAAATACCTATTTTTGAAATTGCTTAATATTTAATGAGAGTTTTTGAATACCGGAGTGTTATCTGGATTGACCTCACCAACATATATAAAGTTATCCATTTTTAAAAAAGTCTTGATTAATATAGTTTTACATAAAATGTGACGCCCCGACCCGGGGCATCCATAGGTCCACAGATCTGGGCATCAGCTGATACCAGTCACTCCTCGAAACCTATGTAAACACTAATACAAAAGCCATGTCTAATTTACAAATATATATAATACCAAAGATATCCAACGATAACACACTTATATAGGACACCCTTGTCTAAGTTCAAAAGTATAATAACATTATTTGATACTCCAGATCGGCTAGCTCATCTCAGCTAGCATATTCTCACCTGAGATTTAGTAGCTACTTTATCCAAACCAGTCTATGGGCACTATGCATAAAGTCCCCCTTAGCTCACTTTCCATTTCCAGCTAGCATCCTCTATCTATATATTCTGGAGAACAACACGAAACAGAGGGAAATATAGGGTGAGTCAAATGAATCAGTGTAAATTATCACAATAATCAAGATAGCAGAGGAAATCAGAAGAATAATGGTAACAATGATAACAGAAATGAAGAATAGGATAACCAGATAATGTTCAATGAGGGTCAAGTGTTATAGGTCCCGCCTTGTATCGCCTTCTTAGATGATCTGTAACACCCCAAACGGAGGATGCCACATCCCCCGCACTGAGACCCAGACCCGGTCAGGAAATGGAAAGTCCATGTCGGAATCCGAATCAAAGCGAACGGGAGACCAACTCACACACTAGGCTAGACGGATCTAACTCGACAGACTGAGAGCGCGGAAGCAATTTAAACAATTATCATCAGATAGCGGAAGCAATTAAATCAACGTACAAAATGAGTGACGGGTTCAACTAGCATAGATACCTAGTCCCGAATATCAGCATACATAATAGGTGACGGGTTCAACTAGCATAGATACCTTGTCCCGAATCTCAAATCATCGCAACGTAATAAACCAACATAAGTATCAGCAGAATAGCTAATTACAGCCAAATGCTAGCATACTAACCCCGCACGGGTTTAAGTCTAAGTACAGCATAAAATGAAATCTCCAAAAGCGAAATAAGAATACATAACATAAATAGAGTATGTGACAAATGCATCTTAACACCAACTAAACTGACAAGTGTGACTCAGAAGACTCACTTGCGCCTAGCTCAAGCCAAAAGGAAACCTGCAAACTAAAAGATAAAATGAGGGGGTCAGTCAACTTACTGAGTGAGGGGGGCTAACGCACACCCACTATATATATGTAAAGCACAGCACAGATCAAAAGGAGGAAATCATGAACCGGAGATAGGTGTTGCATACCCAAGACATTTCCAAAAGTACCCAAAAGATAGATATATAAGTTTTAGAAAACATTTCAGAAACTCTATCTCGATTCACAATTCCCAGACAAAACAGAACACATGCTCGGCGAGTACGAGCTTCCAACCTTTACTCCTCAGAACAGATCAAAACATAAGATACAGAATCAAATCTAACCATCACACTAATGATGGAGGAGATGTACCGTCCCCAAACCATCCAGAACAGACAAACCCTTAAGGGGTAGCGAACCCACAAGAGTCCTCCCCGGCCTTAGCCGAAGGCTCAAGATACCACACCTTCCCTACAGCATGGGTCGCGTGAAGATATCTCAAATGGAGACTATGCACAGGCCGAGCCCTGACAGCCCTATACCATCCCAGGGATTCCTTACCCATAGCTCCTTGCATCCACAGACAGAACAAAACAGAACAGATACCATATATCATGGCTAACTCGCTACAGAACAGATCATAACATAACATAACTTTTCAACACAGCTTACATATGCCTTCATATCTAATTTTCCAAAATAGAGCTGATTCACAAGGTCATAAACATATCATATCCAACATATACGTATTTATAATAGACTATACTCGCATGCAAGGGTAGAAATCAGCATATAAAGGCCATAGGTTGCATAACTATACAAAATCCTAAACCTCACCTCGTGAAAGTAAGGTCTGAGAGTGTGAAGGACAAACACTCCTAAACCTCGGGCACACCACCGCCACCAAACTCTGAAACAGAACATACAGAAGCCCGGACTTAGACTCTGTATGAACCAAACAAGACGCACGGCATTGCTCAACATGGTCGTGGTTATGCATAAGTGTTCATGTTGTTCTTTGATAGGGTGTCCTGGTCATTCAAGGCATATCAATGCTCAACAAGGTCATATTTACAAGCAACCATCATGCAATTCCATATCCAAAGATGCAAGATTAATTTTAGAAAGTCAGTGTATTCACAAAATGCATATTAAATCATCCAATGTCACAGGGTTCAATTGTAACATTACAATTAAGCATCAAGTTCATGTCGAGTCATAAAGTGCATAAGTAAGGGCAACTTGGTCATATAAACATACAAAGTTCTTGTACGTAGATGGCATGCTTGATACAATTAAAGAGTGCATCTAATTCACCTAAGATCATACTTTACAACTTCACAACATTTTTGGTACACAAGCTCAAGTCACATTCATAGTTTCATAAATGTTATACTTACATCCCCAAAGTCATTTATAAAAGTTTAGAATTATTACACGTACATCTCCTTAGTCGATTGCTAAGCATAATTGTTCATTTAAAGTGTTTATACAATTATTCAACTAGGAATTAATTAATTACAAACATGACAATTATCAATTTATCGTAATTCATAATATACCATTTTCGAGTAGTAAGGGTAAATCAAGATATTACAATTCTAACTCCTATCATGCATCAAGTCTCAAGTTGTTCAAGCATCCTTCATGTATCTAAATTTTATATTTGAAACACAATTTACAACAATCTTATCATTGAGAACGTCTCAAATTCATATAGAGAAATCACAACATGCTCGTTCCTCTAAACTTTCATTCAAGTTCATTTAGTCACATAAGAGATTAGTTTCTAGATATTACACTAACACCCCTTCGCATCTAAACACATAGCATAAATTCATCACATCGGGATTCAAATTGTAAATTAAAACATTCATGCATATCACAATCCATTCAATACATGTTTTCGTATACGATTGGAATGCATCTCGATCAACAAACCAACAATCAACAATTCATTTGTACTTAAAATAATTAATTCAAACAATTCCAATTACGCAAAATAATTCATAATAAATAAACCGAGTGTGCGATTAACGAACGGAAAGCGGCGTTAGACTCACCGCGTCGAGGCTAATAAGCTGTCCGAAATTCACCGGAGCCGCCAGGAAGTCGCCGGGCCGCCATCGGGCCGCCGCCGGAAGTCGCCGAAAAAATCCAAAAAAATTACCCGAGAATGTAGTCTCTGTGCTCGTTCCGAATCCTCAATCAATTTCTGAAAATTCCAAGAATACGAAAACCCTAAAAACTTCAAAATCAAATTACTTCCAATCCGGTGAACGAAAACGAAATCCGTAAAAGGCATCGACTTACCCATGACGTGCTCTTCGAAACCCCCAAGTTGGTCACCGGAGAAAGTCGCCGGAAAGTTAAGAATTCGGCCGCTACAGTAACAAGCCGCCGCCGCCGCGACTTCAGACGTCTCGTGCATCGCCACCTCCACTCCAATGGTTGTGCCACCAACCCAGAATTCATCCCCCATGAGAATACCTTCAGATCGGTATCTCATCCGCCCAAAACCGCCACCAGAATGGCTGGAACGGCCAGTGAAATCTGCGCCCAATTTTTGTCTCCGCCGACGAGACTTTGGGCGGCGCGTGTAGCGCCGTCACCACCTCGATTACCATGCCACCACCCTAAAACGACTAGCCAAGAAGAACCCCAGCTAGCCCTGGGGTACGTGTCTGAGATAGGCTATAGGAAAGGGCCGAAAACGGTCGGTAAAATCGCGCGGCTCAAACCCTTCTGCTGCTGTGTCAGAAAATCAAATAGTTCTCCTCCACCATTGGTCGTTTGGCCAGGATATTTGTACGATCATGATCCTCTCGACGAGCTCTTCGAAATGGACAACTCATTCGTCGAATTCCGTCGAGAAACGACCAAGTTACAACTAGTGTGTGTTTTAGGTGTAGTGTGCGTGCGGGAATGGGAGAGAGAGAACCAAGAGAGAGAAGAGGAGATTGAGAGAAATGTTGAGAGAGAACCAAGCTATATAGAACCGGATATCCTTATCGCGTAGCAAAGTGAATTATCGCGTACAAATTATCGTAAATAAAAGTGGAGTAATTTTACATTCAAGCTCCAAATTAATTTTATAAATTAAATGAAAGAGAGATTTACCAATTAGAGTTTAATTCAATTTAATTTTAGACAACATTTCGTACAATTCAACGACACTTCTTAAACACATGATTGATAATTAATCTCAAGGAATTAAAGTAAACCGAAATTAAACAAGTTAAGTAACATAATGGATTTAAAATCAACTTGACAATTATTTCATGGAATAAATTCGAATTAAATCAAATTAGACGGTTAGGGTTACATATGTGCGTAATTAATCAACTTATCTTAGAATAATTCGAATGATCACATATTAAATTGGATTTACACTCAATCACATAACTCAAGAACTCTTAAATTAAACGCACACAAGTGTAGAGACTTACTTGTTAATATCGTCAGGACGCCCTTCAAGAATATGGGGCGTCACATGATCAGTCCAGGCAGTAGTCAGTGGGCAGTGGCAGTAGTCAGTGGTGTGGCAGTAGGCAGTGGGCAGTGGCAGTACAATGACTAGCGAAGCACGCATTGTCATTCCAAGGGCGCGAACTTTGGGATGAACATACGTGTGCGCTGGTCTCTGTACTGCCACTGCCCACTGAGTACTGCCTGGACTGATCATCTGGGAAGGCGGGACCTATAACAATTGACCCTCAGTTAACATTATCTGTTTATCCTATTCTTCATTTCTGTTATCGTTGTTACCGCTATTCTTCTTGCTATCTTTCTATTCTTGATTATTATGATAATTTCCATTGAGTCATTTGACTCACCCTATATTTCCCTCTATTTCGTTTTGTTCCCCAGAATATATAGATAAAGGATGCTACCTGGAAATGGAAAGTGAACTAAGGGGGACTTTACGTATAGTGCCCATACACTGGTTTGGATAAAGTAGCAACTAAATCTCAGGTGAGAATATGGTAGCTGAGATGAGTTAGTCGATCTGGAGTATCGAATAGTGTTATTATACTTTTGAACTTAGACAAGGGTATCTTATATACGTGTGTTATTGTTGGATATCTTTGGTATTATATATATTTGTAAATTAGACATGGCTTTTGTATTAGTGTTTACACAGGTTTCGAGGAGTGACTGGTATCACCTGACGCCCGGATCCATGGGCCTATGGAGGCCTCGGGTCGGGGCGCCATACATGGTATCAGAGCTTAGGTTGGATACCTAAGCTATGTCGGGATAGGGTCCTTGGAGTGTGAAGTATGGGCTCAACAAATAGTAAGTTCCATATTGTAGGAAACCCGAGAATAGAATTTTGGTAAGTAACCTATAGAAAGAGAGTGATGGATCGCACTTGGGTCATCTACTTTATCACAAAGTAGTGAGAGAGACCTTTTTTGCTCATAGGTTGCTTAGATGGATATAGATAGATTGACAGTTTAGTATAATCATGATTTCGGGGTATATCTGGCACTGGTAAGCTGTCTTTTGACAGTTGAAACATGGTTTTATAGATTATAGATAGTCTTATATGTGTGATGGAGTGGTTCCTTATTGAGTGCCTGAGCCAAAAGGTTTGTGGTTCCTTGACTCTTCTGTATGTGTTTGCGTTTGACTTCGAGTCTCGTGCTCAAATTCATGTCGATTTTTTATAACATGGTCCTGATATACGTATGCGTGTCTTAGAAAATGGTATCACGACAAGGTTCTCGAACTAACTCTCGTAGTTGTTCAGCACAAACAGGAAGACCTCCAATTTCATGAGCATCAACCTCAAGAAGCAGGGGACGAGTAAGAAACAGAATGAAACTCAAGATGACGAACATATTGTTGGTAATTACCTGCATGATTCTCTACCCCGAGAAGCCCATCAACAACAAATAGCAGGAGACATGCCTGATATGATGCAACGATTTATGCAGTTTTGCCAATAGTAAGGGTGCACAGGTGGCACTAAACCACGACGAGGGAAAGGTCGGAGATAAAGAATTAGAGCGATTTTTCACCTTTCATTTGCCTAAATTTTCTGGCGAAACTAATGATCACGGGATAGAATCATGGTTTAACGATATCGAAAACATCTATCGTGCGTAGAACTACACGGACCTCCAGAAAGTACGTTATTCAACTTTCTTGTTGGCGAAAGCTGCTAGAAATTGGTGGAGATTAACCTCTAGCCAGTAGGAATGAGAAACAATGTTGTTGACCTGGGCAAACTCTTCTCTGGCCTTTCACAACAACTTTGTGCTTTAAGTGGTAAAGAATACTAGAGAGCGAGAGACAATGATGACGATTCAAGAAACATCCAAAGTTTCCCAATATATAGCACAATTTAATCGTCTGATCTGATAAGCGCTTTGCATCAAAGCAGATAAAGAGAGAATTATGCAAAAATTTGTGGATGGCTTTCAAATCGAAATTTGAAACTATTGGATCGCGTGTGATTTTGGAAATTACATACAAGTGGCTAACAAAGCTTTACAAGTGAAGTCTGAATTGCAAGAAATATATAAGATTGAGTATAGAGCGAGGAAGAATAAGGATATTACGCGAGAAAGCCCTATGGAGAAGATAGAATATAGGTTTTCTAATAATCGCCCCAATAATGCTTGGAGAGGACCCAGAGGACAACCAATTACAACGAGAAGCTACAGAAGTTTTGGAAACCCTCATCACAATGAGGAAGACTGCTGGAAGAAAAACAATCAGTGTTCTCGATGCGGTAAGCCTAAACATTTTGTTAGTAACTACCCGGAGAAGAGAGAAATAACGAGTAACATAGCTAGAGGAGCACAAAAACAGCCAAAGATACCTGGAAAAAAATAATAATAATAAAATCTCGAGTGCCTGCAAGAGCCTATGCTATAACCGGAGAGGGAGCACTAGACCCCAATGATATGGTGGAAGGTATGTTCTATATTTTTGGAAGTAAAGGCGAAGTTTTTTTTTTTTTTTTTTTTTTTTTGGAGCTACTCATTCCTTTGTCTCCGAACTTTGCGGTAAATTTAAATTTGCGTTGTGAAGTCACACCTTACCAAATTGAGGTACATAATCTAGGAGGTGCTAGTATGATGACTGATAGGATATACCCAGGATGCCCAGTAAGAATTGGTGAAGGTGAATATCTAGCAAATCTTATTGAACTTCCTATTGAAGGTTATGATGTTATTTTGGAGATAGACTGCTTATACCATCACCGGGTACAAATTGATTGCTTTAGTAAGCAAATCTAGATTGAAAACCTAATGACTACCCCTATAAAACCCTAGAGTAGACAGATGTCTATATCTTTAGCGTCATTTAGGGAAGTAAAATGATTGATCAGAAAAGGGAATCAAGGAATTTTGGCCTACTTGGTTAATAAACCTGAGGATAAGATTGAGTTGGAGAAAGTAAGAATTGTAAAGGACTTTCTGAAAGTATTCCTTGAGGATTTGGAGTCCTTACCACCCTAGAGAGAAATAGAATTTGTCATCAAACTAGTCTCAAGTACAGAGTCTTATTTTCATACTCCATACCGTATGGCACCAGCTGAGTTACAGGATTCAAAGAAACAACCCCAAGAGTTAATGGATAAATCATTTATACGACCTAGCACATTATCTTGGGGTACCCCAGTGCTGTTCGTCAAGAAAAAAGATGGAACAATGCGTATGTGTGTTGATTATCGGGAGTTAGACCGGATAACGATCAAGAATAAGTAACTGTTACCCCATATTAACGAACTCTTGGAAGTACTTCAAGGTTCTAAGGTCTATTCAAAGCTAGATTTACGACAAGGATACTATTAGCTAAGTGTTTGGGGAGGAGATGTGCCTAAGACTGCGTTTAATTCTCGATACGGTCACCACGAGTTTGTAGTGATGCCTTTTGGATTAACTAACGCATCAGCTGCATTTATGGACTTAATGCATCAAATTTTCCAACCATTTTTGGCTCGATTCGTGGTGTATCTATCGATGATATTCTGATTTACTCAAAATCGGACGAGGAACATGAAGAGCACTTACGAATGGTATTACAAACGTTGAAAAATGTAACGCCCCGGTTTACAGATGATCAGGTAAGCACGCCACGTGTGAGTTTGAGCGTAGGTTTTATTTTATTTCTCTAATTTTATAATATATTCTTACGTGGCATTCATAATTTTATAAAATTCACGAAACATCATTTATATCAATTACTTGAATTCATATCATTGAAAATATTATTTCATGACACGAAAAATATTTATTGCATGAAATAATTATCGAGAGTGTTTTGAATTACCAAATTGTCCCTAGTTAAATATTTTTTTTTTAAATCCTAGGGACTTAATTGCCAATCCTTTAAGGACTTAATTGATCGTATTTTAAAACCTCATATACTCAATTGCATAGATTGAATTCTTGGGGATTTGTTGGCAAATTAGCATATTTCACATTTTTCCAAAAATGGGTGTTACGTTATTTCCATCTCCAAGCTTCCATGAGCTCATTTCACACCAAAAATCTTCCAACCACTTTGCTTCCTCATTCTCGGTTCCAAGGGAAGAAAAGGAAGAAGTGATCTTGTGCACCAATCATCAAGATTTCAAGAAATCATCCAAGTTTTGGCAAATTGATCATCCTCATCACCCATCTTCTTCATTTCTTTCATCTTCAAGGTCACGAGGGCGTGGACGGGGAGCAAGCTCCTTAGAACACTTCTTTATTGTATTTTGCAAGAAAATGTGAGGTTTTGTTTTGGTAAAACGAACCCTATAACCCTTATGTGCTAGTTTTCGGCCAAAACGTATTATACTTATAAATGATTTCCAAACCATGAACATTTCAAGCAAGCAATTCATGATTTCAAGCATGTTTGGCGAGTACATGATTGCACGTGGGCCCGAGGGTAATTCTTGAGCCAACCGGGAAAGCAAGGGCTGACGGGGTAACTCCTGAATTATCCTCACATTGTTGGGATCACCCCCGAAGCCACTAGGAGATTAGTGGTGGAAGGAGTTCCGTGTCTAGAGGGTCATGTCCTCTACACACACCATGTCGTGGATAGTCGAGCCTTGCAAACTCGCTATCACCCGGAGGAAGAAGGAGACTGGGGATTAATCCGGCATGTCGGGTTATCCTCGGGTTATTGCATGATTTCAAGCATGAAGTTGTTTATGTGAGCACTAAATAAATTGCATGATCACGTATTTATCAAGCAAGCAAGCATGATCACGTATTGTTTACGATTGGGAGTTCGGTTGGAGATTGCCCTAGCTCGCCAGGGCCACATGTTCATGACATCGACAAGCATGATTAAATAAATGGGATAAAATGATTGGTTGTAATCTCGGGCAAAGATTAAATTTCTTGAGTTATATATCTATATTATTTCAAAGTCTTCACCCGAGGCTACAACCTGCATGTGATGTGTATATATTTATTGCCCCTCACTCAGTCTTCGGTAGGCTGATACTCCACTTTTCAGGTACCCTTGAGCGTGGTCGTGCTAGGCGGGAGTTGTTCGAGTCTTGCATTTCCACGGGTCTAGTTTCATACCCTCTTGTATAGTCTTAAGTTAGTTTCATTTTATGATAATTATTGTCACGTTTTGGATACTTAAGTATGTATATTATTAAGAGATGATAATGTATTGATAGTTAAGTTGGTATCTATACGTATCTAATTGGTAAATATGGTACCTATATGTATGAATGAATTTATTGCTTCCGCTTTCATTATCATGTTTGCTTTGGTGTTGTTGGGGAGAGTGTCCCGCCTAGCTCGTCATTTTTATTGTCACCCGTTCGCTATAATTTTGGTTTATGTATGGACTTTCCATTTCATACGTGGATCGAGGCTATAGTGCGGGGGATGTGGTGCCCAGGGGGTTAGGGTGCTACATCTACAGGTGGTATCAGAGCCCGGTTGCAAAACCGAGGTTCTCGAGTCGTGTCGAGTCAGTCTAGGTCGCACGGCATAGGATTATGTGGTATTTGGGAGTCTGCATTTGGTTGACTTACATGATTTACTCCCTTATTCGCATTAATTGAACTACTTGATCTTCCTTGAACATGTGCTACTTGATAATATGGAAATTGTATGCACACATTTGCATTTATTGATCAAGCCACGCATGTTTAGTGATCTACTTTCAGGATGGAGCATGACAGACGTTCTAGTGACCGATCCTCGAGGCACAGGTATCATCACCGCCGACATCATCGCCGCGAGAGGTCACCACCTCCTCCACCTGCTCAGGCATAGCCCCAGGATTTTATGAACGCGGTAGTGGGGCTAATTGATCAGAGGCTACAGGACAGGGTTCCTCCACCACCTCCAGCACCAGTAGCACCTCCGGAGAATCCCATTTCTGCCATTTTACGAGAGTTCCAGAACCAGCGTCCCCCGAAGTTCTATAAGGGCGACGATATACAGGCAGAGATGTGGCTAAAAGAGATCGAAAGGATTTGGCAGCTTATCCCTTGTGACAGTCAGGAGAAGGCTCGCTGTACACTTACTCTTATTCAGGGCGAGGCCTATTCTTGGTGGGAAAGCACACAGATTGTTCTGGAGGCAGCCGGGACCGAGATTACTTGGGAGGTATTTGTACGGGAGTTCAGAAACAAGTATATTCCTCCAGCTTCCCGTACTCGCAGGTTGAGAGAGTTCACCGAGCTAAAGCAGGGAGGCAGGTCTGTGGGTCAGTATATCGCCGAGCTCGAGAGACTTTCTCGCTATGCACCCAACATAGCGAATGATGACTTTCACAAGGCGATGCAGTTCGTCCAGGGACTCAGGCCAGATATTCAGGATGCGCTGAAAGCAGCCAATACCAGCACCTGGGCAAAAGCTACCACTAAGGCCCTAAAAGTTGAGGATTCAGATATTGCTAGGAAAGCTACTTCACGGATTGGACAGGCTTCGGGCTCGAGAGCAGGTCAGGGATCGAGCTCAGGAAAGAGGCCGATGGTTTACTCTGCACCTCCAGCTCAGAAGAACCCCGGGAAGAAGCTTAAGGCGCAGGGCCGTTACCGAGAGGTCCGAGAGCTCCAGCACCACCCCAGCCACCTCAGAGACCGGGCTGTAGATGGTGTGGACTTCCTACACATACCTACGATAACTGCAGAAGCCAGTTGGGCTTATGTTTGATTTGCGGGAGTAACGAGCACATGGTTCACGACTGTCCGGATTGTCAGGATCCACCACCTGCAGGACCGAGGCCACTGGTGAGAGCTCGGGCTTATGCACTCGCTGGTGAGGAGCAGGATGCAGAGATAGACCCCGCCGCGGTAGTTGAAGGTATTATTTACATTCAAGGCACGAAAATCCATACATTATTTGATCCAGGAGCGACACACTCCTTTCTTGCGCACTCTATTGCTATTACTTTGTCTTTGCCTGCTATGTGTACTTCTGTGCGTTATATAGTCAGTACTCCTTTCGGTAGTGGGTGAGAGACGGATCAGGTTTACAGGGATGTTCCAGTGGTGATTGAAGGCCGGGAGTTTCTGACAGATTTTATTGTTATGCCGATGGAGAGATACGGAGCTATATTGGGGATGGAATGGTTATACAGGCATTGTGCTACCGTAGATTGCCGGGCTAAGAAGGTTCAGTTGGGTTCAGAGGTTATTACGGGCTGTACTTCGAAGACCGTGCCCCTACTTTCGTTTTCAGAGGCTCAGAGATTAGTCAGAGACGGGGCTACAGGGTTCATTGCCTATATTCTGAAGAAGTCAAAGGATCAGGTGAAATTAGAGGACACCGAAGTGGTAAAGGAATTTCCCGAGGTATTCCCAGAAAAATTGGATTCTTTGCCTCCTGAGCGAGAGATAGAGTTTGTGATCGATCTTTTGCCGAATGCTGAGCCGTATTCAAAGACTCCTTACCGGATGGCTCCAGCTGAATTAAAAGAATTAAAAGTTCAGCTTGAGGCTTTATTGGAAGTTGGGTACATTCGGCCAAGTTCTTCGCCGTGGGGAGCACCAGTTTTATTTGTAAAGAAAAAGGACGGGACTTTAAGAATGTGCATCGATTACAGGGAGTTGAACCGGATGACTATCAAGAACAAGTATCCCCTTCCACATATCGAGGAGTTATTTGATATACTTCAGGGTTCCAAAGTTTATTCGAAATTGGATTTAAGACGAGCAGAGGATATTCCTAAGACAGGATTCAATACTCGGTACGGGCACTACGAGTTCGTGGTTATGCCATTTGGATTAACTAACGCCCCTGCAGCTTTTATGGATATGATGCATCGGATATTCAGGCCTTTCCTCGACAAGTTCGTGGTGATTTTTATTGATGATATTCTGGTTTTCTCAAAATCAGCCAAGGAGCACGCGAGACATCTCAGGCTCGTTCTTCAGACTTTGAAAGAGCATCAGTTGTTTGCTAAGTTCAACAAGTGTGAATTTTGGATCGATCGGGTTTCCTTTTTGGGACATGTGATTTCAGGAAAAGGGTTGGAAGTCGATCCCTCGAAAATCGAGGCCGTGCTCAAGTGGGAGAAACCAAAGAATGCCTCGGAAATTAGAAGCTTCTTGGGATTGGCCGGCTACTATAGAAGATTTGTTCAGGACTTCTCCAAGATTGCTGCACCCTTAACCCGATTGACAAAGAAGGATGTTAAGTTTGTCTGGGACGAGAAGTGTGATCAAAGCTTGAATTTTCTGAAAGAAAAGTTAGTCTCAGCTCCGGTGTTAACTTTACCCGAGGGTTCAGAGGAATATGCAGTGTACACAGATGCTTCTAAAGAAGGCTTAGGTTGTGTTTTGACTCAGAAAGGAAAAGTGATCACTTATGCTTCCCGGAAGCTAAAGGAATATGAAAGGAATTATCCAACACACGACCTAGAGCTTGCAGCCGTGATCTTTGCTCTCGGGAAATGGAGACATTATCTTTACGGGACTTCCTTTGAGATTTTTACCGACCACAAGAGCCTCCAGTATTTATTCACACAGAAGGATTTGAATATGAGGCAACGGCGTTGGATGGAAAAGCTAGAGGATTATGATTGTACAATTAAATACCATCCCGGTAAAGCAAATGTGGTCGCCGATGCACTTAGCAGAAAGGCGAGTGTATCGATCTTGGAAATAAAGGAAAGTAAGGAAGTTGTCCCGATTGTGTTAAAGGCTCGGGTTTCTAATATCACAATTCAGCCGGAATTAAAGTATCAATTATTTGAGGCTCAGAATAAGGATCCGGAAGTGCAGAAACTTACAGGAAAAGCTAAGGATGACCCTGAGAGTCCGTTTGGGTTCGATGAGACCGGGTTGCTTCGGTTTAAAAACAGAGTAGTAGTACCTGAAGAATTGAAACGGGTCCTACTCGAAGAAGCTCACAAGTCAGCCTACTCGATCCACCCAGGAGGAAATAAAATGTATAAGGATTTGAAGCAATATTATTGGTGGAACGGGACGAAAAGAGACGTGGCAGAATATGTGAAACATTGCTTGACTTGTCAGAAAGTGAAAGCTGAGCACCAAAAGCCCGCAGGACTTTTACAACCGTTACCTATTCCCGAGTGGAAGTGGGAACAAGTAACGATGGTCTTTGTTTCAGGATTACCGAAGGTTAAAGGCGGGTTTGATGGAATTTGGGTAATCGTGGATAGATTTACAAAGTCTGCTCACTTTCTACCGGTCCGGATGTCCTATAAGGTCCCGAAGTTGGCTGAAATCTATAACAGAGAGATTATTCGACTTCATGGTATTCCGGTGAGCATAGTTTCAGACCAAGACCCGAGATTTACTTCTAAGTTGTGGCAGGAATTACAGGCCGTCTTGGGAACGAAACTCAAGTTCAGTACAGCATTCCACCCGCAAACAGACGGTCAAACGGAAAGGTTAATCAGGTATTTGGAGGATCTTCTTCGGGCTTGCGCGATGGATTTTCAGAACTCGTGGGCAGAACAGCTTCCTTTGATCGAGTTTGCTTATAATAACAGCTTTCAGGCTTCGATCGGGATGGCTCCTTATGAACTTCTTTATGGAAGAAAGTGCCGGTCTCCGTTGTTCTTCGACTTGGAAGAATGGAAATGGTCGAAACAGGAAGGAGTAAAGAAAGGTGAAAGATTCGAAAGGCCTTCCCAAGTTGTTCAAGCTATGATTGAAAAAGTTCAATTGATTCAACAACGGATGAAAGCCACGCAAGATAGGCAAAAGAGCTATGCCGATAAGCGCCGAAGAGACCTGGAGTTCGAAGTTGGTGACCGGGTTTTCTTGAAGGTGTCACCAAGGAAAGGTTTCACCCGGATCGGGAAAGGAGGAAAACTTAATCCTCGCTACTTAGGTCCGTTCGAGATTCTTGAAAGAATAGGCGAGGTAGCCTATCGACTGGACCTACCACCGAGTCTTACGGGGATTCACAACGTATTTCATGTTTCACAGTTCAGGAAATATTACCCCGATGAGACGACGATTCTCCTCGTGGAAGAAGTTGAGCTGGAACCGAATTTGACATTTATTCAGAGGCCGGTTAAAATCATGGATGGAAATTTCAAGAGTTGAGAAACCGGAGGATTCCCATGGTTAAAGTGTTGTGGAGAAGCGATAAAACCGAAGAAGCTACATGGGAAACGGAAGATAAAATGAAACGGTTCCACCCGGAGTTGTTCACACAAGACTAGAGAATCTGGGGAGCAGATTCTTCTAAGGGGGGGAGAGTTGTAACGCCCCGGTTTCCGGATGATCAGGTAAGCACGCCACGTGTGAGTTTGAGCGTAGGTTTTATTTTATTTCTCTAATTTTATAATATATTCTTACGTGGCATTCATAATTTTATAAAATTCACGAAACATCATTTATATCAATTACTTGAATTCATATCATTGAAAATATTATTTCATGACACGAAAAATATTTATTGCATGAAATAATTATCGAGAGTGTTTTGAATTACCAAATTGTCCCTAGTTAAATATTTTTTTTTTAAATCCTAGGGACTTAATTGCCAATCCTTTAAGGACTTAATTGATCGTATTTTAAAACCTCATATACTCAATTGCATAGATTGAATTCTTGGGGATTTATTGGCAAATTAGCATATTTCACATTTTTCCAAAAATGGGTGTTACGTTATTTCCATCTCCAAGCTTCCATGAGCTCATTTCACACCAAAAATCTTCCAACCACTTTGCTTCCTCATTCTCGGTTCCAAGGGAAGAAAAGGAAGAAGTGATCTTGTGCACCAATCATCAAGATTTCAAGAAATCATCCAAGTTTTGGCAAATTGATCATCCTCATCACCCATCTTCTTCATTTCTTTCATCTTCAAGGTCACGAGGGCGTGGACGGGGAGCAAGCTCCTTAGAACACTTCTTTATTGTATTTTGCAAGAAAATGTGAGGTTTTGTTTTGGTAAAACGAACCCTATAACCCTTATGTGCTAGTTTTCGGCCAAAACGTATTATACTTATAAATGATTTCCAAACCATGAACATTTCAAGCAAGCAATTCATGATTTCAAGCATGTTTGGCGAGTACATGATTGCACGTGGGCCCGAGGGTAATTCTTGAGCCAACCGGGAAAGCAAGGGCTGACGGGTAACTCCTGAATTATCCTCACATTGTTGGGATCACCCCCGAAGCCACTAGGAGATTAGTGGTGGAAGGAGTTCCGTGTCTAGAGGGTCATGTCCTCTAAACACACCATGTCGTGGATAGTCGAGCCTTGCAAACTCGCTATCACCCGGAGGAAGAAGGAGACTGGGGATTAATCCGGCATGTCGGGTTATCCTCGGGTTATTGCATGATTTCAAGCATGAAATTGTTTATGTGAGCACTAAATAAATTGCATGATCACGTATTTATCAAGCAAGCAAGCATGATCACGTATTGTTCACGATTGGGAGTTCGGTTGGAGATTGCCCTAGCTCGCCAGGGCCACATGTTCATGACATCGACAAGCATGATTAAATAAATGGGATAAAATGATTGGTTGTAATCTCGGGCAAAGATTAAATTTCTTGAGTTATATATCTATATTATTCCAAAGTCTTCACCCGAGGCTACAACCTGCATGTGATGTGTATATATTTATTGCCCCTCACTCAGTCTTCGATAGGCTGATACTCCACTTTTCAGGTACCCTTGAGCGTGGTCGTGCTAGGCAGGAGTTGTTCGAGTCTTGCATTTCCACGGGTCTAGTTTCATACCCTCTTGTATAGTCTTAAGTTAGTTTCATTTTATGATAATTATTGTCACGTTTTGGATACTTAAGTATGTATATTATTAAGAGATGATAATGTATTGATAGTTAAGTCGGTATCTATACGTATCTAATTGGTAAATATGGTACCTATATGTATGAATGAATTTATTGCTTCCGCTTTCATTATCATGTTTGCTTTGGTGTTGTTGGGGAGAGTGTCCCGCCTAGCTCGTCATTTTTATTGTCACTCGTTCGCTATAGTTTTGGTTTATGTATGGACTTTCCATTTCATACGTGGATCGAGGCTATAGTGCGGGGGATGTGGTGCCCAGGGGGTTAGGGTGCTACAAAAAATAACCAACTTTTCGCAATGTTCAGTAAATGCGAGTTCTGGTTAGATCAAGTGATATTTTGGGTCACATCGTTTCTCAAAATGTATTAACATAGATCCTATTAAGATCGAGGCCATAACCAATTGGAGACAACCCAAGAACGTATCTGAAGTTCGTAGCTTTTTGGGCCTAGCAGGATACTATAGAATGTTTGTGTCTGGTTTTTCTCTACTAGCTGGACCTTTGACGCGACTCACCCACAACGATCAACCTTTCGAGTGGGGACCAGACTACGAAAAGAGTTTTGAATAACTCAAGAGAAAGCTAACTTCAGCACCCGTGCTCGCATTACTAGAACTTCAGAAGGCTTAGACAGATTTGTAGTATATAAAGATGCCTCGAAGGAAGAATTACGTTGCGTATTCATGCAAAATGAGCAGGTCATAGCCTATGCATCAAGAAAACTCAAGCCATATGAACAAGATTATCCCATACATAACCTAGAGCTAGCTGCAATAGTTTTTGCATTGGCGAAATGGAGGCACTATTTATACGGTGCGACCTTTGATGTATATACAGATCACAAAAGTTTAAAGTACATATTCACCCAAAAGCAATTGATTATGCGACAAAGGAGATGGACGAAATTCCTGGAGGACTACGATTGCAACTTCATCTACCATCCAGGAAAAGCTAATGTGGTGGCAGATGACCTGAGCAGGAAAAGTGGAATATCACACTTATGAGGACAGGAGATTTCAGAAACCTAAAATATCTAAAGAGAACAAGTCACTACAATGACTAGATGTCAGGTCACGGACTAGTAATATATCCTGAGATATATACTAAGATAAGAGACGCTCAACCAGAAGATGAAGAAATACAACAATTAAAGGGAGCCCTATGAGCAAATGAGAATACGAAATTTAAAATCGATGATATAGGGATTCTTTGGTCTGGGCAATGAATTTGTGTGCCGAAAGAATTACGAGAAGATGTGTTAAGAGAGGCAAGCAAAACTTATCATGCGGTGCACCTCGATGGAACCAAGATGTATTGAGATTTTAAGCGACACTTTTAGTGGAGCAGGATGAAGCAAGATATTGCAGATTATGTCCAGAACTACTTAACTTGTCAATTAGTCAAAACAGAGCATCAATGACCTTGTGGAGTGTTGCGGCAACTATCGATACCCGCCTGGAAATGAGAATATATCATAATAGACTTGTTGTTGGCTTACCAACCATTAGAGGCGTCTATGATATTACTTTGGTAATCAACGATAGACTTACCAAGTCGACTATTTTCCAATTGTAGGAACACTTTATAAAGAAGAAAAACTAGCAACTATATATCTCAAGGAGATCGTGTGACTTCATGGTATACGGATGAGTATCGTATCCGATAGAGATCCAAAACTTTCCCCTAGGTTATGGAAAAGCCCCCAGGAGCAAGTGAGAACGAAATTGTATTTTAGCCCTGTTGCTCATTCTCTAACCGATGGTCAATCTGAAAGAACCATTCGAATACTAAAGACATCTACGAGCATGTGTGCTTGATTTTGGTATAGAATGAGACAAGCACTTACCCCTCGGGGAATTTTCTTTCAATAACAGCTATCAAGTGACCATCCAGATGGCTCCATATGAGGCATTGTATGCATGAAAATCCCATACATTGGGATTTAAGAGAAGAAAAGTCATTAATTAAACTGGAAAACGAGATGATCTAGTCCGAACTGACGTAGGAAATGAAAGAAAAGAGCCAAGAGATCAAACTAAATATGAAAGCGGACAGACAAAAGAGTTACGCAGATAAGAGGCAAAAAGATTTAGAGCCAAGATAAAGTATTTTTGCACATCTCTCCTAGAAAAGAGGTTCTCGAGGATCGAGAAAGGAGGAAAGTTGAGTCGGCCCTGTAGGTTACCGTCTTCTTTTACCTGCCAATCTTACCGAAATTCAAGTGTTTCACGTATCGTAACTACGAAAGTACTACCCGGTGAAAACCATATCATACCACCCCATGGCGTCCTCTTAGAAGAACACCTAACCTATGAGGAGTTTCGTGTACATGTTTTAAATCGAAAATTTCAAGAACTCCGAAATAAGAAGGTCACTTAAGTAAAAGTGTTGTGGAGAAATAACAATATAGAGGAGACGACGTGGGAATGAGAGGAAGTAATGCAGAAACAATATCCTGAGTTATTCAACAATCCAGGTACAAATCTGAGGTCCAAATTCTTTTAAGGAGGGGAGTGTATCACGCCCCGTAAATTAACATAATTGAATATATTATATATTTATGTGTTTATGAAATATTAATATATTATTAATTATATTACTGGGCCTAGATAAATAGAGTTAGAAGTTTTGGGGGTGCAAATAGAATTTAGGAAAGTTTTGAGGTAAAAGGAAAAAAAAAAAGAAAAAGAAAAGAGATCAGACGTATAACGCGTCTGATATACACACCCCAACCCTTCACTCTCCAACACATAGTAACACGCTCAAACACATAGAAAACCCCAACAAAGAAAACGCCGCCATCGTCTTCTTCCAGCCCCATCGATTCTCAACCAAATCCCCTAAAATTATAGTGTTTTTTGATCGTCTCTTCAACGAAAACACAAAAGTGTGATCATATTTAACTTTCATCCATAGACGAGAACGAAAACGGAGCTGAAAGGTTTATCGAAACTTTGCTTGTAACGCCCCGCATTCTCGTACGAACATGTAAGTGGTATGTGCGTTATTTCATTCCTTATTTGATTTAGATTCCATTTATATAATTGAATTGTTATAACATGAAATAATTTCTCTAAATTTTGTTTGATGTTATATTTGGATTATAAATATATGAACGAACTCGTATGATTGTGAATTTCATGAATTTGGTGTTAACTGAACGAGATTATGTGATTTTTGTATACTGAGGACTTAATTGCAACTTATTTGAAAGTTTTGGACTCAATTGGAAATTGATTTTGAGATTAATTGCCACTTTTTGAAGGTTTGGGGACCTATTTGAATAATAGGCAGCCCTGAACGGTTTTCTTAATATCTTGGGCTCCGGACCTCGAAATCGAGATCCGTCTTCGATGTTGAACTTGTTTCAACAATTCCTAACCAATGAACCTAACCTCACACCTTTTCGATCTCGTTTGAATTCCCAACGGAGCATTTTTCAACTCACATGATCTTTATGATAATATTTGACCCTTAAAATCCTTTTCGGATCCGGTTTGAACCGTATTTGACCCATTTCTTCATCCTTAAGAGCTGAATTTTCCTTCTTCTTGCTTCCATAATGATCGATCATCATCATCATCTCAAGAAGACAAGAGAAGCTCCAAGAAACCCGTTTATTGATCAACCAAACCTTGAGCTCAAGATCTACCCTCATCCATTCTTCTCCAAGGTAAAGATAGATACGGAATCTCCTCATCTTCATGTTTATTTTCATCCATAAGAAGCATGATTTGTGTTAGAAATTCATGAGGGTTAGTGATGAGCATAAATAGTGAAATGAAAGCTAGAATCTTGTTAGGTGATCATCCATGGTTTAAATTGAGTTTTATTGTAAGAAGTATGATAATCTCATCTTCTCCATCATTTATATAAGCAAGGATTTAGTGTAAAGTGATTAAACCTTGAATTTCCATTAATGGAGCTCTAAGCTCCTTACTTGAAACATGAAGAGAGAATGGATGTTTCCAATGATTTTAAATGAATTCTTTTGTGGGAGATGGAAATACATGTTTTTCGTAAGTTATTGTGATGATTTCATGTTAATTCTCATGGTTGGATGTTGGTTGTTGTTGGTGGAGCTTAAGCAGGGGTGTGTATGTTTGTGTGTTCTTGGTGCGAGGAAGAAGAAGAGAAAATAGGGGATGACGCCTGGGCTAGTTAATGCCCGTTAACCATTTTTGTACTAAGGAAGGTAACGCCCATTACCTTCCCTCCTTCCTGAAGATTTGAACGCCTGCAACCGTTAATGCCCATTACCTCTTTTTGCCTAGAAAACGTTAACTCCCGTTACCTATGTTGGAGAAAGCTACTGCCTCTGTTAACCCCCATTAACACTTTTGGCCTGGATTTTGGTAACCCCCATTACCCTTGCAAAATGGAGTGAGCAGGGGTTGTTTGTGTAATTTTCTTTTCTTTTCGTTTATGTTACACACGAACTTTAATTACGTAATTGATGTGCAATTTGATTAATTCTTGAAATGCAATTACTTGCTTATGAATGCTTTGATACGTGAATAATCAATTTGTTCGGATCCTATCAATGTGATATTCACAAGGGATTATATGTTTTAATGATCATGAATGAATACGGCTCCGCCGTATATTGGATAAATGATTCGTTTATGTGTTTATATGAACTTAATTGCACTCATGATCACCTTCATCACATGTTATTATCTCATATGCCTTCAATAACGTGTTTATTGCATTGTCAAGCATCAAATATGGTCATTTGAGTATCACACCACTTTTATTGCATAGATCTTGGTCAGGTTGGAGACGAGGCCGGGCGGTGAGGTCCTTGTTTCGTTCTTGTGGGAATCAGGTGGGTTTTTCTCCTATTAGTTAAACATATGACCCGATATACCCAATGTGCAAGTTTTTGGCCAAAGTATATCTATATTTATATCGCGTCTTTTAAGAGTCAATGTTTTCAAACGTAAAGCCTTTATTTTATGAACCCTACCAAATGTTTTGGCGAGAATTGATTGAACACAATGAATGGGGGCCCTGGAACTTAGTGTACTTGGTGATCCTGGGAAGCTTGGGCTAACGGTGATCCTCTTATACTAGGTCCACCAAACTACGGTGATACCGCACTTCACTAGGAGATTAGTGAAGGAGGGGAACCGGGCTCTTGGGGATTCATGTACCCCACTAGCCATAATGAATGGGTGGTCGGGCCTTACAAACCCCGTCCACTACCCGAAGGAAAAAGGAGTAAATGAATGATTGACCGAACGATCAATGATTGAGCACAAAAGATGATATGTGTGTGATCACAAATGATTAAAATAATTAAGGATACACAAGGTGCAGGTTGGAGACTTAGCCACTCGTAGGCTCATGTATAACCTAAAGAATGAAATTTGATTGTTATAATTCTGTTCCTTGTCTTTCTTAATTTGTTCCACTTGGGAAAATGTTTTAGCACCTCGTCCGGAATTATAACTTACATGTATGTGTTTTAATTTCGCCCTATTATTGTAATATGCCTATTTTATACCCACCAGTCTGTCTAAGACTGAACCCGGAGTTGTTTTAGTGTCTCTTTTGCAGGTGGGAAGGATAGGCGGAATACAAGTCTAAGAGAGAGTCTTGCATTAGTGTCTAGCGTTTCTTTATGTACACACTCATACCTTCATCACTTTTGGATATTATATGTATTATGGAGCGTATATGAATGATATGAGGCACTGTGAGGGTCGTACATGGATATCTCGTGTAAATATAGCATGTTATGCTTCCGCTTTTAATGCTTGCTTTGTTGAGTTATATTTGATGAATGGTTAAGGGTTAGTCCCGCCTAGCTTAGTATGTGTGTTGTGTCCCCATTCTCCACGATTTGGCACGTGTATGGAAATCCATTTCATATACTGGGCGGGTCTTAGTGCGGAGAATGTGACGTCATACGCTCGGGCGTTACATCCTTAAGTGGTATCAGAGACTAGATTGCAAAACCCGGGCTCTCGCGTCATGTCGAGTCAGTCTAGGTCGCACGGCACTAAGAACTGCTTATCAATGTGTCCCATTGCATTTTTTATGAGAATTTATGTCTTGATTCTTGATTATTGGTTGAAATAATTGCACTATCATGCATGGACTAAAGTTAGCATGTATTACAGTGTTTTCTTTACAGAATGCCTCCACGAAGAGATACAGAGAGATCTCCATCTTGTCATCATCGCCGGGATCGTTCTCCTAATCTGCAACCACCACCTATGAATATGGAGCATTTCATGGATGTGGTGTATAATTATGTCGAATAACGGAGAGCTAAGGCTCCACCTCCTCAACAACCACCGGCTGAACAACAAGCACCACCTCCGCCTATCCAACGGGATCCTCAGGGGTTATTCTTGAGCTATAATCCTCCAAGATTCTCTGGTTCTATTGAAGATTCTATATCAGAGGGATGGTGTACTCGAATTGAGAGGATTTACAATGTTCGACAACTCACCTTGCAAGAGAAAGATCAGTTTGCAATTTTCCAACTTGATGGTGAGGCTTACGATTGCTGGGAACAAACTAGAGAAAAACTTGACGTAGAAGGAGAAGAGGTGACGTGTGAAGTCTTCACAAGGGAGTTCCGGGAAGCCTTTGTTCCGGAAGTGGTTCGGGAGAGGAAAGAACAGGAATTCATGGATTTGAAACAAGGGAACCGGACAGTAGCTCAGTATCTAGCAATCTTCAATCAGCTTGGAAAGTATGCACCTCGCGTCACCCGGGATGAAAAGAGGAAAGGAAGGAAGTTTATAGCTGGATTGAGACAGGACCTACGACACGGGCATGCTGGTCACAACTTTGAGTATTTCGCTGTTACGGTGCAAAGGGCATTAGTGCAAGAAGAGGAATATAAAAAGAGATATACAGTCCCTAGGCCACCAATGGGACAAGGATCCGGCTCAGGAAGTGGAAAGAGGCCTATTACCTATGCTCACCTATGCTCCTCAGCAATTTAAGGCCAGAATAAGAAGCCTCGAGCTACAACACCAGTACCACAAGCACCTCATGCACTACCGGCTCCATCTAGACCACGACAGGACATGCCACCCTGCCTACATTGCGGAGGACCTACTCATTCTTACAACAATTGTCGAAAGAGGTTGGGCCAGTGTTTGATTTGCAGAAAAGGAACTCATATGGCCAACTCATTTCCAGATAAGACTCCGGGATACCAACCGGGATCTGAAAGGCTAATGATTCAAGCTCGTGCGTACACTTTCGAGGGGGAAGAGCAAGATGTGGAAGCAGACCGGACTGCCGTGGTGGAAGGTACAATATGCATACATAACACGAACATTCATTTATTTCGTGTGGACTAGCTTCTACTTTATCTTTGCCTGTTACTTGTGTGGATATTTTTTATTTGGTGAGTTCTCCTCTTGGAGGAAGCCTTAAAATAGGTCGAGTGGTTCGGGATTGTATGGTCAGTTTGGAGGGTAAAGAATACCCAGCGGATTTCATTGTTATGCCGATATCCAAATATGGGGTAATCTTGGGGATGGATTGGTTATATAGACATCATGCTATGGTTGATTGCTTCGCTAAGAGAATTAAGTTGGGTGAAGAAGTGATTATGGGAATCGGAGAGAAGACGGTACCTCTTTTATCGTTTACAGAAGCTCACAAGCTACTAAGGAATGGTGCCACGGGATACATTGCTTACCTCCTCAATAAACCGAAAAATCAAGCGCGGTTAGAGGAGACAGAAGTAGTTAAGGATTATCCCGATGTATTTTCAGAGAATTTGGGTTCATTGCCACCAGACCGGGAGATTGAATTTGTGATAGATTTATATCCGGGATCAGAGCCTTATTCAAAGACTCCTTATCGAATGTCACCGGCAGAGTTAAAAGAATTGAAAGTTCAGCTTGAGGAACTTCTTAAGAATGGATATATTCGATCGAGTTCGTCACCGTAGGGAGCACCAGTTCTTTTCGTTAAGAAGAAAGATGGGACTCTAAGAATGTGCATTGATTACCGGGAGCTGAACTAAATGACTGTAAAGAAGAAATACCCATTGCCTCATATAGAAGATTTGTTTGATATGTTGCAAGGGTCGAAGGTATATTCTAAACTTGATCTAAGGCAAGGATATCACCAGTTGAAAATCCGGGAACAAGATATTCCTAGGACAGAATTTAACACCCGGTACGGACACTACGCGTTTGTTGTTATGCCTTTCGGATTGACTAATGCCCCGGCCACATTCATGGATATGATGCATAGGATTTTTCGGCCATACCTCGACAAAATCGTGGTAATCTTCATAGATGATATCTTGGTATATTCAAGGTCAGAGGAGGAACATGTCCGACATCTCCAATTGGTGTTGGAGTCTCTAAGAGAGCATCGGTTGTATGCTAAATTCAGTAAATGTGAATTCTGGATCGACATGGTGACTTTCTTAGGCCACATTGTCCCCAGTAGAGAGTTAGATGTGGATCCTTCAAAAGTTGAGACAGTCTCTCAGTGGCAGAGTCCGAAGAATGCCTCAGAAGTTAGAAGTTTCTTGGGTTTGGCGGGTCATTATCGAAGATTTGTTAAGGACTTCTTGAAAATTGCCACCCCTCTAACCCGATTAACCAAGAAAGAGGTTAAGTTTGAATGGGATGAGAAGTGTGAAGCTAGTTTTCAACTTTTGAAAGAGAAGTTAACTTCTGCACCAATTTTGGCACTTCTCGAGGGTATTGAAGGGTTCGTTGTGTATACCTATGCTTCTAAAGAAGGTTTGGGTTGTGTTCTAATGCAACACTGGAAAGTAATCGCTTATGCTTCTAGGAAATTGAAAGAGCATGAGAAGAATTATCCCACGCATGATCTCGAGCTAGCAGCCGTGATTTTTGCCTTGATAAAGTGAAGACATTATCTATATGGTGTTTCCTTTGAGATTTTCACCGACCACAAAAGTCTTCAATACTTATTCTCTCAGAAGGAGTTGAATGCAAGACAACGGCTTTGGATGGAAACTCTTGAAGATTATGAGTGTACAATTAAATACCATCCAGGTAAAGCCAATGTGGTCGCGGATGCACTGAGTAGTAAGCCTAGTGTATCTAGTTTGGAAGGAACGAGTGGAGATAAGAAAGAGCTAATTGAGTTAAAAGCTCGTATCTCTAATATCTCGATTCATCCGGATTTGAGACAATGGATATTTGAGTCACAAAGAAATGATCCCGAGGTTCGAAAGTTAACCGAGAAAGCTCGAGTTGATCCTGAGTGTCCATTTGGATTTGATGATACGGGAATTCTTCGGTTCAAGAACAGGTTTGTGGTTCCAACAGAGTTGAAGCGGGTTATTCTTGATGAAGCTCATAAGACTGCTTATTCGGTACATCCCGGAGGAAATAAGATGTATCGAGATCTTAAGCAATACTATTGGTGGAACGGGCTGAAAAGAGATGTGATTAATTATGTGAAACAGTGCCGGACTTGTCAGTTGGTGAAAGCAGAGCATCAGAAGCCATCGGGGCTATTACAACCATTGCCTATTCCAGAATGGAAGTAGGAACAGATTGCAATGGATTTTGTATCAGGTTTACCACGAGTGAAAGGTGGGTTCGATGGAATTTGGGTAATCGTGGACAGGTTAACTAAGTCAGCACATTTTCTTGCTATCCGAATGTCCGATAAGATCAATAAGCTAGCCAAGAAGTAGTGTGATGAAATTGTAAGGCTTCATGGAGTACCAGTTAGAATTATGTCAGATAGAGATCCCCGATTTACTTCAAGATTTTGGCAAGAACTTCAGCATTGTTTGGGTACGAATCTTCACTTCAGTACAGCTTTTCATCCGCAGACAGATGGGCAGTCCGAGAGATTAATCAGATATCTCGAGGATATGTTAAGGGCCTATGTGTTGGATTTTCAGAGTTCGTGGAAGGAACAGTTGCCGTTGATCGAGTTTGTCTACAATAATAGCTATCAATCCTCGATCGAGATGACACCATATGAAGCTCTTTATGGAAGGAAATGCAGGTCTCCGTTGTTTTTCGACCTAGAAGAATGGAAATGGACAAAACAGGAGGGTGTGAAAAGAGGGGAGAAGAAAGAGAAGCCCTCAAAAGCTATCCAAGACACCATTGATAAAGTCCAGATAATTCAGCGACAGATGAAAGCGGCTTAAGATCGCCAGAAAAGTTATATCGATAATCGAAGGAAGGATCTTGAATTTGAAGTTGGGATAGAGTGTTTCTAAAAGCCTCTCCACGTAAAGGATTCACAAGAATTGGTAAAGGAGGAAAGTTAAATCCTCGATACTTGGGACCGTATGAGATTTTGGAAAGAATTGGGGATACAGCTTATAGATTGGATTTGCCTCCAAGTCTGACAGGGATTCACAATGTATTTCATGTTTCACAGCTCAGGAAGTATTACTCATGTGAGTCAGTGGTTTTACCAGTGGAAGAAGTAGAGGCTGAACCAAATATCACCTTCGTACAGAAGCCGGTTAAAATTTTGGATCGAAAATTCCAAGAACTCCGAAATTGGCATATCCCACTAGTGAAAGTGTTATGGAGAAGTGATAAAACATAGGAAGCTACGTGCGAAACGGAGGACAAGATGATAAAATTCTATCCCGAGCTGCTTTTGAACGAGCAGTGAATCCGAGGACGGATTCTCTTTAAGGGGGGGAGGTTGTAACGCCCCGCATTCTCGTATGAACAGGTAAGTAGTATGTGCGTTATTTCATTCCTTACATGATTTAGATTCCATTTATATAAATGAATTGTTATAACATGAAATAATTTTTCGAAATTTTGTTTTATGTTATATTTGGATTATAAATATATGAACGGACTCGTATGATTATGAATTTCATGAATTTGGTGTTAACTGAATGAGATTATGTGATTTTTGTATATCGAGAACTTAATTGCAACTTATTTGAAAGTTTTGGACTCAATTGGGAATTGAGTTTGGGCTTAATTGCCACTTTTTTAAGGTTTAGGGACCTATTTGAATAATAGGCGACCATGAACGGTTTTCTTAATATCTTGGGCTCCGGACCTCGAAATCGAGATCCGTCTTCGACATTGAACTTATTTCAACAATTCCTAACCAATGAACCTAACCTCATACCTTTTCGATCTCGTTTGAATTCCAGACGGAGCATGTTTCAACTCACATGATCGTTATGATAATACTTGACCCTTAAAATCCTTTCCGGATCCGATTCGAACAGTATTTGACCCATTTCTTCATCCTTAAGAGCTGAATTTTCCTTCTTCTTGCTACCATAATGGTCGATCATCATCATCATCTCAAGAAGACAAGAGAAGCTCCAAGAAACCCCATTATTGATCAACCAAACCTTGAGCTCAAGATCAACCCTCATCCATTCTTCTTCCAAGGTAAACTTAGATACTGAATCTCCTCATCTTCATATATATTTTTATCCATAAGAAGCATGATTTATGTTAGAAATTCATGAGGGTTAGTGATGAGCATGAATAGTGAAATGAAAGCTTGAATCTTGTTAGGTGATCATCCATGGTTTAAATTGAGTTTTATTGTAAAAAGTATGATCATCTCATCTTCTCCATCATTTATATAAGCAAGGATTTAGTGTAAAGTGATTAAACCTTGAATTGCCATTAATGGAGCTCTAAGCTCCTTGAATGAAACATGAAGACAGAATGGATGTTTCCAATGATTTTGAATGAATTCTTATATAGGAGATTGAAGTACATGTTTTTCGTAAGTTATTGTGATGATTTCATGTTAATTCTCATGGTTGGGTGTTGGTTGTTGTTGCTGGAGCTCGAACATGGGTGTGTGTGTTTGTGTGTTCTTGGTGCGAGGAAGAAGAAGAGAAAATGGGGGATGACGCCTGGGCTTGTTAATGCCCATTAACCATTTTTGTACTGAGGAAGGTAACCTTCCTGAAGATTTGAACACATGTAACCGTTAACGCCAATTACCCCTTTTTGCCTAGAAAACGTTAACTCCCGTTACCTATGTTGGAGAAAGCTTCTGCCTCTGTTAACCCCCATTAACACTTTTGGCCTGGATTTTGGTAACCCCCATTACCCTTGCAAAATGGAGTGAGCAGGGGATGTTTGTGTAATTTTCTTTTCTTTTCGTTTATGTTACACACGAACTTTAATTACGTAATTGATGTGCAATTTGATTAATTCCTAAAATGCAATTACTTGCTTATGAATGCTTCGATATGTGAATAATGCAATTTGTTCGGTTGCTATCAATGTGATATTCACAAGGGATTATATGTTTTAATGATCATGAAAGAATACGGCCCCGCCGTATATTGGATAAATGATTCGTTTATGTGTTTATATGAACTTAATTGAACTCATGATCATCTTCATCACATGTTATTATCTCATATGCCTTCCATAAAACGTTTATTACATTGCCGAGCGTCAAATATGGTTATTTGAGTCTCACACCACTTTTATTGCATAGAACTTGGTCAGGTTGGAGACGAGGCCGGGCGGTGAGATCCTTGTTTCGTTCTTGTGAGAATCAGGTGGGTTTTTCTCCTATTCGTTAAATATATGACCCGATATACCCAATGTGCAAGTTTTTTGCCAAAGTATATCTATATTTATATTGAGTCTTTCAAGAGTCAATATTTTCAAACGTAAAACCTTTATTTTATGAACACTACCAAATGTTTTGGCGAGAATTGATTGAACACAATGAATTGGGGCCCTGGAACTTAGTGTACTTGGTGATCCGGGGAAGCTTGGGCTGACGGTGATACTCTTATACTAGTTCCACCAAACTACAGTGATACTGGACTTCAGTAGGAGATTAGTGAAAGAGGGGAACCGGGCTCTTGGGGATTCATGTACCCCACTAGTCATAATGTCGGGCCTTGCAAACCCGTCCACTACCTGGAGGAAAAAGAAGTAAATGAATGATTGAACGAACGATCAATGATTAAGCACAAAAGATGATATGTGTGTGATCACAAATGATTAAAATGATTAAGGATACACAAGGTGCAAGTTGGAGACTTAGCCACTCGTCGGCACACGTATAACCTAAAGAATGAAATTTGATTGTTATAATTCCGTTCGTTGTCTTTCTTAATTTGTTCCACTTGGGAAAATGTTTTAACACCTCGTCCGGAATTATAACTTGCATGTATGCGTTTCAATTCTGCCCTAATATTGTAATATGCCTATTTTATACCCACCAGTCAATCTAAGACTGAACCCGGAGTTGTTTCGGTGTCTCTTTTGCAGGTGGGAAGGCTAGGCGGGAATACAAGTCTAAGAGAGAGTCTTGCATTAGTGTCTAGCGTTTCTTTATGTATACACTCATGCCTTCATCACTTTTGGATATTATATGTATTATGGAGCGTATATGAATGATATGAGGCCGTGTGAGGGCCGTACATAGATATCTCGTGTAAATATAGCATGTTATGCTTCCGCTTTTAATGCTTGCTATGTTGAGTTATATTTGATGAATGATTAAGGGTTAGTCCCGCCTAGCTTAGTGTATGTGTTGTGTCCCCGTTCGCCACGATTTGGCACGTGTATGGAAATCCATTTCATACACGGGGTCGGGTCTTGGTGCGGGGGATGTGACGTCTTGCGCTGGGGCGTTACATTACCTACGGAGGTGATTTGGTCGGAATTTCGATCGGCGACCACAGGGTTATTGAAGTTCTCGACGAGACGAGTCCGTAGCTAAAAGCTGATCATTGAAAATCGTGGTGATGGAGGCGCGACGCTGAAGTAGCAACGACGAATGACGGTGACTGGGGCTTGGGTATTTTCGGTGACTTTTTGCGGCTAACTCAAGGTAGATTTTGATAAGTTTTGTAGCACCCCGGAGCGCAAGGGCACCACATCCCCCGCACCATAGCCCGATAAGTGTAACAAAATGGGGACTCCGCACACGCACCAAGCCATGGCGAATGGGAGACAACCAAAAATCACATCCTAGCTAGGCAGTCTAGACCCTAATTCAGAGTGTGTAATGAACATAATTCCACGGAAGCGAGAATTTTAAAACAACACAGCATGCTAGCAAATGTCATAAACAAATTATACAGCTTAAATACAAGATACATATACAAATCTTATCCCAGGCCAGAGTGTAATTACCAAATTTATACATATTTCAAAATGTACAAAATACATTAAAGTAAATGAAATACTATGCATGAAACTCGAGCTATCCTTAAGAACGACATAAGGACAACCGTCTAGCACAAACTTCCCAAAAGCACCTGCAACATAAACAAAACGGGGAAAATGGGGAACAAAAATGAGGGTCGGTCCTAAAGACTGGTGAGGGGCTAACACACACACACATATATATAAGTAAGAGCATAGCATATTCAAAAGTTAAAGAGTTCATGAACCGGGGCGTGGTTTTTGCATTCTAAATCATTTTATCCCGTGATATTATATATAAGGAAAAAGGTTAAGGCCGAAGGCCAAAATCAACCATTTTTAGTAATTTATAGTCCACTCCCGTTTCACAAACCGTATTCATAATCAAAATGATAACCACTCGGCGAGAACGAGTTCAAACCTACTTACTCCCTTCATAATCATAATCAAAACGAAACAAACAAACTCATAAACAATCCTCCTTCTCCGGTTGGGGATGAGGAGGCCTTCCTCAACCCCGTTCTCTCGTTAAAATTTGTGAGTCGGGGGATCCTACCCGCTCCCCAACAGGTGTTAACCGCCGTTGCTCGAGAAACCGCCATCCTCTCGAACTCCCAAGGATGGGCGAATTTTCATACATAAAAAAAATTAGGGTTGTGTTAATGAGAGAGCTCGGCGACCCCTTGGCCGTCCCGAGAATCACATACCACTTCCCCTGGCCCATTTTTTAATTCATAATTCATAGTCTTAATATTCTCGAAATTTCATAATTTTCCGACTTATATCCAAAATCTTAATCTCGCTATTTTCAAAACGTTCACACACACCAACCCTTCTCAAATCAAACAATGTAAAATAGATTACGTATATTGTAACAGCCCGGATTTTTGAGATCAGGATAGCACGGGTAAGTAAAGGGTTAAGAGGAAAGCGTTTATAGCCTTAGTTCATTATACATTTCATTCTATGTGAATTATGTGCATCTATGTTTCGATTTATGATTTGTGCCTTTTTTAGAGAACCATATCACTATTCATCCACCGAACCCTAAACCTTTACCTAGACCTTGAAAAACCTTAGAAAGCTGATTTCTATATTTTCCGAACTCATATCATAGCTTTCATTGTTCCAAAATATATTTTTAAAATTGTTTGTTGAAAATTCCATTTAGGTCCCTAGGTACTATTCATCTTTAATTGTAGGAATTTTCGAAACACTTTTACCTATTCAATATTGGGCTCGATAGAATTCTTGCGAAATTTTATGAATTTTGGTATGATTTCCGAACCCTAATTCTTAACGTAGCTTCCATAGAAATCAAAACCGGCCGAAAAACCCTAATTTTGCCCTAAATTAGAAATTTCTGAATTTCAACGTTTTTCCTATGCAATATTATAACCATTATGATCCTTGGATTATTTTATGAATTTTATGACCTTTTCCAAACTCTAGTTCAAACCCTAACTCGATTTATAAATTTTTCTTTATTTTTCCCAAAGTATTATTTCTACCGTAAAAACTAATTTTCAAACCGTCCAACATTTGGTATACAATATTACAGTCAAAATGATCCTTTAATTATTTCAAGAATCATGGACACTTTCTCGGGAATCAATTCACATTCTAGCTTCGTTTATGAATTTTATTGTATTTTTCAAAATTCCCGAACGACTACTACTTTAAATGTAGACGTTCAAACGTTAAGTATTTATAACCATTAGAAAGCTCTTTCGATTCTCTTTCTTTTGCAATTTCTCTCATTTCAAACTAAACCCTAGACATTCTTCTACGAATTTATTACCATTTTCATCCTATTTTAGAATTATTTTTATTTTGTCATGATTACTAAATTAATTAATTATTTCTTAAACTTACACATAAGTATACACTTAACCCCCCCTAATAAATGAACCTAGCTTACTCACACCATGATTCATCTAATTAATTTCAACATAAGCCCTTAAATTCCAACTATAAATACCCTAGAGCTTATAACATAAACTTCACACAAAAACCATCACATTTGCTCCCCAAACTCACGACCAACCCTCTCTCTCTCTCTAAGGTGAAATTTTCTTTTATTATTTCATGCTTTATGTTATGTTTTTAATATTATAATATTATTAGCATGCTTAGGAATAATAAAATTATGCTTTAGGAATTTATTTTTATAATATATATGCATAATTGTTAGTTTTATGTGTAATGTGCCTACATTATGAAATTTTATTTAATTAATTGCATGAATTATGATATGTTGTAGCATGAGTATGTATTTAAATAATTATGTTCTTATTGGATTAAATTTATGCTTAGAATAATTTATTTAGATTTAATTTCATAATTAAAGTGTTACATTTGAATTTAATTATATGATATGAATTCAAAAATTTATTGAATGTGATCATGAACTAGTATGAACATCTTCATAAGCTTAAAAACACCTTCATAATGTTCTTGAACCAAATTCATGTGCTCGTGTGATAGTGTGTGTATGTGTGTGTTTAATTTTGTGTTATAAAGTGTTTAATTCATAAGAAATTGAATAGTAAATGTTTTTAATAGTAATTTTGACTTTTTGGTCAACATTTAATTAATAATTTCCAAATTAATTTAAAATTAATTATAAAATAGGATTTTGGAATTTTAAATAAAGATTTTTTTTCAAAATTAATTCAAAAATTAATAAAATTATAAAATAATTTCAAAATCAACCTACATTGTTGAATTAAATTCTAAATTTAATTCCTAATGTTCTAATTAAGGTCACAACATGATTAATAAATATTTAAGTGGTTAAAGAAATTTTTGAAACCTAATTAATTAATTAATTTTCCTTAAACAGTTAAAATTAAATTTTGCCGGAAAATAATTTATAAATGTTATAAGAATTTCCTAATATGTTATATTTCCTAAACCTTATGTGATTATGTGACTAGAATAATAAGAATCTAGTTCTAAGTCAGTAGTAATTATTTTCAGGTGACAATTGCACTGAACAGTGGGATCCGTTCCAATCTGTTTGAATTTTAATACTAGGTGAGGGTTAAAACATTTTCAACTGGAATCATGTTTATATCTATATCTAATTATAAAATGATTTCCAAACCTATCTATTATTTGATTTCCTATCTATATATATCAATATTATACATATTCCTCTTTATGAGGAAAATACCAATAAGTCGGAATCAGGATCTTATACGGACATTTTATATTTCAGTCCTATTAATACTAAGAACTGATTCCCGACTAAGCAAGTCAATCATTATCATTTATCAAAATGGGCCCGGCGTGCAGCTGTGTCGAGCAATACTCGGAAGGTAACGGGCCGAGAGTATTGTTGGGGCCACAGACCGCCACCAACTCTTGGTAGTGGTTTAGCTGGAGGTTAGTTACTCCACGCCAAGAGACTTACAAGGGAGAATAACCTCCCTGGGAGAGAAAGCTTTCTCCTACATATTACATATCGTTGGTAGGGTTTGCTCCCCTACTGACACTACGGTGTTGTGGAGTTATTATCATATTTAGTTTTATTAAAATATTGGTGCCTTGATCAGCCCGGTACTATTTTACAAATATTTTAAGGAGATTGGAGGGAGACGCCTTACTTGCAGGCGGTACAAATCTTTTATTAAACGGTTCATCATTTATAAATAAACTCCAAATACTCCTATCCCGGTTTCTAACTTATGAACCGTATCATATTTGCTATATCCTATTGCTATCATTTAATATATATATATATATATATATATATAACCATATATATATCTAAATCTAATCTTCCTTCACTTAGTCACTTTGACTAATTCCTCGCCTGTTTTAAAAACATGATTTCAGGGAGCGAGGACAACGACACCTAGAGGTATCTTGAAGCCATAGGTGTCATATTTATTAGATCAGGCTTAGATTAAGAGCATTTAATTCTGATCATGTATATATTGCTAATAAATTGCTCTCACATTAACTCCGTACACTACACTATTATATTACCCCCTTACAATATCATGCACTATTTTGTGTGTTATCATGTTGCTTGTTGCAAATTTTAAATTCTTCCATTTTCCGCTACATTTTACCCTACGGTCTACTTAAGTACTGTCTATACCGTTCGCCGTAGTATTTCTCGGGTGCTAGGTCTCACATCCACTCGAGGGTAGTACGGTGCGGGAGTTGTAGTGTTAGGGGGCGCTACATATATATAAAAACGTTTTCAAATGATTTCATAGCAAACAGGACAAATCCCAAAAAATACTAATCAAACATTTATTTACATAATTATATATATACGAAAGTCACATGTAGGGTTAAAATACAATTAGGGTTATAGGTCACTTAACTAAAAGGAAGAAAACCCCTCCTTCCCAACGTATCGGGCCAAAAAGGGATCAATGAACTCCTACAAGACGACCACGTCACCCTCGGGAAGAACCTATGACCAAAAGAGACAACAAGAAATGTACTTCAACTCAAAATGAATCATATTGACGCTCGAAAAATGCATATGAATGCAAGTGATGCATATGACGCTTAACAAGTTAACATACGATGCATGCAAGTTCGTATTAAATCATAAGTCCTAGAAAGCATCATAAACGAGTCCATAAACTTCATATAACAAGCATATCATATCATACAACATGTTATCAAAGCATTCATATCATATAAGGAGCAAGGAATGATCATGCAAGGAATATAAGCGAGACATGAAGTCATACACGCACGTTAGAGTTGCATATCGCACATAAGAGACCCGAATTCGAAAATGAGCACATAAATCAAGCCATAAATTCATAATATACAAGTTAACACATAATACATCAAGTTAACAATGCATACAAGTCATAAAAAGGGTGTGAAAAGCCAAAGAAGAGCAACGAAACGACGAAAGAAACTCCCTCCAGGAGCCGCCCAGGGACATGACACGGCCATGTCCAAAATACACATGAAACAGACATGGCCGTGTCCGATTTTTCAAAAATGAAGAGCCCAAATCGAGCCTCTGACATGGCCATGTCAAGATTCAGCTCATATAGGACACGGCCGTGTGAAGCTCAAATTTTCGAAAACAAAGAGATACCGCAGCTTTGGCTTTTGGAAGGCAAAACAGGGCATTTTCGTGCAGCATCTTGGGGAGGTTTTCTTAGGCCATAAAGTAAACATAACAAGCATGAAATCAACATCAAAACATCACTAGTTCATGCACAAAATTACAGCAACCATTAGCTCCAAAACAGCCACACAAAACCGTTTCAAGGGAGGTATGAATACAAGTTATGTTCTAACTCACATATGCAGCTGAAAAGGGGCATGAAATCAAGGAAAAACAGAGCATATTCATAGAGAAACATGTATATTACATAACCAAGCATTAATACATCAAATTGGAGGCAAGAATTCATCGAACAAATCTCAAAAACATGACAGCAGTTCATACCGGGAAGAGCAGTTCGAAATTCCAGTTTTCATGTCCAAAAACTCAAGGTTTCATCCAAGCTATCAATGGTGAATCATTCCTAATATATATAGAATGAATTATGAATCAATAATGGAAGTAAAGAAGCTCATATAAACAACAAACATGCATCAAACCAGTCCCAAACTCAAGCTAAGGCACGGAAGCAAGAAATGACCTCTAACCCTTCCTATTCATGCATAGCCCCAGACTCAAATCAAATCTGAATTAAAGCATGAAATTCATGGATCAAATTCATCATATAATGAAGGAGAATTCTAAAATATACTTACCTTCAAGAGTTGATGAAGTATGGAAGAGTTTTGGCTCCAAAATCACAAAGTCATGAAGAGGGCTTTTCTTTCTCCTTCTTTCTCCATGGTTCATCAGCTTTTCCTCTCTTGTGTGGGGTGTGGTTCGAACAGCAGCAGGTAAGGGATAGAGATAGAGGTGAATAATGGTCATAAAAACCAAGGGTTAAGGCTTGAGTATGGTTAGTTTGAGCCCATAAGTACAAGACTAGTCAAAGGGGGTCACTTTGGTGCAAGATGCTCATTCCGGGTGAAATACGGGGGTCCAAATGGGCTTATAAAAATACCAAATCAGGTTCAAAAGTTTCCTTTCTTCGTTATCAGTCCGACTCTTCTTCCGGAATTCGAATCCGAATTCCCGAGCTCAAGTTATGGCCCCCGGAACCCAAGGTGCGCTAAAGCTAGTTAGGCCCTCGAGTCCCTCATAAATCCCATCTTTACAAAACGAGCCAAGAACCAAATAAAACAAACTCTAAAACACGTAACGAGCATGTAAACAAATTTATAACTCACATAAGTCACACATACCAAGATTTCTCAAAAATCGGAATTAAGTCCGGGCACTTAGAAAGCAAATTTCGAGGCACGTAGTCAAATACGTTTAAAATTCAAGTTTTGAAGTTAAACAAATAATTACAATTAATTTCAAATAATCATATAATCATTAAAATAACACATATTTGCATAATTTAAATAATTTTAATACGCATATAACACTCTTGATACGGCGTACCTATACGGGCGGGCGAGCGGGATGTTACAACCTCTCCCCCTTCAAAAGGACCTATCCTCAGGTCCTAAGGGGTCTTGAACGGTTCCGAAGACAACCCAACTCCACACTTCCACTGCGCCACTCTGATCTCAGACTTCTCGAGACCCTATCTCCTTAAATAGCAAACCAGACGCAAAGTCCTAGTCGTTTGCCCCCATTTCCCAAATAAATTTGGGAGTAGTTGGAGAATCCTCAACCATTGGCATATAGACATTACTACATAAAGTCTATAACATCTTTGTTCTGCCACTACATTCGGTCTCCCAAAACTCCTAACAACTTCAAACCATGAGCGGATAGGCTCGTGACCTTGTACTTCTCGAGGCGTAGGCTATAGTTCTTCTGTAAACAACACACAACAAAGGCCTTCCTTGGTGCCTCGGTTGGAAACAAAGTAGCCTTTCGTACCTCCGGTTAGGCAAAAGCCGATGCCGAGGGCAACTCTCTTCAACCGTCTCCTCCCACTCAAAACCATACCTCTTACTCTGAGGTAATCCTGGGTTCTTCCATGAGGAATATCAATGGGTTAGTCTTCAATCTCATACCCGATGACACCGTTGAGCCCCGAATGGACCTCGCAAAAGCAAACACCAATCTGAGAGACAGCAAAGCACCTTCAAACAAGCCCACTGAAAGCAGCTCGACCCTCACATCTCACCCAACACTTATGAACACTCAACAGCACCAAACTCCCACCAAAAGAAAGTTAACACAAAAGGAAGAGAAAGCACACCACAAGCAACAATTAAGAAGTGAAGGAAGCACACCAAAACACGAACCAAGAAGGGAAAGGAACATACAACAAAAAAGAACTAAGAAAGAAAGGAAACACATAACAAGTAAAATCTAAGAAGCACTTAAAGAACAAAGAAAAAGGCAACGAACACATGGGTTTCCCCAAGATTAAAATATGCATGAAATGAGATGCCATGAATGCTTAGTGTACCTTTCACCGTGGCGGTAGTGTCGAACTCGTGGTCGGATTCTTCACTTTCACTTTCGTTAACTCGAATTTGATTTGGAGTCTTGGAACTACGACTCTTCATAGGCTTCAGATTCTTCTCCTCCGGACAACCATTTGCTAAGTGTCCCAATTCTCCGCACTTGTAACATCTATCGAACTTCTTCCGACAAACTTCTTGAGTTCTAGAAGTTAGAATTAAGGATTATTTATTTGATATAAAAGTAGACAAGAAGGTATTTCCAACGATATATGGCTTGAATTTTAGTTCAAAGCGATGTAAAAATAGCATAAGCTTGAAGTGGGATGAAAGCAGTTTTTCGGCGAAGTGGTGACACCATAATTGATCCATTATATCTCACAATAAAGGAATGATTTTAATGTGATTCCAATGGGATATTACTCTAGACTTCAAAAGATTTTTTTGGTTAAAATTTCAGGTCAATCGAAGCTCATTTGAATAGGTAAGGCAGAACAAAACCGTACATATGTTCAGGCATGGGGAGACACGAGGGTATCTCCTTCCAATAAGAAAAAGAGACACGTGGGTGTCGGAGGTCAGTAGCTAAACTGAAGGAGACACGGGGGTGTCTCCCCCCTAGTAAAAAAGGTGACACCCCATTGTCTAAGGTTAGAAACCTGCTGAAACGAATTAAATTTTAGGCATGGGCATGTCATCTCGGGCACGAGGGGGTGTTACCTTTCCAACTGCATTTTCTCATGGAAAAAGATCTGCAAATCCCCTGTTATCCATGACAAACCATAGAAGCAACATGAAGAAAAGATAAGGAGCAATTATACCATAAAAATGAAGCACACAACTCATGCAATTAAAACCCTAAACGCAACACAAACATAGAGCAAGGAAAGGATGCAAATGTTTCAAGTTTTCATACATACAAGCTCAAGAACATCAATGGCATCTCATTCAACACTCAAGAATCATCAAATACAAGTTCATACAAGTATAAAATAAGCTCAAGTGATCATAAATCAAGCTTCAAACCAAGAAATAACTTGAAGATATGTAAATGATTCAAAATTCCTACAAAACCCGTACTAATCATCATGTTGCTCATAACTCTATCAAACCAAGCTCAAAATAAACAAATCACTGATAAAAAGAACCAAAAGAGGAAGAAGAACAAGAATCTAAGCTTACCTCTTGAATTGGATGAAGGATGGAAGAGATATGAGCTCAAAATCCCTTGGGTGTGAATAGTGATGAGATGACTTCTCTTTCTTGCTTTGGAGCTGATCTTTTCCTTTATTTTCTTGGTAGGTTAGAAAATGTGTCATGAAAATCAGATAGGGGGTGTGTTGGGGTGAACAGGGTTCAATTCATGGGTCATATGGAGGTTAAATGGGTCGGATATGGCCAAAACGGGTAGGATAGTGCATACCGATTCAAGCTGTTTAGTTCGGTAAAGATTCGGATATTCAAACGGGCTTAAAAAGTTATGAGACTTGTTTCATTGGATCTAAATTATCGAAATAAGTCCAACAGTTGTGTCGGAATTCAAATCCAAATTCTCGAGCTCAAGTTATGCTTCCCGGAACCCAAGGTGCACTAAATGCTCTTTAGCCCCTTGAAGTCCCGTTCCACCAAAACGATTCAAAACCTCAATAAACTAACCCGAAAACATAAAATGAGCATATAAACATGTTCAGAACTCAAATATCTCATCCATATCAAGTTATCACAAAAATCGAAATTGAATTCGGGTACAAATGAATCAAGTTCCAAGGCAACGAGCATAAACGTTCAAATTTCATATCCATAATTCAACAACTAATTTGATATAAATTCAAATAGCACATAAACATTAAAATTAACATATAATTAAATAATTAAACAATTCAAAAGTTCAAGTATCACTCTCATGACGACATACCTCTACGTACAAAGACGTGGGGCGTCACATACCTTGTGAAGAAAGTTTCTTGGGAGGATGTACCTTGCGAGGACGCTTGCTTGGGAGTTTATGAGCTCAGGGGATATGGAGTAAGTAGGGTAACAGGAAAACAAGGGCTGACGGTTAACCTTTAGGAAATTCCCACTTGATCTAGAAACACTCTTGGGAGGGCTTCAAAACCCAGTATAAAATTAGAGAAAATACAACTAACATGGCCCCTGATCCAAATTAACGCCTGTGACACCCAGTTTCTTCGGTAAGCCAGTGTTTAAACTAATACGTATTTCTTTGTTCATAATCGTTTTTACGTGAATTCGGTGTCAAGCATGTCCATTATGAGAAACTAAAAGAATTACATGATTTATGAATGCATTTATTTGATATTAGCATGTTTTATGATTGATTTAAATTAGTGTTGGACCTAATTATCATGTTTTATAAGTTTTGGTGCTTATTTGTAAATAGGTCAAATTTAAGCCCGTTTAAATTCTGATTTAAATTCTGATACCTCCATTGGATTTGTTTCGACGATTCGAGTCCAACGGAACAGGCCCCATATTTTTCTAAGCTCATTTGAACCCCTTAAGATTTAAAATTCGTCCCAAATGGATCGAATATTTAACAGAATCGATTTTTGAGCAAACTGAACCCATCATTGAACCAAACCAACTGGTTCTCTCTGTTGGAAAACACAGAGTAAAAGAAACGGAAGTTTTAAAAAAATTTCAAAAGGGATCATGATCTTGCAATGTTCATTTCAAAACTTTTGGGATTTCAAGAAACTTACAAGAATTGAAGCTTTCTTGAAACGTATTGAGCCGCCCTCAAACGTTCTTCATACGGCCCCATATTTGTCTAAGCCCGTTTGAACCCCTTAAAATTTAAAATTCATCCCGAATGGACTGAATATTTAACAGAATCGGTTTTTGAGCAAACCGAACCCATCCTTGAACCAAACCAACTGGTTCTCTCTATTGGAAAACACAGAGTAAAAGAAACAGAAGTTTGAAATTTTTTTCAAAAGGGATCATGATCTTGCAATGTTCATTTCAAAACTTTTGGGATTTCAAGAAACTTACAAGAATTGAAGCTCTCTTGAAACGTATTGAGCTGCCCTTAAACATTCTTCATGCGGCATGAAATCCCCGTTTCTTGAACAATTCTTTCTTCGAGATTCCAAAGTAGAAATGTAGCACCCGGGACGATAGGCGCCACATCCCCCGCACTATGAGTCTAGTCCACACAAGAAATGGATAGTCCAAGTATGAATCGGACTCATAGCGAACGGGAGACAAAATAAAAACAACTTTGCTAGGCAGAATCTAACCCCATACCAAATAACTCAAGAAAAAGAAAACCAAATGTGCAATGCGGAAGCAATAACATACAATTCATACCTTTCAACAATTACTACAAGTCTACCAATTCCAACAAATAATTTAAATCCATCATGCATCCTAACAACGGGTTCAGCTAAACATGCAACCTGTCCCGAATTAAAAATCAACAATGAATCATAGTTGGCACACAAGCCCAATTACGTCAGGAGATACAATTATAATATATCAATATGAGATGTGACTCGAGTGTACAAGTGTGACTCGATCAAGAATGCAATGACTCGACTCCCGCCTAGCCAAAACCTGCAAGAACTGAGAAGTGGGAAAGAGGGGTCAGTCTCTAGAAGACTGAGCGAGCAGGAGCTATACATATATATAAAAACATGCACATGCAAGTCATAAATTCCGAGCAAAGTTTTATTTAAAGTTAGTTCCCACGAGGCAATAAAAGGACTAAGCAATGCTCGGGTTTTACGACTAATTCATATTAAATGCATTAAGTTCATAATTCATACATAAACATAATGGCTCGGCGAGTGATCGTGCACAATCTCCAACCAAACTCCGACCGTGTACGACAAATATCAACAATACATTGAATACGTGATCATGCAATATACATAATACACACAAATCATATAACATAGTCGTTTGGGCGATCCGTGTCCCGGCCTTCCCGCACGGTGCATAACAATCATAATACAATCATATTCATAAAACAAGTTTCAACCTTCTTCCTCCGGGTGATGGCCGGGTGATCGGCCCGAACCATCCATGCATGGACCAAAAGGGTTTCATGACTCCCCTAGTGGCACTCAGCGTCCATTCCTCGCTAACTCCTAACGAGGTCCAGTTACGCCGTTAATATAATGGAATCAGCACATGGGATCACCGTCGGCCCTTGCCTCCCCGGATAGCCACATGTACTAATTCCTGGGCCCGTGAACATATCATACATACGTAATCTCGCCAAACCATATCAGTTCATGTGAAACATATCATATTTCATATTTCATTAGAAAAGGGTTTACTCGATCATAAATTACTCGAGGACTCTACTTCGAAAATATCATATATATATTTATAAGGTTTTGGCCAAAGCTTTTCAATAAGGGTTGTAGGGTTTGATATGTAACTAGAACGAAAACACCCTCACCTGGAAGAAGGCAATACGAGGATACAAGCTAGGTCGGGTGCCTATTGATCATGATATCTCCTCCCTGGAGATGAACTGTACGAGAGAAAGACATAATGTGTACTCGTGAGAAACGACTCAATATGAAACCAATTAGGACGCACAGCAATGTTATGAATATGATATGAATGCATAAGAGATGATATGGTATCATGGAAACATTCATATGCACAATTCATTACTTAAAGTCATGTAAACAAGCCATTCATTCATTCCAAGAGAAGTTCATATCCGTTCGAGTTCATAACTTCCATATTTCATACCCAATAAATCCGAGAAATTCAAATAATAATCATAACATATGATATAACATGTATACATATCATACAAGTGATAAACTAAGAGTTACATAAGCAATTAGGGTGTACATTGAGAGTCAAGATCCATGCATGTGCATATTAGGAGCAATTAAGACACGTTGGGCCATAACTTGTAAAATATTCCATGAAAAATCATAAAATTTCATCATACCCAAGATAATACATGTTAGCAATGTATATGAAGTAAAAATCATTTCACGAAGGCACCTTATCACATAATTCATTCAAGTACATTCAATACATGGAGTTATCAAGTTCCTTCGTTCATAGCTTTCATATTTCAAAGCAATTCAAGTCATAAACTTCATACATTAATCAAAACACCTCATAAAGCATGTTAGTATAGCATATAAGTCATATAAGGAGTCGAGGAGGTGCAAGGAAGGCGATAGAACGAGTTTTGGCAAAGTTTAGCAAAAGTTAGGAAAAGTTGACAATTTTCGAAAATGCGCAAGATGTAGAAAAATGGGTATATCTTGAGTTTGACAAATTGGAATTAAGTTTTACTTGTTGGAGGTGAAACTAGACACATAGATGTTTTCAAGTATATCTGGGACGAATCATGGTTCAAAGCGAGGTGAAAATGGCATAGGTTTGAAATTGGACGAACGCAGATTGTCGAAGAAGTGGCGACACCAAAATGAATTGATCATATCTCATAAATGAGAAAATATATTAAGATTATTCCAATTGGAGGATGTTCTAGACTTCAATAGGTTTCCGAGGGTTCAAAAATCAGGTCAATCTGAGTCCGTATGAGGGAGAACGAAGCAAAACAATCTCAGGCTGAAACAGGGGAGGGTCCAAAGTTTCTGCCTCAAATCCACCCCCGTGGATTTTTCCAAAAGGAAAAATCCACCCTCGCGGATTCAGAACAGAGGCCAAAAAAACGCAGAAAACAGGGTACAAACGCGGGAGAAGACCAAAAATCACCAAAACACATTAAAACTCAACCCAAATCACTTAAAACATGCAATATACTAAGTAGGAACATTAAATACAAGTTTAGGACAATTAAGAACACATTAATTCACAAACCCATCAAATATAAATACATATACATACACCTATGTACATATATATACACACACATACTCTTGCTCCAAAAATTGAAACAACCAAGTATAAAACTCATGGAATAACATGTATTCATGTATTTTCACACAAGAAGTCAAGTTACAAAGCAAGAATCATAAAACCCTATTATCACCCAACATATTCATATATATATATATATACACACATATACCTTGGAAAGGAAGAAGAAGAGGAAGAAATGGTTGAAGCTTGAATTCTTGGATAAAACTTGATGAAATTCCCTTGTCTCCTTGTTTGGTAGCTTGGATCGATCAAAAGAAAAAGAGGGAAGAAGTTGGGAGCCCTTGTTTTTGCTAGAAGAAATGAAAGAAGAAGAATGAGAATGTGGAGGGGGGGTTTGGATCGTGTATATGGAGAGGGAGAAGAGAAGAATTTGCACTTTGGTCCTTTGAGAATTTAAGTGATTCAATTAGGACCCCAAGGTTTGGTAAGTGAATAATTGAGGTCCAATTAAAAGTTCTATTGAGTCTAAGGATTTCATATAATTTCAAATAAGTGCATAAGTGAAATAAATATTTAATTGGCAATTAAGCATGTTATAAACAAATTCAAATAGCATAATCAAATAAATCATCTAAGTCACATTAGTCACATGACAGCAATTTAGTTCACGAAATTAATATGTTAAACGATCACTTAACAATTAAAACACATAAATGTCACATAACTCTCAGTCTAAACCCACTCGTGACGTCATACCTGTATGGCCGAAAAGTCGGGGCGTTACATCCTCTCCCCCTTAAGAAGGACATGTCCCCAGGTCCACTGCCTTGATTCTGAACTTTGTGTAACATTCCCGTGTTCATCCCACGCGGGTTAGCAACTCCCCGTCAGGAATTAGTTCGGAAAAGGTCTTCAAGCAACAAGTGGTCTTCAATTGCTGTTAAATCACGATCCTTAACTCACCGAACCCTAAGCACTCGAAAGTCTAATCAGGTAGCAAGTAATGAAAGAGCCCCGTCTTTCGAACAACAAGGAGAGAACCCCGTCTCTCACAAGCAACAACGAGAGAACCCCGTCTCTCGGACAACAAAGAGAGAATCCCGTCTCTCCAACAGACAAGGAACGAGAAACTCTCAAACTCTCAAAACAACAACTAAATAAACAATCATGCCGCAACCACACAAGAAACAAGTAGGAGTTATCAAATACATCGAGAATCAATCATACAAGAACAATTAATACAACAAGTAATCCAAGCACTTAGCATCATAAAATTATTCGAAATAAAGTTGTATGTATGTATATGCCATGGATGCTAAATGTACCGTTCACCGATGCTCGAGAATCTTATATTGTACTGATCCGATTCAACACTTGATTCCTTCCATAGTGTCAGGCATTGCAATCCCCGATGTACTCAATACTTAAATAACCACCCGATCTTCATCACAAAGTATTTTCCCTTATCTTCTCTAAACACGATAGTTCGAAGCTCTAATTTTTAGTGCGCGCTTGATCTTAACCCAATTAGCTCGTTATCCACCTCGATTAGTATTCGACCTTCTTAGTTGTTCAAGTTAGCCTTTAATTGCTTAAGTTCTAACCTCCAACTTGAATACTTAAGTTAATCTTTAGTAACTCAATTTCCATTAAATGTTAGACCTTCCATTCCATCTCATATCGCCTTTGTAGACTCACGTTACCTGTGGATTCTTGCATTTCCCTTGTTCTTTTTTTTTTTTTTTTTTTTTGAAGTGACCTGTTCGAGCATAACCGTAGATTTAAATCATCTTCTGGGTCGGCTCTCCCCCTTAAGAGATTCTATCTCAACCCTTTGAACTTGTTCTATCACTTATGGAATATAGGATTCCCAACTTCTTAACTTTATCTTCCTTGGTATAAAGGTCTTAGTTAAGCTACTTGTCCGGTGGCATTATTCATATTTACGTTGAAGTGATTGGTAGAGATAACTACCTACTTCTTCTATTCTACCCTCCAGCTCTATTTTCCCGAGCCTCGATATTTCCTCTTTCCTTTTGTTCCACACACTTTGCAATCCAATAGTCCTCTTATCTCAAATCGGATGCGGCTCGGTCGAAGTAACACTTGAGGAATGGAGTGGAGAAAGTTCCTATCAATTAAACACTAAACCATGCATGTTGGATTAAGATGCCAATGCACATAGCCAACATATAAGGATGCAACACATTAGAGCAAGCACTTAATGTAAAGATCTATACACACATACAAAAATATAGAACAGTAAATAATTTAAAGCGATGTATGATGCACGTGCCATGAATATATTAAACCTGTCACCGTGGCGATAAGCTTGAGCTTAGATATTTGTTCTCCATTTCCTTATGTAAAGGCTTGCCTCGAACTTATTGATCATGGCTTGTTTACCCAGGGTCTTCTAAATCCTTAAAATGTTCTTGTATCAACTTGTGTTTTGCCATTGTCGATCTTGCCATTCTTGATTCCAAAGTCTTCTATGGTCATGGAATTGGGTATTTCGATCCTTTCCCGAAATTGGATTTCCAATTGTTGTCGGAATCTTCATCTTGATTTTCACTCCATTTGAAGTTTTCTTGACTTATACTTTACGAATTTATATCAATGGAATGCACTCGCCCTCCAATTGTTTACGCTTGGTTTTATAATCTCCTCCAAAGGTTCTTTGTCTTCCTTTATCATTTCCATTTATTGCTCCATATCTCTGTGCTGCTCGACTTTCTTTATCTTTTCCAAATTCGATTCCTACCTTGTCCGGAGCCCAAGTATCCCAAGTCATCACTCATTTTCCTTTGTTCCCCGGAATTAATTTCTAATGCATTTTGTTTATTTGAAAGCTCTTCCTTGCAAATTTGTGTTGCTTACCATTCATTGACCCTATTATTCTTCAAACTTGATTTGTAATAGCTTGATTTTCTTGGAAGCCCATCCTCGAGATCTTCATTGCTCACTTATCAAGACACATATTTTACCTTGGGTCCTCTTGGTTATCATCGCCCTTTCATCGATCCAAACCTCGAAATAAAATACCCTTGAAGTTTTCCTTTCCTTCTTTCTTGAATTAAGTAATCCTAAGGAACCGGTTGATTAACCCTGGTAATGTAGGTGCATGTGTTGATCTTGTGAATGGTAGACGTCGCACACCCACTACTATCCTTTCGAATGCTCATCACTTCTTGGTAGTACTTGTCAATTATTCCTGCAAGTTGAGTTTTCCATCTCGGATTCCATCACTCGGATCATGGCCCGATTAAAGAAGGTCAGAACTCTCAAATTCTTGTAGAAAATCCCCGGTACATCCCTTACATCCTCCATGCTTGAAAGTAGGGCTCATGATGAGTTATTGTGATCGGGAGAATTGGTCGTGGTTTGATGTTGTAACAATATCCTAAAATCACAACTCATCTCAATTATGAATGCATGCCAGTTAGTAAGTGCATATGACACGTAGTTAGCATCAAAAGCACTTAATAATGCAAAATGCAACACTTAAATTAATAAAATTTAAGTTAAACACATTTAATAATAAATTTTCCACGTCAAATTTCAATAACAATGCTCATGATCAATGCGGTGCACACGTTGACACGTTGGTCCTAAGTCGTTCAACCTATACTTGACACGACACGACGCAAAGAACCCCGATTTTGCAACCGGGCTTTGATACCACTTAAGGATGTAGCACCCGGGACGATAGGCGCCACATCCCCCGCACTATGAGTCTAGTCCACACATGAAATGGATAGTGCAAGTATGAACTGGACTCATAGCGAACGGGAGACAAAATAAAAACAACCTTGCTAGGCGGAATCTAACCCCATACCAAATAATTCAAGAAAAAGAAAACCAAATGTGCAATGCGGAAGCAATAACATACAATTCATACCTTTCAACAATTACTACAAGTCCACCAATTCCAATACATAATTTAAATCCATCATGAATCCTAACAACGGGTTCAGCTAAACATGCAACCTGTCCCGAATTAAAAATCAACAATGAATCATAGTTGGCACACAGGCCCAATTACGTCAGGAGATACAATTATAATATATCAATATGAGATGTGACTCGAGTGTACAAGTGTGACTCGATCAAGAATGCAATGACTCGACTCCCGCCTAGCCAAAACCTGCAAGAACTGAGAAGTGGGAAAGAGGGGTCAGTCTCTAGAAGACTGAGCGAGCAGGAGCTATATATATATATAAAAACATGCACATGCAAGTCATAAATTCCAAGCAAAGTTTTATTTAAAGTTAGTTCCCACGAAGCAATGCTCGGGTTTTACGACTAATTCATATTAAATTCATTATGTTCATAATTCATACATAAACATAATGGCTCGGCGAGTGAGCGTGCATAATCTCCAACCAAACTCCGACCGTGTACGACAAATATCAACAATACATTGCATACGTGATCATACAATATACATAATACACACAAATCATATAACATAGTCGTTTGGACGATCCGTGTCCCGGCCTTCCCGCACGGTGCATAACAATCATAATACAATCATATTCATAAAACAAGTTTCAACCTTCTTCCTCCGGGTGATGGCCGGGTGATCGGCCCGAACCATCCATGCATGGACCATAAGGGTTTCATGACTCCCCTAGTGGCACTCAGCGTCCATTCCTCGCTAACTCCTAACGAGGTCCGGTTACGCCGTTAATATAATGGAATCAGCACATGGGATCACCGTCGGCCCTTGCCTCCCCGGATAGCCACATGTACTAATTCCTGGGCCCGTGAACATATCATACATACGTAATCTCGCCAAAACATATCAGTTCATGTGAAACATATCATATTTCATAATTCATTAGAAAAGGGTTTACTCGATCATAAATTACTCGAGGACTCTACTTCGAAAATATCATATATATATTTATAAGGTTTTGGCCAAAGCTTTTCAATAAGGGTTGTGGGTTTGATATGTAACTAGAACGAAAACACCCTGACCTGGAAGAAGGCAATACGAGGATACAAGCTAGGTCGGGTGCCTATTGATCATGATAACTCCTCCCTGGAGATGAACTGTACGAGAGAAAGACATAATGTGTACTCGTGAGAAACGACTCAATATGAAGCCAATTAGGACGCACGGCAATGTTATGAATATGATATGAATGGATAAGAGATGATATGGTATCATGGAAACATTCATATGCACAATTCATTACTTAAAGTCATGTAAACAAGTCATTCATTCATTCCAAGAGAAGTTCATATCCGTTCGAGTTCATAACTTCCATATTTCATACCCAATAAATCCGAGAAATTCAAATAATATTCATAACACATCATATAACATGTATACATATCATACAAGTGATAAACTAAGAGTTACATAAGCAATTAGGGTGTACATTGAGAGTCAAGATCCATGCATGCGCATATTAGGAGCAATTAAGACACGTTGGGGCATAACTTGTAAAATATTCCATGAAAAATCATAAAATTTCATCATACCCAAGATAATACATGTTAGCAATGTATATGAAGTAAAAATCATGTCATGAAGGCACCTTATCACATAATTCATTCAAGTACATTCAATACATGGAGTTATCAAGTTCCTTCCTTCATAGCTTTCATATTTCAAAGCAATTCAAGTCATAAACTTCATACATTAATCAAAACACCTCATAAAGCATGTTAGTACAGCATATAAGTCACATAAGGAGTCGAGGAGGTGCAAGGAAGGCGATAGAACGAGTTTTGGCAAAGTTTAGCAAAAGTTAGGAAAAGTTGACAATTTTCGAAAATGCGCAAGCTGTAGAAAAATGGGTATATCTTGAGTTTGACAAATTGGAATTAAGTTTTACTTGTTGGAGGCGAAACTAGACACGTAGATGTTTTCAAGGATATGTGGCACGAATCATGGTTCAAAGCGAGGTGAAAATGGCATAGGTTTGAAATTGGACGAACGCAGATTGTCGAAGAAGTGGCGACACCAAAATGAATTGATCATATCTCATAAATGAGAAAAGATATTAAGATTATTCCAATTGGAGGATGTTCTAGACTTCAATAGGTTTCCGAGGGTTCAAAAATCAGGTCAATCCGAGTCCGTATGGGGGAGAACGAAGCAAAACAATCTCAGGCCGAAACAGGGGAGGGTCCAAAGTTTCTGCCTCAAATCCACCCCCGTGGATTTTTCCAAAAGGAAAAATCCACCCTCGCGGATTCAGAACAGAGGTCAAAAAAACGCAGAAAACAGGGCACAAACGCGGGAGAAGACCAAAAATCACCAAAACACCTCAAAACTCAACCCAAATCACTTAAAACATGCAATATACTAAGTAGGAATATTAAATACAAGTTTAGGACAATTAAGAACACATTAATTCACAAACCCATCAAATATAAATACATATACATACACCTATGTACACATATATACACACACATACTCTTGCTCCAAAAATTGAAACAACCAAGTATAAAACTCATGGAATAACATGTATTCATGTATTTTCACACAAGAAGTCAAGTTATAAAGCAAGAATCATAAAACCCTATTATCACCCAACATATTCATATATATATATATATATACACACACATATACCTTGGAAAGGAAGAAGAAGAGGAAGAAATGGTTGAAGCTTGAATTCTTGGATAAAACTTGATGAAATTCCCTTGTCTCCTTGTTTGGTAGCTTGGATCGATCAAAAGAAAAAGAGGGAAGAAGTTGGGAGCCCTTGTTTTTGCTAGAAGAAATGAAAGAAGAAGAATGAGAATGTGGAGGGGGGGTTTGGATCGTGTATATGGAGAGGGAGAAGAGAAGAATTTGCACTTTGGTCCTTTGAGAATTTAAGTGATTCAATTAGGACCCCAAGGTTTGGTAAGTGAATAATTGAGGTCCAATTAAAAGTTCTATTGAGTCTAAGGATTTCATATAATTTCAAATAAGTGCATAAGTGAAATAAATATTTAATTGGCAATTAAGCATGTTATAAACAAATTCAAATAGCATAATCAAATAAATCATCTAAATCACATTAGTCACATGATAGCAATTTAGTTCACGAAATTAATATGTTAAACGATCACTTAACAATTAAAACACATAAATGTCACATAACTCTCAGTCTAAACCCACTCGTGACGTCATACCTGTATGGCCGAAAAGTCGGGGCGTTACAAGAAATCCTCTAGAGTAATAATCCACACCAACCTAGATTCAAATCATATTAGTGGGTATGCTAGTACTATAACATGTGTATTAAAGAAATAAGAAAAAGGGAAAAGAGAGCAAGAGAATTATTCCCAAAATTCCATAAAGGTTGGCCGTGATCTCAAGTCTCGCCTATGTTAAATTTTTGAACCCCTTGTCCTTTCATAGGGTACGGTTCGAACCCCCTTAGGTCTTGTAGGAATCAGATTCCTACTTTGACTTCTCTTCTAATTTTTTTTTTTTCTCCAAGTAAATAATATCTTATCGAAAATAAGATATTATCTTCTAGAAAAAGGACCTTCTAATCAAATTAGGAATATTTAATTATTCCAATAATAATTAAATGTCTTGTCTTAACAATATAATACTCTAATCAAATTAGAATAATATTAAATAGAAGATATTTTATATTTAACTTATTTATTTATTCTAATCAAATTAGAACAATTAAATGATTAAATATCTTGAATAAATTCTCCAATTAATTCCATGAAGGACTTTAGAATTACTTCACTAATTAATTCTAACGGGCTAAAATTAATGGGGTCTTCTTTGAAAACTCTCCATGAGTTGAAAAATTTTTAGTTTGCTCCCCATTTTCAAAATTATTTATGTTCACTCCCCAGATGAGACTCATAATTTGAGTTTGCTCCACATTTTTTACAGCACATACGACATATTACGAAAAATATACAAAATCAAGAATTACGTTGTAACGCCCCGTCATTCGAAATAAGTAAAATGTGCGTGAACGTTTGAGAGTATATGTTATAATTGTTCGTTTGACGTCTAATTCCCAATTACTTGTCCTAGATTGCCAAATTTGCAAATTATGAGTATTTAATTGAATTTTATTTGGCCTAGATATTATTAATTCAAGAGTACGATCATTCAGTTGTATAAACTTTATAACATAAAGGATAGCTAATTAAATTTGCATCCTAAAGTCAAGAAATACTTTATGACTCATGTAATACAATTAATGTTTGGATAATTTTATAAAATATCATATCTTCCATTTCATTCCATTTCATATATGTGTTGAGGTCTAGTGCGGGGGATGTGATAGCTCCAAGCTCGAGGTGTCACAGACGTAACTAAATCGCATTATGTTGTATATTTTTCGCAATATGTCGTATGTACTACAAAAAATAGGGAGCAAACTCAAATTATGAGTCTCATCTAGGGAGTGAACAGAAATAATTTTGAAAATGGGGAGCAAACTAAAAATTGAGTCCACATTAGGGGATTTTTCCCTAATTGCCCAAAAATTAATTCTCCAATTAATTTTATTAGGCTTTATAATTAATTATGTTTAGGAATTTATAATTAATTCTCCGATTAATTATATTTGGGCTATATAATTAATTCTCCAATCAATTATATTGTTGTTTTATAATTATTTCACAAATTAATTATATCTGGGCTTAATAATTAATTCTCTAATTAATTAACGCACGATCCAATCCCACAATTGGATTCACATGTCCCAAACATGCTCTCGATACCCACACATGTAATTTACACGTGTGGTCTCGTTTTGATCAATTATTTGATCTTTCAAACAATACCCTTTGTGACGCCTCGTCCGATCGTCGGTACAGGTACGACGTCACGGGAGTATTTCTTTATGCATTTATGTGATTTAATTCCTTAATATGTGTTTAATTCCAACTTTAATTGAATTATGTGATTTAATTGACTCGAACGCGTAATTGTAAAATATGAATTCTTGCATGGCAACTTGGAATTTAGGAATTAATGTGATTTATGACATGCATGAATTTAATTAATTATTGGAGTTGATTTTAAAATAGGACTTGGGCCTATTTACAATTTTTTGGAGGTTTTAGGCCTAATTTATATTAGGTAACTTTGGGTGCGTTTGGAGCCGATATGAGCTCGGGAATTCGAATTTAAATTTCGACACAACCATTGGACTCAATTCGGTGATTCGGATCCAATGAAATTGATTTCTTATTTTTCGGAAATCGTTTGGACATTAAACCTTTTAAATATGACCTATTAGGCCGGAAGTCACTTATTTGGGCCCAGACCCTAATGAAACCTTTAGCCACCATCTATATATATATATATATATATATATATATATATATCTTGAAACCCTAACCTAGCAGCTTTTCAAACTTCATTTCACACAAGTTATATCATTCATGGAAAGCTTCAAAGGAGGATGAAGATCTAAGACTTTCCCACACCTTCAAGAGCTCATATCTTCCTCGTTTCTTCATCATTTCAAGAGCCAAGGTAAGCTACGAATTTCCCTTGATGTGTATTTCATTTCTATCCATTAATCTTAGTATGAAATTAAATGTATGAGCTTATATGAAGAAGTCTTCTGAAAATGGTGATTTATGCCCAATTTGAAGAATATGGCCTATATGATGAATCCTTGAGTTCTTGAGCGTGAATATGTGTTTCTCCATGTTGAATATGTGCTATAGTTGCTGATGGTATGATAGGGACTGAGTTTGAATGCATCTTGCCATGGTTGAAGTTTAATTTTCATGAAAATGGGTTGTATGAGTTTTGGCCAAAATCACCCTTGTTCTTAAGCTAAATTGATATTTATGTGATAAGCACGATCTATGTGCTAATATATATGATTTTCATCGAAATTTTATGGTTTAATTGGTGTGAAATCGACCATTTTCGGCCATGGTTGTCTTTTTCCCGAAGTTGTGAAGTTTCTGCACCAACTGCACCAGATCTGAGGCCGGAACGTCCGTTCCCGTTTGGCCTTGGTGCCCGGAACGGCCCTTCCCGCCAAGGAATGATATCAGCATGCGAGAACGGGAAGGGTCGTTCCCGTTTTAGCTTTGATATGGGAACGGTCGTTCCCATGCTCTCTAGGCGGCTCCTGGGAATGACCGTTCCCATGCTTAGTTATGCATGGGAATGGCCATTCCGAAGCTACTGCTACACTTTGCACTTGTCTTTTCCATGTTTGCTTGATCAGTTTGAGTTGCTTTATGAATTATATGCTATGGTATGACTTTAATTGCAATTCTAAGCTTTAAATACCTTATTTAATTGCATGATTTATATGAATACTTGAATTATGCTATGTGACGTACTCGATGCACATCATTCCATAATGCATTCCACTCATGCTTATGTTCGTCGTGCGTCTTAATTGGTCTATATAGAGTCTAAGTCGTGGGCTTTTGTAGTCTTTGTTTCAGAGTTTGTTGCCGGTGGTGAGCCCGAGGCTTAGGGATGTCTGGTTCCCACACTCTTTCCTTCCAGCACCAGGTTAGGTTTAGGATTTTTGTATAGTTAAGTGACCTATGACCTTAATATGATGATTTCAATCCTTGCATGCGGTTATATACTATATATGATTAGATATGTGTATGTGGATCATCCTTGGTTTTGGACATTAAGTATTAAGACATATGTAAGCTATTTTCGAAAACTCTGTTATGTTATGATTCTGTAGCGAGTTGGCCATGAAATATTGGCATTTGTATATATGTATGTATGTATTTGGATCCGAGGAGCTATGGGTAATGGAGCCCCCGGGACGGTTAGGACCATTAGGGTTTTACTTGTGCGTAGTGTAACACCCCGTATTTTCGGAACAAGATACGATGTCGTTTTCGTGCGATTAGATTGTTATTTGTTTAACTCTTCTTGTGTTTGAATTGCTTTATTTATGTTTTAATTGTTTAGTTGACTTGATTGCAACCTTATGAAAATATGTGGACTTAATTGAAATTTGTGTTTTATGCCTAATCGCTCTTTAACTTAAATCATGTGGGCTAATTTATAATTATTAAAAGTTGGGGATCTATTTCTAATTATGAGAAATTCAATTTGGCCTAAATTGGACACTACTCTTATTTTTGGGGGTAGTTTTATAATTTCCTAATCTTTACTTGGACTTAATTGATCTTATTGTAAATTGGAGGACTCAATCGCATTACTTAAATTCTTGAGGCGCTTAATTACAATTTTGGAAGAAATGGTCTCTTTATACCCCGAAACCCTAATGCTGCCATTCATTCTCATCCCATTTCTTCAGTCTTCAACAGCTGCGCAGCCTCTTTCTCCCTCGTTCACCAGCGGCGCAGCAACAGAACATCCGCCATCGTCGCCAGCTACTTTTGCCCGTCGGCGGCGCCTTCTTCCTCACCCACACCACCGAGCACCACCACCATCCTTCCGCCAGCAACCACTCGCCGCTGGCACTTCCATCGCCGATCACCTCCGCCACCTTTTCCCCATTCTCCTTCCCTTTTCGGCTTTGAGCAGCAGCAGCCTCCCTCTCTCTCCCTCTTCCGATAAGTAGCAGCGCAGCAGTTGTTGTGCCACCACCCTTGCTCAGATCTGGACACGGGTGCAAGAACTCCACCTGATTCCACCATTTCACCACTATCACTGTCCCAGCAGCGGCGTAACAACAACCACCCTCCACGCCACTACCGCCGTGCCGTCTCCACCGTTGACTTCCATTCTAGGCAACCACAACCACCGCCAGTCGCCAATCTGAGGGGATGCAGTAGGAAAGCTTATTTCTCCGCCGCTTCGGACGCCGACAGCCTTGACCTTCTGGCCACGATTTGGAAACAGACCACAGCTGTTGTCAAGGTCCAAATCCAACACCCACCGTCAGTTGGTGAGAGATGCAACAGTCGATGAGCGCCACTTCTTCATCGCAGGTCTTCGATATACACCGTCTAGCACGGCCATCCGACGGACTATCTTCTGAGATAACTTTCCTCCGAAACCCCATTCTTCCATTAATGTGAGCCTAACTAATTTCATTTGTTTCTCGATTAATTGTAATTTATCTTCAAGCTATATAATGTATCTATGTAATTCAGTTTCGTAAGCAATTTTAGTGGTTGTTTTATATAATTATGAATTGCTTTTCATGTTGAATGTTTGAGCATCGAACCGATAAGTATTTTGTGGTATCTATAGTTATGAAGATTTGATCTTCTAAATAATAGATTTTGGGTAAATATGATTCAGTAACTTCGATAATTAAGGTATATTTGTACTGATCTTTAATGACTGTAGAGTTTGGGATGAATTGAAGATTTGCAACTGTGATTTAAGCGAGATGGTTTAATTAGATGTGTATTTTAAATGATCTAATCGTGTATGGTAATTTAGTCTAGTTATTGAATAAAATAAATAAAAATACGTTTTAAGCTTGATGCTGCTGAATTTCAAAATCTGTTGCTCCAATGAACTGGTTTAATAACTTGTGAATTTGTATGTGTGGTGTCGTGTGGGTGCGTGAGAGTTGGGATATATATATATATATATATATATATATATATATATATATATATATATATATATATATATATATATATATATGTATGTACAAATAAATCTGAGTACATATATTAAATGTATGTTATAATTGAATTTGTGAGATTGTATTGAATTAGGATTTTGTGTGTGTGTGTGTGTTGTATGTCATGTGAAATTCATAAGATCCTTAATTGAATTGGATGTTGGTAATTAATGTGCTGATAACAAATGAATTGTTTGAGAACCACTTGTTTTGTAATTTTCTAAAATGGGCTAAGTAAGAATTGTAATATCTTTATAACTAATTCTGGAGTTAGTGTGTTGTGCATGTGTATCTGCGTGCTGTTGTGTGTATGCGTGAGTGATATTATATATATATATATATATATATATATATATATAAAATTATATAATGAAAGCTACTAATGTATCTAATATTTAAATAGGATTTAGTACAGACCTTGAGTAATATTATTAGTTAGTGGATTAAAGCTTCAATTAAGAAACTCTTGAATTAATTATTGATCCGTTGGAATTGTGATCAAGTATGAATTGTATGTAGTGATTAGTATGTACCATAATGATCCACCCTTGAGAAATTAGACGACATACATGTATTAATCTAAATTAAACCGAGTGTTTGAGCATAAGTTTACTTAATATGATTTGATTGATCCTTAAATTGCTAGAACATTTTATTGCCATCGATCGTGCATTTATGTCTCGTATATGATCTCGTTACTTGTTTACTGATTGTGGAATATTAATTGTATGTATGAACATTTTCATGACATCCTTGTAAACTCTGTGTACATATCATATCAATTCTTGTCATCTCATAATCATCGCCGTGCGTTTATGTGGTTTCATGATCGAGTCTTGTCTCATGAGTACAATATATTCCCTTTTCTGTACAGTGATCTCCATGGTGGAGACAACCTGATCGAGTATGCATTCGTCTTGTCAGTTTTGGTATCTCGTTGCTTCTCAGGTGAGGTTTAGGATTTTGTATAGTTATGCAACCTATGGCCTTTATATGCTGATTTCTACCCTTGCATACGAGTATACCTTACAATAGTTATTTATGTGTTGAATATTATATTTTTATGATCTTATGCTTGCACTTCTCCGCGGGCGGGCTATCCCTGCAGCGTGGGAATGTAAGTGTGTGAGTCCTGCGTGGGCGGGCTATCCCTGCAGCGTAGGAATATATATAAAAACCAGTTTTTGAGGCATATGTAAGCTATTTTGGAAAAATCAGTTGTGTTATGTTTCTTTAGCGAGTTGGCCATGTTATATGGTACCTGTTCTATTATGTTCTATTATGTTATGGATCCTAGGAACTGCAGGAATGGGTACCCCTGGGACGGTTAAGGCCGACGGGGCATTTATCCATTGCGTTCCGAGGAGCTGCGGGAGTGGGTACCCCCGGGACGGTTAGGGCCGTCGGGGCATTTATCCATTGCGTAGTTCCATTTGAGATATCATTGCGCGACTTTAGGGTGATGGAGGAGGCGTGATATCTTACATATTTATACGTAGTACCAAAACTGAAAGTAAAGATGCAAGGATGCAAAGACTCTCTTATACAACTCGAACAACTCAAAGCAAAAGATACCGCCTAGCACGAACCGAAGACCTGCACCTGCAAACTCAAGAAGCAAAGGGGAAAAAAAGAAACCACGAAGAGGGGTCAGTCCTAGAGACTGGTGAGGGGGCTAACACACACACCCGTACATAAATATAGAGCAAAGCATAGCATAGCATAGCATAATCGAATCTTAGAATATTCATGAACCGGGCGTGGTTTTTGCAATCCAAATCATTTTTATCTCGTGATAACATATATATAGAGAAGGTTTAGGGCCGAAGGCCAAAATCAACCAATTTTAAGAATTAGAAGTCCTCACCCGTTTCATGAATCATAGACAGAAACATATCCATAATGGAAACAAAGCTTATCCTAGTAACTCGGCGAGAACGAGTTCCAACTAATCTCTTTCTCAAAGCAAAACTCGAAGCTTAACACACGAAGACTTAAAACAAACACAAACACATACCTCCTTACTCCATGGGATGGAAGGGTGGCCACCCTTCGCATCCACGCTGATCTGTCAGGGATGTGAGTTTCATGACACTCACATCCCAAGGACTCCGTCCCCCACCTCCCTCCGGGTGGGTTTCGGGTTGATCCTATCGATGTGGAGTCCATACTCGGGAGTGACCCGACGGCCGGCTGCCTTCCCGGGGCTCCTCTGTACAAAACTCCGGGGCCCAAACTTACACTTACACTGATCACAAAAAGCTTATCTCGCCAAAACTGATCAGAAACACACACCAACCCTTTTCAAAACAAAAGAACGAAAATAGCTTACTTATACATAAAAGCGTTTTTGAAACGTTTTATAACAAAAGGGCCATTTCCCACAAATTACAAATCGAACACGTATCTAAGTATATATATACATATAGGTCACATGCGGGCTGAAAATACATTTAGGGTCGTAGGTCATAATAACTAAAAGAAAGAAACCTCACCTCCGAGAAGCAATGGAAACGAAAGGAGCAAACGGACGTCTAAAGACCACTTCTCCAACCAAGGAACGAACCTAAGAACAAAGAGACAAAAAGAGACATACTTAAACTCAAAATGAACTAATTAGATGCTCGGCGCATGCATATATATACAAGTGATGCAAAAGAAGTAACAAGATATAGCACGTTAAGCGTTCAAGTTCATGCATGTACCCAAGAGTCGAATCATAAGAATGAGGCAAGAATTAAAGCATAACATGTCAAATAAACATCATACGTAGCAAATTATATCACAACTCGTACATATACAAGGTTAGAACGAGCAAGGAATGCAACAAGCTCAAGAAAGTTTCACACATAGCATCAAAACGAATATGCCATCCCGGTCACGTTTACACATTGAAAACAAGTCCATAAAATCAAATTAAACATCTTAACATATAATATAACAAGTTACCATTACATACGAGGCATAGACAAAGCGAGAAGAAATAAAACACAGAATAAAATCACACACGCAACATAAAAGACCAACACGTAAAAAGGGTTTTCAATTAATTCCACAAATTACAATAAAAGACAAACATATGCATTATAATTTATTACAATTTGCATATACTAAATGGCAATACATATTATATTATATCCGAATATGTAATCATCATGGGTAATCAAAGCAAAACAAATAACTTTCATGGCAAAGCAAATACGTACGTGAGCATGCCAATTTCCCCCATGCACGACAACAACTCGCTGCAACGTTTTCAACCAAAAATCTAATTTCGAAAGATAGGACACGGCCGTGTCCATTCTCAGGCATAATGTGACACGTCCGTGTCACATTTTATTAAAAATGGCAGCCCCAACTCGAGAGCTCAACACGGCCGTGTCAACTTTTCAAAAGAATCGGACACGGCCGTGTTGGCCCTTCATTCGCGAAAATAAAACAGCAACAGCAGCGTTCAGCATGGAGGGGAGCAAAGGAAGGAGCAGCAGCAATTCAAGGCAAACTACAGCAGCAAAACGTTGCAATTCCTCACATAAAACACACGTACAACCAGGCAAAGGGGTGAATTCAACAATCAACCAAAACGCTTCAAGAAAACCTTAAGTTCTTCAAGGGTGGATCATCAAACTCGGTTCATACAGCAAATAGAAGATAAGGAATAGAGCAAGCATACAACAAGGATCACGTAGCACAAACCCGCTACTATTCATACACTCATGCAAATCAGCCATAAAACTCCATGAATGCAAGCAAAAGAGGTATCAAATGAAAGGGGAGAAGATGTACATCAAGAATATGTGCTTACCTCTTCGATTTGATGAAGAATGAAGGTCGAAGCGGCTTGGATGAATAATGACGGGAATTCTTCTCTCTTCTCTTTCCCCTGTTCTCTCTCGATCCTGGAGCTGCTGAAAAGGGAGAAATGATCAAGTCGGAGGGTAGGTGGGTGTGTTAGGAAGAAATAGGTTCAAGAATCGGGTCAAACGGAGTTAAAACGAATAAATTACGGGCAAGACGGTAAAGGGTGGTAAATCTGCTCGAGAATCACGTTTTGGGCGAAATTCGGAGCATCAAACGGGCTTAGAAAAATACAAGGCTAGATTCCTTAGTTCCCAATCTTCGTTACGAGTCCGGCGTCACTTCCGGAATTCGAATCCGAATTCCCGAGCTCAAGATATAAATTCGGGAACACGAGGCGCGCTGAAACTAGTTAGGCCCTCGAGTCCCCAACAAATAAAATATGGTGCGTTACCATATCAAACAAGTCCGAAAAACTAAAACGAGCACGTAAATGAATTCATAACACGTATAATTCACGCATATCAAATTTTCACGAAATTTTGAAACGAGTTGAAACTCAAACGAATTAAAAACAAGTTTAAAAACTTAAAAACGTTTAAATATTCAATTTTATAAATATATAAATTAATTCAAATAATCACATAATCATTTAAATAACACGTATTTGCATTATTAAATTAATTTAAATACGCATATAAAAATCTCGAAGTGGCGTACCTGTAAGGGCGAGTGAGCGGGATGTTACAAACTCCCCTCCTTGAAAAGGACCTGTCCTCATGTCCTACTGCAAGATCTTGAACGTCTCCGAGTTGACCTCAACACCACACTTCCGCTGCACTACTCTGATCCAAAAAAGCCGTAGACAATCCTCGGCACATTACTTCTTATATCCCGGTAACTCGGTGCTACCCATCAAATCCGAGTAAATCCCCTTGGCCTTAGCAACTTCGGTTTGCTCCCACTTCCGATCAAAATTCGAAAGTAGTTGGGGAAATCCTTCCGGTTCTTGATGCTCTGTGTTCTACCGACGACACGTTGACATTGCTACACGAAGTCCACAATATCTTCTCTTGTGCCAAAATACCTTTACCGGTTCTTCATGTCCTCGCACCATGAGTGGAATTTGTCTCGTGAACAAGCACTTCTAGTGACATAGGCTTCAACTCTCCGTTAGCAACACACAACCAAAGCTTTCCTTAATACCTCGATTGTAACGGAGAAGTTTTTGAGTACCCTCGGTTAAGCAAAGCGACTACCGAAGGTAACTCTCTTCAAAGCCTTACCCACTCAAACCGTGCCTCTTCTTTGTCTTTCATGTCACGGGGATGGCTTCTCCTTGAAAGACGAACCTCCTGTTGAATCCCGATAACATTAGAGACTTAAACTCTCTGAGGTAATTCTCGGTTCTTCTACTGGAATGCGTAGTCGACAATACCCTTGCTGAAAACACCCCTGGAGCTACCCACAAACTCTGAAGAAGAATGAACCACCAACTTCTTGAAACAAACAAAAGGGTATTCTCCTTCCACGGTTAACCCGTGTAGCTCACGATAGTTCGGATTCATCTTAAAGTCCCATCCTCTTCTTAGATAGGATTGAAAGTACTCCACAAAGAAGCACCCGAATTGATGAAACTATCTTCTAAGAGCCTATCGACCACGCCTTGAACTCCGACAACCACGCTAGAGTCATCCGGTAGGGAATCTTCAAACAAGGTTGAATTCCGGAATAAAGATCACGACAACCTCAATATCCCTATCGAGCGATAACGAATTCCAACCTTTAAGGGACATCAAGCGAGTCTTACATTGATCCTTGTCTCTCCAAGCTTGGTCCGACTCTTCGGTCACCCTAAGGCAAGCCACAAAGCTTGTTGCACCGTCCCGGAATGACCAACCACTTCTACGAAGGATATAAACGGGTTAGCCTTCCATCTAACACCCGTAGATACCGTTGAGCCCCGAACGGACCTCCTAAAAGCAACCACCAACCACCTATGGTAACACCGTCACCTTGGCACGAACTAAGCGCCTTCAAGAACAACCACTGGATGAGAGCAACCACCGGGCGAGAACAACCACCAGACGAGCTCGGCCCTCGTAACTCACCAAACACTCGACACTCTCCTCACCAAAATCTCTCTCTAAAAAGAGAAAGAGCCAACACAAAAGAGGAAAGAAGAAGAGAACTACAAGCAAGCAAGCAACAACAAAGACATACAAACACCGAGAAATAACAAGAAAAGGAAGGTAACACAAGTTAAAATAAAATGCATGTATGTAGTGCCATGAATGCTTAGTGTACCTTTCACCATGGTGGTAGTTTCGAGCTTGGTATCCCGTTCTCCCTCTTCAATCATATCAACTTGGATTGGACTTGGAGTCTTGGAATCACGCCTCTTGATAGTCCTTGAATTCTTAGTCTTCGAGCAACTTTTCACCATATGCCCCGGTTCTCCACACTTGTAACATCTCCTAAACTTTTTTCGGCAACTTCTTCGGTATGGTTCGGGCCTTGACAATAGGAGCATTGAATTATCTCCCACGAAGGTGGTATCAAGTTCACCTTTGGTGGTTGAAGATTCTTCTTGGTGTAGTCGACATCTTGAAATTCTTGGGTTCTCTCTTGGAACATAGACCTCTTGCTTGAACTTGAACTCGATTCTTGATCATGTCCCATGTTAAGAGTGTGAGACCCCATCCCTTGTTTATCCATTTCGTCTTGAACCACTCCTCTAACTTCCTTGGACCATTCATGTACTGGTGAGCTTTGGAAAGCTTGTTGAATCTCGTCTCTACGCCTTTGTATATATCTTCAGACCTGTGGGCAATCTTGGTTAGCTCTCGAACTCTCTAGCTCCAGCACAAGATCGTCTATCATTTTCAATTCTTGCTCGAGATCTAAGAATTCTTGGAATATTCTAATCAATTTGTTGAGAGGAATGTACTTGTAGCAAAATTCTCGGGTAAACCTCTCCCAACTAAGCTCTTCTCCGGACTTTCTTTAGAGTTGATCTTATTTCCTTAAACCATTTTGAAGTTTCACCTTGGTAGTAAGTGGGAAGTGTGCTTTACTTTCTCTTGCGAGGTTCCCAGACAACTTTTCCAAATCCACAACATCTTGGAGAGCCCTCTTTGGCTTCAATACTGTCGCCTCCAAATCACTTCGATGGATCAAAATCTTCAAACTTCTTAGAGACCGAAGACACTCTTTTCTCTTGTCTCAATTTTGATGATGTATGTTGATATGAAGAAGTCATCCTGAAATAAGAAAAATGATTCCAAAATATCGATGTGTGCAGGGTTTAGTGTATGTTCGTGTGAACAATTAACACAATTAGAATCAAATAAATCATATAATGATGAAAGTGAATGCAAACAATCACATAATCCTAAGTCGAACGACCTAGATAGACCCGACACGACACTAGAGCTCTGGTTTTGCAACCCAGAGCTCTGCTACCACTCTAGAGATGTAACACCCCGGAGCGAAGGGCGCTACATCTCCCCGCACCATAGCTCGATGCGAGTAATGAAATGGGATCTCCGTACCCACACCAAGCTACAGCGAACAGAGACAAACAAAAAAACCCACGCTCTAGCTAGGCGGTCTAGACCCTCAAAACAGAGTGCGCAAAGAAACAAAAGCAAATGTGGAAGCTACAAAGATCGCAAAATACAAACATACTTGCGAAAATTTATGCCAATTATACAAGTTATGCCCACAGAAGCTCAAATTCCGAATCATAAATCATACGAAGCTTATACATAGTACCAAACTTATACATATTTATACGTAGTACCAAAACTTAAAGTAAAGATCCAAGGATGCAAAGACTCTCCTATACAACTCGAACAACTCAAAGCAAAAGATACCGCCTAGCACGAACCGAAGACCTGCACCTGCAAACTCAAGAAGCAAAGGGGAAAAAAAGAAACCACGAAGAGGGGTCAGTCCTAGAGACTGGTGAGGGGGCTAACACACACACCCGTACATAAATATAAAGTAAAGCAAAGCAGAGTATAGTATAATCGAATCTTAGAATATATGCGATCAAAACGAATATGCGATCCCGGTCACGTTTACACATTGAAAACAAGTCCATAAAATCAAATTAAACATCTTAAGATATAATATAACAAGTTAACATTACATACGAGGCATAGACAAAGCAAGAAGAAATAAAACACGGAATAAAATCACACTTGCAACATAAAAGACCAACACGTAAAAAGGGTTTTCAATTAATTCCACAAATTACCATAAAAGACAAACATATGCATTATAATTTATTACAATTTGCATATACTAAATGGCAATACATATTATATTATATCAGAATATGTAATCATCATGGGTAATCAAAGCAAAACAAATAACTTTCATGGCAAAGCAAATACGTACGTGAGCATGCCAATTTCCCCCATGCACGACAAGAACTCGTTGTAACGTTTTCAACCAAAAATCTAATTTCGAAAGATAGGACACGGTCGTGTCCATTCTCAGGCATAATGAGACACGGCCGTTTCCATTCTCAGGCATAATGTGACACGGCCGTTTCCATTCTCAGGCATAATGTGACACGGCCGTGTCACATTTTATTGAAAATAGCAGCCCCAACTCGAGAGCTCAACACGGCCGTGTCAACTTTTCAAAAGAATCGGACACGGCGGTGTTGGCCCTTCGTTCGCGAAAATAAAACAGCAACAGCAGCGTTCGGCATGGAGGGGAGCAAAGGAAGGAGCAGCAGCAATTCAAGGCAAACTACAGCAGCAAAACATAGCAATTCCTCACATAAAACACACATACAAGCCGACAAAGGGGTGAATTCAACAATCAACCAAAAAGCTTCAAGAAAACCTTAAGTTCTTCAAGGGTGGATCAACAAACTCGGTTCATACAACAAATAGAAGATAAGAAATAGATCAAGCATACAAGAAGGATCACGTAGCACTTCACGGATCAAGATTTGGATAAAAAACGAGCAAGAAATCAAGGAATGAGCACAAACCCGCTACTATTCATACACTCATGCAAATCAGCCATAAAACTCCATGAATGCAAGCAAAAGAGGTCTCAAATGAAAGGGGAGAAGATGTACATCAAGAATATGCGCTTACCTCTTCGATTTGATGAAGAATGAAGGTCGAACGAGCTCAAAATCCGGCTTGGATGAATAGTGATGGGAATTCTTCTCTATTCTCTTTCCCCTGTTCTCTCTCGGTCCTGGAGCTGCTGAAAAGGGAGAAATGATCAAGTGGGAGGGTAGGTGGGTGTGTTAGGAAGAAATCGGTTCAAGAATCTGTTAGAGTAGTGCCCTAGAAGAGCCAAATAGTTTAGGCCTCTTTTTGTAAACTACTCTTATTAGCAGCAATTTGTGACATTAATGAAATAATAAATGTAACGTTTCATAGTCGTTTAATTCTATGTGGCCAATTCATCATATCTCATTCAAGTTTATTAATTGCATATTATAACTGTGTGTGTATGGATGAAACCCCAAGGTCACATTAAGCAACGTGACTTGACCTCGCATAGGGATGGAGGTTATGAAACAAGTCTCTATGGCGTGACCTAAACCAACTCCAAGTCGAAGAGTCTAATAAGCACGGGGATGTTGACTTGACTCGTTTGAGACTTGCTCATACGACGTGCCTTTTAGAAAGGTTACTTTGTTTCATAAGTATTGAATGTAGGGACATTCACATGCGTATGGGGGTGCTTGTTAGGGAACAAGTATACTGAGGATCCCGACAGGAACACCTCAATGGGGTAAGGCTTTTACGCCTTAATGACGAGGTTGGTTCCCTGGTTATGGTAGTGTCTAAATGGTCCTTAGACTTGAGGCTCCATTGATGCTCTGTGCATGACAAGGGCAATGTTTGATATGCGCCTAGAGGTTCATGGGTTCCATGAATCTCGTTATGGTTGTATGTTGGCATTGTTCGAATCATGTATGGGGGCATATGAGAGGCCAACATAGAATCTATCGCTCGTCTAGAAGAACGAGTGAATCACCCATGAGTTCTATTGTAGCACATTCCACTTAAATCCTTGCGCAAGGTAGTGAGATCTAAATTAGGAAATGGGTTTCCTAGAGTGTTAGATCAAATGGAATAGCTATTAGAATTAATTCATAGCATTAGGACTAATAGGGTTCTATTATTCCCATGCCCTAGGTCCTAATCGGGGATTGGACGATAGAATGATCTTATCTCACGGTATTCATGAGACTGAAAGGTTCACAACATAAACTTCACCTGTTGGATGGGTGGTCATGAGCTTGTCACTAGACATCGATCATGATCTGTAGGTACTGATTAATTAAAAGGAGTTTTAATTAAACAGTGATTAATTGAAAGGGTTTAATTGAATCAATAAGATAAATTGTTATCTAAAATACCACGTTAAGATTGTGGGCCTACTACTATTCATTGGTGAACCTAACGGGTTACACAATGACTCGAATTGAACAACAAGATTATCTAAAGATCAATAGAGATTGATTGATAAATTAAAAGAGTTTAATTTATGAGAGAGTAATTAATTAATAATTGTATTAATTAATTTATGCTTAATTGTTAATGTAGCACCCCTTAACACGTGGAGGTGCCACACCCCCACACTATAGGTCAATCCACATTCGAAACGGCCAATCCATACATGAACCAACCTATAGCGAACGGGTGACAATGCAATGCATGACAAGCTAGGCGGGATTACTTATACATGCAACAAAATAAAGCGGAAGCATAAAATGGTTTCCATCAAATATTTCCATCTATCAAATCATGACATTTCTCGTTTACCTACTAAAATATGTTCTAGCCTTACATATCAATACATTATCACCTCCAAATATAAAACAATTAACATTAAACGTAATTCCTAGAACAAGAAAATAGACAAGTGAATATCATGCACCGTGCTTGACTCGATTACAAAGACTGGACTCGACTCACTTCCCGCCTAGCTTGCACCTGCAATAACCTGAAAGGTGGAAGCGTCAGTCTGTGAAGACCGAGTGAGGGGTTTACTTACATATTAGCGCAGATAACATGCAAGTTATATTCTCGCGTAAAGATTTATAAAAGATAAATATATGAGTTCAACTATAATATAGCTTCGCCCGAGAATATAACTATCCATATTAAACACTTTGTTCCTTTTCATGCAATCAATACATGGCGAACTCCAACTGTACATGAACATGCTTTCTTGATTATTAAACAATAAGTGATCATGCAATTCAGTTATCGTGCAATCGTGCATGTGTAATCATATAACACGTTCATGGAATGGAAATCATGCAATAACCCGAGGGCAATCCGTGGTGCCGGATTCATCCCCAGTCTCTTTCGGCTCATGATAAGGTTTTGTTCCTCCTGTGGTTGGGCGGACAACCACTAGCTCTAAGACCAGCCCAGCGCCCTCACCAAGGAGAACCTGGCCAGGAGAACACATGTACACGATGGGCTTGTTCTTCCTGTGATTGGACGGACAACCACCAGCCCGAAGACCAGCCCAGCACCCTCACTAGGGAGGACCTGGCCTGGAGAACACATTTACTAGATAGGGCATTGTTCTTCCTGTGGTTGGACGGACAACCACCAGCCCGAAGACCAGCCCAGCGCCCTCACTAAGGAGGACCTAGCCAGGAGAACGCATTCACACGACAGGGCTTTTATGACATGACTTGCTTGATTCAAGCACACTAACATAACCTACTTGCTTGATTCATGAACAATAACATAACTTGAAAGGATAAGTGCTTTCATGAAATTATAATATAAATACCTTTGGCCAAAAATCACGTAAAGGTTATACGGGTTCTATATAACTAGAAATTAAACCTCACCTGACAGGCGACACACGACTCGTGAATGCGTGAACGTGCTCATGCTCGACAATCTCCGCCCTGGAGAATAACTGGACAAGAAACGGGACAATGTACGTGCATGATACCTCAATTCAGGAATATTACTTCATATAAGACGCACCGCGTGATCAAGTACGAGACATCGCGCGATAAACAATGTAGCATCTAAATATCACGTTTTCGCCTGTAATCAATAATATAATTCACATATGGGAGCTAAGAGAGTGAAAGGAACGCAATAGTAGAGGTTTTGGTGAAGTTTGGCAAAAACGGACAATTTTAGAAAAATGTACATGTTGAGGGAAAACTGGAATATCTTTAATTCTAGAAGTGCAAATTGAGTTTTGTTTATTGGATATGAGACTAGACACAAAGACCTTTCCAATGCTATATGGCAGTTTTCTAATTCAAACCGAGGTGAATATGGCGTTGGTTCGAAGTTGGACAAAATGCAGTTTCTGGCGGGGGTCGCGGACGCGACCAAAATCCTTCACAAAATGGTCGCGGTATTTTTCCGAAATTTTCATCCAATTTTCCAAAACTCGAAAGTTGGCCAAAATGGGGTCACGGGCGCGACCTGTTTTATGCATATTTTTGGTCGCGGGCGCGACCTTCAAATTCTGGAGAAAAACTGAGCAGAAAACAGAGCATGGCTACGGCAACAACAACCAAACACCCAAAACTCCAAGTTTGATCAACAAATGCAATGATTTCAGGTAATATACATGCATACATACTCAAGATATGATATAATATATCATTTAAACACATAATTCATGAAAAATCATCAACAATTCAAGCTTTCAAGTTCATGCATCAATCTTTACAAACTCTTAAATTTTGGCAAGGATTCTTGCTCTAAATCAAGATATAATCATATATTCATGCTTCAATTAATCTCTAATCCACAAATTCATAAATTCATAAACCCTAACTACTTCAAATATGATCAAGATCATGAATTCATGCAATTACCAACCTTGAAATGAAAGAAATGGAGGAAATGGATTAAGATGATGATCAAGCTTCAATTCTTGGAATATTTCTTGGAAATTATTGAGGTAAAGGATGAAAATCTCTTCCCTTTTCTTCCTTGATGAAACCGAGAGCAAAGGAGCAAGTATGTGGAAGGTTTTGGATTGAAATAAGATCAAGGAAGCATATGGAAACCATATTACGTGATTCACCATCCTTGATTTTGGTGAAATGTTCACATTGCAATTTGACCCTTTCTTTTATGAACTCATGCAATCAAGTATGCAACGATTTGAAATATGCTCAATTAAGTCCTTGCAAAGCTATGCAATTGAGTCCCTAAATTTAAAGAAATTAATGCTTAGGGACAATTTGGTAATTAAAACACTCTCGGTAACGGTTTTTCGTAATAAATATTTTTCTGTGTCATGAAATAATATTTCGATGATATGTATTCACATAATTCATATAAATAATGTTTTCATGCAATTAAATCCTCAAAGAAAAGGAGATGAGCAATTAAGGACAATTAAGCAAGTAATACAAATTGGACAATTAATTCATGTAACAATTAAATTCCATATGTAACATAATTCCCAAGTTGGCATACATTTCATATATTTTCACGTAATCTTGTTGGAACACAATTTATAAAATTAATATAACACGCATAAATTGAATAAATAAAAATAATAAAATAGAATCCTAACGCTCGAAACTCACACGTGCCAAGCGTACCTGATTGTCTGAAATTCGGGGCGTTACAATTCTCTCCCCCTTAAGAGAATCCGTCCTCGGATTCCATGTCCTGAATTCTTGAAATTTAAGTGGCTCTTACGTTTTCATCCCACGCGGGTTAGCTACTCCCCGTTAGGGATTAGTTCGAAAGAGGTCTTCCAATGTGTGAAATCACGACCCTCAACTTTCCGGAGCCTAAACACTTGAACGAAAATCTAATCTCCCACTAGAACAAGTTGACAAGTAGTTGAAATATTGAGAGTGCCCTGTCTCTCCAACAATTAACAAGAAAACCCCGTTTCTCGAACAGGTAAGAAGAGAACCCCGTCTCTTAACAACCCTGAGAGAATCCCCGTCTCTCACGCACACGAAATAAAATTCAAGCGAGCACTTAGACAATTATTTACAATTCACACATAAGGAGCATGTAAAAATTATCATTCGTGCAGCTTATTGCTCATATGAAACAATTAATAATAATAAGCAAGGAATCACATATGAAAATAACAAATAATAATAACAAATGATAATAAAATAATGATGCACGTGGTATGCATGATTGGGTGTACCGTTCACCGAGTGTTGAAGTTCCTGCATTGTAGCAATTCAGGGGAATACTTGTTTCTTTAGTTGAGGTTTCTTCTTGTTTTGTACCACTATGGTTCAAAGTTCCCATTCTTGATAATCATCTCTGCCCTTGTGCTATCTCTAACATAATCCGTAAATCATCACTAACCATCACATCTTCAGACCCGTGTTAATTCTAGATTTGCCGGTTGAACCATTCTTAGGCCGATTCCCACATTCATTTTCTAATTTTGAAATTGAAAGTAACTCTGAGTTTCTGGTCATGGAGTGGTTGTATATTCCCCATCTCCTCAACCTTTCGTAATCAAAGTAAAACATTTTTCCCGAAGCAAAGATCGTAACTTCTTATTTGAAATCCGAAATTTGAGTTCCTATTCCCTTGGTTAAAACCATGGCGGATATTTAATACGTAAAAGAATCAAAGTTGTCATCCCGTGAGAGTAATTTAGTAAGCACACTGACATAGCACTGAAGAACTCAAGTCTTAATGGAACATCTTTCATTTGATCCCTGAAACCGATAACATACTCAACAACTCGGCAAAAGACCTTGGAAGGAACGATCGATTGGCTTTAATGCTCTCAAACATGTTCACGGCAACTGGTATATTCATGAAACGACGCCAACAGTACGGATAAAAAGGGCGGTGTGCATTCACAGGCATCTCTAGGGTATAAGTAACAACTTCGTAAGAAAACTCTTGTCGAAGTTAACTTACTAAAACTTGAGTTTGATTCCAAGCATTATCCAAATTGAATCCATTTCCTATTTACTGAGTCAATTGATATCCTGAGACTATCCAAGAACTGCAGACGGTGTACCCACATTCTTGAAAACGGTAATAGAACAAAGTACTGTCGATGATAGGACTTTTCTTTGTGTAGGAGGGAAGAAGTTTAAATTATTGAAAACTTCTTTCACATGGTTCTGATAGAGGTTTCCAAGAAGAATCGGTTTACTTAAATTTCCAACTCTCCCAAATACTGTCCAGCTTCCGATTTAAATTTATTCCCAGACCGGCTATCCCCCTTAAGAAAATAGAAATTTTCTAATTCCTCAAATTAATTCTGTCCTTTCCTACTTGCAAGCTTCTCTACTGGTTCCAATCCCGTAATCTTTTCTCGTCCTACTTGCTGTCAATCACGATTTTAATTGATGGTTCTTTCTAATACTTTCTGTTAATGACATGCCCAACTTGAAGCTCACCAACTGTCACCCCTTTAATCTGATACTAAAATCTCCAACATCCTGCAATCACCTAATTCTTTCCAGAGAGTCGACATTTACAAGATCATCACCATAATCTGAAGCAAGAAAAGTTCATTCTTTTACTTCCGTTGCATCTCCGGAATACTGATTAATTTCTGAAGGTTGAAGAGCCAACTGAATCTTTATCTGCTTAAACTTATCATCATTTCCCAGTTTCCAAAATTTTTCCAATATTTATTTCATCCCCCTGCTCCTACTAAATCCTGGATCAATAAATTCTCACAGTCCCAAAGCATTGCTAAATTAGAATCGGATAACCCCATTACAAACATGATACCCGGTGATTCAACAATCTTTTCTTTAAATTCAAGTTGGTAAGAATAGGAGCAAGAATTGTGCAGAGCATAGGAAGAGCCTATTAACAACAAACACTAAATAATGCATGATGGTTAAAGTGTCCATGTAATTAGTATACCTACCATCAATTTTTAAATGTATCAGGTTGGGACAATTATTTCACTTTAAAGATATACTTATAAATAAACAAATGTAAATAACATAAATAATTTGAACATGTACTCAAGGCATCAAGTAGGAAATTTCAAATACAATTAGAACAACATTTATAAATGAGAACAATTAATTAGTAAATGTGAAGCACGTGTTTATGAATGCATTGAAGAACCTATCACCGTGGTAGGGGAAATTTCATCTCGGCACCTTTCCTTGATTGTTGTAATATAACCTTGTCTCGAATGGTTGATGAGTTCTTGGTTTCCCTACGATCTTCTAAATTTCCAATTTCTCTGACCTTGCCTTATACCTTTCCCGGACTCAATTTTAGGTTTCCTTGAACTCAACTCCTCTTTATAGTTTCCATTTGTTGCTCCATATCTTCCAATTCAACCATATCCTAATTGGAATTTTTCTTTTTTTCGCTTTCTTGTCAACTCTTCGAGAATACCTCCTTCTTGTTACAAGAATTCCTGGCCTAAGCATCGTCGATTTTCCAACCTCTCGAGTCTTGTAAATGGTTCCCAATCTTAATTTTTCTCTTCCGGATCCCATCACTTTAATCTTCAACCCCAATAGAAAGAATATTGACTCCCGAATCCTTTTATGAACTTTCCGGCACGCTTTCTTATCTGTTCCAAAGTTGGAGGGTGTTTTATAGCAAACTGGAATTGCCGAACAAATGGTCGTGGTTTGATACCGTTTCCATAACCTGTCACTCACAACTTACTTTGAAAATAAATGCGTGTGGGTAAGACGTGCTCATGTCATATAATTGTCACATAGTTGATGCCAATAATGAGAATTTAATATAACATGCAACAAATAATTAATAATTGTTCGAACAAAACACGTTGTTCACATAGATTTCAAGCAATTCAAGATCATCTAATTGGCAACTATGGACAAGAAGCAATGTGATGCTGAAATTATCACACAATCCAAGTATTCCAAGAAGTTCAAATAGATCAGAAATTTCAAATAGTATGCAAGACCCTCAAATCATCAAATAATTCCTATGTCGTACGACCTAGACTTGACTCGACACGACACTAGAACCTCGGTTTTGCAACCGGGCTCTGATACCACCTTAGATGTAGCACCCCTTAACACGTGGAGGTGCCACACCCCCGCACTATAGGTCATCCACATACGAAACGGCCAATCCGTACATGAACCAACCTATAGCGAACGGGTGACAATGCAATACACGACAAGCTAGGCGGGATTACTTATACATGCAACAAAATAAAGCGGAAGCATAAACTAGTTTCCATCAAATATTTCCATCTATCAAATCATGACATTTCTCGTTTACCAATTAAACTATGTTCTAGCCTTCCATATCAATACATTATCACCTCTAAATATAAAACAATTAACATTAAACGTAATTCCTGGAACAAGAAAATAGATAAGTGAATATCATGCACCGTGCTTGACTCGATTACAAAGACTGGACTCGACTCACTTCCCGCCTAGCGTGCACCTGCAATAACCTGAAAGGTGGAGGCGTCAGTCTGTGAAGACCGAGTGAGGGGTTTACCTACATATTAGCGCAGATAACATGCAAGTTATATTCTCGGGTAAAGATTTATAAAAGATAAATATATGAGTTCAACTATAATATAACTTTGCCCGAGAATACAACTATCCATATTAAACACTTTGTTCCTTTTCATGCAATCAATACATGGCGAACTCCAACTGTACATGAACATGCTTGCTTGATTATTAAACAATAAGTGATCATGCAATTCAGTTATCGTGCAATCGTGCATGTGTAATCATATAGCACGTTCATGGAATGGAAATCATGCAATAACCCGAGGGCAATCCGCGGTGGCGGATTCATCCCCAGTCTCTTTCAGCTCATGATAAGGTTTTGTTCCTCCTGTGGTTGGACGGACAACCACTAGCTCTAAGACCAGCCCAGCGCCCTCACCAAGGAGAACCTGGCCAGGAGAACACATGTACACGATGGACTTGTTCTTCCTGTGATTGGACGGACAACCACCAGCCCGAAGACCAGCCCAACACCCTCACTAGGGAGGACCTGGCCAGGAGAACACATTTACTAGATAGGGCATTGTTATTCCTGTGGTTGGACGGACAACCACCAGCCCGAAGACCAGCCAGCGCCCTCACTAAGGAGGACCTGGGCAGGAGAACGCTTCACAAGACAGGTCTTTTATGACATGACTTGCTTGATTCATGCACACTAACATAACCTACTTGCTTGATTCATGAACAATAACATAACTTGAAATGATAAGTGCTTTCATTAAATTATAATATAAATACCTTTGGCCAAAAATCACATAAAGGTTATACGGGTTCTATATAACTAGAAATTAAACCTCACCTGACAGGCAACACACGACTCGTGAATGCGTGAACGTGCTCATGCTCGACAATCTCCGCCCTGGAGACTAACTGGATAAGAAACGGGACAATGAACGTGCATGAGACCTTAATTCAGGAATATTACTTCATATAAGACGCACGGCGTGATCAAGTATGAGACATCGCGCAATAAACAATGTAGCATCTAAATATCACGTTTTGGCCTGTAATCAATCATATAATTCACATATGGGAGCTAAGAGAGTGAAAGGAATGCAATAGTAGAGGTTTTGGTGAAGTTTGGCAAAAACGGATAATTTTAGAAAATGTACATGTTGAGGGAAAACTGGAATATCTTAAATTCAAGAAGTGCGAATTGAGTTTTGTTTATTGGATATGAAATTAGACACAAAGACCTTTCCAACGCTATATGGCACGTTTTCTAATTCAAACCGAGGTGAAAATGGCATTGGTTCGAAGTTGGACAAAATGCAGTTTCTGGCGGGGGTCGCGGACGCGACCAAAATCCTTCACAAAATGGTTGTGGTATTTTTCCAAAATTTTCATCCGATTTTCCAAAAGTCGAAAGTTAGCCAAAATGGGGTCGTGGGCGCGACCAGTTTTATGCATATTTTTGGTCGCGGGCGCGACCTTCAAATTCTGGAGAAAAACAGAGTAGAAAACAGAGCATGGCTACGGCAACAACAACCAAACACCCAAAACTCCAAGTTTGATCAACAAATGCAATGATTTCAGGTAATATACATGCATACATACTCAAGATATGATATAATATATCATTTAAACACATAATTCATGAAAAATCATCAACAATTCAAGCTTTCAAGTTCATGCATCAATCTTTACAAACTCTTAAATTTTGGCAAGGATTCTTGCTCTAAATCAAGATATAATCATATATTCATGCTTCAATTAATCTCTAATCCACAAATTCATAAATTCATAAACCCTAACTACTTCAAATATGATCAAGATCATGAATTCATGCAATTACCAACCTTGAAATGAAAGAAATGGAGGAAATGGATGAAGATGATGATCAAGCTTCAATTCTTGGAATATTTCTTGGAAATTCTTGAGGTAAAGGATGAAAATCTCTTCCCTTTTCTTCCTTGATGAAACCGAGAGCAAAGGAGCAAGTATGTGGAAGGTTTTGGATTGAAATGAGATCAATGAAGCATATGGAAACCATATTACGTGATTCACCATCGTTTATTTTGGTGAAATGTTCAAATTGCAATTTGATCCTTTCTTTTATGAAATCATGCAATCAAGTAAGCAACGATTTGAAATATGCTCAATTAAGTCCTTGCAAAGCTATGCAATTGAGTCCCTAAATTTAAAGAAATGAATGCATAGGGACAATTCGGTAATTAAAACACTCTCGGTAACGGTTTTTCGTAATAAATATTTTTCCGTGTCATGAAATAATATTTCGATGATATGTATTCACATAATTCTTATAAATAATGTTTTCATGCAATTAAATCCTCAAAGAAAAGGAGATGAGATATTAAGGACAATTAAGCAAGTAATACAAATTGGACAATTAATTCATGTAACAATTAAATTCCATATGTAACATAATTCCCAAGTTGGCATACATTTCATATATTTTCACGTAATCATGTTGGAACACAATTTATAAAATTAATATAACACGTATAAATTGAATAAAAAAAAATAATAAAATAGAATCCTAGCGCTCGAAACTCACACGTGTCGAGCGTACCTGACTGTCTGAAATTCGGGGCGTTACAGTTAAGCTATTGAGAATAGATGTTAAAGAGTTAACATTAATTTAAATAAGTGTATTTAAATTAATTGGACTTGAAATTTAATTAGGAGTAATTGATTTTTAAGTCCAAAAATTTAATTAGATATTGGACTTGTGATTTAATTAATGTAATTAAATTAAGCCCACTAATTAAAATCAATATTGGGTTTTTAATTTAATTAAGTAGTAATTAAATATAAGCCCAAGATTGGCCCATAGGGTTTTTGACCTAGGGCTAAGTATTTAAGAAAGATAAGGGAGAGAAATCAAATATCGTTGTTTTCTTCTTTTCTACTTTCTCTCCAAGTCTCTCTTCTCTCTCTTTTCTCAATACAGTATTGAGAATACTATTAGATAATCAATATCTAATTAGTGTTCTAGTGTGCTAATTGATTAGTTATTCAATTACGAGTCGTGGACTACCTTAGAGGAATTCCGCGTGGGATTCTTGGAAGAAGATCGAATAGAAGAGAACCGGATAGGTTTTGGAAAACCTTCACATCATCGTCATCAACCGGAAGCAAAAAAGGTATTTGATTCTTCCTTTGTTTAAATCGTGAATCTTGAATCAAAGACTGATCTTGTTTGGAATTCCGATAAAATGGTTTTTTATAATCCCTAAAAATTTTAACTTCCGCTGCGTTAGGGTTGACGAATTCCAACAGAATCGGGTCAAACGGAGTTAAAACGAATAAATTACGGGCAAAACGGTAAAGGGTGGTAAATCTGCGCGAGAATCACGTTTCGGGCAAAATTCGGAGGATCAAACGGGCTTAGAAAAATACAACGCTAGATTCCTTAGTTCCCAATCTTCGTTACGAGTCCGGCGTCACTTCCGTAATTTGAATCCGAATTCCCGAGCTCAAGATATAAATTTCGGAACACGAGGCGCGCTAAAACTAGTTAGGCCCTCGAGTCCCCAACAAATAAAATATGGTGCGTTACCATATCAAACAAGTCCGAAAAACTAAAACGAGCATGTAAATGAATTCATAACACGTATAATTCACGCATATCAAATTTTCACGAAATTTCGAAACGAGTTGAAACTCAAACGAATTAAAAACAAGTTTAAAAACTTAAAAACGTTTAAATATTCAATTTTATAAATATATAAATTAATTCAAATAAATTCAAATAATCACATAATCATTCAAATAACACGTATTTGCATAATTAAATTAATTTAAATGCGCATATAAAAATCTCGAAGTGGCGTACCTGTACGGGCGAGCGAGCGGGATGTTACACAACAACTTGGTTACATGAGTTGAGGCTTTGAAATGATTAAACGAGTTAATCGAGCAAAGAGGGTTCCACACGTGTGAATCTCAAGTGTGGGTCACGTGAGTGACACGTGTCCTTGCGGACACGTGTGTCACACGTGCATATATATGTATATGTGATTAAATAATTAATGTGTTAATTATTTAATAGACTTTGGTTTAATTTTTGAATTAAAAAGAAAGTCTTATTTTGGAGAAAAATAATCTATTTAATTAATTATGAATTAATTAATTAGATAAAAAAAAGTTATTTATTTATTTATAAATAAAGTATAAAATTATCCAAAAGGGGTTTGGATATTTTAGCTCTCTTAAAAGTTGATTTGAATTAGAATGAACAATGTGTATGTAACACCCCGCTCGTCCGACGTATAAGGTACGCCACATTCCAACTTTATTATGTGTTTAATTATATTATTTTGTGTTTTGCCTGGCCCTATTTTGAACTCTTTTAGAGTTTAGGGGCCTGTTTGTAATTTTCTCTTTTTAGGGGTTATTCGGCCATTTCTCGTTCGGTCGAGAGTTCGACCTCTTTGACCCCTCTTTTGCGTTCGGGGCATCGAGACGAGTCCGTAGACTCTAAGTTTGCCCCATTCTGACTTCGTTAGCCGTTCTTCCGATCGTTTTGCGTACGAGGACCCGAGATATATACCCCGGATCCTCGTTTTGCGTGCCAGAACCTCAGCTCCAGCTTCCTCTCTCTTTCTCCCTCGATCTAAAACTGTACACACACACTCGAAGGTGTGTTTTCACACACAATCGAAACTTGCTCGTTTCTCGACGGATTTCGACGAACCACTAGTGCTTTTTGACGAGCTCGACGACGCGGTCACAACCGTACCAAGATCTTGACCAACCGACGAACGACGGCGGAGATATCGCCGATTTTCAATCGCGTGCGGAGGGTGGTGGCGGACCGCGGCTTCGCCGCCCTTTCGCGGCGGACTTCCGGCGACACGCGCCTCCTACACAGTTGAAGGAGATCCTGGCGCATCGACCAGCATTAGCGGCGCGGCCATCCGGGCCGGGGTTGGGCCGCACGCGCCGCCCGAAGTGGTGGTGGTAGATGCCCGACACTGTAGCACGGCGGCTCCGCTGTTCTCCGACGAGTTTCGCGGGCGGAGCTTGACCCTATTCGACCTATTTTGACCTCCTGAGTCCATTTGCGACCTCAAATCAAGCAACCGGTGACCGTAGGTGGCGGAAACCGGCGGTGACGCAGCGGCGGACTTTTGGTGGCGGTTTGGGTCCTTTTTCCGGCCTGTTTTGGTGGTGGTTCCTTGACGGAAGTTGTTCAGAATAATGGAACGTAGCGGATGGCGTTGGCCCCGACTCGAGAATCGGCCGGCGGCGGTGAACCGGTGGTGGACCAGGGCTGGACCGGCGGTCCGGTTTTCCGATGATTTTTTCGGGGTTTGGCTATAGGGCTTTTGTAGGGGTCGTTACGGGCTTTCCAACGGTATGTTCGGATTTCATTTTCGTTTTGCGGTTTGTATTTAATTTCAGTTTTTGTTGTTGGGTTTTGGTTCGGTTTTTCGTTAACGAAGTCCGACGTGTTTGCTATTTTCTGAAATTGGTTGAGGGCTTTTGTCGAGCAGGCAGAGGCGCACGTTTCTAGGGGATTTTTCCGGGGATTTTTTCGACCACTGGTGGCGATGTTCCGGTGGCGGCCGGTGACTGTTCGGCCGGCTGCGGTGGCGGCATTCCGGCGACCTTCGGACAGCAAGTTCCTCTCGTTGTGGTGAGTTCAACGCCACTTTCCGTTCGTCAATCGGATGCCCGGTTGATTTATTGTGATTTATTTTGTATAATTTGAATATTTGGAATTAATTGTTTTAATTGCAATAAATTGTGTATTATTGTATTTTGTCGATCAATATGTATGCCAACGGATATAAAGTCATGTATTAAGTGAAATGTGATATGTATTGATGCTTTGAATGGTGAATTGAACCCCGTTATGTTGAATTATATTAGTTGTTAATTGTTTTAAAATGTAAATTTGTATAACTTGAATTAATTGAACCTTATCATTTGAAAACGATTATGCTATTTTTGATGAAGTAAAAGTTGATTTATTATGCCTTGAATAATTAAATTTGAGATTTTTGCAATTAACGTTTAATTACCTAAATTGAATTTGAATCTATTATGCAATGTATGAACTTTGAATGATTAAATGGCTTAGTCGGAAATTGGGATGTAACCCCATAGGTTTAAATGAATTCGTCACGTGCTATTATACGATTCAATTGGTCTTGTAATATGTGGATTTTGTGTAAAATGTGAAATATGACTTGAATTGGAATTTATTATATGATATAAGAATTTGTTATGCAATTTATGATTTAGTCAGAATTGAATTAGTATGTCTTGGGTGATTTAATTTGAAACTTTGTAATTTAGGTTTAATTACTTAATTTAGAATAATCCTATTATGCAATATGTGAATTGTATGAAACTTATATGATTAAATTAGAAACTTTTGCACGTAAGAAATAAGTTATTCGTATGAATATGAATTGGTCATTTGATATATGAATTTATATGAAATAATGTGACATGCATTGCCTTTCCATTTTGTTTATTTGAATTGATTGTGCATAAGAACATCTCTTGATCTACTTTGTGAATATGTTGAACTATGCGATATTTTATTTTATAAGTAATTAGTATGATTATGAATTTGGCTTATGTGATTGCATTTCTTAAGTACTTGAGCATGTGCCGTGCGTCTTTATATGGTTGTCTGAGTCTGAGTCTGAGTTTTGTACTGTGTTTTGTGTGATCAGTTGGTACAGGTGCACCCGGGGTGGTGACTTGTGGTCGTGCAGGTTCCGGGGTGGACCATTTTCTTTGGGTTTGGCTTTGTCTGGTACCAGGTGAGGGTGTTTTCGTTCTAGTTATATATTAAACCCTACAACCTTTATGTGACAAGTTTTGGCCAAAACCTTATGTATATATCTATATATATGTTATTTTCAAAGTGGAGTCATCGAGTAAATTATTATCGAGTAACCTTTTCTCCAAAATTATGAAATATGTTATGTTTCTTATGAACTGAAATGTTTTGGCGAGATTGCATGTATGTTATGTTCACGGGCCCAGGAATTTAGTACATGTGGCTATCCAGGGAGGCAAGGGCCGACGGTGATCCCATGTGCTGATTCCATTTATGTTCTACGTCGAAACGGATCTCGTCAGGAGTTTTGACGAGAAAACGCTAGTCGGGCTTCTGAGGATTCATGTACCTCACTAGCCATTATGTATGAGGTGGACGGGTCTTGCTAACCCTTCCACCACCCGGAGGAAGAAGGTTGGAACTTATTTTATGATTATGTTTATGGTTGATAGGCACCGTGCGGGAAGGCCGGGACACGGATTGCCCAGCCGAATATGTTTAGGATATGATATATGATTTGTGTGTATTATGATATATTGCATGATCACCTATTTAATGTATCAATGATATTTGTCGTACACGGTCGGAGTTTGGTTGGAGATGATGCACGCTCACTCGCCAAGCCTTTATGTTTATGTATGAATTATGAACTTAATGAATTTAATATGAATAGTCGTAAAGTCTGAGCATTGCTTAGTCATTCTTTTACCCTTTTTGGAACTAACTTTAAATAACACCTTGCTCGGGATTTATGACCTGCATGTGCGTGTTTTTATATATATTTATCGCTCCTGCTCGCTCAGTCTTCTAGAGACTGACCCTCCCCCTTCTTTTCCACTTTTCAGTTCTTGCAGGTTTGAGCTAGGCGGCCTTGGGTCGGGTCTGTTGAGTCTGTGTCGGTCTGTTTGATTTGTTAAATACCTTGTTTTGATTTGGGTAGGAAACTATGTATATGATATGTATATATTATGTAGGTTGGTACTCATGATTTGGATGTATGAATTTCGAGACAGGTTAGGACAGGTGCTCGGTTTAGATGAACCCATTTTGATTATATGTTTGATCGGGACAGGTTTCTAGGACAGTTGAACCCGTTTAGCTGATGTTGAGTTACTTTTTGAAATATATGAATTATGATTGCTGATTAAGGTTTTTGAGAATTCATATTTTGTATCGTTTCCGCATTCAGGTCTTGCATATTTGCGCTTGTACAAGGTTTAGGTACCGCCTAGCTTAGGAGTGGTTTTTGTTTGTCACCCGTTCGCTGTGACTTGGTGCGTGTGCGGACTTTCCATTTCGTATACGTGTCGGGTCATAGTGCGGGGGTGTGGTGCCCCACCGCTTGGGGTGCTACATCTTAAGTGGTATCAGAGCTACCAGGTTCAGAACCGGTGCTCTGGAGTCGTGTCGTGTCAGTTTAGGTCGAACGGCATAGGAATACTTGTGCATTGCATTCGTTTGATGTGGAATTTTGACTTCTATGCATGAATTTGTTTGAGCTTATGTGATTGTGTGCACACTATGATTACGATTCTTGCAAAATTATCACTGTTATGCTTTAAATTTTATTAAATTACGTATTGCATGTGCATTACTTAAGTGTTCTTAATTGTTTTTATTACTTGACATATCCACGTACTAACCCGCATGCATAGATATTTATTCAATTTGTGAATTGCAGGGAGTTGGCTTGATGACAAAATTTTTAATTGATCGTGACAACATTTCCCGCTTCTATAAATTGATGACAGAAGATTCAAAACTACCATGCATTGATTACTTGAATAAAGGATAAATGGATTTCTGAAAGAATTAGACAATATCAAGATGCTAACCTTATGGAAACAGGTATTATGCATTCATAGCACGTGCATCATATATTGGATTAAATTATAATTCTTTTGAACATTTGTTTTACCTGCTTGACTGCCTTCTTTGCTGGATAAGAGTGCATGCCATTTACATCCCTAACCCCACATGCATTAGACTTGTGGTTATATTTAGGTGATTTTGTTACCTGTTTCAACGAGTACTGATTTTAGTGGAAGCTGCATTGGGATCTAAATAGGAGTGGATCAGAAAGTGGACATTTGATTTAACAAACTCGGGGTATAGGGTGGATAAAAGAAGATGTCTGTATACTAGGGAAACAAGAGACCTTTTAACTAACGAGGTGCCTTCAGGATATATACTTAACTACTTGGAGGTACTCGGGGTTAGCAAATTTTATAAGGAAGTCAGAATTTCTAAATCTGAATAGCATGAGGTGACAATGAAGGAATCAAGGCACTTGTACAATTCAGAAAATTCTAAAGAGGGAATCGGATTACTATTATAGAGACACCACCAGAGTAGTTACTCTTACACAAAGGAAAAAGGGGGGGAATTTTGTAAGCTATGGGATTTAGTGCTGAGGTCATTGAAGATCAACTCCACCAAATATTGAGGATAGGGGCATCATTTACAATGACGGTGTACTAAGTAAGATCATTTAAAGATTCTTCATTTATTTCCCCACGATGGTCCTGAGAGATTTTACCGATGGAAGAAATAGCAATTCCCGATTACCGAGGATCTTACTGGGATTTCAAGAGACCCCACGAATCACTTTACTCCGAGAATTAAGTGAGACGGTCCAAGACCATTTGGGTACCCGAGAATCTGAGGGAATGCTAAAGGATGTAAATTTGAACGGGGAGTTGGAACTATGGCCAGTTACGGATTCGAGTATCCTTCCAAATTAAAGAATTACCAACCTCGACTTCAATTCCATGGTGAACGGTACCTTAAGCATTCATGGCATTTGCACCCATGCATTTTATAAGCAATTATATTTTATTTTGCTTGATGTATGTGACAACGTGTAATGTTTGATGTTGCTCGATTGTAATAACGTGACTAACTGCTTTAATTTTTTCATAACTTAAAATTTGTTGTTTTAGTTGTTAATTCTTGTAAACTGAATGGAATACTGTGTGAATTTTTCGTGTCTCTATGTTTACAATTTCTTTAGTTACTCACTAACCCTTCATGCACATACAAGCATATTGTGGTTTTATTTTTCAGAGATTCCATCGCGATATCCCCCTTGAGTTGAAGCATGGATGTTGAATCAATACTCTAGGGACACCGATATCAGTAGTGTTAAGGTACACTAAACATGCATCACATGTTTTGCATCAAGTGTTACTTTAATGCGTGTATGTATGAATGCTGAGTAAGTGAACTTGTGTGCTAGAGAGTTGTTGAGATCTCTCTATTCACGTGTTAAGGAGATGTGGGATTCTCACTATTTATGTGATAGAAAGATGTTGGATTCTTTCTAATTATGTGAGCAAGAGATGCTAATTCTCTTGGTGTTAGATATTTGGGAGATGCTGGATTCTCTCGAATTTAGGGGTTTGAGAAATGCTGGATTTTCTCAAACTAGAATGTTTGGAAGATGTGGAAGTCTGCCAGACTTAGGTTGAGAGATGGGGCTCTCTCGATTACGTGGTTGAGAGACGGGGTTCTCTCAATTCTGTGCCTGAGGGACGGGGTTCTCTCTTTTGATGTGCTGGGAGACGGGGCTCTCTCTCTTGCATGCTGAGAGATGGGATTCTCTCTTGTTTGTTGCGGCTTAGTTACGGGTGGCCAGACAGCAGCTAGTAAGCGATGAGGGTGCGACGGTATCGAGCTATGGGTGCAGTGGCCTAGTGGAGATTGAATGAGTTTGAAGCGACCAACGGTCAAGTGTTGAACAAACCTCTGGGACTACGGAACTCTGAGGCGAGTTGATGCAATTAGTGGGAGTAAACTTCACAGCCAGGGCTTTGACTCAACACGATTTCAGGAGATGGATTGAAGTATTCTAACTCGAAGCTTTATGACTCAGTAATAGGACCTGAGGACAGGTCCTTTTGAAGGAGAGAAGATTGTAACACCCCGCTCGTCCGACGTATAAGGTATGCCACATTCCAACTTTATTATGTGTTTAATTATATTATTTTGTGTTTTGCCTGGCCCTATTTTGAACTCTTTTAGAGTTTAGGGGCCTGTTTGTAATTTTCTCTTTTTAGGGGTTATTCGGTCATTTCTCGTTTGGTCGAGAGTTCGACCTCTTTGACCCCTCTTTTGCGTTCGGGGCATCGAGACGAGTCCGTAGACTCTAAGTTTGCCCCATTCTGACTTCGTTAGCCGTTCTTCCGATCGTTTTGCGTATGAGGACCCAAGATATATACCCCGGATCCTCGTTTTGCATGTCAGAACCTCAGCTCCAGCTTCCTCTCTCTTTCTCCCGCGATCTAACACTGTACACACACACTCGAAGGTGTGTTTTCACACACAATCGAAACTTGCTCGTTTCTCGACGGATTTCGACGAAACAATAGTGCTTTTTGACGAGCTCGACGACGCGGTCACAACCGTACCAAGATCTTGACCAACCGACGAACGACGGCGGAGATATCGCCGATTTTCAGTCGCGCGTGGAGGGTGGTGGCGGACCGCGGCTTCGCCGCCCATTCGCGGCGGTCTCCGGCGGACTTCCGGCGACACGCGCCTCCTACCCAGTTGAAGGAAATCCTGGCGCATCGACCAGCATTGGCGGCGCGGCCATCCGGGCCGTGGTTGGGCCGCACGCGCCGCCCGAAGTGGTGGTGGCGGACGCCCGACACTGTAGCACGGCGACTCCGCTGTTCTCCGGCGAGTTTCGCAGGCGGAGCTTGACCCTATTCGACCTAGTTTGACCTCCTGAGTCCATTTCCGACCTCAAATCAAGCAACCGGTGACCGTAGGTGGCGGAAACCAGCGGTGACGCAGCGGCGGACTTTTGCTGGCGGTTTGGGACCTTTTTCCGGCCGGTTTTGGTGGTGGTTCCTTCACGGAAGTTGCTCAGAATAATGGAATGTAGCGGATGGCGTTGGCCCCGACTCGAGAACCGGCCGGCGGCGGCGAACCGGTGGCGGACCGGGGCTGGACCGGCGGTCCGGTTTTTCGATGATTTTTTCGGGGTTTGGCTATGGGGCTTTTGTAGGGCTCGTTACGGGCTTTCCAACGGTATGTTCGGATTTCATTTTCGTTTTGCGGTTTGTATTTAATTTCAGTTTTCGTTGTTGGGTTTTGGTTCGTTTTTTCGTCAACGAAGTCCGACGTGTTTGCTATTTTCTGAAATTGGTTGAGGGCTTTTGTCGAACAGGCAGAGTCGCACGTTTCTGTCCTTCCGGGGATTTTTCCGACCACCGGATGCGGTGTTCCGGTGGCGGCCGGTGACTGTTCGGCCGGCTGCGGTGGCGGCATTCTGGCGACCTTCGGACAACAAGTTCCTCTCGTTGTGGTGAGTTCAACGCCACTTTCCGTTCATCAATCGGATGCCCAGTTGATTTATTGTGATTTATTTTGTATAATTTGAATATTTGGAATTAATTGTTTTAATTGCAATAAATTGTGTATTATTGTATTTGTCGATCAATATGTATGCCAACGGATATAAAGTCATGTATTAAGTGAAATGTGATATGTATTGATGCTTTGAATGTTGAATTGAACCCCGTTATGTTGAATTATATTTGTTATTAATTGTTTTAAAATGTAAATTTGTATAACTTGAATTAATTGAACCTTATCATTTGAAAACGATTATGCTATTTTTGATGAAGTAAAAGTTGATTTATTATGCCTTGAATAATTAAATTTGAGATTTTTGCAATTAACCTGTAATTACCTAAATTGAATTTGAATCTATTATGCAATGTATGAACTTTGAATGATTAAATGGCTTAGTCGGAAATTGGGATGTAACCCCATAGGTTTAAATGAATTCGTCACGTGCTATTATACGATTCAATTGGTCTTGTAATATGTGGATTTTGTGTAAAATGTAAAATATGACTTGAATTTGAATTTATTATATGATATAAGAATTTGTTATGCAATTTATGATTTAGTCAGAATTGAATTAGTATGTCTTGGGTGATTTAATTTGAAACTTTGTAATTTAGGTTTAATTACTTAATTTAGAATAATCCTATTATGCAATATGTGAATTGTATGAAACTTATATGATTAAATTAGAAACTTTTGCACGTAAGAAATAAGTTATTCGTATGAATATGAATTAGTCATTTGATATATGAATTTATATGAAATAATGTGACATGCATTGCCTTTCCATTTTGTTTATTTGAATTGATTGTGCATAAGAACATCTCTTGATCTACTTTGTGAATATGTTGAACTATGCGATATTTTATTTTATAAGTAATTAGTATGATTATGAACTTGGCTTATGTGATTGCATTTCTTAAGTACTTGAGCATGTGCCGTGCGTCTTTATATGGTTGTCTGAGTCTGAGTCTGAGTTTTGTACTGTGTTTTGTGTGATCAGTTGGTACAGGTGCACCCGCGGTGGTGACTTGTGGTCGTGCAGGTTCCGGAGTGGACCATTTTCTTTGGGTTTGGCTTTGTCTGGTACCAGGTGAGTGTGTTTTCGTTCTAGTTATATATTAAACCCTACAACCTTTATGTGACAAGTTTTGGCCAAAACCTTATGTATATATCTATATATATGTTATTTTCAAAGTGGAGTCATTGAGTAAATTATTATCGAGTAACCTTTTCTCCAAAATTATGAAATATGTTATGTTTCTTATGAACTGAAATGTTTTGGCGAGATTGCATGTATGTTATGTTCACGGGCCCAGGAATTTAGTACACATGGCTATCCGGGGAGGCAAGGGCCGACGGTGATCCCATGTGCTGATTCCATTTATGTTCTATGTCGAAACGGATCTCGTCAGGAGTTTTGACGAGAAAACGCTAGTCGGGCTTTTGAGGATTCATGTACCTCACTAGCCATTATGTATGAGGTCGACGGATCTTGCTAACCCTTCCACCACCCGGAGGAAGAAGGTTGGGACTTATTTTATGATTATGTTTATGATTGATAGGCACCGTGCGGGAAGGCCGGGACACGGATTGCCCAAACGATTATGTTTAGGATGTGATATATGATTTGCGTGTATTATGATATATTGCATGATCACCTATTTAATGTATCAATGATATTTGTCGTACACGGTCGGAGTTTGGTTGGAGATGATGCACGCTCACTCGCCGAGCCTTTATGTTTATGTATGAATTATGAATTTAATGAATTTAATATGAATAGTCGTAAAGTATGAGCATTGCTTAGTCATTCTTTTGCCCTTTTTGGGAACTAACTTTAAATAAAACCTTGCTCGGGATTTATGACCTGCATGTGCATGTTTTTATATATATTTATTGCTCCTGCTCGCTCAGTCTTCTAGAGACTGACCCTCCCCCTTCTTTTCCACTTTTCAGTTCTTGCAGGTTTGAGCTAGGCGGCCTTGAGTCGGGTCTGTTGAGTCTGTGTCGGTCTGTTTGATTTGTTAAATACCTTGTTTTGATTTGGGTAGGAAACTATGTATATGATATGTATATATTATGCAGGTTGGTACTCATGATTTGGATGTATGAATTTCGGGACAGGTTAGGACAGGTGCTCGATTTAGATGAACCCGTTTTGATTATATGTTTGATCGGGACAGGTTTCTAGGACAGTTGAACCCGTTTAGCTGATGTTGAGTTACTTTTTGAAATATATGAATTATGATTGCTGATTAAGGTTTTTGAGAATTCATATTTTGTATCGCTTCCGCATTCAGGTCTTGCATATTTGCGCTTGTACAAGGTTTAGGTACCGCCTAGCTTAGGAGTGGTTTTTGTTTGTCACCCGTTCGCTGTGACTTGGTGCGTGTGCGGACTTTCCATTTCGTATACGTTTCGGGTCATAGTGCGGGGGTGTGGTGCCCCACCGCTTGGGGTGCTACAGTGTACCAGTGAGAGGAGACTCAATATGAACCAAATAGGACGCTCGGCAATGCAATGATCATGATATGAATGTTGAAGATAAGATTATGTCATGAAAATGTTCATGTACACTATTAAAGAATTTAAATCATATAATCAAGTCATTCAATCAATCGTTCACGTTCATTCGAATTCATAATTTCACATTTCTAATTAGAAAATAGACAATTAAATTCATTCAATTTAAAATCGGAAATTAAATAAAACATGAAATAGATAACAATTAAATTCTATAATTCGATTAAATCAAATAACATTTAATATTTAATAAACATATATATAAATAAATAAATATATATATATATACATGCACACGTACACAACATGCATGCAAATTATTTAAGTGTATATATATATATATATATGTGTGCGTATCTACAGAAACATATAACAACAATGATGCAAATCCCTAAATCATGCATCTAAATCTCATGTATTGACATATGTATATATATATTGATACGTACGCATACAACAACAACACATGCATGAAATTCAGAAGGTGACACGCCCGTGTCACCAATATAGAGCAAACCGGGACACCCCCGTGTCTCGGTACAGAAATATCAGACAGTCGTGCACCCCCATGTCATGCTGAAAAGGAAAAGGTTGACACGCCCGTGTCAAATGCATGCAGCAGCTCAACATATAACCCCTGTTTCATGGCTTAAAACGCAGCAGCAACTAAAGCAACATTTAGGCAAGATATGCAGCAACAAATGGCATGAAATGAAACAACAAACCAGTTCTAACAATTCACAAAACTGACAGCAACAAGAACAAGAAGACGCAGCAGCTGGCAGTAGAAGATTCAGTCCAAAAACAGGGCACCATTTCCACGAAAAAACATGGCATGACTGAACTCGTTTAACTCAACAAATTCAGGTCAGTTTAGGCTATCCAAAACGCAGCAAAACAACATGAATTCAACGTATATATCAGTTCCAAGAAAGCTCAAACAAGAAAGGAATGCATACGTGATGCCTTCATGAAATTTTCTCAAAGAACCATAAATGATATCTCATAAATACTTCAGTTACCATGTAATCAATGATCATAAATGAGAAGAGGATGTCGAAATAATGATATTCAAGCTTTGAATCACTCAAATCCATCGAGAATCGAAAGAGATCATCAAAATTGCTCAAACCTAACTATTCATAGAAGCAGCCGAAAATCCATGAAAACATGCTCAAATTCAGGGATGAAAGGATGAAAATGATCAGTAATGAACATATCTTACAACCCTAAGCTTACCTTGTTGATTAATGAAGGTTTGGAGGAGATTTGAGCTTTGAATCTCCAAGATATGGGAGAAACTGGAATTTCAGTGACTTTGGCTGAGATTTGTCGTTTTTGTGAGGATAAGTTCGGTTAGGGCATGGTATATCAGGTTAGGTGGCTGAGTTAGGGTTCCATAGCATCAAACCATGGTTAATTTGGTAAATGTTTGAACAAGATATGGTCATTTTAGTGCAGCAAGGTCAGTTTGGTCGCCGTTTCGTTTTTCGGTTGGATTTCGGAGGTTCAAATGACGTTGCAAAAATATAAGGCTAAGTTCACTAAACTTGAATTTTTGTTACGAGTTCAATGAAGTTGACGGAACTCGAATCCGAGTTCCCGAGCTCAAGATATTAAATACGGAACCAAGGGTGTGCTAATTGCTCGTTAGCCCCCGACTTGGATTCCAAAAATAAAATAAAGCCGAAACACATGCAAATGAACCCGAAAATACGAAACGAACATATATTCATATACAAGACACGTATAAGTCCAACATATTAAATTTGCACGAAATTTCAGTATCGATTTATATAAAAACGAAGCACGTAAATGTGACTCATAAACAATGTAACAATAAAATTCATAACATTTACAAATAATATAAAATTAAATGCGTATATAATTATAAATACATGCATGCATCAATTATGAATTAATAACTAATTCACTAATTAAGTTCAATTAGCGCATTAACATTGAATATTATATAAGTTAATATTAATAAAACTTAAAATATAATAATTAACATTAATTATAATTAAAATAAAATTAAATATATAAAACATGTATAATAATTATTTCGCGCAATTTGGTAAACACATACGTCATGTTGTACTACTTACTAAAAAAAACCTAGGGCGTTACACTTCAAGAAAGATTACTGAAAAGTAAGTTTCTAGTCTCTACGAATTCGGATTCATGATTGCGAGTTTCGATCCTTTTTGTTGGAAAGTTTTTAAATTTCCGCTGCTTTCTGTTTCCTGTTTTCCAACAATTTCAACAAATAAGCATATTATTCAAATAATTAGAATTCAAATATTCAAAGAAATAAATATTATATAATTCAAATTTTCAATTAATGAAAATAAATATTCGAAAAAAAATATAAAATGCATTAATAATAATTTTAAATGCGCACATACATCATACCTGTACGGCTGATCAGACGGGGTGTCACAATCCTCCCCTCTTAAAAGAACCTGGTCCCCAGGTTCCTCGCTCGAGCTTCAAGCTCAAGCAACTTTCCGTATTCACCCAAGTTCGAGGTTCATGACGTCCCGAAAAGGGTGTAAGGTCTTCACACACAAGGGGTTTGATCACTTCTTGAAATCTTGTTGGAGAAAATCCTCATTGCTTGATCCGTGCTAGGAATAACTAAAATGTTTCGCACGATAGGAGGGTCCAAGTTTGATTCATCACCCATCGTTTGAGTCATTTCAACTACTCAAAAGCTCGGTATACACGAATGGCATGGTTACCGAACCTCCACCACTCGCACCTTCTAATTCAAGAAGTCCCTTTGCTAGAGAGCTAAATCACCACTTCTTGCTCGCTCCGAAAGACCGTTCCAAACACGACCCTCAACTTACTGAGAAAACCAAACACCGGACCAAAACATACAACAAACATACACATGCACAAGCAAGACATATAATATTCATATAGCGATTAAAGATGCATGATGCACGTGCTATGAATGATTTGTGTACCGTTCACCATTTCTCAAAGTCCTTCACATTAATTAGATTGAGTGGAGAGTCAAGGTTGATGTTTTAGAATTCGTGACTCGGATTCCTCGACTTCGGTTTTACTGAATGGATCCTTAGCTTGTTAATTCCATTCCATTTTCCCCCAATATTATCCCTGATTTGACGATACTTATTCCCCGAATAATTTCTTTCCTCTTCTTCAATTCCCTTAATTGGCATGAGAGATTATTTAAGTTCGGTTCCTTTCGAAATCTTTCATAACCCGTTTAATCTTGAATCACCCTAACTCAGTCGACAATCATCGTATCATGATCCCCGGTTATATTGAAGTCTCTCAACCCACTCTTTCTAAGACATCCCTATATCTTGTCTAATTCAAATCCCGACTTCTCGGAATCTTTCTCTTGTATTCGAGGTCCGGTGAAGAGGTACCTCTCAGAATTATCAAGTGGCATGCCCTAATATTCACTTATTCACAATTTCCATCGTTCGTCAATCTTTTAGAGCCCGTGATCCCAATTCTTTGATATTCATGGAATTAATATCTTGGTTTCTTCTTGATGATCAATCTGCAATTGTTGTCCCGAGACTTCACCCACTTACCACATTGATGGAAATCCCCCGAGTCCACTCTTCACTAATTCAAATTGATTGTATGACTTGTCCTGTAATGTATCACACTTGGGTCCATGATTTCATTCCAAACTCCTTGCCTTTCTTTATCGTTTCCAATTGTTGCTTCATATCTCTTAATTGAACTTCACAGCACGACAATTTAGCTTGGATCTGGAAAGTAAACTCCAATCCATCTTGAAGATAGAACCTCTCGCATTCTAGCTTTCCATGGACTCGGACTCACCATTACTGATCGGTTTTCTTTAACCTTTCCTAACAAGACTTCTTCCTTACTCCATAGCCGAGGTGTCTCACTTCCTTCTCTTCTCCGTATTGCCCGAGCTTGACTTCTAACTGATTGGTATAATTAAATACTCTTCCTTAGTGGTTCGTATTGCTCATTATCCGTTAACTATAGGATATTCGAACCCCTTTTTATCGATCTTTGTTACTTATCCCTTAAAGAATTTTATTTTACCTTAAGTCCTCTTGGAGATCATAACCTCATCATTGGTCTGGATCCCAAATTAAAACATTTCCAAGATTTTTCCTTTGCTATTTTCTTGAGTCATATAGTCCCGTGGAACTCGATTAAATTTACCCTAGAACCGGGAGTTATTCATTTCCCTCTAGGAGTTGAGTTCAAATACTTGTTCACATATTGCCATTTCAATACTTCCCTTAACATTCTCTTAATTAATCATCATTATAACATTCTTCCCCCTTATGTGGTATTCTTAGCTTCCTTGCAATTATTTCTTTTAATCCCTTGAAATTTCATCTTACTCTTACCCTGGTCTTCACCCTTACGAAGGAAAACTTCATTCAGTGGTGTGAGAACTCTATGCCGTCTATAACGAAAACAAAAAACGTTTGCATGCCGGGTTAACTTTGCTCATGCTATGCATCACGTTATCATCCAATAAAGAAAGAAAACAACAAGTAGTAGCAATGTATAACACACATTATAAATACATATAAAAGTACGATGCAAGATGAATGCTCGTGCTATGAATACGGTTACCTCTCTGCTGTCTCTTGGGTCTCAGGTGATCAAACGCATCCAACTTATGCTTCGGCGACCCACACCTATAGCAACGCCCCAACCTTTTCCAGCAATTCTCGTAGATATGGGTCGTGCTTTTACAATGAGCACACGGAGGTTGGTCGGATAGTTGAGTCCCTTTTCTCTTCTTATTCTGCTTTAAGCTTGGTGCATTAAACTCTCGGCTTCGTTTCGATCCCGACCTCGAACTATTCACTAGTTCAATTCTTCCCATCTTGTTCTTTCACCGTAGTTCCTTTGACTCAACTTTGAAAGCTCTCATCGTGGGCTCGAGCCATTCATTTGGTTGAGTTCCGAGATTGACGTCCTTGAGATCTCTTCTAATTCTATCCATAAATTGGGCCAACCTCTCGGACTCCTTAGATCGCCTTTGATAATTTTGAGGACATTCATCAATCTTATGGTCGGGAGCACTGCATCCGAAACAAGTTCCTAGTCGTTCCAACAGTTATCGTAGGTGTGATTCGACCCTTTGCAATGAGCACACAAGAATTGCACTTTAGGTAAGGGCACACTCGAGGAGGCTTGAGAATATCTTGTGGGGAATCGAGGTACTTTTTCGTGCAGCTTGATGGTTAGGGATAGCAATCAGTCGCCTTGGTTGCCTATACGACTCGTAGGAAGGTGTTAACCTGTAATACACAACTAGCCGAAAATATAATGTATGCGGTTAATAAGTGGTTATGACATGTAGTTAAAGTAATAAGCGCAAGTAAAACACAAAATTCGACATTTAATGAGTTGAAAATGAAATTTAAAACACATAATTCAAGAAGTTTCATATGTCTTAATGCAATGCACACATTTGCATGTTGGTCCTACGCTGTACGACCTATACTTGACACAACACGACACTAGACTCCGGTTTTGCAACCCGGAGCTCTGATAGCACTTTAAGATGTGACCCCCGGAGCAACGAGCCACCACATCCCCCGCACCTAGACTCAAACACACATATGAAATTGACGTCCATACAGGAGTCCAAGTCTAAGCGAACGGGAACCTACACATACCCACTAGGCTAAGCAGGGCTAAACACTGACAGAGCGCGCAAAACAGACATACAAAGTGCGGAAGCAAGGAATAAAATCCACTAAAGACATAAACAGTGGCCAAATGGCCCAAAATAAATCCAATATATATACATGAGTACGTCAACTTGTTTCATAATCACCAAATACATACTTTAAGTTCAAACACATACTCAAAATAGCAAGAGGAAAGTAAATATGCATGCTACTCAACCTAGAACTCTAAGTACGACACGAGATGCACTTCCCCGCTTAACTCGAGCAACTTACAACTAAAGAACGAAAAGGAGAGGGGTCAGTCACAACTTGACTGAGTGAGGGGGCTAACGCACACCCACATACTATATAAATATAAAGCAGAGCACTTAATAAACAAAAGATTATGAACCGAGATAGGGTTTTGCACACTAAATCATTTTCGAAAGAAACTTATACATTTCATAATCAAAATAAAACATACTAGAGTTTAAAGAAATCTCCTATCTCGTTTCCTAATCAATGAATCTTATAAAGCTCGACGAGTACGAGCACTTATCCCTTACTCCTCTACAACATAAGAAAACCAAGAATGCTTAAATACATAAAACAAATCCATCCCCAACAACAACGGTGTTTCGGGAGTAAAACCCTCTCCACCTAATTACCAATGCACATGGGGTAGCTATCCCTCGATGTGCTTGAGGTACCATGCCCCCTCAACCTCCTAGAGTCGCACGTGAGTACTCCAAATGGAGACCACGTACAGGCTTAACCTAACGGCCCTCGCCATCCCGGGCATCCTTACCGACATCTCCGGGCCCAGTAACAACAAATTAACTCATTAAACTTACTTAACTCGCTACGGGAATTAAACGTAACTTACGTACCTTATCGAACATATCTTACCATGCAACTTGGCATATGCTACACACGTACCTCTTCGTGTCTTTCCTAGTAATAAGATGTTGAGGTAGATCCTAGCTTGTGTGCCAACACAAAGTTTGGAGCATAGCTTCATTGGAAAATATTTTCAAGCTTATATACACTCATACTTATAGTTCAAAACGTTTAATCGAAAGATAAGGTTATAAACATATTATAAGGCACATATTGTAGCCCCCGAGCACAAGGTACCACATCCCCCGCACCGAAACACGACCCGTGTGTAAAATGGAAAATCCATACACGAGCCAAATCACGGCGAACGGGGATCACAAACACACACACTATGCTAGGCGGGAGCTAACTCTTAAACCATTCACCAACCAAACATAAATAAAATCAGAGTAATAACTTTAAGCGGAAGCAAGAGCAAACATATATTATGTACAATGAGCTAGGAAGCTCCCAAATAGATATACAAGTTCAAGTTTAATAATCCATGGCCCACACGGCTCAATATAACAAAATATACTCGAATCCATAATCATAATACAAAATAGTAAGAGCAAGTGCAAATGAGTGTAAAGGAAATGATAGACACCAATGCAAGACCTAGACGACTCTTATTCCGGCCTAGCACCTCCAAACCTGCACAAAACAACTGAAAACAAATCGGGTTCAGTCTAAAAGAGACTGGTGGGTATAAAACAGGGCATAAGATATAATATCGCATAATTTAAACATATTCATGCAAGCCCTAATCCTGTGTGAAGTTTGATAAGAATTTCCCAAGTGAACAAAATAAAGAAAACATCAGCGGGATTACGACATTCATATTCATCCATAATAGTTCATAAGGTTTTATGGCCCGGTGAGTGGGCGTGCATAATCTCCATCCAACACCTCGTGTGATCATAGAGTTATTTATTCATTATCACACATAATTCTTTCGTGCTCATACATAACATGATCATAATCATACATATACACCTTCTTCCTCCGAGTGGTGGACGGGTTTGCAAGGCCTGACCACCTAAACATATCAATGTGGCAAGTGGGGTACATGAATCCCCACTGCCCTGTTAGCCTTTCCTCGTCAAAAACTCCTTGACGAGGTCGGTATTCACCGTAATTGGTTGGAACTAGTGTATGGGATCCCCATCGGCCCTTGCCTCCCCGGATAGCCACATACACTAAGTCCCTAGGCCCGTGTTCAATTCATATCAAGCGTTCGCCAAAATCAAAGGTAGGAATTCATGAAAGAAGGGTTTTAGTTTGCAATCATTTACTCGAGAAAAGACTCTATATACATATAATACAGATTTTGGCCTAAAATTTTACACATTAGATGTATATAGGGTCATTTTATCTAATAGAAGAGAAACACACCTTTTAAAATCAAAAGAGAGGCACAAATAGCTCAAGGCTCGCCTCCGTCTCCGACCGTACCCAAATCTGTGCAAAAGAAAAGGTATGAGACTCAAAATGACCATATAAGACGCTCGACAATAAAATGCATATGATATGATATGCATAAGAGGTGATATTGTGTCATGGAGATGTTCATGTGTACGATTAATGCCTTAAAGGCACATATACTAGCATTCCATTCATCACATGAAGCGTTCATATCCACACAATTTCATATCTTCCATATATCACACCAATTCCATTCGAGAAATTCAAATAACGATCCTAACATGTAGTATTACATGTATACATACCATATAAATCATAAAAGGAGGAATAAATAACCATCTAGGGTTCATATTGGTGGCAAAGACCCAAGCATGCACATATTGGAGCAAAGTTGACACATTGAATCATAACTAGGAAAATAATCAACTAAAAATCATAAAACTTCCTAACACACAAGATAACACATTATATAACATGTTAATGAAGTGTATGAACCAAAAACGAGCCAAGGAAACCATGTAAAATAAGTTTGAAAACCGAATTTTCATGCAAATTTCAAGAGGGTCGAGCCAAGGAAACCATGTAAAATAAGATTGCTCTTGGCGCGATCGCGGCCGCGACACCAAATTTTTGCACAAAAATTGCGGCCAAAACAGGGGAGAAACGTACCAAACATCAACCAAAGCATGACCAATGAATTAATACAAGTTAAGGCAACAAAAGCTCAACAATTACTCCTCATTCCATGTATTAAACCGAAGCAACAAGTCCAAACATGATCAAGGAAGAAATAAGTTCAAAGTTCATCCATTTCTTGCAAAGTTCATTAATGAAAGCCAACGAATTCCTCAACTACCAAGACAATCATTTCATACAACTAATAATGGACACAAAAGGTTCATTTATGAAGCATCAAACTCAAAGAAAACACAAGAATTCATCCTCATCTCCAAAATTTGATCAAACCCTTACTATTCATCTATACCATCAATACATGCCCAATAATCCATCAAATTCAGCCATATTAGAGTCAAAAGAAAGAGGATAAGGTGAGCAACATAATCATGGGCTTACCTTTCAAGTTGGAAGTTATTTGAATGAGAATTGAGCTCAAATGGATGAAAGTGAATAGTGCTATTTTTCCTCTTCCAAAGGGTCTCGGTTTGCTACTGATTCTGGCTAAGTTTGAAGGGTGACATGCAATGAGAGTGAGGATATTGATCAAGGGTTAAGAGAGGGTTAATTAGGATTAAGTTTTACCTCATTTGGTTAATTACGGTTCAAGTTATGGTTAAATGAGTAAGGAGTGGTCATTTTGGGCGGATTTGTAAGTTCCGGGTAAAATTCGGGGATTCATACGAGGTTAGAAAAATATGAGGCTTAGTTTGTTGAACCTGGATTTTTTATATGTGCTCAACGGAGTTGACATAACTAGAATCCGAGTTCCCCGAGCTCAAGATATCACATAGGGAACTAAAGGTGCACTAATTGCTCATTAACCCCCGATTTGCTTCCAACAATCAAAATAAATTTAAAACTCAATCAAATGAATCCGAAAATGTAAAACGAGTATATATCCACGTTCATAACACATATATCTCCGACATATAAAATTTTAATGACAATTTAAGTTCATTTCATATAGCAACGACACACAAATATATCATGCATGCACACATAATTCAAGAATTCATAATATAAATTTCAAATAAATTCACATAATAAAATTTAGCAATTAAAGATAAGAATAAAGTATATAAATATATGATTAAATAGATTTAAACGCACAAATAATTATCACATAAACCATACTTGTACGGCTGAAAAGCCGGGGCGTTACACGTATCTAATATGTAATTATATAGTACAATCGCAAGCGGGTGAGAAAATCATCACATTTAGGTCATAGGTCGTTTATCTAAAAGAAAGGTCCTAAACCTCACCTTATAACAAAAGAAGGGTGAAACCTTGCAGAACGAACGAAGAGGCATCTAAACCTCGGGCTTGGCAACGTCCGAAAGTGGCTCTGAAACAAAAGAACATGAAACCCGAGACTTAGACTCAAATACGAACCATATAGACGCACGACAATGCTCATGAATGCAATGTATGCATATAAAATACAAGAAAGTGCCACTTAAGACATTCAAGTTCAAATCACGTCAAACTCGTATCAAATAAATCCATAAAATTAATACAAGACATTTAACATATGGTATAACATGTAGCACCCGAGCGCAAGGTACCATATCCCCCGCACCGAGACCAGACCCGAATATGAAATGGACAATCCATACCCGAGCTAAGTCACGGCGAACGGGGACTCACACACTCATAAGGCTAAGCGGGAACTAGACTAATGCAACTCAATCATAAAGAACAAAGATAAATAACAAATGTGGAAGCTTAGCATACTAATCAGTACCAATTCGAGCCACATAACGGGTTCAACTAGCATAAAAACCTATTCCCGAAAATTCGTACATAAACCTAATTGTATGATCATAATCATAGTCATACATTTATCCATTTTAGAAAATTCGATCAAATTACAAAATGCATATGAAGTGACCCAAACTAAACCAATACACTTGACAGACTCGACTCCCTGCCTAGCACTCCAAACCTGCAAAGAAACTGAAAACAAACCGGGTTCAGTCTTTAAGAGACTGGTGGGTATAAAATGAGGCATAAGTAGCATATATAACAATATTTAAACATTCACATGCAGGTTATAATCCCAAATGGAGTTTTTAGAGAATTTCCCAAGTGGGTAAAATAAAGAAGTCGTCAAAAGGGTTTATAACGTTCATTTTTCATTCTTTAAGTCTTTCGTGGCCCGGCGAGTAGGCGTGCATTATCTCCAACCAAAACCTCGTGTAGTTCATTAAACATTCATTCTTTCTTTCTTTTCATGCATTACATTCTTTCGTGCGCATTCATTATCATTTACACCTTCTTCCTCCGGTTGGTGGCGGGTTTGCAAGGCCCTACCACCCATTCATTGAACAAAAGGGTTTTATGACTCCCCTAGTGGCACTCAGCGTCCGTACCTCGCTAACTCCTAACGAGGTCCGGTTACGCCGTTCATTGGTGGAACTACTGTGAGGGTTCACCGTCAGCCCATGCCTCCTCGGGTCACCACTCACACCAAGTCCCTGGGCCCCATTCTGTGCATTCATTCATTCTTTATCGCCAAAACATTTGGTAGGTTCATAAAAGAAGGGCTTTACTTTAAAAATCATTGACTCTTGAAAACGACTCTATATATATATATATATACTTTTGGCCGAAATCTTTACACATTGGGAGTATATAGGGTAATTTATCTAAATAGTAGAGAAACCCACCTGTACACCTCTTACAGAACAATATCAAGAAGAAAAGGAGACTCGAAAGTGTCCTATGAACCCGGCATCTCCGCCCTGGAGAACACTGTACAAAGGACAATGTAACATGTTTGTGAGACTCAAGACTCCAAATGAACCAAATATGACGCACTGCATGTAATGAACATGATATGAATGTATAAGAAAAGATATTATGTAATGAACACGTTCATATGCACTATTAATGAAATTAAACCTATAAACGAGCCATTCATTCGTTCAAGGAAACGTTCATAATCAATTAAGCCATGAATTTCATATATTATCTCAAATCAATTCAAGGAATTCAACTAACGATCACAACACTTACTATATCACGTCAACACTTAGAAAATAAACATTTAATTACATTCAAATCATAATCGAAAATTAAATAACATGAAAGAGATAACAATTTAATTCTATAATTCAATTAAATCAAACAGTGTTTAATATATAATATATATATATATATAGGTACATGGCATGCAAATTATTCATGCATGCATATTAACAATTCAAAATATATAATTATACATTTATATAGCATGCATGCAATATTTAAACTTAAATTCACACGTATAGGTTACATGCATTAACAATTCATTTCAAAGCATTATACATATAAATATATATATATACATATATATTCATACACCAATTTGCATGCATGAATTAAACAAACACCAATATGCATGCATTTATCCAAGAAAAGAAAGAAGACAACAGCAGCGTGCCCAGCAGTTCAGAATCAATCTCCCCACCCGGGGAGCTTCGTGCAGAAAGTTTCTGCACAAAGGCTACCCGGCCGGGCCTTTTCACGGCCAAAATCTCCCCGCCCGGGGAGATCCATTCCAGTGATGCAGCAGCAGAAAAGAACGAAACAATCCCCTGTTCTTGGCATGAATTTACAGCAACAGATAGCAGCAACATGAGGCATAGAATTTAGCAGCAAAATACACCAACAACTCCAACAATTGACTGCTAATACGCAGCAGCTAATCAAGGGAAACACGCAGCAGTTGACAGCAACAAAAACAGTCCAAAAACAGGGCAAAAATTTGCAAAAACAGAGCAGCAACAAATTCAATCTTTAACCAACAAGATCAGGTAAGGCAAGACAACAATTATGCAGCAAAAAGACTCCAAAACAACATCTAAACATGCTCTTCAAGTGATCAAACGTGAGGAAGGGAAGAAGGTGGTCATTTCATGAATTTTCTTCAAAATTTCATTAATGGTAGCTCATGAATGCTGCAACTACCAGCTAATACATCACCATAAATGCAAAGAGGGAATCAAGACCATCATATTCAGGCTTTGAATCAACCAATTACCTCATGAATTGAAAGAGATCAACATATATGCTCATAACCTAACTATTTTTCCAAGTCAGCCATATACTCATGAAAACATGATCAAAATTGGGGATGAATGGATCAAAATGACTCATAATGAGTGTATAATACAACCCCAAGCTTACCTTGTGGATTAATGGAGGTGTGGAAGAGATTTGAGCTTGAATCTCCAAGGGTTGGCTTGAGCTACGGGAAAATTGGAGAACAGAAGGTTTTGGCTGAATTTGATCCAAGTGATGAGGGTTATCTCGGTTTAGGGTGATTAAGGCTGGTTAGAAGGTTGAGTTAGGGTTCTAAAGAATCAAACCATAGTTAATTTGGTCAAGGTTTGAATAAGATATGGTCATTTTAGTAAACTGTGGCAGATTTGGTTTCCGTTTCGTGTTTCGATTGAATTTCGGAGATTCAAATAGCATTGGAAAATTATAAGGCTAAGTTCACTAAAATCAAATTTTCGTTGCAAGTTCAACGAAGTTGACGAAACTCGAATCCGAGTTTCCTAGCTCAAGATATCAAATACAGAACCAAGGGTGCGCTAATTGCTCGTTAGCCCCCGACTTGGATTCCAAAATCAAAATAAATTCGAAACTCATGCAAACGAACCTGAAAATATGAAACGAACATATATTCATATACATGACACATATATCTCCATCATATTAAATTTTCACGAAATTTCGGTATCAAATCATATAAAAACAAAACACATTTATATCACTCATAAGCAATACATGTGAAAATCCATAACAATTAAAATAAATGATAAAAATTAAATTCATAATTAAAGTAAACTAAAGTGCACAATTAATATATATTTTATTCAAATTGGTACCAATTTATTTAATTTAAAACAACTACACGATTTAAATATATATATATATAATATTAATAACATTAAAATTATATATCAACTAATTCATATATATAATATTAATTGACTTAAGATATAAATAATTAACATTTAATATATAAAATTAAATATATAAAACTCGTATAAACAATTATTTCGCCCAATTTGGTAAACACATACGTCATGCTATACGACTGAAAAACTGGGGCGTTACAACCTCTCCCCCTTAAAAGAATCCGTCCTCGGATTCACTACTCGCCCAAACAAACAATGAGAGATTCCCCGTCTCTCGCAAGCAACAAGGAGAGAGCCCCGTCTCTCGAGCAATAATGAGAGAACCCCGTCTCTCCAACAACAATGAGAGAACCCCGTCTCTCAAGCAATAATGAGAGAACCCCGTCTCTCCAACAAAAATGAAGCAAGGAAGTCTCCAATACTCCCGAGCAACACAACGCGAAACAATAATTAAAGTCACGTAAGACACCCAAAGCAGGTAATAGATATCATCCACGTTGATTATCAATTACTTCAAATAATTTAACATGGTAAGGAATCAAAGCACATAACATAAGAATTATTTAAATTAAATTTACATGGATGCATGTATCATGGATGCTTCATGTACCGTTCACCGAGGTAAAGGAATTTGGGGTTGGGAGTTTGGTTGTACAATGCATGATCCGCCTTGAAAGTGAGTGCAGAGCTTGACTTATCTTTAATGCCCTTAATATGAGTGTTCGGTTGAAGAGAAGACAACTCTCGACTAGTCCTTCTTTGACTCTTACACCTTGATTACCTTATTCAATTTGGTGAATTCCTTGGAATTCAATTAACTCTTATAATAGTGCTCTCTTCCTTCTCTAACTCCTCACCTTTAACCTCTACATCTTCCCTTGACATGACTAACTCTTTCAACCAATCGATCTCTACTTTATCCTACACGTCATCAGAACGTTCCTTCCATGATTCATGTTTGAATCTTCTATCCTTGTCAATGCCCAAATTCGCCATATTCAAGAGCAACTACTTCCAAGGCCCTAAGTTCGATTTCCATCTCATGATCGTTCACCACCACGGTTTTCTCCTTCAATCCTGTAGACAAGCATTTGGTTCTGGCCCACTCAATTCCCTACTTAAATGTAAAACATTCCTTATAATTCTTGAAGTTTGATCCAAGTCCTTCAATAATCACCCTCCTGTTATATGGTAGTTTGATTCGGTTTCCTTTTTCCACACTGATAGGAGTTCTCAGAAGCTCCCTCATAATTCCATCATCTTCAAAAATTCAACGTCGTACTATGAATATCCCTTAGCAATCTTCAAGCTGAGTATAGTGATTTAATTTTCATTTTGATGGTTCCATCCTTAAGACTGTTTTATTCTTTTCCTATCATCATCACTTGAACTTCCATATCGTTTATGATTTGCATTTGCCATTGTTCCTACTAGAATACTCTCCAAGTACAACCTTAAATCTTAAGTTCGTCTCTTGGTCGTGCTCTCCCCCTTAACAAGAATTCCTAATCACCCCAAACTTATTTCCTCGGGACGAAAAACTCTAGGTGGAAAATGTATTCGATGGCTTAGCTCACGTTCACTCTAAAGTGCTTGATTGAAGCAACAATCCTTTTCCTTTGCTTCCCAAACTCCTGTTTAACTCCATTAAATTCCCTAACTTGTCTCGTCCCATTTATATGTACTGGAACCATCCACCTCTATCTTTGTCCCACTATATCAACCCAAAATGTTCTTCTTCATTTTGTTCAATAGGACTTTGATCAAAGTAATAGTTAAAGTATTAAACGGCGAAATCCTAACAAGTAAACATTAAAATGATGCGTGCTTGGTTAAGATGATAAATGCATGTAGTAAATATTTTAAACAAGGAAATGCAACATCAAAACACACAATTCAACAAATAAGTATGCAACAATAATTTAACAATTAGAGTATTAAAACACATATAATAAGAATTTAAATAATTAATTTTACGATGCATGGTGCACGTGCTATGAATGCATTGAACCTGTCACCGTAGTGGTGTCTTTAGCACGACATCTTGTCCTTTGATCTCGATGTTGTGAGCATAAGTCATAAACCTGAACATTGTTCGATCGTTGGTGATGCTTCCCGTAGTCCTCAAATCTCCATAGTCCGAGAACACGATCTCTTGAACCCATATTCTTCTAAATCCTCAAAGTTTCCTTGTACCCACTTATGTGTTCCCGCGATCCAAAATAGGAATCCCTCGAACCCAAATTCTTTTACGCCCATGGAATCGACATTTTGATTTCCTTCAAAGATTGATCCCAAATGATGTTCTAAATCTTACCCTTACTTATCTCTTAACTCAAGGTTTCCTTAAGTATTCTTTATGAATTCTAGGATTGAATGAACTCATCTTCCAATTGCTTACACTTGAGCACATAATTTCCTCTAACTAGTCTTCGCCTTTCTTCATCGTTTCCATTTGTTGCTCCATATCTTCCAATTCAACCTCACAACACGACAATTCAGCTTGGATTTGGAAAAAAAACGAACTCAAATCCCATCCTCAATATCGCCACCTTCTCTAAATTTGTATTTTCCCAGTTACTTGCCTTTCTCTACTCCCCTCCAGACTCGTTTTCCATCTTAATCGAAATCCAGAGCACTCAAATCCAACTCTTCCCGGTCTTAGCTTCCACAAACTCGATTTCTAATCACTAGGCATAGTTAGAAATCCTTCTTTGTCGACCCTTGGTGCATAACTCCTAGAGGACTCATTTTACTTTGACTCCTCTCTATCCTCGGCACCTCTTCAATGGTCCGACCCCTGAACCAAATTACCTTCAAGGTTCATTCACTTTGTTCCTTAGGTTAAACGATCCCGTTGAATCCAATTAAGGCACCTCATGTACTAGAGCCGTGTATGTCGATCTTCTAAGTCATAACCATCGCACGATCAATCCTCATTTCACCATGTGTCCTTCTACCACTGCATCTCTAAATTCGAACCTCCCATTCCAAATCCTAACCTTTGAACTCTATCTCCATCTAGGAAGGCCTCACATCTCGAATTCTCTATTTTCTTCCCCGGTGCATCCTTCCCATCTTCCATGCCAGAGAAAGAACTTGCAATAGATCGTTGTTATCGTAGAACTTGGCCGTGGTTTGATATTATCTTCATAACCTATAAATCATAACTCATTTCAAAGATATATGCATGCGATTAGTGCATGCCCATGGCACGTATTTAACACAAAAAACACTAATCCAATGCAGGAATGCAACATATAAGTCAACAAAATTCAAAAGGAAGGCAATTCATATTCAAGATCAATGCAATGCACACATTGTTACGTAGTTCCTAAGGCGCACGACCTAGACTGACTCAATCAAGACACTAGAACACCGGTTTTGCAATCGGGCTTTGATACCATTTAAGGATGTAGCACCCGAGCGCAAGGTACCACATCCCCCGCACCGAGACCAGACCTGAATATGAAATGGACAATCCATATCCGAGCTAAGTCACGGCGAACGGGGACTCACACACTCATAAGGCTAGGCGGGAACTACACCAATGCAACTCAATCATAAAGAACAAAGATGAATGACAAATACGGAAGCATAACATACTAGTCAGTAACAATTTGAGCCACATAACGGGTTCAACTAGCATAAAAACCTATTCCCGAAAATTCGTACATAAACCTAATTGTATGATCATAATCATGGTCATACATTTATCCATTCTAGAAAATTCGATCAAATTACAAAATGCATATTGTGACGCCCCGTCCAATAAATCGTACAGGTATGCGTCATGAGAGAGTTTACCTTATGCACTTATGTGATTTAATTCCCTTTTTATGTGTTTAATTCCAACTTGGATTGAAAATGTGATTTAATTGACTAAAATCCAAAATGGAAAAATATGAATTCTTGCATGACAACTTAAGAATGGAACTTGGATGAATTTAAATTAATTTTCGGAGTTGGATTTAAATAGGACTTGGACCTATTTGTGTGTTTTGGGTCTAACTTAAGTTAGGTAAGTTTGGGTCGTTCGAGACCAATACGAGCTCGGGAATTCGAATTCGAATTCCGACACCACCATTGGACTTAATTCGGTGATTTGGGTCCCATGGAATTTACTTCATATTTTTCGAAAACCGTTTAGACCTTAAAACTTTTAATCTTGACCTATTGGGCCGAAAGTCATTTATTTGATCCCAGATTCTAATAAAGCCTCTAGCCTCATTTTATAGCTTGAAACCCTAACCTAGATCCCCTTTCTTATTTCACTTCAAACCTCAAAATAGCCTCATTGTGACAGCCATAGAGAAGCTTCAAGAGAGGATGAAGACTTAAGCCATTCCGCACCTTCAAGAGCTCATATCTCCCTCGTTTCTTCATCATTTCAAGGGCCAAGGTAAGCTACGGATTTCCCTTGATGTGTATTTCATTTCTATCCATGAATCTTAGCATGAAATTGAATGTATGAGCTTATATGAGGAAGTCTTGTGAAAATGGTGATTTATGCCCAACTTGAAGAATATGGTTTATATGATGGATCCTTGAGTTCTTGAGCATGAATATGTGTTTCTCCATGGTGAATATGTGCTATAGTTGTTGATGGTATGATAGGGAGTGAGTTTGGATGCATCTTGCCATGGTTGAAGCTTGATTTTCATGAAAATGGGTTCTATGAGTTTTGGCCAAAATCACCCCTGTTCTTGAGCTAAATTGATATTTATGTGATAAGCACGATTTATGTGATAATATATATGATTTTCGTGGAGATTTTATGGTTTAAATGGTGTGAAATCGGCCATTTTCGGCCATGGTTGTCTTCTTCCCGAAGCTTGCTTGAATCTGCACAAGACAGACGCCCACATCTGGCTGGAATGGTCGTTCCCGTTCAGGCCATGAGCTCGGAACGGCCCCTCCCAGCCAGGGTTGACGTCAGCACCGAAGATGGGAAGGACCGTTCCCATTTAAGCCTTATGCTGGGAACGGCCGTTCCCAGCTTTGCTGGGGAGGTTGCGGGAAGGACCGTTCCCATGCAAGGCTATGCGTGGGAATGGCTGTTCCCAAGCCTCTGTGCCCCTTTTATGCATGTTCTTTCGTGTTTACTTGATCCGTTTGAAATGCTTTATGAATTATATGTTATGATATAACTTCAATTGTAATCCTTGATGATAGTACTTCATTTAATTGAATGTATTCATGTGAATACTTGTCTTTTCCGTGTATGCTTAATCAGTTTGAGTTGATTTATGAATTATATGCTATGATATGACTCTAATTGCATTTCCAAACTTTAAACACCTCATTTAATTGCATGGTTTGAATGAATACTTGGATTATGCTATGTGACCTACTCGATGCTCATCATTCCATAATGCATACCATTCATGCTTATGCTCGCCGTGCCTCTTACTTGGTTCATATAGAGTCTAAGTCTAGGTTTCTATATGTCTTGTCATAGAGTTTGGTGGTGCCGATGGGCCCGAAGTTTAGAGTGTTTGGCCCTTCACACTCTCAGACTCTACTTGCACAAGGTGATGTTTAGGATTTTGTATAGTTATGCGACCTATGACCTTTACATGTTGATTTCTACCCCTGTATGCGAGTATACCTTATTATAAATACGTATGTGTTGGATATGATATGTTTATGACCTTGTGTGCGTCCTACGTGGGTTAGGAGCCTTCGTGGCTTAAATTCCACAGCGTAGGGATATGTATAAAAACCAGTTTTTGAGGCATATATGGTACATGTTCTATTCTATCATGTTGTGGATCCAAGGAGCTACGGGTAATGGGTCCCCCAGGACGGTTAGGGCCGTCGGGGTTCCAACCACGTGCGTAGTTCCATTTGAGATATCATTAGGCGACTCAGGGAGATAGGGGAGACGTGATATCTTGAGCCTTCGGCTAAGGTCGGGGAGGGCACTTGTGGGTTGGCTACCCCTTGTGAGTCTTTCTATTATAGATGGTTAGGGCCAACGCGTGGCTCTTCCATCATTGGAGTAGAGGATGGATTGATTTTGCTTTATGTCCTAAGGGGTAAAGGTTGGAAGCTTGTACTGGCCGAGCATGTGTTCTATTCTGTTATGGAATTATGAATCGGGATAGAATCTTTCTGGAAAATGGTTTCTAAACTTATATCTATATCTATTTGGGTTATTTCGAAATGTTTTGGTATGTAACACCTATCCTCGGTTCATGAGTCTATCCTTTTATTCTGTGTTGTGCTCTTTATATATATATTGTGGGTGTACGTTAGCCCCCTCACTCAGTCAGTTGACTGACACCTCTTTTTATATTTTAGTTTGCAGGATTCCTTTTGGCTTGAGCTAGGCGGAAGTGAGTCTTCGGTGTCACACTTGTCAGTCTAGTTGGTGTTAGGATGCATTTGTGGCATACTCTACTTATGTTATGTATTTATGTTTCACACTTGTAGGTTATGTTTATGTTCTACTTAGATACAAACCTGTGTTGGGTTAGTAAGCTAGTACTTGGACGTTAATATATATTATTATGATACTTATGCTGTTTATTATGTTGGATTATGAATTAATATTCGGGACTAGGTTCTGCTTTGCATGTTTTATTTTAAATGCTTCCGCTATCTATTGTTGTTGGTTTTAATTGCTTCCACACTCTGAGTTTGTCAAGTTAGATCCGCCTAGCCTAGTGTGTGAGTGGGTCTCCCGTTCGCTATGATTCGGATTCAGGCATGGACTTCCTATTTCATGACCGAGTCTGAGTCCTATTGCGTGGGATGTGGTATCCTCCGTCTGGGGTGCTACATCCTTAAGTGGTATCAGAGCTCTAGGTTGTAAAACCGAGCTCTAGTGTCGTGTTGAGTCAGTCTAGGTTGTACGGCATAGGACAATTTGGTTATGTGTGCATGAACAGCTATACATTTGAATTCTCATCACATTGCTGGATTTATATAAAGTGAAACATTACTTGCCTTTGATGTTGATGATTGATTTATTATGTAACATCCCGGAGCGAAGGGCACTACATCCCCCGCACCGTAACCCAACACGTATAACGAAATGGAGACTCCGCACACGCATCAAACCACGACGAACGGGTGACAAACAAAAACCCACACGCTAGCTAGGCGGTCTAGACCCTTATACAGAGCGCGCAACAAAACAAAACGAATGCGGAAGCATCAGGATCACGAATACACAAACATACATGTTATCAATATTAAAACTTACACATAATATGCCCATCCAAGGCCAAAAGAATCATAAAACAAAAGCTCAAAGTCCGAATCATAAATCATACAATGCTTATACATAGTACCATACTTATACATATTTATACGTAGTACCATATTTATACATAGTACCAAAACTGAAAGTAAAGATGCAAGGATGCAAAAGACTCTTCTATACAGGAACGACCCAAAGAAAAGACACCGCCTAGCACGAACCGAAGACCTGCACCTGTAAACTCAAGAAACAAAGGGGGAAAAGAAAACAACGAAGAGGGGTCAGTCCTAAAGACTGGTGAGGGGGCTAACACACACACCCGTACATAAATATAGAGCAAAACATAGCATAGCATATTCAAATCTTAGAGTATTCATGAACCGGGCGTGGTTTTTGCAATCCAAATTATTTTGACACGTGATAGCATATATATAGAAAAAGGTTTAGGGCCAAAGGCCAAAATCAACCAATTTTAAGGATTAGAAGTTCTCACCCATTTCATGAATCATAAATGGAAACATAACACACACATATCACTCGGCGAGTACGAGTGCACAACCAACCTCCTTCACAAGACAAAACTCGAAACTTAACACACAAAGACTTAAAACAAACATGTACACATACCTCCTTACTCCATGGGATGGAAGGGTGGCCACCCTTCGCATCCACACTTATACGTTAGGGAAGTGTCCTGGGGTTGCAACCGGCGACTCCAATAGTCGTCCTGGGTCTCCCGAACCACACAACTCCGGGGCCCAAACTTAGACTTACAGTTACACAAAGCTTATCTCGCCAAAATATAGCACACACACACACACACACTAACCCATTTTCAAAGCAAAGAGATAAAAATAAAGCTTACCTATACATAAAAGCGTTTTCAAACGTTTCATAACAAAAGGGTCAATTCCCACAAAATACATATCATACACATATCTATATACATATATACATATATGTCGCATGCGGGCTTAAAACACATTTAGGGTTGTAGGTCGTAATATCTAAAAGAACAAAACCTCACCTTGTCGACCACACCGACGAAACAAATCACAAACCCTTCTAAGAAATCGCCTCTTCAACCACGGGGCACACCTAAAAGCAAAAAAAAGATCACAAGGTAAACTTAGACTCAAAATGAACCACTTAGACGCTCGGCATATGCCTATGGATGCGTATGATGCTTAAGGAATGCAATAAAGTAGCACTTATATCATAAGAACTCATACCGAATCACTTTGATGCATAAATCACATATTTTACATTAACAATTTCACAAGCTTCATGCATCACATAAAACACGTCATATAACTCATAAACAATGCATATACTTCATATAAGAACAAAGAAATTACATGCAAGTCAAGTAAGCAAAGCACAAAGTCATTCATGCACTTTAGGGTACATATCGAATCACATAAGGAGCAAATTATGTCAAACGAATACAAAATCTTAATGCAACATGTATGACACGTTACTCAATCATAAACATATCACATTCATGCAATACCAAGCTATATCAAAACATCTCATAAACATAAACAAGAATTCATCATATTAGGATCAAGATCGGGGAGGGAATCGAACAAAACGAACAAGAAAACGAAGACGGAACACAAAAGTTTCTGCCCCTGAGATCCAGGGCCATGAATTTTTAACACAGAGGGAATCCACGGCCGTGGATTCCAGTCTAGAAACCATCCCAAATCTGCCACACAAATCCACGGTCGTGGATGTTTTCAAAGCATAAAATCCAGGGCCGTGGATTTACTCCAGCCATGAAAATCCAAAGTTTTGCTCCCCAAAACACATGAAAACTCATCCCAAACCACAAAAGCATCAAGGAAACACATATAAGAAGGTTAGGGAAACAAAACTCATGCAAGAAAAGCTATAAAATCGGACCAACAAGCAACTCTCATGCAAGGGAAGAGATTAAGGCAAATCATGCAAAAGCTCCAAAGTTCAACAATGGCAAAGTCATGGATTCTCAAGTAGCACTCAATTCAACTTCATATATATCACATATGATGTCCTAGGGACTAAATACATGTCTCAAACCAAAAATAATTACAAGGAAGCAAGCTAGATCATGCAATTTCTACAAAAACCCTCACTATTCAAGCTCTAACTCATATATCAAGCAATCATGGGTTAAAACTTGCAAAAATCAAAGGCAAAGTGAGCACAAAGACATGGACGACACAAAAATGAACTTACCTCTTGAAATAGATGAGAAAAGATGGAGCTTGGATGTAGCGCCCCTTAACACTACAACCCCGCACCGTTGTACTTCCCGAGTGGATGTGAGACCTAGCACTCGAGAAATACTCCGGCGAACGGACAAGACTATACAATACCAGAGTATGAAATTTAAATGCAACAGAAAATAAACTTGAGCAATAAAAGGGGACAATACATAACGGAACACATATTATTAAGTTGGACAAGTAATTACAACGATAGGTCTAACTTCACAGGAGAGTGTTTATTGAAAGATGTACATGCACTCGTTATCACTCTAAACAACTGAAATGAGACAACTTTAAGCCTCAAGATACCTCTAAGGCGTCGCTGTAGATTCCTGAAATCATAAATTAAAAGAGTAGGAGGGTTAGTCAAAATGACTAAGTAACCGGGGGGGGGGGGGGGGGGGGGGTTTAAGATTTAGGATTATAAGTAAGATTTTGAGAGTGTTTTGACCAAGAAAATCTTGGTTTAAAATATATATACTATATAATAACAAATAAGTATATGACAATAATATCCGGTTCATATTTGTTTGAAATAGGAGTAGGGGGAATATAGGCTATACTTTTAGAAAATTTATGAACCGTTTTGAAAATGATTTTAATGCCCGCAAGCTAGGCTTCTCCAACCTTAACTCCTTAAAAACCAAGATTATTCGTAACGACATTGATCAAGATGTCGTCACTCAATAAAAAGAAATACAAAAATACCATCCTTCTTCCTCCGGTGTCACCTCAGGGAGCTACCCCTAGTGACGATATATACGAATTTGGGAGGGACGTACCTTTTCCCGTCACTTGGTGTGGAATAACTAACCTCCAGTTAAACCATCACCAAGATCTAGTTGGCGGCTGGTATAATAGTAGACCTTGGCCCGTGCCTCCCGGACTACTACTTCTACCAAGACCACCGGGCCCATAGGAAAAACAATAATTTTACTTGCAAGACGAGAATATTTACCGGTAAGAAAGTATTAAGTACTTTCGGGTAAATATATGTTTTGGAATAATTAACAAGAATTATTTTCCCATAAAGGGAAGAATAACTTGAAAGGAAATTCAAGAAAATAAAGTAAAGTATTTTATCATGATTTCAGTTGAAAAGATTTAAAACCCTCACCGGTACCAAGATTTAAGTGGAATTGTGAGGATTCCACTCTTCGATCCTATGTTCGCCTGAAAGTAATAACTACTACTGACTTAGAACTAGGTTCTTAGTTCCTAACTAACTAAGTGCACACAATATCATAATGAAATAATTAGAGAAGGTTCATAATATGTAATGCGTTAAAGATTTCCCGGTAAACCCTAAATTCACCCGATTAATTAATAAATTCAGGGTTTATGGGACCTTTAGCTAATCAAATGTTTATTAACCATACTATAATTCTAATTGTAAGATTTGAAATGAAATTCAAGGTTTAATTTGACAATGTAGGTTATCTTTTGAAAAATATTACATAGTTTACCGATTTTTTGGAAAAATTGGAAAAATATTTCTTTAAAAATTTCAAAACCTATTTTATAATTATTTTAAGAATAATTTCGAAATTAATTGGATTTTGGTTGACCAAAAGTCAAAATTACTATTAAAAACATTTACTATTCAATTTCATGTGAATTAAACACTTTATAACACAAAATCAAACTCACACACATACACACACTAGTCACGGCACACACATGCACACACACACATCCAAGAACATTATGAACATGTTCTTGAGCTTATTTGAATATTCAAAGAGGGTGTGTAACATGTTCTATCACATTCATATTCATAACATAAGATTAAAGCATAATATAGTAACATATATGAACTTTTTATGAAAAATAATTCTAAATAAATTACTCTAGGCATGAATTTAATCAAACAACATTATAAGCATTTAAATACATATTCACATTATATCATATCATAATTCATGCATTTAATTAAATAAAATTCCATAATGTACTCACATTTTATTTAAACTAACAACTATGCACATATTTCATAAAATAAATTCCTAAATCATAATTTAATTAATCCTAGACATGCTACTATTATTATTACACTAAGAACATTATATAAAGCATGAAATAATAAAAGAAAAACATACCTTAGAGAGATGGAGAGGGGATGGCGTGAGAATTGGGAGAGAGAGAGAGTGATTTTTGTGTGTTGATTTGTGAGGTATAAATGAGGCTTGAGGGGGGTATTTATAGGTAGTCATGAGGGGTTTCTAAGCAATAAATGAAAGTTTATAGGAGATGTCGTTGCTTAATATTTTAACAAATGCTTGGTAATAAATTTGGAGATGTGGTTAAATAATATGTTGAACAAATGCCAGGTAATTAACTAAGAAATGTGGAGAAATTATGCTCATTTGTTTAATCCTTCTAGAAGACCATGTGGTCATGGATGGTGTCATTTTGATTAAAAATAAATGTAAAATAATATAAAATTTATTCAAGAGTCGAGAGGTAAAAGATTGAAGTAGTGAATTAATGAAAGAATGGGTGAAAAACAAGCTTCGTTTTGATTATAAATGTGGAATATTTAGAGTTTTCGTTTATAAATTATTGAATATTAAAGATGATGAAATCATAGGAAAAATTATATAAACGAAGCCATGATAAAGTTTAAAGTTGGGAAAAATCACTATAATGTAGAGAAAAATTCAAGGATCGTTTTAAGTATAATTTCGACTATTGAATAAAAGCTAATCGTTTAAAATAAATTGGTGATTTTTAGAAACGAAAATATTTATAAAATATGCTATGATGAAATCGAGTTTTTGGCAAATGCATGAAAATTCATAAAATAATTTAAGGGTCGTTTTGGTTATAATATTGAATATAAAAAAGTAGATGAGTAGGGATTTATTGATGATCGAATCATAAGCTAGGGTTTTCACCGGTTTTTGATACTACGGGAGTTAGGATGGGAATTATGGTTCACGGAGGGTATCACGATCCTCGAAATAATGTGAGGATTCTTTTGGTTACAATATTGGGTAGTGAAAGTGAAACATCCCGCTACTTCGGCATTTCCAGGTACGCGTCACGAGAGAGTTTAATTTCGTTATTTATGTAATTTGTATGCCTTAAATGTCAACGTGTAATTTATTTAAGTTTATGCGCTTTAGATTTAATTAATTGTTTGGGCTCGAATGCTCAATAATTGAAGTTTAGGGACCTAATTAATTAGGGTGCTTTGGCCTTCGTGGCAATCTTGAGCTCGGGAGTTCGAATTCGAATTTCGACCCCTTTATTGAGTTCGTTTCGACGATTCGGATTCGATGAAATTAACTTTATATTTTCAAAGCCGTTTGTTAGCCCTACCGTTTTAAATCCGATCCGAATGGACTAGATACCGTTTGACCCTACCCGTTTTTCCCGACCCGTTTCTTGGCCTTAAGAGGAACCGAACCCTATTTTCTTCCCCATTTTGATCGGTTCAAGCAAGGAGAAGAGGGAAAAGAGAAGAGAAGAGAAAGCCACCCAACCTTTCGAGCTCAAGAACCCCGACCCCCGTCCGTCCAATCAACGATCCAAGGTAAGATTTGTGATCCTCTCCTTACGTGTTCCGATTCTACCGATTGGTTCTTGCTTTATCACCTTATTTATTGAGCTTGGAGAATTTGATGAATAGTATAGGTTTCGTGTTTTGGGTGTTCGGACTCTTTTCGAAGTCCTATTTATGTTCTAATGTGATATATATATGTGATATATCTTGAATTTGTGTGTTTTTGGTGTATTATGTGATTGGAATGTGGTTTGGGGTGGTTTGGGAACCACCCCCGTCGACCCCTTGCTTTCCTGCTCTTTTTTTTCGGAGAAGACGACCCAACACGGCCGTGTCAGGCCCTAGTTCATTTCCGACACGGCCGTGTCAAGCCCTCGAGTTGGAATTTTTTTTATTCCGACACGACCATGTCAATTTCCAGGCCAATTTTGACACGGCCGTGCTGACCTCGTTTGAACTCGGATTTGCCTGATTTTTGAACCTACAGAAACCTCTTGAAGTCTAGAATATCCTCCAATTAGAATCACCTCAAAATTCGTTCTAGATTATCAGATATAATCGTTTGAAATTTGTGTCGCCATCCCGCCGAAATTCTGCTTTCGTCCAACTTCAAACGTACGCCATTTTCGGCTCGCTTTGAACCACGTTTTGAGCCACCTACCATTTTATAGATTTTTGTGTCTAGTTTCAGTTTCAAGAAACAAAACTCAATTCCCATTTCTCAAACTCAAGTTATAACCGTTTTACTACAGCTTGTCCATTTCGGAATAATTTCCAGTTTTTGCCGGTTTTGCTCGGAACAATCTCTTATGCTTTCCTTCTGCTTTTCTTGCACCTTGCCACCTCCGAACTCATTCCTAACTTGTTTTATCTTGTGTATGTGTATATACTTGTTGCTATATGTGTTTTATGTTGCTTATTTAATATGAATTATTTGTACGAAGCATCAATGCACCTTGTTATGTATCTCCGCCTTGTAATATAAATTGTTTATGTGCATGAACGTGTTATATGATTATAAATGAATATGTTGAGCTATGTATTGTCTTGGTTTGCAAGTAATTGATTCGAATATGTGTTATGCCTACTTTATTGCATCTCTTATATGCATAACATATGCCGTGCGTCTATTTGGTTCATTCTTGAGTCTAAGTTTCGTCTTTTGCCTTCAGTTTGTCCAGGTGCACCCGGGGTGGTGTTTTGTTCGTCAAGTTGATTCCGGGGTGAATCAAGTGCTTTGTCTTCGTCTTCGTTTGGTTCGAGGTGAGGTTAGGATATAGTTATACCCTAATGAAATGTGCCGGTTTTCGAATGCATGCGAGTTATAAGGCTTTATGTATATGTAGATATGTGTAAGATGCGTATTTTGTTGGCTTTGCAATAAGTTTGAAAGTATGAAGTTATGTATAAGCCTATGTAAGCTAGCTTTGATTTGCTGATGATTTTGAGGTCAGTCTGCGTTATATGTACGTACGATAGCTAAGTACGATATGCATGAAATATGTCTGTCTGTCTGTAGCGGGTTAAGCTTCCGATTTCCGTGATCTGTGTATGTGTGGGGCCCCAAATTCTGTGTATGGGATGTACCGGAACCCACCCGAGCGTAGGTTGGGGGATGGAGTCCGAGGGTTTGAGCAGCATTGAGCACTCCCCTCTTCCGCTTCTGGATGGCTAGGGTCGCGCAACCCTTCCATCACACCTACCTGGTATGTTTTGTTTTGTTCTGTTTTGGTTAGTCTGTCTATGTGCTCCTACCCACCGAGTTTCGTTATGTCTGTCGGTTATAAGTTCGTGAAACGGGGGTAGATTCTCAAATTAAGATAAAATTTGATATACTTTTAACCTAATAAAACATGTTTGGATATGTGTGCTTCGTCTGCATGTTTTGAATGTACGCATTAAATAAGTTAAGTTTCGTTTGTTCTGCTTTGCTAAATCACCCTATATATATATTATCACGGGCAAATGTTTTGGCGTGCAAAAACTACTCCCGGCTTCATGAACATCTTCTTTTTACGTGCTTTGCTATGTATATTATGTATAGCGTGCGTGTGTTAACCCCTCGCTCAGTCAAGTGTGACTGACCCCTCCCTCTTTATGTTTTAGCTCTGCAGGTTTGCTTTGGAGTTCGAGCTAGGCGGTGTGAGTCTCTTGGAGTCGAGTGTTGTATTAGTTGAGTCTTTGCATTTGCATTTTGAATTCAGTTTTAGTTTTGTGTTATTAACCTATGAACGAATATGTTTAAATATGATTTGTTCATTTATGATTTGAAATCGGGACAGGTTAGGACTGGTGCTCGGATTAGATGAACCCGTTTTGATTATATGATTATTCGGGACAGGTTAGGACAGGTGCTCGGATTAGGTGAACCCGTTTGTATTGATGATTTATGTTATAATTTAAATTTCGGGATTAGGAATTATGCTAGATTGAACTCGTCAACTGTTTGCATGATTTGAATTTTTGTTTGGCATGATCACGCTTCCATATATTCGTTAAGTATTATATGTGCAGGGTCTACGTCCCGCCTAGCTCAGAGTTTGAGTTTGTTTTGTTTGTCACCGTTCGCTATGGTTTGGCACGTGTTCGGAGTCCTTGTTTTGTTACACGTGTTGAGCTATGGTGCGGGGGTGTGGTGCCCACCGTTGGGGCGCTACAGAAGCTAAAGCGCATCGCAGATCTGGCTTGAGTCCATCGATGAATCGCTTGGTTTTCTGTCGTTCATTATTCAAAACGTGTGGAGCATACTAAATTAATCGCACAAACTTTGCCTCGTATTCAGCTACTGACATATATCCCTGAGTCAAACTCATGAACTCAGCCTCTCGAGTATCTCTTACCACTTGAGGAATATATTTATTCTGAAATTCCTTTACAAACTCCACCCAACTATAATCAGTTCGATCTTCTATCCAGGTCGACTTAACGTGCTTCCTCCACCTCAAAGCAGGTCCTTCTAGGAGAAAGGCTGCATACTGCACTCGTTCCCGTTCCTCGGGAAATATATCCATAGCCTCATAAATCTTTTCAAAACTGGCTATCCAGTTTTCAGCCTTCAGGTCGTTAGGTTCTCCAAAGAATTTTGGGGGATTCATTCGGAGAAACCTTTCTAGGGATCGCTCATTGGTAGGATTATTTCCAGGTGTACAAGTTCGAACGAACTGTCTTAAGGCTTCTACGAGTTCGGGGTGTCCTTGTGGATCTTGTGGCGATGGTGAGTTGTTTCGTGGTGTTCTTCGTAGAGGCATAATGAATGCTGAAATCAGAATCACATAGGAAATATAATGCATGTGGGGTTAAGAATGTTCCAAAGATCATCACAGAACAATAATCACCAAATAACATCAGTCATCAAACATAAAGTGCAGAAGGAAATAACATTAGTACTCACGGTCCTACTAGTATCTTGAAGCGACTCTAAGACTCATGATGCAAGAAATGTAAAGTAACATGAAATAACAGTGTAAAATGATCAAAATGTGTCATATATATATATGCATCAAGGTTAGTATGCTTCAAGAGCTACAAAAAGTAAAAGCAAAAAGAGGGGGTGGACCCGATCTACCTCGAGTTACACCCTACAAGTACTGTCACTCCTAGTAAGTCAGGTTGCTACTATCCGCTGCTGCTACTATGTACCGCTGCAAAAATAGGGAGTATCTCCACTGGCCGCTATATACATACCCCCGAGTAACTATCCTATATACTGTACCTCATATCCCTGGTCTGAACTCAATCCCCACCAGCACTAGCTGCCTCAAGGTCAACTGTATCATCTGAATCCGGAACCCTAATAGGACTTCACTCCTCGCTGGGCTAAACACTGTCCTCCTCCTCGGGAACAACCTGCAATCCATCAGTGTCCTCGCCGACCTCACCATCATGCTGGGGCTCCTCTTCATCATCATCGGAATGGACAATAGCCTCGGAAGCCTCACTGTCTCTGGAATGGGCTGCTGCGGGTCCGGGATGCATCTCTAACACCTGCTCCATAACTTGAGTATCATTCAGGTGAAGCGCATCCTCCAATCGGCTCCTCATCTGGGCTCGATACCGATCGTGGATCACAATAGAAGCCTCACGGTCCAGAGTCAAACTGACCACGTCCTCCTCGAGCTCAGCTACTCGTGATGCCAACTGAGAAATAGCGATCTTGGATGTGGCTAAATGGTCCCGAGCATGATCACGATCTACTGCTGTCTGTCTAGGCATCTCTCGGTTCCTCTCAGCCTCCAATCGGTACTCACCAGTCCTCTGATACTCATAAAAGTAGGCATCTCTCTCAGCCTCTAATAGATGAACTGCTCTGTTCGGGTAGGCATACCTGGGAAAAGTCTCCTGATGTGAATCCTGACTATGCTGCCTAATCCTCTGCCAATGATAGTATCTAGGACCCCCACTACGAGTAACGACTAAGGTCCTAGGAGGCTCGTACTGATCAAGCCACTCGATGCTATCAGAATGTGGAAACTCACTGTAGCCAGCCATTTTTACTCCAGAAAAACACTTTACAAATTATTAGAATAAAGAAATTACAGTGAAATACTTTCTGTACTTAATGTTCAAGTTATGTTCTCTCTATCTAAACCTGATGCTCTGATACCACCTTAGCTATAGTGTAACGCCCCGACTTTTCGGACGTAAAGGTATGACGTATGTGTTTACCAAATTGTGCGAATTAATTATTTTTACGTGTTTTATATTTAATTCTATTATAATTGTTATTATATTATTTTATTATATTATATCTTATTTTAATTTATTATTATTTTAATTATATATCGTAATATAATATATATATTTCGTACTATATATATATATATATATGTTTATTTATGTTATTATTAATTTAATGATTATGCTAATTAAGTGTTATGTTAATTAATCATGTTTTAGTTAATTAATTACGTGACCTAATTTAATTTATTTAATATTAGAATTTATTTATTTATTTCAATTTTGCATGGGAATTATAATTTTTGCATTGAATTTTATAATTTATGCATGAATTGCATGGTTTGAGCATATTATTAATTTTGAGCTTCGTTCTTGTATGAAATGATGTCGAATTGCCACGAATTTATAGTATGTCGTAAATATATGTGTTATGAATATGATTTTATGCTCGGTTTATGTTTTCGAATTTATTTGTTATGTTAACGAATTTAATTTGATTCGAGGAACCAAATCGGGGGTGTAACACCCCAAACGGAGGATGCCACATCCCCCGCACTATGACCCAGACCCAGAACATGAAATGGAAATCCATGCCCGAATCCGAATCAGAGCGAACGGGAGACCAACTCACACACTAGGCTAGGCGGATCTAACTTGACAAAAACTCAGAGTGCGGAAGCAATTAAAACCAACAACAATAGATAGCGGAAGCATTTAAAACAAAACATGCAAAGCAGGTGACGGGTTCAACTAGCATAGATACCTAATCCCGAATATCGACATACATAATCCAACATAATAAACAACATAAATATCATCAATATCTAGTAACAACCAAATACTAGTTTACTAACCCCATACGGGTTGAAGTCTAAATAGATCATAAACATAATCTGCAAATGTGAAACATAAATACATAAAATAAGTAGAGTATGCGATAAATGCATCCTAACACCTACTAGACTGACAAGTGTGACTCAGAAGACTCACTTCCGCCTAGCTCAAGCCAAAAGAACCTGCAACTAAAAGATAAAATGAGGTGTCAGTCAACTGACTGAGTGAGGGGGCTAACGCACACCCACAATATATATATAGAGCACAACACATATCATAAGGGTGGACTCATGAACCGGGATTAGGGTTTTGCACGCCAAAACAGTTGAAATACCCAAAATAGTATAAGTTTGGAAAACCATTTAGAGAAACCTATCCCGTTTCACAAATCCCAGACATTCATAACATATACCCGGCGAGTACGGGCTTCCAACCTTTACTCCTCATAACTGAACAGAACATAAAACAGAATCAATCCATCCTCTACTCCAATGATGGAAGAGCCACGCGTTGGCCCTAACCATCAATAACATACATACAAACCCTCAAGGGGTAGCGAACCCACAAGAGTCCTCCCCGGCTGTACACCGAAGGCTCAAGATATCACGCCTCCCTCATCGCCCTAAGGTCGCGCAATGATATCTCAAATGGAACTAGCACAGTGGCTTATCCGACGGCCCTATGCCGTGCCGGTCTCCACTCGTACCAGCTCCTGGATCCACATAACATAACATAACATATACCAACTTTCATGGCAATCTCGCTACATAATCATAACATAACTTAACTTTCCGAAACAGCTTACATATGCTTTCATATCTAATTTTCCAAAAACAGAGTTGTTTCACAAGGTCATAAACATATCATATCCAACACATACGTATATAATAGATATACTCGCATGCAGGGGTTGAAATCAGCATATTAAGGTCATAGGTCGCATAACTATACAAAATCCTAAACCTCACCTCGTAGTAGTAGAGTCTGAGAGTGTGAAGGGCCAAACACTCTAAACCTCGGACCCATCGGCACCACCAAACTCTGTGACAAGACATACAGAAGCCCAGACTTAGACTCTATATGAACCAAACAAGACGCACGGCGTTGCTCAACATGATCGTGGTTATGCATAAGTGTTCATGTTGTGCTTGGATGAGGTGTCGTGGTCATTCAAGGCAAATCAATGCTCAACAAGGTCATATTTACAAGCAACCATCATGCAATTCCATATCCAAAGATGCAAGATCAATTTAGGAAGTCAATGTATTCAGAAAATGCATATTAAATCATCCAATATCACAGGGTTCAATTATAATATTAGAATTAAGCATCAAGTTCATGTCGAGTTATAAAGTGCATAAGTAAGAGCAATTTGATTATATAAACATACAAAGTTGTTGTACGTAGATGGCATGCTTGATACAAATAAAGAGTGCATTTAATTCACTTAAAGTCATACTTTACAACTTCACAAAATGTTTGGTACACAAGCTCAAGTCACATTCATAGTTTCATAAATATTACACTAACACCCCTTCATATCTAAACACATAGCATAAATTCATCACATCGGGATTCAAATTGTAAATCGAAACATTCATACATATCACAATCCATTCAACACATGTTTTCATATACGATTGGAATACATCTCGATCAACAAACCAACAATAACCAATTTATTTGCACTTAAAACAATTAATTCAAATAATCACAATTACGCAAAATAATTCGTAATAAATAGATCGAGTGTCCGATTAACGAACAGAAGGTGGCGTTGAACTCACCACAACGAGACGAACATTCTGACCAAACGCCGCCGGAACGCCACCACTGTAGCTGCCGGAATTTGGCCGGACCGCCGCCGGGCCGCCGTCAAAAGTCGCCGGAAAAATCCCAAAAAATCATTCCTGAATGAAGTCTTCGTGCCCGTTCTGAATCCTCAATCAATTTCTGGAAATTCGAAGCCGATTGTCCTAGATCTGAAATCTAAGAACACGAAAACCCTAAATCTTCAAACTCAAATTACTTCCAAACCGGTGAACCAAAATGCGATCCGAAAGAGGTGTTGACTTACCCATGATGAGCTCTTCGAAAGCCCTAAGGTAGCTTTCCGGAAAAATCCTCGGAGCTAGTGCCGCCGTTGCACCGCCACTTTGCCGCCACCGATCCGCCACCAAACCACCGAATCTGGAGTCGCCTGATCACAGGTCACTAGTTCTCGTCGTTCCGAACAACTTTCGTGAAGAGCCCGAGACCAAAAGATGGCCGGAAAAGGCCCCCGTTGGCCGCCGAAGTTTCTGCCGCCGTTGCTACAGTAACTCGCGCCGCCGCCGCGAGCTTTGGGCGGCGCGTGCGGCGCCTTCGCTACTCCGATGGCCGCGTTTCGAACGTCAAACGAAGCGCCTGGAAGTCCTCTGTCTGGGCATAGGGCGCGTGCATCAAGGAAGTGGCCGGAAACCGCCGCGAAATGCCGGCGAAGTGGCGGCGGTCTGACAGCTCCGCCGCTGCTACTGAAATCCGCCCATAACTCCGCCACCGTTCATCGTTAGGCCGTGAAATTGGTACTCTTACGTCGGTCTCGCCGAGATAATCGAAATGGACTATTCGTTTGTTGAATTCCGTCGAGAAACGATCGAGTTATGGGCTCGTAACCGAAGCCGCGCATAGTGACCCGCGGGAATGAGAGAGAGTGAGAGAGGAGAGAGAGAGAGAAAAGGGATTGGGAAAAATGTGTCTTGTGCACAAGCTATATACAACCGGGTATCCTTATCGCGTAGCAAGTAATAGCGCGTACAAATAATCGTAAATAAAATTGGTAAAGTTACGAATAAACATTCAAGCTCTGAATTAATTTTACAAATTAAAATGAAAGAGATAGATTTACCAATTAGAGTTTAATTCAATTTAATTTTAGAAACCTTTCGTACAATTTAACGACATTTCGTAAACACATGATTGACAATTAATCTCAAGTAATTCAAGTAAACCGAAATTAAACAAGTTAAGTAACTTGATGGATTTAAAATCAACTTGACAATTATTTCATGGAATAAATTTGAATTAAATCAAATTAGATAGTTATGGTTAAATATACTTGTAATTAATCAAGTTGGCAATTAATCTTAGAATAATTCGAATGAACACATATTAAATTGGATTTACATTAAATTACATAATTCAAGAACTCTTAAATTAAACACGCACAAGTGTAGAGACTTACTTGTTGATGTCGTAAGAACGCCCTTCGAGAAAACGGGGCGTCACAACCTTCCCCCCTTAAGAGAACCTGGTCCCCAGGTTCCACTGGAAAAAATGTAGATCCTCGAGTTGTAGTGCTCCAACCCTTCTCCCGAACTTGCGTGAGATCATAACTCTAATGGTGAGGCTTACTCCGGTCATCTACACTGAACCTCCTTTAGAATGTCTTGTTATCGTCGAGGTTCGTGCGAGTACTTGATCCGTTAGATGTTTCGAACTCGGTCGGTCATTCCCATGATCGGATAGCTGCAACTGCACCCAACCTCGATGTCGTCTCAGACTCGCCACTTGCAACCCGTAGTCAGAGCAACGCGTAACGCAACCACAACAAACAAGAGAGAATCCCATCTCTCAACAAGTAAGAGAGAGAGCCCCGTCCCCCAGCACCCACAAGAGAGAGAACCCCGTCTCTCGAGCAAATATAAAAGAGAGAACCCCGTCTCTCAAGCACATAATTGAGAGAACCCCGTCTCTCAACCTAAGTCGGGCAGATTCCAACATCTCCCAACATTCTAGTTTGAGAAAATCCAGCATTCCTCAAACTCCTAGATTCAAGAGAATCCAGCATCCCTGAATATCTAAATACAAGAGAATCCAACATCTCTCGCGCACAAAACTTAGAAAGATTCCAACATCTTTCTACCACATAAATAGAGAGAATCCTACATCTCTCCAACACATAAAAAGAGGGAACCTAAGGTCTCTCTTACACATAAATCCACTGATCAGTTGTTCATACATACACACATCATAGTAACACTTGACGAAAAGTATGCGATGCATGTTTGGTGTACCTTATACAACTGATATCGGTGTCCCTTGAGTATAGATTCAACTCTCATACCTCAACTCAAGGGGGATATCGCGATGGAATCCCTATAAAACAAGGTTACAGTATGTATGTATGTTATATGGGAAGTTAGTGAGCAATCAAGAGAGTTTTAAATCACATAAGCATGAACAGTTCACATAAGTACATAACTCATTCATTTCAGCAACAGTTCATAACAAGTAGAAATTTCAAGTTACAAATACTAGATCAGGTATCCAAGTTATCACAATTAAAATAGCAGTAGTCATCACCCACATCAACCAAAACAAGGTAGGAGTATTTAAACGATGCATGTATGCAAATGCCATGAATGCTTGGCGTACCGATCACCGTAGTGTCAAGCTCTTGACAGGAAGTTGAGATGAAGCGGTAGGAGTTGATTAAGCCGACAATGATGCAACCCTCGTCATCTGGACCTCTTTGTCTTGAGTCTTTTCATAAAGTGGTAACTCAACAACGCTTGTTTATCACCAAACCCCTTGCTAGACCGTAATCCTTTCTCTACTAGAATCATCCTCAGTTTCTCCCAAGAATTCTCATTTATGTGTTAAATCTTAGTCTGCTCCTCTTCAAGGAGTTGTCCATGAATCGTTTGTCAATTAGATATTTACCTCAGAGTTTCGTTGGATGATCGTGGTGCTAAGCACTTCCCAAAGCAATCCATGGTATATAATTCTAAAACTTGAATAAAGTCTTTCAGCATCTAACTGTTATATTCCCGCATCAACAATGTCTTCCATCTCATCTTAGAGAAACACCCAAAGAGCTAACAACCAATCTTGTCTTGTCGTTCGTTAACTCTAAATGGCACCAAAACCTTCAACACTCACCGATGGTTTGTAGCTCGTTGCTTAAGTAACATGGTTACCTATCCACATCCCTTGAACTTGATCGGATCGTATTTGATCGGATTCTTCTACATCAACTCGTTTCCATCAACAAGGTGACTACTTCCAAATAAACGAATCATCAAGGTGAAAATTCATCAAACTCCATCTTTCAATTGACTTTAAGATAGTAAGTCAACATAGCAAATCTCAGTCCTTCAACTCTGAACCTTTTCATGACCATTGATCTTGGTAAAGAATCCTTTCATCTTCGAATTATGGCGTGTTTTCGTTATAGTACCAATAGGTAGTGTTGACGGAGGGAAATCTTAGTGTTGACTCATAGGACACCCTGAAATTCAAACACTAAATTCGATGCATGCGGATTAAAGATGCAAATGAAATGTAACACGTATATCACGTAAATGCAACAATTAGTTGTAATTTATAAAGCACATAAAACAAGATGTCGCATAATCAAAGTCACAATGTGCACACAATCATATAATCAAGAAACAATTTACGCCGAATGGTCAAAATATCAAGTCAAACAAATGCAATGCGCAGTTATTCCTATGCCGTACGACCTAGACAGACTCAACACGACTCAAGAGCTCGGTTTTGCAACCTAGAGCTCTGATACCACTTAAGGATGTAACACCCCAAACGGAGGATGCCACATCCCCCGCACTATGACCCAGACCCAGAACATGAAATGGAAATCCATGCCCGAATCCGAATCAGAGCGAACGGGAGACCAACTCACACACTAGGCTAGGCGGATCTAACTTGACAAAAACTCAGAGTGCGGAAGCAATTAAAACCAACAACAATAGATAGCGGAAGCATTTAAAACAAAACATGCAAAGCAGGTGACGGGTTCAACTAGCATAGATACCTAATCCCGAATATCGACATACATAATCCAACATAATAAACAACATAAATATCATCAATATCTAGTAACAACCAAATACTAGTTTACTAACCCCATACGGGTTGAAGTCTAAATAGATCATAAACATAATCTGCAAATGTGAAACATAAATACATAAAATAAGTAGAGTATGCGATAAATGCATCCTAACACCTACTAGACTGACAAGTGTGACTCAGAAGACTCACTTCCGCCTAGCTCAAGCCAAAAGAACCTGCAACTAAAAGATAAAATGAGGTGTCAGTCAACTGACTGAGTGAGGGGGCTAACGCACACCCACAATATATATATAGAGCACAACACATATCATAAGGGTGGACTCATGAACCGGGATTAGGGTTTTGCACGGCAAAACAGTTGAAATACCCAAAATAGTATAAGTTTGGAAAACCATTTAGAGAAACCTATCCCGTTTCACAAATCCCAGACATTCATAACATATACCCGGCGAGTACGGGCTTCCAACCTTTACTCCTCATAACTGAACAGAACATAAAACAGAATCAATCCATCCTCTACTCCAATGATGGAAGAGCCACGCGTTGGCCCTAACCATCAATAACATACATACAAACCCTCAAGGGGTAGCGAACCCACAAGAGTCCTCCCCGGCTGTACACCGAAGGCTCAAGATATCACGCCTCCCTCATCGCCCTAAGGTCGCGCAATGATATCTCAAATGGAACTAGCACAGTGGCTTATCCGACGGCCCTATGCCGTGCCGGTCTCCACTCGTACCAGCTCCTGGATCCACATAACATAACATAACATATACCAACTTTCATGGCAATCTCGCTACATAATCATAACATAACTTAACTTTCCGAAACAGCTTACATATGCTTTCATATCTAATTTTCCAAAAACAGAGTTGTTTCACAAGGTCATAAACATATCATATCCAACACATACGTATATAATAGATATACTCGCATGCAGGGGTTGAAATCAGCATATTAAGGTCATAGGTCGCATAACTATACAAAATCCTAAACCTCACCTCGTAGTAGTAGAGTCTGAGAGTGTGAAGGGCCAAACACTCTAAACCTCGGACCCATCGGCACCACCAAACTCTGTGACAAGACATACAGAAGCCCAGACTTAGACTCTATATGAACCAAACAAGACGCACGGCGTTGCTCAACATGATCGTGGTTATGCATAAGTGTTCATGTTGTGCTTGGATGAGGTGTCGTGGTCATTCAAGGCAAATCAATGCTCAACAAGGTCATATTTACAAGCAACCATCATGCAATTCCATATCCAAAGATGCAAGATCAATTTAGGAAGTCAATGTATTCAGAAAATGCATATTAAATCATCCAATATCACAGGGTTCAATTATAATATTAGAATTAAGCATCAAGTTCATGTCGAGTTATAAAGTGCATAAGTAAGAGCAATTTGATTATATAAACATACAAAGTTGTTGTACGTAGATGGCATGCTTGATACAAATAAAGAGTGCATTTAATTCACTTAAAGTCATACTTTACAACTTCACAAAATGTTTGGTACACAAGCTCAAGTCACATTCATAGTTTCATAAATATTACACTAACACCCCTTCATATCTAAACACATAGCATAAATTCATCACATCGGGATTCAAATTGTAAATCGAAACATTCATACATATCACAATCCATTCAACACATGTTTTCATATACGATTGGAATACATCTCGATCAACAAACCAACAATAACCAATTTATTTGCACTTAAAACAATTAATTCAAATAATCACAATTACGCAAAATAATTCGTAATAAATAGATCGAGTGTCCGATTAACGAACAGAAGGTGGCGTTGAACTCACCACAACGAGACGAACATTCTGACCAAACGCCGCCGGAACGCCACCACTGTAGCTGCCGGAATTTGGCCGGACCGCCGCCGGGCCGCCGTCAAAAGTCGCCGGAAAAATCCCAAAAAATCATTCCTGAATGAAGTCTTCGTGCCCGTTCTGAATCCTCAATCAATTTCTGGAAATTCGAAGCCGATTGTCCTAGATCTGAAATCTAAGAACACGAAAACCCTAAATCTTCAAACTCAAATTACTTCCAAACCGGTGAACCAAAATGCGATCCGAAAGAGGTGTTGACTTACCCATGATGAGCTCTTCGAAAGCCCTAAGGTAGCTTTCCGGAAAAATCCTCGGAGCTAGTGCCGCCGTTGCACCGCCACTTTGCCGCCACCGATCCGCCACCAAACCACCGAATCTGGAGTCGCCTGATCACAGGTCACTAGTTCTCGTCGTTCCGAACAACTTTCGTGAAGAGCCCGAGACCAAAAGATGGCCGGAAAAGGCCCCCGTTGGCCGCCGAAGTTTCTGCCGCCGTTGCTACAGTAACTCGCGCCGCCGCCGCGAGCTTTGGGCGGCGCGTGCGGCGCCTTCGCTACTCCGATGGCCGCGTTTCGAACGTCAAACGAAGCGCCTGGAAGTCCTCTGTCTGGGCATGGGGCGCGTGCATCAAGGAAGTGGCCGGAAACCGCCGCGAAATGCCGGCGAAGTGGCGGCGGTCTGACAGCTCCGCCGCTGCTACTGAAATCCGCCCATAACTCCGCCACCGTTCATCGTTAGGCCGTGAAATTGGTACTCTTACGTCGGTCTCGCCGAGATAATCGAAATGGACTATTCGTTTGTTGAATTCCGTCGAGAAACGATCGAGTTATGGGCTCGTAACCGAAGCCGCGCATAGTGACCCGCGGGAATGAGAGAGAGTGAGAGAGGAGAGAGAGAGAGAAAAGGGATTGGGAAAAATGTGTCTTGTGCACAAGCTATATACAACCGGGTATCCTTATCGCGTAGCAAGTAATAGCGCGTACAAATAATCGTAAATAAAATTGGTAAAGTTACGAATAAACATTCAAGCTCTGAATTAATTTTACAAATTAAAATGAAAGAGATAGATTTACCAATTAGAGTTTAATTCAATTTAATTTTAGAAACCTTTCGTACAATTTAACGACATTTCGTAAACACATGATTGACAATTAATCTCAAGTAATTCAAGTAAACCGAAATTAAACAAGTTAAGTAACTTGATGGATTTAAAATCAACTTGACAATTATTTCATGGAATAAATTTGAATTAAATCAAATTAGATAGTTATGGTTAAATATACTTGTAATTAATCAAGTTGGCAATTAATCTTAGAATAATTCGAATGAACACATATTAAATTGGATTTACATTAAATTACATAATTCAAGAACTCTTAAATTAAACACGCACAAGTGTAGAGACTTACTTGTTGATGTCGTAAGAACGCCCTTCGAGAAAACGGGGCGTCACAACCTTCCCCCCTTAAGAGAACCTGGTCCCCAGGTTCCACTGGAAAAAATGTAGATCCTCGAGTTGTAGTGCTCCAACCCTTCTCCCGAACTTGCGTGAGATCATAACTCTAATGGTGAGGCTTACTCCGGTCATCTACACTGAACCTCCTTTAGAATGTCTTGTTATCGTCGAGGTTCGTGCGAGTACTTGATCCGTTAGATGTTTCGAACTCGGTCGGTCATTCCCATGATCGGATAGCTGCAACTGCACCCAACCTCGATGTCGTCTCAGACTCGCCACTTGCAACCCGTAGTCAGAGCAACGCGTAACGCAACCACAACAAACAAGAGAGAATCCCATCTCTCAACAAGTAAGAGAGAGAGCCCCGTCCCCCAGCACCCACAAGAGAGAGAACCCCGTCTCTCGAGCAAATATAAAAGAGAGAACCCCGTCTCTCAAGCACATAATTGAGAGAACCCCGTCTCTCAACCTAAGTCGGGCAGATTCCAACATCTCCCAACATTCTAGTTTGAGAAAATCCAGCATTCCTCAAACTCCTAGATTCAAGAGAATCCAGCATCCCTGAATATCTAAATACAAGAGAATCCAACATCTCTCGCGCACAAAACTTAGAAAGATTCCAACATCTTTCTACCACATAAATAGAGAGAATCCTACATCTCTCCAACACATAAAAAGAGGGAACCTAAGGTCTCTCTTACACATAAATCCACTGATCAGTTGTTCATACATACACACATCATAGTAACACTTGACGAAAAGTATGCGATGCATGTTTGGTGTACCTTATACAACTGATATCGGTGTCCCTTGAGTATAGATTCAACTCTCATACCTCAACTCAAGGGGGATATCGCGATGGAATCCCTATAAAACAAGGTTACAGTATGTATGTATGTTATATGGGAAGTTAGTGAGCAATCAAGAGAGTTTTAAATCACATAAGCATGAACAGTTCACATAAGTACATAACTCATTCATTTCAGCAACAGTTCATAACAAGTAGAAATTTCAAGTTACAAATACTAGATCAGGTATCCAAGTTATCACAATTAAAATAGCAGTAGTCATCACCCACATCAACCAAAACAAGGTAGGAGTATTTAAACGATGCATGTATGCAAATGCCATGAATGCTTGGCGTACCGATCACCGTAGTGTCAAGCTCTTGACAGGAAGTTGAGATGAAGCGGTAGGAGTTGATTAAGCCGACAATGATGCAACCCTCGTCATCTGGACCTCTTTGTCTTGAGTCTTTTCATAAAGTGGTAACTCAACAACGCTTGTTTATCACCAAACCCCTTGCTAGACCGTAATCCTTTCTCTACTAGAATCATCCTCAGTTTCTCCCAAGAATTCTCATTTATGTGTTAAATCTTAGTCTGCTCCTCTTCAAGGAGTTGTCCATGAATCGTTTGTCAATTAGATATTTACCTCAGAGTTTCGTTGGATGATCGTGGTGCTAAGCACTTCCCAAAGCAATCCATGGTATATAATTCTAAAACTTGAATAAAGTCTTTCAGCATCTAACTGTTATATTCCCGCATCAACAATGTCTTCCATCTCATCTTAGAGAAACACCCAAAGAGCTAACAACCAATCTTGTCTTGTCGTTCGTTAACTCTAAATGGCACCAAAACCTTCAACACTCACCGATGGTTTGTAGCTCGTTGCTTAAGTAACATGGTTACCTATCCACATCCCTTGAACTTGATCGGATCGTATTTGATCGGATTCTTCTACATCAACTCGTTTCCATCAACAAGGTGACTACTTCCAAATAAACGAATCATCAAGGTGAAAATTCATCAAACTCCATCTTTCAATTGACTTTAAGATAGTAAGTCAACATAGCAAATCTCAGTCCTTCAACTCTGAACCTTTTCATGACCATTGATCTTGGTAAAGAATCCTTTCATCTTCGAATTATGGCGTGTTTTCGTTATAGTACCAATAGGTAGTGTTGACGGAGGGAAATCTTAGTGTTGACTCATAGGACACCCTGAAATTCAAACACTAAATTCGATGCATGCGGATTAAAGATGCAAATGAAATGTAACACGTATATCACGTAAATGCAACAATTAGTTGTAATTTATAAAGCACATAAAACAAGATGTCGCATAATCAAAGTCACAATGTGCACACAATCATATAATCAAGAAACAATTTACGCCGAATGGTCAAAATATCAAGTCAAACAAATGCAATGCGCAGTTATTCCTATGCCGTACGACCTAGACAGACTCAACACGACTCAAGAGCTCGGTTTTGCAACCTAGAGCTCTGATACCACTTAAGGATGTAACACCCCAAACGGAGGATGCCACATCCCCCGCACTATGACCCAGACCCAGAACATGAAATGGAAATCCATGCCCGAATCCGAATCAGAGCGAACGGGAGACCAACTCACACACTAGGCTAGGCGGATCTAACTTGACAAAAACTCAGAGTGCGGAAGCAATTAAAACCAACAACAATAGATAGCGGAAGCATTTAAAACAAAACATGCAAAGCAGGTGACGGGTTCAACTAGCATAGATACCTAATCCCGAATATCGACATACATAATCCAACATAATAAACAACATAAATATCATCAATATCTAGTAACAACCAAATACTAGTTTACTAACCCCATACGGGTTGAAGTCTAAATAGATCATAAACATAATCTGCAAATGTGAAACATAAATACATAAAATAAGTAGAGTATGCGATAAATGCATCCTAACACCTACTAGACTGACAAGTGTGACTCAGAAGACTCACTTCCGCCTAGCTCAAGCCAAAAGAACCTGCAACTAAAAGATAAAATGAGGTGTCAGTCAACTGACTGAGTGAGGGGGCTAACGCACACCCACAATATATATATAGAGCACAACACATATCATAAGGGTGGACTCATGAACCGGGATTAGGGTTTTGCACGGCAAAACAGTTGAAATACCCAAAATAGTATAAGTTTGGAAAACCATTTAGAGAAACCTATCCCGTTTCACAAATCCCAGACATTCATAACATATACCCGGCGAGTACGGGCTTCCAACCTTTACTCCTCATAACTGAACAGAACATAAAACAGAATCAATCCATCCTCTACTCCAATGATGGAAGAGCCACGCGTTGGCCCTAACCATCAATAACATACATACAAACCCTCAAGGGGTAGCGAACCCACAAGAGTCCTCCCCGGCTGTACACCGAAGGCTCAAGATATCACGCCTCCCTCATCGCCCTAAGGTCGCGCAATGATATCTCAAATGGAACTAGCACAGTGGCTTATCCGACGGCCCTATGCCGTGCCGGTCTCCACTCGTACCAGCTCCTGGATCCACATAACATAACATAACATATACCAACTTTCATGGCAATCTCGCTACATAATCATAACATAACTTAACTTTCCGAAACAGCTTACATATGCTTTCATATCTAATTTTCCAAAAACAGAGTTGTTTCACAAGGTCATAAACATATCATATCCAACACATACGTATATAATAGATATACTCGCATGCAGGGGTTGAAATCAGCATATTAAGGTCATAGGTCGCATAACTATACAAAATCCTAAACCTCACCTCGTAGTAGTAGAGTCTGAGAGTGTGAAGGGCCAAACACTCTAAACCTCGGACCCATCGGCACCACCAAACTCTGTGACAAGACATACAGAAGCCCAGACTTAGACTCTATATGAACCAAACAAGACGCACGGCGTTGCTCAACATGATCGTGGTTATGCATAAGTGTTCATGTTGTGCTTGGATGAGGTGTCGTGGTCATTCAAGGCAAATCAATGCTCAACAAGGTCATATTTACAAGCAACCATCATGCAATTCCATATCCAAAGATGCAAGATCAATTTAGGAAGTCAATGTATTCAGAAAATGCATATTAAATCATCCAATATCACAGGGTTCAATTATAATATTAGAATTAAGCATCAAGTTCATGTCGAGTTATAAAGTGCATAAGTAAGAGCAATTTGATTATATAAACATACAAAGTTGTTGTACGTAGATGGCATGCTTGATACAAATAAAGAGTGCATTTAATTCACTTAAAGTCATACTTTACAACTTCACAAAATGTTTGGTACACAAGCTCAAGTCACATTCATAGTTTCATAAATATTACACTAACACCCCTTCATATCTAAACACATAGCATAAATTCATCACATCGGGATTCAAATTGTAAATCGAAACATTCATACATATCACAATCCATTCAACACATGTTTTCATATACGATTGGAATACATCTCGATCAACAAACCAACAATAACCAATTTATTTGCACTTAAAACAATTAATTCAAATAATCACAATTACGCAAAATAATTCGTAATAAATAGATCGAGTGTCCGATTAACGAACAGAAGGTGGCGTTGAACTCACCACAACGAGACGAACATTCTGACCAAACGCCGCCGGAACGCCACCACTGTAGCTGCCGGAATTTGGCCGGACCGCCGCCGGGCCGCCGTCAAAAGTCGCCGGAAAAATCCCAAAAAATCATTCCTGAATGAAGTCTTCGTGCCCGTTCTGAATCCTCAATCAATTTCTGGAAATTCGAAGCCGATTGTCCTAGATCTGAAATCTAAGAACACGAAAACCCTAAATCTTCAAACTCAAATTACTTCCAAACCGGTGAACCAAAATGCGATCCGAAAGAGGTGTTGACTTACCCATGATGAGCTCTTCGAAAGCCCTAAGGTAGCTTTCCGGAAAAATCCTCGGAGCTAGTGCCGCCGTTGCACCGCCACTTTGCCGCCACCGATCCGCCACCAAACCACCGAATCTGGAGTCGCCTGATCACAGGTCACTAGTTCTCGTCGTTCCGAACAACTTTCGTGAAGAGCCCGAGACCAAAAGATGGCCGGAAAAGGCCCCCGTTGGCCGCCGAAGTTTCTGCCGCCGTTGCTACAGTAACTCGCGCCGCCGCCGCGAGCTTTGGGCGGCGCGTGCGGCGCCTTCGCTACTCCGATGGCCGCGTTTCGAACGTCAAACGAAGCGCCTGGAAGTCCTCTGTCTGGGCATGGGGCGCGTGCATCAAGGAAGTGGCCGGAAACCGCCGCGAAATGCCGGCGAAGTGGCGGCGGTCTGACAGCTCCGCCGCTGCTACTGAAATCCGCCCATAACTCCGCCACCGTTCATCGTTAGGCCGTGAAATTGGTACTCTTACGTCGGTCTCGCCGAGATAATCGAAATGGACTATTCGTTTGTTGAATTCCGTCGAGAAACGATCGAGTTATGGGCTCGTAACCGAAGCCGCGCATAGTGACCCGCGGGAATGAGAGAGAGTGAGAGAGGAGAGAGAGAGAGAAAAGGGATTGGGAAAAATGTGTCTTGTGCACAAGCTATATACAACCGGGTATCCTTATCGCGTAGCAAGTAATAGCGCGTACAAATAATCGTAAATAAAATTGGTAAAGTTACGAATAAACATTCAAGCTCTGAATTAATTTTACAAATTAAAATGAAAGAGATAGATTTACCAATTAGAGTTTAATTCAATTTAATTTTAGAAACCTTTCGTACAATTTAACGACATTTCGTAAACACATGATTGACAATTAATCTCAAGTAATTCAAGTAAACCGAAATTAAACAAGTTAAGTAACTTGATGGATTTAAAATCAACTTGACAATTATTTCATGGAATAAATTTGAATTAAATCAAATTAGATAGTTATGGTTAAATATACTTGTAATTAATCAAGTTGGCAATTAATCTTAGAATAATTCGAATGAACACATATTAAATTGGATTTACATTAAATTACATAATTCAAGAACTCTTAAATTAAATACGCACAAGTGTAGAGACTTACTTGTTGATGTCGTAAGAACGCCCTTCGAGAAAACGGGGCGTCACAGGGGGCTAACGAGCACTTAGCGTACCCTTGGTTCCGAATTTAATATCTTGAGCTCGGGAACTCGGATTCGAGTTCCGTCAACTCTGCTGAACTCGTAACGAATATTCGAGTTTAGTAAAATTAGCCTTATATTTTTCCTAAGTCATTTGAAACTCCGAAATCCAACCGAAAAACGAATCGGCGACCAATTTGACCTTACTGTGTAAAATTAGCCATATCTTATCCACACTATAGCCAAATTAACCATGGTTTGATTCTTTAGATCCCTAACTCAACCACCTATCATGACATATCAAGCCCTAACCAAGCTAACCCTCTCACAATCCCCAAAACTCAGCCAAAGCTACTGCTCTTCATTCCAGTCCCGTAACCCTTCCTCCCTTAGAGATTTTGGAGCTCAAATCTCATCCAAACTTCATCCAATCAACAAGGTAAGTTTAGGATTGTATTATATGTTTATTTCTGATCATTTTCATCCTTTCATTCATGAATTTGAGCATGGTTTCATCAATTCTAGACTGTTATCCGAAAATGGAGTATTTTGGGCAATTTCTTGATCTCATTCGATTCTCAATGGTTTTGATTGATTCCAAGCTTGAGATTGATTGTTTTGACATCCTTATATCATTTATGGTCATTGATTTCATGGTGGTTGAGATATTTATGAGATATCATTTATGACTTTTTGAGAAAATTCCACATGAAGGTCACGCATGCTTTCTCCTCTTGGTTGATCACGTTTGGAACTGAATTATGTGTTGGATTTATGTTGTTTTGCTACATATTTGTTGGCCTTAAGGACCTGAACTGAGTCGGATTAACTGAGAGCAAGCATACCCTGTTTTCGCGATTGTTTTACCCTGTTTTTCGCGCTGAATTCTTGCTGTCAATTTGCTGAGTTTCCTTCTTCCTTTTTGTTGTCATTTCCGTGGCTTCTTGGCATGTGTTTTAGCTGTGTTCTTGCTGCTTTTCATGCTTAGTTTAGCTGCCTTTGTTGCCTTCTTTCTTGCTGGAAATGGCTGCCTTTTCTGCGCGATTTTTGCTGTCAAAACAGGGACGTTCTGCCGCGAGACACGGGTGTGTCATTTTGCTCGTTCCGGCGTGTAACGGGGGTGCTGTCTGGGCCTAGGATTTCTGTACCGAGACACGGGGGTGTCTCGGTCTAGGCTTGGGAGGTGACACGGGGGTGTCACCCCGTTTTTCTCGACTCCTTTGCCTGCGTTTGCTATGTGGTTGCTGCTGTTATATTTCTGTGCAGTGTGTGTGTTGCATGCATGGCTGTGAGTTGTGTGTGCATGGTTGTTATTTGAGTTGCATGCATGAATATATATATAGTATACATATTTGTGTGTGTGTGCATACATGTAGCTACGTGTATATGTATATATGTATATTATATGTTATTATATGTTATTATATACTTATTATATTATATATTTATTATATATTTTAAATATTATTTGATTTAATTTAATTCTTGAAATTAATTGATTTCAATTTCGCGTATTTTAATTTACCGACTATTGATTGAACGTTTTATTTATTTTATTCCTAAATGTGAATATGAATATTATGTGTTATGATTATTAAATGAATTCTTGGATTAATTGATATGCATTATGAATTTATGAAATTATGAAATTGAATGAATTATATGAACGAATGATTTGATTATATGTTTTAAATTTCTTAATCATGCACATGAACATTTTTATGATATAACATGATCATTTATGCATTCATTTCATATTCACTTCATTGCCGAGAGTCATATGTGGTCATTGAGTCTCATACCTTTTCTTTTGCACAGATTCGGGTTTGGTCGGAGACGAGGGCGAGCCTTGAGACGCTTGTACCTTTCTTTTGCTTGGAAAAGGTGGGTTTTTCTTCTAATAGTTAAAGTGACCCGATATATCCCTTATGTGAAAGGTTTTAAGCCAAAATAGTATATTTATATATATCGAGTCATTTCGGGTAAATGATTTCAAACGTTTGACCCTTTTAATTATGAAACCCTACCTTATGTTTTGGCGAGACATGTTTATGATTGCACGGGCCCCGGGACTTAGTATATGTGGCTAACCGAAGAAGCAAGGGCTGACGGGGATCCTATATACTAGTTACAACTTACGGCGAAACGGACTTCGTCAAGGGAGGTTCTTGACGGGGAAACGCTAACCGGGCTTTGAGGCCTCATGAACCTCATAGCCACATTGATATGATTAGGTGGTCGAGCCTTGCAAACTCGTCCACCACCCGGAGGAAGAAGGTGTATATGAATGATTATGATCATGTATTTATGAGCACAAAAGATTTATGTATGATAATGAATGATTGAATAATTGATTATGATTACACGAGGAGTAGGTTGGAGATTGTGCACGCCCACTCGCCGGGCCATAAACCCTTATGATCAATTATAAATTAATATGAACGTCGTAATCCCGTTGATGTTTTCTTTTGTTTTAACCACTTGGTAATTCTTATCAAACTTCACACGGGATTAGGGCTTGCATGTATGTGTTTAATTTAAGCGATATTATATATCTTGTAACAGCCCGTATCAGGACCTAGCTGAAAACAATAAATCAAAGAGGACAAGAATGCGTTTATATACCTTGGTTCACCTTTACAAATGTTCATGCATTGCATTCTTATGTGAACAATGTGCATTCACTAGTCGTATTGTGTTCTAAGGGGGATTTCCTTACCACGAACCAAATTCACTATTCATTTCCCGATCCTACCTTGCCCTAGCATCTCATTGGAACCCTAGAGGTTCATAACTCATGCTTCCCAGTCATATGAACATGTTTTCGAAGCTTCGAAATCCTTTCTTGATCATTAGGGGTATTTTGGGAAATTTTGTTAAAAGTACTATTCATTTTCCGTACCAGCACTACGCCATTTTATGCGAGAGACCTTAAAGAACCTATACCTATCTTCTTAGACTATTTCAACTCTCTTTTCAATGCTTTGAGGTTTCGTTTATGTGTCCAGAGCAATTTAAGAATTTATTTTCAAATAAAAATTTCCGTCGGTAAGAAATATTTCCTTCGTTAGAATGATTTAGCCCTTGAGATCATCACCATAACGTTCCTCGTATTTTTCTACATTTTTGGAAAGCCTTTTAGACCTTCAAATCTTATCCTAGTATTTATTTCATAATTTAACTAATTTTCGAAATTCAAGAAAATCAAATCTTCCGAAGCTTATAACTTTTAAACCGTACGTCCGATTTCGACCCGTGAGTAACCGTTTCGAAGCTAATTTTATTTCCTAGCTCATGGACACTTTTCCAACTTCAAAAATACGCAGGAGAAAGGTGAAATTACCAGAATACCCCTGCTGTGACAATTATGTAAAGAAGGAAACCTATTTTTGGAAATTTCACAAAATACCCCACCTCTAGTCCCTAAAATAAATATTATTTGCACTTTGGTCCTTCCCAACAACTATAAATAAGTGGCTTGGGGTCTCATTTGCTCCCTTACTCCAGCCATTTCACACGCCTCTCTCTCTCCCCCTTAAGGTTAGTTTTCTTATTTTTTTTTATGTTTTAATTAGTTTAATTTATGTTTTAATTTATGTTTTATTTTATGTTTTAATTTATTTATTAATTATGCTAGGTTTAGGATTTAATTTATGTTTTATTTTATGCATGAAATATGTGATTTAATTTATGTTTTTAAATATTCATGAATTTATGAATTATGTTTCTTATAGTATAGTTTATTATGAAATGTGTTACATAATTTAATTATGTTACAATTTAATTATGTGACAATTATTATGACATGTTATATGTTACATTTTAATTATTTTATGATCATACTTAGGTAATTTAATTTATTTCATGATTTAATTAAATGTTACATGTTATTTAATGTTACATAATTAAAGTATAACCTATAGTTTTAAATGTTACATGTTTAATTAATTGTTACATAATTACTTGACCAATTGATATATGTTATGGTATACATGTATAATATACGTATACGTATTTGATTCCAATATGTATAAATACGTGTGTACTTTCGTATAAATACTATGTGTATTTCCTTAATAAATACGTATGAACTTTTGTATAAATACCGTATGTATTCTAGTATAAATACCGCATGTATTCTTGTATAAATATTGTATGTACCTTGTATAAATACTGTATAAATACGGTAGGTATCCCCGTATAAATACCGTATACATACAGTATAAATACCGTATACATACTATATAAATACACGTATACATACAGTATAAGTACAGTATACATACAGTATATATACCGTATACTTGAATAGTGACCTTTGACCTTTGACCCTTGACCTTTGACTTTGACTTTTGACTTTGACCTTGACCAAGAATTTTGACTTTCAACCTAATTGATCATTTCAAAGAGACGAATTCAACGGTCAAAGCCTTTTTCGAAAATTCTCAAAAACAAGGGATCAAAGTAGGTTTCAAAGTTCACATTAGGGTTGTTCTAAGACCTTAAGAACATATCCCTAAGTTTTTGATACGAGCTTTCTAATGAGACTAATCGTTTGCTCGAATTCTTTCTTCGGGAGAGATTATTCCTTGTTTAAGTGTGCCGCATTCTTTTCAATCTTATACTCCAATACTTGACTATCCGCACTCAATCATGCATCATTAATCCTGTGTGGGACTTAGATCCTTAAGCTCATGGTAGTCTGTCACTTACAGGAGATAATACCGAGTTCTGGGATCCGCAGGGTATCGTGTGAACCCTGTCTTCTACCAACTACCAATTTATCTAAATAAATAGGTGAGGTTAAACTATTTCAACTGGAACCATGAATATTCCTTCATTTTCAAATGATTTCAAAATCAACGCCTTCGGGTGCAAAGACTCCTATCTTTCAAGTTAACGTTTTCCCGTTTGGGACAATGCTTCGAGTTTAAAGTCAATGATCTCTGATATACGTTCTGTTCACTGTTATACTGCTTTGATTAAAGGTTCAGTCATCTGAACTCTGTGTGCTTATGCACCTTTGTTATTCTGAAAGCAAGCTTTGGAAATTTTGCTATGTTGGGCCCTGGCGGTATGGTTAAGTAGTAGACCGGGAGGCGTGCGCCAATGGCTACTATGAGACTGGCCGCCGTAATGACCTTGGTGATGGTTTAATCGGAGGTTGGTTACTCCACATCGAAGGTCGGGAGAGGTGGTAAATTCCTCCCGTTTTGCACGTCACCGCGGGGTAGCTCCCTGGGCGCGACAATAAGGGGAGAAGGGGTGGTGCATGTGATTATGGGTGTTGGGATCCTAATGGATCTCGATACCAACTTTGTAAATGTTTTTGAGGAGTAAAGGATGGATATGGCCTAGCTTGCGGGCAACTCTGGTTTTAAAGTCTGGTTCATACTTTTGGAAAATATCCCGTACCCTGTTCCCCGTTTATAAAGTATATATGAACCAGAACCTCTGATGTGTGTGCATGTGTGTGCTTGCTTGGAAATCTCTTTTCAAAGTAATGTTTTGGAATACGATTCTGAAATAAAGATTCCGAAATTCAGTTTTAAAGTACAGCTTTGAAGTAAATCCTTTTCTGAAAACCTAAAGTTTAAGTACTTATATTGTTTCAAAAGTCATGCCTCACTTAGTCCTTTTGACTAATACCTCCACCCTGTTTTCTGACCTCATGGTTTCAGGTTCAGTGATTGCTTGTTGGCTGGTATCTTGAAGTATAAGAAATCTTTTGTTGTGCTCTTGTGGTCAGGTTCTTTTGAACCATCTTGGTCTCCACCCTCTTGATGATAATGTAGCGTTCGATTAGGTACTTATCGATCTAGCCTCCGGTGTCCTTTGTTACTTGTTATATTTTCCTTGACACTCTATCGAAATATCTCTTTCAATACTCAATTCTTGTATAGTCCTTGTACTTGGTTACTAGCCTCTTGTGCTTATGATTTATGTTTCGAAAGTTTTAAATTTCTCATATTTCCGCTGCAATATTCCCTTCTAAGTACTCTGATCTTGTATTGTTTTGTCCGTTCGCCGGCGCGCTTCTTGGGGGCTAGGTCTCCTAGCCACTTGAGAGGTACGACGGTGCGGGGTTGTGGCCTCTTCGGGGTGCTACATATCTTATGCCCCGTTTTATACCCACCAGTCTCTTTTAGACTGAACCCGCTTGTTTTCAGTTATTTTGTGCAGGTATAGGAGTGCTAGGCGGGAATACAAGTCGTCTAGGTCTTGCATTTATGTTTAGCACTTCTTTTCAGTCTCATACGTTCATACTCTCATTACTTTTGTATATGATCATGGTTTATTCTTGGAGCGTTATGATTTTGTAGGCCGTGAGTGCCGTTGGATATTTGAATGCTTTTGTATATCTATTTTTAGAGCTTGGTGGCTCATTGTTTATATGCTATGTCTTTCTTGCTTCCCTGTTTTACCTTAACTCTGATTTTATGTTTTCTTGAGTTGATTGGTTTAAGGGTTAGTCCCGCCTAGCATAGCGTGTGTGTTGTGTCCCCGTTCGCCGTGGATTTGGCACGTGTATGGACTTCCATTTCATATACGGGTCGGGTCTCGGTGCGGGGGATGTGGTACCTTACGCTTGGGTGCTACATCCTTATGTGGTATGAGAGCTTAGGGTTGCAAAACCCGGGCTCTAGTGTCGTGTTGAGTCAGTTAGGTCGTTCGGCTTTAGGAACAACTTGTCAATGTGTTGCATATGCATTGTTTACGTGCTTGTGTGCTTTAAATCTTGAATTTTGATCGAATTAATTGCACTTGCATGCATGGACTAAAAATAGCATGCATTTCAGTATTTCTTGAACAGGATGCCTCCACGTAGACACCGTGAGAGATCTCCCGGACATCGCCGTCATCATGACCGATCTCCTACGCCTCCACCCCAACCACAAGCACCACCGATGGACATGGGGAATTTTATGGAAGCGGTTTTTAACTATGTCGAGCATAGGAGGGCTCAAGCTCCCCCACCTCAACAAGCAGAACAACCGGCGCCTCCACTAAATCTTAATAACAATAGAGACCCTCATGGGGTGTTTCTGAGCTACAACCCCCCTCGATTTTCTGGTTCTATCGATGATGCGGTCTCGGAGGGTTGGTTGATTCGGTTAGAGAGGATATCTGGAGTCCGACAGTTTACTACGCAAGAGGAGGAATTCAAGAAGAAGGATTCGACTTTTAGAGCTCCAATGGGAAGAGGTTCCGGATCGAATTCGAGAAAGAGGCCGATGATTCAAGCTAGTCCCCCTCCTAAAGGTCCATTTAAGAAGCCTCGGTTTGGAGGACAAGGTTCTCAGGCCGTACCGACTCGACTGAAGGCTCTACCTATGGCACCGGCATCTACAAATTCACGCTCGGATGTACCTCCATGTACTTATTGCGGGGGACCGACCCATACCTACAATAATTGTCGAAGAAGGTTGAAATTGTGCCTCATATGTGGAAAAGGCGACCATATGGCGAAGACATGTCCCTACAAGAACCCCGGATCTCAAAGACGAGTTCAAAGGCCAATGATCCCGGCTCGTGCTTATGCCCTCAAGGGTGAGGAGCAAGATGCAGAGATTGATCCCACAGCTGTGGTAGAAGGTACCCTATGCATACATAACATGAGCATTCATGCACTCTTTGATCCGAGTGCCACGCATTCCTTTATTTCTTGTGATTTAGTTGCCACTCTGTGCTTGCCTGTTATCTGTCTTTCTTCTTGTTATTTGGTGAGTTCGCCACTTGGTGGTAGTCTTCAGACAGATCAGTTGTTTCGGGAGTGTTCAGTTCTGATTGAAGGGAAAGAATATCCGGCTGATTTAATTGTTATGCCTATGAAGAGGTATGGAGTTATCTTGGGTATGGATTGGTTGTCCAGGCATCGGGCCAATGTTGATTGTTTTGCGAAGAAGGTGATTTTGGGGAATGAATTGGTGATTGGTAGTGGATCAAGAACGGTACCTCTCTTGTCTTATATGGAAGCTCACAAGTTGATGAGAGAAGGAGCAACGGGATTTATTGCTTACCTTCTGAATAGGCCGAAAGATCAAGTTAAGTTGGAGGATACCGCGATTGTTAAGGATTTCTCCGATGTGTTTCCGGATAATTTGAGTTCTTTACCACCCGACCGTGAGATCGAATTTGTTATTGATTTACATCCAGGATCCACACCGTATTCTAAGACTCCGTATCAGATGGCACCGGCCGAATTGAAAGAGTTAAAGATTCAATTGGAAGAATTACTCAAAGTTGGATATATACGGCCAAGTTCGTCACCTTGGGGTACTCCGGTTCTCTTTGTTAAGAAAAAGGATGGAACCTTAAGAATGTGCATAGATTACCGAGAGCTTAATCGGATGACTATAAAGAATAAGTATCCTTTGCCCCATATTGAGGATTTATTCGACATGTTACAAGGTTCGGGGGTATACTCCAAATTGGACTTGAGACAAGGATATTATCAATTGAAGATCCGGGAAGAGGACATTCCGGAGACGGGATTTAACACCCGGTATGGATACTATGAGTTAGTAGTGATGCCTTTTGGATTGACTAATGCTCCGGCTACTTTTATGGATATGATGCATCGAATTTTCCGGCCTTATTTGGATAAGTTTGTGGTAATATTCATCGATGACATATTGGTTTATTTAAGAACTCCGGAAGATCATGCCAGGCACCTCAGAATTGTGTTGGACACTTTAAGGGAACATCGGTTGTATGCTAAGTTGAGCAAATGCGAGTTTTGGATTGATCGGGTAGCATTTCTCAGCCATATTATCTCAAGGAAAGGTTTGGAGGTAGACCCTTCTAAGATTGAGACGGTTATTCAATGGCAAAGCCCGAAAAATGCTTCAGAAGTAAGGAGTTTCTTGGGCTTGGCAGGCTACTATCGGAGATTCGTTCAGGATTTTTCGAAGATTGCGGTTCCTTTAACCTGATTGACTAAGAAGGCGGTTAAGTTTGAGTGGGATGAGGCATGTGAGGCTAGCTTTCAACTTTTAAAGGAAAAGTTTACCACCGCTCCTGTGTTAGCACTTCCCGAAGGTACAGAAGGATATACAGTTTATACGGACGCCTTAAAGGAAGGTTTGGAATGTGTGTTGATGCAAAATGGAAGAGTAATCGCCTATGCCTCAAGGAAATTGAAAGAGCATGAACAGAACTACCCCACTCACGATTTGGAATTACCGGCAGTGATCTTTTCTTTGGGTAAGTGGAGACACTATCTTTATGGAATTTCGTTCGAGGTCTTTTCCGATCACAAGAGTCTCCAATACTTATTCTCACAAAAGGAATTGAACAAGAGACAACGGCGTTGGATGGAACTGTTGGCGGATTATGAGTGTACAATCCGATACTTATTCTCACAAAAGGAATTGAACAAGAGACAACGGCGTTGGATAGAACTGTTGGCGGATTATGACTGTACAATCCGATACCATCCCGGCAAAGCCAATTTGGTCGCAGATGCGCTTAGTAGGAAAGCTAGCGTGTCCAATGTGAAAGTGGAAATTGGAGAGGAGAATGAGTTGTTCAAGCTGAGGGCTAGTATTCGGAATATCACGGTTCAACCAGATCTTAAACAGAGATTGTTTGATGCTCAGAGGATTGATCCCGAGGTTCAGAAATTAGCTGAGAAAGCTCGAGCTGATTCAGAGTGTCCGTTTGGGTTTGATGATACGGGACTTCTAAGATTCAAGAATAGAGTTGTTGTCCCGGAAGAGTTAAAAAGGATTATTCTTGAGGAAGCCCATCGGTCAGGGTATTCGATACATCCCGGATGGAACAAAATGTATAAGGATCTTAAGCAATTCTATTGGTGGAATGGGTTGAAACGGGATGTGATCGACTTCGTGAAACATTGTATGACTTGTCAAGTGGTAAAGGCAGAACATCAAAAGCCATCGGGGCTACTTCGACCATTGCCTATCCCGGAATGGAAATGGGAACAAATAGCCATGGATTTTGTTTCGGGACTACCAAAACTGAGAGGAGGTTTCGATGGAATTTGGGTTATCGTGGACAGGTGGACGAAATCAGCTCATTTTCTTGCTATCAGGATGTCCGACAAAGTGAGTAAATTGGCCAAGAGATAAAACGATGAGATATCAGGCTTCATGGTGTACTTGTTAGTATTGTCTCGGATCGGGATCCCAGATTTACTTCACGGTTATGGCAAGAATTACAGAAGTGTTTGGGAACAAGGTTTCAATTCAGCACAACTTTCCATCCTCAGACCGACGGACAATCAGAAAGGTTGATTAAGTATCTGGAGGACCTGCTGAGAGCATGTGCATTGGACTTTCAAAGCTCGTGGAATGAACAGTTACCGTTAATCGAGTTTGCTTACAACAATAGCTATCAAACCTCGATTGAAATGGCCCCTTATGAAGCTCTTTATGGACGTAAATGTCGATCACCATTGTTCTTTGACTTGGAGGAATGGAATTGGACCAAGCAAGAAGGGATTAAAAGAGGGGAAAAGAAGGAAAAACCCTCTAAGGCTGTACAAGAGGCTACTGACAAGGTCCAGATAATTAGACAACGGATGAAGGCCGCACAGGATCGACAAAAGAGTTATGCAGATCTTCGGAGGAAGAATTTGGAGTTTGAGATTGGAGATAGGGTTTTCTTAAAAGCTTCTCCACGAAAAGGGTTTTCAAAGATTGGACGAGGAGGAAAATTAAACCCTCGGTATATGGGACCATATGAGATTCTAGAGAAAATTGGGGATACGGCCTATCGTTTGGACTTGCTTCCGAGTTTGACTGGAATTCATAACGTGTTTCATGTCTCGCAGCTCCGAAAGTATTATCGAGACGAGTCCGAGGTTCTACCGATTGAAGAAGTGGAATTAGAACCGGATCTCACCTTCGTTCAGAAGCCGATTAAGATATTGGATCGAAAATTTCAGGAACTTCGAAATCGGCGTATTCCACTAGTCAAGGTTATTTGGAGAAGTGATAAAACCGAAGAGGCTACGTGGGAGACGGAGGATAAGATGAGAAAGTTTCACCCCGAATTGTTTCCGAGCGAGCAATGAATCCGAGGACGGATTCTTTTAAGGGGGAGAGATTGTAACGCCCCGACTTTTCGGACGTAAAGGTATGACGTATGTGTTTACCAAATTGCGCAAATTAATTGTTTTGACGTGTTTTATATTTAATTCTATTATAATTGTTATTATATTATTTTATTATATTACATCTTATTTTAATTTATTATTATTTTAATTATATATCATAATATAATATATATATTTCGTATTATATATATATATATATATATATATATATATATATGTTTATTTATATAATTATTAATTTAATGATTATGCTAATTAAGTGTTATGTTAATTAATCATGTTTTAGATAATTAATTACGTGACCTAATTTAATTTATTTAATATTAGAATTTATTTATTTATTTAAATTTTGCATGGGAATTATAATTTTTGCATGGAATTTTATAATTTATGCATGAATTGCATGGTTTGAGCATATTATTAATTTTGAGCTTCGTTCTTGTATGAAATGATGTCGAATTGCCACGAATTTATAGTATGTCGTAAATATATGTGTTATGAATATGATTTTATGCTCGGTTTATGTTTTCGAATTTATTTGTTATGTTAACGAATTTAATTTGATTCGAGGAACCAAATCGGGGGCTAACGAGCACTTAGCGTACCCTTGGTTCCGAATTTAATATCTTGAGCTCGGGAACTCGGATTCGAGTTCCTTCAACTCCACTGAACTCGTAACGAATATTCGAGTTTAGTAAACTTAGCCTTATATTTTTCCTAAGTCATTTGAAACTCCGAAATCCAACCGAAAAACGAATCGGCGACCAATTTGACCTTGCTGTGCAAAATTAGCCATATCTTATCCAAACTATAACCAAATTAACCATGGTTTGATTCTTTAGATCCCTAACTCAACCACCTATCATGACATATCAAGCCCTAACCAAACTAACCCTCTCACAATCCCCAAAACTCAGCCAAAGCTACTGCTCTTCATTCCAGTCCCGTAACCCTTCCTCCCTTGGTGATTTTGGAGCTCAAATCTCATCCAAACTTCATCCAATCAACAAGGTAAGTTTAGGATTGTATTATATGTTTATTTCTGATCATTTTCATCCTTTCATTCATGAATTTGAGCATGGTTTCATCAGTTCTGGACTGTTATCCGAAAATGGAGTATTTTGGGCAATTTCTTGATCTCATTCGATTCTCAATGGTTTTGATTGATTCCAAGCTTGAGATTGATTTTTTTGACATCCTTATATCATTTATGGTCATTGATTTCATGGTGGTTGAGATATTTATGAGATATCATTTATGACTTTTTGAGAAAATTCCACATGAAGGTCACGCATGCTTTCTTCTCTTGGTTGATCACGTTTGGAACTGAATTATGTGTTGGATTTATGTTGTTTTGCTACATATTTGTTGGCCTTAAGGACCTGAACTGAGTCGGATTAACTGAGAGCAAGCATACCCTGTTTTCGCGATTGTTTTGCCCTGTTTTTCGCGCTGAATTCTTGCTGTCAATTTGCTGAGTTTCCTTCTTCCTTTTTGCTGTCATTTCCGTGGCTTCTTGGCATGTGTTTTAGCTGTGTTCTTGCTGCTTTTCATGCTTAGTTTAGCTGCCTTTGTTGCCTTCTTTCTTGCTGGAAATGGCTGCCTTTTCTGCGCGATTTTTGCTGTCAAAACAGGGACGTTCTGCCGCGAGACACGGGTGTGTCATTTTGCTCGTTCCGGCGTGTAACGGGGGTGCTGTCGGGGCCTAGGATTTCTGTACCGAGACACGGGGGTGTCTCGGTCTAGGCTTGGGAGGTGACACGGGGGTGTCACCCCGTTTTTCTCGACTCCTTTGCCTGCGTTTGCTATGTGGTTGCTGCTGTTATATTTCTGTGCAGTGTGTGTGTTGCATGCATGGCTGTGAGTTGTGTGTGCATGGTTGTTATTTGAGTTGCATGCATGAATATATATATAGTATACATATTTGTGTGAGTGTGCATGCATGTAGCTACGTGTATATGTATATATGTATATTATATGTTATTATATGTTATTATATACTTATTATATTATATATATTTATTATATATTTTAAATATTATTTGATTTAATTTAATTCTTGAAATTAATTGATTTCTACTTCGCGTATTTTAATTTACCGACTATTGATTGAACGTTTTATTTATTTTATTCCTAAATGTGACTATGAATATTATGTGTTATGATTATTAAATGAATTCTTGGATTAATTGATATGCATTATGAATTTATGAAATTATGAAATTGAATGAATTATATGAACGAATGATTTGATTATATGTTTTAAATTTCTTAATCGTGCACATGAACATTTTTATGATATAACATGATCATTTATGCATTCATGTCATATTCACTTCATTGCCGAGCGTCATATGTGGTCATTGAGTCTCATACCTTTTCTTTTGCACAGATTCGGGTTTGGTCGGAGACGAGGGCGAGCCTTGAGACGCTTGTTCCTTTCTTTTGCTTGGAAAAGGTGGGTTTTTCTTCTAATAGTTAAAGTGACCCGATATATCCCTTATGTGAAAGGTTTTAAGCCAAAATAGTATATTTATATATATCGAGTCATTTCGGGTAAATGATTTCAAACGTTTGACCCTTTTAATTATGAAACCCTACCTTATGTTTTGGCGACACATGTTTATGATTGCACGGGCTCCGGGACTTAGTATATGTGGCTAACCGAGGAAGCAAGGGCTGACGGGGATCCCATATACTAGTTCCAACTTACGGCGAAACGGACTTCGTCAAGGGAGGTTCTTGACAGGAAAACGCTAACCGGGCTTTGAGGCCTCATGAACCTCATAGCCACATTGATATGATTAGGTGGTCGAGCCTTGCAAACTCGTCCACCACCCGGAGGAAGAAGGTGTATATGAATGATTATGATCATGTATTTATGAGCACAAAAGATTTATGTATGATAATGAATGATTGAATAATTTATTATGATTACACGAGGTGTAGGTTGGAGATTGTGCACGCCCACTCGCCGGGCCATAAACCCTTATGATCAATTATAAATGAATATGAACGTCGTAATCCCGTTGATGTTTTCTTTTGTTTTAACCACTTGGTAATTCTTATCAAACTTCACACGGGATTAGGGCTTGCATGTATGTGTTTAATTTATGCGATATTATATATCTTATGCCCCGTTTTATACCCACCAGTCTCTTTTAGACTGAACCCGGTTGTTTTCAGTTGTTTTGTGTAGGTATAGGAGTGCTAGGCGGGAATACAAGTCGTTTAGGTCTTGCATTTATGTTTAGCACTTCTTTTCAGTCTCATACGTTCATACTCTCATTACTTTTGTATATGATCATAGTTTATTCTTGGAGCGTTATGGTTTTGTAGGCCGTGAGTGCCGTTGGATATTTGAATGCTTTTGTATATCTATTTTTGGAGCTTGGTGGCTCATTGTTTATATGCTATGTCTTTCTTGCTTCCGCGTTTTACCTTAACTCTGATTTTATGTTTTCTTGAGTTGATTGGTTTAAGGGTTAGTCCCGCCTAGCATAGCGTGTGTGTTGTGTCCCCGTTCGCCGTGGATTTGGCACGTGTATGGGACTTCCATTTCATATATGGGTCGGGTCTCGGTGCGGGGGAAGTGGTACCTTACGCTCGGGTGCTACATGTAGGGCCCCTTAACACTACAACCCCGCACCGTTGTACTTCCCGAGTGGATGTGAGACCTAGCACTCGAGAAATACTCCGGCGAACGGACAAGACTATACAATACCAGAGTACGAAATTTAAATGCAACGGAAAATAAACTTGAGCAATAAAAGGGGACAATACATAACGGAACGCATATTATTAAGTTGGACAAGTAATTACAACGATAGGTCTAACTTCACAGGAGAGTGTTTATTGAAAGATGTACATGCACTCATGATCACTCTAAACAACTGAAATGGGACACCTGAAAGCCTCAAGATACCTCTAAGGCGTCGCTGTAGATTCCTGAAATCATAAATTAAAAGAGTAGGAGGGTTAGTCAAAATGACTAAGTGACGGGGGGTTTGAGATTTAGGATTATAAGTAAGATTTTAAGAGTGTTTTGACCAAGAAAATCTTGGTTCGAACTATATATACTATATAATAACAAATAAGTATATGATAATAATATCCGGTTCATATTTGTTTGAAATAGGAGTAGGGGGAATATAGGCTATACTTTTAGAAAATTTATGAACCGTTTTGAAAATGATTTTAATGCCCGCAAGCTAGGCTTCTCCAACCTTAACTCCTTAAAAACCAAGATTATCGTAACGACATTGATCAAGATGTCGTCACTCAATAAAAAGAAATACAACAATACCATCCTTCTTCTTCCGGTGTCACCTCAGGGAGCTACCCCCAGTGACGATATACACGAATTTGGGAGGGACGTACTTTTCCCGTCACTTGGTGTGGAATAACTAACCTCCAGTTAAACCATCACCAAGATCTAGTTGGCGCTGGTATAATAGTAGACCTCGGCCCGTGCCTCCCGGACTACTACTTCTACCAAGACCACCGGGCCCATAGGAAAAACAATAATTTTACTTGCAAGACGAGAATATTTACCGGCAAGAAAGTATTAAGTACTTTCGGGTAAATATATGTTTTGGAATAATTAACAAGAATTATTTTCCCATAAAGGGAAGAATAACTTGAAAGGAAATTCAAGAAAATAAAGTAAAGTATTTTATCATGATTTCAGTTGAAAAGATTTAAAACCCTCACCGGTACCGAGATTTAAGTGGAATTGTGAGGATTCCACTCTTCGATCCTATGTTCGCCTGAAAGTAATAACTACTACTGACTTAGAACTAGGTTCTTAGTTCCTAACTAACTAAGTGCACACAATATCATAATGAAATAATTAGAGAAGGTTCATAATATGTAATGAGTTAAAGATTTCCCGGTAAACCCTAAATTCACCCGATTAATTAATAAATTCAGGGTTTATGGGACCTTTAGCTAATCAAATGTTTATTAACCACACTATAATTCCAATTGTAAGATTTCAAATGAAATTCAAGGTTTAATTTGACAATGTATGTTATCTTTTGAAAAATATTACATAGTTTACCCATTTTTTGGAAAAATTGGAAAAATATTTCTTTAAAAATTTCAAAACCTATTTTATAATTATTTTAAGAATAATTTCGAAATTAATTGGATTTTGGTTGACCAAAAGTCAAAATTACTATTAAAAACATTTACTATTCAATTTCATGTGAATTAAACACTTTATAACACAAAATCAAACTCACACACATACACACACTAGTCACGGCACACACATGCACACACACACATCCAAGAACATTATGAACATGTTCTTGAGCTTATTTGAATATTCAAAGAGGGTGTGTAACATGTTCTATCACATTCATATTCATAACATAAGATTAAAGCATAATATAGCAACATATATGAACTTTTTATGAAAAATAATTCTAAATAAATTACTCTAGGCATGAATTTAATCAAACAACATTATAAGCATTTAAATTCATATTCACATTATATCATATCATAATTCATGCATTTAATTAAATAAAATTCCATAATGTACTCACATTTTATTTAAACAAACAACTATGCACATATTTCATAAAATAAATTCCTAAAGCATAATTTAATTAATCCTAGACATGCTACTATTATTATTATACTAAGAACATTATATAAAACATGAAATAATAAAAGAAAAACATACCTTAGAGAGATGGAGAGGGGATGGCGTGAGAATTGGAGAGAGAGAGAGTGATTTTTGTGTGTTGATTTGTGAGGTATAAATGAGGCTTGAGGGGGGTATTTATAGGTAGTCATGAGGGGTTTCTAAGAAATAAATGAAAGTTTATAGGAGATGTGGTTGCTTAATATTTTGACAAATGCTTGGTAATAAATTTGGAGATGTGGTTAAATAATATGTTGAACAAATGCCAGGTAATTAACTAAGAAATGTGGAGAAATTATGCTCATTTGTTTAATCCTTCTAGAAGACCATGTGGTCATGGATGATGTCATTTTGATTAAAAATAAATGTAAAATAATATAAAATTTATTCAAGAGTTGAGAGGTAAAAGATTGAAGTAGTGAATTAATGAAAGAATGGGTGAAAAACGAGCTTCGTTTTGATTATAAATGTGGAATATTTAGAGTTTTCGTTTATAAATTATTGAATATTAAAGATGATGAAAATCATAGGAAAAATTATATAAACGAAGCCATGATAAAGTTTAAAGTTGGGAAAAATCACTATAATGTAGAGAAAAATTCAAGGATCGTTTTAAGTATAATTTCGACTATTGAATAAAAGCTAATCGTTTAAAATAAATTGGTGATTTTTAGAAAGGAAAATATTTATAAAATATGCTATGATGAAATCGAGTTTTTGGCAAATGCATGAAAATTCATAAAAAAATTTAAGGGTCGTTTTGGTTATAATATTGAATATAAAAAAGTAGATGAGTAGGGATTTATTGATGATCGAATCATAAGCTAGGGTTTTCACCGATTTTTTATACTACGGGAGTTAGGATGGGAATTATGGTTCACGGAGGGTATCACGATCCTCGAAATAATGTGAGGATTCTTTTGGTTACAATATTGGGTAGTGAAAGTGTTTCAGGGAATGCAGGAATATTTTCGAGCTGTAGGGGTATTTTCGTAATTTCCAACCTAAAACTGTAGGAATGGGTTTCGAAGCATATGGAAGGGTTTTAGGTGCTAGAAGGGAATGGATACTAGAATTCTAGGATTTTATGAGAAGAGTTTCAAGGTACGAGTTAAATAGAGAAAATAATTAAATTTACGAACTATAAGATATAAAAGAACACATAAGTCACATAATATGCAATGCATGAAGAGAATTAGTAAGGATCGAGGCTATAAACGTTTCCTGAGTTATCTTTTACTTATCTCTCTCGACTTGGCCCTGAGTAGGGTTGTTACATTGGAGGCAAGGAAGAGTTTAGTATTATAATTGTAACAAATCACATGTTGGTCGGCCGCCCCAAACAATGATTGATCACAATTTAAGCACTAAAGACACGAGAATACTCATGCGATTCTATGAACCCCAGATTTCCGCAACCTGGAGCTCTGATACCACATTAAGTTGTAGCGCCTCCCCTAACAGTACAACCCCCGCAGCGTAATACTCCCCGAGTGGAGCTTAGACCTAACACTCAGGAAATACTACGGCGAACGGTCAAGATAATATATGAGTAAAGTGCGTGACACAGGGCAGCGGAAGATAAAGAGATTTAAGCCTTTACCAATGAATGGGGAGAATAACGTATAAAGAACAAGGATTAACATTATTGATTAAAATAGTTTGCAAAGGAGTACAACAGGATGAAGTATGAGATGGCTTAAGTATACCGACAATAGGATCAAGACAAGGTACCCTTAGGATGAGTGTGACACCCCGATTTCTCGGGCGTACAGGTACGCACGCCATGCGTGTGAGTTTTTAGATTTAGGATTTATTTGATTCCTTTTTCTACCTAATTGCGTTATTTTAATTCTCTTGACTTGAATACCTGCAATTATATGATATAAATTTTCTAGTCTTTGTGAAATTTATTACGTGAATTGTATATTTGTTTCCCCGAGCATGATTAAGTGTTTAAATTAATTTCAATTGTGAGAATTCTATGACTAATTGTCCTTAATTGAAGCTTTGCATAACTTATGAACTTAATTGATAAATTTCTTGAGGACTTAATTGCCACATTCATATCTTTGTTACCTATTGCATTCATTTAAATCTTCCAAGGACCAAGTAGCAATTTTTCCCCTTTCATCCTCTTCTTGATCGATATAAACCACACATACACATACATACACGCATTTCTTCATCCTTCAACCAAGAACAATGCAAGAGCTCTTCCATTTCTCCCTCTCTTCATCCGATCCACCAAGGAAGCAAGGAGAACAAGATTTTCTTCTCTTTTCAACAAGACTTCAAGCCATACACTTTCCTCTCTTCATCTCCTCCATCTCTTCATTCATTCAAGGTAAGATCATACATTTTAATTGATGAATTCTTGAGCTAAGTTAGGGTTTTAAGACTCTTTGCATTTCATGACCCTATATGAAACTTATGTGATGATTTTGAGTTGGATCCATGCATATTTAACTTGAATTCATGAAGGCTTATATATATGAACCATATTTCCATTTTAAGGGTTTTCATGAATGATTTTGGTTGAATCTAAGCATGTTTCTTTGGATTATAAGTGGCCTAAATGAGAGATTATGAGTGTATGCTTGTTGTTTGATGTTTTGGGTGCTTTTGGTTGAGGTTTGGGGTTATTTGGGGGTTTGGTTTTCTTCACCCGCGAGCTTCCCCTATTTTTCTACGTTTTTTCTGTTCTGGAGGACTACCCGGCCGGGTAGTTTTTGCCCACAATAGTACCCGGGCGGGTAGTTTGTTACAGAAGGGTTTCTGCACCTGCTCTCCCCGCCAGGGTAAGTTTCTGCCTTGTTTTAACCCGGCCGGTTACTCCCTCGTCCGAACTCCGATTGACCTGATTTTTGAACCGTTGGAAACCTCCTGAAGTCTAGAACAAGATTCAATTGGAATCATCTCAATATCGTTTTTCATTTGTGAGATATAATTAATTATTTTTGGTGTCGCTACTTCGCCGGAAATCTGCTTTCACCCAACTTTAAACTTACGCCATTTTCTCCTCGCTTTGAAGCAAATTTTGTGTCATATATCATTGTAAAGGTCTATGTGTCTAGTTTCATTCCCAAAAAACGAAACTCAATTCCCTTTCCTCAAACTCAAGATATTCCAGTGTTACTACAGCTTGTCCGTTTTGGAAATCTGTCAACTTTCGCCCATTTTCGCTCGGGAGCTCTCTTTGTGTTTTCATTTCCTTTTTCTCGCATGTTTCCATCTCCAAACTTGTTTATAACTCATTATTTATTGAATTATATGCTTACTTAGTTGGTATTTATGCTCTTATGTGACACCCATTGGTCTTTCCTTGCCTAAACTAGATTGTGTGAACTCGTGCTATATATATGAATTGAATTCGCCTGAGTAATTGAGCATATGAACACGATCACACCATTCCATGAAATTCTTATGCTTTATTCATATTGAAACAAGTCATGACAAGTTTTATCACTTCATAAACATTCTTGCCGTGCGTCCTACTTGGTTCCATTTTGAGTCGTGTCTCACAAGTACACTGTATCTTCTTTCTTAGTCAGTGATCTCCTCGGTCGAGATGTTTGGGATTCGTGGTATCTCTCTCTCTGGGTCTTTCTTGCACATGGAGGTGAGGGTTTTCTTTATAAACGACCTATAACCTTGCATGAATTAAAAGTATGCCAAATGGTTTTCATATTAAAGTTAACCATATCCTTTATATCGGCTATGTACCGAAAATGATTTATAAACTGCATAGTGTTAATCTTGGCCTGTTTTGCGAGATATTCCTGATTGCCCCCGGCTTTCCTTGCGTTGGGCTAGCCGGTGTGGATCTTGTACCTGTTCCTGGGGCCCAGGGGCTTGTGTATTGAGGGAACCGGGGAGGCATCGGGCCGACGGTGAACTCTTGCACAGGTCCCATCCTGTTGGACTACCCGGATACCCACCAGGAGGTTTGGTGGGAGATGGGGCTCCGATCTGAGGGAGTCATGAACCCGAAGATCACCCTGAGGTGCGGATGTGGAGGTTATCTACCGGCCCGGAGAAAGGAGATTAATTTATATTTATTTTTCCCGCCTGATAATTAATTATAACTCTTGTTTCCTCCTTGTTTCCTGATTACCTGCTTATACTTGTCATTTAATAAGTGAAAAGTGGAGTCCAGGATGGAATAAATACCCGTTCTCGCCGGGTCCCCTTAAAATGTTAAACATAGATATCCGTAACCTCTGGTAGGCCTCCAGTCCCTGTTCAACACCTGAGTTCGTGGATCGGCAAGGTAAAATAGGCTTCAACAGAGGGCTTACGGATATCGACACATGCATATTATATCCCGTTTATCTGACCTGCATGCTTGAACATAATTCCACCCGTACGTGTTGATTTACTTCTAATTTCTGTCTCCTGTTTTAATAACTAATAATGTATAGTGGAATTATGCCTGCCTGATCACCTGTCTATATATATATATATATATATATATATATATATGCTTGTGTACCCCGTTCACTCTCCCTCTCGTTATTTTTAGTCTTGTCTTGTAGGTTATGTGGTCATTAGTTGGGAGTCTTTTGAGGTTCTTGTTCGAGTCTTGGTCTAGCTTGCACTATATTGTACCGCATTCACATTTCCTGCTTTATTTTAGGCCTTGTCGGCCAATGTATTCCACTTTTTCTTTATTGAATTCGGGACAGGTTTCTAGGGCCACTAGTGGAACCCGTATTTATGTTGTCATATGTTTTGAATTCAGGATAGATTAGGACAGGTTGTATTTTCTTTAGTTGAACCCGTTTTACTTTCCTGCTTGTATTGTTATTATGTATTGGTTGTGAATATATGATTGCCTTATTCCTGCTACTCTGTTCCTGTTGGTTTGTTGGTAGGGTCTAGTCCCGCCTAGCATAGGGTTATTTTTCTTTTATTTCTGTCTCCGTTCGCTATGAGCTTGGTTCATGTATGGACTTTCCATTTCATGGGTGGACTGGGCTCATAGTGCGGGGGATGTGGGGCCCTCCGTCTCGGGTGTCACATCCTAAGGTGGTATCAGAGCTCCAGGTTGTAAAACCGGAGTTCTAGTGTCGTGTCCTGTCGAGTCTAGGTTGTACGGCTTAGGAACTACCTGCCAACGTGCTCATTGCATTGCTTTTGAATCTTGAATTGCATTCCTTTCAAGAGCTTGTTGGATTATATGTTATATATTGCATCAATCCATGGCCTTGGTGTTGATTATGTGTCATGAGTATGCTCTAATCGCATGCATTTATTCTAGAATTAAGTTGTAAATTATAGGTGATAAAGATAATATCAAACCACGGCCAATCTCTATGACAACAACGAACTATCACAAGCTCTACTTTCAAGCATGGAAGATGTAGGAATGCACCGGCGAATTTCATACAAGAATTTGAGGAAATGACCATTCCTCAATGGAGCTACGGTTTGCAATGTAGAATCTGGAATAGAAGGTCGATTTTGGGAAAATTCACAAGTTTTGTGGTGGTTGGTGAATGTTCAATGAAATAGTAGTGGGGTGTATGATGATTACGACTCACAATAATCAACAAATGCACCTACATTATAAGAGTTAATCAACCAGATTCAACGGGATTGTCTAACTCAAGGCATAGAGTGAAAAAAATCTCAAAGGTACTTTAGTTTGAAGTTCGGATCAACGAAGAGGCGATGGTGATCAAGAGGGCTAGAGGCAAAGTCAATTTTCGAGAGATAAGCAACAAAGGTCTTTAAGGATGGATCTCCAAGTGAATCAAGCTAATTGGTTTCAAGTTCGGAATAGAAGATTCAGGATATACCCAAATTTGTAAAAGGCGAGCAAGGTGAATCGACAAAGTAGAACTTCCAAATAAATCAAGTTTTAGAAACCAAGTACGGAAAGAAAGAAAAGAAGAGGAAATGGGATACTTTGGGTTTCGAGTAAAGAAGAAGCTGGGTTTGAAAAGGGTTAAATTAAATTAATCCAACATGGTAAATCCAAACTTAGAGAAGGCAACAATGCTAAAGGTTTTGTCTTCAGTCGCATTGGAAATTATCTTCCAGATCCAAGCTGAATTTTCGTGCTGTGAGGTTGAATTGGGAGATATAGAACAACAAATGGAAACGATAAAGTAAGGCAAAGAGCTTTTGGAGGAAACTGTGAAATTAGGTTTAAGTAATCGGAGGATTAGTTTATTCCATCAATCTGAGCTCATAAAGTATAGGTCAAGAGAACGTTGGTCAAGGTGTTAATCAAGGTAAAGATTTACAACTTCTTTGGAGGTCGATACTTGGGAATAAGTCGAAATACCGATTCTATGGGTTTAGAAGACTTTGGTTTCAAGAAGTTGTAATCTCGAGCTACGGAGACTCACAAATTGATACAAGGAAAACTTATGAAGATTTTGAAGACCGTGGGAAAAACGAGAGATGATCAACAAGATCAAATCGAACCGTAATTTAGGAGATGAAGAACAAGTTACCGAGCTAAAGTTGACCACTACGGTGACAGGTGTATTGCATTCATGGCACGTGCATCATAAGTCGTATTAAATTATTTAATCTTCTTTATTTATATGTGTGCATGCATTTATACTTGCTAATTTCTCCAATGTGTTGCATCCTTAATTATTTGCTACGTGCATTGGCATATTAATCCAACATGCATTATTTAGTGTTTACTTGGTAGGAAATCTTTCCCACTTCATTCATCGAGTGTTACTCCGACCGGGTCTTACTCGAATCAAGACAAGAAAAATGTTGGATTGCAACGTATATTGAATGAAAGGGAAAGGAAAATATGGAGGCCTAGAAAATAGAACTGGATCTTGGAATGAAGGAAGTAGATTGTTGTCCCTACCAAACATTTCAAAGTGATCATGAGCGAGATCACTAGACACATACCTTAGATAGAACCACCGGTACCGAGAAAGCTAAATTGGAAATTGAAAATTTTCAATTGATTAGTGATATAACGACCTCAATAGTTGGGGATATGAATTCTTAAAAGGAAGAGCCGACTGGGAGATGACTAAATTCGCGATGGTATTCTGATAAACTACCTTTAGTGGGAACAATGGAAAATGCAAGAAGCCACACAAGTAACTAGATTCTATGCCAGTGGCAAGAGATGAAATGGAAGGTTTAGCGTTCAGGGGAATTTCAAGATCGAAGTGAATTAAGATTTGAGAATAATTTTGGAAGAGATAAGTACTTAGAAAGATAAAGTTACGAATTCAAGGAATGCTTGGGATTTGAAACTATAAGACAGGGTAACAGATTGATCGTTGGTAACTTTGGTTGGAGAATCAGCCTCACTAATTTCTTACTATGGGATTTACAAACTAAATCTACAAGGTTGAAAAGATCGTTTACGACATAACGTACCTCATGCGTTGGAGACGATAGGACAGTGAAGGAATTACAAGAATTGGTAAAGAGGGTATCGAATAACAAAAGCTGCTCCGATCATCATATTCCACATTGATGAAGTGAGAGTCAATTCAACGAGAGATAGAAGTGGAAAATCCAGAAGAGATCACAACATGAGCAAGAGAAGTTGCCAATTTGTCAATCATTTCTCCGTGATGAACTGGGGATGAATCTAAGACTTGAAGGCTAGGATTCGAGCATTAAAGATTAGCTCAAGCATCTGAGGAGGTTGAGTATAATTCGTGGAGAAGGATGAATTAATTGGGTTAAGATCAAGTGCACACTAAAAACCTAGAGTTTTCAGACCGCGTTGTTTAGAAAGAATAAAGGAAAAGATTATGGAAGGGAGACTGAGTGGTTGTTCAAGTAATGAACATACCGGGGATTTCAATACATGATACAAACGGAAGAGGAATCTCCAAGAGCAAATCAGGTGATTTAATCGGAGCACTACAATGAAAGATTCCTGAACAATGGTGAACGGTACATCAGGCATCCATAGCATATGTATACATGCCACTTTCATTCGAATAATCTTATAATGTTAAGTGCTTTGATTGCTTGTTGTATTAACTGCTTTTATGTGATTGATACTTGATGTATTTGATTTCCCCTACTTGTTTCTAGTGTGGTTGTTGTGTGATTGTTTATTTGAGTGTTGTTTTGAGAGGTTGAGAGTTTCTCTTTCTTTGTGTTTGAGAGACAGGGTTCTCTCATTGTCTGTTCGAGAGACAGGGTTCTCTCATTGTCTGTTTGAGAGACGGGGTTCTCTCTTTTTGTTGCACTACTTGCTTTGTTTGATAGAATTCCGAGAGTTTAGGCTTCGGTGAGTTAAGGGTCGTGACTTAACAACAACTGAAGACCCCTTGTGGCTTGAAGACCTTTTCCGAACTAATCCCTGACGGGGAATTGCTAACCCGTGTGGGATGAACACGGGGAGAGCTGCTTAAGGGTCCAGAACTCGAGGTAGAGGACCTGGGGACCAGGTCCTCTTAAGGGGGAGAGGTTGTGACACCCCGATTTCTCGGCCATAGAGGTACGCACGCCACGCGTGTGAGTTTTTAGATTTAGGATTTATTTGATTCCTTTTTCTACCTAATTGCGTTATTTTAATTCTCTTCACTTGAATACCTGCAATTATATGATATAAATTTTTTAGTCTTTGTGAAATTTATTACGTCAATTGTATATTTGTTTCCCCGAGCATGATTAAGTGTTTAAATTAATTTCAATTGTGAGAATTCTATGCCTAATTGTCCTTAATTGAAGCTTTGCATAACTTATGAACTTAATTGATAAATTTCTTGAGGACTTAATTGCCACATTCATATCTTTGTTACCTAATTGCATTCATTTAAATCTTCCAAGGACCAAGTAGCAATTTTTCCCCTTTCCTCCTCTTCTTGATCAATATAAACCACACATACACATATATACACTCATTTCTTCATCCTTCAACCAAGAACAATGCAAGAGCTATTCCATTTCTCCCTCTCTTCTTCCCATCCACCAAGGAAGCAAGGAGACCAAGATTTTCTTCTCTTTTCAACAAGACTTCAAGCCATACACTTTCCTCTCTTCATCTCCTCCATCTCTTCATTCATTCAAGGTAAGTTCATACATTTTAATTGATGAATTCTTGAGCTAAGTTAGGGTTTTAAGATTCTTTGCATTTCATGACCCTATATGAAACTTATGTGATGATTTTGAGTTGGATCCATGCATATTTAAGTTGAATTCATGAAAGCTTATATATATGAACCATATTTCCATATTAAGGGTTTTCATGAATGATTTTGGTTGAATCTAAGCATGTTTCTTTGGATTATAAGTGGCCTAAATGAGATATTATGAGTGTATGTTTGTTGTTTGATGTTTTTGGTGCTTTTGGTTGAGGTTTGGGGTGATTTGGGGGTTTGGTTTTCTTCTCCCGCGAGCTTCCCCTATTTTTCCATGTTTTTGCTATTCTGGAGGACTACCCGGCCGGGTAGTTTTTGCCCACAAAGTACCCGGGCGGGTAGTTTGTTACAGAAGGGTTTCTGCACCTGCTCTCCCCGGCCTGGTAAATTTCTGCCTTGTTTTTACCCGGCCGGTTACTCCCTCGTCCAAACTTCGATTGACCTGATTTTTGAATCGTTAGAAACCTCTTGAAGTCTAGAACAACCTTAAATTGGAATCATCTCAATATATTTTGTCATTTGTCAGATATAATTAATTATTTTTGGTGTCGCTACTTCTCCGGAAATCTGCTTTCACCCAAATTTAAACTTACGCCATTTTCTCCTCGCTTTGAACCAAATTTTATGTCATATATCATTGTAAAGGTCTACGTGTCTAGTTTCATTCCCAAGAAATGAAACTCAATTCCCTTTTCTCAAACTCAAGATATTCCAGTGTTACTACATCTTGTCCGTTTTGGAAATCTGTCAACTTTCGCCCATTTTCGCTCGGGAGCTCTCTTTGTGTTTTCATTTCCTTTTTCTCGCATGTTTCCATCTCCAAACTTGTTTATAACTCATTATTTATTGAATTATATGCTTACTTAGTTCGTATTTATGCTCTTATGTGACACTCATTGGTCTTTACTTGCCTAAACTTGATTGTGTGAACTCGTGCTTTATATATGAATTGAATTCGTCTGAGTAATTGAGCATATGAACACGATCACACCATTCCATGAAATTCTTATTCTTTATTCATATTGCAACACGTCATGACAAGTTTTATCATTTCATAAAAATTCTTGCCGTGCGTCCTACTTGGTTCCATTTTGAGTCTTGTATCAGAAGTACACTGTATCTTCTTTCTTAGTCAGTGATCTCCTCGGTGGAGATGTTTGGGATTCGTGGTATCTCTCTCTCTGGGTCTTTCTTGCACATGGAGGTGAGGGTTTTCTTTATAAACGACCTATAACCTTGCATGAATTAAAATTATGCCAAATGGTTTTCATATTAAAGTTAACCATATCCTTTATATCGGCTATGTACCGAAAATGATTTATAAACCGCATAGTGTTAATCCTGGCCTGTTTTACGAGATATTCCTGATTGCCCCGGCTTTCCTAGCGCTGGGCTAGCCGGTGTGGATCTTGTACCTGTTCCTGGGGCCCAGGGGCTTGTGTATTGAGGGAACCGGGGAGGCATCGGGCCGACGGTGAACTCTTGCACAGGTCCCATTGTGTTGGACTACCCGGATACCCACCAGGAGGTTTGGTGGGAGATGGGGCTCCGATCTGAGGGAGTCAAGAACCCGAAGATCACCCTGATGCGCGGATGTGGAGGTTAGCTACCGGCCACATTGCACCCGGAGAAAGGAGATTAATTTATATTTATTTTTCCCACCTGATAATTAATTATAACTCTTGTTTCCGGCTTGTTTCCTGATTACCTGCTTATACTTGTCATTTAATAAGTGAAAAGTGGAGTCCAGGATGGAATAAATACCCGTTCTCGCCGGGTCCCCTTAAAATGTTAAACATAGATATCCATAACCTCTGTTAGGCCTCCAGTCCCTGTTCAACACCTGAGTTCGTGGATCGGCAAGGTAAAATAGGCTTCAACAGAGGGCTTACGGATATCGACACATGCATATTATATCCCGTTTATCTGACCTGCATGCTTGAACATAATTCCACCCGTACGTGTTGATTTACTTCTGATTTCTGTCTCCTGTTTTAATAACTAATAATGTACAGTGGAATTATGCCTGCCTGATCACCTGTCTATATATATATATATATATATGCGTGTGTACCCCCTTCACTCAGTCAGTTGGCTGACCCCTCCCTCTCGTTATGTTTAGTCTTGCCTTGCAGGTTCTGTGGTCGTTAGGCGGGAGTCTTTTGAGGTTCTTGTTCGAGTCTTGGTCTAGCTCGCACTTCATTGTACCGCATTCACATTTCCTGCTTTATTTTAGGCCTTGTCGGCCAATGTATTCCACTTTTTCTTTATTGAATTCGGGACAGGTTTCTAGGGCCACTAGTGGAACCCGTATTTATGTTGTCATATGTTTTGAATTCGGGATAGATTAGGACAGATTGTATTTTCTTTATTTGAACCCGTTTTACTTTCCTTCTTGTATTGTTATTATGTATTGGTTGTGAATATATGATTGCCTTATTCCTGCTACTCTGTTCCTGTTGGTTTGTTGGTAGGGTCTAGTCCCGCCTAGCACAGGGTTATTTTTCTTTTATTTCTGTCTCCGTTCGCTATGAGCTTGGTTCATGTATGGACTTTCTGTAGCACCCCGCACGTGAGGCGCTACATCCCCTGCACCATGGCTCAACACGAGTAACGAAATGGGAAGTCCGCCCCCGTATCAAACCATAGCGAACGAGAGACAAACAAAATAACCTTCCTAAGCTAGGCGGAACTTAGACCCTGCAAGTATAACCAGTCAACAAACCTAATGCATCGGGAAACAAAAATTCCAAACAAATGCATTGGCCACAGGCCTGCAGAAATTTAACACACGAATCACAAGCAGACTTGGGCTCCTCAGGCCTCTTTTAATTCATAATAAAGCCCAGCAAGGTAGTTCAATAACAAATACATAAAGATTCAAGTTCATAATGTTACAGGGTCGAATCATACATAATTTAAATACATATGCGAGTGCAGACACTACAAGAAAACAGCTAATTTCCGACGGAAATTTCCGACGGAATCCTTTCCGTCGGAAAATTAGATTTTACCGACGGAATACCGACGGATTTCCGACGGAAAAAGCAAAAAATATTAAAAATGGGAAAACAAAATTTCCGACGGAATACCCGTCGGTATTCCGTCGGTAAATGCCAATATAAATTTCGAGCCAATTTCCTACGGATTCTTCCGTCGGAAAATCCGTCGGAAAACTCTAAATGTTGTATTTTGATATATTTTAATAATGTTCCGACAGATTTCCGACGGAAAATTCCGTCGGTAATTTTTACAAAATTGGTGATATTACCGACGAATATATGCGTCGGAATACCGTCGGTAAATATTAAGGTAATATTAAAAAATATATTTTAGAATACACCGACGGAATTCCGACGGAATATCCGTCGGTAATTCCGTTGGAACATTTAAAATTTTTAAAAAAAAAATATAGTTGGCGCACTTAATATTTCACCTACCGCGAATGAAAAAGCCCTATGCTGAATTCATTTCTCAGCCATTAACACCACCGTCTCCTTCTCCTTACAACCCTTTGGTCCACCTCCATCTCCGCCAGCGCCCATCACCGCACAGGTAAGTCATTGTCTTCCTGCCTGTGTCTCTCTCAATTTTCTTCTCTAATGGGGCATTTCTTATCTTTCTCAGACCGTCTCTTTCTCCGCCTCCGCCGCCCGCCGCCTCCGTGTCTAGGTAACCCTGCTATATTTCTTTCCCGAAATTGTAAGTCATTAGCCTCTAATCTCATTAAAATTTCTAGAAACTAAAATCATGGGTTTTTCTCAAGCGTAAAAGAACTGGAAGAACTGGTTTTTGAACACACATTCACATAATGACCTTTGTTTTCAGGCATTTCGTAGAGAACTGGTAGATGTGCGGATAAATAGCTCGATTTAGGTATTTTTTAACATATTTATTTCTTCATTTTTAATTTTGACCTTCTGTATTTGTTTTGTGGAACTGGGATTTAGGAGTGTGTGTGTTTTGACGATTTGCAGAAGAATGTGGGTAGATCCTGATGTGGGTTTTGTTGTTAGAGGTCTGGATTTGTGGAACTTTTGGTTAATCAGTTGTGGGTTTGGGTTGGGACTTTGACTTCAAGCAAGATTACCCTTTCTCCGTGATATGGTCTACAATCAGTGTGTGTTTATCACAAGCTTAACTTGATTCTGAGCTTTCTTTGATTTTATTCTTGAATGTCATACATAAACTGTGAGAAATGTGTTTGTGTTGTGTGTGACTGTTGTTTGCACCGTTTCCTCTAGCTTATTGCATGTATCTGATGTAACAAATCCCTTGTTCATGAGACTCATGAAGCTACACCATTAGGTACAAAGTATACATTTGACAAATAAAGGCCAAAGTCATGAAGCTGCACCGTTTTCTCTACATCTTCAGCTTTAAAGGGGAAGTTTTGGTAATTCTTTAAACCTCAGGGGAACTTTGTGTAATTAGATCAAACATCAGGTATTGTAATTATCCTAGTAAAATATGAAAGCATCACGAAGTTTTTGTCCTTTGGTGAAAGGTAGAAATATTATTCAAGAAAAGAAAGTATGTACAAGGATAAAAGAATTCATTTAAGATTATTTTTAATTCCAAGACTTAGATGAATCTTTCTCGTTTCCTCAATTTTGTTTCATCAATTCCTCAATTCTTTAATCCACACTCTCTGACATCACTGAGCTTGTTTTGGCAGAACTTATAGAGGCAGCAGCATTACAGGACTTTCTCTGGTTCCTCCCCAATTTTATTTCTCTCAAGACTGATAATCAGCTGCTTTATATTCAGGTAATATTCCGCTGTTTTATATTCAGAAATTTGTGTTATTTTCTTGTTGAAATGTCGATGTTAAGACTGAGGTTTTTGGAATTCCTGAAAATATTGCTGAAATTTGATAAACATTTTGTAAATCATGATAATGGATTTTGGAAAAGATTGATTTTGTATACTTTTTTTTTAGTTAGACCTTGTGTTTATTGAAGAAATTGTACAGAACCTTGTCACCTTGTTTGGGGACTGCATTTGTGAAGCTAAATCGTGTTGCATTTCTGAATTTGATCTTGTTTGAGTTTCGTCTATGTTGCATTTTTTTTTGAAAATTTGATCTTGTTGAATCTTGAATTAGCTTGTCTAAGACTCGTTAATCTGAATTATGTCGGTCTCTTTAAGTACTTGGAATCCAATAGGGGGTCTATGGGTAATTATATGAAACTTTTTTAAATGACAAAAACTGACAGCTTGTATGCAGCAACTTCAGACATAAATTATGAGTTCATACGAAATCCGTTTTCAAAACTATTTTAACCATGTATCATTAGTATATCAAAGTTTGTGTCTGCCAAATTTTATGTTGATCCGAGTCCGTTTGATACCCGTAAAAATTCCAAAACTGTACAGCTTTTTACTGTTTCTAAAGATTTGTGGATTTGTTGTACTTGATTTACATGCATTGGCTGTTGTGATGACCATGATGGGATTTTTGCTGCTCTGCGATAGATTATGAATTTTCATTTGTTTCTTTGAATGTTGTTCGTTTGATGCAAAATTAAATACGAATAGCATTTATTGATGTAATCTGAGTCATATGCTTTGGAAACATTCTGTATTTTATTTCGCATTTCTTATGGACTATGTAATATTCAAACAAAGTTTTGAAATACTAACAGGGGTGGTTTTTGTAATTATGAACTGTCTTATGCTGTCTATTTGTCCATTAGCAGGTTTAATCCTGATTAAAATTTGGTAGCTATGGTTTATTATCTTCTCAACTTTGATACCTACTCTCGTTTGTTTTATCTAGGGATAGATCTTGAGACCTTGGCTGCAGCTACATCTCTAGCATCTTCTGCGATAGATCATTCTTTGGTAAGTCTTAATTGTATTTGTACAGGAGATGTTTTTGATTAATTTGTGGATTTTGCTAGATCAAGCTTGGAATCTTCAATGTTTAAGTGTTCTACATGTTTAAGAATGGTTGTGATCGATGTTTGATGCTGAAATTGGTTTTCCTGGAAGAGTTCTCACTTGTATGATCCATTTATAGTTGCTCAACATGTTCGTCAGGTGTATTATGTTCCATATCCAAGTCGAAAGGGCGATAAAGCACAATGGCTGGCTGTAATAAAAACAAAACCAAAAGAATTAGTTGAAATTGAAGAGTCCCTCGAAGTGGCGTACCAAAATGAAGATGATGCTATTGTAAATGTAGTTTCTTGTGATGATGATGTTGGAAATTTAACGGATAATGTCCGAATTATAGACGATGTTCTCGAAGGGGAATTTAACGCTCTTAATTCGTGTGTCAATCAATCGACATCAGAGGATGAAGAATCTGATGACGATGAATACTTAGAATCTGATGATACTGACTATCATGAGTGGTTAGTTTATTTTGTGTGCATTTAATTCATAAGATGTTTAGTTGCTCGAAATTTTTATTGAACGGTGTTATTGTTTGTATATAATATAATTACTGATATATTATTTAATTTAATGCAGATGGACAATCGGCAGCCCAAGGGACCATATGGTGGATTAAGAGGCGGTGGGAGTGTTGGTAAGAAGAAACGTGCTGTATATGCTCCAAATGCAGCGATGAGATCCACAGCTCGTCCTTCTCACACGAGCACATTATCCACTACCACCACTGCATCACCTAACAGTAACCCAGCATCCTCGCCTGTTGATGATCATCTGACTCCATCTCCTGATCTTATCCGGAATAGCAATCCAAGAGACGAAGAGGAGGAGGAAGAGGAGGAGGAGGGGGTGGGGCAGGAGGAGGAGGGGCAGGAGGAGGAGGGGCGTCCAATTGGACCTACTAGGATAAGTAATGTATATAACCGTCCGCATTTGGCACCTTCTACAAAATACTTCTTAGAACCTAAAGGGAGATTCAAGTGAGCTTATATTTATTTTAAATTTTGAATAACATTTTTAGTTAATATTTTGCTAAAACTGAAAATTGTTCCATTTTCTTGATTTAGCTATGTTCACAGCAGAGAAGGGACGAGTGCATTAGTTAATGTATTGAAATGCCGACTAACTCGAGCCTACGCCAAAGCCACTGATTTGCTTGAACCAGAATGGTTGAGTTGGTTCGAAGACTGGAAGGTAATTACCTTAAATAGCTTAATGAAATGAGAAAGTGGTGGCGCTTAGAGCTAATTGATTATAATGACGTAATTTAAAAAAAAAAACCATGTAAAGATTAAGTTAAAAAGAAAAACATGTAAACAAGACTTGGTGCCCATTTTGTGTACCACAATTGAATAAATTAAAGAATCTTCACAAGATTGATTCTCTTTTCATGAATGTGTCCAATTAAAGAAGGTACATTTGTGTTCAAATCTCTATCTTTAATTCTATGTCTCAATTAGCAAATCATTTGGTTTACTTGGTGCTGGTTGAGAGATTTATTGTACAATAGATGTTTTTATTAATCTTAATTAGTGTTATGGACGTGCTGGGGATTGTTATATTTCATCTAATGTAGTTCTTTTATTTGAAAGGTCGCTAAACAACATAATTACTTTTTTTTCTATTGCATCTAATGTAATTCTTTTAATCTTATTATGCAGAAATATTGTGAATGGCAGCCTGAACATGAAGCTCATATGTACAGAGCATTTAAGCGTCGCCTAGCGCTAAGGATGTCTGATATGTACTACGTTATCCGACATACTAAGAAGAAACCGGAATGGATGCTCGATGAGGTGTATGCTTCATTGTGTCTTCAATGGAAGGACCCTAAGTTTATTGCTAAGTGTGAAACAAATGCACGTAATAGAAAATCAAATAAAGGGGCATCTGTTTACACTGGGGGTTCCATTAGCATGGACACACACATTGCTATAGCAGAACAACAAACTCAACAGCGTATGGGGATGAGGGAGATACATAGAGTCGGCTATGTGAGGCGAGAGGATAGGGGTAAAGCGGTTGCAGACTTGCCTCCATCCAAGGGACGTGATACTGAGGTGCATTTATATTGTTTTAAAGTTTCATCTAAATTAGTTACATTATAAAATTGATATATTTAGTGTTTTAGTTTAATTTATATGTCTACATAGGCAAAGTTTGATGAGTTGAAGGCCGAGCAGACCCAAAGGTTGTTGGAGGACCCCAACAGTCCGGTACTTGATGACACAGAGTTGTGGATAAAGGCTGCTGGGGGATGGGACAAGAAAGGCCGTATTATCGGGCTAAACCACATGAAACACATCTTAGGCCCCTCGAAATTTTCTGCCCATTCATCAAGTTTCTCTTCATCTCAGGCTGGACCTTATGTGACGAGGGAGGAGCTTTCACAAGCGATTAATGAGGTGGCTAATAAGTCGGCAACTAATGTGATGAATTCAATGCAACAACAATTGAACGAAACTATGCAAGAACAAATGCGTCAATTTAGTGAGATGTTGAAATCATCACAAGCCCGTACGAAGAAAAAATACAAGGGTAGAGGTAAGAGCAAGAAAAGAACACCTATACCCTATGAAGATGAGGAAGAAAGTGATGATAGCGAGTGAGGCATATATATGAGATGTGTTGGTATGTTGATGAAGTACAATATTTTAATTGTAGTATTGTATATAGATGTTAGTAGTTATAGCTATTTTGTTGTTGGTGACATTAGTAGTAGTTCTTATAGCTATTTTGTCACCAGTAGTTGTTATAGCTATTTTGTCGTTGGTGACATTAGTAGTAGTAGTAGTTTTATCATGATGTTATTATTGTTGATAACACCTTGTCAATCGATCGGAAGATTATATTTTGGATGAATTTGGTATTATTGAATTGATGGATATTGGTTAAATTTGTTGGAATTCAGCTAGATAATTTTGTTATTTCGAACAGGGAGGAATAAGAAAAAAAATAAAAAAATAAAAAAAAATTAAATTATTTTCCGACGGACTTCCGACAGAAATCCGTCGGAAAATGAACAATGAATTTCCGAATTTTTCCTTTTTCCGACGGATTACCGACGGAAAATCCGTCGGAAAGTTTATTTTATGATTTTTAATTTTCCAACTTTCCGACGGATTACCGACGGAATATCCGTCGGAAAATTTATTATATGATTTTTAATTTTCCAACTTTCCGACGAATTACCGACGGAAAATCCGTCGGAAAATTTATTATATTATTTTTTATTTTCCAACGTACCGACGGATTACCGACGGAAAATCCGTCGGAAAGTTTATTTTATGATTTATAATTTTCCAACTTTCCGACGGATTACCGACGGAATATCCGTCGGAAAGTTTATTATATGATTTTTAATTTTCCAACGTTCCGACGGATTACCGACGGAAAATCCGTCGGAAAATTCATTATATTATTTTTTCAATAAATTTTCCGACCAATTACCGACGGAATATCCGTCGGAATATTGAAATTTCCGACGCTTTTCCGACGGATAGTCCGTCGGTAATTTCCTTTTGTGATTTGTTCAGTTCCGTCGGAATTTCGTCGGTAGTTCGTCGGAAAAATTTTCCGAGGAGGCTTTATCCGACTATTTTTTTCGGTCGGAAATCCGTCGGAAATCCGTCGGAAACACTGTTTCCGACGGATTTCCGACGGATTTCCGACGGTTGCTGTCGTCGGAATCTAGCAGTTTTCTTGTAGTGAGAGACGCTTCTAACTTAACTTGACCGACTCAAAGACTCAATCAAAACTCCGCCTATCTCGAAACTCCAAAGCCAAACCTGCGCACTAAAAGGTTGGGGAAGGGAGAGGGTCAGTCTCTAGAAGACTGAGTGAGCAGGACCGAAATACCATGCATGCCATAAATCCCGAGCAAGGTTTTATTTAAAATTAGTTCCCAAAAGGGCAAGAGAATAACCAAACAATACTCGGATTTTACGACTAATCATATTAATTCATTACATTCATAATTCATACATAAACATAAGGGCTCGGCGAGTGAGCGTGCATCATCTCCAACCAAACTTCGAATGTGTACGACACATATCATTAATACTTTAAATAGGTGATCATGAAATATATCATAATACACGCAGATCATATATCATAACATAAAACATATTCGTTTGGGCAATCCGTGGGGCCTTCCCGCACGGTGCATATCAATCATAAACATAATCATAATCATAAAATAAGTTCCAACCTTCTTCCTCCGGGTGGTGGGCGGGTTAGCAAGACCCGACCACCTTATACATAGGCCAATGGGGCTTCATGACTCCCCCAAGGGCACTCAGCTCCCATTCCCCGCTAAACCTCCTAGCGAGGGCCGGTATCGCCGTAACATAGTGGAACTAGCACATGGGATCACCGTCGGCCCGTGCCTCCCCGGATAGCCACATGTACTAAATTCCTGGGCCCGTGAACATAACATACATGCAGAATCTCGCCAAAACATTTGCTTCATACTTAGGATACATACTATAGGAAAACATACCTTACCGTGCAACTCGGCATATGCTATACACGTACCTCTCCGTGTCATCCTAATACGTAGCTAGCATGAAGACACACGGTTTGGACCATAGCCTCGTTGCAAAACCATTTTAAGCTTATATACGCCCATACGTATAATTTTAGAAGAATTTACTCAATGACTCCACTTTGTAAAGATAACATATATATACATAAGGTTTTAGGCCAAAACTTGTCACATAAGGTTGTAGGGTTTAATATGTAACTAAAACGAAAACACCCTCACCTGAAACATGAGGATACATGGACACGAGTTACAGAGTGCCTGAAAGATCAAGATTTCTCCGCCCTGGAGATAACTATTCAAAAGACAATATAACGTGTTCGTGAAACTCAAGACTCCAAATGAACCGTATACAACGCACGGCGTGTTATGCACATGATAGGAGATGCATACGGGGTGTAAATCATGTTAAGAAGTCACACTACCAAGTATTGTATTCAACATGTTTTGTAGCACCCCGCACGTGAGGCACCATATCCCCCGCACTATGGCTCAACACGAGTAACGAAACAATAAATCCGCACCCATATCAAACCATAGCGAACGGGAGACAAATATAAAAAAAACCTTCCTAAGCTAGGCGGAACTAGACCCTGCAATGAAAACCAATTAACAACATATAATGCATCTCAAAGCCAAAGTTCAAACATACAAACCATAAGCAGAATTTGGGCTCTTCAGGCCTCTTTTAATGCATAGCAAAACCCAGTAAAAGCAATTCAATAACAATTACATAAATATTCAAGTTCATAAAATAATAGAACGAGTCATACATAATTTCAATACATAAGTGAGTGCAGAGACTCTCCTAACCTAACTTGACCAACTTAAAGACCCCAAACACCTCCGCCTAGCTCGAAACTCCAAAGTCAAACCTGCACACTAAAAAGGTTGGGGAGGGAGAGGGTCAGTCTCTAGAAGACTGAGTGAGCAGGAGCGATATACATATATAAAAACATGCACATGCAAGTCATAAATTCCGAACAAGGTTTTGTTTGAAATTAGTTCCCAAAAAGGGCAAGAGAATGATTAATCAATGCTCGGATTTTATGACTAATCATATTAATTCATTACATTCATAAATCATACATAAACATAAGGCTCGGCGAGTGAGCGTGCACAATCTCCAACCAAACTCCGACCGTGTACGACAAATATCATTAATATGTTGATTAGGCGATCATGCAATATATCATAATACACACAGACCATAAATCATATCATAAACATATTCGTTTGGGCGATCCGGGTCCCGGTCTTCCCGCACGGTGTATAATCATAACATATCATATTCATAAGCATAATCATAAATCATAACCAACCTTCTTCCTCCGGGTGGTGGACGGGTTTGCAAGGCCCGACCACCTAAACATATCAATATGGCTATGAGGTTCATGAGGCCTCAAAGCCCGGTTAGCGTTTCCCCGTCAAGAAACTCCCTTGACGAAGTCCGTTTCGCCGTAACATAGTGGGACTAATGTACGGGATCACCGTCGGCCCGATGCCTCCCCGGATAGCCACATACACTAAGTCCCTGGGCCCGTGCAATCATAACATGCATAACATGATCTCGCCAAAACATATCAATACATACATAGGATACATACTATAAGAAATCATACTTTACCGTGTAACTCGGCATATGCTATATACGTACCTCTCCGTGTCATCCTAATCCGTAGCTAGCATGAAGACACACGGTTTGGAGCATAGCCTCATTACAAAACCATTTTTAAGCTTATATACGCTCATACGTATAATTCAGAAGAATTTACTCGATAACTACATTTGAAAACCATATATATATATAATCATAAGGTTTTGGCCAAAGCTTTTCACATAAGGGTTGTAGGGTTTGTTACATAGATAAAACAAAACCACCCTCACCTGAACCGTGACGAAACAAGGAACGAGTACCAAGTGCCTGAACGATCAAAATCTCTCCACCCTGGAGATAAACTGTACAAAAGACCACAAGACGTGCTCGTGAGACTCAAGACTCTTAATGAACCATATATGACGCACGACAATGCACAAGCATGATATGAATACATAAAAGATGATATTATTTCATGAAAATGTTCATGTGCATTCTTAAGGCATTTAATTCATATAACCAAGTCATTCATTCATTCATTCATTCATTTGATATCATAACGTTCATATACATTCAAGTTCCATCCTTTCATATCTTTCATAATTCATATCAATATCTAACACAATCTTGGAACTATAGTCACATTCTACCTTTCAACATGTTTACGTTGAGGATGATAAATAAAAAGACAAAGAGCATCACTTAAGACCTCAAAAGAATGCAAGAAGGTACTTAATATTCCATATAGAAGCACTCAAACCACGTCATAGCAATTCACCAAAAGCATGCTTTAAACCTCATCCAAATGCCATGAAATTAAACCACAGTACTCTTAACACATAACAAAACAAGTTCCTAGTTCAACACAAAAGGAGATAAGGTCATTAAGGAGGTGAAACAAATCAAAACCCGAAAAGGAAGCAACAAGGACTGCGCAAGGGAAGGGACACGAGGGTGTCACCCTTTTTAGCCAAACTGAGCTACGACCGTGGCTCAGTACAGACCTACCCAGAAGGTGTGACACGCCCGTGTCTCACACTTTAGTGTAAATGAGACACGGGGGTGGCACGGTACAGAACCAAATCACACACAAAGTTTTACCGGCAAAACTGAACCCATACAAACTCAATCCAAAAGCATACCAAATCAACTCCAAATGCTATGAAACTTAATATACCACATATTTAGCATGTAAGGAACATATTTCATTTAGAGTGCAAAGGGTAAATCTGTAGTGCCCGGAACGGTGGGCCACCACATCCCCCGCACCTAAACCCGAACCCACATATGAAATGGATTTCCATATATGAGCCCAAGTCCAAGCGAACGGGAACCTACACTCACACGCTAGGCTAAGCGGGGCTAAAACTGGAACAGAGCGCGCAAAACAAACATACAAATATGCGGAAGCATCAAACAGGATCAAAAGAGCTCATCATATAACAAACATTAACATTCACATGGCCTCATGGCCCAAACGATCGAGTTTATCCAACAAGTAATCATAATTCCCAAATATACAACCCAAATATGAAATAAATAATAAGAGTATCCAAAAGTAGGAAAGTATGTATGCAACTCGACCTAGACTCGAAAGTACGACAAGACTCGAAGCACTTCCCCGCCTAGCTCAAGACGACCTGCAACTGGGGTAAGAAAAGGGAGGGTCAGTCAAAACTCGGCTGAGTGAGGGGGCTAAACGCACGCCCACACCTAAATACATATAAATAGAGCTTAGCAATTATCAAAGGTGATGGCCATGAACCGAGTTAAGGTTTTTCATACCAAAACATTTTCAAAAGCTAGCATATAATACAAAAGGAAATCCTAACTTGATTCACGATCCATCAAACAAAACATAAACATAAGTCCGGCGAGAACGGACCTCCCCCTAACTCCTCATAACATAATATAAAACCGAAAACATAAATCAAATCCAACCCCAACAACCATGGTGTTTCGGGAATCAAACCCTCTCCACCTACTTACTTATGTACAAGGGGTAGCTAACCCACAATGTACTCGGAGCATCACGCCTCATCAACCTCCAAGAATCGCGCGTAATACTACGAATGGGAATCATGCACAGGCTTAACCCGACAGCCCTTGCCGTCCCGGGCGTCCTTACCCACAATTCCTGGGGCCCAAGATACCTTACCAATACCAATTCCCATATTTCAGGGCTTACCTCGCTCAAAAGATAACATAAACGAATAAACGGATTCAAATCATAAGCTTACATATGCTCGTACTTATACCAATTTCATAAACTTGAAGCTTATTCATAAGATCATAAACATATCTTAAGCACACATATTTAACTATACATAAGATATATAGTCGCATGCGGGATGAGAAATCAACACATACTAGGCCATAGGTCGCTTAACTAGAAGATAAAAATCCTAAACCTCACCTTATAGCAAAAAGGAGTAGAAACTGGGTCAAAAGAAGCGACAACCGGCTAAACTTCGGGTTCGTGGGCGTCCGGAAGAGGCTCTAAAACAAAAGAATACAAGACCCGAGACTTAGACTCAAATATGAACCAATTAGACGCCCGACAATGCTCATGAATGAAATGAATGCAAATGAAGTGCATAAACGTACTACTTAACATATATCAAATCATAACTCGTTCAAATCATATCAAATAGATTCAAAAATCTAATATAATCGAATTAACACATAATAATACATGTTAGCAAAGCTTAGGGATCATGTTCGGGGTGGGAGAGAAGCAAGCAAGCGAAGAAAAACAAAAAAATAAAGTTCGGAGTGAAAATAAGTCACTGCCCTAAATCCACCCCGGTGGATTTTTTTCAAAGGAGGAATCCACCCCCATGGATTCAAGGCAGCTCTCTGCCTCAAATCCACCCCGGTGGATTTGGGTCAGAGGCTAAAAAATTCGAAAATAGGGCTTGCAAACTCCATGAAAACTCCTTCCAAACCAAAACATCAACAACAAGACATGAAATGGTGCAAATATAACACAAAATTAAGCAAGAAAAACATCCCAAATCATCTCCAATCATGCATACTACAAACCGGAAATGAAAAGAAGCAAAGAAGCTAAAGTTTCATCAAGTTCCTCCCAACTTCTCAAAAAAGCAATAATGGAAAATCATAATACTTTCACCTACCATGAAAAAGAAGCATATACAAGCAATAAATAAGCCAAGTGAATCAACATATAAAGCTTCAAACTCAAAGAAAGCACGAGATGCACTAGTTCTTCCAAAAATTCTTCAAAACCTAACTATTCATGACTCCAAGAAAATCTCATGAACTCCAACATTAAAGCATGATATAAGAAGTGTAAAATACTCACAAGATCAAGGAGATCAAATTCCCCAACTTACCTTGAAGAAATGGAGCAAGAAAAGCTAAAACTTGAGCTTTAAGGTCACAACAATGGAGGAAAATGGCTTGGGACTCTTTTTCTTCCTTTCTCCTTGCTATGGTTCGAAATTATCAGCACAAAGGGGAGGAGAGAGCTGATTTTGATGTTTAAAAGTCAAGGGTAGGGGTATGGGTAGGTCTAATAGTCTCCAAGTAGGCTTATAGGTGCGATCTAGGTACGTAGGGCCGAAATTTGCGTCATTGGGGGTCGAAACGGTATGGGAAAAGTTCAAGGCTTGTTCCATTGTATCCAAATCATCGATTCGAGTAAAATGGAGAAGACGGAACTCGAATCCGAGTCCCCGAGCTCAAGTTACGAGAAAATGACTCAAGAGTGGCCAAATTGCAAATTGGCCCAAAAATTTGAAATAAAATTCAATTGAGTCCAAACCAAACCAAACAAGTCCAAAACACAAATAAATCATACAATTAAGTCCAAGAATCAAATAATCAACGTTATACACAAATTAGGCATGCTCGGGTTCAAACTCCAAATCTTAAATCATAAATTCCAATATAATCAAAATTTCACATAAGTCCAAATAAGACAAGTAAGAAAATTATAAGAAATAAAACGACAGTTAAATCATATATTACATAATTAATGAATTTAAATCGCGCACGTATGTCATACCTGTACGGTTGAACAGGCGGGGTGTCACAATCTTCCCCCCTTAAAAAGGACTTGTCCTCAAGTCCGTTCCGCCTCCTCAAACAAACCCGGGTATAACCTTCTCATCTTTTCCTCGGTTACCCAAGTCGACTCCTCGGACTTTTGATCTCTCCAAAGCACCCTGACCAACAAAATTTGCTTATTCCTTAATTCTTGCAACTTTCGATCTTGAATGGCAACAGGATGCTTTTCTATTGTCAAGTCTGGCTCTAAGTGAACTTCTTCAACAGGAAGGATAGTTGCCTCATCGGGATAATACTTCCTAAGCTGTGAAACGTGAAACACGTTGTTTATCCCGGTTAAACTTGGAGGTAAATCCAATCTGTACGCTGTGGCTCCAATTCTTTCTAAGATCTCAAACGGCCCAAGGTAGCGTGGATTAAGCTTTCCACCTCTACCTATTCGAGTGAAGCCCTTTCTAGGAGATGCTTTCAGAAAAACTCTATCTCCGACCTCAAACTCTAAGGGTCTTCTTCTCTTATCGGCGTAGCTCTTCTGACGAGCCTGAGCTGCTCTCATCCTGTGTCGAATCATATGAACCTTCTCAATAGTAGCTGCAATATTCTCCTTAGGCTCGGCTCTCTCGAGTTTATCCTCTTCAGTCCATCTCCAATCCTCAATATCCCAAAATAGAGGAGACCTGCACTTCCTTCCATAAAGTGCGTCGTAAGGAGCCATCTTAATCGAACCTTGATAACTATTGTTATAAGCAAACTCAACCAAAGCCAAGTGCTCGTCCCACTTATCCTGGAAATCCAAAACACACGCTCTAAGCATATCTTCCAAGTACTGAATCAACCTTTCAGATTGGCCGTCCGTCTGAGGATGCGAAGCGGTGCTAAACTTGAGCCTGGTGCCCAAACACCTCTGAAGATTCTGCCAGAAAATCGAAGTAAACCGCGGATCTCTGTCCGAAACAATACTAGCCGGAACTCCATGTAATCTTATAATCTCCCGAACGTACAACTCGGCTAGCTTTGGAACTTTCTCAGACATTCGAATCTTGAGGAAATGGGCAGACTTAGTTAATCTGTCAACAATTACCCATATTCCATCAAACCCTCCTTTAACTCTAGGCAAGCCGGACACGAAGTCCATAGTCACTTGCTCCCACTTCCACTCGGGAATAGGAAGCGGTTGGAGAGTTCCTCCCGGCTTCTGGTGTTCTGCCTTCACCTTTTGACACGTTAGACATCGCTTCACAAAGTTCGCGACGTCCCTTTTCACGCCATTCCACCAGAATTTCTCTCTCAGGTCCCGATACATCTTAGTACCTCCCGGATGAATCGAGTACCTCGAGCGATGTGCCTCCTCAAGTACAATCCTCTTGAGCTCTTCTGGGATACATATTCTCGCTTCGAACCTTAACAAACCGAAATCATCGAATCCAAACTTAGAATTCGGATCATCTCTAGCACGAGTTACCAACTTTTGAATTTCGGCATCCGTAGCTTGAGCTTCTAAAAACTGCTGTTTCAAATCCGGTATTATCGTGATATTCGCCAACCAAGTTCTTGAAACTAAGATCTCTGAACCTGAGCTTGAAGAACCCGCTTCGAAATTAGCCACATTCGCCTTTCTACTCAAGGCATCGGCGACCACGTTTGCTTTGCCTGGATGGTACTGAATGGTACAATCGTAATCCTCTAATAACTCCATCCAACGCCTCTGTCTTACATTCAGATCTTTCTGAGAAAAGAGATACTTGAGGCTTTGGTGATCCGTAAACACCTCGAAGGTTGCACCGTAGAGATAAAGTCGCCACTTCATCAAAGCAAACACAACTGCAGCTAATTCGAGATCATGGGTAGGGTAATTCTTCTCATGCTCCTTCAACTTCCTTGAAGTATAAGCTACCACTCTACCGTGCTGCATCAAAACACACCCGAGACCCTCTTTTGAAGCATCCGTATAAATGGCATAACCCTCGGTACCCTCGGGTAGGGTTAAAACCGGTGCCGATGTCAACTTCACTTTCAAAGTCTGAAAACTTGCTTCACACTTATAATCCCATTCGAATTTCACTTCCTTCTTAGTTAAACGAGTCAACGGGGCAGCAATTTTAGAGAAATCCTTAACAAACCTTCGGTAATACCCTGCCAACCCAATAAAACTCCTGATCTCGGAGGCATTTCTTGGTCTCTCCCAACGAAGTACGGACTCAACCTTAGATGGATCAACCTCAATCCCATCACCTGAAATTATATGTCCCAAAAACATAACTCGGTCAATCCAGAATTTGCACTTACTGAACTTTGCATACAACTTGTGTTCCCTCAAAGTTTCCAAGACGATCCTAAGATACTGTGCATGCTCTTCAGCTGACTTAGAGTACACCAGAATGTCGTCTATAAATATTACCACGAACTTGTCAAGAAAAGGCCTGAACACTCGGTGCATCAAATCCATAAACGTAGCTGGGGCATTAGCTAATCCAAAAGGCATAACAGTGAATTCAAAATGCCCATACCTCGTATTAAACCCAGTCTTCGGAATATCCACCTCCCTAATTTGCAGCTGATAGTAACCCTGCCTCAAATCCAACTTGGAGTAAACTTTAGAACCCTGCAGAATATCGAACAACTCCTCGATGTGAGGCAAAGGGTATTTGTTCTTCACGGTCATCCTATTCAACTCACGGTAATCTATGCACATCCGTAGCGTTCCATCTTTCTTCTTTACAAATAGAACGGGAGCACCTCACAGAGAAGTGCTCGGACGAATGTACCCACAAGCCAAAAGTTCATCAAGCTGCGCCTTTAACTCCTTTAACTCAGTAGGAGCCATTCTATAGGGAGTCTTCGAAAAAGGCTCGGCTCCGGGATGAAGGTCGATTATGAACTCGATGTCCCTATCAGGTGGTAAAGAACCCAATGTCTCAGGGAAAACATCGGTATACTCTTGCACGACCTCCGTCTCCTCAAGTTTGGCCTGATCCTTATGTCTATTCAAAAGATAGGCCACAAAACCTGTTGCACCGTCCCGGATCAGTTTACTCGCCTCAACAAAAGAAACAAACGGGCTTGACTTAACCTTCTCGCCCTTAAAAACCACTGAACCAAAGGAAACTTTCTTCTCTCGACAATCCATCTGAGCCCCATGATCATACAACCAATCCATTCCAAGGATTACATCATATCTTTGCATCGGCATCTCAATCAAATCAGCAAGGAAAACCTGATCTTCAAAGATTACCGGACAACCCCGAAATACCCTGCAAGTAATTAAACTACCACCAAGAGGAGAGCTAACCACGTAGTCATGCGCACAGAAAGAAACAGGCAAGGACATAGAAGAAGCAATATCCCGGGAAATAAAGGAATGAGTAGCCCCGGGATCAAATAATGCATGCAATGTAGTGCCATGAATGCTAATGGTACCTTCAATCACGGCATTGGGATCAATATCGGCGGCTTCCTCCTCTTCAATCCCGAGTGCATAAGCCCTAGCTTGAACAGCGGGCCTCTGATTGCCTCCCGTAGCATGTCCCGGTCTCTTCTTCGGACAAGTACTCAACATGTGATCCGTTGCCCCACAACCATAACACCTCTTGTGTAATTTGAAACAGTTTTCCACCCGGTGATTACCTTGACAATGAGAGCATTGCACTTTAGGCGGAGCCGGAAGTGCCAAGGGTAGATTTGGTTGATTAGGTCCCGCGGGTCGAGGTTGCTTATTTTGAGGCTTGGCTTGCTGAAAAGTTTGAAATGCCGGCCTCTTTCCAAATTTATTGAAATTCCCCGAGCTAGACCCTTGCCCGGTATGTGAAGTCTTTCTTCTCAAGATCACTCTTTCTTCAACCCTCAAAGCCTTATCGGTCACTTTTCCCCATGTGCTTGTGTTTGAAGCCTCCAACGCGTCCTTCATATCCTCTCGAAGGCCCTGAAGGAATTGTGAGGCCTTTGCTTCATCATCATTAGCAACATTCGGGGCATAACGGGAGAGTCTCTCAAATTCGTTGATATACTCCGTCACGGACATGCTCCCTTGCTTAAGGTCCATAAATTCCCTTAAACGCCGGTTCCTTGTGGCTTTGGGAATATATTTGTTCTTGAATTCCTGAACAAATACCTCCCAAGTGATATCCTCTCCAGAGGCCTCCAACTTACCTTGCACACTAGTCCACCAATTATAAGCTTGGCCTTGGATCATGGTAAGAGTGCATTGCAATTTCTCCATAGGCTCGCAAGGTATGAGATTCCATACCCTATTTGTTTGCACGAGCCACTCTTCCGCTTGGATATCGTTACCACCTACGAAAACCGGTGGATTTTGGTTCTTGAATTCCCGGAGAATAGCAGTAATGGGATTTCCTCCATGATTGCCAGCAGGAGGTGCATTGTTTCGTTCTTGAGCTCTTTGTTCCAAATATACCGCTAACCTCTCCATGAAATTGCCCGGATCCATTTGGGGTGGTGTTGGCGGATTGTTATTTTCATGTTGTGGAGAATGATCCCGGTGGTGACGGTGTTCCGGAGATCTATCTCGATGGTGGTGTCTTCGTAGAGGCATATTCTGTACAATTCATATGCATGAGGGTCAGTACATGTTCATGTGCACTATTAATAAGAAAATAAGCAAATAATCATATAAATGCACATAACCACGTTGTCCAAAGCCGTACGACCTAGACAGACCCAACTCGACTCTAGAGCTCCGGTTTTGCAACCGAGAGCTCTGATACCGCTTTAAGATGTAGCGCCCGGAACGGTGGGCCACCACATCCCCCGCACCTAAACCCGAACCCACATATGAAATGGATTTCCATACATGAGCCCAAGTCTAAGCGAACGGGAACCTACACTCACACGCTAGGCTAAGCGGGGCTAAACCTAGAACAGAGCGTGCAAAACAAACATACAAATATGCGGAAGCATCAAACAGGATCAAAAGAGCTCATCATATAACAAACATTAACATTCACATGGCCTCATGGCCCAAACGATCGAGTTTATCCAACAAGTAATCATAATTCCCAAATATACAACCCAAATATGAAATAAATAATAAGAGTATCCAAAAGTAGGAAAGTATGTATGCAACTCGACCTAGACTCGAAAGTACGACAAGACTCGAAGCATTTCCCCGCCTAGCTCAAGACGACCTGCAACTGGGGTAAGAAAAGGGAGGGTCAGTCAAAACTCGACTGAGTGAGGGGGCTAAACGCACGCCCACACCTAAATACATATAAATAGAGCTTACCAATTATCAAAGGTGATGGCCATGAACCGAGTTAAGGTTTTTCATACCAAAACATTTTCAAAAGCTAGCATATAATACAAAAGGAAATCCTAACTTGATTCACGATCCATCAAACAAAACATAAACATAAGTCCGGCGAGAACGGACCTCCCCCTAACTCCTCATAACATAATATAAAACCGAAATCATAAATCAAATCCAACCCCAACAACCATGGTGTTTCGGGAATCAAACCCTCTCCACCTACTTACTTATGTACAAGGGGTAGCTAACCCACAATGTACTCGGAGAATCACGCCTCATCAACCTCCAAGAATCGCGGGTAATACTATGAATGGGAATCATGCACAGGCTTAACTCGACGGCCCTTGCCGTCCCGGGCGTCCTTACCCACAATTCCCGGGGCCCAAGATACCTTACCAATACCAATTCCCATATTTCAGGGCTTACCTCGCTCAATAGATAACATAAACGAATAAACGGATTCAAATCATAAGCTTACATATGCTCGTACTTATACCAATTTCATAAACTTGAAGCTTATTCATAAGATCATAAACATATCTTAAGCACACATATTTAACTATACATAAGATATATAGTCGCACGCTGGATGAGAAATCAACACATATTAGGCCATAGGTCGCTTAATTAGAAGATAAAAATCCTAAACCTCACCTTATAGGAAAAAGGAGTAGAAACTGGGTCAAAAGAAGCGAAAACCGCCTAAACTTCGGGTTCGTGGGCGCCCGGAAGAGGCTCTAAAACAAAAGAACACAAGACCCGAGACTTAGACTCAAATATGAACCAATTAGACGCCCGACAATGCTCATGAATGAAATGAATGCAAATGAAGTGCATAAACGTACTACTTAACATATATCAAATCATAACTCGTTCAAATCATATCAAATAGATTAAAAAATCTAATATAATCGAATTAACACATAATAATACATGTTAGCAAAGCTTAGGGATCATGTTCGGGGTGGGAGAGAAGCAAACAAGCGAAGAAAAACAAAAAAATAAAGTTCGGAGTGAAAATAAGTCACTGCCCTAGATCCACCCCGGTGGATTTTTTTCAAAGGAGGAATCCACCCCCATGGATTCAAGGCATCTCTCTGCCTCAAATCCACCCCGGCGGATTTTTTTCAAAGCAAAAATCCACCCCGGTGGATTTGGGTCAGAGGCTAAAAAATCGAAAATAGGGCTTGCAAACTTCATGAAAACTCCTTCCAAACCAAAGCATCAACAACAACACATGAAATGGTGCAAATATAACACAAAATTAAGCAAGAAAAACATCCCAAATCATCTCCACTCATGCATACTACAAACCGGAAATGAAAAGAACAAAGAAGCTAAAGTTTCATCAAGTTCCTCCCAACTTCTCAAAAGGGCAATAATGGAAAATCATAATACTTTCACCTACCATGAAAAAGGAGCATATACAAGCAATAAATAAGCCAAGTGAATCAACATATAAAGCTTCAAACTCAAAGAAAGCAAGAGATGCACTAGTTCTTCCAAAAATTCTTCAAAACCTAACTATTCATGACTCCAAGCAAATCTCATGAACTCCAACATTAAAGCATGATATAAGAAGTGTAAAATACTCACAAGATCAAGGAGATCAAATTCCCCAACTTACCTTGAAGAAATGGAGCAAGAAAAGCTAAAACTTGAGCTTTAAGGTCACAACAATGGAGGAAAATGGCTTGGGACTCTTTTTCTTCCTTTCTCCTTGCTTTGGTTTGCAATTATCAGCACAAAGGGGAGGAGAGAGCTGATTTTGATGATTAAAAGTCAAGGGTAGGGGTATGGGTAGGTCTAATAGTCTCCAAGTAGGCTTACAGGTGCGATCTAGGTATGTAGGGCCGAAATTTGCGTCATTGGGGGTCGAAACGGTATCGAAAAAGTTCAAGGCTTGTTCCATTGTATCCAAATCATCGATTTGAGTACAATGGAAAAGACGGAACTCGAATCCGAGTCCCCGAGCTCAAGTTATGAGAAAACGACTCAAGAGTGGCCAAATTGCAAATTGGCCCAAAAATTTGAAATAAAATTCAATTGAGTCCAAACCAAACCAAACAAGTCCAAAACACAAATAAATCATGAAATTAAGTCCAAGAATCAAATAATCAACGTTATACACAAATTAGGCATGCTCGGGTTCAAACTCCAAATCTTAAATAATAAATTCCAATATAATCAAAATTTCACATAAGTCCAAATAAGACAAGTAAGAAAATTATAAGAAATAAAACGACAGTTAAATCATATATTACATAATTAATGAATTTAAATCGCGCACGTATGTCATACCTGTACGGTTGAACAGTCGGGGTGTCACAAAATCACACATTATGAGCATCTAAATCATGTAGCAAAACTGGGTCGCCAAAATCGCACATAAGAGCTCAATTGTTCAATCATGCCTTGATCAAGTACTTAGGGCTTGAATTTGGATCTGAAACCTTGGGGAATGCATGCTAACATACTAAACTACTAATTTAATTCATATATATGCAAAATGGCACAATTTAAAGCACATTAGAATGACCAACAAGTTACAAAACGCAACAGCAACAAGTCTGTCATGAAGCATGCATAAAAACAGGCCATGTCTTTCGGTTTTGAGGCTTAAAATGGATCCAAATACTTGAAACATGAATGCTAACATATATAAAAATGAGTTTACATCAACTCCATGCAATTTCACACGAAATGGAGACCATTTGATCAAGCAACAACACAAAATTTCACACAGCAGTTCGAAAAACAGGGGAAGCAGTTTGAACATCAAGTTTGGAGCTCCATATCTCATAATTTCATAAAAGGGTCAAGAGATGAAATCCTCCTAACATCATATACTATCAGTTAGGAAAGAAATAGGCCAAGAAACAAGCTCATATAGTCATGTATGAGCAAGAAAATCAGCTACACAAGCAAATAGGTCACAAGAACAAAAATCCCTAAAAGTTCATACCAAACTCCTCATTCAAACCCTAATAAAATCTGATCCAAATCATGTTTTAAGTAGATGAAATCAAGTATAATAGAGTATAGAAGACATCAATATTCATACCTTGAAGATTGGAAGAAGAAGAGAGGTGATTTGAGCTCAAAATCACAAGAATGGCCAAGGGTTTTCTCTTCCTTTTCTCTCTTCCTCTCTCTCGATCAGCAGCAGCAGCTAAGGGAGATATTTGGCTCGGTTTCCAGAGCTAAAGGGGTAGGAGAAAGACTTAACCCAAGGTACAAAAGTCATGGTTAAGGTATGGTTAGGTTAGGTCAAGTAAAAAGGGTCCCACCATGAAGACTAGTCAACAAAAGGAGTTCTTCTTGCACGAGTTGCTCGTTACGGTTGGATTTCGGAGGTCTTAATGATCTCAAAAAGGTATGAGGCTTGTTGCATTGTCTCCGCATCGTTGATAAGAAGGCTACGGAAGTGACGGAATTCGAATCCGAATTCCCGAGCTCAAGATATCACGCACGGAACCAAGGGTGCGCTAATTGCTCATTAGCCCCGGACTTGGTTCCACAAATCAAATTAAATTCGTTAGCACGTCAAATGAATCCGAAAACATAAACCGAGCATATAGACATGTTTATAACACACATATTTACGACATATTAAATTTTCACGACATTTCGATATCATTACATATAAGAACGAAGCACAAATAGAACACTCATGCGCATGAATGAATTCTTGACGTTATAATTTAATTACTAAAACTTAAATCCTTTTTTAAATAAATTAAAGCCAACTAATAACATATTGAAATTAATTAACGAAATTACCGAAATAGTTAAGGTGACATGAAACCTTAATTAAGAAATTAAACACTAAATATCAAAGTAGAATAAAATGAAATAAATTAAAATAACAATAGTTTATAGTTTAAATCAAATATAAACATTTATAAACAATTTATCATATAATTAAATAATTAAATTGCGCAATTTATGAACAAATACGCCACATTATTATTACTGAAAAACTGGGGCGTTACAATCTCTCCCCCTTAAAAGGAATCCGTCCTCGGATTCACAACACGCCTGAAAACAAACAATGAGAGATTCCCCGTCTCTCACAAGCAACAAGGAGAGATCCCCGTCTCTCGAGCAGCAATGAGAGAACCCCGTCTCTCCAACAACAATGAGAGAACCCCGTCTCTCGAGCAACAATGAGAGAACCCCATCTCTCGCAAGTAAAGAGAGTACCCCGTCTCTCAAACAAAAATAAGAGAATCCCCGTCTCTTATAACAAGAGAGAGCACCCCGTCTCTCAACCAAAATAAAGCAAGGAAGTCTCCAATACTCCCAAGCAACTCACGCAAAACCAAATTTAAAATCACTTAAGGCACCCAACGCAAGTAGTAAATGTCGCCCACATTGATTTTCAAATACTCCAAGTAATTTAACACAATACAAGATTAAAACACCTAACATAGAAATTATGTAGGTTAAATTTGCATGGATGCATGTATCATGAATGCTATAAGTACCGTTCACCGTAGTTGCAAAATTCAGATTTGTGAGTTGTCATTGTCCATGGTATGATCGGTCCCAAATGTAGCTCAGTGCCCAGCTTGTTTTGAACCTCTTTAGGGTTCCCCGGTGAAGCGATTGATGAATTCTTCAAGGAGTATATTCTTAGATCCTTTCAAACTTGTACTGCTACCCAACTTCTTCAATCCTTATCCAAATCGGTGCCCAACATATCCCCGAGGATAACCACTCGGGGCAAACTTGATGATTCGATCCTGACCTTACGATGTTCATTCTTATGGTCTCTCTCAACACAAATATTTTCCCACCTTCCGTTCCTATTGTCCATCCATTCCCTTCGACCCCCTCAATGTTATATTTGATAACTGGTCCCATATTTCTTTAATCAAAGACAAAAGGGTTCTTGACGATTCTTGAAGCTCGATGTAATCTTCCAATTATCATTCTTTTCTATTTGGTCCCTTCTTAAGTTTCTTTTTGGATCACCTTGATATAATTAATAACTCGATAATATTGTCTTGGACCCCTTCATACTTCGTTGAATAAATCTTGATCGACACCATCCCCTTATTTGATAGCTCGATTCGGTTTTCCCCCTTGTTAATTCTAGCTTAGAAATCCATAGGAACTCTCTTATGATTCCATCACCTCCAGATCAGAATTCCATACGTAGCTTCTCTCTTAATAGCTTAACCATAACCGCCATCTTATTCATTCCTAATCACCACCCTTAGGATTTCCAGATTTTCCTTACTCTGCATCCCCGTCATTACTCCTAACATATTCATTTGAGCGCCACTTCTGTTTCTTTAATTCACTCCTAAGGTTCAATTCAAACCCTTCAATAATTACTTCCTTCTAATCCCCAACTTTTCTCTTTCTCGTTCTTCTTGAAATCTAGACTAATTTGATCCCCTCTTGTATTTCCATTCTTTCAACTAAAGGTAATCTCTTCAAGGATCGAAAAGGAGTTACATTATTTCCTAACCAATGTTCCATTATTCGGAAATTTTAGTTGAATTCGTTACTTCGCCTCTGAGATTAAGGTTTCTCCAAAACTCTTCAACTTAGTTTCTTCAATGTAGATTGTGCTAGCTAAGCTATATCCCCGGAACTCCCAAAATATAACCCAACTATTCTTCTTGTCTTGATTCGACTAAGCCTTGATCAAAGAATCACTTGATGGACAAGGTGGAGCCATTCCCTATCAATCAAACACTAAGCCATGCATGTTGGATTAACATGCCAATGCACATAGTAAACAATTAAAGATGCAACGATGCAACACGTTGGAGCAATTATATTAATTAAACATAAATGTACATATAGATAAAGAAAGCAATTAATTTAAATCGATGCATGATGCTCATGCCATGAATATGCAGAACCTGTCACCGAGGTGGTAAACTTTTAGCTTGATGACGTGTTCCTCATTCCCATAATTATAACTTTCTTTGAAGACATTGATAATTCCTTAGCTTTCCATGGTTTTCGAATCTCCCTAATCTTCTTCCATCCATTTGTATATCCCATGGCTCGAACGTGCTATTTTTGCACCGTAGGTCTTCTTTGTCAATGGAGTTTACCCCTCAACGTACTTCCAAGCATCAACCTCCAAAGGTCATCCAAATTTTCATCTTTATGTGCTCGCCGGTTAAAGTTCCTTTAGCTTATCCTTTGTTTCCGATCTACGCGCATAATTCACCCGTGATAACGCTTTCCATTCCTGCTTGCTTCTTGATGTCTCCATAAGGTTCTGAGAAGACGACACGATTTGTATTCCTCGATCCTCATAAGGATCTTTGCCTTGCGTCCATTTATTGTCCCATGCTTATATTCGTATCAAGTGAGCTTCCATATTTGACCTCATAGTGAGCTTTATGATTAACGGCTCCCAATCCTTGCATCTGAATTGAGTCGAACCCTTTTAACACATCCTGTATCCGATCCCTTGAAGCTTCCCAATTTGGTCTTCTAATCATCCAACCATTCCAAACTCGGAGCTTCAACGGTGAACCTTGGAGTATTTAATCTCGTATTAAATGTCTTGAAAATCGAGGTGGTGAAGAGTTCCACACTCCTCTCGTTGTCTCATGCATCCCTCAAGTTAGAACTTGAGTCTTTGCAATTCTTGTATGTTGAGAACCTTCAAGGTTTATAGGTAGGGCATGATTGATGAACCTTCCCGTGATCCAAGCTTCCTCCCACGATACGAGCCATGATAGGTAGTTCCATTGTGCAAGCCACGGAATTTGAACACTCGGCATTCAAGTTACCTTGTCAATTGTAGTTGGTGTGAATTGTAGCTTTGTTTGCATGATAGTAGCCTATATAAGAAAGATCAACTCAAATATGGGTGCATGAGGATTAGTGTATGCTCATGGCACGTAGTTGAATAAATCAATGCTCATAGAATGCAAAATACAACATTTAAAGCAACTAAATGAAAGAGTAGATGGTATACAGGTATTAAGCAATTTCCAACAATTAGTGTCAAATATTCATGTCAAATCGATGCAATGTACACATTAACAAGTTGTTCCTATGCCGTGCGACTTAACTGACTCAAACATGACTCAAGAACACCGGTTTTGCAACCGGGCTCTGATACCACTTAAGGATGTAGCACCCCGCACGTGAGGCACCACATCCCCCGCACTATGGCTCAACACGAGTAACGAAACAATAAATCTGCACCCATATCAAACCATAGCGAACGGGAGACAAACATAAAAAAAACCTTCCTAAGCTAGGCGGAACTAGACCCTGCAATGAAAACCAATTAACAACATATAATGCATCTCAAAGCCAAAGTTCAAACATACAAACCATAAGCAGAATTTGGGCTCTTCAGGCCTCTTTTAATGCATAGCAAAACCCAGTAAAAGCAATTCAATAACAATTACATAAATATTCAAGTTCATGAAATAATAGAACGAGTCATACATAATTTCAATACATAAGTGAGTGCAGAGACTCTCCTAACCTAACTTGACCAACTTAAAGACCCCAAACACCTCCGCCTAGCTCGAAACTCCAAAGTCAAACCTGCACACTAAAAAGGTTGGGGAGGGAGAGGGTCAGTCTCTAGAAGACTGAGTGAGCAGGAGCGATATACATATATAAAAACATGCACATGCAAGTCATAAATTCCGAACAAGGTTTTGTTTGAAATTAGTTCCCAAAAAGGGCAAGAGAATGATTAATCAATGCTCGGATTTTATGACTAATCATATTAATTCATTACATTCATAAATCATACATAAACATAAGGCTCGGCGAGTGAGCGTGCACAATCTCCAACCAAACTCCGACCGTGTACGACAAATATCATTAATATGTTGATTAGGCGATCATGCAATATATCATAATACACACAGACCATAAATCATATCATAAACATATTCGTTTGGGCGATCCGGGTCCCGGCCTTCCCGCACGGTGCATAATCATAACATATCATATTCATAAGCATAATCATAAATCATAACCAACCTTCTTCCTCCCGGTGGTGGACGGGTTTGCAAGGCCCGACCACCTAAACATATCATTATGGCTATGAGGTTCATGAGGCCTCAAAGCCCGGTTAGCATTTGCCCGTCAAGAAACTCCCTTGACGAAGTCCGTTTCGCCGTAACATAGTGGGACTAATGTACGGGATCACCGTCGGCCCGATGCCTCCCCGGATAGCCATATACACTAAGTCCCTGGGCCCGTGCAATCATAACATGCATAACATGATCTCGCCAAAACATATCAATACATACATAGGATACATACTATAAGAAATCATACTTTACCGTGTAACTCGGCATATGCTATATACGTACCTCTCTGTGTCATCCTAATCCGTAGCTAGCATGAAGACACACGGTTTGGAGCATAGCCTCATTACAAAACCATTTTTAAGCTTATATACCTCATACGTATAATTCAGAAGAATTTACTCGATAACTACATTTGAAAACCATATATATATATAATCATAAGGTTTTGGCCAAAGCTTTTCACATTAGGGTTGTAAGGTTTGTTACATAGCTAAAACAAAACCACCCTCACCTGAACCGTGACGAAACAAGGAACGAGTACCAAGTGCCTGAACGATCAAAATCTCTACACCTTGGAGATAAACTATACAAAAGACCACAAGACGTGCTCGTGAGACTCAAGACTCTTAATGAACCATATATGACGCACGGCAATGCACAAGTATGATATGAATACATAAAAGATGATATTATGTCATGAAAATGTTCATGTGCATTATTAAGGCATTTAATTCATATAACCAAGTCATTCATTCATTCATTCATTTGATATCATAACGTTCATATACATTCAAGTTCCATCCTTTCATATCTTTCATAATTCATATCAATATCTAACACAATCTTGGAACTATAGTCACATTCTACCTTTCAACATGTTTACATTGAGGATGATAAATAAAAAGACAAAGAGCATCACTTAAGACCTCAAAAGAATGCAAGAAGGTACTTAATATTCCATATAGAAGCACTCAAACCACGTCATAGCAATTCACCAAAAGCATGCTTTAAACCTCATCCAAATGCCATGAAATTAAACCACAATACTCTTAACACATAACAAAACAAGTTCCTAGTTCAACACAAAAGGAGATAAGGTCATTAAGGAGGTGAAACAAATCAAAACCCGAAAAGGAAGCAACAAGGACTGCGCAAGGGAAGGGACACGGGGGTGTCACCCTTTTTAGCCAAACTGAGCCACGACCGTGGCTCAGTACAGACCAACCCAGAAGGTGTGACACGCCCGTGTCTCACACTTTAGTGTAAATGAGACACGGGGGTGTCACGGTACAGAACCAAATCACACACAAAGTTTTACCGGTAAAACTGAACCCATACAAACTCAATCCAAAAGCATACCAAATCAACTCCAAATGCTATAAAACTTAATATACCACATATTTAGCATGTAAGGAACATATTTCATTTAGAGTGCAAAGGCTAAATCACACATTATGAGCATCTAAATCATGCAGCAAAACTGGGTCGCCAAAATCGCACATAAGAGCTCAATTGTTCAATAATGCCTTGATCAAGTACTTAGGGCTTGAATTTGGATCTGAAACCTTGGGGAATGCATGCTAACATACTAAACTACTAATTTAATTCATATATATGCAAAATGGCACAATTTAAAGCACATTAGAATGACCAACAAGTTACAAAACGCAACAGCAACAAGTCTGTTATGAAGCATGCATAAAAACAGGCAATGTCTTTCGGTTTTGAGGCTTAAAATGGATCCAAATACTTGAAACATAAATGCTAACATATAGAACAATGAGTGTACATCAACTCCATGCAATTTCGCACGAAATGGAGACCATTTGATCAAGCATCAACACAAAATTTCACACAGCAGTTCGAAAAACAGGGGAAGCAGTTTGAACATCAAGTTTGGAGCTCCATATCTCATAATTTCATAAAAGGGTCAAGAGATGAAATTCTCCTAACATCATATACTATCAGTTAGGAAAGAAATAGGCCAAGAAACAAGCTCATATAATCATGTATAAGCAAGAAAATCAGCTACACAAGCAAATAGGTCACAAGAACAAAAATCCCTAAAAGTTCATACCAAACTCCTCATTCAAACCCTAATCAAATCTGATCCAAATCATGTTGTAAGTAGATGAAATCAAGTACAATAGAGTATAGAAGACATCAATATTCATACCTTGAAGATTGGAAGAAGAAGAGAGGTGATTTGAGCTCAAAATCACAAGAATGGCCAAGGGTTTTCTCTTCCTTTTCTCTCTTCCTCTCTCTCGATCAGCAGCAGCAGCTAAGGGAGATATTTGGCTGGGTTTCCAGAGCTAAAGGGGTAGGAGAAAGACTTAACCCAAGGTACAAAAGTCATGGTTAAGGTATGGTTAGGTTAGGTCAAGTAAAAAGGGTCCCACCATGAAGACTAGTCAACAAAAGGAGTTCTTCTTGCACGAGTTGCTCGTTACGGTTCGATTTCGGAGGTCTTAATGATCTCAAAAAGGTATGAGGCTTGTTCTATTGTCTCCGCATCGTCGATAGGAAGGCAACGAAAGTGACGGAATTCAAATCCGAATTCCCGAGCTCAAGATATCATGCACGGAACCAAGGGTGCGCTAATTGCTCGTTAGCCCCCGACTTGGTTCCACAAATCAAATTAAATTCGTTAACACGTCAAATGAATCCGAAAACATTAACCGAGCATATAGACATTTTTATAACACACATATTTACGACATATTAAATTTTCACGACATTTCGATATCATTACATATAAGAACGAAGCACAAATAGAACACTCATGCGCATGAATGAATTCTTGACGTTATAATTTAATTACTAAAACTTAAATCCCTTTTTAAATAAATTAAAGCCAACTAATAACATATTGAAATTAATTAACGAAATTACCGAAATAGTTAAGGTGACATGAAACCTTAATTAAGAAATTAAACACTAAATATCACAGTAGAATAAAATGAAATAAATTAAAATAACAATAGTTTATAGTTTAAATCAAATATAAACAATTAATCATATAATTAAATAATTAAATTGCGCAATTTATGAACAAATACGCCACATTATTATTACTGAAAAACTGGGGCGTTACATGTTTCATACATGAGAGTTTCATATTCCACGTTTTATAATTCATAGCAATTCAAGTCATGAATTTCATATAACAATTAAAACTTAAATATATCAAGTTAATAATTATAAATTAAACAAAACACAGGCATTCAAATCATTTAAATATGCAGAACATAAAATAGATAACAATCAATTCCATAAATTAAGGCCATGAGTCATAACATAAAATTCCACAATTAAAAGGGCACATTTCATAAGTAATATTAATATTTTAGTTTCATAAATTCATTCCAATTCATATCTTCACATTTTATCTCAAATATATCCAAGAATTTCATATAATGACCATAGTATGTACTATTTCATGTTGACAATTGTAAAATAGAGAAATAGAAACGTTCAAGTCATGATCGGAAATTAAATAACGGGAAATAGGTAACAATGAAATTCTATACTTCAATTAAACCAAATAATTCATAAATATTTAGACATACATATCGAAACAAATTATAGAAATATATGTATATATACATGTGTATTGCATATTAGTATTCACAAATTACATATAATTTATATATATATAACTACAATTTCATGCATGCAAAAAGGCATAAATATATATATATATATATATATATATATAACTACAATTTCATGCATGCAAAAAGGCATATATATATATATATAGAATTACATGCATGCACAACATATATAATACAACATATATTATATATAAATATACCATGCACATGCACAACATGCATGTAATATTATGTATATTTAGATTTTACGTACCATGCATGCAACTATCTCCAAACTGCCATGCATTAACACAATTTACACAGCAACTAATATATATATATATATATATATACACGAACATACATACAATACATGCAGAAGCATATTCTCCCTTTCTATATATATACAGACATTACAGACACACACAAAACGCAGCAGCTATAGCATATACACATATAATACCAGCAGCAACAAAGGAAGAAAGACGCAGCAGTAAGAAGAAGAAAGAAGTAGCAGCAATAGGGGGTGTACTACCCGCCCGGGGGAAAATCCCGTTCAAACTTCCCTGCCGGGCAAGGGGAAGGCAGTAGCTACTGCCTGAACTATCCCCGCACGGGGACACAATCAAGAGAAAATCTCCCCGCCCGGGGATATTATGCAGACGAGAACGAACAGCAGCAACTGCTGCTCTGTTCTTCCCTCTCACGCAGCCAAAACAGGGGAACTCCTCTAGCCACAATACAACAATCATAGGCAAGGAAATAAATGCGATAACGTGCAGCAGCAAGCGCGCAACAGCAGCAGACACGCAACAGCAAATTTGTCCACAAAAGCTTAAAACTCACATTCAATCATGGTGGTTCTACATACACCTCATAAGAATCAGATTCCAGCCCAAGAACAAGTAAAGGAGGCTATGATGGTCATATATCATGCATTAATTCTCAAAGAGTTCAAAATAAAGCCATGGATTCAAAGAATGAACTTTAAACCTAACTATCCATTCACATAATCAAATCTCCATCAAGTCTAACTCAAATTTAGGGATTCATGAATTAAAATGACCAGGAATGAATATATATCACAATTATATACTCACCTATTGAATTGGTTGGAGTTGAAAGAGATTAGAGCTCAAAATCTCCAAATTTTGAATAGTGACGGGAATAGTGTTTTTCTTCCAAGTTTGCAGCTGATTTCTTCTCTTTCCCTTGCCTTGAACGAAATGAGATTAGAAGGATCAGGTAAAGGGTTTAACTAGGGTCATGTGGGTTCAAACCTTGCTCAATTTGGTTAACCATGGTTCAAGATATGATTAAATTGGTGGGAGGTGGTCATTTAGGCGGACGTCACGAGTTTCGGTTAAATTTTGGAGGTCAAAACGAGGTTAGAAAAATATGAGTCTTGTTCTATTGAACCCGAATCTTCGATACGAGTTCAGCGGAGGTGACGGAACTCGAAACCGAGTTTCCGAGCTCAAGATATCACATACGGAACCAAGGGTGCGCTAATTGCTCATTAGCCCCCGATTTGGTTCCACAAATCAAAATAAATTCGTTACCACGTCAAACGAAATCGAAAACACAAAATGAGCATATAAACATGTTCATAACACATAAATCTACGACATACTAAATGTTCATGAATTTTCGATATCAAATCATATATGAACGAATCGTGTTAAAATCACTCAAAACAATGCATTTAACCATTCATAACATTACAAATTTAAATAATAACAATAAAATTCCATTTTAATTAAAATAAAAGTCAACGGTTTAATTTAATATAATGAAAGACATAATTAATACAATTAAAACATGATTACATAAAATTAACCCTTAATTATTTAATTTAAAAATACTAAATTAACGAGATGAATTAATATGCAATATAATAAAATAATAACAATTTATAATAAAATTAAATATAAAACACTTATAAACAATTAATCACATAATTAAAGAATTTAATTTGCACAATTTATAAACACATATGGCATATTTGTACAAATGAAAAAATCGGGGCGTTACAATCTCTCCCCCTTAAAAGAATCCGTCCTCGGATCCACTGCACGCCTAAAACAACTAATGAGAGATTCCCCGTCTCTCACAAACAATCAGGAGAGAGCCCCGTCTCTCGAGCAACAATGAGAGAACCCCGTTTCTCCAACAACAATGAGAGAACCCCGTCTCTCGCAAACAAAGAGAGCACCCCGTCTCTCGAACAAAAATAAGAGAATCCCCGTCTCTTACAAACAACGAGAGCACCCCGTCTCTCGAACAAAATAAGGCAAGGAAGTCTCCAATACTCCTAAGCAACACACGCAAAACCATATTTAAAATCACGTAAGACACCCCAAAGCAAGTAACAGATATCAACCATGTTGATTATCAAATACTCCAAGTAATTTAACACGATAGGGAATCAAAACACCTAACACAAAAATTATTTAAGTCAAATTGGCATAGATGCATGTATCATGGATGCTATAAGTACCGTTCACCGTAGTTGCGAAATTTAGAATTGTGAGTTGTCGTTGTCCAGTGTATGATCTGTCCCGAAGATAAACTCAGTGCTCAGCTTGCCTTTAACCTTCTCAGGGTATCCCGGTGAAGCAATTGATGAATCCTTTAAGAATTATACTCTTAGATCCCTTCTGACTTGTACTGCTTCCAGTCTTCACCATTTCCCATAATCTTCATTCAGCCAACCAACTCTTTTTAATTAACCGAGCTTGACCTCCCCGAATACCCTCAAATCGTCCGTCCCGGAATCCGATCCATAGTTACTACCTTTACCTATATCGAAGTCTAACATATCCTCGAAAATAGCTACTCCTGGCAACACTGACGGTTCAGTACCGATCTTGAGATATTTGTTATTATGATTTCTTTCTCATCTTCTGTTCATGTTATCCATTTATTCTTTTTAACCCCTTTAAAGTTATATTCGGTAATTGGCCCTATATTTCTTGAATCGAAGACTAAATGTTCTCGATGATTCTTGAAGTTTGATGTAAATCCTCCAATTATCATCCTTTTCTATTTGGTTCCTTCTTAAGTTTCCTTCTGGATTACCTTTGATATAACCGATAACTTAATAATATTGTCTCGGACCCCTTCGTACTTCATCGAATTAATCTTCATTGACACCACCCTATTATATGATAACTTGATTTGATTTTCTCTTGTTAATTCTAACTTAGGAGTTCACAGAAACTCCCTTATAATTCCATCACCTCCAGATTGGAACTCCATACATGGAAATGTTCAGTGAACCATTTCCCTTATGCCTCGTAAAATCTTCACCTGAATTTAGCAACGTAGTTTCTCTCTCAACAGCTTCACCATTACAGCCGTTTTATTCATTTCCAATAGCCACCATTAGGATTTCCAGATTCTCCTTAATTTGAATCCCCGTTCTTGCTATTAACGTATTCATTTGAGCACCACTTCCATCCTCCAATTTATCTCTCGGTCGTGCTCTCCCCCTTAAAATTTTTGCTCTTTCATGCCGAACTCCCTCAATCCTTCTTCTCTATTCTTATTCGATCCGAACACCCCGAAGCCAAATCTAATCTCACTTTCCTTCGGAGTTCTTTTCCACCGACCTATCCCTTACTTGAAGTTCTTTATTTTCCGAAGTCATCTTCCTTATCAGGTGCCATCCTGTTGTTGCTTTTCCTCATCATCCAGATGTGATCAGTCGAAAAGATACTTGATGAGTGAGGTGAAAGAACTTCCTACCAAGTAAACACTAAAATGCATGTCGGTTAAAGATGTCAATGCATGTGTCACGTTTACATCAAGCATTTATGGAACACATTAGCTCAACAAAACCAAATAGAAATGTACAGATAAACATAAGTCCAGAAGAATAAATAATTGATGCGAAGTATGATGCACGTGCTATGAATGTTTTGGAACCTGTCACCAATGTGGTAAGTTGTTAGCTCGGTAGCTTTTCCTCGTTCCTCCAAATCCCGAGGTTACTTTGACTTAGTGGTTATTCCTTGCCTTTCCCACGGTCTTCGAGATTTCCATGAATCTTTGTAAATGAACTAGTACCTTCCACTATCCGAGATTATAATTTCTTGATCCCTAATTCTTCCACGTCCACGGAGTTAGCATCCAAACTTCTCCTCGAAATTCGGCCTTTACTTCTAATCGTCACCCCGATCAAGAATCCCGCGCTTATCCTTTGTGAATTTAATTCACCTCCAATTGCTTATACTTGAGCGCATGATTTCCTTGCAAGGAGTCTTTGCATTTCTTTACCGTTTCCATTTGTTGCTCCATATCTTCCAATTTAACCTCACAACATGACAATTCAGCTTGGATTTGGAAAAATGAACTCAAATCCTGTCCTTAGCATTATCACCCTCCATGAATTGTAGTTATCCTATTACTTATCTTTCTTTAACCCCTTCTCGACTTGCTTCCCATCTTAGTCAAAATCCCGAGCAGCCGAATCCAACTTCTTCCCGACCTTGACTTCTAAAACTCGATTTCTAATCACTAGGCTTAGTCAGAAATCCTTCTTTGTCAACCCTTGGTTTCATAACTCCTATCGAACCCATCTTACCTCGAATCCTCTTAATTATTGATACCTCTTTAATGATCCGAATCCGGGACCAAAATACCTTCAAGGTTTTGTTCACTTCATTCCTTAGGTTGAAAGATCCCGTTGAATCCAATTAAAGCACCTAAGTAGTGGATTCACATAAATTGATCTTTTGAGTCACAACCATCCCGTGATTAACTCCTATTCCTACTTCACCAAATGTCCCTCTGCCATCGCATCGCTAAAGTCGAACCTTCCATTCTGAATCCTAACCGTTAATTCCAACTCTGTCTATGAAGCCACGCATCTAGCATTCTCCACATTCCTCCCCGGGTGTCACGGGCGGACTCTTTTACTTGTGCAGCGGAACAATTTTTCGCCCGTGAGGCTTCCTCAGGTTCTCCAAAACCTTCGGTACGCCTTCCATCCTCGAGTCTTTATGATGACCCTTGCTCTACTTAGCATCATTCGCGCACTAGCGATAGCTTCCGAACGCTTACTCGTACCGCACTTCGTGTTCGGTACTCGTCCATTCATGTTCTACAAGCTAGCATGCTTGCCATACGTCCCACAATCTCGGATCCCAGCAATGCATCTCTTGATGGCACGGGAGCATACGTGCTCCGTCTCGGCATGAAGGGTCGCTAGCGCGTCCAACACGCAATCCTCGTGCTCGTCGCTCGCTCGGGACGCTTCGGTCTTAGGTGCGCCTCGGCGCCTTTGCTTGCTTCTCACCCGAGTAGGGCAACTCGTAAGTCCAAGGCTAATTCAACTTGCCATCAACCCACAATTGTCCCGCACGAAGCTTAGGACTTGCATTCAAGCTCATAGGCAACTTGCCGTCATGCCCACTATGCGTTGTTGCCCAACAAACGCATATCTTAAGCCTACGGATCCCCGTGTCGTGCGTGAACCCTTCGCACTTATCCACGAGTTAGTTCACGGGACTTTGGAGAACTTGTCCCGATCACTCAATCGGCCTTGAGGTGTTACTCGGGTCTAGCAACAAAGGGACAACCCGCTGGGCTTAGCGGGAGCTCACACATAACCTCTGTGGCCTAACTGATGCCCAACGCGGACCCCACCGTCCCACGCCGCTAGTTTGGTTCCCAAACCGCCCGAGAACACTAAGTTCCTCTTTTAGGTTCCTAGTGTTGGCCCATGCTAGCAGCCCTTGCCGGCATGGTGCTCGCTTAATGCCATCACAGCACGGGGAGGGCTGGCCGATGCTCACCAATGCATGCCCCCCTTATAGTACTCTTAAAAAAAATTTCCTTTGTCTCGCCACTAGACACTCTTTCTAGCCGAGCAGCGCAGATTTTCCATAAATCCCGCATCCGACCTCCAAATCGCCCGCCGTTTTCGCTCAAACGAAGCCCTTGGCTTCAATAATCATACTATCCACTTAGAGCCCCATCCGAGACTCCATCGTTTGGGAATTGCCCTCGCAATTAGCTGAATTTCCGCAACTACCCCTTAGTGACAGCAGATTGTTGTCAAGGCTTGTTCATTGCTCAAACGGTGTCCAAATGACTTGAAACTTCATAGAGAGCATCCCAACACATGGAGGAAGCTCCCCATAAAATATCTTAAGGAAATTCCATCGTTTGATCCGCCTGCTCAAAGTACTTTTGCCAACCCCGCGCTGCCGACCGCCTCCCGGTCGCTCCACAACTCCAAAGCCCTAACGGACTCGGAATGACCCCAAACTTGGTGGAGACCATCCTCATACATCAAGGAACACGCATATCAAATGGTATTCCGATCTAACTTCGTTAAGGCCTTCATCTCCACCACCCCAGCGGGACGATATTCCCGAATCGCCCGCAACCAACTCCTCCAAGTTATGGTCGCAACCTTATCTCCAAGTGCGACCCATAACATCCTCCCCCACTCGATCCGTTGACGTCCTCGTCAACACGCACTCGTCGCAACAAGCGCGCCGTGCCAACTCACTGTAGCACGGGACGGAGTTTCTCCAGAACAACAGTTCAAAGGCACCTTCTGTGCCGCACGTCGGAAGCTCGCCTCAGCTCACTCCTCAAACTCGTGCCTCTCGCACGCCATGTAGCTAGTAGCGGCTTCCTGCACACTACGTTCGCCTACCAAGTATGTACATCCTCGCTGTACGTCGCAATCACGCCCACCCCTGTGGAGCGCTTTAGAGGGACAACACCGTTGAAGGGACCTTCGCTTCCACCAATATTCACCACTGTGGGCGTCCACCAAGGACCCCGGAGAATCCACTGCTGCGGGCGTCCACCACGGACCCCGGAGAATACACCACTGCGGGCGTCCACCTCGGACCCCGGAGAAAGCAAAGGCAAATCCACCTAGGATTGCACTGGACGACCGGGACTTCTTAGTGCAACCACCCTCGGTTAGCAAACCCGCGAACGTCAAACACCAACACGGACTGCCCGGTGATCAGCCGGCTCACAGTCAAGTGTGCTGTGACCCCATAACGGTCATTCCGCTATTGGCACACGCAACACGGTACCCTCAGGTACAAGCTGGCTCCACGCCCAAGGCACAAACACTGGCTCCTCCACAGCCCAGTGTGCAAAGATTGGGTAGATGGACTGTGTCGCGCACCACATCCTCCCCCACTCGAGTCGTTGCCGCCCCGGCAACACTCGGACAACAAGGCCTCTCGCCCGAAAGTCGTATGCGGTGTGAAGGCGCATCCCGACCAACACTACGAATGCCCTTCTTGGAAACTCTTTCACCACAGAGCCCATAATATGGTTTCCAAATCCCCTCAAAGAACACCCGCATCCTCAACAACGTGCAAAGCCCATCCAACGAGCAAGCACGGCATACCACACTTCCATAGTTGTTCCACCCGGAAAGTCCCTAAGCGTCTCAACGACCGACCTCGGGATTCCTTAAAGGAACATTCAAACTCAGCTCGGTGTACACTCCCTCTGAGTACACACTCCCATAAAGCGGGGACTCGATCTTTCGACTTATCGGCCACAAGATATCCCGGCGTGCACTCCGTTCAATTAGCAGCGTCATAGTCCTCAAAATCACTGCCCCGAACCACAAGCACCACACGTGCAGTCGGCGTACTCAACGCCTTCTCAACTTCATCCCACAAAGTCCCCATCAAAAACTCCTAGGCCATAGAGCCCATATACGGCTTCGGAATAATCTCAAGGAACATCCACACGATTATCCATACTCCGGATAATCACCCAACTCGGAACTCCCCCTCTGGGTAAAGTCCCTACCACAATAATGGCCTCGCGCCATGATCACCTCCTGACTAAACGAATCCTCATCGAAAGCCAGGATGAATTCTTCGCACTTACACTACATTTCCCGAAATCCACCCCCAACATGGCTAACAATCCTCTTCAACTCAAGCTACTCATCCGTAGCAAGCTTGAGAAAAATCAGACTGGTCACCAACGTTGCAAGCAGAGCACTGAAGATCGGGTTAATAGACTTCGCCCAATCGAGATGTAGCTACCAACGAGTTTTCACCGTCAGATTACTGGACTTCACCCAACCGTAATCACCCATACTGCAAATCGGGTTACTAAACTTCACACAATTCACAGCTTGTCGGCAACATCGTACTTCAATCGTACTCTTCGACCGTCACAGAAGAACTGAATAATTCGGTTAATAGAATTCGCCAAACTGCAAGTCGAAATCGCAACTCAGATTACTATTATTCACCCAAGCTACAACCTTTCTGTAAGGCTTTCGGAGCTAAATTGTTGTACTAAGCTCGCTCTGTGAAAGCAACACCCACTGCTTATCCCAGATGCTTCACGGATTAGTTCTTTGGTACACGGCATCCCCAAAACCATACGCGACCAACAACGGCTCATTGCGGCATTTTAAAGCCCCTTTCAATGTGCCTACACTTTATGTGCAGCAAATCGGCATGTTTTCAGTCCATAAGTCTAGGTTTCGGCTCACTAGCTCGTGTAAAGTTCGCTTGCCAATTCCTTAGTTCAAGCGGCATCTGGTTCTCGGAAGGTACATCTTCAACTTCGCACTAATCAACTTCCATCCCGGATTGAATCCGGGCTCTGATACCACCTGTCACGGGCGGACTCTTTTACTTGTGCAGCGGAACAATTTTTCGCCCGTGAGGCTTCCTCAGGTTCTCCAAAACCTTCGGTACGCCTTCCATCCTCGAGTCTTTATGATGACCCTTGCTCTACTTAGCATCATTCGCGCACTAGCGATAGCTTCCGAACGCTTACTCGTACCGCACTTCGTGTTCGGTACTCGTCCATTCATGTTCTACAAGCTAGCATGCTTGCCATACGTCCCACAATCTCGGATCCCAGCAATGCATCTCTTGATGGCACGGGAGCATACGTGCTCCGTCTCGGCATGAAGGGTCGCTAGCGCGTCCAACACGCAATCCTCGTGCTCATCGCTCGCTCGGGGACGCTTCGGTCTTAGGTGCGCCTCGGCGCCTTTGCTTGCTTCTCACCCGAGTAGGGCAACTCGTAAGTCCAAGGCTAATTCAACTTGCCATCAACCCACAATTGTCCCGCACGAAGCTTAGGACTTGCATTCAAGCTCATAGGCAACTTGCCGTCATGCCCACTGTGCGTTGTTGCCCAACAAACGCATATCTTAAGCCTACGGACCCCCGTGTCGTGCGTGAACCCTTCGCACTTATCCACGAGTTAGTTCACGGGACTTTGGAGAACTTGTCCCGATCACTCAATCGGCCTTGAGGTGTTACTCGGGTCTAGCAACAAAGGGACAGCCCGCTGGGCTTAGCGGGAGCTCACACATAACCTCTGTGGCCTAACTGATGCCCAACGCGGACCCCACCGTCCCACGCCGCTCGTTTGGTTCCCAAACCGCCCGAGAACACTAAGTTCCTCTTTTAGGTTCCTAGTGTTGGCCCATGCTAGCAGCCCTTGCCGGCATGGTGCTCGCTTAATGCCATCACAGCACGGGGAGGGCTGGCCGATGCTCACCAATGCATGCCCCCCTTATAGTACTCTTAAAAAAAATTTCCTTTGTCTCGCCACTAGACACTCTTTCTAGCCGAGCAGCGCAGATTTTCCATAAATCCCGCATCCGACCTCCAAATCGCCCGCCGTTTTCGCTCAAACGAAGCCCTTGACTTCAATAATCATACTATCCACTTAGAGCCCCATCCGAGACTCCATCGTTTGGGAATTGCCCTTGCAATTAGCTGAATTTCCGCAACTACCCCTTAGTGACAGCAGATTGTTGTCAAGGCTTGTTCATTGCTCAAACGGTGTCCAAATGACTTGAAACTTCATAGAGAGCATCCCAACACATGGAGGAAGCTCCCCATAAAATATCTTAAGGAAATTCCATCGTTTGATCCGCCTGCTCAAAGTACTTTTGCCAACCCCGCGCTGCCGACCGCCTCCCGGTCGCTCCACAACTCCAAAGCCCTAACGGACTCGGAATGACCCCAAACTTGGTGGAGACCATCCTCATACATCAAGGAACACGCATATCAAATGGTATTCCGATCTAACTTCGTTAAGGCCTTCATCTCCACCACCCCAGCGGGACGATATTCCCGAATCGCCCGCAACCAACTCCTCCAAGTTATGGTCGCAACCTTATCTCCAAGTGCGACCCATAACACCGGGGCATCCTTCCTATCTTCCGTGCCTCAGAAAGAATTTGTAATAGATTGTTGTGATCATAAAACTTGGCCGTGGTTTGATATTATCTTTATAACCTGGAAATCATAACTCATTTCGAGAATATATGCATGCGATTAGTGCATGCTCATGGCACATATTCAACACTAAAGACAAGGATCCATACAATAATGCAGCAGATAGTTCAACAAAATTCAAAAGGAAAGCCAAATTTCATGTTCAAGATCGATGCAATGCACACATTGTCACATAGTTCCTAAGCCGTACGACCTAGACTGACTCAAACACGACTCGAGAACACCGGTTTTGCAACCGGGCTCTGATACCACTTAAGGATGTAGCACCCGGCACGTAAGGCACTACATCCCCCGCACTATGGCTCAACACGAGTAACGAAATGGGAAGTCCGCCCCCGTATCAAACCATAGCGAACGGGAGACAAACAAAATAACCTTCCTAAGCTAGGCGGAACTTAGACCCTACAAGTATAACCAGTCAACAAACCTAATGCATCGGGAAACTAAAATTCCAATGCAGAAATTTAACACACGAATCACAAGCAGACTTGGGCTCCTCAGGCCTCTTTTAATTCAAAATAAAGTCCAGCAAGGTAGTTCAATAACAAATACATAAAGATTCAAGTTCATAATGTTACAGGGTCGAATCATACGTAATTTAAATACATATGCGAGTGCAGAGACGCTTCTAACTTAACTTGACCGACTCAAAGACTCAATCAAAACTCCGCCTAGCTCGAAACTCCAAAGCCAAACCTGCGCACTAAAAGGTTGGGGAAGGGAGAGGGTCAGTCTCTAGAAAACTGAGTGAGCAGGAGCGAAATACATAAATATAGTACATGCACATGCAAGCCATAAATCCCGAGCAAGGTTTTATTTAAAATTAGTTCCCAAAAGGGCAAGAGAATAACCAAACAATACTCGGATTTTACGACTAATCATATTAATTCATTACATTCATAATTTATACATAAACATAAGGGCTGGTGAGTGAGCGTGCATCATCTCCAACCAAACTCCGACTGTGTACGACACATATCATTAATACTTTAAATAGGTGATCATGCAATATATCATAATACACGCAGATCATATATCATAACATAAAACATATTCGTTTGGGCAATCCGTGTCCCGGCCTTCCCGCACGGTGCATATCAATCATAAACATAATCATAATCATAAAATAAGTTCCAACCTTCTTCCTCCGGGTGGTGGGCGGGTTAGCAAAACCCGACCACCTCATACATAGGCCAATGGGGTTTCATGACTCCCCCAAGGGCACTCAGCTCCCATTCCCCGCTAAACCTCCTAGCGAGGGCCGATATCGCCGTAACATAGTGGAACTAGCACATGGGATCACCGTCGGCCCGTGCCTCCCCGGATAGCCACATGTACTAAATTCCTGGGCCCGTGAACATAACATACATGCAGAATCTCGCCAAAACATTTGCTTCATACTTAGGATACATACTATAAGAAAACATACCTTACCGTGCAACTAGGCATATGCTATACACGTACCTCTCCGTGTCATCCTAATCCGTAGCTAGCATGAAGACACACGGTTTGGAGCATAGCCTCGTTGTAAAACCATTTTAAGCTTATATACGCCTATTTTAGAAGAATTTACTCAATGACTCCACTTTGTAAAGATAACATATATATACATAAGGTTTTAGGCCAAAACTTGTCACATAAGGTTGTAGGGTTTAATGTGTAACTAAAACGAAAACACCCTCACCTGAAACATGAGGATACAAGGAGACGAGTTACAGAGTGCCTGAAAGATTAAGATTTCTCCGCCCTGGAGATAACTGTTCAAAAGACAATATAACGTGTTCGTGAGACTCAAGACTCCAAATGAACCATATACGACGCACGGCGTGTTATGCACATGATAGGAGATGCATACGGGGTATAAATCATGTTAAGAAGTCACACTACCAAGTATTGCATTCAACATGTTTCATACATGAAAGTTTCATATTCCACGTTTCATAATTCATAGCAATTCAAGTCATGAATTTCATATAACAATTAAAACTTAAATATATCAAGTTAATAATTATAAATTAAGCAAAACACAGACATTCAAATCATTTAAATATGCAGAATATAAAATAGATAACAATCAATTCCATAAATTAAGGCCATGAGTCATAACATAAAATTCCACAATTAAAAGGGCACATTTCATAAGTAATATTAATATTTTAGTTTCATAAATTCATTCCAATTCATATCTTCACATTTTATCTCAAATAAATCCAAGAATTTCATATAATGACCATAGGATGTACTATTTCACGTTGACAATTATAAAATAGAGAAATAGAAACGTTCAAGTCATGATCGGAAATTAAATAACGGGAAATAGGTAACAATGAAATTCTATACTTCAATTAAACCAAATAATTCATAAATATTTAGACATACATATCGAAACAAATTATAGAAATATATGTATATATACATTCGTATTGCATATTAGTATTCACACATTACATATAATATATATATATAACTACAATTTCATGCGTGCAAAAAGGCATAAATATATATATATAGAATTACATGCATGCACAACATATACAATACAATATATATTATATATAAATATACCATGCACATGCACAACATGCATGTAATATTATGTATATTTAGATTTTACGTACCATGCATGTAACTATCTCCAAACTGCCATGCATTAACACAATTTACATAGAAACTAATATATATATATATATACACGAACATACATACAATACATGCAGAAGCATATTCTCCCTATATATATATATATACAGACATTACAGACACACACAAAATGCAGCAGCTACAACATATACACATATAATACCAGCAGCAGCAAAGGAAGAAAGACGAAGCAGTAAGAAGAAGAAAGAAGTAGCAGGAGCAGGGCGTGTACTACCCGCCCGGGGGAAAATCCCGTTCAAACTTCCCCGACCGGGCAAGGGGAAAGCAGTAGCTACTGCCTGAAGTGTCCCCGCCCGGGGACACAATCAAGAGAAAATCTCCCCGCCCGGGGAGATTATGTAGGCGAGATCGAACAACAGCAACTTCTGCTCTGTTCTTCCCTCTCACGCAGCCAAAACAGGGGAACTCCTCAAGCCACAATACAACAATCACAGGCAAGGAAATAAATGTGATAACATGCAGCAGCAAGCGCGCAACAGCAGCAGTAAGGAAACAAATTTGTCCACAAAAGCTTAAAACTCACATTCAATCATGGTGGTTCTACATACACCTCATAAGAATCAGATTCCAGCCCAAGAACAAGTAAAGGAGGCTATGACGGTCATATATCATGCATTAATTCTCAAACAGTTCAAAATAAAGCCAAGGATTCAAAAAATGAACTTTAAACCTAACTATCCATTCACATAATCAAATCTCCATCAAGTCTAACTCAAATTGAGGGATTCATGAATTAAAATGACGAGGACTGAATATAGATCACAATTATATACTCACCTATTGAATTGGTTGGAGTTGGAAGAGATTAGAGCACAAAATCTCCAAATTTTGAATAGTGACGGAATAGTGTTTTTCTTCCAAGTTTGCAGCTGATTTCTTCTCTTTCCCTTGCCTTGAACGAAATGAGATTGGAAGCATCAGGTAAAGGATTTAACTAGGGTCATGTGGGTTCAAACCTTGCTCAATTTTGTTAACCATGGTTCAAGATATGATTAAATTGGTGGGAGGTGGTCATTTAGGCGGACGTCACCAGTTTCGGTTAAATTTTGGAGGTCAAAACGAGTTTAGAAAAATATTAGGCTTATTCTATTGAACCCGAATCTTCGATACGAGTTCAGCGGAGGTGACGGAACTCGAATCCGAGTTTCCGAGCTCAAGATATCACATACGGAACCAAGGGTGCGCTAATTGCTCATTAGCCCCCGATTTGGTTCCACAAATCAAAATAAATTCGTTACCACATCAAACGAAATCGAAAACACAAAATGAGCATATAAACATGTTCATAACACATAAATCTACGACATACTAAATGTTCATGAATTTTCGATATCAAATCATATAAGAACGAATCGCGTTAAAATCACTCAAAACAATGCATTTAACCATTCATAACATTACAAATTTAAATAATAACAATAAAATTCCATTTTAATTAAAATAAAAGTCAACGGTTTAATTTAATATAATGAAAGACATAATTAATACAATTAAAACATGATTACATAAAATTAACCCTTAATTATTTAATTTAAAAATACTAAATTAACGAGATGATATAATATGCAATAAAATAAAATAATAACAATTTATAATAAAATTAAATATAAAACACTTATAAACAATTAATCACATAATTAAAGAATTTAATTTGCGCAATTTATAAACACATATGGCATATTTGTACAAATGAAAAAATCGGGGCGTTACACTTTCCATTTCATGGGTGGACTTGGCTCATAGTGCGGGGGATGTGGGGCCCTCCATCTCGGGTGTCACAATGAGTTCCATCCCACTACTCATGACACTGTAAGGCTTCAAGATACCTCTAGTTTCGTTCCCTGATTCCTGAAATCATGTATTTTAATGTAGGCGAGAAGGTTAGTCAAAGTGACTAAGTGAAAGGGGTATGATAGTTTGTAGATATATGTATACGTATAAATAGTATATATATATATATATATATATATATATACTTGTATGATCAAGAAGATCTTTATCTAAAATATTAACAATAGGATATAGCAAATATGAAATGGTGCATGATATGTGTAAAACAGGGATAGAGGTAATTTGTAATAATTGTAGAAATATGAACCATTTGTAATAAGAACTTTAATGCCCGCAAGCGAGGCCTCTCCATCCGTAACTCCTTAAATATTTCGTAAAAGAGTAACGGAACTGTACATGGTACCGATACTTTAATAAAACCAATAAGATAATATCTCCTTAATTCCAGTGCCGTTGGGGAGCTACCCTAGTGGCCATGAACAAGAATTCGGGAGCTCATACCACTCCTAGGAAGCTCATACCACTCCCTTTTAACTTGGCGTGGAGTAACTAACCTCCAGATAAAACACTACCAAGAGTTGGTGGCAGTCCGCAGCACCAACAACACCCTCGGCCCAATACCTTCCGGGTAATTGCTCGCTACGAATACAGCCGGGGCCCATAATAACAATAATGATAAGCTTGCTTAGTCGGGAATCAGTTCTTAGTAATAATCGGATTGAAGTAATATGTATAAGGTCCGGGTAAGATCCTGATTCCGACATAAAAGTATTTTCCTCGTAAAGAGGGATATTATAATATGATACTATGTATATAGGATAATAAATCATAAATAATAGGTAGGCTTGCAAATAGTTTTTATTTAAATACGTAAGTATAGGCATGATTCCAGTTGAAAATATTTTAACCCTCACCTGTACCTGTAGTCAGACATTGTAATGTGGATTCCAGTGTGCCTGAAAGTGTTAACTACTATAGGGTTAGAACTAGGTTCTTTATTCTAATAAAATAAGTACATAAGGAACATAATACTCTAATATAATAATCATATAAGATACATAGTATGTAACATGTTAGAGAATTCTTGTAACATATTAGAGAATTCCCGGTAAACCCTAGGGAATTTAATTAATTAATTAGGTTTCATGAATTCTTTAACCACTTAAATATTTATTACTGGCATTATGATCCTAATTGGAATATTAGAAATAAGATTTAGGGTTTAATTCAATAATGTTGTTTGGTTTTGAAATTATTTTACAATTTACTGATTTTCGAAATAATTTGGATAAAATCTTTCTTTAAAAATTCCAAAACCTATTTTATAATTATTTTTAAATTAATTTCGAAATTAATTAAACATAGGTTGACCAAAAAGTCAAAAATACTATTGAAAACATTTACTATTCAATTTATTATGAATTAAACACTTTATAACATAAAATTAAACTCACACATACATATACTAACTCATGTGCACTTAAAATTGACCAAGAACATTATGAATGTGTTCTTAAGCTTATGAATGTTTTCATATTATCTCATGATGAGATCTAACAAGTTCTAAGTCCATAACACATAATTAAACTCATAATGTAGCACTTTATGTAACTTTAATCATAAAATTAATTCTAAAGAAATTAATCTAGGCATGAATTTAATCAAACAAGATCATAATTATTTAAACACATATTCATATCATGTCATATCATAACTCATGCATTTAATTAAATAAAATTCATATATGTTACAACATTTTTCCTAAAACTAGCATAAATAGCATATATTTCATAAAATAAAGTCCTAAAGCATAATTTAATTAAATCTAAGCATGCCATAATTCATAATATATTAAAAACACAATATAAAGTATGAAATAATAAAATAAAAGCACACCTTATGTATAGAGCAGTGGCCGAAAATGGAGAGAAATGAGAGGATTTTTGTGTGTTCTTGGAAATGATCTTGGAGGGGTATTTATACTTGGGATTTAGGGGCTTATGTTGCAATTTCCTAAATTTTAGGGTATGATTCATGCTGATGAGTAAGCTAGGAGTATAATTATGGGGGGTTTATGTAGCACCCCGAATAGGCCATAACCCCGCACCGTCGTACCTCTCAAGTGGCTAGGAGACCTAGCACCCAAGAAGCACGCTGGCGAACGGACAAAACATTACAAGATCAGAGTACTAAAAGGGAACATTGCATTGGAAATATGAGAAATTTAAAACTTTCAAAAACATAAATCAGGAGACAAAAGAGGCTGGTAGCCAAGTACAAGGATTGTACAGGAATTGAGTATTGAAGGTGATATTTCGATAGAGTGTCAGGGAAAAATATGACTAGTGAAAACAAGTAACAAAGGACACCGGAGGCTAGACCGATAAGTACCTAATTGAACACTACATGATCATCCAGGGGGTGGTGTCCAAGATGGATAAAAAGAACATGACCACAAGAGCACAACAAAAGATTTTCTATACTTCAAGATACCAGCCAACAAGCGATCACTGAACCTGAAACCATGAGGTCAGAAAACAGGGTGGAGGTATTAGTCAAAGGGACTAAGTGAGGCATGACTTTTGAAACAATATATGTACTTAAAACTTTAGGTTTTTAGAAATGGATTTACTTTTAAACTGTACTTTAAAACTGAAGTTCGTAATCTTTATTTCAGGATCGTACTTCAAAACATTACTTTGGAACAGGATTTTCAAGCAAGCACACACATGCGCACACGTTAGAGGTTCTGGTTCATATATACTTTATAAACGGGGAATAGGGTATGGGATATTTTCCAAAAGTATGAACCAGACTTTAAAACCAAAGTTGTCTGCAAGCTAGGCCATATCCATCCTTTACTCCTCAAAAAATTTACAAGATTGGCATCGAGATCCATTAGGACCCCGACACCCACATACAGATGCACCACCCCTTCTCCTCTTATTTTCACGCCCAGGGAGCTACCCCACGGTGACGTGCGAAACGGGAGGAATTTGCCACCTCTCCCGACCTTCGATGTGGAGTAACCAACCTCTGATTAAACCATCACCAAGGTCAGTACGGCGGCTAGTATCGTAGTCGCCATTGGCGCACGCCTCGCGGTCTACTACTTAACCATACCGCCAGGGCCCAACATAATAAAATTTCCAAAGCTTGCATTCAGAATAACAAAAGTGCATAAGCACACAGAGTTCTGAAGACTGAACCTTTATTAAAAGTGGTATAACAGTGAACAAAACGTGTACCAGAGATTATTGACTTTAAACTTGAAGCATTATCCCAAAATGGGAAAGCATTTAACTTGAAAGATAAGAAACTTTGCACCCGAAGGCGTTGATTTAGAAATAGTTTGAATACGTAGGAATATTCATGGTTCCAATTGAAATAGGTTAAACCTCACCTACAGAAACGGTATTAAGCAATAATACCAGAGCCACAGTAAATCCGGACTTCACCTGTGAGCGGTGAATGATTAAGTTTCTATCCATAAACCACATAGTCGCAAAAACAAGTAGGGACGACCTCAAGTCATTCAATAGCATATAACAATATCATATGTACAGGACAAAACATCATCAGAGTATATCATATCATGTGGCGATATTTCATGATAATTATTCAATAACCATCAAAGCATGAAGGCATAGTAGGATTCATGTAACGCAGTACAAAGGAGAGTAATACCATTTAATGCAAGAGAATCATTTAACTAAGAATGGAACATTGATTGCGAGTTATCCTTAATCTTGAGTTAATAGATCAATACAAATCGAACAATCTTTAATCAATTTATGATCATAGACATGAGCCTTAAGGAACTAAGTTCCAAACTATATTAATGATTCATGATTGAGTGAGGATATCCAATCATTGAAGTATAAGATCAACAAGAATGCAGAACACTTAAACAAGGAATAATCTTTTCGAAAAAAGGATTCAAGTAAACGATTAGTCTCAGTTGAAAGCTCGTGTCAAGAACTAAAGGGTATATATTCTTAGGGTCTTAAAACAATCTCATTTAGGAAAGGAATGTGAACTTTGAAACCTGCTTTGATCCCTTGTTTTTGAAAATTTTCGGAAAAGGCTTCGACCGTTGAATTCGTCTCTTCAAAACGATCATTTAGGTTAAAAGTCAAAATTCTTGGTCAAGGTCAAAGTCAATGATCAAAGTCAAAGGTCAAGGGTCAAAGGTCACTATTCAAGTATACGGTATATATAATGTATGTATACGGTACTTATACTGTATGTATATGTGTATTTATATGGTATGTGTACGGTATTTATACTATATGTATACGGTATTTATACGGGGATACCTACCGTATTTCTACAGTATCTACATAGGGTACATATAGTATTTATACAAGGATACATGCGGTACTTATACTAGAATACATACAGTATTTATACAAAAGTACATAAGAATTTATTTAGAAAATACACTTAGTATTTGTACGAAAGTGTACACGTATTTTATACATAAAGGAATCAAATACGTATACGTATAATATACATGTATACCATAACATATATCAATTGGTCAAGTATAATTATGTAACAATTAATTAAACATGTAACGTGTTAAACTATCGGTTATAATTTAATTATGTAACATTAAATAACATGTAACATTAAATTAAATTAGGTAACAAATTAAATTACCTAAGTATGGTCATAAAATAATTAAAATTTAACATATAACACGCTAGAATAATTGTCACACAATTAATTTGTAACAAAATTAAATCATGTAACACTTTCATAATAAACTATACTATAAGAGACATAATTCATAAATTCATGAATATTTAAAACATAAATTAAAACACATAATTCATGCATAAAATGTAGCACCCCGCACGTGAGGCACCACATCCCCGCACTATGGCTCGACACGAGTAACGAAACAGTAACTCCGCACCCGTATCAAACCATAGCGAACGGGAGACAAACATAAAAAAAAACTTTCCTAAGCCAGGCGGAGCTAGACCCTGCAATGAAAACCAATTCACAAAGTATAATGCATTGCAAAGCCAAAGTTCAATCATACAAGTCATAAACGGAATTTGGGCTCTTCAGGCCTCTTTTAAAACATAACAATACCCCGTAAGAGCAATTCACTAACAATTTCATAATTATACAAATTCATGATATACTAGAACGAATCATACATAAATCCAATACATAAATGAGTGCAGGGACTCTCCTAACTAACTCGACCACTTAAAGACTTCAAACACCTCCGCCTAGCCTGAAACTCCAAAGCCAAACCTGCACACTAAAGTGTTGGGGAGGGAGAGGGTCAGTCTCTAGAAGACTGAGTGAGCAGGAGCGATATATATATAAAACATGCACATGCAAGTCATAAATCCCGAGCAAGGTTTTATTTGAATTTAGTTCCCAACAAGGGCAAGAAAATAGATAAACAATGCTCGACTTTTACGGCTAATTCATATTAACTTCATTACATTCATAAATCATACATAAATATAAGGCTCGGCGAGTGAGCGTGCACAATCTCCAACCAAACTCCGACCGTGTACATAAATATCATTAATATATTGATTAAGCGATCATGCAATATATCATAATACAAGCAGACCATAAATCATAACATAAATACATGCGTTTGGGCAATCCGTGTCCTGGCATTCCCGCACGGTGCATAATCCTATCAAAACATATATATAAGAAGAGGCATAAATCCTAATCAACCTTCTTCCTCCGGCTGGTGGACGGGCTTGCAAGACCCGGCCACCGGAACATACATAATGGCTAGTGAGGTACATGAATCCTCAAAAGCCCGACTTGCGTTTCCTCGTCAAAACTCCTAACGAGGTCCGTATCGTCGTAAATTTGGTTGGAACTAGTATATGGGATCCCCGTCAGCCCTTGCTTCCTCGGTTAGCCACATATACTAAGTCCCGGGGCCCGTTAAATCAGAAGTCATAAATCAGAAATGTGACTCGCCAAAACATATCATAATTCATAAATACATATCATAATTCATAAGTACATGACATAATTCATAAATACCTTACCGTGTAATTCGGCATATGCTATATACGTACCTCTCCGTGTCATCCTAATCCATAGCTAGCATGAAGACACACGGTTTGGAGCATAGCCTCATTACAAAACCAATTTTAAGTTTACATACGCTCATACGTATAATTCAGAAGAATTTACTCGATAACTTTATTTGAAAACCATATATATATAATCATAAGGTTTTGGCCAAAGCTTTTCACATAAGGGTTGTAGGGTTTGTTACATAGCTAAAACAAAAACCACCCTCACCTTAACCGTGAAGAAACAAGGATCGAGCACCAAGTGCCTGAACGATCAAAAGCTCTCCACCCTGGAGACAACTATACAAAAGAACACAAGACGTGTTCGTGAGACTCAAGACTCTAAATGAACCATATATGACGCACGGCAATGCTCAAGCATGATATGAAGGCATAAGGATCATATTAAGTCATGAAAATCATATAACCAATTCATTCACTTGCTCAATCATAAATCATTCAATTCATACTTCTGATCCAATAATTCAAGAATCCAAATAAGAGCATATAACATATTCAAGCTCTTCCATAATACTACCACATACTTCATATTACATAAGATAGCATATTTCCAAGGTTTGACAACCAGAAGAAGTCTTATGATATAGAAAATAAGTGATGCGCTTCATAAACGACATATAAACACACATAAACGGCATTACATAAAAGCATGCCTATAACACATCCAAATATCATGAAATTGCACCATAATACTCCTAACACATAGCCAAACAAGTTCATAGTTCAACACGAAAGGAGATAAAATCATTAAGGAGGGGAAACAAATCAAAAACCGAAGAGGAAGTAACGAAAACTGCGCATGGGAAGTGACACGGGGGTGTCACCAACCCTTGCCCAACTGAGCCACGGGCGTGGCTCAGTACAGAGCTTCCCAGAAGGTGTGACACGCCCGTGTCTCACTCTTATGAGTAAATGAGACACGGGGGTGTCACGGTACAGAACTTAGGGCGATCACAGATTTTTCCGGCAAAACTGAACTCATACAAAATCAAACCAAAGGCATACCAAATGAACTCCAAATGCTCTGAAACTTAATATGCAACATATTTGGCATGTTATGAACATTTTTCATTTAGAGTGAAAAGGCTAAATCACACGTTAAGATCATCGAATCCACGCAACAAAACTGGGTCGCCAAAATCGCACATATGAGCCCTAATGATTCTATCATGCCTTGATCAAGTACTTAGGGGTTGAATTTGGATCTGAAACTTTGGGGAATGCATGCTAACATACTAAACAACTTATATACATCATATATATGCAAAATGGTACCATTTAAAGCACATTAGAATGATCAACAAGTTACAAAATGTAACAGCAACAATTCTGTCAAAATTCATGCATAAGAACAGGCCATGTACTTCGGTTTTGAGGCTTAAAATGGATCCAAATACTTGAAACATGAATGCTAACATATAGAGCAATGAGTGTACATCAACTCCATGCATTTTCACACGAAATGGAGGCCATATGATCATGCAACAACACCAAATCTCACACAGCAGTTCGAAAACAGGGGAAACGGTTTGAACATCAAGTTTGAAGCTCCATATCTCATAATTTCACAAAAAGGTCAAGAGATGAAATCCTCCTAACAACATATACTATCAGTTGGGAAAGAAATAGGTCAAGAAACAAGTTCATATGATCATATATAAGCAAGAAATTCAGCCACACAAACATATAGGTCACAAGAGCAAAAATCCCTAAAAGTTCATACCAAACTCATAATTCAAACCCTAATCAAATCTGATCCAAATCATGTTTTAAGTAGATGAAATCAAGCATAATTGAGTAGAGAAGACATAAATATTCATACCTTGAAGATTTGGTAAAGGAAGATGGTGATTTGAGCTCCAAAATCACAAGGACGGCCAAGGTTTTCCTCTCTTCTCTTCTTCTTCTCTCTCTCGTTCAGTTGCTGCAGAAAAGGGGCAAGTTTGGATCGGTTTTTGCTGCTAAAAGGGAGAGGAAGGGGTTAACTCAAGGTACATAAGTCATGGTTAAGCTTTGGTTAGGTTAGGTTAAGTAGAAAGGGTCCCACCATGAAGACTAGTCAACCCAAGGAGTTCTTCTTGCACGAGTTGTCCGTTACGATTGGATTTCGGAGGTCTTAATGATTTCAAAAAGGTATGAGGCTTGTTCCATTGTCTCCGAATCATCGATACGAAGGCAACGGAGGTGTCGGAATTCGAATCCGAATTCCCGAGCTCAAGATATCACGTACGGAACCAAGGGTGCGCTAATTGCTCGTTAGCCCCCGACTTGGTTCCAAAAATCAAAATAAATTCATAAGCTCGTCAAATAAATCCGAAAACATAAACCGAGCATAGAGACATGTTCATAACACACATATTTACAACATATTAAATTTTCATACCAATCCGATATCATTACATATAAGAACGAAGCGCAAATAGAACACTCATGCGTATGAACGAATTCATATTGTTATAAATGAATTACTAAAACTTAAATTCCATATTAAATAAATTAAACAAACTAATAACATGTTGTAATTAATTAAAGAAATTACCGAAACAGTTAAGGTACGTGAAACCTCAATTAAGAAATTAAACACTAAATATCAAAGTAAAATAAAATGAATTAAGTTAAAATAGAAATAGTTTATAGTTTGAATCAAATATGAACATTTATAAACAATTAATCATATAATTAAATAATTAAATCGCGCAATTTGTAAACAAATACGTCACATTATTAAAACTGAAAAACTGGGGCGTTACAATCTCTCCCCCTTAAAAAGAATCCGTCCTCGGATTCACACACGCCTGAAAGCACACAATGAGAGATTCCCCGTCTCTCACAAGCAACAAGGAGAGAGCCCCGTCCCTCGAGCAGTAATGAGAGAACCCCGTCTCTCCAACAACAATGAGAGAACCCCGTCTCTCCCAAGCAAAGAGAGTACCCCGTCTCTCAAACAAAATAAGAGAATCCCCGTCTCTTAACCGAAATAAAGCAAGGACGTCTCCAATACCCCCAAGCAACTCAAGCAAAACCAAATTTAAAATCACGTAAGGCACTCAAAGCAAGTAATAAATGTCGCCCACATTAATATCCAATTATTCCAAGTAATTTAACATAATATAAGATTAAAGCACCTAACATAAAAATTATATAAGTTAAATTCGCATGGATGCATGTATCATGAATGCTATAAGTACCGTTCACCGAAGTTTCAAAGTTTAGAAGTGAGAGTTGTCGTTGTCCAGTGTAGGATCTATCCTGAAGATAGCTCAGTGGTCAGCTTGTCTTGAACCACTTCAAGGTTCCTCGGTGAAGCTATTGCTAAATCCTTTAAGGATCATACTCTTGGATCCGTTCTGACTTGTACTATTTCCAGTCTTTACCATTTCCCACAATCTTCGTTCGACCATCCAATTCTTTTTAATTAACCGAGCTTGACCTCCTCGAATATCCTTAGACTATCTCTCTCAATGTTAGATCCATAGCTACTATCTTACTCATATCAGAGTTTAAAATATCCTCAAGAATAACTACCCCTGACCACCTTGACGATTCAATCCCTACCTAGAGGTATTCGTCATTAGGATCTACCTTAACACGAATCCTTTTCCATCTTCCGTTCATGTTATCTATTCATACCCTTTGACCCCCTTAAGGCTATATTCGGTATCTGGCCCCACATTTCTTGAATCGAAGATAGAATGTTCTTGATGACTCTTGGAGTTCGATGTAAATCCTCCAATGATCATCTTTTTCTATTTGGTCCCTTCTTAAGCTTCCTTCTGGATCACCTTGGATAGAACCGATAACTTAATAATGTTGTCTCGGATCCCTTAGTACTCTTACTGAATAAATCTTGAGCGACAACATCCCCTCATATAATAGATTGATCAAATTTTTCTTTAGTTAATTCCATCTTAGGAGGTCACAGAAACTCCCATATAATTTCATCACTCCCAATTCGGAATTCCAGACATAGAGTCGTTCAATAAACTCTCTTCTTTATTTCTCGAAAAATCTTCCCCCGAATTTGGCTTCGTCACTTCCCTCTTAACAACTTAACCATCACCGTCCTCTTATTCATTTCCAATAGCTACCATTTGGATTTCCGGATTCTCTTTAATTCGCATCCCCGTTGTTATTATTGACATATTTATTCGGGCACTACTTCCATCCTCCATTTTATCTCTTGGTCGTGCTCTCCCCCTTAAAATTGCTCTTTCATGTCGAACTCCCTCAATCCTTCTTCCCTATTCTTATCCGATCCGAACACTCCATTACTTCCTTTCCTTTAAATCAGATATGGTTCGGTTGAACTGATACTTGATAGTTGAGGCGAAAGGACTTCCTATCAAGTAAACACTAAAATGCATGTTGGGTTAAAATGACAGTGCATGGGTCACATTTACATCAAGCAATTATACAATACATTAGCGCAACAAAACCAATTAGAAATGCAAAGATAACATAAGGTCAAAAGAATAGATCATTAATGTAAAATATGATGCACGTGCTATGAATGCTTTGGAACCTGTCACCGATGTGGAAAGTTATTAGCTCGGTAGCTTTCCTCGTTCTTCCGATCCCAAGGTCACTTGACCTGGTAATTATTCCTTGCCTTTCCCACGGTCTTCGAGACTTCCACGCATCTTTATAAATCAACTTGTATCTTCCACTGTCCGAAATTGCAATTTCTTGATCCCTAATTCTTCCACGTCCCCTGAGTTAGCATCCACACTTCTCCTCGCCATTCAACCTTTACTTCTAATCGTCACCTTAATAAAGAATCCCTTGTGAATTCAATTCACTTCCCACTGCTTACATTTGAGCGCATGATTTCATTGAAAGGAGTGGTTGCCTTTCTTTACCGTTTCCATTTGTTGCTCCATATCTTCCATTTCAACTTCACAACATGGCAATTCAACTTGGTTTTAGAAAAACGAACTCATCTCCCAATCCACACCTTGTTCAAGATTCCCTTGACGATTGTTTATGAGTTTCCCATCACGATCGACATCCAGAGCACCCAAGTCCAACTCTTCCCGGTCTTGACTTCGACAGACTTGATTTCAATTCACTAGGCTTAATCAGAGATCCTTCTTGTCGACCCCAGATACACAGCTCCTACCGGACCCATTTTATCTTCGTCTATCCTAATTATTGAAACCTCTTCAACGATCCAATCCGGGATCAAAATATCTTCAAGGTTCGTTCACTTCATTCTTTAGGTTGAAAGCTCTTGCTGAATCCAATTAAACACTCCAAGTAGCAGATTCTCATAAATTAGTCTCTTGAGTCCCAACAATCCCATGATTAACTCCTATTCCGATTTCACCAAATGTCTCTCTGCCGTCGCATCTCTAGATTCAATCTTCCCATTCCGAATTCTCATCCTTGGCTCTAGCTCCATTTGGGAAGTCTCACATCTCTAATTCTCTACATTCTTCCCAGAGTATCCTGCCCATCTCCCATGTCTCAGAAAGGTTTGCAATCGATCTTCTTTGTCCTAGAACTTGGCCGTGGTTTGATATCATCTTTATAATCTGGAAATCATACTCATTTCAAGAATGGATGCATGCGATTAGTGCATGCTCATGACACATATTCAATACAAAAGACAAGAATCCCTATAAAATGCAACAAGTAATTCAACAAAATTCTTAAGGAAACCAAATTCCATATTCAAGATCGATGCAATGCACACAATATCACATAGTCCCTATGCCGTTCGACTTAGACTAACTCCAACACGACTCAAGAACACCGGTTTTGCAACCGGGCTCTGATACCACTTAAGGATGTAGCACCCCGCACGTGAGGCACCACATCCCCCGCACTATGGCTCGACACGAGTAACGAAACAGTAACTCCGCACCCGTATCAAACCATAGCGAACGGGAGACAAACATAAAAAAAAACTTTCCTAAGCCAGGCGGAGCTAGACCCTGCAATGAAAACCAATTCACAAAGTATAATGCATTGCAAAGCCAAAGTTCAATCATACAAGTCATAAACGGAATTTGGGCTCTTCAGGCCTCTTTTAAAACATAACAATACCCCGTAAGAGCAATTCACTAACAATTTCATAATTATACAAATTCATGATATACTAGAACGAATCATACATAAATCCAATACATAAATGAGTGCAGGGACTCTCCTAACTAACTCGACCACTTAAAGACTTCAAACACCTCCGCCTAGCCTGAAACTCCAAAGCCAAACCTGCACACTAAAGTGTTGGGGAGGGAGAGGGTCAGTCTCTAGAAGACTGAGTGAGCAGGAGCGATATATATATAAAACATGCACATGCAAGTCATAAATCCCGAGCAAGGTTTTATTTGAATTTAGTTCCCAACAAGGGCAAGAAAATAGATAAACAATGCTCGACTTTTACGGCTAATTCATATTAACTTCATTACATTCATAAATCATACATAAATATAAGGCTCGGCGAGTGAGCGTGCACAATCTCCAACCAAACTCCGACCGTGTACATAAATATCATTAATATATTGATTAAGCGATCATGCAATATATCATAATACAAGCAGACCATAAATCATAACATAAATACATGCGTTTGGGCAATCCGTGTCCTGGCATTCCCGCACGGTGCATAATCCTATCAAAACATATATATAAGAAGAGGCATAAATCCTAATCAACCTTCTTCCTCCGGGTGGTGGACGGGCTTGCAAGACCCGGCCACCGGAACATACATAATGGCTAGTGAGGTACATGAATCCTCAAAAGCCCGACTTGTGTTTCCTCGTCAAAACTCCTAACGAGGTCCGTATCGTCGTAAATTTGGTTGGAACTAGTATATGGGATCCCCGTCAGCCCTTGCTTCCTCGGTTAGCCACATATACTAAGTCCCGGGGCCCGTTAAATCAGAAGTCATAAATCAGAAATGTGACTCGCCAAAACATATCATAATTCATAAATACATATCATAATTCATAAGTACATGACATAATTCATAAATACCTTACCGTGTAATTCGGCATATGCTATATACGTACCTCTCCGTGTCATCCTAATCCATAGCTAGCATGAAGACACACGGTTTGGAGCATAGCCTCATTACAAAACCAATTTTAAGTTTACATACGCTCATACGTATAATTCAGAAGAATTTACTCGATAACTTTATTTGAAAACCATATATATATAATCATAAGGTTTTGGCCAAAGCTTTTCACATAAGGGTTGTAGGGTTTGTTACATAGCTAAAACAAAAACCACCCTCACCTTAACCGTGAAGAAACAAGGATCGAGCACTAAGTGCCTGAACGATCAAAAGCTCTCCACCCTGGAGACAACTGTACAAAAGAACACAAGACGTGTTCGTGAGACTCAAGACTCTAAATGAACCATATATGACGCACGGCAATGCTCAAGCATGATATGAAGGCATAAGGATCATATTAAGTCATGAAAATCATATAACCAATTCATTCACTTGCTCAATCATAAATTATTCAATTCATACTTCTGATCCAATAATTCAAGAATCCAAATAAGAGCATATAACATATTCAAGCTCTTCCATAATACTACCACATACTTCATATTACATAAGATAGCATATTTCCAAGGTTTGACAACAAGAAGAAGTCTTATGATATAGAAAATAAGTGATGCGCTTCATAAACGACATATAAACACACATAAACGGCATTACATAAAAGCATGCCTATAACACATCCAAATATCATGAAATTGCACCATAATACTCCTAACACATAGCCAAACAAGTTCATAGTTCAACACGAAAGGAGATAAAATCATTAAGGAGGGGAAACAAATCAAAAACCGAAGAGGAAGTAACGAAAACTGCGCATGGGAAGTGACACGGGGGTGTCACCAACCCTTGCCCAACTGAGCCACGGGCGTGGCTCAGTACAGAGCTGCCCAGAAGGTGTGACACGCCCGTGTCTCACTCTTATGAGTAAATGAGACACGGGGGTGTCACGGTACAGAACTTAGGGCGATCACAGATTTTTCCGGCAAAACTGAACTCATACAAAATCAAACCAAAGGCATACCAAATGAACTCCAAATGCTCTGAAACTTAATATGTAACATATTTGACATGTTATGAACATTTTTCATTTAGAGTGAAAAGGCTAAATCACACGTTAAGATCATCGAATCCACACAACAAAACTGGGTCGCCAAAATCGCACATATGAGCCCTAATGATTCTATCATGCCTTGATCAAGTACTTAGGGGTTGAATTTGGATCTGAAACTTTGGGGAATGCATGCTAACATACTAAAAAACTTATATACATCATATATATGCAAAATGGTACCATTTAAAGCACATTAGAATGATCAACAAGTTACAAAATGTAACAGCAACAATTCTGTCAAAATTCATGCATAAGAACAGGCCATGTACTTCGGTTTTGAGGCTTAAAATGGATCCAAATACTTGAAACATGAATGCTAACATATAGAGCAATGAGTGTACATCAACTCCATGCATTTTCACACGAAATGGAGGCCATATGATCATGCAACAACACCAAATCTCACACAGCAGTTCGAAAACAGGGGAAACGGTTTGAACATCAAGTTTGAAGCTCCATATCTCATAATTTCACAAAAAGGTCAAGAGATGAAATCCTCCTAACAACATATACTATCAGTTGGGAAAGAAATAGGTCAAGAAACAAGTTCATATGATCATATATAAGCAAGAAATTCAGCCACACAAACATATAGGTCACAAGAGAAAAAATCCCTAAAAGTTCATACCAAACTCATAATTCAAACCCTAATCAAATCTGATCCAAATCATGTTTTAAGTAGATGAAATCAAGCATAATTGAGTAGAGAAGACATAAATATTCATACCTTGAAGATTTGGTAAAGGAAGATGGTGATTTGAGCTCCAAAATCACAAGGATGGCCAAGGTTTTCCTCTCTTCTCTTCTTCTTCTCTCTCTCGTTCAGTTGCTGCAGAAAAGGGGAAAGTTTGGATCGGTTTTTGCTGCTAAAAGGGAGAGGAAGGGGTTAACTCAAGGTACATAAGTCATGGTTAAGCTTTGGTTAGGTTAGGTTAAGTAGAAAGGGTCCCACCATGAAGACTAGTCAACCCAAGGAGTTCTTCTTGCACGAGTTGTCCGTTACGATTGGATTTCGGAGATCTTAATGATTTCAAAAAGGTATGAGGCTTGTTCCATTGTCTCCGAATCGAAGATACGAAGGCAACGGAGGTGTCGGAATTCGAATCCGAATTCCCGAGCTCAAGATATCACGTACGGAACCAAGGGTGCGCTAATTGCTCGTTAGCCCCCGACTTGGTTCCAAAAATCAAAATAAATTCATAAGCTCGTCAAATAAATCCGAAAACATAAACCGAGCATAGAGACATGTTCATAACACACATATTTACAACATATTAAATTTTCATACCAATCCGATATCATTACATATAAGAACGAAGCGCAAATAGAACACTCATGCGTATGAACGAATTCATATTGTTATAAATGAATTACTAAAACTTAAATTCCATATTAAATAAATTAAACAAACTAATAACATGTTGTAATTAATTAAAGAAATTATCGAAACAGTTAAGGTACGTGAAACCTCAATTAAGAAATTAAACACTAAATATCAAAGTAAAATAAAATGAATTAAGTTAAAATAGAAATAGTTTATAGTTTGAATCAAATATGAACATTTATAAACAATTAATCATATAATTAAATAATTAAATCGCGCAATTTATAAACAAATACGTCACATTATTAAAACTGAAAAACTGGGGCGTTACATGAAATAAAACATATATTTGAACCTAAACCTAGCGTAATTAATAAATAAATTAAAACATCAAATAAAACATATATTAAAACATAAATTAAACTAATTATAACATAAAAACAAAATAAGAAAACTAACCTTAAAAGGGGGGAATGGTTCGAACTCAAGGGGGGAGAGGGAGAGAATGGAGTGAGCAAAATGAGACCCCAACACACTTATTTATAGTTGTTGGGAAGGATCAAAGTGCAATAAATATTTACTTTAGGGACTTGAGGTGGGGTATTTTATGAAATTTCCAAAAATAGGTTTCCTTCTTTACATAATTATCACAGCAGGGGTATTCTGGTAATTTAACCTTTCTCCTGAAAATTTTTGGAGTTGGAAAAGTGTCCAAGAGCTAGGAAATGAAATTAGCTTCGAAACGGTTACTCACGGGTTGAAATCGGACGTACGGTTTAAAAGTTATAACCTTCGGAAGATAGTTTTCTGGAATTTCGAAAATTATTTTAATTATGAAATAAATACTTAGAGTATGATTTGATGGTCCAAAGGTTCTTCAAAAGTGTAGAACAATTCGAGCAACGTTATGGCGATGGTTTCAAGGCTTAAATCATCCTATCAAAGGAAATATATTCTACCGGCAAAAATTTTTATTTGAAAATAAATTCTTAAATTGCTCTGGACACATAAACGAAACCTCAAAGCATTGAAAAGTGAGTTGAAAAATTCTTAGAAAGTAGGTATAGTTTCTTTGAGGTCTCTCGAATAAAATGGCGTAGTGCTGGTTAGGAAAATGAATAGTACTTTTGACAAAATTTCCCAAAATACCCCTAATGATCAAGAAAGGATTTCGAAGCTTGGAAAACATGTTCATATGAATGGGGAACATCAGTTATGAACCTCTAGGGTTCCAATGATATGCTAGGACAAGGTAAGCTCGGGAAATGAATTGTAAATTTGGTTCGTGGTAAGGAAATCCCCCTTAAAACACAATACGACTAATGAATGCACATTGTTCACATAAGAATGCAATGCATGAACATTTGTAAAGGTGAACCAAGGTATATAAACACATTCTTGTCCTCTTTGATTTACTGTTTCCAGTTTGGTCCTGATACGGGCTGTTACAATCTTCCCCCCTTAAAAGGAATCTGTCCTCAGATTCCACAACCGTTCTAAGGACAACTTAGGGTGATGTTCTTGTATCCCTCTTTGGTTACCACATTACTTTCCAAATGTTGTGTCTTTTCTCAGGAGTTGTTGTTAGGTGATTTTCCAATATCTCAATCCAAGTAACTTTATTTCCAAAAATCTTTATCTGGATTAAACCATCGGTTGAGCTTGATCCTCGCGGTACTTCCTTTATTACCAAAATTTCGGACGACTCAGCAAAGTACCCGACAGTCTAATACACATGCCTTCATCATGTCCTCTAGACTCTTTATCGTCCCCAGTGACTATTCGTATGTTTGAGGATGGGTTGTAATGATGAAATCTAAGTTTCTTCCCATAACTTTGGAATACTCTACCGAAATTATGTGTAAACTTTGGATCTCTATCAGCTGCTATATTAGATGGTGCTCCATGAGATCTCACAATCTCCTCTTGATACCGTTTTGCCAAAGAGTTATCCTTATTCGCTATCTTAACTGATAAGAAATGTGATGATTTAATCAATCTGTAGACTATGACCCTTATACAGTTCTGTCCTATTCCATCTCACGCTAAGCTGGTGATAAGGTCCATAGTTGTTGATTTATCTCCAAGTTTGAATTGGCAGGGTTTATCACTTTTCGCCTAGCTTTGGGTATTTTTCTTTATCCTCTTGAGAAGTTGAGCATTTCTTGATATTTTCAGCTACGTCTCTTTCCATTCCGTCCCTCAGAGGTGTTTTGTGAGATCCTGATGCATTTTTGTCCCTCCAGGATGTATCGTATATTATGTCTCGTGTGCCTCTTCTTATTCTTCTTCTTGAATTACTGAAGGCATACCAACTCTGCAAATCCCATCTTCACTAACTCTGGACTTCGGTCTTGTCATCCTTTCATTTGAAACGGTGAACATTCCTTGATCCACGTATCATCAGATTGTGCTTTCATCCCTTCCTATTTCAGTGGTGATAATATATCAGGGTAGCTAGTCTAGCTTTCCGACCTAGCACATCAGCTACCATATTAGCTTCTTAAGATGGTACCAAATTATGTAGTCATGGTCCTCCTGACGGAACAGATAGAATAAACTCTTTTGATTTGTGAAAACTTCAAATATAACCCAATAAAGGTAATGCTTCCACTTGATAAGAGCGAAAACAATTCCTGGTAACTCCAAGTCATATGTAAGATAATTGATCTCATGTGGTTTAAGATTTCTTTAAGTATGCACTGTTATTTCTCCTTATCGCATCAAAATGTTATCTCTCCTTCTTTTGATGTATCTGTATAGGTTGTATAACCTCCGTTCCTTCAAAGAAATTCCTTGACGGTTTCCACTTCACAATTGTTTCAAATTTTGAGAGATCCACACTAATACCTAAACAGTTGCGATACCCCCGAGAATTGTGACTCTTTCTCCAGCCAAAATTTGCATTATCTGAACTTGGCTTATGGCCCGTGATCCAGCAAAGTGTTTATCACTAAAGTAAGAAGGTCCTTTTTACTTTTTCAACAAGGTTGTTATGGGTATATGAGCCGATCTTTATGTAATTTCTTTCGAGACACTTTATAATATTCCATCTGGCAAGAAGCCTTTACTTTAGATGTATTATGTGATAATATCAAATCCGTCACTGTTTCTATCCTTGAAGGTTTATCTGCAACTTCCTGAGCCAGGGGTGATACGATCAAAGAGTGTTTCTCTTTTCTACCTAAAATTGTATCCATTGAACTTAGTAGTTGACTTGTGCTCCAGTGAACTGCCCAATACTAGTTGTCATATGAATCATGCATCTTTAGCCATTAAGTACATCACAATGTCGCCAACGAAGCTTAGGATAACTTGTAAGGATACCCTCTGGAAATCCAACACATTCTCAATTATTGTAGATATAATAGTCAGTTCCGCGTTATCTTTGTGAAATTGGAGTGCCCTTAGTTCTGTATGGAAAACGGTCCTGGATCATCCTTCTTTGTCCTTCAATTGGGGACACACTGCCCTTATTCAAATCTAACTTGAACCGTAATCGGGAACCTCGTAGTTTTCTAAATAAATTCTCGATTAGCGGTAGGGGATATCAAATTTTCCTTACTATCAGGAAATTCAGTTCTCATCATATCATTATACCAACTGGATGTTTCACATAACGCGAGCGTTTCCTACAACAACACGCTATGGTAGTTACACCTCAATTTTATAACTTTAATAGGTTATTTCTTCCATCCTCCCGTAGTCAGTCGGAGTTGTTCATTATGGTTTTCCTCAAAAGTGGTCTTACTTTCCTCATGGCTGATATAGTCCTAACACACTTATGCTCTGGAGGTAATAAGTTTCGGTGTCCAAGGACTCCTTTAAGAACTCGTATACCACCTCCATTTCTCTTATAAGAGTTGACCTTTATTGCTTATTCAAAGAACAGGCTACGTCGTCCCACGAAGGTTACTGTTTAACTTCCCATAACACATACTTCGTTTCTTCTACTTCCCAACCCTTGTCCTTTCCTTGGACGATCCCATATCTCATTCCAGTAGCTTAACGGAATTCGACGAATAGTAGTGATTAACATCCGATAAAGTTATGCGTTTATATACCAATGATGCAACAAAGCAAATCTCAAAAGAGATTTAAGTGATGTTTGCATGACCAAGTACTTAATAGGAACAAGTACGCACACATATAACCTTGATGTAATGAATGCATGGCGCCAAGGTTATAGAACCTTAACTGGCGTGTTAAGAGCGTGTACCGTACTTCGGGCCATATCAACGAAATTCGACTTCCCATTTCATTCCAAAGCAGGTACTTTTGGAAGTCAAGAACAACAATTAAAATATAATGCATGTGGGTCAGGAATGGTGCACAGCATGTCACAGAGGCAATATTCATGAAACACATAAACAAAGCACTTATTAACATATATCAAGTACATATCAAAGTGGAGAACCAATGGCAATCAGCATCCATTATTCAATCAACAATATTCAAGTAACAATTATATATCACGGATCATCAATTATCAATTAGCTAGCACTTGTCAACGCAGGGAACAACAAGTCATCAATGTTCAGTATTCAAGTAATCAGTATCCAAGTAGCATATAAAACATATTATATAGGGGCCTTGTCAGTATCTTGAAGTGACTCTAGGACTTGAAGCACGATCGGGCTGGAAGTGTAAATAGGAAATTTCCACAAGTTGGAGATACAAGTAATACGATGAAGGAGGTAAAAGTCTGAAAATCGTAACATCTAACAAGTGAATGGGTTGCCAAAAGTACTGAAAGACTCAATAGAACTCAAGAGTTTTGATGTTGATAAAACGTGACGGTTGACTCGGTTGAAAAAGGGTTTTAGTACTACAATTGTAACAAATCACATGTTGGTCGGCCGCCCCAAACAGTGATCAATCACAATTTAAGCACTAAAGACACGAGAATACTTGTGAGACTCTAAGAACCCCAGATTTCCGCAACCTGGGGCTCTGATACCACCTTAGCTGTAGCACCCCGAAGAGGCCACAACCCCGCACCATTGTACCTCTCAACTGGCTAAGAGACCTAGCACCTAAGAAGCACGCCGGCGAACGGACAAAACATTACAAGATCAGAGTACTAAAAGGGAAAATTGCATTGGAAATATGAGAAATTTAAAACTTTCAAAAACATAAATCAGGAGACAAAAAAGGCAAGTAGCCAAGTACAAGGACTGTACAGGAATTGAGTATTGAAGGAGATATTTCGATAGAGTGTCAGGGAAAAATATGACTAGTGAAAACAAGTAACAAAGGACACAAGAGGCTAGACCGATAAGTACCTAATTGAACACTACATGATCATCAAGGGGGGGGGGGGGGGAGGGGTCCAAGATGGTTCAAAAGAACCTGACCACAAGAGCACAACAAAGGATTTCCTATATTTCAAGATACTAGCCAACAAGCGACCACTGAACCTGAAACCATGAGGTCAAAAAACAGGGTGGAGGTATTAGTCAAAGGGACTAAGTGAGGCATGACTTTTGAAACAATACAAGTACATAAAACTTTAGGTTTTCAGAAAAGGATTTACTTTGAAACTATACTTTAAAACTGAAGTTCGGAATCTTTATTTCAGGATCGTGCATTAAAACATTACTTTGCAACAGGATTTTCAAGCAAGAACACACATGCGCACACGTCAGAGGTTCTGGTTCATATATACTTTATAAACGGGGAACAGGGTATGGGATATTTTCCAAAAGTATGAACCAGACTTTAAAACCGAAGTTGCCCATAAGCTAGCTCATATCCATTAGGACCCCGACACCCACATACACATGCACCATCCCTTCTCCGCTTATTGTCACGCCCAGGGAGCTACCCCGTGGTAATGTGCGAAACGGAAGGAATTTACCACCTCTCCCGACCTTCGATGTGGAGTAACCAACCTCCGATTAAACCATCACCAAGGTCAGTAAGGCGGCCAGTATAGTAGTAGCCATTGGCGCACGCCTCCCGGTATACTACTTAACCATCCCGCCAGGGCCCAACATAACAAAATTTCCAAAGCTTGCATTCAGAATAACAAAAGTGCATAAGCACACAAAGTTCAGAAGACTGAACCTTTATTCAAAGTGGTATAACAGTGAACAAAACGTGTACCAGAGATTGTGGACTTTAAACTTGAAGCATTGTCCCAAAATGGGAAAGCATTTAACTTGAAAGATAAGAAACTTTGCACCCGAAGGCGTTGATTTAGAAATCGTTTGAATACGTAGGAATATTCATGGTTCCAGTTGAAATAGTTTAAACCTCACCTACAGAAACGGTATTAAGCAATAATACCAGAGCCACAATAAATCCGGACTTCACCTGTGAGCGGTGAATGATTAAGTTTCTATCCATAAACCATATAGTAACATAAACAAGTAGGGACGACCTCAAGTCATTCAATAGCACATAACGATATCATATGTAATTTTCTCTTTTTAGGGGTTTTTCGGTCACTGCTCGTTCGATCGATATTTTGACCTCTTTGACCCCTTCAACGCGTTCGGGGCATCGAGACGAGTCCGTAGACTCTGAGTTTGCCCTATTCTGACGTTGTTAGCCTTTCCTCCCGTTCGTTTTGCGCACGAGGTCCCTGGATAAAAGACCCGAATCCTTGTTTTTCGTGCCAGAACCTCAGCTCTCACTCTCCCAAGATCTCCCTCTCTCCTTTCACGATCCAACACATACACACTTGAGGTGTGATTTCACACACAACTCAAACTTGCCCGTTTCTCGACGGAATTCGACGATCCAATAGTCCATTTCGGAGAGCTCGATGACGCGGTCACAACCGTACCAAGAACTCGGCCAACCGACGAGCAACGGCGGAGATATTGCCATTTTTCAGACGCGCAGGCGGGTGTAGCAGAGTTGCTGATTCCGGCCGTCTTTCGGCGACACACGGCCCAGGCCCGGTGAGGGGACTTCCCGATGTTTCCTTCTGTGTAAGCGGCGAGGGGGCCGCACGCGCCGGCTAAAGCTCGGGCGGCGGTGGCGCGGCACTGTAGCGGCGAGTTTCACCGCCTTCCGGCGGCTTTTCCGGACCAAGGTTTGTGTTTTCTACCCTTTTTCGACCCCCTGAGTCCATTTTCGGCATCGTTTTCACCGAATTTTGGCCGTAGGTGGTGGTTCCGGGGAGGCGTGCGGCGGCAGAAACTTCGACGGCCAACGGGGGCCTTTTCCGGCCATCTTTTGGCCTCGGGCTCTTCACGAAAGTTGTTCGGAACGACGACTACTAGTGGCCTTTGATCACACGACTCCTGATTCGGTCAATCGGCGGAGGATCGCGGCGGCACAGTCGTGGTGCAATGGCGGCGCTAGCTCCGAGGATTTTTTCGGCGAGCGACCTTAGGGCTTTCGAAGAGCTTTTCACGGGTAAGACAATACCTTTTACGGATCGCATTTTGGTTCACCGGTTTGGAAATAATTTGGATTTGAAGATTTTAGGGTTTTCGTATTGTTGGATCTGAAATTGGTGACGATTGGCTTGGATTTTCAAGAAATTGATCCAGGATTTGGAACGAGCACGAGGAATCCTTGCACGGGTGAATTTTTGGGATTTTTCCGGCACGTTCCGGAGGCGGCCGAACGGCGACCGGCCACTGTTCCGGCAGCTTCGGCGGCGGCGCTCTGGCGACGTTCGGACAGCTTGTCCGCATCGTCGTGGTGAGTCCAACACCACTTTCCGTTCGTCAATCGGACACTCGGTTTATTTTCTACGTATTTATTTGTGTATTTGGGATATATTTGAACTAATTGTTTAAATGCAAATTAATTGCTATATGTTTGAATTGTCGATCAAAATGTACTCCTATGTGTATGAAATCATGTATGATATGAAATATGATAAGTATGGACTTTGTAATTTGTAAATTGAATCCCGATTTATTGAATTTATGTTAATTGATTAGATTATAGGGGGTTTTTTGTGTAATTTTGAAACAGGATGAATTTGTTTGATTTGATTAGTTCAACCTTGATAATTGAATACATTATGTAACATATGAATTGGGCAGGCCACGTAGGAAATATATGAACTTATTATGATTGGAATTTGATATGTAACTTCGTGATCTTTAAATAGAATTTATAGCATGTTATTATATGATTTGTTTGGCTTTGTAATACGTATAAATTTATGAAATGTTATATGTGAATTCCTTTGCCTTTTAGTCCTTTTATTTGCATTAATTGTGCACCTGAACATGCCTTAACGTTTTGTTTTGCATGTAATTAATATGAATTTGAATCCTGCTTGTGTGATTACATTTGTCGTGCGTCCCTGTGTGGTTGTCTGTCTGAGTCTGAGCTTTGTGGTCTGTTTTGTGTGTTCAGTTGGTTCAGATGCTCCCGGGGTGGTGACAAGTGAGTCGTGCAGGTTCCGGGGTGAACTATTTGCTGTATCTTCGGTTGTGTTTGGTTCCAGGTGAGGTTAGGATATAGTTATACCCTAATGAAATGTGCCGGTTTTCGAATGCATGCGACTTATAAGCCTTTATGTATATGTAGATATGTGTAAGATACGTATTTTGTTGGCTTTGCTATCAGTTTGAAAGTATGAAGCTATGTATAAGCCTATGTACGCTTAGCTTTGATTTTGTTATGATTTCGAGGTCAGTCTGTGTGATATGTACGTACGATATGATAAGTACGATATGCATGAGATATGTCTGTCGTTTGTCTGTCTGTTGCGGGTTAAGCTTCCGATTTTCGTGATCTGTGTAAGTGTGGGGCCCCAGTTTCCGTGTAAGGGATGTACCGGAACCCACCTGAGGAAGTGGGGGATGGAGTCCGAGGGTTTGAGCAGCAGTGAGCACTCCCCTCTTCCGCTTTAGGATGGCTAGGGTCGCGCAACCCTTCCATCACACCTATCTGGTATGTTTTGTTTTGTTTTGTTTTCTTTAGTCTGTCTGTGTGCTCGTACCCGCCGAGTTCCGCTATGTCTGTCGGTTATAAGTTCGTGAAACGGGGATAGGTTCTTAAGTAAGATAAAAATTGGATTTGCTACTAACCTAATAAGCTATGTTCCAATATGTGTGCTAAGTCTGCTTGGGTCTGTGCGTATGTTTTGAGTTTTGTATAAGCAAAGTTTTGTTAGTTTTGTTTTGATAAGTCACCCTTCATATATATTATCACGGGAAACTGGTTTGGCGTACAAAAACTAAGCCCGGGTTCACGAACGTTACTTTTACTACATACTGTGCTCTATATATATGTAGGTGTGTATGGGTAGCCCCTCGCTCAGTCTTTGGACTCACCCCTCCCCTTTTATGTTTTTAGTTTGCAGGCTTTGCTTTGGGTTCACGTTGGAGTTCGTGCTAGGCGGCAGTGTGTCATGTTTGTCTTGTCTGTGTCTGTTCATTTAAGTTGGTTAAGCATTTTTGTAACACCCCGCCTTTTCGGAGCAAGATACGATGTCGTTTTCGTGCGATTAGATAGTTATTTATTTAACTCGGCTTGTGCTTGAATTGCCTTATTCATGTTTTAATAATTTAATTAACTCAATTGCAATCTTATATAAATATGTGAACCTAATTGGGATATGAGTTTAATTCCTAATTGCTCTTTAATTTAAATTATGTGGGCTGATTTGAAATTAACTAAAATTGGGGATCTATTTCTAATTATGAGAAATTCAATTTGGACTTAATTGGACGCTACTCTTAATCTTGGGGGTACTTTTATAATTTTCTAATTTTTAATTGGACCTAATTGACCTTATTGGAAATATGGGGCTTAATCGCTTGACTTAAATTTTGGGGGGCTTTTGTGCAATTTCGGAAAGAGAGGTCTTCTTATGCCGAGAAACCCTAGCAGACCCATTTCACGCTTCTTCCTTCTCTCTCTCCATACGGACACAGTAGCAGCGGCGCCAACCACCACTCTCGACATCACCTCCGTCGTTCCATCGCTGCCGCTCCAGATGCAGGCACCACTTTTCTCTCACCCTCTCACACTCTCTCTCTCACTCTAGAACAGCAGCGCCACCATCGCCTTTCCTCCTGAAGTCGGCGCAACCACAGCCATCGTTCTCTCTCTCCCCTCGGCGAGGTCTCACCACCAGACGACCACCAGTCACCGGCTGCCTTGGATGGAAACCACCATCCGTAGATAGCACTATCAAAACTCTCTTGCTCTCTCTCCCCCTCTCGGTGCCTCCGACACCTCAGCCATACCACCTTCATATTGTCGCCGCACCACCACCGGACCCGATTCCGGCACGAGCACCACCACTTGCAAGGCTTAGATCCAACAACTATCCTTTCCTTTTTTCTTTCCGCTCACCGCTGGTTGGAAGAAGGTGTCGAAACCCCCCCATCTTCTCTGACGAACCACCATCCGTCACCATTCTCACCTCACACTCTTGAACAAGGAAAATAGGGCAAGCAGTAGCGGATCAGTCCGCCACCCATCACCACCATCTCTCTATTTTCGAACCATCGCCGGCCAGATCTGCTCTTTCTCGCTGGTTATCATCTCCAGAATCTAACGCCATCTCGCAGCCAACAGAGGAAATAGACCCGTAGCAAACGATGGTCTCTCTCTTGTTTTAGATCCAGCCGCCATCTGCATTTCCTCTTCAAGATGTAATGCCTTTTCTTTTAATCTCTAATTAAGCTCTCTGTTTAAGTTAGGTTACAGTACTGTGATTGTGAAATTGTAAGAATTCAATTGTATATATCTTGGATTTTATGAGGTAAGAATAATTAATTGATTAGGTTTGTTTTGTGTGATGAAATTTTGTTAAAATGCATTCAGTATTTTACGTTTTCGTCACTGGATTGGTGTAATTGGCATGAGATTATTATGTGAAATTTAAGTGCTATTAGTGACTAAACAAATTTGATACTTGCATGATTGTAATTCGAATATATGAAATTTACTGAGTTACAATCCCACGTTTGATAAATAAGAATTTTGATGAATAAGAATTGTATGTTCGGCTTATTTGGTTGTGAATTAATGAAATAAGCAAACTGAGCCGACTGTCTTAATTAGTTGTTTGCCAGAAATTTCGTCATATGAAATACTTGTGGTAGTAATGGAATTCTCGTTTTGACTAATTAATGTTGGGTTAGTTTGGGAATTTATTTTGTTTATTTATAATTTGCTGTTAAATCGAGTTAGTTAAAGAGTTTGTAAAATTTAATCGGAAACTTCATAAAAACACTTTGTCAAACTGATAATGTAACTTAGAATCTTGATATGAAATGTATATGTTGAATTTTAAAGTTTTAGTGATTGGAATTTGATCCCTGGACCTTAACTCTTGTTCTAAAATGATTTTTTAAAGTTATGAAAATGATTCCTCATACGAATTGGTAGTTTGAAATTTTATACTTGAAAATTTATTTGTTAATGCACAGTTAGTATAATCCGCGGATAACTAATATATAATATATGATTGAGATATTCTTAATGCTATATTTGTTAAATTCTATCATGTAATGTGAAGCGGGTTTGGTTTAATCACACATTGTATAATGTAATTAGTCCTATATATATATACTTTTACTAAATAGAACTGTGTGCTTGGATTGAGTTTAAGAATTAGTTAAGGCACGTTTTATTATTTAAAAATGGTTTAATGGAGATATTATGTGATATAATTATGAACTTGGCACTGTAATAATGACGCGAGTTAGAATTGAGTATTACAAAAGTGAATTACAATTGTTTGACCGAGTATGATTGTGTAATTAATTGTTCTTTACCTCTTCTAAGTTGGGCTAAATAAGGAAGTTATTAGGTTGATCCCTGTCCATTAATATGATACTTAGAATACTTATTATAAATGACTTGGAACTGTTGTGTCTGTTATGTGATTGTTTGGCTCTTATTAGCGTACTTGCACAACATGATCCGAGTTAATGGTTTTACTCATTTTTGAATGATATCGAAGGTGCCGATGTTAATTACCTACTGCAAATGCATTTTGATTATATGCTTTTTGTTTAAGAGGGATATTAATTGTGCACATAACTACGTTCACGACATATCATACCATTTTATAATTCTTGGATTCATGTCATAGCATCTCATGATCCTTGCCGTACGTCTATGTGGTTCATGTTTGAGTCGTGTCTCATGAGTATTTTGTGTTTCCTTTTTCGTCAGTGATCTCCAGGGTTGAGACAACCCGATCGAGTGCATCCGTCTCCTCAATTCTTGTGTCTCGGCGCTTCTCAGGTGAGGTTTAGGATTTTGTATAGTTAAACGACCTATGACCCCAATATGATGATTTCAATCCCCGCATGCGATTATATACTATATATACGATTAAATATGTGTTGGATATGATATGATTATGACCTTATGATACAACTTCAGTTTTGGAAATTAAGTATGAAGGCATATGTTCGGAAAGTTAAGTTATGTTATGATTATGTAGCGAGATTGCCATGAAAGTTGGTATATGTTATGTTATGTTCTGTTATGGGGCCCAGGAGCTACGGGTAAGGAGCCCCCGGGATGGTATCGGGCCGTCGGGGATATACCTGTGCGTAGTCTCCATCTATATGAAAAGGATCTACCGGGACCCACCAGGAGGTTTGGTTGGGAAACGGAGTCCTGAGGGTATGAGTAGCAATCAGCACTCCCCTCGACTGTATGGATGGTTAGGGTCGCGCAACCCTACCATCACCCGGAGTTGAGGTTGGTATGTTATTTCTGTTTTGTTATGATATGAGGAGTTGAGGTTGGAAGCTCGTACTCGCCGAGCATATGGTATGATATGTTATGGGAATCATGAATCGGAATAGAGTTTCTGAAAATGTTTTCTAAGTATATATATGTATATATATTTGGGTTTTGCTTGAAACGCTTTGGTATGCAACACCTATTCCCGGTTCATGAGTCCACCCTTTTGATATGTGCTGTGCTCTGTATATATATACTGTGGGTGTGCGTTAGCCCCCTCACTCAGTCAGTTGACTGACACCTCATTTATCTTTTAGTTTGCAGGTTTCCTTTTGGCTTGAGCTAGGCGGAAGTGAGTCTCCTGAGTCACACTTGTCAGTCTAGTTGGTATTAGGATGCATTTGTCGCATACTTTATTTATGTTATGTATTTATGTTTCATACTTGAAGGCTATGTTTATGTTCTACTTAGACTTAAACCCGTGTGGGGTTAGTAAGCTAGTATTTGGATGTTAGTAGATATTATGATGATGCTTATGCTGTTTATTATGTTGGGTTATGAATTGATTCGGGACTAGGTATTTATGCTAGTTGAACCCGTCACCTGCTTTGCATGTTTTGGTTTAAATGCTTCCGCTATCTATTGTTGTTGGTTTTAATTGCTTCCGCACTCTGAGTTTGTCAAGTTAGATCCGCCTAGCCTAGTGTGTGAGTTGGTCTCCCGTTCGCTGTGACACCCTGCTCGTTCACACGTATAGGTTTGTGCCACGTGTGAGTTTATTTTCCGTAATTATATTTATTTTCATTTTTATTTGATGCATTCATATTTATTTCTAATTGTTTCTTATATGAATTATTTGAAATAATATGAAATATGTGATTTAAATGTCAAGAATATGCCCGAATTTAGATTATGATGTGAATTCTTGTAAATTATGAATTTATGATATGTGAATTTTATTCCCGAGCATGCTAATTTCGTGAAATACGTGATTTAAGGATGTAATTGTATGATTTTAAAATTATTGGACTTAATTGGAAATTCGAATTTGGACCTATTTGCAACTTTTTTAAAGTTTTGGACTCATTTGAAAAATGAGTCATTTTAGTACATGTGTGCACGTTTTAATTTATATCTTGAGCTACGGCACTCGGATTCGAGCCTCGTCTTCGGCGTTCAACTCCTTTCGACGACCCGGACGCAATGGAACAAGTTTCGTAATTTTTCGATGTCGTTTCGACCCCCGACGAAGCATATTTCAGCCACTCGTACCTTAAAACACACCTATGGCCTATGATTGAGCTATTAAACCTAGTCCCTCATCATTTCCTTGACTTAATCTCACCTAAAGCCATCCCTCATTTCCTTTTGCTGCTGAAAACCGAACCACATCAGTCAAGAAAGGAAGAAAGAAGCTCCAAGAAGAAAAGAAGTGGAAAACCTCCATTTTTTTGCCATTCTTTGAACTCAAACGTCCGATTCTTTGTCCCTTCTTCAAATCTGAGGAAAAACAGAGGATTTTTGGTATAAAATGAAACTGCTGTCATGGCTCCTTGTTGCTTCGGTCTTGCTACTAATTTTGAGGGTTCTTGCATGAGTTTTAGGCATGAAATGCATGGAAAATGATCTGGAGTTGTGGAGTTCTGTTACGGGCTGCTGGTGCCCTGTTTTTCCCTCATTTTCAGCTGCGTTTTGGTTGATTTTGTGCACGAATTGAGCTGCTGTCACAGCTGCATGTTGCTGTCAGTTTTGTGGCTGTTTTGTATGGAATTTGAGCATGATTTTATGACCATAGCTACTGTTATTGCTTCCATTACATTGCGGTTGCGTTACACCCTGTTCTTGCCCTGTTTTCATGCCCAAATCTACTGCTGTAACTGCGGAACTGCTGCTGCTTTTGTTGCCGAACTGGTGCTGCTGCGTGCTTGTATGTTTTGTCCATGAAATGGTTTTAAAAAAAAAGGGATCCATGGCTGCTGCTTTTCCTTGATTTAATTGGTAGCTGCTGCTTGTTCTTTAATGTTAGATTGCATGTGCATGTGTGTGAGTGTACGTGAATGCTTTAATTCCTTTGCCAATTTATTTGTTTCGTTTCATTTCCTTATTTCAAGCAAAGGTGCATGTTACGTGTGGGTATGACTGCATATAAATATTTGATGCATGGTTTGTGTGTGTGTTTTATATGATATGTATATATATATGGCTACGAGGTGTGCATGTATGGGTGTTGGTGTGTACGTGTGTGTTTGTCATTATATATATATATATAATTATAATGTATGAATTTGTGCATGTGGTTGCATGTGTACGTGAGTGTATATATATATATATATGTTATATTATATATTAAATGTAATATAATGTGTGTTATATATGAGATATATATGTATATAGTTGTATGTTATATGTATATATACGTGTGTATATATATATATATATATGATTACATTTATATATATATGATTGCATTTTGTGAATGTGTGTATACGTGAATGAATATAAATTTATAATGTAATGTATATTATTATTTTGATTTTAATTATAGAAATGGTTATATTAAATTTATATGTTATGACCTTGAATAATTGGATCTCACGTGCATGATTTTCGTATTTAATTTCATGCTCCTTAAATGCCTTCTTTCAATTGCTTATGACTTATATGCTATGTGAATATGTCATATTATATGTTAAATGTCCTAAATTAATTTTATGGATTCATTTTATATGAATTTTACGTGATTTGAATTTGAACGTTTAAATGGTACCTTTCTTTTATTCCTTTGACACTAAGTGGTTTGTTTTGCTTCTAAGCTTATCCTATGATATTGATTAATGATTAAGTGATGTGTTATCATATCGATATGAAATTATGCTATGATATTGAAGGGAAAAATGTGAAATGAAATTTGTTAAAGTTTAAGTGTTCATTTGATATTTTCTTGCATTCATAGCATCCATTTGCATCGCCGTGTGTCTAAGTGGTACATGTTTGAGTCTAAGTCTTTAGTATTGCGTTTGTTTGTCTCAGGGGTGCTTCCAGGAGGAGTTGTGCCCGGAGTTTAAGTTGTTTGGGATCGTTTTCTCGCACTACACTACACTTTTGTTCAAAGGTGAGGTTTAGGTTCTTTTCTTTTTAGTTAAGCGACCTAAGACCCTTAAATGTTCGTTTTCTAACCCGCATGCGACTATATATTATATATATAGTTAAATATGTGTAATGTACAATATGTTTATGATCTTGTTATCAAGTTTTGACTTTTGAAAGGGCTATATCTATGAGCATATATAAGCTTATGTTTTAATGAATGTTTAATGTTTATGGAAGTGTAATGCTAATGTTCGTAATGTTAATGGTTTGTAATGAGCAAGAATGAAATGAAAGGTAAGGTAAGGTAATGTAATGGTAATGTTGGGCCCCGGAGATGTGGGTAAGGGGGACCCGGGACGACCATGGGGTCGCCGGTTATGACCTCTGTGCACGTTCTCCATCCAAGGTACTACGTACGACCCTAGGGAGGTTGGGGAAGTCGCGGTGCTCTTGATGCCTTCGGAATGAACCGGGGAGGACTCGTGTGGGCTAGCTACCCCTCGAGGAATGTATAATGTAATGGCACTCGTGTGGGTTAATCACCCCTCGAGGAATGTATAATGTAATGGATGGCTAGGGTCGACGGACTCTTCCATCACCGGCGAAGGGGATTGAATGTGATTTCTGTTTTATGTAATGTAATGTAATGAGGAGCCCAGGATGGGATTTCTGCTCGTACTCGCCGAGCTTAATGAATTGGTTGGATTATGAAACGGGAATAGAGACTTTAGGTTATTGTATTTGTTAAGGGTTATGTAATGTATACGTATATGATATGTAATGTCCTTTGAAAATGATTTGGTGTGCAAAAACCTATTCCCGGTTCATAACCTTTATCTTTTATGTGCTTTGCTATCTAAGTATAGTGTGTGGGTGTGCGTTAGCCCCCTCACTCAGTCGAGATATGACTGACACCTCTCATTTTCCCACTTTTAGTTTGCAGGTCTTTTGAGCACGAGCTAGGCGGATAAGTGGGTCGTTCGAGTCTCACTTTTGGGTTTAGGTCGTGCTAGGTGCATTACATTCATTTTGTCTTGTATTTAATGAATTAATCATGATATGAATTTTAGTTTTTTTAGATATGAATTGTTGGTTACGTACATTCGATCTTTTGATGTATATGTTAATTTTGGAATTTTTATATTCCTAGAACTCCTTGTTTCCGCTATTTGTTTTATTTATCGCGCGCTCTGAGTTTGTTTTAGCTCCGCCTAGCCTAGTGAGTGTGTGGTCTCCCGTTCGCTTAGACTTGGGCTCGTGTATGGACTTCCCATTTCATATGCGGGTTCGGGTTTAGGTGCGGGGGATGTGGTAGCCCGCGCTCCGGGTGCTACATTCGCTATGATTCGGATTCGGGCATGGACTTTCTATTTCGTGACCGGGTCTGGGTCTTAGTGCGGGGGATGTGGCATCCTCCGTTTGGGGTGTTACAATTTTGTTTCGAATTATGTTTGCAAAAGTTTGTACAAGCTACGTTATGTACAGGTTACATTTATGATTTGATTGTCTGAAATTTGGGACAGGTTAGGACAGGTGCTCGGATTAGTTGAACCCGTTTTGATGTGTGATTATCCGGGACAGGTTAGGACAGGTTTGCCGAACTAGTTGAACCCGTATATTTGATTCTAATGTATGTACTACGTTGTATGCATGGTGTGTAAAAGTTTTTGAAAGTTGGTATTTCGTACTACTTCCGCTGTCATGCTTCGCATATTTTCTTTTGTACAGGTTTAGGTACCGCCTAGCTAGTGTGTGCGTTTTCGTTTGTCACCCGTTCGCTGTGACTTGGTGCGTGTGCGGACTCTCCATTTCGTACACGTGTCGGGTCATAGTGCGGGGGATGTGGCGCCTCACGTGCGGGGTGTTACATCTATAAGTGGTATCAGAGCTACCAGGTTCAGAACGAGTGCTCTGGAGTCGTGTTGTGTCAGTCTAGGTCGTACGACATAGGAATATGTGCACATTGCATCCGTTTGGCATGAGATTTTGCTTTCTCAGCATGAATTGTATTGAATTATGTGATTTTGTGTGCTCTATTACTATGATTGTGTAACACTTTATGATTGTGTTTTTAACCATATTGAATTGCTACATTCACGTGGCTTAAGTGCCATCTGTCATTTGCATCTCTAACCAGCATACACCAACTTTAGTGTTTTAATTTCAGGGCTGCAATACCAACAATTTAACCAGCTTCCATGACATCATTACAACATTATGTTCAAGATTTCAAACACCACGGTGAACGGTACACTAAGCATTCATGGCACGAGCATACATGCATCGTTTACTTAATTAATTCTTGTTGTTACATGATATATTTGCTAAGTATGCTATGTGTTAACTGTTGTGATATCCTGACTCTGTCTATGTGCTTGAGTGAGAGAGATTTGATTCTCTTTATTTATGTGCTAGGGGGATGTTGATTCTTCCTACTTGTGTGTTAGAGAGATGGTGGATTCTCTCTATATTGAGTGACAGAAAGATGTTGGAGTCTTTCTGAGTTCTGTGCACGAGAGATGCTGGATTCTCTTGTACTTAGGTATTCGAGGGATGTTGGATTCCCTTGGATTTAGGGTTTGAGAAATGTCCGATTTTCTCAAACTAGATTGTCTGGGAGATGTGGAATCAATCAGACTTAGGTTGAGAGACGGGGTTCTCTCGATGCTGTGTTTGAGAGACGGGGCTCTCTCAATTATGTGCTTGCGAGACGGGGTTTCTCTCTTTTGTGTGTGTTGAGGGACGGGGTTCTCTCACTTGGGTGTTGAGAGATGGGATTCTCTCTTGTTTGTTGTAGTTGAGTTACGCATGGCCTGACGACAGTCTGCAAGCAACAAGGATGCGACAATATCGAGCTTCGGGTGTAGAGGCCTAGTGCCGATCGAATGAGTTTGAAGGGACTAACGGTCAAGCACTCAGTGGAACTTCAGTGACAACGAGTCACCATGAAGGGAGTTGATGTCAGTTAATGGAGAAGTATCTTGAAGGGTTTGCAGTTCGCCTAGATCAGAGTTGCACAGCGGAAGCTTGGAGTGGAATTCGTTTCAGAGTTGTTCAAGATCCTGCTTTTGGACCCGAGGATAGGTCCTTTGAAGGAGGGGAGTCTGTAACATCCCGATCGTCTGACTTATAAGGTACGCCTCATTTCAACCTTTTTACGTGTTTAATTATGTGATTTTGTGCTTTGCATGGCCCTATTTTGAACTCTTTTAAGAGTTTAGGGGCCTTTTTGTAATTTTCTCTTTTTAGGGGTTTCTCGGTCACTACTCGTTTGATCGAGATTTTGAACTCTTTCACCCCTTAAACGCGTTCGGGGCATCGAGACGAGTCCGTAGACTCTGAGTTTACCCTATTCTGACGTCGTTAGCCTTTCCTCCCGTTCGTTTTGTGCGCGAGGACCCGGGATAAAAGACCTGAATCCTCGTTTTTCGTGCCAGAACCTCAGCTCTCACTCTCCCGTGATCTCCCTCTCTCCTTTCATGATCCAACACACACACTTGAGGTGTGATTTCACACATAACTCAAACTTGCCCGTTTCTCGATGGAATTCGACGATCCAATAGTCCATTTCGGAGAGCTCCACGACGCGGTCACAACCGTACCAAGAACTCGGCCAACCGACGAGCGACGGCGGAGATATCGCCATTGTTCAGAGGTGCAGGCGGGACTGGCGGAGCTGTTGCTTCGCCGTCCGTTCACGGCCGTCCGTCTTCCGGCGACACGCGCCCCAGGCCCGGTGAGCGGACTTCCCGGCTTTTCCTTCTGTGTAGGCGGCGCCGCCCCGACCAAAGCTCGCGGTGGCGTGGCACTGTACCGCCGAGTTTCGCCGCCTTCCGGCTGCTTTTTCGAACCAAGGTTGGTGTTTTCTACCCTTTTCCGACCCCCTGAGTCCATTTCCGGCATCGTTTTCACCGAATTTTGGCCGTAGGTGGTGGTTCCGGGGAGGCGTGAGGCGGCAGAAACTTCGGCGGCCAACGGGAGCCTTTTTCGGCCATCTTTTGGCCTCGGGCTCTTCACGAAAGTTGTTCGGAACGACGACATCTAGTGGCCTTTGATCACACGACTCCTGATTCGGCCAATCGATGGAGGATCGCGGCTGCAAAGTCACGGTGCAACGGCGGCGCTAGCTCCGAGGATTTTTCCGGCGAGCTACCTTAGGCCTTTCGAAGAGCTCGTCACGGGTAAGATAATGCCTTTTACGGATCGCATTTTGGTTCACCGGTTTGGAAGTAATTTGGATTTGAAGATTTTAGGGTTTTCGTATTGTTGGATCTGAAATTGGTGACGATTGGCTTGGATTTTCCAAAAATTGATCCAGGATTTGGAACGAGCATGAGGAATCCTTGCGCGGGTGAATTTTCGAGATTTTTCCAGCACGTTCCGATGGCGGCTGAACGGCGACCGGCCACTATTCCGGCAGCTCCGGCGGCGACGCTCTGGCGACCTTCGGACAGCTTGTTCGCTTCATCGTGGTGAGTCCAACACCACTTTCCGTTCGTCAATCGGACACTCGGTTTATTTTCTACGTATTTATTTGTGTATTTGGGATATATTTGAACTAATTGTTTAAATGCGAATTAATTGCTATATGTGTGAATTGTCGATCAAAATGTACATGTGTATGAAATCATGTATGATATGAAATATGATAAGTATGGACTTTGTAATTTGTAAATTGAATCCCGATTTATTGAATTTATGCTAATTGATTAGATTAGAGAGGGTGTTTGTGTAATTTTGAAACAAGATGAATTTGTTTGATTTGATTAGTTCAACCTTGATAATTGAATCCATTATGTAACATATGAAGTGGGCAGGCCACGTAGGAAATATATGAACTTAGTATGATTGGAATTTGATATGTAACTTCGTGATTTTTAAATAGAATTTGTAGCATGTTATTATATGATTTGTTTGACTTTGTAATACGTATAAATTTATGAAATGTTATATGTGAATTCCTTTGCCTTTTAGTCCTTTTATTTGCATTAATTGTGCACCTGAACATGCCTTAACGTTTTGTTTTGCATGTAATTAATATGAATTTGAATCCTGCTTATGTGATTGCATTTATCGTGCGTCTCTGTGTGGTTGTCTGTCTGAGTCTGAGCTTTGTGGTCTGTTTTGTGTGTTCAGTTGGTTCAGGTGCACCCGGGGTGGTGACAAGTGAGTTGTGCAGGTTCCGGGGTGAACTATTTGTTGTGTCTTCGGCTGTGTTTGGTTGCAGGTGAGGTTAGGATATAGTTATACCCTAATAAAATGTGCCGGTTTTCGAATGCATGCGACTTATAAGCCTTTATGTATATGTAGATATGTGTAAGATACGTATTTTGTTGGCTTTGCTATCAGTTTGAAAGTATGAAGCTATGTATAAGCCTATGTACGCTTAGCTTTGATTTCGTTATGATTTCGAGGTCAGTCTGCGTGATATGTACGTACGATATGATAAGTACGATATGCATGAGATATGTCTGTCTGTCTGTCTGTCTGTCTGTTGCGGGTTAAGCTTCTGATTTCCGTGATCTGTGTATGTGTGGGGCCCCAGTTTCCGTGTAAGGGATGTACCGGAACCCACCTGAGGAAGTGGGGGATGGAGTCCGAGGGTTTGAGCAGCAGTGAGCACTCCCCTCTTCCGCTTTAGGATGGCTAGGTTCGCGCAACCCTTCCATCACACCTATTTGGTATGTTTTGTTTTGTTTTGTTGTGTTTAGTCTGTCTGTGTGCTCGTACCCGCCGAGTTTCGCTATGTCTGTCGGTTATAAGTTCGTGAAATGGGGATAAATTCTTAAGTAAGATAAAAATTGGATTTGCTACTAACCTAATAAGCTATGTTCCAATTTGTGTGCTAAGTCTACTTGGGTCTGTGCTTATGTTTTGAGTTTTGTATAAGCAAAGTTTTGTTAGTTCTGTTTTGATAAGTCACCCTACATATATATTATCACGGGAAACTGTTTTGGAGTGCAAAAACTAACCCCGGGTTCACTAACGTTACTTTTACTACGTGTTGTGCTCTATATATAAGTAGGTGTGTGTGGGTAGCCCTCGCTCAGTCTTTGGACTGACCCCTCCCTTTTTATGTTTTTAGTTTGCAGGCTTTGCTTTGGGTTCGCGTTGGAGTTCGTGCTAGGCGGCAGTGTGTCATGTTTGTCTTGTCTGTGTCTGTTCCTTTAAGTCGGTTAAGCATTTTGTTTCAAATTATGTTTGCAAAAGTTTGTACAAGCTATGTTATGTACAGGTTACATTTATGATTTGAATGTTTGAAATTTGGGTCAGGTTAGGACAGGTGCTCGGATTAGTTGAACCCGTTTTGATGTGTGATTATCCGGGACAGGTTAGGACAGGTTTGCCGAACTAGTTGAACCCGTATATTTGATTCTAATGTATGTGCTGCGTTGTATGCATGGTGTGTAAAAGTTTTTGAAAGTTGGTATTTCGTACTACTTCCGCTGTCATGCTTCGCATATTTTCTTTTGTACAGGTTTAGGTACCGCCTAGGTAGTGCGTGCATTTTCGTTTGTCACCCGTTCGCTGTGACTTGGTGCGTGTGTGGACTCTCCATTTCGTACACGTGTCGGGTCATACTGCGGGGGATGTGGCGCGTCACGTGCGGGGTGTTACCTCTATAAGTGGTATTAGAGCTACCAGGTTCAGAACCGGTGCTCTGGAGTCGTGTTGTGTCAGTCTAGGTCGTACGGCGCCTCACGTGCGGGGTTTTACAGAGGATATCCAAGTATTGAAGTATAAGATCAACAAGAATGCGGAACACTTAAACAAGGAATAATCTTTTCGAAGAAAGGATTCAAGTAAACGATTAGTCTCAGTTGAAAGCTCGTGTCAAGAACTCAAGGTTATATATTCTTAGGGTCTTAAAACAATCTCATTTAGGAAAGGAATGTGAACTTTGAAACCTGCTTTGATCCCCTGTTTTTGAGAATTTTCGAAAAAGGCTTCGACCGTTGAATTCTTCTCTTCAAAACAATCATTTAGGTTAAAAGTCAAAATCCTTGGTGAAGGTCAAAGTCAATGGTCAAAGTCAAAGGTCAAGGGTGAAAGGTCACTATTCAAGTATACGGTATATATACTGTATGTATACGGTACTTATACTGTATGTATACGTGTATTTATATGGTATGTATACGTTATACTGTATGTATACGGTATTTATACGGGGATACCTACCGTATTTCTACAGTATCTATACAGGGTACATACAGTATTTATACAAGGATACATGCGGTACTTATACTAGAATACATACAGTGATACGAACTCCACGTACTTGCCGTGAAACCCTATATCAATACTTGGAATTCTTGAATCTGATCGTCCAATTCAAGGTTGAAAATAAGAGGAGTGTGACCCGTTTGCTATATTGAGCAAAGAACCAACACTATCAGATTGTAAGTAACGCAACCCGTCGACTATAAGGAGTCGAGAAATAACGTTATCCGGGAAAGGGGTTTGAAACCCTAATGTCGTTCACCAAAGAACTTGAGAGAAAATCTCACTTGAATGAAAATTCAATAATTTTACTTCTTGATACAAAGAAAAACAAGTTATAATGCTGAATATAAAGATGCATGCATGGAATCCTAAGAGACACTGGAATACTAAAGGACACAAGCTATTCCCGCCACTTGCCATGAAGGCGTACAAAAGTGGGCTTAAATAAACTAATATGCAGCCAAATAATGATAAAATAAAGGCCCAAATAATACTATAATAGGCTTAGGGCCGAATTACATCATTTCCACACTTTGGACTTTAGGAATTGGACATAAAAACATTGAAGTATTCTGTATTTGGTTTAGCAGCCCATCTTGAAGGTTGGAGTCCAGTTTGAGCAAATTGGTTTAAGAGATTTCCAACTTCCTCTTTGATAATTTTGGCCCGAGCTCTTGTAATTGGACCACCATAACTTTGTTCCTTTTGTTTGCTATCTTCTTGAGCTGTGGATCGGTCCAGTTCTTTATTTGGGACAAGATATGGCCGCGGTTCATCATGATTCACATCATTCCCCCCTTCTTGAAAAGGATTCGTCCCCGAATATGAATCTGCATGAAAGGGAGATAAATCAGCAACATTAAAGGTAGAACTTACACTATACGTATCCGGGAGATCAATTTTGTAAGCATTATCATTGATCCTTTTCAACACATTGAATGGTCCGTCCCCCCGTGGGTCAAGTTTGGACTTTTGCGGATGATTGAATCTCTCTTTCCTAAAGTGAACCCAAACCAAGTCTCCTTCCTTAAAAACAACTTTCTTTCGTCCCTTGTTGGCTTGAATCATAGCTTGGTTGTTTCTTTTGAGAATGTGAAGCCGAGCATCCTTATGCATTTTCTTCACAAGTTCAGCTTTCTCCTTGCCATCTAAGCTTACAAGTTCATTCATAGGTAAAGGAAGCAAATCTAAAGGAGTTACGGGATTAAAGCCATAAACAAGCTCAAAGGGTGAGAAAGAAGTAGAAGAATGTATTGAACGGTTATATGCAAATTCAACAAATGGAATACACTCAACCCAATTCTTTGAATATGTTTTAAACACAGCTCTTAAAAGAGTTCCCAAGGTTCGATTCACTACTTCCGTTTGTCCATCCGTTTGAGGATGACAAGTGGTGGAAAATAACAATTTTGTTCCCATTTTTCCCCACAATACTCGCCAAAAGTGACTTAAAAACTTCACATCTCGATCACTTACAATTGATTTTGGGATTCCATGAAGTCTTACTACTTCCCGAAAAAACAATCCAACCACATGTGTTGCATCATCAGTTTTATTACAAGGAATGAAATGTGCCATTTTAGAAAATCGATCAACAACAACAAAAATTGAATCCTTTCCATTTTGTGTTCTTGGCATTCCTAGCACAAAATCCATAGAAATATCAGTCCACGGATGTGTTGGAACAGGCAAGGGTGTGTAAAGGCCGTGAGGTTTAACTCGTGATTTAGCCTTTCTACAAGTTACGCATCTATAAAAAGTCCGTTCAACATCCCGTTTCATGTGAGGCCAAAAGAAATGTTCCTTAAGTATGCTCAAAGTTTTTAAAACACTAAAATGTCCCATTAATCCTCCCCCATGAGACTCACGGATCAGCAACTGACGCAAAGAACAATTTGGAATGCATAGCTTGTTTTCTCTAAACAAATAACCATCTTGAGCATAAAATTTATCACAAGGCTTTTGTTCACAAGATGCAAATATTTCAGCAAAATCAGAATCACTCAAGTATAGTTCCTTAATATGATCAAATCCCATGAATTTAGCACTTAAGGTAGAGAGAAGAACATACCTTCGTGATAAGGCATCAACAACAACATTATCCTTACCTTGCTTGTACCGAATCACATAAGGAAACATCTCTATAAATTCGGTTCAAACTTCCTTGCCCCTTCAAATGTTTTAATGACTCATGATCCGTATGAATGATGAACTCTTTCGACCACAAGTAATGCTGCCACGTCTCTAAGGCCCTAATTAAGGCATAGAGCTCCTTGTCATAAGTAGAGTAGTTCAATGCAGCCCCATTGAGTTTCTCACTAAAGTATGCAATTGGTTTCTTCTCTTGCATGAGCACATCACCTATACCAACACCCGAAGCATCACATTCGATTTCAAAGGCTTTAGAAAAATCCGGTAAAAGTAAAAGAGGAGCTGAACTTAGCTTTGTTTTCAATGTTTGGAATGCTATTTCTTGAGCTTCTCCCCACTTAAATCCCACGCTTTTCTCGATGATTTCCATTAAGGTGCAGCTATGGTGCTGAAATTGGGCACGAATCTCCTATAGAACCCGGCCAAACCATGAAAACTCCTTACTTCCGTGATGCTCTTGGGTGTAGGCCACTCTTTGATTGCCTTAACCTTTTCTTCATCTACCTCTATACCACCTGCACTCACAACAAATCCAAGGAACACAACTCTATCCATGCAAAAGCTACACTTCTTAAGATTAGCATATAACTTTTCATGCCTTAGTACCTTAAGCACTAACCTCAAATGCTCAATATGTTCATGCAAATTACGGCTAAGATCAATATATCATCAAAGTAAACCACTATGAATTTACCAATATAAGCACGCAATAAATGATTCATCAATCTCATGAAGGTACTAGGTGCGTTAGTTAAGCCAAAAGGCATTACTAACCACTCATACAATCCATGCTTAGTTTTAAAAGTTGTTTTCCCTTCATCACCTTCTTGCATTCTTATTTGGTGATAGCCACTTTTCAAATCAATTTTAGTCAAGATTGTAGAACCATGCAATTCATTAATCATATCATCAAGGCGAGGTATGGGATAACGATACTTTACCGTGATCTTGTTGACAGCCCTACAATCCACGCACATTCGCCAAGTACCATCCTTTTTAGGCACCAAAAGAACCGGAACAAGAAATGGACTCATGCTCTCACGCACATATCCCTTTGCAAGCAACTCTTTAACTTGTTTTTGAAGCTCTTTCGTCTCTTAAGGGGTGCTTTGGTAAGCTGGTCGGTTTGGGATGGCAGCCCCGGGGATGAGGTCGATTTGGTGTTTTATTCCTCGTATAGGAGGTAAACCGGGTGGTATTTCCTCGGGAATACATCCTCAAACTCCTGCACGAGAGAAGAAGCAACACTAGGCAAGGAAGGGGTTTCATTAGATGAAAGAAATATATTTTTATACATCATCATCATCACAAGCTTTTCTTTTTTTATCACCCCCTCAATCTCTTTTTCTTTTATAAAGAAACTCACTTTTTTTCGTTCTTTCTTTTCAACTAGTTTCTTTTCTCCCTCTTCTTTTCTATTACACTCTTTTTCTTTTTCCTTCTCTTTTTCTTTTTCACGCTCTTTTTCTTTTTCTTTTTCACATTCTTTCTCACTATTACAATCACTTTCTTTTGAAGAAGCTGAAATGGATTTCTTAATTTGGCACTGTTCTTCATACACTTGGCTTGGTGGTAAAGGTGCCAAGGTGATGTTTCGCCCATCATTGGTAAAATTATATCGATTCTTGTAGCCATCATGCACGGTTCGTCTATCAAATTGCCATGGTCTTCCAAGCAATATATGGCCAGCTTGCATTGGTACGACATCACAAAGAACCTCATCCATGTATTTGCCAATTGAAAAGGAGATAAGAACTTCTTTTGTTACCTTCATTTCACTATGTTCATTCATCCATTGGAGCTTATAAGGTCTCGGGTGCTTCAAGGTTTTAAGGCCAAGCCTTTCCACCATCAATTTACTATCCACGTTCACGCAACTCCCGCTGTCAATGATCAGCCCACACACTCGCTCCTTAACATGACACCGTGTGTAAAAAATGTTTCCCCTTTGTTGTTCATCTTTGTCCTCAAGAGCTTAGATGTGCAAAGCTCTTAGAACCACCAAACTTTGCCCCACAACCGCATGCTCAACATCACTTGCCTCATCCGATGTTTCAAGGCCTTCATTATCACCCTCACTTTCGGTTTCAAGTTCTCCATTGTCTAACAAGATCATGGCTCTTTTGTTTGGACATTGAGACATTATATGACCTGCTCCTTGACATTTAAAGCATTTAATATCACTATTGCGATGTGTAGAGGTGTTACCTTTCTCAAATAAACCCTTTGTTGTAGGTGGATCCTCCTTTGGTTTTGAAGGCTTTTCGGCTATTTTTGGAGAAGAATTCCACTTTGGTTTAGAGGTATTTGAATCATCACGCTTAACCACAGTCCGTCCTTTCTTAAATTGTCTCTCCACCTTGATAGCCATATGGACCACTGCGTCAAGTTCAACATAGTGATGAAGCTCCACTACATTGGCGATCTCTCGGTTGAGACCACATATAAACCGAGCCATGGTTGCCTCACGATCCTCCTCAATATTTGCTCAAATCATTGCCATCTCCATTTCTTTGTAGTATTCCTCTACCATTTTGAACCCTTGCCTCAAACTTTGCAACTTAAGGTGTAGGTCCCGATAGTAGTGAGGAGGTACGAACCTCTTCCTCATAACAACCTTCATCTCATCCCACGTTTCAATAGGGTACTCACCACTTCTTCATCTACTTATCACCACTTGATCCCACCATACATGTAACGCCCCCGTTTTTCTTATTTTGAACAGCATGACGTATGTGTTTATCAAATTGCGCGAATAATTAATTATACGTGTTTTATATATTTAATTTATTAAATGTATTAAATGTTAATTGTTTTATTTAATATTATTAATATTAAATACATTTATATAATAGAAATATATTTATATATATATATATGCTAATTGTTACGTGTGCATGTTATGCATGCATTTTAGATTTTATAAATTATTATGCATGCATGTATTATAATATATATATATATATACGTATGCATGCATTATTACATATAATATATTATATATGAATTTAATTGTTTATTAATGTTAATGTTATGAATTTTAATGTTTCATTGCGTATGAGTGACATTTACGTGCTTCGTTTCTATTTGAATTGATACCGGAATTTTATGTGAATTTAATATGTTGAACTTATACGTGTCTTGTGTATGAATATTTGTTCGTTTCGTATTTTCGGATTCATGTGCATATGTTTCAGATTTAATTTGAATTTTGGAATCCAAGTCGGGGGCTAACGAGCAATTAGCGCACCCTTGGTTCCGTATTTAATATCTTGAGCTCGGGAACTCGGATTCGAGTTCCGTTAACTTCGCTGAACTCGTAACGAAAATTCGAGTTTAGTAAACTTAGCATTATATTTTTCTAACATCATTTGAACCTCCGAAATTCAACCGAAAAATGAAACGGCGACGAAACTGACCTTGTTGCACAAAATGACCGTATCTTGCTCAAACCTTGACCAAATTAACTATGGTTAGACTCTATGGAACCCTAACTCAACCCTTTATTCATCCATTAACCCCCCAATTCGAGATAACCCTTCCCACTTCCTCAAAATTGGCCAAACACCTTCGGCTTCCCAGTTTTTACGTAACTCAAGCTTTACCAAGAGATTCAAGCTCAAATCTCCTTCCAAACCTCCATTAATCCACAAGGTAAGCTTGGATATGCTATGTACATTCAATATGAGTCATTTTCATTCATTCATCCCCAAATTTGATCATGGTTTCATGGGAATTTTGACTGAATTCAAAAATAAGGGATTTAGAGCTTGTTGGTTGATCTCTTTCGTTTCTTCATGGATTTGATTGATTCCAAGCCTGAAAATGATTGTTTTGACATCCTCTTCTCATTTATGATCTGTGATTGCATGGTAGTTGAGGTATTTTTGAGATATCAATTTTAGAACTTTGAGAAAATGTTCATGATGGGTCACGTATGCCTTCTTTCTTCTTTGAACTCTTTTGGAACTGAGTTATACGTTGAATTAGTGTCCTTTTGCTGCATATTTTGTTGGAAAACAGGAATCAGAAAGCAGCGGAAATTTAAAAATTTTTCCAACAAAAGGATCTTGGACTCGCAATCGTGTATCCAAATTCGTAGAGATCAAGAAAACTCACTTGGGTAGTAGCTTTCTTGACACGTTTTGAGCCGCCCTCAAACGCGCTTCATGTGGTAATGGCAACCCGTTCCTCGAAAGTCTCTTTCTACTTCAGAATCCATTGTAGGGATAACAATCCACACCAACCTAGATTCAATTCATGTTAGGGAAGTTCTTAACAATATAACATAAAGAAAGAAACATGAAACGAGAAAAGCAGGATTGAAACTCCCTTCGAAAACCAGTTTTGCGAAAGTAAGAAAACTGCCAGTCACAAAACCCTCGTGAAAAAATTCATCCTTCAGGATATGGACGAACGGTTTTCGCCATCTTCTTTGGTTCGATTTTTTCATTCGTTTCATGTCGGGTTCAGAATCGTTTCATCATCCCTTCTGATCGTTTTGCTTGATCCCCACTTTTTGGTAAAGCTCGAATCTTCAAAACTTCTAACTTGAAGTTCTCTAGAGATAGTCCACCAACTTGGCTACAATCTAACTAGTAAGGATGCTAGTTCTCTAGTTAGTGTTTAGGCTTAACCTAGGGTTTCGTTTATCTTGGAGAAAGGATGGTGTGCAACACATGAACCAAAAGAATTCTCGATTAGCTCTAAGGGGAGCTCGAGCTCCCCTGTATATAGGAGGGAAGTGGCCGAAATTCCCTAATCCTTATGGGCTTAGGATTTTGGTCCCTCTCTCCTATTACTTGATCATCAAGTAATTCTGACTTTGAACTTGAATTCAAATTCAAATCAACTTTCAAGAGAGCTAAAAATATCCAAACTATTTTTGGATAATTTGATACTTTATTTATTTTTATAAATAACTTATTTTTTATCTAATTAATTAATTCACAATTAATTAACTAGATTATTTTTCTCCAAAATAAGACTTTCTTTTTAATTCAAAATTAAACCAAAGTCTATTAAATAATTAATGTATATTTACACACGTATGAGACACGTGTCACAAGGACACGTGTCACTCACGTGAGCCACACGTGTGGAACCCTCTTGGCCCGATTAACTCGTTTAATCATTTTTAAGCCTCAACTCATGTAACCAAGTTGTTGTGTGTGACCCTCTAGGTTCTCAATTCAATTAGCAGTGACCCTAATTAATTAATTCACTAATTAATTAATCAGTCCACAGATTAAACGACCATAGTCTAGCAACAGGTGTTTAACCCCTAGCTGAATTGGAATGTTCGGATTCGACAGAACCTTTAAGTCATTGATTCATGTGAGATACAATCCTCCTACTTACTATCTCTCAACCATGATCCAGGGTAAGGGAATAATTAGAACCCTAATAATCTGGTCTTAAAGCTAAGTACATTTCATATCCATTTGATCTCAATCCAAGAAACCCTTTTCTTGATGTCTTGATCTACTGCCTTAGCCAAGGAATCCATATGGCATATGAATGACTTACACAATAAGAGATCACCTTGCAAACGCAAGTGTAGGTCCTTTCTTGATTCTCATTCACTTTCATGAATCACTTTTGCAGCCCCACCATAAGCCTTGAATCAGTTGTCTAAGGCGACACCCTTTAAAGCTTATACCTAAGACTATAGAGTTAACTCATAAAGTGACAAGGAACCTCAAGTCTAAGGATTAATTAATCACATCAATGACTCGTGAGATATTTCCTAATCTGGAAGTTTCCATTTCCTGAAATAGAAACTTCCTTTCCCATTTAGGAATCTTCTCACACGGGGCACCTCAGTGAACTTACTTATTGAAGTAAGCACCCTCATGTATCACGCACGTATCAACTATACACTTTGCACCTCCATGAAACAAGGTGGTCCTTCTTAAGGGCGTGATCCCACAAGCAAGCCTTAGAGGAGTCAGGTTGACACTCCCACTGTCTGTAGGACTCATCGGCTTGGAGTATTTTACTAATCATGACTTATGTGATATAGGGCTCGTTTCATGAACCATTTCTCCTAAATGGTAGAGTCCTAAAGTCATCAGGATTAGGGGAGTTCTCATACATGCGCACATAATGGAAACACTCAAAACACGTATTGGCATATAAAGAAGTGTTTGCCTATGATCAATCGTATATTATTCAAAGATTGTCTGTGATACAAGAAAAGTCCCAAAGCAGATTACGTCGAATCGGCTTTCTAGGGCACTATTCCTAACAATCTCCCACTTGCCCGTAAAAGCCATTTAGGTACTCTAAGTCCTATCTTCTCAAGATGCACTTCGAGAGCCTATTGACTTTGGGCGTTTCCAAAGTGGATCTGCTATATTCTCTGCTGATGTGACCCTCTTGTTTACACATCTCTTAGGAAACACCTTTTCCTTATAAAGTGATTCGTAATCACGTGTTCAGTCTCTTGGTGAGGTCTTGGTTCTCTTACTTGAGCAACCATCCATTTTATCATACAATATGATAAAGGAGTTGTTTCATGCTAGGAACTTCATCTAACCAGTTAGATGGAGTTTCTTACCCAAACACTTAACTTAGCGTCATATAATACGACTAAGTTCTCAACTACGATAGTCGAGTTTTGCAATGTCCGTCCTTGGAACCCTTTTCCAACACATTGCATTACCCTTCTGGTAGAAGTTTTATCCTTTCAATGATTTCATAATCATCTATGTTTGATGAACGGTTACTTCAAATATCCTTCTAACAACAAGATCTTTTGGGCTTTGTAAACTAATACATATCCTCATTTCTTCTCAAGTACTCTGAGGACATCCTTTACAGAGATCCAATGACCTTCTCTGAGGTCATATTAGATTCGGCCTACTACGCTTAGTGTTGCGCCATATCTAATTTAGTACATAACTTTTCATACATTATGTACCCGTTTACTTAAAGGGATTTTGGACATTCTAACTTTCTTAAAGTTATCTTAGGACACATACTCTTCAAAAGAGATGTTCCATTGTCCATACTAAACTCCTTTTAGTATTATGGTTATGTACTCGTTTTGTGATAATCCTTTTATTCTCTTAGATCTATCTTCTATAGATCTGAATGTCGAGAATATAGGATAATCACTAAGATCTTTCATGTCAAATTGTTTCTTAAACAAGAATTGGTAACTTTCACGTCATCCTTGACACTCCTAATGAGAAGGATGTCGTCTTTCTAAAGAACCAAAAATTGACTCTTACATCACTAACTTTCATATGTACACTTTTAAGACTTATTCGACTTCCATCTGTGTCAAACGATTTGACTATCCTATGGAATCGAATTGTCTAACTCCTAGAAGCCTTTATCAATCCACAGATTGACTTTAGGGATTTACATACCTTATGCATACTCCCACTGAATATGAGACTTATAGAAATACCTTATTTCAGTCTCTTTCAATCTCATATTGAACAAGATAGTTCTCATATTCATTTATCATATCTCATAGTCAGAATATGAGGATGTGTTAAACACAATCTAAATGGACTTTTGCATTTCAACCGTCAAGAAGGTTGTAATGCTTTCATTCACTCGAAGCTCCACGAGCTTGATCCTATCAGGTGGATCAACCAAGGTCAAAACTTGGTTTGAGTATATGGAATCCATATTGGATTTCAAGGCTTGCTTTCACTACTCAGATTCCAAATCTGACAGTGTCTCCTCTTCAAGTAATTCCTTGGCTATCCAGGAACGCGTTCTAAACACGTCTTAAGAGAAGGGTTTCACACGTGTACATGCTCTAAAGTTTGGCTAAGTTTTATCAGATGGGCTCGTTTCTTCTATATGTGGTGTGGATATTTATTCTCAAATTTCTTTGAGGTCTGCTTGCTTGTCTTTCTTCTTCTATAGGAACGACTCCTTAAGAAAGATACATACCTTGAGACAAACAACCTTTGTCTAAGGGAATCGCAGAAATGATATCCAATATTGTTTGTATAAACTTGAACTCATTTCAAGCCTATCTCCCACTATCCTCTTTACTTAAGAGGATTCCACTAAATTCTTGGACAAGAATAATTAGGGAATTTAGTGTGCCACATTGCATAGTGCAACTAAAGGACTGATTTTGGAAGGTACTAAATTCAAAATCTCTAACTGCATATTCTGGGAGTTTATTCCTAGAATGATTATAAGTCAGTAAAGCTTGCTATGGAATGGACCATATCCTATAAGGTTTCATTCCCTCATTCGGAAACACTAAGGTGTTCTCGAATTAGTTTACTGAGAGACAATCCTATTATTTCTAAGATGACTAAGGAATTAGTTGATAAGATATTGGCTATCTCGATCATATCGATTTGCCTATAACTTATGACTACTTCGGTTCCTAACCTCCTTTTGAAATTCTAAGAATTTCATATAAGTTTCGAATATGTACTTCAACAAGTACATTCATTCATAATGATTAAACTGACGATTGTATCTAGTGCTTACATTAGGCATCTTACACTCATCAGCATGGATCGAAATCCAGTATAATTTTTTGGAACGTCCACGTTTCTTATAAATGGGATTCAGGAACGCTTCCCTCAGGACAGGATTCACAGGAAGTCAACTCTATAGGTTCATTTTCATAGAATGATCCTAAGGTATCTGACTTGCTAATCCTTTTATATCTCAACGTTCCAAAGTAATTCGAAGTTTTGTCATCTTACTTACTTTTGTTATCTCGTTGTATGTTCAGAACATTAGTGCCTTGAGTCTTTGCACAACAGATTATGTAGAATTGACTCAAGACTAGTGAATTCTATTCCTAGTAGAATTACTAAACGAGGTAACATTTCAGAGTACTCATACTCTTGGCAGTTCCCTTTCAAAGTCCTTATTTGCTATCATAGAAGCAAACGTCCTATTTGATCTCTAGTGTCTTTTGGGCGTACCCCTTACATGCCTCTCCATTGGGCTCTTAAGGGTTTCTTCTTCTTTAGGCCTTCAAGCCTTTAACTTAGGGAGTTTAGAAGAAGAATTAACCATCTCAACCTTTTATTCCTTCTTAAGGATGCTCTCAACCATTATCAACTAAATGATTAACTATGCTACATTAGCATCATTGTAGTTGAGCATAAAGGGTTTGAATGATGGTGGAAGCAATGTAAGCAATCAGTGCATTGAGAACTCTTTTCTCGGTTGATGATCGAGACCATAAGATCTTCAAATAAGATCTTTAGACCTTGTTCATGTGCACTTGTTTCCTCATTTGGAATATTGTATAATTCCATAATGTTATACCTTGTAACATTTTTATGAGGTGGTTCGATTGCTCTTAAGTGGTTTGGAAAAATCCATTCACCTCAGGTTGCTTCTCTTTTGGCCCGGGTCGAATTTTCAAATAAATGAATCTCGCCTTATAGAGAACAATTTCTCCTTTCGGATTCTAAAATGAATTTTAGGATCCAAAGCTATTTTAGAGTTAGTTAGGACTTAGTCAACTTGTTTGACTTAAGGATGGATACGAATGGGTTTGCATTTCATATTGTAGAGAATCACAGAACTACAACCTAAATGCTAAGCAGAGAAAATGTGAGCATGCTGAATTATAACGATATACAAAAGATAAGGTCTTTAATCTAATGTAGCTCCCACTGTTTTTCAAAGATCTATAATTCCCAAAGATCTAAGAGGAACACGTTTCCCAACGGGTACTAAGATCCTAAGCATTTTACCTTGAACCCACGACTCGCGGACATTCTAAGTAAAACCCTAGGTAGGTACAACTTACCAATTCTAACACCTTTAGAACTCTTAGTAATTGTTTTGCATCACCTATCTTTCAATATGGACCCACGACTCGTGCGACATCCATATTTACTTAGGCGTTAAGCTAGACCCATCAATCATAAGATCATGATCAAAACTTAGTTCGAACGACCCACGACTCGCGGACATCGCCCTTGCCAAAATCAACCACGAAATATTGATCATTTAAAATGATCAATCAGGTAACTAAGAACTAATAAGCTCCACTAACTATCCCACGACTCGCGGACAATAACTAGCTTTACTTACTAAACTTAAAACCTATTGATGGAATGCTAGGAATTTAATTCAAAATTTGCATCTCGAATTAAATACCTATTACTCGAAATGAGCTTAATATTTAATGGGAATTTTCGAATCAACCGAAGAGTTGTTCGGTTCGACCTCACCAACATATATGTTATCCAATTTTATTAGTCTTGATTAATGCAAGTACAACTTAAATGCATTTCAAACAAGCACATAAACAGATAACATGTCCTAGCATGATACTAACATGAGATGATCATGGGTTCTACCTATCTTATGCGTGATATATGGGAGTCACTCCACAATCACAAGTTCTAACATACATGCCACATAAACAGTTTAAATCACATAAGGGAAAGCGGTAACAAAATACGAGCCCTATCTCTATTACATTTAACAATTGAGATTCCCCTCCCTAACATTTTGAGGGGTCTTCACTTATGGCCTCCTTGTTACTTGAATGTGGTCCATCTTACTCCATGGGTGCATTGTCTCCAAAATGAAAATAAAACCTCACCACCTATCTCTACTCTCAAATTACAATAAAAGGAAAAAGACATAAAGTAATAAGGCTCAATCTTCATATTGGCCTTAGACAATTACACGGGGCATACCCCGACCTAAAAAACAGTAATATGGAAAGCCACATAATAAATCACATAACAGTACGCACATAAGTGAGGCTCCAACCTCAATTGAAAAACGCAACTATAGGGCTCCAACCCCAATTTAAACCATCCATGTGCATAAATAAAAACCATACATAAGTCTAAACCCATGATCACCTAACATGCTTTTGCGAGAATTTAAATTTAACCAATAAATTAAAATTTCCGTTTCAAGTCCTAATGACACAAAACATGACTTGATGCGAGTCTTATTTATAAAAGTTTTCAATAAATCCCAAATTACCAAAATAAATAAAATTCCAATTAATTTCTGAAAATTAATAATTTTATCAAAGATTGTATTTTCCCAAAATATAAACCGTTTCAATTTCTCAAAAATCCCAATTTTAAGTTTTATTCAAAAATTAAAATAAATATTCAAAAAATAAAATTTTAAAATTAAAATAAAAATTGGGACTGGATTGCACGATAAATGAAAAACGGATTACGAAAACGGGGCCCTTGCACGAGAAGGGCCGCTCGTCGCAGGCGTGCGCGCACAGCGCGCGGCCCCTCTCGGCAAGGATGGCGGGCGACCTGGGCGAGCTATCCCGCACGCCTTGCGGGATTCTCGCCCAGCCTGGGCGGACGGCGTCGGCAGCCCTGGGCGGGCGCGCCTAGGCGCACCCGGAACACCTCCCGCGCGGTTGCGGGAGGGAGTAGGCGCACGGCCTGCGCACGCCTAGGACAGGCGGGCGGCGGCGCGGGGTTTCACGTGTTCTTAATCCAGGCTTTCCATTTCGTGTTTTCGTTCAAAAGCAAAACCAATCCAAGAAATCCAAAAACAGTTTATATAGCTTCAAACCTAAAATTGTTTTCAAAAAAATTAAATTTTGTAAAACTAATTTTCAGAAACTTTCACGAAAAAATACAATTTCGTAATTCAGGCTTTCTAAAACAATTACAAATACTCAATCGCATCAAGCCTAAGAATTTCTACCAAATTCAGAATAATTGAGACGAATCAGAAACACGATTAACGAGGTGGCTCTGATACTACTTGTTGGAAAACAGGAATCAGAAAGCAGCGGAAATTTAAAAATTTTTCCAACAAAAGGATCTTGGACTCACAATCGTGTATCCAAATTCGTAGAGATCAAGAAAACTCACTTGGGTAGTAGCTTTCTTGACACGTTTTGAGCCGCCCTCAAACGCGCTTCATGCGGTAATGGCAACCCGTTCCTCGAAAGTCTCTTTCTACTTCAGAATCCATTGTAGGGATAACAATCCACACCAACCTAGATTCAATTCATGTTAGGGAAGTTCTTAACAATATAACATAAAGAAAGAAACATGAAACGAGAAAAGCAGGATTGAAACTCCCTTCGAAAACCAGTTTTACGAAAGTAAGAAAACTGCCAGTCACAAAACCCTCGTGAAAAAATTCATCCTTCAGGATATGGACGAACGGTTTTCTCCATCTTCTTTGGTTCGATTTTTTCATTCGTTTCATGTCGGGTTCAGAATCGTTTCATCATCCCTTCTGATCGTTTTGCTTGATCCCCACTTTTTGGTAAAGCTCGAATCTTCAAAACTTCTAACTTGAAGTTCTCTAGAGATAGTCCACCAACTTGGCTACAATCTAACTAGTAAGGATGCTAGTTCTCCAGTTAGTGTTTAGGCTTAACCTAGGGTTTCGTTTATCTTGGAGAAAGGATGGTGTTCAACACATGAACCAAAAGAATTCTCGATTAGCTCTAAGGGGAGCTCGAGCTCCCCTATATATAGGAGGGAAGTGGCCGAAATTCCCTAATCCTTATGGGCTTAGGATTTTGGTCCCTCTCTCCTATTACTTGATCATCAAGTAATTTTGACTTTGAACTTGAATTCAAATTCAAATCAACTTTCAAGAGAGCTAAAAATATCCAAACTATTTTTGGATAATTTGATACTTTATTTATTTTTATAAATAACTTATTTTTTATCTAATTAATTAATTCACAATTAATTAACTAGATTATTTTTCTCCAAAATAAGACTTTCTTTTTAATTCAAAATTAAACCAAAGTCTATTAAATAATTAATCACATTAATTATTTAACACATAAATAAATATACACATATATTTACACACGTGTGAGACACGTGTCACAAGGACACGTGTCACTCACGTGAGCCACACGTGTGGAACTCTCTTGGCCCGATTAACTCGTTTAATCATTTTTAAGCCTCAACTCATGTAACCAAGTTCTTGTGTGTGACCCTCTAGGTTCTCAATTCAATTAGCTGTGACCCTAATTAATTAATTCACTAATTAATTAATCAGTCCACAGATTAAACGACCATAGTCTAGCAACAGGTGTTTAACCCATAGCTGAATTGGAATGTTCGGATTCGACAGAACCTTTAAGTCATTGATTCATGTGAGATACAATCCTCCTACTTACTATCTCTCAACCATGATCCAGGGTAAGGGAATAATTAGAACCCTAATAATCTGGTCTTTAAGCTAAGTACATTTCATATCCATTTGATCTCAATCCAAGAAACCCTTTTCTTGATGTCTTGATCTACTGCCTTGGCCAAGGACTCCATATGGCATATGAATGACTTACACAATAAGAGATCACCTTGCAAATGCAAGTGTAGGTCCTTTCTTGATTCTCATTCACTTTCATGAATCACTTGTGCAGCCCCAGCATAAGCCTTGAATCAGTTGTCTAAGGCGACACCCTTTAAAGCTTATACCTAAGACTACAGAGTTAACTCATAAAGTGACAAGGAACCTCAAGTCTAAGGATCAATTAATCACATCAATGACTCGTGAGATATTTCCTAATCTGGAAGTTTCCATTTCCTGAAATAGAAACTTCCTTTCCCATTTAGGAATCTTCTCACACGGGGCACCTCAGTGAACTTACTTATTGAAGTAAGCGCCCTCATGTATCACGCACGTATCAACTATACACTTTGCCCCTCCATGAAACAAGGTGGTCCTTCTTAAGGGCGTGATCCCACAAGCAAGCCTTGGAGGAGTCAGGTTGACACTCCCACTGTCTGTAGGACTCATCGGCTTGGAGTATTTTACTAATCATGACTTATGTGATATAGGGCTCGTTTCATGAACCATTTCTCCTAAATGGTAGAGTCCTAAAGTCATCAGGATTAGGGGAGTTCTCATACATGCGCACATAATGGAAACACTCAAAACACGTATTGGCATATAAAGAAGTGTTTACCTATGATCAATCGTATATTATTCAAAGATTGTCTGTGATACAAGAAAAGTCCCAAAGCAGATTACGTCGAATCGGCTTTCTAGGGAACTATTCCTAACATATTTGATAGCCTAAACTGACTTGAATATGTGGAGATGAAGTGGATCAGTCCTGCCCTGTTTTTTTCGTGACTTTTACCCTGTTTTGTTGGCCTGAAATTCATGCTGTTAACTGTCGCGTCTTCCCTTGCTGTTGCTGTCAGTTTTGTGCTTTGTTAAGGCTGATTTGTTGCTGCTTTTCATGCTATTTGTTGCTGCTTTTCTTGCCCATATATTGCATCAGTTGTTGCTGCGTTTAAGCTAGAAAAACAGGGGATGTGCAGGCGAGACACGGGTGTGTCTTTTCCTTTCTTTCCAGTGTGAACGGGGGTGCAGATTTTGGCCTGAAACTTCTGTACCGAGACACGGGGGTGTCTCGGTTAGTTCTTTAAGGGTGACACGGGGGTGTCACCTTCTAATTTCTTGCCTGTTTGTTGCCGGGAACTGTTGCTGCGTCTTGTTCTTTTTCTTTGTTTAGTTGCTGTTGTTTCTTCCTTTCATTGTTTTGTTGTGTTGAGTGTGTGTGCCTGTATATATAAATATATATAGATATTGTGTGTGTGTGTGTTTATATCTATGTTGTGCATGGTGTCATATATATATATTTACACATATAAATGTTTCATGCATGAAATGTTAAATGCATGCATGGAATTGGAATTAAATTGAGTTTGCATGCGTGAGGTTGCATGCATATTGTTTGCATGTATATATGTATATATAAACCTAAACTATTACATGCATGTGTTATAATATTGCATGAAAATTTTCATGAAATTGTTGGTTTTGCATGCATGGGTTACGTATGCATGTGTATATATATATATATATATATATATATATATATAAATAATATAATATAGTATATGTATATTATATTTAATTATATATTTATATATGTTTATTAAATATTAAATGTTATTTGATTTAATTGAATATTAGAATTTAAATGTTACCTATTTCATGTTTTATTTAATTTCCAAAATTTAATAGAATGTATCTAATTGTTTAATTTCTAATTGTAAATGCAATTGAATATGTTTAATTGTTTATGTTCTAATTTAAATGTGATTTAACTTGTGCTATGATTATATTTGAAATTCTTGAATTGAATTGATTGGAATGTGAAATTATGATTCGAATGAAAGTGAACGCTTCTAATGTCGAATGAAAGTAAATGAAAGTGAATGACTTGATTATATGATTTAAATTCCTTAATAGTGCACATGAACATTTTCGTAACATAATCTTATCTTTTATACATTCATATCATAATCATTTCATTGCCGAGCGTCTTATTTGGTCATATTGAGTCTCACCTCACCTCTCTTGCACAGATTTTGAGTCCGTTGCAGACGAGGCCGATCTGTGACGCTCGTGTGTTCTCCTTGTTGCCGTTTAAGGTGGGTTTCTCTTCTACTTAGATAAAACGACCCGATATATCTTCCTACGTGAAAAGTTTTAAGCCAAAGTAATATGATATATATATTGAGTCTTTTATCGAGTAAATGATTGCAAACGTAAAGCCCTTAATTCATGAATCCTACCTAATGTTTTGGCGAGAATGAATGAATGTTATGCACTGAATGGGGCCCAGGGGCTTGGTGTGAGTGGGGACTCGAGGAGGCAAGGGCTGACGGTAAACCCTCACACTAGTCCCACCAATGAACGGCGTAACCGGACCTCGGTAGGATTTAGCGAGGAATGGACGCTGAGTGCCATCTGGGGAGTCATGTTCCCCTTTTGGTCAATGAATGGGTGGATGGGCCTTGCAAACCCGCCACCAACCAGGAGGAAGAAGGTGTAAATGTTATTGAATGCGCACGAAAGAATAATTGCATGAAAAGAATGAATGAATGTTAAAGAATGAATGTTAATGAATTACACGAGGTGTTGGTTGGAGATAATGCACGCCCACTCGCGGGGCCACTAACGACCTTGACCTAATGTAAATGAATCGTTATAATCCCTTTTGATGATTTCTATTTGCCCACTTGGGAAATCCTTTAAAAACCTCACTTGGGATTATAGCTGGCATGTGATCGTTAAATACTGTCGTATATTATACTTATGCCCTGTTTTTATACCCACCAGTCCCTTTTGGACTGAACCCGTTTGGTTTTCAGTTGTGTTGTGCAGGTGTCAAGGAACTAGGCGGGATTTCGAGTCATAGGTTTTACATTCACTTTTAGCCCTTGTATTTTCGGTCTTACACTTGCACATGGTATTTTGATCTTTGTATATGATTAATTAATGGAGCGTACTTGTTGTTTTAAAGATTAATTAATGGAGCGTACTTGTTGTTTTAAGCCTTGACGGCATTTGATGATGTAAATGGCCTATTTTGGAACGTGAATGATTATTGTTTATATTACGGCCAGTTAATGCTTCCGCTTTAATGTTTATTCTGATTTTATGGTTCAAGGGTTAGTCCCGCCTAGCATAGAGTGTGTGTATGTCCCCGTTCGCCGTGATTTGGATCGGGTATGGATTGTCCATTTCATATTCGGGTCGGCTCTCGGTGCGGGGGATGTGACACCTTGCGCTCGGGTGTTACATCCTTATATGGTATCAGAGCCACGGGTTGCAAAACTCGGGCTCTCGTGTCGTGTGGGTCAGTCTAGGTCGTTCGGCATAGGAACTACGTGATAATGTGCGCGTTGCATCGATTTTGAACATGAAATTATCTTTCTTTTTAATCTTGTCGAATTACTTGTTGCATTTTATACTGGATCCGTGTCTTTCGTGTTAAATATGTGCCATATGCATGCCCTAATCGCATGCATGTACCTTCGAAATGAGTTATGATTTATAGGTTATAAAGATAATATCAAACCACGGCCAAGTATCATGCTAACAACGCCTTACTACAAGTTCTTTTTGAGGCATGGAGGATAGGAATGACGTATCGGGGGAAAGATATAGAGAATTCGAGAGGCGTAGTCCTCATAGTGAGAGTTAGAGTTCAAGGGATAGGAGCTGAAATGGAAGTTTGACTTAAGAAGAGGCAACTATAGAGGGATATTCGTAGAAATAGGAATTGATCGGCAAATATTTATGACTCCAAAGGTTGACATATGCGGCTCTCTTACATAAAAAGCCATAATTGGAGCCAACGGGATCGTTTAACCTAAGGAATGAAGTAAATGAACCTTGAAGGTATTTTGGTTCAGGGTTCGGACCATTGAAGAGGTATCGAGGACTGGGAGGAGTCAAGGTAAAATCAATTCGATGGAAATTGAGCACCAAGAGTTGTCAAAGAAGGGTTGCTAAATAAACCTGGAAATTAGAAATCGAGATTTTGGAGGTGAAGATCGAGAAGGGTTTAAATTTGGGTGCTCTGGATTGCTACTAAAATAAAAACTAGTCTGGAAGGGAGTAGAGAGAGGCAAGTAATTGTGTGAATACAAATTTAGGGAAGGTGGCGATATTGAGAACGAGACTTAAGTTCGTTTCTTTCCAAATCCAAGATGAATTGTCATGTTGAGAAGTTGAATTGGAAAATATGGAGCAACAAATGGGAACGCTAAAGAAAAGCAAAGACTGGTTGAAGGATTATTCTCGGGGAGAGACTCTTTTCAAGAAAATCCTACGCTCAAGTATAAGCAATTGGAGGCGAATTAAACTCATAAAGGATAAGCGCGGGAGTCTTGATCACGTTGATGGCGAGAAGTAGGGTTCAAAATTACATTGGGGATTCATTTTGTAAGAGAATTTGAGCAAGGTTGAAGGGCGATTCTTGGGGGTAAATGTAGAGGCTAACTCAGTGGATGTCGAAGAAATCAGGGATCGTGAAATTTCAATTCCGGACAGTGGAAGATCTAAGTGATGCACAGGATTCTTGGAAATCTTGAAGACCGTGGGAAAGACGAAGCATGATCAGCAAGTCAAAGTAACCTCGTGCTTGGAGGAACGAGAGAAAGCTACCGAGCTAACCACTTACCCCATTGGTGACAGGTTCCAAAACATTCATAGCACGTGCATCATACTTCACATTGATTATTTATTCTTCTTTATTTATGTTCGTGCGCGTATTTCTATTTGATTTCGTTGCTCTAAGGTGTTGCATATTTCATTGTCGCAAGTGTGCCACATGCATCGTCATTTTAACCCGACATGCAATTTAGTGTTTACTTGGTAGGAAATTCTTTCACATACTTATCAAGTATCTTTTCGACTGGCCACCTCTGAGTTAAGAGGAAAAAGAAATAATAGGGTAACACCTAACCAGGAAGATGACTTCGGTAAATAAAGAACTGCAAGTAAGGGATAAGATGGTGAAAAGGAACTCTGAAGGAACGTGAGATTAGATTTGTTCTCGAGGGTGTTGGGATCAAACAAGAATAGAGAAGGGGGTTTCGATTACCAAGGGAATTAAAAGAGAAGATGAGAGGATTTTGATGAAAGAAGGATTGATGAGGTTCAAGGTGTAACGACAAAATTTTAAGGGGGAGAGGATGACCGAGAGGAGAGCTTAAACTTGAAGTTGTGGTTGAAGAAATAATGAATAGAAATGACGGAGATATATTTAGGAAGACAAGGGAGTTATAAGGGAGTTTAAGGAAACTCCTACGTTGCGATGGCAAGAGGTAATCGATTCAAGTTACTGTAGAAAACAGATGTTGTTAATAAAGCTTGGTTCAATGAATTTGGAAAGAGATTTCAGAAGCAACAAACTGACAAGGATGAACATTAGGAAGATTCAAATCAAACTTAAAAAATCATCAAGAACATCCTCTCTTCGGTCAAGGAATTTTAGGAACCGAATACTAAACTTCACCCTAAAGAGTTAAAGAGAGTGAAAAGGGGCCAATCGAATGGAAGAAAGAAAGAGATTTGTATAGCATGTATTTTAAGGTCGGGAATGAACCTTTAGAGGCGCCAAGGGTAGTTATCTTCAATGGTAGGTTAGGTTTTGAGATGGGTGAAGGAAATAACTATGGATCTGAAATTCGGGACGGATGATCAAGGGGATTCGGGGAGGTCAAGCTCAGTTAATTAAAAAGAGTTGGTTGGTCGAAAGAAGATTATGGGAAATGACGAAAGATCGAAGAAGATTGGAAGCAGGACAAGTCAGAAGGGAATAAAGAATGAAATCCCTAGAGGACTGCTTGGTTGGGGTACCCTGAAGAGCTTAAAGACAAGTCGCGCATTGAATTCACTTTCGGGGCAAACCACGCTTTGGGCAACGAAACTTACCATTCTGAATTATGCAACTACGGTGAACGGTACCTGAAGCATCCATGATACACGCATCCATGCGAATTTAATTCAAATAGTTTTCTGCTATGTGCTTTGATTCCCTATCATGTTAACTTGGAATAATTGTTGATCAACGTGGATGATATCTATTACCTGCTTTAGGCGTTTTACATCATTTTAATTATTGTTTGGTGTTATGTTGCTCGGGAGTATTGGAGACTTCCTTGCTTTGTTGTTATTTGTAAGAGACGGGGATTCTCTTATTTTCGTTCGAGAGACGGGGTGCTCTCTTTGCTTGCGAGAGACGGGGTTATCTCATATCTGCTTGAGAGACGGGGTTCTCTCTTTGCTGTTCCTGAGAGACGGGGTTCTCTCTTTGGTTCTCTCATTAATGTTGGAGAGACGGGGATTCTCTCTTTGTGGTTTGTGAGGAACGGGGTTCCTTCATTAATTGTTTTCAGCAGATGGTGAATCCGAGGACGGATTCTTTTAAGGGGGAGAGGTTGTAACGCCCCCGTTTTTCTTATTTTGAACAGCATGACGTATGTGTTTATCAAATTACACGAATAATTAATTATACGTGTTTTATATATTTAATTTATTAAATGTATTAAATGTTAATTGTTTTATTTAATATTATTAATATTAAATACATTTATATAATAGAAATATATTTATATATATATATATATATATGCTAATTGTTACGTGTGCATGTTATGCATGCATTTTAGATTTTATAAATTATTATGCATGCATGTATTATAATATATATATATATATATATACACGTATGCATGCATTATTACATATAATATATTATATATGAATTTAATTGTTTATTAATGTTAATGTTATGAATTTTAATGTTTCATTGCGTATGAGTGACATTTATGTGCTTCGTTTCTATTTGAATTGATACCGGAATTTTATGTGAATTTAATATGTTGAACTTATATGTGTCTTGTATATGAATATTTGTTCGTTTCGTATTTTCGGATTCATTTGCATGTGTTTCGGATTTAATTTGAATTTTGGAATCCAAGTCGGGGGCTAACGAGCAATTAGCGCACCCTTGGTTCGGTATTTCATATCTTGAGCTCGGGAACTCGGATTCGAGTTCCGTCAACTTCGCTGAACTCGTAACGAAAATTCGAGTTTAGTAAAATTAGCCTTATATTTTTCTAACGTCATTTGAACCTCCGAAATTCAACCGAAAAATGAAACGGCGACGAAACTGACCTTGTTGCACTAAAATGACCATATCTTGCTCGAACCTTGACCAAATTAACTATGGTTAGACTCTATGGAACCCTAACTCAACCCTTTATCCATCCATTAACCCCCCAAATCGAGATAACCCTTCCCACTTCCTGAAAATTGGCCAAACACCTTCTGCTTCCCATTTTTTCCCGTAACTCAAGCTTTACCAAGAGATTCAAGCTCAAATCTCCTTCCAAACCTCCATTAATCCACAAGGTAAGCTTGGATATGTTATGTACATTCAATATGAGTCATTTTCATTCATTCATCCCCAAATTTGATCATGGTTTCATGGGAATTTTGACTGAATTCAAAAATAAGGGATTTAGAGCTTGTTGGTTGATCTCTTTCGTTTCTTCATGGATTTGATTGATTCCAAGCCTGAAAATGATTGTTTTGACATCCTCTTCTCATTTATGATCTGTGATTGCATGGTAGTTGAGGTATTTTTGAGATATCAATTTTAGAACTTTGAGAAAATGTTCATGATGAGTCACGTATGCCTTCTTTCTTCTTTGAACTCTTTTGGAACTGAGTTATACGTTGAATTAGTGTCCTTTTGCTGCATATTTGATAGCCTAAACTGACTTGAATATGTGGAGATGAAGCGGATCAGTCCTGCCCTGTTTTTTTCGTGACTTTTACCCTGTTTTGTTGGCCTGAAATTCATGTTGTTAACTGCTGCGTCTTTCCCTTGCTGTTGCTGTCAGTTTTGTGCTTTGTTAAGGCTGATTTGTTGCTGCTTTTCATGCTATTTTTTGCTGCTTTTCTTGCCCATATATTGCATCAGTTGTTGTTGCGTTTAAGCTAGAAAAACAGGGGATGTGCAGGCGAGACACGGGTGTGTCTTTTCCTTTCTTTCCAGCGTGAACGGGGGTGCAGATTTTGGCCTGAAACTTCTGTACCGAGACACGGGGGTGTCTCGGTTAGTTCTTTAAGGGTGACACGGGGGTGTCACCTTCTAATTTCTTGATTGTTTGTTGCCGGGAACTGTTGCTGCGTCTTGTTCTTTTTCTTTGTTTAGTTGCTGCTGTTTCTTCCTTTCTTTGTTTTGCTGTGTTGAGTGTGTGTGCCTGTATATATAAATATATATAGATATTATGTGTGTGTGTTTATATCTATGTTGTGCATGGTGTTATATATATATATTTACACATATAAATGTTTCATGCATGAAATGTTAAATGCATGCATGGAATTGGAATTAAATTGAGTTTGCATGCATGATGCATATTGTTTGCATGTATATATGTATATATAAACCTAAACTATTACATGCATGTGAAATTGTTGGTTTTGCATGCATGGGTTACGTATGCATGTGTATATATATATATATATATATATATATATATATATATATAAATAATATAATATAGTATATGTATATTATATTTAATTATATATTTATATATGTTTATTAAATATTAAATGTTATTTGATTTAATTGAATATTAGAATTTAAATGTTACATATTTCATGTTTTATTTAATTTCCAAAATTTAATAGAATTTATCTAATTGTTTAATTTCTAATTGTAAATGCAATTGAATATGTTTAATTGTTTATGTTCTAATTTAAATGTGATTTAACTTGTGCTATGATTATATTTGAAATTCTTGAATTGAATTGATTGGAATGTGAAATTATGATTCGAATGAAAGTGAACGCTTCTAATGTCGAATGAAAGTGAATGACTTGATTATATGATTTAAATTTCTTAATAGTGCACATGAGCATTTTCATAACATAATCTTATCTTTTATACATTCATATCATAATCATTTCATTGCCGAGCGTCTTATTTGGTCATATTGAGTCTCACCTCACCTCTCTTGCACAGATTTTGAGTCCGTTGGAGACGACGCCGATCTGTGAGGCTCGTGTGTTCTCCTTGTTGCCGTTTAAGGTGGGTTTCTCTTCTACTTAGATAAAACGACCCGATGTATCTTCCTACGTGAAAATTTTTAAGCCAAAGTAATATGATATATATATTGAGTCTTTTATCGAGTAAATGATTGCAAACGTAAAGCCCTTATTTCATGAATCCTACCTAATGTTTTGGCGAGAATGAATGAATGTTATGCACTGAATGGGGCCCAGGGGTTTGGTGTGAGTGGGGACCCGAGGAGGCAAGGGCTGACGGTAAACCCTCACACTAGTCCCACCAATGAACGGCGTAACCGGACCTCGATAGGAGTTAGCGAGGAATGGACGCTGAGTGCCATCTGGGGAGTCATGTTCCCCTTTTGGTCAATGAATGGGTGGATGGGCCTTGCAAACCCGCCACCAACCTGGAGGAAGAAGGTGTAAATGTTATTGAATGTGCACGAAAGAATAATTGCATGAAAAGAATGAATGAATGTTAAAGAATGAATGTTAATGAATTACACGAGGTGTTGGTTGGAGATAATGCACGCCCACTCGCCGGGCCACTAACGACCTTGACCTAATGTAAATGAATCTTTATAATCCCTTTTGATGATTTCTGTTTGCCCACTTGGGAAATCCTTTAAAAACCTCACTTGGGATTATAGCGTGCATGTGATCATTAAATACTGTCGTATATTATACTTATGCCCTGTTTTTATACCCACCAGTCCCTTTTGGACTGAACCCGTTTGGTTTTCAGTTGTGTTGTGCAGGTGTCAAGGAACTAGGCGGGATTTCGAGTCATAGGTTTTACATTCACTTTTAGCCCTTGTATTTTCGGTCTTACACTTGCACATGGTATTTTGATCTTTGTATATGATTAATTAATGGAGCGTACTTGTTGTTTTATGCCTTGACGGCATTTGATGATGTAAATGGCCTATTTTGGAACGTGAATGATTATTGTTTATATTACGGCCAGTTAATGCTCCGCTTTAATGTTTATTCTGATTTTATGGTTCAAGGGTTATTCCCGCCTAGCATAGAGTGTGTGTATGTCCCCGTTCGCCGTGATTTGGATCGGGTATGGATCGTCCATTTCATATTCGGGTCGGGTCTCAGTGCGGGGGATGTGACACCTTGCGCTCGGGTGTTACAATACAATAGCATAGTCCGTAAAGGATACGGCTGCAAGTTTTACCTTTTTCCCTTCCGAATAGTTGTGGCAGTCATAAATTAACTCCTCCTTTCGTTCCTATTCAATGTAAGCTTTCGGGTCATTTCGTCCTTTGAAGGAAGGAATGGAAAGCTTGATAGATCCGAGGTTATTGTCAATTACCCCTCTTCCTCTTCGTGGTTGTTGGTATCTTGGACGTCTATGATCTCTCCTTGAAGAGGCATTTGATGCAGCCTCATCCAAGTCATCTTCCTCATCATCAAATCCATCACGAGGATTGATACCCAAATCGGCTGGTCGTCGGTTTGGTCTCCTAACCGGGAGAGTATTTTGTTGTAATTCAGTCATCCGTTCATCATTTTGATCCAATCGATCCCGGATCTCACCAAATTGTACCTTCAACCTATCAAATTGTTGTTGCATTGCACGGAGGACAAAGTTAACGTCCATTGTAGGCTATTCATTTCGTTCTTCCATCATGTTTTAATCCTGCAAGAAAAATCGTTAGTAAAAATTACCTCACAACACTCCCTCACGTGTTTGCCCTCGTTTAGAGTCACTCACGCTCCTGTATCACTAAAAAATATGGCTTTTTTTGTGCTCACAACTCAAGCCTTTTACCACTCTTTTCTCTTAATTCTTGAAGAAAGACACAAGAAATTTCAGATCCATCAACCAAATAATCCCTTAAGATGAATGAATCAATAAGGGTGCTAAAATTGTCACAAACGAATTGTTACAACTAAAAAGATACAAACAAAAAAATCCACATGACTTATGATTTGAGATTACAAAGAAAATGACTAAAATAATGTTGCTCCCTCTTTTTTTTTCTTTTTTTTTTTTGGTTTTTTTTTTTTTTTTTGCCTTTTTCGATTTTTTTTTGCAGCAATATAACAATAATGAAAAGACATTATACAAAAGATAAAAGATACGGATACGTAACCTTGGATGGAAACCTAAGCTCTAGATACCAAATGATACGAACTCCACGTACTTGCCGTGAAACCCTATATCAATACCTGGAGTTCTTGAATCTGATCGTCCAATTCAAGGTTGAAAATAAGAGGAGTGTGACCCGTTTGCTATATTGAACAAAGAACCAACACTATCAGATTGTAAGTAACGCACCCCGTCGACTATAAGGAGTCGAGAAATAACATTATCCGGGAAAGGGGTTTGAAACCCTAATGTCGTTCAGCAAAGAACTTGAGAGAAAATCTCACTTGAATGAAAATTCAATAATTTTACTTCTTGATTCAAAGAAAAACAAGTTACAATGCTGAATATAAATATGCATGCATGGAATCCTAAGAGACACTAGAATACTAAAGGACACAAGCTATTCTCACCACTTGCCATGAAGGCTTACAAAAGTGGGCTTAAATAAACTAATATGCAGCTAAATAATGATAAAATAAAGGCCCAAATAATACTATAATAGGCTTAGGGCCGAATTACATCATTTCCACACTTTAGACTTTAGGAATTGGACATAAAAACATTGAAGTATTCTGAATTTGGTTCAGCAGCCCATCTTGAAGGTTGGAGTCCAGTTTGAGCAAATTGGTTTAAGAGATTTCCAACTTCCTCTTGGATAATTTTTGTAACGCCCCGGTTTTTATTTATTAATATCCTATGTCTGAAATAATTTTATAAATTATATTTATAATACTTTCATGAGATTTTATTAATTTATATCAAATTGGGGATTTCCTTTCAAGATTTGAAAGTATTTATTTCGTAAAATAATTACCGAAAATGATTTAATTGTCAAACTTGGCCTATACGTTCATTCTTTTAAACTTAGGGACCGAATTGCATGAAAACCTTTGAGGGCTAAAGTGATCACTTTCCAAACTTGATATCCTTAATTGATTAACTTAAATAACTTTGAGGGTTTAATTGTAAATATTACATATTTCCACAAATATCACGGTATATTGCATCTCCAAGCTTCTCATGATCATTTGCTTCCAAATTCACCAACATATCCATCTTTCTTGCTCTCGATTCTTCACGTAGAAAAGGGGGAGAAGAGATTTCATCAAATCATCCCAAGTTCATTCAAGAAACTCCAAGCTTTTAAGCTCAAGCTTCCATCTTCATCTTCTTCATCTATTTCTTTCATTCAAGGTTGGTTTTCCATGAATTGGTGATTCTTGAGCATATTTGATTGAGCTAGGGTTTGAGAATTGCATGCTAGATGAACTCCTTGTTGTGTAAAGCATGATTAAATGATGATATCTTGAATTATGGCATGATTAATTCATGAGATTCTTGAATATTTAGCATGAATGATCAAGTATGATCATGGGTGTGAAATCATGAATTCTTGATGATCTTGTGTGTTTTGAGTGTTTAAGTGCTAGAATATCATTTCTTGAACCTATATGCATCATATTTCCAGAAAATATATGCTTGTGTTGGTTAAAATGGAATTTTGTAGCTTTGTTGCTCTTTCCCGTAGCCTTCCCCTGTTTCTCTCTGTTCTTCATATTTGCAGAAACAGGGAACGGCCGTTCCCAGCCTCAAGGCATTGTGGGAACGGGCGTTCCCACCTTTTCAAATGGTTTGGGCGGCCGAGCATGGGAACGGCCGTTCCCATTTTGGCCTTGAGCTGGAAGGGCCGTTCCCAGCTTTCGCGCGTTTTAAAGGGAGAAAACGTTGGTGCGTTTTTGGGGTTATGGGAACGACCGTTCCCATTTTACAAAGGGGTCCGGAACGGCCGTTCCCAGCACGCTGACAGAACAAAAATGACTGCATAAAATTACATTTTTAGCCCCTCGATCCAACGACTTCTTTGACCCCGAATTGCTATAATATGTGTTCATATGATGTGAAACAACATGTTATCATACCACATTGCATTTTCGTGGCCATCTCGATACATTTCCGCCGTTCGTCACTTTTTGGGCATTTTAGGTCATGTCTCATGTATAAGTGTCGTGTTTGCACAGGTCACGAGGGTAGGAACGAGGAGCAAGCACCGTAGGCCGTGCCTACTTGTCTTTTGTCAGTATAGGTGAGGTTTTGTTTTGGTAAAACGAACCCTATAACCCTTATGTGCTAGTTTTCGGCCAAAATAGTATTTACATTATACTTTCTATAAATCATTGATCATTTCAAGCCAGGTTCAAGCAAGCAAGCATGTCAGGTATTGTTTCATGCATGTTTAGGCGAGTAGCATGACGGATACGTTTGGGCCCGAGGGTAGTGACCAGAGCCAACCGGGAAAGCAAGGGCTGACGGGTAACTCTGGCGCTATCCTCACCTGTCAGGGGTCACCCCTGAATCCACTAGGAGATTAGTGGAGGAAGGAGCTCCGGGCTTAGGGATTCATGTACCCTATGCTCAATGAGACTGGATGTTGGGGCCTTGCAATCCCTTCATCAAACCGGAGGGAAAAGGAGACTGGGGACGAGTCCGGCACCACGGATGCGCCTCGGGTTATTGCATGATTGTCATTTCATGAACGTGATATATGATTACACTCGCACGATTGCACGATAAATGAATTGCATGATCACCTATTGAATATTAAATAAGCAAGCATGTTCATGTTCCTTTGGAGATCGGTTGGAGACCGCCCTTACTCGTCGGGGCCATGTATTGATTGATTGCATGAAACGGCTTAATAAGTAATATTGATAGTTGTGATCTCGGGCGAGTTATCTATTATTGTGAACTTATACCTTTTAGTTATAAAACCTTACCCGAGGTTATAACTTGCATGTGATTGCGCTATATATATTTATGCCCCTCACTCAGTCTTCGGTAGACTGATACTTCACTTTTCAGGTACTAGAGAGCCAGTCGTGCTAGGCGGGAGTCCGGTCCAGTCTTGCATTGTCACGAGTCTAGCCGTGCACCATCATGTATATATTTTACCATTTCTCATGTTACGTCTGTTGTTATCACATTTTGAATACGTGATCATGAATAAGAGATGATAATGTATTGATAGTTAGTTTGGTATCTATACGTATCTATCTGATAAATATGGTACCTATATGTAATTATGAGTTAATGCTTCCGCTTTTAATTGATTATGCATTGGTTTGGTGTTGCTTTGGGGTTTAGTCCCGCCTAGCTCGTCTTTTCTTATCTTGTCACCCTTTCGCTATAGGTTAGTTCATGTACGGATTGTCCATTTCGTATGTGGATTGGCCTATAGTGCGGGGGTGTGGTACCTCCACGTGTCTGGGGTGCTACAATTTTGGCCCGAGCTCTTGTAATTGGACCACTATAATTTTGTTCCTTTTGTTTGCTATCTTCTTGAGCTGTGGATCGGTCCAGTTCTTTATTTGGGACAAGATATGGCCGTGGTTCATCATGATTCACATCATACGGTATTTATACAAAAGTACATACGTTTTTATTTAGAAAATACACTTTTATACGAAAGTGTACACGTATTTTATACATAAAGGAATCAAATACGTATACGTATATTATACATGTATACCATAACATATATCAATTGGTCAAGTATAATTATGTAACAATTAATTAAACATGTAACGTGTTAAACTATCGGTTATACTTTAATTATGTAACATTAAATAACATGTAATATTTAATTAAATTAGGTAAGAAATTAAATTACCTAAGTATGATCATAAAATAATTAAAATGTAACATATAACACGCTAGAATAATTGTCACATAATTAATTTGTAACAAAATTAAATCATGTAACACTTTCATAATAAACTATACTATAAGAGACATAATTCATAAATTCATGAATATTTAAAACATAAATTAAAACACATAATTCATACATAAAATAAAACATATATTAGAACCTAAACCTAGCATAATTAATAAATAAATTAAAACATAAAATAAAACGTATATTAAAACATAAATTAACTAATTATAACAAAAAAAACAAAATAAGAAAACTAACCTTAAAAGGGGGGAATGGTTCGTACTCAAGGGGGGAGAGGGAGATAATGGAGTGAGAAAAATGAGACCCCAATACACTTATTTATAGTAGTTGGGAAGGACCAAAGTGCAATAAATATTTACTTTAGGGACTTGAGGTAGGGTGTTTTATGAAATTTCCAAAAATAGGTTTCCTTCTTTACATAATTGTCACAGCAGGGGTATTATGGTAATTTTACCTTTCTCCTGAGTATTTTTGAAGTTGGAAAAGTGTCCAAGAGCTAGGAAATAAAATTAGCTTCGAAACGGCTACTCACGGGTCGAGATCGGACGTACGGTTTAAAAGTTATAAGCTCCGGAAGATAGGGTTTTCTGGAATTTCGAAAATTATTTTAATTATGAAAGAAATACTTAGAGTATGATTTGACGGTCCAAAGGTTCTTCAAAAGTGTAGAAAAATTCGAGGAACGTTATGGTGATGGTTTCAAGGCTTAAATCTAACTATCAAAGGAAATATATTCTACCGACGAAAATTTTTATTTGAAAAAAAATTCTTAAATTGCTCTGGACACATAAACGAAACCTCAAAGCATTGAAAAGATAGTTGAAAAATTCTAAGAAAGTAGGTATAGGTTCTTTGAGGTCTCTCGAATAAAATGGCGTAGTGCTGGTTCGGAAAATGAATAGTACTTTTGACAAAATTTCCCAAAATACCCCTAATGATCAAGAAAGGATTTCGAAACTTGGAAAACATGTTCATATGAATGGGGAACATGAGTTATGAACCTCTAGGGTTCCAATGATATTCTAGGACAAGGTAGGCTCGGGAAATGAATTGTAAATTCGGTTCGTGGTAAGGAAATCCCCCTTAAAACACAGTACGACTAATGAATGCACATTGTTTACATAAGAATGCAATGCATGAACATTTGTAAAGGTGAACCAAGGTATATAAACACATTCTTGTCCTCTTTGATTTACTGTTTCCAGTTTGGTCCTGATACGGGCTGTTACAATCTTCCCCCCTTAAAAGGAATCTGTCCTCAGATTCCACAACCGTTCTAGGGACAACTTAGGGTGATGTTCTTGTATCCCTCTTTGGTTACCACATTACTTTCCAAATATCGTGTCTTTTCTCAGGAGTTGTTGTTAGGTAATTTTCCAATATCTCAATCCAAGTAACTTTATTTCAAAAAATCTTTATCTGGATTAAACCATCGGTTGAGCTTGATCCTCGCGGTACTTCCTTTATTACCAAAATTTTGGACGACTCAGCAAAGTACCCGACAGTCTAATACACCATCATGGCCTCTACACTCTTTATCGTCCCCAGTGACTATTCATATGTCTGAGGATGGGCTGTTATGATGAAGTCTAAGTTTCTTCCCATAACTTTGGAATACTCTACCGAAATTATGTGTAAACTTTGGATCTCTATCAACCGTTATATTAGACGGTGCTCCATGAGATCTCACAATCTCCTCTTGATACCGTTTTGCCAAAGAGTTATCCTTATTCGCTATATTAACTGATAAGAAATGTGCTGATTTAATCAATCTGTAGATTATGACCCTTATACAGTTCTGTCATATTCCGTCTCACACTAAGCTGGTGATAAGGTCCATAGTTGTTGATTTATCTCCAAGTTTGAATTGGCAAGGTTTATAACTTTTCACCTGGCTTTGGGTATTTTTCTTTATCCTCTTGAGAAGCTGAGCATTTCTTGACATTTTCAGCTACGTCTCTTTCCATTCCGTTGCCTCAGAGGTGTTTTGTGAGATCCTGATGCATTTTTGTCCCTCCAGGATGTATCGTATATTATGTCTTGTGTGCCTCTTCTTATTCTTCTTCTTGAATTACTGAAGGCATACCAACTCTGCAAATCCCATCTTCACTAACTCTGGACTTCGGTCTTATCATCCTTTCCTTTGAAACGGTGAACATTCCTTGATCCACGTATCATCAGATTGTGCTTTCATCCCTTCCTATTTTAGTGGTGATAATATATCAGGGTAGCTAGTCTAGCTTTCCGACCTAGCACATCAGCTACCATATTAGCTTCTTAAGATGGTACCAAATTATGCAGTCATGGTCCTCCTGACGGAACAGATAGAATAAACTCTTTTGATTTGTGAAAACTTCAAATATAACCCAATAAAGGTAATGCTTCCACTTGATAAGAGCGAAAACAATTCCTGGTAACTCCAAGTCATATGTAAGATAATTGATCTCATGTGGTTTAAGATTTCTTTAAGTATGCACTGTTATTTCTCCTTATCGCATCAAAATGTTATCTCTCCTTCTTTTGATGCATCTGTATAAGTTGTATAACCTCCGTTCCTTCAAAGAAATTCCTTGACGGTTTCCACTTCACAATTGTTTCAAATTTTGAGAGATCCACACTAATACCTAAACAGTTGCGATACGCCCGAGAATTGTGACTCTTTCTCCAGCCAAAATTTGCATTATCTGAACTTGGCTTATGGCTCATGATCCAGCAAAGTGTTTATCACTAAAGTAAGAAGGTCCTTTTTACTTTTTCAACAAGGTTGTTATGGGTATATGAGCCGATCTTTATGTAATTTCTTTCGAGACACTTTATAATATTCCATCTGGTAAGAAGCCTTTACTTTAGATGTATTATGTGATAATATCAAATCCGTCACTGTTTCTATCCTTGAAGGTTTATCTGCAACTTCCTGAGCCAGGGGTGATACGATCAAAGAGTGTTTCTCTTTTCTACCTAAAATTGTATCCATTGAACTTTGTAGTTGACTTGTGCTCCAGCGAAGTGCCCAATACTAGTTGTCATATGAATCATGCATCTTTAGCCATTAAGTACATCACAATGTTGCCAATGAAGCTTAGGATAACGTGTAAGGATACCCTCTGGAAATCCAACACATTCTCAATTATTGTAGATATAATAGTCAGTTCCGTGTTATCTTTGTGAAATTGGAGTGCCTTTAGTTCTGTATGGAAAACGGTCCTGGATCATCCTTCTTTGTCCTTCAATTGGGGACATGCTGCCCTTATTCAAATCTAATTTGAACCGTAATCGGGAACCTCGTAGTTTTCCAAATAACTTCTCGATTAGCGGTAGGGGATATCAAATTTTCCTTACTATCAGGGAATTTAGTTCTCTTCATATCATTATACCAAGTGGATGTTTCACATAACGCGAGCGTTTCCTACAACAACACGCTATGGTAGTTACACCTCAATTTTATATCTTTAATAGGTTACTTCTTCCATCCTCCCGTACTCAGTCGGAGTTGTTCATTATGGTTTTCCTCAAAAGTGGTCTTACTTTCCTCATGGCTGATATAGTCCTAACACACTTATGCTCTGGAGGTAATAAGTTTCGGTGTCCAAGGGCTCCTTTAAGAACTCGTATACCACCTCCATTTCTCTTACAAGAGTTGACCTTTATTGCTTATTCAAAGAACAGGCTACGTCGCCCCACGAAGGTTACTGTTTAACTTCCCATAACACATACTTCGTTTCTTCTACTTCCCAACCCTTGTCCTTTCCTTGGACGATCCCATATCTCATTCCAGTACCAAAACAGAATTCGACGAATAGTAGTGATTAACATCCGATAAAGTTATGCGTTTATATACCAATGATGCAACAAAGCAAATCTCAAAAGAGATTTAATGTGATGTTTGCATGACCAAGTACTTAATAGGAACAAGTACGCACACATATAACCTTGATGTAATGAATGCATGGCGCCAGGGTTATAGAACCTTAACTGGCGTGTTAAGAGCGTGTACCGTACTTCTGGCCATATCAACGAAATCCGAGTTCCCACTTCGTTCCAAAGCAGGTACTTTTGGAAGTCAGGAACACCAATTAAAATATAATGCATGTGGGTCAGGAATGGTGCACAACATGTCACAGAGGTAATATTCATGAAACACGTATACAGAGCACTTATTAACATATATGAAGTACATATCAAAGTGGAGAACCAAAGCCAATCAGCATCCATTATTCAAACAACAATATTCAAGTAACAATTATATATCACGGATCATCAATTATCAATTAGCTAGCACTTGTCAACGTAGGGAACAACAAGTCATCAATGTTCAAAATTCAAGTAATCAGTATCCAAGTAGCACATAAAACATATTATATAGGGGCCTTGTCGGTATCTTGAAGTGACTCTAGGACTTGAAGCACGATCGGGCTAGAAGTGTAAATAGGAAATTTCCACAAGTTAGAGATACAAGTAAGACGATGAAGGAGGTAAAAATCTGAAAATCGTAACCTCTAACAAGTGAATGGGTTTCCAAAAGTACTGAAAGACTCAATAGAACTCAAGAGTTTTGATGTTGATAAAACTAGACGGTTGACTCGGTTGAAAAAGGGTTTTAGTACTACAATTGTTACAAATCACATGTTGGTCGGCCTCCCCAAACAGTGATCAATCACAATTTAAGCACTAAAGACACGAGAATACTTGTGAGACTCTAAGAACCCCAGATTTCCGCAACCTGGGGCTCTGGTACCACCTTAGCTGTAGCACCCCAAAGAGGCCACAACCCCGCACCGTCGTACCTCTCAAGTGGCTAAGAGACCTAGCACCCAAGAAGCACGCCGGCGAACGGACAAAACATTACAAGATCAGAGTACTAAAAGGGAACATTGCATTGGAAATATGAGAAATTTAAAACTTTCAAAACATAAAAAAGGAGACAAAAGAGGCTGGTAGCCAAGTACAAGGACTGTACAGGAATCTCCTTCAATAGAGTGTCAGGGAAAAATATGACTTGTGAAAACAAGTAACAAAGGACACCGGAGGCTAGACCGATAAGTACCTAATTGAACACTACATGATCATCCAGGGGGTGGTGTCCAAGATGGATCAAAAGAACCTGACCACAAGAGCACAACAAAGGATTTCCTATACTTCAAGATACCAGCCAAAAAGCTATCACTGAACCTGAAACCATGAGGTCAAAAAACTGGGTGGAGGTATTAGTCAAAGGGACTAAGTGAGGCATGACTTTTGAAACAATATAAGTACTTAAAACTTTAGGTTTTCAGAAAAGGATTTACTTTGAAACTGTACTTTAAAACTGAAGTTCGGAATCTTTATTTCAGGATCGTACTTTAAAACTTTACTTTGGAACAGGATTTTCAAGCAAGCACACACATGCGCACACGTCAGAGGTTCTGGTTCATATATACTTTATCAACGGGGAACAGGGTATTGGATATTTTCCGAAAGTATGAACCAGACTTTAAAACCAAAGTTGCCCGCAAGCTAGGCCATATCCATCCTTTACTCCTCAAAACATTTACAAGATTGGTATCGAGATCCATTAGGACCCCGACACCCACATACACATGCACCACCCCTTCTCCCCTTATTGTCACTCCCAGGGAGCTACCCCGCGGTGATGTACGAAACGGGAGGAATTTACCACCTCTCCCGACCTTCGATGTGGAGTAACCAACCTCCGATTAAACCATCACCAAGGTCAGTACGGCGGCCAGTATCGTAGTAGCCATTGGCGCACGCCTCCGAGTCTACTACTTAACCATACCGCCAGGGCCCAACATAACAAAAATTCCAAAGCTTGCATTCAAAATAACAAAAGTGCATAAGCACACAGAGTTCAGAAGACTGAACCTTTATTCAAAGTGGTATAACAGTGAACAAAACGTGTACCAGAGATTATTGACTTTAAACTTGAAGCATTGTCCCAAAATGGGAAAGCATTTAACTTGAAAGATAAGAAACTTTGCACCCGAAGGCGTTGATTTAGAAATCGTTTGAATACGTAGGAATATTCATGGTTCCAGTTGAAATAGTTTAAACCTCACCTATAGAAACGGTATTAAGCAATAATACCAGAGCCACAGCAAATCCAGACTTCACCTGTGAGCGGTGAATGATTAAGTTTCTATTCATAAACCATATAGTCACATAAAGAAGTAAGGACGACCTCAAGTCATTCAACAACACATAACGATATCATATGTATAGGACGAAACATCATCAAAGTATATCATATCATGTGGCGAAAGTGTACATACAGTGTGACGCCCCGTTTTCTCGAAGGGCGTTCTTACGACATCAACAAGTAAGTCTCTACACTTATGCGTGTTTAATTTAAGAGTTCTTGAATTATGTGATTTAATGTAAATCCAATTTAATATGTGTTCATTCGAATTATTCTAAGATTAATTGTCAACTTGATTAATTACGAACATATTTAACCCTAACTATATAATTTGATTTAATTCAAATTTATTCCATGAAATAATTGTCAAGTTGATTTTAAATTCATCATGTTACTTAACTTGTTTAATTTCGGTTTACTTGAATTCCTTGAGATTAATTGTCAATTATGTGTTTACGAAGTGTCGTTAAATTGTACGAAAGGTTTCTAAAATTAAACTGAATTAAACTCTAATTGGTAAATCTATCTCTTTCATTTTAATTTGTAAAATTAATTCGAAGCTTGAATGTTTATTCGTAACTTTACTAATTTTATTTACGATTAATTGTACGCGACATTTATCCTTACTACGCGATAAGGATACCCGGTTGTATATAGCTTGTGCACAAGACACATTTCTCCCAATCCCTTTTTCTCTCTCTCTCTCTCCTCTCCCACTTTCTCTCTCCAGCGGGTTACTATCGCGGCTTCGGTTACGAGCCCATAACTCGATCGTTTCTCGACGGAATTCAACAAACGAATAGTCCATTTCGACTATCTCGGCGAGACCGACGCAAGAGTACCAATTTCACGGTCTAACGACGAACGGTGGCGGAGTTATGGACGGATTTCAGTAGCAGCGGCGGAGCTGTCAGACCGCCGCCACTTCGCCGGCGTTTCGTGGCGGTTTCCGGCCATCTCCTTGTTACACGTGCCCCATGCCCAGACAGAGGACTTCCAGACGCTTCGTTTGACGTCGGAATCACGGCCATCGGAGCAGAGACGACGCCTCACGCGCCGCCCAAAGCTCGCGGCGGCGGCGCGAGTTACTGTAGCAGCAGCGGCAGAAACTTCGGCGGCCAACGGGGGCCTTTTCCGGCCATCTTTTGGTCTCGGGATCTTCACGAAAGTTGTTCGGAACGACGAGAACTAGTGACCTGTCATCAGGCGACTCCAGATTCGGTGGTTTGGTGGCGGATCGGTGGCGGCAAAGTGGCGGTGCAACGGCGGCACTAGCTCCGAAGATTTTTCCGGAAAGCTACCTTAGGGCTTTCGAAGAGCTCGTCATGGGTAAGACAACACCTCTTTCGGATCGTATTTTGGTTCACCGGTTTGGAAGTAATTTGAGTTTGAAGATTTAGGGTTTTCGTGTTCTTAGATTTCAGATCTAGGACAATCGGCTTGGAATTTCCAGAAATTGATCGAGGATTCGGAACGGGCACGAAGACTTCATTCGGGACTGATTTTTCGGGATTTTTCCGGCGACTTTTGACGGCGGTCCGGTGGCGGCCCGGCGACTTTCCGGCGGCTCCGGTGGCGGCACTCCGGCGAATTTTGGACAGAATGTTCGTCTCGTTGTGGTGAGTTCAACGCCACTTTCCGTTCGTTAATCGGACACTCGATCTATTTATTACGAATTATTTTGCGTAATTGTGATTATTTGAATTAATTGTTTTAAGTGCAAATAAATTGGTTATTGTTGGTTTGTTGATCGAGATGTATTCCAATCGTATATGAAAACATGTGTTGAATGGATTGTGATATGTATGAATGTTTCGATTTACAATTTGAATCCCGATGTGATGAATTTAATCTATTTGTTAAGTACGAAGGGGTGTTAGTGTAATATCTAGAAACTAATCTTTTATGTGACTAAATGAACTTGAATGATATTTTAGAAGAACGAACACGTTGTGATTTCTCTATATGAATTTGAGACTTTCTCAATGTTATGTTTGTTGTAAATTGTATTTCCAATATTAAATTTTAGATACATGAAGGATGCTTGAACAACTTGAGACTTTATGCATGATAGGAGTTAGAATTGTAATATCTTGATTTACTCTTACTACTTGAAAATGGTATATTATGAATTACGATAAATTGATAATTGTCATGTTTGTAAGTAATTAATTCCTAGTGGAATAACTATATAAACACTTTAAACGAACAATTATGCTTAGTAATCAACTAAGGGGATGTATGTGTAATAATTCTAAACTTTTATAAATAACTTAGGGGATGTAAGTGTAATATTTATGAAACTACGAATGTGACTTGAGCTTGTGTACCAAACATGTTGTGAAGTTGTAAAGTATGATCTTAAGTGAATTAAATGTACTCTTTATTTGTATCAAGCATGCCATCTACGCACAACAACTTTGTATGTTTATACGATCAAGTTGCTCTTACTTATGCACTTTATAACTCGACATGAACTTGATGCTTAATTATAATATTATAATTGAACCCTGTGATATTGGATGATTTAATATGCATTTTCTGAATACATTGACTTCCTAAATTGATCTTGCATCTTTGGATATGGAATTGCATGATGGTTGCTTGTAAATATGACCTTGTTGAGCATTGATTTGCCTTAAATGACCACGACACCTCATCCAAGCACAACATGAACACTTATGCATAACCACAATCACGTTGAGCAACGCCGTGCGTCTTGTTTGGTTCATATAGAGTCTAAGTCTGGGTTCTGTATGTCTTGTCACAGAGTTTGGTGGTGCCGGTGGGCCCGAGGTTTAGAGTGTTTGGCCCTTCACACTCTCAGACTCTACTTTCACGAGGTGAGGTTTAGGATTTTGTATAGTTATGCGACCTATGACCTTAATATGCTGATTTCAACCCCTGCATGCGAGTATATCTATTATATACGTATGTGTTGGATATGATATGTTTATGACCTTGTGAAACAACTCTGTTTTGGAAAAATTAGATATGAAAGCATATGTAAGCTGTTTCGGAAAGTTAAGTTATGTTATGATTATGTAGCGAGATTGCCATGAAAGATTGGCGTATGTGATCCATCGTGATCTGTTCTGTTGTGATCCATCGTGATCTGTTCTGTTGTGATCCATCGTGATCTGTTCTGTTGTGATCCATTGTGATCTGTGTGTGGATCGATCCTGGTGAGCTGCGTACGAGTGGAGACCGGCACGGCATAGGGCCGTCGGATAAGCCACTGTGCTAGTTCCATTTGAGATATCATTGCGCGACCTTAGGGCGATGAGGGAGGCGTGATATCTTGAGCCTTCGGCTAAGGCCGGGGAGGACTCTTGTGGGTTCGCAACCCCTTGAGGGTGAGTCTATTTTAGACGGTTTATTCTCGATGGTATGGGGACGGTACATCTCCTCCATCATTGGTGTAGAGGTTGGATTGATTTTGATTTATGTTATGAGGAGTTGAGGTTGGAAGCTCGTACTCGCCGAGCAGTTGATTATGTTATGTTATGGAATTATGAATCGGGATAGAGTCTTTCTGGAAAATGATTTCCAAACTTATATCTATATCTTATTTGGGTTCTTTCAAAATGTTTTGGTATGTAACACCTACTCCCGGTTCATGAGTCCATCCTTTTTATTCTGTGCTATGCTCCTTATATATATATTGTGGGTGTGCGTTAGCCCCCTCACTCGGTCAAGTTGACTGACCCCTCATTTACACTTTTAGTTGCAGGATTGTTGGCGTTTGCTTGGCGGAAGTGAGTCCTTTGAGTTGCACTTCGTCGGTCTAGTCTTTCTATTTGCATTTGTCTTTTCATACACTTTACTTATGCTTTGACTTGTAGACTTGAGATTATATTTTACTATTCGGTAGCCCTGTGTGGCACTCTCATTCGGCCCTTGTGGCACTTGATGATTATTACTTTATGTTGATATTCGGGACTAGGGATTTATGCTAGTTGAACCCGTCACTTGTTATGTTTGTTTATCTATTATTCGGGATTAGGTATCTATGCTAGTTGAACCCGTCACCTGCTTTGTATGTTTTGTTTTAAATGCTTCCGCTATCTATTGTTGTTGGTTTTAATTGCTCCGCACTATGAGTTTTGGTCAAGTTAGATCCGCCTAGCCTAGTGTGTGAGTTGGTCTCCCGTTCGCTCTGATTCGGATTCGGGCATGGACTTTCATTTCATCTTCCGGGTCTGGGTCATAGTGCGGGGGATGTGGCACTTCTCCGTTTGGGGTGTTACATCCTTAAGTGGTATCAGAGCTCTAGGTTGCAAAACCGAGCTCTTGAGTCGTGTTGAGTCTGTCTAGGTCGTACGGCATAGGAATAACTGCGCATTGCATTTATTTGACTTGATATTTTGACCCTTCAGCATGAATTGTTTTGTGATTATATGATTGTGTGCACATTGTGACTTTGATTATGCCACATCTTATTTTATGTGCTTTATAAATTACAACTAATTGTTGCATTTATGTGATATACGTGTTACATTTCATTTGCACTTTAACTCCCATGCATCGAATTTAGTGTTCGAATTTCAGGGTACCCTATGAGTCAACACTAAGATTTCCCTCCGTCAACACTACCTATTGGTACTATAACGGAAACACGCCATAATTCGAAGATGAAATGATTCTTTAACAAGATCAGTGTTCATGAAAAGGTTCAGAGTTGAAGGAATGAGATTTGCTATATTGACTTACTATCTTAAAGTCAATTGAAAGATGAAGTTTAACGAATTTTAACCTTGATGATTCGTTTATTTGGAAGTAGTCACCTTGTTGAGGAAATGAGTCAATAGAGGAGAATTTGATCAAGTAGAACCGTTTTGAAGGAGTTTGATAAGCTTTCGCCTTGATGATTCGTTTATTTGGGAGTAGTCACCTTGTTGAAGGAAACGAGTTAATGTAGAAGAATGCGATCAAATAAGATCCGAGCAAGTTCAAGGAATGTGGGTAGGTAACCATGTTACTTAAGCAACGAGTTACAAACCATCAGTGAGTATTGAAGGTTTTGGTGCCGTTTAGAGTTAACGAACGACAAGACAAGATTGGTTGTTAGCTCTTTGGGTGTTTCTCTAAGATGAGATGGAAGACATTGTTGACGCGGGAATATAACACTTAGATGCTGAAAGACTTTATTCAAGTTTTAGAATTATATATCATGGATTGCTTTGGGAAGTACTTAGCACCACGATCATCCAACGAAACTCTGAGGTAAATATCTAATTGACAAATGAATCATGGACAACTCCTTAAAGATGAGAAATTCTTGGGAGAAACTGAGGATGATTCTAGTTGAGCAAGGATTACGGTCTAGTAAGGGGTTTGGTGATAAATGAGCGTTGCTGAGTTACCACTCTATGAAAAGACTCAAGACAAAGAGGTTTAGATGACGAGGGTTGCATCGTTGTCGGCTTAATCAACTCCTACTGCTTCATCTCAACTTCCTGTCAAGAGTTTGACACTACGGTGATCGGTATGCCAAGCATTCATGGCATTTGCATACATGCATCGTTTAAATACTCTTACCTTGTTTTGCTTGATGTGGGTGATGACTATTATTATTTTAATTGTGATAACTTGGATACCTGATCTAGTAATTGTAACTTGAAATCCCTACTCGTTATGAACCGTTGCTGAGATGATGAATGAGTTATGTAGTTATGTGAACTATTCATGCCTATGTGTTTTAAAACTCTTTTGATTGCTCACTAACTTCCCATACAACATACATACATACATACTGTAACCTTGTTTTATAGGGATTCCATCGCGATATCCCCCTTGAGTTGAGGTATGAGCGTTGAATCTGCGCTCAAGGGACACCGATATCAGTTGTATAAGGTACACCAAACATGCATCGCATACTTTTCGTCAAGTGTTACTGATGTGTGTATGTATGAATAACTGATCAGTGGATTTATGTGTAAGAGAGACCTTAGGTTCCCTCTTTTTATGTGTTGGAGAGATGTAGGATTCTCTCTATTTATGTGGTAGAAAGATGTTGGAATCTTTCTAAGTTTTGTGCGCGAGAGATGTTGGATTCTCTTGTACTTAGATATTCGGAGATGCCGGATTCTCTTGAATCTAGGTGTTTGAGAAATGCTGGATTTTCTCAAACTAGAATGTTGGGAGATGTTGGAATCTGCCCGACTTAGGTTGAGAGACGGGGTTCTCTCAATTATGTGCTTGAGAGACGGGGTTCTCTCTTTTATGTGTGCTCGAGAGACGGGGTTCTCTCTCCTGTTGGTGCTGAGGGACGGGGCTCTCTCACTTATGTGTTGAGAGATGGGATTCTCTCTTGTTTGTTGTGGTTACGTTACGCGCTGATCTGACTACGGGTAGCAAGTGGTGCATCTGAGACGACATCGAGGTTGGGTGCAGTTGCAGCTATCCGATCATGGGAATGACCGACCGAGTTCGAAACAACTAACGGATCAAGTACTCGCACGGACCTCGACGATAACAAGACATCCTAAAGGAGGTTCAGTGTAGATGACCGGAGTAAGCCTCACCATTTGAGTTATGATCTTACGTGAGTTCCGGAGAAGGGTTGGAGCACTACAACTCGAGGATCTACATTTTTCCAGTGGAACCTGGGGACCAGGTTCTCTTAAGGGGGGAAGGTTGTGACGCCCCGTTTTCTCGAAGGGCGTTCTTACGACATCAACAAGTAAGTCTCTACACTTATGCGTGTTTAATTTAAAAGTTCTTGAATTATGTGATTTAATGTAAATCCAATTTAATATGTGTTCATTCGAATTATTCTAAGATTAATTGTCAACTTGATTAATTACGAACATATTTAACCCTAACTATATAATTTGATTTAATTCAAATTTATTCCATGAAATAATTGTCAAGTTGATTTTAAATTCATCATGTTACTTAACTTGTTTAATTTCGGTTTACTTGAATTCCTTGAGATTAATTGTCAATTATGTGTTTACGAAGTGTCGTTAAATTGTACGAAAGGTTTCTAAAATTAAACTGAATTAAACTCTAATTGGTAAATCTATCTCTTTCATTTTAATTTGTAAAATTAATTCGAAGCTTGAATGTTTATTCGTAACTTTACTAATTTTATTTACGATTAATTGTACGCGATATTTATCCTTACTACGCGATAAGGATACCCGGTTGTATATAGCTTGTGCACAAGACACATTTCTCCCAATCCCTTTTTCTCTCTCTCTCTCTCCTCTCCCACTTTCTCTCTCCCGCGGGTTACTATCGCGGCTTCGGTTACGAGCCCATAACTCGATCGTTTCTCGACGGAATTCAACAAACGAATAGTCCATTTCGACTATCTCGGCGAGACCGACGCAAGAGTACCAATTTCACGGTCTAACGATGAACGGTGGCGGAGTTATGGACGGATTTCAGTAGCAGCGGCGGAGCTGTCAGACCGCCGCCACTTCGCCGGCGTTTCGTGGCGGTTTCCGGCCATCTCCTTGTTACACGCGCCCCATGCCCAGACAGAGGACTTCCAGACGCTTCGTTTGACGTCGGAATCACGGCCATCGGAGCAGAGACGACGCCGCACGCGCCGCCCAAAGCTCGCGGCGGCGGCACGAGTTACTGTAGCAGCAGCGGCAGAAACTTCGGCGGCCAACGGGGGGTTTTTTCCGGCCATCTTTTGGTCTCGGGCTCTTCACAAAAGTTGTTCGGAACGACGAGAACTAGTGACCTGTCATCAGGCGACTCCAGATTCAGTGGTTTGGTGGCGGATCGGTGGCGGCAAAGTGGCGGTGCAACGGCGGCACTAGCTCCGAAGATTTTTCCGGAAAGCTACCTTAGGGCTTTCGAAGAGCTCGTCATGGGTAAGACAACACCTCTTTCGGATCGTATTTTGGTTCACCAGTTTGGAAGTAATTTGAGTTTGAAGATTTAGGGTTTTCGTGTTCTTAGATTTCAGATCTAGGACAATCGGCTTGGAATTTCCAGAAATTGATCGAGGATTCAGAACGGGCACGAAGACTTCATTCGGGACTGATTTTTCGGGATTTTTCCGGCGACTTTTGACGGCGGTCCGGTGGCGGCCCGACGACTTTCCGGCGGCTCCGGTGGCGGCACTCCTGCGAATTTTGGACAGAATGTTCGTCTCGTTGTGGTGAGTTCAACGCCACTTTCCGTTCGTTAATCGGACACTCGATCTATTTATTACGAATTATTTTGCGTAATTGTGATTATTTGAATTAATTGTTTTAAGTGCAAATAAATTGGTTATTGTTGGTTTGTTGATCGAGATGTATTCCAATCGTATATGAAAATATGTGTTGAATGGATTGTGATATGTATGAATGTTTCGATTTACAATTTGAATCCCGATGTGATGAATTTAATCTATTTGTTAAGTACGAAGGGGTGTTAGTGTAATATCTAGAAACTAATCTTTTATGTGACTAAATGAACTTGAATGATATTTTAGAAGAACGAACACGTTGTGATTTCTCTATATGAATTTGAGACTTTCTCAATGTTATGTTTGTTGTAAATTGTATTTCCAATATTAAATTTTAGATACATGAAGGATGCTTGAACAACTTGAGACTTTATGCATGATAGGAGTTAGAATTGTAATATCTTGATTTACTCTTACTACTTGAAAATGGTATATTATGAATTACGATAAATTGATAATTGTCATGTTTGTAAGTAATTAATTCCTAGTGGAATAACTATATAAACACTTTAAACGAACAATTATGCTTAGTAATCAACTAAGGGGATGTATGTGTAATAATTCTAAACTTTTATAAATAACTTAGGGGATGTAAGTGTAATATTTATGAAACTACGAATGTGACTTGAGCTTGTGTACCAAACATGTTGTGAAGTTGTAAAGTATGATCTTAAGTGAATTAAATGTACTCTTTATTTGTATCAAGCATGCCATCTACGCACAACAACTTTGTATGTTTATACGATCAAGTTGCTCTTACTTATGCACTTTATAACTCGACATGAACTTGATGCTTAATTATAATATTATAATTGAACCCTGTGATATTGGATGATTTAATATGCATTTTCTGAATACATTGACTTCCTAAATTGATCTTGCATCTTTGGATATGGAATTGCATGATGGTTGCTTGTAAATATGACCTTGTTGAGCATTGATTTGCCTTAAATGACCACGACACCTCATCCAAGCACAACATGAACACTTATGCATAACCACGATCACGTTGAGCAACGCCGTGCGTCTTGTTTGGTTCATATAGAGTCTAAGTCTGGGTTCTGTATGTCTTGTCACAGAGTTTGGTGGTGCCGGTGGGCCCGAGGTTTAGAGTGTTTGGCCCTTCACACTCTCAGACTCTACTTTCACGAGGTGAGGTTTAGGATTTTGTATAGTTATGCGACCTATGACCTTAATATGCTGATTTCAACCCCTGCATGCGAGTATATCTATTATATACGTATGTGTTGGATATGATATGTTTATGACCTTGTGAAACAACTCTGTTTTGGAAAAATTAGATATGAAAGCATATGTAAGCTGTTTCGGAAAGTTAAGTTATGTTATGATTATGTAGCGAGATTGCCATGAAAGATTGGCGTATGTGATCCATCGTGATCTGTTCTGTTGTGATCCATCGTGATCTGTTCTGTTGTGATCCATTGTGATCTGTGTGTGGATCGATCCTGGTGAGCTGCGTACGAGTGGAGACCGGCACGGCATAGGGCCGTCGGATAAGCCACTGTGCTAGTTCCATTTGAGATATCATTGCGCGACCTTAGGGCGATGAGGGAGGCGTGATATCTTGAGCCTTCGGCTAAGGCCGGGGAGGACTCTTGTGGGTTCGCAACCCCTTGAGGGTGAGTCTATTTTAGACGGTTTATTCTCGATGGTATGGGGACGGTACATCTCCTCCATCATTGGTGTAGAGGTTGGATTGATTTTGATTTATGTTATGAGGAGTTGAGGTTGGAAGCTCGTACTCGCCGAGCAGTTGATTATGTTATGTTATGGAATTATGAATCGGGATAGAGTCTTTCTGGAAAATGATTTCCAAACTTATATCTATATCTTATTTGGGTTCTTTCAAAATGTTTTGGTATGTAACACCTACTCCCGGTTCATGAGTCCATCCTTTTTATTCTGTGCTATGCTCCTTATATATATATTGTGGGTGTGCGTTAGCCCCCTCACTCGGTCAAGTTGACTGACCCCTCATTTACACTTTTAGTTGCAGGATTGTTGGCGTTTGCTAGGCGGAAGTGAGTCCTTTGAGTTGCACTTCGTCGGTCTAGTCTTTCTATTTGCATTTGTCTTTTCATACACTTTACTTATGCTTTGACTTGTAGACTTGAGATTATATTTTACTATTCGGTAGCCCTGTGTGGCACTCTCATTCGGCCCTTGTGGCACTTGATGATTATTACTTTATGTTGATATTCGGGACTAGGGATTTATGCTAGTTGAACCCGTCACTTGTTATGTTTGTTTATCTATTATTCGGGATTAGGTATCTATGCTAGTTGAACCCGTCACCTGCTTTGTATGTTTTGTTTTAAATGCTTCCGCTATCTATTGTTGTTGGTTTTAATTGCTCCGCACTATGAGTTTTGGTCAAGTTAGATCCGCCTAGCCTAGTGTGTGAGTTGGTCTCCCGTTCGCTCTGATTCGGATTCGGGCATGGACTTTCATTTCATCTTCCGGGTCTGGGTCATAGTGCGGGGGATGTGGCACTTCTCCGTTTGGGGTGTTACATACAGTATCTATACAGGGTACATACAGTATTTATACAAGGATACATGCGGTACTTATACTAGAATACATACGGTACTTGTACAAAGTACATACGTATTTATTTAGAAAATACACTTAGTATTTATACGAAAGTGTACATGTATTTTATACATAAAGGAATCAAATACGTATACGTATATTATACATGTATACCATAACATATATCAATTGGTCAAGTATAATTATGTAACAATTAATTAAACATGTAACATGTTAAACTATCGGTTATACTTTAATTATGTAACATTAAAGAACATGTAACATTTAATTAAATTAGGGAAGAAATTAAATTACCTATGTATGATCATAAAATAATTAAAATGTAACATATCACACGCTAGAATAATTGTCACATAATTAATTTATAACAAAATTAAATCATGTAACACTTTCATAATAAACTATACTATAAGAGACATAATTCATAAATTCATGAATATTTAAAAAATAAATTAAAACACATAATTCATGCATAAAATAAAAGATATATTAGAACCTAAACCTAGCATAATTAATAAATAAATTAAAACATAAAATAAAACATATATTAAAACATAAATTAAACTAATTATAACAAAAAAAAACAAAATAAGAAAACTAACCTTAAAAGGGGGGAATGGTTCGAACTCAAGGGGGGAGAGGGGGAGAATGGAGTGAGCAAAATGGACCCCAACACACTTATTTATAGTTGTTGGGAAGGACCAAAGTGCAATAAATATTTACTTTAGGGACTTGAGGTGGGGTATTTTATGAAATTTCCAAAAATAGGTTTCCTTCTTTACATAATTGTCACAGAAGGGGTATTCTGGTAATTTTACATTTCTCCTGGGTATTTTTGAAGTTGGAAAAGTTTCCAAGAGCTAGGAAATAAAATTAGCTTCGAAACGGCTACTCACGGGTCGAAATCGGACATACGGTTTAAAAGTTATAAGCTCCGGAAGGATAGGGTTTTCTGGAATTTCGAAAATTATTTTAATTATGAAATAAATACTTAGAGTATGATTTGATGGTCCAAAGGTTCTTCAAAAGTGTAGAAAAATTCGAGGAACGTTATGTCTATGGTTTCAAGGCTTAAATCATCCTATCAAAGGAAATATATTCTACCGACGAAAATTTTTATTTGAAAATAAATTCTTAAATTGCTCTGGACACATAAACGAAACCTCAAAGCATTGAAAAGAGAGTTGAAATTTTCTAAGAAAGTAGGTATAGGTTCTTTGAGGTCTCTCGAATAAAATGGAGTAGTGCTGGTTCGGAAAATAAATAGTACTTTTGATAAAATTTCCCAAAATACCCCTAATGATCAAGAAAGGATTTTGAAGCTCGGAAAACATGTTCATATGACTGGGGAACATGAGTTATGAACCTCTAGGGTTCCAATGATATGCTAGGACAAGGTAGGCTCGGGAAATGAATTGTAAATTCGGTTCGTGGTAAGGAAATCCCCCTTAAAGCACAATACAACTAATGAATGCACATTGTTCACATAAGAATGCAATGCATGAACATTTGTAAAGGTGAACCAAGGTATATAAACACATTCTTGTCCTCTTTGATTTACTGTTTCCAGCTAGGTCCTGATACGGGCTGTTACAGTTTAGGTGTTATGTTAGGTGTATAAGTGATGTAGGAGCTTATGCATATATAATTATGTAAGAAATACATCACAAATAAAATAAATCTAAAATAGGGCAAAATGATCATAAATTCGTAGGAGAATGTCTAGGCTTTAGTTTGAAATGAGAAAAGTTGCAAGAGAAAGAGGATCGAAAGGGTTTTCCTATGGTTACAAACTTTAAACGTTTAAACATTTAGAATTAAAGTAGTAAAGGTTCGGAATTTTGGAAAATATGATAAAATACCTAAAACGGAACCAGGATATGAATCAATTTCTAAGAAAGTGTTCATGATTCATAAAATAATTTAAGGATTATTTTGAGTATAATATTGGGTATCAAACGCCGTACGGTTTGAAAGTTAGTTTTTACGGCGAGAATAGTACTTTTGGGAAAAATAGAAAAAATTTATAAAACGAGCTAGGGTTTGAGCTAGGGTTTGGAAAAGATCTTTAAAATTCATAAAATAATTCAAGGATCGTTATGGTTATAATATTGTATAAGGAAAACGTTAGAATTTGAAAATCTCTTGATTAGGGCAAAACTAGGGTTTCATAGCCGGTTTTGGTTACTACGGGAGTTACGATGAAAATTAAGGTTTGGGAATGATACCATATTTCATAAAATTTTGCAAGGAGTCATTTGAACCCAATATTAGATAGGTAAAGGTGTCCTGAAAAATTTCTACATCCAGGATAAATGTAACACCCCAAACGGAGGATGCCACATCCCCCGCACTAAGACCCAGACCCGGTCACGAAATGGAAAGTCCATGCCCGAATCCGAATCATAGCGAACGGGAGACCAACTCACACACTAGGCTAGGCGGATCTAACTTGACCAAAACTCAGAGTGCGGAAGCAATTAAAACCAACAACAATAGATAGCGGAAGCATTTAAAACAAAACATGCAAAGCAGGTGACGGGTTCAACTAGCATAGATACCTAATCCCGAATATCGACATACATAATCCAACATAATAAACAACATAAATATCATCAATATCTAGTAACAACCAAATACTAGTTTACTAACCCCATACGGGTTGAAGTCTAAATAGAACATAAACATAATCTGCAAATGTGAAACATAAATACATAAAATAAGTAGAGTATGCGATAAATGCATCCTAACACCTACTAGACTGACAAGTGTGACTCAGAAGACTCACTTCCGCCTAGCTCAAGCCAAAAGAACCTGCAACTAAAAGATAAAATGAGGTATCAGTCAACTGACTGAGTGAGGGGGCTAACGCACACCCACAATATATATATAGAGCACAACACATATCATAAGGGTGGACTCATGAACCGGGATTAGGGTTTTGCACGCCAAAACAGTTGAAATACCCAAAATAGTATAAGTTTGAAAAACCATTTAGAGAAACCTATCCCGTTTCACAAATCCCAGACATTCATAACATATACCCGGCGAGTACGGGCTTCCAACCTTTACTCCTCATAACTGAACAGAACATAAAGCAGAATCAATCCATCCTCTACTCCAATGATGGAAGAGCCACGCGTTGGCCCTAACCATTAATAACATACATACAAACCCTCAAGGGGTAGCGAACCCACAAGAGTCCTCCCCGGCTGTACACCGAAGGCTCAAGATATCACGCCTCCCTCATCGCCCTAAGGTCGCGCAATGATATCTCAAATGGAACTAGCACAGTGGCTTATCCGACGGCCCTATGCCGTGCCGGTCTCCACTCGTACCAGCTCCTGGATCCACATAACATAACATAACATATACCAACTTTCATGGCAATCTCGCTACATAATCATAACATAACTTAACTTTCCGAAACAGCTTACATATGCTTTCATATCTAATTTTCCAAAACAGAGTTGTTTCACAAGGTCATAAACATATCATATCCAACACATATCCAACACATACGTATATAATAGATATACTCGCATGCAGGGGTTGAAATCAGCATATTAAGGTCATAGGTCGCATAACTATACAAAATCCTAAACCTCACCTCGTAGTAGTAGAGTCTGAGAGTGTGAAGGGCCAAACACTCTAAACCTCGGGCTCACCAGTACCACCAAACTCTGTGACAAGACATACGAAAGCCCAAACTTAGACTCTACATGAACCAAGTAAGACGCACGGCGTACCAAGAGATGAATGATATGGAAAATGGAATGAAGTGTACACATAGGTCACATAGCATAACATAGGCTAAGCTCTCATACAAAATTATTCAATTAAAATAAAGTATTAAAGTTTAAAACATAAATCAAAGTCATATCATTAATATTTAAAATAATGCATTTTAATTATTAAAAATAAGATTTGTATTTGAAGGACGATATAAAATTAAAATAAAAGAAGGGATTGAATTTCATTACCATTTTCAATTTCATAAACTCACGTTTAAAATGTAACGTACCCAAATATTGAATCAATTAACAATGGTATGGGATAGCAGCGTGAATTAACGTGTGAAATATGTGAACTAAATGTTCAATTTAAATGAATGAATGGCAGCCTTTAATTCCCTTTTAGTGCATCTATTATTTATTAAATTCAAGAAACATACTTTGGAATGAAGTGCAGCTTGCAATCTATTGAATTCATCTATATTCCATTTCCAATTAATCATTACGGTTTCCAAGGCACAACCTCACGCAACAACTAAATCAACTTTAGTACTTTATCAAGTATTTAATACATTCAAGGTACAAGAGCTGCGGTTTGAAATGAAATTATTTCGCCCAGACCTCCCAACCATATGCAAGTAATCATTACTTTAATTAAAAAAAACAAGAGATGCTGGCACTATGCAATTAATTCGGGTTCCTAGTCATAAATCTCAACCAATCCTTTAATTTCTTCCAATTGTACCGACAGCAAAGGTGAATTATTTAGGCATGCTGACTTTTAATCCCCAAGTTTTATTATTAATGGATTTCTCCACCACGGAAGCATTCTAAGCCAAGTTAAATAAATCCAAGCAAATGTCACGGTTTCCTAGGTAAGATTCACGCAGCAGCAAATTGTTTCAACATTAATACACTTATCAAGTACAATAAATTCACAAAAGGACGCAAGAATTGTGAATTGAAGATTGGAGTCTGTATCATTACGTCCAGATTTCCATTTCCTTTTCCTAAGTAATCATTACTCCTCTTATTAAATTGGGACAAGTTAAAATAAATTCCTAGTTTATAATTCAAACACTCACTCCACCACAAGGCATTGCGTTTACTTACAGTGTTAATTATAAGAATTCCGAGCTCCTTTTTTTTTTACACAATCATTCCAGTTAACGCAGCTAGATCTCTTTTCGCATTCAGGACATAAATTCTAGTCTAATATAATTACTTAACATATATACCAACAAACTTGCTCAAATAATTCAAGATCTCATCATTCAAGTTCATACCAACAAATTTCATGCTCCAATCCAAAAATAGAAATGAAATAATCCTTAAAAGAGATCCAAAGCTTACCTTGTCTTGTGAAGGAGTGAGAATTCAAGGAATATGAGCTCTTAGAATGAAAGATGGTTCAAGTCTTGATCTTCTCTTGAAATTTCTCCATGATTCTCTTGGAAGCTAACTTGTGTGGTTTGAAATGAAATGAAAAGGGAATAAAGCTATTTATATGGTGGCTAAAGTTTTAGGTCAAGATTAGGGTTTCCAAGATAAAATGTGGGGCTAAAGGCTTGAATAGGATTTGGGCTCAAATAAATGACTTTCGGCCCAATAAGTCCAAATTGAAAGGTTTAAAGTCTAAATGGTTTCCGAAAAATATAAAATAAATTCCGTTGGACCCGAATCACCGATTCAAGTCCAATGGTGGTGTCGAAATTCGAATTCGAATTCCCGAGCCCATATTGGTCCCGAATGACCCGCACTCACCTAATTCAAGTTAGGCCCAAAACACACAAATAGGTCCAAGTCCTATTTAAATCCAATTCCAACAATTAATTTAAATTCATCCAAGTTCCATTCCCAAGTTGTCATGCAAGAATTCTTATTTTACTATTTTGGATTTTAGTCAATTAAGTCACACTTTCAATCAAAGTTTGGAATTAAACACATAAAAGAGAATTAAATCACATAAGTGCGTAAAGTAAACTCTCTCGTAGCGCATACTTGCACGATTTATCGGACGGGGCGTCACAATCTCCCCCCCTTAGGAGAACCTGGTCCCCAGGTTCGCTGCTCGGCTTCAAACAAACCCGATCACAACTTCTTCATTGCCTCATTTATCTCCCAAGTTGGTTCCTCCGGTTTCTATCCTTCCCGCAATCCCGATCTTGAATCTCGTCCGGATATCTCACATCCATCCAGCCCGAAGTAAAAGGTAATTCTTCTATCGTAAAAGCAGCCGTCCCTTTGATGTGGGACCAACGTCTCTTCAAGGACGTCCCGTTCTTACTTCTTATAATCCGTAGTCGTCGACGTGCATCACAAACAAGACACATCCGTTAGGTATTTCGAACTCGGTCGGTCATTCTCATGATCGGATAGCTGCAACTGCACCCAACCTCGATGTCATCTCAAACTCGCCACTTGCAACCCGTAGTCAAAACAATGCTTAGCACAACCACAACAAACAAGAGAGAATCCCATCTCCCAGCACGTAAGTGAGAGAGCCTCGTCTCTCGAACACAGAAAGCGAGAGAACCCCGACTCTCGATCACACAAGAGAGAACCCCGTCTCTCAAGCAAATAATTGAGAGAACCCCGTCTCTCAACCTAAGTTGGGCAGCTTCCAGCATCTTCCAACATTCTAGTTCAAGAAATTCCAGCATCTCTCAAACCCCTAAATTCAAGAGAATCCAGCATCTCCCGAATATCTAAGTACAAGAGAATCCAACATCTCTCGTGCACAAAGTTTAGAAAGAATCCAGCATCTTTCTACCACATAAGTAGAGAATTCTGTGACTCTCTAACACCTAAATCGAGAGGATTAACATCTCCCAAGCACGTAAATAGAGAGAATCAAATCTTCCCCACACTGAGAACGAGAGATCCTGACATCTCTCTAGCACAAAAATACAATTATTCGAAGCACTTGTGCCTAGGCACATCAAAGTAGCAGAGTTGAAAATTACAACAATCAACGCATATCATAATTAACAAGTATATCACATAACAATAAGAGTCAAATAAACGATGTATGTATGTTCGTGCTATGAATGTTTATTATACCTCCCACTGCGGCATTCTGATCAACCTCTGCTGCTTCATCCTTTCCATCAAGAGCATATGCACGAGCCTGAACAGCTGGCCTCCTCTTCGGACAGGTGCCCATCATGTGATCAGCAGAACCACACACCACGCATCTACCCAAATACCTCCAACACTTCTCCAATGGATGAGAACCCTGACAGTGAGAGCAACGGGCCTGAGCTGGGGCTGGTAAAGCTGGAGGTGCTGCGGGTGTAGCAGTTCGGGGCTTCTTGTTGATAAAGCCCTGTGGACGGCAAGCTGGTGTAGAAGTAGTAGAATCATGAGTAGCGGGCTTCTTGCCCGAATCGGAACCCGAACCATGCCCCGAAGAGAATGATGGGGGCCCCAACCTCCGTCTCTGAGCCTCGACCTGAATAGCCCTCTTGGTAACCTCATCCCAAGTGCTAACATCGACAGCCTGAAGAGCTCTCTGAATATCCTCTCGAAGCCCATGAAGAAAGTGACGGGCTCTATGTACATCGATATCAGTGATGTGGGTAGCATAGGGAGCAAGTCTCTCAAACTCCAGAATGTAGTCCTCAACAGATCTGGATCCCTGCTTCAGCTCAGAGAACTCCTGAAGTCTGCGCTCTCGTGCACTATGAGGTATATACTTCTCGTGGAACTCATGCACAAAAGTCTCCCAAGTGAACTCCATACCACTCCTCTCAAGTCTAGATCGAACTCCCTTGAGCCAGTTAGCTGCCTGTCCCTGAATGAATCGAGCAGTACAAATAGCCCTGTCCTGAGAACTCCCTGGGCAAATCTCCCAAATACCACTGATCTCAGCTAACCACTCCTCAGCCTTAATATCATCTCCTCCAAACCACTTAGGAGGGTTGTTGTTCCGAAACTCCCTATACACAGCTGAGATAGTACCATCCTGACCATCAACCGGTGGTGTCTGCTGTCTCTGATTCTGTTGTAACTGATTGAGTAGTGCCTGAACAATGTTCTCCGCATTCAGTGGTGGTGGCGGAGGCGGATTAGGCGCATCAGGTGAAGCCTCTCGGTCACGGCGTCTAGGAGGCATCCTGAAGATCTCAACAATTCCAGTACAGGTATATGCATGTCGGTCAGTAAATGCTCATGTCACATAATAAATCAATCATCAACATCAAAGGCAAGTAATGTTTCACATTATATAAATTCAGCCAAATGATGAAAATTCAAATGTATAGCTTATCGAAATGAGATGTTCATGCACATATAACCACATTGTCCTATGCCGTACAACCTAGACAGACTCAACACGACTCGAGAGCTCGGTTTTGCAATCTAGAGCTCTGATACCACTTAAGGATGTAACACCCCAAACAGAGGATGCCACATCCCCCGCACTAAGACCCAGACCCGGTCACGAAATGGAAAGTCCATGCCCGAATCCGAATCTTAGCGAACGGGAGACCAACTCACACACTAGGCTAGGCGGATCTAACTTGACCAAAACTCAGAGTGCGGAAGCAATTAAAACCAACAACAATAGATAGCGGAAGCATTTAAAACAAAACATGCAAAGCAGGTGACGGGTTCAACTAGCATAGATACCTAATCCCGAACATCGACATACATAATCCAACATAATAAACAACATAAATATCATCAATATCTAGTAACAACCAAATACTAGTTTACTAACCCCATACGGGTTGAAGTCTAAATAGAACATAAACATAATCTGCAAATGTGAAACATAAATACATAAAATAAGTAGAGTATGCGATAAATGCATCCTAACACCTACTAGACTGACAAGTGTGACTCAGAAGACTCACTTCCGCCTAACTCAAGCCAAAAGAACCTGCAACTAAAAGATAAAATGAGGTGTCAGTCAACTGACTGAGTGAGGGGGCTAACGCACACCCACAATATATATATAGAGCACAACACATATCATAAGGGTGGACTCATGAACCGGGATTAGGGTTTTGCACGCCAAAACAGTTGAAATACCCAAAATAGTATAAGTTTGGAAAACCATTTAGAGAAACCTATCCCGTTTCACAAATCCCAGACATTCATAACATATACACGGCGAGTACGGGCTTCCAACCTTTACTCCTCATAACTGAACAGAACATAAAGCAGAATCAATCCATCCTTTACTCCAATGATGGAAGAGCCACGCGTTGGCCCTAACCATCAATAACATACATACAAACCCTCAAGGGGTAGCGAACCCACAAGAGTCCTCCCCGGCTGTACATCGAAGGCTCAAGATATCACGCCTCCCTCATCGCCCTAAGGTCGCGCAATGATATCTCAAATGGAACTAGCACAGTGGCTTATCCGACGGCCCTATGCCGTGCCGGTCTCCACTCGTACCAGCTCCTGGATCCACATAACATAACATAACATATACCAACTTTCATGGCAATCTCGCTACATAATCATAACATAACTTAACTTTCCGAAACAGCTTACATATGCTTTCATATCTAATTTTCCAAAACAGAGTTGTTTCACAAGGTCATAAACATATCATATCCAACACATATCCAACACATACGTATATAATAGATATACTCGCATGCAGGGGTTGAAATCAGCATATTAAGGTCATAGGTCGCATAACTATACAAAATCCTAAACCTCACCTCGTAGTAGTAGAGTCTGAGAGTGTGAAGGGCCAAACACTCTAAACCTCGGGCTCACCAGTACCACCAAACTCTGTGACAAGACATACGAAAGCCCAAACTTAGACTCTACATGAACCAAGTAAGACGCACGGCGTACCAAGAGATGAATGATATGGAAAATGGAATGAAGTGTACACATAGGTCACATAGCATAACATAGGCTAAGCTCTCATACAAAATTATTCAATTAAAATAAAGTATTAAAGTTTAAAACATAAATCAAAGTCATATCATTAATATTTAAAATAATGCATTTTAATTATTAAAAATAAGATTTGTATTTGAAGGACGATATAAAATTAAAATAAAAGAAGGGATTGAATTTCATTACCATTTTCAATTTCATAAACTCACGTTTAAAATGTAACGTACCCAAATATTGAATCAATTAACAATGGTATGGGATAGCAGCGTGAATTGACGTGTGAAATATGTGAACTAAATGTTCAATTTAAATGAATGAATGGCAGCCTTTAGTTCCCTTTTAGTGCATCTATTATTTATTAAATTCAAGAAACATACTTTGGAATGAAGTGCAGCTTGCAATCTATTGAATTCATCTATATTCCATTTCCAATTAATCATTACGGTTTCCAAGGCACAACCTCACGCAACAACTAAATCAACTTTAGTACTTTATCAAGTATTTAATACATTCAAGGTACAAGAGCTGCGGTTTGAAATGAAATTATTTCGCCCAGACCTCCCAACCATATGCAAGTAATCATTACTTTAATTAAAAAAAACAAGAGATGCTGGCACTATGCAATTAATTCGGGTTCCTAGTCATAAATCTCAACCAATCCTTTAATTTCTTCCAATTGTACCGACAGCAAAGGTGAATTATTTAGGCATGCTGACTTTTAATCCCCAAGTTTTATTATTAATGGATTTCTCCACCACGGAAGCATTCTAAGCCAAGTTAAATAAATCCAAGCAAATGTCACGGTTTCCTAGGTAAGATTCACGCAGCAGCAAATTGTTTCAACATTAATACACTTATCAAGTACAATAAATTCACAAAAGGACGCAAGAATTGTGAATTGAAGATTGGAGTCTGTATCATTACGTCCAGATTTCCATTTCCTTTTCCCAAGTAATCATTACTCCTCTTATTAAATTGGGACAAGTTAAAATAAATTCCTAGTTTATAATTCAAACACTCACTCCACCACAAGGCATTGCGTTTACTTACAGTGTTAATTACAAGAATTCCGAGCTCCTTTTTTTTTTACACAATCATTCCAGTTAACGCAGCTAGATCTCTTTTCGCATTCAGGACATAAATTCTAGTCTAATATAATTACTTAACATATATACCAACAAACTTGCTCAAATAATTCAAGATCTCATCATTCAAGTTCATACCAACAAATTTCATGCTCCAATCCAAAAATAAAAATGAAATAATCCTTAAAAGAGATCCAAAGCTTACCTTGTCTTGTGAAGGAGTGAGAATTCAAGGAATATGAGCTCTTAGAATGAAAGATGGTTCAAGTCTTGATCTTCTCTTGAAATTTCTCCATGATTCTCTTGGAAGCTAACTTGTGTGGTTTGAAATGAAATGAAAAGGGAATAAAGCTATTTATATGGTGGCTAAAGTTTTAGGTCAAGATTAGGGTTTCCAAGATAAAATGTGGGGCTAAAGGCTTGAATAGGATTTGGGCTCAAATAAATGACTTTCGGCCCAATAAGTCCAAATTGAAAGGTTTAAAGTCTAAATGGTTTCCGAAAAATATAAAATAAATTCCGTTGGACCCGAATCACCGATTCAAGTCCAATGGTGGTGTCGAAATTCGAATTCGAATTCCCGAGCCCATATTGGTCCCGAATGACCCGCACTCACCTAATTCAAGTTAGGTCCAAAACACACAAATAGGTCCAAGTCCTATTTAAATCCAATTCCAACAATTAATTTAAATTCATCCAAGTTCCATTCCCAAGTTGTCATGCAAGAATTCTTATTTTACTATTTTGGATTTTAGTCAATTAAGTCACACTTTCAATCAAAGTTTGGAATTAAACACATAAAAGAGAATTAAATCACATAAGTGCGTAAAGTAAACTCTCTCGTGGCGCATACTTGCACGATTTATCGGACGGGGCGTCACAATAAATAGTAACTAGGGACCTAAATGGAATTTTTGATAAATAATTTCCAAAGTATATCTCGGGATAATAAAAGCTATGATATGAATCCGGAAAATGTGAAATATGGTTTTCTAAGTTTTCATAAGGAATATGTGAAGGTTTTGACTCGGTGAATGAATAGTGATATGGTTCTCATAATAACATTTTGGCAGAAATCGGAACATAATGGCACGTAGTTCATATAAACTTTTTCTGTTAACCCTATTTCTTCTAGGCCCTAAATCCGGGCTGTTACATCAAGACTCTAAATGAACCACATATAACGCATGACAATGCAATGAATACGATATAAAAGTATAAGATATGATATCATGTCATAGAAACATTCTTGTGCACAATTAATGTCTTAAAGACATGTATACAAACCATTCATTCCTTTCAAGAAGCGTTCATATCTATATGAGTTCATGACTTTCAATTCCATACCACATAATCTATGAAATTCAAGTAACGATCATCACACGTAGTATAACATGTAAACACTTCATATCAATCCTTAAAAAGAAGCACAACATCATTTAGGGTTCAAACATTAAGCATCAATGCATGCACGTACCATATTGGAGCAAGGAAGGCATATTGCGCCATAAACTATATGCGACAAGTATACCATAGGTTATGAAGGCACAAGAGGTGATATTATGTCAAGGAATCGTTCATGTGCACGATTAATATCTCAAAGACATGTAAACGTTCAATACATTCATTTTAAGAATCATTCAAATTCGTTTACGTTCATTACTCTCATAAATCATACCAAATTAATCCAAGAAATTCAAATAATACGCATAACACTTAGTATATCATGTATATGAGTCATACAAGTCATAAGATGAGGCATACATAGCAATTAGGGTTCATCATTAAGATCAACATTCCATGCATGCACAGCTTAGGAGCAAAGAAGACACATTGAAGCATATCTCGGAAAATATTCAACGAAAAATCACCAAACTTCATAACACATAAGATAAAAAATTATATGACATGTTAATGAAGTGAATGAGCTAAAAACAAGCTAAAGAAGCCAAGCAATTCACGTTTGAAAACTAAAATTTCATGCAGATTAAGTGAGGGTCGCAGCCGCTACCCATGCAATTTCCGGATTTTTGATCAATTATTCCAAGAACTCGAAACATGGCAAATTTTGGGTGTTGGCCGCGACTAGAAATGCTCAAGATTCAGGTCGCGGGCCGTGTTGGCCGTGACTAGAAATGCACAAGATTCAGGTCGCGGGCGCGACCTGAGAGACAATGCAACAAAGACGTGAGAGGGTCGCGGCCCCTACCATTTTCCTTCATGGTTCGATCGCGGCCGCGATCGGCCTGTAACAGCAGCCAAAAATGCAACGAAACAGAGCAAACCAAGCCACAACTCCAACCAACAAGTTCACTTATGTTATGATCACAAATATGCAATGAAATAACTCTAAAACATCAACTAAACAAGTCCCCAAAGTGTTGAAACGTGAGATGAGGGGTATATGATCATTCCATGAATTTTTTTCAAAACTCCATTAATGGAAACCCATGAGTGCTACAAATACCATGTAATAAATCACCCTAAATGCAAATAAGGAGTCAAGACTGTAACGCCCCAGTTTTTCAGTTTTAAATAATGTGGCGTATTTGTTTATAAATTGCGCGATTTAATTATTTAATTATATGATTAATTGTTTATAAATGTTTATATTTGTTTAAACTATAGACTGTTGCTATTTTAATTTAATTCATTCTATTTCAACTTGATATTTAGTGTTTAATTTCTTAAATTAAGGTTTCATGTTACCTTAACTATTTTGGTAATTTCGATAATTAATTTGCACATGTTATAAGTTGGCTTTAAAATTATTTAATATGGAATTTAAGTTTTAGTAATTCATTTATAACAATATGAATTCGTTCATGCGTATGAGTGTTCTGTTTGTGCTTCGTTCATATATGTAATGATATCGGATTGGTATAGAAATTTAGTATGTCGTAAATATGTGTGTTACGAACATGCCTATATGCTCGGTTTATGTTTTCGGATTCATTTGACGCGTTAACGAATTTAATTTTGATTGTGGAACCAAATCGGTGGCTAACGAGCAATTAGCGCACCCTTGGTTCCGTACGTGATATCTTGAGCTCGGGAATTCGGATTCGAATTCCGACACCTCCGTTGCCTTCGTATCGATGATTCGGAGACAATGGAACAAGCCTCGTACCTTTTTGAAATCATTAAGGCCTCCGAAATCCAACCGTAATGAGCAACCCGTGCAAGAAGAGTTTCTTTTGTTGACTAGTCTTCATGGTGGGACCCTATAACACCTCTAACCTAACCATACCTTAAACCATGACTTATGTACCTTGAGTTAAGCTCTTTCTTCTCCCTTTTACCTCTGAAAACCGAGCCAAATATCTCCATTTCCAGCTGCAACTGAAACGAGAGAGAGAAGAAGAGGAGAAGAGAGAAACCCTTGGCCATTTTTGTGGTTTTGGAGCTCAAACCACCACCTTTCTTTCCCAAATCTTTAAGGTATGAATATTTATGTCTTCTCTACTCTATTATGCTTGATTTCATCTACTTAAATCATGTTTTGGATCAGATTTGATTAGGGTTTGATTGATGAGTTTGGTATGAACTTTTAGGGATTTTTGTTCTCGTGACCTATTTGCTTGTGTAGCTGATTTCCTTGCTTGTAAATGATTATATGAACTTGTTTCTTGACCCATTTCTTTCCTAACTGATAGTATATGATATTAGGAGGATTTTATCTCTTGACCCTTTTGTGAAATTATGAGATATGGAGCTCCAAACATGGTGATCAAACTGATTCCCCTGTTTTTCGAACTGCTGTGTGAATTTTGTGTTGTTGCTTGATCAAATGGTCTCCATTTCGTGTGGAATTGCATGGAGTTGATGTACACTCATTGTTCTATATGTTAGCATTCATGTTTCAAGTATTTGGATCCATTTGAAGCCTCAAAACCGAAGTACATGGTCTATTCTTATGCATGATCTTTGACAGAATTGTTGCTGTTGTGTTTGGTAACTTGTTGGCCATTCTAATGTGCTTTAAATTGTACCATTTTGCATATATATGATGTATATTAGTTGTTTAGTATGTTAGCATGCATTCCCCAAAGTTTCAGATCCAAATTCAAGCCCTAAGTACTTGATCAAGGCATGATAGAATCATTAGGGCTCATATGTGCGATTTTGGCGACCCAGTTTTGTTGCATGGTTTCGATAATCTTAACGTGGGATTTAGCTTTTTCACTCTAAATGAAAAATGTTCATAACATGCCAAATATGTTTTATATTAAGTTTAATAGCATTTGGAGTTGATTTGGTATGCTTTTGGATTTTTTTGGTATGAAATCAGTTTTGCCGGAAAACTCTGTGAACGCCTCAAGTTCTGTACCGTGAGACCCCCGTGTCTCATTTACACATAAGTGAGAGACACGGGCGTGTCACACCTTCTGGGCAGCTCTGTACTAAGCCACGGTCGTGGCTCAGTTTGGCTAGGGTTGGTGACACCCCCGTGTCCCTTCCCTTGCGCAGTCCTCGTTGCTTCCTTTTCGGTTTTTGATTCGTTTCACCTCTTGAATGACTTTATCTCCTTTTGTGTTGAACTATGAACTTGTTTTGCTATACGTTGGGAGCATTATGGTTTAATTTCATGGCATTTGGATGAGTTATAGGCATGCTTTTGCTTATTGCCGTTTATGTGTGTTTATATGTCGTTTATGAATCGCGTAATTCATTTTCTATTTCATATACTTCCTTCTTGTTGTCAAACCTTGGAAATATGCTATCTTATGTAATATGAAGTATGTGGTAGCATTATGGAAGAGCTTGAATATGTTCTATGCTCCTATTTGCATTCTTGAATTATTGGATTGGAAATATGAATTGAATGATAAAGAATGAATGAGGGAATGACTTGGATATATGAGTTAAATGCCTTAATAATGCACATGAACATTTTTCATGACATGATATCATGTGTGAGCATTGCCGTGCGTCATATATGGTTCATTAAGAGTCTTGAGTCTCACGAACACGTCTTGTGGTCTTTTGTACAGTTTGTCTCCAGGGTGGAGAGCTTTTGATCGTTCAGGCACTTGGTGCTCGATCCTTATTTCATCACGGTTCAGGTGAGGGTGGTTTTTGTTTTAGCTATGTAACAAACCCTACAACCCTTATGTGAAAAGCTTTGGCTAAAACCTTATGATTATATATATATATGATTTTCAAATGAAGTTATCGAGTAAATCCTTCTGAATTATACGTACGAGCATATATAAGCTTAAAAATGGTTTTGTAATGAGGCTATGCTCCAAACTGTGTGTCTTCATGCTAGCTATGGATTAGGATGACACGGAGAGGTACGTATATAGCATATGCCGAATTACACGGTAAGGTATGATTTCTTATAGTATCATATGTATGTATTGTTATGTTTTGGCGAGATCATGTTATGCATGTCATGATTGCACGGGCCCCGGGACTTAGTATATGTGGCTAACCGAGGAAGCAAGGGCTGACGGGGATCCCATATACTAGTTCCAACTTACGGCGAAACGGACTTCGTCAAGGGAGCTTCTTGACGGGGAAACGCCAACCGGGCTTTGAGGCCTCATGAACCTCATTACCACATTGATATGTTAGGTGGCCGGGTCTTGCAAGCCCGTCCACCACCCGGAGGAAGAAGGTTGGTTATGATTTCTGATTATGCTTATGTATATGTTATGTTATGTTTATGCACCGTGCGGGAAGGCCGGGACACGGATTACCCAAACGATTATGATTTATGATATATGGTCTGCATGTATTATGATATATCGCATGAACACCTAATCAATATATTAATGATATTTATGTACACGGTCAGAGTTTGGATGGAGATTGCGCACGCTCACTCGCCGAGCCTTATATTTATGTATGATTTATGAATGTAATGAATTAATATGTTTAGTCATAAAATCCGAGCATTGATTAATCATTCTCTTGCCCTTTTAGGGAACTATTTTCAAACAAAACCTTGTTCGGAATTTATGATTTGCATGTGCATGTTTCTATATATGTATATCGCTCCTGCTCACTCAGTCTTCTAGAGACTGACCCTCTCCCTCCCCAATCTTTTAGTGTGCAGGTTTGTCCTTTGGAGTTTCGAGCTAGGCGGAGGTGTTTGGAGTCTTTAAGTGGGTTGAGTTAGGTTAGGAGAGTCTTTGCACTCATTCATATATTGGATTTATGTATGATTCGATTTCATAGTCTCTGGAACTTGAATAATTATGTATCTGTTAGTGAATTGCTTTTACTGGGTTTTGTTATGTTTTAAAAGAGGCCTGAAGAGCCCAAATTCCGTTTTGGTTTGTATGATTGAACTTTGGCTTTGCTATGCATTATACTTTGTGGATTGGTTTTCATTGCAGGGTCTAGCTCCGCCTGGCTTAGGAAAGTTTTTATGTTGGTCTCCCGTTCGCTATGGTTTGATACGGGTGCGGAGTTATAGTTTCGTTACTCGTGTTGAGCCATAGTGCGGGGGGATGTGGTGCCTCACGTGCGGGGTGCTACAAAGACAATCATATTCATGCTTTGAATTAACCAAATTCATCAAGAAATTAAAGAGATCAATATATGTATCCATAACCTAACTATTTCACCTTCTTCTCCAAAACTCATGAAAGCATGGTCAAAATTGGGGATGAACGGATCAAAATGACTCATAATGAATGCATAACACAACCCTAAGCTCACCTTGTGAATTGGATAGAAGATGGAAGAGATTTGAGTTTGAATCTCCAAGCTTTGGTAAGGTTACGGGGAATGGAACAGGAGCAGGGTTTTGGGCTGATATTTCTCATGTTTGCTGAGTATGGTTTGGTTAGGGAGAGTAAGAGAAGTAAGGGGGGGGGGGGGAGGGTTGAGTTAGGGTTCCAAGGGCTCAAACCATGGTTAATTTGGTCAAGGTTTGAATGAGATATGACTCTTTCGGTAAAAGGTGACAGTTTTGGCTTTCGTTGCATGTTTCAGTTGAATTTCAGAAGTTCAAATAACTTTTGAAAATACCAAGGCTAAGTTCATTAAACTCAAATTTTCGATACGAGTTCAACGAAGTTGACGAAACTCGAATCTGAGTTTCCTAGCTCAAGATATCAAATAAGGAACTAATGGTGCGCTAATTGCTCGTTAGCCCCCGTTTTGGATTCCAAAATCAAAATAAATTCATAACTCATGCAAATGAATCCGAAAACATGAAACAAATATATATTCATATTCATAACACATATAAGTCCAACATATTAAATTTCCACAAAATTTCGAATTCAATTCATATAGTAACGGCACGCAACTTGTCACGTAGATGCATATTGTTCAAGAATTCATATAAATTCAAATTCAATTAATTCAAATATTAAAAGAAATTAAAAGAACCAATATTAACGAAATAAAATGAAATGAAATAAAATAATAGTTAAACACTTATTGACAATTAATTCGCGCAAATTAGTAAACACATACATGAAAATACATGACTAAAAAACCGGGGTATTACAAATCAAGTTAGCATATAATGGGATGGTGTCAATCAAGATTAATTCAATGAAGTACAAAGGGGTCCAACAAAGACAATATTATTAAGTCATCAGTTATTCCCATTGCTACTCGGAAGGAAACTTAAGAAGAGACCAAACCGAAAAGGATGATCCTTGAAGGATTTACATCAAACTTCAAGAAACATCATGAACATTCTATCTTCGATTCAAGAAATGTGGGGCCAAATACTGAATATAACCTTAAGTGGGTCAAAGAGAATGAATGGATAACATGAACGGAAGATATGAAAGGATTCGTGATAAGATGGACCATAATGCTAAATATCTCAAGGTCGGGATTAAATCGTCAAGGTTGTCAAGAGTAGTTATCCTCGAGGATATGTTAGACTCCGATATGGGTAAAGATAGTAGCTATGGACCTAACTTCGGGACGGATGGTCTAAGGGTATATGGGGAGGTCAAAGCTCGGTTATTTAAAAGAGTTGGTCTGGCTAAATGAAGATTATGGGAAATGATGAAAGATCGAAGAGGGTTAGAAGCAGTAAAAGTCAGAAGGGAATCAAGAATAATATTCGAAGAGGATCTATCAAGGCTTCACCGGGGCACACTGAAGAAATTAAAGACAAGTCAAGCACTGTACTCACTTTCAGGGCAGATCATGTATTGTACAACAAAACTCCCAACTCCAAATTTCCTTACCTCGGTGAACTGTACATGAAGCATCCATGACACATACATACATGCAAATCTAATTTAAATAATTTTGATACCATGTGCTTTAATCGCTTATCGTGTTAAATTGCTTTGTGTGAATTATGTGACTTTAACTGTTGTAAATGATGTATGATACTTCTTGTTTTTTTTTGGTAATTGTTCTTCAATGTAACTATTTTATGTTGTAGGGCTCGGGAGAATTGGAGACTCCCTTGCATTGTTGTTTGAAAGACGGGGTTCTCTCCTTATTGTTTGAGAGACGGGGTTCTCTCATTGTTGCTCGAGAGACGGGGCTCTCTCCTTGTTGCTTGTGAGAGACGGGAAATCTCTCATTGTTTTTTTTTCGGTCGAGTAGTGAATCCGAGGACGGATTCTTTTAAGAGGGAGAGGCTGTAACGCGCCGATTTTTCATGTGTACAAAGTATGACGTATTTGTATACTAATTGCGCAATTAAATTATTTACAAGTGTTTTGTATATTTAATTTTATATATTAAATGTTAAAATGTTAATTAATCATATCTTAAGTTAATTAATATTAAATTTATGTTAATTCGTTGATAATTATATCTTAAGTTTATTTATATTAAATGTATATTAATTTCGTGCACTTTGTTTCATTTTAATAATGAATTTAAATTTTGTTATATTTTATGGAATATTATGAATTTGTTTATGCATTGCTCATGAGTGTCATAAACGCGTTTCGTTCTTATATGATTTGTTATCGAAATTTCGTGAAAATTTAATATGCTGGAGATATACGTGTTATAAATATGTATATATGTTCGTTTCATGTTTTCGGGTTCATTAGCATTAGTTTCGAATTTATTTGGTTCCTGGAATCCAAATCGGGGGCTAACAAGCAATTAGCGGACCCTTGGTTCCGTATGTGATATCTTGAGCTCGGGAACTTGGAATCGAGTTCCGTCAACTTTGTTGAACTCGTAACAAAAATTTGAGTTTAATGGACTTAGCCTCATTTTTTTCTAAGACCATTTGAAACCCCGAATTTCAACCGAAAACCGCAACGGATGCAAAAACTGTGACACTTTACTAAAATGACCATACAGTAGTCCCACATTGATTATGGCGAAACGGACCTCGTTAAAGAGATTTTTGTTGACAAGGAAACGTTAACCAAGCTCTGAGGACTTATGAACCTCAATTGCCACATTGATATGTTTAGGTGGTCGGGCCTTGCAAACCCGTCCACCACCCGGAGGAAGAAGGTTAGAACTTATTTTCATGTTAACGATTATGTTATTATTATTAGGCACCGTGCAGGAAGGCCGAGATACGGATCGTCTAAATGATTATGGCTCATGTTTTATGGCTTGCATGTATTATGATGTATTGCATGATCGCGTATTCAAAATATTAATTATATGTATCATACACGGTCGGAGGTTGGTTGGAGATTACGCACTCTCACTCGCCGAGCCTTAATGATTATTCATGAATTATGAACTTAATGGAATTAATATGAATTAGTAGTAAAGACCGAGCATTGCTTGTTCTTTCCTTGCCCTTCTCGGGAAGTAGCTTTAAATAAAACTTTGCTCGGGATTTATGACTTGCATGTGCCTGTTTCTATATATGTTTCGCTCCTGCTCGCTCAGTCTTCTAGAGATTGACCCATCTTTCCCGTTTTTCCAGATTCTTGCAGGTTTTGCTAGGCGAAAGTCAAGTCATAGCATTCTTGGTTGAGTCACACGTGTACACTCGAGTCACATTCCATATTGTTATGACTTAATTGTAATTCCTTGATGTATTCGGGCCGGTGTGGCAATCAGGATTTGCTGTTGGATATTGATTTGGGATAGAATGCAGGTTGAATTTCAATTACCTTAGGTTCATATTATATGTTTTGGCCTATTATCAAAATTTATGTATTACACGTTATTTCTTCCGCATTGAACTCTTGGTTATTTTAATTTAATTGGTACAGGGTTAGTTTCCGCCTAGCCAGGTTGATTTTATTTTTGTCTCCCATTCACTATGAGTCCGGTTCATGCTTAGATCATCCATTTCATGGGTGGACTAGACTTGTAGTGCGGGGGGATGTGGTGCCTATCGTCCTGGGTGCTACAAGTGATATAAGGGGGATCAATGAATGCTCAAAACAAGGGCGTTCATGGTCCGAATTAGCTTTCGAAAGCAACGCAAGTTTTATAAAGTACTGTAACATCGAGATCGTCCGAATTATAAGGTACGTCACCTTTTAACTTTTATGTGCTTAATTAAGTGATTTTATGTTCTTCGTGGCCCTATTTTAGACTCTTTTAGAGTTTAGGGCCCTTTTTGTAATTTCATCTTTTAGGGGTTTTCCGGTCACTTCTCGTTCGGTTGAGATTTTGACCTCTTTGACCCCTTCAACGCGTCCGGGGCGGCAAAACGAGTCCGTAGACTCTAAGTTTGCACAATTCGGATGTCGTTAGCTCGTTCGTTCGATCGTTTTTGCGTACGAGGACCCTAGATATATACTCGGATTTCCTCGTTTCGCGTGCCAAAAATCAGATCAGCCTTCCTGCACCGTCTTCCTCGCGCGGTGGTACGTTCATACAGTGAAGGTGTGATTTCACACACATGCCCGTTCTCCCTCGTTTCTCGATGGAATTCGACGAATCAATAGTCGAAATTTATCTATTCGACGAGCCCGTCACAACCATACCAAGATCGTGGCCAACCGAAGACCGACGGCGGCGCAAAGGCGGCCTAAAATTGGCGGGTGGCGCCACCATTTCACCGGCGGCGTTCCGGCGGCTTTCGCCGGCCAATCTCTACCCTACCCTACGTTTTTTACCCTTCCCTTTCCATTTCCGACCTCAGATTGAGCAACCGGGGGCTGTAGATGGTGGAATCGGCCGTGGCGCGGTGGCAATCCTTCGGCGGCGGCGTAGGGCCCTTTTCCGGCCGGTTTTGGTGGTGGAGCCTTTACAAAAGTTGCTTAGAACAACGAAAACTAGCGGATGGCGTTGGCCCCGACTCGAGAACCGGCCGCCGGCGGCGAACCGGTGGCGAACCGGCTCTGGACCGGCGGTCCGATTATCCGGCGACTTTTTCGGCGTTTGGCTAGGGGGCTTTCGTAGGGCTCGTTACGGGCTTTCCAACGGTATGTCCGGATTTTATTTTCGTTTAGCGGTTTGTATTTAATTTCAGTTTTCGTACTAGGATTTTAGTTCGGTTTTTCGTCAACGAAATCCGGTGTGCTTGGTGTTTTCTGAAATTGGTTGAGGGCTTTTGTCAAGCAGGCCGAGGCGTACGTTTCAATCCTTCCGGGGAATTTTCCGACCACCGGAGGTGGTGGTCCGGCGGCTGCACGTGGCGGTCCGGTGGGTTCCGGAGGCGGCGTTCCGACGCCCTTTGTACAGCGAGTTCCTTTCGTCGTGGTGAGTTCAATGCCACTTTCCGTTCGTCAATCGGATGTCCGGTTGAGTTTATAAGAATTTTTGAAGTTATTGTATTTATTTTCGTTAATTATTTTTAATTGTATAATGTGATCATGTATGAGCGATAAATGGAAATTATGAATTGTATGATATATGAGAATATGTTATGTTGTATGAAAGCATGATTCGTAATTTATTGAATTTAATTATCTCGTTTTATGCCTACTTGCTTAAGAATATTTTATTTATGGGGTGTTAGTGTAATATTTGAAAACTAAATTGATAATGGGATTATGTGAAACTTGAGAAATAAATTATGAAATGATATGTTATATTTAATTTTGAATGAATCGATCAAGTATGCTATTTGTTGGAATATTAAACATTATGCATTATGTATTTATTTATCAAACTTGTTATTTGATCAATGTTTTAACTTCACGAGATTTGGACCATGATGAGATTAAATTATTATGCTTCGAATTATATCCCCTATGGGATGATATGAATTCTATAAGTTATGCATCCTCTAAGGTGTGAAATGATTGTGATTCGATATGAATGACTTAAATTGGATAAATGTGAACTAACTGTGCATCATTGTATTCGTGAGCATGGTCGTGCGTCTTTGTGGTTGTGTTTGGAGTCTGAGTCTTGTGTTCTGTGTGTATTCGGTTGTTCAGGAGTTTTCCAGGGAGTGTCTGTCAGCTGTTTGGGTTCCAGTGGCACTTCTTGGCTCAGGTTTTCCGTTTCCGTCGGTGTAAGGTGAGGTTTTAGGATTTTGTTTTAGTTACAACGACCTACAACCCTCTGTGCTCGTTTTCAAGCCTGCATGTGCTTATTTTATTCTATTTATATAATAAATATGTGTTTATATGATATGTTTATGAATTTATCATACGATTAAAGGTTTTCGAATTATATATACGAGCATATGTAAGCTTGAAATGTTTTGCAACGAGGCTATGCTCCAAACCGTGTGTCTTCAAGCTAGCTACCGATTAGGATGACACGGAGAGGTACGTCTATAGCATATGCTAAGTTGCAAGGTAAGGTATGCTTCGATAAGGTACGTAGGTATGATTTTGATACGATATGATAAGTTTGGTGTGTAGCGAGTTATGATCTGTTCTGTTATGCTATGTTCTGGTGTGTTGGGCCCCGAGACGTGGGTAAGGGAGACCCGGGACAACCATGGGGTCGCCGGTTATGACCCCTGTGCACGTTCTCATTTGAGATATTCACGTGCGACCTATGGAGGTTTGTAACACCCGAGAGCAAGGTGTCACATCCCCCACACCGAGACCCGACCCGAATATGAAATGGACGATCCATACGCGAGCTAAGTCACGACGAACGGGGACAAACACACACGCTATGCTAGGCGGGCTAACCCTTAAACCATAAAACAATGTAAAACCTTAAAGCGGAAGCAATAAACGAACATATACCATATATATATATATATATATATATATATATATATATATATATATGTACCATGAGCATCCAAGCTCCAAAATAAGTCATATACATCAACAATTGCCATCACGACTCAACTAAGTACGCTCCAAATCATTATACAATTATAATGGTATGCAAGTGTAAGACTCAAAATACAGAGCTAGAAGTAAATGCAAGACCTAGGACTCGTATTCCCGCCTAGCTCCCTCAACACCTGCACAAAACAACTGAAAACCAAACGGGTTCAGTCCAAAACAGGGCATAAATAGAATATATGACAGTAATTAAACAATCACATGCAAGCTATAATCCCAAATGAGGTTTTTAAAGAATTTCCCAAGTGGGTGAATAGAAACCATCAAAAGGGATTATAACAAATTATTAACCTTAGGTCATTAGTGGCCCGGCGAGTGGGCGTGCATTATCTCCAACCAACACCTTGTGTAAACCATTTAAACATTCATTCATTCATTCTTTTCATGCAATTATCCTTTTGTGCACATTCATTAACATTTACTCCTTCTTCCTCCGGGTTGGTGGTGGGTTTGCAAGGCCCGACCACCCATTCATTGACCAAAAGGGGTTACATGACTCCCCAGATGGTGCTCAGCGTCCATTCCTCGCTAACTCCTAACGAGGTCCGGTTACGCCGTTCATTGGTGGAACTAGTGTGAGGGTTCACCGTCGGCCCGTGCCTCCCCGGATAGCCACTTACACTAAGTCCCTGGGCCCCATTCGTGCATTCGATCGTTTCTCGCCAAAACATTAGGTAGGGTTTATAAAATAAGGCTTTACGTTGAAAACATTTACTCTTTAAAACGACTCTCTCTATATATATATATATAATTTTGGTCCAAAGTTTTCACATTGAAGGTATATATAGGGTCTTATATCTACATAGAAGAAAAACCCACCTTAAACCATCAAAAAGGAGCAAACACGAGCCTCACTGACCGGCCTCGTCTCCAACTGGATCAAAATCTGTGCAAGAACGGTGAAGTGAGACTCAATATGACCAAATAAGACGCTCAGCAACGCTATGATCATGATATGAATAGGTACAAGATAAGATTATGTTATGAAGTGTTCATGTGCACTATTAGTACATTTAAATCATATAATCAAGTCATTCAATTAAATTAAATAACATTTAATACATATCCGAAAATATATAAAACACATGCATGTACAGTAGCATGCAAACAAAATGCATGAGAAACAGAGGGTGACACGCCCGTGTCACCAAAATGCACCAAGCTGTGACACCCCCGTATCACAGTACAGCCGACAACAAGTCAGGAAAAAGATGGTGACACGCCCGTGTCACCAATGCAAGGCAAACCGTGACACCCCCGTGTCACGGTACAGAGAAGTCCAACCAACAAGCATGCACCCCCGTGTCGCCCGGAAGAGAAGAAAAGTGACACGCCCTTGTCACTGTGCGTAACAAGAAAAAAAACAAGGCAATTTTCGGACAGCAACAAAACCAACCAAAACACCAAATTTTCAATTACCAAATGCAACCAAAACCTGAAGAAACATGTGTCCATACTTAAAGTACAATAAAATCTAACATATATACTCATATCATGCATTGATCATCAAGAATCTATCAAATGAAACCCATATGCCAACCTATGATCTAAGTTCCTAAACTTCACAACATATGCATCAAATTTAAGCTCAGAGTTCAAAACATGCTTCCAAATAACACTTACTCAATTCAACCAATTCATACCAGTACCCTAGCTTCACATATACAAAGCAAGAATTCAACAAATCTTCAAGATTACCTTAAATGAAAGAAATAGAAGAAGAGATGAAGAGATGATGTTGATGATGCTTGAATGTCCACAATTCCCACAATTATGAAGCTTGAAAGATGAAATCTTCTCCCACTTTGGCAAGGGTTTTGATCGGTTGGCTTGGGAGCAAGAACAAGGATGTGTATGTAATGTATGTATGAAAGAAAGGAAGAAATGGAACGTAATGCTGCTAAGAGGGGAAAAGAATTGGCCAAATTTGCTATTAAGTCCTCCAATTTAATAAGTTATGCAAGTGAAACCCCAAGCTTTTGAAATGTAATCAATTAAATCCAATGCAATTAAGTACTCAAATTTCATGAATGCTCAATTAAGGTCATAACGAAATTAAGTTAAGTTCAGGAAATTAATTCACATTGCAAGCAAGTTCAAATTAAGCAATAAATATCAAGTTGTAAAGAATTCACAAAATACTTAACATTAAATACGTAAACAATTAACAATTAGATATATATATATATATATATATATATATATATATATATATATATATATAATCAATAACAAAATAAAGGAGATAACATTTAATACATTTAAAATAAAATCAACTATGTAAATACGTAAAATAGTTATTTTGCGCAATTAGGTAAACAATTACGTTATACCTGTACGGCCGAAATATCGGGGCGTCACAACCTCTCCCCCTTAAAAGAATCCGTCCTCGGATTCATTAATCGCCCGAAAACAATTCGAGATGAAATCTTTTCATCTTATTCTCCGTCTCCCACGTAGCCTCCTCCGTCTTATCACTTCTCCATAAGACTTTAACTAGTGGGATTTGCCGATTTCGAAGCTCTTAAAATTTACGATCCAATATCCTAATCGGCTTCTGAACGAAGGTGAGGTTCGGTTCTAACTCCACTTCCTCGACCGGTATTAATTTGGATTCATCCAGATAATATTTCCGAAGCTGAGACACATGAAATACATTATGAATTCCGGTCAAGTTCGGGGGTACGTCCAAACGATAGGCCGTATCTCCAATTTTCTCCAAAATCTCATACGGTCCTAGATACCGAGGATTCAATTTCCCTCCTTTTCCAATCCTCGAAAATCCCTTACGAGGTGAGGCTTTCAAGAATACCCTATCACCAACCTCAAACTGAAGATCTTTCCTTCGGTGATCGGCATAGCTTTTCTGTCTGTCCTAGGCTGCTTTCATCCGTTGTCTGATTATTTGAACCTTATCAATTGCCTCTTGCATGGCCTTAGAGGGTTTTTCCTTGTTCTCTCCTCGTCTCACACCCTCTTGCTTCGTCCAATTCCATTCTTCCAAATCAAAGAACAACGTGACCTGTATTTCCGTCAGTAGAGAGCCTCATATGGAGCCATTTCTATCGATGCTTGAAAGCTATTATTATAGGCGAATTCAATTAAAGGCAATTGCTCGTTCCACGAACTCGAAAAATCCAATGCACATGCTCTCAACATATCCTCCAAATATTTAATTAATCTCTCCGATTGCCCGTCCGTCAGAGGATGGAAAGCTGTGCTGAATTGAAGCCTTGTGCCTAGATTCCTTTGCAATTCTTGCCAAAATCTAGAAGTGAACCTCAGATCCCGATCTGATACAATGCTAACCGGTACTCCATGAAGTCGGACGATTTCATCAACATATTTCTTAGCCAATTTAGGTACCTTATCCGACATCCGAACAGCTAGAAAATGTGCCGATTTCGTTAGTCGATTCACTATTACCCAAATTCCATCTAAACCACCTTTCACTCGTGGAAGACCCGAAACAAAATCCATCGCCACTTGCTGCCATTTCCATTCTGGAATAGGTAACGGTTGCAGTAGCCCCGATGGCTTCTGATGCTCTGCTTTCACCACTTGGCAAGTCAAGCAATGTCTCACGAAGTCGATCACATCCCGCTTAAGTCCATTCCACCAATAAAATTTCTTTATGTCCTTATACATCTTATTTCCCCCGGGATGTATCGAATACCCTGATCGATGAGCTTCTTCTAATATCAACCGTCTTAACTCTTCCAGAACCACCACTCTATTCTTAAACCTTAGAAGCCCGTTGTCATCAAATCCGAACGGACTCTCTGAATCATTTCTAGCTTTCTGCACCAACCTCTGAACTTCAGAGTCCACTCTCTGAGCTTCAAACAATCTCTGCTGAAGATCCGGTTGAATGGTAATAATCCAAATACTAGCTCTCAGCTTGAAAGACTCAGATTCATCCATAGTTTCCACTTTAACACTTGACACGCTAGCCTTCCTACTAAGCGCATCCGCGACCACGTTGGCCTTTCCTGGATGATATTGAATCGTACATTCATAATCCGCCAACATCTCCATCCAACGTCTCTGTCTCTTGTTTAATTCCTTCTGTGAAAACAAATACTGGAGACTCTTGTGGTCGGAAAAGATCTCAAAAGAAACTCCGTAGAGATAGTGTCTCCACTTTCCCAAAGCGAAGATCACTGCCGCTAGCTCGAGATCGTGAGTGGGATAATTCTGTTCATGATCCTTTAATTTCCTCGAGGCATAAGCTATCACTTTACCATTCTGCATCAAAACACATCCCAACCCTTCTTTCGAGGCGTCCGTATAAACCATGTATCCTTCAGTGCCCTCGAGAAGTGCTAATACCGGTGCAGTGGTCAATTTTTCCTTCAAGAGTTGAAAACTCGCTTCGCATGTCTCGTCCCACTCAAATTTAGCTTCCTTCTTAGTTAATCGAGTTAAAGGACCGGCTATCTTTGAAAAATCCTTCACGAACCTTCGGTAATAACCTGCCAATCCCAAGAAACTTCTAACCTCGGAAGCATTTTTCGGACTCTGCCACTGAATAACCGTCTCGATCTTTGAAGGATCAACTTCCAAACCCTTACTTGAAATAATATGGCCTAGAAAAGCAACCCGGTCGATCCAAAACTCACACTTACTAAATTTACTTCGCATACAACCGGTGCTCTCTCAACGTCTCCAATACCAAGTTGAGATGTCTAACATGATCTTCCGGAGTCTTTGAATACACAAGAATGTCATCAATGAAGATTACGACGAATTTATCCAAATATGGCCGAAAAATCCGATGCATCATGTCCATGAATGCTGCAGGGGCATTTGTCAAACCAAAAGGCATCACTACGAACTCGTAATGCCCATACCGGGTATTAAATCCTGTCTTTGGTATATCCTCTTCCCGGATTTTCAACTGGTAATAGCCTTGCCTTAAATTCAATTTCGAATAAACCTGTAAACCTTGCAGCATGTCAAATAAGTCCTCAATGTGGGGCAACGGGTACTTATTCTTGATAGTCATCCGATTAAGCTCCCGGTAGTCTATACACATTCTCAACGTCCCATCTTTCTTTTTGACAAAGAGAACCAGGCACCCCAAGGAGATGAACTCGGTCGAATATATCCACTCTTAAGTAATTCCTCGAGTTGAATCTTCAACTCCTTCAACTCTGCCGGAGCCATTCTATAAGGAGTCTTGGAATAAGGTTCTGATCCCGGATATAAATCAATGACAAACTCAATTTCCCGATCCGGTGGTAGAGAACCTAAATTTTCTGGAAATACATCGGGATATTCCTTTACCACAGCCGTCTCCTCAAAACTTGATTGATCCTTTGGTTTATTAAGAAGATAGGCAATAAATCCCGTGGCTCCATCCTTTACCAACTTGCGAGCTTCCATAAACGATAATAGAGGTATATTCTTCGACCCAACTTCTCCAATCAACTCTTCACCCAATTTTATCTTCTTCTTAAAACAATCAACTTTGGCCCGGTGTAGGTATAACCAATCCATCCCGAAGATTACCCCATACTTCTTCATAGGCATGACAATGAAATCTGCCGGATAATCTTTCCCCTCTATCAAAACTGAACAACCCCTGACAACCCGATCTGTCTGCAAACTACCTCCAAGAGGCGAACTCACAAAATAACAGGAATTTGAGCAATTAACAGGTAGGCACAGAGAGGCACATAGATCAGAAGATATAAAAGTGTGCGTGGCACCCGGGTCGAATAATGCATGAATGCTCGTGTTATGAATGCAAACGGTACCTTCCACCACGGCGTTTGGGTCGACCTCAACATTCTGCTCTTCGCTCTCAAGAGCATAGGCTCGTGCCTGGACCATCGGTCTTTGAGCCCCAGCTTGATATCCTGGAATCTTGTCCGGGCATGCGAACGCCATATGGATTCCTTTCCCGCAAATCAAACACAACTTCAATCTCTTTCGGAAGTTGTTGTATGAATGAGTTGGCCATCCACAATAAGTACATGGAGGCTGATCATTGCGAGATCCTTTAGGAGCTGGTGGAGCCTGAGGTGCTCGTGGAATTGGAGCAATCTGACCTCCTGTTCGAGGCTTCTTGAAAGGTCCCTTCGATGGTGGAGCTAGTACATTCATCGGTCTCTTTCCTTTGTTAAATCCCCATCCGGATCCTGATCCTTGTCCTTGGCGATAAGCTGGCCTCCTCGCATTCACAGAATCTTCAACCTTTAAGGCTTTCGAAGTAGCCTTCGCCCACGTGCTCGTATTAACTGCCTCTAAAGCTGTCTGGATATCCGGTCGAAGCCCTTGAACAAACTGCATAGCCTTATGGAAGTCATCGCCTGCTATATTTGGTGCATAGCGGGAGAACCTCTCATACTCTGAAATATACTCGGCCACAGACCTCGATCCTTGCTTCAGTTCGGTAAATTCTCTCAATCTTCGAGTACGGGATGAGGGAGGAATAAATTTATTCTTGAATTCCCTTAAAAAGATTTCCCAATTGATCTCCTCTCCAGCTGCCTCCAATATAATCCGTGTGCTCTCCCACCAAGAGTAGGCTTCCCCTTGTATTAAAGTGATGGTGCATCGAGCCTTCTCTTGGGACTCACATGGAATGAGTTCCCATATCCTCTCTACATCTTTCAGCCACAATTCCGCTTGTATATCATTTCCCTTGAAGAACTTGGGAGGTCTTTGGTTCTGAAACTCCCTAAGTATAACAGAAAGCGGTGCCTCTGGCGGTACAACAGGTGCAGGTGGTGCTGGAGGTGCCAGTGTTACATAATCTCGTAGCCTTTGATCTATAATATTGATAACTGAGTTAACAAAGGCCTCTGCCGGCGGTGGTTGTGGAGGTGGAGGTGTACGAGTACGATCACGATGATGACGTCGTCCTGGAGATCGATCACGATGTCTACGTGGAGGCATCCTGGCAATAAACACTAAAATGCGTGCTATATTTAGTCTACGCATGTTAATGCAAACAATTCAACCAGAATTCAAAATTTAAATCAATTAAGCACAAAAGAGAGGTATATGCAACACATTGTCAAGTAGTCCCTAAGCCGAACGACCTAGACAGACTCACCCGACACGAAAGCCCGGGTTTTACAACCCTAAGCTCTGATACCACTTAAGGATGTAACACCCGAGCGCAAGGTGTCACATCCTCCGCACCGAGACCCGACCCGAATATGAAATGGATGATCCATACGCGAGCTAAGTCACGGCGAACGGGGACAAACACACACGCTATGCTAGGCGGGCTAACCCTTAAACCATAAAACAATGTAAAACCTTAAAGCGGAAGCAATAAACGAACATATACCATATATATATATATATATATATATATATATATATATATGTACCATGAGCATCCAAGCTCCAAAATAAGTCATATACATCAACAATTGCCATCACGGCTCAACCAAGTACGCTCCAAATCATTATACAATTATAAGGGTATGCAAGTGTAAGACTCAAAATACAGAGCTAGAAGTAAATGCAAGACCTAGGACTCGTATTCCTGCCTAGCTCCCTCAACACCTGTACAAAACAACTGAAAACCAAACGGGTTCAGTCCAAAAGGGACTGATGGGTATAAAACAGGGCATAAATAGAATATATGACAGTAATTAAACAATCACATGCAAGCTATAATCCCAAATGAGGTTTTTAAAGAATTTCCCAAGTGGGTGAATAGAAATCATCAAAAGGGATTATAACAAATTATTAACCTTAGGTCATTAGTGGCCCGGCGAGTGGGCGTGCATTATCTCCAACCAACACCTTGTGTAAACCATTTAAACATTCATTCATTCATTCTTTTCATGCAATTATTCTTTTGTACACATTCATTAACATTTACACCTTCTTCCTCCGGGTTGGTGGTGGGTTTGCAAGGCCCGACCACCCATTCATTGACCAAAAGGGGTTACATGACTCCCCAGATGGCGCTCAGCGTCCATTCCTCGCTAACTCCTAACGAGGTCCGGTTACGCCGTTCATTGGTGGAACTAGTGTGAGGGTTCACCGTTGGGTCGTGCCTCCCCGGATAGCCACTCACACTAAGTCCCTGGGCCCCATTCGTGCATTCGATCATTTCTCGCCAAAACATTAGGTAGGGTTTATAAAATAAGGCTTTACGTTGAAAACATTTACTCTTTAAAACGACTCTATATATATATATATATATATAATTTTGGTCGAAAGCTTTCACATTGAAGGTATATATAGGGTCTTATATCTACATAGAAGAAAAACCCACCTTAAACCGTAAAAAAGGAGCAAACACGAGCCTCACTGACCGGCCTCGTCTCCAACTGGATCAAAATCTGTGCAAGAACGGTGAAGTGAAACTCAATATGACCAAATAAGATGCTCGGCAATGCTATGATCATGATATGAATAGCTACAAGATAAGATTATGTTATGAAGTGTTCATGTGCACTATTAATACAGTAGCATGCAAACAAAATGCATGAGAAACAGAGGGTGACACGCCCGTGTCACCAAAATGCAGCAAGCTGTGACACCCTCGTGTCACAGTACAACGGACAACAAGTCAGGAAAAAGATGGTGACACGCCCGTGTCACCAATGCAACGAGAAGTCCAACCAACAAGCATGCACCCCCGTGTCACGCGGAAGAGAAGAAAAGTTACACGCCCATGTCACTGTGCGTAACAAGAAAAAAAACAGGGCAGTTTTCGGACAGCAACAAAACCAACCAAAACACCAAATTTTCAATTACCAAATGCAACCAAAACCTGAAGAAACATGTGTCCATACTTAATGTACGATAAAATCTAACATATATACTCATATCATGCATTGATCATCAAGAATCTATCAAATGAAACCCATATGCCAACCTATGATCTAAGCTCCTAAACTTCACAACATATGCATCAAATTTAAGCTCAGAGTTCACAACATGCTTCCAAATAATACTTACTCAATTCAACCAATTCATACCAATACCCTAGCTTCACATATACAAAGCAAGAATTCAACAAATCTTCAAGATTACCTTAAATGAAAGAAATAGAAGAAGAGATGAAGAGATGATGTTGATGATGCTTGAATGTCCACAATTCCCATAATTATGAAGCTTGAAAGATGAAATCTTCTCCCACTTTGGCAAGGGTTTTGATCGGTTGGCTTGGGAGCAAGAACAAGGATGTGTATGTAATGTATGTATGAAGGAAAGGAAGAAATGGAACGTAATGCTGCTAAGAGGGGAAAAGAATTGGCCAAATTTGCTATTAAGTCCTCCAATTTAATAAGTTATGCAAGTGAAACCCCAAGCTTTTGAAATGTAATCAATTAAATCCAATGCAATTAAGTACTCAAATTTCATGAATGCTCAATTAAGGTCATAACGAAATTTAGTCAAGTTCGGGAAATTAATTCACATTGCAAGCAAGTTCAAATTAAGCAATAAATATCAAGTTGTAAAGAATTCACAAAATACTTAACATTAAATACGTAAACAATTAACAATTAGATATATATATATATATATATATATATAATCAATAACAAAATAAAGGAGATAACATTTAATACATTTAAAATAAAATCAACTATGTAAATACGTAAAATAGTTATTTTGCGCAATTAGGTAAACAATTACGTCATACCTGTACGGCCGAAATATCGGGGCGCTACAAGGTTGGGAAGGCGTGGTATCTTGAGCCCTCGGTGGATAACCGGGGAAGGCACAGTGTGGGTTAGCTACCCCGTGTGTGTTTGTATCTGTATGAGTAGTGAGGGTTTGCTCCCCAAACTACATGGTGTTGCGGTTGGATTGTTTATGATATTTGTTGGTTTCTGATTTGATACGTATGATTCGATATGGAAGTAAGGTGGGAGACCCATACTCGCCGGGTATATGAATATGATATGTTATTTTTGATTATGAAACGGGATAGGAGCTTTCTCTTTTGATATGATACGATTAAGCTCAGTATGTTATAGTTTGGATAAGATAAGATATGTATAATGTGGTTTGAAAATTGTACTAGTATGATTTGAAAATGGTTTTGGTATGCAAAACCCTAGTCCCGGTTCATAAACTTTCTTTTGATACGTGCTCTGCTCCTTATTATGTATAGTGTGTGTGAGTTCAGGCCCCCCTCACTCAATCAGCGGACTGACCCTCGCCCCACCTATGTTTTTAGTTTACAGGTACAAGTTGTTGGAGTTCGAGCTAGGCGGCTTTGAGTCGGGTCTGTCGAGTCTGTGTCAGTCCGTTTGATTTTTGTTAAGTACTTTGTTCCGAATTATGTATGAAAATTATGTATATAGTCTGTTCTGTACAAGATTATGTTTATGATTTGATTATATGAATTTTCGGGACAGGTTAGGACAGGGCTTGGATTAGTTGAACCCGTCTTTGTTGTATGTTTGAATTCGGGATAGGTTAGGACAGGTTCGTGGAATTAGTTGAACCCGTTTATTTATGTTTGTTGATTAAAGTTTTTGTTAGTTCATATTTTGTATCGCTTCCGCATTCGGGTTTTTTCATATTTTACTTGTACAGGGTTAGGTACCGCCTAGCTTAGGTTGGATTTTTCGTTTGTCACCCGTTCATTGTGACTTGGTGCGTGTGCGGACTTTCCATTTCGTACCACGTGTCGGGTCTGTTAGGAATAGTGCCCTAGAAAGCCGATTGTATATCCGCTTTGTGCTTTTCCTTATTGTAATCACAGACAATCTTTGAATGAAATAACGAATTGAGACAACACTTCTTTATATGCTCTTGTTTGGTATGCGTTTACTTTAGCTGTGCATGTATGAGAACTCCCCTAATCCTGATGACTTTAGGACTCTACCATTTAGGTGAAATGGTTCATGAAACGAGCCCTATATCACATAAGTCATGATTAGTAAAATACTCCAAGCCGATGAGTCCTACAGACAGTGGGAGTGTCAACCTGACTCCTCTAAGGCTTGCTTGTGGGATCACGCCCTTAAGAAGGACCACCTTGTTTCATGGAGGTGCAAAGTGTATAGTTGATACGTGCGTGATACATGAGGGTGCTTACTTTAACAAGTAAGTTCACTGAGGTGCCCCGTGTGAGAACATTCCTAAATGGGAAAGGAAGTTTCTATTTCAGGAAATGGAAACTTCCAGATTAGAAAATATCTCACGAGTCATTGATGTGATTAATTGATCCTTAGACTTGAGGTTCCATGTTACTTTATGAGTTAACTCTGTAGTCTTTGGTATAAGCTTTAAAGGGTGTCGCCTTAGACAACTGATTCAAGGCTTATGCTGGGGCTGCACAAGTGATTCATGAAAGTGAATGAGAATCAAGAAAGGACCTACACTTGCATATGCAAGGTGATCTCTTATTGTGTAAGTCATTCATATGCCATATGGAGTCCTTGGCCAAGGTAGTAGATCAAGACATCAAGAAAAGGGTTTCTTGGATTGAGATCAAATGGATATGAAATGCACTTAGCTTTAAGACCAGATTATTAGGGTTCTGATTATTCCCTTGCCCTAGATCTTGGTTGAGAGATAGTAAGTAGGAGGATTGTATCTCACATGAATCAATGACTTAAAGGTTCTATCGAATCCGAACATTCCAATTCAGCTAGGGGTTAAACACCTGTTGCTAGACTATGGTCGTTTAATCTGTGGACTGATTAATTAATTAGTGAATTAATTAATTAGGGTCGCTGCTAATTGAATTGAGAACCTAGAGGGTCACACACAACAACTTGGTTACATGAGTTGAGGCTTGAAAATGATTAAACGAGTTAAATCGGGCCAAGAGGGTTCCACACGTGTGAAGTCACACGTGTGGCTCACTGTGACACGTGTCACACACGTGTGTATATATATATATCATATATATGTTAAATAATTAATTAGTTAATTATTTAATAGACTTTGGTTTAATTTTGAATTAAAAAGAAAGTCTAATTTTGGAGAAAATAATCTAGTTAATTAATTATGAATTAATTAATTAGATAAAATAAGTTATTTATTTTTATAATAAATAAAGTATAAAATTATCCAAAAATAGTTTGGATATTTTTAGCTCTCTTAAAAGTTGACTTGAAATAGAATTCAAAGTCAAAGTTGGGAAATACTTGATGATCAAGTAATAGGAGAGAGAGGGACCAAATCCTTTGTCCATTAGGACTAGGTTCGGCCGCCCCTCCCCTTTCCTATATATAGGGGAGCTCATGCTCCCCTTTAGAGCTAATTGACAATTCTTGGTTCATGTGTTGAACACCTTCCTTTCTCGAAGATTAAATTAAACCCTAGGTTAAGCCTAAACACTAACTAGAGAACTAGCATCCTTACTAGTTAGATTGTGATCAAGTTGGTGGACTTTCTCTAGAGACTTCAAGTTAGAAGTTTGAAGATTCGAGCTTTACCAAGGAGAGGGGATCAAGCCGCGAGAAGAGCGTTCTTGGGTGGCTTGAAACGCTTCAAGAAAGAAGAAAAGAAAAGTAAGTTTTCTATCTTTACGAATTTGGTTACACGATTGCGAGTTCCAGGTCCTTTTGTAGGGAAAATTTTTTAAATTCCGCTGTTTTCTGATTCGTGTTTTCCAACAAGTGGTATCAGAGCCACCTAGTTAATTGTGTTTCTGATTCGTCTCAATTATTCTGAATTTGGTAGAAATTCTTAGGCTTAGATGCGAATTAGGTATTCATGAGTTCTTTTAGAAAGCCTGAAATACGAAACTGTAATTTTTCTTGAATTTCTGAAACTGTTTTCTTAAATTGTGTTTTTGAAAAACCGTTTTGATAGAAATTAATTTAAATCGTGTTTTTGAATTTGGATTGTTTTGGTTTTTGAACTAAAAATACGAAACACGAAATCGTGTTACGAAAACGCGAGCCTGGACGTGCTAAGGCGTAGCACGCCAGGCCCGCGCGACCGCCCGCCCAGCAGTCCCGCAACCGCGCGGGACAGCCGCCCGCACGCTCCCGCAACCGCGCGGGAGCACCCACCCGGCATCGCCCGCACGCGAGCAGCAGCAAGCTGCGCGCGTTGCGCGCAGGGGCGCGCGACGCTGCGCGGCGAGCCTGTACTCGTTCCGGGCGGTTCCGGGCACGGTTTTGGCGTTTTCGTGTTTTCGTGTTTTCGGTCCTTGAAATCCCGATTTAATTTTTTCTAAAAAAATTTATTTATTAAATTTGAATTATTTTTGAAATAATTGTTTAAATTGGGATTTTGAAAATTTGAGCGATTTAAAATTTGAAAAATTACAATTTTTATTTTCTGAAAATATTGAAAGAATAAAATTATTAATTTTCAGAAATTAATTAGAATTTTATTAGTTTATTGTTTTTCGGGTTTTATAGAAAAGGCTCTTGAACAAGAATTGCATCTAAGTCGTGTTTTAAGCTATTAGAGCTTAAAGCGAGAATTTTAATTTATTGGTTAAATTTAAATTCTTGCAAAAGCATGTTAGGTGATCATGGGTTTAGATCTATGTATGGTTTTAATTTATGCACATGGATGGTTTAAATTGGGGTTGGAGCCCTATAGTTGCGTTTTTCAATTGAGGTTGGAGCCTCACTTATGTGCGTACTGTTATGTGATTTATTATGTGGCTTTCCATGTTACTGTTTTTGAGGCCGGGGTATACCCCGTGTAATTGTCTAAGGCCAATATGAAGATTGAGCCTTATTACTTTATGTCTTTTTCTTTTTATTGTAATTTGAGAGTAGAGATAGGTGGTGAGGTTTTATTTTCATTTTGGAGACAATGCACCCATGGAGTAAGATGGACCACATTCAAGTAACAAGGAGGCCATAAGTGAAGACCCCTCAAAATGTTAGGGAGGGGAATCTCAATTGTTAAATGTAATAGAGATAGGGCTCGTATTTTGTTACTGCTTTCCCTTATGTGATTTAAACTGTTTATGTGGCATGTATGTTAGAACTTGTGATTGTGGAGTGGCTCCCACATATCACGCATAAGATAGGTAGAACCCATGATCATTACATGTTAGTATCATGCTAGGACATGTTATCTGTTTATGTGCTTGTTTGATATGCATTTAAGTGTACTTGCATTAATCAAGACTAATAAAATTGGATAACATATATGTTGGTGAGGTCGAACCGGACAACTCTCTGGTTGATTCGAAAATTCCCATTAAATATTAAGCTAATTTCGAACAAATAGGTGTTTAATTCGAGATGCAAATTTTGAATTAAATTCCTAGCATTCCATCAATAGGTTTTAAGTTTAGTAAGTAAAGCTAGTTATTGTCCGCGAGTCGTGGGATAGCTAGTGGAGCTTATTAGTTCTTAGTTACCTAATTAATCATTTTAAATGGTCAATATTTCATGGTCAATTTTAGCAAGGGCGATGTCCGCGAGTCGTGGGTCGTTTGAACTAAGTTTTGGTCATGATCTTATGATTGATGGGTCTAGCTTAACGCCTAAGTAGATATGGATGTCGCACGAGTCGTAGGTCCGTATTGAAAGATAGGTGATGCAAAAACAATTACTAAGAGTTCTAAAGGTGTTAGAATTGGTAAGTTGTACCTACCTAGGGTTCTTACTTAGAATGTCCGCGAGTCGTGGGTTCGAGGTAAAATGCCTAGGATCTTAGTACCCATTGGGAAACGTGTTCCCCTTAGATCTTTGGGAATTATAGATCTTTGAAAAACAGTGGGAGCTACATTAGATTAAAGACCTTATCTTTTGTATATCGTTATAATTCAGCATGCTCACTAGTTCTCTGTTTTACCATTTAGGTCGTAGATTCTGTGATTCTCTACGTGTTTTGAAATGGCAACCAAAAACCCTCTTGTATCGATCCTCGAGTCAAACAAGTTGACTGGTCCCAACTATTCTGATTGGCTGAGGAATCCAAAAATCATTTTAGATTCTGAGAAGAGAACTTATGTTCTCTTCGAAGGGGAGCCTAGTCCCAAAGGGGAGGCTCCCACTCGGGCCGAGCGGGACGCGATTCAGAAGTGGAAGGATGATAATCTCCAAGCCCGTTGCCTTATGTTGGCTAACATGTCTCCGGACTTGCAAAGGCAACATGAGGCCATGGAATTTGCTTGGGAGATTTACGACCACTTAGAGCAACTTTACCGCCCTCATGAACGTGTTACAAGGTATAACACTTCAAAGGAATTGTTCCACTTGAGAATGAGGGAAGGTTCAAGTGTCCATGAATATGGACTCAAGTTTCTTGCCCTTACTGAGATACTTGCTTCCATGGACATGCCACTGAAAGATGAGCTTTCAGTGGATTTGTTGCTAGCTTCGCTCCCACCATCATTCAACCCATTTGTCCTTAACTTCAACATGAATCATGCTGGTGCTACTGCAGCTGAGCTGATTAGTCAGCTTGTGACTGCTGAAAGCACGATCAAGAAGGACAATAAGGTTTTGATGGTGAATGCTCCAAAAGAAGAAGAAGAAACCCCTTAGGCCCACTAGTGACATTTCGAAGGGGAAGGCCCAAAAGAAGAAGCGTGATCAGAAAGAGGATGTTTGCTTCCATTGTGGCAAAGCGGGACATTGGAGGAGAAACTGCCCAGAGTACAAGGCTACTCTAAAGAAAGGTATCTTTCTCGTTGAAGTAAATCTTTCTATTAATTCTAGTTCTTGGGTACTTGATACCGGTTGTGGGACTCATATCTGTAATGATGTACAGATGCTAAGTGAAGTCCAACAACTCAAAGAAGGAGAATGTGTCTTGAAGATCGGCGATGGCTCAAACGTTGAAGCTCGAGCTTTAGGCACAATTAGATTAGATTTAGGTAGTTTTGAGTTAGTATTAAATAAAGTCCTTTATGTACCGAGCATTATTCGTAATATAATTTCAGTTCCAATATTGGATTGTGAAGGTTATGAAACTTATATTAAGAATGGTAAATATTTTATCAAACGGAACAGCTCTTCCGTTCACATCGGTACTCTAAGTAATGGACTTTACCTAACTCAAAATATCAATATTATGAATATTCAACGAGAAACAAAGCGTAAGAGAGATGACAAAGTTTCAGCTCCCTTATGGCACGCTAGATTAGGACACATTTCCAAGAACAGAATTAGCAAGATAAACACTTTAGGATCATTCTCTGAAAATGATCTCAAAGAGTTGACTTCTTGCGAATCCTGTCTCAAAGGAAAGATGTCCAAAGTTCCTTTTAAAGGAACTGTGGAACGTGCCACTGAGGTTTTGGATTTGATCCTTACTGATGTTTGTGGACCGCTTAGTGTAAGCACTAGAAACAATCATCAGTACTTCATAACCTTTACTGATGACTTTAGTCGGTATGGTTATGTATACTTAATGAAGTACAAATCTGAAGCTTTTGAGAAATTCTTAGAATTTCAAAAGGAGGTTGAGAACCAAAAACTGGTCACAAGATCAAAGCACTTCGATCTGATCGAGGAGGCGAATATCTTAGTGAAGAATTCCTTAATCATCTCAAAGATAATGGGATTATCTCTCAATGGACTCCTCCGGGAACTCCTCAGCTTAATGGAGTTTCTGAGAGAAGGAATCGAACCCTACATGATATGGTTCGTTCCATGATGAGTTTCACTGACTTACCACCTTCTTTCTGGGGTTATGCCCTAGAAAGTGCAGCAAAGATTTTGAATCTTGTTCCCTCTAAGTCAGTCCCTAAGACGCCCTATGAAATGTGGCATGGTAAAATCCCTAGTTATTCTTACTTAAGAGTTTGGGGTTGTCCTGCTTACGTGAAGAGGACAGTGGGAGATAAGTTAGAATCTCGTTCTAACTTATGCTACTTTGTAGGTTATCCTAAGGAATCCATAGGATACTACTTCTATGATCAATCTGAGCAAAAGGTGTTTGTTTCAAGAAATGCTACTTTTCTGGAGGAACCGTTCCTTAAAGAAAAGAAAGGCAAGATCATAGAATTAGAAGAAGTACAAAGTGACCCCACACCACCCACTGAAGAAACGTCCCACTCTGATCAACCACAACCAATCACGAATTTCGATACACATGAAAATCCTCCTCTAAGGCGTTCTGAACGCAATCCTAGACAGCCGGAGAGATGGTATGGATTCTTTACAATTTCATGCATTCAAAAAGGCATAAATATATATATATATATATATATATATATATATATATATATATATAACTACAATTTCATGCATGCAAAAAGGATACATATATATATATATATGTATATATATATATATATATATATATACATAGAATTACATGCATGCACAACATATACAATACAATACATATTATATATAAATATACCATGCACATGCACAACATGCATGTAATATTATGTATATTTAGATTTTACGTACCATGCATGCAACTACTCCAAACTGCCATGCATTAACACAATTTACACAGCAACTAATATATATATATATAGACGAACATACATACAATACATGCAGAAGCATATTCTCACTATATATATATATACAGACATTACAGACACACACAAAACGCAGCTGCTACAGCATATACACATATAATACCAGCAGCAGCAAAGGAAGAAAGACGCAGAAGTAAGAAGAAGAAAGAAGTAGCAGCAGCAGGGCAGCAGGGCGTGTACTACCCGCCCGGGGGAAAATCCCGTTCAAACTTCCCCGGGCTGGCAAGGGGAAGGCAGTAGTTACTACCTGAAGTGTCCCCGCCCGGGGACACAATCAAGAGAAAATCTCCCCGCCCGGGTAGATTATGCAGGCGAGATCGAACTGCAGCAACTGCTTCTCTGTTCTTCCCTCTCACGCAGCCAAAACAGGGGAACTCCTCAAGCCACAATACAACAATCACAGGCAAGGAAATAAATGTGATAACATGCAGCAGCAGGCGCGCAACAGCCGCAGGCACGTAACAGCAGCACTAAGGAAACAAATTTGTCCACAAAAGCTTAAAACTCACATTCAATCATGGTGGTTCTACATACACCTCATAAGAATCAGATTTCAGCCCAAGAACAAGTAAAGGAGGCTATGATGGTCATATATCATGCATTAATTCTCAAAGAGTTAAAAATAAAGCCATGGATTCAAAGAATGAACTATAAACCTAACTATCTATTCACATAATCAAATCTCCATCAAGTCTAACTCAAATTTAGGGATTCATGAATTGAAATGACCAGGAATTAATATAGATCACAATTATATACTCACCTATTGAATTGGATGGAGTTGGAAGAGATTAGAGCTCAAAATCTCCAAATTTTGAATAGTGACGGGAATAGTGTTTTTCTTCCAAGTTTGCAGCTGATTTCTTCTCTTTCCCTTGCCTTGAACGAAATGAGATTGGAAGCATCAGGTAAAGGGTTTAACTAGGGCCATGTGGGTTCAAACCTTGCTCAATTTGGTTAACCATGGTTCAAGATATGATTAAATTGGTGGGAGGTGGTCATTTAAGCGGACGTCACCAGCTTCGGTTAAATTTTGGAGGTCAAAACGAGCTTAGAAAAATATAAGGCTTGTTCTATTGAACCCGAATCTTCGATACGAGTTCAACGGAGGTGACGGAACTCGAATCCGAGTTCCCGAGATCAAGATATCACATACGGAACCAAGGGTGCGCTAATTGCTCATTAGCCCCCGATTTGGTTCCACAAATCAAAATAAATTCATTACCACGTCAAACGAAATCGAAAACATAAAATGAGCATATAAACATGTTCATAACACATAAATCTACGACATACTAAATGTTCATGAATTTTCGATATCAAATCATATAAGAACTAATCGCGTTAAAATCACTCAAAATAATGCATTTAACCATTCATAACATTACAAATTTAAATAATAACAATAAAATTCCATTTTAATTAAAATAAAAGTCAACGGTTTAATTTAATATAATGAAAGACATAATTAATACAATTAAAACATTATTACATAAAATTAACCCTTAATTATTTAATTTAAAAATACTAAATTAACGAGATGAAATAATATGCAATAAAATAAAATAATAACAATTTATAATAAAATTAAATATAAAACACTTATAAACAATTAATCACATAGTTAAAGAATTTAATTTTCGCAATTTATAAACACATATGACATATTTGTACAAATGAAAAAATCGGGGCGTTACAATCTCTCCCCCTTAAAAGAATCCATCTTCGGATTCACTACACGCCTAAAACAACTAATGAGAGATTCCCCGTCTCTCACAAACAATCAGGAGAGAGCCCCGTCTCTCGAGCAACAATGAGAGAACCCCATCTCTCCAACAACAATGAGAGAACCCCGTCTCTCGCAAACAAAGAGAGCACGCCGTCTCTCGAACAAAAATAAGAGAATCCCCGTCTCTTACAAACAACGAGAGCACCCCGTCTCTCGAACAAAATAAGGCAAGGAAGTCTCCAATACTCCCAAGCAACACACGCAAAACCATATTTAAAATCACGTAAGACACCCTAAAGCAAGTAACATATATCAACCATGTTGATTATCAAATACTCCAAGTAATTTAACACGATAGGGAATCAAAGCACCTAACACAAAAATTATTTAAGTCAAATTTGCATGGATGCATGTATCATGGATGCTATAAGTACCGTTCACCGTAGTTGCGAAATTTAGAATTGTGAGTTGTCGTTGTCCAGTGTATGATTTGTCCCGAAGATAAACTCAGTGCTCAGCTTGCCTTTAACCTTTTCAGGGTATCCCGGTGAAGCAATTGATGAATCCTTTAAGAATTGTACTCTTAGATCCCTTCTGACTTGTACTGCTTCCAGTCTTCACCATTTCCCATAATCTTCATTCAGCCAACCAACTCTTTTTAATTAACCGAGCTTGACCTCCCCAATACCCTCAAATCGTCCGTCCCGGAATCCGATCCATAGTTACTACCTTTACCTATATAGAAGTCTAACATATCCTCGAAAATAGCTACTCCTGGCAACACTGACGGTTCAGTACCGATCTTGAGATATTTGTTATTATGATTTCTTTCTCATCTTCTATTCATGTTATCCATTTATTCTTTTTAAGCCCTTTAAAGTTATATTCGGTAATTGGCCCCATATTTCTTGAATCGAAGACAGAATGTTCTTGATGATTCTTGAAGTTTGATGTAAATCCTCCAATTATCATCCTTTTCTATTTGGTCCCTTCTTAAGTTTCCTTCTGGATTACCTTTGATATAACCGATAACTTAATAATATTGTCTCGGACCCCTTCGTACTTCATTGAATTAATCTTGATTGACACCACCCTATTATATGATAACTTGATTTGATTTTCTCTTGTTAATTCTAACTTAGGAGTTCACAGAAACTCCCTTATAATTCCATCACCTCCAGATTGGAACTCCATACATGGAAATGTTCACTGAACCATTTCCCTTATGTCTCGTAAAATCTTCACCTGAATTTAGCAATGTAGTTTCTCTCTCAACAGCTTCACCATTACAGTGGTTTTATTCATTTCCAATCGCCACCATTAGGATTTCCAGATTCTCCTTAATTTGCATCCCCGTCGTTGCTATTAACATATTCATTCGAGCACCACTTCCATCCTCCAATTTATCTTTCGGTCGTGCTCTCCCCCTTAAAATTTTTGCTCTTTCATGTCGAACTCCCTCAATCCTTCTTCTCTATTCTTATTCGATCCGAACACCCAGAAGCCAAATCTAATCTCACTTTCCTTTGGAGTTCCTTTCCACCGACCTATCCCTTACTTGAAGTTCTTTATTTTCCGAAGTCATCTTCCTTATCAGGTGCCATCCTGTTGTTGCTTTTCCTCATCATCCAGATGTGATCAGTCCAAAAGATACTTGATGAGTGAGGTGAAAGAACTTCCTACCAAGTAAACACTAAAATGCATGTCGGTTAAAGATGTCAATGCATGTGTCACGTTTACATCAAGCATTTATGCAACACATTAGCTCAACGAAACCAAATAGAAATGTACAGATAAACATAAGTCCAGAAGAATAAATAATTGATGCGAAGTATGATGCACGTGCTATGAATGTTTTGGAACCTGTCACCAATGTGGTAAGTTGTTAGCTCGGTAGCTTTTCCTCATTCCTCCAAATCCCGAGGTTACTTTGACTTAGTGGTTATTCCTTGCCTTTCCCACGGTCTTCGAGATTTCCATGAATCTTTGTAAATCAACTAGTACCTTCCACTATCCGAGATTGCAATTTCTTGATCCCTAATTCTTCCACGTCCATGGAGTTAGCATCCAAACTTCTCCTCGAAATTCGACCTTTACTTCTAATCGTCACCCCGATCAAGAATCCCGCGCTTATCCTTTGTGAATTTAATTCACCTCCAATTGCTTATACTTGAGCGCATGATTTCCTTGCAAGGAGTCTTTGCCTTTCTTTACCATTTCCATTTGTTGCTCCATATCTTCCAATTTAACCTCACAACATGACAATTCAGCTTAGATTTGGAAAAATGAACTCAAATCCTGTCCTTAGCATTATCACCCTCCATGAATTGTAGTTATCCTATTACTTATCTTTCTTTAACCCCTTCTCGACTTGCTTCCCATCTTAGTCAAAATCCCGAGCAGCCGAATCCAAGTTCTTCCCGACCTTGACTTCTAAAACTCGATTTCTAATCACTAGGCTTAGTCAGAAATCCTTCTTTGTCAACCCTTGGTTCATAACTCTTATCGAACCCATCTTACCTCGAATCCTCTTAATTATTGATACCTCTTCAATGATCCGAATCCGGGACCAAAATACCTTCAAGGTTTTGTTCACTTCATTCCTTAGGTTGAAAGATCCCGTTGAATCCAATTAAAGCACCCTAAGTAGTGGATTCACATAAATTGATCTTTTGAGTCACAACCATCCCGTGATTAACTCCTATTCCTATTTCACCAAATGTCCCTCTGCCATCGCATCGCTAAAGTCGAACCTCCCATTCTGAATCCTAATCGTTAATTCCAACTTTGTCTATGAAGCCACGCATCTAGCATTCCCCACATTCCTCCCCGGGGCATCCTTCCTATCTTCCGTGCCTCAGAAAGAATTTGTAATAGATTGTTGTGATCATAGAACTTGGTCGTGGTTTGATATTATCTTTATAACCTGGAAATCATAACTCATTTCGAGAATATATGCATGCGATTAGTGCATGCTCATGGTACATATTCAACACTAAAGACAAGGATCCATACAATAATGCAGCAGATAGTTCAACAAAATTCAAAAGGAAAGCCAAATTTCATGTTCAAGATCGATGCAATGCACACATTGTCACATAGTTCCTAAGCCGTACGACCTAGACTGACTCAAACAGGACTCGAGAACACCGGTTTTGCAACCGGGCTCTGATACCACTTAAGGATGTAGCACCCCGCACGTGAGGCACTACATCCCCCGCACCATGGCTCAACACGAGTAACGAAATGGGAAGTCCGCCCCCGTATCAAACCATAGCGAACGGGAGATAAACAAAATAACCTTCCTAAGCTAGGCGGAACTTAGACCCTGCAAGTATAACCAGTCAACAAACCTAATGCATCGGGAAACTAAAATTCCAAACACATGCATTGGCCACAAGCCTGTAGAAATTTAACACACGAATCACAAGCAGACTTGGGCTCCTCAGGCCTCTTTTAATTCATAATAAAGCCCAGCAAGGCAGTTCAATAACAAATACATAAAGATTCAAATTCATAATGTTATAGGGTCGAATCATACGTAATTTAAATACATATGCGAGTGCAGAGACGCTTCTAACTTAACTTGACCGACTCAAAGACTCAATCAAAACTCCGCCTAGCCCGAAACTCCAAAGTCAAACCTGTGCACTAAAAGGTTGGGGAAGGGAGAGGGTCAGTCTCTAGAAGACTGAGTGAGCAGGAGCGAAATACATAAATATAGAATATGCACATACCAACCATAAATCCCGAGCAAGGTTTTATTTAAAATTAGTTCCCAAAAGGGCAAGAGAATAACCAAACAATACTCGGATTTTACGACTAATCATATTAATTCATTACATTTATAATTCATACATAAACATAAGGGCTCGGCGAGTGAGCGTGCATCATCTCCAACCAAACTCCGACTGTGTACGACACATATCATTAATACTTTATATAGGTGATCATGCAATATATCATAATACACGCAGATCATATATCATAACATAAAACATATTCGTTTGGGCAATCCGTGTCCCGGCCTTCCCGCACGGTGTATATCAATCATAAACATAAAATAAGTTCCAACCTTCTTCCTCCGGGTGGTGGGTGGGTTAGCAAGACCCGACCACCTCATACATAGGCCAATGGGGTTTCATGACTCCCCCAAGGGCACTCAGCTCCCATTCCCCGCTAAACCTCCTAGCGAGGGCCGGTATCGCCGTAACATAGTGGAACTAGCACATGGGATCACCGTCGGCCCGTGCCTCCCCGGATAGCCACATGTACTAAATTCCTGGGCCCGTGAACAAAACATACATGCAGAATCTCGCCAAAACATTTGCTTCATACTTAGGATACATACTATAAGAAAACATACCTTACCGTGCAACTCGACATATGCTATACACGTACCTCGCCGTGTCATCCTAATCCGTAGCTAGCATGAAGACACACGGTTTGGAGCATAGCCTCGTTGCAAAACCATTTTAAGCTTATATACGCCCATACGTATAATTTTAGAAGAATTTACTGAATGACTCCACTTTGTAAAGATAACATATATATACATAAGGTTTTAGGCCAAAACTTGTCACATAAGGTTATAGGGTTTAATATATAACTAAAACGAAAACACCCTCACCTGAAACATGACGATACACGGAGACGAGTTACAGAGTGCCTGAAAGATCAAGATTTCTCCGCCCTGGAGATAACTGTTCAAAAGACAATATAACGTGTTCGTGAGACTCAAGACTCCAAATGAACCATATACGACGCACGGCGTGTTATGCACATGATAGGAGATGCATACGGGGTATAAATCATGTTAAGAAGTCACTCTACCAAGTATTGCATTCAACATGTTTCATACATGAGAGTTTCATATTCCACGTTTCATAATTCATAGCAATTCAAGTCATGAATTTCATATAACAATTAAAACTTAAATATATCAAGTTAATAATTATAAATTAAACAAAACACAGGCATTCAAATCATTTAAATATGCAAAATATAAAATAGGTAACAATCAGTTCCATAAATTAAGGCCATGAGTCATAACATAAAATTCCACAATTAAAAGGGCACATTTCATAAGTAATATTAATATTTTAGTTTCATAAATTCATTCCAATTCATATCTTCACATTTTATCTCAAATAAATCAAAGAATTTCATATAATGACCATAGTATGTACTATTTCACGTTGACAAATATAAAATAGAGAAATAGAAACGTTCAAGTCATGACCGGAAATTAAATCACGGGAAATAGGTAACAATGAAATTCTATACTTCAATTAAACCAAATAATTCATAAATATTTAGACATACATATCGAAACAAATTATAGAAATATATGTATATATACATGCGTATTGCATATTAGTATTCACACATTACATATAATATATATATATATATAACTACAATTTCATGCATTCAAAAAGGTTAAAACAATCATAGGCAAGGAAATAAATGTGATAACATGCAACAGCAGGCGCGCAACAGCAGCAGGCACGTAACAACAGCACTAAGGAAACAAATTTGTCCACAAAAGCTTAAAACTCACATTCAATTATGGTGGTTCTACATACACCTCATAAGAATCAGATTCCAGCCCAAGAACAAGTAAAGGAGGCTATGATGGTCATATATCATGCATTAATTCTCAAAGAGTTCAAAATAAAGCCATGGATTCAAAGAATGAACTTTAAACCTAACTATCCATTCACATAATCAAATCTCCATCAAGTCTAACTCAAATTTAGGGATTCATGAATTAAAATGACCAGGAATGAATATAGATCACAATTATATACTCACCTATTGAATTGGTTGGAGTTGGAAGAGATTAGAGCTCAAAATCTCCAAATTTTTAATAGTGACGGGAATAGTGTTTTTCTTCCAAGTTTGCAGCTGATTTCTTCTCTTTCCCTTGCCTTGAACGAAATGAGATTGGAAGCATCAGGTAAAGGGTTTAACTAGGGTCATGTGGGTTCAAACTTTGCTCAATTTGGTTAACCATGTTCAAGATATGATTAAATTGGTGGGAGGTGGTCATTTAGGCGGACGTCACCAGTTTCGGTTAAATTTTGGAGGTCAAAACGAGCTTAGAAAAATATGGGGCTTGTTCTATTGAACCTGAATCTTTGATACGAGTTCAGCGGAGGTGACGGAACTTGAATCCGAGTTCCCGAGCCTAAGATATCACATACGGAACCAAGGGTGCGCTAATTGCTCATTAGCCCCCGATTTGGTTCCACAAATCAAAATAAATTCGTTACCACGTCAAAGGAAATCGAAAACACAAAATGAGCATATAAACATGTTCATAACATATAAATCTACGACATACTAAATGTTCATGAATTTTCGATATCAAATCATATAAGAACGAATCGCGTTAAAATCACTTAAAACAATGCATTTAACCATTCATAACATTACAAATTTAAATAATAACAATAAAATTCCATTTTAATTAAAATAAAAGCCAACGGTTTAATTTAATATAATGAAAGACATAATTAATACAATTAAAACATGATTAAATAAAATTAACCCTTAATTATTTAATTTAAAAATACTAAATTAACGAGATGATATAATATGAAATAAAATAAAATAATAACAATTTATAATAAGATTAAATATAAAACACTTATAAACAATTAATCACATAATTAAAGAATTTAATTTACGCAATTTATAAACACATATGGCATATTTGTACAAATGAAAAAATCGGGGCGTTACACATATCCATATTGTTCGAAAGCAATAAACAAAGTAAAAACATGAATCTAACTAAAGGAAAGATTGAAGAGGAAAGATTGTCTTGGATGAATCTTCAAGCTCTCGCCTCCAAGGCCTTCTCGCCTACTGCTGCTCTAAATCTCGAAAGAAAAGTGTATGTCCCCTCCCAAAGTTTCACCCAAAACATGAATATATAGCCACGGAGCCTTGGGCGTCAAGCTAGATTCTTTCTCCAAATCCTAGGCAAATTAGGAGTAACTCTTCCGCGAACAAACTTGCTGCCAAATTTGGATTAAATTGGACTTCTCAATAAAATAGCTCCACGCTGCAACAACTACCCAAATGGGCCCACACGTACAGGCCCACTTCGCCATTGAATTTTAAAGCAATTCCACTATTCAGTTTGGCCCTCTTCCATGAGCATAGCGCTATGCGGCCCAACAACAACAATCCACCAAAGGAAAAGGTTCTGCTCCAAAAATTCCCCTTAATCAGTCCATATAGTCTCCAATTAGATGAAATTAGCTCCTCTGCATTAGAAACAGAAAACACATCACACGCACCAATAAATATCCCATTTAAGCACAAAAAGTCAGCCACTAACATACGAAAAATACGAGGATTCGACATGTTATCAGATGGTAAGTCAAACTTCTTACTGTTAAACTTAAATTAGGGTTTTCATTGAGGTATAAAAGACTATCTTTTATTGTGCCAGAGAAAATAAACCTTTTATTTTGCTTAGCAGTAAACTTTTGTTCAAAACAAACAATTAAACCATTAGTTATAGAAATTAAATTTCTGTTTATTCGACACGTATAATTATAAAACCCTATTGCCAAAATACGACTTTATAGTCCTTACTAGTAATACAAATAGACTTGTATTATCTTTGAGCAGTAGTTGCATGTTAGCCGTTTTTCAAACTTTCTGGTTTGTTTGAATCTTCGCAACGAATTGCAAATATGGTTAGTTGTGCTCGAAGCCATATTCCAAGAGTCTGGTGAATTTCCAACTAAACATACTTTCAACGAGTAAGATATCTTCATATCTTATCTAAACGGCGTAGCAAATGGACAAACTAAGTATTTTGGACAATTTTCTTTCCAATACCCATTACCACCGAAATAGAAAAACTTTTCCATTGTCGGATTTGACTTTCAATTTCTGAACCTTAGATTGAGAATCATTCCTTTTCTTTTTCTTCCACTCACTGCCTTTCTAGGCCGTGGATAATGATGTCTGATTTAAGAGAACTTTTCCCTTAGTCTATATCACCCTTTTTGCCATATTGAGGCCGTTCATTGGTTCAGGTTGGGTTTTAAAAAAAGTATTTAAAATTAATCTTGAAAGTTCAAACGAATTAGACAGAGAGTATAGGATCGTATCCTATCTATTAAGATTATCTCTTTAAGCACAGATGCTTTCATTCTCTTTCAGGTTAGCCATCATGTTCATAACATAATCCTGAATCGGTGATCCTTCAAACAACTTTATACTAACAACCTTCTCATTGGCTCGTACCTTCGTACGATCCTGTCTTCAAAACATGTTCTTATCAGTAGACTTCTCATGCATCTGTTGCTCAAGAACTTTTAAGACAGATGTTAGGACATAAGACTAGCCAGATCATTACACTTGATCTATCAAGTATAAATGTCTTTCTTATCCTGATTGGCTGTAGTTTTTGAATTTTTCGGATAAGGGTCAGTGAGTAGGTAAACTTTCGTGTCTCGACAAGATGTCAAGATTCATTTCCTAGTCAGCATAGTTGAACCCTCACTAGCCTATTTCCTTGTAGACCTATAGTTTGGAGTGGGCTAAGAGAGATCGTTATATAAAACTGAATTAACTAAAATAAAAGCAAGTTATGATCATGCATTTCACTTTCTTTTGCGCCTAACTAATAAATGAGATCCACGTAAGTATTTTTTATTTACGCAATGGTGACTTAACTAACCGCAGTTGACTCCACGGAGGTGAGGTCGAAAACCGCTTAGAAAAGTAGGAACTTTTCTTAATTAACATGTCATCTAGGTAACTCTTACCAAACAATGTTAATCCACCACATCAACCCTTGGCCTCTAAGTTAATGTAACATAGCTCCGAAGGGAGGTTAATACATTACTTAGTCAAGTGTGCACCATTACCTAGAAGTCCATACGAGTAGGTCAAGACACTCCACGGAGGCATGGTCGAGCTGACTTTCCCGTATTTCATTCTATCCAAAGAAATCTAATCTTGTATACCGCGAATACATACCCGCCGAAGGGAGTAGTATATATCCACTATACTATACACCGGTAATGGAGGCCGTGAGAATCCAACTCTTTTCACCTCGCTCCCACTTGAATTTTTTTTGGAAAGTGTAAATTATTTTATTGATTATCATATAATCACTTTTGGCATCTTATTATCGGAAGTGACTAATCTTATTAATATGCTCCCACTAGGATTATTAAATCATATTAAAATCCCAATAATAATATTTTAAGGCAATTTAATAACTATTTATTATTTAGGCCAAAAAATATTGGCTCAATTATGCATCGCATCTAATCTCTATTAAACAATATGATTTAATCACATTAAATAAAATATGCATACTTGTAAATATCATAATATCTCACATTATCATGATCATGCCATAAAATAAAATAATTAATCATGCTTTCATATAATTATCACATAATTATCATGCTTAAAATAAATGACATAAAGTAAACATATTATAAATAGATTATCGCATAATTTAAATCATGTTTACTGATTCGGTAATTTTTCAGGAAAAGCAATTTAATTGTTTCCCAAAGCAATACCATTCTAAGTAAATTCCCAGGAAACACTGGAGGGGTCACAAATGGTCCCACTTAAAACACAGTCTCCTTTGACAGAATTTACGTGGACAGTAGCAGCTTTAAAATTATACATCGCATGTATCATATCAATGCATGTATATATCAGCAGGGCTCTGATACCAGTTGCAGGGTGGTGGGCCTACAATAGTAGTGGTCCGGGACCACATTTTTAAATTTTGTTTATAATAGAAGTATTAAAATATTTCTAAAACATTTTAATACAATAGCGGAAGACTAGCCGAATCTACTCAAGTATAAACATGCAATTTATAATAAATTTTAAATCACTTAAGCAGATAAATATCTAACCTGCAATTAACACTTAAGAGCATATAATTTATCATGCTTAAAATAATATAACTGTAAAATATTACCATGCTGCAAATATGGCTATCTAACGGCATTTTTCCAGCTTCTTTCGCTTTCGTGAGACCGGCAGAGCTTCCCTGCAATATCCTCGACTCGATCCTCGGATTGTGGGCTCCGCGAGTATTTCCCTAAATACTCGAGAAAATATTTTCTAGAAAAACTCATTTTTCTAAGACTAGAAAATTCCCTAATTTTCTAATAATTAAGTGATTTATATATTAATTATATAATCACTTAATTATATATTAATTAATCCCTTAATTAGGGATTAATTAAATTGAGAGATAAGAGCTCTCAACTAGCCGAAATTGGCTGAAAGTAATGTGTGAGAAATGAGGTTGCGATCAGCCTATTTATAGGCAAATATATGAGGGCAAAACAGTCATTTTATAATACCACGTACAACCGTGTCTACTCCAGCCAATCAAATTATACCACGTTGTAGAACTCTCCGTTGCGGACATAGCGCCGCCAACCACGCGCCGACACGCGCCGCCGCAAGGTGCCCAAGTGGTTGGCGCGTATGCAAACGCATAACGCCACCAGAGCCTGACACGTGTCCGGGTCCGGACCGACCTTATCTGTAGACCTACCCGTTAACTCGATTCTACGACCCGTTTGACCGGATTATCCGACCCATTGACTGACCCGCCCAGATCCAATTTGGATCATTCGCGGCGCGCGACACGATCTGCGCCGTCCATTTGGCGCGCCACGCGGCGCTGCATCAGCGCCAACTAGGGCCCAACCTGCTGACGTGGCATGGCACGTCAGATGCCACGTCAGTATTGAAAAATTAATTAGTTTTTTTTTCGAAAAAAATTTATTTTCTCCAAAATAAAATTTTGGATATTTTCAACTCTTTGGAACTTTGATTTATTTCTTAAAATAAATCCCTTGGTTATTTTCAAACACTTTGAAAATTCATTTCTCTTTCTCCTTTTAATATTTTCTCTTCGGGCTTTCAATTGGGGCTTGCAGGGGGACCTGCAGGACTAATTAATTTTAGCTCCAAATGAATTAATATATTATCATCTCATGACAATAATTAATTACCGTTTAACAATATTTAATTCCATTAAATAAATATTGTTGCACTCTAAAATTAATTAAATTATTCACGAATTTCTTGATCTAGAATAATTTCGCATTTCACTCCTCCGTGTAGATATCCATGAAAAATAAATTGCAACTACTATCATTTATTTTTCATCTCTAATTTGAATTTTATTGATTTGTCTTAAGTTCAAATTCTCTGTATGTGAAACACATTCAACATACAACTTCGGTGACATATCACGCGAAGTGCTTTGGCCAAAGTCTTAATTTGAACATTTACAAATCTGTTTCAGGGATATCTTTTACCTTCCAGTAAGGCCACAGATTCCTTGATCAATATAAATCTTTAGCACATTTCATGTTGTCACCGAATGTACAAAGTATTTTCGCCACCGTTACCGAGACCTCACTTCGAGTATATTACAGTGACTAACACTACATGCCTAAAGCCGAAATATTGTCAGGATTAAGAGTACAATGCTTCCTGAGATTTTATTCATTTTAGATAGTAGTATAAAATGAATAGTCTTTGTGGTCCAGTTCGATGATTCCAATCCTATTGAAAATCATCAACGTGTTATAATTGGAATCACCATTCCCTATGATGAAAGACTAATCATCTTATATAACCACGTTATAGTCTTGATAAGAACATATTCTTATTTTACCGACTAGAACTTTAATGACACGTGATTTCGGTATTCCAAGTCTTTTCCTATGAAACACATTTCATATAAGAATACCATCACATGCCATTAATTATCAATATGTCAAATACTCATAGCTCGCTATAAATTCAATTTAATTAATTTAACAAATTGAATTTTCAGGGCACTATTCCCAACATAACCGCTCCGGTGTTATCACAAAACACAGTAATGGGGTCTTTCATGCTAGGAACGACATTTAACTCTTGAATGAAGTTTCTAATCCAAACACCTTCCTTAATTGCATCATTTACAACTAGGTATTTGGCCTCAGTGTTCGAATCTACAGTGGTCGATTGTTTGGAACTTTGTCAACTCACTGCTCCCCATTAAGGCAGAAAACATATCCTGACATTGACTTAAAATCATCTAAGTCTGATGCAAAGCTTGCATCACAGTATCCTTCGACGATTAGATCTTTCTATCCTCCGTATACTAAGAATAATGTAGCGCCCAGAATGGTGGGCCACGACATCCCCTGCACCTGAACCCGAACCCACATATGAAATGGATTTCCATACATGAGTCCGAGTTCAAACGAACAGGAACCTACACTCACACGCTAGGCTAAGTGGGGCTAAACTCGAACAGAGTGCGCCAATAAACAAAACAGATATGCGGAAGTAGTAAACAGGATCGAAAAGAGCTCTAAAACTAACATATACATCACATACAATGGCCTCAGGGCCCAAAAGATCGAGTATGTACATCAAAAGTCCATAATTATTCAAAATACAACTCAGGCATCAAATACATAATAAGGGTATCCAAAATGCAAGAAGTACGAATGCAACTCGACCTACACACACAAGTACAAGACCAAGACTCACACTTCCCCGCCTAGCTCGGTACACCTGAAAGGGAAAGGAGAGGGTCAGTCTCACAACTCGACTGAGTGAGGGGCTTAACACACCCACACCTTAAATACGTATAGAGCATAGCATAAATCAAAAGGGATAGTCATGAATCGAGGCTAGGGTTTTGCACACCAAATCCATTTCCCGAAGCTAACATATAGTAAAAAAAACACCTATCTCGATCCATAATCTACCAGTCAAACATAACCAAAAGCCCGACGAGAACGGACTATCCCTTACTCCTTCATACATACATATCAAATCACAAATCCACCCTCGCATCCATGGTGTATCGGGAATCAAACCCTAGCACCTACATTACCAAAAACATACGGGGTAGCTAACCCACGATATGCCTTCCCTGGTTATCCACCGAGGGCTCAAGATATCACACCTTCCCAACCTCCCTAGGTCGCACGGGGGTCAAACCCGGGGACCCCGTGGTCATCCCGGGTCTTCCTTACCCACGTCTCCAGGGCCCACATAACAAAACGGACCAAATTCCCATATTTCAGGGCACAACTCGCTCAACATAACAAAACGTACTAAAAGAGATTCAAAACTCAAGCTTATATATGCTCTTACTTATATCATTTCCATAAAGTTCAAATCTTCCACAAGATCATAAACATAATTTAAGCACTCAATTTTAAATATGTATAACATATCCGCATGCGAGTGAGAAATCATCACATTATAGGCCAATGGTTAATAGCTAATAATTCCTAAACTCACCTTAACAAAAGAGACAAAAGGTAGGATCGAACGGCAACCAACCACCTAAGCTTCGGGCTCTTGCGCGACCGGAAGAGGCTCTGAAACGCAAAAGAGAACAAGACCCGAGACTTAGACTCAATTATGAACTAGATAGACGCTCGACAATGCTTGTGAATGCAAGGAATGCAATTGAAATGCATAAATATGCCAAATAAATCCTACCAATTCTTATTCACACAATTCATATCAAATAAGGTCATAAGTTCAAAACAAGGCACATAACGCATAATATAACAAGCTAACATTGCATACAAGTCATAAATGAAGAAAGAAAATACAAAGAAAAACAACGAAGCGATAAAACGAGCAAGTGCCGCCGCCATATATTCAAATGACACGGCCGTGTTGGGTTTTAGTTCAAAATGGACACGGCGGTGTCCGATTAAAATTAATTCAGGAGCTTAATCCGAGACGCTGATACGACCGTGTTGAGTTTTGGTTCAAAATGGGCACGGCCGTGTCCGATTTTATAAAAATAATTTGCCCCAAGTCGAGAGGCTAACACGGCCGTGTCCAAAACATGTACAAAGCTGACACGGCCGTGTTGGCCCTTCGTCTTCGAAAAAAAATACAGCAGCTACAGTAACTCTGCGCTAAAAATACAGAGGAAGAAGCAGAGCGACACGCAGCAACAACAAGCAACAACCTCAAGCCACAAAACTCATACAAACCAAGGCAAATCACTTCATGATCAACATATAATCTCCCAACTATCACAAAAGTTCAAGAATCATCATATATCTCAAGTTCATCCAAGCAAGAATTTGAATTCCATTAATGGTAACCTTCACCAAGCTCAACCATAATCAAAAGGGGAATCATATAATCAATTTAGAGTCATAAGAGATCAAATATATAACTTTAAATCAAAGCTCAACTCCATGAAACCAAGGTGATCATCAAACCCTCATAATTCATGCAATTCTCCATAATCACTCCAAACATAGCTCAAAGCATGGAATTAATAGCTCAAAATGATCATATAATCATGTACATATCAAATACTAACTTACCCCTTGAAGAAGATGAAAGAAAATGGAGATTAGAGCTCAAATTCTCGTTGGTGTGAATAGTGACGAGTTTGAAGCTTTGAACTCCAAAGTTGCTGCACCTTTTATCTCTTTTCTTGTATGTACCGAGATAGAGGAGAGGGAGAGATGATAGTGTATGGTGTTGGTGGGTTGTGGGGCCAAGATTTAGGGTAATATACCAAGAATTGAGGGACTAAAGTGCAAATAGGTGAAAGGTAGTCATATAGGAGCGAGGTAAGTTTCCGGTCGGATTTCGGAGTATCGAATGATCTTAAAAGGTAATGAGGCTTAGTCCATCGAACCCGAATCGTCGAAACGAGCTCAACGGTAGGGACGGAATTCGAATCCGAATTCCCGAGCTCAAAATACACATATTGGAACCTAAGTTGTGCTAAAAGCGTTTTGGCCTCCTTTAGGTTCCAAACGAAACAAATAATTCAGAAGCTCAACAAATAGATTCGAAAACATAAAACGAATATAAATCAAAGTTCATAACACATAATTCTCCAACATACTAAAACAACGAAAAATTCCGAATTCAATTCAAGCATAAACGAATCAATCCATAACAAATTCCGTACATACTCAAATAAGAATCATTCAAATTTATAAGAAATATTTAAAATAAGAATTAAAAGAATAAAGAATATGAATTTAAATAATGTAAATCGCGCACATATGTCATACCTGTATGGTCTGGAAGTCGGGGTGTCACAATCCTTCCCCCTTAAAAAGGACTTGTCCTCAAGTCCGAAACGAGTTCTCAAACAAATCCGGATACAAACTCTTCATCTTTTCCTCGGTTTCCCAAGTGGACTCCTCTGATTTCTGATCCCTCCAAAGTACCCTGACTAAAGGAATCTGCCGATTTCTCCATTCCTGCATTTCTCGATCCTGAATTGCAACTGGATGTTTCTCAATCGTCAAATCCGGCTCTAACTGAACCTCTTCAACTGGGAGAATTGTTGCCTCATTAGGATAATACTTACGGGGCTGAGAAACGTGAAACACGTTGTGTATCCCGGTCAAATTTGGCGGTAAATCCAATTTATACGCCGCTTCTCCCATTCTTTCTAAAATCTCAAACGGTCCAAGGTATCGAGGACTGAGTTTCTGACCTTTACCTATTCCAGTGAAACCCTTTCTCGGAGAAGCTTTTAAAAAGACTCTATCTCCCACCTCGAACTGTAAAGGCCTTCTTCTTCTGTCAGCGAAACTCTTCTGACGAGACTGAGCCGCTTTCATTCTTTGCCTAATCTTATGAACCTTCTCAATAGTAGCAGTAATATTTTCCTTAGGTTCGGCTCTCTCGAGTTTATGCTCTTCAGTCCATCTCCAATCCTCAATATCCCAAAATAGAGAAGATCTACATTTCCTCCCATATAAAGCCTCGTAAGGAGCCATTCCAATTGAACCCTGATAGTTGTTATTATAAGCAAACTCAACCAGAGCCAGATGCTTATCTTGAAAATCCAAAGCACACGCCCTAAGCATATCCTCCAAATACTGAATTAACCTCTCCGACTGACCGTCTGTCTGAGGATGCGAAGCAGTACTAAACTTGAGCCTAGTGCCCAAATATCTCTGAAGATTCTACCAAAAGATCGAAGTGAACCTCGGATCCCGATCTGAAACTATACTGACTGGAATTCCGTGTAATCTTACAATTTCCGGCACATACAACTCTGCTAGTTTCGGTACCTTATCCGACATCCGAACTTTAAGAAAATGGGCAGACTTAGTCAATCTGTCGATAATCACCCAAATTCCATCGAACCCTCCTTTAGCTCTAGGCAAGCCGAACACGAAGTCCATGGTCACTTGCTCCCACTTCCACTCGGGAATAGGAAGTGGTTGGAGAGTTCCTCCCGGTTTCTGATGTTCTGCCTTCACCTTTTGACACGTTAGACATCGCTTCACGAAGTTCGCGACGTCCCTTTTCATGCCATTCCACCAGAACTTCTCTTTCAGGTCTCGATACATCTTAGTACCCCCCGGATGAATCGAGTACCCCGAGCGATGTGCTTCTTCCAAAATCAACCTCCTAAGCTCGGTTGGAACACAAACTTTTGATTCGAACCTTAACAAACCTGAATCATCTAATCCAAACTTAGAATCCTGATTCGCTTGCGAACGAGATAACAATTTATGAATCTCAAGATCTGAGGCCTGAGCTTCTAGTAACTGCTGTTTCAAATCCGGTATATTTGTGAGATTAGCCAACCAAGTCCCTGAAACCAGAATCTCTGAACCTGAATTTGAAGAACTTGTCCCCAAACTGGTCAACCCCACCTTTCTACTCAAGGCATCAGCTACCACGTTTGCTTTACCCGGATGATATTGGATCTTACAGTCATAATCCTCGAGCAATTCCATCCAACGCCTCTGCCTAACATTTAAATCCTTCTGAGAAAAAAGATATTTGAGACTCTGATGATCCGTAAATACTTCGAACGTGGTACCGTAAAGATAGTGTCGCCACTTCATCAAAGCGAACACAACCGCAGCTAATTCCAAGTCATGGGTAGGGTAATTCTTCTCATGCTCCTTTAATTTTCTCGAAGCATAAGCTACCACTCTACCATGCTGCATTAAAACATAACCTAGACCTTCCTTAGATGCATCCGTGTAAACTGCATAACCCTCGGTACCCTCCGGTAGGGTGAGAACTGGTGCTAAAGTAGATTTCACCTTCAGAGTCTGAAAACTTGCTTCAGACTTATCATTCCACTCGAACTTCACTTCTTTATTAGTCAGATGAGTCAACGGAGCAGCAATCTTAGAAAAATCTTTAACAAATCTTCTGTAGTAACCGGCCAACCCGAGAAAACTTCGAATTTCAGATGCATTCTTCGGTCTTTCCCAACGAAGTACGGATTCAATCTTAGACGGATCCACTTCAATTCCATTACCCGAAATAATATGACCCAAAAATATAACCCGGTCGATCCAAAACTTGCATTTGCTAAACTTGGCATATAACTTGTGTTCCCTTAAGGTTTCCAAAACAATCCGAAGATGTTGAGCGTGCTCTTCAGCCGACTTAGAATACGCCAGAATGTCATCTATAAAAATTACCACAAACTTGTCAAGGAACTGCCTGAACACTCTGTGCATCATATCCATGAATACGACTGGAGCATTAGTTAACCCGAAAGGCATTACAACGAACTCAAAATGACCATAGCGAGTGTTGAATCCAGCCTTAGGAATATCCTCCTCTCTAATCTGCAGCTGGTAGTAACATTGCCTCAAATCTAACTTAGAATAGACCTTAGAACCTTGTAAGATATCAAACAACTCCTCAATGTGAGGCAACAGATACTTATTCTTCACTGTTATCCGAGTTAGCTTGTAGCACCCGAGCGTAAGGTACCACATCCCCCGCACCGAGACCTGCCCGTATATGAAATGGAAGTCCATACACGTGCCAAATCCACGGCGAACGGGGACACAACACACACGCTATGCTAGGCGGGACTAACCCTTAAACCAATCAGTGCAAGAATCATAAAAATCAGAGTTAAATAAAATTTCGCGGAAGCAAGAATAACATAGCATACACCATGAGCCACCAAGCTCCAAAAATAGATATACAAAAGCATTCCATAATCAACGGCGCTCATGGCCTACAAAAATCATAACGCTCCAAGCATACTCTATGATCATATACAAAACATCAACAAGAGTATGAATATGAGACAAAAGGAAGTGCTAAACATAAATGCAAGACCTAGACGACTTGTATTCCCGCCTAGCACTCTTATACCTGCACAAAACAACTGAAAACAACCGGGTTCAGTCTAAAAGAGAATGGTGGGTATAAAAACGGGGTATAAATATATAATATCGGATAATTTAAACACGTACATGCAAGCCCTAATCCCGTGTGAAGTTTGATAAGAATTTACCAAGTGGTTAAAACAATAGAAAACATCAACGGGATTACGACGTTCATATTCATTCACAATTGTTCATAAGGGTTTAAGCTCGGCGAGTGAGCGTGCACAATCTCCAACCTTCTCCTCGTGTAATCATATCATAATTATTGGTTGTCATACATATCTTTCGTGCACATACATAAATGATCATAATCATACATATACACCTTCTTCCTCCGGGTGGTGGACAAGTTAGCTAGACCTGACCACCGGTTCTTACATGAGCCAATGGGGGTACATGAATCCCGCAAAGGCACTCAGCTCCCATTCCTCGCTAAAACTCCTAGCGAGGGCCGGTATCACCGTAGTTTGGTTGGAACTAGTATATGGGATCCCCGTCAGCCCTTGCTTCCTCGGTTAGCCACATATACTAAGTCCCGGGGCCCGTATAATCAGAAATCAGAAATGTGCCTCGCCAAATATAAGGTAGGGTTTCATAATTACAAAGGGGTCATACGTTTGAAATCATTTACCCAAAATGACTCGATTTATATAAATATATTATTTTGGCTTAAAACTTGCACATAAGGGATTTATAGGGTTGTTTAACTAGTAGAAGAAAAACCCACCTTTACCAAAGCAAAAGAAAGGTACAAGCGTCTCAATGCTCGCCCTCGTCTCCGACCAAACCCGAATCTGTGCAAAAGAAAAGGTATGAGACGCAATGACCACATATGACGCTCGGCAATGAAGTGAATATGACATGAATGCATAATTGATCATGTTATATCATTAAAATGTTCATGTGCACGATTAAAGAATTTAAATCATATAATCAAATCATTCGTTCATATATTTCATTCAATTTCATAATTTCATAAATTCATAATTTCATAAATTTACAATATTCATAATATTCATAAATTCATAAATTCATAATGCATATCAATTAATCTAAAATTCATTTAAGAAGCATAACACCTATTATTCAAATTCACATTGAGGAATAAAATAAATAATTGGAAACGTTCAAACAATAGTCAGTAGAATAAATACGCGAAATGGAAATCAATTAATTTCAATAATTAAATTAAATCAATTAATATTTAAAATATATATAATATATAATAAACATATATAATATATAATATAATAACATATATACACATTACATATATATATATATATATATATATATATATATATATATATTCACGTACACACACACACAAACATGCATGCATATATATTATATATTATATATATACTATATACTATATATTATATACATGCATGCAACACATGCATGCACACACAATATCATATATATACTAATATACTATACATTATATACACAGTCATGCATACACATGCACACACCTTACACAAACCATGCATATATATATATAATGTAATTATAAATGCATGCAAGGAACATAAGCACACTCAGTAAAAGCAGCAGCAACCATATTCACGCAAGGAAGAAGAAGAAAATGCAGGCAAAAGAATTCAGAAAAACGGGGTGACACCCCCGTGTCACCCTCCCAGCCTGGACCGAGACACCCCCGTGTCTCGGTACAGCAGCTCCAGACCACACAGCACCCCCGTTCCTCACTGGATCGGGCAGAAACGGCACCCCCGTGCCTCGCCTGTGCAACCTCCCCTGTTGACAGCCGAATCGCGCAGAAACAGAGCAGCTATGTATGCAGGAAAAGCAGGCAACACGAGCAACAAAACAAGGCATAAAATGCTACAAGAAACTCAACTAAACCCACATCAAGAACCCATGAAAGATGACAGCAAAAGAAGAAGGAAATGACAGCAGTTTAACAGCAACACAGTGTGAGAAAAACAGGGCCAAAACTGGAGGAAAACAGAGCATGCTTGCTCTCGGCTCAAACGACACAGATCAGATCCAAAAGGCCAACCAAAGTGCAGCAAAACAACATGAAACCAACACAAGATTCAGTCCCAAACAAGCTCACACAAGAAGGAAACCGTACGTGACAAACATGTGGGATTTTCTGAAAATTTCATAAATGATATATCGCAAATATCTCAACAACCACGAAATCAAAGATCATAAATGTTATTAGGAAGTCAAAACAATTAATCTCAGGCTTGGAATCAATCAAAATCATTGAGAATCAAAGGAGTTCAAGAATTTGCCCAAAATCCTCCAATTTCGGAAAAATGGCCCAGAATAATGAAATCATGCTCAAACTCATGAATGAAAGGATGGAAATGATCAGAATTAAACATATAATACAACCCTTAACTTACCTTGATGATTGGATGAAGTTTGGATGAGATTCGAGCTCCAAAATCTCCAAGGGATGAAGGGTTTCGGGTCTGGACTGAGGAACAGAAGCTTTGGCTGAGTTTTGGGGCTTGTTTGAGGATAATCTCGGTCAAGGTTTGATATGTCATGATAGATGGTTGAGTTAGGGTTTCAAAGAATCAAACCATGGTTAATTTGGTTATGGTTTGGGTGAGATATGGTTCATTTTGTACAGCATGGTCAGATTGGCCGCCGATTCATTTTTCGGTTGGATTTCGGAGTTTCAAATGAATTAGGAAAATTATATGGCTAAGTTTACTAAACTCGCATTTTCGTTACGAGTTCAGCGGAGTTGACGAAACTCGAATCCGAGTTCCCGAGCTCAAGATATTAAATTCGGAACCAAGGGTACGCTAAGTGCTCGTTAGCTCCCGTTTTGGTTCCTCGAAGCAAATTAAATCCGTTAACATATCAAATGAATTCGAAAACATAAATTGAGCATAGAATCATGTCCATAACACATATATGTATGACATATTACAAATTCGTGGCATTTCAATATCATTTCATAAGAGAACGAAGCACAAAATTAGTGATATGATCAATCCAAGCAACTCAACATAAATCCCATGCATATATTATAATTCCCATGCATAAATAAAATTTTCATGCAAAAATATATTAATTTGCATGCATAAATAAAATCTTCATGCATAATTATATTATTGTACGTATAAATATATATATATATATGAATAATCAATTAATTAATTAAAACATGATTAATTAACATAACATATAATTAGCATAATCATTAAATTAATAATAAAATAATTAAACATATATATATATATAATACGAAATATATATATATAAAATTAATAATATTAAAATAAGATAATATAATATAATATAATAAAATAATAACAATTATAATAAAATAAATATAAAACACGTAAAAACAATTAATTCGCGCAATTTGGTAAACACATACGTCGTACCTTTACGTCCGAGAAATCGGGGTGTTACAATCTCTCCCCCTTAAAAGAATCCGTCCTCGGATTCACAGCTCGCTCGAAAACAACTCGGGGTGAAACCTTTTCATCTTATCCTCCGTCTCCCACGTAGCCTTTTCAGTTTTATCACTTCTCCAAAGAACCTTGACTAATGGATTACGCCGATTTCGAAGTTCCTGAAACTTTCGATCCAATATCTTAATCGGCTTCTGAACGAAGGCGAGATCCGGTTCTAATTCCACTTCTTCAACTGGTAGAACCTCGGACTCGTCTCGATAATACTTTCGGGGCTGTGAAACATGAAACACATTATGAATTCCAGTCAAACTCGGAGGCAAGTCCAGTCGATAGGCCGTATCCCCAATTTTCTCCAAAATCTCATACGGTCCCATATACCGAGGGTTTAACTTTCCTCCCCGTCCAATCCTTGAGAACCCTTTTCGTGGGGAAGCCTTTAAGAAAACCCTATCTCCAATCTCAAACTCCAAATTCTTCCTCCGAAGATCTGCATAACTCTTTTGTCGATCCTGAGCGGCCTTCATCCGTTGTCTAATTATCTGGACCTTATCAATAGCTTCTTGTACAGCCTTAGAGGGTTTTTCCTTCTTTTCCCCTCTTTTAATCCCTTCTTGCTTGGTCCAGTTCCATTCCTCCAAGTCAAAGAACAACGGTGATCGACATTTACGTCCATAAAGAGCTTCATAAGGGCCATTTCAATCGAGGCTTGATAGCTATTGTAGTAAGAAAACTCGATTAACGGCAACTGCTCATTCCACGAGCTTTGAGAGTCCAATGCACTTGCTCTCAACAGATCCTCCAGATACTTAATCAACCTTTCTGATTATCCGTCGGTCTGAGGATGGAAAGCTGTGCTGAATTGAAGCCTTGTTCCCAAACACTTCTGCAATTCTTGCCATAACCTTGAAGTAAATCTGGGATCCCGATCCGAGACAATACTAACAGGTACACCATGAAGCCTGACAATCTCATCATTGTACCTCTTGGCCAACTTACTCACCTTATCGGACATTCTGGTTGCAAGAAAATGAGCGGATTTCGTCAACCTGTCCATGGTAACCCAAATTCCATCGAAACCTCCTCTCACTCTTGGTAATCCCGAAACAAAATCCATGGCTATTTGTTCCCATTTCCACTCCGGGATAGGCAATGGTTGAAGTAGCCCCCAATGGCTTTTGATGTTCTGCCTTTACCACTTGACAAGTCATATAATGTTTCACGAAGTCGATCACATCCCGTTTCAATTCATTCCACCAATAGAATCGCTTAAGATCCTTATACGTTTTGTTCCCTCCGGGATGTATCGAACACCCGGACCGATGGCTTCCTCAAGAATAATCCCTTTTTAACTCTTCCGGGACAACAACTCTATTCTTGAATCTTAGAAGTCCCGTATCATCAACCCAAACGGACACTCTGAATCAGCTCGAGCTTTCCCAGCTAATTTCTGAACCTCGGAATCAATCCTCTGAGCATCAAATAACCTCTGTTTAAGATCTGGTTGAACCGTAATATTCCGAATACTAGCCCTCAATCTGAACAACTCATTCTCATCTCCAATTTCCACTTTCACATTGGACACACTAGTTTTCCTACTAAGTGCATCCACGACCAAGTTGACTTTGCCGGGATGGTATCGAATTGTACACTCATAATCCGCCAAAAGTTCCATCCAACGCCGTTGTCTCTTGTTCAATTCCTTTTGTGAGAATAAGTAATGGAGACTCTTATGATCGGAGAAAACCTCGAACGAAATTTCATAAAGATAGTGTCTCCACTTACCCAAAGCAAAGATCACTGCCGCTAATTCCAAATCATGAGTGGGTAGTTCTGTTCATACTCTTTCAATTTCCTTGAGGCATAAGTGATTACTCTTCCATTTTGCATCAACATACATCCCAAACCTTCCTTTGAGGCGTCCGTATAAACTGTATATCCTTCTGTACCTTCGGGAAGTGCTAATACAGGAACGGTGGTCAACTTTTCCTTTACAAGTTGAAAGCTAGCCTTACATGCCTCATCCCACTCAAACTTAACCACCTTCTTAGTCACTCGGGTTAAAGGAGCTGCAATCTTCGAAAATCCTGTACAAATCTTCGATAGTAGTCTGCCAAACCCCATAACTCCTTACTTCTGAAACATTTCGGGGTTTGCCATTGAATAACCGTCTCATCTTAGAAGGGTCTACCTCCAAACCTTTCCTTGAAATAATACGACCCAGAAATGCTACCCGATCAATCCAGAACTCACATTTGCTAAACTTAGCATACAACCGATGCTCTCTTAAGGTATCCAACACTATCCTGAGGTGCCTGGCATGATCCTCCGGAGTTCTCGAATAAACCAAGATGTCATCGATGAAGATTACCACAACTTATCCAAATAGGGCCGGAAAATTCGATGCATCATATCCATAAAAGCAGCCGGAGCATTAGTCAATCCAAAAGGCATCACTACGAACTCGTAGTGTCCATACCGGGTGTTAAATCCCGTCTTCGGAATGTCCTCTTCCCGGATCTTCAATTGATAGTATCCTTGTCTCAAATCCAATTTTGAGTATACCCCCGAACCTTGTAACATGTCAAATAAGTCCTCAATATGGGGCAAAGGATACTTATTCTTTACGGTCATCAATTTAAGCTTCCGGTAATCTATGCACATTCTTAGGGTTCCCTCCTTTTTCTTAACAAAGAGAACCAGAGCACCCCAAGGTGACGAACTTGGCCGTATATATCCAACTTTGAGCAATTCCTCTAATTGAATCTTTAACTCTTCCAAATCAACCGGATATTCTTTCCCTTCAATCAAAACTGAACACTCCCGAACCAACTGATCTATCTGAAGACTCCCACCAAGTGGCGAACTCACCAAATAACAAGAAGAAAAAGCAAATAACAGACAAGCACAAAATAGCAACTAAGTCACAAGAAATAAAGGAATGCGTGACACTCGAATCAAAGAGTGCATGAATACTCATGTTATGTATGCATAGGGTACCTTCTACCACGGCTGTGGGATCAATCTCTACATCTTGCTCCTCACCCTCGAGGGCGTAAGCACGAGCCGGGATCATTGGCCTTTGAACTCGTCTTTGATATCCGGGGTCTTTGTAGGGGCAAGTATCCGCCATATGGTCGCCTTTTCCACATATTAGGCATAAACCCAACCTCTTCTAGCATTTGTGATAGTTGTGGGTTGGCCCTCCACAATATGTGCATGGTGGCTTGGAGAATCGTGCTTCACTCGGACCTTGTCGATCCTTCATTGGTGTAGGCAAAGCTTTTGAGACCGGTGGAGTTGGTCCTCCCATTCTTGGATTCTTAAACGGAACCTTAGGAGGGGGACTAGCTTGCATCATCGGCCTCTTTCCCGAATTCGATCCGGAACCTCTTCTCATAGGAGCTCTAAAAATCGGATCCTTCTTTTTGATTTCCTCCCCTTGCGTAGTAGACTGTCGGACTCCAGATATCCTCTCTACTCGAATCAACCAACCTTCCGAGACCGCATCATCGATAGAACCAGAAAATCGAGGGGGGTTGTAACTCAGAAACACCCCATGAGGGTCTCTATTGTTATTATGATTTGGTGGAGGAGTTTGTTGTTCTGCCTGTTGTGGTGGGGGAGCTTGAGCCCTCCTATGCTCGACATAGTTGAAAACTGCTTCCATAAAATTCTCCATATCCATCGATGGTGCTTGTGGTTGGGGTGGAGGCGTAGGAGATCGATCATGATGACGACAGCGTCCGGGAGATCTCTCACGGTGTCTACGTGGAGGCATCCTGTTCAAGAAACACTGAAATGCATGCTATTTTTAGTCCATGCATGCAAGTGCAATTAATTCGATCAAAATTCCAGATTTAGTGCACACAAGCACGTAAACAATGCATATGCAACACATTGACAAGTTGTTCCTAAAGCCGAACGACCTAACTGACTCAACACGACACTAGAGCCCGGGTTTTGCAACCCTAAGCTCTGATACCACTTAAGGATGTAGCACCCGAGCGTAAGGTACCACATCTCCCGCACCGAGACCTGACCCGTATATGAAATGGAAGTCCATACACGTGCCAAATCCACGGCGAACGGGGACACAACACACACGCTATGCTAGGCGGGACTAACCCTTAAACCAATCAGTGCAAGAATCATAAAAATCAGAGTTAAATAAAATTTCGCGGAAGCAAGAATAACATAGCATATACCATGAGCCACCAAGCTCCAAAAATAGATATACAAAAGCATTCCATAATCAACGGCGCTCATGGCCTACAAAAATCATAACGCTCCAAGCATACTCTATGATCATATACAAAACATCAACAAGAGTATGAATATGAGACAAAAGGAAGTGCTAAACATAAATGCAAGACCTAGACGACTTGTATTCCCGCCTAGCACTCTTATACCTGCACAAAACAACTGAAAACAACCGGGTTCAGTCTAAAAGAGACTGGTGGGTATAAAAACGGGGCATAAATATATAATATCGCATAATTTAAACACGTACATGCAAGCCCTAATCCCGTGTGAAGTTTGATAAGAATTTACCAAGTGGTTAAAACAATAGAAAACATCAACGGGATTACGACGTTCATATTCATTCACAATTGTTCATAAGGGTTTAAGCTCGGCGAGTGAGCGTGCACAATCTCCAACCTTCTCCTCGTGTAATCATATCATAATTATTGGTTGTCATACATATCTTTCGTGCACATACATAAATGATCATAATCATACATATACACCTTCTTCCTCCGGGTGGTGGACAAGTTAGCTAGACCTGACCACCGGTTCTTACATGGGCCAATGGGGGTACATGAATCCCCCAAAGGCACTCAGCTCCCATTCCTCGCTAAAACTCCTAGCGAGGGCCGGTATCACCGTAGTTTGGTTGGAACTAGTATATGGGATCCCCGTCAGCCCTTGCTTCCTCGGTTAGCCACATATACTAAGTCCCGGGGCCCGTATAATCAGAAATCAGAAATGTGCCTCGCCAAATATAAGGTAGGGTTTCATAATTACAAAGGGGTCATACGTTTGAAATCATTTACCCAAAATGACTCGATTTATATAAATATATTATTTTGGCTTAAAACTTGCACATAAGGGATTTATAGGGTTGTTTAACTAGTAGAAGAAAAACCCACCTTTACCAAAGCAAAAGAAAGGTACAAGCGTCTCAATGCTCGCCCTCGTCTCCGACCAAACCCGAATCTGTGCAAAAGAAAAGGTATGAGACGCAATGACCACATATGACGCTCGACAATGAAGTGAATATGACATGAATGCATAATTGATCATGTTATATCATTAAAATGTTCATGTGCACGATTAAAGAATTTAAATCATATAATCAAATCATTCGTTCATATATTTCATTCAATTTCATAATTTCATAAATTCATAATTTCATAAATTTGCAATATTCATAATATTCATAAATTCATAAATTCATAATGCATATCAATTAATCTAAAATTCATTTAAGAAGCATAACACCTATTATTCAAATTCACATTGAGGAATAAAATAAATAATTGGAAACGTTCAAACAATAGTCAGTAGAATAAATACGCGAAATGGAAATCAATTAATTTCAATAATTAAATTAAATCAATTAATATTTAAAATATATATAATATATAATAAACATATATAATATATAATATAATAACATATATACACATTACATATATATATATATATATATATATATATATATATATATATTCACGTACACACACACACAAACATGCATGCATATATATTATATATTATATATATACTATATACTATATATTATATACATGCATGCAACACATGCATGCACACACAATATCATATATATACTAATATACTATACATTATATACACAGTCATGCATACACATGCACACACCTTACACAAACCATGCATATATATATATATATAATGTAATTATAAATGCATGCAAGGAACATAAGCACACTCAGTAAAAGCAGCAGCAACCATATTCACGCAAGGAAGAAGAAGAAAATGCAGGCAAAAGAATTCAGAAAAACGGGGTGACACCCCCGTGTCACCCTCCCAGCCTGGACCGAGACACCCCCGTGTCTCGGTACAGCAGCTCCAGACCACACAGCACCCCCGTTCCTCACTGGATCGGGCAGAAACGGCACCCCCGTGCCTCGCCTGTGCAACCTCCCCTGTTGACAGCCGAATCGCGCAGAAACAGAGCAGCTATGTATGCAGGAAAAGCAGGCAACACGAGCAACAAAACAAGGCATAAAATGCTGCAAGAAACTCAACTAAACCCACATCAAGAACCCATGAAAGATGACAGCAAAAGAAGAAGGAAATGACAGCAGTTTAACAGCAACACAGCGTGAGAAAAACAGGGCCAAAACTGGAGGAAAACAGAGCATGCTTGCTCTCGGCTCAAACGACACAGATCAGATCCAAAAGGCCAACCAAAGTGCAGCAAAACAACATGAAACCAACACAAGATTCAGTCCCAAACAAGCTCACACAAGAAGGAAACCGTACGTGACAAACATGTGGGATTTTCTGAAAAGTTCATAAATGATATATCGCAAATATCTCAACAACCATGAAATCAAAGATCATAAATGTTATTAGGAAGTCAAAACAATTAATCTCAGGCTTGGAATCAATTAAAATCATTGAGAATCAAAGGAGTTCAAGAATTTGCCCAAAATCCTCCAATTTCGGAAAAATGGCCCAGAATAATGAAATCATGCTCAAACTCATGAATGAAAGGATGGAAATGATCAGAATTAAACATATAATACAACCCTTAACTTACCTTGATGATTGGATGAAGTTTGGATGAGATTCGAGCTCCAAAATCTCCAAGGGATGAAGGGTTTCGGGTCTGGACTGAGGAACAGAAGCTTTGGCTGAGTTTTGGGGCTTGTGTGAGGATAATCTCGGTCAAGGCTTGATATGTCATGATAGATGGTTGAGTTAGGGTTTCAAAGAATCAAACCATGGTTAATTTGGTTATGGTTTGGGTGAGATATGGTTCATTTTGTACAGCATGGTCAGATTGGTCGCCGATTCATTTTTCGGTTGGATTTCGGAGTTTCAAATGAATTAGGAAAATTATAAGGCTAAGTTTACTAAACTCGCATTTTTGTTACGAGTTCAGCGGAGTTGACGAAACTCGAATCCGAGTTCCCGAGCTCAAGATATTAAATTCGGAACCAAGGGTACGCTAAGTGCTCGTTAGCTCCCGTTTTGGTTCCTCGAAGCAAATTAAATCCGTTAACATATCAAATGAATTCGAAAACATAAATTGAGCATAGAATCATGTCCATAACACATATATGTACGACATATTACAAATTCGTGGCATTTCAATATCATTTCATAAGAGAACGAAGCACAAAATTAGTGATATGATCAATCCAAGCAACTCAACATAAATCCCATGCATATATTATAATTCCCATGCATAAATAAAATTTTCGTGCAAAAATATATTAATTTGCATGCATAAATAAAATCTTCATGCATAACTATATTATTGTACGTATAAATATATATATATATATATATATGAATAATCAATTAATTAATTAAAACATGATTAATTAACATAACATATAATTAGCATAATCATTAAATTAATAATAAAATAATTAAACATATATATATATATATAATTAATAATATTAAAATAAGATAATATAATATAATATAATAAAATAATAACAATTATAATAAAATAAATATAAAACACGTAAAAACAATTAATTCGCGCAATTTGGTAAACACATACGTCGTACCTTTACGTCCGAGAAATCGGGGTGTTACATAGCTCGCGATAATCTATACACATCCGTAATGTTCCATCTTTCTTCTTTACAAATAGAACGGGAGCACCCCACGGAGAAGTGCACGGACGAATGTACCCGCAAGCAAGAAGTTCATCAAGCTGCGACTTTAATTCCTTTAACTCTGCAGGAGCCATTCTGTAAGGGGTCTTCGAAAAAGGCTCTGCTCCGGGATAGAGATCAATTACAAATTCGATGTCCCTATCAGGCGGTAAAGAACCCAGAGTCTCAAGGAAAACATCGATATACTCTCGCACGACCTCCGTCTCTTCAAGTTTGGCCTGATCCTTCGGTCTATTCAAAAGATAGGCAACAAAACCTGTTGCACCATCCCGGATGTAACGCCCCCACCCGTACCAGAACAAGAGGAGAGCGGCGTCTCAACCCCCGCACTGAAGCACCCCTCAAGTAATGGTGTGAGCCATCACTCAAGAAATACTCCAGCGAACGGCTGTCTATCAGAACTATACATGTACAACGATGTGGCTATGCAGCGGAAAATCAGAGTATTTTAAAACTTTTCAAAACATGTGCGTGATGGCATGTAACAAGCAAGAACATATTGATCGTGTAAGAGAGACTCGGCATATCAGAACATATAACAGATTCACATATAAGTACCGATACAGCAGAGTTCAAAATATCGGTAACAGAGTAGCAGAAAGAGTATAACAAAGATACTCAAGTATTCAGAAACATATACAGAAGTATAAAGTGATGCAGCCATAAAACATATGCAGGACACAAAAGGAAGTAATACTAAGTCCTGACAGAAACAAAAATGACAATCTAGAGCTTCAAGATACCTCTAGACTGCGGCTGCAAGACCTGAAACCACGAGGCAAGAAAACGGGAGAGGTATTAGTCAAAAGGACTAAGTGAGGGAATACTTTAAAGAAAGTACTGAATTAAAGAACTTGAAGTAAAGTTCGAAACTGTTAAATGCAATGCTTTGAAGAAGAACTTGAAACAAGTTCGATTGATAAAACTCTTTGAATGCGATGCTGTAAAAGAATGCACGTTATAAAACATTTTCATGAATGCTATCACACGCGCACACATATGCTGTTGATGGTTCATAGTTCTTTCATAAAACGGGATAAGGGTAAAGTGAACTTTTCCAGATATGAACCATCCTTTATGAAACAGAATTTTGCCCGCAAGCTAGGCTCCTCCATCCTTACTCCAGAAAACATGATTCGGTTGAGCATCGGACCAGGATCAACAATAATTCCACGTATAGTAGAGTATCGGACCAGGATCAACAATAACCCCACATAAAGTAGAGCATTGGACCAAGGTCAACAACAACTCCGTACACAGTAGACTATTGGACCAAGGTCAACAACAACTCTTACCAACACATACAAACATGCACCATCCTCCACCGGTTGTCACTTCGGGTAGCTAGCCCTAGGCGACCTGTAAACATGTAATGGGAACAGATTTGCTGTCCGTTCCCAGACAGATTGTCCTGACTTAACAAACCTCCTGTTAAAAGTCGGTGTCAATAGTCTAAGTGTGGCGGCCGGTATTGGTGATGTCGTTGGCGCTCACCTCCCGAGCATCACCTCCACACATAACCGCCGGGCCCAAACTGTAAACTGTATGCTTGCATTTAAGATTAGCAGTGACCAGAGTATCACTCCAGTATGCTAACTATAACATGTGAAACTGAAACTGTAACATATGATGCTGTCTGTAAAACATATGATTCTGTCTGAAAACATGTGAAACTGTCTGTAAACTGTACTTTGAAAACATATGCAAAACATGTAACTGTCTTTGAACAAGAATGCAGAACTTTGGAAAACATGTACTGTAGATCAAGGTATACTATTAAAGTATGAATGATCCTTTCAAGAGAATGTCCCGATAAAAGGGATAGTTCAAAACAAGGTTTAGGTTTGAATTTCAAAACATATGATACGATAGTATAATCGTGGTTCCAGTTGGAAAACATTTATAACTTCACCTCACCTATCAGTAACAAAGGTAGGTAGACAGATTAAGTGGTGCCCTGGGGATCCCAGTGCTCAACTTTAACTCCTGTAGGTGGTGTACTAGAGTGAGCTTAACAACTAAGACCCACTACTAACCAAGATGCATATGAAATGCAAGAAACAATGAACAAGTAACATGTAAAGAACATGTAACACAAGAGAGTAATACCATTTAAGGTATTCAAGAAAGGTAACACACAAAGGAATACATCAAAGTGAGTTACTCTTAACGTTAGACTATGATCTTACTATAACCGAGTAAGCTTTAGTCAAATTATGAATCCTATCGCAAACCTTAAGTTAAGAAACAAGTCCACGAAAGAAAACACATTTTGAAAACACATTTTAGACCCTGGATATGGAAACCCTAGGTGCAAATGTCTATAGAGAAAGCACAAGTTTTAATTCATTTTTACTATTCAAAAGCACTATTCCATTAGCAAACATGCATGAACATAATTCAAATTCCATAATCATGCATCAATTCTCATAATATAACAATCATATCACATGATCATAGCATATACTAGAGCAATTCATAACATATTCAAGCATATACTAAACAATTAAAACATATAAACAACTACACAAACATATCATAAAAACTATATAATAAATGCATAAAATAAAATCCTATATGGCTTAGGGAAGACCCTAAGACCCAACCTAAACATAATATAAACATACCATAACATAAAAACATAAACTAAACTAACATAACATAAAACAAAACAAACTAACCTAGCTAAGGGGAGGGGATGCCGACGGCAAGAGGGGAAAGGAGGGAGAGAGGAGTGCTTGTTAACACAAGACTTTGAGCAAGGATTCAAATGCCTCTTGGCCTCTATTTATAGTTGAAGAGAAGCCCCTCACCTTGGAAATAAAATGTGGAGAAGGGTAGGAGAGCAAAATTTGGATAGATTCTCTTGGAAGCTTTAGGCATGTTGAAGCTAAAATGGGACTGCTGGGGGTATTTCTGTAATTTTGTCCCCCAAGACTCAAGGATAAGTGGCTGGAAGTTTAACCATTCCGACGGCAAGAAAATTAGCTTCGAAACGCATATTCATTCGTCGAAATCGGATTTACCGTTTGAAAGATACATTCGTTTTAGTGAATAAAAGTTTTGAGCTCGAAACTCGACATGAGTCAAAAACGACTTTCTAGAATGATTTTCAAGTCCGGATTGCTTCTAAAATTCAAGAAATAAATCGAGAAGCGTTTTGAGTCCAAAATCGACTATAAAACGTTTTACCGTTAAAAAGTTGAAAACGTAGGATGAATAGTGAATTCTCACGTACGAACGTACGCTTCAAATTTTCAAGCTAGGACTTGAATCAAGAGTTGTAAAACATCTCAAAAATCTTGAAATAGCTCAAGTAGTGCAAATCCGAAGAGAAAACATTTTCCGAATGAAACCGTTCGTAAAAGGAATAGTAAACTAGGGTTTTCAAAAACGTTTTCAATAAAACAAAGTTCCGGAATGGATTTCCAAGCCAAGAATGATTTCAAAAGACTCGTCTCGATTCAAGGATCGATTCGACTGTAACATGGGTAGAAAAAGGTATCAGAATCAAAAGATCATTTTCTGATGAATAGTAACTTTGGTCGGTAAGTTCCAAAAATACCCTTATGGCTCAAGAAAGACTTTCTGAGTTCGGGAAACAAGTTCAAACGATTGGGAAACATGTATGATGAACCTCTAGGGTTCGAGTAGCAATATGAACAAGGTAGGCTCGGGTTATGAATAGTAAACTGAATCAAAGGTCAAGAATTCCCCCTTAAAACATGTCAGAACATATACGAGCACCAAGTTCATGTAAGAATGCAATGCATGATGATTCAAAAAGTTGGATCACGGTCTATAAACGCTTTACCACTGCCTTAACTTACTGTTTTCATCCAGGCCCTGTTTTGGGCTGTTACAATCACCCCTCCTTAAAGAGAATCTGTCCTCAGATTCTTCCGCTGTAACTGCAAACAACTCAGGGTGATGTTTCTGCATTTTCTCTTCTGTCTCCCAGGTTGCCTCTTCTGTCTCATGTCCCTTCCAAAGGACTTTAACCAAAGGAATCTTCCTATTCCTCAGCTCTTGAAACTTCCTGTCTAGAATCTTAGCGGGCTTCAAAACATAAGTCAGATCCGGTTCTAACGGTATCTCCTATACCGGCACAACCTCTGTCTCATCCGAGAAACACTTGCGAAGCTGAGATACATGAAATACGTTGCGGATTCCTGTTAGACCTACAGGCAAATCCAATCTATAAGCAGTCGGTCCGACTCTCTCTAGTATCTCATACGGTCCAACATATCTCGGGTTTAATTTTCCACCTTTCCCAATTCGGGAAAACCCTTTCCTTGGTGATGCCTTCAGAAATACCTTTTCGCCCACTGCGAATTCCAAATCCCTTCTTCGTCGATCAGCGTAACTCTTCTGCTTGTCCTGGGCAGCTTTCATTCTTTGGCGAATGATCTGAATCTTTTCTGTCGCTTCTCTTATCCATTTTGCTGAATTCACTCTAATCGGTCCTTCCTCAGTACATCTCGCTTCATCCAAATCCCAGTATAACGGGGATCTACATTTCCTTCCATACAGAGCTTCATATGGAGCAGCTTTAATAGAAGCTTGATAACTATTATTGTATGCAAACTCCACAAGAGGTAAACAATCTTTCCAACTTTCCTGGAAGTCCAAAGCGCAAGCTCTTAGCATATCTTCCAAGTATTTGATCATCCTTTCTGATTGTCCATCCGTCTGAGGATGCGCTGCAGTACTGAAGTTTAACTTCGTTCCCATTAAAGTCTGAATTTCTTTCCATAAGTGCGACGTGAATTTCGGATCTCTGTCCGACACTATACTGTTTGGGACTCCATGTAGTCTAACAATCTCTTGTTGATACAGCTTTGCCAACGTGCTAACCTTATCCGTCGTCCTTACCGGCAAAAAGTGCGCTGACTTGGTCAATCGATCAATGATCACCCAGATACTATCTTGTCCTCCTCTGACTTTGGGTAATCCAGTGACAAAATCCATCGTGATTTGCTCCCACTTCCAAGTCGGAATCGGTAATGGTTGCAACTTCCCACTCGGTTTCTGGTGCTCAGCCTCAACTTTCTGACAAGTTAAGCACTTCTGGACATAGTTGGCTATGTCTCTCTTCATTCCATTCCACTAGAAATGCGTCTTAACATCTTGATACATCTTAGTGCCTCCGGGATGTATCGTGTACTTAGTCTTATGCGCTTCATCGAGAATCTCTTTCCTCAAAACAGTTGGTACGCATACTCGACCTTTGTACCTCAATATTCCATGTTCATCAACCCTGAACTTAGTCTCATCATCCTTCTCCTTAGATTCGAGACATTTCTTAATCCACTCGTCGTTCTTCTGTGCCTCCAGCACTTGTTCTTTCAAAGGTGATATCATCACAACGTTCGCGATTCGAGCTTTAGTTATCACCTCCATTCTCTCTCTTCGTTCAACCTCGGGGTTGGCAGAAATCTGTGCCAAACGAACTTTCCTGCTTAGAGCATCTGCTACAACATTCGCCTTTCCTGGATGGTACTGAATAAGGCAATCGTAGTCCTCCAGAAATTCCATCCATCTCCTCTGTCGCATATTCAACTCCTTCTGAGTGAATAGATATCGTAGGCTCTTATGATCAGTAAAGATCTCAAACGTAACTCCATACAGGTAATGTCTCCACTTTCCCAGAGCAAAAATTATCGCTGCTAACTCCAAATCATGTGTCGGGTAGTTGACTTCATGCGTTTTGAGTTTCCTTGATGCATACGCAATCACTTTTCCATTCTGCATCAAAACTCCTCCTAGTCCTTCTTTCGAAGCATCGGTGTAAACAGTATATCCTTCTTTTCCTTCTGGTAACGCTAACACGGGTGCAGTTGTTAGCATCTCCTTCAATCTTTGAAAACTTTGCTCACACTTCTCAGTCCATTCAAACTTCCCTTCTTTCTTTGTCAACTTAGTGAGAGGTGTAGCTATTTTCGAGAAATCTTGGACAAACCTCCGGTAGTAACCAGCTAATCCCAGAAAACTCTTCACTTCTGAAGGATTCTTCGGTGACTTCCAATCCATAATCGTCTCGATCTTCGAGGGATCTACTTCGATTCCAGTTCCTGATATGATGTGTCCGAGAAATGTAACTCTCTCAAGCCAGAACTCACATTTACTGAACTTTGCATATAGCTTGTGATCCAGCAAAGTGCGTAACACGATTCGAAGATGCTCAGCATGTTCCTCCGGTGTCTTCGAAAATACTAAAATATCGTCGATGAAGATCACTACAAACTTGTCAAGAAACGGCTTGAATATACGGTGCATCATATCCATGAATGCAGCTGGTGCGTTCGTCAAACCAAACGGCATTACTACAAACTCATAATGTCCATATCGGCTGTTGAAAGCAGTCTTCGGAATATCTGCTTCCCTGATCTTCAACTGATAATACCCTTGTCTTAGATCTAACTTGGAGTAGACCTTTGATCCTTGTAGTATGTCGAACAGCTCTTCGATATGAGGGAGAGGATACTTATTCTTGATTGTCATCCTGTTCAGCTCCCGATAGTCAATGCATAAACGCAATGATCCATCCTTCTTCTTAACGAAAAGCACAGGCGCTCCCCACGGCGATGTGCTCGGTCGAACATATCCTGACTCAATCAACTCGTCCAATTGCTTTCTCAGTTCATCCAATTCTGCTGGAGCCATTCTATAAGGTGTCTTTGAGTACGGCTCAGCTCCTGATATCGTCTCGATCGTAAATTCCAACTCTCGGTCAGGAGGTAACGAATCTAAATGCTCAGGAAACACATCTAGGAACTCGTTCAGCACCTCTACTTCTTCGATCTTAAGTTGATCTTTCGGTCTATTCAGAAGATAAGCCACAAATCCACTAGCTCCTTTCTGAATCAACTTCTTAGCTTCCATCGAAGAAATCACTGATAACTTCTCAACTTTCCCTTCTGATGTCCCACTTTCATCTTCTTCCAAGATGATCTCTTTCTTGTAACAATCCAACTTAGCTCGGTACTTAGACAACCAATCCATACCAAGTATAACCTCGTATCTTGTCATCGGTAACTCAATCAGATCCGTCGGGTAACAACGGGTACCAATACATACAGGGCAGCGTTTATATACTTGATCCGTAACAAGGCAAGTTCCCAAAGGAGAACTCACTTCAAATTTATATGGCAAGTATTCAAGCGGAAACTGTAAATGCGCACATAATTCAGAAGCAACAAATGAATGCGTGGCACCAGGGTCATACAAGACCTTAACTGGCGTGTTAAGAATGTGCACAATACCTTCCACAACAGACGAAGGATCAACCTCCTCCTTACCATCCAAAGCATAAGCTCTGCCTCTGACCACCGGTTTGTTCGTCGTACCCACCACCCCTTTTCCTTTATCCTGGACCCCAAATCTCCTGATCTTGTGCGGGCAACTATCCATCTGGTGCTCAGGGGAACCACACGCGAAACACTGTCCAGCTTTCTTGCGACAGTTCTCCTCAGTGTGTCCCGTTCGGCGACAGTATCGGCAAACAATTTCCTCTGGACCTGGCTGAGGTGCCCTCTGCTGTTGTGGCGTCTTCTGATACTGCTGTGGCGCTTTCTGCTTCTGTGCTTGCTGTTTTGGTGGGGCATTCTGCTGTTGACGCTGTGGTGTTACCATTGGCCTCTTTCCAGTTCCTTGGGGAAAAGATCCGGAAGGTCGCTTATTCCCTTGATAAGGCTTAGGGTTAGAAGGTCCTTGACGTGCAGTAGTTATCTTGATCTCCTTGTGTGCAGCCTCAACCCTTAGCGCTCTATCAACAGCCTGGTTGTAGGTCTCAATAACCAAAGAAGCAAGTGCCAACCGAATTTCAGGCTTCAGTCCATCGATAAACCTCTTCGTCTTGCGACGCTCATCATTCAGAATATGAGGCGCATACTTGATCAGCCTCACAAACCTTGCTTCATACTCCATCACATTCATAGTTCCCTGAACCAGACTCATAAACTCAGCCTCTCGTGCATCACGAGTCACTTGAGGCGTATACTTCTGCTGAAACTCTCTGATAAACTCATCCCAACTTCCTTCAACGTTATTCTCAATCCACATATGCTGAACGTGCTTCCACCAATTGTATGCAGCTCCTTCCATAAGAAAAGTAGCATACCGAACTCGTTCACGATCCTCTGGGTAGATCTCCATAGCCTCGAAAATTTTCTCAAGACTGGTAATCCAATTTTCAGCCTTTATGTCATTCGGTTCTCCATAGAACTTAGGCGGATTCATCCTCAGAAACTTCTCCAATGACCTTTCATTAGGAGGATTATCTCTTGGTGCACAAGCCCCCATAAATTGTCGTAGCACATCCCTTAATTCCGGAGTTCTTTCTCTTTCAGGGGGTGGCGTGACATCTCTTTGGGGTGGCAGTGGTGGTACACGATTCCGGGGTGCTCTTCTCGGTGGCATATTGTTACTGAATTCATAAGCATTCAGATACATATATTCGATGCATGACATATAATGATTCACAGAATCCGTAACCACGTATTCACATTCTCACGTAGTCACACATAAGTATGAGAACAACACATTCCCATAACAACATGTCAGCAAAGATTCAAGATCTCCAAACATATCATATAATCAGAAACAATTGTCAGATAACATGTAAACGAGAACAGAAGCTCGGGCAACATATCAACATATCAGAAACATGTATAACATATCCCAAAACATGATCAACATGTAAAACAGGAACAGAACGTGTACTGTCATATCAACAAGAACTGTAACATGATCAACATATCCAGAAGCGTATCAACATATCAAGAACAATAACATGCTAACAATAAATGAAATGGCATGATCCTATCAACGGTCCTAATGGTATCTTGAAGCAACTCTAAGACTCATGCAATGACAGTTATGGAAAGCAGTAAACAGATATTCAACATAAAGCCGAAAGTGTTATAACTGTGCAAGGTTTGGTAAAATTTACTACAGGCCACATGTTAACAGTATTAATTCAAAATGGGGAGGACCCGATACTATCGAGTTGACTCCCTTACAGGCCTTACCAATCCGTCCAACCCTGCTGAAAATAACCTAGTAGGTACCAAGTCATCTGAACCGTCATTCGTGGTGCCAAAAGTCGGGGATCATCTACCAGAGCTATACATCCCCTCATCCAAAAGTCAGTCCTGAACTGTCCCGGCTATACGTCCGCCATCCATAGATAGATATATATGCATCAGTACTATATACAGAAATCTCCCATCAGCAATCAACCCTGATAACTGTGGTCCAAAGAACCCCTGGTGGTGTCATCAGAAACGGCAACGACCTCACCCTGTCCGTGTCCTGCTGGCTCATCTCCGCCATCATCATCATCATCAGATCCTCCATCGCCTCCACCAGACTGATCCTCCATAGGCTCGGGCTCCTGAGAAGCCTGACTGACATCCTGACCCTCGACCTCCTCAACTGCCTGCTCATCGGATAAGTGATAGGTATCATACAGGCGAGCTCTCACACGGGCACGGTAGTGGTGGTGACGCTCCATAGAGGTGTCGCGATCAATAGTCATCTGCATAAGATCTGCCTCCAGCTCAGCAATACGAGCAGCCCTCTGATCAGCAATATGAGTCATCTCTGCAGCATGCTCACGAGCGATGTCCCTGTCAATCTGGTACTGCGGTGACTGATCCTGATGGCGAATAGACTCCAACCTGACCTCACGGGTCCTCTGATACTCCTGAAAGTAACCATCTCTCTCAGACTCGAGATAGTGCACAACTCTGTTAGGATAGGAATACCCAGGTCTGCCACTGTTCCTAGACCTACGCCAGGTGTAGAAACGAGTGCCTCCACGGCGAGAAACTGCCACAGTACGCGGGGCCTCAAACTGCTCAAAGAAAGCCTCATCCATCTGCTGATTAGGATCCTGGTGTGGCTGAACTGCCATAGCTATACAGAAGATACCACAGATATGAAATCCAGATAACAGAACCATGCAATCCCCAAATATCCTGTCTCGATGCAATATGAGAATGATCCTGGATGCAATGCGTGAACAATCCATGATGCAACATGAGAGCAATCTAGGTTAAGTCTCTTCTTACTTAACCCGATGCTCTGATACCACCTCAGGGCTGTAACGCCCCCATCCGTACCAGAACAAGAGGAGAGCGGCGTCTCAACCCCCGCACTGAAGCACCCCTCAAGTAATGGTGTGAGCCATCACTCAAGAAATACTCCAGCGAACGGCTGTCTATCAGAACTATACATGTACAACGATGTGGCTATGCAGCGGAAAATCAGAGTATTTTAAAACTTTTCAAAACATGTGCGTGATGGCATGTAACAAGCAAGAACATATTGATCGTGTAAGAGAGACTCGACATATCAGAACATATAACAGATTCACATATAAGTACCGATACAGCAGAGTTCAAAATATCGGTAACAGAGTAGCAGAAAGAGTATAACAAAGATACTCAAGTATTCAGAAACATATACAGAAGTATAAAGTGATGCAGCCATAAAACATATGCAGGACACAAAAGGAAGTAATACTAAGTCCTGACAGAAACAAAAATGACAATCTAGAGCTTCAAGATACCTCTAGACTGCGGCTGCAAGACCTGAAACCACGAGGCAAGAAAACGGGAGAGGTATTAGTCAAAAGGACTAAGTGAGGGAATACTTTAAAGAAAGTACTGAATTAAAGAACTTGAAGTAAAGTTCGAAACTGTTAAATGCAATGCTTTGAAGAAGAACTTGAAACAAGTTCGATTGATAAAACTCTTTGAATGCGATGCTGTAAAAGAATGCACGTTATAAAACATTTTCATGAATGCTATCACACGCGCACACATATGCTGTTGATGGTTCATAGTTCTTTCATAAAACGGGATAAGGGTAAAGTGAACTTTTCCAGATATGAACCATCCTTTATGAAACAGAATTTTGCCCGCAAGCTACGCTCCTCCATCCTTACTCCAGAAAACATGATTCGGTTGAGCATCGGACCAGGATCAACAATAATTCCACGTATAGTAGAGTATCGGACCAGGATCAACAATAACCCCACATAAAGTAGAGCATTGGACCAAGGTCAACAACAACTCCGTACACAGTAGACTATTGGACCAAGGTCAACAACAACTCTTACCAACACATACAAACATGCACCATCCTCCACCGGTTGTCACTTCGGGTAGCTAGCCCTAAGCGACCTGTAAACATGTAATGGGAACAGATTTGCTGTCCGTTCCCAGACAGATTGTCCTGACTTAACAAACCTCCTGTTAAAAGTCGGTGTCAATAGTCTAAGTGTGGCGGCCGGTATTGGTGATGTCGTTGGCGCTCACCTCCCGAGCATCACCTCCACACATAACCGCCGGGCCCAAACTGTAAACTGTATGCTTGCATTTAAGATTAGCAGTGACCAGAGTATCACTCCAGTATGCTAACTATAGCATGTGAAACTGAAACTGTAACATATGATGCTGTCTGTAAAACATATGATTCTGTCTGAAAACATGTGAAACTGTCTGTAAACTGTACTTTGAAAACATATGCAAAACATGTAACTGTCTTTGAACAAGAATGCAGAACTTTGGAAAACATGTACTGTAGATCAAGGTATACTATTAAAGTATGAATGATCCTTTCAAGAGAATGTCCCGATAAAAGGGATAGTTCAAAACAAGGTTTAGGTTTGAATTTCAAAACATATGATACGATAGTATAATCGTGGTTCCAGTTGGAAAACATTTATAACTTCACCTCACCTATCAGTAACAAAGGTAGGTAGACAGATTAAGCGGTGCCCTGGGGATCCCAGTGCTCAACTTTAACTCCTGTAGGTGGTGTACTAGAGTGAGCTTAACAACTAAGACCCACTACTAACCAAGATGCATATGAAATGCAAGAAACAATGAACAAGTAACATGTAAAGAACATGTAACACAAGAGAGTAATACCATTTAAGGTATTCAAGAAAGGTAACACACAAAGGAATACATCAAAGTGAGTTACTCTTAACGTTAGACTATGATCTTACTATAACCGAGTAAGCTTTAGTCAAATTATGAATCCTATCGCAAACCTTAAGTTAAGAAACAAGTCCACGAAAGAAAACACATTTTAGACCCTGGATATGGAAACCCTAGGTGCAAATGTCTATAGAGAAAGCACAAGTTTTAATTCATTTTTACTATTCAAAAGCACTATTTCATTAGCAAACATGCATGAACATAATTCAAATTCCATAATCATGCATCAATTCTCATAATATAACAATCATATCACATGATCATAGCATATACTAGAGCAATTCATAACATATTCAAGCATATACTAAACAATTAAAACATATAAACAACTACACAAACATATCATAAAAACTATATAATAAATGCATAAAATAAAATCCTATATGGCTTAGGGAAGACCCTAAGACCCAACCTAAACATAATATAAACATACCATAACATAAAAACATAAACTAAACTAACATAACATAAAACAAAACAAACTAACCTAGCTAAGGGGAGGGGATGCCGACGGCAAGAGGGGAAAGGAGGGAGAGAGGAGTGCTTGTTAACACAAGACTTTGAGCAAGGATTCAAATGCCTCTTGGCCTCTATTTATAGTTGAAGAGAAGCCCCTCACCTTGGAAATAAAATGTGGAGAAGGGTAGGAGAGCAAAATTTGGATAGATTCTCTTGGAAGCTTTAGGCATGTTGAAGCTAAAATGGGACTGCTGGGGGTATTTCTGTAATTTCGTCCCCCAAGACTCAAGGATAAGTGGCTGGAAGTTTAACCATTCCGACGGCAAGAAAATTAGCTTCGAAACGCATATTCATTCGTCGAAATCGGATTTACCGTTTGAAAGATACATTCGTTTTAGTGAATAAAAGTTTTAAGCTCGAAACTCGACATGAGTGAAAAACGACTTTCTAGAATGATTTTCAAGTCCGGATTGCTTCTAAAATTCAAGAAATAAATCGAGAAGCGTTTTGAGTCCAAAATCGACTATAAAACGTTTTACCGTTAAAAAGTTGAAAACGTAGGATGAATAGTGAATTCTCACGTACGAACGTACGCTTCAAATTTTCAAGCTAGGACTTGAATCAAGAGTTGTAAAACATCTCAAAAATCTTGAAATAGCTCAAGTAGTGCAAATCCGAAGAGAAAACATTTTCCGAATGAAACCGTTCGTAAAAGGAATAGTAAACTAGGGTTTTCAAAAACGTTTTCAATACAACAAAGTTCCGGAATGGATTTCCAAGCCAAGAATGATTTCAAAAGACTCGTCTCGATTCAAGGATCGATTCGACTGTAACTTGGGTAGAAAAAGGTATCAGAATCAAAAGATCATTTTCTGATGAATAGTAACTTTGGTCGGTAAGTTCCAAAAATACCCTTATGGCTCAAGAAAGACTTTCTGAGTTCGGGAAACAAGTTCAAACGATTGGGAAACATGTATGATGAACCTCTAGGGTTCGAGTAGCAATATGAACAAGGTAGGCTCGGGTTATGAATAGTAAACTGAATCAAAGGTCAAGAATTCCCCCTTAAAACATGTCAGAACATATACGAGCACCAAGTTCATGTAAGAATGCAATGCATGATGATTCAAAAAGTTGGATCACGGTCTATAAACGCTTTACCACTGCCTTAACTTACTGTTTTCATCCAGGCCCTGTTTTGGGCTGTTACACCGGACCAGTCTACTAGCCTCGACAAAAGAAATAAACGGGCTTGACTTAACCTTCTTGCCCTTAAACACCACTGAACCGAAGGAAACTTTCTTCTCCTGACAATCCATCTGAGCCCCATACTCATACAACCAATCCATCCCCAAAATAACATCATACCTCTGCATAGGTATCTCAATCAATTCTGCAAGAAAGACTCAGCCTTCAAAGCTAATTGGATAACCCTGAAAAACCCTGCAAGATACCAAGCTACCACCAAGAGGGGAACTAACCACGTAATCATGCACAAATAAAAAAACAGGCAACCACATAGTAGCAGCAATGTCCCGAGAAATAAATGAATGAGTAGCCCCGGGATCGAATAATGCATGTAATGTAGTGCCATGGATGCTTATAGTACCTTCGATCACAGCGTTTGGGTCGATATCCACAGCTTGCTCCTCCTCAGCTCCCAACGCATATGCCCTAGCTGGAATTGCAGGCCTCGGATTGTCTTTCTTTTTCGGGCATGTGCTCACCATATGATCCGGTGCTCCACAAATGAAACACCTTTTATGAAGTCTGAAACAATTATCCACGTGGTGAGGACCCTTGCAATAGGTACATTGCACTTTAGGTGGCGCCGGAAGTGCTAAAGGTTGCTTGGCTTGAGTTGGTCCCACTGGTCTGAATGGTTTGTTCTGTGGCTTAGCCTGTTGAAAAGTTTGAAAGGCTGGCCTCTCCCCAAATTTATTCAAAGTCCCTGAGCTGGACCCTTGCCCTGAATGTACAATCTTTCTCCTCAAAACCACTCTATCTTCGACCCTTAAAAACCACTCAATCTTTCTCCTCAAAACCACTCTATCAACTACTTTCGCCCACGTGCTAGTATTGGCTGCTTCCAAAGCATCTTTCATATCTTCACGTAATCCTTGGAGGAACTGAGAGGACTTCGCTTCATCGTCATTGGCTAAATTAGGGGCATAGCGGGAGAGTCTCTCAAATTCGTTGGTATACTCAGTCACAGACATACTCCCTTGTTTGAGATCCATAAATTCCCTTGAGCGCCGATTCCTTGTAAGTTTGGGATATATTTGGTCTTGAATTCCTGAACAAATACCTCCCACGTTATCTCTTCTCCTGAGGCTTCCAACTTCCCTTGCACACTCGACCACCAACTGTAGGCCTGACCCTGGATCATGGTAAGTGTACATTGTAGCTTCTCTATAGGCCCACACGGTATGAGATTCCATACCCGATTGGTTTGCACGAGCCATTCTTCCGCTTGAACGTCATTTCCACCAACGAAAACCGGTGGATTCTGATTTTTAAACTCCTGAAGAAGAGCAGTAATAGCATTCCCTCCATGATTCCCAGCCTGAGGTGCATTATTCCTTTCCTGAGCTCTTTGATCCAAATATACCGCTAATCTTTCCATAAAATTTTCGGGGTCCATTTGGGGTGGTGGTGGAGGGTTATTTTCATGTTGTAGAGAATGATCCCGGTGATGTCGATGTTCCGGAGGTCTATCTCGACGATGGTGTTGTCATGGAGGCATATTCTCTGTAAATCAGAAGATTCCAATTCATATGTGTGCGGTTCAATACATGTTTATGTGCACTATTAACAAGAAATAAGCATATAATAACATAAAGGCACATAACCACGTTGTCCTAAGCCGTACAACCTAGACTCACCAGACTCGACTCTAGAGCTCCGGTTTTGCAACCGAGAGCTCTGATACCACCTTAAGATGTAGCGCCCAGAACGGTGGGCCACCACATCCCCCGCACCTAAACCCGAACCCACATATGAAATGGATTTCCATACATGAGTCCGAGTTCAAGCGAACAGGAACCTACACTCACACGCTAGGCTAAGCGGGGCTAAACTCGAACAGAGCGCGCCAAGAAACAAAACAGATATGCGGAAGCAGAAAACATGATCGAAAAGAGCTCTAAAACTAACATATACATCACATACAATGGCCTCATGGCCCAAAAGATCGAGTATGTACATCAAAAGTCCATAATTCTTCAAAATACAACTCAGGTATCAAATTCATAATAAGGGTATCCAAAATGCAAGAAGTACGAATGCAACTCGACCTAGACACACAAGTACAAGACCAAGACTTGCACTTCCCCGCCTAGCTCGGTACACCTAAAAGGGAAAGGAGAGGGTCAGTCTCACAACTCGACTGAGTGAGGGGCTTAACACACCCACACCTTAAATACGTATAGAGCATAGCATAAATCAAAAGTGATAGTCATGAATCAAGGCTAGGGTTTTGCACACCAAAACCATTTCCCGAAGCTAACATATAGTAAGAAAAACACCTATCTCGATCCATAATCTATCAGTCAAACATAACCAAAAGCCCGGCGAGAACGGACTATCCCTTACTTCTTCAAACATACATATCAAGTCACAAATCTACCCTCGCATCCATGGTGTATCGGGAATCAAACCCTAGCACCTACATTACCAAAAACATACGGGGTAGCTAACCCACGATATGCCTTCCCCGGTTATCCACCGAGGGCTCAAGATATCACGCCTTCCCAACCTCCCTAGGTAGCACGTGAATCTCTCAAATGAGAGCGTGCACAGGGGTCAAACCCGGCGACCCCGTGGTTGTCCCGGGTCTTCCTTACCCACGTCTCTAAGGCCCACATAACAGAACGGACCAAATTCCCATCTTCCAGGGCACAACTCGCTCAACATAAAAAAACGTGCTAAAAGAGATTCAAAACTCAAGATTATATATGCTCTTACTTATATCATTTCCATAAAGTTCAAATCTTCCACAAGATCATAAACATAATTTAAGCACTCATATTTAAATATGTATAACATATCCGCATGCGAGTGAGAAATCATCACGTTATAGGCCATAGGTTAATAGCTAATAATTCCTAACCTCACCTTAACAAAAGAGACAAAAGGTAGGATCGAACGACAACCAACAACCTAAGCTTCGGGCTCTTGCGCGACCGGAAGAGGCTCTGAAACGCAAAAGAGAACAAGACCCGAGACTTAGACTCAATTATGAACCAGATAGACACTCGGCAATGCTTGTGACTGCAAGGAATGCAGTTGAAATGCATAAATATACCAAATAAATCCTACCAATTCTTATTCACACAATTCATATCAAATAAGGTCATAAGTTCAAAACAAGGCACATAACGCATAATATAACAAGCTAACATTGCATACAAGTCATAAATGAAGAAAGAAAATACAAAGAAAAACAACGAAGCGATAAAACGAGCAAGTGCCGCCGCCATATATTCAAATGACACGACCGTGTTGTGTAGCACCCCTATACGTAGAGATGCCACACCCCCGCACTATAAGTCGATCCACATACGAAATGGATGATTCGTACATGAACCAATCTATAGCGAACGGGTAACAATGCAAGAAACAATCTAGCTAGGTAGCCGGGACTAACCTCAATCGAAGTATCACAATGCAATAAAACGAGCGAAAGCATAATAATTTCCCATATCACTTATCAAGTATTCAAGACATACTAGCCTCTAATTCCATATATCAATACATTATCATCTCCACAATTTCAAAACATGTCATAATATACAAAAGCTTTCACATGTTCTAAACTAAACAAGTACAAGATACCAAAATGAGAATGAGGTGCTAAACTCGACCAAAAGACTTGAACCCGCCTACCACTTCCTTGCAACCCTGAAAATGTGAGGTGTCAGTCTACCACAGACTGAGTGAGGGGTTTAAACAAATATAAGCGCACGTATCATGCAAGTTATAATCTCGGGTAAGATTTTATAAGAAACACAATATAAGTTCAAGGATAAAGAGCAATTCCCGCCCGAGATTACAACTAAATTAATTTAACAATTTAATTAATTATCAATTCAATCCGTGGCCCTGGCGAGTAAAGTGCAATTCCCCGACCTTGCACCAATAGTGAATCATTTCATGCTAGTATAATTATCATGTGATCATGCAATTCATTTACAGTGCACACGTATCCATTTCATGAACCCCTTAACTCCAGTTGATGGTGGGTTTGCAAAGCCCTAACCATCCATGCTACGTACGTCGGGAACATGACTCCCACGTATGGGATTCCTTCCTCCACCAAACCTCCTGGTGGATTCAGGGGTCATCCCAATGTTGAGGGGTGTGCAGAGTTACCCGTCAGCCCTATGCCTTCCCGGTAGGCTCGTACACATACCCTCGGGCCCAAAGTGCTATCATGCTACTCGCCACTAAACATTCATGATATAATCACAATACACGCATTGCTTTGCATGATCATGATATTAATCAACCTACATACATTGCTTTGCATGAGCTCGATTTGCTTTGAAATTACTTTAAAAGCTTGGAAACGATTATAAGAAAATATACGTATAACTTTTTGGCTTGAAAATTCACATTAAGGTTATAGGGTTCTATATATTAATAATTAAACCTCACCTTTACCGAACAACCAAAAAGCAAGAAGAAACCCTAAGGAGCCTCAACTCCCGGACCGTGATCTGTGCAACAAGGGACAAGTGTACATAAGACTCAACTCGTATGAACCATTTAAGACGCACGGCAAAGTCATGATCAATAGGTCATGCAATAATAATTAAGGAATGTCAAGTAGGAGCATAATTATTAATAAAAAAAGTATATAGATCATATAATTCACATACGGTAGCCAAGTAAATGAAAAAAATGCAATATACAAGGTTTTGGTGAAGTTTAGGAAAACTTGACAATTTTAGGAAAATGCACATGTTGTGGGAAAACTGGAATATCTTAAATTCTAGAAGTGGGAATTGAGTTTTGTTTTTTGGGTATGAAAGTAGACACAAAGACCTTTCTGACGGTATATGGAACGTTTTCTAATTCAAAGCGAGGTTAAAATGGCGTTGCTTCGAAGTTGGGCAAAATGCAGATTCTGGCGGGCGCGACCAAAAACCTTCACAAAACGCGACCAAGTATTTTTCCGAATTTTTCATGCAATTTTCCAAAAGTCGAAAGTTGGCCAAAATGGGGTCGCGGGCGCGACCTGTTTTATGTGTATTTTCAGTCGCGGGCGCGACCTTCAAGTTCTGACGAAAAAATAGGGCACAAAACAGGGAAAGGCTCGGCCAAACACAAAATCAACACAAAACATGAATTTTCATGCACCAAAATACAAGTTTTCTGGAAATACACATATATACATGCTTAATATACAATAAAGTTCCATTTGAACACCCAAAGCACACCTGATCATCAAGATTTATTACTTTCAAGTTCATGTATATACTCATCTCATAACTCCAATTTCATCAAGGATCCATGCAACAAATCATGATATAATTATATATTCATGTTTCTAACAATCAATAATCCATATATTTCATAAAATCAAAAACCCTAGCTTCATGAATAATTCTCAAAAGATCATATACTCAAGTTTCATATACCTTGAATGAAAAGAAATGGAAGAAAAGATGATTGAGCTTCAACGCTTGAATTTTCTTGAAAAACTTGGGTGAATTGGATGAAATCTCTTCTCTCTTCTTGGAGCATATGATTTGGTGAGCAAAGGAAGCAATTTGGAATGAAATGATCAAGATGACATAAGCTTGGAAGCTTGAAGAATATATTACGTGATTCATCCTTTTTGAATTGTGTGAAAATGTTCAAATTGCAATTTAATCCCTCATGTGTCTAAGTTATGCAATTAGGGATGATTTGTTTGCTAAATGATCACTTAAATCCATGAAAAGGGTATGCAATTTGGTCCCTTAATTTTAGAAAAATGAGCAAGGAGGGACAAGTTCGTAATTAAAGCACTCCCGGTAATTTTTCCCGTGAAATGAATATTTTTCCATGACATGAAATAATTTTTCCAATGATATGATTCTATATAATTTCATGAAAGTTTGCTAAAATTTAATTTATAAAATAATAGTGAAATGTAGGAAATTAATTAATGAAAATCGGGGCGTTACATTTCTCCCCCCCTTAAAAGGACCAGGTCCCCAAGTCCATTGTCGAGTTTTAAATTCCAAAACCAGCAATTAGAGAGCCCCGTCTCTCGAAGAAGTAACGAGAGCACCCCGTCTCTCCAGCAAGTAATGAAAGAACCCCGTCTTTCAGCAGGTAATGAGAGAACCCCGTCTCTCGGACACTTCAAATAACAATCCAAGGAACAATGATGAAAACATTTATCACACAGGAAGCAAGTATAGTCATGCCAACCACATTAATTTATCCTCTGTAAAAGAAAAACACACTGTTGCTAGCAAAAGTTATAATAATGATAAAATCCATGATGCTCGTGATATGCATATTTGAATGTACCATTCACCGTTGATTTTGCTATGAAGGTAATTGATACCTCTGGTTGCTGCATTTGGATTTCCTCGTCCACCTTACACCTTGCCTGCAAAATTGTATGCACGAGCCTGAACTAACGGCCTCTCATCCCCGGCCGGCCTTTCTCTTCGCCTTGGGCACGTGTCTGCTTGATGTTCATTGCTCCCACATCACATACATAAGTTTAACCGTTTCAGGCAAGCCTCGTAGGTATGATTATCACGCCCACAATATGCACAAAAAACCTTTCCCGACTGTGATAGCAATGTCGTGGCCGAAGCATTTCCTGAAGTGGACTTATCAATTTGGAACTTCTTCTTTTTAGGTTTTTCCTGAGATGGTAGGGTCGGATCAGTAATAGACCTTTTTATTGCATTAGAACCTGGTTCTAATCTTGAAACCGGGCTCTGTTCAAAGCGAGGAATAATTCTTCTTGCATTCACTGAATCCTCAACTTTCAAAGCTTTGGTAGTGGCTTTGACCCAGGTACTCGTATTAACCGCTTCTAGAGCTTTCTGTATGTCCGGACAGAGCCCCTGCACAAACTGCATCGATTTATGGAAGTTATCACTCGCTATATTGGGTGTATAGCGAGACAACCTTTCAAATTCAGATATGTACTCTGCTACCGATCTTCCTCCTTGCTTAAGCTCGGTAAACTCTTTAAGCCTTCTGGTACGAGAAGAGGGTGGAATGAACTTATTCTTGAACTCCCTAATGAAAACCTCCCACGTGACTTCTTCTTCGGCTGCATCTAAAACAATCTTGGTGCTTTCCCACCAAGAATAAGCTTCTCCTTGTATTAAAGTAAGAGTACACCTAGCTTTCCCTCGAGTCTTGTAAGGAATAAGTTCCCAAATTCTTTCCACCTCTTTAAGCCATTGTTCGGCTTGCATGTCATTTCCCTTGGAGAATCTAGGTGGATGTTGATTCTGAAATTCCCTTAAAATAGTTGAAATAGGGGCCGGCGGTGCTGCTGGAGGAACCGGTGGTACAGGAGGCCCATAGTCCCTCAGTCTCTGATCTATTAGTTGAACCATAGAGTTTTGAAAGTTCTGCGGTTGTGCTTGAGGGGGTGGAGGTGGAGGAGCATGCTCATGACGGTGATGCCTATGTCCCAGAGAATGCTCTCTACGAGGCCTTCCACGTGGCATCCTGAAATTCAAACGCTGTACATGCATGTTCGATTAACAGGTGCAAATGAATGCATTGAACTCACAATTCACATAAGTCACATAATTCAAATAATTTAAGTAATTCAAACAAATCCAAGTATATTCAATTATGATGCAAAACTCGCAATTAATCAATTAATCCTACGCCGTACGACTTAGACTCGACATGACACGATAGTAAAACCTCGGTTTTGAAACCGGGCTCTGATAGCACTTAAGATGTAGCACCCCTATACGTAGAGATGCCACACCCCCGCACTATAAGTCGATCCACATACGAAATGGATGGTTCGTACATGACCCAACCTATAGAGAACGGGTGACAATGCAAGAAACAATCTAGCTAGCTAGGCGGGACTAACCTCAATCGAAGTATAATAATGCAATAAAACGAGCGAAAGCATAATAATTTCCCATATCACTTATCAAGTATTCAACACATACTAGCCTCTAATTCCATTTATCAAAACATTATCATCTCCACAATTTCAAAACATGTCATAATATACAAAAGCTTTCACATGTTCTTAACTAAACAAGTACAAGATACCAAAATGAGAATGAGGTGCTAAACTCGACCAAAAGACTCGAACCCGCCTAGCACTTCCTTGCAACCCTGAAAATGTCAGTTGTCAGTCTACCACAGACTGAGTGAGGGGTTTAAACAAATATAAGCGCACGTATCATGCAAGTTATAATCTCGGGTAAGATTTTATAAGAAACACAATATAAGTTCAAGGATAAAGAGTAATTCCCGCCCGAGATTACAACTAAATTAATTTAACAATTTAATTAATTATCAATTCAATCCGTGGCCCTGGCGAGTAAAGGGAAATTCCCCAACCTTGCACCAATAGTGAATCATTTCATGCTAGTTTAATTATAATGTGATCATGCAATTCATTTACAGTACACACGTATCCATTTCATGAACCCCTTAACTCCGGTTGATGGTGGGTTTGCAAAGCCCTAACCATCCATGCTACGTACGTCGGGAACATGACTCCCACCTATAGGATTCCTTCCTCCACCAAACCTCCTGGTGGATTCAGGGGTCATCCCAATGTTGAGGGGTGTGCAGAGTTACCCGTCAGCCCTATGCCTTCCCGATTGGCTCGTACACATACCCTCGGGCCCAAAGTGCTATCATGCTACTCGCCACTAAACATTCATGATATAATCACAATACACGCATTGCTTTGCATGATCATGATATTAATCAAACTACATACATTGCTTTGCATGATCTCGATTTGCTTTGAAATTACTTTAAAAGCTTGGAAACGATTATAAGAAAATATACGTATACCTTTTTGGCTAGAAAATTCACATTAAGGTTATAGGGTTCTATATATTAGTAATTCAACCTCACCTTTACCGAACAACCAAAAAGTAAGAAGAAACCCTAAGGAGCGTGCTCCTCATCTCCCGGACCGTGATCTGTGCAATAAGGGACAAGTGTACATAAGACTCAACTCGTATGAACCATTTAAGACGCACGGCAAAGTCATGATCAATAGGTCATGCAATAATAATTAAGGAATGTCAAGTAGGAGCATAATTATCAATAAAACAAGTATATATATCATATAATTCACATACGGTACCCAAGTAAATGAAAAAAATGCAATATACAAGGTTTTGGTGAAGTTTAGGAAAACTTTACAATTTTGAGAAAAGGCACATGTTGTGGGAAAACTGGAATATCTTAAATTCTAGAAGTGGGACTTGAGTTTTGTTTGTTGGGTATGAAAGTAGACACAAAGACCTTTCCGACGGTATATGGAACGTTTTCTAATTCAAACGAGGTGAAAATGGCGTTGGTTCGAAGTTGGGCAAAATGCAGATTCTGGCGGGGTCGCGGGCGCGACCAAAAACCTTCACAAAATGGTCGCGGCCGCGACCAAGTATTTTTCCGAAATTTTCATGCAATTTTCCAAAAGTAGAAAGTTGGCCAAAATGGGGTCGCGGGCACGACCTGTTTTATGTGTATTTTCAGTCGCGGGCGCGACCTTCAAGTTCTGACGAAAAAACAGGGCACAAAACAGGGGAGGGCTCGGCCAAACACAAAATCAACACAAAACATGAATTTTCATGCACCAAAATACAAGTTTCTGGAAATACACATATATACATGCTTAATATACAATAAAGTTCCATTTAAACACCCAAAACACACATGATCATCAATATTTATTACTTTCAGGTTCATATATATACTCATCTCATAACTCCAATTTCATCAAGGATCCATGCAACAAATCTTGATATAATTGTATATTCATGTTTCTAACAATCAATAATCCATGTATTTCATAAAATCAAAAACCCTAGCTTCATGAATAATTCTCAAAAGATCATATACTCAAGTTTCATATACCTTGAATGAAAAGAAATGGAAGAAAAGATGATTGAGCTTCAACGATTGAATTTTCTTGAAAAACTTGGGTGAATTGGATGAAATCTCTTCTCTCTTCTTGGAGCATATGATTCGGTGAGCAAAGGAAGCAATTTGGAATGAAATGATCAAGATGAAATAAGCTTGGAAGCTTGAAGAATATATTACGTGATTCATCCTTTTTGAATTGTGTGAAAATGTTCAAATTGCAATTTAATCCCTCATGTGTCTAAGTTATGCAATTAGGGATGATTTGTTTGCTAAATGATCACTTAAATCCTTGAAAAGGGTATGCAATTTGGTCCCTTAATTTTAGAAAAATGAGCAAGTAGGGACAAGTTCGTAATTAAAGCACTCCCGGTAATTTTTCCCGCGAAATGAATATTTTTCCATGACATGAAATAATTTTTCCAATGATATGATTCTATATAATTTCATGAAAGTTTGCTAAAATTTAATTTATAAAATTATAGTGAAACGTAGGAAATTAATTAATGAAAATCGGGGCGTTACATGTTGGGTTTTAGTTCAAAATGGACACGGCCGTGGCCGATGAAAATTAATTCAGGAGCTTAATCCGAGACGCTGACACGGCCGTGTTGAGTTTTAGTTCAAAATGGACACGGCCGTGTCCGATTTTATAAAAATAATTTGCCCCAAGTCGAGAGGCTGACACGGTCGTGTCCAAAACAAGTACAAAGCTGACACGGCCGTGTTGGCCCTTCGCCTTCGAAAAAAAATACAGCAGCTACAATAACTCTGCGCTAAAAAAATAGAGGAAGAAGGAGACCGAAACGCAGCAACAACAAGCAACAACCTCAAGCCACAAAACTCATACAAACCAAGGCAAATCACTTCATGATCAACATATAATCTCCTAACTATCACAAAAGTTCAATAATCATCATATATCTCAAGTTCATCCCAGCAAGAATTTGAATACCATTAATGGTAACCTTCACCAAGCTCAACCATAATCAAAAGGGGAATCATATAATCAATTTAGAGTCATAAGAGATCAAATATATAACTTTAAATCAAAGCTCAACTCCATAGGTGATCATCAAACCCTCATAATTCATTCCATTCTCCATAATCACTCCAAACATAGCTCAAAGCATGGAATTAATAGCTCAAAATGATCATATAATCATGTACATATCAAATACTAACTTACCCCTTGAAGAAGATGAAAGAAAATGGAGATTAGAGCTCAAATTCTCCTTGGTGTGAATAGTGACGGGTTTGAAGCTTTGAACTCCAACGTTGCTGCACCTTTTCTGTCTTTTCTTGTATGTACCGGAGAGGGAGAGATGATAGTATATGGTGTTGGTGGGTTGTGGGGCCAAGGTTGAGGGTAATATACCAAGAATTGAGGGACTAAAGTGCAAATAGGTGAAAGGTAGTCATATAGGAGCGAGGTAAGTTTCCGATCGGATTTCGGAGTATCGAATGTTCTTAAAAGGTTATGAGGCTTAGTCCATCGAACCCGAATCGTCGAAACGAGCTCAACTGTAGGGACGGAATTCAAATCCGAATTCCCGAGCTCAAAATACACACATTGGAACCTAAGTTGCGCTAAAAGCGTTTTAGCCTCCTTTAGGTTACAAACGAAACAAATAATTCAAAAGCTCAACAAATAGATTCGAAAACATAAAATGAATATAAATCAAAGTTCATAAAACGTAATTCTCCAACATACTAAAACAACGAAAAATTCCGAATTCAATTCAAGCATAAACGAATCAATCCATAACAAATTTCATACATACTCAAATAAGAATCATTCAAATTCATAAGAAATATTTAAAATAAGAATTTAAAGAATAAAGAATACGAATTTAAATAATGTAAATCGTGCACATACGTCATACCTGTACGGTCTGGAAGTCGGGGTGTCACAAATAAATCCTTTGTTCTTCGCAAGTACACCAGGATGTTCTTCACGGTTGTCCAGTGACCATATCTAGGGTCAGATTGGAAACGACTTGTTATACTAAGAACATAGGCAACGTTCGGTCGAGTATATAGCATTCCATATATTATGCTAACTATTACCGAGGTATAAGGTGTATGAGTCATTCTTTCCTTCTCAAGGTTTGTCTTAGGACACATCCTCTTTGAAATACATGTTCCTACACTCATAGGAAGAATCTTATTCTTCGCATCCTCCATGCTGAACCGTTTCAGCACTTTGTCTGTGTATATCGATTGTGATAGTCCTATCAATCTCTTAGATCTATCTCTATAGATCTTTATGCCGAGAATGTAGGATGCATCACCAAGATCTTTCATCTCGAATTGGTTCGATAATCAAGACTTGGTAACTATCATGTCATCCTTGGAATTCCCAATTGGAAGAATGTCATCTATAAAAAGTACTAAGAATTGCACTGAAGTCTCCAATTTCTTTCGATTCACGCAGGACTTATATGAATTTTAAACGAAGACAAACGCTTTGACTGCTTCATCAAAACGAATGTTTCAATTCCTAGAAGCCTGTTTCAATCCGTAGATTGACCTTTTGGAGTTTGCAAACCTCTTGCTCACTTCCACTGAATGTGAAACGTAAGGGTTGATCCATATAAATATCTTTATCAATGTCTCCATTGAGAAAGGTAGTTTTAATATCCATTTGCCAGATCTCGTAGTCATAACACGCAACTATGGCAAGCATGGTTCGAATAGACTTTTGCATTGCAACCGGTGAGAAGGTTTCATCAAAGTCCACGCCGGGCCTTCGAGTGAATCCTTTGGAAACAAGCCTTGCCTTGTAGGCTGTAATACCACCATTTGATCCAAGCTTTCATTTAAAGATCCATTTTCACCCTATGGGTTTTACCCAATTAGGCAAATTCCCCAAGGTCCAAACTTAGTTGGAGTATACGGAGTCCATTTCGGATTTCATGGCTTATTTTCACTATTTAGAATCGGAGTCTGACAGTGCCTCATCATATGTTGGTGGATCATTATCCTCTTGAGAGATTTCATGGAGAAAACCATACCATCTTTCAGGCTGTCTAGGAATACGTTCAGAACGCCTTAAAGGAGGATTTTCACGTGTATCAAAGTTTGTGATTGGTTGTGGGGTATCAGATTGGGACGTCTCTTGCACATGTGGTATGGGAATGTCTTGAATCTCTTTGAGTTCTATGATCTTGCCTTTCTTTTCTTCAAGGAAGATTCCTTAAGAAAAGTCATATTTCTTGAAACAAACACTGTTTATTCAGTTTGATCATAGAATTAGTATCCTATGGATTCCTTAGGATAGCCAACAAAGTAGTATAAGTTAGAACATGCTTCTAAATTATTACCCACTGTCCTCTTCACATAAGCAGAATAACCCCAAATTCTTAAGTAAGAATAACTAGGGAGTTTACCATGCCACATTTTATAGGGCGTGTTAGGGACTGATTTGGAAGGAATAAGATTCAAAATCTTGGCTACACTTTCTAGAGCATAACCCCAGAAAGAAGGGGGTAAGTCAGTGAAGCTCATTATGGAACGAACCATATCAAGTAGGGTATGATTCCTTCTCTCAAAAACTCCATTAAGCTGAGGAGTTCCCGGAGGAGTCCATTGAGAGATAATACCGTTATCTCTGAGAGGACTTAGGAATTCTTCACTAAGATACTCGCCACCTCGATTAGATCCATGTGTCTTGATCTTGTAACCAGTTTGGTTCTCAACCTTCTTTTGAAATTATAAGAATTTCTCAAAAGCCTCAGATTTGTACTTCATTAAGTACACATAATCATAACGACTAAAGTCGTCAGTAAAGCTTATGAAGTACTGATGATTGTTTTGAGTGCTTACACTAAGCGGTCCACAAACATTAGAATGAATCAAATCCAAGGTCTTAGTGACTCGTTCCACATTCCCTGTGAAAGGAGTTTTGGACATTTTTCCTTTGAGACAGGATCCACAAGAAGTTAATTGTTTAAGGTCATTTTTAGAGAATGTCCCTAAGGTGGTTAACTTGCTAATTCTGTTCTTGGAAATATGCCCTAATCTAGCATGCTATAAAGACGTTGGGGCTTCGTCATCTCTCTTACGTTTTTTTTCTCATTGTATATTCAGAATATTGGTGTTTTGAGTTAGATAAAGTCTATTGTTCAATGTACCAAGATGTATTGAAAAGTCATTCTTTTTAAGAAAAAGTTAGCATTCTTAATATCAATCTCATAACCTTCGCAATCAAGTATTGGAATTGAAATTATATTATGAATAATGGTTGGTACATAAAGGACTTTAGTTAAAACTAAAACAAAATGATCTAAATCTAATCTAATTGTGCCTAAAACTTGAGCCTCAACCGTTGATCCATCTCCAATCATTACAGATATGAGATCCACAACCGGTATTAAGTACCCAAGAGTTAGAATTAATAGAAAGATTTACTTCAACGAGAAACGTACCTTTCTTCAGAGTAGCCTTGTACTCTTGGCAGTTTCTCCTCCAATTCCCCTATTTGCCACAATGGAAGCAAACGTCCTCTTTCTGATCACGTTTCTTCTTTTGGGCTTTTCCCTTCATGATGCCTCCATTGGGCCTAAGGGACTTCTTCTTCTTTTGGGTTTTTCCCTTCGTGATGCCTCCATTGGGCCTAAGGGACTTCTTCTTCTTTTGGGCATTCTTGCCCTTACCTTTAGAAGGCTTAGAAGAAGATCGAGCAATGACCATCAAAATCTTATTGTCCTTCTTGATCGTGCTTTCAACAGTCATAAGATGACTAATCAGCTTAGCTACAGTAGCGTTTACATTATTCATGTTGAAGTTAAGGACAAATGGGCTAAATGATGGTTGGAGCCAGGTTAGCAACAAATCAACTGGAAGCTCATCTCTTAGTGGCATTGTAACGCCCCAACTTATCCGTATTCTAAAATGACGTATGTGTTTGTTAATTTGCGCAAACTAATTGTTTATAATTGTTTTATGTATTTAATTTTATATTTTAAATGTTAAATTGTTAATTAATCATATCTTAAGTTAATTAATATTGAATTTATGCTAAATCGTTGTGTTTACCAAATTGCGCGAATTAATTGTTTATACGTGTTTTATATATTAAATGCTAATTATTTATATTTTAATTTTATTAGTGTTAAAATTCAATTTAATTTGTGCACTTTAAATTTAAACTATATTAAATATGTGAATTTGACTTTAAATTAAATTAAATTGTACAATTATTATTAAATGTATATTTTAATTCATGCACTTGTTATTTAAATGTGAATTTGATTTTGTTATATTATTATGGAATGTTATGAATTTTAAAATGCATGGTTTATAAGTGTTATAAATGTGCTTCGTTCTCATATGATTTGATACCGAAATTTCGTGCAAATTTAATATATTGAAGATATACGTGTTATGAATATGAATATATGCTCGTTTCATGTTTTCGGATTCATTTGCATTAGTTTCAAATTTATTTTGTTCTTGGGATCCAAATCGGGGGCTAATGAGCAATTAGCGCACCCTTGGTTCTGTGTGTGATATCTTGAGCTAGGAAACTCGGATTCGAGTCTCGTTGATAGGAATCAGGATGATGTGAATCATAAGACAAGGCCACACTTTGGTCCAACAAGGCCACACTTTGATCCAAATGATGATATGATCACAACTCAAGATGAACCAAGTTATGTTGGACTTATCACAAGGTTACGGTCCAAAACAATTCAAGAAGAAGTTCAATCTCTTTTGATCCAAATAACACAAGATTAGCTCCAAGAAGACAAGTATTCAGCTGGACCCAATCCACCTTGTTTCAATGTCTTAGTGATAGAATTTTAAGCCCAAATTGTGTTAAGTTTATTGTAATTTGGCCCTAAACTATTATATTATACTTTGGGCCATCTTTTTATTTATTTTGCTTGCATTTAGATTAGGTTAAGCCCATTTTATTCAGCCTACAAGAAAAGTGACGGGATTAGCTTGTCTCTTTGAATTTTGAATTGTCTCTTAGAATTCTCATGCATGCATCTTTATATTCCAGCCTTGTAGTTCGAAATATTAAGTCAAAAAAAATGAATGAATTGTGATTCAAGTGAGTTATACTCACAAGTTCTTAGTTGAACGACACCGGAGTTTCAAACCTCCACCGGATAATGTCATTTCCCGACTCATTATAGTCGACGGGGTGCATTACTTATCAAATCTGATAGTGTTGGTTCCTTGCTCATTATAGCAAACGGGTCACACTCCTATAATTGAAATCTGATAGTGTTGGTTCCTTGCTCATTATAGCAAATGGGTCACACTCCTCTATTTTTAACCTTGAAGTGGACGATCGAAAATCAAGAACTCCAAGTATTGGTATAGGGTTTCATGGCAAGTACGTGGAGTTCGTATCATTTGGTATCTAGAGCTTAGGTTTCCATCCAAGGTTATGTATCCGTATCTTTTATCTTTTGTATAATTTCTTTTCATTATTTTGTTATATTGCTGCAAAAAAAAAAAAAAAAAAAAAAAAAAAAAAAAAAAAAATCAAAAAAGGCCAAAAAAAAAAAAACGAAAAAAAAAAACAAAACAAAACAAAAAAAAAAAGGGAGAGAGCAGCATTGTTTCAGTCATTTTCTTTGTAATCTCAAATCATAAGTCATGTGGATTTGTTTGTTTGTATCTTTTTAGTTGTAACAGGAATGTGAAAATGGAGGAAAAAAAAAAGAGAAGTTGAAAAGAAAGAAAAAAGAAGGAAAAAAAAATTAGAAAAAACGAGAAAGAAGACAACTTTGGTGTATTTCATTTTGGGTTTTAGATCAACTTTGAGAAATAAAAGGGGTTATTTGTTTTGTGAGATGACTATTTTGATCCAGATTCGAGGACGAATCTTTTTCAAGAAGGGGAGAATGATAGGAATCAGGATGATGTGAATCATAAGACAAGGCCACACTTTGGTCCAACAAGGCCACACTTTGATCCAAATGATGATATGATCACAACTCAAGATGAACCAAGTTATGTTGGACTTATCACAAGGTTACTGTGACAGCCCGGTTCGGGATCGGATCAATAAAGGTAAGCTAAGGGCAACGTAAGGGCATTTATAGAACTTGATCCGTATTTAAAACAATTTATATCATGCACCCCTACATGAAATAAGTGCTCATATGTGATATTAGGTGACCAAAAGGGGGAAAACTACCTTTAAACCCTAAGAGCACTATTTATTTCCGAACCAGCATTATACCGTTTTATTCAGGAGACCTTAAAGAACCTATACCTATCTTCTTAGAATATTTCAACTCTCTTTTCAATGCTTTGAGGTTTCGTTTATGTGTCCAGAGCAATTTAAGAATTTATTTTCAAATAAAAATTTCCGTCGGTAAGAAATATTTCCTTCGTTAGAATGATTTAGCCCTTGAGATCATCACCATAACGTTCCTCATTTTTTTCTACATTTTTGGAAAGCCTTTTGGACCTTCAAATCTTATCCTAGTATTTATTTCATAATTTAACTAATTTTCGAAATTCAAGAAAATCAAATCTTTCGAAGCTTATAACTTTTAAACCGTACGTCCGATTTTGACCCGTGAGTAACCGTTTCGAAGCTAATTTTATTTCCTAGCTCTTGGGCACTTTTCCAACATCAAAAATACGCAGGAGAAAGGTGGAATTACCAGAATACCCCTGCTGTGACAATTATGTAAAGAAGGAAACCTATTTTTGGAAATTTCATAAAATACCCCACCTTAAGTCCCTAAAATAAATATTATTTGCACTTTGGTCCTTCCCAACAACTATAAATAAGTGTGTTGGGGTCTCATTTTGTGCTCACTCCATTCTCTTCTTCTCCCCCCTAGTGGCCGAATTTCCTCCCCCTTTTAAGGTTAGTTTTCTTATTTTTTTTTTATGTTTTAATTAGTTTAATTTATGTTTTATTTTATGTTTTAATTTATTTATTAATTATGCTAGATTTAGGATTTAATTTATGTTTTATTTTATGCATGAATTATGTGATTTAATTTATGTTTTTTTTATATTCATGAATTTATGAATTATATTCTTATAGTATAGTTTATTATGAAATGTGTTACAATTTAATTTTGTGACAAATTAATTATGTGACAATTATGCTAGCATGTTATATGTTACATTTTAATTATTTTATGATCATACTTAGGTAATTTAATTTATTTCATGATTTAATTAAATGTTACATGTTATTTAATGTTACATAATTAAAGTATAACCTATAGTTTTAAATGTTACATGTTTAATTAATTGTTACATAATTACTTGACCAATTGATATATGTTATGGTATACATGTATAATATACGTATACGTATTTGATTCCAATATGTATAAATACGTGTGTACTTTCGTATAAATACTATGTGTATTTCCTTAATAAATACGTATGTACTTTTGTATAAATACCGTATGTATTCTAGTATAAATACCGCATGTATTCTTGTATAAATACTTTATGTACCTTGTATAAATACTGTATAAATACGGTAGGTATCCCCGTATAAATACCGTATACATACAGTATAAATATCGTATACATACTATATAAATACACGTATACATACAGTATAAGTACAGTATACATACAGTATATATACCGTATACTTGAATAGTGACCTTTGACCTTTGACTTTGACCTTTGACCCTTGACCTTTGACTTTGACTTTTGACTTTGACCTTGACCAAGAATTTTGACTTTCAACCTAATTGATCATTTCAAAGAGACGAATTCAACGGTCAAAGCCTTTTTCGAAAATTCTCAAAAACAAGGGATCAAAGTAGGTTTCAAAGTTCACATTAGGGTTGTTCTAAGACCTTAAGAACATATCCCTAAGTTTTTGATACGAGCTTTCTAATGAGACTAATCGTTTGCTCGAATTCTTTCTTCGGGAAAGATTATTCCTTGTTTAAATGTGCCGCATTCTTTTCAATCTTATACTCCAATACTTGACTATCCGCACTCAATCATGCATCATTAATCCTGTGTGGGACTTAGATCCTCAAGCTCATGGTAGTCTGTCACTTACAGGAGATAATACCGAGTTCTGGGATCCGCAGGGTACCGTGTGAACCCTGTCTTCTACCAACTACCAATTTATCTAAATAAATAGGTGAGGTTAAACTATTTCAACTGGAACCATGAATACTCCTTCGTTTTCAAATGATTTCAAAATCAACGCCTTCGGGTGCAAAGACTCCTATCTTTCAAGTTAACGTTTTCCCGTTTGGAACAATGCTTCGAATTTAAAGTCAATGATCTCTGATATACGTTCTGTTCACTGTTATACTGCTTTGATTAAAGGTTCAGTCATCTGAACTCTGTGTGCTTATGCACCTTTGTTATTCTGAAAGCAAGCTTTGGAAACTTTGTTATGTTGGGCCCTGGCGGTATGGTTAGTAGTAGACCGGGAGGCGTGCGCCAATGGCTACTATGATACTGGCCGCCGTACTGACCTTGGTGATGGTTTAATCGGAGGTTGGTTACTCCACATCGAAGGTCGGGAGAGGTGGTAAATTCCTCCCGTTTCGCACGTCACCGCGGGGTAGCTCCCTGGGCGCGACAATAAGGGGAGAAGGGGTGGTGCATGTGATTATGGGTATTGGGATCCTAATGGATCTCGATACCAACTTTGTAAATGTTTTTTTGAGGAGTAAAGGATGGATATGGCCTAGCTTGCGGGCAAACTTTGGTTTTAAAGTCTGGTTCATATTTTTGAAAATATCCCGTATCCTATTCCCCGTTTATATAAAGTATGTATGAACCAGAACCTCTGATATGTGTGCTTGTGTGTGCTTGTGAAAAATCCCATTTCAAGATAAAAGAGTTATCTTTCCGGTTTGAGAAAAGTTACTAAGAAAACCTTTCAAAATCCCACAAGTTCAACTATTCTTTATTTCTACGAATTATCTCACTTAGTCCCTTTGACTAATACCTCTACCCTGTTTTCTGACCTCATGGTTTCAGGTAGGCAGCCCGGCGCTTCCTAGAGGTATCTTGAAGCTGTAGGAGGTCTTTTGTTAAGTCAGGATTGCTAGTTACTTTTCCTTTGTCCTGCATAGTCGTGGTTACCTCTACCTTTACGTTGCATGTTTTACTTTGAGAACCTATTCAGGCTACAACCTGAATTGCTAGGACTCCGTTTTTGTTATGTTCCTCTGTTTTCTTTTTGGACTAATGTTTAAGATAATATTATGGCTACTTGTCTCTATGGTTATGCATATACTACTGTGTTGCATTCATGTTTTCAAAAGTTTAAAATTATTCTGAAATTCCGCTGCGTTGGCAACACTGGTTACTCTGATCTTTGTTATGTTCTGTCCGTTCGCCGAAGTATCTCTCGAGTAATAAAGCTTCCTAGTTACTTGGGTGATACAACGGTGCGGGGTTGTGGCGTTGGGGCGCTACAGCTAAGGTGGTATCAGAGCCTCAGGTTGAGTAAGAAGAGACTTAACCTGGGAGCTCGGAGCATAGAGGATGTTATGGGTTTACTTGTTCTACATCTTGGTATTCATATCTGTACTTACTCTGTAGTTATGAACAGTGCGATCCAGCTTGCTTTCACTATAGTTATGGATAGCCTGAGTCAGCGAGAGCTGGATGAGGCATATTTTGAGGAGCTTGAGTCCCCTCGTACAGTAGCAGTAGTTCGCCGTGGCAGGGCCCGTTACTATACCTGGTAGCGAGCGCAGGAGAGAGGACACCCGGGGTATTCATACCCCAATAGGGTTGTTCATCAGCTGGAGGCTGAGCGGGACGAGTACCTACAGGATAGCTTAAGATTGAGAGAGGTTCGGCTAGAGGCCATTCGCTACCATGATTTAGCAGCACAGCACCGGACTGACCGGGATATTGCTCGGGAGCATGCCAGGGAGATGGAGGCTCGACTGACAGCGGAGCGCCAGGCCAGAGCCCAGCAGGCATCCCGTATTGCACAGTTAGAGGCAGACTTGGCATATATGACTGCTGATAGAGATTTTGCTATGGAGATGCACCATCGATATCAGAGCCGGATTAGGGCCAGACTTTGTGAGACTTTCTACCTTACCGATGAGCAGGCAGCTTTAGAGTACGAGGGACCAGTACACAGTGAGCCAGCTGCTCCAGAGGACCCTATGGACACACATGCAGGAGAGGATCAGGAGACAGAGGGATCATCTGAGGAGGAGAGCCCATCTCCAGCACGACAGGGAGATTATGTTGCTGTGTCTGATGATAGCGATGGAGCCAGTCATAGCCAGCAGTAGAGGAGCTGAGTCCGGACCGTTGGGACTTGTATATAGAGGCAGATAGCAGTAGCATATATACTCAGCAGGTATGCAGCATATTATGACAGATAGGGTGACTTCTGACAGGTGCAGAGGTGATTATATATACCCCAGAGATCCCCGCTTTTTGGCAGATTATGACAGTTGACAGATGATGTTTTGGAGAGCTTAGGCAGCACGGGAGCAACTCGACTTAGCATCGGGTCCTCCCCCTTTTTGTCTTTTTGGTCAGATATAGCCTTTGTATAAAAGCTTTTCCAAAATTTTGCATATATGACATCATCTTTTGCGGCTTTACTCGTATCACTACATGTTACTGTTTTCTATATTTATCATGTCATGAGTCTTAGAAGTGCTTCAAGATACCATTAGGGCCGTGCATGGATCATACCATTTTATTTTGTGCATCTATATATGTGACTATTTTCTGTTACTTGTGGATAATGATTGCTTAATTGATCAAATTGTGATACTTTGAACTGATGACTACGTGCCTAAGTGCAAATCTTGATGATTGATTGTTATATTACTGTTGTGGAATAATGAGCATATGGACCATTCTTATCGCCATGCATTATATCTGTTTGGGTGATATTATGAATACAGTGACACTATGCCCCCGAGAAGAGCTCCACGTGAACGCATTCCACCGCCACCGGAAGAAATTCCCCGTCCTCCACCGATGCCGCAAGAACAACCAGAATTTGGGGAGGCCTTGAGGAAATTTGTACGGGCTTACAACTTAACTAATGAAAAGACACTTGAAAAGTTTCTCCGAATGAACCCCCAGAAGTTCTTCGGAGAGCCCAATGACCTTAAAGCTGAAAACTGGATTGCGAGCTTAGTAAAGATCTTCGAAGCTATGAATATCTTTCCGGAGGATAGAGAGCGAGTTCAATTTGCGACCTTCCTCCTGGAAGGAGCAGCGCTGAACTGGTGGAATCATACGAAGAATGTGTGGATTGAGAATGGGATAAGGTACGGCTGGACTGAGTTTGTAAGGGCATTCGAGGACAAGTTTATTCCGCAAGTCGCTCGAGATGCCCGGGAGTCTGAGTTTATGAATCTTAACCAAGGGACGCTACCTGTGGCAGAGTACGAGGCCAAGTTTGTGAGGCTGATACAATATGCACCGCATATTCTGTACGATGAGCGTAGAAAGACCAAACGCTTCATTAATGGACTTAAGTCAGAATTACGATGGGCTTTAGCACCTCTGAATCTTGAAGAATACACTCAGGCAGTTGAAACTGCTTTGAGTACTGAAGCAGCCCATAGAGAGATCAGGATGACCGCCAACCATGCGAAGCCATATCAGTCGAAACCACTACAGGGATTCAAACGCTTAGCCAATCAGTCAAATTTTAGATCAGGAAAGAGACCAATGATGGCACCCCCGCAAGCACCGTTTGCCCCTCAGAACGAGATTGAATGTGAATTCTGCCATAGGCCAGGGCATACCGAAGCAACCTGCAGAAAGAAAACTGGTCAGTGCTTCTATTGTGGAAGTCCTGACCATAAGCTCGGGAATTGTCCAAAAGTAAAGGATAGGCAGGGACAACAAGGGTATCAAGGCAAGGGTAAGGCGGTGGCGGGAAATGCAAACAAGCCAATGGTCAGAGGAAGGGCTTATGCTCTGGATGGATGCGACGAGCCAGACCCTACAGCTGTTGTGGAAGGTACGGTAAATGTTCTTGACACGCCAGTTAAGGTCCTATACGACCCTGGTGCCACGCATTCATTCATTGCATCCAAATTATGTGCACGTTTACATTTTCCACTCGAACAATTGCCATATTTTTTCGAAGTAAGTTCTCCTTTAGGAACTTGCCTTATAACAGATCAAGTATATAAATGCTGCCCCATAAGAATCAATGGTCAGCTTTACCCCGTGGATCTTATTACACTACCGATGACAAAGTATGGGATTATTTTGGGAATGAATTGGCTTCATAAGTACCGAGCCAAGCTGGATTGTTTCAAGAAGGAAGTTATCTTAGGAAGGGATGAAAGTCCCACATCAGATGAACAAGGAGGACAAACACGGATGATTTCGGCAATGGAAGCAAAAAGGATGATTCAGAAGGGAGCTACAGGGTTCGTTGCTTACCTCTTAAATAGACCAAAGGATCAGAGTAAAATAGAAGAAGTGGAGGTTGTTAACGAGTTCCTAGAAGTGTTTCCCGAACACTTAAACACCTTACCACCAGACCGTGAGCTAGAATTTGTGATTGAGACAGTTCCAGGAGCCGAGCCATACTCTAAGGCACCCTACCGGATGGCACCGGCTGAACTTCAGGAGTTAAGGAAACAACTTGATGAATTGCTAGAAGCAGGTTATATCCGCCCTAGTACTTCTCCTTGGGGAGCACCTGTGTTATTTGTTAAGAAGAAAGATGGGTCGTTACAACTTTGCATCGACTACCGAGAGCTCAACAGGATGACGGTGAAAAATAAGTACCCTCTTCCTCACATCGAGGAGTTATTCGATGTACTTCAAGGATCTCAAATATACTCCAAGCTAGATTTGAGGCAAGGGTACTATCAATTGAAAATTAGAGAAGAGGATATTCCCAAGACAGCGTTCAATATTCGTTACGGGCATTTTGAGTTTGTAGTAATGCCCTTTGGGCTAACGAACGCCCCAGCTGCATTTATGGATATGATGCATCGCATTTTTCGACCGTTTCTTGACAAGTTCGTGGTGATCTTTATTGATGATATTTTGGTCTTTTCCAAGACACCAGAGGATCACGGCAAACACCTCCGGTCAGTGCTGAGAACTTTACTGGATCACAAGCTTTATGCAAAATTCAGCAAATGTGAGTTTTGGTTGGAAAAGATCTCGTTCTTAGGACATATCATATCTGGTTCAGGAGTTGAAGTGGATCCCTCGAAAATTGAAACGGTTTTGGATTGGAAACAACCAAGGAATCCTTCTGAGGTAAGAAGCTTTTTGGGACTCGCAGGATACTATCGAAGATTCGTGCAAGATTTTTCAAAGATAGCTGCACCACTTACTCAGTTAACCAAGAAGGAAGGAAAGTTCGTATGGACAGAGAAATGCGAACAGAGTTTTCAGGAATTAAAGAAAAAATTAACTACCGCACCTATATTAACATTACCAGAAGGGAAGGAAGGTTACACCGTTTACACCGATGCATCAAAAGAAGGGTTAGGATGCGTTCTGATGCAGCATGGAAAGGTGATAGCATACGCATCAAGAAAGCTTAAACCACATGAAGCCAACTACCCCACCCATGATTTAGAGCTAGCAGCGATCGTCTTTGCCCTTGCAAAATGGAGACATTACTTGTATGGGGTAACCTTTGAAGTGTTCACAGATCATAAAAGTTTGCGGTACTTGTTCACTCAAAAGGAACTAAATATGAGACAGAGAAGGTGGATGGAGTTTCTGGAAGATTATGATTGTACAATTCAATACCATCCTGGAAAGGCTAACGTGGTGGCTGATGCATTGAGTCGAAAGGCTAGTATAGCGCATGTCGAAGGACACCCAATAGAATGTGGAAGAAAACCAGCTCAAGTGATTCCTAGAGCTAAGTTGGCAAATCTAATAATTTCGTCACCGCTGAAGGATCGATTGATAAAGACGCAAGCTATTGACGAATGGATTAAGAAGTGTCTCAATTCCAAGGAGAAGGATGATGAGACAAAATTCAGTAAAAGTGAAGATGGAATCTTGAGATATAAGAACAGAGTCTGTGTGCCTTCAGCTATACGAAAGGAAATACTTGATGAAGCACACAAGACACGTTATACGGTACACCCTGGAGGAACGAAGATGTACCAAGATCTTAAGAAGCAGTTTTGGTGGAACGGAATGAAAAGAGACATTGCTGATTATGTTAAGAAATGCTTAACGTGTCAGAAAGTTAAAGCAGAACACCAAAAACCAGCAGGGAAGTTACAACCACTACCAATTCCTACATGGAAGTGGGAGCAAATAACCATGGATTTTGTTACTGGGTTACCTAAAGTCAAAGGAGGACAAGACAGTATATGGGTCATAGTTGACAGATTGACAAAATCAGCACACTTCCTACCAGTCAAGACTACGGATAAAGTTAAATCCTTAGCAAAACTGTATCAGCAGGAAATTGTGAGATTACATGGAGTGCCGGTGAGTGTAGTGTCTGACAGAGACCCAAAGTTTACATCACAACTTTGGCAAAATGTACAAAGTCTGATGGGAACTAAGTTACATTTCAGTACAGCGGCACACCCGCAAACAGACGGACAGTCAGAAAGGTTGATTAAATATTTGGAGGATATGTTAAGAGCATGTGCTTTGGACTTTTCAGACAGTTGGAAAGATTGTTTACCCCTCGTGGAATTTGCATACAATAACAGTTATCAAGCTTCAATTCAAGCAGCCCCATATGAAGCCTTGTATGGAAGAAAATGCAGATCTCCATTATATTGGGATATGGATGAGACAAGGGATACCTCTGGGGGAACTCCCAGGGCCAAAGTACTCGAATGGATTGAAGGAGCTACAGAAAAGATTCGGATAATCAGGCAAAGAATGAAAGCCGCCCAGGACCGACAGAAGAGCTATGCCGATAAAAGAAGAAGGGATTTAGAGTTTGATGTGGGTGAGAAAGTGTTTCTGAAAGCATCGCCAAGGAAAGGGTTCACAAGGATTGGAAAAGGTGGAAAATTGAACCCTAGGTACATAGGACCTTTTGAGATACTTGAACGCGTGGGTCCAACAGCGTATCGTCTAGATCTACCAGCAAGCTTAACAGGAATCCATAATGTATTTCATGTATCCCAACTTCGTAAATACTTTACTGATGAGGCACAGGTGCTGCCAGTAGAAGAAGTTCCGTTAGAACCTAATCTAACTTACGAGTTGAAGGCGGTTAAGATCCTAGATAAGAAATTCCAGGAATTAAGAAATAAAAAGATCCCATTGGTTAAAGTTTTATGGAAAAGGAACGGTACAGAGGAGGTCACCTGGGAAACTGAAGAAAAGATGCAAAAACACTATCCCGAATTGTTCAGAGATCACGAAGAGAATCTGAGGACAGATTCTTCTTAAGGAAGGGAGGTTGTGACAGCCCGGTTCGGGATCGGATCAATAAAGGTAAGCTAAGGGCAACGTAAGGGCATTTATAGAACTTGATCCGTATTTAAAACAATTTATATCATGCACCCCTACATGAAATAAGTGCTCATATGTGATATTAGGTGACCAAAAGGGGGAAAACTACCTTTAAACCCTAAGAGCACTATTTATTTCCGAACCAGCATTATACCGTTTTATTCAGGAGACCTTAAAGAACCTATACCTATCTTCTTAGAATATTTCAACTCTCTTTTCAATGCTTTGAGGTTTCGTTTATGTGTCCAGAGCAATTTAAGAATTTATTTTCAAATAAAAATTTCCGTCGGTAAGAAATATTTCCTTCGTTAGAATGATTTAGCCCTTGAGATCATCACCATAACGTTCCTCGTTTTTTTCTACATTTTTGGAAAGCCTTTTGGACCTTCAAATCTTATCCTAGTATTTATTTCATAATTTAACTAATTTTCGAAATTCAAGAAAATCAAATCTTTCGAAGCTTATAACTTTTAAACCGTACGTCCGATTTTGAGCCGTGAGTAACCGTTTCGAAGCTAATTTTATTTCCTAGCTCTTGGGCACTTTTCCAACATCAAAAATACGCAGGAGAAAGGTGGAATTACCAGAATACCCCTGCTGTGACAATTATGTAAAGAAGGAAACCTATTTTTGGAAATTTCATAAAATACCCCACCTTAAGTCCCTAAAATAAATATTATTTGCACTTTGGTCCTTCCCAACAACTATAAATAAGTGTGTTGGGGTCTCATTTTGTGCTCACTCCATTCTGTTCTTCTCCCCCCTAGTGGCCGAATTTCCTCCCCCTTTTAAGGTTAGTTTTCTTATTTTTTTTTTATGTTTTAATTAGTTTAATTTATGTTTTATTTTATTTATTAATTATGCTAGATTTAGGATTTAATTTATGTTTTATTTTATGCATGAATTATGTGATTTAATTTATGTTTTTTTTATATTCATGAATTTATGAATTATATTCTTATAGTATAGTTTATTATGAAATGTGTTACAATTTAATTTTGTGACAAATTAATTATGTGACAATTATGCTAGCATGTTATATGTTACATTTTAATTATTTTATGATCATACTTAGGTAATTTAATTTATTTCATGATTTAATTAAATGTTACATGTTATTTAATGTTACATAATTAAAGTATAACCTATAGTTTTAAATGTTACATGTTTAATTAATTGTTACATAATTACTTGACCAATTGATATATGTTATGGTATACATGTATAATATACGTATACGTATTTGATTCCAATATGTATAAATACGTGTGTACTTTCGTATAAATACTATGTGTATTTCCTTAATAAATACGTATGTACTTTTGTATAAATACCGTATGTATTCTAGTATAAATACCGCATGTATTCTTGTATAAATACTTTATGTACCTTGTATAAATACTGTATAAATATGGTAGGTATCCCCGTATAAATACCGTATACATACAGTATAAATATCGTATACATACTATATAAATACACGTATACATACAGTATAAGTACAGTATACATACAGTATATATACCGTATACTTGAATAGTGACCTTTGACCTTTGACTTTGACCTTTGACCCTTGACCTTTGACTTTGACTTTTGACTTTGACCTTGACCAAGAATTTTGACTTTCAACCTAATTGATCATTTCAAAGAGACGAATTCGCGAAAATTCTAAAAAACAAGGGATCAAAGTAGGTTTCAAATTTCACATTAGGGTTGTTCTAAGACCTTAAGAACATATCCCTAAGTTTTTGATACGAGCTTTCTAATGAGAATAATCGTTTGCTCGAATTCTTTCTTCGGGAAAGATTATTCCTTGTTTAAATGTGCCGCATTCTTTTCAATCTTATACTCCAATACTTGACTATCCGCACTCAATCATGCATCATTAATCCTGTGTGGGACTTAGATCCTTAAGCTCATGGTAGTCTGTCACTTACAGGAGATAATACCGAGTTCTGGGATCCGCAGGGTACCGTGTGAACCCTGTCTTCTACCAACTAACAATTTATCTAAATAAATAGGTGAGGTTAAACTATTTCAACTGGAACCATGAATATTCCTTCGTTTTCAAATGATTTCAAAATCAACGCCTTCGGGTGCAAAGACTCCTATCTTTCAAGTTAACGTTTTCCCGTTTCGGACAATGCTTCAAATTTAAAGTCAATGATCTCTGATATACGTTCTGTTCACTGTTATACTGCTTTGATTAAAGGTTCAGTCATCTGAACTCTGTGTGCTTATGCACCTTTGTTATTCTGAAAGCAAGCTTTGGAAACTTTGTTATGTTGGGCCCTGGCGGTATGGTTAGTAGTAGACCGGGAGGCGTGCGCCAATGGCTACTATGATACTGGCCGCCGTACTGACCTTGGTGATGGTTTAATCGGAGGTTGGTTACTCCACATCGAAGGTCGGGAGAGGTGGTAAATTCCTCCCGTTTCGCACGTCACCGCGGGGTAGCTCCCTGGGCGCGACAATAAGGGGAGAAGGGGTGGTGCATGTGATTATGGGTATTGGGATCCTAATGGATCTCGATACCAACTTTGTAAATGTTTTTTTGAGGAGTAAAGGATGGATATGGCCTAGCTTGCGGGCAAACTTTGGTTTTAAAGTCTGGTTCATATTTTTGAAAATATCCCGTATCCTGTTCCCCGTTTATATAAAGTATGTATGAACCAGAACCTCTGATATGTGTGCTTGTGTGTGCTTGTGAAAAATCCCATTTCAAGATAAAAGAGTTATCTTTCCGGTTTGAGAAAAGTTACTAAGAAAACCTTTCAAAATCCCACAAGTTCAACTATTCTTTATTTCTACGAATTATCTCACTTAGTCCCTTTGACTAATACCTCTACCCTGTTTTCTGACCTCATGGTTTCAGGTAGGCAGCCCGGCGCTTCCTAGAGGTATCTTGAAGCTGTAGGAGGTCTTTTGTTAAGTCAGGATTGCTAGTTACTTTTCCTTTGTCCTGCATAGTCGTGGTTACCTCTACCTTTACGTTGCATGTTTTACTTTGAGAACCTATTCAGGCTACAACCTGAATTGCTAGGACTCCGTTTTTGTTATGTTCCTCTGTTTTCTTTTTGGACTAATGTTTAAGATAATATTATGGCTACTTGTCTCTATGGTTATGCATATACTACTGTGTTGCATTCATGTTTTCAAAAGTTTAAAATTATTCTGAAATTCCGCTGCGTTGGCAACACTGGTTACTCTGATCTTTGTTATGTTCTGTCCGTTCGCCGAAGTATCTCTCGAGTAATAAAGCTTCCTAGTTACTTGGGTGATACAACGGTGCGGGGTTGTGGCGTTGGGGCGCTACAGTTACGGTCCAAAACAATTCAAGAAGAAGTTCAATCTCTTTTGATCCAAATAACACAAGATTAGCTCCAAGAAGACAAGTATTCAGCTGGACCCAATCCACCTTGTTTCAATGTCTTAGTGATAGAATTTTAAGCCCAAATTGTGTTAAGTTTATTGTAATTTGACCCTAAACTATTATATTATACTTTGGGCCATCTTTTTATTTATTTTGCTTGCATTTAGATTAGGTTAAGCCCATTTTATTCAGCCTACAAGAAAAGTGACGGGATTAGCTTGTCTCTTTGAATTCTGAATTGTCTCTTAGAATTCTCATGCATGCATCTTTATATTCCAGCCTTGTAGTTCGAAATATTAAGTCAAAAAAAATGAATGAATTGTGATTCAAGTGAGTTATACTCACAAGTTCTTAGTTGAACGACACCGGAGTTTCAAACCTCCACCGGATAATGTCATTTCCCGACTCATTATAGTCGACGGGGTGCATTACTTATCAAATCTGATAGTGTTGGTCCCTTGCTCATTATAGCAAACGGGTCACACTCCTATAATTCAAATCTGATAGTGTTGGTTCCTTGCTCATTATAGCAAACGGGTCACACTCCTCTATTTTTAACCTTGAAGTGGACGATCGAAAATCAAGAACTCCAAGTATTGGTATAGGGTTTCACGGCAAGTACGTGGAGTTCGTATCATTTGGTATCTAGAGCTTAGGTTTCCATCCAAGGTTATGTATCCGTATCTTTTATCTTTTGTATAATTTCTTTTCATTATTTTGGTATATTACTGCAAAAAAAAAAAAAAAAAAAAAAAAAAAAAAAAAAATCAAAAAAGGCCAAAAAAAAAAAAAAACGAAAAAAAAAAAAAAAAAAAAAAGGGAGAGAGCAGCATTGTTTCAGTCATTTTCTTTGTAATCTCAAATCATAAGTCATGTGGATTTGTTTGTTTGTATCTTTTTAGTTGTAACAGGAATGTGAAAAGGGAGGAAAAAAAAAAGAGAAGTTGAAAAGAAAGAAAAAAGAAGGAAAAAAAAATTAGAAAAAACGAGAAAGAAGACAACTTTGGTGTATTTCATTTTGGGTTTTAGATCAACTTTGAGAAATAAAAGGGGTTATTTGTTTTGTGAGATGACTATTTTGATCCAGATTCGAGGACGAATCTTTTTCAAGAAGGGGAGAATGATAGGAATCAGGATGATGTGAATCATAAGACAAGGCCACACTTTGGTCCAACAAGGCCACACTTTGATCCAAATGATGATATGATCACAACTCAAGATGAACCAAGTTATGTTGGACTTATCACAAGGTTACGGTCCAAAACAATTCAAGAAGAAGTTCAATCTCTTTTGATCCAAATAACACAAGATTAGCTCCAAGAAGACAAGTATTCAGCTGGACCCAATCCACCTTGTTTCAATGTCTTAGTGATAGAATTTTAAGCCCAAATTGTGTTAAGTTTATTGTAATTTGGCCCTAAACTATTATATTATACTTTGGGCCATCTTTTTTATTTATTTTGCTTGCATTTAGATTAGGTTAAGCCCATTTTATTCAGCCTACAAGAAAAGTGACGGGATTAGCTTGTCTCTTTGAATTCTGAATTGTCTCTTAGAATTCTCATGCATGCATCTTTATATTCCAGCCTTGTAGTTCGAAATATTAAGTCAAAAAAAATGAATGAATTGTGATTCAAGTGAGTTATACTCACAAGTTCTTAGTTGAACGACACCGGAGTTTCAAACCTCCACCGGATAATGTCATTTCCCGACTCATTATAGTCGACGGGGTGCATTACTTATCAAATCTGATAGTGTTGGTTCCTTGCTCATTATAGCAAACGGGTCACACTCCTATAATTCAAATCTGATAGTGTTGGTTCCTTGCTCATTATAGCAAACGGGTCACACTCCTCTATTTTTAACCTTGAAGTGGACGATCGAAAATCAAGAACTCCAAGTATTGGTATAGGGTTTCACGGCAAGTACGTGGAGTTCGTATCACTCGTCAACTTCGCTGAACTCGTAACGAAAATTCCAGTTTAATGAACTTAGCCTCATATTTTTCTAAGACCATTTGGACCTCCGAAATTCAACTGAAAACCTAAACCGATGCAAAACTGCCACACTTTACTAAACACGCCATAACTCCCTCAAACCTTGACCAAATTAACCATGGTTGGAAGCTATGGAACCCTACCTCAACCCACTAACACTCCATATTAGCCCCAAACCAAACCATACACTTTATACCAAGAAATATCAGCCAAAAGCCCCTGTTTCAGAAAATCCCGTAGCTCAAGCCAACCCTTGGATATTCAAGCTCAATTCTCTTCCAAACCTTCATTAATCATCAAGGTAAGCTTAGGGCTGTATTGTAATTCATTATGAGTCATTTTGATCCATTCATCCCCAATTTTGAGCATATTTTCATGGTTTTTTGGCTGACTTAGTTAATAGTTAGGTTTTCTTCATTTTTCTTGAATCCATGTCTTAGGTTCGGTTTTTGTGAGACTTGAAGCATGTAATGTAATAAATCAAGCTGATTTTATGTGTTTATAGACATGAATTCAATATATATGGAGTGTATGAATTTTTGCCTTGTTATGGAGATGTTACGTGACTGATTTTGGGGATTGAAACCACCTTCCTTGTGTCCTTGCTGCAAGGATTGATGTTAGCTGTGTGTGTGTGTGTGTTTGTGCTTGTTTTTGCTACAATTTCATGTTAATCCCTTGTCCCCTTTCAACCTCTTGGACCTGGCCTGTGCTGCTACTTTCTTCTCCTGTTCTTGCGCGAGATGCTGCTGTCTGTTTTCCTGCTGTAACACTCTCCCCGGGCGGGGAGAGTGTGTGCTGAAAGTGTCCCCGGGGGGGGGGACACCTTGTGCAGAAGTTTCTGCATCTCCTCTCCCCGGGCGGGGAGAGTTTAAACGGAAGGCTACCCGGGCGGGTGGTGCTGCGCTGCTGCTTCTTCTTCCCTTTTGTTTTGCTGCTGCTGCTCTCTTCTAATGCCGCTTCTTCTTCTTCTTCGATTGCTGTTCGTTCCGTATATATATATGTATATATGGTATTGTGTATGTTGATGCATGGTTGTGGTGTGTGTGTTATTATTGCATGTGCCTGCATGTTGAAGTGTATTTATATATTACGTGCTAATATATATACATATATGTAGGTGTAGTGTGTGTTGTATGCTTTGAATATATATATATTAGGTGAGTATAGTGTGGGTGTGCATAAGTTGTATTTGTGCATGAATATATATATATATATATATATATATATATATATATATATATATATGTCTATAACCATGCATGCATACGTGTATATATATATATTTGAAGTTTTGGTGCATGTGTGCATGAAAGATACATATATGTATATGATAAGGTGTATTGTGCATGCATGTGTACGTGTGTGTATATATATATATATATACATATATAAATATATATTTTTATTGTATATATTAATTATTGTTTAATTTAATTGAAATATGGAATTGATTGTCACCTATTTCATGTTTTACCTACTCAAGTGATTTAAATGCCTTGTTTTGTTTACTCTATAATTGTAAACGTGAAATAGTACGTGTTATGATCGTTATTTGAATTCTTGGATTAAATTGTTAGAAAATGTGAAAGTTATGAACTTAATGAATATGAATGCCTCCTTGAACGAACAAATGATTTGTTTATATGATTTCAAGACGTTAATCATGCACATGAATGTCTTCATTACATAATATCATCTTTTATACATTCATATCATGTTCATTGCATGCCGTGCGTCATATATGGTTCATTTGGGGTCTTGAGTCTCATGAACACGTTACATGTCTTTTGTATAGTTTTCTCCAGGGCGGAGATGCCGGGTTCATAGGACACTTTTGAGTCTCCTTTTCTTCTTGATATTATTGGTAAGAGGTGTACAAGTGGGTTTCTCTACTATTTAGATAAATGACCCTACATACTCCCAATGTGTAAAGATTTCGGCTAAAAGTGTATATATATATAGAGTCGTTTTCAAGAGTCAATGATTTTGAAAGTAAAACGCTTCTTTTATGAACCTACCAAATGTTTTGGCGAGAAAGAATGAATGAATGCACAGAATGGGACCCAGGGACTTGGTGTGAGTGGTGACCCGAGGAGGCATGGGCTGACGGTGAACCCTCACACTAGTCCCACCAATGAAGGACGTAACCGGGCCTCGTTAGGAGTTAGCGAGAAATAGACGCTGAGTGCCATCTGGGGTGTCATGTTCCCCTTTTGGTCAATGAATGAATGGTTCGGGCCGATCACCCGGCCATCACATGGAGGAAGAAGGTTTAAATGTTCATGAATGTGCACAAAAGAATGTTATGCATGAAAGAAACAAAGAATGTTTAAGGAACTACACGAGGTGTTGGTTGGAGATAATGCACCCGGGCCACAAATGACCTAATGAAAAATAAACGTTATAATCCTTTTTGATGACTTATTTATTTCACCCACTTGGGAAATGCTCTAAAAACCTCATTTGGGATTATAACTTGTATGTGAATGTTTAAATATTGTTGTACATGTTACTTATGCCTCGTTTTATACCCACCAGTCTTGTATAGAGTGAACCCGGATTGTTTTCAGTGTTCTTGCAGGTTTGGAGTGCTAGGTGGGAAGTCAAGTCTATTTAGTCTTTCGGTTAAGTCAGAGTCTGTCCATGTGCATATTGAATCATGATTTGTTAAGTATGAAGCTGTAAGAATTGTAATGATTGTTACATTTATCATGAATTCAAGATAAGCCTACAGGAATAGAAAGAATCTGGAATTGATGTTTTGTTATTTTATTGAATTTCGGGATTAGGTATCTATACTAGTTGAACCCTTGCTCTTTACTTATCTTGCTATTTATGTATGTACTTTGCTTCCGCATTGATAATATTTATGTTTTATGGTCTCTATGGTTGCGAAAGTTAGCTCCCGCCTAGCTTAGCGAGTGTGTATGTCCCCGTTCGCCGTCATTTAGCTCGGGTATGGATTGTCCGTTTCATATTCGGGTCGGGTCTTGGTGCGGGGGATGTGTTACCTTGCGCTCGGGTGCTACAGGCATGTCCATGGAAGCAAGTTTCTCAGTAAGAGCTAGAAACTTGAGTCTATATTAATGGACACTTGTACCTTCCCTCATTCTAAAATGGAACAATTCTTTTGAGGTGTTATACCTTGCAACACGCTTAAGAGGGCGGTAGAGTTGCTCTAAGTGGTCGTAAATCTCCCAAGAAAATTCCATAGACTCATGTTGTCTTTGCATGTCCGGAGACATGTTAGCAACCATGAGACAATAGGCTTGGAGATTATCATCCTTCCAATTCTGGATCGCGTCCTGCTCAACCCGGGTCAGAGTTTCTCCTTTGGAAATGGGCTTCGCCTTGTAAAGAACATAAGTTCTCTTTTCGGAATCTAGAATAATTTTTAGATTACTAAGCCAATCAGAATAGTTGGGACCAGTCAACTTATTTAACTCGAGGATCGATACTAGAGGATTTTTGGTTGCCATTTCAAACCACGTAGAGAACCACAGAATGTACGACCTAAATTGTAACACCCCATCTTCTCGACAATCCAGGTATGATGTCACGAGAGAGTTCATTCTCCTATTTTCGTGGTTTATGTGACTTTGCATGCCTTACGTGTCAAATTTGTATTTTATTTTAATTAATTGCGCTTTAGAATTTCATGAATTGTATTTAGCCTCAATCGTCCAATATTTGCAAATTAAGGACCTAATTGTAACTAGGCTATTTGAAGCTTTGTGGCTATCTCGGGAATTCGAATTCGAATTCCAACCTTACCATTTAGTTCGTTTTGATGATTCGGAGCCATTGGAACAAGCTTCACCTTTTTCTGAAGCTATTTGAATTTTCTACTAATTTAATTTCTAACCGATTGAACTAAACCCATCTGGAACCAAACCGAATCGGTTTTCTTGGCCTTAATAAACCGAACCACCCTCTCCTCCCTCATTCTTGCTTGCATCATTCTATAAGAGAAAGAAGAGAAGAAAGAGGGTTTTCCCCATCTTCAACCTTTGAGCTCAAGCCACGTCTCTATTTCTCCCCCAATCAATGATCCAAGGTAAGATTTTAACTCCTCTCCTCGTGTTCTTTGATTCTACCCGATTAAATCTTGATTTCCTTGCTTAATTCTTTGAACTTGGAGAAGATTTTAAATAGTGTTTTTATATGAAAATTGAATCCATGCTCTTATACTTGAATTATATGATCCTAGATTTATATATATTATTCTCGTAAGCTTCCTCGTTACATGATTGTAAGAATTCTTGTTGCTGGTTGTGTATTGTATGAAACTCCAATATTGGAGCGTAAATGAGCTTTAATAGCAACTTGTTATATACTTGGTTTCATGCCTTGAATTTGAGATATGTGATAGAGCATGTGTTTGTAATGATATACCTCGATTCTTTCTTGATTTGGTTGAGGTTTGAGGTGGTTTTGGTGATTTTTATGTTTCTCCCGCGACACCCTGCTGCTACTACGCCTTTTTGGGCATGTAATAAATCCACAGCCGTGGGTTTTAGCCTTGAAGAAATTCACAGGCGTGGATTTGAGGCAGGAGCTTCGGATTCGTGGATCCTTCCTTGTTTTTTGTTTGAGTTTATTTTGTTCCGCTGACTCTTCATCCGAGCTCCGAGGGACCTAAATTTTTTACACAATCAACCTTTTTGAGTCTAGAACATTCTCCAATTGGAATCACCCCAAAAATCTTTCTAGATTATGAGATATAACCATTTGAAATTTGTGTCGCCACTTCACCGAAATTCTGCTTTTGTCCAACTTCAAACCTACGCCATTCTCGCCTCTGCTTGGTTCATATACGAGTTTCCCATCTCGTATGTGGATTAGGCTTAGGTACGGGGGATGTGGTGACCCACCGTGCGGGGTGCTACATAAAGGGAAAAACAGAGAACTAAGTGATCATGCTGAATAATAACGATATACATGAGATTAGGTCTTTAATCTATTTCTCTCCCACTGTTTTTAAAAGATCTATAAATTCCCAAAGATCTTAGACGAAACTTGTTTTCCCAATGGGTACTAAGATCCTAAGCACTTTATCTCGAACCCACCACTCGTGGCTATTCTAAATAAAGCCTAAGGTAGGTACAACTTACCAATTCCAACACTGTGGAATTCTTAGTAATGTTTTTGCATCACCTATCTTTCAATATGGACCCACGACTATGTTGGGAAAATGGAACAAAAACGCAGCGGAAATATAAAATTTTTTCCCCAATAAGTAAGAATCGAATCTTGCAATTCCTATTTCCAGATTAGTAGAGATCAAGAAACTCACTTAGATAGTAGCTTTCTTGACATGTTCTACCCGCCTAAGAACACTCTTCACGCGGCTTCTGCTCGAAAGCTCGTTCAAATCATTCAAGACTTCACGATAGTAGCCCTCTAGAGAATTAGTCCACCAACCTCGACCACGATCCGAATAGGGAGGACACTAGTTCTATATTCGATGTTTAGGCTCTAGGGTTTAGTGTGTAATATTTGGCGAAGGAGAATTTGTCTATCGTTCGGACCCCATCTTCTATGAGGAATAGGATTTGCTAACCCAGTAGCTATTGTTTCTTGCTTGGAGAGAAAGACTCTTACTTTGACCAAAAGTCTCCTTTTGACCAACTTGTCAAGCAAGATATAATATCTAACTCTCTTAGATATTTTATTTTACATATTTATTTAATAATAAATAACTTGAAGGCTAATAATTAATTAATTCTCAATTAACCATTTATGAGACTTTATTTCTCCAAATTAGAATTTTAATATTAATTCATAATTAAATTAAAGTCCATTGAATAATTAATCAAATTAATTATTTAATTCCATATGTGGACCCCACCAATCTCTTATTGGTCCGATCAACTTGTTTAATCGATTTTAAGCCTTAATCAACGTGATCAGGTTGTTATGTGTGACCCTATAAGTTATTCATTCAATTATCAGTGACCCTAAATAATTTATTCCTAATTAATTAATCAGTCCACAGATCATATGACCATAGTCTAGCAACAGGTGTATGCCCCCTAGCTGAAAAAGAATGTCTCAATTCGAAAGAACCTTTAAGTCATTGACATATGTGAGATACAATCCTCCTACATCCCATCTCCCAATCAAGATCTAGGGCAAGGGAATAATCAGAGCCCTAATATTCTCGATCTTAATGTTAAGTGCATTTCATATCCATTTGATCTCAATCCAAGAAACTCATTTCTTGATATCTTGATCCACTACCTTGGCCAAGGACTTCTAGATGGCATATGAATGACTTACACAATAAGAGATCAACTTGCTAATGCAAGTGTAGGTCCTCTATCAATTCTCATATACTTTCATGTGCCACTTGTGCAGCCCCAGCATAAGCTTTGAATCAGTTGCCTAAGACGACACCCTTTAAATCTTATACCTAAGACTGCAGAGTTAGCTCGTAAAGTATCCATGGAATGTCAAGTCTAAGGATCACTTATTCACATCAATGACTCGTGAGATATTTCCTAATTTGGAAGTTTCTATTTAACGATCCTTGGAATCTCAAGTCTAAGCATCACTTATTCACATCAATGACTTGTGAGATATTTCCTAATTTGGAAGTTTCTATTTCTATAAATAGAAACTTCCTTTCCCATTTAGGAATCTTCTCACACGGGACACCTCAGTGTACTCACTTAGAATAAGTAAGCACCCCTACGTATCACGCACGTATCAACAATACACTTTGTACCCCATGAAACAAGGTGATCCTTCTTAAGGGCGTGATCACATGAGCAAACCTCGAACGAGTCAAGTCAACATTCCCACTGTCTTTAGGACTCATCGGCTTGCAGTGATTTCTAATCATGACTTATCTGGTATAGGGCTCGTATCATGAACCATTTCACCTAAATGGATGAGTCCTATATGTCATATTGATTAGGGGAGTTCTTATACATGCGTAGTTAATGTAATCATACAATCAAACAAGAGCATATAAAGAAGTGTTGCCAAAGTTCATTTATTATTCAAAGATTACCTGTGATTTACAAAGGGAAAGTACTAAAACGGATCTACAATGTAACGCCCCAGTTTTCCAGCCATTCAGGTATGCGCGCCACGCGTGTGAGTTTTGAGGTTTAGGGTTTATTTAATTTCCTTTTCGTTATTTTATTTACGCAATTAATTTATTTACTTGTATTCTTTCGTGAATTATATGATTTAAATTGCTAATCTTCATGATTCAATTACATGAGTTGTGTATTCATTTTCGCGAACGTGATTTATGTGTCTAATTATTTCTAATTGTGAGAATTACATATTTAATTCCCCTTAATTGCAACTTTTTGTAATTTTTGAACTTAATTGAAAATTTGATAAGGAATAAATTGGCACATTCATATCTTTGATACTTGATTGCATTCATTTAAATTTACAAAGGACCAAGTTGTAATTTTCCTTTTCTTCCGCTTCATTTTTCACGATATACATTAACATACATACACACACTTTCTCTTCACTTTTCCTTTTCCAAAAGACAAGCAAGAACCCTCCATTCCTTCTCCCTTCCAATCTCGATCCAAACAAGAAAGCAAGAGGCCAAGTTTCCTTCTATTTTCTTCAAGAATTGAGCTCAAGACTTCATCTCCCTCATCCCCTTCTTTTCTTCTTTCAAGGTGAATTATATATATATATATGTATATATATTTGATGAGTTCTTGGAAGTTTATTAGGGTTTATGATTTATAATGAATTCATGAGCTAATATGAAGTATATGTGATAATTTGGGTTGGATTCTTGCACTTATAACTTGGTTTTATGAAGGTTTGATTATATGGAATCATATTTTCATACTAAGGGGTTTCATGAATGATCTTGTTGAATGAAGCATGTTTTCTTGGATATTATGTTGCCTAAATGACATATATGAGTTATATGCATGTTATATGTTAGTTTTGAGGTGTTTAATTATTGTGGTTTGGTGTTGGTTTGACTTGTGTGACACCCCGACTTCTCGACCATACAGGTATACGCGCCACGCGTGAGAGTTTGGAGATTTAGGATTTATTTAATTTATTTTCCGTTATCTAATTACGCGGTTCAATTTGTTTTTATATTTGAATACTTGCGATTTATGTGTTTTAATTCCTAGCTTCGTGAATTAATGATGTGAGTTTCGTATTTAATTCTTCCGAGCATGATTTATATGCATAATTATCCCTAATTTGAGAATCATTTTTTTTTATTTGACCTTAATTGCAACATGTTGAAATTCTTGGACTTGATTTATCATTGACTTTGGACCTACTTGTAATTTGTCTACGACATTGCATATATTGAAATTCTTGAGGGACTAACTGGTAATTTCCCTTCCTCTACACTTACAAATATCGATATATACACCTATACACACACATTTCATTTCTTCTTCATCTCTTCACACAAGAGCAAGAACATTCCATTCTCTCTTTTTTTCCCTTCAAGTTCGAACCACCAAGAGACAAGGAAGACTAGGATTTTCTCCTTTTTATCAAAGGTTTAAACTCCAAGACTCATCTTCATCCTTTCTCTTCATTCCATCCATCATCAAGGTAAGAGCATGTGTATATATATTTTGAAACTTGAAGTAAATGTAGGGCTTTTTGATTTATGGTTGTCCTAAATGTATATGGTGCATGAGAGTTGATTTAGGTAATGTTTTGGTGCAATTATACCTTGGCTTGGATGAGTTAAAGCTTGAGTGAACACATTTCATATTTAAGGGTTTTGTTTTGAACTTTGTTAGATTCATACATGTTTCCTTGGATGTTTCGTTGAATTAAATGATGCCTGGTTGAGATATTATGATTGTAGGCATGTTGTTTGATGTTTTGGGTGCTTGTGGTCGAGGTTTCGGGTGATTTTGTTGTTTGGTTTTTCTCTCCCGTGAGTTTCCCCTGTTCTACTACGTTCTTCTTAACCTGAAGGACTACCCGGACGGGTAGTTTTTGGACACAAGAGTACCCGGGCGGGTACTTTAGTGTAGATGGGTTTCTGCACCTGCTCTCCCCGGTCGGGTAAATTTCTGCCTTGTTTTTACCCGATCGGGTATCCCTCATCCGAACTCCGACTGACCTAATTTTTGAATCGTTGGAAACCTCTTGAAGTTAGAATAACCTCCAATTTGAATCACCTCAAAATTTGTTCGAGATTGTGAGTTATAATCAATTCGTCTTGGTGTAACCACTTCACCGGAAATCTGTTTCCACCCAAATTTAAGCTTATGCCATTCTCTCCTCGCTTTGAACTACAAAACAAGCTATATATCATCGGAAAAGTCTGTATGCCTAGTTTCATACCCAAGAAACAAAACTCCATTTCAACTTCCAGAACTCAAGATATTCTAGTTTTACTATAGCATGTCCATTTTGGAAATCTGTCAGCTTTGGCCCAATTTCGCTCGGAAGCTCTTTTTGTGTTTTCATTTCCTTTTTCTCGCGCGTTTCCATCTCCAAACTTGTTTCTAACTTATTATTTCTTGATTTTATGCTGATACTTGTTGTTATATGCATTAATTGTGCACTTGAACATGTCGTTGATATATTATGATTTTATATTCATGTCTTATGTGTTTAATTCACTTGTTGTGCGTCATACTTGGTTCATATTGAGTCGAGTTTCACTCGTGTCCTATTTCCTTGCCCAGAGAGTTCTCAGGAGGACGTTGAGCACGTCCAGTAGGGTTGACGATTCTCGTTCTTCCCTTTTTTCGGGTACAGGTGAGGAAATTTTAGGATATAATATAAACCCTACAACCCTCTTATATGTTGATTCGGCCAAAAACATATATTACACTTATATCTTGATTTCAAATGAACAAATGATTTTTGGAAAATGAAACCAATCTTGATCCTGTCCTGTTTTGGCGAGACTGTTACACTTCCTGGGGCCTAGGGGCTTATGTATTGAGAGAACTAGGGAAGCATGGGCTGACGACTATCTCTTGCATAAGTCCCGACCAAACTCGGACTACCCGGACATTCACCAGGAGGTTTGGTGAATCGAAGGGGCTCCCAATAAATGGGATTCATGTACCCATTGATCATCCTGTCCTGGGTGGTGAGGGTTAGCTACCTGAACCACCAAACCGGAGGAAAAAAGGGTACTTGTGTAGTTGAAACTGATTCTGTAACAAAGTGAAACTTAAAATATTGCATGATCACTTAACAACTACCTGGTACACTAAAGGGGTAAGGTTCGAGAATGCTCACTCGCCGAGCCACTGATCACTTATCCTGAATTTAATTTGATAGTTGTAATTCCATACAATGATAACCTGTGTTTTACTACCTTCTTGAAAACCTTGTATGGAGTTATGGCTTGCATGAACTTTTTCACTTTCTATATTATATATATGCCTTTCACTTAGTCTTGTAGAGACTAACCCCTCCCCTCTTTGTCCCTCAGGTACTTCTTGGCGTAGCTAGGCGGGAAATTGCATTAGATTTATGAATTTTGGGTCTAGCTTGTGTCAAACTAGCATACTCTATATCACACAATTATTATCCATTTTGTTATGTAATCCTTTGAGGCCGTGTGGGCCGAATACTCTTGTGTAGTCGAAGGTACCTTATATTTGGGGATATTATATATTGTATCTGTTCGGTTATGATGTAGCTTCCGCATTCCTGCTTACGTTATGACTATATTTCCTGTTGGTTATTAAGATGTGTTGATACAGGGTTAGCCCGACTACCCAGGGTCCTTGTCGTGTCCCCGTTTTCTAGGATTGGGCTTGTGTGCGGACTATATGCATATATGAGCTTTGTCTTAGTGCGGGGGATATGGGGCCCACGCTAGGGCGTCACATGCTAAGGTGGTATCAGAGCCCCGGGTTGCAAAGCCGGGGTTCTAATATCGAGTTTGTCTATGTCGTACGGCTTAAAGACAATTTGTCAACGTGCTCTTGCATTTACTTGCTTATTTTTGCCTATGTGCATTATTATATGATGCATTTATTTTCATGGGCATAAATTGATCAAACATGCATTTTCAGTGTTTGAAATTTCAGAATGCCTCCTCGAAGAGACCGTGACCGTTCACCGGATCGACGTCGTCATCGAAATTGTTCCCATACACCTCAAGGGGAAAATCCTCAAGCCACTCTCGAGAATTTTATGGAAGCTGTCATGAATTATGTGGAGAGGAGACTCCGGGAGAATCCACCACCACCTCCGGCTCCGGTTCCTCCCCTGGTTCAAGAATGGGGTTTATCTTAAGCCCAAAGAGATTTTCATTGCTATCATCCACCACAATTTCATGGTGGGAATGATGAACTTACTGAGAATTGGCTCGCGGAGATTCAAGACATATTTCGGGTATGCCGGTGTAGCCCTCAATAGATGGTTGACCTTGCTATATTTCAACTTCAAGGAGAGGCCCGGAATTGGTGGAATACGGCGAATATTACACTTCAAGCTAATGGAGATGAACTCACTTGGGTGACTTTTGTGAGGGAATTCAAGAATAACTATATTCCACCGGCGGCGAGGACTCAAAGACTTCGGAAATTTCTTGACTTGAAGCAAGCGGGAAGGACTGTTGGTGAATACATCTTGGAATTCAACTGGTTGGCCCCTTATGCCTCACATATTTTCGGGAATGATGGGTTCAAAGCTCTCTAGTTTGTGGATGGACTTTGGTACAAGATTAAGGATGTTATTGGCGTTTCTAATGTAAGAACTTCGGCAAAGGCAACCGACAAAGCTCTTAAAGCCGAGGCTAAGATTTCAAAGAGTAAACCAAGGACCTTCCATACCGGTTCCGGTTCGGGAATGGGAAAGAGGTCCGCATTTCAGCAATTACAAGCTTCCAAGGGTAATGATAAGAAACAAAAGGCTGCGGGGAAAGCTCCGGCACTACTGGCATTACCGACTCCACCACCACAAAAAGAGAGACTCGGTTGCACTTATTGTGGACATCCTTCCCATACATATCGCAATTGTCGCCGTCGGTTGGGCCTATGTTTGAGGTGTGGAAAAGCAGACCATAAGATTGATACTTGTCCAGAGCCGCCACCGGGAGCACAACAAGGGGGTCGAAGGCTGTTGATCCGGCACGTGCCTATGCTATTGGAGGTGAAGAGCAAGATGCCGATATTGATCCCAATGCCGTGGTGGAAGGTACTATATACATTCATGGCATAAACATTCATGCATTATTTGATCCGGGTGCCAACCATTCTTTTCTTTCTTGTGGCATGGTTCCTTTTTTGCCTCTACTTGTTGCTTCTACCTCTTCTTGATTTGCGATTAGTTCTCCTCTCGGGGGGAGCTTAGAGTCGGACCGTGTGTTTAGGAAGGTTCCGGTGAGTTTCGAGGGCCGTGTTTTTCCATCAAATTTGATCGTGATGCCCATAGACCGATATGGGGCTATCTTGGGCTTGGATTGGCTCTTTCGGCATCGAGCAAATGTTGATTGTTTTGAGAAGAAGGTTTGTTTGGGTTCGGAAGTGTTTGTTGGGGACGGTTTGAACACTCCACCACTACTCTCTTTTATTGAAGCTTATGAGTTAGCTCGAAAAGGGGCTATGGGTTTTCTGGCTTATCTTCTTAACAAGCCAAAAGATCAAGCTAAGATCGAAGAAACTGAGGTTGTTAAGGACTTTCTTGGTGTCTTTCCTGAGACTTTGGATTCTCTACCACCCAAGCGGGAAATTGAGTTTGTAATTGATCTGTTTCTGAGAGCTGAGCCTTATTCGAAGTCTCCATACAGAATGGCTCCAGCCAAGTTGAAGGGGTTGAAAACTCAACTCGATGAGCTCCTTACTAGTGGTTACATCCGGCCGAGTTGCTCGCCATGGGGTGCGCCGGTTCTATTCGTTCAGAAGGAAGATGGGACCCTAAGAATGTGTATCGACTATCATGAGTTGAATAAGATGACAATCAAGAACAAGTACCCTCTCCCTCATATTGAAGAGCTTTTTGATTTGTTACAAGGATCTAAGGTTTATTCTAAGCTTGATCTTCGACAAGGGTACTATCAACTGCGAATTGGAGAAGAGGATATTCCCAAGATAAGATTTAATACTCGGTATGGGCACTTCAGTTTATAGTGATTTTGGATTAACGAATGCCCTTGCAGCTTTCATGGACATGATGCACAAGATTTTTCGTCCGTACCTTGATAAGTTTGTGGTGATCTTCATTGATGATATCCTCGTGTATTCCAAGTCACCCAAAGAGCATGCACAACATTTGAGAATTGTACTAGAGACTCTTAAAGAGCACCAACTGTTCGCCAAATTCAGTAAGTGTGAATTTTGGTTGGAACGAGTCACTTTCTTGGGTCATGTGATTTCTGGTAAAGGGGTAGAAATGGATCCCTCTAAGATTGAAACAGTGGTGCAATGGGATAAACCAAAGAACGCCTGAGAGATAAGAAGTTTCTTGGGTCTAGCGGGGTATTACAGGAGATTCGTGAAGGATTTCTCCAAGATTGCTGCTCCTTTGACCCGACTTACTAAGAAAGAGGTGAAGTTTGAGTGGGATGAAACTTCCGAGGCAAGTTTCCAAGTCTTCAAAGAGAAGTTGACATCAGCCCCAGTGTTAGCCCTACCCGAGGGTTCCGAAGGATATACCGTGTTCACCGATGCCTCTAGGGAAGGTCTTGGTTGTGTTCTTATGCAGAATGGTCGGGTAATAGCTTATGCGTTGAGAAAGCGAAAGGACCAAGAGAAGAATTATCCCACTCACGATCTCGAGTTAGCCCCTGTGGTTTTCGCTTTGGCCAAGTGGGGTCATTATCTGTTAGGAATAGTGCCCTAGAAAGCCGATTCGACGTAATCTGCTTTGGGACTTTTCTTGTATCACAGACAATCTTTGAATAATATACGATTGATTATAGGCAAACACTTCTTTATATGCCAATACGTGTTTTGTGTGTTTCCATTACGTGCGCATGTATGAGAACTCCCCTAATCCTGATGACTTTAGGACTCTACCATTTAAGTGAAATGGTTTATGAAACGAGCCCTATATCACATAAGTCATGATTAGTAAAATACTCCAAGCCGATGAGTCCTACAGACAGTGGGAGTGTCAACCTGACTCCTCTAAGGCTTGCTTGTGGGATCACGCCCTTAAGAAGGACCACCTTGTTTCATGGAGGTGCAAAGTGTATAGTTGATACGTGCGTGATACATGAGGGTGCTTACTTTAATAAGTAAGTTCACTGAGGTGCCCCGTGTGAGAACATTCCTAAATGGGAAAGGAAGTTTCTATTTCAGGAAATGGAAACTTCCAGATTAGGAAATATCTCACGAGTCATTGATGTGATTAATTGATCCTTAGACTTGAGGTTCCATGTTACTTTATGAGTTAACTCTGTAGTCTTTGGTATAAGCTTTAAAGGGTGTCGCCTTAGACAACTGATTCAAGGCTTATGCTGGGGCTGCACAAGTGACTCATGAAAGTGAATGAGAATCAAGAAAGGACCTACACTTGCATTTGCAAGGTGATCTCTTATTGTGTAAGTCATTCATATGCCATATGGAGTCCTTGGCCAAGGCAGTAGATCAAGACATCAAGAAAAGGGTTTCTCGGATTGAGATCAAATGGATATGAAATGCACTTAGCTTTAAGACCAGATTATTAGGGTTCTAATTATTCCCTTACCCTAGATCATGGTTGAGAGATAGTAAGTAGGAGGATTGTATCTCACATGAATCAATGACTTAAAGGTTCTGTCGAATCCGAACATTCCAATTCAGCTAGGGGTTAAACACCTGTTGCTAGACTATGGTCGTTTAATCTGTGGACTGATTAATTAATTAGTGAATTAATTAATTAGGGTCACTGCTAATTGAATTGAGAACCTAGAGGGTCACACACAACAACTTGGTTACATGAGTTGAGGCTTTAAAATGATTAAACGAGTTAATCAAGCCAAGAGGGTTCCACACGTGTGAAACCACACGTGTGGCTCACGTGAGTGACACGTGTCATTGTGACACGTGTCACACACGTGTATAAATATATGTGTATATTTATTTATGTATTAAATAATTAATGTGATTAATTATTTAATAGACTTTGGTTTAATTTTGAATTAAAAAGAAAGTCTTATTTTGGAGAAAATAATCTAGTTAATTAATTACGAATTAATTAATTAGATAAAATAAGTTATTTATTTTAAATAAATAAAGTATAAAATTATCCAAAAATAGTTTGGATATTTTTAGCTCTCTTGAAAGTTGATTTGAATTAGAATTCAAAGTCAAAGTCAAAATTACTTGATGATCAAGTAATAGGAGAGAGAGAGACCAAAATCCTAGCCCATTAAGGACTAGGAATTTCGTCCCTCCCCTTTCTTATATATAGGGGAGCTCATGCTCCCCTTTAGAGCTAATAGACAATTCTTGGTTCATGTGTTGAACACCTTCCTTTCTCCAAGATAAAATAAAACCCTAGGTTAAGCCTAAATACTAACTAGAGAACTAGCATCCTTACTAGTTAGATTATAGCCAAGTTGGTGGACTATCTCTAGAGACTTCAAGTTAGAAGTTTTGAAGATTCGAGCTTTTCCAAAAGTGGGGATTAAGCAAAACGATCAGAAGGGATGATGAAACGATTCTGAACCCGACGTGAAGCGAATGAAAAAATCGAACCAAAGAAGATGGCGAAAACCGTTCGTCCATATCCTGAAGGATGAATTTTTTCACGAGGGTTTTGTGACTGGCAGTTTTCTACTTTCGCAAAACTGGTTTTCGAAGGGAGTTTCAATCCTGCTTTTCTCGTTTCATGTTTCTTTCTTTATGTTATATTGTTAAGAACATCTCTAACATGAATTGAATCTAGGATGGTGTGGATTGCTATCCCGACAATGGATTCTGAAGTAGAAAGAGACTTTCGAGGGACGGGTTGTCAAGCCGCGAGAAGAGCGTTCTTGGGTGGCTTGAAACGCTTCAAGAAAGAATAAAAGAAAAGTAAGTTTTCTATCCTTACGAATTTGGATACACGATTGCGAGTTCAAGATCCTTTTGTTGGAAAATTTTTTAAATTCCGCTGCTTTCTGATTCGTGTTTTTCAACAAGTGGTATCAGAGCCACCTCGTTAATCGTGTTTCTGATTCGTCTCAATTAAACTGAATTTTGAGAAATTCTTGAATCTGAATTACAGTTAGGTATTCTTGAATTTGTATCGTAATCTGAGCTTTTGAAACTGAGAGGTTTCCTGATAAATTGAGAAAATCGTTTTCTGAAAAAAGGGTTTTATTTTAGATTTATTAAAATCGCGATTTTGATTCCCGAATCGAGACGAAAATTTTTCTGAAAAATTTTGTACGGAAAACGGTGTGGGACGACGAGGACCAAGCGAGTTTGTCGCTCGTCGTCGCCACACGCGGACGGATCCGGACGAGGCCGGAACAGCCTGTGCGGGATCGCCCGCACACCCATGTACGGGACTGCCCGCACGCTTCCGCCCAGCCCTGTGCGGGATCGCCCGCACACCCCTGTGCGGGACTGCCCGCACGCGTCCAGAACAGCCTGTGCGGGATCGTCCGCACACCCCTGTGCGGGACTGCCCGCACGCGTCCGCCCAGCCTGGTGCGGGATCGCCCGCACACCCTGTGCGGGACTGCCCGCACGCGTCTGCGCGGGGCTGTGCGGGATCGCCCGCACGCTTTCGGGCGGATGTGACGCGATGCGATTTTTCGTGTTTTTGGCCCAAATTTTATTTTAAAATTATTTTAAAAATCTTTTTTACTGAAAATATTTTAATTTTGAAATAAAATTATAATTTGGGAATTTCGGGAATCAAAGTCAATTTTAATTTTTCGGGAAAAGTATAATTATTATTTTTTGAAATAATGATTTTAATAAAATTGTTAATTTTTGAATTAACTTGAATTTTATCAGATTCTAGCTTTTGATTTTGAAATTATTCTTGAACAAGGAACTGTTTTTCAGATTACTTTGAGTTAGTCGAACTTAAAGTTAAAGGAATTTTAAATTTATTGGTAAATTTAAATTCTTGCAATTTAAGCATGTTAGGTGATTATGGGTTTTAGATCTATGTATGGTTTTAATTTATGCACATGGATGGTTTAAATTGGGGTTGGAGCCCTATAGTTGCGTTTTTCAATTGAGGTTGGAGCCTCACTTATGTGCGTACTGTTATGTGATTTATTATGTGGCTTTCCATATTACTGTTTTTGAGGCCGGGGTATGCCCCGTGTAATTGTCTAAGGCCAATATGAAGATTGAGCCTTATTACTTTATGTCTTTTTCTTTTTATTGTAATTTGAGAGTAGAGATAGGTGGTGAGGTTTTATTTTCATTTTGCAGACAATGCACCCATGGAGTAAGATGGACCACATTCAAGTAACAAGGAGGCCATAAGTGAAGACCCCTCAAAATGTTAGGGAGGGGAATCTCAATTGTTAAATGTAATAGAGATAGGGCTCGTATTTTGTTACCGCTTTCCCTTATGTGATTTGAACTGTTTATGTGGCATGTAAGTTAGAACTAGTGATTGTGGAGTGGCTCCCACATATCACGCATAAGATAGGTAGAACCCATGATCATTACATGTTAGTATCATGCTAGGACATGTTATCTGTTTATGTGCTTGTTTGAAATGCATTTAAGTTGTACTTGCATTAATCAAGACTAATAAAATTGGATAACATATATGTTGGTGAGGTCGAACCGGACAACTCTCCGGTTAATTCGAAAATTCCCATTAAATATTAAGCTAATTTCGAATAAATAGGTATTTAATTCGAGATGGAAATTTTGGATTAAATTCCTAGCATTCCATCAATAGGTTTTAAGTTTAGTAAGTGAAGCTAGTTATTGTCCGCGAGTCGTGGGATAGCTAGTGGAGCTTATTAGTTCTTAGTTACCTAATTGATCCTTTTTTTAAATGATCAATATTTCATGGTCGATTTTAGCAAGGGCGATGTCCGCGAGTCGTGGGTCGTTCGAACTAAGTTTTGATCATGATCTTATGATTGATGGGTCTAGCTTAACGCCTAAGTAAATATGGATGTCGCACGAGTCGTGGGTCCATATTGAAAGATAGGTGATGCAAAAATAATTACTAAGAGTTCTAAAGGTGTTAGAATTGGTAGGTTGTACCTACCTAGGGTTCTTACTTAGAATGTCCGCGAGTCGTGGGTTCGAGGTAAAATGCCTGGGATCTTAGTACCCATTGGGAAACGCATTCCTCTTAGATCTTTGGGAATTATAGATCTTTGAAAAACAGTGGGAGCTACATTAGATTAAAGACCTTATCTTATGTATATCGTTATTATTCAGCATGCTCACCTAGTTCTCTGCTTAGCATTTAGGTTGTAGTTCTGTGATTCTCTACAATATGAAATGCAAACCCATTCGTATCCATCCTTAAGTCAAATAAGTTGACTTAGTCCTAACCAACTCTAATTGGCTTCGGACCCTAAAATTCGTTTTAGATTCCGAATAGAGAAAGGCGTTCTCTAAAAGGCGAAGTTTTCAATTATGAAAATTTGACCCGGGCCAAAGAGAAGCAATCTAAGGTGAATGGATTTTTCCAACCACTTAAGAGCAATTGAACCACCTCATGAAAATGTTACAAGGTATAACACTATGGAATTATTCAATATTCCAAATGAGGAAACAAGTGCACACGAACAAGGTCTAAAGATCTTATTTGAAGATCTTATGGTCTCGATCATCAACCGAGAAAAGAGTTCTCTATGCACTGATTGCTTACATTGCTTCCACCATCATTCAAACCCTTTATGCTCAACTAGAATGATGCTAATGTAGCATAGTTAATCATTTAGTTGATAATGGTTGAGAGCATCCTTAAAAGGGAATAAAAGGTTGAGATGGTTAATTCTTCTTCTAAACTCCCTAAGTTAAAGGCTTGAACGCCTAAAGAAGAAGAAACCCTTAAGAGCCCAATGGAGGGGCATGTAAGGGGTGCGCCCAAAAGACACTAGAGATCAAATAGGACGTTTTCTTCTATGGTAGCAAATAAGGACTTTGAAAGGGAACTGCATAGAGTATGAGTACTCTGAAATGTTACCTCGTTTAGTAATTCTACTAGGAATAGAATTCACTAGTCTTGAGTCAATTCTGCATAATCCGTTGTGCAAAGACTCAAGGCACTAATGTCCTGAACATGCAACGAGATAACAAAAGTAAGTGAGATGACAAAGCTTCGAATTACTTTGGAACGTTGAGAGACAAAAGGATTAGCAAGTTAGACATCTTAGGATCATTTTACGAAAATGAACCTAGAGACTTAATTTCCTATGAATCCTGTCTTGAAGGGAAACGTTCCCGAAACATAGTTTGCGTGAAACGTGGAATGTGCCAAAATTCTAGTGGATTTCGATCCATGCTGATGAGTGTAAGATGCTTAATGTAAGCACTAGATACAATCGTCAGTTTAATCATTATGAATGAATGTACTTGTTGAAGTACAAATTCGAAACTTATATTAAATTCTTAGAATTTCAAAAAGGAGGTTAGGAACCGAAGTAGTCATAAGTTATAGGTAAATCGATATGATCGAAATAGCCAATATCTTAGCAACTAAATCCTTAGTCATCTTAGAGATAATAGGATTATCTCTCAGTAAACTAATTCGAGAACACCTTAGTGTTTCCGAATGAGGGAATGAAACCTTATAGGATATGGTCCATTCCATAGCAAGCTTTACTGACTTATAATCATTCTAGGAATAAACTCCCAGAATATGCAGTTAGAGATTTTGAATTTTGCACCTTCCAAAATCAGTCCTTTAGTTGCACTATGCAATGTGGCATACTAAATTCCCTAATTATTCTTGTCCAAGAATATAGTGGAATCCTCTTAAGTGAAGAGGATAGTGGGAGACAAGCTTGAAACGAGTTCAAGTTTATACAACGATATTGGATATCAGTTTTGCGATTCCCTTGCACAAAGGTTGTTTGTCTCAAAGGAATGTACCTTTCTTAAGGAATCGTTCCTATAGAAGAAGAAAGGCAAGCAAGCAGACCTCAAAGAAATTTGAGGAAAAATATCCATGCCACATATAGAAGAAACGAGCCCATTTGATAAAACTTAGCCAAATTTTAGAGTATGTACACGTGTGAAACCCTTCTCTTAAGATGCGTTTAGAACGCGTTCCTAGATAGCCAAGGAATTACTTGAAGAGGAGACACTGTCAGATTTGGAATCTGAGTAGTGTAAGCAAGCCTTGAAATCCAATATGGATTCCATATACTTAAACCGAGTTGTGACCTTGGTTGATCCACCTGATAGGATCAAGCTCCTAGAGCTTCGAGTAAATGGAAAGCATTACAACCTTCTTGACGGTTGAAATGCAAAAGTCCTTTTGGATTGTGTTTACCATATCCTCATATTCTGACTATGAGACATGATAAATGAATATGAGAACTATCTTGTTCAATATGAGATTAAAAGAGACTGAAATAAGGTATTTCTATTATAAATCTCATATTCAGCGGGAGTATGCATAAGGTATGCAAATCCCTAAGTCAATCTGTGGATTGATAAAGGCTTCTAGGAGTTAGACAATTCGATTCCACAGTCAAATCGTTTGATACAGATAGAAGTCGAATAAGTCTCAGAGTGTACATATGAAAGTTAGTGATGTAAGAGTCAATTTTGGTTCTTTAGAAGACGATGTCCTTCTCATTAGGAATGTCAAGGATGACGTGAAAGTTACCAATTCTTGTTTAAGAAACAATTTGACATGAAAGATCTTAGTGATTATCCTACATTCTCGACATTCAGATCTATTGAAGATAGATCTAAGAGAATAAAAGGATTTTCACAAAATGAGTACATAACCACCGTACTAAAAGGAGTTTAGTATGGACAATGGAACATCTCTCTTGAAGAGTATGTGTCCTAAGATAACTTTAAGAAAGTTAGAATGTCCAAAATCCCTTTAAGTGAAAGGGTGCATAATGTATGAAAAGTTATGTACTAAATTAGATATGGCGCAACACTAAGCGTAGTAGGCCGAATCTAATATGACCTCAGAGAAGGTCATTAGATCTCTGTAAAGGATGTCCTCAGAGTACTTGAGAAGAAATGAGGATATGTATTAGTTTACAGAGCCCAAAAGATCTTATCGTTGAAAGGATATTTTGATGTAATTGTTGCATCAAACATAGATGATTATGAAATCATTGAAAGGGTACAACTCCTACCAGAATGGTAATGCAATGTGTTGGAAAGGGTTCCAAGGACGGACATTGCAAAACTCGACTGTCGTAGTTGAGAACTTAGTCGTATTATATAACGCTAAGTTAAGTGTTTGGGTAAGAAACTCCATCTAACTGGTTAGATGAAGTTCCTAGCATGAAACAACTCCTTGATCATATTGTATGATAAAAAGGATGGTTGCTCAAGTAAGAGAACCAAGACCTCACCAAGAGACTGAACACGTGATTACGAATCACTTTATAAGGAAAAGGTGTTTCCTAAGAGATGTGTAAACAAGAGGGTCACATCAGCAGAGAATATAGCAGATCCACTTTGGAAACGCCCAAAGTCAATAGGCTCTCAAAGTGCATCTTGAGAAGATGGGACTTAGAATACCTAAATGGCTTTTACGGGCAAGTGGGAGATTGTTAGGAATAGTGCCCTAGAAAGCCGATTCGACGTAATCTGCTTTGGGACTTTTCTTGTATCACAGACAATCTTTGAATAATATACGATTGATTATAGGCAAACACTTCTTTATATGCCAATACGTGTTTTGTGTGTTTCCATTATGTGCGCATGTATGAGAACTCCCCTAATCCTGATGACTTTAGGACTCTACCATTTAAGTGAAATGGTTTATGAAACGAGCCCTATATCACATAAGTCATGATTAGTAAAATACTCCAAGCCGATGAGTCCTACAGACAGTGGGAGTGTCAACCTGACTCCTCTAAGGCTTGCTTGTGGGATCACGCCCTTAAGAAGGACCACCTTGTTTCATGGAGGTGCAAAGTGTATAGTTGATACGTGCGTGATACATGAGGGTGCTTACTTTAATAAGTAAGTTCACTGAGGTGCCCCGTGTGAGAACATTCCTAAATGGGAAAGGAAGTTTCTATTTCAGGAAATGGAAACTTCCAGATTAGGAAATATCTCACGAGTCATTGATGTGATTAATTGATCCTTAGACTTGAGGTTCTATGTTACTTTATGAGTTAACTCTGTAGTCTTTGGTATAAGCTTTAAAGGGTGTCGCCTTAGACAACTGATTCAAGGCTTATGCTGGGGCTGCACAAGTGACTCATGAAAGTGAATGAGAATCAAGAAAGGACCTACACTTGCATTTGCAAGGTGATCTCTTATTGTGTAAGTCATTCATATGCCATATGGAGTCCTTGGCCAAGGCAGTAGATCAAGACATCAAGAAAAGGGTTTCTCGGATTGAGATCAAATGGATATGAAATGCACTTAGCTTTAAGACCAGATTATTAGGGTTCTAATTATTCCCTTACCCTAGATCATGGTTGAGAGATAGTAAGTAGGAGGATTGTATCTCACATGAATCAATGACTTAAAGGTTCTGTCGAATCCGAACATTCCAATTCAGCTAGGGGTTAAACACCTGTTGCTAGACTATGGTCGTTTAATCTGTGGACTGATTAATTAATTAGTGAATTAATTAATTAGGGTCACTGCTAATCGAATTGAGAACCTAGAGGGTCACACACAACAACTTGGTTACATGAGTTGAGGCTTTAAAATGATTAAACGAGTTAATCAAGCCAAGAGGGTTCCACACGTGTGAAACCACACGTGTGGCTCACGTGAGTGACACGTGTCATTGTGACACGTGTCACACACGTGTATAAATATATGTGTATATTTATTTATGTATTAAATAATTAATGTGATTAATTATTTAATAGACTTTGGTTTAATTTTGAATTAAAAAGAAAGTCTTATTTTGGAGAAAATAATCTAGTTAATTAATTACGAATTAATTAATTAGATAAAATAAGTTATTTATTTTAAATAAATAAAGTATAAAATTATCCAAAAATAGTTTGGATATTTTTAGCTCTCTTGAAAGTTGATTTGAATTAGAATTCAAAGTCAAAGTCAAAATTACTTGATGATCAAGTAATAGGAGAGAGAGAGACCAAAATCCTAGCCCATTAAGGACTAGGAATTTCGTCCCTCCCCTTTCTTATATATAGGGGAGCTCATGCTCCCCTTTAGAGCTAATAGACAATTCTTGGTTCATGTGTTGAACACCTTCCTTTCTCCAAGATAAAATAAAACCCTAGGTTAAGCCTAAACACTAACTAGAGAACTAGCATCCTTACTAGTTAGATTGTAGCCAAGTTGGTGGACTATCTCTAGAGACTTCAAGTTAGAAGTTTTGAAGATTCGAGCTTTACCAAAAGTGGGGATTAAGCAAAACGATCAGAAGGGATGATGAAACGATTCTGAACCCGACGTGAAGCGAATGAAAAAATCGAACCAAAGAAGATGGCGAAAACCGTTCGTCCATATCCTGAAGGATGAATTTTTTCACGAGGGTTTTGTGACTGGCAGTTTTCTACTTTCGCAAAACTGGTTTTCGAAGGGAGTTTCAATCCTGCTTTTCTCGTTTCATGTTTCTTTCTTTATGTTATATTGTTAAGAACATCTCTAACATGAATTGAATCTAGGTTGGTGTGGATTGCTATCCCGACAATGGATTCTGAAGTAGAAAGAGACTTTCGAGGGACAGGTTGTCAAGCCGCGAGAAGAGCGTTCTTGGGTGGCTTGAAACGCTTCAAGAAAGAATAAAAGAAAAGTAAGTTTTCTATCCTTACGAATTTGGATACACGATTGCGAGTTCAAGATCCTTTTGTTGGAAAAATTTTTAAATTCCGCTGCTTTCTGATTCGTGTTTTTCAACATTATCTTTACGGGGTCACATTTGAGATCTTCTCCGACCACAAGAGCCTCAAGTATTTGTTCACACAGAAGGATTTGAATATGAGGCAAAGGCGTTGGACGGAATTTCTTGAAGATTATGATTTTACCATCCGGGTAAAGCTAATGTGGTCACGGACTCGTTGAGTAGGAAGGCTAGCGTGTCTACGTTGGAGGTTGATTTGAGTGTTAGTTTTGAGCCTATGGTGTGGAAGGCCCGTGTGGCTAATATTACGGTACAACCTGAGTGAAGACAGAGGATGTATGATGCTCAAGCTACAGATCTCGAGATTCAGAGGTTAGTGTTGAAAGCACGAGATGATCCGGAGTGTCCATTTGGGTTGGATGATACAGGACTTTTGAGGTTCAAGACTAGAGCTTGTGTGCTCGAAGAATTGAAACGGGTAATTGTTGAAGAAGCTCACAGATCGGGTCACTCCATCCACCCCGGAGGTACAAAGATGTATCGAGATTTGAAGAAGTTCTATTGGTGGAGAGGTATGAAGAAAGATGTGGCTGACTTTGTGGAGCGTTGTTTGACATGTCAAAGGGTAAAGGCGGAACACCAAAAGCCCAGAGGCTTATTACAACCTTTACCTATTCCGGAATGGAAGTGGGAACAGATTAGTATAGATTTTGTATCCGGATTACCCAGAGCTAAGGGTGGACTTGATGGAATTTGGGTGATCATTGACAGATTAACTAAGTCAGAACATTTCCTCACAGTCTGGATGTCTTATAAGATAAGTAAACTTGCAGATAAGTATGTCCGAGAGATTGTTCGACTCCATGGAACTCCTCTTAGTATTATTTCTAACAGAGACCCGCGGTTTACCTCCAAGTTTTGGCAAGAACTTCAGAAAAGGTTGGCCACTAAGCTTAAGTTCAGTACTGCTTCACACCCTCGGACCGACGGGCAATCGGAGAGGTTGATACAGTATTTAGAGGACATGCTTCGGGCTTGTGCACTGGATTTTCAGACTAAGTGGGATGAACATTTACACTTGATCGAATTTGCTTATAATAATAGTTACCAAGCATCGATTAAAGTAGCACCGTATGAAATTCTTTACGGACGAAAGTGTCGTTCCCCTTTATTCTTTGATCTCGAAGAGTGGCGTTGGACAAAACAGGATGGTGTAGAAAGGGATGTTAGAAAGACTAAACTTTCAGCAGCTACTCAAGATGCAGTTGAGAAAGTCCAAATGATAAGGCAACGTATGAAAGCTGCTCAAGATCGACAAAAGAGTTATGCCGATCGTCGTAGAAGGAAGCTTGAATTTGAGGTTGGTGATCGTGTGATCTTAAGAGCATCTCCTAGTAAGGGTTTTGCAAGAATTGGCCAAGGAGGGAAGTTGAACCATCGTTATTTGGGTCCTTTCGAAATTTTGGAGAGAATTGGAGAAGTTGCTTATCGATTGGACCTACCTCCAAATATAATCGGGATTCACAATGTCTTCCGCGTGTCTCAGTTAAGGAAGTACTATCCCGATGATTCAGAGATTCTTCCCCTTGAAGAAGCCGAAGTGGAACCAGACTTAACCTTTCTCTAGAAGCCAGTTAAGATTATGGATCGAAAATTTCAAGAGTTGAGAAGACGATAAATTCCCTTGGTTAAGGTTTTATGGAGAAGCGACAAAACCGAGGAAGCCACTTGAGAAACGGAGTACAAGATGAGAAGATTTTATCCGGAGTTGTTTTCGAAGGAACAATGAATCTGGGGACCAGATTCTCTCGAGGGGAGGAGGTTGTGACACCCCAACTTCTCGACCATATAGGTATGCACGCCACGCGTGAGAGTTATCTAACTGCGCGGTTCAATTTGTTTTTGTATTTGGATACTTGCGATTTATGTGTTTTAAGTCCTACCTTCGTCAATTAATGATGTGAGTTTCGTATTTAATTCTTCCGAGCATGATTTATATGCATAATTATCCCTAATTTGAGAATCATTTTTTTTTTATTTGACCTTAATTGCAACATGTTGAAATTCTTGGACTTGATTTATCATTGAATTTGGATCTACTTGTAATTTGTCTACCACATTGCATATATTTAAATTCTTGAGGGACTAAGTGGCAATTTCCCTTCCTCTACACTTACATATATCGATATATACACCTATACACACACATTTCGTTTCTTCTTCATCTCTTCACACAAGAGCAAGAGCATTCCATTCTCTCATTTCTTCCCTTCAAGTTTGAACCACCAAGAGACAAGGAAGACCAAGATTTTCTCCTTTTTATCTAAGGTTTAAGCTCCAAGACCCATCTTCATCCTTTCTCTTCATTCCATCCATCATCAAGGTAAGAGCATATGTATATAGTTTTGGAACTTGAAGTAAATCTAGGGCTTTTTTATTTATGGTAGTCCTAAGTGTATATGGTGCATGAGAGTTGATTTAGGGAAAGTTTTGGTGCAATTATACCTTGGATTTGATGAGTTAAAGCATGAGTAAACACATTTCATATTTAAGGGTTTTGTTTTGAACTTTGTTGGATTCCTGCATGTTTCCTTGAATTAAATAATGCTTAGTTGAGATTTTATGATTGTATGTATGTTGTTTAATGTTTTGGGTGCTTGTGGTCGAGGTTTGGGGTAATTTGTTGTTTGGTTTTTCTCTCCCGTGAGTTTCCCCTGTTCTGCTACGTTTTGCTTAACCTGAAGGACTACCCAGGCGGGTAGTTTCTGCAAACAAAAGTACCCGGGCGGGTACTTTAGTGCAGAATGGTTTCTACACCTGCTCTCCCTAGCCGGGTAAATTTCTGCCTTGTTTGACTCGGCCGGATACTCCCTCATCCGACTTCCGATTGACCTTATTTTTAAACTGTTCGAAACCTCTTGAAGTCTAGAATAACTCCAATTGGAATCACCTCAAAATTTTTTCTAGATTGTGAGTTATAATCAATTCTTTTTGGTGTCGCCACTTTGCCGAAAATCTGCTATTACCCAACTTTAAGCTTACGCCATTTTCTCCTCACTTTGAACTAGAAAACAAGTTATATATCATCGGAAAGGTCTGTGTGTCTAGTTTCATACCCAAGAAACAAAACTCCATTTCAACTTCTAGCTTGTTCATTTTGAAAATCTGTCAGCTTTGGCCCAATTTCGCTTGGAAGCTCTTTTTGTGTTTTCATTTCCTTTTTCTCGCGCGTTTCCATCTCCAAACTTGATTTTAACTTATTATTTCTTGATTTTATGCTTATACTTGTTGTTATATCCATTAATTGTGCACTTTAACATGTCATTGATATATTATGATTTCATATTCATGTCTTATGTATTTAATTCACTTGTCGTGCGTCATACTTGGTTTATATTGAGTCGAGTTCAACTCGTGTCCTATTTCCTTGTCCAGAGAGTTCTCAGGAGGACGTTGAGCACGTCCAGTAGGGTTGAAGTGTTCCCGTTCTTCCCTTTTGTCGGGTACAGGTGAGGAAATTTTAGGATATAATATAAACCCTACAACCCTCTTATATGTTGATTTCGCCAAAAACTTATATTATACTTACATCTTGATTTCAAATGAACAAATGATTTTTGGAAAATGAAACCAATCTTGATCCTGTCCTATTTTGGCGAGACTGTTACACTTCCTGGGACCCAGGGGCTTATGTATTGAGAGAACTAGGAAAGCATGGGCTGACGGCTATCTCTTGCATAAGTCCCAACTAAACTCGGACTACCCGGACATTCACCAGGAGGTTTGGTGAATCGAAGGGGCTGCCGATCAATGGGATTCATGTACCCATTGATCATCATGTCCTAGGTGGTGAGGGTTAGCTACCCGAACCACCAAACCGGAGGAAAAAGGGTAATTGTGCCCTTGAAACTGATTCTATAACAAAGTGAAACTTAAAATATTGCATGATCACTTAACAAGTACCTGGTACACTAAAGGAGTAAGGTTGGAGAATGCTCACTCGCCAAGCCACTGATCACTTATCCTGAATTTAGTTTGATAGTTGTAATTCCATACAATGATAACCTGTGTTTTACTACCTTCTTGAAAACCTTGTATGGAGTTATGTCTTACATGAACTTTATTGCTTTCTATATTATATATATGCCTTTCACTCAGTCTTGTAGAGACTGACCCCTCCCTTCTTTGTCCCTCAGGTACTTCTTGGCGTAGCTAGGCAGGAAATTGCATTAGATTTACAAATTTTGGGTCTAGCTTGTGTTACACTACAATACTCTGTATCACACACTTATTATCCATTTTGTTATGTAATCTTTTGAGGCCGTGTGAATACTCTTATGTAGTTGAAGGTACCTTATATTTTAGGATATTATGTATTTTATCTGTTCGGTTATGATGTAGCTTCCGCATTCCTGCTTACGTTATGACTATATTTCCTGTTGGATATTAAGATGTGTTGATACATGGTTAACCCGCCTCGCCAGGGTCCGTGTCGTGTCTCCGTTCGCTAGGATTGGGCTTGTGTGCGGACTATATTCGTATATGAGCTTGGTCTTAGTGCGGGGGATGTGGGGCCAACGCTAGGGCGTCACAGCTTGAGAGCTAAATTTCAAGCCTTGCCCTGTTTTTTCGATCAGCGACATGCCAAACGGCCGTTTGGGGCCTTAGTTCAAATACCAAACGCCCATTTAGGAACCTACTACCTCATCCGAGAGCTTCCAAACGCCCATTTCTACTTTCAGTTCATTTTCAAACGCCCGTTTACCCCCTCAAACATGCTCCGATTGACCTGAAAATCGAACTATAGAAACTAAATTGAGTCTAGAGTATTCTCCAATTGGAACACCTTAATATATTTTTTGGTTTGTAGTTATAACCATTTTAATTTGGTGTCGCCACTTCGCCGAAAATCTACATTCACTCAACTTCGGGCTTACGCAATTTCCTCCTCGCTTTAAACCATAAAACGAGCCATATATCATCGAAAGGTCTACTTGTCTAGTTTCATATCCAATGAACAAAACCCAATTTCAACTTCTAAAACTCAAGATATACCAGTTTTCCGACAGCTTGCACATTTCCGAAAACTGTCAGCTTTTGCCAAACTTCACCAAAACCCCTCATATTGAATTCCTTTCACTTTCTTGGCTCCCATATGTGACTTATATGAATTTTATGCTTGCTTAATTGATAATTATGCTCTTATTTGACACTCCTTGGTCTTTACTTGCTTAGTTTGATTGTTTGAATCCGTGCTTGATATATGAATTGAATTTGTTTGCGTAATTGAGCATATGAACACGATCACACCATTCCATGACATTCTAATGCTTAATTTCATATTGAATTATGTTATGACATGATACACCACTTCATAAGCATTGTCGTACGTCCTATTTGGTATCATATCGAGTCTTATCTGACGAGAACACAATATTCCCTTTCTTATACAGCTCATCTCCAGAGTGTAGATATCGTGATCAGATAGGCACCGGCATAGCTCTTATTCTTGCATTGTCGCTTGTCAGGTGAGGGTGTTTTCGTTCTAGTTACGTATATAACCCTAAAACTTGCATGAATGGAGTTCAGCCAAAAACCATATTTATACTTATATTGTTTCCAAAATGGAAATTGAGTAAATATTTACTAAAGCTGAACCTATTGTTATTGTTATCTACTGACCATTCCTGTTTTGCGAAATACTATACTGCACATTGATTGTGGGCCCTGGAACTTGTGTACTGAGCGAGCTGGGGAGGTATCATATAACATCCCGCTCGTCCAACCCTGTTATGTGTGTATTTAATTATTTATTTATTCCTTTAAATGTTCAATTAATTACATAAGTGCTTATTTGAATATTTATTTGTATTAATTGTTATGTATTTAAACGTTTTCCCCCGTTTGATCCCTTTTTTGATCCGCATGTCCCTGTACTTGCTCCTAATTATGTGACAATGTGTTATGCATGAAATAAGTATTTTAAGAATTTATTTAAGTGCTTGTTAATTGTTTTTGAGTTCGTTTAATATGGTTCATAAACCGTTTTATTTGTTAAGGGATTCGAGGGCCTAACTCGTTTAGCGCACCTTGGGTTCCGAAGGGCGTAACTTGAGCTCGGGAATTCGGATTTGAATTCCGGAAGAAGCGTCGGACTCGCAATGAAGAATGGAAGCTAGAGAACCCAACCTGGTATTTTTCTAACCTCGTTTGATCCCCCGTATTTCATCCATTTAGAGCCTCGTGTGACAGCTTTGCCATATTTTACCATTTTGCCCATAACTTGAGATATCTTTAACCAAATCACCCCCTACTTGGCCCCACATCTTCATAACTCAGCCCTCTTTCACTCTATCTATCCCTTATTTCGTCCAAGCCAAGAGAGAAGGGGAAAAGCAGCTGGAAACCGAGATGAAGGGGAGAGAAGGAAACACCATGCCATTTTTCAATTTCCAAGCTCGTTTCTTATCCGATTAGGCTCAAATTTGAAAGGTAAGTCCGGTTTTATATTCTCCATCTCTTTACGTTTCTTTTAAGTCCATAATTGCTGAATTATATGATTGTTTCGCATTCTTTGGTTAGCAACATGAATAGTAAGGGTTTAGAGCCTATTTGATGAATTTGCTTGAATTCTTGAGCCTTCTTTGAATTTGATCCATGTTAATTGAACCTTATACATTCTTTATTATTTGCATGGACCGAATTTGCACGCTAGCTTAGGATTTATGAGAGTTTGATTCAAGAAATTTAGGTTTTTGTATGAATATGTGTATACATGGTCCCTTCTCCATTTCCTTGCATTTTGGTCCGGTTTTGGCATGACTTTTGGCAAGTATTTAATGTATATTTGTTGCATATTCCTTCTCTTGCTTGTTGGCTTGAGTTTGATTGCTTTTTGGTCGAGTTTTGCTGCTGTTTTTTCATCTGCTGCTGCTGTCGCCGGAGGTCGGGCCCACCTTCAGGCTGCTACAGTGCTGAAGGCTGCTGAAGAAGATGGTCATGACCGTAACCCTTTTTGGCCTGTTTTTGGTCGCCCCCATGACCCATTTTTGCCTCTGTTTCGACCTGTGCTGCTGCGTGCTTTCCGTTTTCTTTTTCGTCCGTGTTTTCCTTGTTTTTCTTGCTTCCTTTTTATATTGTGTGCATGTATAACTTATGTATTTTGTGTTATGTGATTTATTGTGAATTTATTACGTGAAATCGATGCTCTTGCATGAAATAAATGGCCTAACATGCTCTATATGTCTTGTATTTGCATGCATGCAAGAGTATTCTATTTATTTGATTTGTATGATACCTATTTACTTCTTTTGTGATATTTATGAATCGTATACATGCTATTTAGTATGTTAAGCTTGTTGTATGAAATATATGAATTCGTTTAATGTGAAATAAATGGCTTACGTGCTTCTTATGTGCTTAAACGTACATGCATGAACCTAAGTGATGCTTAATTACTTTGCATGGTAATTCCTTGGTCCTTTCATGACTTACATGCATAGTTAATTTAATATATGGCATGTTATGTGTGTTATATGAAACTCATGAAGGCAGTTAACGTAAATTATGGAATTTAATACGTATTCTGAATCTACATGCTTCAAATGATTTCTCATTGTTTCTCTTATGCATCATTGCATTCATATTGATATGCCGAGCATTTAAGTGGTTCATTTTGAGTTTAAGATTGTCCCTTGTCCTTTGTTTTGTCATTAGGTCTGTTTCGTGGTTGACGAGGAGGTGTTTTAGAAGTATTTTGGTTAGTCGCGTCCGGTGTGATCGACAAGGTGAGGTTTTATTCCTTTTTAGTTAAATGACCTACAAACCTACAAGTATTTTTAAGCCCGCATGCGATATACGTATATATATATATATATATAATTATGTACGTGTTTGATTAGTATTTTATTGGATTTGCCCCTTTTTACTATAAAATATTAGAAAAACAATTTTATATATATATGTAACCTATTTTATGTTTATTTTGTTTGAAAAGGGTTGTTGTGTGTGAACGTTTTGAAAATAGCGAGAAATAAGACTTTGAATATAAGTCTTAAAATTCTGAAATTTTGAAATTAATAAGACTATGAATTCTGACTTATGAAATGGGCCCGGGGAAGTGGTATGTGATTCTCGGGTCGGCCATGGGGTCGCCGAGCTCTCTCATCAACACAACCTAATTTGATATAGGGAAATTCGCCCATCCTCGGGAGTTCGAGGGGAGGGCAGTTTTTCGGTAACCGGCGGTTAACACCCGTCGGGGAGCGGGTAGGATCCCCCGACTTACATATTTTAACGAGAGAACGGGGTTGAGTGAACGTTAACTCATCCCCAAACGGTGAAAGGGTGGATTGTTTATGAGCTTTTCTTTATTTTGATTCTGTTTCTACTTTGAAAGGAGTTAGGTGGGTTTGAACTCGTTCTCGCCGAGTCTTTGATTTCTGCTTATGTTTGTTGTTCGTGAAATGGGAGTGGACTTGGATAATTGCTAAAATTTGGTTATTTTGGGCTTTTACCCTAAAATCTTTTATATATTTATTATCACGGGCTAAAATGATTTAGATTACAAAAACCACGCCCCGGTTCACGAACTTTCTGGTTTGAATATGCTCTGTTCTATTATTTACGTACGTCTGAGTGTGTTAGCCCCCTCACCAGTCATTAGGACTGACTTGTAACACCCCAAGCGGTGGGGCACCACACCCCCGCACCATGACCCGACACGTGTACGAAATGGAGAGTCTGCACACGCGCCAAGTCACAGCGAACGGGTGACAAACGAAAACACACACACTAGCTAGGCGGTAACTAACCCTGTACAAGTGAAAAGATACAAAACATGCCAGCGGAAGCTACCAAAAAGCCCACTTTTCAAAAACTTTTCATACAATAAACATACAATGCAGAACATGCCAAAAATCATTACACGGGTTCGACTAATCCAACACCTGTCCTAACCTGTCCCGAATTCGAATCATAAATGAACAAATCTTACTTAAACATATCCGTTCATAGGTTAATAATACATAACTAAAACTGAATTCAAAATGCAAATGCAAAGACCCAACTAATACAAGACTCGACTCCAAGAGACTCACACCGCCTAGCTCGGACTCCAAAGCCAAAACCTGCAGAGCTAAAAACATAAAGAGGCAGGGGTCAGTCACACTTGACTGAGCGAGGGGGTTAACACACGCACGCTATACATAATATACATAGCAAAGCATGTAAAAAAAGAAGATGTTCGTGAAGCCGGGATTAGTTTTTACACGCCAAAACATTTGCCCGTGATAATATCTATATAGGGAGATTTAGCAAAGCCGAACAAACGAAACTTAACTTATTTAATGCGTACATTCAAAACATGCAGACTAAGCACACATATCCAAACATATTTTATTAGGTTAAAAGTACATCAAATTTTATCTTAATTTGAGAATCTACCCCCGTTTCACGAACTTATAACCGACAAACAAGACTCGGCGGGCACGAGTACAACTTACACAAAACAAATCAAAACGAGTACATACCAGGAAAATACATAGGGTGATGGAAGGGTTGCGCGACCTTAACCATCCTAAGCGGATGAGGGGAGTGCTAAATGCTGCTCAAACCCTGGGACTCCATCCCCCAACCTACGCTCAGGTGGGTTCCGGTACATCCCTTACACGGAATTTGGGGCACCAAACTTACACTTACACTGATCACGAAAATCGGAAGCTTAAACCCGCTAGACTCACACTTATATACACAGCACATGCATATCGTACTTACATATCACGCCGACCTCAAAGTCATAACAGAATCAAAGCTTAGCGTACTTAGGCTTATACATGGCTTCATACTTGCAAACTTATGGCAAAACCAACAAATACGTATTTCACACATATCTACATATACATAGAGGCTTATAAGTCACATGCATACGAAAACCGGCACATTTCATTAGGGTATTATATCCTAACCTCACCTCGAACCAAATGAAGACGAAGACAAAGCACTTGATTCACCCTGGAATCAACTTGACGAACAAAACACCACCCCGGGTGCATCTGGACAAACTGAAGGCAAAAGACAACACTTAGACTCAAGAATGAACGACATAGACACACGGCGTATGTTCATGCTTATAGGAGATGCAATCAAGTAGGCATAACACATATTCGAATCAATTACATGCAATCCAAGACATTACATAGCTTAACATATTCATCTACAATCATATAACACGTTCATGCGCACAAACACTACATACTACAAGGCGGAGATACATAACAAGGTGCATTGATGCTTCGTGTAAATAATGCATATTAAATAAGCAACATAAATCACATATAGCAACAAGTACATACACATAAGCAAGATTAAACAAGTTGGGAATGGGTTCGGAGGTGGCAAGGTGCAAGAAAAGCGGAAGGAAAACATAAGAGATGGTTCCGAGCAAAACCGGCAAAAACTGGAAATTTTCCCAAACGGACAAGTTGTAGGAAAACGGTCATAACTTGAGTTTGAGAAATGGGAATTGAGTTTTGTTTCTTGTAACTGAAACTAGACACAAATATCTTTAAAACGGTAGGTGGCTCAAAACATGGTTCAAAGCGAGGCGAAAATGGCGTACTTTTGAAGTTGGACGAAAGAAGAATTTCAGTGAGATGGCGACACAAATTTCAAACAATTATATCTCATAATAAAGAACTAATTTTGAGGTGATTCCAATAGGAGGATGTTCTAGACTTCAAGCGGTTTTCGTAGATTTAAAAATCAGGCCAATCCGAGTTCAAACGAGGTCAGCACGGCCATGTCAAAATTGGCCTGGAAACTGACACGGCCGTGTCGGAATAAAAAAAAATTCCAACTCGAGAGCTTGACACGGCCGTGTCGGAAATGTACTAGGGGCTGACACGGCCGTGTTGGATCGTCTTCTCCGAAAAAACACAGCAACAAAGCAAGAGCTGGACGGGGGTGGTTCCCAAACCACCCCAAACCACATTCCGATCAATTAATACACCAAAAACACTCAAATTCAAGTTATATCACATATATATATCACATTAGAACATAAATTGGACTCCGAAACGAGTCCGAACACCTAAAACACTAAATCTATACTATTCATCATCTTCTCCAAGTTCAAGAAACCAAGCAATAAAATGAGATTCAATCGGTAGAAACAAAGATTAGGATGAGAGAAATCCATATCTTACCTCGGTTCGTCGATTGGGCGAGAGTTGGAGTCGGAACTTGAGCTCAAAGGGATTGGGTGGCTTTCTTCTCTTTTCTTCTTCTCTCCCTCTTCTCTTGCTTGGGCCGAACCAAAATGGGGAGAAAGAGGGTTCGGTCCTCTCTTATAGGGTCAAGAAACGGGTCGGTTCAAACGGGTAGGGTGAAACGGTGTCCGGTCCATTCGGATCGGATTTAAAACGGTAGGGCTAACAAACGGCTTTGAAAATAAAAGTTAATTTCATTGAATCCGAATCGTGGAAACGAACTCAATGAAGGGGTCGGAATTTGAATTCGAATTCCCGAACTCAAGATTGCCACGATGGCCAAAGCACCCTAATTAATTAGGTCCCTAAACTTCAATTATTGAGCATTCGAGCCCAAACAATTAATTAAATCTAAAGCGCATATAACTTAAATAAATACACGTTGACATTTAAAGCATGCATTACATAAATCACAAAATTAAACTCTCTCGTGACGTGTACCTGGAAATGCCGAAGTAGCGGGATGTTACAAACTCTCCCCCTTAAAGAGGACCTGTCCTCAGGTCCTACCGCTCGAGTAAGAACTACGAGCAACTCTCCCGTATTCACCCAAGTTCGAGGTTTATGAAGTCCCGACGAGGGTTAGCTCGAGAAAGGTCTTCACACACCAAGGGGTATTGATTCTTCACTCCCAGCTCAACACGAACTTGATCCTAATTGGGAATAGTTCTAACGTTTTCGCACGATAAGAGGGTCTAAAAATGATTCAACTCCCACCGTTTGAATCCATCCAAACCACCCACAACTCGGAATCACGAATGGGGTCGTTAAAGAACTTCCACCATTCGTTCTCCAACCCAAACAGCCTTCTAACACCACTTCCAATCCGTGGTTCAAAGTTCACATTCGAACCGTTGCTTGCCTCTAGCTGAACACTATTGGAAGATCGTTGGGTAGACCTTTGCAAAGCACGGCCCTCAACTAACCACAAAGCAAAAGCACTCGAACACTCAAAGCAACCCCAAAAGGTAACAAACAACAAACACACGCAAGCAAAGTTAAAAGATGAATGATGCACGTGATATGCATGTTTAAGTGTACCGTTCACCAATGTATGAATGTTCGTGATGGTTTGAGCCAAAGCCAAGGCCATGATTGTAGCTTTCTCGTTCTTGAGGTTGTGGCTTGAACTCTCGATGTGCACTAATACTCTGATTCCCATCCGGCCTTCAATCCCGAACTTGATTTCGATTACCCCACTACCAAGTATGCACTTGTTCTCATTTTCTTTCGCAAATCCGAATCCTTTAAATTTTGATTTGCCTCTATGAATTTCGGTGGTAGATCTTCTTCCCCTATTTTAAGAAAGGTCCCCTATTCGATGGAGTCTTAGGTCCCAATAATTGTTGCCCATCTCCTTCTTTCCAAGATTTGAATAAATCCTCAGGCCCCCCGTTTTCGGTTGGTTACACTTGCTCTCAATGTCGTACCCTTCGATTTGAAATCTTCAACTCTATGTATAGATTCTTCCAATCCGATCTTCTCTTCGATTCATTTTTGGTGTCACTTTATCTTCGATATTCTTAATCCACAAAGAAGGTCCTCAATTCGATCCTTATCCTACTCGTTTCCTCCAATATCATCGTGGAATTCATTTCATAATTGAGTTCCATCTTTAGTTAATCGCCCTAGCCCTAGATTCCTTGCTTAAGTGTTCTCTTGGTCCTGATCTTATTTCCAAGAATTGAATCCTTCAGTTCTTGGTTTATTAACATGACTTCTTGTATAATTCTCGAACCCGGTGTTTCCTCGACGACCTCTAAGTCCAAGTTTTTCACCAATATGCTTCTTGTAGAAATGCCAAAATGCCTTCTTCGGAAGATGTGTGTCAACTTTTCTTCAAAGCACTCTCGGATCACATATCTTCAACCCAAAATATAGTTTCTCGAATCTACTTCCTTGATGTATCTTCGTATCACCCCATAGTCGGCAACCCAATCTCGTGGAAGACTTTTAATTCGACCCTCACTTCAACCATCTCTTCCCACATCATAGGATTTCAAACTCAGTCGTATGAGTGAATCAACATTCTACAAATAAACACTAGATATGCATGTCGGGTTATATGTATAGATGAAATGCATCATAGAGTTACTCGAGCACGTAGAAAAATGCTACACATTGTGATTTTAACACATAGAGCAATTTAATTACAAAATTTAATATATTATGAATGCAGGTGCCATGAATGCAAGTACCTCAGTTCTCGGGTTCACGTAGGTCTCCAATTTGAAGTCGTTGACCTCGTGTTCGGTGCTTGTTAGCTCTCTGTTGATCACACTCAGAGATCTTGTGCTCGATTGACCCGCAAGCATAGCATCTCTTCAATCTATCCCAACAAGCCTCGTAGGCATGGTTGGTCCCTCCGCAGTGGGTACAAGGTTGAAGCACTTTCTTTGACTTTATAGAATTCCCGGTCTTATGCTTCTTCCCACGAATCTTCTTAGTTGGAGTCCCGGATTGGTAAGATTTTCCTCCTACTATTAGATTGGAGCATAGACTCGATTCAGGTCCAGGCTCCGATTCCTCCTTTTCTTTGCTTCTTGTTATAATCCACGTTTCGACCTTTAAAGCTCTCTTTGTGGCCTTTGTTAGGAATAGTGCCCTAGAAAGCCGATTCGATGTAATCTGCTTTGGGACTTTTCTTGTATCACAGACAATCTTTGAATAATATACGATTGATCATAGGCAAAACACTTCTTTATATGCCAATACGTGTTTTGAGTGTTTCCATTATGTGCGCATGTATGAGAACTCCCCTAATCCTGATGACTTTAGGACTCTACCATCTAGGAGAAATGGTTCATGAAACGAGCCCTATATCACATGAGTCATGATTAGTAAAATACTCCAAGCCGATGAGTCCTACAGACAGTGGGAGTGTCAACCTGACTCCTCTAAGGCTTGCTTGTGGGATCACGCCCTTAAGAAGGACCACCTTGTTTCATGGAGGTGCAAAGTGTATAGTTGATACGTGCGTGATACATGAGGGTGCTTACTTTAATAAGAAAGTTCACTGAGGTGCCCCGTGTGAGAAGATTCCTAAATGGGAAAGGAAGTTTCTATTTCAGGAAATGGAAACTTCCAGATTAGGAAATATCTCACGAGTCATTGATGTGATTAAATGATCCTTAGACTTGAGGTTCCTTGTCACTTTATGAGTTAACTCTGTAGTCTTAGGTATAAGCTTTAAAGGGTGTCGCCTTAGACAACTGATTCAAGGCTTATGTTGGGGCTGCACAAGTGATTCATGAAAGTGAATGAGAATCAAGAAAGGACCTACACTTGCATTTGCAAGGTGATCTCTTATTGTGTAAGTCATTCATATGCCATATGGAGTCCTTGGCCAAGGCAGTAGATCAAGACATCAAGAAAAGGGTTTCTTGGATTGAGATCAAATGGATATGAAATGCACTTAGCTTTAAGACCGGATTATTAGGGTTCTGATTATTCCCTTGCCCTAGATCTTGGTTGAGAGATAGTAAGTAGGAGGATTATATCTCACATGAATCAATGACTTAAAGGTTCTATCGAATCCGAACATTCCAATTCAGCTAGGGGTTAAACACCTGTTGCTAGACTATGGTCGTTTAATCTGTGGACTGATTAATTAATTAGTGAATTAATTAATTAGGGTCACTGCTAATTGAATTGAGAACCTAGAGGGTCACACACAACAACTTGGTTACATGAGTTGAGGCTTGAAAATGATTAAACGAGTTAATCGGGCCTAGAGGGTTCCACACGTGTGAAATCACACGTGTGGGTCACGTGAGGAGCACGTGTCCTTGGGACACGTGCCTCACACGTGTATATGTATATATATGATATATATTAAATAATTAAATGTGTTAATTATTTAATAGACTTTGGTTTAATTTTGAATTAAAAGGAAAGTCTTATTTTGGAGAAAAATAATCTAGTTAATTAATTATGAATTAATTAATTAGATAAAATAAGTTATTTATTTTAAATAAATAAAGTATAAAATTATCCAAAAATAGTTTGGATATTTTTAGCTCTCTTGAAAGTTGATTTGAATTAGAATTCAAAGTCAAAGTCAAATTACTTGATGATCAAGTAATAGGAGAGAGAGAGAGACCAAAATCCTAGCCCATAAAGGACTGGGAATTTTCGGCCACTTCCCTCCTATATATAGGGGAGCTCGAGCTCCCCTTAGAGCTAATCGAGAATTCTTTTGGTTCATGTGTTGAACACCATCCTTTCTCCAAGATAAATAAAAACCCTAGGTTAAGCCTAAACACTAACTAGAGAACTAGCATCCTTACTAGTTAGATTGTAGTCAAGTTGGTGGACTATCTCTAGAGAACTTCAAGTTAGAAGTTTTGAAGATTCGAGCTTTACCAAAAGTGGGGATCAAGCAAAACGATCAGAAGGGATGATGAAACGATTCTGAACCCGACATGAAACGAATGAAAAAAAACGAACCAAAGAAGATGGCGAAAACCGTTCGTCCATATCCTGAAGGATGAATTTTTTCACGAGGGTTTTGTGACTGGCAGTTTTCTACTTTCGCAAAACTGGTTTTCGAAGGGAGTTTCAATCCTGCTTTTCTCGTTTCATGTTTCTTTCTTTATGTTATATTGTTAAGAACTTCCGTAACATGAACTGAATCTAGGTTGGTTTGGATTGCTATTCTGACAATGGATTCTGAAGTAGAAAGAGACTTTCGAGGGACGGGTTGTCAAGCCGCGAGAAGAGCGTTCTTGGGTGGCTTGAAACGCTTCAAGAAAGAATAAAAGAAAAGTAAGTTTTCTATCTCTACGAATTTGGTTACACGATTGCGAGTCCTAGATCCTTTTGTTGGGAAAATTTTTAAAATTCCGCTGCTTTCTGATTCGTGTTTTCCAACAAGTGGTATCAGAGCCACCTCGTAAATCGTGTTTCTGATTCGTCTCAATTATACTGAATTTGGTAGAAATTCTTAGGCTTGATGCGATTGAGTATTTGTAATTGTTTTAGAAAGCCTGAATTACGAAACTGTATTTTTTCCTGAAAGTTTCTGATAATTGGTTTTTGCAAAATTTAATTTTTGAAAACTATTTTAGATTTGAAACTGTATAAACTGTTTTTGGATTTCTTGGATTGGTTTTGCTTTTGAACAAAAACACGAAAAACGAAAACCCGGATTATGACGGACACGCGAAACCCCGCGCGCGAAGGCATCGCGCTCGCTGGCGTCGCGCACCAGCCGCCCGCCTTCCCAGGCGCGCGCATGGGCGACTCCGCCCAGCACCCTCCCGCAACCGCGCGGGAGGCCCTAGGCGCGCCCGCCCAGGGCAGCCGAGACTGGCCGCCCAACCCCGCCCGCCACTCAGCCGAGAAGGCTGCGCGCATCGGCCAGCAGCGCGCGCGATGTGAGCGGCCTTTTCCGTGTGCGGGGCCCGTTTTCATATTCGGTCTTTTCGTGTTTCGTGCAATTCAGTCCCAATTTTTATTTTAATTTTAAAATTTTATTTTTTGAATATTTATTTTAATTTTTGAATAAAACTTAAAACTGGGATTTTTTTGAGAAATTGAAACGATTTATATTTTGGAAAAATACAATCTTTGATAAAATTATTAATTTTCAGAAATTAATTGGAATTTTATTTGTTTTGGTAATTTGGGATTTATTGAAAAACTTTTATAAATAAGACTCGCATCAAGTCATGTTTTGAGTCATTAGGACTTGAAACGGGAATTTTAATTTATTGGGTAAATTTAAATTCTCGCAAAAGCACGTTAGGTGATCATGGGTTTAGATCTATGTATGGTTTTAATTTATGCACATGGATGGTTTAAATTGGGGTTGGAGCCCTATAGTTGCGTTTTTCAATTGAGGTTGGAGCCTCACTTATGTGCGTACTGTTATGTGATTTATTATGTGGCTTTCCATATTACTGTTTTTGAGGCCGGGGTATGCCCCGTGTAATTGTCTAAGGCCAATATGAAGATTGAGCCTTATTACTTTATCTCTTTTTCTTTTTATTGTAATTTGAGAGTAGAGATAGGTGGTGAGGTTTTATTTTCATTTTGGAGACAATGCACCCATGGAGTAAGATGGACCACATTCAAGTAACAAGGAGGCCATAAGTGAAGACCCCTCAAAATGTTAGGGAGGGGAATCTCAATTGTTAAATGTAATAGAGATAGGGCTTGTATTTTGTTACCGCTTTCCCTTATGTGATTTAAACTGTTTATGTGGCATGTATGTTAGAACTTGTGATTGTGGAGTGGCTCCCACATATCATGCATAAGATAGGTAGAACCCATGATCATTACATGTTAGTATCATGCTAGGACATGTTATCTGTTTATGTGCTTGTTTGAAATGCATTTAAGTTGTACTTGCATTAATCAAGACTAATAAAATTGGATAACATATATGTTGGTGAGGTCGAACCGAACAACTCTTCGGTTGATTCGAAAATTCCCATTAAATATTAAGCTCATTTCGAATAATAGGTATTTAATTCGAGATGTAAATTTTGAATTAAATTCCTAGCATTCTATCAATAGGTTTTAAGTTTAGTAAGTAAAGCTAGTTATTGTCCGCGAGTCGTGGGATAGCTAGTGGAGCTTATTAGTTCTTAGTTACCTAATTGATCATTTTAAATGATCAATATTTCGTGGTTAATTTTGGCAAGGGCGATGTCCGCGAGTCGTGGGTCGTTCGAACTAAGTTTTGATCATGATCTTATGATTGATGGGTCTGACTTAACACCTAAGTAAATATGGATGTCGCACGAGTCATGGGTCCATATTGAAAGATAGGTGATGCAAAAAACAATTACTAAGAGTTCTAAAGGTGTTAGAATTGGTAAGTTGTACCTACCTTGGATTTTACTTAGAATGTCCGCGAGTCGTGGGTTCGAGGTAAAATGCTTAGGATCTTAGTACCCGTTGGGAAACGTGTTCCTCTTAGATCTTTGGGAATTATAGATCTTTGAAAAACAGTGGGAGCTACATTAGATTAAAGACCTTATCTTATGTATATCGTTATTATTCAGCATGCTCACCTAGTTCTCTGCTTAGCATTTAGGTTGTAGTTCTGTGATTCTCTACAATATGAAATGCAAACCCATTCGTATTCATCCTTAAGTCAAAAGAGTTGACTAAGTCCTAACTAACTCTAAATTGGCTTCGGACCCTAAAATTCGTTTTAGATTCCGAATAGAGAAAGGTGTTCTCTAAAGGGCGAAGTTTTCAATTATGAAAAATTCGACCCGGGCCAAAAGAGAAGCAATCTGAGGTGAATGGATTTCTCCAAACCACTTAAGAGCAATTGAACCACCTCATAAAAATGTTACAAGGTATAACATTGTGGAATTATTCAATATTCCAAATGAGGAAACAAGTGCACATGAACAAGGTCTAAAGATCTTATTTGAAGATCTTGTGGTCTCGATCATTAACTGAGAAAAGAGTTCTCAATGCACTGATTGCTTACATTGCTTCCACCATCATTCAAACCCTTTATGCTCAACTAGAATGATGCTAATGTAGCATAGTTAATCGTTTAGTTGATAATGGTTGAGAGCATCCTTAAGAAGGAATAAAAGGTTGAGATGGTTAATTCTTCTTCTAAACTCCCTAAGTTAAAGGCTTGAACGCCTAAAGAAGAAGAAACCCTTAAGAGCCCAATGGAGGGGCATGTAAGGGGTGCGCCCAAAAGACACTAGAGATCAAATAGGACGTTTGCTTCTATGATAGCAAATAAGGACTTTGAAAGGGAACTGCGAAGAGTATGAGTACTCTGAAATGTTACCTCGTTTAGTAATTCTACTAGGAATAGAATTCACTAGTCTTGAGTCAGTTCTGCATAATCCGTTGTGCAAAGACTCAAGGCACTAATGTTCTGAACATACAACGAGATAACAAAAGTAAGTGAGATGACAAAGCTTCGAATTACTTAGGAACGTTGAGATATAAAAGGATTAGCAAGTCAGACACCTTAGGATCATTCTATGAAAATGAACCTATAGAGTTGACTTCCTGTGAATCCTATCTCAAAGGGAAAACGTTCTCGGAACATTGTTTAGGTGAAACATGGAACGTTCCAAAATTATATTGGATTTCGATCCATGCTGATGAGTGTAAAATGCTTAATGTAAGCACTAGATACAATTGTCATTTTAATCATTATGAATGAATGTACTTGTTAAGGTACAAATTCGAAACTTATATGAAATTCTTATAATTTCAAAAAGGAGGTTAGGAACCAAAGTAGTCATAGGTTATAGGCAAATCGATATGATCGAGATAGCCAATATCTTATCAACTAATTCCTTAGTCATCTTAGAAATAATAGGATTATCTCTCAGTAAACTAATTCGAGAACACCTTAGTGTTTCCGAATGAGGGAATGAAACCTTATAGGATATGGTCCATTCCATAGCAAGCTTTACTGACTTATAATCATTCTAGGAATAAACTCCCAGAATATGCAGTTAGAGACTTTGAATTTTGCACCTTCCAAAATCAGTCCTTTAGATGCACTATGCAATGTGGCACACTAAATTCCCTAATTATTCTTGTCCAAGAATTTAGTGGAATCCTCTTAAGTAAAGAGGATAGTGGGAGATAGGCTTGAAATGAGTTCATGTTTATGCAAACAATATTGGATATCATTTCTGCGATTCCCTTAGACAAAGGTTGTTTGTCTCAAGGAATATATCTTTCTTAAGGAATCGTTCCTATAGAAGAAGAAAGACAAGCAAGCAGACCTCAAAGAAATTTGAGAATAAATATCCACGCCACATATAGAAGAAACGAGCCCATCTGATAAAACTTAGCCAAATATTAGAGCATGTACACGTGTGAAACCCTTCTCTTAAGACGTGTTTAGAACGCGTTCCTAGATAGCCAAGGAATTACTTGAAGAGGAGACACTGTCGGATTTGGAATCTGAGTAGTGTAAGCAAGCCTTGAAATCCAATATGGATTCCATATACTCAAACCAAGTTTTGACCTTGGTGGATCCACCTGATAGGATCAAGCTCGTGGAGCTTCGAGTAAATGGAAAACATTACAACCTTCTTGACGATTGAAATGCAAAAGTCCATTTGGATTATGTTTACCACATCCTCATATTCTGACTATGAGATATGATAAATGAATATGAGAACTATCTTGTTCAATATGAGATTGAAAGAGACTGAAATAAGGTATTTCTGTAAATCTCATATTCAATGGGAGTATGCATAAGGTATGCAAATCCCTAAAGTCAATCTGTGGATTGATAAAGGCTTCTAGGAGTTAGACAATTCGATTCCATAGGATAGTCAAATCATTTGACACAGATGGAAGTCGAATAAGTCTCAAAAGTGTACATAAGAAAGTTAGTGATGTAAGAGTCAATTTTGGTTCTTTAGAAAACGACATCCTTCTCATTAGGAATATCAAGGATGACGTGAAAGTTACCAATTCTTGTTTAAGAAACAATTTGACATGAAAGATCTTAGTGATTATCCTAAATTCTCGACATTCAGATCTATAGAAGATAGATCTAAGAGCATAAATGGATTATCACAGAATGAGTACATAACCACGGTACTAAAAGGAGTTTAGTATGGACAATGGAACATCTCTTTTGAAGAGTATGTGTCCTAAGATAACTTTAAGAAAGTTAGAATGTCCAAAATCCCTTTAAGTGAAAGGGTGCATAATGTATGAAAAGTTATGTACTAAATTAGATATGGCGCAACACTAAGCGTAGTAGGCCGAATCTAAAATGACCTCAGAGAAGGTCATTAGATTTCTGTAAAGGATGTCCTCAGAGTGCTTGAGAAGAAATGAGGATATGTATTAGTTTACAGAGCCCAAAAGATCTCACCATTAAAAGGATATTTTGATGTAATTGTTTCATCAAACATAGATGATTATGAAATCATTGAAAGGATACAACTTCTACTAGAATGGTAATGCAATGTGTTGGAAAGGGGTTCCAAGGACGGACATTGCAAAACTCGACTATCGTAGTTGAGAACTTAGTCGTATTATATAACGCTAAGTTAAGTGTTTGGGTAAGAAACTCCATCTAACAAGTTAGATGAAGTTCCTAGCATGAAACAACTCCTTTATCATATTGTATGATAAAATGGATGGTTGCTCAAGTAAGAGAATCAAGACCTCACCAAGAGACTGAACACATGATTACGAATCACTTTATAAGGAAATGGTGTTTCCTAAGAGATGTGTAAACAAGAGGGTCACATCAGCAGAGAATATAGCAGATCCACTTTGGAAACGCCCAAAGTCAATAGGCTCTCAAAGTGCATCTTGAGAAGATGGGACTTAGAGTACCTAAATGGCTTTTATGGGCAAGTGGGAGATTGTTAGGAATAGTGCCCTAGAAAGCCGATTCGATGTAATCTGCTTTGGGACTTTTCTTGTATCACAGACAATCTTTGAATAATATACGATTGATCATAGGCAAAACACTTCTTTATATGCCAATACGTGTTTTGAGTGTTTCCATTATGTGCGCATGTATGAGAACTCCCCTAATCCTGATGACTTTAGGACTCTACCATTTAGGAGAAATGGTTCATGAAACGAGCCCTATATCACATGAGTCATGATTAGTAAAATACTCCAAGCCGATGAGTCCTACAGACAGTGGGAGTGTCAACCTGACTCCTCTAAGGCTTGCTTGTGGGATCACGCCCTTAAGAAGGACCACCTTGTTTCATGGAGGTGCAAAGTGTATAGTTGATACGTGCGTGATACATGAGGGTGCTTACTTTAATAAGTAAGTTCACTAAGGTGCCCCGTGTGAGAAGATTCCTAAATGGGAAAGGAAGTTTCTATTTCAGGAAATGGAAACTTCCAGATTAGGAAATATCTCACGAGTCATTGATGTGATTAAATGATCCTTAGACTTGAGGTTCCTTGTCACTTTATGAGTTAACTCTGTAGTCTTAGGTATAAGCTTTAAAGGGTGTCGCCTTAGACAACTGATTCAAGGCTTATGTTGGGGCTGCACAAGTGATTCATGAAAGTGAATGAGAATCAAGAAAGGACCTACACTTGCATTTGCAAGGTGATCTCTTATTGTGTAAGTCATTCATATGCCATATGGAGTCCTTGGCCAAGGCAATAGATCAAGACATCAAGAAAAGGGTTTCTTGGATTGAGATCAAATGGATATGAAATGCACTTAGCTTTAAGACCAGATTATTAGGGTTCTGATTATTCCCTTGCCCTAGATCTTGGTTGAGAGATAGTAAGTAGGAGGATTGTATCTCACATGAATAAATGACTTAAAGGTTCTGTCGAATCCGAACATTCCAATTCAGCTAGGGGTTAAACACCTGTTGCTAGACTATGGTCGTTTAATCTGTGGACTGATTAATTAATTAGTGAATTAATTAATTAGGGTCACTGCTAATTGAATTGAGAACCTAGAGGGTCACACACAACAACTTGGTTACATGAGTTGAGGCTTGAAAATGATTAAACGAGTTAATCGGGCCTAGAGGGTTCCACACGTGTGAAATCACACGTGTGGGTCACGTGAGGAGCACGTGTCCTTGGGACACGTGCCTCACACGTGTATATGTATATATATGATATATATTAAATAATTAAATGTGTTAATTATTTAATAGACTTTGGTTTAATTTTGAATTAAAAGGAAAGTCTTATTTTGGAGAAAAATAATCTAGTTAATTAATTATGAATTAATTAATTAGATAAAATAAGTTATTTATTTTAAATAAATAAAGTATAAAATTATCCAAAAATAGTTTGGATATTTTTAGCTCTCTTGAAAGTTGATTTGAATTAGAATTCAAAGTCAAAGTCAAATTACTTGATGATCAAGTAATAGGAGAGAGAGAGAGACCAAAATCCTAGCCCATAAAGGACTGGGAATTTTCGGCCACTTCCCTCCTATATATAGGGGAGCTCGAGCTCCCCTTAGAGCTAATCGAGAATTCTTTTGGTTCATGTGTTGAACACCATCCTTTCTCCAAGATAAATAAAAACCCTAGGTTAAGCCTAAACACTAACTAGAGAACTAGCATCCTTACTAGTTAGATTGTAGTCAAGTTGGTGGACTATCTCTAGAGAACTTCAAGTTAGAAGTTTTGAAGATTCGAGCTTTACCAAAAGTGGGGATCAAGCAAAACGATCAGAAGGGATGATGAAACGATTCTGAACCCGACATGAAACGAATGAAAAAAAACGAACCAAAGAAGATGGCGAAAACCGTTCGTCCATATTCTGAAGGATGAATTTTTTCACGAGGGTTTTGTGACTGGCAGTTTTCTACTTTCGCAAAACTGGTTTTCGAAGGGAGTTTCAATCCTGCTTTTCTCGTTTCATGTTTCTTTCTTTATGTTATATTGTTAAGAACTTCCCTAACATGAATTGAATCTAGGTTGGTTTGGATTGCTATTCCGACAATGGATTCTGAAGTAGAAAGAGACTTTCGAGGGATGGGTTGTCAAGCCGCGAGAAGAGCGTTCTTGGGTGGCTTGAAACGCTTCAAGAAAGAATAAAAGAAAAGTAAGTTTTCTATCTCTATGAATTTGGTTACACGATTGCGAGTCCTAGATCCTTTTGTTGGGAAAATTTTTTAAATTCCGCTGCTTTCTGATTCGTGTTTTCCAACAGCCTTATCCCACGTACTCGTGTTCTTCGCAATTAAAGCTTCCTTGATTTCATCCCGAAGACCTTCCGTAAAGTTCCTAACCTTCATTTCATCGTTGTTCGTAATGTGGGGTACATAAGCACCCAATTTCTCGAATTCCTCAAAGTACTCCATGACCGTTTTATCTCCTTGTTTTAACATGAGAAACTCTTCAAGTCTTCGTTCTTGTAAAACGGCCAGCGCAAACCTTTTCCTAAATTCCCGAACAAACACGTCCCATGTCATCTCTTCGTGCATTACCTCTAATTGTTGGGTAACTCCTTTCCAACGTTGCCTAGCTTGTCCTTGTAGAAGTTGTGTTGCAAAACGTGCCATGTCTTGAGAATTACAAGGCCAGAACTCGAATATGCTTTCTATCTCCGAGAGCTATTCCTCGGCTTTTAAGTCATCTCCTTCTCAGAATTGGGGAGGATCAAATGCCTTAAATTCCCGGTACATCATTGCCATTCGATTTATAGGTGGAACTCTGGTTGAGGATTGACCTTGATGGTATTGATGTTGGTGAGGTTGACCAAAGTGTTGCCGACATGGTGGCATCATGAAAATCTCAACAATTACAATAAAGATATATGCGTGTTGATTAGTAAGGCCTATGTCACGTAGTTAAATCAATCAAGAGCAATTAAAATGCAATGCATCACGTAATGTAAAGATAACCAAATAATTGGAAATTGTCACACGCAAAGCAAATTGAATCGTGATGCAAACGTGCACATAGCCAAATTACCCTATGTCGTACGACCTAGACAAACACGACACGACACTGAACCCCGGTTTTGCAACCTGGGGCTCAGATACCACTTGCGATGTAACACCCCAACCGGTGGGGCACCACACCCCCGTACCATGATCCGACACATGTACGAAATGGAGAGTCTGCACACGCGCCAAGTCACAGCGAACGGGTGGCAAACGAAAACACACACACTAGTTAGGCGGTAACTAACCCTTTACAACTGAAAAGATGCAAAACATGTCAGCGGAAGCAGTATCAAAAAGCTAACTTTTCAAAAACTTTTCATACATTAAACATACAATGCAGAACATGCCAAAAATCATTACACGGGTTCGACTAATCCAGCACCAGTCCTAACCTGTCCCGAATTCAAATCATCAATGAACAAATCTTACTTAAACATATCCGTTCATAGGTTAATAATACAGAACTAAAACTGAATTCAAAATGCAAATGCAAAGACCCAACTAATACAAGACTCGACTCCAAGAGACTCACACCGCCTAGCTCGGACTCCAAAGCCAAAACCTGCAGAGCTAAAAACATAAAGAGGGAGGGGTCAGTCACACTTGACTGAGCGAGGGGGTTAACACACGCACGCTATACATAATATACATAGCAAAGCATGTAAAAAAAGAAGATGTTCGTGAAGCCGGGATTAGTTTTTGTACGCCTAAACATTTGACCATGATAATATATATATAGGGTGATTTAGCAAAGCAGAACAAATGAAACTTAACTTATTTAATGCGTACATTCAAAACATGCAGACTAAGCACACAAGACTCGGCGGGAACCAGTACAACTTACACAAAACAAATCAAAACGAGTACATACCAGGAAAATACATAGGGTGATGGAAGGGTTGCGCGACCCTAACCATCCTAAGCGGATGAGGGGAGTGCTCAATGCTGGTCAAACCCTCGGACTCCATCCCCCAACCTACGCTCAGGTGGGTTCCGGTACATCCCTTACACGGAATTTGGGACCCCATACTCACACTTACACTAATCACGAAAATCGGAAGCTTAAACCCGCTAGACTCACACTTATATACATAGCACATGTATATCGTACTTACATATCACGCCGACCTCAAAATCATAACAGAATCAAAGCTTAGCGTACATAGGCTTATACACAGCTTCATACTTGCAAACTTATGGCAAAACGAATAAATACGTATTTCACACATATCTACTTATACATAGAGGCCTATAAGACACATGCAGACGAAAACCGGCACATTTCATTAGGGTATAACTATATCCTAACCTCACCTCGAACCAAATTAAGACGAAGACAAAGCACTTGATTCACCCCGGAATCAACTTGACGAACAAAACACCACCCCGGGTGCACCTGGACAAACTGAAGGCAAGAGACAAGACTTAGACTCAAGAATGAACGACATAGACGCGCGGCGTATGTTCATGCATAAAGGAGATGCAATCAAGTAGGCATAACACATATTCTAATCAATTACATGCAATGCAAGATAATAAATAGCTTAACATATTCATCTACAATCATATAACACGTTCATGCGCACAAACACTACATATTACAAGGCGGAGATACATAACAAGGTGCATAAATGCTTCGTGTAAATAATGCATATTAAATAAGCAACATAAATCACATATAGCAACAAGTACATACACATATGAAAGATTAAACAAGTTGGGAATGGGTTCGGAGGTGGCAAGGTGCAAGAAAAGCGGAAGGAAAGCATAAGAGATGGTTCCGAGCAAAACCGGCAAAAACTGGAAATTTTCCGAAACGGACAAGCTGTAGAAAAACGGTCATAACGTGAGTTTGAGAAATGGGAATTGAATTTTGTTTCTTGAAACTGAAACTAGACACAAATATCTTTAAAATGGTAGGTTGCTCAAAACGTGGTTCAAAGCGAGGCGAAAATGGCGTACTTTTGAAGTTGGACGAAAGCAGAATTTCGGTGAGATGGCGACACAAATTTCAAACAATTATATCTCATAATATAGAACGAATTTTGAGGTGATTCTAATGGGAGGATGTTCTAGACTTCAAGCGGTTTCCGTAGGTTCAAAAATCAGGCCAATCCGAGTTCAAACAGGGTCAGCACGGCCGTTTCAAAATTGGCCTGGAAACTGACACGGCCGTGTCGGAATAAAAAAAATTCCAACTCGAGAGCTTGACATGGCCGTGTCGGAAATGAACTATGGGCTGACTCGGCCGTGTTGGGTCGTCTTCTCCGAAAAAACACAGCAACAAAGCAAGAGCTCGACGGGGGTGGTTCCCAAACCACCCCAAACCACATTCCGATCAATTAATACACCAAAAACACTCAAATTCAAGTTATATCACATATATATATCACATTAGAACATAAATTGAACTCCGAAACGAGTCCGAACACCTCAAACACGAAATCTATACTATTCATCTTCTTCTCCAAGTTCAAGAAACCAAGCAATAAAATGAGATTCAATCGGTAGAAACAAAGATTAGGACGAGAGAAATCCATATCTTACCTCGGTTCGTCGATTGGGCGAGAGTTGGAGTCGGAACTTGAGCTCAAAGGGAGTGGGTGGCTTTCTTCTCTTTTCTTCTTCTCTCCCTCTTCTCTTGCTTGGACCGAACCAAAATGGGGAGAAAGGGGGTTCGGTCCTCTCTTGTAGGGTCAAGAAACGGGTCGGTTCAAACGGGTATGGTGAAATGGTGTCTGGTCCATTCGGATCGGATTTAAAACGGTAGAGCTAACAAACGGCTTTGAAAATAAAAGTTAATTTCATTGAATCCGAATCGTGGACACGAACTCAATGAAGGGGTCGGAATTCGAATTCGAATTCCCGAGCTCAAGATTGCCACGACGGCCAAAGCACCCTAATTAATTAGGTCCCTAAACTTCAATTATTGAGCATTCGAGCCCAAACAATTAATTAAATCTAAAGCGCATATAACTTAAATAAATACACGTTGACATTTAAAGCATGCGAATTCACATAAATCACGAAATTAAACTCTCTCGTGACGTGTACCTGGAAATGCCGAAGTAGCGGGATGTTACAAACTCTCCCCTTTAAAGAGGACCTGTCCTTAGGTCCTACCGCTCGAGTAAGAACTACGAGCAACTCTCCCGTATTCACCCAAGTTCGAGGTTCATGACGTCCCGACGAGGGTTAGCTCGAGAAAGGTCTTCACACGCCAAGGGGTATTGATTCTTCACTCCAAGCTCAACACGAACTTGATCCCAATTTGGAATAGTTCAAACATTTTTGCACGATAGGAGGGTCTAAAAATGATTCAACTCCCACCGTTTGAATCCATCCAAACCACCCACAACTCGGAATCACGAATGGGGTCGTTAGAGAACTTCCACCATTCGTTCTCCAACCCAAACGGCCTTCTAACACCACTTCCAACCCGTGGTTCGAAGTTGACATTCGAACCGTTGCTTGCCTCTAGCTGAAGACTCTTGGAAGATCGTTGGGTAGACCTTTGCAAAGCACGACCCTCAACTAACCGCAAAGCAAAAGAACTCGAACACTCAAAGCAACCCCAAAAGGTAACAAACAACAAACACACACAAGCAAAGCTAAAAGATGAATGATGCACGTGATATGCATGTTTAAGTGTATCGTTCACCAATGTATGAATGTTCGTGATGGTTTGAGCCAAGGCCAAGGCCATGATTGTAGCTTTCTCGTTCTTGAGGTCGTGGCTTGAACTCTCGATGTGCAATAATACTCCGATTCCCATCCGGCCTTCAATCCCGAACTTGATTTCGATTACCCCACTACCAAGTATGCACTTGTTCTCATTTTCTTTCGCAAATCCGAATCCTTTAAATTTCGATTTGCCTCTATGAATTTCGGTGGTAGATCTTCTTCTCCTATTTTAAGAAAGGTCCCCTATTCGATGGAGTCTTAGGTCCCAATAATTGTTGCCCATCTCCTTCCTTCCAAGATTTGAATAAATCCTCAGGCCCCCCATTTGCGGTTGGTTACACTTGCTCTCAATGTCGTACCCTTAGATTTGAAATCTTCAACTCTATGTATTGATTCTTCCAATCCGATCTTCTCTTCGATTCATTTTTGGTGTCACCCTATCTTCGATATTCTTAATCCCCAAAGAAGGTCCTCAATTCGATCCTTATCCTACTCGTTTCCTCCAATATCATCGTGGAATTCATTTCATAATTGAGTTCCATCTTTAGCCAATCGCCCTAGCCCTAGATTCCTTGCTTAAGTGTTCTCTTGGTCCTGATCTTATTTCCAAGAATTGAATCCTTCAGTTCTTGTTTTATTAACACGACTTCTTGTATAATTCTCGAACCTGGTGTTTCCTTGACGACCTCTAAGTCCAAGTTCTTCACCAATATGCTTCTTGTAGAAATGCCAAAATGCCTTCTTCGGAAGAGGAGTGTCAACTTTTCTTCAAAGCACTCTCGGATCGCATATCTTCAACCCAAAATATAGTTTCTCGAATCTACTTCCTTGACGTATCTTCGTATCACCCCATAGTCGGCAACCCAATCTCGAGGAAGACTTTTAATTCGACCCTCACTTCAACCATCTCTTCCCACTTCATAGGACTTCAAACTCAGCCGTATGAGTGAATCAACATTCTACAAATAAACACTAGATATGCATGTCGGGTTATATGCATAGATGAAATACATCATAGAGTCACTCGAGCACGTAGAAAAATGCTACACATTGTGATTTTAACACATAGAGCAATTTAATTACAAAATTTAATATATTATGAATGCAAGTGCCATGAATGCAAGTACCTCAATTCTCGGGTTCATGTAGGTCTCCAATTTGAAGTCGTTGACCTCGCGTTCGGTGCTTGTTACCTCTCTGTTGTTCACACTCGGAGATCTTGTGCTCGATTGACCCGCAAGCATAACATCTCTTCAATCTATCCCAACAAGCATCGTAGGCATGGTTGGTCCCTCCGCAGTGGGTACAAGGTTGAAGCACTTTCTTTGACTTTGTAGAATTCCCGGTCTTATGCTTCTTCCCACGAATCTTCTTAGTTGGAGTCCCGGATTCGTAAGATTTTCCTCCTACTATTAGATTGGTGCATACACTCGATTCATGTCCAGGCTCCGGTTCCTCATTTTCTTTGCTTCTTTTTATAATCCACGTTTCGACCTTTAAAGCTCTCTTTGTGGCCTTATCCCACGTACTCGTGTTCTTCGCAATTAAAGCTTCCTTGATTTCATCCCGAAGACCTTCCGTAAAGTTCCTAGCCTTCATTTCATCGTTGTTCGTAATGTGGGGTACATAAGCACCCAATTTCTAGAATTCCTCTAAGTACTCCATGACCGTTTTATCTCCTTGTTTTAATATGAGAAACTCTTCAAGTTTTCGTTCTTGTAAAACGGCCGGCGCAAACATTTTCCTAAATTCCCGAACAAACACGTCCCATGTCATCTCTTCGCGCATTGCCTCTAATTGTTGCGTAACTCCTTTCCAACGTTGCCTAGCTTGTCCTTGTAGAAGTTGTGTTGCAAAACGTACCATGTCTTGAGAATTACAAGGCCACAACTCGAATATGCTTTTTATCTCCGAGAGCCATTCCTCGGCTTTTAAGTCATCTCCTTCTCGGAATTGGGGAGGATCAAATGCCTTAAATTCCCGGTACATCATTGCCATTCGATTTATAGGTGGAACTCCGGTTGAGGATTGACCTTGATGGTATTGATGTTGGTGAGGTTGACCAAAGTGTTGCCGACGTGGTGGCATCCTGAAAATCTCAACAACTACAATAAAGATATATGCGTGTTGATTAGTAAGTGCCTATGTCAAGTAGTTAAATCAAGCAAGAGCAATTAAAATGCAATGCATCACGTAATGTAAAGATAACCAAATAATTGGAAATTGTCACACGCAAAGCAAATTGAATCGTGATGCAAACGTGCACATAACCAAATTACCCTATGACGTACGACCTAGACAAACACGACACGACACGGAACCCCGGTTTTGCAACCTGGAGCTCGGATACCACTTGCGATGTAACACCCTAAGCGGTGGGGCACCACACCCCCGCACCATGACCCGACACGTGTACGAAATGGAGAGTCTGCACACGCGCCAAATCACAGCGAACGGGTCACAAACGAAAACACACACACTAGCTAGGCGGTAACTAACCCTGTATAAGTGAAAAGATGCAAAACATGTTAGCGGAAGCAGTATCAAAAAGCCAACTTTTCAAAAACTTTTCATACATTAAACATACAATGCAGAACATGCCAAAAATCATTACACGGGTTCGACTAATCCAGCACCTGTCCTAACCTGTCCCGAATTCAAATCATAAATGAACAAATCTTACTTAAACATATCCGTTCATAGGTTAATAATACAGAACTAAAACTGAATTCAAAATGCAAATGCAAAGACCCAACTAATACAAGACTCGACTCCAAGAGACTCACACCGCCTAGCTCGGACTCCAAAGCCAAAACCTGCAGAGCTAAAAACATAAAGAGGGAGGGGTCAGTCACACTTGACTGAGCGAGGGGGTTTACACACGCACGCTATACATAATATACATAGCAAAGCATGTAAAAAAAAAAAGATGTTCGTGAAGCCGGGATTAGTTTTTGCACGCCAAAACATTTGCTCGTGATAATATATATATAGGGTGATTTAGCAAAGCAGAACAAACGAAACTTAACTTATTTAGTGCGTACATTCAAAACATGCAGACTAAGCACACATATCCAAACATATTTTATTAGGTTAAAAGTATAACAAATTTTATCTTAATTTGAGAATCTACCCCCGTTTCACGAACTTATAACCGACAAACAAGACTCGGCGGGCACGAGTACAACTTACACAAAATAAATCAAAACGAGTACATACTAAGAAAATACATAGGGTGATGGAAGGGTTGCGCGACCCTAACCATCCTAAGCGGATGAGGGGACTGCTCAATGCTGCTCAAACCCTCGGACTCCATCCCCCAACCTACGCTCAGGTGGGTTCCGGTAAATCCCTTACACGGAATTTGGGGCCCAACACTTACACTTACACTGATTACGAAAATCGGAAGCTTAAACCCGCTAGACTCACACTTATATACATAGCACATGCATATCGTACTTACATATCACGCCGACCTCAAAATCATAACAGAATCAAAGCTAAGCGTACATAAGCTTATACATAGCTTCATACTTGCAAACTTATGGCAAAACCAACAAATACGTATTTCACACATATCTACATATACATAGAGGCTTATAAGTCACATGCATACGAAAACCGACACATTTCATTAGGGTATAATTATATCCTAACCTCACCTCGAACCAAATGAAGACGAAGACAATGCACTTGATTCACCCCGGAATCAACTTGACGAACAAAACACCACCCCGGGTGCACCTGGACAAACTGAAGGCAAAAGACAAGACTTAGACTCAAGAATGAACGACATAGACGCATGGCGTATGTTCATGGATATACGAGATGCAATCAAGTAGGCATAACACATATTTGAATCAATTACATGCAATCCAAGATATTACATAGCTTAACATATTCATCTACAATCATATAACACGTTCATACGCACAAACACTACATATTACAAGGCGGAGATACATAACAAGGTGCATTGATGCTTCGTGTAAATAATGCATATTAAATAAGCAACATAAATCACATATAGCAACAAGTACATACACATAAGCAAGATAAAACAAGTTGGGAATGGGTTCGGAGGTGGCAAGGTGCAAGAAAAGCTGAAGGAAAGCATAAGAGATGGTTCCGAGCAAAACCGACGAAAACTGGAAATTTTCCGAAACGGACAAGCTGTAGGAAAACGGTCATAACTTGAGTTTGAGAAATGGGAATTGAGTTTTGTTTCCGGGAATTGAAACTAGACACAAATATCTTTAAAATGGTAGGTGGCTCAAAACGTGGTTCAAAGCGAGGCGAAAATGGCGTACGTTTGAAGTTGGACGAAAACAAAATTTCGGTGAGATGGCGACACAAATTTCAAAAAATTATATCGCACAGTATAGAATGAATTTTGCGGTTATTCCAATGGGAGGATGTTCTATACTTCAGGAGGTTTCCGTAGGTTCAAAAATCAGGTCAATCCGAGTTCAAACGAGGTCAACACGGCCGTGTCAGAATTGGCCTGGAAACTGACACGGCCGTTTCGGAATAAAAAAAATTCCAACTCGAGAGCTTTACACGGCCGTGTCCGAAATGAACTAGGGGCTGACACGGCCGTGTTGGCTCGTCTTCTCCGAAAAAACACAGCAACAAAGAAGGAGCGCGATGGGGGTGGTTCCCAAACCACCCCAAACCACATTCCGATCAATTAATACACCAAAAACACTCAAATTCAAGTTATATCGCATATATATATCACATTAGAACATAAATTGGACTCCGAAACGAGTCCGAACACCTAAAACACTAAATCTATACTATTCATCATCTTCTCCAAGTTCAAGAAACCAAGCAATAAAATGAGATTCAATCGGTAGAAACAAAGATTAGGACGAGAGAAATCCATGTCTTACCTCGGTTCGTCGATTGGGCGAGAGTTGGAGTCGGAACTTGAGCTCAAAGGGATTGGGTGGCTTTCTTCTCTTTTCTTCTTCTCTCCCTCTTCTCTTGCTTGGGCCAAACCAAAATGGGGAGAAAGAGGGTTCGGTCCTCTCTTGTAGTGTCAAGAAACGGGTCGGTTCAAATGGGTAGGGTGAAACGGTGTCCGGTCCATTCGGATCGGATTTAAAACGGTAGGGCTAACAAACGGCTTTGAAAATAAAAGTTAATTTCATTGAATCCGAATCGTGGAAACGAACTCAATGAAGGGGTCGGAATTCGAATTCGAATTCCCGAACTCAAGATTGCCACGATGGCCAAAGCACCCTAATTAATTAGGTCCCTAAACTTCAATTATTGTGCATTCGAGCCCAAACAATTAATTAAATCTAAAGCGCATATAACTTAAATAAATACACGTTGACATTTAAAGCATGCGAATTCACATAAATCACGAAATTAAACTCTCTCGTGACGTGTACCTGGAAATGCCGAAGTAAGGGGATGTTATATGACCCCTCCTCGTTGTTTTCTTTTTCACCTTTTGTTCTTTGAGTTTCAGGTTCTCTTAGAGGTTGTTCGTGCTAGGCGTCGGTCGTTTCTTTTGAGTTTTGGGGTGTTTAGCGAGTTCATGCATTGTTTTAGTTTATTATGTACCTTTGAATTTTCGAAACATGTATAAGACTTTAAATTTGGAAGTTAGTATATTTGTATTACCTAATGCAATTCATTATAGTATATTTGATTAATTTCCGAGCAGGAATATTGGTATGTATGAATCCTTGTGCTTCCTCATGTGTATTTGTTTTTTTTTTTTTTTTGCGCATTCTGATTTAGGGTCTAGACCGCCTAGCCTAGGTGAGATTTTGTTTGTCACCCGTTCGCCGTAGCTTGGTGCGTGTACGGAGTCTCCATTTCGTTACACGTGTCGGGCTATGGTGCGGGGGGTGTAGTCCCTTGTGCTCCAGGGTGCTACAACCTAAAGTGGTATCAGAGCTCCCGGTTGCAAAACTTGAGTTCTAGCATTGTGTCGGGTCTGTCTAGGTCGTTCGACTTAGGATTATGTGCTTGTTTGCATTCATTCTCGTTTTTACGTGAAATATTTGAATTATTTGCATTAATTGTTTACACGAACATGCACTAAACTCCGCATGCATCGATATTTTGGAATCATTTTCCTTATTTTAGGAGGGCTTCTTCATCTCGGTATGAATCATCGAAAGGAATACATGGGAAACAAGCAACCCCGATCTACAAGAAATTTAAATAGTTCAATCCGCTGAAGTGGACTGGAGGTGATGAAGTTAGAGCCGAAGAATGGTTATACGAGATACTAGAGATTTGGAAAAATTATCCGGGATCATCACAAGGGAAGGTAGAGTTTACTTCCCATTTATTTCAAGGCCAAGCTTCAAATTGGATAAAAGAATTAAGATCGACAGTGAAAGAATCCGGAAAAGAGCTCACTTGGGAGATATTTACTCGGGAATTTTGTTATAAGTATATTCCTCCAAGTGTGATGGTTAGAAGACTCCAAGAATTTTTTAATCTGGAGCAAGAACGAAAGAAGGTGGACGACCTCATAATGGAATTTGAAAGTTCGGGAGCTGACAAAGATTGCCCTAAGGTTCAGAGTTATTTACAAGAACGTAGAGATAGTATGCTTCAAATTTTTTCAAGCCTCATCGGTGCACGAATAGTCCGAGGAATTTAGAAGAACGGTTCAAGTGAAAATGGATAATCAAAAGATGGAGTCTCACTCCACTTATGTAGGATTTTTGGCTCAAGCAAGAGACCCGTATCTCAAACGGAGCTTCAAGAATTTGAAAGTGGCAACATCGACAAGAAGAAAAAGAAGAAAATTCAATCATCAAAGAAGGATTTGATGCCCTTTCCGTGGGAGATAATTCAATGCTCTTATTGTCAAAGCCCAAATCATACGGAAGAGGTGTGTAGGAAAAAATCAAGAAGGTGCTACATATGTGCAGATTTGGAACGTCTAGTAAATGGGTGCCCGAAGAATAGGAATTCAAAGCCAACGAAAAGCCGTGGTTCCAAGGCATCAACTCAAGTCCGAGTTGAAGCAAGTGGAGATAAAGATTTGGATGCCAAGTTCAACATTTCCGTTACGGTGAAAGGTACACGAAACATTCATGGAATTTCATATATGCATCTTTTTTTTTATTTCGGGAAAACCCATTTGTTTGTTTTTATTTCGGGAAAACCCATTTGTAAGGGAGTGCCCGGGAGTGTTGGTGAGTTGTGAGGGCTGAGCTTACCGGTGGTTCTTTTGAAGGTGCCTTGTTCTAGTTAAGGTACGATGTTACCGTAGGCGTTGGTGGTTGCTTTTGGAGGTCCTTTTTGGAGCTCAATGATATTTTCGGGTACTGGATTGAAGGCCAACCCATTTATATCCTTCAAGGAGCGGTTGGTTATTCCGGGACGGTGCGTTAAGCTTCGTGGCTTACCTTTGGGTTAACCAAAGGGTCGAGCCAAGGTTGAAGAGACGAATACCGGAGTAAGACCTTCTTGATGATTCCTTGAGAGTTGGGATTTATCACCACTTGATAGGGACATTGAGACGGGCGTGGTCTTTATCCCGGAGTTGGACCCTTTTCAGGAGATTCCCAACCCGTAGATTCTAGCGTGGGTGTTGGAGTTCAACATGTGGTCGATAAACTCTTAGAACGTAGTTTTCATCATTTTTAGCATTTCTTCGTGGAGTGCTTAGTCCTCTCTAAGGAAGAAGATAGGACTTTAAGATGAGTATAAATTACCGTGAGCTACACGAGTTAACCGTGGAAGAGGAATACCATTTTCTTTCTTCGAGGAGTTGGAGGTTCGAGCTTCTTCAGAGTTTCGTTAGTGGCTCCGAGTGTGGTTTCCATAAGGGTATTGTCGGCTAAGTGTACGGGTGGAAGAACCGAGAATTACCTCAGAGGATAAGTCTCTAGCGTTACCTGGATTCGACAAGAGATTCATCTTTTATAGGCGACCATCCCGTGACATTAAAGACATAGAAGAGGCACAGTTTTGAGTGGATAAGGTTTTTGAAAAGAGTTACTTTCGGAACAAGCTTTGCTTACCCGAGGGTACTCGAAACTCCTCCATTGCAATCGAGGTACTAAGGAAGACTTCGGTTGTGTGTGCTAACGGAGAGTTGGAGCCTAGGTCTCTAGAAGTGTTTGGACACGAGAGTAAGTCCAATCGTGGTTCTAAACTTGATGATCCGGTTACGATGTATTGGCATAAGAAGAGATGTTGCCAAATTAGTGTAGCAATGTCTAATATGCCATCGGTGGAAGACCGAACATCGAGAACTAGAAGGATTCTCCAACTACTTCTAAATCCTATTTGGAAGTAGGAGCAAATTGACTAAGGGCTTCGTGTCCGGTTTGCTAATATTAAGGAGAATTTAAGAGATTCGAGAGGTTGCTCATTTTAAATGAGTTGACCCGTGTTCTCTTAGTCCGGTTGTTCGTCGAGAGTTTGAGAGCTTCGTGGTTTGGAGGAGAAGATCTCTTGAGTTGAACCTCGTTCCAAGAGTCGTTCAAGACCCTGCTTAGAACCTGAGGACAGGTCCTTTTGAAGGAGGGGAGTTTGTAATATCCCGCTCGTCCGACCGTACAGGTACGACTTATCGAGAGTGTTATGTGTGCATTTAATTATTTATTTATGCCTTTAAATGTTTAATTAATTGCATAAGTGCTTATTTGAATATTTATTTGTATTAATTGTTATGTATTTAAACGTTTTCCCCCGTTTGATCCCTTTTTTGATCCGCATGTCCCCGTACTTGCTCCTAATTATGTGACAATGTGTTATGCATGAAATAAGTGTTTTAAGAATTTATTTAAGTGCTCGTTAATTGTTCTTGATCCCCCGTATTTCGTCCGTATAGAGCCTCGTGTTACAGCTTTGCCATATTTTACCATTTTGGCCATAACTTGAGCTATCTTTGACCAAATCAACCCCTACTTGGCCCCACATCATCATAACGCAGCCCTCTTTCACTCTCTTTATCCCTTATTTCGTTCAAGCCAAGAGAGAAGGGGGAAAAACAGCTGGAAACCGAGATGAAAGGGAGAGAAGGAAGCACCATGCCATTTTTCAATTTTCAAGCTCGTTTCTCATTTGATTCGTCTCAAATTTGAAAGGTAAGTCCGGTTTTGTATTCTCCATCTCTTGACCTTTCTTTTAAGTCCATAATTGATGAATTATATGATCATTTGAGCATTCTTTGGTTAGCAACATGAATAGTAAGGGTTTAGAGCGTATTTGATGAATTTGCTTGAGTTCTTGATATTCGTACGAACCAAATTTGCATGCTAGCTTAGGATTTATTAGAGTTTGATTCAAGAAATTTGGGTTTTTATATGAATATGTGTATACATGGTCCCTTCTCCATTTCCTTGAATTTTGGTCCGGTTTTTGCATGACTTTTGCCAAGTATTTGATGTATATTTGTTGCATATTCCTTCCCTTGCTTGTTGGTTTGAGTTTGAGTGGTTTTTGGTAGTGTTTTGCTGCTGTTTTTGCATCTACTGTTGTTGCTGCTGTCGCCGGAGGTCGCGCCCACGAATGGGGGAAGAAGAAATCTGGTCGCGCCCGCGACCAAAAAATGGCCCAGCTTCGACCGCGACCCTTTTTGGCCTATATTTGGTCTCCCTCGCGACCCGTTTTTGCACCTGTTTCGACCTATGCTACTGCGTGCTTTCCGTTTTCTTTTTCGTCCAAGTTTTCCTTGTTTTTCTTGCTTTCTTTTTATATTGTATGCATGTATAACTTGTATATTTTGTGTTATGTGATTTATTGTGAATTTATTACTTGAAATCGATGCTCTTGCATGAAATAAATGGCCTAACATGCTATATATGTCTTGTATTTGCATGCATGCAAGAGTGTTCTATTTATTTGATTTGTATGATATCTATTTTCTTCTTTTATGATATGTGTGAATCGTATCCATGCTATTTAATGCGTTAAGCTTGTTGTATGAAACATATAAATTCGTTTAACGTGAAATAAATGGCCTACGTGCGTCTTAAAACATACATGCATGAACCTAAGTGATGCTTAATTTCTTTGCATGGTAATTCCTTGATCCTTTCATGACTTACATGCATAGTTAATTTAATTTGTGGCATGTTATGTGTGTTACATGAAATTTAAGAAGGCATTTAACGTAAATTATGGAATTTAATATGTATTATGAATCCACATGCGTGAAATGATTTCTCATTATTTCTCTTAGGCATCATTGCATTCATATTCATATGCCGAGCATTTAAGTGGTTCATATTGAGTTTAAGATTGTCCCTTCACCTTTGTTTTGTCATTAAGTCCGTTTCGTGGTTGACAAGGAGGTGTTTTAGAAGTATTTTGGTTCGTCGCGTCCAGTGTGGTCGACAAGGCGAGGTTTTCTTCCTTTTTAGTTAAATAACCTACAACCCTACATGTATTCTTAAGCCCGCATGCGATATACGTATATATATATATATATAATTATGTAAATACGTGTTTGATTAGTATTTTGTGGGATTTACCCCTTTTGCTATGAAATATTGGGAAAACACTTTTTTATATGTACGTAACCTATTTTATGTTTATTTGGTTTGAAACGGTTGGTGTGTGTGAACGTTTTGAAAATAACGAGAAATACGACTTTGAATATAAGTCGAAAAATTCTAAAATTTCGAAATTAATAAGACTATGAATTCTGACTTATGAAATGGTCCCGGGGAAGTGGTATGTGATTCTCGGGTCTTCCATGGGGTCGCCAAGCTCTCTCATCAACACAACCCCAATTTGATATAGGAAAATTCGCCCATCCTCGGGAGTTGGAGGGGAAGGTGGTTTTTCGGTTATCGGCGGTTAACACCCGTAGAGGAGCGGGTAGGATCCCCCGACTCACACATTTTTACGAGAAAACAGGGTTGAGTGAATGTTAACTCATCCCCAAACGGTGAAAGGGTGGATTGTTTATGAGCTTTGCTTTATTTTGATTCCGTTTCTGCTTTAAAAGGAGTTAGGTGGGTTTGAACTCGTTCTCGCCGAGTCTTTGATTTCTGCTTATGTTTGTTGTTCGTGAAACGGGAGTGGACTTGGATAATTGGTAAAATTTGGTTATTTTGGGCTGTTATCCTAAAATCTTTTATATATTTACTATCACGGGCAAAAATGATTTAGATTGCCAAAACCACGCCCCGATTCATGAACTTTCTGATTTGAATATGCTCTATTCTATTATTTACGTACGTGTGAGTGTGTTAGCCCCCTCACCAGTTATTAAGACTGACCCCTCCTCGTTGTTTTCTTTTTCCCCTTTTGTTCTTTGGGTTTCAGGTTCTCTTGGAGGTTATTCATGCTAGGCGGCGGTCGTTTCTTTTGAGTTTTGGGTCGTTTAGTGAGTTCATGCATTGTTTTAGTTTATTATGTACCTTTAAATTTTCGAAACATGTATAAGACTTTAAATTTGGAAGTTAGTATATTTGTATTACCTAATGCAATTCATTATAGTATATTTGATTAATTTCCGAGCATGAATATTTGTATGTATGAATCCTTGGGCTTCCGAATGCGTATTTGTTTATTTTCGCACACTCTGATTTAGGGTCTAGACCGCCTAGCCTAGGTGACATTTTTTTTGGTACCCGTTCGCCGTAGCTTGGTGCGAGTGTGGAGTCTCCATTTTGTTACACAGGTCGGGCTATTGTGCGGGGGGGTGTAGTACCTTGCGCTCCGGGGTGCTATATATCGGGCCCACGGTAAGCTCTTGCACAGTTCCACACTGTTGGCATGACCCCTGAATCCACTAGGAGATTGGTGGAGGAAGGAGTTCTGGGCTTAGGTAGTCATGCACCCTCTGCTCACCGTGACTGGATGGTTGAAGGCTAGCTAACCTTCCCATTATGAAGGGAAAAGGAGATCTTGGGGGAATCTGGCACCACGGGTTACCCAGGGATTATTGCCTAGATTGATCACACTATTGCACTGATTTCACTGTATGGTACTAATTGAATTGCATGATCACTCTTAAACTGAACTTAATCATTGTAAACTGTCGGAGTTTGGTTGGAGATTGTGCACGCTCACTCGCCGTGCTACAAATAGCATGTAATTGTCAATTAATTGTAAAATTGATAGTTGTAAAGTCCGAGCATTGAACCACCGATTTCTTGCCTACTCGGGAACTACTTTACCTGAAAATTTGCTCAGGATTTACAGCTTGCATGTTCATGTTCCTATATGTACGTATAACTCATGTTTACTCAGTTTTTAAAGACTGACCCCTCTTTTCCCTTTTCTCCAGGTTCTTTACAGGTTGTTGCTAGGCGGAGTTAGAGTCGTAGTGTCTTCGTTCGAGTTCCACTTGTACACTTGAGTCACATAGCACATTGTCACATTGTAATTGCAAGTGTTATTGTATTACTCTTTGGATCGAAATATTGTTCAGGCTTAAAAGCCAACTGTCAATTGTTGAAAATATTGATTCGGGACAGTTTGCATGATTAGTTGAACCCGTTGTTAGGTTACATGATGCTTAATATTAATGGATCTTATTGTAGTTTAAATTGTCTTGAATTCTTCCGCACCGCATTTTGTTTTATCAGATTGATTGGTACAGGGTTAAATCCGCCTAGCTAAGACAGTCTTTTCATTGTCACCCGTTTGCTATGAGTCCCATTCATGTATGGATTGCCCATTTCATGCATGGACTTGACTCATAGTGCGGGGGATGTGGTGCCTCTCGTCCCGGGTGCTACATCTCAAGGTGGTATCAGAGCCCGGTTGAAAAACCAGGGTTCCTTGAGTCGTGTCGTGTCAAGTCTACCTCAACCAGCTTAGGAATTAATTGTTAACGTGTGCATTGCGTTGATCATGGACATTAAGTGTTAGAATTTAATGGAAATTACATTGTTGAATAGATTTGATTTCAATTTTGTTGAGTTAAGTGTTGCATCAAATTTGTGGCTTTGATGTTAATTATGTGACATGAGCATGTACTAATCGCGTTCATTTATTTTGAAATAAGTTATCATTTATAGGTTACAAAGATAATATCAACCACGGTCAATCTCTACGACAACCACAATTTATCATGTGCTCTTCTCTTTAGCACGGAAGTGTAAGAAATGCACCGGGGCTATGTACAAGAATTTGAGGGATGTGGCCTTTTTAAAATAAGGTTTTGGCTCGAATGGTGTAGTTCGGAATGAGAGGGAAATTTGAAGGAAATGTTACAAGCCCTATTTCGATGGTGAATCCATGATGAGACAGAATTTGGTCTGTAATGATTTGGATGCACAAGAATAACATGTATATCTACACTATGAAGATTTTAACCAGATTCCATAGGATTGTTCACCCAAGGAAAATGAAGAAAAACCTCGCAGGTGTTTAAATTTGAGGCTTCTATCAACAAGGAGGTGATGATTTTCAAGAAAATTAACAACAAAGTAGGCATAAGCGACAAACATTATCTAACTCGAGAAAGAACCAAAGGAAAATATGGAAAAAATTATAAATCGGGGATTAGGTCGGTAAAGAATGATGAAGAGACTAAGAAGAAGGGAATTGAGATCACTTTGGGTTTCGAGTAAGGAAAAGTCGGATTGGGATTTATTTTCCAGATCCAAACTGAACTGTCATGTTGTGAGCGCGAATTGGGAAATACGGAGTAACCAATGAAAACAATAAAAGAAGGCAAAGAACTATCGGGAAGGAAATTATGTGCTCAAGTATAAACACTTAGAGAACAAGTCATACAACCAATTAAAAAAAAAAAAAAAAAGAGTAAATTTTGAGGACTTCAATCAAGGTGACGACTAGATAAAGTCGAGATAACAATTGGAATAAGGAAATTTTGATCAAAGAGATAACTATGGTGAAGGTTTAGGCAACACTTAGAGATTGATAACTGGAAAAGAATTGGGTTCAGGAAATTGCAATCTCGGAGCATGGAAGCGCACAAGTTGATGTAAGAAAAACTTTGAAGATTTAGAAGACCGTGGGTAAACAAGAAATGATCAACAATTCGAGACAAGCTTATAATTCAACGAACAAGGAAAAATGTTAGGTTAAAGCTTATCACTACTATGGTGACAGATTCAATGCATTCATAAACATGTGCATCATACGCTGCATTAACAAAATTTGACTCTTAATTATGTATGTTCATTATAACTTTCATCCTGATTGCATATTTGGCGTGCTAAATTCATCGTTTTAAATTGATTCAATTTCTCTATTTATATTCGCATCTTTAATTCATATAATTTTTCCAACGTGTCGCATATTAATTGTTGAAAAAGTGCTATGTGCATGTGCATATTAATCCGACATTCATCGTTAAGTGTTTGCTTGATAGGAAGTTTCCTTCAACTCACTCCCCAAGTTGTTTGCAACCGAGCCATACTTGAATCAAGGAAAGAGAAAAAAATTTAGGTTGTATCGGTGGATAAAAAGGAAAGAAAGGAATATCGAAGTTCGGGAGAATAGAGCTGAAGGTTTGGAACAAAATATGTGGGTTGTTATCCCTACCCAAATTCAAAGTGAATGGGAGTAAGATCACCGAACACGCTGAATAGCGAGGACCATTTATACCAAGGAAGTTTAGTTGAAGAAGTTAAGAATCTTGGATCCAAGAAGCGATGGAATGAGTTCATCGGATAAGAATAGAAATTTTAAGGGGGAGAGCCGACCGGGAGATGGTTAAATTTATGATTTTGCTTGAAGGGGTCACTTCTAGTAGGAGCAACATAAATGTAAGAATTAACAAGTAATGAGACTCTACAAAGCAATGGTAAGGGATGAACTGAGAGATTTTAACATCCGATGGACTTCGAGATCGAGGTGGGAAAAGACTTCGGGAATAATATTGGAATAGACAAGTGTTGCGAGAGATGAAGATACGGATTCAAAGAGAGTTGAAAAATTAATGGATAAGATGGGGTAAAGGATGATTGATGGTAACCTTGGCGATAAGAACAATGTTGTGGGTTCTTATTATGGGACACGTACCAACTCAATCTTTCAAAATTAAAAGGATGGTGTTTTGTGTAACATGCTTCATATTTCGAAGATGATGGGACCGAGAAGAATTACAAGAATTGGTAAAAGAGGCAATTGGGTAAGAGAAGCCGACCCAACCGTTATACTCCGTGATCGGCTAAGTGAGAGTCAATTTGACCGATCTTGGAAGTGGAACACCTAGAAGGGAATACATAATATGAACAAAGGAGAATACGAATTTGTTGGTTGTTTTCCACAATGAACCAGGGGACACTATTAGGATTGAGGGCTATGATTCGAGTTATTAAAGATTAGATCGAGTAATTGAGAAAACAGGGTATAAGTTGTGATGAGAAGCGAGTTAATCGGGTTACAGGCAAGCACACACTCAAGAGCGGAAAATCGGACCGTGATGGCTAGTAAAGATAAGGGAATTAATCGTAGAATGAAGACCGGGTGATCGTTAAAGCATTGGACATATCGGGGATTTCAATGTCCGACACTATGGGTAGAGGAATCTCCAACATCAACTCAAGTGTGGAAATGGATCATCACCATGGAAGATTCCCGAATCACGGTGAACGGTACGCCTAAACATGCATATCATGCGCATCATGCCTTTCTATTATTGTAGGATATGCTTCCTTATCTTTTGTTAAATTTCTTTTGTGTGGTCGATAACTGAGGTACTTATTATTTTCCTACTTGCTCATTCTATGATTGTGGAGTGAGTGTTTATTTAATTGTCTTCATGGGCCCTCTTGTCGCTTGTTCGACAGACGGGGTTCTCTCGCAGCTTGTTTGGGAGACGGGGTGCTATCATTGTTTGCTTGAGAGACGGGGCTCTCTCATTGTTGTTTGCTGCTTGTTTAACTTGCTGTAGCGGCAGCTTAGATTTCTCGAGAGTTTAGGTTCTGATGAGTTAAGGGCCGTGCCTTAATAGCAATAGAAGACCCTAGTTGCTTGAAGACCTTTTCCGAACTAATTCCTGACGGGGAGTTGCTAACCCCTCGTGGGATGAACATGGGAGAGTTGCTTAAGAGTCCAGAACTCGAGGCATTGGACCTGGGGACCAAGTCCTCTTAAGGGGAAGAGATTGTAACGCCCCAGTTTTCCAGTCGTTCAGGTACGCGCGCCACGCGTGTGAGTTTTGAGGTTTAGGGTTTATTTAATTTCCTTTTCGTTCTTTTATTTGGTTAATTTAATTTATTTACTTGTAATCTTTCCTAAATTATATGATTTAAATTGCTAATTTTCGTGAATTCAATTACGTGAGTTGTGTATTCATTTTCCTGGACGTGATTTATGTGTCTAATTATTTCTAACTGTGAGAATTACATATTTAATTTCCCTTAATTGCAACTTTGTGTAATTTTTGAACTTAATTGATAAATTGATAAGGAATAAATTGCCACATTCATATCTTTGATACTTGATTGCATTCATTTAAATTTACAAAGGACCAAGTTGCAATTTTCCTTTTCTTCCCCTTCCTTTTTCACGAGATACATATACATACATACACAAACTTTCTCTTCACTTTTCCTTATCCAAAAGACAAGCAAGAACCCTCCATTCCTTCTCCCTTCCAATCTCGATCCAACCAAGAAAGCAAAAGGCCAAGTTTCCTTCTATTTTCTTCAAGATTTGAGCTCAAGACTTCATCTCCTTCATCCCCTTCTTTTCTTCTTTCAAGGTGAGTTATATATATATATGTATATATATTTGATGAGTTCTTGGAAGTTTATTAGGGTTTATGATTTATAATGAATTCATGAGCTAATATGAACTATATGTGATGATTTGGGTTGGATTTTTGCACTTATAACTTGGTTTTATGAAGGTTTAATTATATGGAATCATATTTTCATACTAAGGGGTTTCATGAATGATCTTGATGAATTAAGCATGTTTTCTTGGATATTATGTTGCCTAAATGACATATATGAGTTATATACATGTTATATGTTAGTTTTGAGGTGTTTAATTGTTGTGGTTTGGTGTTGGTTTGGCTTGGGAGCCAAATTTCGAGCCTTGCCCTGTTTTTTCAATCAGCGACATGCCAAACGGCTGTTTGGGGCCTTAGTTCAAATACCAAACGCCTGTTTGCGAACCTACTGCCTAATCCGAGAGCTTCCAAACGCCCGTTTCTGCTTTCAGTTCATTTTTCAAACGCCCGTTTACCCCCCCAAACATGTTTCGATTGACCTGAAAATCGAATTGTAGAAACTAAATTGAGTCTAGAGTATTATCTAATTAGAATCACCTCAATATATTTTCTGGTTTGGGAGTTATAACCATTTTAATTTGGTGTCGCCACTTCACCGAAAATCTGCATTCACTCTACTTCGGGCTTACGCCATTTTCTCCTTGCTTTGAACCACAAAACGATCCATATATAATCGGAAAGGTCTACTTGTTTGGTTTTATATCCAATAAACAAAACCTAATTTCAACTTCTACAACTCAAGATATTCCAGTTTTCCTACAGCTTGCACATTTCCGAAAACTGTCAGCTTTTGCCAAACTTCAGTAAAACCCCTCATATTGCATTCCTTTCACTTCCTTGGCTCCCGTATGTGACTTATATGAATTATATGCTTGCTTAATTGATAGTTATGATCTTATTTTACACTCCTTGGTCTTTACTTGCTTAAGTTTGATTGTTTGAATTCGTGCTTGATATATGAATTGAATTTGTTTGAGTAATTGAGCATATGAACACGATCACACCATTCCATGACATTCTTATACTTTATTTCATATTGAATTATGTTATGACATGATACACCACTTCATAAGCATAGCCGTGCGTCCTATTTGGTATCATATCGAGTCTTATCTCACGAGTACACATCGTTCCCTTTCTTATACAGTTTATCTCCAGGGCGGAGATATCGTGATCAGATAGGCACCGGCATAGCTCTTATTCTTGTATTGTCGCTTGTCAGGTGAGGATGTTTTCATTCTAGTTACGTATATAACCCTAAAACTTGCATGAATAGAATTCAGCCAAAAATCATATTTATACTTATATTATTTCCAAAATGGCTGACCGTTCCTGTTTTGGCAAGATAATGTACTGCACAGTGATTGTGAGCCCTAGAACTTGTGTATTGAGCGAGCTAGGGAGGTAGTGGGCCCACGGTAAGCTCTTGGACAGTTCCACACTGTTGGGATGACCCCTGAATCCACTAGGAGATCGGTGGACGAACGAGTTCCGGGCTTAGGGAGTCATGCACTCTCTGCTCACCGTGACTGGATGGTTGAAGGTTAGCTAACCTTCCCATCGTGGAGGGAAAAGAGATCTTGTGGGAATCCGGCAACACGGGTTACCCAGGGATTATTGCCTAGACAGATTATACTGATTGATCACACTACTGCACTGATTGCACTGATTTCACTGTATGGTACTAATTGAATTGCATGATCACTCTTAAACTGAACTTAATCATTGTACACTGTCGGAGTTTGGTTGGAGATTGTGCATGCTCACTCACCGAGCTACAAATACCCTGTAATTGTAAATTAATTTTAAAATTGATAGTTGTAAAGTCCGAGCATTGAACCACCGATTTCTTGCCTACACGGGAACTGCTTTACCTAAAAATTTGCTCGAGATTTACAACTTGTATGTGCATGTTCCTATATATACGTATACCTCCTGCTCACTCAGTCTTCTAGAGACTGACCCCTCTTTTCCCTTTTCTCCTGGTTCTTTACAGGTTGTTGCTAGGCGGAGTTAGAGTCGTACTATCTTCGTTTGAGTTCCACTTGTACACTTGAGTCACATATCACATCATTTGAAAATATTGCTTAAGAGTTATTGATTCGGGATAGATTGCATGATTAGTTGAACCCGTTGTTAGGTTGCATGATGCTTAATGTTAATAGATCTTATTGTGGTTTAAATTTTCTTGAATGCTTCTGCACCGCATTTTGTTTATCTGATTGATTGGTATAGGTTTAAATCCGCCTAGCTAAGACAGTCTTTTCATTCTCACCCGTTCGCTATGAGTCCGGTTCATATATGGATTGCCCATTTCATGCATGGACTTGACTCATAGTGCGGGGGATGTGGTGCCTCTCGTCCCGGGTGCTACATACAATCGGCTTTGAGGGCACTATTCCTAATAATCTCCCACTTTCTCGTCAAAGCCATTCATGAGCTAATCTAATTCCCATCTTCACAAGATGACCTTCGAAAGCTTCTCGACTAAGGGGTTTAGTAAGCGGGTCTGAAAAGTTCTCTGTTGATGTGACCCTCTCAATTTGTACATCACCTCGTTTGATGATATCACGGATTAGGTGATACTTCCTCATAATGTGTTTGGTCCGTTGGTGAGATCTTGGTTGTTTTGCTTGAGCAACCACCCCATGATAGGAATAGTGCCCTTAAAGCAGATGTTTGCTTTACTATTTCCTTGTGAAATCACAAAGAGTCTTTGAATAATAAACGAAATGATTTTGTTCATAGGCAATCACTTCTTTATGTGCTTATTTATGTCTATTTGTGTTGACTGTGTTTTGCATGTATTGAACTCCCCTAATCCGATGAGGCCATCAAGAACTTTGTCGTTATGGGAACGACACATGAAACAAGTTCTTAACTCCATAGGTGAGGATTAGAAACTTCTCCAAGTCGAGAGTCTGACAGACAGAGGGAGTGTGGACCTTGACTTTGCTGAGACTTGCTTGTGTGATTATGTCCTTTTGAAGGATCACTCAGTTTCATGGAGTGATAAGTTTATACGTTGATGCTTTCATAATACATAAGGGTGATTGTTACAAGAACCTCATCACTGAGATATTCCGCGTGAGAACATTCCTAAATGGGAAAGGAAGTTTCCTGAAACTTCTAGATTAGGAAATATCTCACAGGTCAATGACGTGATTCATTAATCCTAAGACTTGAGATTCTATAATGTCTCATATGAGCTAACTCTGTAATTTTTGATATAGGCTCAAAAGGGTGTCGCCATATAGACACCTGAACCACGGCCTATGTTGGGATTACACAAGGGGCATATATATAATTAGTAGAATCAACAAAGGACCTACACTTGTTAAGAACAAGCATGATCTCTTACTGATTGAGTTGTTCGTAGTCCATTAAACATTAAACCCTTGGCCAAGGTGGATAAAAGATCAAGACTTCTAGAAAATGGGGTTTTCTAGGATTGAGATCGAAATGGATATGAAACGAACTTAACTTTAAAGATCAAGAATATTTGGTCTCTGAGATTATTCTCATGCCTTAGTTCTTTATTGAGAGATGGAGTTGTAGGAGGATCGTATTTCACTGATTGTCTTTAACTGAAAGGTTCTTCAATTTATTTCTTTATTCAGCTAGGGGTCACATACTCATTGCTAGATTATGGCAGTGTGATCTGTGAAGTGATTAATTAATTAGGGAATTAATTAATTGCTGTCACTGCTAATCGAATATTGAACCTAAAGGGTCACACATAAATGCCAGAACACGAGGGTTATGGTAGGATGTTAATATGATTAACGAAGGATCAAAATAGTTGATCGAAATGGGCATGAGACGGCGAGGCTGATGCCACGTGTCAAGTACACATGGTTGTCACGTGTCACGCGGCTAACGTAGCTGCCACGTCTCACATACACGTGGCTTCACGCGTGTCCCATTTCGTGTGATTTATTTCACACGCGAATTCTTTTCTAGAATTAATTAATTAAACTGTAATTAACTAATTTTGGTCTTTTAATTAATTATTGAATTAATTGTTAAGACTATTCCCAAATAAACTTAACCCAATAAATAATTCATTGGGAATTAATTTATTTATTGAATCTTGACTTTTAACCTTAGGAAAGTTGAAAAGTCCAACTTCCTATTGTAGGAGAAAGAAGGTTATTCTTGCAAGACTTGGAGAACAAGTTGGGAACTTATTTTCTCCAATTAAATCAATAATTAAATTAGTTAATTAGTGAGCAATAAAACAAAGCCCATTAGGTTTTAGAAAGCCTAGGGGCTCGATCCACACTTGTATTTCCATTATTCTTTAGACCAACACTCACGAAGTGTTATGTTTTTGAGAAACATTAAAAGAAAAGTTTTCAAAGCAAAACCCTAGCGATTAACACAAGTTATAGAACTAGCATTCTCACTTGCTTGTTCGTGTTATAGGACTGGTGTGGATACGCTTTGGAGGCCTTCTACTTTGGAGTCTAAATCGAAGGACTGTTCGAGGGACTTTCAGCTTGAAGGGTGTTTGTTATGCGGTAACAACATCACAAGAAAGCTTCAATTAAAGTGAGTTTCTTGTTATTCCCAACGTTACAATACAAAAATGGAAGACAACGATTAAACTTTTGGAAAAATTTTCAACTTTCGTTGCTCAACTTTTTCGTGTTTTCCAACAAGTGGTATCAGAGCCACCTTGCAACGTTCGTATTGTCTCTTTACTGCTTTTGGAATTTTGATGAAAATTCTTGAATTTGAGTATATCTTGTGTATTCATGGTTTTTGTTTGAAATACGAAGTTACCGGATCAAAACTGTTTCTTGAAAATTTTACAAAAATTATTTCCTGATTAATCTGGTTTTAAACTGTTTTAATTCAGATTGATTTGAACTGTTTTAATTCATAAACTGAATCTGGAATTTTGGAAATTGCGAAACGGGATGAAAACGGACTGCATAGCCTCGTGCAAACTTTCCGTGCATGTCGCGGCGAAAGCAGCCCCACCTTGTCTGCAGTCCGCGCGGGTGGACCGGCCAGGCACGCCAGGGCCGTGCGCGAGTCCGCGTGCGCAGCGCCTAGCACAGCCGCCCGCCAAGCCTTCCCTCTCCCGGCAGCCCTGCGCGATAGGCGCGGGCGATGCCCCACCGGCCTAGCATAATCGCGCGGGCTGTGTGTACAGTGCTGCCCGCTCGACGCGCGCGCCTAGCTCGGGCTTTTCCGGGCCAGTTTTCGTTTCGTGTTTTTGGTTTTCGTTAAAATCCCGTTTTGTAAAATCTGATTTTATTTTAAAATTGGATTTTAATTTTATAAAATTATTTATTTGAAATAATTATAAAATTTGGGATTTCATGAATTAAAGTCAAGTTCTATTTTTCGAGAAAATATTAAATATCACTTTGAATGATATTTTAGACAAAAATTGGATTTTGAATTAATTGTTGTTTTGTCTAGGTCCGGTGTTTCGATTTTGAATAAATTCTTGAATAATGAACTGTATTCAAATTACTTAAGTTAGTTATAACTTGAAGTCAAGGGAATTTTAAATTTAATTGGTAAATTTAAAATCAAGCGGAAGCATGCTAGTTTAGGTGATGGTGGGTTAGTCTTATGTATGGTTTTAAATTCTGCACATGGATGATTTCAATTGGGGTCGAAGCCTCATAGTTGCGCGTTTTCAATTGGGGTTGGAGCCCTACTTATGTGCGTACTGTTATGTGTTTATTATGTGGCTTTCCTTATTATTGTTTTTGGGCCGGGGTATGCCCCGTGTACTTGTATGTGTTCAATTTGAAAATTGAACCATATTACTTTATGTAAATAGAGTAGAACTTAGGAAGCGAGGTTTTTATTTTCATTTTGGAGACAAGCACCCATGGAATAAGAAGGATCCACAAGAAGCACTTGAAGAACGGTGGCCATAAGAAGACCCCTCAAAATGTTTAGGAGGGTTTCTATTAAATGTAATAGATAGGGAGTTTTTCCATTAAATTCTGCACCCCTATGTGATATGAATTGTCTTATATGGCATGAATGTTAGAAATAGTGATTATGTTGTCGCTCCCATAACTGCATATAAGATAGGATACCCATGATCATCACATAATTAGTATCATGTTAGGACATGTTATCTGTTAATTGCTTCTGTGATACACTTTATGTGAAAGTGCATTAACAAGGCAATTAAAATTTGGATAACATTATATGTTTGTGAGGTCATTCGAAAATCCTATTTAAATATTTAGCAAAATTTGAATAAATAGGTTTATTTATCACGGTAATAAAATTCCTAGCATTCCATCAATAGGATTTAGGACTTACTAAGTAAAACTAATTGTTGTCTCACGAGTCGTGGGGTAATTAGCGTAGCTTATTAACTCTTAGTTTCCTGGTTAATTATTTTAAATAATTAATTTCTTGACCATTTTAGAATGGGCGATGTCTCACGAGTCGTGGGTCGTTCCGGACTAAGTTTGGTTGAGGTCTTATGATTGATGGGTCCTGCTCAACACTAAAGTAGCTATGGATGTCTCACGAGTATTGGGTCCATGATTGAAAGATTAGTGATGCAAAAATATTACTAGGAATTCAATGAGAGATCGAATTGGTAACTAGTACCTACCTAATATTCTTAGACCTTTGGATGTCTCATGAGTTGTGGGTCCAAAACTGAGATTGCTTGGGATCCTAGTTCCCACTGAGAAAATAAGTTACTTCTAAAGTCGTTGGAATTTCTAGACTTTCTATAAACAGTGGGAGAACATATTTCTAAAGACCGTGATAATATGTAAACGTTATTATTTAGCATGCTCATGATTTCTCTGTTTTTTTCCATTTAGGTTGTAGTTCTGTGATTCTCTATAATTGAAATGGCAACCAAAAACCCTTTGGTATCCATCCCCAAATCAAACAAGTATACGGGGCCCAATTACTCTGATTGGCTTCAGAATCTAAAGATAGTTTTAGATTCTGAAAAGAGAAGATATGTTCTCTTCGAGGGAGAGCCTGTCGCTGAAGGTGAGGCTCCGACTCGGGCCGATAGGGACGCAATTGCGAAATGGTCTAAAGATAATCTTCAAGCCCGTTGCCTCATGTTGGCTACCATGTCTCCAGACATGTAGAGGCAACACGAGTCAATGGACAATGCTTGGGAGATTTAGGACCATCTTGAGCAATTGTACCGCCCCAAAGAGTGTGTTCTATGGTACAACTCCTCTAAGGAGCTCTTTCATCTCAGAATGAAAGAAGGTACAGGTGTCCATGAGCACGGTCTCAGGTTTCTTGCTTTGAACGAGAAACTGAACTCCATGGAAATGCCACTGAGTGAAGAACTCGTTGTGGACTTGTTGCTCGCATCACTTCCACTATCATTCAATCCTTTCGTGTTAAACTTCAACATGAATCATCTTCATGCTACTGTAGCTGAGTTGGTTAGTCAGCTTGTGACTGCGGAAGACACTATTAGGAAGGATCGCAATGTAATGATGGTCACCTCCTCTTCTGGGCCTTCTAAAGGCAAAGGAAAGAAAGTTCCCAAGAAGAAGGGCTCTCTTAAACCCGAAAGAGGGGTTAAAAAGAGAAAGGCCAGGAAGAGAAAGGATCAGAGAGAGGACGTTTGCCATCATTGTGGAAAGAAAGGACATTGGAAGAGGAACTGCCAAGAGTACAAGGATACTCTAAAGAAAGGTGCGTTTATTGTTGAAGTAAATCTATCTATTGATTCTAATTCGTGGGTACTTGATACCGGTTATGGAGCTCATATCTGTAATGATGTACAGATGCTAAATGAGGTCCGACAGCTTGAAGAAGGAGAATGTGTCTTAAAGGTTAGGAATGGATCAAGCGTTCAAGCCCAAGCCATTGGGACGTGTAGATTAGATTTTGGTGTCTTTACTTTAGTTTCGAACAAAGTGGTTTATGTACCTTCTATTATTCGTAATATCATTTCCATTCCAATACTTGATTGTGAAGGTTATGAGACTTTTTCTAGAATTGGAAACTTTTATCTTAAGAAGAATAAAACTTCCTTTTTGCTTGGTACATTATCTAATAGACTTTATATAACTAAAGACACTAATATTTTGAATATACAACAATTAAACAAACACAAAAGAGATGACAAGATCTCGGCTTCTTTATGACACGCACGTTTAGGACATATTTCTAAAGATATGATTGCTAAGTTAACTAATTTAGGATCATTCTATGATAATGAACTTAAAGAGTTAACTCATTGTGAATCATGTCTTAAAGGAAAGATGGCCAAAACTCCCTCTAATGGTAAAGTGGAACGTACCACTAAAGTATTAAATTTAATTCATACTGATGTTTGTGGACCACTTAGTGTAAGTACTAGAAACAATCATCAGTATTTCATAACCTTCATAAACGACTTTAGTCGTTTTGGTTATGTGTACTTAATGAAGTACAAATCTGAAGCCTTTGAGAAATTCTTGGAACTTCAGAAGGAGGTTGAGAACCAAACTGGTCACAAGATTAAGACTCTTCGATCTGATCGAGGTGGCGAGTATCTAAGTGACTAATTCCTTATTCATCTGAGAGATAATAGAATTATCTCTCAGTGGACTCCTCCAGGAACTCCTCAATTGAATGGAGTTTCCAAAAGAAGGAACAGAACCTTACTTGATATGGTTCGTTCCATGATGAGCTTCACTGAATTGCCACCTTCATTCTGGGGTTATGCCTTAGAATCAGCAGTTGATTCTGAATCTTGTTCCCTCCAAATCTGTACCCAAAACTCCATTTGAGATGTGGTTTGGCAAAATCCCTAATTATTCTTACTTAAGAATTTGGGGTTGTCCTGCTTATGTGAAGAGGACAGTGGGAGAGAAGCTTGAACCTAGATCAAGCTTATGCAACTTCGTAGGATATCCTAAACAGTCAATAGGATATTATATCTACGATCCTCTTGAACAAAAGCTCTTTGTGTCAAGAAATGCTACTTTTCTTGAGGACTCATTCCTTAAAGAAAAGAAAGGCAAGATTGCGTAACTCGAAGAGGTTCGAGACCAAGGTCCCACGCCATGTTTGGAGACTAACTTCCCTCAGCCAATCACAGAGAGTGATACACGCGAAAATCCTCCTCTAGTTAGACGTTCTGAACGCATTCGTAGACAACCAGAGAAATGGTATGGTCTTCTCCACGAAACATCTCAAATGGATAATAATCCATTAACCCTACGAGGAGGCACTATTAGATTTAGACTCTAAACAGTGGAAAGAAGGAATGAAATCCGAAATGGATTCCATGTACTCTAATCAAGTTTGGACCTTGGTTGATCCACGTGATGGAATCAGGCCTATAGGGTGCAAATGGATATATAAGCACAAGCTTGGAGTAGATGGAAGCGTGGCAGCCTTTAAAGCAAGATTAGTTGCTAAGGGTTTTACTCAAAGACCAGGTGTAGACTTTGATGAAACCTTCTCACCAGTTGCAATGCAAAAATCCTTTAGGATCTTTCTTTCCATTGCTGCATATTATAACTATGAAATATGGTAAATGGATGTGAAAACTGCCTTTCTCAATGGAGACATTGACAAAGACATTTACATGGAGCAACCCATGGGTTTCACATTTAGTGGGAGCGAACAAAAGGTTTGCAAGCTCCAAAGATCAATCTACGGGTTGAAACAAGCTTCTAGGAATTTGAACATTCGATTTGATGAAGCAGTCAAATCGTTTGGCTTTATTCAAAATCCGAATGAGTCCTGCGTGTACAAGAAAGAATTGGAAATCTCGGTACAATTTTTGATACTTTATGTAGATGACATCCTTCTCATTGGGAATGCGAAGGATGACATGAAAGTAGCTAAGTCTTGGTTATCGAACAAATTTGAAATGAAGAATCTTGGTAATGCTGTAACACCCCGCATTTTCGGAGCAAGATACGATGTCGTTCTCGTGCGATTAGATTGTTATTTATTTAACTCTGCTTGTGCTTGAATTACTATGTTCATGTCTTAATTATTTAATTAACTCAATTGCAACCTTATGTAAATATGTGGACATAATTGAAATATATGTTTAATACCTATTTGCTCTTTAATTTGAATCATGTGGCTAAATTGTAATAATTGAACTTTGGGTGTCAATCTCTAATCATGAGAAATTTAATTGGACTTAATTAGTCACAACTTTAAATCTTTGGGGTACTTTTACAATTTTCTAATCTTTAATTGGACTTAATTGATCTTATGGGAAACTAGAGCACTCAACCGCACCACGTAAGTTCTTGAGGGACTTAATTATAATTTTGGGAAAATGGGCCTTTTTATACGCTGAAAACCCTAGCTGCTAGGATTTCATTCTTCTTCTTCCTCCTCTTTCGAGCTCAGCAGCAGCGACAGAAACTTCACACCACGCCGCCTCCACGGCGCTGCTCTCTTCTCCATCGAACCGCCGCTGCGATTCAGCTCTTCAACACCGCAGCGCCGCCTTCTTCTTCTTTTATCTTTCTTGGACCGAATCTCCTTCTCCCATTTCAGAAGACGAGAAGCAGCAGGGCAACCATCTCTTTCTCTTTCTCCCTCTCAAGCTTCAGTAGCGGCGCCTGTAACACCCCGTATTTTCGAAGCAAGATACGATGCCGTTCTCGAGCGATTAGATTGTTATTTATTTAACTCTGCTTGTGCTTGAATTGCTTTATTCACTTCTTAAGTATTTATTTGACTCGATTGCAAACTTATGTAGATATGCGGACTCGATTGAAATATGTGTTTGGTGCCTAACTGCTCTTTAATTTAAACTATGTGGGCTAATTTGAGATTAATGAAAGTTGGGGATCTATTTCTAATTATGAGAAATTCAATTTGGACTTACTAATACTTTTTTTAAAACCTTGGGGATGCTTTTATAATTACACAATCTCTAATTGGATTTATTTGAACCCAAATTGAACTATGTGAACTTAATCGCAAGACTTAGACTCTCGAGGGGCTTGTTTGCAATTTCGGAAGATTGGTCCTCTAATTACACCGAGAAACCCTAATGCTGCCATTTCATTTCTCTCCTCCCATTCATCCTTGAGCAGCAGCACAGCAGATGCTGAGCCAACAACCACCACCTGCAACGCCTTCTTCTCCGGCGAGCTCCGCCGCCAACCACCACTATTCTCTTCGGCATCCCACACCACCGACACCATTCCAGCGACCCCTTCTCCGCTTTCTCCCTCGTTCACCAGCGACGCCTTCTTCCTCAGCCACACCATCGCCGGCGACGATTCGCGGCCGACACCACTCAGATCCGGACACCCTGCTTTGGTCAACAACCACCCGCAACCTCGTTTCTTCGCCCAGATCTGAGAATCCCCTTTTCACCACCTGCTAGTTCTCCACCGCACCGCCATCATCGCCAGCGAACCACCACAAGCTCACCACGGCGTCGGTTGTTCCGGATCCGGCGCGTTCTCTTCAGGCCGCCACCCATTACCGCCATCTCCGCCCCAGCAAGATCTTCTGTCGCCGTACACCAACAGCCATGGCGGTCTGGCAACAGATCTGACACCTTCCCCTTTCGGTTCAAGCAACGGCGCAAAAGCCTGGCCTCCCGAGAGCTTTGCTCCGCCGCGACTCAGCCACCACCACCACCTGCAATCTCTGACTCTCTCTCTCTCGTACCAGCTCTGAGAATGGAAGGACCGACAACAAACTCCCATCTCTTCCTCTCCCATTTCAGAAGGCAAGCTTCAGCAGCGCCACCGCCGCCGTGCTGTCACCACCATCGGCTTCCATTCCAGGCGAACCGCACCTTCGCCACCTACAACCATCACTGTTCTCCCTTTCAGTTTGCGAATCGTAGGCCTCTATCTTTCTTCCTTCATTTAATTGTAATTACGTTTATAAAGGAAAACCGTGTTTAGGATATCACTGTATATCCCTTCTTTTGCAGAACTGAGAATTTAGAATTCGAATCTTGTTGATGTGTTGAGTTTGATAGAATACATTTTGGTATAACTTATTGTGGTTTAATCTGTAATGAATGCTTCCGAATCTGTGTTGTTTTATTGGTTTATTTCGTAATGTGTATATACAATCTGCAAATTGGGGTTTGATAATTAGAACTGTTAAATTATTTTTGGGTTTAGAGCATATGTGTTATAATTACCTAAATATGAAATTTATTTCTAATATGTTCAATTTTGACAATTGAAGTAAAATTTAGTCACCTAAACTTGTTTACACTTAAAATCAGTACCAAGGTTGGTTTAGTTCTAATTCTAATAAATCTACATGTTAGATTATTGTTGAGCTATTGCTTTAATTAAGATGATATGATAACTGGGATCTATGTGCATGCGTGTAGTGTATGGACATTTAAATGTTTTATATGTATATATATATGTATACATACTAGATTAGTTTTAACTTAACTAAATCTTAAGTTAATTAATGTGATGGGTAGGTGACACGAGAGGTTCAATTATAAGTCTGTTCGTTAATTTGTAAAATAATTGGTTGATTAATATGCCTATAAATTATTTTATGCATCTTCTGAGGTAGACTACACAGTTTGGCAACTCTTGTTGTTTAGAAATGAATTAATTTAGCTTATTAATTGTAAGGGTGCGAGTGTGCTTGTATATATATATATATGCTCTTGTGTATGTATATAGTGTATATAGTATGTAAGTATGCCTTTGTTCCTAACTATTTAAAGTACATGTATTTATTTTATATCTTGGTTAGCAGTAGTTTTAAATGAAAGTTGACGGTTTTAATTTAAATTTCTCGTGTGATTATTGCAATTTAATTTAATTCATTGACAATTGAATGGTATGATAAATTGAGAACCCACGATGTGCTTGATGTGCTCTTATTAATTGAAATACATATTTAATTTCTAAACTACTTAGGTGTTACTTGATTTATAAATTTATTTGTACGTAAAGCATTAATTGTACGCAGGATCTCATTACTTGTAAAACTATTGTGGGATATTAATTGTGTGGATGAACACTTTAATGGCATCCTTGTAATTTCTGCGTGCATATCATATCATATAATATTACATCACATTATTACATGAGCATTGTCGTGCGTCTCTGTGGTTCATGTTTGAGTCGTGTCTCACGAGTACACTATATTTCTCTTTTCTGTACAGTGATCTCCAGGGCGGAGACAATCTGGTCGAGTACGCACCCGTCTTGTCAGTTCTCATATCTTGTCGCTTCTCAGGTGAGGTTTAGGATTTTGTATAGTTAAACGACCTATGACCCCAATATGATGATTTCAATCCCCGCATGCGATTATATACTATATATACGATTAAATATGTGTTGTATATGATATGATTATGACCTTATGATACAACTTCAGTTTTGGAAATTAAGTATGAAGGCATATGTAAGCTATTTCGGAAAGTTAAGTTATGTTATGATTATGTAGCGAGATTGCCATGAAAGTTGGTATATGTTATGTTTTGTTCTATTATGGGGCCCAGGAGCTACGGGTAAGGAGCCCCCGGGACGGTATCGGGCCGTCGGGGATATACCTGTACGTAGTCTCCATCTGTATGAAAAGGATCTACCGGGACCCACCAGGAGGTTTGGATGGGAAACGGAGTCCTGAGGGTATGAGTAGCAATCAGCACTCCCCTCGACCGTATGGATGGTTAGGGTCGCGCAACCCTACCATCACCCGGAGTTGAGGTTGGTATGTTATTTCTGTTTTGTTATGATATGAGGAGTTGAGGTTGGAAGCTCGTACTCGCCGAGCATATGGTATGATATGTTATGGGAATCATGAATCGGAATAGAGTTTCTGAAAATGTTTTCTAAGTATATATATATGTATATATTTGGGTTTTGCTTTGAAACGCTTTGGTATGCAACACCTATTCCCTGTTCATGAGTCCACCCTTTTGATATGTGCTGTGCTCTGTATATATATATATTGTGGGTGTGCGTTAGCCCCCTCACTCAGTCAGTTGACTGACACCTCATTTATCTTTTATTTTGCAGGTTTCCTTTTGGCTTGAGCTAGGCGGAAGTGAGTCTCCTGAGTCACACTTGTCAGTCTAGTTGGTATTAGGATGCATTTGTCGCATACTTTATTTCTGTTATGTATTTATGTTTCACACTTGAAGGTTATGTTGTATACTTTACTTAGACTTAACCCCGTGTAGGGTTCGTAAGCTGGTATTTGGATGTCATTAGGTATTGTTGATACTTATGCTGATATTATATTGGATTATGAATTGATATTTGGGATTAGGTATCTATGCTAGTTGAACCCGTCACCTGTTCTGCATGTTATTTTAAATACTTCCGCTATCTATTGTTGTTGGTTTTAATTGCTTCCGCACTCTGAGTTTGTCAAGTTAGATCCGCCTAGCCTAGTGTGTGAGTTGGTCTCCCGTTCGCTACGATTCGGATTCGGGCATGGACTTTCCATTTCGTGACCGGGTCTAGGTCTTAGTGCGGGGGATGTGGCATTCTCCGTTTGGGGTGTTACAGCGCCAGCACTCCCCACCGCGCCACCACCATTCGTCGGCCTTTGCTCCACCTGCAGCAGCGGATCTGTCTGCGACCCTTCACCGCCAGCCCTTCCCTCATTTGCCTCACACCACTGCTACCATCTTCTTCCTTCTCTCCGTCACATACCGGAGCAGAGATAGCGAGCTCACGCTCCACCATCGATTTGCCACCATCAACTCAGCCGTCTCGCTAGTAACTCAGCCACTCCGCTGCCACAACACCACTCTGTTTCTTCTTTCCCCTTCATCTTCAACATGCAGCAGTGGTGGCACAACAGTCATACCAAATCGCCACCAACCTCCACAACACCACCCTTCCTCTTACATCGAACAACAACGGCAGAAGATAGCTACTCCGCCACGAGTCACCATCCATGCCAGCGGCCCTCGCTCAGATCTGAACAGGGGCGGAAGCCCTCAACCTGATCCCACCGTTCCACCACTATCTCCAACTTCATTCATTCCTCTTCCTCAACCTAGAAGAAGAAGCAGGACAGTAGTCGGTGGTAGCGTTCTTCATCGCCGGGACTCACCTTTTCGCAGGATGTTTCCGCCGCACAACCACCTCCTTCATTTCTCAAGTTCAAATTCGGTCGGTAGTCAAGATTCTGTCATAGCTCTGCTTGTCCTTTTTAAATTGTAAATCCATTTTCCCGTTTCTTTTAAGTAATTTCTTATTTAATTTAGATTTTTGTTTCAGTTGCTTAGTTTATGAATTTGTAATTGTAAGTATACTATGAAACTACTTATTGAATTGGTTTTATCAGTTAATCAGATTACGGTTTGAATTCTTATGATTCCTTGCCTTATGAGTTGGACTCTATTGGATAGCTGTGATATTATTGTTGTTTCTTTGAGCATACCTGTATATTCATTTAACTAGTTGAATGGTATAATCGGTCTTAAATTATGTTAGTGTTATGAATTAGTTTAATTAGAACTTATGTTGTAATATTGTATATGCTAGAAATGAAATTTCGTGTTTATACTTTGGAGTGAATTGTATACTTGCAATCCCAATGTTATTGTTGAGGTAATACCTATGCTATGAAGTTCATGCCATTCTGGAGTTAGCAATTAAACCGATGTATGATTATGATATATTAACGTAAAATGAGACCAATTGGTTAAATACGAGATCTAATGGTCCGAAATTTTGTTAAAGTTTAATGTTTGAATTAAATAGGTTTAATACTTAGAAACTGACACTTATTTTGGAAGTTTTTAATGATCTAATTGATGAATGTTAGTAATTGTTTGATAGACTTGACTAGTGGACTTTAAATTATTAATCTAGTATATTAATTGTGTGTATGCGTGTGGTATATATGTATATATTAGGAATATGTATACTAGATATATGTGTAACTGGAGTAGTAGGTTAGAAGTTAAACGTTATCATTAAATAATTACAATGTACAATTATGGTTGTAAACAATATAGGATTTAACTAATTAGGCATAACTATTGCTCTTTAGTTAAGTAATTGGTTCTGGAGCTTTCGTGAATGCTTTTATATGGATATGCACCTATTTAATTGTTAATTGATTTATGTGATTAATCGAATTATATGTTTGTTAGCTCTTTGAAATATTAATTGTGCATATGAACACTAGCATGAACATGTCATATTATTCCATCTCATCTCATAATCATCGCCGTGCGTCTCTGTGGTACATGTTTGAGTCTTGTCTCACGAGTACACTGTATTTCCTTTCTGTACAGTGATCTCCAGGGTGGAGCAACCTGGTCAAGTACGCACCCGTCTTGTCAGTTCCTGTATCTTGACGCTTCTCAGGTGAGGTTTAGGATTTTGTATAGTTACGTGACCTATGGCCTTTACATGTCGATTTCTACCCTTGCATGCGAGTATACTCTATTATAGATATGTATGTGCTGAATATGATATGTTGATGATCTTGTGTGAGCCCTGCGTGGATGGAGGTCATGAGGCTTAAAGTTCCATTGCGTAGGAAGGGTGTAAATATAAAACCAGTTTTGAGGCATATGTAAGCTATTTTTGGAAAAATCAGTTGTTTTATGTTTCTTTAGCGAGTTAGCCATGTTATATGGTATCTGTTCTATCCTGTTCTATTATGCTTTGGATCCTAGGAGCTGCGGGTAATGGGTCCCCCCGGGACGGTTAGGGTCGTCGAGGTATTTACCCATTGCGTAGTTCCATTTGAGATATCTTCACGCGACCCATGCTGTAGGGAAGGTTTGGTATCTTCAGCCTTCGGCTAAGGCCGGGGAGGACTCTTGTTGGTTCGCTACCCCTTGAGGGTGAGTCTATTTTAGACAGTTTTATAGATGGTTTGGGGACTGTACATCTCCTCCGTCACTGGTGTAGCGGTTGGATTGATTTTTGTATTCTATGTTTCGATATGTTCTGAGGAGTAAAGGTTGGAAGCTCGTACTCGTCGGGCATGTGATCTGTTCTGTCTGGGAATCATGAATCGAGATAGAGTTTCTGAAATGTTTTCTAAAACTTATATTTATATATCTTTTGGGTACCTTTGGAAACGTCTTTGGTATGCAACACCTATCTCTGGTTCATGAGTCCACCCTTCTGATATGAGCTGTGCTTTATATATATATAGTGGGTGTTCGTTAGCCCCCTCATTGAGTCAGTTGACTGATGTTAGGAATAGTGCCCTAGAAAGCCGATTGTATATCCACTTTGTACTTTTCCTTATTGTAATCACAGACAATCTTTGAATAAAAATAACGAATTGAGGCAACACTTCTTTATATGCTCTTGTTTGGTATGCGTTTACTTTAGTTGTGCATGTATGAGAACTCCCCTAATCCTGATGACTTTAGGACTCTACCATTTAGGTGAAATGGTTCATGAAACGAGCCCTATATCACATGAGTCATGATTAGTAAAATACTCCAAGCCGATGAGTCCTACAGACAGTGGGAGTGTCAACCTGACTCCTCTAAGGCTTGCTTGTGGGATCACGCCCTTAAGAAGGACCACCTTGTTTCATGGAGGTGCAAAGTGTATAGTTGATACGTGCGTGATACATGAGGGTGCTTACTTTAATAAGTAAGTTCACTGAGGTGCCCCGTGTGAGAACATTCCTAAATGGGAAAGGAAGTTTCTATTTCAGGAAATGGAAACTTCCAGATTAGGAAATATCTCACGAGTCATTGATGTGATTAATTGATCCTTAGACTTGAGGTTCCTTGTCACTTTATGGGTTAACTCTGTAGTCTTAGGTATAAGCTTTAAAGGGTGTCGCCTTAGACAACTGATTCAAGGCTTATGCTGGGGCTGCACAAGTGATTCATGAAAGTGAATGAGAATCAAGAAAGGACCTACACTTGCAGTTGCAAGGTGATCTCTTATTGTGTAAGTCATTCATATGCCATATGGAGTCCTTGGCCAAGGCAGTAGATCAAGACATCAAGAAAAGTGTTTCTTGGATTGAGATCAAATGGATATGAAATGCACTTAGCTTTAAGACCGGATTATTAGGGTTCTGATTATTCCCTTGCCCTAGATCTTGGTTGAGAGATAGTAAGTAGGAGGATTGTATCTCACATGATTCAATGACTTAAAGGTTCTGTCGAATCCGAACATTCCAATTCAGCTAGGGGTTAAACACCTGTTGCTAGACTATGGTCGTTTAATCTGTGGACTGATTAATTAATTAGTGAATTAATTAGGGTCACTGCTAATTGAATTGAGAACCTAGAGGGTCACACACAACAACTTGGTTACATGAGTTGAGGCTTGAAAATGATTAAACGAGTTAATCGGACCAAGAGGGTTCCACACGTGTGAATTCACACGTGTGGCTCACGTGAGTGACACGTGTCACTGTGACACGTGTCACACACGTATATATATATATATATATTAAATAATTAAATTAGTTAATTATTTAATAGACTTTGGTTTAATTTTGAATTAAAAAGAAAGTCTAATTTTGGAGAAAATAATCTAGTTAATTAATTACGAATTAATTAATTAGATAAAAATAAGTTATTTATTTTATAATAAATAAAGTATAAAATTATCCAAAAATAGTTTGGATATTTTTAAGCTCTCTTAAAAGTTGACTAGAAATAGAATTCAAAGTCAAAGTTGGAAAATACTTGATGATCAAGTAATAGGAGAGAGAGGAACCAAATCCTAGTCCAAGAAGGACTAGTTTCGGCCGCCCCTCCCCTTTCCTATATATAGGGGAGCTCATGCTCCCCTTTAGAGCTAATTGACAATTCTTGGTTCATGTGTTGAACACCTTCCTTTCTCCAAGATTAAATTAAACCCTAGGTTAAGCCTAAACACTAACTAGAGAACTAGCATCCTTACTAGTTAGATTGTGATCAAGTTGGTGGACTTTCTCTAGAGACTTCAAGTTAGAAGTTTGAAGATTCGAGCTTTACCAAGGAGAGGGGATCAAGCCGCGAGAAGAGCGTTCTTGGGTGGCTTGAAACGCTTCAAGAAAGAATAAAAGAAAAGTAAGTTTTCTATCTTTACGAATTTGGTTACACGATTGCGAGTTCAAGGTCCTTTTGTTGGGAAAATTTTTTAAATTCCGCTGCTTTCTGATTCTGTTTTCCAACAAGTGGTATCAGAGCCACCTCGTTAATCGTGTTTCTGATTCGTCTCAATTATTCTGAATTTGGTAGAAATTCTTAGGCTTAGATGCGAATTAGGTATTCTTGAGTTCTTTTAGAAAGCCTGAATTACGAAACTGTAATTTTTCTTGAATTTCTGAAACTGTTTTCTTAAATTGTGTTTCTTGAAAACCGTTTTGATAGAAATTAATTTAAATCGTATTTTTGAATTCTGGTTTTTGAACTAAAAGTACGAAACACGAAATCGCGTTACGAAAACGCGAGCCTGACATGCTAAGGCGTAGCACGCCAGGCCCGCGACCTCCCGCCCAGCAGTCCCGCAACCGCGCGGGACTGCCCGCCACTGACGCCCGCCAGCGCCTAGGCCCCCGCCTAGGCGCGCCCGCCCGCCTGTCCCGCAACCGCGCGGGACAGCCGCCCGCACGCGCCCGCAACCGCGCGGGAGCACCCGCAACCGCGCGGGAGCACCCGCCCGGCATCGCCCGCACGCGAGCAGCAGCAAGCTGCGGGCATCGCGCGCAGGGCGTGCGCCTAGCGCGCGCGCCTGACGCGCGACGCTGCGCGGCGAGCCTGTGCTCGTTCCGGGCGGTTCCGGGCACGGTTTTGGCGTTTTTCGTGTTTTCGTGTTTTCGGTCCTTGAAATCCCGATTTGATTTTTCTGAAAAATTTTATTTATTAAATTTGAATTATTTTTGAAATAATTGTTTAAATTGGGATTTTGAAAATTTGAGCGATTTAAATTTTGAAAAATTACGATCTTTATTTTCTGAAAATATTGAAAGAATAAAATTATTAATTTTCAGAAATTAATTGGAATTTTATTAGTTTATTGTTTTTCGGGTTTTATTGAAAAGGCTCTTGAACAAGAATTGCATCTAAGTCGTGTTTTAAGCTATTAGAGCTTAAAGCGAGAATTTTAATTTATTGGTTAAATTTAAATTCTTGCAAAAGCATGTTAGGTGATCATGGGTTTAGATCTATGTATGGTTTTAATTTATGCACATGAATGGTTTAAATTGGGGTTGGAGCCCTATAGTTGCGTTTTTTCAATTGAGGTTGGAGCCTCACTTATGTGCGTACTGTTATGTGATTTATTATGTGGCTTTCCATATTACTGTTTTTGAGGCCGGGGTATGCCCCGTGTAATTGTCTAAGGCCAATATGAAGATTGAGCCTTATTACTTTATGTCTTTTTCCTTTTATTGTAATTTGAGAGTAGAGATAGGTGGTGAGGTTTTATTTTCATTTTGGAGACAATGCACCCATGGAGTAAGATGGACCACATTCAAGTAACAAGGAGGCCATAAGTGAAGACCCCTCAAAATGTTAGGGAGGGGAATCTCAATTGTTAAATGTAATAGAGATAGGGCTCGTATTTTGTTACTGCTTTCCCTTATGTGATTTGAACTGTTTATGTGGCATGTATGTTAGAACTTGTGATTGTGGAGTGGCTCCCACATATCACGCATAAGATAGGTAGAACCCATGATCATTACATGTTAGTATCATGCTAGGACATGTTATCTGTTTATGTGCTTGTTTGAAATGCATTTAAGTGTACTTGCATTAATCAAGACTAATAAAATTGGATAACATATATGTTGGTGAGGTCGAACCGGACAACTCTCCGGTTGATTCGAAAATTCCCATTAAATATTAAGCTAATTTCGAACAAATAGGTGTTTAATTTGAGATGCAAGTTTTGAATTAAATTCCTAGCATTCCATCAATAGGTTTTAAGTTTAGTAAGTAAAGCTAGTTATTGTCCGCGAGTCGTGGGATAGCTAGTGGAGCTTATTAGTTCTTAGTTACCTAATTGATCATTTTAAATGATCAATATTTCGTGGTCAATTTTAGCAAGGGCGATGTCCGCGAGTCGTGGGTCGTTCAAACTAAGTTTTGGTCATGATCTTATGATTGATGGGTCTAGCTTAACGCCTAAGTAAATATGGATGTCGCACGAGTCGTGGGTCCATATTGAAAGATAGGTGATGCAAAAACAATTACTAAGAGTTCTAAAGGTGTTAGAATTGGTAAGTTGTACCTACCTAGGGTTCTTACTTAGAATGTCCGCGAGTCGTGGGTTCGAGGTAAAATGCCTAGGATCTTAGTACCCATTGGGAAACGTGTTCCTCTTAGATCTTTGGGAATTATAGATCTTTGAAAAACAATGGGAGCTACAATAGATTAAAGACCTTATCTTTTGTATATCGTTATAATTCAGCATGCTCACTAGTTCTCTGTTTTACCATTTAGGTCGTAGATTCTGTGATTCTCTACGTGTTTTGAAATGGCAACCAAAAACCCTCTTGTATCGATCCTCGAGTCAAACAAGTTGACTGGTCCCAACTATTCTGATTGGCTGAGGAATCTAAAAATCATTTTAGATTCTGAGAAGAGAACTTATGTTCTCTTCGAAGGGGAGCCCACTCCTGAAGGGGAGGCTCCCACTCGGGCCGAGCGGGATGCGATTCAGAAGTGGAAGGATGATAATCTCCAAGCCCGTTGCCTTATGTTGGCTAACATGTCTCCGGACTTGCAAAGACAACATGAGGCCATGGAATTTGCTTGGGAGATTTACGACCACTTAGAGCAACTTTACCGCCCTCATGAACGTGTTACAAGGTATAACACTTCAAAGGAATTATTCCACTTGAGAATGAGGGAAGGTTCAAGTGTCCATGAATATGGACTCAAGTTTCTTGCCCTTACTGAGAAACTTGCTTCCATGGACATGCCGCTGAAAGATGAGTTTTCAGTGGATTTGTTGCTAGCTTCGCTCCCACCATCATTCAACCCATTTGTCCTTAACTTCAACATGAATCATGCTGGTGCTACTGTAGCTGAGCTGATTAGTCAGCTTGTGACTGCTGAAAGCACGATCAAGAAGGACAATAAGGTTTTGATGGTGAATGCTCCATCTTCCTCTTCTGGGCCTTCTAAAGGTAAGGGCAAGAAAGCCCAAAAGAAGAAGAAGAAACCCCTTAGGCCCACTGGTGGCATTTCGAAGGGGAAAGCCCAAAAGAAGAAGCGTGATCAGAAAGAGGATGTTTGCTTCCATTGTGGCAAAGCGGGACATTGGAGGAGAAACTGCCCAGAGTACAAGGCTACTCTAAAGAAAGGTATCTTTCTCGTTGAAGTAAATCTTTCTATTAATTCTAGTTCTTGGGTACTTGATACCGGTTGTGGAACTCATATCTGTAATGATGTACAGATGCTAAGTGAAGTTCAACAACTCAAAGAAGGAGAATGTGTCTTGAAGATCGGCGATGGCTCAAACGTTGAAGCTCGAGCTTTAGGCACAATTAGATTAGATTTAGGTAGTTTTGAGTTAGTATTAAACAAAGTCCTTTATGTACCGAAAATTATTCGTAATATAATTTCAGTTCCAATATTAGATTGTGAAGGTTATGAAACTTATATTAAGAATGGTAAATACTTTATCAAACGGAACAACTCTTCCGTTCATATCGGTACTCTAAGTAATGGACTTTACCTAACTCAAAATATCAATATTATGAATATACAACGAGAAACAAAGCGTAAGAGAGATGACAAAGTTTCAGCTCCCTTATGGCACGCTAGATTAGGACACATTTCCAAGAACAGAATTAACAAGATAAACACTTTAGGATCATTCTCTGAAAATGATCTCAAAGAGTTAACTTCTTGCGAATCCTGTCTCAAAGGAAAGATGTCCAAAGTTCCTTTTAAAGGAACTGTGGAACGTGCCACTAAGGTTCTGGATTTGATCCATACTGATGTTTGTGGACCGCTTAGTGTAAGCACTAGAAGCAATCATCAGTATTTCATAACCTTTACTGATGACTTTAGTCGGTATGGTTATGTATACTTAATGAAGTATAAATCTGAAGCTTTTGAGAAATTCTTAGAATTTCAAAAGGAGGTTGAGAACCAAACTGGTCACAAGATCAAAACACTTCGATCTGATCGAGGAGGCGAGTATCTTAGTGAAGAATTCCTTAATCATCTCAAAGATAATGGGATTATCTCTCAGTGGACTCCTCCGGGAACTCGTCAACTCAATGGAGTTTCTGAGAGAAGGAATCGAACCCTACTTGATATGGTTCGTTCCATGATGAGTTTCACTGACTTACCACCTTCTTTCTGGGGTTATGCCCTAGAAAGTGCAGCAAAGATTCTGAATCTAGTTCCCTCTAAGTCAGTCCCTAAAACGCCCTATGAAATGTGGCATGGTAAAATCCCTAGTTATTCTTACTTAAGAATTTGGGGTTGTCCTGCTTACGTGAAGAGGACAGTGGGAGATAAGTTAGAATCTCGTTCTAACTTATGCTACTTTGTAGGTTATCCTAAGGAATCCATAGGATACTACTTCTATGATCAATCTGAACAAAAGGTGTTTGTTTCCAGAAATGCCACTTTTCTTGAGGAACCGTTCCTTAAAGAAAAGAAAGGCAAGATCATAGAATTAGAAGAAGTACAAAATGACCCCACACCACCCACTGAAGAAACGTCCCACTCTGATCAACCACAACCAATCACGAATTTCGATACACACGAAAATCCTCCTCTAAGGCGTTCTGAACGTACTCCTAGACAGCCGGAGAGATGGTATGGATTCTTCCATGAAATCTCTCAAAAGGATAATGATCCTTTAACATATGAGGAGGCACTTTCAGATTCTGACTCTGAACAGTGGATAGAAGCCATGAAATCCGAAATGGATTCCATGAACTCCAACCAAGTTTGGACCTTGGTAGATTTGCCTGATGGGGTCAAACCCATAGGTTGCAAATGGATCTTTAAGAGAAAGCTTGGAGTTGATGGAAGCATTGCAGCCTACAAAGCAAGACTGGTTGCAAAAGGATTCACTCAGAGACCCGGCGTGGATTTTGATGAAACCTTTTCACCAGTTGCAATGCAAAAGTCTATTCGGATCATGCTTGCCATTGCTGCATATTATGACTATGAGATATGGCAAATGGACGTGAAAACTGCCTTTCTCAATGGTGACATTGACAAAGACATTTATATGGAGCAACCCATAGGTTTCACATTCAGTGGGAGTGAGCAAAAGGTTTGCAAACTCCAAAGATCAATCTATGGATTGAAACAGGCTTCTAGGAATTGGAACATTCGATTTGATGAATCAGTCAAAGCGTTTGGCTTCATCCAAATTTCGAATGAATCATGTGTGTATAGAAAGGAATTGGAGACCTCAGTGCAATTCTTAGTACTTTATGTTGATGACATCCTTCTTATTGGGAATTCGAAGGATGACATGAAAGTGACTAAGTTATGGTTATCGAACCAATTCGAGATGAAAGATCTTGGTGATGCGTCCTATATCCTTGGAATTAAAATCTATAGAGATAGATCTAGAAGGTTAATAGGACTATCACAGTCGATGTACATTGACAAAGTATTGAAGAGATTCAATATGGAGTCTGCAAAGGTTAAGAACCTTCCTATGAGTGTAGGAACATGTCTTTCAAAGAAGATGTGTCCTAAGACTAACCTTGAGAAGGAAAGAATGACTCATACACCTTACGCATCAGCAATAGGTAGCATAATGTATGCAATGTTGTGTACTCGACCGGATGTGGCTTATGCACTTAGTGTAACGAGTCGTTTCCAATCTGACCCTGGAGATGGTCACTGGGCTGCCGTGAAGAATATTCTTAAGTACTTGAAAAGTACTAAAGATTTATTCTTAGTTTACGGAGGTCAGAAAGATCTTACTGTCGAAGGATACTGCGATGCAAGCTTTGCATCTGACTTAGATGATTTTAAGTCAATGTCAGGATACATTTTCTGCCTAAACGGCGGAGCAGTGAGTTGGAAGAGTTCCAAGCAAACAACCACTGCAGATTCGACCACTGAGGCCGAATACTTAGCTGCAAATGATGCAGCTAAGGAAGGTGTTTGGATTAGAAACTTCATTCAAGAGTTGAATGTTGTTCCTAGCATGAAAGACCCCATTACTGTGTTTTGTGACAACACTGGGGCGGTTGCTCAAGCAAGAGAACCAAGATCTCACCAACGGACCAAGCACATTATGAGGAAGTATCACCTAATCCGTGATATTATCAAAAGAGGAGATGTGCAAATTGAGAGGGTCACATCAGCAGAGAACGTGGCAGATCCACTTACTAAACCCCTTAGTCGAGAAGCTTTCCAAGGTCATCTTCAGAAGATGGGACTTAGAGTAGCTTTAGAATGGCTTTGACGGGCAAGTGGGAGATTGTTAGGAATAGTGCCCTAGAAAGCCGATTGTATATCCGCTTTGTACTTTTCCTTATTGTAATCACAGACAATCTTTGAATAAAAATAACGAATTGAGGCAACACTTCTTTATATGCTCTTGTTTGGTATGCGTTTACTTTAGTTGTGCATGTATGAGAACTCCCCTAATCCTGATGACTTTAGGACTCTACCATTTAGGTGAAATGGTTCATGAAACGAGCCCTATATCACATGAGTCATGATTAGTAAAATACTCCAAGCCGATGAGTCCTACAGACAGTGGGAGTGTCAACCTGACTCCTCTAAGGCTTGCTTGTGGGATCACGCCCTTAAGAAGGACCACCTTGTTTCATGGAGGTGCAAAGTGTATAGTTGATACGTGCGTGATACATGAGGGTGCTTACTTTAATAAGTAAGTTCACTGAGGTGCCCCGTGTGAGAACATTCCTAAATGGGAAAGGAAGTTTCTATTTCAGGAAATGGAAACTTCCAGATTAGGAAATATCTCACGAGTCATTGATGTGATTAATTGATCCTTAGACTTGAGGTTCCTTGTCACTTTATGGGTTAACTCTGTAGTCTTAGGTATAAGCTTTAAAGGGTGTCGCCTTAGACAACTGATTCAAGGCTTATGCTGGGGCTGCACAAGTGATTCATGAAAGTGAATGAGAATCAAGAAAGGACCTACACTTGCAGTTGCAAGGTGATCTCTTATTGTGTAAGTCATTCATATGCCATATGGAGTCCTTGGCCAAGGCAGTAGATCAAGACATCAAGAAAAGTGTTTCTTGGATTGAGATCAAATGGATATGAAATGCACTTAGCTTTAAGACCGGATTATTAGGGTTCTGATTATTCCCTTGCCCTAGATCTTGGTTGAGAGATAGTAAGTAGGAGGATTGTATCTCACATGATTCAATGACTTAAAGGTTCTGTCGAATCCGAACATTCCAATTCAGCTAGGGGTTAAACACCTGTTGCTAGACTATGGTCGTTTAATCTGTGGACTGATTAATTAATTAGTGAATTAATTAGGGTCACTGCTAATTGAATTGAGAACCTAGAGGGTCACACACAACAACTTGGTTACATGAGTTGAGGCTTGAAAATGATTAAACGAGTTAATCGGACCAAGAGGGTTCCACACGTGTGAATTCACACTTGTGGCTCACGTGAGTGACACGTGTCACTGTGACACGTGTCACACACGTGTATATATATATATATATTAAATAATTAAATTAGTTAATTATTTAATAGACTTTGGTTTAATTTTGAATTAAAAAGAAAGTCTAATTTTGGAGAAAATAATCTAGTTAATTAATTACGAATTAATTAATTAGATAAAAATAAGTTATTTATTTTATAATAAATAAAGTATAAAATTATCCAAAAATAGTTTGGATATTTTTAAGCTCTCTTAAAAGTTGACTAGAAATAGAATTCAAAGTCAAAGTTGGAAAATACTTGATGATCAAGTAATAGGAGAGAGAGGAACCAAATCCTAGTCCAAGAAGGACTAGTTTCGGCCGCCCCTCCCCTTTCCTATATATAGGGGAGCTCATGCTCCCCTTTAGAGCTAATTGACAATTCTTGGTTCATGTGTTGAACACCTTCCTTTCTCCAAGATTAAATTAAACCCTAGGTTAAGCCTAAACACTAACTAGAGAACTAGCATCCTTACTAGTTAGATTGTGATCAAGTTGGTGGACTTTCTCTAGAGACTTCAAGTTAGAAGTTTGAAGATTCGAGCTTTACCAAGGAGAGGGGATCAAGCCGCGAGAAGAGCGTTCTTGGGTGGCTTGAAACGCTTCAAGAAAGAATAAAAGAAAAGTAAGTTTTCTATCTTTACGAATTTGGTTACACGATTGCGAGTTCAAGGTCCTTTTGTTGGGAAAATTTTTTAAATTCCGCTGCTTTCTGATTCTGTTTTCCAACAACTGACCCCCTCATTTTATCTTTTAGTTTGCAGGTTTCCTTTTGGCTTGAGCTAGGCGGAAGTGAGTCTTCTGAGTCACACTTGTCGATCTAGTGGTACTAGGATGCATTTGTCGGATACTCTACTTATGTTATGTATTCTTGTTTCACACCTGGAGATTATGTTTTATGTTTTACTCAGACTTAAACCTGTGTGGGGTTAGTATGCTAGCATTTGGATGTAATTAGCTATTCTGCTGATACTTATATTGGTTTATTATGTTGTGATGATTTGATATTCGGGATTAGGTATCTATGCTAGTTGAACCCGTCACCTGCTTGACATATTTTGTTTTAAATGCTTCCGCTATCTGATGTTGTTGGTTTTATTTGCTTCTGCGCTCTGAGTCTATCGAGTTAGATCCGCCAAGCCTAGTGTGTGAGTTGGTCTCCCGTTCGCTTTGATTCGGATTCGGGCATGGACTTTCCATTTCGTGACCGGGTCTGGGTCTTAGTGCGGGGGATGTGGCATCCTCCGTTTGGGGTGTTACAAATGCATCCTACATTCTCGGGATAAAGATCTATCGGGATAGATCTAGGAGATTGTTAGGATTATCACAATCGATTTACATAGATAAAATCCTAAAGAGGTTTAGTATGGAGGAATCCAAACGTGAAAAACTTCAAATGGGCCCGGGAACAGTTCTTTCGAAGAAGCTGTGTCCCAAGACTGAACTTGAAAAGTCCAGGATGTCCAAAGTTCCTTATGCATCAGCTATAGGAAGCGTAATGTATCCGATGCTATGTACTCGACCGGATGTGGCTTATGCACTTAGCGTGACTAGACGATGCCAATCTGACCCTGGTGAAGGTCACTGCACTGCTGTAAAAAACATTCTTAAGTACTTGAGAAGAACTACGGATTTGTTCTTGGTTTACGGAGGCTAGCAAGATCTTTTCATTAAAGGATACTATGATGCAAGCTTTGCATCAGACATGGATGACTTTAAATCCATGTCAGGATACATATTCTGCCTGAACGACGGAGCAGTGAGTTGGAAAAGTTCCAAGCAAGCGACCACTACAGATTCGACAACTGAGGCCGAATACTTAGCTACAAACCACTAAGGAAGGTGTTTAGGTAAGAAACTTCATCCACGAGCTGGGTGTAGTTCTTGGCATTAAAGACCCCGTTACAGTGTTTTGTGACAACACCGGGGCGGTTGCTCAAGCAAGAGAACAAAGATCTCACCAAAGGACCAAGCACATTTTGAGGAAGTACCACTTAATCCGTGATATCATCAAGAGAGGAGAAGTGCAAATTGAAAGGGTCACATCCACAGAGAACATGACAGATCCACTTACTAAGGCCCTTAGTCAACAAGCTTTCGAAGGACATCTTCAGAAGATAGGTCTTAGATTAGCACCTGAGTGGCTTTGACGAGCAAGTGGGAGATTGATAGGAATAGTGCCCTTAAAGCAGATGTTTGCTTTATTATTTCCTTGTGAAATCACAAACAGTCTTTGAATAATAAACGAGATGATTTTGTTCATAGACAATCACTTCTTTATGTGCTTATTTTTCTCTGCTTGGGTTGCCTGTGTTTTGCATCTATTGAACTCCCCTAATCCGATGAGGCCGTTAAGAACTTTGTCGTTATGGGAACGACACATGAAATAAGTTCTTAACTCCATAGGCGAGGATTAGAAACTTTTCCAAGTCGATGAGTCCGACAGACAGTGGGAGTGTCGACCTTGACTCTGCTGAGACTTGCTTGTGAGATTATGCCCTTTTGAATGATCACTCAATTTCATGGAGTGATAAGTGCATACGTTGATGCGTTTATAATACATAAGGGTGATTGATACAAGAACTTCATCATTGAGATGTCCCACGTGAGAACATTCCTAAATGGGAAAGGAAGTTTCCTGAAACTTCCAGATTAGGAAATATCTCACTGGTCAATGACGTGATTCATTAATCCTTAGAGTTGAGATTCTATAATGTCTCATATGAGCTAACTCTTTAATCTTTGATATAGGCTCTAAAGGGTGTCGTCATATAGACTCCTGAACCACGGCTTATGTTGGGATTACACAAGTGGCATATGTAGAATTAGTAGAATCAACAAAGGACCTACACTTGTTAAGAACAAGCATGATCTCTTACTGATTGAGTTATTCGTAGTCCATTAAACATTAAACCCTTGGCCAAGGTGGATAAAAGATCAAGACATCTAGAAAATGGGGTTTTCTAGGATTGAGATCGAAATGGATATGAAACGAACTTAACTTTAAAGATCAAGAATATTTAGGCTCTGAGAATATTCCCATGCTTTAGTTCTTGATTGAGAGATGGAGTTGTAGGAGGATCGTATTTCACTGATTGTCATTGACTGAAAGGTTCTTCGATTCATTTTGTTATTCGGCTAGGGGTCACACACCCATTGCTAGATTGCGGTAGTGTGATCTGTGAAGTGATTAATTAATTAGGGAATTAATTAATTGTTGTCACTGCTAATCAAATAATAAACCTAAAGGGTCACACACAAATGCCAGAACACGAGGGTTATGGTAGGATGTTAATATGAGTAACGAAGGATCAAAATAGTTGATCGAAATGGGTAGGAGACGACGAGGCTGATGCCACGTGTCACGCGGCCAACGTGGCTGCCACGTGTCACGTACACGTGGCTTCAAGCGTGTCCCATTTTGTGTGATTTATTTCACACGCGAATTTTTTTCTAGAATTAATTAATTTTGGTCTTTTAATTAATTATTGAATTAATTGTTAAGAGTATTCTCAAATAAACTTAACCCAATAAATAATTAATTGGGAATTAATTTATTTATTGAATATTGACTTTTAACTTTAGGAAAGTTGAAAAGTCCAACTTACTATTGTGGGAGAGAGAAGGTTATTCTTGCAAGACTTGGAGAACAAGTTGAGAATTTATTTTCTCCAATTAAATTAGTTAAATAGTGAGCAAGAAAACAAAGCCCATTAGGTTTTAGAAACCCTAGGGGCTCGATCCACACTTGTATAAATACAAGGAGAGGTCCATCTCTTATTCTTTAGACCAACACTCATGAGGTGTTCAGGTTTTGAGAAAAATTAAAAGAAAAGTTTTCAAAGCAAAACCCTAGCCATTAACACAAGTTATAGAAACTAACATTCTCACTTGCTTGATCGTGTTCTAGGGATGGTGTTGATACGCTTTGGAGGCCTTCTACTTTGGAGTCTAAATTGAAGAACCGTTCGAGGGACTTTCCGCTTGAAGGGTGTTTGTTAGGCGGTAACAACATCACAAGAAAGCTTCAATTAAAGTGAGTTTCTTGTTATTCCCAACGTTACAATACGAAAATTGCAAGACAACGATTTAAGTTTTGGAAAATTTTTAAACTTCCGCTGCTCAACTCTTTCGTGCTTTCCAACACCCCGTGTTGTCATAAAACACAATAATGGGGTCTTTCATGCTAGGAACGACATTCAATTCTTGAATGAATTTTCTAATCCAAACACCTTCCTTAGCTGCATCATTTGTAGCCAAGTATTCGGCATCAGAGGTCGAATCTGCAGTGGTTGTTTGCTTGGAACTTTTCCAACTCACTGTTCCGCCATTTAGGCAGAAAATGTACCCTGACATTGACTTAAAATCATCTAAGTCAGATGCAAAGCTTGCATCGCAGTATCCTCTGATTACTATATCTTTCTATCCTCCGTATACTATGAACAAATCCTTAGTGCTTCGTAAGTACTTTAGGATATTCTTCACGGTAGTCCAGTGACCTTCTCCAGGGTCTGATTGGAAATGGCTCGTTACACTAAGTGCATATGCCACATCCGGTCGAGTACATAGCATTGCATACATTATGCTACCTATTGTTGAGGTATAAGGCACATGAGTCACTCTTTCCTTCTCAAGATTTGTCTTAGGACAAATCTTCTTAGAAAGACCTGTTCCTACTAGGAACGGTTCCTCAAGAAAAGTTGCATTTCTTGAAACAAACACCTTTTGTTTAGTTTGATCATAGAAATAATATCCTATGGATTACACAGGATAGCCAACAAAGTAGCATAAGTTAGAATGGACTTCTAACTTATCTCCCACTGTCCTCTTCACATAAGCAGGACAACCCCAAATTCTTAAGTAAGAATAACTAAGGATTTTACCAAGCCACATTTAATAGGGTGTTTTAGGGACTGACTTCGAAGGAACAAGATTCAAAATCTTGGCTGCACTTTCTAGGGCATAACCCCAGAAAGAAGGTGGTAAGTCAGTGAAACTCATCACGGAACAAACCATATCATGTAGGGTTTGATTCCTTCTCTCAGAAACTCCATTAAGCTGAGGAGTTCCCGGAGGTGTCCATTGAGAGATAATTCCATTATCTCTGAGATGATTAAGGAATTCTTCACTAAGATACTCGCCACCTCGATCGGATCGAAGTGCCATGATCTTGTGACCAGTTTGGTTCTCAACCTCCTTTTGAAATTATAAGAATTTCTCAAAAGCCTCAGATTTTTACTTCATTAAGTACACATAACCATAACGACTAAAGTCGTCAGTAAAGGTTATGAAGTACTGATGATTGTTTCGAGTGCTTAAACTAAGCGGTCCACAAACATCAAAATGGATCAAATCCAATATCTTAGTGGCTCGTTCCACACTCCCTTTGAAAGGAGTTTTGGACATCTTTGCTTTGTGATAGGATTCGCAAGAAGTTAACTATTTAAGGTAATTTTTAGAGAATGTCCCTAAGGTAGTTAACTTGATAATTCTGATCTTGGAAATATGTCCTAATCTAGCGTGCTATAAAGATGTTGAGACTTTGTCATCTCGCTTACGTTTTATTTCTCGTTATATATTCAAAATATTACTGTTTTGAGTTAGATAAAGTCTATTGTTCAATGTACCAAGATTTATTGAAAAATTATTCTTTTGAAGGAAAAAGTTACCATTCATAATATTAATTTTATAACCTTCACAATCAAGTATTGGAATTGAAATTATATTATGAATAATGTCTGGTACGAAAAGGACTTTATTTAAAACTAAAACAGAATGACCTAAATCTAATATAATTTTGCCTAAAGCTTGAGCTTCGACCGTTGAGCAGTCTGTAATCCTCAAGACACATTCTTCTCCCTTCAGCTACTGGACCTCACTTAGCATTTGTACATCATTACAGATATGAGACCCACAACCTGTATCAAGTACCCAAGAGTTAGAATTAATTGAAAGATTTACTTCAACAAGAAACATACCTTTCTTTAGAGTAGCCTTGTACTCCTAGCAGTTTCTCCTCCAATGCCCCAGTTTGCCACAATGGAAGCAAACGTCCTCTTTCTAATCATGTCTCTTCTTTTGGGCTTTTCCCTTCGTGATGCCTCCATTGGGCCTAAGGGACTTCTTTTTCTTTTGGACTTTCTTGCCCTTGCCTTTGGAAGGCTTAGAAGAAGATGGAGCAGTGACCATCATAACCTTATTGTCCTTGTTGATCATGCTTTCAGTAGTCACAAGCTGACTAATTAGCTCAGCTACACTAGCATTTATATGATTCATATTGAAGTTAAGGACAAAAAGGTTGAATGATGGTGGGAGCTAGGCTAGACACAAATCCACTGAAAGCTCATCTCTCAATGGCATGTCCAGGGAAGCAAGTTTCTTGGTTAGAGCAAGAAACTTGAGTCCATATTCATGGACACATGTACCTTCCCTCATTCTCAAATGGAACAATTCTTTTGAGGTGTTATACCCTGTTACACGCTCATGAGGGCTGTAAAGTTGCTCTAAGTGGTCATGTAACACCCCAAACGGAGGATGCCACATCCCCCGCACTAAGACCCAGACCCGGTCACGAAATGGAAAGTCCATGCCCGAATCCGAATCAAAGCGAACAGGAGAACAACTCACACACTAGGCTAGGCGGGTCTAACTCGACAGACTCAGAGCGCGGAAGTAATTTAAACAATTATCATCAGATAGCGGAAGCAATTAAACCAACGTACAAAATAAGTGACGGGTTCAACTAGCATAGGTACCTAGTCCCGAATATCAGCATACATAACAGGTGACGGGTTCAACTAGCATAGATACCTAGTCCCGAATCTCAAATCATCGCAACGTAATAAACCAATATAAGTATCAGCAGAATAGCTAATTACATCCAAATGCTAGCATACTAACCCCACACGGGTTTAAGTCTAAGGAGAGCATAAAACATAATCTCCAAAAGCGAAATAAGAATACATAACATAAATAGAGTATGTGACAAATGCATCTTAACACCAACTCAACCGACAAGTGTGACTCAGAAGACTCACTTCCGCCTAGCTCAAGCCAAAAGAAACCTACAACTAAAAGATAAAATGAGGTGTCAGTCAACTGACTGAGTAAGGGGGCTAACGCACACCCACTGTATATATATAGAGCATAGCACATATCAGAAGGGTGGACTCATGAACGGGAGATAGGTGTTGCATACCAAAACATTTCCAAAAGTACCCAAAAGATAGTTATATAAGATTTAGAAAACATTTCAGAAACTCTATCTCGATTCATGATTCCCATACAGAACATATCAAAACATAAAATACAAAATCAATTCAACCGTCACACCAATGATGGAGGAGATGTACCGTCCCCAAACCATCCATAACAGACATACCCTCAAGGGGTAGCGAACCCACAAGAGTCCTCCCCGGCTGTACACCGAAGGCTCAAGATATCACGCCTCCCCTATCTCCCTGAGTGGCACAATGATATCTCAAATGGAACTACGCACAGGTATATCCCCGACGGCCCTAACCGTCCCGGGGGCTCCTTACCCATAGCTCCTCGGATCCACATACACACATGACCAACTCGCTACATAATCACAACGCAACTGTTTTTCCAAAATAGCTTACATATGCTTCAAAACTGGTTTTATATTTACACCCTTCCTACGCGATGGAACTTTGAGCCTCATGACCTCCATCCACGCAGGACTCCCACAAGATCATCAACATATCATATTCAGCACATACATATCTATAATAGAGTATACTCGCATGCAAGGGTAGAATTCAACATGTAAAGGCCATAGGTCACGTAACAATATAAAATCCTAAACCTCACCTCGTCAAAGTAGAGTCTGAGAGTGTGAAGGGCCAAACACTCTAAACCTCGGGCCCACCGGCACCACCAAACTCTGTGACAAGACATACAGAAGCCCAGACTTAGACTCTATATGAACCAAACAAGACACGCGGCGTTGCTCAACATGATCGTGGTTATGCATAAGTGTTTATGTTGTGTTTGGATAAGGTGTCGTGGTCATTCAAGGCATATCAATGCTCAACAAGGTCATATTTACAAGCAACCAACACGCAATTCCATATCCAAATATGCAAGATCAATTTAGGAAGTCAATGTATTCACAAAATGCATATTAAATCATCCAATGTCACGGGGTTCAATTATAATGTTAGAATTAAGCATCAAGTTCTTGTCGAGTTGTAAAGTGCATAAGTAAGAGCAACTTGGTCATATAAACATACAAAGTTGTTGTACGTAGATGGCATGCTTGATACAAATAAAGAGTGCATTTAATTCACTTAAGATCATACTTTACAACTTCACAACATGTTTGGTACACAAGCTCAAGTCACATTCATAGTTTCATAAATATTACACTTACATCCCCTAAGTCATTTATAAAAGTTTAGAATTATCACACATAAATCCCCTTAGTTGATTACTAAGCATAATTGTTCGTTTAAGGTGTTTATACAATTATTCAACTAGGAATTAATTACTTACAAACATGACAATTATCAATTTATCTTAATTCATAATATACCATTTTCGAGTAGTAAGAGTAAATCAAGATATTACAATTCTAACTCCTATCATGCATCAAGTCTCAAGTTGTTCAAGCATCTTTCATGTATCTCAATTTTATATTTGAAACACAATTTACAACAAACATAACATTGAGAATGTCTCAAGTTCATATAGAGAAATCACAACATGTTCGTTCTTCTAAAATATCATTCAAGTTCATTTAGTCACATAAAAGATTAGTTTCTAAATATTACACTAACACCCCTTCGTACTTAACAAATAGCGTAAATTCATCACATCGGGATTCAAATTGTAAATCGAAACATTAATGCATATCACAATCCATTCAATACACGTTTTCGTATACGATTGAAATACATCTCGATCTACAAACCAACAATAACCAATTTATTTGCACTTAAAATAATTAATTCAAATAATCACAATTACGCAAAATAATTCGTACTAAATAGATCGAGTGTTCGATTAACGAACGGAAAGTGGCGTTGAACTCACCACAACGAGAAGAACATTCTGACCAGACGTCGCCGGAAGGCCACAACTGTAGCTGCCGGAATTTGGCCGGACCGCCGCCGGACCGCCGTTGAAGGTTGCCGGAAAAATCCCGAAAAATCAGTCCTGAATGACGTCTTCGTGCCCGTTCCGAATCCTCGATCAATTTCTGGAAATTCCAAGTCAATCTCCTCCAATATCAAATCTAAGAACACGAAAACCCTAAAATCTTCAAACTGAAATTACTTCCAAAACGGTGAACCAAAATGTGATCCGAAAGAAGCGTCGTCTTACCCGTGACGAGCTCTTCGAAAGCCCTAAGGTAGCTCGCCGAAAAAATCCTCGGAGCTAGCCCCGCCGTTGCACCGCCACTGTGACGCCACGATCCGCCGCCAATCGGTCAAATCTGGAGTTGCGTGATCAATGGCCACTAGTTCTCGTCGTTCCGAACAACTTTCGTGCAGAGCCCGAGGCCAAAAGATGGCCGGAAAAGGCCCCCGTTGGCCGCCGAATATTCTGCCGTCGCCCACATCGCCGGAACCACCACCTACGGCCAAAATCAGGTGAAATTGATGGCGTAAATGAACTCAGGGGGTCGAAAAGCTTGGAAACCATCAAGCCCCCGTCGAAAAACACCGCCGGAAGCGGCGGAATCACGCCTCAACAGGAACTCGCGCGCCGCCGTGATCTTAAGGCAGCGCGTGCGGTGCCATCGCGGCCCCGATGGCCGCACCGCCGACGTCAAACGAAGCCCCGGGGGGTCTACTTTCTGGGTCCGAGGCACGTGCTTCAAGGAGGGGGCCTGAAACCGCCGCGAACGGCCGGCGAAGTGGTGGTGGTCTGACACCTCCGCCGCTGCTACTGAAATCCGGCGATAACTCCACCACCGTTCGTCTTTGGGCCGTGAAATTGGTACTCTTACGTACCTCTCGCCGAGATAATCGAAATGGACTATTCGTTTGTTTAATTTCGTCGAGAAACGATCGAGTTATGGGCTCGTAACCGAAGCCGTGCATAGTGATCGCGGGAGAGAGAGTGGGAGAGGAGAGAGAGAAGAGAGAGAGAGAGAAAGGGGATTTGGGAGAAATGTGTCTTGTGCACAAGCTATATACAACCGGGTATCCTTATCGCGTAGCAAAGAGAAATATCGCGTACGAATAATCATAAATAAAATCGGTAAAGTTACGACTAAACATTCAAGCTCCGCATAAATTTTATAAATTAAAATGAAAGAGAGAGATTTACCAATTAGAGTTTAATTCAATTTAATTTTACAAACCTTTCGTACAATTTAACGACACTTCGTAAACACATGATTGATAATTAATCTCAAGGAATTCAAGTAAACCGAAATTAAACAACTTAAGTAACATGATGGATTTAAAATCAACTTAACCATTAATTTTAGAATAATCCGAATGATCACATATTAAATTGGATTTACATTAAATCACATAATTCAGGAACTCTTAAATTAAACACACACAAGTGTAGAGACTTACTGGTTAATATCGTCAGGACGCCCTTCGAGAATACGGGGCGTCACAGGTCGTAAATCTCCCAAGCAAATTCCATGGACTCATTTTGTCTTTTGCATGTCCGGAGACATGTTAGCAAACATGAGACTACGGGATTGGAGATTATCATCCTTCCACTTCTGGATCACATCCGCTCCATCCGGGTCGGAGCTTCCCCTTAGAACAGGCTCCACCTCATAGAGAACATAAGTACTCTTTTAGGAATCTAGAACAATTTTTAGATTCCTTAGCCAATCAGAATACTTGGGGCCAGTCAACTTGTTTTGTAGCACCCGAGCGTAAGGTACCACATCCCCCGCACCGAGACCTGACCCGTATATGAAATGGAAGTCCATACACGTGCCAAATCCACGGCGAACGGGGACACAACACACACGCTATGCTAGGCGGGACTAACCCTTAAACCATTCAACTCAAGAAACATAAAGAATCAGAGTAAAATAGAATGCGGAAGCAAGAACTATCTAGCATATATACAGTGAGCCACCAAGCTCAAAAAAATAAATATACAAGAGCATTCAAATATGCAAAGGCACTCACGGCCTACAAAATCATAACGCTCCAATCTATAATATGATCAAATACAAAAGTAGCAACAAGAGTATGAATATGAGACTGAAAAGAAGTGCTAAACATAAATGCAAGACCTAGACGACTTGTATTCCCGCCTAGCACTCCTATATCTGCACAAAACAGCTGAAAACAACCGGGTTCAGTCTAAAAGAGACTGGTGGGTATAAAAACGGGGCATAAGATATATAATATCGCATAAATTAAACACATACATACAAGCCCTAATCCCGTGTGAAGTTTGATAAGAATTTACCAAGTGGTTAAAACAATAGAAAACATCAACGGGATTACGACGTTCATATTCATTCATAATTGTTCATAAGGATTTAAGCTCGGCGAGTGAGCGTGCACAATCTCCAACCTTCTCCTCGTGTAATCATATCATAATTATTGGTTGTCATACATATCTTTCGTGCACATACATAAATGATCATAATCATACATATACACCTTCTTCCTCCGGGTGGTGGACAAGTTAGCTAGACCTGACCACCGGTTCTTACATGGGCCAATGGGGGTACATGAATCCCCCAAAGTCACTCAGCTCCCATTCCTCGCTAAAACTCCTAGCGAGGGCCGGTATCACCGTAGTTTGGTTGGAACTAGTATATGGGATCCCCGTCAGCCCTTGCTTCCTCGGTTAGCCACATATACTAAGTCCCGGGGCCCGTATAATCAGAAATCAGAAATGTGTCTCGCCAAATATAAGGTAGGGTTTCATAATTACAAAGGGGTCATACGTTTGAAATCATTTACCCAAAATGACTCGATTTATATAAATATATTATTTTGGCTTAAAACTTTGCACATAAGGAATTTATAGGGTTGTTTAACTAGTAGAAGAAAAACCCACCTTTACCAAAGCAAAATAAAGGCACAAGCGTCTCAATGCTCGCCCTCGTCTCCGACCAAACCCGAATCTGTGCAAAAGAGAAGGTATGAGACTCAATTACCACATATGACGCTCGGCAATGAAATGAATATGAGATGAATGCATAAATGATCATGTTATATCAATAAGATGTTCATGTGCACTATTAAGAGATTTAAATCATATAATCATTCATTCGTTCATATATTTCATTCAATTTCATAAGTTCATAAATTCATATAAATTTCATAAATTCATAAATTCATAATTCATAATGCATATCAATTAATCTAACATTCATTAAATAAGCATAACATATATTATTCCAATTCACATTTAGGAATAAAATAAATAAAACGTTCAATCAATAGTCGGTAGAATAAATACGCGAAATAGAATTCAATTAATTTCAATAATTAAATTAAATCAAATAATATTTAAAATATATAATAAATATATATATTATAATATATATATAATATACTAATTATATAATAAGATATAATCATATGTATATATAATATATATATATACACGTACACACACACACACATGCATGCATAAATCACATATATACTACATATATATAAATACAACTCATGCATGCAATATGTATACTATATTTATTATACACATGTATGCACTCACACCACAACACTCTCATGCATGCACACTAACACACATGCTGCACACACATTACACAATCAAAACACACACAACACATTACAAGCAATGCATACACGCAACACCAAACACAACCATGCACGCCAAAACAGCAGCAGCAACAGCACACACTCACGTAGCCATGCAACCACAAAAACAGTAGCAGCAACAATTCAAAGAAGAAGCAACAGAGTTCAAGCAAAACAGGGTGACACCCCCGTGTCACCCTCCAAACCTATACCGAGACACCCCCGTGTCTCGGTACAGCAACTCCAGCCTACACAGCACCCCCGTGTCTCGCCGGAAAAGCAACAAACGACACCCCCGTGCCACGAACCAGAAACAGCTCTGGTTTTACAGCAACAGACGCAGAAACAGGGCAGCTAAAAACGCAGGAAAAGCAGGCAACAAAGGAGGCTAAACAAGCTACAAAAGAGCTGCAAGAACTCAGATAAAACACATGCTAAGAAGCCACGAAAATGACAGCAAAAAGAAGGAAGGAAATGAGCAGTTTTGACAGCAACTCTGCGTGACAAAAACAGGGCCAAAACTCGAAGAAAAACAGGGCAAGAACGAACCTCGTGATCTCCAAACAACCATATCAGTTAAGGCCAACAAATAAGCAACAAAATATCATGTATTCAACAAGTAAATCAGTTCCAAAAGTGATCAATCAAGACATCAACCGTACGTGACCTATATGTGGGATTTTCTCAAAAGATCATAAATGAAATCTCATAAATATTTCAACAACCATGAAATCTATGATCATAAATGATATGAGGAAGTCAAAACAATTAATATCAGGCTTGGAATCAATCAAAACCATAGAGAATCAAAGGAGTTCAAGAATTTGCCCAAAATCCTCTAATTTTCGGAAAAATGGCCCAGAATAATGAAACCATGCTCAAACTCGTGAATGAAAGGATGAAAATGATCAGAATTAAACATATAATATAACCCTAAGCTTACCTTGATGATTGGTTGAAGTTTGGATGAGATTTGAGCTCCAAAATCTCCAAGGGATGAAGGGTTTCAGGACTGGACTGTAGAGCAGTAGCTTTGGCTGATGTTTGGGGATTGTGTGAGGGTTATCTTGGTTAGGGCTTGATATGTAATGATAGGTGGTTGAGTTAGGGATCTAAGGAATCAAACCATGGTTAGTTTGGTTATGGTTTGGGTGAGATATGGCTCATATTGTACAGCAAGGTCAAGTTGAATGTCGTTTCGTTTTTCGGTTGGATTTCGGAGTTTCAAATGACTTAGGAAAAATATGAGGCTAAGTTTACTAAACTCGAATTTTCGTTACGAGTTCAGCGGAGTTGACGGAACTCGAATCCGAGTTCCCGAGCTCAAGATAATAAATTCGGAACCAAGGGTACGCTAAGTGCTCGTTACCCCCCGATTTGGTTTCTCAATTCAAATTAAATCCGTTAACCTACCAATTAAATTCGAAAACATAACCCGAGCATAAAATCATGTTCATAACACATATATGTACAACATATTACAAAATCGTGGCAATTTGATATCATATCATATAAGAACGAAGCACAAAATAAACGAACAAGCTCATACATACAATTCATGCATAAATTATGAAATCCCATGCAATTCATGCAATATAAATAAATTCCCATGCAAAATGAAATAATTCCATGCATAAATTATGATTTTCATGCATAATTATATTTTTCTACGTATAAATATATATTTGAATAATTAACTAATTAAAACATGATTAATTAACATAACATATAATTAGTATAATCATTAAATTAATAATAATAATTAAACATATATATATATATATATATATATAATACGAAATATATATATGTATAATTAATAATATTAAAATAAGATAATATAATATAATATAATAAAATAATAACAATTATAATAAAATTAAATATAAAACACGTAAAAACAATTAATTCGCGCAAATAGGTAAACACATACGTCCTACCTTTACGTCCGAAAAGTCGGGGCGTTACAATCTCTCCCCCTTAAAAGAATCCATCCTCGGATTCATCTCGATAATACTTTCGGAGCTGTGAAACATGAAACACGTTATGGATTCCAATCAAACTCGGAGGCAAGTCCAATCAATAGGCCGTATCCCCAATCTTCTCTAAAATCTCATATGGTCCCATATACCGAGGGTTTAATTTTCCTCCTCGTCCAATCCTTGAGAATCCTTTTCGTGGGAATGCCTTTAAGAAAACCTTATCTCCAATCTCAACCTCCAATTTCTTCCTCCGAAGATCTGCATAACTCTTTTGTCGATCCTGAGCGGCCTTCATCCGTTGTCTAATTATCTGGACCTTATCAATGGCCTCTTGTACAGCCTTAGAGGGTTTTTCCTTCTTTTCCCCTCTTTTAATCCCCTCTTGTTTGGTCCAATTCCATTCCTCCAAGTCAAAGAACAACGGTGATCGACATTTACGTCCATAAAGAACTTCATAAGGGGCCATTTCAATCGAGGCTTGATAGCTATTGTTGTAAGCAAACTCGATTAACGGCAACTGTTCATTCCACGAGCTCTGAAAGTCCAATGCACATGCTCTCAACAATCCTCCAGATACTTAATTAACCTTTCTGATTGTCCGTCAGTCTGAGGATGGAAAGCTGTGCTGAATTGAAGCCTTGTTCCCAAACACTTCTGTAATTCTTGCCATAACCTTGAAGTAAATCTGGGATCCCGATCCGAGACAACACTAACAGGTACACCATGAAGCTTGACAATCTCAACATTGTATCTCTTAGCCAACTTACTCACTTATCGGACATTCTGGTTGCAAGAAAATGAGCGGATTTCGTCGACCTGTCCACGATAACCCAAATTCCATCGAAATCTCCTCTCACTCTTGGTAATCCCGAAACAAAATCCATAGCTATTTGTTCCCTCCGGGATGTATCGAATACCCTGACCGATGGGCTTCCTCAAGAATAATCCTTTTTAACTCTTCCGGGACAACAACTCTATTCTTGAATCTTAGAAGTCCCGTATCATCAAACCCAAACGGACATTCTGAATCAGCTCGAGCTTTCTTATCTAATTTCTGAACCTCGGGATCAATCCTCTGAGCATCAGATAACCTCTGTTTAGGATCTGGTTGATCCGTAATATTCCGAATACTAGTCCTCAGTTTGAACAACTCATTCTCATCTCCAATTTCCACTTTCACTTCGGACACACTAGTTTTCCTACTAAGTGCATCCGCGACCAAATTGGCCTTGTCGGATGGTATCGGATTGTACCCTCATAATCCGCCAAAAGTTCCATCCAACACCGTTGTCTCTTGTTCACTTCCTTATGTGAGAATAAGTATTAGAGACTCTTGTGAACGGAGAAGACCTCGAACGAAATTCCATAAAGATAGTGTCTCCACTTACCCAAAGCAAAGATCACTGCCACTAATTCCAAATCATGAGTGGGGTAGTTCTGTTCATGCTCTTTCAATTTCCTTGAGGCATAGGCGATTACTCTTCCATTTTGCATCAACACACATCCCAAACCTTCCTTTGAGACGTCCGTATAAACTGTATATCTTTCTGTACCTTTGGGAAATGCTAATACAGGAGCGGTGGTCAACTTTCCTTTACAAGTTGAAAGCTATCCTCACATGCCTCGTCCCACCCAACTTAACCACCTTCTTAGTCAATCGGGTTAAAGGAGCTGCAATCTTCGAAAATCCTATACAAATCTTCGATAGTAGCCTGCCAAACCCAAGAAACTCCTTACTTCTGAAGCATTTTTCGGGCTTTGCCATTGAATAACCGTCTCAATCTTAGAAGGGTCTACTTCTAAACCTTTCCTTGAAATAATATGACCCAGAAATGCTACCCGATCCATCCAGAACTCGTATTTGCTAAACTTAGCATACAACCGATGCTCTCTTAAGGTATCCAACACAATCTTGAGGTGCCTGGCATGATCCTCCGGAGTTCTCGAATAAACTAAGATGTCATCGATGAAGATTACCACAACTTATCCAAATAGGGCCGGAAAATTCGATGCATCATATCCATAAAAGCAGCCGGAGCATTAGTCAATCCAAAAGGCATCACTACGAACTCGTAGTGTCCATACCGGGTGTTAAATCCCGTCTTCGGAATGTCCTCTTCCCGGATCTTCAATTGATAGTATCCTTGTCTCAAGTCCAATTTTGAGTATACCCCCGAACCCTGTAATATATCGAATAAATCCTCAATATGGGGCAACGGATACTTATTCTTTTACGGTCATCCGATTAAGCTCCCGGTAATCTATACACATTCTTAGGGTTCCATCCTTTTTCTTAAGAAAGAGAATCGGAGCACCCCAAGGTGACGAACTTGGCCGTATATCCCACTTTGAGCAATTCCTCTAATTGAATCTTTAACTCTTTCAATTCAGCCAGATATTCTTTCCCTTCAATCAAAACTGAACACTCCCGAACCAACTGATCTGTCTGAAGGCTACCACCAAGTGACGAACTCACCAAAAAGCAAGAAAAAAAAAAAAACAAATAGCAGGCAAGCACAGAGTGGCAACTAAATCATAAGAAATAAAGGAATGCGTGGCACCCGAATCAAAGAGTGCATGAATGCTCATGTTATGTATGCATAAGGTACCTTCTACCACGGCTGTGGGATCAATCTCTACATCTTGCTCCTCACCCTCGAGGGCGTAAGCACGAGCCAGGATCATTGGCCTTTGAACTCGTCTTTGATATCCGGGGTCTTTGTAGGGGCAAGTATCCGCCATATGGTCGCCTTTTCCACATATTAGGCATAAACCCAACCTCTTCCAGCATTTGTGATAGTTGTGGGTTGGCCCTCCACAATATGTGCATGGTGGCTTGGAGAATCGTGCTTCACTCGGACCTTGTCGATCCTTCATTGGTGCAGGCAAAGCTTTTGGAACCGGTGGAGTTGGTCCTCCCATTCTTGGCTTCTTAAACGGACCCTTAGGAGGGGGACTAGCTTGCATCATCGGCCTCTTTCCCGAATTCGATCCGGAACCTCTTCTCATAGGAGCTCTAAAACCCGGATCCTTCTTTTTGATTTCCTCCCCTTGCTTAGTAAACTGTCGGACTCCAGATATCCTCTCTACTCGAATCAACCAACCCTCCGAGACCGCATCATCGATAGAACCAGAAAATCGAGGGGGGTTGTAACTTAGAAACACCCCATGAGGGTCTCTATTGTTATTATGATTTGGTGGAGGAGCTTGTTGTTCTGCTTGTTGTGGTGGGGGAGCTTGAGCCCTCCTATGCTCGACATAGTTGAAAACTGCTTCCATAAAATTCCCCATATCCATCGATGGTGCTTGTGGTTGGGGTGGAGGCGTAGGAGATCGATCATGATGACGACGACGTCCTGGAGATCTCCCACGGTGTCTACGTGGAGGCATCCTGTTCAAGAAACACTGAAATGCATGCTATTTTTAGTCCATGCATGCAAGTGCAATTAACTCGATCAAAATTCAAGATTTAGAGCACACAAGCACGTAAACAATGCATATGCAACACATTGACAAGTTGTTCCTAAAGCCGAACGACCTAACTGACTCAACACGACACTAGAGCCCGGGTTTTGCAACCCTAAGCTCTGATACCACTTAAGGATGTAGCACCCGAGCGTAAGGTACCACATCCCCCGCACCGAGACCTGACCCGTATATGAAATGGAAGTCCATACACGTGCCAAATCCACGGAGAACGGGGACACAACACACACGCTATGCTAGGCGGGACTAACCCTTAAACCATTCAACTCAAGAAACATAAAGAATCAGAGTAAAATAGAATGCGGAAGCAAGAACTACCTAGCATATATACAGTGAGCCACCAAGCTCAAAAAAATCAATATACAAGAGCATTCAAATATGCAAAGGCACTCACGGCCTACAAAATCATAACGCTCCAATCTATAATATGATCAAATACAAAAGTAGCAACAAGAGTATGAATATGAGACTGAAAAGAAGTGCTAAACATAAATGCAAGACCTAGACGACTTGTATTCCCGCCTAGCACTCCTATACCTGCACAAAACAGCTGAAAACAACCGGGTTCAGTCTAAAAGAGACTGGTGGGTATAAAAACGGGGCATAAGATATATAATATCGCATAAATTAAACACATACATACAAGCCCTAATCCCGTGTGAAGTTTGATAAGAATTTACCAAGTGGTTAAAACAATAGAAAACATCAACGGGATTACGACGTTCATATTCATTCATAATTGTTCATAAGGATTTAAGCTCGGCGAGTGAGCGTGCACAATCTCCAACCTTCTCCTCGTGTAATCATATCATAATTATTGGTTGTCATACATATCTTTCGTGCACATACATAAATGATCATAATCATACATATACACCTTCATCCTCCGGGTGGTGGACAAGTTAGCTAGACCTGACCACCGGTTCTTACATGGGCCAATGGGGGTACATGAATCCCCCAAAGGCACTCAGCTCCCATTCCTCGCTAAAACTCCTAGCGAGGGCCGGTATCACCGTAGTTTGGTTGGAACTAGTATATGGGATCCCCGTCAGCCCTTGCTTCCTCGGTTAGCCACATATACTAAGTCCCGGGGCCCGTATAATCAGAAATCAGAAATGTGTCTCGCCAAATATAAGGTAGGGTTTCATAATTACAAAGGGGTCATACGTTTGAAATCATTTACCCAAAATGACTCGATTTATATAAATATATTATTTTGGCTTAAAACTTTGCACATAAGGAATTTATAGGGTTGTTTAACTAGTAGAAGAAAAACCCACCTTTACCAAAGCAAAATAAAGGCACAAGCGTCTCAATGCTCGCCCTCGTCTCCGACCAAACCCGAATCTGTGCAAAAGAGAAGGTATGAGACTCAATTACCACATATGACGCTCGGCAATGAAATGAATATGAGATGAATGCATAAATGATCATGTTATATCAATAAGATGTTCATGTGCACTATTAAGAGATTTAAATCATATAATCATTCATTCGTTCATATATTTCATTCAATTTCATAAGTTCATAAATTCATATAAATTTCATAAATTCATAAATTCATAATTCATAATGCATATCAATTAATCTAACATTCATTAAATAAGCATAACATATATTATTCCAATTCACATTTAGGAATAAAATAAATAAAACGTTCAATCAATAGTCGGTAGAATAAATACGCGAAATAGAATTCAATTAATTTCAATAATTAAATTAAATCAAATAATATTTAAAATATATAATAAATATATATATTATAATATATATATAATATACTAATTATATAATAAGATATAATCATATGTATATATAATATATATATATACACGTACACACACACACACATGCATGCATAAATCACATATATACTACATATATATAAATACAACTCATGCATGCAATATGTATACTATATTTATTATACACATGTATGCACTCACACCACAACACTCTCATGCATGCACACTAACACACATGCTGCACACACATTACACAATCAAAACACACACAACACATTACAAGCAATGCATACACGCAACACCAAACACAACCATGCACGCCAAAACAGCAGCAGCAACAGCACACACTCACGTAGCCATGCAATCACAAAAACAGTAGCAGCAACAATTCAAAGAAGAAGCAGCAGAGTTCAAGCAAAACAGGGTGACACCCCCGTGTCACCCTCCAAACCTATACCGAGACACCCCCGTGTCTCGGTACAGCAACTCCAGCCCACACAGCACCCCTGTGTCTCGCCGGAAAAGCAACAAACCACACCCCCGTGCCACGAACCAGAAACAGCTCTGGTTTTACAGCAACAGACGCAGAAACAGGGCAGCTAAAAACGCAGGAAAAGCAGGCAACAAAGGAGGCTAAACAAGGTACAAAAGAGCTGCAAGAACTCAGATAAAACACATGCTAAGAAGCCACGAAAATGACAGCAAAAAGAAGGAAGGAAATGAGCAGTTTTGACAGCAACTCTGCGTGACAAAAACAGGGCCAAAACTCGAAGAAAAACAGGGCAAGAACGAACCTCGTGATCTCCAAACAACCATATCAGTTAAGGCCAACAAATAAGCAACAAAATATCATGTATTCAACAAGTAAATCAGTTCCAAAAGTGATCAATCAAGACATCAACCGTACGTGACCTATATGTGGGATTTTCTCAAAAGATCATAAATGAAATCTCATAAATATTTCAACAACCATGAAATCTATGATCATAAATGATATGAGGAAGTCAAAACAATTAATATCAGGCTTGGAATCAATCAAAACCATAGAGAATCAAAGGAGTTCAAGAATTTGCCCAAAATCCTCTAATTTTCGGAAAAATGGCCCAGAATAATGAAACCATGCTCAAACTCGTGAATGAAAGGATGAAAATGATCAGAATTAAACATATAATACAACCCTAAGCTTACCTTGATGATTGGTTGAAGTTTGGATGAGATTTGAGCTCCAAAATCTCCAAGGGATGAAGGGTTTCGGGACTGGACTGTAGAGCAGTAGCTTTGGCTGATGTTTGGGGATTGTGTGAGGCTTATCTTGGTTAGGGCTTGATATGTAATGATAGGTGGTTGAGTTAGGGATCAAAGGAATCAAACCATGGTTAGTTTGGTTATGGTTTGGGTGAGATATGGCTCATATTGTACAGCAAGGTCAAGTTGAATGCCGTTTCGTTTTTCGGTTAGATTTCGGAGTTTCAAATGACTTAGGAAAAATATGAGGCTAAGTTTACTAAACTCGAATTTTTGTTACGAGTTCAGCGGAGTTCACGGAACTCGAATCCGAGTTCCCGAGCTCAAGATAATAAATTCGGAACCAAGGGTACGCTAAGTGCTCGTTAGCCCCCGATTTGGTTTCTCAATTCAAATTAAATCCGTTAACCTACCAATTAAATTCAAAAACATAACCCGAGCATAAAATCATGTTCATAACACATATATGTACAACATATTACAAAATCGTGGCAATTTGATATCATATCATATAAGAACGAAGCACAAAATAAACGAACAAGCTCATACATACAATTCATGCATAAATTATGAAATCCCATGCAATTCATGCAATATAAATAAATTCCCATGCAAAATGAAATAATTCCATGCATAAATTATGATTTTCATGCATAATTATATTTTTCTACGTATAAATATATATTTGAATAATTAACTAATTAAAACATGATTAATTAACATAACATATAATTAGTATAATCATTAAATTAATAATAATAATTAAACATATATATATATATATATATATATATATAATACGAAATATATATATGTATAATTAATAATATTAAAATAAGATAATATAATATAATATAATAAAATAATAACAATTATAATAAAATTAAATATAAAACACGTAAAAACAATTAATTCGCGCAAATAGGTAAACACATACGTCCTACCTTTACGTCCGAAAAGTCGGGGCGTTACATGTTTGACTCGAGGATCGATACTAGAGTGTTTTTGGTTGCCATTTCAAAACACGTAGAGAATCATAGAATCTACGACCTAAATGGAAAAACAGAGAACTAAGTGAGCACGTTAAATAATAACGATATACATGAGATTAGGCCTTTAATCTATGTAGCTCCCACTGTTTTTAGAAGATCTATAATTCTCAAAGATCTTAGAGGATACTTGTTATCCCAATGGGTACTAAGATCCTAAGCACTTTGTCTAGAACCCACGACTCGTGGATATTCTTGATAAAGCCTAAGGTAGGTACAACTTACCAATTCCAACTCGGTGAAATTCTTAGTAATATTTTTGCATCACCTATCTTTCAATATGGACCCATGACTCGTGCAACATCCATATTTACTTAGGCATTAAGCTAGACCCATCAATATGATCAAGATCAAAACTTAGCTCGAATGACCCACGACTCGCGGACATCGCCTTCCCCAAAATTCATCTCGAAATATTGATTATTAAAATGATCAATTAGGAAACTAAGAACTAATAGGTTTCACATAGTCAACCCAAGACTCATGGACAACAACTAGCTTTCCCTATTAAACTTAAATCCTATTGATGGAATGCTAGGAATTTAATTCAAAGTTTGCACCTCGAATTAAACACCTATTTTCGAAATTAGCTTAATATTTTAAGGGAATATTCAATTTAATGGAAGAGTTGTTTGGTTCGACCTCACCAACAAATATGTCCAGTTGGAGGCAAAAAGAGTAACTTCCGGTACCCTTTGGAAGTACAAGTTTGTTAACCCCCGTTAACAGACACAGGAGCAACACTTTTGGCAAATCAGAAGGGTAACGCCCGTTACCCCTAGGCAGAAGGAAAGGGGTAGTGCTCGTTACCACTTATAAAAGCGTTATTGCGATTTCAAGGCAGTAACGGGCGTTAACAAGGATTACGCATAGATAGGTAATGCCCGTTACCTAGGGCGGTGAGATAGAATTTTGGGCAACTATTTAAGTGCGTTTTGGAGTCTTCTTGAGAGAGTTCTTCCTCCATTCGTGACCTAGCCTGAGGGGAGAAGTTCTGGAGTTTTGAAGAGTTGTTCAAAGAATTTCAAGAAAACGAAAGGATCGAGTTCTTAAACAATTTCGGTTTTTCGGTTTATTTACTGCTTTAATTTCTCAAACTAATTCCTTTAACTTCGGTTTTAGTTAGTTTTCATGTTAGATTCATTTTTCCTAATTCTTACTGAATGTTTATGAGTTTAATTTTGAGACCTTGTCTTGATTTGATGAACATGAATTTCCTCAATGCACTTTACTTTAGTTTTATGAGTTTTGCTTTAATTATGAGTAGCTAAACCCCTCGGGCTAGGGGAGTGATGATGAATGTATGATATGTGTTTGATATGATGCTTGAATGACTTGTACTAATTCTTAGTGTGAAAACTAATTTAAATTGAATTGTGAAGGCCTGATCACCCTTTGCATAATCTAGAATTACTAGAGAATCGAGAGGCTAATGGTAATTAAGATGGTTTTCATAACTAGTAGATTGTATGAATGCAAAGAGATTTTGTTATGGTCTATACAACAGTAAATCTTATTCCATGCCAAGCCGCTAGAATAGGAATTGCACTACTCTTGGTCTTGTTGGTTTAATTAATACATTGATCATTGCGAGAGCAACGTTGAGCTTAATTAAATACATGGTTATACCTTGAGAGAGGATAATTCATATATGAGTGACTAGGTTGTAGAATTACACTTGTCAAACAAGTATTGTATTGAATCCTGAATGCATAAGTCATTACTCCCCTGCCTATTTAGTCTACTGAGTTTAATCCGTGTTTAAGTGTGCTATTTTTGTTTCCTTATAGTTAAGTACTTCAATTTTATTCTAGTAGGTAGATATAACAACTTGAATTCGTTTGGTTTCTAGATTAGAAATAAATATTGAGTAGTGATTGATTTCCCTTCCCTGTGGGTACGATCCTATTGTGCTACGTGTATATTAAGTGTACACTTGCACGATTGGTTTTAACTTATTGAATCTAAAGCACCAACAAATTTTTGGCGCCGTTGCCGGGGAAGGCGTTTTAAATCAATATTACTTAAATATTTTGATCTAGTGCTTTAGACCATTACTTTATTTTCTGTTTTGATCTTAGTCATTGTGGAATTGACCTAAGGATTTTCTTTGCTTGTGTGCAGGTATACAGTGCATGCAAAGATCTCAAGATCCGAAACTAGTTCCGTACGATCCGAAAATCGAGAGAACACTCAGCGCTGTTAGGAAGAAGAAAAAGAAAAGTAAGAAATCCACAATCGAATCAATGGCAGTAGATCCAAACAATGCAAGAGGCGGAGGGGGTTGTAGATCCATCACCACCGCCTCCTCTTGCGATTAGAGATTACAACTTGCCAAATGCTAGAGCAATCCACACCGTAACTCGTCCCCCGATTGGACCAAACAACTTTGAGATCAAAGCAACTATAATCAACTTGCTGCAGAACAATCCGTTTTCAGGATTATCACTAGAGGATCCAACATCACATCTTGAGTATTTCCTTGAGGTGTGCAATACCTTCAAGATCCATAATATCACAACTGATGTTATTCGAGTCAGGCTTTTCCCGTTTTCACTAAGGGAAATAGCCAAAGCATGGTTAAGTACTATACCGAATGAGTCCTTTCAGACATTGGATGCGCTTTCTCAGGCTTTCTTAGCCAAGTTCTTTCCGCTCAGTAAGACCACGAAGTACAGGATTGATATTCAAGGTTTCAGACAACTAGATGGAGAATCCTTCTATGAGGCGTGGGAAAGATTTAAGGATTTGCTGAAGAAGTGCCCTCATCATAGGATTCCCGGTTGGTTATTGATTCAGACATTCTATAACGGGATGTCCCCTACATACAGAGAAGCGATGGATGCCGCTGTGGCGGAGCATTCTTGTCCAAATCTGAGACCATTGTTAAAGAACTGTTAGACAATATGTCACAGAATGATATTTTTGTACATGACAGGAGCCATTCCCAACCCGCTAAAGTGCAAGCAGTAGTTGCAGAACGAGATGGATTAGCCTCCATCAATGCCCAGTTTGAAGCTCTTAACGAGAGATTAGACCAACTCTCTGTGAATGCAGTTGGGACACAAGCACAACCAGTTCAGGTAATTTGTGAAATTTGTGGTGGTCCACATGCATTTAATGTGTACCCTCATACCAATGTAGGAGAACAGGTGCAAGAGCAAGTGAATTATGTAAACAACTCAAAACCGGTGAATGACCTTTACTCGAATACCTACAATCCAGGATGGAACTACTATCCCCATCTTTCCTGGTATAATAATCAGAATGTTCAACAACCACCATCTCAGCCTAGACCACAGTTTCAGCCGAGAGCTTTGTTTCAACAAAGACCACCCGTTCCATACCACGCCCCACCTCCTCAGCAGGAATAGAAGCATGGATGGGAGGCTGTACTTGAGAAATTCATAGTTGTTTCTACAGAAGTTATCAGAAATTGGAGACTCGAGTGGAACATGTGGTGAATCAGAATAAAAATTTGGAGACTCGGATTGGCCAGATTGGCCAATCTTTGAATATGAGAGGTCCACGAATGTTACTGAGTCAAACTGAGAACAATCCCAAGGAGCATTGTAAGGCCATTTTGTGCAAAACAATCGCGAAAATGATAGTCCAAAGTTGTTGGCAGTTTTTAAATTTGAAAAGTTGAGTTAGGAGAGGATTGAAGAGGTAGTTGAGATCGTAAAAGTGGAGATGTAGGAGAAAAAGGAAGAGGTCCCTTCAAAGCTAAAGGTGAGTGTGGCAGCTAAGGAACAAGTGCCACCGGGGATATTTCCTCAGAAATTACAGATACAAAAGTTAGAGAAACAAATTGAGACGTTTTTGAGCATGTTCAAGCAGCTTCACATTAACATCTCTTTTGCGGAGGCATTAGCTCAAATGCCTAAGTATTTGAAGTTTTTGATGGAAGTGATTTCAAGAAAAGGGAAGTCTGAAGACTTTTCTACAGTTTCACTCACTGAAAAGTGCAATACAATGATTCAGCAGAAGCTTTCCCAAAAGCTGATGGACCCTGGGAGTTTTTCTATCCCTCTAACTATTGGTTCCTTATAGTTTAATAATGTTTTGTGTGGTTTAGGAGCTAGTGTGAGTCTAATCCCTTTATCTACTTATAGGAAATTAGGAGTGAAGGAGCTCAAACCGACTAATATGAAACTCCAGCTAGCAGATAGATCAATGAAGTACCCTATAGGAATTCTTGAGGATGTGTTGGTAAAAGTTGGGAAATTCTATATTCCTAATGATTTTGGAGTTCTTGATGTTGAGAATGATGAGAGTATGCCATTAATCCTTGGAAGACCATTTTTAGCCACGGCTGGAGCCGATATTGATGTTCAGAATGGACTTTTCACATTCAAAATAGGAGATGAAAGTATGGAGTTTAGTACTTTTAGCTCCATGGCATCACCACCGGTACTGGATGAGTGTCGCATGAGCCGGGCTATAAGTGAGACATCAGACGGAGTGTTACGGTTCGCAAACAAAAGAGATTTGGTTAATTGGGGGAGGAAACCGAAATCTCAACAATTGAGGATGAAGAATGTGTCGGAATTAGATATGAGGAAATTAAGATTTGGTGTTGAGAGCAACTAGAACGAGGTCACGCCTTGTGACTCGTCGCGAGGGGATTGTTAATTCCCAATCCGATTTCCAAAGTCAAGCTAACGACTATAACTTAGAACTAATTTCTCTGTCTTGTTTCTTTACTTTTCTTTTCTTTTCTTTTTTATTCCTTTCGTTTACCTCGTTTTTCTCGTGCAATTTTAGTTTTCTCTCTCTCGTGTTGCAGGTTAAGTGAGGTGTTGTCAGAGTATGGAGGCAAGGACCGTGATTGAGTTTAATGTCGCCATTAAAGGTCCATTTTTATTGTGTGTGTGAGAATGTATGTGCATGATTAGATTTGCTTATGAGGAGAATGAATTGTTGTGATATTTCTCAATATGTGCTTTGAGATATTTGTGTGTTACGAGTTTGGTGCACTATGGTTTGATTGCAAATTTTGGGTTAATCTATGTGAATTAACGTGATTAAGCACCGTCCGAGTTAGCTTTTGGGTAAAAGAGAGTTTTGTGCGAAAACCTGAGTAAAGGGCATTACCCCCTTCTAGACCTTTTCCGGTAATACCCATTAATGGCGTCAGGCATCTCAAGCATAGTTGGTAAAGGGCGTTACACCTCTTCAGTTCATTTTAGGTAACGCCCGTTAAGGGGTACAGGCGAAGTAGAACAGTAGGAGTAACGGGTGTTACTCCTGATAGGCATAATTAGGTAACACCTGTTAACGGCCCGAAATAGCGTTTTTATTTTAAAGGAGGAAGACTTATGTTTGAAGTTTAAATCCTAATTCCTCTCAACTTAGGTCCTACCCAACCATAACCTATATATTTGGCCTGCCCTCTCTTCTTTTCTCACATAACACAATCTCTTAGAAGAGAAGCAAGCAATTATTCCTAATCAAGGCACCACCAACATCACACATACTCTTTTCTCTCTAAGCTTGAATTGGTAAGTAATCCCCCTCTCTAAGATTGATGTTAGAATGAATTCTTCCTATCTAAGATGAATTTTGGGCTACAATTGTTGAATTTGGAGAATTTATGCATGCTTGAACTAGGTTTAATGATTTGTAGTGAGTTCATCTTGAATTGAGTGAATTTTGGAAGAACCCTAGTCTCTAGCTAGCCTTTTAATTTCAATTGGGGAATTGATTTTGGAGAATTTTTGAACTTGAGTCATAACTCTTTAGAGCCTTGTTGAGTTGTATTGGGTAGATTAAAGAATCTTGATAAAAAAACTCACACCCTAAGGTAGTGCATACAAGGTGTTCGATAAATTATCTGAATGACTCATGATTAATTTTTATGTGTTTTTCCTTGTCTTGTATGAATGATATAGGTACTATGGGTCGTACTAGGTGTTCTCAGTCTATCGAGCCCTTCACTACTGCATCTCCATTGAGTCTTCAATCAAGGGAGTCGGTCAATATAACAGTGAATGCTAATGGTAACCCCTTTCAGATGAATTTGACTAGAAACTTTGTGTCTACTAGATTCTTCAAGGCAACATTGTAACAGCCCAAAACAGGGCCTGGATGAAAACAGTAAGTTAAGGCAGTGGTAAAGCGTTTATAGACCGTGATCCAACTTTTTGAATCATCATGCATTGCATTCTTACATGAACTTTGTGCTCGTATATGTTCTGACATGTTTTAAGGGGAATTCTTGACCTTTGATTCAGTTTACTATTCATAACCCGAGCCTACCTTGTTCATATTGCTACTCGAACCCTAGAGGTTCATCATACATGTTTCCCAATCGTTTGAACTTGTTTCCCGAACTCAGAAAGTCTTTCTTGAGCCATAAGGGTATTTTTGGAACTTACCGACCAAAGTTACTATTCATCAGAAAATGAGCTTTTGATTCTGATACCTTTTTCTACCCAAGTTACAGTCGAATCGATCCTTGAATCGAGACGAGTCTTTTGAAATCATTCTTGGCTTGGAAATCCATTCCGGAACTTTGTTTTATTGAAAACGTTTTTGAAAACCCTAGTTTACTATTCTTTTTACGAACGGTTTCATTCGGAAAATGTTTTCTCTTCGGATTTGCACTACTTGAGCTATTTCAAGATTTTTGAGATATTTTACAACTCTTGATTCAAGTCCTAGCTTGAAAATTTGAAGCGTACGTTCGTACGTGAGAATTCACTATTCATCCTACGTTTTCAACTTTTTAACGGTAAAACGTTTTATAGTCGATTTTGGACTCAAAACGCTTCTCGATTTATTTCTTGAATTTTAGAAGCAATCCGGACTTGAAAATCATTCTAGAAAGTCGTTTTTCACTCATGTCGAGTTTCGAGCTCAAAACTTTTATTCACTAAAACGAATGTATCTTTCAAACGGTAAATCCGATTTCGACGAATGAATATGCGTTTCGAAGCTAATTTTCTTGCCGTCGGAATGGTTAAACTTCCAGACACTTATCCTTGAGTCTTGGGGGACGAAATTACAGAAATAACCCCAGCAGTCCCATTTTAGCTTCATGATGCCTAAAGCTTCCAAGAGAATCTATCCAATTTTGCTCTCCTACCCTTCTCCACATTTTATTTACAAGGTGAGGGGCTTATCTTCAGCTATAAATAGAGGGTTCATGGCATTTCATTCCTTGCTCAAAGTCTTGTGTTAACAAGCACTCCTCTCTCCCTCCTTTCCCTCTTGGCCGTCGGCCTCCCCTCCCCTTTGCTAGGTTAGTTGCTTTATTTTTATGTTATGTTAGTTTAGTTTATGTTTTTATGTTATGGTATGTTTATATTATGTTTAGGTTGGGTCTTAGGGTCTTCCCTAAGCCATATAGGATTTTATTTTATGCATTTATTATATAGTTTTTATGATATGTTTGTGTAGTTGTTTATATGTTTTAATTGTTTAGTATATGCTTGAATATGTTATGAATTGCTCTAGTATATGCTATGATCATGTGATATGATTGTTATATTATGACCATTGATGCATGATTATGGAATTTGAATTATGTTCATGCATGTTTGCTAATGGAATAGTGATTTACAATTTATTATGTCACAACTTGTTACATGTTGATATGGAATTAAATTGTTACATGTTACATGCCTAAAGGTTCATGATATATGATATGATATGATATGAGATATGTTGTGACATGTTGTCACATTGTTATATGACTCTTGATTTATGAATTGAGCTTATGGTATGATTTGGATTAATGGATTAGTGCCTTGATCATGTTGTACACTTTAATAGTGTCACATGTTATAACCTAAGATAGAATAGTGTTTCATAACTTGATCTTATGCCTTAATTGGATCTCTTAACTATAGGTTATACCTTTAACCTAGATCACACTTGATTATATTAACATGAACTTGAAACTATAGGTTATAATCAAGATCATAATTTGATTAGGGTGTGTGTGTGTGTGCATGCCGTGTGGGTGTGTGTGTTCGTGCATGGTGTGTGTGTGTACCGTGTGTGTGTGGGTGTGTGTATAGTAAGGGTTTGACCCGACCCTTTGACCCGACATGTGAATAGTAACCGGTGAATAGTAATCGTGAATAGTAATCTGGAATAGTACTTTTGAATAGTGCTTTTGAATAGTAAAAATGAATTAAAACTTGTGCTTTCTCTATGGACATTTGCACCTAGGGTTTCCATATCCAGGGTCTAAAATGTGTTTTCAAAATGTGTTTTCTTTCGTGGACTTGTTTCTTAACTTAAGGTTTGCGATAGGATTCATAATTTGACTAAAGCTTACTCGGTTATAGTAAGATCATAGTCTAACGTTAAGAGTAACTCACTTTGACGTATTCCTTTGTGTGTTACCTTTCTTGAATACCTTAAATGGTATTACTCTCTTGTGTTACATGTTCTTTACATGTTCCTTGTTCATTGTTTCTTGCATTTCATATGCATCGTGGTTAGTAGTGGGTCTTAGTTGTTAAGCTCACTCTAGTACACCACCTACAGGAGTTAAAGTTGAGCACTGGGATCCCCAGGGCACCGCTTAATCTGTCTACCTACCTTTGTTACTGATAGGTGAGGTGAAGTTATAAATGTTTTCCAACTGGAACCGCGATTATACTATCGTATCATATGTTTTGAAATTCAAAGCTAAACCTTGTTTTGAACTATCCCTTTTATCGGGACATTCTCTTGAAAGGATCATTCATACTTTAATAGTATACCTTGATCAACAGTACATGTTTTCCAAAGTTCTGCATTCTTGTTCAAAGACAGTTACATGTTTTGCATATGTTTTCAAAGTACAGTTACAGACAGTTTCACATGTTTTCAGACAGAATCATATGTTTTACAGACAGCATCATATGTTACAGTTTCAGTTTCACATGTTATAAGATAGCATACTGGGGTGTTACTCTGGTCACTGCTAATCTTAAATGCAAGCATACAGTTTACAGTTTGGGCCCGGCGGTTATGTGTGGAGGTGATGCTCGGGAGGTGAGCGCCAACGACATCACCAATACCGGCCGCCACACTTAGACTATTGACACCGACTTTTAACAGGAGGTTTGTTAAGTCAGGACAATCTGTCTGGGAACGGACAGCAAATCTGTTCCCATTACATGTTTACAGGTCGCCTAGGGCTAGCTACCCGAAGTGACAACCGGTGGAGGATGGTGCATGTTTGTATGTGTTGGTAAGAGTTGTTGTTGACCTTGGTCCAATAGTCTACTGTGTACGGAGTTGTTGTTGACCTTGGTCCAATGCTCTACTTTATGTGGGGTTATTGTTGATCCTGGTCCGATACTCTACTATACGTGGAATTATTGTTGATCCTGGTCCGATGCTCAACCAAATCATGTTTTCTGGAGTAAGGATGGAGGAGCCTAGCTTGCGGGCAAAATTCTGTTTCATAAAGGATGGTTCATATCTGAAAAGTTCACTTTACCCTTATCCCGTTTTATGAAAGAACTATGAACCATCAACAGCATATGTGTGCGCGTGTGATAGCATTCATGAAAATGTTTTATAACGTGCATTCTTTTACAGCATCGCATTCAAAGAGTTTTATCAACCGAACTTGTTTCAAGTTCTTCTTCAAAGCATTGCACTTAACAGTTTCGAACGTTACTTCAAGTTCTTTAATTCAGTACTTTCTTTAAAGTATTCCCTCACTTAGTCCTTTTGACTAATACCTCTCCCGTTTTCTTGCCTCGTGGTTTCAGGTCTTGCAGCCGCAGTCTAGAGGTATCTTGAAGCTCTAGATTGTCATTTTTGTTTCTGTCAGGACTTAGTATTACTTCCTTTTGTGTCCTGCATATGTTTTATGGCTGCATCACTTTATGTTTCTGTATATGTTCTGAATACTTGAGTATCTTTGTTATACTCTTTCTGCTGCTCTGTTACCGATATTTTGAACTCTGTTGTATCGGTACTTATATGTTTATATGTTATATGTTCTGATATGCCGAGTCTCTCTTACACGATCAATATGTTCTTGCTTGTTACATGCCATCACGCACATGTTTTGAAAAGTTTTAAAATACTCTGATTTTCCGCTGCATAGCCACATCGTTGTACATGTATAGTTCTGATAGACAGCCGTTCGCTGGAGTATTTCTTGAGTGATGGCTCACACCATTACTTGAGAGGTGCTTCAGTGCGGGGGTTGAGACGCCGCTCTCCTCTTGTTCTGGTACGGGTGGGGGCGTTACAAACATGGATGGAGAAGTTTGATGCTTGGAAAGAAGTGCAAAGATTGTTTGATAACATCGGCTGGTTACCTTTCCTTACTCGGAAGGATTGGACTTATGTCAAGATGACGGCCGCTTTCTTCACCACAATGAATTTTAACCCGGTGGATAGCACTCTGATGTTCACTCTGGATGACTGGGAAACTCAAGTTTGGAATGCGGGCCGGATAAGGGAGATTCCTCATTTTCCAGCTAATGCCACTACTTATTTGCCTAAATGGAGTGATGCTCAGAGAGAGGCAGTATCGAGATCCTTCCCATTGCGAAAGGGTGTTCCTAGTTATTCCCCCCGGAATGCACAAGATAGCTATCTTAATTCATTGGCTTAGGTGCTAGTTCACAGGATTTTGGCCACGGGATTTTGTGCTCGATATGGAAGAGATAGCCACATTAATGAGACTGAGCTAGGAATAATGTACATGATGAAGGAAGGCATCAAGTTTGATGGAACGACTGAATTCCTTTGGAAGCTTCAGGAGATTGCTGGGAATGTTACTGGGACGATAGCCCATGGCGCGTTTGTCACTATGTTTGCTCGAGATGTAATAGCCTAAGGTGCTTGTCCCAAATCGGTTGGAGAGGGGAATAAAGCCTCCTTTATAAGGGAGTGGATACCTTTCCCTTGTTGAGGCCTTTTCCTGGCTGGGCGCCTTCAGACTTAAATTCCAACGGGAGAAACAAAACCGTGAGGGTGGTGTCGCTTAGCCCACCAAAGCAGACAATATCGAAAGGCGGGTTTTCGGGCTGTTACAAATGGTATCAGAGCCGGGGCCCGGGCCGGTGTGCCAGCAAGGACGTTGGGCCCTCTTAGGGGGGTGGACTGTAATAGCCTAAGGTGCTTGTCCCACATCGGTTGGAGAGGGGAACAAAGCCTCCTTTATAAGGGGGTGGATACCTTTCCCTTGTTGAGGCCTTTTCCTGGTTGGGCACCTTCAGGCTTAAATTCCAGCGGGAGAAACAAAACCGTGAGGGTGGTGTCGCTTAGCCCACCAAAGCGGACAATATCGACTGGCTGGTTTTCGACTGTTACACGAGAGATGCATTGGAGGCCAAAGGGATTGTTGCCCGTTGACTTTGGCTATGATATTGGTCCACAATACTTGGAGAATGTAGGCTTGGCTATTGCATAGGAGAGTGGACAACTCAAGGAGCATAATTTGCATTGGTGGCCAATTCGGGATAGAGATAGGCTTTGGGAGATGTATAGTTGGGGTAAGGCTCGTTTCGAGGAGCTTACAGAGGTGCCGAGGGAGCTTTTAGCTCAGATTCCTGATAGGCCAAATGATGAGTTTGAGATCCTTCGCAGTGCCGCGCCAATCGTTGTCGAGGAAGCTAATGGAACTCTGGTTACTGTGAGAGACCTTCGCACAGAATTGGCAGGATTAAGGGCTGATTTGACCACCGTGATCACGAAAGTTGAGGATCTAGCACATTATGTGGATGAGTGATTTGATGCGTAGGAGGCTCAGTTGGAGGCAAAGTTTGAAGGGTTCTGTGCTCGTGTTAATCAATATTTTAGAGGACCTCCATCACCCTGATTCTGTTATTATTATTTTTCCCCCCTGATTTTTAGACATTCTTTTTAGGCATATTCGTTAATATGTTTGGATTATTTTGATACACTTATTTTTTTGCTTTATTTTGAACTCCATTATTTATGCAATGTGCCCCTTCTTACCTCGATGTTGTGTCTTGTGTGTTGATTGTTGAATGCATGTTGATTGTCAATTGCATTTGCACTTGATCTGTGTTTTCTAGTCACATATTTCAGGTTTTGGAAGCTTTGCTAGCACGTTGCCGGATCTTCAATCAATAAGGGAGTTTTCTTGAACTTTAATTCTTTATTTTGCATGAGAACATTGCAAAGATTAAGTTTGGGAGAGCAGTCTAGGGATGCTATAATTTTTTATTAAATATTTGCATGATTAGATGTTTTGTTACACTTGGGAATTGCTAGGATTTGAGAAATGTTGAGAATTTTGAAAATTTTCCCCCGTTTTGAACTTTTTTCTTTGAAGCTTGATCATTGAATTGATGCTAGAACGAGTTAGGCAAATTGAGTTGAAGAATTTGCATGAGATTGGATGACTTAGTATGATAGTATGCCCTCTTATTTTGCGCACTTTTTGAACGTTATAATGTACTTTGCTTAGAAAGGTGAATTGATGATCTTCAAATAAGTCTATGATTTGATTAGGATGCATTTTAGTCCTATTGAGGTGAAATTATGAGTTAATGAAAGATTAAGGAAGTGAAGTAGGCATTCGTTGTTGCAGGATATTAAGCCTTTAAATTTTTAGTCGTTTTTCACTAAATAACGTAATCTTATTGACCCCATTGTGCCTAATTGTTGTGCAAAGAATTTTGTAGCCACATTATAAGCCAATTGCACAAAACAAGTATACCTACCTTGTTAGTTTTACACCAAGGCTTGCTTCTTTGATTTTTATAGTAAATGTCTATCTTTTGACCCGTTTTGATTATTCCTATGTTTGAATTTGAGAGATTCATGTGGAGAAAGAAAAAAAATGAGAAGAAGTGTGAAAAAGAAAAGATTTGAAAGAAAAGAAAGAGCAAAAGAAAAGAAAAGAAAAATATTTAGGCAGAGTGTGAAATTGGAAAAGGTGGGATACAAATGTCCAAGTGTGGAGGAAACTAGTGTTTCAGGGCTAAAGAAGAGTGTCGTGTTTTAGATTGAATGATGTAAGCTTGGTGAGTAGTCACTTGATCCAAATTTCCATAACCTTTACCCAAAGCCTACATTACAAGCTCGAAAGACCTACTGATCCCGAGTCTCAAGTTAACTCCATTAGTGGAGATAGGGGCGAAGAGTGTATTCCGAGGTTGATGATTAGAACTAAGGAGGAAATTACGAATTTGTCATTCTAGTCGTTGTACATTGTTTCATTCGAATTCACATACTACACAAGGGTATGCTTTTCATACTATGTTTGATGATCTTGTGTCATTAGTACTTGATTTGATTTGCTAGACTTGTTTAGGCGAGGATTCAATGATTGCTTTGAGCATGAGGTTTGATGGGGATGTGTTTTCTTTATTTCCGTATCACCCGAGAATGAGCAAAAGGCAAGTGTCGGGGAATTTGTTTAGTGTGAAATTCGTATGGATTAAAGAGTTAATTAGAGTATACTTTTGTGCTGTTTGACACGTTTATGTGTTTATTTCGCTCCATTTAGGTGATTATTGAGTTGGAGATAAGAAACGGCAAAGCAAGACGAATTCACGCGTTTTTGGAGGAAAAAAGAGTAACTTCCATTACCCTTTGGAAGTACAAGGTTGTTAACCCCCGTTAATAGACACAGGAGCAACACTTTTGGCAAATTAGAGGGGTAAGGCCCGTTCTGGCAAGAAGGAAAGGAGTAATGCCCGTTACTACTTATAAAAGCGTTATTGCGATTTCAAGGCAGTAACGGGCGTTAACGAGGATTGCGCATAGATAGGTAACGCCCGTTACCACTTATAAAATCGTTATTGCGATTTCAAGGCAGTAACGGGTGTTAACGAGGATTGTGCATAGATAGGTAACGCCCGTTACCTAGGGTGGCGAGACAGAATTTTGGGCAGCTATTTAAGTGCATTTTGGAGTCTTCTTGAGGGAGTTCTTCCTCCATTCGTGACCTAGCCTGAGGGGAGAAGTTCTGGAGTTTTGAAGAGTTATTCAAGGAATTTCGAGAAGACGAAAGGATCGAGTTCTTAAACAATTTCGGTTTTTCGGTTTATTTACTGCTTTAATTTCTTAAACTAATTCCTTTAACTTCGGTTTTAATTAGTTTTCATGTAAGATTCGTTTTTCCAGATTCTTACTGAATGTTTATGAGTTTAATTTTGATACCTTGTCTTGATTTGATGAACATGAATTTCCTCAATGCACTTTACTTTAGTTTTATGAGTTTTGCTTTAATTATGAGTAGCTAAACTCCTAGGGCTAGGGGAGTGATGCTGAATGTATGATATGTGTTTGACATGATGCTTGATTGACTTGTGCTAATTCTTAGTGTGAAAACTGGTTTGAATTGAATTGTGAAGGCCTGATCACCCTTAGCATAATATAGAATTACTTGAGAATCGAGAGGTTAATGGTAATTGAGATGGTTTTCATAACTAGTAGATTGTATGAATGCAAAGAGATTTTGTTCCGGTCTATACAACAGTAAATCGTATTCCATGCCAAGCAGCTAGAATAGGAATTGCACTAGTCTTGGTCTTGTTGGTTTAATTAATGTATTGATGATTGTGAGAGCAACGTTGAGCTTAATTAAATACACGGTTATACCTTGAGAGAGAATAATTCATATATAAGTGACTAGGTTGTAGAATTGCACTTGTCAAACAACTATTGTATTGAATCCTGAATGCATAAGTCATTACTCCCCTGCCTATTTAGTCTACTGAGTTTAATCCGTGTTTAAGTGTGGTATATGTGTTTTCTTAGAGTTAATTACTTCAATTTTATTCTAGTAGGTAGATATGACAACTTGAATTCGTTCAGTTTCTAGATTAGAAATAAACATTGAGTAGTGATTGATTTCCCTTCCCTGTGGGTACAATCGTATTGTGCTCCGTATATATTAAGTGAACACTTGCACGATTGGTTTTAACTTAGTGAATCTAAACAACCAACACTACTCTTAAATTACAGTAAAAAGAAAAAGACATAAAGTAATAAGGCTCAATCTTCATATTGGCTTTAGACAATTACACGGGGCATATCTCGGCCTAAAAAACAGTAATATGGAAAGCCACATAATAAACACTTAACAGTACGCACATAAGTGGGGCACTGACCCCAATTGAAAAACGCAACTATGGGGCTCCAACCCCAATTTAAACCATCCATGTGCAGAAATTAAAACCATTCATAAGACTAAAACCATGATCACCTAACATGCATAACTAGCAAGAATTTAAATTTACCAATAAATTAAAATTTTCGCATTAAGACCTAATGACATAAAACAAGATTTAGATTTAATTCTTGATCATGAGTCTTTTCTATAAAATCCAAAAATAATAAACTAATAAAGTTCCAATTAATTTTTGAAAATTAATAATTTTATTCCTTTCCAATATTTCAAAAATAAAGATAGTAATTTTCCCAAAAGTTAAATCGTTTTAATTTACCAAAATCCCAATTTAAGGAAATGTTTTATTTTTTTTTAATTTAATAAAATAGATTTTAAAAAGAGTAAAATTAAATCGGGATTTTGTGGATTGAAACACGAAAAACACAAAACGTGAAACACGAGCCCGAAACGCCCGGATGGAGTGCCCGCACGCGGCGCGGCATGGTACAATAGGCGTGTGCACAAGCATCGCACGCTACCGGCAGCGCTTGCTGCCAACGAGCGCGCTAGTCGCGCATCCCTGCTCATTCTACCCTCGGCGCTGGGTGCTTGCTTCCGGGCTTTTCTAAGGAAACGCTCCAACAATAATGCGGGACCTATTGGGCGGCTGTCCTAGGTTGTTGCGTGATACATGTGCGGGACGTCCTGTACGGATGTGGGATGGGGATGCGGGCTGTCCCGCGCGGTTGCGGGACAGGTGCTCGGCAGCGATGGCGAGGGTAAGGCTTCGCGTGCGGCGCCTTAGCACGCTCGAGCCTCGCCTTGTTCGTTTGTAATATAATTTCGTGTTTCGTAATTTTGGTTCAAAAATCAAAACAGTCTAAGAAATCAAAACACGATATAAATTCGTTTGATCAAATACAGTTTCAAATTAATATTTTCAGAAAACAATTTTATTTTTTTTTTCAGAAACTTTCAGGAAAAATACAGATTCAATTTCTCAGATTTTCTAAAAGAACTCATGAATACTCAATCACATCTAAACCTAAGAATTTCTATCAAATTCAAAATAATTGAGACGAATCAGAAGTAGGTCTTGCAAGGTGGCTCTGGTACCACATGTTGGGAAAACAGAACAGAAACACAACGGAAATTTAAAATTTTTTCCCAATAGGTAAGAATCCAATCTTGCAATTCCTATTTCCAGATTCGTAGAGATCAAGAAACTCACTTAGATAGTAGTTTTCTTGACACGCTCTAGCTGCCCAAGAACGCTATTCACGAGGGTTGGTGATAGGAATCAGAATGATGTGAATCATGATGAACCGCGGCCATATCTTGTCCCAAATGAAGCGCTGGACCGATCCACAACTCAAGAAGATAGCATACAAAAGGAACAAAGTTATGGTGGTCCAATTACAAGAGCTCGGGCCAAAATTATCCAAGAGGAAGTTGGAAATCTCTTAAACCAATTTGCTCAAACTGGACTCCAACCTTCAAGATGGGCTGCTGAACCAAATTCAGAATATTTCAATGTTTTTATGTCCAATTCCTAAAGTCCAAAGTGTGGAAATGATGTAATTCGGCCCTAAGCCTATTATAGTATTATTTGGGCCTTTATTTTATCATTATTTAGCTGCATATTAGTTTATTTAAGCCCACTTTTGTAAGCCTTCATGGCAAGTGGCGGGAATAGCTTGTGTCCTTTAGTATTCTAGTGTCTCTTAGGTTTCCATGCATGCATCTTTATATTCCAGCCTTGTAGTTCGAAATATTCAGTCAAAAAATGAATGAATTTTGATTCAAGTGAGTTATACTCACAAGTTCTTAGTTGAACGACACCGGAGTTTCAAACCTCCACCGGATAATGTCATTTCCCGACTCATTATAGTCGACGGGGTGCATTACTTATCAAATCTGATAGTGTTGGTTCCTTGCTCATTATAGCAAACGGGTCACACTCCTATAATTCAAATCTGATAGTGTTGGTTCCTTGCTCATTATAGCAAACGGGTCACACTCCTCTATTTTAACCTTGAAGTGGACGATCGAAAATCAAGAACTCCAAGTATTGGTATAGGGTTTCACGGCAAGTACGTGGAGTTCGTATCATTTGGTATCTAGAGCTTAGGTTTCCATCCAAGGTTATGTATCCGTATCTTTTATCTTTTGTATAATTTCTTTTCATTATTGTTATATTGCTGCAAAAAAAATCGAAAAAGGCAAAAAAAAAAAAAAATTTCTTCAAAAAAAAAAAAAGGAGAAACTACGAAAAAGGCTTAAAACGCACACAAAAAGAGAAGTAAAAGTCGCGTTAAAAAAAAGGGGGGGTAGCTTTGTTTCGGTAATATTCAAATCACATAGATACGTTTGTTTGCATCATCTAAACGGTTTCATTTGTGTCAGTTTTTCGCACCCTTTTTGATTCATCTTAAGGGATTATTTAGTTGGGGGATTTGAAACTTCTGGTGACTTTCTTCAAAGAATTGAGAGTAAATAATGTGAAAAGGGAGGAAAAAAAAAGAGAAGTTGAAAAGAAAGAAAAAAGAAGGAAAAAAAAAATTAGAAAAAACAGACAACTTTGGTGTATTTCATTTTCGGTTTTAGATCTACTTTGAGAAATAAAAGGGGCTATTTGTTTTGTGAGATGATTATCTTGATCCAGATTCGAGGACGAATCTTTTTTCAAGAAGGGGAGAATGATAGGAATCGGAATGATGTGAATCATGATGAACCGCGGCCATATCTTGTCCCAAATGAAGAGCTGGACCGATCCACAACTCAAGAAGATAGCATACAAATGGAACAAAGTTATGGTGGTCCAATTACAAGAGCTCGGGCCAAAATTATCCAAGAGGAAGTTGGAAATCTCTTAAACCAATTTGCTCAAACTGGACTCCAACCTTCAAGATGGGCTGCTGAACCAAATTCAGAATACTTCAATGTTTTTATGTCCAATTCCTAAAGTCCAAAGTGTGGAAATGATGTAATTCGGCCCTAAGCCTATTATAGTATTATTTGGGCCTTTATTTTACCATTATTTAGCTGCATATTAGTTTATTTAAGCCCACTTTTGTAAGCCTTCATGGCAAGTGGCGGGAATAGCTTGTGTCCTTTAGTATTCTAGTGTCTCTTAGGTTTCCATGCATGCATCTTTATATTCCAGTCTTGTAGTTCGAAATATTAAGTCAAAAAATGAATGAATTGTGATTCAAGTGAGTTATACTCACAAGTTCTTAGTTGAACGACACCGGAGTTTCAAACCTCCACCGGATAATGTCATTTCCGACTCATTATAGTCGACGGGGTGCATTACTTATCAAATCTGATAGTGTTGGTTCCTTGCTCATTATAGCAAACGGGTCACACTCCTCTATTTTTAACGTTGAAGTGGACGATCGAAAATCAAGAACTCCAAGTATTGGTATAGGGTTTCACGGCAAGTACGTGGAGTTCGTATCAACTACCTTGGCCAAGGACTCCTAGATGGTATATGAATGACTTACACAATAAGAGATCAACTTGCTAATGCAAGTGTAAGTCCTCTATCGATTCTCATATACATTCATGTGCCACTTGTGCAGCCCCAGCATTAGCTTTGAATCAGTTGTCTAAGACGACACCCTTTAAAGGTCAAACCTAAGACTAAAGAGTTAGCTTATAAAGTATCCATAGAATCTCAAGTCTAAAGATCACTTAATCATAGCAATGACTCGTGAGACATTTCCTAATCTGGAAGTTTTTATTTCTAGAAATAGAAACTTCCTTTCCCATTTAAGAATCTTCTAACACGGGACACCTCAGTGTACTCACTTAGAATAAGTAAGCACCCCCATGTATCACGCACATATCAACAATACACTTTTCCTCCCATGAAATAAGGTGGTCCTTCTTAAGGGCGTGATCACACGAGCAAGCCTCGAACGAGTCAATGTTGGAAAACAGGAATCAGAAAGCAGCGGAATTTAAAAAAAATTTCCCAACAAAAGGATCTTGGACTCACAATCGTGTATCCAAATTCGTAGAGATCAAGAAACTCACTTGGGTAGTAGCTTTCTTGACACGTTTTGAGCCGCCCTCAAACGCGCTTCATGCGGTAATGGCAAACCCGTTCCTCGAAAGTCTCTTTCCACTTCAGAATCCATTGTAGGGATAACAATCCACACCAACCTGGATTCAAATCGTGTTATAGAAGTTCTTAACAATACAACATAAAGAAAGAAACATGAAACGAGAAAGAGATGATTGAAACTACCTTCGGAAACCAATTTTGTGAAAGTAGAAAACTTCCAGTCACAAAACCCTCGTGAAAAAATTCATCCTTCAGTATATGGACGAACGGTTTTCGCCATCTTCTTTGGTTCGTTTTTTTTCATTCGTTTCATGTTGGGTTCAGAATCGTTTCATCATCCCTTCTGATCGTTTTCCTTGATCCCCCCTTTTTGGTAAAGCTCGAATCTTCAAAACTTCTAACTTGAAGCTCTCTAGAGATAGTCCACCAACTTGGCTACAATCTAACTAGTAAGGATGCTAGTTCTCTAGTTAGTGTTTAGGCTTAACCTAGGGTTTCGATTATCTTGGAGAAAGGATGGTGTTCAACACATGAACCAAAAGAATTCTCGATTAGCTCTAAGGGGAGCTCTATATATAGGAGAGGGAGAGGGACGTCGAACCTAGTCCTTATGGGGCAAGGATTTGGTCCCTCTCTCCTATTACTGGATCATCAAGTAATTTCCAACTTTGACTTTGAATTCAAATTCAAATCAACTTTTAAGAGAGCTAAAATATCCAAACTATTTTTGGATAATTTTATACTTTATTTATTTAAAATAAATAACTTATTTTATCTAATTAATTAATTCACAATTAATTAACTAGATTATTTTTCTCCAAAATAAGACTTTCTTTTTAATTCAAAATTAAACCAAAGTCTATTAAATAATTAACACATTAATTATTTAATCACCAAATAAATATCCACGCACATGCACACGTGTCCATGAAGGACACGTGTCACGCACGTGACCCACACGTGTGGAACCCTTTGGCCCGATTAACTCGTTTAATCATTTTAAAGCCTCAACTCATGTAACCAAGTTGTTGTGTGTGACCCTCTAGGTTCTCAATTCAATTAGCAGTGACCCTAATTAATTAATTCACTAATTAATTAATCAGTCCACAGATTAAACGACCATAGTCTAGCAACAGGTGTTTAACCCCTAGCTGAATTGGAATGTTCGGATTCGACAGAACCTTTAAGTCATTGATTCATGTGAGATACAATCCTCCTACTAATTATCTCTCAACCAAGATCTAGGGTAAGAGAATAATTAGAACCCTAATAATCTGGTCTTAAAGCTAAGTGCATTTCATATCCATTTGATCTCAATCCAAGAAACCCTTTTCTTGATGTCTTGATCTACTGCCTTGGCCAAGGACTCCATATGGCATATGAATGACTCACACAATAAGAGATCACCTTGCATATGCAAGTGTAGGTCCTTTCTTGATTCTCATTCACTTTCATGAGTCACTTGTGCAGCCCCAGCATAAGCCTTGAATCAGTTGTCTAAGGCGACACCCTTTAAAACTTATACCAAAGACTACAGAGTTAACTCATAAAGTGACATGGAACCTCAAGTCTAAGGATCAATCAATCACATCAATGACTCATGAGATATTTCCTAATCTGGAAGTTTCCATTTCCTGAAATAGAAACTTCCTTTCCCATTTAGGGATCTTCTCACACGGGGCACCTCAGCGAACTTACTTATTGAAGTAAGCACCCTCATGTATCATGCACGTATCAACTATACACTTTGCACCTCCATGAAACAAGGTGGTCCTTCTTGAGGGCGTGATGCCACAAGCAAGCCTTAGAGGAGTCAGGTTGACACTCCCACTGTCTGTAGGACTCATCGGGTTGGAGTATTTTACTAATCATGACTTATGTGATATAGGGCTCGTTTCATGAACCATTTCACCGAAATGGTAGAGTCCTAAAGTCATCAGGATTAGGGGAGTTCTCATACATGCACAGCTAAAGTAAACGCATACCAAACAAGAGCATATAAAGAAGTGTTTGCCTATGATGTTAATCAATCGTATATTATTCAAAGATTGTCTGTGATACTAGGAAAGTCCCAAAACGGATTATGACTAATCGGCTTTCTAGGGCACTATTCCTAACAATCTCCCACTTGCCCGTAAAAGCCATTTAGGTACTCTAAGTCCCATCTTCTCAAGATGCACTTTGAGAGCCTATTGACTTTGGGCGTTTCCAAAGTGGATCTGCTATATTCTCTGCTGATGCGACCCTCTTGTTTACACATCTCTTAGGAAACACCTTTTCCTTATAAAGTGATTCGTAATCACGTGTTCAGTCTCTTGGTGAGGTCTTGGTTCTCGTACTTGAGCAACCATCCATTTAATCATACGTTATGATAATGGTGTTGTTTCATGCTAGGAACTTCATCTAACTAGTTAGATGGAGTTTCTTACCCAAACACTTAACTTAGCGTTATATAATACGACTAAGTTCTCAACTACAATAGTCGAGTTTTGCAATGTCCGTCCTTGGAACCCCTTTCCAACACATTGCATTACCATTCTGGTAGAAGTTGTATCCTTTCAATGATTTCATAATCATCTATGTTTGATGAATGGTTACATCAAATATCCTTCTAACAACAAGATCTTTTGGGCTCTGTAAACTAATACATATCCTCATTTCTTCTCAAGTACTCTGAGGACATCCTTTACAGAAATCTAATGACCTTCTCTGAGGTCATATTAGATTCGGCCTACTACGCTTACTGTTGCGCCATATCTAATTTATTACATAACTGTTCATACATTATGCACCCATTCACTTAAAGGGATTTTGGACATTCTAACTTTCTTAAAGTTATCTTAGGACACATACTCTTCAAAAGAGATGTTTCATTATCCATACTAAACTCCTTTTAGTATTATGGTTATGTACTCATTTTGTGATAATCCTTTTATTCTCTTAGATCTATCTTCTATAGATCTGAATGTCGAGAATTTAGGATAATCACTAAGATCTTTCATGTCAAATTGTTTCTTAAACAAGAATTGGTAACTTTCACGTTATCCTTTTGACATTCCTAATGAGAAGGATGTCGTCTTCTAAAGAACCAAAAATTAACTCTTACATCACTAACTTTCATATGTACACTCTGAGACTTATTCGACTTCCATTTGTGTCAAACGATTTGACTGTGGAATCGAATTGTCTAACTCCTAGAAGCCTTTATCAATCCACAGATTGACTTAGGGATTTGCATACCCTATGCATACTCCCACTGAATATGAGATTTATAGAAATACCTTATTTCAGTCTTTTTCAATCTCATATTGAACAAGATAGTTCTCATATTCATTTATCATATCTCATAGTTAGAATATGAGGATGTGGTAAACATAATCCAAATGGACTTTTGCATTTCAATCGTCAAGAAGGTTGTAATGCTTTCCATTTACTCGAATCTCCACGAGCTTGATCCTATCAGGTGGATCAACCAAGGTCAAAACTTGGTTTGAGTATATGGAATCCATATTGGATTTCAAGGCTTGCTTACACTACTCAGATTCCAAATCTGATAGTGTCTCCTCTTCAAGTAATTCCTTGGCTATCTAGGAACACGTTCTAAACACGTCTTAAGAGAAGGGTTTCACATGTGTACATACTCTAAAATTGGGCTAAGTTTTATCAGATGGGCTCGTTTCTTCTATATGCGGCGTGGATATTTATCCTCAAATTTCTTTGAGGTCTGCTTGCTTGCCTTTCTTCTTCTACAGGAACGATTCCTTAAGAAAGGTACATTCCTTGAGAAAACCAACCTTTGTCCAAGGGAATCGCAGAAATGATATCCTATATTATTGTATAAACTTGAACTCGTTTCAAGCTTATCTCCCACTATCCTCTTCACTTAAGAGGATTCCATTAAATTCTTGGATAAGAATAATTAGGGAATTTAGTATGTCACATTGCATAGTGTAACTAAAGGACTGATTTTGGAAGGTACTAAATTTAAAATCTCTAACTGCATATTCTAGGAGTTTATTCCTAGAATGATTGTAAGTCAGTAAAGCTTACTATGGAATGGACCATATCCTATTAGGTTTCATTCCCTCATTCGGAAACACTAAGGTGTTCTCGAATTAGCTTACTGAGAGATAATCCTATTATCTCTAAGATGACTAAGGAATTAGTTGCTAAGATATTGGCTATCTCGATCATATCGATTTACCTATAACTTATGACTACTTCTGTTCCTAACCTCCTTTTGAAATTCTAAGAATTTCATATAAGTTTCGAATTTGTACTTCAACAAGTATATTCATTCATAATGATTAAACTGACGATTGTATCTAGTGCTTACATTAAGCATCTTACACTCATCAGCATGGATCGAAATCCACTATAATTTTTGGAACGTTCCACGTTTCTTATAAACGAGATTCAGGAACGCTTCCCACAAGACAGGATTTACAGAAAGTCAACTCTATAGGTTCATTTTCATAGAATGATCCTAAGGTGTCTGACTTGCTAATCCTTTTATATCTCAACATTCCAAAGTAATTCGAAGCTTTGTCATCTCACTTACTTTTGTTATCTCGTTTGTATGTTCAGAACATTAGTGCCTTGAGTCTTTGCGGAACGGATTATGCAGAATTTACTCAAGACTAGTGAATTCTATTCCTAGTAGAATTACTAAACGAGGTAACATTTCAGAGTACTCATACTCTTTGCAGTTCCCTTTCGAAGTCCTTATTTGCTACCATAAAAGCAAACGTCCTATCTGATCTCTAGTGTCTTTCGGGCGTACCCCTTACATGCCCCTCTAATGGGCTCTTAAGGGTTTCTTCTTCTTTAGGCCTTCAAGCCTTTAACTTAGTGAGTTTAGAAGAAGAATTAACCATCATAACCTTTTATTCCTTCTTAAGGATGCTCTCAACCATTATTAACTATGCTACATTAGCATCATTCTAGTTGAGCATAAAGGGTTTGAATGATAGTGGAAGCAATGTAAGCAATCAGTGCATTGAGAACTCTTTTCTCAGTTGATGATCGAGACCATAAGATCTTCAAATAAGATCTTTAGACCTTGTTCGTGTGCACTTGTTTCCTCATTTGGAATATTGAATGATTCCATAATGTTATACCTTGTAACATTTTTATGAGGTGGTTCAATTGCTCTTAAGTGGTTTGGAAAAATCCTATCACCTCAGGTTGCTTCTCTTTTGGCCCGGGACGAATTTTCAAGTAAAGGAAAATCTCGCCTTGTAGAGAACAATTTCTCTTTTCGGATTCTAAAATGAATTTTAGGATCCGAAGCCTTTTTAGAGTTAGTTAGGACTTAGTCAACTTGTTTGACTTAAGGATGGATACGAATGGGTTTGCATTTCATATTTTAGAGAACCACAGAACTACAACCTAAATGCTAAGCAGAGAAAATGTGAGCATGCTGAATTATAACGATATACAAAAGATAAGGTCTTTAATCTAATGTAGCTCCCACTGTTTTTCAAAGATCTATGATTCCCAAAGATCTAAGAGGAACGCGTTTCGCAATGGGTACTAAGATCCTAAGCATTTTACCTCGAACCCACGACTCGCGGACATTCTAAGTAAAACCCTAGGTAGGTACAACCTACCAATTCTAACACCTTTAGAACTCTTAGTAATTGTTTTTGCATCACCTATCTTTCAGTATGGACCCACGACTCGTGCGACATCCATATTTACTTAGGCGTTAAGTTAGACCCATCAATCATAAGATCATGATCAAAACTTAGTTCGAACGACTCACGACTCGTGGACATCGCTCTTGCCAAAATTAACCAAGAAATATTGATCATTTAAAATGATCAATTAGGTAACTAAGAACTAATAAGCTCCACTAGCTATCCCACGACTCGCGGACAATAACTAGCTTTACTTACTAAACTTAAAACCTATTGATGGAATGCTAGGAATTTAATTCAAAATTTGCATCTCGAATTAAATACCTATTATTCGAAATGAACTTAATATTTAATGGGAATTTTCGAATCAACCGAAGAGTTGTTCGGTTCGACCTCACCAACATATATGTTATCCAATTTTATTAGTCTTGATTAATGCAAGTACAACTTAAATGCATTTCAAACAAGCGCATAAACAGATAACATGTCCTAGCATGATACAAACATGTGATGATCATGGGTTCTACCTATCTTATGCGTGATATGTGGGAGCCACTCCACAATCACAAGTTCTAACATACATGCCACATAAACAGTTTAAATCACATAAGGAAAAGCGGTAACAAAATACGAGCCCTATCTCTATTACATTTTTACAACTGAGATTCCCCTCCCTAACATTTTGAGGGGTCTTCACTTATGGCCTGCCTCCTTGTTACTTGAATGTGGTCCATCTTACTCCATGGGTGCATTGTCTCCAAAATGAAAACAAAACCTCACCACCTATCTCTACTCTTAAATTACAATAAAAAGAAAAAGACATAAAGTAATAAGGCTCAATCTTCATATTGGCCTTAGACAATTACACGGGGCATACCCCGGCCTAAAAAACAGCAATATGGAAAGCCACATAATAAATCACATAACAGTACGCACATAAGTGAGGCTCCAACCTCAATTGAAAAACGCAACTATAGGGCTCCAACCCCAATTTAAACCATTCATGTGCATAAATTAAAACCATATATAAGTCTAAACCCATGATCACCTAACATGCATAAATAGCAAGAATTTAAATTTAACCAATAAATTAAAATTCTTGCTTTAAGCTCTAATAGCTTAACACACGACTTAGATGCAATTCTTGTTCAAGAGTCTTTTCAATAAAACCCGAAAAACAACAAACTAATAAAATTCCAATTAATTTTTGAAAATTAACAATTTTATTCTTTCAATATTTTCAGAAAATAAAGATTGTAATTTTTCCAAAATTTAAATCGCTTAAAATTTTAAAATCCCAATTTAAACAATTATTTCAAAAATAATTCAAATTTAATAAATAAAATTTTTCAGAAAAATTAAATCGGATTCGATTGGACTAAACACGAAAATCAAGATCGCGAAAAAAAGGGCCCGGAACGGACTGCACCCCCGCCCGAGACCAAGCCCGACAGACGCGCAGCATCGCACGCATGGACGTGCGCACTAGCGCTGCGCGCAGCCGGCAGCGTGAGCTCCCAGCGCGCGCGCGTTGCCCCCATCAGCTGGGCGGGGACGGGCGGGCGTGGCCGGCGGGCTCCCGCGCGGTTGCGGGAAGAATGTGCGGGCTCGCCTAGGCGCTGGCGGGCGACAGCGGCGGGCAGTCCCGCGCGGTGGCGGGACTGCTGGCCGAGCGGGCGCGCGGGCTTGGGCGTGCTACGTCTTAGCATGTCCAGGCTCGTGTTTTCGTAACACGATTTCGTGTTTCGTACTTTTAGTTCAAAACCAACAACAATCCAAAATTCAAAAAACACGATTTAAACAGATTTGAATCCAAACGTTTTTCAAAAACACAATTTAAGAAAACAGTTTCAGAAATTCAAGAAAAATTACAGTTTCGTAATTCAGGCTTTATAAAAGAACTCACGAATACCTAATTCGCATCTAAGCCTAAGAATTTCTACCAAATTCAGAATAATTGAGACGAATCAGAAACACGATGAACGAGGTGGCTCTGATACCACTTGTTGGAAAACAGGAATCAGAAAGCAGCGGAATTTTAAAAAAATTTCCCAACAAAAGGATCTTGGACTCGCAATCGTGTATCCAAATTCGTAGAGATCAAGAAACTCACTTGAGTAGTAGCTTTCATGACACGTTTTGAGCCGCCCTCAAACGCGCTTCATGCGGTAATGGCAACCCGTTCCTCGAAAGTCTCTTTCCACTTCAGAATCCATTGTAGGGATAACAATCCGCACCAACCTGGATTCAAATCATGTTATAGAAGTTCTTAACAATACAACATAAAGAAAGAAACATGAAACGAGAAAGAGATGATTGAAACTCCATTCGGAAACCAGTTTTGCGGAAGTAGAAAACTTCCAGTCACAAAACCCTCGTGAAAAAATTCATCCTTCAGGATATGGACGAACGGTTTTCGCCATCTTCTTTGGTTCATTTTTTTTCATCATTTCATGTTGGGTTCAGAATCGTTTCATCATCCCTTCTGATCGTTTTGCTTGATCCCCCCTTTTTGGTAAAGCTCGAATCTTCAAAACTTCTAACTTGAAGCTCTCTAGAGATAGTCCACCAACTTGTCTACAATCTAACTAGTAAGGATGCTAGTTCTCAAGTTAGTGTTTAGGCTTAACCTAGGGTTTCGATTATCTTGGAGAAAGGATGGTGTTCAACATATGAACTAAAAGAATTCTCGATTAGCTCTAAGGGGAGCTCTATATATAGGAGAGGGAGAGGGACGTCGAACCTAGTCCTTATGGGGCAAGGATTTGGTCCCTCTCTCCTATTACTGGATCATCAAGTAATTTCCAACTTTGACTTTGAATTCAAATTCAAATCAACTTTTAAGAGAGCTAAAATATCCAAACTATTTTTGGATAATTTTATACTTTATTTATTTAAAATAAATAACTTATTTTATCTAATTAATTAATTCACAATTAATTAACTAGATTATTTTTCTCCAAAATAAGACTTTCTTTTTAATTCAAAATTAAACCAAAGTCTATTAAATAATTAACACATTAATTATTTAATCACCAAATAAATATCCACGCACATGCACACATGTCCATGAAGGACACGTGTCACGCACGTGACCCACACGTGTGGAACCCTTTGGCCCGATTAACTCGTTTAATCATTTTAAAGCCTCAACTCATGTAACCAAGTTGTTGTGTGTGACCCTCTAGGTTCTCAATTCAATTAGCAGTGACCCTAATTAATTAATTCACTAATTAATTTATCAGTCCACAGATTAAACGACCATAGTCTAGCAACAGGTGTTTAACCCCTAGCTGAATTGGAATGTTCGGATTCGACAGAACCTTTAAGTCATTGATTCACGTGAGATACAATCCTCCTACTTATTATCTCTCAACCAAGATCTAGGGTAAGAGAATAATTAGAACCCTAATAATCTGGTCTTAAAGCTAAGTGCATTTCATATCCATTTGATCTCAATCCAAGAAACCCTTTTCTTGATGTCTTGATCTACTGCCTTGGCCAAGGACTCCATATGGCATATGAATGACTCACACAATAAGAGATCACCTTGCATATGCAAGTGTAGGTCCTTTCTTGATTCTCATTCACTTTCATGAGTCACTTGTGCAGCCCCAGCATAAGCCTTGAATCAGTTGTCTAAGGTGACACCCTTTAAAGCTTATACCAAAGACTACAGAGTTAACTCATAAAATGACATGGAACCTCAAGTCTAAGGATCAATTAATCACATCAATGACTCGTGAGATATTTCCTAATCTGGAAGTTTCCATTTCCTGAAATAGAAACTTCCTTTCCCATTTAGGAATCTTCTCACACGGGGCACCTCAGCGAACTTACTTATTGAAGTAAGCACCCTCATGTATCACGCACGTATCAACTATACACTTTGCACCTCCATGAAACAAGGTGGTCCTTCTTGAGGGCGTGATGCCACAAGCAAGCCTTAGAGGAGTCAGGTTGACACTCCCGCTGTCTGTAGGACTCATCGGCTTGGAGTATTTTACTAATCATGACTTATGTGATATAGGGCTCGTTTCATGAACCATTTCACCTAAATGGTAGAGTCCTAAGGTCATCAGGATTAGGGGAGTTCTCATACATGCACAGCTAAAGTAAACGCATACCAAACAAGAGCATATAAAGAAGTGTTTGCCTATGATGTTAATCAATCGTATATTATTCAAAGATTGTCTGTGATACTAGGAAAGTCCCAAAACGGATTATGACTAATCGACTTTCTAGGGCACTATTCCTAACAGTCAAGACGACACCCCCACTATCTTTAGGACTCATCGGCTTGGAGTGATTTCTAATCATGACTTATGTGATATAGGGCTCGTATCATGAACCATTTCACCTAAATGGTTGAGTCCTACAAATCATATTTATTAGGGGAGTCCTTATACATGAGCAATTAAAGTAATCATACAATCAAACAAGAGCATATAAAGAAGTGTTGCCAAAGTTCATTTATTATTCAAAGATTGTCTGTGATTTACAAAAGAAAAGTACTAAAGCGGATATATAATCGGCTTTTAAGGGCACTCTTTATAGCACGCGCATAGCACGTATCCCTGCGCTCTAGGCGTGTAGTGTGTCCGGGCAGGCCTAGGCGGCATGGACGGGATGGCTGGGACAGGCCGGGCGATGGTTGGAGGCTCACACACGAATGCGGGAGCTGCTGCTAGTCGCGCCTAGGCACTAGCAGGCGGACTCCCGCGCGATTGTGGGAGTGATGTGCGGACAGTCCCACGAAGTTGTGGGACTGCTGTGCTGTGCGGACACCTTAGCACGCCTTGGCTCGCGTTTCGTTTTGCGTTTCAATTTCGTATTACAAGTTTTTCAAAAAATAAATTTAATCCAGAAATTAAAAATACGATTTAATCAAGTTTGATTCAAAACAGTTCTAATCAAAATTTTCAAAAAACGTTTTCAAAAATTTCAGGAAAAAAACTGATTCAATTATTCTTGGATTTCTAAAAAACTCATAAATACTCAATCACATCTAAATGTAAGAATTTCTACCAAATTTGAAGTTAAAGAGAAGAATCAGAAATAAGCATGGCAAGGTGGCTCTGATACCACTTGTTGGGAAAACGCAAAAAAAAAAGAGGCAGCGGATTTAAATAATTTTGCCAAAAGAAGATCGAATCTTGCAAGTCTTATTCCTAATCTGTAGGGTTCTAAGAAACTCACTTAGATCGATGTTTTCTTGACACGTTTGAGCCGCCCGCAAATGCTCTTCAAGCAACAAGTCCCCAAAGCTCCTTCGAATCTTTCAAGAGTCCACGAAAGCAGCCCTCTAGAGAAATAGTTCACATCAACCTCGATCACGATCTAAACAGGGAGTATGCTAGTTCTATATTTACTGTTTAGGCTCTAGGGTTTATGTGAAATAATAGGAGATTGTGTATCCCGCTACAAGGGGTTCGGACCCCTTGTATTTATAGCTAAGGGGTTCGAACGCCTAATCCTTTGCTATTTGATTCTTTGCTTGGATAAAAAGACTCCTTACTTTGTCCAAAAGTCTCATTCTGACCAACTTGTTTAGCAAGAATAAATATCTAACCCTTTTAGATATTATATTTAATTATTTATTTATACATAATAAATAACTTAAAGCTAATAATTAATTAATTCACAAATAATTATTTATTAGACTTAATATCTCCAAATTATGACTTTAATTATAATTCATTATTAAATTAAAGTCCGTTAAATAATTAATTAATATTAATTATTTAATCACCACATTCACGTGACACGTGTCACGCCTACGATACGTGTCCAACACGTATGAATCACACGTGTGGTCCCCAACTAATCACTTATTAGTTCGATCAACTCGTTTAATCGATTCAAGCCTTTACCCTCGTGACCGGGAATTTGTGTGTGACCCTCTAGGTTCTTAATTCAATTAGCAATGACCCTAATTAATCAATTCCTTGTTAATTAATCAGTCCACAATTCACATTACCATAATCTAACAACAGGTGTGTGACCCCTAGCTGAATAAGAATATCTCAATTCGAAAGAACCTTTAAGTCATTGACATATGTGAGATAAATTCCTCCCATATCCCATCTTTCAATTAAGATCTAGGGCAAGGGAATAATTAGAACCCTAATAATCTCGATCTTAAAGTTAAGTGCATTTCATACCCATTTGATCTCGATCCAAGAAACCTATTTCTTGATATCGATCCACTGCCTTGGCCAAGGACTCCATTATGGCATATGAATGACATACACAATAAGAGATCAACTTGCTTACACAAGTGTAGATCCTTTATCAATTCTCATATGTAACGCCCCTCTTCTTCGGCATTCCAGTTATTGCGTCACGAGATAGTTTAATTCAATATTTTTGTGATTTATGTGAACTCGCATGTTTTAAATGTCAATGTGTAATTTATTTAAGTTGTATGCGATTTGGATTTAATTAAGATGCTTGGACTCGAATGCCCAATACTTGAAAAAATAAGAGCCTAATTATAATTAGGGTGTTTTCGACCTTCGTGGCTACCTTGAGCTCGGGAATTCGAATTCAAATTCGAATTCCGACCCCTTATCATTGAATTCTATTTGATGATTCGGATGCGATGAAATTAACTTCGTATTTTTCTAAATCCGTTTGATAGCCCTACCGTTTTAAAATTCGATCTGGTTGGACCGGATACCGTTTGATCCTACCCGTTTTAGCCGACCTGTTTCTTGGCTCTAGAAAAGGGACCGAACCATTTTCTTTCTTCACTTGGTTCGATTCTCACAAAAGAAAAGTGAGAGAAGAGAAGAAAAAGGAAGAAAACCACCCGACCTTTTCAAGCTCAAGAACTCCGCCTCCGTTCGTTCGATTAACGATCCAAGGTAAGCAATGTACTCCTCTCGTTACGTGTTTCGATTTAATAACTCTTACATGCCTTGATTTTATGTTTATGTGCCTTATTTGGGGGGAAAATAAATAGCGTGAGTTTCGTGTTTTGGGTGTTCGGGCTCATTTCGAAGTCCAATGTGTTAGATATATATGTGATATACCTTGAATTTGGGTGTTTTGGGGTTGAATATTGATTGGAATGTGATTTGGGGTGGTTTGGGAACCACCCCCGTCGACCCCCTGCTGCTTTACTGTTGATTTTTGGAAAAGATTACCCAACACGGCCGTGTCAAGCCTCAGTTCATTCCAAACATGGCCGTGTACAAGGTTGGAGATGGAAAATAATCTGCTCCCACTTGGCCGTGTCAGCTTCCAGGCCAATTTTTACACGGCCGTGTCGACTTCGTTTGTGCTCTCTTTGGCCTCAAATTTTAATTCTAGAAACATTTTGGAGTCTAGAACATTCTCCAATTGGAATCACTTCAAATTTCATTCAAGATTGTGAGATATAACCGTTTGAAAATTGTGTCGCCACTTCGCCGAAATTTAACTTCAAACCTACACCATTTTCGCGTCGCTTTAAACCATGATTTGAGCCACATAACATTGGAAAGATCTTTGAATATGGTTGAGCATGGTGGAAGTTGCCATTGATGGAATTCGATTTCTTGCATGAGAATTCTTGATATATATGTGGATTCTTGAGCTTTTGTGTTGATTGGGAGATTATATGTTGATTATGAAGTGCTTTGCTATGATTTACTTGAGTTTTGTGGCTTGAATTAGTTGTTGTTGCTGCTGCGTGCTTGCTCTGCTTCTTTGCCCTGTTTTTGCTGCTGAAACACTGTTGCTGCTGTTATTTTTTTCCGAAGACGATAGGCCAACACGGTCGTGTCAGCTTTGTGCATGTTTTGGACACGGCCGTGTCAGCCTCTCGACTTGGACCAATTTATTTTTATAAAACCGGACATGGCCATGTCCATTTTGTACTGAAACTCAGCACGGCTGTGTCAGCCTCTCGAATTAAGATCCTGAATTTATTTTAACCGGACACGGCCGTGTCCATTTTGAATTAAAACTCAACACGGCCGTGTCATTTGAAAATATGGCGGCAGCAATTGCTCGTTTTATCGCTCCGTTGTTTTTCTTTGTTTCTTTTTTTCGTCGTTTATGATTCGTATGCATCGTTAGCTTGTTATTTTACGCATTATGTGCCTTGTTTTGAACTTATGATCTTATTTTCTATGAATTGTGTGAATATGATTTGGTAGGATTCATTTGTCATGGTTATGCATTTCATTTGCCTTAATTGCATCCCTAAGCATTTCCGAGCGTCTAATTGGTACGTATTTGAGTCTAAGTCTCGGGTCTTACGTTCTTTTGTTTCAGAGCCTCTTCACGAAGTTAAAGAGCCTGAGGTGTAGGTGTCCGGTTGCTTCTTTTGTCTGATTTTCACTCCGCTTCCACTTCAAGGTGAGGGTTAGGATCTTTTCCTGTAGATAAACGACCTATGGCCTTTATGTTATTGATTTCGTATCCCGCATGTGGCTATATATGTATTATATGGTTAAATACGAATGCTTATGATACGTTTATGATTTTATGAATCCCTTTTTCGAATTTATGAAAATGGTATAAGTATGGGCGTATATGAGCTTATGATTTTGAATCCTTTGTACGTTTCCTTTATGATTCCGTGAGATGTGCCCTGAAAGATGGGATTATTGGTATGTTTCTTATGAATCCGGGCCCAGGGATTGTGGGTAAGGACGCCCGGGTCGGCAAGGGCCGTCGAGTTAAGCCTGTGCACATCCCATTTGAGGTTGTGGCGTGCGACTCTTGGAGGTTGAGAAGGCGCTATTACCTTGAGCCCTCGGCGAATAACCGGGGAAGGCATATCGTGGGTTAGCTACCCCGTATGTATATAGAATCCATATGGGTGGAGAGGGTTTGATTCCCGATCACCAAGGCGTTGAGGAGTTATGAATTCATGCATTCTTATGTATTTATGATTTGTATGAGGAGTTGAGGAGGTCCGTACTCGCCGGGCGTTTATGTTTCTTTTATGCTTTGGTGGTTGTGAAACGAGTTAGGATTTCCTTTGTATTATATGTATGTTTCAAAAATGATTGGATACGTAAAACCCTAGCTCAGTTCATGATCAACCCCTTTTGATTTTATGCTATGCTCTATATGTATTTATGGTGTGGGTGTGCGTTAGCCCCCCTCACTCAGTCGAGTTTGACTGACCCCTTCCTTTTAACACTTTAGTTACAGGTTTCTTGAGCTAGGCGGGGAAGTGCGTCGGTCGTGTCGTACTTTCGAGTTTAGGTCGAGTCGGCATATTTACCTGCTGCATTTTGATTACTTTTATGAATTGTACCCGAATTCTAATTATGTCTTATGGGGATTATGAAATTTTGATGTATATACTTGACCTATTTTTGGGCCGGCAAGCCGTTGTATATGATGTATATGTTAGTATAAAGCTCCTTTGCGATCCTTATGATATTGCTTCCGCATTCTTCTCTGTTTGTTTTGCGCGCTCTGTTCGAGTTTTAGCCCCGCTTAGCCTAGTAGGTGAGTGTAGGTTCCCGTTCGCTTAGGCTTGGACTCATGTATGGAAATCCATTTCATATGCGGGTTCGGGTTTAAGTGCGGGGGATGTGGTGGCCCACCGTTCTGGGCGCTACATCTGAAAGTGGTATCAGAGCCCGGTTGCAAAACCGAAGCTCTGCAGTCGTGTTGAGTTTGTCTAGGTCGTTCGGATTAGGACAATGTGGTTATGTGCATTTATGTGCCTCATTTACTTGAATTTCTATGAATTGTGCACATGATCATGTACTAACCGCACGCATGTGTATTGGAATTCTTTGGATGTTATAGTATGCCTCCGAGAAGAGATCATCATCGTGACAGGTCTCCGGGCCATAGACATCACCGGGATCGTTCCCCCCAAGCCGAGAACAACATGGAACCTGAGGGATTCATGGCGAGATTATGTGCATATTTGGATACCCGATATCGCCAGAATACACCTCCGGTTGTCAATCATGAAGGAGGGCAAGTCACTCACATTTTACGGGAGTTCAGGAATCAAAATCCCCCCAAGTTTGAAGGTGGAAATGATACCCAAGCTGAAGAGTGGCTAATCCAAATAGAAAGAATTTGGGAATTGATACCATGTGAATCAGCTGAGAAGGCAAGGTGCACCCTCACAATGGTGCAAGGTCCGGTTTATAGTTGGTGGATTAGCATCCGAGCCCGTTTGGATGCCGCCGGTGATGAGATTAAATGGGAAACATTCACTTGGGAGTTTCGTAACAAGTATATTCCAATCGCAGCTAGGGACCGAAGACTCCAAGAGTTCATGGATTTGAAGCAAGGTGAGAAGACAGTCATCGAATACATTGATGAGTTCGACCGTTTGTCAAGGTATGCTCCCAACATTGCCAATGATGACCGCCATAAGGCTTTGAAGTTTCTTCGAGGGTTAAGAGAGGATATGAAGGATGCACTCGAAGCGGTTGATACCGACACTTGGGCGTTAGTCACCGAGAAGGCTTTGAAGGTAGAGAATCGAGTGGTTGCAAGGAGGAGGAAGACTTTTCAGACTGTACAAGGTTCTAGCTCCGGAGGTCAGAATAAATATGGAAAAAGGCCAGCTTACCAAGCTTTTGCACCGGTAAAGCCTCAAAACAAGCAATTCAAGCCGGCAGGACAAAAGGCTCAACCTCTAGCCTTACCGGCACCACCTCAAGTCCAATGCAAATATTGCAAGGGTAATCATCTTGTTGAAAATTGCTTCAAACTTCACAAGAGGTGCTACGGTTGTGGTTCGCCGGATCACATGCTTAATCAATGCCCGAACAAAAGGCCAGGACAGGCAGCGGGGAATAATCAGAGGCCCGCAATTCAGGCTAGAGCTTATGCACTCGGGGCCGAGGAAGAGGAAGCTGCAAATCTTGATCCTAATGTCGTGATTGAAGGTACCGTAAGCATTCATGGCACTACATTCCATGCATTGTTCGATCCCAGGGTATCTCATTCATTTATTTCTCGGGATCTTACTTCTTCGTTGTGCTTGCCTGTTACCCTCTGTGCGCATGATTATGTGGTTAGTTCGCCTCTTGGCGGTAGTCTTGTTACTTGCAGGATTTATCGGGGTTGTCCAGTGAGTTTTGAAGATAGGGTTTTCCCCGCCGATTTGATTGAAATGCCAATGAAGAGGTATGATGTAATCCTCGGAATGGATTGGTTATCTGAACATGGGGCTCAGATGGATTGTCGGGAGAAGAAGGTTTCTTTTGGTTCAGTGGTGTTTAAGGGCGAGAAGGTGAAGTCAAGCCCGTTTATTTCTTTCGTTGAGGCGAGTAAACTGGTCCGGGACGGTGCGACAGGTTTCGTAGCCTATCTTTTGAATAGACCGAAGGATCAGGCTAAACTTGAGGAGACGGAGGTCGTGCGGGAGTATGCCGATGTGTTCCCTGAGACATTGGGTTCTTTGCCACCCGATAGGGACATTGAATTCGTAATCGACCTTTATCCCGGAGCAGAGCCTTTTTCGAAGACTCCCTACAGAAGGGCTCCCGCAGAGTTAAAGGAGGTAAAGACGCTGCTTGATGAGCTTCTAGCTTGCGGTTACATTCGTCCGAGCATTTCTCCGTGGGGTGCTCCCGTTCTATTTGTAAAGAAGAAAGACGGAACGCTACGAATGTGTATAGACTACCGTGAGCTGAATCGGATGACCGTGAAGAACAAATACCCTGCCTCACATCGAGGAGTTATTTGATATTTTGCAAGGCTCGAAAGTCTACTCCAAGTTAGATTTGAGGCAGGGTTACTATCAGCTGCGGATTAGGGAGAAAGATATTCCGAAGACTGGTTTTAATACCAGATATAGGCACTTTGAATTCGTTGTCATGCCGTTTGGATTAACTAATGCTCCAGCCGTTTTTATGGATATGATGCACCGAGTGTTCAGGCCTTTTCTTGACAAGTTCGTGGTGATCTTTATAGACGATATTCTGGTGTATTCAAGGTCGGCTAAAGAGCATGCTCAACATCTACGGATCGTCTTGGAAACTTTGAGGAAACATAAGTTGTATGCGAAGTTCAGCAAGTGCAAATTCTGGATCGACCGAGTTATGTTTTTGGGACATATAATTTCAGGTGATGGGATTGAAGTTGATCCATCTAAGGTTGAGTCTGTGCTTTGTTGGGAGAGACCGAGAAATGTCTCAGAGATTCGGAGTTTTCTTGGGTTGGCCGGTTATTACCGCAGATTTGTTAAGGATTTCTCTAAAATTGCTGCCCCGTTGACTCGCCTAACTAAGAAGGAAGTGAAATTTGAATGGGATGATAAGTGTGAGGCGAGTTTTCAGACTTTGAAGGTGAAGTTAACTTCGGCACCAGTTCTTACCCTACCCGAGGGTACATAGGGTTATGCAGTTTATACGGATGCTTCAAAAGAGGGTCTTGGTTATGTTTTGATGCAGCACGGTAGAGTGGTAGCTTATGCTTCAAGGAAATTGAAGGAGCATGAGAAGAATTACCCTACCCACGATCTTGAATTAGCTGCGGTTGTGTTCACTTTGATGAAGTGGCGACACTACCTCTACGGTGCAACGTTCGAGGTGTTTACGGATCACCAAAGCCTCAAGCATCTCTTTTCTCAAAAAGATCTGAATGTAAGACAGAGGCGTTAGATGGAGTTATTAGAGGATTACGATTGCACCATTCAGTACCATCCGGGTAAAGCGAACGTGGTCGCCGATGCCTTGAGTAGAAAGGCGAGTGTGGTTAATTTGGAAGCCGGTTCTTCGAGCTCAGGATCAGAAATCTTGGTTTCGGGAACTCGGTTGGCTAATCTTACGATAATACCAGATTTGAAACAGCAGTTGTTGGAAGCTCAGGCCTCGGATGCCGAGATTCAGAAGTTGGTAAATCGTTCTAAGGATGACCCGAATTCCAAGTTTGGGATTGATGATTTCGGTTTATTAAGGTTCGAAGAGAGAATTTGTGTCCCAGAAGAGCTCAAGAGGATTATACTTGAGGAGGCACATCGCTCGAGGTACTCGATTCATCCGGGAGGTACTAAGATGTATCGGGACCTGAAAGATAAATTCTGGTGGTATGGCATGAAAAGGGACGTCGCGAACTTCGTGAAGCGATGTCTAACGTGTCAAAAGGTGAAGGCAGAGCATCAGAAGCCGGGAGGAACTCTCCAACCACTTCCTATTCCCGAGTGGAAGTGGGAGCAAGTGACGATGGACTTTGTGTCCGGCTTGCCTAGAGTTAAAGGAGGGTTTGATGGAATATGGGTAATTGTGGACAGATTGACTAAGTTTGCCCATTTTCTCAAGGTTCGGATGTCTGAGAAAGTTCCTAAGCTAGCCGAATTGTATGTTAGGGAGATTGTACGGTTACATGGAATTCCGGCTAGTATTGTTTCGGATCTGGATCCACGGTTTACTTCGATCTTTTGGCAGAATCTTCAAAAGTGTTTGGGCACTAAGCTCAAGTTTAGCACAGCTTCGCATCCTCAGACGGACGGCCAATCTAAAAGGCGAATTCAATACTTAGAGGATATTCTTAGAGCATGTGCTTTGGACTTCCAAGATAAGTGGGATGAGCACCTACCTTTGGTTGAGTTTGCTTATAACAACAACTATCAGGGTTCGATTAAGATGGCTCCGTACGAGGCACTTTATGGAAGAAAGTGCAGGTCTCCTCTATTTTGGGATATCGAGGATTGGAGGTGGACCGAAGAAAGCAAGCTCGAGAGGGCCGAGCCTAAAGAAAACATTGTTGCTACTATTGAGAAAGTTCATAAGATTTGGCAAAGGATGAGAGCAGCTCAGGCCCGTCAAAAGAGTTACGCCGATAAGAGAAGAAGGCCCTTAGAGTTCGAAGTCGGAGATAGAGTCTTTTTGAAGGCGTCTCCTAGAAAAGGCTTCACTCGTATAGGTAAAGGTGGAAAGCTCAGTCCTCGTTACCTTGGGCCGTTTGAAATTTTGGAAAGAATCGGAGAAACGGCGTATAGATTGGATTTACCGTCGAGTATGACCGGGATACACAATGTGTTTCATGTCTCTCAACTCCGTAAGTATTAATTATCCCGATGAGTTAACTATTCTCCCTGTTGAAGAGGTTCAGTTAGAGCCGGATTTGATAATAGAAAAGCATCCGGTTGCAATTCAGGATAGGAAGATGCAAGAATTGAGAAACCGACAGATTCCTTTGGTCAGGGTACTTTGGAGGGATCAGAAATCCGAGGAATCAACTTGGGAAACTGAGGAGAAAATGAGAAGGTTATATCCGGAGTTATTTGAGGACTCGAGTCGGACTTGAGGGCAAGTCCTTTTTAAGGGGGAAGGATTGTGACACCCCGACTTTCAGACCGTACATGTATGACGTATGTGCGCGATTTATTTTATTTAAATTCATATTCTTTACTCTTTTAATTCTTATTTTACATATTTCTTATGGATTTGAATGAATTCTATATGAATATGAATGCTATTTGTTAAGATTTGATTCGTTGATGCTTGAATTGAATCCGGAATTTTCTGTTGTTTTAGTATGATAGAGAATTACGTGTTATGAACTTGGATATATGCCCGTTATATGTTTTCGAATCTATTTGTTGAGCTTTTGATTAATTGTTACGTTCGGAACCTAAAGGAGGTTAAAACGCTTTTAGCGCACCTTGGGTTCCAATATGTGTAATTTGAGCTCGGGAATTCGGATTCGAATTCCGTCACCACCGTTGAACTCGTTTCGACGATTCGGGTTCGTTGGACTAAGCCTCATAACCTTTTAAGATCATTTGGTATTCCGAAATCCGACCGGAAACTTACCTCGCTCCTATATGACTACCTTTCGCCTAATTGCAATTTAACCCTTCAATTTGTAACCTTTTCACTTGAGACTTGGGCCCACACTCCACCAACACTATATACTATCATCCATTTCCCTCTAAATGTCGGTATACACAAGGGAAAAGAGAGAAAGTGCAGCAACTTTGGAGTTTAAGCTCAAACCCGTCACTATTCACCCTGAGGAGATATTGAGCTCTAATCTCCATTTTCTTCCAACATCTTCAAGGGGTAAGCTAGTATTTGATATGTACTTGAATATATGGTCATTTTGAGCTATTAATTCCATGCTTTGGGCTATGTTTGATGCACATATGGAACATGACATGAATTATAAGGGTTTGATGATCACCTTGGTTTCATGGAGTTATGCTTTGATTTGAAGAGATATATGTGATCTCTTATGACCCTAACATGTAAATATGGTCTTGCTTTTGAATATGGTTGAGCATGGTGGAAGTTGCCATTGATGGAATTCAATTTCTTGCATGAGAATTCTTGATATATATGTGGATTCTTGAGCTTTTGTGTTGATTGGGAGATTATATGTTGATTATGAAGTGCTTTGCTATGATTTACTTGAGTTTTGTGGCTTGAATTAGTTGTTGTTGTTGTTGCGTGCTTGCTCTGCTTCCTTGCCCTGTTTTTGCTGCTGAAACACTGTTGCTGCTGTTATTTTTTTTCGAAGACGATAGGCCAACACCGCCGTGTCAGCTTTGTGCATGTTTTGGACACGACCGGGCCAACCTCTCGACTTGGACCAATTTATTTTTATAAAACCGGACACGGCCGTGTCCATTTTGTACTGAAACTCAGCACGGCCGTGTCAACCTCTCGAATTAAGCTCCTAAATTTATTTTAACCGGACACGGCCGTGTCCATTTTGAATTAAAACTCAACACGACCGTGTCATTTGAAAATATGGCGGCGGCAATTGCTCGTTTTATCGCTTCGTTGTTTTTCTTTGTTTTTTTTTTTTGTCGTTTATGATTCGTATGCATCGTTAGCTTGTTATTTTACGCATTATGTGCCTTGTTTTGAACTTATGATCTTATTTTCTATGAATTGTGTGAATATGATTTGGTAGGATTCATTTGTCATGGTTATGCATTTCATTTGCCTTAATTGCATCCCTAAGCATTTCCGAGCGTCTAATTGGTACGTATTTGAGTCTAAGTCTCGGGTCTTACGTTCTTTTGTTTCAGAGCCTCTTCACGAAGTTAAAGAGCCCGAGGTTTAGGTGTCCGGTTGCTTCTTTTGTCCGATTTTCACTCCGCTTCCACTTCAAGGTGAGGGTTAGGATCTTTTCCTGTAGATAAACGACCTATGGCCTTTATGTTATTGATTTCGTATCCCGCATGTGGCTATATATGTATTATATGGTTAAATACGAATGCTTATGATACGTTTATGATTTTATGAATCCCTTTTTCGAATTTATGAAAATGGTATAAGTATGGGCGTATATGAGCTTATGATTTTGAATCCTTTATACGTTTCCTTTATGATTCCGTGAGATGTGCCCTAAAAGATGGGATTATTGGTATGTTTCTTATGAATCCGGGCCCAGGGATTGTGGGTAAGGACGCCCGGGACGGCAAGGGCCGTCGGGTTAAGCCTGTGCACATCCCATTTGAGGTTGTGCCGTGTGACTCTTGGAGGTTGAGAAGGCGCTATTACCTTGAGCCCTCGGCGAATAACCGGGGAAGGCATATCGTGGGTTAGCTACCCCGTATGTATATAGAATCCATATCGGTGGAGAGGGTTTGATTCCCGATCACCAAGGCGTTGAGGAGTTATGAATTTATGCATTCTTATGTATTTATGATTTGTATGAGGAGTTGAGGAGGTCCGTACTCGCCGGGCGTTTATGTTTCTTTTATGCTTTGGTGGTTGTGAAACGAGTTAGGATTTCCTTTGTATTATATGTATGTTTCAAAAATGATTTGATACGTAAAACCCTAGCTCAGTTCATGATCAACCCCTTTTGATTTTATGCTATGCTCTATATGTATTTATGGTGTGGGTGTGCGTTAGCCCCCCTCACTCAGTCGAGTTTGACTGACCCCTTCCTTTTAACACTTTAGTTACAGGTTTCTCGAGCTAGGCGGGGAAGTGCGTCGGTCGTGTCGTACTTTCGAGTTTAGGTCGAGTCGGCATATTTACCTGCTGCATTTTGATTACTTTTATGAATTGTACCCAAATTCCAATTATGTCTTATGGGGATTATGAAATTTTGATATATATACTTTACCTATTTTTGGGCCGGCAGGCCGTTGTATATGATGTATATGTTAGTATAAAGCTCCTTTGCGATCCTTATGATATTGCTTCCGTATTCTTCTCTGTTTGTTTTGCGCGCTCTATTCGAGTTTTAGCCCCGCTTAGCCTAGTGGGTGAGTGTAGGTTCCCGTTCGCTTAGGCTTGGACTCATGTATGGAAATCCATTTCATATGTGGGTTCGGGTTTAAGTGCGGGGGATGTGGTGGCCCACTGTTCTGGGCCCTACAACCTCTATTGTAGTTGTTTAGATTTTTAGGATGCCACCACATCGCCAACACTTCGGTCAACCTCCTTATGAACATCAGTACAATCAAGGTCAATCCTCAACCGAATTACCACCTCAAAATCCAATGGCAATGATGTACCGGGAATTCAATGTATTTGATCCTCCCCAATTCCAAGAAGGAGATGACATAAAGGCCGAGGAATGGCTCTCGGAGATGGAGAGCATATTTGAGTTATGGCCATGTAATTATCAAGACATGGTCCGTCTTGCGATACAACTTCTACAAGGACAAACAAGACAACGGTGGAAAGCAGTTGCCTAACAATTAGAGGCAACACACGAAGAGCTGACATGGGATGTGTTTGTTCGGGAGTTTAGGAGAAGGTTCACACTGGTAGTCTCATAAGAACAAAGACTTGAAGAATTCCTCGCATTAAAACAAGACGATAAAATGGTTATGAAGTACTTGGCGGAATTTGAGAAATTTGGTATGTATGTGCCTCATATTATGAGCAATGACGAGATGAAGGCTAGGCATTTTACGAAAGGTATTCGGGATGAGATCAAGGAAGCTTTAATTGCAAAGGATACGAGTACGTGGGATAAAGCCACAAAGAGGGATTTAAAGGTCGAAACGTGGGTACTAACAAGAGGTAAAGAAAAGGATGAATTGGATCTTGAACTTGAACCGAGTTTATGCTCCCATATACAAGTACAAGGAATATCTCACCAATCCGGGAATCAAACCAAGAAAATTTGTGGGAAGAAGCATAAGACCGGGAACCCTTCAAAGCCAAGAAAGAGCTTTAAGCGTGTACCCACTACGGAGTGACGAACCATGCCTACGTCACGTGTTGGGATAGATTGAAGAGATGCTATGCTTGAGGACCAACCAAGCACAAGGTATCCGAGTGTGATCAATCGAGAGCTAACAAGCACCGAATGCGAGGTCAACGACTTCAAATTGGAGACCTACATGAACCCGGGAATTGAGGTACTTGTATACATCTCACGTGCATCATGTATTTTAGCTTTGCTTGTGTGTGTGTTTGTTGTTGGTTACCTTTCTGGGTAGTTTTGAGTGAACGAGTGCTTTTGCTTCGCTGTTAATCAAGGTTCGCGCTTTCCAATGTACATTATGTTGTGTTCTTGGAGGTCAACACTTGGCAGGTCAACTTCGAAACACGAGTTGGAGTGGTGTTAGAAGGCCCATTTGCATTGGAGAACGAGTGGTGAAAGTTGTTTAACGACCCCATTCATGATTCCGAGTTGTGGGAGGTTTGAATGGATTCAAATGGTGGGAGTTGAATCACTTTGGACCTTCCTATAGCATAAAAACATTCGAGCTATTCCAAGTTGGGATAGAGTTCGTGCGAAGCTTGAAGTGAAGAGTCAAACCCCTTGACGTTTGAAGACCTTTCTCGAGCTAGCCCTCGTCGGGACATCATGAACCTCGAACTTGGGTGAATACGGGAGAGTTTCTCGTAGATCTAACTGAAGTGGTAGGACCTGAGGATAGGTCCTCTTTAAAGGGGAGAGTTTGTAACGCGCCACTTCTTCAGCATTCCAGGTACGGCGTCACGAGAGAGTTTAATTCAGTATTTTCGTAAGTTATGTGAGCTCACATGTTTTAAATGTCAACGTGTAATATATTTAAGTTGTATGCACTTTAGATTTAATTAAAATATATGGGCTGGAATGCCTAATATTTGAAAGAATAGGGGCCTAATTGTAATTAGGGTGTTTTCGGCATTCGTGGCTATCTTGAGCCGGGGAATTCAAATTCGAATTCTGGCCCTTTATCATTGAGTTCATTTCAACGATTCGGATTTAATGAAATTAAATTCTTATTTTTCTAAATCCGTTTGATAGCCCTACCGTTTTAAAATTCGATCCGGTTAGACCGGATACTGTTTGACCCTACCCGTTTTAGCCGACCTGTTTCTTGGCCCTAGAAAAGGGCCTTTTCTTTCCTCATTTGGTTTGATTCACACAAGTGAGGAGGGCGAGAAGAGAAGAAAAAGGAAGAAAACCACCCGACCCTTTCGAGCTCAAGAACTCCGCCTCCGTTCATTCGATAAAAAATCCAAGGTAAGTAATGTACTCCTCTCGTTACGTGCTTCGATTTAATACCTCTTTCGTGCCTTTACGTGGCTAATTTAGGGGGATAATAAATACTGTGGGTTTCGTGTTTTGGGTGTTCGGGCTCATTTCGAAGTCCGATTTGTGCTCCAATGTATTATATATATGTGATATACCCTGAATTTGGGTGTTTTTGGGTTGAATATTGATTGGAGTGCCAAACCACCCCCATCGATCCCCTGCTTCTTTGTTGTTGACTTTTTGAGAAGACGTCCCAACACGTTCGTGTCAAGCCTCAGTTCATTCCCAACATGGCCATGTCTAAGCTTCAAGACGGAAAATAATCTGCTCCAATACGGCCGTGTCAGCTTCCAGGCCAATTTTGACACGACCGTGTTGACTTCCTTTGTGCTCTGTTTGGCCTAAATTTTTAATTGTAGAAACCGTTTTGAGTCTAAAACATTCTTCAATTGGAATCATCTAAAAATCCATTCTTGATTGTGAGATATAACCGTTTTAAAATTGTGTCGCCACTTCGCCGAAATTCTGCTTTCGTTTAAATTCAAACCTACGCCATTTTCGCCTCGCTTTGAACCACCATTCGAGTCACATACCATTGGAAGTATCTTTGTGTCTAGTTTTATTTCTAAGAAACAAAACTCAATTCCCATTTCTCAAACTCAAGTTAAGCCCGTGTTTTTACAGTTTGTCCATTTTGGAAAACTATCAGCTTTGGCCTAATTTCACTCGGAACCCTTTTTCTTGTTTTTATTCCTTTTTTCTCGTACCTTGCCACCTCCAAAATTATTCCTAACTTGTTTTATCTTGTTTATGTGTATGTACTTATTCTTACATGCATTTTATGTTGCTTAAGTAATGTGAATTGTTTGCACGAAGCACATATGCACCTTGTTATGTATCTCCACCTTGTGATATGTATTAATTGTTCACAAGAACGTGTTATATGATTATAAATGAATATGTTGAGCTATGTAATAGCTTTATTTGCATATAATTGGTGTGAATATGTGTTATGCCTATGTGATTGCATGTCCTATATGCATGAACATAAGTCGTGAGTCTATGTGGTTCATTCTTGAGTCTAAGTCTTGTATTTTGTCTCCAGTTTGTTCAGGTGCAACCGGGGTGGTGTTTTTTCGGCCAAGTTAATTTTGGGGTGAATCAAACATCTTATCTTCGGCTTCGTTTCTAGCTAATCCAATAGCCGACCCAAATTGTCCGTTTTGGTTCGATGAAAGCGGTCTTCTTCGTTTCAAGAACCGTGTGGTTGTACCCGAAGAGTTAAAATGGGTGTTACTCAATGAGGCTCACAAATCGGCTTATTCTATCCACCTTGGAGGTAATAAGATGTAAAAGATCTTAAACAGTATTATTGGTGGAATGGGATGAAGAAGGATGTGGCCGAGTATGTGAGACATTACATGACTTGTCAATTGGTTACTGTCGAGCACCAGAAACCCGGAGGTCTTCTACATTCATCGTTACCTATTCCACAGTGGAAGTAGGAGCAGCAGCAGGTGAGGATGGATTTTTTATCCGGATTGCTAAGAGTAAAGGGTGGCTATGATGGTATTTGGGTAATCGTGGAGCACTTGACTAAATTGGCTCACTTTCTAGCAGTTCGGATGTCCTATAAGATCAACAAGATAGCCGAGTTGTACAACAGGGAGATCGTTCGACTTCATGGGATTCCGATTAGCATTGTCGGATAGAGATCCGAGGTTTACTTCGAGGTTGTGGCAAGAGTTGCAAGGTATTTTGGGTACGAAGCTCAAGTTTAGTACCGTGTCACACCCTCAAACGGATGGCCAATCCGAGAGGTTGATCAAGTATCTTGAGGACTTGCTTCGGGCTTGTACCTTGGATTTTCAGACTTCGTGGGACCAACAACTACATTTGATTGAGTTCGCTTACAACAATAGTTATAAAGCCTCGATTGGATTGGCCCGTTATGATGTTCTTTATGGTCGGAAGTGTAGATGTCCCTTGTTCTTTGATCTTGAGGAGTCGAAATGGACTAAGCAAGAAGGCCTAAAAAAGAGTCAGAAGAAAGAAAAACCTTCTAAAGCAGTGCGAGATGCAATTGAGAAAGTCCAATTGATACAACAAAGGATGAAAACAGCTCAAGATCGACAAAAGAGCTATGCCAACCTACGTAGAAGAGACATCAAGTTTTAGGATGGGGACCCGGTGTTCTTGAACGCATCCCAACACAAAGGATTTACTCGGATTGGGAAAGGAGGGAAGCTTAACCCTCGTTACTTGGGTCCATTTGAGATACTTGATGTAACAGCCCGAAAACCCGCCTGTCGATATTGTCCGCTTTGGTGGGCTAAGCGACACCACCCTCACGGTTTTGTTTCTCCCGTTGGAATTTAAAATCGAAGGTGCCCATCCAGGAAAAGGCCTCAACAGGGAAGAGGTATCCACCCCCTTATAAGGCATGCTTCGTTCTCCTCTTCTTCTGATGTGGGACAAGCACTTTGAGCCTTACAGTCCACCCCCCCATAAGGGCCCAGCGTCCTTGCTGGCACACCGGATCGGGTCCCAGCTCTGATACCATTTGTAACAGCCCGAAAACCTGCCTGTCGATATTGTCCGCTTTGGTGGGCTAAGCGACACTACCCTCACGGTTTTGTTTCTCCCGCTGGAATTTAAATCCGAAGGTGCCCAGCCAGGAAAAGGCCTCAAGAGGGAAGAGGTATCCACCCCCTTATAAGGCAGGCTTCGTTCTCCTCTTCTTCCGATGTGGGACAAGCACTTTGAGCCTTACACTTGAGAAGATTGGTGAAGTGGCATATCATTTGGATCTACCACCGAGCTTGACCGAGATTCACAATGTCTTCCATGTTTCTCAACTAAGGAAGTACTATCCCGATGAGTCCGAGATTCTTTGAAGAAGTTGAAGAAGCTGATTTGCGACCGGATTTAACTTTTGTCCAAAAGCCGATGAAAATTTTGGATCGCAAGCTTCAAGTGTTGATGTAACGCCCCGGTTCCGGATGAACAGGTAAGCACGCCACGTGTGAGTTTGAGCGTAGGTTTTATTTTATTTCTTTAACTTTATGATATATTTTTACGTGGCATCTCATAATTTTACAACATTCATGAAACATTATTTATATCAATTCTTTGAATTCATATCATTGGAAATATTATTTCATGACACGGAAAATATTTATTGCATGAAATAATTACCGAGAGTGTTTTTAAATTACCAAATTTGTCCCTAAATATTCAATTTAAAACTTTGGGGACCTGATTGCATTATCTTCCAAGGACTTAATTGAACAAATTTTAAATTGTAGCATACTTTATTGCATAAATTCACAAATTAAGGGATTAATTGGCAATTAGCATATTTCACAAAAATCAAGAATGGAATATAACGGTATAAGCTTCTTCAAGCTTCCTTGATCAATTCTATCCCAAAAATTTCCCAACAACTTGCTCCCTCACTCTCGGTTTCTCCAAGGAAAGAAAAGGAAAGAAGTTTTTCAATCAATCATCAAGATTTCAAGAAATCATCCAAGTTTTGGGAGATTGATCATCGTCTTCATCTATTTTCTCCATATTTTCATCTTCAAGGTTGGTTTGCATGGAAGTGATGATTCTTGATTGTATTTAATGTGGTTAGGGTTTGGAAGTTATATGCTAGATGAATGAATTAAAATTGGAAGCATGATTATGAGATCATTTCATGAATTATGGCATGAGTTATAGCTTGAATCCTTGAAAATTTGGCATGAATGATCAAGTGTGATCATGAACTTGAAATCATGAATTCTTGATAATATTGCATGCTTTGAGTGTTTGAATGTTATAATATCATTTCTTGAGCAAGTATACATGTATATTTCCAGAAATCATGACTTTGTTGATTGTAAAATGGAATTTGGTGGCTTTGTTGATCATTCCCGTGAGCCTCCCCTGTTTTTGCTCTGTTCTTCAAATTTGCAGAAACTGGGAACCACCGTTCCCAGCCTCAAGGCATTGAGGGAACGGGCGTTCCCACCTTTTCAAATGAACTGGGCGGCCGAGCATGGGAATGGCCGTTCCCACTTTGGCCTTGCTGCCGGAAGGGCCGTTCCCAGCAAAAAGGCGCGCTTTTATTTTTAAAATCGTTGGCGCGTTTTGGGGAACTCATGGGAACGACCATTCCCATTTATTTTGCAAAGGGGATCGGAACGGCCGTTCCCACCTGACTTGCAGAACAAAATTCACTGCATAAAATTACGAAAATGACCCCTCGATCCGACGACTTCTTTGACCCCGAATTGCTATAATATGTGCTAATATGATGTGAAACAACATGTTATCATGCCACATTGTATTTTCGTGGTCGTCTCGATACATTTCCGCCGTTCGTCATATTTTGGTCATTTTAGGTCATGTCTCACGAATATACATCGTGTTTGCACAGGTCACGAGGGCGTGGACGGGGAGCAAGCTCCTTAGAACACTTCTTTATTGTATTTTGCAAGAAAAGGTGAGGTTTATGTTATGGATATAGAACCCTACCACCCTTATGTGCTATTTTCGGCCAAAACCTGTTTTAATTATAAACATTTTCCAAGTTATAAACATTTCAAGCAAGAAAGTATTGATTGTCCTGATTTCAAGCAAGTTTGGCGAGTACATGATTGCACGTGGGCCCGAGGGTAATTCTTGAGCCAACCGGGAAAGCAAGGGCTGACGGGTAACTCCTGAATTATTCTCACATTGTTGGGATCACCCCCGAAGCCACTAGGAGATTAGTGGTGGAAGGAGTTCCGTGTCTAGAGGGTCATGTCCTCTACACACACCATGTCGTGGATAGTCGAGCCTTGCAAACTCGCTATCACCCGGAGGAAGAAGGAGACTGGGGATTAATCCGGCATGTCGGGTTATCCTCGGGTTATCGCATGATTTCAAGCATGAAGTTGTCTATATGAGCACTAAATGAAATTGCATGATCATGTATTGAATTGATAAAGCAAGCACGTATTGTCACGTTTGGTGTTAAGGTTGGAGATTCGCCCCTACTCGCCGGGGTCACATGTTCATGAAATGTTTAAGTTAAAATGTTAAAGTGATTGGTTGTAATCTCGGGCAAAGATTAAGTCTCTTGAATTATATTCCTTTTCATTTCCAAAGTCTTCACCCGAGGCTACACCTTGCATGTGATGTGTGTTATATATATATTTTGCCCCTCACTCAGTCTTCGGTAGACTGATACTTCACTTTTCAGGTACCCTTTGAGCGTGGTCGTGCTAGGCGGGAGTTGTTCGAGTCTTGCATTTCCACGGGTCTAGTTTCATACCCTTTTTGTATAGTCTTATGCTAGTTTCATATTATGATTAGTATTGTCACGTTTTGGATACTTGAATATGTATATTATCAAGAGATGATAATGTATTGATAGTTAAATTGGTATCTATAAGTATCTACTCGGTCAATATGGTACCTATATGTATGAATGATCTTATTGCTTCCGCTTTCATTATCATGTTTGCTTTGGTGTTGTTGGGGAGAGTGTCCCGCCTAGCTCGTCATTTTATTGTCACCCGTTCGCTATAGTTTTGGTTTATGTATGGACTTTCCATTTCATACGTGGATCGAGGCTATAGTGCGGGGGATGTGGTGCCCTGGGGGTTAGGGTGCTACAGTTGAGGAACCGGAAAATTCCCTTGGAAAAGGTTTTGTGGAGGAGTGATATGACCGAGAAAGCCACTTGGGAAACCGAAGACAAAATGAGGAAGTTTCATCCGGAGTTGTTTCCACCCAAGCAGTGAATCTGGAGACCAGATTCTTTTAAGGGGGGAAGGTTGTGACTCCCCGTATTCTCGGTTTTAAGGTACCCGCACCACGCGTGTGGTTTTCCGAGAGTTAGGGTTGTTTATTTATTTAATTATGCTTTCATATGAATATTTGAACTTTATATTTTTATAATTGTGTGACTTATATGATTATTATTACGTTAATTGTTATTCTTGAACTTTATGAAGTAATTGTTATGGAATTATATGTTGAATATTGAATGTTATGCTCGTATGATTACGAATGTGTACTGTTTGTATCCGAATTTATTTCTGATTTTTGTGAAATTTTGATATGCATAAGATATGTATGTTATGAACATTTTTTATGCTCATTGCATGCTTTCGGATTCGTTTGTTGAGGTTTTTGAATTTATTTTTTGTAACGGGACTTAAATGAGCTAAATGGCATTTAGCGCACCTTGGGTTCCGGGCAGCATAACGTGAGCTTAGGAATTCGGATTCAAATTGTGTTACCACCATTGGACTTGTTTCGATGATTCGGATCAATGGAACAAGTCTCACAATTTCCCAAGCCTGTTTGAACCTCTAAAATTCCTCTGATTCGAGCCTTGTTTGTCAAACTGCCACCCTTAGCCATTTTTGTCATATCTCGTTCAATTATTAACCAACTAATCCCAATTTTGGACCCACTTAAACCTAACTTAACCCTCTATTACCATAATTTAACCCCATTTCGGCCACACCCCAAGAAAGGAATGAAAATAGCTGCCAAAACTGAGACCAAGGGGAGAAAGAAGAAAACTATTCACCTTCTTATGTTTTGAGCTCATATCTTCATCAATTCTCATCCAATTTAAAAGGTAAGCACATATTTGTGTTGTCCATCTCCATGTGGTCATTTTAGGCTATGTTTTGCATATTTTCACCAAGGTTAGAGTATGTTATGAGATAGAGAATGAATAGTAAGGGTTTTGTTGGATTTTTGAATCATATGCATATCTTAGAGTTATTTGAAGATTTGAAGCTTGAATGTTGATCTCTTTAGAATCTTTATTGCATTTATGAACTTGTATTACATGGTTGTTGAACATCTAATGAGATACCATTAATGAAGCTTGAGTTTCTTAAGGTTGAAGAAGCTTGTGTGTTGATCCATTTCATTCCTCGTTTTAGCTGATTGTTGCATGCATGTGTGTGATGGATTTGCAACGTTTTTATGTTCTATTTTATGTCCTATTTGTTACCTAAGAACTGCCCTGAAGTTGCCTCATTTCTTTTCCCTTTTTTCTTCCCAAAAAAGAGCAGCTGCTGCTCCTCACCTTGGAGCACAAAGACTTGACATGGCCGTGTCATCTAATGCCTTGAAATGGACACGCCCAAGTTTTAGCTTTTAATTTTTATGGAAAATTAGACACAGTCGTCCCCAAATTTGAAGCATTACGGACATGGTCGTGCTGTACTTTCGGAACATGAATTTTTGGGGAAAATAGGGGTGACACGGTCGTGTCACTCCCCTTTCAAAACATGATACGGCCGTGTCACATGGTGGCAGGCCCTTGGGGTGTTTCTTTCGTTGTTACATTATTTTTCGTTGCCTTCACCTACTCCGTTTATGACTTATATGCATTGTAAACATGTTGATATATGTGTTATCATTATTGTATGAAGTTTATTTGTCCCTAAGGCATTAATTGTGCACATGAACATTTTCATAAATTAATAGAATCAACATCTCATATCGTATCATCTCATGAGCATGCCGTTCGTCAATTATTTGGTTCATAGAGTCGAGTCTTACATTTAGTTATTCTTTTCTTGTACAGAGTTGGTCCAGGACTTCGAGAGCAGGCTCCCAAGTTCATATTCTCTCTTTCTTTCAAGGTGAGATTTTCTTTATGCATTTAAAAAGCCCATATTATCCGAATGTGATTATTTCAGCCTAAGCATATCCTATATGTATAGTTTTCCAAAAATGCAAATGTTTTATAAAGAAAACCCTTTTTAAATGAACACCCTACTGGCTATATTATTTTGGCAAGATATTGTACTGCACTAACTGGGGCCCAAGGGAAAACGTGGGATTGGCGACCGGAACGGCATTGGGCCGTCGGAAAGAACCTCTACACAGAGTACCCATTAGGAATATCCTCGCACAACCTAGGATATGGAAAGGCGAGATGTTTATGAGCCGGTGATATATATGTCGAAGGAGCGGGTAGGAGTCAGGAGCCCCTGTCTCACATTGTACTGAGGTGTTCCATCCTTCTTCTTGATGAATAACACCAGAGCACCCCAAGGCGAAGTCCTCGGCCGTATAAACCCACACGCCAATAACTTTTGAGTTTTGAGTTCGGCGGGAGCCATTCTATACGGAGTCTTCAAAAACGGCTCGGCCTCTTGGAATAGATGAATCATGAACTCAATTTCTCTCTCCAGTGGCAAAGTCCCAAAAGTCTCCCGAAAGATATCGGGGAACTCATTTGCCACTTTCGTCTCTTCGAGTTTAATTTGATCCTTAGGCCAGTTCAACACATAAGCCAAGAAGCCGATAGCTCCATCTCGGATGAGCTTCTTAGTATCGATTAAACAAACAAATGGATTCCATTTAACTCTCGAACCCGTAACAACACCAGTACCCAACTGAACCTTCTTCCCAAAACAATCCATCTTTGCCTAATGTGCATATGTAGCACCCTCAACGATAGATACCACATCCCCTGCACTACAAGTCTAGTCTACACATGAAATGGTTAATCCAAGCATGAACCGGACTCATTGCGAATGGGAGACAAAATAAAAAGTACCTACCTACGCGGAAACTAACCCTGTACAAATTAAATCAAAATAACCAAGAGTGCAATGCGGAAGCAATAATGTGTAATTCATATAATTCAACAATGGCAACAAGTTCGGCAATTCCAATATATAATTTAAATCCATCATGCAACCTAACAACGGGTTCAACTAAACATGCAATTTGTCCCGAATCAATATCCAACAATAATCATAATTGGCACACAGGCCCAATACATACATAAAGGAACTATAATTAAAACATAACAATATGAAATGCGACTCGAGTGTACAAGTGTGACTCGAACAAAATTGCAATGACTCGACTCCCGCCTAGCCAAAACCTGCAAGAACTGAGAAGTGGGAAAGAGGGGTCAGTCTCTAGAAGACTGAGTGAGCAGGAGCAATACATAAATATAGAAACATGCACATGCAAGTCATAAATCCCGAGCAAGGTTTTATTTAAAGGTAGATCCCACGAAGGGCAAGAAAATAACTAAGCAGTGCTCGGACTTTACAACTAATCCATATTAAATTCATTATGTTTATAAATCATACATAATCAATAAGGCTTGGTGAGTGAGCGTGCATCATCTCCAACCAAACTCCGACCGTGTACGACAAATATCATTATTATATTGAATACGCGATCACACAATACCTGATAATACATGCAAGCCATAAAATATAACATAGGACATAGTCGTTTGGGTAATCCGTGTCCCGGCCTTCCCGCAAGGTGCATAACAATCATACATAAACATAATCATAAAATAAGTTCCAACCTCCTTCCTCCGTGTGGTGGATGGGTTAGCAAGACCTGACCACCGATCCATACGTAGGCCAATGGGGGTACATGAATCCCCCAAGGGCAATCAGCTCCCATTCCCCGCTAAACCTCCTAGCGAGGGCCAGTATCACCGTAAATGTGGTGGGACTAGTACAAGGGATCATAGTCAGCCCTTGCCTCCCCGGATAGCCACTTGCACTAAGTCCCTGGGCGCGTGTATTCATAATCATATTCTCGCCAAAAAGTATGACTCATAAGAAATATAACATATTCCATAATTCATGAGAAAAAAGGGGTTACTCGATCATAATTTACTCGATGACTCTACTTTGAAAATATCATATATCTATATATATATACATAAAGTTTTGGCCAAAACTTGCCACATAAGGGTTGTAGGGATTGATATGTAACTAGAACAAAGACACCCTCACCTGGAAGACAACAATACAAGGATACAAGCTAGGCCGTGTGCTAATGATCCCGATATCTCCGCCCTCGAGATGAACTGTACAAGAAAGGGAACAATGTGTACTCGTGAGAATTGACTCCATTTGAAACCCCATAGATGCACGACATGTGATGTACATGATATGAGATGCATAAAGAGCATAAATCATGTTATGATGTCATATAACCAAGTAATTCATTCAAAACGTTCAATACATGAAGGTTTCATATTCATTCATTCCATATCTTTCATGAATCATATCAAATCGAGCCAAAATCTTCAAACTATAATCATATTACACATTTTAACATGTTTACAATGCATACAATAATTATAGTGGCAAGAGGATAGAACAAAGCTTCAGACGTGTCATTTAAACGTCCATGTATTCATGTCACATTTACACTTATCAAAGAAACCCTAAAATTAGAAGAAATAATCAAACATATCATATATTATCAGCTAATCATGCATGCAAGTCATAAAATTCACATACAGGAGCCAAGGGAGCGAAAGGAACGTAAGAAGGGACGTTTAGGCAAAGTTCGGTAAAAGTTGACAATAATCGAAAAAGCACAAGCTGTAGGACAATGGAAATATCTTGAGTTCTAGAAGGTGGAATTGAGTTTTCTTGTTGTGAATGAAACTAGACACATAGGTCTTTCAAATTATATATGGCCCAAAACGTGGTTCAAAGCAATGCGGAAATGGCGAGGGTCCGAAGTTGGGTGAGTGCAGTTTCCCGACGAAGTGGTGACACAATTTTCAAATGATCATAACTCACAAATGAAAAAACATATTAAGTTGATTCTAATTGGGGGTTGTTTTAGACTTCGAGAGGTTTCCGTGAGTACAAAAATCAGGTCATTCGGAGTTTGGATGAGGGAGTACCCGGCCGGGGAAAATACAATGCAAATTCTACCCGACTGGGGAAAACTTGTGCAGAAAACTTTCTGCACAAGCTCTACCCGCCCGGGTAGTTTTTGTTCACAAATTTACCCTCCCGGGTAGAGGGTTTTCAGCTGAAAACTGAGAAGAAACAGGGGTTGCTCGAAGGAGAAAGGGGAGGAAGCAAAAGACCACATTAAAACTCAACCAAAATACCCCAAATTGAAGTCATAAATTCATATACACATATATATGCACATATCACTCATCAATACTTCAATTACCCCAACAAATTACATAAACCCACATATTACATATGCATATACATATACATACACATATTCTTGCTTCAAGAATTCATAAAACTCATGAATTAACATGTAGTCATGCATATTCATACAAGATTCCAAGTTATTAAGGAAGAATCACACCATTCTCAATCATATATAAAAATATAAATATGCACATATACACATTATGTAACGCCCCAGTTTTTCAGTTTTAAATAATGTGACGTATGTGTTTACCAAATTGCGCGAATTAATTGTTTTTACGTGTTTTATATTTAACTTTATTATAATTGTTATTAGTTTATTATATTATATTATATTATATTATATTATTTTAATATTATAAATTTTAAATATATATTTCGTATCATATATATATATATATATGTTTAATTATATTATTATTAATTTAATGAGTATGCTAATTATATGTTATGTTAATTAATCATGGTTTAATTAATTATTTATATATATATATATATATATATATATGTACGTTGAATTATAATTATTGCATGAAAATTATATTTATGCATGGGAAATTATAATTTTTGCATGGGAATGATTTCTGCATGAATTTTATTTCATTTGCATGGGAATTAATATTTTATGCATGAAATGTTTATGTATTTATGCATGAATTGCATGTATGAGTTTGTTCGTTTATTTTGTGCTTCGTTCTTGTATGAAATGATATTGAAATGCCACGAATTTGTAATATGTCGTAAATATATGTGTTATGGACATGATTTTATGCTCGGTTTACATTTTCGAATTCATTTGTTATGTTAACGGATTTAATTTGAGTTGAGGACCCAAATTGGGGGCTAATGAGCACTTAGCGTACCCTTGGTTCCGAATTTAATATCTTGAGCTCGGGAACTCGGATTCGAGTTCCGTCAACTCCGCTGAACTCGTAACGAAAATGCGAGTTTAGTAAACCTAGCCTTATATTTTTCCTAAATCATTTGAACCTCCGAAATTCAACCGAAAAACGAGGCGGCGACCAAAATGACCTTGTTGCATTATAATGACCATATCTTGCTCAAACCTTGACCAAATTAACTATGGTTGAATGCTATGGAACCCTAACTCAACCCTCTATTCATTCCTTAACCCCCCAAACCGAGATAACCCTCCCCACCTACTGAAAATATCTCAAACACTTTCTGATCTCCAGTCTCTCCCGTAACTCAAGCTTTGCCATGAGATTCAAGCTCAAATCTCCTCCAAACTTCATCCAATCATCAAGGTAAGTTAAGGGTTGTATTATATGTTTAATTCTGATCATTTCCATCCTTTCATTCATGAATTTGAGCATGGTTTCTTCATTTCTGGGCGGTTTTCCGAAAATGGAGTGATTTTGGGCAAAATGTTGATCTTCTTCGATTCTCAATGGTTTTGATTGATTCCAAGCTTGAGATTGATTGTTTTGACTTCCTCATATCATTTATGATCTTTGATTTCGTGGTTGTTGAGATATTTATGAGATATCATTTCTGATCTTTTGAGAAATTTCCACTTGAAGGCCACGTACGGTTGTTGTCTTGATTGATCACTTTTGGAACTGAATTAGGTGTTGGTTTCATGTTGTTTTGCTGTAAATTTGATGGCTTTGTGGACTGGAATTGAGTCGGATTATTTGAGTGAAGGCATACCCTGTTTTTCCCGCGGCTTGGCCCTGTTTTCACGCTGTAATTCTTGCTGTCAAATTGCTGCGTTTCCTTCATGTTTTGCTGTCATGTTTGTTGATTTGTGGTGTGTGTTGTGACTGAGTTTTGCTGCATCTTTATACCTTGTTTAGCTGCCTTTGCTGCTTGCATTTCTCGCATGAAGTACTGCTCTGTTTCTGCGTGTTGCTGTCTGTTACAGGGAAGGTTGCGCAGGCGAGGCACGGGGGTGCCATTTCTGCCCGTTCCAACGAGGAACGGGGGTGCAGTGTGGGCTGGGATTTCTGTACCGAGACACGGGGGTGTCTCGGTCTAGGTTTGGAGGGTGACACGGGGGTGTCATCCTGTTTTGCTTGAATCCTTGCTGCGTTTCTGGGTCTGTTGCTGCTGTTGTAAATGTTATGCAGGGTTGTGTTTGTGCAGTGTGTGTGTTGTGTGCCTGCATGGGAGTGGTGTGGTGTGTGCATATATTTGTGTTTGTATTTGCATGTGTATGTAGGTAATATATAGTATATATATATTGTATGCTGTAGTTTCTATATATTGCATGCATGGGGTATATATATATATATATAATATTTATGTAGTTATGCATGCATGTGCATGTGTGTGTGTACGTGTATATATGTATATATTATATATATTGTATATTATGATATATATGAATATATATATATATATATATATATATATATATATATATATATATATATATTCTTATATATATTTATTATATATTTTAAATATTATTTGATTTAATATAATTATTGAAATTAATTGAATTCTATTTCGCGTATTTATTCTACTGACTTTTGATTGAACGTTTTATTTATTTTATTCCTAAATGTGAATTTGAATAATATGTGTTATGCTTATTAATTGGATTTTAGATTAATTGATATGCATTATGAATTTATGAATATTATGAATTTATGAATTTATGAAATTGAATGAAACATATGAATGAATGATTTGATTATATGTTTTAAATTTCTTAATCGTGCACATGAACATTTTATTGGTATAATATGATCATTTATGCATTCATGTCATATTCACTTCATTGCCGAGCGTCATATATGGTTCATTGGAGTCTCGAGTCTCACAAACACGTCATGTTGTCTTTTGTACAGTTATCTCCAGGGTGGAGAGATCTTGTTCGTTCAAGCACTTGGTATTCGTATCCTTGTATCGTCGCAGTTCAGGTGAGGGTGGTTTTCGTTTTAGCTATGTAATAAACCCTACAACCCTTATGTGAAAAGCTTTGGCCAAAAACCTAATGATAATATATATATGGTTTTCAAATGAAGTTATCGAGTAAATTCTTCTGAACTATATGTATGAGCGTATATAAGCTTAAAAATGATTTTGCAACGAGGCTATGCTCCAAACCGTGTGTCTTCATGCTAGCTACGGATTAGGATGACACGGAGAGGTACGTGTATAGCATATGCCAAGTTGCACGGTAAGGTATGTTTTCTTATAATATGTATCCTAAGTATGCAAGTAAATGTTTTGGTGAGAGTATGCAAATATGATATGTTCACGGGCCCCGGGACTTAGTATATGTGGCTAACCGAGGAAGCAAGGGCTGACGGGGATCCCATATACTAGTCCCAACCAAACTACGGTGATACCGGCCCTCGCTAGGAGATTTAGCGGGGAATGGGAGCTGAGTGTCTTTGGGGGAGTCATGAAACCCCATTGGCCTATGTCTGAGGTGGTCGGGTCTTGCTAACCCGTCCACCACCCGGAGGAAGAAGGTTGGTTATGATTTACGCCTTTTCTTATATATATGTTATGATTATGCACCGTGCGGGAAGGCCGGGACACGGATTGCCCAAACGATTATGATTTACGATATATGGTCTGCATGTATTATGATATATCGCATGAACACCTAATTAACTTATTAATGATATTTGTCGTACACGGTCGGAGTTTGGTTGGAGATTGTGCACGCTCACTCGCCGAGCCTTATATTTATGTATGATTTATGAATGTAATGAATTAATATGATTAGTCATAAAATCCGAGCATTGATTAACCTTCCTCTTGCCCTTTTTGGGAACTAATCTCAACCAAAACCTTGTTCGGAATTTATGACTCGCATGTGCATGTTTTTATGTATGTATATCGCTCCTGCTCACTCAGTCTTCTAGAGACTGACCCTCTCCCTCCCCAACTTTTTAGTGTGCAGGTTTGATTTTGGAGTTTCGAGCTAGGCGGAGGTGTTTGGAGTCTGTAAGTGGGTCGAGTTAGGCTAGGAGAGTCTCTGCATTCGCATCTATATTGGAATTATGTATAATTCATTTCAGTTATATCGTGACATTGGATACCTATGTATTTATATGAAATTGGGTTTACTGAGATTTGCTATAATTTTAAAAGAGGCCTGAAGTGCCCAATTATACTTATGATTTGTATGTTTGAATTGAGTATGTTGATGCATTATATTTTGTTGATTGATTATCATTGCAGGGTCTAGTTCCGCCTGGCTTAGGAAGGTTTTTTTTTATGTTGTCTCCCGTTCGCTATGGTTTGATACGGGGGCGGATTTACTGTTTCGTTACTCGTGTTGAGCCATAGTGCGGGGGATGTGGTGCCTCACGTGCGGGGTGCTACATCCTTAAGTGGTATCAGAGCCCGGTTGCAAAACCGGTGTTCTTGAGTCGTGTCGAAGTCAGTCTAAGTCGAACGACATAGGACTATGTGATATTGTGTGCATTGCATAGATCTTGAATATGGAATTTGGTTTCCTTAAGAATTTTGTTGAATTACTTGTTGCATTTTATATGGATTCTTGTCTTTCGTATTGAATATGTGCCATGAGCATGCACTAATCGCATGCATCCATTTTTGAAATGAGTTATGGTTTCCAGGTTATAAAGATGATATCAAACCACGGCCAAATTTTATGATCACAACAACCTATTGCAAATTCCTTCGGAGGCATGGAAGATAGGAAGGATGCCCGAGGAGGAATGTGGAGAATGCTAACCGCGTGGCTTTACAGACTAAGTTGCAATTAACGGTTAGGATTTAGAATGGGAGGTTCGACCTTGGCGATGCGATGGCAGAGGAACATTTGGGGGAATAGGAATAGGAGTTAATCAAGGGATGGTTGTGACTCAGAAGAATAACTTATGTGAATCCACTACTTGAAGTGCATTAATTGGATTCAACAGGATCTTGCAACCTAAGGAATGAAGGGAACAAAACCTTGAAGATATATGGGTCCCGGATTTGGATCATGGAAGAGGTACTAGTAATTAAGAGGAGTAGAGATAACCGGGGTTCGGTAGAGGTTATGCATCAAGGGTCTACAAAGAAAGACTTCGAGCTAAGCCCAGTGATTAGAAGTCGGGTTTTAGAAGGCAAGCATTTGGGTAAAAACAAGTTGAGGGAAGATGGTGATATTGAGAACAGGATTTGAGTTCGCTTTCCCAAATCCAAGCTGAATTGTCATGTTGTGAAGTGAATTGGAAGATATGGAGCAACAAATGGAAACGGTAAAGAAAGGAAATCATGCGCTCAAATATAAGCAATTGGAGGTGAATTAAATCCACAAAGGATAAGCGCGGAATTCTTGATTGAGGTGATGATTGGAAGTAAAGGTCGAATTTCGAGAAGAAGTTTGGATACTAACTCTATGGACGTGGAAGAATTAAGGATTAAGGAATTGCAATCTCGGATAGTGGAAGATACAAGTGATGCAAAAAGACTCATGGAAAACTTAAAGACCGTGGGAAAGGCAAGGGATAATCACCCAGTCAAAGTAACCTCGGGATTGGAGGAACGAGGAAAAGCTACCGATATAATAGCTTACCACCTTGGTGACAGGTTCTAAAACATTCATAGCATGTGCATCATATTTTGCATTAATTGTTTATTCTTTTCACCTTATGTTTATCCGTGCATTTCTAATTGGTTTTGTTACGCTAATGTGTTGTATAACTGCGTGATGTAAACGTGACCCATGCATTGTCATTTTAACCCAACATGCATTTTAGTGTTTACTTGATAGGAAGTCCTTTCGTCTCAACTATCAAGTATCAGTTCAATCGAGCTGCATCTGAGTTATGAGGAAGAGAAATAATAGGATGACATTAGAAGGAAGGTGAATTTGGGAAATAAGAACTTCTATTAAGGGATAGGTTAACGGAAACAAGAATTCAGGAGGAGAAGTGAGACTAGAGTTCCGGACAAGATTAAGAAAGGAGTTTCGGACATCAAGAGAACTAGGGAAGGAGTTGAAAGGCCAAATCTTTGATTTCTATATCAGTTAAACTCCACCTAATGGGATTTACTCATCAAGAGTTTCGATAAAAGAAGAATCGATGGAGTTCAACCCAGGACAACAGAAATTTAAGGGGGAGAGCACGACCGAGGAACAAATTGGACGATTGAAAGGGTGCTCGAAGAAATATTTCAGTAAGAATAGCGAAATTGCAAATTAAGGAAGACATGGGAGTCTTATTAGTGATGATCAGAAATAAACAAGACGGCTTGAATAGTTAAATTGTTAAGTGGAGAGTTAAGTTATTCAATTAGGGTTGGAGTCCCTCATTAGGTATAACGGAAATGGCTTGGAGAATATTCCTATGTATAGAACATGGATCTGGGGATAACAGAATTATAAGGGAGCTTCTGGAAACTCCTAAGTCAGAATTGACAAGAGAGAGTGTCGAATCAAGTTGGCATATGATGGAATGATGGCGATCACGAGTAATCCAATAGGGTATGAAAGGGGGTTCAATAATGACAATATTATCAAGTCTTCGGTTAGTCCCACGTTACTTCGGAAGGAAATCTAAGAAGGAACCAAACCGGAAAAGATGATCATTGGAGGATTTACATCAAACTTCAAAACGCATCAAGAACATTCTGTCTTTGATCCAAGAAATGTAGGGTCAGATGCAGAATACAACCTTAAAGGGGTTAAAAAGAATGAATGGATAATATGAACGGAAGATAGAAAAGGATTCGTGTTAAGGTAGATCCTAATGAAGAATACCTCAAGGTTGGGATTGAATCGTCAGGGTTGTCAGGAGTAGTTATCCTCGAGGGTATTTCAAGCTCCGATATGGGTAAGATAGTAGTTATGGACCTAACTTCAAGACGGATGGTCTAAGGGTATTCGAGAAGTCAAATTCGGTTAATTAAAAAGAGTTGGCTCAATGAGGATTAAGAGGAATGATGGAGACTGGGAGCAGTACCAGGCAGAAGGGATCTAAGAAGTATAATCCCTGAAGGATTCATTAATTGCTTCATCGGGTTATCCTGAAGAGGTTAAAGACAAACTGAGCACTGAATCTATCTTCTGGACACATGATACACTGAACAACGACAACTCACAATTTTAAAACTTCGTGACCTACGGTGAACGGTATTTATAGCATTCACGAAGCATACATTCATGCAAATTCAATTTATTAATTTCTTTGTTAGGTGCTTTATTTTCTTATCAAGTTAAACTACGTGAAGTAATTGATGATTAACGTGGATGATATCTGTTACTTGCCTTGGGGTGGCTTGTGTGATTTTGAACTGAATTTTGCGTGTGTTGCTTCGGAGTATTGGAGACTTCCTTGATTTATTTATTTTGTTTGAGAGACGGGGTGCTCTCGTTGTTTCTAAGAGACGGGGATTCTCTTATTTTTGTTTGAGAGACGGGGTACTCTCTTTGCTCGCGAGAGACGGGGTTCTCTCATTGTTGTTGGGGAGACGGGGTTCTCTCATTGCTGCTCGAGAGACGGGGCTCTCTCCTTGTTGCTTGTGAGAGATGGGGAATCTCTCATTATTGGATTTCAAGCGTACTTTGAATCCGAGGACGGATTCCTTTTAAGGGGGAGAGATTGTAACGCCCCAGTTTTTCAGTTTTAAATAATGTGACGTATGTGTTTACCAAATTGCGCGAATTAATTGTTTTTACGTGTTTTATATTTAACTTTATTATAATTGTTATTAGTTTATTATATTATATTATATTATATTTTATTATCTTATTTTAATATTATAAATTTTAAATATATATTTCGTATCATATATATATATATATGTTTAATTATATTATTATTAATTTAATGAGTATGCTAATTATATGTTATGTTAATTAATCATGGTTTAATTAATTATTTATATATATATATATATATATATATATATATATATGTACGTTGAATTATAATTATTGCATGAAAATTATATTTATGCATGGGAAATTATAATTTTTGCATGGGAATGATTTCTGCATGAATTTTATTTCATTTGCATGGGAATTAATATTTTATGCATGAAATTTTTATGTATTTATGCATGAATTGCATGTATGAGTTTGTTCGTTTATTTTGTGCTTCGTTCTTATATGAAATGATATTGAAATGCAACGAATTTGTAATATGTCGTAAATATATGTGTTATGGACATGATTTTATGCTTGGTTTACATTTTCGAATTCATTTGTTATGTTAACGGATTTAATTTGAGTTGAGGAACCAAATTGGGGCCTAATGAGCACTTAGCGTACCCTTGGTTCCGAATTTAATATCTTGAGCTCGGGAACTCGGATTCGAGTTCCGTCAACTCCGCTGAACTTGTAACGAAAATGCGAGTTTAGTAAACCTAGCCTTATATTTTTCCTAAATCATTTGAACCTCCGAAATTCAACCGAAAAACGAGGCGGCGACCAAAATGACCTTGTTGCATTATAATGACCATATCTTGCTCAAACCTTGACCAAATTAACTATGGTTGAATGCTATGGAACCCTAACTCAACCCTCTATTCATTCCTTAACCCCCCAAGCCGAGATAACCCTCCCCACCTACTGAAAATATCTCAAACACTTTCTGCTCTCCAGTCTCTCCCGTAACTCAAGCTTTGCCATGAGATTCAAGCTCAAATCTCCTCCAAACTTCATCCAATCATCAAGGTAAGTTAAGGGTTGTATTATATGTTTAATTCTGATAATTTCCATCCTTTCATTCATGAATTTGAGCATGGTTTCTTCATTTCTGGGCGGTTTTCCGAAAATGGAGTGATTTTGGGCAAAATGTTGATCTTCTTCGATTCTCAATGGTTTTGTAACACCCCAAACGGAGGATGCCACATCCCCCGCACTAAGACCCAGACCCGGTCACGAAATAGAAAGTCCATGCCTGAATCCGAATCAAAGCGAACGGGAGACCAACTCACACACTAGGCTAGGCGGATCTAACTTGACAAAACTCAGAGTGCGGAAGCAATTAAAACCAACAACAATAGATAGCGGAAGCATTTAAAACAAAACATGCAAAGCAGGTGACGGGTTCAACTAGCATAGATACCTAGTCCCGAATATTAATTCATAATCCAACATAATAAACAGCATAAGTATCATCAGGGTCTAATAATATCCAAATACTAACTTACTAATCCCCACACGGGTTTAGGTCTAAGTAGAACATACACATAATCTGCAAGTGTGAAACATAATGTATAACATAAGTAAACTATGCGACAGATGCATCCTAACACCTACTAGACTGACAAGTGTGACTCCGAAGACTCACTTCCGCCTAGCTCAAGCCAAAAGAATCCTGCAAACTAAAAGATAAAATGAGGTGTCAGTCAACTGACTGAGTGAGGGGGCTAACGCACACCCACAATATATATATACAGAGCACAGCACATATCAAAAGGGTGGATTCATGAATCGGGGATAGGTGTTGCATACCAGAACATTTCAAAACAACCCAAAATAGATATAGATATAAGTTTAGAAACCATTTTCAGAAAGGCTCTATCCCGATTCATAAATCCGATAACAGATCATAACATATGCTCGGCGAGTACGAGCTTCCAACCTCAACTCCTCATATCATAACAAAACATAAATAACATACCAACCTCAACTCCGGGTGATGGTAGGGTTGCGCGACCCTAACCATCCATACGGTCGAGGGGAGTGCTGATTGCTACTCATACCCTCAGGACTCCGTTTCCCAACCAAACCTCCTGGTGGGTCCCGGTAGATCCTTTTCATACAGATGGAGACTACGCACAGGTATATCCCCGACGGCCCGATACCGTCCCGGGGGCTCCTTACCCGTAGCTCCTGGGCCCCATAACAGAACAGAACATAACATATACCAACTTTCATGGCAATCTCGCTACATAATCATAACATAACTAATTTTTCCAAAATGACTTATATATGTCTCAAAAACTGGTTTTTATAACATAACTTTTCAAAACAGCTTACATATGCTTTCATATCTAATTTTCCAAAACAGAGCTGATTCACAAGGTCATAAACATATCATATCCAACACATACGTATCTATAATAGATATACTCGCATGCAAGGGTTGAAATCAGCATATTAAGGCCATAGGTCGCATAACTATACAAAATCCTAAACCTCACCTGAGAAGCGACGAGAAACGAGAACTGACAAGACGAATACCAACTTGATCGGGTTGTCTCCACCCTGGAGATTACTGACAGAAAAGGAAACACAAAGTATTTATGAGACACGACTCAGACATGAACCACATAGACGCACGGCAATGATTATGAGTTGATATGAGGAATATGAAATGTACACAAAAATTACAAGAATGATATGAAAGTGTTCATGTACACAATTAAAGTCCCGCATTTCAATTAAACATACAATTCAATTATCACATAAGTGATGTAGCATCTAACTTATCGAAACATTCAAGTCACTACTTGATTCTATTAAAGACAGTTAATCATAAGACAGCAAGTTTGAATCCAAAACAGCCCAACCATTAATATTGCAACCACCCTTAATTTCACAAACCAAGAATTCTATTTAAAACATAAATCATTTAGGAACATTAAGCTATACGATCCCAATTAATGCAATCACTTAGAGATACCGATTTCAAGTCTAATTAAATGTGCTATAGTTCACATTAAGTTTCAGTTTCAAGAATTCCTGCCATATCATTCTCACGCACAAGCAAACGTCAAATATAAAGTCTAACATTTCTCATTTACAAAAATATGTACTTGCGTTTTCAAAAACTCAAGCCATAGCAAAATATATGTATATATGAACACTTACCCTAAGTCCTCAGAATTATAATTCATCAATACACTTCCTGTGACTACCATAACCATCAATATATATATATATATATATATAGCATGTATGATCAGCTATCACATTTATGTATATTGATGTAGATATATATATTACACACCCCGGTTTGTACACACACATTCAACACCACTTTCAAATCACAATTCCCACATGCACATCACATAGCAATATACATACTCAAATTTATATATATATATACATGACAACACTCACGCACACACACAGTATCACATAGAAATTCACAGGTTACAGAACTAGCTTATGACAACCAACAAACTTTGCAATTCAGCAACACCAACTCAATTCATTCAGTAATTAAATCAAATTACAGCTGCACAATTGACCTTTATTTAACTTACACATTTAATTAGGCTCAATAACTGAAATCATTAAACTATTGTATTGTTTACAATTGAGTATGAAATAATTAACCATTACAATCGAGCATTATACAATTAACCTGCAAGTTGATTGAATTCATCCTAAAACGCAAAATCTATTGGTAAAATTATCCCATAAAATGCAGAAATTACAGTACACAAATAAGAAGGTTGAGGCTCACGTTTCTGGAAAGAAGGAAAAGGGGAAAACTCGGAACGATGGCGAAGCAGGGTTGGCAGAACTGAGTTGGGGTTGTCGTCTGCTATTGCGGTGGTGGACGGTCGTGGCTCGTCAACTGTTGGCGGTTTGAATGGTGGTTGCTGGCGACGGAAGGGGGGTTCCGATTCTGCTCAGATCTGGACGAGTAAGGGCGGCGGCACGAAACGCGATTGCTGAAGAAGATCTGGGGGTTTCCTCTCCTGCAGTTTCGCTGGAATCCATGGCTGTCGGAGCTGGTGGAGGTTCACATCTGTGAGGTGGTGAAAGGCTTCTGCCTTAATCTGATTTTGGGCATGGAAAGAGACGGAAAAGGAAGGGGGTTCGACTGGATCTGAGGTAGGTGACCGGAGTTGCTGGAGCTGGACAAAGGCGAGGGTTGCTCTCGATGTCTCTTCTCTCCGATCTGAAAGAGAATAGATCGAAGGTGGCTGTCTGGTGGTGCTGCAAGTTCCGCCTTCTTTCCAAAGTTGGGTGGAAGGAGGAGGCGGCGGTGATCGTTTTCCAAAGAATGGAGCTCACTTTGCCGAAGAGATGGCGGCGGTGGAGACGCCGAAGGAGATGGTGGTGATGGGTCGCGGACAGATTCGCTTCTGATGGTGGGGCTATGGCTGGCGAGTCGGTGGTGGACTGGGGTGGCGGAAATCTGCTGCGGCTTGCATCATCAGTCTGCGCGACTGAGAAGGGGAAAAAAGATAGAGACGAAGAAGAGAGGTTGAGTGGGGGAGAGTGGAGGGTGGTGGCGGCCCAAAGCTCGCCGGCGAAAGAGATGGTTGGCGGCGAGATGATGATCTCTGAAGGAGGGATGCTGCGCTGCTTGTTGAAGACCGAAGGAAGAAGGGAAGAAATGGAAAGCAGCTAGGGTTCTCGGTGTATTAGAACAATTCCTTTCTTCTGAAATTGCACAAGGGTCCCTCTAGAGTTTAAGTACTGCGATTGAGTTCACATAGTTTTCAATAAGATCGATTAAGCCCAGTTAAAGATTAGGAAATTATAAAAGCATCCCCAGGGTTTTAGAGAAAGTATTAGTAAGTCCAAATTTAATTTTTGAAATTATAAAAGTACCCCAAAGATTTAAAGTGGTGTTCAATTAAGCCTAAATGGAATTTCTCATAATTAGAAATTGACATCCAAAGTTCAGTTATTATAATTTAGCCCACATAATTCATATTAAAGAGCAAATAGGTATTAAACACTTATTTCAATTAGGTCCGCATATTTACATAAGTTTGCAAATCGAGTCAATTAAACTATTAAAACATAAATAAGGCAATTCAAGCACAAGTAGAGTTAAATAAACAATTAAGAAGTGAATAAGGAAACTCAAATACGCGCAAGGTTGAATAAATAACGTTCTAATCGTACGAAAACGACATCGTATCTTGCTCCGAAAATGCGGGGTGTTACAACCTTCCCCCCTTAAGAGAACCTGGTCCCCAGGTTCCACTCCTGAGCTGGACAAGCTTTGAGTTGATAGTGTTTTAGCCCTTCTCGAGGAGTTGTGTAAAACATAGCCTCCGTTGTGAAGTTTACTTTCATTGTCTTTACTGAACCTTTCTCGCGATGTCTCGTTGTCATTGGGATCCATTTGAGCACTGGACCGTTGCTTTCATCAAGTTGTTCGACCATTCCCATGAGACGAATAGTTGTCGCTGCACTCCACTTCGATGGCGTCGCAAACTCGTCACTTGCAGACAGTAGCCAGGACAACGCGTAACGCAGCCACAACAAACAAGAGAGAATCCCATCTCACAGCACAAAAGGTGAGAGGACCCCGCCTCTCGAACACAGAAAGCGAGAGAACCCCGTCTCTCGATCACATAAGAGAGAGCCCCGTCTCTCGAGCAAACAATTGTGAGAACCCCGTCTCACAGCCTAAGTTGGACAGATTCCAACATCTTCCAACATTCTAGTTTGAGAAAATCCAACATTTCTCAAACCCCTAAATTCAAGAGAATCCAGCATCTCCGAATATCTAAGTACGAGAGAATCCAACATCTCTCGTGCACAAAGCTTAGAAAGAATCCAGCATCTTTCTATCACATACATAGAGAGAATCCTACATCTCTCCAACACGTAAAAGAGGGGCCTAAGGTCTCTCTTGCAATTAAATCCACAGATCAACATTCATACATACCCAAATCAGAGTAACACTTGATGAAAGGTATGCGATGCATGTTTGGTGTACCTTATACAACTGATATCGGTGTCCCTTGAGTATAGATTCAACGCTCATACCTCGACTCAAGGGGGATATCGCGATGGAATCCCTGTAAAACAAGGTTACAGTATGTGTGTATGTTACATGAGAAATCAGTGAGCAATCAAGAGAGTTTTAAATCACATAGGCATGAATAGTTCACATAAGTACATAACTCATCCATTTCAGCAGCGATTCATAACAAATAGAAATTTCAAGTTACAAGTACTAGATCAGGTATCGAATTATCACAATTTAAACGACAATAGTCACCATACACACTTCAAGCAAAATAAGGTGAGAGTATTTAAGCGATGCATGTATGCAAATGCTATGAATGCTAATACCTCAATATTCGGGTTCATCTTGATCTCTGATTTGAAGTCGTTGATCTCGTATTCGTTGTTTGTTAGCTCTCGATCGGTCACAATCGGAAACCTTGTGCTCTTTTGACCCGCAAGCATAACACCTATTCAATCGATCTCGACACGCGTCGTAAGCATGGTTGGTTCCTCCACAATGGGTACACGGTTGGATTTCTTTCTTCGGCTTTGGAGGGTTCCTGTTCTTATGCTTCTTTCCACGAATCTTCTTGGTTCGAGTTCCCTGTTGATCGAATCTCTCTCTCACGTATAAATTTGTGCATAGACCCAGCTCAGGTCTAGGCCCCGACACATTTCTTTCCTTACTTTTTGTCAACCACCTATTTTCCACTCGTAATGCTACCTCCGTGGCTTTATCCCACGTACTTGTATCCTCTGCAATCAAAGCTTCCTTGAATTCATTTCGGAGGCCTTTCATGAAATACCAAGCCTTCACCCAATCGTTACCTGTAATGTGGGGTACATACACGCCCAACCTCTCGAATTCCCTTATGTAGTCCACAACGGTTCTTTCTCCTTGTTTCAAAGTGAGAAATTCTTCGAATCTCCTGTCTTACAAAATGACCCGTGCAAACCTCTTTCGGAATTCTCGAACAAACACATTCCACGTCAACTCATTGCCCGTTGTCTCTAACTGTTGGGCAAATCCTTTCCACCATTGCCTTGCTTGACCTTGTAGGAGGAATGTAGCAAGGCGAGCCATATCTTGAGAGTTGCATGGCCATATCTCAAAGATGCCCTCTATTTCTGAAAGCCACTCTTCGGCCCTTATGTCATCCCCTTCTAGAAATTGGGGAGGATTAAATGTTCTAAATTCTCGGTACATCATCGCAATCAAATTCGTTGGTGGAACTTCAGCCGAAGAATGTCCCCGATCGTTCAAATTTGGATGAGAAGGTTGACCGTGGTATTGTTGACGCGGTAGCATCCTGAAAGTCTCAACTTCAATATCGAAATATGCATGTTGATTAGTAAATGCTCATGCCACGCAATAAATCAGTCAAGAACTACCAAGAAATGCAATGCATCAAGTAGTATAAATTCAGTAAGGTGATGAAAATTCGAATGCATAGCTCTACAAATCATAATGCAGGTGTGCACATAACCAAATTGTCCTACGCCGTTCGACCTAGACAGACACAACACGACACTAGAGCTAGGTTTTGCAACCTAGAGCTCTGATACCACTTAAGGATGTAACACCCCAAACGGAGGATGCCACATCCCCCGCACTAAGACCCAGACCCGGTCACGAAATAGAAAGTCCATGCCTGAATCCGAATCAAAGCGAACGGGAGACCAACTCACACACTAGGCTAGGCGGATCTAACTTGACAAAACTCAGAGTGCGGAAGCAATTAAAACCAACAACAATAGATAGCGGAAGCATTTAAAACAAAACATGCAAAGCAGGTGACGGGTTCAACTAGCATAGATACCTAGTCCCGAATATTAATTCATAATCCAACATAATAAACAGCATAAGTATCATCAGGGTCTAATAATATCCAAATACTAACTTACTAATCCCCACACGGGTTTAGGTCTAAGTAGAACATACACATAATCTGCAAGTGTGAAACATAATGTATAACATAAGTAAACTATGCGACAGATGCATCCTAACACCTACTAGACTGACAAGTGTGACTCCGAAGACTCACTTCCGCCTAGCTCAAGCCAAAAGAATCCTGCAAACTAAAAGATAAAATGAGGTGTCAGTCAACTGACTGAGTGAGGGGGCTAACGCACACCCACAATATATATATACAGAGCACAGCACATATCAAAAGGGTGGATTCATGAATCGGGGATAGGTGTTGCATACCAGAACATTTCAAAACAACCCAAAATAGATATAGATATAAGTTTAGAAACCATTTTCAGAAAGGCTCTATCCCGATTCATAAATCCGATAACAGATCATAACATATGCTCGGCGAGTACGAGCTTCCAACCTCAACTCCTCATATCATAACAAAACATAAATAACATACCAACCTCAACTCCGGGTGATGGTAGGGTTGCGCGACCCTAACCATCCATACGGTCGAGGGGAGTGCTGATTGCTACTCATACCCTCAGGACTCCGTTTCCCAACCAAACCTCCTGGTGGGTCCCGGTAGATCCTTTTCATACAGATGGAGACTACGCACAGGTATATCCCCGACGGCCCGATACCGTCCCGGGGGCTCCTTACCCGTAGCTCCTGGGCCCCATAACAGAACAGAACATAACATATACCAACTTTCATGGCAATCTCGCTACATAATCATAACATAACTGATTTTTCCAAAATGACTTATATATGTCTCAAAAACTGGTTTTTATAACATAACTTTTCAAAACAGCTTACATATGCTTTCATATCTAATTTTCCAAAACAGAGCTGATTCACAAGGTCATAAACATATCATATCCAACACATACGTATCTATAATAGATATACTCGCATGCAAGGGTTGAAATCAGCATATTAAGGCCATAGGTCGCATAACTATACAAAATCCTAAACCTCACCTGAGAAGCGACGAGAAACGAGAACTGACAAGACGAATACCAACTTGATCGGGTTGTCTCCACCCTGGAGATTACTGACAGAAAAGGAAACACAAAGTATTTATGAGACACGACTCAGACATGAACCACATAGACGCACGGCAATGGTTATGAGTTGATATGAGGAATATGAAATGTACACAAAAATTACAAGAATGATATGAAAGTGTTCATGTACACAATTAAAGTCCCACATTTCAATTAAACATACAATTCAATTATCACATAAGTGATGTAGCATCTAACTTATCGAAACATTCAAGTCACTACTTGATTCTATTAAAGACAGTTAATCATAAGACTGCAAGTTTGAATCCAAAACAGCCCAACCATTAATATTGCAACCACCCTTAATTTCACAAACCAAGAATTCTATTTAAAACATAAATCATTTAGGAACATTAAGCTATACGATCCCAATTAATGCAATCACTTAGAGATACCGATTTCAAGTCTAATTAAATGTGCTATAGTTCACATTAAGTTTCAGTTTCAAGAATTCCTGCCATATCATTCTCACGCACAAGCAAACGTCAAATATAAAGTCTAACATTTCTCATTTACAAAAATATGTACTTGCGTTTTCAAAAACTCAAGCCATAGCAAAATATATGTATATATGAACACTTACCCTAAGTCCTCAGAATTATAATTCATCAATACACTTCCTGTGACTACCATAACCATCAATATATATATATATATATATATAGCATGTATGATCAGCTATCACATTTATGTATATTGATGTAGATATATATATTACACACCCCGGTTTGTACACACACATTCAACACCACTTTCAAATCACAATTCCCACATGCACATCACATAGCAATATACATACTCAAATTTATATATATATATACATGACAACACTCACGCACACACACAGTATCACATAGAAATTCACAGGTTACAGAACTAGCTTATGACAACCAACAAACTTTGCAATTCAGCAACACCAACTCAATTCATTCAGTAATTAAATCAAATTACAGCTGCACAATTGACCTTTATTTAACTTACACATTTAATTAGGCTCAATAACTGAAATCATTAAACTATTGTATTGTTTACAATTGAGTATGAAATAATTAACCATTACAATCGAGCATTATACAATTAACCTGCAAGTTGATTGAATTCATCCTAAAACGCAAAATCTATTGGTAAAATTATCCCATAAAATGCAGAAATTACAGTACACAAATAAGAAGGTTGAGGCTCACGTTTCTGGAAAGAAGGAAAAGGGGAAAACTCGGAACGATGGCGAAGCAGGGTTGGCAGAACTGAGTTGGGGTTGTCGTCTGCTATTGCGGTGGTGGACGGTCGTGGCTCGTCAACTGTTGGCGGTTTGAATGGTGGTTGCTGGCGACGGAAGGGGGGTTCCGATTCTGCTCAGATCTGGACGAGTAAGGGCGGCAGCACGAAACGCGATTGCTGAAGAAGATCTGGGGGTTTCCTCTCCTGCAGTTTCGCTGGAATCCATGGCTGTCGGAGCTGGTGGAGGTTCACATCTGTGAGGTGGTGAAAGGCTTCTGCCTTAATCTGATTTTGGGCATGGAAAGAGACGGAAAAGGAAGGGGGTTCGACTGGATCTGAGGTAGGTGACCGGAGTTGCTGGAGCTGGACAAAGGCGAGGGTTGCTCTCGATGTCTCTTCTCTCCGATCTGAAAGAGAATAGATCGAAGGTGGCTGTCTGGTGGTGCTGCAAGTTCCGCCTTCTTTCCAAAGTTGGGTGGAAGGAGGAGGCGGCGGTGATCGTTTTCCAAAGAATGGAGCTCACTTTGCCGAAGAGATGGCGGCGGTGGAGACGCCGAAGGAGATGGTGGTGATGGGTCGCGGACAGATTCACTTCTGATGGTGGGGCTATGGCTGGCGAGTCGGTGGTGGACTGGGGTGGCGGAAATCTGCTGCGGCTTGCATCATCAGTCTGCGCGACTGAGAAGGGGAAAAAAGATAGAGACGAAGAAGAGAGGTTGAGTGGGGGAGAGTGGAGGGTGGTGGCGGCCCAAAGCTCGCCGGCGGAAGAGGTGGTTGGCGGCGAGATGATGATCTCTGAAGGAGGGATGCTGCGCTGCTTGTTGAAGACCGAAGGAAGAAGGGAGGAAATGGAAAGCAGCTAGGGTTCTCGGTGTATTAGAAGAATTCCTTTCTTCCGAAATTGCACAAGGGTCCCTCTAGAGTTTAAGTACTGCGATTGAGTTCACATAGTTTTCAATAAGATCGATTAAGCCCAGTTAAAGATTAGGAAATTATAAAAGCATCCCCAGGGTTTTAGAGAAAGTATTAGTAAGTCCAAATTTAATTTTTGAAATTATAAAAGTACCCCAAAGATTTAAAGTGGTGTTCAATTAAGCCTAAATGGAATTTCTCATAATTAGAAATTGACATCCAAAGTTCAGTTATTATAATTTAGCCCACATAATTCATATTAAAGAGCAAATAGGTATTAAACACTTATTTCAATTAGGTCCGCATATTTACATAAGTTTGCAAATCGAGTCAATTAAACTATTAAAACATAAATAAGGCAATTCAAGCACAAGCAGAGTTAAATAAACAATTAAGAAGTGAATAAGGAAACTCAAATACGCGCAAGGTTGAATAAATAATGTTCTAATCGTACGAAAACGACATCGTATCTTGCTCCGAAAATGCGGGGTGTTACAGGTTTTGATTGATTCCAAGCTTGAGATTGATTGTTTTGACTTCCTCATATCATTTATGATCTTTGATTTCGTGGTTGTTGAGATATTTATGAGATATCATTTCTGATCTTTTGAGAAATTTCCACTTGAAGGCCACGTACGGTTGTTGTCTTGATTGATCACTTTTGGAACTGAATTAGGTGTTGGTTTCATGTTGTTTTTCTGTACATTTGATGGCTTTGTGGACTTGAATTGAGTCAGATTATTTGAGTGAAGGCATACCCTGTTTTTCCCGCGGCTTGGCCCTGTTTTCACGCTGTAATTCTTGCTGTCAAATTGTTGCGTTTCCTTCATGTTTTGCTGTTATGTTTGTGGATTTGTGGTGTGTGTTGTGACTGAGTTTTGCTGCATCTTTATACCTTGTTTAGCTGCCTTTGCTGCTTGCATTTCTCGCATGAAGTACTGCTCTATTTCTGCGTGTTGCTGTCTGTTACAGGGAAGGTTGCGCAGGCGAGGCACGGGGGTGCTATTTCTGCCCGTTCCAGCGAGGAACGGGGGTGCAGTGTGGGCTGGCATTTCTATACCGAGACATGGGGGTGTCTCGGTCTAGGTTTGGAGGGTGACACGGGGGTGTCACCCTGTTTTGCTTGAATCCTTGCTGCGTTTCTGGGTCTGTTGCTGCTGCTGTAAATGTTATGCAGGGTTGTGTTTGTGCAGTGTGTGTGTTGTGTGCCTGCATGGGAGTGGTGTGGTGTGTGCATGTATTTGTGTTTGTATTTGCATGTGTATGTAGGTAATATATAGTATATATATATTGTATGCATGTAGTTTCTATATATTGCATGCATGGGGTATATATATAATATTTATGTAGTTATGCATGCATGTGCACGTGTGTGTGTACGTGTATATATGTATATATTATATATATTGTATATTATGATATATATGAATATATATATATATATATTCTTATATATATTTATTATATATTTTAAATATTATTTGATTTAATATAATTATTGAAATTAATTGAATTCTATTTCGCGTATTTATTCTACTGACTTTTGATTGAACGTTTTATTTATTTTATTCCTAAATGTGAATTTGAATAATATGTGTTATGCTTATTAATTGGATTTTAGATTAATTGATATGCATTATGAATTTATGAATATTATGAATTTATGAAATTGAATGAAACATATGAATGAATGATTTGATTATATGTTTTAAATTTCTTAATCGTGCACATGAACATTTTATTGGTATAATATGATCATTTATGCATTCATGTCATATTCACTTCATTGCCGAGCGTCATATATGGTTCATTGGAGTCTCGAGTCTCACAAACACGTCATGTTGTCTTTTGTACAGTTATCTCCAGGGTGGAGAGATCTTGTTCGTTCAGGCACTTGGTATTCGTATCCTTGTATCGTCGCAGTTCAGGTGAGGGTGGTTTTCGTTTTAGCTATGTAATAAACCCTACAACCCTTATGTGAAAAGCTTTGGCCAAAAACCTAATGATTATATATATATGGTTTTCAAATGAAGTTATCGAGTAAATTCTTCTGAACTATATGTATGAGCGTATATAAGCTTAAAAATGGTTTTGCAACGAGGCTATGCTCCAAACCGTGTGTCTTCATGCTAGCTACGGATTAGGATGACACGGAGAGGTACGTGTATAGCATATGCCAAGTTGCACGGTAAGGTATGTTTTCTTATAATATGTATCCTAAGTATGAAAGTAAATGTTTTGGCGAGAGTATGCAAATATGATATGTTCACGGGCCCCGGGACTTAGTATATGTGGCTAACCGAGGAAGCAAGGGCTGACGGGGATCCCATATACTAGTCCCAACCAAACTACGGTGATACCGGCCCTCGCTAGGAGATTTAGCGGGGAATGGGAGCTGAGTGTCTTTGGGGGAGTCATGAAACCCCATTGGCCTATGTCTGAGGTGGTCGGGTCTTGCTAACCCGTCCACCACCCGGAGGAAGAATGTTGGTTATGATTTACGCCTTTTCTTATATATATGTTATGATTATGCACCGTACGGGAAGGCCGGGACACGGATTGCCCAAATGATTATGATTTATGATATATGGTCTGCATGTATTATGATATATCGCATGAACACCTAATTAACATATTAATGATATTTGTCGTACACGGTCGGAGTTTGGTTGGAGATTGTGCACGCTCACTCGCCGAGCCTTATATTTATGTATGATTTATGAATGTAATGAATTAATATGATTAGTCATAAAATCCGAGCATTGATTAACCTTCCTCTTGCCCTTTTTGGGAACTAATCGCAACCAAAACCTTGTTCGGAATTTATGACTCGCATGTGCATGTTTTTATATATGTATATCGCTCCTGCTCACTCAGTCTTCTAGAGACTGACCCTCTCCCTCCCCAACTTTTTAGTGTGTAGGTTTGATTTTGGAGTTTCGAGCTAGGCGGAGGTGTTTGGAGTCTGTAAGTGGGTCGAGTTAGGCTAGGAGAGTCTCTGCATTCGCATCTATATTGGAATTATGTATAATTCATTTCAGTTATATCGTGACATTGGATACCTATGTATTTATATGAAATTGGGTTTACTGAGATTTGCTATAATTTTAAAAGAGGCCTGAAGTGCCCAATTATACTTATGATTTGTATGTTTGAATTGAGTATGTTGATGCATTATATTTTGTTGATTGATTATCATTGCAGGGTCTAGTTCCGCCTGGCTTAGGAAGGTTTTTTTTTATGTTGTCTCCCGTTCGCTATGGTTTGATACGGGGGCGGATTTACTGTTTCGTTACTTGTGTTGAGCCATAGTGCGGGGGATGTGGTGCCTCACGTGCGGGGTGCTACATCCTTAAGTGGTATCAGAGCCCGGTTGCAAAACCGGTGTTCTTGAGTCGTGTCGAAGTCAGTCTAAGTCGAACGGCATAGGACTATGTGATATTGTGTGCATTGCATCGATCTTGAATATGGAATTTGGTTTCCTTAAGAATTTTGTTGAATTACTTGTTGCATTTTATATGGATTCTTATCTTTCGTATTGAATATGTGCCATGAGCATGCACTAATCGCATGCATCCATTTTTGAAATGAGTTATGGTTTCCAGGTTATAAAGATGATATCAAACCACGGCCAAATTTTATGATCACAACAACCTATTGCAAATTCCTTCGGAGGCATGGAAGATAGGAAGGATGCCCGAGGAGGAATGTGGAGAATGCTAACCGCGTGGCTTTACAGACTAAGTTGCAATTAACGGTTAGGATTTAGAATGGGAGGTTCGACCTTGGCGATGCGATGGCAGAGGAACATTTGGGGGAATAGGAATAGGAGTTAATCAAGGGATGGTTGTGACTCAGAAGAATAACTTATGTGAATCCACTACTTGAAGTGCATTAATTGGATTCAACAGGATCTTGCAACCTAAGGAATGAAGGGAACAAAACCTTGAAGATATATGGGTCCCGGATTTGGATCATGGAAGAGGTACTAGTAATTAAGAGGAGTAGAGATAACCGGGGTCCGGTAGAGGTTATGCATCAAGGGTCTACAAAGAAAGACTTCGAGCTAAGCCCAGTGATTAGAAGTCGGGTTTTAGAAGGCAAGCATTTGGGTAAAAACAAGTTGAGGGAAGATGGTGATATTGAGAACAGGATTTGAGTTCGCTTTCCCAAATCCAAGCTGAATTGTCATGTTGTGAAGTGAATTGGAAGATATGGAGCAACAAATGGAAACGGTAAAGAAAGGAAATCATGCGCTCAAATATAAGCAATTGGAGGTGAATTAAATCCACAAAGGATAAGCGCGGAATTCTTGATTGAGGTGATGATTGGAAGTAAAGGTCGAATTTCGAGAATAAGTTTGGATACTAACTCTGTGGACGTGGAAGAATTAAGGATTAAGGAATTGCAATCTCGGATAGTGGAAGATACAAGTGATGCAAAAAGACTCATGGAAAACTTGAAGACCGTGGGAAAGGCAAGGGATAATCACCCAGTCAAAGTAACCTCGGGATTGGAGGAACGAGGAAAAGCTACCGATATAATAGCTTACCACCTTGGTGACAGGTTCTAAAACATTCATAGCATGTGCATCATATTTTGCATTAATTGTTTATTCTTTTCACCTTATGTTTATCCGTGCATTTCTAATTGGTTTTGTTACGCTAATGTGTTGTATAACTGCGTGATGTAAACGTGACCCATGCATTGTCATTTTAACCCAACATGCATTTTAGTGTTTACTTGATAGGAAGTCCTTTCGTCTCAACTATCAAGTATCAGTTCAATCGAGCTGCATCTGAGTTATGAGGAAGAGAAATAATAGGATGACATTAGAAGGAAGGTGAATTTCGGAAATAAGAACTTCTATTAAGGGATAGGTTAACGGAAACAAGAATTCAGGAGGAGAAGTGAGACTAGAGTTCCGGACAAGATTAAGAAAGGAGTTTCGGACATCAAGAGAACTAGGGAAGGAGTTGAAAGGCCAAATCTTTGATTTCTATATCAGTTAAACTCCACCTAATGGGATTTACTCATCAAGAGTTTCGATAAAAGAAGAATCGATGGAGTTCAACCCGGGACAACAGAAATTTAAGGGGGAGAGCACGACCGAGGAACAAATTGGACGATTGAAAGGGTGCTCGAAGAAATATTTCAGTAAGAATAGCGAAATTGCAAATTAAGGAAGACATGGGAGTCTTATTAGTGATGATCAGAAATAAACAAGACGGCTTGAATAGTTAAATTGTTAAGTGGAGAGTTAAGTTATTCAATTAGGGTTGGAGTCCCTCATTAGGTATAACGGAAATGGCTTGGAGAATATTCCTATGTATAGAACATGGATCTGGGGATAACAGAATTATAAGGGAGCTTCTGGAAACTCCTAAGTCAGAATTGACAAGAGAGAGTGTCGAATCAAGTTGGCATATGATGGAATGATGGCGATCACGAGTAATCCAATAGGGTATGAAAGGGGGTTCAATAATGACAATATTATCAAGTCTTCGGTTAGTCCCACGTTACTTCGGAAGGAAATCTAAGAAGGAACCAAACCGGAAAAGATGATCATTGGAGGATTTACATCAAACTTCAAAACGCATCAAGAACATTCTGTCTTTGATCCAAGAAATGTAGGGTCAGATGCAGAATACAACCTTAAAGGGGTTAAAAAGAATGAATGGATAATATGAACGGAAGATAGAAAAGGATTCGTGTTAAGGTAGATCCTAATGAAGAATACCTCAAGGTTGGGATTGAATCGTCAGGGTTGTCAGGAGTAGTTATCCCCGAGGGTATTTCAAGCTCCGATATGGGTAAGATAGTAGTTATGGACCTAACTTCAAGACGGATGGTCTAAGGGTATTCGAGAAGTCAAATTCGGTTAATTAAAAAGAGTTGGCTCAATGAGGATTAAGAGGAATGATGGAGACTGGGAGCAGTACCAGGCAGAAGGGATCTAAGAAGTATAATCCCTGAAGGATTCATTAATTGCTTCATCGGGGTATCCTGAAGAGGTTAAAGACAAACTAAGCACTGAATCTATCTTCTGGACAGATGATACACTGAACAACGACAACTCACAATTTTAAAACTTCGTGACCTACGGTGAACGGTATTTATAGCATTCATGAAGCATACATTCATGCAAATTCAATTTATTAATTTCTTTGTTAGGTGCTTTATTTTCTTATCAAGTTAAACTACGTGAAGTAATTGATGATTAACGTGGATGATATCTGTTACTTGCCTTGGGGTGGCTTGTGTGATTTTGAACTGGATTTTGCGTGTGTTGCTTGGGAGTATTGGAGACTTCCTTGATTTATTTATTTTGTTTGAGAGACGGGGTGCTCTCGTTGTTTCTAAGAGACGGGGATTCTCTTATTTTTGTTTGAGAGACGGGGTACTCTCTTTGCTCGCGAGAGACGGGGTTCTCTCATTGTTGTTGGGGAGACGGGGTTCTCTCATTGCTGCTCGAGAGACGGGGCTCTCTCCTTGTTGCTTGTGAGAGACGGGGAATCTCTCATTGTTGGATTTCAAGCGTACTTTGAATCCGAGGACGGATTCCTTTTAAGGGGGAGAGATTGTAACGCCCCAGTTTTTCAGTTTTAAATAATGTGACGTATGTGTTTACCAAATTGCGCGAATTAATTGTTTTTACGTGTTTTATATTTAACTTTATTATAATTGTTATTAGTTTATTATATTATATTATATTATATTAACTTATTTTAATATTATAAATTTTAAATATATATTTCGTATCATATATATATATATATATATATGTTTAATTATATTATTATTAATTTAATGAGTATGCTAATTATATGTTATGTTAATTAATCATGGTTTAATTAATTATTTATATATATATATATATATGTACGTTGAATTATAATTATTGCATGAAAATTATATTTATGCATGGGAAATTATAATTTTTGCATGGGAATGATTTCTGCATGAATTTTATTTCATTTGCATGGGAATTAATATTTTATGCATGAAATTTTTATGTATTTATGCATGAATTGCATGTATGAGTTTGTTCGTTTATTTTGTGCTTCATTCTTGTATGAAATGATATTGAAATGCCACGAATTTGTAATATGTCGTAAATATATGTGTTATGGACATGATTTTATGCTCGGTTTACATTTTCGAATTCATTTGTTATGTTAACGGATTTAATTTGAGTTGAGGAACCAAATTGGGGGCTAATGAGCACTTAGCGTACCCTTGGTTCCGAATTTAATATCTTGAGCTCGGGAACTCGGATTCGAGTTCCGTCAACTCCGCTGAACTCGTAACGAAAATTCGAGTTTAGTAAACCTAGCCTTATATTTTTCCTAAATCATTTGAACCTCCGAAATTCAACCGAAAAAAGAGGCGGCGACCAAAATGACCTTGTTGCATTATAATGACCATATCTTGCTCAAACCTTGACCAAATTAACTATGGTTGAATGCTATGGAACCCTAACTCAACCCTCTATTCATTCCTTAACCCCCCAAACCGAGATAACCCTCCCCACCTACTGAAAATATCTCAAACACTTTCTGCTCTCCAGTCTCTCCCGTAACTCAAGCTTTGCCATGAGATTCAAGCTCAAATCTCCTCCAAACTTCATCCAATCATCAAGGTAAGTTAAGGGTTGTATTATATGTTTAATTCTGATCATTTCCATACTTTCATTCATGAATTTGAGCATGGTTTCTTCATTTCTGGGCGGTTTTCCGAAAATGGAGTGATTTTGGGCAAAATGTTGATCTTCTTCGATTCTCAATGGTTTTGATTGATTCCAAGCTTGAGATTGATTGTTTTGACTTCCTCATATCATTTATGATCTTTGATTTCGTGGTTGTTGAGATATTTATGAGATATCATTTCTGATCTTTTGAGAAATTTCCACTTGAAGGCCACGTACGGTTGTTGTCTTGATTGATCACTTTTGGAACTGAACTAGGTGTTGGTTTCATGTTGTTTTGCTGTACATTTGATGGCTTTGTGGACTTGAATTGAGTCAGATTATTTGAGTGAAGGCATAACCTGTTTTTCCCGCGGCTTGGCCCTGTTTTCACGCTGTAATTCTTGCTATCAAATTGCTGCGTTTCCTTCATGTTTTGCTGTCATGTTTGTGGATTTGTGGTGTGTGTTGTGACTGAGTTTTGCTGCATCTTTATACCTTGTTTAGCTGCCTTTGCTGCTTGCATTTCTCGCATGAAGTACTGCTCTGTTTCTGCGTGTTGCTGTCTGTTACAGGGAAGGTTGCGCAGGCGAGGCACGGGGGTGCCATTTCTGCCCGTTCCAGCGAGGAACGGGGGTGCAGTGTGGGCTGGGATTTCTATACCGAGACACGGGGGTGTCTCGGTCTAGGTTTGGAGGGTGACACGGGGGTGTCACCCTGTTTTGCTTGAATCCTTGCTGCGTTTCTGGGTCTGTTGCTGCTGCTGTAAATGTTATGCAGGGTTGTGTTTGTGCAGTGTGTGTGTTGTGTGCCTGCATGGGAGTGGTGTGGTGTGTGCATGTATTTGTGTTTGTATTTGCATGTGTATGTAGGTAATATATAGTATATATATATTGTATGCATGTAGTTTCTATATATTGCATGCATGGGGTATATATATATATATATATATATATATATATATATATATATATATATATAATATTTATGTAGTTATGCATGCATGTGCATGTGTGTGTGTACGTGTATATATGTATATATTATATATATTGTATATTATGATATATATGAATATATATATATATATATATATATATATATATTCTTATATATATTTATTATATATTTTAAATATTATTTGATTTAATATAATTATTGAAATTAATTGAATTCTATTTCGCGTATTTATTCTACTGACTTTTGATTGAACGTTTTATTTATTTTATTCCTAAATGTGAATTTGAATAATATGTGTTATGCTTATTAATTGGATTTTAGATTAATTGATATGCATTATGAATTTATGAATATTATGAATTTATGAAATTGAATGAAACATATGAATGAATGATTTGATTATATGTTTTAAATTTCTTAATCGTGCACATGAACATTTTATTGGTATAATATGATCATTTATGCATTCATGTCATATTCACTTCATTGCCGAGCGTCATATATGGTTCATTGGAGTCTCGAGTCTCACAAACACGTCATGTTGTCTTTTGTACAATTATCTCCAGGGTGGAGAGATCTTGTTCGTTCAGGCACTTGGTATTCGTATCCTTCTATCGTCGCAGTTCAAGTGAGGGTGGTTTTCGTTTTAGCTATGTAATAAACCCTACAACCCTTATGTGAAAAGCTTTGGCCAAAAACCTAATGATTATATATATATGGTTTTCAAATGAAGTTATCGAGTAAATTCTTCTGAACTATATGTATGAGCGTATATAAGCTTAAAAATGGTTTTGCAACGAGGCTATGCTCCAAACCGTGTGTCTTCATGCTAGCTACGGATTAGGATGACACGGAGAGGTACGTGTATAGCATATGCCAAGTTGCACGGTAAGGTATGTTTTCTTATAATATGTATCCTAAGTATGAAAGTAAATGTTTTGGCGAGAGTATGCAAATATGATATGTTCACGGGCCCCGGGACTTAGTATATGTGGCTAACCGAGGAAGCAAGGGCTGACGGGGATCCCATATACTAGTCCCAACCAAACTACGGTGATACCGGCCCTCGCTAGGAGATTTAGCGGGGAATGGGAGCTGTGTAACGCCCCCGCCCGTACCAGAACAAGAGGAGAGCGGCGTCTCAACCCCCGCACTGAAGCACCCCTCAAGTAATGGTGTGAGCCATCACTCAAGAAATACTCCAGCGAACGGCTGTCTATCAGAACTATACATGTACAACGATGTGGCTATGCAGCGGAAAATCAGAGTATTTTAAAACTTTTCAAAACATGTGCGTGATGGCATGTAACAAGCAAGAACATATTGATCGTGTAAGAGAGACTCGGCATATCAGAACATATAACATATAAACATATAGGTACCGATATAGCAGAGTTCAATGTATCGGTAACAGAGTAGCAGAAAGAGTATAACAAAGATACTCAAGTATTCAGAAACATATACAAAAGTATAAAGTGATGCAGCCATAAAACATATGCAGGACACAAAAGGAAGTAATACTAAGTCCTGACAGAAACAAAAATGACAATCTAGAGCTTCAAGATACCTCTAGACTGCGGCTGCAAGACCTGAAACCACGAGGCAAGAAAACGGGAGAGGTATTAGTCAAAAGGACTAAGTGAGGGAATACTTTAAAGAAAGTACTGAATTAAAGAACTTGAAGTAACGTTTGAAACTGTTAAATGCAATGCTTTGAAGAAGAACTCGAAATAAGTTCGGTTGATAAAACTCTTTGAATGTGATGCTGTAAAGAATGCACGTTATAAAACATTTTCATGAATGCTATCACACGCGCACACATATGCTGTTGATGGTTCATAGTTCTTTCATAAAACGGGATAAGGGTAAAGTGAACTTTTCCAGATATGAACCATCCTTTATGAAACAGAATTTTGCCCGCAAGCTAGGCTCCTCCATCCTTACTCCAGAAAACATGATTTGGTTGAGCATCGGACCAGGATCAACAATAATTCCACGTATAGTAGAGTATCGGACCAGGATCAACAATAACCCCACATAAAGTAGAGCATTGGACCAAGGTCAACAACAACTCCGTACACAGTAGACTATTGGACCAGGGTCAACAACAACTCTTACCAACACATACAAACATGCACCATCCTCCACCGGTTGTCACTTCGGGTAGCTAGCCCTAGGCGACCTGTAAACATGTAATGGGAACAGATTTGCTGTCCGTTCCCAGACAGATTGTCCTGACTTAACAAACCTCCTGTTAAAAGTCGGTGTCAATTGTCTAAGTGTGGCGGCCGGTATTGGTGATGTCGTTGGCGCTCACCTCCCGAGCATCACCTCCACACATAACCGCCGGGCCCAAACTGTAAACTGTATGCTTGCATTTAAGATTAGCAGTGACCAGAGTAACACCCCAGTATGCCATCTTATAACATGTGAAACTGAAACTGTAACATATGATGCTGTCTGTAAAACATATGATTCTGTCTGAAAACATGTGAAACTGTCTGTAAACTGTACTTTGAAAACATATGCAAAACATGTAACTGTCTTTGAACAAGAATGCAGAACTTTGGAAAACATGTACTGTTGATCAAGGTATACTATTAAAGTATGAATGATCCTTTCAAGAGAATGTCCCGATAAAAGGGATAGTTCAAAACGATGTTTAGCTTTGAATTTCAAAACATATGATACGATAGTATAATCGTGGTTCCAGTTGGAAAACATTTATAACTTCACCTCACCTATCAGTAACAAGGTAGGTAGACAGATTAAGCGGTGCCCTGGGGATCCCAGTGCTCAACTTTAACTCCTGTAGGTGGTGTACTAGAGTGAGCTTAACAACTAAGACCCACTACTAACCAAGATGCATATGAAATGCAAGAAACAATGAACAAGGAACATGTAAAGAACATGTAACACAAGAGAGTAATACCATTTAAGGTATTCAAGAAAGGTAACACACAAAGGAATACATCAAAGTGAGTTACTCTTAACGTTAGACTGTGATCTTACTATAACCGAGTAAGCTTTAGTCAAATTATGAATCCTATCGCAAACCTTAGGTTAAGAAACAAGTCCACGAAAGAAAACACATTTTAAAAACACATTTTAGACCCTGGATATGGAAACCCTAGGTGCAAATGTCTATAGAGAAAGCACAAGTTTTAATTCATTTTTACTATTCAAAAGCACTATTCAAAAGTACTATTCCAGATTACTATTCACAGGTTACTATTCACATGTCGGGTCAAAGGGTCGGGTCAAACCCTTACTATACACACACCCACACACACACGGTACACACACACACCATGCACGAACACACACACACACACGGCATGCACACACACACACACCCTAATCAAATTATGATCTTGATTATAACCTATAGTTTCAAGTTCATGTTAATATAATCAAGTGTGATCTAGGTTAAAGGTATAACCTATAGTTAAGAGATCCAATTAAGGCATAAGATCAAGTTATGAAACACTATTCTATCTTAGGTTATAACATGTGACACTATTAAAGTGTACAACATGATCAAGGCACTAATCCATTAATCCAAATCATACCATAAGCTCAATTCATAATTCAAGAGTCATATAACAATGTGACAACATGTCACAACATATATCATATCATATCATATCATATATCATGAACCTTTAGGCATGTAACATGTAACAATTTAATTCCAATGTCAACATGTAACAAGTTGTGACATAATAAATTGTAAATCACTATTCCATTAGTTAACATGCATGAACATAATTCAAATTCCATAATCATGCATCAATTCTCATAATATAACAACCACATTACATGATCATAGCATATACTAGAGCAATTCATAACATATTCAAGCATATACTAAACAATTAAAACATATAAACAACTATACAAACATATCATAAAAACTATATAATAAATGCATAAAATAAAATCCTATATGGCTTAGGGAAGACCCTAAGACCCAACCTAAACATAATATAAACATACCATAACATAAAAACATAAACTAAACTAACATAACATAAAAACAAAACAAACTAACCTAGCTACAAGGGGGGGTGCCGACGGCAAGAGGGGGAGAGGGAGAGAAAGAAAGGGTGTTGTTAACACAACTTTGAGCAAGGATTCAAATGCCTCTTGGCCTCTATTTATAGTTGAAGAGAAGCCCCTCACCTTGGAAATAAAATGTGGAGAAGGGTAGGAGAGCAAAAATTAGATAGATTCTCTTGGAAGCTTTAGGCATCATGAAGCTAAAATGGGACTGCTGGGGGTATTTCTGTAATTTCGTCCCCCAAGACTCAAGGATAAGTGGCTGGAAGTTTAACCATTCCGACGGCAAGAAAATTAGCTTCGAAACGCATATTCATTCGTCGAAATCGGATTTACCGTTTGAAAGATACATTCGTTTTAGTGAATAAAAGTTTTGAGCTCGAAACTCGACATGAGTGAAAAACGACTTTCTAGAATGATTTTCAAGTCCGGATTGCTTCTAAAATTCAAGAAATAAATCGAGAAGCGTTTTGAGTCCAAAATCGACTATAAAACGTTTTACCGTTAAAAAGTTGAAAACGTAGGATGAATAGTGAATTCTCACGTACGAACGTACGCTTCAAATTTTCAAGCTAGGACTTGAATCAAGAGTTGTAAAACATCTCAAAAATCTTGAAATAGCTCAAGTAGTGCAAATCCGAAGAGAAAACATTTTCCGAATGAAACCGTTCGAAAAAGGAATAGTAAACTAGGGTTTTCAAAAACGTTTTCAATAAAACAAAGTTCCGGAATGGATTTCCAAGCCAAGAATGATTTCAAAAGACTCGTCTCGATTCAAGGATCGATTCGACTGTAACTTGGGTAGAAAAAGGTGTCAGAATCAAAAGATCATTTTCTGATGAATAGTAACTTTGGTCGGTAAGTTCCAAAAATACCCTTATGGCTCAAGAAAGACTTTCTGAGTTCGGGAAACAAGTTCAAACGATTGGGAAACATGTATGATGAACCTCTAGGGTTCGAGTAGCAATATGAACAAGGTAGGCTCGGGTTAAGAATAGTAAACTGAATCAAAGGTCAAGAATTCCCCCTTAAAACAAGTCAGAACATATACGAGCACCAAGTTCATGTAAGAATGCAATGCATGATGATTCAAAAAGTTGGATCACGGTCTATAAACGCTTTACCACTGCCTTAACTTACTGTTTTCATCCAGGCCCTGTTTTGGGCTGTTACAATCACCCCTCCTTAAAGAGAATCTGTCCTCAGATTCTTCCGCTGTAACTGCAAACAACTCAGGGTGATGTTTCTGCATTTTCTCTTCTGTCTCCCAGGTTGCCTCTTCTGTCCCATGTCCTTTCCAAAGGACTTTAACCAAAGGAATCTTCCTATTCCTCAGCTCTTGAAACTTCTTATCAAGAATCTTAGCGGGCTTCAAAACATAAGTCAAATCCGGTTCTAACGGTATCTCCTCTACCGGCACAACCTCTGTCTCATCCGAGAAACACTTGCGAAGCTGAGATACATGAAATACGTTGTGAATTCCTGTAAGACCTACAGGCAAATCCAATCTGTAAGCAGTCGGTCCGACTCTCTCTAGTATCTCATACGGTCCAACATATCTCGGGTTTAACTTTCCACCTTTCCCAATTCGGGAAAACCCTTTTCTTGGCGATGCCTTCAGAAATACCTTTTCGCCCACTGCGAATTCCAAATCCCTTCTTCGTCGATCAGCATAACTCTTCTGCCTGTCCTGGGCAGCTTTCATTCTCTGGCGAATGATCTGAATCTTCTCTGTCGCTTCTCTTATCCATTTTACTGAATTCACTCTGATCGGTCCTTCTTCAGTACATCTCGCTTCATCCAAATCCCAGTATAACGGGGATCTACATTTTCTTCCATACAGAGCTTCATATGGAGCAGCTTTAATAGAAGCTTGATAACTATTGTTGTATGCAAACTCCACAAGAGGTAAACAATCTTTCCAACTTTCCTGGAAGTCCAAAGCGCAAGCTCTTAGCATATCTTCCAAGTATTTGATCATCCTTTCTGATTGTCCATCCGTCTGAGGATGCGCTGCAGTACTGAAGTTTAACTTCGTTCCCATCAAAGTCTGAATTTCTTTCCATAAGTGCGACGTGAATTTCGGATCTCTGTCCGAGACTATACTGTTCGGAACTCCATGTAGTCTAACAATCTCTTGTTGATACAGCTTTACCAACGTGCTAACCTTATCCGTCGTCTTAACTGGCAAAAAGTGCGCTGACTTGGTCAATCGATCAATGATCACCCAGATACTATCTTGTCCTCCTCTGACTTTGGGTAATCCAGTGACAAAATCCATCGTGATTTGCTCCCACTTCCAAGTCGGAATCGGTAATGGTTGCAACTTCCCACTCGGTTTCTGGTGCTCAGCTTTAACTTTCTGACAAGTTAAGCACTTCTTGACATAGTTGGCTATGTCTCTCTTCATTCCATTCCACCAGAAATGCGTCTTAACATCTTGATACATCTTAGTACCTCCGGGATGTATCGTGTACTTAGTCTTATGCGCTTCATCGAGAATCTCTTTCCTCAAAACAGTTGGTACGCATACTCGACCTTTGTACCTCAATATTCCATGTTCATCAACCCTGAACTTAGTCTCATCATCCTTCTCCTTAGATTCGAGACATTTCTTGATCCACTCGTCGTTCTTCTGTGCCTCAAGCACTTGTTCTTTCAAAGGTGATATCATCACAACGTTCGCGACTCGAGCTTTAGTTATCACCTCCATTCTCTCTCTTCGTTCAACCTCGGGATTGGCAGAAATCTGTGCCAAACGAACTTTCCTGCTTAGAGCATCTGCTACAACATTCGCCTTTCCTGGATGGTATTGAATAATGCAATCGTAGTCCTCCAGAAATTCCATCCATCTCCTCTGTCGCATATTCAACTCCTTCTGAGTGAATAGATATAGCAGGCTCTTATGATCAGTAAAGATCTCAAACGTAACTCCATACAGGTAATGTCTCCATTTCCCAAGAGCAAAAATTATCGCTGCTAACTCCAAATCATGTGTCGGGTAGTTGACTTCATGCGTTTTGAGTTTCCTTGATGCATACGCAATCACTTTTCCATTCTGCATCAAAACTCCTCCTAGTCCTTCTTTCGAAGCATCGGTGTAGACTGTGTATCCTTCTTTTCCTTCTGGTAACGCTAACACGGGTGCAGTTGTTAGCATCTCCTTCAATCTTTGAAAACTCTGCTCACACTTCTCAGTCCATTCAAACTTCCCTTCTTTCTTTGTCAACTTAGTGAGAGGTGTAGCTATCTTCGAGAAATCTTGGACAAACCTCCGGTAGTAACCAGCTAATCCCAGAAAACTCCTCACTTCTGAAGGATTCTTCGGTGACTTCCAATCCATAATCGTCTCGATCTTCGAGGGATCTACTTCGATTCCAGATCCTGATATGATGTGTCCGAGAAATGTAACTCTCTCAAGCCAGAACTCACATTTACTGAACTTTGCATATAGCTTGTGATCCAGCAAAGTGCGTAACACGATTCGAAGATGCTCAGCATGTTCCTCCGGTGTCTTCGAAAATACCAAAATATCGTCGATGAAGATCACTACAAACTTGTCGAGAAACGGCTTGAATATACGGTGCATCATATCCATGAATGCAGCTGGTGCGTTCGTCAAACCAAACGGCATTACCACAAACTCATAATGTCCGTATCGGCTATTGAAAGCAGTCTTCGGAATATCTGCTTCCCTTATCTTCAATTGATAATACCCTTGTCTTAGATCTAACTTGGAGTAGACCTTCGATCCTTGTAGTATGTCGAACAGCTCTTCGACATGAGGGAGAGGATACTTATTCTTGATTGTCATCCTGTTCAGCTCCCGATAGTCAATGCATAAACGCAATGATCCATCCTTTTTCTTAACGAAAAGCACAGGCGCTCCCCACGGCGATGTGCTCGGTCGAACATATCCTGACTCAATCAACTCGTCCAATTGCTTTCTCAGTTCATCCAATTCAGCTGGAGCCATTCTATAAGGTGTCTTTGAGTACGGCTCAGCTCCTGATATCGTCTCGATCGTAAACTCTAACTCTCGGTCAGGAGGTAACGAATCCAAATGCTCAGGAAACACATCTAGGAACTCGTTCACCACCTCTACTTCTTCGATCTTAAGTTGATCTTTCGGTCTATTCAGAAGATAAGCCACAAATCCACTAGCTCCTTTCTGAATCAACTTCTTAGCTTCCATCGAAGAAATCACTGATAACTCCTCAACTTTACCTTCTAACGTCCCACTTTCATCTTCTTCCAAGATGATCTCTTTCTTGTAACAATCCAACTTAGCTCGGTACTTAGACAACCAATCCATACCAAGTATAACCTCGTATCTCGTCATCGGTAACTCAATAAGATCCGTCGGGTAACAACGGGTACCAATACATATAGGGCAGCGTTTATATACTTGATCCGTAACAAGGCAAGTTCCCAAAGGAGAACTCACTTCAAATTTATATGGCAAGTATTCAAGCGGAAACTGTAAATGCGCACATAATTCAGAAGCAACAAATGAATGCGTAGCACCAGGGTCATACAAGACTTTAACTGGTGTGTTAAGAATGTGCACAATACCTTCCACAACAGACGAAGGATCAACCTCCTCCTTACCATCCAAAGCATAAGCTCTACCTCTGACCACCGGTTTGTTCGTCGTACCCACCACTGCTTTTCCTTTATCCTGGACCCCAAATCTCCTGATCTTGTGCGGGCAACTATCCATCTGGTGCTCAGGGGAACCACACGCGAAACACTGTCCAGCTTTCTTGCGACAGTTCTCCTCAGTGTGTCCCGTTCGGCGACAATATCGGCAAACAATTTCCTCTGGACCTGGCTGAGGTGCTCTCTGCTGTTGTGGCGCCCTCTGGTACTGCTGTGGCGCTTTCTGCTTCTGTGCTTGCTGTTTTGGTGGAGCATTCTGCTGCTGACGCTGTGGTGTTACCATTGGCCTCTTTCCAGTTCCTTGGGGAAAAGATCCGGAAGGTCGCTTATTCCCTTGATAAGGCTTAGGGTTAGAAGGTCCTTGACGGGCAGTAGTTATCTTGATCTCCTTGTGTGCCGCCTCAACCCTTAGCGCTCTATCAACAGCCTGGTTGTAGGTCTCAATAACCAAAGAAGCAAGTGCCAACCGAATTTCAGGCTTCAGTCCATCGATAAACCTCTTCGTCTTGCGACGCTCATCATTCAGAATATGAGGCGCATACTTGATCAGCCTCACAAACCTAGCTTCATACTCCATCACATTCATAGTTCCCTGAACCAGACTCATAAACTCAGCCTCTCGTGCATCACGAGTCACTTGAGGCGTATACTTCTGCTGAAACTCTCTGATAAACTCATCCCAACTTCCTTCAACGTTATTCTCAATCCACATATGCTGAACGTGCTTCCACCAATTGTATGCAGCTCCTTCCATAAGAAAAGTAGCATACCGAACTCGTTCACGATCTTCTGGGTAGATCTCCATAGCCTCGAAAATTTTCTCAAGACTGGTAATCCAATTCTCAGCCTTTATGTCGTTCGGTTCTCCATAGAACTTAGGCGGATTCATCCTCAGAAACTTTTCCAATGACCTTTCATTAGGAGGATTATCTCTCGGTGCACAAGCCCTCATAAATTGTCGTAGCACATCCCTTAATTCCAGAGTTCTTTCTCTTTCAGGGGGTGGCGTGACATCTCTTTGGGGTGGCAGTGGTGGTACACGATTCCGGGGTGCTCTTCTCGGTGGCATATTGTTACTGAATTCATAAGCATTCAGATACATATATTCGATGCATGACATATAATGATTCACAGAATCCGTAACCACGTATTCACATTCTCACGTAGTCATACATAAGTATGAGAACAACACATTCCCATAACAACATGTCAGCAAAGATTCAAGATCTCCAAACATATCATATAATCAGAAACAATTGTCAGATAACATGTAAACGAGAACAGAAGCTCGGGCAACATATCAACATATCAGAAATATGTATAACATATCCCAAAACATGATCAACATGTAAAACGGGAATAGAACGTGTACTGTCATATCAACAAGAACTGTAACATTATCAACATATCCAGAAGCGTATCAACATATCAAGGATAATAGCATGCTAACAATAAATGAAATGGCATGATCCTATCAACGGTCCTAATGGTATCTTGAAGCAACTCTAAGACTCATGCAATGACAGTTAGGGAAAGCAGTAAACAGATATTCAACATAAAGCCGAAAGTGTTATAACTGTGCAAGGTTTGGTAAAATTTACTACAGGCCACATGTTAACAGTATTAATTCAAAATGGGGAGGACCCGATACTATCGAGTTGGCTCCCTTACAGGCCTTACCAATCCGTCCAACCCTGCTGAAAATAACCTAGTAGGTACCAAGTCATCTGAACCGTCATCTGTGGTGCCAAAAGTCGGGGATCATCTACCAGAGCTATACATCCCCTCATCCAAAAGTCAGTCCTGAACTGTCCCGGCTATACGTCCGCCATCCATAGATAGATATATATGCATCAGTACTATATACAGAAATCTCCCATCAGCAATCAACCCTGATAACTGTGGTCCAAAGAACCCTTGGTGGTGTCATCAGAAACGGCAACGACCTCACCCTGTCCGTGTCCTGCTGGCTCATCTCCGCCATCATCATCATCATCAGATCCTCCATCGCCTCCATCAGACTGCTCCTGCATAGGCTCGGGCTCCAGAGAAGCCTGACTGACATCCTGACCCTCGACCTCCTCAACTGCCTGCTCATCGGATAAGTGATAGGTATCATACAGGCGAGCTCTCACACGGGCACGGTAGTGCTGGTGACGCTCCATAGAGGTGTCGCGATCAATAGTCATCTGCATAAGATCTGCCTCCAGCTCAGAAATACGAGCAGCCCTCTGATCAGCAATATGAGTCATCTCTGCAGCATGCTCACGAGCGATGTCCCTGTCAATCTGGTACTGCAGTGACTGATCCTGATGGCGCATAGACTCCAACCTGACCTCACGGGTCCTCTGATACTCCTGAAAGTAACCATCTCTCTCAGACTCGAGATAGTGCACAACTCTGTTAGGATAGGAATACCCAGGTCTGCCACTGTTCCTAGACCTACGCCAGGTGTAGAAACGAGTGCCTCCACGGCGAGAAACTGCCACAGTACGCGGGGCCTCAAACTGCTCAAAGAAAGCCTCATCCATCTGCTGATTAGGATCTTGGTGTGGCTGAACTGCCATAGCTCTACAGAAGATACCACAGATATGAAATCCAGATAACAGAACCATGCAATCCCCAAATATCCTGTCTCGATGCAATATGAGAATGATCCTGGATGCAATGCGTGAACAATCCATGATGCAACATGAGAGCAATCTAGGTTAAGTCTCTTCTTACTTAACCCGAAGCTCTGATACCACCTCAGAGCTGTAACGCCCCCGCCCGTACCAGAACAAGAGGAGAGCGGCGTCTCAACCCCCGCACTGAAGCACCCCTCAAGTAATGGTGTGAGCCATCACTCAAGAAATACTCCAGCGAACGGCTGTCTATCAGAACTATACATGTACAACGATGTGGCTATGCAGCGGAAAATCAGAGTATTTTAAAACTTTTCAAAACATGTGCGTGATGGCATGTAACAAGCAAGAACATATTGATCGTGTAAGAGAGACTCGGCATATCAGAACATATAACATATAAACATATAGGTACCGATATAGCAGAGTTCAATGTATCGGTAACAGAGTAGCAGAAAGAGTATAACAAAGATACTCAAGTATTCAGAAACATATACAAAAGTATAAAGTGATGCAGCCATAAAACATATGCAGGACACAAAAGGAAGTAATACTAAGTCCTGACAGAAACAAAAATGACAATCTAGAGCTTCAAGATACCTCTAGACTGCGGCTGCAAGACCTGAAACCACGAGGCAAGAAAACGGGAGAGGTATTAGTCAAAAGGACTTAGTGAGGGAATACTTTAAAGAAAGTACTGAATTAAAGAACTTGAAGTAACGTTTGAAACTGTTAAATGCAATGCTTTGAAGAAGAACTCGAAATAAGTTCGGTTGATAAAACTCTTTGAATGTGATGCTGTAAAGAATGCACGTTATAAAACATTTTCATGAATGCTATCACACGCGCACACATATGCTGTTGATGGTTCATAGTTCTTTCATAAAACGGGATAAGGGTAAAGTGAACTTTTCCAGATATGAACCATCCTTTATGAAACAGAATTTTGCCCGCAAGCTAGGCTCCTCCATCCTTACTCCAGAAAACATGATTTGGTTGAGCATCGGACCAGGATCAACAATAATTCCACGTATAGTAGAGTATCGGACCAGGATCAACAATAACCCCACATAAAGTAGAGCATTGGACCAAGGTCAACAACAACTCCGTACACAGTAGACTATTGGACCAGGGTCAACAACAACTCTTACCAACACATACAAACATGCACCATCCTCCACCGGTTGTCACTTCGGGTAGCTAGCCCTAGGCGACCTGTAAACATGTAATGGGAACAGATTTGCTGTCCGTTCCCAGACAGATTGTCCTGACTTAACAAACCTCCTGTTAAAAGTCGGTGTCAATTGTCTAAGTGTGGCGGCCGGTATTGGTGATGTCGTTGGCGCTCACCTCCCGAGCATCACCTCCACACATAACCGCCGGGCCCAAACTGTAAACTGTATGCTTGCATTTAAGATTAGCAGTGACCAGAGTAACACCCCAGTATGCCATCTTATAACATGTGAAACTGAAACTGTAACATATGATGCTGTCTGTAAAACATATGATTCTGTCTGAAAACATGTGAAACTGTCTGTAAACTGTACTTTGAAAACATATGCAAAACATGTAACTGTCTTTGAACAAGAATGCAGAACTTTGGAAAACATGTACTGTTGATCAAGGTATACTATTAAAGTATGAATGATCCTTTCAAGAGAATGTCCCGATAAAAGGGATAGTTCAAAACGATGTTTAGCTTTGAATTTCAAAACATATGATACGATAGTATAATCGTGGTTCCAGTTGGAAAACATTTATAACTTCACCTCACCTATCAGTAACAAGGTAGGTAGACAGATTAAGCGGTGCCCTGGGGATCCCAGTGCTCAACTTTAACTCCTGTAGGTGGTGTACTAGAGTGAGCTTAACAACTAAGACCCACTACTAACCAAGATGCATATGAAATGCAAGAAACAATGAACAAGGAACATGTAAAGAACATGTAACACAAGAGAGTAATACCATTTAAGGTATTCAAGAAAGGTAACACACAAAGGAATACATCAAAGTGAGTTACTCTTAACGTTAGACTGTGATCTTACTATAACCGAGTAAGCTTTAGTCAAATTATGAATCCTATCGCAAACCTTAGGTTAAGAAACAAGTCCACGAAAGAAAACACATTTTAAAAACACATTTTAGACCCTGGATATGGAAACCCTAGGTGCAAATGTCTATAGAGAAAGCACAAGTTTTAATTCATTTTTACTATTCAAAAGCACTATTCAAAAGTACTATTCCAGATTACTATTCACAGGTTACTATTCACATGTCGGGTCAAAGGGTCGGGTCAAACCCTTACTATACACACACCCACACACACACGGTACACACACACACCATGCACGAACACACACACACACACGGCATGCACACACACACACACCCTAATCAAATTATGATCTTGATTATAACCTATAGTTTCAAGTTCATGTTAATATAATCAAGTGTGATCTAGGTTAAAGGTATAACCTATAGTTAAGAGATCCAATTAAGGCATAAGATCAAGTTATGAAACACTATTCTATCTTAGGTTATAACATGTGACACTATTAAAGTGTACAACATGATCAAGGCACTAATCCATTAATCCAAATCATACCATAAGCTCAATTCATAATTCAAGAGTCATATAACAATGTGACAACATGTCACAACATATATCATATCATATCATATCATATATCATGAACCTTTAGGCATGTAACATGTAACAATTTAATTCCAATGTCAACATGTAACAAGTTGTGACATAATAAATTGTAAATCTCTATTCCATTAGTTAACATGCATGAACATAATTCAAATTCCATAATCATGCATCAATTCTCATAATATAACAACCACATTACATGATCATAGCATATACTAGAGCAATTCATAACATATTCAAGCATATACTAAACAATTAAAACATATAAACAACTATACAAACATATCATAAAAACTATATAATAAATGCATAAAATAAAATCCTATATGGCTTAGGGAAGACCCTAAGACCCAACCTAACCATAATATAAACATACCATAACATAAAAACATAAACTAAACTAACATAACATAAAAACAAAACAAACTAACCTAGCTACAAGGGGGGTGCCGACGGCAAGAGGGGGAGAGGGAGAGAAAGAAAGGGTGTTGTTAACACAACTTTGAGCAAGGATTCAAATGCCTCTTGGCCTCTATTTATAGTTGAAGAGAAGCCCCTCACCTTGGAAATAAAATGTGGAGAAGGGTAGGAGAGCAAAAATTAGATAGATTCTCTTGGAAGCTTTAGGCATCATGAAGCTAAAATGGGACTGCTGGGGGTATTTCTGTAATTTCGTCCCCCAAGACTCAAGGATAAGTGGCTGGAAGTTTAACCATTCCGACGGCAAGAAAATTAGCTTCGAAACGCATATTCATTCGTCGAAATCGGATTTACCGTTTGAAAGATACATTCGTTTTAGTGAATAAAAGTTTTGAGCTCGAAACTCGACATGAGTGAAAAACGACTTTCTAAAATGATTTTCAAGTCCGGATTGCTTCTAAAATTCAAGAAATAAATCGAGAAGCGATTTGAGTCCAAAATCGACTATAAAACGTTTTACCGTTAAAAAGTTGAAAACGTAGGATGAATAGTGAATTCTCACGTACGAACGTACGCTTCAAATTTTCAAGCTAGGACTTGAATCAAGAGTTGTAAAACATCTCAAAAATCTTGAAATAGCTCAAGTAGTGCAAATCCGAAGAGAAAACATTTTCCGAATGAAACCGTTCGAAAAAGGAATAGTAAACTAGGGTTTTCAAAAACGTTTTCAATAAAACAAAGTTCCGGAATGGATTTCCAAGCCAAGAATGATTTCAAAAGACTCGTCTCGATTCAAGGATCGATTCGACTGTAACTTGGGTAGAAAAAGGTGTCAGAATCAAAAGATCATTTTCTGATGAATAGTAACTTTGGTCGGTAAGTTCCAAAAATACCCTTATGGCTCAAGAAAGACTTTCTGAGTTCGGGAAACAAGTTCAAACGATTGGGAAACATGTATGATGAACCTCTAGGGTTTGAGTAGCAATATGAACAAGGTAGGCTCGGGTTAAGAATAGTAAACTGAATCAAAGGTCAAGAATTCCCCCTTAAAACAAGTCAGAACATATACGAGCACCAAGTTCATGTAAGAATGCAATGCATGATGATTCAAAAAGTTGGATCACGGTCTATAAACGCTTTACCACTGCCTTAACTTACTGTTTTCATCCAGGCCCTGTTTTGGGCTGTTACAAGCTGAGTGTCTTTGGGGGAGTCATGAAACCCCATTGGGTTATGATTTACGCCTTTTCTTATATATATGTTATGATTATGCACTGTGCGGGAAGGCCGGGACACGGATTGCCCAAACGATTATGATTTATGATATATGGTCTGCATGTATTATGATATATCGCATGAACACCTAATTAACATATTAATGATATTTGTCGTACACGATCGGAGTTTGGTTGGAGATTGTGCACGCTCACTCGCCGAGCCTTATATTTATGTATGATTTATGAATGTAATGAATTAATATGATTAGTCATAAAATCCGAGCATTGATTAACCTTCCTCTTGCCCCTTTTGGGAACTAATCGCAACCAAAACCTTGTTCGGAATTTATGACTCGCATGTGCATGTTTTTATATATTTATATCGCTCCTGCTCACTCAGTCTTCTAGAGACTGACCCTCTCCCTCCCCAACTTTTTAGTGTGCAGGTTTGATTTTGGAGTTTCGAGCTAGGCGGAGGTGTTTGGAGTCTGTAAGTAGGTCGAGTTAGGCTAGGAGAGTCTCTGCATTCGCATCTATATTGGAATGATGTATAATTCATTTCAGTTATATCGTGACATTGGATACCTATGTATTTATATGAAATTGGGTTTACTGAGATTTGCTATAATTTTAAAAGAGGCCTGAAGTGCCCAATTATACTTATGATTTGTATGTTTGAATTGAGTATGTTGATGCATTATATTTTGTTGATTGATTATCATTGCAGGGTCTAGTTCCGCCTGGCTTAGGAAGGTTTTTTTTTATGTTGTCTCCCGTTCGCTATGGTTTGATACGGGGGCGGATTTACTGTTTCGTTACTCGTGTTGAGCCATAGTGCGGGGGATGTGGTGCCTCACGTACGGGGTGCTACACATTATACCTTGGGAGAAAGATGGAGCATGAAAGGAAGGAGATGGAAAAGTTTCTTGAGCTTGAAATATGGAAGAAAATGAGTTTAATCCTTGCCTCTTTGCTTGCCTTGCTTGGATCGAATTTGGAGAAAAAGAAAGAGAAGGGTTTGGGAGTCTCTTGGGAGAGAAAGTGGAAGAAGAATGAATGAGGAGAGGGAGGGGCAAATGTCGTGTAATTCATGAGGGAAAAGAGGAAAAATGGAACTTTGGTCCTTTGAGAATTTAAGTGATTCAATTAGGACCCGAAAGTTTGGTAGGTTAGCAATTTGGTCAAATTCAAGGTTCGGTTGAGTCCAAGGATTTCACATAAGATCAAATACGTACATATTCGAAATAAAACATTAATTAGCTAATATACAAGTAACAAATAAATTTAAATAACACTGCCAATTAAATCATATAAGTCATATACATTACATAATAGCAATTAATTCACGAAATTATTAAATTAAATAATTACTTAGCAATTAAAGCATAAATAAAATCACATAACACTCGGTCTAACCCACTCGTGACGTCATACCTGTACGGTCGAGAAATCGGGGCGTTACATCATATAACCAATCCATACCGAGTATCACATCATACTTTTTCATCGGAATAGCGATCATGTTTGTGGGTTAAACGTGTCTCTCAATACTCACCAGACAATTACGGTACAAGCAATCAGTTTTAATTATACCACCCAAAGGAGATCGAACAACATAAAGCATAGAATCACTGGCAAGTGGTAAGTTCAACATAGTAGCCACAATAGGAGTGATAAATGAATGAAAAGCACCCGGATCATATAATGCATGTTTTGGAATATCATGTATGTGGATTGCACCTTTCACCATGGCGGTAGGGTCGATCTCGGTATCCTTCTACTCTCCATCGAATGCATAAGCACGTGCATGGGCCACGGGCCTTGTCCCATCACCCAGTCCTTTTGGTTTTGGGTGGTCACAATCCCTTAGCATGTCTTTAGGGCTGCTATAATTGAAGCACTTTCCTTGCTTCTTCCAACAATTGTCCCCAAAATGTGTAAGACTCTTACAATGTTCACATGGATCACGTTTCTTAGCAACTTGAGTAGCTTACTTCCCTTTTCCTTTCTTACCCATCACATTGCCCTTCTTCATTGATGTAGAGTGAGAGAAGGAATGAGGAGCTGCCCTCTTGAAACCCAAATCCGAACCAAAAATCTCGTTCTTATTCCCAGACCTTTGTTTCTTCACTTCAACCTTCAAAGCCAATCCTGGCGCAGTTGCCCAATCATTAATTTCTATCAAAGCTAGAGACTCCACCAACTCTCTCTGAAGTCCTTCCACAAACCTCTCACATTTACGAGATTCATTCTCGGTCAGATGAGGTGCATATAGGGCTAATCGGTTGAACTCGGCTATGTACTCCGTCACGGACATATTTCCTTGTTCCAAGTTCATGAACTTATTCTCACGGTATTTCATGGATTGTTTCATAATGAAGTACGCCCAAAACTCCCTAGCAAAAACTTCCTAAGTGATATCATCCTCATTTCCCCTAAGGCGAGACAAAGTCCCTCTCCACCAATTATACACTTCATCACATAGAAGATCAATAGCACATTGGGCCTTCTCCACCTCGGTGCATCTACCAACTCGGAATATCCTCTCAAGGGTAGTGATCCAATACTCCGCTTTCATGTCATCCATATTGCCCGAAAATGCAGGTGTGCAACGCCTACTAAACCAATCGTATACACTCTCAACTGGAGCCGGTAGTGGATGTGCCGGAGGAGGTGCTTGTGCAGCTTGTTGAGAGGCTTGTTGTGCATTAACGGTTTACACAAATTGAGTCATTAAGGCCATAAGATCCACTGCATTTGGTAGATGCAGTGGTGGAGGTGGATTTTGATTATTTGTTGGATGGTCTTGCTCATTTTGGGGAGCCGAAGAACGGTCACGTCGACGTGGAGGCATCCTACACAAATTCCATCATGTATGCATGTTGATTAGTCAAATTCTCATGCCACGTAATATCGAATAAGAAATGCAATTCATAAAATAAAATCAATCAAATAACAAGATACAAGTAACATCAAGTCATATACAAAATGAAATAAGTAAACACGAAAGCACATTGTCCCTATAGCGTACAACCTAGACGACTCCAGACGACTCAAGAGCCCGGTTTTGAACCTTCGGCTCCGATACCAACCAAATAGGGGTGTAACGCCCCGACGAGGGCATCCACGCCTATCCCGCACTATGGACCTGGCTTGTAACACCCCGGAGCGGAGGGCGCCACATCCCCCGCACCATAGTCCAACACGGGTATCGAAAGGGGAACTCCATCCCCGCATCGAACCATGGCGAACGGGTGACAAACAAAAATCAACTCTAGGCTAGGCGGTCTAGACCCTGAACAGAGTGCGCAATAAGTTAAATCAGAAGTGCGGAAGCCACAGGATCACAAAACAAACCAATTACAGATATAAAAGTTCAGAAAGAGAAATACATATTTCAACAAGCTATGCCCACCCCGGGCTAAAGAAATATTCAAAGCTTCAGATTACAAAACATAACTTATATTTATTTATACATAGTAACAAATATACATAGTACCAAAGCGGGAAAGTAAATATGTAATGCAAGGACTCTACAAAGACTCGAACAACTCCCAAGACTCGAAAGACAACTGCCGCCTAGCCAGACTCCCAACCGGGTACCTGCAAAGCTCAAATCAAAGGGGAAAAAAGAGAAGAAGCAACGAGGGTCAGTCCTAGAGACTGGTGAGGGGGCTAACACACGCACACATACGTATACATAAGAGCCAAGCATATACAAATCGGAAATGTTCATGAATCCGGAGTGGTTTTTACATTCCAAAAGGTGTTAACACGTGATACTATATATACGAAGAAAGAGTTAGGACCCCAAAGGTCAAAATCTAACAAGTTTTACAAATTAGGAGTCCACCCCGTTTCATAAACCGTATCGGATACATAAGCATAAAGCAAACCATATCGGATACAAAACATAAACGGAAACACGGCGAGAACGAGTTCTCACGCACACTTACTCAGATTAAAGCAAAACTCATAAAACAATCCCACCTTTACACCATTGGGGAAGAGAGGTGCCCCTCTCGATTCCCACCACGGAACAGAACGGATGAACCGGGGGATCCCGCCCGATTCCTTCGACGGCCATGCCAAAATGCGCTCCGTCGGCATAGGAGAACTAAGCCTCCCGTTGGTGGAGAAGTGCACAGGGGTCGTAACCGGCGACCCCAATGGTCGTCCCGGGTCTCCCTTACCCACAATCTCCGGGGCCCAAACAGATCACCGAACTCACACACACATATCTCACAAAACGGATACTTATCACAAAAGCTTTTCTTGTCAAAACTTAACACGTACACACACCAACCCTTTTCGAAAACGAATAAACAAAACGTAGCTTATATACATATAAAAGCCTTTTCAATGGATTTCATAGCAAGTGGGCCAATTCCCGCAAAATACATATTCAACACTTATTTATACGTATATATAGTTCGCATGCGGGCTTAAATTACAATTAGGGTTGTAGGTCATAATATCTAAAAAGGAAAGAAACCTCACCTCCGAGAAGCAACGGGAGCAAAAGAAGCAAACGAACGTCTAGAAGACCACCTCGTCAACCAAAGAACGGACCTAACGGCAAGGCAAAGACAAAAGACAAACTTAGACTCAATATGAACCACATTAGACGCTCGGCGGATGTGTACGTATGTTCATGATGCAAAGGGTATAAAATAAATTCACACTTAAGTCATATGAGAGCATGTATTTCATATAAGTTCATAATTCACACACGAGGGTATAAAACAAGTCAAGGATTCAAAACATTAAGCTTAACACATAATGTAACAAGTTAATGAAGCATAAAAGTCATAAACAAGACAGGAAAGCTAACTAAAAGAAATGAAAAGAAAGCAAAGTCAAGCGAAGACGGGCGAAAAAACGAGAATTCCTAGGGGACACGCCCGTGCCCCCCTGGAAGAACCAGCTGAGACACCCCCGTGTCTCAGTACAGGGGACGAGAAACGGAAACCAAAAGGTGACACACCCGTGTCACCAACAAAGGGCAAACCGAGACACCCCCGTGTCTCGGTACAGAAAGGACCAGACAACAAGCAACACATCAGATTTGGAGAGAAAAACAGGGGATTTCGGTGCAAGCTTAGGGAAGTCTCTAAAGCCAAAGAAAACACATAAACCAAACATGAAAATAACACTAATTCATCATAGATTCATGCCATATAAGTAGCAACAACTTCAATCACCAAATATGCAAGAAACAAAGCAAGGAAAGGGGGAAGAAATGCATCAAGTTATCATCCAATTCTCAAGCCCTCATCAATGGCCAATCACTCATAATCAAACAACCATGAAAGGAGGTGCAATAAATACATAGAATCAAGTCATAGAAGCAATATATCATCACCAAGAATCAAGGGAACAAGAAGGGAAGCAAGAATCATCAAATTCATCCAACCTCTACTATTCACATGCTTGCTAGAACTCAAGAATCAACCAATGAATTCAACTCAAATCCACATATAATAGAGAAGAGAGAGTGTAGATTACAATCATAAACTTACCTTTCGAATTTGAGAAGATTCGGATGTGATTTGAGCTCAAAATCATCAAAAATGGCCAAGGGTTTCTTCCTTCTCTTCTTGGAGCTGAAGTTGCTGCACTTTCCCTTCTTTTTCTTGGGTGTGGGACGAAATGGGGGAGTAGGAGAGAGTGAGGGATGGTTAGATACATATTAGTCAAGGTTAGAAGCTTAATTGGGGTTAAATGGGGGTCCCACAAGTGAAGATTAGTCAACAAAAGGGGTACTCTTAAGCACAAGGGCTCGTTCCAGTCGAAAAACGGGGAATCAAATGGGCTTAGAAAAATATAAATCTTAATTCTTTGTCTTGATTTCTTCGTTACGAGTCCAACGCATCTTCCGGAATTCAAATCCGAATTCCCGAGCTCAAGTTACGCCTTCCGGAACACAAGGTGCGCTAAAGCTCGTTAGGCCCTTATGTCCCTAAAACATAAAACGGTTTTCAAAACCGTATCAAACGAACTCAAAAACAAGTAACGAACACAAAGACACATACATAACACATATAAGTCACGCATAGCACGTAGTCCCAAAAATCGAAAACGAAAACGAATACAAACGAAGCAAGAACGAAACAAAGAGAACAAATACGTACAAATAAGTCACATAAGGTCAAATACGTTCAAGTAACTCAAATATATCACATAAAAAGTATAATAAACACATAATTAATCAATTAAAAGCACACATAGCTCACCCGTGAAGGCGTACCTGGAAAGGCCGGACGAGCGGGATGTTACAAACTCCCCTCCTTCAAAAGGACCTGTCCTCAGGTCCTAAGCGAGACCTTTGAGGGCACTAGAGCGATCCCAACTCCACGCTTCCGCTACGCTACTCTGATCCAAAAGTTGTAACTCCTCGGGACATTGCTTCCTTAATTAGAAATGAGGAAGACTTCTCGTGTCCCGATCACTCGGTGGTACTCACCAAATCCGAGTGAATCCCCTTACTTTAGCAAACTTTGGTTGCTCCCACTTCTGATTAACATTCAAAAGTAGTTGGGGAAAACTACCGGTTCTTCGTGTTCGGTCTTCTACCGAAAGCACTTTAGACATTGCTACACTAAGTCTACAATGCCTCTTCTTGTGCCAACACTCTTACCGGTTCTTCAAGTCTCGTACTATGAGTGGAATTAGTCTCGTGACTAAGCACTTCTTGAGACATAGGCTCCAATCCTCCGTAGCAACGCACAACCGAAGTCTTCCTTAGTACCTCGATCATAACGGAGAAGTTCGAGTATTCTCGTGTAATCAAGGTAACTCCCTTCAAAAGCCTTATCCACTCGAACCCTGCCTCTTCCTTGTCTTCCATGTCAAGGGCGACACTTGAGACTTAATCTCTGAGGCAATTCTCGGTTCCTCTACCAAAATGCGTAGTCGACCATACCCTTGTTGAAACCACACTCAGCTAAGACCACAGAACACTGAAGAAGGGCTAACAACTCCTCGAAGCAAGCATGAAGGGTATTTATCTCTCACCGTTAACCTGTGCAGCTCACGGTAATATTCTCATCCTAAATCCCGCCTTCTTCTTAGAGGGGACTAAGATACTCCACAAAGAAGTATTCACAAGGATGAAATTACCTTCTAAGAGCTCGTCAACTACGACTTGACTCCAACAACCTCGCTAGAATCCACCGAAAGAGTAACTTCAGACACAAAATAATTCCGGGATAAAGATCACGACAACCTCGATGTCCTAATTAAGTGGAAACGAATTCCATCTTCAAAGAAACACCAAAGGTGGCTTACTTCGACCTTTGTCTCCTTAAGCTTGGCTCGGCCTCTGAGTTAACTCAAAGGAAAGCCACGAAGCTTATCGCACTGTCCCGGAATTACCAACCACTACTACAAAGGGTATCAATGGGCTAGCCTTCCATCTAACACCCGGAGATACCGTTGAGCCCCGAATGGACATCCTAAAAGCAACCACCCACGCCTAAGGTAACACCATTACCCTGACAAAACTTGGCGCCTTCAAGAAAAACCACCGGAAAAGAACCAACCACCGAACGAGCTCGGCCCTCGCAGCTCACCAAACACACGACACTCTCCTCCCCAAACTCTCTCCAAAGAGAGAGAGGCAACACAAAAGAGAAATGAAAAGAGAAAACATAAGCAAGCAAGCAAGTAGTAACAAAACACGCAAGCACTGAGACAACAAGAAAAGGAAAGTAATACCAATTAAATAAAATGCATGTATGTAGTGCCATGAATGCTTGGTGTACCTTTCACCATGGCGGTAGTGTCGATCTTGACAAACTGTTCTTCCTCTTCCGTCATATTCACTTGGATTGGGCTTGGAGTCTTGGAATCATGGCTCTTTGTAATCCTTGGATTCCTAGTCTTCGGGCAACTGTTCACCTTATGTCGCGGTTCCCCACACTTGTAACATCTCCCAAGTTTCTTTCGGCAAACTTCTTCGGTGTGATTAGGGCCTTGACAATAAGAGCATTGAATCATCTCCAATGGAAGGGGTATCGGATCCATCTTTGGTGGTTGAAGTTTCTTCTTCTTGATGTAGTCGACCTCTTGAAGTTCTTGGGTTTCCTCTCGGGACATAGGCCTCTTATTTGAGTTTAAGCTTGATCCTGGATTATATCCCTCCTTAGAAATGTGAAACTTTACCTCTTGCTTATTCATTTCATCTTGAACCACTCTTCTAACTTCCTCGGACCATTTATGTACCGGTGAGCTTTGGAAAGCTTGTTGAATCTCGTCTCTACGCCTTTGTATATATTCCCGGACCTTAGGGCAATCTTGGTTAGCTCTCGAGCTTTCTAGTTCCATCATAAGATCATCCATCATCTTCACTTCTTGCTCAAGATTTAGGAATTCTTGGAGTCTTCTAATCAATTCATTGGGAGGGATATACTTGTAGCAAAATTCTCGGATAAACCTTTCCCAATGGAGCTCTTCTCCGGACTTCTTTAGATGTGATCTTATTTCCTTGAACCATTTTGAAGCTTCACCTTGTAGTAAGCGGGAAGTGTGTCTTACTTTCTCTTGTGAGGTTCCCGAACAATTTCCCCAAATCCACAATACCACGGATAGCCACTCCTCTGCATTAACACTATCGCCTCCAAACCACTTCGGTGGATTAAAGCCCTCAAACTTCTTTGAGACCGAAGAAACTTGTTTCTCTTGTTTTCCTTTTGATGAAATATGTTGGTATGAAAAACTCATCCTGAGATAAGAGAAATGATTCCAAAATATCGATGCATGCAGGGTTTAGTACATGTTCATGTGAACTATTAACTTAATTAAACCAAATAATTCAAATAATTCACATAAAAGATGAGAATGAATGCAAACAATCATATAATCCTGAGCCGAACGACCTAGACAAACCCGACATGACGCTAGAGCTCCGGTTTTGCAACCTAGAGCTCTGATACCACTTACAGATGTAACACCCCGGAGCGGAGGGCGCCACATCCCCCGCACCATAGTCCAACACGGGTATCGAAAGGGGAACTCCATCCCCGCATCGAACCATGGCGAACGGGTGACAAACAAAAATCAACTCTAGGCTAGGCGGTCTAGACCCTGAACAGAGTGCGCAATAAGTTAAATCAGAAGTGCGGAAGCCACAGGATCACAAAACAAACCAATTACAGATATAAAAGTTCAGAAAGAGAAATACATATTTCAACAAGCTATGCCCACCCCGGGCTAAAGAAATATTCAAAGCTTCAGATTACAAAACATAACTTATATTTATTTATACATAGTAACAAATATACATAGTACCAAAGCGGGAAAGTAAATATGTAATGCAAGGACTCTACAAAGACTCGAACAACTCCCAAGACTCGAAAGACAACTGCCGCCTAGCCAGACTCCCAACCGGGCACCTGCAAAGCTCAAATCAAAGGGGAAAAAAGAGAAGAAGCAACGAGGGTCAGTCCTAGAGACTGGTGAGGGGGCTAACACACGCACACATACGTATACATAAGAGCCAAGCATATACAAATCGGAAATGTTCATGAATCCGGAGTGGTTTTTACATTCCAAAAGGTGTTAACACGTGATACTATATATACGAAGAAAGAGTTAGGACCCCAAAGGTCAAAATCTAACAAGTTTTACAAATTAGGAGTCCACCCCGTTTCATAAACCGTATCGGATACATAAGCATAAAGCAAACCATATCGGATACAAAACATAAACGGAAACACGGCGAGAACGAGTTCTCACGCACACTTACTCAGATTAAAGCAAAACTCATAAAACAATCCCACCTTTACACCATTGGGGAAGAGAGGTGCCCCTCTCGATTCCCACCACGGAACAGAACGGATGAACCGGGGGATCCCGCCCGATTCCTTCGACGGCCATGCCAAAATGCGCTCCGTCGGCATAGGAGAACTAAGCCTCCCGTTGGTGGAGAAGTGCACAGGGGTCGTAACCGGCGACCCCAATGGTCGTCCCGGGTCTCCCTTACCCACAATCTCCGGGGCCCAAACAGATCACCGAACTCACACACACATATCTCACAAAACGGATACTTATCACAAAAGCTTTTCTTGTCAAAACTTAACACGTACACACACCAACCCTTTTCGAAAACGAATAAACAAAACGTAGCTTATATACATATAAAAGCCTTTTCAATGGATTTCATAGCAAGTGGGCCAATTCCCGCAAAATACATATTCAACACTTATTTATACGTATATATAGTTCGCATGCGGGCTTAAATTACAATTAGGGTTGTAGGTCATAATATCTAAAAAGGAAAGAAACCTCACCTCCGAGAAGCAACGGGAGCAAAAGAAGCAAACGAACGTCTAGAAGACCACCTCGTCAACCAAAGAACGGACCTAACGGCAAGGCAAAGACAAAAGACAAACTTAGACTCAATATGAACCACATTAGACGCTCGGCGGATGTGTACGTATGTTCATGATGCAAAGGGTATAAAATAAATTCACACTTAAGTCATATGAGAGCATGTATTTCATATAAGTTCATAATTCACACACGAGGGTATAAAACAAGTCAAGGATTCAAAACATTAAGCTTAACACATAATGTAACAAGTTAATGAAGCATAAAAGTCATAAACAAGACAGGAAAGCTAACTAAAAGAAATGAAAAGAAAGCAAAGTCAAGCGAAGACGGGCGAAAAAACGAGAATTCCTAGGGGACACGCCCGTGCCCCCCTGGAAGAACCAGCTGAGACACCCCCGTGTCTCAGTACAGGGGACGAGAAACGGAAACCAAAAGGTGACACACCCGTGTCACCAACAAAGGGCAAACCGAGACACCCCCGTGTCTCGGTACAGAAAGGACCAGACAACAAGCAACACATCAGATTTGGAGAGAAAAACAGGGGATTTCGGTGCAAGCTTAGGGAAGTCTCTAAAGCCAAAGAAAACACATAAACCAAACATGAAAATAACACTAATTCATCATAGATTCATGCCATATAAGTAGCAACAACGTCAATCACCAAATATGCAAGAAACAAAGCAAGGAAAGGGGGAAGAAATGCATCAAGTTATCATCCAATTCTCAAGCCCTCATCAATGGCCAATCACTCATAATCAAACAACCATGAAAGGAGGTGCAATAAATACATAGAATCAAGTCATAGAAGCAATATATCATCACCAAGAATCAAGGGAACAAGAAGGGAAGCAAGAATCATCAAATTCATCCAACCTCTACTATTCACATGCTTGCTAGAACTCAAGAATCAACCAATGAATTCAACTCAAATCCACATATAATAGAGAAGAGAGAGTGTAGATTACAATCATAAACTTACCTTTCGAATTTGAGAAGATTCGGATGTGATTTGAGCTCAAAATCATCAAAAATGGCCAAGGGTTTCTTCCTTCTCTTCTTGGAGCTGAAGTTGCTGCACTTTCCCTTCTTTTTCTTGGGTGTGGGACGAAATGGGGGAGTAGGAGAGAGTGAGGGATGGTTAGATACATATTAGTCAAGGTTAGAAGCTTAATTGGGGTTAAATGGGGGTCCCACAAGTGAAGATTAGTCAACAAAAGGGGTACTCTTAAGCACAAGGGCTCGTTCCAGTCGAAAAACGGGGAATCAAATGGGCTTAGAAAAATATAAATCTTAATTCTTTGTCTTGATTTCTTCGTTACGAGTCCAACGCATCTTCCGGAATTCAAATCCGAATTCCCGAGCTCAAGTTACGCCTTCCGGAACACAAGGTGCGCTAAAGCTCGTTAGGCCCTTATGTCCCTAAAACATAAAACGGTTTTCAAAACCGTATCAAACGAACTCAAAAACAAGTAACGAACACAAAGACACATACATAACACATATAAGTCACGCATAGCACGTAGTCCCAAAAATCGAAAACGAAAACGAATACAAACGAAGCAAGAACGAAACAAAGAGAACAAATACGTACAAATAAGTCACATAAGGTCAAATACGTTCAAGTAACTCAAATATATCACATAAAAAGTATAATAAACACATAATTAATCAATTAAAAGCACACATAGCTCACCCGTGAAGGCGTACCTGGAAAGGCCGGACGAGCGGGATGTTACATGGCTTGGATATAAAATTGTTATCCATATACCCGCCAAGCTTAAAGAAAACGGTGACAAACGGACATCCTAGCTAGGCGGTACTAGACTCACAAAGCGAGTAAATCAAACAAAAGTACGCGGAAGCTTAAAACATAACACATGCATAAGGTAATTCATCCATCAATTAAGATGACCATCACGGTCCAGCACATAATGCCTAAAGTACGGAAAGTAAATCACCTAATGACCACCAAGGTCTAACTAGCATAATATCATCACCAACACGGCATACATGTTATCTCATGATCCTAGAATATGTGCATAAGAGAGACATCATACAAACTTAATCCATAATCAAATCCATAGATATAACATAAGTCATAAAGTATGCTACAAGCACAATGAGTACAAACTAGACGACTAAGCAAGACTCTCAAGAAAGACCCACCACCTAGCTTGACTCCAAAAGTGACCTACGGACACGAAAGGTAAAGGAGATCAGTTCAAAAGGAACCGGTGAGGAGAAGTGTGTATACAAATAATATATAAGGGTTTAATGCATCCAAATCCAAAGGTTGTTCATGATCCGTTTAGGTTTTCAAAATAAATGCAAGGTTCGACAAAGCACGGATCATAAACTACAAATCACCCAGCTCGGCGAGAACAAGCACTCCAACCAACTTCCAAATCCAAACAAAAACCAAACCAATCCATCTAAACTCCATGATACCGAGGGTGTAAAGCCCCCGAACATCGGTCCAAAACATTGAGAAGCAAGTCAATGAAACTCCACATTCTCCCTCAAGCATACCTTAGTCCCAAACACTCCGTCGGAACCTAAGTATCTCTTACAAATTGGGGACTTTGTAATAGGTAACCATCAGCCCTTGCCTTCCCGATGTTCCTACTCACTCCATCCCCGAGCTCTCAAATCCAAGTCCAACCATGCAAACATCTCTACGAGGTACCAACCTCCATGCCACTTCCATAGCATGGTCCAAAACATCTCGCGACACCACGCATATATATATCTAAAGTTCAAGTCCAAAATGAGTTGGGTATTTATCCCTTATATCAAATTATTTAAGGTACTCGCAAACATTTTCATAATGAATATGATACTACGAGTCAAGCTCACAAAACATGGCCTATAAGGTCTACATATACTTTTTGAAAACGGGAGTTCAAACCATCAAACATGAGAGGTCATATGTGTCCACAGTTTTGACAATGTTTTATATGTGTATAACTCCTCACCTTTACCAAGAACCACGGAGACCAACCGCGAACAATGGAGTTACTCGTCCGGAGACTCACCACCTAACAAGATAAACGTACCAACAAGGGTAAGACACGACTCGAAACCAATTAAGATGACGCACGACATTGAAATGAATGCAAATATGTTAATGATGTGTAAATGAACATCCAAAGATGGCATAGGTTCAACAATTACAATAAAACAACATCGTATGAGGTACATAACAAGCTTTCAAGTCACAAGACATGCAAATAACAGTCTGTGAATCATACTTAGCATATTACACATAATCGAGGCATATGAGATATTACAAAACATATAAACATGATTCCAAGTATGATATATCATACTACGAGTGTGGGAAGTGTAAGTGTGACACCCCGCTCATTCGTACGTGCAAGTTTGGGCCACGTGTGAGTTTAATTTTCGTCTTTGTCTTTATTTTCTTACTTTAATTTGTTTATACTCTTGAAATATGTTTTTTTATTTGATATTTATATAGTATTACTTGAATTATTTGATTTAAATGTCATATATACCTAAGTGTTTATATTATTTGAAATCTTGTAATATTTGAATTTATATGACACGTATTTAATTTCCTAGCATGCTAATTTCTTGAAATTATATGAATTTAATTTAATTAATTGCTTTTGGACTTGATTGTATGATTTTTGGAAGTTTTAGTGCTTAATTTAAAATAGGCTCTGGACCTATTTGACACTTTTTGAAAGTTTAGGGAGCTATTTGAAAATAGGACACCTTGAACTTCTTTAATTCATATCTTGAGCTACGGAACTTGGATTCGAGATCCATCTTAGTGGTTGGACTCAGTTCGACAATTTGAATTCAATGGAATTAACCTCGTAATTTTTTGATGTCGTTTGAACCTCCTGACGAAGATATTTTCTAGCGTTTTGACCCGAAAATCGAGATATAACCCTACCTTGACTTTTGGATCACATTTTAAGCCAAATTTTATACCATTGTATGCCCATTTCTTCCCTTTTTCACACCTGCATAGAAGCTTTGAAGACAAGAACTTCTAATTTCTTTCGATCCTCAATGATCTAAGATAAGATCCGTGTTCCTCGTGATTCATGCTTCGATTCAAGCTCTACTTTGTGTCTTTTATCTAAGGTTTCATGCATGAGTGGATAGATGGATGAATAGTTAGGGTTATTTCATTTTTGGAAGAACTTGCTCATTCCTTGATCGTTTTGAGATCTAAGACTTATATGTTGATCCTTGTTGCTCCTTTATTGCATATTTATGACTCTATTTGTTGTTAGTTGCTTGGTAGTTGGGATGCCATTAAAGTGCTTGAACATTGGTTGCAAGAAAGCATGTAATAGTTGGGTCTTTTTCCTTCCTTTTTAATTGTCGTAGCTACTGTGTGTATTAAGGATTGTCATGGTTGTGTTTTTATGCATTTTATGGCCTATATTTGCTATTGTTGCTTGCTCTGTTCTTGCTACGTTGTGCCCTGTTTCCCTGCCCAAAAATCTGCTGCTGCTGTTGTTCATCTTTGAAGAAGAAAATGGCACTCAGCTGCGCGGTATGCATACATGAACCTCGCGCGGCTGTGCGTTATTTTTCGATATTTGGGGGAAATTGTTGTGCTGCCTCGCAGCATTTGAACTGAATGCATGCATGGTCGCGTGGATGAGTTCGACATGCAGCTTTTTGTGGAATTGGCGTTGTACCTGACTGCTGCATACTCATGAATTATTGTGCATGTGTGAATATATACGTTAATGCATGCAAGTTTCCTTAGACATTTAATTGCTTTTCTTTCTTTTCCACTTTGTTTATTAGTTGTATATTATATTAATCCGTTATATTATATACTAACAACTTTGATTATTAATTACATACAATACATTATTAGTCTTGTTTAATATGTGTATATAATATTAATATGTTGTATGATATATTCTAAACCTTGTTTTAATTTATATATTTATTTTTAAAATGAGTGAAATGTATTATAAGCTTTATTTAAATTTTATGAATTGATTTGTTTATAATATTAAATTGTTATATAATATGATTATAATTCTTGTTTAATTTTATGAATTTCATTTAAAATGAGTTATACGTGTTACAACCTTGAATGACTTAAGTGTTGTGTTCTTGCATCTCATATGCATACGTAGCATACATTCATATCACCGTGCGTCTATTTGGCACATAATTGAGTCCAAGTCTCGGGTTTGTGTTTGTTTGTCATAGAAAAGGTCCCCGGTGTTGGTGTTGAGCTCGAGATATAGGTTGTGGTGGTTGGCACACTTTTGTCTTTTGTTTTGCGCACAAGGTGAGGTTTAGGTATTTTCTTTTAGTTAAATGACCTAAAAACCCTTTTGAGCTCGTATTTCTAGCCCGCATGTGACTATATAGTATATATATAGTTAGATATGTGTTGAATATGATACGTTATGATCTTATGAACCACCTTCGTATTTGAAAGTATGTATACGGGCGTATATAAGCTTGAGTTTTGAAACCTTTATCATATGTTATGATATGATATGTTATGTTATGATATGTAAGCGAGTTAAGCCATGAAAGATTGGTATATGTATGTTATGTTCCATATGTTTGGGCCACAGAGCTATGGGCAAGGACATTCGGGACGGTATCGGGCCATCGGGATCATCACTCCTTAGCATAGCTCCATCTGAAGTGTTACGCGTGACCCATGGGAGTTGGAAAGGCGTACTCTTTGAAGCTCGTGGTGTAAAAACCGGGAAAGACTCGTTATGGATAGCTTCCCTTCGAGGTTATGTTATGTATGGATAGTTAGGGTTTACATAGCCCTTCTATCTCGGAGTTTGGGTGGATTATATGTATGATTTCGATTTTTCTTATGCTATTATGGGAGGTGTAGCACCCTGGAGCGAAGGGCACTACATCCCCCACACCATAACCCGACGGGTGCCACGAAATAGAGACTGCGCATACGCATCAAGTCACGGAAAACGGGTGACAAACAAAACACACACACTAGCTAGGCGGTCTAGACCCTAATACAGAGTGCGTAATAAAAATAACTAACAAACACGGAAGCACCAGGATGCAAAAATAAAGTCATACAAATATATCCATACTCACATATCAAGAGTAAATCGAATCAAGTTATACATGCCACACCCACCACGGGCCAAATACATCATACAAATGCTCAAACCTCGAATTTGAAGCATAACCTTATACATATTTATACATAGTACCAAACAGGAAAGTAAAGATGCAATATGCAAAGACTCTCCTACACGACTCACGAACAACCCAAAGTAAAAGACCACCGCCTAGCACGAACTCTCCAAACGGGTATCTGCAACTCAAAAGAAGCAAAAGGGGGGAAAAAAGACAAAAACGAGGAGGGGTCAGTCCTAAAGACTGGTGAGGGGGCTAACACACTCACGCATACATATACATAGAGCAAAGCATATTCAAAGTTAGAGCGTTCATGAACCAGGGCATGGTTTTTGCAATCTAAAACATTTTAACACCTGATAATATAAATATAAAGAAAAGGTTTAGGGCCGAAGGCCAAAATCAACCAATTATAAAAGTTAGAAGTCCACTACCGTTTCACGAACCATAGGCAGAAGCAAAACGCATACACACAACTCGGCGAGTACGAGTGCAAACCAGCCAATCTCGTTTTAAAGCAAAACTCGGAATTAACTCTCAAACGAAAAGCATAAAGCAAACAAGCATACCTCTTCTCCGAGGATGGAAGGGTGGCCACCCTAGCTATCCATGCATATATGTCAAGGTCGTGAGTTTCATGACACTCACGCCTAAGGATTCCATCCCCCACTAACCTCTTAGTGGGTTCTGGGGTGATCCGAAGTGTGGAGATTGTACTCGGGAGTTACCCGATGGCCCGACATCGTCCCGAGACTCCTTTGCACCAATCTCCGGGGCCCAAAACATAAAACAAAAAGGGATAAAGCATAATCACAGGCTTATCTTTCAAATCCAATCTTGCTAAGGCATAACACACACACACACCAACCCCTTTTTCAAAACAAATAAGCGAAAATATAACTTACTTATACATAAAAGCATATTTTTCAAACGTTTTATAACAAAAGGGCCAACTCCCACAAATTACGTATCAAACACGTATCTATTTACATATACATATACATAGGCCGCATGCGGGCCTAAAAGACATTTAGGGTTATAGGTCGTAATAGCTAAAAGAATGAAACATCACCTTGTCAAAGCAACCGAACGAAGTGAACCTACACACACCTAAAAGACTTCCTCGTCACCCACCGAATAAACCTAAGGGCAAAACAAAGAGTAAACAACGAACTTAGACTCATTAGGCACCACTTAGACGCTCGAAAAAGTGATTATGAATGCAAATGATACATATGAAATGCAATGAAAGAGCACTTAGGTCATAGAATGCCATATTAAATCAAATCAGATCATAAGTCACATATTTCACGCTAAACAAATTCAAAAATTTCACTTAACGAGCTTAACACATCATATGAGATGTTAACAAATCATTCATATTATAAAAGAATCAAAGAGATATCACATGAGGCAAAGAAATAAGGTATTCAATCAAACACGCACGTTAGAGAGCAATTAGAGCATATCAAGTCATATATTGCACGCAAGAGCATCAAATTCACGTCAAATTAATTCATAAATCTAGCAAAAGAATCATAACATATCATATTATAACATATAACAAGCACTCATGCGTTTCAATTACATAAACAAGGCAAAGGAATGCGAGAAAGTTCCACACATAACATTTAAATGTTTATTCAAACTAGTCACGTTTACACTTAATAAACAAATCCATAAAATTAAACAATTAACCAAACATGTTATACACTAACATATTAACATATTGGGATCATAATTGGGGTGGGACAAATAAAATAAAATAAAAAATGAAGCAAGAAATGAACGACAAAACGAAACAGGGCAACACACATACACCCCACATGTACACTACCCAAAAAGAGAGGGGTAATGGGGGCTACCAATCCCTAGTACAAAAGGGGTAACCCCCATTAATAGAGGAAGTAGCAAAACTCTTCCAGCAGCTACGGAGGTAACGGGCATTACCTCCACAAGGCCTCCACGGGGTAACGCCGGTTAATGGGCGAGGAGCTTCATCTTCTCCGCGTTGTCCTGTTTCTTCAAGAGTCCATGGCAGCAGCAGTAGGGGCAAGGAACAGAAGTAAAGACAGCTCAAACACAACATAGACACACAATAAAATAAGGCAAACAACATATACAACAGCTGTAAGTCCCACGAAGCAACAAGGATGCAAAGAAGTTGGAATTCAAAACTCATTTTCAAGCTTTCATGGAGTTCATCAATGGAGGTCCAATTATCAGGATATTTTCCACGAAATTCATGCTTAGAAATGAAACATATAAGTCATGTAGATCACATAACACTCATCAATTTAAGAAATGGTCCAAAGGAATGCAAGAACTCATCAAATTAATCATATGACCTAACTATTCATGTGGATGATGATAGCAGGCCCTATACTCCATGAAAATGAACATAATCATATGGAAAAGATAGGTAAGAAGATTTAGACCACAAATATACACTTAACTTTCGAATTTGAGGCGATTCGGAGGTCAAACGAATAAGAAACTCCAAGTTGTGAATAATGCCAGCTCCTCTCTTCATTCTCACTTCTTGCTGCTTCGGTTCTGCTTCTTTCTTGCTTGTTTCCTGGGTTGAACCGAAATGAGAGGGACAGAGTGTGAAATAGGTTAAAAGAAGGTCACATGGGTTCAAAAACAGGTTGATTCCGATAAGAAACGGGTCGGTTATGAGCAAAACGGGCGAGGGTCGCAAATCTAGCACGCGGGTCACTTTTCGGGCAAAATACGGAGTATCAAATGGGCTTAGAAAAATGTGAGGCCAAGTTCTCTAGCTTCCATTCTTCATTACGAGTCTGGCGCCACTTCTGGAATTCAAACCCGAATTCCCGATCTGAAGATACGCCTTCCGGAACCCGAGATGCGCTAAAACAAGTTAGGCCCTCAAGTCCCCAACAAATAAAATGGTTCGAAAACCGTAACAAACAAACATAAAAACATAAAACGAACATGCAAACAATTTCATAACACATATAAATCATGTATATACAAAAGTTAGAATCGAAAACGGGCACAAACGGATTACAAACGAAGCAAATAGAGCATAAACGTTCAAATAATTCAAATAAAGTTCAATTGGAATTCAAATATAAAGTCATATAATTGAAATAAGTCACCTAAACAATATAATAAATACATAAGTTGCGTAATTAAATAATTTAAATGCGCACATAGCACTCTCATAGCTGTGTACTTGTACAACCGGACGAGCGGGATGTTACAGGAGGTAAGGTTGGAAGCTGGTAACTCGCTCGAGCATTATGATTTATAACTTGGAATTATGAAATGGGGATAGTTTTATGAAATATTTTGAATAAGTACACGTATATGTATGGTTTTTCCTTTGAAAATGTTTTGGTATGCAAACCCTATGCCCGGTTCATGATTCCTCCCTTTAATACGTGCTTTGATTGGTTTTTATTTTATTTTCGCGCACTCTGAGTCGGTATTAGCTCCGCCTAGCTTAGTGGGTGCGTTGGTCTCCCGTTCGCTTTGACTTAGACTTGGGTATGAAAATAAGTCTTAGTGCAGGGGATGTGGTGTCCCACGTGCGGGGTGCTACATTAAGGGAAGTGAAAACAAAGCAAAATGATCAACAAACACAAAACTCAAACTTTGGGACCCGAGGCCCTTCAAACGGCCCTTCGTGACCAATCATCGAACGCCCGTTTGGGCCTTAAAAATGGGACAGTAGTGTAGCACCCGCATCAACAGACACCACATCCCCTGCACCATTAGTCCAATCCACGCATGAAATGTAAGTCCATACATGAATCAAGATAAAATAACTCAACCTAGCTAAGCGGGGCTAACCCTTAAACCAATTATAACGATGCAACAATTAAAGTGGAAGCATAACAATATTATAAAGCATACCTATCTCCAACATGAGCATATAAACCAAGTGATACAATCAAGGCCTACACGGCTTACAAATATTTACAACGAATCTCCAAAATAGATTATTGTTAGGAATAGTGCCCAAGAAAGACGATTGAATATCCGCTTTGTACTTTTCCTTATTGAGATCACAGACAATCTTTGAATAAAATAATGAATTAAGGCAACACTTCCTTATATGCTCTTGTTTGGTATGCGTTTACTTTAGCTGTACATGTATGAGAACTCCCCTAATCCTGATGACTTTAGGACTCTACCATTTAGGTGAAATGGTTCATGAAACGAGCCCTATTTCAAATAAGTCATGATTAGTAAAATACTCCAAGCCGATGAGTCCTACAGACAGTGGGAATGTCAACCTGACTCATCTAAGGCTTGCTTGTGGGATCACACCCTTAAGAAGGGCCACCTTGTTTCATGGAGGTGCAAAGTGTATAGTTGATACATACGTGATATATGAGGGTGCTTACTTCAATAAGTTCACTGAGGTGCCCCGTGTGAGAAGATTCCTAAATGGGAGAAGAAGTTTCTATTTCAGGAAATGGAAACTTCCAGATTAGGAAATATCTCACGAGTCATTGATGTGATTAATTGATCCTCAGACTTGAGGTTCCATGTCACTTTGTGAGTTAACTCTGTAGTCTTAGGTATAAGCTTTAAAGGGTGTCGCCTTAGACGACTGATTCAAGGTTTATGCTGGGGCTGCATAAGTGACTCATGAAAGTGAATAAGAATCAAGAAAGGACCTACACTTGCATTTGCAAGGTGATCTCTTATTGTGTAAGTCATTCATATGCCATATGGAGTCCTTGGCCAAGGCAGTAGATCAAGACATCACGAAAAGGTTTCTTGGATTGAGATCAAATGGATATGAAATGCACTTAGCTTTAAGACCAGATTATTAGGGTTCTAATTATTCCCTTACCCTAGATCTTGGTTGAGAGATAGTAAGTAGGAGGATTGTATCTCACATGATCGAATCAATGACTTAATGGTTCTGTCGAATCGAGACATTCTAATTCAGCTAGGGGTTAAACACTTGTTGCTAGACTATGGTTGTTTAATCTGTGGACTGATTAATTAATTAGTGAATTAATTAATTAGGGTCACTGCTAATTGAATGGAGAACCTAGAGGGTCACACACAACAACTTGGTTACATGAGTTGAGGCTTTAAAATGATTAAACGAGTTAATCAAGCCAAGAGGGTTCCATACGTGTGAAACCACACGTGTGGGGCACATGACTGGACACGTGTATGTTTGTTTATATATTAAATAATTAATGTGTTAATTATTTAATAGACTTTGGTTTAATTTTGAATTAAAATGAAAGTCTTGTTTTGGAGAAAACTATTCTAGTTAATTAATTATGAATTAATTAATTAGATCAAATAAGTTATTTATTTATTTAATAAATAATGTATAAAATTATCCAAAAGGAGTTTGGATATTTTTAGCTCTCTTAAATGTTGATTTGAATTAGAATTCAAAGTCAAAGTTCAAAATTACTTGATGATCAAGTAATAAGAGAGAGGGACCAAATCCTTAGTCCATAAGGACTAGGATTTCGGCCGCCCCTCTCTACTTATATATAGGGGAGCTCGAGCTCCCCTTAGAGAGTGATTGGCAATTCTTTTGTTTCATGTTTTGAACACCATCCTTTCTCCAAGATCAAATAAACCCTAGGTTAAGCCTAAACACTAACTAGAGAACTAGCATCCTTACTAGTTAGATTGTAGTCAAGTTGGTGGACTATCTCTAGAGAGCTTCAAGTTAGAAGTTTTGAAGATTCGAGCTTTACCAAGGAGAGGGGATCAAGCCGCGAGAAGAGCGTTCTTGGGTGGCTTGAAACGCTTAAAGAAAGATTATTGAAAAGTAAGTTTCTAATCGCTACGAATTTTGATACACGATTGCGAGTCCAAGATCCATTTGTTGGAAATTTTTTTAAATTTCCGTTGCTTTCTGATAACAGTTTTCCAAAAAGTGGTATCAGACCCACCTTGTTAATCGTGTTTGTGATTCGTCTCCACTTTTCTGAATTTGGTAGAAATTCTTAGGCTTAGATGCGAATTAGGTATTCATGAGTTCTTTTAGAAAGCCTGAATTACGAAACTGTAATTTTTCTTGAATTTCTGAAACTGTTTTCTTAAATTGTGTTTTTGAAAACCGTTTTGATTGAAATCTATTTAAATCGTATTTTTCTGATTTTTGGATTGAACCGGGTTTTGGAGAAACCCAAAATACGAAATGGAACACGAAAAGGACGAGCCTAGGCGTGCTAGTACGTCACACGCCCATGCCACGTCGCCGCCGCCCAGCCCTCCCGCATCCGCGTGGGAGGCCGCCCGCTCGCGCCTAGGCGCGTCCGCTTGCCTGTCCCGCAACAGAGCGGGACAACCGCCCGCACCGTCCCACAACAGAGCGGGACGCCCAGGCCAAGACTGGCCACCCGTACCGGGTGCTGCTGGGCGCACGCGCGCTGGGAGCGTCCGCCGCGCGCATGCTGGCCCGCGGCGGTGCCCCTGGGGCGGATGGTCTCGGGCCAATCTTCATGTTTTTGTGTTTCGTGCTTTTGGTCCTTATTTAATTTTATTTTAATTTTATCTTTTGAAATCAGTTTTGCTAAAATAAAATTATTTTAAAATTTTGATTAAATTGGAATTTTTGAGAAATTGATCGATTTAAATTTTGGGAAAATTGCAAACTTTATTTTCTGAAAATATTGAATGAATAAAATTATTAATTTTCTGAAATTAATTGGACTTTTATTGGTTTATCATTTTTCGGGTTTTATAGAAAAGACTCTTGAACAAGAATTGCATCTAAGTCGTGTTTCAAGTCATTAGGACTTGAAATGGGAATTTTAATTTATTGGCTAAGTTTAAATTCTCGCAAAATCATGTTAGGTGATCATGGGTACTAGTCAATGTATGCTTTACATTTATGCACATGGATGGTTTACATTTGGGATTGGAGCCCTATAGTTGCGTTTTTTCAATTGAGGTTGGAGCCTCACTTATATGCGTACTGTTATGTGATTTATCACGTGGCTTTCCATATTACTGTTTTTGAGGCCGGGGTATGCCCCGTGTAATTGTCTAAGGCCAATATGAAGATTGAGCCTTACTACTTTATGTCTTTTTCTTTTTATTGTAGTTTGAGAGTAGAGATAAGTTGTGAGGTTTTATTTTCATTTTGGAGACAATGCACCCATGGAGTAAGATGGACAACATTCAAATAACAAGGAGGCCATAAGTGAAGACCCCTCAAAATGTTAGTGTAACACCCCGATTCTTCGGCTTTCCAGGTACGAACATCACGAGTGTGCTAAGTGCACGTTTAATTAATTAAGCATGCCATTATGTGATTTATTTAGATATTTGAATATTTGTTATATGCCTCATGTTTATGTTTTAAGCGTTTTAACCCCTTTTTCACTCGTTTCAAGCTTGTTTAACTCCGTTTTTAATCCCGTTTTTGGTGAAAACTTTCCATGCATGAAATATGTGAATTATAATCATTCTTATATGATTTATATACGTTTTATAACTTGTTTATTTGAGTTTTAATTGCTTTGGTGTAACGGAACATAAAGGGGGCTAAAGAGCATTTAGCGCACCATGGGTTCCGGGCGGCGTAACTTGAGTTCGGGAATTTGGATTCGAATTCCAAAAGATGCATTGAATTCAAAACAGAGAAAGGAAGACAAGGAATCAAGATTCATATTTTTCTAAGCCCATTTGGACCCCCGTATTTCGACAGGAACGAGCACCTTGCGTCAAGAGTAACCTTTTGTTGACTATTCTTGCTTTGTGGGTCCCACTTTACACCATTTGAGCCCCAATCCTTGACTTATATGTATCTAACCTATCCCTCCCTCTCTCCCACACCCCAAAAAGGAAGAGAAAAAATCTCCCCCAAGTTCAGCACTTTGAAGAAGAAGAGAGGAAAGAAGAAGGGTTTTGCACAAGTTGAGATTTTGAGACTTTCTCTCCACCATTTCTTCTCAAATTCAAGAGGTAAGTCTATTTTTTGTTTCCCCTTGTCTTTGTGGTTCCTTTAAGTGTAATTTGATGAGAATCCACCCATGTTTGCTCCTTCTTTGGCATGAAGTGTGAATAGTGTGGGTTTGATGCATTTTCATGATTCTTGCTTGATTCCTTGTAATTTCTTTGAGCTTAATGCATGATAATTACTCCTAAGGCATCATTTAAGAGTTTCAAGAACTTATTTTTCATGTTTGTTGAGGATCCATGGGTGTGCCATTGATGAATTTTGCAAGAACTTGAATATGTGATGCATCTCTTCCTTTCCCCTTCACTTTAGCTTGGTTTTTGTATGTTCTAGGGCATGAATCTTTGTATATTTTCTGTATAAATCTTGTATTATGTGTTGGCTTGAGCCTAGGTTTAGTTCTTGGTGTTTTGGGGCCAAAAATCTCGAGTTTTTGCTGTTGCAGCAGATCCAGGGCCATTGATTTTTACAATGAAATCCACCCACGGCCGTGGATTTGAATGGCAGAATTTGGTACATTTCTGGACTGAGATCCACGGCCTTCGATCTCTTCTTTGTTAAAAATCCACGGCCTTGGATCTGGGTACGGTCACACCTTGGCCCCGAACTTGTTTTCTTGCTTGTTTTGCTCGTTTCCATCCCCGATCTTAATCCTAATGTGAAATATGCTTGTTTATATGCATTATATGATGCGCTATGACTTGTTAATGTGTGATTTTGATATGATTTATGTATGCATTATATGTTATGACGAGTATATGTCCGTTTTGGTGTGACTTCGATGCATGTTTGCGAGTTGTGAGTTTGTTTGCCTTAATTGCAATGTGAAATGTTTCTTTGCACCTAATGGCCTCTCTTGTATGCCTTATGTTTGAGTGTGCTTGGAATCTGATGTGCTATGATGCTATTTGATGAATAATTTTGCTTGATTAGCTTGTTATATGTTTGATTCAAGTGTTGTTTAGGTGATATATGCTTAATGCTCCGACTTCGCTTAAGAGGGAACTGATTATGACTTGTATTGCATCATTCGCACTCATACGCATGTGCCAAGCATTTATTTGGTTCATTTTGAGTCTAAGGTTATCTTTGATGTCTGTCTTGTTCAGAGGAGTATCCCGTTGGTGACGAGATTGCTCCATAGGCGTTAGTTTTGTCTCCGTTTGCTCGTTTTCGTCGGTGTAAGGTGAGGTTAGGTTATAGATATTCCCTAATGAAATATGACCGGTATGTTTGCATGCGAGTATAAGCCTTCTCTATATATGTATGTAAGTGCGAACTAAGAATACGTGTGATTACATGATATGCTTTAGAATATGATTATGTTAGAGATATGATTGTGCTAAGTATAAGGTATGAATACGCTACGAATATGACTATGTTGGAAACAAGATTATGTTAAGTATAAGTAAAATTATGCTAGGACTATGATTATGTTAGAATTATGATCATGTTAAGCGTCATGTTAGAATATGTTATGCTAGGTTATGCTAGTAATATGTTAGGAAAGTGTTAGAATATGAATAAGTTGAATTACGAATATGCTAGGGTTATGTAACTCTTTATGATATGTTTATGCTTATGGCTCCGCTTATGCTATATTCTTGAGGTTGTGTACCTCCGTTATGAAATGCAATAGGTCGTGGACCTTGTTTTGCTTGGTTTACTGTAAGACTCTGCTTCCGTTATGTCTATGTATGTGTTGTGAGTCCGAGACGGCTGATTTTAGGTCGACAGCTATGTGTATGGGCGTGTTATGCATTCGGGACGGCTGATTTTAGGTCGACGGATGATGTGCGGGTTATGTTTTATTTTCGCTATGTTAGTTAGTTAAGAAATAGTTGGTGAAATGGGAGTGGATTCTTAATTCATAAAATTTGGTTGTTTTGGCGTTCGACCTAAATCTATATTCCCTATACATAGTATCACGTGAGAAAATGATTTGGAATGTAAAAATCACACCCCGGTTCACGAACACCCCTCTATGATATGTGTTGTGCTCCTTATACGTATATGGGTGGGTGTGTAACCCCTCACTCAGTCTTTGGACTGACCCCTCCATTTATGTTTTTAGTTTGCAGGTTCTGGTCCGTTGGTTCGAGTTAGGCGGTTTTGGTTTGCTTTCCTTGGAGTCTTGTCGGTCTAGAGAAGTCTGTATTTTGTATTTAGATCATGTTGCATCTGTACGTTTGAAGTTGTAATTTGAGTTATGAATTGTATTTGTTACTTTGAGTCCCGTTTTGGAAAGTTTGTGTATAATCCATTTTAAGTGGTTTGTAACCTCAATGTTATGTTTTGTTTAAGTTCGTTTAATGCTTCCGCTTTTATATGATTTTGTTTTGCACGCTCTATTTGAGGGTTTAGGCCGCCTAGCTTATGAAGGTCTTTTGTTTATCACCTGTTCGCTAGCGCTTGGTGCGTGTACGGATTCCCCATTTCGTTACATGTGTTGGGCTCTAGTGCGGGGGATGTGGCGCCCTACGCTCGGGGTGTTACATCTAAGGTGGTATCAGAGCTCCGGGTTGCAAAACCAGAGTTCGTGTATCGTGTCTAATCTGTCTAGGTCGTTCGGTTTAGGATTATGTGTGTCTCTGTCTGCATTCATTCTCATTATATGTGACTAAGGTGCTTTTAACTGTGTTATTTTCTCTTAATTATCTTAGTTGTTCTCATGAACATGCACTAAACCCCACATGCATCGATATTCTCTTGAAATTGTGCTTCTTTCGGATGCCTCCAAGAAGAAGAACTCGCGAGAATACTCCTCAGCCACCACCACCCACTGCAGAGAGTATCATACGAGCCCTCCTCGATTATCTTCACCGAAATCCACGACCACCAAACCCTCAAAGTGAAGAACAAGGAAGAATTGTCAATGCGATTCATAAAGAATTCCTGGATAACAACCCTCCAAAATGGCTCGGAGGTAATGACATCGAGGCGAAAGAATGGTTAACCGAAATTACGGAGATTTGGGAGATTTGCTCCGGTACTTCACAAAATAAGGCTATATGTACCACTCGCTATATTCAAGGACAAGCCTTATATTAGTTTAAGAGAACAAGAGCTCGGTTGGAAAGGAGTGGTGAAGAATTTAATTGGGAGAGCTTTGTTAGGGAATCTCATGATAAGTACATCCCTCCGAGCTCCTGGGAGAGGAGATTGTAAGAATTCATGGACCTCAAACAAGGAGATCGAACTGTTGAAGATTATATCCTCGAATTTGAGAGGCTTGCTCTATATGCCCCTCACATTACGGATGATGATGAGTTGAAAGCCCGAAACTTTATACAAGGATTAAGAGAAGATATCCAGTGGGCCTTGCAAGCTGTTACGGGTAAATACATGGGCTAAGGCGACGAAGAAAGCTATTAGAGTTGAGACTCGACAACAACGCTTGGAACGCCAAACTTACTACTCGGAGTTAGAATCCGAATCAAGTTCGGGTTTGGGAAAGAGACCGGTATTCCAAGATGAACCTCAAATCTTCGACCCTAACAAGAAGTCCTGACTTCCAACTGCGGATCCGAAACTCACTCCACCGGAACCTATTCTATGCTCCTTTTGTGAGAGACCAAATCACACGGAGGAAACTTATAGGAAGAAGTTGAGAACCTGCTTTGGATGTGGAGAGATGGGACACAAGGTGAGATTTTTCCCTACAAATCCGAATCCGAAGCCCTTGAATATGATGCCTCCAAGATCTCCGGAACAAGCTCAAGCCAATGTGGTGGAAGTCGGTGAGGAAGTGCATGTTGAAGTCGAGGTCGAGCCTAATGCCATTGTCGTGGTGCAAGGTACTATAAACATTCATAGCATTCCATTTCACGCATCGTTTAAATTTGGGGGTAACCCACCTATATGTGTACTTGTCTCTTTATACGTGTGCCCTTATTTGCGTGTGTCTCTCTTCTTTCTTTATTACTTGCGCGTGTGATTGCTGTTGTTTAGTTGTCTCGGGAGAGATGGCTTTGATAGTATGAGTACTTTAGCTCTATGGTAAGTCGAGGGTCGTGCTTCAATCGAGCTTCCTAGCTGATTCTACAACCGCAAGAAGGTGTGAGTGGTGGAAGTCCGGTGACTACACCATTCATGTAACTCTGACCTCTTAAGTTGACTTGAAATGGATCAAACGGTGGGTGTTGAATCTCATTTAGACCCTCTCACCATGCGACACAAATTGAGTTACTCCTAGCCGGAACTAAGTTGTGAAGGAGACCCCATCAACTCTTGAAGACCTTTCCCGAGCTAACCCTCGTCGGGACATCATGAACCTCGAACTTGGGTGAATATGGGAGAGTTGCTAGCGGTTGGACCTGGAGGACCAGGTCCGGGGGAGATTGTAACATCCCGATTCTTCGGCTTTCCAGGTAAGAACGTCACGAGTGTGCTAAGTGCATATTTAATTAATTAAGTATGCCATTATGTGACTTATTTGGATATTTGAATATTTGTTATATGCCTCATGTTTATGTTTTAAGCGTTTTAACCCCTTTTTCACTCGTTTCAAGCTTGTTTAACTCCGTTTTTAATCCCGTTTTTGGTGAAAACTTGCCATGCATGAAATATGTGAATTATAATCATTATTATATGATTTATATGCATTTTATAACTTGTTTATCTGTGTTTTAATTGCTTTGGTGTAACGGAACTTAAAGGGGGCTAAAGAGCATTTAGCGCAACTTGGGTTTCGCGCGAATTCCGAAAGATGCATCGGATTCAAAACGAAGAAAGGAAGACAAGGAATCAAGATTCATATTTTTCTAAGCCCATTTGGACCCCCGTATTTCGACCGGAACGAGCACCTTGCATCAAGAGTAACCTTTTGTTGACTATTCTTGCTTTGTGGGTCCCACTTTACACCATTTGAGCCCCAATCCTTGACTTATATGTATCTAACCTATCCCTCTCTCTCTCCCACACCCCAAAAAGGATGAAAAAAAATCTCCCCTAAGTTCAGCACTTTGAAGAAGAAGAGAGGAAAAAAGAAGGGTTTTGCACAAGTTGAGATTTTGAGACTTTCTCTCCACCATTTCTTCTCAAATTCAAGAGGTAAGTCTATTTTTTGTTTCTACTTGTCTTTGTGGTTCTTTTAAGTGTAATTTGATGAGAATCCACCCATGTTTGCTCCTTCTTTGGCATGAAGTGTGAATAGTGTGTGTTTGATGCATTTTCATGATTCTTACTTGATTCCTTGCAATTTCTTTGAGCTTAATGCATGATAATTACTCCTAAGGCATCATTTAAGAGTTTCAAGGACTTATTTTTCATGTTGGTTAAGGATCCATGGGTGTGCCATTGATGAATTTTGCAAGAACTTGAATATGTGATGCATCTCTTCCTTTCCCCTTCACTTTAGCTTGGTTTTTGTATGTTCTAGGGCATGAATCTTTGTATATTTGCTACATAAATCTTGTATTATGTGTTGGGTTGAGCCTACGTTGAGTTCTTGGTGTTTTGGGGACAAAAATCTCGAGTTTTTGCTGTTGGAGCAGATCCAGGGCCGTGGATTTTTACACTGAAATCCACCCACGGCCGTGGATTTGAATGGCAGAATTTGGTACATTTATGGACTGAGATCCACGGCCGTGGATCTCTTCTTTGTTAAAAATCAAGGGCCCTGGATCTGGGTACGGTCACACCTTGGCCCCGAACTTGTTTTCTTGCTTGTTTTGCTCGTTTTCCTCCCCGATCTTGATCCTAATGTTAAATATGCTTGTTTGTATGCATTATATGATGTGCTATGACTTGTTAATGTGTGATTTTGATATGCTTTATGTATGCATTATGTGTTATGATGAGTATATATCCGTTTTGGTGTGACTTCGATGCATGTTTGCGAGTTGTGAGTTTGTTTGCCTTAATTGCAATGTGAAATGTTTCTTTGCACCTAATGGCCTATCTTGTATGCCTTGTGCTTGAGTGTGCTTGGAATGTGAGGTGCTATGATGCTATTTGATGAATAATATGCTTGATTAGCTTGTTATATGTTTGATTCAAGTGTTGTTTAAGTGATATATGCTTAATGATCCGACTTTGCTTAAGAGGGAACTAATTATGAGTTGTATTGCATCATTCTCACTCATACGCATGTGCCGAGTGTTTATTTGGTTCATTTTAAGTCTAAGGTTATCTTTGATGTCTATCTTGTTTAGAGGAGTATCCCGTTGGTGATGAGATTGCTCCATAGGCGTTAGTTTTGTCTCCGTTTGCTCGTTTTCGTCGGTGTAAGGTGAGGTTAGGTTATAGATATACCCTAATGAAATATGACTAGTATGTTTGCTTTCGAGTATAAGCCTTCTCTATATATGTATGTAAGTGCGAACTAAGAATACGTGTGATTACATGATATGCTTTAGAATATGATTATGTTAGAGATATGATTGTGCTAAGTATAAGGTATGAATATGCTAGGAATATGACTATGTTGGAAAGAAGAGTATGTTAAGTAAAATTATGCTAGGACTATGATTATGTTAGAATTATGATCATGTTAAGCGTTATGTTAGAATATGTTATGCTAAGTTATGCTAGTAATATGTTAGGAAAGTGTTGGAATATGAATAAGTTGAATTATGAATATGCTCGGGTTATGTAACGCTTTATGATATGTTTATGCTTATGCCTCCGCTTATGCTATATTCTTGAGGTTGTGTACCTCCGGTATGATATGCAATAGGTCATGGACCTTGTTTTGCTCGGTTTATTGTAAGACTCTACTTCCGTTATGTTTGTGTATGTGTTGTGAGTCCGGGACGGCTTATTTTAGGTCGACGGCTATGTGTATGGACGTGTTATGCATCCGGGACGGCAGATTTTAGGTCGACGGATGATATGGGGGTTATGTTTTATTTTCGTTATGTTAGTTAGTTAAGAAATAGTTGATGAAATGGGAGTGGATTCTTAATTCATAAAATTTGGTTGTTTTGGCCTTCGACCTAACTCTTTATTCCCTATACATAGTATCACATGAGAAAATGATTTGGAATGTAAAAACCACGCTCCGGTTCACAAACTCCACTCTATGATATGTGTTGTGCTCCTTATACGTATATGCGTGCGTGTGTAACCCCTCACTCAGTCTTTGGACTGACCCCTCCCTTTATGTTTTTAATTTACAGGTTCTGGTCCGTTGGCTCGAGCTAAGCGGTTTTGGTTTGCTTTCCTTGGAGTTTTGTCGGTCTAGAGAAGTCTTCATTTTGTATTTAGATCATGTTGCATCTGTACGTTTGAATTTGTAATTTGAGTTATGAATTATATTTGTTACTTTGAGTCCCGTTTTGGAAAGTTTGTGTATAATCCGTTTTAAGTGGTTTGTAACCTCAATGTTATGTTTTGTTTCAGTTCGTTTAATGCTTCCGCTTTTATATGATTTTGTTTTGCACGCTCTATTTGAGGGTTTAGGCCGCCTAGCTTAGGAAGGTCTTTTGTTTGTCACCTGTTCGCTAGCACTTGGTGCATGTAAGGAATCCCCGTTTCGTTACACGTGTTGGGCTCTAGTGCGGGGGATGTGGCGCCCTACGCTCGGGGTGTTACAGTTAGGGAGGGGTATCTCAATTGAAAATTTAATAGAGATAGGGCTCGTATTTTGTTACTGCTTTCCCTTATGTGATATAAACTATTTATATGGCATGTATGTTAGAATTCGATGGTGGAGTGGCTTCCACTTTTCACGCATAAGATAGGATAGACCCATGATCATCTCATGTTAGTATCATGCTAGGACATGTTATCTGTTTATGTGCTTGTTTGAAATGCATTTAATTGTACTTGCATTAATCAAGACTAATAAAATTGGACAACATATATGTTGGTGAGGTCGAACTGGACAACTCTCCGGTTGATTCGAAAATTCCCATTAAATATTAAGCTAATTTCGAATAATAGGTATTTAATTCGACATGCAAATTTTGAATTAAATTCCTAGCATTCCATCAATAGGTTTTAAGTTTAGTAAGTGAAGCTAGTTATTGTCCGCGAGTCGTGGGATAGCTAGTGGAGCTTATTAGTTCTTAGTTACCTAATTGATCATTTTAAAATGATCAATATTTCGTGGTCAATTTCGGCAAGGGCGATGTCCGCGAGTCGTGGGTCGTTCGAACTATGTTTTTATCATGATCTTATGATGGGTCTAGCTTAACCTCTAAGTAAATATGGATGTCGCACGAGTCGTCGGTCCATATTGAAAGATAGGTGATGCAAAAATAATTACTAAGAGTTCTAGAGGTGTTAGAATTGGTAAGGGTTTTTACTTTAAATGTCCGCGAGTCGTGGGTTCAAGGTAAAATGCCTAGGATCTTAGTACCCATTGGGAAGCGTGTTCCTCTTAGATCTTTGGGAATCATAGATCTCTAAAAAACTGTGGGAGCTACATTAGATTAAAGACCTTATCTTTTGTATATCGTTATAATTCAGCATGCTCACTAGCTCTCTGTCTTACCATTTAGGTGTAGATTCTGTGATTCTCTACGTGTTTTGAAATGGCAACCAAAAACCCTCTTTTATCGATCCAACTATTCTGATTGGCTGAGGAATCTAAAAATCATTTTAGATTTTGAGAAGAGAACTTATGTTCTCTTCGAAGGGGAGCCTAGTGCCGAAGGGGAGGCTCCCACTTGGGCCGAGCGGGATGCGATCCAGAAGTGGAAGGATGATAATCTCCAAGCTCGTTGCCTTATGTTGGCTAACATGTCTTCGGACTTGCAAAGGCAACATGAGGCCATGGAATTTGCTTGGGAGATTTTCGACCACTTAGAGCAACTTTACCGCCCTCATGAACGTGTTACAAGGTATAACACTTCAAAGGAATTTTTCCACTTGAGAATGAGGGAAGGTTCAAGTGTCCATGAATATGGACTCATGTTTCTCGCCCTTACTGAGAAACTTGCTTCCATGGACATGCCACTGAAATATGAGCTTTCAGTGGACTTGTTGCTAGCCTCGCTCCCACCATCATTCAACCCATTTGTCCTTAACTTCAATATGAATCATGCTGGTGCTACTGTAGATGAGCTGATTAGTCAGCTTGTAACTGCTGAAAGCACGATCAAGAAGGACAATAAGGTTCTGATGGTGAATGCTCCATCTTCCTCTTCTGGGCCTTCTAAAGGTAAGGTCAAGAAAGCCCACAAGAAGAAGAAGAAACCCCTTAGGCCCACTGGTGGCATATCGAAGGGGAAGGCCCAAAAGAAGAAGCGTGATCAGAAAGAGGATGTTTACTTCTATTGTGGCAAAGCGGGACATTGGAGGAGAAACTGCCTAGAGTACAAGGCTACTCTAAAGAAATGTATGTATCTCGTTGAAGTAAATCTTTCTATTAATTCTAGTTCTTGGGTACTTGATACCGGTTGTGGAACTCATATCTGTACTAATGTACAGATGCTAAATGAAGTCCAACAACTCAGAGAAGGAGAATGTGTCTTGAAGATCGGCGATGGCTCAAATGTTGAAGCTCGAGCTTTGGGCACAATTAGATTAGATTTAGGTAGTTTTGAGTTAGTCTTAAATAAAGTCCTTTATGTATCGAGCATTATTCATAATATAATTTCAGTTCCAATTTTAGATTGTGAAGGTTATGAAACTTATATTAAGAATGGTAAATACTTTATCAAACGGAACAACTCTTCCGTTCACATCGGTACTCTAAGTAATGGACTTTATCTAACTCAAAATATCAATATTATGAATATACAATGGGAAACTAAACATAAGAGAGATGACAAAGTTTCAGCTCCCTTATGGCACGCTAGATTAGGACACATTTCCAAGAACAGAATTAGCAAGATAAATACTTTAGGATCATTCTCTGAAAATGATCTCAAAGAGTTGACTTCTTGCGAATCCTGTCTCAAAGGAAAAATGTCCAAGGTTCCTTTTAAAGGGACTGTGGAACGCGCCACTAAGGTCTTGGATTTGATCCATTCTGATGTTTGTGGACTGCTTAGTGTAAGCACTACAAACAATCATCAGTATTTCATAACCTTTACCGATGACTTTAGTCGATATGGTTATGTATACTTAATGAAGTATAAATCTGAAGCTTTTGAGAAATTCCTAGAATTTCAAAAGGAGGTTGAGAACCAAACTGGTCACAAGATCAAAGCAATTCGATCTGATCGAGGAGGCGAGTATCTTAGTGAAGAATTCCTTAATCATCTCAAAGATAATGGGATTATCTCTCAGTGGACTCCTCCGGGAACTCCCCAACTTAATGGAGTTTCTGAGAGAAGGAACCGAACTCTACTCGATATGGTTCGTTCCATGATGAGTTTCACTGACTTACCACCTTCTTTCTAGGGGCAGAAAGTGCAGCAAAGATTTTGAATCTAGTTCCCTCTAAGTCAGTCTCTAAAACGCCCTATGAAAGGTGGCATGGTAAAATCCCTTGTTATTCTTACCTAAGAATTTGGGGTTGTCCTGCTTATGTGAAGAGGACAGTGGGAGATAATCTAGAATTTTATTCTAACTTATGCTACTTTGTAGGTTATCCTAAGGAATCCATAGGATACTGCTTCTACGATCAATCTGAGCAAAAGGTGTTTGTTTCCAGAAATGCCACTTTTCTGGAGGAACCATTCCTTAAAGAAAAGAAAGGCAAGATCATAGAATTAGAGGAAGTACAAAGTGACCCCACGCCACCCACTGAAGAAACATCCCCTTCTGATCAACCACAACCAATCATGAATTTCGATACACACGTAAATCCTCCTCTAAGGCGTTCTGAACGTACTCCTAGACAGCCGGAGAGATGGTATGGATTCTTCCATGAGATCTCTCAAAAGGATAGTGATCCTTTAACATATGAGGAGGGACTTTCAGATTCTGACTCTGAACAGTGGATAGAAGCCATGACATCCGAAATGGATTCCATGAACTCCAACCAAGTTTGGACCTTGGTAGATTTGTCTGATGGGGGGTCAAACCCATAAGTTGCAAATGGATCTTTAAGAGAAAGCTTGGAGTTGATGGAAGCATTACAACCTACAAAGCAAGACTGGTCGCAAAAGGATTCACTCAAAGACCCGGCGTGGACTTTGATGAAACTTTTTCACCAGTTGCAATGCAAAAGTCTATTCGGATCATGCTTGCCATTGCTGCGTATTATGACTATGAGATATGGCAAATGGATGTGAAAACTGCCTTTCTCAATGGTGACATTGATAAAGACATTTATATGGAGCAGCCTATAGGTTTCACATTCAGTAGGACTGAGCAAAAGGTTTGCAAACTCCAAAGATCAATCTATGGATTGAAACAGGCATCTATGAATTGGAACATTTGATTTGATGAATCAGTCAAAGCATTTGGCTTCATTCAAATTTCGAATGAATCATGTGTATATAGAAAGGAATTGGAGACCTTAGTGCAATTCTTAGTACTTTATGTTGATGATATCCTACTTATTGGGAATTTGAAGGATGACATGAAAGTGACTAAGTTATGGTTATCGAACCAATTCGAGATGAAAGATCTTGGTGATACGTCCTATATCCTTGGAATTAAAATCTATCGAGATAGATCTAGAAGGTTAATAGGACTATCACAGTCGATGTACATTGACAAAGTATTGAAGAGATTCAATATGGAGTCAGCAAAGGTTAAGAACTTTCCTCTGAGTGAAGGAACATGTCTTTATAAGAAGTTGTGTCCTAAGACTAACCTTGAGAAGGAAAGAATGACTCATACACCTTACACATCAGCAATAGGTAGCATAATGTATGCAATGTTATGTACTCGACTGGAGGTGGCTTATGCACTTAGTGTAACAAGTCGTTTCCAATCTGACCCTGGAGATGGTCACTGGGCTGCCGTGAAGAATATTCTTAACTACTAAAGATTTATTCCTAGTTTACGGAGGTCAGAAAGATCTTAATATCGAAGGATACTGCGATGCAAGCTTTGCATCTGACTTAGATGATTTTAAGTCAATGTCAGGATACATTTTCTGCCTAAACGGCGGAGCAGTGAGTTGGAAGAGCTCCAAGCAAACGACCACTGCAGATTCGACCACTGAGGCTGAATACTTAGCTGCAAATGATGAACCTAAGGAAGGTGTTTCAATTAGAAACTTAATTCAAGAGTTGAATGTTGTTCCTAGCATGAAAGACCCCATAACTGTGTTTAGTGACAACAATGGGGCGGTTGCTCAAGCAAGAGAACCAAGATCTCACCAACGGACCAAGCACATTATGAGGAAGTATCACCTAATCCGTGATATTATCAAAAGAGGAGATGTGCAAATTGAGAGGGTCACATCAGCAGAGAACGTGGCAGATCCACTTACTAAACCCCTTAGTCGAGAAGCTTTCCAAGGTCATCTTTAGAAGATGGGACTTAGTATAGCTTCAGAATGGCTTTGATGGGCAAGTGGGAGATTGTTAGGAATAGTGTCCTAGAAAGCCGATTGAATATCCGCTTTGTACTTTTCCTTATTGAGATCACAGACAATCTTTGAATAAAATAACGAATTAAGGCAACACTTCTTTATATGCTCTTGTTTGGTATGTGTTTACTTTAGCTGTGCATGTATGAGAACTCCCCTAATCCTGATGCCTTTAGGACTCTATCATTTAGGTGAAATGGTTCATGAAACTAGCCCTATTTCACATAAGTCATGATTAGTAAAATACTGCAAGTCGATGAGTCCTACAGACAATGGGAGTGTCAACCTGCCTCCTCTAAGGCTTGCTTGTGGGATCACGCCCTTAAGAAGGACCACCTTGTTTCATGGAGGTGAAAAGTGTATAGTTGATACGTGAGTGATACATGAGGGTGCTTACTTCAATAAGTAAGTTCACTAAGGTGCCCCGTGTGAGAAGATTCCTAAATGGGAAAGGAAGTTTCTATTTCAGGAAATGGAATCTTCCAGATTAGAAAATATCTCAAGAGTCATTGATGTGATTAATTGATCCTCAGACTTGAGGTTCCATGTCACTTTGTAAGTTAACTCTGTAGTCTTAGGTTTATGCTTTAAAAGGTGTCGCCTTAAACAACTAATTCAAGGCTTATGCTGGGGTTGTACAAGTGACTCATGAAAGTGAATGAGAATCAAGAAAGGACCTACACTTGCATTTGCAAGGTGATCGCTTATTGTGTAAGTCATTCATATGCCATATGGAGTCCTTGGCCAAGGCAGTAGATCAAGACATCAAGAAAAGGGTTTCTTGGATTGAGATCAAATAGATATGAAATGCATTTAGCTTTAAGACCAGATTATTAGGGTTTTGATTATTCCCTTACCCTAGATCTTGGTTGAGAGATAGTCAGTAGGAGGATTGTATCTCACATGAATCAATGACTTAAAGGTTCTGTCGAATCGAGACATTCCAATTTAGCTAGGGATTAAACACCTGTTGCTAGACTATGGTCGTTTAATCTGTCGACTAATTAATTAATTAGTGAATTAATTAATTAAGGTCACTGCTAATTGAATTGAGAACCTAGAGGGTCACACACAATAACTTGGTTACATGAGTTGAGGCTTTAAAATGATTAAACGAGTTAATCAAGCCAAGAGGGTTCCACACGTATGAAACCACACATGTGGGTCACGTGACTGGACATGTGTCCTTGGGACACGTGTGTCACACGTGTATGTTTGTTTGTATATTAAATAATTAATGTGTTAATTATTTAATAGACTTTGGTTTAATTTTGAATTAAAATGAAAGTCTTGTTTTGGAGAAAATTAATCTAGTTAATTAATTATGAATTAATTAATTAGATAAAATAAGTTATTTATTTATTTAATAAATAAACTATAAAATTATCCAAAAGGAGTTTGGATATTTTTAGCTCTCTTAAAAGTTGATTTGAATTAGAATTCAAAGTGAAAGTTCAAAATTACTTGATGATCAAGTAGTAAGAGAGAGGGACCAAATCCTTAGTCAATAAGGACTAGGATTTCGGCTGCCCCTCTCTACTTATATATAGGGGAGCTCGAACTCCCCTTAGAGAGTGATTGACAATTCTTTTGGTTCATGTGTTGAACACCGTCCTTTCTCCAATATCAAATAAACCCTAGGTTAAACCTAAACACTAACTAGAGAACTAGCATACTTACTAGTTATATTGTAGTCAAGTTGGTGAACTATCACTAGAGAGCTTCAAGTAAGAAGTTTTGAATATTCGAGCTTTACCAAGGAGAGGGGATCAAGCCGCGAGAAGAGTGTTCTTGGGTGGTTTGAAACGCTTCAAGAAAGATTATTGAAATGTAAGTTTCTAATCTCTACGAATTTGGATACACGATTGCGAGTCCAAGATACTTTTGTTGGAAAATTTTTTAAATTTCCGTTGCTTTCTGATTCCAGTTTTCCAACAATTATTACATAAGTAAAAGTAGCAAAGTATGGAATACTAAACATAGAAAGACAAAAATAAAGACTCCACGAAGACCTTATTCCCCGCCTAGCATACCCTGTAAAAAGACTAAAAACAATGTGGGGTGTCAGTCCAAGGGCTGACTGAGGGGCATAATAAATACATCACATGCATATGCAATCCATAACTTTGGGTAAAGTTTTAGAATAACCTAAGTGGGTAGTGTAGGAAAAGCATCGCTCGAAATTACGGATATCAAATTTTTACTTGACAATTCATAATCATTACGTGGCCAGGCGAGTGGACCATTCTCTAACCTTACTCCCATAGTGTGTGCATAAGACTTGATTAAGAGTTCGTACATAACATAATCATAATCATAATATCCATAATCATAACCATAATCATGAGAAATAACCATAATTTTCCATCCTTCTTCCTCCGGGGCTGTGGAAGGGTTTGCAAGGCCCAGACCACCTCATAGGATAATATCGAGATGGGGGGATCAGGACTCCAACCCTCTCCTTCGATAGGTTAACCATCAGCTCAAGAATATCCTCGTGTCCCGGGCCTCCTGGTCGTGCGAGGTTATTCTCAAAGGGCACTATATTCAATGGCTTATACGATGGTCTGATACTGTAACGACCCAACGAGGGTATCCACGCCTATCCCGTGCTACGTACGTAGCTTGTATATAGAATTTCCATCCATATACGCTCCAAGCTCGAAGCAAGCTGTGACAAACGAACAACCTAGCTAGGTGGTACTAGACTCACAAAGCGAGTATGTAACATCCCGTTCGTCCTATAAATAAGGTACGTCACTTTTAAACCTTTTTATGTGTGTAATTATGTGATTTTGTGCTTTGCACGGCCCTATTTTGAACTCTTTATGAGTTTAGGGGCTTGTTTGCAATTTTCTCTTTTTAGGGGTTTTTCGGTCATTCCTCGTTCGATCGAGATTTCGACCTCTTTGACCCCTTTAACGCGTTCAGGACAGCGAAACGAGTCCGTAGACTCTGAGTTTGCCCAATTCTGACTTCGTTAGCCCTTTCTACCGATCGTTTCTTCGCGCGAGGACCGGGATAAATATCTATCTTCATCGTTTTTCGTGCCATAACTCAGCTGCTCTCTCTCTCTCCTCCCTCTCCCGCGATACACGTTACCCACACACACTCGGAGGTGTGTTTTCACACACTCGTCCAACTCGCTCGTTTCTCGACGGATTTCGACGAACCAATAGTGCTTTTCGACGGGCTCGACGACGCAGTCACAACCGTACCAAGAAATCGGCCAACCGATGACCGACGGAGGAGAAATCGCCGATTTTCAGTCGCGTGCGGAGGGGAGTGGCGGACGCGGCTTCGCCGCCCATTCGCGGCGGTCTCCGGCGGACTTCCGGCGACACGCGCCACCCACCCAGGTAAAGGAGCTCCCGGCGTGAACTTCTGGACAGACGGCGCCGCCAACGGGGCGGCGAGGAGGCCGCACGCGCCGCCTGAAGCTCGGGGCGGCGGCGGCGGTTACTGTAGCGGCGTGTTTCGCCGCTTTCCGGCGACTTTTTCCGACGGGGCTTGGTGGTTTCCGGATGTTTTCGACCTCCTGAACCCATTTCCGGCATCAGTTTGGGACGAATCGCGGCGGAGATGGCCGAACCGGCGAGTGGCGCACCGGCAGCTTTTCGGCGGGCGATTTGGCCCTCTTCCGGTGGGTTTTTGGTGGTGGTCCCTTCACGGAAGTTGCTCAGAATATCGAAACGTAGCGGATGGCGTTGGCCCCAACTCGAGAACCGGCCGGCGGCGGCGAACCGGTGGTGGACCGGTCTGGACCGGCGGTCCGATTTTCCGGCGACTTTTCCGGCGGTTGGCTAGGGGGCTTTTGTAGGGCTCGTTACGGGGTTTCCAACGGTATGTCCGGATTTTATTTTCGTTTAGCGGTTTGCGTTTAATTTCAGTTTTCGTTCTAGGGTTTCGGTTCGGTTTTTCTTTAACGAAGTCTTGTGTGTTTGGTATTTTCTGAAATTGGTTGAGGGTTTTTGTCAAGCAGGCCGAGGCGTACGTTTCTGTCCTTCCGGGGAATTTTCCGACCACCGGAGGTGGTGGTCCGGCGGCGGCACGTGGCGGTCCGATTGGTTCCGGGGGCGGCATTCCGACGCCCTTTGGGCAGCAAGTTCCTCTCGTCGTGGTGAGTCCAACGCCACTTTTCGTTCGTCAATCGGATGTCCGGTTGATTTTATATGAATTTTCGAAGTTATTGTATTTATTTTCGTTAATTGTTTTAATTGTAAATTCGGCCTTGTATGAACTATGAAATTGGAAATTGTGAATTGTATGATATATGAAAGCTTGAATTACTGATTTATTTGTGCTCCAATGTGTATGAAAACTTGTATGAATTATAATTTGAAATATTTGGATAATTTGATTTGTAAATTGAACCCCCGACTTGTTGATTTTGCTACTTGGTTACTCTAGAGGGGGTATTTGTGTAATTTTTGAGTAAAGTAGGAATTTGTTTAAATTGAATTAATAGACCTTAGTAATGTAATGTAATGTAATGTATGAATTGAATATGTAACGTATGAATTTAATGAACTTAGTTTGATTAGGATTTGACTTATATGAAATATGAAACAAGCTATTATGATTTATTTGATTTGTGAGCTACGTGAATTTGTATGAATTGTTTTGTGTGAGGAATTGATATGAAATGATATGAAGTGCTTTGTCTTTAATTTCGTTATTTGCATTAATTATGCACATGAACATGACTTAATGTTTTGTTTTTCATATAATTTATATGAACTTGAACTTTGCTGATGTGATTGCATTTATTAAGTGTTGAGCATTGCCGTGCGTCTCTGTGTGGTTGTCTGAGTTTGAGTCTAAGCCCTGTGTTGTGTTTATGTGTTCAGTTGGTTCAGGTGCACCCGGGGTGGTGACAAGTGAGTCGTGCGGGTTCCGGGGTGGACCTTCTGCTTTGTGTTCGGCTGTGTTTGGTACCAGGTGAGGTTAGGATATAGTTATACCCTATTACAACGTGCCCGTTTTCGAATGCATGCGGTTTATAAGCCTTATGTATATGTAGATATGTGTGAAGTACGTATTTTGCTGGTTTTGTCATATGATTTGATTTGAAAATATGAAACGCTATGTATGAGCCTATGTATGCTTTGTTTCAGTTCTGTTATGATTCCGAGGTCAATGTGTGATATGTACGTGTGATATGATAAGCACGATATGCATGAGATATGTCTGTCTGTCTGTGTGTGGCAAGTTAAGTTTCCGATATATGTCTGTTTATCTGTGTGATGGGCCCCGGAGATTGTGGGTAAGGGAGACCCGGGACGACCATCGGGGTCGCCGGTTACGACCCCTGTGCACTTCTCCAACAAACGGGAGACTTAGTTCTCCTATGCCGACGGAGCGCATTTTGGCTGGCCGTCGAAGGAACCGGGCGGGATCCTCCGGTTCATATGTTTCGTTCTGTGGTGGGTTGAGAGGGGCACCTCTCTTCCCCAATGGTGTGCAGGTGGGATTGATTTATGAGTTTTGCTTCGATTTGAGTAAGTGTGTTCTTGTTGGAAAACACGAAACAGAAAGCAGCGGAATTTAAAAATTTTCCCAACAAAAGGACCTTGAACTCGTAATCGTGTAACCAAATTCGTAAAGATAGAAAACTTACTTTTCTTTTATTCTTTCTTGAAGCGTTTCAAGCCACCCAAGAACGCTCTTCTCGCGGCTTGATCCCCTCTCCCTGGCAAAGCTCGAATCTTCAAACTTCTAACTTGAAGTCTCTAGAGAAAGTCCACCAACTTGATCACAATCTAACTAGTAAGGATGCTAGTTCTCTAGTTAGTGTTTAGGCTTAACCTAGGGTTTAATTTAATCTTGGAGAAAGAAAGGTGTTCAACACATGAACCAAGAATTGTCAATTAGCTCTAAAGGGGAGCATGAGCTCCCCTATATATAGGAAAGGGGAGGGACGGCCGAACCTAGTCCTTATTGGACTAGGATTTGGTTCCTCTCTCTCCTATTACTTGATCATCAAGTATTTTCCAACTTTGACTTTGAATTCTAATTCTAGTCAACTTTTAAGAGAGCTTAAAAATATCCAAACTATTTTTGGATAATTTTATACTTTATTTATTATAAAATAAATAACTTAATTTTATCTAATTAATTAATTCGTAATTAATTAACTAGATTATTTTCTCCAAAATTAGACTTTCTTTTTAATTCAAAATTAAACCAAAGTCTATTAAATAATTAACTAATTTAATTATTTAATATATATATATATATATACACGTGTGTGACACGTGTCACAGTGACACGTGTCACTCACGTGAGCCACACGTGTGAATTCACACGTGTGGAACCCTCTTGGTCCGATTAACTCGTTTAATCATTTTCAAGCCTCAACTCATGTAACCAAGTTGTTGTGTGTGACCCTCTAGGTTCTCAATTCAATTAGCAGTGACCCCAATTAATTAATTCACTAATTAATTAATCAGTCCACAGATTAAACGACCATAGTCTAGCAACAGGTGTTTAACCCCTAGCTGAATTGGAATGTTCAGATTCGACAGAACCTTTAAGTCATTGAATCATGTGAGATACAATCCTCCTACTTACTATCTCTCAACCAAGATCTAGGGCAAGGGAATAATCAGAACCCTAATAATCCGGTCTTAAAGCTAAGTGCATTTCATATCCATTTGATCTCAATCCAAGAAACACTTTTCTTGATGTCTTGATCTACTGCCTTGGCCAAGGACTCCATATGGCATATGAATGACTTACACAATAAGAGATCACCTTGCAAATGCAAGTGTAGGTCCTTTCTTGATTCTCATTCACTTTCATGAATCACTTGTGCAGCCCCAGCATAAGCCTTGAATCAGTTGTCTAAGGCGACACCCTTTAAAGCTTATACCTAAGACTACAGAGTTAACCCATAAAGTGACAAGGAACCTCAAGTCTAAGGATCAATTAATCACATCAATGACTCGTGAGATATTTCCTAATCTGGAAGTTTCCATTTCCTGAAATAGAAACTTCCTTTCCCATTTAGGAATGTTCTCACACGGGGCACCTCAGTGAACTTACTTATTAAAGTAAGCACCCTCATGTATCACGCACGTATCAACTATACACTTTGCACCTCCATGAAACAAGGTGGTCCTTCTTAAGGGCGTGATCCCACAAGCAATCCTTAGAGGAGTCAGGTTGACACTCCCACTGTCTGTAGGACTCATCGGCTTGGAGTATTTTACTAATCATGACTCATGTGATATAGGGCTCGTTTCATGAACCATTTCACCTAAATGGTAGAGTCCTAAAGTCATCAGGATTAGGGGAGTTCTCATACATGCACAACTAAAGTAAACGCATACCAAACAAGAGCATATAAAGAAGTGTTGCCTCAATTCGTTATTTTATTCAAAGATTGTCTGTGATTACAATAAGGAAAAGTACAAAGCGGATATACAATCGGCTTTCTAGGGCACTATTCCTAACAATCTCCCACTTGCCCGTCAAAGCCATTCTAAAGCTACTCTAAGTCCCATCTTCTGAAGATGACCTTGGAAAGCTTCTCGACTAAGGGGTTTAGTAAGTGGATCTGCCACGTTCTCTGCTGATGTGACCCTCTCAATTTGCACATCTCCTCTTTTGATAATATCACGGATTAGGTGATACTTCCTCATAATGTGCTTGGTCCGTTGGTGAGATCTTGGTTCTCTTGCTTGAGCAACCGCCCCAGTGTTGTCACAAAACACAGTAATGGGGTCTTTCATGCTAGGAACAACATTCAACTCTTGAATGAAGTTTCTAATCCAAACACCTTCCTTAGCTGCATCATTTGCAGCTAAGTATTCGGCCTCAGTGGTCGAATCTGCAGTGGTTGTTTGCTTGGAACTCTTCCAACTCACTGCTCCGCCGTTTAGGCAGAAAATGTATCCTGACATTGACTTAAAATCATCTAAGTCAGATGCAAAGCTTGCATCGCAGTATCCTTCGATAGTAAGATCTTTCTGACCTCCGTAAATTAAGAATAAATCTTTAGTACTCTTCAAGTACTTAAGAATATTCTTCACGGCAGCCCAGTGACCATCTCCAGGGTCAGATTGGAAACGACTCGTTACACTAAGTGCATAAGCCACATCCGGTCGAGTACACAACATTGCATACATTATGATACCTATTGCTGATGCATAAGGTGTATGAGTCATTCTTTCCTTCTCAAGGTTAGTCTTAGGACACATCTTCTTTGAAAGACATGTTCCTACACTCATAGGAAGGTTCTTAACCTTTGCAGACTCCATATTGAATCTCTTCAATACTTTGTCAATGTACATCGACTGTGATAGTCCTATTAACCTTCTAGATCTATCTCTATAGATTTTAATTCCAAGGATATAGGACGCATCACCAAGATCTTTCATCTCGAATTGGTTCGATAACCATAACTTAGTCACTTTCATGTCATCCTTCGAATTCCCAATAAGAAGGATGTCATCAACATAAAGTACTAAGAATTGCACTGAGGTCTCCAATTCCTTTCTATACACACATGATTCATTCGAAATTTGGATGAAGCCAAAAGCTTTGACCGATTCATCAAATCGAATGTTCCAATTCCTAGAAGCCTGTTTCAATCCATAGATTGATCTTTGGAGTTTGCAAACCTTTTGCTTACTCCCACTGAATGTGAAACCTATGGGTTGCTCCATATAAATGTCTTTGTCAATGTCACCATTGAGAAAGGCAGTTTTCACATCCATTTGCCATATCTCATAGTCATAATATGCAGCAATGGCAAGCATGATCCGAATAGACTTTTGCATTGCAACTGGTGAAAAGGTTTCATCAAAATCCACGCCGGGTCTCTGAGTGAATCCTTTTGCAACCAGTCTTGCTTTGTAGGCTGCAATGCTTCCATCAACTCCAAGCTTTCTCTTAAAGATCCATTTGCAACCTATGGGTTTGACCCCATCAGGCAAATCTACCAAGGTCCAAACTTGGTTGGAGTTCATGGAATCCATTTCGGATTTCATGGCTTCTATCCACTGTTCAGAGTCAGAATCTGAAAGTGCCTCCTCATATGTTAAAGGATCATTATCCTTTTGAGAGATTTCATGGAAGAATCCATACCATCTCTCCGGCTGTCTAGGAGTACGTTCAGAACGCCTTAGAGGAGGATTTTCGTGTGTATCGAAATTCGTGATTGGTTGTGGTTGATCAGAGTGGGACGTTTCTTCAGTGGGTGGTGTGGGGTCATTTTGTACTTCTTCTAATTCTATGATCTTGCCTTTCTTTTCTTTAAGGAACGGTTCCTCAAGAAAAGTGGCATTTCTGGAAACAAACACCTTTTGTTCAGATTGATCATAGAAGTAGTATCCTATGGATTCCTTAGGATAACCTACAAAGTAGCATAAGTTAGAACGAGATTCTAACTTATCTCCCACTGTCCTCTTCACGTAAGCAGGACAACCCCAAATTCTTAAGTAAGAATAACTAGGGATTTTACCATGCCACATTTCATAGGGCGTTTTAGGGACTGACTTAGAGGGAACTAGATTCAAAATCTTTGCTGCACTTTCTAGGGCATAACCCCAGAAAGAAGGTGGTAAGTCAGTGAAACTCATCATGGAACGAACCATATCAAGTAGGGTTCGATTCCTTCTCTCAGAAACTCCATTGAGTTGAGGAGTTCCCGGAGGAGTCCACTGAGAGATAATCCCATTATCTTTGAGATGATTAAGGAATTCTTCACTAAGATACTCGCCTCCTCGATCAGATCGGAGTGTTTTGATCTTGTGACCAGTTTGGTTCTCAACCTCCTTTTGAAATTCTAAGAATTTCTCAAAAGCTTCAGATTTATACTTCATTAAGTATACATAACCATACCGACTAAAGTCATCAGTAAAGGTTATGAAATACTGATGATTGCTTCTAGTGCTTACACTAAGCGGTCCACAAACATCAGTATGGATCAAATCCAGAACCTTAGTGGCACGTTCCACAGTTCCTTTTGAAAGGAACTTTGGACATCTTTCCTTTGAGACAGGATTCGCAAGAAGTTAACTCTTTGAGATCATTTACAGAGAATGATCCTAAAGTGTTTATCTTGCTAATTCTGTTCTTGGAAATGTGTCCTAATCTAGCGTGCCATAAGGGAGCTGAAACTTTGTCATCTCTCTTACGCTTTGTTTCTCGTTGTATATTCATAATATTGATATTTTGAGTTAGGTAAAGTCCATTACTTAGAGTACCGATATGAACGGAAGAGTTGTTCCGTTTGATAAAGTATTTACCATTCTTAATATAAGTTTCATAACCTTCACAATCTAATATTGGAACTGAAATTATATTACGAATAATTTTCGGTACATAAAGGACTTTGTTTAATACTAACTCAAAACTACCTAAATCTAATCTAATTGTGCCTAAAGCTCGAGCTTCAACGTTTGAGCCATCGCCGATCTTCAAGACACATTCTCCTTCTTTGAGTTGTTGAACTTCACTTAGCATCTGTACATCATTACAGATATGAGTTCCACAACCGGTATCAAGTACCCAAGAACTAGAATTAATAGAAAGATTTACTTCAACGAGAAAGATACCTTTCTTTAGAGTAGCCTTGTACTCTGGGCAGTTTCTCCTCCAATGTCCCGCTTTGCCACAATGGAAGCAAACATCCTCTTTCTGATCACGCTTCTTCTTTTGGGCCTTCCCCTTCGAAATGCCTCCAGTGGGCCTAAGGGGTTTCTTCTTCTTCTTTTGGGCTTTCTTGCCCTTACCTTTAGAAGGCCCAGAAGAGGAAGATGGAGCATTCACCATCAAAACCTTATTGTCCTTCTTGATCGTGCTTTCAGCAGTCACAAGCTGACTAATCAGCTCAGCTACAGTAGCACCAGCATGATTCATATTGAAGTTAAGGACAAATGGGTTGAATGATGGTGGGAGCGAAGCTAGCAACAAATCCACTGAAAGCTCATCTTTCTGCGGCATGTCCATGGAGGCAAGTTTCTCAGTAAGGGCAAGAAACTTGAGTCCATATTCATGGACACTTGAACCTTCCCTCATTCTCAAGTGGAATAATTCCTTTGAAGTGTTATACCTTGTAACACGTTCATGAGGGCGGTAAAGTTGCTCTAAGTGGTCGTAAATCTCCCAAGCAAATTCCATGGCCTCATGTTGTCTTTGCAAGTCCGGAGACATGTTAGCCAACATAAGGCAACGGGCTTGGAGATTATCATCCTTCCACTTCTGAATCGCATCCCGCTCGGCCCGAGTGGGAGCCTCCCCTTCAGGAGTGGGCTCCCCTTCGAAGAGAACATAAGTTCTCTTCTCAGAATCTAAAATGATTTTTAGATTCCTCAGCCAATCAGAATAGTTGGGACCAGTCAACTTGTTTGACTCGAGGATCGATACAAGAGGGTTTTTGGTTGCCATTTCAAAACACGTAGAGAATCACAGAATCTACGACCTAAATGGTAAAACAGAGAACTAGTGAGCATGCTGAATTATAACGATATACAAAAGATAAGGTCTTTAATCTAATGTAGCTCCCACTGTTTTTCAAAGATCTATAATTCCCAAAGATCTAAGAGGAACATGTTTCCCAATGGGTACTAAGATCCCAGGCATTTTACCTCGAACCCACGACTCGCGGACATTCTAAGTAAGAACCCTATGTAGGTACAACTTACCAATTCTAACACCTTTAGAACTCTTAGTAATTGTTTTTGCATCACCTATCTTTCAATATGGACCCACGACTCGTGCGACATCCATATTTACTTAGGCGTTAAGCTAGACCCATCAATCATAAGATCATGACCAAAACTTAGTTTGAACGACCCACGACTCGCGGACATCGCCCTTGCTAAAATTGACCACGAAATATTGATTATTTAAAATGATCAATTAGGTAACTAAGAACTAACAAGCTCCACTAGCTATCCCACGACTCGCGGACAATAACTAGCTTTACTTACTAAACTTAAAACCTATTGATGGAATGCTAGGAATTTAATTCAAAACTTGCATCTCAAATTAAACACCTATTTGTTCGAAATTAGCTTAATATTTAATGGGAATTTTCGAATCAACCGGAGAGTTGTCCGGTTCGACCTCACCAACATATATGTTATCCAATTTTATTAGTCTTGATTAATGCAAGTACACTTAAATGCATTTCAAACAAGCACATAAACAGATAACATGTCCTAGCATGATACTAACATGTAATGATCATGGGTTCTACCTATCTTATGCGTGATATGTGGGAGCCACTCCACAATCACAAGTTCTAACATACATGCCACATAAACAGTTCAAATCACATAAGGGAAAGCAGTAACAAAATACGAGCCCTATCTCTATTACATTTAACAATTGAGATTCCCCTCCCTAACATTTTGAGGGGTCTTCACTTATGGCCTCCTTGTTACTTGAATGTGGTCCATCTTACTCCATGGGTGCATTGTCTCCAAAATGAAAATAAAACCTCACCACCTATCTCTACTCTCAAATTACAATAAAAAGAAAAAGACATAAAGTAATAAGGCTCAATCTTCATATTGGCCTTAGACAATTACACGGGGCATACCCCGGCCTCAAAAACAGTAATATGGAAAGCCACATAATAAATCACATAACAGTACGCACATAAGTGAGGCTCCAACCTCAATTGAAAAAACGCAACTATAGGGCTCCAACCCCAATTTAAACCATCCATGTGCACAAATTAAAACCATACATAGATCTAAACCCATGATCACCTAACATGCTTTTGCAAGAATTTAAATTTAACCAATAAATTAAAATTCTCGCTTTAAGCTCTAATAGCTTAAAACACGACTTAGATGCAATTCTTGTTCAAGAGCCTTTTCAATAAAACCCGAAAAACAATAAACTAATAAAATTCCAATTAATTTCTGAAAATTAATAATTTTATTCTTTCAATATTTTCAGAAAATAAAGATCGTAATTTTTCCAAAATTCAAATCGCTCAAATTTTCAAAATCCCAATTTAAACAATTATTTCAAAAATAATTCAAATTTAATAAATAAAATTTTTCAGAAAAATTAAAATCGGGATTTCAAGGACTGAAAACACGAAAACACGAAAAACGCCAAAACCGTGCCCGGAACCGCCCGGAACGAGCACAGGCTCGCCGCGCAGCGTCGCGCGCCAGGCGCGCGCGCTAGGCGCACGCCCTGCGCGCGATGCGCGCAGCTTGCTGCTGCTCGCGTGCGGGCGATGCCGGGCGGGTGCTCCCGCGCGGTTGCGGGAGCGTGCGGGCGGCTGTCCCGCGCGGTTGCGGGACAGGCGGGCGGGCGCGCCTAGGCGGGGGCCTAGGCGCTGGCGGGCGTCAGTGGCGGGCAGTCCCGCGCGGTTGCGGGACTGCTGGGCGGGAGGTCGCGGGCCTGGCGTGCTACGCTTTAGCATGTCAGGCTCGCGTTTTCGTAACGCGATTTCGTGTTTCGTACTTTTAGTTCAAAAACCAGAATTCAAAAATACGATTTAAATTAATTTCTATCAAAACGGTTTTCAAGAAACACAATTTAAGAAAACAGTTTCAGAAATTCAAGAAAAATTACAGTTTCGTAATTCAGGCTTTCTAAAAGAACTCAAGAATACCTAATTCGCATCTAAGCCTAAGAATTTCTACCAAATTCAGAATAATTGAGACGAATCAGAAACACGATTAACGAGGTGGCTCTGAAACCACTTGTTGGAAAACACGAAACAGAAAGCAGCGGAATTTAAAAATTTTCCCAACAAAAGGACCTTGAACTCGTAATCGTGTAACCAAATTCGTAAAGATAGAAAACTTACTTTTCTTTTATTCTTTCTTGAAGCGTTTCAAGCCACCCAAGAACGCTCTTCTCGCGGCTTGATCCCCTCTCCCTGGTAAAGCTCGAATCTTCAAACTTCTAACATGAAGTCTCTAGAGAAAGTCCACCAACTTGATCACAATCTAACTAGTAAGGATGCTAGTTCTCTAGTTAGTGTTTAGGCTTAACCTAGGGTTTAATTTAATCTTGGAGAAAGAAAGGTGTTCAACACATGAACCAAGAATTGTCAATTAGCTCTAAAGGGGAGCATGAGCTCCCCTATATATAGGAAAGGGGAGGGACGGCCGAACCTAGTCCTTATTGGACTAGGATTTGGTTCCTCTCTCTCCTATTACTTGATCATCAAGTATTTTCCAACTTTGACTTTGAATTCTAATTCTAGTCAACTTTTAAGAGAGCTTAAAAATATCCAAACTATTTTTGGATAATTTTATACTTTATTTATTATAAAATAAATAACTTAATTTTATCTAATTAATTAATTCGTAATTAATTAACTAGATTATTTTCTCCAAAATTAGACTTTCTTTTTAATTCAAAATTAAACCAAAGTCTATTAAATAATTAACTAATTTAATTATTTAATATATATATATATATATACACGTGTGTGACACGTGTCACTCACGTGAGCCACACGTGTGAATTCACACGTGTGGAACCCTCTTGGTCCGATTAACTCGTTTAATCATTTTCAAGCCTCAACTCATGTAACCAAGTTGTTGTGTGTGACCCTCTAGGTTCTCAATTCAATTAGCAGTGACCCCAATTAATTAATTCACTAATTAATTAATCAGTCCACAGATTAAACGACCATAGTCTAGCAACAGGTGTTTAACCCCTAGCTGAATTGGAATGTTCAGATTCGACAGAACCTTTAAGTCATTGAATCATGTGAGATACAATCCTCCTACTTACTATCTCTCAACCAAGATCTAGGGCAAGGGAATAATCAGAACCCTAATAATCCGGTCTTAAAGCTAAGTGCATTTCATATCCATTTGATCTCAATCCAAGAAACACTTTTCTTGATGTCTTGATCTACTGCCTTGGCCAAGGACTCCATATGGCATATGAATGACTTACACAATAAGAGATCACCTTGCAAATGCAAGTGTAGGTCCTTTCTTGATTCTCATTCACTTTCATGAATCACTTGTGCAGCCCCAGCATAAGCCTTGAATCAGTTGTCTAAGGCGACACCCTTTAAAGCTTATACCTAAGACTACAGAGTTAACCCATAAAGTGACAAGGAACCTCAAGTCTAAGGATCAATTAATCACATCAATGACTCGTGAGATATTTCCTAATCTGGAAGTTTCCATTTCCTGAAATAGAAACTTCCTTTCCCATTTAGGAATGTTCTCACACGGGGCACCTCAGTGAACTTACTTATTAAAGTAAGCACCCTCATGTATCACGCACGTATCAACTATACACTTTGCACCTCCATGAAACAAGGTGGTCCTTCTTAAGGGCGTGATCCCACAAGCAAGCCTTAGAGGAGTCAGGTTGACACTCCCACTGTCTGTAGGACTCATCGGCTTGGAGTATTTTACTAATCATGACTCATGTGATATAGGGCTCGTTTCATGAACCATTTCACCTAAATGGTAGAGTCCTAAAGTCATCAGGATTAGGGGAGTTCTCATACATGCACAACTAAAGTAAACGCATACCAAACAAGAGCATATAAAGAAGTGTTGCCTCAATTCGTTATTTTATTCAAAGATTGTCTGTGATTACAATAAGGAAAAGTACAAAGCGGATATACAATCGGCTTTCTAGGGCACTATTCCTAACAATCTCCCACTTGCCCGTCAAAGCCATTCTAAAGCTACTCTAAGTCCCATCTTCTGAAGATGACCTTGGAAAGCTTCTCGACTAAGGGGTTTAGTAAGTGGATCTGCCACGTTCTCTGCTGATGTGACCCTCTCAATTTGCACATCTCCTCTTTTGATAATATCACGGATTAGGTGATACTTCCTCATAATGTGCTTGGTCCGTTGGTGAGATCTTGGTTCTCTTGCTTGAGCAACCGCCCCAGTGTTGTCACAAAACACAGTAATGGGGTCTTTCATGCTAGGAACAACATTCAACTCTTGAATGAAGTTTCTAATCCAAACACCTTCCTTAGCTGCATCATTTGCAGCTAAGTATTCGGCCTCAGTGGTCGAATCTGCAGTGGTTGTTTGCTTGGAACTCTTCCAACTCACTGCTCCGCCGTTTAGGCAGAAAATGTATCCTGACATTGACTTAAAATCATCTAAGTCAGATGCAAAGCTTGCATCGCAGTATCCTTCGATAGTAAGATCTTTCTGACCTCCGTAAATTAAGAATAAATCTTTAGTACTCTTCAAGTACTTAAGAATATTCTTCACGGCAGCCCAGTGACCATCTCCAGGGTCAGATTGGAAACGACTCGTTACACTAAGTGCATAAGCCACATCCGGTCGAGTACACAACATTGCATACATTATGATACCTATTGCTGATGCATAAGGTGTATGAGTCATTCTTTCCTTCTCAAGGTTAGTCTTAGGACACATCTTCTTTGAAAGACATGTTCCTACACTCATAGGAAGGTTCTTAACCTTTGCAGACTCCATATTGAATCTCTTCAATACTTTGTCAATGTACATCGACTGTGATAGTCCTATTAACCTTCTAGATCTATCTCTATAGATTTTAATTCCAAGGATATAGGACGCATCACCAAGATCTTTCATCTCGAATTGGTTCGATAACCATAACTTAGTCACTTTCATGTCATCCTTCGAATTCCCAATAAGAAGGATGTCATCAACATAAAGTACTAAGAATTGCACTGAGGTCTCCAATTCCTTTCTATACACACATGATTCATTCGAAATTTGGATGAAGCCAAAAGCTTTGACCGATTCATCAAATCGAATGTTCCAATTCCTAGAAGCCTGTTTCAATCCATAGATTGATCTTTGGAGTTTGCAAACCTTTTGCTTACTCCCACTGAATGTGAAACCTATGGGTTGCTCCATATAAATGTCTTTGTCAATGTCACCATTGAGAAAGGCAGTTTTCACATCCATTTGCCATATCTCATAGTCATAATATGCAGCAATGGCAAGCATGATCCGAATAGACTCTTTGACCCCTTTAACGCGTTCAGGGCAGCGAAACGAGTCCGTAGACTCTTAGTTTGCCCAATTCTGACTTCGTTAGCCCTTTCTACCGATCGTTTCTTCGCGCGAGGACCGGGATAAATATCTATCTTCATCGTTTTTCGTGCCATAACTCAGCTGCTCTCTCTCTCTCCTCCCTCTCCCGCGATACACGTTACCCACACACACTCGGAGGTGTGTTTTCACACACTCGTCCAACTCGCTCGTTTCTCGACGGATTTCGACGAACCAATAGTGCTTTTCGACGGGCTCGACGACGCGGTCACAACCGTACCAAGAAATCGGCCAACCGATGACCGACGGAGGAGAAATCGCCGATTTTCAGTCGCGCGCGGAGGGGAGTGGCGGACGCGGCTTCGCCGCCCATTCGCGGCGGTCTCCGGCGGACTTCCGGCGACACGCGCCACCCACCCAGGTAAAGGAGCTCCCGGCGTGAACTTCTGGACAGAAGGCGCCGCCAACGGGGCGGCGAGGAGGCCGCACGCGCCGCCTGAAGCTCGCGGCGGCGGCGGCGGTTACTGTAGCGGCGTGTTTCGCCGCTTTCCGGCGACTTTTTCCGACGGGGCTTGGTGGTTTCCGGATGTTTTCGACCTCCTGAACCCATTCCGGCATCAGTTTGGGACGAATCGCGGCGGAGATGGCCGAACCGGCGAGTGGCGCACCGGCAGCTTTTCGGCGGGCGATTTGGCCCTCTTCCGGTGGGTTTTTGGTGGTGGTCCCTTCACGGAAGTTGCTCAGAATATCGAAACGTAGCGGATGGCGTTGGCCCCAACCCGAGAACCGGCCGGCGGCGGCGAACTGGTGGTGGACCGGTCTGGACCGGCGGTCCGATTTTCCGGCGACTTTTCCGGCGGTTGGCTAGGGGGCTTTTGTAGGGCTCGTTACGGGCTTTCCAACGGTATGTCCGGATTTTATTTTCGTTTAGCGGTTTGCGTTTAATTTCAGTTTTCGTTCTAGGGTTTCGGTTCGGTTTTTCTTTAACGAAGTCTTGTGTGTTTGGTATTTTCTGAAATTGGTTGAGGGTTTTTGTCAAGCAGGCCGAGGCGTACGTTTCTGTCCTTCCGGGGAATTTTCCGACCACCGGAGGTGGTGGTCCGGCGGCGGCACGTGGCGGTCCGATTGGTTCCGGGGGCGGCATTCCGACGCCCTTTGGGCAGCAAGTTCCTCTCGTCGTGGTGAGTCCAACGCCACTTTTCGTTCGTCAATCGGATGTCCGGTTGATTTTATATGAATTTTCGAAGTTATTGTATTTATTTTCGTTAATTGTTTTAATTGTAAATTCGGCCTTGTATGAACTATGAAATTGGAAATTGTGAATTGTATGATATATGAAAGCTTGAATTACTGATTTATTTGTGCTCCAATGTGTACGAAAACTTGTATGAATTATAATTTGAAATATTTGGATAATTTGATTTGTAAATTGAACCCCCGACTTGTTGATTTTGCTACTTGGTTACTCTAGAGGGGGTATTTGTGTAATTTTTGAGTAAAGTAGGAATTTGTTTAAATTGAATTAATAGACCTTAGTAATGTAATGTAATGTAATGTAATGTATGAATTGAATATGTAACGTATGAATTTAATGAACTTAGTTTGATTAGGATTTGACTTATATGAAATATGAAACAAGCTATTATGATTTATTTGATTTGTGAGCTACGTGAATTTGTATGAATTGTTTTGTGTGAGGAATTGATATGAAATGATATGAAGTGCTTTGTCTTTAATTTCGTTATTTGCATTAATTATGCACATGAACATGACTTAATGTTTTGTTTTTCATATAATTTATATGAACTTGAACTTTGCTGATGTGATTGCATTTATTAAGTGTTGAGCATTGCCGTGCGTCTCTGTGTGGTTGTCTTAGTTTGAGTCTAAGCCCTGTGTTGTGTTTATGTGTTCAGTTGGTTCAGGTGCACCCGGGGTGGTGACAAGTGAGTCGTGCGGGTTCCGGGGTGGACCTTCTGCTTTGTGTTCGGCTGTGTTTGGTACCAGGTGAGGTTAGGATATAGTTATACCCTATTACAACGTGCCCGTTTTCGAATGCATGCGGTTTATAAGCCTTATGTATATGTAGATATGTGTGAAGTACGTATTTTGCTGGTTTTGTCATATGATTTGATTTGAAAATATGAAACGCTATGTATGAGCCTATGTATGCTTTGTTTCAGTTCTGTTATGATTCCGAGGTCAATGTGTGATATGTACGTGTGATATGATAAGCACGATATGCATGAGATATGTCTGTCTGTCTGTGTGTGGCAAGTTAAGTTTCCGATATATGTCTGTTTATCTGTGTGATGGGCCCCGGAGATTGTGGGTAAGGGAGACCCGGGACGACCATCGGGGTCGCCGGTTACGACCCCTGTGCACTTCTCCAACAAACGGGAGACTTAGTTCTCCTATGCCGACGGAGCGCATTTTGGCTGGCCGTCGAAGGAACCGGGCGGGATCCTCCGGTTCATATGTTTCGTTCTGTGGTGGGTTGAGAGGGGCACCTCTCTTCCCCAATGGTGTGCAGGTGGGATTGATTTATGAGTTTTGCTTCGATTTGAGTAAGTGTGTTCTGTCTGTCCGTCTGTTATAAGTTCGTGAAACGGGGGTAGATTCGTAAATTAAGATAAAATTTGATATACTTTTAAGCTAATAAGATATGTTCCGATATGTGTGTTAAGTCTGCATGAATCTGAACTTATGTTTAAGAACGTTTGAGTTAAGATTTGTTTGTTTGGTTTTAAACCACTATAAGTATACTATCACGGGAAAACATTTTGGCGTGCAAAAACTAACCCCGGGTTCACGAATGTCGCTTCTTCTATGTGTTGTGCTCTATATATATGTATAGTGTGTGTGTGTCAGCCCCTCGCTCAGTCTTTGGACTGACCCCTCCCCTTTTATGTTTTAGTTCGCAGGCTTTGCTTTGGAGATCGTTGGAGTTCGTGCTAGGCGGCTGTGTATAGGGTCTGTCGAGTCTGTGTCCGTCTGTTTATGTTTATTAAGTTCTGGCTCTGGTTTATAATTTGTAAATGATATATAAGATATGTTTGTGCAGGTTTGTATTTATGATTTGAATTTATGGAATTCGGGACAGGTTAGGACAGGTGCTCGGATTAGTTGAACCCGTTGTGAATATATGATTGCTCGGGACAGGTTAGGACAGGTTACTGCACTAGTTGAACCCGTATATTTGATTCTGATGTATGTACTGCGTTGTATGCTTGATGTGTAAAAGTTTTTGTAAGTTGGCATTTCGCGCTACTTCCGCTGTCATGTTTTGCATATTTTCTTTTGTACAGGGTTAGATACCGCCTAGCTAGTGCGTGTGTTTTTGTTTGTCACCCGTTCGCTGTGACTTGGTGCGTGTGCGGACCTTCCATTTCGTATACGTGTCGGGCCATAGTGCGGGGGTGTGATGCCCCACCGCTTGGGGTGTTACAGAGTAAATCAAACACAAGTATACGGAAGCATAAAATATAATACTTGCATATGGATTCATTAACGACATTACATGTACTTCATAATCCTTCTCGATATAATTAACACAAGGTGGTAATAACAAATCCATCAACTAAGTGACTATCATGGTCCAGCACGAAATGCTCAAAATGCTGGAATGTAAATCATCCTAGAGACCACCACGGTCTAGCTAACAAGATAGTAAATCCGACAATGTACATACTAAATCCATCAACTAACTCCAAAGACAACATAATCAAAGTATGCTACAAGCAACGAGCACAAACTAGACTACAAGACAAGACTCTCAAGAAAGACGGTGCTTAGCTCTACTCCCAAAAGTGACATGTGGACACGAAAGGTAAAGGAGATCAGTTCAAACGGAACCGGTGAGGAGAAGTATACATAATATACATGATGTAAGAGGATCCCATGCATGCTCAAAACCAAAGATCTTTTTAACCCGATCTCATTTGAGAAATCAACGCAAATTTTAGAAAAACTCGAATCACAAACCACACACACATACATAACCGGCTCGGCGAGTACGAGCACTCCATCCTTATTTCCCAAAACCAAGTAAAACAAACCAATCCATCCTTACGCCTTTGATGCTGAGGGTGTACGGCCCCCAAACATCCTTACCCATCTGGAGAAGTCGGTCCATGAAACCTTGTTCTCCCAAGAAAACCTTAACCCCGAAACCTCCTCAGAGTCTTAGTAGTCTTGTCCACCACATGGGAACTACGTAAGACAACACCCGTCGACCCTTGCCTTCCCGGAATGTCACTTATTCCATCCCCGAGAGCTATAAATCCAACCAAGCAAGCGTCCTTGCATGGGGCACCATAACCTCTCTATACAACTCACACTTACTCTTAAAATTACAAGAATACTTACTCAAAGTTCGAAATCATTTTGGGTACTTATCCCATATACCGAAACTTCAGTTTTACTTGCAAACAGTTTTCCATAAACAAATATTCATAGTACGAGCCAAGCTCCCAAAATGTGGCCTATAGGGCCTATACTTACATTTTTGGAAAACGGGTATTTAAAATCAACAAATATGAAAGAGGTCTTATGGTGTCCACAGTTTTGAAAACATTTTATATTATAACTCCTCAACTTTACCATGAGCCCACCGGGGAACCACCACGAGCAACTAAGCGACTCATCCGGAGACTCACCACCTAACAAGACAAAACGTACCAACAAGGGTAAGACTCGACTCGAAACCAAACAAGACGATGCACGGCTTAAAATGAATGTAAATATGCTAATGATGTGCAATGAATGTCCAAGGATGGCATATGTAACGCCCCAATGTTCCAGTCATTCAGGTACGCATGACACGTGTGAGTTTTTCGGGAGTTAGAATTTATTTTAGTTCTTTCGTTTATGAAATTTCTACAATTCATGATAAATTATATGAACTATATTTCAATATGATTACTTGCTATTATGTGAAATTTTATCAATTTGAGAATTATTGTACAAATTGGATTTAATTGTTACGTGAAATAATTACCGAACATGATTTAATTGCTTAATTGTCCTTAAATGCTCATTCACTTTAATTTAAGGACCAAATTGGACCAAATTGATCACTTTTCAAACCTTCCATCCTTAATTGCATAACTTACAAAACTTGGAGGATTTAATTATAATTTCAAATATTTCATCAAATTTAAGAGATGCATTACGTGATGCTTCTTCTTCATTCCATTTTCATCTCTTGCAAACATACACATTTGCTCTCCATCTCTCCCGATCCAAGCTTCAAGAAGAAGAAGGGAATCCATCATCTTTCATCTATTTTTCCATCAAATCATGAACTTTGAAGCTCAAATTCTCCATTTCCATCTTCTTCATCTCATCCTTTTCATTTAAGGTATAAGATTGATGTTTTATGATTCTTGAATTTATTAGGTGAAGCTAGGGTTTATAAATTCTTGAGATAAATGGATAATTTGTTGTTAGAGACATGAATACGTGATCATACCATGAATCCATGCATGAATTCTTGAAGAAATTGAAGTTATATGAATAAATCATCTAGGAGCTTGAAGTTCGTGATTTATGATAATCAAAGGAAGAAATAAATGTTTATATTGGTTTTTATTGCACTTTGAGCATGAACATATGTTTCCTTCATGAATTCCTGTATTTGAGATTGAGTTATGAGTGTTTTATGGAGATTTGATGATGGTTCGTGTATCCCGTGCTTCATTCCCTATTTCTGCATCTTCTATGTAACGGGAACGGCCCTTCCTGTTCCCTTTGTATTTGGGAAAGGCCGTTCCCATGTTTGAATTACATGCATGGCGGCGAGGATGGGAACGACCGTTCCCACTTTGGCTCATAGCAGGAAACGACCGTTCCCACTTTGGCTCATAACAGGGAACGACCCTTCCCATCCTCACCGCCATTCATGCAATTCATAACATAATATTTATATGCACTACAAGAAAATTGTCAATTTCAGACGGAATCAAGTTCGTCGAAAAATTATTATTTTTCGACGGAAAACCGACGGTTTTCCGACGGAATTTGCGAAAAACATATAAAAATAAAAATAGAAATTTACCGACGGAAAGTCCGTCGGTAATCCGTCGGAAATATTTCCGACGGAAAATTCCGTCTATAATCCGTCGAAAAATATTAAACTTTATAATTATTTCTATATTTTAAAATTTTACCGAGGGAAATTTCCGGCGGAATCAAAGCCGTCGGAAAATTATAAAGTTTCCGACGGAATACCGACGGTTTTCCGACGGAAATTGCTAAAAAAATATTAAAATAAAAATAAACATTTCGGACGGAACATTCCGTCGGTAATCCGTCGGAAAATATTAAACTTTATAATTATTTCTATATTTTAAAATTTTACCGAGGGAAATTTCCGACGGAATCAAAGCCGTCGGAAAATTATAAAGTTTCCGACGGAATACCGACGGTTTTCCAACCAAAATTGCTAAAAAAATATTAAAATAAAAATAAACATTTCGGACGGAACATTCCGTCGGTAATCCGTCGGAAAATATTAAACTTTATAATTATTTCTATATTTTAAAATTTTACCGAGGGAAATTTCCGACGGAATCAAAGCCGTCGGAAAATTATAAAGTTACCGACGGTTTTCCGACGGAAATTGCTAAAAAAATATTAAAATAAAAATAAAAATTTCCGACGAAATTTTCGTCGGTAATCCGTCGGAAAATATTAAACTTTATAATTATTTATATATTTTAAAATTTTATCGAGGGAAATTTCCGACGGAATCAAAGCCGTCGGAAAATTATAAAGTTTTTGACGGAATACTGACGGTTTTCCGACGGAAATTGCTAAAAAATATTAAAATAAAAATAAAATTCAAGAAATCTTCCGACGGACTATTCAGTCGGTAATTCCGTCGGAAACTATTAAATTTAAATAAATAAAAATATGTATTTTTAAAAAATTTCAGTAAATATGATTATATTTAATCCATATAATTATATATTTAAAATTTTATATTTTAAATTAATAATAAAAAGTATTTAAATAATTAATTGAAATAAGTGTATAAATATATTTAAAGACATAATATTAATAACAAGTAGGTTGGTCAAGTGGTAAGAGAGTCATCATTCCTTCTTGGAGACCCGAGTTCGAATCCCGGCGTGCACAATAATCGCGGGAATTAATTCTCGCATTAGTTGGCTCGCCGAGCTTTAAGCTCGCCTCGTGGCTCATCTGAGGTGTTGGTGTGGCACGTTTCCGGGGTGGTTCGGGTCTCACAAACGATTTTTTTTTTTTAGTTTATTTATTTTTATTTTATTACCGACGGAAAATTCCGTCGGAAATAATTTTTTTATTTTTTTGGATTAATATTTTCCGAGGGATTTCCGATGGAATTTTTCGTCGGAAAGTCGTTAATTATTTTTTACATTTCGCTAAGATTTCCGTCGGAAATCCGTCGGTAAATTTTTCGGAGGACTACTTATCCGAGAACAATCATCCGTCGGAATTCCGTAGGTAATCCGTCGCTTTTTCATGTTTCCGTCGGAAATCCGTCGGAAAATTCCCTCGGAAATTGACAGTTTTCTTGTAGTGATGCTACATTGTTCATTGCACGTTATCTCGTTACATGATTATGTCGTGCGTCATATTTGGTACCATTATTGAGTCATGTCTCACGAGTGCACAAATGTTTCCGTTTCGTGTCCAGTTCTTCTCCAGGGCGGAGATTATTGAGAGTGAGCACATTCATGAATCCTTGAGTCGTCGTGTCGCCTACCAGGTGAGGTTTAATTGCTAGCTACCTAGAACTCGTATAACCCTTACGTGAACTTTCGACCAAAATGTATATATATATATATATATATCTTCTCCAAAAACACTCATATGATTTGTAAACAACCCCGTGTACCATGTCACAAGCCGTGTACCGTGATTGAACCATGACCATGTTTTGGTGAATTATCGTGTATCGTGCACCGGGAACTAGTGTTTGAGCCAACCGGGAAAGCTTCGGCTGACGGGTAACTCTTACACTCCTCTCTTACCGTGGGGATGAACCCTGAATCTACCAGGAGGTTTGGTGGAGGAAAGAGTCCCGTGCGTGGGAGTCTTGTTCCCGACGTACACCCTGTTACCGTGGATGGTTGGGCCTTGCAAACCCACCGTCATTGGAGGAAGAAGGAGTTCGTGTTATTGATCGTGTGCACTATATGTGACGCCCCGTTTTCTCGAAGGGCGTTCTTACGACATCAACAAGTAAGTTTCTACACTTATGTGTGTTTAATTTAAGAGTTCTTGAATTATGTGATTTAATGTAAATCCAATTTAATATGTGTTCATTCGAATTATTTTAAGATTATTGTCAACTTGATTAATTACACGCATATTTAACCCTAACTATCTAATTTGATTTAATTCAAATTTATTCCATGAAATAATTGTCAAGTTGATTTCAAATTCATCATGTTACTTAACTTGTTTAATTTCGGTTTACTTGAATTCCTTGAGATTAATTGTCAATCATGTGTTTACAAAGTGCCGCTAAATTATACGAAAAGTTTCTAAAATTGAATTGAATTAAACTCTAATTGATAAATCTCTATTTCACTTTTATTTGTAAAATTAATTCGGAGCTTGATTGTTTATTCGTAACTTTACCAATTTTATTTACGATTAATTGTACGCGATATTTATCTTTGCTACGCAATAAGGATACCCGGTTGCATATAGCTTGTGCACAAGACACATTTCTCCCAATCCCTTTTCTCTCTCTCTCTCCTCTCCCACTTTCTCTCTCCCGCGGGTTACTATCGCGGCTTCGGTTACGAGCCCATAACTCGATCGTTTCTCGACGGAATTCAACAAACGAATAGTCCATTTCGATTATCTCGGCGAGACCGACGTAAGAGTACCAATTTCACAGCCTAACGACGAACAGTGGCAGAGTTATGGCCGGATTTCAGTAGCAGCGGCGGAGCTGTCAGACCGCCGCCACTTCGCCGGCGTTTCGGGGCATTTTCCGGCCATTTCCTTGGTACACGCGCCTTGGACCCAGAAAGTAGACTTCCAGGCGCTTCGGTTGACGTCGGATTCGTGGCAATCGGAGCAGCGACGGCGCCACACGCGCCGCCCAAAGCTCGCGGCGGCGGCGCGAGTTACTGTAGCAGCAGCGGCAGAGACTTCGGCGGCCAACGGGGGCCTTTTCCGGCCATCTTTTGGTCTCGGGCTCTTCACGAAAGTTGTTCGGAACGACGAGAACTAGTGACCTGTGATCAGGCGACTCCAGATTCGGTGGTTTGGCAACGGATCGGCGGCGGCAAAGTGGCGGTGCAACGGCGGCACTAACTCCGAGGATTTTTCCGGAAAGCTACCTTAGGGCTTTCGAAGAGCTCATCATGGGTAAGTCAACACCTCTTTCGGATCGCATTTTGGTTCACCGGGTTGGAAGTAATTTGAGTTTGAAGATTTAGGGTTTTCGTGCTCTTAGATTTTAGATCTAGGACAATCGGCTTCGAATTTCCAGAAATTGATTGAGGATTCAGAACGGGAACGAAGACTTCATTCAGGAATGATTTTTCGGGATTTTTCCGGCGACTTTTGACGGCGGCCCGGCGACTTTCCGGCGGCTCCGGTGGCGGCACTCCGGCGAATTTCGGACAGAATGTTCGCCTCGTTGTGGTGAGTTCAACGCCACTTTCCGTTCGTTAATTGGACACTCGGTTTATTTATTACGAATTATTTTGCGTAATTGTGATTATTTGAATTAATTGTTTTAAGTGCAAATAAATTGGTTATTGTTGGTTTGTTGATCGAGATGTATTCCAATCGTATATGAAAACATGTATTGAATGGATTGTGATATGCATGAATGTTTCGATTTACAATTTGAATCCCGATGTGATGAATTTATGCTATGTGTTTAGATATGAAGGGGTGTTAGTGTAATATTTATGAAACTATGAATGTGACTTGAGCTTGTGTACCAAACATTTTGTGAAGTTGTAAAGTATGACTTTAAGTGAATTAAATGCACTCTTTATTTGTATCAAGCATGCCATCTACGTACAACAACTTTGTATGTTTATATAATCAAGTTGCTCTTACTTATGCACTTTATAACTCGACATGAACTTGATGCTTAATTCTAATATTATAATTGAACCCTGTGATATTGGATGATTTAATATGCATTTTCTGAATACATTGACTTCCTAAATTGATCTTGCATATTTGGATATGGAATTGCATGATGGTTGCTTGTAAATATGACCTTGTTGAGCATTGATTTGCCTTGAATGACCACGACACCTCATCCAAGCACAACATGAACACTTATGCATAACCACGATCATGTTGAGCAACGCCGTGCGTCTTGTTTGGTTCATATAGAGTCTAAGTCTGGGCTTCTGTATGTCTTGTCACAGAGTTTGGTGGTGCCGATGGGTCCGAGGTTTAGAGTGTTTGGCCCTTCACACTCTCAGACTCTACTACTACGAGGTGAGGTTTAGGATTTTGTATAGTTACGCGACCTATGGCCTTAATATGCTGATTTCAACCCTTGCATGCGAGTATATCTATTATAAATACGTATGTGTTGGATATGATATGTTTATGACCTTCGGAATCAACTCTGTTTGGAAAAGTAAATATGAAAGCATATATAAGCTGTTTTGAAAAGTACTTTACGTTATGTTCTGTAGCGAGATTGCCATGAAAGTTGGTATATGTGATCCGTCGTGATCTGTTATGTTGTGATCCGTTGTGATCTGTGTGTGGATCGATCCTGGTAAGCTGGGAGCTGGTACGAGTGGAGACCGGCACGGCATAGGGCCGTCGGATAAGCCACTGTGCTAGTTCCATTTGAGATATCATTGCGCGACCTTAGGGCGATGAGGGAGGCGTGATATCTTGAGCCTTCGGTGTACAGCCGGGGAGGACTCTTGTGGGTTCGCAACCCCTTGAGGGTGAGTCTATTTTAGACGGTTTATTCTTGATGGTATGGGGACGGTACATCTCCTCCATCACTGGTGTAGAGGTTGGATTGATTTTGATTTATGTTATGAGGAGTTGAGGTTGGAAGCTCGTACTCGCCGAGCAGTTGATTATGTTATGTTATGGAATTATGAATCGGGATAGAGTCCTTTTGGAAATGGTTTCTAAACTTATATCTATATTTATTTGGGTTGTTTCGAAATGTTTTGGTATGCAACACCTATCCCCGGTTCATGAGTCCATCCTTTTATTCTGTGCTATGCTCTTTATATATATATATTGTGGGTGTGCGTTAGCCCCCTCACTCGGTCAAGTTGACTGACCCCTCATTTACACTTTTAGTTGCAGGATTGTTGGCGTTTGCTAGGCGGAAGTGAGTCTTTTGAGTTGCACTTCGTCGGTCTAGTCTTTCTATTTGCATTTGTCGTTTCACACACTTTACTTATGCTTTGATTTGTAGACTTGAGATTATACTTTACTATTCGGTAGCCCTGCGTGGCACTCTCATTTGGCCCTTGTGGCACTTGATGATTATTACTTTATGTTGATATTCGGGACTAGGGATCTATGCTAGTTGAACCCGTCACCTGCTTTGTATGTTTTGTTTTAAATGCTTTCGCTATCTATTGTTGTTGGTTTTAATTGCTTCCGTACTCTGAGTTTTGGTCAAGTTAGATCCGCCTAGCCTAGTGTGTGAGTTGGTCTCCCGTTCGCTCTGATTCGGATTCGGGCATGGACTTTCATTTCATGTTCCGGGTCTGGGTCATAGTGCGGGGGATGTGGCACTTCTCCGTTTGGGGTGTTACATCCTTAAGTGGTATCAGAGCTCTAGGTTGCAAAACCGAGCTCTTGAGTCGTGTTGAGTCTGTCTAGGTCGTACGGCATAGGAATAACTGCGCATTGCATTTGTTTGACTTGATATTTTGACCCTTCGGCGTGAATTGTTTCGTGATTATATGATTGTGTGCACATTGTGACTTTGATTATGCGACATCTTGTTTTATGTGCTTTATAAATTACAACTAATTGTTGCATTTACGTGATATACGTGTTACATTTCATTTGCATCTTTAATCCGCATGCATCGAATTTAGTGTTTGAATTTCAAGGTGTCCTATGAGTCAACACTAAGATTTCCCTCCGTCAACACTACCTATTGGTACAACAAAAAGACGCCATGATTCGAAGATGAAAGGATTCTTTACCAAGATCAATGTTTATGGAAAGGTTCAGAGTTGAAGGAATAAGACTTGCTATATTGACTTACTACCTTAAAGTCAATTGAAAGATGGAGTTTGATGAATTCTCACCTTGAGGATTCGTTTATTTGGAAGTAGTCACCTTGTGGATGGAAATGAGTCAATGGAGGAGAATCTGGTCAAGTAGAACCGTTTTGAAGGAGTTTTGATGAGCTTTCGCCTTGATGATTCGTTTATTTGGGAATAGTCACCTTGTTGATGGAAACGAGTTAATGTAGAAGAATCCGATCAAGTTCAAGGGATGTGGATAGGTAACCATGTTACATAAGCAACGAGCTACAAACCATCGGTGAGTGTGGAAGGATTTGGTGTCGTTTAGAGTTAACAAACGACAGAACAAGATTGGTTGCTAGCTCTCTGGGTGTCTTCTTTCTGCTGAGGTGGAAGATTCTGCTAAGATCGAAAATTCTACTGAGATGGGAATAGAACACTTAGATGCCGAAATACTTTATCCAAGTTTCAGGATCATATACTATGGATTGCTTTGGGAAGTGCTTAGCACACGATCATCCAACGAAACTCTGAGGTAAATATCTAATTGACAAACGAACCATGGACAACTCCTTGAAGATGAGCAGACTAAGATTTAACGCATAAATGAGAATTCTTGGAAAAAAAAACTGAAGATGATTCTAGTTGAGCAAGGATTACAGTCTAGTAAGGGGTTTGACGATAAACGAGCTTTGCTGAGTTACCACTTTATGAAAAGACTCAAGACAAAGAGGTTCAGATGACGAGGGTTGCATCCTTGACAGCTTAATCAACTCCTACTACTTCATCTCAACTTCCTGTCAAGAGTTTGACACTACGGTGATCGGTACGCCAGACATTCATGGCATTTGCATACATGCATCGCTTAAATACTCTTACCTTGTTTTGCTTGATGTGGGTGACGACCATTGCTATTTTAATTGTGATAACTTGGATACCTGATCTACTAATTGTAACTTGAAATTTCTACTTGTTATGAACCGTGCTAGAATGAATGAGTTATGTATTTATGTGAACTATTCATGCTTATGTGATTTAAAACTCTCTTGATTACTCACTAACTTCCCATATAACATACATACATACTGTAACCTTGTTTTATAGGGATTCCATCGCGATATCCCCCTTGAGTTGAGGTATGAGCGTTGAATCTGCGCTCAAGGGACACCGATATCAGTTGTATAAGGTACACCAAACATGCATCGCATACTTTTCGTCAAGTGTTACTGATGTGTGAATGTATGAATAACTAATCAGTGGATTTATGTGTAAGAGAGACCTTAGGTTCCCACTTTTTACTTGTTGGAGAGATGTAGGATTCTCTCTATTTATGTGGTAGAAAGATGTTGGAATCTTTCTAAGTTTTGCGCGCGAGAGATGTTGGATTCTCTTGTACTTAGATATTCGGAGATGCCGGATTCTCTTGAATCTAGGTGTTTGAGAAATGCTGGATTTTCTCAAACTAGAATGTTGGGAGATGTTGGAATCTGCCCGACTTAGGTTGAGAGACGGGGTTCTCTCAATTATGTGCTTGAGAGACGGGGTTCTCTCAATTATGTGCTTGAGAGACGGGGTTCTCTCTTTTATATTTGCTCGAGAGACGGGGTTCTCTCTCTTGTGGGTGCTGAGGGACGGGGCTCTCTCTCTTACTTGTTGAGAGATGGGATTCTCTCTTGTTTGTTGTGGTTGAGTTACGCGTTGCTCTGACTACGGGTTGCAAGTGGCGAGTCTGAGACGACATCGAGGTTGGGTGCAGTTGCAGCTATCCGATCATGGGAATGACCGACCGAGTTCGAAACATCTAACGGATCAAGTACTCGCACGAACCTCGACGATAACAAGACATTCTAAAGGAGGTTCAGTGTAGATGACCGGAGTAAGCCTCACCATTAGAGTTATGATCTCACGCAAGTTCGGGAGAAGGGTTGGAGCACTACAACTCGAGGATCTACATTTTTCCAGTGGAACCTGGGGACCAGGTTCTCTTAAGGGGGGAAGGTTGTGACGCCCCGTTTTCTCGAAGGGCGTTCTTACGACATCAACAAGTAAGTTTCTACACTTATGTGTGTTTAATTTAAGAGTTCTTGAATTATGTGATTTAATGTAAATCCAATTTAATATGTGTTCATTCGAATTATTTTAAGATTATTGTCAACTTGATTAATTACACGCATATTTAACCCTAACTATCTAATTTGATTTAATTCAAATTTATTCCATGAAATAATTGTCAAGTTGATTTCAAATTCATCATGTTACTTAACTTGTTTAATTTCGGTTTACTTGAATTCCTTGAGATTAATTGTCAATCATGTGTTTACAAAGTGCCGCTAAATTATACGAAAAGTTTCTAAAATTAAATTGAATTAAACTCTAATTGATAAATCTCTATTTCACTTTTATTTGTAAAATTAATTCGGAGCTTGATTGTTTATTCGTAACTTTACCAATTTTATTTACGATTAATTGTACGCGATATTTATCTTTGCTACGCAATAAGGATACCCGGTTGCATATAGCTTGTGCACAAGACACATTTCTCCCAATCCCTTTTCTCTCTCTCTCTCCTCTCCCACTTTCTCTCTCCCGCGGGTTACTATCGCGGCTTCGGTTACGAGCCCATAACTCGATCGTTTCTCGACGGAATTCAACAAACGAATAGTCCATTTCGATTATCTCGGCGAGACCGACGTAAGAGTACCAATTTCACAGCCTAACGACGAACAGTGGCAGAGTTATGGCCGGATTTCAGTAGCAGCGGCGGAGCTGTCAGACCGCCGCCACTTCGCCGGCGTTTCGGGGCGTTTTCCGGCCATTTCCTTGGTACACGCGCCTTGGACCCAGAAAGTAGACTTCCAGGCGCTTCGGTTGACGTCGGATTCGTGGCAATCGGAGCAGCGACGGCGCCACACGCGCCGCCCAAAGCTCGCGGCGGCGGCGCGAGTTACTGTAGCAGCAGCGGCAGAGACTTCGGCGGCCAACGGGGGCCTTTTCCGGCCATCTTTTGGTCTCGGGCTCTTCACGAAAGTTGTTCGGAACGACGAGAACTAGTGACCTGTGATCAGGCGACTCCAGATTCGGTGGTTTGGCAACGGATCGGCGGCGGCAAAGTGGCGGTGCAACGGCGGCACTAACTCCGAGGATTTTTCCGGAAAGCTACCTTAGGGCTTTCGAAGAGCTCATCATGGGTAAGTCAACACCTCTTTCGGATCGCATTTTGGTTCACCGGGTTGGAAGTAATTTGAGTTTGAAGATTTAGGGTTTTCGTGCTCTTAGATTTTAGATCTAGGACAATCGGCTTCGAATTTCCAGAAATTGATTGAGGATTCAGAACGGGAACGAAGACTTCATTCAGGAATGATTTTTCGGGATTTTTCCGGCGACTTTTGACGGCGGCCCGGCGACTTTCCGGCGGCTCCGGTGGCGGCACTCCGGCGAATTTCGGACAGAATGTTCGCCTCGTTGTGGTGAGTTCAACGCCACTTTCCGTTCGTTAATTGGACACTCGGTTTATTTATTACGAATTATTTTGCGTAATTGTGATTATTTGAATTAATTGTTTTAAGTGCAAATAAATTGGTTATTGTTGGTTTGTTGATCGAGATGTATTCCAATCGTATATGAAAACATGTATTGAATGGATTGTGATATGCATGAATGTTTCGATTTACAATTTGAATCCCGATGTGATGAATTTATGCTATGTGTTTAGATATGAAGGGGTGTTAGTGTAATATTTATGAAACTATGAATGTGACTTGAGCTTGTGTACCAAACATTTTGTGAAGTTGTAAAGTATGACTTTAAGTGAATTAAATGCACTCTTTATTTGTATCAAGCATGCCATCTACGTACAACAACTTTGTATGTTTATATAATCAAGTTGCTCTTACTTATGCACTTTATAACTCGACATGAACTTGATGCTTAATTCTAATATTATAATTGAACCCTGTGATATTGGATGATTTAATATGCATTTTCTGAATACATTGACTTCCTAAATTGATCTTGCATATTTGGATATGGAATTGCATGATGGTTGCTTGTAAATATGACCTTGTTGAGCATTGATTTGCCTTGAATGACCACGACACCTCATCCAAGCACAACATGAACACTTATGCATAACCACGATCATGTTGAGCAACGCCGTGCGTCTTGTTTGGTTCATATAGAGTCTAAGTCTGGGCTTCTGTATGTCTTGTCACAAAGTTTGGTGGTGCCGATGGGTCCGAGGTTTAGAGTGTTTGGCCCTTCACACTCTCAGACTCTACTACTACGAGGTGAGGTTTAGGATTTTGTATAGTTACGCGACCTATGGCCTTAATATGCTGATTTCAACCCTTGCATGCGAGTATATCTATTATAAATACGTATGTGTTGGATATGATATGTTTATGACCTTCGGAATCAACTCTGTTTGGAAAAGTAAATATGAAAGCATATATAAGCTGTTTTGAAAAGTACTTTACGTTATGTTCTGTAGCGAGATTGCCATGAAAGTTGGTATATGTGATCCGTCGTGATCTGTTATGTTGTGATCCGTTGTGATCTGTGTGTGGATCGATCCTGGTAAGCTGGGAGCTGGTACGAGTGGAGACCGGCACGGCATAGGGCCGTCGGATAAGCCACTGTGCTAGTTCCATTTGAGATATCATTGCGCGACCTTAGGGCGATGAGGGAGGCGTGATATCTTGAGCCTTCGGTGTACAGCCGGGGAGGACTCTTGTGGGTTCGCAACCCCTTGAGGGTGAGTCTATTTTAGACGGTTTATTCTTGATGGTATGGGGACGGTACATCTCCTCCATCACTGGTGTAGAGGTTGGATTGATTTTGATTTATGTTATGAGGAGTTGAGGTTGGAAGCTCGTACTCGCCGAGCAGTTGATTATGTTATGTTATGGAATTATGAATCGGGATAGAGTCCTTTTGGAAATGGTTTCTAAACTTATATCTATATTTATTTGGGTTGTTTCGAAATGTTTTGGTATGCAACACCTATCCCCGGTTCATGAGTCCATCCTTTTATTCTGTGCTATGCTCTTTATATATATATATTGTGGGTGTGCGTTAGCCCCCTCACTCGGTCAAGTTGACTGACCCCTCATTTACACTTTTAGTTGCAGGATTGTTGGCGTTTGCTAGGCGGAAGTGAGTCTTTTGAGTTGCACTTCGTCGGTCTAGTCTTTCTATTTGCATTTGTCGTTTCACACACTTTACTTATGCTTTGATTTGTAGACTTGAGATTATACTTTACTATTCGGTAGCCCTGCGTGGCACTCTCATTTGGCCCTTGTGGCACTTGATGATTATTACTTTATGTTGATATTCGGGACTAGGGATCTATGCTAGTTGAACCCGTCACCTGCTTTGTATGTTTTGTTTTAAATGCTTTCGCTATCTATTGTTGTTGGTTTTAATTGCTTCCGTACTCTGAGTTTTGGTCAAGTTAGATCCGCCTAGCCTAGTGTGTGAGTTGGTCTCCCGTTCGCTCTGATTCGGATTCGGGCATGGACTTTCATTTCATGTTCCGGGTCTGGGTCATAGTGCGGGGGATGTGGCACTTCTCCGTTTGGGGTGTTACACTATAAATATTTGTGTGATAACTTAATCAATTGGAAACATAATCTTGTACACTGTCGGAGTTTGGTTGGAGATCGTGCACGCCCCTCGCCAGGGCCACTGATTGAATGATTGAAAGTAATTAAAGTGTTTAATCTTGATAGTTGTAATCTCGGGCGAGTTCTATGTTATTCTTGAACTTATATTATCTTCAGTTATAAAACCTTACCAGAGATTATAGCTTGCATGTTATCTGCGCTAATATTTATTTATGCCCCTCACTCAGTCTTCCATAGACTGACGCCTCCACCTTTTAGGTTCTTGCAGGTGCGTGTTAGGGGGGAATCGAGTCGAGTCTAGTCTTTGCATTCAAGTCAAGCACTATGCATTTTATTTATTGTTGCATAGGAATTATTGTTAATGATATTTGTTATGTATTTTAGGAGATGATAATGTATTGATATGTGAGATTAGAATATAGTTCATGGTTTGCTTGACAAATGATCGATAATATAGCATGCTTCCGCTTTATATATTATGCATAATGGTAATTGATTTGAGGGTTAGTCCCTCCTAGCTAGCTTGTTTCTTTTATTTGTCACTCGTTCGCTATAAATTGGTTCATGTACGGATTATCCATTTCATATGTGGATCGACCTATAGTGCGGGGCTGTAGCATCTCTACGTACAGGGATGCTACAGTATAAGTTGAGTAATTACAATCAAACAACATCATATGAGTCATATAACAAGCTTTCAAGTCACTAGACATGCAAATAACATGTGAATCATATTTAGCATATTCTTACACATAATCGAGGCATTCAAGACATTACAATGCACATAAACATGATTCCAAGTCTAATATATCATGTTAGGGGTGTGAGAAGTTTAAAGGGAGTGAAAACGAAGAAAAATGATCAAGATCACAAAAACTCAAATTTTGGACCCAAGGCCCTCCAAACGGTCGTTTTGCCTTAAGCACGTTTTCCAAACGCCTTTTGGGTTTAAAAATCATGGCAATGGCTTCCCACATGGGGGTTTGGGGTTTTAGTTCAAAATCAAAACCCCCGTTTGGCATGCTGTTGTTGCAAAACTCAAATACGAACATATGCTCAAACATGGTGATAAATGCACTCCAAACACTTCAAAATCATGCTCCAAGGTTCATTCAACATGAATAAACAAAATTAGACATCAAATACCATGACAAGAGCATCTAGGAACAAGTATTCATCAAGAAATTCCATAAATTCATTAAAGAACTTCATCTTCTTCAACCTCATGAAAGCTTCATGCTTAACAATGGTGAAATCTTTAATCATACATAAAACTAAAAGATATCTATCACATTCTTCATAAAATCACATCAGGAACAAGAATCCGTCATCGAATCAACCTAAAACAAGCTAGAACATGAATATGCATAATTTCCCCATAAAAGCTTCAAAGGTCAACAATTGTGGTTTGTTCAAACAAGCATGAAAAATGAGAAATTCTTGCATCAAATTGTTCCTAACATCATAAGAAACATATTTCCATCATAAGATTCGAATTTAATCCATCTAACTTGAACCCTAGATTCACATTCAAGCTTAGAAACTTCAGGAAAACAAACCCAACAAAAGAGCACACAATCTTACCTTGAGAGCTGTAAATCGAAGAGGGGAACTCATTCTTTAGTCTTGAATCTCCAGCTTTAATCTTCACTCTTGGCTCTTGAAGATGGCTTGAAGGTGTTCTTAGTGTTCTTGAGGGAATATGAATAGGTTGAGAGAAAGTGTTTGAGAGAAATGACTTGAATCTTATGAAATAACTTTAGAATGAACTTAGGTGTTATAATCTGATTTGGGTCAGGTATTAGGGTCATGGAGTGGGTCATACGGGTCGGATTTAAGTGAAATTGGGTCACAAATTGGGTTAAATCTGAAATTGCGTCGCGGTCAGCAATTAAGGCTTAAAAGGTTGACTTTTCGTAAAATAGCCATAACTTCTTCGTTCGAACTCCGATTTGAGCGATTCAAAAGCCCACGAACTTGTAATCCAGCTATCTACTGAAACTCATTAAGTTCTATCTAGTTCCAGGCTCGCAAAATAAATTTGCCAATTAGTCCCTAAATTATGTTTTAATGTCCTAATAACCACATTGTTTCGTTAAATTATAAAACATGTTATCAAAGCTCAATAACAACAATACGAGCACACAATTATCACATTATGAAGCCACATATATCATGAAAATAATATATTCCACATAAGCACAAAACAACACTCGAATAGAGGCATAAATTCACATAATTCATGCAAGGAAAGGTAAATTGTGCTCTCTCGTATGAAACCATACCTGGAACGAGATGCCGGGCGTCACAGATACCGCACCAGTCTCCATTCACACATTTCCCCGGGGCCCAATAACATGTGCATAATCTCGCCAAAAACATTTTCATGAAAGCATTTGAACAATGATTCATTTTCCAAAGTATAAGTATAATTAATACATTTTGGCTAAAATATTACACGAGATATTACGGGTTCTAAATAGCTAGAAATAAACCTCACCTTGACAAGAGAGAAGATAAGAGAAGCTTAAGGACCCTGCTCCTCAATCACCGGATTGAGCTCTGTGCAAGAAATACAATTGCACATAAGACTCTAGACTTATGAACCAATTAATCGACGAACGACATGTTTATGATATGAGATGAGATGAGATATTAATGTCAATAAATCATAAAAATAGTCATGTACACAATTAATGTCCCACGGACCATGTAGACAAGCAAGATAACGAAGAGAATTAAAATTACACAAGTGGTGCTCCCGGGGCTCCATCCCGGCCAGAACTAAATTTATTTCAAAATGGATCCCGGCTGGGACATAGCTCTAGTAGCTATGTCTACATAGCTATCCCGGTCCGGACACCTTGCCCCGATACCTTAGTGCCATGCCATCCCGTCCGGGATCTATAATTTGAAAGAAATTAATTTTTAATCCCGACAAAAATCATCCTGGCCGGGAGCCAAGACCTGTTTTGAAGTCTACAAGGGGATCCCGATCGGGATGAAAAGTGAACTGAAAAGGTTTCATGGCCGGGAACCAAAGCTCGAAAATAGGGGCATGGCAGGGCAGCTTCGGAAATGTAAGCAACAATCACCCAAACTCACTCAAAAGCTGAAAAAACAAGTCCCAATATACATATAACAACACTAAACACATTATACTTCAACAAGGCATCATATAACACACATTTGGGCACTTAGATCATCAAAAACTCTACACATAAAACCCTAATTCAATACATATCAATAAATATACCAACAACCCAAAGCATACTTACATTAAATCTTAATCTCACATATATATTCACATACGCATGCTTAAAATAAAGAATACACACCCAAATCACCAAACCCCTAACTATTCAACGTAAACACATACACGTACACACACAAACATATATATACCAACCTTGAAGAAATGGAGGGAAAAGAGAAAATGTAGTGATGGAGATGATCAAGATGATGGGTGGAAATGGTGATACTCCTCCTTCTCCTCCTTCTTGCTTGAATAAAATGGAATGTGTGTTTGAAGAGTTCGAGAGGAAGTGTGTGTTTATGGTGTGTTAGAGATTTAGTGTGTGAAAGTGAGATAGGGGTTGGGTGTTTGTATATATTTATGTAATGTATGATATATTAGTGAATGTATAATGTATGTATAAAATGAAATGGAGATATTATGATATAATTTATGTATATAAGTACATGTATTTTATAGTATAATATGTAATGTATGTATAAATGTGTGTGTATATACATACACACACACACACACACACACATATATATATATATACATAAAATACTAACCTTTTTATAAAAAAGTAACCTTTATATATATATATATATATATATATATATATATATATATATATAAGTTAGAAAATATGCAAATGTTTATGAAATGAAAGAGCTTTATAAAATATGTATGTTATGGAATGAAATGAAATGAATACAATATAATTGAAGTGCTCACACAAGGAAAATAAATCACATAATTCACATAATTCACTTAGACATCTAATTCAAATAAGCATGCAAACAATTCTAACTCTCAAACTCACAAGTGTACCTGTACGACGAAAACACGGGACGTAACAACCCTCCTCCCTAAAAGAATCTGGTCCCCAGATCTACTACTTGGTTGGGAACAACTCTAGATGAAACTTCTTCATTTTGTCCTCGGTTTCCCACATGGATTTCTCAGTTTTATCACTCCTCCACAAAACCTTTACCCATGGGATTTGCCGGTTTCTTAACACTTGAAACTTGCGATCCAAAATCTTTTCCGGTCTTTAGACAAAAGTTAAATCCGGTTGCAAATATGTTTCTTCAACATATTCAACAGGGAGAATCTCGGACTCATCGGGATAGTACTTCCTTAATTGAAAAACATGGAAGATATTATGAATCCCGATTAAGCTCGGTGGTAGGTCCAAACGGTAAGCCACTTCACCAATCTTCTCAAGAATCTCAAATGGACCTAGATATCGAGGGTTAAGCTTCCCTCTTTTACCAATCCGAGAAAATCCCTTGCGAGGACACACCTTTAAGAACACCCAGTCTCCCATTTCAAACTTAAGTGTAACGCCCTGACTCTTCGACCGTACAGGTACGCCGTTATGAGAGTGTTAAGTGAACTTTTAATTTATTTAATTATCTCTTATATGTTTATTATATTTTTTATATGTTTTTTTGAATCTATATGATTTAATTGTTACGTGTATTATATGAATTTTTGAGCGTATATGCTCATTTGCCCTTGAACTTGACCCGTATATGCCCGTTTTTTACCCTGATTTTTGTGACTACGTGCTATGCATGAGATATGTGATTTATAGACTCGTTTATATACCCGTTAATTATTTTTGAGTTTCTTTGTTGCGGTTCTTAAACCATTTCATTTGTTAAGGGACTCGATGGCCTAACTTGTTTTACCGCACCTTGGGTTCCGGAAGGCGTAACTTGAGCTCAGGAATTCAGATTTAAATTTTGAAAGTGGCACTAGACTCATAAAGAGATTTAGAAGCTTTCAAAACTAGCCTTGTATTTTTTCTAAGCCTGTTTGAACCTCCAAATTTCGCCCGTACCGTGAGCTTCGCATGTGTTTGCCACCTTTTACGGTTTTAGCCATAACTTCTTCATTTCTTAACCAAATGACTTGATTCTTGAGCTTAATTGACCATGGTTTAACCCTATGCCTCTCCCTCTGAACCTCATTTTCTAACTTAGCCAAGAAAGGTAAGAAAATATCTAGAAACCGAGACTAAGAGGAAGAGACAAAAGGGATTTTTGCACTGTTCACTCACGATCTTTTCGAGCTCGTTTCCTAATCGTTTCTTCTCCAATTCAAGAGGTAAGTTCTCCAATCCATGCATGAATTCAGGGAGATTTGACCATGTAATGGACCATAACATGAATAGTAAGGGTTTGATGCATATTTGTTGATTTCTTGCCAATCTTTGATCCATATATTGAATTGGAGATGAATATATGATCTATAAGACTTCCTTGATGATTATTTTGAAGCTTGATAAAGATTTCATGTAAATTGATCCACCATTGATTTATTTCACAAAAACTTGAAGGACATGTGAATACATGAACTTTGTTGCTTCCTTGATCTTACCAGCGAATTATTGCTGCTTTGAGGCCAAATGTGTGGAGTTTTTAGCATATATTTGTTGTGCTTTGGTGCTTCTTTGATGCTCCTTCCCCTCCCCTACGTTTCAGCTCTGTTTTAGCTATTTTTTTTGCGTTTTCGTCTAGTGGAGCGGCCTCGAGGAGCAAACCTCCTCGCGGCCGCGATGTTACTTGGGTTTTGGGACTGTAAGGGAGGCGCGGCCATGCCAATTTTGGGCGTAGCCACGACCACCTCGCAGTAGGGGGTTCTGGGAGGGTGGCGCAGCCGCGACACTTCCTTGCGCGGTCGCGAACCTACTTCCTTTTCGCGGCTAGTGGTGCAGCGCGGCCGCAAACCCTGCTGTTGCGTTTGTGTGTTTCTCTCGTGTTTTCTTATATGTTGTTCGACCTTCTTTGCTTTGTTTATGTTTAGCCTTCATGAACTTAGAACGTGATTTATGTGCATGTGTTCGATGTATGTTCTTCTTGCAACTTCTTGCATATCTTCCATGTTTCGTTGTTCTTTTCTTGCTCTAATTGCTTTATTTTCGATTTATAGGTCTTGCTAACTCTATGTATTATGTGTAATATCCATGAATATGAATTTATTAGGTGATTTCGATGCTCTTATATGCAATATGTGACAAGATGTACTTTAAACGCTTTCCTATGTGCATTTATGATTTTATGCTTTGTTTGTTCGACTTATATGGTATCTCTTTGCTCTCTTATGATAAGTATACATTAGTAACATGTTATATGATGTGTTATACTCCTTGTATGCAATTTATGGATTTGTTTGACGTGAAACGTGCTCGTTATGACCTTATATGAATTGATAGGCCTTGGTATGACGTGAATGCTACTTTATTGCATTTTACTCGCATCATTTGCATTCATACACATATGCTGAGTGTCTAATTGGTTCATATTGAGTGTAAGGTTTTCTCTTGCCACTTATTTTGTTCAGGGGAACATCTCGTTGATGATGTGGTGGTCCATAGGCGTCTGTTTGCTTCCTTTTGCTCCCGTTACGTCTTGAAGGTGAGGTTTTGTTCTTTTAGTTATCTTGACCTAAAACCCTATGTGATTTGAAGCCTGCATTTAATATATGTATACTATATAATAGATTCGTACTTGATATGTATTTTGAGGACTTGTCCCACTTGTCACGAATCTTGAAAACGCTTTTATACGTATATAAACTATGTTTTGATTTTTTTGAATTGCTTTGAAGTACGTTTTGAACTTGTAGCGAGATATGACCTTGAAAGATAGGTCACTTGACATGAACTTGTACATGGCTTGTTAGGCCCCGGAGATTTGTGCGAAGGACCCCCGGGACGGTATTGGACCGTCGGGTTAACTCCAGAGTACGATCTCCACTTGATAGGACGAACCCGGAACCCACTAGGAGGTTGGTGGGGGACGGAGTCCTCGGGCGTGAGTGTCGCGAAGCTCATGACCCATACATAAACGCTTGCTTAGATGGTTAGGCTGTGCACAACCCTTCTATCACCGAAGTATGAGGTAGGTTTGTTTTGGTTTGACTTGAACTTGTCTTGACATGAGGAGCTTGGAGGAAACTCGTACTCGCCCAGTGGTTTATCTTGTCTTGTCTTGAGTCTACAAAACGGGAATGAATTCTTAAGTATTTAAAATTGGTTATTTTAGCCTTTGGGCATTTAACTTCTTTTAAATATGTATATCTATTATCACAGGAAAGGTTTGGCGTGCAACAACCATCCCCGGTTCATGGATTATTATGATCTTCATACGTACTTTGCTCTATATGTATACAGGTATGTGTTAGCCCCCTCACCAGTCTTTAGGACTGACCCTCGTTGTTTCTCTCTTTTTCCCCCTTTTGTTCCTTGAGTTACAAGTGCTGGCATGGTTCGTGCTAGGCGGCGTGTAGCACCCGGGACGATAGGCACCACATCCCCCGCACTATGAGTCTAATCCACATATGAAATAGGCAGTCCATACATGAATCAGACTCACAGTGAACGGGTGACAAACAAAAGAACAGTCCTGACTAGGCGGAAGCTAACCCCAAAACAATCAACAAAAACCAAAATGCGGAAGCAAGGAAATCATTCATATAATATCAAAGAAATAAATGAAATCCAACAAGAATATAAATACGGGTTCCACTAATCAATACACCTGTCCTAACCTGTCCCGAATCCATATCAATTCAATAAATGGCACACCGGCCAACAATAATTGGTTAATACAATACTTAGAAATAATGTAGTATGCAGTGAGTGTAAGAGAGTACGACTAGAACAATGACTCGACAATTCTAACTCCGCCTAGTAACCAACACCTGCACAAGAAACTGGAAAAGTGGGAAAGAGGGGTCAGTCTCTAGAAGACTGAGTGAGCAGGATCGCTACATAACTATAGAAACATGCGCATGCAAGTCATAAATCCCGAGCAAAGTTTTATTTAAAGTTAGTTCTCAAGAGGACAAGAAAATAAGGAAGCGATGCTCGGACTTTACGACTAATCATATTAAATTCATTAAGTTCATAAATCATACATAAACATTAAGGCTCGGCGAGTGAGCGTGCATTATCTCCAACCAAACTCCGACCGTGTACGACAAATATCATTAATACATTGAATAGTGATCATGCAGTACACAATAATACACACAAATCATGTAACATAGTCATTTGGGCAATCCGTGTCCCGGCCTTCCCGCACGGTGCATAACAATCATACCATAATCATAATCATAAAATAAGTTTCAACCTTCTTCCTCCGGGTGGTGGACGGGTTTGCAAGGCCCGACCACCTAAACATATCAATGTGGCAGATGAGGTTCATGAGTCCTCAATGCCCGGTTAGCGTTTTCTCGTCAAAAAGTCCTTAACGAGGTCCGTTTCGCCGTAATCAATGTGGGACTAATGTATGGGATCACCGTCGGCCCGATGCCTCCCCAGATAACCACATACACTAAGTCACTGGGCCCGTGTTCAATACATGTTCTCGCCAACATATTCAATTCATGAGAAACACAATACCTTTGAAACATAATTAATACATTTCATAACCCTTTAGAAAACATTTACTCGACGACTCCATTTGAAAACAATATATAGGTATATTTTAGGTTTTTGACCAAAACTTGTCATATAAGGTTGTATGGTTCAATACGTAACTAGAACGAAAACACCTTCACCTGGAATACTACGAGACATAAAGCATGAGCAATACGGGTGCCTATTCAATTCGGAAGTCTCCGCCCTGGAAACAAACTGTACAAGAGAATGAACAATGTGTACCAGTGAGAGGAGACTCAATATGAACCAAATAGGATGCTCGACAATGTAATGATCATGATATGAATATGTGAAAGATAAGATTATGTTATGAACATGTTCATGTGCACTATTAAGGAATTTCAATCATATAATCAAGTCATTCAATCATTCGTTCACTTTCATTCGAATTCATAATTTCACGTTTCCAATCATTTCAATTCAAGAATTTCAAATAGAATCAAAGCACAAGTTGAATCACATTTCTAATTAGAAAATAAACAATTAAATACATTCAATTAAATCAAATATTATTTAATAAAATATAAACATGTATATACATAAATATATATATATATATGTATATATACGTACCATTACATTTCATGAACAAATTCTTTGTATATAACCATGCATGCAAATAAACAAATCCAAAATATATAGTTATACATATACATATATAGCATACATGCCTACGTTCCCACAACAACATGCATGTAATTCCCAAGTATTAATTATGTATGCAATTCATTAAGCCTAACCAATTCATGCATGAAACATATATATATCACGTATGCTTAGGTTATGCATTCAGAAGATGACACGCGCGTGTCATCAATATAGAACAAACCGAGACACCCCGTGTCTCGGTACAGAGATATCCGACAGCGTTGCACCCCCGTTTCATGCTGAAGAAGGAAGGTTGACACGCCCGTGTCAATTGCATGCAGCAGTTCAACATATAATCCCCTGTTTCTAAGCTTAAAACGCAGCAGCAGCTAATGCAATAACCAGGCAGGATATGCAGCAATACAAGGCATGAAATGCAACAAGAATTCAGCCCTAACAACTCACAAAACTAACAGCAACAACATGAATCAGCGCAGCAGTTTGACAGCAGGAATTCCAGTCCAAAACAGAGCGAGTATTCCACGAAAAACAGGGCATGACTGATCTCAATTAATCCCAATAAGTTCAGGTCAATTAGGCTATCAAATACACAACCAAACAACACAAATTCAACATATAAATCAGTCCCAAAAGAGCTCAAACGTGTAAGGCAGTCATACGTGACCATTTCATGGAAGTTTCTCAAGAAGCCATAAATGATATCTCATAAATACATCAACCACCATGAAATCAATGATCATAAATGAGAAGAGGATGTCGAAACAATCCTATTCAAGCTTGGAATCACTCAAATCCATCAAGAATCGAAAGAGATCATCAAAATTGCTCAAACCTAACTATTCATAGAAGCAGCCGAAAATCCATGAAAACGTGCTCAAATTCAGGGATGAAAGGATGAAAATGACCAGCAATGAACATATATTACAACCCTAAGCTTACCTTGTTGATTAATGAAGGTTTGGAGGAGATTTGAGCTTTGAATCTCCAAGATGCTCAAGAGTTACGGGAGAAACTGGAAGTTCAGTGACTTTGGCTGAGATTTGTGGTTTGTGTGAGGATAATTTCAGTTAGGGCATGGTATATCAGGTTAGGTGGTTGAGTTAGGGTTCCATATCATCAAACCATGGTTAATTTGGTTAAAGTTTGGATGAGTTATGGCCATTTTATTAAAACATGGTCAGTTTCGTCGCCGTTTCGTTTTTTGGTTGAATTTCGGAGGTTCAAATGATTTCGGAAAAATATAAGGCTAAATTTATTAAACCCGAATCTTCGATACTAGTTCAACGAAGTTGACGGAACTCGAATCCGAGTTCCCGAGCTCAAGATATTAAATACGGAACCAAGGGTGCGTTAATTGCTTGTTAGCCCCCGACTTGGATTCCAAAAATAAAATAAATTCGAAACACATGCAAATGAACTCGAAAATACGAAACGTCCATATATTCATATTCAAGACACGTATAAATCCAACATATTAAATTTGCACAAAATTTCGGTATCAATTCATATAGAAACGAAGCACGTAAATGTGGCTCATAAACAATGTAACAATAAAATTCATAACATTTACAAATAATATAAAATTAAATGCGTATATATAATTTATAAATACATGCATGCATCAATTATGAATTAATAACGAATTCACTAATTAAGTTCAATTAGCGTATTAACATTTAATATTATATAAGTTAATATTAATAAAACTTAAAATATAATAATTAACATAATTAACATTAATTATAATTGAAATAAAATTAAATATATAAAACACGTATAATAATTATTTCGCGCAATTTGGTAAACACATACGTCATTCTGTACTACTTACTAAAATATAAAACTGGGGCGTTACAACCTCTCCCCCTTAAAAGAATCCGTCCTCGGATTCACTATCTGTCTGAAAACAATTAATGAAGGAACCCCGTTCCTCACAAACAACAAGGTGAGAATCCCCGTCTCTCAAACAACAATGAGAGAACTCCGTCTCTCAAAAGCAACGAAGACAGAACCCCGTCTCTCAAAAGCAACAAAGAGAGAACCCCGTCTCTCAAAAGCAATAAAGAGAGAACCCCGTATCTCAAAAGCGACAAAGAGAGAACCCCGTCTCTCAAAAACAGGTAACGAAGTTCAAAAGACAAAATACAGCTACAACGAAGAACAAACACCCAGGAGAAAACATCAAAATATCCAATTACGGCAACTTAGTCAAAACAATCACATAAAGCCAGGGAACAATCATCACTTACTTACATCCAACATCGATTATACAACCATAATTAATAAATCAAAGAGTCAGAGAGCAAATTAGCAAAATTATTTAAATTAACACTGCATGTATGCGTATGCCATGGATGTTTGAGGTACCGTTCACCATGGAAATGAATTTGAAACCCAAGCCTTCTTGGTCCCAAGGTATGGTCTGAACCCAAAAGCTAGCTCGACTCTTGGCATGTCTTTAATAGCTTCAGTGTGTCCACCTTCTTCCATTTCTCGGTTATACGTTAACTCTGACCCAATCAACCTGCCCTTCCAAAACGAGTTTTACCCTACATCTTCAGATTTCGGACCGGTCTTCTTCATGGTTCATGTCTCCTTCTATAATTTAGTGAAACCTCTGAAATTCAATAACCTTTTAGATTAATAATCACAGCCTTCTTGACGAGTTCTTTCCAAATCGGATTGTGATCATCTGTTCAAAAAAATTTTGGATTAATCTCTTCGTGGATCGTTTACTCATCCCTTCATCCTCTTAAAGCCATTAAGCATGCATTAAATTTCGGTCCACCCAAATTTCAATCGAGAGAAAATTTCCTTGATACTTCTTGATATTCAATTCAAGTCCTTCCTTAGTCACTTCTTTTTGATTCCTTTCTGCTCAAATTCCTTTTAACTGGTTATGGAAAAATGGCTAGCGATGCAGTAGGGTTTTATTTTGTTAAGTGATATTCGAATTCCTCCAATCCTTAGTCAAATTACCCTCTATGGTTGCCATCACGAACATAATGATTTGATTTAATTTCTGTTCCATTAGGCAATTTAATGGTCTCGCAGAAGCTCTTCCACCATTCCATTATTTTCCAAAATCTAGATCCCATGTATAAAATGCTCGCCAAACCCTCTCCTCAATATCCCGTGGTGGCCTTCAACACTAACTTAATACTTAACGCTTACTTTAACGGTTTAACCGTTGAGGCTCTTTTATTTATTTTCGATCACCACCATTAGAACTTCCAGATCTTCCTTAATTTGAAATTCCATTATTCCTACTAAAATATTTCTTCGAGCACCACTTCAATCTTCCAATCTGTTTCTTGGTCGTTCTCTCCCCCTTAAATTTCTACTGTCATGTGTTGAACTCCATCGATTCTTCTTTTGTCGAAATTCTGGATAAACAATTTCCATCAGGGAGGATTTAATCAAAAGGGCAACCCCAAAGTTTTGCTTTTAACTTCCCTTCTGATTTGCTTACTGTCCGAAACCCCTTTCCTATTCTTGTCCGATTCACACACCCCACAATCAACTCTAATCTCGCTTCTCCTTATGAATTCCCGTTTCCATTAACCTATCCCTTACTTGAAATTCTTTATTTTTCCGATGTCACCTTCATTGTAACGTACCGTCCCATTATTTCTTTCTTCTTAACTCAGATGTGGGCCGATCGAAGGAATACTTGATAAGTGAGATAAAAGAATTTCCTATCAAATAAACACTAGAATGCATGTCGGGTTAAAATGATAATGCACGTGGCATACTTGCAACAATTAAATATGCCTCACATTAAAGCAACAAAAGCAAATAGGAATGCGCGCACAAACATAACTAAAGAAAATAATAATTTGACGCGAAATATGATGCACGTGCCATGAATGTTTTGGAACCTGTCACCAATATAGTAAGTTGTTAACTCAGTAGCTTTTCCTCGTTCCTCCAATCACGAGGTTACTTTGACTTGCTAATCATGCCTTGTCTTTTCCCACGGTCTTCAAGTTTTCCATGAATCTTTTCGCATCACTTGTATCTTCCACTATCTGGAAGTGCAATTTCACGATCCCGGATTTCTTCGACATCCACTGAATTGGCCTCTGCATTTCTCCCCGAGAATCACCCTTCAACATTGCCCAAATTCTCGTACAAACTTGAACCCTAATGTAATTCTGAACCCTACTTCTCGCTATCACCGTGATCAAGACTCCCGTGCTTATCCTTTATGAGTTGAGATTAGTGAAATAAACTCATTTTCCGATTGCTTATACTTAAGCACATGATTTCCTCCCAAAGAGTCTTTGCCTTTCTTTACCGTTTCCATTTGTTGCTCCATATCTCCCAATTCAACCTCACAACTCAGCAATTTAACTTGGATTTGGAAAACGAACTCCTCCCTACTCGTTTCTATCTTAATCGAAATCCAGAGCACCTAAATTTAAACTCTTCTCGATCTTCACCTCCACAATCTCGATTTCTAATTCCCATATTTATTTAGAACCCTTCTTTGATAACTCTTGGTGCTCAATTCCCATCGAATTTATTTTACCTTGACTCCTCTCAGTCCTCGGTACCTCTTCAATGGTCCGAACCCTGAACCAAATTACCCTCAAGGTTCATTTACTTCATTCCTTAGGTTGAAAGGTCCTGCTGAATCCACTTATGGCATCTTATGTAGGAGGGCCGTATATACCTATATTAGGAGTCATAATCATTTCCCCCGAACAACTCTTATCTTATCAAGTGTCTCTCTCTACCATAGCATCCCTAAAGTGGAACCTTCCATTCCGGCTCCCAACCCTTGAACTCTAGCTCCATATAGGAAGGCCTCACACCTCGAATTCTCCATATTCCTCCCTGGTGCATCCTTCCTATCTTCCATGCCTCAGGAAGAACTGGCAATAGATCGTCTTTATCGTGGAACTTGGCCGTGGTTTGATATTATCTTTATAACCTGTAAATCATAACTCATTTCGAAGGTATATGCATGCGATTAGTACGTGCATATGGCACATATTCAACACGAAAGGCACGGATCCAATATAAAATGCAACATGTAACTTGACAATATTAAAAGAAAGATAATTTCATGTTCAAGATCGAAGCAATGCACACATTATCACGTAGTTCCTATGCCGAAAGACCTAGACTGACCCACACGACACGAGAACTCCGGTTTTGCAACCTGGAGCTCTGATACCACTTATAGATGTAGCACCCGGGACGATAGGCACCACATCCCCCGCACTATGAGTCTAATCCACATATGAAATAGGCAGTCCATACATGAATCGGACACACAACGAACGGGTGACAAACAAAAGAACAGTCCTGACTAGGCGAAAGCTAACCCCGAAACAATCAACAAAAACCAAAATGCGGAAGTAAGGGAATCATTCATGTTATATCAAAGAAATAAATGAAATCCAACAAGAATATAAATACGAGTTCCACTAATCAATACACCTGTCCTAACCTGTCCCGAATCGATATCAATTCAATAAATGGCACACCGGCCAACAATAATAGGTTAATACAATACTTAGAAACAATGTAGTATGCAGTGAGTGTAAGAGAGTACGACTAGAGTAATGACTCGACAATTCTAACTCCGCCTAGTAACCAACACCTGCACAAGAAACTGGAAAAGTGGGAAAGAGGGGTTTGTCTCTAGAAGACTGAGTGAGCAGGAGCGATACATAACTATAGAAACATGCGCATGCAAGTCATAAATCCCGAGCAAAGTTTTATTTAAAGTTAGTTCTCAAGAGGACAAGAAAATAAGGAAGCGATGCTCGGACTTTACGACTAATCATATTAAATTCATTAAGTTCATAAATCATACATAAACATTAAGGCTCGGCGAGTGAGCGTGCATTATCTCCAACCAAACTCCGACCGTGTACGACAAATATCATTAATACATTGAATATGTGATCATGCAGTACACAATAATACACACAAATCATGTAACATAGTCGTTTGGGCAATCCGTGTCCCGGCCTTCCCACACGGTGCATAACAATCATACCATAATCATAATCATAAAATAAGTTTCAACCTTTTTCCTCCGTGTGGTGGACGGGTTTGCAAGGCCCGACCACCTAAACATATCAATGTGGCAGATGAGGTTCATGAGTCCTCAATGCCCGGTTAGCGTTTCCTCGTCAAAAAGTCCTTAACGAGGTCCGTTTCGCCGTAATCAATGTGGGACTAATGTATGGGATCACCGTCGGCCCGATGCCTCCCTGGATAACCACATACACTAAGTCCCTGGGCCCGTGTTCAATACATGTTCTCGCCAACATATTCAATTCATGAGAAACACAATACCTTTGAAACATAATTAATACATTTCATAATCCTTTAGAAAACATTTACTCGACGACTCCATTTGAAAACAATATATAGGTATATTTTAGGTTTTTAACCAAAACTTATCATATAAGGTTGTAGGGTTCAATACGTAACTAGAACGAAAACACCCTCACTTGGAATACCACGAGACATAAAGCATGAGCAATACGGGTGCCTATTCAATTCGGAAGTCTCCGCCCTGGAAACGAACTGTACAAGAGAATGAACAATGTGTACCAGTGAGAGGAGACTCAATATGAACCAAATAGGACACTCGGCAATGTAATGATCATGATATGGATATGTGAAAGATAAGATTATGTTATGAACATGTTCATGTGCACTATTAAGGAATTTCAATCATATAATCAAGTCATTCAATCATTCGTTCACTTTCATTCGAATTCATAATTTCACGTTTCCAATCATTTCAATTCAAGAATTTCGAATAGAATCAAAGCACAAGTTGAATCACATTTCTAATTAGAAAATAAACAATTAAATACATTCAATTAAATCAAATATTATTTAATATAATATGAACATATATATATATATATATATATACCATTACATTTCATGCACAAATTGTTTGTATATAACCATGCATGCAAATAAACAAATCTAAAATAAATAGTTGTACATATACATATATAGCATACATGCCTACGTTCCCACAACCACATGCATGTAATTTCCAAGTATCAATTATGCATGCAATTTATTAAGCCTAACCAATTCATGCATGAAATATATATATATCACGTATGCTTAGGTTATGCATTCAGAAGATGACACGCCCGTGTCACCAATATAGAACAAACCGGGACACCCCCGTGTCTCGGTATAGAGATATCCGACAGCGTTGCACCCCCGTTTCATACTGAAGAAGGAAGGTTGACACGCCCGTGCCAATTGCATGCAGCAGTTCAACATGTAATCCCCTGTTTCTAAGCTTAAAACGCAGCAGCAGCTAATGCAATAACCAGGCAGGATATGCAGCAATACAAGGCATGAAATGCAGCAAGAATTCAGCCCTAACAACTCACAAAACTAACGGCAACAACATGAATCAGCGCAGCAGTTTGACAGCAGGAATTCCAGTCCTAAACAGAGCAAGTATTCCATGAAAAACAGGGCATGACTGATCTCAATTAATCCGAATAAGTTCAGGTCAATTAGGCTATCAAATACACAGCCAAACAACACAAATTCAACATATAAATCAGTCCCAAAAGAGCTCAGACGTGTAAGGTAGTCATACGTGAACATTTCATGGAGGTTTCTCAAGAAGCCATAAATGATATCTCATAAATAGATCAACCACCATGAAATCAATGATCATAAATGAGAAGAGGATGTCGAAACAATCATATTCAAGCTTGGAATCACTCAAATCCATCAAGAATCGAAAGAGATCATCAAAATTGCTCAAACCTAACTATTCATAGAAGCAGCCGAAAATCCATGAAAACGTGCTCAAATTCAGGGATGCAACGATGAAAATGACCAGAAATGAACATATATTACAACCCTAAGCTTACCTTGTTGATTAATGAAGGTTTGGAGGAGATTTGAGCTTTGAATTTCCAAGATGCTCAAGGGTTACGGGAGAAACTGGAAGTTCAGTGACTTTGGCTGAGATTTGTGGTTTGTGTGAGGATAATTACGGTTAGGGCATGGTATAGAAGGTTAGGTGGTTGAGTTAGGGTTCCATAGCATCAAACCATGGTTAATTTGGTTAAAGTTTGGATGAGTTATGGCCATTTTATTAAAACATGGTCAGTTTCGTCGCCGTTTCATTTTTCGGTTGAATTTCGGAGGTTCAAATGATTTCGGAAAAATATAAGGCTAAATTTATTAAACCCGAATCTTCGATACTAGTTCAACGAACTTGACGGAACTCGAATCCGAGTTCCCGAGCTCAAGATATTAAATACGGAACCAAGGGTGCGCTAATTGCTCGTTAGCCCCCGACTTGGATTCCAAAAATAAAATAAATCCGAAACACATGCAAATGAACTCGAAAATAAGAAACGACCATATATTCATATTCAAGACACGTATAAATCCAACATATTAAATATGCACGAAATTTCGATATCAATTCATATAGAAACGAAGCACGTAAATGTGGCTCATAAACAATGTAACAATAAAATTCATAACATTTACAAATAATATAAAATTAAATGCGTATATATAATTTATAAATACATGCATGCATCTATTATGAATTAATAACGAATTCACTAATTAAGTTCAATTAGCGCATTAACATTTAATATTATATAAGTTAATATTAATAAAACTTAAAATATAATAATTAACATAATTAAGATTAATTATAATTGAAATAAAATTAAATATATAAAACACGTATAATAATTATTTCGCGCAATTTGGTAAACACATACGTCATGCTGTACTACTTACTAAAAAAAAACTGGGGCGTTACACGGCGGTCCTTCTTTTGAGTCCTGGAGTCTTGTAGCGAGTCTCATGCATCTCTTGTTGTATATTTTGTTACTCTTGAGCTTTTGGAACTTATGTACTCGATCATGTCTTGTTATGTAGAGCATGTTATGATTTAATTTGGCCCTAGTGGTACGAATTGTATAATTGATTTAAATGAAACTAGTATACTGCACGTATGTATGTTTGTACTTTTGGATCGTTTTGCTTCCGCTCTTATTTTGAAGTTTATATGACTGCCTTGCCTAAGGTTTTGATTTTGTTTGTCTCCCGTTCACCATGGTTTTATGCGTGTGCAGAGTCTTGTTTCGTTACGCATGCCGAGCTATGGTGCGGGGGATTTGGTGCCCATCGTTCGGAGTGCTACATTAAGATCTCTTCTTCTATTGTCGGTATAGCTCTTTTATCGATCTTGAGCTGCTTTCATCTGTTGTTGTACCAATTGGACTTTCTCAATCATATCTAGCACGGACTTAGATGGTTTCTCCTTCTTCTCACCCTTCTTACGCCCTCTTGCTTAGTCCATTTCCACTCTTCAAGATCAAAGAACAACGGGGATCTACATTTTCGACCATAGAGTACTTCATACGGGGCCATACCAATCAAGGCTTGATAACTATTATTGTAGGCGAACTCAATCAAGGGTAACTGTTTATCCCAAGAAGTTTGAAAATCCAAAGCACAAGCCCTTAGTAAATCTCGAGATACTTAATCAACCTCTCGGATTGGCCATCCGTCTGCGCGTGTGAAGCAGTGCTGAACTTAAGTCTTGTACCCAAAATACCTTGTAACTCTTGCCACAACCTCGAAGTAAACCTCGGATCCCTATCCGACACAATGCTAACCGGAATCCCATGAAGGCGTATAATCTCTCTATTATACAACTCAACCAGCTTGTTGACCTTATCGGGCATACAAACCGGTAGAAAGTGAGCCAACTTAGTTAAGCGGTCGACAATTACCCAAATTTCCTCGTAACCACCCTTTACTTTTGGCAACCCAAACACAAAATCCATCGTCACTTGCTCCCACTTCCACTCGGGAAAGGTAATGGCTATAAAAGACCTCCGGTTTTCTGATGCTCGGCTTTCACCATCTGACAAGTTTTGCAATGTTTCACATACTCGGCCACATCCTTCTTCAACCCATTCCACCAATAATATTGTTTCAAGTCCTTATACATCTTATTACCTCCAAGGTGGATAGAGTAAGCCGATTTGTGAGCTTCTTCAAGTATCACCCGTTTCAACTCTTCGGGTACAACCACTTGATTCTTGAATCGAATTAATCCGGTATCATCATACCCAAACAGACACTCTGGATCGGCCCTCACCTTAGCAACCAATTTTTGAGCTCCCGGATCACTAGTTTGAGCCTCAAATAACCAGTGCTTCAACTCTAGTTGTATAGTGATGTTGGTCATACGAGCCTTCAAGACAATAGGCTCATTTCCACTTCCTTAACCCACTTCCGAACTCGATACACTAGCCTTCCTACTAAGTTCATCGGCGACTACATTGGCTTTCCCAGGATGGTACTTGATTGTACACTTATAATCTTCAAGAAACTGCATCCAACGCCTTTGCCTCATATTTAATTCCCTTTGTGTGAACAAATATTGGAGGCTCTTGTGGTCGGTAAAGATCTCCAAAGGAATCCCATACAAGTAGTGCCTCCACTTACCAAGAGAAAATATCACGGCGGCGAGTTCCAAGTCGTGTGTAGGATAGTTCTTCTCGTGATCTTTTAACTTTCTAAAGGCATATGCAACAACTTTCCTGTTTTGCATCAATACACATCCCAATCCCTCCTGTGATGCAACCGTATACACGGTATAACCCATGGAACCTTCGGGAAGTGTCAAAATCAGGCCGATAGTCAATTTCTCCTTCAAGAGATTGAAACTCTCGTCGCATGCCTCATCCCACACACATTTCACCTCTTTTTTAGTCAATCGGGTTAAAGGAGCTGCAATCTTCGAGAAGTCCTTCATGAATCTTCTACAATATCCCGCTAAACCCAAGAAACTTCGAACTTCTGAGGTATTCTCTAGTTTCTCCCACATAGACATGGTTTCAATCTTTGCAAGGTCAACTTCAACTCCATTCTCAGATATAACATGACCCAAGAAAGAAACTTTATCGATCCAAAATTCACACTTGCTAAACTTCGCAAAAAACTGATTATCCTTGAGCATTTGCATAACAAGCTTAAGGTGTCTCGCATGCTCCTCAGCGGACCTCAAGTACACAAGAATGTTATCAATGAATATCACCACAAATTTATCAAGAAAAGGTCGGAATATTCTGTGCATCATGTCCATGAAAGCTACGGGGGATTAGTTAGAGCAAACGGCATCACCACGAACTCATAATGCCCGTACGGAGTATTAAACCCTGTCTTTAGGATATCTTCTTCTCGGATTCACAATTGGTAATATCCCTGACGTAGGTCAAGTTTAGAATAGACCTTTGAACCCTGAAGTGTATCCAACAACTTCTCGATATGTGGGAGGGGATATTTATTCTTGATCGTCATCCGATTCAATTCTCTATAATCGATGCACAATCTCAAGGTCCCGTCTTTCTTCTTCACAAATAGGACCGGTGCACCCCTAGGAGATGAAGTCGAACGAATGTACCCGCTACACATTAATTCTTCGAGTTATTTCTTCAATTCTTTTAACTCAGTAGGAGCCATTCTATAAGGAGTTTTAGAAAATGGCTCGGCGTCCGGAAACAAGTCGATCACAAACTCAATTTCCCGTTCAGGAGGTAAAGACCCCAAACTCTCCGGGAAAACCTCGAGGAAACCTTTCACCACTTCAATCTCCTCAAGTTTAGCCTGATCTTTTGGCTTGTTAAGGAGATAGGCAATAAAACTCAAAGCACCCTCATGAACCAACTTATGAACCTCGGTGAAAGACAACAAAGGTAGCATCTTCAAACTAGAACCCACAACCACTTCTGAACCCAACTGGACTCTCTTAACTCGACAATCTGTTGGAAAACAGTAGAGATAAAGCAGCGGAAGTTCAAAATTTTATCCAAAAGCGAATCGTGATCTTGCAATATTCGTATCGTAAAGTTGGGATATCAAGAAACTTACAAAAATGGAAGCTTCCTTGAAATGTTTTGGGCCGCCCTCAAATGTTGTGCAAGCGGCAGGAATTCCCCGTTTCTTGATTGATTCTTTCTTCGAGATTCCAAAGGAGAAATCCTATAGAGTATTAATCCACACCAACCTAGATTCAAATCATGTTAGTGTGTATGCTAGTACTATAACATGCGTATGAAATAAAAATGAAACGAGAAAAAGAGAGCAAGAGAGTTACCCTAAAATTCCATGAAGGTTGGACGTGATTTTCTAAATCACTTGTAAGGCCTAATTTTCGAACCCCGAGTCCCTTTTATAGGTTAGGGTTCGAAACCCTAGCTTGTAGAGAATTAGGTCTCCTACTTTGACTTTTTCTTTTATTCTTTCTTTCTCTCCAAGTAAATAATGTCTTATCTAAAATAAGATATTTATTTTCTAGAGAAATAACTCCTAACTAATTTAGGAATATTTAATTATTCTAGTAATAATTAAATATCTTATCCCAATAATATTTATTCTAATCATATTAGAATTAATACTTTATTAGAACAATAAAATAGAAGGTATTTATTTACTTCTTTATTCTAATCAAATTAGAACAAGTAAATAATTAAATACTTAGAATTAATTCTCCAATTAATTTCATCAAGGACTTTAGAATTAATTCACTAATTAATTATATTTGGGCTTGATAATTAATTCTCTAATTAATTAACACATTATCCAATTTCTCAAATGGATCATACGTCCCAAACAATGCTCTCGTTCACACATGTACTTTACACTGCGGTCTCGTTTCGATCAATTATTTGATCTTTCCATAACACCCTTTGAACCCGGTATTTGTGTGTGACCCTCTAGGTTCAATTTCAGTTAGTAGTGAGCCTAATTAATTAATACACTTTATTAATTAATTATCTCACAGATCACACGGCAATAGTCTAACAACAGGTGTGTGACCCCTACCCGAAATGTGAATGTATATTCGAAAGAACCTTTCAGCCAATGACATCATGTGGGATACGATCCTCCTACCATCATATCTCTCGATTAAGATCTAGGGCATAGGAATATGGTGAGCCCTACTAATCTTAATCTTATAACAAAGTTCACTTCATATTCCATATGATCTCAATCCAAGAAAACCCCATTTTCTTGATGTCTTGATCTAGCCACCTTGTGCAAAGATTTTAGGATGGAATCATGAATGACTTGTGTAATAAGAGATCATCTTTCCTACAACAAGTGTAGGTCCTTTATTGATTCCAACAATTCTCATATGCCACTTGTGTAATCCCAACATAGGTCGTGGTTCAGGTGCCTATATGGCGACACCCTTTTGAGCGTATATCAAAGATTACAGAGTTAACTCATATGAGACAATGTGGAATCTCAAGTCTAAGGATTAATTCCTTACGTCATTGACATGTGAGATATTTCCTAATCTGAAAGTTTCAGGAAACTTCCTTTCCCATTTAGGAATCTTCTCACGCGGGGCACTCTCAGTGAACTTATTCTTACAACAAAAAACCTTGTGTATTGTGTACGCATCAACTTATACACTTTACACCCCATGAAACAGGATGATCCTTCTTAAGGAGACAACTACACAAGCAAGTCTCAATAGAGGCAAAGTCGACACTCCCACTGTCTGTCGGCCTCATTAACTTGGAGAAGTTTCTAATCATCGCCTATGGAGTTAAGAACTTATTTCATGTGTCATTCCCATAGTGACAAAGTTCTTAATGGCCTCATCGGATTAGGGGAGTCCTAGACATGCGCACGTAATCGAAACACACGAAACACGTATTGGCATATAAGAAGTGTTCGCCTGTCATTACAATCATTCATATATTATTCAAAGATTGTCTGTGATATATGGCAAGTCCCAAAGCATAACAGCTTTCTAGGGTACTATTCCCAACAATCTCCCACTTGCCCGTAAAAGCCGTTCAGGTCTATTCTAGGTCCCATCTTCCCAAGATGTACCTTTAGAGGCTTATTGACTTTGGGCGTTTTTAAAGTGGATTTGCTATATTCCCTACTGATGTGAATGTTTCTAATTTGCACATCATTAAGGAAACACGATTTCCTTATTCATGTAATTCATAATCAAGCGTCTGGTCCGTTGGTGAGCTCTCAGTTCTATTACTCGAGCAACCAACCATTTCATCATACTATATGATAATGGTGTTGTTCCATGCGAGGAACTTCATCTACCCATTAGATGGAGTTTCTTACCCAAACACTTAACTTAGTGGCATTCAATACGACTAATTATTCAACCTTTTAGTCGAATCTATTAGTGCCTCTCGATTGGAACCTTTCCAAAGCAATGTGCGGCCATTTAGGTAGAATACATATGTAACGGCCCGACGAGGGCATCGACGCCTATCCCACGCTACGGACCTAGCTTGTATATAGAATTGCTATCCATATACCCGCTGGGACCGAAGCAAGCGGTAACAAACGGACAACCTAGCTAGGCGGTATTAGACTCACAAAGCGAGTAAACGATCATAAGTATGCAGAAAATTAAATCGAAACACATAAAGTGCATAAAGTTCATTCAACCAACAATTAATTGACCATCACGGTCCATCACAAAATACCCAAGGTACTTAATGCAAAATCAACCTAGTGACTAGCAAAACAAACATCATACATAATAAATCCATAAATCCCGAAACATAACATAAACCATAAGTGTCAAAGTATGCCACAAGCATAACGAGTACTAACTAGACGACTAAACAAGACTCCAAAAGACCCCGCCTAGCTCGACTCCAAAACGCAACCTGCAGACACAAAGGGTAAAGGGAGTAAGCTCAAAAGGAACCGGTGAGGAGAGGTTTACATAAATGAATAGCATAAGGGTTCAATGCATGCTCAAAACACGACGTCCATGATCCAACTCATTTTCAAAGTAAAAGCAAGTTTTAGAAAATATGGATCATAAACCACACAAAAACGGCTCGGCGAGAACGAGCACACCAACCGATCTTCCCAAACAAAGAAATCAAATCAAGCCATCCATTACACCGTTGATGATGAGGGTGCACGGCCCCCAATCATCCAAAACATAGAGAATTCGGTCCATGAAACCTAGCTCTCTCCAAGAAGACTTCAACCCCGAAAACCTCCTCGGAGTCTTAGTAAAATTTTCCGTAGTGGGAACTTTGTATGAGGATATCCGTCGGCCCTTGCCTTTCCCGAAATATTACTCACCTCTATCCCCGAGCTCACATAAGAATTCCCCAAGCAAGCGTCCTTGCAAGGTACATCATAACCTCGCTACACAACTCACACATACATAATATTCAAATGAAAGTTCCGAAACCATTTCGGGTATCTATCCGATATACCAAAACTCAAGTTTTACTTGTAAACCATTTTCCATAAGTAAATATTCATAATACGAGCAAAGCTCACAAAACTTGGCTTATAAAGCCTACATATACATTTTGAAAACGGGAGATTAAATCATCAAATATGATAGGCCATATGTGTCGGCAGTTTTGAAAACATCTTATATATATATAACTCCTCACCTTCACCAAGAACTTCGAAGGCCAACCACGAGCAACAAGCTACTCGACCGGAGACTCACCACCTAACAAGACAAACGTACGAACAAATGTAAGACTCGACTCAACACCAAATAAGACGTCGCATAGCTTAAAAGAATGCAAATATGTCCATGAGATGTAATGAATGTCCAAGTATAGCATAAGTTCAGCAATGATGATCAAACAACATCATATAAGTCATATAACAAGCTTTCAAGTCATAAGACATGCAAATAACAACATGTGAACCATACTTAGCACAATCTTACACATAATCGAAGCATACAAGACATTATAATGCATATAAACATGATTCTAAGTCATATATATCATATTAGGGGTGTAAGAAGTGTAAAGGAAGTGAAAACGAAGCAAAACGATCAAGGTCACGAAAACTCAAAAATTAGACCCGAGAGCACCCAAACGGGCGTTTGGTGTTTGTGAAGGAAATGCAAACGGGCGTTTGACCCTGAAAATCCATGACAGTAGGTTCTCACACGGGGGTTTGGTGTTTCAATGCAATTTCCACACGGGCTTTTGGCATGCTACTGTTGCAAATCGGATTTACGAACATATGCTTAAAAATGGTGAAAATTAAGCTCCAAATACTCCTAAATCATGCTCCAAAGCTAATCCAATATGTATAAACGAATTTAAACATCAAATATCATGTTATGAACATTTAGGAATGAATATGCATCAAAATTCCATCAAATTACAAACATGAACTTCATCTTCTTCACACATTCAAGCTCCAAGCTCAACAATGGTGAAATCTTCAATCATGCAAGAAACTTAGGTAAATTAATCACATTCTTCATGAAATTGCTCAAGGAACAAGAATCTAACATGAAATCAACCAAAAACATACAAGAACATGAACATACAAGAATTCTCCAAAAAGCTTCAAAGGTCAACAATGGTGGATTTCACATAAGAGCATAAAAGCAAGTAATTCTCATACCAAAATGTTCCCAACATCAAAATAAACACATTTCCAACAAGAAATTCGAATTTAATCCAACACATAAGAACCCTAGTTCAAATTCAAGTTCAAAAGCTTCAAGAACATAAACCCATCAAAGAAGCACATAAACTTTACCTTAAGAGCTGAAAATCGAAGAGAAAGTCGAGTTCTTCAACCTTGAATCTATAGCTTCAATCTCTAATCTTGTCTCTTGAAAATGGCTTGAAGTGTTCTTGGGAGAATACGAATAGGTTCGAGACAAGAGTGAGGCAGAGAGGGCTTGAATCTTGTGTTTTAACGTAAAATGAGTTTAGGGTGTTAAAATCTGATTTGGTTATTTGGGTCAGCTGATTGGATCGCGAACCGGGTCAATTGGAGTGGGTTATAAGTGAAATTGTAACGCCCCAGTTTTTCAGTGGTTTGAGCATGACGTATTCGTTTACCAATGTGTGCAATTTAATTAACGATATGTGCTTCATTATTATTTCCTTTATTGATTTTATTAATTGATTGTGAATTCTTGAGACGTTTGAGCATGTGGGTTTATGTTTGATACCGTTTCTATTTGATTCGAATTCCGTTTTTCATGGAAACTTAGCATGAGTGAATTATGTGACTTAGGATTATGTTTATATGCTCGTTGCATGATTTTATTCTCGTATGTGTGAGTTTTGGATTCTTTTGTGTGATCGGAACCGAAAAGGGGGCTAAAGAGCATTTAGCGCACCTTGTGTTCCGGGCGGCATATCTTGAGCTCGAGAACTCGGAGTCGAGTTCCGTCACCTCCATTGGATCCGGATCGACGAATCGGAGATAATGGGACAAGCCTCATATTTTTATAAGATTAATTGGATTGCCAAATTTTAACCGAAACAAGACCCTTGCGTCAAAAATGACAAATAATAGCTATTTCACGTTCACGGACCTATCCTAATGTTCCTAGACCCTAACCATTGACCTATACCTACTTGCACACTCTCTCTCTACCCCATATCAGTTCCCCCCACCGAACCAAACCCTATCTCACTCACCAAACTGAGCCAAAAGAGAAGAAAGAAGGAGAAAGAAGAGAAGAAAAGAGGAGAAGAAAGGAACTATTCAAACCTTGGGGTATTTGAGCTCCTACCCCCACCATTTCTACTCCAAATTGAAAGGTAAGACCATAGTTGTGATGTACATCTCCTTGTAGTCATTTTGAGTTAAGGTTTGCATGATTTCTCCAAGCTTTGGGTTAGAAGTGGCATGTAGGATGAATAGTGAGGGTTTGGGAGAAATTTATGATTCTAGCTTGCCTTCTTGTGGATTCTTTGGATATGATGCATGTATATTGCTCCTAAGACATCAGTTTTGATATGTATGAACTTGCTTTGGTCGTTGGATTAGAATCCATGATTTTGCCATTTATGAAATTCAAGTATTGCTTGAGCTTGCTCCATATTCATTCCTTGCACGAGTTGTTACAACTTTGGACCATTAATTGGCTTGAAATGCATGAATTCTTGCTACCTTAACTTACCTATGTGTGTTAATTTGATGTTTATATGGTTTAGCATGAGTTTTGCCCTGTTTATTATGTGTTTTTCGCCACTGACCTAAATCCATGGGGGGTGGATTTGAGTCAGTCAGTTTCTGACCAGAATCCATGGGGGTGGATTTTTTCCCCATGGGGGTAGATTCTGTCCAGCCTGTTTTTGTTACTCCGATTCCATTTTTCTTCGTTTGTTTGATCTTCCTCCACCTCTTTTATGACTTCTACACTATGCTAACATGTATTATTATGTGTTATGATTATGAAATGGAATTCAAGACTTGAATTGATATGTTTTGGTCGAGCAATGAACTACTATGATATTATATGACTTAAGTGCTAATACGTGAAATGTTAAGTACTTTCTTATAATATTTTGATATCTTAAATGATTTCTTTTGCTTCTATATTTATTATATACATTGTAAACTTGTTTATGTAGCTTCTATGAATACTATATGGAAGTTATGAACAAATGAACTTGATAACTCCATGTATTGAATGTACTTGAATGAATTACGTGATAATGCGACTCTTCTTGTAACTAACGCATCCCTTATGTGTTCAATGGATTCCTTTCACATCTAAATGATTCATGTGCATTGTAAACTTGTTGATATTTATCTTATGATTATTGTATGGAATTTTTGGCTCGTTTTGATTTGAATTATGAAAGATACGATACGATTGAACGTGAAACCTTCATGTATTGAATGTACGTGGGTTGAGTGCTTGATTATATGTCTCCATGACATTGTATTACTTCTTATGCATCTCATACCACGCTAATGCATTGTCGTGCGTCTTATATGGTTCATTTGGAGTCTTGAGTCTCACAAAGTACACTACATTGTCTTCTGTTCAGTTTCTGCAGGGTGGAGACTTGCCGGGTTCATAAGGCACCATGAGTCTTCCTTCTTTTGGTATTGTCGGTAAGGTGTAACAGGTGGGTTTCTCTTCTACTAGTTAATGACCCTATATAATCCTAACATGTAAAGATTTCGGCTAAAATTATTATATATATATAGAGTCATTTATCGAGTCCATGATTTTGAACATATAACCTTTCTTTTATGAATACCTACCGAATGTTTTGGCAAGAAATGAAGGAATGAATGAATGCACAATGGGGCCCAGGGACTTGGTGTTAGAGGCTATCCAGGGAGGCATGGGCCGACGGTGATCCCTTTCTACCAGTTCCATTTATATAACGGCGTAACCGGACCCCCCTTAGGAGTTAGCGGGGAATGGAAGCTGAGTGCCATCTGGGGAGTCATGAAACCCTTTTGGTCAATGCATGGATGGTTCGGGCCGATCACCCGACCATCACCCGGAGGAAGAAGTTGTAAATGTTGATGATTCCGCACAAAAGAATGATATGTATGAATGAATGAATGAACGAATGTATGAATGATTAATGGATTACACAAGGTGTTGGTTGGAGATAATGCACGCCCACTCGCAGGGCCACAAATGACCTAATTAATGGAATTTGATGGTTATAATCCCTTTTGATGATTTCTTTATCTCACCCACTTGGGAAATACTTTGAAAACCTCATTTGGGGATTATAACTTGCATGTGAATGTTTAAATACTGTCTTATATTATATTATGCCCTGTTTTATACCCACCAGTCTCCTATAGACTGAACCCGGCTTTGTTTTCAGTTTTTCAGGTTTTGGTGTGCTAGGCGGGGTTCCGAGTCGGTCAAGTTCTATGTCTTAGTTTGAGTCACTTTGCACGCATCTTTGTATTTTGATTAAGAGATGAAAGAATGTATGTATGAATCAGGGTTATGATTATGATATGAATTATGTTTACATTTATGTTTGAATTTCGGGACTAGGTATTTATGCTAGTTGAACCTGTCATTACTTCTTATGTTTATTATGAATGGTATGATTTGTTTTTGAAATTTCATGTATTTCAGTCTTGTTCTTTTGGTTTTAAGTTTAGCTCCCGCCTAGCATAGCGAGTGAGTGAGTCCCCGTTCGCTGTGATCTTGGTTCATGTATGGATTTTTCATTTTATGTGTGGATCGGGCTCATAGTGCGGGGGATGTGGCCCCTCTTGTTCCGGGTGCTACAGAAATTGGGTCTGTAATTGGGTTAAATTTGAAATTGGGTCGCAAGTCTTCTTAAATGGTTGACTTTCGTAAAATGGCCATATCTTCTTCGTCCGAACTCTAAATCGAGCGATTCAAGAATCCACGAACTCATAATGATTAATCGCTAAGCATGCTATCAAAGCTCAATAAGAACAATACGAGCACATAATTAACACGTCAAATGATCATGTATTTCATACAAATCATATATTTCACATAAACACGAAACTGTTATCATTTAAGGCATAATCTCACATAATTCATGCATAAAAATGTAAATCGTTCAATCTCGTTACAAAACTTACCTTGATCGAGAAATGGGGCGTGACAACCTCCCGTCCTTAAAGAAATCTGGTCCCCAGATTCACCATCGGAAAAACAACTCAGGATGAAAACTCCGCATCTTCTCTTCTGTTTCCCAAGTTGCTCCTTCGGACTTAAGATCTTTCCAAAGTACCTTAACCAATGGAATTTGTCGATTCCTCAACCCTTGAACCTTCCTATCCAAGATCTTTACCGGTTGTTGCTTAAATGTCAAGTCTGGATCCAATTGTGCCTTTTCAATCGGCATAGTTTCCATCTCATCCCGAAAATACTTCCTCAATTGTGACACATGAAACAAGTTGTGAATTCCCGTGAGAATCGGAGGCAAATCCAAGCGATAGGCAACTTCCCCAATACATTCCACAATCTCAAACAGACCAATGGACCTCGGATTTAACATACCACCCTTTCCAATTCATGAGAAACCCTTTCTCGGTGTTGCCTTCAAGAAAACCTGATCACCCACTTCGAATTCCAAATCTTTCCTTCTCCGATCGGCATAACTCTTTTGTCGGTCTTGTGCCGCTTTCAAATGTTGTTTAATCTTTTCCACTTTCTTAATTGCTCCCTTAATTAAATCGGGCTCAGTTCCTCGCTCCAAGCCGTTTTCCTCTGTAACAGCCCTAACCTGGGCCGAGTTGGAAAAGGTAAAGTAAAGGGGTTATTCAAGAAGCACTTATAATCTCGGTCCTTATTTATTCTCGTCATGCATTACATCTTATGTGACTTATGTGCTTTTATGTGTTACACTTTAATTAAATGATCGTAGATTTAATTATTTCCTATATTTAACTCGTATCTTGAAACTCTTCTCATAAAATCCTAGAATTCTAGTATTCATTCCCTTTTAGCACCTAAAACCCTTTCATACGCTTCAAAACCCATTTCTACAGTTTTAGGTTGGAAATTACGAAAATACCCCTACAGTTCAAAAATATTCCTACGTTCCCCGAAACACTTTCACTACCCAATATTGTAACCAAAAGAATCCTCACATTATTTCGAGGATCGTGATACTCTCCGTGAACCATAATTCCCATCCTAACTTCCGTAGTATCAAAAACCGGCGAAAACCCTAGCTTATGATTCGATCATCAATAAATCTTTACTCATCTACTTTTTGATATTCAAAATTATAACCAAAACGATCCTTAAATTATTTTATGAATTTTCATGCATTTACTAAAAACTCGATTTCACTATAGCATATTTTATAAATATTTTCCTTTCTAAAAATCACCATTTTATTTTAAACGATTAGCTTTTATTCAAGAGTCGAAATTATACTTAAAACGATCCTTGAATTTTTCTCTACAATATAGTGATTTTTCCAAACTCTAAACCTTATCATAGCTTCGTTTATATAATTTTCCTATGCTTTTCATCATCTTTATTATTCATAACTTATGAACAAAAAGTCTAAATATTCCACATTTATAATCAAAACGAAGCTCGTTTTTCACTCATTCTTTCATTAAATTACTACTTCAACGTTTTACCTCTCGACTCTTGAATAAATTTTATATTATTTTTACATTTATTTTTAATCAAAATGACATCATCCATGACCACATGGTCTTCTAGAAGGATTAAACAAATGAGCATAATTTCTCCACATTTCCTAACTAATTACCTAGCATTTGTTCATAATGTAATTTAACCACATCTTCAAATTAATCACCAAGCATTTGTATGAATTAGGAGACATCCACATCTTCCATAAACTTTCATTTATTGCTTAGAGACCCCTCATGACTACCTATAAATACCCCCTCAAGCCTCATTTATACCTCACAATTCAACACACAAAATCACTCTCTTCTCTCCCCTAGCTCACGCCATTCCCTCCCCTCTCTCTCTAAGGTATGTTTTCTTCTATTATTTCATGCTTTATATAATGTTCTTAGTATAATAATAATAGTAGCATGTCTAGGATTAATTAAATTATGCTTTAGGAATTTTATTTTATGAAATATGTGCATAATTGTTAGTTAAATACAATGTGTGCACATTATGGAATTTTATTTAATTAAATGCATGAATTATGATATGATATAATGTGAGTATGTATTTAAATGATTATGATCTTGTTTGATTAAATTCATGCCTAGAATAATTTATCTAGAATTATTTTTCATAGAAAGTTTATATATTTTGCTATATTATGCTTCAAATCTTATGTTATGAATATGAATATAATCAAGCATGTGTAGAACATTTTATGAATACTTGAAGATTTAAATAAATTCATGTTTAGGAATTTGTTTATGAATCATATTTCATGAAAAGTTTATATATTATGCTCATTTATTCTTTAATCTTATGTTATGACTATCAATTTGATCAAGAATGCCTAGAACATCTTATGAATATTCAAACATGATGAAGAACATGTTCTTGATGTTCTGGAAATATGTGTGTACCGTGTGCTAGTGTGTGTAAGTGTGTGTTTGATTCTATGTTTAAAAGTATTTAATCCCCTATGTTTAAATAGTAACCGTTTTACAATAGTAACTTTGACTTTTGACTTTAAATATGAATTTTGACCAATAATATCATGTAGTAATTTCAAGAATTAATATAAAATAAAATTTGGTTTTATTTAAGAAAGGACTTTTGTCTAACGATTTCAAAATCGGGGATTAAATAACGCTTTCAAAATCCAGTTCACCTTTATTAAAAATAAACCTTAATTTGGATTCATGATTTGAATAAGAATTTCTTGGTTAATTCGGTTGTATGACTTTGGTATCAGTGTGTTTTATAATAATATTTTAATTCTAGATTACCGAATTTCCTGTACCTTACTGTTACTCCTTGTTACAACTGTTAGGAATAGTGCCCTAGAAAGCCGATTGTATATCCGCTTTGTACTTTTCCTTATTGTAATCACAGACAATCTTTGAATAAAATAACGAATTGAGGCAACACTTCTTTATATGCTCTTGTTTGGTATGCGTTTACTTTAGCTGTGCATGTATGAGAACTCCCCTAATCCTGATGACTTTAGGACTCTACCATTTAGGTGAAATGGTTCATGAAACGAGCCCTATATCACATGAGTCATGATTAGTAAAATACTCCAAGCCGATGAGTCCTACAGACAGTGGGAGTGTCAACCTGACTCCTCTAAGGCTTGCTTGTGGGATCACGCCCTTAAGAAGGACCACCTTGTTTCATGGAGGTGGAAAGTGTATAGTTGATACGTGCGTGATACATGAGGGTGCTTACTTTAATAAGTAAGTTCACTGAGGTGCCCCGTGTGAGAACATTCCTAAATGGGAAAGGAAGTTTCTATTTCAGGAAATGGAAACTTCCAGATTAGGAAATATCTCACGAGTCATTGATGTGATTAATTGATCCTTAGACTTGAGTTTCCTTGTCACTTTATGAGTTAACTCTGTAGTCTTAGGTATAAGCTTTAAAGGGTGTCGCCTTAGACAACTGATTCAAGGCTTATGCTGGGGCTGCACAAGTGATTCATGAAAGTGAATGAGAATCAAGAAAGGACCTACACTTGCATTTGCAAGGTGATCTCTTATTGTGTACGTCATTCATATGCCATATGGAGTCCTTGGCCAAGGCAGTAGATCAAGACATCAAGAAAAGGGTTTCTTGGATTGAGATCAAATGGATATGAAATGCACTTAGCTTTAAGACCGGATTATTAGGGTTCTGATTATTCCCTTGCCCTAGATCTTGGTTGAGAGATAGTAAGTAGGAGGATTGTATCTCACATGAATCAATGACTTAAAGGTTCTGTCGAATCTGAACATTCCAATTCAGCTAGGGGTTAAACACCTGTTGCTAGACTATGGTCGTTTAATCTGTGGATTGATTAATTAATTGGTGAATTAATTAATTAGGGTCACTGCTAATTGAATTGAGAACCTAGAGGGTCACACACAACAACTTGGTTACATGAGTTGAGGCTTGAAAATGATTAAACGAGTTAATCGGACCAAGAGGGTTCCACACGTGTGAATTCACACGTGTGGCTCACGTGAGTGACACGTGTCACTGTGACACGTGTCACACACGTGTATATATTGTATATATATTAAATAATTAATTAGTTAATTATTTAATAGACTTTGGTTTAATTTTGAATTAAAAAGAAAGTCTAATTTTGGAGAAAATAATCTAGTTAATTAATTACGAATTAATTAATTAGATAAAAATAAGTTATTTATTTTATAATAAATAAAGTATAAAATTATCCAAAAATAGTTTGGATATTTTTAAGCTCTCTTAAAAGTTGACTAGAAATAGAATTCAAAGTCAAAGTTGGAAAATACTTGATAATCAAGTAATAGGAGAGAGAGGAACCAAATCCTAGTCCAATAAGGACTAGGTTCGGCCGTCCCTCCCCTTCCTATATATAGGGGAGCTCATGCTCCCCTTTAGAGCTAAATTGACAATTCTTGGTTCATGTGTTGAACACCTTCCTTTCTCCAAGATTAAATTAAACCCTAGGTTAAGCCTAAACACTAACTAGAGAACTAGCATCCTTACTAGTTAGATTGTGATCAAGTTGGTGGACTTTCTCTAGAGACTTCAAGTTAGAAGTTTGAAGATTCGAGCTTTACCAAGGAGAGGGGATCAAGCCGCGAGAAGAGCGTTCTTGGGTGGCTTGAAACGCTTCAAGAAAGAATAAAAGAAAAGTAAGTTTTCTATCTTTACGAATTTGGTTACACGATTGCGAGTTCAAGGTCCTTTTGTTGGGAAAATTTTTTAAATTCCGCTGCTTTCTGATTCTGTTTTCCAACAAGTGGTATCAGAGCCACCTCGTTAATCGTGTTTCTGATTCGTCTCAATTATACTGAATTTGGTAGAAATTCTTAGGCTTGATGCGATTGAGTATTTGTAATTGTTTTAGAAAGCCTGAATTACGAAACTGTATTTTTTCCTGAAAGTTTCTGAAAATTGGTTTTATAAAATTTAATTTTTGAAAAACAATTTTAGACTTGAAACTGTATAAACTGTTTTTGGATTTCTTGGATTGGTTTTGCTTTTGAACGAAAACACGAAACGAAAGCCCGGAACACGACGAACACGCGAAACCCCGCGCGCGAAGGAGTCGCGTGCGCGGGCTTCGCGCGCACCGCCCGCCTGACCTAGGCGCGCGCAGGGCAGCCGCCCAGCCCCTCCCGCAACCGCGCGGGAGGCCCTTCCGGGCACGCCTAGGCGCGCCCGCCCAGGGCGGCCGAGACTGGCCGCCCACCGTCGCCCGCACTGTCCTGGCAGGAGCTGCGCGCTCCAGCGCGCGGCGTGCGCGTATGGCGCGCGCACTCGCGCGGCTTTGGCCGCGCGCTGTGCCCGCATGCTGTGCGCGCGCGTGGGCTTGGGACGTGCAACCCCTTTTCGTGCACGGGCCCCGTTTTCGTGATCCGATTTTTTCGTATTTCGTGCAATCCAGTCCCAATTTTTATTTTAATTTTAAAAATTTTATTTTTGAATATTTATTTTAATTTTTGAATAAAACTTAAAATTGGGATTTTTGAGAAATTGAAACGGTTTATATTTTGGGAAAATACAACCTTTGATAAAATTATTAATTTTCAGAAATTAATTGGAATTTTATTTGTTTTGGTAATTTGGGATTTATTGAAAACTTTTATAAATAAGACTCGCATCAAGTCGTGTTTTAAGTCATTAGGACTTGAAACGAGAATTTTAATTTATTGGTAAATTTAAATTCTTGCAAAAGCATGTTAGGTGATCATGGGTTTAGATCTATGTATGGTTTTAATTTATGCACATGGATGGTTTAAATTGGGGTTGGAGCCCTATAGTTGCGTTTTTCAATTGAGGTTGGAGCCTCACTTATGTGCGTACTGTTATGTGATTTATTGTGTGGCTTTCCATATTACTGTTTTTGAGGTCGGGGTATGCCCCGTGTAATTGTCTAAGGCCAATATGAAGATTGAGCCTTATTACTTTATGTCTTTTTCTTTTATTGTAATTTGAGAGTAGAGATAGGTGGTGAGGTTTTATTTTCATTTTGGAGACAATGCACCCATGGAGTAAGATGGACCACATTCAAGTAACAAGGAGGCCATAAGTGAAGACCCCTCAAAATGTTAGGGAGGGGAATCTCAATTGTTAAATGTAATAGAGATAGGGCTCGTATTTTGTTACTGCTTTCCCTTATGTGATTTGAACTGTTTATGTGGCATGTATGTTAGAACTTGTGATTGTGGAGTGGCTCCCACATATCACGCATAAGATAGGTAGAACCCATGATCATTACATGTTAGTATCATGCTAGGACATGTTATCTGTTTATGTGCTTGTTTGAAATGCATTTAAGTGTACTTGCATTAATCAAGACTAATAAAATTGGATAACATATATGTTGGTGAGGTCGAACCGGACAACTCTCCGGTTGATTCGAAAATTCCCATTAAATATTAAGCTAATTTCGAACAAATAGGTGTTTAATTTGAGATGCAAGTTTTGAATTAAATTCCTAGCATTCCATCAATAGGTTTTAAGTTTAGTAAGTAAAACTAGTTATTGTCCGCGAGTCGTGGGATAGCTAGTGGAGCTTATTAGTTCTTAGTTACCTGATTAATCATTTTAAATGATCAATATTTCGTGGTCAATTTTAGCAAGGGCGATGTCCGCGAGTCGTGGGTCGTTCGAACTAAGTTTTGGTCATGATCTTATGATTGATGGGTCTAGCTTAACGCCTAAGTAAATATGGATGTCGCACGAGTCGTGGGTCCATATTGAAAGATAGGTGATGCAAAAACAATTACTAAGAGTTCTAAAGGTGTTAGAATTGGTAAGTTGTACCTACCTAGGGTTCTTACTTAGAATGTCCGCGAGTCGTGGGTTCGAGGTAAAATGCCTAGGATCTTAGTACCCATTGGGAAACGTGTTCCTCTTAGATCTTTGGGAATTCTAGATCTTTGAAAAACAGTGGGCGCTACAATAGATTAAAGACCTTATCTTTTGTATATCGTTATAATTCAGCATGCTCACTAGTTCTCTGTTTTACCATTTAGGTCGTAGATTCTGTGATTCTCTACGTGTTTTGAAATGGCAACCAAAAACCCTCTTGTATCGATCCTCGAGTCAAATAAGTTGACTGGTCCCAACTATTCTGATTGGCTGAGGAATCTAAAAATCATTTTAGATTCTGAGAAGAGAACTTATGTTCTCTTCGAAGGGGAGCCTAGTCCTGAAGGGGAGGCTCCCACTCGGGCCGAGCGGGAAGCGATTCAGAAGTGGAAGGATGATAATCTCCAAGCCCGTTGCCTTATGTTGGCTAACATGTCTCCGGACTTGCAAAGACAACATGAGGCCATGGAATTTGCTTGGGAGATTTACGACCACTTAGAGCAACTTTACCGCCCTCATGAACGTGTTACAAGGTATAACACTTCAAAGGAATTATTCCACTTGAGAATGAGGGAAGGTTCAAGTGTCCATGAATATGGACTCAAGTTTCTTGCCCTTACTGAGAAACTTGCTTCCATGGACATGCCGCTGAAAGATGAGCTTTCAGTGGATTTGTTGCTAGCTTCGCTCCCACCATCATTCAACCCATTTGTCCTTAACTTCAACATGAATCATGCTGGTGCTACTGTAGCTGAGCTGATTAGTCAGCTTGTGACTGCTGAAAGCACGATCAAGAAGGACAATAAGGTTTTGATGGTGAATGCTCCATCTTCCTCTTCTGGGCCTTCTAAAGGTAAGGGCAAGAAAGCCCAAAAGAAGAAGAAGAAACCCCTTAGGCCCACTGGTGGCATTTCGAAGGGGAAGGCCCAAAAGAAGAAGCGTGATCAGAAAGAGGATGTTTGCTTCCATTGTGGCAAAGCGGGACATTGGAGGAGAAACTGCCCAGAGTACAAGGCTACTCTAAAGAAAGGTATCTTTCTCGTTGAAGTAAATCTTTCTATTAATTCTAGTTCTTGGGTACTTGATACCGGTTGTGGGACTCATATCTGTAATGATGTACAGATGCTAAGTGAAGTCCAACAACTCAAAGAAGGAGAATGTGTCTTGAAGATCGGCGATGGCTCAAACGTTGAAGCTCGAGCTTTAGGCACAATTAGATTAGATTTAGGTAGTTTTGAGTTAGTATTAAACAAAGTCCTTTATGTACCGAAAATTATTCGTAATATAATTTCAGTTCCAATATTAGATTGTGAAGGTTATGAAACTTATATTAAGAATGGTAAATACTTTATCAAACGGAACAACTCTTCCGTTCATATCGGTACTCTAAGTAATGGACTTTACCTAACTCAAAATATCAATATTATGAATATTCAACGAGAAACAAAGCGTAAGAGAGTTGACAAAGTTTCAGCTCCCTTATGGCACGCTAGATTAGGACACATTTCCAAGAACAGAATTAGCAAGATAAACACTTTAGGATCATTCTCTGAAAATGATCTCAAAGAGTTGACTTCTTGCCAATCCTGTCTCAAAGGAAAGATGTCCAAAGTTCCTTTTAAAGGAACTGTGGAACGTGCCACTAAGGTTTTGGATTTGATCCATACTGATGTTTGTGGACCGCTTAGTGTAAGCACTAGAAGCAATCATCAGTATTTCATAACCTTTACTGATGACTTTAGTCGGTATGGTTATGTATACTTAATGAAGTATAAATCTGAAGCTTTTGAGAAATTCTTAGAATTTCAAAAGGAGGTTGAGAACCAAACTGGTCACAAGATCAAAGCACTTCGATCTGATCGAGGAGGCGAGTATCTTAGTGAAGAATTCCTTAATCATCTCAAAGATAATGGGATTATCTCTCAGTGGACTCCTCCGGGAACTCCTCAACTTAATGGAGTTTCTGAGAGAAGGAATCGAACCCTACTTGATATGGTTCGTTCCATGATGAGTTTTACTGACTTACCACCTTCCTTCTGGGGTTATGCCCTAGAAAGTGCAGCAAAGATTCTGAATCTAGTTCCCTCTAAGTCAGTCCCTAAAACGCCCTATGAAATGTGGCATGGTAAAATCCCTAGTTATTCTTACTTAAGAATTTGGGGTTGTCCTGCTTACGTGAAGAGGACAGTGGGAGATAAGTTAGAATCTCGTTCTAACTTATGCTACTTTGTAGGTTATCCTAAGGAATCCATAGGATACTACTTCTATGATCAATCTGAACAAAAGGTGTTTGTTTCTAGAAATGCCACTTTTCTTGAGGAACCGTTCCTTAAAGAAAAGAAGGGCAAGATCATAGAATTAGAAGAAGTACAAAATGACCCCACACCACCCACTGAAGAAACGTCCCACTCTGATCAACCACAACCAATCACGAATTTCGATACACACGAAAATCCTCCTCTAAGGCGTTCTGAACGTACTCCTAGACAGCCGGAGAGATGGTATGGATTCTTCCATGAAATCTCTCAAAAGGATAATGATCCTTTAACATATGAGGAGGCACTTTCAGATTCTGACTCTGAACAGTGGATAGAAGCCATGAAATCCGAAATGGATTCCATGAACTCCAACCAAGTTTGGACCTTGGTAGATTTGCCTGATGGGGTCAAACCCATAGGTTGCAAATGGATCTTTAAGAGAAAGCTTGGAGTTGATGGAAGCATTGCAGCCTACAAAGCAAGACTGGTTGCAAAAGGATTCACTCAAAGACCCGGCGTGGATTTTGATGAAACCTTTTCACCAGTTGCAATGCAAAAGTCTATTCGGATCATGCTTGCCATTGCTGCATATTATGACTATGAGATATGGCAAATGGATGTGAAAACTGCCTTTCTCAATGGTGACATTGACAAAGACATTTATATGGAGCAACCCATAGGTTTCACATTCAGTGGGAGTGAGCAAAAGGTTTGCAAACTCCAAAGATCAATCTATGGATTGAAACAGGCTTCTAGGAATTAGAACATTCGATTTGATGAATCAGTCAAAGCGTTTGGCTTCATCCAAATTTCGAATGAATCATGTGTGTATAGAAAGGAATTGGAGACCTCAGTGCAATTCTTAGTACTTTATGTTGATGACATCCTTCTTATTGGGAATTCGAAAGATGACATGAAAGTGACTAAGTTATGGTTATCGAACCAATTCGAGATGAAAGATCTTGGTGATGCGTCCTATATCCTTGGAATTAAAATCTATAGAGATAGATCTAGAAGGTTAATAGGACTATCACAGTCGATGTACATTGACAAAGTATTGAAGAGATTCAATATGGAGTCAGCAAAGGTTAAGAACCTTCCTATGAGTGTAGGAACATGTCTTTCAAAGAAGATGTGTCCTAAGACCAACCTTGAGAAGGAGAGAATGACTCATACACCTTATGCATCAGCAATAGGTAGCATAATGTATGCAATGTTATGTACTCGACCGGATGTGGCTTATGCACTTAGTGTAACAAGTCGTTTCCAATCTGACCCTGGGGATGGTCACTGGGCTGCCGTGAAGAATATTCTTAAGTACTTGAAAAATACTAAAGATTTATTCTTAGTTTACGGAGGTCAGAAAGATCTTACTGTCGAAGGATACTGCGATGCAAGCTTTGCATCTGACTTAGATGATTTTAAGTCAATGTCAGGATACATTTTCTGCCTAAACGGCGGAGCAGTGAGTTGGAAGAGTTCCAAGCAAACAACCACTGCAGATTCGACCACTGAGGCCGAATACTTAGCTGCAAATGATGCAGCTAAGGAAGGTGTTTGGATTAGAAACTTCATTCAAGAGTTGAATGTTGTTCCTAGCATGAAAGACCCCATTACTGTGTTTTGTGACAACACTGGGGCGGTTGCTCAAGCAAGAGAACCAAGATCTCACCAACGGACCAAGCACATTATGAGGAAGTATCACCTAATCCGTGATATTATCAAAAGAGGAGATGTGCAAATTGAGAGGGTCACATCAGCAGAGAACGTGGCAGATCCACTTACTAAACCCCTTAGTCGAGAAGCTTTCCAAGGTCATCTTCAGAAGATGGGACTTAGAGTAGCTTTAGAATGGCTTTGACGGGCAAGTGGGAGATTGTTAGGAATAGTGCCCTAGAAAGCCGATTGTATATCCGCTTTGTACTTTTCCTTATTGTAATCACAGACAATCTTTGAATAAAATAACGAATTGAGGCAACACTTCTTTATATGCTCTTGTTTGGTATGCGTTTACTTTAGCTGTGCATGTATGAGAACTCCCCTAATCCTGATGACTTTAGGACTCTACTATTTAGGTGAAATGGTTCATGAAACGAGCCCTATATCACATGAGTCATGATTAGTAAAATACTCCAAGCCGATGAGTCCTACAGACAGTGGGAGTGTCAACCTGACTCCTCTAAGGCTTGCTTGTGGGATCACGCCCTTAAGAAGGACCACCTTGTTTCATGGAGGTGGAAAGTGTATAGTTGATACGTGCGTGATACATGAGGGTGCTTACTTTAATAAGTAAGTTCACTGAGGTGCCCCGTGTGAGAACATTCCTAAATGGGAAAGGAAGTTTCTATTTCAGGAAATGGAAACTTCCAGATTAGGAAATATCTCACGAGTCATTGATGTGATTAATTGATCCTTAGACTTGAGTTTCCTTGTCACTTTATGAGTTAACTCTGTAGTCTTAGGTATAAGCTTTAAAGGGTGTCGCCTTAGACAACTGATTCAAGGCTTATGCTGGGGCTGCACAAGTGATTCATGAAAGTGAATGAGAATCAAGAAAGGACCTACACTTGCATTTGCAAGGTGATCTCTTATTGTGTAAGTCATTCATATGCCATATGGAGTCCTTGGCCAAGGCAGTAGATCAAGACATCAAGAAAAGGGTTTCTTGGATTGAGATCAAATGGATATGAAATGCACTTAGCTTTAAGACCGGATTATTAGGGTTCTGATTATTCCCTTGCCCTAGATCTTGGTTGAGAGATAGTAAGTAGGAGGATTGTATCTCACATGAATCAATGACTTAAAGGTTCTGTCGAATCTGAACATTCCAATTCAGCTAGGGGTTAAACACCTGTTGCTAGACTATGGTCGTTTAATCTGTGGACTGATTAATTAATTGGTGAATTAATTAATTAGGGTCACTGCTAATTGAATTGAGAACCTAGAGGGTCACACACAACAACTTGGTTACATGAGTTGAGGCTTGAAAATGATTAAACGAGTTAATCGGACCAAGAGGGTTCCACACGTGTGAATTCACACGTGTGGCTCACGTGAGTGACACGTGTCACTGTGACACGTGTCACACACGTGTATATATTGTATATATATTAAATAATTAATTAGTTAATTATTTAATAGACTTTGGTTTAATTTTGAATTAAAAAGAAAGTCTTATTTTGGAGAAAATAATCTAGTTAATTAATTACGAATTAATTAATTAGATAAAAATAAGTTATTTATTTTATAATAAATAAAGTATAAAATTATCCAAAAATAGTTTGGATATTTTTAAGCTCTCTTAAAAGTTGACTAGAAATAGAATTCAAAGTCAAAGTTGGAAAATACTTGATAATCAAGTAATAGGAGAGAGAGGAACCAAATCCTAGTCCAATAAGGACTAGGTTCGGCCGTCCCTCCCCTTCCTATATATAGGGGAGCTCATGCTCCCCTTTAGAGCTAAATTGACAATTCTTGGTTCATGTGTTGAACACCTTCCTTTCTCCAAGATTAAATTAAACCCTAGGTTAAGCCTAAACACTAACTAGAGAACTAGCATCCTTACTAGTTAGATTGTGATCAAGTTGGTGGACTTTCTCTAGAGACTTCAAGTTAGAAGTTTGAAGATTCGAGCTTTACCAAGGAGAGGGGATCAAGCCGCGAGAAGAGCGTTCTTGGGTGGCTTGAAACGTTTCAAGAAAGAATAAAAGAAAAGTAAGTTTTCTATCTTTACGAATTTGGTTACACGATTGCGAGTTCAAGGTCCTTTTGTTGGGAAAATTTTTTAAATTCCGCTGCTTTCTGATTCTGTTTTCCAACAACAACATGCCTTAATTGTACTCATTCATGTGTCGCATTAGTATAGAAAAAACCTAGTTCTCTAAGTCCGTAGTAGTTCACTACTTTCAGGAACTAGGTCTGGACAGTGGAACCCCGAATACCTTACTTGATTCCGTATCATAGCAGGTGAGGTTAAAATATTTTCAACTGGGATCATGAGTCTACATATAAAATATTTTATTATTTATCCTAATAAGGATTCAGTCTTATTTTCCCTAATTATAGTATTATCCCCTTTCTGGGAAATATCTGATATAAGGATATCTATTATCCTATTATATAAAACAAAATCCTTGTTCAAGTATAAGTTACAAACATATCATACTCAAGTCCATTTTGGCGAGTATTGATATAATGTAACTCTATTCTGTATTTAAAATGCAAGATCTGTATCTGTATCTGTATCTGTTGGGCCCGGTGGTACGGTAGAACTAATAGCCGGGTGGCAAGGGCCATCGTCTATTACTATACCTGCCGCCAAATCTGATCTTAATGTTGGTTTAACTGGAGGTTAGTTATTCCACATTAAGTGACGGGAAAGGTACGTCCCTCCCTCTGTCTGTATCTGGATCTCGAGGGCTTGCTCCCGACAGATCATGGAGGAAGAAGGCTGGATTGATTCTGTTATTTCTGATTTCATTCTATTTAAGGAGTAAAGGATGGAGAACGCCTACTTGCAGGGCATTATTACTTTATTATCGTACGGTTCATATTTTCAAGAATCTGATACCCAATCCCCTTATTCCCCTTTTTCTCAAAATAAATATGAACCAAATATTTGTATTGATTATTATTTTATTGATTTTCGGTATAATAGTATTAATCTATTATTTTATTAATATTATCAAACTTCAACTTTTATAGTCAAACACTTTTTCAAATATACCTATACCTATATATGTAGTCCCAACTACCCCCTCACTTAGTCACTTTGACTAACCCTCGCACGTTACAACTCATGGTTTCAGGTTTAACGGACGCTTACTAGAAGGTATCTTGAAGCCTAGTGTGTCTTCTCGTTAGCATGATAGTAAAGGTTCTTTAGAATAAGTTATGCTTCCGAGCTTGTAAATTTTCTATTACGGCATGGTCATTACTTTTGATATCTATACTATGCCATTACTGGCTTATTTATTGCATTCCCCTATCATAGTTTTGAAAGTTTTTAAATTATAAAATTTCCACTGCAGTGTTCCAATACTCTGATATTGTATAGCACTGTCCGTTCGCCGGAGTGTTTCTCGGGTGCTAGGCCTTACATCCACTCGGGAGATACTTTGGTGCGGGGTTGTAGTGTATAGGGGCGCTACAACTAAAGTGGTATCAGAGCAACCGGGTTACTCTTGTACCCTAGGTGCTCTTTCTTGAAAATGTCTTTCAAAAATACGACACTTTAAAATACTTTATTGTTACTCTTCTGCATGTTCATATCTCGAGTCTTAAGAATTGCTTCAAGATACCAGTAGGGCCGTTAGTGCATCATGCTTATTCCTTGTACATATTATGTGTTCATAACTTCAGTGTTATATTTGAATTTATTACTTTGTGTCAATCTGTGAATCATTATTTAACCTCCATGCATTATATTTTCCATTGCGATTGTGATTCTAGCATCATAATGTCGCCACCAAGGACTCCACAGACACCATCAGCCACAACAACTCCTATAGGAGCACTAGATATAGCAGAGGCCTTTAGACAGTTTATGCAGACATACGTGCCAGTACCTAGTTATGGAAATGAAAGAACCTTGGAAAAGTTTCTTCAGTTGAATCCACCAAAGTTCTTCGGGGAACCCAATGACCTGAAGGCAGAAAATTGGATTGCAAGCCTTGAAAAGATATATGAGGCAATGGATATTTACCCCGAGGATCCAAAACGAGTACAATATGCAACCTTCTTATTGGAAGAGGCAGCATTAAGTTGGTGGAAGCATGTCAAGCAGAGGTGGTCGGATACCGGAGTTCAAAATAATTGGATTGAGTTTGTAAGGGAATTTCAGCATAAGTACATTCCTCAAGTAACCAGGGATGCCCGAGAGACCGAGTTCATGAATTTAGTACAAGGGTATATGTCAGTAGCCGAATACGAGGCCAAGTTTGTTAGGTTAATACAATATGCACCACACATCTTGAGCGACGAACTTCGCAAAACAAAGAGATTTGTTGATGGATTGAAACCGGACCTACGATGGGCATTAGCTCCTTTTGATATTGAGGGATATACCCGGGCTGTGGATAAAGCCCTAAACACTGAGGCAACACACAAGAGTATTCGCCTGAATTCAAAACATCAAAACCCAACTAATGATAAACTACCACAAGGAGAGAAACGAGTTGCCAGCCAAATTGCTCATATACAAAAGAAGAAACCTAGGCATACCCAACAACAATCCTCGCAGGTACCCCTAAAGGTCCAAGACGAAACCATTTGTGACTTCTGTCATGGGCCGCGACATACTGAAGAGAATTGCTGGAAAAAGGCCGGCTTATGTTTACGATGTGGTAGTGATGAACACCAGATCCGTGAATGCCCAAAGAAAGCCAAGCAAGGGCAACCAAGGAAAGGAAAAATTATTGTCGGAACTTCGAGAAATCCATTAGGAAAAGGCAGGGCCTATGCTGTGGACGGAGATGTGCATCCCAAACCTTCAAGTAATGTGAAGGGTACGGTACATGTTCTTCACACGCCAGTTAAGGTCCTATGACCCTGGCGTCATGCATTCATTCATTGCATTACAATTATGTGCTTATTTATTTTCTGAGTGCCTTTTCTAGGGATTTAAGTCATTATGATATATATATATAAACACTTCCCCTCTGGGCTAGTAATCATTACTGCCCTCTAGTTTATGAAGTGATTAATGACAAAATATGAGATCATCCTAGAAGAGGATGAAAAATACTATCAAAATTATTTTATGACAAATGAGAATCTGAGGACAGATTCTTTTTAAGGGGGGTGGATTGTAACAGCCCTAACCTGGGCCGAGTTGGAAAAGGTAAAGTAAAGGGGTTATTCAAGAAGCACTTATAATCTCGGTCCTTATTTATTCTCTTCATGCATTACATCTTATGTGACTTATGTGCTTTTATGTGTTACACTTTAATTAAATGATCGTAGATTTAATTATTTCCTTTATTTAACTCGTATCTTGAAACTCTTCTCATAAAATCCTAGAATTCTAGTATTCATTCCCTTTTAGCACCTAAAACCCTTTCATACGCTTCAAAACCCATTTCTACAGTTTTAGGTTGGAAATTACGAAAATACCCCTACAGTTCAAAAATATTCCTACGTTCCCCGAAACACTTTCACTACCCAATATTGTAACCAAAAGAATCCTCACATTATTTCGAGGATCGTGATACTCTCCGTGAACCATAATTCCCATCCTAACTTCCGTAGTATCAAAAACCGGCGAAAACCCTAGCTTATGATTCGATCATCAATAAATCTTTACTCATCTACTTTTTGATATTCAAAATTATAACCAAAACGATCCTTAAATTATTTTATGAATTTTCATGCATTTACTAAAAACTCGATTTCACTATAGCATATTTTATAAATATTTTCCTTTCTAAAAATCACCATTTTATTTTAAACGATTAGCTTTTATTCAAGAGTCGAAATTATACTTAAAACGATCCTTGAATTTTTCTCTACAATATAGTGATTTTTCCAAACTCTAAACCTTATCATAGCTTCGTTTATATAATTTTCCTATGCTTTTCATCATCTTTATTATTCATAACTTATGAACAAAAAGTCTAAATATTCCACATTTATAATCAAAACGAAGCTCGTTTTTCACTCATTCTTTCATTAAATTACTACTTCAACGTTTTACCTCTCGACTCTTGAATAAATTTTATATTATTTTTACATTTATTTTTAATCAAAATGACATCATCCATGACCACATGGTCTTCTAGAAGGATTAAACAAATGAGCATAATTTCTCCACATTTCCTAACTAATTACCTAGCATTTGTTCATAATGTAATTTAACCACATCTTCAAATTAATCACCAAGCATTTGTATGAATTAGGAGACATCCACATCTTCCATAAACTTTCATTTATTGCTTAGAGACCCCTCATGACTACCTATAAATACCCCCTCAAGCCTCATTTATACCTCACAATTCAACACACAAAATCACTCTCTTCTCTCCCCTAGCTCACGCCATTCCCTCCCCTCTCTCTCTAAGGTATGTTTTCTTCTATTATTTCATGCTTTATATAATGTTCTTAGTATAATAATAATAGTAGCATGTCTAGGATTAATTAAATTATGCTTTAGGAATTTTATTTTATGAAATATGTGCATAATTGTTAGTTAAATACAATGTGTGCACATTATGGAATTTTATTTAATTAAATGCATGAATTATGATATGATATAATGTGAGTATGTATTTAAATGATTATGATCTTGTTTGATTAAATTCATGCCTAGAATAATTTATCTAGAATAATTTTTCATAGAAAGTTTATATATTTTGCTATATTATGCTTCAAATCTTATGTTATGACTATGAATATAATCAAGCATGTGTAGAACATTTTATGAATACTTGAAGATTTAAATAAATTCATGTTTAGGAATTTGTTTATGAATCATATTTCATGAAAAGTTTATATATTATGTTCATTTATTCTTTAATCTTATGTTATTACTATCAATTTGATCAAGAATGCCTAGAACATCTTATGAATATTCAAACATGATGAAGAACATGTTCTTGATGTTCTGGAAATATGTGTGTACCGTGTGCTAGTGTGTGTAAGTGTGTGTTTGATTCTATGTTTAAAAGTATTTAATCCCCTATGTTTAAATAGTAACCGTTTTACAATAGTAACTTTGACTTTTGACTTTAAATATGAATTTTGACCAATAATATCATGTAGTAATTTCAAGAATTAATATAAAATAAAATTTGGTTTTATTTAAGAAAGGACTTTTGTCTAACGATTTCAAAATCGGGGATTAAATAACGCTTTCAAAATCCAGTTCACCTTTATTAAAAATAAACCTTAATTTGGATTCATGATTTGAATAAGAATTTCTTGGTTAATTCGGTTGTATGACTTTGGTATCAGTGTGTTTTATAATAATATTTCAATTCTAGATTACCGAATTTCCTGTACCTTACTGTTACTCCTTGTTACAACATGCCTTAATTGTACTCATTCATGTGTCGCATTAGTATAGAAAGAACCTAGTTCTCTAAGTCCGTAGTAGTTCACTACTTTCAGGAACTAGGTCTGGACAGTGGAACCCCGAATACCTTACTTGATTCCGTATCATAGCAGGTGAGGTTAAAATATTTTCAACTGGGATCATGAGTCTACATATAAAATATTTTATTATTTATCCTAATAAGGATTCAGTCTTATTTTCCCTAATTATAGTATTATCCCCTTTCTGGGAAATATCTGATATAAGGATATCTATTATCCTATTATCTAAAACAAAATCCTTGTTCAAGTATAAGTTACAAACATATCATACTCAAGTCCATTTTGGCGAGTATTGATATAATGTAACTCTATTCTGTATTTAAAATGCAAGATCTGTATCTGTATTTGTATCTGTTGGTCCCGGTGGTACGGTAGAACTAATAGCCGGGTGGCAAGGGCCATCGTCTATTACTATACCTGCCGCCAAATCTGATCTTAATGTTGGTTTAACTGGAGGTTAGTTATTCCACATTAAGTGACGGGAAAGGTACGTCCCTCCCTCTGTCTGTATCTGGATCTCGAGGGCTTGCTCCCGACAGATCATGGAGGAAGAAGGCTGGATTGATTCTGTTATTTCTGATTTCATTCTATTTAAGGAGTAAAGGATGGAGAAAGCCTACTTGCAGGGCATTATTACTTTATTATCGTACGGTTCATATTTTCAAGAATCTGATACCCAATCCCCTTATTCCCCTTTTTCTCAAAATAAATATGAACCAAATATTTGTATTGATTATTATTTTATTGATTTTCGGTATAATAGTATTAATCTATTATTTTATTAATATTATCAAACTTCAACTTTTATAGTCAAACACTTTTTCAAATATACCTATACCTATATATGTAGTCCCAACTACCCCCTCACTTAGTCACTTTGACTAACCCTCGCACTTTACAACTCATGGTTTCAGGTTTAACGGTCGCTTACTAAAAGGTATCTTGAAGCATGGTCACTACTTTAGAATAAGTTATGCTTCCGAGCTTGTAAATTTTCTATTACGGCATGGTCACTACTTTTGATATCTATACTATGCCATTACTGGCTTATTTATTGCATTCCCCTATCATAGTTTTGAAAGTTTTTAAATTATAAAATTTCCGCTGCAGTGTTCCAATACTCTGATATTGTATAGCACTGTCCATTCGCCGGAGTGTTTCTCGGGTGCTAGGCCTTACATCCACTCGGGAGATACTTTGGTGCGGGGTTGTAGTGTATAGGGGCGCTACATCCTCGGTCTATTTCCATTCCTCAAGATCCCAATAAAGAGGAGATCTACACTTACGACCATACAAAGCTTCATACGGTGCCATACACTTATGACCATATAAAGCTTCGAAGATTGGTAAATATTGTTGTAGGCGAATTCGATCAAAGTCAATTCCTTATCCCACTCATTCGAAAAGTCCAATATACAAGCCCTTAATAAATCTTCAAGAAACTTAATTACTCGTTCGGGTTGTCCATCGGTTTGCGGGTGAAATGCGGTACTAGAACTCAACTTCGTTCCCCATAATCTGTTAAGAACCTTCCACAACTTCGAAGTGAAACGAGGATCTCTATCTGAAATGATACTAGCGGGTATCCCATGCAATCTTATAATTTCTCGATGATACAACTGCACTAATTTCTCCACTTTATATGTCGATCTAACCGGTAGAAAGTGTGCAGATTTGGTGAGGCGATCTACGACAACCCAAATTCCATCAAACCCCCTTTCGAACCCTCGGAAGCCCGGTCACGAAATCCATGGTGACTTGTTCCCATTTCCACTCGGGTATTGGTATTGGTTGTAACTTTCCCACCGGTAATTGATGTTCGGCCTTAACTTGTTGACAAACCCGACATCTCTTAACAAAATTAGCCACATTCCGTTTCATACCGTGCCACCAAAAATACTTCTTAAGATCCCGGTACATCTTGTTGCCACCCGGATGCATCGTATAGACGGTCTTATGTGCTTCTTCAAGCACCAACTTTTGTAACCCATCTGGTATACATACTCGGCCCTTATACCTAAAGATCCCTAAGTCATCAAACCCAAACTTAGACTTCGGATTAGCTCTTGCCCGAACCACTTGTCTTTAAATCCACTCATCCTTTGATTGAGCATCTGGGATTCGTTGCCTTCAATCCGGTTTTATAGTGATGTAAGCCAACCTCGATTGTGAAACAAGGATCTCGGCTTCACCCTTTCAGGAAACGACCTCATGATTAGCAATCTTTGCATTCCGCTCAACGCATCCGCAACTACATTCGCCTTCACCGGATGATATTATATGACACAATCGTAGTCTTATAAGAATTCCATCCACCGACGTTGTCTCATGTTTAAATCATTGTAACGCCCCGGTTCCGGATGAACAGGTAAGCACGCCACGTGTGAGATTTTGAGCGTAGGATTTATTTTAATTCTTTTCAATTTCTATTTTCCTACGTGACATCTCATAATTTTATAAAATTCATGATACATTATTTACGTGAATTATATGATTTCATATCATTGAAAAGTTATTTCATGTCATGGAAAAAATGTTTGATACGTAAAATAATTACCGAGAGTGCTTCAATTACGAAATTGTCCCTAGTTGCTTATTTCTTAACTTTAGGGACTTAATTGCATAAACTTTCAAGGACTTAATTGAGCATAGTTCCAAACCGTACGTACTTGATTGCATAACTTCATAAGTTGAGGGATTGAATTGTAATTTGAACATTTCACAATTTTCAAAAAATCGTAAATCAGGGTATATCATCTCCAAGCTTCCTTCTTCATTTTGATCCAAAAGTTCATCGATATTTTGCTCCATTTTCCATCGAACCATAAACATCAAGCAAGGAAGAAGAAAATTCATCAATTCATCAAGATTTTTCAAGAAATTATCCAAGCTTTGAAGTTGATCATCCCCTTCATCTCCTTTCTTCATTTCTTTTCATTTCAAGGTGGGTACTTGCAAGGTTTGATGATTTTGCTCAAGTATGGTTAGCTAGGGTTTGAGCAATCATGGTTTAAATAGACTAATTGTTGTTGAAGCACGATTACATGATTATATCTTGACTTATAGCTTGAATTCTTGCCAAATTTTGAGATTTTGAGAAGATTGGTGCTTGAACTTGAAACTCATGATCTTTGATCATTTTTCATGACTTATGTGTTTAATTGGAGTATTATGGTACTATGAGCATATATGCAATTTATTTCCTAGATTTCTTGGAAGCTTTGGTGATTAAAATGGATTTCTTGCCTTGTTGTTGTTGTTTCCGTAGCCATGTGCTGCTTCTGCTCTGTTTTTCCAGTTGCAGAAGCTGGAAACGGCCCTTCCCGCCTTAAGACATTATGGGAACGGTCATTGCCACTCTTTTAAATCAAAGCGGGCTGGCGAACCTGGGAACGGCCGTTCCCATTTTGGCCTGCGTGCCGGAACGGAGGTTCCCAGCAAAGCGCGCATTTTAAAGTTTAAAAGCACTGACGTGCTTTGGAAGGGCGTGGGAACGGCCCTTCCTATTTTCAAAGGGAAGCCGGAACGGCCGTTCCCATATGTCTGACAGAAGAAAAGCTACTGCATAAAATTCAAATTTTGGCATGATGATCCAATGCATTCTTTGATCCCAAATTGCTATTATATGATTAAATACATGTCAAAACAAGATATTTTCATGCTACATTGTTCATTGCTCGTCATCTCGTTGCATTTTCGCCGTTCGTCCTATTTGATCCATTTTGAGTCATGTCTCACGTATACACGTCGTGTTGCACAGGTCACGAGGTCGTAGACGAGGATTAGGCTCCCTAGAGCATATCCTTGTTTCATTTTGTAACCAAAGGTGAGGTTTTGTTTAGGTACTTAGAACCTTACAACCCTTATGTGACATTTTCGGCCAAAATCTATTATATTTATAAACGTTTTCTAAAATATAAACATTTTCAAACAAGCAAGCCATGATTGTTCACGATTTCAAGCATGTTTTGGCGAGTCATGATTGCACATGGGCCCAAGGGTAATTCTTGAGCCAACCGGGAAAGCAAGGGCTGACGGGTAACTCTTGAATTATCCTCACCTCATTGGGATCACCCCCGAAGCCACTAGGAGATTGGTGGTGGAAGGAGTTCCGTGCGTGGGAGTCATGTTCCCGACGTACACCATGTTAGGAATAGTGCCCTAGAAAGCCGATTCGAAGTAATCTGCTTTGGGACTTTTCTTATATCACAGACAATCTTTGAATGAAATAACGAATTAAGGCAAACACTTCTTTATATGCCAATACGTGTTTTGTGTGTTTCCATTACGTGCGCATGTATGAGAACTCCCCTAATCCTGATGACTTTAGGACTCTACCATTTAGGTGAAATGGTTCATGAAACGAGCCCTATATCACATAAGTCATGATTAGTAAAATGCTCCAAGCCGATGAGTTCTACAGACAGTGGGAGTGTCAACCTGACTCCTCTAAGGCTTGCTTGTGGGATCACGCCCTTAAGAAGGACCACCTTGTTTCATGGAGGTGCAAAGTGTATAGTTGATACGTGCGTGATACATGAGGGTGCTTACTTTAATAAGTAAGTTCACTGAGGTGCCCCGTGTGAGAACGTTCCTAAATGGGAAAGGAAGTTTCTATTTCAGGAAATGGAAACTTCCAGATTAGGAAATATCTCACGAGTCATTGATGTGATTAATTGATCCTTAGACTTGAGGTTCCTTGTCACTTTATGAGTTAACTCTGTAGTCTTAGGTATAAGCTTTAAAGGGTGTCGCCTTAGACAACTGATTCAAGGCTTATGCTGGGGCTGCACAAGTGACTCATGAAAGTGAATGAGAATCAAGAAAGGACCTACACTTGCATTTGCAAGGTGATCTCTTATTGTGTAAGTCATTCATATGCCATATGGAGTCCTTGGCCAAGGCAGTAGATCAAGACATCAAGAAAAGGGTTTCTTGGATTGAGATCAAATGGATATGAAATGCACTTAGCTTTAAGACCGGATTATTAGGGTTCTGATTATTCCCTTGCCCTAGATCTTGGTTGAGAGATAGTAAGTAGGAGGATTGTATCTCACATGAATCAATGACTTAAAGGTTCTGTCAAATCCGAACATTCCAATTCAGCTAGGGGTTAAACACCTGTTGCTAGACTATGGTCGTTTAATCTGTGGACTGATTAATTAATTAGTGAATTAATTAATTAGGGTTACTGCTAATTGAATTGAGAACCTAGAGGGTCACACACAACAACTTGGTTACCTGAGTTGAGGCTTGAAAATGATTAAACGAGTTAATCGGGCCTAGAGGGTTCCACACGTGTGAAATCACACGTGTGGGTCACGTGAGGAGCACGTGTCCTTGGGACACGTGCCTCACACGTGTATATGTATATATATGATATATATTAAATAATTAAATATGTTAATTATTTAATAGACTTTGGTTTAATTTTGAATTAAAAGGAAAGTCTTATTTTGGAGAAAAATAATCTAGTTAATTAATTATGAATTAATTAATTAGATAAAATAAGTTATTTATTTTAAATAAATAAAGTATAAAATTATCCAAAAATAGTTTGGATATTTTTAGCTCTCTTGAAAGTTGATTTGAATTAGAATTCAAAGTCAAAGTCAAATTACTTGATGATCAAGTAATAGGAGAGAGAGAGAGACCAAAATCCTAGCCCATAAAGGACTAGGAATTTTCGGTCCTCCCCTCTTATAAATAGGGGAGCTCGAGCTCCCCTTAGAGCTAATTGACAATTCTTTTGGTTCATGTGTTGAACACCATCCTTTCTCCAAGATAAATAAAAACCCTAGGTTAAGCCTAAACACTAACTAGAGAACTAGCATCCTTACTAGTTAGATTGTAGCCAAGTTGGTGGACTATCTCTAGAGAACTTCAAGTTAGAAGTTTTGAAGATTCGAGCTTTACCAAAAGTGGGGATCATGCAAAACGATCAGAAGGGATGATGAAACGATTCTGAACCCGACGTGAAACGAATGAAAAAATCGAACCAAAGAAGATGGCGAAAACCGTTCGTCCATATCCTGAAGGATGAATTTTTTCACGAGGGTTTTGTGACTGGCAGTTTTCTACTTTCGCAAAACTGGTTTTTCGAAGGGAGTTTCAATCATCTCTTTCTCGTTTTATGTTTCTTTCTTTATGTTATATTGTTAAGAACTGCCATAACATGATTTGAATCTAGGTTGGTGTGGATTGCTATCCCTACAATGGATTCTGAAATAGAAAGAGACTTTCTAGGGACGGGTTGTCAAGCCGCGAGAAGAGCGTTCTTGGGTGGCTTGAAACGCTTCAAGAAAGAATAAAAGAAAAGTAAGTTTTCTATCTCTACGAATTTGGTTACACGATTGCGAGTCCAAGATCCTTTTGTTGGAAATTTTTTTAAATTTCCGCTGCTTTCTGATTCCTGTTTTCCAACAAGTGGTATCAGAGTCACCTCGTTAATCGTGTTTCTGATTCGTCTCAATTAAACTGAATTTTGAGAAATTCTTGAATCTGAGTTACAGTTAGGTATTCTTGAATTTGTATCGTAATCTGAGCTTTTGAATCTGAGAGGTTTCCTGATAAATTGAGAAAATCGTTTTCTGAAAAAGGGGTTTTATTTTAGATTTATTAAAATCGCGATTTTGATTCCCGAATCGAGACGAAAATTTTTCTGAAAATTTTGTAAGGAAAACGGTGCGGGACGACGAGGACCAAGTGAGTTTGTCGCTCGTCGTCGCCGCACGCGGACGGGTCCGGAACAGCCCTGTGCGGGATCACCCGCACACCCCTGTGCGGGACTGCCCGCACGCGTCCGGAACATCCTGTGCGGGATCGCCCGCACATCCCTGTGCGGGACTGCCCGCACGCGTCAAGAACAGCCTGTGCGGGATCGCCCGCACATCCCTGTGCGGGACTGCCCGCACGCGTCCGGAACAGCCTGTGCGGGATCGCCCGCACGCGTCCGCCCAGCCCTGTGCGGGATCGCCCGCACACCCTGTGCGGGACTGCCCGCACGCGTCTGCGCGGGGCTGTGCGGGATCGCCCGCACGCCCCTGTGCGGGACTGCCCACACACGCCCGCACACCCCTGTGACGCGATGCGACTTTTCGTGTTTTTGGCCCAAATTTTATTTTAAAAATATTTTAAAAAATCTTTTTTTTCTGGAAAAATTTTAATTTTGAAATAAAATTATAATTTGGGAATTTCGGGAATCAAAGTCAATTTTAATTTTTCGGGAAAAGTATAATTATTATTTTTGAAATAATGATTTTAATAAAATTGTTAAATTTTGAATTAACTTGAATTTTATCAGATTCTAGCTTTTGATTTTGAAATTATTCTTGAACAAGGAACTGTTTTTCAGATTACTTTGAGTTAGTCGAACTTAAAGTTAAAGGAATTTTAAATTTATTGGTAAATTTAAATTCTTGCAATTTATGCATGTTAGGTGATCATGGGTTTAGACTTATGTATGGTTTTAATTTATGCACATGGATGGCTTAAATTGGGGTTGGAGCCCTATAGTTGCGTTTTTCAATTGAGGTTCGAGCCTCACTTATCTGCGTACTGTTATGTGATTTATTATGTGGCTTTCCATATTACTGTTTTTGAGGCCGGGGTATGCCCCGTGTAATTGTCTAAGGCCAATATGAAGATTGAGCCTTATTACTTTATGTCTTTTTCTTTTTATTGTAATTTGAGAGTAGAGATAGGTGGTGAGGTTTTATTTTCATTTTGGAGACAATGCACCCATGGAGTAAGATGGACCACGTTCAAGTAACAAGGAGGCCATAAGTGAAGACCCCTCAAAATGTTAGGGAGGGGAATCTCAATTGTTAAATGTAATAGAGATAGGGCTCGTATTTTGTTACCGCTTTCCCTTATGTGATTTGAACTGTTTATGTGGCATGTATGTTAGAACTTGTGATTGTGGAGTGGCTCCCACATATCACGCATAAGATAGGTAGAACCCATGATCATTACATGTTAGTATCATGCTAGGACATGTTTGTTGGAAAACACGAATCAGAAAGCAGCGGAATTTAAAAAAATTTCCCAACAAAAGGACCTTGGACTCGCAATCGTGTATCCAAATTCGAAGGAATAAGATAGAAAACTTACTTTTCTTTTGTTCTTTCTTGAAGCGTTTCAAGCCACCCAAGAACGCTCTTCTCGCGGCTTGATCCCCTCTCCTTGGTAAAGCTCGAATCTTCAAACTTCTAACTTGAAGTCTCTAGAGAAAGTCCACCAACTTGATCACAATCTAACTAGTAAGGATGCTAGTTCTCTAGTTAGTGTTTAGGCTTAACCTAGGGTTTAATTTAATCTTGGAGAAAGGAAGGTGTTCAACACATGAACCAAAAGAATTGCCCATTAGCACTAAAGGGGAGCTCCTATATATAAGAGGGGAGTGCCGATCCAAATCCTTGTTGAACAAGGATTTGGTTCCTCTCTCTCCTATTACTTGATCATCAAGTATTTTCCAACTTTGACTTTGAATTCTAATTCAAGTCAACTTTTAAGAGAGCTAAAAATATCCAAACTATTTTTGGATAATTTTATACTTTATTTATTATAAAATAAATAACTTATTTTTATCTAATTAATTAATTCCTAATTAATTAACTAGATTATTTTCTCCAAAATTAGACTTTCTTTTTAATTCAAAATTAAACCAAAGTCTATTAAATAATTAACTAATTAATTATTTAATATATATATATACAATATATATATATATATACATTCACACGTGTGTGACACGTGTCACAGTGACACGTGTCACTCACGTGAGCCACACGTGTGATTTCACACGTGTGGAACCCTCTTGGCCCGATTAACTCGTTTAATCATTTTCAAGCCTCAACTCATGTAACCAAGTTGTTGTGTGTGACCCTCTAGGTTCTCAATTCAATTAGCAGTGACCCTAATTAATTAATTCACTAATTAATTAATCAGTCCACAGATTAAACGACCATAGTCTAGCAACAGGTGTTTAACCCCTAGCTGAATTGGAATGTTCGGATTCGACAGAACCTTTAAGTCATTGATTCATGTGAGATACAATCCTCCTACTTACTATCTCTCAACCAAGATCTAGGGCAAGGGAATAATCAGAACCCTAATAATCCGGTCTTAAAGCTAAGTGCATTTCATATCCATTTGATCTCAATCCAAGAAACCCTTTTCTTGATGTGTTGATCTACTGCCTTGGCCAAGGACTCCATATGGCATATGAATGACTTATACAATAAGAGATCACCTTGCAAATGCAAGTGTAGGTCCTTTCTTGATTCTCATTCACTTTCATGAATCACTTGTGCAGCCCCAGCATAAGCCTTGAATCAGTTGTCTAAGGCGACACCCTTTAAAGCTTATACCTAAGACTCCAGAGTTAACTCATAAAGTGACAAGGAACCTCAAGTCTAAGGATCAATTAATCACATCAATGACTCGTGAGATATTTCCTAATCTGGAAGTTTCCATTTCCTGAAATAGAAACTTCCTTTCCCATTTAGGAATGTTCTCACACGGGGCACCTCAGTGAACTTACTTATTAAAGTAAGCACCCTCATGTATCACACACGTATCAACTATACACTTTGCACCTCCATGAAACAAGGTGGTCCTTCTTATGGGCGTGATCCCACAAGCAAGCCTTAGAGGAGTCAGGTTGACACTCCCACTGTCTGTACGACTCACCGGCTTGGAGTATTTTACTAATCATGACTTATGTGATATAGGGCTCGTTTCATGAACCATTTCACCTAAATGGTAGAGTCCTAAAGTCATCAGGATTAGGGGAGTTCTCATATATGCACAGCTAAAGTAAACGCATACCAAACAAGAGCATATAAAGAAGTGTTGCCTCAATTCGTTATTTTATTCAAAGATTGTCTGTGATTACAATAAGGAAAAGCACAAAGCGGATATACAATCGGCTTTCTAGGGCACTATTCCTAACAATCTCCCACTTGCCCGTCAAAGCCATTCTGAAGCTATTCTAAGTCCCATCTTCTGAAGATGACCTTGGAAAGCTTCTCGACTAAGGGGTTTAGTAAGTGGATCTGCCACGTTCTCTGCTGATGTGACCCTCTCAATTAGCACATCTCCTCTTTTGATAATATCACGGATTAGGTGATACTTCCTCATTATGTGCTTGGTCCGTTGGTGAGATCTTGGTTCTCTTGCTTGAGCAACCGCCCCAGTGTTGTCACAAAACACAGTAATGGGGTCTTTCATGCTAGGAACAACATTCAACTCTTGCATGAAGTTTCTAATCCAAACACCTTCCTTAGCTGCATCATTTGCAGCTAAGTATTCGGCCTCAGTGGTCGAATCTGCAGTGGTAGTTTGCTTGGAACTCTTCCAACTCACTGCTCCGCCGTTCAGGCAGAAAATGTATCCTGACATTGACTTAAAATCATCTAAGTCAGATGCAAAGCTTGCATCGCAGTATCCTTCGACAGTAAGATCTTTCTGACCTCCGTAAACTAAGAATAAATCTTTAGTACTTTTCAAGTACTTAAGAATATTCTTCACGGCAGCCCAGTGACCATCTCCAGGGTCAGTTTGGAAACGACTTGCCACACTAAGTGCATAAGCCACATCCGGTCGAGTACATAACATTACATACATTATGCTACCTATTGCTGATGCATAAGGTGTATGAGTCATTCTCTCCTTCTCAAGGTTAGTCTTAGGACACATCTTCTTTGAAAGACATGTTCCTACTGTAACACCCCAAACGGAGGATGCCACATCCCCCGCACTAAGACCCAGACCCGGTCACGAAATGGAAAGTTCATGCCCGAATCCGAATCATAGCGAACGGGAGACCAACTCACACACTAGGCTAGGCGGATCTAACTTGACCAAAACTCAGAGCGCGGAAGCAATTAAAACCAACATCAATAGATAGCGGAAGCATTTAAAACAAAACATGCAAAGCAGGTGACGGGTTCAACTAGCATAGATACCTAATCCCGAATAATAGAGCAACAAACATAACAAGTGACGGGATCAACTAGCATAAGTCCCTAGTCCCGAATATCAACATAAAGTAATAATCATCAAGTGCTACGCAGGGCTACCGAATAGCAAAGTATAATCTCAAGTCTACGAGTCAAAGCATAAGTAAAGTGTATGAAAAGACAAATGCAAATAGAAAGACTAGACCGACGAAGTGCAACTCAAAGGACTCACTTCCGCCTACCAAACGCCAACAATCCTGCAACTAAAAGTGTAAATGAGGGGTCAGTCAACTTGACCGAGTGAGGGGGCTAACGCACACCCACAATATATATATAAGGAGCATAGCACAGAATAAAAAAGGATGGACTCATGAACCGGGAGTAGGTGTTACATACCAAAACATTTTGAAAGAACCCAAATAAGATATAGATATAAGTTTGGAAATCATTTTCCAGAAAGACTCTACCCCGATTCATAATTCCATAACATAACATAATCAACTGCTCGGCGAGTACGAGCTTCCAACCTCAACTCCTCATAATATAAATCAAAATCAATCCAACCTCTACACCAATGATGGAGGAGATGTACCGTCCCCATACCATCGAGAATAAACCGTCTAAATAGACTCACCCTCAAGGGGTTGCGAACCCACAAGAGTCCTCCCCGGATAAAACACCGAAGGCTCAAGATACCATGCCTCCCTCATCACCCTGAGGTCGTACAATGATATCTCAAATGGAACTACGCAAAGGATAAATGCCCCGACGGCCCTAACCGTCCCGGGGGTACCCATTCCGCAGCTCACCAGGATCGATCCACACACAGATCACAACGGATCACAACATAACAGATCACGACGGATCACATATACCAACTTTCATGGAAATCTCGCTACAGAACATAACGTAAAGTACTTTTCGAAACAGCTTATATATGCTTTCATATTTACTTTTCCAAACAGAGTTGATTCCGAAGGCCATAAACATATCATATCCAACACATACGTATTTATAATAGATATACTCGCATGCAAGGGTTGAAATCAGCATATTAAGGCCATAGGTCGCGTAACTATACAAAATCCTAAACCTCACCTCGTGAAAGTAGAGTCTGCGAGTGTGAAGGGCCAAACACTCTAAACCTCGGGCCCACCGGCACCACCAAACTCTGTGACAAGACATACAGAAGCCCAGACTTAGACTCTATATGAACCAAACAAGACGCACGGCGTTGCTCAACATGATCGTGGTTATGCATAAGTGTTCATGTTGTGCTTGGATAAGGTGTCGTGGTCATTCAAGGCATATCAATGCTCAATAAGGTCATATTTACAAGCAACCGACATGCAATTCCATATCCAAAGATGCAAGATCAATTTAGGAAGTCAATGTATTCACAAAATGCATATTAAATCATCCAATGTCACAAGGTTCAATTATAATATTGGAATTAAGCATCGAGTTCATGACGAGTTATAAAGTGCATAAGTAAGAGCAACTTGATCTATAAACATACAAAGTTGTTGTACATAGATGGCATGAAACGATATGATATGTATACGATGAATATAGGATAATGTGATATGTCATGGACACGTTTAGGTGCACAAACAACATCAAACTTATAATTCAATTACCCCAATGTTTAAACTCAACTATATTCGAATTATAAGAGTTCACTCTGAATTAATTACTAATTCCTTCCGGAAATCATACGTTTTTAACCATAAACTCTCAACTGTATAAATAATTAAATATTGTTACCCAACTTCACCATTTATCAGTTGTGCAGATTATGAACACTAGAACACAATTGTAGTTACACACAACTATTCATTGACTTATACTATACAAATTAAATTAGAATCAAATTGTCATTTCCAATTATAAAATAACTACGTTGTGCATTCTTACTACAACAACATTAAGTGCGAATTGAAACTGGATACCAACTCCCAACTTAAATGTCAATTTATGAAACCATCATTACACACGTTGGCTTTGTTTAATTGAGAATCAGAAATTAAATACACCCAATCTCAAAAACGTCAAGTTATACCCCATAGATTAGTAATTGCAAGATTAATTCCAGATTTCAATTTCCATTCAATTACCAATACGAGCATTGATTACCAAGAGCCTTAAACCAATCGGCCTTCATGTTTCCAATTAAAATTAAAATCCAACCAGTTATACATTCATCACATCAAGACCCCCAATTTCACTAATACCCCAATTACAGATTATCATACTTGTTATAATTCGATTAATCACAAACATATACTCACACACACGAGGGTTATATCTATCACTGTTCATTCTTAAACCAATTTATCATCACATTACCAATCACGTATATAAAGGTAGCCTTATACATATTCCATCAACAACAGATATTCACAAGATCAAACATCTCTCGCCAATTACAACATTTCACCCAAACTAGAGGCCAGATTTCACTTGTTAACAACACAAGCCATTCCCGAAAAGACACCATATAGATCTACAACTTAAGGGGACAATTAAATCATGCAAATCAATCCAGATTATCAAACTCAAATTTCACAATACACTAACAATTAAATCCATAAAAATTAAAGAGGAAACAGGGGGAATTTACAATTGAGAAGAAGCGGGAGTGTTCACAGCGGCTGATGAAGGTAATGACCCGACTTATTTACTGCTGCTGCTTTAAGGCAAGAGAGTGGCGCCGACTGGAGTGGTGGTTGTCGACTGACACGGCGGAGCAGAAGTGAAGACTGGATGATGGCGTTGGGGTGGCGCCTAGCAGTGAGATCGATGGTTGGTGAGGCTATCAGGGTTGGTGAAGATAGCTTCACCCTTGTTCAGATCTGAACGAGGATGGAGAGAGAATGGCTGGTGGAGGAATTCGCCGGACTTGCTTGGTTGAAGAGGTGGCTCTGAAGTTCGTGGCAGAGCAGGGAGTATTCCCTTGCGCGATGTGGTGGCTATTGGCGGTAAGAGGGGGATTTCGGTTCTGCTTCGAACCGGGTGAAGAGGGAAAGAGGAAATAGGGCGGCTGTCGGATCTGACCCCTGACAGTGGCGGTGGTCGTGCGTCGGATCTGTAGCCAGGTTGTCATGGCTGTCGGTGCACGGAGGCGGGAGAGCTCACTGGGGTGGCGGATTTGGCTGAGGTGAAGGGCTGGGGCACCTCATCGGAGAGAAGGAACGGGGGAGGAATGGTGGTGTTCAGTGGGGTAGCTGAGGAAGATGATGTCGATGGCGAGCGAGGGTGGCCTACAGCGATGGCGGATTCCATTGCTGCGCCGCTGCTGTGGAGAGTGAAAGAGAGAGAGTGTGAGAGGGTGGTGGTTCGCTGGCGATGGTGGCGGTGGCCGTCGACCCTTGCGGTGGTGGAGGGCTAAGTCGCGACGGAGGTTCGGTGGTTGGGGGATTCTCGCGCAGCTGCTGCTGCTGAAGACCGAAAGGGGAAGAAATGGAATGGAGAAGGAGAAGGCTGCTAGGGTTTTGTGATATATCAGCCCCAACTTTCATAAATTGCAATCAGGTCCCTCAATAATTTAAATCGTTCGATTGAGTCCCCACGTTTCCATACAAAGTCAATTAAGTCCAATTAAAGTATTTAAAATTACAAAAACAGTCCCACAAGAAATTTAATTATGCAATTGAGTCCACCGACTTTAAGTAAGATTTAGATCAAGCCCAATTAAAGTTCTGATAATTATAAAAGCACCCCCAGAATTAAAGATAAAGTCCAATTTGATTTCTCATAATTAGAAAACGACCCCCAAAGTCCGATAATTACAACTTAACCCACATAATTTAAATTAAAGAACAATTAGGCACTAAATACATATTTCAATTAAGTCCACATATTTTCATAAGATTGCAATTGAGTCAATTAAACAATTAAAACATGACATAAATCAATTCAAGCACGTGCAAAGTTAAATAAATAACGTTCTAATCGTACGAAAACGACATCGTATCTTGCTCCAAAAATGCGGGGTGTTACACCCTTCCCCCCTTAAGAGAACCTGGTCCCCAGGTTCCACTGCTGAGCTGGAAAGCATCGAGTGATAGTGTCTTAACCCTTCTCGAGGTGTTGCGTAAAACTTAGCCTCCGTTGTGAAGTTTACTCTCATTATCTTTTACTGAACCTTTCTCGCGGTGTCTCGTTGTCATTGGGATCCATTCGAGTACTGATCCGTTGCTTTCATCAAGTTGTTCATCATTCCCATAAGACGAATAATTGTCACTGCACTCAACTTCGACGGCATCGCAAACTCGTCACTGCAGGCCGTAGCCAGGACAACGCATAACGCAACCGCAACAAACAAGAGAGAATCCCATCTCTCGGCACGTAAAGTGAGAGAACCCCGTCTCTCGAACACAGAAAGTGAGAGAACCCCGTCTCTCGATCACATAAGAGAGAGCCCCGTCTCTCGAGCAGATAATTGAGAGAACCCCGTCTCTCAGCCTAAGTTGGACAGATTCCAGCATCTTCCAACATTCTAGTTCAAGAAATTCCAACATTCCTCAACCCCTAAATTCAAGAGAATCCAACATCTCCCGAATACCTAAGTACAAGAGAATCCAACATCTCTCGTGCACAAAGCTTAGAAAGAATCCAGCATCTTTCTATCACATAAGTAGAGAATCCTGCGACTCTCTAACACATAAATTGAGAGAATGAACATCTCCCAAGCACGTAAAAGAGGGAACCTAGGGTCTCTCTTGCGCACAATTCCACTGATCAATTATTCATACATACACACATCAGAGTAACACTTGACGAAAAGTATGCGATGCATGTTTGGTGTACCTTATACCACTGATATCGGTATCCCTTGAGTATAGATTCAACGCTCATACCTCAACTCAAGGGGGATATCGCGATGGAATCCCTGTAGAACGAGGTTACAGTATGTATGTGTGTTATATGAGAAGTTAGTGGGCAATCAAGAAAGTTTTAAATCACATAGACATTAATAGTTCACATAAATACATAACTCATTCATTTCAGCAACGGTTCATAACAAGTAGAAATTTCAAGTTACAAATACTAGATCAAGTATCCAAGTTATCACAATTAAAACAACAATAATCATCACCCACATCAAGCAAAACAAGGCAAGAGTATTTAAGCGATGCATGTATGCAAATGCCATGAATGCTTGGCGTACCGTTAACCGAAGCGTAACAATCTTTACAAGAAAGTCGAGATGAAGCAGTAGGAGTTGATTAAGCCGGTAATGTTGCAACCTTCGTCATCTGAACTTCTTTATCTTGAGTCTTCTCATAAAGTGGTAACTCAGCAAAGCTCGTCTATAACCAAACCCCTTACTATACCGTGATCCTTGCTCAACTAGAATCATCCTCAGTTCCTCCCAAGAATTCTCATTTATGTGTTAAATCTTAGTCTGCTCATCTTCAAGGAGTTGTCCATGATTTATTTGTCAATTAGATATTTACCTCAGAGTTTCGTTGGATGATCGTGGTGCTAAGTACTTCCCAAAGCAATCCATGGTATATAATTCTGAAACTTGAATAAAGTCTTTCAGTATCTAAGTGTTATATTCCCGCATCAACAATGTCTCCCATCTCATCTTTGAGAAACACCCAAAGAGCTAACAACCAATCTTGTCTTGTCGTTCGTTAACTCTAAATGGCACCAAAAGCTTCAACACTCACCGATGGTTTGTAGCTTGTTGTTTAAGTAACATGGTTACCTATCCACATCCCTTGAACTTGATCGGATCTTATTTGATCGGATTCTTCTATATTAACCCGTTTCCATCAACAAGGTGACTACTTCCAAATAAACGAATCATCAAGGCGAAAGCTCATCAAACTCCTTCAAAACGGTTCTAATTGATCAGACTCTCCTCCATTGACTCATTTCCTCAACAAGGTGACTACTTCCAAATAAACGAATCAACAAGGTTAAAATTCGTCAAACTTCATCTTTCAATTGACTTTAAGGTAGTAAGTCAATATAGCAAATCTCATTCCTTCAACTCTGAACCTTTTCATGAGTATTGATCTTGGTGAGGAATCCTTTCATTTTCGAATTATGGTGTGTTTCCTTTGTAGTACCAATAGGTAGCGTTGACGGAGGGAAACCTCAGTGTTGACTCATAGGGTACCCTGAAATTCAAACACTAAATTCGATGCATGCGGATTAAGATGCAAATGAAATGTAACAAGTACATCACGTAAATGCAACAATTAGTTGTAATTTATAAAGCACATAAAATAAGATGTTGCATAATTAAAGTCACAATGTGCACACCATCATATAATCACGAAACAATTCATGCCGAAGGATCAAAATATCAAGTCAAACAAATGCAATGCGCAGTTATTCCTATGCCGTACGACCTAGACAGACTCAACACGACTCAAGAGCTCGGTTTTCCAACCTAGAGCTCTGATACCACTTAAGGATGTAACACCCCAAACGGAGGATGCCACATCCCCCGCACTAAGACCCAGACCCGGTCACGAAATGGAAAGTTCATGCCCGAATCCGAATCATAGCGAACGGGAGACCAACTCACACACTAGGCTAGGCGGATCTAACTTGACCAAAACTCAGAGCGCGGAAGCAATTAAAACCAACATCAATAGATAGCGGAAGCATTTAAAACAAAACATGCAAAGCAGGTGACGGGTTCAACTAGCATAGATACCTAATCCCGAATAATAGAGCAACAAACATAACAAGTGACGGGATCAACTAGCATAAGTCCCTAGTCCCGAATATCAACATAAAGTAATAATCATCAAGTGCCACGCAGGGCTACCGAATAGCAAAGTATAATCTCAAGTCTACGAGTCAAAGCATAAGTAAAGTGTATGAAAAGACAAATGCAAATAGAAAGACTAGACCGACGAAGTGCAACTCAAAGGACTCACTTCCGCCTAGCAAACGCCAACAATCCTGCAACTAAAAGTGTAAATGAGGGGTCAGTCAACTTGACCGAGTGAGGGGGCTAACGCACACCCACAATATATATATAAGGAGCATAGCACAGAATAAAAAAGGATGGACTCATGAACCGGGAGTAGGTGTTACATACCAAAACATTTTGAAAGAACCCAAATAAGATATAGATATAAGTTTGGAAATCATTTTCCAGAAAGACTCTACCTCGATTCATAATTCCATAACATAACATAATCAACTGCTCGGCGAGTACGAGCTTCCAACCTCAACTCCTCATAATATAAATCAAAATCAATCCAACCTCTACACCAATGATGGAGGAGATGTACCGTCCCCATACCATCGAGAATAAACCGTCTAAATAGACTCACCCTCAAGGGGTTGCGAACCCACAAGAGTCCTCCCCGGATAAAACACCGAAGGCTCAAGATACCATGCCTCCCTCATCACCCTGAGGTCGTACAATGATATCTCAAATGGAACTACGCAAAGGATAAATGCCCCGACGGCCCTAACCGTCCCGGGGGTACCCATTCCGCAGCTCACCAGGATCGATCCACACACAGATCACAACGGATCACAACATAACAGATCACGACGGATCACATATACCAACTTTCATGGAAATCTCGCTACAGAACATAACGTAAAGTACTTTTCGAAACAGCTTATATATGCTTTCATATTTACTTTTCCAAACAGAGTTGATTCCGAAGGTCATAAACATATCATATCCAACACATACGTATTTATAATAGATATACTCGCATGCAAGGGTTGAAATCAGCATATTAAGGCCATAGGTCGCGTAACTATACAAAATCCTAAACCTCACCTCGTGAAAGTAGAGTCTGCGAGTGTGAAGGGCCAAACACTCTAAACCTCGGGCCCACCGGCACCACCAAACTCTGTGACAAGACATACAGAAGCCCAGACTTAGACTCTATATGAACCAAACAAGACGCACGGCGTTGCTCAACATGATCGTGGTTATGCATAAGTGTTCATGTTGTGCTTGGATAAGGTGTCGTGGTCATTCAAGGCATATCAATGCTCAATAAGGTCATATTTACAAGCAACCGACATGCAATTCCATATCCAAAGATGCAAGATCAATTTAGGAAGTCAATGTATTCACAAAATGCATATTAAATCATCCAATGTCACAAGGTTCAATTATAATATTGGAATTAAGCATCGAGTTCATGACGAGTTATAAAGTGCATAAGTAAGAGCAACTTGATCTATAAACATACAAAGTTGTTGTACATAGATGGCATGAAACGATATGATATGTATACGATGAATATAGGATAATGTGATATGTCATGGACACGTTTAGGTGCACAAACAACATCAAACTTATAATTCAATTACCCCAATGTTTAAACTCAACTATATTCGAATTATAAGAGTTCACTCTGAATTAATTACTAATTCCTTCCGGAAATCATACGTTTTTAACCATAAACTCTCAACTGTATAAATAATTAAATATTGTTACCCAACTTCACCATTTATCAGTTGTGCAGATTATGAACACTAGAACACAATTGTAGTTACACACAACTATTCATTGACTTATACTATACAAATTAAATTAGAATCAAATTGTCATTTCCAATTATAAAATAACTACGTTGTGCATTCTTACTACAACAACATTAAGTGCGAATTGAAACTGGATACCAACTCCCAACTTAAATGTCAATTTATGAAACCATCATTACACACGTTGGCTTTGTTTAATTGAGAATCAGAAATTAAATACACCCAATCTCAAAAACGTCAAGTTATACCCCATAGATTAGTAATTGCAAGATTAATTCCAGATTTCAATTTCCATTCAATTACCAATACGAGCATTGATTACCAAGAGCCTTAAACCAATCGGCCTTCATGTTTCCAATTAAAATTAAAATCCAACCAGTTATACATTCATCACATCAAGACCCCCAATTTCACTAATACCCCAATTACAGATTATCATACTTGTTATAATTCGATTAATCACAAACATATACTCACACACACGAGGGTTATATCTATCACTGTTCATTCTTAAACCAATTTATCATCACATTACCAATCACGTATATAAAGGTAGCCTTATACATATTCCATCAACAACAGATATTCACAAGATCAAACATCTCTCGCCAATTACAACATTTCACCCAAACTAGAGGCCAGATTTCACTTGTTAACAACACAAGCCATTCCCGAAAAGACACCATATAGATCTACAACTTAAGGGGACAATTAAATCATGCAAATCAATCCAGATTATCAAACTCAAATTTCACAATACACTAACAATTAAATCCATAAAAATTAAAGAGGAAACAGGGGGAATTTACAATTGAGAAGAAGCGGGAGTGTTCACAGCGGCTGATGAAGGTAATGACCCGACTTATTTACTGCTGCTGCTTTAAGGCAAGAGAGTGGCGCCGACTGGAGTGGTGGTTGTCGACTGACACGGCGGAGCAGAAGTGAAGACTGGATGATGGCGTTGGGGTGGCGCCTAGCAGTGAGATCGATGGTTGGTGAGGCTATCAGGGTTGGTGAAGATAGCTTCACCCTTGTTCAGATCTGAACGAGGATGGAGAGAGAATGGCTGGTGGAGGAATTCGCCGGACTTGCTTGGTTGAAGAGGTGGCTCTGAAGTTCGTGGCAGAGCAGGGAGTATTCCCTTGCGCGATGTGGTGGCTATTGGCGGTAAGAGGGGGATTTCGGTTCTGCTTCGAACCGGGTGAAGAGGGAAAGAGGAAATAGGGCGGCTGTCGGATCTGACCCCTGACAGTGGCGGTGGTCGTGCGTCGGATCTGTAGCCAGGTTGTCATGGCTGTCGGTGCACGGAGGCGGGAGAGCTCACTGGGGTGGCGGATTTGGCTGAGGTGAAGGGCTGGGGCACCTCATCGGAGAGAAGGAACGGGGGAGGAATGGTGGTGTTCAGTGGGGTAGCTGAGGAAGATGATGTCGATGGCGAGCGAGGGTGGCCTACAGCGATGGCGGATTCCATTGCTGCGCCGCTGCTGTGGAGAGTGAAAGAGAGAGAGTGTGAGAGGGTGGTGGTTCGCTGGCGATGGTGGCGGTGGCCGTCGACCCTTGCGGTGGTGGAGGGCTAAGTCGCGACGGAGGTTCGGTGGTTGGGGGATTCTCGCGCAGCTGCTGCTGCTGAAGACCGAAAGGGGAAGAAATGGAATGGAGAAGGAGAAGGCTGCTAGGGTTTTGTGATATATCAGCCCCAACTTTCATAAATTGCAATCAGGTCCCTCAATAATTTAAATCGTTCGATTGAGTCCCCACGTTTCCATACAAAGTCAATTAAGTCCAATTAAAGTATTTAAAATTACAAAAACAGTCCCACAAGAAATTTAATTATGCAATTGAGTCCACCGACTTTAAGTAAGATTTAGATCAAGCCTAATTAAAGTTCTGATAATTATAAAAGCACCCCCAGAATTAAAGATAAAGTCCAATTTGATTTCTCATAATTAGAAAACGACCCCCAAAGTCCGATAATTACAACTTAACCCACATAATTTAAATTAAAGAACAATTAGGCACTAAATACATATTTCAATTAAGTCCACATATTTTCATAAGATTGCAATTGAGTCAATTAAACAATTAAAACATGACATAAATCAATTCAAGCACGTGCAAAGTTAAATAAATAACGTTCTAATCGTACGAAAACGACATCGTATCTTGCTCCAAAAATGCGGGGTGTTACACCTACACTCATAGGAAGGTTCTTAACCTTTGCTGACTCCATATTGAATCTCTTAAATACTTTGTCAATGTACATCGACTGTGATAGTCCTATTAACCTTCTAGATCTATCTCTATAGATTTTAATTCCAAGGATATAGGACGCATCACCAAGATCTTTCATCTCGAATTGGTTCGATAACCATAACTTAGTCACTTTCATGTCATCCTTCGAATTCCCAATAAGAAGGATGTCATCAACATAAAGTACTAAGAATTGCACTGAGGTCTCCAATTCCTTTCTATACACACATGATTCATTCGAAATTTGGATGAAGCCAAACGCTTTGACCGATTCATCAAATCGAATGTTCCAATTCCTAGAAGCCTGTTTCAATCCATAGATTGATCTTTGGAGTTTGCAAACCTTTTGCTCACTCCCACTGAATGTGAAACCTATGGGTTGCTCCATATAAATGTCTTTGTCAATGTCACTATTGAGAAAGGCAGTTTTCACATCCATTTGCCATATCTCATAGTCATAATATGCAGCAATGGCAAGCATGATTCGAATGGACTTTTGCATTGCAACTGGTGAAAAGGTTTCGTCAAAGTCCACGCCGGGTCTTTGAGTGAATCCTTTTGCAACCAGTCTTGCTTTGTAGGCTGCAATGCTTCCATCAACTCCAAGCTTTCTCTTAAAGATCCATTTGCAACCTATGGGTTTGACCCCATCAGGCAAATCTACCAAGGTCCAAACTTGGTTGGAGTTCATGGAGTCCATTTCGGATTTCATGGCTTCTATCCACTGTTCAGAGTCAGAATCTGAAAGTGCCTCCTCATATGTTGAAGGATCATTATCCTTTTGAGAGATTTCATGGAAGAATCCATACCATCTCTCCGGCTGTCTAGGAGTGCGTTCAGAACGCCTTAGAGGAGGATTTACATGTGTATCGAAATTCGTGATTGGTTGTGGTTGATCAGAGTGGGACGTTTCTTCAGTGGGTGGTATGGGGTCACTTTGTACTTCTTCTAATTCTATGATCTTGCCTTTCTTTTCTTTAAGGAACGGTTCCTCAAGAAAAGTGGCATTTCCGGAAACAAACACCTTTTGCTCAGATTGATCATAGAAGTAGTATCCTATGGATTCCTTAGGATAACCTACAAAGTAGCACAAGTTAGAACGAGATTCTAACTTATCTCCCACTGTCCTCTTCACGTAAGCAGGACAACCCCAAATTCTTAAGTAAGAATAACTAGGGATTTTACCATGCCACATTTCATAGGGCGTCTTGGGGACTGACTTAGAGGGAACTAGATTCCGAATCTTTGCTGCACTTTCTAGGGCATAACCCCAGAAAGAAGGTGGTAAGTCAGTGAAACTCATCATGGAACGAACCATATCAAGTAGGGTTCGATTCCTTCTCTCAGAAACTCCATTAAGCTGAGGAGTTCCCGGAGGAGTCCACTGAGAGATAATCCCATTATCTTTGAGATGATTAAGGAATTCTTCACTAAGATACTCGCCTCCTCGATCAGATCGAAGTGCTTTGATCGTGTGACCAGTTTGGTTCTCAACCTCCTTTTGAAATTCTAAGAATTTCTCAAAAGCTTCAGATTTATACTTCATTAAGTATACATAACCATACCGACTAAAGTCATCAGTAAAGGTTATGAAATACTGATGATTGTTTCTAGTGCTTACACTAAGCGGTCCACAAACATCAGTATGGATCAAATCCAAAACCTTAGTGGCACGTTCTACAGTTCCTTTAAAAGGGACTTTGGACATTTTTCCTTTGAGACAGGATTCGCAAGAAGTCAACTCTTTGAGATCATTTTCAGAGAATGATCCTAAAGTGTTTATCTTGCTAATTCTGTTCTTGGAAATGTGTCCTAATCTAGCGTGCCATAAGGGAGCTGAAACTTTGTCATCTCTCTTACGCTTTGTTTCTCGTTGTATATTCATAATATTGATATTTTGAGTTAGGTAAAGTCCACTACTTAGAGTACCGATATGAACGGAAGAGTTGTTCCGTTTGATAAAGTATTTACCATTCTTAATATAAGTTTCATAACCTTCACAATCTAATATTGGAACTGAAATTATTTACGAATAATGCTCGGTACATAAAGGACTTTATTTAATACTAACTCAAAACTACCTAAATCTAATCTAATTGTGCCTAAAACTCGAGCTTCAACGTTTGAGCCATCGCCGATCTTCAAGACACATTCTCCTTCTTTGAGTTGTTGGACTTCACTTAGCATCTGTACATCATTACAGATATGAGTCCCACAACCGGTATCAAGTACCCAAGAACTAGAATTAATAGAAAGATTTACTTCAACGAGAAAGATACCTTTCTTTAGAGTAGCCTTGTACTCTGGGCAGTTTCTCCTCCAATGTCCCGCTTTGCCACAATGGAAGCAAACATCCTCTTTCTGATCACGCTTCTTCTTTTGGGCCTTCCCCTTCGAAATGCCACCAGTGGGCCTAAGGGGTTTCTTCTTCTTCTTTTGGGCTTTCTTGCCCTTACCTTTAGAAGGCCCAGAAGAGGAAGATGGAGCATTCACCATCAAAACCTTATTGTCCTTCTTGATCGTGCTTTCAGCAGTCACAAGCTGACTAATCAGCTCAGCTACAGTAGCACCAGCATGATTCATGTTGAAGTTAAGGACAAATGGGTTGAATGATGGTGGGAGCGAAGCTAGCAACAAATCCACTGAAAGCTCATCTTTCAGTGGCATGTCCATGGAAGCAAGTTTCTCAGTAAGGGCAAGAAACTTGAGTCCATATTCATGGACACTTGAACCTTCCCTCATTCTCAAGTGGAATAATTCCTTTGAAGTGTTATACCTTGTAACACGTTCATGAGGGCGGTAAAGTTGCTCTAAGTGGTCGTAAATCTCCCAAGCGAATTCCATGGCCTCATGTTGTCTTTGCAAGTCCGGAGACATGTTAGCCAACATAAGGCAACGGGCTTGGAGATTATCATCCTTCCACTTCTGAATCGCATCCCGCTCGGCCCGAGTGGGAGCCTCCCCTTCGGGACTAGGCTCCCCTTCGAAAAGAACATAAGTTCTCTTCTCAGAATCTAAAATGATTTTTAGATTCCTCAGCCAATCAGAATAGTTGGGACCAGTCAACTTGTTTGACTCGAGGATCGATACAAGAGGGTTTTTGGTTGCCATTTCAAAACACGTAGAGAATCACAGAATCTACGACCTAAATGGTAAAACAGAGACTAGTGAGCATGCTGAATTATAACGATATACAAAAGATAAGGTCTTTAATCTAATGTAGCTCCCACTGTTTTTCAAAGATCTAGAATTCCCAAAGATCTAAGAGGAACACGTTTCCCAATGGGTACTAAGATCCTAGGCATTTTACCTCGAACCCACGACTCGCGGACATTCTAAGTAAGAACCCTAGGTAGGTACAACTTACCAATTCTAACACCTTTAGAACTCTTAGTGATTGTTTTTGCATCACCTATCTTTCAATATGGACCCACGACTCGTGCGACATCCATATTTACTTAGGCGTTAAGCTAGACCCATCAATCATAAGATCATGACCAAAACTTAGTTTGAACGACCCACGACTCGCGGACATCGCCCTTGCTAAAATTGACCACGAAATATTGATCATTTAAAATGATTAATTAGGTAACTAAGAACTAATAAGCTCCACTGGCTATCCCACGACTCGCGGACAATAACTAGCTTTACTTACTAAACGTAAAACCTATTGATGGAATGCTAGGAATTTAATTCAAAATTTGCATCTCGAATTAAACACCTATTTGTTCGAAATTAGCTTAATATTTAATGGGAATTTTCGAATCAACCGGAGAGTTGTCCGGTTCGACCTCACCAACATATATGTTATCCAATTTTATTAGTCTTGATTAATGTAAGTACACTTAAATGCATATCAAACAAGCACATAAACAGATAACATGTCCTAGCATGATACTAACATGTAATGATCATGGGTTCTACCTATCTTATGCGTGATATGTGGGAGCCACTCCACAATCACAAGTTCTAACATACATGCCACATAAACAGTTCAAATCACATAAGGGAAAGCGGTAACAAAATACGAGCCCTATCTCTATTACATTTGACAATTGAGATTCCCCTCCCTAACATTTTGAGGGGTCTTCACTTATGGCCTCCTTGTTACTTGAATGTGGTCCATCTTACTCCATGGGTGCATTGTCTCCAAAATGAAAATAAAACCTCACCACCTATCTCTACTCTCAAATTACAATAAAAAGAAAAAGACATAAAGTAATAAGGCTCAATCTTCATATTGGCCTTAGACAATTACACGGGGCATACCCCGGCCTCAAAACAGTAATATGGAAAGCCACATAATAAATCACATAACAGTACGCACATAAGTGAGGCTCCAACCTCAATTGAAAAAACGCAACTATAGGGCTCCAACCCCAATTTAAACCATCCATGTGCATAAATTAAAACCATACATAGATCTAAACCCATGATCACCTAACATGCTTTTGCGAGAATTTAAATTTACCCAATAAATTATGTAGCGCCCCCACTTTGCTGGTAGAGAGCGGCGCCCCAACCCCCGCACTGAAGCACCCCTCAAGTAATGGTGTGAGCCATCACTTAAGAAATACCCCAGCGAACGGCATATCCATTAACGATTAACAAATAGTGTTTAACTATGTGGCTTATGCAGCGGAAAATCAGAGTATTTTAAAACTTTTCAAAACATGTGCGTGATGGCATATAAACAAGCAAGTACTGATCGTTAAGCAGAAGAGACTATTAACATTACTGTATCAATTGAACGTTGTCACGGGAGCATAAGATAGCAATTGCAGCAGTATCCAAGTAGCAGAAGGATTATTACAAAAACATAAGGTAAAGTATCAATGCAGCCATATAACATATGCAGGACACAAAATAGATTAATAAAGTAAAGTCCTGACTCAAACAAAATGAACACTCTAGAGCTTCAAGATACCTCTAGACTGCGGCTGCAAGACCTGAAACCATGAGGCCAGAAAACAGGTAGAGGTGTTAGTCAAAGTGACTAAGTGAGGGATATCTTTAAAAGAAAGTACTTAAAGTAAACGTTTGAAGTGAAGTTCACAAGGTAAAACCTTTAATGCAAAGCTTTGAAGAAGAACTTAAGAATAGTTCAAGTGATAAAACCCTTTGATGCAATGCTATAAGTAATGAGAGTTTTCAAAACACTTTCATGAATGCTGTCACACGCGCACACATATGCTATGATTTGGTTCATATGATTTTCATAAAACGGGATAAGGGTAGGGAACAACTTTACAAGATATGAACCAACTTTATGAAAACATTGATGCCCGCAAGCTAGGCTTCTCCATCCTTACTCCAGAAAACATGACCATTAATAGGGTGTCGGACCGAGATCAACAACACCCTAACACATACACACATGCACCATCCTCCACCAAGTTTCACTTCGGGGAGCGACCCCTAGGTGACCATTAACCATTGATTTGGGAATAGATTTGCGGTCCATTCCCGACAATTGTCCTGACTTAACCAAACCTCCTGATTAAAGTCGGTATCAATCGCCTAGTGTGGCGGCCGGTATTAGCGATGTCGTTGGCGCTCACCTCCCGAACATCACCTCTACACATAACCGCCGGGCCCATACCATTAACCATTGATTGCTTGCACCATTGATGACATCCAGAATAAATCCGAATGTATGAACCATTGAACATATGCATTGAACCATTGATGCAATACTTTGAAAACATTGAACCATTGATGCATTACTTTGAAAACATGAACCATTGATGCATTACTTAGAAAACATTGAACCATTGATGCTGTACTTTGAAAACATGTGCCCTTGATCAATGAATAACGAATACAATTGGGTTCTTTGAAGAATCATCCCTATAAAGGGTATTTCAAAACAAGAATGGTAAAGCACTAGGCTTTGAGTTTCAAAACGATTGAATCATTAAGTATTCATGGTTCCAGTTGAAATAGTTTAACCTCACCTCACCTATTAATAACAGTAGGTAGGATAGATTATGCAGTGCCCTGGGGATTCCAGTGCTCAACCTTAACTCCTGTAAGTGTGTACTAAGGTGAGCTAAGACACACTTCTATCACGATGCACATAAACATATAAAACAAGTACAGAACATGTAATGACAAGAGAGTAATACCATTTAAGGTATTAGAGAAGGATAACACACAAAGGAATCCTTAAAGTGAGTTATCATTAACGTGGGACTATGATCTTACTATAATCGATTAGGAATTAATCAAATTATGAATCCTAAACGTAAACCTTAAGGTTATGAAACAAGTCCTCAAAAGAAAACACATTTTGAAATCACATTTTAGACCCCGGATTTGAAATCCCTAAGTGGAAATGTCTATTAAGAAAGCACAAGTTTTAATTCACTTTTACTATTCAAAAGTACTATTCACAGTTACTATTCCAGATTACTATTCACGGATTACTATTCACGGATTACTATTCACGGATTACTATTCACTTGTCGGGTCAAAGGGTCGGGTCAAACCCACACACTAAACACACACTCATGCACACACACGAACACACACACACGGCATGCACACACACACACACCCTAATTCAATTATGATCTTGATTATAACCTATAGTTTCAAGTTCATGTTATTATAAGCAATTGTGATCTAGGTTAAAGGCATAACCTATGGTTAAGAGGTCTAATTAAAGCATAACATCAAGTTATGAAACACTATTCTATCTTAGGTTATAACATGTAACACTATCAAAGTGTATAACATATAATCAAAGCACTATTCCATTAATCCATATCATATCATAAGCTCAAGTCATAACATATGAGTCATGTAACATTGTAACAATGTAATAACATATCATAGACATAAGTCATAGCATATCAAGACCATTAATCATGTAACATTTATCAATTGAGACCATATAGTAACATGTAACAAGTTATAACATAATTGATCATAGGTCACTATTCCATTGCATAACATGCTTGAACATAAATTAAATATCATAATCATGCATCAATTATCATCATATAAGAGCTACATAACATGATCATACCATATACTAAAGCAATTCACAACATTTCATAGCATATACTAAACAATTAAATCATAATTCACTACTAACAAACATATCATAAAAACTATATAATAAATGCATAAAATAAAATCCTATATGTCTTAGGGAAGACCCTAAGACCCAACCTAAACATAATATAAACATACCATAACACAAAAACATAAACTAAACTAAAACATAACATAAAAACATAACATAAAATAAATAAAACAACTAACCTAGCTAACAAAAGAGGGGGGAGACGGCAAGAGGGGGAGAGGGAGAGAAAGAAAGGGAGTTGTTAACACAACATTGAGCAAGGAAAATGAATGGCATGAGAGCTCTATTTATAGGTGTTGGGAAGCCCTTCACATTGGAAATAAACTTGAGGTAAGGGTATGAGAGCAAAAGTGGATGTCTTCTCTTGGAAGCTTCATCATTCATGAAACAAAATAGGGGCTGCTGGAGGGTATTTCGGTAATTTCAGCTCCAAAACGTGAAGGTGAGTGTCTGGAAATATAACCATTCTATCCGGGCAAAAATTAGCTTCGAAACGCATATTCATTCGTCGAAATCGGATTTACCGTTTGAAAGATACATTAGTTTTAATGAATAAAAGTTTTGAGCTCGAAACTCGACATGAGTGAAAAACGACTTTCTAGAATGATTTTCAAGTCTGGATTGTTTCCAAAATTCCAGAAATAAATCGAGAAGCGTTTTGAGTCCAAAATCGACTATAAAACGTTTTACTGATAGAAAGTTGAAAACGTAGAATGAATAGTGAATTCTTACGTACAAGCGTACGCTTCAAACTTTCGAGCTAGGGTTTGAATCAAGAGTTGTAAAACATCTCAAAAATCTTGAAATAGCTCAAGTAGTGCAAATCCGAAGAGAAAACATTTTCCGAATGAAAACCGTTCGTAGAAGGAATAGTGAACTAGGGTTTTCGTAAACATTTTCAATAAAACGAAGTTCGGAATAGAGTTTCAAGTCAAGAATGATTTCAATAGATTCATCTCGACTCAAGGATCGATTTGACTGTAAACTTGGGTAGGAAAGATATCAGAATCAAAAGCTCATTTTTAGATGAATAGTAACTTTGGTCGGTAAGTTCCCAAAATGCCCTTATGGTTCAAGGAAGGTTTCCGGAGCTTGGAAAACAAGTTCAAAGGATAGGAAAACATGTGATATGAACCTCTAGGGTTCCATTGAAGCATTGGGTAATATAGGCTTGGGAAATGAATAGTAAACTGTATCGAAGGTCAAGAATTCCCCCTTAAAACATGTCAGATCACATATGAGCACGAAGTTCATGTAAGAATGCAATGCATGAAGGTTTATAAACTTGGATCACGGTCTATAAACGCTTTACCAATGCCCTTAGTTTACCATTTTCATCCAGGCCCTGTTTTGGGCTGTTACAATCACCCCTCCTTAAAGAGAATCTGTCCTCAGATTCTTCTGCAAACAGTTCGGGGTAATGTTTCTGCATCTTATCCTTTGTTTCCCACATTGCCTCTTCTGTACCATGTCCCTTCCAAAGGACTTTTACCAAAGGAATCTTCTTATTCCTTAACTCCTGGAACCTTCTGTCGAAGATCTTTACCGGTTTCAACATATAAGTCAAGTTTGGTTCTGTCGGTAATTCTTCCACTGGTACTATCTCTTTTTCATCCAAAACCCCTTGCGAATCTGAGATATATAGGATACATTGTGGATCGTTGTATGACTTGCAGGTAAATCCAATCTGTAAGTAGTTTCTCCAACTCGTTCCATTATCTGGAAGACTCCAACATATCTTGGGTTTAATTTACCACCTTTCTCAATTCGAGTGAACCATTTCTTCGGTGTCTTTCACTCCATCACTGCTTCGACTTTGATGGATCTACTTTAACTCCGGTTTTGAAAATGATGTGTCCGAGAAATGCAACTCTTTCTAGCCAAAACTCGCATTTGCTGAACTTGGCATATAGCTTGTGATCCAGCAAAGTGCTCAGCACAATTCAGATATGCTCGGCGTGCTCCTCTAGTGCCTTTACAAACACCAAAATGTTGTCCAATTGTTTTTCTCAACTCTTCCAAGATGACTTCCTTCTTGTAACAATCCGAATTAACATGGTACTTAAACAACCAATCCATTCCAAGGATGATTCCATATCTCATCATAGGTAACTCAATGAAATCTGAAGGGTAGTAGCGATTACCAGTGCATATAGGGCAGCGTTTATATACTTGATCCGTAACGAGGTAAGTCCCCAAAGGAGAACTTACTTCAAATTTCATATGACAATTATTCAAGTGGAAATTATAATTGCGCACATAAATTAGATGCAATTAATAAATGCATGGCACCAGGGTCATATAAGACCTTAACTGGCGTGTTAAGAATGTGCACAGTACCTTCCACATCAGACGAAGGATCAACCTCCTCATTACCATCCATTGCATATGCTCTGCCTTTAACCACTGGTGTGCTCGTCGTACCCACCACCGCTTTACCCTTGTCTTGAACCCCAAATCTTTTAATCCTGGTAGGACAATGTTCCCGTATATGCTCAGGGGAACCACACCAATAACACTGACCATTCTTCTTACGACAATTTTCCGCAGTGTGTCCTTTACGGCTATAGTAGTCACAGACTATCTCCTCTTGAGTGGGCTGAGTTGTTTCATACTGGTGAGGTGCCCTTTGTTGTTGTTGCAGTGCCATCATTGGTTTCTTCCCGTTTCCCTGCAAGGAGGATCCGGCAGGTCGCTTTGTTCCTTGAAAAGTCTTTGGGTTAGAAGGCTCTTGACGACTAACGGTCATCCGGATATCCTTATGGTTCAATGCTCTATCAACTGCTCTAGTGTAGGTCTCGTCATCCAAAGAAGCTAGCGCCCAACGGAGCTCAGGTTTCAGACCGTCAATGAACCTTTTAGTCTTACGACGTTCATCACTCAGAATGTGGGGTGCATACTTGATCAGCCTAACAAACTTAGCTTCGTACTCCATCACGTTCATAGATCCTTGGACCAAATTCATAAATTCAGCTTCTCTTGCATCACGTGTTACCTGAGGAGTGTATTTCTGCTGAAACTCCTTCACAAACTCAGTCCAGTTTCCATCAACGTTGTTCTCTGTCCACATGTGTTGAGTATGCCTCCACCAGTTAAACGCCGCTCCTTCCATCAGAAATGCAGCGTACTGAACTCGTTCACGATCTTCAGGGTTGATATCCATAGCTTCAAAGATCTTTTCGAGACTAGTTAACCAATTTTCAGCCTTCAAGTCGTTGGGTTCGCCATAAAACTTAGGCGGGTTCATTCTTAGAAACTTTTCTAGTGTTTTCCCATTAGGAGAATTGCAAGCCCTCACGAATTGTCGCAACACATCAGCTAAATCAGGAACTTCCTCCCTTCTAGGAGGTGGTGGCGTAAAATCCCTTGGCGGTGTAAGATCCCGTTGTGGCGTGACTTCTCTTTGGGGTGGCGATGGTGGTACGCGATTACGTGGTGCTCTTCTTGGTGGCATGATGATACTGAAGTTTCAAGCATTTAGACATGTGTATAATGCATGACAGTAAGGATGATTCACATAATTGGTAACCACGTATTCACATTTCCACGTAGTCACTTATAATCATGAGAATAACACATTCCCACAGCAAAATATCAACGATAATCCATTATCACATTACCACATAGGCAAGAGCAACTTATAAGCATGAACAACATATCAACATTGATCCATTATTCCATTATCCATTATCCATTACCACATAAGCAAGAGCAACTTATAAGCATGAACAACATATCAACATTGATCCATTATTCCATTATCCATTACCATTGACAATTCATGAACATGTGTAACATATCAAGTATGATAACAATAAATGAAATGGCATGATCCTATAACGGCCCTAATGGTATCTTGAAGCAACTCTAAGACTCATGCAATGACAGTTATGGAAAACAGTAAACAGATATCCAACATAAAGCCGAATGTGTCATAAACGTGTAAGGTTTGGAAAAATTTTCTACATCAGGCCACATTTTTAAACAAAATTTAAAATAAGGAGGACCCGATACCATCGAGTTGAGTCCCATACAGGCCTTACCATTCATCCAAACCAAGTGCAAAATACCTCTTGTGATTCCATGTCGTCTGAAATCCATCATCCGTGGTGCCAAAATTCGGGGATCTTCTACCAAAGCTAAACATCCCCTTCGCCAAACAATCCTGTCCATGCCCTGCTAGATCAGCCTCATCACTATCAGATCCATCATTACCTCCATCGGATTGCTTCTAGTCCTGCCTCTGTTCTTTGGTTGACGCCAAGTGAGTACCTCCTCGGTGAGAAACAACCACAGTACGCGAAGCCTCGAACTGCTTGAAAAAGGCCTCGTCTATCTGCTGCTGGTTAGGATCGAGATGTGGCTAAACTGCCATGGCCATACAGAGAACCACGGATATGAATGCCAGAAGATAGAACCATGCAACGTCAAACAAGCTTCCATGATGTGAGCAATCCAGGTCAAGTCTCTTCTTACTTAACCTGGCGCTCTGATACCACTTCAGGCTGTAGCGCCCCCACTTTGCTGGTAGAGAGCGGCGCCCCAACCCCCGCACTGAAGCACCCCTCAAGTAATGGTGTGAGCCATCACTTAAGAAATACCCCAGCGAACGGCATATCCATTAACGATTAACAAATAGTGTTTAACTATGTGGCTTATGCAGCGGAAAATCAGAGTATTTTAAAACTTTTCAAAACATGTGCGTGATGGCATATAAACAAGCAAGTACTGATCGTTAAGCAGAAGAGACTATTAACATTACTGTATCAATTGAACGTTGTCACGGGAGCATAAGATAGCAATTGCAGCAGTATCCAAGTAGCAGAAGGATTATTACAAAAACATAAGGTAAAGTATCAATGCAGCCATATAACATATGCAGGACACAAAATAGATTAATAAAGTAAAGTCCTGACTCAAACAAAATGAACACTCTAGAGCTTCAAGATACCTCTAGACTGCGGCTGCAAGACCTGAAACCATGAGGCCAGAAAACAGGTAGAGGTGTTAGTCAAAGTGACTAAGTGAGGGATATCTTTAAAAGAAAGTACTTAAAGTAAACGTTTGAAGTGAAGTTCACAAGGTAAAACCTTTAATGCAAAGCTTTGAAGAAGAACTTAAGAATAGTTCAAGTGATAAAACCCTTTGATGCAATGCTATAAGTAATGAGAGTTTTCAAAACACTTTCATGAATGCTGTCACACGCGCACACATATGCTATGATTTGGTTCATATGATTTTCATAAAACGGGATAAGGGTAGGGAACAACTTTACAAGATATGAACCAACTTTATGAAAACATTGATGCTCGCAAGCTAGGCTTCTCCATCCTTACTCCAGAAAACATGACCATTAATAGGGTGTCGGACCGAGATCAACAACACCCTAACACATACACACATGCACCATCCTCCACCAAGTTTCACTTCGGGGAGCGACCCCTAGGTGACCATTAACCATTGATTTGGGAATAGATTTGCGGTCCATTCCCGATAATTGTCCTGACTTAACCAAACCTCCTGATTAAAGTCGGTATCAATCGCCTAGTGTGGCGGCCGGTATTAGCGATGTCGTTGGCGCTCACCTCCCGAACATCACCTCTACACATAACCGCCGGGCCCATACCATTAACCATTGATTGCTTGCACCATTGATGACATCCAAAATAAATCCGAATGTATGAACCATTGAACATATGCATTGAACCATTGATGCAATACTTTGAAAACATTGAACCATTGATGCATTACTTTGAAAACATGAACCATTGATGCATTACTTTGAAAACATTGAACCATTGATGCTGTACTTTGAAAACATGTGCCCTTGATCAATGAATAACGAATACAATTGGGTTCTTTGAAGAATCATCCCTATAAAGGGTATTTCAAAACAAGAATGGTAAAGCACTAGGCTTTGAGTTTCAAAACGATTGAATCATTAAGTATTCATGGTTCCAGTTGAAATAGTTTAACCTCACCTCACCTATTAATAACAGTAGGTAGGATAGATTATGCAGTGCCCTGGGGATTCCAGTGCTCAACCTTAACTCCTGTAAGTGTGTACTAAGGTGAGCTAAGACACACTTCTATCACGATGCACATAAACATATAAAACAAGTACAGAACATGTAATGACAAGAGAGTAATACCATTTAAGGTATTAGAGAAGGATAACACACAAAGGAATCCTTAAAGTGAGTTATCATTAACGTGGGACTATGATCTTACTATAATCGATTAGGAATTAATCAAATTATGAATCCTAAACGTAAACCTTAAGGTTATGAAACAAGTCCTCAAAAGAAAACACATTTTGAAATCACATTTTAGACCCCGGATTTGAAATCCCTAAGTGGAAATGTCTATTAAGAAAGCACAAGTTTTAATTCACTTTTACTATTCAAAAGTACTATTCACAGTTACTATTCCAGATTACTATTCACGGATTACTATTCACGGATTACTATTCACTTGTCGGGTCAAAGGGTCGGGTCAAACCCACACACTAAACACACACTCATGCACACACACGAACACACACACACGGCATGCACACACACACACACCCTAATTCAATTATGATCTTGATTATAACCTATAGTTTCAAGTTCATGTTATTATAAGCAATTGTGATCTAGGTTAAAGGCATAACCTATGGTTAAGAGGTCTAATTAAAGCATAACATCAAGTTATGAAACACTATTCTATCTTAGGTTATAACATGTAACACTATCAAAGTGTATAACATATAATCAAAGCACTATTCCATTAATCCATATCATATCATAAGCTCAAGTCATAACATATGAGTCATGTAACATTGTAACAATGTAATAACATATCATAGACATAAGTCATAGCATATCAAGACCATTAATCATGTAACATTTATCAATTGAGACCATATAGTAACATGTAACAAGTTATAACATAATTGATCATAGGTCACTATTCCATTGCATAACATGCTTGAACATAAATTAAATATCATAATCATGCATCAATTATCATCATATAAGAGCTCCATAACATGATCATACCATATACTAAAGCAATTCACAACATTTCATAGCATATACTAAACAATTAAATCATAATTCACTACTAACAAACATATCATAAAAACTATATAATAAATGCATAAAATAAAATCCTATATGTCTTAGGGAAGACCCTAAGACCCAACCTAAACATAATATAAACATACCATAACACAAAAACATAAACTAAACTAAAACATAACATAAAAACATAACATAAAATAAATAAAACAACTAACCTAGCTAACAAAAGAGGGGGGAGACGGCAAGAGGGGGAGAGGGAGAGAAAGAAAGGGAGTTGTTAACACAACATTGAGCAAGGAAAATGAATGGCATGAGAGCTCTATTTATAGGTGTTGGGAAGCCCTTCACATTGGAAATAAACTTGAGGTAAGGGTATGAGAGCAAAAGTGGATGTCTTCTCTTGGAAGCTTCATCATTCATGAAACAAAATAGGGGCTACTGGAGGGTATTTCGGTAATTTCAGCTCCAAAACGTGAAGGTGAGTGTCTGGAAATATAACCATTCTATCCGGGCAAAAATTAGCTTCGAAACGCATATTCATTCGTCGAAATCGGATTTACCGTTTGAAAGATACATTAGTTTTAATGAATAAAAGTTTTGAGCTCGAAACTCGACATGAGTGAAAAACGACTTTCTAGAATGATTTTCAAGTCTGGATTGGTTCCAAAATTCCAGAAATAAATCGAGAAGCGTTTTGAGTCCAAAATCGACTATAAAACGTTTTACTGATAGAAAGTTGAAAACGTAGAATGAATAGTGAATTCTTACGTACAAGCGTACGCTTCAAACTTTCGAGCTAGGGTTTGAATCAAGAGTTGTAAAACATCTCAAAAATCTTGAAATAGCTCAAGTAGTGCAAATCCGAAGAGAAAACATTTTCCGAATGAAAACCGTTCGTAGAAGGAATAGTGAACTAGGGTTTTCGTAAACATTTTCAATAAAACGAAGTTCGGAATAGAGTTTCAAGTCAAGAATGATTTCAATAGATTCATCTCGACTCAAGGATCGATTTGACTGTAAACTTGGGTAGGAAAGATATCAGAATCAAAAGCTCATTTTTAGATGAATAGTAACTTTGGTCGGTAAGTTCCCAAAATGCCCTTATGGTTCAAGGAAGGTTTCCGGAGCTTGGAAAACAAGTTCAAAGGATAGGAAAACATGTGATATGAACCTCTAGGGTTCCATTGAAGCATTGGGTAATATAGGCTTGGGAAATGAATAGTAAACTGTATCGAAGGTCAAGAATTCCCCCTTAAAACATGTCAGATCACATATGAGCACGAAGTTCATGTAAGAATGCAATGCATGAAGGTTTATAAACTTGGATCACGGTCTATAAACTCTTTACCAATGCCCTTAGTTTACCATTTTCATCCAGGCCCTGTTTTGGGCTGTTACAAATTAAAATTCCCGTTTCAAGTCCTAATGACTTAAAACACGACTTGATGCGAGTCTTATTTATAAAAGTTTTCAACAAATCCCAAATTACCAAAACAAATAAAATTCCAATTAATTTCTGAAAATTAATAATTTTATTTACAATGCAATTTCCCAAAATATAAACTGTTTCTATTTCTCAAAAATCCCAATTTTAAGTTTTATTTAAAAAAAATTAAAATAAATATTCAAAAATAAAATTTAAAATTAAAATAAAATTCGGGACTGGATTGCACGAAACACGAAAAGGGATTACGAAAAAAAATGTGCCCGTACGCGAAGGGGCTGCACGTCGCAGGCACGCACAGCACGCGGCCAAGGCCGCGCGAGTGCGCGCTGCTTCGCGCGGCCCCCTGTCGGTTTCTTGCGGGCGTCTCGGCAGGCAGTCTCGGCCGAGACTGGTGGGCTCGCCTAGGCGCGCCCAGAACGCCTCCCGCGCGGTTGCGGGAGGGAGTAGGCGCAAGGCCTGCGCACGCCTAGGACAGGCGAGCGGTGCGCGCGACGCCTTCGCGCGCGGGGTTTCGCGTGTTCGTAATCCAGGCTTTTCGTTTCGTGTTTTCGTTCAAAAGCGAAACCAATCCAAGAAATCCAAAAACAGTTTATACAGTTTCAAATCTAAAATAGTTTTCAAAAATTAAATTTTGCAAAAAACAATTTTCAGAAACTTTCAAGAAAAAATACAGTTTCGTAATTCAGGCTTTCTAAAACAATTACAAATACTCAATCGCATCAAGCCTAAGAATTTCTACCAAATTCAAAATAATTGAGATGAATCAGAAACACGATTAACGAGGTGGCTCTGATACCACTTGTTGGAAAACACGAATCAGAAAGCAGCGGAATTTAAAAAAATTTCCCAACAAAAGGACCTTGGACTCGCAATCGTGTATCCAAATTCGAAGGAATAAGATAGAAAACTTACTTTTCTTTTGTTCTTTCTTGAAGCATTTCAAGCCACCCAAGAACGCTCTTCTCGCGGCTTGATCCCCTCTCCTTGGTAAAGCTCGAATCTTCAAACTTCTAACTTGAAGTCTCTAGAGAAAGTCCACCAACTTGATCACAATCTAACTAGTAAGGATGCTAGTTCTCTAGTTAGTGTTTAGGCTTAACCTAGGGTTTAATTTAATCTTGGAGAAAGGAAGGTGTTCAACACATGAACCAAAAGAATTGCCCATTAGCACTAAAGGGGAGCTCGAGCTCCCCTATATATAAGAGGGGAGTGCCGATCCAAATCCTTGTTGAACAAGGATTTGGTTCCTCTCTCTCCTATTACTTGATCATCAAGTATTTTCCAACTTTGACTTTGAATTCTAATTCAAGTCAACTTTTAAGAGAGCTAAAAATATCCAAACTATTTTTGGATAATTTTATACTTTATTTATTATAAAATAAATAACTTATTTTTATCTAATTAATTAATTCCTAATTAATTAACTAGATTATTTTCTCCAAAATTAGACTTTCTTTTTAATTCAAAATTAAACCAAAGTCTATTAAATAATTAACTAATTAATTATTTAATATATATATATACAATATATATATATATATATATACATTCACACGTGTGTGACACGTGTCACAGTGACACGTGTCACTCACGTGAGCCACACGTGTGATTTCACACGTGTGGAACCCTCTTGGCCCGATTAACTCGTTTAATCATTTTCAAGCCTCAACTCATGTAACCAAGTTGTTGTGTGTGACCCTCTAGGTTCTCAATTCAATTAGCAGTGACCCTAATTAATTAATTCACTAATTAATTAATCAGTCCACAGATTAAACGACCATAGTCTAGCAACAGGTGTTTAACCCCTAGCTGAATTGGAATGTTCGGATTCGACAGAACCTTTAAGTCATTGATTCATGTGAGATACAATCCTCCTACTTACTATCTCTCAACCAAGATCTAGGGCAAGGGAATAATCAGAACCCTAATAATCCGGTCTTAAAGCTAAGTGCATTTCATATCCATTTGATCTCAATCCAAGAAACCCTTTTCTTGATGTGTTGATCTACTGCCTTGGCCAAGGACTCCATATGGCATATGAATGACTTATACAATAAGAGATCACCTTGCAAATGCAAGTGTAGGTCCTTTCTTGATTCTCATTCACTTTCATGAATCACTTGTGCAGCCCCAGCATAAGCCTTGAATCAGTTGTCTAAGGCGACACCCTTTAAAGCTTATACCTAAGACTCCAGAGTTAACTCATAAAGTGACAAGGAACCTCAAGTCTAAGGATCAATTAATCACATCAATGACTCGTGAGATATTTCCTAATCTGGAAGTTTCCATTTCCTGAAATAGAAACTTCCTTTCCCATTTAGGAATGTTCTCACACGGGGCACCTCAGTGAACTTACTTATTAAAGTAAGCACCCTCATGTATCACACACGTATCAACTATACACTTTGCACCTCCATGAAACAAGGTGGTCCTTCTTAAGGGCGTGATCCCACAAGCAAGCCTTAGAGGAGTCAGGTTGACACTCCCACTGTCTGTACGACTCACCGGCTTGGAGTATTTTACTAATCATGACTTATGTGATATAGGGCTCGTTTCATGAACCATTTCACCTAAATGGTAGAGTCCTAAAGTCATCAGGATTAGGGGAGTTCTCATATATGCACAACTAAAGTAAACGCATACCAAACAAGAGCATATAAAGAAGTGTTGCCTCAATTCGTTATTTTATTCAAAGATTGTCTGTGATTACAATAAGGAAAAGCACAAAGCGGATATACAATCGGCTTTCTAGGGCACTATTCCTAACAATGTTATCTGTTTATGTGCTTGTTTGAAATGCATTTAAGTGTACTTGCATTAGTCAAGACTAATAAAATTGGATAACATATATGTTGGTGAGGTCGAACCGGACAACTCTCCGGTTGATTCGAAAATTCCCCTTAAATATTAAGCTAATTTCGAACAAATAGGTGTTTAATTCGAGATGTAAATTTTGAATTAAATTCCTAGCATTCCATCAATAGGTTTTAAGTTTAGTAAGTAAAGCTAGTTATTGTCCGCGAGTCGTGGGATAGCTAGTGGAGCTTATTAGTTCTTAGTTACCTAATTGATCATTTTAAATGATCAATATTTCATGGTCGATTTTAGCAAGGGCGATGTCCGCGAGTCGTGGGTCGTTCGAACTAAGTTTTGGTCATGATCTTACGATTGATGGGTCTAGCTTAACGCCTAAGTAAATATGGATGTCGCACGAGTCGTGGGTCCATATTGAAAGATAGGTGATGCAAAAACAATTACTAAGAGTTCTAAAGGTGTTAGAATTGGTAAGTTGTACCTACCTAGGGTTCTTACTTAGAATGTCCGCGAGTCGTGGGTCCGAGGTAAAATGCTTGGGATCTTAGTACCCATTGGGAAACGTGTTCCTCTTAGATCTTTGGGAATTATAGATCTTTGAAAAACAGTGGGAGCTACATTAGATTAAAGACCTTATCTTTTGTATATCGTTATAATTCAGCATGCTCACCTAGTTCTCTGCTTAGCATTTAGGTTGTAGTTCTGTGATTCTCTACAATATGAAATGCAAACCCATTCGTATCCATCCTTAAGTCAAAAGAGTTGACTAAGTCCTAACTAACTCTAAATTAGCTTTGGAAAATTCGTTTTAGATTCCGAATAGAGAAAGGTGTTCTCTAAAGGGCGAAGTTTTCAATTATGAAAATTCGACCCGGGCCAAAAGAGAAGCAATCTGAGGTGAATGAATTTCTCCAAACCACTTAAGAGCAATTGAACCACCTCATAAAAATGTTACAAGGTATAACATTGTGGAATCATTCAATATTCCAAATGAGGAAACAAGTGCACATGAACAAGGTCTAAAGATCTTATTTGAAGATCTTGTGGTCTCGATCATTAACTGAGAAAAGAGTTCTCAATGCACTGATTGCTTACATTGCTTCCACCATCATTCAAACCCTTTATGCTCAACTAGAATGATGCTAATGTAGCATAGTTAATCATTTAGTTGATAATGGTTGAGAGCATCCTTAAGAAGGAATAAAAGGTTGAGATGGTTAATTCTTCTTCTAAACTCCCTAAGTTAAAGGCTTGAACGCCTAAAGAAGAAGAAACCCTTAAGAGCCCAATGGAGGGGCATGTAAGGGGTACGCCCAAAAGACACTGGAGATCAAATAGGACGTTTGCTTCTATGGTAGCAAATAAGGACTTTGAAAGGGAACTGCATAGAGTATGAGTACTCTAAAATGTTACCTCGTTTAGTAATTCTACTAGGAATAGAATTCACTAGTCTTTAGTCAATTCTGCATAATCCGTTGTGCAAAGACTCAAGGCACTAATGTTCTGAACATACAACGAGATAACAAAAGTAAGTGAGATGACAAAGCTTCGAATTACTTTGGAACGTTGAGATATAAAAGGATTAGCAAGACATCTTAGGATCATTTTTCAAAAATGAACCTATAGAGTTGACTTCCTGTGAATCCTATCTCAAAGGGAAAACGTTCCCGGAACATTGTTTAGGTGAAACATGGAACGTTCCAAAATTATAGTGGATTTCGATCCATGCTGATGAGTGTAAGGTGCTTAATATAAGCACTAGATACAATCGTCAGTTTAATCATTATGAATGAATGTGCTTGTTAAAGTACAAATTCGAAACTTATATGAAATTCATGGAATTTCAAAAGGAGGTTAGGAACCGAAGTAGTCATAAGTTATAGGTAAATCGATATGATCGAGATAGCCAATATCTTAGTAACTAATTCCTTAGTCATCTTAGAGATAATAAGATTATCTCTCAGTAAACTAATTCGAGAACACCTTAGTGTTTCCGAATGAGGGAATGAAACCTAATGCAACATGGTCCATTCCATAGCAAGCTTTACTGACTTATAATCATTCTAGGAATAAACTCCCAGAATATGCAGTTAGAGATTTTGAATTTAGTACCTTCCAAAATCAGTCCTTTAGTTGCACTATGCAATGTGGCATATTAAATTCCCTAATTATTCTTATCCAAGAATTTAGTAGAATCCTCTTAAGTGAAGAGGATAGTGGGAGATAAGTTTGAAATGAGTTCAAGTTTATACAACGATATTGAATATCGTTTCTGCAATTCCCTTAGACAAAGGTTGTTTGTCTCAAGGAATGTATCTTTCTTAAGGAATCGTTCCTGTAGAAGAAGAAAGACAAGCAAGCAGACCTCAAAGAAATTTGACGATAAATATCCACTCCACATATAGAAGAAACGAGCCCATCTGATAAAATTTAGCCAAATTTTAGAGTATGTACACGTGTGAAACCCTTCTCTTAAGACGTGTTTAGAACGCGTTCCTAGATAGCCAAGGAATTACTTGAAGAGGAGACGCTGTCAGATTTGGAATCTGAGTAGTATAAGCAAGCCTTGAAATCTAATATGGATTCCATATACTCAAACCAAGTTTTGACCTTGGTTGATCCACCTGATAGGATCAAGCTCGTGGAGCTCTGAGTAAATGGAAAGCATTACAACCTTCTTGACGATTGAAATGCAAAAGTCCATTTGGATTATGTTTACCACATCCTCATATTCTGACTATGAGATATGATAAATGAATATGAGAACTATCTTGTTCAATATGAGATTGAAAGAGACTGAAATAAGGTATTTCTATAAATCTCATACTCAGTGGGAGTATACATAAGGTATGCAAATCCCTAAAGTCAATCTGTGGATTGATAAAGGCTTCTAGGAGTTAGACAATTCGATTTCATAGGATAGTCAAATCGTTTGACACAGATGGAAGTCGAATAAGTCTCAAAAGTGTACATAAGAAAGTTAGTGATGTAAGAGTCAATTTTTTGGTTCTTTAGAAAAACGACATCCTTCTCATTAGGAATGTCAAGGATGACGTGAAAGTTACCAATTCTTGTTTAAGAAACAATTTGACATGAAAGATCTTAGTGATTATCCTATATTCTCGACATTCAGATCTATAGAAGATAGATCTAAGAGAATAAAAGGATTATCACAAAACGAGTACATAACCATAATACTAAAAGGAGTTTAGTATGGACAATGGAATATCTCTTTTGAAGAGTATATGTCCTAAGATAACTTTAAGAAAGTTAGAATGTCCAAAATCCCTTTAAGTGAAAGGGTGCATAATGTATGAAAAGTTATGTACTAAATTAGATATGGCGCAACACTAAGCATAGTAGGCCGAATCTAATATGACCTCAGAGAAGGTCATTAGATTTCTGTAAAGGATGTCCTCAGAGTACTTGAGAAGAAATGAGGATATGTATTAATTTACAGAGCCCAAAAGATCTTGTTGTTAGAAGGATATTTGATGTAACCGTTCATCAAACATAGATGATTATGAAATCATTGAAAGGATACGACTTCTACCAGAATGGTAATACAATGTGTTGGAAAGGGGTTCCAAGGACGGACATTGCAAAACTCGACTATTGTAGTTGAGAACTTAGTCGTATTATATAACGCTAAGTTAAGTGTTTGGGTAAGAAACTCCATCTAACTGGTTAGATGAAGTTCCTATCATGAAACAACTCCTTTATCATATTGTATGATAAAATGGATGGTTGCTCAAGTTAGAGAACCAAGACCTCACCAAGAGACTGAACACGTGATTACGAATCACTTTATAAGGAAAAGGTGTTTCCTAAGAGATGTGTAAACAAGAGGGTCACATCAGCAGAGAATATAGCAGATCCACTTTGGAAACGCCCAAAGTCAATAGGCTCTCAAAGTGCATCTTGAGAAGATGAGGCTTACAGTACCTAAATGGCTTTTACGGGCAAGTGGGAGATTATTAGGAATAGTGCCCTAGAAAGCCGATTCGAAGTAATCTGCTTTGGGACTTTTCTTATATCACAGACAATCTTTGAATGAAATAACGAATTAAGGCAAACACTTCTTTATATGCCAATACGTGTTTTGTGTGTTTCCATTACGTGCGCATGTATGAGAACTCTCCTAATCCTGATGACTTTAGGACTCTACCATTTAGGTGAAATGGTTCATGAAACGAGCCCTATATCACATAAGTCATGATTAGTAAAATGCTCCAAGCCGATGAGTCCTACAGACAGTGGGAGTGTCAACCTGACTCCTCTAAGGCTTGCTTGTGGGATCACGCCCTTAAGAAGGACCACCTTGTTTCATGGAGGTGCAAAGTGTATAGTTGATACGTGCGTGATACATGAGGGTGCTTACTTTAATAAGTAAGTTCACTGAGGTGCCCCGTGTGAGAACGTTCCTAAATGGGAAAGGAAGTTTCTATTTCAGGAAATGGAAACTTCCAGATTAGGAAATATCTCACGAGTCATTGATGTGATTAATTGATCCTTAGACTTGAGGTTCCTTGTCACTTTATGAGTTAACTCTGTAGTCTTAGGTATAAGCTTTAAAGGGTGTCGCCTTAGACAACTGATTCAAGGCTTATGCTGGGGCTGCACAAGTGACTCATGAAAGTGAATGAGAATCAAGAAAGGACCTACACTTGCATTTGCAAGGTGATCTCTTATTGTGTAAGTCATTCATATGCCATATGGAGTCCTTGGCCAAGGCAGTAGATCAAGACATCAAGAAAAGGGTTTCTTGGATTGAGATCAAATGGATATGAAATGCACTTAGCTTTAAGACCAGATTATTAGGGTTCTGATTATTCCCTTGCCCTAGATCTTGGTTGAGAGATAGAAAGTAGGAGGATTGTATCTCACATGAATCAATGACTTAAAGGTTCTGTCAAATCCGAACATTCCAATTCAGCTTGGGGTTAAACACCTGTTGCTAGACTATGGTCATTTAATCTGTGGACTGATTAATTAATTAGTGAATTAATTAATTAGGGTCACTGCTAATTGAATTGAGAACCTAGAGGGTCACATACAACAACTTGGTTACATGAGTTGAGGCTTGAAAATGATTAAACGAGTTAATCGGGCCTAAGGGGTTCCACACGTGTGAAATCACACGTGTGGCTCACGTGATTGGACACGTGTCATTAAGACACGTGTGCCACACGTGATTATGTGATGTTAAATAATTAATGTGTTAATTATTTAATAGACTTTGGTTTAATTATTTTCTTGATTGTCACCCGTTCGCTATATTTTCGGTTTATGTACGGATTGTCCATTTCGTATGTGGATCGGGCTATAGTGCGGGGGATGTAGTGCCTTGGGGGTTAGGGTGTTACATCTACAGGTGGTATCAGAGCCCGATTGCAAAACCGAGGTTCTCGAGTCGTGTCAAGTGAGTCTAGGTCGTACGGCATAGGATTACTTGTTACCTGAGAATCTGCATTTAATTGAATTACTTGATTTACTTGAATTCTTGCATTACTTGAGTTATTTGATCTTCTTTGAACGTGTGCTTATTGACATTATGGAATTATATGCACACATTTGCATTTATTAATCAAACCACGTATGTGTAGTAATTTGATTTCAGGATGGATCGTGATAGACATCACCGTGACCGATCTCCGAGACATCGGCATCATCGCCATCACCGCCATCATCGTCATGAGAGATCACCTCCTCCTCCACCTGGTCAGGCACAGCCCCAGGATTTCATGAACGCCGTGGTAGGCCTGACTGATCAGAGGCTTCTGGAAAGGGCCCCTCCAGCACCACCAACACCCGTAACACCCCAGGAGAACCCCATTTCAGCTATACTACGAGAGTTTTAGAATCAGCGTCCCCTGAAGTTCTATAAGGGCGACGATATTCATGCGGAGATGTGGTTGAAAGAAGTCTAGTGAATTTGGCAGCTCATTCCTTGTGATACTCAGGAGAAGGCTCGCTGCACCCTTACTTTGACGCAGGGCGAGGCTTACTCCTGGTGGGAGAGCACTCAGATAGTTTTGGAGGCTGCTGGTACAGATATCACGTGGGAGGTCTTTGTACGGGAGTTTAGAAACAAGTTTATTCCTCCAGCTTCCAGTACCCGCAGGTTGAGGGAGTTTACAGAGTTGAAGCAAGGAGGGAGATCAGTGGGCCAGTACATCGCCGAATTCGAGAGACTATCTCGCTATGCACCTAACATAGAGAATGACGACTTTCACAAGGCGATGCAGTTCGTGTAAGGACTCAGGCCAGATATCCAAGAGGCCTTGAAAGCAGCTAACACGAGCACCTGGGCCAAAGCTACCGCCAAAGCTTTGAAGGTCGAGGATTCAGACATTGCCAGGAGGCCTATTCCCCGCACAGGACAGGCTTCGGGTTCGAGATCGGGACAGGGATCGAGCTCGGAAAAGAGGCCTATGGTTTATTCTGCACCTCCAGCACTAAAGGAATCCAGGAAGAAATTTAAAGCTACAGGACCACCCTAGAAGGCTCCACGAGCTCCAGCACCACCACAGCCACTTCAGAAATCAGGTTGCAAATTTTGTGGGCTTACTACACATATATATGATAACTGCAGACGACGGTTGGGTTTATGTTTGATCTGTGGGAGTGACGAGCACCGGGTTGATGGTTGTTCGGATCGTTAGGATCCGCCACTTGTATGTCCGAGGCCACTAGTGAGAGCTCGAGCTTATGCACTGGCTGGAGAGGAGCAGGATGCTGAGATCGACCCTGCGGCAGTCGTTGAGGGTACCATATGCATCCATGGCACGAACAACCATACATTATTTGATCCAGGAGCTACACACTCCTTTCTTTGCCTACAATATGCTCTTCTGTGTGCTATTTAGTTAGCACTCCTTTCGGTAGTAGACGAGAGACGGATCAGGTTTACAGGGATGTTCCAGTGGTGATTGAGGGCCGAGAGTTCTTGACAGATTTCATTGTTATGCCAATGGAAAGATACGGGTCTATTCTAGGGATGGATTGGTTGTATAGGCACTGTGCTACAATGGATTGTCGGGCGAAGAAAGTGCAGTTGGGTTCCGAGGTTACTACAGGTTGGAGTTCGAAGACGGTACCCCTACTTTCTTTCTCAGAGGCTCGAAAATTGGTCAGAGATGGGGCTACATGGTTCATTGCCTATATCCTGAATAAGCCCAAGGATCAGGTGAAATTGGAAGACACGAAAGTAGTGAAGGAATTTCCCGAAGTCTTTCCAGAGAAATTAGATTCTTTGCCTCCCGAACGAGAGATTGAATTTGTGATTGATCTTTACCCGAATGCAGAGCCGTATTCGAAGACTCCATATCGGATGGCTCCAGCAGAATTGAAAGAGGTAAAGGTTCAGCTCGAGGCATTGATGGAAGTTGGGTACATCAGGCCGAGTTCTTCACCCTGGGGAGCACTAGTTTTATTTGTAAAGAAAAAGGACGGGACTTTAAGGATGTGCATCGATTATCGGGATTTGAACCGGATGACTATCAAGAACAAGTATCCCCTTCCACACATCGAGGAATTATTTGATATACTTCATAGTTCCAAGGTCTACTCGAAATTGGATTTAAGACAGGGATACTACCAGCTGCGAATCCGAGCAGAGGATATTCCAAAGACGGGATTCAATACTCGGTACGGGCATTACGAGTTCGTGGTTATGCCATTTGGATTAACTAACGCCCCTACAGCTTTCATGGATATGATGCACCAGATTTTGAGACCTTTCCTCGACAAGTTTGTGGTAATTTTCATCAATGACATTATGGTATTCTCAAAATCTACCGAGGAGCATGCGAGGCATCTTAAGCTTATTCTACACACTTTAAAGGACCATGAGTTGTTCGCTAAATTCAGTAAGTGTGAATTTTGGATCGATCGGGTTGCTTTCTTGGGACATGTGATTTCAGGCAAGGGTTTGGAAGTCTATCCCTCGAAAATTGAGGTTGTGCTTAAATGGGAGAAACCAAAGAATGCCTCGGAAGTTAGGAGCTTCTTGGGATTGGCCGGATATTACAGGAGGTTCGTTTAGGATTTCTCTAAGATGGCTGCACTGTTAACCTGATTGACAAAGAAAGATGTCAAGTTTGTCTGGGACGAGAAATGTGATCAAAGTTTCAACTTTTTGAAAGAAAAGTTAGTGTCAGCTTCGGTGTTAGCATGACCCGAGGGTTCAGAAGAGTATGCCGTGTATACTGATGCTTCTAAGGAAGGCTTAGGTTGTGTTTTAACTCATAAAGGAAAGGTGATTGCTTATGCCTCCCGAAAGTTAAAGGAATATGAAAAGAATTATCCTACACACGACCTGGATCTTGCAGCCGTGATCTTTGCTCTCGGGAAATGGAGACATTATTTATACGCGACTTCTTTTGAGATTTTCACCGACCACAAGAGCCTCCAGTATTTATTCATGCAGAAGGACTTGAATATGAGGGAACGGTGTTGGATGGAAAAGTTAGAAGATTATGATTGCACGATCAAGTATCATCCGGGAAAAGCCAACATGGTCGCCGATACACTTAGCAGGAAGGCGAGTGTATCGAATTTGGAAATAAAGGAAAGTGATGAAGTTACTCCAATTATGCTAAAGGCTCGGGTTTCTAATATCACAATTCAGCCGGAATTGAAGTATCGGTTATTTGAGGCTCAGAATAATGATCCGGAGGTACAAAAATTGGTAAGCAAGGCTAGAGATGATCCGGAGAGTCCTTTTGGGTTTAACGAGACCGGTTTGCTTCGATTCAGAAACAGAGTACTAGTGCCCGAAGAGTTGAAACGGGTTCTACTTGAAGAAGCTCACAAGTCAGCATATTCGGTCCACCCGGGAGGAAATAAAATGTATAAGTATCTGAAACAATATTATTGGTGGAATGGAATGAAAAGAGACATTGCCGAGTATGTGAAACATTGCTTGACTTGTCAAAGAGTGAAAGCTGAACACCAAAGACCCGCGGGACTTCTACAACCGTTACCTTTTCCCGAATAGAATGGGAACAAGTAACGATGGACTTTGTTTCTGGATTACCGAAGGTAAAAGGAGGATTTAATGGTGTTTGGGTAATCGTGGATAGGTTTACGAAGTCTGCTCACTTTCTACCGGTCCGGATGTCTTATAAGATTCCAAAGTTAGCCGAGATCTACAACAGAGAAATTATCAGACTTCATGATATTCCGGTGAGCATAGTTTTAGACTGAGACCCGAGGTTCACATAGAAGTTGTAGCAAGAATTACAGGCCATTTTGGGAACGAGACTCAAGTTCAGCACAACATTTCACCCACAAAAAGATGGTTAGACCGAGAGATTAATAAGATATTTGGAAGATCTACTTCGGGCTTGCGCGATGGATTTTCAGAATTCGGGGCAGGAGCAGTTACCTTTGATTGAATTTGCTTATAATTGATGGGGCCCTACCCACCTAGGACATGTGGCCAGCTTTATGAGAGTTAGAATAATATGTAATTAACTTACGACGAGCTGTGGGGGGAGCTCGCGGTATGAGGTCGCTCCTCAGAAAGACGGTAAGCTGCACGTACTATTACTTAGACGAGCTCGGGTATGGCGAGCTGTATTCGGAGCTCGCCCGATACGTTAGCTCCTTGGACTCTATTTACGAAAGGACACTTAGGTAGTTACAGGTAGTGGGTATGACTTGATGGAGAAGGGAAGGAATCCCGAGGATAAGTACGAAAAAGAATAAAACGATAAGACAGAATCCAATACGGAATCGGAAACGTAGTAAACCCTAATGGGACTCAGGGGCTATATAAGGAGAAGTTTAGTCGCTATGAAAGGAGAACACAATATACGAGAGAAAAATAGAGAGAGGTAGATAGATTCGGCGAGTACTCATCATTGGCGCCGTCTGTGGGAACGAAAAAAATTTTCGTTCCTTTTTTAGTACTGGTCGAGTTTTATTTTCTTCTTTGCAGGAAGATGATGAGGGAACATATCGACCAAGTATTGGACCAGATCGATAAAATAATGGCGAACAATCGCAGATATGGTGGTAGCGGAAGGATCGATTATGCTACCCCTGAGAATATGAAACAAAAAGACGTTCAGGGGGAGGGAAGTCAGACACCAGCCGTACTGCCTGCTAACATGACGATGGATCAGCTCCGAGCTCTGGTGGAGATGATTGTTGAAAAGCGAGAAGCTCGGGCAGGAGCTAGCCATACTAGGAGCCAGCGGAGAACGGTGAGAGATGAGGTCGATACCACGGTCAAGGGAAAGCGAACAGAGGTACCTCATATTGATCTGGAAGACAGCTCTGAAGACAAGGACTACTATGAGGAGAACGATCAAACAACAATCCAGACGACATCAAGAAACAGAGGCCCGGTTAATAGAGGGACTAATAACTGGGAAGAAAAGATGCAGGATATGGGAAAAATGATAGAGGAGATGAGGAAGAATTTGCAAGACCCCACGCCGGAGAGGAAAAAAGGAAGCGCATTCACAGAAGAAGTCTTAGAAGAAGACCTCCCGTATAACTTTAGGTCCGTGCAGGTAGCGGATTTTGATGGAACAGGTGATCCCGCAAAGCATATAAGTGAGTTCGAACACGTGGCAATGCTGCACAAGCTATCAGACGGGATTAAGTGCCGTGTGTTTGTAACAACACTCAAAGGGCCAGCTCGAAGATGGTTCTCGCTGTTACCCCCAGGTATGATAAGTTGCTTTGAAGATTTCTGCAGGTTGTTTATGAACCAATTCGCTAGCTCGCTTCATTATAAAAGGAATGCACTCAGCTTGTTTACCATAAAGCAAGGAATAGGGGAGTCACTTCGAGCCTACGTACAAAGATTTAACATAGAGGCACTCAACGTACCCTTCGCGACAAATGAAGTAAAAGCTAGCGCTTTCACACAACGGCTTCAAGGAGGTGAGTTTTTTCAGTCACTGGCACTGGATCCAGTGATAGATTTTGATGACTTATTACGACGAGCTGGGAGATACATAAACTTAGAAGAAGCAATGGCCACAAAGAAAGCATCTGTTGGAGAACTTAGCCGGAAGAGAGGGATTCAGGAAGCTTTTCAGCCAAAGGAGCTGAATCGGGAAGAAGGAATAGGAAATCGCAAGTTTGCAAGATATTGGTTCTATACTGAATTGGAGAATACACCAGATGTAATCTTGCAATAGATAAAACAGGTGGAGGGGTTTCGATGGCCATGAACTCGAGCACAAATGCCTAAACGACCTCCGTCGGATAGTTTATGCGAATATCATAACGAGTACGGACACCACACTGCTCGGTGTGGACACCTAAAAGATGAAATTGAAAGATTGGTGCAAGAAGGAAAGATACCAGAGCTCGTGGTAGGTACAAGTGAACTCGGAGAGAATGGAGGAGCACAACCTCAGAGGAGAAGGCAAACAGGTATGGACAAGCAACAAAAGGAGCCCCAGGTTCGCGGGATAATTCAGGCGACTGTTGGGGGACCCACTAATGGAGAGCAAACAGAATTGCCACGGGCGTGGAACCCCCAACACTTGAGAAAAGATCATATTTAAGATAATGGTGCGGTTGTACTCTTTTTCCCTCGCGAAGGATTTTTTATTTCCCACTGGGTTTTCCCTTTGCAAGGTTTTTAATGAGGTAACACAACGCGAATGAGCTTAAAGCAGTTTATTTTATTTTATTTTTGTTTCGTTTCAATAAGCTTGTTGTTTTGCAACTTTTATGATAAAAATAATAATGATATTTTATTTCAATAAACAAGTATGGCTTTGTTCTGGAAATCCTGTAGCGAACAGGCAATCACTAGCTCGCGTGATTGGGAAATCCTGATGCAATTCAGGTGGCCATGGCCGAAAGGAAAGATATGCTCACACTCATGATAAAACTATGTTTCGGATATGATAAAGGATATAATAGGATAAGCATATCACGATAAGCTATAAATAAAGGATCATCATCCAAAAGTTTGTCGAACACGCGAAGATATAAAGCCAATACATAATAAACTAACGACTTATTGGAATCAGGAGTGGCAGCTGGGCCCGAAATAGCGAGCTCGGGCTCAATTGAAACCATCGGATCCTTTTTAAATACGTATCTATCGTTGGTTGAGTTATTAGCTTGCCCCTGTTCGCCAATCAAGTAGAGGGTTGTTGGTGTACGAAACTTACTTTCTTTTAGTGCTTTGAGTATTTGCTAGTTTGAAGAATTATCGTTGTTGGTGCTTGATAGTTGTATGGTTAAATTACTGGACAAAAAGGATCACTCAATGACGCTTTGGCGGTGATAAGAATCAATTTACACGTACAAACAGGGCTAGCCTTGCCGGCTAGCTCTATAGAGGGGAAGGGTATGGCGATCTGTATTGCTCGCTCAAATTGTGTACGGATCACATTTTGCTTATCATGCGAGGTAGAGAGCTGAGGGCAATAGCGAGGTAGCAAGCTATTCTGTTCGTCCTCATTTACATGATGGCGGGACCGTCGTTGGTGCTAGCTATCGGTGTGAGTTGGTTGTCGCCTCGGAATATGGTATGGTCGCATAATTGCTACAAGCATCCTACTCGGCACTTGGTGTGGTTCAGATTTCATCGGCAGTTTGTATGATGACCTTCCGGGAATAGTTATGCGTTCCTAATGGAAATTCGAAGATTAGCAGATTTGGACGGAACTATCTTGAGTATTCTTGTGACTAGGATAATGTTCTCACGAGCTGTTTTGATTCGTTAGCAGAACAGGGGGTATGTCCTTTGCCTTCATATTTCTTTCGCGCTTATTTCGCGTAGCACCCCGACCGGAAAGGTGCCACATCCCCCGCACCGAGACCCAACCCGAATATGAAATGGACAATCCATACCCGAGCTAGATCACGGCGAACGGGGACTCACTCACTCCTTAGGCTAGGCGGGAACTAAACCTTCGCAACCAAATCAAAAGAACAAGGATAATTGCCAAAGCAGAAGCATAACATATAACCTCGTAATACTTTAAGCCACCTAACAGTTCAACTAGCACAATAACCTGTTCTCGAAAATTCGTTCATAACATAATTCTATAGTCACAATCATAGTTATACATTTATCCATTCTTGCAAATTCAATCAAATTACAAGATGCAGATGAAGTGACTCAGACTTAACCAATAGACCTGACGAACTAGACTCCCCGCCTAGCACTCCAACCTGCAAAGAAACTGAAAACAAACCGGGTTCAGCCTATACGAGACTGGTGGGTATAAAATCAGGCATAAATAGCGTATACAACAATATTTAACATTCACATGCAAGTTATAATCCCAAATGAGGTTTTAGAGCATTTCCCAAGTGGGTAAAATAAAGAAGTCATCAAAAGGGATTATAACGTTCATTTTCATTCTTTAGGTCTTTTGTGGCCCGGCGAGTGGGCGTGCATCAACTCCAACCAACACCATGTGTAATTCAATAATCATTCATTCATTAAGGCTTTCATGCATATCATTCTTTGTGCACAATCAATCGATTCGATTCAATCGGTCATATACACCTTCCTCCGGTTGATGGCCGGGTGATCGGCCCGAGCCATCCATTCCTTGACCAAAAGGGGTTACATGACTCCCCAGATGGCACTCAGCTCCCTTTCCCCACCAATCTCCTGACGAGGTCCGATACCGCTATTCAATAGTGGGACTAGTGTGAGGGTTTACCTTCAGCCCTTGCCTCCTCGGGTCCCCACTCACACCAAGCCCCTGGGCCCCATTCTGTGCATTCATTCATTCATTTCTCGCCAAAACATTTGGTAGGTTCAAGAAATAAGAGCTTTACGTTTGCAATCATTTACTCGATAAAAGACTCAATATATATATATCGTATTACTTTGGCTTAAAGCTTTTCACATAGGGAGATATATCGGGTCGTTTTATCTAAGTAGCAGAGAAACCCACCTGTACGCATCTTACCGAACAAAACCAAGAAGACAAGAAGACTTGAAAGTGTCCTATGAACCCGGCATCTCCTCCCTGGAGAAAACTGTGCAAAAGACAATGTAACTCGTTCGTGAGACTCAAGACCCCAATGAACCGTATATGACGCACGACAATGCAATGAATATGATATGAAGGTATAAGATAAGATATCCTGTCATAGAAACATTCTTGTGTACCATTAATGTCTTAAAGACATATAAACGTTCATTTCATTCATTTCAAGAATCATTTAAAGCCGTTCAAGTTCATAACCTTCACATTTAAATCAATTTGATCCACGACTTTGGAATATCGAACATAACATGCAGTGTAACATATATACAATTCAAGCAAGCTATCAAAAAGAAGTAAGATATCACTTAGGGTTCATTGAAACATATCTCGGAAGATAGGTGACACATTGAAACATATCTCGGAAGATAGGTGACGAAAACTGATGAAATTACATAACACATAATATAACATATTATATGACATGTTAATGAAGTGATCGAACCAAAAACAATCAATTAAAGCCATGCAATTCACGTTCAAAATCTCAAAAATTCATGCAGAATTGGGCATGGTCGCGGCCGCGACCCATTTCTTCACAAAAATGGTAGCGGCCGCTACCTAATAAAATGACTGAATTTTCAGGCTTTTATGCATTTAACGTGAGCAAATGTGTACAGTGGTCGCGGGGGCGACCTGAAATGCAAAGTGTAGCACCCGAGCGTAAGGTACCACATCCCCGGCACCGAGACCCGACCCGCATATGAAATGGAAGTCCATACACGTGCCAAATCCACGGCGAACGGGGACACAACACACACGCTATGCTAGGCGGGACTAACCCTTAAACCATTCAACTCAAGAAACATATAGAATCAGAGTTAAAGAAAATTTGCGGAAGCCATAACAACAAAGCATATACAGTGAGCCACGAAGCTCCAAAAATCAATATACCAGAGCATTCAAATATTCAACGGCGCTCACGGCCTACAAAATCATAACGCTCCAATCTATACTATGATCAAATACAAAAGTAGCAACAAGAGTATGAATATGAGACTGAAAAGAAGTGCTGAACATAAATGCAAGACCTAGACGACTTGTATTCCCGCCTAGCACTCCTATACCTGCACAAAACAGCTGAAAACAACCGGGTTCAGTCTAAAAGAGACTGGTGGGTATAAAAACGGGGCATAAGATATATAATATCGCATAAATTAAACACATACATGCAAGCCCTAATCCCGTGTGAAGTTTGATAAGAATTTACCAAGTGGTTAAAACAATAGAAAACATCAACGGGATTACGACGTTCATATTCATTCATAATTGTTCATAAGGATTTAAGCTCGGCGAGTGAGCGTGCACAATCTCCAACCTTCTCCTCGTGTAATCATATCATAATTATTGGTTGTCATACATATCTTTGGTGCACATACATAAATGATCATAATCATACATATACACCTTCTTCCTCCGGGTGGTGGACAAGTTAGCTAGACCTGACCACCGGTTCTTACATGGGCCAATGGGGGTACATGAATCCCCCAAAGGCACTCAGCTCCCATTCCTCGCTAAAACTCCTAGCGAGGGCCGGTATCACCGTAGTTTGGTTGGAACTAGTATATGGGATCCCCGTCAGCCCTTGCTTCCTCGGTTAGCCACATATACTAAGTCCCGGGGCCCGTGCAATCATAAATCATAAATATCTCGCCAAATATAAGGTAGGGTTCATAAATAAAAGAAAGGGGTCATACGTTTGAAATGATTTACCCGAAATGACTCGATATATATATATATATATATATATGATTTTGGCTTAAAACTTTGCACATAAGGAATATATATATGGTTGTTTTAACTAATAGAAGAAAAACCCACCTTTACCAAAGCAAAATAAAGGCACAAGCGTCTCAATGCTCGCCCTCGTCTCAAACCAAACCCGAATCTGTGCAAAAGAAAAGGTATGAGACTCAATGACCACATATGACGCTCGGCAATGAAATGAATATGACATGAATGCATAAATGATCATGTTATATCATAAAAATATTCATGTGCACGATTAAGGAATTTAAATCATATAATCAAATCATTCGTTCATATATTTCATTCAATTTCATAATTTCATAAATTCATATGTTCATATAAATTTCATAAATTCATAACATTCAAAACATTCATAATGCATATCAATTAATCTGAAATCCAATTAAGAAGCATAACACATATTATTCAAATTCACATTTAGGAATAAAATAAATAAAACGTTCAATCAAAAGTCAGTAGAATAAATACGCGAAATAGAATTCAATTAATTTCAATAATTAAATTAAATCAAATAATATTTAAAATATATAATAAATATATACAATATAATATAATATATAATCATATATATAATAATATACAATATATATATAATATATACATATATATACACGTACACACACACAAACCTACCCATGCATGCACATATATATTATATATTACATGCATAAATATATATACTATATATTATACACAAACCATGCATGCAACACATACACTGAACACAATTATACAGCAGCCAAGCATACAACACGCACACACTCTGCACATTAATACAGCAGCAGCAGCAGAGAAGACGCAGCAAAACAGTTCAGAGAAAATGGGGTGACACCCCCGTGTCACCCTCCAAACCTAGACCGAGACACCCCCGTGTCTCGGTACAGAAATCCCATGCCCAGACTGCACCCCCGTGCCTCGCCGGAACGGCCAAAAATGACACCACCGTGTCGCACAGCAGCAACCCCCTGTTCCGGACAGCAAAACGCAGAAACAGAGCAGCCCACTCCAAGAAGAAAGAAGGCAACAAAAGCAACATTACAAGGTACAAAATGCAGCACAAACTCAACAAGAACACACACCACAAGGCCACGAATTGGACAGCAACAAGGAAGAAGGAAACGCAGCAAATTGACAGTTGAAAAACCAGTCCAAAAACAGGGCAAAGCTGCGGGAAAACAGGGCATGCTTGCATTCAATCCTTCTCCATCCATTTACTCAGTTAAGGCCAACAAATAAGCAACAAAATATCATGTATTCAACAAGTAAATCAGTTCCAAAAGTGATCAACCAAGACATCAACCGTACGTGACAAACATGTGGGATTTTCTCAAATTTTCATGAATGATATCTCATATATATCTCAACAACCACGAAATCAAAGATCATAAATGATATGAGGATGTTAAAAAAATCAATCTCAAGCTTGGAATCAATTAAAATCATTGAGAATCGAAGGAAATCAAGAATTTTGCACAAAAACTCCATTTTCGGATAACAGCCCAGAATTGATGAATCCATGCTCAAACTCATGAATGAAAGGATGAAAATGCTCAGAAATAAACATATAATACAACCCTAAGCTTACCTTATTGATTGGATGAAGTTTGGAGGAGATTTGAGCTCCAAAATCTCCAAGGGATGAAGGGTTTCGGGACTGGACTGTAGAGCAGTAGCTTTGGCTGATGTTTGGGGATTGTGTGAGGATTATCTTGGTTAGGGCTTGATATGTAATGATAGGTGGTTGAGTTAGGGATCTAAGGAATCAAACCATGGTTAGTTTGGTTATGGTTTGGGTGAGATATGGTTCATTTTGTGCAGCAAGGTCAAGTTGAATGTCGTTTCGTTTTTCGGTTGGATTTCGGAGTTTCAAATGACTTAGGAAAAATATGAGGCTAAGTTTACTAAACTCGAATTTTTGTTAAGAGTTCAGAGGAGTTGACGGAACTCGAATCCGAGTTCCCGAGCTCAAGATATTAAATTCGGAACCAAGGGTACGCTAAGTGCTCGTTAGCCCTCGATTTGGTTCCTCAATTCAAATTAAATTCGTTAACAAATCAATTGAATTCGAAAACATAAATTGAGCATAAAATCATGTCCATAACACATATATTTACAACATACTATAAATTCGTGACAATCTGAAATCATTTCATACAAGAACGAAGCACAACATTAGTGATATGATCAATCCATGCAATTCAACATAAATCCCATGCATATATTATAATTCCCATGCAAAAATTATGATTTTCATGCATAAATATATTAAATCAAAGTTCATGCATAAATATATTTTAAACGTATAATTATATATTTAAATAATTAACTAATTAAAACATGATTAATTAACATAACATATAATTAGTATAATCATTAAATTAATAATAATATAATTAAACATATATATATATAATACGAAATATATATATAAAATTAATAATATTAAAATAAAATAATATAATATAATATAATATAATAATAACAATTATAATAAAATTAAATATAAAACACGTAAAAACAATTAATTCGCGCAATTTGGTAAACACATACGTCGTACCTTTAGGTCCGAAAAGTCGGGGCGTTACAATCTCTCCCCCTTAAAAGAATCCGTCCTCGGATTCATTGCTCGCTCGAAAACAACTCGGGGTGAAATCTTTTCATCTTATCCTCCGTCTCCCACGTAGCCTCTTCGGTTTTACCACTTCTCCAAAGAATCTTGACTAGTGGAATACGCCGATCTCAAGTCCCTGAAATTTTCGATCCAATATCTTAATCGGCTTCTGAACGAAGGTGAGATCTGGTTTTAATTCCACTTCTTCAACTGGTAGAACCTCGGACTCGCCTCAATAATACTTTTGGAGCTGTGAAACATGAAACACGTTATGAATTCCAGTTAAATTCGGAGGCAAGTCCAATCGATAGGCCGTATCCCCAGTCTTCTCTAAAATCTCATATGGTCCCATATACCAAGTGTTTAATTTTCCTCCTCGTCCAATCCTTGAGAATCCTTTTCGTGGGAATGCCTTTAAGAAAACCTTATCTCCAATCTCAACCTCCAATTTCTTCCTCCGAAGATCTGCATAACTCTTTTGTCGATCCTAAGCGGCCTTCATCCGTTGTCTAATTATCTGAACCTTATCAATAGCCTCTTATACAGTCTTAGAGGGTTTTTTCTTCTTTTCCCTTCTTGCTTGGTCCAATTCCATTCCTCCAAGTCAAAGAACAACGGTGATCGACATTTACGTCCGTAAAGAGCTTCATAAGGGGCCATTTCAATCGAGGCTTGATAGCTATTGTTGTAAGCAAACTCGATTAACGGCAACTGTTCATTCCACGAGCTCTGAAAGTCCAATGCACGTGCTCTCAACAATCCTCCAGATACTTAATTAACCTTTCTGATTGTCCGTCGGTCTGAGGATGGAAAGTTGTGCTGAATTGAAGCCTTGTTCCCAAACACTTCTATAATTCTTGCCATAACCTTGAAGTAAATCTGGGATCCCGATCCGAGACAATACTAACAGGTACACCATGAAGCCTGACAATCTCATCATTGTACCTCTTGGCCAACTTACTCACTTTATCGGACATTCTGATAGCAAGAAAATGAGCTGATTTTGTCAACCTGTCCACAATAACCCAAATTCCATCAAAACCTCCTCTCACTTTTGGTAATCCCGAAACAAAATCCATAGCTATTTGTTCCCATTTCCATTCCGGGATAGGCAATGGTCGAAGTAGTCCCGATGGCTTTTGATGTTCCGCCTTAATCGCTTGACAAGTCATGCAGCGTTTCACAAAGTTGCTAACATCCCGTTCCCATCCATTCCACCAATAGAATTGCTTAAGATCCTTATACATTTTGTTCCCTCCGGGATATATCGAATACCCTGACCGATGGGCTTCCTCAAGAATAATCCTTTTTAACTCTTCCGGGACAACAACTCTATTCTTGAATCTTAGAAGTCCCGTATCATCAACCCAAACGGACACTCTGAATCAGTTAATTTCTGAACCTCGGGATCAAACCTCTGAGCATCAAATAATCTCTGTTTAAGATCTGGTTGAACCGTAATATTCCGAACACTAGCCCTTAGTCTGAACAACTCATTCTCATCACCAATTTCCACTTTCACATCAGACACACTAGTTTTCCTACTAAATGCATCCGCGACCAAAATGGCTTTGCCGGGATGGTATCGGATTGTACACTCATAATCCTCCAAAAGTTCCATCCAACGCCATTGTCTCTTGTTCACTTCCTTATGTGAGAATAAGTATTGGAGACTCTTGTAATCAGAAAAGACCTCGAACGAAATTCCATAAAGATAGTGTCTCCACTTACCCAAAGCGAAGATCACTCCGCTGATTCCAAATCATGAGTGGGTAGTTCTGTTCATGCTCTTTCAATTTCCTTGAGGCATAAGCGATTACTCTTCCATTTTGCATCGACACACATCCCAAATCTTCCTTTGAGGCGTCCGTATAACTGTATAACCTTCTGTACCTTCGGGAAGTGCTAATACAGGAGCGGTGGTCAACTTTTCCTTCACAAGTTGAAAGTTAGCCTCACATGCCTCGTCCCACTCAAACTTAACCGCTTTCTTAGTCAATCGGGTTAAAGGAACTGCAATCTTTGAGAAATCCTGAACTAATCTCTTGTTGGAAAACACGAATCAGAAAGCAGCGGAATTTAAAAAATTTTCCCAACAAAAGGACCTTGAACTCGCAATCGTGTAACCAAATTCGTAAAGATAGAAAACTTACTTTTCTTTTATTCTTTCTTAAAGCGTTTCAAGCCACCCAAGAACGCTCTTCTCGCGGCTTGATCCCCTCTCCTTGGTAAAGCTTGAATCTTCAAACTTCTAACTTGAAGTCTCTAGAGAAAGTCCACCAACTTGATCACAATCTAACTAGTAAGGATGCTAGTTCTCTAGTTAGTGTTTAGGCTTAACCTAGGGTTTAATTTAATCTTGGAGAAAGGAAGGTGTTCAACACATGAACCAAGAATTGTCAATTAGCTCTAAAGGGGAGCATGAGCTCCCCTATATATAGGAAAGGGGAGGGGCGGCCGAACCTAGTCCTAATGGACAAAGGATTTGGTCCCTCTCTCTCCTATTACTTGATCATCAAGTATTTTCCAACTTTGACTTTGAATTCTAATTCTAGTCAACTTTTAAGAGAGCTAAAAATATCCAAACTATTTTTGGATAATTTTTATACTTTATTTATTATAAAATAAATAACTTATTTTATCTAATTAATTAATTCATAATTAATTAACTAGATTATTTTCTCCAAAATTAGACTTTCTTTTTAATTCAAAATTAAACCAAAGTCTATTAAATAATTAACACATTAATTATTTAACATCACATAATCACGTGTGGCACACGTGTCTTAATGACACGTGTCCAATCACGTGAGCCACACGTGTGATTTCACACGTGTGGAACCCCTTAGGCTCGATTAACTCGTTTAATCATTTTTAAGCCTCAACTCATGTAACCAAGTTGTTGTGTGTGACCCTCTAGGTTCTCAATTCAATTAGCAGTGACCCCAATTAATTAATTCACTAATTAATTAATCAGTCCACAGATTAAACGACCATAGTCTAGCAACAGGTGTTTAACCCCTAGCTGAATTGGAATGTTCGGATTCGACAGAACCTTTAAGTTATTGATTCATGTGAGATACAATCCTCCTACTTACTATCTCTCAACCAAGATCTAGGGCAAGGGAATAATCAGAACCCTAATAATCCGGTCTTAAAGCTAAGTGCATTTCATATCCATTTGATCTCAATCCAAGAAACACTTTTCTTGATGTCTTGATCTACTGCCTTGGCCAAGGACTCCATATGGCATATGAATGACTTATACAATAAGAGATCACCTTGCAAATGCAAGTGTAGGTCCTTTCTTGATTCTCATTCACTTTCATGAATCACTTGTGCAGCCCCAGCATAAGCCTTGAATCAGTTGTCTAAGGCGACACCCTTTAAAGCTTATACCTAAGACTACAGAGTTAACTCATAAAGTGACAAGGAACCTCAAGTCTAAGGATCAATTAATCACATCAATGACTCGTGAGATATTTCCTAATCTGGAAGTTTCCATTTCCTGAAATAGAAACTTCCTTTCCCATTCAGGAATGTTCTCACACGGGGCACCTCAGTGAACTTACTTATTAAAGTAAGCACCCTCATGTATCACGCACGTATCAACTATACACTTTGCACCTCCATGAAACAAGGTGGTCCTTCTTAAGGGCGTGATCCCACAAGCAAGCCTTAGAGGAGTCAGGTTGACACTCCCACTGTCTGCAGGACTCATCGGCTTGGAGTATTTTACTAATCATGACTTATGTGATATAGGGCTCGTTCCATGAACCATTTCACCTAAATGGTAGAGTCCTAAAGTCATCAGGATTAGGGGAGTTCTCATACATGCACAGCTAAAGTAAATGCATACCAAACAAGAGCATATAAAGAAGTGTTGCCTAAATTCGTTATTTCATTCAAAGATTGTCTGTGATACCAGGAAAGTCCCAAAACGGATTATGACTAATCGGCTTTCTAGGGCACTATTCCTAACAATCTCCCACTTGCCCGTAAAAGCCATTTAGGTACTTTAAGTCCCATCTTCTCAAGATGCACTTTGAGAGCCTATTGACTTTGGGCATTTCCAAAGTGGATCTGCTATATTCTCTGCTGATGTGACCCTCTTGTTTACACATCTCTTAGGAAACACCTTTTCCTTATAAAGTGATTCGTAATCACGTGTTCAGTCTCTTGGTGAGGTCTTGGTTCTCTTACTTGAGCAACCATCCTTTTTATCATACAATATGATCAAGGAGTTGTTTTCATGCTAGGAACTTCATCTAACAAGTTAGATGGAGTTTCTTACCCAAACACTTAACTTAGTGTTATATAATACGACTAAGTTCTCAACTACGATAGTTGAGTTTTGCAATGTCCGTCCTTGGAACCCCTTTCCAACACATTGCATTACCATTCTGGTAGAAGTTGTATCCTTTCAATGATTTCATAATCATCTATGTTTGATGAACGGTTACATCAAATATCCTTCTAATAATAAGATCTGTTGGGCTCTGTAAACTAATACATATCCTCATTTCTTCTCAAGTACTCTGAGGACATCCTTTACAGAGATCTAATGACCTTCTCTGAGGTCATATTAGATTCGGCCTACTACGCTTAGTGTTGCGCCATATCTAATTTAGTACATAACTTTTCATACATTATGCACCCTTTCACTTAAAGGGATTTTGGACATTCTAACTTTCTTAAAGTTATCTTAGGACATATACTCTTCAAAAGAGATGTTCCATTGTCCATACTAAACTCCTTTTAGTATTATGGTTATGTACTCGTTTTGTGATAATCCTTTTATTCTCTTAGATCTATCTTCTATAGATCTGAATGTCGAGAATATAGGATAATCACTAAGATCTTTCATGTCAAATTGTTTCTTAAACAAGAATTGGTAACTTTCACGTCATCCTTGACATTCCCAATGAGAAGGATGTCGTTTTTTTAAAGAACCAAAAAAAATTGACTCTTACATCACTAACTTTCATATGTACACTTTTAAGACTTATTCGACTTCCATCTGTGTCAAACGATTTGACTGTGGAATCGAATTGTTTAATCCTAGAAGCCTTTATCAATCCACAGATTGACTTTAGGGATTTGCATACCTTATGCATACTCCCACTGAATATGAGATTTATAGAAATACCTTAGTTCAGTCTCTTTCAATCTCATATTGAACAAGATAGTTCTCATATTCATTTATCATATCTCATAGTCAGAATATGAGGATATGGTAAATACAACCCAAGTGGACTTTTGCATTTCAACCGTCAAGAAGGTTGTAATGCTTTCCATTTACTCGAAGCTCTAGGAGCTTGATCCTATCAGGTGGATCAACCAAGGTCAAAACTCGGTGTAAGTATATGGAATCCATATTGGATTTCAAGGCTTGCTTACACTACTCAGATTCCAAATCTGACAGTGTCTCCTCTTCAAGTAATTCCTTGGCTATCTAGGAACGCGTTCTAAACGCATCTTAAGAGAAGGGTTTCACACGTGTACGTACTCTAAAATTTGGCTAAGTTTTATCAGATGGGCTCGTTTCTTCTATATGTGGCATAGATATTTTTCCTCAAATTTCTTTGAGGTCTGCTTGCTTGTCTTTCTTCTTTTATAGGAACGATTCCTTAAGAAAGATACATTCCTTGAGACAAACAACCTTTGTCTAAGGGAATTGCAGAAACGATATTCAATATCGTTGTATAAACTTGAACTCATTTCAAGCTTATCTCCCACTATCCTCTTCAAGTAAGAGGATTCCATTGAATTCTTGGATAAGAATAATTAGGGAATTTAGTATGCCACTTTGCATAGTGCAACTGAAGGACTGATTTTGGAAGGTACTAAATTCAAAATCTCTAACTGCATATTCTAGGAGTTTATTCCTAGAATGATTATAAGTCAGTAAAGCTTGCTATGGAATGGACCATATCCTATAAGGTTTCATTCCCTCATTCGGAAACACTAAGGTGTTCTCGAATTAGTTTACTGAGAGATAATCCTATTATCTCTAAGATGACTAAGGAATTAGTTACTAAGATATTGGCTATCTCGATCATATCGATTTACCTATAACTTATGAATACTTCGGTTCCTAACCTCCTTTTGAAATTCCAAGAATTTCATATAAGTTTCGAATTGGTACTTTAACAAGTACATACATTCATAATGATTAAACTGACGATTGTATCTAGTGCTTACATTAAGCATCTTACACTCATCAGCATGGATCGAAATCCACTATAATTTTGGAACGTTCCATGTTTCACCTAAACAATGTTCCGGGAACGTTTTCCCTTTGAGATAGGATTCACAGGAAGTCAACTCTATAGGTTCATTTTCATAGAATGATCCTAAGGTGTCTGACTTGCTAATCCTTTTATATCTCAACGTTCCAAAGTAATTCGAAGCTTTGTCATCTCACTTACTTTTGTTATCTCGTTGTATGTTCAGAACATTAGTGCCTTGAGTCTTTGCACAACGGATTATGCAGAATTGACTCAAGACTAGTGAATTCTATTCCTAGTAGAATTACTAAACGAGGTAACATTTCAAAGTACTCATACTCTATGCAGTTCCCTTTCAAAGTCCTTATTTGCTACCATAGAAGCAAACGTCCTATTTGATCTCTAGTGTCTTTTGGGCGTACCCCTTACATGCCCCTCCATTGGGCTCTTAAGGGTTTCTTCTTCTTTAGGCCTTCAAGCCTTTAACTTAGGGAGTTTTAGAAGAAGAATTAACCATCTCAACCTTTTATTCCTTCTTAAGGATGCTCTCAACCATTATCAACTTAAATGATTAACTATGCTACATTAGCATCATTCTAGTTGAGCATAAAGGGTTTGAATGACAGTCGAAGCAATGTAAGCAATCAGTGCATTGAGAACTCTTTTCTCAGTTGATGATCGAGACCATAATATCTTCAAATAAGATCTTTAGACCTTGTTCGCGTGCACTTGTTTCCTCATTTGGAATATTGAATAATTCCATTTTTATGAGGTGGTTCAATTGCTTTTAAGTGGTTTGGAAAAATCCATTCACCTCAGATTGCTTCCTTTTTGGCCCGGGTCGAATTTTCATAATTGAAAACTTCGCCCTTTAGAGAACACCTTTCTCTATTCGGAATCTAAAACGAATTTTAGGATCCAAAGCCAATTTAGAGTTAGTTAGGACTTAGTCAACTCTTTTGACTTAAGGATGGATACGAATGGGTTTGCATTTCATATTGTAGAGAATCACAGAACTACAACCTAAATGCTAAGCAGAGAACTAGGTGAGCATGCTGAATTATAACGATATACAAAAGATAAGGTCTTTAATCTAATGTAGCTCCCACTGTTTTTCAAAGATCTATAATTCCCAAAGATCTAAGAGGAACACGTTTCCCAATGGGTACTAAGATCCCAAGCATTTTACCTCGAACCCACGACTCGCGGACATTCTAAGTAAGAACCCTAGGTAGGTACAACTTACCAATTCTAACACCTTTAGAACTCTTAGTAATTGTTTTTGCATCACCTATCTTTCAATATGGACCCACGACTCGTGCGACATCCATATTTACTTAGGCGTTAAGCTAGACCCATCAATCATAAGATCATGACCAAAACTTAGTTTGAACGACCCACGACTCGCGGACATCGCCCTTGCTAAAATTGACCACGAAATATTGATCATTTAAAATGATTAATCAGGTAACTAAGAACTAATAAGCTCCACTAGCTATCCCACGACTCGCGGACAATAACTAGCTTTACTTACTAAACTTAAAACCTATTGATGGAATGCTAGGAATTTAATTCAAAACTTGCATCTCGAATTAAACACCTATTTGTTCGAAATTAGCTTAATATTTAATGGGAATTTTCGAATCAACCGGAGAGTTGTCCGGTTCGACCTCACCAACATATATGTTATCCAATTTTATTAGTCTTGATTAATGCAAGTACACTTAAATGCATTTCAAACAAGCACATAAACAGATAACATGTCCTAGCATGATACTAACATGTAATGATCATGGGTTCTACCTATCTTATGCGTGATATGTGGGAGCCACTCCACAATCACAAGTTCTAACATACATGCCACACAAACAGTTCAAATCACATAAGGGAAAGCAGTAACAAAATATGAGCCCTATCTCTATTACATTTAACAATTGAGATTCCCCTCCCTAACATTTTGAGGGGTCTTCACTTATGGCCTCCTTGTTACTTGAATGTGGTCCATCTTACTCCATGGGTGCATTGTCTCCAAAATGAAAATAAAACCTCACCACCTATCTCTACTCTCAAATTACAATAAAAAGAAAAAGACATAAAGTAATAAGGCTCAATCTTCATATTGGCCTTAGACAATTACACGGGGCATACCCCGGCCTCAAAAACAGTAATATGGAAAGCCACATAATAAATCACATAACAGTACGCACATAAGTGAGGCTCCAACCTCAATTGAAAAACGCAACTATAGGGCTCCAACCCCAATTTAAACCATCCATGTGCATAAATTAAAACCATACAAAGATCTAAACCCATGATCACCTAACATGCTTTTGCAAGAATTTAAATTTAACCAATAAATTAAAATTCTCGCTTTAAGCTCTAATAGCTTAAAACACGACTTGATGCGAGTCTTATTTATAAAAGTTTTCAATAAATCCCAAATTACCAAAACAAATAAAATTCCAATTAATTTCTGAAAATTAATAATTTTATCAAAGATGTATTTTCCCAAAAATACAAACCGCTTCAATTTCTCAAAATCCCAATTTTAACTTTTATTCAAAAATTAAAAATAAATATTCAAAAATAAAATTTTTAAAATTAAAATAAAAAATTGGGACTGGATTGCACGAAACACGAAAGGGGCCGGATCACGAAAACGGGGCCCGTGCGCGAAACGGGGCACAGCGTCGCAAGCGCGCGCGGACGCACACGACAGGCGCGCACAGCGCCCGGCCAAGGCCAGGCGAGTGCGCGCACTGCGCGCGCACACCGCGCGCCTCGCGCGCGCGTGCCCTGCTGGGCGGTGGGCGGCCAGTCTCGGCCGCCCTGGGCGGGCGCGCCTAGGGAGGCTCCCGCACAGGCGTGCGGGAGGAGCTGGGAGGCTGGCCGGTCTATCCCGGCCAGGCCTGGGCGGCGACGGGCGGACGGCGTGCGGGAGGGCCTCCCGCGCGGTTGCGGGAGGGTGGCGCGTGAAGCCCGCGCGCGCGACTCCTTCGCGCGCAGGGTTTCGCGTGTTCATTGTGTTCCGGGCTTTCGTTTCGTGTTTTCGTTCAAAAGCAAAACCAATCCAAGAAATCCAAAAACAGTTTATACAGTTTCAAATCTAAAATTGTTTTTCAAAATTAAATTTTATAAAAACCAATTTTCAGAAACTTTCAGGAAAAAAATACAGTTTCGTAGTTCAGGCTTTCTAAAACAATTACAAATACTCAATCGCATCAAGCCTAAGAATTTCTACCAAATTCAGTATAATTGAGACGAATCAGAAACACGATTAACGAGGTGGCTTTGATACCACTTGTTGGAAAACACGAATCAGAAAGCAGCGGAATTTAAAAAATTTTCCCAACAAAAGGACCTTGAACTCGCAATCGTGTAACCAAATTCGTAAAGATAGAAAACTTACTTTTCTTTTATTCTTTCTTGAAGCGTTTCAAGCCACCCAAGAACGCTCTTCTCGCGGCTTGATCCCCTCTCCTTGGTAAAGCTCGAATCTTCAAACTTCTAACTTGAAGTCTCTAGAGAAAGTCCACCAACTTGATCACAATCTAACTAGTAAGGATGCTAGTTCTCTAGTTAGTGTTTAGGCTTAACCTAGGGTTTAATTTAATCTTGGAGAAAGGAAGGTGTTCAACACATGAACCAAGAATTGTCAATTAGCTCTAAAGGGGAGCATGAGCTCCCCTATATATAGGAAAGGGGAGGGGCGGCCGAACCTAGTCCTAATGGACAAAGGATTTGGTCCCTCTCTCTCCTATTACTTGATCATCAAGTATTTTCCAACTTTGACTTTGAATTCTAATTCTAGTCAACTTTTAAGAGAGCTGAAAATATCTAAACTATTTTTGGATAATTTTTATACTTTATTTATTATAAAATAAATAACTTATTTTATCTAATTAATTAATTCATAATTAATTAACTAGATTATTTTCTCCAAAATTAGACTTTCTTTTTAATTCAAAATTAAACCAAAGTCTATTAAATAATTAACACATTAATTATTTAACATCACATAATCACGTGTGGCACACGTGTCTTAATGACACGTGTCCAATCACGTGAGCCACACGTGTGATTTCACACGTGTGGAACCCCTTAGGCTCGATTAACTCGTTTAATCATTTTTAAGCCTCAACTCATGTAACCAAGTTGTTGTGTGTGACCCTCTAGGTTCTCAATTCAATTAGCAGTGACCCCAATTAATTAATTCACTAATTAATTAATCAGTCCACAGATTAAACGACCATAGTCTAGCAACAGGTGTTTAACCCCTAGCTGAATTGGAATGTTCGGATTCGACAGAACCTTTAAGTCATTGATTCATGTGAGATACAATCCTCCTACTTACTATCTCTCAACCAAGATCTAGGGCAAGGGAATAATCAGAACCCTAATAATCCGGTCTTAAAGCTAAGTGCATTTCATATCCATTTGATCTCAATCCAAGAAACACTTTTCTTGATGTCTTGATCTACTGCCTTGGCCAAGGACTCCATATGGCATATGAATGACTTATACAATAAGAGATCACCTTGCAAATGCAAGTGTAGGTCCTTTCTTGATTCTCATTCACTTTCATGAATCACTTGTGCAGCCCCAGCATAAGCCTTGAATCAGTTGTCTAAGGCGACACCCTTTAAAGCTTATACCTAAGACTACAGAGTTAACTCATAAAGTGACAAGGAACCTCAAGTCTAAGGATCAATTAATCACATCAATGACTCGTGAGATATTTCCTAATCTGGAAGTTTCCATTTCCTGAAATAGAAACTTCCTTTCCCATTCAGGAATGTTCTCACACGGGGCACCTCAGTGAACTTACTTATTAAAGTAAGCACCCTCATGTATCACGCACGTATCAACTATACACTTTGCACCTCCATGAAACAAGGTGGTCCTTCTTAAGGGCGTGATCCCACAAGCAAGCCTTAGAGGAGTCAGGTTGACACTCCCACTGTCTGCAGGACTCATCGGCTTGGAGTATTTTACTAATCATGACTTATGTGATATAGGGCTCGTTCCATGAACCATTTCACCTAAATGGTAGAGTCCTAAAGTCATCAGGATTAGGGAAGTTCTCATACATGCACAGCTAAAGTAAACGCATACCAAACAAGAGCATATAAAGAAGTGTTGCCTAAATTCGTTATTTCATTCAAAGATTGTCTGTGATACCAGGAAAGTCCCAAAATGGATTATGACTAATCGGCTTTCTAGGGCACTATTCCTAACATCTCTGATAGTAGCCTGCCAAACCCAAGAAACTCCTTACTTCTGAAACATTTTCGGGCTTTGCCATTGAGCAACCGCCTCAATCTTCGAAGGGTCTACCTCCAAACCTTTCCTTGAAATAATATGATCCAGAAATGCTACCCGATCAATCCAGAACTCGCATTTGCTAAACTTAGCATACAACCGATGCTCTCTTCAGGTATCCAACCCAATTCTGAGATGCCTTACATGATTTTCCGGAGTTCTCGAATAAACCAAGATGTTATCGATGAAGATTACCACAAACTTATCCAAATAGGCCCGGAAAATTCGATGCATCATCTCCATAAAAGCAGCCGGAGCATTAGTCAATCCAAAAGGCATCACTACGAACTCGTAGTGTCCATACCGGGTGTTAAATCCCGTCTTCGGAATGTCCTCTTCCCGGATTTTCAATTGATAGTATCCTTGTCTCAAGTCCAATTTTGAGTAAACCCCCGAACCTTGTAACATGTCAAATAAATCCTCAATATGGGGCAAAGGATACTTATTCTTTACGGTCATCCGATTAAGCTCCCGGTAATCTACACACATTCTTAGGGTTCCATCCTTTTTCTTAACAAAGAGAACCGGAGCACCCCAAGGTGACGAACTTGGCCGTATATCCCACTCAACTTTGAGCAATTCCTCTAATTTAATCTTTAACTCTTTCAATTCAGCCGGATATTCTTACCCTTCAATCAAAACTGAACACTCCCGAACCAACTGATCTGTCTGAAGACTACCACCAAGTGGCGAACTCACCAAAAAGCAAGAAGAAAGACAAATAACAGGCAAGCACAGAGTGGCAACTAAATCATAAGAAATAAAGGAATGCGTGGCACCCGAATCAAAGAGTGCATGAATGCTCATGTTATGTATGCATAAGGTACCTTCTACCACGGCTGTGGGATCAATCTCTACATCTTGCTCCTCACCCTCGAGGGCGTAAGCACGAGCCGGGATCATTGGCCTTTGAACTCGTCTTTGATATCCGGGGTCTTTGTAGGGACAAGTATCCGCCCTATGGTCGCCTTTTCCACATTTTAGGCACAAATTCAACCTCCTCCGACAGTTATAGTAATTATGAGTTGGTCCTCTACAATATGTACAGGGAGCTTGAGCCAATCTCGCCACGCTCGGACCTTGTCGATCTTTCGTAGGTGTAGACAAAGCTTTGAGAGCCGGTGGAGTTGGTCCTCCCATTCTTGGCTTCTTAAACGGACCCTTAGGAGGGGGACTAGCTTGCATCATCGGCCTCTTTCCCAAATTCGATCCGGAACCTCTTCTCATAGGAGCTCTAAAAACTGGATCCTTCTTTTTGATTTCCTCCCCTTGCGTAGTAAACTGTCGGACTCCAAATATCCTCTCTACTCGAATCAACCAACCCTCCGAGACCGCATCATCGATAGAGCCAGAAAATCGAGGGGGGTTGTAACTTAGAAACACCCCATGAGGGTCTCTATTGTTATGGTTTAGTGGAGGAGCTTGTTGTTCTGCTTGTTGTGGTGGGGGAGCTTGAGCCCTCCTATGCTCAACATAGTTGAAAACTGCTTCCATAAAATTCCCCATATCCATCAGTGGTGCTTGTGGTTGGGGTGGAGGCGTAGGAGATCGATCATGATGACGACGGCGTCCTGGAGATCTCTCACGGTGTCTACGTGGAGGCATCCTGTTCAAGAAATACTGAAAATGCATGCTATTTTTAGTCCATGCATGCAAGTGCAATTAATTCGATCAAAATTCAAGATTTAGAGCACACAAGCACGTAAACAATGCATATGCAACACATTGACAAGTTGTTCCTAAAGCCGAACGACCTAACTGACTCAACACGACACTAGAGCCCGGGTTTTGCAACGCTAGGCTCTGATACCACTTAAGGATGTAGCACCCGAGCGTAAGGTACCACATCCCCCGTACCGAGACCCGACCCGCATATGAAATGGAAGTCCATACACGTGCCAAATCCACGCCGAACGGGGACACAACACACACGCTATGCTAGGCGGGACTAACCCTTAAACCATTCAACTCAAGAAACATATAGAATCAGAGTTAAAGAAAATTTGCGGAAGCCATAACGACAAAGCATATACAGTGAGCCACGAAGCTCCAAAAATCAATATACCAGAGCATTCAAATATTCAACGGCGCTCACGGCCTACAAAATCATAACGCTCCAATCTATACTATGATCAAATACAAAAGTACCAACAAGAGTATGAATATGAGACTGAAAAGAAGTGCTAAACATAAATGCAAGACCTAGACGACTTGTATTCCCGCCTAGCACTCCTATACCTGCACAAAACAGCTGAAAACAATCGGGTTCAGTCTAAAAGAGACTGGTGGGTATAAAAACGGGGCATAAGATATATAATATCGCATAAATTAAACACATACATGCAAGCCCTAATCCCGTGTGAAGTTTGATAAGAATTTACCAAGTGGTTAAAACAATAGAAAACATCAACGGGATTACGACGTTCATATTCATTCATAATTGTTCATAAGGATTTAAGCTCGGCGAGTGAGCGTGCACAATCTCCAACCTTCTCCTCGTGTAATCATATCATAATTATTGGTTGTCATACATATCTTTCGTGCACATACATAAATGATCATAATCATATATATACACCTTCTTCCTCCGGGTGGTGGACAAGTTAGCTAGACCTGACCATCGGTTCTTACATGGGCCAATGGGGGTACATGAATCCCCCAAAGGCACTCAGCTCCCATTCCTCGCTAAAACTCCTAGCGAGGGCCGGTATCACCGTAGTTTGGTTGGAACTAGTATATGGGATCCCCGTCAGCCCTTGCTTCCTCGGTTAGCCACATATACTAAGTCCCGGGGCCCGTGCAATCATAAATCATAAATATCTCGCCAAACATAAGGTAGGGTTCATAAATAAAAGAAAGGGGTCATACATTTGAAATGATTTACCCGAAATGACTCGATATATATATATATATATATATATATATGATTTTGGCTTAAAACTTTGCACATAAGGAATATATATGGTTGTTTTAACTAATAGAAGAAAAACCCACCTTTACCAAAGCAAAATAAAGGCACAAGCGTCTCAATGCTCGCCCTCGTCTCCGACCAAACCCGAATCTGTGCAAAAGAAAAGGTATGAGACTCAATGACCACATATGACGCTCGGCAATGAAATGAATATGACATGAATGCATAAATGATCATGTTATATCATAAAAATGTTCATGTGCACGATTAAGGAATTTAAATCATATAATCAAATCATTTGTTCATATATTTCATTCAATTTCATAATTTCATAAATTCATATGTTCATATAAATTTCATAAATTCATAACATTCAAAACATTCATAATGCATATCAATTAATCTGAAATCCAATTAAGAAGCATAACACATATTATTCAAATTCACATTTAGGAATAAAATAAATAAAACGTTCAATCAAAAGTCAGTAGAATAAATACGCGAAATAGAATTCAATTAATTTCAATAATTAAATTAAATCAAATAATATTTAAAATATATACAATATAATATAATATATAATCATATATATAATAATATACAATATATACATAATATATACATATATATACACGTACACACACACAAACCTACCCATGCATGCACATATATATTATATATTACATGCATAAATATATATACTATATATTATACACAAACCATGCATGCAACACATACACTGCACACAATTATACAGCAGCCAAGCATACAACACGCACACACTCTGTACATTAATACAACAACAGCAGCAGAGAAGACGCAGCAAAACAGTTCAGAGAAAATGGGGTGACACCCCCGTGTCACCCTCCAAACCTAGACCGAGACACCCCCGTGTCTCGGTACAGAAATCCCATGCCCAGACTGCACCCCCGTGCCTCGCCGGAACGGCCAAAAACGACACCACCGTGTCGCACAGCAGCAACCCCCTGTTCCGGACAGCAAAACGCAGAAACAGAGCAACCCACTCCAAGAAGAAAGAAGGCAACAAAAGCAACATTACAAGGTACAAAATGCAGCACAAACTCAACAAGAACACACACCACAAGGCCACGAATTGGACAGCAACAAGGAAGAAGGAAACGCAGCAAATTGACAGTTGAAAAACCAGTCCAAAAACAGGGCAAAGCTACGGGGAAAACAGGGCATGCTTGCATTCAATCCTTCTCCATCCATTTACTCAGTTAAGGCCAACAAATAAGCAACAAAATATCATGTATTCAACAAGTAAATCAGTTCCAAAAGTGATCAACCAAGACATCAACCGTACGTGACAAACATGTGGGATTTTCTCAAAATTTCATAAATGATATCTCATATATATCTCAAAAACCACGAAATCAAAGATCATAAATGATATGAGGATGTTAAAACAATAAATCTCAAGCTTGGAATCAATTAAAATCATTGAGAATCGAAGGAAATCAAGAATTTTGCATAAAAACTCCATTTTCGGATAACAGCCCAGAATTGATGAATCCATGCTCAAACTCATGAATGAAAGGATGAAAATGCTCAGAAATAAACATATAATACAACCCTAAGCTTACCTTATTGATTGGATGAAGTTTGGAGGAGATTTGAGCTCCAAAATCTCCAAGGGATGAAGGGTTTCGGGACTGGACTGTAGAGCCGTAGCTTTGGCTGATGTTTGGGGATTGTGTGAGGATTATCTTGGTTAGGGCTTGATATGTAATGATAGGTGGTTGAGTTAGGGATCTAAGGAATCAAACCATGGTTAGTTTGGTTATGGTTTGGGTGAGATATGGTTCATTTTGTGCAGCAAGGTCAAGTTGAATGTCGTTTCGTTTTTCGGTTGGATTTCGGAGTTTCAAATGACTTAGGAAAAATATGAGGCTAAGTTTACTAAACTCGAATTTTCGTTACGAGTTCAGCGGAGTTGACGGAACTCGAATCCGAGTTCCCGAGCTCAAGATATTAAATTCGGAACCAAGGGTACGCTAAGTGCTCGTTAGCCCTCGATTTGGTTCCTCAATTCAAATTAAATTCGTTAACAAATCAATTGAATTCGAAAACATAAATTGAGCATAAAATCATGTCCATAACACATATATTTACAACATACTATAAATTCGTGGCAATCCGAAATCATTTCATACAAGAACGAAGCACAACATTAGTGATACGATCAATCCATGCAATTCAACATAAATCCCATGCATATATTATAATTCCCATGCAAAAATTATGATTTTCATGCATAAATATATTTTCAACGTATAATTATATATTTAAATAATTAACTAATTAAAACATGATTAATTAACATAACATATAATTAGTATAATCATTAAATTAATAATAATATAATTAAACATATATATATATATATAATACGAAATATATATATAAAATTAATAATATTAAAATAAAATAATATAATATAATATAATAAAATAATAACAATTATAATAAAATTAAATATAAAACACGTAAAAACAATTAATTCGCGCAATTTGGTAAACTCATACGTCGTACCTTTACGTCCGAAAAGTCGGGGCGTTACACAAAGGATTCAGGTCGTGGGCGCGACCTGAGTGAGAACAACGCAGCAAATATATGCATGTCGCGGCCGCGACTGGTTTTGCACCAATCGCGATCGCGGCCGCGACCAGCCATAACCAGCAACCAAAATGCACGAAAAACGGGGGTAAGCCATGCCACAACTTCCTTAACATGATCAGCCAACAATTGAACCCAAAAATGCAATGAAACAACTCCAAAGTAACACACCAACATGCTCCGAAACCATTGAAACATGAAGTGGAGAGTGTGAAGATGATTTCATGCTAAAGCTTGAATATCCATTAATGGTGGTTCATGAATGACTCAACCATCATCTAATACATCACCATAAAAGTAAAGAAGAGATCAAAACAATCATTCTCATGCTTGGAATCAATCTAAATCATCAAGGAATGAATGGAATCAAGAACATGGTGCCAAACCTAACTATTCATGTATCTCTTCATATCTCAAAGCATACAAGCTCAAATTTAGGGATGTATAGCTGAAAATGACACTTAATGAATGTATATTATCATCCTTAGCTCACCTTGTGAATTGGATGGAAGATGGAAGAGATTTGAGCTTGAAACTCCAAGGGATGGCATGGTTACGGGACTAGAACTGGAGCAGGGGATATTTTGCTGATTTTGGCTTTTTCCTGAGTGTGGTTCGGTGAGGGAGGGTTATGGGAGGATAGAGGGCTTAACTAGGGTTCCATAGCCTCCAACCATAGTTAATTTGGTCAACAATTGAATAAGTTATGATTTATTTGGTAAAAGGTGGCAGTTTTGTTCTCGTTTCGTTTTTCGGTTGAAAGATGGTTCAACTGAATTCGGGAAAATATAAGGCTAAGTTCATTAAACTCAAATTTTCGTTGCGAGTTCAGCGAAGTTGACGAAACTCGAATCCGAGTTTCCTAGCTCAAGATATCACATACGGAACCAAAGGTACGCTAATTGCTCGTTAGCCCCCGTTTTGGATTCCGAAATCAAAATAAATTTGAAACTAATGCAAATGAATCCGAAAACATGAAACGAGCATATATTCATTTTCATGACACATATAACTACAACATGTTAGATCTTCACGAAATTTTGGTATCAAATCTTATAGAAACGAAACACGTTTATATCACTCATGCATCTAAAATCCCTAACATTTCATAAGTTATAACAACATAAAATTCACTTTTAAATAATAATAATAATTTGCACGATATAATATCATTATTTCAAATTCATAATAATTAAATAATGAAAGGCACGGTTTACGTGTCAATTTAAAACAAAGTGTACACATTTATTTAATTAACAGTCAAATGCATAGATTAATGCAATTGAATTTAAAATGCATGTAGTTAATATCATTTAAATTAAAATGCACTAAATATATAGTACTAATAACATTAGGATTTAAATATATAAAACACGTATAAACAATTATTTCGCGCAATTTGGTAAACACAAGCGTCATGCTATTCAACTGAAAACCTGGGGCGTTACAACCTCTCCCCCTTAAAAGAATCTGTCCTCGGATTCACTACTCGCCCAAACAAACAATGAGAGATTCCCCGTCTCTCGCAAACAACAAGGAGAGAACCCCGTCTCTCGAGCAACAATGAGAGAACCCCGTCTCTCGAGCAACAATGAGAGCACCCCGTCTCTCGAACAAAATAAGAGAATCCCCGTCTCTTACAAACAACGCAAGGAAGTCTCCAATACTCCCAAGCCACACACGCGAAACCATAAATAAAATCATGTAAAATACCCAAAGCAGGTAATAGATATCATCCATGTTGATCATCAATGTCTCCAAGTAATTTAACATGATAAGGAATCAAAGCACCTAACCTGAAAATTATTCAAGTTAAATTTGCATGGATGCATGTATCATGGATGCTCCATGTACCGTTCACTGTAGTTGCATAATTTAGAACTGTGAGTTTTGGTTGTACAGTGCAGGATCTGCCCTTAAAGTGAGTGCAGCGCTTGACTCGTCTTTAATTTCGTCAATATACCCTGGTAAAGCCATAATAGATCCTCTTCGATTTTTATCCTTGATTCCCTTCTGACTTTTTACTACTTCTAATCTCCTTCGACCTTCCATCATTTCCCGTAATCTTTAGTCAGCCAAACTAACTCTTTTAAGTAAACGAGCTTTGATCTCCCCATATACCATTTGATCATTCGTCCCAAAGTCCTGTTCATAGCTGCCATCTTTACTCCTCTAACATATCATCGAAGATAAATCCTTGGGCAACCTTGAAAGTCCATTCCCGATCATAAAATATTTGTTATTAACACGGATCTTTTCCTCTCTTCTGTTTAGATTATCCCTTCACACTCTTTAAACCTTTGAAGTTATATTCGGTATTCTTTATTTGAGGGTAGAACGTCCTTGATGATTCTTGAAGTTTGATTCACTCCTCCAATAATCGTCCCTTTACGGGTTTGTCTCTTCTTAAATTTTCCTTCCGAATTATCATTGAAATAACTGACAACTTAATAATATTGCCCTTGTTGGATCCCTCTGTGCTTCCTTAAATTAATCTTGATTGACACCATCCATTAAATAATAACTTGACTCGACTTCCTCTCGTCAAATCTGACTTAGGAGTTCACAGAAACCCCCTTATAACTCCATCACCTCCATTGGAACTTCCAGATCTCCCTCAGTTTACAATTCTATTGTTCCTACAAAATATTTCTTCGATTGCGACCTCAAGTTTCAAAATTGTCTCTTAGTCGTGCTCTCCCCCTTAATGTTTCTACTTTCACATGCTGAACTCTAGCTATTCTTCCTTCATCAGAATTCCTGATGGAAGATTTTCATCAGGGAGGATGTTAACTGATATAGCAATCCCAAGATTTTTCCTTTCAACTTTCGTCCAATCCTCTTGATAATCGAATCCCTCTTCTCTATTATTATTCGATCCGCCCACCCCGAAGCCAAATCTAATCTTTTCTGAAATTCTATTTCCATCAACCTATTCCTTGCTTGAAGTTCCTTATTTCCCGAAATCATCTCCCTTGTGATTTGCAACCGCATCATTCTTCCTATTATAATTTGAATATGGCTCGGTTGAAATGATACTTAATGGTTGAGGTGAAGAAACTTCCTATCAAATAAACATTAAAATGCATGTCGGTTAAGATGACGATGCACGTGGCACACTTGCAATGATTTAATAGGCAACACATTAAAGCAATGGGATCAAATAGAGATGCACGAACAATATATGTAAGGAAAAGTTAAATAATTTGATGCAGAGTATGATGCACGTGCTATGAATGTTTTGGAACCTGTCACAAATATGATAAGCTGTTAGCCTGGTAGCTTTTTCCTCGATCTCCAATCACGAGGTTAGTTCGGCTCGCCAATCATGCCTTGTCTTTCCCACGGTCTCTAAGTTCCCAAGAATCCTTGTGCACCACTTGTATCTTCCATAGTCCGGAATTGCAATTTCTCGATCCTTAATTTTTCTTATAAAATTACTCCGACTGTGTTTTCGGATCCCCCTTCGAATCATCACCCTGAACAAGATTCTCGTACTTATCCTTCATGACTTTAGATTGGGGAAATTGAACTTTCTTTCCAATTGGTTAAACTTGGGCACATGATCTCCTCCGACCAGTCTTCGCTTTTCTTTATCGTTTCCATTTGTTGCCCCATATCTTTCAATTCAACCTCACAACACGACAATTCAGCTTGGATTTGGCAACCGAACTCAAATCTTGTCCATGGTATTGTCACCTTCCATAAGCATCTATTTACCATGTACTCGGATCTTCCAAATCCCTTCCCGACTTGTTCTCCCCATCTTAGTTGAAATTCAGAACTCCCGAATCCAACCTCTTCTCGTTCTTGACCTCTACACTCGCTTTCTAGCCGTTGGATTTATTTAAGAATCCCTGTTAGACGACTCTTGAGACTTAATTCCCGCTGGATGTATTTTAACTTGAATCTTTGCAATCCTCGCAATCTTTTCCATAATCCGAACTCTGAATTAAAGTGCCCTCGCAGTTCATTCACCCCATTCCTTAAGTTGAATGACCCTATTGAATCCAATGATGAGATCCAAGGAAAGAGAGCCGCACATGTCAATCTTCGAAGTCATAAATATTCCCATATCCACTCCTATTTCACCAACTGTCCCCCTATACTTGCATCTCGAAAGTCGAATTTCCATCTCTCGAATTCTTCATATCCTTCTTCGGTGCATCCCTCCTATCTTTCATGCCTCAGAAAGGACTTGCAATATAACGTTGTTATCAAAGAGCTTGGCCGTGGTTTGATAATACCTTCATAACCTGTAATTCATAACTTATTTCAAGGATATATGCATGCCATTAGTGCATGCTCATGGCACATTTTAACACAAAAAGCACTGATCCAATGCAGAGATGCAGCAGATAAGTCAACAAATCTCAAAAATCAAAGCAATTCATATTCAAGATCGATGCAATGCACACATGGTCACATAGTTCCTAAGCCGTGCGACCTAGACTGACTCAATCACGACACGAGAACACCGGTTTTGCAACCGGGCTCTGATACCACTTAAGGATGTAGCGCCCCGACCGGAAAGGTGCCACATCCCCCGCACCGAGACCCGACCCGAATATGAAATGGACAATCCATACCCGAGCTAGATCACGGCGAACGGGGACTCACTAATTCCTTAGGCTAGGCGGGAACTAAACCTTCGCAACCAAATCAAAAGAACAAGGATAATTGCCAAAGCAGAAGCATAACATATAACCTCGTAATACTTTAAGCCACCTAACAGTTCAACTAGCACAATAACCTGTTCTCGAAAATTCGTTCATAACATAATTCTATAGTCACAATCATAGTTATACATTTATCCATTCTTGCAAATTCAATCAAATTACAAGATGCAGATGAAGTGACTCAGACTTAACTAATAGACCTGACGAACTAGACTCCCCGCCTAGCACTCCAACCTGCAAAGAAACTGAAAACAAACTGGGTTCAGTCTATACGAGACTGGTGGGTATAAAATCAGGCATAAATAGCGTATACAACAATATTTAACATTCACATGCAAGTTATAATCCCAAATGAGGTTTTAAAGCATTTCCCAAGTGGGTAAAATAAAGAAGTCATCAAAAGGGATTATAACGTTCATTTTCATTCTTTAGGTCTTTTGTGGCCCGGCGAGTGGGCGTGCATCAACTCCAACCAACACCATGTGTAATTCAATAATCATTCATTCATTAAGGCTTTCATGCATATCATTCTTTGTGCACAATCAATCGATTCGATTCAATCGGTCATATACACCTTCTTCCTCCGGTTGATGGCCGGGTGATCGGCCCGAGCCATCCATTCATTGACCAAAAGGGGTTACATGACTCCCTAGATGGCACTCAGCTCCCTTTCCCCGCCAATCTCCTGACGAGGTCCGGTACCGCTGTTCAATAGTGGGACTAGTGTGAGGGTTTACCCTCAGCCCTTGCCTCCTCGGGTCCCCACTCACACCAAGCCCCTGGGCCCCATTCTGTGCATTCATTCATTCATTTCTCGCCAAAACATTTGGTAGGTTCAAGAAATAAGAGCTTTACGTTTGCAATCATTTACTCGATAAAAGACTCAATATATATATATCGTACTACTTTGGCTTAAAGCTTTTCACATAGGGAGATATATCGGGTCGTTTTATCTAAGTAGAAGAGAAACCCACCTGTACGCATCTTACCGAACAAAACCAAGAAGACAAGAAGACTTGAAAGTGTCCTATGAACCCGGCATCTCCGCCCTGGAGAAAACTGTGCAAAAGACAATGTAACTCGTTCGTGAGACTCAATACCCCAATGAACCATATATGACGCACGGCAATGCAATGAATATGATATGAAGGTATAAGATAAGATATCCTGTCATAGAAACATTCTTGTGTACCATTAATGTCTTAAAGGCATATAAACGTTCATTTCAAGAATCATTTAAAGCCGTTCAAGTTCATAACCTTCACATTTAAATCAATTTGATCCACGACTTTGGAATATCGAACATAACACGCAGTGTAACATATATACAATTCAAGCAAGCTATCAAAAAGAAGTAAGATATCACTTAGGGTTCAAACATGAAGCATCGAAACACATATATATCACTTAACTTCGTTCAAGATCATGTTCTTCGTATCTCAAGCTAAATCAATCCAAGAATACCAATGAACAAGCATAACACGTCATATAACAAGTATACCTATCATACAAGCCATAAGAGAAGACATACATTAACAATTAGGGCACACATTGCAAGTAAGGATTTATGCATGTCCATATTTAGAGCAACAATGACACATTGAAACATATCTCGGAAGATAGGTGACGAAAACTCATGAAATTACATAACACATAATATAACATATTATATGACATGTTAATGAAGTGATCGAACCAAAAACAATCAATTAAAGCCATGCAATTCATGTTCAAAATCTCAAAAATTCATGCAGAATTGGGCATGGTCGCGGCCGCGACCCATTTCTTCACAAAAATGGTAGCGGCCGCTACTTAATAAAATGACTGAATTTTCAGGCTTTTATGCATTTAACGTGAGCAAATGTGTACAGTGGTCGCGGGGGCGACCTGAAATGCAAAGGATTCAGGTCGTGGGCGCAACCTGAGTGAAAACAACGCAGCAAATATGTGCATGTCGCGGCCGCGACTGGTTTTGCACCAATCACGATCGCGGCCGCGACCAGCCATAACCAGCAACCAAAATGCACAAAAAACAGGGGTAAGCCATGCCACAACTTCCTTAACATGATCAGCCAACAATTGAACCCAAAAATGCAATGAAACAACTCCAAAGTAACACACCAAAATGCTCCCAAACCATTGAAACATGAAGTGGAGAGTGTGAAGATCATTTCATGCTAAAGCTTGAATATCCATTAATGGTGGTTCATGAATGACTCAACCATCATCTAATACATCACCATAAAAGTAAATAAGAGATCAAAGCAATCATTCTCATGCTTGGAATCAATCTAAATCATCAAGGAATGAATGGAATCAAGAACATGGTGCCAAACCTAACTATTCATGTATCTCTTCATATCTCAAAGCATACAAGCTCGAATTTAGGGATGCATAGCTTAAAATGACACCTAATGAATTTATATTGTCATCCTTAGCTCACCTTGTGAATTGGATGGAAGATGGAAGAGATTTGAGCTTGAATCTCCAAGGGATGGCATGGCTACGGGACTGGAACTGGAGCAGGGGATATTTTGCTGATTTTGGCTTTTTCCTGAGTGTGGTTCGGTGAGGGAGGGTTATGGGAGGATAGAGGGCTTAACTAGGGTTCCATAGCCTCCAACCATAGTTAATTTGGTCAACAATTGAATAAGTTATGATTTATTTGGTAAAAGGTGGCAGTTTTGTTCTCGTTTCGTTTTTCGGTTGAGTTTCGGTGGTTCAACTGAATTCGGGAAAATATAAGGCTAAGTTCATTAAACTCAAATTTTCGTTGCGAGTTCAGCGAAGTTGACGAAACTCGAATCCGAGTTTCCTAGCTCAAGATATCACATACGGAACCAAAGGTACGCTAATTGCTCGTTAGCCCCCGTTTTGGATTCCGAAATCAAAATAAATTCGAAACTAATGCAAATGAATCCGAAAACATGAAACGAGCATATATTTATTTTCATGACACATATAACTACAACATGTTAGATCTTCACGAAATTTTGGTATCAAATCATATGGAAACGAAACACGTTTATATCACTCATGCATCTAAAATCCCTAACATTTCATATGTTATAACAACATAAAATTCAATTTTAAATAATAATAATAATTTGCACGATATAATATCATTATTTCAAATTCATAATAATTAAATAATGAAAGTGTCAATTTAAAACAAAGTGTACACATTTATTTAAGGGCAAATTACATCCAACTACCCTGAGGTTTGCCCTAATTACGATTCAGTCCCTCTTTTTTCATTTATTACATATCAACCCCTAAAAACACTGTTTCAATTACAAATCAGTCTCTCTTTAGGGGTTAAAATGTAATTGAAACAGTATTTTTAGGGGTTAATATGTAATAAACGAAAAAAGAGGGACTGATTCGTAATTAGGGCAAACCTCAGGGTAGTTGGATGTAATTTTCCCTTTATTTAATTAACAGCCAAATGCATAGATTAATGCAATTTAATTTAAAATGCATGTAGTTAATATCATTTAAATTAAAATGCACTAAATATATAGTACTAATAACATTAGGATTTAAATATATAAAACACGTATAAACAATTATTTCGCGCAATTTGGTAAACACATGCGTCATGCTATTCAACTAAAAACCTGGGGCGTTACATTTCGTTTGGCGGAAAATATATATATATATATATATATAAATAAAATAAAATAAAATAAAATAAAGCGGCTCGGTGCTGATTTGTGCTGTGTCTGAGGTGGAGCATTTCTCGTTTCGTGTTATCAGGACACTAAGCCTAGTGTAGCTCGCCGATGAGTACGAATGAGCTCGGGGAATGACGCTCACGGAGGTGGCGAACTATTTGCTCGCCCTTGCCCTTTGGAGGTAGGGGTCAGCGCTGGTCCATCGTCTCGAAGAGAGTTGGCTGCTCGCTCTGGAATGACGAATGTGCATTCGATTAATGCGAGCAGGGCGGTGGCAAGCTTTTTTCTCGCTCCTATTTGTTAGGTAATTAAGCAATTGACCTTAAACTTGTGAAGCAAGGGACGATACATAATCGTAGCAAATGGAGATGTTTGTTTAGCTGACTTAATCGTAGCTAATCTCTGCCTTTTCCAGCTAAAAATGGGACATCAGTTTCTTTTAGAATTCGTATTGGGTGCGCTTAATCGTACATAGCTGTTGTTCGTAATTTTTAGTTTGGTTTCGTTGAATCAAAGTCGTTATAGTATTTTGACCTATCCGTTGATTGGAGCAATGGCGTGAGAGAGCTGCAATCCGCAGACACACACGACTAACATTTTTGTTGAACATGAGAAGAGCACTTCCTTAAGGCGAGCTAGTGAGTTGCAGCGGTTTCGATAGCTTGCGGTATAGATAGACGAGCGTATGAAATAGCTCGCTATCATCGGATTGTGTGACTCGATTTCTAGGTCCAATATTGCTCCAAGGGAATTTCGTAGTAATGTTACGAATTCAATGTTTTGCCGAATACTTCTCCTAAGATACAATGATACTTTTGAGTCATTTAATTGTGTTAAGAGGGACACTCATGATGTATTGATGAATTTTTGTATTGGGTTGAATTCACTCAGAGGTGTCAAGAGCATGTTTAATTAGATTGATGGACTCCAGTGTACAACTTTGAATGGGGGGTGTGTGGTTGATTGTGTCCATATCAATAATCAAGATGTTGTATGGCTAAGAGCACATGCATGCGAGCTGTTGGCATCAATGTTGCATGTTGAACAATGACATATTTTTTTTACAATAAAACTTATTATATTCATAGTGGTGTTATCCTCTGATCGCCCATCATTCATTAGCGTGATTTCAACAAGTTATTAGAATTATTATAACGTGTGATACTGAAACTTTTATTATCCAAGACGCAAATATGTTATCTTTTGATACATTTTTGGATATGGAGGGCGTGACCCCCTGCATAGTGAGTGATATATGCAAATGGTAATGTTTTAGCGAGCTGTTTACTCGATACAAGTTGTCTGTTCATTTCATCATCTGAGTTTAGGTTGGATCACTCGCCACGTATTCGGGTGCTCGTTCCCGAGCTGGATCACTCGTCGCACATCCAGTGCTTGCCATCTTAGGGATGTCACGACAAGTACGGAAGACGATGAGTATTCATCAATATATTTTCATTTGAGTACTCTTATTCAGTTACATTTTCAAAGCTTTAGCAATTTGTGAAGAACCTAGTAGATTATAGTGTTGGACGCCCTTTACAGCACTAAACTATTAATTAGTTTCTTGGTGCTATCTACTTTGCATTAGACTACATAATTCTATGAACTTGGTGGAAAGCTGCCGAAAATATGTTGGGAATGGCGAGCTGTTCTGCTCGCCGAATATGTTTGCTCGACAAGAAAGAGCAGGAGTTGGGAGGAGCGGCAACCATTGGTTGCGAGCTGTTTTGCTAGCCTTTATTCACTGCAGGCTAGGATCACCATTGACACAAGATTTGGGGGTTATTAGAGTGGACAATAATCGTTGGGCGCACGAATGGCGAGCTGAACAGGGGGGCTTGTTGTTCGATGTGTGTGGGCGAGTTGTATGGCTCGCTTTCAGAGATTGGGTTGCCCTATTATCGGTCACCCGCGAGTACAAAAGAGTTGGTAAAACGGGTATGATTGAGGATTTAATGGCTAGACGAGTTGTTTTGCTGGCCGACGAGGTATGAGATGTAAAAGGGCTATCTTGTGAAGGCATTGGACGAGCTATTTTCTCATTGTTGAAGATATGGCGAGCTAAGTGCTCGTTGACACAATTCTAATTAGTTGTTTTTCAAAGAGAGCCATGTTGGCTGGCCACAATCACATTTATCCGGTCCAGGCATGGATACCTGATCCGGACTTAGGGGGGGGGGAGTAGTGATGAGGCCCTACCAACCTAGGACACGTGGCCAGCCTTATGAGAGTTAGAATAATATGCAATTAACTTACGACGAGCTGTGGGGGGAGCTCGTGGTATGAGCTCGCTCGTCAAAAGGACGGTAAGCTGCACGTACTATTACCTAGACGAGCTCGGGTATGGCGAGCTGTATTCGGAGCTCGCCCGAGACGTTCGCTCCTTGGACTCTATTTACGAAAGGACACTTAGGTAGTTACAGGTAGTGGGTATCACTTGATGGAGAAGGGAAGGAGTCCCGAGGATAAGTACGGAAAAGGATAAAACGATAAGACAGAATCCAATACGGAATCGAAAACGTAGTAAACCCTAATGGGACTCCGGGTCTATATAAGGAGAAGTTTAGTCGCTATGAAAGGAGAACACAATATACGAGAGAAAAATAGAGAGAGGTAGATAGATTCGGCGAGTACTCATCAATAATAACAGCTTCTAGGCTTCGATCGGGATGGCTCCTTATGAACTTCTTTATGGAAGGAAGTGCCGATCTCCGTTGTTTTTCGACTTGGAAGAATGGAAATGGTCGAAACAAGAAGGGGTAAAGAAAGGTGAGAAGTTTGAGAAACCTTCCAAGGTCGTTCAAGCTATGATCGAGAAAGTTCAAATGATTCAACAACGGATGAAAGCCACGCAGGATAGGCAAAAGAGCTATGCCGATACACGCCGTAGAGATCTTCAATTTGAAGTTGGTGACCGGGTATTTCTAAAGGTGTCACCAAGGAAAGGTTTCACCCGGATGGGGAAAGAAGGAAAACTTAATCCTCGCTACTTAGGTTCTTCGAGATTCTTGAAAGAATAGGGGAAGTAGCCTATAGATTGGACATGCCACCAAGTCTTAAGGGGATACATAACGTGTTTCATGTCTCGCAACTTAGGAAATATTACCCCGATGAGAGCACGATTCTCCCCATTGAGGAAGTTGAATTGGAACCGAATTTGACATTTGTTCAGAGGCCAGTTACGATCTTGGATCGGAAATTTCAGGAATTAAGAAACCAGAGGATTCCCATGGTTAAAGTTCTTTGGAGAAGCGAAAAAACCGAAGAAGTTATGTGGGAAACCGAGGATAAAATGAAACGGTTCCACACGGAGTTGTTCACTCAGGACTAGAGAATCTGGGGACCAGATTCTTTTAAGGGGGGGAGAGTTGTAACGCCCCGGTTCCGAATGAACAGGTAAGCACGCCACGTGTGAGATTTTGAGCGTAGGATTTATTTTAATTCTTTTAAATTTCTATTTTCCTACGTGACATCTCATAATTTTATAAATTTCATGATACATTATTTACGTGAATTATATGATTTCATATCATTGAAAAATTATTTCATGTCATGGAAAAAATGTTTGATACATAAAATAATTACCGAGAGTGCTTCAATTACGAAATTATCCCTAGTTGTTTATTTCTTTACCTTTAGGGACTTAATTGCATAAACTTTCAAAGACTTAATTGAGCATATTTCAAAACCATACATACTTGATTGCATAACTTCATAAGGTGAGGGGTTAAATTGCAATTTGAACATTTCATAATTTTCAAAAAATCATGAATCACGGTATATCTTCTCGAAGCTTCCTTCTCCATTTTGATCCAAAAGTTCATCGATATTTTGCTCCCTTTTCCACCGAACAATAAACCTCAAGCAAGGAAGAAGAAAATTCATCAATTCATCAAGATTTTTCAAGAAATTATCCAAGCTTTGAAGTTGATCATCCCCTTCATCTCCTTTCTTCATTTCTTTTCATTTCAAGGTGGGTACTTGCAAGGTTTGATGATTTTACTCAAGTATGGTTAGCTAGGGTTTGAGAAATCATGGTTTAAATGGGCTAATTGTTGTTGAAGCATGATTACATGATTATATCATGAATTCTTACCAAAATTTGAGATTTTGAGAAGATTGGTGCTTGAACTTGAAACTCATGATCTTTGATAATTTTTCATGACTTATGTGTTTAATTGGAGTATTATGGTACTATGAGCATATATGCAATTTATTTCCCAAATTTCTTGCAAGCTTTGGTGATTAAAATGGATTTCTTGCCTTGTTGTTGTTGTTTCCATAGCCATGCCCTGCTTCTGCTCTGTTTTTCCAGTTGCAGAAGCTGGGAACGGCCCTTCCCGCCTTAAGGCATTATGGGAACGGTCGTTCCCACTCTTTTAAAACAAAGCGGGCTGGCGAACCTGGGAACAACCGTTCCCATTTTGGCCTGCGTGCCGGAAGGGCCGTTCCCTGCAAAGCGCGTATTCTAAAGTTTAAAAGCGCTGGCGCGCTTTCGAAGGGCGTGGGAACGGGCCTTCCCATTTTCAAAGGGAAGCCGGAACGGCCGTTCCCATACGTCTGATAGAAGAAAAGCTACTGCATAAAATTCAAATTTTGGCATGATGATCCAATGCATTCTTTGATCCCAAATTGCTATTATATGATTGAATACATGTCAAAACAAGATATTTTCATGCTACATTGTTCATTGCTCGTCATCTCGTTGCATTTTCGCCGTTCGTCCTATTTGGTCCATTTTGAGTTATGTCTCACATATACATGTCGTGTTGCACAGGTCACGAGGTCGTGGACGAGGAGCAGGCTCCCTAGAGCATATCCTTGTTTCATTTTGTAAGCAAATGTGAGGTTTTGTTTAGGTACTTAGAACCTTACAACCCTTATGTGACATTTTCGGCCAAAATCTATTATATTTATAAACGTTTTCTAAAATATAAACATTTTCAAACAAGCAAGCCATGATTGTTCATGCTTTCAAGCATGTTTTGGCGAGTCATGATTGCACTTGGGCCCGAGGGTAATTCTTGAGCCAACCGGGAAAGCAAGGGCTGACGGGTAACTCTTGAATTATCCTCACCTCATTGGGATAACCCCCGAAGCCACTAGGAGATTGGTGGTGGAAGGAGTTCCGTGCGTGGGAGTCATGTTCCCGACGTACACCATGTCATGGATATGTGCATGAATGGGTATTTGTGCTTCGTTCTTATAAGTATTGATATCGAAATGTCGTGGAAATTTAGTATGTCATAAATATATGTGTTATGAACATTCTTATATGCTCGGTTTATGTTTTCGAACTCATTTGACGTGTTAACGAATTTAATTTCAATTGTGGAACCAAATCGGGGGCTAATGAGCTATTAGCGCACCCTTGGTTCCGTACGTGATATCTTGAGCTCGGGAACTCGGATTCGAGTTTAATAAACTTAGCCTTATATTTTTTCGAAATCATTTGAACCTCCGAAATCCAACCGAAAAACGAAACGGCACCAAAACTACCACATTGCATTACAATAGCCATAACTCTTTCAATTCTTAACCAAATTAAGTATGGTTGGAGTCCTTGTAACCCTAGTTCAGCCCACTATCTCCCCATACTCAGCCCCAACCGAACACACCCTCACACAAGCAAGAAATTCAGCAAAATTCCCCAGCACTCCAGTTTTCGAGTCACTTTAGCTTTTCATGAGATTTTGGAGCTCAAATCTCTACCAACTTTCATCCAATCAACAAGGTGAGTTGGGATTATGTTATACATGCATCTCTGGTCATTTTGACCCTTTCATCCCTAATTTTGAGTCAGATTTCATGGGGTTTTGGGCATTGGAAGTGAATAGTTAGGTTATAGAGTGTTTTGGTGAATTCTTGATTTCCTTTGAGCTTTAACGTGTGAAGGTGCTTTATATATGATTCTTTTCCCTCATTTATGACTGAGTATGATTGTATTAGTTGGTGGTTAAGGATTAGTTGAGATATCATTAATGAAATTGTTATGGATTGAATGAACTTCCAATTGTTTTCCCCCCTCCCTCTCGTACCAAACTACTGCTAGCTTTTAGGGTTCATTTTAATGTTATATGCTGTGTCTTTTTACCTTAATTGCTGAACGAGAAGTGGTTGATTAGTCTTGGAATGCCTTGTTCTATTTTCTTTGGTTTTTCCCCTGATTTCCTCACATGAACTGTTGCACATTTCTTGTTGTTGCTGCGTGAACTTTATGGTTGATTTGGTGGTTGTTTGGAGTTGGATTCTTGGTCTATTTGCTACTCTTTCTTACCTTATATTGTTGGCATGGGTTTGGTTGGAGCTTGTTAGATGTTGCCCTGCTTTATTTCGTTCCATCCCCTGTTCCTGCGCGATCTTTTCCTGCTGCTATATTTCTATAACACTCTCCCCGGGCGGGGAGAGTTTGTTCTGGAGAAGTACCCGGCCGGATACCTCTGATGTAGTAGCTTCTGCATCTTCTTTCCCCGGCCGGGGAAGTTTACGTGGGATGTTTACCCGGGTGGGTAGACGGCTGCTGCTGCTCCTGTCTCTTTTTCTTTCTTCCCCTGCTGCTTCTTTCTTATTCTTTCTTCTTGTGCTGCGTCTTTTCTTCCTTGTTGTGCTGTGTGTATGCGTTGTATATATGTAGGTCTGCTGCTGTGGTTTTTCTTCAATTGTTACAGTTGTTGGTATTCTTTATATGCCTGTATTATGTGTGTGCGTAGGTATATATATATATATAGTAGATTGTGTGTGTGCATGGAGGAAAGGATTTATTAAGTGTGGCATGCATGTGTGTTGCTGTATATTTATGTATTTTGTGTGTGTATCTTATGCATGCATGGGTTCTAATTGATAATGCATGCATGGGGATTAAATAGATATATATATATTATATGTTATGCATGGGTTTAGGTTAATTTGCATGCATGAAACATAAAATATGTGTAGGTATGACTATATATATATATATATATATATATATATATTATAATATATAACTATTATATATTTTAAGTATTAATTGATTTGTTTTAATTATAGAATTTAATTGATATTTATTGCCCATATTTAAATTACCGATTATTATTTGAATATTTAATTGTCTAATTTCTAATTTTAAATGTGAAACATTACGTGTTATGATTATTAAATGAAATTATTAGATTAAATTGATATGAAAGATGAATTTATGAATTTATATGAAAATGAATAAATGAACGATTGGTTTAATTATATGCCTTAAATGCATTAATAGTGCACATGAACGTGTTCATGACATAATATCATCTTTTATGCATTCATATCGTGTGCATAACATGCCGTGCGTCATATATGGTACATTTGGAGTCCTGAGTCTCACAATTTCGTTGCATTGTCCTTTGCACAGTTTGTCTCCAGGGCGGAGAAATCTTGATCAACTAGACACTCGGTAACTCGTATCCTTTTATCGCTATGTTCCAGGTGAGGGTGTTTTCGTTCTAGTTACATATTAAACCCTACAATCTTATGTGACAAGCTTTGGCCAAAAACCTTATGTATATGTGACAGCCCGGTTCGGGACCGGATCAATAAAGGTAAACTAAGGGCAACGTAAGGGCATTTATAGAACTTGATCCGTATTTAAAACAATTTATATCATGCACCCCTACATGAAATAAGTGCTCATATGTGATATTAGGTGACCAAAAGGGGGAAAACTATCTTTAAACCCTAAGAGCACTATTTATTTCCGAACCAGCATTATACCGTTTTATTCAGGAGACCTTAAAGAACCTATACCTATCTTCTTAGAATATTTCAACTCTCTTTTCAATGCTTTGAGGTTTCGTTTATGTGTCCAGAGCAATTTAAGAATTTATTTTCAAATAAAAATTTCCGTCGGTAAGAAATATTTCCTTCGTTAGAATGATTTAGCCCTTGAGATCATCACCATAACGTTCCTCGTTTTTTTCTACATTTTTGGAAAGCCTTTTGGACCTTCAAATCTTATCCTAGTATTTATTTCATAATTTAACTAATTTTCGAAATTCAAGAAAATCAAATCTTCCGAAGCTTATAACTTTTAAACCGTACGTCCGATTTTGACCCGTGAGTAACCGTTTCGAAGCTAATTTTATTTCCTAGCTCTTGGGCACTTTTCCAACATCAAAAATACGCAGGAGAAAGGTGGAATTACCAGAATACCCCTGCTGTGACAATTATGTAAAGAAGGAAACCTATTTTTGGAAATTTCATAAAATACCGCACCTTAAGTCCCTAAAATAAATATTATTTGCACTTTGGTCCTTCCCAACAACTATAAATAAGTGTGTTGGGGTCTCATTTTGTGCTCACTCCATTCTCTTCTTCTCCCCCTAGTGGCCGAATTTCCTCCCCCTTTTAAGGTTAGTTTCTTATTTTTTTTATGTTTTAATTAGTTTAATTTATGTTTTATTTTATGTTTTAATTTATTTATTAATTATGCTAGATTTAGGATTTAATTTATGTTTTATTTTATGCATGAATTATGTGATTTAATTTATGTTTTTAAATATTCATGAATTTATGAATTATATTCTTATAGTATAGTTTATTATGAAATGTGTTACAATTTAATTTTGTGACAAATTAATTATGTGACAATTATGCTAGCATGTTATATGTTACATTTTAATTATTTTATGATCATACTTAGGTAATTTAATTTATTTCATGATTTAATTAAATGTTACATGTTATTTAATGTTACATAATTAAAGTATAACCTATAGTTTTAAATGTTACATGTTTAATTAATTGTTACATAATTACTTGACCAATTGATATATGTTATGGTATACATGCATAATATACGTATACGTATTTGATTCCAATATGTATAAATACGTGTGTACTTTCGTATAAATACTATGTGTATTTCCTTAATAAATACGTATGTACTTTTGTATAAATACCGTATGTATTCTAGTATAAATACCGCATGTATTCTTGTATAAATACTGTATGTACCTTGTATAAATACTGTATAAATACGGTAGGTATCCCCGTATAAATACCGTATACATAAAGTATAAATACCGTATACATACTATATAAATACACGTATACATACAGTATAAGTACAGTATACATACAGTATATATACCGTATACTTGAATAGTGACCTTTGACCTTTGACTTTGACCTTTGACCCTTGACCTTTGACTTTGACTTTTGACTTTGACCTTGACCAAGAATTTTGACTTTCAACCTAATTGATCATTTCAAAGAGACGAATTCAACGGTCAAAGCCTTTTTCGAAAATTCTCAAAAACAAGGGATCAAAGTAGGTTTCAAAGTTCACATTAGGGTTGTTCTAAGACCTTAAGAACATATCCCTAAGTTTTTGATACGAGCTTTCTAATGAGACTAATCGTTTGCTCGAATTCTTTCTTCGGGAAAGATTATTCCTTGTTTAAGTGTGCCGCATTCTTTTCAATCTTATACTCCAATACTTGACTATCCGCACTCAATCATGCATCATTAATCCTGTGTGGGACTTAGATCCTTAAGCTCATGGTAGTCTGTCACTTACAGGAGATAATACCGAGTTCTGGGATCCGCAGGGTACCGTGTGAACCCTGTCTTCTACCAACTACCAATTTATCTAAATAAATAGGTGAGGTTAAACTATTTCAACTGGAACCATGAATATTCCTTCGTTTTCAAATGATTTCAAAATCAACGCCTTCGGGTGCAAAGACTCCTATCTTTCAAGTTAACGTTTTCCCGTTTGGGACAATGCTTCGAATTTAAAGTCAATGATCTCTGATATACGTTCTGTTCACTGTTATACTGCTTTGATTAAAGGTTCAGTCATCTGAACTCTGTGTGCTTATGCACCTTTGTTATTCCGAAAGCAAGCTTTGGAAACTTTGTTATGTTGGGCCCTGGCGGTATGGTTAGTAGTAGACCGGGAGGCGTGCGCCAATGGCTACTATGATACTGGCCGCCGTACTGACCTTGGTGATGGTTTAATCGGAGGTTGGTTACTCCACATCGAAGGTCGGGAGAGGTGGTAAATTCCTCCCGTTTCGCACGTCACCGCGGGGTAGCTCCCTGGGCGCGACAATAAGGGGAGAAGGGGTGGTGCATGTGATTATGGGTATTGGGATCCTAATGGATCTCGATACCAACTTTGTAAATGTTTTTTTTGAGGAGTAAAGGATGGATATGGCCTAGCTTGCGGGCAAACTTTGGTTTTAAAGTCTGGTTCATATTTTTGAAAATATCCCGTATCCTGTTCCCCGTTTATATAAAGTATGTATGAACCAGAACCTCTGATATGTGTGCTTGTGTGTGCTTGTGAAAAATCCCATTTCAAGATAAAAGAGTTATCTTTCCGGTTTGAGAAAAGTTACTATGAAAACCTTTCAAAATCCCACAAGTTCAACTATTCTTTATTTCTACGAATTATCTCACTTAGTCCCTTTGACTAATACCTCTACCCTGTTTTCTGACCTCATGGTTTCAGGTAGGCAGCCCGGCGCTTCCTAGAGGTATCTTGAAGCTGTAGGAGGTCTTTTGTTAAGTCAGGATTGCTAGTTACTTTTCCTTTGTCCTGCATAGTCGTGGTTACCTCTACCTTTACGTTACATGTTTTACTTTGAGAACCTATTCAGGCTACAACCTGAATTGCTAGGACTCCATTTTTGTTATGTTCCTCTGTTTTCTTTTTGGACTAATGTTTAAGATAATATTATGGCTACTTGTCTCTATGGTTATGCATATACTACTGTGTTGCATTCATGTTTTCAAAAGTTTAAAATTATTCTGAAATTCCGCTGCGTTGGCAACACTGGTTACTCTGATCTTTGTTATGTTCTGTCCGTTCGCCGAAGTATCTCTCGAGTAATAAAGCTTCCTAGTTACTTGGGTGATACAACGGTGCGGGGTTGTGGCGTTGGGGCGCTACAGCGGCGCTCCGGCGGTCTTCGGACAACTTGTCCGGCTCGTTGTGGTGAGTCCATCACCACTTTCCGTTCATCAATCGGACACTCGGTTTAATTTCTGCGAATTTATTTGTGTAGTTTTGAATATTTGAAATTAATTGTCTTAATTGCGATAAATTGTTAATTGCTTGATTTGTCGATCGAAATGTATTCCAATGTATATGAAATCATGTATTAAATGAAAGTGATATGGATTGATGCTTTGAATTGTAAATTGAACCCCGTTATGCCGAAATTGTATTAATTGTTAATTGTTTTAAAATGTAATTTGTTCTTGTATGCTTGATAATTAATGAATATGCATTGTATGACATTTTAAAACATGTAATAAATTATGAATGTATGAATTCATGTTGTTGTTGATATTAGTTTCGTTTCATGCCATTAAATTTAGTATAGCACTTGTAGGAGGGATGTTTGTGTAATTTTAGAAAATATGAGATGTATGAACTTTGTATAGTTGAATGATATAGTTGGAAATTGATAAATGACTTTGTGAATCTGTATGGAACTCGTAACATGTTATATGAATTAATTGGCTATATATATTGTGAATTTGTATGAAATGTGATATATGAATTTGTTTGATTTAATTAAATAATCTTGCTAATTGAATCCATTACATAACTTGTGAATTGGGTATGCCATGCATGAATTATATGATAATTGGTATGATTAAAATTTGATATGTAACTTCGAGATCTTTAAATAAAATTTGTAGCATGCTATGATATGATTTACTTGGCTTTGAAATACGTGCAATTTTATGAAATGTTATATGTGAATTGATTTGATTTCTTTGTAAATGCGCATTATATGAACCTAGTATGCAATATCTGAATTGAATAAGACTTATATGATTAAATTAGGAACTTTTGCATGTAAGAATAGTTTAATTGTACGAATATGGAATTAGTATGTGCTATATGAATTAATATGAAATAATTTGAATTTGCTTTGTCTTTCTATTTCTCTTGTTTACATTAATTGTGCGCATGAATGTGTCCTAATTTGTAATATGATTTCCTTGAGCTATATAATGATTTATTTTGTATACAAATTGATATGAATTTGAATCCTGCTTATGTGATTGCATTGCTTAAGTGCTTGAGCATGTGTCGTGCGTCTCTGTGTGGTTGTTTGTCTGAGTCTGAGCTTTGTGGTCTGTTTTGTGTGTTCAGTGGATCAGGTGCACCCGGGGTGGTGACTTGTGGTCGTGCAGGTTCCGGGGTGGACCATTTGCTTTGGGTTTGGCTTTGTCTGGTACCAGGTGAGGGTGTTTTCGTTCTAGTTACATATTAAACCCTACAACCTTATGTGACAAGCTTTGGCCAAAACCTTAAATATATATGTGTTGCTTTTAAAATAGAGTCATCGAGTAAACTTTGATCAAGTAAACCCTTTTATAATGAATTATGAATTATGTTATGTTCTTATGAATCAAATGTTTTGGCGAGATTATGCATGTATGATATGTTCACGGGCCTAGGGACTTAGTACATGTGGCTATCCGGGGAGGCATAGGCCGACGGTGATCCCATGTGCTAGTTCCACTATGTTTTACGGTGATACCGGCCTTCGCTAGGAGGTTTAGCGGGGAATGGGAGCTGAGTGCCCTTGGGGGAGTCATGAAACCCCATTGGCCTATGTATGAGGTGGTCGGGTCTTGCTAACCCGTCCACCACCCGGAGGAAGAAGGTTGGAACTTATTTTATGATTATGATTATGATTATGTTATGATTGATAGGCACCGTGAGGGAAGGCCGGGATACGGATTGCCCAAACGAATATGTCTAGGATATGATATATGATCTGTGTGTATTATGATACATTGCATGACCACCTATTTAATGTATTAATGATATTTGTCGTACACGGTCGGAGTTTGGTTGGAGATTGTGCACGCTCACTCGCCGAGCCTTATTGATTATGTATGATTTATGAACTGAATGAATTTAATATGAATTAGTTGTAAAGTCCGAGCACTGTTTAGTTATTTTCTTGCCCTTCGTGGGAACTACCTTAAATAAAACTTTGCTCGGGATTTATGACTTGCATGTGCATGTTTTTATATATATTTATCGCTCCTGCTCGCTCAGTCTTCTAGAGACTAACCCTCCCCCTTCTTTTCCACTTTTCAGTTCTTGCAGGTTTGAGCTAGGCGGCTTTGAGTCGGGTCTGTTGAGTCTGTGTCGGTCTGTTTGAATTGTTAAGTACTTTGTTTTGATTTGTGAAGGAACTATGTATATGACATGTATATATTATGTAGGTTGGTACTTATGATTTGGATGTATGAATTTCGGGACAGGTTAGGACAGGTGCTCGGTTTAGATGAACCCGTTTTGATTATATGCTTGATCGGGACAGGTTTCTAGGACAGTTGAACCCGTTTAATTGATGTTGAGTTACTTTTTGAAATATATGAATTATGATTGCTAATTAAGGATTTTGAGAAGTCGTATTTTGTATCGCTTCCGCATTCAGATTTTGCATATTTGCGCTTGTACAGGGTTTAGGTACCTCCTAGCTTAGGTTGGTTTCCGTTTGTCGCCCGTTCACTGTGGCTAGATGCGTGTGCGGACTTTCCATTTCGTACACGTGTCGGGTCATAGTGCGGGGGTGTGGTGCCCCACCGCTTGGGGTGCTACAATATATGTCGCTATACTAAAGTGATGAGTGTGTTCGTACGTGTAGTTTATGACGGTTGATCCCAACTAAAACATAAACATGTTGATACAACCATGAAATGAGCATGGATAGTAAATGAAAAGGAGATGGTTTATTGGAAAACGAAGCCTCCTATAGTCATAAATGACTATATTTTAGTTTTAAAAATTTATTTACAAAAACATCCCTAACAATTTCATGAAAATAACAAAACGATCTCTGTAATTTTAAAATACAACTAGCCAATCCCTAAGGTATTGAGGGCATTTTTGGAAAATAAAAGAAATCCTAACAAAAAACCTAACAGAATGTTTGTTTTTTAATAGAAACAAAATGAGGAATTTTTTTCTAGTTAATAAAACTTTAAGGAGTAATTTGTAATTAATAGAAATATGTAACTTTTCCTTTTTAATAGTTTTGGAAGATATTTATTGAAAAATAAACAACCGGTTACTCGCCGACTTGTTCTTCCCGCGGACCGCGGTCCAACAGCCGCCCGACCCAAATGCCTATCCATTCTACCCGATTCGGAAGATATTTTCAATTTCACATTCACATCTTGATATTATAACTAAAAAGTTAACAGCGAGAGAAAATTTAAGTAGCTGTATTTTCTACCTGCTGACATCGAGAAAGATAAATTAAAAGATATATAATATATTCCCTACAAAACCCAAAACCCTACTCGTTAAAACCCTGTCCACCATTTCTCAACTCTTCTCACTGGTGAGGTAGAGAGAGAGTGAACTATATCATCCACTCCACCCCTCTTATGGCTAATTGAGCTGACTAAAATTTAGAAGAAATAGATTATGGTTACTAAAAGGCCCTATAGCGTTCAGCAGAAGACTAATCAGCAGTTTGGGAATGGACTCGACTCCAATGGAATTCATAATTCCAGGAGAAGTTTTGTAAATGGGAAGAGGGCGAACAAGCATCCTCAGCAGCTCTTTATGAATGAAAATGATTACAAACAGCGGCTTCAGGAGATTTTGTACAGCCCGGAGTACATTTTCACTAAAATTTTCCGAAAGGACGGTCCGTCGCTTGGTGATCGCTTCGATGCTCCACCGGCCAATGCTTTTTCCTGCTGTAAGTGAGGGAGAGGTGTTTGGTGTTCTTTTATTTATAAAGATATTATGGAATTTGTGGTGTTGGCTGGTTGCATTCTGTGAATTATTTCTGTTGGTTGTTTACTGATTTAGATGATTTGTGGGTCAATTGATATATAGGTGTAGGTGAAAGAGGGATATTAGTGGGATGTCGAAAAATTAACCCACCTGAACGCTATTTTATTTTCCTTTTTCAAGTATTTTTTTGCTCGGAGAGCCTGATGTAGATAGTCACAACTTAGTCATGAACAAAATTACTAGGCGAAATAAATTTCCTGGATAAAAGAATGTTTATTCTTACTTTCGATGACAGCAGTAACTACTTGACAATCACCTCAAGTTTTCCTTCTTTATGAAATAGTTTTGCGGTATTTGATGTCTTTGGTACTTTATAGTACCAATGACAATGTGTGCGCCTGGAAAATTGTGATATTTGGTTGAGAAGTTTTGAATGAAATGTAACAGCTATGCATGAGCAGCTTGTAGCAGTAGATTCATAAGGTTGTTGCATATGTATTGATCTGTGCATGACTTCTGAGATCCAATTTTCGCTGTTCTCCTTTCATTTGCGATTTTCTCGGTGGAATGATCTATATGCAATTCACTCTGAGGTTTTGAGCTGCCATAGATATTTCCTCAGCTTATGAACCAACATAGCTAATGTGTTTTTTTTGTAAACCAATAATAAGCATTTGAACTTTAAATATTAGTTCGTATGTCCATAAATATGAGATTCTAGCATTTAGTTTTGAATCTTTTTCCCCTCAAGCACATGAGAATTCCGACCTTTGTACCTACCTCCTCTTATCTCCAGTCATACGGAAACATGTTAGTAGAATAAGTAAACTGAAAATCCAAAATGTGAAAAAGCCAAAGTATGGAAGTTAGTCACTTCGTATACAGGTGCGAGTGCGTGACAACTTTTTTTTCTATCTTTAGAGTTAATATGCTCATATTATGATTATTGTCAAAATCGTTCTTGAATTTTCTCCCTGATTGCCAGATCCCGGAAAGTCCCATCATGAAGAGAACCAGCTTGTCCGGAAAAAAAGGAAGGTACTAACACATAGCTGAACTAGAATTTTCTTTTCTAAGAGGCCATTGCATAAAGTATTTGGTCCTTTCATGTGCATGATTCTTTTTTCCTGTTAGGTTTCAAAGCATACTATTTTAGACTACGAAACATGCTGTGAGAACAGTTCCCATGCGCAGAAGCATGGTATTGGAAAAGGTCCAATGACTGCAAATGGTGCTCCCATACTGAAACATGGCATGGGTAAAGGTTTAATGTCTCGAAAAGGTGGTCATCCAGAAACACAGGGCACTGGGAAAGGTTTGATGACGGTTTGGAGAAGTATGAGCAATGCAAGAGGTTTTCCATATGATGCTAAATGCAGTGAGAACCCCATTCAGAAAAAGAAGAGCCAAGCACAGCCTCGAGAATCTATTGCCGTATGCCCACTAGCCTTTTTACTTGTCCATGACAGTTGCTGCACCTTTTCTTGTACCAATAAAAATAGCAGAATACTCTGATGCCAATTGTTTATTAGTTATGCTAATTCCTCTACTTGAAAGTAAACAACCTCTTGTACTCTTTATGTAGAAAAAACTAGCAAAAAAAGAACAGGCGAAGAGGAAGACTTCCCACCGAAGTCGAAAGGTAAAGTTTGTTTTAGCTACAGTACGCACAAGCATACAGAACTTATTAGGGTCCTATCTGTTTAATATATATATATTTTTCCATGCTACGATTACAGGTGGAGTGCCAGAAAGTTATAAAACCAAAGCAGCCTCCTAAAGTAAAATGTGTACTTGCTCTTGAGGATGTGAACTGTGTACAAAACGTAGATCAGTTTGCTATGCTACTGGATGATGAGGAACTGGAGCTAAGAGAATTACAAGCTGGACCAAATCCATTATCTTGTTCTACTCATTTTCCAGTTAATGGTTCTCGTGGTTGTTCCCTTTGCAAAGGTCTGTTATACTGTACTTTTCATAATATTTTTTTCATTTCACTTTCTTGGAGTAATTTGGATAACCCTCACCTGGGAGCCGAATTTTTCAGCAGGCTGAATTTGGTGTGCACACCCTTATTAATAGGTTTTTTTATGTTTTGATAGACTTGCTTGCGAAGTTCCCTCCAAATTCTGTCACAATGAAGTTACCACTGTCTATGGCACCCTGGGCTTCCTCGCCGGATCTAGTAAATAAGCTTTTTAAGGTATGTGAACAAGGTCCCTTCCGCTACTACTCTGCAATCTATTGGACCTTTATGTGGACACAGCCTTCAGATACCTTTTTCCCTCTATCTATCAGAACTCGTAAATTCTACAAATCGAATATCTTTTAGATGAGCCTTGTTTCTACATATTTATCATTGCTTTCAATTTCACAATTCTTCGTCTGTTGGGTAGGTCTTGTATTTCTATTACATTCTCTTGTGTTATGTTCAGTGAGTTTTCATGACTTAGAAGTGCAGGGCTGAGCCTTTTATTGGAAAGCAATATCTTTAATGTAATTTGATTCTTATGAGCATCTAGATGAGAAGAAAGAGTCCATTTGCCCACAGCATTCCAAAAATACAGTGGAGAATTTTGGGTTGCAGATACAGCTAAGGTTTACTAGATAAGCTGATGAACCATTGTGTATAGTTTCTTTGCGATCGTATCAATAATGCTTTCCAACTATAACACTAAATATAAGATTGGAGGCTTTAGTAGTGAAATAAGTTAATGTGTTAATGTGCTCTTCATATTTGTTAGATGGCTCACCTTCAAATATACCCACTTCTTTATTTTGCTCATGATAAATGGATACCATTGCTGTTACAACCGTAGCTGTTTACACCAAGCTTAACTAATTTTTCATCTATTCTGTATGAAGGTATTCCATTTTCTTTGTACATATGCTGTGACAATCAGCATATATTCATTCACCTTAGATGAGTTTGCGCAAGCATTTCATGATAAGGTATGCTGAAAACTTTTCCATATCATAGTAATCTAGTTATCTAATATATAGTGCGTCTGTTCAGATAGTAAATATCTCTGTTTCATCTTCATTTTTCAATTTTCATTTACCTCTCATTTCCTTCTGGTCTTCAGGATTCATTGTTGCTTGGACAAGTACATGTGGCCCTTCTCAAACTACTTTTGTCGGATGTTGGCAAGGAGCTGAGTGGGGGAATTTTCTTTCATGCAAGCAAAAATTGCAAGTTCTTGGGTTTGCTTCATTCAGTGAGTTTCTCAGAATCTAGTTATTAAACTCCTGCCGACCATTTTGACCGTTGTACTTCAAATCAAATCATTATGGAAACAGATCATGTTGCTATTATTCACGAAATCTGTTGTCATTACTCTTACACATAATTTTAAATCTCATTTTCTACTGATGCATAATTGAAAAGATAAATTTGTCATCCATGTGTTATTATAACCTCTTTCATCAAGAATATTGAGTTTTTGTGTTTAATTATTTTCTTTACATTGCTAATCTATGGTTGTCAATCTACTATTATTTGAATTGTTTCAGTAATATCATTTTTTGTGACAAGACATCATTTCTTTTTTTTTATTTGTTTGTGAGCTTTTGGGCTTGGCAGTAAACCTACCTCTTGTATAGAATCTTTTAGAAATATATAATGAGTATAACTGAAGTAGTTGGTAACTTTAGGTGTTTGGTCTAAATGATTCATTGAACTTTAAGACCTATGCAATCGAGATTTAGCTTGATGAGATTATGAGACACATCATTATATGAGTGTTTTTAAAAGTGCAGCATACTTGATGGCATGAATCATTTATGCTTTGGTGATGCCTAGTCTATCATTTGTAGGATAAACTTATTTCTGAAAAAATATCTGGCATGAGTAGCTCTAGTATTCTTAGCTAAACCTCTATATAGAGTTGATAGGGAAAAAAAGGCTCCTTGGTCTTGTCCACGACAATAAGTTAATTTTATTTCTTATGAATTACAACTTCCGAGAATCCGAGGCTGTCAACTTTGAATCTCGACATCAGCTTAGTTAAATTCATGTCAGGTTTCCCTTGTCAGCTCTTATCGTACTTTAAAAGTTAAAATCCATGAGTATTCATGATTTGTTCGGGTACAACATATGCTAAAAGGGAATATCCTCTTTCCTGCGTGCTTCTTGACTCGTATGTTAGGATCCGTGCATTTTCTTTAGTATTCTCTCAACATGTCTTTTTTACGTAACTGAAATTTGTATTTACATTTGGTATTTACATACAACAAGTTGGTTTTCACATTTGATTTGTTTTGAATATTTTTAGTGCTGTTTTAACCTTTCATGGTTTGACAGCTTGAACAACAGGGCTCTGTTCTAGATATCTGGCAGAAGTCACTGAACCTCCTGACATGGACAGAGATACTACGTCAGGTATTGGTTGCATCTGGTTTTGGTTCTAAGCTTGGTATGCCCCGGAAGACAGCTCACAACAAGGTATCTAATTTCTTGATAAAGGAAGGCATTTTTTCTTGTGATTTTCTGTGTTTTTCATCCCAAATTTCATGATGTGTTGTCTCACGTATCCGACCTTCTTTCGTAGCAGTATATTTCTTTTTCTCTATCACAATCTATCAGCATCAGACACATCACTGTATCCCCATAGTGCTGCTTGCGCTCAGTTACATGTTTTAGAAAAGATTCTTTCGTCCTTGCATTCTGGGTGTATGGCTTTAGTAATTTGGAAATAGAAGTTGTGATTTATCATTAGTTGAAATATTGATAACAAACAGCAAGAGATTCACGGTCATCAGATCAGATTTGTGTAGGAAATATTTCTGAATCTTTGTATGTAATATTCTCTAGGAAGTCAATCTTATGGATAAGTATGGGTTAACTCCCGGTACATTGAAAGGAGAGCTATTCAATATTTTGTCGACCCGAGGAAATAGTGGAATGGAAGTCTCGGAATTGGCAAAATCTTCATCAGTGAGTTTGTTATTTCTGTCATTTGTTGCAAACATTCAATTGAACAATGTCAACTATCGTGAATTTTTAGATATTAATGGCCTTAACTTGGTCAAGAATACTTCTTTCTTCTTGAAGGTTGTTGACTTGAGTCTCACGGATGCATCCCACGACCTAGAGAATATAATCACTTCAGTTCTCTCTGGTGATATTACGTTGTTTGAGAAGATTTCCTTGTCCAGATATCGTTTGCGGATCCATGCAGTTGAAAAAGAATGCAAAGATTGTCCATCTGATTCTGAAGATGACATTTCTGAAGTCACTGGTGTAAATGAGGCAAATGATTCTGAGTATGAGTCCCGGGGTTTTAGTCCATCTGGAATTGAAATTAGTGAATCTGATACGAATATGCTGAGAGTATATAATGAAATTGACGAGAGCCATCCTGATGTCTGGTTGTTGGGACTAATGGAGGGTGAATATTCAGATTTAAGCATTGAAGAAAAGCTCAGTGCTTTGGCTGCATTGATTGATCTACTCGGTGCTGGATCCAGTATCAGAATGGAGGTACTCTCTCATTTCTTATTGGTTGGTTGTACTTGCAATTTAGATTGTATATGATATAATATATGGAAAATCATGAAAATTTGTGGGTTTTGTTTTATATTTATGTTTGCCTTAACATTACCTTTGACGTTTTGAAGGATATTTACGTTGTGTAGTTGGTGGAAACTGACTTCTCTTTGATGTATATAGTCAATAACTAAACATGCATTACTTTTTCTTTGGGATGAAATGGGACCGGAAACAATATCTAATCAACTGAAAACAAACTGAGATATGTTTATAATTTTTAGCAACTTTATATCCCGAAATTAAAGGGTATGCTAATTGGATCATTTTGATATGTTGTAATGAACACTTTAGGCTCTGATTGGAAGTAAGTGGAAGTTAGGTTCAGCTTTAATTTGTTCAGTGTTTAAGGTGAATTTTGTGTTTGTTCAGTTGGTTATTTGTGTATGTTCGATTTTTTGTGTCTAAAGTACTGTAATGCGTTGTCTCTTGGTGATTGATCTCTGTATGTTTTATCCTCTTCATTGTGGTATGTATCCTGCTTTTCTATGGGGATCACACAGCCTTTAAGAATCAAATAATACTTTGTTCCATTTTGTTCTTCTATAAATCAGCTCATAAGCATTTTCTTGTCATGGAAAAGTTTATTTTGCGATTGAGACTTTGAGTTATTGATAACTACTTAATTTTGCAACCAAAAGAGTAATTAATGTAATTTCAGGAAGAACTCTATTTTTAATTGGGTGTATTAATACCAATTGCGCTACATTTTTACTGGGTTGACTGGGATTGATGTGCTCGAGTGACAAAATGGAATCTGTTGCTATGTCTGAAGTAACATGTGGCAAGTGCTACAACTTTACATTGGTAATTCGCATGATTTTCTACACCATTCGTTGTCTTGCCTAGTCTACAAAGATGTTACATATTTGACCTGGTAGTTTGTTTCCATAAACTGATAATACTAGCATCTTCTGTGTTTACCTGAAGTAGCAGTTTCATCCAATATAAATATTTAAGTTGCTGATGTTTGGAAGGAAACGTCTTGCACCTTTTTACCAGGAACCCTCAACGTCGAGCGCAGAATGTCCTTCCAACAGCAATCATCATGGTTCTGGTGCTAAAATAAAGAGATCAATGACGAAGCAGTGCAACTCCCTTGGGCAAGGCTGTGGTCAACAAATTAGTGGGCTTGATGCAAATAAACCAGAACAACCTATTGACTCTTTGCTTCCTATGTCAAAGATTGATGAGGAAGAAAAGTATGCAAAAAAGATTACCAACCTAATCAAAACAGAGGAGTATTTACATTCTATGCAGTCAATCTATCTGGGTTCTGATCGTAGATACAATAGATACTGGTTGTTCTTAGGCCCTTGTGATGAATTTGATCCTGGACACAGGAGGATTTACTTTGAATCTTCAGAAGATGGTCACTGGGAAGTGATTGATACGGAAGAGGTTATTGTTTATTATTTCTTTGGTTGAATATGCTAAAGTACTCTTGATACAGGAGATTCATTTTCTACTCTTATTTCTGTAGGCTTTGAACTCTTTGTTGTCAGCTCTGGACCGTAGAGGTGTCCGTGAGGCTCACCTTCTGGCATCCTTAGAGAAAAGAGAAGCAACTCTGAGACAAGCTATGTGCATTACGCCAGATGATGGTGGAAACAGGCAGCAGCCGTTCTTAGATCCTGAATTAAATAACCCTAGGGAAGATAGTTCCTCGCCTGTATCTGATGTAGATAACCAATTAAGCTTGAGTCAACTAAATGAACTCAACTCTTCTACTGGTGTAGCAATATGTGAAGCGCGAAGGCAGGAGCACCATGCTGAAAAATTTGGCCATTCCCAAGCTTTTGATGCATGGATATGGAAGTCATTCTATTCTGAACTCAACACTGTTAAAAATGGGAAGAAGATTTATCTTGACTCTCTTAGAAAATGTGACCAATGTCAGGACCTCTATTGGAGAGAAGAAAAGCATTGTAGAATTTGTCATACTACATTTGAACTTGATTTTGATCTAGAGGAAAGATATGCTGTTCATTCTGCCGTTTGTCGAACCAATAGTAATGTTAATAAATGTCGAAGGCAAAGAGGTTTATCGTCCCAATTGCAGGCACTCAAAGCTGCAACATATGCAATTGAGGTTCGCTTCGATAACTCTGTTATGTATTTATTCTTTATTTATTCACCTTTTTCTCTGAAATCTTGGCTGTAACTGTTCTATTTTTATTGTTTCATTTTTTTTATGTTACTTTTAACAGTTGCACAAATCTGGTAGTTATATATAGTCACAATTGACAGGATGTGGTCATTTAGATGATTTTGGTCATATATTGTTTTGAGAATGTAAACTCCTAGACTGGTGCCAAATCACTTGTCCTTCGACCATTTTAGCTTGGGATTCATGCTCAGATGTTTATCACTTCTTACTCTTAGTATTGCCATCCTCCTGTGGCCCTAACATATTTCTCCTATTTCTTCTTTCTGAAGACTGCAAAAAAGATAACTGATAAATCTTATTTGAAGTAATGACTCTAGTAGTACGCAACCTAGAGTTCGACTATTGTAACCTCTTGTCATGGATGATCAAGTAAAAGAATATTTTACGTAGCAGCAGTCCGTTTCTGATATACACTTGAAGGATGCAAATGGTTTTGTGACCAGTGGGGAGCATTTGAAACAATGTTCAAGCAGTTTCATGAGGGATTTCTTAAGCTTTATTTTTTAATATAATCAAGAATGTTATATCAGTAGTTGATCTTGTATTTAACTTCTTGCAGTCTGCTATACCTGAAGATGCCTTGTTAGGCTCTTGGAAAAGATCTGCTCATAAGCTATGGGTCAATAGGTTACGGCGAGCCTCCACTATAAGAGAGTTCTCACAGGTGATGAATAGTGCATTTATAATTGTGGTTTTATTTCTGGAGGATGAATTTATATTTTTATCTCTTTCAATGGTTTAGGTCCTGGCTGATTTTGTTGCTGCTGTCAATGAAGATTGGTTTTATGAGAGGACAAATTCGGGTTCTGATTGTACCTCAGATGTAATATTCTGGAACTTCTCAACAGTACCACAAACATATTCTGCATTTGCTCTTTATTTGGAGAAATTGGATTTATTGGTTGCTTCTCATGCGAAAAGTGGTCATTCTTCTAATAACTTGGAAATCATCGCCAGACTGGATGGTAAGCACTTTTGCGATTCTTAAAGCCATTCCATCGATGTTTCTCTTCTGTAGTGTCTCCTGAAAATTGCTGGTTTATCATTTGTTGACATGTTAGGATGGTCTATTTTTCTTATTCATCAATTTTCTGTTCCCATTTAGTTGGTTTACAGAAATTCAGATGAATGACAGATGAGACATTGAAAGTATCACACTAGAAGGCAGTAGAGTTGACACTCTTACATGTACTGTCTAAGTATGCTTGAATATGCTCCTAGAATTAGGATTTGGTTTCCAAGAAGAGAATTGAATTGTCCATAAAGAAGCTCATATGGCTGCTTTTCATTTTATTGAGGATAACTTGCCAATGAAGGATGGAGTGTGAAAGGGCCCCGACTATCAGTACAATGACTATTCCTATTTCATGTATCACTACGCTCTTTAGTAGGTTTTTTTGTATTCATGTGTGAGTAATGTGGTCATGTTGGGTGATACCATGTGACTGCTAATAATTTGACTATCTTTCAATGTTATCCACTCTTGTAAGACTCTAATAATTCCCATTTTTGTTCTTTTTGTTTTTAGTTCGATGACAGTACGAAAGTGGTCTTCCACAATGGATACTTTACATCTCCAAATAAACCTCTGCCTTGAAGACAAAATATGAAAAGGAAGAAGCATAAATTTTTCTGAAGATGTTTTGGCTTCATCATGGTACACAGCGATAATGGCATGATCCAGGTGTCGATGAACCCGTTTTGGGGCTCTTTCCTATTTTAGAGGGAGGCAGTGGCCTACTTGTCTAAAGCTATGTTTCTTGGCGAAGGGCAACTCTGTTAGGCAAGAGTGAATTCTCATTTTCAGTCTCGACTTTATTCCAAGTGAAGTTGCGATTGTCGTACAGAATTTGGTGGGTTGTGCAAGTTTTGGCCCAAAATTTTGATTGTCAGGAAAAATTTTCTGTTAGAAGAACAAGCCTCGGTGTTTGTATGTAAATAAAATTCTGTATTAGTTCACCGAGGCATCTCTCTGAGTGTTAGATAAAGGGTGTGTGCAAATTCTACTACAAAAACAAAAAAAGGTGAGTTGTTAAAATTTGCAATAGTAAAACCAATGAGTTTTTGGAGAAAAAAGTGAAAAGCAATGTTCGCAAAGAAAAATTGAGAATAATTACCCCTAAAATTTTTAAATTATTCTAAGCAATTAATATGATTTAAATAATATATTAATATAAATAATAGTTTAAAATTATATAAAATAAGTATGTAGAATAAATAAAATGCATTTGGAAAAATAGATAATAAAAAATAAATAAATTCATAGAAATCAAGATAAGAGAAAAATAATTTTATAAAAAAAAAATATTACTTAGTAATTATAGATTTTTCATTAAATTTTTAATTGAGATTTTTAAGACAGCATGAACTAGCTACTTATATATATGTCTAATTCCTCAAATGGGAAATACGAACTCCAGGTAGTAAGCAACAGTGGCACAATCTCAAGTAATTCTTAGAAGGTCTTTACTTTCCTAGTTTGCAATCCAAGGGAGATGGTTTATTTTTCAAAAAAAATTGGGCTATTTTACCTTATGAACTCTTTACTTTGATGGGTAAAAGGTTATACACCATAATCTCAAATATTGTGTTTCTTTACTTTTATGGTTAGTAACCTTGTGGTTTATATGAAAAGGACCATTTTACCCTCTCATTGAAAAACGTGTCCAACCAAAATCCCCACATGTGCTTCCGAGTGGCATGCTCTGTAATTTATGGAAAGGGACAAGGAGCTAGGAAGTAAAAATGGCTTAACCATCCGTACAAGAGTAAATAGGCATGACATTTTTTAGTGGCTATATAGCACGCCCAATTCTTGATCTGACCCGGGGCTCCGGGAATTTGGTGTTTTGCTAGTCTTTCAAAATAACGACTTGAAAATGGGGGGCTAAATACCCAACCAAGCCATTTCAAGGGAAGTAAAGGAGTTTTAACCTGTCTAGATAATTGCTCGCGATGTAGATAGACACGTCGATAAACCTCATCTGTGTAAAGCTAAAATCAGAGAGTTAAGTTTGGATGAGTCAGTTACATGTGTGACATAAAACATTAATATTAACTCACACTTTTCAGACAGATGAATAAAGATTAAGTGGAATTATAACTGAACTTTTAACTGCAAAGAAATATGTTAACTAACCCAAATGAAAAGCACAGTTTTTCCACGAGCATGGACGGTTCACCCACTTTACATTTCCAACCAGTTGTCATAATTTTCAAATAATTTTACCATTTTCAAATGCCAAATATTTTATGCATACTATAACACGTTGTACAAATAATAAAAAATTATTATTGTTTAAATATATATTGAATTAAAGCATGTTAATATTCATTTTATAATTATCTTTAATATAATTAAAAATTTAGGTAAATAAATGACTAAATAAACTAAGATAATAGTTAAAAAAGAAATTAAAAAATATGAAAAAAGGTAAAAAAGATATAATAGAAAAAAATTGAAATGAGATGAGGAAAAAAAAGAGAGTTAAGAGAGAAATAAAAATAAACACGTTGTGCGAGTGGTGAGGAAAAAAACTTAAACAAAAGAAGAATTCGAAAGTCCAAGACACTAAAACATTTTTACATAGGTCTCTAGCTTAATCTATACTATTATATTAAACGTTAGGGGTAGATAGAAGGCGTTTTGTTGTCTCGACTCTTGAATTTTATTTTATTTTTTCTGCCCTTCATTTGTCAAAATTTTTTTCTTATCTTTTAATTTATTCAAGTATTATCTCTTAACTATTATATTCTCTCAAATCACATCATGTTAATTTTTTTATGTATTTTTCTATCTTTTTTTCTCATATTTTTTATATTTTATTATTATTTTGACTGATATGATTTTGACTCTTTTTTTTTGGTATTTTTAATTTATTTTTGTTTATTTTATTTATAGAGCGCTCATCCATTTAAATTATTTCATAACGTTAAAACACTACAAAAAATAAGGTAAAAACTGACGAATTTTTCAGAATTTCCGCACCGTCAGTAAAACCATCGTTGGAATAGGCTACCGATGGGCACTTGTAGTCGATTAACCGTCGGAAAGTTTTTCCTACGGAATTCCGACAGGTTACCGACAAGTATTTGTTGGTGTTGCCAAATCACCACATCCCCCGCACCTAAACTCGAACACACATATGAAATGGAAGTCAATACATGTGCCCAAGCCTAAGCGAACGGGAGACCAACACACACTCTCGGCTAGGTGGAGCTAAAACGAACTCAGAGTGCGCCAAACAAAACAATTATAGCGGAAGCAAGCATATAAAATCAAACATAATTCACAATGACGGGTTCAACTATCCCTTGAAGCCTGTCCCCGAGTATCAAATGTATCGATTCAATTTCATACATTATCCATATGATCAATAAAATATATAACTTAGTTGAATCTTATACATTAGATCAAACGTATGCAAAATGGAATGCAACTCAACTAAACAAACCCAAATACTCAACTGATACACTTCTCTGCCTAGCTCGAGCACTTGCAAACTAAAAAGTTGAAGGAAGAGAGTCAATCCACCGACTGAGTGAGGGGGCTAAAGCACACCCACACACTACATAATTATAGAGCATAGCACGTATCACATTGATTCACAAGCCGAGGATAGTTTTTGCACACTAAAACATTTTCGTAAAAAAAAAAAAGAACTTTACAATTGCATATACATATACATTATCATTATCATTTCATAGCATTTCTTTCTTTAGGGTCTATCCTCGTCTCACGAATTTACATTTCATTTCATTATACCCGGCAGGGATGGGTTCAATCCAAGTGTTACTCCTTATTAAACATTATACATAAGAACATTAAAACAATATTCATAAACAATCCAACCTTTACTCCATTGCTACCCTAACCATCCATTATTGAACTTCCACGAAAGGGTTGCAATCCCACGACGTGCCCTCGCTGGTTTTGACATCGACGACTCAAGAATATCACGCCTTGCCGAATGGAAAACTATGTTCGGGGTTTACCTGATGGCCCACTACAGTATCGAGTTTCCCAACCCATAGTCTCCGGGGCCCAACATTAACATTTTATTCCATTTCTTTCCATTTCATTACCCGCAACATGAAAGATAACATTACGTACCTTGCATTCATACCTTACCTTGAAACTTAGCATATGCTTAACGTACCTCTCTGTGTCATTCCATTCATACATTTGAGGTAGATCTTAGCTAGCTTTGAGGGACACAGTTTGGAGCATAGCCTTGTTGCAAAACATTTTAGGCTTACATACGCTTGTACATATAGTTTTCAAAACCCGAAATCATTGGACAAAGCCATATACAAACTTTATCAACACATATCTATTATATAAATATAATAGTATAGTCGCATGCGGGCGTGAAAATGAGCACATAGGGTTGTAGGTCGCATTAACTAAAAAAAAAAACAAGCCTAAACCTCACCTTTACCGAAGAGAACTTGCAAACGAGTGTTGACAACCAAGAAAGGGCTAAATAGTGGATCCGACACCTCTCAAAGCAAAATATGAGACAAACAAACGTAAACTTATGACTTAGACTCAATCATGAACCATTTAGACGCACGGCGATACATATGAATACAAGAAAGTGGCATAAGATAGCAATTAAGTGTTCAAATTTTCATTTCACGTTTACACCTTGAATCTCATAGCATAAAATTCGAAATTATATCAAAACATATCATATATTCTTTAATTAATATAATAAGATAAAATTAGAGGTAAAAGAAATTACTTTAAACACCAAACAAATACAAGGGTACACATAATACGTCATAAATACGTAGTTATGTATTCACGTTCGAGTCACACATATACGTATCAAAGAATCAACATATTAATTACGTAACATATTCATAACCAATCATATAACATATGATGATCATAATGGGGGTGGGATAAAAGCGTAAAATAAACATACGAAATTAAATTACAAAATAAAACACACATACACGCATGGAATGGGGGCTCACGGCTGTGAGGGGCTGAATTGGTTGTCTTTCCCGATGTATTCACCCTGAAACTCCCCTGTTTTTACTTCATCTATTATAGCAGCAATGTATCAGCATGGTATGGTGGTGGTGGCAGTAAGAAAACTCAAGGAAAAAGCAACAAAACAAAGCACAACACCTGGCAACAACATAGCATCAAATGGAGGGGAATAGTTCAACATATTCATGGTTTTCTTGCTTTAAAACCTCAAGAACATTAATGACAAAACATTTACAAGTATATAAATGTAATAAAGGAGCTTCAAGGATCATGGAACAAGTCTTACATTTCAAAATGGTGCGAGAATGAGCATGTTTTTCATATTTTCATTCAAACACTAACTATTCATCAAGATCTCCATAACCATGGCATCTTAAGCATAAAACATGATTCTCATGTTTAAAATGTGCATAAAAACATGGAGAACAAGATTCTTAACTTACCTTTGAAGTTGGAGAAGAGAGTAGAGTTTTATGAGCTCAAATGGTTGAAGATATGGTAGGTTTGACTTGTTTGCCTTCTTTCTTGCCTTTCTTGCTTGATTCGATCAAAAGGAAAGAAATAAGAGAGATATGGTAGTGTCTTGGTCAAATAAAGAACAAGAAATGGGTCTTGGGGCTAAAAAACGGGTAGGATAGCTTATATGGTCCATTTGGATCGAGTTTATGTCATCGGAGGTTCAAATGACATCAAAAAATTACGAGGCTTGTTCCATTGGATCCTGTAACATCCCGTTCGTCCGAATTATAAGGTACGCCACGTTTCAACCTTTTTATGTGTTTAATTATGTGATTTTATGTTTTTCGTGGCCCTATTTTGAATTCTTTTAGAGTTTAGGGGCCCCATTGTAATTTTCTCTTTTTAGGGGGTTTTCGGTCATTTCTCGTTCGATCGAGTTGTCGACCTTTTCGACCCCTTCAACGCGTTCGGGGCATCGAAACGAGTCCGTAGACTCTGAGTTTGCTTAAGTCTGACGTCGTTTGCCCCTTCTACCGTTCGTTTTTCGCGCGAGGACCCGGGATAAAACACCCGGATCCTCGTTTAACATGACATAACTCAGCAGCTCTTCCTCTCTCCCGTGATTTTCACTGTTCACACACACTCACGGTGTGTTTTCATGCACAACCCGGAACTCGCTTGTTTCTCGACGGATTTCGACGAACCACTAGTCCTTTTCGACGAGCTCGACGATGCGGTCACAACAGTACTAAGATCTCGATCAAACGACGACCAACGATGGAGATATCGGCCATTTTCAGGCGCGGCTGGAGAGGGGTGGCGGAGCCGCCACTTCGCCGCCCGTTCGCAGCGGCTTACGGCCGCTTTCCGGCGACACGCGCCCCAGTCCCAGTGAGGGGACGTCCCGGCGCAGCGAGGGACATTGGCGGTGCGGCCATCCGGGCCGCGACGGCGCCGCACGCGCCGCCTGAAGCCGCGGTGACGCGCTGGTGAACAGTAACTACGCGGCGGTCCGGTAACTTTTTCCGACGAAGGTTAGTGTTTTCCAAGGTTTTTAGACCCCCTGAGTTCATTTCCGGCATCGTTTTCACCAAATTTTGGCCGTAGGTGGTGGTTCCGGGGAGGCGCGCGACGACAGAAACTTCGGAGGCCAACGACGGCCTTTTTCGGTCATCTTTTGGCCTCGGGCCCTTCACAAAAGTTATTCGGAACGACGAGAACTAGTGGCCTTTGATCACACGACTCCTAATTTGGCCGATTGGCCGCGGATCGCGGCGGCACAGTGGCGGTGCAACGGCGGCGCCACCTCCGGGGATTTTTTTCGGCAAGAAAGCTTAGGGCTTTCGTAAAGCTCGTCACGGGTAAGCCGATGCCTCTTTCGGATCTCATTTTGGTTCACCGGTTTGAAAGTAATTGAAGTTTGAAGATTCTAAGGTTTTCGTATTATTGGTTTTGAAATTGGAGACAATTGGCTTGGAATTTGTAGAAATTGATCGAGGAATTGGATTGAGCACGAGAAATCCTTGCACGGTGGATTTTTGGGATTTTTCCGGCACGTTCCGGCGGCGGCCGAACGGCGGCACTCCGGCGACCTTCGGACAGCTTGTCCGCTTCGTCGTGGTGAGTCCAACACCACTTTCCGTTCGTCAATCGGACACTCGATTTATTTTCTACGAATTTATTTGTGTATTTGGGGCTTGTTTGAATTAATTGTTTAAATGCGAATTAATTGTTATATGTTTGAATTGTTGATCGAAATGTACTCCTATGTGTACGAAATCATGTATGGTATGAAATATGATAAGCTTGGACTTGTAATTTGCGATTTGAACTCCGATTTATTGAATTTATGCTAATTGATTAGATTAGAGGGGATGTTTGTGTAATTTTTGAAACAGGATGAATTTGTTTGATTTGATTAGTTCAACCTTGATAATTGAATCCGTTATGTGATATATGAATTGGGTATGCCATGAATGAATTATCTGAACTTAGCATGGTTAGAATTTAATATGTAATTTCGTGAGCTTTAAATGAAATTTGAAACATGCTCTTATATGATTTGTTTGGCTTTGTAATACGTATAAATTTATGAAACGTTATATGTGAATTTAATTTGATTGCTTTGTAAATGTGCAATATATGAATTGATATGAAATAAAGTGAATTCCATTGCCTTTCGAGTTCCCTTAATTGCATTAATTGTACTCATGGACATGCCTTAATATTTTGTTTTGCTTGAAATTAATATGAATTTGAATCCTTCTTATGTGATTGCATTTTCCGTGCGTCCCGGTGTGGTTGTCTGTCTGAGTCTGAGCTTTGTGGTCTTGTGTGTTCAGTTGGTTCAGGCGCACCCGGGGTGGTGACAGGTGAGTCGTACAGGTTCCGGGGTGAACCATCTGCTGTGTCTTCGGCTGTGTTTGGTGCCAGGTGAGGTTAGGATATAGTTATACCCTATTGCAATGTGCCCGTTTTCGAATGTGTGCGGTTTATAAGCCTTGTATATACGTAGATATGTGTGAAATATGTACTTTGATGGTTTTGTCATAAGTTTGAAAGTAAGAAACGCTATGTACGAGCCTATGTATGCTTAGCTTTGATATGTTATGATTTCGAGGTCGGTCAGTCTGCGTGATATGTACGTACGATATGCATGAGATAAGTCTGTCTGTGTGTGTGTGTGGCGGGTTAAGTTTCTGATATATGTCTGTTTGTCTGTGTGTTTGGGCCCCGGAGAATGGTATGGTAATCTCGGGTCGGCCGTGGGGTCGCCGAGCTCTTCCATCAACATTTTCCTTTTGAGAGTCTCACCTAACCTCGGGAGGTTTGGGGAAGGGTGTTTCTCTTGAGCCGGCGGAAGCAACCGTCGAAGGTTTCAAGGCCGTAATTAAGCCTTGTCTCGTGTGATTTTTGGATAGTTAAGGCCGTCAACCCTTCTATCACCCGGTGTGCAGGTTGGAACTTGTTTTGTTTTGCTTTGTTTTGTCCCTTTGTTTCTGGAAGTTTGGAGATGTGATTTGTACCCGCCGAGTTTCGTTATGTCTGTCGGTTATAAGTTCGTGAAACGGGGGTAGACTCTTAAGTCAAGATAAAATTGGATTTTGTTATTAAACTAATAAGTTATGTTTTGATACGTGTGCTAAGTCTGCATGAGTTGAACGTATGTTTCGAGATATGCTTAAGCTAAGTTTTGTTCGTTACGTTTTGATAAGTCACCCTATATATTTACTATCACGGGAAACTGTTTTGGCGTGCAAAAACTAACCCCCGGGTTCACGAACGTTGCTTCTTCTACTTGTTGTGCTCTATATATATGTAGGTGTGTGTGGGTAGCCCCTCTCTCAGTCTTTGGACTGACCCCTCCCCGTTTATGTTTTTAGTTGCAGGTTCAGGACGTTGGAGTTCGTGCTAGGCGGCGGTGTGTCGTGTCTTTTGAGTCTGTGTCTGTTCGTTTAAGTTTGTTAAGTATTTTATTCTGATTTATGATTCGTAACTTCTGTATAAGATATGTTCTGTGCAGGTTAGGACAGGTGCTTGGATTAGTTGAACTCGTTTTGTGTATGATTGTTCGGGAGAGGATAGGACAGGTTGGCTGGATTAGTTGAACCCGTGTAATGATTTTTAAGCCTGTTCTACATTGTATGTTTAATGTTTGAAAAGTTTTTAAAAAGTTGGTTTTGGTAATGCTTCCGCTGTCATGTTTTGCATATTTTCTTTTGTACAGGGTTAGATATCGCCTAGCTAGTGCGTGTGTTTTTGTTGGTCACCCGTTCGCTGTGACTTGGTGCGTGTGCGGACCTTCCATTTCGTACGCGTGTCGGGCATAGTGCGGGGGTGTGGCGCCTCACGTGCGGGGTGTTACAGATCCAAATCGTTGAAACGAGTCCATCGAAAAAGACAGAACTTGAATCCGAATTCCTGAGCTCAAGATATTGAATATAATATCTTAAGGTGTCCTATTTTCAAATAGGTCCTCAAACCTTCAAAAAAGATCAAATAGGCCCAAAGCCTATTTTCAATTAAGTTTTAAAAACTTTAAATAAATTATAATCACAATTCACATATAATTCATTTAATTCTAAGAAATTAGCATGCTTAACAGCAAATTCATTTCATAATATTTACGAGAAATTAATAACGGATCAATTTAAACATTTTCAAGTCAAGTTAAGCATTTAGATCAATTTAAAACAAATATAACAATTTATTTAGAACTTAAATCAAGTTTTAATTAAATAGATAATAATTAAATCTTGTTATAAACATATAAATATAATTAAAGAAGTGCAAATACGTAAAGTAAACGTACAAGTGTCACAAACCTGTACGTACGAAAGAGCGGGGTGTCACAATCTCCCCCCTTAAGAGAACCTGGTCCTAGTTTCACCGCTCGAGTCAAAACTACAAGGACTTTTCCGTATTCATCCCATGTTCGAGGTTCGTGATGTCCCGATAGGGATTAGCCCGGTAAAGGTCTTCAAGCACAAAGGGGTTTGATCATTTCTCGAAGTGTTAATGGAGTAACTCCTTCATGAACTTGATTCGGGCTTGGAGCAGCTCGAATGTCTCGCATGATAGGAGGGTCTAAATGAGATTCCACACCCACTGTTTGATTCATTCTAAACTAACTCAAAAGCTCAGTGTTACACGAGTGGCGTAGTTACCGAAATCTCACCACTCGCACCTTCCAGATCAAAGATCTTCCAAGTAGGGCCATCCTACGGTTTGTTGTTTTCCTCAAAAGTCCGTTGTAATCATGACCCTTGACTTACCACGTAACCACACTCTCGCACTCTCGAAGTTGTCTCTCGTGACAACTAAACACCCAATAAGCATCTCACATACACAACAAGGAAATAAACAACAATTAAAGATGCATGATGCACGTGCCATGAATGATTTGTGTACCTTTCATCGTTGTTTCAAATTCCTTAACATTCGAATACTTAGGTAAAAGGCCAAAGTTGGAGCTGTAAAGTTCATGGCTCAAAATTCTTGATCTCGGACTTCTTCGATGGACCATTAGTTAAATAACCAACTTCTTCACTTAACTTCACTTCTTATTTACAATGGTTACCCAAAACAAGAGTTCACGCTTGTCTCATCTAGCAATTCCCTTATTTGCGTGAGGATTTGCTTTGGGCGTTCTTTCTTGGAAATCCCTTCTAAATTGCATCTGAGCTTATGCCATCCCGAACTCGACCAACGGTGGAAGTAACAAGGTCCTAGAAGGTTTCAAATCATGCACTCACTATTTCTCGAATCCCTCCAAAATCCTTATTTGATTTCCCGGCATGGCTTTTAGATTCTTTCGTTAGGTAAAAGAATGCTTCTTCTGGAACCACCGAATAACGCATCTCCACCTCCATCACTTCTTGAGATTCCTCACCATTCTTTGTAACGCCCTGACTTTTCGGAAACCCAGGTAAGACGTCACGAGAGATTTTAATTCCGTATTTTGTGAATTATATGCCATCACATGTCCTATGTGTCAACATGAATTTGTTTTAAGTTATGTGCGCTTTAGAATTTAATTATATTTGCTTGGGTTCAAATGCCCAATATTTGAAAGCTTAGGGACCTAATTGTAATTAGGGTGTTTTGGAGCCTTTTCGGATATCTTGAGCTCGGAAATTCGGATTCGAATTCTAACCTTACCATTGGATTCATTTCAAAGATTCGGATCCAATAAAATTAACCTTGTATTTTTCTGAACCCGTTTGCTACCCCTAGTGTTTTAATATCCGATCCGAATGGATCAGATCTTTTGACCTGACCCGTTTGCATTTGACCCTAGCCATTTTAGCTCTAAAAAGAGCTGAAATATCAGCGATCCCCCCCCCCCCCCCCCCCAAAATTTTTTTTTTCACGCGAGACAAGAAAAGAGAAGACAAGAAGAAAAAGAAGAAAACCCAAGCCAGACCCTTTCGAGCTCAAGAACTCCTCATTCGTCTGATCAACGATCCAAGGTAAGCAATGTACTCCTCTCATTACCTGCTTCGATTTAATACCTCTTTCGTGCCCTGATTTCATGCTTATGTGACTATTTTGGGAGATAATGAATACTAAGGGTTTCGGGTTTTGGGGAGTTCGGACTCGTTTCGAAGTTCGATTTGTGCTCTAATATGTTCTATATGTGTTATTTGATGTTATATGTTGATTTTGTGTAGCTGTTAGGAATAGTGCCATGAAAGCCGATGTAATAGTCTGCTTTAGTACTTTCCTTTTGTAAATCACAGACAATCTTTGAATAATACGAATTGAGGCAACACTTCTTTATATGCTCTTGTTTAATTGTGTGTTTCCTTTTGACTGCGCATGTATAAGAACTCCCCTAATCAATATGACTTATAGGACTCAACCATTCAGGTGAAGTGGTTCATGAGAGGAGCCCTATATCACATAAGTTATGATTAGAAATCACTCCAAGACGATGAGTCCAAAAGACAATGGGAGTGTCAACCTGACTCGTTCGAGGCTTGCTCATGTGATCACGTCCTTAAGAAGGACCACCTTGTTTCATGGGGTGCAAAGTGTATAGTTGATATGTGTGTGATACATGGGGGTGCTTACTTATTCTAAGTAGGTACACTAAGGTGTCCCGTGTGAGAAGATTCCTAAATGGGAAAGGAAGTTTCTATATCTGGAAATAGAAACTTCCAGATTAGGAAATATCTCACGAGTCATTGATGTGATTAAGTGATCCTTAAACTTGAGGTTCCATTGATACTTTATGGGCTAACTCTGTAGTCTTAGGTGGAAGTTTTAAAGGGTGTCGCCTTAGACAACTGATTCAAGGCTTATGCTGGGGCTGCACAAGTAGCACATGAAAGTATATGAGAATCGATAAAGGACCTATGCTTGCATTAGCAAGATGATGATCTCTTATTGTGTAAGTCATTCATATGCCATCTACTAGTCCTTGGCCAAGGCAGTCGATCAAGACATCAAGAAAAGAGTTTCATGGATTGAGATCAAATGGATATGAAATGCACTTAGCATTAAGATCAAGATTGTTAGGGTTCTAATTATTCCCTTTCCCTAGATCTTGATTGAGAGATGGGACGTAGGAGGATTGTATCTCACATATGTCAATGACTTAAAGGTTCTATCGAATCGAGATATTCTTATTCAGCTAGGGGTCAAACACTTGTTGCTAGACTGTGGTCGTTTGATCTGTGGACTGATTAATTAATTAGGGAATTAATTAATTAGGGTCACTGCTAATTGAATTAAGAACCTAAAGGGTCACACACAATAACCCGGTCACGTGGGTTAAGGCTTGAATCGATTAAATGAGTTGATCGAACCATTAAGAGAATGGTGGGACCCACACGTGTGGGAGGCGTGAATGACACGTGTCCTTATGGACACGTGTAGTCACGTGTAAGGATGTCTATATATTAAATAATTAATGTGTTAATTTGTAGCACCCGAGCGCAAGGTACCACATCCCCCGCACCGAGACCAGACCCGAATATGAAATAGACAATCCATACCCGAGCTAAATCACGACGAACGGGGACATACACACTCGCTAGGCTAGGCGGGAGCTGACTTTCGCAACCAAAGAGACAAATAAAACCGAAATATTACCAATGCGGAAGCTAAGCACTTTCATAAATAGCAAGATAAGCAAAGAGTAACGAGTTCAACTAGCATAGATACCTAATCCCGAAATTCCAACAAAATCACAAAACACCATCTACGGGTTCCTTCTTGTTATTATAAACTCATTCAGAATTCATGAAAACAACAACAATCAATACAAATCTTACATTCTTCATCACCTGACCAAATCATAGTACAATATGCATATGAATAGACTCTGACTTAACCGAAAGACTTAACAGACTTGACATCCCGCCTAGCACTCCAAACCTGCAAGAACACTGAAAACAATCCGGGTTCAGTCTATACGAGACTGGTGGGTATAAAACGGCATAAGTATCATATAAGACAATATTTAAACATTCACATGCAAGTAATATTCCAAAATGAGGTTTTTAGAGCATTTCCCAAGTGGGTGAAATAAGGAAGTCATCAAAAGGGATTATAACATTCATTTTCATTCTTTAGGTCTTTTGTGGCCCGGCGAGTAGGCATGCATTATCTCCAACCAACACCTCGTGTAGTTCATTAAACATTCTTTCTTTATTTCTTTCTTTCATGCATTTCATTCTTTCAGGCACATTCATAGACATTTACACCTTCTTTCTCCGGGTGATGGCCGGGTGATCGGCCCGAACCATCCATGCATTAACCAAAAAGGGTTTCATGAGTCCCCAGATGGCACTCAGCGTCCATTCCTCGCTAACTCCTAACGAGGTCCGATTACACTGTTCATTGGTGGAACTAGTGTGAGGGATCACCATCAGCCCATGCCTCCTCGGGTCACCACTCACACCAAGTCCCTGGGCCCCATTCTGTGCATTCATTCATTCTTTTCTCGCCAAAACATTTGGTAGGTTCATGAAAGAAGGGTTTTACTTTTAAAATCATTGACCCTTGAAAACGACTCCATATACATATATACTTTTGGCTGAAATCTTTACACATTGGGAGTATATAGGGCTATTTAACTAAATAGTAGAGAAACCCACCTATACGCCTTTTACCGAACAAAACCAAGAAGGCTAGAAGACTTGAAAGTGTCCTATGAACCCGGTATGTCTCCGCCCCCGAGAAAACTGTACAAAGATAACGTAACGTGTTCGTGAGACTCAAGACCCCAAATGAACCATATATGACGCACGACATGCAATGAACAGGATATGAATGCATAAGAGATGATGTTATGTCATGAACATGTTTATATACACAATTAATGCATCTAGAGCATATAGACAAGTCATTCATTCTTTCAAGGAAGCGTTCATATTCATTAAGTTCATAACTTTCACATTTCAGATCATGGGAATGACCGACCGAGTTCGAAACCACCAACGGATCAAGTACTCGCACGGACCTCGACGATAACAAGACATCCTAAAGGAGGTTTGGTGTAGATGACAGGAGTAAGCCTCACCATTTGAGTTATGATCTTACGTGAGTTCGGGAGAAGGGTTGGAGCACTACAACTCAAGGATCTACATTTTAACAGTGGAACCTGGGGACCAGGTTCTCTTAAGGGGGGAAGGTTGCGACACCCCGTATTCTCGAAGGGCGTCCAGACGACATTAACAAGTAAGTCTCTACACTTGTGTGTGTTTAATTTAAGAGTTCTTGAATTATGTGATTTAATATAAATCCAATTTAATATGTGATAATTCGAATTTATTCCATGAAATAATTGTCAAGTTGATTTTAAATCCATCATGTTACTTAACTTGTTTAATTTCGGTTTACTTGAATTCCTTGAGATTAATTGTCAATCATGTGTTTACGAAATATCGTTAAATTGTACGAAAGGTTTCTAAAATTAAATTGAATTAAGCTATAATTGGTAAATCTCTCTTTCATTTTAATTTATAAAATTAATTCGGAGTTTGAATGTTTATTCGTAACTTTACCAATTTTGTTTACGATTATTTGTACGCGATATGTCTCTTTGCTACGCAATAAGGATATCCGGTTGTATATAGCTTGTGCACAAGACACATTTCTCCCAATCCCTTTTCTCTCTCTCTCTCTCCTCTCCCACTCTCTCTTTCCCGTGGGTCACTATGCGCGGCTTCGTTTACGAGCCCATAACTCGATCGTTTCTCGACGGAATTCAACAAACGAATAGTCCATTTTGATTATCTTGACGAGATGTACGCAAGAGTACCAATCTCATGGACTAACGATGAACGGTGGTGGAGTTATGGCCGGATTTCAGTAGCAGCGGCGGAGCTGTCAGACCGCAGCCACTTCGCCGGCGTCCCGCGGCGGTTTCTGGCCACCATTTGAGGCACGCACCCCAGATCCAGGAAGTAGACGTCCCGGCGCACCACTTGACGTCGGCAGCACGGCCATCGGAGCAGTGACGGAGCCGCACGCGCCGCCTGAAGCTCGCGGCGGCAGCGCGAGTTACTGTAGCGGCGGGTTTCGCCGCCTTCCGGCGGTGGTTTTCGATGGGGCTTGATGGTTTCCAAGGTTTTTCGACCCCCTGAGTTCATTTCCGCGTCAATTTCACCAGATCTTGGCCGTAGGTGGTGGTTCCGGCGACGTGGGCGGCGACAGAAACTTCGGCGGCCAACGGGGGCCTTTTTCGGCCATCTTTTGGTCTCGGGCTCTTCATGAAAGTTGTTCAGAATGACGAGAATTAGTGGCCTGTGATCACGCGACTCCAGATTCGGTGGCTTGGCGGCGGATCGCCGGCGGCATAGTGGCGATGCAACGGCGGCGCTAGCTCCGAGGATTTTTTCGGCGAGCTACCTTAGGGCTTTCGAAGAGCTCGTCACGGGTAAGACAATGCCTTTTACGGATCACATTTTGGTTCACCGGTTTGGAAGTAATTTGAGTTTGAAGATTTAGGGTTTTCGTGTTCTTAGATTTCAGATCTAGGACAATCGGCTTGGAATTTTTAGAAATTGATCGAGGATTCGGAACGGGCACGAAGACTTCATTCAGGACTGATTTTTCGGGATTTTTCCGGCGACCTTCGGCGGCGGCCCGACTGCGGTCCGGCCAAATTCCGGCAGCTACAGTGGTGGCGTTCCGGCGGCGTCTGGTCAGAATGTTCGTCTCGATGTGGTGAGTTCAACGCCACTTTCCGTTCGTTAATCGGACACTCGATCTATTTATTACGAATTATTTTGCGTAATTGTGATTATTTGAATTAATTGTTTTAAGTGCAAATAAATTGGTTATTGTTGGTTTGTTGATCGAGATGTATTCCAATAGTATTCGAAAACATGTATTGAATGGATTGTGATATGTATGAATATTTCAATTTACAATTTGAATCCGATGTGATGAATTTATGCTATGTGTTTAGATATGAAAGGGTGTTAGTGTAATATCTAGAAACTAATCTTTTATGTGACTAAATGAACTTGAATGATATTTTAGAAGAACGAACATGTTGTGATTTCTCTATATGGATTTGAGACGTTCTCAATGTTATGTTTGTTGTAAATTGTGTTTCCAATATTAAATTGAGATACATGAAAGATGCTTGAACAACTTGAGACTTTATGCATGATAGGAGTTAGAATTGTAATATCTTGATTTACTCTTATTACTTGAAAATGGTATATTATGAATTATGATAAATTGATAATTGTCATGCTTGTAAATAATTAATTCCTAGTTGAATAATTGTATAAACACTTTAAACGAACAATTATGCTTAGTAATCAACTAAGGGGATGTATGTGTAATAATTCTAAACTTTTATACATGACTTAGGGGATGTAAGTGTAATATTTATGAAACTATGAATGTAACTTGAGCTTGTGTACCAAACATGTTGTGAAGTTGTGAAGTATGATCTTAAGTGAATTAAATGCACTCTTTATTTGTATCAAATATGCCATCTACGTACAACAACCTTGTATGTTTATATGATCAAGTTGCTCTTACTTATGCACTTTATAACTCGACATGAACTTGATGCTTAATTATAATATTATAATTGAACCCTGTGACATTGGATGATTTAATATGCATTTTTGTGAATACATTGACTTCCTAAATTGATCTTGCATCTTTGGATATGGAATTGCATGTTGGTTGCTTGTAAATATGACCTTGTTGAGCATTGCTATGCTTTGAATGACCACGACACCATATCTAAGCACAACATGAACACTTATGCATAACCACGATCATGTTGAGCAACGCCGTGCGTCTTGTTTGGTTCATATAGAGTCTAAGCCTGGGCTTCTGTATGTCTTGTCACAGAGTTTGGTGGTGCCGGTGGGCCTGAGGTTTAGAGTGTTTGGCCCTTCACACTCTCAGACTCTACTTTCACGAGGTGAGGTTTAGGATTTTGTATAGTAATGCGACCTATGGCCTTTATATGCTGATTTCTACCCTTGCATGCGAGTATATCTTATTATAAATACATACGTGTTGAATATGATATGTTTATGACCTTGCGTGCGTCCTGCTTGTGTGGGAGCCTTCGTGGCTTAAATTCCACAGCGTGGGAATATATAAAAATAAGTTTTTGAGGCATACGTAAGCTATTTTGGAAAAATCAGTTGTGTTATGTTTCTTTAGCGAGTTGGCCATGTTATATGGTACCTGTTCTATTCTGTTCTATTATGTTATGGATCCTAGGAACTGCAGGAATGGGTACCCCCGGGACAGTTAAGGCCGACGGGGCATTTATCCATTGCGTTCCGAGTAGCTGCGGGAGTGGGTACCCCCGGGACGGTTAGGGCCGTCGGGGCATTTATCCATTGCATAGTTCCATTTGAGATATCATTGCGCGACTTTAGGGTGATGGAGGAGGCGTGATATCTTGAGCCTTCGGCTAAGGCTGGGGATGCCTCTTGTGGGGTTCGCTACCCTCTTGAGATCGAGTCTATTTTAGACGGTGTTATTATAGATGGTTTTTGGGGACTGTACATCTCCTCCATCATTGGTGTAGCGGTTGAATTGATTTTGATTTATGCTCTGAGGAGTAAAGGTGGGAAGCTCGTACTCGCCGAGCAGTTGATTATGTTATGTTATGGAATTATGAATCGGGATAGAGTCTTTCTGGAAAACGGTTTCTAAACTTATATCTATATCTTATTCGGGTTCTTTCAAAACGTTTTGGTATGTAACACCTATCCCCGGTTCATGAGTCCATCCTTTTTATTCTGTGCTATACTCCTTATATATATATATTGTGGGTGTGCGTTAGCCCCCTCACTCGGTCAAGTTGATTGACCCCTCATTTACACTTTTAGTTGCAGGTTGTTGGCGTTTGCTAGGCGGAAGTGAGTCCTTTGAGTTGCACTTCGTCGGTCTAGTCTTTCTATTTGCATTTGTCTTTTCATACACTTTACTTATGCTTTGACTTGTAGACTTGAGATTATACTTTACTATTCGGTAGCCCTGCGTGGCACTCTCATTCGGCCCTTGTGGCACTTGATGATTATTACTTTATGTTGATATTCGGGACTAGGGATTTATGCTAGTTGAACCCGTCACTTGTTATGTTTGTTGATCTATTATTCGGGAGTAGGTATCTATGCTAGTTGAACCCGTCACCTGCTTTGTATATTTTGTTTTAAATGCTTCCGCTATCTATTGTTGTTGGTTTTAATTGCTTCCGAACTCTGAGTTTTGGTCAAGTTAGATCCGCCTAGCCTAGTGTGTGAGTTGGTCTCCCGTTCGCTCTGATTCGGATTCGGGCATGGACTTTCATTTCATGTTCCGGGTCTGGGTCATAGTGCGGGGGATGTGGCACTTCTCCGTTTGGGGTGTTACATCCTTAAGGGGACCGGGCCGGTGTGCCAGCGATGACGCTGGGCCCTTTAGGGGGGGTGGACTGTAATAGCCTAAGGAGCTTGTCCCACATCGGTTGGAGAGGGGAACAAAGCCTCCTTTATAAGGGGGTAGATACCTTTCCCTTGTTGAGGCCTTTTCCTGGGTGGGTGCCTTTGGGCTTAAATTCCACCGGGAAGAACAAAACCGTGAGGGTGGTGTCGCTTAGCCCACCAAAGCGGACAATATCGACAGGCGGGTTTTCGGGTTGTTACAAATGGTATCAGAGCCGGGGCCCGGGCCTGTGTGCCAGCGAGGACGCTGGGCCCTCATAGGGGGGGTGGACTGTAATAGCCTAAGGTGCTTGTCCCACATCGATTGGAGAGGGGAACAAAGCCTCCTTTATAAGGGGGTGGATACCTTTCCCTTGTTGAGGCCTTTTCCTGGGTGGGTGCCTTTGGGCTTAAATTCCACCGGGAAGAACAAAACCGTGAGGGTGGTATCGCTTTAGCCCACCAAAGCGGACAATATCGACAGGTGGGTTTTCGGGTTGTTACATTAACCAAAGGAATCTTCCTATTCCTCAGCTCTTGAAACTTCCTTTCTAGAATCTTAGCGGGCTTCAAAACATTAGTCAAATTCGGTTCCAATGGTATCTCTTCTATCGGCACAACCTCTGTCTCATCTGAGAAACACTTGCGAAGCTGAGATACATGAAATACGTTGTGGATTCCTGTTAGACCTACAGGCAAGTCCAATCTATAAGCAGTCGGTCCGACTCTCTCAAGTATCTCATACGGTCCAACATAGCTTCTGTTGCTTCTCTAATCCACTTAGCTAAACTCACTCTGATCTATCCTTCCTCAGTACATCTTGCTTCATCCAAATCCCAATACAACGGGGATTTACATTTCCTTCCATACAAGGCTTCATATGGAGCAGCTTTAATAGAAGCTTGATAACTATTGTTGTATGCAAACTCCACAAGAGGTAAACACTCTTTCCAACTTTCTTGGAAGTCCAAAGCGCAAGCTCTTAGCATATCTTCCAAGTATTTGATCATCCTTTCTGATTGTCCATCCGTCTGAGGATGCGCTGCAGTACTGAAGTTCAACTTTGTTCCCATCAAAGTCTGAATCTCTTTCCACAATTGCGACGTGAATTTCGGATCTCTGTCCGATACTATGCTGCTCGGAACTCCATGTAGTCTGACAATCTCTTGCTGGTACAACTTTGCCAACGTGCTGACCTTATCCGTCGTCTTTACTGGCAAAAAGTGTGTGGACTTTGTCAATCGATCAATTATCACCCAGATACTATCTTGTCCTCCTCTGACTTTGAGTAATCTAGTGAAAAAATCCATCGTGATTTGCTCCCATTTCCATGTCGGAATCAATAATGGTTGCAACTTCCCACTTGGCTTCTGGTGCTCAGCTTTAACTTTCTGACAAGTTAAACACTTCTTGACATAGTTTGGCTATGTCTCTCTTCATTCCGTTCCACCAGAAATGCGTCTTAACATCTTGATACATCTTAGTGCCTCCGGGATGTATCGTGTACTTAGTCTTATGCGCTTCGTCGAGAATCTCTTTCCTCAAAACGGTTGCTACGCATATTCGACCTTTGTACCTCAATATTCCATGTTCATTAACCCTGAACTTAGTCTCATCATCTTTCTCCTTAGATTCGAGCATTTCTTGATCCACTCGTCGTTCTTCTGTGCTTCCAACACTTGTTCTTTCAACGGTGATATCATCACAACATTCGCGATTTGGGCTTTAGTTATCACCTCCATTCTTTCTCTTCGATCAATCTCGGGATTGGCAGAAATCTGAGCCAAACGAAATTTCCTACTCAGTGCATTGGCTACAACATTTGCCTTTCCTGGATGGTACTGAATAATGCAATCGTAATCTTCCAGAAATTCCATCCATCTCCTCTGTCGCATATTCAACTCCTTCTGAGTGAATAGATATCGCAGGCTCTTATGATCGGTAAAGATCTCAAACGTAACCCCATACAGGTAATGTCTCCACTTTCCAAGAGCAAAAATTATCGCTGCTAACTCCAAATCATGTGTCGGGTAGTTAACTTCACGCGTTTTGAGTTTCCTTGATGCATACGCAATCACCTTTCCATTATGCATCAAAACTCCTCCTAGTCCTTCTTTTGAAGCATCAGTGTAGACTGTATATCCTTCTTTTCCTTCTGGTAATGCTACCACGGGTGCAGTTGTTAGCATCTCCTTCAATCTATGAAAACTTTGCTCACACTTCTCAGTCCATTCAAACTTCCCTTCTTTCTTTGTCAACTTAGTGAGAGGTGTAGCTGTCTTCGAGAAATCTTTGACAAACCTTCGGTAGTAGCCAGCTAATCCCAGAAAACTCCTTACTTCTGAAGGATTCTTCGGTGACTTCCAATCCATAATCGTTTCGATCTTCGAGGGATCTAATTCGATTCCAGATCCTGATATGATGTGTCCAAGAAACGTAACTCTCTCAAGCCAGAACTCACATTTTCTGAACTTTTCATATAGCTTGTGATCCAGGAAAGTGCGTAACACGATTCGAAGATGTTCAGCATGTTCCTCCGGTGTCTTTGAAAACGCCAATATATCGTCGATGAAGATTACTACAAACTTGTTGAGAAACGACTTGAATATACGGTGCATCATATCTATGAATGCAGCTGGTGCGTTCGTCAAACCAAATGGCATTACTACAAACTCATAATGTCCGTGTCGGCTGTTGAAAGCAGTCTTCGGAATATCTGCTTCCCTGATCTTCAATTGACTCAGATCTAACTTAGAGTAGACCTTCGATCCTTGAAGTATATCGACCAGTTCTTCGATATGAGGGAGAGGAAACTTATTCTTGATCGTCATCCTATTTAGCTCCCGATAGTCAATGCATAAACGCAATGATCCATCCTTCTTCTTAACGAAAAGCACAGGCGCTCCCCACGGCGTTGTGCTCGGTCGGACATATCCAGACTCTATCAGTTCGTCCAATTGCATCCTCAATTCTTCCAATTTAGCTGGAGCCATTCTATAAGGTGTCTTTGAGTACGGCTCAGCTCCAGATATCGTCTCGATTGTAAACTCCAACTCTTGGTCAGGAGGTAATGAATTCAAATGTTCAGGAAATACGTCTAAGAATTCATTCACTACTTCCACTTCTTCGATCTTCAGTTGATATTTCGGTCTATTCAAAAGATAAGCAACAAATCCACTAGCTCCTTTTTTAATCAACTTCTTAGCTTCCATCGAAGAAATCACTGATAACTTCTCAACTTTCTTTTCTGATGTCCCACTTTCATCTTCTTCTAAGATGATCTCTTTCTTGTAACAATCCAACTTAGCTCGGTACTTAGACAACCAATCCATACCAAGTATGACATCGTATCTTGTCATCGGTAACTCAATAAGATCCGTCGGGTAACAACGGGTACCAATACATATAGGGCAACGTTTATATACTTGATTCGTAACATGGCAAGTTCCCAAAGGAGAACTCACTTCAAATTTACATGGCAAGTATTCAAGTGGAAACTGTAAATGCGCACATAATTTACATGCAACAAATGAATGCGTAGCACCAGGGTCATATAAGACTCTTAACTGGCATGTTAAGAATTTGCACAATACCTTCCACAACAGACGAAGGATCAACCTCATCCTTACCATCCAAAGCATAAGCTCTGCCTTTGACCACCGGTTTGTTCGTTGTACCCACCACCGCTTTTTCCTTTATCCTGGACCCCAAATTTGCTGATCTTGTGTGGGCAACTATCCATCTGGTGCTCAGGGGAACCACACGCGAAACATTGTCCAGCTTTCTTGTGACAGTTCTCCTCAGTGTATCCCGTTCGGCGACAATAGCTGCAAACAATTTCCTCTGGACCTGGCTGAGGTGCACTTTGTTGCTGTGGCGCCCTTTGTTGTTGCTGTGGCGCTTTCTGCTTATGTGCTTGCTGTTTCTGTGGAGCCTTCTGCTGCTGATGCAGTGGTGCTACCATTGGCTTCTTTCCGGTTCCTTGGGGAAAAGATCCGGATGGTCGCTTGTTCCCTTGATAAGGCTTAGGGTTAGAAGGTCCTTGATGCGCAGTAGTTATCTTGATCTCCTTGTGTGCAGCTTCAACCCTTAGCGCTCTATCAATAGCCCGGTTGTAGGTCTCAATGTCCAAAGAAGCAAGTGCCCACCGAAGTTCGGGCTTCAGTCCATCAATAAACCGCTTCGTCTTGCGACGTTCATCATTCAGAATATGAGGTGCATACTTGATCAGCCTCACAAACCTAGCCTCATACTTCATCACGTTCATAGTTCCTTGAACTAGACTCATAAACTCAGCCTCTCGTTCATCATGAGTTACTTGAGGAGTGTACTTCTGCTGAAACTCTCTAATAAACTAATCCCAACTTCCTTCAACGTTGTTCTCAATCCACATATGCTGAACGTGCTTCCACCAATTGTATGCAGCTCCTTCCATAAGAAAAGTAGCATACCGAACTCGTTCACGATCCTCTGGGTAGATCTCCATAGCCTCGAAAATCTTCTAAAGACTAGTAATCCAATTTTCATCCTTTAGGTCGTTTGGTTCTCCATAGAACTTAGGTGGATTCATCCTCAGAAACTTCTCCAGTCACCTTTCATTATGAGGATTATCTCTCTAATTACAAGCTCTTGCGAATTGTCGTAGCACATCCCTTAATTCTGGAGTTCCCTCCAGTTCAGGGGGTGGCGTGACATCTCTTTGGGGTGGCAGTGGTGGTACACGATTCCGGGGTGCTCTTCTCGGTGGCATGTTGTTACTGAATTCATAAGCATTCAGATGCATATTCGATGCATGACATATAATGATTCACAGAATCCGTAACCACGTATTCACATTCCCACGTAGTCACATATAAGTATGAGAACAACACATTCCCATAACAACATATCAGCAATGATTCCAACATATCATGTAATCAGAAACAACTATCAGACAACATGTAAACGAGAACAGAAGCTCGTGTAACATATCAATCATATCAGAAACATGTATAACATATCCCAAAACATGATCAACATGTAAACGGGAACAGAATGTGTACTGTCATATCAACCAGAACTGTAACATGTATAATATGATCAGAAGCATGATCAATCCAACAACAAGAATATCAGCATGCTAACAATAAATGAAATGGCATGATCCTATCAACGGTCCTAATGGTATCTTGAAGCAACTCTAAGACTCACGCAATGAAAGTTATGGAAAGCAGTAAACAGATATCCAACATAAAGCCAAAAGTGTTATAACTGTGCAAGGTTTGGTAAAATTTACTACAGGCCACATGTTAACAGTATTAATTCAAAATGGGGAGTACCCGATACTATCGAGTTGACTCCCTTACAGGCCTTACCAATCCGTCCAACCCTGCTGAAAATAACCTAGTAGGTACCAAGTCATCTGAACCGTTATCCGTGGTGCCAAAAGTCGGGGATCATCTACCGGCTATACATCCCCTCATCCAAAAGTCAGTCCTGAACTGTCCCGGCTATACGTCTGCCATCCATAGATAGATAAATATGCATCAGTACTCTATACAGAAACCTCCATCAGCAATCAACCCTGATAACTGTGGTTCAAAGAACCCCTGGTGGTGTCATCATAAACAGCAACAACCTCAGCCTGTCCGTGTCCTGCTGGGTTATCACCGCCATCGTCATCATCATCATCCGATCCTCCATCGCCTCCATCAGACTGCTCCTGCATAGGCTCGGGCTCCTGAGAAGCCTGACTGATATCTAGACCCTCGACCTCCTCAACTGCCTGCTCATCGGATAAGTGATAGGTATCATACAGGCTAGCTCTCACGCGTGTACGGTAGTGCTGGTGACGCTCCATAGAAGTGTCACGGTCGATAGTCATCTGCATAAGATCTACCTCCAACTCAGCAATACGAGCAGCCCTCTGATCAGCAATATGAGTCATCTCTGCAGCAAGCTCACGAGCGATGTCCCTATCAATCTGGTACTGCAGTGACTGATCCTGATGGCGCATAGACTCCAACCTGACCTCACGGGTCCTCTGATACTCCTGAAAGTAACCATCTCTCTCAGACTCGAGATAGTGCACAACTCTGTTAGGATAGAAATACCCCGGCCCGCTACTGTTCCTAGATCTGCTCCAGGTACAGAAACGAGTGCCTCCACGGCGAGAAACTGCCACAGTACGCGGGGCCTCAAACTGCTCAGAGAAAGCCTCATCCATCTGCTGATTAGGATCCTTGTGTGGCTGAACTGCCATAGCTCTACAGAAGATACCACAGATATGAAATCCAGATAACAGAACCATGCAATCCCCAAATATCCTGTCTCGATGCAATATGAGAATGATCCTGGATGCAATGCGTGAACAATCCATGATGCAACATGAGAGAAATCTAGGTTAAGTCTCTTCTTACTTAACTCGATGCTCTGATACCACCTTAGGCTGTAACGCCCCCACCCGTACTGGAACAAGAGGAGAGCGGCGTCTCAACCCCAGCACTGAAGCACCTCCCAAGTAATGGTGTGAGCCATCACTCAAGAAATACTCCAGCGAACGGCTGTCTATCTCAGAACTATACATGTATAACAATGTAGCTATGCAGCGGAAAATCAGAGTATTTTAAAACTTTTCAAAACATGTGCGTGATGGCATGTAACAAGCAAGAACATATCGATCGTGTAAGATAGACTCGGCATATCAGAACATGTAACATATTCACGTATAAATACCGATACAGCAAAGTTCAAAATATCGGTAGCAGAGTAGCAGAAAGAGTATAACAAGGATACTCAAGTATTCAGAAATATAAAGTGATGCAGCCATAAAACATATGCAGGACACAAAAGAGAAAGTACTACTAAGTCCTGACTGAAACAAAAATGACAATCTAGAGCTTCAAGATACCTCTAGACTGCGGCTGTAAGACCTGAAACCACGAGGCAAGAAAATGGGAGAGGTATTAGTCAAAAGGACTAAGTGAGGGAATACTTAAAAGAAAGCACTAAGTGATAAAGAACTTGAAGTAAAGTTCAAAACTGTTAATGCAAAGCTTTAAAGAAGAACTTGAAACAAGTTCCGTTGGTAAAATTGTTTGAATGCGATACTGTAAAAGAATGCACGTTTTAAAACTCTTTCATAAATGCTATCACACGCGCACACATATGCTGTAGATGGTTCATTGTTCTTTCATAAAACGGGATAAGGGTAAAGTGAACTTTTCCAAATATGAACCATCCTTTATGAAACAGATTTTTACCCGCAAGCTAGGCTTCTCCATCCTTACTCCAAAAAACAAGATGAAGTAGAGTATCGGACCAGGATCAACAATAACTCCACGTATAGTAGAGCATCGGACCAAGGTCAACAATACTCCACTAACACATACAAACATACACCATCCTCCACCGGTTGTCACTTCGGGTAGCTAGCCCTAAGCGACCTGTAAACATGTAATGGGAATAGATTTGTTATCCGTTCCCAGACAGATTGTCCTGACTTAACAAACCTCCTGTTAAAAGTCGGTGTCAATTGTCTAATTGTGGCGGCCGGTATTGGTGATGTCGTTGGCGCACACCTCCCGAACATCACCTCCACACATAACGGCCGGGCCCAAACTGTAAATTGTATGCTTGCATTTCAGAATTAGCAGTGACCAGAGTACCACTCCAGTATGCTAACAATACCATGTGAAACTGTAACTGTAACATATGATGCTGTCTGTAAAACTGTACTTTGAAAACATATGCAGATCATGTAACTGTCTTTGAACAAGAATGCAGAACTTTGGAAAACATGTGCTGTAGATCAAGGTATACTATTAAAGTATGAATGATCCTTTCAAAAGTATGTCCCGATAAAAGGGATAGGTTAAAACGAGGTTTAGCTTTGAATTTCAAAACATATGATATGATAGTATAATCGCGGTTCCAGTTGGAAAACATTTATAACTTCACCTCACCTAATAGTAACAAAAGGTAGGTAGACAGATTACGCGGTGCCCTGGGGATCCCAGTGCTCAACTTTAACTCCTGTAGGTGGTGTATTAGAGTGAGCTTAAGAACTAAGACCCACTACTAACCAAGGTGCATATGAAATGCATGAAATATATGAACAAGGAACATGTAACACAAGAGAGTAATACCATTTAAGGTATTCAAGAAAGGTAACACACCAAGGAATATGTTAAAGTGAGTTACTCTCAACGTGAGACTATGATCTTACTATAACCGAGTAAGCTTTAGTCAAATTATGAATCCTATCGCAAACCTTAAGTTATGAAAGAAGTCCACGAAAGAAAACACATTTTGAAAACACATTTTAGACCCTGGATATGGAAACCCGAGGTGCAAATGTCTATTAAGAAAGCACAATTTTTATTTCATTTTTACTATTCAAAAGTACTATTCTAGATTACTATTCACATATCGGGTCAAAGGGTCGGGTCAAACCCTTACTATACACACACCCACACACACGGTACACACACACACCATGCATGTACACACACACACACGGCATGCACACACACACACACACACACACCCTAATTAAATTATGGTCTTGATTATAACCTATAGTTTCAAGTTCATGTCATTATAATCAAGTGTAATCTAGGTTAAAGGTATAACCTATGGTTAAGAGGTCCAATTAAGGCATAAGATCAAGTTATGAAACACTATTCTATCTTAGGTTATAACATGTGACACTATTAAAGTGTATAACACATGATCAAGGCTTTAATCCATTAATCCATATCATATCATAAGCTCAATTCATAATTCATGAATCATATAACCATATAACAACATGTCTCAACATATATCCTATCATATCATGAACCTTAGGCATGTAACATGTAACAAATTAATTCCAATACCAACATGTAACAAGTTGTGACGTAATTGATTATAAATCACTATTCAATTAGCTAACATGCATGAACATAATTCAAATTCCATAATCATGCATCAATTCTCATAATATAACAACCATATCACATGATCATAGCATATACTAGAGCAATTCATAACATATTCAAGCATATACTAAACAATTAAAACATATATTCAAACATATCATGAAAACTATATAATAAATGCATAAAATAAAATCCTATATGGCTTAGGGAACACCCTAAGACCCAACCTAAACATAATATAAACATACCATACCATAAAAACATAAACTAACTAAAACATAACATAAAACAAAACAACTAACCTAGCTAATGGAGGGGGGAGCCGACGACAAAGAGGGGGAGGAGGGAGAGGAAGAAAGGGTGTTGTCAACACTACTTTGAAAACTTAGAATGAATAGTGAATTCTCATGTACGAACGTACGCTTCAAAATTTCAAGCTAGGGTTTGAATCAAGAGTTGTAAAACATCTCATAAATCTTGAAATAGCTCAAGTAGTGCAAATCCAGAGAGAAAACATTTTCCGAATGAAAACCGTTCGTAGTAGGAATAGTGAACTAGGGTTTTTCGTAAACATTTTCAATAAAAGAAAGCTCCAGATTAGATTTCCAAGCCAAGAATAATTTCAAAAGACTCGTCTCGACTCAAGGGTCGATTTGACTGTAAACTTGAGTAGGAAAAGATATCAGAATCAAAAGCTCATTTTCAGATGAATAGTAACTTTGGTCGGTAAGTTCCAAAAATACCCTTGTGGTTCAAGAAAGTCTCTCTGAGTTTGGGAAACAAATTCAAACGATTGGGAAACATGTGTGGTGAACCTCTAGGGTTCGAGTAGCAATATGAACAAGGTAGGCTCGGAATATGAATAGTAAACTGTATCAAAGGTCAAGAATTCCCCCTTCAAACATGTCAAATTATATACGAGCACAAAGTTCATGTAAGAATGCATTGAATGTAGGTTCAGAAAGTTGGATCACGGTCTATAAACGCTTTACCAATGCCCTTAGCTTACCGTTTTCATCCAGGCCCTGTTTTGGGCTGTTTCAAAACTCAACTAGAGCCAGATGCTCGTCCCACTTATCCTGGAAATCCAAAGCACACGACCTAAGCATATCCTCCAAATACTGTATTAACCTCTCAAATTGACCGTCCGTTTGAGGATGCGAAGCGGTGCTAAACTTGACCCGGGTGCCCAAACATTTCTGAAGATTCTGCCAGAAGATCGAAGTAAATCGTGGATCCTGATCTGAAACAATACTAGCCGGAACCCCATGTAGTCTTACAATCTCCCGAACATAAAACTCAGCTAGCTTTAGAACTTTCTCGGACATCCGAACCTTGAGGAAATGAGCAGACTTAGTCAATCCGTCCACAATTACCCAAATTGCATCAAACCCTCCTTTGACTCTAGGCAAGCTGGACACGAAGTCCATCGTCACTTGCTCCCACATCCACTCGGGAATAGGAAGTGGTTGGAGAGTTTCTCCCGGCTTCTGGTGCTCTGCATTCACCTTTTGACACGTTAGACATCGCTTCACAAAGTTCGCAACGACCCTTTTCATGCCATTCCACCAGAATTTCCCTTTCAGGTCCCGATACATCTTAGTACCTTCCAGATGAATCGAGTACCCAGAGCGATGTGCCTCCTCAAGTACAAGCCTCTTGAGCTCTTCTAGGACACATATTCTCGCTTTGAACCTTAACAAACCGAAATCATCAATTCCAAACTTAGAATTCGGCTCATCTCTAGAACGAGCTACCAACTACTAAATTTCTGCATCTGAATTATGAGCTTCCAACAACTACTATTTCAAATCTGGTATTACTGTAAGATTAGCCAACCAAGTTCCCAAAACTGAGATCTCTGAACCCGAACTTGAAGAACCTGCTTCCAAATTAGCCACACTCGCCTTTCTACTCAAGGCATCAGCGACCACGTTTGCTTTACCCGGATGGTACTGAATGGTGCAATCATAATCCTCTAGTAACTCCATCCAATGTCTCTGTCTTAAATTTAAATCTTTCTGAGAAAAGAGATACATGAGGCTTTGGTGATCTATAAACTCCTCAAACGTGGTACCGTAGAGATAGTGTCGCCACTTCATCAAAGCAAACACAATGGCATCTAATTCAAGATCGTGGGTGGGGTAATTCTTCTCATGCTCCTTCAATTTCCTTGAAGCATAAGCTACCACTCTACCGTGCTGCATCAAAACACAACCGAGACCCTCTTTGGAAGCATCTGTGTACACTGCATAACCCTCTGTTCCCTCGGGTAGGGTAAGAACCGGTACTAAAGTCAATTTCACCTTCAAAGTCTGAAAACTCGCCTCACACTTATCATCCCATTCGAATTTCACTTCCTTCTTAGTCAGACGAGTCAACGGAGTGGAAATTTTAAAGATATCCTTAACAAACCTTCGGTAGTAGCCGGCCAACCCAATAAAACTCCTCATCTCTGAATCATTTCTCAGTCTTTCCTAACGAAGCACAGACTCAACCTTAGATGGATCAACCTCAATGCCATCACCAGAAATTATATGACGCAAAACCATAACCCGATCGATCCAGAATTCACACTTACTGAACTTCGCATACAACTTGTGTTCCCTCAAAGTTTCCAAGACGATCCGAAGGTGCTGGGCGTGCTCTTCAACGGACTTAGAATACACCAAGATGTCATCTATAAATATCACCATGAACTTGTCAAGAAATGGCCTGAACACCCGGTGCATCATATCCATAAATACGGCTAGAGCATTAGTTAATCCAAACGGCATGACAACGAATTCAAAGTGCCCATAACGCGTGTATTAAAACCAGTCTTCGGAATATCCTCCTCCCTAATTCGCAGCTGATAATAACCCTGCCTCAAATCTAACTTGAAGTAGATTTTGGAAACTTACAGAATATCGAACAACTCCTCGATGTGAGGCAAAGGGTACTTGTTCTTCACTGTCATCCGGTTCAGCTCACGGTAATCTATACACATCCGTAACGTCCCATTCTTCTTCTTTACAAATAGAACGGGAGCACCCCATGGAGAACTTCTCAGACGGATGTACCCGCAAGCTAGAAGTTCATCAAGCTGCACCTTTAACTCCTTTAATTCTGCAGGAGCCATTCTGTAGGGAGTCTTCGAAAAAGGCTCTGCTCCGGGATAAAGGTCGATTACGAACTCGATGTCCCTATCAGGCGGCAGAGAACCCAAAGTCTCAGGGAAAACATCGGTATACTCTCGTACGACCTCTGTCTCCTAAAGTTTGGCCTAATCGTTCGGCTTATTCAAAAGATAGGCCACAAAACCTGTCGCACCGTCCCGGACCAGTCTACTAACCTCAATAAAAGAAATAAACGGGCTTGACCTCACCTTCTCGCCCTTAAAAACCACTGATCCGAAAGAAACTTTCTTCTCTCGATAATCCATCTGAGCCCCATGTTCAAATAACCAATCCATACCCAAGATCACATCATACCTCTGCATCGGCATTTCAATCAAGTCTGCGAAGAAAACCCGACTTTCAAAGCTCAGCGGACAACCCCGAAAAACCCTGCATGTTACCAAACTACCACCAAGAAGAGAGCTAACCACGTAATCATGCACACACAAGGAAATAGGCAAGCACATAGAAGAAGCAATGTCCCGAGAAATAAAAGAATGAGCGGCCCCGGGATCAAATAATGCATGTAATGTAGTGCCATGAATGCTTATAGTACCTTCGATCACAACATTTGGGTCGATTTCCACAGCTTGCTCTTCCTCACCACCCAATGCGTAAGTCCTAGCTTGGATTGCAGACCTGGGGTTATCTTTTTTCTTCGGGCACGTGCTCACCATGTGCTCCGGGGATCCACAAACGAAACATCTCTTATGAAGCTTGTAGCAGTTATCCACATGATGAGGACCCTTATAATAAGTACATTGCACCCTAGGTGGAGCTGAAAGTGCTAAGGGTCAGTTCGGTTGATTGGGTCGCGCAGGTGGGGGTTGCTTGTTTTGAGGCTTGACTTGTTAAAATGTTTGGAATGCCGGCCTCTTCCAAAATTTATTGAAATTCCCCGAGCTAGACCCTTGCCCGGTAGGAGTACTCTTCCTCCCCATCACAACCCGTTCTTCCACTCTTAGAGCTTTGTCCGTGACTTTCGCCCAAGTACTCGTGTTAGAAGCCTATAGAGCATCTTTCATATCTTCACGTAGACCTTGGAGAAATTGAGAGGCCCTTGCTTCGTCATCATTGGCAATGTTCGGGGCATAACGAGAGGGCCTTTCAAATTCGTTGATATAATCGGTGGCGGACATACCCCCCTTGTTTAAGCTCCATAAATTCTCTCATCCGCCGATTCCTTGTAGCCTTGGGAATATATTTATTCTTGAAGTCCCGGACGAACACCTCCCCTGTGATCTCCTCCCCGGTAGCCTCTAATCTTCCTTACAAGCTTGACCACCAACTATAAGCTTGGCCCTGGATCATGGTAAGTGTGCATTGCAACTTCTCCATCTCTCCACAAGGTATAAGGCCCCAAATTCGATTGGTCTGAACCAACCATTCCTCCGCTTGTATGTCATTTCCACCCACGAAAACCGGTGGATTTTGGTTCTTAAACTCCCAGAGAGTGGTTGTAAGAAGATTCCCTCCGTGATTTCCGGCCGGAGGTGCATTATTTCTTTCCTGAGCCCTTTGTTCCAAAAACCAGGTGAGCCTTTCCATAAAATTACCCGGATCCATTTAGGGTGGTGGTGGCGGATTGCTATGTTCAGGTTGTGGAGAATGATCCCAGTGGTGACGATGTTCCGGAGATCTATCTCGGCGGTGGTGTCTTCGGGGAGGCATATTCTGTAAAATCAAAGTATTCCAATTCTTATGCGTGCGAGTCAGTACATGTTCATGTGCACGATTAAAAAGAAAATAAGCAAATAATCACATAAATGCACATAACCACGTTGTCCTAAGCCGAGAGCTCTGATACCACTTTAAGGATGTAGCACCCGGAACGGTGGGCCACCACATCCCCCGCACCTAAACCCGAACGCACATATGAAATGGACCTCCATACATGAGTCCAAGTCTAAGCGAACGGGAACCTACACTCACACACAAGGCTAAGCGGGGCTAAAAGTCTAACAGAGCGCGCGAAACAAACATATAAATAAGCGGAAGCAACAAACAGGATCCAAAAGAGATCAACATAACAAACATTTACATACCATGCCCTTACGACCCAAAAGATCGAGTATATCCATTAAGAGTTCATAATTCTCCAAAATATACGATTCCAATGTCACATTCAAAGAAGAAATATCCAAAAGTAGGAGATATGGATGCAACTCGACCTAGACTCAAAAGTACTACGACTCGAAACACTTCCCCGCCAAGCTCGAAAACAACCTGCACTGAAGGTAGGGAAAAGGAGAGTCAGTCAAAACTCGATTGAGTGAGGGGGTTAAACGCACACCCACACACGTATAAGTATAAACAGAGCATGTAGCACCCGAGCGTAAGGTACCACATCCCCCGCACCGAGACCCGACCCGTATATGGAATGGAAGTCCATACACGTGTCAAATCCACGGCGAACGGGGACACAACACACACGCTATGCTAGGCGGGACTAACCCTTGAACCAATCAACACAGGAATCATAAAATCAGAGTTACATAAAATTCGCGGAAGCAAGAAATACATAACATATACACAATGAGCTAACAAGCTCCAAAAATAGATATACAAGATCATCCAAATATTCAACGGCACTCACGGCCTACAAAAATCATAACGCTCCAAAACTAAAACTATAATCATATACAAAAGTATCAACAAGAGTATGAATATGATACTGAAAAGAAGTGCTAAACATAAATGCAAGACCTAGACGACTTGTATTCCCGCCTAGCACTCCTATACCTGCACAAAACAGCTGAAAACAACCGGGTTCAGTCTAAAAGAGACTGGTGGGTATAAAAACGGGGCATAAGATATATAATATCGCATAAATGAAACACATACATGCAAGCCCTAATCCCGTGTGAAGTTTGATAAGAATTTACCAAGTGGTTAAAACAACGAAAAACATCAACGGGATTACGACGTTCATATTCATTCATAATTGTTCATAAGGGTTTAAGCTCGGCGAGTGAGCGTGCACAATCTCCAACCTTCTCCTCGTGTAGTCATATCATAATTATTGGTTATCATACATATCTTTTGTGCACATACATAAATGATCATAATCATACATATACACCTTCTTCCTCCGGGTGGTGGACAAGTTAGCTAGACCTGACCACCGAATCATACATAATGGCTAGTGAGGTACATGAATCCTCAAAAGCCCGACTTGCGTTTCCTCGTCAAAACTCCTAACGAGGTCCGTATCGTCGTAAATTGGTTGGAACTAGTATATGGGATCCCCGTCAGCCCTTGCTTCCTCGGTTAGCCACATATACTAAGTCCCGGGGCCCGTGAACATAACATACATACAATCTCGCCAAAACATAAGGTAGGGTTTCATAAATAAAAGGAGTCATACGTTTGAAATCATTTACCCAAAATGACTCGATTTATATAAATATACTATTTCGGCTTAAAACTTTGCACATAAGGGATTTATAGGGTTGTTTTAACTAGTAGAAGAAAAACCCACCTTTTTCCAAAGCAAAATAAGGCACAAGCGTCTCAGGGCTCGCCCGCATCTCTGACCAAACCCGAATCTGTGTAAAAGAAAAGGTATGAGACTCATGACCACATATGACGCTCGGCAATGAAGTGCATATGACATGAATGCATAATTGATCATGTTATATCATAAAAATGTTCATGTGCACGATTAATAAATTTAAAACATATAATCATTCATTCGTTCATATATCTCGTTCAATTCCATAATTTCATAAATTCATAAATTCATATATTCATAACATTCAAAACATTTATAATGCATATCAATTAATCTAAAATTCATTTAAGAAGCATAACACATATTATTCAATTTCACATTTAGGAATAAAATAAATAGAACGTTCAATTAATAGTCAGTAGAATAAATATGCGAAATTGAAATCAGTTAATTTCAATAATCAAATTAAATCAAATAATATTTAAAATATATAATAAATATACATAATATATAATATAATATAACATATAATCATATATATATAATAATATATAATATACATATATATACATATATAAACACGTACACACACCTACACATGCATGCAATATATTTATACTATATAACTATTACATATATATAAACCCATGCATGCAAACTAAGTAACATACACACACAAATACATATATATAAATATACACAGCCATGCATGCATTTTTATTTATAATACACATGCAAAAACTCACACTACAACACTCTCATGCATGCACACTAATACACAATACACAATCAAAACACACACAACACAACCATGCATGTAACACATACACTGCACCCAAACAGCAGCAAAACAGCAGCAGAACAGCAGCATAAATCACGCAAAGAAGAAGAAGAAAACGCAGGAATAGATTAAGCAAAACGGGGTGACACCCCCGTGTCACCCTCCAAAACTAGACCGAGACACGCCCGTGTCTCGGTACAGAAATCCCAGACCCAACTGCACCCCCGTGTCTCGCCAGAAGAGAGGGAGGAGACACGCCCGTTACACGCAGCAGCAGCAGTCTCTGTTATACCAAAACTGACGCAGAAACAGGGCATCCTTGAAAACGATAAAAACAGGCAGGAAAGACTACAAAGCAAGGCATAAAATGCTGCAAGAAACTCAGCTAATCCCACACCAAATAGCCATGAAAGAGACAGCAAAAAGGAAGAAGGAAATCGGCAGTTTTGACAGCAACTTTCCAGTCCAAAACAGGGCAAAGTTCGAAGAAAAAAAACAGGGCAAGCTCGCATTCAATCCTTCTCCATCCAATCAACTCAGTTAAGGCCAACAATAAGCAACAAAACATCATATAATCAACAAGGAAATCAGTTCCAAAAGTGATCAATCAAAGCATGGAAGCATACGTGACCTTCCCGTGGAAGTTCTGAAAATTTCATAAGTGATATCTCATATATATCTCAACAAACATGAAAGTAAAGATCATAATTGATATGAGGATGTTAAAACAATTAATCTCAGGCTTGGAATCAGTTTAAATCATAGAGAATCAAAGGAGATCAAGATATTGCCCAAAATCCTAAGTTTTCGGTAACCAGTCCAGAAATGGTGAAACCAAGCTCAAAAATCACGAATGGTATGATGAAAATGATCAGAATTAATCATATTTTACAACCCTTAACTTACCTTGATGATTGGTTGAAGTTTGGAGGAGATTTGAGCTCCAAAATCTCCAAGGGATGAAGGGTTACGGATCTGGAGAGAAAACAGTAGCTTTGGCTGATGTTTGGGGATGGAGTGATGATAATCTCGGTCAAGGCTTGAAATATCTAGATAGATGGTTGAGTTAGGGTTTAAAGGAATCAAACCATGGTTAATTTGGTTGTGGTTTGGCCAAGTTATGGATGAATTAGTGTAACAAGGTCAAGTTGGTCTCCGTTTCGTTTTTCGGTTGGATTTCGGAGTTTCAAATGAATTGGGAAAATTATAAGGCTAAGTTCACTAAACTCGAATTTTCGTTACGAGTTCAGCGGAGTTGACGGAACTCGAATCCGAGTTCCCGAGCTCAAGATTTAAAATTCGGAACCAAGGGTACGCTAAGTGCTCGTTAGCTCCCGTTTTGGTTCCTCAAATGAAATTAAATTCGTTAACACAACAAATGAATTCAAAAACATAATTTGAGCATAAAATCATGTCCATAACACATATATGTACAACATATTACAAATTCGTGGCAATTTGATATCATTTCATAAGAGAACGGAGCACAAAATAAACGAGCAACCTCATATATGCAATTCAACATAATTCCATGCATATATTATAACTCCCATGCATAATTATATTAAACCCATGCAAAAATTGAAATTCATGCATAAATATATTAGGTTGCATGCATAATTAAATTCTCCATGCAAAATATATTGTACGTATAAAATATATATATATACATAAATAATCAATTAATTAATTAATACATGGTTAATTAATATAACATATAATTAGTATAATCATTAAATTAATAATAAAGTAATTAGCATATATATATAATACGAAACATATATATATATAAAATTAATAATATTAAAATAAATTAATATAATATAATGTAATATAATAATAACAATTATAAAAAATTAAATATATACCACGTAAAACAATTAATTCGCGCAAATAGGTAAACACATACGTCCTACCTTTACGTCCGAAAAGTCGGGGCGTTACAAACTCTCCCCCTTAAAAGAATCCGTCCTCGGATTCGCTGCTCGCTCGGAAATAACTCAGGGTGAAATCTTTTACATTTTATCCTCTGTCTCCCACGTAGTCTCTTCAGTTTTATCACTTCTCCAAAATCTCATATGGTCCCATAACCCGAGGGTTAAATTTTCCTCCCCGTCCAATCCTTGAAAATCCTTTTCGTGGGGAAGCCTTTAAGAAAACCTTATCTCCAATCTCGAACTCCAAATTCTTCCTCCAAAATCTGCATAACTCTTTTGTCGATCCTGAGCGGCCTTCATCCGTTGCCTAATTATCTGGACCTTATCAATAGCTTCTTGTACAGCCTTAGAGGTTTTTTTTTTTTTTTTTTTTTTTTTTTTTTTTTTTTCCCTTCTTTTCCCCTCTTTTAATTCCCTCTTGTTTGGTCCAATTCCATTCTTCCAAGTCCAAGAACAACAGTGATCGACATTTACGTCCAAAAGAGCTTCATAAGGGGGTCATTTCAATCAAGACTTGATAGCTATTATTATAAGCAAACTCGATTACCGGCAACTGTTCATTCCACGAGCTCTGAAAGTCCAATGCACATGCTCTCAACAAATCCTCCAAATACTTAATCAACCTTTCTGATTGTCCGTCGGTCTGAGGATGGAAAGCTGTGCTGAAATGAAGCCTTGCTTCCAAACACTTCTGCAATTCTTGCCATAACCGTGAAGTAAATCTGGGATCCCTATCCGAGACAATACTAACAAGTACCCCATGAAGCCTGACAATCTCGTCATTGTATCTCTTGGTCAACTTATTCAGTTATCGGACATTCTGATTGTAAGAAGATGAGCGGATTTTGTCCACCTGTCCACGATAACCCAAATTCCCATCAATAGAATTGCTTCAATAAAACCTCAACACCTTCTTTCAGGTTAGTTCTTCTACCTTCCTTGTAGTTCCACATTTCTGAAATAATGTAACGTCCACTCGGGTTGTATTCGTTTACCTCAAACAGAGCTGATGTCACAGCTTTGAAATTTTCCTTACCGTAATTCTCCTTCAGGTCTCTCACCTTTCATCGTCTTCATTTATTACTGCCTGTTCTCTGCCATTAATTTTAACCACTTCCTTGTTTCTAAATGCATTGAGCAGCAAATCCACTGTATTTAATACTTCCAAGTCCCCTTCATTACTCAAAGCAAAGATCACTGTCACTAATTCCGAATCGTGAGTGGGGTAGTTCTGTTCATGCCCTTTCAGTTTCCTTGAGGCATAGGCGATCACTCTTCCATTTTGCATCGACACACATCCCAAACTTCCTTTTGAGGCGTCCGTATAAACTGTATATCTTTCTGTACCTTCAGGAAGTGCTAATACAGGAGCGGTGGTCAACTTTTCCTTTAAAAGTTGAAAGCTATCCTCATGCCTCGTCCCACTCAAACTTAACCACCTTCTTAGTCAATCGGGTTAAAGGAGCTGTAATCTTCGAAAATCCTGTACAAAGCTTCGATAGTAATCTGCCAAACCCCAGAAACGCTTTACTTCTGAAACAGTTTTCGGGCTTTGCCGGGATGGTATCCAACACAATCCTGAGGTGCCTGGCATGATCCTCCGGAGTTCTCGAATAAACCCAGATGTCATCGAAGAAGATTACCACCCTTATCCTTCCATCAGAACTGAACACTCCCGAACTAACTGATCTGTCTGAAGACTACCACCCAGTGGCGAACTCACCAACAACAAGAAGAAAAAGCAAATAACAGGCAAGCACAGAATAGCAACTAAGTCACAAGAAATAAAAGAATGCATAACACCCGAATCAAAGAGTGCATGAATGCTCATGTTATGTATGCATAGGGTACCTTCTACCACTGCTGTGGGATCGATCTCTGCATCTTGCTCTTCACCTTCAAGGGCGTAAGCACGAGCCTGGATCATTGGCCTTTGAACTCCCTTTTTAAATCCCGGAGTCTTGTCGGGGCATGTATCCGCCATATGATCAGCTTTTCCACATATTAGGCATAAACCCAACCTCTTCCAGCATTTGTAATAATTGTGAGTTGGCCCTCCACAATATGTACATGGTGGCTTGGATAATCGTGCTTCACTCGGACCTTGTCGATCCCTTGTTGGTGCAGGCAAAGCCATTGGAACCGGGGGAGTTGGTCCTCCCATTCTTGGCTTCTTAAACGGAACCTTAGGAGGGGAAGTAGCTTGAACAATCGGCCTCTTTCCTGAATTCGATCCGGAACCTCTTTCCATAGGAGCTCTAAAAACCGGATCCTTCTTCTTGAATTCCTCCTCTTGAACCAAAGCTCTTTGCACCGTGTCGGCAAATGACTCGAAGTTGTGACCCGCTTGGCCGTGTCTCAAATCCTGTCTTAACCCCGCAATGAATTTCCTTGCTTTCCTTTTCTCATCCCGGGTGACATGAGGAGCATATTTCCCGAGTCTATTGAATACGGCGAGGTATTGAGTCACCGTACGAGCCCCTTGCTTTAGATCCATGAACTCTTGCTCCTTTCTCTCTCTCACTACCTCCGGCACAAAGCATTCTCTGAATTCTCTTTTAAAGACCTCCCAAGTTACTTCCTCTTCATCGACCTCAAGTTTCTCCCTTGTTCGTTCCCACCATTCATATGCATCTCCATCAAGTTGGAATATAGCAAATTGAGCCTTCTCTTGTGTAGTAAACTGTCGGACCCCAAATATCCTCTCTAGTCGAATCAACCAACCCTCCGAGACCGAATCGTCGATAGAACCAGAAAATCGAGGGGGGTTGTAACTCAGAAACACCCCATGCGGGTCTCTATTATTATTATGATTTGGTGGAGGCGCCGGTTGTTCTGCTTGTTGTGGTGGGGGAGCTTGAGCTCTCCGATGCTCTACATAGTTGAAGACCGCTTCCATGAAATTTCCCATGTCCATAGGTGGTGCTTGTGGTTGGGGTGGAGGCGTAGGAGATCGATCATGATGACGACGATGTCCGGGAGATCTCTCACGGTGTCTACGCGGAGGCATTCTGTTCAAGAAACACTGAAATGCATGCTATCTTTAGTCTATGCATGCAAGTGCAATTAATTCGATCAAAATTCGAGATTTAAAGCACACAAGCACGTAAACAATGCATATGCAACACATTGACAAGTTGTTCCTAAAGCCGAACGACCTAACTGACTCAACACGACACTAGAGCCCGGGTTTTGCAACCCTAAGCTCTGATACCACTTAAGGATGTAGCACCCGAGCGTAAGGTACCACATCCCCCGCACCGAGACCCGACCCGTATATGGAATGGAAGTCCATACACGTGTCAAATCCACGGCGAACGGGGACACAACACACACGCTATGCTAGGCGGGACTAACCCTTGAACCAATCAACACAGGAATCATAAAATCAGAGTTACATAAAATTCGCGGAAGCAAGAAATACATAGCATATACACAATGAGCTAACAAGCTCCAAAAATAGATATACAAGATCATCCAAATATTCAACGGCACTCACGGCCTACAAAAATCATAACGCTCCAAAACTAAAACTATAATCATATACAAAAGTATCAACAAGAGTATGAATATGATACTGAAAAGAAGTGCTAAACATAAATGCAAGACCTAGACGACTTGTATTCCCGCCTAGCACTCCTATACCTGCACAAAACAGCTGAAAACAACCGGGTTCAGTCTAAAAGAGACTGGTGGGTATAAAAACGGGGCATAAGATATATAATATCGCATAAATGAAACACATACATGCAAGCCCTAATCCCGTGTGAAGTTTGATAAGAATTTACCAAGTGGTTAAAACAACGAAAAACATCAACGGGATTACGACGTTCATATTCATTCATAATTGTTCATAAGGGTTTAAGCTCGGCGAGTGAGCGTGCACAATCTCCAACCTTCTCCTCGTGTAGTCATATCATAATTATTGGTTATCATACATATCTTTTGTGCACATACATAAATGATCATAATCATACATATACACCTTCTTCCTCCGGGTGGTGGACAAGTTAGCTAGACCTGACCACCGAATCATACATAATGGCTAGTGAGGTACATGAATCCTCAAAAGCCCGACTTGCGTTTCCTCGTCAAAACTCCTAACGATGTCCGTATCGTCGTAAATTGGTTGGAACTAGTATATGGGATCCCCGTCAGCCCTTGCTTCCTCGGTTAGCCACATATACTAAGTCCCGGGGCCCGTGAACATAACATACATACAATCTCGCCAAAACATAAGGTAGGGTTTCATAAATAAAAGGAGTCATACGTTTGAAATCATTTACCCAAAATGACTCGATTTATATAAATATACTATTTCGGCTTAAAACTTTGCACATAAGGGATTTATAGGGTTGTTTTAACTAGTAGAAGAAAAACCCACCTTTTTCCAAAGCAAAATAAGGGACAAGCGTCTCAGGGCTCGCCCGCGTCTCTGACCAAACCCGAATCTGTGTAAAAGAAAAGGTATGAGACTCATGACCACATATGACGCTCGGCAATGAAGTGCATATGACATGAATGCATAATTGATCATGTTATATCATAAAAATGTTCATGTGCACGATTAATAAATTTAAAACATATAATCATTCATTCGTTCATATATCTCATTCAATTCCATAATTTCATAAATTCATAAATTCATATATTCATAACATTCAAAACATTTATAATGCATATCAATTAATCTAAAATTCATTTAAGAAGCATAACACATATTATTCAATTTCACATTTAGGAATAAAATAAATAGAACGTTCAATTAATAGTCAGTAGAATAAATATGCGAAATTGAAATCAGTTAATTTCAATAATCAAATTAAATCAAATAATATTTAAAATATATAATAAATATACATAATATATAATATAATATAACATATAATCATATATATATAATAATATATAATATACATATATATACATATATAAACACGTACACACACCTACACATGCATGCAATATATTTATACTATATAACTATTACATATATATAAACCCATGCATGCAAACTAAGTAACATACACACACAAATACATATATATAAATATACACAGCCATGCATGCATTTTTATTTATAATACACATGCAAAAACTCACACTACAACACTCTCATGCATGCACACTAATACACAATACACAATCAAAACACACACAACACAACCATGCATGTAACACATACACTGCACCCAAACAGCAGCAAAACAGCAGCAGAACAGCAGCATAAATCACGCAAAGAAGAAGAAGAAAACGCAGGAATAGATTAAGCAAAACGGGGTGACACCCCCGTGTCACCCTCCAAAACTAGACCGAGACACGCCCGTGTCTCGGTACAGAAATCCCAGACCCAACTGCACCCCCGTGTCTCGCCAGAAGAGAGGGAGGAGACACGCCCGTTACACGCAGCAGCAGCAGTCTCTGTTATACCAAAACTGACGCAGAAACAGGGCATCCTTGAAAACGATAAAAACAGGCAGGAAAGACTACAAAGCAAGGCATAAAATGCTGCAAGAAACTCAGCTAATCCCACACCAAATAGCCATGAAAGAGACAGCAAAAAGGAAGAAGGAAATCGGCAGTTTTGACAGCAACTTTCCAGTCCAAAACAGGGCAAAGTTCGAAGAAAAAAAACAGGGCAAGCTCGCATTCAATCCTTCTCCATCCAATCAACTCAGTTAAGGCCAACAATAAGCAACAAAACATCATATAATCAACAAGGAAATCAGTTCCAAAAGTGATCAATCAAAGCATGGAAGCATACGTGACCTTCCCGTGGAAGTTCTGAAAATTTCATAAGTGATATCTCATATATATCTCAACAAACATGAAAGCAAAGATCATAATTGATATGAGGATGTTAAAACAATTAATCTCAGGCTTGGAATCAGTTTAAATCATAGAGAATCAAAGGAGATCAAGATATTGCCCAAAATCCTAAGTTTTCGGTAACCAGTCCAGAAATGGTGAAACCAAGCTCAAAAATCACGAATGGTATGATGAAAATGATCAGAATTAATCATATTTTACAACCCTTAACTTACCTTGATGATTGGTTGAAGTTTGGAGGAGATTTGAGCTCCAAAATCTCCAAGGGATGAAGGGTTACGGATCTGGAGAGAAAACAGTAGCTTTGGCTGATGTTTGGGGATGGAGTGATGATAATCTCGGTCAAGGCTTGAAATATCTAGATAGATGGTTGAGTTAGGGTTTAAAGGAATCAAACCATGGTTAATTTGGTTGTGGTTTGGCCAAGTTATGGATGAATTAGTGTAACAAGGTCAAGTTGGTCTCCGTTTCGTTTTTCGGTTGGATTTCGGAGTTTCAAATGAATTGGGAAAATTATAAGGCTAAGTTCACTAAACTCGAATTTTCGTTACGAGTTCAGCGGAGTTGACGGAACTCGAATCCGAGTTCCCGAGCTCAAGATTTAAAATTCGGAACCAAGGGTACGCTAAGTGCTCGTTAGCTCCCGTTTTGGTTCCTCAAATGAAATTAAATTCGTTAACACAACAAATGAATTCAAAAACATAATTTGAGCATAAAATCATGTCCATAACACATATATGTACAACATATTACAAATTCGTGGCAATTTGATATCATTTCATAAGAGAACGGAGCACAAAATAAACGAGCAACCTCATATATGCAATTCAACATAATTCCATGCATATATTATAACTCCCATGCATAATTATATTAAACCCATGCAAAAATTGAAATTCATGCATAAATATATTAGGTTGCATGCATAATTAAATTCTCCATGCAAAATATATTGTACGTATAAAATATATATATATACATAAATAATCAATTAATTAATTAATACATGGTTAATTAATATAACATATAATTAGTATAATCATTAAATTAATAATAAAGTAATTAGCATATATATATAATACGAAACATATATATATATAAAATTAATAATATTAAAATAAATTAATATAATATAATGTAATATAATAATAACAATTATAAAAAATTAAATATATACCACGTAAAACAATTAATTCGCGCAAATAGGTAAACACATACGTCCTACCTTTACGTCCGAAAAGTCGGGGCGTTACAGAGCATATAAATACAGGGATGGTCATGAATCGAGGCTAGGGTTACCAAATCATTTGTAAAAAATAACGTATAATATAAACGAAATCCTATCTCGATCCGTAATCATCAATACATAACATAAACAAACGTCCGACGAGAACGGACTTCCACTAACTCCTCAAAACATAACTTAAAAACCGAAGTCATAAACACAAATCCAACCCCACATCCTTAGTGTTTCGGGAATCAAACCCTCTCCACCTACAATACAAAAACATACAGGGTGGCTAACCCACGATATGCCTTCCCCGGTTATTCGCCGAGGGCTCAAGATACCACGCCTTCCCAACCTCCATGAGTCGCAAGTGAATATCTCAAAGGAAACTATGCACAGGCCAAACCCGACGGCCCTTGGCGTCCTGGGCATTCCTTACCCATAATTCCCGGGGCCCAACATACCAAATCGAACCATAATCCTATCTTTCAGGGCACAACTCGCTAAAACATAACATAAACGTATAAAAATATTCAAAAGAGAAGCTTACATATGCTATTACGTATACCGTTTTCATAAGATTCAAACTCTTCCATAAAGTCATAAACATAACTTAAGCACTCGTACTTAAATATATACTAGCAATTCTGGCACACTCTATGCGTGTGCAAATAACAAAATTATAATTATTTAAATATATATTAAATTAAAATTTTTATGTTCATATTTATTTTATATTTGTTTTTAATATGACTAAAGTTTAAAAACTAATACAAAATAGAAATTAGAAAATATGAGAAAAAATAAAAATATATAATAGATTAAAGCGGTTAGTCTCTTAAAAATAATTAAAATATAAATTAAAATATATTTTAAAAAAAATAAAGAATATAAAAGAAGAGAATAAAAGTAAATTGAGAGAAAAGTGGATTTGAAACACGTTACGTATGGGATGAAAATAATTAATTAATTAAATAAAAAAAGAAATTAGAGACCAATCCAAGAGACCACACTTGGGTCTCGCGCTTAATAATAGAGTAAGATGAAGTATATATTCGCATACAGGGTGAGAAAACAACAAATAATAGGCCATAGGTCAATAACTAATACAAAAGTTCCTAAACCTCACCTTATAACAAAAGTGGAGAAGAACCGGGGCCAAAAAGGGTATAGAAGCACCTAAACCTCGGGCTTAACAACGTCCGGAAGCGGCTCTGAAACAAAAGAAGATAATACCCGAGACTTAGACTCGAATATAAACAAAATAGACGCCCGACAATGCTCATGAATGCAATGTATGCATATGAAGTGCAAGAAAGTACGACCTAAAGCGTTCAAATCACGTAAAACTCATATCAAATAAATTCATAAAATTAATATATAATATATAATATGTTGCATATATACACACATATGGCTGCATGATAATACATATATATATGCACGTACATGGATAATATAAGTTGACATAATTAGAACCAAATGCATAGACAAAAAAATTGGAAAAAGGCAACGTAGCACGCATGTAAATCCATACCACAACCATATATAATATATTAATGACCTACATGTAGTATTAGGAATTGCAAATCAACAATTATATGCATGGAAAAGAAAAGAGAACATAAACAACTACGAAATGCATGCAGAGCAAGGTCACGGGCGCGAGCAAATTTCTCCAAAAGAAAGTTGCAGTTGCGACCTCAATTTCAAGCAGCTACGAGGTGTGAGTCGTGGCCATGAAGATAAACAGTTCATCCGGAGTCACGACCGTGACTCCAAAAACATTTTCTCTCAAATTATGCTCGTGACAACCTATTTAACGCAGCAACAACAGTTTTTAAATGCAGGGGAGATGCAGCGTAAGGTTCAGCAGCAAAGCAAGCAATTATGATAACAAAATACACCATGAAAATGCAAGAAAACGCAGCAAACTAACCCTCACTCACACGTAGCAGCAGTCCAAAAAAATCAAGCAAAATCCTTATTTTTGTGAAATAAAACTCAAGTGCATTAATGGATACGTATAATACAACCAACTACCAACAAAATTAGGTTCATATACTCATAAATGAGGCAACAAGGATAACATATATAGCTTCATATCCAAATTTCATCCAAAGAAACTCAAGAAATAGCAAAAATTCAATTATGCCCTAACTATTCATTCAAATACCCAAAACCATATCATTCATGGATTAAAATCAGAAAATTATGGATGAGAATGATCACATATGTATGTAGATATCAAATATGAACTTACCCCTTGATGAAGATGGAGGAAAATGGAGATTGGAGCTCATAATCTTACTTGGGTGAATAGTTACGGGATTCCACTTTATTTCTCCAAAAATGGCTGAATTTCTCCTCCTTGCCTTGTGTTGATCGATGTGAGGGAGAGATTGATCATAAAGGATCAAGTTGGGGTCATGTGGGTCCAGGTTTCATGTGAAAAGCTTCAAAATTGAGGCACTTATGTGAAAATTAGTGAAATAAGGTCTTATTGGCCCAAGACAAAGTTACGGGCTGATTCCGGGGTACCAAACGAGGTCGAAAAATTATAAGGCCTATTCCATTGCACTTGAATCGTCGAAAAGAGTCCAATGGAGATGACGAAATTTGAATCTGAATTCCCGAGCTCAAGATATGCTACCCAGAGCCCAAGGTGCGCTAAGTACACTTTAGCCCCCTTTAGGTCACCCAACGAAAACAACTCTCGAAAGCCCGGCATATAAACCCGAAAACACATAACGAGCACGTATTCAAGTTCACGACTCATAAAACTCCAACATATTAAAATGACACGAAATTTCGATCTCAAATCGAACGCGAACGCAACTCATTTCAACAAATAAGCATATTATTCAAATAATAAAATTTAAATTTCCAAGAAATAATAAATAAATAAATAAATAAAACAATTAAACGAATTAAAATAAATAAAATTTTATTAAAAAGATTATTTTTCAATTTGGTAAAAAACATTCAGAAAGTGTCAAATAAGTCCAAGTTCAAATTTTCAATTAAGTCCAAAATTAAATAAAATCGTATAATTAAGCCCTTAACTCATATAAATGACATAATTTAAGAAATTAGCTTGCTCGGTAATGAAATTCACATATCATAAATTCATAGAAGTTCATATCATAAATCACTTGAGGCAAATTTTGACATATAATTCAAATATTTCATATAAATTCAAATAATTCATATAAGAATTTCAAATAATAAAATATAATTCAATTAAATGCATCAATTAAATATGAAATTAAAATAATTTAAATTGCACACATACGTCATACCTGTACTGTCACGGAGTCTGGGTGTCACACAAATCATGCTCAAATTCTGAAATCCATGGATTAAAATGACCAAAATTGAATGGAAAAAACAATCATAAACTTAACTCTTGAATATGATGGAGTTTGGTTGAGATTTGAGCTCAAAATCTCTCAAAATGAATAGTGGCAGGAATAGTGATGAAATCTCCAAAGAGCTGCAAATTTCTCTTCCTTTCCTTGTGCAGGCCGAAAATGGGTGTGTATAGGGTGATAGAGTATTGAGCTGGGGTTAAGTAGAGCCAAACCATGGTTAATTTGGTTAGGTATAGGTTAAGTTATGATTAAAATGGCTAAGGGTGGCAATTCTACTGACGCAACCTATTTCAGTTGGATTTCGTAGGTTCAAACGGGTTTAGAAAAATATAAGACTTGTTCCATTGAATCCAAATCTTCGATACGAGTTCAACGGAGAGACGGAACTTGAATCTGAGTTCCCGAGGTCGAGGCATGACGCCCAGAACCGAAGGTGCGCTAAATGCTCTTTAGACCCCTTTTTGGTTCCGTTAAACAAAATAAATCCGAAACCAAGTCAAAGAAGTCCGAAATCAAGCTTTGAGCATACAGGCATAATCTTAAATTACATAATTCATGCATACCAAGTTTTCACGAAAATCGGAATTGAATTCGATTAAGAACGACACGCATTTATAATCATAGAAACATTTCATTCATAATTTCGATAATAAAAATAAATTCATTTTAAAATATTCATAAAATATAATTTTATAATGAATTAAAATGAAATAATTAAAATTAATTATAATAAATAATTAATTACATAATTAGATAATTTAAATGTGCAATTACGTAAATACATACGTCATACTTATACAACTGAAAAATCGGGGAGTTACAACCTCTCCCCCTTAAGAGGGATCTGTCCTCAGGTCCACTGTCCCCCGAGCAAACAATAAGAGAATCCCGTCTCCCACAAGCGACAAGGAGAGAGCCTTGTCTCCCAAACAACAATGAGAGAACCTCGTCTCTCGCAAACAGTAAGGAGAGAACCCCGTCTCTCGAACAACAATGAGAGAACCCCGTCTCTCGCAAACAACAAGGAGTGAACCCTGTAGCGCCCGGAGCGTCGGTACGCCACAACCCCCACACTATGCCCCAGTACATGTACGAAACGGACATCCGTATACGCACCAAGTCATAGCGAACGGGTGACAACCCAAAAACACTCCTGGCTAGGTGGGACTAGACCCTATCATTCAAGTGCGCAACAAGAACGAATATGCGGAAGCGTAATTAGAACGAATATCCAAACGAGTTCAAACTATGTAATCTACGAAAGCAAAATATATGTACATTAGCCACCAAGGCTAACAAAACAGTAACAAGTATCCAAAAGTGTAGGAGGTCAACAAGGCCTCAGTATTACCACTTAATTGTATGCTGTATCTAATGCATAACTCCAACAAGAGAATAAAGATCTAGCTAGGTACAAAAGTAAAAGACTATACTAACTTTCCCGCCTAGCTATGACCACGTGTACCTGCAACTGCAAAGGAAAAAAAAACATGGAGGGGTCAGTCAAAGGACTAGTGAGGGGCTACACACGCACCCGTATATATAAATATACATGCAAGCACACAATTCCCTACTCCCATTATACGTTCTTCATCAAAACATATTAATTTTGGAAAATTCAAAACTCGCACAATGGGATTACGGACATTCAATTCATTAAATAATTACTGTAGGTTGCTCGGCGAGAACGAGCGGTCTCCAACCTTTACTCCTCATTTTCAATCATTGCGGTCGTTCACACACACAATCATATCATTACCTAAACATCCTTTTTCCTCCGGGTTGATGGTTCGGGCGGCCAACCCTCCCCATCCACAAACACATGAGAAACAAGGGTGCATGACTCCCTCGCCCTCGGGACTCCATCCTCCACTAACCTCCTAATGGATTCCGGGTTCATCCCCTTCGATATGAGACCGTACAATGGGCTAGCCGTCGGCCCTTGCCTCCCCGGTTCACCCAAAGCACGACCCCTGGGCCCCACAACATAACACACACACACATCTCGCCAATTGGTTCGGTTATTGATTAAAACATTTTCATTAACATATAATAATAAAAGGGTTGCTTTTAGTAAAATATTTTGGCTCTTCTATCACATGCACGGTTCTAGGTCGATAGATATAAAGAAAAACCTCACCTGAGTGGAGTAAACGACAAAAGAGGCAACAAGAATGCCTACTCGACCTGGTCCTCTCTGCCCTGGAGATTATCTGTACAAACCGAATACTTTTCGGTTAAGACTCGACTCAAAATGAACCAAGTAATGACGCACGGCAACTAAATTCAATGATATGGATGATTTGGCGTGCAATGAGACCATATTATAAAATAAACATGTTCAGTGAATGCACACATGACCAAATAAAGTAAGTAAACAAGTTAGGAATTCATAATCAATATATTTTTAAAGAATAAATCACATATTAATTTAAATATTATACATGCAGAGTTCGTTGCACGGGGTCAAAATGATTGTTCACAAGCTGTCCTAATTATAATAATATAATAAGCTATTAAATCTGTAATTTCTTTTTGTAATATAACAATCACCTCTGGTACAGCTGAATTTGTATGAACCATATAATGATATCATAACCAAGAACAGTAGACATATATATTCAATTCCTTACGGATTCACATATATGTATATCATTTTCCGATTAATCACGGGAATCATGAATTAAGAGTAAATGTTTATATATGAACAATTTGTTATATTTAAGAGTTAATCAAGAACCATTTATCAAATATGTCTACCGAATTACGAACCACAACATATGAAAGCATAAGATGGAATTTAATATTAAGTCTTGACCACTTCAATTCGCAAAAAAAAAGGTGTAACACTTAAAGATCTTCATTACCTGTTCTTTGTTGTGTAGGAGTGAAGAGCTCCTGTGTTTACCCTTTTCTTGTTTTGTTTTTCTTTTGTTATTTCCTATAGAAGATACTAAGCTGATGGTTATTCAATGTATGTCGGCCTGAAGTCCTGATATTTCATGACTTAATTAATGTACACAAAATAAAATTCAAATTTAGATTATTTTTGGTTTGGAGTCCGCCGATCTCCTGATTTATCTTAAAATTTTTTAGCAATAACTTAACACTAAATATATTTTATTTAATATATCTATTACCCTTTTTATTTGTCTACTTGTTAAAATTACTTTTTATTATTTTAGGACAAATGGAATCCATGCAAATACCTGTTTAGAATGACAAAGCTATTTCTATAGTTTTTAATGTATTTTCCATACACGTGAGTCTAATTGCTAATTGGCTAGGATAATTTTAATTAGATGGAATGAAGTTGACACGAGCATTGTTTTACATGACCGGATGAGATTTCTATTTTATTTTTATAAAAATATGCATGTATATTTTTAATGCCCAAACGTGAATACGTATATATATAATAGAATGCATTAATTTTGAACTAATGATAACTTGTAAACTAAATGACTTCACTTTAGATTATTAACAAATGATATGAATTCACATTTAAAGATATTAGATAATATCAATTTCATAATTTATAATTAATATTATAACCAACAGTTAGTTTTATTATTTTACATTTAATAATAAAATTAGCAATCACTTCACACTTAGTTGATTAATAAACAATTAAAGTATCAGTGATTATATATCCAACAAATAGAAGATAAAATTAAAGTACACGTAGCACTCAAACTAACACACACGTGACGTTGTACCTGACAACCAGAAAGACGGGGCGTCACAACCTTCCCCCCTTAAAAGAATCTGGTCCCCAGATTCTGTTTCGGCTTCGAACAACTCCGGATAGATTTTTCTCATCTTTTCCTCGGTTTCCCAAGTGGCTTCTTCAGACTTCTGATCTTGCCATAAGACTTTGACTAGAGGAATTTTCCGGTTTCTTAATTCTTGAAATTTCTGATCAAGAACTCTTACTGGCTTTCTCACAATCATCAAATCCGGTTCTAGTTGTACATCTTCCACGGGAAGAATCTCTGATTCATCGGGGTAGTACTTTCAGAGTTGGGACACATGAAAAACGTTGTGTATTCCAGTCAAGCTTGGCGGAAGGTCCAACCGATACGGCGTTTCGCCAATGCGCTCAAGTATCTCAAATGGACCAATGTAACGAGGATTTAGCTTCCCGCCTCTTCCAATACGGGTGAATCCTTTACGTGGGGATGCTTTCAAGAAGACTTTATCCCCTACCTCAAACTCGAGGTTCCGCCTTCTTCGGTCGGCATAGCTCTTCTGACGATCTTGAGCAGCTTTCATCCGTTGTTGGATGATTTTAACACTATCGATAGCATCTTGAACTGCTTTAGGAAGGACTCCCCTTTTCTCTTTCTTTTTCACCCCTTCTTCCTTCGTCCACTTCCAATCCTCTAGATCGAAAAACAACGGTGATCGACACTTCCTACCGTAGAGAGCTTCATACGGTGTCATCTCAATCGAGGCTTGATAGCTATTATTGTAAGCAAACTCAATCAAGGGCAACTGTTTGTCCCAAGTGTTTTGAAAGTCCAAAGCACAAGCTCGAAGCATGTCTTCGAGGTATTTGATCAACCTCTCTGACTGTCCGTCCGTCTGAGGGTGTGACGCTGTGCTGAAGTTAAGTTTCGAACCCAAATGCTTCTGAAGATCCTGCCACAATTTTGAAGTGAACCTCGGATCCCTATCTGACACAATGCTAACCGGGATTCCATGAAGCCTGACAATCTCGTTATTGTACTTCTCCGCTAGCTTGCTTACTTTATCGGACATTCTCACTGCAAGAAAGTGGGCAGACTTGGTTAAGCGGTCGACTATCACCCAAATCCCATCAACGCCACCTTTAGCTTTCGGTAAACCAGAAACGAAATCCATCGTCACTTGTTCCCACTTCCATTCTGGAATAGGCAAAGGTTGTAACAAACCTCCTGGTTTCTGATGTTCTGCTTTGACTTGTTGACACGTTCTGCAATGCCTTACGTAATTGGCTACACTTTTCTTCATACCATTCCACCAATAATACTGTTTCAAGTCTCGGTACATCTTGTTACCACCGGAATGCACTGAATAAGCTGTCTTATGTGCCTCTTCAAAGATCATACGTTGTAGCTCTTGTGGCACACAAACTCGAGTCTTAAATCTAAAGACTCCAAATTCATCGAACCCAAACGGTGACTTCGGATCATCTCGAACTTTCTCTATCCGGTTTTGAATCCAAGGATCAGTGGCTTGACCATCTAGAATTCTCTGTTTCAAATCTGGTTGTATGGTGATGTTAGCAAGTCGAGCTTTCACTATAATGCTCTCGATTCCATCACTCGTGCTAGCCTCGAAACTCGATATGCTTGATTTCCGACTCAAAGCATCAGCGACCACATTAGCTTTGCCTGGATGATAGTGGATTGTACACTCATAATCTTCCAAGAACTCCATCCAGCGCCTCTGTCTCATATTGAGCTCCTTCTGAGTAAACAAGTATTTCAGGCTCTTATGGTCAGAGAAAATCTCGAACTTGACACCATAAAGATAGTGCCTCCATTTTGCTAGAGCAAAGATAATAGCTGCTAGCTCGAGATCGTGAGTGGGGTAATTCTTCTCATGCTCTTTCAACTTCCTCGAGGCGTAAGCAACTACTTTGCCATTTTGCATCAACACACATCCAAGCCCTTCCTTACAAGCATCAGTGTATATGGCATAGCCCTCGGTGCCATTGGGTAGGGTTAACACCGGTGCGGTAGTTAACTTCTCCTTCAACTGTTGAAAGCTTACCTCACAAGTATCGTCCCACATAAACTTTATCTCCTTCTTGGTCAATCGGGTCAAAGGTGCGGCTATCTTTGAGAAGTCTTTCACGAATCTTCTGTAATAGCCTACTAAGCCAAGAAAACTTCTTACTTCAGAGGCATTCTTCGGTTGCTTCCAGTGCATCACAGTCTCTATCTTTGAAGGATCAACTTCAATCCCGTTGCCTGATATAATATGGCCTAGAAAGGTGACTCTGTCGATCCAGAACTCGCATTTGCTAAACTTTGCAAAAAGTTGATGTTCCCTGAGAGTCTCGAGTACAATCCTCAAATGCTGGCCATGTTCTTCTTCAGATTTCGAATACACTAGGATATCATCGATGAAGATCACCACAAACTTGTCAAGTAACGGTCGAAATATCCTATGCATCATGTCCATAAAAGCCGCTGGAGCGTTTGTCAAGCCAAAAGGCATGACTACAAACTCGTAGTGCCCATACCGGGTGTTGAATCCTGTCTTTGGAATATCCTCTTGCCGGACCTTCAACTGATAATACCCTTGTCTCAAATCAAGTTTGGAATAAACCTTCGAACCCTGAAGTAGATCGAATAACTCCTCGATGTGTGGAAGGGGGTACTTGTTCTTCACCGTCATCCTATTAAGCTCACGGTAGTCGATACACATTCTCAACGTCCCATCCTTTTTCTTTACAAATAGAACGGGAGCACCCCAAGGTGAGGTACTCGGTCTAATGTATCCGCCAGCCAAAAGCTCGTCAAGCTGTGTCTTTAATTCCTTTAACTCGGCTGGAGCCATGCGATAAGGTGTCTTCGAGAAAGCCTCTGCTTCTGGATAGAGGTCTATCACAAACTCAATTTCCCGCTTTGGTGGAAGAGAACCCAAATTCTCCGGAAATACATCAAGAAAGTCCTTAACGACCTCGGTTTCCTCCAACTTAGCTTGATCTTTAGGTTTATTGAGAAGATAGGCTATGTAGCCAGTGGATCCATCCTTCACAAGTTTGTGAGCTTCCATGAAAGAGATTATAGGATTAGGCTTCCCTTTCTCGCCCACAAAAACTTCGGCACCCAAATGGATCTTCTTGGCGTGACAGTCTATAACGGCTCGGTGTACGAACAACCAATCCATCCCAAGAATGGCTCCATACTTCTTCATCGGCATTTCCACAAAATCGGCTGGATAATCACGACCCTCAATGCTCACCGGGCAATCCTTAAACACACGATTCGTCTTAAGACTACCTCCTAGAGGTGAACTAACCACAAAACAGGCATCCAAACAAGGAGCAGGCAAGTACAAAGAAGAGACCAAGTCTCGAGCAAGAAACGAGTGTGTTGCACCCGGGTCAAATAATGTATGGATGCAAGTGCCATGAATGCAAATTGTACCTTCGATGACGGCAGCAGCATCAACCTGAGCATCCTGATCCTCGCCCTCAAGGGCATAAACACGGGCTCTCACAACTTGTTTCTGATTTCCACCCTGTTGTCCTCGATCTCTAGCTTGATCACAAGCATAGGCCTTATGTTCCGGAGACCCACAAATCAAGCATCGCCCGACCCTCTTCCAACAATTATCATAGTTGTGATTGGGACCCCCACAATGAGTGCATGGCTTTTGTAGCGCCCCAACGCCACAACCCCGCACCGTTATATCACCCAAGTAACTAGGAAGCTTTATTACTCGAGAGATACTTCGGCGAACGGACAGAACATAACAAAGATCAGAGTAACCAGTGTTGCCAACGCAGCAGAATTTCAGAATAATTTTAAACTTTTGAAAACATGAATGCAACACAGTAGTATATGAATAACCACAGAAACAAGTAGCCATAATATTAACATAAAACATTAGTCCAATAGGAAAACAAAGGAACATAATAAAAACGGAGTCCAAGTAATTCAGGTCGTAGCCTGAACAAGTTCTCATAGTAAAACATGCAACGTAAAGGTAGAGGTAACCACGACTATACAGGACAAAGGAAAAGTAACTAGCAATCCTGACTTAACAAAAGACCTCCTACAGCTTCAAGATACCTCTAGGAAGCGCCGGGCTGCCTACCTGAAACCATGAGGTCAGAAAACAGGGTAGAGGTATTAGTCAAAGGGACTAAGTGAGGTAATTTGCAGTAAGAAAGAGTAATTGGACTGGAAGGGTTTTGAAAGACTTTCTTAGCGACTTTCCTCAAACCGGAAAGAAACTCTTTTATCTTAAAACGGGATTTTTTACAAGCACACACAAGCACACACATCAGAGGTTCTGGTTTATATATACTTTAAAACGGGGAACAGGATACGGGATATTTTCCAAAAGTATGAACCAGACTTTAAAACCAAAGTTTGCCCGCAAGCTAGGCCATATCCATCCTTTACTCCTCAAAACATTTACAAAGTTGGTATCGAGATCCGTTAGGACCCCGACACCCATAATCACATGCACCACCCCTTCTCCCCTTATTGTCGCGCCCAGGGAGCTACCCCGCGGTGACGTGCAAAACGGGAGGAATTTACCACCTCTCCCGACCTTCGATGTGGAGTAACCAACCTCCGATTAAACCATCATCAAGGTCATTACGGCGGCCAGTATCATAGTAGCCATTGGCGCACGCCTCCCGGTCTACTACTAACCATACCGCCAGGGCCCAACATAACAAAGTTTCCAAAGCTTGCTTTCAGAATAACAAAGGTGCATAAGCACACAGAGTTCAGATGACTGAACCTTTAATCAAAGCAGTATAACAGTGAACAAAACGTATATCAGAGATCATTGACTTTAAACTCGAAGCATTGTCCAAAACTGGAAAACGTTAACTTGAATGATAGGAATCTTTGCACCCGAAGGCGTTGATTTTGAAACCATTTGAAAACGAAGGAATATTCATGGTTCCAGTTGAAATAGTTTAAACCTCACCTATTTATTTATATAAGCTGATAGTTGGTAGAAGACAGGGTTCACACAGTACCCTGCGGATCCCAGAACTCGGTATTATCTCCTGTAAGTGACAGACTACTATGAGCTTAAGGGTCTGAGTCCCACACATGATTAATGATGCATGATTGAGTGCGGGTAGTCAAGTATTGAAGTGTAAGATTGAAAAGAATACGACACATTTAAACAAGGGATAATCTTTCCCGAAGAAAGAATTCGGGCAAACGATTAGTCTCATTAGAAAGCTCGTATCAAAAGCTTAGGGGTATGTTCTTAGGGTCTTAGAACAATCCCAATGTGAACTTTGAAATCTACTTTGATCCCTTGTTTTTGAGAATTTTCGAAAAAGGCTTTGACCGTTGAATCCGTCTCTTTGAAATGATCAATTAGGTTAAAATTCAAAATTCTTGGTCAAGGTCAAAGTCAAAGTCAAAGTCAAAGGTCAAGGGTCAAAGGTCAAAGGTCACTATTCAAGTATACGGTATATATACTGTATGTATATTGTACTTATACTGTATGTATACGTGTATTTATATAGTATGTATATGGTATTTATACTGTATTTATACAAGGTACATACAGTATTTATACAAGAATACATGCGGTATTTATACTAGAATACATACGGTATTTATATAAAAGTACATACGTATTTATTAGGGAAATACACATAGTATTTATACGAAAGTATACACGTATTTATACGTATTGCAATCAAATAAGTATACGTATATTATACATGTATACCATAACATATATCAATTGGTCAAGTAATTATATGTAACAATTAATTAAACATGTAACATTTAAAACTATAGGTTATACCTTAATTATGTAACATTAAATAACATGTAACATTTAATTAAATCATGAACTAAATTAAATTACTTAAGTATGATCATAAAATAAATAAAATGTAACATATAACATGCTAGCGTAATTGTCACATAATTAATTTGTCACAAAATTAAATTATGTAACACATTTCATAATAAACTATACTATAAGAAATATAATTCATAATTCATGAATAATTAAAGCATAAATTAAATCACATAATTCATGCACAAAATAAAACATAAATTAAATCCTAAACCTAGCATAGTTAAAACATAAAATAAAACACAAATTAAAACATAAATTAAACTAATCAAAACATAAAAAAAAAAAAGAAAACTAACCTTAAAAGGGGGGAGGAGTTCGGCCACAAGGGGGAGAGGAAGAGAATGGAGTGAGCACAAAATGAGACCCCAACACACTTATTTATAGTTGTTGGGAAGGACCAAAGTGCAAATAATATTTATTTTAGGGACTTAAGGTGGGGTACTTTATGAAATTTCCAAAAATAGGTTTCCTTCTTTACATAATTGTCACAGCAGGGGTATTCTGGTAATTTCACCTTTCTCCTGCGTATTTTTTGAAGTTGGAAAAGTGTCCAAGAGCTAGGAAATAAAATTAGCTTCGAAACGGTTACTCACGGGTCGAAATCGGACGTACGGTTTAAAAGTTATAAGCTTCGGAAGATTTGATTTTCTTGAATTTCGAAAATTAATTAAATTATGAAATAAATACTAGGATAAGATTTGAAGATCCGAAAGGCTTTCCAAAAATATAGAAAAATTCGAGGAACGTTATGGTGATGATCTCAAGGGCTAAATCATTCTAACGAAGGAAATATTTCTTACCGACGGGAATTCTTATTTGAAAATAAATTCTTAAATTGCTCTGGACACAAAAACGAAACCTCAAAGCATTGAAAAGAGAGTTGAAAAATTCCAAGAAAGTAGGTATAGGTTCTTTGAGGTCTCTTGAATAGAACGGTATAGTGCTGGTTCGGAAATAAGTAGTGCTTATAGGGTTTAAAGGTAGTTTCCCCCCCCTTTGGTCACCTAATATCACATATGAGCACTCAATTCATGTAGGGATGCATGATATGATTTATTTAAAATACGGATCAAGTTCTATAAACGCCCTTACGTCGCCCTTAGTTTACCTTTATTGATCCGATCCCGAACCGGGCTGTCACAATCTCCCCTCCTTAAGAAGAATCTGTCCTCAGATTCTCTTCGTGATCTCTAAACAATTTGGGATAGTGCTTTTGCATCTTTTCCTCAGTTTCCCAAGTAACCTCCTCAGTACCGTTCCTTTTCCATAAGACCTTAACCAATGGAATCTTTTTATTTCTTAATTCTTGGAATTTCTTATCCAGGATCTTAACCGCTTTCAACTCGTAGGTTAGATTAGGTTCTAACGGAACTTCCTCTACTGGCACCACCTGTGTGTCATCGGCAAAGTATTTGCGAAGTTGGGATACATGAAATACATTATGGATTCCTGTTAAGCTTGCTGGTAGATCTAGGCGATACGCTGTTGGACCCACACGTTCTAGTATCTCAAAAGGTCCTATGTATCTAGGGTTCAATTTTCCACCTTTTCCAATCCTTGTGAACCCTTTCCTTGGCGATGCTTTCAGAAACACTTTCTCACCCACATCGAACTCTAAATCCCTTCTTCTTTTGTCGGCATAGCTCTTTTGTCTGTCCTGGGCGGCTTTCATTCTTTGCCTGATTATCTTAATCTTTTCTGTAGCCCTTTCAATCCATTCGAGTACTTTGGCCCTGGGAGTTCCCTTAGTGGTATCCCTTGTCTCATCCATATCCCAATATAATGGAGATCTGCATTTTCTCCCATACAAGGCTTCATATGGAGCTGCTTGAATTGAAGCCTGATAACTGTTATTGTATGCAAACTCCACGAGGGGTAAATAATCTTTCCAATTGTCTGAAAAATCCAAAGCACACGCTCTTAACATATCCTCCAGATATTTAATCAATCTTTCTGATTGTCCGTCTGTCTGCGGGTGCGCCGCTGTGCTGAAATGCAACTTGGTTCCCATCAAGCTTTGAACATTTTGCCAAAGTTGGGACGTAAACTTTGGGTCTCTGTCAGACACTATACTCACCGGCACTCCATGTAATCTCACAATTTCTTCTTGATACAGTTTTGCTAAGGATTTAACTTTATCCGTAGTCTTGACCGGTAGGAAGTGTGCTGATTTTGTCAATCTGTCAACTATGACCCATATACTATCTTGTCCTCCCTTAACTTTAGGTAACCCGGTAACAAAATCCATGGTTATTTGCTCCCACTTCCACGTAGGAATTGGTAGTGGTTGTAACTTTCCTGCTGGCTTTTGGTGTTCGGCTTTTGGTGTTCGACTTTAACCTTTTGGCAAGTTAAGCATTTCTTGACATATTCAGCAATGTCTCTCTTCATTCCGTTCCACCAAAACTGCTTCTTGAGATCTTGGTACATCTTTGTTCCTCCAGGGTGTACTGTATAACGTGTCTTATGTGCTTCATCAAGTATTTCCTTTCGGATAGCTGAAGGCACACAAACTCTGCTCTTATATCTCAAGATTCCATCTTCACCTTTACTGAATTTTGTCTCGTCATCCTTCTACTTGGAATTGAGACACTTCTTAATCCATCCGTCTATAGCTTGTGTCTTTATCAACCGATCCTTCAGTGGTGATGAAATTATTAGATTTGCCAACTTAGCTCTAGGAATCACTTGAGCTGGTCTTCTTTCACACTCTAATGGGTGTCCTTCGACATGCGCTATACTAGCCTTTCGACTCAATGCATCAGCCACCACGTTAGCCTTTCCAGGATGGTATTGAATTGTACAATCATAGTCTTCCGGAAATTCCATCCACCTTCTCTGTCTCATGTTTAGCTCCTTTTGAGTGAACAAGTACCGCAAACTTTTATGGTCCGTGAACACTTCAAAGGTTACCCCATACAAGTAATGTCTCCATTTTGCGAGGGCAAAGACGATCGCTGCTAGCTCCAAATCATGGGTGGGGTAGTTGGCTTCATGTGGTTTAAGCTTTCTTGATGCATATGCTATCACCTTTCCATGCTGCATCAGAACGCATCCTAACCCTTCTTTCGAAGCATCGGTATAAACGGTGTAACCTTCCTTCCCTTCTGGTAATGTTAGTACAGGTGTGGTAGTTAATCTTTTCTTTAATTCCTGAAAACTCTGTTCGCATTTCTCTGTCCATACGAACTTTCCTTCATTCTTGGTTAACTGAGTAAGTGGTGCTGCTATCTTTGAAAAATCCTGTACGAATCTTCGATAGTATCCTGCGAGTCCCAAAAAGCTTCTTACCTCAGAAGGATTCCTTGGTTGTTTCCAGTCCAAAATCGTTTCAATTTTCGAGGGATCCACTTCGACTCCTGAACCAGATATGATATGTCCTAAAAATGAGATCTTTTCCAACCAAAACTCACATTTGCTGAATTTTGCATAAAGTTTGTGATCCAGCAAAGTGCTCAACACTAACCGAAGATGTTTGGCATGATCTTCTGGTGTCTTGGAAAAGACCAAAATGTCATCAATAAAGATCACCACGAACTTATCAAGAAACTGCCGAAAAATCCGATGCATCATATCCATAAATGCAGCTGGGGCATTTGTTAGCCCAAAGGGCATTACTACGAACTCAAAATGCCCGTAACGACTATTGAAAGCTGTCTTGGGAATATCCTCATTTCTAATTTTCAATTGATAGTACCCTTGCCTCAAATCTAGCTTGGAGTATATTTGAGATCCTTGAAGTACATCAAATAACTCCTCGATGTGAGGAAGAGGGTACTTATTCTTCACCGTCATCCTGTTAAGTTCTCGATAGTCGATGCAAAGTCGTAACGACCTATCTTTCTTCTTAATAAATAACACAGGTGCTCCCCAAGGAGAAGTACTAGGGCGGATATATCCTGCCTCTAGTAATTCATCAAGTTGTTTCCTCAACTCCTGAAGTTCAGCCGGTGCCATCCGGTAGGGTGCCTTAGAGTATGGCTCGGCTCCTGGAACTGTCTCAATCACAAACTCTAGTTCACTGTCTGGTGGTAAGGTGTTTAGGTGTTTAGGAAACACTTCTGGGAACTCGTTGACAACCTCCACTTCTTCTATTTTACTCTGATCCTTTGGTCTATTTAAGAGGTAAGCAACGAATCCTGTAGCTCCCTTTTGAATCATTCTTTTTGCTTCCATTGCCGAAATCATTGGTGTTTGTCTTCCTTGTCCATCTGATGTCTGATCTTCATCCTTCCCTAAGATAACTTTCTTCTTAAAACAATCCAGCTTGACTCGGTACTTATGAAGCCAATTCATTCCCAAAATAATCCCATACTTTGTCATTGGTAGTGCAACAAGATCCAAGGGATAAAACTGACCATTGATTCTAATAGGGCAGCATTTATATACTTGATCTGTTTTAAGGCAAGTTCCTAAAGGAGAACTTACTTCGAAAAGATATGGCAATTGCTCAAGTGGAAATTGTAAACGTGCACATAATTTGGATGCAATGAATGAATGCGTGGCACCAGGGTCGTATAGGACCTTAACTGGCGTGTCAAGAACATTTACCGTACCTTCCACAACAGCCGTAGGATCTGGCTCGTCGCATCCATCCAGAGCATAAGCCCTTCCTCTGACCATTGGCTTGTTTGCATTTCCCGCCACCGCCTTACCTTTGCCTTGATACCCTTGCCGTTCTGGCCTACCGTTTGCTTTTGGACAATTCCCGAGCTTGTGGTCAGGACTTCCATAATAGAAGCACTGGCCAGTTTTCTTTCTACAGGTTGCTTCGGTATGCCCTGGCCTATGGCAGAATTCACATTCAATCTCGTTCTGAGGGGCAAGTGGTGCTTGCGGGGGTGCCATCATTGGTCTCTTTCCTGATCTAAAATTTAACTGATTGGCTGAGCGTTTGAATCCCTGTGGTGGTTTCGACTGATATGGCTTCGCATGGTTGGCGGTCATCCTGATCTCTCTATGGGCTGCTTCAGTACTCAGAGCAGTTTCAACTGCCTGAGTGTATCCTTCAAGATTCAGAGGTGCCAAAGCCCATCGTAATTCTGACTTGAGTCCATTGATGAAGCGTTTGGTCTTCCTACGCTCATCGTACAGAATATGCGGTGCATATTGTATCAGTCTCACAAACTTGGCCTCGTACTCTGCCCCAGATAGTATTCCTTGGGTAAGATTCATAAACTCGGATTCCCGGGCATCCCGAGCGACTTGCGGAATAAACTTGTCCTCAAATGCTCTTACAAACTCAGTCCAGCCGTACCTTATCCCATTTTCAATCCACACATTCTTCGTATGATTCCACCAATTCAGCGCTGCTCCTTCCAAGAGGAAGGTCGCAAATTGAACTCGCTCTCTATCCTTCGGAAAGATGTTCATGGCTTCGAAGATCTTCACTAAGCTTGCAATCCAGTTTTCAGCTTTAAGATCATTGGGCTCTCCGAAGAACTTCTGGGGGTTCATTCGGAGAAACTTTTCAAGTGTCTTTTCATTAACTGAGTTGTAAGCCCGAGCAAATTACCTCAAAGTCTCCCCAATTTCTGGTTGTTCTTGTGGTATCGGTGGAGGACGGGGAAATTCCTCAGGTGGTGGCGGTGGTGGTGGAATGCGTTCACGTAAAGCTCTTCTCGGGGGCATATTGTCACTGTATTCATAATATCACCCCAAACAGATATAATGCATGGCGATAAGAATGGTCCATGTACTCAATGTTCCACATCAGTAAATAACAATCAATCATCAAAGTTGCAATTAGGCACGTAGTCATCAATTCAAAGTGTCCCAATTTAATCCATTAAGCAATCATTATTCACAAGTAACAGAAAACAGTCATATATATAGATGCACAAAATGAAATGGTATGATCCATGCACGGCCCTAATGGTATCTTGAAGCATTTCTAAAACTCATGACATGAGAGATATAGAAAACGGTAACATGCAATGATATGAGTAAAGCCGCAAAAGATGATGTCATATATGCAAAATTTGGAAAAGCTTTTATACAAAGGCTATATCTGACCAAAAAGACAAAGAGGGGGAGGACCCGATGCTAAGTCGAGTTGCTCCCGTACAGCCTAAGCTCTCCAAAACATCATCTGTCAACTTTCATAATCTGCCAAAAGCGGGGATCTCTGGGGGTATATATAATCCCCTCTGCACCTGTCGGAAGTCACCCTATCTGTCATAATATGCTGCATACCTGTTGAGTATATATATGCTACTGCTACCTGCCTCTATATACAAGCCCCAACGGTCCGGACTCAGCTCCTCTACTGCTGGCTATGACTGGCTCCATCGCTATCATCAGATACAACAACGAAATCTCCCTGTCGTGCTGGAGATGGGCTCTCCTCCTCAGATGATCCCTCTGTCTCCTGATCCTCTCCTGCATGTGTGTCCATAGGGTCCCCTGGAGCAGCTGGCTCACTGTGTACTGGTCCCTCGTACTCCAAAGCCGCCTGCTCATCGGTGAGGTAGAAAGTCTCACAAAGTCGGGCCCTAATCCGGCTCTGATAACGATGGTGCATCTCCATATCAAAATCCCTATCAGTAGTTATATATGCCAAGTCTGCCTCTAACTGTGCAATACGGGATGCCTGCTGGGCTCTGGCCTGGCGTTCCTCTGTCAATCGAGCCTCCATCTCTCTGGCATGCTCCCGGGCAATATCCCGATCAGTCCGGTGCTGTGCTGCCAAATCATGGTAACGAATAGCCTCCAGCCGAACCTCTCTCAATCTCAAGCTATCCTGTAGGTATTCATCTCGTTCAGTTTCCAGTTGATGAACGACCCTATTGGGGTACGAATACCCCGGGTGTCCCCTCTCCTGAGCTCGCTGCCATGTATAGTAACGGGCCCTACCCCGGCGAACTACTGCTACTGTACGAGGGGGCTCAAGCTCCTCAAAATATGCCTCATCCTGCTCTCGCTGACTCAGGCTGTCCATAACTATAGTGAAAGCACGCAGACTCGCACTGTCCATAACTACAGAGTAAGCACAGATATGAATACCAAAATGTAGAGTAAGTAAACTCAAAACATCCTCTATGCTTCGAGCTCCCAGGTTAAGTCTCTTCTTACTCAACCTGAGGCTCTGATACCACCTTAGCTGTAGCGCCCCAATGCCACAACCCCGCACCGTTATATCACCCAAGTAACTAGGAAGCTTTATTACTCGAGAGATACTTCGGCGAACGGACAGAACATAACAAAGATCAGAGTAACCAGTGTTGCCAACGCAGCGGAATTTCAGAATAATTTTAAACGTTTGAAAACATGAATGCAACACAGTAGTATATGCATAACCACAGAAACAAGTAGCCATAATATTAACATAAAACATTAGTCCAATAGGAAAACAAAGGAACATAATAAAAACGGAGTCCAAGTAATTCAGGTCGTAGCCTGAACAAGTTCTCATAGTAAAACATGCAACGTAAAGGTAGAGGTAACCACGACTATACAGGACAAAGGAAAAGTAACTAGCAATCCTGACTTAACAAAAGACCTCCTACAGCTTCAAGATACCTCTAGGAAGCGCCGGGCTGCCTACCTGAAACCATGAGGTCAGAAAACAGGGTAGAGGTATTAGTCAAAGGGACTAAGTGAGGTAATTTGCAGTAAGAAAGAGTAATTGGACTGGAAGGGTTTTGAAAGACTTTCTTAGCGACTTTCCTCAAACCGGAAAGAAACTCTTTTATCTTAAAACGGGATTTTTTACAAGCACACACAAGCACACACATCAGAGGTTCTGGTTTATATATACTTTAAAACGGGGAACAGGATACGGGATATTTTCCAAAAGTATGAACCAGACTTTAAAACCAAAGTTTGCCCGCAAGCTAGGCCATATCCATCCTTTACTCCTCAAAACATTTACAAAGTTGGTATCGAGATCCATTAGGACCCCGACACCCATAATCACATGCACCACCCCTTCTCCCCTTATTGTCGCGCCCAGGGAGCTACCACGCGGTGACGTGCAAAACGGGAGGAATTTACCACCTCTCCCGACCTTCGATGTGAGTAACCAACCTCCGATTAAACCATCATCAAGGTCATTACGGCGGCCAGTATCATAGTAGCCATTGGCGCACGCCTCCCGGTCTACTACTAACCATACCGCCAGGGCCCAACATAACAAAGTTTCCAAAGCTTGCTTTCAGAATAACAAAGGTGCATAAGCACACAGAGTTCAGATGACTGAACCTTTAATCAAAGCAGTATAATAGTGAACATGTAGCACCCGAGCGTTAGGTACCACATCCCCCGCACCGGGACCCGACCCGTATATGAAATGGAAGTCCATACACGTGCCAAATCCACGGCGAACGGGGACACAACACACACGCTATGCTAGGCGGGACTAACCCTTAAACCAATCAGTGCAAGAATCATAAAATCAGAGCTAAATAAAATTCGCGGAAGCAAGAATAAACAAACATATATATACAGCGAGCCACCAAGCTCCAAAATCAGATATACAAGAGTATCCAAATATTCAACGGCACTCACGGCCTACAAAAATCATAAGTAAAGTAGCAACAATAGTATGAGTATGAGACAAAAGGAAGTGCTAAACACAAATGCAAGACCTAGACGACTTGTATTCCCGCCTAACACTCCTATTCCTGCACAAAACAACTGAAAACAACCGGGTTCAGTCTAAAAGAGACTGGTGGGTATAAAAACGGGGCATAATTATATAATATCGCATAATTTAAACACATACATGCAAGCCCTAATCCCGTATGAAGTTTAGTAAGATTTTACCAAGTGGTTAAAACAAAAAGGAAACATCAACGGGATTACGACGGTCATATTCATTCATAAATGTTCATAAATGTTCATAAGGGTTTATGGCCCGGCGAGTGGGCGTGCACAATCTCCAACCTACTCCTCGTGTATTCATAATTAATTATTCAATAATTCATTATCATACATAAATCTTTTGTGCTCATAAATACATGATCATAATCATTCATATACTCCTTTTTCCTCCGGGTGGTGGACGAGTTTGCAAGGCTCGACCACCGGTTCATACATGGACCAATGGGGGTACATGAATCCCCCAAAGGCACTCAGCTCCCATTCCCCGCTAAAACTCCTAGCGAGGGCCGGTATCACCGTAGTTTGGTTGGAACTAGTATATGGGATCCCCGTCAGCCCTTGCTTCCTCGGTTAGCCACATATACTAAGTCCCGGGGCCCGTGCAATCATAAATCATAAATATCTCGCCAAACATAAGGTAGGATTCATAAATAAAAGAAAGGGGTCATACGTTTGAAATGATTTACCCGAAATGACTCGATATATATAAATATACGGTTTTGGCTTAAAACTTTGCACATAAGGAATATGTAAGGTTGTTTTAACTAATAGAAGAGAAAACCCACCTTTACCAAGACAGAAATAAGGGCACACACGTCTCAAGGCTCGCCCTCGTCTCCGACCAAACCCGAATCTGTGGAAAAGGAAAGGTATGAGACTCAATGACCACATATGACGCTCGGCAATGAAGTGCATATGACATGAATGCATAAATGATCATATTATATCAATAAAATGTTCATGTGCACGATTAAGAAATTTAAAACATATATTCATTCATTCGTTAATTTATTTCATTCAATTTCATAAGTTCATAAATTCACATAAATTACATAAATTCATACATTCATAATTCATAATTCATATCAATTAATCTAACATTCAATTAATAAGCATAACACATATATTATTCATATTCACATTTAGGAATGAAATAAATAAAACGTTCAATCAAAAGTCAGTCGGATAAATACGCGAAATAGAAATCAATTAATTTCAATAATTAAATTAAATCAAATAATAATTAAAATATATAATAAATATATATAATATAATATATATTATTAATACTATATAATAATATACAATATATATAATATATACATATATATGCACGTACACACACACATAAACATGCATGCACAAAATCATATATACTACATGCATGTTTAACCTAATATATATATATATATAGTATAAATATACATGCATGCACTAATATTATAAAGGCCATGCAAGCACGTACCACCCAAAGCATCAAAATGAATATATACACAGCAGCATACATCTCCAGAAATACACAAGCAAGGAAGAAGAAGACGCAGGAGAAGAATTGAGCAAAACAGGGTGACACCCCCGTGTCACCCACCTAGCCTGGACCGAGACACGCCCGTGTCTCGGTACAGAAGTTCCAGGCTATGCAGCACCCCCGTGCCACGCCGGAACGGGCACAAACGACACCCCCGTGTCGTCCTGCAGAAACAACCCAGTTTCGGACAGAAAAATGCAGAAACAGGGCAAACTCAAGGCACGAGAAAAGCGAGCAAAACAAGCAACAAACTAAGGCACAAATTGCTGCAAGAATTCAACAAGATTACATACCCAAGAGCCATGAAAAACGGCAGCAAAACATGAAGAAGGAACGCAGCAAAAATGACAGCAAAAGCAGTCCAGAAACAGAGCAATTTTTTCGCAGAAAACAGGGCATGATCAATTCACTCCTTCTCCATTCATTCAACTCAGTTAAGGCCAACCAAGAAGCAGCAAATTAACATATATCCAACAAGTAAATGAGTTCCAAACGTGATCAATCAAGACAACAACCATACGTGACCTATACGTGAGATTTATGAAAATTTTCATAAATGATATGTCATAAATTCTTCAACAACCACGAAATTAATGTTCATAAATGATATGAGGAAGTCAAAACAAACAATCTCAAGCTTGGAATCAGTTTAAATCGTTGAGAAATGAAGAAGATCAACATATTGCTCAAAAACTCATACTTTCGGTAATAAGCCCAGAAATGGATGAAACCATGCTCAAAATTATGAATAAAAAGATGAAAATGACCAGAATTAATCATACAATACAACTCTTAACTTACCTTGATGATTGGTTGAGGTTTGGATGAGATTTGAGCTCCAAAATCTCCAATTGGTGAAGGGTTACGGGACTGGAGAGAAAACAGTAGCTTTGGCTGAGTTTTGGGGCTTGTGTGAGGATTATCTCGGTCAAGGCTGATTATAGCATGATAGAGGGTTGAGTTAGGGTTTCAAAGAATCTAACCATGGTTAATTTGGTTATGGTTTGGCCAAGATATGGCTGATTTAGTGTAACAAGGTCAAGTTGGTCTCCGTTTCGTTTTTCGGTTGGATTTCGGAGTTTCAAATGAATTGGGAAAAATATAAGGCTAAGTTTACTAAACTCGTATTTTCGTTACGAGTTCAGCGAAGTTGACGAAACTCGAATCCGAGTTCCCGAGCTCAAGATATTAAATTCGGAACCAAGGGTACGCTAAGTGCTCGTTAGCTCCCGTTTTGGTTCCTCAATAGAAATTAAATCCGTTAACCTATCAAATGAATTCGAAAACATAAATTGAGCATATATTCATGTCCATAACACATATATGTACAACATATTACAAAATCGTGGCAATTTGATATCATATCATATAAGAACGAAGCACAAAATTAATATCAAAGCTCAATCATACAATTCATGCATAACCTATAAATTTCCCATGCAATTCATGCAATATAAATAAATTTCCATGCAAAATTCTATAAAATCCATGCAAAATAATTCCCATGCAAAATTTTATAATCTCATGCATGAATATGATTTTCCATGCAAAAATATATGATTTCATGCATAAATATAATCTCACGTATAAATATATATATATATAAATAATTAGTTAATACATGATTAATTAATATAACATATAATTAGTATAATCATTAAATTAATAATATAATAATTAAACATATATACATATATATAAATAATACGAAATATATATATAATTAATAATATTAGAATAAAATATTATAATATAATATAATAAAATAATAACAATTATAATAAAATTAAATATAAAAACACATAAAAACAATTAATTCGCGCAATTTGGTAAACACATACATCGTACCTTTACGTCCGAGAAATCGGGGCGTTACAGAACAGAACGTATATCAGAGATCATTGACTTTAAACTCGAAGCATTGTCCCAAACGGGAAAACGTTAACTTGAATGATAGGAATCTTTGCACCCGAAGGCGTTGATTTTGAAACCATTTGAAAACGAAGGAATATTCATGGTTCCAGTTGAAATAGTTTAAACCTCACCTATTTATTTAGATAAGCTGATAGTTGGTAGAAGACAGGGTTCACACAGTACCCTGCGGATCCCAGAACTTGGTATTATCTCCTGTAAGTGACAGACTACTATGAGCTTAAGGGTCTGAGTCCCACACATGATTAATGATGCATGATTGAGTGCGGGTAGTCAAGTATTGAAGTGTAAGATTGAAAAGAATACGACACATTTAAACAAGGGATAATCTTTCCCGAAGAAAGAATTCGGGCAAACGATTAGTCTCATTAGAAAGCTCGTATCAAAAGCTTAGGGGTATGTTCTTAGGGTCTTAGAACAATCCCAATGTGAACTTTGAAATCTACTTTGATCCCTTGTTTTTGAGAATTTTCGAAAAAGGCTTTGACCGTTGAATTCGTCTCTTTGAAATGATCAATTAGGTTAAAATTCAAAATTCTTGGTCAAGATCAAAGTCAAAGTCAAAGTCAAAGTCAAAGGTCAAGGGTCAAAGGTCAAAGGTCACTATTCAAGTATACGGTAAATATACTGTATGTATATTGTACTTATACTGTATATATACGTGTATTTATATAGTATGTATATGGTATTTATACTGTATGTATACGGTATTTATACGGGGATACCTACCGTATTTATATAGTATTTATACAAGGTACATACTGTATTTATACAAGAATACATGCGGTATTTATACTAGAATACATACGGTATTTATACAAAAGTACATACGTATTTATTAGGGAAATACACATAGTATTTATACGAAAGTATACACGTATTTATACGTATTGGAATCAAATACGTATACGTATATTATACATGTATACCATAACATATATCAATTGGTCAAGTAATTATATGTAACAATTAATTAAACATGTAACATTTAAAACTATAGGTTATACCTTAATTATGTAACATTAAATAACATATAACATTTAATTAAATCATGAAATAAATTAAATTACTTAAGTATGATCATAAAATAATTAAAATGTAACATATAACATGCTAGCATAATTGTCACATAATTAATTTGTCACAAAATTAAATTATGTAACACATTTCATAATAAACTATACTATAAGAAATATAATTCATAATTCATGAAAAATTAAAGCATAAATTAAATCACATAATTCATGCACAAAATAAAACATAAATTAAATCCTAAACCTAGCATAGTTAAAACATAAAATAAAACACAAATTAAAACATAAATTAAACTAATTAAAACATAAAAAAAATAAGAAAACTAACCTTAAAAGGGGGGAGGAGTTCGGCCACTAGGGGGAGAGGAAGAGAATGGAATGAGCACAAAATGAGACCCCAACACACTTATTTATAGTTGTTGGGAAGGACCAAAGTGCAAATAATATTTATTTTAGGGACTTAACGTGGGGTACTTTATGAAATTTCCAAAAATAGGTTTCCTTCTTTACATAATTGTCACAGCAGGGGTATTCTGGTAATTTCACCTTTCTCCTGCGTATTTTTGAAGTTGGAAAAGTGTCCAAGAGCTAGGAAATAAAATTAGCTTCGAAACAGTTACTCACGGGTCGAAATCGGACGTACGGTTTAAAAGTTATAAGCTTCGGAAGATTTGATTTTCTTGAATTTCGAAAATTAATTAAATTATGAAATAAATACTAGGATAAGATTTGAAGATCCGAAAGGCTTTCCAAAAATATAGAAAAATTCGAGGAACTTTATGGTGATGATCTCAAGGGCTAAATCATTCTAACGAAGGAAATATTTTTTACCGACAGGAATTCTTATTTGAAAATAAATTCTTAAATTGCTCTGGACACAAAAACGAAACCTCAAAGCAATGAAAAGAGAGTTGAAAAATTCCAAGAAAGTAGGTATAGGTTCTTTGAGGTCTCTTGAATAAAACGGTATAGTGCTGGTTCGGAAATAAGTAGTGCTTATAGGGTTTAAAGGTAGTTTCCCTCCCTTTGGTCACCTAATATCACATATGAGCACTCAATTCATGTAGGGATGCATGATCTGATTTATTTAAAATACGGATCAAGTTCTATAAACGCCCTTACGTCGCTCTTAGTTTACCTTTTTTGATCCGATCCCGAACCGGGCTGTCACAGCTTTGGTCCCGGTGGAGGAAGAGCTGCTGGTGCTTTCTGAGCTAGCCCCGCTGGTCGGGGTTTCTTGTCATGGGCCCGCGGGGGCTGAGCAATCTGATGTGCGGGCCTCTTGGGGCCCGATCCCGAACTCTGCCCTGTACAGCCTTTTGAAACTGGATCTTTCTTTCGATACTCTTCTTCTTGAACCATAGCCCTCTGAACCGTGTCCGAAAAGGACTCAAATTTATGTCCGGCACTCCCATGCCTCAAGTCTTCTCTCAAACCGGCAATGAATCGCTTGGCCTTTCTCTTTTCATCTCGTGTAATATGAGATGCATACTTGGCCAATCTATTGAAGATAGCGAGATATTGTGCCACAGTCCGAGTCCCTTGCTTGAGGTCCATAAACTCCTGCTCACGCTTCTCCCGTACAACGTCGGGTACATAAGCATCACGAAACTCTCGAATGAAGACATCCCAATTAAGTTCTTCGTCATTTACCTCTAATTTCTCTCGAACTCCTTTCCACCATTCATAAGCATCCCCTTCTAATTGAAACACAGCAAATCGGCCTTGCTCTTCGGGGGTGCAGGGGCATACCTCATAGATACGGCTAATACGAGTAAGCCAAGTTTCTGCTACAATATCATCCGTAGTCCCCATGAATTTAGGAGGGTTATAGCTGAGAAATACCGCATGTGCATTCCGAGGAGGTGGTAGTGGAGGTTGTTGTACCACAGGAGGTGGAGGTGGAGCTTCTGTACGCCGCTGTTCAACATAGTTATATTCAGCATCCATGAAGTTTTCCATATTCATTTGTGGTGGTTGAGGAGGGTCATAACGGGACTGTCCATGGTCACGTGGAGGTCGTCCACGAGGCATCCTGAAATATAAGAAACTGAAATAGATGCATGATTGGTTAAAAATATGCCTATGTATTGCAATTAATTGAAACAAACAACTAAATCAAGTAGTTAAAGAAATTTTCATCAAATTTCAAAACAATGCAATTCAATTAAGCACATAAACACATAGTTCTTAAGTCGTACAACCTAGACAGACACGACTTGACACTAGAACTCCGGTTTTGCAACCTAGAGCTCTGATACCACTTAAGGATGTAGCGCCCGGAGCGTCGGTACGCCACAACCCCCGCACTATGCCCCAGTACATGTACGAAACGGACATCCGTATACGCACCAAGTCATAGCGAACGGGTGACAACCCAAAAACACTCCTGGCTAGGCGGGACTAGACCCTATCATTCAAGTGCGCAACAAGAACGAATATGCGGAAGCGTAATTAGAACGAATATGCAAACGAGTTCAAACTATGTAATCTACGAAAGCAAAATATATGTACATTAGCCACCAAGGCTAACAAAACAGTAACAAGTATCCAAAAGTGTAGGAGGTCAACAAGGCCTCAGTATTACCACTTAATTGTATGCTGTATCTAATGCATAACTCCAACAAGAGAATAAAGATCTAGCTAGGTACAAAAGTAAAAGACTATACTAACTTTCCCGCCTAGCTACGACCACGTGTACCTGCAACTGCAAAGGAAAAAAAAAACATGGAGGGGTCAGTCAAAGGACTGGTGAGGGGCTACACACGCACCCGTATATATAAATATACATGCAAGCACACAATTCCCTACTCCCATTATACGTTCTTCATCAAAACATATTAATTTTGGAAAATTCAAAACTCGCACAATGGGATTACGGACATTCAATTCATTAAATAATTACTGTAGGTTGCTCGGCGAGAACGAGCGGTCTCCAACCTTTACTCCTCATTTTCAATCATTGCGGTCGTTCACACACACAATCATATCATTACCTAAACATCCTTTTTCCTCCGGGTTGATGGTTCGGGCGGCCAACCCTCCCCATCCACAAACACATGAGAAACAAGGGTGCATGACTCCCTCGCCCTCGGGACTCCATCCTCCACTAACCTCCTAATGGATTCCGGGTTCATCCCCTTCGATATGAGACCGTACAATGGGCTAGCCGTCGGCCCTTGCCTCCCCGGTTCACCCAAAGCACGACCCCTGGGCCCCACAACATAACACACACACACATCTCGCCAATTGGTTCGGTTATTGATTAAAACATTTTCATTAACATATAATAATAAAAGGGTTGCTTTTAGTAAAATATTTTGGCTCTTCTATCACATGCACGGTTCTAGGTCGATAGATATAAAGAAAAACCTCACCTGAATGGAGTAAACGACAAAAGAGGCAACAAGAATGCCTACTCGACCTGGCCCTCTCTGCCCTGGAGATTATCTGTACAAACCGAATACTTTTCGGTTAAGACTCGACTCAAAATGAACCAAGTAATGATGCACGGCAACTAAATTCAATGATATGGATGATTTGGCGTGCAATGAGACCATATTATAAAATAAACATGTTCAGTGAATGCACACATGACCAAATAAAGTAAGTAAACAAGTTAGGAATTCATAATCAATATATTTCTAAAGAATAAATCACATATTAATTTAAATATTATACATGCAGAGTTCGTTGCACGGGGTCAAAATGATTGTTCACAAGCTGTCCTAATTATAATAATATAATAAGCTATTAAATCTGTAATTTTTTTTTGTAATATAACAATCACCTCTGGTACAGCTGAATTTGTATGAACCATATAATGATATCATAACCAAGAACAGTAGACATATATATTCAATTCCTTACGGATTCACATATATGTATATCATTTTCCGATTAATCACGGGAATCATGAATTAAGAGTAAATGTTTATATATGAACAATTTGTTATATTTAAGAGTTAATCAAGAACCATTTATCAAATATGTCTACCGAATTACGAACCACAACATATGAAAGCATAAGATGGAATTTAATATTAAGTCTTGACCACTTCAATTCGCAAAAAAAAAAGGTGTAACACTTAAAGATCTTCATTACCTGTTCTTTGTTGTGTAGGAGTGAAGAGCTCCTGTGTTTACCCTTTTCTTGTTTTGTTTTTCTTTTGTTATTTCCTATAGAAGATACTAAGCTGATGGTTATTCAATGTATGTCGGCCTGAAGTCCTGATATTTCATGACTTAATTAATGTACACAAAATAAAATTCAAATTTAGATTATTTTTGGTTTGGAGTCCGCCGATCTCCTGATTTATCTTAAAATTTTTTAGCAACAACTTAACACTAAATATATTTTATTTAATATATCTATTACCCTTTTTATTTGTCTACTTGTTAAAATTACTTTTTATTATTTTAGGACAAATGGAATCCGTGCAAATACCTGTTTAGAATGACAAAGCTATTTCTATAGTTTTTAATGTATTTTCCATACACGTGAGTCTAATTGCTAATTGGCTAGGATAATTTAATTAGATGGAATGAAGTTGACACGAGTATTGTTTTACATGACCGGATGAGATTTCTATTTTATTTTTATAAAAATATGCATGTATATTTTTAATGCCCAAACGTGAATACGTATATATATAATAGAATGCATTAATTTTGAACTAATGATAACTTGTAAACTAAATGACTTCACTTTAGATTATTAACAAATGATATGAATTCACATTTAAAGATATTAGATAGTATCAATTTCATAATTTATAATTAATATTATAACCAACAGTTAGTTTTATTATTTTACATTTAATAATAAAATTAGCAATCACTTCACACTTAGTTGATTAATAAACAATTAAAGTATCAGTGATTATATATCCAACAAATAGAAGATAAAATTAAAGTACACGTAGCACTCAAACTAACACACACGTGACGTTGTACCTGACAACCAGAAAGACGGGGCGTCACAAACCCCGTCGCTCGAATAACAATGAGAGAACCCCATCTCTCATAAACAACAAGGCAAGGGTGTCTCCAAGACTCCTAAGCAACACGGTACAACACATAATAAACACAGGCAGGAAGCAGCAATGAGTCAAGCACAAATTACACAAGGAGCAAGGAATAAATATCAATCACATCGTTCATCACTCATGCAAAAGTAAGTAATACAGTCGAGAATCAAAGTATATAGTATCAAAATTTATTTGAACTAAATTTGGATGTATGCATATGCCATGAATGTTTCATGTACCGTTCACCATGGTAAAGAAACTCGAAGTTGGTAACTTTATTGCCTCATGCATGGCCTGACTCAAAAGTTAGCTCGGTTCATGACTTGTTTTTAATATCTTTGGTGTGTGTCCGATTGAGAAGAAGATAGTCCTTAGTTGATTTTATTCCTGATTCTGTTCTGACTCTTACTCCCTATTACCTTCTTTAGTTTTTGATTATGCGTTTGGCCTTAACCCAATCGATTTGCATTTCCAAAATGATTCTTACCTTACATCTCCAAATTTGAAGTCGGTCTTCTTAATCATGTCTACTTCTTTAATTTAGTGAAGTTCTCAGAATTCAAATAAACCTTCAGAATAACGGTCTCAGTCTTCCTCACGAACTCCTTCCAAATCAAGTTGAGACCATCGGTTCCCCAAATTTTAAATCGATCTTTTCGTGGAGCATTCATCCATTTGAAGCTTTTAAGCGTACCTTCAGTTCCAACCCATTCAATTCTTTAACCGAAAATAAGACCTCCTTGATGATTCTTAAGGTTTGATCCAAGTCCTTCAATAATGACCCTTTTTCGATTCTTCTCATCTTAAAGCTTTCCAAGTCATCATGGAGAGATGACTGATGACTTATTAAGGATTTTATTTTGTTATGTCATCCGAACCCTTTTAATACTTGGTTGAATTTACCTTCATTGTCACCATCTCGAAATATAATACTTTGATCTGGTTTTCTTTTTCCAGAACTGACCTAAAAGTTCAATAGATGCTTCCTTATAATTCCATCATCTTCAAGATCCGAATCTCGTTCCCATAAATGTCGATCGAGTTAATCTCTTCATTATTACCCCATAGCGATCTTCGACCCAAGTTTGGTAGCTTAACTTCCACTTTGAAGGTTTAACTAATAAGGCCGTTTCATTCCTTTTCCTATCATCATCATTAGAACATTCATATCTTCCACAGTTTGCATTTCCATTGTTCCTACTAAAACACTTATTTGAGCACAACCTTGCATTTCAAGTTTGTCTTTTGGTTGTGCTCTCCCCCTTAAAAGTTTCCACCTTCATAGGTCGAGCTTTATCCATCATCTTATAATCGAAATTCTTGTCCCACTTGAAATGAGCAATCCTTGTTAGGGATGGTGTTCTGTGTGTTACTCACCTTCACTTAAAGTGATAAATTAGAAGAACATCCCAAATCCTTTGCTTTCCAAGTTCTCCTAAAATCTGAGACCACAACTTCTATTCTCACCCAGATCTGAACAACCCAAAGTCAACTCCAAGTCCTAAGTTCTGGAATTCCATTCTCATCTATGTCTTAACCTTATCACAAAAGGTTTCTCTTCAACTCGATTCAATAGGGCTTTGATTGCAATAGTATTTGAAGCATCCTAACAAGTAAACACGAAAATAATGCATGTCGAGTTAAAATGCTAATGTTGTGAAGCACGTATTTCACAGCAAACATGCAACACGGATAACAATCACAATATTAAAGTTCATAAAATAAATTAAAATATAACAATGCAGTGTATGATGCATGTGCTATGAATGCTGTGAACCTGCCACCAATATAGTGGGTCAGCACGACATCCTGTCCTTTAATCTCGATGTGGTGAGCATCATTGTAAGGTTGAACATTATTCAGTAACTGATGGTGCTTCCAAGTCCTTGCTCGCTCCTTTGTATCACCGCATATCCCGAAGTCCCAAGAAGATGACACAAATCAAAATTCTTCAATCCTCCTTGCTATCTTTGCTTTACTTCCATTCATTGATCCATGCTTGTAGTCATATCAATTTAGCTTCTTTTCTTGACACCGTTGTGAATCCACATGATTAACACTCTCCATTCCATGCATCTTAGTTAGAAGACTTTGGATACATCCCGAATCTAGATCCGAACCGAAGGTTATTCTTGAACTTCCCCACTTTGCCTTATGTTGATAATCATCAACATTTATAGGGTGAATGGAATTGATGAACTCATCCGTGATCCAAGTCCTCTATCATGATGTTGAGCAACGAGAGGTCGTTCTACTTTGTAAGCCATGAAAATTCAACACCCGACTTTCAAATCCCCATAACTCCATAATCTCTTCGTTGGTTTGATAGAAGAAACTTGTAGTTGAGGTTAATAATCGCCTTTATAGCGGGGTAACGATCTACAATCAAGAACTCAACTCAAGTATAAATGCATGTGGATTAGTATATTCTTATGGCACATAATTAAACTAATAAACGCATATTATATGCAAAATAAAACACAAAAGCAACGAAACTGAAAGTAAACCACATTTAACAAGTAATTCTATCAACTTGTAACAATTAACAATGAACATTCAATGCAATGCACACGTTGACAATTTGTTCCTATGTCGTTCGACCTAAACTGACTCAACACGACACGAGAACCCTGGTTTTGCAACCCTAGGCACTGATACCACTTAATGATGTAGTGCCCAAGCGCGTGACGCCATATCCCCTGCACTAAGACCCGACCCACATATGAAATGGATAGTCCATACACATGCCAGATCAGAGCGAACGGGGACTCACTCACTCACTATGCTAGGCGGGAACTAACTTTCGAAACCGTGTAGGCAAAATGCAAAAACAATAACAGAGGATTAATACATGTGCGGAAGCATTTACTTTCACTAGCATAATTAAAGAGCTTACAGGCTCAAATTAAATAACATTCATGGCACTCACAAGCGTTAATAATCATAAATAACAACTCGAGAATGAGTGCAAGCGTAAAGATACAACTAAACTCTAATGCAGGACTTAGAAAGACTCGAAACCCCGCCTAGCGCTTCAAAACCTGCAAGAAAACTGAAAACACACCGGGTTCAATCTTTTAGAGACTGGTGAGTATAAAACAGGGGTTTAATACAATAATAATATCGAAATTAAACACATACACATGCAGGTTATAATCCCTTGCGAGGTTTTGGAACAATTTCCCAAGCGGGTGAAAAAAAAGAAAACAACGCATGGGATTACAACAATCAATTCTTTCATTTCATTCATTAGGCCAATACGTGAGCCCGGCAAGTCGGTGAATTCTCCAACCTTCACCTCTTGTGTACATTATCCATTCGTTCATAATTGTAAGTGATCACACAACATGCATTCATAATCATTCATTCGATCATAATCATTCTTTCATAATCATTCGTTCGTTCATTCGGTCATTCAATCATTATCATTCATTCATTCATAATATTTACACATTTCCTTCGGTTAGAAACGCGTCTACCATGCGCAACAGAAGATATTATCCGAGTGGACCATGGGCAAACCCATGCCACTAACAGGTTTTTTTCCTCCCGGTGGTGTAACCGGTGCCGCGGGGGACCCATCCAGGAGAACGTGTCTCCCAATTAATACGGCTAGTAGGGGTCCATGAAGCCCCAAAAGCCCGGTTCCCCTTCCTCGCCAACTCCTGACGAGGTCGGTTTCACCGTAGTTCATGGTGGGATTAGCTCACGGGATCACTGTCAGTCCTTGCCTCCCCGGATAGCCACATGCATCAAGTCCCTGGTCCCGTCCATTCATAATCATGCTCTCGCCAAAATCATAAGGTAGGGATACATAAAAGAAGGGCTTTACGTTGAAAATCGTTGACTCCTTTGAAAGGACTCTCTCTCTCTCTATATATATATATAAATACTTTGGCCTAAAACTTTCACGTTGGGTATATGGGGTTGATTCATATCTACAGAAGAGAAACCAACCTTAGAAAACCAAAGGAACGGTGTAAGAGCCTCACTGATCGACCTCCACTCCGTTTGGACCAATAATCTGTGCAAAAGAGATGAAGTGAGGCTCAAAATGACCATATTCGACGCACGGCGATGCAATAGTCATGATATGAAGTGTATAAGAAGTAATATGATGTCATAAAGCCACATAATCAAGTAATTCATTTAATATATGAGGAGTTCGTATTCATTCATATTCGTTCTTGATCATATCATGTATACATTACAACAATTCAATCCACAAACTTCATACAAAATCATACACATAATATATCATATTTAAAAATTAGAATTAAACAATTTAAACATTTAATATACATATATACGTACACAAAAGAAGATCATGCATGCATATTATATATATATATATATATATATATATATATATATATGTGTGTGTGTGTGTGTGTGTGTGTGTGTGTATATATATATAACATGCATACACGTACCTAATATACATATTCATGCATGCATATATATTTATATAAATTAAAATACACAATTAAACATTTAACATACACATATATATGTAATATTTAATATATATAAACATACACTACATGCATATTACATAATATATATATATATATATATGTACACTTCATGCAGCAATTAAATATATCATACACAAGTGTAGCAATTAGTTGAACCACAAAACCAAGCATTAATAACCTATGAACTACTGCAAAGTCGAGGTATGCTGCACGGCCATGCGTAATTTTAGTTCAAAAGCTGCGCGGCCCCAAACAATTCAGACACCAGTACGCGGCCGCGCACGGTTCTTGCCTGCAAACCATGCGGCCGCGCGCCCTATCCTTTCAGGAAAAAAATAGCAGCAGCAGCAGGTAATAACAGAGGAAAACAGGGCACAAACGTAGCAGCCAATACACATGCAAAACAGCAGGAAAAACAAAGGTAAATCTCATCCCAAAACTAACACGCAGCAGCAGCATTTCGCAAGGAGAAAAAAGAAGTATGATCATGTACGTATATGACAACCTTCAAGCATTAATGGTATCTCAACCTCCATCCATCAACCAACAAAATCAAGTTCATATAACCTTAAATGAAGCCCATGGGATCAAGTTTCAAGCATTAATTCAACGAAAACACAAGGAAGCTCAAATATATACATAAACCCTTACTATTCACGTATAAATTCATATCATGCTCAAAATTTGAAATCGATAGATTAAAGTGACCACAATTAAATGAACTTACCTCTTGAATATGATGGAGTTTGGTTGAGATTTGAGCTCAAAATCTCTCAAAGTGAATAGTGGTGAGAATAGTGATGAAATCTCCAAAGAGCTGCAAATTTCTCTTCCTCTCCTTGTGTAGTACAAAAATGGGAGTATATACGTGATAGAGTATTGAGTTGGGGTTAAGTAGAGCCAGACCATGGTTAATTTGGTTAGGTATAGGTTATGTTATGATTAAAATGGCTAAGGGTGGTAATTTTGCGGACGTAGCCTATTTCGATTGGATTTCGGAGGTTCAAACGGACTTAGAAAAATATAAGGCTTGTTTCATTGAATCCAAATCTTTGATACAATTATAACATAGGTGACGAAACTCGAATCCGAGTTCCCGAGCTCGAGGTATGATGCCCGGAACCCTAGGTGCTCTAAATACTCTTTAACCCCCTTTTTGGTTCCGTTAAAAAAAAATAAATCCGAAACCAAGTCAAACAAGTCCGACATCAAGCGCCGAGCATACGAGAATAATCATAAATCACATAATTCATTCATACCAAGTTTTCACAAAAATCGGAATTGAATTCGAATAAGAACGGCGCGCAATTATAATCATAGAAACATTTCATTCATAATTTCGATAATAAAAATAAATTCATTTTAAAATATTAAAAAAATATAATTTTATAACGAATTAAAATGAAATAATTAAAAATAATTATAATTAATAATTAATTACATAATTAGATAATTTAAATGGGCAATTACGTAAACACATACGTCATACTTATACAGCTGAAAAATCGGGGCGTTACAAAAACTCAAAAAGTCCAAACCTAAATCCATGGATTCAAAAATGGAGTTTTAACCTAACTATTCATGCTCAAACCTAGATGAAAAATCATAAACCATAGCTTAAAAGAAGCACAAGGAGGAGAAGAACATAACCATACTCTTGAATTGGTCAAGAAATGAGCTCAAGAACGCAAGGAGTGAATAGTGTAAAAATTCCTTCTTCATCTCTCTCGGTTTTGCAGCTATTCTTGCTTTTCTCTCTCTTGTTGAATGAAATGAGGGGTTAATGGGTGGATAGGGGCTTAAGTTAGGTTTAAGTGAGTCCAAAAATGAGTTAATTTTGTTAAGAAATAATTGACTTGTGGCCAAAACCGTAAAAGGTGGCAATCACGAGCTAGGCTCTCGGTTCGGGAAAAATTCGGAGGTCCAACAGACTTAGAAAAATACAAGAATAGTTAAATAGCTCCCAATTTTTGATACGATACCATTGTTACTTCTGGAATTTGAATCCGAATTCCCGAGCTCAAGTTATGCCTTCCTGAACACAAGGTGCGCTAAAACGAGTTAGGCCCTCAACTCCCTTAACAAACAAAATAGTTTTAAAACAGTAACAAAACGAACTCTAAAATAATAAACGAGCATATAAACACGTTCAGAAGTCACATATTTCATGTATGGCAAATTATCACAAAAATCGAAATCGAAATCGTACACATACGGATCAAATTCAAGAGCACACGAGCATAAACGTTCAACATTCATATATAACACTTAACAAATAATTCATATAAATTCAAGTTTATCATATAAACAATATAATAAACACATAATTGCCTAAATAAATAATTTAAAAATGCACTTAGCTCACTCGGGACGTCATACCTGTACGGCCAAAAAATCGGGCTGTTACAGCACAACACATTCAAAATTAAATGTTCATGAATCCAGGATTAGTTTTTGCATGCCAAAACATTTACCCGTGATAATATATTTATATAGGGTGGCTTATCAAAACAGAACAAAACGAAGCTTAGTTAATACACATATCTATAACGTACTTTCATATCAATGCAAACTTAGCAGACGTATCAGAGAACGTTTTATTACGTTAAAATATACTAACTTTTTTCTTAATTTATGAATCTACCCCCGTTTCACGAACTTATGACAGAATGCTCGGCCGATACAAGCTCAAACTCCAACCAACTCCTCAGTTCATATTTATATTCAGACGAAATCAAAATTAAACAAACCTACCTCTTCTCCGAGTGATGGAAGGGTTGATCCTACCCTAATCATCCAAACAGGTGAGGGGAGTGCTCAATGCTTCTCCAACCCTCAGGACTCCTTCCCCCAACCAAACCTCCTGGTGGGTTCCGGTACATCCTTTCAAACAGATGGAGGCCGTACTTAGTAGTTGAGCCGATGGCCCAACACCGTCCCGGGCTCCTTTGTACAAACCTCCAGGGCCCAAGTTCAGAGTCAAATTCAAATTCAAATTCAAATTTAAATCAGACAGACAAACATAACTCTTGGATATCGTACTTATCATATCGTACGTACATACCACACATATACTTACCTCAAAATGATATCAAAACCGAGACTAAGCATACATAACGTTCATACTTTCAAACGTATGATAAAACCATCGAAATGCATACCTCGCACATATTTACATATACATAAGGCTTATAAGTCGCAAGCGTTCAAAAATAGGCATATTTCATTAGGGTTTAACTTTATCCTAACCTCACCTTACACCGAAAGAGCCAAAACACGATGAATGATCCACACCGGAATCAACTTGGCCGATATAACGCCACCTCGGGTGTACCTGAACAAACTGAAGATAAAACACAAGACTTAGACTCGAGAATGAACCACACAGATGCACGGAGTATGCATAAGCACTGAAAAGATGCAAACACGCAAGCAAGGCTCATATGCGTATAAATTTCATGCAAGAGAAGTCATACCACACTCAACATACTCATTTAATATCATATAACATGTTAAGAACAAGTTCATGTGCACAATTAATGCATCAAAGGTAAACGAAAAGGACATGGAAGCATTTATTCATTTATGAACACATATCGCATTCCTAAAGCAACAAAAACTGCATATAAGAACAAATACATACAGATAAACATGATATAACAAGTTAGGAACAATATTGGAGGTATAAAGGTGCAAGAAAAGTGGAAGAAAAACAAAAGAAATGGTTCCGACTAAAACGGGTAAAAGCTGGAAATTTTCTAAAACGGACAAGCTGTAGGAAAACGATCATAACCTGAGTTTGAGAAATAGGAATTTATTTTTGTTTCTTGGAAATGAAACTCGACATATATATCTTTCCAATGGTATATAGCTCAAATCTTGGTTCAAAACGAGACGAAAATGAAGTAGGTTTGAAATTGAACAGAACCATTTTTTGGCGAAGTGGCGACACAAAAATAAAACGGTTATATCTCAAACTCCACAATGAATTTTGAGGTGATTCGAATTGGAGAATATTCTACACTCAAAAAGGTTTCTACATTTTGAATTTCAGCTAAATCCGAGCACACATGAGTTTGTAGCGGCCGCGACAAAATCGCACTGAAAACCAATCTCGGCCGGCGAAGACAAATCTCGAAACCCGCCCCCCCCCCCCGCGACCATTTTTACACAGAATTCGGTCACGGGCGCACCGGACTCATAGCAGCACAACCATGGTGGCTGATACGCATGGGGGAGGTTCCAACCTCCCCAAAATCGAACCCACACCCCATGAAAAGGCACAAAATGTGACACCCCGTCTTCTCGGCAATCCAGGTACGACATTACGAGAGAGTTTATGTAACATCCCGCTCGTCCGGCCGTACAGGTAGGCCTTAATGAGAGTGTTATTTGTGCTTTTAATTCTTTAATTATGTACTTTTATGCTAATTTAATTCCTATATGATTATTTGAATTTATATGAAATTAATTGTTTATATTCTTGAACTTTGAATTTTAACGTTTAAGGTTGCATGACCGTAATTTGCTCGTTATGTGCCGGAATTCAATTTCGATTTTTGTGAAATCTTGGTATGCTTGTTATATGTGAGTTTTGAATGTGTTTGCAAGCGCGTTTCTAGTTTTAGAGTTTGTTTGATACGGTTCTTAAGCCGTTTTATTTGTTAAGGGACTCGAGGGCCTAACTCGTTTTAGCGTGCCTTGGGTTCTGATCCATGTAGCTTGAGCTCGGGAATTCGGATTCGAATTTCGAAACCACCATTGAACTCATTTTGGCAATTCGGATTCAATGAACTAGCCTTGTATTTTTCTGAAGCTGTTTGGACCCCCTTGGGCTTCAATCCGATCCGTTTGGACCGGATCTTTTTAACTCGGCCCGTTTCACTTGACCCTACCCGTTTTAGTCCCTTTATGGGACTGAAATCAGCCCCATTTATGCCTATTTGTTACGTGAAACAAGAGAGAGAGAGAGAGAGAGAAGAAGAGAAGCTCCAACCCCTAACCTTCAAGAGCTCAACTTCGACTTTGTTCTTTACCTCTTCGACAATACAAGGTAAGATTATTACTCCTTGCAACGTGAACTTTCTTTCTATCCGATTATTTTCTCTTGAATCTTTGTATATATGAAGCATGAGGAAGATGATGAATTGTATGATTGAATGAAAATTTGATTACATGCCTCCTTTCTTGAGTCATTTGATCTAGACTTGAAATATGATGTTCTTTGGAGCTAATAAGATACATATTTGTTAGATTTTGAGTTGTTGGAGGAAGCATGAGTGTTCCACCATTTTGGAGCTTAAAAGCTTAAAAAGACCAACTTTTTTAATCCTTGTTTTCATGCCTTATAATTGATATATGTGTTAGAGCATGCATATGTGAACTTATGTCTTGAATTTGATGTGTTTTGGTTGATTTTTGGTTGAGTTTTGTGCTTTGTTTCCTTCTCCCACGAGTCCCTTGCTCTTTCTGTGTTTTTTTAAGGCCTGGACATGATCCCTGGCCATGGATTTTGGCTCCACGGCCGTGGATCCTCAGGGATCATGCAATAAATATTTTCCGTGTCATAAAATAATGTTTTCAATGATATGAATTCAAATAATTTACATAAATGATGTTTCATGAATTTTATAAAAATATGAATGCCACGTAAGAATATATTATGAAATTAAAGAATTAAAATTAATCCTACGCTCAAAACGCACACGTGGCGTGCTTACCTGTTCATCCGGAACCCGGGGCGTTACAACTCTCCCCCCGTTAAAAGAATCTGGTCCCAAGATTCTCTTAGTCTTGAGTGAATAATTCCGGGTGGAACCGTTTCATCTTATCTTCCGTTTCCCATGTAGCTTCCTCGGTTTTGTCACTTCTCCATAAAACTTTAACCATGGGAATCCTCCGGTTTCTCAACTCTTGAAATTTCCGATCCATGATTTTAACCGGCTTTTGAACGAATGTCAAATTCGGTTCCAGCTCAACTTCTTCCACGGGGAGAATCGTAGTCTCATCGGGGTAATATTTCCTTAACTGAGAAACATGAAACACATTGTGAATCCCCATAAGACTCGGTGGTAGATCCAGTCGATAGGCTACCTCGCCTATTCTTTCAAGAATCTCGAAAGGACCTAAGTAGCGAGGGTTAAGTTTCCCTCCTTTCCTGATCCTAGTGAAACCTTTTCTTGGTGACACCTTCAAGAATACCCGGTCACCAACTTCAAATTCTAGATCTCTTCGGCGCTTATCGGCATAGCTCTTTTGTCTATCTTGCGCGACTTTCATCCTTTGTTGAATAATTTGAACTTTCTCAATCATAGCCTGAACGACTTTGGAAGGCCTTTCGAACCTTTCACCTTTCTTTACCCCTTCCTGTTTCGACCATTTCCATTCTTCCAAGTCGAAGAACAACGGAGATCGACACTTTCTTCCATAAAGAAGTTCATAAGGAGCCATCCCGATTGAAGCTTGAAAGCTGTTATTATAAGTAAACTTAATCAAAGGAAGCTGTTCTGTCCAGGAATTCTGAAAATCAATCGCGCACGCCCGAAGAAGATCTTCCAAATACCTGATTAATATTTCTGTTTGGCCGTCTGTTTGCGGGTGAAATTCTGTACTGAACTTGAGTTTCGTTCCCAAAACGGCCTGTAGTTCTTGCCACAACTTAGATGTAAACCTCGGGTCTCGATCTGAAACTATGCTTACCGGAATGCCATGAAGTCGGATAATCTCTCTGTTATAAATTTCAGCCAACTTTGGGATCTTATAAGACATCCGGACCGGTAGAAAGTGAGCAGACTTTGTAAATCTATCCACTATTACCCAATTCCATGAAACCCGCCTTTAACCTTCGGTAATCCGGAAACAAAGTCCATCGTTACTTGTTCCCACTTCCACTCGAGCATAGGTAACGGTTGTAGAAGTCCTGCGGGTTTTTGGTGCTCAGCTTTCACCTTTTGACAAGTCAGGCAATGTTTCACATACTCTGCCACGTCTCTCTTCATCCCGTTCCACCAATAGTATTGCTTCTAGTCCTTATACATTTTGTTTCCTCCTGGGTGGATCGAATAAGCTGACTTGTGAGCTTCTTCAAGTAGAACCCGTTTCAATTCTTCAGGTACTACTACTCTGTTTTTAAATCGAAGTAACCCGGTCTCATCAAACCCAAACGGACTCTCAGGGTCATCCTTAGCTTTTCTTACAAGCTTCTGAACTTCCGGATCCTTATTCTGAGCCTCAAATAACTGATACTTCAATTCCGGCTGAATTGTGATATTAGAAACCCGAGCTTTTAACACAATTGGAGCAACTTCATCAATTTCCTTTATTTCCAAACTCGATACACTCGCCTTTCTGCTAAGTGCATCGGCGACCACGTTCGCTTTTCCTGGATGGTACTTGATTGTACAATCATAATCTTCTAACTTTTCCATCCAACGCCGTTGCCTGATATTCAAGTCCTTCTGTGTGAATAAATACTGGAGGCTTTTGTGGTCGGTGAAAATCTCAAAGGAAGTCCCGTATAGATAATGTCTCCATTTCCCGAGAGCAAAAATCACGGCTGCAAGCTCTAGGTCGTGTGTTGGATAGTTCCTTTCATAATCTTTTAGCTTTCGGGAAGCATAGGCGATCACTTTTCCTTTCTGAGTCAAAACACAACCTAAGCCTTCTTTAGAAGCATCTGTATACACTGCATATTCCTCTGAACCCTCAAGAAGTGCTAACACCAGAGCTGAGACCAACTTTTCTTTCAAAAAGTTAAAGCTTTGATCACACTTCTCGTCCCAGACAAACTTGACATCTTTCTTGGTCAATCGGGTCAACGGTGCAACAATCTTAGAGAAGTCTTGAACGAACCTTCTGTAATATCCGGCCAATCCCAAGAAGCTTCTAATTTCCGAGGCATTCTTTGGTTTCTCCCACTTGAGTACGGCCTCGATTTTCGAGGGATCGACTTCCAACCCTTTTCCTGAAATTACATGTCCCAAGAAAGAAACCCGATCGATCCAAAATTCGCACTTGCTAAACTTAGCAAATAACTGATGCTCTTTTAAGGTCTGGAGAACGAGCTTAAGATGCCTAGCGTGCTCCTCGGCTGATTTTGAGAAAACCAGAATATCATCAATAAATATCACCACAAACTTGTCGAGGAAAGGCCAGAAAATCCGGTGCATCATGTCCATGAAAGCTGCAAGGGCATTAGTTAATCCAAACGGCATAACCACGAACTCGTAGTGCCCGTACCGAGTATTGAATCCTGTCTTAGGAATATCCTCTGCTCGGATTCGCAGCTGATAGTATCCCTGTCTCAAATCCAATTTTGAATAGACTTTGGAACCCAGAAGTATATCGAATAACTCCTCGATATGTGGGAGGGGATACTTGTTCTTAATAGTCATCCTGTTCAACTCTCTATAATCGATGCACATTCTTAAAGTTCCGTCCTTCTTCTTTATAAATAAAACTGGTGCTCCCCAAGGTGAAAAACTCGGCCGAATGTACCCAACTTCCAATAATGCCTCGAGCTGAACTTTTAATTCCTTTAATTCCGCTGGAGCCATCCGGTAGGGAGTCTTTGAATACGGCTCGGCATTTGGAAAAAGATCAATCACAAACTCGATCTCTCGCTGAGGAGGCAAAGAATCCAACTTTTCTGGAAATACCTCGGGAAATTCCTTTACCACTTCGGTGTCCTCTAATTTCACCTGATCTTTGGGCTTGTTCAGAATATAAGCAATGAACCCTGTAGCCCCGTCTCTGACTAATTTCTGAGCTTCTGAAAATGAAAGTAGGGGTACAGTCTTCGAAGTACAACCCGTGGTAACCTCTAAACCCAACTGCACTTTCTTTGCCCGACAATCCACGGTAGCACAATGCCTGTATAACCAATCCATCCCCAAAATAGACCCGTATCTCTCCATTGGCATAACAATGAAATCTGTCAGAAATTCCCGGCCTTCAATCACCACTGGAACATCCCTGTAAACCTGATCCGTCTCTCGCCTACTACCGAAAGGAGTACTAACTAGATAGCGCACAGAAGTACACATAGCAGGCAAAGGTAGAGTAATAGCAGTAGAGTGCGCAAGAAAGGAGTGTGTAGCTCCTGGATCAAATAATGTATGGATGTTCGTGCCATGGATGCAAATAATACCTTCAACTACTGCGGCGGGGTCTATCTCAGCATCCTGCTCCTCTCCAGCAAGTGCGTAAGCCCGAGCTCTCACAAGTGGCCTCGGTCCTGCAGGTGGCGGATCCCGACGATCCGGACAACCATCAACCATGTGCTCGTCACTCCCGCAGATCAAACATAAGCCTAACCTCCGTCTGCAATTATCATAGTTATGTGTAGGAAGCCCACAGAATCTGCAGCCCGGTTTCTGAGGTGGCTGTGGTGGTGCTGGAGCTCTTGGACTCCTCGGTAATGGCCCTGTCGCCTTAAGCTTCTTCCCGGAGTCCTTCTACGCGGGAGGTGAAGGATAAATCATCGGCCTCTTTCCTGAGCTCGATCCCTGACCCACTCTCGAGCCTGAAGCCTGTCCAGTATGCTGAGTAGCTCTCCTAGCAATGTCAGAATCCTCAACCTTTAGAGCCTTTGCAGTAGCTTTTGCCCAGGTGCTCGTATTAGCTGCTTTTAAGGCCTCCTGGATATCTGGTCTCAATCCCTGAACAAACTGCATCGCCTTATGAAAGTCATCATTCGCTATGTTGGGTGCATAGCGAGAAAGTCTCTCGAACTCGGTGATAAACTGCCCCACAGATCTTCCTCCCTGTTTCAACTCGGTGAATTCCCTCAACCTGCGAGTACGGAAAGCTGGAGGAATATACTTGTTTCTGAACTCCCGTACAAAAACCTCCCAAGTAATATCTGTCCCGGCTGCCTCTAAAACAATCTGTGCGCTCTCCCACCACGAATAGGCCTCGCCCTGGATCAAAGTGAGTGTACAGCGAGCCTTCTCCTGGGTATCACAAGGGATAAGCTGCCAGATCCTCTCGATCTCCTTCAGCCACATCTCTGCCTGAATATCGTCACCCTTATAGAACTTCGGGGGACGCTGATTCTGAAACTCTCGTAAAATAGCAGAAATGGGGTTCTCCTGAGGTGCTACTGGTGCTGGAGGTGGTGGAGGTACCGGTTCCTGCAACCTCTGATCAATTAGCCCCACTACCGCGTTCATAAAGTCCTGAGGCTGTGCCTGAGCAGGTGGAGGAGGAGGTGATCTCTCACGGCGATGATGGCGATGATGATGATGCCTATTCCTCGGGGATCGGTCACGAGAGTGTCTATCACGATCCATCCTGAAATCAAATCACTACACATAAGTGGTCTGATTAATACATGCAAATGTGTGCATATAATTCAATGATAGCAATAAACACACATTCAAGAATGGTCACATAGCTAAAGTAATGCAAAGATTCAAGTAAACCAAGTAATTCAACGAAATGCAGACTCTCAAATAGCAAGTAATCCTATGTCGTGCGACCTAGACTGACTTGACACGACTCGAGAACCTCGATTTTGTAACCGGGCTCTGATACCACCTGTAGATGTAACACCCTAACCCCCAGGGCACTACATCCCCCGCACTATAGCCTCGATCCACGTATGAAATGGAAAATCCATATATAAACCAAAACTATAGCGAACGGGTGACAATAAAAATGACGAGCTAGGCGGGACACTCCCCAACATAAATAAATCTAACACGAATTCAAAAGCGGAAGCAATAACTCAATTATACATATAGGTACCATATTTATCGAATAGATGCGTATAGGTACCAACTTAACTATCAATACATTATCATCTCTTAATAATATATACATGCTAGAGTATTAAAAAGGTAGCAATCATGATCATAACATGACATCTATCAAAAGTCTATACATGAAAGGTACAATGCTAGACCCGTGCAATGCAAGACTTGACCGGACTCCCGCCTAGCACGACCGAGCGCTCAAGTACCTGAAAAGTGAAGTATCAGTCTACCGAAGACTGAGTGAGGGCAATAAATATATATAACACACATCACATGCAAGTTGTAGCCTCGGGTGAAGACTTTGGAATCAATATAATTATATCGTTCAAGAAACTTGTCCTTTGCCCGAGATTACAACTGATCAATTTTAACAATTTAACTTAATCATTTCATGAACGTGTGACCCCGGCGAGCAGGGGCGATTCTCCAACCTATACACCAAACGTGACAATACGTGCTTGCTTTATCAATTCAACACATGATCATACAATTCCATTTAGTGCTCACATAGACAGTTTCATGCTTGAAATCATACAATAACCCGAGGATAACCCGACATGCCGGATTAATCCCCAGTCTCCTTCTTCCTCCGGGTGATAGTGAGTTTGCAAGGCTCAACTATCCACGACATGTTGTGTGTAGGGGACATGACCCCCTAGACACGGAACTCCTTCCACCACTAATCTCCTAGTGGCTTCGGGGGTGATCCCAAGAATGTGAGGATAATTCAGGAGTCACCCGTCAGCCCTTGCTTTCCCGGTTGGCTCAAGAATTTCCCTCGGGCCCACGTGCAATCATGTACTCGCCAAACTTGCTTGAAAATCATGACAATCATTGCTTGCATGCTTGAACATTTATATTTTGGAAAACATTTATATTTATAATACGTTTTGGGCCGAAAGAACACATAACGGGGGTAGGGTTCTATATACCTAAAGTAAAACCTCACCTTTTCTTACAAAATATGACAAGGATATACTCTACTGAGCCTGCTCCTCGTCCACAACCTCGTGACCTGTGCAAACACGACGTGTATACGTGAGACATGAGTTAAAATGGACCAAATATGACGAACGGCGGAAATGTATCGAGATGACGAGGAAAATGCAATGTGGCATGATAACATGTTGTTTCAGTACATATTAGCACATATAATAGCAATTCGGGGTCAAAGAAGTCGTCGGATCGAGGGGCTATTTTCGTAATTTTATGCAGAGAATTTTGTTCTGCAAGTCAGGTGGGAACGGCCGTTCCGGACCCCTTTGAAAAATAGGAACGGTCGTTCCCGTAAGCCCCCAAAATCGCGCCAACGTTTTCCAATTTAAAACGCGCTGAAGCTGGGAACGGCCCTTCCGGCGCCAAGGCCAAAATGGGAACGACCGTTCCCATGCTCGGCCGCCTATTTCATTTGAAAGGGTGGGAACGCCCGTTCCCACAATGCCTTGAGGCTGGGAACGGTCGTTCCCAGTTTCTGCAAATTTGAAGAACAGAGCAGAACAGAGCATGGCTACGGGAAGGAATAAAAACTCACAAAAATTCAAGTTTTGATCATTTAGAAGCATGAATTCTGGCAATACACATGCATATATACTCAAGAAACAATAACACTTCATTTTAACACTCAAATCATGAAAAATTGGTCATTTATGTCAAATATTCAAGAATTCTTGCTCCAAATCATGCCATAATTCAAGATATGATCATCTAATCATGCTTCCATCTACAATTAATCCATCTAACATATAATTCTCAAACCCTAGCCATCTCAATTATGATCAAGAATCGTGAACTCATCCAAGACCAACCTTTAAAGACTAAGAAATGATGAAGATGGATGAAGAAGATGATCACTCTCCAAAACCTGGATGATTTCTTCAAATCCTTGATGAAAAGTGTAAAATTCTTCGTTTTCCCTTTTCTTCTTAATATCGAGAATGAGGAAGCAAATGTGTTGATGAATTTTGATGAAATGAGATTATGGAAGCTTGAAGATGATATTACGTGATTCGTCATCCTTGATTTATGTGAAATATGCTAATTGCTAATTAATCCCTTAATTTGTGAATTTATACAATCAAGTAGGCAACCATTTGAATTAGGCACAATCAAGCCCTTGAAATTCATGCAATTAAGTCCCTAAAGTTTTAAAGAATATTCAACTAGGGACAATTTGGTAATTTGAAACACTCTCGGTAATTGTTTCATGCAATAAATATTTTTCGTGTCATAAAATAATATTTTCAATGATATGAATTCAAATAATTTACATTTCATGAATTTTATAAAAATATGAATGCCACGTAAGAATATATTATGAAATTAAAGAATTAAAATTAATCCTACGCTCAAAACGCACACGTGGCGTGCTTACCTGTTCATCCGGAACCCGGGGCGTTACACATGTGTTATGGTTCGTCGAAGGAGCGGGAGGGATCCCCCGACTCAATAAGTTTTAAGTGTGGGGGTTCAGAGGGGTACCTCTCTTCCCCAAATGGTGTGGGGCGGGATTGATTTATGTTTCATTTTGTTTTCGCTTCACCTTTGCTTTGGAGTAAGTGGGTTGGAATTTAAGCTTTCGGTTTGGTACGTTATGCTTTTGTTTATGGTTGTGAAACGGGGGCGGATTTCTAAACTCTAAAACTTGACGGATTTTGGCCTTCGGCCTCAAACTTCTTTCTATAAATATCTAATACCATGGGTTAAAATGTTTTAGATTGCAACAACCACGCCCCGTTCATTAACCCCCTTTCAGCTTTGTATATGCTTTGCTCTTATGTATATGTATGGGTGCGTGTGTTAGCCCCCCCCCCCCCCCCCCCCACCCCCCAAGTCTCTAGGACTGACCCTCATTGTTTCTCTCTTTTTCCCCTTTTGTTCTGAGTTTGCAGGTACCCGTTTTGTGGGAGTTAGAGCTAGGCGGTTGTCTTTGAGTCGTGGTTATGTATAACTTGAGTCTCATGCATTGTATTTTGTTTATTTTACGCGTTTTATTAGCTTTGAAATTTGTATATGTTATGGCTTTAAATTCCGAATTGTAAGGGTTTGTACATCTTGACTTGCTTTATTAGATATGTCTTGAGTATGCATGTTTACCTTTGGTATTCTGGTGCTTCCGCATTCGTTCCTTATGTTACTTGCACGCTCTGAGTAGGGTCTAGGTCGCCTACCTTCGGTTGGATTTTTGTTTGTTACCCGTTCGCCATGGCTTGATGCGTGGGCAGAGTTCCCAATTCATTGCACGTGTTGGGCTATGGTGCGGGGGATGTGGCGCCCTTCGCTCCGGGGTGTTACATCCTTAAGTGGTATCAGAGCTCCAGGTTACAAAACCGGAGCTCTGGCGTCGTGTCGGGTCTGTCTAGGTCTTTCGGCTTAGGATTATGTACTTGTTTGCATTCACTTTCATCAAATATGTGAACTATTTGAATTATGTGCATTATTTGTATTAATCGTGCGCATGAACATGCACCGAAACCCCGTATGTATCTGTATTTTCTAGAAATTGTGTTGTATTTCAGGAAATTTTCTCAATATCGATGAGTATTACTGGGAAAGGGATGAATGAAACAAGAACTTGTGGTATACCTAGAAGTTTGGAGATTCTGATTCCTCGACGCGATTTGGTATGGAAGATGTCCAAGTTGAATGATGATTGGTCGAGGCCAAGATTCAAGAGGTTCAAGAAGTGGAGTGGGAGTTTGAGGAGTCCGGGAGGAGTTCACATTGGAAATCTTACTCGGAGATTTTCTACAAGTTTACCTCTTTAAGAACAATGGTAAGAAGAATTCCACGAATTCTTAAACCTTGGATGAGAATTGAAGATTATGGTCGACGTTAGGATGGAGCTTGAGAGATTGGGATTCGAGGGGTTACCCTAATAATCCAAAACTTTCTACAAGGAATGGAAAAGACGGATGATTCTATATTAGAAACTTGAGCAATCCGGAGACGACCAAGAATTGTTTGGGGTATTCCATGGGAAGGTAAAGCACATGACCCGGTTTAATTCAAGATCGAGTTTCAAGGAAATTCAAGAAAATGAACTTAGAATTCGAAGAGTTCAAGAAAGTCCACTTTGAAGGTTTCATTCGAGGGTTTTACTACGTGCTCATCCCTCCGAGGGCAATGGTAAGAAAACTTGGAAAATTCTCAAACCTTAAACAGGAATTGAAGAAGATGATCGATTTTGTGATGGAGTCCAAGAGATTGGGAATGGAGGAAAATTTCTTTAAAATCCAATATTTTCTACATGAGCCTAGAGGAGGAGTGTGACCAATAACTCAAGATCTACGAAGTATAATTGATTCCAAGGGAGTAACGAAGTAATTCAAGTAAAGATGGATAACCAAGGGCCCGAATCTCCCATTCTTTATGTGGGATAAGAACTCGGTTCGAATTCTAGTCCGAGAAAGAGGTACAAGAATATAAGAGAAGTCTCAAGAACTTCAAAGTGCCATTAACACTGAGTAAAGGAAGATTTCAACACCGAAGATGGAGAAAATTTTAAAAGAAACTTTGGGATTGTTTCAAGGGGTGAGATTTGAAAGAATTAGAATATTTGAAGATAACTACCGAGGAACAAGAACTAGAGATTTTCAAGGTGTCGTAACTTCAAGATCCCAGTTCAAGTACAAGGTACCATCTTGGAAAGAAAAGAAGTGGATGTCAAGTTCAACCCTACCACCATGGTGAAAGGTACATAAAGCATCCATGGCATATCATACATGCATATTCTATTTCGGGGAAACCCACTTGCTTGATTGAATTGTCTACCTTAATTGCTTCTTATTGCTTGTTGCTTGTTGTTGTTGTTCTTGTTGTTTTGTTATGTGAACTCTCTTCTTGTCGAGAGTTTGGTGAGTTGAGTGCTCGAGAGGGTTTGGTGAGTTGTGAGGGCTGAGCTGCTTTCGGTGAGTTGTTTGGAGGAGGAGTTTTGGTTCCGTTGAGCGTGGTGGTTGCTTCTAGGAGGCCCGTCCAGAACTCAACGATATTTTCGAGTATTAGGTTAAAGGCTAACCCAATAATATTTCTCGTAAGAGAATCGAGGATTACCTCAAAGTAAGAGGTACGCTTTTGAGTGGGAAGAGGCAGTTGAAGAGAGTTGCCCTCGGTATTCGCTCTTGCCTAACTGGAGGTACAAAAGGCTACCTTGTTTCCAACCGAGGCATAAAGGAAGGCCTTTGTTGTGTGTTTCTTGTAGAAGAACGGTAGCCTACGCCTTAAGGAGTGCAAGGTCACGAGTTTATCCCACTCTTGGTTTGAAGTTGTTTGAAGATCTGGGGGAGACCAGCTGTTATGGCATAAGAAAGATGTTATGGACTTTGTGTAGTAATGTCTATGTGCCAACGGTTGAGGATTCTCCAACCATTTTTGAATCTTTATTTGGGAAGTGGGGGCAAACGACTAGGACTTTGTGTCCGGTTCGCCATTCAAGGAGATAGAGTCTCGAGAAGTATGAGATCAGAGTGGTGCAGCGGAAGTGTGGACTTGGGTTGTCTTCGGAGCCGTTCAAGATTCTGCTTAGGACCTGAGGACAGGTCCTTTTGAAGGAGGGGAGTTTGTAACTTCTCGCTCGTCTGGCCGTACAGGTACGCCTTAACGAGAGTGTTCTTTATGCTTTTAATTCTTTAATTATGTACTTTTATGCTAATTTAATTGCTATATGATTATTTGAATTTATATGAAATTAATTGTTTATATTCTAACTTTGAATTTTAACGTTTAAGCTTGCATAACCGTAATTTGCTCGTTATGTGCCGGAATTTGATTCCGATTTTTGTGAAATCTTGGTATGCTTGTAATATGTGAGTTTTGAATATGTTTGCAAGAGCGTATCTTGTTTTAGAGTTCGTTTGATACGGTTCTTAACTCGTTTTACCGCGCGTAGCTTGAGCTTAGGGTCTAGACCGCCTAGCTTAGGTTGGATTTTTGTTTGTTACTCGTTCGCCATGTCTTGATGCGTGGACGGAGTTCCCATTTCGTTTCACGGGTTGGGCTCTGGTGCGGGGGATGTGGCGGCATTCGCTCCTGGGTTTTACAGTTTAATTCAGTAATTTTGTGAATTATGTGTTATTTGCATGTCTTACATGTCAACTTGTATTTATTTTAATTAATTGCACTTTAGAATTTAATTAATTATACTTGGACTCAATCGTCCAATATTTGCAAATTAGGGGCCTAATTGTAATTAGAGTGTTTGAGCCCTCGTGGCTATCTTGAGCTCGGGAATTCAAATTTGAATTCCAACATTGTCATTGAATTTGCTTCGATGATTGGGATTCGATGAAATTAACCTTTTATTTCTAAGTCATTTGATCGCCCTACAGTTTTAAAATCTGATCCGAGTGGACCGCATACCGTTTGACCCTACCCGTTTTGCCTGACCCATTTCTTGGCCAAGCCCCTTTCATTCTTCCCCATTTCACACGATCCAGGAGAGAAGAGAGAAGAGGAGGGAAATTAGCCAGTATTCATCCCGAACTTTGAGCTCAAGTTCCGACTTCCTTGCTCGTCCAATCAACGATCGGAGGTAAGCATTGTATTTATCTCTTTGAATGCTTCATTTTCCCCCGATTGAATCTTGTTTTTCGCGCTTAAATTCTTGCTTTTGTGAAGATGATAAATAGTGCTAGAATCGGTGTGACGCTCGGAGAGGCGAACCACCACATCCCCGCACCCAGACCCGAACCCACATATGAAATGGAAGTCCATACATGAGCCCAATCCTTAGCAAATGGGGACCTACACACACCTCCTAGGCTAAGCGGGGCTAAACACTGTCAGAGCGCGCAAAACAGATATACAAAGTGCAGAAGCAACGAATTAATCCACTAAAATTTAGCCGAAGACATATACAACGGACATATAGATGAAATCCAATATTTACATCGAGTGATAAAACTTCACCAAAATACAAACTAATACATATTCAAGTCACAAGTATTCAAAGATGCAAGTATGAAATGCTGACACGTCCCCAACTAGCTAATACAACACGATCACGTACTCCCCGCTTAGCTCGAGCAGACCTGCAACTAAAAGAGGGAAAAGGAGAGGGGTCAGTCACAACTCGACTGAGTGAGGGGGCTAATGCACACCCACACGCTATATAAATATAGAGCATAGCATATATTAAATAAAAGATTATGAACCTGGGTAGGGTTTTGCACACCAACCCATTTTCGGGACAAACTTATACATTTCATAATCAAAACAAAACGTACTGAAGTTTAATAGAAGCTCCTATCCCATTTCATAATCAATTAATCATACAAAAGCTCGACGAGTACGAGCACCGAACCCTTACTCCTCTAAAATGTAAGAAAACCAAGAAAATATAAATACATAAAACGTATCCATCCCCAACAACAACAGTGTTTCGGGAGTCAAACCCTGTCCATCTAATCACCGATCGACATGGGGTAGCTAACCAACAATGTGCTTGAAGCACCACGCCTCCTCAACCTCCAAGAGTCGCGCGTAAGTACTCCAAATGGAGATCGTGCACAGGCTTAACCCGATGGCCCTTGCCGTTCCGAGCGTCCTTACCCACGTCTCCAGGGCCCAGTGTGACACCCCGATATTTCGTCCGTACGGGTATGACGAATGTGTTCACCAAATTGCGCGAATTAATTGTTTATAAGTGTTTCATATATTTAATTTTATAATTAAATGATAAAATGTTAAATATTTATATCTTTAATTTTATTGATATTAATTATATGTAATTCGTTGACCTTGTTTTTATTTAAATATGAAATTTAATTTTGTTATTTAATATGGAATTCTTTGAATTTGTAAATGCACTGCGTATGAGTGTTGTTAACGAGCTTCGTTCTTATATGATTTGATATCGAAATTTCGTGGAAATTTAATATGTTGGAGATTTATGTGTTATGAACGTGTATATATACTCGATTTATGTTTTTGAATTTTTTTGCAAGAATTTTGAATTTATTTCGATCTTGGAATCCAAAACGGGGGCTAACGAGCAACTAGCGCACCCTTGGTTTCGTATGTGATAACTGGAGCTCGGAAACTCCGATTCGAGTTTTGTCACCTCCGTTGAACTTGAATCGATGATTCGGATTCAATGGGACTAGCCTTATATTTTTGTAAGACCTTATGAATTCCGAAAATACAACCGAAACGAGCACCTTGCGCTTTAAACGACAACTAATGGCTATTTTACATTCACGGAACTACTCTAACGTACCTACACCCTAAGACATAGCTAGCCACTTGAGACCTCACTCTCTCTCTCTTCCCTCAGCCAAAACCCACGTCCCCCACCCCATTTTACCAACAAAAACTATCAGGTATCAAGAAGAGAAGGAGAAAGTAGAAGGAAGTAAGAAACCCACATTCCATTTGTGAGAATTGAGCTCATCTCACCACCTTCTCCACCATTTCTTCAAGGTAAACCTTTTTTTGTAATCTTCATCCCTTTGTGGTACATTTAAGATGTATTTTGTATAATTTCATCACCTCTTGAGCATGATTGGATATATGTAATGAATAGTTAGGTTTTGATGGGTTTGTGATTGATTCTTGTTTCCTTTGGTTTTCTTTGAATTTTATGAGTGATAATTGATCCCAAGACATGTATTTATGATTCTATGGACCTAAATTGCAAGGTGGTTGGGTTTTGAATGAATTGCCATTAATGAAGTTGAGAAGATAGATTTGATGATGAGCTCTTAATTCATTCCTTGAACTTTTGATGTTTAAAAATGATATAGCAAGTATGTGTGAGTTTATATCTTGTATATGAATGCATTTGATTGAGGTTTAAGTTGATTTCTTGCACTTTTGCTTCCTCTCGTGCATTTGCCCTGTTTTGCTACGTTTTTTTTTTTTTTTTGCTCTTGACTCAAATCTGCGGGGGTGGATTTTTCTCCTATGAAAAATCCGCGGGGGTGGATTTGGGTCAGTAGTGTTTCTGACCAGAATCCATGGGGGTGGATTTTTTACTCTGAAAAAATCCATGGGGGTGGATTCTATCCTGCGGGTTTTTCGTTACTCCGGTTCCGTTTTTCTTGTTTTTCTTTGATTGTTTGATCTTCCTCCACCTCTTTTATAACTTCTATGCTATGCTAACATGTATTATTAAGTGTTATGAGTATCGTATGGAATTCATGGCTTGTTTTGATATGAACTATGAAAGTTATGATACGTTGGAACGTGTAACCTCCGAGTATTGAACGTAGTGAATAAATTACGTGATTATGTGACTTCATGATATTATTTTACTTCTTATGCATTTCATATCATGTACATAGCGTTGCCGTGCATCTTATATGGTCATTTAAGTTACACTTCGCTTTCTTTACACAGATCCGGGTCTAGTTGGAGACGAGGACGAGCAGTGAGGCTCTTCTTACTATTTCTTTTGTCTTTCAAGGTGGGTTTCTCTACTAATTAGTTAAACAACCTAATATTTCCCAATGTGAAACGTTTTAAGCCAAATTAATATATATATATATATATAAATATATATATATATATATATATACCGAGTCTTTTAAAGAGTCTATGATTTTACTGTTAAGCCCTTTTCTTTATTGAACACCCTACCTAATGTTTTGGTGTGTAACATCCCGATCGTCCGACTTATAAGGTACGCCTCATCTCAACCTTTTTATGTGTTTAATTAGATGATTTTGTGTTTTGCTTGGCCCTAGTTTGAACTCGTTAGGAGTTTAGGGGCCTTTTTGTAATTTTCTCTTTTTAGGAGTTTTTCGGTCATTTATCGTTCGAACGAGATTTTGACCATTTTGACACCTTCGACGGGTTCGGGGCATCGAAACCAGTCCGTAGACTCTAAGTTTGCCCTATTCTGACGTCGTTAACCCCTTCTTCCGACTGTTTTCGTGTACGAGGACCCGATATATAATACCCGGGTCCTCGTTTCGCATGCCATATTTCAGTCTCAACGTTCTCTCTCCCTCTCCCGCGATGCTGACACTATTCACACACACTCAGGGTGTATTTTCACACACTACTCAAACTTGCTCGTTTCTAGATGGATTTTGACGATCCAATAGTCCATTTCGATGAGCTCGACGACGCGGTCACAACTGTACCAAGAACTCAACCAACCGACGATCGACGGATGAGAAACCGCTGGATTTCAGACGTACAGGCGGGGGTGGCAGAGCCGCCACTTCGCCGCCCGTTCGCGGCGGCTTCCGATCGCTTTCCGGCGACACGCGCCCCAGTCCCGGTGAGGGGACGTCCCGACGCAGTGAGGGACGTTGGCGGCGCGGCCATCCGGGCCGCGACGGCGCCGCACGCGCCGCCTGAAGTTCGCGCGGCAGCGGCGCGTTACTGTAGCGGCGCTTTTCGCCGCTTTCCGGCGACCCATTCCGACGGTTCAAGGTGTTTCCTACCCTTTTCCGACCCCCTGAGTCCATTTCCGGCATCATTTTCACCGAATTTTGGCCATAGGTGGTGGTTCCGGGGAGGCGTGCGGCGGTAGAAACTTCGGCGACAGAAATTTTGGCCTCGGGCCCTTCACGAAAGTTGTTCGGAACGACGAGAACTAGTGGCCTTTGATCACACGACTTCTGATTCGGCCAATTGGCGGCGGATCGCGGTGGTGCAGTGGCAGCGCCACCTCCGGGTATTTTTCCGGTATGAAAGCTTAGGGCTTTCGTAAAGCTCGTTACGGGTAAGCCGATGCCTCTTTCGGATCTCATTTTGATTCACCGGTTTGAAAGTAATTGAAGTTTGAAGATTCTAGGGTTTTCGTATTCTTGGTTTTGAAATTGGAGATGATTGGCTTGGGATTTGCAGAAATTGATCGAGGAATTGGATTGAGCACGAGGAATCCTTGAACGGGTGATTTTTTCGGGATTTTTTCGGCACGCTCCGGCGGCGGCCGAGCGGCGGCCCGCTACTGTTCCGGCGGCTCCGGTGGCGGCGATCAGGCGGGCTTCGGACAGAATGTCCGTCTCGTTATGGTGAGTCTGTTGTCGCTTTCCGTTCGTTAATCGGACACTCGGTTTATTTTCTACGTATTTATTTGTGTATTTGGGATATATTTGAACTAATAGTTTAAATGCGAATTAATTGCTATATGTTTGAATTGTCGATCAAAATGTACTCCTATGTGTATGAAATCATGTATGATATGAAATATGATAAGTATGGACTTTGTAATTTGTAAATTGAATCCCGATTTATTGAATTTATGCTAATTGATTAGATTAGAGGGGGTGTTTGTGTAATTTTGAAACAGGATGAATTTGTTTGATTTGATCAGTTCAACCTTGATAATTGAATCCATTATGTAACATATGAATTGGGCAGGCCACGTAGGAAATATATGAACTTAGTACGATTGGAATTTGATATGTAGCCTTGTGAGATTTATATAAAATTCGAAGCTTGCTATTACGATTTGTTTAGGTTTGTAATACGTGCAAATTTGTATGAAATGTGATATTTAAACTTGCGCGATTTGAATTAATTGAACTTTAATTGTCACTTGGTAAATAAATATGTTAATCACGTAAATTGGAATTTGATATGTAACTTCGTGATCTTTAAATAGAATTTGTAGCATGTTATTATATGATTTGTTTGGCTTTGTAATACGTATAAATTTATGAAATGTTATATGTGAATTCCATTGCCTTTCGAGTCCCCTTAATTGCATTAATTGTGCTTATGGACATGCCTTAATGTTTTGTTTTGCTTGAAATTAATATGAATTTGAATCCTGCTTATGTGATTGCATTTGCCGTGCGTCCCTGTGTGGTTGTCTGTCTGAGTCTGAGCCTTGTGGTCTGTTTTGTGTGTTCAGTTGGTTCAGGTGCACCCGGGGTGGTGACAAGTGAGTCGTGCAGGTTCCGGGGTGAACCATCTGTTGTGTCTTCGGCTGTGTTTGGTGCCAGGTGAGGTTAGGATATAGTTATACCCTATTGCAACGTGCCCGTTTTCGAATGCATGCGGTTTATAAGCCTTATGTATATGTAGATATGTGCGAAGTACGTATTTTGCTGGTTTTGTCATATGATTTGATTTGAAAAGTACGAATCGCTATGTATAAGCCTATGTAGGCTTTGTCTCAGTTCTGTTATGATTTCGAGGTCAGTCTGTGTGTTATGTACGTACGATATGATAAGTGCGATATACATGAGATATGTTTGTCTGTCTGTCTGTGGCAAGTTAAGTTTCCGGTATATGTCTGTTTATCTGTGTGATGGGCCCCGGAGATTGTGGGTAAGGGAGACCCGGGACGACCATGGGGTCGCCGGTTACGAACCCTGTGCACTTCTCCACCAACGGGAGACTTAGTTCTCCTATGCCGACGGAGCGCATTTTGGCTGGCCGTCGAAGGAATCGGGCGGGATCCTCCGGTTCACATGTTTCGTTCTGTTGTGGGTTGAGAGGGGCACCTCTCTTCCCCAATGGTGTGCAGGTGGGATTGTTTTATGAGTTTTTGTTTTGGTATGAGTAAGTGTGTTCTGTCTGTTGGTCTGTCATAAGTTCGTGAAACGGGGGTAGATTCTTAAATTAAGATAAAAATTGATATACTTTTAAGCTAATAAGATATGCTCCGATATGCGTGTTAAGTCTGCATTAATCTGAGTTGTGCCTTAAGAAACTTTTGATTTAAGATTTGTTTGGTCTGTTTGATAAGTCTCCCTATATGAATATTATCACGGGAAAATGTTTTGGCGTGCAAAAACTAACCCCGGGTTCACGAACGTTGCTTCTTCTGCGTGCTGTGCTCTATATATATATAGGTGTGTGTGGGTAGCCCCTCGCTCAGTCTTTGGACTGACCCCTCCCCATTTATGTTTTTAGTTACAAGTTCAGGTCGTTGGAGTTCGTGTTAAGCGGCGGTGTGTCGTGTCTGTCGAGTCTGAGTCTGTTCGTTTAAGTTTGTTAAGTATTTTATTTTGATTTATGATTTGTAAATTCTGTATAAGATATGTTCTGTGCAGGTTGGGAATCTATGTTTTGAATGTTTGGAATTCGCGACAGGTTAGGACAGGTGCTCGGATTAGTTGAACCCGTTTTGATGTGTAATTATTCGGGACAGGTTAGGACAGGTTTGCTGAATTAGTTGAACCCATATATTTGATTCTAATGTATGTACTGCGTTGTATGCTTGGTGTGTAAAAGTTTTTGTAAGTTGGCATCTCGTACTACTTTCGCAGTCATGCTTCACATATTTTCTTTTGTACAGGGTTAGATACCGCCTAGCTAGTGTGTGCGTTTTCGTTTGTCACCCGTTCGCTGTGACTTGGTGCGTGTGCGGACTCTCCATTTCGTACACGTGTCGGGTCATAGTGCGGGGGATGTGGCGCCTCACGTGCGGGGTGTTACATGGTGAGTATTGATTGATTGCACTGATTGGGGCCCAAGACTTAGTGTACGTGGCTAACCGGGGAAGCACGGGCTGACGGTGAACCCGTACACTAGTTTCACCAGGCCACAGAGTCCGGAACTCTCTAGGTGATTAGCGAGGAAAGGAAGTTGAGTGCCTTTGGGGAACTCATGAAACCCCTCTGGCCAATGATTGAGGTGGCCGGGCTTTGCAAACCCGTCCACCGTCCGGAGGAAAAAGGGAATTATATGAATGATCGAAAGGTTATGATTGATCGATTGATTGAGCACAAAATAATGTATGCATGAACACCTACTTAATACTTTAATGATTACATAAGGTGGAGGTTGGAGACTTAGCCTTCTCGCCGGGCTCACGTATAGCCTATTGATTGAATATGAAAATGAGAGTTATAATCCCGATGGATGACTTCTTGTTTTACCCACTTGGGAAACCATTCTAAAGCCTTTCTCGGGATTATAACATGCATGAATATGTTTAAATTTCGCATTATTTATATATTATGCCTCATTTTATACCCACCAGTCTTCTATAGACTGAACCCGAAGTGTTTTCAGTTGTTTTGTGCAGGTGTAAGTGGAGCTAGGCGGGAATTCAAGTCGGTGTGTCTCGTATTTGTCTCTAGCTCTTTGTTTTGGGTCTTGCACGCACTCATATTAGTTGTTTATGATTTTTTATAGAGCCTATGACTTGGGCGTACATGATAGGCCGTGATGGCATGCTAGCGTTGTAAATATTCTATTTTGGAGCTTAATTGCTCTATGTGAATGTTATGTTCAAATGAATGCTTCCGCTTTACTATCTTTACTCTGATTTATTATTACCTCTTATTTAGCTCATGTATGGATTCTCCATTTCATATGCGGGTCGGGTCTCGGTGCAGGGGATGTGGTACCTCGCGCTCGGGGTGCTACATCCTTAAGTGGTAACAGAGCTTCGGGTTGCAAAACCCAGGCTCTCGTATCATGTTGAGTCTGTCTAAGTTGTACGGCTATAGGATCTAATTGTCGACATGTTGCATATACATCTCTTAAGTGCCTATGTGTTTTAATCGTTGTTATTTGATTGAATTACTTGCATTTTCGTGCATAAACTAAACATAGCACGCATTTCAGTGTTTCTTCTCCAGAATGCCTCCTAGAAGATACAGAGATCGCTCTCCAGAACGGCACGGCCGCCGTCATCGTTCTCCCTCTCCTCCACAACAACAACCGCCACCGGCAGAGGCCTTTGTGAATTCAGTCATCAATATCATTGATCAGAGGCTTCGTGACTATGTCCTACCGGCACCACCTGCACGGGCACCGGCACCTGCACAGGAAGGAGGAATTAATGCGGTCTATCGTGAGTTCAGAAATCAAAATCCTCCCAAATTTTACTCAGGGAATCACGTGCAAGCCGAGCAATGGCTAAAAGAGATTGAGAGGACATGGGAGCTTATTCCTTGCTGTTCTCAAGAGAAAGCAAGATGCACTATTGCTATATTGCAGGGACAAGCTTATTCTTGGTGGGAAAGAACAGGATTCAGTTAGATCCCACCGGGGAAGAGGTTGATTGGGATGTTTTTGTTCGGGAGTTTAAAGGGAAATTCATTCAACTTGCTTTAAGAACTCGAAGATTGAACGAATTCACAGAATTAAAGCAAGGGAATCGGACGGTATCCGAGTCTATTACGGAGTTCGATCGGTTGGTTCGATATGTACCAAACATTGCAAATGATGACGCGCATAAAGATATGAACTTTGTTCAGGGATTGAATCTGGATATTCAGAGGGCTATTGAGGCTGGTATGTACGCTCACGTGGTTGAAAGCTACAACCATGGCGTTGAGAGTAGAAGATGGAGTGGTGAGCCGGAGGAATACTTACCAGTCGGGTCAAGGATCAGGTTCGGGATTGAGATATAATCCGGGAAAAAGGACTGTGAATCAAGCAGCTCCACCAAACAAAGGCTCAAACAAGAAGCCTCGCACATCTGGACCCATTTTCAAACCACCAACACCACCGGTTAAGAAAGGAGATCGACAGGACATACCACCTTGTACTTATTGTGGTGGACCGACCAACGCTTATAATAATTACCGAAGAAGACTGGGTCTGTGTCTGATTTGTGGCAAGGGGACTCACATGGCTAATACTTGCCCCAACAAGAATCAGGGATTTCCATCTGGAGCTTAAAGGCCTATGATTCCAGCATGTGTTTATGCCCTCGAGGGCGAGGAGCAAAATGTTGAGGCCGAACCCAACTCCGTGGTGGAAGGTACCGTTTGCATACATAACATGAACATACATGCACTTTTCGATCCGGGTGCTACGCATTCCTTTCTTTCTTGTGATCTAGTTTCTCCTCTATGCTTGCCTGTTATTTCTTTAAATTCTTGCTATTTGGTGAGTTCTCCTCTTGGAGGAAGTTTGCAGACGGATCAGGTTCTCCGGGGTTGTTAAGTGATATTAGAAGGGAAAGATTATCCAGCAGACTTCATTGTGATGCCCATGAAGAAATATGGGGTGATTTTTGGGATGGATTGGTTATTCCAGCATCGGGCCGAAATCGACTGTTTTGCAAAGAGGATTAAGTTGGGAAAGGAATTGATTGTGGGAGTTGGATTGAAGAAGGTACCACTCTTATCGTTCATGGATGCTCATAAGTTAGTAAGGGATGGAGCCACTGTATTTACTGCTTATCTCCTTACTAAACCAAAGGATCAAACAAGTTTTGAGGAGACCAGCATTGTGAAGGAATATCCTGACGTATTTCCGGAAAATTTGGGTTCTCTACCGCCAGATCGGGAGATTGAGTTTGTGATTGGCTTATATTCGGGATCAGAACCGTATTCTAAGACTCCTTACAGAATGGCTCCGGCAGAGTTGAAAGAACTAAAGGTCCAGCTTGAGGAATTACTTAAAATTGGATATATTCGGCCGAGTTCATCTCCTTGGGGTGCTCCGGTTCTTTTTGTCAAGAAGAAGGATGGGACGTTAAGAATGTGCATAGACTACCGGGAACTTAATCGGATGACCATAAAGAACAAGTACCCATTGCCCCACATTGAGGATTTATTTGACATATTAAAAGGTTCGGGGGTTTATTCGAAATTGGATTTAAGACAAGGGTACTATCAGCTGAAAATCCGAGAAGAAGATATTCCAAAGACAGGATTTAATACCCGGTATGGGCATTACGAGTTCGTGGTGATGCCTTATGGTTTGACTAATACCCCTGCAGCATTTATGGATATGATGCATAGAATTTTCCGTCCCTATCTCGAAAAGTTCGTGGTGATCTTTATTGATGACATCCTTGTATATTCACGGACAGTTGAAGATCATGCTCGACATCTCAAGTTAGTGTTGGATACGTTGAGAGAGCACCAATTATATGCGAAGTTTAGTAAATGTGAGTTTTGGATCGACCGGGTTGCTTTTCTAGGTCATATTGTTTGAAGGAAAGGTTTGGAAGTAGACCCTTCAAAGATTGAGACGGTTACACAATGGCAAAGTCTGAAGAATGCTTCCGAGGTGAGAAGTTTCTTAGGTTGGCAGGTAACTACCGGAGGTTCGTACAAGATTTCTCAAAGGTTGCCGCTCCTCTGACCCGTTTAACTAAGAAGGAGGTCAAATTTGAGTGGGATGGGGCATGTGAGGCGAGTTTTTAGCTCTTGAAGGAAAAGTTGACAACTGCACCAATATTAGCACTTCCCGAAGGTACTAAAGGATACACGGTCTATACGGATGCCTCGAAGGAAGGCTTGGGATGTGTTCTGATGCAGAATGGAAAAGTAATTGCCTACGCCTCCAGGAAATTGAAGGATCATGAACAGAATTACCCCACTCATGATCTCGAGTTAGCGGCTGTGATCTTTGCTCTGGGAAAGTGGAGACACTACCTCCATGGAATTTGTTTCGAGATCTTTTCTGACCACAAGAATCTCCAGTATTTGTTCTCTCGGAAAGAATTGAACAAGAGACAAAGGCGTTGGATGGAGATTTTGGCGGATTATGAGTGCACGATCCGATACCATCCCGGAAAAGCAAACATGGTCGTAGATGCACTTAATAGGAAGGCTAGTGTGTCTAATGTGAAGGTGGAGATTAGGAATGAGGATGAATCATTCAGATTGAAAGCAAGTATTCAGAATATTACAGTTCAACCGGATCTTCAACAGAGGTTATTTGAGTCTCAGAGAAGTGATCCCGAGGTTCAGAGATTAACTGAGAAAGCTAGAGATGATCCCGAGTGCCCATTTGGATTTGATGATACCGAGCTTTTAAGGTTTAAGAGCAGAATTGTGGTTCCGGGGGATTTGAAACGGCTTATTCTCGAAGAAGCTCATCGGTCAGGATACTCGATATATCCCTGAGCTAATAAGATGTATAAGGATTTAAAACAGTGTTATTGGTGGAACGGACTTAAGAGGGATGTTATGAATTTCATGAAACATTGCATCACGTGCCAAGTTGTGAAAGCTGAGCATCAAAAGCCATCAGGGCTACTTCAACCATTGCCTATCCCGGAATGGAAATGGCAACAAGTGGCAATGGATTTCATTTCGGGTCTTCCAAGAGTGAAAGGTGGTCTTGATGGGATTTGGGTGATAGTGAATCGGTTGACAAAATCGGCTCATTTTCTTGCTATTCGGATGTCGGATAAAGTGACTAAACTTGCTAAGAAATATTGTGATGAAATTGTTCGACTTCATGGAGTGCTAGTTAGCATTGTTTCAGATCGGGATTCAAGGTTCACCTCTAGATTTTGGCAAGAGTTTCAAAGGAATTTGGGATTGAAACTTCACTTTAGCACCGCTTTTCATCCTCAAACAGACGGGCAATCTGAAAGGTTGATTAAATATTTGGAAGATATGTTGAGGGCGTGTGCTATGGACTTTCAGAGCTCTTGGAACGAGCAATTGCCGTTGATTGAGTTCGCTTATAACAATAGCTATCAAGCCTCGATTGAAATGGGGCCCTATGAAGCTCTCTACAGACGAAAGTGTAGATCCCCATTATTTTTTGACTTAGAGGAATGGAATTGGACCAAACAGGAAGGAGTGAAAAGAGGGGAGAATAAAGAAAAGCCTTCTAAGGCCGTGCAAGTGGCAATTGATAAGGTTCAATTGATTCAGCAAAGGATGAAAGCAGCCCAAGATCGACAAAAGAGTTATGCGGATCGGTGGAGAAAGAATCTTGAATTGGAAGTGGGTGATAGAGTATTCTTAAAGGCCTCCCCAAGAAAAGGGTTTGCAAGGATTGACAAAGGAGGAAAATTGAATCCTCGGTATTTAGGACCGTACGAGATTCTTGATAAAATTGGAGATACGGCCTACCGTTTGGATCTACCGCCGAGTCTGACCGGAATTCACAATGTATATCATGTTTCCCAGCTTCGGAAGTGTTACCCGGATGAGTCCGAGATCCTACCCGTTGAAGAAGTCGAACTTGAGCCTAACCTCACTTTCGTTCAAAAACCGGTTAAGATTTTGGATCGAAAATTTCAAGAACTAAGAAACCGGCGAATCCCACTAGTTAAGGTCTTATGGAGAAGTGATAAGTCGGAAGAGGCTATGTGGGAAACGGAGTATAAGATGAGAAATTTCCATCCCGAGTTGTTTTCGGGCAATCAGTGAATTCGAGGACGGATTCTTTTAAGGGGTAGAGGCTGTGACGCCCCGATATTTCGGTCATACAGGTATGACGAATGTGTTTACCAAATTGCACGAATTAATTGTTTATAAGTGTTTCGTATATTTAATTTTATAATTAAATGATAAAATGTTAAATATTTATATCTTTAATTTTATTAATATTAATTATATGTAATTCGTTGACCTTGTTTTTATTTAAATATGAAATTCAATTTTGTTATTTAATATGGAATTCTTTGAATTTGTAAATGCATTGCGTATGAGTGTTGTTAACGAGCTTCGTTATTATATGATTTGATATCGAAATTTCGTGAAAATTTAATATGTTGGAGATATATGTGTGTTATAAACGTGTATATATGCTCGATTTATGTTTTTGAATTCTTTTGCATGAGTTTTGAATTTATTTCGATCTTGGAATCCAAAATGGGGGCTAACGAGCAACTAGCGCACCCTTGGTTTCGTATGTGATAACTGGAGCTCGGAAACTCAGATTCGAGTTTTGTCACCTCCGTTGTACTTGAATTGATGATTCGGATTCAATGGGAGTAGCCTTATATTTTTCTAAGACGTTATGAATTCCGAAAATACAACCGAAACGAGCACCTTGCGCTTTAAACGACAACTAATAGCTATTTTACATTCACGGAACTACTCTAACGTACTTACACCCTAAGACATAGCTAACCACTTGAGACCTCACTCTCTCTCTCTTCCCTCAGCCAAAACCCACGTCCCCCACCCCATTTTCCCAACAAAAACTATCAGGTATCAAGAAGAGAAGGAGAAAGTAGCAGGAAGTAAGAAACCCACATTCCTTTTGTAAGAATTGAGCTCATCTCACCACCTTTCTCCACCATTTCTTCAAGGTAAACCTATTTTTGTAATCTTCATCCCTTTGTGGTACTTTTAAGATGTATTTTGTATAATTTCATCACCTCTTGAGCATGATTGGATATATGTGATGAATAGTGAGGTTTTGATGGGTTTGTGATTGATTCTTGTTTCCTTTGGTTTTCTTTGAATTTTATGAGTGATAATTGATCCCAAGACATGTATTTATGATTCTACGGACCTAAATTGCAAGGTGGTTAGGTTTTGAATGAATTTCCATTAATGAAGCTTGAGAAGATGGATTTGATGATGAGCTCTTGATGCATTTCTCGAACTTTTGATGTTTAAAAATGATATAGCAAGTATGTGTGAGTTTATATCTTGTATATGAATGTATTTGATTGAGGTTTAAGTTGATTTCTTGCACTTTTGCTTCCTCTCGTGCATTTGCCCTGTTTTGCTGCGTTTTTTTTTGCTCCTGACTTAAATCCACGGGGGTGGATTTTTCTCCTTTGAAAAATCCGCGGGGGTAGATTTGGGTCAGTAGAGTTTCTGACCAAATCTATGGGGGTGGATTTTTTACTCTGGAAAAATCCATGGGGGTGGATTCTGTCATGCGGGTTTTTTGTTACTCTGGTTCCGTTTTTCTTGTTTTTCTTCTCTTGTTTGATCTTCCTCCACCTCTTTTATAACTTCTATGCTATGCTAACTTGTATTATTAAGTGTTATGATTATCGTAAGGAATTCATGGCTTGTTTTGATATGAACTATGAAAGTTATGATATGTTGGAACGTGTAACCTCCGATTGTTGAACGTAGTGAATGAATTACGTGATTATGTGACTTCATGATATTATATGGTCATTTGAGTGACACTTCACTTTCTTTGCAGAGATCCGGGTCTAGTTGGAGACGAGGACGAGCAGTGAGGCTCTTCTTGCTATTTCTTGTGTCTTTCAAGGTGGGTTTCTCTACTACTTAGTTAAACAACCTAATATATCCCAATGTGAAACGTTTTAAGCTAAAGAGTCTATGATTTTAAACAACCTAATATATACCGAGTCTTTCAAAGAGTCTATGATTTTACAATTAAGCCCTTTTCTTTATTGAACCCGCTACTTAATGTTTTGGCGAGTATTGATTGATTGCAATGATTGGAGCCCGAGACTTAGTGCACGTGGCTAAACGGGGAAGCACGGGCTGATGGTGAACCCGTACACTAGTTTCACCAGACCACAGAGTCCGGAACTCGCTAGGAGATTAGCGAGGAAAGGAAGCTGAGTGCCTTTGGGGAACTCATGAAACCCCTCTAGCTAATGATTGAGGTGGCCGGGCTTTGCAAACCCGTCCACCGCTTGGAGGAAAAAGGGAATTATATGAATGATTATGAATGATCGAAAGGTTATGATTGATCGATTGATTGAGCATAAAAGAATGTATGCATGAACACCTACTTAATACTTTAATGATTACACGAGGTGGAGGTTGGAGACTTAGCCTTCTCGTCGGGCTCACGTATAACCTATTGATTGAATATGAAAATGAGAGTTATAATCCCGATGGATGACTTCTTGTTTTACCTACTTGGGAAACCGTTCTGAAACCTTTCTCGGGACTATAACATACATGAATATGTTTAAATTCCGTATTATTTATATATTATGCCCCATTTTATACCCACCAGTCTTCTATAGACTGAACCCAGAGTGTTTTCAGTTGTTTTGTGCAGGTGTAAGTGGAGTTAGGCGGGAATTCAAGTCGGACTGTCTCGTATTTGTCTCGAGCTCTATTTTTTGGGTCTTGCACGCACTCATATTAGTTGTTTATGATTTTGTATAGAGCCTATGACGTGGGCGTACATGATAGGCCGTGATGGCATGCTAGCGTTGTAAATATTCTATTTTGGAGCTTAATTGCTCAATGTAAATGTTATATGCAAATGAATGCTTCCGCTTTACTATCTTTACTCTGATTTATTATTACCTCTTATTTATATGGTTCAAAGGTTAGTCCCGCCTAGCATAGCGTGTGTGTTTGTCCTCGTTCGCCGTGATTTAGCTCATGTATGGATTCTCCATTTCATATGCGGGTCGGGTCTCGGTGCGGGGGATGTGGTACCTCGCGCTCGGGGTGCTACACCCAGTAATAACCAATTATCACATTAAACTTAACTCACTACATAATTAGACATGACTTACATCCCTTATCGAGCATACCTTACCTTGCAACTCAGCATATGCTATACGTATACCTCTTCGTGTCTTCCTTAACATTAAGATGTGAGGTAGATCCTAGCTTGCATGACAACACACGGTTTGGAGCATAGCCTCGTTGCAAAACACTTTCAAGCTTATATACGATCATACTTATAGTTCAATAAATTTTAATCATAAGATAAGGTCATGAACGTATCATATGGCACATAGCTCGTATGTAAATATATAGTGTAATCGCATGCGGGTGAGAAAATCATCATATTTAGGTTATAGGTCGCTTATCTAAAAGGAAAGGGTCCTAAACCTCACCGTAGCAAAAGTAGAGAGGAAACCGGGGCCAAACAAGCAAACTGACACCTAAACCTCGGGCTTAACGATCTCCGAAAGAGGCTCTAAAACAAGAGAAAACAATACTCGAGACTAAGTCTCAATCATGAGCCAATTAGACGCCCGATAATGTTCATGAATGCAATGGATGCATATGAAGTGCATAAACGTACCACTTAAAACATATCGAACCATAACTCATTCAATGTAACAACCCGAAAACCCGCCTGTCGATATTGTCCGCTTTGGTGGGCTAAGCGACACCACCCTCACGGTTTTGTTCTTCCCGGTGGAATTTAAGCCCAAAGGCACCGACCCAGGAAAAGGCCTCAACAAGGGAAAGGTATCCACCCCCTTATAAAGGAGGCTTTGTTCCCCTCTCCAACCGATGTGGGACAAGCACCTTAGGCTATTACAGTCCACACCCCCCTAAGAGGGCCCAGCGTCCTCGCTGGCACACCGGCCCGGGCCCCGGCTCTGATACCATTTGTAACAACCCGAAAACCCGCCTGTCGATATTGTCCGCTTTGGTGGGCTAAGCGACACCACCCTCACGGTTTTGTTCTTCCCGGTGGAATTTAAGTCCAAAGGCACCCACCCAGGAAAAGGCCTCAACAAGGGAAAGGTATCCACCCCCTTATAAAGGAGGCTTTGTTCCCCTCTCCAACCGATGTGGGACAAACACCTTAGGCCATTACAGTTAAAGTCCTTTGGAAGGGACATGGGACAGAATAGGCAACCTGGGAGACAGAAGAGAAAATACAGAAGCATCACCCCGAGTTGTTTGCAGTTACAGCGAAAGAATCTGAGGACAGATTCTCTTTAAGGAGGGGTGATTGTAACAGCCCAAAACAGCGCTAACGCCCTATCTATATTAAGGGGCCCTTTCTTGTTCGTGACAAGTCGTTACTACTAGCAATGACTTCCTCTTTCATTACTTCATTCTTTCCATATCCCTCTCCTTTGTTCTCAGTTACTCATCAAATGGCACTCAGTTTGCTTGCGCGCTGCGGTGCGCCCTTGCTTTCTGCCCCCCGAATGATCGGTGCGGCGGTTAGGCATCCTTTGGAACTTCCTTTCCCGATCCAATGGGCTGTAAGAAGGAATGGAACCACTGGAGAGTCCCAGCTTTGACTCTAATGAATAGAAAGTGATTGAACAATGTTCTAGAAGTCAGATCTAGTCCTGCTCATGAGCGTACAAGCGCGTCTAATTCGCAGATAGGGAACATAGCCGCCGTTCAGCAGTGGAATATTCCCATGATATAGTCGCTCAGTCATTTTTTAATTAAATTATTAGTCCAGGATATCAGAAATAACATCTAAAAAGAGTTGCCGGAAACGGTGCTAGACCAAAGCATGGGCTTTTGATGAAAACGGTAAGCTAAGGGCATTGGTAAAGCTTTTATAGACCGTGATCCAACTTTTTGAACAAACATGCATTGCATTCTTACATGAACTTTGTGCTCGTATATGATATGACATGTTTTAAGGCGGAATTCATGACCTTTGATACAGTTTACTATTCATAACCCGAGCCTACCTTGTTCATATTGCTACTTGAACCCTAGAGGTTCACCACACATGTTTCCCAATCGTTTAAACTTGTTTCCCAAGCTCAGAGAGTGTTTCTTGAACCATAAGGGTATTTTTGGAACTTACCGATCAAAATTACTATTCATCTAAAAATGAGCATTTGATTCTTATATCTTTTCCTACTCAAGTTTATAGTTAAATCGACCCTTGAGTCGAGACGAGTCTTTTGAAATTATTCTTGGCTTGGAAATCTAATCTGGAGCTTTCTTTTATTGAAAATGTTTACGAAAAACCCTAGTTCACTATTCCTACTACGAACGGTTTTCATTCGGAAAATATTTTCTCTCTGGATTAGCACTACTTGAGCTATTTCAAGATTTATGAGATATTTTACAACTCTTGATTCAAACCCTAGCTTGAAATTTTGAAGCGTACGTTCGTACATGAGAATTCACTATTTATTCTAAGTTTTCAACTTTTTAACGGTAAAACGTTTTATAGTCGATATTGGATTCAAAACGCTTCTCGATTTATTTCTTAAATTTTAGAAACAATCCGGACTTGAAAATAAGTCTAGAAAGTTGTTTTTCACTCGTGTTGAGTTTCGAGCTCAAAACTTTCATTCACTAAAACTAATGTATCTTTCAAACGGTAAATCCGATTTCGACGTATGAATATGCGAAGCTAATTTTTGTCCGGACGGAATGGTTATACTTCCAGCCACATACCTTCATGTTTTGGAGGTGAAATTACCGAAATACCCCCCAACAGTCCCATTTTACCTTCGTAATGCCTAAAGCTTCCAAGAGAAGATATCCCCCTTTTGCTCTCATACCCTTACTTCAAGTTTATTTCCAAGGTGAGGGGCTTCTCTTCAACTATAAATAGAGGGCAAGAGGCATTAGAATCCTTGCTCAAAGTTGTGTTGACAATACCATCTCTTCCTCTCCCTCTCCCCCTCTTTGCCGTCGGCTCCCCCCTCCATTAGCTAGGTTAGTTGTTTTGTTTTATGTTATGTTTTAGTTAATTTATGTTTTTATGTTATGGTATGTTTATATTATGTTTAGGTTGGGTATTAGGGTGTTCCCTAAGCCATATAGGATTTTATTTTATGCATTTATTATATAGTTTTCATGATATGTTTGAATATATGTTTACATGTTTTAATTGTTTAGTATATGCTTGAATATGTTATGAATTGCTCTAGTATATGCTATGATCATGTGATATGGTTGTTATATTATGAGAATTGATGCATGATTATGGAATTTGAATTATGTTCATGCATGTTAGCTAATGGAATAGTGATTTATGATCAATTATGTCACAACTTGTTACATGTTGGTATTGGAATTAATTTGTTACATGTTACATGGCTAAGGTTCATGATATGATATGATATATGTTGAGACATGTTGTTACATGGTTATATGATTCATGAATTATGAATTGAGCTTATGATATGATATGGATTAATGGATTAAAGCCTTGATCATATGTTATACACTTTAATAGTGTCACATGTTATAACCTAAGATAGAATAGTGTTTCATAACTTGATCTTATGCCTTAATTGGACCTCTTAACCATAGGTTATACCTTTAACCTAGATCACACTTGATTATAATGACATGAACTTGAAACTATAGGTTATAATCAAGATCATAATTTAATTAGGGTGTGTGTGTGTGCATGCTGTGTGTGTGTGTGTGTGTACGTGTATGGTGTGTGTGTGTACCATGTGTGTGGGTGTGTGTGTGTATAGTAAGGGTTTGGCCCGGCCCTTTGACCCGACATGTGAATAGTAACCTGTGAATAGTAATCTTGAATAGTACTTTTGAATAGTAAAAATGAAATCAAACATGTGCTTTCTTAATAGACATTTGCACCTAGGGTTTCCATATCCAGGGTCTAAAATGTGTTTTCTTTCGTGGACTTCTTTCATAACTTAAGGTTTGCGATTGGATTCATAATTTGACTAAAGGTTACTCGGTTATAGTAAGATCATAGTCTCACGTTGAGAGTTACTCACTTTAACGTATTCCTTGGTTTGTTACCTTTCTTCAATACCTTAAATGGTATTACTCTCTTGTGTTACATGTTCCTTGTTCATATGTTTCAACTTTCATACATTTCATATGCACCTTGGTTAGTAGTGGGTCTTAGTTCTTAAGCTCACTCTAGTACACCACCTACAGGAGTTAAAGTTGAGCACTGGGATCCCCAGGGCACCGCGTAATCTGTCTACCTACCTTTTGTTACTATTAGGTGAGGTGAAGTTATAAATGTTTTCCAACTGGAACCACGATTATACTATCGTATCATATGTTTTGAAATTCAAAGCTAAACCTCGTTTTGAACTATCCCTTTTATCGGGACATTCTTTTGAAAGGATCATTCATACTTTAATAGTATACCTTGATCTATAGCACATGTTTTCCAAAGTTCTGCATTCTTGTTCAAAGACAGTTACATGATCTGCATATGTTTTCAAAGTACAGTTTTACAGACATCATCATATGTTACAGTTACAGTTTCACATGGTATTGTTAGCATACTGGAGTGGTACTCTGGTCACTGCTAATTCTGAAATGCAAGCATACAGTTTACAGTTTGGGCCCGGCGGTTATGTGTGGAGGTGAAGTTCGAGAGGTGTGCGCCAACGACATCGCCAATACCGGCTGCCACAATTAGACAATTGACACCGACTTTTAACAGGAGGTTTGTTAAGTCAGGACTATCTATTTGGGAACGGACAACAAATCTGTTCCCATTACATGTTTACAGGTCGCCTAAGGCTAGCTACCCTAAGTGACAACCGGTGGAGGATAGTGCATGTTTGTATGTGTTGGTGGAGTATTGTTGACCTTGGTCCGATGCTCTACTATACGTGGAGTTATTGTTGATCCTGGTCTGATACTCTACTTCATCTTGTTTTCTGGAGTAAGGATGGAGAAGCCTAGCTTGCGGGCAAAAAATCTGTTTTATAAAGGATGGTTCATATTTGGAAAAGTTCACTTTACCCTTATCCCTTTTTATGAAAGAACTATGAACCATCTACAACATATGTGTGCGCGTGTGATAGCATTCATGAAAGAGTTTTAAAACGTGCATTCTTTTACAGCATCACATTCAAACAGTTTTATCAACAGAACTTGTGTCAAGTTCTTCTTTAAAGCTTTGCATTAACAGTTTTGAACTGCACTTCAAGTTTTTTATCACTCAGTACTTTCTTTTAAGTATTCCCACACTTAGTCCTTTTGACTAATACCTCTCCCATTTTCTTGCCTCGTGGTTTCAGGTCTTACGGCCGCAGTCTAGAGGTATCTTGAAGCTCTAGATTGTCATTTTTGTTTCAGTCAGGACTTAGTATTACTTTCTCTTTTGTGTCCAGCGTATGTTTTATGGCTGCATCAATTTATATTTCTGAATACTTGAGTATCCTTGTTATACTCTTTCTGCTACTCTGCTACCGATATTTTGAACTTTGCTGTATCGGTATTTATATGTGAATATGTTACATGTTCTGATATGCCGAGTCTCTCTTACACGATCGATATGTTCTTGCTTGTTCCATGCAATCACGCACATGTTTTGAAAAGTTTTAAAATACTCTGATTTTCCGCTGCATGGCCACATCGTTATACATGTATAGTTCTGAGATAGACAACCGTTCGCTGGAGTATTTCTTGAGTGATGGATCATACCATTACTTGGGAGGTGCTTCAGTGCGGGGGTTGAGACGCCGCTCTCTTCTTGTTCCAGTACGGGTGGGGGCGTTACAAGTTTGCTTATAACAACAGCTATCAGGGTACGATTGGGATGGCTCCTTATGAAGCACTGTATGGGAGAAAGTACAGATCACAGTTGTTTTGGGATATCGAGGATTGGTGGTGGACAGAAGAGAATAAGCTCTAGAGAGCAGAGCTTAAGGAAAAGATTTTCGAAACTATTGAAAAGATTCATAAGATCCGACAAAGAATGAGATCTGCCACTGAATTTGACCAGGATACATAACGTTTTCCATGTTTCTCAGCTCCGCAAGTACTATCCCGATGAGGCAACAATTCTTCCAATTGAAGAGGTTCAGTTAGAGCCGAATGTAACAATAGAAAAGTATCCGGTTGCAATTCAGGACCGGAAGATGCAAGAATTGAGAAACCGGCAGATTCTTTTGGTCAGGGTACTTTGGAGAGATCAGATATCCAAGGAATCTACTTGGGAAACCAAGGAGAAAATGAAGAGTTTATATCCAAGGAATCTACTTGGGAATCTACTCGAGTCGGACATGAGGGCAAGTCCTTCTTAAGGGGGGAGGATTGTGACAACCCGACTCCACGACTGTACAGGTATGACGTATGTGCACAATTTAAATTATTTTAATTTCATATTTAATTGATGCATTTAATTGAATTATATTTTATTATTTGAAATTCTTATACGAATTATTTGAATTTATATGGAATATTTGAATTATATGTCAAAATTTGCCTCAACTGATTTATGATATGAATTTCTATGAATTTATGATATGTGAATTTAATTCCTGAGCAAGCTAATTTCGTAAATTATGTGATTTATATGAGTTAAGGGCTTAATTGTACGATTTTATTTAATTTTGTTCTTAATTGAAAATTTGAACTTGGACTTATTTGACACTTTTTGAAAGTTTTGGACCTAATTGAAAAATAGCCTTTTTAATAAAATTTTATTTATTTTGATTCGTTTAATTGTTTAATTTATTTTTATTTTTATTATTTCTTCGAAATTTATATTTTATTATTTGAATAATATGCTTATTTGTTGAAATGAGTTGCGTTCGTGTTCGATTTGAGATCAAATTTCGTGCCATTTTAATATGTTGGAGTTTTATGAGTTGTGAACTTGAATATGTGCTCGTTATGTGTTTTTGGGTTTATATGTCGGGTTTTCGGGAGTTGTTTTCGTTAGGTGACCTAAAGGGGGCTAAAGTGTACTTAATGCACCTTGGGTTCCGGGTAGCATATCTTGAGCACGGGAATTCGGATTTGAATTCCGTCATCTCCGTTGGACTCTTTTCGACGATTCGAGTGCAATGGAAAAGGCTTTGTAATTTTTCGACCTCGTTTGGTACCCCGGAATCAGCCCGTAATTTTGTCTCATGGCAATAAGACTTTCTTTCACTAATTTGCACATAAGTGCTTCAATTTTCAAGCTTTTCACATGAAACCTCCCACATGACCCCAACTTGATCCTCTATGATCAATCTCTCCCTCACATCGATCCACACAAGGCAAGGAGAAGAAACTCAACAATTTTTGGAGAAATAAACTGGAATCCCGTAACTATTCACCCAAAGTGAGATTTTGACCTCCAATCTCCATTTTCCTCCATCTTCTTCAAGGGGTAAGCTCATATTTGATATCTACATGCATATGTCGTCATCCTCATCCATAATTTTCTAATTTTAATCCATGAATGATATGTTTTTGGCATTTGAATGAATAGTTAGGGCATAATTGAATTTTGTGATTTCTTGAGTTTCTTTCGATGAAATTTAGATATGAAGCTATATATGTGATCCTTGTTGCCTCATTTATGACTATATGAACCTAATTTTGTTGGTAGTTGGTTGTATTATAAGTTACCCTTAATACACTTGAGTTTTATTCCACAAAAGCATGGATTTTGGTTGTTTTTTTTTGCATTGTTGTTGTGTGCCTACTGCTGCATGTGAGTGAGGGTTAGTTTGCTGTGTTTTCATGCATTTTCATGTTGTATTTTTCAGTCATAAATGCTTGCTTTGCTGCTGAACCTTCCCCTGCATCTCCCCTGCATTTAAAAACTGCTTCTGCTGCATTAAATAGGCTGTCACAAGTATAATTCGAGAGAAAATGTTTTTGGAGTCGCCGCCGCGACTCCAGATGAACTGATTATCTTTATGGCCATGACTCACACCTCGTAGCTTCTTGAAATTGAGGTCGCGACCATGACTTTCTTGTGGAGAAATTTGGTAGCGCCCGCGACCTTACTCTCCATGCATGTCGTAGCTGTTTATGTTCTCTTTTCTTTTCCATGCATATAATTGTTGATTTTCAATTCCTAATACTACATGCAAGTCATTTATATATTATATATGGTTGTGGTATGGATTTACATGCGTGCTACGTTGCCTTTTTCTAATTTTTTTGTCTATGCATTTTGTTCCAATTATGTCAACTTATATTATCCATGTACGTGTATATGTATATGTATTATCATGCAGCCTTTGTATATATGCAACATATTATATATTATATATTAATTTTATGAATTTATTTGATACGAGTTTTACGTGATTTGAACGCTTTAGGTCGTACTTTCTTGTATGCATTCATGAGCATTGTCGGGCGTCTATTTGGTTCATATTCGAGTCTAAGTCTCGGGTATTGTCGTCTTTTGTTTCAGAGCCGCTTCCGGACGTTGTTAAGCCCGAGGTTTAGCTGCTTCTATACCCGTTTTGGCCCTAGTTCTTCTCCACTTTTGTTATAAGGTGAGGTTTAGGAACTTTTGTATTAGTTATCGACCTATGGCCTATTATTTGTTGTTTTCTCACCCTGTATGTGAATATATACTTCATATATATTTAAGTACGAGTGTTAGTTATGTTTATGACTTTATGGAAGCGTTTGAATCTTATGAAAACGGTATACGTAAGAGCATATGTAAGCTTCTCTTTTGAATATTTTTATAAGTTTATGTTATGTTTCAGCGAGTTGTGCCCTGAAAGATAGGATTATGGTTCGATTTGGTATGTTGGGCCCCGGGAATTATGGGTAAGGAATGCCCGGGACGCCAAGGGCCGTCGGGTTTGGCCTATGCGTAGTTTCCTTTGAGATATTCACGTGCGACTCATGGAGGTTGGGAAGGCGTGGTATCTTGAGCCCTCGGTGAATAACCGGGGAAGGCATATCGTGGGTTATCTACCCTGTATGTTTTTGTATTGTAGGTGGAGAGGGTTTGATTCCCAAAACACCAAGCATGTGGGGTTGGATTTGTTTCCTTTGAGATATTCACGTGCGACTCATGGAGGTTGGGAAGGCGTGGTATCTTGAGCCCTCGGTGAATAACCGGGGAAGGCATATCGTGGGTTATCTACCCTGTATGTTTTTGTATTGTAGGTGGAGAGGGTTTGATTCCCAAAACACCAAGCATGTGGGGTTGGATTTGTGTTTATGACTTCGGTTTTTATGTTATGTTTTGAGGAGTTAGTGGAAGTCCGTTCTCGCCGGACGTTTGTTTATCTTATGTATTGATGATTATGGATCGAGATAGGATTTCGTTTATATTATACGTTATCTTTTACAAATGATTTGGTAAGAAAAACGCTAGCCTCGATTCATGACCATCCCTGTATTATATGCTCTGTTTATACTTATACGTGTGTGGGTGTGCGTTTAACCCCCTCACTCAGTCGAGTTTTGACTGACCCTCCTTTTACCTACCTTCAGTGCAGGTTGTTTTCGAGCTAGGCGGGGAAGTGCTTCGAGTCGTAGTACTTTTGAGTCTAGGTCGAGTTGCATCCATATCTCCTACTTTTGGATATTTCTTCGTTGAATGTGACATTGGAATCGTATATTTTGGAGAATTGTGAACTCTTAATGGATATACTCGATCGTTTGGGCCGTAAGGGCATGGTATGTAAATGTTTGTTATGTTGAGATCTTTTGGATCCTGTTTGTTGCTTCTGCTTATTTATATGTTTGTTTTTCGTGCTCTGTTCGAGTTTTAGCCCCGCTTAGCCTAGTTTGTGAGTGTAGGTTCCCGTTCGCTAAGACATGGACTCATGTATGGAGGTCCATTTCATATGTGGGTTCGGTTTTAGGTGCGGGGATGTGGTGGCCCACCGTTTCGGGAGCTATAATTTGAGCAAGATATGAATTTATATGTTAATAGTAAGGGTTTATGTATATATTTGAGCTTCCTTGTGTTTTCTTTGATTTAATGTTTGTAACTTGATCCCACATGAGCTTCATTTAAGGTTATATGAACTTGATTTTGTTAGTTGATGGATGGAGGTTGAGATACCATTAATGCTTGAAGGTTTGAAGTCATATACGTACATGATCATACTTCCTTTTTCTCCTTGCGAAATGCTGCTGCTGCGTGTTGGTTTTGGCATGAGATTTACCTTTGTTTTTTCCTGCTGTTTTGCATGTGTGTTGACTGCTATGTTTGTGCCCTGCTTTCCTCTATTATTACTTGCTGCTATTTGTTTTGGACTGATGTCCGAATTGTTTGGGAAATTAGCTAGGCGATAACTAAAATTACGCATGGCGGCACAACATACCTCGACTTTGTAGCAGTTCATGGGTTATTAATGCTTGGTTTTGTGGTTCAACTAATTGTTACACTTCTGTATGATACATTTAATTGCTGCATGAAGTGTACATATATATATATTATGTAATATGCATGTAGTGTATGTATATATATATTAAATATTACATATATGTGTGTATATTAAATGTTTAATTGTGTGTTTTAATTTATATAAATATATATGCACGCATGAATATATATATTAGGTGCGTGTATGCATGTTATATATATATTTTGCATGCATGCATGTTGTACTTGTATATATATATATATAATATGCATGCATGATCTTCTTTTGTGTACATATATATGTATATTAAATGTTTAAATTGTTTAATTCTAATTTATAAATTTGATATATTATGTGTATGATTTTGTGTGAAGTTTGTGGATTGAATTGTTTAATGTATACATGATATGATCAAGAACAAATATAAATGAATACGAACTCCTCGTATATTGAATGAATTACTTAATTATGTGGCTTCATGACATCATATTACTTCTTATACACTTCATATCATGATCATTCCATCGCCGTGTGTCTAATTTGGTCATTTTGAGTCTCACTTCACCTCTTTTACACAGATTTTTGGTCCGAATGGAGTCGAGGCCAATCAGTGAGGCTCTTGCACCGTTCCTTTGGTTTTCTAAGGTGGGTTTCTCTTCTATTAGATATGAATCGACTCGATATACCCAACGTGAAAGTTTTAAGACAAAGTATTGTATATATATATATATATATATATATATATATATATATATATATATATATATATCGAGTCTTTTCAAAGGAGTCAATGATTTTCAACGTAAAGCCCTTCTTTTATATATCCCTACCTTATGATTTTGTCAAGAGCATGATTATGAACGCACGGGCCCAGGGACTTGATGCATGTGGCTATCCGGGGAGGCAAAGGCCGACGGTGATCCGGTGTGTTAGTCCCACCATGAACTACGGTGAAACTGACCTCGTGTTATGGGTCGCACTTGGAGATAAGGTTGCGGCCATAACTTGGCGGCGTTGGTTGCGGGCGATTCGGGAATATCGTCCCGCTGGTGTGGTGGAGATGAAGGCCTTAACGAAGTGGGATCGGAATACCATTTGATATGTGTATTCCTTGATGTATGAGGATGGTCTCCACCAAGTTTGGGGTCATTCCGAGTGCGTTAGGGCTTTGGAGTTGTGGTGCGACCGGGAGGTGGTCGACAACGCGGGGTTGGCAAGAGTACTCTGAGCAGGCGGATCAAACGAAGGAATTTCCTATAGATATTTTATGTGGAGCTTCCTCTATGTGATGGGGTGCTCTCTATGAAGTTTCAAGTCATTTGGACACCGTTTGAGCTATGAACAAGCCTTGACAACAATGTGCTGTCATTGAGGGGTAGTTTCGGAAATTCAGCATATTGCGAGGGCAATTCCCGAACGATGGAGTCTCGGATGGGGCTCTAAGTGTATGGGATGATTATTGAAGTAGGGCTTCGTTTGAGCGAAAACGGCGGGCGATTTGGAGGTCGGATGCGGGATTTATGGAAAATCCGCGCTGCTCGGCTAGCACGAATGTCTAGTGGCGGAACAAAGGAAATTTTTTTTAAGAGTACTATAAGGGGGGCATGCATTGGTGAGCATCGGCCAGCCCTCCCCGTGCTGTGATGGCACTAAGCGAGCACCATGCCGGCAAGGGCTGCTAGCATGAGCCAACACTAGGAACCTAAAAGAGGAACTTAGTGTTCTCGGGCGGTTTGGGAACCAAACGAGCGGCGTGGGACGGTGGGGTCCGCGTTGGGCATCAGTTAGGCCACAGAGGTTATGTATGAGTTCCCACTAAGCCCAGTGGGCTGTCCCTTTATTGCTAGACCCGAGAAACACCTCAAGGCCGATTGAGTGATCGGGACAAGTTATCCAAAGTCCCGTGAACTAACTCGTGGATAAGTGCGAAGGGTTCAAGCACGAGACGGGGGTCCGTAGGCTTAAGATATGCGATTGTTGGGCAACAACGCATAGTGGGCATGACGGCAAGTTGCCTATGAGCTTGAAGGCAAGTCCTAAGCTTCGTGCGGGACAATTGTGGGTTGATGGCAAGTTGAATTACCCTTGGACTTACGAGTTGCCCTACTCGGGCGAGAAGCAAGCGAAGGGCGCTGAGGCGCACCTAAGAACGAAGCGTCCCGAGCGATCGACGAGCACGAGGATTACGTGTTGGGTGCGCTAACGACCCTTCATGCCGAGACGGTGCACGTATGCTCCCGTGCCATCAAGAGATGCATTGTTGGGACCCGAGATTATGGGACGTATGGCAAGCATGCTAGCTTCTAGAACATGAATGGACGAGTACCGAACACAAACTGCGGTACGAGTAAGCGTTCGGAAGCTATCGCTAGTGCGCGAATGATGCTAAGAAGAGCAAGGGTCATCATAAAGACTCGAGGATGGAAGGCGGACCAAAGGTTTTGGAGAACCTGAGGGAGCCTTACGGGTGAAAATTTGTTCCGCTGCACAAATAAAAGAGTCCGCCCGTGACACCTCGTTAGTAGTTAGCGAGGAAGGGTAACCGGGCTTTTGGGGCTTCATGGACCCCTCTAGCCATATTGATTGGGAGACGTGTTCTCCTAGATGGGTCCCCCCGGGGCACCGGTGACACCATCGGGAGGAACGAAACCTGTTAGTGGCATGGGTTCGCCCATGGTCCACCAGGACAATATCTTCCGCTAGGCATGGTAGACGCATTTCTAACGGGAGGAAAGGAGTAAATATTATGAATGAATAAATGATAATGATTGAATGACTGAATGAACGAACGAATGATTATGAAAGAATGATTATTATCGAATGAATGATCATGAATGCATGTTATGTGATCACGAACGATTATGAACAAACGGATAATGCACACACGAGGTGAAGGTTGGAGAATTCGTCGACTCGCCGGGCTCACGTATTGGCCTAATGAATGAAATGAAATAATTGATTGCTGTAATCCCATGCGTTATTTTCTTTGTTTTCACTCACTTGGGAAATTATTTCAAAACCTCGCAAGGGAATATAGCCTGCATGTGTATGTGTTTAATTTTTGTATCATTATTGTATTAAACCCCTGTTTTTTACCCACCAGTCTCTTAAAGATTTAACCTGGTGTGCTTTCAGTTTTCTTGCAGGTTTTGGAGTGCTAGGCGGGGTTTCGAGTCTTTCTGAGTCCTGCATTAGATTTTACTTGTATCTTTACGCTTGCACTCATTCTCGAGTTGTTATTTATGGTTATTAACGCTTGTGAGCGCCATGAATGTTATTTAATTTGAGCATGTAAGCTCTTTAATTATTCTAGTGAACGTAAATGCTTCCGCACATGTATGAGTCTTCTGTTATTGTTTTTGCATTTTGCCTACATGGTTTCGAAAGTTAGTTGCCGCCTAGCGTAGTGAGTGAGTGAGTCCCCATTCGCTCTGATCTGGCACGTGTATGGACTATCCATTTCATATGCGGGTCGTTTCTTAGTGCGGGGGATGTGGTGTCACGTACTTGGGCGCTACAGTTTTGATGCATGAAACTTATTTCTCTGAGTCCATTATCTGAATTCTTGACTTCTTTTTCATGGATTATGATTGTGTGAAGTTTCACCATTTTTATGACATGGTACGTGACTGATTTTGGGGAAGAAATAAAGCATGAACTGGAGTTTTTTACTTGCTCTTGTTGCGTGAAGTTTTGCTGCTGCTTTGTGCCTTATTTTTTGCTACTTTGCTGCTATTTTATTGATGTGTTGCTTGCCCTCGTATGTGTTGTTGCTGCAGATTGGGAAGAGAAACAGGGGCTAAACTCAAGGTCACGGTCGCGACTGCGCCAAGAGCAATCTTCGTTGCGGACACGGCTTCGTTTTTCCTTGATTTTGAGATGGAAATGCTGGTGTTGGTGCTGCTGCTGGTGGTTGCGGCCGTGACCATTTTGTGCTTGTTTCGAGTTCTGGCCGTGACCTTCTTTTGGGGAAGTTTCGAGAGTTGCTGCCCGGTCACGTTTTGTTGCTAGGTTGTGTGTTGTTTTGTAGTTTTGTTTGCGTTTTGCATGATCTTCTTGCTTCTTTTACACCTCTTATGTAATGTTAACTTGTTTTTTTATGTATTATATGTTTTGTTATGAATTTATTATGTGATTTCGATGCTTTTATACGCAATATATGATAAGATATGCTTCATATGCTCTCCTACGTGCATACAAGACTTCTTACTTCATTTATTTGCCTCGAGTAATATTTCTTAACTCTTTTTATGATATGTATGCTTTGTTAACGTGTTGAATGATATGTTATTCTCGTTGTGTGAAATTTATGGATTCATTTGACGTGAATTATGTGAGCTATGACTCGATAAGACCTAATATGTCTTAATATGACTTAAGTGCCAACTTGTAACATTTCATATGCATCGTTTGCATTCATATGCATTTACTGAGCATCTAATTGGTTCATATTGAGTCTAAGTATATCTTTTGTTCTTTGTTTTGTTCAGACGATAATCCCATTGGTGACAAGGTGGTCCTTACCTGGATTCTAGTTTCTCTTGTTTAGTTGGTTCTTCAAGGTAAGGTTTCTTTCTTTTAGTTTATATGACCTACAACCCTAAATGTGTTTTAAGCCCACATACGACTTACATATATATATATTTAGATACATGTTTGGTATGTATTTTGTGGGAATTAGCCCTTTCGTAATGAAACACCTTTTAAAAGGCTTTTATATATACGTAAGCTATATTTTCGTTTGTGTAGTTTAAAAAGGGTTGGTGCGTGTTTTGAACTAGTGAGTTATGACTTTGAAAGATAAGTCTGATTTTGAAAATTTAGAACTTTAAACTGTGAATTGTGAACTGGAACTTTGATTAGTCATAATCTGCTTTGGGACTTTCCTTATATCGTTGACAATCTTTGAAAAGTACACGATTGATTATTATTGTGACACCCCATTTTCCAGCAAGCCAGGTACGAGGTCACGTGGGAGTTTAATTTGGTAATTACATGATTTAAGTGAATCACATGCATACGTGTCAACGTGTAACTCTATTTAATTACGTACGCTTTAGAATTTATTTAAATTGTTCTTAGACTCAATTGTCTAATAATTGCTCGTTAGGGACCTAATTTTAATTAGGGCGTTTTGGGCCTTCGTAGCCACCTTGAGCTCGGGAATTCAGATTCGAATTCCAACCTTAACATTGAGTTTGTTTCAATGATTTGGATGCAATGAATTAACCTTTCAATTTCTAAGACATTTGATCACCCTACCATTTTAAAATCCGATCCGAATGGACCGGATACCTTTCGACCCTACCCGCATAATCCGACCCGTTTAACTCAACCCCAAAAAGGAGCCAAGTCTTCCTCCCTATTTCATTTTCCACGTACAAGCCAAGAAGGAAGAGAAAAAGAAGGGTTTCTCCATCTTCAACTTTGAGCTAAAACCTCATCTCCATTTCTCATCCAATCAACGATCCAAGGTAAGATTTGAACTCCACTCCTCTTGTGCTTCGTTTTCTCCCGATTGAATCTTTTTTCTCTTGTTTATTTTGATGCCTTTGGAGAAGATGATAAATAGTGATAATATGTCAAAATTTGCTCCCTTGATCTCATACTTGAATATTATGTTCCAAGACTGATATAGGTTGTTCTCTTAAGCTCCCTTGTCGTTTAATTGTTGAAATTATGATCGTTGATTGATTGTAGCTCAAAACTCCATTAATGGAGCTTGATTATGCTTTAATGGTAACTTGTTTAATCCTTGTTTCCATGCCTTGAGATTAAGATATATGTTAGAGCATGCATACATGAACTTATGCCTTGAATTTGGAGTATTTTGGTTGAGGTTTGAGGTGGTTTTGGGGAATTTTGGTTTCTCCCGTTTTTAGCCCTGTTTTTGTTGCGTTTCTTCTGCCCAGAATGTCTACCCGGGCGGGTACTTTATTGCAGAAGTGTTTCTACATTGCTTTTCCCCGGCCTGGTAGATTTTGACTTGTATTTTCCCCGGCCGGGTACTCCCTCATCCAAACTCCGATTGACTTGAATTTTGAGCTTTGGAAACCTTTTGAAGTCTAGAACAACCTCCAATTGGAATCACCTCATTATCCTTTCTAATTTGTGAGATATAGTCAATTCTTTTTGGTGTCGCCACTTTACCGACAATCTGCTTTCACCCAACTTCGGGTGTACGCCATTTTCACCTCGCTTTGAACCACAAGTCGAGCCACATACCATTTTAAAGGTCTATGTGTCTATTTTCATTTTCAACAAAAAAAACTCAATTCCTACTTCTAGAACTCGAGATATTCCAGTTTTCCTTCCACTTGCGCATTTCCGAAAACTGTTAGCTTTTGCCAAACTTTGCCAAAACCCGTTTTATCGCTTTCCTTTCACCTCCTCGACCTCTTATTTGACTTACAAGAATTGTATATATGCCTAATTGAGTGATTAAATCATTGATGTGTCTAAATGACATTACTTGTGCTCATGAACACGATCACACCATTTCATGACATATTTATGAATTAATACATATTGAATCATGCCATGACATGATACACCACTTCATGAACATCGCCGTGCGTCCTGCTTGGTTCCGTTTTGAGTCTTGTCTCACGAGTATTGTCATTGTCCTTCTTGCACAGGGATCTCCTCGGTGGAGACTTTTCGATTTCGTGGTCCTTCTCATGGTCTTTCTTGCACTTGGAGATGAGGGTTTTCTTTTATAATTGACCTATAACCTTACATGAATTAAAACATAGCCAAATGGTTTTCATATCAAATTATCCATACCTCTTATACCGGCTATGTACCAGAAATGTTTTATAAATCCTGAATGTGTTACCCTGAGCCTGTTTTGCGAGATCTTGCTATTGCCCCCGGCTCTTCTAGCGCTGGACTAGCCGGGGTGGTTCCTGTTCCTGTTTCTGGGGCCCAGGGGCTTGTGTATTGAGGGAACCGGGGAGGCATCGGGCTGACGCTAAACTCTTGCACAGGTCCCAACCTATTGGACTAACCGGGACATCTACCAGGAGGTTTGGCAGAAGATGGGATTCCAGTTTGGGGGAGTCATGAACCCGCCTTACCACTGTTACTGGATGGCTAGGGCTAGCTACCCGAACCATCACCGGAGAAGGAGGTTATTGTACTTGTTTTTCCCGTATTAATGATTATAAAATTCCTGATTCCTGCTTGCCTGACTGCTTATTGTTCCTGTCATGTTAATAAGTGAAAAGTGGAGTCCAGGATGGAATAAATACCCGTTCTCGTCGGGTCCCCTAAAATATTAAGCTTAGATATCCGTAACCTCTGGTATGTCTCGGTCCCTGTCCAGCACTGGAGCTTGTGGATCGTAAAGGTAAAGTGGGCATCAACAGAGGCGTACGGATATCGACACATGCATATTATATCATGTTTACCTGACCTACATGCTTGAACATAATTCCACCCGTACGTATTAATTTACTTCTGATTCCTGTTTCCTGTTTCCTGTTTTAATAATGTACAGTGGAATAATGACTGCCTGATTGCCTGCTTATATATATGTGTGTGTGTTAACCCCCCTTCACTCAGTCAGTTGGCTGACCCCTCCCTCTCGTTGTTTTTAGTGTCTGTCTTGCAGGCTCTGTTAGGCTAGAGTCTTTTGAAGTCTTTGATCGAGTCTTGGTCCTGTTTGCACTGCCCCTACCGTACCTTTATTTCCTGCTTGTAACTGGGCTATGTAAGCCACTTTATATTGTTATTGCTTTATTGATTCGGGATAGATTAGGATAGGATCTTGAACTAGTTGAACTCGTGTTTACATTCTTGTATGAATTGAAATTCCATATTGGTTATTGATTGCATCATTACCTTGCTTCCACATCCTGGTTTCTATTGATTTGGTGGTACAGGGTCTAGTCCCACCTAACAGGTTGGTTTTTATTCTGTCTTCGTTTGCCGTGAGCTTGGTTCATGTATGGACTCCCATTTCATGGGTGGACCGGGCTCTCGGTGGGGGGGATGTGGTGCCCTCCGCTTAGGGTGTCACATCCTAAAGTGGTACCAGAGCTCCAGGTTACAAAACCAGAGTTCTAGTGTCGTGTCGTGTCGAGCCTAGGTCGTACGGCTTAGGAACTACTTGACAATGTGTACATTGCATTGATCTTGAGCATAAAATTGCACCTCTTTTGAACTTTGTTGAACTATTCGATGCACCTTGCATTGAATTCGTGTTTTTGTATTGAATACGTGACATGAGCATGCCCTAATCGCAGGCATATATTTTTGAAATGAGTTATGATTTACAGGTTACGAAGATAATATCAAACCACGACAAATTTCTACAACTGCGACAAGTACCACGGATTCTACGTTCAAACCGAATGATGTGAGGAATGCACCGGGGACTCCTACATTGGAATCCAGGAACCAAGACCTACCCTAGATGGTGCTATGGTTCAAGGATTTAGATCTAGAAAAAAAAAAGGATCGAGTTGGATGGATTGATAAGTTCTACTTTGGTAGAGGGATATTTAATGAAGTAAGGGTTGATCGTGGGATGTTTGTGACTTAGAAGATTGACATATATGTCTCTCCTACATTGGATGCCTTATTCGGATTCAACGGGGTTATTTAGCTCAAGAAAGAAACAAAGAAAAGTCGTGGAGGTGTTCGAAATTGAGGATTAGATCAACAAAGAAGCGAGGAAACTCGAGGAAACATAGATGCATAGGATGACAAGCAACAAAGAATGTTTAACCGGCTTAATGGGATCATCTAATTCGGAATGTGAGTGTTATTACCGGATATATGACTTGATTGGAACTACTTATATGAGGAGACTAGGTCGTACAGGTTGGAAGTCTTTGATCCAAGAAGCGAAGGATGAGTTCGACGGATGAGAATGGAAATTTCTAAGTCAGAGAAGAAGAGATAAATTGAGATGCTTCGGATTTCGAATAAGATAGAAGTTTGATTCGAAAGGGATCAAAGAAAATCAATCAACGAGGTAAATACATATCCATGGAAGGTAACAATGCTAATGAATCTATATTCGACTGGATTTGAGTTCATCTTCCCGATCCAAGCATAATTGTCGTGTTGTGAGGTCGAAGTGGGAAATATAGAACAACAAATGGAAATGATAAAGAAAGGCAAAGAATCCTTAAAAGAAGATTACGTAATCAAGTGTAAGCAAGTAAACGACAAGTTATACTATCGATTCGAATTCATAACGGAAATCAAGAGGACTTCATTCGAGGTGACATTTGGAGAAAGATTCAGGACGACGTGTGGAAGACCGATTATTAGGAAGAAGTCAAGACACTAAACCCATGGACATAGAAGAATTTGGGTTCAAGAGGTAGTGAGCTCGGACGATGGAGATATATAAGTTGATGCATGAACATTCATAGAAATCTTGAAGACCGTGGGAAAAATAAGTAATGATCAACAAGTTAAAGCAAGTTCGTGATTGGAGAAACGAGGACCAGTCACCGAACTAAAAGCTTGCTACCACGGTGACAGGTTTAATACATTAATGGCACGTGCATCATACATCGCTTTAAATTATTTAAATTCCTTTATTTATGGGTGCGTGCATTTTTAATTGATAGAATTGCTCCAATATGTTGCATCTTTAATTGTTTGTTACGTACATTGGCATCTTAATCCGACATGCACGGTTCAGTGTTTATTTAATAGGGAATTTTCCCCCACTTCGTTCATCGAATGCTACTTCAAGCGAGCCATATTCGAATCGAGCTAAGGAGGAATTTTGGGTTGTAAAGTGTGTGTAACACCCCAAACGGAGGATGCCACATCCCTCGCACTGTGACCTAGACCCGGTCATGAAATGGAAGTACATGCCCGAATCCGAATCAGAGCGAACGGGAGACCAACACACACGCTATGTTAGGTGGATCTAACTCGACAAAAATCAGAGTGCGGAAGCAATTCAAACATTCAAAACAAGATAGCGGAAGCATTTAAATCAACATTCAAAACAAGTGACGGGTTCAATTAGCATGGATACCTAGTCCCAAATATCAACATTCAAAACAAGTGACGGGTTCAACTAGCAATGATACCTAGTCCCGAATATCCGATCAACATAACGTAACAATCATCAAGTGCCACACAGGGCCAAATACGAATGCCACACAGGGCCAAATACGAAGTGTAACTCAAAGGACTCACTCCCGCCTAGTAAACACCAACAGACCTACAACTAAAAGTTTAAATGAGGGGTCAGTCAACTAGACCGAGTGAGGGGGCTAACGCACACCCACAATATATATATAAAGAGCATAACACAGAGTAAAATGATGGACTCATGAACTGGGGATAGGTGTTGCATACCAAAACATTCCGAAATAACCCAAATAGATATAGATATAAGTTTAGAAACCATTTTCCAGAAAGACTCTATCTCGATTCATAATTCCATAACAGAATAGAACACATGCTCGGCGAGTACGAGCTTCCAACCTTTACTCCTCAGGACATAAAGCAAAATCATTCCATCCTCTACTCTACTGATGGAAGAACCACGCGTTGGCCCTAACCATCTATAATAGAAAGACTCACAAGGGGTAGCGAACCCACAAGTGCCCTCCCCGGCCTTAGCCAAAGGCTCAAGATATCACGCCTCCCCTATCTCCCTAAGTCGCTCAATGATATCTCAAATGAAACTACGCATGTTGGTTGGAACCCCGACGGCCCTAACCATCCCGGGGGACCCATTACCGGTAGCTCCTTGGATCCACAACAAGATAGAATAGAACAGGTACCATATATCATGGCCAACTCGCTACAAAATTATAACCCAACTGAATTTTCTAAAATGGCTCACATATGCCTCAAAAACTGGTTTTTATACATATCCCTACGCTGTGGAATTTAAGCCACGAAGGCTCCCAACCCACGCAAGACGCACAAAAGGTCATAAATATATCATTTCCAACACATACGTATTTATAATAAGGTTTACTCGCATACAAGGGTAGAAATCAGCATGTAAAGGCCATAGTTAGCATAACTATAGCAAATCCTAAACCTCACCTCGTAGTAGTGGAGTCTGAGAGTGTGAAGGGCCAAACACTCTAAACTTCGGGCTCACCGGCACCACCAAACTCTGTAATAAGACATACAAAAGCCCAAACTTAGACTCTACATGAAACAAGTAAGACGTACGGCGTACAAAGTATGAATGACATGCGAAATGGAATGATGTTTATCAAGTTGGTCACAAGGGATAATTCAAATATTCAAGTAAATCATGCAAGTAATAAAGTATAAAGGTTCAGAGGTTGCATTCCAAGTCATATCGGAGCATACAATTCAAGTAGCAACTCAAACGAATCAAATACATACGAAAAAGCAAGTAAAAAGGGTCACAAACGCATGGGAACGGCCATTCCCATGCACAACATAGCCCAGTCGTTCCTTCCCATGTCGAGGCCAAGCGAGACTGGGAACGGCCGTTCCCAGTCCAAGCATGCATGGGAACGGTCGTTCTCATGTTCGGCCGCCAAAACTCAACCCTAGCCCGGAAGGACCTTCCCAAGCTTAAAGCATAAATGGGAACGGCCGTTCCGGCCACAGATCTGGAGCAGAAGCTTGACAGTCTCGGGAAGAAGAAGGGGAACACCAAAAATCAACAAATCAACACGAAATCTACCATAAAACATCACGAAATTCAAGTATAACATCATATAAATCATGCTTAGCATCAAAACATTAATTAATTCAAGTTTAGGAAGGTTTTTGCCCAATTTCTCAAACACCCATTTTCATGAAAATCAAGCTTCAACCATGGCAAGATGCATCCAAACTCAGTCCCTATCTTACCATCAACAACTATAGCACATATTCAACATGGAGAAACATATATTCATGCTCAAGAACTCAAGGATTCACCATTAGAGCCATATTCTTCAAGTTGGGCATAAATCACCATTTTCACAAGACTTCATCATACAAGTTTATACATTCAATTTCATGCTAAGATTCATGGATAGAAATGAAATACACATAAAGGGAAATCCGTAGCTTACCTTGGCTCTTTAAATGATGAAGAAACGAGGGAGATATGAGCTCTTGAAGGTGTGGAATGGCTTAAGTCTTCATCCTCTTTGAAGCTTCTCCATGGCTGTCACAATGAGGCTATTTTGAGGTTTGAAGTGAAATGAGAAAGGGGGTCTAGGTTAGGGTTTCAAGATATAAAATGAGGCTAGAGTCTTTATTAGGATTTGGGCTCAAATGAATGACTTTTAGCCTAATAGGTCAAGATTAAAAGGCTTAAGGTCTAAACGGTTTCTGAAAAATATAAAGTAAATTCCATGGGACCCAAATCACCGAATTAAGTCCAATGGTGGTGTCGGAATTCGAATTCGAATTCCTGAGCTCATATTGGTCTCGAACGACCCAAACTTAAGTTAGGACCAAAACCCACAAATAGGTCCAAGTCCTATTTAAATCCAACTCCAAAAATTAATTTAAATTCATCCAAGTTCCATTCTTAAGTTGTCATGCAAGAATTCATATTTTACCATTTTGGATTTTAGTCAATTAAGTCACATTTTCAATCAACGTTGCAACTAAACACATAAAAAGGGAATTAAATGACATAAGTGCGTAAGGTAAACTCTCTCTTGACGCATACCTGTACGATCTATCGGACGGGGCGTGACAGTGTGGATTAAAGGAAAGGAAGAAATACGAAAGCTCGGGAAAGTAGAATTGGATTTTAGCTTAGCTGGGATCGCTTATGTCGAGGAGCTCGATGACCTTGGTTTGAGAAGCTTTAGAGCAAGCCTAAGGAGTTTGGATAAGAGTTCTTAAGGGGGAGAGCATGATCGGGAGATGATTTAGAAATACTTGGTTGTGCTCGAGTGGATTATTCTTAGAGGGAACAATGGAAATGCAAGGGTTAACAAGTAAGCGGATCTTTACAAAAGATGCGTGATATTGAAAATAATCTCGGGGAGTGCTTGGGAAACGAAGCAACATGACCGAGTCAAGGTTGGAAAAGAGACATGTGCTTTAAGGGACGAAGATAAGCATTCGGGGAGTGCTTGGAAAACGAAGCAACATGACCGAGTCCTAATGTCGTGTCGTTACATCTTGATATGGGAGATATGCAAACTTAAGTGTGTCATGATTGGATGTATTGTATCTGGATTATCGTGTCTCATAATTTAAAGATGATGGGACCGTGCAAAATTCACAAAATTGATAAGAAAGGATAGATCGAGGAAAATCTTAATTGCCGACTCAAGTTAATTTATAACGGATCCATGAAGAGAGTTTGCACCGGTAAGGAAGTTAGTGAATAAGTGAAGATGAGTCAATCACCATACTTGGCGACCGACATAGGGAGAGCAAATTCAACCGTGGACTTAGGAAGCATAATAAGTAAGAAGGATCATAACATGAACAAAATGGATTATTGGCTCGTCAATTATCTTCCATAATGAGCCGGGAATGCTAATAGGGTTTGAGATGGGCGTCCGAACTATTCGGGACAAGCTCGAGCATCAAAGGAAGGGCGAATGAGATTGTGGTAAAGAATAAATCAAATGGATTAAGATCATGAGACTTCCAAGATTGGAACGTTGGACCACAGTATTTAATAAAAGAGAATTAAATGCGGAACTTCGAATCGTGGGGGTCAGAAAGGGTAAAAGAATAAATCGTGGGCGAAGACAAAATGATGATCGAAGAATCAAATACATCAGGGATTATGAAAACAAGACTCTATGAGCAAAGGAACCATTAACAAAGAAATCAAGTAGCTTCCGGATTCACTACAATGAAAAACCTCCAAACAATGGTGAACGGCACATTAACCATACATATCACGTGCATCATGCATTCCTTAATTTTCTGTTGTGTGTAATTGCTTGTTAGTTGCTTTTGGAGTGAGCGAGTGCCTTAGTAACACGGTGAGACGAGGGTCGTGCCATGCAACGGACTTTACAACGGGTCTTTGGAGACTCTATTGAGAAGCTAGTGGTGGCCCAAGAAACCAACTTCAAACCATGTAGTTGATGTGGTGATTGAAGACCCATTTCGGGTTGGAGAACGAGTGGTGGGAGTTCGTTAACTAATCCACTTATGATACCGAGTTGTGGGATGGTTAGGATGGATTCAAACGGTGGGGGTTGAATCTCGTTTAGACCCTCCTATCGGGCGAGACTTCCGGACTACTCATGGTCGGATTTAGTTTGTGAGCAGCTTGAAGCCCCTTCTCTGAACTAATTCCTGCGGGATGTCGCGAACCCCGCGTGGAATGAACACGGAGAGGTTTTGCTTAGAGTCCAATACTCGAGGCAATGGACTTGAGGACAGGTCCTTCTTAAGGGGGAGAGGTTGTGACACCTCGTTTTCCAGCAAGCCAAGTACGAGGTCACGTGAGAGTTTAATTCGGTAATTACATGATTTAAGTGAATCACATGCCTACGTGTTAACGTGTAACTCTATTTAATTACGTACGATTTATAATTTGTTTAAATTGTTCTTAGACTCAATTTTCTAATAATTGCTCGTAGGGACCTAATTTTAATTAGGGTGTTTTGGGGCTTCGTAGCTACCTTGAGCTCGGGAATTCGGATTCGAATTCCAACCTTAACATTGTGTTCGTTTCAATGATTCGGATTCAATAAATTAACCTTTTAATTTCTAAGCCATTTGATCACCCTACCATTTTAAAATCCGATCCGAATGGACCGGATACCTTTCGACCCTACCCGTATAATCCGACCCGTTTAACTCAGCCCCAAAAAGGAGCCAAATCTTCCTCTCTATTTCATTTTCCACGTAAAAGCCAAGAAGGAAGAGAAAAAGAAGGGTTTTTCCATCTTCAACTTTGAGCTCAAGCCTCGTCACCATTTCTCGTCCAATCAACGATCCAAGGTAAGATTTGAACTCCACTCCTCATGTGCTTCGTTTTCTCCCGATTGAATCTCTTTTCTCTTGCTTATTTTGATGCCTTTGGAGAAAATGATAAATAGTGATAATATGTCAAAATTTGCTCCCTTGCTCTCATACTTGAATATTATGTTCCAAGACTGATATAGGTTGTTCTCTTAAGCTCCCTTGTCGTTTAATTGTTGAAACTATGATCGTTGATTGATTGTAGCTCAAAACTCCATTAGTGGAGCTTGATTATGCTTTAATGGCAACTTGTTTAATCCTTGTTTCCATGCCTTGAGATTAAGATATATGTTAGAGCATGCATACATGAACTTATGCCTTGAATTTGGAGTATTTTGGTTGAGGTTTGAGGTGGTTTTGGGGAATTTTGGTTTCTCCCGTGTTTAACCCTATTTTCGCTGCATTTCTTCTACCCAGAATGTCTACCCGGGCGGGTAGATTTTGTACACAAAAGTACCCGGGCGGGTACTTTATTGCAGAAGTGTTTCTGTATTGCTTCTCCCCAGCCGGGTAGATTTTGACAAGTATTTTCCCTGGCAAGGTACTCCCTCATCCAAACTCCGATTGGCCTGATTTTTAAGCCGTTGGAAACCTCTTCAAGTCTAAAAGAACGTCCAATTGGAATCACCTCATTATCGTTTCTAATTTGTGAGATATAGTCAATTGTTTTTGGTGTCGCCACTTTACCAACAATCTACTTTCGCCCAACTTCGGGTCTACGCGCTTTTCACCTCGCTTTGAACCACAAGTCGAGCCTCATACTATTTTAAAGATCTATGTGTCTAGTTTCATTTCCAACAAAAAAAACTCAATTCCTACTTCTAGAACTCGAGATATTCCAGTTTTCCTTGCACTTACGCATTTCGGAAAACTGTTAGCTTTTCCCAAACTTTGCTAAAACCCATTTTATCGCTTTCCTTTCACCTCCTCGACCTCTTATTTGACTTACATGCATTGTATGCATGCCTAATGGAGTGATTAAATCATTGATGTGTCTAAATTACCTTACTTGTGCTCATGAACACGATCACACCATTTCATGACATATTTATGAATTAATGCATATTGAATCATGCCATGACATGATACACAACTTCATGAACATCGCTGTGCGTCCTACTTGGTTCCATTTTGAGTTTTGTCTCACGAGTATTGTCATTGTCCTTCTTGCACAGTGATCTCCTCGGTGGAGACTTTCTGGTTTCGTGGTCCTTCTCTTGGTCTTTCTTGCACTTGGAGGTGAGGGTTTTCTTTTATAATTGACCTATAACTTTGCATGAATTAAAACATAGCCAAATGGTTTTCATATCAAATTATCCATACCTCTTATACCGGCTATGTACCGAAAATGTTTTATAAATTATGAATGTGTTACCCTGAGCCTGTTTGACGAGATCTTGCAATTGCCCCTGGCTCTTCTAGCGCTGGACTAGCCGAAGTGGTTCATGTTCCTGTTCCTGGGGCGCTGGGGCTTGTGTATTGAGGGAACCGGGGAGGTATCGGGCTAACGGTGAACTCTTGCATAGGTCCCAACCTATTGGACTATCCCGGACATCTGCCAGGAGGTTTGGCAGAAGATGGGATTCCGGTTTGGGGGAGTCATGAACCCTCCTTACCACTGTTACTAGATGGCTAAGGCTACCTACCCGAACCATCACCGGAGAAGGAGGTTATTGTACTTGTTTTTCCTGTATTAATGATTATAAAATTCTTGATTCCTGCCTGCCTGACTGCTTATTGTTCCTGTCATGTTAATAAGTGAAAAGTGGAGTCCAGAATGGAATAAATACCCCGTTCTCGCCGGGTCTCCTAAAATATTATCCTTAGATATCCATAACTTCTGGTATGTCGCAGTCCCTGTTCAGCACTGGAGCTTGTGGATCGTAAAGGACAAGTGGGCATCAATAGAGACGTACGGATATCGACACATGCATATTATATCCTGTTTACCTGACCTGCATACTTGAACATAATTCCACCCGTACGTATTAATTTACTTTTGATTCCTGTTTCCTGTTTTAATAACGTACAGTGGAATTATGACTGGCTAATTTCCTGCTTATATATATATGTGTGTGTTAACCCCCCTGCACTCAATCAGTTGGCTAACCCCTCCCTCTCGTTGTTTTAGTGTCTGTCTTGCTGGCTCTGTGGTCGTTAGGCGGGAGTCTTTTGAAGTCTTTGATCGAGTCTTGGTCCTGTTGCACCGTACCGTACCTTTATTTCCTTTTTGTAACTGGGCTATGTAAGCCACTCTATATTGTTATTGCTTTATTGATTCGGGACAGGTTAGGACAGGATCTTGAACTAGTTGTACCCGTGTTTACATTCTTGTATGAATTGAAATTCCATATTGGTTAATGATTGCATGATTGTCTTGCTTCCGCATCCTGGTTTCTATTGATTTGGTGGTACAGGGTCTAGTCCCGCCTAATATGTTGGTTTTTATTCTATCTCCATTCGCCGTGAGCTTGGTTCATGTATGGACTCCCATTTCATGGGTGGACCGGGCTTTCGGTGTGGGGGATGTGGTGCCCTCCACTTAGGGTGTCACAATTATCATAGGTAAACACTTCTTTATATGCAATACGTGTTTTGTGTGTTTCCATTAAGTGCGTATATATTAGAACTCCCCTAATCCATAAAGCCGTTAGGGACTTTGTCATTAGGTGAATGGCACATGAAATAAGCCCTAACTCAAAGCCGGATTAGAAACAACTCCAAGTCGATGAGTCCAACAAACAGTGGGAGCGTTGATTAGACTCGATTGAGACTTGCTCTTGGGATTGCGTCCTTAAGATTGAGTTGTTCTGCGTGAGAAGATTCCTAAATGGGAAAGGAAGTTTCCTCTTTAGGAAGAGGAAACTTCCAGATTAGGAAATATCTCATAGGGCAATGGCGTGAGTAAAGTAATCCTTTGACTTGAGATTCCATTGATGCTTTGTGGGCTAACTCTATAATGTTTGGTATCAGCTTTGAAGGATATCTGCCTAGACAGCTGATCGAGGCTAGTACTGGGGCTGCACAAGTGGAACATGGAAGTATATGAGAATCAACAAAAGACCTACACTTGCTTAAATGCAAGAAGATCTCTTATTGTATAAGTCGTTCATATGCCATCCTAAACCCTCGGCCGAGGTAGTGGATCAAGACATCAAGAAAAGGTTTTCTTGGATTGAGATTAAATGGATATGAAACGATCTTAGCTTTATGATTGAGATTAGTGGGCTCTCATTATTCCCATGCCCTAGATCCTAATCTAGAGATGAGATGGTAGGAGGATCTTACCTCACAGCTGTCATTGACTGAAAGGTTCTTTTGAATATATATTCATTGTTCGGGGTAGAGGTCACATACCTGTTACTAGACTATGGTCGTGTGATCTGTGAACTAGTTAATTAATAAAGTGTATTAATTAACTAGGCTCACTGCTAACTGAAAATGAACCTAGGGGGTCACACTGCCAGGCTCAAAGGGTATTGAAGAAAAGATCAAATGGTTGATCAAAACGAGAGCACACGCGTAAAAGTAGACTTGTGGCACGTGAGAGATATTTTGGGCATGTGGTCCAATCGAGAAATTGGACCATGTGTTAATTAATTGGAGAATTAATTATAAAGCCCAAATATAATTAATTAGAGAATTAATTATAAATCACTAAATATAAATAATTAAGAGAATTAATTATAAAGCCAAATAAAATTAATTAGAGAATTAATTCTAATGCCACTTATGGAATTAATTAGAGAATTAATTCTAAGTATTTAAGTATTTAATTATTTAGTTGTTCTAATTTGATTAGAATAAATAAATAAATAAATATTAAAAATCTTCTATTTATTATTCTAGTAAATATTAATTCTAATATGATTAGAATAAATATTATTGGAAGATGATATTTAATTATTATTAGAATAATGAAATATTCCTAATTTGATTAGGAGCTCTTTTGTAGAAGAATAAATGTCTTATTTTGAATAAGATTCTATTAGTTGGAGAGAAAGAAGGTAGAAGAAAAGTTAAAGTAGGAATTCAATTCCTACATGACTTAAGGGGGTTCGAATCTTCCCCTAAAAAAAGGACTAGGGTTCAAGAATTTTCGCTTACGTGTGATAGAGGGATCACGCCCAATCTTTATGGCTTCAAGAATTTGGGAGAATTCTCTTGCTCTCTTTCTTCTCGTTTCTTGTTTCTTTCTTTACACATGTTATACCACTAGCATTCTCCCCGACATGCTTTGAATCTAGAACTGGTGTGGATTATTACTCTAGAGGAGACCTATCATGGGATCTAGTAGAAAAAATCTTTCGAGGGACGTGGTTGCCATTACCGCATGCAGCGTGTTTGAGGGCGGCTCAAAACGCGTCAAGAAAACGTCGATTCTTGTAAGTTCTTGAATCCCTAAGATTTGGAAATAGAAATTGCAAGACACGGTCTTACTTTTGGGAAAATTTTTAAATTTCGCTGTGCTTCTTTCCATATTTTTTTCCCAACAAGTGGTATCAGAGCCACCTTGCAACGTCTATTTCTAATCTATCTTTTATTGAAATTTGAGAAATTCTTGAATCTGAGTACAAGTATGTATTCTTTAATTTGTTTCATAATAAGAGCTTCTGAATCTGAGGTGTTTCTTGAAAAATTGATAAAAATGTTTTCTGAAAATTTTATTAAAATCTTTTTATTTTAGATTAATTAAAATCCTAATTTTAATTCCAGAATTTAAATAAATTTTTTTTTTCAAAAATTTTCACAAAAATCGTTGAGGGACGACAAGGACCTAGCGAGTTCATCGCTTGTCGTTGCCGCACACGAACGGGTCGAGTGGGGGCCGGAAATAGCGCGTCGGGCAGCGGGAGGCTGCCCAGCCCAGACTGCCGTGTGCTGCAACCCTGCTTTCCGCAGTGTCATACGCACACCAGCACGCGCGCTGCCTACCTGCCAGTCCCGCCCAAGTATCCGCTCTTCCCCGTGCGCTGTTACGTGCAGCGTGGCGTGCACTATTACGCGCGCTTCGTACCATTTTCGCGGCATGCTCTGATGCGTGCGCGTCCTGCCTGCTGTACGCTCGCGGCTGGCCTGCCCGTGCAGGCTGTACGTGCGCTATGCGCGCACGCGTGCGGGCGGACACTCGCGACGCAAATTATCGTATTTTTAGCCCAAATTTTATATTAAAATTATTTTTTAACTGAAAATATTTTATTTTTTAAATATAATTATAATTTGAGAATTTTGGGAATTAAAATCGGTTTTAATTTTTTGGGAAAATTAATATTATTATTTTTGAAATAATATCTCTAAGTTAGTAGAACTTAAATTTAAAGGAATTTTTAGTTATTGGTGGATTTAAATTCTTTCAATTTTAGAATATTAGGTGATCATGGGTTTAGTCTTATGGATGTTTTAATTTATGCACATGGATGGTTTAAATTTGGGGTTGGAGCCCCATAGTTGCGTTTTTCAATTGGGATCGGTGCCCCACGTATGTGCGTACTGTTATGTGTTTATTATGTGGCTTTCCATATTACTGTTTTTTTTTTGGAGGCCATAACTGAAGACCCCTCAAATTTTTAGGGAGGGTTTCTATTATTGTAATAGATCGGGCATCGTTTAATTTCCAATTCCCTTATGTGATTTAAACTGTTTTATATGGTATGTATGTTAGAACTTGTGGTTGTGGAGTGGCTCCCACATATCACGCATAAGATAGGAAAACCCATGATCATCTCATATTAGTATCATGCTAGGACATGTTATCTGTGATACCCCGTTTCTTTAGCAAGCCAGTTATGACGTCACGAGAGGGTTTTCGACATTTTAATTTTCTCTTTTAATTTAATTTGTACGTTGATTTATTTGCTTAAGTGATATTTGTGTCCTAAGTGTTTTGATTTCACGTTTTAACTTCTGTATTTAACTTCTATTACTTGAATTTAATTCTCAAACTACGTGAATACATGATATATTTGAGTTATATGTTTATGATCTCGTTTACGTGTTTATTTTATTCGTTTTGGTCGGAGACCATTTCTTGTTTTGGGGCATTCGAGGGCCTAACGAGTTTTAGCAGCCTTGGATTTTGGAAGGCATATCTTGAGTTAGGGAATTCGGATTCGAGTTTTGTAAGTAACATCGGACTCTTAACGAGATTTGGAAGCTAAGGAACCTAATTTTGTAATTTTGTAAGCCTGTTTGAACCCCCATATTTCGCCCGAACCGCTGCACGTGCGTTTTGACCACCTTTCACTAATTTGGCCATATCTCTCTCAGTACTTGACCAATTCAACTTAAAATTGGACCCACACTTCACTTATTCACCCCTCTATCACCAAGTTTAGCACTCATTTCGTTAAACGAAGGATAGAAGAGGAAAAATCTGCTCCAACCGAGATAGAAGAAAGGGGGAAAATCTGCACTATTCCTCTTGCAAGATTTGAGCTCTATACACCACCATTTCTTCTCCAATTTGAAAGATAAGTATATGATCTTGTTCCTCTCCTTGTTTTGGTTGTTTGGAGCTATGTTATGTTCATTTTCATGGAGATTTAAGCATGCTTTGAGTTACGAAGTGAATAGTGAGGTTTGAACTCTAATTTTGAATCCATTACTTGAGCTTGGTTTTAGGGAGATTTGAGGCATGTAATGTGATCCTTGTTGTTCATTTCTTACTTGTCTATGTGTATATTTGATGGTAGTTGATGTATGGAAGAGTTCCCATTGACATACTTGAGCTTTTTCCTTGCAAGAACTTGAGGTTTATGCATCCTCTTGATAAGCTTGTTGACTGTCGTGTATTGATTTGGAGCTCGATTTGGGGATCATTTTTGGTGTTTTGCTGCTGTTTTGTTGTTGGTAGTGTTTGCTATGTTGCTGTGGTTTTTAAGGTGTAAAAAAGGGGAGAACAAGGCTGAATTTCGCGAAGACGAAGCATGGACGAGTTGACACCCGTCACCAAGTTTATGCAGAAAAGGAGTGATGCCCGTCACTTAGCACAGAAGCCTGTTACCTATTCAAACGACCACCGATTGACCTTAATTTTTGATACGATCAACCTCTTTGAGTCTAGAACACTCTCCTTTTTACGGATTGTCAATATCTTTTCTAGATTGTGAGATATAACCATTTTATTTTGGTGTCACCACTTTACCGATTTCCAACTTCAAACCATTGCCATTTTCGGCTCTCTTTGAACTAGAATGCGAGCCATATACTTTCAGAAAGCCCTATTTGTCTAGTTTTCTTTCCAGTAAGCAAAACCTAATTTTTACTTCTCAAACTCCAGATATCTTCATTTTATTACAGCTTGCGCATTGTGGAGAACTGTCAGTTTTTGCAAGAACTTGCTCGGAACTTCTTTTATGCTTCTTTTCCGTTTTTCTCATTAATTTCCACCCCAATTATTATCCTAAAAAGTTCATGTGTTGTAATATGTTATGTTTCATTAATTATTTTAAGTTTATGACCTCCTTTGCTAAGTGTAATTATGACATGAGTTCATGACCGTATAAGTGATGCGTGTAATCTTATCTTATGTCATTTGCCTCCTTTATGCATTTTAAACTTATAAATGAATTTGTTATGATATAATATGATATGTTATGAGTTTCGTTTATATGTTATGAGTTTAATTCTTGAATTCTTTAAGCGATATTTGGTTATTTGTTCGCATATGCCTAAGTATGAATGTGTAGGACATGCATTGCATCCATTTGCATTCTTATGCATCACCATGCGTCTAATTGGTTGATGATTGAGTCTAAGTCATGATTTTGTGTTTGTTTGTATCAGATTTGAGTTTGGGAGGTGTCGGTTCCACCATTTAGCTTCGTCTTGGTCGTCATCGCTCTTCCGGGAGCACTTTTAGTAAAAGGTGAGGTTTTAGGTTTGTTTCTTTTTAGTTAATACGACCTACAACCCTATGTGCTCATTTTCAAGCCCACATATGAATATACTATTATATTTATATAATAGATACGTGTTTGTACAATATGTTTATGAACTTGTCAAATGATTACGGGTTTTGAAAACTATAAGTATAAGCATATGTAAGCTTAATGTTTTGCAACAAGTCAATGCTCCAAACCGTGTGTCTCCGTGCAAGCCATGCTCTTCTTCAACATTATATGATTTAGGATGACACGGAGAGGTACATTTATAACATACGCTAAGTTGCAAGGTATGGTATGTCTGATAAGGTACGTAAGTTATAATTTTTATAAATTTGGTATGTGGCGAGTTACGGTATGATATGTTCGTTTATGGTTTGTATTTGGGCCCCGGAGACATGGGTAAGGGAGACTCGGGTAGGCCATGGGGTTGCCGGTTATCACCCCTATGCGTGTTCTCCATTTGAAGTACTTACGCGCAACTTATGGAGGTTGAGGAGGCATGGTGCTTCGAACCCTCGATAGATAACCGGGGAAGGCACAATGTGGGTTAGCTACCCCTTGAGTTTTTGCATTGGTAATGAGTAGTGAGGGTTTACTCCCCGAACTACATAGTTGTTGGGGTTGGATATGTTTTATGATTTATGATTTCCGCTTTAATACATATGTTAATGTTTGGGGAGTTAGTTGAAGACCCATACTCGCCGGGTATAAGACTATGTTCTGTTATGTTGATTATGAAATGGGATAGGAGCTTTCTCTTTTGATATGATATAAGCATGCTCAGCAGATTACGTTTTGATTAAGTATACGTTTGATTTGAAAATAGTTTTGGTTTACAAAACCCTATCCTGGTTCGTAGTCTTTTGTTTAATATGTGATATGCTATATATATATATAAATACCTGTGTGGGTGTGCGTTAGCCCCCTCGTTCAGTCGGTGGACTGACCCTCTCCTTTCAACTTTTCAGTTGCAGGTTTTGGTTCGTGCTAGGCAGAGTCGTAATTCGGTCAAGTTTTGTCGCCTAGCTAGAGTTGCATTTTCATTTGCATTCGGTCGCATTTTGTATATGATTTGGATTTGATAATCGGATTTGTATGTATCTTTAAATTCTAATTATATATTTTTGGGCTGGGTTCTTGGGCTAGTCGAACCCGTTTTGTGGATTTTGATGTATGCTTCAGTTTTCTTGTATTTTGTGCGCTCTTGTCCTGTCTTAGCTCCGCCCGGCCTAGCGAGTGTGTGTAGGTCCCTGTTCGCTTAGTCTTGGGCTCATGTATGGATTTCTATTTCATATGTGGGTTCGGGTCTAGGTGCGAGGGATGTGGTGGCTCGTCGCTCCGGGCGCTACATCTTAAAGTGGTATCCGAGCTCTGGGTTGCAAAATCAGAGTTCTAGTGTCGTGTCGTGTCGTGTCGTGTCCAGTATACGTCGTACGGCGGAGGAACAACGTGCTAATGTGTGCATTGCATTAAGATATGTGAATTTTCGTGAATTATGTGTTTCAAAATTTCTACTTTCTTTTCACTAATTGTTGTTGTTGATACTTTACGCAGCGCTAGTTGTTTCATTTACTTGCCATAATCACTTACTAACCGCATGCATCATACTTTCGGCTCCCTTGTGTATTCTAAGTTAATATCTTACAACGATTAACCACTCATCTCAATGACCATGACCCCTAAGTTGAAATTGGGATCAAGTAGAGATGAATGCTCTTCACGACCGCTGAATCATCGCACCGATAATCAATCTACTAAGATGAAGGGAAAAATGGCTTGATTTGTCGAAAGGGATCTTATGTTATTGTCGAGTGTGTCGTTTCCCAAAGAACAAGGCCCATGCACCCAGTGCGGAGGACCCAACCATAATCATAAGAATTGTTGGAAAAAGTTGGACAAGTCTACTAGGTGTGGCTCCTCGGAACACAAGATCAATGTATACCCTAGTATCTATCTAAGGAGGCCGAACGAATCCGAAAGAGTGGCCTAATTTATGGTTGAAACTAGAGAAGATCTTCGAGAAATGAACCCGAGACCGTGTCTAATGCATGGATCGAGAGAACTCGGGAAACTCTTCAAGTTGAATCCAAGAAGTTAAAAGAAAAGAGCCGAGTAAGAAGAATTGGATCAGGAAGTGGATCGGGATCGGGATCAAGGAGGAAACTAGAGGGCTCTCAAACGGGGCCGAAAGGAAAGAAGAAAATGAAAGAATGTGCATCCATGGAGCAACGACCGTGTGCTTATTGTAGGAGAAATTGTCATATTTATGAGAATTGTTAGAAAAGATTGGGACGATGCTACAGATGTGGATCACCAAAACACAAGTTGGAAGAATGTGAACGACAAAGGTCCCAGAGACTCCAAGGAGGTAATTACATCTATTGCACGAACATCCATCCCACATTATTTTTTTTATACTTACTCATGATGTGTATTGAATATTGCTATTATTTATTGTTTTCTTGTTTAATTATTGACAAACGTGACACATAGCATAAGCAAACCTTACCCGACATACATGAGTTTAATGTTTTTATGATAGTTTGTGATTGAGAGAAGTCTTCCTTCGTGATGGTGAAAACCGGGGTAAGAAGAATGGGGTAACTCCGAAGGTTCGGTTGAGGATATAACAAGGGAATAATGAAATAACAACAAGGGAAATATTGATACCATGTCGCGCGAACCCTGTTCTTATCTACTTGATGAATCGGTTTGGAATACGAGAAGGAAGGCCTTTTAAATGATGAATAATCAAGAGAGTATTGAAATGGAAAGTGGAACCGGGAACAAGTATTTAAACCCAATTCATAGGAGGTGAAATGATTGATTCACTATCCAATGAGAATACCGAGATCGAGTAGATGGTGGTGCATTAGAGAGAGATCAATAACTTTTCCTTCCTTGAGTACACAATTATCCGACGAAGGAGAACCTTGTTGGGAAAATTTAACCGGATTAATTGAAGGGAGATTGAAGGTTCTCTTCTTGATGAATCCAATGTTATCATGGAAAGAGCCTTTCTCCTCAATGAGGAATTTATCATGGATATCGTTGGCAAATGAAGGGAATGGGAATTGATGAGGAGCTAGGAAGCTGAAAGTTTTAATTTTCCGAGGGAGCAAGATGGTTGATTCATTATTCAAGGATATCGAAAAGAAAAGAGGGATGAGGTAGAGTATGGGAAATCGGGGTTAATAGTTCTTGAAGATGTCAAAGGGAAATAAAAGAGCTCTAAGGGATCGAAGATGGATGGAGATTGTGAAGATGTATCCGCTAGGGCATACTACTCGATAATGCCGAGGAGCATCCCTTTACCAGACCACAAAATACAAGAGAGAAAGATGCCAAGAAGCCAATATTTGAATTAGACAAGGTCTAAGGATGTCCTAGAAGGAGCTAATTATGAGACTTCAAGGCAACCAGAGACCATGGTACGAAGATTGTTGACTGAGTCTAGGGTGGTCCAAGATTAAATGGGACGTGGAAGATTTTGGAAGGGAAAGAATTGAAACAATCCCTCGTGTCAAGTAGGGGATTGTAGAATAGAAAAGAGAATTGCTCAAGGGTTAATTATCGTCAATTAGGGATGGAGTTGGGGAGAAGGAATGAAATTTCCAAGCTAGGGATTCGTTCAAGAAAACAAAGACCAAAGAATTAGGATCACGAGCTCTAAGACATCAACCTTGACTACTCACTCCATCTCATTAATGTGTAGAACTCCGAGAAAGGGTGGACGGTACATATATCATTCATGGCACGTGCATCATGCATCTTTAATTGTTATATGATTGTCGTGTGCTTTACTTGTGCGCGTGTATGTTTGTTGTGTGTTTTGCTCGAGTGTGTGGTTTTCACTGTAAGTTGAGGGTCGTGTTTGCAACGGTCTTCCGGAGCGAGCAAGGAATAGTGATTTAGCTTTCTAGCAAAGGGGCTTCTTGAGTTAGAAGGTGTGAATGGTGGAAGTTCCGTAACTACGCCATTCGTGTAACACCGAGTTCTTGAGTAGTTGGAATGAATCAAAGGATGGGTGATGAATCAAACTTGGACCCTCCTATCGTGTGAAACATTTTAGTTGCTCCTAGCCCGGATCAAGCGATGAGGAATTACTCCATCAAGATTTCAAGAAGTGATCAGACCCCTTATGCATGAAGACCTTAAAGGGCTAATCCTTGTCGGGACGTCATGAACCTCGAACATAGGAAGAATACGGGAAGTTGCTTGAGCTTAAAACTCGAGCGGTGAACCTGGGGATAAGGTTCTTTTAAGGGGGGAGGATTGTGACACATCGTTTCTTTGGCAAGCCAGGTATGACATCATGAGAGGGTTTTCGATGTTTTAGTTTTCTCTTTTGATTTAATTTATACGTTGATTTATTTGTTTAAGTGATATTTACATCCTAAGTGTTTTGATTTCATGTTTTAATTTCTGTATTTAACTTCTATTACCTGAATTTAATTCCCGAACTACGTGAATACATGATATATTTGAATTATATATTTATGAACTCGTTTATTTTATTCGTTTTTACTTGTTCGTTTTGGTGAAAGACCATTTCTTGTTTTGGGGGATCTGATGGCCTAACGAGTTTTAGTGTGCCTCGGATTCCGGAAGGCATATCTTGAGTTAGGGAATTCGGATTCGAATTCCGGAAGTGGCGTCGGACACATAACGAGATTTGAAAGCTAAGGAGCCTAATTTTGCAATTTTCTAGGCCTGTTCGGACCCTCGTATTTTGCCCAAACCGAGCTGCACGCGTGTTTTGACCACCTTTCACTAATTTGGCCATATCTCTCTCAATACTTGACCAAATTAACTCAAACTTGGACCCACACTTCACTTATTCATCTCTCTATCACCCAGTTTAGTCCTCACTTCATTCAACCAAGGAGACAAGAGGAAAAATCTTCTCCAACTGAGATAGAAGAAAGGGGGAAAATCTGCACTATTCCTCTTGTAAGATTTGAGCTCCATACACCACCATTTCTTCTCTAATTTGAAAGGTAAGCATATGATCTTGTTCCTCTCCTTCTTGTGGTCATTTGGAGAAATGGTATGTTCATTTTCATGGAGATTTAGGCATGCTTTGAGTTATGAAGTGAATAGTTAGGTTTGAACTGTAATTTTGAATCCATGACTTGAGATCGGTTTTAGGGAGATTTGAGGCATGTAATGTGATCCTTGTTGTTCATTTCTTACTTGTCTATGTGTATATTTGATGGTAGTTGATGTATGGAGGAGTTGCCATTGATATACTTGACTTTTTCCTTTCAAGAACTTGAGGTTTATGCATCCTTTTGAGAAGCTTGTTGATTGCACTGTGTTTGTGTTGATTTGGAGCTCGATTTTGGGGTTATTTTTGGGCCTTTTGCTACTGCTTTGTTGCTGCTACTAGCCTGATATGTTGATATTTTTGTTAAGGTGTAAAAAAGGGGAGAACAGGGCTGAATTTCGCGAAGACGAAGGCCTGGACGAGTTGACACCCGTCACCAAGTTTATGCAGAAAAGGAGTAACGCCCGTCACTCAGTACAGAAGCCTGTTACCTATTCAAACAACATTGGATTGACCTGAAGTTTTGACACGATCAACCTCTTTGAGTGAAGAACACTCTCCTTTTTACGGATTATATCTTTTCTAGATTGTGAGATATAACCATTTTTTTTTTGTGTCTCCACATTACCGATTTCCAACTTCAAACCTTTGCCATTTTCGGTTCTCTTTGAACTAGAATGCGAGTCATATACTTTCAGAAAGCCCTATATGTCTAGTTTCCTATCCAATAAGCAAAACCCAATTTTTACTTCTCAAACTCCAGATTTCTTCGTTTTATTACAGCTTACGCGTTGTGGAGAACTGTCAGTTTTTGAAAGAACTTGCTCGGAACTTCTTTTATGCTTCTTCCATTTTTCTCGTTAATTCCCACCCCGATTATAATCCTAATATGTTAATGTGTTTTAATATGTTATGTTCCATTAATTATTTTAAGTTTATGACCTCCTTTCCTAAGTGTAATTGTGATGTGAGTTCATGCCCGTATAAGGGGTATGTGTAATCTTATCTTGTGTCGTTTGCCTCCTTTATGCATTTTAAACTTATGAATGCTTATGTTATGATATAATATGATACGTTATGAGTTTAGTTAATATGTTATGAGTTTAATTCTTGAATTCTTTATGTGGTAATTGGTTATTTGCTCCGATATGCCAAAGTATGAATGTATAGGACGTGCATTGCATCCATTTGCATTCTTATGCAGCACCATGCGTCTAATTGGTTCATGATTGAGTCTAAGTCATGAGTTTATGTTTTTTTATCTTCGAGTTGAGTTCGGGAGGTGTCGGTTCCACCATTTAGCTTCTTCTTGGTCGTCAGCGCTCTTCCGGGAGCACTTTTGGTAAAAGGTGAGGTTTTAGGTTTGTTTCTTTTTAGTTAATACTAACTACAACCCTATGTGCTTATTTTCCATCCCGCATGAAAATATACTATTATATTTATATAATATATACGTGTTTATACAATATATTTACGACCTTGTCAAATGATTACGGGTTTTGAAAACAATAAGTGTACTTGTATGTAAGCCTAATGTTTTGCAACAAGGCTATGCTCCAAACCTTGTGTCTTTGCGCAAGCCATGCTCTTCCTCAACATGATATGATTTAGGATGACACGGAGAGGTACGTTTATAGCTTACGCTAAGTTGCTAGGTATGGTATGTCTGATAAGGTACGTAAGTTATGATTTTGATAAATATGGTATGTAGCGAGTTACGATTTGATATGTTCATTTCTGGTTTGTATTAGGGCCCCGGAGACATGGGTAAGGGAGACCCGGGTCGGCCATGGGGTCGCCGGTTATCACCCCTGTGCGCGTTCTTAATTTGAAGTACTTACGCGCGACTCATGGAGGTTGAGGAGGCGTGGTGCTTTAAGCCCTCAGTGGATAACTGCGGAAAGCACAATGTGGGTTAGCTACCCCATGTGTTTTTGCATTGGTAATGAGTAGTGAGGGTTTACTCCCCGAACTACTTGGTTGTTGGGGTTGGATATGTTTTATAATTTATGATTTTCGCTTTAATACGTATGTTAATGATTGGGGAATTAGTTGAAGACCCGTACTCGCCGGGTATAAGATTATGTTCTATTATGTTGATAATGAAATGGGATAGGAGCTTTATCTTTTGATATGATATAAGTATGCTCAGCAGGTTATGTTTTGATTAAGTATACATTTGATTTGAAAATAGTTTGGGTATGCAAAACCCTATCCCGATTCATAGTTTTTTGTTTAATATGTGCTTTGCTATATATGTATACCTGTGTGGGTGTGCGTTAGCCCCCTTACTCAGTCGGTGGACTGACCCTCTCCTTTCAACTTTTCAGTTGTAGGTTTTGGTTCATGCTAGGCGGAGTCATGAGTCGGTTAAGTTTTGTCACCTAGCTCGAGTTGCATTTTCATTTGAATTCGGTCGCATTTTGTATATGATTTGTATTTGATAATCGGATTTTGTATGTATCTTTGAATTCTAATTATATGTTTTTGGTATAGGCTTCTAGGGCTAGTTGAACCCGTTTTATGGATTTATCTTATTGGATTTTGATGTATGCTTCCGTTTTCTTATGTTTTTCGCGCTCTAGTCCTATCTTAGCTCCCCTGGCCTAGAGAGTGTGTGTAGGTTCCCGTTCGCTGAGTCTTGGGCTCATGTATAGATTTCTATTTCATATGTGGGTTTCGGTTTAGGTGCAGGGGATGTGGTGGCTCGCCGCTCCGGGCTTTACATTATCTGCTAATTGCTTGTGTGTAATGCATTTATGTGAAAATGCATTAAGCAAGACTAATTAAAATGGATAACTGTACATGTTGGTGAGGTCAAAAACTGGAAAAACTGGAAACTTTTCGAAAATCCCATAAATATTAAGCAATTTCGAAAAATGGGTATTCTGTATAAAGTGAAAACTTTAAATAAAATTCCTAGCATTCCATCAATAGGATTTAAGTTTAATAGGAGAGCTAGTTGTTGGCCATGAGTCGTGGGGTAGCTATGTGAAACTTATTAGTTCTTAGTTTCCTGATTGATCACACTTAGTGATCAATATTTCGTGACCAATTTTAGGGAGGACGATAGATACGAGTCGTGGGTTGTTCGAACTAAGTTTTCATCATGATCTTATGATTGATGGTTCTTGCTTAACGCCTGAGTAAATATAGATGTCGGACGAGTAGTGGGTCCATATTCAAAGATAGGTGATGCAAAAACATTACTAAGAGTTCCACAAAGTTAGAATTGACAAGTTTTACCTACCTAGGGCTTTATTGAGGATGGCCGCGAGTCGTTGGTCCAAAATATAGTGCTTAGGATCTTACTACCCACTGGGAAAACAAGTTTCCTCTTAGATCATTGGGATTTTAAGATCTTCTAAAAATAGTGGGAGCTACATACGATAAAAGACCTAAATCCTATGTATTACGTTATTATTCAACATGCTCACATTTTCTGTACTTAGCATTTAGGTTGTAGTTCTGTGATTCTCTACAATACGAAATGCAAACCCATTCATATCCATCCTTAAGTCAAACAAGTTAACTAAGTCCTAACTAACCCTAATTGGCTTCAGATCCTAAAATTCGTGTTAGATTCCGAAAAGAGAAAAATGTTTCTCTATAGGGCGATATTTTCATTTGTGAAAATTAGAACCGGGACAAAAGAGAACCAATCTAAAGTCGGTGGATTTTTCCAACCACTTAAGAGCAATTGTACCTCATTAACATGTTATAAGGTACAACATTATGGAATTGTTCCATATTCCAATGAGGGTACAGAAGTGCATGAACGTGGACTAAAGATCCTCTATGAAGATCTTATAAGCTGCGGTCATTTAATTAAGAAATGATTTCTCAATGCACTGATTGCTCACATTGCTTCCACCATCATTTAACCCTTTTATACTCAACCACAATGATGCATTGTAGCATAGTTAATCATTTAGTTGATCACGGTTGAGAGCATCCTTAAGAAGGACTAAAAGGTTATGATGGTTAGTTCTTCTTCTAGACCTATTGAGGTAAAGGCTTGAAGGCCTAAGGAAGAAGAGACCGTTAAAACCTGATGGAGGGTGAGTAAAGGGACACGCCCAAAACAATAGAGATCAGCTAAGGACGTTTGCTTCTATAATAGCAAATAAGGGCTTTGAAATGGAACTGCGAAGAGTATGGGTACTCTTATAGTCACTCGTTGGGGTAATTCTAACAAGATTAGAATTCACGAATCTTGAGTTAATCTTGCATAATCCGTTTTGCAAAACTCTTAGCACTAATGTTCTGAACATACAACGGGACAACAATAGTAAGTGAGACGACAAAGTTTCAAATTACTTTAGCACACTAAGACACGAAAGGATTAGCAAGTTAGATATCATAGGACTATTTTTCAAAAATAGACCTAGAGAGTTAACTTCCTATGAATCCAGTCTTAAGGGAAACGTTCCCAAAACAAAGTTTAGGTGAAACGTGGAACGTGCCAAAATTACAATGGATTTTGATCCATGCTGATGAGTGTAAGATGCTTAACGTAAGCACTAGAAACAATCATCAGTTTAATCTTATGAATGAGTGTACTTGTTGAAGTACAAATTCGAAACTTATATGAAATTACTAGAATTTCAGAAGGAGGTTAGGAAACAAAGTAGTCATAAGACATAAGCAATTCGATCTGATCGAGATGGCGAATACCTTAGTGACTAATTCCTTTGTCATCTTAGAGATAATGGGATTGTCTCTCAGTAAACTCATTGGAGAACACCTTAGCGTTTCTGAATGAAGGACCAAAATCATAAAGGATATGGTTCGTTTGATAGCAAGCTTTATTGACTTATATTCGTTCTAGGAATAAAGCACTAGAATATACACTTAGAGACTTTGAATCTAGTACCTTCCAAAACCAGTTCCTTAATTGCACTATGAAATGTGACATTCAATAGTTCACTAATTATTCTTATCAAAGAATTTAAGGAAATTCTTTTAAGCGAAGAGAATAGTGGGAGATAAGTTTGAAACAAGTTCAAGTTTATACATCAATATAGGATATTGTTTCTGCAATTCTCTTAAACAAAGGTTGTTTATTTCAAGGAATGTACCTTTCTTAAGGAATCGTTCCTATAAGATAAGAAAGGCAAGTAGGCAGACCTCAAACAAATTTGAGGATAAATATCCCACGCAACATATAGAAGAAACGAGCCCATTTGGTAAAACTTAGCCAAATTTTAGAGTAAGAACACGCATGCAAACCCTTCTCTTTTGATGCTTTTAGAATGAATTCCTAGATAGCCCAAAAATTACTTAAGCTGAGGCACTGTCAGATTTGGAATCTGGAGTAATGTAAACAAACCTTGTAATCCGATATGGATTCCATATACTCAAACCAAGTTTGGACCTTGGTTTATCTACCTGATGGGATCAAGACTGTAGAGCTTGGAGTAAATGGAAAGCATTACAACCTTCTTGACGGTTGTAATGCAAAAGTCCATTCGGATTGTTTTTAACATATCTGCATATTCTGACTATGATATATCATAAATAAATATGAGATCTGTTGGAAAACAGCAGAGTTAAAGCAACGGAAGTTTTAAAATTTTCCAAAAGGGATCGTGATCTTGCAATGTTCGTTCAAAACTTATGGGATATCAAGAAACTTACAACAATTGAAGCTTTCTTGAAACGTTTTGAGCCGCCCTCAAACATTCTTAATGAGGCATGAAGCCCCATTTCTTGATCGATTCTTTCTTCGAGATTCCAAAGTAGAAATCCTCTAGAGTACTATAACATGCGTATTAAAGAAAAAAAAACGAGAAAAGAGAGCAAGAGAATTATCCCAAAAATTCCATGAAGGTTGGACGTGATCTCTAAATCACGTGTAAGCCCCGAACTTTCGAACCCCATGTCTTATTTATAGTGAAGTGTGATACCCCTGTCCCACATCGGGAAAGTATGAGAGTTAAGTTCAGTTTATAAGTTAAAGAGTCCAAGTATAACAAATGGATATCCCTTTTGGGCAGTGGTTTAGGCCCAAATCCAGGTTATACTCGGTGGGCTTGGAGACTTGCACTCGCGTCCAATGGGTCCGCGGATGAGTGCACGTGCTTGGGAGGCACGTCCCTGCGGGGCAAAGTGCTACATGCTTGGGAGCCACCTCTTGAGCCCGTAGGAGCAACCTCTAGAGTCCCAACGTAGACGAGTCGGTCATGGGCTATATGTCATGCCGCGACGGGGACGTCGCGATTCTGAAGGAGGGGTGATTGTGATACCCCTGTCCCACATCGGGAAAGCATGAGAGTTAAGTTCAGTTTATAAGTTAAAGGGTCAACGTATAACAAAGGGATATCCCTTTTGGACAGTGGTTTAGGCCCAATTTCAGGTTATACTCGATGGGCTTGGAGACTTGCACTCACGTCCAACGGGTCCGCGGACCCCGGGCCGTGACATGAAGGATTCGAACCCTAATAGGTCATGTAGGAATCAGATTCCTACTTTGACTTGTTTTCTATGTTTTCTTTCTCTCCAAGTAAAATAATGTCTTATCTAAAATAAGATATTTATTTTTCTAGAGAAGGAGCTCCTAACTAATTTAGAAATATTTAATTATTCTAGTAATAATTAAATATCTTATCCTAATAATATTTATTCTAATCATATTAGAATTAATACTTTATTAGAATAATAAAATAGAAGATATTTATTTATTTCTTTATTCTAATCAATTTAGAACAAGCAAATAATTAAATACTTAGAATTAATTCTCCAATCAATATTTTCAAGGGATTTAGAATTAGTTCAATAATTAACTCTAACGGACTAAAATTAATTCTCCAATTAATTACATTTAGGGCTTTATAATTAATTCTCCAATTAATTATACTTGGACTTAATAATTAATTTTACAATTAATTAACACATGATCCAATTCTGTAATTGGAGTCAAGCGTCCAAACGCGCTCTTGACTCCCACATGTGTATCATACAGGTGTGGTCTCGTTTGGATCAATTATTTCATCTTTCTAACAACACCCTTTGAACCCGATATTTGTGTGTGGTCTTGGTTCAATATTTCACTTAGCAGTGAGCCTAATTAATTAATACATTTTATTAATTAATTACCTCACAGATCACACAGCCGTAGTCTAGCAATAAGTATGTGACCCCTACCCGAAATGTGAATGTATATTCGAAAGAACCTTTCCGTTAATGACATTGTAACACCCCAAACGGAGGATGCCACATCCCCCGTACTGTGACCCAGACCCGGTCATGAAATGGAAGTCCATCCCCGAATCCGAATCAGAGCTAAGGGGAGACAAACACACACGCTATGCTAGGCAGATCTAACTCAACAAAACTCAGAGCGCGGAAGCAATTCAAACATTCAAACAAGATAGCGGAAGCATTTAAATCAACATTCAAAACAAGTGACGGGTTCAACTAGCATAGATACCTAGTCCTGAATATCAACAAGCATAACAGGTGACGGGTTCAATTAGCATAGATACCTGGTCCCAAATATCCGATCAACATAACATAATAATCATCAAGTGCCACAAAGGGGCCGAATACAAATGCCACGCAGGGCTACAGAAAGATAAAGTATAATCTCAAGTCTACAAGTCATGAAAAACGTAAAGTGTATGAAAGACAAATGCAACTAGAAAGGCTAGACCGACGAAGTGCAACTCAAAGGACTCAGTCCCGCCTAGCAAACGCCAACAAACCTGCAACTAAAAGTTAAATGAGGGGTCAGTCAACTTGACCGAGTGAGGGGGCTAACGCACACCCACAATATATGTATAGAGCATAGCACATATCAGAACGGTAGACTCATGAACCAGAGATAGGTGTTGCATATCAAAGTCATTTTCAAAAGTACCCAAAAAGATAGATATGTAAGTTTTAGAAAACATTTCAGAAACTCTATCTCGATTCATGATTCCCAGACAGAATAGATCACATGCTCGGCGAGTACGAGCTTCCAATCTTTACTCCTCAGAACATATCAAAACATAGAATACAAAATCAAATCCAACCGTCACACCAATTATGGAGGAGATGTACCGTCCCCAAACCATCCAGAACAGACAAACCCTCAAGGGGTAGCGAACCCACAAGAGTCCTCCCCGGCTGTGCACCGAAGGCTCAAGATATCACGCCTCCCCTATCTCCCTGAGTCGCGCGATGATATCTTAAATGGAAACTATGCACAAGCCGAGCCCTGACGGCCCTATACCGTCCCAGGGATTCCTTACCCATAGCTCCTCGGATCCATAACAGAACAGAACATAACAGATACCATATATCATGGCTAACTCGCTACAGAACAGATCATAACATGACATAACTTTTCAAAACAGCTTACATATGCTTTCATATCTAATTTTCCAAAACAGAGCTAATTCACAAGGTCATAAACATATCATATCCAGCACATACCTATTTATAGTAGATATACTCGAATGCAAGGGTTGAAATCAGCATACTAAACCTCACCTCATGGTAGTAGAGTCTGAGAGTGTGAAGGGTCAAACACTCTAAACCTCGGGCTCACCAGCACCACCAAACTCTGTGACAAGACATACAAAAGCCCAAACTTAGACTCTAAATGAACCAAGTAAGACGCACGGCATACAAAGTATGAATGTCATGTGAAATGAAATGATGTTTAGTAAATTACTCACAAGGGATAATTCAAATATTCAAGTAAATCATGCACGTAATAAAGTATAAAGGTTCAGAGATGCATTCCAAGTCATATCGGATCATACAAGTCAAGTAGAAACTCAAACGAATCAAATACGCACGAAAAAGCAAATAGAAAGGGTCACAGACGCATGGGAACGACCATTCCCATGCACAACATAGCATGGGAACGGTCCTTCCCACGCCAAGGCCTAGCGAGACCGGGAACGGCCGTTGCCAGTCCAAGCACACATGGGAATGGTCGTTCCCATGTTCGGCCGCCAAAACCCAAAACCCTAGGCCGGAAGGGCTGTTCTGGGCTTAAAGCACAAACGGGAACGGCCGTTCCGGCCATAGATCTGGAACAGAATCTGGACAGTTTCGGGAAGAAGAAGGGGAACACCAAAAATCATCAAATCAACACGAAATCTACCATAAAACATCACGAATTTCAAGTATAACATCATATAAATCATGCTTAGCATCAAAACATCAATTAATTCAAGTTTAGGAAGGTTTTTGCCCAAAATCTCCAACACCCATTTTCATGAATTTCAAGCTTAAACATGAAGATATGAATCCCTAGTCTTCCATACACGAATTTCCAGCAACTAAGACACATAAGAAGCATTCAAATCATCAAAGCCTGCTCAAGGAATTCAAGACCTCATCATTCAAGTTCATGCTAACAATTTCATGCCCCAATCCAAGAATAGAAATGAAATACTCATCAAAAGAGATCCAAAGCTTACCTTGTCTTGTGAAGGAATGAGGAGTCAAAGAATATGAGTTCTTAGAATGAAAGATGGTTCAAGTCTTGATCTTCTCTTGAAGTTTCTCCATGATTCCCTTTGAGGCTAACTTGTGTGGTTTGAAATGGAATAAATGAGATAAAGCTATTTATATGGTGGCTAATAGTTTTAGGTCAAGGTTAGGGTTTCCAAGATATAATATGAGGCTAAAGGCTTAAATAGGATTTGGGCTCAAATAAAGGACATTCGACCCAATAAGTCAAAATTAAAAGGTTTAAGGTCTAAACGGTTTCCGAAAAATATAAAGTAAATTCCGTTGGACCCGAATCACCGAATCATGTCCAAATGGTGGCGTCGGAATTCGAATTCAAATTCCCGAGCTCGTATTGGTCCCGAATGACCCAAACTCACCTAATTCAAGGTAGGCCCAAAACACACAAATAGGTCCAAGTCCTATTTAAATCCAACTCCAACAATTAATTTAAATTCATCCATGTTCCATTCTCAAGTTGTCATGCAAGAATTCATATTTTACCATTTTGGATTTTAGTCAATTAGGTCACATTTTCAATCAAAGTTGGAATTAAACACATAAAAAGAGAATTAAATCACATAAGTGCACAAGGTAAGCTCTCTCGTGGCGCATACCTGTACGATCTATCGGAGGGGGCGTCACAACCTCCCCCCCCCCTTAGGAGAACCTGTCCTCAGGTTCGCTGCTAGAAATAACTCCGGATACAACTTCCTCATCTTCTCCACAGTCTCCCAAGTCGATTCCTCTGATTTCTGATCTCTCCACAACACTCTGACCAAGGGAATCTGCTTGTTCCTCAACACTTGTACTTTCCGATCCTGAATCTCAACTGGGTGCTTCACAATCATCAAATCGGACTCAAGCTGTACCTCTTCAACCGGTAAAACCGTCGACTCATCGGGGTAGAACTTCCGAAGCTGTGATGTAACGCCCCAGGTTTTTAGTTGAATAGCATGACGCATGTGTTTACCAAATTGCGCGAAATAATTGTTTATACGTGTTTTATATATTTAAATCCTAATGTTATTAGTACTATATATTTAGTGCATTTTAATTTAAATGATATTAACTACATGCATTTGAAATTAAATTGCATTAATCTATGCATTTGACTGTTAATTAAATAAATGTGTACACTTTGTTTTAAATTGACACCTAAACCGTGCCTTTCACTATTTAATTATTATGAATTTGAAATAATGATATTATATCGTGCAAATTATTGTTATTATTTAAAAGTGAATTTTATGTTGTTATAACTTATGAAATGTTAGGGATTTTAGATGCATGAGTGATATAAACGTGTTTCGTTTCTATATGATTTGATACCAAAATTTCGTGAAAATCTAACATGTTGTAGTTATATGTGTCATGAAAATAAATATATGCTTGTTTCATGTTTTCGGATTCATTTGCATTAGTTTCGAATTTATTTTGATTTCGGAATCCAAAACAGGGGCTAACGAGCAATTAGCGTACCTTTGGTTCCGTATGTGATATCTTGAGCTAGGAAACTCGAATTCGAGTTTCGTCAACTTTGCTGAACTCGCAACGAAAATTCGAGTTTAATGAACTTAGCCTTATATTTTCCCGAATTCAGTTGAACCACCGAAACTCAACCGAAAAATGAAACGAGAACAAAACTGCCACCTTTTACCAAATAAATCATAACTTATTCAATTGTTGACCAAATTAACTATGGTTGGAGGCTATGGAACCCTAGTTAAGCCCTCTATCCTCCCATAACCCTCCCTCACCGAACCACACTCAGGAAAAAGCCAAAATCAGAAAAATATCCCCTGCTCCAGTTCCAGTCCCGTAGCCATGCCATCCCTTAGAGATTCAAGCTCAAATCTCTTCCATCTTCCTTCCAATTCACAATGTGAGCTAAGGATGATAATATACATTCATTAGGTGTCATTTTAAGCTATGCATCCCTAAATTTGAGCTTGTATGCTTTGAGATATGAAGAGATACATGAATAGTTAGGTTTGGCACCATGTTCTTGATTCCATTCATTCCTTGATGATTTAGATTGATTCCAAGCATGAGAATGATTGTTTTGATCTCTTCTTTACTTTTATGGTGATGTATTAGATGATGGTTGAGTCATTCATGAACCACCATTAATGGATATTCAAGCTTTAGCATGAAATGATCTTCACACTCTCCACTTCATGTTTCAATGGTTTGGGAGCATGTTGGTGTGTTACTTTGGAGTTGTTTCATTGCATTTTTGGGTTCAATTGTTGGCTGATCATGTTAAGGAAGTTGTGGCATGGCTTACCCCTGTTTTTCGTGCATTTTGGTTGCTGGTTATGGCTGGTCGCGGCCGCGATCGCGATTGGTACAAAACCAGTCGCGGCCGCGACATGCATATATTTGCTGCGTTGTTTTCACTCAGGTCACGCCCGCGACCTGAATCCTTTGCATTTCAGGTCGCCCCGCGACCACTGTACACATTTGCTCACGTTAAATGCATAAAAGCTTGAAAATTCAGTCATTTTATTAGGTAGCGGCCGCTACCATTTTTGTGAAGAAATGGGTCGCGGCCACGACCATGCCCAATTCTGCATGAATTTTTGAGATTTTGAACTTGAATTGCATGGCTTTAATTGATTGTTTTTGGTTCGATCACTTCATTAACATGTCATATAATATGTTATATTATGTGTTATGTAATTTCATGAGTTTTCGTCACCTATCTTCTGAGATATGTTTCAATGTGTCATTGTTGCTCTAAATATGGACATGCATAAATCCTTACTTATAATGTGTGCCCTAATTGTTAATGTATCTCTTCTTTTATGGCTTGTATGATAGGTATACTTGTTATATGACGTGTTATGCTTGTTCATTGGTATTCTTGGATTGATTTAGCTTGAGATATGAAGAACATGATCTTGAACGAAGTTAAGTGATATATATGTGTTTCGATGCTTCATGTTTGAACCCTAAGTGATATCTTACTTCTTTTTGATAGCTTGCTTGAATTGTATATATGTTACACTGCGTGTTATGTTCGATATTCCAAAGTCGTGGATCAAATTGATTTAAATGTGAAGGTTACGAACTTGAACGACTTTAAATGATTCTTGAAATGAATGAAATGAACGTTTATATGTCTTTAAGACATTAATGGTACACAAGAATGTTTCTATGATAGGATATCTTATCTTATACCTTCATATCATATTCATTGCATTGCCGTGCGTCATATATGGTTCATTGGGGTCTTGAGTCTCACGAACGAGTTACATTGTCTTTTGCACAGTTTTCTCCAGGGCGGAGATGCCGGGTTCATAGGACACTTTCAAGTCTTCTTGTCTTCTTGGTTTTGTTCGGTAAGATGCGTACAGGTGGGTTTCTCTTCTACTTAGATAAAACGACCCGATATATCTCCCTATGTGAAAAGCTTTAAGCCAAAGTAATACGATATATATATTGAGTCTTTTATCGAGTAAATGATTGCAAACGTAAAGCTCTTATTTCTTGAACCTACCAAATGTTTTGGCGAGAAATGAATGAATGAATGCACAGAATGGGGCCCAGGGGCTTGGTGTGAGTGGGGACCCGAGGAGGCAAGGGCTGACGGTAAACCCTCATACCGGTCCCACTATTGAACAGCGGTACCGGACCTCGTCAGGAGATTGGCGGGGAAAGGGAGCTGAGTGCCATCTGGGGAGTCATGTAACCCCTTTTGGTCAATGAATGGATGGTTCGGGCCGATCACCCGGCCATCAACCGGAGGAAGAAGGTGTATATGACCGATTGAATCGAATCGATTGATTGTGCACAAAGAATGATATGCATGAAAGCCTTAATGAATGAATGATTATTGAATTACACATGGTGTTGGTTGGAGTTGATGCACGCCCACTCGCCGGGCCACAAAAGACCTAAAGAATGAAAATGAACGTTATAATCCCTTTTGATGACTTCTTTATTTTACCCACTTGGGAAATGCTCTAAAACCTCATTTGGGATTATAACTTGCATGTGAATGTTAAATATTGTTGTATACGCTATTTATGCCTGATCTTATACCCACCAGTCCAGTATAGACTGAACCCGGTTTGTTTTCAGTTTCTTTGCAGGTTGGAGTGCTAGGCGGGGAGTCTAGTTCGTCAGGTCTATTGGTTAAGTCTGAGTCACTTCATCTGCATCTTGTAATTTGATTGAATTTGCAAGAATGGATAAATGTACAACTATGATTGTGACTATAGAATTATGTTATGAACGAATTTTCGAGAACAGGTTATTGTGCTAGTTGAACTGTTAGGTGGCTTGAAGTATTACGAGGTTATATGTTATGCTTCTGCTTTGGCAATTATCCTTGTTCTTTTGATTAGATTGCGAAGGTTTAGTTCCCGCCTAGTCTAAGGAGTGAGTGAGTCCCCGTTCGCCGTGATCTAGCTCGGTTATGGATTGTCTATTTCATATTCGAGTCGGGTCTCGGTGCGGGGGATGTGGCACCTTTCCGATCGGGGTGCTACATCCTTAAGTGGTATCAGAGCCCGGTTGCAAAACCGGTGTTCTCGTGTCGTGATTGAGTCAATCTAGGTCGCACGGCTTAGGAACTATGTGACCATGTGTGCATTGCATCGATCTTGAATATGAATTGCTTTGCTTTTCGAGATTTGTTGACTTATCTGCTGCATCTCTGCATTGGATCAGTGCTTTTTGTGTTAAAATGTGCCATGAGCTTGCACTAATCGCATGCATATATCCTTGAAATAAGTTATGAATTACAGGTTATGAAGGTATTATCAAACCACGGCCAAGCTCTACGATAACAACGTTCTATTGCAAGTCCTTTCTGAGGCATGAAAGATAGGAGGGATGCACCGAAAAGGATATGAAGAATTCGAGAGATGGAAATTCGACTTTCGAGATGCAAGTATAGGGGGACAGTTGGTGAAATAGGAGTGGATATGGGAATATTTATGACTTCCAAGATTGACGTATGCGGCTCTCTTTCCTTGGATGTCATCATTTGGATTCAACAGGGTCATTCAACTTAAGGAATGGGATGAATGAACTGCGAGGGCACTTTAATTCAGAGTTCGGATTATGGAAAAGATTGCGAGGATTGCAAAGATTCAAGTTAAAATACATCCAGCGGGAATTAAGTCTCAAGAGTCGTCTAAGAGGGATTCTTAAATAAATCCAACGGCTAGAAAGCGAGTGTAGAGGTCAAGAACGAGAAGAGGTTGGATTAGGGAGTTCTGAACTTCAACTAAGATGGGGAGAACAAGTCGGGAAGGGATTTGGAAGATCCGAGTACATGGTAAATAGATGCTTATGGAAGGTGACAATACCACGGACAAGATTTGAGTTCGGTTGCCAAATCCAAGCTGAATTGTCGTGTTGTGAGGTTGAATTGAAAGATATGGGGCAACAAATGGAAACGATAAAGAAAAGCGAAGACTGGTTGGAGGAGATCATGTGCCCAAGTTTAACCAATTGGAAAGCAAGTTCAATTTCCCCAATCTAAACTCATGAAGGATAAGCCCGAGAATCTTGTTCAGGGTGATGATTCGAAGGGGGATCCGAAAACACAGTCGGGGTAATTTTATAAGAAAAATTAAGGATCGAGAAATTGCAATTTCGGACTGTGGAAGATACAAGTGGTGCACAAGGTTTCTTGGGAACTTAGAGATCGTGGGAAAGACAAGGCATGATTGGCGAGCCGAACTAACCTCGTGATTGGAGACCGAGAAAAAAGCTACCAGGCTAACAGCTTATCATATTTGCGATAGGTTCCAAAACATTCATAGCACGTGAATCATACTCTGCATCAAATTATTTAACTTTTCCTTACATATATTGTTCGTGCATCTCTATTTGATCCCATTGCTTTAATGTGTTGCCCATTAAATCATTGCAAGTGTGCCACGTGCATCGTCATCTTAACCGACATGCATTTTAATGTTTATTTGATAGGAATTTTCTTCACCTCAACCATTAAGTATCATTTCAACCGAGCCATATTCAAATTATAATAGGAAGAATGATGTGGTTGCAAATCACAAGGGAGATGATTTCGGGAAATAAGGAACTTCAAGTAAGGAATAGGTTGATGGAAATAGAATTTCAGAAAAGATTAGATTTGGCTTCGGGGTGGGCGGATCAAATAATAATAGAGAAGAGGGATTCGATTATCAAGAGGATTGGACGAAAGTTGAAAGGAAAAATATTGGGATTGCTATATCAGTTAACATCCTCCCTGATGAAAATCTTCCATCAGGAATTCTGATGAAGGAAGAATAGCTAGAGTTCAGCATGTGAAAGTAGAAACTTTAAGGGGGAGTGTAGCACCCCGACCGGAAGGCGCCACATCCCCCGCACTATGAGCCCGATCCACACATGAAATGGAGAGTTCATACATGAACCAAGCTCACAGCGAACGGGGACACACTCACTCACTAGGCTAGGCGGGAGCTAAAACTTCAAGACCAAATAAACAAATACCAAAAGGAATAACATATGCGGAAGCAATGCTACTAAATTCATTCCAATATAATAGAACAACGGGTTCAACAAACATAATTACCTAGTCCTGCAAATTCGACATACATCATAACATACTCATAATCATACAATGCTCATAATTAACGAATTACAATGAGGGTGTGTGACAAGACTCAACTTGACGAAAAAAACTTGACAACACGACACCCCACCTAGCACTCCAACCTGCAAGAAAGCTGAAAACAATCCGGGTTCAGTCTATAGGAGACTGGTGGGTATAAAATGGGCATAATATAATAATACTTTGGAATTGAAACATACACATGCAAGCCCTAATCCCATAGAAGTTTGATAAGAATTTCCCAAGCGGGCAAAGCAAAGAAAACATCAATGGGATTAAAACTATCATATTCATTCATAATTTAAACATAGGGTTTAAGGCCCGGCGAGTAGGCGTGCATCATCTCCAACCTGCTCCTCGTGTGTGCTTATCAAAACATACTTTTCATTAACGATCATACATATCCATTTCATAGTCATAATCATAATCAAAATCATAATCATACATACAAATTCCAACCTTCTTCCTCCGGTGGTGAACGGGCTAGCAAGACCCGGCACCTCATACATAATGGCTAGAGAGGTTCATGAGTCCTCAAAAGCCCGACTAGCGTTTTCCCGTCAAAACTCCTGACGAGATCCGTTTCGACGTTAATATTTGTTGGAACTAGTGCAAGGGATCCCCGTCGGCCCTTGCCTCCCCGGTTAGCCACAATACACTAAGTTCCGGGCCCGTGAACATAACATACATGCACCTCGCCATAACATAAGGTCGGATTTCATAAAAGAAGGGCTTAACAATGGAAAATCATAGACTCCTTTGAAAGACTCGATATATATATATATATATATATATATATATATATATATATATATACAATACTTTTGGCTTTAAAACTTTCACATTGGATATATTGGGTCAATTCATATCTAATAGAAGAGAAACCCACCTGCTACACCTCTTACCGAACAATACCAAAAGGAAAAGAAGACTTGAGGTAGCCTATGAACCCGGCACGTCTCCGCCCTCGAGAAAACTGTACAAGAGACAATGTAGTGTACTCGTGAGACTCAAGACCCTAAGTGAACCATATATGACGCACGACAATGCAATGAATGTGATATGATATGCATAAGAGAATATTTCATGTCGTGGAGATGCATAAAGGCACATAGTTAATCACTTCATTCTTTCTTGGAGTGTTCATAATCATTCAAGTTCATATCTCCCATGTATCATATCAAATCGATCCATAAATTCCGAACAATGATCATAACGCATATTTCAACAAGTACACACTTCATATGAATCATAAAAGAAGGATAAAGTAGGTAATTAGGGTTCACCCTCCAAGCATCAAGGCATTCCTGCGCATTAAGGAGCAATGAAGGCATGTGAATTCATATCTTGCACATAATACGCCAAACGAATCCATAAATTTCACAAAATGAGCATAACACACCATATAACATGTTAGGGTCATAATTGGGGTGGGAAATTGCAAGGAAAATGGAAAAGAAACGTAAGAAGAACTCTGAACAAGATCTTGTAAATTCTGATAGTTTTTGGCGTAACAACTTTTCCATGGCAAAACAGGGCATTAACGTAGCAGCTCTTGGAGGCTTTCTTATGCCAATTCAACACATATATTATGCATGAAATGAACACTAAATTACCACAATATCATGCCATAATGTGTAGCAACAATAGCTCCAAAACAGCCACGCAAAAACTGATGCTAGGAAGGAATAAAATTAAACCATGCCATGTCTCAAATTTGCAGCAGCAGAGATGCATGAATTCAGGTCATAAAAGCTTAAGAACACTTAGCTAACATGTAGAGAAACTCATATACTTCATGTACATGCAATTTCATACAAAATGGAGCTCAGGAAGTCATCAAAGCCCGCACAAAATCTGACAGCAGTTCAAACCGGGAAGAGCAGATTCGCAGCAGTTTGTAAGGTTCAAGAACTCAAGTTTGCAGCCATAATGAAGCATGAATTCAGGGCAAAACAGAGCATATTCATAGAATAACATTTATAATAGATGACCAAGCCTTAGCACACGAAATTGGAGGCAAGAATTCAATCATTTGAACTCAAAAACGTGACAGCAGTTTAGTTCGCACATAGCATACAAATGGGCTTCATGTTTCGGTTTAGGAGCTGAAATTGGATCTAAAATATTGGGGAAAGCATGCTAACATACTAAACAACTAATATACATCATATATATGCAAAATGGAACGAATTGAAGCACATTAGAATGACCAACGAACCACAACAATGCAACAGCAGCAGGTCTGTCATGGATCATGCATAAGAATAGGTCATGTATTTCGGTTTTGGGGCTTAAAATGGGTCCAAATACTTAAAACATGAATGCTAACATATAGAGCAATGAGTGTACATCAACTCCATGCAATTTCACACGAAAATAAGGTCATTTGATCAAGCAACAAACCATAAATCCACACAGCAGTCCCAAAACAGGGGAGGCAGTTTTGATTATCAAGTTTGAGGCTCTAAATCACATAATTTCAACAAAGGCTCTTAAGAGAAAATCATCCCAACATCACATACTATCAGTTAAGCAACAAAGAGGCAAAGAAACAAGTCCATAAACTCAGTTTAAAGCCACGAACTCAGCTGCACAACCAAGCAAGGTCACAAGAGCAATTACCCCAAAAATTCATATCAAGCTCATAACTCAAACCCTAACCAAATCTGATCCAAAATCAGAAATAAATGGATTAAAATATGTATAAAAGAGTAGAGAATACATAAATATTCATACCTTGAATATTTGGTAAAGAAGGAAAGTGATTTGAGCTCAAAATCACAAAAATGCCCAAGGGTTTTTCTTCCTTTATTCTCTTCCTCTATCTCGGTCAGTTGCAGTAGCAAGGGAAGATATTTGGCTCGGTTTTTGCTGCTAAAAGGGGGAAGAAAGGGCTTAACTCAAGGTACAAAAGTCATGGTTAAGGTATGGTTAAGTTAGAAGAGGGTTATGGGTCCCACCATGAAGACTAGTCAACAAAAGGGTTAATCTTGCACAAGCTGCTCGTTACGGTTGGATTTCGGAGGTCTTAATGATTTCAAAAAGGTATGAGGCTTGTTCCATTGTCTCCGAATCGTCGATACGAAGGCAACGGAGGTGACGGAATTCGAATCCGAATTCCCGAGCTCAAGATATCAATTACGGAACCAAGGGTGCGCTAATTGCTCGTTAGCCCCCGACTTGGATTCCAAAATTAAAATAAATCCGAAACACATGCAAATGAATCCGAAAATACGAAACAAACATATAATCACATACAAGACACGTATAAATCCAACATATTAAATTTGCACGAAATTTTGATATCAATTTAAATAGAAACGAAGCACCTAAAGGCCACTCATACACAATGTAACATTAAAAATTCATAATATTAACAAATAATATAAAGTTAAATGCGTATAATTAATTTATAAATAGAAATGCATGCATCAATTATGAAACAATGTATTGCATGAGTTCATGCACATATATAATACAATACGTACCACAATTAACATATATATATATATATATATATATATATATATATATATATATTATGTAAATATATTTGATATTAGTATCATTAAAATATAGTAATTAACATTTAATATATTTAAAAAAAAATTAAATATGTAAATCACGTATAAATAATTATTTCGCACAATTTAGTAAACACATACGTCGTGCTATACTACCTAAAAACTGGGGCGTTACAACCTCTCCCCCTTAAAAGAATCCGTCCTCGGATTCACTATCTGCCTGAAAACAATTAATGAAGGAACCCCGTCTCTCAAAAGCAACAACGAGAGAACCCCGTCTCTCAAAAGCAACAACGAGAGAACCCCGTCTCTCGAACAACAATGAGAGAACCCCGTCTCTCAAAAAAGCAGGTAAAGAAGTTCAAAATATAAAATACAATCACAACGAAGAGCAACCAACAAGGAGAAGGCATCAAAACAACCAATTACGACAACTTAATCGAAACAACCACATAAGCCAGGGAACAATTATCACTTATTTACATCCAACATCGATTACTCAACAAAAGTTAACACATCAAAGAATCAAAGCACAAATTATCAAAATTATTTAAATTAACAATGCGTGTATGCATATGCCATGGATGTTTAGTGTACCGTTCACCAATGTTTTGGGAGTCTTCCATAGTAGTGATCCGATTTGACACTCGATTCTTTGTTAGAAATTCTTTCAACTAACCATGCCTCAAAATTCCTGATATGTTCGATACTTGAATGACCAAACACTCTCCCATCCACGACTAGTTTTCTCTTCTTTACTATACAACAGGGTCCAAGGTTGCACTCTCAAATGTGCGCTTGATTTTAGATCCACTTAATTCATTCTCCACCACAATGTCTACCTGGCCTTCTCGGATACTCAAACTAGTCATGTGGTAGCTCGCCTGCTAATTCCCAATCCTCGGATGAATTAACTTCTCTTATCCAATACCTTCGTTACTAATTCCTTATAATTTCTTTCTCGGTCCTATTGTTTCCAAGGTATGAGATACGTTACAACACAACCCCTTTTAACCTTGGGATATTCGAGTTCATGTGTGTCCGGTAATAAGAAAATAACGGCGTTGATCTTGCAATCAAGGTTTCCATCGATCATCCTTTACCCCGTCCTGTCCATTGAATTTTCAGTCTCTCTTTGAATCCGTATCTTCATCTCCCGAAGCATTTGTCCCTTCCAATATTATTCCCAAAATCCTTTACCACATTGATCTCGAAGTCCACCAGTGTTAAAGTCTCCCAATTCGTCCCTTGTTCTTGCTTTGTGGAGTCTCGTTACTTGTTAATTCTTGCATTTCCATTATTCCTTTTGAAGTGACCCGTTCGGGCACAACTGTGAATTTGATCTTTCTCAGTCGGCTCTCCCCCTTAAAATTTTCTATTCTTATCCGATGAACTCATTCCATTGCTTCTTGGGTCCAAAATTCTCAACCTCTTCGGCTTAGCTTCCTTGGACTAGGAAATTCTAGTCATGCCACGTTTGATGATCTCACTCGCCTTCACTTTGAAGTGATTAAGTAAGGAGAGCAACTCACTTCTTTCCTTCCTATTTTCGGCCCTATTTTATTTTATTTATTTTTTTTTCGAGCCTTGGAATTCCCAGTTTCCTTTTTAATCAACCGGTGCAACCCCGAAAATTCTCCTTTTCTTGATTCGAATATAGCTCGGTTGAAAACAATTTGATGAGTGAGCTGAAAGAAACTTCCTATCAAGTAAACACTTAATAATGCATGTCGGGTCAAAATGATGAGGCACATGGCATACTTACAACAATTAAATATGCCGTACATTAAAGCAACAAAATCAAATAGGAATACGCGCACAAACATAAGTAAAAAATAATAATAATTTGATGCGAAATATGATGCACGTGCCATGGATGTTTTGGAACCTGTCACCAATATAGTAAGCCGTTAGCTCGGTAGCTTTTTCTCGTTCCTCCAATCAAGTGGTTACTTTGACTTGCGAATCATACCTTATCTTTCCCACGGTCTTCAAGTTTTCCATGAATCTCTTTGCATCACTCGTATCTTCTACTGTCTGGAATTGAAATTTCACGATCCCCGATTTCTTCAACATCCACTGAATTGGACTCTGCATTTCTCCCCCGAGAATCACTCTTCAACATTGCCCAAATTCTCTTACAACATTGAACCCTAAGGTAATTCTGAACCCTACTTCTCGCCATCACCGTGATCAAGACTCCCATGCTTATCTTTTATGAGTTGAGATTAGTGTAATAAACTCATTTTCCGATTGCTTATACTTAGGCACATGATTTCCTCCCAAAGAGCCTTTGCCTTTCTTTACCGTTCCCATTTGTTGCTCCATATCTCCCAATTCAACCTCACAACACGGTAATTTAGCTTGGATTTGGGAAACTAACTCCTCCCTACTCGTTTCTATCTTAATCGAAATCTAAAGCACCTAAATTTAAACTCTTCTCGATCTTCACCTCCACAATCTCGATTTCTAATTCCCAGATTTAATTAGAAACCCTTCTTTGACAACTCTTGGTATCCAGTTCCCACTGGATTTATTTTACCTTAACTCCTCTCCGTTCTCGGTACCTCTTCAATGGTCTGAACCTTGAACCAAAGCACCTTCAAGGTTCATTTACTTCATTCCTTAGGTTGAACAGTCCTGTTGATTCCAATTATGACATCTTATGTAGGAGAGCTGTATATAACCATATGCGGAGTCATAACTATTTTTCCCGAACAACTCTTATCTTCTCAAGTGTCTCTCTCTACCATTGCATCCCTAAAGTGAAACCTCCCAACCCTTGAACTCTAGCTCCATACCTCAGGAAGAGCTTACAATAGCTCGTCTTTACCGTGGAATTTGGCCGTGGTTTGATAAGATCTTCCCAAACACTTTGTGATCTCTTGGATCGTAAAATATACCACCTCTTGTTCCTTTAGGATAATCTATGAACAAGCAAACCTCTGTTCTTGATTCCAACTTGTCAGGATCCTTCTTTAACACATGAGCTGGGGTTCCCCATATCCGGAGATAGGAGACACTGGGTTTTCGCCCTCGCCGCAGTTCCATTGGTGTTTTAGGAACCGACTTGGATGGAACAAGGTTTAATATGTGTGCCGCCGTTTCGAGTGCAAAGCCCCAAAACGAAGTTGGTAGGGTAGCATGACTCATCATAGATCTTACCATTTCCATCAGAGTTCTATTTCTCCTTTCTGCAACACCGTTCTGCTGGGGTGTACCCGACGTAGATAATTGGGATTTAATCCTATTTACAGTGAGAAATTCTAGAAACTCTGTAGACAGATACTCACCACCACGATCTGATCGAAGTGCTTTGATACGTTTTCCAGTTTGCTTTTCAACTTCAGCCTTGAATTCTTTTAACTTTTCAAAAGATTCAGACTTATATCTCATCAAATAAACGTATCTGTATCTGTAGTAATCATCCGTAAAAGTGATGAAATACTCAAAACCTCCTCTTGCTTGACTACTCATAGGACCACACGCATCTGTATGAATTAACTCAAGCAATTTTGTGGCTCGATTACCTTTAGATTTAAAAGATCTCTTGGTCATTTTACCTTCCAAGCAGGATTCACAGACTGGTAGTTCTGTTAAGTCCAAGGGACTCAACAATTCGTATAAAATTAGTCTTTGGATCCTTTTTGGATTAATATGACCAAGACGTAAATGCCACTTGTATGCCTCGTTAGGCATAGGAATTTTTCTTTTCGTTGGTAAGTCAAGCTTAGTAGTGTTAAGTTCGGAATTAGGGTTTTTATCGGGGTATAACAAGAAAAGACCATCTTTTACCGTGGCAGAGAAAATAAACCTTTTATTTTACTTAATGGTAAAGTTTTGTTCAAAACAAACACTGAAACCATTATTTATTAAACAACTCACATAAATTAGATTTCTGCGAACACACGGTATGTACAAAGTGTCTTTTAGTACCAAAACCCTATCACCAAAATACAAATTTATAGTCCCTACTGCTAATACAGATATACTTGTATTATCCCCGAGCAGTAGTTGTATCTCGCCATCTTCAAGCTTTCTGGTTAGCTTGAACCCCTATAACGAATTACAAATATGATTAGTTGAACTCGAGTCCATACACCAGGAATCTGGTGGACTTCCAACTAAACATAATTCAATTAAACAAGATATCGATATACCTTGTCCAGATGGCTTAGCAGGAAGACTTGCTAAGTATTTTGGACATTTCCTCTTCGAGTGTCCATTTTCACCGCAGTGGAAACATTTTTCTTTGCTAGGTTTACCCTTCTTCTTCTGAACCTTTTTCTTGGGATTGAGAACCTTTCCCTTTCCCTTTTTCCACTTGTTGGCTTTTGAGGTCGCGGAAGTCGATGCCTGAGCCAGGAGAACCGTTCCCTTAGCTTTCATTACTTCCTATGCAACTCTGAGTTCGTTCATCAATTCAGGCAGAGAAAAATCCAATTTGTTCATAGAATAATTTTTCCTGAATGTGTCGAACGACTTTGGCAGAAAGCATAGGATCATATCCTATTTGCTGAGATCATCAAATTTAGCACCAAAGCTTTCAATTTCGTTCAGGAAAGCCATCACGTTCATAACATGATCCTGAACAGGTGATCCCTCAGACATCTTGGTAACTAACAGCCTCTGCATCAATTCGAGCCTCTTGGCTAGATTCTGTCCTCCAAACATCTGATGGAGATGATCCATCATGTTCTTAGCAGTTGGCATTTCATGCATTTGATTCTTAAAGAACATTGGAGACAGATGCCAAGATATAAGACCTAGCCAAATCATTGGACTTGATCCAATTGGCATAAGCATTTCTCATATCCTGATTGGCCGTAGTTTCCGGTACCCCCGGACAAGGTTCAGTGAGCACTTGTTTTAGATTCTCGTGACCAAACACGATGTCAAGATTCATTTTCCAGTCAGCATAGTTAGACCTTTCAAGTCTATTTTCCTTTAGGATCGATTGAAGCGGGCTAGCGGGTCGTCATTGTTTTAAAACTGAAATATTTTAAAAAGGTGCAAGTTATGATTCTGTATTTTACTTCTTTTGCGTCTAACCAATAAATGAAATCCACGTAAGCATTTTTGGTTTACACAATGGTGACTTATCTAACCGCAGTTGACTCCCAAGAAGCGAGGTCGAAAACCGTTTAGAAAAGCAAGAATGAATCTTCATTAACATGTCATCTAGGCAACTCTTACCAAACTATGTTAATCCACCACGTTAACCTTTGGCCTCTAAGTGAATGTAACATAGCTCCGAAGGGAGGTTAATACATCACTTAGTCAAGCGTACACCATTACCTAGAAATTCGTACGAGTATATCAGACACTCCATGGAGGCATGGTCGAGTTGACTTTCCCCGTACTTCATTCTATCCATAGAAGTCTAATCTTGTATACCGCGAATACATACCTGCCGAAAGGAGTAGTATATATCCACTATACTATAGACGGGTAATGGACGCCGTGAGAATCCAACTCTTTTCATCTCACTCCCACTTGAATTTTATAGAATTTGTGGATTATTAAATAATCACTTTTGGCGTCTTATTAATTTGGGAAGTAATTAATCTAATTAATATGCTCCCACTAGGATTATTAAATAATCCTAATAATATTTTAAGGCTTTAATAATTCTTTATTAATTTAAGCCAAAAAATATTAATCTAATTATGCATCGTATTTAATCTCTATTAAACATTATTTATCTAATCATATTAAATAAATCATGCATAATTGAAGTAGCATAATATCACATATTATCATGCCATATTTAAAATTAAAAGCATGCTTGCAAATAATTATCATGCTTTAAATTTTTAAAGGCACCTTAAATAAATATGTTTTAAATTATCACATAATTTAAATCATATTTACTGATTCGGTAATTAACCAGGAAGATTATTGAAATCAATTCCCAGAAAATTACCATTCCACGCAAATTCCCAGGAAACACTAGAGGGGTCACAACAGTCCCACTTAAAACCGAACCTCCTTAGACAGAATTTAGGTGCACAGAATCAGATTTAAAATTATGCATCTTATGCTTTATCAATGGGAGTATATAATCAGAGCCCCGCTCTGATACCAGTTGTTGGTGTGGCGGGCCCGAAGCAGAGTGACAGTACAGCGTAATATTCAAAAAATTTCGCCATAACCTCATTATCAAAATATTTCAAAAATGTTTTATTAAAGCAGCGGAATAAATCGGGCAGCATAACTCTAATATATACAGGCATCGATAACATAATTTTAAATCATCTAGCATATAATCACAATATGCAAATATTAATTTGGGCAGCATAACGGTATTACCGTACTGTAAATTTGGCTATCAAAGGTACTTTTCCAGCACCTCGATATTTTCTCGTGAAACCGGCAGAGCTTGCCCGCAATATCCCCGATTAAGAAATTGGAGTGTGGGCTCCGGCAGCATTTCGTTAAATACCTTGAGAAAATATTTTTCTAGAAAAACCCTATTTTCTAATTTCAGAAAATCCCTATTTTCTATTAATTAAGTGGATTATATATTAATTATATAACCACCTAATTAAGTATTAATTAATTCTAGAGAGAGAAAGTGCCGAAAGGCTTTGAAATGTCTGAAAATGAAAGCCAAAATGGATTAAAAAATGAATAAACCTCGGCCCTTATTTATAGGCCAAAATGGAGGACACCCGCGCTATTTTTCGATATTATTTCGTAGCTCCCAAAGCCCGTTGGCCAATCAGAGACTGCCGGAGTGGAGTACACTCCAAGACGAACACGGCGGTGCCCGACACGTGCCGAAAGGGCCCCGCACGTGCCCACACGCGCCGCCCATGTGGCGGCTGCGTGTTTGGCGCGTGTGATGCTCACGCAGGCGTGAGCACCTGCCACGTGTCCGACCGGTCCGGTCCGGTCCGGTCCGACCGGCGGTTCACGGTTCAGACCGGTTCAGCCGTGAACCGGTCGGCTCTGCGTGGTCAGGCCCGGTACCACGTGTCTCAATCTCATTGGCCCACCTGTCCGGGCTGGTCAAGCATTGACCGGCCCTACCCAGAGACCCGACCCGATGACCCGTTGACTCTCCAGTCAACATCAATCTGGGTCGCCTATTCTTGCTTACGCGGCTCGATCGTAGCCGTCTATGTGGCGTGCCAAATGGCGCCCAGTGGCGCTGACTCACTGACGTGGCGTGACAAGTCACCTGCCACGTCAGCACTTCGCCACGTCATTTATTTTATTTATTTTTTGTTTATTTTCTCCAAAATAAAATTTTGGGCATTTCGAACTCTTTGGAATTTAATTTATTTTCTCAAAATAAATTCCTTGGCTATTTTCAAACACTTTGAAAATTTATTTCTCTCTCTCGTTTTAATATTTTCTCTTTGATCTTCGTTAGGGCTTCCGTGGGGACCTGCAGGACTAATTAATCTTAGCTCCAAACGGGTCAATCTATTATCATCCCATGACAATAATTGATTACCATTTAACAATATTTAATTCCACTAAATAAATATTGTTGAACTCTAAAATTAATTAAATTATTCACGAATTTCTCGATCTAGAATAATTTCGCATTTTGCTCCTTTGTACAGATATCCATGAAAAATAAATCAATACTATTATCATTTATTTTTTACTTCCAATCTGGAATTTCTTGATCGCCTTAACTCTAATTTCCCAGTATGTGAAACACATTCAACATACCACTTTGGTGACGCACACACGAAGTACTTTGGCCAAAGTTTTATTTGAACTTTTGCAAATCTATTTCAGGGATATCTTTAACCTTCCAGCAAGGCTACAGATTCCTCGATCAATATTTCTCTCTAGCAGATTTCATGCAATCACCGAACGTACAAAGTATTTTGGCCACACCGTTACCGAGACCTCACTTCTGAGTACATCACAGTGATTAACATTACATGCCTAAAGTAGAAACACTATCAGGATTAAGAGTCTAATGCTTTCGAGATTTTGTTCATTTTAGATAGCAGTATAAAATGAACAATCTCAGTGGTCCAGTTCAATGTTTCCAATCTCATTGAAAATCATCAATGTGTTATAATTGGAAACTCCATTTCCCTATGACAAAAGACTAATCATCTTATATAACACATTATAGTCTTGATAAGAACATTTTCTTATCATACTGACTAGAACTGTAATGACACGTGATTCTTGGTATTTAAAGTCTTTTCCTATGAAACACATTTCATATAAAAATACCATCACACGTCATTAATTATTAAATTTGTAAAATACTCATAACTTGCTTTAATTTCAGTTTTATTAATCGAAAATATTTACAATATAATTGGATTTTCAGGGTATTTATCCCAACAGACATGAAAGTTACCAAAATTTTGTTTAAGAAACGGTTTGACGTGAAAGATCTTTGTGATGAATCTTACATTCTCAACTTGAGATCTATAGAGATTTATCTAAGAAAATAAATGAATTATCACAAACGAGTGCATAACCACGGTACTCAAAGAGTTTAGTATGGACAATGGAACATCTCTTTTGAAGAGGATGCATCCTAAGATAACTTTAAGAAAGTTAGAATGTCCAAAACCCCTTTCAGTGAAAGGGTGCATAATGTATGCAATGTTATGTACTAGACTTGATATAGTGTAACACTAAGCGTAGTGGGCCGAATCTTATATGACCTTAGAGAAGGTCACTGGATTGCTGTAAGATATACCCTCAGAGTACTTCAGAAGAAATGAGGATATCTTTATAGAGCCTAGAAAGATCTTATAGTTAGAAGGATATTTTGATGTAATCGTTGAATCAAACATAGATGATTGTAAATCATTAAAAGGATATATATTCTACCTAGATGGTAAAGTGACGTGTTGGAAATGATTTCCAAGCATGAATGTTGCAAAACACAACTACTGTAGTTGAATACTTAGCCATATTGAGTACAGCTAAGTTAAGTGTCATATTGTATGATTAAATGGATGGTTGCTCAAGTAAGAGAAATGAACACGTGATTACGAATCACTTAATAGGATAATGTGTTTCCTTGATGATGTGTAAGTGAAAGGGCCACATTAGCAAAGAACATAACAGATCCACTTTGGACACGCCCAAAGTCAATAGGCTCACAAAATGAATCTTGAGAAGATGACACTTAGAGTACCTAAATGGCTTTGACAGACAAGTTGGAGATTGTTGGGAATAGTGCTCAAGAAAGCCGATTAGTCATAATCTGCTTTGGGACTTTCCTTGTAACACCCCAAACGTAGAAGCGCCACATCCCCCGCACTATGACCCTAACCCGGTCATGAAATGGAAATCCATGCCCGAATCCGAATCAGAGTGAACGGGAGACAAACTCACACACTATGCTAGGCGGATCTAACTTGACCAACTCAGAGTGCGGAAGCAAAACAAACATTCAAACAAGATAGCGGAAGCATTTAAATCAACATTCAAAACAAGTGATGGGTTCAACTAGCATAGATACCTAGTCCCGAATATCAACAATAAACATAACAGGTGACGGGTTCAACTAGCATAGATACCTAGTCCCGAAAAGGTCAGATCAACATAATATAATAATCATCAAGTGCCACAAGGGGCCGAATACGAGTGCCACGCAGGGCTACCGAATAGTAAAGTATAATCACAAGTCTATAAGCCGAAACATAAGTAAAGTGTATGAAAGACAAATGCAACTAGAGAGGCTAGACCGACGAAGTGCAACTCAAACGACTCACTCCCGCCTAGCAAACGCCAACATACCTGCAACTAAAAGTGTAAATGAGGGGTCAGTCAACTTGACCGAGTGAGGGGGCTAACGCACACCCAAAGAATATATATAAAGCACAACACATATCAGAAGGGTGGACTCATGAACCGGAGATAGGTGTTGCAAACCGAAGACATTTCCAAAAGTACCCAAAAGATAGATATATAAGCTTTAGAAAACATTTCAGAAACTCTATCTCGATTCATGATTCCCAGATAGAACATATCACATGCTCGGCGAGTACGAGCTTCCAACCTTTACTCCTCAGAATCATATCAGAACATAAAATACAAAATCAATCCAACCGTCACACCAATGATGGAGGGGATGTGTCGTCCCCAAACCATCCAGAACATACATACCCTCAAGGGGTAGCGAACCCACAAGAGTCCTCCCCGGCCTTAGCCGAAGGCTCAAGATACCACACCTTCCCTACAGCACGGGTCGTGTGAAGATATCTCAAATGGAACTACGCACAGGTATATCCCCGACGGACCTAACCGTCCCGGGGGCTCCTTACCCATAGCTCCTCGGGTCCACATACATACATACATACATACAGATGCCAATTTTTCATGGCTAACTCGCTACGGAAACATAACGTAACATACTTTTCAAAACAGCTTACATATGTTTTCATATCTAATTTTCCAAAACAGAGTTGTTTCACAAGGTCATAAACATATCATATTCAACACATACGTATATATTAGATATACTCACATGCAGGGGTTGAAATCAGCATATTAAGGCCATAGGTCGCATAACTATACAAAATCCTAAACCTCACCTCGTAGTAGTAGAGTCTGAGAGTGTGAAGGGCCAAACACTCTAAACCTCGGGCTCACCGGCACCACCAAACTCTGTAACGAGACATACAGAAGCCCAGACTTAAACTCTATATGAACCAAGTAAGACGCACGACAACATAGAACATCATGTATGAAATGCATTATGGAATGATATGTATCACATAAGTCACGTATCATAGCATAAGACACGTATTTAATAATAAATTGCACAATTAACATGAAGTACTAGAGTTTAGAGCATAATTAAAGTGATATCATAACATATAATGTGCCAAGCAACCCAAAGGCTAAGATAAACAATCTCAGTTCATATCACTTTAAGGTTAAAAGCGCATTTATAACATATAAAGATATTCTAACACTTTCGATAATTAACCAAGTCAGATTATAATTACACTATCACTTAAATATATATACATCATTAATATTTAAAATAGTGCATTTTAATATTAAAAATTAATATTTGTATTTGAAGAACGAAATTAATAATAAAAGAAGGGATCGAATTTCATTACCCGTTTCAAGTTCATAAACTTACGCCTAAAATTAAAGTACACACATATATTGAATTAGGCCTGGCATTGGGTGGGGAATATCCAACCCAAACCCTAATTTTTAATTATCCAAACCCCATCCAAGCCCATATATTTATATTTTATCCAAACCCAAACCCAAATCCACAACTCAATTAAATGTGGACTTGGATTGGATTTTTACCTTTAGATATCCAAATCCTAAAAATATCCAAACTCTCCACCCTTAACCTCTCAAGTCTCAACTATATTTTTTAAGTTTCACAACATTATGAAGCGCATTGGTAATTGAATTATTTCCATTTCAAATTTCAATATTAATCGATAATTTGTAGATAAATTAAAACTCATGTTCTATAAATTCATGGATAAAATATTATAAAATAGGTTTTTTTTCTTGCTTTTATATATTCATTTTAATATTTTATTATTGTAAAATTATGATAACGAATTGATTATATTTATAAATGTAAAATTAAAATTTTATTTATAGGGGTGACACAGTTCTATAAAAATTGATCGAAATCGAAATTTTGATCCGTACCGATTATTAAACTTCGGTTCAATATTTGTTTTTGTTTTTTAATTTCAATATTTAATTCGGTATCTATATATCGATACCGCACATAGTATCGTACCGAATACCAAACTCATATATATATATATATATATATATATATATATATATAATACGTATAATATTTATGCATATCGAAGCAGACAGTTGTCAATACATTTACTTTTTTCAAAAATGTTTCATCAGTTTCTTTTCCAACTTCAAAATCAATTTCGAAAACCTTTTACTTTTAATATATAATATAATATATAAGATATTATATAATGTATATATTTCTGATTTTTTCCAGGCTTTTTTTAATAATTTTTGCATGAAATTTCAGTAAAACAATATTTTACATGGAATTTCGGTTTTTTTTTCGAATCGAACCGTGAAGTTCGGTTCGATATTAGGTTCTTCAAAATGGTGTATCGAAGTTTCGGTCAGATTCGGTATTACCGAATGAACACCCCTATTTATTTATTGCAAAAATAATTTATCAATATTATTTATTGTAATAAAGCTAAAAATACAAATTAAGGTAAGTACATACGGTAATCCAAGCCCATACGTAATGGACCTTATAAGTTATTTAAGTTCTCTTTTTTTAATTTTATTATTCAAAACTAAGATTGTGACAAGGTTACAAGCTTAATTAATTTTTTTGGTGCTCCGACAAGCTTAATTAATGTGCAAATTAAAAAAAAAACAAAAACAAAAACAAAAACAAGTATTGAACATTAAAATAGAGTTAGGAGATAGTCATATATGGGGTGCCTGTTGGGCCTTTATAATATTCCTGTTGGGCCTTTATAATATTCAAGTGACAAGGTTACAAGCTTAATTAATTTTTTTGGTGCTCCGACAAGCTTAATTAATGTGCAAATTAAAAAAAAAACAAAAACAAAAACAAAAACAAGTATTGAACATTAAAATAGAGTTAGGAGATAGTCATATATGGGGTGCCTGTTGGGCCTTTATAATATTCCTGTTGGGCCTTTATAATATTCAATAGGCTTGTGAGTTTTGGATAGGTCTGGAAACCCACCCAAAACAATTGGATTTAATTTGGATAAAAATCCATTGGATTTAAATGTATTAGATTTGGATTGGATTTGAATTTAAAGATTTGGATATTATTTGGACTTGGACATGGGTGGGATAATACCCACCCAATGCCAGGCCTATATTGAATCAATTAATATTAATACTAGCTGGGTGTGTATGACGTTGGAAGTACAAGAATTCATGCCCAACTTTTAAATGAATTGAATCAATAAATGTTGGTATAGTCTGGTGGCATGCATGACATTAAAATATAAGAATTCATACCCAAAGTAAATGATGATAATGCATCATGGGGGGACAAGGACGCAGGGGGGTTTCAGGCTACCCAAAAATTCAGTCCAGCAAACAATACGTCTCTTAAATGGTTTGAGGGAAATGTTTGACTTCTTAATTCCAGCTTATTAAAGCATAACACCTCCATCCGAAATTACATCAGCCATGGTTAACAAATCCAAGCAAATTTCTCACGGTTTCCTAGGCAATACACGCAGCAAATTGTTTCATTTTTTCGTACACCTAACAAGCAAATTAAATTCAAAAGCACCAAACTTGAAGGTTGAAGTCTGTGCAGATCTTCCAGATTCCATTTCCATTATCTAAGCAAATCATCACTTTAGTTAAATTATAGGTTATGCTGGCACTTTGGCAAATAATTCGAGAATCAAGGTTTTCATTCAAGAAATCATTTCTTGCGCCGCTGCTCACGATTTCAGCAAGGAAGTGGACGAAAAGGAATAAATTCCAACCTAAATTAATTAATTAATGTATATACCATCAAAGCTTGCTCAAGTAATTCAAGATCTCATCATTCAAGTTCATACCAACAATTTCATGCTCCAATCCAAGAATAGAAATGAAATACCCATTAAAAGAGATCCAAAGTTTACCTTGTCTTGTGAAGGAGTGAGAAATTAAGGAATATGGGCTCTTAGAATGAAAGATGGTTCAAGTCTTGATCTTCTCTTGAAATTTCTTCATGAATCTCTTGGAAGCTAACTTGTGTGGTTTGAAATGAAATGAAAAGGGGATAAAGCTATTTATATGGTGGCTAATAGTTTTAGGTCAAGATTAGGGTTTCCAAGATAAAATGTGGGGCTAAAGGCTTGAATAGAATTTGGGCCCAAATAAATGACCTTCGGCCCAAAAGTCCCAATTAAAAAGGTTTAAAGTCTAAATGGTTTCCGAAAAATATAAAATAAATTCCGTTGGACCCGAATCACCGATTCAAGTCCATTGGTGGTGTCGAAATTCGAATTCGAATTCCGGAGCCCATATTGGTCCCGAATGACCCGAACTCACCTAATCCAAGTTAGGCCCAAAACACACAAATAGGTCCAACTCCTATTTAAATCCAATTCCAACAATTAATTTAAATTTATCCAAGTTCCATTCTTAAGTTGTCATGCAAGAATTCATATTTTACTATTTTGGATTTCAGTCAATTAAGTCACATTTTCAATCAAAGTTGGAATTAAACACATAGAAAGAAATTTTAAATCACATAAGCGCATAAGGTAAACTCTGTCGTGGCGCATACCTGTACGATTTATCAGACGGGGCGTCACATTCCTTAGATCGATGACAATCTTTGAATAATACACGATTGATTATTATCATAGGCAAACACTTCTTCATATGCAATACATGTTTTGTGTGTTTCCATTAAGTTCCCATGTATTAGAACTCCCCTAATCCATAAAGCCATTAGGGACTTTGTCATTAGGTGAATGACACATGAAATAAGCCCTAACTCAAAACTGGATTAGAAACCACTCCAAGTCGATCAGTCCAATAAACAGTGGGTGTGTTGATTAGGCTCGATTGAGACTTGATCGTGGAATTGCGTCCTTAAGAAAGAGCATCCTGTTTCATGGGGTGTAAAGGGCATATGTTGATGCGTACGTAATACATGAGGGTGCTCGTTATTAGAATGGGTACTCTGAAGTGTCCTCCGTGAGAAGATTCCTAAATGTAAAAAGAAGTTTCCACTTCAGGAAGAGGAAACTTCTAGATTAGAAAATGTCTCACAGGTCAATGGCGTGAGTAAAGTAATCCTTTGACTTGAGATTCCATTGATGCTTTGTGGGATAACTCTGTAGTCCTTGGTATAAGCTTTAAAGGATGTCTCCCGAGACAGCTGATTCGAGGCTTGTGCTGGGGCTACACAAGTGGCACATGGAAGTATATGAGAATCAAAAAAGGACCTACACTTGCTTAAATGCAAGAAGATCTCTTATTGCATAAGTCTTTCATATGCTATCCTAAACCCTCGGCCGAGGTAGTGGATCAAGACATCAAGAAAAGGGTTTCTTGTTTCTTGTTTCTTTCTTTCTTTCTCTTGCTCTCTTTCTTCTCGTTTCTTATTTCTTTCTTTACATATGTTATACCACTAGCATTCTCCCTGGTATGATTTGAATCTAGGACATGTGTGGATTATTACTCTAGAGGAGACCTATCATGGAATCTAATAGAAAGAATCTTTCGAGGGACGGGTTTGCCATTACCGCATGAAATGCGTTTGAAGGCCGCTCAAAACGTATCAAGAAAGCATCGATTCTTGTAAGTTCTTGAATCCCTAAGATTTGAAATAGAAATTGCAAGACACGATCTTACTTTTGGGAAAATTTTTAAATTCCGCTGTGCCTTTTTTTACACGTTTTTTTCCTAACACTCTGCTCTTATGTATATTTACGTGTGAGCATGTTAGCCCCCTCACCAGTCTTTAGGACTGACCCCTCCTCGTTATTTTCTTTTCCCCCCTTTGTCTTTGAGTTGCAGGTGCAAGTGTTGGTTCGAGCTAGGCAGTGGTCTTCTTTTGAGTCGTTAGAGTCTTGTAGTCCGAGCGTTATGCATACTGCATATCTACCTTTCTGTTTTGGTACTATATATAAGTATGAATATGTATATGATTTTGAATTTAAGAATCTATATGATTTATTTGGCCCGGAATGGGTATGTCATGTATAATTTGATTTGTTGTACTCTTGATTTATATCCATGTATATCTGTATATTTGTGATCCTGTTGCTTCCACGTTTATTTTGATTTTTTTTTTGCGCACTCTGTATTAGGGTCTAGACCGCCTAGCTTAGGTGTGATTTTGTTTATCTCCCATTTTGTAACATCCCGCTCGCCCGCCCGTACAGGTACGCTGTTTTGAGAGTGTTAGATGCGTATTTAAATTATTATTTATCGAGAGATGATAGAGTTTCGAGCCTCGATTCACCTCTTTTCACCGAATCTGACCTGTTGGAATAAAAAAAGGGGGGAGACCTGCAAAACAAAGGGGTCACCCTCCACTGAATTAAGTCAGTAATCGATTAGGAAAAGAGATAGAGAAAATAACAAAAATGACTAAGAGAGTAATAAAAAAGTAAAGAACAACAGAGGTGCTTGAGCAGCAGGGTGCTTAAGCAGCTCGTAAAGCAGGTCTGACAGGAGCCTTGCACGTAGATGAATCAGTGAATAAATATGCCGTGGATGACGTATCAATAGCTGATATGCCCAAAAAAAGGGTCCCTTGAATGATCAACGAAGAGGCTATGGTGATTAAGAGGACTAGAGGCAAAATCGATTGTCGAGAGGTAAGCAACTAAGATCTTTAAGGATGAGTCTACAAGTGAATCAAAGCTAATTGGTTTCAAGTTTGGAGTAGAAGATTCAAGATATACCCGGATTTGTGAATGGCGAGCAAAGTGAAACGATAAAGTAGAACTTCCAAATAAATCAAGTTTTAGAAGCTGAGTACGGGAAGAAGGAAAAGAAGAGAAAATAGAGATACTTCAGGTTCCAAGTAAGGAAGAAGTTGGATTTGAAAGGAGTTAAAGAAAATCAATCCAACATTGTGAATGCAAATGTATGGAAGGCAACAATGCTAAGGTTTGATCTACGGTCGCATTAGAATTTATTTTTTCCAGATCCAAGCTGAATTGTCGTGTTATGAGGTTGAATTGGGAGATATAGAACCACAAATGGAAATGATAAAGAAAGGCAAAGAGTTTTTGGAGGAAATTGTGAAGTCAGGTTTAGGCAATTGGAGGATGAGTTCATTCCACCAATTTGAACTCATAAAGTATAAGTCAAGGGAACGTTGATCAAGGTGTTAATCAAGGTGAAGATTCGCAACATCTTTGGAGGTCAATACTTGGGAATAAGTCGAAATATCGATTCTATGGGTTTAGAAGACTTTGGTTTCAAGAAGTTGTAATCTCGAGCTATGGAGACACACAAATGGATACAAGGAAAACTTATGAAGATTTTGAAGACTATGGGAAAAACGAGAGATGACCAACAAGTTCAAATCGAACCGTAATTTAGGAGATGAAGAACAAGTTACTGAGCAAAAGCTGACCACTACGGTGACGGGTGTATTGCATTCATGGCACTTGCATCATGCGTCGTATTAAATTATCCAATCTCCTTTATTTATACGTGTGCGTGAATTTCTACTTGATAATTTCTCCAATGTGTTGCATCCTTAATTGTTTGTTACGTGCATTGGCATCTTAAACCAACATGCATTATTTAGTGTTTACTTGGTCGAAAATTTCTCCCACTTGGTTCATCAAGTGTTACTCCAACAGGGTCTTACCCGAATCAAGACAAGAAGATTGTTGGATTGCAAGGTATATGGAATTATGGGGAAAGGAAAATACAGAGGCTCGGAAAGTAGAATTGGATCATGGAATGAAGGAAATAGGGTGTATCCCTACCAAATCACTTCAAAGTGAATGTGACTAAGATCACCAAACACGTGGAATAGTGAGGACCATTTATACCAAGGAAGCAAGTTGAAGAAGGAGAGAATCTTCAATTCAAGAAGCAATGTAACGAGTTCAACGGTTAGAGATAGGAATTCTTAAGGGGGGAGAGCTCGACCAGGAAATAACTTAAATTCGTGGTTTTGCTTGAATGGATCACTCCTAGTGAGAACAATGGAAATGCAAGAGTCAACAAGTAACTGGGTTCTACGCTAATGGCAAGAGATGAAATGGAAGGTTTAGCATTCAAGGGAATTTTAAAATCGAAGTGAATAAAGCTTGGAGAATAATATTGGAAGAGATAAGTGTTTAGAAAGATGAAGATACAAATTCAAGAAATGCTTGAGATTTGGAACTATAAGACAGGGTAAAAAATTGATCGTTGGTAACTTCGGTCGGAGAATCAGCTATGCTAATTTCTTACTATGAGATTTACAAACTAAATCTACAAGGTTGAAAAGATTGTATACGGCATAACGTATCTCATGCATTGGAAACGATGGGACCGTAAAGGAATTACAAGAAATGGTAAGGAGGGTATTGGATAATAAAAGCTGACCCAATCATCATATTCCAAGATGATGAAGTAAGAGTCAATTCAACGAAAGATGGAAGTGGAAAATCTAGGAGAGATCCCAACATGAGCAAGAGGAGTTGCCAATTCCTCAATCATTTCTCCGTGATGAACCGGGGATAATACTAAGACTTGAAGGCTCGGATTCAAGTCATTAAAGATTAGCTCAAGCATCCGAGGAGGTTGAGTATAATTCGTGGAGAAGGATGAATTAATTGGGTTAAGTTCAAGTACACACTCAAGATTAAAAAACTTTGGACCGTGATGTTTATTAAAGATAAGAGGATCGACCGTGTACCGAAGACAAAGTGATCATTGAAGCCTTGAACACATCGTGCATTTTAAGTCATGGCACTAGGGATTAAAGGAATCTCTAACAGAGAATCTAGTGTTGAATCGCATCACAACAATGGAAGATTTTCGAACAACTGTGAACGGTACATCAAGCATCCATGGCATATACATACATGTAACTTTAATTCGAATGATTTTATGTTTCTAAGTGCTTTGGTTGCTTGTTGTCTTAACTGCTTTTGTATGATTCATACTTGATGTATTTGGTATTCTCCTACTTATTTCTTGTGTGGTTGTTGCGCGATTGTTTATTTAATTGTCTGTTTGAGAGACGGGGTTCTCGCATTAACTGTTTGAGAGATGGGGTGCTCTCACTAGTTGTTCGAGAGACGGGGTTCTCTCGTTGCTTGTGCTTGAGAGATGGGGATTCTCTCATTTGTTTCTTATTGCCTATTTAGCTTGTAATTAACGGCAACTTAGGATTTCAAGTGTTTAGGCTTCGGTGAGTTAAGGGTCGTGGCTTAACAACAAACTGAAGACCCCTTGTTGTTGGAAGACCTTTTCCAAACTAATTCCTGACGGGGAGTTGCTAACCCGTGTGGGACGAACACGGGAGAGCTGCTTGAGTGTCCAGAACTCTTAAGGGGGAGAGGTTGTGACACTCCGACTTTTCGACTGTACAGGTACATGCGCCACACGTGTATGTTTTGAGGGTTAGGTCTATTTAATTCCTTTTATTGATTTAATTGTGTGATTTAAACCTTTCTTTTCGTGGTTTATGTTATTTAATTTTTCCGAGCATGCCTAAGTGTTTAATTATTCGTGTATTTGTAAGAATTTTACTTAATTGTCCTTGATTGCCCCTCTTGGAGATGTTTGGTACTTGATTGATAATTTGATGAGAATTGATTTGTCATATGCATAACATTTCATACTTAATTGCATTCTCTTGAATTTCGTAAGGACCAAAGTGCAATTTCATCCTTTTTCTCCCACTTGATCGATATATCTATATACACTTACCTATACATACATTTTTCATTTCATCTTCATCTTCCAAGAATCAAGAACATGGGCAAGACATCTCTTTCACTCCCTCTTTCATTTCAATTCACAAGACAACAAGAGATTCAAGCTTTCTTCCATCTTTTCTTCAAGGAATTCACTCCAAGGCCATCTCTTCTTCCTTTCCGTTTTTCTTCCATTTTCAAGGTATGGTAGAAATTTGTATATTTGATGAATGTGAGTTTAAGATAGGGCTTTCACCTTCCTTGGATTTCGTGACATGTTTTGAAGTTTATGTGATGAATTTAAGCTAATCTAATGCATATATGACATGTTTTACTTGAACTTTGATGCATTCATAACTATGGTATATTTGAGGGTTGGAAGGATGAGTATTTGTGAATCTAAGCATGTTTCTTTGGATTATAAGTGGCCTAAATGAGATATTATGAGTGTAAGCATGTTGTTTGATGTTTTTGGTGCTTTTGGTTGAGGTTTGAGGTGATTTGGTTGATTGGTTTTTTCCTCCCGCGAGTTTCCCCTGTTCTGCTACGTTTTTCTTGCCCTGAAGGACTACCCGAGCGGGTAGTTTTTTGTAGTAAAAAGTACCCGGGCGGGTACTTTAGTCCAGAGAGTTTTCTGCGCTCTTTTTTCCCCGGTAAGAAATGGTAAAGCTGACCTAATCATCATATTCCAAGATGATGAAGTAAGAGTCAATTTAACGAGAGATGGAAGTGGAAAATCTAGGAGAGATCCCAACATGAGCAAGAGGAGTTGCCAATTCATCAATCATTTCGCCGTGATGAACCGTGGATAATAATAAGACTTGAAGGCTAGGATTCAAGTCATTAAAGATTAGCTCAGGCATCCGAGGAGGTTGAGTATAATTCGTGGAGAATGATGAATTAATTGGGTTAAGTTCAACCACACACTCAAGATTAAAAAACTTTGGACCGTGATGTTTATTAAAGATAAGAGGATCGACCGTGGACCGAAGACATAGTGATCATTGAAGCCTTGAACACATCGTGCATTTTAAGTCATGGCACTAGGGATTAAAGGAATCTCTAACAGAGAATCTAGTGTTGAATCTGATCACAACAATGGAAGAATTCCGAACAACGGTGAACGGTACATCAAGCATCCATGGCATATACATACATGTAACTTTAATTCGAATGATTTTATGTTTCTAAGTGCTTTGGTTGCTTGTTATTTTAACTGCTTTTGTATGATTGATACTTGATGTATTTGGTATTCTCCTACTTGGTTCTTGTGTGGTTGTTGCGTGATTGTTTATTTAATTGTCTGTTTCAGACACAGGGTTCTCTCATTATCTGTTTGAGAGATGGGGTGCTCTCACTAGTTGTTCGAGAGACAGGGTTCTCTCGTTGGTTGTACTTGAGAGACGGGGATTCTCTCATTTGTTTCTTATTGCCTATTTAGATTGTAACTGATGGCAACTGAGGATTTCGAGTGTTTAGGCTTCGGTGAGTTAAGGGTTGTGGCTTAACAACTAACTGAAGACCCTTTGTTGTTGGAAGACCTTTTCCGAAACTAATTCCTGACGGGGAGTTGCTAACCCGCGTGGGATGAACACGGGAGAGCTGCTTGAGAGTCCAGAACTCTTAAGGGAGAGAGGTTGTGACACCCCGACTTCTCGACTGTACAGGTACACGTGCGACACATGTGAGTTTTGAGGTTTAGGTCTATTTAATTCCTTTTATTGAATTAATTGTGTGATTTAAACCTTTCTTTTCGTGGTTTATGTTATTTAATTTTTCTGAGCATGCCTAAGTGATTAATTATTCGTGTATTTGTAAGATTTTTACTTAATTGTCCTTAATTGCCCCTCTTGGAGATGTTTGGTACTTGATTGATAATTTGATGAGAATTGATTTGTCATATGCATAGCATTTCATACTTAATTGCATTCTCTGGAATTTCATAAGGACCATAGTGCAATTTCTTCCTTTTTCTCCCACTTAATCGATATATCTATACACACACACCTATACATACATTTTTCAGTTCATCTTCATCTTCCAAGAATCAAGAACATGGGCAAGACATCTCTTTCACTCCCTCTTTCATTTCAATTCACAAGACAACAAGAGATTCGAGCTTTCTTCCATCTTTTCTTCAAGGAATTCACTCCAAGACCATCTCTTCTACCTTTCCCTTTTTCTTCCATTTTCAAGGTATGGTAGGAATTTGTATATTTGATGAATGTCAGTTTAAGCTAGGGCTTTCACCTTCCTTGGATTTCATGACATGTTTTGAAGTTTATGTGATGAATTTAAGCTAATCTCATGCATATATGACATGTTTTACTTGAACTTTGATGCATTCATAACTATGGTATATTTGAGGGTTGGAAGGATGAGTATTTGTGAATCTAAGCATGTTTCTTTGGATTATAAGTGGCCTAAATGAGATATTATGAGTGTATGCATGTTGTTTGATGTTTTTGGTGCTTTTGGTTGAGGTTTGAGGTGGTTTGGTTGATTGTTTTTTTCCTCCCGCGAGTTTCCCTTGTTCGGCTACGTTTTTCTTGCCCAAAAGGACTACCCCCGGGCGGGTACTTTAGTCCAGAGAGTTTTCTGCACTCTTTTTTCCCCTGTAAGAAATGGTAAAGATGACCTAATCATCATATTCCAAGATGATGAACTAAGAGTCAATTTAACGAGAGATGGAAGTGGAAAATCTGGGAGAGATCCCAACATGAGCAAGAGGAGTTGCCAATTCATCAATCATTTCGCCGTGATGAACCGTGGATAATAATAAGACTTGAAGGCTAGGATTCAAGTCATTAAAGATTAGCTCAGGCATCCGAGGAGGTTGAGTATAATTCGTGGAGAAGGATGAATTAATTGGGTTAAGTTCAAGCACACACTCAAGATTAAAAAACTTTGGACCGTGATGTTTATTAAAGATAAGAGGATCGACCGTGGACCGAAGACATAGTGATCATTGAAGCCTTGAACACATCGTGCATTTTAAGTCATGGCACTAGGGATTAAAGGAATCTCTAACAGAGAATCTAGTGTTGAATCGGATCACAACAATGGAAGAATTCCGAACAACGGAGAACGGTATATCAAGCATCCATGGCATATACATACATGTAACTTTTTAATTCGAATGATTTTATGTTTCTAAGTGCTTTGGTTGCTTGTTGTCTTAACTGCTTTTGTATGATTGATACTTGATGTATTTGGTATTCTCCTACTTGTTTCTTATGTGGTTGTTGCGTGATTGTTTATTTAATTGTCTGTTTGAGAGACGGGGTTCTCGCATTATCTGTTTGAGAGATGGGGTGCTCTCACTAATTGTTCGAGAGACGGGGTTCTCTCGTTTCTTGTGCTTGAGAGATGGGGATTCTCTCATTTGTTTCTTATTGCCTGTTTAGCTTGTAATTAACGGCAACTTAGGATTTCGAGTGTTTAGGCTTCGGTGAGTTAAGGGTCGTGGCTTAACAACAAACTGAAGGCCCCTTGTTGTTGGAAGACCTTTTCTAAACTAATTCCTGACGGGGGGTTGCTAACCCGCGTGGGATGAACACGGGAGAGCTGCTTGAGAGTCCAGAACTCTTAAGGGGGAGAGTTTGTGACACCCCGACTTCTCGACTGTACAGGTACACACGCCACACGTGTGAGTTTTGAGGGTTAGGTCTATTTAATTCCTTTTATTGAATTAATTGTGTGATTTAAACCTTTCTTTTCGTGGTTTATGTTATTTAATTTTTCCGAGCATGCCTAAGTGATTAATTATTCGTGTATTTGTAAGAATTTTACTTAATTGTCCTTAATTGCCCCTCTTGGAGATGTTTGGTACTTGATTGATAATTTGATGAGAATTGATTTGTCATATGCATAACATTTCATACTTAATCGCATTCTCTGGAATTTCATAAGGACCAAAGTGCAATTTCTTCCTTTTTCTCCCACTTGATCAATATATCTATACGCACACACCTATACATACATTTTTCATTTCATCTTCATCTTCCAAGAATCAAGAACATGGGCAAGACATCTCTTTCACTCCCTCTTTCATTTCAATTCACAAGACAACAAGAGATTCAAGCTGTCTTCCATCTTTTCTTCAAGGAATTCACTCCAAGACCATCTCTTCTACCTTTCCCTTTTTCTTCCATTTTCAAGGTATGGTAGGAATTTGTATATTTGATGAATGTCAGTTTAAGCTAGGGCTTTCACCTTCCTTGGATTTCATGACATGTTTTGAAGTTTATGTGATGAAATTAAGCTAATCTCATGCATATATGATATGTTTTACTTGAACTTTGATGCATTCATAACTATGGTATAATTGAGGGTTGGCAGGATGAGTATTTGTGAATCTAAGCATGTTTCTTTGGATTATAAGTGGCCTAAATGAGATATTATGAGTGTGTGCATGTTGTTTGATGTTTTTGGTGCTTTTGGTTGAGGTTTAAGGTGATTTGGTTGATTGGTTTTTTCCTCCCCCAGTTTCCCTTGTTCGGCTACGTTTTTCTTGCCCAAAAGGACTACCCAGGCGGGTAGTTTTTTGTAGTAAAAAGTACCCGGGCGGGTACTTTAGTCCAGAGAGTTTTCTGCACTCTTTTTTCCCCTGTAAGAAATGGTAAAGATGACCTAATCATCATATTCCAAGATGATGAACTAAGAGTCAATTTAACGAGAGATGGAAGTGGAAAATCTAGGAGAGATCCCAACATGAGCAAGAGGAGTTGCCAATTCATCAATCATTTCGCCGTGATGAACCGTGGATAATAATAAGACTTGAAGGCTAGGATTCAAGTCATTAAAGATTAGCTCAGGCATCCGAGGAGGTTGAGTATAATTCGTGGAGAAGGATGAATTAATTGGGTTAAGTTCAAGCACACACTCAAGATTAAAAAACTTTGGACCGTGATGCTTATTAAAGATAAGAGGATCGACCGTGGACCGAAGACATAGTGATCATTGAAGCCTTGAACACATCGTGCATTTTATGTCATGGCACTAGGGATTAAAGGAATCTCTAACAGAGAATCTAGTGTTGAATCGGATCACAACAATGGAAGAATTCCGAACAACGGTGAACGGTACATCAAGCATCCATGGCATATACATACATGTAACTTTAATTCGAATGATTTTATGTTTCTAAGTGCTTTGGTTGCTTGTTGTCTTAACTGCTTTTGTATGATTGATACTTGATGTATTTGGTATTCTCCTACTTGGTTCTTGTGTGGTTGTTTCGTGATTGTTTATTTAATTGTCTATTTGAGACACAGGGTTCTCTCAATATCTGTTTGAGAGATGGGGTGCTCTCACTAGTTGTTCGAGAGACAGGGTTCTCTCGTTGTTTATGCTTGAGAGACGGGGATTCTCTCATTTGTTTCTTATTGCCTATTTAGATTGTAACTGACGGCAACTTAGGATTTCGAGTCTTTAGGCTTCGGTGAGTTAAGGGTTGTGGCTTAACAACTAACTGAAGACCCCTTGTTGTTGGAAGACCTTTTCCGAACTAATTCCTGACGGGGAGTTGCTAACCCGCGTGGGATGAACACGGGAGAGCTGCTTGAGAGTCCAGAACTCGAGGCAGTGGACCTGGGGACCAGGTCCTCTTAAGGGGGAGAGGTTGTGACCCCCCGACTTCTCGACTGTACAGGTACACGCGCCACACGTGTGAGTTTTGAGGGTTAGGTCTATTTAATTCCTTTTATTGATTTAACTGTGTGATTTAAACCTTTCTTTTCGTGGTTTATGTTATTTAATTTTTCCGAGCATGCCTAGGTGTTTAATTATTCGTGTATTTGTAAGAATTTTACTTAATTGTCCTTAATTGCCCCTCTTGGAGATGTTTGGAACTTGATTGATAATTTGATGAGAATTGATTTGTCATATGCATAACACTTCATACTTAATTGCATTCTCTTGAATTTCATAAGGACCAAAGTGCAATTTCTTCCTTTTTCTCCCACTTGATCGATATATCTATACACACACACACCCCTATAGATACATTTTTCATTTCATCTTCATCCTCCAAGAATCAAGAACATGGGCAAGACATCTCTTTCGCTCCCTTTTTCATTTCAATTCACAAGACAACAAGAGATTCAAGCTTTCTTCCATCTTTTCTTCAAGGAATTCACTCCAAGACCATCTCTTCTTCCTTTTCCATTTTCTTCCAATTTCAAGGTATGGTAGAAAATTGTATATTTGATGAATGTCAGTTTAAGCTAGGGCTTTCAACCTCCTTGGATTTCATGAAATGTTTTGAAGTTTATGTGATGAATTTAAGCTAATCTCATGCATATATGACATGTTTTACTTGAACTTTGATGCATTCATAACTATGGTATATTTGAGGGTTGGAAGGATGAGTATTTGTGAATCTAAGCATGTTTCTTTGGATTATAAGTGGCCTAAATGAGATATTATGAGTGTATGCATGTTGTTTGATGTTTTGGGTTGAGGTTTGAGGTGATTTGGTTGATTGCTTTTTTTTCTCCCGCGAGTTTCCCCTGTTCTGCTACGTTTTTCTTGCCCCGAAGGACTACCCGGGAGGGTAGTTTTTTGTACTAAAAAGTACCCGGGCAGGTACTTTTGTCCAAAGAGTTTTCTGCACTCTTTTTTCCCCGTTAAGAAATGGTAAAGTTGACCTAATCATAATATTCCAAGATGATGAAGTAAGAGTCAATTCAACGAGAGATGGAGGTGGAAAATCTAGGAGAGATCCCGACATGAGCAAGAGGAGATGCCAATTCATGAATCATTTCTCCGTGATGAACCGGGGATAATACTAAGACTTGAAAGCTAGGATTCAAGTCATTAAAGATTAGCTCAAGCATCCGAGGAGATTGAGTATAATTCGTGGAGAAGGATGAATTAATTGGGTTAAGTTCAAACGCCATACTCAAGATTAAAAAACTTTGGACCGTGATGTTTATTAAAGATAAGAGGATCGATCGTGGACCGAAGACATAGTGATCATTGAAGCCTTGAACACATCGTGCATTTTAAGTCATGGCACTAGGGATTAAAGGAATTTCTAACAGAGAATCTAGTGTTGAATCGGATCACAACAATGGAAGAATTCCGAACAACGGTCAACGGTACATCAAGCATCCATGGCATATACATACATGTAACTTTAATGCGAACGATTTTATGTTTCTAAGTGCTTTGGTTGCTTATTGTCTTAACTGCTTCTGTATGATTGATACTTGATGTATTTGGTATTCCCCTACTTGGTTCTTGTGTGGTTGTTGCGTGATTGTTTATTTAATTGTCTATTTGAGAATCGGGGTTCTCTCATTATCTGTTTGAGAGATGGGGTGCTCTCACTAGTTGTTCGAGAGACAGGGTTCTCTCGTTGGTTGTGCTTGAGAGACTGGGATTCTCTCATTTGTTTCTTATTGCCTATTTAGTATGTAACTGACGGCAACTTAGGATTTCGAGTGTTTAGGCTTCGGTGAGTTAAGTGTCGTGGCTTAACAACTAACTGAAGACCCCTTGTTGTTGGAAGACCTTTTCCGAACTAATTCCTGACGGGGAGTTGCTAACCCGCGTGGGATGAACACGGGAGAGCTGCTTGAGAGTCCAGAACTCGAGGCAGTGGACCTGGGGACCAGGTCCTCTTAAGGGGGAGAGGTTGTGACCCCCCGACTTCTCGACTGTACAGGTACACGCGCCACACGTGTGAGTTTTGAGGGTTAGGTCTATTTAATTCCTTTTATTGATTTAACTGTGTGATTTAAACCTTTCTTTTCGTGGTTTATGTTATTTAGTTTTTCCAAGCATGCCTAAGTTTTTAATTATTCGTGTATTTGTAAGAATTTTACTTAATTGTCCTTAATTGCCCCTCTTGGAGATGTTTGGTACTTGATTGATAATTTGATGAGAATTGATTTGTCATATGCATAACATTTCATACTTAATTGCATTCTCTGGAATTTCATAAGGACCAAAGTGCAATTTCTTCCCTTTTCTCCCACTTGATCGATATATCTATACACACACACCTATACATACATTTTTCATTTCATCTTCATCTTCCAAGAATTAAGAACATGGGCAAGACATCTCTTTCACTCGCTCTTTCATTTCAATTCACAAGACAACTAGAGATTCAAACTTTCTTCCATCTTTTCTTCAAGGAATTCACTCCAAGACCATCTTTTCTTTCTTTTCCTTTTTCTTCCATTTTCAAGGTATGGTAGAAATTTGTATATTTGATGAATGTTAGTTTAAGCTAGGGCTTTCACCTTCCTTGGATTTCATGACATGTTTTGAAGTTTATGTCATGAAGTTAAGCTAATCTCATGCATATATGACATGTTTTACTTGAACTTTGATGCATTCATAACTATGGTATATTTGAGGGTTGGAAGGATGAGTATTTGTGAATCTAAGCTTGTTTCTTTGCATTATAAGTGACCTAAATGAGATATTATGAGTGTATGCATGTTGTTTGATGTTTTTGGTGCTTTTGGTTGAGGTTTAAGCTGATTTGGTTGATTGGTTTTTTCCTCCCGAGAGTTTCCCCTGTTCTGCGACGTTTTTCTTGCCCAGAAGTACTACCCGGGCGGGTAGTTTTTTGTACTAAAAAGTACCCGGGCGGGTACTTTAGTGCAGAGAGTTTTTTGCACTCTTTTTTCCCCGGTAAGAAATGGTAAAGCTGACCCAATCACCATATTCCAAGATGATGAAGTAAGAGTCAATTCAACGAGAGATGGAAGTGGGAAATCTAGGAGAGATCCCAACATGAGCAAGAGGAGTTGCCAATTCATCAATCATTTCTCTGTGATGAACCGGGGATAATACTAAGACTTCAAGGCTAGGATTCAAGTCATTAAAGATTAGCTCAAGCATCCGAGGAGGTTGAGTATAATTCGTGGAGAAGGATGAATTAATTGGGTTAAGTTCAAGCACACACTCAAGATTAAAAAAATTTGGACCGTGATGTTTATTAAAGATAAGAGCATCGACCGTGGACCGAAGATATAGTGATCATTGAAGCCTTGAACACATCGTGCATTTTAAGTCATGGCACTAGGGATTAAAGGAATCTCTAACAGAGAATCTAGTGTTGAATCGGATCACAACAATGGAAGAATTCCGAACAACGGTGAACGGTATCATCTAGGCTCAAATTTGGGTTAATTTGGTTAAGAAATAAATTAGTTATGATAAAAACCGTAAAGGGTGGCAGTCACGCGCGAAGGTCATGTTTCAGGCAAGTTTCGGGGGTTCAAACGAGCTTAGAATAATATGATGTCAGGTTCTAAAACTTCCAATCTTTGATACGAGTCCAATGTCACTTGTGGAATTCGAATCCGAATTCCCGAGCTCAAGATATAAATTTCGGAACACAAGGCGCACTAAAACAAGTTAGGCCCTCGAGTCCCTAACAAATAAAACGATTTAAGAACCATATCAAACGAACTCAAAAACGCAAAAGAGCACGTAAGAGAATTCATAACTTATATACTTCATGTATATCACGTAGTCACCAAAATCGAAAATAAGTACGGGGTCAAACAAATTAAAAACGGGGTCAAACGGGGGCAAAACTTTCAAATATTCTAACATATGCGTAACAATTAATTCAAATAAATTCAAGAATAACATTTAAACATTAAAATAAACATATAATTACATAAAAAAATAATTTAAATGCGCATGTAGCACTCTCGAAACTGCGTACCTGTATAGCCGAAAAATTAGGATGTTACAAACCGGGGATCGAGCCAAGCTTGAGGAGACAAAGATCGGAGTAAGGCTCTCTTGATGTTTCCTTGAAGGTTGGAATTCATTACCACCCGATAGGGACATTGAGGTTGTCGTGATCTTTATCCCGGAGTAAACCATGTCGAAGATTCCCTACCTGACAGCTTCAGTTTTGTTGTTGGAGTTTAAGACGTAGTTCGATGAGCTCTCAGAAGGTGGTTTCATCCATTCGAGTACTTCTTCGTGAAGTGCTCTAGTCCTATCTAAGAAGAAGACGGGACTTAGGGTGAGTATAAACTACCGTGAGCTGCACAGGTTAACTGTGGAAGATAAAATACCCTCTTTCTGTCTTCGAGGAGTTGTTCGTTCTTCTTCAGAGTTCGTGGACGCGCCAAGTGTGGGTTCTACAAGGGTATTATCGACTACGTGTTCGGGTTGAAGAACCGAGAATTGCCTCAGAGAATAAGTCTCTAGTGTTATCGGGATTCAACAAGGGATACGTCTTTCTTTAGGCGGCTATCCCATTGACATGACAAGGAAGAGGCAAGGTTTGAGTGGGAAAGGGTGTTGGAAGAGAGTTGCCTTCGGTACTAACTATGTTTACCCGAGGGTAATCAAAACTACTCTGTTTCAGTCAAGGCACTAAGGAAGGATTTGGTTGCGCGTGGCTTTTGGAAGAGAGTAGTTACATCTCTAGAAGTGCAAGGTCATGAGAGTTAGATCCCACTCATGGTTCGAGGACTTGAAGAACCGGTAATGATGCGTTGGCATAAAAGAGATGTTGTAATCTTCGTGTAGCAATGTCAATGTGCCATCGGTTGAAGAGCGAACATTAAGAACCGGAAGGATACTCTAACTACTTCCGAATTGTAGCGCCTCCCCAACACTACAACCCCGCACCGCAATACTCCCTGAGTGGAGGTTAGACCCAACACTCAGGAAATACTACGGCGAACGGTCAGGATAATATATGAATGGAGTATATGTCACAATGCCGCGGAAGATAAAGAGATCCAACTTTACCAATGAACGGGGAGGATAACGTACAATGAGCAAGGATTATCATTATTGATCAAAGTAGTTCGCAAAAGAGTATAACAGGTTGACATGCAAGGACAAAGTATGAGATGGTTTGTTTCTACAGAGAGTAGGCTCAAGATAGTGTACTCTTAGGATCGGATCCAACCTACGGTTGTAATGCTTCAAGATACCTCTAGTTGTCGTTCATTGATTCCTGAAATGATACATTTTAAAATAGGCGAGAGGGTTAGTCAAAGTGACTAAGTGAAGGGGGTATAGTAGTTTATATATACATGTATATGTATATATTTTTATATGATCTTGAAGATCTTGATCTACAATAATAACAATAGGATATAGCAAATATGGAACGGTTCATGATATGTTTAAAACAGGGATAGGGGTAGTTTGGAATATTTGTAGAAGTATGAACCGTTTGTAACAAGAACTTTATTGCCCACAAGCTAGGCCCACAAGGTAGGTTTCAAAATAGTTTTATGTAGATACATAGATATAGGCATGATTTCAGTTGAAAATATTTTAACCCTCGCCAATACCGGTAGTCAGACATTTTAATGTGGATTCCAGTGCGCCTGAAAGTATTAAGTACTATAGGCTTAGAACTAGGTTCCTTATTTTAATCAAATAAGCACATAAAACACAGAATGTTCATGTATAAAAGGATTACACATTATTCTAATCAAGTAAACACATAAACTATATCATGTTAGAGAGTTCCCGGTAAACTCTAATTTTAACCGTTTAAGGGAAATTAAGTAATTAATCAGGTTTCATGAATTCTTTAACCACTTAAATATTTATTAATCACATTATAATCCTAATTAGAACATTAGAGTTGAAATTTAGAATTTAATTTGACAATGTAGGTTATATTTTGAAAATAATTCAAAATTTACCGATTTTTGGAAAATTCGGATAAAATCTTTATTTAAAAATTCCAAAACTAATTTTATAATTGTTTTAATAATATTTTCGAAATATTCAGCTTATGGGTTGACCAAAAAGTCAAAATTACTATTTAAAACATTTACTATTCAATTTCTTATGAATTAAACACTTTGTAAGATAAAATCAATCTCACACACACACACTAGCACACGGTCCACACATTGTTCCAAGAACATCAAGAACATATTCTTAAGTATATTTGAATATTCAAAGGAGGTGTGTAACATACTTGATCATATTCATATTTGTGACATAGAATTTGAAAAATAATATAGCAAAATATATAAATTCTCTATGAAAAATAATTCTAAATAAATTGTTCTAGGCATGAATTTAATCAAACAAGATCATAAATATTTAAATCCATGAATGTACTATATCATATCATAAATCATGCATTTAATTAAATATAATTCATGAAAATGTAACATATTATATCTAATCATGAAATATTAATTCATAAAGCATAAATTCACATTAAAGCATGAATTAAAACATATTAACTGTACCAATTATATTATATTGACTAAGCATGAATTAAAGAAAGAATTTAAAACATAAAATAAAAACTTACCTTGGGAGAGGGAAAGAGTGGCGTGAGGGAGAGAGAGAGAAATGAAGGGATTTGGATGCTTTAAATGTGAGGTTTGAGGGGGTATTAATAGGTATTAAACTGGGACCTAGAGGGAATTATAATTTTGTGTAGGAAATGTGGACAATTCTTGATCATAAAAGTGTAGATGTGGAGAAATTAGGATATCAGAAGTGTAACAATTTTGTAGGAAAAATGTGGACAATTCTTGTCCCTACACCTAGCTTTCTATGATGTCATGGATGATGTCATAATTAGATATAAAATAATACAAAAATAATTTAAGGGACTAGAGACGAGAGCTTGAAGTAATGAAAATAGTAAAAGAATGAGTTTAAAATGAGCTTTGGAATGATTATAAACACTTTACGTTTAAGCGTTTAAAGTTAAAGTAGTAAAGGTTTTAAAATAGGAAAAATATGATAAAATACATAAAATGAAGCTAGGATGACAATTAATTTCCGAGAAAGTGATCATGATTCATAAAATAATTCGAGGATTATTTTGAGTATAATATCGAATAGGAAAAGTGTTTGAATACGAAATACTTTAAAGTTAGGGTTTTCAAACGATTTCTAATGCTACGGGAGTTTGGATGAAAATTAGGGTACGGGAATGATATCAAAATTCATAAAATTTTGTAAGGGTTCATTTGAGCCCAATATTGGATAGGTAAAGGTGGCTTAGAAAATTTCTACGTTTACGAATGAATAGTGACTACGGACTTCAGAAGGAATTCTTCTTGGCCCCGAAATCCGGGATGTTACACGAATTCTATTTGGAAATGGGAGCAAATGACCGAGGACTTTGTGTCCAGTTTGCTAAGGCTAAGGAGATCTGAATGAGAATTGAGTGGGGACTCGTTTCAACGAGTTGACCCTTTTCTCTTAGCAAGGTTGTTCGACGAGGTTTTGAAAGCCTCATGGTTTGAAAAGAAGGTCAAGGAGTCTACAGTTCAGCTGGATCAGATTGTCGCAGTGGAAGCATGCGTTGAGTTCATCTCAGAGTCGTTCAGTACCCTACCTCCGACCTGAGGACAGGTCCTTTTGAAAGAGGGGAGTTTGTAACATCCCGCTCATCCGGCCGTACAGGTACACGCTATCTCGAGAGTGCTACGTGAGCATTTAAATTGTTTAATTATGTTTAATATATTGTTTAATTGATATTCTTGAATTTATTTGAACTATTTGTTAAGTATGTGTTTAGAATTTTGAACGTTTTTGCCTCTTTTGCCTCGTTCTTGATTCGATTCTAATTTTGGTGACTACGTTATATGCATGAGTTATATGTGTTATGAACTTGTTTACGTGCTTGTTTTATGTTTCTTTAAGTTCGTTTGGTACGGTTCTTGAACCGTTTGATTTGTTAGGGACTTGAGGGCCTAACTTGTTTTAGCACGCCTTAGGTTTCGGAAGGTGTAACTTGAGCTCGGGAATTTGAATTTGAATTTTGGAAGTGGCGTAGGACTTGTAATAAAGAATGGAAACTAAAGAACCCAACTTTGTATATTTCTAAGCCTGTTTGACTCTTCGAATTTTGCCCGAACTGAGCCCGTGTGACAGATTCGCCACCTTCGCCCGTTTTGCTCATAACCGACCCGTTTCTTAACCAAATTAACCCGCATTTGAACCCATTTAACCCTTATTCAATCCCCTATTTCCCTCTCCACCCCTGATTTTGGTTCAACCTAGGGAGAAGAAAGAAAGAAGTAGAAAACCAGAAAGAAAGGGAGAAGAAAGGAGAAGAGAGCTGGCATTGTTCACAACTTGCAATTTTGAGCTCGTTCGACCTCCGTTCTTCATCAAATTCAAAAGGTAAGTACATTTTTGTGACCTCCATCTTCTTCTTATCTTTCTTTTAAGTCTGATTTTGTGACTCCATATTGAATCTCTTCAATACTTTGTCAATGTACATCGACTGTGATAGTCCTATTAACTTTCTAGATCTATCTCTATAGATTTTAATTCCAAGGATATAGGACGCATCACCAAGATCTTTCATCTCGAATTGGTTCGATAACCATAACTTAGTCACTTTCATGTCATCCTTCGAATTCCCAATAAGAAGGATGTCATCAACATAAAGTACTAAGAATTGCACTGAGGTCTCCAATTCTTTTCTATACACACATGATTCATTCGAAATTTGGATGAAGCCAAACGCTTTGACCGATTCATCAAATCGAATGTTCCAATTCCTAGAAGCCTGTTTCAATCCATAGATTGATCTTTGGAGTTTGCAAACCTTTTGCTCACTCCCACTGAATGTGAAACCTATGGGTTGCTCCATATAGCTGTCTTTGTCAATGTCACCATTGAGAAAGGCAGTTTTCACATCCATTTGCCATATCTCATAGTCATAATATGCAGCAATGGCAAGCATGATCCGAATAGACTTTTGCATTGCAACTGGCGAAAAAGTTTCATCAAAGTCCACGCCGGGTCTTTGAGTGAATCCTTTTGCAACCAGTCTTGCTTTGTAGGCTGCAATGCTTCCATCAACTCCAAGCTTTCTCTTAAAATGATTAAACGAGTTAATCGGGCCAAGAGGGTTCCACACGTGTGAAGCCACACGTGTGGGTCACGTGAGTGACACGTGTCCTTGTGACACGTGTCACACACGTGAATATATATATATATATTGTATATATATATATATTAAATAATTAATTTGTTAATTATTTAATAGACTTTGGTTTAATTTTGAATTAAAAAGAAAGTCTTATTTTGGAGAAAAATAATCCAGTTAATTAATTGTGAATTAATTAATTAGATAAAATAAGTTATTTATTTTAAATAAATAAAGTATAAAATTATCCAAAAATAGTTTGGATATTTTAGCTCTCTTGAAAGTTGATTTGAATTTGAATTCAAAGTCAAAGTCAAAATTACTTGATGATCAAGTAATAGGAGAGAGGGACCAAAATCCTTAGCCCACAAGGACTAGGATTTTCGGTCCTCCCCCTCTTATAAATAGGGGAGCTCGAGCTCCTCTAGGAGCTAATTGGCAATTCTTTTGGTTCATGTGTTGAACACCATCCTTTCTCAAAGATAAACGAAACCCTAGGTTAAGCCTAAACACTAACTAGAGAACTAGCATCCTTACTAGTTAGATTGTAGTCAAGTTGGTGGACTATCTCTAGAGAGCTTCAAGTTAGAAGTTTGAAGACTCGAGCTTTACCAAGGAGAAGGGATCAAGCCGCGAGAAGAGCGTTCTTGGGTGGCTTGAAACGCTTCAAGAAAGAATAAAAGAAAAGTAAGTTTTTTATCTCTACGAATTTGGTTACACGGTTGCGAGTCCAAGATCCTTTTGTTGGAAAAATTTTAAATTTCCGTTGCTTTTCTGATTCAGTTTTCCAACAAAATGAGCTAAATAATCCATGCAATTTAACGTTTAAAATCAGAAATTTCATGCAGAAAGTGTGATGGTCGCGGCCGCGACCCATTTCCTTCATGAAATGGTAGCGGCCGCTACCCATGCAAAATTCGGATTTTTGATCAATTTTTCCATAAACTCGAAACATGGCTAAATTAGGGTGTTGGCCGAGACCAGAAATACTTGCAATTTTGGTCACGGGCGCGACCTGAAGACCTCTAAATGCGTGAGAGGGTCGCGGCCGCTACCGTTTTCCTTCATGGTTTGATCGCGGCCACGACCGACCTGTTACAGCAGCAAAAATGGAAAAAAAACAGAGCAGAACCATACCCTCACTTTACCAACATGCTCAGCTATGAATTGATATCAAATATGCAATGAAATAAGTCCAAAACTTCATGCAAACATGCTCTCCAAGTGATCAAACGTGAGGAAGGGAAGAAGATAACCATCCCATGAAATTCATCAAAGTTCCATCCATGGAAACTCATTAAACACTTAACCATCATAAAATACATAATCATGAATGTAAAGAGGAAGTTAAGATAATCATTTTCATGCTTGAAATCAACCTAAATCATCAAGGAATGAGAGAGATCAACATATGACTTCAAAACCTAACTATTTATGTATATCCTCATATCTCCAAGTATACCAGCTCAAATTCAAGGAAACATGGTTTAAAATGACACATATTGAATGTATATTACAACCCTAAGCTTACCTTGTGGATTGGATGAATTTTGGAGGAGATTTGAGCTTGAATCTCCAAGGTTTGGCAAGAGCTACGGGAGTAACTGGAAGGCAGGGGCTTTGGCCTAATTTTTCCTTATGTGTGAGGGTTGGTTCGGTTGAGAGAGATTAAGATCAGATATTGGGATTAACTAGGGTTCCATAGCCTCCAACCATGGTTAATTTTGTCAAGGTTTGAAGGAGATATGGCATTCTTAGAGAAGGATGGCAGATTTGCATCCGTTTCAGTTTTCGGTTGAATTTCGGGGGTTCAAATGATCTTAAAAAAATACGAGATTAAGTTTATTGAACCCAAATTTTTGTTATGAGTTCAACGGATTGACGAAAATCGATTTTGAGTTCCCTATCTCAAGATATCACATACGGAACCAATGGTGCGCTAAGTGCCCGTTAGCCCCCGGTTTGGTTCCAAACATACCAAATAAATTTAAAACGCAATCAAACGAATCCGAAATTGTAACCTGAGCATACATACATATTCACGACACACATATCTACAATATATTAAATTTCCACAAAATTCCGAATTCATTTCATATAGTAACGGCGCGCAACTTGTCACGTAAATGCAAATTGACCAAGAATTCATATGATTTCAAATTTCAAATAAAATTTAAGAATCAAATTTTAAATATTTATTAAAAATATAGTGAAATATATATTATACAAAATTAATTAAAATTACAATAAGAATTATCAAATCAATTTGTTATGCAATTAAATAATTTAAACGCACAATTATGGAACACATAATTACTCATGCACAAGTGGTTCAAGTAAGCGTATTCGTTCCAATCCAAATATTGCACATACTTCAATTAATCACATATTTAACATTTAAATAAAGAAATTGAAATGTAGAAAACACTTATAGCCAATCAATTCGTGCAAATTAGTAAACACATACATCCTTTTAAAATACGGAAAAGTTGGGGTGTTACAATCTCTTCCCCTTAAAAAGAATCCGTCCTTGGATTCACTACTTGACCGAACAAATAATGAGAGATTCCCCGTCTCTCACAAGCAACACGGAGAGAGCCCCGTCTCTCGAGCAAGAATGTGAGAACCCCACCTCTCGCAAGTGAAGAGAGCATCCCGTCCCTCAAACAAAAATAAGAGAATCCCCATGTAACGCCCCGACTTTTTGGCCGTACAGGTATGACGTCACGAGTGGGTTTAGATCGAGAGTTCTGTGACTTATATGTGTTTTAATTGCTAAATGATTATTTAATTTATTAATTTTGTAAACTAATTGCTATTATGTGAACTATGTGACTTAAGTGATTATGTTAATTAAACTTGTTTAGTATGTTTAATTGTTAATTGTATGTTATATTTTGTTATGTACCTATTTGATCTTATATGAAATCCTTGGACTCAATTAAACTTGGTTTCGGACCCCAATTATTTGCCAACCAAACTTTCGGGACCCACTTGGAGCCCTTAAATTATAGAAGGACCAAAGTGCAATTTCCTTTCTTCTTACCCTCATATTACACGATCCAACCCCCTCCCCCTATTTCATTTCATTCTTCTTCTTCCTTTCTTCTAGCTACAAGCTCCACACCCTTCCCCCTTCTTTTCCCCAAATTCGATCCATGCAAGATCAAGGAGACAAGAGATTTCTTCAAATTTATGGTCCAAGAATTCAAGCTTCAACCATTTCTTCTTCCTTTCTTCCATCCTTTTCCAAGTTTATCTCCAGGGCGGAGACTTCTGAATTGAATAGGCACCCGGTATAACTCGTATCATTGTTTCGTCATCTTCCAGGTGAGGGTGTTTTCGTTTTAGTTACGTATTAAACCCTACAACCGTATGTGACAAGATTTGGCAAAAAACCTATTATAGTTATATATATGGGTTTCAAATGAACGTACCGAGTAAATATTGATCGAGTAAATATTAATTGATCGAGTAAATATTGATCGAGTAAACCATTCTCAAATGGATAATGATGGATATGGTATGATTCTTATGAATCAAACGTTTTGGCGAGAAAGAATGATTGATTGATTGCACTGATTGGGGCCCAGGGGCTTGGTGTGAGTGGGGACCCGAGGAGGCAAGGGCTGACGGTAAACCCTCACACTAGTCCCACTATCGAACAGCGGTACCGGACCTCGTCAGGAGATTGGCGGGGAAAGGGAGCTGAGTGCCGTCTGGGGAGTCATGTAACCCCTTTTGGCCAATGACTAGGTGGTCGGGCCTTGCAAACCCACTACCAACCCGGAGGAAGAAGGTTGGAACTTGTTTATTGATTGAAAATGATTGAATGATTGATTGATTGATTGATTTATTATAATGGATAGGCACTGTGCGGGAAGGCCGGGAATCGGATTGCCCAAACAAATATATTTAGGACATGGCATGTGATCTGAGTGTATTATGATATATTGCATGATCACCTATTTAAAGTATTAATGATATTTGTCGTACACGGTCGGAGTTTGGTTGGAGATTGTGCACGCTCACTCGCCGAGCCTTATTGATTGAATATGATTTATGAACTTAATGAATTTAATATGAATAGTCGTAAAGTCTGAGCATTGCTTAGTCATTCTTTTGCCCTTTATGGGAACTAACTTTAAATAAAACCTTGCTCGGGATTTATGACTTGCATGTGCATGTTTCTATATTATATGTATAGCTCCTGCTCACTCAGTCTTCTAGAGACTGACCCCTCTTTCCCACCTTTCAGTTGCTTGCAGGTTTTGCTAGGCGGAAGTCAAGTTTTATTCTCTTGTCGAGTCACTTGTACACTCGAGTCACATTTTACATTCTTTTATGATTTAAATTGTATTTCCGTTAGGTATTGGGCCTGTGTGCCAATTTATGATTATTGTTGGATATTGATTCGGGACAGATTGTATGTTTAGTTGAACCCGTTGTTAGGTTGCATGATGGATTTGAATTTATATATTGGAGTTGTCGGACTTGTTACCGTTGTTGAATTGTATGAATTACACATTATTGCTTCCGCATTGCACTCTTGGTTACTTTTGATTTATTTGGTACAGGGTTAGTTTCCGCCTAGCTAGGTTATCTTTTATTTTGTCTCCCGTTCGCTATGAGTCCGGTTCATGCTTGGACTATCCATTTCACGTGTGGACTAGACTTGTAGTGCGGGGGATGTGGCGCCTGTCGTCCCGGGTGCTACACCCCATCTCTTACAAACAACGAGAGCACCTCGTTTCTCAACCAAAATAAAGCAAGGAAGTCTCCAATACTACCGAGCAACACAATGCAACAACATAATTAAAATCACGTAAGACGCCCAAAGTAGGAAATAGCTGTCATCCACGTTGATTATCATTTACTCAAGTAATTTAACATGATAAGGAATCATAACACATAATAAAATTTATTTCAGTTAAATCTCGCATGAATGCATGTATCATGGATACTACAAGTACCGTTCACAGTAGCCGCAAAATTTAGAATTGTGAGTTTCATTGTCCAATGCATGATTTGCCCCAAAAATAAACTCAGTGCTTGGCTTGTCTTTAAACTCTTCAGGGTACCCCAGCGAAGTAATTATAGATCCTCTTCGAATTTTATCCTTGATTCCCTTCGGACTTTTACTACTTCTAATTCTCTTCGATCTTCCATCATTTCCTATAATCCTTATTCAACCAACCCAACTCTTTTTAAATAACTAAGCTTATCCTCCTCGAATACCCTTAAATCATTCGTCCCGAAATCAGATCCATAGCTATTTTCTTTATCCATGTCAAAGCCTAACATACCATTGAAATAGCTATCCTTGGCGTCCTTAAAAGTTTATTCCCGACCTTAATATATATCACCCAAATCTTTCCCTATCTTCCGTTCAATTTACCCTTTTTACTCTCTTTAAACCTTTAAGGTGAAATTTGTTATTCGGCTCCTACAATCCTTTAATCGAAGATATGACGTTCTTGATGATACCTAAAGTTTGATTTAAATTTCCCCAATGTTTATCCTTACCGGTTTTGTTTTTTCTTAAATCTCCTTCCGAACTCATTGAACCAAGCTTTATTGACAGCATCCCTTTCTATGATAACTCGAATCGGTTCCCTATTAACAACTCAGCTTAGGAGTTTCTCCAACCCCTTTGTAACTCCTTTATCTTCAAATCGACTTACATACGTAGAACGATTCAACGAGCTATCTTCTCTATTCCCAGTGGAAATCTTCAACCCAAATTTCGTAGCTTAGCTCTCATTTTAATGGTCAAGCCTTAAAGTCGTCTTATTTGTTTCCACTCACCAACATAAAATCCCCAGATCTTCTTAATTGCACTTCCGTTATCACTATTATTTATTTCTTCGACCACAACTTCAAGTTTCAATTTTTTGCCTCTTGGTTATGCTCTCCCTCTTAAAATTTCTATCGTTAAACATTGAACTCCATCGATCCTTCTTTCATCGAAACTCTTGATAGAACAATTCATTTGGGGGGAGGGGGGGAATTTTTAACAGACACAGCAACCCAAAGATTATACCTCTTAACTTCCCCTTAAATTAGCTTGCCAATCGCAACACCCTTCTCTATTCTTGTTCAATCCAACCACCCTGAAGCCAAATCTAGTCTCACTTTTCCTTCTGAGTTCTTTTCCACTGACCTATTACTTACTTGAAGTTCTTTATTCCTGAGTCATCTTCCTTGTCATGTGCCATCCCATTATGTCTTTTTCTCTTAACTCAGATATGGCCCGAATGAACAGATACTTGATAAATGAGATGAAAGAACTTCCTATCAAATAAACACTAGAATACATGTCGGGTCAAAATGAAAATGCACTTGGCACACTTGTAACAATTAAATATGCAGCACATTAAGGTAACAAAATCAAGTAGAAATGCGCACACATCATAAATAAAGAAAATAAATAAGTTGATGCGAAGTGTGATGCACGTGCCATGAATGCTTTGGAACCTGTCACCAATATAGTAAACGGTTAGCTCGGTAGCTTTTCCTCGTTCCTCCAATCACGGGGTTACTTTGGCTTGCGAATCATGCCTTATTTTCCCCACGGTCTTCAAGTTGTCCATGAATCTTTGGCATCACTTATATCTTCCACGGTCCGGAATTGAAATTTTCCGACCCCTGATTTCTTCGACATCCACTAAATTGGCATCTGGATTTCTTCCCGAGAATCACCCTTCAACATTGCCCAAGTTCGCTTACACAATTGAACCCTAATGTAGTTCTGAACCCTACTTCTCAACATCACCTTGATCAAGACTCCTGTGCTTATCCTTTAAGAGTGGAGATTAGTGAATTAGACTCGTTTTCCGATTGCTTATACTTGAACACATGATTTCCTCCCAAAGGGTCTTTGCCTTTCTTTACCCTTTCCATTTGTTGCTCCATATTTTCCAATTCAACCTCACAACACGACAATTCAGCTTGGATTTTGAAAAATGAACTCAAATCTTGTCCTTAGTGTTGTCACCTTCCATGAATTTGTATTTATCACCTTACTTGCCTTTCCTCAATCCCTTCCTGACTTGTCTTCCGTCTTAATCGAAATCTAGAACACCCCAATCCGAACTCTTCCTGATCTTGACTTTTACAACTCAAGTTCTAATCAATGGGTTTATTCAGAAACCCTGCCTTAATGTCTCTTGGTGCATGACTCCCACCAGACCCCCTTTTACCTAGACTTTTCTTCATTAATCCGAGCCCTGAATCAAAATACCTTCAAGATTCATTCACTTCATTCCTTAGATTAAACGATCCCATTGAATCCAATTATCACATCCTATGTAGGAGAGCCTCCTATACTAATCTTCGGAGTCATAAACATTCCACGAACAACTCTTATTTCTTCAAATGTTTCTCTACCCTTGCATCTCGAAAACGGTCCTCCATTCTGACTCCTAGCCCTTAAATCTAACTCCATCTATGAAGACCACGCATCCCGAATTCTCTATATTCTTCCTCAGTGGTTCTTCCTATCTTCTATGCCTCAAAAGAACTTGCAATAGGGCGTTGTTAAAACGACACTTGGCCGTGGTTTGATAGTATCTTCATAACCTGTCATTTATTACTTATTTCAAGAGTACATATATGCAATTAGCGAATGCTCATGGCACGTATTCAACACGAAAGACACCGATCCAATGTAAGGATGCAACATTTAATTCAACAAGATTCAAAAGAAAGCAATTTCATATTCAAGATTGATGCAATGCACACATTGTCATGTAGTTTCTAAGCCATACGACCTAGCTGACTCAAACACGATACGAGAACACCGGTTTTAGAACCGGGCTCTGATACCACTTAAGGATGTAGCACCCCGCACGTGAGGCACCACATCCCCCGCACTGTGGCTCAATATAAGTAACGAAATGGGAAGTCCACACCCGTACCAAACCATAGCGAACGGGAGACAAACAAAACAACCCTCCTAAGCTAAGCGGAACTTAGACCTTGCAAATATAACCAACCAACAAAACATAATGCATCGAAAAACTAAAATCCAAACACATGCATTGCCATGGGCCTGCAGAAATTAAACACACGAACTACAAGCAGACTTGGGCTCCTCAGGCCTCTTCTTAACTCAGAACATAGCCCGACAAGGGCATTTCGAAAACAGATACATAAAGAATCAAATTCATAATCTTACAAAGGTGAATCATATACGATTTAAATACATATGCGAGTGCAGAGACTCTTCTAACTTAACTTGACCGACTCAAAGACTCAACACAACCCCCCTAGCTCGAAACTCCAAAGCCAAACCTGCGCACTAAAAGGTTGGGGAGGGAGAGGGTCAGTCTCTAGAAGACTGAGTGAGCCGGAGTGATACATATATATAAAAACATGCACATGCAAGTCATAAATCCTGAGCAAAGTTTTATTTAAAGATAGTTCCCAAGGGGGAAAGAGAATAACTAAGCAATGCTCGGACTTTACGACTGATCATATTAAATTCATTAAGTTCATAATTCATAGATAAACATAAAGGCTCGGCGAGTGAGCGTGCTAATGTCCAACCAAACTTCGACCGTGTATGACAAATATCATTAATGCAATATATCTTAATACACACAGATCATATATCATAACATAAGACATAGTCGTTTGGGCAATCCATGTCCCCGCCTTCCCGCACGGTGCATAACAATCATAACATAATCATAATCATAAAATAAGTTCCAACCTTCTTCCTCCGGGTGGTGGACGGGTTAGCAAGACCCGGCCACCGGTCCATACATAGGCCAATGGGGTACTTGAATCCCACAAGGGAACTCAGCTCCAATTCCCCGCTAAACCTCCCAGTGAGGGCCGGTATCACCGTAAATGTGGTGGGACTAGTACAAGGGATCACCGTCGGCCCATGCCTCCCCGGATAAACTTGCACTATGTCCCTGGGCCCGTGCATTCATAATCATATTCTCGCCAAAACATTTGATTCATAACAAAGATAACATATTTCATAATTCATGAGAAAAGGGGTTTACTCGATCATAATTTACTCGATGACTCTACTTTGCAAATTTCACATATATATATATATATATATATATATATATATATATATATATATATATATATAGTTTTGTCCAAAGCTTATTACATAAGGGTAGTAGGGTTTGATACATAGCTAGAAGAAAAACACGCTCACTTGGAATACCACGAGACATAAAGCATAAGAAACGCGGGTGCCTATTCAAATCGGAAGTCTCTGCCCTATAAATGAACTGTACAAGAGAAGGATCAATGTGTACTCGTGAGAATTGACTCAATATGTGACCACATAGACGCACGACATGTTATGCACATGATATGAGATGCATAAGAAGCATAAATCAGGGGATGAGGTCATATAATCAAGTAATTCATTCAAAACGTTCCGTACATAGTGGTTTCATATTCATGTGTTTCATATCTTTCATAAATCCTTCCAAATTAATTCAAGGAATTCAAATGAAGCACGTAATACATAGTATACCATGTATACAATTTATATAAGTTATTAAAAGGGAGTAAGATGCCACTTAAGGTTCAAACATGAAGCATCAAGGCATACATGTATCGTTTAAATTCATTTAAGTTCATGTCCTTCATATATCAAGCCAAAGCAATCCAAGAATTCCAAATAACAAGCATAAGACGTTATATAACACATATACACATCATACAAGTCATAAAAAAAGAAATAAGAAGCAATTAGGGTTCATCTTGGAAGCAAAAGACCCATGCATGCGCACATTAGGAGCATTAATGACATATTGATACATAACTCAGAAAATATTCAATGAAAAATCATGAAACTTCAAAATACATAAGCTAACACATTATATGACATGTTAATGAAGTGATTGAACAAAAAACGAGCTAAATAATCCATGTAATTTAACGTTTAAAATCAGAAATTTCGTACAGATAGTGTGAGGGTCACGGCCACGACCAATTTCCATCATGAAATGGTAGCAGCCGCTACCCATGCAAAATTCGAAATTTTGATCAATTTTTCCATAAACTCGAAACATGGCCAAGTTAGGGTGTTAGCCACGACCAGAAATACATGCAATTCAGGTCCCGGGCGCGACCTGAAGACCTCCAAATGAGTGAGAGGGTTACGGCAAATGCGTGAGAGGGTCGTGGGCGCTACTGTTTTCCTTCATGGTTCGATCGTGACCGCGACCGACCTGTTAAAATAGCAAAAATGGAACGAAAACAGAGCAGAACCATACCCCCACTTTACCAACATGCCCAGCTACGAATTGATATCAAATATGCAATGAAACAACTCCAAAACTTCATTCAAACATGCTCTCCAAGTGATCAAACGTGAGGAAGGGAAGAAGATAACCATCCCATGAAATTTTATCAAAGTTCCATCCATGGCAACTTATTAAACACTTAACCATCATAAAATACATAATCATGATTGTAAAGAGGAAGTTAAGATAATCATTTTCATGCTTGGAATCAACCTAAATCATAAAGGAATGAGAGAGATCAATATATGACTTCAAAACCTAACTATTTATGTATATCCTCATATCTCCAAGTATACCAGCTCAAATTCAGGGAAACATGGTTTCAAATGACACATATTGAATGTATATTACAACCCTAAGCTTACCTTGTGGATTGGATGAAGCTTGGAGGAGATTTGAGCTTGAATCTCCAATGTTTGGCAAGAGCTACGGGAATAACTGGAAGGCAGGGGCTTTGGCCTGATTTTTCCTTATGTGTGAGGGTTGGTTCGGTTGAGGGAGACTAAGATCAGATATTAGGCTTAACTAGGGTCCCATAGCCTCCAACCATGGTTAATTTGGTCAAGGTTTGAAGGAGATATGGCATTCTTAGTGAAGGGTGGCAGATTTGCATCCGTTTCGGCTTTTAGTTGAATTTCGGGGGTTCAAATGATCTTAGAAAAATATGAGGTTAAGTTTATTGAACCCAAATTTTTGTTATGAGTTCAACAGAGTTGACGGAACTCGATTCCGAGTTCCCTAGCTCAAGATATCACATACGGAACCAAGGGTGCGCTAAGTGCCCGTTAGCCCCCGGTTTGGTTCCAAACATACCAAATAAATTTAAAATGCAATCAAACAAATCCGAAATTGTAACACGATCATACATAACATTCAAGACACACATATCTACAATATATTAAATTTCCACAAAATTCCGAATTCATTTCATATAGTAACGGCGCGCAACTTGTCACGTAAATGCAAATTGACCAAAAATTCATATGATTTCAAATTTCAAATAAAATTTAAGAATCAAATTTTAAATATTTATTAAAAATATAACGAAATATATATTATAGAAAATTAATTAAAATTACAATAAGAATCATCAAAATAATTTGTTATGCAATTAAATAATTTAAACGCACAATTCGGGAACACATAATTACTCATGCACAAGTTGTTCAAGTAAACGTATTCGTTCCAATTCAAATATTGCACATATTTCAATTAATCACATATTGAACATTTAAATAAAGAAATTTAAATATAGAAAACACTTATAGCCAATTAATTCGTGCAAATTAGTAAACACATACATCCTTTTAAAATACAGAAAAGTTGGGGCGTTACATTGTTTGAGTCCGAGTTCGAGTCTTTTGCATTTGGTATCTTTATCTTTATGTTCTTATATTATGTATAAGTATGGATATGTATAAGATTTTGAATGCACAAATTTGTATGTTTTATTTGGCCCGGGGTGGGAATATTCGTATCGTATGTAACTAATTGAATTAGTGGGATATTATATGTCTGTTTGTTGATCATGTTGCTTCCGCATGTATTTTGATTTTATTGCGCGCTCTGAATTAGGGTCTAGACCGCCTAGCTTAGGTGTGATTTTGTTTGTCACCCGTTCGCTGTGGCTTGATGTGTGTGCAGAGTCGCTATTTCGTCACACGTGTTTGGTTATGGTGCGGGGGATGTAGTGCTCTACGATCCAGGGTGCTACACATATCATATCATTTCATATGTATGTTATGCATCATCGTGCGTTTTCTTTAGTTCATGATCGAATCTGAGTCTCGGGATTTATGTTTGTTTGTCACAGAGTAGCTTCTGGAGGACATTAAACCCGAGGTGTAGGTCTTGTTTGGGTGCTTCTTGGCCTCTTTTGGCTTTGTTGATGGTGAGATTTAGTATTTTCATTTTTGTTAAACTTCCTACAACCCTTATGTGATTTTTTTAAGCCCGCATGCGACTATACTACTTATATAGCTAAATTTGTGTCACTTATGATATTTTGATGACCTTATGAATGCGTTTTGGACCCCGAAAGCTATATGTATAGGCTTATCTAAGATTAACTTTTGAAAGTATGTAAGTATGTACGTTATGTTATGTATGTTGCGAGATGAGCCTTGAAACATAGGCGTATGCTATGGTAAGGTATCTTAGGCCCTTGAGCCATGGGTCGGGCAACTCGGTACGGTGTTGGGCCGTCGATGTAAACCCCGGACATAGTCTCCATTTGAGGCACTTACACTCGACTCAGGGAATTAGGGGAGGCGTAGTACTATTGAGCTTTTGGTGTAAAAGCCGGGGAGGACCCTTGTGGGATATTCATTACCCATTGGGATATGTAATGCAATGGATGATGAGGGTTCGCTACCTAAGTCGTCTTAGGTGTGTCGGGTGGAATTGTTTATGCTTTCGTTTTATTTGTATGTATGAGGTGTGAAGGATGAAGATGCTCGTACTCGCCGAACGTATGTTATGTTATGTTGGATTATGAAATGGGGATAACAATTTATGATATTATGTATATGGTTGTTTAAAATGTTTTGGAATGCAAAACCTGTTCTCGATTCATAACCGTTGTTTAATTCTTGTTATGCTCTATATTTATGTAGTGTGTGGGTGTACGTTACCCCCTCACTCACTTGGTGGACTGACCCCACCTTATTCTTTTAGTTTTCAGATTTTGAGCTCGAGCTAGGTGGAGAAGTGAGTCGGTTTTATGTATAGCACCCCGCAACGTGGGTCACCACATCCCCCGCACCCAAGCCCAATCCACATATGAAATGGGAAGCCCGTACATGGACCAAGCAGTGGCGAACGGAAGACAGATAGACATTGTAGCACCCGAAACGATGAGCACCACATCCCCTGCACTATGAGCCTAGTCCACACATGAAAGGGAAATCTATATATGCACTAAACTCATAGCGAACGGAGACAGAATAACAAATAATCCTGCGCGAGACGGGACTAGACCCTGTACCAACAAGTCAACAAAGCAGAGATGCGGAAGCAAGGTAACATGCATTCACAACAATAAAGTAAATGCAATTAAAATAGGAAAGTAAATACAGGTTCCACTAAAGTCCTAGAAACCTGTCCCAAAACAATACAAGCAATAATATAAAAACGGGTTCAACTAGGGCCCTAAAATCCTGTCCCGAGTTCAATAAAGCCATAAAGATACAAGGTGGCCTACAAGGCCCGAATACAAAGCAGGAAATGAATATGAGGTACGATGCAGTGCGGACAAGACCAAGACTCGAACAAGAACCTCGACAGACTCCCGCCTAACGACCAATGAACCTGCAAGACAACAACTAAAAACAACGAGAAGAAGGGTCAGCCAACTGACTGAGTGAAGGGGTTACGCACGTATATATATATATATATATATAGATACATGCATAATTCCATTGTACATTATTTGTGAAGGAAACAGTTGTCAGGAAATCAGGATTTAAGCAATACGTACGGGTGGAATTACGTTCATACAAGCAGTGTAATGCCTCGTGTCTTCGTACGTACAGGTTTATGCCACGTGTGAGTTTAATTTTCGTATTTGCATTTAATTTCATAATTTAAGCTGATGCTCTACATAAATTATGTTTTCTTATTCGATTCTTATTTGAATTATTTGGAATATTTGATGAGAATTTACCCTATTTGAACTAATGATAAGAATTCTTCGTTATGTGAAGTCTGTGAACGTGGAATATATTTCCCGAGCATGCTAAATTCATGAATTACATGAATTACATGATTTTAGGACATAGTTTAACTTGATTTGGGCTTGTTTGAACATGAGTGGACTCAATTGAACTTTGTTCAATGTTTTGGGCCTTTTTGCAAATTGGCCACCCTTGAGTCTTTTATTCGTATATTGAGCTCGGTAACTTGGATTCGAGATTCGTCTGTGGTGTTGGGCTCATTTCGATGATTCGGACCCAATGCAACTAACCTCATAACTTTTTGATGTCGTTTCACCCTCCGACGAAGCAAATTTTAGTCCCTTTGACTCATAAGCATAACCCTACCCATTTTAGCCATTCATAAATCGGACCGACCCCTATCTTAACCCGTTTCTTAGTCGTTTAGCTGAAAATATCCCCTTTCTCTTCTTCATATGCACGTACCATCTGGGGGAAAAAAGAGAAGAAGAACAAGAGTGCCTTTCTCCATTTTCATGCCTTCATGAGCTCAAATCTTCGCCATACTTTATCATCTCTTCAAATAAAGGTAGGGATTGTATTCTTCACTCTTCTAACTTGTTTTTCCTCCATGAAATTCTTGCTTTAAGTTGGTATATGTATAAGTATGTATAAGAGCATGAATAGTTAGGTTAATGGTGATTTTTAATTCTTGGATCAAACATGTGTTATATGAACTTATATGAGTGTTTCCTTGCTCCCTAAAGCTTCGATGTTTCATTTCTTGAACTTAAATTCATGGGAATTGAATATATGATGATCCACCATTAATGTACCTTTAGCTTGAAAGCTTCAAAACTTGGATTACGATGAAGTTTTATACATTTTGTGGTTGACATGAACTCATACGTGTTAGTAGGGACCTAATGCATGGAAATGATGGGTTTTCTTGCATTAATGTTGTTACTTTTGCTTCCTTTCTTGTACACCCTACTGCTGCTGTTATTTTGGGAGAAAAATAGGGGGTTTACAGGGCATTCGTTGCAGAAGAAGGACTAGACACGCCCGTGTCCTCCAAGATCAATTGGAAGCTGGGTTTCTGACCTCAGGCACGCCCGTGTCTCCTTTTTGCCTAAAAGGGAGACAACCCCGTGTCTCCAACCCTTTTTCATATTTGTACCAAGACACGGGCGTGTCGTTATTTTGCCTTGAGGGGAGACACGGGCGCTTGCACATATGTACTGTTTTGTTCTTCGTTACCTATTCAAACAAACTCCAATAAACCTGAAATTTAGACCACTGAAACCTTTTCAAGTCTAGAACATTCTCCAATTGGAATCATCTTAAAATTCATCCTGGTTTGTGAGATATAATTGGTCCATTTTTGTGTCGCCACTTCGTCAAAAATTTGTTTTCGTTCCACTTCAAGCTTACGCCATTTTCAAGTCTCTTTGAACTAAAATTCAAACCATATATCATTGAAAGACCTGCTTGTCTAGTTTCATATCCAATAAACAAAACTTAATTCCCACTTCTAGAACTCGAGATATTCCCAATTTTCTACAGCTTGTGTATTTCCAGAAACTGTCAGCTTTTACCAAAATCCACTTCCTTGTGTTCTTTTCACTCCCTCGACTTTCGTATATGATTTAATCGATCTATTATGCTTCAAACTTGTATCTATGATGACAATGGTTTATTAAATGATGTGTTATGATATTTTTACGAATTTTATGGCCTGATTTACGAGGTATAAACGTGACTTTTATGTATAAATGTTAAGTGCTATATTATGACCTTCCTTGTAACCCTTGTATTCTTTATGAACTTTAATGGATTTCTTACATTCTCACATAATCTTTATGCATTGTAACATGTATTATGATATATTATGAATTGAATATTGAACGAACGAACGATATTGGATGAAAGAATGATAATGAACGGACACGATTTATTCGTGTAATGAATGAAAGGCTCGTTTAAGTGACTAAGTGGCATTAATTGTGCACATGAACATCTTCCTAGCACATTATTATTTCTTATGCACGTCATATCATGTTAATTCATTGCCGTGGGTCATATTTGGTTCATTTGGAGTCTTGAGTCTCACGAAAGCACTGTATTATCTTTTTGTACAGTTTTCTCCAGGACGGAGAAGTGTCGGGTTCATAGGCTATCTTCAAGTGTTCTTTCCTTCTTGGTCTTATTCGGTAAGGTGTAGCCAAGTGGGTTTCTCTTCTGTTAGATAAAATTTGTTACGCCCCGATTTTCAGACAGTCAGGTATGCTCGACACGTGTGGGTTTCGAGCGTAGGATTTTATTTTATTATTTTCGTTTATTCAATTTATACATGTTATAATAATTCTTATAAATTGTATTTCGACATGAATATGTGAAAGTGCATGAAATGCGTGTCAAGTTGAGAATTCTTGTATGAATGGAATTTAATTGTTACATGAATTAATTGTCCAAATTTGTATTAATTGCATGTTTGTCCTTAATTGTTCATTCTCCTTTCTTTAAGGACCTAATTGCATGAAATATTAAAGGACCTAATTGATCTTTTCCAAACTTTAGACAATAATTGCATAACTTATAGAATTTGAAGGGTTAAATCAGAAATACCCTATTTTGACAAATATATCGGTTTAAGCTTCATCATGCTTCCATTCATTTCATTTCATCAAGAATCATCATCCCTCTTGTGCTTCTCCCTACCGAGCCAAAACTATGGAAAAAGGAAGGAGGAAATCATCATTTTCAAGCTAGAATTTGCTAGGAAACTTCATGAATTCAAGCTCAAACACTCATACTCATCATTTTCTTCCACTTATTTTCATCTCAAGGTATATATGTTATTCTTGATCATATTTGAGATAGCTAGGGTTTGGGATTTATATGCTAGATGGATGAATGGTAGATGGAAGCATGATTATGTGATCCTAGGTTGAGTTATGGCATGATTTAATTATGAAATTCTTGAATATTTGAGCTTGAATGATCAATAGGAGCTTGAGCATGAAACTTGGAAATCTTAATAGTATTGCATGGTTTACTTGTTTAAGTGTTATACTATCATTTATTGAACATATGTGCATCTTATTTCCAGGAGTATTGGTTGTTGTGATCAAATATTGGAATTTGTTACTTGCTTTGTTGCTTCCCGTAACCATGCTCTGTTTTTCCTCTGTTTCTGTAAGTTGCAAAAACAGGGAACGGGCGTTCCCCTCTTTTAAACTAAAACTAGGCGGCCAAGCATGGGAACGGTCGTTCCCATTTTGGCCTTGGTGCCGGAAGGGCCGTTCCCAGCTAAGGCATACTTTTAAAATTGAAATCGTTGGCGTGTTTTGGGGATTTACGGGAACGACCGTTCCCATTTACAAAGGGAACCCGGAACGGCCGTTCCCACCTGGCTTGCAGAACAAAAGTTTCTGCATAAAATTACAAAAATAGCCCCTCGATCCGACGACTTCTTTGACCCCGATTTGCTATTATATGATCCAATATGTACTAAAACAACATGTTATTATGCTACATTGTGTATTGCTTGATGTCTCGTGTATGATCATGCCGTGCGTCATTATATGGAATAATGTCCTTGAATTATAGTCTCATGCACGTACATTGTCCCGTTTCATGTCTAGTTATTCTCCAGGGCGAAGATTGGGGGTCATGAGCACGTTCACGCATTCACGAGTCGTGTGTCGCCTGTCAGGTGAGGTTTAATTTCTAGATATATAGAACCCGTATAACCTTTACGTGATTTTTGGCGAAAGGTATTTATATTATAATTTCATGAAAGCACTTATCCTTTCAAGTTATGTTATTGTTCATGAATTAAGCAAGTAGGTTATGTTAGTGTTCACGAATCAAGCATGCCATGTTCATGAAAGCAAGTACGTGCGTTCTCCTGGCCAGGCTCTCCTTAGTGAGGGTGCTGGGCTGGTCTTTGGGCTGGTGGTTGTCTATCCAACCATAGGAAGAACAATACCCTATCGTGTACGTGTGTTCTCTTGGCCAGGTCCTCCTTAGTGAGGGCGCTGGGCTGGTCTTCGGGCTGGTGGTTGTCCGTCCAACCACAAGAAGAACAAAGCCCTATCGTGTACCTGTGTTCTCCTGGTCAGGTTCTCGTTAGTGAGGGACCACAGGAGGAACAAACCCTATCGTGTTACAAGCAAGCCATGTATTGATTGCATGATTTCCATTCCATGAATGTGCTAATTGATTACAATATCGCACGATTGCATGATAATTGAATTGTATGATCACCTAATGATTAACAAGCAAGCAAGCATGTTCATCGATTGCATGAAAGAACAAGTATTTAATATTGATAGTTGTATTCTCGGGCGAAGCTATATTATTATTGAACTTGTATATTTATCTTTTATAAATCTTTACCCGAGAATATGACTTGCATGTTATCTGCGCTAATATGTATATAAACCCCTCACTCGGTATTCACAGACTGACGCCTCCACCTTTCAGGTTATTGCAGGTGCACGCTAGGCGGGAGTCGAGTCGAGTCCAGTTCATGTAGTCGTGTCATCCGTGGTTCGTGTATTTAATTATTCTTGTTAATTACGGAATTGTAGTTATTGTTATTGTTTAATTGAAGACGATAATGTATTGATATGTAACTTTAGAATATATCTTAATTGGAAAATGAGAAATGTCATGATTGGGTAAATGGAAATATTTGATAGAAACTAGTTTATGCTTCCGCTTTATTTTGTTGCATATATTAGTAATCCCGCCTAGCTTGTCGTGTATTGCATTGTCACCCGTTCGCTATAGGTTGGTTCATGTACGGATTGGCCATTTCGTGTGTGGATTGACCTATAGTGCGGGGGTGTGGCACCTCCACGTGTTCGGGGTGCTACATCTAAGGTGGTATCAGAGCCCGGTTGCAAAACCAAGGTTCTAGTGTCGTGTCGTGTCGAGTCTTGGTCGTACGGCATAGGAATTATTTGATAATTTGAGAGTCTTGCATCATATCTGAATGTCTTGATCTACTTGAACTCTTTGAATTGATTGAAATACCTGATAACTTGTGCCCTTGTATTGATTTATGTATTCATTACCAATTTATTTATCTTAAATTGCTTGAAACCTATGTGAACAACGTGTTTTGTTTGAACATTTATGAATTAGTTGTTGCATTTTATATTAAATTCTCGTTATTGGCCTCAACTATGTGACATGAGCACGTCTTATCCGCATGCATTTAGTTTCAATTAAGTTGTGAGTGACAGGTTTCGAGAAATATATAAATCAAGGCCGGGGATTTTGAAGATTAAAGAGACTGATCAACCGCCTGGGCTAAAGTTGCGATTTGGCCAACAAGGAATGGACGCTGGAATCGAGTCTAACATTTCTACGGTGCCAGGTTCTTCAATGCATTCATAAGCACGTGCATCATAATTGTTAATTAAATTGCTTCTCATTATAAAATATCGTTATGAATATTATTGAGATTATCTACTTGATGCATTAAAAATATGTTTGAATTAGTTGAAATATTTAATTTTCTTTGTTTATGAGTATTTCTGTAAATCAATATAAATGTTCCAACGGGTGGCATTTAAATTGTTGGTAGGTTGCTACATGCATTGTCACTTTAACCATCATGCATTATTTAGTGTTTATTGATTAATAGGTTTCCCCTATGCTCTGCACAATCCTTGCCTCTATTTCTACCAACTTGAATTTAAAGAAGAGGTTTCTGAATTATTGGGTATCATGGTTGTAATCGGGTCATTTGACTTCGCTTGAAGTTTAGAAATATTCGGGACTGTGAGAATTTATTGATCAAGGATTTAGTAGGAGAGGGTATGATATAAATATTTGGAAAATTTTGGAACGGGGAAAGGTTGATAAGTCCAAGAAGATAAATGTTCAGTGGGTCCTTCAACCTTTAGAAATTAATCTGTACTTCGGAGATGCATTGCGAGTAAGAGAGTAACTTTCTTGTTTCGGACTATGGCGCTGAACTTGTAAATGTCAATTCGCTGGAAAGCATTAGGTGAGTGTAGGATGTTGAAGAATTTTAACATCAAACCAAAGTGGTGACAGTCAGGGAGCTTCAAGTTGAGTATGTTGATAACAGAAAGAATTAGAAAAGGATCATCAATCAAAATTTTGATTAACGACCAGGGGAACGAGGAAAAGGTTACAGGAATGGAATCAGCAGAGAAGCTTGCAAGTGGAAAAGGACAGAATAAATCTAAAGAATAAGAAAATTCTATTTTCTTAAGGGGGAGAGTAAGTCTGGGAATAAATTGAAGTCTGCAGTTAGATAGCACTCGGGAAAGTTGGAAACCTCAAGAAAACCGATTTTCCTAGAAACCTCTATCAGAACCATGTGAAAGAAGTTCCAATAACTTGAACTTTTCTCCCTCTTATTCAAAGAAAAATCCCATCATCGACAGTACTTTGTTATAGCCGTTTTCCGTTAGGTGGATACACCGTTTATGATTTTCTGGTGGACTCAGGATATCATTTGACTCAGTAAATAGAAAGGATTCAGTTGCGTAATACTCGGAAGCAATCTTCAGTTTTAGTAGGTTAACTCCGACAAGAGTTTTCTTACGAAGTTATTACTTATACCCTAGAGATGTCTGTGAATGTACACCGTGCTTCCATCCGTGTGGTTACCATGAACACTTCAGAAAGATGAAAGCTTGGGCAATCCTTCCTTTTAAGATATTTCGCAGAGTGTTGGGTACGTCATCAAAAATTCTCGGGATTAAATGGAAGGCATTTTTCGAGGATTTAATTCCTTTGGTTCTATGTAAAAGTGCTTGTTCGGGTATTCTCATGAGATAACCACCTGGATTCCCTTCCGTATTAAATATCCGCCGTGTTATTTGCTAAGGGAATAAGAGCTCAACTTTCGAATTTCAAATAATGGGTTAAGACTTGTACTTCAGGAACATGTTTTACTTGGATTACCGAAGTATAGAAAAAGGGAATCCAAGGGTTACTTGCAATTCCAAAACCGGAAGGTGAATATGGGAATTGATCTAAGAAAAGTTCAACCGGCAAATCTGAGGATATAAACGGGTATAAAGATGTGGTGAATAATGATGATTTACGGATTATGTTAGAAAATAGCACAAGGGCAGAGATGGTTACTAGAAATGGGAATGTCGAACCGTAATGGTACCAGGCGAGCAAAACCTCAACTAAAGAATCAAGTATTCGACTGAATCAATTCAGTGACAGAACTGCAATCCTCGGCGAACGGTACACATAATCATGCATACCATGTGCACCATTATTCTATTATTATCATTATCTTGTTATTTATGTACGTGACTCCTTGTTTATTATTAATTATTATTATTATTATTTCATTATTTTTGCATATGATTCCTTTATTTTTATTACTTGTTACGTGAACGATTATTTGCATAAGTGATAAATTTTATTTGACCCTTATGTGTTAATTGTAAATAATTATCTAAGTGCTTGCTTGAATTTTTTTTCGTGTGCGTGAGAGACGGGGATTCTCTCGGGGTTGTCAAGAGACGGGGTTCTTCTGTTAATTGTTTGAGAGTCGGGGCACTCTCACTATCTTAATTACTTGTCAACTTGTGTAGTGGAAGGTTAGATTTTCTTATAAGTGTTTAGAATCCCGAAAAGTTGAGGGTCGTGATTTAACAGCATTGAATCTCGCGGATTGAAGATCTCTTTCTAACTAATCCCTGACGGGGAGTAGCTAACCCGCGTGGGATGAACACGTAAGAGCCAATTAAATTCCAGGAATTCAGGACATGGAATCCGAGGACGGATTCTCTTAAGGGGGAGAGAGTTGTAACGCCCCGATTTTCAGACAGTCAGGTACGCTCGACACGTGTGGGTTTCGAGCGTAGGATTTTATTTTATTATTTTCGTTTATTCAATTTATACATGTTATAATAATTCTTATAAATTGTATTTCGACGTGAATATGTGAAAGTGCATGAAATGCGTGTCAAGTTGAGAATTCTTGTATGAATGGAATTTAATTGTTACATGAATTAATTGTCCAAATTTGTATTAATTGCATGATTGTCCTTAATTGTTCATTCTCCTTTCTTTAAGGACCTAATTGCATGAAATATTAAAGGACCTAATTGATCTTTTCCAAACTTTAGACACCTAATTACATAACTTATAGAATTTGAAAGGTTAAATCACAAATACCCTATTTTGACAAATATATCGGTTTAAGCTTCTTCATGCTTCCATTCATTTCATTTCATCAAGAATCATCATCCCTCTTGTGCTTCTCCCTACCGAGCCAAAACTATGGAAAAAGGAAGGAGGAAATCATCATTTTCAAGCTAGAATTTGCTAGGAAACTTCATGAATTCAAGCTCAAGCACTCATACTCATCATCTTCTACCACTTATTTTCATCTCAAGGTATATATGTGATTCTTAATCATATTTGAGATAGCTAGGGTTTGGGATTTATATGCTAGATGGATGAATGGTAGATGGAAGCATGATTATGTGATCCTAGGTTCAGTTGTGACATGATTTAATTATGAAATTCTTGAATATTTGAGCTTGAATGATCAATAGGAGCTTGAGCATGAAACTTGGAAATCTTGATAGTATTGCATGGTTTACTTGTTTAAGTGTTATACTATCATTTCTTGAACATATTTGCATCTTATTTCCAGGAGTATTGGTTGTTGTGATCTAAAATTGGAATTTGTTACTTGCTTTGTTGCTTCCCGTAACCATGCTCTGTTTTTCCTCTGTTTCTGTAAGTTGCAGAAACAGGGAACGACCGTTCCCAGCCTCAAGGCATTGTGGGAACGGCCGTTCCCATTTTGGCCTTGGTGCCGGAAGGGCCGTTCCCAGCTAAGGCGCACTTTTAAAATCGAAATCGTTGGCGCATTTTGGGGATTTACGGGAACGACCGTTCCCATTTACAAAGGGAACCCGGAACGGCCGTTCCCACCTGGCTTGCAGAACAAAAGTTTCTGCATAAAATTACAAAAATAGCCCCTCGATCCGACGACTTCTTTGACCCCGAATTGCTATTATATGATCCAATATGTACTGAAACAACATGTTATTATACTACATTGTGTATTGCTCGATGTCTCGTGTATGATCATGCCGTGCGTCATTATATGGAATAATGTCCTTGAATTATAGTCCCATGCACGTACATTGTCCCGTTTCTTGTCTAGTTATTCTCCAGGGCGGAGATTGGGGGTCATGAGCACGTTCACGCATTCACGAGTCGTGTGTCGCCTATCAGGTGAGGTTTAATTTCTAGATATATAGAACCCGTATAACCTTTACGTGATTTTTGGCGAAAGGTATTTATATTATAATTTCAGGAAAGCACTTATCCTTTCAAGTTATGTTATTGTTCCTGAATTAAGCAAGTAGGTTATGTTAGTGTTCACGAATCAAGCATGCCATGTTCATGAAAGCAAGTACGTGCGTTCTCCTGGCCAGGCTCTCCTTAGTGAGGGTGCTGGGCTGGTCTTCGGGCTGGTGGTTTTCCGTCCAACCACAGGAAGAACAATACCCTATTGTGTACGTGTGTTCTCTTGGCCAGGTCCTCCTTAGTGAGGGCGCTGGGCTGGTCTTCGGGCTGGTGGTTGTCCGTCCAACCACAAGAAGAACAAAGCCCTATCGTGTACCTGTGTTCTCCTGGTCAGGTTCTCCTTAGTGAGGGCGCTGGGCTAGTCTCAGGGCTGGTGGTTGTCCGTCCAACCACAGGAGGAACAAACCCTATCGTGTTACAAGCAAGCCATGTATTGATTACATGATTTCCATTCCATGAATGTGCTAATTGATTACAATATCGCACGATTGCACGATAATTGAATTGCATGATCACCTAATGATCAACAAGCAAGCAAGCATGTTCATCGATTGCATGAAAGAACAAGTATTTAATATTGATAGTTGTATTCTCGGGCGAAGTTATATTATTATTGAACTTGTATATTTATCTTTTATAAATCTTTACCCGAGAATATGACTTGCATGTTATCTGCGCTAATATGTATATAAACCCCTCACTCGGTCTTCACAGACTGACGCCTCCACCTTTCAGGTTATGGCAGGTGCACGCTAGGCGGGAGTCGAGTCGAGTCCAGTTCATGTAGTCGTGTCATCCGTGGTTCATGTATTTAATTATTCTTGTTAATTACGGAATTGTAGTTATTGTTATTGTTTAATTGAAGACGATAATGTATTGATATGTAACTTTAGAATATATCTTAATTGGAAAATGAGAAATGTCATGATTGGGTAAATGGAAATATTTGATAGAAACTAGTTTATGCTTCCGCTTTATTTTGTTGCATATATTAGTAATCCTGCCTAGCTTGTCGTGTATTGCATTGTCACCCGTTCTCTATAGGTTAGTTCATGTACGGATTGGCCGTTTCGTGTGTGGATTGACCTATAGTGCGGGGGTGTGGCACCTCCACGTGTTCGGGGTGCTACAAAATTGACCCGATATATCTAATGTGCAATGTTTTCAGCCAACTTATTATATATATATCGAGTCTTTACTAAAGAGTCAATGATTTAACGTTGAAACCCTTTTCTTTTAATGAAACCTTACCCAATATTTGGCGAGATCAGTGATCACAATGAATAATGGGGGCCCTGGGACTAAGTGTGCTTGGCTATCCGGGAAAGCATATGCTGACGATGATCCCCGTGCACTAGTTCCAACAAACAATGACGATGTTACTGGCCCTCGCCAGGAGATTAGTGAGGAATGGGAATCTGGATTTTGGGGCTTCATGGACCCCACTAGCCATAATGAATGGGTGGACGGGTCTTTGGCCGAGTCCGTGCACTAACCAGAGGTAAAAGAGGTAATTGATTATGCATGAATGAATGAATGTTGTCTGATCGCTAAGAAATTAATGAATGTTTAATGCGCACGCAAGGAGAAGGTTGGAGAATTCGCCCACTCTCGCTAGGCTCACGTAATGACCTAATGTAATGAATGAGTGGAATTAAATGTTGTAATCCCGAGCGTTGTGTTCTTTGTTTTCACCCACTTGGGAAAATGTTTCAAAACCTCGCACGGGATTGTAACTTGCATGTGTGGGTATTTAAATTCGGTATTATTATTGTATTAACCCTGTTTTATACCCACCAATCTCCTAAAGACTGAACCGTTTTGTTTTTAGTTTTCTTGCAGGTTTTGGAGTGTAAGGTGGGGTCCTGAGTCCGTAGAGTCTTGGAGTCGTGTATAGCTTTTTGTTTACTTTCACACTGATATCATATAATTGTTATTTATGATTTTAAATGCCTGTGAGCGCTTTAATGTTCTAAATTTGAGAGCCTGTGAGCTCTCTACTTATATTATGATTATGGCAAGGTTTCTGCTTATGTTTTTTTTTTTACCTGCATTTGTTTTCTTTATTGCTTAAGTGGTTTCGAAAGTTAGCCCCCGCCTAGCATAGTGAGTGAGTTGTGTCCCCGTTTACTTTGATATGGCACGTGTATGGATCATCCATTTCATATGCGGGTCGGTTCTTAGTGTGTGGGATGTGGCTGTTGGGAAAATGAAACAGAAACGCAGCGAAAATTTAAATTTTTTCCCAATAAGATAGAATTGAATCTTGTAATTCCTATTCCCAAATTTGTAGGGATCAAGAACTTACTTAGATAGAAGCTTTCTTCACACGTTCTGGCCACCCAAGAACGCTCTTGACGCGGCTTGTCCCCAAAAGCTCCTTCGAATCTTTCAAGACTTCACGATAGTAGCCCTGTAGAGAATTAGTCTACCAACCTCGACCACGATCCAAATAGAGAGGATGCTAGTTCTATATTCGGTGTTTAGGCTCTATGGTTTAGTGTATAATTTGGAGAAGGATAAATTTTGTCTATCATCCTTCAAGGGGTTCGAACCCCACTCCTTCTTGGAATAGGATTTCTTAACTGTAACATCTTGCTCGTCCGGCCGTATAGGTACGTGGTTCGAGAGTGCTATATGCATATTTAAATTATTTTAATTACGTTAATCATGTGTTTATTATATCGTTTATGTGACATCCCTGTCCCACATCGGGAAAGTATGAGAGTTAAGTTCAGTTTATAAGTTAAAGAGTCCAAGTATAACCAATGGATATCCCTTTTGGGCAGTGGTTTAGGTCCAATTTTAGGTTATACTCGGTGGGTTTGGAGACTTGCGCTCGCGTCCAACGGGTCCGTGGTCCCGGGGCATGACAGTTTATGTGACTTATTTGAATTATATTTGAACTTTACTTGAATTATTTGAACGTTTTTACCTTTTTACGTAGTTTTTAATCCGTTTGAACCCATTTTCGTTTCTAACTTTTGTGATTACATGACATGCATGAATTATATATGTTATGAATGAGATTTTATGTTCGTTGCATGATTTTGTTTTCGTTTGATACGGTTTTGGAACCGTTTTATTTATTAAGGGATTCATGGGCCTAACTCGTTTAGCGGACCTTGGGTTCCGAAGGGCGTAACTTGAGCTCGGGAATTCGGATTTGAATTTTGGAAGAGGCGTCAGACTCGTAACGAAGAATGGAAGCTAGAGAACCCAATTTTATTTTTTTTCTAAGCCCGTTTGGGCCCCCGTATTTTGCCCGTACCGAGCCTCGGGTGCAATTCCGACCCTTCTTGTCCATTTCCAGCATAACTTATTCATTCTTTGACCAAATTAACTAAAGTTTGAACCTAAATAGCCCTAGTTAACCCCAGTTTCAGCCTTTAACCCCTCATTTCGTTCCCATATCAGAAAGGAGAAGGAAAAAGGGATTTTTCCCTTCTACCCATCACCCCAAGAGAAGGAAGAAGAATAGTGTGCAATTTCCATGTTTTGAGCTCAATACTCGTTCGATTCGCCTGAAAGTTGAAAGGTTAGTCCATGAATGTATTCTGCATCTTCTCCGCTTTAATTTGATACCTTATTTGTTGGTTTTCATGAAGAGATGATCTTGTTTTGGCTACCTTGATGAATGACTAGGTCACATGATAAAATTTGGAAGAACTCATGCCATACTTGCCTCAATCTTTGAATTTATGAATGATAAATGATCTCATGACATTATTACATGATTATATGATCTAAAATTTGGAGGAAATTAGCTGAAAATTAGACCACCATTGTTGAACTTCCATGGATTTGTATGAAGCTTGGGGATGAAGATGATGTATGCTCATTTGCTTTCAATCTTTTTTCCTCCTTGTGTGCTACATGTTTAGCTGCCATTTTGCACTTATTTTGTTACCTTTTCCTTGGTCTTTTGCTGCTTGAAGATGCCAGTGTTGCTGGGGTTGGAGAGGATGAAGCAGGTGCTGGAACTTCACCATTTTCGGACTGTACGCGACCGCAGGGAGGCCAATTCAGGTCACGCCAGAGACTTGATTTTGCCCCACTTTTGACTTGAAGAAGCTTGGATGGCTGCTAGAGGTGGTGGTCGCGACCGCGACCACTAGAGAGCTGTTTTGGGGTCACGGCTTCTCTCGAGTTGCTGCTGCGGTAGTGTTTCGTTTGTGACTTTGTTCGTGTTTTCCTTGTTTTTGTTGCTTCTTTCTTACGTCTTTTATGTTAGTAACTTGTTATATTATGTGTTACATGTTTTAATGTATATTTATGATGTAATTTTGATGCTCATACGTGAAATATATGGCCTAATATGTGTTATATGTCCTTCAACGTGCATGCATGAATCAATGTGATGTTTGATTGCCTCTTCTGATATTTTCTTGCCTCCTTGTGTATACACTATTAACGTGATGCATTATGTGTTATAAGTTGTATTATGAATTTATTATGTGAATTTGGTGCTCTTATGTGCAATACGTGCCCTAATATTCTTTCTGTATTCTTTCAACGTGCATGTATAGCTTAATATTTTGTTTATTTGCCTTGCATGTAGTTTTCTTACTCTTTTTATGATATGTATGCATCTCTAATGTGTTATATAACATGTTATGTATATTATGTGAAATTTGTGGAGTTATTTAATGTGAAATATGTGAATTATGATTTAATAGGAGCTTACGTGACCTAATTGACATCTCATTGCATTCCTTATGCATCATTAGCATCCATAAGCATTTGTCGAGCGTCTAATTAGTACATTTTGAGTCTAAGGTTGTTCCTGGTTCTTTGTTTTGTCCTTAGGTCGTTTCGTGGGTGATGAGGAGGTCTCTTAGAAGTACTTTGGTCCGTTTCGTTTGGTTTGGTCGCAAGGTGAAGTTTCTTTCTTTTAGATATTACGACCTACAACCCTACCTGCATTTTAAGACCGTATGCGACCTACGTATATATATGTATGTAATTATGTGTTCAATATGTATTTTGTGGGAATTGGCCTATTTGTTATGAAACGTTTGAAAAACGCTTTTATATATACGTAAGTTATTTTAGTTTATTCATTTTGAAAAGGGTTGGTGTTCGTTATTTTGAAATAGCGAGTTATGATTTGAAAATAAGTATGAATTTTGAAAATTATGAATTACGAATTTGGCCCCGGAGATTTATGCGAAGGAGACCCGGGATGGTGTGGGCCATCGGGTAGTCCCTAGCATGGTCTCCACACCATAGGATCACCCCTGAACCCACTAGGAGGTTTGGTGGGGGAATATAGTGCCCCCTAACACTACAACCCCTGGTGGACGTGAGTCCTAGCACTTGAGAAATACTTCGGCGAACGGATAAGACTATGCACTACCAAAACATAGAATTTAAAGTGCAGTAGAAGATAGACAATTTAAAACAGAAGAATGTGATATCTCAAGTCAACCGAAAATTATATTACTAGGTCAAGAAGTAAGATATTTACAGTGATAAATCTAGATCCAACACGAGAGTGCTTATTGAAAGATGTACATGCACTCTTAATATAATCCTGATTTGTTAAGATATGACACCTTAAAGCTTCAAGATACCTCTAAGGCGTCATTCCATGGATTCCTGAAATCATGCATTTGAAACCAGGCGAGAGGTTAGTCAAAATGACTAAGTGAAGTAGGATAATATCTTATAGATATACGTATAAGTATATATATATATGTATATAGGATTAAGCAGGTCTTGATCTAACATAATAGCAATATGATAAGCAATCATAATCCGATTCATAATAGGTTTAAAAACAGGGATAAGGGGAATTTGGAATATTTGTAGAAATATGAATCGGTCAATAAAAGAGTTTTATTGCCAGCAGCAAGGCCTCTCCATCCGTAACTCCTTAAATATTTGGTAAAATAGTACCGACATTGTACATGGTACCAGTACTTTAATAAAACCAATATGATAATACCTCCGCTACTCCTTGATGTCAATAGGGGAGCAAACCCTAGAGACGGTAAACAATAATCGAGATGTAGTGTTCCCTTATCTCTTGGCGTGGAATAACTAACCTCCAGCTAAACCACTACCAAGAGTTGGTGGCAATCCGCATCACCAACAAAACCCTCGGCCCGATACCTTCCTAGTAATTGCTAGATACGGATACAGCCAGGGCCCATAACATGAATGAAGAACAATATTTTGCTTGCATAACCCAGAATCAACGTTTAATAAAGTGGACTTAATATATAACGTTCTAGTAAAACGTTTATTCTGGCATGAAAGTATTTTCCCTTTAAAAGGGGTATGATAATATGATATTATATATATATGATGACAAATCATGAATAATAGGTAGGCTTGAAAGTAATTATAATATAGATATATAAGTATAGGCATGATTCCAGTTGAAAATATTTTAACCCTCACCGAGTGTCTTGACGAATTAGGAAAAATCCTTAGGGTTCCACTCTTCAATTACATCCTTGCCCAAAAGTACTATTATCGACTTAGGAGTAAGTCTTACTAATCAAATAAACAATGTACAAGAAATTCTAATCAATGTTTTCAAAAGCGGACCGGACCGGCCTGTTCGACCGGTGACCGGTGCCAGGTCCGGTCCGAACTAACCTATAAAACCAGTGGCACCCGGACCGGTAAAGGACCGGAAAAACCGGCCGGTTAACCGCCGGTTTTGGCCCTGGGAACCGGACCGGAGCGCCGGTTCACCTGATATTCTTTTTTTTTTTTTTTTTTTAATAAAAACTCAAAATTCCCACAAGCTTTTTCCTTCCTGTCCACCTTTTTTCCGATTTGCTCCGCACCCCACGTTTTGAGATTTTTCCTCCTTTTTCTGTTTTCTTCCAAATCCATTTTTGCCTATTTTTTCTTCTTCTCAAAAGCACCATTCTTCTGTATTATCCTTTACTGATCTTTCAAAAAAGAGAATATGAAAATAACAGTGAAAAAGAGAAGAGAAAAGTCAAGAAAAAATGAGAAAAATAGAGAAGATGAGAGAAGAGCAACGAGAAAGAGAATGAGAAGATAGAAGTGAAGACAAATTAGGGCTAGGTTTTTTGTGAAACAATTGTTGTATTTATATGGACATTAAATCACAACAATTCATTAAGATTTTGACCTAAATTTTAAAGGGCCATAAGCCCATTTACTAATTAAACATGTGGGAAGATTGAATATTTATATAAATTTAATATCACATAAATTTATATATATTTATATCGATATAGTTTACTTTCAAATTTACCATAAAATTACTTTTTATAATATGACATTATAGAAAAAAGTAGTTTTAAATATAAATATTAAGCTTTTGAAAGATATTGTGCAAAAGATTATAAATTTTTTCTTGAAATTTTAAATTCATTAATCTATATTTAACAATATTATATAGTATAAATATGTAATTGATTAATAAATATTTATTATTTATTTATGACGTCATACCGGTTGGACCGGTGGTTGAACCGATCAAACCGGTCCGACCGGTGACCAGTAAGGCTACCGCTTTGACCTCCGGTCCGCTTTTGAAAACATTGATTCTAATAAGCTAGAGTTATATTTTGGAAATTGTTATTTAATCCCCGATTTTTGGAAATTCTAGATAAAAGCTCTTTCTAAAAATCCAAAATATTATTTTATATTAATATTTGAAATGTCTACAAGATTTTATAAGTCAAAGTATTCATTTGAAATTAAAAGTCAAAGTTACTATTGAAAAACGGTTACTATTTAATCATAGGGGATTAAACACTTTTAAACATAAAATCGAACACACATTTACACACACTAGGCACACGGTACACACACACACTTCAAGAACATCAAAAACATGTTCTTAAGTCTATTTGAATATTCATAGGACATATTAAACATGCTAGATCATATTCATATTCATAACATAAGATTTGAGACATAATGTAGCAAAATATATAAATTTCTCATGAAAAATAATTTCTAATTAAATTTCCTATGCATGCATTCATTCTAGTATTCAAGAACATATTCATGAGCATATTAACACATATTTCAATAAATTCCTATAATAAACATGCATTTTTATAATTTAAATTCCTAACTTTAATTCATGAAATATATATTCCTAAAATATAATTTCCTATCATGAATTTCTAAACATAATATAAAGCATATAAAATACAAATTAAATTGCATAATAAAACATAAATTAAAGCATAAAAACTAACCTTGATGTCTCTTGAAGAGAAGGGGGGTGGCGAGAGGGTTTGGAAGAGAAGGAGAGTGATTTGTGTGTTAGAAATGAGGGAATCTGTGAGTTTAGAATGAATCTCTAAAGGGGTATTTATAGGTAGGAATGAGGAAACGTAGAGCAATTTCTAAGAATTTATAGGAGATGTGGAAGATTTCTAACCCACACATTTTTATGGAATTTTTGTAGGAAATGTGAAAATCTCTAAATCACACAATTGTATGGAATTTTTGTAGGAAATGTGGAAGATTTTCATTCACATATTTAGACTTTCTATTTTTAGAAAGGTGATATCATGAATGATGTCATAGTGAATAAAAATAAATATAAAATAATGTAAAATTTATTCAAGAGTTGAGAGACGAGAACTTGAAGTGGTAAAAATAATGAAAGAATGAGTGGAAAATAAGCTTCGTTATGATTATAAATGTGGAATGTTTAGGTTTTTCATTTGAAAGTTATAAACTTTAGAGATGATGAAAACCATGATAAAATTTTATAAACGAAGCTAGGATGAAGTTTAAAGGTTGGAAAAATTCAAGAACCGTTTCAAGTAAAATTTTGAATATTAAATGAAAGCTAATCGTTTATAATAAAATGATAATTTTTAAAAAGGGAAAATATTTATAAAATATGCTACGGTTGGAATCAAGTTTTGGTATGAGTATGAAAATTAATAAAATAATCCAAGGATCGTTTTGACTATAATATTGATTAGGAAAAATGTTGAAACTCGAAAATCGATAAAGTCAGGGTTAAAGTAGGATTTTTGGCCGGTTTTGGTTACTACGGGAGTTATAATGAGAATTAGGATTTGGAAATAATGTCGTAATTCATAAAATTTCGTAAGGATTCATTTAAACCTAATATTCGACAGGTAAAAGTGTCTTGGAAAATCCCTACATGTAGGAATGAATAATAACTAACTATAAGTACTTCCTTCCTAACCTTTTTCTTACCCATTTCTTCTTGGCCCTTAAATTCGGGCTGTTATAGGAAAGGAGTCCTTGGGCGTGACCATCATGAAACTCACGACCTTGACTTGAGAACCGATGGTTAGGGTCGCGCGGCCCTTGTAACGCCCCCGTTTTTCAATTTAAATAATGTGGCGTATTTGTTTATAAATTGCGCGTATTAATTATTTAATTATATGATTAATTATTTATAAATGTTTATATTTGTTTTAAACCATAAACTATTTCTATTTTAATTTAATTCATTTTATTTTACTTTGATAATTGGTGTTTAATTTCTTAATTGAGGTTTCACGTACCTTAACTGCTTCGGTAATTTCTTTAATTAATTATAGCATGTTATTAGTTTGTTTAATTTATTTAATATGGAATTTAAGTTTAGTAATTTATTTATAACAATATGAATTCGTTCTTGCGCATGAGTTTTCTATTTGCGCTTCGTTCATATATGTAATGATATCGGATTGGTATGAAAATTTAATATGTTGTATATATGTGTGTTATGAACATGCCTTTTTGCTCGGTTTATGTTTTCGGATTTATTTGACGAGCTTATGAATTTATTTTGATTTTTGGAACCAAGTCGGGGGCTAACGAGTAATTAGCGCACCCTTGGTTCCGTGCGTGATATCTTGAGCTCGGGAATTCGGATTCGAATTCCGACACCTCCGTTGCCTTCGTATCGACGATTCGGAGACAATGGAACAAGCCTCATACCTTTTTGAAATCAGTAAGACCTCTGAAATCCAACCGTAACGAGCCACTCGTGCAAGAAGAGCTCCTTTTGGTTGACTAGTCTTCATGGTGGGACCCTTAACCCTTCCTTAACTTAACCATACCTTAACCATGACTTACCTACCTTGAGTTAAGCCCTTTCTCTCCTCTTTAGCTCTGAAAACCGAACCATATGCCTCCATTTACAGCTGCAACTGATCGAGAGAGGGGAGAAGAGGAGAAAGGAAGAAACCCTTGGCCATCTTTTGTGATTTTGAGCTCAAATCACCAATTTTTCTTCACCAATCTTTAAGGTATGAATATTTATGTCTTCTCTACTCTATTATACTTGATTTCATCTCCTTACATCATGATTTGGATCAGTTTTGGTTAGGGTTTGGGCTAAGAGCATGATTAGGGTTTTTGGGGAAATTTGCTCTTATGATCTTGTTTGCTTGTGTAGCTGATTTTCTTGCTTATACATGATCATATGAACTTGTTTCTTGACCCATTTATTTCCTAACTGATAGTATATGATATTAGGAAGATTTCATCTCTTGCTCCTTTTATGAAATTATGAGATATGGAGCTCCAAACTTGATGATCAAACTATTTCCCCTGTTTTTGGAACTGCTGTGTGAAATATTGTGTTGATGCTTGATCAAATGGCCTCCATTTCGTGTGAAATTGCTTGGAGTTGATGTATACTCATTTTTATGTATGTTAGCATTCATGTTTCAAGTATTTGGATCCATTTGAAGCCTCAAAACCGAAATACATGGCCTGTTTCTATGCATGCACCATGACAGATTTGTTGCTGTTGCCTATGTGTGGTTGTTGGTCACCTTAATGTGCTTTAAATGGTACCATTTTGCATATATATGATGTATATAAGTTGTTTAGTATGTTAGCATGCATTCCCCAAAGTTTCAGATCCGAATTCAAGCCCTAAGTACTTGAACAAGGCATGATTGAACAATTGATCCCTTATATACGGTTTTTCGCGACCCAGTTTTGTTGCATAGATTCGGTGATCTTAACGTGTGATTTAGCCTTTGCACTCTAAATGAAAAATGTTCATAACATGCCAAATATGTTGCATATTAAGTTTCAGAGCATTTGGAGTTCATTTGGTATGCCTTTGGATTGATTTTGTATGAGTTCAGTTTTGCCGGTAAAGTTGTTCGAGTGGTTTGGTTCTGTACCGTGACACCCCCGTGTCTCATTTACTCATAAGAGTGAGACACGGGCGTGTCACACCTGCTGGCTAGTTCTGTACTGAGCCACGCCCGTGGCTCAGTTGTGCTAGGGTTGGTGACACCCCCGTGTCACTTCCCATGCGCAGTCCTCGTTACTTCCTCTTCGGTTTTTGATTTGTTTCCCCTCCTTAATGACTTTATCTCCCTTTATGTTGAACTATGAACTTGTTTGGCTATGTGTTAGGAGTATTACGGTGCAATTTCGTGGTATTTGGATGAGTTATAGATATGCTTTTGCTTATTGCCGTTTATGTGTGTTTATATGTCGTTTAGGAATCACATCACTTATTTTCTATTTCATATGATTTCTTCTTGTTGTCAAACCTTGGATATATGCTATGTTATGTAATATGAAGTATATGGTAGCATTATGGAAGAGCTTGAACATGTTCTATGCTCCTATTTGAGTTCTTGCAATAAATTGATTGGGAATATGAAATGAATGATTGAGTGAATGACTTGGATATATGAGTTAAATGTCTTAATGATGCACATGAACATTTCATGACTTAATATGATCTTTATGCCTTCATATCATGCTTGAGCATTGCCGTGCGTCATATATGGTTCATTTAGAGTCTTGAGTCTCACGAACACGTCTTGTGGTCTTTTGTACAGTTTGTCTCCAGGGTGGAGAGCTTTTGATCGTCAGGCACTTGATGTTCGATCCTTGTTTCTTCACGGTTAAGGTGAGGGTGGTTTTCGTTTTAGTTATGTAACAAACCCTACAACCCATATGTGAAAAGCTTTGGCCAAAAACTTTATAATTATATATATATGGTTTTCAAAGGAAGTTATCGAGTAAATTCTTCTGAATTATACCTACGAGCGTATATAAGCTCAAAAATGGTTTTGTAATAAGGCTATGCTCCAAACCGTGTGTCTTCAAGCTAGCTACGGATTTGGATGACACGGAAAGGTACGTATATAGCATATGCCGAGTTACACGGTAAGGTATGATTTCTTATAGTATGTATCATATGTATGTATTGACATGTTTTGGCGAGACACATTTATTACTTATTACGGAATGGGCCCCGGGACTTGGTATATGTGGCTAACCGAGGAAGCAAGGGCTGACGGGGATCCCATATACTAGTCCCAACTTATATACAGCGGTACCGGACCTCGTCAGGAGATTGGCGGGGAAAGGGAGACTGAGTGCCATCTGGGGAGTCATGTAACCCCTTTTGGCCAATGATCGGGTGGTCGGGTCTTGCAAACCCACCACCAACCCGGAGGAAGAAGGTTGGAACTTATTTATGATTGAAAATGATTGATTGACTGATTGATTATTGATTGATAGGCACGGTGCGGGAAGGCCGGGCATCGGATTGCCCAAACCATATCTTTAGGACATGATTTATGGTCTGTGTGTATTATGATATATTGCATGATCGCCTAATCAATATATTGATGATATTTGTCGTACACGGTCGGAGTTTGGTTGGAGATGATGCACGCTCACTCGCCGAGCCTTATAATTATGTATGATTTATGAAAGTAATGAATTTAATATGAATTAGTCGTAAAAGTCGAGCATTGTTTGTCTATTTTCTTGCCCTTTCGGGAACTAAATTCAAATAAAACCTTGCTCGGGATTTATGACTTGCATGTGCATGTTTTATATATATGTATCGCTCCTGCTCACTCAGTCTTCTAGAGACTGACCCTCTCCCTCCCCAATCTTTTAGTGTGCAGGTTTGAACTTTGGAGTTCGGGCTAGGCGGAGGTGTTTGAAGTTTTTGAGTGAGTCGAGTTAGATTAGGAGAGTCTTTTCACTCATTCATGTATCGGAATTATGTATGACTCGTTCGGTTATATTACGAACTTGAGTATTCATGTAATTGGTATTGCATTGCTTTTACTGGGTTTTGTTATAATGTAAAAGAGGCCTGAAGAGCCCAATTCTAGTTATGATTGATATTATTGAACTTTGGCTTTGCTGCGTTATATATTTGTGGTTTGGTAATCATGGTAGGGTCTAGCTCCGCCTGGCTTAGGAAGGTTTTATGTTTGTCTCCCGTTCGCTAGGGTTTGATACGGGTGCGGATTTACCATCTCGTTACTCATGTTGAGCCTTAGTGCGGGGGATGTGGTGCCTCACGTGCGGGGTGCTACATCCTTAAGTGGTATCAGAGCCCGGTTGCAAAACCGGTGTTCTTGAGTCGTGTTGGAGTCAGTCTAAGTCGAACGGCACAGGGACTATGTGATATTGTGTGCATTGCATCGATCTTGAATATGGAATTTGGTTTCCTTAAGAATTTTGTTGAATTACTTGTTGCATTTTATAGGGATTCTTGTCTTTTGTATTGAATATGTGTCATGAGCATGCACTAATCGCATGCATCCATTCTTGAAATGAATTATGATTTCTAGATTATAGAGATGCGTGGGAGATTCGAAGACCATGGAAAGCTAAGGAATTATCGATGTCTTCAAAGAAAGTTACCATCATGGAAAGAGGAACACGTCGTCAAGCTATAAGTTTACCACCTCGGTGACAGGTTCTGCATATTCATGGCATATGCATCATGCATCGATTTAAATTAATTGCTTTCTCTATCTATATGTACGTTTATGTTTAATTCATGTAGTTGCTTCAACGTGCGGCATTTCTAATTGTTTACTATGTGTATTGGCATGTTAACCCAACATGCATGGTTAGTGTTTAAGTGATAGGGAATGACTCCACCTTGTTCATCACGTGATTTTTTTTTGATCAAGTTTTACTCAAATCAAGACGAGAAGAATAATTGGGTTATAGTTTGGGAATTCTGGGTATGTAGCTTAACTAGCACAATCTACATCGAAGAAACTAAGTTGAAGGGTTTTGGAGGAACCTTAATCTCAGAGGCGAAGTAACAAATCCGACTAAAACTTCCAATTTAGGGAGCATTGATTAGGAAATAATGTAAATCCTTTCGATCCTTGAAGGGATTACCGTTAGTTGAAAGAAAGGAAATGCAAGAGAGGATTAAATTGGTCCAGATTTCAATAAGAGCAAGAAAGAGAAGAGTTGGAGATTAGAAGAAATAATTATTGAAGGGTTGAATTGAACCTTAGGAGTCAATTAAAGAAACCGAAGTGGCTCAGCAAAAATTTCAATGAAAGAAGGATTCATGGAGGTTGATATGTAAGAGCAAAAATTTTAAGGGAGAGAGCGACCGAGAGGTGAATTGGAGGATGGGAGTGGTGTTGAATGAATATGTTAGGAGTAATGACGGGGATACGAACTAAGGAGAATCTGGAAGTCCTAAGGGTGGTGATTAGGAATGAATAAGATGGCGGTTATGGTTAAGCTATTAAGAGAGAAGTTACATATGGGATTCTGATTTGGAGGTGATGAAATCATAAGAAAGTTCCTATGGATTTCTAAGTTAGAATTAACAAGGGGAAAACCGAATCAAGCTATCATACAAGGGGATGGTGTCGATTAAAATTTATTCGATAAAGTATGAAGGGGTCCGAGACAATGTTATTAAGTTATCGGTTCTATCAAAGGTGATCCGGAAGGAAATCCACGAAGAAACCAAACCGGAAAAGATGATCAGTGGAGGATTTACATTAAACTTCAAAACGCATCAAGAACAATTTATCTTCAATTCAAGAAATGTGGGGCTAGATACCGAATATAGCCTTAAGGGGGTTAAAGAGTATGAATAGATGACATGAACGGAAATGGAAAAAGGGATTCGTGTTAATGTCGATTCTAATGACGAATACCACAAGGTAGGGATTGAATCGTCAAAGTGGTCAGAGATGATCTAAGGGTATTTGGGAAGTCAAACTCGGTTAATTCAAGAGAGTTGGTTGGGCGAATGAGGATTGAGGAAAATGGTGAGGAGTGGTGTTAGGAGAGACCATGAGATCAAACATTGCAAGGTCAGGATCAAATCATCAAGTTCACTCAGAGTGGTGATCCTCGGGGATATGTTAGGCACCGATTTGGATAAGGATTGAAGAAGTTGGGTAGCAGTACAAGTTAGAAGGGATTTAAGGATATAATCCTTAAGGAATTTATCAATCGTTTCACCGGGGAACCCTGAAAAGGTTCAAGACAAATTGGACATCGAGTTACATTGAGGACAGATCATACCTTGGACAACGACAACTCATAAATCTGAATTTTGCAACTACGGTGAACGGTACTTATAGTATTCATGATACATGCATCCATGCAAATTTAATTCAATTAATTTCTTTGTTATGGGCTTTGTTTTCTTATCATGTTGACTTACGTGAAGTAATTGATGATTAACGTGGATGATATTTGTTATTTCCCTTGAGGTGGCTTGTGTGATTTTGAATTTAGTTGTTGCGTGTGTTGCTTGGGAGTATTGGAGACTTCCTTGTTTTATTTTCGGTTAAGAGACGGGGATTCTCTTATTTTGTCTGAGAGACGGGGTACTCTCTTCGCTTGCGAGAGACGGGGTTCTTTCATTGTTGTTGGAGAGACGGGGTTCTCTCATTGCTGCTCGAGAGACGGGGCACTCTCCTTGTTATTTGTGAGAGACGGGAATCTCTCATTGTTTGATTTCAAGCGTGTTTTGAATCCGAGGACGGATTCTTTTTAAGGGGGAGAGACTGTAACGCCCCCGTTTTTCAATTTAAATAATGTGGCGTATTTGTTTATAAATTGCGCGTATTAATTATTTAATTATATGATTAATTATTTATAAATGTTTATATTTGTTTTAAACCATAAACTATTTCTATTTTAATTTAATTCATTTTATTTTACTTTGATAATTGGTGTTTAATTTCTTAATTGAGGTTTCACGTACCTTAACTGCTTCGGTAATTTCTTTAATTAATTATAGCATGTTATTAGTTTGTTTAATTTATTTAATATGGAATTTAAGTTTAGTAATTTATTTATAACAATATGAATTCGTTCTTGCGCATGAGTTTTCTATTTGCGCTTCGTTCATATATGTAATGATATCGGATTGGTATGAAAATTTAATATGTTGTATATATGTGTGTTATGAACATGCCTTTTTGCTCGGTTTATGTTTTCGGATTTATTTGACGAGCTTATGAATTTATTTTGATTTTTGGAACCAAGTCGGGGGCTAACGAGTAATTAGCGCACCCTTGGTTCCGTGCGTGATATCTTGAGCTCGGGAATTCGGATTCGAATTCCGACACCTCCGTTGCCTTCGTATCGACGATTCGGAGACAATGGAACAAGCCTCATACCTTTTTGAAATCAGTAAGACCTCCGAAATCCAACCGTAACGAGCCACTCGTGCAAGAAGAGCTCCTTTTGGTTGACTAGTCTTCATGGTGGGACCCTTAACCCTTCCTTAACTTAACCATACCTTAACCATGACTTACCTACCTTGAGTTAAGCCCTTTCTCTCCTCTTTAGCTCTGAAAACCGAACCATATGCCTCCATTTACAGCTGCAACTGATCGAGAGAGGGGAGAAGAGGAGAAAGGAAGAAACCCTTGGCCATCTTTTGTGATTTTGAGCTCAAATCACCAATTTTTCTTCACCAATCTTTAAGGTATGAATATTTATGTCTTCTCTACTCTATTATACTTGATTTCATCTCCTTACATCATGATTTGGATCAGTTTTGGTTAGGGTTTGGGCTAAGAGCATGATTAGGGTTTTTGGGGAAATTTGCTCTTATGATCTTGTTTGCTTGTGTAGCTGATTTTCTTGCTTATACATGATCATATGAACTTGTTTCTTGACCCATTTATTTCCTAACTGATAGTATATGATATTAGGAAGATTTCATCTCTTGCTCCTTTTATGAAATTATGAGATATGGAGCTCCAAACTTGATGATCAAACTATTTCCCCTGTTTTTGGAACTGCTGTGTGAAATATTGTGTTGATGCTTGATCAAATGGCCTCCATTTCGTGTGAAATTGCTTGGAGTTGATGTATACTCATTTTTATGTATGTTAGCATTCATGTTTCAAGTATTTGGATCCATTTGAAGCCTCAAAACCGAAATACATGGCCTGTTTCTATGCATGCACCATGACAGATTTGTTGCTGTTGCCTATGTGTGGTTGTTGGTCACCTTAATGTGCTTTAAATGGTACCATTTTGCATATATATGATGTATATAAGTTGTTTAGTATGTTAGCATGCATTCCCCAAAGTTTCAGATCCGAATTCAAGCCCTAAGTACTTGAACAAGGCATGATTGAACAATTGATCCCTTATATACGGTTTTTCGCGACCCAGTTTTGTTGCATAGATTCGGTGATCTTAACGTGTGATTTAGCCTTTGCACTCTAAATGAAAAATGTTCATAACATGCCAAATATGTTGCATATTAAGTTTCAGAGCATTTGGAGTTCATTTGGTATGCCTTTGGATTGATTTTGTATGAGTTCAGTTTTGCCGGTAAAGTTGTTCGAGTGGTTTGGTTCTGTACCGTGACACCCCCGTGTCTCATTTACTCATAAGAGTGAGACACGGGCGTGTCACACCTGCTGGCTAGTTCTGTACTGAGCCACGCCCGTGGCTCAGTTGTGCTAGGGTTGGTGACACCCCCGTGTCACTTCCCATGCGCAGTCCTCGTTACTTCCTCTTCGGTTTTTGATTTGTTTCCCCTCCTTAATGACTTTATCTCCCTTTATGTTGAACTATGAACTTGTTTGGCTATGTGTTAGGAGTATTACGGTGCAATTTCGTGGTATTTGGATGAGTTATAGATATGCTTTTGCGTATTGCCGTTTATGTGTGTTTATATGTCGTTTAGGAATCACATCACTTATTTTCTATTTCATATGATTTCTTCTTGTTGTCAAACCTTGGATATATGCTATGTTATGTAATATGAAGTATATGGTAGCATTATGGAAGAGCTTGAACATGTTCTATGCTCCTATTTGAGTTCTTGCAATAAATTGATTGGGAATATGAAATGAATGATTGAGTGAATGACTTGGATATATGAGTTAAATGTCTTAATGATGCACATGAACATTTCATGACTTAATATGATCTTTATGCCTTCATATCATGCTTGAGCATTGCCGTGCGTCATATATGGTTCATTTAGAGTCTTGAGTCTCACGAACACGTCTTGTGGTCTTTTGTACAGTTTGTCTCCAGGGTGGAGAGCTTTTGATCGTCAGGCACTTGATGTTCGATCCTTGTTTCTTCACGGTTAAGGTGAGGGTGGTTTTCGTTTTAGTTATGTAACAAACCCTACAACCCATATGTGAAAAGCTTTGGCCAAAAACTTTATAATTATATATATATGGTTTTCAAAGGAAGTTATCGAGTAAATTCTTCTGAATTATACCTACGAGCGTATATAAGCTCAAAAATGGTTTTGTAATAAGGCTATGCTCCAAACCGTGTGTCTTCAAGCTAGCTACGGATTTGGATGACACGGAGAGGTACGTATATAGCATATGCCGAGTTACACGGTAAGGTATGATTTCTTATAGTATGTATCATATGTATGTATTGACATGTTTTGGCGAGACACATTTATTACTTATTACGGAATGGGCCCCGGGACTTGGTATATGTGGCTAACCGAGGAAGCAAGGGCTGACGGGGATCCCATATACTAGTCCCAACTTATATACAGCGGTACCGGACCTCGTCAGGAGATTGGCGGGGAAAGGGAGACTGAGTGCCATCTGGGGAGTCATGTAACCCCTTTTGGCCAATGATCGGGTGGTCGGGTCTTGCAAACCCACCACCAACCCGGAGGAAGAAGGTTGGAACTTATTTATGATTGAAAATGATTGATTGACTGATTGATTATTGATTGATAGGCACGGTGCGGGAAGGCCGGGCATCGGATTGCCCAAACCATATCTTTAGGACATGATTTATGGTCTGTGTGTATTATGATATATTGCATGATCGCCTAATCAATATATTGATGATATTTGTCGTACACGGTCGGAGTTTGGTTGGAGATGATGCACGCTCACTCGCCGAGCCTTATAATTATGTATGATTTATGAAAGTAATGAATTTAATATGAATTAGTCGTAAAAGTCGAGCATTGTTTGTCTATTTTCTTGCCCTTTCGGGAACTAAATTCAAATAAAACCTTGCTCGGGATTTATGACTTGCATGTGCATGTTTTATATATATGTATCGCTCCTGCTCACTCAGTCTTCTAGAGACTGACCCTCTCCCTCCCCAATCTTTTAGTGTGCAGGTTTGAACTTTGGAGTTCGGGCTAGGCGGAGGTGTTTGAAGTTTTTGAGTGAGTCGAGTTAGATTAGGAGAGTCTTTTCACTCATTCATGTATCGGAATTATGTATGACTCGTTCGGTTATATTACGAACTTGAGTATTCATGTAATTGGTATTGCATTGCTTTTACTGGGTTTTGTTATAATGTAAAAGAGGCCTGAAGAGCCCAATTCTAGTTATGATTGATATTATTGAACTTTGGCTTTGCTGCGTTATATATTTGTGGTTTGGTAATCATGGTAGGGTCTAGCTCCGCCTGGCTTAGGAAGGTTTTATGTTTGTCTCCCGTTCGCTAGGGTTTGATACGGGTGCGGATTTACCATCTCGTTACTCATGTTGAGCCTTAGTGCGGGGGATGTGGTGCCTCACGTGCGGGGTGCTACATCCCTTCCATCACCAGGAGAAGAGGTATGTCTTTTGATTCTGTTTTCGTTTGAATTGATTTATGTTTAGAATTTTTAACGGAGTTAGGTGGCCTGAAGCTCGTACTCGCCGAGTTGTGTGATTTTGATTATGAATTAGTTCGTGAAACGGGAGTGGACTCCTATTTATAAAATTGGTGATTTTGGCCTTCGGCCTTAACTCTTTTCTATATATTATATCATGTGTTAAAATGTCTTAAATTGCAAAAACCACGCCCCGGTTCATGAGCTTTTATGACTTTGAATATGCTCTGTTTTATGTATATGTACGTGTGAGTGAGTTAGCCCCCTCACCAGTCTTTAGGATTGACCCCTCCTCGTTGTTTTCTTTTTTCCCCTTTGTTTCTTTTGAGTTGCAGGTTCCAGTTTTGAGGAGTTTGAGCTAGGTGGCGGTCGTCCTTTTTAGTCTTTGGTTTTAGTAGCGAGTCACATGCATCTTGTTTAACTTATTTTGTATTTTGAACTTTTGGACTTATGTATATGATTTATGTAATATCCCAACTGAGCGGACTTTCAGGTAATCTAATATGTGAGCGATTTAATTATTTCTCTTATGTGATCATGTGATATTTAAATGCTAACGTGAATATTTGAAGTTATTTGAATTTAATTGCTTTAATATGAATTTAACAATTTTGAACGTTTAAACTTTCTTGCCTCGTATTTTGTTCATTTTGGATCCGAACTTAATTTTTATTTTTGTGAATTCTTGATATGTACTAATTATGTGAGTTATGGACTCGTTTATATGCTCGATTTATGTTTTGGGATTTGTTTGGTTTGCCTTTTTGGTTCGTTTGTGGAGTCGGAACCTAAAGGAGGCTAAACAGCATTTAGCGCACCTTGGGTTCCGAGCGGCATATCTTGAGCTCGGGAATTCGGATTCGAATTCTGTCACCTCCGTTGAACTCATTTCGATGATTCGGGTTCAATGGAACAAGCCTCACATTTTTTCAAGTTCATTTAGACCTCCGAAATTTGACCGGAATGAACACCTTACGCCTAAGAGCATCTTTTGAACTAATCTTGATTAGTGGGTCCCTCTTAAACTTAACCAAACCTTAACCTTGACTCTTAGCCTTGAGTTAACACTCTCTCAGCCCTTAACCCCTTGAAAACCGAGCCAAACCGTCTCCCACAACTCACAAGTTCAGCTCCAAGTGAAGAGAAGAGAGAAGAGAAGAGCCCATTGGCCATTTTTTTGATTTTGAGCTCTAATCACCTACAACTCTTCCCAAATTTGAAAGGTAAGTCCATAATGTTAATATAAATTCTCTCCTCTTTCTTTTGTGTGCTTTTGGGCTGAAATCCATGGTGGTTTGATTACATTTTGGATATATTAATGAATAGTATAAGTTGGGAGGATTTGACGAATCTTGGTCCCATGCTTGAATTTCTTGAGTCTTGATGATTATATGTTGCTCTTAAGACCTTATTCTAAGTATTTATTGCATGTTATTTCATGGTAGTTGAAATTTGGATGATTCTCTATTAATGAACTCTTGAGAAATTTGATGAAATGGCTTGATGAATTCATTTCCTTTCTTGCCTTGTTTTCTTACATTGTGGAGCTGATCATATTGCTAGCTTTTTATGGCTCGAATATATGTTGAATTGGTGTTATTTTCATGCATGATATGTGAGCTTTGATGGCCTAAGAGACTCCCTAAGGCTTGCACATGAACTGCCCTGTTTTATGCCCCAAAAATCGAACTGCTGCGCCTAAAATTTTTCAAGGCCGAATGTTGGACACGGCCGTGTCCAAAAACCCTTTCAACCTGACACGACCGTGTTGAATTCTCGCCTTGGGGTCCTGATTTAAATTAAATCGGACACGACCATGTCCGTTTCAGGTGTATTTTGGACATGGCCGTGTCCACTTCGTAGGTGATGCCCGGGGTAGTTTCTTTCGTCGTTTTGTTACTTTTTGTTGGCCTTTCTTGTCTCGTTTATGACTTGTATGCAAGATTAACTTATTATATTATGTTAAGTTTTATGTTGTGAATTTACGGCTTGTTTTATGCTCTGGTTTGCGAGATATGATTTTATATGCAATGTATGCTCTTATAAGACCTAAGTATGAATTCATTTCATATCATTTGTGTAACATCCCGTTCATCCGGATCTACAGGTATGCCTTTACGGGGTGTTACGTGTGCAATTTATTTATTTAAGTATACCGTTTGAATTACTTTTAATGCTTATTTGTTAATTTGGAATTTACTTGTTCCTTTTTAAATACCTTGAACGCTTATGTTCTTTTGCTTGAGTTTTGCTCTCTACGTGCTCGAATTTGATTCTGATTTTGTGAATTCTTGATATACATGAACTATATAAGTTATGTACGTGTTAGCATCCTCGTTATGTGGTTTTTGGTTCGCTTGTTCGAGTTTTGTGTTCGTTTTATTTTTCGGAACCTAGAGGACGGTTAAAGGGCATTTAGCGCACCTCGGGTTCCGGGAGGCGTATCTTGAGCTAGGGAACTCGGATTCGAATTCCGAAAGAGGCGTTGGACTCGTGAAGAGATTTTCAAGCTTGGGACCCTAACCTCACACTTTTCTAAGCCCTTTTAGACCCCCGAAAACCGACCGGAACAACCCTTGTGACAAGAATGACCCCTTTTGTTGACTAGTCTAACTTGTGGGACCCCAATTAACCCCAATTAAGCCTTAACCTTGACCTCTATGATCCTAAATCAGCTCTAACACTCTCCCATACCCCCCATACCGAACCAATCCCAAGAAAGAAGGAGAAAAGAAGCCCTAACTTCAGCTCTTAAGGAGAAACAAGAAAGAAGAAAACTATTATTCCAAATTTGAAGGTTTTGAGCAATCCACCCCTTCATTTCTTATCAAATTTTAGAGGTAAGTATATTTTTGAGTCCTCCTTGATTATGTGGTTCTTTTAAGTGTAGTATCTTGTGTTCTAACCTTGATTTGCATGAGTGTTGGCATTTAATGTGAATAGTAAGGTTTTAGGGGATTTTGTCAATTCAAGCTTGCTTCTTTGTGATTTATTTAAGTTTGATGCATGAGATGAGCTTCTATTACATCCTTTTTGAGTTATTTGAACTTGGTTTATGTATTAGAGATGAATCCATGCTTCCATCATTGTTGCTTTTTTAGTTTTTGGATGATTTTGCCCCTTTCACCCCTTTGCTTGAATTGTTGCATCTTTGAGCCATTATATGACTTGGATTGCTTGGTTTATTACTTCCTATACCTGCCATTATGTGTTGCCTTTGTCCCTTGTTGGTTTGGTTGAGTTTTGGAGGAGTTTGGAGCTTGAGATTTCGAAAATTTGGCCCCCGGACCAAACCCACGGCCGTGGATTTTGTGCTTTGATAAATCCAAGCCCGTGGATTTGGGTGGCCGAATTTGGGGACTTTCTGTCTTCATATCCACAGCCGTGGGTAATCCTTTTGAAAAAAGTCCACGGCCATGGATGTGGTGCAGGCCCGTTTTTCGCTCCGAACTTCGTTATCTTATGTCGCTTTGTTTTCCTTTCATTTTCCCAGTCCTTTCTTGGTCCCTTACCTTCTTTACTTGTATATTATGTGTTGTGGTTGTGTTGTGCTATGTGTTTTGTTGTTCTTTTCCAAGTTGTAAATTCATTTGTTTAGAAACGTGCAAGTTTTGCTCTCATTGTTATTTTGTTACGCTTATGGCATCTCATACGCATCAAACGCATTCATATGCATTTACCGAGCCTCAATGTGGTTCATGTTGGTCTAAGAGTGCCCCTTGTTTGTTTTGTTCAGAGGATCTTCCCGTGGACGACGAGGTTGCCCCTTGAGTTCCCGGTTTACTCTTTTGTCTCTGCTACCCGTGTTAAGGTGAGGTTTTGTTTCTTTTAGTTATTTGACCTACAACCCTTATATGGTTTGAAGCCTCGCATGCGAATTACGTATATTATATGATAGATACGTGTATGATATATATTGTGGGCTTGTCCCGTTTGTTATAAGACTTTGAAAACGCTTTGTATAAGTATATAAGCTATTTTGCTTTTGTTTTGGAAAAGTTTGGCTAAGTGTGAGTGTGCGTGTGTAAGCGAGATATGTGGCTTTGAAAGATAAGCTTTGCTAAGTATGATTTTTGTGATAAGTTTTGGGCCCCGGAGAGTGGTATGGTAATCTCGGGTCGGCCGTGGGGTCGCCAAGCTCTTCCATCAACATTCTCCATTTGAGAGTCTCACCCAACCTCGGGAGCTTTGGGGAAGGGTGTTTCTCTTGAGCCGGTGGTGGTAACCATCGAAGGTTTCAAGGTCGTGATTAAACCTTGTCTCTCGTGATTTTTGGATAGCTAGGGTCGATCAACCCTTCTATCACCCGGTGTTAAGGTTGGATTATGCTTTGTTTTGCTTTGTTATGCCTTTTCATTTATGGAAGTTTCAATGTGTGTCTCGTACTCGCTGAGTTGGTTGGTTGTGTATGATCTATGAAACAAGAGTGAACTTCTAAGTATCTAAAACATGATGTTTGGCCTTTGGCCTAAAATCCTAGTATGTATATGTGTACCACGGATAAAATCTTTGGCTTGCAACAACCACTCTTAGTTTCATGGATCCTTTCGATTTTGAATAAGTGCTATGCTCTATATGTATATTGGGTGTGTGAGTTAACCCCCTCACTAGTCTCTAGGACTAATCCTCGTTGTTTCCCCTTTTTCCCTTTTCTTTTGAGTTTGCAGGTACCTTCTGAGTCGAGCTAGGCGGCAAGTGTCTGTCGAGGTTACTTTTGGTGTAGCTCGGGTCTCATGCATATGTAGTGGTTTTTGTACCTTACCTTTATGCACTTTTGATTTATGTAATTCGAATACTTATGATATTTTAGCCCCAATGGGCATTGTATATGTTGAATATGTTCGTTTATGACTTAGGATGATAACTTGAACCCTCTTATTATATGTTAAGTGATCTTGGGAATTAGGTATGAATGTTTTAACGCTTCCGCTACTCTTGTTTTATTTTGCTCGGTTCTTGAGGGTCTAGGCCGCCTAGCGAGGGTGTGAGTTTTGTGTGTCTCCCGTTCGCTATAGTTGGATTCGGGTGCGAACCCTCTATTTCGTTACTCGGGTTAGACCATAGTACGGGGGATGTGGCACCCTTCGCTCCGGGGTGTTACATCCTTGCGTGGTATCAGAGGTCTAGGTTACAAAACCGGAGCTCTGGAGTCGTAATTGGTCTAGGTCGTTCGGTTTAGGACAATGTGATTCTTTGCATTCACTCACATTCTTACGTGACTTATTTGTCTAAATTCATGACATTTAATTTCATGAACATGTACTGAACCACAAGCATCGATATTTCTTGAAATTGTGATTTTCAGGATGCCTCCACGAAGAAGAGTGGATATGGAGCAAACACCCGATATTAATCATCCTCCACCACAAGGGCAAGGACCACCTCCTCCACCACCCTTGAATGCCAAGAATATTGTACAAGCTCTCTTGAATCAACTTCAGCAGAATCAGAGGAATAACCCTCAATGGGACGTGCAATAGGGGCAAGTAACTCCGGCTTTCAAGGAGTTCAGAAACAATAACCCGCCTAAATGGTATTGAGGCGATGATATCAAAGCTGAGGAATGGTTATCAGAGATTACGGGAATCTAGGAAATCTGCCCCGCTCCTTCTCATGAGAAAGCCATTTGCACGGCCCGGTTTATTCAAGGTCCCGCATCGAATTGGCTCAAGTCTTTGAGAGCCCGATTAGAGAGGAGTGGAGAGGAGTTGAATTGGGAAAGTTTCACAAGAGAGTTTCGTCATAAGTATATCCCGTCAAGTGCCCGTGAAAGAAGACTCCAGGAATTCTCGGAGTTGAAACAAGGAAACAGAACCGTGGAAGATTATATCATGGAATTCCAGAGGCTTGCCCCGTATGCCCCTCACATTACAAATGATGATACTCAGAAAGCTCGGAATTTTATACATGGATTGAGGTATGAGATTCAGAATGGTTTACAAGCTACAACCGTGGATACTTGGGAGAAGGCTACTCGAAAGGCTCTTAAAGTGGAAGCTAATGGGCTGAGATTGAGGCCCCCAACTTATTCTTCGGGGCAAGGTTCGGATTCTAATTTGGGCAAGAGGCCTGCATCACAAAGTGGGCCTCCGGTCTTCAAAGCCCAAGGTTCTAATATTTCTAACAAGAAAGCCCGACCCCCTGCTCAAACTCTACCGGCGCCGATACAATGTGCTTATTGCAAAGGCCCCAATCACACCGAGGAGACATGCTGGAAGAAACTCAAGCAGTGTTACAAATGTGGTGAAGCCGGCCATATGATCAATGTTTGCCCTCAGATGAGAGTCCCTCAACCTCGAGCTCCCCAACCTTTGAATGTGATGCCTCCGAGAACCCCTATCCAAGCTGATAGGAATCAGAATGATGTGAATCATGATGAACCGCGGCCATATCTTGTCCCAAATGAAGCGCTGGACCGATCCACAACTCAAGAAGATAGCATACAAAAGGAACAAAGTTATGGTGGTCCAATTACAAGAGCTCGGGCCAAAATTATCCAAGAGGAAGTTGGAAATCTCTTAAACCAATTTGCTCAAACTGGACTCCGACCTTCAAGATGGGCTGCTGAACCAAATTCAGAATACTTCAATGTTTTTATGTCCAATTCCTAAAGTCCAAAGTGTGGAAATGATGTAATTCGGCCCTAAGCCTATTATAGTATTATTTGGGCCTTTATTTTATCATTATTTAGCTACATATTAGTTTATTTAAGCCCACTTTTGTAAGCCTTCATGGCAAGTGGCGGGAATAGCTTGTGTCCTTTAGTATTCTAGTGTCTCTTAGGTTTCCATGCATGCATCTTTATATTCAGCATTGTAACTTGTTTTTCTTTCAATCAAGAAGTAAAATTATTGAATTTTCATTCAAGTGAGATTTTTCTCTCAAGTTCTTTGCTGAACGACATTAGGGTTTCAAACCCCTTTCCCGGATAACGTTATTTCTCGACTCCTTATAGTCGACGGGGTGCGTTACTTACAATCTGATAGTGTTGGTTCTTTGCTCAATATAGCAAACGGGTCACACTCCTCTTATTTTCAACCTTGAATTGGACGATCAGATTCAAGAACTCCAAGTATTGATATAGGGTTTCACGGCAAGTACGTGGAGTTCGTATCATACAAGGCCGAGTTTAATGGATAGGTAACGTCGAAACAAGTTCAACGCCGGGTACGGATCTCGATCTCGAGGTCCGGAGCTCAAGATATCGCGAAAACCGTTCAGGGTTGCCTATATACAAATAGGTCCCTAAACTTTCAAAAAGTGGCAATTAAGCCCAAACCCAATTTCCAATTGAGTCCAAAACATTCAAATAAGTTACAATCAAGCCCACAGATTACACGAAACATATAATTTCATTCAATTAACACCGAATTCATGAAATTCACATTCTCACAATTCCGTTCATATATTCATAGCACAAATTGGAATTCATATAAAATTTAAACAATTAAATCAAATTAGGAACGAATTCAATTAGTAAATCAATATATAAAATCATATAATTAAATGTAAATGCGCACGTAACTCTTACCTGCACGTGTGAAAACACGGGGCGTTACACCGAATGTGCATAATCATGTCTACGCCAACAATCATAAGGTATGGGTACATAAGAGAAGAGCTTTATGTTGGAAAATCATTTACTCTGAAAAGACTCGGTATATATAATTATAATAATTTGGCTCAAAACTTTCACATAAGGTATATATCGGGTCATCGTAACTATTAGAAGAGAAACCCACCTGTTACGCCTTACCGAACAATACCAAGAAGAAAAGAGGACTAGAAGGTAGCTTATGAACCCGACACATCTCCACCCTGGAGAAAACTGTACAAGGAATGACACGGTGCAATCGTGAGATGTAAGACTCCATAAGAACCATATATGACGCACGACAATGCATTAACATGATATGAAATGCATATGAGACAATAACACGTTAAGAAGATGTTCATGTGCACAATTAATACCTTAGATGCACATAAACGAGCAATTCATTCAAGTTCAATCAATACATGAAGGTTTCATATTCATTCGTACCATACCTTTCATATATCGAATCAAAATGATCCATGAACTTCATACAATAATCATAATACACTTATCACCAAGTTTACGACACTTATTATTTTAAATGAATAATTAGAGCAACAATACGTGCATGCAAGCTAGAGAGCATCTAAGTCACATTAGGTCATAATAAATCCTAGCTCGCATAATTCACGTTAAACAAATTCATATATTTCAAAAAACGAACATAACTCACCATATAATTTGTTAACAATTCATACCTATCATAAAAGGAACAAAAAAATATCACACGAATTGAATAAACGAAGCATTCTTCCATGCATGCACGTATAAGGGCATATGATGCAATTCATGTCATATTTCGAGTATAAAAACATCGAAATTACACAACAAATCCATAATGAAATATGTAACACATAATTCATGTGGTTGACAATGTATTCATATAATATAATGAGCAAAGAAATATCAAACAAGGCATATAAACAATGTACTAATTCATGCATGCACGTAATGAGGTATAACAAACATATTCGTCATATATCACGTAAGCATGCATCGAAATTATGTTATAAATTCAAATTAAAACATATAACATGTTATACAACAAGTTAGGATCATATAATAAACATATATGAGCAAGGAAAGCCAGGCAAAACACGATTAAAACAAAAAATAAACAATCCACGCAGCAGCAGTCACCACAGCTCGAAACATCCCCAAATAAAGGTCACAGCAGCAACCATAATTCAGTAAAAATGGAGTCGCGGCCGCTACCACCAACTCCAGCATCAGTTCCAGTATAAGCTGGTCAAAATTTGGCAAAAATTGGGTCGCAGGCGCGACCCAAAAACTCCTTCTCCCAGTCGCGGCCGCGACTGCGAGAAGCAGTCGCGAATTTGCAGAAGCAACACCTCTGTTTTCTCATCATTTTTACAGCAGTAGCAGGGGACTTCTTCAAACATCAAAGCAGCAACAAACCAGCATCTAAAGGCAAGGAAAAATGCAGTAAAACACGCCACAATCACGCCACAACATGCACGCAACAACAACAAATGATACAACAACAGCAGGGAAGCAAATTCATTCCCAAAAGCTTCGAAACTCACCTTTTCAGTCATAGTGGATCCACACACACCTCATATAAATCAAAATCAAGTTCATGAATGTCTAAAGGATGCTAGATTGATCATATTTCATGCATCAAACCTCAAGAAATCTGAAAATTTAACAATGAATTGAAGAAATGGATTTATGCCCTAACTATTCATGCCCAAAACTCAATGAAAATCGGCAAATAGACACTTAAAAGAAAGAGGAGAAGATGTAGGACAAAACCATGGGCTTACCTCTTGAATTTGAGAAGGATCGAAGAAGATACGGGCTTGAAATCACCAAGGATGAATAGTGATGGGTTTTCCATATAAACATTTATCAAATAATTTCATATAATTCAGTTATAGCATTTAAACATTATAATAAACACATAATCAAGTAAGAGCATAATTAAGAGCTTGCTAAACTCACTAGTGGCGACAAACCTGTACGGCCAAAAGATTGGGGCGTTACAACCTCTCCCCCTTAAGAAGGACCTGTCCTCAGGTCCACTACCTCGAGTGACAAAGAAGATCTCCGCTACTCCACGAGCATGATCCGTTGTTGGGGTATTCGTTCAGTCGTCAAGAAGCATCAAGTCTTTGTAGGCACTTCATGAAATACGTAGTAGTCACTACCCATATCTCATCGGAGAGCCTAAAATCCCGAGGTCCTAAGTTACCACTCAAAGCAAGTTAAACAGGCAACATGCAGTGACGAAAGAACCCCGTCTCTCACGTAACAACAAGAGAATCCCCATCTCTCACAAGCATCGAGAGCACCCTGTCTCTCACAAACAACGAGAGCACCCCGTCTCTCCCAAACATCGAGAGCACCCCATCTCTCACAAACAACGAGAGCACCCCGTCTCTCCCAAACAACGAGAGAACCCCGTCTCTTACAAACAACGAGAAGGGAACCATACTAAGGCACAAAATACAACACACCAAAGAACAAACACCACGAAGAAGGCATCAAAACATCAATTACGACAACTTATGATCAAAACAGTCACACAAGGCCAGGTAATAACTATCAATTACATCCAACATCAATCATACAAAAGTAGTTAACATGCCAGGTGATCAAAGCACATAGTATCAAAATTATTTTAATTAACAATACGTCCATGTGCATGCCATGAATATCTGATTTACCGTTCACCGTGGAAACGAATTTGAAGCTAAGGCTTTCATGGTCCCAATGTATGGTCCGAACACAAAAGCTAGCTTGACTCTTGGCTTGTCTTTAATATCTTCAACATGTCCACTTGAGAAGTTGATAAGGCCCTCAATTGGTCCTATTCTTGATTCCACTCTAATTCTTATCCCTACTTACCTTCTTCTATTTCTCAGTAATGCGTTGACCCTGACCCAATCAACTTGCCCTTCCAAAACAAGTCTTATCCTACGTCTCCAAATTTCAGATCAGTCTTCTTTACGGTTCATGTCTCCTTCTGTAATTTGGTGAAGCTCTTGAAATTCGAATAACCTTTTTAATTAACAGTCACCGTCTTCTTCACGAGTTCTTTCTAAATTAAGTTGTGATCAACGGTTCCCAAAAATTTGGATCAATTTCTTCGTGGATCTTTCTTTGTCCTTTTATAATCTTGGAGCCAATTGAGCGTGCATTTAATTCTGGTCCACTCAAATCTCTAATCGAGGGGAAAACTTCCTTAATAATTATTGAGGTTCAATTCAAGTCCTTCCATACTCACTTCTTTCTGATTCCTTTCTTCTCAAATTCCTTCTAAGTCATCATAGAAAACGACTAGTGATTTATTAGGGTTTCATTTTGTTGTGTTGTCCGAACCCTTCCATACTTAGTTGAAATAGCTTCCACGGACACCATCATCCTCAGAACTTGAGACACGATTATGTAGTGAACTAACCATTTCAAGCTTGGGAGATTGTGTTTGTACGTGTCTCTTAACAAGAGATCAGCAGCATTATATGTCTTGGTGTTTCCTCAGCAAAACTTATCTCCACTTTGAAGGTCTTCGACTGATAAACCATCTCATTCTTTTCCCAACACTATCATTAGAACTTTTGTGACACCCGTGTCCCACATCGGGAAAATATGAGAATTAAGTTCACTATATAAGTTAAAAAGTCCAAGTATAACCAATGGAAATCCCTTTTGGGCAGTGGTTTAGGTCCAATTTCAGGTTATACTCGGTGGGCTTAGAGACTTATGCTCGCGTCCAACAGGCCCGCGGACCCGAGGCGTAACAACTTTCTTGCGTACCGAAACTTGTATTTTTGTTGTTTCCACTAAAATATCTTCTTCGAGCACAACCATGAATTTAAGGTTGTCTCTTGGTCGTGCTCTTCCCCTTAAGATTTTTCACTTTCACGTGTAGAACATTATTCCTCACTCCCTAATCAGAATTCTTGATCTACTCGAAACAAAATTTCTAGTCAGGAATTGCATTCGGTGTATTATTGACATTTACTTAGAAGCGATCAACTTGAATATCATCCCAACTCCTTTGCTCTTTAAACCCTCTTATAATTTGGAATCCCTTTCCTTTCTTGTTCGATCTAAACATCCCGAAACCAACTTCAAATTTTTCTTTCTAAAATTCCATTTCTGCCTCGGTCTCAACCTTGTTACCAAAATGTTCTTCTTCAACTCAGTTCGGTAGAATCTCGATTGAGATAGAAGTTAAAGTATTAATCGTGGTCGATATCCTAACAAGTAAACACTAAAACGATGTGTGTTGGGTTAAGATGCTAAATGCATGTAGCATATATTTTCAACAAAGGATATACAATATCAAATCTTCAATCACAACGTCAAAGCACATAATTCAATAAGGAAATGCAACCAAAATTTAACAATTAGAATATTGAAACATATATAATAAGAATTTAAATAATTAGTTACAATGCATGATGCACGTGCTATGAATACATTGAACCTGTCACCATGGTGGTGGCTTTAGCATGACAACCTGTGCATTGATCTCTATGTTGCGAGCATTGTTTGTAAGATTGAACATTATTCAATCATTGGTGATGCTTTCCCATCCTTGCTTGCTTCCTTGTATCATTGTGTCCAGAAAAGATGATACAGCTCTAATTCTTCAATACTCCTTGCTATCTTTGCTTTGCATCTATCCATTAATCCACCCTTGTAGTTGTATCAATTAGGCTTCCTTACTTGGCCCCGCTACGAAACCACATAGTTGACGGCTCTCCATTTCATACATCGTAGTTAGGGAATCTTTTATCACATCTTGGAGCTGGTCCCAAACATTAGGTATCTTTATAATTTGATAATATGAGTTCCACGCATATCCCGTTGCCTCACGTATCCTTTAAACTGGGGGTTTGGGTCCCCACATTAAACCTACATTGGTAATCTTCTAGATTTGTAGAGGAGGTAGAATTGATACTTTCCGTGGGTAAAGCCCACTGTCACGATGTTGAGTGACGAGATGTAATCCTCTTTTGTAAGCTATAAAGACACAATACCCGATTTTTAATTCCCGATGCCTCCATAATTCCCATCATTTGTTTGATAGGAGAAACTCGCGATTGAGGTTGATCGTAGCCTTATAGTGTAATAGCAACCTACTATCAAGAACTTAGCTCGAGCATAGATGCATGTGGATTAGTAAATGCTTATGGCACATGTAACGCCCCGACTTTTTGGCCGTACAGGTATGACGTCACGAGTGGGTTTAGATCGAGAGTTCTGTGACTTATATGTGTTTTAATTGCTAAATGATTATTTAATTTATTAATTTTGTAAACTAATTGCTATTATGTGAACTATGTGACTTAAGTGATTATGTTAATTAAACTTGTTTAGTATGTTTAATTGTTAATTGTATGTTATATTTTGTTATGTACCTATTTGATCTTATATGAAATCCTTGGACTCAATTAAACTTGGTTTTGGACCCCAATTATTTGCCAACCAAACTTTCGGGACCCACTTGGAGCCCTTAAATGATAGAAGGACCAAAGTGCAATTTTCCCTTTTTCTTCCCCTACATTACACGATTTCTCTTCCCCTCTCTCTTTATTCCTTCTTCTTTTCCTCTTCTCTTCCAAGAGAAACTCCAAACCCCTTTCTTCTCTTCCCCTAAAACGAGCTAAGAAGGAAGTAAGAAGGCAAGGCAAATCCATTCACAACCAAGCAAGAATTTAAGCTCCAATCTTTCTTATTCTCTTCCTCCTTCTTATCCAAGGTATATGTGAGTATATATATATATATATATGTGTGTGTGTGTGTGTTGGGTGAACTAGGTTGTATGATCCTTTCTTTATAATTTGAATTTTGGGTGTGTATATGCTTGAATGTATGATAACCTTTAATTATATGCTTTGATCTTGAATTTTGATGCAAGAATGTGCATATATATATGTGTTGTATATAAATGTGTATATATATATATATATATATATGTATATGTGGGGGTATGAAAATTAATGGTTTAATTCATGATTTATGAGTGATATGTGTATATGTGTTGTATTTAGTTGTTGTTGTTTGATGTTGGGTGAATTGGGAGCTCCTTTGGCATCTTTGAAGTCATTTTTCGCGTCTACCCTGTTTTTCCCGAAACTTTTGCTACTGCTGGAGAGGTGGTCGCGCCCGCGACCGTTTTGTGACCATTTTTGGTCGCGGCCGCGACCAACAATTCGAAACTTGGCCAATTTTCAGTCGCGGCAGCGACTGATTTTCAGCACAATTTTGTCACGGCTGCGAATCCCTTGTCCGAACTCGGAATGACCTGATTTTTGAACTCACGGAAACCTCTTGAAGTGTAGAATATTCTCCAATTGGAATCACTTCAATATCTTTTCCCATTTGTGAGATATTATCAATTCTTTTTGGTGTCGCTACCTTCTCGATAATCTGCAATCACCCAATTTCGGGCCTACGCCATTTTCACCTTGTTTTGAATCATGATTCGTGCCATATATCACCGGAAAGATCTATGTGTCTAGTTTCATACCCAACAAGCAAAACTTAATTTCCGTTTCTACAACTCAAGATATTTCCATTTTCCTACAGCTTGTTCATTCCCGAAATTTGTCAACTTTTGCTAAATCTTACCAAAACTCTTCTTCTTGTGTTCCTTTCACCCTCTTGGCTCCCATATGTGAACTACGTGACTTGTATGCTTGATTAATTGATGATATATGATTTACTTTGATATGATTATGGATTTTATGTTATCACTTCAATGTGTGAACGTTTATGTGCTACTTTTATGCATGCGTGAATGATTTGCTTCACGTGATTGTTTTGTATGTTGTGTATAACTTCTTCCATGACTTATATATTTTGCTAATATGTTACATTATGTGTTAATTTGTATATTATGAAACCATAATGTGAATTATGATCCAATATGCCTTAAAATGCTCTCTAGCTTGCATGCATGAATTGTTCCTCCATTTATTGGCCTCATATGCTAACTCCTTGCTTCATTTATGACTCGTATGTATTGTAAACATGTTATAGTACGAGTTATGATTATTGTGTTAACGTATGGCTTAATTTGGTACAAAATATGAAAGATATGAAAAGCATGAATATTAACCCATAGTGTATTGAACGTTTTGAATAAATTACTTGATTATATGACATCATAACATGATTTATACTCTCTATGCATCTCATATCATGTACACAACATGCCGTGCGTCTATGTGGTTTCATATTGAGTCATTTTCTCACGAGTACACATTGTTTCCCTTCTTCTACAGTTTATCTCCAGGGCGGAGACTTCTGAATTGAATAGGCACCCGGTATAACTCGTATCATTGTTTCGTCATCTTCCAGGTGAGGGTGTTTTCGTTTTAGTTACGTATTAAACCCTACAACCGTATGTGACAAGATCTGGCGAAAAACCTATTATAGTTATATATATGGTTTTCAAATGAACGTACCGAGTAAATATTGATCGAGTAAATATTAATTGATCGAGTAAACCCTTCTCAAATGGATAATGATGGATATGGTTTGATTCTTATGAATCAAATGTTTTGGCGAGAAAGAATGATTGATTGATTGCACTGATTGGGGCCCAGGGGCTTGGTGTGAGTGGGGACCCGAGGAGGCAAGGGCTGACGGTAAACCCTCACACTAGTCCCACTATTAAACAGCGGTACCGGACCTCGTCAGGAGATTGGCGGGGAAAGGGAGCTGAGTGCCATCTGGGGAGTCATGTAACCCCTTTTGGCCAATGATTGGGTGGTCGGGCCTTGCAAACCCACCACCAACCCGGAGGAAGAAGGTTGGAACTTATTTATGATTGAAAATGATTGAATGATTGATTGATTGATTGATTATTGATTGATAGGCACTGTGCGGGAAGGCCGGGAATCGGATTGCCCAAACAATATATTTAGGACATGGCATGTGATCTGAGTGTATTATGATATATTGCATGATCACCTATTTAATGTATTAATGATATTTGTCGTACACGGTCGGCGTTTGGTTGGAGATTGTGCACGCTCACTCGCCGAGCCTTATTGATTGAGTATGATTTACGAACTTATTGAATTTAATATGAATAGTCGTAAAGTCTGAGCATTGCTTACTTAATTTCTAGCCCTTCGAGGGAACTAACTTTAAATAAAACCTTGCTCGGGATTTATGACTTGCATGTGCATGTTTCTCTATATATGTATAGCTCCTGCTCACTCAGTCTTCTAGAGACTGACCCCTCTTTCCCACCTTTCAGTTGTTGGAAAACACGAATCAGAAAGCAGCGGAATTTAAAAAATTTTCCCAACAAAAGGATCTAGGACTCGCAATCGTGTAACCAAATTCGTAAAGATAGAAAACTTACTTTTCTTTTTATTCTTTCTTGAAGCGTTTCAAGCCACCCAAGAACGCTCTTCTCGCGGCTTGATCCCCTCTCCTTGGCAAAGCTCGAATCTTCAAACTTCTAACTTGAAGTCTCTAGAGAAAGTCCACCAACTTGATCACAATCTAACTAGTAAGGATGCTAGTTCTCTAGTTAGTGTTTAGGCTTAACCTAGGGTTTAATTTAATCTTGGAGAAAGGAAGGTGTTCAACACATGAACCAAAAGAATTGTCAATTAGCTCTAAAGGGGAGCTCGAGCTCCCCTATATATAAGAGGGGAGTGCCGATCCAAATCCTTGTTGGACAAGGATTTGGTTCCTCTCTCTCCTATTACTTGATCATCAAGTATTTTCCAACTTTGACTTTGAATTCTAATTCAAGTCAACTTTTGAGAGAGCTAAAAAATATCCAAACTATTGTTGGATAATTTTATACTTTATTTATTATAAAATAAATAACTTATTTTTATCTAATTAATTAATTCATAATTAATTAACTAGATTATTTTCTCCAAAATTAGACTTTCTTTTTAATTCAAAATTAAACCAAAGTCTATTAAATAATTAACTAATTAATTATTTAATATATATATAATATATATATACACACGTGTGTGACACGTGTCATAGTGACACGTGTCACTCACGTGAGCCACACGTGTGATTTCACACGTGTGGAACCCTCTTGGTCCGATTAACTCGTTTAATCTTTTTCAAGCCTCAACTCATGTAACCAAGTTGTTGTGTGTGACCCTCTAGGTTCTCAATTCAATTAGCAGTGACCCTAATTAATTAATTCACTAATTAATTAATCAGTCCACAGATTAAACGACCATAGTCTAGCAACAGGTGTTTAACCCCTAGCTGAATTGGAATGTTCGGATTCGACAGAAGCTTTAAGTCATTGATTCATGTGAGATACAATCCTCCTACTTACTATCTCTCAACCAAGATCTAGGGCAAGGGAATAATCAGAACCCTAATAATCCGGTCTTAAAGCTAAGTGCATTTCATATCCATTTGATCTCAATCCAAGAAACCCTTTTCTTGATGTCTTGATCTACTGCCTTGGCCAATGACTCCATATGGCATATGAATGACTTACACAATAAGAGATCACCTTGCAAGTGTAGGTCCTTTCTTGATTCTCATTCACTTTCATGAATCACTTGTGCAGCCCCAGCATAAGCCTTGAATCAGTTGTCTAAGGTGACACCCTTTAAAGCTTATACCTAAGACTACAGAGTTAACTCATAAAGTGACAAGGAACCTCAAGTCTAAGGATCAATTAATCACATCAATGACTCGTGAGATATTTCCTAATCTGGAAGTTTCCATTTCCTGAAATAGAAACTTCCTTTCCCATTTAGGAATGTTCTCACACGGGGCACCTCAGTGAACTTACTTATTAAAGTAAGCACCCTCATGTATCACGCACGTATCAACTATACACTTTGCACCTCCATGAAACAAGGTGGTCCTTCTTAAGGGCGTGATCCCACAAGCAAGCCTTAGAGGAGTCAGGTTGACACTCCCACTGTCTGTAGGACTCATCGGCTTGGAGTATTTTACTAATCATGACTTATGTGATATAGGGCTCGTTTCATGAACCATTTCACCTAAATGGTAGAGTCCTAAAGTCATCAGGATTAGGGGAGTTCTCATACATGCACAGCTAAAGTAAACGCATACCAAACAAGAGCATATAAAGAAGTGTTGCCTCAATTCGTTATTTCATTCAAAGATTGTCTGTGATTACAATAAGGAAAAGCACAAAGCGGATATACAATCGGCTTTCTAGGGCACTATTCCTAACAATTTCCCACTTGCCCGTCAAAGCCATTCTAAAGCTACTCTAAGTCCCATCTTCTGAAGATGACTTTGGAAAGCTTCTCGACTAAGGGGTTTAGTAAGTGGATCTGCCACGTTCTCTGCTGATGTGACCCTCTCGATTAGCACATCTCCTCTTTTGATAATATCACGGATTAGGTGATACTTCCTCATAATGTTCTTGGTCCGTTGGTGAGATCTTGGTTCTCTTGTTTGAGCAACCGCCCCAGTGTTGTCACAAAACACAGTAATGGGGTCTTTCATGCTAGGAACAACATTCAACTCTTGAATGAAGTTTCTAATCCAAACACCTTCCTTAGCTGCATCATTTGCAGCTAAGTATTCGGCCTCAGTGGTCGAATCTGCAGTGGTAGTTTGCTTGGAACTCTTCCAACTCACTGCACCGCCGTTTAGGCAGAAAATGTATCCTGACATTGACTTAAAATCATCTAAGTCAGATGCAAAGCTTGCATCGCAGTATCCTTCGACAGTAAGATCTTTCTGACCTCCGTAAACTAAGAATAAATCTTTAGTACTTTTTAAGTACTTAAGAATATTCTTCACGGCAGCCCAGTGACCATCTCCAGGGTCAGATTGGAAACGACTTGTCACACTAAGTGCATAAGCCACATCCGGTCGAGTACATAACATTGCATACATTATGCTACCTATTGCTAACGCATAAGGTGTATGAGTCATTCTCTCCTTCTCAAGGTTAGTCTTAGGACACATCTTTCTTTGAAAGACATGTTCCTACACTCATAGGAAGGTTCTTAACCTTTGCTGACTCCATATTGAATCTCTTCAATACTTTGTCAATGTACATCGACTGTGATAGTCCTATTAACCTTCTAGATCTATCTCTATAGATTTTAATTCCAAGGATATAGGACGCATCACCAAGATCTTTCATCTCGAATTAGTTCGATAACCATAACTTAGTCACTTTCATGTCATCCTTCGAATTCCCAATAAGAAGGATGTCATCAACATAAAGTACTAAGAATTGCACTGAGGTCTCCAATTCCTTTCTATACACACATGATTCATTCGAAATTTGGATGAAGCCAAACGCTTTGACCGATTCATCAAATCGAATATTCCAATTCCTAGAATCTTGTTTCAATCCATAGATTGATCTTTGGAGTTTGCAAACCTTTTGCTCATTCCCACTGAATGTGAAACCTATGGGTTGCTCCATATAAATGTCTTTGTCAATGTCACCATTGAGAAAGGCAGTTTTCACATCCATTTGCCATATCTCATAGTCATAATATGCAGCAATGGCAAGCATGATTCGAATGGACTTTTGCATTGCAACTGGTGAAAAGGTTTCGTCAAAGTCCACGCCGGGTCTTTGAGTGAATCCTTTTGTAACCAGTCTTGCTTTGTAGGCTGCAATGCTTCCATCAACTCCAAGCTTTCTCTTAAAGATCCATTTGCAACCTATGGGTTTGACCCCATCAGGCAAATCTACCAAGGTCCAAACTTGGTTGGAGTTCATGGAATCCATTTCGGATTTCATGGCTTCTATCCACTGTTCAGAGTCAGAATCTGAAAGTGCCTCCTCATATGTTGAAGGATCATTATCCTTTTGAGAGATTTCATGGAAGAATCCATACCATCTCTCCGGCTGTCTAGGAGTACGTTCAGAACGCCTTAGAGGAGGATTTACATGTGTATCGAAATTCGTGATTGGTTGTGGTTGATCAGTAGGGGACGTTTCTTCAGTGGGTGGCGTGGGGTTACTTTGTACTTCTTTTAATTCTATGATCTTGCCTTTCTTTTCTTTAAGGAACGGTTCCTCAAGAAAAGTGGCATTTCTGGAAACAAACACCTTTTGCTTAGATTGATCATAGAAGTAGTATCCTATGGATTCCTTAGGATAACCTACAAAGTAGCATAAGTTAGAACGAGATTCTAACTTATCTCCCACTGTCCTCTTCACGTAAGCAGGACAACCCCAAATTCTTAAGTAAGAATAGCTAGGGATTTTACCATGCCACATTTCATGGGGCGTTTTAGGGACTGACTTAGAGGGAACTAGATTCAAAATCTTTGCTGCACTTTCTAGGGCATAACCCTAGAAAAAAGGTGGTAAGTCAGTGAAACTCATCATGGAGCGAACCATATCAAGTAAGGTTCGATTCCTTCTCTCAGAAACTCCATTAAGCTGAGGAGTTCCCGGAGGAGTCCACTGAGAGATAATCCCTTTATCTTTGAGATGATTAAGGAATTCTTCACTAAGATACTCGCCTCCTCGATCAGATCGAAGTGCTTTGATCTTGTGACCAGTTTGGTTCTCAACCTCCTTTTGAAATTCCAAGAATTTCTCAAAAGCTTCAGATTTATACTTCATTAAGTATACATAACCATACCGACTAAAGTCATCAGTAAAGGTTATGAAATACTGATGATTGTTTCTAGTGCTTACACTAAGCGGTCCACAAACATCAGTATGGATCAAATCCAAAACCTTAGTGGCACGTTCCACAGTTCCTTTAAAAGGGACTTTGGACATTTTTCCTTTGAGACAGGATTCGCAAGAAGTTAACTCTTTGAGATCATTTTCAGAGAATGATCCTAAAGTGTTTATCTTGCTAATTCTGTTCTTGGAAATGTGTCCTAATCTAGCGTGCCATAAGGGAGCTGAAACTTTGTCATCTCTCTTACGCTTTGTTTCTCGTTGTATATTCATAATATTGATGTTTTGAGTTAGGTAAAGTCCATTACTTAGAGTACCGATATGAACGGAAGAGTTGTTCCGTTTGATAAAGTATTTACCATTCTTAATATAAGTTTCATAACCTTCACAATCTAATATTGGAACTGAAATTATATTACGAATAATGCTCGGTACATAAAGGACTTTATTCAATACTAACTCAAAACTACCTAAATCTAATCTAATTGTGCCTAAAGCTCGAGCTTCAACGTTTGAGCCATCGCCGATCTTCAAGACACATTCTCCTTCTTTGAGTTGTTGGACTTCACTTAGCATCTGTACATCATTACAGATATGAGTTCCACAACCGGTATCAAGTACCCAAGAACTAGAATTAACAGAAAGATTTACTTCAACGAGAAAGATACCTTTCTTTAGAGTAGCCTTATACTCTGGGCAGTTTCTCCTCCAATGTCCCGCTTTGCCACAATGGAAGCAAACATCCTCTTTCTGATCACGCTTCTTCTTTTGGGCCTTTCCCTTCGAAATGACACCAGTGGGCCTAAGGGGTTTCTTCTTCTTCTTTTGGGCTTTCTTGCCCTTACCTTTAGAAGGCCCAGAAGAGGAAGATGGAGCATTCACCATCAAAACCTTATTGTCCTTCTTGATCGTGCTTTCAGCGGTCACAAGCTGACTAATCAGCTCAGCTATAGTAGCACCAGCATGATTCATGTTGAAGTTAAGGACAAATGGGTTGAATGATGGTGGGAGCGAAGCTAGCAACAAATCCACTGAAAGCTCATCTTTCAGTGGCATGTCCATGGAAGCAAGTTTCTCAATAAGGGCAAGAAACTTGAGTCCATATTCATGGACACTTGAACCTTCCCTCATTCTCAAGTGGAACAATTCCTTTGATGTGTTATACCTTGTAACACGTTCATGAGGGCGGTAAAGTTGCTCTAAGTGGTCGTAAATCTCCCAAGCAAATTCCATGGCCTCATGTTGTCTTTGCAAGTCCGGAGACATGTTAGCCAACATAAGGCAATGGGCATGGAGATTATCATCCTTCCACTTCTGAATCGCGTCCCGCTCAGCCCGAGTGGGAGCCTCCCCTTCGGGACTGGGCTCCCCTTCGAAGAGAACATAAGTTCTCTTCTCAGAATCTAAAATGATTTTTAGATTCCTCAGCCAATCAGAATAGTTGGGACCAGTCAACTTGTTTGACTCGAGGATCGATACAAGAGGGTTTTTGGTTGCCATTTCAAAACACGTAGAGAATCACAGAATCTACGACCTAAATGGTAAAACAGAGAACTGGTGAGCATGCTGAATTATAACGATATACAAAAGATAAGGTCTTTAATCTAATGTAGCTCCCACTGTTTCTCAAAGATCTAGAATTCCCAAAGATCTAAGAGGAACACGTTTCCCAATGGGTACTAAGATCCTAGGCATTTTACCTCGAACCCACGACTCGCAGACATTCTAAGTAAGAACCCTAGGTAGGTACAACTTACCAATTCTAACACCTTTAGAACTCTTAGTAATTATTTTTTTGCATCACCTATCTTTCAATATGGACCCACGACTCGTGCGACATCCATATTTACTTAGGCGTTAAGCTAGACCCATCAATCATAAGATCATGACCAAAACTTAGTTCGAACGACCCACGACTCGCGGACATCGCCCTTGCTAAAATTGACCACGAAATATTGATCATTTAAAATGATTAATTAGGTAACTAAGAACTAATAAGCTCCACTAGCTATCCCACGACTCGCGGACAATAACTAGCTTTACTTACTAAACTTAAAACCTATTGATGGAATGCTAGGAATTTAATTCAAAATTTGCATCTCGAATTAAACACCTATTTGTTCGAAATTAGCTTAATATTTAATGGGAATTTTCGAATCAACCGGAGAGTTGTCCGGTTCGACCTCAGCAACATATATGTTATCCAATTTTATTAGTCTTGATTAATGCAAGTACACTTAAATGCATATCAAACAAGCACATAAACAGATAACATGTCCTAGCATGATACTAACATGTAATGATCATGGGTTCTACCTATCTTATGCGTGATATGTGGGAGCCACTCCACAATCACAAGTTCTAACATACATGCCACATAAACAGTTTAAATCACATAAGGGAAAGCGGTAACAAAATACGAGCCCTATCTCTATTACATTTAACAATTGAGATTCCCCTCCCTAACATTTTGAGGGGTCTTCACTTATGGCCTCCTTGTTACTTGAATGTGGTCCATCTTACTCCATGGGTGCATTGTCTCCAAAATGAAAATAAAACCTCACCACCTATCTCTACTCTCAAATTACAATAAAAAGAAAAAGACATAAAGTAATAAGGCTCAATCTTCATATTGGCCTTAGACAATTACACGGGGCATACCCCGGCCTCAAAAACAGTAATATGGAAAGCCACATAATAAATCACATAACAGTACGCACATAAGTGAGGCTCCAACCTCAATTGAAAAACGCAACTATAGGGCTCCAACCCCAATTTAAACCATCCATGTGCATAAATTAAAACCATACATAGATCTAAACCCATGATCACCTAACATGCTTTTGCGAGAATTTAAATTTAGCCAATAAATTAAAATTCACGTTTCAAGTCCTAATGACTTAAAACACGACTTAGATGCAATTCTTGTTCAAGAGCCTTTTCAATAAAACCCGAAAAACAATAAACCAATAAAATTCCAATTAATTTCCAAAATTAATAATTTTATTCTTTCATTATTTTCAGAAAATAAAATTCATAATTTTCCCAAAATCCAAATCGCTTCAATTTCTCAAAAATCCCAATTTAATCAAAATTTTAAAATAATTTTATTTTAACAAAACTGATTTTAAAAGATAAAATTAAAATAAAATTAAATCGGGATTTTACGGACCGAAAACACGAAAAACACGAAACACGAAAAACGAGCCCAAAAAAAAAGGGCCCAGCCGCGTGAGGCACCGCCGCGCAGCAGCGCGCGCCAGCGGCGCCCACAGCGCGCGGCAGTTGCCGCTCGCGTGCGCAAGCTGGGCGTGCATCATGCGCGCGCCGCGCGCAGCGTGCGACGTGCTAGCATGCCTAGGCTCGTTGCTTTTTCGTGTTCGTTTCGTATTTCTGGGTTTCTCGAAAACCCGGTTCAATCCAAAAATTAAAAATTCGATTTAAACATATTTCAATCAAAACGGTTTTCAAAATCACAATTTAAGAAAACAGTTTCAGAAATTCAGGAAAAATTACAGTTTCGTATTTCAGGCTTTCTAAAAGAACTCATGAATACCTAATTCGCATCTAAGCCTAAGAATTTCTACCAAATTCAGAATAATTGAGACGAATCAGAAACACGATTAACGAGGTGGCTCTGATACCACTTGTTGGAAAACACGAATCAGAAAGCAGCGGAATTTAAAAAATTTTCCCAACAAAAGGATCTAGGACTCGCAATCGTGTAACCAAATTCGTAAAGATAGAAAACTTACTTTTCTTTTTATTCTTTCTTGAAGCGTTTCAAGCCACCCAAGAACGCTCTTCTCTCGGCTTGATCCCCTCTCCTTGGTAAAGCTCAAATCTTCAAACTTCTAACTTGAAGTCTCTAGAGAAAGTCCACCAACTTGATCACAATCTAACTAGTAAGGATGCTAGTTCTCTAGTTAGTGTTTAGGCTTAACCTAGGGTTTAATTTAATCTTGGAGAAAGGAAGGTGTTCAACACATGAACCAAAAGAATTGTCAATTAGCTCTAAAGGGGAGCTCGAGCTCCCCTATATATAAGAGGGGAGTGCCGATCCAAATCCTTGTTGGACAAGGATTTGGTTCCTCTCTCTCCTATTACTTGATCATCAAGTATTTTCCAACTTTGACTTTGAATTCTAATTCAAGTCAACTTTTAAGAGAGCTAAAAAATATCCAAACTATTGTTGGATAATTTTATACTTTATTTATTATAAAATAAATAACTTATTTTTATCTAATTAATTAATTCATAATTAATTAACTAGATTATTTTCTCCAAAATTAGACTTTCTTTTTAATTCAAAATTAAACCAAAGTCTATTAAATAATTAACTAATTAATTATTTAATATATATATACACACGTGTGTGACACGTGTCACAGTGACACGTGTCACTCACGTGAGCCACACTTGTGATTTCACACGTGTGGAACCCTCTTGGTCCGATTAACTCGTTTAATCTTTTTCAAGCCTCAACTCATGTAACCAAGTTGTTGTGTGTGACCCTCTAGGTTCTCAATTCAATTAGCAGTGACCCTACTTAATTAATTCACTAATTAATTAATCAGTCCACAGATTAAACGACCATAGTCTAGCAACAGGTGTTTAACCCCTAGCTGAATTGGAATGTTCGGATTCGACAGAACCTTTAAGTCATTGATTCATGTGAGATACAATCCTCCTACTTACTATCTCTCAACCAAGATCTAGGGCAAGGGAATAATCAGAACCCTAATAATCCGGTCTTAAAGCTAAGTGCATTTCATATCCATTTGATCTCAATCCAAGAAACCCTTTTCTTGATGTCTTGATCTACTGCCTTGGCCAAGGACTCCATATGGCATATGAATGACTTACACAATAAGAGATCACCTTGCAAGTGTAGGTCCTTTCTTGATTCTCATTCACTTTCATGAATCACTTGTGCAGCCCCAGCATAAGCCTTGAATCAGTTGTCTAAGGCGACACCCTTTAAAGCTTATACCTAAGACTACAGAGTTAACTCATAAAGTGACAAGGAACCTCAAGTCTAAGGATCAATTAATCACATCAATGACTCGTGAGATATTTCCTAATCTGGAAGTTTCCATTTCCTGAAATAGAAACTTCCTTTCCCATTTAGGAATGTTCTCACACGGGGCACCTCAGTGAACTTACTTATTAAAGTAAGCACCCTCGTGTATCACGCACGTGTCAACTATACACTTTGCACCTCCATGAAACAAGGTGGTCCTTCTTAAGGGCGTGATCCCACAAGCAAGCCTTAGAGGAGTCAGGTTGACACTCCCACTGTCTGTAGGACTCATCGGCTTGGAGTATTTTACTAATCATGACTTATGTGGTATAGGGCTCGTTTCATGAACCATTTCACCTAAATGGTAGAGTCCTAAAGTCATCAGGATTAGGGGAGTTCTCATACATGCACAGCTAAAGTAAACACATACCAAACAAGAGCATATAAAGAAGTGTTGCCTCAATTCGTTATTTCATTCAAAGATTGTCTGTGATTACAATAAGGAAAAGCACAAAGCGGATATACAATCGGCTTTCTAGGGCACTATTCCTAACATCAGTTGCTTGCAGGTTTTGCTAGGCGGAAGTCAAGTTTTATTCTCTTATCGAGTCACTTGTACACTCGAGTCACATTTTACATTCTTTTATGATTTAAATTGTATTTCCGTTAGGTATTGGGCCTGTGTGCCAATTTATGATTATTGTTGGATATTGATTCGGGACAGATTGTATGTTTAGTTGAACCCGTTGTTAGGTTGCATGATGGATTTGAATTTATATATTGGAGTTGTCGGACTTGTTACCATTGTTGAATTGTATGAATTACACATTATTGCTTCCGCATTGCACTCTTGGTTACTTTTGATTTATTTGGTACAGGGTTAGTTTCCGCCTAGCTAGGTTATCTTTTTTTTTTGTCTCCCGTTCGCTATGAGTCCGGTTCATGCTTGGACTATCCATTTCACGTGTGGACTAGACTTGTAGTGCGGGGGATGTGGCGCCTGTCGTCCCGGGTGCTACAGCACATATCTAAATCAATCAACACATATTAAATGCAAAATGCAACACATAAAGCAACGAGATTGAAAGAAAATCACATATATTAGGTAATTTTGCAATGATTCATTTCAGTTAACAATGAAAATTCAATGCAATGCACACGTTGACAAGTTGTTCCTATACCGTACGACCTAAACTGGCTCAATCATGACACGAGAACCCCGATTTTGCAATCTGGAGGCTCTGATACCACTTAAGGATGTAGCGCCCGAGTCCAAGGCGCTACATCCCCCGCACTCTGACCCGATCCGCACATCAAATGGAAAATCTATACACGTGCCAGATCAGAGCGAACGGGGACTCACTCACTCACTATGCTAGGCGGGAAGTAAACCTTCAAAACCAAATAACTATGTACAATGAGAAATCATAAAATGGAAGCAGAGCATGAAAACCATTACCGATACAAGTATCAAATTACGGGTTCGACTAACATAGATACCTAGTCCCGAAAATTCATACATAGAGATAAATCATAATCATAAATATGGGTTCAATCTTATCCCTGGAAGCCTGTCCCGAATCAATAACATAAAATCTTAAAAAATTCATGGTAACTCAATTTACAATATGCATATGAACATACTCCAACTCGATCAAGAGACTCGACTTCCCGCCTATTGCTCCAAAACCTACAAGACCCTGAAAACAAAGTCGGGTTCAGTCTATAGGAGACTGGTGGGTATAAAATAGGGTTTAATATCATAATATTACGAGAATTAAAAGCGCACACACAAGCGAGTCATAATCCCATACGAGGTTTTTAAAACATTTCCCATGTGGGTGAAAACAAATAAAACAACGCCCGGGATTACAACCATTAAGTTAATTTATTCATTACAATCATGCGGTCATTACTTGAGCCCTGGCGGGTGGGCGAATGTCTCCAACCTACTCCTCGTGTGTGCATATCAGTTCACTCTTTACATTAGCAATTATACACATTCATACATAATCGTTCATAATTATTAACATTCATAATCATAAACACTTACACCTTTTCCTCTGGGTGGTGGACGGGTTAGCAAGACCCGACCACCTCAATCATGGACCAATGGGGTTACATGAATCCCCCAATTGGCACTCAACTCCCATTCCTCGTTAATCTCCTAGTACTAGGGAAATGTTAATCTGGGCTGGTATCACCGTTATTGTGTTAGGACTAGTACTAGGGATCACTATTGGCCCTTGTCTCCCCGGATAGCCACTAGCACTTAAGTTCCTGGGCCCGAATGTGCATAATCATGTCTACGCCAAGAATCATAAGGTAGGGGTACATAAGAGATGGGCTTTATGTTGGAAAATCATTTACTCTGAAAAGACTCAATGTAACGCCCAACTTTTTCGTATTCTAGTATACCGTATGTGTTTATTAATTTGCGCGAATTAATTAGCTATAAGTGTTTTCTATATTTAAATTTCGTTATTTAATTGTTAAATATGTGATTAATTGAGATATATGAAATATTTGAATTGGAATTGATACGAATACTTGAACCCCTGGCATGAATAACTTGTGTGCTCCCTAATTACGCGTTTAAATTATGTAATTACCTAATTAATTGTTTATTATAATTATAATTTTTATTTTTAATTAATCTTTTAATAATGTGTATTTCGTCATATTTTAATAAATATTTAAATGGATTCTTAAATTTCATTTCAATTTTGAAATTATATGAATTCTTGAACAATATGCATTTACGTGACAAGTTGCATGCCGTTACTATATGAAATGAATTCGAAATTTCGTGGAAATTTAATATGTTGAAGATATGTGTGTCATGAATGTGTATGTATGCTCTTTCATGTTTTCAGTTTCGTGTGATTACGTTTTAAATTTATTCTGTATGATTGGAACCAAATCGGGGCTAACGGGCAATTAGCGTACCTTTGGTTCCGTATGTGATATCTTGAGCTAGGGAACTCGGAATCGAGTTCCGTCAACTTCTTTGAACTCGTATCAAAAATTCAGGTTCAATGAATTTAGCCTCATATTTTTCTAAGACTATTTAAACCCCTGAAATTCAAAAAACCGAAAAACGAGACGGCCGCTAAATTGCCACACTTAGCCAAATTCCTCATATCTTCTTCAAACTTTGACCAAATTAACTATGGTTGTAGGCTGTGGAACCCTAGTTACACCCACTATCATCTCCTAATCCCTGTCCACTGAACCACCCTCATCACTTAAGGAAAAGCTCAGCCAAAGCCCTGCTCTCCAGTTCCATTTCGCCACATTGCCCATTTTGGAGACTTTAAGCTCAAATCTCTTCCAAACTCAACCGAATTCAAGAGGTAAGTTTATGATCTTATTTTCCATCTAATTAGATCTCTTTTAAGTGTTATATTTCTAATGTTGATGGAGATTTGAGCATGATAGAAAAGTATATGTGAATAGTAAGGGTTTGATGAATTTTTGAGGAATTCTTGCTCGTTTTGTTGCATTTCTTGGTATTGAGCTGAACATATGATCTATGTTGCATCCTTAAACTTGTACTAGGCATGAATTTCATTTATATGTTGAATTTGAAAACCTACCATGGCTGATACGTGAAGCTTTTTGACGCTTTTTGGACTGATTTCCTTCCCTTGCCTTTGCTGCGTGTTTGGGCTTGCTTTGGGATGTGTTGTGCTGCATTTTTGTGTTATTTTTCTGCCTTAGATATTCGCTTTTATGATGTGTTGCTGCCGCGGCCATGGAGAAGACAGGGGCTTACTGCTGCAAATCCGTGACTGTTGTGCGATATCGCGACCGCGATTGGGATAAGGTGTTTCTGGATCGCGCCTGCGCCCCAATTTTTGGCCAGTCTCGACCTTGGAAGTCTTGTGTTGTTGCTGGATATGTTGATAGTGGCCGCGACCTGTTTTGTGTTATTTTCAGTTGCGGCCGCGACCTTGTTTGGGCTCCTTTTCGTGAACTACTACTGGTGTTTAAATAAATTGTTGTGCATGTTTGTGCTTTCTTTTATTTTGTTGTGTTTGTGCATGGTTGCGTATGTATATATAATTATTAGCATGCATGCAATGTTTAAATATATTATAAATGCATGTTTGAAATATATATGTATTATATGCATGCATTGCATGCTGTACGTATATATATCTATATTTAGATATGTTTATATGTTAATTAAATTACATGGGTAATGATATATTTTAAGTAGTGTTTAATTTATTTAAACTATAGAACTAATTACTAATTGTTATCTATTTCGTGTTATTTAATTTCCGATCATGACTTGAATGTCTTTATTTGTCTATTCTTTAATTGTAAACATGATATCGTACGTGTTATGACCGTTATATGGAATTCTTGGATTTATTTGATATGAAATGTGAAAATTATGAACTTGAATGAATATGAACGCTTCATTGAATGAAGGAATTGATAGTTTACATGTCTTGAAGGCATTAATTGTGCACAAGAACGCTTCCATGACATGATATCATCTCTTATGCATTCATATCATATTCATTGCCTAGCCGTACGTTATATATGGTACATTTGGAGTCTTGAGTCTCACAAATTCATTGCATTGTCCTTGATACAGTTTTTTTCTAGGGCGGAGATGCCGGGTTCATAGGTTATTCTCAAATCTTCTTGTCTTCTTGGTTTTGGTAAGGTGTAACAGGTGGGTTTCTCTACTATTTAGTTAAACAACCCTATATACTTCCAATGTGCAAATATTTTGACCAAAAATTAATATATGTATATAGAGTCATTTCAAGAGTAAATGTTTGCAACGTAAAGCCCTTATTTTATGAATCCTACCAAATGTTTTGGCGAGAATGAATGAATGAATGCACAGAATGGGGCCCAAGGACTTGGTGTGAGTGGCTATCCGGGGAGGCATGGGCCGACGGTGATCCCTCACACTAGTTCTAACCAATGAACGGCGTAACCGGACCTCGTTAGGAGTTAGCGAGGAATGGACGCTGAGTGCCATCTGGGGATTCATGTAACCCCTTTTGGTCAATGAAGGAGGTGGCCGGGTCTTCCTAACCCGTCCACCAACCCGGAGGAAGAAGGTGTAATTGATCATGAATGTGCACGAAAGAAAGTAATGTATGAAAAGAAAGAAAGAATGAATGTCTAATGAAGTACACAAGGTGTTGGTTGGAGATAATGCACGCCTACTCGCCGGGCCACGAAAGACCTAAAGAATGAAAAAGAATGTTATAATCCCTTCTGATGAGATTCTTTATCCCGCCCACTTGGGAAATGCTTTGAAAATCTCACTTGGGATTATAACTTGCATGTGAATGTTTAAATATCGTCTTTTACTACTTATGCCTCATTTTATACCCACCAGTCTCCTATAGACTGAACCAGGATTATTTTCAGTTTTCTTGCAAGTTTGGAGTGCTAGGCGGGAAGTCAAGTCTGTTAAGTTTTTCGGTCAAGTCAGAGTCTATTCTTGTTGGAGTCATGAAGAATGTATGGTTTGTATCGAGATAAGCTTATAGGAATAGAAAGAATCCGTAATTGATGTTTTATGATTTTATTGAATTTCGGGATTAGGTATCTATGCTAGTTGAACTCGTTACTCTTTGGTTACCTTGTTGTTTTTTAATGTAGTTTGCTTCCGCACTAGTTTTATTTCTGTTGTAATGTCTCCTTGGTTGTGAAAGTTAGCTCCAGCCTAGCATAGCAAGTGTGTTTGTCCCCATTCGCCCTGATTTAGCTCGGGTATGGATTGTCCATTTCATAATCGGGTCGGGTCTCGGTGCGGGGGGGATGTGGTACCTTGCGCTCGGGTGCTACATCCTTAAGTGGTACCAGACCCCGGTTGCAAAACCGGTGTTCTCGTGTCGTGATTAAGTCAGTTTAGGTCGTACGGCTTAGGAACTACATGACAAGGTGTGCATTGCGTTGATTTTGAGCATGAAATTGTCTATTCTTTTAAATTTTGTTAAATTACGTGTTGCATTCTTGCATTGAATTTGTGATTTCCATGTTGAATACGTGACATAAGCATGCACTAGTCGCATGCATATATCCTTGAAATGAGTTATGACTTATAGGTTATGAAGATAATATCAAACCACGACCAAGTTCCACGATAGCAACGATCTAGTACAAGTTCTTTCTGATGCACGGAAGATAGGAAGGACTCACCGGGGAAGAATATAAAGAATTCGAGATGCGTGGCTTTCATAGATGGAGCTAGAGTTAAGGGTTAGGAGCCAGAATGGAGGTTCGCTTTAGAGATGCAATGGTAGAGAGACACTTGATGAAATAAGAGTTGTTCGGGGAATGTTTATGACTCCGAAGATTGGCATATGCGGCTTTCCTACATAGGATGCCATAATGGGATGCAACGGATTGTTCAACTTAAGGAATGAAGTGAATGAACCTTGAAAGTACTTTAGTTCAGGGTTCGGATTATTGAAGAGGTATAGAGGATTGAGAGGATTCAAGGTAAAACACATCCGGCCGAAATTAAGCACCAAGGGTTGTTAGAGAAGGATTTCTAAATAAGCTTAGTTATTAGAAATCGAGGTTGTAGAAGTCAAGATTGGGAAGAGCTTGAATTCGGGGTGTTCTAAATTTCGACTGACATGGAAAACAAGTCGGGAAGGAATTAGAAGAAGCCAAATAACATGGTAAATACAAGTTCCTGGAAGGTGACCTCGCTAAGGACGGGATTTGAGTTCATTTTTCGAAATCCAAGATGAATTGTCGTATTGTAAGGTCGAATTGGGAGATATGGAGCAACAAATGGAAACAATAAAGAAAGGCAAAGACTTCTGGGAAGGAAATTATGCGCTCAAGTGTAAGCAATTGGAAAACAAGTTCAATTCATCAATCCAAACTCATAAAGGACGAGCACGGGAATCTTGATCAAGATGTAGAAGAAATTCGGATGCTAATTCCGTGGATGTAAAAGAAGTTAGGGATCGAGAAATTGCAATCCCGGACCGTGGAAAGTACAAGTTGATGCACAAGGACTCATGGAAATCTGAAAGACCGTGGGAAAGACAAGAAATGATCAACACGTCAAAGTAAGCCGCGGTCAGAGAAATGAGAACAAGCCACCGAGTTAACCAATTGCCATCTTGGTGATAGGGTCAAAGCATTCATGGCACGCACATCATATTTCGCATCAAATTATTTAATTTTCCTTAATTGTACTTGTGCTTGCATCTTTATTTGATCTCATCACTCTAATGTGTTGCATATTTACTTGTTGCAAGCGTGATACGTGCATTGAGATCTTTACCCGATATGCATTTTAGTGTTTACTTGGTAGGAAGTTCTTTCACCTCACTTATCAAGTATCTCTTCGACTGGGCCACATCTAAGTTACGAGGAAAAGAAATAATGGGATGGCACACTACAAGGAAGATGACTTAGGGAAATAAAGAACTTCTCGTAAGGGATAGGTTGATGGAAATGAATTTTGAAAGAAAAGTGAGACTAGATTTGGCTTCGGGGTGTTCGGATCAAACAAGAATAGAGAAAGGGGTTTCGATTATCAAGAGAAGTGGAAGGGAAGTTGAGAGGTATAATCTTTGTGTACCGCCCAGAACGGTGGGCCACCACATCCCCCGCACTTAAACCCGAACCCACATATGAAATGGATTTCCATACATGAGCGCAAGTCTAAGCGAAAGGGAACCTACACTCACACACTAGGCTAAACGGGGCTAGAACTCAAACAGAGTGCGGAAAACAAACAAATAAGAATGCGGAAGCAATAACAAAAGGATCGAAAAGAGCTCTATACTAACATTTACATCATATACAATGGCCTGACGGCCCACAAATAGGTCAAGTATATACATAAATCTCCGAATACATATTTAGGATTCAAAACAATTCATAAAAGTAATCAAAATGCAACAGGTAAATATGCCGACTAGACCTAAACCCGAAAGTACGACTCGACCGACGCACTTCCCCACCTAGCTCGAGCAACCTGCAACTAAAGTGTTAAAAGGAAGGGGTCAGTCAAAACTCGACTGAGTGAGGGGGGCTAACGCACACCCACACCATAAATACATATAGAGCATAGCATAAAATCAAAAGGGGTTGATCATGAACCGAGCTAGGGTTTTACATACAAAATTATTTTTAAAAACATACATATAGTACAAAGAAAATCCTAACTCGTTTCACAACCACCAAAGCATCAAAGGAAACATAAACGTTCGGCGAGTACGGACCTCCTCAACTCCTTATACAAAACTTAAATACATAAGAATTCATAAATTCATAACTCCTCAACGCCTTGGTGATCGGGAATCAAACCCTCTCAACCCATATGGATTCTATATACATACGGGGTAGCTAACCCACGATATGCCTTCTCCGGTTATTCACCGAGGGCTTAAGCTAATAGCGCCTTCTCATCTTCCAAGAGTCGCATGCCACCACCTCAAATGGGATATGCACAGGCTTAACCCGACGGCCCTTGCCATCCCCAGGTGTCCTTACCCACAATCCCTAGGCCCGGATTCATAAGAAACATACCAACAACCCATCTTTCAAGGCACAACTCGCTGAATCATAAAGGAAACGTACAAGGTATTCAAAATCATAAGCTCATATATGCCCATACTTATACCATTTTCATAAATTCGTAAAGGGGATTCATAAAATCATAAATGTATCATAAGCATTCGTCTTCATCCATATAATACATATATAGCCACATGCGGGATAGGAAATCAATAACATAAAGGCCATAGGTCGCTTATCTACAAGAAAAGATCCTAACCCTCACCTTGAAGTGGAAACGGAGTGAAAACCGAACAAAAGGAGCAACCGGACACCTAAACGTCGGGCTCGTTAACTTCCTGAAGAGGCTCTGAAACAAAAGAACGCAAGACCCGAGACTTAGACTCAAATATGTACCACTTAGACGCTCAAAAATGCATATGTATGAAATGAATGCATATGAAATTCAAGAATGTATCATTTAGGTCATTTAAATTCAAAACACGTACGAACCGTATCAAATAAATTCATAAACGTAATTCCTAAAATATAACAAATAATTTAAATCATAAAATCACATTTATATTACGCATTTCATACATAAGAATTCATATAAAACCACAGGATCACATTTAATTTAAAGTCTCAATTTAAATCATTTAAATTTAAAATTACATAAATATATATATCATAATATATATATATAAATATATATACATATATATAATGTATAGTACATAAATATATATATATATATACACGTATGGCAGCCATAAAACAAACACTTAAAGTCACAATTAATATTACACAATCCATGCAAAGTTCAACCTAATCATGCTATGCATTAAATCACGTTAACTACCATGCAATGTAAGGAAAACAAATGAAACAACATGTAAAGCTCACATAAGGAATCATGTAAAGTTAGGAAAATAGTTAAAACATTCCAGCTGCAATCATCTCCCCGCCCAGGGGAGATTTTCTTCATAAAAGTACCCTCCCGGGTATAATTGATGCAGAAACTTTCTGCATAGCACGTACCCAGCCGGGTACTTTCTTGAGAAAAATCTCCTCGGCCGGGGAGACGGTTCAGTCGCGGAAAAATGGCGGAAAACACCCCTGTTCAGCCCTGCTTCCCTACCAATCCAATTACCAACACAAGGAGACATATAAAGGCATCAAAATCAGCAGTAAATCAGCACAACAACTACCTTAAATAGGCTGGAAACGAACAGCAGCAGCTAAGGTAAGGAAATGACACCAATTCATGCATATATCTCAACAAAAACTCAAGTACATTAACGGTATCTCACTCATCTCACAACTACCACCCAAGTCAGGTATAATCAAAAATAAATGAAGCATAATTGATCAATATTCCAGATCGAATTCAAGCCAAACACCATGGAATGTAATGGAATTCAAAAATGGAATGAAAACCTAACTATTCATGTCTTGAGTCAAAACTATATCAAACATGGATGAAAATCAGATTTTCTTAGATACAAATGACCACTTAATCATGTACATATCAAATACAAGATTACCCTTCGAAGATGGTGAAGGAAAATGAAGATTAGAGCTCAATCTCTTCAATGGGTGAATACTGACGGGAATGGTTATTGCTGCTGGAAAAATCTGATATCTCTCCCTTCTCCTGTGTATGAAACGAAGTGGAAGTAGTATGGGGTGATAAAGGGTTGATTTAGTGAGATGTGGGTCCAGGTTTGAGGGTAATTGGCCAAGAATTGAGGGACTTATGTGCAAATTAGTGAAAGGTGGCCATATGAGCGCGAGACAAAGTTACGGGCTGATTTTGGGGTGTCAAACGAGGTCGAAAAATTACAAGGCCTATTCCATTGCACTCGAATCATCGAAACGAGTTCAACAGAGGTGACGGAATTTGAATCCGAATTCCCGAGCTCAATTTATTCTACCCGGAACCCAAGGTGTGCTAAGTACACTTTAGCCCCCTTTAGTTCACCCAACAAAAACAACTCCCGAAAACCCGACAAATAAACCCGAAAACATGTAATGAGCACGTATTCAAGTTCATGACTCATAAAACTCCAACATATTAAAATGGCACGAAATTTCGCTCTCAAATAGAACACGAACGCATCTCAATTCAACAAATAGGCATATCATTTGAATAATAAAAATTCAAATAAAATAAATAAATAAAAATAAAATACTAATTTCTACGAATTACAAAAAAGAAAATTTTATTAAAAAGGCTATTTTTCAATTAGGTCCAAAACTTTTAAAAAGTGTCAAATAAGTCCAATTCAAATTTCAATTAAGTCCAAAAATAAATAAAATCGCACAATTAAGTCATTAACTCATATAAATCACATAATTTACGAAATTAACTTGTTCGAGAATTAAATTCACATATCATAAATGTGGCATCCCGCTCGTCCGATTTATAAGGTACACCACGTTTTAACCTTTTAATGTGTTTAATTATGTGATTTTATATTTTGCGTGGCCCTATTTTGAACTCTTTTAGAGTTTCGGGGCTTGTTTGCAATTTTCTCTTTTAGGGGTTATTCGGTCATTTCTCGTTCGATCGAGAGTTCGACCTTTTTTACCCCTTCTTTGTGTTCGGGGCATCGAAACGAGTCCGTAGACTCTAAGTTTGCCCCATTCTGACTTCGTTAGCCCGTTCTTCTGCCCGTTTTCGCATAAGAGGACCCGAGATATATACCCCGGATCCTCGTTTTGCGTGCCAGAACTTCAGCTCCAGCCCCAGCGTCTTCCTCCCGCGATCAGGCACTATTCACATAGTGGAGGTGTGAAAACACACACATGTCCGTTCTCGCTCGTTTCTCGACGGAATTCGACGTTTGAGTAGTGGAAATATATCATCTCGACGAGCCCGACAAGATGGTACAAGAATCGGGACCTGAAAATCAGTAGTGGTGGCACTACGGCAAAGCAGCGGCGGCGGAATGAACACCCGCCACTTCATCGTCTTCTTGCGGCGGTTTCCGGAGACCATGCAACGACACGCGCCACCCCACCTGTTAGAGGACCTCTCGGAGCAATTCTAGTTCCAGCGGCGTGGCCAACGTTGGCCGGACGGCGGCGCACGCGCCGATTGAAGTTCACGCGGCGGTGGCGCTTTACTATAGCGACGAAGTTTGGCGGTCTTCAGCAATCTTCTCCGGCGAGGGGGTACCTTTTCCGGATGTTTTCGACGTGGTGAGTCCAATTCCGGGGTCGGTTTGAGCAAACGATGGCCGGAGATGGCTGAATTGGCGAGTGGCGCAACGGCGGCTTTTTGGGCCGCGGTTTGAAGCTTTTCCGGTGATCTTTTGGCGACGGTTCCTTCTGAGAAGTTGTCTAACTGGACGAGATCGAGTTGTTCGTGTAGGTGGCGGCCCAAGAACCGGCCGGCGGCGGCGGACCGGTGGCAGACCGGCTCTGGACCGGCGGTCCTATTTTCCGGTGACTTTTCCGTCATTTTGGCTAGGGGCTTTCGAAGGCCTCGCTATGGGCTTTCCAACGGTATGTCCGGATTTTGTTTTCGCTTAGCGGTTTGTATTTAATTTCAGTTTTCGTACTAGGATTTAAGTTCGGTTTTTTGTCAACGAAGTCCGGCGTGTTTGGTATTTTCTGAAATTGGTTGAGGGCTTTTGTCAAGCAGGCCGAGGCGTACGCTTCTGTCCTTCCGGGGATTTTTCCGACCACCGGAGGCGGTGTTCCGGTGGCGGCCGGTGGCTATTCGGCCGGCTGCGGTGGCGGCATTCCGGCGACTTTCGGACAGTAGCTCCGTTTGATTGTGGTGAGTCCAACGCCACTTTCCGTTCGTCAATCGGATATCCGGTTGATTTTATATGAATTTTTGAAGTTGTGGTATTTATTTTCGTTAATTGTTTTAATTGTAAATTTCGATCTTGTATGAACTATAAATTGAAATTATGAGTTGTATGATACTAGGAAATATGATACGATGTATGAAATCTTGATTTACGATTTATTGAATTTATTTGCCTCGTTTAAGCCTATCTACTTGAGAATATTTCTTGTTTAGGGGATATTAATGCAATTTAAGGATCTAAATTATTCGTATAATTATGAGACTCATAATAATTAAATTACCCAAGGTATGAGTTATGATCGATTTGAATAAATTATTTAAGTATGTTAATTGTTGAATATTGTGAAATATGTTAATATGTATTTACGTGTGAAATTGTTATGCATTTTGCGTTTATCCTTTCGAGAATTAGTGCATGATATGAATTGAATTCTTAATGTCTTAATTTATTTTATGTAATAAATGTTATGAATTTATAAGCTATGCATCTCTTGATAAGTAATATGAATTATAATATGCTCTTAATGACTTGATTGAATAAATATGGATTATATGTTGCATCATGTATATTCGTGAGCATAGCCGTGCGTCTTTGTGGTTGTGTTTGGAGTCTGAGTCTGTGTTCTGTGTGTGTTCAGTCATTCAGGGTTTCTTCAGGGAGTGTCTGTCAGCTGTTTGGGCTCCAGGGGGACTTCTTGGCTTGTGTTTTCCGTTCTCGTCGGTGTAAGGTGAGGTTTAGGTTCGTTTCTTTTTAGTTAATGCGACCTATGACCGTATATGCTCGTTTTCAAGCCCGCATGCGAATATATACTATATGTATATTAAATATGTGTCGTATGATATGTTATGAATCTTGTTATTCGATTTCATATGAATTCTTCTGAAATTATACGTATGGGCATATATAAGCTTAAAATTGGTTTTGCAACAAGGCTATGCTCCAAACCGTGTATCGTCCAGCAAACTATAGATTTCCCTCAGCATATGTCGAGTTGCACGGTAAGGTATGTTTCTTATGGAATGTTTCTTAAGTTATGAATCTTACGTTTTTATGTTTCCCGAGTTATGTATGCTTCCTATGAGTCTATGTGAATCAATTGGAATCTACTTGAATCCCCGGGTTTCGGAAGTGTGGGTAAGGGAGACCCGGTGCGGCTGTTGGGGCCGCCGGTTATCACCCCTGTGCACACACTCTTTTGAAGTGCCTACGCGCGACTCTGAGTGAGATGGAGAAGGCGTGGTGCTTTGAGCCTTCGGCTGATGCCGGAGAAGGTACGTTGTGGGTTCGCGACCCCACGTATATCGAGTTGCACGATGTGGGCCCGTAACCCGCGTGCAGACTTCCGGAGAAGGTTGTAATACGGGAATATGAATCTTATGAATCTTATGCATTTGAATTTATTTGTGATTTCTTATGAATCTTATGTTAAGGAGTAAGGTTGGAGACCCGTACTCGCCGGGTATTTGTATTCTTTTGTTACGTTGATTATGAAACGGGATAGGAGATTTCGATTCAATAAGAGACTTATACGAGTAAATTTATGAACTTATGAATCCATTTGAATATTTATGAATCCATATGCATTTCTGAATCTATGAATCCATTTGGCGGTCTCCAGCAATCTTCTCCGGCGAGGGGGTACCTTTTTCGGATGTTTTCGACGTGGTGAGTCCAATTTCCGGGGTCGGTTTGAGCAAACGATGGCCGGAGATGGCTGAATCGGCGAGTGGCGCAACGGCGGCTTTTTGGACCGCGGTTTGAAGCTTTTCCGGTGATCTTTTGGCGACGGTTCCTTCTGAGAAATTGTCTAACTGGACGAGATTGAGTTGTTCTTGTAGGTGGCGGACCGGTGGCGGACCGGCTCTGGACCGGCGGTCCTATTTTTCGGTGACTTTTTTGGCATTTTGGCTAGGGGCTTTCGAAGCCCTCGCTATGGGCTTTCCAACGGTATGTCCGGATTTTGTTTTCGCTTAGCGGTTTGTATTTAATTTCAGTTTTCGTACTAGGATTTAAGTTCGGTTTTTTGTCAACGAAGTCCGGCGTGTTTGGTATTTTCTGAAATTGGTTGAGGGCTTTTGTCAAGCAGGCCGAGGCGTACGCTTCTGTCCTTCCGGGGATTTTTCCGACCACCGGAGGCGGTGTTCCGGTGGCGGCCGGTGGCTATTCGGCCGGCTGCGGTGGCGGCATTCCGGCGACTTTCGGACAGTAGCTCCGTTTGATTGTGGTGAGTCCAACGCCACTTTCCGTTCGTCAATCGGATATCCGGTTGATTTTATATGAATTTTTGAAGTTGTGGTATTTATTTTCGTTAATTGTTTTAATTGTAAATTTCGATCTTGTATGAACTATAAATTGAAATTATGAGTTGTATGATACTAGGAAATATGATACGATGTATGAAATCTTGATTTACGATTTATTGAATTTATTTGCCTCGTTTAAGCCTATCTACTTGAGAATATTTCTTGTTTAGGGGATATTAATGCAATTTAAGGATCTAAATTATTCGTATAATTATGAGACTCATAATAATTAAATTACCCAAGGTATGAGTTATGATCGATTTGAATAAATTATTTAAGTATGTTAATTGTTGAATATTGTGAAATATGTTAATATGTATTTACGTGTGAAATTGTTATGCATTTTGCGTTTATCCTTTCGAGAATTAGTGCATGATATGAATTGAATTCTTAATGTCTTAATTTATTTTATGTAATAAATGTTATGAATTTATAAGCTATGCATCTCTTGATAAGTAATATGAATTATAATATGCTCTTAATGACTTGATTGAATAAATATGGATTATATGTTGCATCATGTATATTCGTGAGCATAGCCGTGCGTCTTTGTGGTTGTGTTTGGAGTCTGAGTCTGTGTTCTGTGTGTGTTCAGTCATTCAGGGTTTCTTCAGGGAGTGTCTGTCAGCTGTTTGGGCTCCAGGGGGACTTCTTGGCTTGTGTTTTCCGTTCTCGTCGGTGTAAGGTGAGGTTTAGGTTCGTTTCTTTTTAGTTAATGCGACCTATGACCGTATATGCTCGTTTTCAAGCCCGCATGCGAATATATACTATATGTATATTAAATATGTGTCGTATGATATGTTATGAATCTTGTTATTCGATTTCATATGAATTCTTCTGAAATTATACGTATGGGCATATATAAGCTTAAAATTGGTTTTGCAACAAGGCTATGCTCCAAACCGTGTATCGTCCAGCAAACTATAGATTTCCCTCAGCATATGTCGAGTTGCACGGTAAGGTATGTTTCTTATGGAATGTTTCTTAAGTTATGAATCTTACGTTTTTATGTTTCCCGAGTTATGTATGCTTCCTATGAGTCTATGTGAATCAATTGGAATCTACTTGAATCCCCGGGTTTCGGAAGTGTGGGTAAGGGAGACCCGGTGCGGCTGTTGGGGCCGCCGGTTATCACCCCTGTGCACACACTCTTTTGAAGTGCCTACGCGCGACTCTGAGTGAGATGGAGAAGGCGTGGTGCTTTGAGCCTTCGGCTGATGCCGGAGAAGGTACGTTGTGGGTTCGCGACCCCACGTATATCGAGTTGCACGATGTGGGCCCGTAACCCGCGTGCAGACTTCCGGAGAAGGTTGTAATACGGGAATATGAATCTTATGAATCTTATGCATTTGAATTTATTTGTGATTTCTTATGAATCTTATGTTAAGGAGTAAGGTTGGAGACCCGTACTCGCCGGGTATTTGTATTCTTTTGTTACGTTGATTATGAAACGGGATAGGAGATTTCGATTCAATAAGAGACTTATACGAGTAAATTTATGAACTTATGAATCCATTTGAATATTTATGAATCCATATGCATTTCTGAATCTATGAATCCATTTGGCGGTCTCCAGCAATCTTCTCCGGCGAGGGGGTACCTTTTTCGGATGTTTTCGACGTGGTGAGTCCAATTTCCGGGGTCGGTTTGAGCAAACGATGGCCGGAGATGGCTGAATCGGCGAGTGGCGCAACGGCGGCTTTTTGGACCGCGGTTTGAAGCTTTTCCGGTGATCTTTTGGCGACGGTTCCTTCTGAGAAATTGTCTAACTGGACGAGATTGAGTTGTTCTTGTAGGTGGCGGACCGGTGGCGGACCGGCTCTGGACCGGCGGTCCTATTTTTCGGTGACTTTTTTGGCATTTTGGCTAGGGGCTTTCGAAGCCCTCGCTATGGGCTTTCCAACGGTATGTCCGGATTTTGTTTTCGCTTAGCGGTTTGTATTTAATTTCAGTTTTCGTACTAGGATTTAAGTTCGGTTTTTTGTCAACGAAGTCCGGCGTGTTTGGTATTTTCTGAAATTGGTTGAGGGCTTTTGTCAAGCAGGCCGAGGCGTACGCTTCTGTCCTTCCGGGGATTTTTCTGACCACCGGAGGCGGTGTTCCGGTGGCGGCCGGTGGCTGTTCGGCCGGCTGCGGTGGCGGCATTCCGGCAACTTTCGGACAGTAGGTCCGTTTCGTTGTGGTGAGTCCAACGCCACTTTCCGTTCGTCAATCAGATATCCGGTTGATTTTATATGAATTTTTGAAGTTGTGGTATTTATTTTCGTTAATTGTTTTAATTGTAAATTTCGATCTTGTATGAACTATAAATTGAAATTATGAGTTGTATGATACTAGGAAATATGATACGATGTATGAAATCTTGATTTACGATTTATTGAATTTATTTGCCTCGTTTAAGCCTATCTACTTGAGAATATTTCTTGCTTAGGGGATATTAATGCAATTTAAGGATCTAAATTATTCGTATAATTATGAGACTCATAATAATTAAATTACCCAAGGTATGAGTTATGATCGATTTGAATAAATTATTTAAGTATGTTAATTGTTGAATATTGTGAAATATGTTAATATGTATTTACGTGTGAAATTGTTATGCATTTTGCGTTTATCCTTTCGAGAATTAGTGCATGATATGAATTGAATTCTTAATGTCTTAATTTATTTTATGTAATAAATGTTATGAATTTATAAGTTATGCATCTCTTGATATGTAATATGAATTATAATATGCTCTTAATGACTTGATTGAATAAATATGGATTATATGTTGCATCATGTATATTCGTGATCATAGCTGTGCGTCTTTGTGGTTGTGTTTGGAGTTTGAGTCTGTGTTCTGTGTGTGTTCAGTCATTCAGGGTTTCTTCAGGGAGTGTCTGTCAGCTGTTTGGGTTCCAGGGGGACTTCTTAGCTTGTGTTTTCCGTTCTCGTCGGTGTAAGGTGAGGTTTAGGTTCGTTTCTTCTGAAATTATACATGTGGGCATATATAAGCTGAAAATTGGTTTTGCAACAAGGCTATGCTCCAAACCGTGTATCGTCCAGCAAACTATGGATTTCCCTCAGCATATTATGAATTAGGAAGACACGGAGAGGTATGTGTATAACATATGCCGAGTTGCACGGTAAGGTATGTTTCTTAAGTTATGAATCTTTCATTTTTATGTTTCGCGAGTTAGGTATGCTTCCTATGAGTCTATGTGAATCAATTGGAATCTACTTGAATCCTCGGGTTTCGGAAGTGTGGGTAAGGGAGACCCGGTGCGGCTTTTGGGGTCGCCGGTTATCACCCCTGTGCACACGCTCTTTTGAAGTGCCTACGCGCGACTCTGAGGGAGATGGAGAAGGCGTGGTGCTTTGAGCCTTCGGCTGAGGTCGGAGAAGGTACGTTGTGGGTTCGCGACCCCACGTATATCGAGTTGCACGATGTGGGCCCGTAACCCGCGTGCAGACTTCCGGAGAAGGTTGGAATACAGGAATATGAATCTTATGAATCTTATGCATTTGAATTTATTTGTGATTTCTTATGAATCTTATGTTAAGGAGTAAGGTTGGAGACCCGTACTCGCCGGGTATTTGTATTCTTTTGTTATGTTGATTATGAAACGGGATAGGAGATTTCGATTCAATAAGAGACTTATACGGGTAAATTTATGAACTTATGAATCCATTTGAATATTTATGAATCCATATGCATTTCTGAATCTATGAATCCTTAAGAGTTTTCAAACTTAAGAAGATATGAATATATGTGTAAATATGAGCTCTTTTTGGAAAATGGTTTTGGTATGCAAAACCCTACTCCCGGTTCATAATCTTTCTTTTGATACGTGCTCTGCTCCTTATTATGTATAGCGTGTGTGAGTTCAGCCCCCTCACTCAGTCAGTGGACTGACCCTCGCCCCACCTATGTTTTCAGTCTGTAGGTTCAGGTTCTTGGAGTTCGAGCTAGGCGGCTTTGTGTCTTGTCTGTTGAGTTCATGTCTTTTGATCCTGTATCTACTTGATTAAGTTGTGAATCTCTGATCTGCATCCGTTTGTAATTATGTACATGGCATGTTCTGTACAGGATTACGTTTATGCTTTGATGTACGAATTTTCGGGACAGGTTAGGACAGGTTCATGGAATTAGTTGAACCCTTTTCTTTATTTTGTTGATTAAAGTTTTTGTTAGTTCATATTTTGATTCGCTTCCGCATACAGGTTTTTGTATATTTTACTTGTATGGGTTTTAGGTACCGCCTAGCTTAGGTTGGATTTTTTCGTTTGTCACCCGTTCGCTGTGACTTGGTGCGTGTGCGGACGTTTCATTTCGTACCACGTGTCGGGTCATAGTGCGGGGGTGTGGTGCCCCACCGCTTGGGGTGCTACAATAAATTCATAAAATTCATATCATAAATCACTTGAGGCAAATTTTGACATATAATTCAAATATTTCATATAAATTCAAATAATAAAATATAATTAAATTAAATGCATCAATTAAATATGAAATTAAAATAATTTAAATTGGGCACATACGTCATACCTGTACGGTCGTGGAGTCGGGGTGTCACAATCCTCCCCCCCCCCCCCTAAAAAGGACTTGTCCTCAAGTCCGACTCGAGTCCTTAAACAACTCCGGATTTAACCTTCTCATTTTCTCCTCGGTTTCCCAAGTCGATTCCTCGGATTTCTGATCCCTCCAAAGTACCCTGACCAAAGGAATCTGCCGGTTTCTCAATTCTTGCATCTTCCGATCCTGAATTGCAACCAGATGCTTTTCTATTGTTAAATCCGGCTCTAACTGAACCTCTTCAAATGGGAGAATTGTTGACTCATCGGGATAATACTTACGGAGTTGAGAGACATGAAACACATTGTGTATCCCGGTCATACTCGGCGAAAGATCCAATCTATATGCCGTTTCTCCGATTCTTTCCAATATCTCAAACGGCCCAAGGTAGCGAGGACTAAGCTTTCCACCTTTACCTATACGAGTGAAGCCCTTTCTAGGAAACACCTTCAAAAAGACTCTATCTCCGACTTCGAACTCTAAGGGCCTTCTTCTCTTATCGGTGTAGCTCTTTTGACGGGCCTGAGCTACTCTCCTCCTTTGCTGAATCTTATGAACCTTCTCAATAGTATCGACAATCTTTTTCTTAGACTCGGCTCTCTCGAGCTTATTCTCTTTGGTCCACCTCCTGTGACGCCCCGTATTCTCGAAAGGCATCCTGACGACATTTACAAGTAAGTCTCTACACTTGTGTGTGTTTAATTTAAGAGTTCTTAAATTATGTGAATTAATGTAAATTCAATTTAATATGTGTTCATTCGAATTATTCTAAGATTAATTGCCAACTTGATTAATTACGTGCATATTTAACCCTAACTGTCTAATTTGATTTAATTCAAATTTATTCCATAAAATAATTGTCAAGTTGATTTTAAATCCGTCATGTTACTTAACTTGTTTAATTTCGGTTTACTTGAATTCCTTGAGATTAATTGTCAATCATGTGTTTACGAGTGTCATTAAATTGTACGAAAGGTTTCTAAAATTAAATTGAATTAAACTCTAATTGGTAAATCTCTCTCTTTCATTTTAATTTATAAAATTAATTCGGAGCTTGAATGTTTATTCGTAACTTTACCAATTTTATTCACGATTATTTGTACGCGATATTACTCTTTGCTACGTGATAAGGATACCCGGTTGTATATAGCTTGTGCATAAGACACATTTCTCCCAATCCCTTTTCTCTCTCTCTCTCTCTCCTCTCCCACTCTCTCTCTCCCCGGGGTCACTATGCGCGGTTTCGGTTACGAGCCCATAACTCGATCGTTTCTCGACGGAATTCAACAAACGAATAGTCCATTTCGATTATCTCGGCGAGACCGATGCAAGAGTACCAATTTTACGGCCTAACGATGAACGGTGGTGGAGTTATGGCCAGATTTCAGTAGCAGCGGCGGAGCTGTCAGACCGCTGCCACTTCGCCGGCGTTTCGCGGCGTTTTCCGGCCACTTCCTTGGTACACGCGCCCAAGAACCAGTAAGAGGACATCCCGGCGCTTCGTTTGAAGTCGGCGGCGCGGCCATTGGAGCAGTGACGGCGCCCTCGCGCCGCCCAAAGCTCGCGGCGGCGGCGCGAGTTACTGTAGCGGAGGGTTTCGCCGCCTTCCGGCGGTGGTTTTCGACGGGGCTTGATGGTTTCCAAGGTTTTTCGACCCCTTGAGTTCATTTCCGGCATCAATTTCACCAGATCTTGGCCGTAGGTGGTGGTTCCGGCGACGTGGGCGGCGGTAGAAACTTCGGCGTCAACGGGGGCCTTTTCCGGCCATCTTTTGGCCTCGGGCTCTTCACGAAAGTTGTTCGGAACGACGAGAAATAGTGGCCTATGATCAGGCGACTCCAGATTCTGTGGTTTGGCGACGAATCGCGGCGGCAAAGTGGCGGTGCAACGGCGGCGCTAGCTCCGAGGATTTTTCCGGCGAGATACCTTAGGGCTTTCGAAGAGCTCGTCATGGGTAAGACAATGGCTTTTACGGATCGTATTTTGGTTCACCGGTTTGGAAGTAATTTGAGTTTGAAGATTTAGGGTTTTCGTGTTCTTAGATTTCAGATCTAGGACAATCGGCTTGGAATTTTCAGAAATTGATCGAGGATTCGGAACAGGCACGAAGACTTCATTCAGGACTGATTTTTCGGGATTGTTCCGGCGACCTTCGGCGGCGGCCGGCGGCGGTCCGGCCAAATTTCGGCAGCTACAGTGGTGGCGTTCTTGCGGCGTCTGGTCAGAATGTTCGTCTCGCTGTGGTGAGTTCAACGCCACTTTCCGTTCGTTAATCGGACACTCGATCTATTTATTACAAATTATTTTGCGTAATTGTGATTATTTGAATTAATTGTTTTAAGTGCAAATAAATTGGTTATTGTTGGTTTGTTGATCGAGATGTATTCCAATCGTATATGAAAACATGTATTGAATGGATTGTGATATGCATGAATGTTTCGATTTACAATTTGAATCCCGATGTGGTGAATTTATGCTTTGTGTTTAGATATGAAGGGGTGTTAGTGTAATATTTAGAAACTAATCTCTTATGTGACTAAATGAACTTGAATGATGTTTTAGAAGAATGAACATGTTGTGATTTCTCTATACGGATTTGAGACGTTCTCAATGTTATGTTTGTTGTAAATTGTGTTTCAAATATAAATTTAGATATATAAAGGATGATTGAACAACTTAAGACTTGATGCATTATAGGAGTTAGAATTGTAATATTTTGATCTACTCTTATTACTTGAAAATGGTATATTATGAATTACTATAAATTGATAATTGTCATGTTTGTAAGTAATTAATTCCTAGCTGAATAATTGTATAAACACTTTAAACGAACAATTATGCTTAGTAATCAACCAAGGGGATGCAAGTGTAATATTTATGAAACTATGAATGTGACTTGAGCTTGTGTACCAAACATGTTGTGAAGTTGTAAAGTATGATCTTAAGTGAATTAAATGCACTCTTTATTTGTATCAAGCATGCCATCCACGTACAACGACTTTGTATGTTTATATGATCAAGTTGCTCTTACTTATGCACTTTATAACTCGACATGAACTTGATGCTTAATTCTAATATTATAATTGAACCCTGTGACATTGGATGATTTAATATGCATTTCATGAATACATTGACTTCCTAAATTGATCTTGCATCTTTGGATATGGAATTGCATGATGGTTGCTTGTAAATATGATCTTGTTGAGCATTGATATGCCTTGATTGACCACGACACCTTATCCAAGCACAACATGAACACTTATGCATAACCACGATCATGTTGAGCAACGCCGTGCGTCTTGTTTGGTTCATATAGAGTCTAAATCTGGGCTTCTGTATGTCTTGTCACAGAGTTTGGTGGTGCCGGTGGGCCCGAGGTTTAGAGTGTTTGGCCCTTCACACTCTCAGACTCTACTTTCACGAGGTGAGGTTTAGGATTTTGTATAGTTAAGCGACCTATGGCCTTAATATGATGATTTCAATCCTTGCATGCGGTTATATACTATGTAAGATTAAATATGTGTTGGATATGATATGATTATGACCTTGCGGACCATTCTTGGTTTTGAAGAAAAATTAAGTATTAAGGCATATGTAAGCTATTTTGGAAAACTCTGATATGTTATGATTCTGTAGCGAGTTGCCATGAAATATTGGTATCTGTATGTATGTATGTTTGTGGATCCGAGGAGCTATGGGTAAGGAGCCCCCGGGACGGTTAGGGCCGTCGGGGATATACCTGTGCGTAGTTCCATTTGAGATATCATTGCACGACCTTAGGGCGATGAGGGAGGCGTGATATCTTGAGCCTTCGGTGTACAGCCGGGGAGGACTCTTGTGGGTTCGCTACCCCTTGAGGGTTTGTATGTATGTTATTGATGGTTAGGGCCAACGCGTGGCTCTTCCATCATTGGAGTAGAGGATGGATTGATTCTGCTTTATGTTCTGTTCAGTTATGAGGAGTAAAGGTTGGAAGCCCGTACTCGCCGGGTATATGTTATGAATGTATGGGATTTGTGAAACGGGATAGGCTTCTCTAAATGGTTTTCCAAACTTATACTATTTTGGGTATTTCAACTGTTTTGGCGTGCAAAACCCTAATCCCGGTTCATCAGTCCACCCTTATGATATGTGCTGTGCTCTATATATATATTGTGGGTGTGCGTTAGCCCCCTCACTCGGTCAAGTTGACTGACCCCTCATTTACACTTTTAGTTGCAGGTTGTTGGCGTTTGCTAGGCGGAAGTGAGTCCTTTGAGTTGCACTTCGTCGATCTAGTCTTTCTATTTGCATTTGTCGTTTCACACACTTTACTTATGCTTTGATTTGTAGACTTGAGATTATACTTTACTATTCGGTAGCCCTGCGTGGCACTCTCATTCGGCCCTTGTGGCACTTGATGATTATTACTTTATGTTGATATTCGGGACTAGGGATTTATGCTAGTTGAACCCGTCACTTGTTATGTTGTTGATCTGTTATTCGGGATTAGGCACCTATGCTAGTTGAACCCGTCACCTGCTTTGCATGTTTTGTTTTAAATGCTTCCGCTATCTATTGTTGTTGGTTTTAATTGCTTCCACACTCTGAGTTTGTCGAGTTAGATCCGCCTAGCCTAGTGTGTGAGTTTGTCTCCCGTTCGCTATGATTCGGATTCGGGCATGGACTTTCTATTTCATGACCGGGTCGGGGTCCTAGTGCGGGGGATGTGGCATCCTCCGTTTGGGGTGTTACACCTCCAATCCTCAATGTCCCAAAATATAGGAGACCTACACTTTCTTCCATAAAGTGCCTCGTACGGAGCCATCTTAATCGAACCCTGATAGCTGTTGTTATAAGCAAACTCAACTAAAGGTAGATGCTCGTCCCACTTATCTTGGAAGTCCAAAGCACACGCTCTGAGCATATCCTCTAAGTACTGAATTAGCCTTTCAGATTGGCCGTCTGTCTGAGGATGCGAAGCCGCGCTAAACTTGAGCCTGGTGCCCAAACACTTCTGAAGATTCTGCCAAAAGATCGAAGTAAACCGTGGATCCCGATCCGAAACAATACTAGCCGGAACTCCATGTAACCTTACAATCTCCTGAACGTACAATTCGGCTAGCTTAGGAACTTTCTCAGACATCCGAACCTTGAGGAAATGGGCAGACTTAGTCAATCTGTCCACAATTACCCATATTCCATCAAACCCTCCTTTAACTCTAGGCAAGCCGGACACAAAGTCCATAATCACTTGCTCCCACTTCCACTCGGGAATAGGAAGTGGTTGGAGAGTTCCTCCCGGCTTCTGGTGCTCTCCCTTCACCTTTTGACATGTTGACATCGCTTCACGAAGTTCGCGACGTCCCTTTTCATGCCATTGCACCAGAATTTCTCTTTCAGGTCCCGATACATCTTAGTACCTCCCGGATGAATCGAGTACCTCAAGCGATGTGCCTCCTCAAGTACAATCCTCTTGAGCTCTTCTGGGACACATATTCTCGCTTTGAACCTTAACAAACCGAAATCATCAATCCCAAACTTAGAATTCGGGTCATTTGTAGAACGAGCTACCAACTTCTGAATCTCGGCATCCGTAGCCTGAGCTTCTAACAATTGTTGTTTCAAATCCAGTATTATCGTGAGATTCGCCAACCAAGTTCCTGAAACCAACTTCTAAATCTCGGCATCCGTAGCCTGAGCTTCTAACAATTACTGTTTCAAATCTAGTATTATCGTGAGATTCCCCAACTTCTGAATCTCGGCATCCGTAGCCTGAGCTTCTAACAATTGTTGTTTCAAATCCAGTATTATCGTGAGATTCGCCAACCAAGTTCCTGAAACCAAGATCTCTGAACCCAAACATGAAGAAACCGCTTCCAAATTAGCCACATTCGCCTTTCTCCTCAAGGCATCGGCGACCACGTTCGCTTTACCCGGGTGATACTGAATGGTGCAATCGTAATCCTCTAGTAACTCCATCCAACGCCTCTGTCTTACATTCAAATCTTTCTGAGAAAAGAGATACTTGAGGCTTTGGTGATCCGTAAACACCTCGAAGGTTGTACCGTAGAGATAGTGTAGCCACTTCATCAAAGCGAACACAAAGGCAGCTAATTCGAGATCGTGGGTAGGGTAATTCTTCTCATGCTCCTTCAACTTCCTTGAAGCATAAGCTACCACTCTACCGTGCTGCATCAAAACACAACCAAGACCCTATTTCGAAGCATCTGTATAAACTGCATAACCCTCGGTACCCCGAGTAGGGTAAGAACCGGTGAACTTCACCTTCAAAGTCTGAAAACTCGCCTCACACTTATCATCCCATTCAAATTTCACTTCCTTTTTAGTTAAGCGAGTCAACGGGACGGCGATTTTAGAGAAATCCTTAACAAATCTGCGGTAATAGCCGGCCAACCCCAAAAAGCTTCTAATCTCTAAGGCATTTTTCGGTCTCTTCCAACGAAGCACGGACTCAACCTTAGATGGATCAATCTCAATCCCACTACCAGAAATTATATGACCCAAAAACATAACTCGGTCGATCCACAATTCGCACTTACTGAACTTTGCATACAACTTAGGTTCCCTCAAAGTTTCCAAAATGATCCGTAAATGTTGTGCATGCTCTTCAGCCGACCTTGAATACACCAGAATGTCCTCTATAAATATCACCACGAACTTGTCAAGAAATCGCCTGAACACTCTGTGCATCATATCCATAAATACGGCTGGAGCGTTAGTTAAACCAAACGGCATGACAACGAATTCAAAGTGCCCATAACGAGTAGTAAAACCAGTCTTCGGAATATCCTCCTCCCTAATTCGCAGCTGATAGTAACCCTGCCTCAAATCTAACTTGGAGTAGACTTTGGAGCCTTGTAGAATATCGAATAACTCCTCGATGTGAGGCAAAGGGTATTTGTTCTTCACGGTCAACCGATTCAGCTCACGATAATATATACACATTCGTAGCGTTCCATCTTTCTTCTTTACAAACAGAACGGGGAACACCCCACGGAGAAATGCTCGGACGAATGTACCCACAAGCTAGAAGCTCATCAAGTTGCGCCTTTAACTCCTTTAACTCTGCAGGAGCCATTCTGTAGGGAGTCTTTGAAAAAGGCTCTGCTCCGGGATGAAGGTCGATTACGAACTCGATGTCCCTATCGGGTGGCAAAGAACCTAATGTCTCAGGGAATACATCAATGTACTCTCGTATGACCTCCGTCTCCTCAAGTTTGGCCTGATCCTTCGGTCTATTCAAAAGATAGGCCACGAAACCTGTCGCACCGTCCTGGACCAGTTTACTCGCCCTAACGAAAGAAATAAACGGGCTTGACTTCACCTTCTCGCCCTTAAACACCACTGAACCAAAAGAAACTTTCTTCTCCCGACAATCCATCTGAGCCCCATGTTCAGACAACCAATCCATTCCGAGGATTACATCATATCTCTACATCAGCATCTCAATCAAATCGGCAAGAAAAACCCTGTCTTCAAAACTCACTGGACAACCCCGATAAATCCTGCAAGTAACAAGACTACCGCCAAGAGGCGAACTAACCACATAATCATGCGCACAGAGGGTAACAGGAAAACACAAGGAAGAAGCAAGATCCCGAGAAATAAAGGAATGAGATGCCCCGGGATAGAACAATGCATGAAATGTAGTGCCATGAATGCTTACGGTACCTTTAATCACGGCATTAGGATCAAGATCTGCAGCTTCCTCTTCCTCGGCCCCGAGTGCATAAGGTCTAACCTGAATTGCGGGCCTCTGATTGTTCCCCACTGCCTGTCCTGGCCTTTTGTTCGGGCATTGATTAAGCATGTGATCCGGCAAACCACAATCGTAGCACCTCTTGTGAAGTTTGAAACAATTTTCAACGAGATGATTACCCTTGCAATATTTGCATTGGACTTGAGGTGGTGTCGGTAATGTTAGAGTTTGAACTTTTTGTCCTGTAGGCTTGAATTGCTTGTTTTGAGGCTTTGCCGGTACAAAAGCTTGGTAGGATGGCCTCTTTCCATATTTGTTCTGACCTCCCGAGCTAGAACCCTGTATGGTATGAGAAGTCCTCCTCCTCCTAGCTACCACTCGATCCTCTACCTTCAAGGCCTTCTCGGTGACTAATGCCCAAGTGTCGGTATCAACCGCTTCTAGTGCATCCTTCATATCTTCTCTTAAACCTCGAAAGAACTTCAAAGCCTTGTGGCGGTCATCATTGGCAATGTTGGGAGCATATCTTGACAAACGGTCGAACTCATCAATGTATTCGGTGACCGTCTTCTCACCTTGTTTCAAGCCCATGAACTTTTGGAGTCTTCGGTCCCTAGAGGCGATTGGAATGTACTTGTTGCGAAACTCCTGAGTAAATGTCTCCCAATTAGTCTCATCACCGGCGGCATCCAAACGGGCTCGGATGCTAGTCCACCAACTGTAAGCCTGGCCTTGCACCATTGTGAGGGTGCACCTTGCCTTCTCAACTGATTCACACGGTATCAACTCCCAAATTCTCCCTATTTGGATTAGCCACTCCTCGGCTTGAATATCGTTCCCACCTTCAAACTTGGGGGGGTCCTGATTCCTGAACTCCCGTAGAATGTGAGTGACTTGCCCTCCTTCTTGATTGACAACCGGAGGTGTATTCTGGCGATACTGAGTATCCAAATATGCACATAATCTCGCCATAAATCCCTCAGGTTCCATGTTGTTCTCGGGTTGTGGGGAATGATCCCTGTGATATCTACGGCCCGGAGACCTGTCACGGTGATGATCTCTTCTCGGAGGTATCCTACAAAATCTAAAGAATTCCAATATACATGCGTGCGGTTAGTACACGATCATGTGCACAATTCATAGAAATTCAAGTAAATGAGGAACATAAATGCAAATAACCACATTATCCTAATCCGAACGACCTAGACAAACTAACTCGACACTAGAGCTCCGGTTTTGCAACCGAGAGCTCTGATACACTTTAAGATGTAGCGCCCGGAACGGTGGGCTACCACATCCCCCACACTTAAACCCGAACCCACATATGAAATGGATTTGCATACATGAGCCCAAGTCTAACCGAACGGGAACCTACACTCACACACTAGGCTAAGCGGGGCTAGAACTCAAACAGAGTGCGCAAAACAAACAAATAAGAATGCGGAAGCAATAACATAAGGATCGAAAAGAGCTCTATACTAACATTTACATCATATACAATGGCCTGACGGCCCACAAATAGGTCAAGCGTATACATAAATCTCCGAATACATATTTAGGATTCAAAACAATTCATAAAAGTAATCAAAATGCAACAGGTAAATATGCCGACTCGACCTAAACCCGAAAGTACGACTCGACCGACGCACTTCCCCGCCTAGCTCAAGCAACCTGCAACTAAAGTGTTAAAAGGAAGGGGTCAGTCAAAACTTGACTGAGTGAGGGGGGCTAACGCACACCCACACCATAAATACATATAGAGCATAGCATAAAATCAAAAGGGGTCGATCATGAACCGAGCTAGGGTTTTACATACCAAATTATTTTTAAAAACATACATATAGTACAAAGGAAATCCTAACTCGTTTCACAACCACCAAAAGCATAAAAGGAAACATAAACGTTCGGCGAGTACGGACCTCCTCAACTCCTCATACAAAACTTAAATACATAAGAATTCATAAATTCATAACTCAACACCTTGGTGATCTGGAATCAAACCCTCTCTAGCCATATGGATTCTATATACATACGGGGTAGCTAACCCACGATATGCCTTCTCCGGTTATTCACCGAGGGCTTAAGGTAATAGCGCCTTCTCAACTTCTAAGAGTTGCACGCCACCACCTCAAATGGGATATGCACAGGCTTAACCCGACGGCCCTTGCCGTCCCGGGCATCCTTACCCAGAATCCCTAGGCCCGGATTCATAAGAAACATACCAACAACCCTTCTTTCAGGGCACAACTCGTTGAACCATAAAGGAAACGTACAAGGGATTCAAAATCATAAGCTCATATATGCCCATACTTATACCATTTTCATAAATTCGTAAAGGGGATTCATAAAATCATAAACGTATCATAAGGATTCGTATTTATCCATATAATACATATATAGCCACATGCGGGATAGGAAATCAATAACATAAAGGCCATAGGTCGCTTATCTACAAGAAAAGATCCTAACCCTCAACTTGAAGTGGAAACGGAGTGAAAACCGAACAAAAGGAGCAACCGGACACCTAAACCTCGGGCTCGTTAACTTCCTGAAGAGGCTCTGAAACAAAAGAACGCAAGACCCGAGACTTAGACTCAAATATGTACCACTTAGACGCTTGGAAATGCATATGTATGAAATGAATGCATATGAAATTCAAGAATGTATCATTTAGGTCATTTAAATTCAAAACACGTACGAACCGTATCAAATAAATTCATAAACGTAATTCCTAAAATATAACAAATAATTTAAATCATAAAATCACATTTATATTACGCATTTCATACATAAGAATTCATATAAAACCATAGGATCACATTTAATTTAAAGCCTCAATTTAAATCATTTAAATTTCAAATTACATAAATATATATATCTTAATATATATATAAATATATATACATATATAATGTATAGTACATAAATATATATATATACACGTATGGCAGCCATAAAACAAATACTTAAAGTCATAATTAATATTACACAAACCATGCAAAGTTCAACCTAATCATGCTATGCATTAAATCACGTTAACTACCATGCAATGTAAGGAAAACAAATGAAACAACATGCCAAGCTCACGTAAGGAATCATGCAAAGTTAGGAAAATAGTTAAAACATTCCAGCTGCAATTCATCTCCCCGCCCAGGGGAGATTTTCTTTATAAAAGTACCCTCCCGGGTATAATTGATGCAGAAACTTTCTGCATAGCACGTACCCGGCCGGGTACTTTCTTGAGAAAAATCTCCCCGGCCGGGGAGACGGTTCAGTCGCGAAAAAATGGCGGAAAACACCCCTGTTCAGCCTTGCTTCCCTACCAATCCAATTACCAACTCAAGGAGACATATAAAGGCATCAAAATCAGCAGCAAATCAACACAACAACTACCTCAAATAGGCTGGAAACGAACAGCAGTGGCTAAGGTAAGGAAATGGCACCAATTCATGCATATATCTCAACAAAAACTCAAGTACATTAATGGTATCTCACTCATCTCACAACTACCACCCAAGTCAGGTATAATCAACAATAAATGAAGCATAATTGATCAATATTCCAACTCCAATTCAATCCAAACACCAAGGAATGTAATGGAATTAAAAAATGGAATGAAAACCTAACTATTCATGTCTTGAGCCAAAACTATATCAAACATGGATGAAAATGAGATTTTCTTAGATTCAAATGACCACTTAATCATGTACATTTCAAATACAAGCTTACCCTTTGAAGATGGTGAAGGAAAAAGAAGATTAGAGCTCAATCTCTTCAATGGGTGAATAGTGACGGGAATGGTTATTGCTGCTGCAAAAATCTGATATCTCTCCTTTCTCCTACGTATGAAAGGAAGTGGAAGGAATATGGGGTGATAAAGGGTTGAGTTAGTGAGATGTGGGTCCAGGTTTGAGGGCAATTGGCCAAGAATTGAGGGACTTATGTGCAAATTAGTGAAAGGTGGCCATATGAGCGCGAGACAAAGTTACGGGCTGATTTCAGGGTATCAAACGAGTTCGAAAAATTATAAGGCCTATTCCATTGCACTCGAATCATCGAAACGAGTTCAACAGAGGTGACAAAATTTGAATCCGGATTCCCAAGCTCAAATTACACTACCCGGAACCCAAGGTGCGCTAAGTACACCTTAGCCCCCTTTAGGTCACCCAACGAAAACAACTCCCGAAAACCCGACAAATAAATCCGAAAACATGTAACGAGCACGTATTCACACGTATTCAAGTTCACGACTCATAAAACTCCAACATATTAAAATGACACGAAATTTCGATCTCAAATAGAACATGAACGCATCTCAATTCAACAAATAGCCATATCATTTGAATAATAAAAATTCAAATAAAATAAATAAATAAAAATAAAATACTAATTTATACGAATTAAAAATAATAAAATTTTATTAAAAAGGCTATTTTTCAATTAGGTCCAAAACTTTTAAATTTTCAATGAAGTCCAAAAATAAATAAAATCGCACAATTAAGTCATTAACTCATATAAATCACATAATTTACGAAATTACCTTGTTCAGGAATTAAATTCACATATTATAAATTCATAAAATTCATATCATAAATCACTTGAGGCAAATTTTGACATACAATTCAAATATTTCATATAAATTCAAATAATAAAATACAATTAAATTAAATGCATCAATTAAATATGAAATTAAAATAATTTAAATTGTGCACATACGTCATACCTATACGGTCGCGGAGTCGGGGTGTCACACTTTGGGTTGCTATGTTCATTAAAATTCCCCCCCCCCCCTAATGAAAATTTTCCAACAAGAAGTTCGATGAAAGAAGGATCAATGGAGTTCAATGTGTCACAACAGAAATTTTAAGAGGGAGAGCATGACCAAGAGGCAAATTTGAAACTTGAGGTCGTGACCAAAGAAATAATTAGTAGAAATAACGGAAATGTAATTAGGGAAGATCTGGGAATTTTATGGTGGTGAGCGGAGATGAATAAGACGACTTTAAGGGTTGACCATTAAAATGAGAGCTAGGCCACTAAATTCGGGTTGAAGATTTTCACGGGGAATAGAGAAGATAGCTCGTTGAATCTTTCTGCGTATGTAAGTTCGATTTGGAGATAAAGGAGTTATGAAGGAGTTTAGGGAAACTCCTAAGTTGAGTTGTCACGAGGGAACCAATTCAAGTTATCATAGAAAGGGATGCTGTCAATAAAGCTTGGTTCAACGAGTTTGGAAAGAGATTTAAGAAGAGACAAAATTGGCAAGGATAAACATTGAGAAATTTAAATCAAACTTCAAGAATCATCAAGAACATCCTACCTTCGATTAAAGAACTGTAGGGGCCGAATACCAAATTTCACCTTAAAGGTTTAAAGAGAGTGAAAAGGGTAAATTGAACGGAAGCTAGGAAAAGATTTATGTGACATATATATTAAGGTCGGGAATGAACTTTTAAGGATGCCAAGGGTAGTTATCTTCGATGGTATGTTAGGCTTTGATGTAGGTAAAGAAAATAGCTTTGGATTTGATTTCGGGACGGATGATCTAATAGTATACGGGGGATCAAAGCTCAGTTGTTTAAAGAGTTGGTCTGACTGAAGGAAACTCATAGGGATTGATGAAGGACTAAAGAAGAAGATTACAAGCAGTACAAGTCAGAAGGGCATAAAGAATAAAATCCTTAGAGGATCTATTATTGCTTCACCGGGGTACCCTGAAGAGCTTAAAGACAAGTCAAGCACTGAGCTCACTTTCGGGGCAGATCATGCATTGGACAACAAAACTCACAATTCTAAATTATGCAACTACCGTGAATGGTACATGAAGCATCCATGATACATGCATCTATGCAAATTTAATTTCAATAATTTTTATGCTATGTGCTTTGATTCCTTATCGTGTTAAATTACTTGGAGTAATTGATAATCAACGTGGATGATATCTATTACCTGCTTTCGGTATCTTACATGACTTTAATTATTGTTTCGCGTGTATCTTACGTGACTTTAATTATTGTTTCGCGTTATGTTGCTCGGGAGTATTGGAGATTTCCTTGCTTTATTGTTGTACGAGAGACGGGGTGCTCTCTTTGCTTGCGAGAGACAGGGTTCTCTCATTGTTGCTCGAGAGACCGGGCTCTCTCCTTGTTGCTTGTGAGAGACGGGGAATCTCTCCTTGTTTGTTCGGTCGATTAGTGAATCCGAGGATGGATTCTTTTAAGGGGGATTGATTGTAACGCCCCAACTTTTTCGTATTCTAGTATGACGTATGTGTTTATTAATTTGCGTGAATTAATTAGCTATAAGTGTTTTCTATATTTAAATTTCGTTATTTAATTGTTAAATATGTGATTAATTGAGATATATGAAATATTTGAATTGGAATTGATACGAATACTTGAACCCCTCGCATGAATAACTTGTGTGCTCCCTAATTACGTGTTTAAATTATTTAATTACCTAATTAATTATTTATTATAATTATAATTTTTATTTTTAGTTAATCTCTTAATAATGTGTATTTCGTCATCTATACTATTATAAAAAGAAACCCCATTTTCACTCACAAATGGGAGTTATTTTTTGTAAATTACAAATTTATCCTTTTACTTAATCATACAAATCGCGTAGAATTGTAAAATTAAAGGTAAATTTGAGATTCTCTAAGGATAAAATAGAGATTTTATTTAAAAATTGAGCAGTTCTCACACCAAATTAATGAATGCTCCAAAATGCCCCTTTACCCATTTTCAATTAATCTTTCAGTTGAGGTTTTAATGGTAAAATAACATGTAAGATGAATAACACGATCTCCAACCCTCCTAGAATCAAGTTAAAGTTTATCCAACTTCATGAGAAACTCCCTCTATTCTTTTCGTCCAATTTCAAGAAGCCAAATCTCTGAGAGGGCCCAGAAGCCCCATTTCACGGCGCACCATCGCGGGTTATTTTTCGGCGGAATGGACCGCGATATAAATCGATTGCGCTTCACCTGGTGGAGGCTAGCGGTGGGTTCAACTAATTTGCACTTTTATTTTCATTTGTGAATTTTCTATTTTTTGTTTGCTTCTTGGTTAGTTTTGAGGAAGATGAGGAAATTATTTGAAGTCATTTGATTATTGTGCTGTATTCATTTGTATGACGTTCAAATGCGAAAATTGTTTGTTCTTCCACTGTTTTTTCTTTAATGGTTGATTTCGTATATTAAATAATTTATATATTTCATATGTTTTTCTTTCACTGTTATCATATTTCCTCTTTGATACTGCTTTTAGTCCTCAAATTATACATTATTTTGTGTTTTTTTCCACATTAATTTGAAATCTAATTCATGATTTGCTAATGGGAAAATGCAAAGTAGATCACTCAGTAAAAAAGTAGTTATGGACTAATGGTGTAGTTCTCATATGAAGATTAGTTGATATGGAGATTAGATCAACGCAGAGTAAAAGTCCATAATATCTTATATAACCAACCAACTCAAAATTTGCATAGTTGCGTTCCAAGAATGAGCTGACTTTTTACTATTTCATTACCACAATCAATAAATAATGAAACAAAATTTTTTTCTTCTTCATTGAGTTGTTTGATGTTATGTCTAAAACAAGTTTGGTGTTTGTGAAATAGTAATTCCTTTTTTATTTGCTCATAAATAAATGTGGTTTTTGTTTTTGATAGCTATAGGGACAACCAACAATGTTTACATTTCTTTCGGCAACCTACTCAAATTGGGTAGCTAGATCTCTTGCTGAACAGGTTCATATTTTCAATTTTTGTTATAAATTTCTGTTCTTTGGAAAGTGTATACAATACAGTTAATCTATTATAATTGTTATTTCTTGATTGCATCGACATTTAGTAATTTCTTGAATTATAGTATAACATTCTTGGTAAGAATTGTTATTTCTTGATTGCATCGATATTTAGTAATTTCTCGAATTACAGTATAACATGCTTGGTAAGAGTTTCTTCAGTAATAGATGGACATTTACAAGGAATTTTATCTTTTGCCTAAAAAAAACAATGAATTTTATCTTTGACATTTTAATAGCCGTTTTAGAATATTGATAAAGCAGCCACTACACTAAGTACAACTATAATTGCACAATCACAACGAAGCTTATAGTAAGCGACAGAACACTCATTTTTGCTTATTCATTGACCTTTCATTTATCATTGGGTTATTCTTTTATTTTTTTTCTTTATTTCTTTATTTTGGATTTGCTATCACTTTAAAGTATGTCCACTCTACAGCAAACTATAATTATGTATGTGAAGTGGAAGCATGACAAGGTAACACTATTGTAAGGTACAAAATAGGCATAATTATGTGGGATTGGAAAAAACAGAGAAAAATAATGGGATTTAAATATATTTGGATTGAAACGGATTCGAACTAGGTTGATACAAATTGAAGTCTCATGTTATACCACCTATTTGGCTACTTCTCTCTTTCATGGGATTCTCATTTGAATTGACCTATGTATTTTATACTGCAATATTGCATGCACCCTGTTTTGAGTTTTTACGTAGTATTTGTATTATATTCATGTTGACTTCGCTGCTGTTGTAATTGCTTTTATGTTGTGCAAAGTTGCTCGGATTTATGTGGTTTCGAATTTTTATGCCGTATTTGCGTATTATGCTGACTTTGCCTATGATTTAATCGCTTTTATGTTGTGCAAAGTTGCTTCCATTCATCCTGTTCCTAATTTTTATTGTTGTACATTTATATATTCATGTTGACTTCGCAGGTGATTTAATCGCTTTTAAATCATGCTCATGCAAAGTTAGTTTGTTTAAGTAGTCAACGTAAATTATATTGTAAATTATTTAAATATTATTATTATTCAATCTTTCTCTTCATTTTCAAGTTTTTTGGTCTATTTGCATTTACTTCATTTTTTTCCCTCTTAATTTAGTTTTCGATTGCAGGGTAGAGCAACTAATCTCACTCCAAGTTGAACGTACTCCAAAAAGGTATCAACTTTCAACCTTCACTATTTTATATTCCTTATTTTTCGTTTTTTATATGTTATTTTTGCGAATTAACCAACATATTAGATCCGTTACCTCATGAAAACTTTCAATCTCTCCCACTCACTTTTAACTTACGGGGATAAATAAAGAATTTTATATTCAATTTTGATTTTGGTAGTGGTTTGATTGCAGAAAACCAGTGGCCCCTTTATGCTATGGCAAACTATTCTCCCAATTGATAAGGCGGAGACAACTTATATGAAGGCAAAACAAACCGCTGAATGCTTTAGATTTTCCACTTTGCAGTCTGTACTTTTTCAGTTAAAGCTTCTAAGCTTGCTACGCATCCGTAAGTCTCTTCAATTCAACTTGCTGATTGCTATATTTTTTTTTTAGGGTTAACTATCCTGCATTTGGTATGTGTAGTGGAGAAGGAAATTTTTTGATTGGAACTGAGAATTACTATAATTATTTATATTGCAACTGGTGCTTATTTTGATGTATAACTTGGAAAAGGGTAATAGATTCTTAAAGTGACTAAAATGCTTTGACTGCTTTTCATTAAAGAAAATCTTTTATTAGTTGTCATCACCTCACATTGTGAAGATTAGGGAATAATGGGTCGTTGTTGAGTTTGATGCTAATTTAATCTCTTCTATGCTATGTAAAGTTTTTATGATCTATGTGGTGAATCTCTTGAAAGTAAATGGATGTGTCTTAAAAGTATTTGTCTTTTATTAGTTGTCATTATGTATTCTACAGATTGGGGTATAATGGGTTGTAGCTTAGAGTTCATAGGAGGGGACTTCCAGGCATAACTCAGTAAATAAAGCAGGACTTGAGCACCATTTGTGAGGTAAAACAACTCTTTTTAATATAGCATTGATATTAAAGATGATCCATATTAAATTTAAATCAAAGGAAAGGCTTTATTCTCTCTTTTAATATGTATCAATAACTGCACAACGATTGTATAGTTTACAAAAAGTTCCATTAAAATAGCGTAATTTATCTTCAAAATTAGTTGAAAAAATATATTTTCTGATAGGTTCTCTGATTTCAGTATCATTTTAATAAGATCTCCCAGAACTTTCTATGTGATTTTGTAACCTGTTCTCCATAGGCGCTCTACATAAATGACAAAGCGAAAAGAGTATTTTAGTCCTTATTATCAGCAAGGAAACTCTATAATTTATTTTCTCCTGATAATATTAATGGAACGGACTACATCTCAGTTTTTAACATATTGTGATTCACTTAGTTTTGTATATAGGCATCGTAGAGTAAATTATTTTTCTTCGAAATGTTTCTCTAAAGAGAGTAATTTCTTTTTTATGCTGCAGGTGTATAAGCTGATTTTATAAAGATGGCACGAATGGAGCAATGTTGGAAAGTTCTTTAATTATTATTATGTGAGAGGTATTAAATTTTAATTTTTGGTTTATCTAACTTACCCCTACAATGAATTTGGAGTTAATTAAAAATATGTGATTATAACTTACCCCCTACAATTACACGATGATTTATTAAGAAGCTTATATTTATTTTTCTGTATATTTAAGTGATAATCCATGTATATTGTTGGACATCTAGTAACATGTTTTCATGCTGACAGAGCTGCTTCATTTTTTGCAACTTAGTGCAGAAAGTTGGTTGAAGATTAACACTAAGTCTGATTTCCGGAACATTATCGCGCTGGAATGCCCCTGGTGCTTCGTCTTTCTGGCCACTATTTGAACTAATTGGAAAACATGGAACCTCTTAGTTTTCCAAGCAAAGAGGATGCCGCCTTGGTCGGAAATTAATACCATCAAAAACTTGGTCTTTGATATGAGGGAGAGTTTCACAGCTGTCAAGACCAAAGTGAGGGAGATGCCTACTAAAGTGTGGAAGAAGCCCCAGCAAGGTTGGTGCAAACTAAATAGCGATGGGAGAGTCATCAGGGAATAGAACTCGGTGGCTTTCGGTGGGCTTATCAGAACAGCGAAAGGACATTGGTTTGTGGGTTATGCCAAGCGTCACAATTACGGTGGCTGAACTGCTTGGCCTTAGGGAAGGATTACAAATCGCCTGGGAGAGGCACTTTCCCAACCACAAAGTGGAAGTGGATTTGACTACCGTCATAGGGCTGTAGCCTGTAAGAGGGAAACAACACCACTGATCACCCCCATTGGAATTTGATTGCTAACCGTAAGGCTTTCATACACAAACCTTGGAAAATCAAAATTGGTCATATCAAGAGAGAGTTAAATGGGCGTGTTGATTCTTTAGCTAAGAAGGGACATGAATGCAACGAGCTGAGCGTCTGGCTTGATCCTTTGGTGGACATGGTTGATATGGTTATCGAAGGAAACAGCGTTGGAGTAATCCTCCCTTTGTAGATTTCACCAAAAAAAAAAAAAAAGAAAATGTATAACTATATTGTGTTCTTTTTTGATGAGTTTTGTAAAGAGTTTAGCATCTTTTAATTCTTAATTACATGTTTACGCTTAGAAAGTGGTCCTATTTTAGTACTTATGTTAAGATAGCAAACTTATTCGGTATCACGTATGATTATTTAATAATTTTATATATTGTATTGATTTTTATTGATATATGTATTTTTTTTTTTTTTATAAACTATATCTTTATGGCTTATAAAATGAGCCCATTGACATACATATTTTAATGATATCCGTTAAAATTAAATAAAAATTAATGCTTGAATAAGGAGATTCATGAAAATATTTAAATTTATAATAACATATTCTTTAAGTATGCAGTTAAATTTAATAGTTCATTGAATAAAAGTATAAAACACATAACGCAATATATATATATATATATATATATATATATTACATAAAACTATAACAAATTTATTTATGCGCGTGGGGACCGCGTGCGGGAGTTACTAGTATTTTAATAAATATTTAAAATGGATTCTTAAATTTCATTTGAATTTTGAAATTATATGAATTCTTGAACAATATGCATAAAATGTTGCGTGCGGTAACTATATGAAATGAATTCGAAATTTCGTGGAAATTTAATATGTTGAAGATATGTGTGTCATGAATGTGTATGTATGATCGTTTCATGTTTTCGGATTCGTGTGATTGCGTTTTAAATTTATTTTGTATGATTGGAACCAAATCGGGGCTAACGGGCAATTAGCGCACCTCTGGTTCCGTATGTGATATCTTGAGCTAGGGAACTCGGAATCAAGTTCCGTCAACTTCGTTGAACTCGTATCGAAAATTCAAGTTTAATGAATTTAGACTCATATTTTTCTAAGACCAGTTGGACCCCCGAAATTCAATCGAAAAACGAGACGGCCGCTAAATTGCCACACTTAGCCATTTTCCTCATATCTTCTTCAAACTTTGACCAAATTAACTATGGTTGGAGGCTGTGGAACCCTAGTTACACCCACTATCATCTCCTAATCCCTCTCCACTGAACCACCCTCATCACTTAAGGAAAAGCTCAGACAAACCCCTGCTCTTCAGTTCCATTTCGCCACCTTGTCCATTTTGGAGATTTTGAGCTCAAATCTCTTCCAAACTCAACCGAATTCAAGAGGTAAGTTCATGATCTTGTTTTCCATCTACTTGGATCTCTTTTAAGTGCTATATTTCTGATTTTCATGGAGATTTGAGCATGATAGGAAAGTATATGTGAATAGTAAGGGTGATGCATTTTTGAGGAATTCTTCCTCGTTTTGTTGCATTTCTTGGTATGGAGCTGAATATATGATCCATGTTGCATCCTTAAACTTGTACTAGGCATGAATTTCATTTATATGTTGAATTTGATAACCTACCATGGCTGATACGTGAAGTTTTTTGAAGCTTTTTGGACTGATTTGCTTCACTTGCCTATGCTGCGGGTTTGGGCTTGCTTTGGGATGTGTTGTGCTGCATTTTTGTGTTATTTTGTTGCCTTAGATATTCCCTTTTATGCTGTGTTGCTTCTGCTGCCATGGAGAAGAGAAAACAGGGGCTTGCTACTGCAAATCCATGACTGTTTTGCGGTGTCGCGGCCGCGACCGGGATAAGGTGTTTTTGGGTCGCACCCGCTACCCAATATTTGGCTAGTCTCGACCTTGGAAGTCTTGTGTTGCTGCTAGATATGTTGGTAGCGGCCACGACCTGTTTTGTGTTATTTTCAGTCGCGGTCGCGACCTTGTTTAGGCTCCTTTTCGTGAACTACTGCTGGTGTTTAAATAAATTGTTGTGTATGTTTGTGCTTTCTTTTATTTTGTTGTGTTTGTGCATGGTGTGCGTATATATATATAATTATGTAATGCATGGTTGATATATATATATATATATATATATATATATATTATGTATTATATGCATGCATTGCATGCTGTACGTATATATATCTATATTTAGATACGTTTATATGTTAATTAAATTACATGGGTAACGATATATTTTAAGTAGTGTTTAATTTATTTAAAGTATAGAACTAATTACTAATTGTTATCTATTTCGTGTTATTTAATTTTCGATCATGACTTGAATGTCTTTATTTGTCTATTCTTTAATTGTAAACATGATATAGTACGTGTTATGATCGTTATATGGAATTCTTGGAATACCCTGAACAATTCTCGGTCGTCTTCGGATCACTTAAGTTTCCAATATACAATCATCCATCTTTTCCATTCCTTGTAGAAAGTTTTGGATTTTTAGGGTAACCCCTCGAATCGCAATCTCTCAAGCTCCATCCTAACTTCGACCATAATCTTCAATTCTCGTCCAAGGTTTAAGAATTCGTAGAATTCTCCTTACCATTTCTCTTAAAGAGGTAAACTTGTAGAAAATCTCCGAGTAAGATTTCCAATGTGAACTCCTCCGGGACTCCTTAAACTCCCACTCCACTTCTTGAACCTCTTGAATCTTGGCCTCGATCAATCATCATTCAACTTGGACATCTTCCATACCAAATCGCATCAAGGAATCAGAATCTCCAAACTTCTAGGTATAAGACAAGTTCTTGTTTCATTCATCCCTTTCCCAATAATACTCATTGATATTTAGAAAATTTCCTGAAATACAACACAATTTCCAGAAAATATAGATGCATGCGGGGTTTCGGTGCATGTTCATGCGCACGATTAATACAAATAATGTAAATAATTCAAATAGTTCACATATTTGAAGAAAGTGAATGCAAACAAGCACATAATCCTAAGTCGAACAACCTAGACAGACCCGACACGACGTCGGAGCTCCGGTTTTGCAACCTGGAGCTCTGATACCACTTAAGGAAGTACCACCACGGAGCGAAGGGCGCCACATCCCTCGCACCATAGCCCAACACTGAAACAAAATGGGGACTCCGTCCACGCATCAAGCCATGGCGAACGGGTGACAAACAAAAATCCAACCTAAGCTAGGCGGTCTAGACCCTACTCAGAGTGCGCAAGAAACAAAATGCGCGGAAGCAATTAATTAAAACTCATAGTACGCAAGCACATATCATGTCTTGTTCTCCATAAAACATTTATACAATTTTAGACATAAAGCGAATATACAAAACTGAAACCCAGGACAGAACTAAGAGGCAAATTATACATATATCAAGACTTAGCAAAAAGCAGAAAGAAAGAGAAATACAATGCATGAGACTCAAGATATCCAAAACCACGACTCAAAGACAATCGCCTAGCTCCAACTCCCAAACGTGAACCTGCAAACTCAAATCAAAGGGGGAAAAAGATAGAAACAACGAGGGTCAGTCCTAGAGACTGGTGAGGGGGCTAACACACACACCCATACATATATTTAAGAATAAAGCATAAACAAAGCCGAAGGAGTTCATGAACCGGGGCTGGTTTTTGCATTAAAACAGTTTTAACCCGTGGTACTACGTATAAGAAAATTGTTTAAAGGCCAAGGGCCAAAATCCACCAAGTTTTAGCGTTTAGAAATCCTCTCCCGTTTCATAACCATAAACATAAGCTTAAACGTACCAACTCGGCGAACTTGAGTTCAAATCCCACCTACTTCATAACATAAGCGAAAACAAAGTAAATAAATCAATCCACCTTCTCCAGTTGGGGAAGAGAGGTGCCCCTCTCAAACCCCACATATATACATAACATGAGTCGGGGGATCCCGCCCGCTCCTTCGACGGGCCCGCCACTCAGCGCACCGTCGGCATGGGAGAACCCGCTTTCCCCTCGACCTCCCGAGGTTGAGCTAAGTTTCCTGCTTGTGGAGTCGTGTTGATGAGAGAGCCCGGCAACCCCACGGTTAACCCGAGAATCACATACCACTACTCCGGGGCCCAAACTTACACTTACACATATAAATCTTACACTTATCACACTTACCATACGAAGCTTATCCACAAGTCATCTCACACTTACACACACACACTTAACACAGCTTGTCAAAGCAAATGAAAATAGAGCTTATATACTTATAAAAGCATTTTCAAAGTCTCAAGACAAACGGGATAAATCCCACAAAATAGGTATCCAAACACATATCTACATATATACATATATAAGTCGCATACGGTTTCGAAATACAAATAGGGTTTTAGGTCATAATAACTAAAAGAAAAGAAAACCTCACCTTGTCGACCAACCAAACAGAACGGACCAAAAGAGAACTAAAGAACCACCTCCTCAACAACGGAACGAACCTAAGTGAAAAACAAAGAGCAAGAGATAAACTTAGACTCAAAATGAACCATATTGACGCTCGGCCAATGGGTATGAATGCAAGTGATGGGTATGTAGCTTAACAAATTGACATATAATGCATACACGTTCATATCGAATCATAAGTCTCACAAATCACATTAAACGAATTCATAATTTTCATATAACACGCATATCATATCATACAAAATGTCATCAAAGATTTCATATCATAGAAGGAGCAAGAAATGATAATGCAAGGCATACAAACGAAACATGAAGTCATAAACAAACGTTAGAGTAGCATACTTCACATATGAGATCAATCACACACATAAATACAAGATACAACAAGTTACAAGTTGGAAAAGTACAAGTAAAACGGAAGAAAACACAAAAAGGGGTGGCTCCGGGCGAAAAGAGATCAAAACTGGAAATTCTCGAAACGTATAAGTTGTGGAAAACTGAGAATATCTTGAGTTTGAGAAGTGGGAATTGATTTTGGTTTGTTGGAGAAGAAACTAGACAAATATACCTTTCCAATGGTATAAGGCTCGACTCAAGGTTCAAAGCGAGGTGAAAATGGCGTAGGCCCGAAGTTGGACGAATGCAGATTTCTGAAGAAGTAGCAACACCAAAAAGAGTTGATTATATCTCACAAATGAGAAAAGACATTGAGAAAATTCAAATTGGAGAATATTCTAGACTTCAAGATCTTTCCGTCGGTTCAAAAATCAGGTCAATCGGAGTTCGGATGAAGGGTCAACGGAGCAAAACAAACTGAAACAGAAAACAGAGGAGGATCCACGGCTATGGATTCTCCCAAGCACAAAAATCCATGCCCGTGGATTCTCTGGCCGAAAAACCCAAGTCCTTGCATCAAAATCCACGGCCGTGGAACATGCCCAGGCCCTAAAAAAAACGCAGGAAGAGTAAGGAACTCGCGGGAGAAGGCTACAAAGCTCAAAACTCAAGCAAAACTCAACCAAAACACAACAAATTCAAGGCATAAGTTCACATTTACATGCTCTAACACATATCTCAATTATAAGGCATGAAAACAAGGATTAAACAAATTACCCTTTTCAAGCTCTTAAGCTTAAAAAATGGTGGAATACTCATGCTTCATCCAACAACTCAAAATTTAACAAATATGCATCTTATTAACTCCAAAGAACATCATATTGCAAGTCTAGCTCAAATGATTCAAGAATGGAGGCATGGAATCAAATTTTCATTCAATCATGCTATTAATCATCTTCCTCATGCTTCATAAATACAAAGATTCAAGAGAAAATAATCGGATAGAAAGAAAGTTCACGTTGCAAGGAGTAATAATCTTACCTCGGATCATCGAAAAGGCAAAGAACAAAGTCGAACTTGAGCTCTTGAAGGCTAGGGCTTGGAGTTTCTCTTCTTCTCTCTCTCCCTTGTATCACATTGAAAATGGGAAGAAAAGGGATATGTTTCAGCCCTTAAAGGGGCTAAAACGGGTCGGATCAACAAGAAACCGGTCGGGTCAAAAGATCCGGTCCATTCGGATCGGATTTAAGCAAAAAGGGGGTTCAAACAGCTTTAGAAAAATATAAGGGTAGTTCCATTGAATCCGAATTTCCAAAACGAGTTTAATGGTGCTGTCGAAATTCTAATCCAAATTCCCGAGCTCAAGCTACGCGAATCGGAACCCAAGGCAGGCTAAAACGAGTTAGGCCCTCGAGTCCCTTAACAAATAAAACGGTTTAAGAACCTTATCAAACAAACACAAAAACAAGAAACAAGCTAGCAAACACATTCAAAACTTACATATAACAAGCATACCAAAATTTTACAAAATCGGAATTGAATTCCGGTACGTAACGAGCAAATTACGGGGCACATACACATCAACATTCAAAGTTCAAGTTCATAATATAAACAAATAATTCTTATAATTTCAAATAATCATATAAGCATTAAAATAACACTGAATTACATAATTAAATAATTTAAATACGCATATAACCCTCTCGTTACGATGTACCTGGAAATCCGAACGATCGGGATGTTACAATCTCCCCTCCTTCAAAAGGACCTGTCCTCAGGTCCTAAGGAGAATCTTGAACAGCTCCAAAGATAACCCAACTCACACTTCCGCTGCGCCACTCTGATCTCAGACTTCTCAAAACTCGCTCTCCTTAATTAGCAAACCGGACACAAAGTCTTAGTTGTCTGCTCCCACATCCCAAATAAGATTCGGGAGTAGTTGGAGAATCCTTAACCCTTGGCACATAGACATTACTACACAAAGTCCATAACATCTTTCTTATGCCATAACAATCGGTTTCCTCAAAACTTCTAACAACTTCAATCCAAGAGCGGGATAAACTCATGACCTTGTGCTCCATAAGGCGTAGGCTACCGTTCATCTACAAGTAACACACAATAAAAGCCTTCCTTTGTGCCTCGGTTGGAAACAAGGTAGCTTTTCGTACCTCCGGTTTGGCCAAAGCTGATACCGAGGGCAACTCTCTTCAACCGCCTTGTAACGCCCGAGCGCGAGACGTCACATCCCCCGCACCATGACCCGACCCGTATATGAAATGGATTTCCACACACGAGCCAAATCATAGCGAACGGAGACATACACACTCGCTAAGCTAGGCGGGACTAGCCTATAACTTAAACCCCAACAACAACAACAACAAACAGAGCAATAGAAAAGCGGAAGCAATCAATCATATATTATATACTGAGCTAGATGCTCTAGGTACCAACATGTAATTCATATATTGAGCTATACGCTCTATGTACCAACATTTAAGTCTGAATAAGATACATATAGGTACCATCTACATGTACGCTCCATACATAAATAAAAATCCAAAGTAAGAGTATGAGTGTAACGAAAGAAAGGCTAGACACCATGCAAGACTCTCTCTCAGACTTGTATCCCGCCTAGCATCCCTTCCTGCAAAAACAACTGAAACAACTCCGGGTTCAGTCTTAGACAGACTGGTGGGTATAAAAAGAAATAGGCATAATATCATAATATTGCGGAATTTAACCACGTACATGCAAATTATAATCCTTATTCGAGGTTTTGAATCCTTTTTCCCAAGTGGGAAAATAAATACAACGAATAGGATTATAACAATTCATTTCGTTCATTAGGTCATTCGTGGCCCGGCGAGAGGGCGTGCATTATCTCCAACCACCACCTCGTGTAATTCATTAATCATTCATTCATTCGTTCATGCATTCTTTCTTTCGTGCACATTCATTAGAACATTCATTCGTTCATTCATATACTCCTTTTTCCTCCGGGTAGGGAACGGGTTTGCAAGGCCCGAACCCTCATTCATTAATGCTAGAGGGGTACATGAATCCCCAAAAGCGCGGGTCCCCTTTCAATCACTAATCTCCTAGTGAAATCCAGGTTGCCGAAATTGTTGGAACTAGTATATGTGGATTCCCATCAGCCCATGCTTCCCCGGTTCACCAATACACTAAGTCCCGGGCCCCCATTCATTGTGATCACTCAATCATTACTCGCCAAAACATTTGGTAGGATATTCAAGAAAAAGGCTTTCGTTTAAAACATTTGCTCATTAAAACTTGGTATAAATACCTATATAGGGTTTTGGCCAAAATCTTGTACATTAGGTGTTCGGGGTCATATTGTTATCTAATAGAAGAAAAACCCACCTGGTAGACAAAAAGAACCCGACACAGCTCTCACTGCCCGACCTCGTCAACCATGGGATCAAGATCTGTGTGACAAAGGTAGTGTGAGACTCGATCATGACCACATTAGACGCTCGGCTATGCAATATCATGTTAAGGAATGCTTAAATGCAATAATATGTTCAAATATGGTCATGAATGTCATAGAATTCAATTAAACACATAATTCACCAAGTTTCGTTCATTATACGGTAAAACCGTATTCATTCCCGTTCGTATCGTTCATACTTTCATTCATAAGGTCATTAATATCAAATATCAATCATAAAACATAACTTTAATACATTCACGTTACATACAATTCACAAATACTAGCAATAAACGCAAAACAAGCAATAAAAGAGTTCCCCCAAAGCTGCCATTACAAATGACACGGCCGTGTTGAGTTTTCAAAGGAAACGGACACGGCCGTGTCCGAGGTTTAAAATCAGAAAAATTCAAAGTCGAGGGCTTGACACGGCCGTGTTGAGTTTTCAAAGCGTTTGGACACGGCCGTGTCCGAGATTTAAATTCAGAAAAAATCAAAGTCGAGGGCCCAACACGGCCGTGTCCATTTTCAGTTCAAAGCTGACACGGCCGTGTCAGCTCATCGTTTTGCCAAGAACGAGGGAAAAGCTTTGCAAAAGAGGGGTAGCAACAAGGAAGCTCTTATACACCCTTAAACATGCTTTCAATTCATATAATTCACATATATCATGCAATCCATTCATATGTGCAAGAATTCATAATCAAAATTGGCAAAAGATCATTCAATGTCAAGCTTTCATCCATGGAAGCTTTAAGCTCCATTAATGGCAACTCATGCTATACTCAACCAACACCAAATCTTAGCATCTAGAAATGATAAGGAAGCTTCAAGCAACACTTTCCATGCATCAACTATCACTGAAAACCAAGGAAAGACATGGAACCAAGAATTCATACCATTTGATTCATTTCAAGCTTTTTTCTCATAACACATGATTCCCCAACTCATACCAAGATATAATCGCAAGAAAATGGAGAGGAGAATGAGAGAAAAACAATCCATATCTTACCTTGGAAGAAGATTGAACAAGAGTTGATCTTGAGCTTAGGGTTAGATTGATCAAACAAGGGTTTTCTTGGAGCTTCTCTTGCTTTTCTCTTGGGATGATGATTGATCAAAATGGCAATCAAGAGAGGAATGGGAGAATGCTGATATTTAGAAGAGAAATGGGTAGGATTCGGGTCGGTTCAAGTCCGGTTCGTTTAGTAAACGGTTCAACAAGCTATTTTAAGTTAAGGCTATGGAAAGGTTCGTTGTCGAAGGTTCAATCGGTATCGAAACGATACAAGGTCAAGTTTAATGGATAGGTATCGTCGAAACAAGTTCAACGCCGGTTACGGATCTCGATTTCGAGGTCCGGAGCTCAAGATATCGCGAAAACCGTTCAGGGTTGCGTATATACAAATAGGTCCCTAAACTTTCAAAATGTGGCAATTAAGCCCAAACCCAATTTCCAATTGAGTCCAAAACATTCAAATAAGTTACAATCAAGTCCGCGAATTACACGAAACATATAATTTCATTCAATTAACACCGAATTCACAAAATTCACTTTCTCACAAATTCGTTAATATATTCATAGCACATATTGGAATTCATATATAAAATTAAACAATTAAATCAAATTAGAAACGAATTCAATTAATAAAACAAGATATACACTCATATAATTAAATGTAAATGCGCACGTAACTCTTACCTGCACGTGTGAAAATACGGGGCGTTACACGCCTCCTCCCACTCAAAACCATACCTTTTACTCTGAGGCAATCCTCGGTTCTCTACGAGGAATATCAACGGGTTAGCCTTTAATCTAATACCCAAAATATTGTTGAGTCCCTGACGGACCTCCTGACAACAACCACTAACTTCAACAAGAACAAGACACCTTCAAACAAGCCTACCAAAAGCAGCTTGACCCTCACAACACACCAAACCCTCTCGAGCACTCAACTCACCGAACGCACGACAAGAAGAGAGTTCACACAACAAAACAACAAGAACAACAACAACAAGCAACAAGCAATAATAAACAATTAAGGTAGGCAATTCAATCAAGCAAGTGGGTTTCCCCGAAATAAAATATGCATGTATGGTATGCCATGGATGCTTTATGTACCTTTCACCATGGTGTAAGATATGTATCTTGAGGGCTTGTCCCATTTGTTATATGATCTTGAAAACACTTTGTATAAGTATATAAGCTATTTTGCATTTGTTTTGAAAAGCCTTTGATTAAGCGTGTGTGTGTAAGCGAGATATGTGGCTTTGAAAGATAAGCTTTGCTCTTCGTGATTTTTGTGATATGTTTGGGCCCCGGAGAATGGTATGGTAATCTCGGGTCAACCGCGGGGTTGCCGAGCTCTTCCATCAACATTTTCCCTTTGAGAGAGTCACCCAACTTCGGGAGGTTTGGAGAAGGGTGTTTCTCTTGAGCCGACGGAGGCAACCGTCGAAGGTTTCAAGGTCGTAATTAAGCCTTGTCTCGTGTGCTTTTTGGATAGTTAGGGCCGCAACCCTTCTATCACCCGGTGTGCAGGTTGGATTTTGTTTTGTTTTGCTCTGTTTTGTCCCTTTGTTTACGGAAGTTTGGAGATGTGACTCGTACTCGCCGAGTTAGTGGATCTTGTACAATCTATGGAACGAGAAAGGATTTATAAGTGCTTAAAACTAGTTATTTGGTCTCCGGCCCTTGTTTTCTCTAAAGTATGTATATATCTATAACACGGGAAAACGCTTTGGCTTGCAAAAACCATTCTCGGTCCATGGATTCTTTGGGTTGTTAAGTGCTGTGCTCTATATGTATATCGGGTGTGTGAGTTTAACCCCCTCACCAGTCTCTAGGACTGACCCTCGTTATCTCTATCTTTTTCCCCCTTTGATTTGAGTTGCAGGTACTCGTTCTGAGGAGTTGGGGCTAGGCGGTTGTCTTTGAGTCTTTCTTTTGGAGAGCTTGAGTCGCATGCATGGATTTTTTGTTTTATTTATGCATTTTGCAAATTTTGAAATATGTATAAGTTATGAATTAAATTCAGAATTGTAAAGGCTTGTATAACTCGAATCGTTATTTTGTTATGTCTCGAGTATGTTTATTTGTTGTGAGATTTTGGTGCTTCCGCATTCGTTAGTTGTTTTGTTGCGCGCTCTGAGTAGGGTCTAGACCGCCTAGCTTAGGTTGGTTTTTTGTTTGTCACCCGTTCGCCATGGCTTGATGCGTGGACGGAGTTCCATTTCGCTTCATGTGTTGGGCTATGGTGTGGGGGATGTGGCGCCCCTCGCTCCGGGGGTGTTACAGATCATCTTCTTCAATTCCCATTTACGTTTTGAGAATTTTCAAGTTTTCTAACCATTTTCCTCGGAGGGATAAGCACGTAGTAAAACCCTCGAATGAAACCTTCAAAGTGGACTTTCTTGAACTCTTCGAGTTCCAACTTTATTTTCTTGAATTTCCTTGAAACTCGATCTTGAATTAAACGGGTCATGTGTTTTACCTTCTCTTGGAATACCCTGAACAATTCTCGGTCGTCTTCGGATCACTCAAGTTTCCAATATACAATCATCCATCTATTCCATTCCTTGTAGAAAGTTTTGGATTTTTAGGGTAACCCCAAGGTTTAATAATTCGTAGAATTCTCCTTACCATTGCCCTTAAAGAGGTAAACTTGTAGAAAATCTTCGAGTAAGATTTCCAATGTGATCTCCTCCCAGACAACTCAAACTCCCACTCCACTTCTTGAACCTCTTGAATCTTGGCCTCAATCAATCATCATTCAACTTGGACATCTTCCATACCAAATCGCGTCAAGGAATCAGAATCTCCAAACTTCTAGGTATAAGACAAGTTCTTGTTTCATTCATCCCTTTCCCAGTAATACTCATCGATATTGAGAAAATTTCCTGAAATACAACACAATTTCCAGAAAATATAGATGCATGCGGGGTTTCGGTGCATGTTCATGGGCACGATTAACACAAATAATGCAAATAATTCAAATAGTTCACATATTTGATGAAAGTGAATGCAAACAAGCACATAATCCTAAGCCGGACAACCTAGATAGACCCGACACGACGTCGGAGCTCCGGTTTTGCAACCTGGAGCTCTAATACCACTTAAGGATGTAACTCCCCGGAGTGAAGGGCACCACATCCCCCGCACCATAGCCCAACACTGAAACAAAATGGGGACTCCGTCCATGCATCAAGCCATGGCGAACGGGTGACAAACAAAAATCCAACCTAAGCTAGGTGGTCTAGACCCTACTCAGAGTGCGCAAGAAACAAAATCGCGGAAGCAATTAATTAAAACTCATAGTACGCAAGCACATATCATGTCTTGTTCTCCATAAAACATTTATACAATTTTAGACATAAATCGAATGTACAAAACTGAAACCCAGGACAGAACTAAGAAGCAAATTATACATATATCAAGACTTAGAAAAAAGCAGAAAGAAAGTGAAATACAATGCATAAGACTAAAGCTATCCGCAACCACGACTCAAAGACAATCGCCTAGCTCCAACTCCCAAACGTGAACCTGCAAACTCAAATCAAAGGGGGAAAAAGATAGAAACAACGAGGGTCAGTCCTAGAGACTGGTGAGGGGGCTAACACACACCCCCATACATATATATAAGAACAAAGCAAAAACAAAGCAGAAGGGGTTCAGAAACCGGGGGTGGCTTTTACATTAAAAAAATTTTAACCCGTGGTACTACGTATAAGAAAATGGTTTAAAGGCTAAGGGCTAAAATCCACTAAGTTTTAGCGTTTAGAAATCCACTCCCGTTTCATAACCATAAACATAAGCTTAAACGTACCAACTCGGCGAACTTGAGTTCAAATCCCACCTACTTCATAATATAAGCGAAAACAAAGTAAATAAATCAATCCACCTTCTCCAGTTGGGGGGAAGAGAGGTGCCCCTCTAAACCCCCACATATATACATAACATGAGTCGGGGGATCCCGCCCGTTCCTTCGATTGGCCTGCCACTCAGCGCACCGTCGGCATGGGAGAACCCGCTTTCCCCTCGACCTCCCGAGGTTGATCTAAGTCTCTCGCTTGTGGAGTCGTGTTGATGAGAGAGCCCGGCAACCCCACGATTAACCCGAGAATCACATACCACTACCCCGGGGCCTAAACTTACACTTACACATATAAAGCATACACTTATCACACTTACCATATGAAGCTTATCCATAAGTCATCTCACACTTACACACACACACTTAACAAAGCTTGTCAAAGCAAACGAAAATAGAGTTTATATACTTATAAAAGTGTTTTCAAAGTCTCAAGACAAACGGAATAAATCCCACAAAATACGTATCCAAACACATATCTGCATATATACATATATAAGTCGCATGCGTGTTTGAAATACAAATAGGGTTTTAGGTCATAATAACTAAAAGAAAAGAAAACCTCACCTTGTCGACCAACCGAACAGAACGGACCAAAAGAGAACTAAAGAACCACCTCCTCAACAATGGAACGAACCAAAGAGAACAACAAAGAACAAGAGACAAAATTAGACTCAAAATGAACCATATTGACCCTCGGCCAATGGGTATGAATGCAAGTGATGGGTATGAAGCTTAACAAATTGACATATAATGCATACACGTTCATATCGAATCATAAGTCTCACAAATCACATTAAACGAATTCATAATTTTCATAAAACATGCATATCATATCATACAACATGTCTTCAAAGCTTTCATATCATAGAAGGAGCAGGAAATGATAATGCAAGGCATACAAACGAAACATGAAGTCATAAACACACGTTAGAGTAGCACACTTCACATATGAGATCAATCACACACACAAATACAAGATACAACAAGTTACAAGTTGGAAAAGTACAAGCAAAACGGAAGAAAACACAAAAAGGGGTGGCTCTGGGCGAAAAGAGGTCAAAACTGGAAATTCTCAAAACGTATAAGCTGTGGAAAACTGAGAATCTCTTGAGTTTGAGAAGTGGGAATTGATTTTGGTTTGTTGTAGACGAAACTAGACAAATAGACCTTTCCAATGGTACAAGGCTCGACTCAAGGTTCAAAGCGAGGTGAAAATGGCATAGGCCCGAAGTTGGATGAATGCAGATTTCCAAAGAAGTAGCGACACCAAAAAGAGTTGATTATCTCTCACAAATGAGAAAAGTCATTGGGGAAATTCCAATTGGAGAATATTCTAGACTTCAAAAGGTTTCCGTCGGTTCAAAAATCAGGTCAATCGGAGTTCGGATGAAGGGTCAACGGAGCAAAACAAACTGAAACAGAAAACAGAGAAGGATCCACGGCCGTGGATTCTCCCAAGCACAAAAATCCATGCCCGTGGATTCTCTAGCCGAAAAACCCAAGTCCCTGCATCAGAATCCACGGCCGTGGATCATGCCCAGGCCCTAGAAGAACGCAGGAAGAGCAAGGAATTCGCGGGAGAAGGCTACAAAGCTCAAAACTCAAGCAAAACTCAACCAAAACAAATCAAATTCAAGGCATAAGTTCACATTTACATGCTCTAACACATATCTCAATTATAAGGCATTACAAGGATTAAACAAATTACCCTTTTCAAGCTTTTAAGCTTCAAAAATGGTGGAATACTCATGCTTCATCAACTCAAAATTTAACAAATATGCATCTTATTAACTCCAAAGAACATCATATTGCAAGTCTAGCTCAAATGATTCAAGAATGGAGGCATGGAATCAAATTTTCATTAAATCATACTATTCATTATCTTCCTCATGCTTCATAAATACAAAGATTCAAGAGAAAATAATCGGATAGAAAGAAAGTTCACGTTGCAAGGAGTAATAATCTTACCTCGGATCGTGGAAGAGGCAAAGAACAAAGTCGAACTTGAGCTCTTGAAGGCTAGGGCTTGGAGTTTCTCTTCTTCTCTCTATCCCTTGTATCACATTGAAAATGGGAAGAAAAGGGATATGTTTCAGCCCTTAAAGGGGCTGAAACGGGTCGGGTCAAAAGATCCGGTCCATTCGGATCGGATTTAAGCAAAAAGGGGGTTCAAACAGCTTCAGAAAAATATAAGGCTAGTTCCATTGAATCCGAATTCTCGAACTTAAGTTACGCGAATCGGAACCCAAGGCACACTAAAACGAGTTAGGCCATCGAGTCCCTTAACAAATAAAACGGTTTAAGAACCGTATCAAACAAACTCAAAAACAAGAAACAAGCTACCAAACACATTCAAAACTTACATATAACAAGCATACATTAATTTTACAAAATCGGAATTGAATTCCGGCATGTAACGAGCAAATTACGGGGCACATAAAAATAAACGTTCAAAGTTCAAGTTTATAATATAAACAAATAATTCCATATAATTTCAAATAATCGTATAAGCATTAAAATAACACTCATTTACATAATTAAATAATTTAAGTACGCATATAACCCTCTCGTTACGACGTACCTGGAAATCCGAACGATCGGGATGTTACATATTTGATATGAAATGTGAAAATTATGAACTTGAATGAATATGAACGCTTCATTGAATGAAGGAATTGGTCGTTTACATGTCTTTAAGGCATTAATTGTGCACAAGAACGCTTCCATGACATGATATCATCTCTTATGCATTCATGTCATATTCATTGCCTAGCCGTACGTCATATATGGTACATTTGGAGTCTTGAGTCTCACGAATTCATTGCATTGTCCTTGATACAGTTTTCTCCAGGGCGGAGATGTCGGGTTCATAGGTTATTCTCAAGTCTTCTTGTCTTCTTGGTTTTGGTAAGGTGTAACAGGTGGGTTTCTCTTCTATTTAGTTAAACAACCCTATATACTTCCAATGTGCAAAGATTTTGACCAAAAATTAATATATGTATATAGAGCCGTTTCAAGAGTAAATGTTTGCAACGTAAAGCCCTTAGTTTATGAATCCTACCAAATGTTTTGGCGAGAATGAATGAATGAATGCACAGAATGGGGCCCAGGGACTTGTGTGAGTGGCTATCCGGGGAGGCATGGGCCCGTGATCCCTCACACTAGTTCAAACCAATGAACGGCGTAACCGGACCTCGTTACGAGTTAGCGAGGAATGGATGCTGAGTGCCATCTGGGGAGTCATGTAACCCCTTTTGGTCAACGAAGGAGGTGGCCGGGTCTTGCTAACCTGTCCACCAACCCAGAGGAAGAAGGTGTAAATGATCATGAATGTGCACGAAGGAAAGTAATGTATGAAAGAAAGAAAGAATAAATGTCTAATGAACTACACAAGGTGTTGGTTGGAGATAATACAAGCCTACTCGCTGGGCTACGAAAGACCTAAAGAATGAAAATGAATGTTATAATCCCTTCTGATGATTCTTTATCTCGCCCAGTTGGGAAATGCTTTGAAAATCTCACTTGGGATTATAACTTGCATGTGAATGTTTAAATATCATCTTATACTACTTATGCCTCATTTTATACCCACCAGTCTCCTATAGACTGAGCCAGGATTATTTTCAGTTTTCTTGCAGGTTTGGAGTGCTAGGCGGGAAGTCGAGTCTGTTAAGTCTTTCGATCAAGTCAGAGTCTATTCATATGCATAGTGTATCATGTTTTGTTGGAGTTATGAAGAATGTATGATTTGTATTGATTATTACTACTATCATGAATTCGAGATAAGCTTATAGGAATAGAAAGAATCCGTAATTGATGTTTTATGATTTTATTGAATTTCGGGATTATGTATCTATGCTAGTTGAACTCGTTACTCTTTGCTTACCTTTTTATTTTTCAATGTACTTTGCTTCCGCACTGGTTTTATTTCTGTTGGAATGTCTCCTTGGTTAAGAAAGTTAGCTCCCGCCTAGCATAGCGAGGGTGTCTGTCCCCGTTCGCCGTGATTTAGCTCGGGTATCGATTGTCCATTTCATATTACTGTCGGGTCTCGGTGTAGGGGATGTGGTAACTTGCGCTCGGGTGCTACACTCAATATATATAATTATAATACTTTGGCTCAAAACTTTCACATAAGGGATATATCGGGTCATCGTAACTAATAGAATAGAACCCACCTGTTACACCTTACCGAACAATACCAAGAAGAAAAGAGAACTAGAAGGTAACATATGAAATCGGCACGTCCCCGTCCTGGAGAAAACTGTACAAGAAATGACACGGTACAATCGTGAGACTCAAGACTCCATATGAACCATACATGACGCACGACAATACATTAACATGATATGAAATGCATATGAGATAATAACATGTTAAGAAGATGTTCATGTGCATAATTAACGCCTTACAAGCACATAAACGAGCAATTTATTCAAGTTCAATCAACACATGAAGGTTTCATATTCATTCGTACCATACCTTTCATATATTGAATCAAAACGATCCATGAACTTCATACAATAATCATAATACACTTATCAACAAGTTTACGACACCTTTATGTCATAAAAGAAGCGAGAAGTAATTATTTTAAATGAATAACTAGAGCAACAATTCATGCATGCAAGCTAGAGAGCATCTAAGTCACATTAGGTCATAATAAATCCTAGCTGGCATAATTCACGTTAAACAAATTCATATATTTCAAACACGAACATAACTCACCATATAACTTGTTAACAATTCATACCTATCATAAAAGGAACAAAGAAATATCACACGAAGTGAACAAACGAAGCATTCTTCCATGCATGCACGTATAAGGGCATATGAGGTAACTCATGTCATATTTCGAGTATAAACACATCGAAATTACACAACAAATCCATAATGAAATATGTAACACATAATTCATGAGGTTGACAATGCATTCATATCATATAATGAGCAAAGAAATATCAAACAAGGCATATAAACGATGTACTAATTCATGCATACACGTAATGAGGTATAACAAACATATTCGGCATATATCACGTAAGCATGCATCGAAATTATGTTATAAATTCAAATTAGAACATATAACATGATATACAGCAAGTTAGGATCATATAACAAACATATATGAGCAAGGAAAGCCATGCAAAACACGATTAAAATGGAAAAGAAACAATCCACGCAACAGTAGTCACCACAGCTCGAAACATCCCCAAATAAAGGTCACGGCCGCAACCACAATTCAGTACAAATGGAGTCGCGGCCGCTACCACCAACTCTAGCATCAGTTCCAGTATAAGCTGGTCGAAACTTGGAAAAATTTGGGTAGCGGGCATGACCCAAAAACACCTTCTCCTGGTCGCAACCGCGACTACGAGAAGCAGTCGCGAATTTGCAGCAGCAACACCCATGTTTTCTCATCATTTTTATAGCAGCAGCAGGGGACTTCTTCAAGCATTAAAGCAGCAACAAACCAGTATCTAAAGGCAAGGAAAAATGCAGCAAAACACGTTACAATCAGAGCACAACATGCACTATAGCACCCGAACGCAAGGTACCACATCCCCCGCATCGAGACCCGACCCGAATATGAAATGGACAATCTATACCCGAGCTAAATCACGGCGAACGGGGACATACACACTCGCTAAGCTAGGAGGGAGCTAACTATTGCAATTAAAGAGACAATAAAATAGAAATATTACCAATGTGGAAGCAAGGTAGATACATAAATAACAAAATAAGCAAAGAGCAACGGGTTCAACTAGCATAGATACCTAATCCCGAAATTTAAAAAAATCATAAAACATTAATTCCAGATTCTTTCTATTCCTGTAAGCTTATCTTGAATTAATGATAATAGTAATAATCAATACCAATCATACATTCTCCGTAACTTAAAAGATCATAATTCAATATGCATATGGACAGACTTTGATCTAACCGAACGACTTAACAGACTTGACTTCCCGCCTAGCACTCCAAACCTGCAAGAACACTGAAAACAATCCGGGTTCAGTCTATAGGAGACTGGTGGGTATAAAAATGGCATACGTATCATATAAGGCAGTATTTAAACATTCACGTACAAGTTATAATCCCAAATGAGGTTTTTAGAACATTTCCCAAATGGGTGAAATAAAAAAAGTCATCAAAAGGGATTATAACATTCATTTTCATTCATTAGGTCTTTTGTGGCCCGGCGAGTAGGCGTGCATTATCTCCAACCAACACCTCGTGTAGTTCATTAAACATTCTTTCTTTCTTTCTTTCTTTCTTTCATGCGTTTCATTCTTTCGTGCACATTTATAGACATTTACACCTTCTTCCTCTGGGTGATGGTCGGGTGATCGGTCCGAACCATCTATTCATTGACCAAAAGGGTTTCATGACTCCCCTAGTGGCACTCAGCGTCCATTCTTCGCTAACTCCTAATGAGGTCCGGTTAGGCCGTTCATTAGTGGAACTAGTGTGAGGGATCACCGTCAGCCCATGCCTCATCGGGTCACCTGTAGCACCCAGAACGCCGAGATACCACACCCCCGCGCTATAGGTCAATCCACATACGAAATGGGTAGTCCGTACATGAACTAACCTATAGCGAACGGGTGACAAGTAAAAGAAATAGGCTAGCTAGGCGGGACTGTACCCCAAAGTAATACAAAACCAAGACATAAAATTTAAAGGCGGAAGCATTATATCATTAATACATATAGGTACCATATTTGCATCGAAAGTATAAATACTAATAGATACCAACACTTATCAATACATTATCATCTCCTATATATCATACATGCAAAAGTCTCCAAATGTTGAAGAGAACCGTAACATACTAACTCTGGATATGACAAAAGCAATATCATGGAAATGTATGAGGTGCTAGACCCAGCTGGACGACAAGACACGACTCTGACTCCCGCCTAGCACACGACCGCGACAACCTGAAAGGTGGGGTGTCAATCCAAGGAAGACTGAGTGAGGGGCATAAATATATATTAGCGCAATTAACATGCAAGTTATAACCTCGGGTAAGGTTTTGTAATTAAAAGTAATAAAAGTTCAGAATAACATAGAACTCGCCCGAGATTACAACTATCAATATTAAATACTTTAATCACTTTCATGCGTTCATTACGTGCAATACGTGGCCCGGCGAGTGAGGACAATTCTCCAACCTTACTCCAACTGTGTACAATACATGCATGCTTTGTTAATCAATAGGTGATCATGCAATTCAATTATCGTGCAATTGTGCGTATTGTATTCAAGCTAGACAATCAATAAGTGCAATCATGACAATAACCCGAGGACAATCCGTGGTGCCGAACCCATCCCCAGTCTCTTTCTTCCTCCGGTGATGGTGGGATTGCAAGGCCCAACCATCCAATCTCATTGAGCAGAGGGTACATGAATCCCTAAGCGCGGAACTCCTTCCTCCACTAATCTCCTAGCGGATTCAGGGGTCATCCCAATGTGGTGAGGATAGCATTCGAGTTACCCGTCAGTCCATGCTTTCACGGTTGGCTCAAATCACTATCCTCGGGCCCAACGTGACACGCTTTACTCGCCAAAACACGATCAATCAATAAATCACGATACATGACTTGCTTTTAATGAACATGGCTTGCTTGGAATTGTTATAAGTTTAGAAATCACTATAAATAAATATATATACCTTTTGGCTTGAAATCCAAATAACGGTTATAGGGGTTCTATATAACTAATAATTAAACCTCACCTTTACCGACAATAGACAAGTAGGATTCGGTCTACGGGGCTTGCTCCTCGTCCCGGTGAAACTGGTCTGTGCAAGATAGACGTGTACAAGTGAGACTTGACTCTAAATGAACCAAATATGACGAACGGCAAATATGCAATGAGATGACGAGCAATATACAATGTGGCATGCAAATATCATGTTTTGGCATGTAATCAATCATATAATAGCAATTTGGGGATCAAAGAAGTGATTAGGTAAAAATCCCAAAATCACATTTTGTACAGAATGTTTTGTTCTGTCGTAGGCCTGGGAACGGCCGTTCCGGTCCCATGTTGAAAATGGGAAGGGTCGTTCCCATGCCCTTCCAAAACATGCCAGCAACTTTTAGATTTAAAACGCGTCTCTTCTGGGAACGGCCCTTCCGGCACGCAGGCCAAAATGGGAACGGCCGTTCCCAGGTTCGGCCGCCTATTTTAAATCAGAAGCATGGGAACGACCGTTCCCATAATACACTGAGGCGGGAAGGGTCGTTCCCAGCTTCTGCAACTCGAAAAACAGAGCAGAAGCAGGGGAAACTCACGGCATAACAACAACAACAACCAAAATACAAGTTTCAATCGCCAAAGCTTGCAAAAATCTGGGAATTAGGATGCATATAAGATCATGGTACAATAATAACCCATTTAAACCTTCAAATCATGAAAAATTACCAAGAATCAAGAGTTTCAAGTTCATGCACATATCATCATATAAATCCAATTTCATCAAGAATTCATGCTCTAAATCAAGGAAGAATCATATATTCATGCATCACACAACAAGTAATCCATATAATCCATGATTTCTCAAACCCTAGCTATCCCATATTTGAACAAGAGTTACAAACCCCATGCCTACACCCACCTTGAGCTAAAGAAATGAAGAAGGAAGAAGATGATGATGATCAAGCTTCAAACATGGAATTTTTCTTGAAAAATCTTGATGGAATGATGAAATCTCTTCTCTCTTTTCTTCCTAGATGAACCGAGAATGAGAGGAAGCAAATATGTTGGTGAATTTTGAATGAAAATGAATAAGGAAGCTTGAGGAAGCTTTGTACGTGAATCACCATCCTTGATTTTTTTGGTGTAATGCTCAAATTGCAGTTTGATCCCTCAAGTGTTTAAGTCATGCAATTAAGGATGAAAGGCTTTGAAGATTGATCAATTAAGTCCAAGTAAATAAATGCAATTTGGCCCTTGATTTATAAAGAAAGATCATTTGAGGGCATGTTGACAATTAAATCATATTCGGTAATTATTTCATGCAATAAATATTTTCATGTCATGAAATAAATTCTAAGATTAATATGAATTCATAAAATTCGATGAAAGTATAGTAAATATAATTTATAAAGTAATAATAAACATAAGAATGTAATTAATGAAATTCGGGGCGTTACAATTCTCTCTCCCCCCCCCCCCCCCCCCCCCCCCCCACCTTAGAAGGACCTGGTCCCCAGGTCCATTGTCAAGTTTCAAAACGATGCACAAGCCATAAGAGAACCCCGTCTCTTAAATAAGGAATGAAAGAACCCCGTCTTTCAGCAAGAAATGAGAAATCCCCGTTTCTCAGCAAGAGATGAGAAAGCCCCATCTCTCAATGAGAAAGGAGAGAACCCCATCTCCCCATATGCAATGAGGTAATTCAAGGAAATAGATCGTAGAAATGGTCATATAAATGTCATATAAACAAGTAAAACCATTTTAGTCACATAAGTGCCATCCATAATTAACTAATTTGCAATGAACAAGAAATTGAATACAATAGTAATAAGATCCATGATGCGCATGGTTAAATGTACCGTTCACCGTTGGTTGTGTCATGCATATAATTGGTACCTTCTTCTTCCCGGACTAGATTCACATTTGCATTTTGCACCCCCCTCTCATGAACACCTTCTCGGGTTCGAACAAGCAATCTTTCATCCCTAGTAGATTTTCTTTGTCGCTTGGAGCATGTATCTATTTGATGTTCATTGCTCCCACAATATAGACATAATCCCAACCGTCTTCTACAACCTTCATAAGTATGGTTGTCACGCCCACAATGTGTGCAAAGAAGCTTCCCGGAAGATGTTGTTGAAGTTGGGATACATGGAGCTCCCGAACTCGACCCAAGTGATTGCTTCTTTTTCTTTCGAGATCTTTCTGGAAGTGCCGGGGTATAATAAGAGATAGGTCGCTTTCCTTGGTTGAAGTTCTGTCCTAATTTTGAACCTGAAGCCTGCCCGGGTTGATGATTAGACCTTTTTGCCTCCAACGAGGTGGTGCCTCGAATCTTCTCTTGGGAGTCCCCTGGAACCAACTCCCACACTCTTTTGATTTTCTTAAGCTGTGACTCGGCGGGATCCTTATTTCCTTCAAAGGATCTTGAGGGTGGTTGGTTTTGAATTTCCTTAAACGCTATTGAAACTTGGCCCGGCTGTGGTGATGAAACTAGGGGCACAGAGGAGACATACTCTATTATTTTCTGATCAACCAAATGAACCAAGGAATCGAAAAACTCCTGAGGCTGAACCGGAGGGGGTAAATGCGAAGAAACCCCAGGCACTCGTTCACGATGAGGGTGACCTTGATACATCCTGTAATCAAGACACTAGATATGCATGTGGGATTAATATGTTAATGCACGTTCCACACTTGGAAATAATAATTTCAACATATTAGAACAATTAAGCTCAATCGGAAAAACACATATATATACAGAAATTTAAAATTTAAAGTAACGTATGATGCACATGCTTATGGATGCATTGAACCTGGCACCGTAATAATGGGAAACTTTATCTCAGCACGAAATTCCTTATTGGTTGAATTTTAAACTCGTCTTGAACCGTTGATTATTTCTTGTCTTTCCCACGGTCTTCTAATCTTCGGAATTACCTAGAACAACTTGGACATTCCCACGGCTTGCTATTACAATTACTCGAACCCAGAATTCGCTACGCTCATGAAATTAGTGTCTTGCCTGTTCTTTAATAATCACTCTCCAATTACAACCCGAATCTTCTTCATGGTCGTCACTTTGATCAAAAATTCCTTGTTCACTCTTTAGGAGTTCGAATAATTAGATGCACTCCCCTTCTCTTTGTTTATACTTGATTGCCCGACATTCACCTGACAATTCCTTGCCTTTCTTTATCGTTCCCGTTTGTGACTTCATGTCCTTTAACGTAATCCACAACACGATAATTCATCTTGGATCTAGAAAATATCCCAACTGGATAAAACCTTTAACATAATTGTCTTCCACAACTTAGTTCCACCGCAACACTCAACATCCTTTATCCTGCCTTGATCAAAATCCCAAGCCATACCATTTTCCATATTTCCCTTGCTTCATTTCCACAAAAATTAAATTTTATTGCCCCTTAACATAATTACTTCCTTGACAAGAATTTCTTGCGTTAACTTGTGTAATTGCATGATTTCCCAAACCAGAACCTTTGAATTTAAATTCTGCTCCACTTATGGAATTAATTTCCTGACTTCCCTCGAAAAATCAATCTCCAGTTATTACCCCGATTCTTCAAATTGCCATCGTGATTGAAATCCTTTAAATCTGCTCTTTACGAATTGAATCGGTTATCGAACTTATCTTGTTACTTGCTTGCCTTTGAGCATATACTTTGCCTCCAAAATTCTTCATCATCCTTTACCGTTTTCATTTGTTGCAATGGCTCCACATTTCCCACGCCCTATAAGATAGTTCGACTTGATTCTGGAAAATGAACTCGATCCACCCGATTATAGGATCTCTAGTATCCTAGTCTTACCCTGAATGGGTCATCCGATTCTATTGGCTCGATTGGAATTCTCGGAATTATTTTCTTCTCTTGCATGGATTTCACTTCCACTAACGTGTTCGTGTGAGTCAAGACTCCGAATGCACCATTTATGACGCACAACATGCAATGAACATGATATGAATGCATAAAAGATGATATTATGTAATGAACACGTTCATGTGCACGATTAACGCATTTAAATCATATAAATGAGCCATTCATTCGTTCAAGGAAGCGTTCATATTCATCAAGTTCATAACTTTCACATTTCATACCAATTCAATTCAAGAATTTCACATAACGATCATATTACGTACTAAATCACATTTACAATTAGAGGATAGACAAATAAATGCATTCAATTCAAGATCGTAAATTAGATAAGAACATGAAATAGGTAACAATTTAATTCTATAATTCAATTAAATCAAATAATATTTAATATATAATAAACATGCACGTACATATACCACCATGCATGCAATATTTATAAATAATCATATGCATGCACGCATTCAAACCATGCACAATTAATACTTACATGCATGCACAAGTAATTATTTTAGTCATATATATATCTTTACGTACCTATGCATGCATGCCTTATTAGATATATAATATATATATACTTTACACATCCACAAACACAACATCAAGAACATATACATATATTGATAGGAATCAGGATGATGTGAATCATAAGACAAGGCCACACTTTTGTCCAACAAGGCCACACTTTGATCCAAATGATGATATGATCACAACTCAAGATGAACCAAGTTATGGTGGACCTATCACAAGGTCACGGTCCAAAAGAATGCAAGAAGAAGTTCAATCTCTTTTGATCCAAATAACTCAAGATTAGCTCCAAGAAGACAAGTATTCAGCTGGACCCAATCCACCTTGTTTCTGTAGCACCCCAAGCGGTGGGGCACCACACCCCCGCACTATGACCCGACACGTGGTACGAAATGGAAAGTCCGCACACGCACCAAGTCACAGCGAACGGGTGACAAACGAAAAACCAACCAAAGCTAGGCGGTAACTAAACCCTGTACAAGTAAAATAAGCAAAACCCGAATGCAGAAGCGATGCAAAATATGAACTAACAAAAACTTTAATCAACGAACATAAATAAACGGGTTCAACTAATCCACACCCTGTCCTAACCTGTCCCGAAAATTCATATGATCAAAGCATAAACGTCAACTTGTACAGAACATACTATATACATAATTTTCATACATAAATCGGAACAAAGTAATTAACAAAATCAAATGGACAGACACAGACTCGACAGACCCGACTCAAAGCCGCCTAGCTCGAACTCCAACAACTTGCACCTGCAAACTAAAAACATAGGTGGGGCGAGGGTCAGTCCACTGACTGAGCGAGGGGGCTGAACCCACACACACTATACATAATAAGGAGCAGAGCACGTATCAAAAGAGAGATTATGAACTGGGAGTAGGGTTTTGCATACCAAAACCATTTTCAAATCGAACTTACACATATCCTATCAAATCAAACTTATACATATCTTAACTTATCTCCTCTTATTCAAAACTTAACCAACTGAGCATACTCATACCAAATTTTATACTTAATCAAATCATATCAGACTGAACAAACTCGTAACATATCGAAAGAGAAAGCTCCTATCCCGTTTCATAATCAACATAACATATCATATTCATATACCCGGCGAGTACGGGTCTCCCACCTTACTTCCATATCGAATCAAACGTATCATAACAGAAAACAAACAAATATCATAAACAATCCAACCCCAACACCATGTAGTTCGGGGAGCAAACCCTCACTACTCATACAGATACAAACACACACGGGGTAGCGAACCCACACTGTGCCTTCCCCGGTTATCCACCGAGGGCTCAAGATACCACGCCTTCCCAACCTCCCTAGGTCGCACGTGAATATCTCAAATGAGAACGTGCACAGGGGTCATAACCGGCGGCCCCATGGTCGTCCCGGGTCCCCCTTACCCACGTCTCGGGGCCCAACATATCAAAACAGAGCATATCAGACAGATCATATCATAACTCGCTACATATCAAACTTATCATATCGAATCAAAATCATACTTACGTACCTTATCGGAGCATACCATACCTTGCAACTTAGCATATGCTATAAACGTACCTCTCCGTGTCATCCTAATCCGCAGCTAGTATGAAGACACACGGTTTGGAGCATAGCCTCGTTGCAAAACATTTCAAGCTTACATATGCTCGTACATATACAGTTCGAAAACCTTTAATCGTATGACAAATTCATAAACATATCATATAAACACGTATCTATTATATAAATATAATAGAATAATCGCATGCAGGCTTGAAAACGAGCACAGAGGGTTGTAGGTCGCTGTAACTAAAACAAAATTCCTAAAACCTCACCTTTCACCGACGAAACGGAAAACCTGAGCCAAGAAGTCCCACTGGAACCCAAACAGCTGACAGACACTCCCTGGAAAACCCCTGAACAACTGAACACAAGACTCAGACTCCAAACACAACCACAAAGACGCACGGCCATGCTCACGAATACAAATGATGCAACGTATAATCCATATCTATTCAATCAAGTCATTCAGAGCATATTATTATTCATATTCCAAATCAAAAGATGCATAACTTATAAAATTCATAACATTAATTACATAAAATAAAGTAGGACATTAAGAATTCAAATCATATCATGCACCAAGACTCACGAAATTAACATGAATTACATAACAATAAATATATAAATTACACATTGGCATATTTCACGATATAATAACAATTGGCATACTTGATCAATTTATTCAAATTAAATACAACATATCTTTTCATAATTCATTTCTTATGTTTTATAAAATTTCATAATCAATTTAGTTTCCAAAATTACACTAACACCCCTTCAAACAATAATTATTCTCAAATAGATGGGCGTAAAACGAGACAAATAAATTCGATAAATCACGAATAAAATATTCATACATCATAGCATACTTCCACGTATCATACAACTCATAATTTCAATTTATAGCACATACGGGATCGAATTGCACAATTAAAATCGATTAACGAATAAAATACAATAGCTTCAAAAATTCATATAAAATCAACCGGACATCCGATTGACGAACGGAAAGTGGCGATGGACTCACCACGACGAAAGGAACTTGCTGTCCGAAGGGCGTCGGAATACCGCCACCGCGGCCGGCCGAACAGCCACCGGCCGCCACCGGAACACCGCCTCCGGTGGTCGGAAAAATCCCCGGAAGGACAGAAATGAGCGCCTCGGCCTACTAGACGAAAGCCCTCAACCAATTTCAGAAAAAGCTAAACATACGGGACTTCGTTGAAGAAAAACCGAACCAAATCCCAACGACGGAAACTAAAATTAACTGCAAACCGCAAAACAAAAATGAAATCCGGGCATACCGTTGGAAAGCTTGCAATGAGCCCTACGAAAGCCCCAAGTCAAATCGCCCGAAAAATCGCCGGAACAGTAACCGGTTCAGACCCGCCAGTTCACCGCCGGTCCGTCGCCAACGGCCGGTTCCTGGAACGCCGCCGATGCCATCCGCTATGTTTCGTCATTCCAAGCAACTTTCGTGAAGCGACCACCACCAAAACCGGCCCGGAAAAGGGCCCAAATCGCCGCCGAAGTTTCTGCCGCTGCGTCACCGCCGGAACAACCACCTACGGTCACCGGTTGCTTGATTTGAGGTCAGAAATGGACTCAGGAGGTCGAAAGAGGTCGGATAGGGTCAAGCTCCGCCCGCGAAACTCGCCGGAACACCGCGGAGCCGCCGTGCTACAGTAACGGGCGTCCGCCACCGCCACTTCGGGCGGCGCGTGCACCGCCGTCCGGCCACCGTTGGCCACGCAGCTTGAACTGGGGTTGCGTCGAGATGTCTCCTAACCGATGGGGTGGCGCGTGACGAAGAAAGGTCGCCGGAGACCGCCGCGAAGAGGCGGCGAAGTGGCGGGGGTTCCGCCTAGCCGCCACTGTGTCTGAAATTCACCGATTCCGTCGCCGTCGGTCGTCGGTTGGCCAAGATTCTTGTACCATCGTGACGGGCTCGTCGAGCTGATAAATTTCCACTAATGGTTCGTCGAATTCCGTCGAGAAACGAGGGAGAACGAGCGTGTGTGTGTAAACACACCTCGAGTGCGTGTGAACAGTGACGGGAACGGGTTTGATCGCTGGAGGAAGAAGCTGGAGGCTGAGATCTGATCTTTTGCACGGATTACGAGGATCCGGGGTATTATATCTCAGGTCCTCGTACGCAAAAACGGACGGAAGAAAGGGTTAACGAAGTCAAAATTGGGCAAACTTAGAGTCTACGGACTCGTCTCGATGCCCCGAACGCGAAGAAGGGGTCAAAGAGGTCGAACTCTCGACCGAACGAGAAATGACCGAATAACCCCTAAAAGAGAAAATTGCAAACAAGCCCCTAAACTCTAAAAGAGTTCAAAATAGGGCCACGAAAAATATAAAATCACACAATTAAACACATTAAAAGGTTGAAACGTAGCGTACCTTACAAATTGGACGAGCGGGATGTCACAAACTCCCCTCCTTCAAAAGGACCTGTCCTCAGGTCCTATTACTGAGTCGGAAAGCTTCGAACTGAAGCATTTCAATCCATCTCCTAAAATCATGTAGAGTCATAGCCCTGGCTGTGAAGTTTACTCCCACTGATTGCATTAACTCCCTGCAGAGTTCCGTAGCCACAGAGGTTTATCCAAACACTTGACCGTTGGTCGCTTCAACTCGTTCGATCCTTACTAGGCCACTGCACCCAAAGCTCGATACCGACGCTTCCTCGTCGACTGCAAACCAGCACCAGGCCACACTCAACTCAGCCGCGACAAACAAGAGAGAATCCCATCTCTCAGCACGCAAGAGAGAGAGAGCCCCGTCTCCCAGCACATCAAAAGAGAGAACCCCGTCTCTCAACCACGTAATCGGGAGAACCCCGTCTCTTATCCTAAGTCTGGCAGACTTCCACATCTTCCAAACAATCTAGTTTGAGAAAATCCAGCATTTCTCAAACCCTAGATTCGAGAGAATCCAGCATCTCTCAAACATCTAACTCCAAGAGAATCCAACATCTCTTGCTCACATAATTTAGAAAGAATCCAACATCTTTCTATCACATAAATAGGGAGAATCCCTCATCTCCCTAACACGTAAATAGAGAGATCTCAACAACTCTCTAGCACACAAGTTCACTTACACAGCATTCATACATACACACATTAAAGTAGCACCGAATGCAAAACGTGGGATGCATGCATAGTGTACCTCTACCCGACTGATATCGGTGTCCCTAGAGTATAGACTCATCGTCCATGCTCAACTCAAGGGGGATATCGCGATGGGATCACTGTAAAATAAAATCACAATATGCTTGTAGGTGCATGAGGTGTTAGTGAGTAACCAACGAAATTATAAGCACTGAAGCACGGATAGTTCACGCAAGCAGGTAATCCATTAAGTTTACAAGAATTCACAACAACAACAATTTTAAAGTTATGAAAATTACAGCAGTTAGTCACGTTATTAAACTCGAGCAACATCAAACATTACACATTGTCACATATGTCAAGCAAAATAATTATAATTACTTATGAAATGCATGAGTGCAAATGCCATGGATGCTCAATGTACCATTCACCGTAGTAGTGGAGTCGAGGTTGGCAATTTCTTTAACTTGAAAGGTTAATCAACTCCTTAACTGGCCATAGTTCCAACTTCCCGTTCAAACTTGCATTCTTTAGTATTCCTTCAGATTCTCGGGTACTCAACTGATCTTGGGTCGTCTCACTTGATTCTCGGGGTATAGTAGTCCGTGTAATCTCTTGAAATCCCAATAGGATCCTCGGTAATCGGAAATTACCATTTCTTTCAAATGTGAAATCTCTCAGGACAATCATGGAGAAATAAATGAAGAATCTTTACACCGTCTTGCTTAGTACACCGTCGTTGTAAAAGATGACCTTACCCTCACTATTTGGTGGAGTTGATCTTCAATGACCTCGGCACAAAATTCCATTACTTGCACAATTTTCCCCTTTTTCCTTTGTGTAAATGTAACTACTCTGGTGAGTGTCTTTATAATAGTAACCCGATTTCCTGCTTGGAATTCTCTGAATGATACAAGTGTCTTGATCTCTTCATTGCCACCTCACACCTTCCAGAGTTAGAAATGCTGACTTTCTTATAAACCATGTTACTCCCGAGCACCTCCAAGTAGTAAGTTCATATCCTGAAAGCAACTTAATAGTTAAAAGATTTCTTGTTTTTCCCCACGGTCTCCTTATCTTCAGAATTATCTAGCATCACTTGGACATTTCCACGGCTTGGAAGTACGATTTCTTGAACCTGAAGTCTTCTACGCTCATGGAATTAGCATTCTGTATTTTCTTTAGTAATTACTCTCCGATTGTTTCCCGAGTCCTCTTCATGGTTGTCACTTTAATCAAAACTTCCTTGGTTCACTCTTTAGGAGTTCGTAGAATTAAATGAACTCCCCTTTTTTTTTTTTTTTTTTCTTCCAATTGTTTATACATGATCGCCCGAAATCCACCCAGAATTTCTTTACTTTTCTTTATCATTCCCATTTGTTATTTCCTGTCTTTCCAGTAATCCCTCATCACGACAATTCAGCTTGGATCTAGAAATACCCCGACTTTCATCAAATCATTTATGAGGCTATGAGTATCGCATCGTGTAGAGAGATTGACCACAACCCAACATTCTATCTTACGTGCATTCACCCTATCTTGAAGCTATTGGCTCGACTGTATATTTTCTGGTCAAACCCTGTTCGAATTCAAACGTTGCTTCGACCAAGACAGCAAGTAGTGGATCAGGTAGGAGATCACCTAAAGTACAACCACGAAGTTAATGCATGTGGGATTAGGGATGTGAATGGAGTGCACTCATATCCAGCAAAGAAAGCAGCCAAGCACGTAGAACAATATCCAAAATAATTAAAATTTACTCCAATGCATGATGCACGTGCCATGTATGCATAATACCCGTTTCCATAGCAGTAGCATTGATTCCTAGTTATAAATTCTTGTAAAGGTCCATTTGCTTCTCATCCAAGTAGTCAGAAAACGGAAGTTTCAAATCTTCCTTCATAATTTTGTAGAAGAGGGGAGTGTTGTCATGATCAATTGCAATTCGGCGCCGAGATGTCGCCCTTACAATTCACAAAGTGGACAATTATCTATGCATGAGGGTTAGTACGTGGGTATGTCAAGTAACGAAAGCAATTAAGAGCACCTAATTAATGCAGATGCAACAAGTAATTTACTAAAATTTAAAGCATAACAATGATAATTTTTGCAAAAATCGTAATCATAGTGTGCACACAATCACATAAGCTCAGACAAATTCATACAGAGAAGTCAAATTTTCACGTCAGACAAATGCAGTGCACAAGTATTCCTATGCCGTACGACCTAAACTGACACGACACGACTCCAGAGCACCGGTTCTGAACCTGGTAGCTCTGATACCACTTAAGATGTAGCACCCCAAGCGGTGGGGCACCACACCCCCGCACTATGACCCGACACGTGGTACGAAATGGAAAGTCCGCACACGCACCAAGTCACAGCGAACGGGTGACAAACGAAAAACCAACCAAAGCTAGGCGGTAACTAAACCCTGTACAAGTAAAATAAGCAAAACCCGAATGCGGAAGCGATGCATAATATGAACTAACAAAAACTTTAATCAACGAACATAAATAAACGGGTTCAACTAATCCACACCCTGTCCTAACCTGTCCCGAAAATTCATATGATCAAAGCATAAACGTCAACTTGTACAGAACATACTATATACATAATTTTCATACATAAATCGGAACAAAGTAATTAACAAAATCAAACGGACAGACACAGACTCGACAGACCCGACTCAAAGCCGCCTAGCTCGAACTCCAACAACTTGCACCTGCAAACTAAAAACATAGGTGGGGCGAGGGTCAGTCCACTGACTGAGCGAGGGGGCTGAACCCACACACACTATACATAATAAGGAGCAGAGCATGTATCAAAAGAGAGATTATGAACCGGGAGTAGGGTTTTGCATACCAAAACCATTTTCAAATCGAACTTACACATATCCTATCAAATCAAACTTATACATATCTTAACTTATCTCCTCTTATTCAAAACTTAACCAACTGAGCATACTCATACCAAATTTTATACTTAATCAAATCATATCAGACTGAACAAACTCGTAACATATCGAAAGAGAAAGCTCCTATCCCGTTTCATAATCAACATAACATATCATATTCATATACCCGGCGAGTACGGGTCTCCCACCTTACTTCCATATCGAATCAAACGTATCATAACAGAAAACAAACAAATATCATAAACAATCCAACCCCAACACCATGTAGTTCGGGGAGCAAACCCTCACTACTCATACAGATACAAACACACACGGGGTAGCGAACCCACACTGTGCCTTCCCCGGTTATCCACCGAGGGCTCAAGATACCACGCCTTCCCAACCTCCCTAGGTCGCACGTGAATATCTCAAATGAGAACGTGCACAGGGGTCATAACCGGCGGCCCCATGGTCGTCCCGGGTCCCCCTTACCCACGTCTCGGGGCCCAACATATCAAAACAGAGCATATCAGACAGATCATATCATAACTCGCTACATATCAAACTTATCATATCGAATCAAAATCATACTTACGTACCTTATCGGAGCATACCATACCTTGCAACTTAGCATATGCTATAAACGTACCTCTCCGTGTCATCCTAATCCGCAGCTGGTATGAAGACACACGGTTTGGAGCATAGCCTCGTTGCAAAACATTTCAAGCTTACATATGCTCGTACATATACAGTTCGAAAACCTTTAATCGTATGACAAATTCATAAACATATCATATAAACACGTATCTATTATATAAATATAATAGAATAATCGCATGCAGGCTTGAAAACGAGCACAGAGGGTTGTAGGTCGCTGTAACTAAAACAAAATTCCTAAAACCTCACCTTTCACCGACGAAACGGAAAACCTGAGCCAAGAAGTCCCACTGGAACCCAAACAGCTGACAGACACTCCCTGGAAAACCCCTGAACAACTGAACACAAGACTCAGACTCCAAACACAACCACAAAGACGCACGGCCATGCTCACGAATACAAATGATGCAACGTATAATCCATATCTATTCAATCAAGTCATTCAGAGCATATTATAATTCATATTCCAAATCAAAAGATGCATAACTTATAAAATTCATAACATTAATTACATAAAATAAAGTAGGACATTAAGAATTCAAATCATATCATGCACCAAGACTCACGAAATTAACATGAATTACATAACAATAAATATATAAATTACACATTGGCATATTTCACGATATAATAACAATTGGCATACTTGATCAATTTATTCAAATTAAATACAACATATCTTTTCATAATTCATTTCTTATGTTTTATAAAATTTCATAATCAATTTAGTTTCCAAAATTACACTAACACCCCTTCAAACAATAATTATTCTCAAATAGATGGGCGTAAAACGAGACAAATAAATTCGATAAATCACGAATGAAATATTCATACATCATAGCATACTTCCACGTATCATACAACTCATAATTTCAATTTATAGCACATACGGGATCGAATTGCACAATTAAAATCGATTAACGAATAAAATACAATAGCTTCAAAAATTCATATAAAATCAACCGGATATCCGATTGACGAACGGAAAGTGGCGATGGACTCACCACGACGAAAGGAACTTGCTGTCCGAAGGGCGTCGGAATACCGCCACCGCGGCCGGCCGAACAGCCACCGGCCGCCACCGGAACACCGCCTCCGGTGGTCGGAAAAATCCCCGGAAGGACAGAAATGAGCGCCTCGGCCTACTAGACGAAAGCCCTCAACCAATTTCAGAAAAAGCTAAACATACGGGACTTCGTTGAAGAAAAACCGAACCAAATCCCAACGACGGAAACTGAAATTAACTGCAAACCGCAAAACAAAAATGAAATCCGGGCATACCGTTGGAAAGCTTGCAATGAGCCCTACGAAAGCCCCAAGTCAAATCGCCCGAAAAATCGCCGGAACAGTAACCGGTTCAGACCCGCCGGTTCACCGCCGGTCTGTCGCCAACGGCCGGTTCCTGGAACGCCGCCGATGCCATCCGCTATGTTTCGTCATTCCAAGCAACTTTCGTGAAGCGACCACCTCCAAAACCGGCCCGGAAAAGGGCCCAAATCGCCGCCGAAGTTTCTGCCGCTGCGTCACCGCCGGAACCACCACCTACGGTCACCGGTTGCTTGATTTGAGGTCAGAAATGGACTCAGGAGGTCGAAAGAGGTCGGATAGGGTCAAGCTCCGCCCGCGAAACTCGCCGGAACACCGCGGAGCCGCCGTGCTACAGTAACGGGCGTCCGCCACTGCCACTTCGGGCGGCGCGTGCACTGCCGTCCGGCCACCGTTGGCCACGCAGCTTGAACTGGGGTTGCGTCGAGATGTCTCCTGACCGATGGGGTGGCGCGTGACGAAGAAAGGTCGCCGGAGACCGCCGCGAAGAGGCGGCGAAGTGGCGGGGGTTCCGCCTAGCCGCCGCTGTGTCTGAAATTCGCCGATTCCGTCGCCGTCGGTCGTCGGTTGGCCGAGATTCTTGTACCATCGTGACGGGCTCGTCGAGCTGATAAATTTCCACTAATGGTTCGTCGAATTCCGTCGAGAAACGAGGGAGAACGAGCATGTGTGTGTAAACACACCTCGAGTGCGTGTGAACAGTGATGGGAACGGGTTTGATCGCTGGAGGAAGAAGCTGGAGGCTGAGATCTGATCTTTTGCACGGATTACGAGGATCCGGGGTATTATATCTCGGGTCCTCGTACGCAAAAACGGACGGAAGAAAGGGTTAACGAAGTCAGAATTGGGCAAACTTAGAGTCTACGGACTCGTCTCGGTGCCCCGAACGCGAAGAAGGGGTCAAAGAGGTCGAACTCTCGACCGAACGAGAAATGACCGAATAACCCCTAAAAGAGAAAATTGCAAACAAGCCCCTAAACTCTAAAAGAGTTCAAAATAGGGCCACGAAAAATATAAAATCACACAATTAAACACATTAAAAGGTTGAAACGTAGCGTACCTTACAAATTGGACGAGCGGGATGTCACAGTTTCAATGTCTTAGTGATAGAATTTTAAGCCCAAATTGTGTTAAGTTTATTGTAATTTGGCCCTGAACTATTATATTATACTTTGGGCCATCTTTTTATTTGTTTTGCATGCATTTAGATTAGGTTAAGCCCATTTTATTCAGCCTACAAGAAAAGTGACGGGATTAGCTTGTCTCTTTGAATTCTGAATTGTCTCTTAGAATTCCCATGCATGCATCTTTATATTCCAGCCTTGTAATTCGAAATATTCAGTCAAAAAAATGAATGAATTGTGATTCAAGTGAGTTATACTCACAAGTTCTTAGTTGAACGACACCGGAGTTTCAAACCTCCACCGGATAATGTCATTTCCCAACTCATTATAGTCGACGGGGTGCATTACTTATCAAATCTGATAGTGTTGGTTCCTTGCTCATTATAGCAAACGGGTTACACTCCTATAATTAAGATCTGATAGTGTTGGTTCCTTGCTCATTATAGCAAACGGGTCACACTCCTCTATTTTAACCTTGAAGTGGACGATCGAAAATCAAGAACTCCAAGTATTGGTATAGGGTTTCACGGCAAGTACGTGGAGTTCGTATCATTTGGTATCTAGAGCTTAGGTTTCCATCCAAGGTTATGTATCCGTATCATTTATCTTTTGTATAATTTCTTTTCATTATTGTTATATTGCTGCAAAAAAAAATAATAATCGAAAAAGGCAAACAAAAAAACCAAAAAAAAAAAAAAAAAAAAAAAAAACGAAAAAAAAAAGGGAAACTACGAAAAAGGCTTAAAACGCACACAAAAAGAGAAGTAAAAGCCGCGTTAAAAAAAAGGGGGGGGGGCAGCTTTGTTTCGGTAATATTCAAATGACAAAGATACGTTTGTTTGCATCATCTAAACGGTTTCATTTGTGTCAGTTTTTTGCACCCTTTTTGATTCATCTTAAGGGATTATTTAGTTGAGGAATTTGAAATTTCTTGTGACTTTGTTCAAAGAATTGAGAGTAAAGAATGTGAAAAGGGAGGAAAAAAAAAGAGAAGTTGAAAAGAAAGAAAAAAGAAGGAAAAAAAAATTAGAAAAAACGAGAAAGAAGACAACTTTGGTGTATTTCATTTTCGGTTTTAGATCTACTTTGAGAAATAAAAGGGGCTATTTGTTTTGTGAGATGACTATCTTGATCCAGATTCGAGGACGAATCTTTTTTCAAGAAGGGGAGAATGATAGGAATCAGGATGATGTGAATCATAAGACAAGGCCACACTTTGGTCCAACAAGGCCACACTTCGATCCAAATGATGATATGATCACAACTCAAGATGAACCAAGTTATGGTGGACCTATCACAAGGTCACGGTCCAAAAGAATGCATGAAGAAGTTCAATCTCTTTTGATCCAAATAACTCAAGATTAGCTCCAAGAAGACAAGTATTTAGCTGGACCCAAGTATTTAGCGGTATCAAATCATATAAGAACGAAGCACGTTTATAACACTCATAAACAAGGCATAAATAAATTCATAACATTTTCAAATAAATGAAAAAATTTAAATGAAATTTAAATATGTATATAAAAGTGCGCCACTTAAATATCATTTAAAACAAAGTGTAAGAATTAACATAAATTTAAATTCATATTTAAATAACAACAAAGTGCACGATTTTAATCACATTTATCAAAGTGTAAAAATTTATTTAATTTAAAATCATAGGCACGGATTTAATATGGTTTAAATTAAAATACACTAAATACATATATTTAAAATTTAATTAGCACGAAATATATATATATATATATATATATATATATATATATATATATATATATATATTTAGTATTAACACATTAGGATTTAAAAGTCACTAATTCGTATATAATTAATATTAATTAACTTAAGGTATGAATAATTAACATTTAATCAAGTCAACATATTACAATAAATTTAATATTAAAGAAATTAAGATATAAATATTTAACATTTTAAATATAAAACGTTACAATCTCTCCCCCTTAAAAAGAATCCGTCCTCGGATTCACTACTCGACCGAACAACCAATGAGAGATTCCCTGTCTCTCACAAGCAACAAGGAGAGAGCCCCGTCTCTTGAGCAACAATGAGAGAACCCCGTCTCTCGCAAGCAAAGAGAGCACCCCGTCTCTCAAACAAAATAAAGCAAGGAAGTCTCTAATACTCCTAAGCAACACACGCGAAACCGTAATTAAAATCATGTAAGACATCCAAAGCAGGTAATAGATATCATCCACGTTGATTATCAATTACTCCAAGTAATTTAACATGATAAGGAATCAAAGCACCTAACATAAAAATTATTTAAGTTAAATTTGCATGGATGCATGTATCATGGATGCTTCATGTACCGTTCACCGTAGTTGCATAATTCAGAATGGTAAGTTTCGTTGTCCAAAGCGTGATCTGCCCCGAAAGTGAGTTCAGTGCTCGACTTGTCTTTAAGCTCTTTTAATTTTATATATAAAACATCCTGAAATATCAACAACTACAACACATGTATATGCATGTTGGTTAGTAAATGCTTATGTCACATAATATCTAACATCCCGCTCGTCCAGCCATTCCAGGTACGCTTCTACGAGAGAGTTCTTTGTGTGTTTAATTATTTAATTATGCAATTATGTGCTATTTGAAAACTAATGTGATTATTTGATATTACTTGTTTAACGTATAACTTGAATTTTAACGTTTGCATACGCTTGTCTTGTAATTTGCTCCGTATGTGCCCGAATTTGATTTCGTTTCTTATGTGAACTATGTGAGTTATGAATGTGATTATATGCTCGTTGCATGTTTTAGAGTTTGATTTATGTGGTTCTTGGCTCATTTTGTAAAAACGGGATTTGTGAGGGACTTGAGGGCCTAACGTGTTTAGCGCACCTCGTGTTTCGGAAGGCGTAACTTGAGCTCGGGAATTCAGATTCGAATTACAGAAGATGCGTTGGACTCGTAACGAAGAATGAAAGTCAAGGAATCCAACTTTGTATTTTTCTAAGCCCATTTGACCCTCCGAAAGTCGATCGGAACAAGCACGTAGAGACAAGAAGGCACCCTTTGACTAGTCTTGAGTGTGTGAGACCCACCTTAACCCAAGTTAAGCTTTAACCATGACTTTTATGCCTTGTATACACTCCTCTCTCTCCTTCCCCAGCCACAATTTTGGACCCCTCTCCCCACCACAAGATATTTTGCTCCAAAAGTGAAGAAAGGAAGAGAAGAAGAGAGAAAGAAGAGGAAGAAAAAGGGTTTGCCACGTAATGGAAACACACAAAACACGTATTGGCACATAAGAAGTGTTCACCTGTGATTATAATCATTCGTATATTATTCAAAGATTGTCTGTGATATAGGGAAAGTCACAAAGCATAACAGCTTTCTAGGGCACTATTCCCAACACAATCAACCGTTGCACAATGTCTTAAACCCAATCGAGACCCAATATTGTACCACACCGACTCATAGGCATCTCAATGAAGTCTGTCAAAAAGTCACGACCCTCAATACTCACTGAAACTCCCTTAAACACCCAATCAGAAATAAGGCTCCCCCCCCCCCCAACGGGGAACTAATCACATAACAAGCTGAGGGTACACACAACAGGCAAGCACATAGAAGTAGTTATACCACGCAAAAGAAAGGAATGCATGGCTCTAGGATCAAACAATGCATGTATGCTCGTGCCATGAATGTATATTGTACCTTCAACAATGGCCGCAGGATCAACCTCGGCGTCCTGCTTCTTGCCATCAATAGCATACGCTCGAGCCTGAACCAATTGTCTCTGCCATCCGTTTGATCCCCCTCTAAACTGAGTGCACCCGGCCTTTTGATGATCCATCAACCCAAAAATGAAGCAAGCCCCAATGAGACGATGGCAAGTCTCCCAAGTATGAGTACGGCCACCACAATGAGTGCACGGCTTGGATTGATGCGGCGGTAGAGGTGCAGGAGGTGGTGGTAAAGCTAGCCTGGAACCTTAGCAAATGGAACTTTGATAGGTAGAGCCACCGGATAAGCGGGCCTCTTCGAACCGGATCCCGAACCTTGTCAGGGTTGATGTGACCTAGGGACGGGGTCCTTCTTCTTATATTCTTCCTCATGAACAAGGGCACGTTGGATGGTATTAACAAATGACTCAAAGTTGTGCCCGGCTTGTCCATGTCTTTGATCCTCCCTCAATCCGGATATGAATTTCCTCGCCTTCTTCTTCTCATCAAGGGTAATTTGTTGAGCATATTTCCCAATTCTATTGAACGCGGCCAGGTATTGGGCTACCGTCCGGCTCCCTTGATTTAAATCCATAAATTCTTGCTCTTTTATTTCTCGAACAACCTCGGGACCAAAGGCCTCTTGAAACTCTCTCTTGAAAACACACCATGTCAGTTTTTCTCCTGCAACCTCTAATTTCTCTTGGGTCCTTTCCCACTAATCAAATGCTTCTCCATCAAGTTGAAAAATGGCAAATTGAGCTCGCTCGAGCGGGGTGAATTGGCGAAAATTATATATCCTTTCCAAACGGGACAACCAATCTTCCGCCATGGCATCATCCGTGGTACCCGCAAATCTTGGAGGATCATAATTGAGAAAAATCCCATGAGAATCCCTAATCGGCAGTGGTGGTGGTGGCGGTTGAACTGGTTATGGGGGTGGCAGTGGAGCTTGAGCCCTCCTTTGCTCAACATAATTATACACGACCTCCATAAAATTTTCCATATTCATGTGAGGCGGTTGTCGTTGTTGTTGATGTCAAGGAGGTGAGGGAGATCTCCTATCCCTATGTACGGGTGGACCATGGGGCATCTATAATTAAACATTAAGAAATATGTGCCGGTTAGACAATATCCATGAAGTGCAATCAAGATGCGTCAATTAATGTGTAACAATTAAGTCAAGAAATAGTCACATAGTAATGCAAGACTTCCAAATTGACAAGTAGTTCCTAAAACGTACGATCTAAACCGACAAGACACGACTCAAGAGCCCGGTTTTCCAACCCATGCTCTGATACCACTTTAGGATGTAGCACCTGCATCGATAGGCACCACAACCCCCACACCATGAGTCCAATCCACGTATGAAATGGAAGTCCATACATGAGTCAAACACGTGGCGAGCGCGTGACAAGATAAAATGAACACATAACCTTACCTCAGGAGCTAGAAATCAAAGGAATGAACTCATTCTTTAGTCTTGAATCTCCAGCTTTAATCTTCAATCTTGTCTTTTGAAAAGGACTTGAAGTGTTCTTGGTGTTCTTGAGAGAATATGAATAGCTTATGGGAGGAAGTGTTGAGAGAATATGTTAGAATCTTGAAAATTACGTTAAATGAACTTAGGTGTTTAGGGTCTAATTCGATAACTTGGGTAAGTTGAATAGGATCACGGAGCAGGTCAATTGGAGCTAGTTTAAGTGAAATTGGGTCTCAAATTGGATCAGAATTGAAATTGGGTCGCAGGTCAACAATTGCCTTAGAAATGGTTGACTTTCGTTCTGTTTTAGTAAAATGGTCATAACTTCTTCATCCGAACTCCGAATTAAGTGGTTCAAATGCCCACAAACTCGCAGTCGAATTTTCTAACCAAATTTATTAACTTCTATCCAGTTTCTAGGCTAAAAATTTAAATTTACCAGATTGTCCCTAACTTACTCTTTAGTGTCCAAATAAGCACATTATTTCGTTTAATCACAAGGCATGCTATCAAAACTCAATAACACTAATACGAGCACAAAATTATCATATCATGAAACCACATATATCATGCAAATCATATATTTCACATAAGCATAAAACGGCTATCAAATTAAGGCATAATTTCACATAAGGGAAATTACATCTAGGTCCCCCTGAGGTTTGCCCTAATTACAAATCAGTCCCTCTTATTTTGGAAATTACATATTAACCCCTATAAATACTGTTTCAATTGAGGTCCCTGGACGCCGTTAGGGTTCCGTTAATTTTGACAGGACTACATTGTTGATGTGATTTAGTTAAGGGGTCGTTTTGTAAGAAAATTCATAGTTCAGGGATTTTTTTTTGTAATATTTTTTGAAAATTCAAATGTCAAAATTAACGGAATACTAACGGCGTCAAGGGACCTCAATTGAGATAGTATTTATAGGTGTTAATATGTAATTTTCAAAACAAGAGGGACTAATTTGTAATTAGGCAAACCTCAGGGGACCTAAATGTAATTGCCCCCAATTCATGCAAGGAAAGGTAAATCGTGCTCTCTCGTACCAAACCAAACCTCACAGTTAAAACTATACTCGAGATTACAAGTTGCATGCTACATGATTTATATATATATATACCCCTCACTCAGTCTTCATAAATTGACCCCTCCTCACTTTTAGTTTTTACAGGTTCTTGCTAGGCAGGGAAATAGAGCCGGTCGAGTCTTTATTTTGTAGCCTAGCTTGAGCATTTGTTGTTTTGTTGCATACCTATATTTTAGGATTGTATATTGCTACTTTTGGAGTTGACTTGAATTGTAGGCCCTGGTGGCCATGCCATATATTTCGCTCACTACTTAGTTCGATATTACTACTTCAGCTTATTACTTGTTACATTTCCCTTTAATTGATTGTTGGTTCAAGGGTTAGCCCCGCTTAGCTAAGGTTCTTTTATTGTCACCCGTTCGCCATGTGTTTAGTTCATGTATGGATTTTTGTTTCATATGTGGATTGGATACTTGGTACGGGGGATGTAGTGCCTATCGATACGAGTGCTACGTACCTTAAAGATTGATAGAAGAAATGAAGAGAAATGAGCTCAAAATGCCAAGAGTTGAGGGTGTGTTCTTGTTTCTCTTTTCTTGCTTCCTTGTGCTGAGTATGGAACGTGTATGAGGGAAAAAATGAGGAAACGTGGCCCATTTTCTTAGGTTAAGAAATGAAAGAACCGGCCGGTTTGGTCCAAGAGTGGTTCGGTTCGATAATCGGTCCGTTCAGGTCGAAATTCAAGACTTAAGGGATTCAAACGAGCTTAGAAAAAAAAATGGCTTATTCTGTTGTACTCGAATCATCGAAACGAATCCAATGGTGGTGTCGGAATTCGAATCCGAATTTTCGAGCTCAAAATAGCCAAAAAGGTCTTAAGTTCGACCTATTTACAAATAAGCCCCAAAATTTAAATAAAAGTGCAATTAGGTCCAACCCTAATTTTAAATAAATCACGAGACATCTAAAATCATATTATTACATTCATAAGTCATGTGTTTCATTTAGTTTCACATAATTGACAAGTTCAGCATCGAAATCATGTAAAAACAATTAAGTACGAAGAATTACATATCAATTTAAACACATAGAGCAAATAAATCACTTAAACGAGTGATTTAGCGCATAAATTAAATTAAAAGAACATTAAAACGTAAATAAAGTTTCTCGTGACGTCATATCTGCCTTGCCAAAGAAATGGGTTGTCACAACTAAAGTGCAAAACACCCCAAAGGTTGGGGTGCAAAAAAAAGATTATTTTTCTTTTTATTTTTTTTATTTTGATTTCATTTTATATCTTTTTTTTTTTTTTTTTGAATATATATAAATTAAAATATTTTAATAATTTTCATAAATCATTATATTTTTTCTTTATTATTGGGTAAAGTTAATTTTTATTTTATGTATATTTTATAGTAAATGTAATTTTATATATATATATATATATATATATAAAGTGTAATTATTTATTATTTTTCAAATTTTTTTGAAAAATGCCACAAAAGGAGTGGTATTTAACATGGCTAGCCTGATTTGGCCATACCATATAAAATTACATGTAAACAGGTTACGTGTACAAATGGGTCGGGTTTTAGTATTTCCGGTGAAATTTCGACTTTTTTTCCATTTTTTTGGTACTTGTGAGATTATTTTGCCATCGAAAAATTTAGAGTATAAAAAATGCTTAATTGAGTGAGTTGGTGTACCCAATTTTGTAATTTTCCCTTTAAATCAATCCCGTCAATTGTCTTCTTCAATTGAGAATTTTTAAGTTGTGATGTGGACGGGATCTTCTGCTCCAATTAGTGTTTCATCTCCTGTTCCACTTATCAAAGGTACGACACGTGTAATATTACTTAATAATAAAAATAATATATTATTTAAGAAAAAGCCAGAAAACTCTCCTTTAGTGAAGAAAAAAATATTTTTAGATATTCTTAAGATATCGTCAAAAATATCTTTTCAAATCCGAATGTTCATTTTCTTTCTGTCGGTGGACATTTTCTTTCTCTCGTAGAATTCAATTCTTCATCAAAAATTCATCCAAATTCTCAATCGTTCAGTTTATTCCCCAAAACAGAGCAAATACCCAATCCCAAATTGAGGCTCTTCCTCTCCAATCTCCAACATTAAGTTTCTTCGAGGCCTGTTGTAAGAAAGTTAATCGCAAGGCCTGAATGCGAGGGCGTTAGTGCTGTTGTCAAAAGAAGCATTAGGAGTTATTAATTCTTTTTTCTCTTCTTTTTTAGGAGAAAATAAGGTTTGATTTGAAGTAAAGAATTTATGAATTCTTGATGGTCTGGTGCAAGTTTGAGCTGAAATACTTTGATCCCTTTCTGGTTCTTGATGAATTCTCTGGCCGGGTGTCTCTGTAATTTTCATTTCTTTTCATTTATGTGTTGGAAGGCTAACATTAATTGAAGTTTTATGAGTGTATATATATTGGTCGTTGGTGTTTGACCGTGTCTGGTCCTGCTGGATTTCTTGATCACCCACATAGAGGATTTGAGACTGTCACCTACATGCTCCAGGTATACCTGCATTGCTATATTTCTTTCTTCTTCTTTATATATATATATGTGTGTGTGTGTGTGTGTGTGTGTGTGTGTCTGTTCGTGTCGGGTGGCGGAGTCGGGACCCCTGAGGTGAAGGGAATCACGAGCAGTTGAACAGCTCCGACTCTGTCACTAATACTACGTATAAAGTGGTAAAATTGAGTAACTAAATCGAGTCGGGTTGCCAACATTCCCTAATTTATACGTGGCTTTACATCTCTGTGTGTTTTAGACATTGATATTTGCTACGATTTTCAAAATTCGCTTTGTGTTTCAGATGCTTGAATGTGGAGGTTTCACGTTATTATTCCTTATGAAATAGATTAGCCAACAAACAAGAAACACTAGGGCTGTTGATGGGGGTCGGTTCGAATTGGTCTGGAAAATTTATAAAAAAACTATGATCCATATTGAGCTTACAGTTATGAAAAGATGTGAAATATAGGTTCCCATTTGTGTGTGTATCTATAGGGCTCACAATTGGAAAGGTTCCAGAAGTTGGTGCTAGTTATTGTGCTACTTGCTACTTTTTGAGTTTTTTTATCTTGTATTATTGTTGGGAACTAGACTTGTTTGCTCATCTTTTAGTTTTCTTATCATTTGAAATATGTTATTGTATTTCCAAGTTACGGGGATGTAGCTCAATTGGTAGAGCCTCACTTTGTCGGTGAGAGGAATAGGGTTCGATTCCTCGCATCTCCAAAAACGAAATAATTGTTCTAATACTTATTAATTAACTCCATCAACTTATAAGAATCATGTTAATCTTTTATTTAATTTTTGAGAGATTATACCATCTAATACTTATTAAGATCTCATTAGTATATAAAAGACCACTTACACATTCAAGTCAGTAGCAACATTGTTTTGATAAAAAGAAAAAGAAAAATCCTCTTAGCGATGGTGCAGTCCTAGAGACATATGGCAGAAAAATTGTTTTGATAAAAAGAAGTGCCAATGTTGGAGAATTTCCCGGGCACTTTGTTTTCCCTATGGGTGTTCATTCGGTTAAAAATCGAAAATTCGGTAAATCGATTCGATTAACCGAATTTTCGGTTTTTGATTTTACCTAACCATTTACCGAACCGATGAGCCTTGATTTCGGTTCGCTAAAAATCGAATTTTTTCGGTTCGGTTTCGGTTATTTACCGAAAAAGAAGAACTCATGTTTAGAAAAAAAAAAAAAAAAAGAAAAGGCTGAAAAACTAAAAAAAAAAAAAAAAAAAAAAAATCTAAAACAGCAAAATAGTTTTACAACATAAATAAGTCATCAAACCAAAGTTCTACAAATCAACAAATTAAGAAACTTGGAAAAGTTATGCACAAATTCAAGAAAAAAAAAATTGATCTTCATTAACAAATCAAAGTTTTGAATCTTCATCGAATAAATCCCACAAATCCTCATAGATTTCAAAAGAAAATTAGAAAAGAAAGGGAAGACTAGACGAGGGCTTATCGGAAAATTGGGTGCTTCGGGCAGTAGAGGCGGCGACGGCATCTAAAGCAAGGCGAACCGATTGTGGTGTTGGCGGCGTCGTCGTCTTGGACCTTGGTGGGAGGTGGCGGCCGCGTGTCTTGGTGGCTGAAAAGAAAAGTGAAAACTGGAACCTAGGGCTTGGCTTTAAAAGGTCTATGTGGAAGTGAAAAGTGAAATGGAGTGTGAATGTGAATTTGGGAAAAATCACAAAATCGTCAAAAAGGCATAAAAATCAAAAAAGGTTAAACTAAAGGGTGTATGTTCGGTTTTCGGATTTTACCAAAACCGAAGTTTTAAAAAATAATAATCGAAACCGAAATCGAACCCCTCGGTTCGATTCGGTTAATCTCGGTTCGGTTTCGGTTTCGGTTTCGGTTCGGTTCGGGTTTTTTGTTCGCCCCTAAGTGGAGCAGGAGATGAAGCACCAATTGGAGCAGAAGATCCCGTATGCAATCCGATAATTAAGCATTGCGAGATTGGTAAAAGAACAAGAAAACAACATTTCATCAATCATTAAAAACAAAAAACGAAACAAATGAGCTAATTAAAAGCATTGAGATCTTGACATAAAAATCTCCTTATTACTCTGCCAGCATGATATTACAACGGTGGTAGCCAAGTTACTATAATAGGGCTTCTCACTCTATGCACTCCATCCCTCCATATTATTGCTCCAAACTCAGGTGCTGTTTGTCTAGACCTGGTCGAAAAAGTGATCTTATAAGTCATCCTCTTGCGCTCCTTGGTGAAATCCAATCTCTCAGGCTCAACCTTAACAAACACACCCTTAAACTGTGACACCGCAATATGGTAACTCGAAACAGGATTACCAACATTAGTAACCGTCCTATGAAGAACCAAAACCGTTCTATTTCCCTTCTCCGGCAAAACAACCGAAATCGCCGGGTAATTCAAGTCGCCGTGGCTAGCAAAAGATTTCCGGCAGGTTCTGTTAGCGAATTTCGTGAAAACCACCAGCTCCGATGATGTCAGCCCCTGAGAACAGAGAAAGTCAAAGTAATCTTGAGGGGTAATATCGTAGATCAAGCCGGGGTCGAGGGCTTTCATAGGATTTATATGGCCGGAGCCGTGATCATACGGAGTCGAAGGTGTCGCAGATGAAGCGTCTCACAAAGGCTTTTGAGTGTTGTCGTGGACATAATCTGTCGTCATTAAAGCAGATTTAATGGCGGCGGGGCTCCAATCTGGGTGCCTCGATTTGATTAAAGTGGCGATACCACTCACATGGGGATAAGATATTGATGTTCGGGACAAGATATTGAACTTCGTGCGGCGGTGATCGGTCAGCAAACTTGACGCCCCTAATTCTCTGATCCAAGCGGCGAGAATGTTCACACCAGGCGCTACCATGTCTGGTTTTAAGGTCTCGAGGGAGAGTATGTTTGGGCCTCTTGATGAAAAAGCTGCCACCACCGGAGACGGCCGAATTTTTAGCTTGGTGCTTAGAAACGCTAGTGTTGCGGTGGCGTTTCTACTTGTTGAATAGTGTTTTATCATTTTTCCGGTTGTCTCGCCCACTGCCACCCCCGAGGGGAGATGACAGTCGGCAACGAGCTCTTCGCCGTTCGCAGCGGTGTTGGACAGAATCACGCCAACTCCGCCAACGCCGTTCGCAGCGATACCACGGTCGCATATCACGATTTTCCCGGCGACGGAGCGGCAGTCGAGGGTTCCTTCTAAGCACATCGAGCTTGGCGTGAGATTGTTGGAGTTGCTTCCACGGTAGATTAATGGGTACTGTCTGTTTGCGTCAAAATTTCTCTGGCCTCTGTATAATGAAGCTCCGGTGACATATTTACCAGTGCCGAGCTTAATAGTCGCCGGAAAATCTCTGTCCATGGTGCTAGCACCGACTGTGGTCACCCACGGCGAGACCTTTGTGAGACTGATTGGATCTGGGCCGCCGTTCCCGCCAGAGCAAGAAACGAAAACACCCATTTCCATGGCCCCAAAAGCGCCAATAGATAAACTATCACGATAATACGACGAAACGCCCCGCCTAACGAGATTGACAGAACATTAACACCGTTGGCGACAGCCTGATCTACAGCAGAGAGAATATCAGAGCTGAAACAGCCACCAGTCCAGCAAACTTTGTAAGCCGCTACTCTTGCTCCAATAGCCATCCCACGCGCTGTTCCATAAGCATAACCCAAAAGATTAGCCCCATGTACTGGCGAACCAGTGACCGTCGCTGCCGTGTGAGTTCCATGCCCGTCTTGATCTCTCGGTGATTTGAACTCTTCTTGCTCGTTGATTTTTCCCGACGCCGCCTCATAGCCCCTGTAAAAAACTCTTGCACCCACTATCTTTTTGTTACAATGATGCTTCCCAAAGCCCCGGCCTGTTTCACAGGCCCCTTTCCAGTGAGTCGGTGTCCGAGTCATGCCCGAGTCATTGAAACTCGGGCTCTCTGGCCATATCCCGGTATCTAAAACTCCGACCACAACGGCGGAGTTGGAAATCTTGTCCGAAAGCGCACTGGTGCTGTCCTCACGTTCGAGTCCGAGGAATAACGGGCTTCTCGTGGTGTGAAGATGGTAAACAGTTTCAGGAAAAACAGTCATTACTCCATCTAGTCGTTTGATTCTCTCTATTTCTTTTTCTGTTAGCTGAGCAGCAATGCCGTGGAAAGTGGTCTGGTAATTGTAGATTATTCGATCTTCACCTCCTGCGTTATCTGCCACCTTCTCGGTTCTCGATGATAGTGCCGATTTCACCATGGATGAATACCATTCCTTATGGTCTGTAAATTGATGTGGCTTTGCCCATTTATCCATGTATATTATGTATGTTTTCTTCCTCTCAATTGTAGTTGTAGCAACGTAGCTTGAGAAAAGAAGAAGAAGCAGGTTAAGCTTCCATTTAACTAGTGGGATTTCCGCCATTGTTGCTTTGCTATATTTTGAGAAAGTGAAAATGTGTTGCAGAATATTTGAAGTGAGAAATGTTTGTAACTGTGAGGAAATATCAGACTCGGAGGGGACCTACAGTGTAGTATCTGTGTTGTTGGGAGGTAATAAAGATGGTAGTTGCTTAATCAATGCCTTCTGTTTGATTGAAATTGGGTATTTTGAATTCTTGATTTTAATTTTTATCTGCCCTGTATTTAATTTTTATAAATGTAAAATAAAGGATTCTTTTAGCTAATTTATGCCTTGATCTTATATTTCACTTGGTAGATATGCACACAAGGGAAGGTCAATTATTCTTTTCATTTTCATTTTTTTTTTTTTTTTGGAGTTCATATGAAAATATAAAATGTATATTTTCATTTTCAATTATTTCAGGCTTCGATTGGAATGGCACCGTATGAGCTACTTTATGGTAGGAAGTGTCGTTCTCCGTTGTTCTTTGACCTGGAAGAGTGGAGATGGACTAAACAGGAAGGTGTTAAGAAAGGTGAAAAGTTGGAAAAACCTTCCAAGGCCGTTGAAACTATGATTGAGAAAGTCCAATTAAGAAAACAACGGATGAAAGCAGCTCAGGACAGACAGAAAAGCTACGCCGATCGTCGCAGAAGAGAACTCGAGTTTGAGGTTGGAGACCGGGTATTCTTGAAGGCTTCTCCACGAAAAGGGTTTGCTCGGATTGGGAAAGGAGGTAAGCTTAAACCTCGTTATTTAGGTCCTTATGAGATTTTGGAAAGAGTTGGAGAAGTTGCTTACAGATTGGACCTACCACCGAGCCTCACGGGGATTCATAATGTATTTCACATGTCTCAGTTGAGGAAATACTACCCCGATGAAACCGAGATCATTCCAGTTGAAGAAGTGGAATTGGAACCGAGTCTGACCTTTGTTCAGCAACCGGTTAAGAAATTGGATAAGAAGTTTCAGGAATTAAGGAACCGGAAGATTCTCATGGTTAAGGTTCTTTGGAGAAGTGATAAGACTGAAGAAGCCACGTGGGAGACCAAAGACAAGATGAGACGGTTCCATCCAGAGTTGTTCCCTTCCGATCAGTGAATCTGGGGACTAGATTCTTTTAAGGAGGGAGGATTGTAACGCCCCAGCTTTCGGCAATTCAGGTATGATCGACACGTGTGCGTTTGAGAGTTAGATTTTAATTATTAATTGCTCATTTCTTTAATTTTCCATAGCATGACATAATTTTATAAAATTATATTCTATGTATTTTATTGAATATTCATATCATATCATATTTATCGCATAAATTGAACGTGATTGCAATGTGAATTATTTTTCCCGAATGGGATTTAATTCTTTTATGGACTTAATTACATGACTTAATAAGTGGAAGGACTCAATTGAAAATTGGCCATCTCTTCCCCTTTCATTAGCAGCATCCACGTACCATTACATTCCCATTTCATACAAACATTTCTTCTTTGCTCCATTTTCTTCCTTGCTCAACCGAGACCAACCCTAGCAAGATAAGAGGGAGATTTCATCATTCAAGTTAATTTTTGTGGGATTTGTGGACATAGAAGCATCATCATCATCATTTCTTCTTCTTGGCTTCCATTTCTTGCAATTGAGGTAATTTTGGGACTTTGATTATTTTCTTGAAATATGGCATAAATAGGGCTCGGTATTGGATTTGTTAAATTGTGTATTTGTTGTTGGAAATATGTTTGTGATCATTAAGCTTAAGTTTGGTGCATATATCTTGAGTTTTATGGACTTGGAGCATGATTGTTGATATGGGTTTTGAATGAATGATTATTGATGATCTAACATGGGAAATGAGTGTTTAAATGAATTGTTATTGATTATATGTAAGCTAGTATATTTATTGCATCAAATATATGCATTACATCTTGGCTTGAAGCCATTTTTGGTGGTTGATTGTTGTTACTCCATTGCTGCTTTGTTTCTGTTCTTCTTCAGCTGCTCACGTATTTTGGGAACGGCCATTCCCAACCCCAGTTTAAAACTGGAACGGCCGTTCCCATGATTCTGAGTCAGGCCAGCGAGACTGGGAACGGCCGTTCCCATTTTGGCCTGTGTGCCGGAAGGGTCGTTCCCAGCTAAAACGTTTTCCCTTTAAAAAAAAAAAAAACGCTGACGCGTTTCTGAGGGCCATGGGAACGGCCCTTCCCATTTTCAAAGGGAAGCCGGAACGGCCGTTCCCAGACTCCAGAAAGTGCTCAAAATTCACTGCATAAAATTGCATTTTTAGCCCCTCGTTCTGACGGCTTCTTTGACCCCTAATTGCTATTATATGACTGAATACATGTCGAAACGCAATATTTTCCTGGTACATTGTATTTTTCCCATCATCTCGTTGCATTTCCGCCATTCGTCATATTTGGTACATTTTGAGTCGTGTTTCACGGACATTTGTCTTTCTTGCACAGACCAGCTTCCTGGTGACGAGGAGCAGGCCCCGTGAGCTGTTTCCTTAGTTGTTTTTGGGTCGTTCAGGTGAGGTTTAATTTTAGATACATAGGACCCGTATAACCCTATGTGAAATTTTAAGCCAAAACCTATCTATATATTATAGTTTTCAAATGAGATTGGTTTTCAAAGGATTTATCGAATTATTGATGGATTGATTGATTGTTTTGGCGAGTATTGTATTGTACTGTGGGCCCGAGGGTAGTGGCTCGAGCCAACCGCGAAAGCATGGGCTGACGGGTAACTCGAGAGCTATCCTCACCAAATTAGGATGAACCCTGAATCCCCTAGGAGATTAGGGGAGGAAGGAATTCCGGGCTTAGGGATTCATGTTACCTCTGCCCAGATTGATTGGATGGTGGGGCCTTGCAATCCCACCATCACCCGGAGGAAGAAGGTGCCATTGAAACTGCTAATTGTGCACAGTAATAGATTGCTTGATCACTTAATCACCTAATAAGTAATTGATTGATTGATTACACAGTCGGTGTAAGGTTGGAGAATTGCCCCACTCGCCGGGCCACAAATTGATTGTATTGAATTGGTTAAATTGAAATTGAATTAGTTGTAACCTCGGGTGATAGTATTCCTTTTATTCTATTAAATTGTATTGTTTTCCAAAAATTATTACCCGAGATTATGACTTGCATGTTTGTGCCCTTATATTTATTTATACCCCTCGCTCAGTCTGTGTTGGACTGACACCTCAACTTTTCAGTTGTTTTGCAGGGCGTGGTAGGCGGGAATTTAGAGTCTAGTTGTCTTTAAATTTGGGTCTAGCACACTTCATTCCCACATTTTGATCATGTATAGCTACTTGGGATATTTTGTATCATGCCTTGTTACCTATTTTGGAGATGATATTGTATTGATAGTGTAATTGTTGGTACCTATTAGTAAATAAATAAATACGGTACCTATAAGTATTTAATGAATGTTATTGCTTCCGCTTTTATTTACTCTGATGGTTGGTTTGGTTTTTTGCAATTGAGGGTACCCGCCTAGCCTTGTGTCATTTTATTGTCTCCCGTTCGCTATAGCTTTGATTCATGTATGGATTGTCCATTTCATATGTGGATCGGGACTATAGTGCGGGGGATGTGGTGCCTAGCGTTCCGGGTGCTACATCCTACGGTGGTATCAGAGCCCGGTTGCAAAACCGGGTCTCTAGTGTCGTGTCTTGTGAGTCTAGGTCGCACGGCATAGGAACTAATTGTCAATTTGAGAGTCTTGCATCGTTATTTGATATATTTGAACCTACTTGACCTCTTTGGACTTACTTGAATTTGGTGAATTGTTCGAACTTTATAACTTATGTGTAGTCTTGAATTATTTGCACACATTGGCATTACTAATCGAACATGCACAATAGTGACTTGATTTCAGGATGGCTCGCGATAGACATCATCGTGATCGTTCTCCTAGACATCGACATCATCGTTATCATCACCGGGAGAGATCACCACCTCCACCTCCTCAGGCTCAGCCACAGGATTTTATGAACGCCGTGGTGGGTCTTATTGATCAGAGAGTCCGGGATTATGTTCCTCCAGCACCGCCAGTTCCACCACCACAGCCAGGGGCACAGATATCAGCTGTTTTTAGGGAGTTTCAGAACCAGCATCCTCCCAAGTTTTATAAAGGAAATGATATTCAGGCCGACCAGTGGCTTAGGGAGATTGAGAGAGTTTGGGAGCTCATTCCTTGTGAGTCCCGGGAGAAGGTCCGTTGTACCATTTCTTTGATTCAGGGTGAGGTCTATTCTTGGTGGGAGAGTGCTCGGATAGTGTTAGAGGTGGCAGGCGAGGAAGTGAACTGGGAAGTGTTTGTTAGAGAGTTCAGAAACAAGTTCATTCCTCCATCTTCTCGCACTCGAAGATTGAAAGAATTTACAGAGCTCAAGCAAGGAAGCAGGTCGGTCTCAGAGTATATCGCCGAGTTTGAGAGATTGTCCTGCTATGCTCCTAATATAGCGAGTGATGATTTCCATAAGGCGATGCAGTTTGTTCAGGGCCTTAGACCGGATATTCAGGCAGCGATTGAGGCGGTTAACACGAGCACGTGGGTGAAGGCTACTAAGAAGGCCTTGTTAGTTGAGGATTCGGTGAATGCGAGGCGGTCTACTTATCGTTCAGGCTCAGGTTCGGGCTCAGGGTCAGGATCGGGATTCAGAGGTTCTAGATCGGGTATCAGAGGTGTCGGATCAGGGTATAAGGGTTCAGGTTCGGGTTCTGCTTCAGGCAAGAGGCCGATGGTTTATTCTTCTTCACCACCAGCTCTACAGGGCCCAGGGAAGAAGCCCCGACCAGCAGGACCAGTGATTCGAGCTCCAGTTGCTCCAGCTTTGCCACCACCACCCGAGAGGCCTGCTTGTACCTTCTGTGGACAGAGGACACACGTTTATGAGAACTGCAGGAGGCGTCTGGGTTTATGCCTACTTTGTGGGAGCGACGAGCATATGGTAGATGGCTGTCCAGATCGCAGGATGCCACGACCTGGAGCACCGAGACCACTGATCAGGGCTCGTACTTATGCTTTGGAGGGTGAGCAGCAGGATGCTGATATTGATCCAGCCGCGGTAGTTGAAGGTACCGTTTGCATACATGGCACGAACATTCATACCTTGTTTGATCCGGGAGCTACTCACTCCTTTCTTTCGAGTACTATATCTGTTTCTTTGCCTTGCCTGTTACTCGCTCTTCTGCATGTTATGTGGTTAGTACTCCGTTTGGTGGTAGTTTAGAATCTGATCGGGTGTTCAGAGAGGTTCCGGTGAGCATCGAGGGCCGAGTTTTCTTATCAGACTTCATTGAGCTGCCGATGACTTGCTATGGATCCATTTTGGGCATGGATTGGTTGTACAGACATTCTGCCACAGTTGATTGCAGGGCAAAGAGGGTTCAGTTGGGATCAGATTTGGTAGTGGGTTGGAGTTCCAAGACTGTGCCTCTACTTTCTTTTTCTGAAGCTCATAAGTTGGTTCGAGAGGGAGCCACGGGTTTCATTGCTTATATTCTCAACAAGCCCAAGGATCAAAGTAAGTTGGAAGAAACGGAAGTAGTGAAGGAGTTTCCTGAGGTCTTTCCTGAGGAATTGGATTCTTTACCTCCAGAACGGGAAATTGAGTTTGTGGTTGATTTGTACCCGAATGCAGAGCCGTACTCCAAGACTCCGTATCGTATGGCTCTGGCCGAGTTGAAAGAGCTGAAGACTCAACTTGATGCATTGTTGGAGATTGGGTATATTAGACCGAGTTCTTCTCCCTGGGGTGCACCGGTTTTGTTTGTAAAGAAGAAGGACGGAACCTTGAGAATGTGTATAGACTATAGGGAGTTGAACCGGATGACGATCAAGAACAAGTATCCTCTTCCACATATCGAGGAGTTGTTTGACATACTTCAGGGATCGAAAGTCTACTCGAAATTGGATTTGAGACGAGGATACTACCAGTTACGAATCCGAGCAGGGGATATTTCTAAGACAGGATTTAACACTCGGTATGGGCATTATGAGTTTGTTGTGATGCCGTTTGGTTTGACCAATGCCCCAGCAGCTTTTATGGATATGATGCACAGGATTTTCAGGCCTTTTCTGGATAAGTTTGTGGTTATTTTTATTGATGATATCCTGGTTTTCTCGAAGTCTGCCGAGGAGCATGCAAGACACCTTCAGTTGGTATTGAGGACTTTGAAGGAACATCAGTTATTTGCCAAATTCAGCAAGTGTGAGTTCTGGATTGACAGGGTGTTATTTGAAGGAACCCGGATGTGGAAGTTCAGAAATTGGTAGCTAAGGCAAGAGCTGATCCGGAGTGTCCATTCGGGTTCGATGAAACCGGTCTTCTTCGTTTCAAGAACCGAGTGGTTGTGCCCGAAGAGTTGAAACGGGTTTTGCTCGAGGAAGCTCACAGATCGGCTTATTCTATCCACCCCGGAGGAAACAAGATGTATAAGGACTTAAGGCAATATTATTGGTGGCGTGGATTGAAGAAAGATGTGGCCGAGTTTGTGAGGCATTGTCTCACTTGTCAGAAAGTGAAGGCCGAGCATCAGAAACCGGGAGGTCTTCTTCAGCCGTTACCTATTCCTGAGTGGAAGTGGGAACAGGTGACGATGGATTTCGTGTCCGGATTACCTAAAGTGAAAGGTGGATTCGATGGGATTTGGGTGATTTTGGACAGTTTGATGAAGTCTGCACATTTTCTGCCGGTTCGGATGTCGTATAAGATTCGCAAGCTAGCCGAGCTTTATAACCGGGAGATTGTTAGACTTCACGGGATTCCGGTTAGTATAGTTTCAGACAGAGATCCACGGTTCACTTCGAAGTTGTGGCGTGAATTGCAAGAGGTTTTAGGTACGAAGCTCCAGTTTAGTACAGCTTTTCATCCTCAGCGGATGGTCAGTCCGAGAGATTAACAAGATTTCTCGAGGATTTGCTTCGAGCTTGTTCTTTGGATTTTTAGTCTTCTTGGCTTGATCAGCTACCTTTGATTGAGTTTGCGTACAACAACAGTTTTCAGGCTTCGATTGGAATGGCGCCGTATGAGCTAAGTTATGGTAGGAAGTGTCGTTCTCCATTGTTCTTTGACCTGGAGGAGTGGAGATGGACTAAACAGTAAGGTGTTAAGAAAGGTGAAAGTTGGAAAAACCTTCCAAGGTCGTTGAAACTATGATTGAGAAAGTCCAATTAATAAAACAACGGATGAAAGCAGCTCAGGACAGACAGAAAAGCTACGCCGATCGTCGCAGAAGAGATCTCGAGTTTGAGGTTGGAGACCGGGTATTCTTGAAGGCGTCTCCACGAAAAGGGTTTGCTCGGATTGGGAAAGGAGGTAAGCTTAAACCTCGTTATTTAGGTCCTTATGAGATTTTGGAAAGAGTTGGAGAAGTTGCTTACAGATTGGACCTACCACCGAGCCTCACGGGGATTCATAATGTATTTCACGTGTCTCAGTTGAGGAAATACTACCCCGATGAAACCGAGATCATTCCCGTTGAAGAAGTGGAATTGGAATCGAGTCTGACCTTTGTTCAGCAACCGGTTAAGATATTGGATAAGAAGTTTCAGGAATTAAGGAACCGGAAGATTCCCATGGTTAAGGTTCTTTGGAGAAGTGATAAGACCGAAGAAGCCACGTGGGAGACCGAAGACAAGATGAGACAGTTCCATCCAGAGTTGTTCCCTTCCGATCAGTGAATCTGGGGACCAGATTCTTTTAAGGAGGGAGGATTGTAACGCCCCAGCTTTCGGCAATTCAGGTATGATCGACACGTGTGCGTTTGAGAGTTAGATTTTAATTATTAATTGCTCATTTCTTTAATTTTCCATAGCATGACATAATTTTATAAAATTATATTCTATGTATTTTATTGAATATTCATATCATATCTGATACGAACTCCACGTACTTTCCGTGAAACCCTATACCAATACTTGGAGTTCTTGATTTTCGATCGTCCACTTCAAGGTTAAAATAGAGGAGTGTGACCCGTTTCCTATAATGAGCAAGGAACCAACACTATCAGATTTGAATTATAGGAGTGTGACCCGTTTGCTATAATGAGCAAGGAACCAACACTATCAAATTTGATAAGTAATGCACCCCGTCGACTATAATGAGTCGGGAAATGACATTATCCGGTGGAGGTTTGAAACTCCGATGTCGTTTAACTAAGAACTTGTGAGTATAACTCACTTGAATCACAATTCATTCATTTTTTGACTGAATATTTCGAACTACAAGGCTGGAATATAAAGATGCATCATGGGAATTCTAAGAGACAATTCAGTATTCAAAGAGACAAGCTAATCCCGTCACTTTTCTTGTAGGCTGAATAAAATGAGCTTAACCTAATCTAAATGCATGCAAAATAAATAAAAAGATGGCCCAAAGTATAATATATTGTTCAGGGCCAAATTACAATAAACTTAACACAATTTGGGCTTAAAATTCTATCACTAAGACATTGAAACAAGGTGGATTGGGTCCAGCTGAATACTTGTCTTCTTGGAGCTAATCTTGAGTTATTTGGATCAAAAGAGATTGAACTTCTTCTTGCATTCTTTTGGACCGTGACCTTGTGATAGGTCCAACATAACTTGGTTCATCTTGAGTTGTAATCATATCATCATTTGGATCAAAGTGTGGCCTTGTTGGACCAAAGTGTGGCCTTGTCTTATGATTCACATCATCCTGATTCCTATCAATATCATATTTATCGCATAAATTGAACGTGATTGCAATGTGAATTATTTTGCCCGAATGGGATTTAATTCTTTTATGGACTTAATTGCATGATTTAATAAGTGGAAGGACTCAATTGAAAATTGGCCATCTCTTCCCCTTTCATTAGCAGCATCCACGTACCATTACATTCCCATTTCATACAAACATTTCTTCTTTGCTCCATTTTCTTCCTTGCTCAACCGAGACCAACCCTAGCAAGATAAGAGGGAGATTTCATCATTCAAGTTAATTTTTGTGAGATTTGTGGACATAGAAGCATCATCATCATCATTTCTTCTTCTTAGCTTCCATATCATGCAATTGAGGTAATTTTGGGACTTTGATGATTTTCTTGAAATATGGCATAAATAGGGCTCGGTATTGGATTTGTTAAATTGTGTATTTGTTGTTGGAAATATGTTTGTGATCATTAAGCTTAAGTTTGGTGCATATATCTTGAGTTTTATGGACTGGGAGCATGAGGGTTGATATGGGTTTTGAATGAATGATTATTGATGATCTAACATGGGAAATGAGTGTTTAAATGAATTGTTATTGATTATATGTAAGCTAGTATATTTATTGCATCAAATATATGCATTACATCTTGGCTTGAAGCCATTTTTGGTGGTTGATTGTTGTTACTCCATTGCTGCTCTGTTTCTGTTCTTCATCAGCTGCTCACGTATTTTGGGAACGGCCATTCCCAACCCCAGTTTAAAACTGGAACGGCCGTTCCCATGATTCTGAGTCAGGCCAGCGAGATTGGGAACGGCCGTTCCCATTTTAGCCTGTGTGCCGGAAGGGCCGTTCCCAGCTAAAACGTTATCCCTTTTTTAAAAAAAAAAACGCTGGCGCGTTTCTGAGGGCCATGGGAACGGCCCTTCCCATTTTCAAAGGGAAGCCGGAACGGCCGTTCCCAGACTCCAGAAAGTGCTCAAAATTCACTGCATAAAATTGCATTTTTAGCCCCTCGTTCTGACGGCTTCTTTGACCCCTAATTGCTATTATATGACGGAATACATGTCGAAACGCAATATTTTCCTGGTACATTGTATTTTTCCCGTCATCTCGTTGCATTTTCGCCGTTCGTCATGTTTGGTACATTTGGAGTAGTGTTTCACGGACATTTGTCTTTCTTGCACAGACCAGCTTCCTGGTGACGAGGAGCAGGCCCCGTGAGCTGTTTCCTTGGTTGTTTTTGGGTCGTTCACGTGAGGTTTAATTTTAGATACATAGGACCCGTATAACCCTATGTGAAATTTTAAGCCAAAACCTATCTATATATTATAGTTTTCAAATGAGATTGGTTTTCAAAGGATTTATCGAATTATTGATGGATTGATTGATTGTTTTGGCGAGTATTGTATTGCACTGTGGGCCCGAGGGTAGTGGCTCGAGCCAACCGGGAAAGCATGGGCTGACGGGTAACTCGAGAGCTATCCTCACCAAATTGGGATGAACCCTGAACCCCCTAGGAGATTAGGGGAGGAAGGAATTCCGGGCTTAGGGATTCATGTACCCTCTGCCCAGATTGATTGGATGGTGGGGCCTTGCAATCCCACCATCACCCGGAGGAAGAAGGTGCCATTGAAACTGCTAATTGTGCACAGTAATAGATTGCTTGATCACTTAATCACCTAATAAGTAATTGATTGATAGATTGTACACAGTCGGTGTAAGGTTGGAGAATTGCCCCACTCGCCGGGCCACAAATTGATTGTATTGAATTGGTTAAATTGAAATTGAATTAGTTGTAACCTCGGGCGATAGTATTCCTTTTATTCTATTAAATTGTATTGTTTTCCAAAAATTATTACCCGAGATTATGACTTGCATGTTTGTGCGCTTATATTTATTTATACCCCTCGCTCAGTCTGTGTTGGACTGACACCTCAACTTTTCAGTTGTTTTGCAGGGCGTGCTAGGCGGGAATTTAGAGTCTAGTTGTCTTTAAATTTGGGTCTAGCACACTTCATTCCCACATTTTGATCATGTATAGCTACTTGGGATATTTTGTATCATGCCTTGTTACCTATTTTGGAGATGATATTGTACTGATAGTGTAATTGTTGGTACCTATTAGTAAATAAATAAATACGGTACCTATAAGTATTTAATGAATGTTATTGCTTCCGCTTTTATTTACTCTGATGGTTGGTTTGGTTTTTTGCAATTGAGGGTACCCGCCTAGCCTTGTGTCATTTTATTGTCTCCCGTTCTCTATAGCTTTGATTCATGTATGGATTGTCCATTTCATATGTGGATCGGGGCTATAGTGCGGGGGATGTGGTGCCTAGCGTTCCGGGTGCTACAGAGTTCATAAAACATATAATTCAAGTATATCACGTCACGAAGTTCGGGAATTAAATTCAAGTAATAGAAGTTAAATACGGGAGTTAAAACATGAAATTTAAGCAATTAGGGCATAGAGATCACTTAAACAATTAATTCAACGTTCAAATTAATTCAAAAAGGAAATTAAAACATCGGTAAACCCTCTCGTGACGTCATACCTGGCTTGCTAAAGAAACGGGGTGTCATATTTATCCACCCCGATTATGATCCTAACATGCTAATAACTTATAATATGATGTTTTGTGATATGTTTTATGGTTTTTATGGTATAAAATTCATGGTGTAAACGTGAAATACCTATGGGAATGTTTAAGTGCTACCGTATGACATTTATTTGCACCAATTGCATTCATTTGTATCGTCGTGTGTCTACTTAGTTCATGATCGAGTCTAAGCCTTTAGTTTATGTTTTGTCTCAGAGTCCGCTTTGGGAGGTGTCGGATCCAACATTTAGCTCTTTCTCAGTCGTCAACAATCTTTTGCAAGTCCTTTTCGGTAAAGGTGAGGTTTAGGTTTGTTTTCTTTTAGCTAATGCAACCCACAACCTTATGTGCTCATTTTCAAACCCGCATGCGACTATACTATTTTGTTTATATAATAGATATGTGTTGATAACATAAGTTTATGGCGTTGTTTAATGGTTTTGGGTTTTGAAAACAATAAGTATAAGCGTATGTAAGTTTAAAATATTTTGCAACGAGGCTATGCTCCAAACCGTTTACTTCACACAAGTTATGGACTACCTCAACATGATATGAATTGGGATGACATGCGGGGGGGGGGGGGGGGGGGGGTACATTTAAAGGATATGCCAAGTTGCAACGTAAAGTATAGTCGCACTACAAGAAATTGCCCGAAAACCGACGGGAAAATTTCGACGGGACAGGCCGTCGATTTTCCGTCGGATATTCCGATGGCATACCAACGGCTTTACTGACATACACAAAAGACATCCTTCAACGGACATGCCGTCAGAATCTCGTCGATGAGGCATTGCAATTTGTTGGCGGGCTCACCAAAAAAAAAGCGCCAATTTTTCCAACGGGCAATCCGTTGGACTGTCCTTGGATTTTTTCGCGCGGGCTACACGCCATATGAACCGACGGTATATTTTCGTCAGTTTACCATCGGAAGTGGAAAAATTTTGTGATGCTAAATATACCAACGGGACGTAGCCGTCGCTTTCCCGTCGGTAAGGTGTTTATTTTTGGTAATGTCATACCAACGGCGTTGGGCTGTCGGTTTTTCATCATCGTGTTTAATGAAGTGACGGTATACCGAAGGGCCTTGTCCGTCGATTTTTTATATTAATTATTATTTGATGACCGACGGTCTGGTGCCGTCGGAGTACCGTCGGAAATTTTAGTAAAAAAATTTCAGATCTTGCTTTATCTAAACGATGTTTGAAAAAACCCTCAGATTTCAATCTGAAGAAGCCCCATTGGCTGAGTTTCCCCTTTTTCCTAACAAATCTCCATTTCTCCAATTGCTCAACTAAACAACTTGGAGCTGAATTTGGAGCTGTTCGAAACCAGAAGTGTTGAAAGAATTGAAGGTGTCGGCGATTTTCAAGGGTTGAACTCTCCGTCGAAGTTTTACGGTGGCGACTGGGGCTAGCAGCGGCGGAGGTGTATTCACCATTCTTGGGGAGGATTGCAAACAGGTGAGCGCTCTGTAACCACCGCTAGCTGTTTTGATTCTTTTTATTTTTCTATTATTTTTCCTTTTTCCCATGAATTCGATGATGTTTCGTTGCAGTGATTTTAAGAATTAAAGTTTGGGGGAAGTGTTGTATTTCTGAACCCGACCAAATTTGTAGTTGTTTTCCGACGGAAGCACCCTCTGTGGTGGATAGGGTTAGGGTTGCATTGCGAAAGCAGATACCTGGTGCTGAGAGGAGAGACCTAGGGTATCTGACACCGTATTCAATACCCGGTAAGTACGATTATCATTGTCTTCATGTGAGCTTCGTTTCGATACCTGGTAGGGTTTTGGGAATTTTTTGTTTTGGAAGCTAATGATTTAGGATTGCTTTCTTATATTAATCTCATGCTTTGTATTTTGTTGTCTTGTCCCTAACAGCCGCGTAACCACTGTATATCGAGAAAGAAACTTGAATTTCAATTACTGCGTTGAGAAATTGAGGTAAAGATTCAGTTTTTATACTCTGGGCTTTCTTTTTTCTACTGAGTTGAGAAATCTGATTTGTGTAATAAGGCCTTAATTTGTTCTTGAATTTGATTAAAATAGCTGTAATGGTCCCGTTACTGGAGCTGTAATGAACCTAATTATGCTTTAATTTCCTCTTGAATCTGATCTCCTATTACAAAAGCAACCAGTTGTAGGCGGAGGGAGTGATCAAGTTGTTGCACCATACTTCTGGGTTGTTCTGAATTTGAAACAAGTAAGATCTCCAACATTCTGTTTTCTTTAAATGAAAACAGTTTTTGTTATTTGCACCATTTTGGGAATGTGAACTTGTTGTGTTTAATTGGATATGAAATTTGATTAAAGGTATACAAATGTATGTTGTACTAAAGATTGAACGGTTATGCAAAAGATTAAGTTGGACATAGTATGTTGTGGCTTGATTAATTTATTATGACTTAGTTATCTTTTGATATTCTCATGTTGTTAAGTGTTGATATTGTAAAGGTTTCGAAACCTTAAAGTATACATTTCTGACACATAGAGATAATAAAACAAAAAGTAATGAGAACTGAACAATTACAATCTGCCTTTCTTCGTAAGGCATAAGCTTACATATTGTTTTGTGACTCTAAGCACTTAGACGCTTCTGAAATTTTGTATGATATTACGATTATATCTAAAACCTTAATTTAGTCTGAATAAAACAGCCTTATATTAACTGGATAAGATAACATTCATCTAGACTCTGTGTTATAGTTTTAAAAAACTCTTCCATAAATTGTATAACATCCTTATGTAATACTGTTGTTTTTTGCATTAAAATATTTCTAAATGAAGTTATAAAACCTAAATTTAGACACAATACTTGGTCCTTTGGTAAACTGTTTGTTTTATGTAAATTTACTTAAGGTATATAAATAGTACGTATATAAGGTGCATAAAACAGGATATAGTAATACTGATGATTATATGTACTTATATTTGGAAAAAGTATGTCCTAAGTCCTTAATAGGGACTCAGATTAATAGCCATAAGTAAACTGATGTATATTTTGAATAAAATGTACCTAAAGTATGTATTATCTACTTAAGTTCGACTGAATATGTCAGCCTTAAGTAATACCGAAGTGTCGAAAAGCAATCAAACATCCTTGGTTAGCTTTCTTGAAAGATGTATTGGTTAAAATAAGCACCAAACTGCCTGCCCGAATGTGGATAATTTTTAATGAATATCAGTTAGTGCTATGCATTTTGTTGAAAACATGGAAGTTGGCTATTTGTGTTGGTTATATGCAGAAAATAGTATGTTCCTCAAATTGAATTTCACTTTCATCAATTTGATATATGCATCTTTGATGTATGTAATTCCAATTTTCATACAACCATATATGCAGTTTGATATCTTTGTTAAATGTAGCTTTGATGTATGAAATATGCCTCCTTTTGTACCAACTGTATTCAGCTAATGAATATTACAATAACCTCCCTTATATGCTTTGTTTCAGCTTTTGAAAAATTACAAGAACCACCCTTATATGACAATTTGTTTCAACTTGAGAAAATTATAAGAACCTCCCCTATAAGAGGATGTGTTTCAGCTTTTGAAAACTAGTAGAACCTCCCTTATATGAGACCTTGTTTCGGTTTTTTAAAATTATAATAACCTCCTTGTTAACATACTTATTTTTTGGGCTACCGAATACAACACATATTTACAACTACGGCTCGGTATACTACCAGCTATAATACAATTATTACAGATTCAATGTTGACGAAGATTATAGTATTAACATTATTATCCTTACCAAAATATATCATTTCTAATCTATTAAATTTAATCTAATTGTAGATCATGGATATTCCTCCTCACAGACTTTGGATGTATAATCGTACCAATCCTTAACGGGGTGATTTTAGGGTAGAATACGTTCAAGGGATCGAGACATTCATTGAGTATGTAAGTAAGTTAGAGCCATTTATCAGAGAATGGGTCATACATTGTCCTTGCAAGAAATACATAAGGAAGTATGACTTGCTGAAACCTGATGATTTGAGACGCCATTTATACGCCAATGGGTTCAAACCTCACTATTGGTACTGGACTGATCATGGTGAGGAAGCGCCGCATATTGATCATGGGATTGCTATACCGTCTATTGATCTAGGTGCCCCTATCAGTCAAAATCATGAAACCAATGTAGATCCTTTAGGTCGATACAGAGATAGGTGTTTTGATGTAGCCATGCAAGATGTTGGTGGAATGTCAGATCACAGTGAGACACCTAACCCGGAGACACAAAACTTCTACGATCTATTAAATTAATTTAACAAACCTGTATGGGATGGGTGCGATAAACATTCACCCTTGTCTCTTGCAGCTAGGATATTGAGTATCCAAAATGATTACAATGCAACACACGACCTCGTCGATGAATTTATACAATTAATGTCAGATATATGCCCACCGGGTCATAGTGTGCCTAGGAACTTTTACGAAGCCAAAAAACTTGTTCACAAATTAAGATTAGAGAGTATAAAGATCGACTGTTGTGTGAAAGGGTGTATGATAATAACAAGGATGATGTAGGCTTAACGGAATGTAAATTTTGTGGTGTGGCTCTCTATGGGGAAAAAGAAGGTCAAGGAGGATCGAGAAAATTCACACCTGTCTCCATAATGCACTATCTTCCTCTAATTCCAAGGCTAAAATGGCTATACGCATCAATGAGCTCGGCAACACACATGACATGGCATGCAAGGAATAAATGTCCAGAAGGGACAATGTCTCATCCATCTGATGGAAAAGCATGGAAACATTTTGACTAGACTTTTCTTGAGTTTGCAAGTGACCCTAGGAATGTTAGACTTGCATTATGCGCTGATGGGTTTACTCCAAATTCGCAATTAGCCGCATCATATTCATGTTGGCCTATCATTGTGACACTGTATAACCTTCCCCCGGAAATGTGTATGACGATACCCTATTTGTTCTTGACATGTATCATTCCTGGGCCTAGTAATCCGAAACAGAACATTGATGTGTATTTACAATCATTAATTGACGAGCTGAAAGAGTTGTGGGAAGTCGGTGTGTCCAAGTATGATGCCTCTATGAAGCAAAATTTTTGCACGAAAGCTGCACTAATGTGGACTATCAACGACTTTCCGGCGTATGCAATGCTTTCTGGTTGGAGCACTCATGGTAGATTAGCATGTCCGTATTGCATGGGGGAAAGTAAGGCAACTTACTTGCAAAATGGAAGAAAATTTAGTTGGTTTGATTGTCATCGAATGTTTCTTGACATAAATCATCCGTACATAAATAACAGAGTCAATTTCAAGAGAAACCGAACTGAATATGATCCTCCACCACGAATGTTGAATGGACATGAATTGTGGGAACAAGTTGAAGGGTTCCCAAAAGTAACGGATCATCCCAAAAATCCAAAAATCTCGGGGTGCGGTGAGTCTCATAACTGGAAGAAACAAAGTATCTTCTGGGAATTTCCCTATTGGAAGGATCATTTGATACGCCATAATTTACACGTGATGCATATCGAGAAGAATATTTTCGATAATAACTTCAACATGGTTATGGATTTCCCAACTAAGACAAATGATAATGTAAATGCAAGGTTAGATATGCAAGAGCTGTGTAGACAGCCTGAACTAGAATTAACCTCTGCAGGTGATGGGCGGTGGGTAAAGCCGAAGGCTAAATATGCTGTTGTGCAAAAACGGATAATTTGTGATTGGATAAAACAACTTCGTATACCTGATGGTTATTCCTCAAATTTGGGGAGGTGCGTTCAATCGGCAAAGATACATGGAATGAAGAGTCATGACTGCCATATTTTTATGGAGCAGTTGTCACCGATTGCATTCAAAGAATTGCCTGACGATATTTGGAAACCATTAGCGGACTTGAGCAAAATTTTCAAGGATTTATGTTCAAGTACTCTACAAGTTGAAGATCTTGACCAAATGGAAAAAAAATTCCTATCATTCTTTGCAAACTTGAGAGGGTATTCCCACCGTCTTTTTTTGACGTGCTGAAACATCTGCCTATTCTTTTGATCGAGGAGGCTCGAAATGGTGGCCCAATGCAATTTAGATGAATGTATCCATTCGAAAGGTAAATTGAACACCTCAAATAAACTTTCCAAGAAATATTTAAATTATGTATATTTAAATAATCATACCTACCATTTGTAATATAGGTGATTAGGTTCTTAGGGAAAATTAAGAGGACCGTGAAAAACAAAGCGAAAGTGGAGGGGTCAAATTTGTCAAGCTTATCTACGCCGTGAGACCCCAAGCTTTTTCTCATTCTATTTCGAACTCGAAGTTTGTTCCATACGGACAAGGGTTGGTAGAAATGACCGCGGGGGGGGGGGGGAGAGAGGGGGGGATGATGATGAATCAATTGTATCAGAATTATCCATTTTCAATAAACCAGGACGTGGATCTGGTACAATTAAAGAACGACATAACACCACTACGAAGGAGTATAGTGTAGCTTGCCTTCATGTTCTACTAAATTGTAACGAGGTCAATCCCCATTACAAGTAAGAAAGATAATTAATTAGTACGTACTTAAATGTAATCAATTTACTAACCTGACAACTAACCATTAAGCGAATTCAACACGCGGAGTGGCACGGAAGATGGTGATAATAGCGACAACATCAAAAAGAACTTCGTTTGTTGGTTCAATAGTCATGTAAGTTTACAATTACAAATGCTAAGCTTTAGAATAAAATTTTGTCGTCAATTACTTCAACATCATAATTACATTGAATAGGTACAAAACCCCGATAATGGAATCGGTGACCCTTTTTTGTAACACTTATCTTGGGGCCCGAATACTAAAGTTAGGATATTTCAAATGTATTTTGTCAACGATTTTAAATTCCACACCAAGTCTTAGGGTCAGGGGAGAAAAACAATGAATTTTGGAGTTTGGGTTAGAGGATGTTTGGATGCAGCAAACATAGAAGACGATTATTATGGGACGTTGGAAAAGATCATTGAACTAGAATATCCAGGTTCTCCATTAAAGCGGGTTGTCTTGTTTAAATGCGAATGGTTTGATCCCACTCCAAGGCGGGGTACCCGTATAGGTAATCCACAGAGCTCGATCGTTGAGGTAAAAGCTACGGGAAGATACAAGAAGTATGATCCTTTCATTTATGCACAACTAGCCCGTCAAGTTTATTAAGTTCTATATCCTGGTCGAATGAAAGATAAGCTTCATTGGTATGCTATAATTAAAGCCAAACCACGAGGAATTGTAGAGTTGGGTGAATTGCTTGAGGTTGCATACCAAAACGATGACCAAGTAATTATAAAAACAATAGAAACAGATGATGTGCTCGAGCCCTTAGCCGACCTAAATAATAACTTACATGATATTGTTGAGGCTAATATTAATACGTTTGATGAAGAATCTGATGATGATCATAGTGGTAGTGACTGATATGGTAATATATGTACGACTTTTCTATATTGATCTTACATAGTTGATTTCATTTTTATAATCCACGTTTTAACAACTTCTTTTACATATCATTGCAGATGGACCAACAACGCGGATTCCGAATAAGGCGTTGCGTGCTAGGAGTGCTAATAAAGGTAGGGTAGAGGTATTCGACTGATGCACTCTCTAGACTCTCCTGTTACCCACCTGCCAGAAACTTCTCCTACACAACAACACATTCACGAAAATACTGAGTCACCCACGACCTCCATATTTCATACACCGGACCCGTCAGCTACACCCACACATGTCCCAGCCACAACTGATCCACATATACTCGAAGGGACGCCCAGTGAGTCCAACCAGGGAGTCCTTGGTTCAGACATGCAAAGAACGACATCTGATCCCACCAATGTTGCTTCCTATGGTAAAAAGCTATTAATACCGGTTGGAAAGAGAGCGTAACTGATATTTATGATAATAAGTGGTTTAATTATGTTTTGCTATGAAAGGTTCTTATAGATTCTAAATTGATATTTTGGCAGCTATCATGACAACAAAGACGGAACTAATACCATTACCCACGTCCTTAAAAGTCGGCTTACAAGACCATATCATAAACGGAGTCATGTTCCTCAGCCAGTGAGGGACAGTTGGTTTGACGATTGGAAGGTAAACATGATAGTTTTAACGTATTTCAATTTTTAACACATAAAATAAAAGGTCTTTTTTTTACAGAAATTTGTATACTGGGAGCCTGAAGCAGAAGCACACATGTACGGCTATTTCATAGAGAAAATGGGTGAATGGATGAGAGGCATCTATCACGACACTAGAAAAAACGGTAAAAAGCCCGAGTGGATGCTGGAGGAGGTGTACAATGCTTTGCGTGAGAAGTGGGACACTGAAGATTACCAAACCATTTGTCAAAGGAATAAACCAAACAGAGCATCTACAGTGGGTACGTCAACGTATACCAGAGGGTCTCAGAGTGTCCACACGATTATCAAAAAGAAGGTACATATTCGCAGCAGTTTAAGTCTGTGAATAAAAAATCAGGCATTGATAGAATGTAAGACTGTTCATACCTGATTTTTCATAAACAGATTTTGTGACACAAATTGAGTCATAATTTTCATTCTATAGCTTTGGGGATGCTGTAACTTAAGAAATTGATATGGGTTTGAATTTTGAAAGGGATAATGCTTGAAGGTGGAGTTCTTGGAGATTTCTAAGTATGGTGATTTGCTCAGCTGAATCTTGATGTTACTTTGGGACTTTAGATTTATGGTAAATTTCACTGTAGGCTCGGGTTTATTTATATCTGCTGATAATATTCTGATATGTTAGTGGTACAAACCAACTTTTTCTTGACTAGGTTCATTGTGCTTGTCAATCATAATATAACCACCAGAATATTAATCATTTTCTTTCAACCCCAGTGCTCTTGTCTTTGAAATTTATAGTGAGTCATTCTGTTTACAGTTCTGCTGTAAGTAGATCTAAACTTAGTCGAGTGCGAGTTATCATGACAAGTATGTGAGAAGCTTTGTACTTTTCAATGGAACTGGATTATGTTTTCCATTAATTGTAAATTGTGTAAGGTTAGTGCTGACTAGGTTCATTCTGCTTGTCAGTCATCTCATATGCGCTAGATTATTTTTCATTTTCGTTCCAGATATAGACTGATTGCTTGGAGTTTACTTCTATCTTCCTCTATTTTTCTATTACAGAGTATGTCAGTCTGGGGTGGCGAGTTCTGTACTATAAATACGTTACTATTTTATATGCGTTTTTTGAAATTCAAATCTGAGAATAGGTTAGTGTATAAGTATGCAATGCTCCTTTCTATTTCACTATGTTTGGCACAATACTTAACAATTTCAGCAATTAAAGCTTTATTTGTCCAAGTTATTAAAAACTATAAGATTCTTTATGAAAACAACTCAAATGTGCTCTCAACAGGCTACTCTTTCTCTCTAGTTTTTGAGTTTTTCCTTTTGGTTACAGCTGAATTTACACCAATCTTATAAATTGAAATGCACCCTAAACTGAAATGTATATGTAAACTTGTAAACTTAATTCATATATGTTCATTTAAACTTGTAAACTGAACTGTATAGGTAAACTTGTAAACTAAAATGTATCTTAAACTAAAATGTATGTGTAAACTTATAAACTGAAATGCAGCTTAAACCAAAATGTACCTGTGAATATACATATTTGTGCGTATATATAATCTATGAATGTATACACTTTTAGTGTACCTTTTATAGTAAAAAAGTGTATTACCGTGATTCTCTTTCTATATTTTCTATTAAGTTATGCTCCCTCTAATTGTACCTGTGAATATACTTATTTATGTAAACTGAAATGCAGCTTAAACTGAAATGCACCTGTAAATATACATATTTCTGATTGTTTGGATCATTTTCGGGTTGTTTGGATCATTGCAGATGTTGCTCCATTTCTAATTCCGAAAAATAACCTTTCTTTCTTTCTTTGTTAGGACATGTTTGGTTGTGAAGGATAGTTTATAATAGCTACAACGTATTTAAGTATAATTGGCGCTCTTTATTTCTTGAGCGGCTGAAGTATGTAAATTCGAACTATTTCCTCCTGCTTTCTTTGTTTCATCATCACAAAGGTAATGCCAAAATTATTTGATAAATGCACACACATGGAGAAAATGTGTACTGCATAGGGTGTTGCTCAGTACTAGTTATGAAGATCAGTCTTGCACAATATTTTTACTGCATACGGGTGAATATATATACTAAATGATCTTGATAAACCTGTGAAAGTATATGCTTTCGTGCATATATACATATATATGTGTGTGTGTGTGTGTGTGTGTGTGAATGTATATACTTCTAGATCATGAATCTTATATTGGTAGCAATAAATTAAGTTTACAGATTGTGTAATGAAGTGGATTAATGACCTTTGTACTGACAGGAAGCTGCTACGGGCCAAAAACTGGACACGGGGTGTAGCACCCCGCACGTGAGGCACCACATCCCCCGCACTATGGCTCAACACGAGTAACGAAACAGCTAATCCGCACCCATATCAAACCATAGCGAACGGGAGACAAACATAAAAACCTTCCTAAGCCAGGCGGAGCTAGACCCTGCAATAACAACCAAAGTACGATGCATAGCAAAACCAAAGTTCAAGTATACCAACCATAAGCAGAATTTGGGCTCTTCAGGCCTCTTTTAATTCAATAGCAAAACTCAGCAACAACGTTTCAATAATAGTTACATAATTATACAAGTTCATGATATAAAAGAACGAATCATACATAATTCCAATACATAAACGAGTGCAGGGACTCTCCTAACTTAACTCGACCACTTAAAGACTCCAAACATCTCCGCCTAGCCCGAAATTCCAAAGCCAAACCTGCACACTAAAGTGTTGGGGAGGGAGAGGGTCAGTCTCTAGAAGACTGAGTGAGCAGGAGCGATACATAAATATATAGAACATGCACATGCAAGTCATAAATCCCGAGCAAGGTTTTATTTGAATTTAGTTCCCGAAAGGGACAAGAAAATAGATAGACAATGCTCGACTTTTACGACTAATTCATATTAAATTCATTCCCTTCATAAATCATACATAATTATAAGGCTCGGCGAGTGAGCGTGCACAATCTCCAACCGAACTCCGACCGTGTACGACAAATATCAATAATATGTTGATTAGGTGTTCATGCAATATATCATAATACATGCAGACCATATATCATAAATCATAGCGTTTGGGCAATCCGTGTTCCGGCTTTCCCGCACGGTGCATAATTCTATCAAAACATATACATAAGAAGAGGCATAAATCCTAACCAACCTTCTTCCTCCAGGTGGTGGACGGGCTTGCAAGACCCGGCCACCGGTTTATACATGGGCCAATGGGGGTACATGAATTCCCCAAAGGCACTCAGCTCCCATTCCCCGCTAAACCTCCTAGCGAGGGCCGGTATCACCGTAGTTGGTTGGGACTAGTATATGGGATCCCCGTCAGCCCTTGCTTCCTCGGTTAGCCACATATACTAAGTCCCGGGGCCCGTTAAATCAGAAGTCATAAATCAGAAATGTGACTCGCCAAAACATTTCAATTCATAAGTACATAACATAATTCATAAATACATATCATAATTCATAAGTACATATCATAATTCATAAATCTTTTGAAAAGGGTTTACTCGATCAATACATACTATAAGAAATCATACCTTACCGTGTAATTCGGCATATGCTATATACGTACCTCTCCGTGTCATCCTATTCCGTAGCTAGCATGAAGACACACGGTTTGGAGCATAGCCTCATTACAAAACCATTTTTAAGTTATACGCTCATACGCATAATTCAGAAGGATTTACTCGATAACTTCATTTGAAAATCATATATGTATAGTCATAAGGTTTTGGCCAAAGCTTTTCACATAAGGGTTGTAGGGTTTGTTACATAGCTAAAACAAAAACCACCCTCACCTGAACCGTGATGAAACAAGGATCGAGCACCAAGTGCCTGAACAATCAAAAGCTCTCCACCCTGGAGATAAACTGTACAAAAGACCACAAGACGTGTTCGTGAGACTCGAGACTTCAATGAACCATATATGACGCACGGCAATGAAGTGAATATGAATGAATGCATATATGATCATGTTATATCATAAAAACGTTCATGTGCACTATTAATGCGATTAAGGCATATAACAAGCCATTCATTCAAATACTTTCAAGAAATGAAGGTATCATACTCATTTATTTCATATCCTTCATAATTCTTAGCAATATCTTACAAAATCTTAGAACCATAATCATATTATACCTTCAAACATGTTTACATTGAGTATGATACACAAAAAGGCCAAGAACATCACTTAAGACATCAAAAGAATGCAAGAATGTACTTAATATTTCATATAGAAGTATTCAAGCCACGTCATAGCAATTCACTAAAAGCATACTTTAAACCTCATCCAAATATCATGAAATTGCACCATAATACTCCTAACACCTAGCCAAACAAGTTCATAGTTCAACACGAAAGGAGATAAAATCATTAAGGAGGGGAAACAAATCAAAAACCGAAGAGGAAGTAACGAAGACTGCGCATGGGAAGTGACACGGGGGTGTCACCAACCCTAGCCCAACTGAGCCACGGGCGTGGCTCAGTACAGAACTGCCCAGAAGGTGTGACACGCCCGTGTCTCCCTCTTATGAGTAAATGAGACACGGGGGTGTCACGGTACAGAATTTGAGGCGCATGCAAGACCTAACCGGCAAAACTGAACTCAAACAAACTCAATCCAAAGGCATACCAAATGAACTCCAAATGCTCTGAAACTTAATATGCAACATATTTGGCATGTTATGAACATTTTTCATTTAGAGTTCAAAAGCTAAATCACACGTTAAGATCATCGAAACCGTGAAACAAAACTGGGTCGCTACAATCGGACATATGAGCCCTAATGATTCTATCATGCCTTGATCAAGTACTTAGGGCTTAAATTTGGATCTGAAACTTTGGGGAATGCATGCTAACATACCAAAAAACTAATATACATCATATATATGCAAAATGGTACAATTTAAAGCACATTAGAATGACCAACAAGTTACCAAACACAACAGCAACAATTCTGTCAAAGATCATGCATAAGAACAGGCCATGTCTTGCGGTTTTGAGGCTTAAAATGGATCCAAAAACTTGAAACATGAATGCTAACATATAGAACAATGAGTGTACATAAGATCCATGCAATTTCACCCGAAATGGAGACCATTTGATCAAGCAACAACACCATATTTCACACAGCAGTTCGAAAACAGGGGAAACAGTTTGAACATCAAGTTTGGAGCTCCAAATCTCATAATTTCATAAAAGGGTCAAGAGATGAAATCCTCCTAACATCCTATACTATCAGTTAGGAAATAAATAAGCCAAGAAACAAGTTCATATGATCACATATAAGCAAGAAATTCAGCCACACAAACATATAGGTCACAAGAGCAAAAACCCCTAAAAGTTCATACCAATCTCATAATTCAAACCCTAATCAAATCTGATCCAAATCATGTTTTAAATAGATGAAATCAAGCATAATTGAGTAGAGAAGACATAAATATTCATACCTTGAAGTTTTGGTGAAGGAAGATGGTGATTTGAGCTCAAAATCACAAAGGGCCAAGGTTTTTCTCTTCCTTTCTCCTCTCTCTTTCTCTCGATCAGTTCCAGCTGAAAATGGAGATGTGTGGTTCGGTTTTCAGAGCAAAAGGGAAGAGAAAGGGGCTTAACTCAAGGTGGATAAGTCATGGTTAAGGTATGGTTAGGTTAAGGGGTGTAATGGGGTCCCACCATGAAGACTAGTCAACAAAAGGAGCTCTTCTTGCACGAGTTGTCCGTTACGGTTGGATTTCGGAGGTCTTAATGATTTCAAAAAGGTATGAGGCTTGTTCCATTGTCTCCGAATCGTCGATACGAAGGCAACGGAGGTGTCGGAATTCGAATCCGAATTCCCGAGCTCAAGATATCACGCACGGAACCAAGGGTGCGCTAATTTCTCGTTAGCCCCCGACTTGGTTCCAAAAATCAAAATAAATTCGTAAACACGTCAAATGAATCCGAAAACATAAACCGAGCATAGAGACATGTTCATAACACACATATTTACGACATACTAAATTTCCATACCAATCCGATATCATTACATATATGAACGAAGCACAAATAGAACACTCATGCGCATGAACGAATTCATATAGTTATGAATAAATTACTAAACTTAAATTCCATATTAAATAAATTAAACAAACTAATAACATGTTGTAATTAATTAAAGAAATTACCGAAACAGTTAAGGTAACGTGAAACCTCAATTAAGAAATTAAACACTAAATATCAAAGTAAAATAAAATGAATTAAATTAAAATAGAAATAGTTTATAGTTTGAATCAAATATAAACATTTATAAACAATTAACCATATAATTAAAATTTATAAACAAATACGTCACATTATTTTAAACTGAAAAACTGGGGCGTTACAATCTCTCCCCCTTAAAAAGAATCCGTCCTCGGATTCAAAGCACGCTTGAAAACAAACAATGAGAGATTCCCCGTCTCTCACAAACAACAAGGAGAGAGCCCCGTCTCTCGAGCAACAATGAGAGAACCCCGTCTCTCCAACAACAATGAGAGAACCCCGTCTCTCGCAAACAAAGAGAGTACCCCGTCTCTCAAACAAAAATAAGAGAATCCCCGTCTCTTAACCGAAAATAAAGTAAGGAAGTCTCCAATACTCCCAAGCAACTCACGCAAAAACCAAATTTAAAATCACTTAAGGCACCCAACGCAAGTAGTAAGTGTCGCCCACATTGATTTTCAAATGCTCCAAGTAATTTGCCACCATACAAGATTAAAACACCTAGCATAGAAATTACGTAGGTTAAATTTGCATGGATGCATGTATCATGAATGCTATAAGTACCGTTCACCGTAGTTGCAAAAATTTAAGTTGTGAATTGTCGTTGTCCAAGGTATGCTCTGTCCTGAATGTAGTTCAGTGCCCAGCTTGTCTTGAACCTCTTCAGGGTTCTCCGGTGAAGCGATTGATGAATCCTTGTAAGGATCATATTCTTAGATCCGTTCCGACTTGTACTGTTTCCAGTCTTCACCATTTCCCTCAATCCTCATTCGCCCAACCAACTCTTTTGAATTAACCGAATTTGACTTCCCGAATACCCTTGGACCACCCGCCTCGAAGTTAGGTCCATAGCTACTAGCTTACCCATATCGGAGTTTAGAATACCCTCAAGGATAACTACTCCTGACAACCTTGACGATTCAATCCCTACCTTGGGGTATTCGTCATTAGGATCTACCTTAACACGAATCCTTTTCCCTTTTCCATTCATGTTACCTATTCATACTCTTTGACCCCTTAAGGTTATATTTGGCATCTAGCTCCACATTTCTTGAATCGAAGATAAAACGTTCCTGATGCGTTTTGAAGTTTGATGTAAGTCTTCCAATGATCATCTTTTCCGGTTTGGTTTCTGCGTGGATTTCCTTCCGGATCACCTTTGATAGAACCGATAACTTAATAATGTTGTCTCGGATCCCTTAATACTTCTACTAAATAAATCTTGGTCGACAACATCCCCTCATATAATAGATTGATCCAAATTTTCCTTTAGTTAATTCCATCTTAGGAGGTCACAGAAACTCCCATATAATTTCATCACTCCCAATTCGGAATTCCAGGCATAGAGTCGTTCAGTAAACTTTCTTCTTCATATCTCGAAAAGTCTTTCCCCGAATTTGGCATCGTCACTTCTCTCTTAACAACTTAACCATTACCGTCCTCTTATTCATTTCCAATGGCCACCATTAGGATTTCCGGATTCTCCTTAACTTGCATCCCCGTTGTTGCTATTGACATATTTATTCGAGCATTACTTCCATCTTCCATTTTCTCTCTCGGTCGTGCTCTCCCCCTTAAAATTTGCTCTCCCGGTTGAACTCTATTGATTCTTCTTTTATCGAAGTTCTTGATGAGTAAATCCCATTAGGTGAAGTTTAACTGATATAGAAATCAAGGATTTGACCTTTCAACTCCTTCCATAGTTCTCTTGATATCCGAAACTCCTTTCTTAATTTTGTCCGGAACTCTAGTCTCACTTCTCCTTCTGAATTCTTGTTTCCGTTAACCTATCCTTTACTAGAAGTTCTTATTTCCCAAATTCACCTTCCTTCTAATGTCATCCTATTATTTCTCTTCCTCATAACTCAGATGCGGCTCGGTTGAATTGATACTTGATAGTTGAGGCGAAAAGACTTCCTATCAAGTAAACACTAAAATGCATGTTGGGTTAAAATGACAATGCATGAGTCACGTTTACATCAAGCAATTATACAATACATTAGCGCAACGAAACCAATTAGAAATGCAAGGATAACATAAGGTCAAAAGAATAAATAATCAATGCAAAATATGATGCACGTGCTATGAATGTTTTGGAACCTGTCACCAAGATGGTAAGTAGTTAGCTCGGTAGCTTTTCCTCGTTCCTCAAATCCCGAGGTTACTTTGACTCGGTGATTATCCCTTGCCTTTCCCACGGTCTTCAAGTTTTCCATGAGTCTCTTTTGCATCACTTGTATCTTCCACTATCCGAGATTGCAATTTCTTAATCCTTAATTCTTCCACGTCCACAGAGTTAGTATCCAAACTTCTCCTCGAAATTCGACCTTTACTTCTAATCGTCACCTCGATCAAGAATTCCGCGCTTATCTTTTGTGAATTTAATTCACCTCCAATTGCTTATACTTGAGCGCATGGTTTCCTTTCTTTCCCGTTTCCATTTGTTGCTCCATATCTTCCAATTTAACCTCACAGCATGACAATTCAGCTTGGATTTGGAAAAATGAACTCAAATCCTGTTCTCAATATCACCACCTTCCCTCTATTTGTGTTTACCCAATGCTTGCCTTCTAAAACCCGACTTCTAATCACTAGGCTTAGTTCGAAGTCCTTCTTTGTAGAACCTTGATGCATAACCTCTACCGGACCCCTGTTGTCTCTACTCCTCTTAATGACTAGTACCTATTCCATGATCCAAATCCGAGACCAAAATGTCTTCAAGGCTTTGTTTAATTCATTCCTTAGGTTGAAAGATCCTGTTGAATCCAATTAATGCACTCCAAGTAGCCGATTCTCATAAGTTAGTCTTTTGAATCTCAACAATCCCATGATTAACTCCTATTCCGATTTCACCAAATGTCTCCCTGCCATCGCATCTCTAGATTCAATCTTCCCAAAGTATCCTACCCATCTTCCATGTCTCAAAAAGGTTTGCAATCAATCTTCTTTGTCCTAGAACTTGGCCGTGGTTTGATATCATCTTTATAAGCTGGAAATCATAACTCATTTCAAGAATGGATGCATGAGATTAGTGCATGCTCATGACACATTTTCAACAATTATTGCAAGGATCCTTATGTAAATGCAACAGATAGTCCAACGAAATTCAAAAAGGAAAGCCAAATTCATGTTCAAGATCAATGCAATGCACACATTGTCATATAGTCCCTAAGCCGTACGACCTAGACTGTCTCACACACGACACTAGAACACCGGTTTTGCAACCGGGCTCTGATACCACTTAAGGATGTAGCACCCCGCACGTGAGGCACCACATCCCCCGCACTATGGCTCAACACGAGTAACGAAACAGCTAATCCGCACCCATATCAAACCATAGCGAACGGGAGACAAACATAAAAACCTTCCTAAGCCAGGCGGAGCTAGACCCTGCAATAACAACCAAAGTACGATGCATAGCAAAACCAAAGTTCAAGTATACCAACCATAAGCAGAATTTGGGCTCTTCAGGCCTCTTTTAATTCAATAGCAAAACTCAGCAACAACGTTTCAATAATAGTTACATAATTATACAAGTTCATGATATAAAAGAACGAATCATACATAATTCCAATACATAAACGAGTGCAGGGACTCTCCTAACTTAACTCGACCACTTAAAGACTCCAAACATCTCCGCCTAGCCCGAAATTCCAAAGCCAAACCTGCACACTAAAGTGTTGGGGAGGGAGAGGGTCAGTCTCTAGAAGACTGAGTGAGCAGGAGCGATACATAAATATATAGAACATGCACATGCAAGTCATAAATCCCGAGCAAGGTTTTATTTGAATTTAGTTCCCGAAAGGGACAAGAAAATAGATAGACAATGCTCGACTTTTACGACTAATTCATATTAAATTCATTCCCTTCATAAATCATACATAATTATAAGGCTCGGCGAGTGAGCGTGCACAATCTCCAACCGAACTCCGACCGTGTACGACAAATATCAATAATATGTTGATTAGGTGTTCATGCAATATATCATAATACATGCAGACCATATATCATAAATCATAGCGTTTGGGCAATCCGTGTTCCGGCTTTCCCGCACGGTGCATAATTCTATCAAAACATATACATAAGAAGAGGCATAAATCCTAACCAACCTTCTTCCTCCAGGTGGTGGACGGGCTTGCAAGACCCGGCCACCGGTTTATACATGGGCCAATGGGGGTACATGAATTCCCCAAAGGCACTCAGCTCCCATTCCCCGCTAAACCTCCTAGCGAGGGCCGGTATCACCGTAGTTGGTTGGGACTAGTATATGGGATCCCCGTCAGCCCTTGCTTCCTCGGTTAGCCACATATACTAAGTCCCGGGGCCCGTTAAATCAGAAGTCATAAATCAGAAATGTGACTCGCCAAAACATTTCAATTCATAAGTACATAACATAATTCATAAGTACATAACATAATTCATAAATACATATCATAATTCATAAGTACATATCATAATTCATAAATCTTTTGAAAAGGGTTTACTCGATCAATACATACTATAAGAAATCATACCTTACCGTGTAATTCGGCATATGCTATATACGTACCTCTCCGTGTCATCCTATTCCGTAGCTAGCATGAAGACACACGGTTTGGAGCATAGCCTCATTACAAAACCATTTTTAAGTTATACGCTCATACGCATAATTCAGAAGGATTTACTCGATAACTTCATTTGAAAATCATATATGTATAGTCATAAGGTTTTGGCCAAAGCTTTTCACATAAGGGTTGTAGGGTTTGTTACATAGCTAAAACAAAAACCACCCTCACCTGAACCGTGATGAAACAAGGATCGAGCACCAAGTGCCTGAACAATCAAAAGCTCTCCACCCTGGAGATAAACTGTACAAAAGACCACAAGACGTGTTCGTGAGACTCGAGACTTCAATGAACCATATATGACGCACGGCAATGAAGTGAATATGAATGAATGCATATATGATCATGTTATATCATAAAAACGTTCATGTGCACTATTAATGCGATTAAGGCATATAACAAGCCATTCATTCAAATACTTTCAAGAAATGAAGGTATCATACTCATTTATTTCATATCCTTCATAATTCTTAGCAATATCTTACAAAATCTTAGAACCATAATCATATTATACCTTCAAACATGTTTACATTGAGTATGATACACAAAAAGGCCAAGAACATCACTTAAGACATCAAAAGAATGCAAGAATGTACTTAATATTTCATATAGAAGTATTCAAGCCACGTCATAGCAATTCACTAAAAGCATACTTTAAACCTCATCCAAATATCATGAAATTGCACCATAATACTCCTAACACCTAGCCAAACAAGTTCATAGTTCAACACGAAAGGAGATAAAATCATTAAGGAGGGGAAACAAATCAAAAACCGAAGAGGAAGTAACGAAGACTGCGCATGGGAAGTGACACGGGGGTGTCACCAACCCTAGCCCAACTGAGCCACGGGCGTGGCTCAGTACAGAACTGCCCAGAAGGTGTGACACGCCCGTGTCTCCCTCTTATGAGTAAATGAGACACGGGGGTGTCACGGTACAGAATTTGAGGCGCATGCAAGACCTAACCGGCAAAACTGAACTCAAACAAACTCAATCCAAAGGCATACCAAATGAACTCCAAATGCTCTGAAACTTAATATGCAACATATTTGGCATGTTATGAACATTTTTCATTTAGAGTGCAAAAGCTAAATCACACGTTAAGATCATCGAAACCGTGAAACAAAACTGGGTCGCTACAATCGGACATATGAGCCCTAATGATTCTATCATGCCTTGATCAAGTACTTAGGGCTTAAATTTGGATCTGAAACTTTGGGGAATGCATGCTAACATACCAAACAACTAATATACATCATATATATGCAAAATGGTACAATTTAAAGCACATTAGAATGACCAACAAGTTACCAAACACAACAGCAACAATTCTGTCAAAGATCATGCATAAGAACAGGCCATGTCTTGCGGTTTTGAGGCTTAAAATGGATCCAAAAACTTGAAACATGAATGCTAACATATAGAACAATGAGTGTACATAAGATCCATGCAATTTCACCCGAAATGGAGACCATTTGATCAAGCAACAACACCATATTTCACACAGCAGTTCGAAAACAGGGGAAACAGTTTGAACATCAAGTTTGGAGCTCCAAATCTCATAATTTCATAAAAGGGTCAAGAGATGAAATCCTCCTAACATCCTATACTATCAGTTAGGAAATAAATAAGCCAAGAAACAAGTTCATATGATCACATATAAGCAAGAAATTCAGCCACACAAACATATAGGTCACAAGAGCAAAAACCCCTAAAAGTTCATACCAATCTCATAATTCAAACCCTAATCAAATCTGATCCAAATCATGTTTTAAATAGATGAAATCAAGCATAATTGAGTAGAGAAGACATAAATATTCATACCTTGAAGTTTTGGTGAAGGAAGATGGTGATTTGAGCTCAAAATCACAAAGGGCCAAGGTTTTTCTCTTCCTTTCTCCTCTCTCTTTCTCTCGATCAGTTCCAGCTGAAAATGGAGATGTGTGGTTCGGTTTTCAGAGCAAAAGGGAAGAGAAAGGGGCTTAACTCAAGGTGGATAAGTCATGGTTAAGGTATGGTTAGGTTAAGGGGTGTAATGGGGTCCCACCATGAAGACTAGTCAACAAAAGGAGCTCTTCTTGCACGAGTTGTCCGTTACGGTTGGATTTCGGAGGTCTTAATGATTTCAAAAAGGTATGAGGCTTGTTCCATTGTCTCCGAATCGTCGATACGAAGGCAACGGAGGTGTCGGAATTCGAATCCGAATTCCCGAGCTCAAGATATCACGCACGGAACCAAGGGTGCGCTAATTTCTCGTTAGCCCCCGACTTGGTTCCAAAAATCAAAATAAATTCGTAAACACGTCAAATGAATCCGAAAACATAAACCGAGCATAGAGACATGTTCATAACACACATATTTACGACATACTAAATTTCCATACCAATCCGATATCATTACATATATGAACGAAGCACAAATAGAACACTCATGCGCATGAACGAATTCATATAGTTATGAATAAATTACTAAACTTAAATTCCATATTAAATAAATTAAACAAACTAATAACATGTTGTAATTAATTAAAGAAATTACCGAAACAGTTAAGGTAACGTGAAACCTCAATTAAGAAATTAAACACTAAATATCAAAGTAAAATAAAATGAATTAAATTAAAATAGAAATAGTTTATAGTTTGAATCAAATATAAACATTTATAAACAATTAACCATATAATTAAAATTTATAAACAAATACGTCACATTATTTTAAACTGAAAAACTGGGGCGTTACAATCTCTCCCCCTTAAAAAGAATCCGTCCTCGGATTCAAAGCACGCTTGAAAACAAACAATGAGAGATTCCCCGTCTCTCACAAACAACAAGGAGAGAGCCCCGTCTCTCGAGCAACAATGAGAGAACCCCGTCTCTCCAACAACAATGAGAGAACCCCGTCTCTCGCAAACAAAGAGAGTACCCCGTCTCTCAAACAAAAATAAGAGAATCCCCGTCTCTTAACCGAAAATAAAGCAAGGAAGTCTCCAATACTCCCAAGCAACTCACGCAAAAACCAAATTTAAAATCACTTAAGGCACCCAACGCAAGTAGTAAGTGTCGCCCACATTGATTTTCAAATGCTCCAAGTAATTTGCCACCATACAAGATTAAAACACCTAGCATAGAAATTACGTAGGTTAAATTTGCATGGATGCATGTATCATGAATGCTATAAGTACCGTTCACCGTAGTTGCAAAAATTTAAGTTGTGAATTGTCGTTGTCCAAGGTATGCTCTGTCCTGAATGTAGTTCAGTGCCCAGCTTGTCTTGAACCTCTTCAGGGTTCTCCGGTGAAGCGATTGATGAATCCTTTTAAGGATCATATTCTTAGATCCGTTCCGACTTGTACTGTTTCCAGTCTTCACCATTTCCCTCAATCCTCATTCGCCCAACCAACTCTTTTGAATTAACCGAATTTGACTTCCCGAATACCCTTGGACCACCCGCCTCGAAGTTAGGTCCATAGCTACTAGCTTACCCATATCGGAGTTTAGAATACCCTCAAGGATAACTACTCCTGACAACCTTGACGATTCAATCCCTACCTTGGGGTATTCGTCATTAGGATCTACCTTAACACGAATCCTTTTCCATTTTCCGTTCATGTTACCTATTCATACTCTTTGACCCCTTAAGGTTATATTTGGCATCTAGCTCCACATTTCTTGAATCGAAGATAAAACGTTCCTGATGCGTTTTGAAGTTTGATGTAAATCTTCCAATGATCATCTTTTCCGGTTTGGTTTCTGCGTGGATTTCCTTCCGGATCACCTTTGATAGAACCGATAACTTAATAATGTTGTCTCGGATCCCTTAATACTTCTACTAAATAAATCTTGGTCGACAACATCCCCTCATATAATAGATTGATCCAAATTTTCCTTTAGTTAATTCCATCTTAGGAGGTCACAGAAACTCCCATATAATTTCATCACTCCCAATTCGGAATTCCAGGCATAGAGTCGTTCAGTAAACTTTCTTCTTCATATCTCGAAAAGTCTTTCCCCGAATTTGGCATCGTCACTTCTCTCTTAACAACTTAACCATTACCGTCCTCTTATTCATTTCCAATGGCCACCATTAGGATTTCCGGATTCTCCTTAACTTGCATCCCCGTTGTTGCTATTGACATATTTATTCGAGCATTACTTCCATCTTCCATTTTCTCTCTCGGTCGTGCTCTCCCCCTTAAAATTTGCTCTCCCGGTTGAACTCTATTGATTCTTCTTTTATCGAAGTTCTTGATGAGTAAATCCCATTAGGTGAAGTTTAACTGATATAGAAATCAAGGATTTGACCTTTCAACTCCTTCCCTAGTTCTCTTGATATCCGAAACTCCTTTCTTAATTTTGTCCGGAACTCTAGTCTCACTTCTCCTTCTGAATTCTTGTTTCCGTTAACCTATCCTTTACTAGAAGTTCTTATTTCCCAAATTCACCTTCCTTCTAATGTCATCCTATTATTTCTCTTCCTCATAACTCAGATGCGGCTCGGTTGAATTGATACTTGATAGTTGAGGCGAAAAGACTTCCTATCAAGTAAACACTAAAATGCATGTTGGGTTAAAATGACAATGCATGAGTCACGTTTACATCAAGCAATTATACAATACATTAGCGCAACGAAACCAATTAGAAATGCAAGGATAACATAAGGTCAAAAGAATAAATAATTAATGCAAAATATGATGCACGTGCTATGAATGTTTTGGAACCTGTCACCAAGATGGTAAGTAGTTAGCTCGGTAGCTTTTCCTCGTTCCTCAAATCCCGAGGTTACTTTGACTCGGTGATTATCCCTTGCCTTTCCCACGGTCTTCAAGTTTTCCATGAGTCTCTTTTGCATCACTTGTATCTTCCACTATCCGAGATTGCAATTTCTTAATCCTTAATTCTTCCACGTCCACAGAGTTAGTATCCAAACTTCTCCTCGAAATTCGACCTTTACTTCTAATCGTCACCTCGATCAAGAATTCCGCGCTTATCTTTTGTGAATTTAATTCACCTCCAATTGCTTATACTTGAGCGCATGGTTTCCTTTCTTTCCCGTTTCCATTTGTTGCTCCATATCTTCCAATTTAACCTCACAGCATGACAATTCAGCTTGGATTTGGAAAAATGAACTCAAATCCTGTTCTCAATATCACCACCTTCCCTCTATTTGTGTTTACCCAATGCTTGCCTTCTAAAACCCGACTTCTAATCACTAGGCTTAGTTCGAAGTCCTTCTTTGTAGAACCTTGATGCATAACCTCTACCGGACCCCTGTTGTCTCTACTCCTCTTAATGACTAGTACCTATTCCATGATCCAAATCCGAGACCAAAATGTCTTCAAGGCTTTGTTTAATTCATTCCTTAGGTTGAAAGATCCTGTTGAATCCAATTAATGCACTCCAAGTAGCCGATTCTCATAAGTTAGTCTTTTGAATCTCAACAATCCCATGATTAACTCCTATTCCGATTTCACCAAATGTCTCCCTGCCATCGCATCTCTAGATTCAATCTTCCCAAAGTATCCTACCCATCTTCCATGTCTCAAAAAGGTTTGCAATCAATCTTCTTTGTCCTAGAACTTGGCCGTGGTTTGATATCATCTTTATAAGCTGGAAATCATAACTCATTTCAAGAATGGATGCATGCGATTAGTGCATGCTCATGACACATTTTCAACAATTATTGCAAGGATCCTTATGTAAATGCAACAGATAGTCCAACGAAATTCAAAAAGGAAAGCCAAATTCATGTTCAAGATCAATGCAATGCACACATTGTCATATAGTCCCTAAGCCGTACGACCTAGACTGTCTCACACACGACACTAGAACACCGGTTTTGCAACCGGGCTCTGATACCACTTAAGGATGTAGCACCCCGCACGTGAGGCACCACATCCCCCGCACTATGGCTCAACACGAGTAACGAAACAGCTAATCCGCACCCATATCAAACCATAGCGAACGGGAGACAAACATAAAAACCTTCCTAAGCCAGGCGGAGCTAGACCCTGCAATAACAACCAAAGTACGATGCATAGCAAAACCAAAGTTCAAGTATACCAACCATAAGCAGAATTTGGGCTCTTCAGGCCTCTTTTAATTCAATAGCAAAACTCAGCAACAACGTTTCAATAATAGTTACATAATTATACAAGTTCATGATATAAAAGAACGAATCATACATAATTCCAATACATAAACGAGTGCAGGGACTCTCCTAACTTAACTCGACCACTTAAAGACTCCAAACATCTCCGCCTAGCCCGAAATTCCAAAGCCAAACCTGCACACTAAAGTGTTGGGGAGGGAGGGGGTCAGTCTCTAGAAGACTGAGTGAGCAGGAGCGATACATAAATATATAGAACATGCACATGCAAGTCATAAATCCCGAGCAAGGTTTTATTTGAATTTAGTTCCCGAAAGGGACAAGAAAATAGATAGACAATGCTCGACTTTTACGACTAATTCATATTAAATTCATTCCCTTCATAAATCATACATAATTATAAGGCCCGGCGAGTGAGCGTGCACAATCTCCAACCGAACTCCGACCGTGTACGACAAATATCAATAATATGTTGATTAGGTGTTCATGCAATATATCATAATACATGCAGACCATATATCATAAATCATAGCGTTTGGGCAATCCGTGTTCCGGCTTTCCCGCACGGTGCATAATTCTATCAAAACATATACATAAGAAGAGGCATAAATCCTAACCAACCTTCTTCCTCCAGGTGGTGGACGGGCTTGCAAGACCCGGCCACCGGTTTATACATGGGCCAATGGGGGTACATGAATTCCCCAAAGGCACTCAGCTCCCATTCCCCGCTAAACCTCCTAGCGAGGGCCGGTATCACCGTAGTTGGTTGGGACTAGTATATGGGATCCCCGTCAGCCCTTGCTTCCTCGGTTAGCCACATATACTAAGTCCCGGGGCCCGTTAAATCAGAAGTCATAAATCAGAAATGTGACTCGCCAAAACATTTCAATTCATAAGTACATAACATAATTCATAAATACATATCATAATTCATAAGTACATATCATAATTCATAAATCTTTTGAAAAGGGTTTACTCGATCAATACATACTATAAGAAATCATACCTTACCGTGTAATTCGGCATATGCTATATACGTACCTCTCCGTGTCATCCTATTCCGTAGCTAGCATGAAGACACATGGTTTGGAGCATAGCCTCATTACAAAACCATTTTTAAGTTATACGCTCATACGCATAATTCAGAAGGATTTACTCGATGACTTCATTTGAAAATCATATATGTATAGTCATAAGGTTTTGGCCAAAGCTTTTCACATAAGGGTTGTAGGGTTTGTTACATAGCTAAAACAAAAACCACCCTCACCTGAACCGTGATGAAACAAGGATCGAGCACCAAGTGCCTGAACAATCAAAAGCTCTCCACCCTGGAGATAAACTGTACAAAAGACCACAAGACGTGTTCGTGAGACTCGAGACTTCAATGAACCATATATGACGCACGGCAATGAAGTGAATATGAATGAATGCATATATGATCATGTTATATCATAAAAACGTTCATGTGCACTATTAATGCGATTAAGGCATATAACAAGCCATTCATTCAAATACTTTCAAGAAATGAAGGTATCATACTCATTTATTTCATATCCTTCATAATTCTTAGCAATATCTTACAAAATCTTAGAACCATAATCATATTATACCTTCAAACATGTTTACATTGAGTATGATACACAAAAAGGCCAAGAACATCACTTAAGACATCAAAAGAATGCAAGAATGTACTTAATATTTCATATAGAAGTATTCAAGCCACGTCATAGCAATTCACTAAAAGCATACTTTAAACCTCATCCAAATATCATGAAATTGCACCATAATACTCCTAACACCTAGCCAAACAAGTTCATAGTTCAACACGAAAGGAGATAAAATCATTAAGGAGGGGAAACAAATCAAAAACCGAAGAGGAAGTAACGAAGACTGCGCATGGGAAGTGACACGGGGGTGTCACCAACCCTAGCCCAACTGAGCCACGGGCGTGGCTCAGTACAGAACTGCCCAGAAGGTGTGACACGCCCGTGTCTCCCTCTTATGAGTAAATGAGACACGGGGGTGTCACGGTACAGAATTTGAGGCGCATGCAAGACCTAACCGGCAAAACTGAACTCAAACAAACTCAATCCAAAGGCATACCAAATGAACTCCAAATGCTCTGAAACTTAATATGCAACATATTTGGCATGTTATGAACATTTTTCATTTAGAGTGCAAAAGCTAAATCACACGTTAAGATCATCGAAACCGTGAAACAAAACTGGGTCGCTACAATCGGACATATGAGCCCTAATGATTCTATCATGCCTTGATCAAGTACTTAGGGCTTAAATTTGGATCTGAAACTTTGGGGAATGCATGCTAACATACCAAACAACTAATATACATCATATATATGCAAAATGGTACAATTTAAAGCACATTAGAATGACCAACAAGTTACCAAACACAACAGCAACAATTCTGTCAAAGATCATGCATAAGAACAGGCCATGTCTTGCGGTTTTGAGGCTTAAAATGGATCCAAAAACTTGAAACATGAATGCTAACATATAGAACAATGAGTGTACATAAGATCCATGCAATTTCACCCGAAATGGAGACCATTTGATCAAGCAACAACACCATATTTCACACAGCAGTTCGAAAACAGGGGAAACAGTTTGAACATCAAGTTTGGAGCTCCAAATCTCATAATTTCATAAAAGGGTCAAGAGATGAAATCCTCCTAACATCCTATACTATCAGTTAGGAAAGAAATAAGCCAAGAAACAAGTTCATATGATCACATATAAGCAAGAAATTCAGCCACACAAACATATAGGTCACAAGAGCAAAAACCCCTAAAAGTTCATACCAATCTCATAATTCAAACCCTAATCAAATCTGATCCAAATCATGTTTTAAATAGATGAAATCAAGCATAATTGAGTAGAGAAGACATAAATATTCATACCTTGAAGTTTTGGTGAAGGAAGATGGTGATTTGAGCTCAAAATCACAAAGGGCCAAGGTTTTTCTCTTCCTTTCTCCTCTCTCTTTCTCTCGATCAGTTCCAGCTGAAAATGGAGATGTGTGGTTCGGTTTTCAGAGCAAAAGGGAAGAGAAAGGGGCTTAACTCAAGGTGGATAAGTCATGGTTAAGGTATGGTTAGGTTAAGGGGTGTAATGGGGTCCCACCATGAAGACTAGTCAACAAAAGGAGCTCTTCTTGCACGAGTTGTCCGTTACGGTTGGATTTCGGAGGTCTTAATGATTTCAAAAAGGTATGAGGCTTGTTCCATTGTCTCCGAATCGTCGATACGAAGGCAACAGAGGTGTCGGAATTCGAATCCGAATTCCCGAGCTCAAGATATCACGCACGGAACCAAGGGTGCGCTAATTTCTCGTTAGCCCCCGACTTGGTTCCAAAAATCAAAATAAATTCGTAAACACGTCAAATGAATCCGAAAACATAAACCGAGCATAGAGACATGTTCATAACACACATATTTACGACATACTAAATTTCCATACCAATCCGATATCATTACATATATGAACGAAGCACAAATAGAACACTCATGCGCATGAACGAATTCATATAGTTATGAATAAATTACTAAACTTAAATTCCATATTAAATAAATTAAACAAACTAATAACATGTTGTAATTAATTAAAGAAATTACCGAAACAGTTAAGGTAACGTGAAACCTCAATTAAGAAATTAAACACTAAATATCAAAGTAAAATAAAATGAATTAAATTAAAATAGAAATAGTTTATAGTTTGAATCAAATATAAACATTTATAAACAATTAACCATATAATTAAAATTTATAAACAAATACGTCACATTATTTTAAACTGAAAAACTGGGGCGTTACAATCTCTCCCCCTTAAAAAGAATCCGTCCTCGGATTCAAAGCACGCTTGAAAACAAACAATGAGAGATTCCCCATCTCTCACAAACAACAAGGAGAGAGCCCCGTCTCTCGAGCAACAATGAGAGAACCCCGTCTCTCCAACAACAATGAGAGAACCCCGTCTCTCGCAAACAAAGAGAGTACCCCGTCTCTCAAACAAAAATAAGAGAATCCCCGTCTCTTAACCGAAAATAAAGCAAGGAAGTCTCCAATACTCCCAAGCAACTCACGCAAAAACCAAATTTAAAATCACTTAAGGCACCCAACGCAAGTAGTAAGTGTCGCCCACATTGATTTTCAAATGCTCCAAGTAATTTGCCACCATACAAGATTAAAACACCTAGCATAGAAATTACGTAGGTTAAATTTGCATGGATGCATGTATCATGAATGCTATAAGTACCGTTCACCGTAGTTGCAAAAATTTAAGTTGTGAATTGTCGTTGTCCAAGGTATGCTCTGTCCTGAATGTAGTTCAGTGCCCAGCTTGTCTTGAACCTCTTCAGGGTTCTCCGGTGAAGCGATTGATGAATCCTTTTAAGGATCATATTCTTAGATCCGTTCCGACTTGTACTGTTTCCAGTCTTCACCATTTCCCTCAATCCTCATTCGCCCAACCAACTCTTTTGAATTAACCGAATTTGACTTCCCGAATACCCTTGGACCACCCGCCTCGAAGTTAGGTCCATAGCTACTAGCTTACCCATATCGGAGTTTAGAATACCCTCAAGGATAACTACTCCTGACAACCTTGACGATTCAATCCCTACCTTGGGGTATTCGTCATTAGGATCTACCTTAACACGAATCCTTTTCCCTTTTCCGTTCATGTTACCTATTCATACTCTTTGACCCCTTAAGGTTATATTTGGCATCTAGCTCCACATTTCTTGAATCGAAGATAAAACGTTCCTGATGCGTTTTGAAGTTTGATGTAAGTCTTCCAATGATCATCTTTTCCGGTTTGGTTTCTGCGTGGATTTCCTTCCGGATCACCTTTGATAGAACCGATAACTTAATAATGTTGTCTCGGATCCCTTAATACTTCTACTAAATAAATCTTGGTCGACAACATCCCCTCATATAATAGATTGATCCAAATTTTCCTTTAGTTAATTCCATCTTAGGAGGTCACAGAAACTCCCATATAATTTCATCACTCCCAATTCGGAATTCCAGGCATAGAGTCGTTCAGTAAACTTTCTTCTTCATATCTCGAAAAGTCTTTCCCCGAATTTGGCATCGTCACTTCTCTCTTAACAACTTAACCATTACCGTCCTCTTATTCATTTCCAATGGCCACCATTAGGATTTCCGGATTCTCCTTAACTTGCATCCCCGTTGTTGCTATTGACATATTTATTCGAGCATTACTTCCATCTTCCATTTTCTCTCTCGGTCGTGCTCTCCCCCTTAAAATTTGCTCTCCCGGTTGAACTCTATTGATTCTTCTTTTATCGAAGTTCTTGATGAGTAAATCCCATTAGGTGAAGTTTAACTGATATAGAAATCAAGGATTTGACCTTTCAACTCCTTCCCTAGTTCTCTTGATATCCGAAACTCCTTTCTTAATTTTGTCCGGAACTCTAGTCTCACTTCTCCTTCTGAATTCTTGTTTCCGTTAACCTATCCTTTACTAGAAGTTCTTATTTCCCAAATTCACCTTCCTTCTAATGTCATCCTATTATTTCTCTTCCTCATAACTCAGATGCGGCTCGGTTGAATTGATACTTGATAGTTAAGGCGAAAAGACTTCCTATCAAGTAAACACTAAAATGCATGTTGGGTTAAAATGACAATGCATGAGTCACGTTTACATCAAGCAATTATACAATACATTAGCGCAACGAAACCAATTAGAAATGCAAGGATAACATAAGGTCAAAAGAATAAATAATTAATGCAAAATATGATGCACGTGCTATGAATGTTTTGGAACCTGTCACCAAGATGGTAAGTAGTTAGCTCGGTAGCTTTTCCTCGTTCCTCAAATCCCGAGGTTACTTTGACTCGGTGATTATCCCTTGCCTTTCCCACGGTCTTCAAGTTTTCCATGAGTCTCTTTTGCATCACTTGTATCTTCCACTATCCGAGATTGCAATTTCTTAATCCTTAATTCTTCCACGTCCACAGAGTTAGTATCCAAACTTCTCCTCGAAATTCGACCTTTACTTCTAATCGTCACCTCGATCAAGAATTCCGCGCTTATCTTTTGTGAATTTAATTCACCTCCAATTGCTTATACTTGAGCGCATGGTTTCCTTTCTTTCCCGTTTCCATTTGTTGCTCCATATCTTCCAATTTAACCTCACAGCATGACAATTCAGCTTGGATTTGGAAAAATGAACTCAAATCCTGTTCTCAATATCACCACCTTCCCTCTATTTGTGTTTACCCAATGCTTGCCTTCTAAAACCCGACTTCTAATCACTAGGCTTAGTTCGAAGTCCTTCTTTGTAGAACCTTGATGCATAACCTCTACCGGACCCCTGTTGTCTCTACTCCTCTTAATGACTAGTACCTATTCCATGATCCAAATCCGAGACCAAAATGTCTTCAAGGCTTTGTTTAATTCATTCCTTAGGTTGAAAGATCCTGTTGAATCCAATTAATGCACTCCAAGTAGCCGATTCTCATAAGTTAGTCTTTTGAATCTCAACAATCCCATGATTAACTCCTATTCCGATTTCACCAAATGTCTCCCTGCCATCGCATCTCTAGATTCAATCTTCCCAAAGTATCCTACCCATCTTCCATGTCTCAAAAAGGTTTGCAATCAATCTTCTTTGTCCTAGAACTTGGCCGTGGTTTGATATCATCTTTATAAGCTGGAAATCATAACTCATTTCAAGAATGGATGCATGCGATTAGTGCATGCTCATGACACATTTTCAACAATTATTGCAAGGATCCTTATGTAAATGCAACAGATAGTCCAACGAAATTCAAAAAGGAAAGCCAAATTCATGTTCAAGATCAATGCAATGCACACATTGTCATATAGTCCCTAAGCCGTACGACCTAGACTGTCTCACACACGACACTAGAACACCGGTTTTGCAACCGGGCTCTGATACCACTTAAGGATGTAGCACCCCGCACGTGAGGCACCACATCCCCCGCACTATGGCTCAACACGAGTAACGAAACAGCTAATCCGCACCCATATCAAACCATAGCGAACAGGAGACAAACATAAAAACCTTCCTAAGCCAGGCGGAGCTAGACCCTGCAATAACAACCAAAGTACGATGCATAGCAAAACCAAAGTTCAAGTATACCAACCATAAGCAGAATTTGGGCTCTTCAGGCCTCTTTTAATTCAATAGCAAAACTCAGCAACAACGTTTCAATAATAGTTACATAATTATACAAGTTCATGATATAAAAGAACGAATCATACATAATTCCAATACATAAACGAGTGCAGGGACTCTCCTAACTTAACTCGACCACTTAAAGACTCCAAACATCTCCGCCTAGCCCGAAATTCCAAAGCCAAACCTGCACACTAAAGTGTTGGGGAGGGAGAGGGTCAGTCTCTAGAAGACTGAGTGAGCAGGAGCGATACATAAATATATAGAACATGCACATGCAAGTCATAAATCCCGAGCAAGGTTTTATTTGAATTTAGTTCCCGAAAGGGACAAGAAAATAGATAGACAATGCTCGACTTTTACGACTAATTCATATTAAATTCATTCCCTTCATAAATCATACATAATTATAAGGCTCGGCGAGTGAGCGTGCACAATCTCCAACCGAACTCCGACCGTGTACGACAAATATCAATAATATGTTGATTAGGTGTTCATGCAATATATCATAATACATGCAGACCATATATCATAAATCATAGCGTTTGGGCAATCCGTGTTCCGGCTTTCCCGCACGGTGCATAATTCTATCAAAACATATACATAAGAAGAGGCATAAATCCTAACCAACCTTCTTCCTCCAGGTGGTGGACGGGCTTGCAAGACCCGGCCACCGGTTTATACATGGGCCAATGGGGGTACATGAATTCCCCAAAGGCACTCAGCTCCCATTCCCCGCTAAACCTCCTAGCGAGGGCCGGTATCACCGTAGTTGGTTGGGACTAGTATATGGGATCCCCGTCAGCCCTTGCTTCCTCGGTTAGCCACATATACTAAGTCCCGGGGCCCGTTAAATCAGAAGTCATAAATCAGAAATGTGACTCGCCAAAACATTTCAATTCATAAGTACATAACATAATTCATAAGTACATAACATAATTCATAAATACATATCATAATTCATAAGTACATATCATAATTCATAAATCTTTTGAAAAGGGTTTACTCGATCAATACATACTATAAGAAATCATACCTTACCGTGTAATTCGGCATATGCTATATACGTACCTCTCCGTGTCATCCTATTCCGTAGCTAGCATGAAGACACACGGTTTGGAGCATAGCCTCATTACAAAACCATTTTTAAGTTATACGCTCATACGCATAATTCAGAAGGATTTACTCGATAACTTCATTTGAAAATCATATATGTATAGTCATAAGGTTTTGGCCAAAGCTTTTCACATAAGGGTTGTAGGGTTTGTTACATAGCTAAAACAAAAACCACCCTCACCTGAACCGTGATGAAACAAGGATCGAGCACCAAGTGCCTGAACAATCAAAAGCTCTCCACCCTGGAGATAAACTGTACAAAAGACCACAAGACGTGTTCGTGAGACTCGAGACTTCAATGAACCATATATGACGCACGGCAATGAAGTGAATATGAATGAATGCATATATGATCATGTTATATCATAAAAACGTTCATGTGCACTATTAATGCGATTAAGGCATATAACAAGCCATTCATTCAAATACTTTCAAGAAATGAAGGTATCATACTCATTTATTTCATATCCTTCATAATTCTTAGCAATATCTTACAAAATCTTAGAACCATAATCATATTATACCTTCAAACATGTTTACATTGAGTATGATACACAAAAAGGCCAAGAACATCACTTAAGACATCAAAAGAATGCAAGAATGTACTTAATATTTCATATAGAAGTATTCAAGCCACGTCATAGCAATTCACTAAAAGCATACTTTAAACCTCATCCAAATATCATGAAATTGCACCATAATACTCCTAACACCTAGCCAAACAAGTTCATAGTTCAACACGAAAGGAGATAAAATCATTAAGGAGGGGAAACAAATCAAAAACCGAAGAGGAAGTAACGAAGACTGCGCATGGGAAGTGACACGGGGGTGTCACCAACCCTAGCCCAACTGAGCCACGGGCGTGGCTCAGTACAGAACTGCCCAGAAGGTGTGTGATACGAACTCCACGTACTTGCCGTGAAACCCTATATCAATACTTGGAGTTCTTGAATCTGATCGTCCAATTCAAGGTTGAAAATAAGAGGAGTGTGACCCGTTTGCTATATTGAGCAAAGAACCAACACTATCAGATTGTAAGTAACGCACCCCGTCGACTATAAGGAGTCGAGAAATAACGTTATCCGGGAAAGGGGTTTGAAACCCTAATGTCGTTCAGCAAAGAACTTGAGAGAAAAATCTCACTTGAATGAAAATTCAATAATTTTACTTCTTGATTGAAAGAAAAACAAGTTACAATGCTGAATATAAAGATGCATGCATGGAAACCTAAGAGACACTAGAATACTAAAGGCCACAAGCTATTCCCGCCACTTGCCATGAAGGCTTACAAAAGTGGGCTTAAATAAACTAATATGCAGCTAAATAATGATAAAATAAAGGCCCAAATAATACTATAATAGGCTTAGGGCCAAATTACATCATTTCCACACTTTGGACTTCAGAAATTGGACATAAAAACATTGAAGTATTCTGAATTTGGTTCAGCAGCCCATCTTGAAGGTTGGAGTCCAGTTTGAGCAAATTGGTTTAAGAGATTTCCAACTTCCTCTTGGATAATTTTGGCCCGAGCTCTTGTAATTGGACCACCATAACTTTGTTCCTTTTGTATGCTATCTCCTTGAGTTGTGGATCGGTCCAGCTCTTCATTTGGGACAAGATATGGCCGCGGTTCATCATGATTCACATCAGTGTGACACGCCCGTGTCTCCCTCTTATGAGTAAATGAGACACGGGGGTGTCACGGTACAGAATTTGAGGCGCATGCAAGACCTAACCGGCAAAACTGAACTCAAACAAACTCAATCCAAAGGCATACCAAATGAACTCCAAATGCTCTGAAACTTAATATGCAACATATTTGGCATGTTATGAACATTTTTCATTTAGAGTGCAAAAGCTAAATCACACGTTAAGATCATCGAAACCGTGAAACAAAACTGGGTCGCTACAATCGGACATATGAGCCCTAATGATTCTATCATGCCTTGATCAAGTACTTAGGGCTTAAATTTGGATCTGAAACTTTGGGGAATGCATTCTAACATACCAAACAACTAATATAAATCATATATATGCAAAATGGTACAATTTAAAGCACATTAGAATGACCAACAAGTTACCAAACACAACAGCAACAATTCTGTCAAAGATCATGCATAAGAACAGGCCATGTCTTGCGGTTTTGAGGCTTAAAATGGATCCAAAAACTTGAAACATGAATGCTAACATATAGAACAATGAGTGTACATAAGATCCATGCAATTTCACCCGAAATGGAGACCATTTGATCAAGCAACAACACCATATTTCACACAGCAGTTCGAAAACAGGGGAAACAGTTTGAACATCAAGTTTGGAGCTCCAAATCTCATAATTTCATAAAAGGGTCAAGAGATGAAATCCTCCTAACATCCTATACTATCAGTTAGGAAAGAAATAAGCCAAGAAACAAGTTCATATGATCACATATAAGCAAGAAATTCAGCCACACAAACATATAGGTCACAAGAGCAAAAACCCCTAAAAGTTCATACCAATCTCATAATTCAAACCCTAATCAAATCTGATCCAAATCATGTTTTAAATAGATGAAATCAAGCATAATTGAGTAGAGAAGACATAAATATTCATACCTTGAAGTTTTGGTGAAGGAAGATGGTGATTTGAGCTCAAAATCACAAAGGGCCAAGGTTTTTCTCTTCCTTTCTCCTCTCTCTTTCTCTCGATCAGTTCCAGCTGAAAATGGAGATGTGTGGTTCGGTTTTCAGAGCAAAAGGGAAGAGAAAGGGGCTTAACTCAAGGTGGATAAGTCATGGTTAAGGTATGGTTAGGTTAAGGGGTGTAATGGGGTCCCACCATGAAGACTAGTCAACAAAAGGAGCTCTTCTTGCACGAGTTGTCCGTTACGGTTGGATTTCGGAGGTCTTAATGATTTCAAAAAGGTATGAGGCTTGTTCCATTGTCTCCGAATCGTCGATACGAAGGCAACAGAGGTGTCGGAATTCGAATCCGAATTCCCGAGCTCAAGATATCACGCACGGAACCAAGGGTGCGCTAATTTCTCGTTAGCCCCCGACTTGGTTCCAAAAATCAAAATAAATTCGTAAACACGTCAAATGAATCCGAAAACATAAACTGAGCATAGAGACATGTTCATAACACACATATTTACGACATACTAAATTTCCATACCAATCCGATATCATTACATATATGAACGAAGCACAAATAGAACACTCATGCGCATGAACGAATTCATATAGTTATGAATAAATTACTAAACTTAAATTCCATATTAAATAAATTAAACAAACTAATAACATGTTGTAATTAATTAAAGAAATTACCGAAACAGTTAAGGTAACGTGAAACCTCAATTAAGAAATTAAACACTAAATATCAAAGTAAAATAAAATGAATTAAATTAAAATAGAAATAGTTTATAGTTTGAATCAAATATAAACATTTATAAACAATTAACCATATAATTAAATAACTAAATCGCGCAATTTATAAACAAATACGTCACATTATTTTAAACTGAAAAACTGGGGCGTTACACGGGGAGCGTTTACCGCTACACATTTGTGAAGGTCGACGATAGAGAGAAGTTAATCTCAGAAATGCACACTGAAGATGAGTGTATTCAATACGAGGTTCGTTGTATAGTTTTCGTTGTAACTTCTACATAAGCAATTTTTGATATATAATTCATATGTTGTTATGAATTTTCATAAATAGTTGAGGTACCAGAAAGCCCGTGCGGAGGAGGCGTGACTGGTGCTTAAGGATCCACGTTACGTTCAATTGAATGATTTTATGTTATTGTCTCAGGCACAAGGGGGTCCAAACAAGAAATTGAGGGTCACTGGATTGAATCATTTGGCAAAGACCTCTCCGACGGTGGCTTCTAGTGCAGGGTCGTCATCTTATCGCCCAAGTCAAGTTTTCCCACGGGAAGACAGTGAGATTAAAGAAGTGAAGGATGAAATTAAAGAGATCAAACAATCCCAGAAGCAGGTGCTAGGTACCTTGCAACAAGTGCTCGCGACAATCAAACGCAAGGCAAGGGAAAATTTATGCCTGATCGGACGGATGATGACGAGTACGATGCAACAGCTGATGATGACGAAGGTACATGTATATTTGTGTAATTTGCACTGCAATTATAATTGAACTTGGTCGATGTTTTTGCTGCAGTTAGTTAGTTAACTCTTCATATACTTGAGGTAATAAAGATGGGCGTGAAAGTTGCGGCACAAATGGTGGTCAAATTTGTTGTGTTTTGCGGTTTCTTACTATTTTACGTAGAAAATGTGTGAAATGTGCTGCATTCTGACTTTTTGGGCAGACATGGGTGCATAAACGGTTTGATAGTGGCCGTTTTTGGCCATTATGGGAAGAAATGGTGTGGATGTTACTGTGTTTTCTTTTTTTTCCCCAAAAATAATGCAATAACAGTGCGAAAGTTACCGTTTTTTTAGTTGTTTTAGTGTTGTTTTTAGCAGCAATGGTGTTAAAGTGCATAAGTTTTTTTCTTTTAGGTAGAAATGGGTTCAGAAATGCTTTGAAAGTTGATATTTTTTGTATTTTCTGGTCTGAAATGGGCGTGGACATGGTGTGTAAGAAATGGTGTCTGAAATGGGTACAGAAATATCTCTGAAGGTTGCTTTTTTGCCTGTTTTGGTGCTATTGTTGGCAGCAATGTTGTTAGATCGGCTATGTTTTTATGTTTTTGGCAGAAAGTTTATGTTTTTGGGATTTTTTCCTCTGAAATGGGTTCCAACTTGTTATGTAAGTTGCTGTTTATACCTGTTTGTTGTTGTTTATCGCTGAAACGGGTGTAGGCAAGGAACTCAAAGTAGCTTAAATCACTTGTACTAGCACCTCTATGTATTGCTTTTCCTGGCAACCTACAATCCTAATCGGAACTGATCTATTAATTCGAAATTCTAATTTACATTTCTTCAATGTACGGTAAAGTTGAGGTGATATTGTTTGATGATTTACATTCTCTGATTCTACGAACACATTTTAAGTACTTATGACTTTAAAACATTGTTTGGTAATGCTTGGTTTCATATGTTTGGTTATGAATGGTTTCATATTCTGGAATACTTATGGAATTACAACAGCTTTCATTTATTTGGATGCTTCGTTTCATATATTTGATGCATTTTGGTGCTTTTGAGAATGGGATTAAAAATAAAAAAGCAGAAACACGATTTTATTTTAAAAAATTCCGACGGAATCCCATCGGAAATCCGTCAGTAAACGTAACGGTTTAATAATAAACACCAAGGAAAAACCAACAAGCATTCCGTCGGAATATCCAACGAAAAACCGATGTCCATATCCGTCGGTTTTCTAAAACATTACAAATTAGGATCTAAAGACTCCAACGAATAGATCCAGTCGGAAAGCCGTCGGAATCAGATAGCGACGGCAAACCGACGGGATACATCCCGTCGGGATACCCTTATCAAGAATACCCATTGGAATATTCCAACGTGTCATACCGTGGCAAAGCCATCGGAATGTCGTTGTGCGGACCACGACGGTTAACCGACGGACTACCCCGTCGGAGTGTGTCCAAAATCGTCTAAGCACACGTCTGTCGAAACGCCGTCGGAAGGATGTCGGAATTGCATAACCGACGGGATTCCAAAGACCGCTCCCATCGAAATTAATATTCCGACGATGGTTTATCCAACGCCTCAACTGTCATCAGGATACCGTCGGATTGCCGTCGGTATTCATTTGTACCGACGGAATTCCAATGGGATTTCTTAGAATCCCATCGGTTTATGCCCGTCGATTTTCGGGTAGATTTTTGCAGTGTCGATAAGGTACGTTACGTTATGTTATGTTCTGAGCGAGTTAAGTTACGTAAGAATGAAATATGATATTGTTGGAAAACATCAGAGTATGCGCAGCGGAAAGTTTAAAATTTTCCAAAAGTTCATTTGTTATCTTAAAATTTTCGTATTTTATCGTAGGGTGGTTTAGAAACTTACAAAGGTAGAAGCTTTCTAGTGATGTCGTTACCGCCTAACGAACACCCTTCAAGCGAAATCCCTCGAACGGCCTTTGAATTAGACTCCAAATTAGAATCCCTCCAAAGCATATCCACACCACTCCTAGAACACGATCAACCGAGTGAGAATGCTAGTTCTATGGCTTGTGTTAGGCTAGGACATTTTACTTTGAAAACTTTTCTTTTATTTTTCTCAAAAACATAACACTTCTTGTGTGTTGGTCTAAAGATTAAGAGAAGCACCTCCTCTAGTATAAATAGTAGTGGGGTTCGAACCTATTAGGGCTTCTCTAAGCCTAGAGGACTTTTATTTTCTTGCTCACTAATTAACTAATTAATTATAATTTAATTGGAAGAATAAGTTCCCAACTTGTTCTCCAAGTCTTGCAAGAATAACCTTCCCTCTCCTACAATAGGAAGTTTGACTTTTCAACCTTCTCTAAGTTAAAAAGTCAATATTCAATAAATTAATTAATTCCTAATTAATTATTTATTGGGTTAAGTCAATTTGAGAATAGTCTTAACAATTAATTTAATAATTAACTAAAAGATTAAAATTAATTAATTATAATTTAATATAATTCACGTGTAATATAATTACACAAATGGAATCACGTACGTTCTAACGCCCCAGTTTTTCCGCTATTCAAGTATGACGTATATGTTTATCAATATGTGTAATTAAATTAATCTGGTATAATTTCAACTATTATTTCTCTTGTTAGTTTAATTTTGAAAATGAATTCTTGAAACGTTTATGCCTATGTGATTGTGTTTGAGTGTCGTTTCTATTCGATTTGATTTTCGTTTTTCGTGAAAACTTGGTATGAGTGAATTATTTGTATTATGATCATCTTTTTACTCGTTTTATGTTTCCGGATTCTTTTGTTTGAGTTTTGAATTTATTTTGAGTTTTGGAACCAAAACGGGGGCTAACGAGCAATTACCGCACCGTTGGTTCCGTATGTGATATCTTGAGCTCGGGAACTCGGAATCGAGTTTCGTCACCTCCATTGGACTCGTATCAACGATTCGGATCCGATGGAACAAACCTAATATTTTTCTAAGATCATTTAGATTCCCAAATTTCAACCAGAAAGAGCATCTCGCTCCTAAAACGACCATTCATGACCCTACCTAAGCTACGGACCTAAAATAACACACCTAGACCCTACCCAAAGACCTAACCCCACTTGCACACTCTCTCTCACCCCTTTTCAGCCCCAAAACCGAGATCCCTTCCCCTTTACAACCCACATTTTCAGCCAACAAGAAGAAAAGAAGAAGAGAACTATTCGAACCTTGGAGATTTGAGCTCATCTCCTTACCTTTTCTCCTCCAATTTAAAGGTAAGTCCATTTTTGATATGTGTATCTCCTTGTGGTTCTTTCAAGTCCAATATTGCATGATTTTACCATGTTTTGAATTAGAATTGATATATATGATGAATAGTAAGGGTTTCATGAATTTTGGAGATCCAATCTTGGTTCCTTGCATTTTCTTTGAGTTGCATGAGTAATAAATGATCCTAAAGCATGTATTATGTTAGTATGGACTTATTTTGCTTGGTGGTTGAATATCGAATGCATGGCCATTAATGATTTTGGAGGAATTGGTTTTGATCTCATCTCTTTGCATGTATTGCATGGTTTGGCTTGGGTTAATCCATTTCTTGGTATGAATTACTTGAATTCTTGATAATTTAACTTATCTTAATGTTTTAGCTTGGTGTTGTGTATGTTTGGTTGAGTTTTAAGATGCTCTTGTAGAGTTTTGGCTACTCCCGCGTAAGTACCCTGCTGCTGCTGTGTTGTGGGCTCGAACAAAAAATCCGCGAGGGTGGATTTTTGGCTTTGAAGAAATCCATGGGGGTGGATTCTGTCCAGCCTGTTTTTGTTACTCCGATTCCATTTTTCTTCGCTCGTTTGATCTTCCTCCACCTCTTTTATAACTTTTTTGAGATACTAACATGTTTTATAATGTGTTACCTTGTGTGTTATGAAGTTTCATGATTTTTCGTGGAATATTTTCCGAGTTATACCTCAAGGTGTCATCATTGCTCCTCATATGCGCATGCATGGATCTTTGCTCTCAATGTGAACCCTAATTGCTTATGTAACTCTTATTTTAAGGCTTGTATGATATGTATACATGTTATACCATATGTTATGACCGTTATTTGAATTTCTCAGATTTATTTGATATGAAATATGGAAGTTATGAACTCGAACGGATATGAATACCTCTTGAAATGAATGAATGACTTGGTTATATGTCTTTAAACTATTAATTGTGCACATGAACGTTTTCATGATATAATATCATCTCTTATGCTTTTATACCGTATTCATTACATTGTCGTGCGTCATCATATATGGTTAATTTGGAGTCTTGAGTCTCACGTATACACCATGTCGTTTCTTATACAGTTTCTCCAAGGTGGAGACGTGCCGGGTTCTTAGGACACTTTCAAGTCCTCTTGTTTTCTTCTTGGTATTGGTCGGTAAGGTGTAAAGGTGGGTTTCTCTTCTAGTAGCTAAAACGACCCTATATAAATCAACGTGCAAAGTTTGAAGCCAAAATGTATTTACTACATATATAAAGTCTTTTCTCGAGTAAATGATTTCAAACGTAAGCCTTTCTTTCATGAACCCTTACCCAATGTTTTGGCGAGATCAGTGAACACAATGTTTAATGGGGCCTGGGACTATGTGTACGTGGCTATCCGGGGAAGCTCGGGCTGACGGTGATCCCCGTGCATTAGTCCCAACAAACAATGACAGCGTAACTGGACCTCGTTAGGAGTTAGCGAGGAATGGACACTAAACACCATCTGGGGAGTCATGTAACCCCTTTTGGTCAATGAATGAGGTGGCCGGGTCTTGCTAACCCATCCACCGCCCGGAGGAAAAAGGTGTAAGTGTTTACGTTTATGAATGTTAATGATTATGTATGATTGCTAATGAACGAATGAATGAATGAACGAATGAATGAATGACTGTGGTATGATCACTAATGAATGAACGAATGAGTGATTAAATGCACACACGAGGTGGAGGTTGGAGAATTCGCTCTCTCGCCGGGCTCACGAAATGACCGCATGATTTTTAATGAATGAATGAAATTGATCGTTGTAATCCCGAGTGTTGTTATCCTTTGTTTTCACCCCACTTGGGGAAATGTTTTAAAACCTCGCACAGGATTATAGCTTGCACGTGAGGGTGTTTACATTCTGAAATATAAATATAGTATGCCTTGTTTTATATCCACCAGTCTCCTATAGGTTGAACCCGGCTTTGTTTTCAGTTCTTTTGCAGGTTTTGGAGTGCTAGGCGGGATTTTATGTCGGTCAAGTTCTGTAGTTAAGTCAGAGTCTTTCTACACGCGCTTTGTAATTTGATTAATTCATATTGAAACATGTATGAACGGTTTATGATTTATGATTTATGTTTGAATTTTCGGGAATAGGCATCTATGTTAGTTGAACCCGTCACCGGCTGCTTATATTGTGATTGGCATTATGTTTTGCTTCCACACATGCTTTTATCTTGTGGGATTTGTTTCCTTGGTTTCGAGGTTCTAGCTCCCGCCTAGCATAGGGTGTGAGTGGTCTCCCGTTCGCTGTGATTCGGATTCGGGTACGGACTTCCCATTTCGTAATCGGGTTTGGGTCATAGTACAAGGGATGTGGGGCCTTCTGTTTGGGGTGCTACATACGTGCCATGTGTGCATGACACATGGCAACCACGCAGGCTACGCGTGACACGTTGCAGTCACGTGTCCTTGACACGTGGCAATGCCCACGTGTTCCAATCTCTATTTTGATCAACAATTTGATCCTTCGTTAGTCATATTAACATCCTACCATAACCCTAGTGTTCTGGCATTTGTGTGTGACCCTTTAGGTTCATTATTCGATTAGCAGTGATAGTAGTTAATCAATTCCCATAATTAATTAATCACTTCACAGATCACACTACCGTAATCTAGCAATGGGCGTATGACCCCTAGCCGAATAACGAAATGAATCGAAGAACCTTTCAGTCAATGACAATCAGTGAAATAAGATCCTCCTACAACTCCATCTCTCAATCAAGAACTAAGGCATGGGAATATTCTTAGAGCCCAAATATTCTTGATCTTTAAAATTAAGTTCGTTTCAGATCCATTTCGATCTCAATCCTAGAAAACCCTATTTTTTAGATGTCTTGATCTTTTATCCACCTTGGCCAAGGGTTTAATATCCAATGGACTACGAACAACTCAATCAGTAAGAGATCATTCTTCTTCTTAACAAGTGTAGGTCCTTCATCGATTTTGTAGCGCCCGAAGTGACGAGCCACAACATCCCCTGCACCTAGCCCTGAACCTACATATGAAATAGAAATTCATACATGAGCCCAAGACTAAGCGAACGAGAACCTACACACACTCGCTAAGCCAGACGGAGCTAAGACATGACCAGAGCACGCAAAACAATAAGAAAGCGGAAGCATACAACCAAATCCAAGAAAATAAATCCACAAAAACGGGTTCAACTATCCCTAGAAGCCCGTCCCGAGTATATATAATTAGAATTCAAAGAACATACAAAATCAAATTCCAAAATACATACACAATTCGATTATCCAATTTAAATCATATACAAATATACAAATGTGACCGAATGTTAATGATATGCAACTCGAACTAGGTGACAAAACTTGACCAACTCACGACTCCGCCTAGCACGAATCAAAACCTGCAAGCTGAAAAGTTGAAATCAGAGGGTCAGTTCACCGATTGAGTGATGGGGCTAACGCACACCCACACACGTATACATATAGAGCAAAGCATGTAATAAGCAAAAGACTATGAATCGGGATAGGGTTTTGCAAACTAAAGTCATTTTTTCAAATCGAACTTATACTTATTTAAAACATAACAAGCTTAACATATTCATAATATAACTTAAGAGAAAGCTCCTATCCCGTTTCATAATCAACATATCATAACCGATTCTTATACCCAACGAGTATGGGTCTTACTCTAACTCCCCAATTATTAACATACGTATTAAAACAGAAAACACAAATCATAAACCAATCCAACCCAGACAACATGTAGTTCGGGGAGCAAACCCTTACTACTCTTACCAATGTACAAGGGGTAGCTAACCCACATTGTGCTTGAAGCACCACGCCTCTTCAACCTCCAAGAGTCATGCGTAAGTTCTTCAAATGAAAATCGTGCACAGGCTTAACCCGATAGCCCTTGCCTCCCTGGGCGTCCTTACCCATAATTCCCTGGGCCCGACAAATCTGAACACAACTTAACAGATAATAACTTGCAACATATCGTACTTAAAATGTAACAAACTTACATACCTCAACATACCTTACCTTGCAACTCGGCCTATGCTTTTAACGTACCTCTCCGTCTCATCCTAATTCATAGCATGTTGAAGAAGAGCAAAGCTTGCACGAAGAGACACGGTTTGGAGCATAGCCTTGTTGTAAAACACTTTCAAGCTCACATGTGCTCATACATATAGTTCGAAAGCATTTAATCTTATAACACGGTCATAAACGTATCTTATAAGCACATATCTATTATATAAATATAAGAGTATAGTCACATGATGGCTTGAAAATGAGCACATAGGGGTGTAGGTCATATTAACTAAAAAGAAACAAACCTAAACCTCACCTTTTACCAAAAGTGCTCACGGAGGAGTGTTGACGACCAAGAAGAAGCTAAATGGTGGATCCGACACCTCCCGAACTCAAATCTGAGATAAACAAACATTAGCTTCCCAGAATTAGCTCATATGAGACATTATAGAATCTCAAGTCTAAGGATTAATGAATCACGTAATTGACCTATGAGATATTTCCTAATCTGGAAGTTTCTGGAAACTTCCTTTCCCATTTAGGGATGTTGATAGGAATTAGGATGATGTGAATCATAAGACAAGGCCACACTTTGGTCCAACAAGGCCACACTTCGATCCAAATGATGATATGATCACAACTCAAGATGAACCAAGTTATGTTGGACCTATCACAAGGTCACGGTCCAAAAGAATGCAAGAAGAAGTTCAATCTCTTTTGATCCAAATAACTCAAGATTAGCTCCAAGAAGACAATTATTTAGCTGGACCCAATCCACCTTGTTTCAATGTCTTAGTGATAGAATTTTAAGCCCAAATTGTGTTAAGTTTATTGTAATTTGGCCCTGAACTATTATATTATACTTTGGGCCATCTTTTTATTTATTTTGCATGCATTTCGATTAGGTTAAGCCCATTTTATTCAGCCTACAAGAAAGGTGACGGGATTAGCTTGTCTCTTTGAATTCTGAATTGTCTCTTAGAATTCCCATGCATGCATCTTTATATTCCAGCCTTGTAGTTCGAAATATTCAGTCAAAAAATGAATGAATTGTGATTCAAGTGAGTTATACTCACAAGTTCTTAGTTGAACGACACCGGAGTTTCAAACCTCCACCGGATAATGTCATTTCCCGACTCATTATAGTCGACGGGGTGCATTACTTATCAAATCTGATAGTGTTGGTTCCTTGCTCATTATAGCAAACGGGTCACACTCCTAGAAATTTGATAGTGTTGGTTCCTTGCTCTGATACCAAATGATACGAACTCCACGTACTTGACGTGAAACCCTATACCAATACTTGGAGTTCTTGATTTTCGATCGTCCACTTCAAGGTTAAAATAGAGGAGTGTGACCCGTTTGCTATAATGAGCAAGGAACCAACACTATCAGATTTCAATTATAGGAGTGGGACCCGTTTGCTATAATGAGCAAGGAACCAACACTATCAGATTTGATAAGTAATGCACCCCGTCGACTATAATGAGTCGGGAAATGACATTATCCGGTGGAGGTTTGAAACTCCGGTGTCGTTCAACTAAGAACTTGTGAGTATAACTCACTTGAATCACAATTAATTCATTTTTTGACTGAATATTTTGAACTACAAGGCTGGAATATAAAGATGCATGCATGGGAATTCTAAGAGACAATTCAGAATTCAAAGAGACAAGCTAATCCCGTCACCTTTCTTGTAGGCTGAATAAAATGGGCTTAACCTAATCGAAATGCATGCAAAATAAATAAAAAGATGGCCCAAAGTATAATATAATAGTTCAGGGCCAAATTACAATAAACTTAACACAATTTGGGCTTAAAATTCTATCACTAAGACATTGAAACAAGGTGGATTGGGTCCAGCTAAATACTTGTCTTCTTGGAGCTAATCTTGAGTTATTTGGATCAAAAGAGATTGAACTTCTTCTTGCATTCTTTTGGACCGTGACCTTGTGATAGGTCCAACATAACTTGGTTCATCTTGAGTTGTGATCATATCATCATTTGGATCGAAGTGTGGCCTTGTTGGACCAAAGTGCGGCCTTGTCTTATGATTCACATCATCCTAATTCCTATCAGATGTTCTCACGCCGGATATCTCAGTGATGAAGTACTTGTAACAATCACCCTTATGTATTATCAACGCATCATCGTATGTACATATCACTCCATGAAACTGAGTGATCCTTCAAAAGGACATAATCACATAAGCAAGTCTCAACATAGTCAAGGTCGACACTCCCACTGTCTGTCGGAATTGTCGACTTGGAGAAGTTTCTAATCCTAGCCTATGGAGTTGAGAACTTGTTTCATGTGCCGTTCCCATAAGGGCAAAGTTCTGAATGGCCTCATCGGATTAGGGGAGTTCAAAACATGCAAAATACACTAAAACCCAAACAGACATAAATAAGCACATAAAGAAGTGATTGTCTATGAACAAAATCATTTCGTTTATTATTCAAAGACTGTTTGTGATTTTACAAGGAAATAGTAAAGCAAACATCTGCTTTAAGGGCACTATTCCTAACAATCTCCCACTTGCCCGTCAAAGCCACTTAGGTGCTAATCTAAGTCCCATCTTATGAAGATGTCCTTCGAAAGCCTGTTGGCATATGGCTTTAGTAAGTGGATCTGCCATGTTCTCTGTCGATGTGACCCTTTCAATTTGTACATCTCCTTCTCTTGATTATATCACGGATTAAGTGATACTTCCTCAAAATGTGCTTGGTCCTTTGGTGAGATCTTGGTTCTCTTGCTTGAGTAACCGCCCCGGTGTTGTCACAAAACACTGTAACGGGGTCTTTAATGCTAGGAACTATACCCAGCTTGTGGATAAAGTTTCTTACCCAAACACCTTCCTTAGTAGCATCATTTGCAGCTAAGTATTCGGCCTCAGTGGTCGAATCTGCAGTGGTCACTTGCTTGGAACTTTTCCAAATCACTGCTCCGCCATTCAGGCAGAATATGTATCCTGATATGGATTTAAAGTCATCCATGTCCGATGCAAAGCTTGCATGAGGGTAGCTTCTAATTACAAGATCTTCCTGGCCTCCGTAAACCAAGAACAAATCCTTAGTTCTTCTTAAGTACTTAAGGATGTCCTTTACAGCAGTCCAGTGACCTTCACTGTGTCACCCTTGTCCCACATCAGGGAATTAAGTTCAGTATATAAGTTAAAGAGTCCAAGAATAACCAATGGATATCCCTTTTGGGCAGTGGTTTAGGCCCAATTTCAGGTTATACTCGGTGGGCTTGGAGACTTGCGCTAGCGTCCAACGGGCCCGTGGAACTGGGGCGTGACATTCACCAGGTTCAAATTGGAATCGGCTAGTCACACTGAGTGCATATGCCATATTCAGTCGAGTACATAGCATTACATACATTATGCTTCCTATGGCTGATGCATAAGGAATTTTGGACATCCTGGACTTTTCAAGTTCAGTCTTGGGACACAGCTTCTTCGAAAGAACTGTTCCCGAGCCCATTGGACGTTTTCCACGTTTGGATTCTTCCATACTAAACCTCTTTAGTATTTATCTATGTAAACCGACTGTGATAATCCTAACAATCTCCTAGATCTATCCCGATAGATCTTTATCCCGAGAATGTAGGATGCATCACCAAGATCTTTCATCTCAAATTGGTTCGATAACCAAGACTTTGTTACTTTCATGTCATCCTTCGCATTCCCAATGAGAAGGATGTCATCTACATAAAGTATCAGAAATTGAACCGAGGTTTCCAATTCTTTGTTGTACACGCAGGATTCATTCGGATTTTGAATAAAGCCAAATGATTTGACTGCTTCATCAAACCGAATATTCCTATTCTTAGAAACTTGTTTCAATCCATAGATTGAACGTTGGACCTTACAAACCTTTTGTTCGCTCCTACTGAATGTGAAACCCATGGGTTACTCCATGTAAATGTCTTTGTCAATGTCTCCATTGAGAAAGGCAGTTTTCACATCCATTTGCCATATTTCGTAGTTATAATATGCTGCAATGGCGAGCAATATCCTAATGAACTTTTGTATTGCAACCGGGGAGAAGGTTTCATCAAAGTCTACACCTGGTCTTTGAGTAAAACCCTTAGCAATTAATCTTGCTTTAAAGGCTGCCACGCTTCCATCTACTCTAAGTTTGTGCTTATATATCCATTTGCACCCTATAAGCCTGATCCTATTAGGTGGATCAACCAAGGTCCAAACTTGATTAGAGTACAAGGAATCCATTTCGGATTTCATTACTCCTTTCTACTATTCAGAGTCCGAATCCAATAGTGCCTCCTCATAAGTTAATGGATCATTATCCACTTGAGATGTTTGGTGGAGAAAACCATACCATCTCTCTGGTTGTCTAGGAATACGTTTAGAACGTCTTACTAGAGGAGGATTTACGCGTGTATCACTCTCTACGATTGACTGAGGGACGCTTCCTCCAAACTTAGCGTGGGACCTTGGTCTCGAACCTCTTCGAGTTCTGCGATCTTGCCTTTCTTTTCTTTAAGGAACGAGTCCTCAAGAAAAGTAGCATTTTTAGACACAAAGACCTTTTGTTCAAGGGGATCATAGAAATTATATCCTATTGACTCTTTAGGATATCCTATGAAGTTGCACAAGCTTGATCTAGCTTCAAGCTTATCTCCCACTGTCCTCTTCACGTAAGCAGAACAACCCCAAATTCTTAAGTAAGAATAATTAGGGATTTTGCCAAACCACATTTCAAATGGGTTCTTAGGTACAGATTTCGAAGGAACAAGATTCATAATCTTAACTGCTGATTCTAAGGCAGAACCCCAGAACGAAGGTGGCAATTCAGTGAAGCCTATCATGGAATGAATCATATAAAGTAGGATTTTGTTCCTTCTCTCCGAAACTCCATTTAATTGAGGAGTTCCTGGAGGAGTCCACTGAGAGATAATTCCATTATCTCTGAGATGACTAAGGAATTCGTCACTTAGATATTCGCCACCTCGATCAGATCGAAGTGTCTTAATCTTTTGACCAATTTGGTTCTCTACCTCCTTTTGAAATTCCAAGAATTTCTCAAAGGCTTTGGATTTATACTTCATTAAGTACACATAACCAAAGCGACTAAAGTCGTCTATGAAGGTTATGAAATACTGATGATTGTTTCTCATATTTACACTAAGTGGTCCACAAACATCAGTATGGATTAAATCCAATACTTTAGTGGCATGTTCCACTTTACCATTAAAGGGAGTTTTGACCATCTTTCCTTTAAGACATGATTCACAACGAGTTAACTCTTTAAGTTCATTATCATAGAATGATCCTAAAATGGTTAACTTAGCAATCTTATCTTTGGAAATATGCCCTAAACATGCGTGCTATAAAGAAGCCGAGATCTTGTCATCTCTTTTGCGTTTGTTTATTTGTTGTATATTCAAAATATTAGTGTCTTTAGTTGTGTAAAATCCATTAGATAATGTACCAAGTAAAACAGAAGTTTTATTCTTCTTAAGATAAAAGTTTCCATTTCTAGAAAAGATCTCAAAACCTTCACAATCAAGTATTGGAATGGAAATGATATTACGAATAATAGAAGGTACATAAAGGACTTTGTTCAAAACTAAAGTAAAGACACCTAAATCTAATCTACACGTCCCGATGGCTTGAGCTTGGACGCTTGATCCATTCCCAACCTTCAAAACACATTCTCCTTCTTCAAGTTGCCGAACCTCATTTAGCATCTGTACATCATTACAGATATGAGCTCCACAGCCTGTATCAAGTACCAAAGAATTAGAATCAATAGATAGATTTACTTTAACAATAAACACACCTTTCTTTAGAGTATCCTTGTACTCTTGGCAGTTCCTCTTCCAATGCCCTTTCTTGCCACAATGGTGGCAAACGTCCTCTCTCTGATCTTTTCTCTTCTTGGCCTTTCTCTTTTTAACCCCTTCATCGGGTTTAAGAGATCCCTTCTTCTTAGGAACTTTCTTCCCTTTGCTTTTAGAAGACTTAAAAGAGGAAGTAACCATCATTACTTTGTAATCCTTCTTAATTATGTCTTCAGTAGTCACAAGTTGACTAATCAGCTCAGCTACAGTAGCATGAGGATAATTCATGTTGAAGTTCAGCATGAAAGGATTGAATGATGGTGGACGCAATCCGAGCAACAAATCCACAGCGAGTTCTTCACTCAGTGGCATTTCCATGGAGGTTAGTTTATCATTCAAAGCAAGAAACTTGAGACCGTGCTCATGGACACTTGTACCTTCTTTCATTCTAAGATGAAAGAGCTCCTTAGAGGTGTTGTACCTTAAAACACGCTCTTTGGGCGGTACAATTGCTCGTGATGGTCATAAATCTCCCAAGTGTTTTCCATTGACTCGTGTTTCCTTTGCATGTCTGGAGACATGTTGGCCAACATGAGGCAATGGGCTTGAAGATTGTCTTCAGACCATTTCACAATCGCCTCTCTTTTGGCCCGAGTCGGAGCCTCGCCTTCAACGACAGGCTCTCCCTCAAAGAGAACATATCTTCTTTTTTCAGAATCTAAAACGATATTTAGATTCCGAAGCCAATCAGAGTAATTGGGCCCCGTCAACTTGTTTGATTCGAGGATGGATACTAAAGGGTTTTTAGTTGTCATTTCAATTGTAGAGAATCACAGAACTACAACTTAAATGGAAAAACTGAGAAATCATGAGCATGCTGAATAATAACGATTACATATTATCAAGGTCTTTAGAAATATGTTCTCCCACTGTTTTTAAAAAGTCTATAAATCCTAAACAACTTTAGAAGAAACTTATTTTCTCAATGGATACTAGGATCCCAAGCATTCTTTGCTTTAGACCCACGACTCGTGAGACATCCAAAATCTAAGAATCTTTAGGTAGGTACGAACTGTCGATTCCATCCCCACGGAATTTAGTAATATTTTTGCATCACTAATCTTTCGATCATGGACACACGACTCGTGAGACATCCATATCTACTTTAGTGTTGAGCAGGACCCATCAATCATAAGATCTCAACCAAACTTAATCTGGAACGATCTACGACTCGTGAGACATCGCCCATTCCAAAATGGTTAAGAAATATTAATTATTTAAAATAATTAATCAGGAAACTAAGAGTTAATAAGCTACACTAATTACCCCACAACTCGTGAGACAACTATTAGTTTCACTTATTAAGTCCTAAATCCTATTGATGGACTGCTAGGGATTTTATTATCGTGATAAAATACCTATTTATTCGAAATTGCTCAATATTTAAAAGGGGATTTTCGAATTTTCGGAGGGTTGTCTGGAATGACCTCACCAACATGTAATGTTATCCAAATTTTAATTGTCTTGTTTAATGTAGTTTCACGTAAAGTGCATCACAAAACCAATTAGCAGATAACATGTCCTAGCATGATACTAATTATGAGATGATCATGGGTATCCTATCTTATATGTGATTTTAGGAGCCACTCCAAAATCACTAGTTCTAAAATTCATGCCACATAAGACAGTTCATATCACATAAGAGTTCGAAATTTAACGGAAAAATGCCCTATCTATTACATTTAATAGAAACCCTTCTAAACATTTTGAGAGGTCTTCTTATGGCCACCGTTCTTCAAGTGCTCCTCGTGGATCCTTCTCATTCCATGGGTGCTTGTCTCCAAAATGAAAATAAAACCTCACTTCCTAAGTTCTACTCTCTTTACATAAAGTAATATGACTCAATTTTCATATTGGCCATAGACAAATATACGGGGTATAACCCGGCCCAAAAACAATAACAAGGAAAGCCACATAATAAACACATAACAGTACGCACGTAAGTAGGGCTCCAACCCAATTGAAAACGCGCAACTATGGGGCTCCGACCCCAATTGAAATAATCTTTGTGCAGAATTTAAAACATATATAAGACTAACCCATGATCACCTAAACTAGCATGATTCCGCTCAAATTTAAATTTACCAATTAAATTTAAAATTCCCATGACTTCAAGTTACAACTAACTTAAGTAATTTGAATATTAGTTCATTATGCAAGAATTTATTCAAAATCAAACCAGGATCAATTTGACAAAACCACAATTAATTCAAAATTAAATTTTTGTCAAGAATATCATTCAAAGTGATATTTATTATTTTCTCAAAAAATTAGAACTTGACTTTAATTCATAAAAATCCCAAATTTTATGATTATTTCAAATAAATAATTTTATAAAATTAAAATTAAATTTTAAAATAAAATCAGATTTTACGAAACTTGGAGAACACGAAACAAAAACGGGATCCCGAAATAACCCGGGCGAGGCACGAGGCCGCCGCACGCAAGCGCACACACAAGGCGCCCGCAAGTAGGCAGCACCGCGCATACAACCCGCACGACTGCCGGAACGAGTGCGGGAAAACCCCACAAGTAGGCGCGCGCTGGTGTGCGGCCGCGAGCAGGGGCTCTCGGTGGGGTGGGTGGAACGGCACGCAGTACGCAGCCGCCGCCCCATGTGCGTACATGTGCGCGTAATCCCACGTTCAAAATGAACCCGTTCCGCCCCATGTGCGTATAGGTGCGCGTAACAGCAACAAAGTCTGGAATTGTGGACAACAGAAATGCCCTTCCGCCAGTGAACGAGGAAAATGTGGAGAGTAACATCCCTGCCGGAGGTGCACCCCCACTTACAGCCGGAAATGGAGCCAGAGACATAGAGATAGCAACTGCCACTCCCCCACCCAATGGAAACGGGGCAGGATGCTCTGGTTCTGTTCCATCTCCTCCAGCGCTCCTCCCCACCAACCATACCTCTAATCCCGCCGCCTACTCCATGGCGATGCCACCACCTGGGTTCACGTATGTGCAACCCACCTTGATGCCCGGAGTAATTCCGGGCATGATGCCTATGATCCAGCCCTACCAAGTGGGCACGTTACAGCTTCCCATCTCCATGCTAAAAGAGATCCAAGGAGTGGAGATGCCCCTGTTAACCCGAGAACAACTCCAGGCGCTCTACGTTCAATGCGAGGTGCAGGCCGTCCAAAATGCCTGGGGTCTCTTCACATCTGCTTACTTCCCCCAGGCGGGAGGCTCGAGGGCGGCCCCACCGCTTGGTGGTCTCCCGGTCTACCCCCTCATAATGGCGCAGAATGTGCTGGGGGCCCAGCCACCTCCACCACCTCCAGCGCAGGAAAAAGAAGCCCCTCCGAGGGCGAGTCAGCCGCTGCAACCCGGAGAGAAGGAGAAAGACCCCCCGCGAGGGGAGATATTGAAGAGGAGGTCCAGTTCAGGACCACCAGGAGAGCCAATAGGAGGGAAGGAGACGACCCTCGGCTGGCTGCGGTGCAGGACCAGCTGGATGACCTACAGAACATCGTGGGATAGCTCTCTCGAGCGCGGTCTCAAATTCCCCATAAGGGGGATGAGAGGTCCAAGGCCAGAGACGCTCGTCCTCTACTTAACCAAGTCCCCCGCCGCTAGAGGGAAAAAGAGTATGATGAGTATGACCACGAGGGCGGGAACCAAAGGCCTTTGACGGGCGGTTCGCGGGTTGATGACGTCCTGATGGCCCGTGCGGGGAAGGGTAAAATCCCGATGTCCGTCAATCGGTACGACGGGACCACAGATCCGGCCAAGCACCTAGATCACTTCGTGCACTTGATGCACCTTTACAAGCATTCTAGTCATTACTGGACAAAGGTGTTTGTCACTTCCCTCGTGGGAATGGCCCAGGAATGGTATAAGAAGCTGCCTCCCCACTCCATCCGAGGGTACAGCGACTTGACTGATGCCTTCATGAGCCACTTCAGTTCCTTGAAAGCTCCTGTACCCGCTGCTACGGCTCTCTACAGCCTAGTACAAGGACCCCACGAGATGCTCAGATCCTTCATGGGCAGATTTAACAAGGAGATTCTGCTGGTAGAAAATCCCTCAGTGGATTTCTTGAGGCACGTACTCTTTGGGGCCATCAATATGAAGAATTATGTTAGTAAGGAGTTCGTGGAAGAGGTGGCAAAGAAAAAGCCTCGCTCGCTGATAGAGATCAGGGACATAGCTCACTCCTTCTTCACCCTCGAAGACATGTACATTACGAGGGATCAGAAAATCGTCAATGCCCCTCGAGCCAGTCGGGGCATGGAGGACAGGGTCGAGCCCAAGAATTGCCGCCGAAGCCCAGCGCCCGCTAGAAGGAATTCTCCTCCCCCTCGCGGATACGAGCGCATTCCCCTCAACCGTCCGATTGCCGAAGTCTACTCTATGGCGGACAAGAAACTATTCAAAAGGCCGCCTAAGATGAGGGAAACCGAGTCTCAAAAGCGCTCGGGAAAATACTACGCCTTCCATAAGCAGAAGGGACACGACACAAACGAGTGTCGCCAGTTGGAAAGCGAGATTCAGAGGCTCATCGCTGGAGGGCACCTCAAAGAATTTGTGAAGGTACTAGAAAGGTATGATGAACATTGCTCCGAGCGCGCGAGAGCCAAAGGAAGGAGCCGCTCGCTCTCAAGAAGGCTGCTGACGTGGAGAACCAACCATTTGCGGTCATTCACATGATCGCTGGGGGACCCTCGGGAGGAGATTCTAATGCGTCCCGGCGCCGCCATGTCCGAAGCTATGACCAGAGACCTTCCCAGCCCAAGCCTGTACTCTCTGTCAGTAGCTCTTCACGTTCGAAGGAGAATGACATGGTAGGGTTCATAGAGAAAGACCTAGAGCACATTGTAACACCCCATGGGGTCGGTGAAACCTCTGACTGTCCCATGTTGGGTAGTTTAGACGTTTATAACCATGTTGTAAAGAGGGTCTTAATTGATAGTGGAAGCTCAGTGAATGTTCTCCCGTACTCAACGTTTCAAAAGATGAAAATAACAAACATTCCCCTCGAACCCCTCAGAACAGCCCTCGTGGGCTTTGGGGTTTCGGAGATTGTCCCTCGCTGACAAATTACGCTTGGCCACTTCTTTTGGTCGCGCCCCGCAGTGGAAGACTTTGAGCGTCCTTTATATAGTGGCCGAAGCGGATCTCCCTTACAACATCATCATTGGACGACCGGCGCTCGTAGATTTCAAAGCAGTAATTTCAACGTATAAACCAAAAGGTCAAGTTCCCCACACCTGAGGGAACGGGCGAGGTACTGTGCAATGTGAAGGAGGCTTGGGAATGTTACATCCTTTCCCTTCGAAGCCACAAGCCTAAACAAATCATCCAAGCAGGTTCCACCAAGAAGTCAGTAGATTTTCCCAAATTGGATGAGGACGGCCCCGAGCGCAAAAGGGCCAAGCTATATAAGAAGAAGAACAAGAAGAGAGTGGCGAACGGGGACAAAGGTGAGGAGGAAGTTGAATGCAGGCATTGTTGTAATCCTCCTGCAGTTGGCCGGGATCCGAGATGCGCAGCAATTTCTTGTATTTGGCTTTGTGTTCAGAGTAGGCCTGCGCTCGACCCTGTAAGTTCTTCAGCCTCGGGATTACTTCCTGAAAAGCCAGAAGCGAGGGTCACTATCAGAAGTAAAAGCGGAAAAGATGGGAACTTCATAGAGAGATCTAAAAACTTATCGTCAGGAGAGCGTGACAAGCATCATCTGCCACCCGAGCGGCATCGTGCGTGTTCAGCTTGTCATGATCGCCAGAGAATTGGAGTTTCCCGATGATCTCCGAAACCAAGTTGGCGGTGGCTGCACTCTTCTTCAGGAGAACAGGGCCGTCCGTCCTTTGGCGCTTATACCGAGCGTCCCCCCGGCATCCAATCTTCCAAAAATTCTCATCCTCAGACGATAAGGTATCACTACCCTCACCACGGTGCCCCACGATCACCTCCTTCCCTTTCTCGGAGATGGGGATGGAGTCTGGCAACTTCCTTTTCCCCTTGCGATCAGCCCTTATTGCATCGTGGAAGCGGGCCAACTCCACTGAGCGGTTGTGGGAGTTACTAGAACTGAGGGCTATTGGCTCTTCAGGACCGGCAGGAGGAGGAGTGGCACTCCGAGCACCACCAATGGTCAAATCTTCAATGGGGCCGGCGATCTGAGCCTCATTTCCGGTACCCCTGCGAGCGCCCCTGCCTCCATCGCCTCTCACAGGCCCTCGTCGGGTTCCCCTTCCCATCTGAGCATTCGGGGGTTGGGCCTACTGCTGTGCTTGCTGCTGCGGCTGATTGGCGCCTGCCCGCTGAGCGCGTATCATTTCGGCAACCCTCTCGGCATCCATCCCAGCTGTTAGTATTTGAACGTCTGAAAAATAAAAGCACGAGCGTCAAAAGGATGATATATGGATAACCACTATAAAAATATTACAACCTAAACAAGTTAGTGGTGCTATCCTATGTGTTAGAAAAGTTAGTTCCTAGAGTCTGATCGTCAAGGCACATGATGTCAGCGGGAGGATTGAGTATCATCTCTGGAGGGTTGGAAAGCCCATATCGGAACAGTACACCCTCGCTCTTCATCGGATCCTTGGCCTTGATCCATTTTTTCTCGTAAACATCACGAGGGCGAAACTCTTTGCCCAGTGCTCGAAGAGCTTATTCGCGGATCTATCCCTAACTAGAGGGCCGTCTCCGTGCACTACCCACCCTCGGTGAGCTCCAAAAATCCCCCCGGGCGCCCCCACGAAGAAATATTTCTCTTTCCAATTTTCACCATACGATGTTGAAGGCGAATAAATCATCTTCAGTCCAGACTTGGCTTGGGCGTAGTAGAACCCATCGGTCGGGGACGAACGTGGAGAGCGGGCCACTTGGATTAAACTGTTGAAGTTATCTATTGATGGTTTGTAGCCCATAGCCCTCATCAGGATCACAAATGTGTTTATTAGGGCAATACCATTCGGGAGAATTTGAGTAGGGCTGAGGACTAGATAGTTGTAGATGTTGGCAACAGCCGGCGGAATCGGAAACCTCAAACCCCTGGCCAAGATTGAATCTAAGTATACAATCATCATTCCCGGAGGTGAACGGTTAGCCCTCTCACCATTCGAGGGCAAACGAGTCCAGTACACCCTGTCATCCCAGTAAACCTTAGCCTTCATATCTGTTTGGTGAGGATTGTTCTGCCTCACTCGGGTCACTGGCTCCTTCCCTTTCCTCTGTCATTTGCGGGGGGGCTCACCATCAACTTGATGCCCGGATGGCCCTGCATCACCCTCAGGAGCCACAATCGCCACTGTAATCCGATGGTCTTGAGGTCTTACAGCGCTTCTCAACACAGGAAGCACCCTCTCCCCTTGCTTCTGCATCTCCATCACATTATTCATCTCTTCAAAGAGATGATCCACTCCTTCTGGTCCTCGCTCGTTCATTCCTTGAACAGCGACATCAAGCTCTTCATCTTCCTCCTCCACAAGCGCCCACGCTACAAGAATAGCAGTGGGGATTACATCTCCTGGGGGGCCCTCGCCAGTGGAACGGCCATGGGAACATTGTCGTGAGGGGAAGAACTCCCAACGGACATCTCGTCTATCTCCCTCACATAAGCTTCTGCATTGTTTTCGCCATGTCTGGTTTTTTATTCTTGAAGATGAAGCTTTTCGCAAAAGTTCAGTGGGGAAGAAGAATGCCAGAGTGAATTCAATGATAGAAAAGGGCTCCTCACCAAAAGTATCGCTCACACACAACCTAAATCTAAAGTTAGTACAGGAAATCAGAGGTTACGAGGATTTTACCTAAGGATTGAAGGAAGAAACTTACTGAAGTTTGCAGAAATTCGCAGAACTTTTTGCTGTGAATTTGCTTGAAGAAGACTGGAGGCGTGAAAGGTTTCAAAGGCTTTCTCTCTCCCTATTTATAGGGGCAAAAGCTGGCATTAACTAGGGTTAGGGATTTGAAAACGCAATCATTTCCTGCCTTGAAAGTCCCCCCACTTTTGGTAACCTCCTCACGACTCCCGGAGTACACGCGCCCACGTTCCCACTCAGCATTTAATGCGGACAGGACTTCATTTATGGCGATGTCAGAACGTGCCCGTTACGGAAGACAACTGGTCACTTCTTTCGCAGAAGCTTGACCCTCGGGTATTCAAAAAATTCAAGACTTGTTGCTCTGAAATTCTACAGTACGCTCAAGCGCTACTACAGAATTTGGGGGGACAAAATGATGAGACATAAATTCACGCTCATATCAGAGCCATCCACGTGTCACCATCTACATACTTAGAGCTTGGACGCTCGTATTAATGGGCTCGCGGGGCAACCCAACCCATTCACTTGCTAGACTACGGATCCAGGCCCATGATCCTCGACCCATTTTTCGAGCAAGGGTTCCAACTGTCCGGCCCAGTGCCTATGCTGGGGCCCTCGAGGCCATCCCATCCCTAAGTAAGCGCTTCACGAGGGCCCAGCCTTGAACGCGCTCGGGGTATTGACGTTCGATGGGCATCTGTTGGACGAACCCCTTCGTGCGTCCCTGCGAGCGTTGCTAACGCTCGGGCAAGGCATACACCAGGGCGCAGGCATCCGTTCGCCTGTACCCCATATCTAAAGCCTTCCCAGACGCTCTACCCTCGCCAACAACCTCTGACACAGTGGCCACATGCACCTCGCACCTGACACGCCGCCCACTTTTTAGAAGTATCACTTTCATACCGTCACATGTCACCACGTGTTAGGGCAACACAGGTTTGGGACCACATGGTCAAATTACCTAAACCACCCTCATCCCTAACATATAAATAGACGGAGCACATGCTTTCTTCCCAAGTCATCTTCTTCCACAGAATACTCTGCATAAAACTGGGCATTTTCCCTTGCTTTTCCCTTCTCCGTTCCAAGCTCTGCATTTCGCGCACCTCAGCTGCATCTCTGTCACACTTGCACTCTTGGTGTTATCCTAGCTGGAAGAACCCACGCTTAAAAGGAAACCCAGTTCCTGAGGCGCCTAGCCTGTGATGGTCTTTCCCTTTTTAAACAAATCTTGAAAGTGTTGGTGAGTTCGTACGCCCCAGTTCTTGCACCATCACATATATAAATTATCAAAAGCCATAATAATAAGATGGGATGAGTGTACTATAACAAAAGAGATGCTAGACTCAAATGCAAACCCCAAAGACTCGGATTCCCGCCTAGCAAACCAGAAGAACACACACAAACTGAAAACCAAACGGGTTCAATCCAAAAGGGACTGGTGGGTATAAAAGCAGGGCATAATATATATAGATAATGCGGAATTTAAACACGTTCATGCAAGTTATAATCCCATAAGAGGTTTTAAAACATTTCCCAAATGGGTGAGATAAGAAAATCATCAAACGGGATTATAACAATCATATTCATTCAATAGGTTATACGTGAGCCCGATGAAAAGGCTAAATCTCCAACCTCCACCTTGTGTAATCATTAGAGTGTTCATTAGGTTTTCACGCATATAATCTTTCGTGCTCAATCAATCGATCAATCATAATCATTCAAGTAACCCCTTTTTCCTCCGGGCGGTGAACGGGTTTACAAGGCCTGGCCACCTCAATCAATGTGGCTAGTGGGGTACATGAATCCCCAAAAGCCCAGTTCCCATTCCTCGCTAACCTCCTAGCGAGGGCCGCCATCGCCGTAGTTTGGTAGAACTAGTGCACGAGATCCCCGTCAGCCCTTGCTTCCCTAGTTAGCCACGTGCACTAAGTCCCAGGGTCCCATTCAGTGCAATCAATCAATTTTCGCCAAAACATTAGGTAGGGTAATCAATAAAGAAAAGGGCTTAACGTTAAAATCATTGACTCTTGAAAAGACTCGATATATATATAATACTTTGGCTTAAAATGTTACACATTGGGAATATATCGGGTCGTTTAACTAATATAAGAGAAACCCACCTTGAAGGACAAAAGAAACAACACAAGGACCTCACTGCTCGGCCTCGTCACCAACAGGATCTAAATATGTGCAAGGAAAGTGAAGTGAGACTCAAATGGCCACATAAGAAGCAAGGCTAAGTAATGAGTAAGATATAAATGCATAACGGATGATATTATGTCATGAAAATGCTCATGTGCACGATTAATGCCTTTAAGGCATGTAAACAAGCAATTCATTTATTCAAGGAAACGTTCATATTCATTCAAGCTCATAACTTCACATTATATATCAAATCAATCCGAGAATTTCATATAACGATCATAACACGTACTATATCATGTTTACGATTAGAAAAAACTAGGCAAATAAAGACATTCAAGTCATGATCGGAAATTAAATAACACAAAATAGGTAACAATTTAATTCTAAAATTTAAATAAATTAAACAATACTTAATATATATATATATATATATATATATATATATATATATATATATATATAATTAACCATGTATTTAAATAATATATAATATCATATATATATATATATATATATATATATATATATACCTACAACATTGCATGCATGTATATGCAATAAAACAATTCAAATTAAATAAACTCATGCATGCAATTGTATATCTATACGTACCCAAGTCCCATGCATGTAAACATGCATGCAATTTATTATATATATACACGTTCTCAGGTATGGAAACATCAACAATGTAAAAGCCATGCACAAAATAAGGCAGTAACAAGATGCATGAAAAAGGGGAGAACAGGAGCGGCCACGACACCATTCTTCACAAAATTGACGCGGCCGCGATGCCATTACAGAAGCAAAATGAACTTGCAGTCGCGGCCGCGACTAAAAATAGGCTTGAAGCAATCGCGGCCGCGACCTGCACGCACAGCAGCAAAATAGGGCAGCAACCAACACGAAAACAAGGCAGCAAACAAGTCCAAACTTCTCCCAACATGATCAGGTAAGTAAGAGTTTAAATATGCAATAAATCAGTCCCAAAACAACACCTAAACATCAAACGTGAATAAGGAGGTGCAAGAGTTCATTTCATTCAATTTCTTCCAAGTTTCATTAATGGCAACTCATTAAATCTTCAACTACCATAAAATACATGTCCATAAATGAAATAAGGGAGTTAAGATGATCACTTTCGTGTTTTAAAACAATCAAAATCATCAAGGAATTCAACATGATCAACAAATGGCTCAAAACCTAACTATTCATTCATATCCTCCAATCTTCATGAATATAGCTCAAAATTAGGGTTGAAGGTTGGAAGAGATTAGAGCTTAAAATCTCCAAGCTTGGAAGAGTGGCGAAAATGGGACTAGAATTCTGGAGTTTGGCTGAGTTTTTCCTCTTTGGTGTGAGTGTGGTTTGGTATGGGGTTGGTTAGGGCTGATAGAGGGTTGAGTTAGGGTTCCAAAAAGTCCAACCATGGTTAATTTGGTTAAGTATGGTGAGAGTTATGATTAAAATGGTAAAGTGTGGCAGTTTTGCTGCTGATTCGTTTTCCGGTTGAATTTCGGGGGTTCAAATAAGCTTAGAAAAATATGAGGCTAGGTTCATTAGACCTGAATTGTTGATGAAAGTCCGACAAAGTTGACGGAACTCAATTCCGAGTTCCCGAGCTCAAGATATCAGATACGAAACCAAGAGTGTGCTAATTGCCCGTTAGCCCCCGATTTGGTTCCATAACTCAAAATAAATTCGTTACTACAACAATCGAGATCGAAAAAATGATACGAGCATATGGATATGTTCATAACACAAAAATCTACAACATACTAAATTTCCACGAAATTCCGAATTCAACTCATATAGCAACAGTACACAAACATGTCACACATGCGCATATAGTTCAAGAATTCAATTAAATTAAGATTTTAAATAATTCAAATATTTATAAAATAAAATAATTCAATTATAATGAAATATAATAAAATAAATTAATAAGAATTAAAAACTTAATTACAATTAATTATAAAATTAAATATATAAAACACTTATAAACAATTAATTCGTGTAAATTGGTAAACACATACGTCATACCTGTACGACTGAAATGTCGAGGCGTCACAAAATAATTAATTAAATAAGATATCTAAATTAGTTAGATATTATGTCTTGCTTGACAAGTTGGTCAAAAGGAGACTTTTGGTCAAAGTAAGAGTCTTTCTCTCCAAGCAAGAAATCCTTTAGCTAAAAGGTTTAGGAAACCTTGTCTAACAAGACAAGGGGTTGGAACCCCTTATACTATAAATATGTGGGGTTCGAACCCCATAGAGGATGATAGATAAATTCTCCTTCTCCAAATATTATACACTAAACCCTAGAGTCTAAACACCGAATATAGAACTAGCATCCTCCCTATTCGGATCGTGGTCGAGGTTGGTGGACTAATTCTCTAGAGGGCTACTATCGTGAAGTCTTGAAAGATTCGAAGGAGCTTTTCGGGACAAGCCGTGTGAAGACCGTTCTTGGGTGGCTAGAACGTGTCAAGAAAGCTTCTATCTAAGTGAGTTCTTGATCTCTACGAATTTGGGAATAGGAATTGCAAGATTCGATTCTAACTTATTGGGAAAAATTTTAAATTTCCGTTGCGTTTCTGTTTCGTTTTCCCAACAGGGGGATGTGGTGACCCACCGCTCCGGGTGCTACAATGACCATAATTATAATCATATCCTATGCACAACATGTTCCATCTAGAAATGCAAACGAACCAAGCTCACTTGCAAACCAGAACCAATAAAGGTTTGAGTTCGAGTTTTTTTCTAACCAAATTGAACCCTTTTCTTTTAAACTTTGGGCTCGAGAGTAATTGGTGAATGTGATGCCCCACTGTGACACCCTGATTTCTCGACCGTACAGGTACGCACGCCATGCGTGTGAGTTTTGAGATTTAGAATTTATTTAATTCCTTTTAGTTAATTTATTTACACGATTTAGTTTATTCTAATTTGAGTCTTGTGAATTATATGATTTAAACTCCTTCTTTCGAGAATTTAATTCCCTGAGTTATGTATTTAATCCCCCCCGAGCATGATTAAGTGTTTAATTATTTCTAATTGTGAGAATTATATACTTACTTGACTTTAATTGCAACTTTAGGAAACTCATGGACCTAATTGATAATTTGATGTGGACCTATTTGTAACTTTTGTAAATTGAGCACTACATTGCATAACTTTAAATTTCTTGAGGACTTGTCGGCAAATATCCCTTCCTCTCTCCCTGTCTTACACGATTTAACACATATATACACCTATACATACACTTTTCTTCTTCATTTCATCCACAACACAAACACAAGACACGCACATCTCCCTCTTCCTCTCAATCTCGGTTTAAGCAAGGGACAAAGAGACCAAGAATTCCTCCATTTCTTCAAGAGAATTCAGTCTCCATACCTTCATCTCTTCATCCTCTTCAACTCTTCCCACAAGGAGAGATATTTGTGTATGTATATTTGGTGAATTTGAAATAATGTTAGGGTTTTCAATTCTTTTTGAGTTCATGAATTCTTTTGAGTCATTTGGAGTGATTATGAGTTGTTATATGTATATATACCTTGAGTTCATGGAGGTTAAGCATGAGTGATCACTTTCAAGACTTTAAGGGTTTTTCAGGTACTGTTTGATTGATCAAAGCTTGTTATATTGGTTTATATGTGACCTAAATGATGTATAATGATCCTATGCATGATATATGTTGGTTTTGGGTTGTTGTTGTTGTTGTGGTTTGGTGTGGAAATGGCTTGAAAACCATTCCTGTAGCACCCGAGCGCAAGGTACCACATCCCCGGCACCGAGACCCGACCCGAATATGAAATGGACGATCCATACTCGAGCTAAGTCACGGCGAATGGGGACAAACACACACGCTATGCTAGGCGGGCTAACCCTTAAACCATAAAATCAAAATAAAAATAAGCGCGGAAGCAATAACTGGCCATAATATAAACAATGAGTAATCAAACTCCAAAACAATCCATGTACATTATCAAATGCCGTCACGGCTCAACAAACAAGTACGCTCCATTATCGTTCATATACAATGATCCAACGTGCAATATATGAAAGTGTAAGACCGAGAAAATACAAGAGCTAAAACGAATGTAAAACCTATGACTCGAATTCCCGCCTAGCTCCTTTGACACCTGAACAACACAACTGAAAACCAAACGGGTTCAATCCAAAAGGGACTGGTGGGTATAAAAATAGGGCATAAATATAATATACGACAGTAATTAAACATTCACATGCAAGCTATAATCCCAAGTGAGGTTTTGAAGAATTTCCCAAGTGGGCAAATAGAAATCATCAAAAGGGATTATAACAATTCATTAACATTAGGTCATTATTGGCCCGGCGAGTGGGCGTGCATTATCTCCAACCAACACCTCGTGTAATTCATTAACATTCATTCATTCATTCTTTTCATGCATTTCATTCTTTCGTGCGCATTCAATAACATTCCACCTTCTTCCTCCGGGTTGGTGGCGGGTTTGCAAGGCCCATCCACCCATTCATTGACCAAAAAGGGAACATGACTCCCTAGATGGCACTCAGCGTCCATTCCTCGCTAACTCCTAATGAGCTCCGGTTACGCCGTTCATTAGTGGGACTAGTGTGAGGGTTTCCCGTCAGCCCATGCCTTCTCGGTTCCCCACTCACACCAAGCCCCTGGGCCCCATTCATTGTGAACATTCATTCATTCTCGCCAAAACATTAGGTAGGATTCATGAAAGAAGGGCTATACGTTGAAAACATTTACTCTTGAAAACGACTCTATATACATATATATACTTTTGGCCGAAATCTTTGCACATTGGGAGTATATTGGGCCATTTAACTAGATAGTAGAGAAACCCACCTCAAACCAACAAAAGAGAGCATAAGAGCCTCACTAACCGGCCTCGTCTCCAACGGGATCAAAATCTGTGCAAGAGAGGTGAAGTGAGACTCAATATGACCAAATAAGACGCTCGGCAATGAAATGATTATGACATGAATATATATAAAAGATAATATTATGTTATGAAAATGTTCATGTGCACTATTAAGGAATTTAAATCACATAATCACGTCATTCAATCATTCGTTCACTTTCATTCAATTCATAAATTCACGTTTCCAATCAATTCAATTCAAGAAATTCAAATAGGAGCCTAGCACGTATTCAATCTTTCACAAAACGCTACCACATACATCATATTACATAATATAACATATTTCCAAAGTTTGAAAACAAGAAGAATTCATATGATAAGGGAAATGGTTATGGAAATCACAAACGACACAAAAACGCACATAAACGGCATTCAATAAAAGTATGCCTAAATCTCATCCAAATGTTATGAAATCAAACCACCATACTTTCAACACATAGTAAAACAAGTTCATAGTTCATCACGATTGAAGATAAAGGCGTTAAGGAGGTGAAACAATCAAAAACCAAAAAGGAAAAGACAAGAGTTGCGCAGGGGGAGTGACATGGGGGTGTCTCACATTACAAGGCAAATGAGACACGGGGGTGTCGCAATACAGACATGCTAAAAGGGCATGACACGGGGGTGTCACACAATACAAGGCAAATGAGACACGGGGGTGTCTCGGTACAGACCCAAAAATGCAAACAAAGCTTACCGGCAAAACAACCCTATACAAAATCAGTTCCAAAAACATACCAAATCAACTCCAAATTTTATGAAACTTGATATACAACATATTTATCGTGTTAGGAGAATTTTTCATTTAGAGATAAAAGTTCAAATCACACGTTAAGAGCACCAAAACCATGCAGCAAGTCTGGGGCGTCAAAACCGCACATATGAGTCCGATTGGTTCAATCATGCCATGATCAAGTACTTAGGGGCTGAATTTGGATCTAAAACCTTGGGGAATGCATGCTAACATACTAAAAAACTAATATACATCATATATATGCAAAATGGCACGAATTGAAGCACATTAGAATGACCAACGAACCACAAAAATGCAACAGCAGCAGGTCTGTCATAAGCCATGCACAGAACAGGTAATGTGCTACGGTTTTGGGGCTCAAAATGGATCCAAAAGCTTGCAACATGAATGTTAACATATAAAACAATGAGTGTACATCATCTCCATGCAATTTCACACGAAAAGAAGGCCATTAGATCAAGCAACAAGACATGATTCCACACAGCAGTCCCAAAACAGGGGAGGCAGTTTTGATCATCAAGTTTGGAGCTCTATATCTCATAATTTCATCAAAGGGGCTAAAGATAAAATCATCCTAACATCATATACTATCAGTTAGGAAACAAATAGGCTAAGAAACAAGCTCATATAATCATGTATAAGCAAGAAAATCAGATACACAAGTAAATAGGTCATTAGATCAAAATTCCCCAAAAGTCCTATTCATGTTCTTAGCCCAAACCCTTATCAAATCTGATGCAAAGAAAGTATTAGATGGATGAAATCAAGCATAAAAGAGTATAGGATACATAAATATACATACCTTCAAGATATGGAGAAGAAATGAAGTGATTTGAGCTCAAAAATCACAAGGGCCAAGGTTTTCTCTTCTCTTCCTCCTCTCTCCCTTCTCTCTCGATCAGTTGCAGAAACAAGGGGGGTGTTTGGCTCGGTTTTTGCTGCTAAAAGGGGGAATAAATGGGTTAACTCAAGTACACAAATCATGGGTTGAAGTATGGTTAAGTTAGAGAGGTGTTAAGGGTCCCACCAAGAAGACTAGTCAACAAAAAGGGTTCTTCTTGCATTAGTTGCTTGTTACGGTTGGATTTCGGGGGTCTTAATGATCTCAAAAAGGTATGAGGCTGGTTCCATTGTCTCCGAATCGTCGATACGAAGGCAACGGAGGTGGCGGAATTCGAATTCGAATACCCGAGCTCAAGATATGACGTCCGGAACCCAGGGCGCGCTAAAAGCATTTTAAGCCCTATAAGTTCCGTCTCCAAAAACCGAAATCAAAACTAAATCAAACGATCATAAAATTACAACGTAAGCTTGTAAACACGTTAATAACTCACATAATTCAAGTACACCAAGTTGGCACAAAAATCGGAATTGAAAACGGAGTTAAACAATTCGAAAACGATTAGAAAAGGATTTAAACGTTGAAAGTTTCAAACTTAACACTTATTTCAATTATTAAAATATTAAAATTAATGTAAAATCACATACGCATATAATTTATAATGTCATGCATGCATAATTAATTAACATGGATTGCCTAAGTTCATGCAATTTATAAAACAATTCGTGCCACAATTAACATATATATATTTATATATATAAATATGTTTGATATTAATAACATTAAAATAAAGTAATTATCATTTAATACATTTAAAATAAAATTAAATATAAAACATTTATAAATAGTTAATCACATAATTAAATAATTTAATTACGCATTTTATAAACACATATGGGATATTGGTATAAATGAAAACCCGAGGCGTTACAATTCCCGTGTGAGACCCCTGTTTCTGCTCTATTTTTTCATCCAGGAGCATCCCAAACGGCCGTTTGGGATCCAGTTGATTCTGGAAACGACCGTTTGGAAAGCTACTGCCTCCTTCTTCAGTGATGCTCGAAACGGTCGTTCCGGTCTCCAGTTCAAATTGGAAACGGCCGTTCCGAATGGTTCTGCCTGGACCCGCGAGGGTCCAAACGGCCATTTTGGTTTCCTTAAGAACTTGGAAATGGCCGTTTGGGTGCCTGTCTATCCAGTTTTCATGTTTTGTTCGTTTCGCGTGTTTTCTTCATGCTTTCTTTTTCGTACCCTTTTCCCGACTCCTTTAAATGATTAGAATTACTTGCATGATTAATCCTTGCGTTTACATGAGTGTATATTTGAACTTGAACCCTCGATTTATGTCTTATATTCGTTTATTCAATACATGAAACATTAATTGTGCACATGAACATGTAATTGATATATTGTGATCCCATAATCATACCATGTGCATTTTATCATTTGCCGAGCATCATACTCGGTTCATATTGAGTCGAGTCTCACTTGTGCCCTATTTTTCTTATCCAGATGGTTCTCAGGAACACGTCGAGTAGGTCGTGTAGGGTTCGGGGGTTGTGTCCTTCTTTTTGGTTTCTGTACAGGTGAGGAAATGATATGTTATGTATTACGAACCCGACAATCCTATCATGTGAAGTTTTAGCCAAAAACCTATCTTATACATATTTACTCTGATTTCAAATGTTAAATGATTTCAAAATGAAACCAAGTCCTGCTCCTGTCCCGTCTTGGCGAGAATCTTGCACTTCCTGTGGCCCAGGGGCTTGTGTATTGAGAGAACCAGGAAAGCATGGGCTGACGGCTATCTCTTGCATAAAGTCCCAACCAAACTCAGACTATCCGGACATTCACCAGGAGGTTTGGTGAATCGAAGGGGCTCCGATCATTAGGATTCATGTACCCATTGATCATCCTGTCCTGGGCGGTAAGGGCTAGCTAGCCGAACTACCAAGCCGGAGGAAAAAGGAGTATTTTTGCACCTAAACTGAATCCTGAATTAAAGTGAAACTTAACTCTTGCATGATCACTTAATAACTTTATCCTGTACACTAAAGGAGTAAGGTTGGAGACTGCTCACTCGCCGAGCCACTAACCACTTATCTTGAATTAAACTTGATAGTTGTAATTCCATACAATGATAACCTGTGTTTTACTTGCTTTCCTGAAAACCTCGTATGGAATTATGGCTTGCATGAACTTTACTGTTTTCTATATATTATCTATGCCATTCACTGAGTCTTGTAGAGGCTGACCCCTCCCTTCTTTGTCCCTCAGGTACTTCTTGGTGTAGCTAGGCGGGAAATTGCATTAGCTAGTGTAATTTTGTGTCTAGCTTGGTCACACTCAAATTCTGTACCACACACTCGTTTATATACTTTTGTTTTGTTTATTTGAGGCCGGGTGAGCCGAATAATCAAACTTTGGGAATTTACTTGTATCTATAATTCTGGAGATTGTATATTATGATATGATCTTGCTCCGCAACACCTGATATAACTACTGCTTATATTCCTGTTTATTACTGTTGGATATTCTGATTTGTCGGTACAGGGTTAGTCCCGCCTAGCCAGGGTCCGTGTCGTGCTCCATTCGCTATGATTGGACTTGTATGCGGACTATATTCGTATATGAGTCTGGTCCTAGTGCGGGAGATGTGGTGACCAACGCTCGGGTGTCACACCCACTCTCCCGATGGACCAGGTATAACGTCTTTGGTGTGTTTTCAGGAGTTATGTGTTTAATTTTATTAGTTACATGATTAATTTACATAATAGGTGCTTTGCGTGTATTACTTATCCTTAATTGTCATTTTGTGAAACTATGTGTACTTGAGAATATATGAATTGGACTTAATTGTTAACACTGATCGGTGTTGGAAAACAAAACATAGGAGCAGCGAAAATTTAAAGTATTTTAACAAGGAATCGTCAAAATTGTAAAAATCATTTTTAATTTGAGGGGTTCCAACACACCACCTCTTTCATATAAGGAGAATCATGAAACCGTTCAGGCTAATTACACCATCAATATTTGTTGAAAATAAATTTAAATAAACCTATCTGAAATAATAAACTCACCACATTTATAAATTACAATTAAAAATTAAGTTTTAAAAAAATATTAATTATAACTATAAATATTATACTATGTTCTAAGAGTTCAATTTAAACATTGTTAAAACAATATAAAATATTTAATTTATTATAATATGTATTTATAAAAATATAAATGTGTATGTGATTTTTTAAATTTTTTTCCACAATAAAAATATGATATTTATTAAATCAATCTTTTATCTATATTTTAAATTTGGTTGATGTTGATTATTTTGCTATTTAGTTATATATTTTATCCATGTTTGTAGATTTATAATTTGAAATTTTATTATTAGAGATGCTATTCGAAAATTAATGAGTAGTCGAGAGTGATTCAAATTATATTTATTTCTTATATTATTTAACTTACTTGATTATTTTTATTTAATTTTTATATAAGCATATAATTAAATAATTCATATTTATATTATTATATATATTTATATAATTAAATATAATTATTATGTATTTATAACATCACATCGATTCAATTGGTCGAACTAGTAAAACCGATAACCAGTGAGATTCCAGTTAGACTGTAGATGTAGCATCCTAACCCCAAGGCACTACATCCCCCGCACTATAGCCTCGATCCACATACGAAATGGACAATCCGTACATAAACCAAAACTATAGCGAACGGGTGACAATCAAAATAAACGAGCTAGGCGGGACACTCCCCAACATAATTAGATCAAAACATGAATTTAAAAGCGGAAGCAATACATCAATCATACATATAGGTACCATATTTATCGATATAGATACATATAGGTACCAAACTTAACTATCAATACATTATCATCTCTTTATACTATATATATGCTCAAGTACTCAAAATATGCTAGCAATTATCATGACATGTCTTTCCCAAAAGTTCTATACATGTTATATCAAAAAGCTATACATGAAAGGTGTAATGTTAGAACCGTGAAAATGCAAGACTGGACCGGACTCCCGCCTAGCACGACCACGCTCATAAGTACCTGAAAAGTGAAGTATCAGTCTACCGAAGACTGAGTGAGGGGCAATAAATCTATATAGCACACGTCACATGCAAGTTGTAGCTTCGGGTGAAGACTTGGAAAAGAATTAAATATATAGTTCAAGAAAACTTGTTCTTTGCCCGAGATTACAACGAATCACTTTAACATTTTAACTTGATCATTTCATGAACATGTGGCCCCGACGAGTAAGGGCAATTCTCCAACCTTTACACCAAACGTGACAATATGTGCTTGCATAATTTACTCAATACGTGATCATACATTTCCTTTGGTGCTCAAATAACCATATTCATGCTTGAAACATGCAATAACCTGAGGATAACCCGACATGCCGGATTCATCCCCAGCCTCCTTCTTCCTCCGGGTGATAGTGGGTTTGCAAGGCCCAACTATCCACGACGTGGTGTGTATAGGGAACATGACTCCCTAAACACGGAACTCCTTCCACCACTAATCTCCTAGTGGCTTCAGGGGTGATCCCAATGAGGTGAGAATAGCTCAGGAGTTACCCGTCAGCCCTTGCTTTCCCGGTTGGCTCAAGAACTATCCTCGGGCCCACGTGCAATCATGTACTCGCCAAACATGCTTGAAAATCATGACAGTCATGGCTTGCTTGCTTGAAATATTTGTATTTTGGAAAACGTTTATAGATATAATATGTTTTGACCGAAAATAACACATAACGGTTTTAGGGTTCTATGTACCTAAAACAAAACCTAACCTTTTCTTACAAAACAAAACAAGGATATGCTCTACGGAGCCTGCTCCTCGTCCACGACCTCGTGACCTTGAAATGAAAAGAAATGAAGAAGATAGATGATGAAGATGATCAATTTCCAAAACTTGGATTATTTCTTGGAATTCTTGATGAGAGGCATAAAATTCTCTTTCCTTTCTCTCCTGGAATGAACTGAGATCAAGAAGCAAATGTGTTTGGGATATTTTTGGATGAAATGAGAGCAAGGAAGCTTGGAGATGCATATAACGTAACAACCCTTTTTGAACTATGTGAAACACCAAGATTTGCAATTTAATCCCTTAATTGTTTAAGTCATGCAATTGAGTATGTAAGGTTTTGAAATATGATCAATTAAGTCCCTACAAGTTTATGCAATTAAGTCCCTAAAGGTTAGGAAGAAAATCAAATAGGGACAATTTCGTAACTTGAACACTCTCGGTAATTGTTTTTCGTAATAAATATTTTTCCATGACTTGAAATAATTTTCCAATGATATGTTTTCACATAATTCACATAATTGATGTTTCATGAATTTTATAAAAATATGAGATGTCACGTAAGAATATAGAATTTAAAGAATTAAAATAAATTCCAACGCTGAAAATCTCACACGTGGCGTGCTTACCTGTTCATCCGGAACCGGGGCGTTACATAGACTTTGGATTCGGGTTTTAAAACATAGATTCTATTACATAAATACGTGCTTTTTCATACACCTTAACTCTTACATATATCAAAAGCGTCTTCATCATAAGTACTCATACATCATTTCTAATTCTTTGTTGTAGAAAACTTCCTCTAAATCGTCTATCAATTATCGAAACCGAATAGCAGTCTAATGAAAACATATATTATACTATTTCCTAGAAAAAGCAAAATAAATTATTTAGATAAGAAAATATTAGCCATCCTCTAATTAAGATGGATTTTTACTATCACCACTAAAAATTGGATACTTATGGATGCAATCAGCCCAAGGGCTCCTTTGGGCCTCCCCAGTAATGGGCCTAATACACTCCCAAACTAGGCTGTTGCATTTGGGCCCAGTTCCCATCCCCAATTGCCAAACCCTATCACCTTGCTTCACTCTTTCCTTAGCTTCCATGTAACCAAGTTCATACCACAATGATGAAGAAGATTGATTACCAAACCTATTTAATGTCATCAAGGCTGGCTCCATGTCCCTCTCTCCAAGCTTTAAACCCTTGCCGATTTCTCGAATCACCGGCTTACCAGAGACCGGCAGGCAGAAATGCTGCACGGCGCTCTTAAAATTTGGTATGTAAATTTCTGTTGACTTGTTTATGTACTTCCTCTTGATTATGGAGATAGCATATAGTATCATTTCTGTGTAGGGGAGGATTTTTGACCCAAGTATGGTGATATTTGATCGGAGGGTTTCTCCGGCTACCTGCAAAAGGAACGAATAAATTGAAGATTTAAATGATAAATATTTTTTATTAAGTCTTAAGGAAAATCATTGTTTGTGCGAAATAGTTAGGCAAGTTGTTAAGAAAAGTATGCATTTGTACAATTGTACTTATGTGAACCTCAAGAAAAAACATTAAATTATAAGCTCATAAACCACACGAAATATACGGGGAATTCCCGAAAACTCCCCAAATGATAAGTTCAATTCCTTTTAGCTCCCCATTTGCAAAAATGATGTATTAAAACTCAAGAATCGCGTATCTAAAACCCCCAAATGATGTATTTGAAATACAAGGAAAAAATCACGTATCTAAATCCCAGAATCGCGTATCTAAATCCCAGAATCGCGTATCTAAAACCCCAAATGATGTATTTGAAAATGGGGAGTTAAAAGGAACTTTTCAAACCCATGGGGAATTTTCAAAAATTGCCCCCGAAATATAAGGTGATAATAACAATAATATTCTTCCATTTAATGTGGTTAGAATATAAAAGAGTTGGGAAAATCATGGAATATTTCTGTCCCAAAACCATCAATATAAATATAATAATTTCTTGTATCATACACTAAGGGATATCGATTTTCAGATTTTAACTTACAACTTTTTTCTCTTACTCAATCTCGCTTTTTAACAGGAATGTCGCCCCTCCCCTTCAAGCTACGTCCCCAAGGACCAACTTGCATTAGTTTCAAATAAAAGACGCATAGTTGCAAACACATTTACCAGAAGGCACAGATAGAATGATAAAGATTTCTTTTGAAAGTTTTCATGTTATAAGTGTCCAAAATTTTATCCAAAAATATATTGGTTTATTTCATGACCACATCATACTTTGTTATTAAAAATATAGAAATGGAATAGTCAAAAAAAAAAAATGCTTGTCAGTTGTCACTATCAATTATCATCTACCCCCTCCCCCAGCCCACACCCACCGAACACAATCACTCTGCATATATATATATATATACACATAGAGAGAGGGAGAGAGAGACAGAGATGCAGCAAAACTAGCTAATTAATTGACACTGCAACTCAGCAGTCAGATTCTATAAGTTAGCATAGTACTTTCCACCACAATTAATCATAAACGACAGATCAAAACTATTCCCTAATTAACCATCTAATGAATTATGAATCTAAAAACAACTCCATCAACAAGAACTCAAAGTAATAAAAAAAATTCTTTAGGAAACAAACCTGCAGGAGATCCCTCCTAAGCGTCACGCCCGTGAAACCTTCGGAATCCTCTTCCCTAATAGCTGAGTAATAGCCCTTATCATCAAAAGCCCTCTGCGTCCTCAAACTACAAACCATCTTATACTTAGCCATTTTTCTCGCTCCCTTTTTATTGCTCACAAGAATCGCCGCCGCACCCATCCTAAACACACAGTTCAACACCATCATCGCGTTATCCTTGCCAGGATACCACCCCGTAGACAAAATCTCCGTGCTCAGGACCACCGCATTCAGATTCTTTCTTGTTTTCATGATGTTTTTCACCAAGTCGATGGCGAGGGCACTTGCACTGCATCCCATCCCGCTTATGGTGAAGCTCTTCACGTCCTCCCTCATCGAGAATTTGTTCACAATTATGGAGGAGAGAGAGGGAGACGGGCAGAACCCACTGCAGTTCACAACGAGGATGTCGATATCTGAAGGAGATAGGCCTGTTTTGGATAATAGGTCTTGAAAAACAGGGAAAAGGGCTATCTCGACTTCCTCCATGGCTTCTTTATGGCCTGATTTTGGCGGGATATAATGTATTGCAGGTGGGATATAAGTTTGTTCCCCCTGTCCTGACTGTTTGAGTACTTTAGCCATGAAAGCTACGCTTTCTTGGTCCAAAAACTCCAGCATTTGCGCGTGTTCGAGGTATGTGGAGAAGGGCACTCGGCAAAAATTCGGAGGCTTCAAGCATGAGAAATCCACGAGGTAGATTGTTGAGGGGTTTGAAAAGATGTGTCTTGCGATGGTTAAGAGGATTATGCATGAGAAGGAGATGAAATGGTAAATGGGATCTTTCTTTTGAAGAAGGAATAGGGTTTCGAGAGAGAAGAAGAGGACGAGGGTTGAGATTTTGATGAGTTCTTTGAGATGGGAATACATGTGGGAAATTAGGAGATTGTGGGAGAGGAATGTGTTGCATTTTTCGGGCATTTTTGTTGGATTGTTTGAGTCTTCTTTGGGCATTTGTGTATTATTTAAGGGTGTTTGGGGCAATAATGCGGTTGAATATTTTTCGTATTTTTATTTTTGGCAAGTTGTGGTTTGTTCCCGGAATGCTGATGCGGAGTCATAAATGTGTCTGGGGGTTGTATATATAATTATATGTATGTGTGTGTTTGTATGCATGCATGCATATATGTATGAGAGTATGAGAGGGTGGTGATTGGTGAGGATTTTGCAGTTGGGAAGGTGGTAACTCGATTAGCTACAATAAATCCTATCTGTGTAGTCATTCTCAACAACTTGAAGACTGAAGAGACTTTGAACACCTCTAGAGTCAAACTCTGATCCATTAGTTATTAGCATTAAATATTTTGTTGGAATTTATTTTGACTAAACCCCAACCAATATATATAACATGATAATCTTATTATATCTATTACGTATTTTGTTATTTTCTGAGAATACACGAACATCGTATAGCGAGTTATAATATTCTTATTATTATATTTAAAAATAATTATATCTGACTATTCTATATTTAGACATAATTACAAGTTAATCCATCTAAATTTAAAAATTAAATTTTAATCTCAACTTTGAGAACCGTTTGTGGTTCCTGAAATTCCTTTAGGATTCCGTTATGTGATTCTACCTAAAAATTGGGCAATAAAGTCATACAATTGCAGCCAACAGCAAACTCTGCATCGGAAAATTCTTGTATGAGCCGGGTGTAGTGTGACACCCCGACTTTCAGACCGTACAGGTATGACGTATGTGCGCATTTAAATTTATTATTTACGCATTTTATATTTATTCTAATTGTTTATTTGAATTATTTAATTCTAATTCTTATATGAATTATTTGAATTTATATGAATTATTTGAACTATACGTCAAAATTTGCCTTAAGTGATTTATGATATGTGAATTTAATTCCCGAACAAGCTAATTTCGTAAATTATGTGATTTATTTGAGTTAAGGACTAAATTGTACAATTTTATTTCTTTTTTGGACTTAATTGAAAAGTTGAATTGGATTTATTTGACACTTTTTAAAAGTTTTGGACTTAATTGAAAATAGCCTTTCTAATAAAATTTTAATTATTATTAATTCGTTAAAATTGATTTTATTTTATTTATTTTATTTATTAATTCTTGAATTTGAATTTTATTATTGGAATGACATGCTCTTTTGTTGAAATGTGATGCGTTCGTGTCCGATTTGAGATCGAAATTTCGTGCCTTTTTAATATATTGGAGTTTTATGAGTCGTGAACTTGAATACGTGCTCGTTACATGTTTTCGGGTTTATTTGTTGGGTTTTCGGGACTCGTTTTGTTGGGGTAACCTAAAGGAGGCTAACATGTACTTAGCGCACCTTGGGTTCCGGGCAGTGTAACTTGAGCTCGGGAATTCGGATTCGAATTCCGTCACCTCCGCTGAACTCGTTTCGACGATTCGAGTGCAATGGATCAGGCCTTGTAATTTTTCGACCTCGTTTGATACCCCGAAATCAGCCCGTAACTTCATCTCGGGCTCATATGACCACCTTTCACCATTTTGCACATAAGTCCCTCATCTTTTGAGCTTTTCACATGAAACCTGGACCCACACTCCACTAGCTCAGCCTATTATCACCTCACATACCTCTCATACCGATCCATACACAAGAAAGGAGAGGAAAATCTGAGTTTTTGAGCAGCAACAGTGAAATCCCGTAACCTTCACCCTAGAGGAGATTTTGAGCTCCAATCTCCATTTTCTTCCATCTTCTTCAAGGGGTAAGCTTATATTTGATATGTACATGCTTATATGATCATTTGCATCTATTAAATTCAGAATTTGAACCACTTTTGATTGAGTTTTGGAACCTTGAGGTGAATAGTTAGGTTTTGCTCTTTAATTTGAATTCCATGACTTTCCTTGAGTTATGGCTTGAATTGATGCATGAAAGGTGATCTATTATGCTTCATTTATTGTTGTATGTACCTGACTTTGGTGGTAGTTGAGTTATGTGAGAGTTACCATTATTGTTCTTGAGCTTTTGGAAGAGATATACTTGAGTTTGGATCCTTTTTCCTTCTCCTTCTCTTGATGTCAGTTTTAGCCCAGTTTGATGATGTTTTTGTGTTGATTTGCTGCTGAATTTCATGCCTTAACTTGCCTAGATGAAGTGGTTTGGGATTGGTTTGAGATGCAGGACCGAACAGGGGTGTTTTCTCCTTTTTCCCGCAACTGGAACTGTCTCCCCGGCCGGGTACGTGATGCAGAGAGTTTCTGCATCAAAGTACCCGGGAGGGTACTTCTGTGAAGAAAATCTCCCCTGGGCGGGGAGATGAATCTGCTGCTCCTCAATTCTTTCTTTGCATGAATTCTTACGTGGGCTTTGCATGATTAATTGAGGGCTTTGCATGGTTGCTATTGTATTTTTAATGCATGAAACCCTTCATTGTTTCCTATCTTCTGCATGTTTGTACGTGGGGATGCATGGGATGTTAAATGTTGTAATTGCATGGACTTTTCAATACATTAGTTGCATGTATATATATATGATTTTATATTTAAGTACTTGTATAATATATGTTATAAATATATATTATATCATTTGATTTATTAAATGAATTTGAATGATCTAATTTGATATTTTAATTTAAATGTGATCCTATGATTTTATATGAATTCTTATGCATGAAATGTGTGATTTAAATTATTTGTTATATTTTATGAATTACGATTATGAATTTATTTGATACGTTTCGTACGAGTTTTGAATTTAAACGACTTAAGTGTTGCATTCTTGCATTTTATTTGCACCCTTTGCATTCATGAGCATTGTCGGGCGTCTAATTGGTACATTATTGAGTCTAAGTCTCGGGTCTTGTCTTCTTTTGTTTCAGAGCCTCTTCCGGACGTTCAAGACCCCGGAGTTTAGGTGGTTGTTCGCTCTTTTGACCCGGTTTTCCGCTCTTTTGTTTAAGGTGAGGTTAGGATCCTTTATATTAGATAAGCGACCTAAGACCTATTACGTGTTGTTTTCTTACCCCGTATGCGAATATATATCTTATATATATATATATATATATATTAAATACGAGTGCTTAAGCTATGTTATGATTTTGTGAAATAAGCTTTACGTTTTCGAAATTGGTATAAGTATTGACATAAGTAAGCTATGTTTTGAAATTCGTTATTCGTATATGATATGTATGAGCGAGTTGTACCCTGAAAGATTGGAGTTTGGTTTGATTTGGTTTGTTGGGCCCGGAGACGTGGGTAAGGGAGACCCGGGACGACCACGGGGTCGCCGGTTATGACCCCTGTACACGTTCTCATTTGAGATATTCACGTGCGACCTATGGAGGTTGGCAAGGCGTGGTATCTTGAGCCCTCGGTGGATAACCGGGGAAGGCATATCGTGGGTTAGCTGCCCCGTATGTGTTTGGTAATGTTGGTGTTAGGGTTTGATTCCCGATGCACCATGGATGTGGGGTGGATGTGATTTGAATTCGATTTTATGTTATGTTTGATGGAGTAAGGGATAGTCCGTTCTCGCCGGACTTATGTTTATGTTATGTTTGATAGATTATGGATCGAGATAGGTTTTCCTTTATATTATATGCTATCTTTGGAAAAATGATTTGGTATGTAAAACCCTAGCCTCGATTCATGACTATCACCTTTGTAATATGCTCTGCTCTATACGTATTTAGGTGTGGGTGTGCGTTTAGCCCCCTCACTCAGTCGAGTTTTGACTGACCCCTCTCTTTTCCCACCTTCAGTGCAGGTTGTTTCGAGCTAGGCGGGGAAGTGCGAGTCTTGGTCTTGTACTTGTGTGTCTAGGTCGAGTTGCATTCATACTTCTTGCATTTTGGATACTCTTATTATGTATTTGATGTTAGAATTATATTTTGCTGAATTATGGGCTTTTGATGTATTTACTCGATCTTTTGGGTCGTGAGGCCATTGTAAATGATGTAAATGTTAGTTATAGAGCTCTTTTCGATCCTTATGTTGTTGCTTCCGCATTTATATGTTTGTTTTCCGCGCTCTGTCCGAGTTTTAGCCCCGCTTAGCCTAAGGAGTGAGTGTAGGTTCCGTTCGCTAAGACTTGGACTCATGTATGGAAATCAATTTCATATGTGGGTTCGGGTTTAGGTGCGGGGGATGTGGTGGCCCACCGCTCCGGGCGTCACATGTAGGGCACTGTTCCCTTATCCCTACACCCGCCTCTAATACACAATAAAAAAAAAAAAAAATTATTTTTTTATTTGTGTATTAGAGGCAGGTGTAGGGAACAGTGCCTACACCCGGCTCATACAAGAATTTTCCCTCTGCATCCCACTTAATCGTGTACCATGACGATAATGATCATAAAAATTGTACTGCCTAAATTGACTCCTGCATTTCCATTAAGCCTCATTTTCTATGAAATTTAATTTGGTACGAAATTTGAATGATTTCATAAATATACATGCCGCTTGATCGATACATATATATATGTATATATAAGAGGAAATTATTGTTTTCGTCCCATAAATTAACAACTTTTTAATTTTAGTCCCAATCATCAGTCATTTTGCAATTTACATCCCATAAAATCAGTTTTTTGGCAAATATAGTCCCACCGTTAATTTTCCGTTAATTATGAACGGAAATGGCATGTGCATTGCACGTAGGGGGTGCGCGTCGGGATCGGGATTTTTGGGACCCGTCCTGTCCCCGTCGAGAATTTCCCGTCGTTCGAAAAAAAAAAAATAATTATATCTGACTATTCTATATTTAGACATAATTACAAGGCTATTCTATATTTAGACATAATTACAAGTTAATCCATCTAAATTTAAAAATTAAATTTTAATCTCAACTTTAAGAATCGTTTGTGGTTCCTGAAACTCCTTTAGGATTCCGTTATGTGATTCTACCTAAAAATTGGGCAATAAAGTCATACAATTGTAGCCAACAGCAAACTCTGCATCGGAAAATTCTTGTATGAGCCAGGTGTAGGGCACTGTTCCCTTATCCCTACACCCGCCTCTAATACACAATTAAAAAAAAAAAAAAATTATTTTTTTATTTGTGTATTAGAGGCAGGTGTAAGGAACAGTGCCTACACCCGGCTCATACAAGAATTTCCCCTCTGCATCCCACTTAATCGTGTACCATGACGATAATGATCATAAAAATTGTACGGCCTAAATCGACTCCTGCATTTCCTAAATATAAGAGGAAATTATTGTTTTCGTCCCATAAATTAACAACTTTTTAATTTTAGTCCCAATCATCAGTCATTTTGCAATTTACATCCCATAAAATCAGTTTTTTTGCAAATATAGTCCCACCGTTAATTTTCCGTTAATTATGAACGGAAATGGCATGTGCATTGCACGTAGGGGGTGCGCGTCGGGATCGGGATTTTTGAGACCCGTCCTGTCCCCGTTGAGAATTTCCCGTCGTTCGGGAAAAAAAAAATTTCGGGATGGGATCGGGATCGAAAATTATTTTTTAAATTTTCGAGAAATTCGGAATCCCGAAAATCCCGATTATAAATTAATAATATATATATATATATATATATATATATATATATATATAAACACGTCTTACGCATATTAATATTATTATTATAAATAAATATATAATTAATTTAATTTATAATATATATATGTAAACACATCTTATATATATAATATTAATATTAATATTAATATTAATATATATAAGAGATTTTTTTATAACAACAACAAATAAGCAATAGCAAATTAACAATTTCTTTCGGAAGTCAATCAGTAACTGCAAGTGTACAACTCAACAACTCACAAGTTAAATTTATTTTAGGATTAAAATAGTTATTTATTTGTTTTATCAATTAAATTAAATCAGACGTAATTATAATTATATAACCAAAAAAAAGAAGGAAAGATATTTTGGGATATCCCGATCCCGTCCCGATATTGTTGGGATCCCGATTGTATTCCCGGTCCCGTCCCGATATTATCGGGATCCCGATATCAAGGCGGGACCGGGAATACAAAATCCCACCCCGATCCTGAAAATCCCGAACCCCGAAAATCTGGTCCCGCGCCCACCCCTAATTGCACGTGACCCGTTAAAAATATTGCATTTTGCCCCATTTTGATCATTAAATTTTCAAAATTACCCCAAACTTATTTAAATTATATATTTTCACCCTAAACAACATTAATTGAATATATATATGTGTGTGTGTGTGTGTGTGCGCGCGCGCACGCATGTGTGTGTGGTTTTTTTTTTTTTTTTTTTTTTAATATGGAAACCACATATAAATTTCTTATTCTAATAAAATTGATGTTAATTGATAATATACATTATATTTTCAGAATATACAATTATGCACATTTTTGTTACATTTATAATAAGATAATATATATAAAATAGAAGAAAAAAAATCAGAAAATTTTTAATTGAATAATATAAATTTATGTAAGAAAACATAAAAAATATGTGTTTTTTAGATTACAAATTTAAGAGAAAACAAAAAAGTAGAGACAAACCCATCTCCCCCTTCCATCCCATCTCCACCGCCACTTCCAACAGGATAACAACCGTTTCAGCCATGGTTCGCCGGCCACTTCAACCCTCCAAATTCGGTGTCTTGCCAACTCCCTCCCTACCGCCATCTTCTCCATAGAGCCTTCACCGCTAGCCCACCACCGCCGCAGCTCCACCACCACCATTTTTTCAATCGGCCTCGACCACAACCGCAATCACCATCGCGACTCCAGATCTGGCTTCAACATCACGACTACCACCATCGCGAGCCACTACCCCCTTCTTCCCCCACACTATTTTTCCAGATCTGGCTTCCCCACCGTGCAGCCACCACAATGTCGACCCCTTCCCCTTTACTTCTTGGTCCCTGTGTGTGCGCGATTTTGTGTTGGGTGATAGAGTTGGTCTGTAGTATGTAGTGTTGGTGAGGTTGGGGTGGTTGCGACGGGGATGGTGGCGGTGGCCATGATGGTGGAGTGATTAGGTGGAGTAAAAATGATAGGTTTTTTCCTGATCTTTAATGGTGCCAGCGGCGGCGGCGTAATGGTGGTGGTGTCGGCGGCGATTTGGTGGTGGTGGTGGTTGATGCGTTTATGTGTTTATTTTGGTCCATTCAGGCGACTTTAGAGTTGGAGTTACAAAACGGCGAAGCAAGGCGATTTCACGCAATTTTGGAGGAAAATATGGTAACTCCCGTTACCACTTAGGAGTACAAAAGAAGTAAACCCCGTTACTGGCCACAGGAGGGGAGTTTTTGGCGAGAGAAGAGGGGTAATGCCCGTTACCCCTGTGCAAAAGGAAAGTGGTAACGCCCGTTACCACTAATAAAAATGTTATGGCGATTTCAATCAGTAACGGGCGTTAACAACAATTACACATGGATAGCTAACGCCCGTTACCTATGGCGGCGAGAATTATTTTTGGGCTGCTATATTAGTGCGTTTTTGGAGTTTTTTAGAGAGAGCTTTTCTTCCAGGTCAAGACCTAGGGTTTGGAGAGAAGACCAAGGAGTTTCAGAGATTTTTCAGAGAATTCGAGAAGACGAGAGGATTGAATTCCTAGAACGATCTTTGGTTTTATTGTTGCTTTAATTTACACACTAATTCCTTTGAATTTAGTTTTAGTTTCGTATGTTAGATTCGTTTTTAGATACTGCTGAATGTTTCTACTTTTGTTTTGGAGACTTTGTTTAGATTTGATAACTATGATTTATTTTAATGCAATTTCCTTTAGTTTTATGAGTTTTGTTTTAATTATGCGTAGCTAATTCTCTAAGGCTAGGGGGAGTGATGATGATTGCATGATAGATGTTTGATAAGATACTTGAATGACTTGTGTTAATTCTTAGTTTGAAAACAGGTTTGAATTGATTTGCGATGGCCTCATCACCCGTAGCATGTGTCATAATTGCCTATAGATCGAAAGAGTGATGGTAATTTAGAAGGTTTTCATAACTTGTAAGTTGTAGGGTACAAAGAGATTTGGTCCTAGCTTATACAACAGTAATCTTATTCCATGTCGAGCCGGTAGAGTATTGAATTGCACTAGTCTTGTTCCTATGGTTTAATTAACTATTGGTGATTGCGAAAGCAACATTGAACACTAATTAAGCACTTGGTTACACCTTGAGAGAGGGTAATACAAATATAAGTGACTAGGTTGTAGAATTACACTTGTCAGACGAGTATCACATCATCTCTTGATTGTATGATTCATTACTTTTCCCCTGCCTGCTTAGTTTACTGAAGTTAAATCATGTGTTTCGTTATCTGTATTTAATTCTAGTTAATTGTTAATTTCTGGTTTAGTAGATTAATAGAAACAACAATTGTTTCGTTAGGTCTTTAGATTAGAGAAGAATATAGAGTAGTGATTGATTTCCCTTCCCTGTGGGTTTGATCCTATTGTGCTACGCGTATGTTAGTGTACACTTGCACGATTGGTTTTTAACTATAGTAAACCTTACAACAAAGTTTTTGACACCGTTGCTGGGGAAGGCATTTTAAGTAAATATTACTCAATTATTTTGATCTAGCGCTTTACACTATTACTTTACTTTGTGTTCATTATCTTTTTTACTGTGGAATTGGACTGAGGAATTCTTTTCCTTGTGCAGGTTTACAGTGCATGCAAAGATCTCAAGATCCCGAATTAGTTCCATACGATCCAAAAATTGAGAGAACACTGAGTGCAATTAGGAGAAGGCGTAAGGAGGAGAAGAAACTAATTACTTTACCGATGGCTGAAGCAGACCCACCACCACCACCGGCCATAAGAGATTATAACGTGCCGCAGGCTGGAGCAATTCAGACTGCAGCTCGTCCCCGATTGCAACAAATAACTTTGAAATTAAACCAGCTATCATAAATCTGTTGCAAAATAATCCGTTTTCGGGATTACCTTTGGAGGATCCGACTTCACATCTGGAGTATTTTTTGGAAGTGTGTGATACCTTCAAAATTCACAATGTCACTACTGATGCTATCCGAGTTAGGCTTTTTCCCTTTTCACTTAGGGAACGAGCTAAAGCATGGTTGAGTACTGTCCCAAATGAATCCTTTCAGACTTGGGCAGCATTATCTCAGGCTTTCAGCCAAGTTCTTTCCACTTAGCAAAACCACGAAGTACAGGAATGATATTCAAAGTTTCAGGCAGTTGGATGGAGAGTCTTTCTATGAAGCTTGGGAGAGATTTAAGGATTTGCAGAAGAAGTGTCCACATCACGGGATTCCCAGTTGGTTATGATTCAGACTTTTTACAATGGGATGTCCCCTACTTTTAGAGGAGCGATGGATGTCGCAGCTGGCAGAGCGTTCTTAGCAAAATCTGAAGCAGTTGCTACTGAGTTGTTAGATAATATGTCACAAAACGATGTTTTTGTGCATGAGAGGAGTCATTAGCTACCAGCGAAAGTGCAAGCAGGAGTCATAAAGTTAGATGGCTTAACCGCCATCAACGCTAAATTTGAAGCCCTTAACAAGAAATTGGACCAACTTTCCGTCAATGCAGTTGGGATACAATCCCAACCAGTTTATGTAACATGTGAAATTTGTAGTGGTCCACATGATTTTAATATGTGTCCTCATACCAATGTAGGAGAACAGGTGCAAGAGCAGGTAAATTATGCAAATAACTTCAAACCAACAAATGGTCCCTACTCAAACACCTACAATCCAGGATGGAAGAACCACCCTCACTTGTCATGGTCTAATAATCAAAATGTTCAACAACCACCTCAACCTAGGCCGCAGTTTCAGCCTAGGCAGTAATTTCAAACACGACCACCAGCCCCATGCAATATTGCGCCCCCTCAATAGGAGCAAAAGCAGGGATGGGAGATCGTACTTGAGAAGTTCATAACAGTGTCTACGGGTCGACATCAGAAGTTGGAAGCTCAATTAGATCAAGTGGTAAATCAGACCAGAACTTTGGAGACTCAGATTGGTCAGATTGCCCAATCTCTGAATTTGAGAGGCCCAGGAATGCTACCAAGCCAAACTGAAAATAATCCTAAGGACCATTGTTAGGCCATAATTGTAGGAGACAATAGAGAGAATGAAGGTCCGAAGATATTTTCAGGTTCGGATGTTGAGAAAGTTGTACTTGAGAAAGTTGAAGAGAAAGATGATCTTAAGAAGGAGAATTTAGAGAAAGAAGCGATTTCAAGCAAAGAGAAGCCTGAGAACTTCACTACTGTGATACTTCCTGAGGAATGCAGTGCTATTATTCAGCATAAGCTTCCCCCGAAGCTCAAAGATCCAGGGAGTTTTCCAATTCCTCTTACTATTGGTTCTTTGCAATTTCATAATGTTTTATGTGATTTAGGAGCTAGTGTGAGTTTAATCACGTTATCTACTTTCAGGAAATTAGGAGTGAAGGAGGTTACACCGACTAATAAATATGACACTCCAACTAGCACACAGATCGGTGAAATATCCGACAGGAATCCTTGAAGATATTTTGGTAAAAGTTGGAAAATTTCACATTCCTACTGATTTTGTAGTTCTTGATATTGACAGTGATGAGAGGATGCCATTGATACTTGGAAGACCGTTTCTGGCTACGGCTGGAGTAGATATAGATGTTCAGAACGGACGGCTCATGTTCAAAATAGGAGATGAACGAATGGAGTTTAGGAATTTTGATTCCCTGACACCACCGGCGATCCCGGATAAGTGTTGCATAATTAAGGTTATAAGTGATACACCAGACAGAACGACACTGTTCACGGAGAAAAGAGATGCAGTTGATTGGGAAGGAAAACCGAAATCTCGGAGATCGAGAATGAAGGATGTTTTGGAATTAGATACTTGGAGATTAAGCTCCGGTTTTGTGAGTAACAAGAACGAGGTCACTCCTTGTGACTCGTTGCTTGGGGATTATTTGTAATGTCCCACATCGGAGGAAGAAGAGAACTAAGCCTTCCTTATAAGGGGGTGGATACCTCTTCCCTGTATAGGCCTTTTCCTGGGTGGGCGCCTTTGGCTTAAATTCCACCGGGAAGAACAAAATCATGAGGCTATGCCGACTTATGGATAGCAAAGCGGACAATATCTACAGGCGGGTATTCGAGCTGTTACATTGTTAATCCCAATTCAGTTTCCAAAGTCAAGCTAACGATTATAACTTAGAACTATTTCTTTTTCTTTTCGTTTTTGTTTTTGTTTCCGCTGTTTTCGTTTCTTTCGTCCTCGTTTTACTCACGATAATTGAGTTGTCTCTCTCGTTTGCAGGTCACTTGATGTTTTACTAGGAAACCAAGGTCTACATGGTGCAAGGACCGTGATTTGAGCGTTATTGTGAGGTCCATTTACTTTGTTCGTATGCATGTGCATGGCATTGATTTTCTTTCTTGAGGAGAATGAATTGTTGATATGAATTGATATATGCGTTTATGTGTTTCGAGAACGGTGCACTGTGGTTTGATTGAATACTATGAGTTAATTTCGGTTGATTGAGCACCATTAGTTTTGTGTTTGTGTTTAATAATGTTTTGGGCGGAATACTGAGTAACGGGCGTTACACCATTACAGTTACCTTTTGGTAATGCCCGTTAACGAGGTCAAATGCCCCGGGTAGTATAGGTAACGGGCATTACACCTTAGCAGTTATTTTTAGGTAACGCCCATTAATGGAGATAGGCGTCTTGGCCCAAAGGGGTAACGCCCGTTACCCCTTCCAAGAGAAAAACCGGTAACGCCCGTTACCGGTCCGACTGGCGAGAATTGGATTCTAGGAAACACATTTTTAGGGTTAAATTAAGTCTTGTCCTACCCAATTTTGGAATTTTCTCCCCCAAACCTATAAATACACTTGCACCCACTTATTCTACCTTAGAAGAGATTCAATAGTTCCCTTGGGCCAACCATTATCAATTTACAAGCAAGAAGCTTTTCCACCAAGTTTACACATTCTCTCCTCCCTTGTGAATCAAAGTATGTCAATATCTCCCTTTCTTAGAGTGAATTGTTAGAGCTAATTTTTCCAATCTAAGAATGAAACTTAGGATTGAATTGCATGTTAGGAATCACTTTGAGATTGAATTGATAAATTTTGAGAGATTAAGCATGCTAGAATTAGGATTGATGCCTTAAATTGAAGTTAACTTGAATTGGGTTAAATCTTTGAATAATCCTAACTTCTAAGTAATCTTGAGTACGAATTATGGAAGTTGAAGGTAGAGAATTTTGAGTTTGAATTGTAGATTATAACACTACTACAAAAACTGCTTGTTGTGATGCTCTAATGTGATGCTTTTTAAAAGGCGCCATAATATACCAGCTGTTGAGACGCTTTTTATAGATCCGTTTTATTAGATTTAATTTACTTTTTCTATGAAATAGTTTATTAACTAAATTAATAATAATGAGAGACTTTTACATAAGCGTCACAATATGATATATTTATTATGACACTTTTAATAAAGGCGTCACAATATGTTATATTTATTATGATATTTTTAAACAAATATCACAAACATATTAATAGTATTATTACTCTACAATCTAATGGAAGAGGAAAATTGGCGGTTTCCACCAAAAAAAAAACCGAGGGAACCAAAAAAATCAAAGGGAAAAGAGGCTCTGCTCCCAATTATCGAACATTTATGTCTGCTTCCTAGTGTTGAACATTCTTGAAAGTCAAGAGCACAAAACTGAAGACCACACTTCTATTTTCACAACAATGTTCAGGGGATGAACTTTTCCGCCAACTAATCTCGGTCGGAATCGTACTGAAGAAGCTCGACGGGAATCGGACTGAAGAAGCTCGGACGGGAATCGGAAGTGAAGACGACGGAACGCGATTTGAAGACCACAATCTGGGTTTCTATAATTTTGAGCCGAGGAGAAAGATTGTGCGTGACTTCATCTGAAATAGCTAGGGTTGGTTTGAGGTAAGCTAACTTTTGTCTAAGATTTTGTGTATGTGGGTTTAGAATTTTTTAACCCAAATTTTGAGTGTTTCGATTCTAGGGTTTTAATTTATGTTCTTGAAATCTTAAATCTATTTTGTCAAATTTGTATGTGTAAGCTGAAATCTGCTCTCCTCTCGGCTCTACTCCACCGTCCTCGAGGTGTCGCCGCCGCTCTCCGCCGATATTGGTGTTGTGCATAAACAGCTTTCCTTGTTTCTGTTCGAAGGTCCACCCGATTGCAACTCCCAAAGTCAGTGTTGTTATGAGTGAGGCTACTGAGCAGAGAAGCAGAGTTGAGCTCAACAATGCGCATGGCAGACTCAGTAATGTTTCAGCTTTGGAAGAAGGAAGATCATGTTTTTGGCACAAAATATTACGTTTCTTTTAGTATTGCATTTAACGTTTTTTCCTGAACGTCACCGTTTGTGACTTGAAGACTTTCAGTTGTTATTTTGATTTCTGTGCTCCACGTGTCGCTCTTGTATTGGTCTGTGTGTTATGGGGTGTTACACCTGAACATTTCACCTATTTGTAGCTGCAGAGTGCGTGGGTTTTTGGGCAGACTTGAATGAATTCTGTTTTCAATCCTTTTCCTCTCTTACTCTCTCTAATTCTCTCTCTAAATCTCATTTATCTTCTTTCCCAAGTTTGCTGCGTTTTCTGATTTTTTACCATTGATATTCAGAATCAGAGCTTGAGCTCTGTTTTAGCTTACCAATTCTAAGGTGGATGTAACAGTGGACTCAGAGCCAGGTTTCGTGTGGCGCATTTCGTGGGCTCAGATGGCGAAAAATAACACTTCGCGTATAGATGAGCTAGAAGGTACGACAAAGGAGCTCTGGGATGGTCAGGAGACTATCAATGCACGCCTAGATGAAATCACTCAGCTGCTACAGGCCTTGCGCAAGGAGAAGGAGGCAAGCAGCTCTCAGGAACCAATGTTATCTGGTACGAGGAATTATGGGGACACTGGGATCCTCCCCACACCCGCCATCCGAGTCAATGAGGTACACAACACTCCCAATCTGAAAAACAAACTCGATTTTCCACGATTTAATGGAGATGAACCCAGATTATGGCTTAGGAAGTGTAGCAAGTACTTTTTATTCAACCCAATGAGTGATTATGAGAGGATAATACTTGCTGCTATGAACATGGAAGGGCCTGCAGACAATTGGTTCATCGATTATATAGATGGAAAGGAAAACATGGGCTGGGAATTGTTTGCTGATAAAGTCCTGGAGAAATTCTCTAACCAAAAAGAGAAAAATCTGGTGGGTCAGTTTAATAAATTGAAACAGGACAAATCCGTTGAAGATTACAATCAGAAATTTGAGGAGTTGAAGGCTTTCATGGTGGTACATAACCGATCCTTAACTGATGATTACTTCATCAAGAGCTATATTAGTGGCCTCAAGGATGAAATAGCTCAGATGTTAGAGATGTTGAATCCCAGGGATCTAGCTCATGCGATGAGTTTGGCATTAAAGCAACAGGGGTATGTAGAAACAATGAATAAGAGCTCTAAGCCAACACTAAAGAGCTGGAGTAACAAAACTGGAATTGGAGATAATGTGATAAAGAAAACAGGAGGCATAGCATCTGATAGATTTCCCATAAAACGATTAACATCAGAGGAAATGGATGCTAGGAGGAAAAAGGGACTGTGTTTCAATTGTGATGAACCATTTCGTGTGGGGCATAAGTGTAGAAATCTGTTTGTGATTATCTGTAAAGAGATAGATGATGAAACTATTGAAGAAGTGGGAGGAGATGAGGTAATTAGCCTGGAAGAGAATGTTGATACTGACCTGCATATATCTGTGAATGCTGCCACAGGTCAGAAAGCTCCTGATGCTATCAAAATTCAAGGGAAGGTGAAGAACAACACTATGACAGTACTAATAGACTCTGGAAGCACTCACACCTTTCTAGACCCAGAGATTGCAAAAAAGGCTGGTTATGAGATCGAATATACTAATTCTTTGCTGGTCACAGTTGCCAATGGTGCCAAACTATACTGTGAAGCTAAATGCAGTAATTTCAAATGGGAAATGTGTGGTCATCAATTCCAAGCTAGTGTGAGATTACTCAGAATGGGAGGGTGTGACATGGTTGTGGGAGTGGACTCTCTAAGGAAGTTGGGAGATATCACGCTAAACTTTGATAGACAAACTCTCAAGTTTGTAAGAGGGGATAAGTTGATCACCTTGCAAGGGGGTACACCAGCTGCTTCCCTAAGAACCATCACTGGGAAAAAATTACAACAATGGTTCAAGAAGAGTGGAACTTCATCACTAAACTGCTTGTGTATGATTTCAGCTGTAGAACAGGAGGCAGAAATTAGGAGCCCTGTGGAAATACAACCTGTAGCACCCCGCACGTGAGGCACCACATCCCCCGCACTATGGCTCAACACGAGTAACGAAACTGTAACTCCGCACCCGTATCAAACCATAGCGAACGGGAGACCAACATAAAAACTTTCCTAAGCCAGGCGGAGCTAGACCCTGCAATGAAAACCAATCCACAAAGTATAATGCATAGCAAAGCCAAAGTTCAATCATACAAACCATAAACGGAATTTGGGCTCTTCAGGCCTCTTTTAAAACATAACAAAACCCAGTAAAAGCAATTCACTAACAATTACATAATTATTCAAGTTCCAGAGACTATGAAATCGAATCATACATAAATCCAATACATGAATGAGTGCAAAGACTCTCCTAACCTAACTCAACCCACTTAAAGACTCCAAACACCTCCGCCTAGCTCGAAACTCCAAAGGACAAACCTGCACACTAAAAGATTGGGGAGGGAGAGGGTCAGTCTCTGGAAGACTGAGTGAGCAGGAGCGATATACATATATAGAAACATGCACATGCAAATCATAAATTCCGAACAAGGTTTTGTTTGAAATTAGTTCCCTAAAAGGGCAAGAGAATGATTAATCAATGCTCGGATTTTATGACTAATCATATTAATTCATTACATTCATAAATCATACATAAATATAAGGCTCGGTGAGTGAGCGTGCACAATCTCCAACCAAACTCCGACCGTGTACGACAAATATCAATAATATATTGATTAGGCGATCATGCAATATATCATAATACATGCGGACCATAAATCATATCATAAATATATTCGTTTGGGCAATCCGTGTCCCGGCCTTCCCGCACGGTGCATAAACATAACATAACATAACATAACATAAATCATAAATCAGTTCCAACCTTCTTCCTCCGGGTGGTGGACGGGCTTGCAAGACCCGACCACCTCAATCATGGGCCAATGGGGTTTCATGACTCCCCCAAGGGCACTCAGCTCCCATTCCCCGCTAAACCTCCTAGCGAGGGCCGGTATCACTGTAGTTGGTTGGGACTAGTATATGGGATCCCCGTCAGCCCTTGCTTCCTCGGTTAGCCACATATACTAAGTCCCGGGGCCCGTTCAATCATAAATCATAAATGTGTCTCGCCAAAACATGTCAATTCATAAGTACATATCATAATTCATAAATCATTTGAAAAGGGTTTACTCGATCAATACATACTATAAGAAATCATACCTTACCGTGTAATTCGGCATATGCTATATACGTACCTCTCCGTGTCATCCTATTCCGTAGCTAGCATGAAGACACACGGTTTGGAGCATAGCCTCATTACAAAACCATTTTTAAGTTTATATACGCTCATACGCATAATTCAGAAGGATTTACTCGATAACTTCATTTGAAAATCATATATATAATCATAAGGTTTTGGCCAAAGCTTTTCACATAAGGGTTGTAGGGTTTGTTACATAGCTAAAACAAAAACCACCCTCACCTGAACCGTGATGAAACAAGGATCGAGCACCAAGTGCCTGAACGATCAAAAGCTCTCCACCCTGGAGACAAACTGTACAAAAGACCACAAGACGTGTTCGTGAGACTCAAGACTCTTAATGAACCATATATGACGCACGGCAATGCTCACACATGGTATCATGTCATGAAAATGTTCATGTGCATTATTAAGGCATTTAACTCATATATCCAAGTCATTCACTCATTCATTCATTATCATTCAATTCATATTTCCAATCCAATAATTCAAGAATGCAAATAGGAGAATAGAACATATTCAAGCTCTTCCATAATGCTACCACATACTTCATATTACATAAGATAGCATATTTCCAAGGTTTGACAACAAGAAGGAAGTATATGAAATAGAAAATGAATTACGCGATTCATAAACGACATATAAACACACATAAACGGCAATAAGCAAAAGCATGCCTATAACTCATCCAAATGCCATGAAATTAAACCATAATGCTCCCAACATATAGCAAAACAAGTTCATAGTTCAACACAAAAGGAGATAAAGTTATTCAAGAGGTGAAACGAATCAAAAACCGAAAAGGAAGCAACGAGGACTGCGCAAGGGAAGGGACACGGGGGTGTCACCAACCCTAGCCCAACTGAGCCACGACCGTGGCTCAGTACAGAGCTGCCCAGAAGGTGTGACACGCCCGTGTCTCACTCTTATGTGTAAATGAGACACGGGGGTGTCACGGTACAGAACTTGAGGCGTTCACAGAGATTTCCGGCAAAACTGATCTCATACCAAATCAATCCAAAAGCATACCAAATCAACTCCAAATGCTATGAAACTTAATATAAAACATATTTGGCTTGTTATGAACATTTTTCATTTAGAGTGCAAAAGCTAAATCACACGTTAAGATTATCGAAACCATGCAACAAAACTGGGTCGCCAAAATCGCACATATGAGCCCTAATGATTCTATCATGCCTTGATCAAGTACTTAGGGCTTGAATTTGGATCTGAAACTTTGGGGAATGCATGCTAACATACTAAACAACTAATATACATCATATATATGCAAAATGGTACAATTTAAAGCACATTAGAATGACCAACAAGTTACCAAACACAACAGCAACAATTCTGTCAAAGATCATGCATAAGAACAGGCCATGTACTTCGGTTTTGAGGCTTCAAATGGATCCAAATACTTGAAACATGAATGCTAACATATAGAACAATGAGTGTACATCAACTCCATGCAATTCCACACGAAATGGAGACCATTTGATCAAGCAACAACACAAAATTCACACAGCAGTTCGAAAAACAGGGGAATCAGTTTGATCATCAAGTTTGGAGCTCCATATCTCATAATTTCACAAAAGGGTCAAGAGATAAAATCCTCCTAATATCATATACTATCAGTTAGGAAAGAAATGGGTCAAGAAACAAGTTCATATAATCATTTACAAGCAAGGAAATCAGCTACACAAGCAAATAGGTCACAAGAACAAAAATCCCTAAAAGTTCATACCAAACTCATCATTCAAACCCTAATCAAATCTGATCCAAAACATGATTTAAGTAGATGAAATCAAGCATAATAGAGTAGAGAAGACATAAATATTCATACCTTAAAGATTTGGGAAAGAAAGGTGGTGGTTTGAGCTCCAAAACCACAAAAATGGCCAAGGGTTTCTCTCTTCTCCTCTTCTTCTCTCTCTCGTTTCAGTTGCAGCTGGAAATGGAGATATTTGGCTCGGTTTTCAGAGGTAAAAGGGAGAAGAAAGAGCTTAAGTCAAGGTACATAAGTCATGGTTTAAGGTATGGTTAGGTTAGAGGTGTTATAGGGTCCCACCATGAAGACTAGTCAACAAAAGAAGCTCTTCTTGCACGGGTTGCTCGTTACGGTTGGATTTCGGAGGTCTTAATGATTTCAAAAAGGTACGAGGCTTGTTCCATTGTCTCCGAATCGTCGATACGAAGGCAACGGAGGTGTCGAAATTCGAATCCGAATTCCCGAGCTCAAGATATCACGTACGGAACCAAGGGTGCGCTAATTGCTCGTTAGCCCCCGATTTGGTTCCACAATCAAAATTAAATTCGTTAACGCGTCAAATGAATCCGAAAACATAAACCGAGCATATAGGCATGTTCGTAACACACATATTTACGACATACTAAATTTCTATACCAATCCGATATCACTACATATATGAACGAAGCACAAATAGAACACTCATACGCATGAACGAATTCATATTGTTATAAATGAATTACTAAAACTTAAATTCCATATTAAATAATTTTAAAGCCAACTTATAACATGTGCAAATTAATTATCGAAATTACCAAAATAGTTAAGGTAACATGAAACCTTAATTTAAGAAATTAAACACTAAATATCAAGTTGAAATAGAATGAATTAAATTAAAATAGCAACAGTCTATAGTTTAAACAAATATAAACATTTATAAACAATTAATCATATAATTAAATAATTAAATCGCGCAATTTATAAACAAATACGCCACATTATTTAAAACTGAAAAACTGGGGCGTTACAATCTCTCCCCCTTAAAAAGAATCCGTCCTCGGATTCACAACACGCCTGAAAACAAACAATGAGAGATTCCCCGTCTCTCACAAACAACAAGGAGAGAGCCCCGTCTCTCGAGCAGCAATGAGAGAACCCCGTCTCTCGCAAGTAAAGAGAGTACCCCGTCTCTCAAACAAAAATAAGAGAATCCCCGTCTCTTACAAACAAAGAGAGCACCCCGTCTCTCAACCGAAAATAAAACAAGGAAGTCTCCAATACTCCCAAGCAACTCACGCAAAACCAAATTTAAAACCACGGAAGTCACCCAAAGCAAGTAATAAACGTCGCCCACATTGATATTCAATTACTCCAAGTAATTTAACACATTACAAATCAAAGCACCTAACATAAAAATTATAAAAGTTAAATTTGCATGGATGCATGTATCATGAATGCTATAAGTACCGTTCACCGTAGTTGCAAAAATTCAGATTTGTGAGTTGTCGTTGTCCAAGGTATGATCTGTCCTGAATGTAACTCGGTGCCCAACTTGTCTTGAACCTCTTCAGGGTTCCCTGGTGAAACGATTGATGAATTCCTTAAGGATTATATCCTTAGATCCTTTCTAACTTGTACTGCTACCCAACTTCTTCAATCCTTATCCAAATCGGTGCTCAACATATCCCCGAGGATCACCACTCTGAGCAAACTTGATGATTCGATCCCAACCTTACGATTTATTCTTATAGTCTCTCTCAACACAAATCTTTTTCCACCTTCCGTTCCAATTGTCCGTTCATTCCCTTTCGATCCCCCTCAACGTTATATTTGATAACTGGTCCCATATTTCCTTAACCGAAGATAGAAGGTTCTTGATGATTCTTGAAATTTGAGACCAATACTCCAATTATCATCTTTTTTTTTTTCATTTGGTCTCTACTTAAGCTTCCTTGTAGATTACCGTTGATATAACTAATAGCTAATAACTAATAACTCGATGATATTATCTTGGACCCCTTCATACTTCATTGAATAAATCTTGATCGACACCATCCCCGTATATGATAGCTTGATTCGGTTTTCCCCCTTGTTAATTCTACTTAGAAGTCCATAGGAACTCTCTTATGATTCCATCACCTTCAGATCAGAATTCCATACGTAGCTTCTCTCTTAATAGCTTAACCATAACCGCCATCTTATTCATTCCTAATCACCACCCTTAGGACTTCCAGATTCTCCTTAGTTTGCATCCCCGTCATTACTCCTAACATATTCATTCGAACACCACTCCCATCCTCCAATTCACCTCTCGGTCGTGCTCTCCCCCTTAAAATTTTTGCTCTTACATATCAACCTCCATGAATCCTTCTTTCATTGAAATTTTTGCTGAGCCACTTCTGTTTCTTTAATTCACTCCCAAGGTTCAATTCAAACCCTTCAGTAATTACTTCCTTCTAATCCCCAACTCTTCTCTTTCTTGCTCTTCTTGAAATCTAGACCAATCTAATCCTCTCTTACATTTCCCTTCTTTCAACTAAAGGTAACCCCTTCAAGGATCGAAAGGATTTACATTATTTCCTAATCAATGCTCCCTTAATTGGAAGTTTTAGTCGGATTCGTTACTTCGCCTCTGAGATTAAGGTTCCTCCAAAACCCTCCAACTTAGTTTCTTCGATGTAGATTGTGCTAGCCAAGCTACATGCCCGGAACTCCCAAGATATAACCCAACTATTCTTCTCGTCTTGATTCGAGTAAGCCTTGATTAATGAATAGCTTGATGAACAAGGTGGAGTCATTCCCTATCAATTAAACACTAATCCATGCATGTTGGATTAACATGCCAATGCACTTAATAAACAGTCAAAGATGCAACAATGCAACACGTTGGAGAAATTATATTAATTAAACATAAACGTACATATAGATACAGAAAGCAATTAACTTAAATCGATACATGATGCTTATGCCATGAATATGCAGAACCTGTCACCGAGGTGGTAAACTTTTAGATTGACGACGTGTTCCTCATTCCCATGATTGTAACTTTCTTTGAAGACATCGATAATTCCTTAGCTTTCCATGGTCTTCGAATCTCCCTAATCTTCTTCATCCATTTGTATATCCCATGGCCCGAACGTACTATTCTTGAACCCAAGGTCTTCTTTGTCAATGGAGTTTACACCTCAACGTACTTCCAAGCATCGACCTCCAAAGGTCGTCCAAATCTTCATCTTGATGTCCCCTCCGGTTAAAGTTCCTTTAGCTTATCCTTTGTGATACGAACTCCACGTACTTGCCGTGAAACCCTATACCAATACTTGGAGTTCTTGATTTTCGATCGTCCACTTCAAGGTTAAAATAGAGGAGTGTGACCCGTTTGCTATAATGAGCAAGGAACCAACACTATAAGATTTGAATTATAGGAGTGTGACCCGTTTGCTATAATGAGCAAGGAACCAACACTATCAGATTTGATAAGTAATGCACCCCATCGACTATAATGAGTCGGGAAATGACATTATCCGGTGGAGGTTTGAAACTCCGGTGTCGTTCAACTAAGAACTTGTGAGTATAACTCACTTGAATCACAATTCATTCATTTTTTGACTGAATATTTCGAACTACAAGGCTGGAATATAAAGATGCATGCATGGGAATTCTAAGAGACAATTCAGAATTCAAAGAGACAAGCTAATCCCGTCACTTTTCTTGTAGGCTGAATAAAATGGGCTTAACCTAATCTAAATGCATGCAAAATAAATAAAAAGATGGCCCAAAGTATAATATAATAGTTCAGGGCCAAATTACAATAAACTTAACACAATTTGGGCTTAAAATTCTATCACTAAGACATTGAAACAAGGTGGATTGGGTCTAGCTACATACTTGTCTTCTTGGAGCTAATCTTGAGTTATTTGGATCAAAAGAGATTGAACTTCTTCTTGCATTCTTTTGGACCGTGACCTTGTGATAGGTCCAACATAACTTGGTTCATCTTGAGTTGTGATCATATCATCATTTGGATCAAAGTGTGGCCTTGTTGGACCAAAGTGTGGCCTTGTCTTATGATTCACATCATCTTGATTCCTATCATTCTCCCCTTCTTGAAAAAAGATTCGTCCCTGAATCTGAATCTGCATGAAAGGGAGATAAATCAGCAACATTAAAGGTGGAACTTACACTATACGTATCCGGGAGATCAATTTTGTAAGCATTATCATTGATCCTTTTCAACACTTTGAATGGTCCGTCCCCCCGTGGGTCAAGTTTGGACTTTCGCTGATGATTGAATCTCTCTTTCCTAAAGTGAACCCAAACCAAGTCTCCTTCCTTGAAAACAACTTTCTTTCGTCCCTTGTTGGCTTGAATCATAGCTTGGTTATTTCTTTTGAGAATGTGAAGCCGAGCATCCTCATGCATTTTCTTCACAAGTTCAGCTTTCTCCTTGCCATCTAAGCTTACAAGTTCATTCATAGGTAAAGGAAGCAAATCTAAAGGAGTTAAGGGATTAAAACCATAAACAAGCTCAAAGGGTGAGAAAGAAGTAGAAGAATGTATTGAACGGTTATATGCAAATTCAACAAATGGAATACACTCAACCCAATTCTTTGAATATGTTTTAAACACAGCTCTTAAAAGAGTTCCCAAGGTTCGATTCACTACTTCCGTTTGTCCATCCGTTTGAGGATGACAAGTGGTGGAAAATAACAGTTTTGTTCCCAAATTTCCCCACAATACTCGCCAAAAGTGACTTAAAAACTTCACATCTCGATCACTTACAATTGATTTTGGGATTCCATGAAGTCTTACTACTTCCCGAAAGAACAATCCAGCCACATGTGTTGCATCATCAGTTTTATTACAAGGAATGAAATGTGCCATTTTAGAAAATCGATCAACAACAACAAAGGAGCACCCGAATGAAATGGTCGGTTTGGGTCTTTATTTTATCATTATTTAGCTGCATATTAGTTTATTTAAGCCCACTTTTGTAAGCCTTCATGGCAAGTGGCGGGAATAGCTTGTGTCCTTTAGTATTCTAGTGTCTCTTAGGTTTCCATGCATGCATCTTTATATTCAGCATTGTAACTTGTTTTTCTTTCAATCAAGAAGTAAAATTATTGAATTTTCATTCAAGTGAGATTTTTCTCTCAAGTTCTTTGCTGAACGACATTAGGGTTTCAAACCCCTTTCCCGGATAACGTTATTTCTCGACTCCTTATAGTCGACGGGGTGCGTTACTTACAATCTGATAGTGTTGGTTCTTTGCTCAATATAGCAAACGGGTCACACTCCTCTTATTTTCAACCTTGAATTGGACGATCAGATTCAAGAACTCCAAGTATTGGTATAGGGTTTCACGGCAAGTACGTGGAGTTCGTATCATTTGGTATCTAGAGCTTAGGTTTCCATCCAAGGTTATGTATCCGTATCTTTTATCTTTTGTATAATTTCTTTTCATTATTGTTATATTGCTGCAAAAAAAATCGAAGAAGGCAAAAAAAAAAAAAAAAAAAAAAAAAAAAAAAAACGAAAAAAAAAAAGAGAGCAGCATTGTTTCAGTCATTTTCTTTGTAATCTCAAATCATAAGTCATGTGGATTTGTTTGCTTGTATCTTTTTAGTTGTAACAGTTCGTTTGTGACAATTTTAGCACCCTTATTGATTCATTCATCTTAAGGATTATTTGGTTGAGGGATCTGAAATTTCTTGTGTCTTTCTTCAAGAATTGAGAGAAAAGAGTGGTAAAAGGCTTGAGTTGTGAGCACAAAAGAGGGAAAAAGCCATATTTTTGAGTGATACACGAGCGTGAGTGACTCTAAACGAGGGCAAACACGTGAGGGAGTGTTGTGAGGTAATTTTTACTAACGATTTTTCTTGCAGGTTTAAAACATGACGGAAGAACGAAATGAACAGCCTCCAATGGACGTTAACTTTGTCCTCCGTGCAATGCAACAACAATTTGATAGGTTAAACGTACAATTTGGTGAGACCCGGGATCGATTGGATCAAAATGATGAACGGGTGACTGAATTACAACAAAATGCTCTCCCGGCTAGGAGACCAAACCGACGACCAGCCGATTTGGGTATCAATCCTCGTGATGGATTTGATGATGAGGAAGATGACTTAGATGAGGCTGCATCAAATGCCTCTTCAAGGAGAGATCATAAACGTCCAAGATACCAACAACAACGAAGAGGAAGAGGGGTAATTGACAATAACCTCGGATCTATCAAGCTTTCTATTCCTTCCTTCAAAGGACAAAATGACCCGGAAGCTTACATTGAATGGGAACGAAAGGTGGAGTTAATTTATGACTGCCACAACTACTCGGAAGGGAAAAAGGTAAAACTTGCAGCCGTATCCTTTACGGACTATGCTATTGTATGGTGGGATCAAGTGGTGATAAGTAGACGCAGAAGTGGTGAGTACCCTATTGAAACTTGGGATGAGATGAAGGTGGTTATGAGGAAGAGGTTCGTACCTCCTCACTACTATCGGGACCTACACCTTAAGTTGCAAAGTTTGAGGCAAGGGTTCAAAACGGTAGAGGAATACTACAAAGAAATGGAGATGGCAATGATTCGAGCAAATATTGAGGAGGATCGTGAGGCAACCATGGCTCGGTTCATATGTGGTCTCAACCGAGAGATCGCCAATGTAGTGGAACTTCATCACTATGTTGAACTTGAGGAAGTGGTCCATATGGCTATCAAGGTGGAGAGACAATTTAAGAAAGGAAGGACTGTGGTTAGGCGTGATGATTCAAATACCTCTAAACCAAAGTGGAATTCTTCTCCAAAAACAGCCGAAAAGCCTTCAAAACCAAAGGAAGATCCACCTACAACAAAGGGTTCGTTTGAGAAAGGTAACACCTCTACACATCGCAATCGTGATATTAAACAAAAGAACATCGCAATCGCAATCGTGCTTTAAATGTCAAGGAGCAGGCCATATAATGTCTCAATGTCCAAACAAAAGAGCCATGATCTTGTTAGACAATGGAGAACTTGAAACCGAAAGTGAGGGTGATAATGGAGGCCTTGAAACATCGGATGAGGCAAGTGATGTTGAGCATGCGGTTGTGGGGCAAAGTTTGGTGGTTCTAAAGAGCTTTGCACATCCAAGCTCTTGAGGACAAAGATGAACAACAAAGGGAAAACATCTTTTACACACGGTGTCATGTTAAGGAGCGAGTTTGTGGCCTGATCATTGACAGTGGGAGTTGCGTGAACGTGGCTAGTAAATTGATGGTGGAAAGGCTCGGCCTTAAAACCTTGAAGCACCCGAGACCTTATAAGCTCCAATGGCTGAATGAACATGGTGAAATGAAGGTAACAAAACAAGTTCTTATCTCCTTTTCAATTGGCAAATACATGGATGAGGTTCTTTGTGATGTCGTACCAATGCAAGCTGGCCATATATTGCTTGGAAGACCATGGCAATTTGATAGACGAACAGTTCATGATGGCTACAAGAATCGATATAGTTTTACCAAGGATGGGCGAAACATCACCTTGGCACCTTTACCACCAAGCCAAGTGTATGAAGAACAGTGCCAAATTAAGAAATCCATTTCAGCTTCTTCAAAACAAAGTCATTGTAATAGTGAGAAAGAATGTGAAAAAGAAAAAGAAAAAGAGCATGAAAAAGAAAAGGAGAAGGAAAAAGAAAAAGAGTGTAATAGAAAAGAAGAGGGAGAGAAGAAACTAGTTGAAAAGAAAGAAAGAAAAAAAGTGAGTTTCTTTATAAAAGAAAAAGAGATTGAGGGGGTGATAAAAAAAGAAAAGCTTGTGATGATGATGATGTATAAAAACATATTTCTTTCATCTAATGAAACCCCTCCCTTGCCTAGTGTTGTTTCTTCTCTCTTGCAGGAGTTTGAGGATGTATTCCCGGAGGAAATACCACCCGGTTTACCTCCTATACGAGGAATAGAACACCAAATTGACCTCATCCCCGGGGCTGCCATCCCAAACCGACCAGCTTACCGAAGCACCCCTCAAGAGACAAAGGAGCTTCAAAAACAAGTTGAAGAGTTGCTTGCAAAGGGATATGTGCGTGAGAGCATGAGTCCATGTGCTGTTCCGGTTCTTTTGGTGCCTAAAAAGGATGGTACTTGGCGAATGTGCATGGATTGTAGGGCTGTCAACAAGATCACGGTAAAGTATCGTTATCCCATACCTCGCCTTGATGATATGATTGATGAATTGCATGGTTCTACAATCTTCACTAAAATTGATTTGAAAAGTGGCTATCACCAAATAAGAATGCAAGAAGGTGATGAATGGAAAACAGCTTTTAAAACTAAGCATGGATTGTATGAGTGGTTAGTAATGCCTTTTGGCTTAACTAACGCACCTAGTACCTTCATGAGATTGATGAATCATGTATTGCGTGCTTATATTGGTAAATTCGTAGTGGTTTACTTTGATGATATACTGATCTTTAGCCGTAATTTGCATGAACATATTGAGCATTTGAGGTTAGTACTTGAGGTACTAAGGCATGAAAAGTTATATGCTAATCTTAAGAAGTGTAGCTTTTGCATGGATAGAGTCGTGTTCCTTGGATTTGTTGTAAGTGCAGGTGGTATAGAGGTAGATGAAGAAAAGGTTAAGGCAATCAAAGAGTGGCCTACACCCAAGACCATCACGGAAGTAAGGAGTTTTCATGGTTTGGCCGGGTTCTATAGGAGATTCGTGCCCAATTTCAGCACCATAGCTGCCCCCTTAACGGAAATCATCAAGAAAAGCGTGGGATTTAAGTGGGCAGAAGCTCAAGAAATGGCATTCCAAACATTGAAAACAAAGCTAAGTTCAGCTCCTCTTTTACTTTTACCGGATTTTTCTAAAGCTTTTGAAATCGAATGTGATGCTTCGGGTGTTGGTATAGGTGCTGTGCTCATGCAAGAGAAGAAACCAATTGCATACTTTAGTGAGAAACTCAATGGGGCTGCATTGAACTACTCTACTTATGACAAGGAGCTCTATGCCTTAATTAGGGCCTTAGAGACGTGGCAGCATTACTTGTGGTCGAAAGAGTTCATCATTCATACGGATCATGAGTCATTAAAACATTTGAAGGGGCAAGGAAGTTTGAACCGAAGGCATGCTCGCTGGGTTGAATTTATAGAGATGTTTCCTTATGTGATTCGGTACAAGCAAGGTAAGGATAATGTTGTTGCTGATGCCTTATCACGAAGGTACATTCTTCTCTCTACCTTAAGTGCCAAATTCATGGGATTTGATCATATTAAGGAACTATACTTGAGTGATTCTGATTTTGCTGAAATATTTGCATCTTGTGAACAAAAGCCTTGTGATAAATTTTATGTTCAAGATGGTTATTTGTTTAGAGAAAACAAGCTATGCATTCCAAATTGTTCTTTGCGTCAGTTGCTAATCCGTGAGTCTCATGGGGGAGGATTAATGGGACATTTTGGTGTTTTAAAAACTTTGAGCATACTTAAGGAACATTTCTTTTGGCCTCATATGAAACGGGATGTTGAGCGGACTTGTCATAGATGCGTAACTTGTAGAAAGGCTAAATCACGAGTTAAACCTCACGGCCTTTACACACCCTTGCCTGTTCCAACGCATCCGTGGACTGATATTTCTATGGATTTTGTGCTAGGAATGCCAAGAACACAAAATGGAAAGGATTCAATTTTTGTTGTTGTTGATCGATTTTCTAAAATGGCACATTTCATTCCTTGTAATAAAACTGATGATGCAACACATGTGGCTGGATTGTTCTTTCGGGAAGTAGTAAGACTTCATGGAATCCCAAAATCAATTGTAAGTGATCGAGATGTGAAGTTTTTAAGTCACTTTTGGCGAGTATTGTGGGGAAAATTGGGAACAAAACTGTTATTTTCCACCACTTGTCATCCTCAAACGGATGGACAAACGGAAGTAGTGAATCGAACCTTGGGAACTCTTTTAAGAGCTGTGTTTAAAACATATTCAAAGAATTGGGTTGAGTGTATTCCATTTGTTGAATTTGCATATAACTGTTCAATACATTCTTCTACTTCTTTCTCACCCTTTGAGCTTGTTTATGGTTTTAATCCCTTAACTCCTTTAGATTTGCTTCCTTTACCTACGAATGAACTTGTAAGCTTAGATGGCAAGGAGAAAGCTGAACTTGTGAAGAAAATGCATGAGGATGCTCGGCTTCACATTCTCAAAAGAAATAACCAAGCTATGATTCAAGCCAACAAGGGACGAAAGAAAGTTGTTTTCAAGGAAGGAGACTTGGTTTGGGTTCACTTTAGGAAAGAGAGATTCAATCATCAGCGAAAGTCCAAACTTGACCCACGGGGGGACGGACCATTCAAAGTGTTGAAAAGGATCAATGATAATGCTTACAAAATTGATCTCCCGGATACGTATAGTGTAAGTTCCACCTTTAATGTTGCTGATTTATCTCCCTTTCATGCAGATTCAGATTCGGGGACGAATCCTTTTCAAGAAGGGGGGAATGATGTGAATAATGATGAACCGCGGCCATATCTTGTCCCAAATGAAGAGCTGGACCGATCCACAACTCAAGAAGATAGCATACAAAAGAAACAAAGTTATGGTGGTCCAATTACAAGAGCTCGGGCCAAAATTATCCAAGAGGAAGTTGGAAATCTCTTAAACCAATTTGCTCAAACTGGACTCCAACCTTCAAGAAAGCCTATTATCCTTTTCAGAATACTTCAATGTTTTTATATCCAATTCCTAAAGTCCAAAGTGTGGAAATGATGTAATTCGGCCCTTGCCTATAATAGTATTATTTGGGCCTTTATTTTATCATTATTTAGCTGCATATTAGTTTATTTAAGCCCACTTTTGTAAGCCTTCATGGCAAGTGGCGGGAATAGCTTGTGTCCTTTAGTATTCTAGTGTCTCTTAGGTTTCCATGCATGCATCTTTATATTCAGCATTGTAACTTGTTTTTCTTTCAATCAAGAAGTAAAATTATTGAATTTTCATTCAAGTGAGATTTTTCTCTCAAGTTCTTTGCTGAACGACATTAGGGTTTCAAACCCCTTTCCCGGATAACGTTATTTCTCGACTCCTTATAGTCGACGGGGTGCGTTACTTACAATCTGATAGTGTTGGTTCTTTGCTCAATATAGCAAACGGGTCACACTCCTCTTATTTTCAACCTTGAATTGGACGATCAGATTCAAGAACTCCAAGTATTGGTATAGGGTTTCACGGCAAGTACGTGGAGTTCGTATCATTTGTATGATACGAACTCCACGTACTTGCCGTGAAACCCTATACCAATACTTGGAGTTCTTGATTTTCGATCGTCCACTTCAAGGTTAAAATAGAGGAGTGTGACCCGTTTGCTATAATGAGCAAGGAACCAACACTATCAGATTTGAATTATAGGAGTGTGACCCGTTTGCTATAATGAGCAAGGAACCAACACTATCAGATTTGATAAGTAATGCACCCCATCGACTATAATGAGTCGGGAAATGACATTATCCGGTGGAGGTTTGAAACTCCGGTGTCGTTCAACTAAGAACTTGTGAGTATAACTCACTTGAATCACAATTCATTCAGTTTTTGACTGAATATTTCGAACTACAAGGCTGGAATATAAAGATGCATGCATGGGAATTCTAAGAGACAATTCAGAATTCAAAGAGACAAGCTAATCCCGTCACTTTTCTTGTAGGCTGAATAAAATGGGCTTAACCTAATCTAAATGCATGCAAAATAAATAAAAAGATGGCCCAAAGTATAATATAATAGTTCAGGGCCAAATTACAATAAACTTAACACAATTTGGGCTTAAAATTCTATCACTAAGACATTGAAACAAGGTGGATTGGGTCCAGCTAATCTTGGAGCTAATCTTGAGTTATTTGGATCAAAAGAGATTGAACTTCTTCTTGCATTCTTTTGGACCGTGACCTTGTGATAGGTCCAACATAACTTGGTTCATCTTGAGTTGTGATCATATCATCATTTGGATCAAAGTGTGGCCTTGTTGGACCAAAGTGTGGCCTTGTCTTATGATTCACATCATCTTGATTCCTATCACTTTGTTTCCGATTTACACGCATAATTCACCCATAATAACGCTTTCCATTCTTGCTTGCTTCTTGATGTCTCCATGTTCCAAGGTTCCAAGAAGATGACGTAATTTGTATTCCTCGATGCTTATAAGTCCCTTTTGCCTTGCGTCCATTCGTTGTCCCACGCTTATATTCGCATCAAGTGAGCTTCCATATTTGACCTCATAATGAGCCTTGTGATTAACGGCTCCCAATCCTTGCATCTGAGTTGAGTCGAATCCCTTTTTAACACATCATGTATCCGACTCCTTGAAGCTTCCCAATTTGGCCTTCCAATCACTCAACCATTCCAAACTCGGAGCTTCAAAGGTGAACCTTGGGGCATTTACTCTTGTATTAGATGTCTCCAGAATCGGGGTGGTGAAGAGTTCCACCCCTCTCGTTGTCTCACGCATCCCTCAAGTTAGAACTTGAGTCCTTGCAATTCTTGTATGTTGAGAACCTTCAAGGTTCGTAGGTAGGGCAAGATTGATGAACCTTCCCGTGATCCAAGCTTCCTTCCATGATACGAGCCATGATAGATGGTTTCATTGTGCACGCCACGGAATTTGAACACTCGACATTCAAATTACCTTATCAATTGTAGTTGGTGTGAATGGTAGCTTTGTTCGCATGATAGTAACCTATATAAGAAAGATCAACTCAAATATGGATGCATGAAGATTAGCGTATGCTTATGACACATAGTTAAATGAATCAAGGCACATAGAATGCAAATTGCAACACTTAGAGCAACTAAATAAAAGCGTAGATTATATACATATATTAAGCAATTTCCAACAATTAGTGTCAAATATTCATGCCAAAACGATGCAATGTACACATTAACAAGTTGTTCCTATGCCGTGCGACCTAACTGACTCAAACACGACTCAAGAACACCGGTTTTGCAACCGGGCTCTGATACCACTTAAGGATGTAGCACCCCGCACGTGAGGCACCACATCCCCCGCACTATGGCTCAACACGAGTAACGAAACTGTAACTCCGCACCCGTATCAAACCATAGCGAACGGGAGACCAACATAAAAACTTTCCTAAGCCAGGCGGAGCTAGACCCTGCAATGAAAACCAATCCACAAAGTATAATGCATAGCAAAGCCAAAGTTCAATCATACAAACCATAAACGGAATTTGGGCTCTTCAGGCCTCTTTTAAAACATAACAAAACCCAGTAAAAGCAATTCACTAACAATTACATAATTATTCAAGTTCCAGAGACTATGAAATCGAATCATACATAAATCCAATACATGAATGAGTGCAAAGACTCTCCTAACCTAACTCAACCCACTTAAAGACTCCAAACACCTCCGCCTAGCTCGAAACTCCAAAGGACAAACCTGCACACTAAAAGATTGGGGAGGGAGAGGGTCAGTCTCTGGAAGACTGAGTGAGCAGGAGCGATATACATATATAGAAACATGCACATGCAAATCATAAATTCCGAACAAGGTTTTGTTTGAAATTAGTTCCCTAAAAGGGCAAGAGAATGATTAATCAATGCTCGGATTTTATGACTAATCATATTAATTCATTACATTCATAAATCATACATAAATATAAGGCTCGGTGAGTGAGCGTGCACAATCTCCAACCAAACTCCGACCGTGTACGACAAATATCAATAATATATTGATTAGGCGATCATGCAATATATCATAATACATGCGGACCATAAATCATATCATAAATATATTCGTTTGGGCAATCCGTGTCCCGGCCTTCCCGCACGGTGCATAAACATAACATAACATAACATAACATAAATCATAAATCAGTTCCAACCTTCTTCCTCCGGGTGGTGGACGGGCTTGCAAGACCCGACCACCTCAATCATGGGCCAATGGGGTTTCATGACTCCCCCAAGGGCACTCAGCTCCCATTCCCCGCTAAACCTCCTAGCGAGGGCCGGTATCACCGTAGTTGGTTGGGACTAGTATATGGGATCCCCGTCAGCCCTTGCTTCCTCGGTTAGCCACATATACTAAGTCCCGGGGCCCGTTCAATCATAAATCATAAATGTGTCTCGCCAAAACATGTCAATTCATAAGTACATATCATAATTCATAAATCATTTGAAAAGGGTTTACTCGATCAATACATACTATAAGAAATCATACCTTACCGTGTAATTCGGCATATGCTATATACGTACCTCTCCGTGTCATCCTATTCCGTAGCTAGCATGAAGACACACGGTTTGGAGCATAGCCTCATTACAAAACCATTTTTAAGTTTATATACGCTCATACGCATAATTCAGAAGGATTTACTCGATAACTTCATTTGAAAATCATATATATAATCATAAGGTTTTGGCCAAAGCTTTTCACATAAGGGTTGTAGGGTTTGTTACATAGCTAAAACAAAAACCACCCTTACCTGAACCGTGATGAAACAAGGATCGAGCACCAAGTGCCTGAACGATCAAAAGCTCTCCACCCTGGAGACAAACTGTACAAAAGACCACAAGACGTGTTAGTGAGACTCAAGACTCTTAATGAACCATATATGACGCACGACAATGCTCACACATGGTATCATGTCATGAAAATGTTCATGTGCATTATTAAGGCATTTAACTCATATATCCAAGTCATTCACTCATTCATTCATTATCATTCAATTCATATTTCCAATCCAATAATTCAAGAATGCAAATAGGAGCATAGAACATATTCAAGCTCTTCCATAATGCTACCACATACTTCATATTACATAAGATAGCATATTTCCAAGGTTTGACAACAAGAAGGAAGTATATGAAATAGAAAATGAATTACGCGATTCATAAACGACATATAAACACACATAAACGGCAATAAGCAAAAGCATGCCTATAACTCATCCAAATGCCATGAAATTAAACCATAATGCTCCCAACATATAGCAAAACAAGTTCATAGTTCAACACAAAAGGAGATAAAGTCATTCAAGAGGTGAAACGAATAAAAAACCGAAAAGGAAGCAACGAGGACTGCGCAAGGGAAGGGACACGGGGGTGTCACCAACCCTAGCCCAACTGAGCCACGACCGTGGCTCAGTACAGAGCTGCCCAGAAGGTGTGACACGCCCGTGTCTCACTCTTATGTGTAAATGAGACACGGGGGTGTCACGGTACAGAACTTGAGGCGTTCACAGAGATTTCCGGCAAAACTGATCTCATACCAAATCAATCCAAAAGCATACCAAATCAACTCCAAATGCTATGAAACTTAATATAAAACATATTTGGCTTGTTATGAACATTTTTCATTTAGAGTGCAAAAGCTAAATCACACGTTAAGATTATCGAAACCATGCAACAAAACTGGGTCGCCAAAATCGCACATATGAGCCCTAATGATTCTATCATGCCTTGATCAAGTACTTAGGGCTTGAATTTGGATCTGAAACTTTGGGGAATGCATGCTAACATACTAAACAACTAATATACATCATATATATGCAAAATGGTACACTTTAAAGCACATTAGAATGACCAACAAGTTACCAAACACAACAGCAACAATTCTGTCAAAGATCATGCATAAGAACAGGCCATGTACTTCGGTTTTGAGGCTTCAAATGGATCCAAATACTTGAAACATGAATGCTAACATATAGAACAATGAGTGTACATCAACTCCATGCAATTCCACACGAAATGGAGACCATTTGATCAAGCAACAACACAAAATTCACACAGCAGTTCGAAAAACAGGGGAATCAGTTTGATCATCAAGTTTGGAGCTCCATATCTCATAATTTCACAAAAGGGTCAAGAGATAAAATCCTCCTAATATCATATACTATCAGTTAGGAAAGAAATGGGTCAAGAAACAAGTTCATATAATCATTTACAAGCAAGGAAATCAGCTACACAAGCAAATAGGTCACAAGAACAAAAATCCCTAAAAGTTCATACCAAACTCATCATTCAAACCCTAATCAAATCTGATCTAAAACATGATTTAAGTAGATGAAATCAAGCATAATAGAGTAGAGAAGACATAAATATTCATACCTTAAAGATTTGGGAAAGAAAGGTGGTGGTTTGAGCTCCAAAACCACAAAAATGGCCAAGGGTTTCTCTCTTCTCCTCTTCTTCTCTCTCTCGTTTCAGTTGCAGCTGGAAATGGAGATATTTGGCTCGGTTTTCAGAGGTAAAAGGGAGAAGAAAGAGCTTAAGTCAAGGTACATAAGTCATGGTTTAAGGTATGGTTAGGTTAGAGGTGTTATAGGGTCCCACCATGAAGACTAGTCAACAAAAGAAGCTCTTCTTGCACGGGTTGCTCGTTACGGTTGGATTTCGGAGGTCTTAATGATTTCAAAAAGGTACGAGGCTTGTTCCATTGTCTCCGAATCGTCGATACGAAGGCAACGGAGGTGTCGAAATTCGAATCCGAATTCCCGAGCTCAAGATATCACGTACGGAACCAAGGGTGCGCTAATTGCTCGTTAGCCCCCGATTTGGTTCCACAATCAAAATTAAATTCGTTAACGCGTCAAATGAATCCGAAAACATAAACCGAGCATATAGGCATGTTCGTAACACACATATTTACGACATACTAAATTTCTATACCAATCCGATATCACTACATATATGAACGAAGCACAAATAGAACACTCATACGCATGAACGAATTCATATTGTTATAAATGAATTACTAAAACTTAAATTCCATATTAAATAATTTTAAAGCCAACTTATAACATGTGCAAATTAATTATCGAAATTACCAAAATAGTTAAGGTAACATGAAACCTTAATTTAAGAAATTAAACACTAAATATCAAGTTGAAATAGAATGAATTAAATTAAAATAGCAACAGTCTATAGTTTAAACAAATATAAACATTTATAAACAATTAATCATATAATTAAATAATTAAATCGCGCAATTTATAAACAAATACGCCACATTATTTAAAACTGAAAACTGAGGCGTTACACAACCCCTACTGTCAGAATATGCTGAGTTATTCAAGGAACCTGATCAATTGCCACCTTGGAGGGGTCAAGATCATCACATTCCACTGAAGCCAGGGACTGAGAGTATTAAGCAAGCTCCATACAGGTATTCCCATTTACAGAAGTGGGAGATTGAAAAACTAGTTCAAGAAATGTTGAAAACTGGGATAATACAACCTAGTACTAGTCCCTTTTCATCTCCAGTACTACTAGTCAAGAAGAAGGATGGAGGGTGGAGGTTTTGTGTGGATTATAGGAAACTGAATGCATTTACTATTAAAGACAGTTATCCTATTCCTTTAGTTGATGAGTTGTTGGATGAGTTGGGGGTTGCTGTGATCTTCTCAAAAATTGATCTGAGATCAGGATATCACCAGATTAGAGTACATCAAGAAGATATCCCTAAAACTGCATTTGTCACTTCTACAGGGCTATATGAGTTCAAAGTCATGCCATTTGGGCTAACCAATGCTCCTGCCACTTTCCAATCCTTGATGAATACTATATTTAAGGATTATCTGGGAAAGTTTGTGTTAGTGTTTTTTTATGACATCTTGGTTTATAGTGAGAATCTACAGGACCACCTTCAGCATTTAGAGATAGTTTTTAAAGTTCTTCTGGAGCAGCAATTATATGCTAAAGATGAAGTAGTTAGAACTCACACCCTAGGCTTAAGCTCACAATGTGTTTGATGAATTGGCCAAGTGATTGGTGATTGATTTCTTTGTGCTCTGTCTTGCTATATTTGTTTGATTTAGGTACTATGGGTCGCACTAAGTGCTCTAGAGTCCCGGAGCCTTTCACTACTTCATCCCGGTTAGACCATCAACCTTTTGAATCGGTCAACATAACGGTTAATGCTTTTGGGAATCCTTTTCAAAGGAATTTGACAAGGAACATTGTGGGTACTAAATTCTTCAAGGAGATGTGGATGGAGAAGTTTGAGGTTTGGGAAGAAGTGAAGAGATTGTTCGACAACATAGGATGGTTGCCATTCCTTTCTAGGATGGATATGACCTACGGAGAGATGACGGCCGCTTTCTTCCACACAATAAACTTTGATCCGGTGGACAACACCTTGACCTTCACTCTAGATGATATGGAAACTCGAGCATGGAGCATGGGCCGGGTAAGAGAGATTCTTCGTTTCCCAGCTAATGCAACTACTTCTTCGCCCAAATGGAGCGATACCCAGCGAGAGGCGGTATGGAGATCCTTTCCCTTGAGAGAGGGTGTAGCACCCGAGCGTAAGGTACCACATCCCCCGCACCGAGACCCGACCCGCATATGGAATGGAAGTCCATACACGTGCCAAATCCACGGCGAACGGGGACACAACACACACGCTATGCTAGGCGGGACTAACCCTTGAACCAATCAGTGCAGGAATCATAAAATCAGAGTTACAATAATACGCGGAAGCAAGAATAATCAAACATATATACAGTGAGCCACCAAGCTCCAAAAATAGATATACAAGATCATCCAAATATACAACGGCACTCACGGCCTACAAAAATCATAACGCTCCAAAACTAAAACTATAATCATAAGCAAAATATCAGCAAGAGTATGAATATGAGACAAAAGGAAGTGCTAAACAAAAATGCAAGACCTAGACGACTTGTATTCCCGCCTAGCACTCCTATACCTGCACAAAACAACTGAAAACAACCGGGTTCAGTCTAAAAGAGACTGGTGGGTATAAAAACGGGGCATAAGATATATAATATCGCATAAATTAAACACATACATGCAAGCCCTAACCCCGTGTGAAGTTTTATAAGAATTTACCAAGTGGTTAAAACAAAAGAAAACATCAACGGGATTACGACGTTCATTTTCATTCATAATTGTTCATAAAGGTTTAAGCTCGGCGAGTGAGCGTGCACAATCTCCAACCTTCTCCTCGTGTAATCATATCATAATTATTGGTTGTCATACATATCTTTCGTGCACATACATAAATGATCATAATCATACATATACACCTTTTTCCTCCGGGTGGTGGACAAGTTAGCTAGACCTGACCACCGGAACATACATAATGGCTAGTGAGGTACATGAATCCTCAAAAGCCCGACCTGCGTTTCCTCGTTAAAACTCCTAACGAGGTCCGTATCGTCGTAGATTTGGTTGGAACTAGTATATGGGATCCCCGTCAGCCCTTGCTTCCTCGGTTAGCCACATATACTAAGTCCCGGGGCCCGTGAATATAACATACATACAATCTCGCCAAAACATAAGGTAGGGTTTCATAATTAAAAGGGGTCATACGTTTGAAATCATTTACCCAAAATGACTCGATTTATATAAATATATAATTTTGGCTTAAAACTTTGCACATAAGGGATTTATAGGGTTGTTTAACTAGTAGAAGAAAAACCCACCTTTACCAAAGCAAAATAAAGCGCAAGCGTCTCAATGCTCGTCCCCGTCTCCGACCAAACCCGAATCTGTGCAAAAGAAAAGGTATGAGACTCAATGACCACATATGACGCTCGGCAATGAAGTGAATGCATGAATGATCATGTTATATCATAAAAATGTTCATGTGCACGATTAAGGAATTTAAAACATATAATTCAAATCATTCATTCATATGTTTCATTTGATTTCATAAATTCTTAAATTCATAACATTCATATAATCTTCATAAATTCATATAAATTCCATAAATTCATAACATTCATAGGTTCATATAAATTTCATAATTTCAAATCATTCATAATATTCATAAATTCATAAATTCATAATTCATAATTCATATCAATTAATCTAACATTCAATTAATAGGCATAGCACATATAATATTCATATTCACAAATAGGAATAAATAAATAAAACGTTCAATCAATAATCAGTAAATTAAATATGCGAAATAAAATTCAATTAATTTCAATAATTAAATTAAATCAATTAATATTTAGAATATATAATAAATATACATAATATATAATAAACATACATAATATATAATATAATATAACATATATACACATTACATATATATATATAACTCACGTACACACTCACACACCCCATGCATGCAATATATATTACATGCAATAATATATATACTATATATAACACACACAATTACATATATATAACTACACAGCCATGCATGTATTCATTCACACAATCACACAAGCAATGCATGCATTTATATATATCATGCAATATATATAAGATCACAAAACCAAGCACACACAAACTCACTCCATGCATGCACACGTACACTGGGCACCAGAAATGCAGCAGCAAAACACAGTAAAAGAAGCAGCACAAGCCATGGAAACAACAGCAGCAAAAGAATTCTGAAAAAATGGGGTGACACCCCCGTGTCACCCTCCAAGCCTGGACCGAGACACCCCCGTGTCTCGGTACAGAAATTCCAGGCCTTGCAGCACCCCCGTGCCTCGCCGGAAAGGCAGCAATCGACACCCCCGTGTCGTGCAACAGCAACAGCCCAGTTTTCGGCCAACACAAACGCACAGAAACAGGGCAGAAAAAGGCAGCCACTTCATGCAAGAAATTCAGGCAAGAAAGGTAGCAAAATTGAGCAGGAAAAGCTGCTAGAAACTCATCTAAACTACCCCCACAAGGACAAGGAAATGACAGCAAAAGCATGAAGGGAAAAACAGCAAAATGACAGCAACTCAGCGTGAAGAAAAACAGGGCACAGTTGCGGGAAAAACAGGGCACGCCGGCTCTCAACCCATGCGACTCAGATCAGGTCCAAAAGGCCAACAATTGTGCAGCAAAATAACATGAAACCGACACAGGACTCAGCCCCCAAACAACTCACACAAGAAGGAAGCCATACGTGATAAACATGTGGGATTTTCTGAAAATTGTCATAAATGATAGATCATAAATACCTCAACAACCATGTAATCAATGATCATAAATGAAATGAGGATGTCAAAACAATCATTCTCATGCTTGGAATCGATCAAAACCGTTGAGAATCAAAAGAGATCCAGAATTTGTACAAAAACTCCATTTTCGGGAAAAATGTCCAGAAATGAGAAAACCATGCTCAACTTCGTGAATGAAAAGATGGAAATGATCAGAATTAATCATACAATACAACCCTAAGCTTACCTTGATGATTGGTTGAAGTTTGGATGAGAATCGAACTCCAAAATCTCCAAAGTTGAAGGGTTACGGGACTGGCAAGAGATGCAGTAGCTTTGGCTGAGTTTTTGGGGATGGTGAGAGGGTTATCTCGGTTAAAGCTTGAAATATCTAGATAGATGGTTGAGTTAGGGTTTAAAGGAATCCAACCATGGTTAATTTGGTTGTGGTTTGGCCAAGTTATGGATGAATTAGTGTAGCAAGGTCAAGTTAGTCGCCGATTCGTTTCTCGGTTGAAATTCGGAGTTTCAAATGAATTAGGAAAATTATAAGGCCAAGTTTACTAAACTCGAATTTTCGTTACGAGTTCAGCGGAGTTGACGGAACTCGAATTCGAGTTCCCGAGCTCAAGATATTAAATTCGGAACCAAGGGTACGCTAAGTGCTCGTTAGCCCCCGTTTTGGTTCCTCGAAACAAATTAAATTCGTTAACTAATCAAATGAATTCGAAAATGTAAATTGAGCATAAAATCATGTTCATAACACATATATGTACAACATATTACAAATTCGTGGCAATTTGATATCATTTCATAAGAGAACGAAGCACAAAATAAACGAACAAACCTAATCATGCAATTCATGCAAAAATTATGAATCCCATGCAATTCATGCAACATAAATTAATTTCCATGCAACAATGAAATAAATCCATGCATAAATTATGATTTACATGCATGCATATTAATTCCCATGCAAAATATTGAAATTCATGCATAAATATATTAGGTTGCATGCATAATTAAATTCTCCATGCAAAAATATGATTTTCATGCATAAATAAAATTTTCATGCATAAATATATTTATTTACGTATAATTATATACATATATAAATAATTAATTAAACCATGATTAATTAACATAACATATAATTAGTATAATCATTAAATTAATAATAAAGTAATTAGCATATATATATATATAATACGAAACATATATATATATAAAATTAATAATATTAAAATAAAATAATATAATATAATGTAATATAATAATAACAATTATAATAAAATTAAATATATACCACGTTAAACAATTAATTCGCGCAAATAGGTAAACACATACGTCCTACCTTTACGTCCGAAAAGTCGGGGCGTTACAATCTCTCCCCCTTAAAAGAATCCGTCCTCGGATTCACTGCTCGCTCGGAAATAACTCAGGGTGAAATCTTGTACATCTTATCCCCTATCTCCCACGTAGTCTCTTCAGTTTTATCACTTCTCCAAAATCTCATATGGTCCCATAACCCGAGGGTTAAATTTTCCTCCCCGTCCAATCCTTGAAAATCCTTTTCGTGGGGAAGCCTTTAAGAAAACCTTATCTCCAATCTCGAACTCCAAATTCTTCCTCCAAAATCTGCATAACTCTTTTGTCGATCCTGAGCGGCCTTCATCCGTTGCCTAATTATCTGGACCTTATCAATAGCTTCTTGTACAGCCTTAGAGGGTTTTTCCTTCTTTTCCCCTCTTTTGATTCCCTCTTGTTTGGTCCAATTCCATTCCTCCAAGTCCAAGAACAACGGTGATCTACAACTGCTCATTCCACGAGCTCTGAAAGTCCAATGCACATGCTCTCAACAAATCCTCCAGATACTTAATCAACCTTTTTGATTGTCCGTCGGTCTGAGGATGGAAAGCTGTGCTGAAATGAAGCCTTGTTTCCAAACACTTCTGCAATTCTTGCCATAACCGGGAAGTAAATCTGGGATCCCTATCCGAGACAATACTAACAAGTACCCCATGAAGCCTGACAATCTCGTCATTGTATCTCTTGGTCAACTTATTCAGTTATCGGACATTCTGATTGTAAGAAAATGAGCGGATTTTGTCCACCTGTCCACGATAACCCAAATTCCCATCAATAGAATTGCTTCAATAAAACCTCAACACCTTCTTTCAGGTTAGCTCTTCTACCTTCCTTGTAGTTCCACATTTCTGAAATAATGTAACGTCCACTCGGGTTGAAGAAACCGCAATCTTCGAAAAATCTTGTACAAATCTCCGATAGTAGCCTGCCAAACCCAAGAAACTCCTTACTTCTGAAGCATTTTTCGGGCTTTGCCATTGAATAACCGGCTCGAACTTAGAAGGGTCTACCTCCCACTTTTCCTTGAAATAATATGACCCGGAAGTGCTGCCTAGTCAATCCAAAACTCGCCTTTGCTAAACTTAGCATACAATCCGATGCTCTCTTAAGGTATCCATCACAATCCTGAGATGCCTGGCACGATCCTCCGGAGTTCTCGAATAAATTAAGATGTCATCAAAGAAGATTACCACAACTTATCCTCCCATCATAACTGAACACTCCCGAACCAACTGCTCTGTCTGAAGTCTACCACCCAGTGGCGAACTCACCAAACACCAAGAAGAAAAAGCAAATAACAGGCAAGCACAGAATAGCAACTAAGTCACAGGAAATAAAGGAATGCGTGGCACTCAAATCAAAGAGTGTATGCATGCTCATGTTATGTATGCATAGGGTACCTTCTACCACTGAGTGGGACCGATCTCTGCATCTTGCTCTTCACCTCCGAGGGCGTAAGCACGAGCCTGAATCATTGGCCTTTGAACTCCCTTTTTAAATCCCGGAATCTTGTCGGGGCAGGTATCCGCCATATGATCAGCTTTTCCACATATCAGGCATAAACCCAACCTCTTCCAGCATTTGTGATAATTGTGAGTTGGCCCTCCACAATATGTACATGGTGGTTTGGATAATCGTGCTTCACTCGGACCTTGTCGATCCCTTGTTGGTGCAGGCAAAGCTATTGGAACCGGTAGAGTTGGTCCTCCCATTCTTGGCTTCTTAAACGGACCCTTAGGAGGGGAAGTAGCTTGAACTATCGGCCTCTTTCCCGAATTCGATCCGGAACCTCTTTCCATAGGAGCTCTAAAAACCGGATCCTTCTTCTTGAATTCCTCCTCTTGAACCAAAGCCCTTTGCACCGTGTCGGCAAATGATTCGAAGTTGTGACCCGCTTGGCCGTGTCTCAAGTCCTGTCTCAACCCCGCAATGAATTTCCTTGATTTCCGCTTCTCATCCCGGGTGACATGAGGAGCATATTTCCCGAGTCTATTGAATACGGCGAGGTATTGAGTCACCGTACGAGCCCCTTGCTTTAATTCCATAAACTCTTGCTCCTTCCTCTCTCTTACCACTTCCGGTACAAAGCATTCCCGGAATTCTCTCTTGAAAACCTCCCAAGTCACTTCCTCTTCATCCACTTCAAGTTTCTCTCTAGTTCGTTCCCACCATTCATACGCATCTCCATCCAATTGAAATATAGCAAATTGGGCCTTCTCTTGCGTGGTGAATTGTCGGACCCCAAATATCCTCTCTAATCGTATCAACCAACCCTCCGAGACCGCATCATCAATGGAACCAGAAAACCGAGGGGGGTTGTAGCTCAGAAACACCCCATGAGGATCTCTATTGTTATGGTTTAGTGGGGGAGCTTGTTGTTCTGCTTGTTGTGGTGGGGGAGCTTGAGCCCTTCTAAGCTCTACATAGTTGAAAACCGCTTCCATGAAATTCCCCATATCCATCGGTGGTGCTTGTGGTTGGGGTGGAGGCGTAGGGGATCGATCATGATGGCGACGATGTCCGGGAGATCTCTCACGATGTCTACGTGGAGGCATCCTGTTCAAGAAACACTGAAATGCATGCTATTTTTAGTCCATGCATGCAAGTGCAATTAATTCGATCAAAATTCAAGATTTAAAGCACACAAACACGTAAACAATGCATATGCAACACATTGACAAGTTGTTCCTAAAGCCGAACGACCTAACTGACTCAACACGACACTAGAGCCCGGGTTTTGCAACCCTAAGCTCTGATACCACTTAAGGATGTAGCACCCGAGCGTAAGGTACCACATCCCCCGCACCGAGACCCGACCCGCATATGGAATGGAAGTCCATACACGTGCCAAATCCACGGCGAACGGGGACACAACACACACGCTATGCTAGGCGGGACTAACCCTTGAACCAATCAGTGCAGGAATCATAAAATCAGAGTTACAATAATACGCGGAAGCAAGAATAATCAAACATATATACAGTGAGCCACCAAGCTCCAAAAATAGATATACAAGATCATCCAAATATACAACGGCACTCACGGCCTACAAAAATCATAACGCTCCAAAACTAAAACTATAATCATAAGCAAAATATCAGCAAGAGTATGAATATGAGACAAAAGGAAGTGCTAAACAAAAATGCAAGACCTAGACGACTTGTATTCCCGCCTAGCACTCCTATACCTGCACAAAACAACTGAAAACAACCGGGTTCAGTCTAAAAGAGACTGGTGGGTATAAAAACGGGGCATAAGATATATAATATCGCATAAATTAAACACATACATGCAAGCCCTAATCCCGTGTGAAGTTTTATAAGAATTTACCAAGTGGTTAAAACAAAAGAAAACATCAACGGGATTACGACGTTCATTTTCATTCATAATTGTTCATAAAGGTTTAAGCTCGGCGAGTGAGCGTGCACAATCTCCAACCTTCTCCTCGTGTAATCATATCATAATTATTGGTTGTCATACATATCTTTCGTGCACATACATAAATAATCATAATCATACATATACACCTTTTTCCTCCGGGTGGTGGACAAGTTAGCTAGACCTGACCACCGGAACATACATAATGGCTAGTGAGGTACATGAATCCTCAAAAGCCCGACCTGCGTTTCCTCGTTAAAACTCCTAACGAGGTCCGTATCGTCGTAGATTTGGTTGGAACTAGTATATGGGATCCCCGTCAGCCCTTGCTTCCTCGGTTAGCCACATATACTAAGTCCCGGGGCCCGTGAATATAACATACATACAATCTCGCCAAAACATAAGGTAGGGTTTCATAATTAAAAGGGGTCATACGTTTGAAATCATTTACCCAAAATGACTCGATTTATATAAATATATAATTTTGGCTTAAAACTTTGCACATAAGGGATTTATAGGGTTGTTTAACTAGTAGAAGAAAAACCCACCTTTACCAAAGCAAAATAAAGCGCAAGCGTCTCAATGCTCGTCCCCGTCTCCGACCAAACCCGAATCTGTGCAAAAGAAAAGGTATGAGACTCAATGACCACATATGACGCTCGGCAATGAAGTGAATGCATGAATGATCATGTTATATCATAAAAATGTTCATGTGCACGATTAAGGAATTTAAAACATATAATTCAAATCATTCATTCATATGTTTCATTTGATTTCATAAATTCTTAAATTCATAACATTCATATAATCTTCATAAATTCATATAAATTCCATAAATTCATAACATTCATAGGTTCATATAAATTTCATAATTTCAAATCATTCATAATATTCATAAATTCATAAATTCATAATTCATAATTCATATCAATTAATCTAACATTCAATTAATAGGCATAGCACATATAATATTCATATTCACAAATAGGAATAAATAAATAAAACGTTCAATCAATAATCAGTAAATTAAATATGCGAAATAAAATTCAATTAATTTCAATAATTAAATTAAATCAATTAATATTTAGAATATATAATAAATATACATAATATATAATAAACATACATAATATATAATATAATATAACATATATACACATTACATATATATATATATAACTCACGTACACACTCACACACCCCATGCATGCAATATATATTACATGCAATAATATATATACTATATATAACACACACAATTACATATATATAACTACACAGCCATGCATGTATTCATTCACACAATCACACAAGCAATGCATGCATTTATATATATCATGCAATATATATAAGATCACAAAACCAAGCACACACAAACTCACTCCATGCATGCACACGTACACTGGGCACCAGAAATGCAGCAGCAAAACACAGTAAAAGAAGCAGCACAAGCCATGGAAACAACAGCAGCAAAAGAATTCTGAAAAAATGGGGTGACACCCCCGTGTCACCCTCCAAGCCTGGACCGAGACACCCCCGTGTCTCGGTACAGAAATTCCAGGCCTTGCAGCACCCCCGTGCCTCGCCGGAAAGGCTGCAATCGACACCCCCGTGTCGTGCAACAGCAACAGCCCAGTTTTCGGCCAACACAAACGCACAGAAACAGGGCAGAAAAAGGCAGCCACTTCATGCAAGAAATTCAGGCAAGAAAGGTAGCAAAATTGAGCAGGAAAAGCTGCTAGAAACTCATCTAAACTACCCCCACAAGGACAAGGAAATGACAGCAAAAGCATGAAGGGAAAAACAGCAAAATGACAGCAACTCAGCGTGAAGAAAAACAGGGCACAGTTGCGGGAAAAACAGGGCACGCCGGCTCTCAACCCATGCGACTCAGATCAGGTCCAAAAGGCCAACAATTGTGCAGCAAAATAACATGAAACCGACACAGGACTCAGCCCCCAAACAACTCACACAAGAAGGAAGCCATACGTGATAAACATGTGGGATTTTCTGAAAATTATCATAAATGATAGATCATAAATACCTCAACAACCATGTAATCAATGATCATAAATGAAATGAGCATGTCAAAACAATCATTCTCATGCTTGGAATCGATCAAAACCGTTGAGAATCAAAAGAGATCCAGAATTTGTACAAAAACTCCATTTTCGGGAAAAATGTCCAGAAATGAGAAAACCATGCTCAACTTCATGAATGAAAAGATGGAAATGATCAGAATTAATCATACAATACAACCCTAAGCTTACCTTGATGATTGGTTGAAGTTTGGATGAGAATCGAACTCCAAAATCTCCAAAGTTGAAGGGTTACGGGACTGGCAAGAGATGCAGTAGCTTTGGCTGAGTTTTTGGGGATGGTGAGAGGGTTATCTCGGTTAAAGCTTGAAATATCTAGATAGATGGTTGAGTTAGGGTTTAAAGGAATCCAACCATGGTTAATTTGGTTGTGGTTTGGCCAAGTTATGGATGAATTAGTGTAGCAAGGTCAAGTTAGTCGCCGATTCGTTTCTCGGTTGAAATTCGGAGTTTCAAATGAATTAGGAAAATTATAAGGCCAAGTTTACTAAACTCGAATTTTCGTTACGAGTTCAGCGGAGTTGACGGAACTCGAATTCGAGTTCCCGAGCTCAAGATATTAAATTCGGAACCAAGGGTACGCTAAGTGCTCGTTAGCCCCCGTTTTGGTTCCTCGAAACAAATTAAATTCGTTAACTAATCAAATGAATTCGAAAATGTAAATTGAGCATAAAATCATGTTCATAACATATATATGTACAACATATTACAAATTCGTGGCAATTTGATATCATTTCATAAGAGAACGAAGCACAAAATAAACGAACAAACCTAATCATGCAATTCATGCAAAAATTATGAATCCCATGCAATTCATGCAACATAAATTAATTTCCATGCAACAATGAAATAAATCCATGCATAAATTATGATTTACATGCATGCATATTAATTCCCATGCAAAATATTGAAATTCATGCATAAATATATTAGGTTGCATGCATAATTAAATTCTCCATGCAAAAATATGATTTTCATGCATAAATAAAATTTTCATGCATAAATATATTTATTTACGTATAATTATATACATATATAAATAATTAATTAAACCATGATTAATTAACATAACATATAATTAGTATAATCATTAAATTAATAATAAAGTAATTAGCATATATATATATATAATACGAAACATATATATATATAAAATTAATAATATTAAAATAAAATAATATAATATAATGTAATATAATAATAACAATTATAATAAAATTAAATATATACCACGTAAAACAATTAATTCGCGCAAATAGGTAAACACATACGTCCTACCTTTACGTCCGAAAAGTCGGGGCGTTACAGAGGGTGTCCCTAGTTATTCCCCCCGATGCACACATGACAGCTATCTTGATTCGTTGACTTGGGTACTAGTCCATAGGATTTTGGCCGGGGGATTCTGTGCTAGATATGAGAGAGATAGCCGTATTATTGAGACTGAGTTAGGTATAATGTACATGATGAAGGAAGGTATTAAGTTTGATGGTACGATTGAGTTTCTTTGGAAGTTGCAGGAGAGTGCTGCGAGTGTTACTGGTACAATTGCTCACGGTGCTTTTGTGACAATGTTTGCTCAGGAGATGAATTGGAGACCGCGAGAAGCTTTGCCTACTGACTTTGAACATATTGGTCCAGAATACTTGGAAGCTGTGGGCTTGGCTATAGCTTAGGAGAGTGGAGAGCTGAAGAACTGCAATTTGCCATGGTGGCCCATTTGAGATAGAGATCGTCTCTGGCAGATGTACAGCTGGGGTAAGGCCCGGTTTGATGAGCTTTCCTCGAGGCAGAAGGAGCTTTTAGCTGGGATACCTGACCGGCCAGATGATGAGTTTGTGATTCTTTGCAATGCCGCGCCTGTTGTTGCTGAGGCCAGTGATAAAGCTCCTGTGACTTTGAGAGGCGTGCGTGCAAAGTTGGCAGGATTGAGGGCTGATTTGACCACCGTGATCGCGAGAGTTGAGGATTTAGCACATTATATGGATGAGCGATTCGATGAGTGGGAGGCCAGTTTGGAGGCCAAGTTTGACGGGTTCTATGCTCGTGTTGATTAGTATTTTGGAGGACCCCTATTATCCCGATTCTGTTATTTTGTTTCTCCCCAAATTTCTAGACATTCTTGTTTCGTTTATTCGTTTTTATGTTTGGATATTTGACTACACTTACGTTTTTGCATATGTTTAGATTTCTGATTTTGTTTATGCAATGGTGCTTTTCTTTTCGTGAATTTGTAACTTGTGTGTTGATTGTTGGATGCATGTTGATTGTCAATTGCCTATGCACTTGATTCGTGTTTTCTAGTCACTTGTTCAGGTTTTGGAAGCTTTGCAAGCACATTACCGGATGCAGACATTGCAAAGTTTAAGTGTGGGGGAGGAAATTGCATGTTTGCAATGAGTTTTATTGAATATTTGCAAGTTTAAATATTGTCTCACTTGTGATTTGCTAAAATTCGAGTAATTTTGAAATTTTTGGAAATTTCCCCTCATGTTGAACTTTTTCTTTGCAGTTTGATTGTTGAGCTTTTGTTAGAATAAGTTGGGCTTTTTGAATTGAGGAAAATTGCATGAGATTTGATGATTTAGTGTGTTAGTATGCCCTTACATTTAGAGCACTTTTGAACGAGATAATGTACTTTGCTTAGAAAGATGAGTTGATAATTTCCGAATGAGTCTAAGATTCCATTAGGATGCATTTTAGTCCTATTGAGGGGAAATTTTGAGTTGATGAAGGATTAAGGAAGTGAAGTAGGCATTCGTTGTCGGAGGATTTTAAGCTTTTCTATTTTAGCCGTTTTTCACTAAATAACGTAATCTTATTGACCCCGCTGAGCCTAATTGTTATGCAAAGATTTTTGTAGCCGCATTATAAGCCAATGCACAACATAGAAATACCTACCTTGATAATTTTTACACCAAGGCTTGCTCGTTTGATTTTTATGGTAATTATCTATTTTTTGACCTCTTTTCATTGTTCTTGTGATTGAAATTGAGAGATTATTGTAAAGAGAAAGAAAAAGAATGAGAAAAGTGTGAAAAAAAAAAGTGTGAAAAAAAAAAAAAAGAAAAGAAAGAAAGAAAGAGCAAAAGAGAAGAGAAAAAGAAAACTATACAAAGTGTGAATTTGAGAGTGTAGGATTCAAATGAAGAGTTGGGGCGATTTTCGTATTAATAGCGAATAGAAGTGTTTCGTGTTTTGAATAGATTGAATGATGTAAGCTTGGTGAGTAGTCACTTGATCCAAATTTCCATAACCTTACCCTAAGCCTACATTACAAGCCAGAAAGACCTACTGGTCCTAACTCTTGATTCAATTCCATTAGTGGAGATAGGTGCGAAGATTGGAGCTTAGGAGGGAATTGTGAATTTGTCATTCTAATTTTTGTACATTATTTCGTTTGATTCACACACTACACAAGGGTATACTTTTCATACTAAGTTTTGAGGATCTTATGTTTATGAGTATTTGATTTGATTAGCTAAGACTAGTTTAGGTATGTGTTTATTTTGCCTTCAAGTTTTTATTTCGCCTCCTTCTTGAACTAAACGAATCCCATGCCCGATTGATCGACTCCCTTCGCGATATAGAGAGGTATGTGTTTAATTTATGGATATAAACATCACACCCTCGTACTAATACTTCATTCATTCTAAATCTTCACCCAAAATTTAATTCCCTTCTTGAGCTCGAACTCTTAACCTATACCCTTGTCTTAAGAATCACCAATTATCCCCAAAGCCTTCTAAATTCAATAGCTCTTCATTAAATCGCCCACACTCAAAGAAGGAACTTGTGCAAAGTGGTTGTAATCGTCGGGATTGGGCCGTGGTTTGATATTATAGTAATATCCTACACTTCACAGCCCATCTCAAATATAATGCATGCCGGTTAATAAATGCATATGGCACATAATTAGCATCAAAAGCACGTATTAATACAAAATACAACGCGTAAATTAACAAAATTTAAGTAAAACAAATTTAATAATATATTTTCCATGTCAAAATTTCAATAACAATGCTCATGATCAATGCGGTGCACACGTTGACATGTTGTTCCTAAGCCGTTCGACCTACACTTGACACGACCCGACACAAGAACCCCGGTTTTGCAACCGGGCTCTGATACCACCTTAGGATGTAGCACCCGGGACGATAGGCACCACATCCCCCGCACTACAAGTCTAGTCCACACATGAAATTGATGATCCAGCATGAACCGGACTCATAGCGAACGGGTGTCAAAATAAAAACAACTCCCTGGCTAGGCGAAATCTAACCCTGTACCAATTAATTCAACAACCTGACGAGTGTAATGCGGAAGCAATAATCATTAACATGAATTCAATAATGGCTACAAGCCCAAAAATTTCCATAACATAATTTAAATCCAACATGCATTCTAATGACGGGTTCAACTGCTCATGCCACCTATCTCGAATTCATAATCCAATAATTCATAATCATACGATGGCACACAGGCCTATTAAATACAAGATAAAATTAAACATAATAAGAGTAGAATGTGACTCGAGTGTACACGTGAGACTTTAGACAACCACTAAGACTTGACTTCCGACTAGCAAAACCTGCAAGAACTGAGAAAAGTGGGAAATAGGGGTCAGTCTCTAGAAGACTGAGTGAGCAGGAGCTGTACGTATATATATGAAACAAGCACATGCAAGTCATAATTTCCAAGCAAGGTTTTATTAAATTTAGTTTCTTTAAAGAGGCATAAAACAGTTATCAATGCTCGGATTTTACAACTATATCAGTTTATAAACATTTTCGAATCAGTGGGGTGATTACTGGCTCGACGAGTGGGCGTGCATAATCTCCATCCTTATACCGATCGTGTAAAATCAATAGGGAATAATTATTAAAATCGTGATCATGCAATTAATCATTCAATCATTCATAACTAACAAGTTCAAGTATAAACCGGAACAATACAATCCAAATCTTTCTCCCCGCCAGGGGTAGCCCAGTCGCGGGAGACAACCCAATTCTTTCTCCCTGCCAGGGGTAGCCCAGTCACGGGAGACAATCCAATTCTTTCTCCCCGCCAGGGGTAGCCCAGTCGCGGGAGACAATCCAATACAGTATGAGTGGGGGAATCAGTAATTTAATTCGGTGTAGTGGAAACAGTTCAGTATGTACATTTACTCGATGTTTCTCCTTTGAAAACTATAAACATATACAATAAGGATTTTGGCCAAAACATTCACATACAGGTTGTAAGGTTTAATACATAACTAGAACGGAAAACACCCTCACCTGGAATACCACGAGCCAAGAGACATGCATAATACGGTGCCTATTCGATCCGGAAGTCTCCACCCTGGAGATGAATTGTACAAGAGAAGGCATAACGTGTACTCGTGAGAAATGACTAGATATGATACCAAATTGGACGCACGACAATGCTTATGAAGTGGTGTATCATGTCATAACATAATTAAATATGAAATGAAGCATAGGAATGTCATGGAATGGTGTGATCGTGTTCATATGCTCAATTACTCAAGCAAATTCAATTCATATATCAAACACGTATTCAAACAATCAAACTTAAGCAAGTAGGGACCAAGGAGTGTCAAATAAGAGCATGATTAACAATAAACCAAGTATAAAACTAATATAAGTCACATACGGGAGCCAAGAGAGTAAAAGGAATGCAATATGAGGGGTTTTGGTGAAGTTTGGCAAAAGTAGACAATTTTCGGAAATGTACAAGCTGTGGTAAAACAAGAATATCTTGAGTTATAGAAGTTGGAATTGAGTTTTGTTTGTTGGGAATGAAACTAGACACACAGGCCTTTCAAATGATATATGGCCCGAATCGTGGTTCAAAGCGATGTGGAAATGGTGAAGGTCCGAAGTTGGGTGAGTGCAGTGTTTTGGCGAAGCAGCGATACAATATTCAAACGATCATAACTCGTAAATGAGAAAAGATATTAAGGTGATTCCAATTTGAGGTGTTATTATACTTCAATAGGTTTCCAACGGATCAAAAATTAGGTCATTCGGAGTTTGGATGAGGGAGTACCCGGCCGGGGAAAAAGAGTGCAGAAACCGCCTGCACAAAACTACCCGCCCGAGTAGTTCTCCTGGGCGAGAAAAAGGGCAGAAACAGGGCTAGTTCGTGGAGGGAAGAAAAGGGGTAGGAAACTCCCAAGAAAACTCAACCAAAACACCCAAAATAAGCACCTAACATACATATAACACCAATATACATCTAATAATTGAATTACAACATATAAAATACAAGTTTGAGGCAAGGATCAATCCAAAAAATCACATATTTTCCTCTAAAATTCATATATGTATCAATCATCCAAATAACAAGGAAATAAGGCTAGGAATTCATGAATTCACATATATTGCTGAAGAAGTCATGCTTGATCATCAAGATTAAAGTTCAAAATCCAAATCTCTAACAAACCCTCATACATACACACATCTATATATATATATACCAACTCATGAACCAACCTTGGAAGAAAAGGATGAAATGGAAATGATGAGATGATGAAGATGATGATCCTTTCTTGAATATCTACTCTTTCTTCTTCTTCATCATCAAAGATGGATGTAATGAAAATGAGAGAAAGGGTTTATGTGTGTTGTAGAGATTTACTATGTGTTCTTGTGTATAAGATATATTGTATGTAATGTATGTAATGTAGTTGTAGATATATATCATATATATATAAAGTGAGATATTTTGTATATAATATGTATATAAATTCTTAGTGCTCATATATTATATACATATATATAATGAATGTGTGAGTGTATTAATGTAAAATTGGATATATAAATGTATACATGTATATAATGCATGTTAATATTAATTGCATTAATGAATGAGATTAGAAAATATCACTCTTATAAAATTAGTTTGATTATATAAATAGATATATAAACATATATATATATATATATATAATTACATGTCTCATGAATAAATGTAGTTTATAAATATACTCTTACGAAATTAATTAGGTTTAAGTAATTATATGTATACATATGAAAACATGTTATGAAATGAAATGTATAAATTATGCATATGTTAGAAATTGAATTGAAATGAAATTAAGATGGAATTGCAATTAAAAGGAACACATAGGCGATTAGACAATTAATCACATAATCCACTTAGTCACATCATTCAATTAAAGTATGCTTCACAATTCTAACTCTCAAACTCACACATGTGGCGGCCGTACCTGAATAATTTGAAAATGCGGGGCGTTACAACCTCTCCCCCTTAAAATGGACCTGTCCTCAGGTCCACCGCCTCGAGTTTTGGACTCTTAAGCAACTCTCCCGTGTTCATCCCACGCGGGTTAGCAACTCCCCATCAGGAATTAGTTCAGAAAAGGTCTTGAAGCAACAAAGGGTCTTCAATTGTTGTGAAGTCACGACCCTTAACTCACCGGAACTTAAGCACTCGAAAATCTAAGCAGGTAGCAGGTAATGAAAGAACCCCGTCTTTCGAGTAAGAAGGAGAAAACCCCGTCTCTCACAAGCAGCAAAGAGAGAACCCCGTCTCTCAAACAACTAGTGAGAGCACCCCGACTCTCAAACACAAAGAAAGAGAAACTCTCAAGCTCTCAAAACAACAATTAAATAAATAATCACACAATAACCACACAAGAAACAAGTAGGAGATATCAAATACGTCAAGTATCAATCATGCGAAAGCAGTTAATACAACAAGCAATCAAAGCACTTAGTGTCCTAAAATTATTCAAAATAAAGTCGCATGTATGCATATGCTATGGATGTTTGATGTACCGTTCACCATTGTTCCGGAATCTTCCATTGTAGTGATCCGATTCAAAGCTGCATTCTTGTTGGAAATTCCTTTAATCCCTAGTGCCACGATTTAAAATGCACGTTGTGTTCAAGGCTTCAATGATCACCCAATTTTCGGTCCACGGTCGATCCTCTTATCTTTAATAAACATCACGGTCCAAAGTTTCTAATCTTGAGTGTGTGCTTGAACTTAACCCAATTAATTCATCCTTCTCTACGACTCATTTTTGAATTGTTCGGTTGCTCGAGCTAGTCATTTGATAACTCAAAATTTCAATTTTTCCCATCCTAATAGCATCCCTGACTTGTCATGGAAAATGACTCACAAGCAGGTAACCCTTTTAATTATGTTGTAATTCGTCCTAGAAATTCCACTCTCAATGCCCGATTGAATTGACTCTCACTTTGCGCATCACGGAATATGATGATCCGATTGGCTTTCCTTTTACCCAACACTTTCCTTGTTAATTCCTGAAATTCCTTCACAGTCCCATGTCTCCAAGAAGAAGATACGTTACATCATCTACGATCTTTTTAACCCTGGAAGATTTAACTTGTAAGTCTCATAAAAAGAAATCAACTGGGTTGATTCTTCAATCGAAGTTACCAACGATTATGCTTTTACCATGTCTTAACGTTTCAATTCCCCGAACAGTCCTTGATTCCACATCTTCATATCTTGGAGCATTTGTCTCGTTCAATACCATCCTCGAGACTTCATTCACCTTGGTCTTGAAATTCCATCGAATGCTAGACCTTCCATTTTATCTCCGATCACCTTTGTAGACTCCCGTTACTTGAGGATTCTTACATTTCTGTTGTTCCTACCAGAGGTAATCCATTAAAGCATAACAAAATTTTAAATCACTTCCCGGTCGGCTCTCCCCCTTAAAGTTTCCATTCTAACTCTTCGAACTTATTCTACCGCCTCTCGGATCAAAGATTCTCAACTTCTTTAGCTTAACTTCCTCGATATCGGTGGCTTTAACCGATCTACATGCCCGGTGACCTCACCCACCTTCACTTTGAAGTGATTGGTAAGGATAACAACCTATTTCCTTCATTCTAATTTCCACTTCTAATTTTCGGAGCCTCCGTATTCCTTCCTTTCCTTTTTAATTCCCACTATGCAACCCAAAACATTCTTCTCATCTTGATTCAAGTAAGACCCGGTCGGAGTAACACTCAATAACCGAAGTGGGAGAAATTTCCTATCAAATAAACACTAAGCCATGCATGTGGGATTAAGATGCCAATGCACGTAGTTAGCAATCAAAGATGCAACATATTGGAGCAATTATATCAATTAAGAATGTACGCACATATAGGTAAAGAAAATTAAATAATTTAAAGCGATGTATGATGCACGTGCCATGAATACAAGTACCGTTCACCAAAGAGGGAAGCTTTTAGCTTGACAATTTGATCCTTCGTCCTCGAATTCATCGACCACTTCTTACTTACCCACGGTCTTCTACTTCCTTAATTCTTCTTGCATCCATCCATGCTTCCCAGATTCGTATTTGTTGTTAAATTCCAATCTTCTATACCTGAACATCTTGATACCTCAATCTTCCCAAATACCAAATTCCAAGTTCTTTTTTACTTCTTTGTACCTCTTGTGAGACCCAAAACTCCGAAGTTATCCTTAAACCCCAATCCTTCCACATTCACGAAATCGGTTTCACTAGTCTCCCTAAATTTCTGTTCCAACTTGTAGGGTTTCCACCATAGTCGTCACCTTGATCGTAGTCTCCTCATTTCCTTCTTTGTGAGCTCATAAGGGTGAATGAACTGAGATTCCATGATTATATGATCTTATTGTTCCGTTTCGATCAAGTTATCGAACTTGAATAACAATTTGGGTACCTTGGCTTCCCATAGCTTTACATGGATTACATCATTGCTTGGTTCCTCTTTATTTTAAAAATTATACACTCCCTTTTTCCATAATTAAGCTTCTTGGTCCTTAGCTTCAATTCGGATCATTTCTTTTAACTCAAGTTTCTTCTTTGGTCTTTTAAACCCAGAGGTTGTGAACCTTTGGTACCTTCAAGTTTTTATTTCGCCTCCTTCTTGAACTAAACGAATCCCATGCCCGATTGATCGACTCCCTTCGCGATATAGAGAGGTATGTGTTTAATTTATGGATATAAACATCACACCCTCGTACTAATACTTCATTCATTCTAAATCTTCACCCAAAATTTAATTCCCTTCTTGAGCTCGAACTCTTAACCTATACCCTTGTCTTAAGAATCACCAATTATCCCCAAAGCCTTCTAAATTCAATAGCTCTTCATTAAATCGCCCACACTCAAAGAAGGAACTTGTGCAAAGTGGTTGTAATCGTCGGGATTGGGCCGTGGTTTGATATTATAGTAATATCCTACACTTCACAGCCCATCTCAAATATAATGCATGCCGGTTAATAAATGCATATGGCACATAATTAGCATCAAAAGCACGTATTAATACAAAATACAACGCGTAAATTAACAAAATTTAAGTAAAACAAATTTAATAATATATTTTCCATGTCAAAATTTCAATAACAATGCTCATGATCAATGCGGTGCACACGTTGACATGTTGTTCCTAAGCCGTTCGACCTACACTTGACACGACCCGACACAAGAACCCCGGTTTTGCAACCGGGCTCTGATACCACCTTAGGATGTAGCACCCGGGACGATAGGCACCACATCCCCCGCACTACAAGTCTAGTCCACACATGAAATTGATGATCCAGCATGAACCGGACTCATAGCGAACGGGTGTCAAAATAAAAACAACTCCCTGGCTAGGCGAAATCTAACCCTGTACCAATTAATTCAACAACCTGACGAGTGTAATGCGGAAGCAATAATCATTAACATGAATTCAATAATGGCTACAAGCCCAAAAATTTCCATAACATAATTTAAATCCAACATGCATTCTAATGACGGGTTCAACTACTCATGCCACCTATCTCGAATTCATAATCCAATAATTCATAATCATACGATGGCACACAGGCCTATTAAATACAAGATAAAATTAAACATAATAAGAGTAGAATGTGACTCGAGTGTACACGTGAGACTTTAGACAACCACTAAGACTTGACTTCCGACTAGCAAAACCTGCAAGAACTGAGAAAAGTGGGAAATAGGGGTCAGTCTCTAGAAGACTGAGTGAGCAGGAGCTGTACGTATATATATGAAACAAGCACATGCAAGTCATAATTTCCAAGCAAGGTTTTATTAAATTTAGTTTCTTTAAAGAGGCATTAAACAGTTATCAATGCTCGGATTTTACAACTATATCAGTTTATAAACATTTTCGAATCAGTGGGGTGATTACTGGCTCGACGAGTGGGCGTGCATAATCTCCATCCTTATACCGATCGTGTAAAATCAATAGGGAATAATTATTAAAATCGTGATCATGCAATTAATCATTCAATCATTCATAACTAACAAGTTCAAGTATAAACCGGAACAATACAATCCAACTCTTTCTCCCCGCCAGGGGTAGCCCAGTCGCGGGAGACAACCCAATTCTTTCTCCCTGCCAGGGGTAGCCCAGTCACGGGAGACAATCCAATTCTTTCTCCCCGCCAGGGGTAGCCCAGTCGCGGGAGACAATCCAATACAGTATGAGTGGGGGAATCAGTAATTTAATTCGGTGTAGTGGAAACAGTTCAGTATGTACATTTACTCGATGTTTCTCCTTTGAAAACTATAAACATATACAATAAGGATTTTGGCCAAAACATTCACATACAGGTTGTAAGGTTTAATACATAACTAGAACGGAAAACACCCTCACCTGGAATACCACGAGCCAAGAGACATGCATAATACGGTGCCTATTCGATCCGGAAGTCTCCACCCTGGAGATGAACTGTACAAGAGAAGGCATAACGTGTACTCGTGAGAAATGACTAGATATGATACCAAATTGGACGCACGACAATGCTTATGAAGTGGTGTATCATGTCATAACATAATTAAATATGAAATGAAGCATAGGAATGTCATGGAATGGTGTGATCGTGTTCATATGCTCAATTACTCAAGCAAATTCAATTCATATATCAAACACGTATTCAAACAATCAAACTTAAGCAAGTAGGGACCAAGGAGTGTCAAATAAGAGCATGATTAACAATAAACCAAGTATAAAACTAATATAAGTCACATACGGGAGCCAAGAGAGTAAAAGGAATGCAATATGAGGGGTTTTGGTGAAGTTTGGCAAAAGTAGACAATTTTCGGAAATGTACAAGCTGTGGTAAAACAAGAATATCTTGAGTTATAGAAGTTGGAATTGAGTTTTGTTTGTTGGGAATGAAACTAGACACACAGGCCTTTCAAATGATATATGGCCCGAATCGTGGTTCAAAGCGATGTGGAAATGGTGAAGGTCCGAAGTTGGGTGAGTGCAGTGTTTTGGCGAAGCAGCGACACAATATTCAAACGATCATAACTCGTAAATGAGAAAAGATATTAAGGTGATTCCAATTTGAGGTGTTATTAGACTTCAATAGGTTTCCAACGGATCAAAAATTAGGTCATTCGGAGTTTGGATGAGGGAGTACCCGGCCGGGGAAAAAGAGTGCAGAAACCGCCTGCACAAAACTACCCGCCCGAGTAGTTCTCCTGGGCGAGAAAAAGGGCAGAAACAGGGCTAGTTCGTGGAGGGAAGAAAAGGGGTAGGAAACTCCCAAGAAAACTCAACCAAAACACCCAAAATAAGCACCTAACATACATATAACACCAATATACATCTAATACTTGAATTACAACATATAAAATACAAGTTTGAGGCAAGGATCAATCCAAAAAATCACATATTTTCCTCTAAAATTCATATATGTATCAATCATCCAAATAACAAGGAAATAAGGCTAGGAATTCATGAATTCACATATATTGCTGAAGAAGTCATGCTTGATCATCAAGATTAAAGTTCAAAATCCAAATCTCTAACAAACCCTCATACATACACACATCTATATATATATATATACCAACTCATGAACCAACCTTGGAAGAAAAGGATGAAATGGAAATGATGAGATGATGAAGATGATGATCCTTTCTTGAATATCTACTCTTTCTTCTTCTTCTTCATCAAAGATGGATGTAATGAAAATGAGAGAAAGGGTTTATGTGTGTTGTAGAGATTTACTATGTGTTCTTGTGTATAAGATATATTGTATGTAATGTATGTAATGTAGTTGTAGATATATATCATATATATATAAAGTGAGATATTTTGTATATAATATGTATATAAATTCTTAGTGCTCATATATTATATACATATATATAATGAATGTGTGAGTGTATTAATGTAAAATTGGATATATAAATGTATACATGTATATAATGCATGTTAATATTAATTGCATGAATGAATGAGATTAGAAAATATCACTCTTATAAAATTAGTTTGATTATATAAATAGATATATAAACATATATATATATATATATATAATTACATGTCTCATGAATAAATGTAGTTTATAAATATACTCTTACGAAATTAATTAGGTTTAAGTAATTATATGTATACATATGAAAACATGTTATGAAATGAAATGTATAAATTATGCATATGTTAGAAATTGAATTGAAATGAAATTAAGATGGAATTGCAATTAAAAGGAACACATAGGCGATTAGACAATTAATCACATAATCCACTTAGTCACATCATTTAATTAAAGTATGCTTCACAATTCTAACTCTCAAACTCACACATGTGGCGGCCGTACCTGAATAATTTGAAAATGCGGGGCGTTACAACCTCTCCCCCTTAAAATGGACCTGTCCTCAGGTCCACCGCCTCGAGTTTTGGACTCTTAAGCAACTCTCCCGTGTTCATCCCACGCGGGTTAGCAACTCCCCGTCAGGAATTAGTTCAGAAAAGGTCTTGAAGCAACAAAGGGTCTTCAATTGTTGTGAAGTCACGACCCTTAACTCACCGGAACTTAAGCACTCGAAAATCTAAGCAGGTAGCAGGTAATGAAAGAACCCCGTCTTTCGAGTAAGAAGGAGAAAACCCCGTCTCTCACAAGCAGCAAAGAGAGAACCCCGTCTCTCAAACAACTAGTGAGAGCACCCCGACTCTCAAACACAAAGAAAGAGAAACTCTCAAGCTCTCAAAACAACAATTAAATAAATAATCACACAACAACCACACAAGAAACAAGTAGGAGATATCAAATACGTCAAGTATCAATCATGCGAAAGCAGTTAATACAACAAGCAATCAAAGCACTTAGCGTCCTAAAATTATTCAAAATAAAGTCGCATGTATGCATATGCTATGGATGTTTGATGTACCGTTCACCATTGTTCCGGAATCTTCCATTGTAGTGATCTGATTCAAAGCTGCATTCTTGTTGGAAATTCCTTTAATCCCTAGTGCCACGATTTAAAATGCACGTTGTGTTCAAGGCTTCAATGATCACCCAATTTTCGGTCCACGGTCGATCCTCTTATCTTTAATAAACATCACGGTCCAAAGTTTCTAATCTTGAGTGTGTGCTTGAACTTAACCCAATTAATTCATCCTTCTCTACGACTCATTTTTGAATTGTTCGGTTGCTCGAGCTAGTCATTTGATAACTCAAAATTTCAATTTTTCCCATCCTAATAGCATCCCTGACTTGTCATGGAAAATGACTCACAAGCAGGTAACCCTTTTAATTATGTTGTAATTCGTCCTAGAAATTCCACTCTCAATGCCCGATTGAATTGACTCTCACTTTGCGCATCACGGAATATGATGATCCGATTGGCTTTCCTTTTACCCAACACTTTCCTTGTTAATTCCTGAAATTCCTTCACAGTCCCATGTCTCCAAGAAGAAGACACGTTACATCATCTACGATCTTTTTAACCCTGGAAGATTTAACTTGTAAGTCTCATAAAAAGAAATCAACAGGGTTGATTCTTCAATCGAAGTTACCAACGATTATGCTTTTACCATGTCTTAACGTTTCAATTCCCCGAACAGTCCTTGATTCCACATCTTCATATCTTGGAGCATTTGTCTCTTTCAATACCATCCTCGAGACTTCATTCACCTTGGTCTTGAAATTCCATCGAATGCTAGACCTTCCATTTTATCTCCGATCACCTTTGTAGACTCCCGTTACTTGAGGATTCTTACATTTCTGTTGTTCCTACCAGAGGTAATCCATTAAAGCATAACAAAATTTTAAATCACTTCCCGGTCGGCTCTCCCCCTTAAAGTTTCCATTCTAACTCTTCGAACTTATTCTACCGCCTCTCGGATCAAAGATTCTCAACTTCTTTAGCTTAACTTCCTCGATATCGGTGGCTTTAACCGATCTACATGCCCGGTGACCTCACCCACCTTCACTTTGAAGTGATTGGTAAGGATAACAACCTATTTCCTTCATTCTAATTTCCACTTCTAATTTTCGGAGCCTCCGTATTCCTTCCTTTCCTTTTTAATTCCCACCATGCAACCCAAAACATTCTTCTCATCTTGATTCAAGTAAGACCCGGTCGGAGTAACACTCAATAACCGAAGTGGGAGAAATTTCCTATCAAATAAACACTAAGCCATGCATGTGGGATTAAGATGCCAATGCACGTAGTTAGCAATCAAAGATGCAACATATTGGAGCAATTATATCAATTAAGAATGTACGCACATATAGGTAAAGAAAATTAAATAATTTAAAGCGATGTATGATGCACGTGCCATGAATACAAGTACCGTTCACCAAAGAGGGAAGCTTTTAGCTTGACAATTTGATCCTTCGTCCTCGAATTCATCGACCACTTCTTACTTACCCACGGTCTTCTACTTCCTTAATTCTTCTTGCATCCATCCATGCTTCCCAGATTCGTATTTGTTGTTAAATTCCAATCTTCTATACCTGAACATCTTGATACCTCAATCTTCCCAAATACCAAATTCCAAGTTCTTTTTTACTTCTTTGTACCTCTTGTGAGACCCAAAACTCCGAAGTTATCCTTAAACCCCAATCCTTCCACATTCACGAAATCGGTTCCACTAGTCTCCCTAAATTTCTGTTCCAACTTGTAGGGTTTCCACCATAGTCGTCACCTTGATCGTAGTCTCCTCATTTCCTTCTTTGTGAGCTCATAAGGGTGAATGAACTGAGATTCCATGATTATATGATCTTATTGTTCCGTTTCGATCAAGTTATCGAACTTGAATAACAATTTGGGTACCTTGACTTCCCATAGCTTTATATGGATTACATCATTGCTTGGTTCCTCTTTATTTTAAAAATTATACACTCCCTTTTTCCATAATTAAGCTTCTTGGTCCTTAGCTTCAATTCGGATCATTTCTTTTAACTCAAGTTTCTTCTTTGGTCTTTTAAACCCAGAGGTTGTGAACCTTTGGTACCTTCAAGTTTTTATTTCGCCTCCTTCTTGAACTAAACGAATCCCATGCCCGATTGATCGACTCCCTTCGCGATATAGAGAGGTATGTGTTTAATTTATGGATATAAACATCACACCCTCGTACTAATACTTCATTCATTCTAAATCTTCACCCAAAATTTAATTCCCTTCTTGAGCTCGAACTCTTGACCTATACCCTTGTCTTAAGAATCACCAATTATCCCCAAAGCCTTCTAAATTCAATAGCTCTTCATTAAATCGCCCACACTCAAAGAAGGAACTTGTGCAAAGTGGTTGTAATCGTCGGGATTGGGCCGTGGTTTGATATTATAGTAATATCCTACACTTCACAGCCCATCTCAAATATAATGCATGCCGGTTAATAAATGCATATGGCACATAATTAGCATCAAAAGCACGTATTAATACAAAATACAACGCGTAAATTAACAAAATTTAAGTAAAACAAATTTAATAATATATTTTCCATGTCAAAATTTCAATAACAATGCTCATGATCAATGCGGTGCACACGTTGACATGTTGTTCCTAAGCCGTTCGACCTACACTTGACACGACCCGACACAAGAACCCCGGTTTTGCAACCGGGCTCTGATACCACCTTAGGATGTAGCACCCGGGACGATAGGCACCACATCCCCCGCACTACAAGTCTAGTCCACACATGAAATTGATGATCCAGCATGAACCGGACTCATAGCGAACGGGTGTCAAAATAAAAACAACTCCCTGGCTAGGCGAAATCTAACCCTGTACCAATTAATTCAACAACCTGACGAGTGTAATGCGGAAGCAATAATCATTAACATGAATTCAATAATGGCTACAAGCCCAAAAATTTCCATAACATAATTTAAATCCAACATGCATTCTAATGACGGGTTCAACTACTCATGCCACCTATCTCGAATTCATAATCCAATAATTCATAATCATACGATGGCACACAGGCCTATTAAATACAAGATAAAATTAAACATAATAAGAGTAGAATGTGACTCGAGTGTACACGTGAGACTTTAGACAACCACTAAGACTTGACTTCCGACTAGCAAAACCTGCAAGAACTGAGAAAAGTGGGAAATAGGGGTCAGTCTCTAGAAGACTGAGTGAGCAGGAGCTGTACGTATATATATGAAACAAGCACATGCAAGTCATAATTTCCAAGCAAGGTTTTATTAAATTTAGTTTCTTTAAAGAGGCATTAAACAGTTATCAATGCTCGGATTTTACAACTATATCAGTTTATAAACATTTTCGAATCAGTGGGGTGATTACTGGCTCGACGAGTGGGCGTGCATAATCTCCATCCTTATACCGATCGTGTAAAATCAATAGGGAATAATTATTAAAATCGTGATCATGCAATTAATCATTCAATCATTCATAACTAACAAGTTCAAGTATAAACCGGAACAATACAATCCAACTCTTTCTCCCCGCCAGGGGTAGCCCAGTCGCGGGAGACAACCCAATTCTTTCTCCCTGCCAGGGGTAGCCCAGTCACGGGAGACAATCCAATTCTTTCTCCCCGCCAGGGGTAGCCCAGTCGCGGGAGACAATCCAATACAGTATGAGTGGGGGAATCAGTAATTTAATTCGGTGTAGTGGAAACAGTTCAGTATGTACATTTACTCGATGTTTCTCCTTTGAAAACTATAAACATATACAATAAGGATTTTGGCCAAAACATTCACATACAGGTTGTAAGGTTTAATACATAACTAGAACGGAAAACACCCTCACCTGGAATACCACGAGCCAAGAGACATGCATAATACGGTGCCTATTCGATCCGGAAGTCTCCACCCTGGAGATGAACTGTACAAGAGAAGGCATAACGTGTACTCGTGAGAAATGACTAGATATGATACCAAATTGGACGCACGACAATGCTTATGAAGTGGTGTATCATGTCATAACATAATTAAATATGAAATGAAGCATAGGAATGTCATGGAATGGTGTGATCGTGTTCATATGCTCAATTACTCAAGCAAATTCAATTCATATATCAAACACGTATTCAAACAATCAAACTTAAGCAAGTAGGGACCAAGGAGTGTCAAATAAGAGCATGATTAACAATAAACCAAGTATAAAACTAATATAAGTCACATACGGGAGCCAAGAGAGTAAAAGGAATGCAATATGAGGGGTTTTGGTGAAGTTTGGCAAAAGTAGACAATTTTCGGAAATGTACAAGCTGTGGTAAAACAAGAATATCTTGAGTTATAGAAGTTGGAATTGAGTTTTGTTTGTTGGGAATGAAACTAGACACACAGGCCTTTCAAATGATATATGGCCCGAATCGTGGTTCAAAGCGATGTGGAAATGGTGAAGGTCCGAAGTTGGGTGAGTGCAGTGTTTTGGCGAAGCAGCGACACAATATTCAAACGATCATAACTCGTAAATGAGAAAAGATATTAAGGTGATTCCAATTTGAGGTGTTATTAGACTTCAATAGGTTTCCAACGGATCAAAAATTAGGTCATTCGGAGTTTGGATGAGGGAGTACCCGGCCGGGGAAAAAGAGTGCAGAAACTGCCTGCACAAAACTACCCGCCCGAGTAGTTCTCCTGGGCGAGAAAAAGGGCAGAAACAGGGCTAGTTCGTGGAGGGAAGAAAAGGGGTAGGAAACTCCCAAGAAAACTCAACCAAAACACCCAAAATAAGCACCTAACATACATATAACACCAATATACATCTAATACTTGAATTACAACATATAAAATACAAGTTTGAGGCAAGGATCAATCCAAAAAATCACATATTTTCCTCTAAAATTCATATATGTATCAATCATCCAAATAACAAGGAAATAAGGCTAGGAATTCATGAATTCACATATATTGCTGAAGAAGTCATGCTTGATCATCAAGATTAAAGTTCAAAATCCAAATCTCTAACAAACCCTCATACATACACACATCTATATATATATATATACCAACTCATGAACCAACCTTGGAAGAAAAGGATGAAATGGAAATGATGAGATGATGAAGATGATGATCCTTTCTTGAATATCTACTCTTTCTTCTTCTTCTTCATCAAAGATGGATGTAATGAAAATGAGAGAAAGGGTTTATGTGTGTTGTAGAGATTTACTATGTGTTCTTGTGTATAAGATATATTGTATGTAATGTATGTAATGTAGTTGTAGATATATATCATATATGTATAAAGTGAGATATTTTGTATATAATATGTATATAAATTCTTAGTGCTCATATATTATATACATATATATAATGAATGTGTGAGTGTATTAATGTAAAATTGGATATATAAATGTATACATGTATATAATGCATGTTAATATTAATTGCATGAATGAATGAGATTAGAAAATATCACTCTTATAAAATTAGTTTGATTATATAAATAGATATATAAACATATATATATATATATATATATAATTACATGTCTCATGAATAAATGTAGTTTATAAATATACTCTTACGAAATTAATTAGGTTTAAGTAATTATATGTATACATATGAAAACATGTTATGAAATGAAATGTATAAATTATGCATATGTTAGAAATTGAATTGAAATGAAATTAAGATGGAATTGCAATTAAAAGGAACACATAGGCGATTAGACAATTAATCACATAATCCACTTAGTCACATCATTTAATTAAAGTATGCTTCACAATTCTAACTCTCAAACTCACACATGTGGCGGCCGTACCTGAATAATTTGAAAATGCGGGGCGTTACAACCTCTCCCCCTTAAAATGGACCTGTCCTCAGGTCCACCGCCTCGAGTTTTGGACTCTTAAGCAACTCTCCCGTGTTCATCCCACGCGGGTTAGCAACTCCCCGTCAGGAATTAGTTCAGAAAAGGTCTTGAAGCAACAAAGGGTCTTCAATTGTTGTGAAGTCACGACCCTTAACTCACCGGAACTTAAGCACTCGAAAATCTAAGCAGGTAGCAGGTAATGAAAGAACCCCGTCTTTCGAGTAAGAAGGAGAAAACCCCGTCTCTCACAAGCAGCAAAGAGAGAACCCCGTCTCTCAAACAACTAGTGAGAGCACCCCGACTCTCAAACACAAAGAAAGAGAAACTCTCAAGCTCTCAAAACAACAATTAAATAAATAATCACACAACAACCACACAAGAAACAAGTAGGAGATATCAAATACGTCAAGTATCAATCATGCGAAAGCAGTTAATACAACAAGCAATCAAAGCACTTAGCGTCCTAAAATTATTCAAAATAAAGTCGCATGTATGCATATGCTATGGATGTTTGATGTACCGTTCACCATTGTTCCGGAATCTTCCATTGTAGTGATCTGATTCAAAGCTGCATTCTTGTTGGAAATTCCTTTAATCCCTAGTGCCACGATTTAAAATGCACGTTGTGTTCAAGGCTTCAATGATCACCCAATTTTCGGTCCACGGTCGATCCTCTTATCTTTAATAAACATCACGGTCCAAAGTTTCTAATCTTGAGTGTGTGCTTGAACTTAACCCAATTAATTCATCCTTCTCTACGACTCATTTTTGAATTGTTCGGTTGCTCGAGCTAGTCATTTGATAACTCAAAATTTCAATTTTTCCCATCCTAATAGCATCCCTGACTTGTCATGGAAAATGACTCACAAGCAGGTAACCCTTTTAATTATGTTGTAATTCGTCCTAGAAATTCCACTCTCAATGCCCGATTGAATTGACTCTCACTTTGCGCATCACGGAATATGATGATCCGATTGGCTTTCCTTTTACCCAACACTTTCCTTGTTAATTCCTGAAATTCCTTCACAGTCCCATGTCTCCAAGAAGAAGACACGTTACATCATCTACGATCTTTTTAACCCTGGAAGATTTAACTTGTAAGTCTCATAAAAAGAAATCAACAGGGTTGATTCTTCAATCGAAGTTACCAACGATTATGCTTTTACCATGTCTTAACGTTTCAATTCCCCGAACAGTCCTTGATTCCACATCTTCATATCTTGGAGCATTTGTCTCTTTCAATACCATCCTCGAGACTTCATTCACCTTGGTCTTGAAATTCCATCGAATGCTAGACCTTCCATTTTATCTCCGATCACCTTTGTAGACTCCCGTTACTTGAGGATTCTTACATTTCTGTTGTTCCTACCAGAGGTAATCCATTAAAGCATAACAAAATTTTAAATCACTTCCCGGTCGGCTCTCCCCCTTAAAGTTTCCATTCTAACTCTTCGAACTTATTCTACCGCCTCTCGGATCAAAGATTCTCAACTTCTTTAGCTTAACTTCCTCGATATCGGTGGCTTTAACCGATCTACATGCCCGGTGACCTCACCCACCTTCACTTTGAAGTGATTGGTAAGGATAACAACCTATTTCCTTCATTCTAATTTCCACTTCTAATTTTCGGAGCCTCCGTATTCCTTCCTTTCCTTTTTAATTCCCACCATGCAACCCAAAACATTCTTCTCATCTTGATTCAAGTAAGACCCGGTCGGAGTAACACTCAATAACCGAAGTGGGAGAAATTTCCTATCAAATAAACACTAAGCCATGCATGTGGGATTAAGATGCCAATGCACGTAGTTAGCAATCAAAGATGCAACATATTGGAGCAATTATATCAATTAAGAATGTACGCACATATAGGTAAAGAAAATTAAATAATTTAAAGCGATGTATGATGCACGTGCCATGAATACAAGTACCGTTCACCAAAGAGGGAAGCTTTTAGCTTGACAATTTGATCCTTCGTCCTCGAATTCATCGACCACTTCTTACTTACCCACGGTCTTCTACTTCCTTAATTCTTCTTGCATCCATCCATGCTTCCCAGATTCGTATTTGTTGTTAAATTCCAATCTTCTATACCTGAACATCTTGATACCTCAATCTTCCCAAATACCAAATTCCAAGTTCTTTTTTACTTCTTTGTACCTCTTGTGAGACCCAAAACTCCGAAGTTATCCTTAAACCCCAATCCTTCCACATTCACGAAATCGGTTCCACTAGTCTCCCTAAATTTCTGTTCCAACTTGTAGGGTTTCCACCATAGTCGTCACCTTGATCGTAGTCTCCTCATTTCCTTCTTTGTGAGCTCATAAGGGTGAATGAACTGAGATTCCATGATTATATGATCTTATTGTTCCGTTTCGATCAAGTTATCGAACTTGAATAACAATTTGGGTACCTTGACTTCCCATAGCTTTATATGGATTACATCATTGCTTGGTTCCTCTTTATTTTAAAAATTATACACTCCCTTTTTCCATAATTAAGCTTCTTGGTCCTTAGCTTCAATTCGGATCATTTCTTTTAACTCAAGTTTCTTCTTTGGTCTTTTAAACCCAGAGGTTGTGAACCTTTGGTACCTTCAATTTTTTATTTCGCCTCCTTCTTGAACTAAACGAATCCCATGCCCGATTGATCGACTCCCTTCGCGATATAGAGAGGTATGTGTTTAATTTATGGATATAAACATCACACCCTCGTACTAATACTTCATTCATTCTAAATCTTCACCCAAAATTTAATTCCCTTCTTGAGCTCGAACTCTTGACCTATACCCTTGTCTTAAGAATCACCAATTATCCCCAAAGCCTTCTAAATTCAATAGCTCTTCATTAAATCGCCCACACTCAAAGAAGGAACTTGTGCAAAGTGGTTGTAATCGTCGGGATTGGGCCGTGGTTTGATATTATAGTAATATCCTACACTTCACAGCCCATCTCAAATATAATGCATGCCGGTTAATAAATGCATATGGCACATAATTAGCATCAAAAGCACGTATTAATACAAAATACAACGCGTAAATTAACAAAATTTAAGTAAAACAAATTTAATAATATATTTTCCATGTCAAAATTTCAATAACAATGCTCATGATCAATGCGGTGCACACGTTGACATGTTGTTCCTAAGCCGTTCGACCTACACTTGACACGACCCGACACAAGAACCCCGGTTTTGCAACCGGGCTCTGATACCACCTTAGGATGTAGCACCCGGGACGATAGGCACCACATCCCCCGCACTACAAGTCTAGTCCACACATGAAATTGATGATCCAGCATGAACCGGACTCATAGCGAACGGGTGTCAAAATAAAAACAACTCCCTGGCTAGGCGAAATCTAACCCTGTACCAATTAATTCAACAACCTGACGAGTGTAATGCGGAAGCAATAATCATTAACATGAATTCAATAATGGCTACAAGCCCAAAAATTTCCATAACATAATTTAAATCCAACATGCATTCTAATGACGGGTTCAACTACTCATGCCACCTATCTCGAATTCATAATCCAATAATTCATAATCATACGATGGCACACAGGCCTATTAAATACAAGATAAAATTAAACATAATAAGAGTAGAATGTGACTCGAGTGTACACGTGAGACTTTAGACAACCACTAAGACTTGACTTCCGACTAGCAAAACCTGCAAGAACTGAGAAAAGTGGGAAATAGGGGTCAGTCTCTAGAAGACTGAGTGAGCAGGAGCTGTACGTATATATATGAAACAAGCACATGCAAGTCATAATTTCCAAGCAAGGTTTTATTAAATTTAGTTTCTTTAAAGAGGCATTAAACAGTTATCAATGCTCGGATTTTACAACTATATCAGTTTATAAACATTTTCGAATCAGTGGGGTGATTACTGGCTCGACGAGTGGGCGTGCATAATCTCCATCCTTATACCGATCGTGTAAAATCAATAGGGAATAATTATTAAAATCGTGATCATGCAATTAATCATTCAATCATTCATAACTAACAAGTTCAAGTATAAACCGGAACAATACAATCCAACTCTTTCTCCCCGCCAGGGGTAGCCCAGTCGCGGGAGACAACCCAATTCTTTCTCCCTGCCAGGGGTAGCCCAGTCACGGGAGACAATCCAATTCTTTCTCCCCGCCAGGGGTAGCCCAGTCGCGGGAGACAATCCAATACAGTATGAGTGGGGGAATCAGTAATTTAATTCGGTGTAGTGGAAACAGTTCAGTATGTACATTTACTCGATGTTTCTCCTTTGAAAACTATAAACATATACAATAAGGATTTTGGCCAAAACATTCACATACAGGTTGTAAGGTTTAATACATAACTAGAACGGAAAACACCCTCACCTGGAATACCACGAGCCAAGAGACATGCATAATACGGTGCCTATTCGATCCGGAAGTCTCCACCCTGGAGATGAACTGTACAAGAGAAGGCATAACGTGTACTCGTGAGAAATGACTAGATATGATACCAAATTGGACGCACGACAATGCTTATGAAGTGGTGTATCATGTCATAACATAATTAAATATGAAATGAAGCATAGGAATGTCATGGAATGGTGTGATCGTGTTCATATGCTCAATTACTCAAGCAAATTCAATTCATATATCAAACACGTATTCAAACAATCAAACTTAAGCAAGTAGGGACCAAGGAGTGTCAAATAAGAGCATGATTAACAATAAACCAAGTATAAAACTAATATAAGTCACATACGGGAGCCAAGAGAGTAAAAGGAATGCAATATGAGGGGTTTTGGTGAAGTTTGGCAAAAGTAGACAATTTTCGGAAATGTACAAGCTGTGGTAAAACAAGAATATCTTGAGTTATAGAAGTTGGAATTGAGTTTTGTTTGTTGGGAATGAAACTAGACACACAGGCCTTTCAAATGATATATGGCCCGAATCGTGGTTCAAAGCGATGTGGAAATGGTGAAGGTCCGAAGTTGGGTGAGTGCAGTGTTTTGGCGAAGCAGCGACACAATATTCAAACGATCATAACTCGTAAATGAGAAAAGATATTAAGGTGATTCCAATTTGAGGTGTTATTAGACTTCAATAGGTTTCCAACGGATCAAAAATTAGGTCATTCGGAGTTTGGATGAGGGAGTACCCGGCCGGGGAAAAAGAGTGCAGAAACCGCCTGCACAAAACTACCCGCCCGAGTAGTTCTCCTGGGCGAGAAAAAGGGCAGAAACAGGGCTAGTTCGTGGAGGGAAGAAAAGGGGTAGGAAACTCCCAAGAAAACTCAACCAAAACACCCAAAATAAGCACCTAACATACATATAACACCAATATACATCTAATACTTGAATTACAACATATAAAATACAAGTTTGAGGCAAGGATCAATCCAAAAAATCACATATTTTCCTCTAAAATTCATATATGTATCAATCATCCAAATAACAAGGAAATAAGGCTAGGAATTCATGAATTCACATATATTGCTGAAGAAGTCATGCTTGATCATCAAGATTAAAGTTCAAAATCCAAATCTCTAACAAACCCTCATACATACACACATCTATATATATATATATACCAACTCATGAACCAACCTTGGAAGAAAAGGATGAAATGGAAATGATGAGATGATGAAGATGATGATCCTTTCTTGAATATCTACTCTTTCTTCTTCTTCTTCATCAAAGATGGATGTAATGAAAATGAGAGAAAGGGTTTATGTGTGTTGTAGAGATTTACTATGTGTTCTTGTGTATAAGATATATTGTATGTAATGTATGTAATGTAGTTGTAGATATATATCATATATGTATAAAGTGAGATATTTTGTATATAATATGTATATAAATTCTTAGTGCTCATATATTATATACATATATATAATGAATGTGTGAGTGTATTAATGTAAAATTGGATATATAAATGTATACATGTATATAATGCATGTTAATATTAATTGCATGAATGAATGAGATTAGAAAATATCACTCTTATAAAATTAGTTTGATTATATAAATAGATATATAAACATATATATATATATATATATATAATTACATGTCTCATGAATAAATGTAGTTTATAAATATACTCTTACGAAATTAATTAGGTTTAAGTAATTATATGTATACATATGAAAACATGTTATGAAATGAAATGTATAAATTATGCATATGTTAGAAATTGAATTGAAATGAAATTAAGATGGAATTGCAATTAAAAGGAACACATAGGCGATTAGACAATTAATCACATAATCCACTTAGTCACATCATTCAATTAAAGTATGCTTCACAATTCTAACTCTCAAACTCACACATGTGGCGGCCGTACCTGAATAATTTGAAAATGCGGGGCGTTACAACCTCTCCCCCTTAAAATGGACCTGTCCTCAGGTCCACCGCCTCGAGTTTTGGACTCTTAAGCAACTCTCCCGTGTTCATCCCACGCGGGTTAGCAACTCCCCGTCAGGAATTAGTTCAGAAAAGGTCTTGAAGCAACAAAGGGTCTTCAATTGTTGTGAAGTCACGACCCTTAACTCACCGGAACTTAAGCACTCGAAAATCTAAGCAGGTAGCAGGTAATGAAAGAACCCCGTCTTTCGAGTAAGAAGGAGAAAACCCCGTCTCTCACAAGCAGCAAAGAGAGAACCCTGTCTCTCAAACAACTAGTGAGAGCACCCCGACTCTCAAACACAAAGAAAGAGAAACTCTCAAGCTCTCAAAACAACAATTAAATAAATAATCACACAACAACCACACAAGAAACAAGTAGGAGATATCAAATACGTCAAGTATCAATCATGCGAAAGCAGTTAATACAACAAGCAATCAAAGCACTTAGCGTCCTAAAATTATTCAAAATAAAGTCGCATGTATGCATATGCTATGGATGTTTGATGTACCGTTCACCATTGTTCCGGAATCTTCCATTGTAGTGATCCGATTCAAAGCTGCATTCTTGTTGGAAATTCCTTTAATCCCTAGTGCCACGATTTAAAATGCACGTTATGTTCAAGGCTTCAATGATCACCCAATTTTCGGTCCACGGTCGATCCTCTTATCTTTAATAAACATCACGGTCCAAAGTTTCTAATCTTGAGTGTGTGCTTGAACTTAACCCAATTAATTCATCCTTCTCTACGACTCATTTTTGAATTGTTCGGTTGCTCGAGCTAGTCATTTGATAACTCAAAATTTCAATTTTTCCCATCCTAATAGCATCCCTGACTTGTCATGGAAAATGACTCACAAGCAGGTAACCCTTTTAATTATGTTGTAATTCGTCCTAGAAATTCCACTCTCAATGCCCGATTGAATTGACTCTCACTTTGCGCATCACGGAATATGATGATCCGATTGGCTTTCCTTTTACCCAACACTTTCCTTGTTAATTCCTGAAATTCCTTCACAGTCCCATGTCTCCAAGAAGAAGACACGTTACATCATCTACGATCTTTTTAACCTTGGAAGATTTAACTTGTAAGTCTCATAAAAAGAAATCAACAGGGTTGATTCTTCAATCGAAGTTACCAACGATTATGCTTTTACCATGTCTTAACGTTTCAATTCCGCGAACAGTCCTTGATTCCACATCTTCATATCTTGGAGCATTTGTCTCGTTCAATACCATCCTCGAGACTTCATTCACCTTGGTCTTGAAATTCCATCGAATGCTAGACCTTCCATTTTATCTCCGATCACCTTTGTAGACTCCCGTTACTTGAGGATTCTTACATTTCTGTTGTTCCTACCAGAGGTAATCCATTAAAGCATAACAAAATTTTAAATCACTTCCCGGTCGGCTCTCCCCCTTAAAGTTTCCATTCTAACTCTTCGAACTTATTCTACCGCCTCTCGGATCAAAGATTCTCAACTTCTTTAGCTTAACTTCCTCGATATCGGTGGCTTTAACCAATCTACATGCCCGGTGACCTCACCCACCTTCACTTTGAAGTGATTGGTAAGGATAACAACCTATTTCCTTCATTCTAATTTCCACTTCTAATTTTCGAAGCCTCCGTATTCCTTCCTTTCATTTTTAATTCCCACTATGCAACCCAAAACATTCTTCTCATCTTGATTCAAGTAAGACCCGGTCGGAGTAACACTCAATAACCGAAGTGGGAGAAATTTCCTATCAAATAAACACTAAGCCATGCATGTGGGATTAAGATGCCAATGCACGTAGTTAGCAATCAAAGATGCAACATATTGGAGCAATTATATCAATTAAGAATGTACGCACATATAGGTAAAGAAAATTAAATAATTTAAAGCGATGTATGATGCACGTGCCATGAATACAAGTACCGTTCACCAAAGAGGGAAGCTTTTAGCTTGACAATTTGATCCTTCGTCCTCGAATTCATCGACCACTTCTTACTTACCCACGGTCTTCTACTTCCTTAATTCTTCTTGCATCCATCCATGCTTCCCAGATTCGTATTTGTTGTTAAATTCCAATCTTCTATACCTGAACATCTTGATACCTCAATCTTCCCAAATACCAAATTCCAAGTTCTTTTTTACTTCTTTGTACCTCTTGTGAGACCCAAAACTCCGAAGTTATCCTTAAACCCCAATCCTTCCACATTCACGAAATCGGTTCCACTAGTCTCCCTAAATTTCTGTTCCAACTTGTAGGGTTTCCACCATAGTCGTCACCTTGATCGTAGTCTCCTCATTTCCTTCTTTGTGAGCTCATAAGGGTGAATGAACTGAGATTCCATGATTATATGATCTTATTGTTCCGTTTCGATCAAGTTATCGAACTTGAATAACAATTTGGGTACCTTGACTTCCCATAGCTTTACATGGATTACATCATTGCTTGGTTCCTCTTTATTTTAAAAATTATACACTCCCTTTTTCCATAATTAAGCTTCTTGGTCCTTAGCTTCAATTCGGATCATTTCTTTTAACTCAAGTTTCTTCTTTGGTCTTTTAAACCCAGAGGTTGTGAACCTTTGGTACCTTCAAGTTTTTATTTCGCCTCCTTCTTGAACTAAACGAATCCCATGCCCGATTGATCGACTCCCTTCGCGATATAGAGAGGTATGTGTTTAATTTATGGATATAAACATCACACCCTCGTACTAATACTTCATTCATTCTAAATCTTCACCCAAAATTTAATTCCCTTCTTGAGCTCGAACTCTTAACCTATACCCTTGTCTTAAGAATCACCAATTATCCCCAAAGCCTTCTAAATTCAATAGCTCTTCATTAAATCGCCCACACTCAAAGAAGGAACTTGTGCAAAGTGGTTGTAATCGTCGGGATTGGGCCGTGGTTTGATATTATAGTAATATCCTACACTTCACAGCCCATCTCAAATATAATGCATGCCGGTTAATAAATGCATATGGCACATAATTAGCATCAAAAGCACGTATTAATACAAAATACAACGCGTAAATTAACAAAATTTAAGTAAAACAAATTTAATAATATATTTTCCATGTCAAAATTTCAATAACAATGCTCATGATCAATGCGGTGCACACGTTGACCTGTTGTTCCTAAGCCGTTCGACCTACACTTGACACGACCCGACACAAGAACCCCGGTTTTGCAACCGGGCTCTGATACCACCTTAGGATGTAGCACCCGGGACGATAGGCACCACATCCCCCGCACTACAAGTCTAGTCCACACATGAAATTGATGATCCAGCATGAACCGGACTCATAGCGAACGGGTGTCAAAATAAAAACAACTCCCTGGCTAGGCGAAATCTAACCCTGTACCAATTAATTCAACAACCTGACGAGTGTAATGCGGAAGCAATAATCATTAACATGAATTCAATAATGGCTACAAGCCCAAAAATTTCCATAACATAATTTAAATCCAACATGCATTCTAATGACGGGTTCAACTACTCATGCCACCTATCTCGAATTCATAATCCAATAATTCATAATCATACGATGGCACACAGGCCTATTAAATACAAGATAAAATTAAACATAATAAGAGTAGAATGTGACTAGAGTGTACACGTGAGACTTTAGACAACCACTAAGACTTGACTTCCGACTAGCAAAACCTGCAAGAACTGAGAAAAGTGGGAAAGAGGGGTCAGTCTCTAGAAGACTGAGTGAGCAGGAGCTGTACGTATATATATGAAACAAGCACATGCAAGTCATAATTTCCAAGCAAGGTTTTATTAAATTTAGTTTCTTTGAAGAGGCATAAAACAGTTATCAATGCTCGGATTTTACAACTATATCAGTTTATAAACATTTTCGAATCAGTGGGGTGATTACTGGCTCGACGAGTGGGCGTGCATAATCTCCATCCTTATACCGATCGTGTAAAATCAATAGGGAATAATTATTAAAATCGTGATCATGCAATTAATCATTCAATCATTCATAACTAACAAGTTCAAGTATAAACCGGAACAATACAATCCAACTCTTTCTCCCCGCCAGGGGTAGCCCAGTCGCGGGAGACAACCCAATTCTTTCTCCCTGCCAGGGGTAGCCCAGTCACGGGAGACAATCCAATTCTTTCTCCCCGCCAGGGGTAGCCCAGTCGCGGGAGACAATCCAATACAGTATGAGTGGGGGAATCAGTAATTTAATTCGGTGTAGTGGAAACAGTTCAGTATGTACATTTACTCGATGTTTCTCCTTTGAAAACTATAAACATATACAATAAGGATTTTGGCCAAAACATTCACATACAGGTTGTAAGGTTTAATACATAACTAGAACGGAAAACACCCTCACCTGGAATACCACGAGCCAAGAGACATGCATAATACGGTGCCTATTCGATCCGGAAGTCTCCACCCTGGAGATGAACTGTACAAGAGAAGGCATAACGTGTACTCGTGAGAAATGACTAGATATGATACCAAATTGGACGCACGACAATGCTTATGAAGTGGTGTATCATGTCATAACATAATTAAATATGAAATGAAGCATAGGAATGTCATGGAATGGTGTGATCGTGTTCATATGCTCAATTACTCAAGCAAATTCAATTCATATATCAAACACGTATTCAAACAATCAAACTTAAGCAAGTAGGGACCAAGGAGTGTCAAATAAGAGCATGATTAACAATAAACCAAGTATAAAACTAATATAAGTCACATACGGGAGCCAAGAGAGTAAAAGGAATGCAATATGAGGGGTTTTGGTGAAGTTTGGCAAAAGTAGACAATTTTCGGAAATGTACAAGCTGTGGTAAAACAAGAATATCTTGAGTTATAGAAGTTGGAATTGAGTTTTGTTTGTTGGGAATGAAACTAGACACACAGGCCTTTCAAATGATATATGGCCCGAATCGTGGTTCAAAGCGATGTGGAAATGGTGAAGGTCCGAAGTTGGGTGAGTGCAGTGTTTTGGCGAAGCAGCGACACAATATTCAAACGATCATAACTCGTAAATGAGAAAAGATATTAAGGTGATTCCAATTTGAGGTGTTATTAGACTTCAATAGGTTTCCAACGGATCAAAAATTAGGTCATTCGGAGTTTGGATGAGGGAGTACCCGGCCGGGGAAAAAGAGTGCAGAAACCGCCTGCACAAAACTACCCGCCCGAGTAGTTCTCCTGGGCGAGAAAAAGGGCAGAAACAGGGCTAGTTCGTGGAGGGAAGAAAAGGGGTAGGAAACTCCCAAGAAAACTCAACCAAAACACCCAAAATAAGCACCTAACATACATATAACACCAATATACATCTAATACTTGAATTACAACATATAAAATACAAGTTTGAGGCAAGGATCAATCCAAAAAATCACATATTTTCCTCTAAAATTCATATATGTATCAATCATCCAAATAACAAGGAAATAAGGCTAGGAATTCATGAATTCACATATATTGCTGAAGAAGTCATGCTTGATCATCAAGATTAAAGTTCAAAATCCAAATCTCTAACAAACCCTCATACATACACACATCTATATATATATATATACCAACTCATGAACCAACCTTGGAAGAAAAGGATGAAATGGAAATGATGAGATGATGAAGATGATGATCCTTTCTTGAATATCTACTCTTTCTTCTTCTTCTTCATCAAAGATGGATGTAATGAAAATGAGAGAAAGGGTTTATGTGTGTTGTAGAGATTTACTATGTGTTCTTGTGTATAAGATATATTGTATGTAATGTATGTAATGTAGTTGTAGATATATATCATATATGTATAAAGTGAGATATTTTGTATATAATATGTATATAAATTCTTAGTGCTCATATATTATATACATATATATAATGAATGTGTGAGTGTATTAATGTAAAATTGGATATATAAATGTATACATGTATATAATGCATGTTAATATTAATTGCATGAATGAATGAGATTAGAAAATATCACTCTTATAAAATTAGTTTGATTATATAAATAGATATATAAACATATATATATATATATATATATATAATTACATGTCTCATGAATAAATGTAGTTTATAAATATACTCTTACGAAATTAATTAGGTTTAAGTAATTATATGTATACATATGAAAACATGTTATGAAATGAAATGTATAAATTATGCATATGTTAGAAATTGAATTGAAATGAAATTAAGATGGAATTGCAATTAAAAGGAACACATAGGCGATTAGACAATTAATCACATAATCCACTTAGTCACATCATTCAATTAAAGTATGCTTCACAATTCTAACTCTCAAACTCACACATGTGGCGGCCGTACCTGAATAATTTGAAAATGCGGGGCGTTACAACCTCTCCCCCTTAAAATGGACCTGTCCTCAGGTCCACCGCCTCGAGTTTTGGACTCTTAAGCAACTCTCCCGTGTTCATCCCACGCGGGTTAGCAACTCCCCGTCAGGAATTAGTTCAGAAAAGGTCTTGAAGCAACAAAGGGTCTTCAATTGTTGTGAAGTCACGACCCTTAACTCACCGGAACTTAAGCACTCGAAAATCTAAGCAGGTAGCAGGTAATGAAAGAACCCCGTCTTTCGAGTAAGAAGGAGAAAACCCCGTCTCTCACAAGCAGCAAAGAGAGAACCCCGTCTCTCAAACAACTAGTGAGAGCACCCCGACTCTCAAACACAAAGAAAGAGAAACTCTCAAGCTCTCAAAACAACAATTAAATAAATAATCACACAACAACCACACAAGAAACAAGTAGGAGATATCAAATACGTCAAGTATCAATCATGCGAAAGCAGTTAATACAACAAGCAATCAAAGCACTTAGCGTCCTAAAATTATTCAAAATAAAGTCGCATGTATGCATATGCTATGGATGTTTGATGTACCGTTCACCATTGTTCCGGAATCTTCCATTGTAGTGATCCGATTCAAAGCTGCATTCTTGTTGGAAATTCCTTTAATCCCTAGTGCCACGATTTAAAATGCACGTTGTGTTCAAGGCTTCAATGATCACCCAATTTTCGGTCCACGGTCGATCCTCTTATCTTTAATAAACATCACGGTCCAAAGTTTCTAATCTTGAGTGTGTGCTTGAACTTAACCCAATTAATTCATCCTTCTCTACGACTCATTTTTGAATTGTTCGGTTGCTCGAGCTAGTCATTTGATAACTCAAAATTTCAATTTTTCCCATCCTAATAGCATCCCTGACTTGTCATGGAAAATGACTCACAAGCAGGTAACCCTTTTAATTATGTTGTAATTCGTCCTAGAAATTCCACTCTCAATGCCCGATTGAATTGACTCTCACTTTGCGCATCACGGAATATGATGATCCGATTGGCTTTCCTTTTACCCAACACTTTCCTTGTTAATTCCTGAAATTCCTTCACAGTCCCATGTCTCCAAGAAGAAGACACGTTACATCATCTACGATCTTTTTAACCCTGGAAGATTTAACTTGTAAGTCTCATAAAAAGAAATCAACAGGGTTGATTCTTCAATCGAAGTTACCAACGATTATGCTTTTACCATGTCTTAACGTTTCAATTCCCCGAACAGTCCTTGATTCCACATCTTCATATCTTGGAGCATTTGTCTCGTTCAATACCATCCTCGAGACTTCATTCACCTTGGTCTTGAAATTCCATCGAATGCTAGACCTTCCATTTTATCTCCGATCACCTTTGTAGACTCCCGTTACTTGAGGATTCTTACATTTCTGTTGTTCCTACCAGAGGAAATCCATTAAAGCATAACAAAATTTTAAATCACTTCCCGGTCGGCTCTCCCCCTTAAAGTTTCCATTCTAACTCTTCGAACTTATTCTACCGCCTCTCGGATCAAAGATTCTCAACTTCTTTAGCTTAACTTCCTCGATATCGGTGGCTTTAACCGATCTACATGCCCGGTGACCTCACCCACCTTCACTTTGAAGTGATTGGTAAGGATAACAACCTATTTCCTTCATTCTAATTTCCACTTCTAATTGTCGGAGCCTCCGTATTCCTTCCTTTCCTTTTTAATTCCCACTATGCAACCCAAAACATTCTTCTCATCTTGATTCAAGTAAGACCCGGTCGGAGTAACACTCAATAACCGAAGTGGGAGAAATTTCCTATCAAATAAACACTAAGCCATGCATGTGGGATTAAGATGCCAATGCACGTAGTTAGCAATCAAAGATGCAACATATTGGAGCAATTATATCAATTAAGAATGTACGCACATATAGGTAAAGAAAATTAAATAATTTAAAGCGATGTATGATGCACGTGCCATGAATACAAGTACCGTTCACCAAAGAGGGAAGCTTTTAGCTTGACAATTTGATCCTTCGTCCTCGAATTCATCGACCACTTCTTACTTACCCACGGTCTTCTACTTCCTTAATTCTTCTTGCATCCATCCATGCTTCCCAGATTCGTATTTGTTGTTAAATTCCAATCTTCTATACCTGAACATCTTGATACCTCAATCTTCCCAAATACCAAATTCCAAGTTCTTTTTTACTTCTTTGTACCTCTTGTGAGACCCAAAACTCCGAAGTTATCCTTAAACCCCAATCCTTCCACATTCACGAAATCGGTTCCACTAGTCTCCCTAAATTTCTGTTCCAACTTGTAGGGTTTCCACCATAGTCGTCACCTTGATCGTAGTCTCCTCATTTCCTTCTTTGTGAGCTCATAAGGGTGAATGAACTGAGATTCCATGATTATATGATCTTATTGTTCCGTTTCGATCAAGTTATCGAACTTGAATAACAATTTGGGTACCTTGACTTCCCATAGCTTTATATGGATTACATCATTGCTTGGTTCCTCTTTATTTTAAAAATTATACACTCCCTTTTTCCATAATTAAGCTTCTTGGTCCTTAGCTTCAATTCGGATCATTTCTTTTAACTCAAGTTTCTTCTTTGGTCTTTTAAACCCAGAGGTTGTGAACCTTTGGTACCTTCAATTTTTTATTTCGCCTCCTTCTTGAACTAAACGAATCCCATGCCCGATTGATCGACTCCCTTCGCGATATAGAGAGGTATGTGTTTAATTTATGGATATAAACATCACACCCTCGTACTAATACTTCATTCATTCTAAATCTTCACCCAAAATTTAATTCCCTTCTTGAGCTCGAACTCTTAACCTATACCCTTGTCTTAAGAATCACCAATTATCCCCAAAGCTTTCTAAATTCAATAGCTCTTCATTAAATCGCCCACACTCAAAGAAGGAACTTGTGCAAAGTGGTTGTAATCGTCGGGATTGGGCCGTGGTTTGATATTATAGTAATATCCTACACTTCACAGCCCATCTCAAATATAATGCATGCCGGTTAATAAATGCATATGGCACATAATTAGCATCAAAAGCACGTATTAATACAAAATACAACGCGTAAATTAACAAAATTTAAGTAAAACAAATTTAATAATATATTTTCCATGTCAAAATTTCAATAACAATGCTCATGATCAATGCGGTGCACACGTTGACATGTTGTTCCTAAGCCGTTCGACCTACACTTGACACGACCCGACATAAGAACCCCGGTTTTGCAACCGGGCTCTGATACCACCTTAGGATGTAGCACCCGGGACGATAGGCACCACATCCCCCGCACTACAAGTCTAGTCCACACATGAAATTGATGATCCAGCATGAACCGGACTCATAGCGAACGGGTGTCAAAATAAAAACAACTCCCTGGCTAGGCGAAATCTAACCCTGTACCAATTAATTCAACAACCTGACGAGTGTAATGCGGAAGCAATAATCATTAACATGAATTCAATAATGGCTACAAGCCCAAAAATTTCCATAACATAATTTAAATCCAACATGCATTCTAATGACGGGTTCAACTACTCATGCCACCTATCTCGAATTCATAATCCAATAATTCATAATCATACGATGGCACACAGGCCTATTAAATACAAGATAAAATTAAACATAATAAGAGTAGAATGTGACTCGAGTGTACACGTGAGACTTTAGACAACCACTAAGACTTGACTTCCGCCTAGCAAAACCTGCAAGAACTGAGAAAAGTGGGAAAGAGGGGTCAGTCTCTAGAAGACTGAGTGAGCAGGAGCTGTACGTATATATATGAAACAAGCACATGCAAGTCATAATTTCCAAGCAAGGTTTTATTAAATTTAGTTTCTTTAAAGAGGCATAAAACAGTTATCAATGCTCGGATTTTACAACTATATCAGTTTATAAACATTTTCGAATCAGTGGGGTGATTACTGGCTCGACGAGTGGGCGTGCATAATCTCCATCCTTATACCGATCGTGTAAAATCAATAGGGAATAATTATTAAAATCGTGATCATGCAATTAATCATTCAATCATTCATAACTAACAAGTTCAAGTATAAACCGGAACAATACAATCCAACTCTTTCTCCCCGCCAGGGGTAGCCCAGTCGCGGGAGACAACCCAATTCTTTCTCCCTGCCAGGGGTAGCCCAGTCACGGGAGACAATCCAATTCTTTCTCCCCGCCAGGGGTAGCCCAGTCGCGGGAGACAATCCAATACAGTATGAGTGGGGGAATCAGTAATTTAATTCGGTGTAGTGGAAACAGTTCAGTATGTACATTTACTCAATGTTTCTCCTTTGAAAACTATAAACATATACAATAAGGATTTTGGCCAAAACATTCACATACAGGTTGTAAGGTTTAATACATAACTAGAACGGAAAACACCCTCACCTGGAATACCACGAGCCAAGAGACATGCATAATACGGTGCCTATTCGATCCGGAAGTCTCCACCCTGGAGATGAACTGTACAAGAGAAGGCATAACGTGTACTCGTGAGAAATGACTAGATATGATACCAAATTGGACGCACGACAATGCTTATGAAGTGGTGTATCATGTCATAACATAATTAAATATGAATGAAGCATAGGAATGTCATGGAATGGTGTGATCATGTTCATATGCTCAATTACTCAAGCAAATTCAATTCATATATCAAACACGTATTCAAACAATCAAACTTAAGCAAGTAGGGACCAAGGAGTGTCAAATAAGAGCATGATTAACAATAAACCAAGTATAAAACTAATATAAGTCACATACGGGAGCCAAGAGAGTAAAAGGAATGCAATATGAGGGGTTTTGGTGAAGTTTGGCAAAAGTAGACAATTTTCGGAAATGTACAAGCTGTGGTAAAACAAGAATATCTTGAGTTATAGAAGTTGGAATTGAGTTTTGTTTGTTGGGAATGAAACTAGACACACAGGCCTTTCAAATGATATATGGCCCGAATTGTGGTTCAAAGCGATGTGGAAATGGTGAAGGTCCGAAGTTGGGTGAGTGCAGTGTTTTGGCGAAGCAGCGACACAATATTCAAACGATCATAACTCGTAAATGAGAAAAGATATTAAGGTGATTCCAATTTGAGGTGTTATTAGACTTCAATAGGTTTCCAACGGATCAAAAATTAGGTCATTCGGAGTTTGGATGAGGGAGTACCCGGCCGGGGAAAAAGAGTGCAGAAACCGCCTGCACAAAACTACCCGCCCGAGTAGTTCTCCTGGGCGAGAAAAAGGGCAGAAACAGGGCTAGTTCGTGGAGGGAAGAAAAGGGGTAGGAAACTCCCAAGAAAACTCAACCAAAACACCCAAAATAAGCACCTAACATACATATAACACCAATATACATCTAATACTTGAATTACAACATATAAAATACAAGTTTGAGGCAAGGATCAATCCAAAAAATCACATATTTTCCTCTAAAATTCATATATGTATCAATCATCCAAATAACAAGGAAATAAGGCTAGGAATTCATGAATTCACATATATTGCTGAAGAAGTCATGCTTGATCATCAAGATTAAAGTTCAAAATCCAAATCTCTAACAAACCCTCATACATACACACATCTATATATATATATACCAACTCATGAACCAACCTTGGAAGAAAAGGATGAAATGGAAATGATGAGATGATGAAGATGATGATCCTTTCTTGAATATCTACTCTTTCTTCTTCTTCTTCATCAAAGATGGATGTAATGAAAATGAGAGAAAGGGTTTATGTGTGTTGTAGAGATTTACTATGTGTTCTTGTGTATAAGATATATTGTATGTAATGTATGTAATGTAGTTGTAGATATATATCATATATATATAAAGTGAGATATTTTGTATATAATATGTATATAAATTCTTAGTGCTCATATATTATATACATATATATAATGAATGTGTGAGTGTATTAATGTAAAATTGGATATATAAATGTATACATGTATATAATGCATGTTAATATTAATTGCATGAATGAATGAGATTAGAAAATATCACTCTTATAAAATTAGTTTGATTATATAAATAGATATATAAACATATATATATATATATATATATATAATTACATGTCTCATGAATAAATGTAGTTTATAAATATACTCTTACGAAATTAATTAGGTTTAAGTAATTATATGTATACATATGAAAACATGTTATGAAATGAAATGTATAAATTATGCATATGTTAGAAATTGAATTGAAATGAAATTAAGATGGAATTGCAATTAAAAGGAACACATAGGCGATTAGACAATTAATCACATAATCCACTTAGTCACATCATTCAATTAAAGTATGCTTCACAATTCTAACTCTCAAACTCACACATGTGGCGGCCGTACCTGAATAATTTGAAAATGCGGGGCGTTACAACCTCTCCCCCTTAAAATGGACCTGTCCTCAGGTCCACCGCCTCGAGTTTTGGACTCTTAAGCAACTCTCCCGTGTTCATCCCACGCGGGTTAGCAACTCCCCGTCAGGAATTAGTTCAGAAAAGGTCTTGAAGCAACAAAGGGTCTTCAATTGTTGTGAAGTCACGACCCTTAACTCACCGGAACTTAAGCACTCGAAAATCTAAGCAGGTAGCAGGTAATGAAAGAACCCCGTCTTTCGAGTAAGAAGGAGAAAACCCCGTCTCTCACAAGCAGCAAAGAGAGAACCCCGTCTCTCAAACAACTAGTGAGAGCACCCCGACTCTCAAACACAAAGAAAGAGAAACTCTCAAGCTCTCAAAACAACAATTAAATAAATAATCACACAACAACCACACAAGAAACAAGTAGGAGATATCAAATACGTCAAGTATCAATCATGCGAAAGCAGTTAATACAACAAGCAATCAAAGCACTTAGCGTCCTAAAATTATTCAAAATAAAGTCGCATGTATGCATATGCTATGGATGTTTGATGTACCGTTCACCATTGTTCCGGAATCTTCCATTGTAGTGATCCGATTCAAAGCTGCATTCTTGTTGGAAATTCCTTTAATCCCTAGTGCCACGATTTAAAATGCACGTTGTGTTCAAGGCTTCAATGATCACCCAATTTTCGGTCCACGGTCGATCCTCTTATCTTTAATAAACATCACGGTCCAAAGTTTCTAATCTTGAGTGTGTGCTTGAACTTAACCCAATTAATTCATCCTTCTCTACGACTCATTTTTGAATTGTTCGGTTGCTCGAGCTAGTCATTTGATAACTCAAAATTTCAATTTTTCCCATCCTAATAGCATCCCTGACTTGTCATGGAAAATGACTCACAAGCAGGTAACCCTTTTAATTATGTTGTAATTCGTCCTAGAAATTCCACTCTCAATGCCCGATTGAATTGACTCTCACTTTGCGCATCACGGAATATGATGATCCGATTGGCTTTCCTTTTACCCAACACTTTCCTTGTTAATTCCTGAAATTCCTTCACAGTCCCATGTCTCCAAGAAGAAGATACGTTACATCATCTACGATCTTTTTAACCCTGGAAGATTTAACTTGTAAGTCTCATAAAAAGAAATCAACAGGGTTGATTCTTCAATCGAAGTTACCAACGATTATGCTTTTACCATGTCTTAACGTTTCAATTCCCCGAACAGTCCTTGATTCCACATCTTCATATCTTGGAGCATTTGTCTCGTTCAATACCATCCTCGAGACTTCATTCACCTTGGTCTTGAAATTCCATCGAATGCTAGACCTTCCATTTTATCTCCGATCACCTTTGTAGACTCCCGTTACTTGAGGATTCTTACATTTCTGTTGTTCCTACCAGAGGTAATCCATTAAAGCATAACAAAATTTTAAATCACTTCCCGGTCGGCTCTCCCCCTTAAAGTTTCCATTCTAACTCTTCGAACTTATTCTACCGCCTCTCGGATCAAAGATTCTCAACTTCTTTAGCTTAACTTCCTCGATATCGGTGGCTTTAACCGATCTACATGCCCGGTGACCTCACCCACCTTCACTTTGAAGTGATTGGTAAGGATAACAACCTATTTCCTTCATTCTAATTTCCACTTCTAATTTTCGGAGCCTCCGTATTCCTTCCTTTCCTTTTTAATTCCCACTATGCAACCCAAAACATTCTTCTCATCTTGATTCAAGTAAGACCCGGTCGGAGTAACACTCAATAACCGAAGTGGGAGAAATTTCCTATCAAATAAACACTAAGCCATGCATGTGGGATTAAGATGCCAATGCACGTAGTTAGCAATCAAAGATGCAACATATTGGAGCAATTATATCAATTAAGAATGTACGCACATATAGGTAAAGAAAATTAAATAATTTAAAGCGATGTATGATGCACGTGCCATGAATACAAGTACCGTTCACCAAAGAGGGAAGCTTTTAGCTTGACAATTTGATCCTTCGTCCTCGAATTCATCGACCACTTCTTACTTACCCACGGTCTTCTACTTCCTTAATTCTTCTTGCATCCATCCATGCTTCCCATATTCGTATTTGTTGTTAAATTCCAATCTTCTATACCTGAACATCTTGATACCTCAATCTTCCCAAATACCAAATTCCAAGTTCTTTTTTACTTCTTTGTACCTCTTGTGAGACCCAAAACTCCGAAGTTATCCTTAAACCCCAATCCTTCCACATTCACGAAATCGGTTCCACTAGTCTCCCTAAATTTCTGTTCCAACTTGTAGGGTTTCCACCATAGTCGTCACCTTGATCGTAGTCTCCTCATTTCCTTCTTTGTGAGCTCATAAGGGTGAATGAACTGAGATTCCATGATTATATGATCTTATTGTTCCGTTTCGATCAAGTTATCGAACTTGAATAACAATTTGGGTACCTTGACTTCCCATAGCTTTATATGGATTACATCATTGCTTGGTTCCTCTTTATTTTAAAAATTATACACTCCCTTTTTCCATAATTAAGCTTCTTGGTCCTTAGCTTCAATTCGGATCATTTCTTTTAACTCAAGTTTCTTCTTTGGTCTTTTAAACCCAGAGGTTGTGAACCTTTGGTACCTTCAAGTTTTTATTTCGCCTCCTTCTTGAACTAAACGAATCCCATGCCCGATTGATCGACTCCCTTCGCGATATAGAGAGGTATGTGTTTAATTTATGGATATAAACATCACACCCTCGTACTAATACTTCATTCATTCTAAATCTTCACCCAAAATTTAATTCCCTTCTTGAGCTCGAACTCTTAACCTATACCCTTGTCTTAAGAATCACCAATTATCCCCAAAGCTTTCTAAATTCAATAGCTCTTCATTAAATCGCCCACACTCAAAGAAGGAACTTGTGCAAAGTGGTTGTAATCGTCGGGATTGGGCCGTGGTTTGATATTATAGTAATATCCTACACTTCACAGCCCATCTCAAATATAATGCATGCCGGTTAATAAATGCATATGGCACATAATTAGCATCAAAAGCACGTATTAATACAAAATACAACGCGTAAATTAACAAAATTTAAGTAAAACAAATTTAATAATATATTTTCCATGTCAAAATTTCAATAACAATGCTCATGATCAATGCGGTGCACACGTTGACATGTTGTTCCTAAGCCGTTCGACCTACACTTGACACGACCCGACATAAGAACCCCGGTTTTGCAACCGGGCTCTGATACCACCTTAGGATGTAGCACCCGGGACGATAGGCACCACATCCCCCGCACTACAAGTCTAGTCCACACATGAAATTGATGATCCAGCATGAACCGGACTCATAGCGAACGGGTGTCAAAATAAAAACAACTCCCTGGCTAGGCGAAATCTTACCCTGTACCAATTAATTCAACAACCTGACGAGTGTAATGCGGAAGCAATAATCATTAACATGAATTCAATAATGGCTACAAGCCCAAAAATTTCCATAACATAATTTAAATCCAACATGCATTCTAATGACGGGTTCAACTACTCATGCCACCTATCTCGAATTCATAATCCAATAATTCATAATCATACGATGGCACACAGGCCTATTAAATACAAGATAAAATTAAACATAATAAGAGTAGAATGTGACTCGAGTGTACACGTGAGACTTTAGACAACCACTAAGACTTGACTTCCGCCTAGCAAAACCTGCAAGAACTGAGAAAAGTGGGAAAGAGGGGTCAGTCTCTAGAAGACTGAGTGAGCAGGAGCTGTACGTATATATATGAAACAAGCACATGCAAGTCATAATTTCCAAGCAAGGTTTTATTAAATTTAGTTTCTTTAAAGAGGCATAAAACAGTTATCAATGCTCGGATTTTACAACTATATCAGTTTATAAACATTTTCGAATCAGTGGGGTGATTACTGGCTCGACGAGTGGGCGTGCATAATCTCCATCCTTATACCGATCGTGTAAAATCAATAGGGAATAATTATTAAAATCGTGATCATGCAATTAATCATTCAATCATTCATAACTAACAAGTTCAAGTATAAACAGGAACAATACAATTCAACTCTTTCTCCCCGCCAGGGGTAGCCCAGTCGCGGGAGACAACCCAATTCTTTCTCCCTGCCAGGGGTAGCCCAGTCACGGGAGACAATCCAATTCTTTCTCCCCGCCAGGGGTAGCCCAGTCGCGGGAGACAATCCAATACAGTATGAGTGGGGGAATCAGTAATTTAATTCGGTGTAGTGGAAACAGTTCAGTATGTACATTTACTCGATGATTCTCCTTTGAAAACTATAAACATATACAATAAGGATTTTGGCCAAAACATTCACATGCAGGTTGTAAGGTTTAATACATAACTAGAACGGAAAACACCCTCACCTGGAATACCACGAGACAAGAGACATGCATAATACGGTGCCTATTCGATCCGGAAGTCTCCGCCCTGGAGATGAACTGTACAAGAGAAGGCATAACGTGTACTCGTGAGAAATGACTAGATATGATACCAAATTGGACGCACGACAATGCTTATGAAGTGGTGTATCATGTCATAACATAATTAAATATGAAATGAAGCATAGGAATGTCATGGAATGGTGTGATCGTGTTCATATGCTCAATTACTCAAGCAAATTCAATTTATATATCAAACACGTATTCAAACAATCAAACTTAAGCAAGTAGGGACCAAGGAGTGTCAAATAAGAGCATGATTAACAATAAACCAAGTATAAAACTAATATAAGTCACATACGGGAGCCAAGAGAGTAAAAGGAATGCAATATGAGGGGTTTTGGTGAAGTTTGGCAAAAGTAGACAATTTTCGGAAATGTACAAGCTGTGGTAAAACAAGAATATCTTGAGTTATAGAAGTTGGAATTGAGTTTTGTTTGTTGGGAATGAAACTAGACACACAGGCCTTTCAAATGATATATGGCCCGAATCGTGGTTCAAAGCGATGTGGAAATGGCGAAGGTCCGAAGTTGGGTGAGTGCAGTGTTTTGGCGAAGCAGCGACACAATATTCAAACGATCATAACTCGTAAATGAGAAAAGATATTAAGGTGATTCCAATTTGAGGTGTTATTAGACTTCAATAGGTTTCCAACGGATCAAAATTAGGTCATTCGGAGTTTGGATGAGGGAGTACCCAGCCGGGGAAAAACAAGGCTGAAATCTACCCGGCCGGGGAAAAAGAGTGCAGAAACCGCCTGCACAAAACTACCCGCCCGAGTAGTTCTCCTGGGCGAGAAAAAGGGCAGAAACAGGGCTAGTTCGTGGAACGAAGAAAAGGGGTAGCAAACTCCCAAGAAAACTCAACCAAAACACCCAAAATAAGCACATAACATACATATAACACCAATATACATCTAATACTTGAATTACAACATATAAAATACAAGTTTGAGGCAAGGATCAATCCAAAAAATCACATATTTTCCTCTAAAATTCATATATGTATCAATCATCCAAATAACAAGGAAATAAGGCTAGGAATTCGTGAATTCACATATATTGCTGAAGAAGTCATGCTTGATCATCAAGATTAAAGTTCAAAATCCAAATCTCTAACAAACCCTCATACATACACACATCTATATATATATATACCAACTCATGAACCAACCTTGGAAGAAAAGGATGAAATGGAAATGATGAGATGATGAAGATGATGATCCTTTCTTGAATATCCACTCTTTCTTCTTCTTCTTCATCAAAGATGGATGTAATGAAAATGAGAGAAAGGGTTTATGTGTGTTGTAGAGATTTATTATGTGTTCTTGTGTATAAGATATATTGTATGTAATGTAGTTGTAGATATATATCATATATGTATAAAGTGAGATATTTTGTATATAATATGTATATAAATTCTTAGTGCTCATATATTATATACATATATATAATGAATGTGTGAGTGTATTAATGTAAAATTGGATATATGAATGTACACATGTATATAATGCATGTTAATATTAATTGCATGAATGAATGAGATTAGAAAATATCACTCTTATGAAATTAGTTTGAGTATATAAATAGATATATAAACATATATATATATATATATATTTATATATATATATATATATAGTTACATGTCTCATGAATAAATGTAGTTTATAAATATACTCTTATGAAATTAATTAGGTTTAAGTAATTATATGTATACATATGAAAACATGTTATGAAATGAAATGTATAAATTATGCATATGTGAGAAATTGAATTGAAATGAAATTAAGATGGAATTGCAATTAAAAGGAACACATAGGCGATTAGACAATTAATCACATAATCCACTTAGTCACATCATTCAATTAAGTATGCTTCACAATTCTAACTCTCAAACTCCCACGTGTGGCGGCCGTACCTGAATAATTTGAAAATGCGGGGCGTTACATATTGTGTGTAGAAATTGCATGATTTTGAGTGTTAATTGGATTATATTTTTGGTGTCGTTTGATGCGTTTATGTGTTTATTTTGCTCCGTTCAGGTGACTTTGGAGTTACAGTTACGAAACCGCGAAGCAAGGCGATTTCACGCAATTTTGGAGGAAAATGTGGTAACTCCCGTTACCACTTTGGAGTACAAAAGTAGTAGCCCCAGTTACTGGCCACAGGAGGGGAGTTTTTGGCGAGAGAAGACGGGTAACACCCGTTACCCCTGTGCAGAAGGAAAGTTGTAACGCCCGTTACCACTAATAAAAACGTTATGGCGATTTCAATCAATAACGGGCGTTAACAACAATTACACATGGATAGGTAACGCCTGTTAGCTAGGGCGGCGAGAATTATTTTTGGGCTGCTATATTAGTGCGTTTTAGGAGTTTTTTAGAGAGAGCTTTTCTTCCAGGTCAAGACCTAGGGTTTGGAGAGAAAACCAAGGAGTTTTAGAGATTTTTCAGAGAATTCGAGAAGACGAGAGGATTGAATTCCTAGAACAATCTTTGGTTTTATTGTTGCTTTAATTTACGAAGTAATTCCTTTGAATTTAGTTTTAGTTTTGTATGTTAGATTCGTTTTTAGATACTGCTGGATGTTTCTGCTTTTGTTTTGGAGACTTTGTTTAGATTTGATAACTATGATTTATTTTAATGCAATTTCCTTTAGTTTTATGAGTTTTGTTTTAATTATGCTTAGCTATTGCTCTAAGGCTATAGGGGGAGTGATGATGGTTGCATGATAGATGTTTGATAAGATGCTTGAATGACTTGTGTTAATTCTTAGTTTGAAAACAGGTTTGAATTGACTTGCGATGGCCTGATCACCCATAACATGTGTCATAATTGCCTATAGATCGAAAGAGTGATGGTAATTTAGATGGTTTTCATAACTTGTAAGTTATAGGGTACAAAGAGATTTGGTCCTAGCTTATACAACAGTAATCTTATTCCATGCCGAGCCGCTAGAATACTGAATTGCACTAGTCTTGTTCCTATGGTTTAATTAACTATTGCTGATTGCGAAAGCAACATTGAACACTAATTAAGCACTTGGTTACACCTTGAGAGAGGTTAATACAAATATAAGTGACTAGGTTGTAGAATTACACTTGTAACACGAGTAACACATCAGCTCTTGATTGTATGATTCATTACTTTTCCCCTGCCTGCTTAGTTTACTGAAGTTAATTCGTGTGTTTCGTTATCTGTGTTTAATTCTAGTTCATTGTTAATTCCTAGTTTAGTAGATTAATAGAAACAACAATTGTTTTGGTTAGGTCTTTAGATTAGAGAAGAATCACTACAAAAAAACAACCATTTCCAGACGAACTTTCAGACGATTTCGTCTGGAAAATTCAAATTCCGATGAACTTCCGACCAACCTCAAGTCGTCTGAAAAACACTCGTCTGAACCTATTTCAGACGAACTTTCAGACCAAATTTCCGACGAACATATATTCCGGTGAACTTTCCGGCCAAAATTCCGACGAAACATTATGTCGTTCGAAATCTATTGAGTTCCGACGAACTTTCGACTAACTTCCCGGCCAACCTTCCGACGAATTTCCGACGCAACATACCACCACAAAATTTCGGACCAATTTTATTCCGACGAAAAACTATTATTTTATTAGTTTTTCTAATTTTTCAGACGAACTTCAGACCAATTTTCAGACGAACTTTCAAAACTTTATTATTTTTTTTGTAAATCCAGACGAACTTTGTCGTCGCAAATTCGTCGCAAATTTAATCTTTTTTTTTAAAATATATTTTCGAATTTTTTATTTTTAACCTGGTTTTAATAACATTTTTTGTCAATTGTATCTATATAAAACCGATGATTAGAAATTTAATAATAGAGATAAATCTGACAACATTATAATTGCAAATCCTTCAACGATAAATCCGTACAAGAACGTCCAGCAACATTATAATTCCAAATCCTACATAGATAAATTCATACATGAAAATTGACAAATTCTAACTGCTTGAGAGCTTCTACATAATAAAAGGAGTGCGACAAGTTTCAATCTGATAACTTTTTTTTCAAAACATAAAACAAATACGTCATAGTAGTTTTGTTCCTCTTCATCACTTGCTTCTTCTTCTAAATTCATCAAGTTCCTTTTCATCATAAAACAAACCTTTTTTCACTGCTTCTTCTAAATTCCCTTTCATCACTTGCTTGTTCATCGATCTGACATAACATAAAATACAACAAAAATCAAGCGTATAAGCACCAATTCCACTTGAATTTAAGAATTTAAACTAACTCAACAAACACTCTAGTCCATAAACTAACTAAACATATAAACTTCAGAAATTCCAAATGCTCATGCAAGAATCTTCAAATTCAAGAATCAAACTAAAAACAACATAATTCGACATGAAAAAAAAATCTCTCACTGTTGTTGTATCACTATCCAAAAAACAAACATAACTCATCGTTATAATTCATCATTCATCATTCATAACAAGAATCAAACACAAAACAACCTAGTTCGTCATTCACACTAACCTGCTTGGTCATTTGATTGGCCTCGTACATTAGAGTTTGCATTAATCTGGTGCTCAAACATAGTTGCCATTTGTTTTATGGCAGATAAAATCTCTCCCTGCTGCAGTGCAACCTGCTCCTGTTGTCGTCGCAGCTCAGCTTGCTCCTCGATCATTTGGTGTCATAACACAGCATGTTGTTCAATCAATTGTTGTTGCTGCCTTCTCAATTCATCAAGTTCTGGCAATGCAACCGAGGTAGTGGAACAATGCTGAGAACTAGTGGATGCAGTAGTAGTACGTGAGCATTTGCTCCTCAAGTAGGGCATCCCGTACACCTCACCCTTCTTGTTTGGGCCCCCAACAGCTTGTTGCCATAATTCAACATCAGTAGGCAAGTTAGCTCTGTCCTCGTCACTAAGTTGAGCTGCTTGTTGGTTCCTAATCTCTTTCAACTTCTCATAGTTTTCCTAAATTATTATATCATGCAGTTGTAATCATGAATTTGTATAAAAACTAAAATAAATAATTAACTGCTCACATCTATATTCAAACAGTTAAACTTACATATGTCAAGCGTGAACGCTCGTCAACCCATCTATCTCCACCAACATCATCACTCTGCTCATTATTTCCTTCACCCCCTTCACCAATATCACCAACATTCTCATTTGGCATTTGCTTTTTATCCGACTTTCTGGTGTGAGTTATCTTATATATCTCTTCATGGGGGATGTCCCTATTTTCCCTCTTACTCTGCAATTAATTTATACTTAATAGAATATTTATTCAAATAATAAATATAATTTAAAATATTTGCAAGTTAATGACTTACCAATCTTTTTCGATGAGTAGCAGATGAAATGCAACCACCAGTATGAAGTACCCCTCCTTTACTTGAAGCACTGTTTTGCTTGTTTTTCACAGACTTGGCTAAGAATTCCGGGGTCTTCCACCATTCTGACAAATTATCATAAACGGACTGCAACATCCATCCTGGCTTTTTATCGTTATTTCTAATCCTATTGAAATAATCAGCCATGCGTTTTGCTCCAACGATCTCAAAGGCTTTTCGCATATGCATCTTATGTTGGGGTTCCCAATATACATACTTCTGCAAAGTAAAATTCAAACACACAAAATAGGACATTAATATCTATTTTCTGCTATCCATTTGAGTGAACATAACTAAATTGAGTGAACATATGATATGAAAACAACTAAAACATGATACTATTCAAAAGACATAAACTAAAAAGTTCAATTTATGCTGCAGTGAGTTCATTTATAGGACAAAAAACTAAAGTAGTTCAACAGGTCATTTTTTAATACTAGAATCTCAAATTAAAGATTCTTTTTTAAACTAAATATGCAAGTAATACCTTCCATTCCTCAAACCACTCGTTAACAACATTTGGGGGAATATCTTTCCACGTCCTATACGGCTCAGTTGACTTCGATTTCATGACATTAGTAAGGCTGCTTGTCCCATCCAAATTATCCGTATACCTGGATATAAAAATTCTTAGAAGATACATAAGCTCCACAAATATTATAAAACTCAATAAATTTTATGTTTTCTACTTACAAATCTCCAGCAGGCTCTAATTTCTTTTTATTGGTGGATGGTGGAGCAGGCATGAAATGTGGCCCATTGCATTCTGATCTACTTGTTGGTTCTAAAGAATTCGATTCACCAATTTGTGGAGAAGGAGATGATGATGGTAGTGTAGTAGATGGTGATGGTTGTGTAGCAGAAGATGATGGTTGTGAAGAAGCAGCTAGTGTCTGTGGTGGAGAAGGAGCTAATGTACCATTGCCATGTTCATTAGCCGCATTAAGAGACGAGGTAGGATCAAATGTTGAAGGGTTGTTGATGATCATATTGCCCGGAGTATATCGGCCTGCTGTACCCCGTAAACCTCTATTGATGTTACCACGAGTACGATTCATCTATAATAATCACATTAAATACATAAGCCTCTATTGATACATTAAAAACATAATAAAATACTCACATCATATGAATGTAATCCAATCACCTTACACATGACAATGAAGAAAAGTAGAAAACTAATGCTCTTTGTTCTGTATCAATCCAAAAAGAAGACCAAAAATCTAAAAACTTTTGCTGTACAATCTCATGTAAATATTCTTAAAGCTGTAAAAACAAATAATTAATCTGACATAATTAACCTAAAATTATGTTTTTAATGTATTATGTGTATTATGAAGCCTCTATTAATATTTCTTAAATATATAAAACAAGTGTAATTATATTAGGGATTAATAAAATGCTTGGATTATTTCATAATAAAATCAAATTTATAATAAAATGCAGAATTTATAAACACTTCAACTTAGAAATGAATTATCTCACCTCTCAGCTTAATCAGAATCATCGTATTGGTCAGAGTCGATGTCTTCATCATCATATTGTTCAAATAACTCTTCCATATCATCCTCATTTTCACTATTATTATCGTTCGGTTGTTCAATTTCAACATCATCAACGGTATTATTATGGTCAACCAACTCAACTACGACATCATCAGAGGCAACATTATTTACAATTACTCCTCCATCACTTTGATAAGCTATTTGAAGAGGTTCTTCTATTTCTATTTTCCCTTTCGCTTTAGCTTTAATGACAACGAACCATTATTGCTTGTCTCTAATACGGCCTGGATATTGAACAAAGTAAACTTGTCGAGCTTGATGGGCAACTATGAAGGGATCATATGTTCTGTATTCTACGGTCATGCATTCTGCATCTCCAATCCGAGTTCCTTGTTTGGGAGTTGGAGCAAACCACTCACATTTAAATAGAACGACCTTCTTGATGGGTTCTCCTGGATATTCTAATTCAATAATTTGATCCAAAATTCCATAATAGTCACCTTCACTACCACCTTCATCATCCCTACCTTTAACCCACACCCCACTATTAATCGTCTTTTTTCCACGACTCCAAGATTTTGTGTGAAACTTAAAATCGTTTACAAAATATTTGGGCCACATTTTAACTTTTAGAAGCGGACCGCAAGACAAATGATGTAAGTGTGGGTCGTTAATTCCATTGGTAGGATTCTGAACCTGTATAAAATTATTTTTCGTTGTTAGCTTATGTATGTAAATTATTAAATATTAATTTTTCATAAATTTACTTACGTAATTCTTGAACCATCTTGCAAATTCTTCTTCAACTCGACCACTACCATCAATATTGCCAATTTTAAACTCCTCGACAAAGAAACTACAAAGTTCACCAGTATCAAATTTTGTTAAAATTATAACTTGATTCTTACGATATAATAAATTGATTAATTCTCTAACTTACTCAAAGAAGTGTTGGATCTCATCGCAATTCAATAAGATGTAAGTTCTCGCAGACTTGTACTCCTTATCATCCAAAAAACGAGTACTACATGCACCTGAAGCATTGCCTGGTTGATTGAAAATAGCTAACGTTTGAGGAATTGAATCATCAATACCACCGTCCATCATCATTCCTCACCACCCTTGTTCTCATGGAACGGACATGAGATTGAAAATAGAAAGAACAAAATGAGTTGTCTCACTTAGTAAGTATGCCTCACAAATAGAGCCCTCGACTCTAGCTTTATTTTTAACAGTTCTCTTTATCTTTCCAAGAAACCTGTTTTGATTAAAAGAGAATTTGGTATATAAATTAAATGAGTAATAATTTAATGATTATTATAGAAGTTAGTGAATAAATATTTTTACCTTTCAAATGGGTACATCAACCTAAATTGTACTGGTCCTCCATTACGAGCTTTTTCAATCAAATGAACCGGCAAATGCTCCATTACATCAAAGAATGATGGGGGGAAAACCCTCTCAAGTTTACACAAAATAATGGGAATGTTTTTTTCCATTTGATCAAGATCTTCATGCCTGAGCGTAGTTGAACATAAATCTCTAAAAAATTACTCAACTCTGCTAGTGGTTTCCATATATCATCAGGCAACTCTCTGAAGGCAACAGGCAACAACTGCTCCATAAAAATGTGGTAATCGTGACTCTTCATCCCGTGGACCTTAGCTTGTCGTGCATCAAAACACCTTGATAAATTTGATGAATAACCATCGGGCATACGAAGTTGTTTTACCCACTCACATATAGTTCTTTTTTGCTCCAATGTTAATGCATATTTAGCCTTTGGTTTTCCCTAACGTTCGTTGCCCTTAGGAAGTAGTTCCAACTCAGGTCGTCTGCACAACTCTTTCATATCCAAACGTGCATTCACATTATCCTTGGTTTTGCCAGAAATGTTCATCACAATGTTAAAGATATTATCAAAGATATTCTTCTCTATGTGCATCATATCTAAGTTATGACGGATCAAGTTATCCTTCCAATATGGCAATTCCCAAAAGATACTTTGTTTCTTCCAATTGTGTTGCACTCCACTCCCTGAGATGCTCAACTCACCGGGTTGTTCTGTAACTTTTGGCAAGTCACGAACCTTCTGCCAAATTTCATGACCACTCAACTTAGGTGGTGAATTATCATATTCATTACGATTCTTCTTACAATTATTTTTATTCCTCCGGTAAGGGTGATTTGCATCCAAAAACTGACGGTGACAATCAAACCAACTCTGTTTTCTACCATTCTTCAAATAAAATGCCTTACTATCACCCATGCAATATGGACAGGCTAGTCAGCCTACTGTACCCCATCCTGACAGCACACCATAAGCTGAAAAATCATTAATAGTCCACATCAATGCTGCTCTCATTAGAAAATTTTGTTTCGTTGATACGTCGTATGTTGTCATGCCAACTTCCCACAATTGCTTATTTTTAGGCCCACAATGATACATGTTAGAAACATATACGGCATCGTCATACACATTTCTGGAGGTAAATTGTATGGCGTTACAATTACTGGCCAACAAGAATAAGACGCAGCTGATTGAGAGTAAGGAGTGAACCCATCAGTACACAAAGCAAGCCTTACGTTCCTAGGCTCATTGGCATTCGGGGTACGTTTGATCAAAATGTTTCCAAGCTTTTCCATCCGAAGGATAACACATAACCTCTTCAGGTCGGCGATTCTCAGTATGCCATCTCATATGTGGGGCTGAATTCATTGATGCATAAAGCCTTCTCAATCGGGGAATAAGAGGCAAGTAGTGCATAGATTTAATAGGAACTTGTTTCCTTCTGCCTTTACTCCCTATGTCTTCACATGTTTTATATCTAGCCGCACCACAAAACTTGCACTCCGTAAGGTTTTCATCATTTTTGTAGTACAACATGCAACCATTGACACAACAATCAATTTTTTTACTAACCAACCCAAGCTTCTTCACAAGCTTTCGTGTTTCATAAAAATTGGCAGGAACAGTATGCTCAACCGGTAGTAATTCTAAAATCAATTGTGAAATCTCCTCAATAGCATCATGTGGCACATTGTAGTCATTTTGGATACTCATCAGTCTTGATGCAACAGATAACGGAGAGTGTATATCGCATCCAGACCACACGGGTTTGTTAAAGTCCCTCAAAAGATCAAAAAACTTTTGAGTTTCTACATTAGGCAACTCCTCATTATAAGTTTGTTGAGCACCCCCTTCACCACTGCCCCTGTTTTGTTCTTGATTTTCATCAAAATTTTCAGTTTCCATATCTTGTCTAGCCGCATCAACGCACATTTCAACATACCTACTTAAAGGATCTACATGGTCGACATGACTACTGCTCGGAGTAGCATGACCAAAAGATGGTGAGCTCTCTTCTTGAGGTGCTACCTCCCCATGGTCAGTCCAATACCAGTAATTTGGTTTGAACCCGTTCGAATATAAATGTCTTGCAACTGTAGCAGGTGACAAAAAGTCCCATTTTCTCAAGCATTTAATGCATGGACATCGTATAACACCGTCCGTTTTATACGGTCGTAACCCCTTGGCATATTCTATAAAAGAGTCGATCGCAGCCATAAATTCTGGTATTAGGCCGACACGATTTGGGTAAGTCCTATTATACATCCATCTCCTATGCAACGTAATATTATCCATCTACACACGAAAGGTTAGAAATTATGTATAATTAAATTAATGAACACTACGGTCTTGCCACATTAATCATATAAAATGTGACGATATTTTTTTATAATTTTTTTTCCCATTCTCGCAGCATACAAATTCACCTCGATGAACTTAATATGTTTGTTCAAAATAAGATTACTTTGATTGTCTAATTAATTAGTGAATTCATGTATCATTATTATGTAAATAAAACCCTCAGCCACTATACAACCCATACAAAACAAAAGCCCAAAAACAAAGTCCCACATAATTAAAATGAACATTGGTCCAAAACCAATTTCTCCATAAAGAAGCTGATGTACTTCATGCAGAAATAAATAAGACCAAATCTATAGGTAACAATAAATAAGCTGATATACTAATATGATTTGAGTGTTTTTTGATGGATATATGCTAAACTAATATGATTTGAGATATAAAGAGATTGAATTTCAACATGATAATAATGCTGGGACCTGGCATACTTCTGCATGAGTTTAAACATCAAACATATTCAACATAAAAAAACATTTTCCTTTTAGACAAACCATATTTAGCAAAAAGTGGTAAAAATCCTACCTTTTATCCTCTAAGTGAAATTTGAGGGCTCCAATGGCCTCCGAACTGTAATCTTATCAAATATGGTTTCAATGAAAAGTACATCAGTTATTTTACTAATTGAACACAAAATTCAGAACAGAAAACAGAAAACAAGCTGTCAAAATTCATTAAAGACATCAAGTGACAGCAGCTAGGTTCGGAATTTTTTTCGGGTATCAAGTGGACTCGGATGAACACAAAATTTAACAAAGATAAAGCTTAGTATGCAGGGTATATGCCACTGAAACAGTTTTAAAAAAAGAGTTCGTATGCGTTCGGAATTTACGTGTGAACTCACAACATACAAGCTGTCACAATTCAGAACTGAAACAAATTAAAGCAGCGAGGTTCGAAATTTTTTTTCGGGTATCAAATGGACTCGAAAGAACACGAAATTTAACAAAGATAAAGCTTAGTATGTAGGGTATATGCCACTGAAACAGTTTTAAAAAAAGAGTTCGTTTGACTTCGAAATTTACGTTTGAACTCACCGAATACAAGCTGTCAATTCATTAAAGACAACAAGTGACAACAGCTAGGTTCAGAATTTTTTTCGGGTATCAAATGGACTCGGATGAACACCAAATTTAACAAAGATAAAGCTTAGTATGCAGGGTATATGCCACTCAAACAATTTTAAAAAAAGAGTTCGTATGCGTTCGGAATTTACGTGTGAACTCACTGCATACAAGCAGTCATAATTCAGAACTGAAACAAATTAAAGCAGCAAGGTTCGGAATATTTTTTCGGTATCAAATGGACTCGGATGAACACGAAATTTAACAAAGATAAAGCTTAGTATGTAGGGTATATGCTACTGAAACAGTTTTAAAAAAAGAGTTCGTTTGAGTTCGGAATTTACGTTTGAACTCACCACATACAAGCTGTCAAAATTCATTAAAGACAACAAGTGACAACAACTAGGTTCGAAATTTTTTTTGGGTACCAAATGGAATCGGATGAACACGAAATTTAACAAAGACAAAGCTTAGTATGCAGGGTATATGCCACTGAAACAGTTTTACAAAAAGAGTTCGTATCCGTTCGGAATTTACGTGTGAACTCACTGCATACAAGTTGCACAATTCAGAACAGAAACAAAGGGACAGCAGCGAGGTTCGGAATTTTTTTCGGGTATCAAATGGGCTCGGATGAACACGAAATTTAACAAAGCTAAAGCTTAATATGTAGGGTATATTCCACTGAAACAGTGTTTAAAAAAGAGTTCGTATAAGTTCGGAATTTACGTTTGAACTCACTGCATACAAGCTGTCAAAATTCATTAAATTCCAAAACCAGAACATATAACATTAATTCTTGAACGTTTGCAACTATATAAACATAACTGCAGAGAAAACAAGTAACCTGCTATGAAACAAGTAAGCTTACTTTTGTATAATCAAAGTGTCAAACATTTATTAAAAGGAAAGAACTTACGAGTTCGGTGCATGTATCTTGTAGGCTTTCTCAGAAATTACAGCAGCTCCAACTTGAGCAGCAGTTTACGCTCGTAATCAAGTTCAACAACATCCAACTTGTGACTCATTCAATAGCAGAGATTAAGAATAATCAGCAACATGAACTTTTTGGCAGAGATTAAGAAACGATCAAAATAACCAAGAACAATTAGAAAATATTTATTAAAAGTTAGATAGCATCATCCAACTAACTAAGAACAATTACCTGGAGGAACTGTAAGAATGGAAAGTTACAAGACAAGCAAGGCAACTCTAATTTTGAAAACTAGCTGGAACATTTATGTAATTAAATAGTAAGAGAGGAGGGGGCTAAAATTTATGTTATTTTTCTTTTGACTGCAACATAAAAATGAAAGTCAGATTTTTTTTTTCTTTTCTTGTTTTACATTTTGACAAGATTTTGGTTATGAAAGCATAAATGCATTTCTACAAATCTAGAAAGCTTTTTACGTAATACATTCATGTAGTTTACCATCAATCCAAGTCAAAAAGATAAGCCTTAGCAAGAACAAGGAGTAGATAAAAGATCTGGTTATCAGATAATTATATACTGCATATTGGCAACAAAACTATACACTGACAGATAAAATGGTAAACCATGACAAGCATAATTTTGTTTAGTACTCCTATCAATGACTAAGTTCATTTAGCACTCCTAGCAGATAAAATCGCGAGGAATGCACATAAAAAGTTTAGAATGTGCATCCTATCATAGAATACTGGCAGTTCGCTTCATCCCAAACATCAAAATTGATAAATATTATGCATTCTAAGACGAATATAATCCCTTTTAAAATAGAAGACCAATAGTTTCTAGTTTCTACAAGTCCTGCGAGGTGACGACCAGTCATTAGTGAACTCTAAGATGCATATCTAATAACTTTTCAAGAAATCAATTTGCACATTCGAGATCAATCTTCTCAAAGAATTTAAAATATAACTTGCACCCTTTCTCATTGAAGAGCAGAACTCTCCTTAGCTGTTTAATATATCTAATAGTTAGTTGGATGATGCTATCTAACTTTTAAAAGAAACTTTTGTTGAATTTTTGTTGCTAAATTATAGTAACCTCCTCTTAGGAATTTTACAAATTACAGAAACCTCCCCTTAAGAAACATCCCCTTTTTTTTATGAAAGAAACATCATGTTCAGATTTTTAACAACAATTCAAAACATCTTGTTCAGGTTTTTACCAACAATCCAAAGTTCACCTTGCCCGTTACAGATATCAACAACAAAACAACAAGATATTGTTTAGATTTTACCAAAAATTCAAAGTTCTCATTTTTAGTTACACATATCAACAACAACAGAACAATAAATTGTTATAACAGCCTGAAGCAACCTCACCTGTCAGCCCACCATTCACTGCAAGCCTTGTCTCCCCGATTTTTCAAGATATTGCTACCTATTTGGTCAAAAAACACTCAAATCATTAGATCCACCTGGAATTGACTATCAGTGTTAGCTTTTCACTTTCAAAATTCCACTTTTGAAAGTGTTAATCAGTGTTAGCTTTAGATTCACCGGGAATTGACTGCAGCTTAAAATTCCACTTTCAAAACTGCACACAAACTTCATGTATTTCAGCAGATGCAATTCACAAACAAAAGGCATACACCTTCCAGTTTTCAATCAATTAAATGCGACTACATATTTTGTTAATTTGTCAAACAAAAGTGGCAGAATGTAACTTCATATTTGATGTCAAACGTACACAAATAATCAAATTTCAGGAGCTTTTCATATCAAAAGGCTGTAACTTACAGAATTTGCAGTTCGTATAACTCGTTGATGTCCGATGACAGATGCACGCTTAAATTAATGCTTCATAATATTCTGAAACAAAGTCTGAAGTTGTTAGCTTTTCAATCTATAATGAAGTAAAAAAAACTAAAGTAGTAAGCTTCTCTATTCAAACAAAGAACCTAATATCAAGAAACAACAAGAAGATCAAAAGCTTTCTAGTTTCAAAATTGCTAATTAATCCGGAGTAAGCTATAGTTCTATTTTCATTTTCAGCAAAGCCTTTGAAAAGCATTTACATAGTCCTGTTTCTTATTCAGGATGCAACACCACTTAACACAAGATTCAAGATACTCATATCTTGTCATGCAAAAACTCAGATTCAACACCACTTAACACAAGATTCAACCTAAAGCATGTTAGATCTAAGTACCTACGAACTTAAAACAAAAAACAAAGGAAAAATGGGAAGAATCTCTTAACACAAATAACCCTCTGTTTAATTCGACAGTTCAGATATAAAGAAATTAGCTTTATCTAAGTTTCAATCTTAATTAACTTCAAATCCAGCAACCCATGAGCCTTAGCAGAGACACACATGAGCATAAACACACATAAATCCAACTAACATTGCAAAATCGACCAAAAAGGATCCAATCTTCCAAGAAAAAAACAAAATTTTGACAATAAAAGAGCTGACTTAAACGAAATGACAAACAACCATACAATCTTTTGGGTGCTTTGCTGAATGAAAAGCAAGAAGTCAAGCAGACATACCACTTACGAATCTGAGCTGTGTTTTCTCCGAACCGATCAAAATGGCAGCTCAGCTGAGCTGTGACCTTCACCCTCACAGAAGTTACAAGAAAATGGTAAAAGGGAGAAGACCCTATTCTTCGTTTTGAGGCGCAGATGATGGAGACAGGGTCTTCGGCGGGGCGAAAAGAAGGGGCCAAGGTTGAGAGTGCTGAAACCCTTTCTGTAGAATGACGACAAGCTTTTCAATGAGGGAGTTTGATAGCGGCAACCATGGGAGGGAAAGCTTGAAATGTGATTTGGAGAGGCGGGATAAGGGAACGGGTTGATTTTAGGGCATGGATAATCTGATTGAGAGACCCTTCTCAATTTCTTTTCATAAAATTTTGAAACATTTCAGACGAACTTGTGTTGGTCTGAATTTCGTCGCCTGAAAATCGATTTTAGTGCTCGTTTTGCGGTGGATGATTTTGTCGCAGTATCACCGGATTACTCAGACGCCGTTGAGACGAAGATTGGTCTGAGTTTTCCTAAAAGAAACCCCAAATATTTTCAGACGAAGCTTTCATCGCTGTTTGGCCGCAAATATGAAATAATTTCAGACAAAATATTTCGTCTGAGTTTTCATCTGAAATTTCAGACGAATTCCAGACGAAATTTCGTCTGAAAATTTTTTAAAAAAAAATTTTAAAAATTTGAGGCGAACGTTCGTCGCAAACAGTTTGTCTGAATTATCAAAAATATTTATTTTATTAATTAAAATTTTAGTTCATCGGAAATTCGTTTGAAATTCCTCGAAAATTTTGAATCATGTAAGAAAAGTACATTGTTATTCGTTTCGTCGGAAATTCATCGGAAAATTTCAGACCTAAAAAGTTCGTTGGAAATGTTCGTCTGAAATTGACTGTTTTCTTGTAGTGAATATAGAGTAGTGATTGATTTCCCTTCCCTGTGGGTTCGATCCTATTGTGCTATGCGTATGTTAGTGTACACTTGCACGATTGGTTTTTAACTGTAGTAAACCTTACAACAGGGTCACGTGCAATGCACATGCCATTTTCGTTCATAATTAACGCTTGGACTATATTTGCAAAAAAACTGACTTTATGGGATGTAAATTGCGACATGAGTAATGGTTGTGACTAAAATTAAAAAGTGGGTAATTTATGGGACGAAAACAACAATTTTCTCATATATATATATATGTTTCCATCTATACTTCTTACAAGATCGCATATTTATAATTTATATCTGGTTAGATGGAAATATTATAAGCTCTATTCCTATGAATTACGAAAATACAAATAATCTAATTTTTTTTGGGGTTTTGGGTTAATTAGTCGACAAATTGATTTTTATGCTCTTAATTTAAAATTTTAAAAATTAAAATAATTTTTTTAAAAGAAAATTAATTCAATTTTTAAAGTAGCTTTAAAATTAAATTTTGATTCGAATATTTTGTGTATATATATTGAATTATTCATTTAAAAGAAATTAAGTTACCGATAAAATGATCAATTTATTTATAAAATCAACTAAACCACAATGAAATGGAAGAATTTATAAATTTTGAAACTTTTAAGGGTGGAGCTAGTAATATTTCCATCTAAATAGATATAAATTGTAATTATGCAATCTCATAGAAGTTTGTATGTAAAAATTCATATATATATATATATATATATATATATATATATATATATAATTTTAGTTGCAATCTAATTTGATTAAAAAATATATAAATGAAACATGTTTCACATTTATTTTAGGGTTAATTACATTTAGACCCCATGGTATTATATAAAACTACAATTTGGTACCTCTTAGTCAAAGAATTACACTTACACCCCCCACGAATTTAATAATTACATATAACACCCAATATTACAGTATAACCTCGATAAATTAATACTCGATAAATTAATAACCTCGCTAAAATAATAATTTTCTTCGGTCCCGAGTCGGGATCAACGTGGTAAATTAATAATTCGCTAAATTTATAAGATAATACCAAAAAAAAAAAAAAATCATATAGGTCCCATTTGATATATAAATTAATAATTCATCTGTATCAAAATATTTCATACATAATACATAAGTAAACTAAACAGGTTTCTGAAAATATGAATCTAATGTTGTTTGTTTCTTCTTGAAATCAATATCACCTTGAATCTCATCTCTAACCCTTCTTATTGCATTAAGAATATCAGGTGATTTATACTCACACAGTTCTCTACGCATACCATCAATCATGGTTGATTTTTTAACATCTTCGAGATGAGAAGCCATTTTTTTTGTTTTTTGATTTGAAGACTTGCATAATACATCTATTTATATAGTAACTTAGTTAATGTATGTACGTGTAACTACATTAATAATTGAGTGGATTTATACATTTTAATGAATGTAGGTACATGTAACTACATTAATAACTAAGTAGATTTATATATTTTATTAAGATATACATAGAATATTGAAAATGTATCAGCAAAAATACATGAATTTGGTTAAGTATGCATAATTAATAGTCAATGTACAAATTAGTTTTCACGTACACCTAGGTACATTCATAATATGGACCCTAAATGTAACGCCCCAAATTCCGGAAGTTCAGGTAAGCACGCCACAAGCGGGTCTTCGGGAGTTGGGAGGTTTAAATTTAAGTATTTCATTCAATTAATTGCCCTTTCATTATGTTCTATGCATAACATTTCTATGCATTTACATGAATCGCCATTTATATGAATTATATGAACTAAGTGACCTAAATGAATTAATTGTCCTTAATTGCTCTCTTGTGTAAATTCTTGGATTTAATTGTAATTCATGACTTGGAGCTAAGTGAATTGTTGTGTAGAGATAAGACTCAATAGCATGCATTTAAATTGTAGAGGGGCTTGTTTGCAAATTGTGGTGAATCATCATGGTTATTGGAAGATATATTATATCTTATATGCATCTCTTCTCTCACATTCCATACATCATATTTCATCAGATTTCTACACACACCCACACACAAGAAACCGATCAAAACACCAAGGAGAAGGAGGAAATTTCATCTCATTTTCAAGCTAAATTCTTGGAGGAATTGTGAGGATAGAAGCATCATCATCATTATCTCTTCATTTCATCTCAATTCTTGCTTGAATTTAAGGTATATCATGAACTTGTATGAATTCCTTGATTGACATAGAAGTAGGGTTCATGAATTATGTGATGAATTCTTGCAATATTTGGAGTTAGAAGCATGTTAGGATCATGAGACTTGGAAGTTTGCATGGATACCTTGAAGCTTGGAAGTTGGAAGCATGTATAGATACATGTGGGGTTTTCTTGATGAATTTTGGTACCTTGATGTGTATTTCTTGGTGGGTTTGTTGTATAAGTGAAGTATAATGTGTATTTGGTGTGTTTGAGTAATTGTTATGGTTGAAACTTGGTGGTATAATTGTTTTGGGTGATTTTGGTTCGGAAATACCCTGTTTTCTTGTTGCTGCGTATATGGTCGCGCCCGCGACCAAAAATATGCATAAAACTGGTCATGCCCGCGACCCCTTTTTGGCCAACTTTTGACTTTTGAAAAAATTGGACAAAAATTCGGAAAAATACTTGGTCGCGGCCGCGACCATTTTGTGAAGGATTTTGGTCGCGCCCGCTACCACCGCCAGAAACTGCATTTTGTCCAACTTCGAACCAACGCCATTTTCACCTCGGTTTGAATTAGAAAACGTGCCATATAGCGTTGGAAAGGTCTATGTGTCTACTTTCATTTCCAATAAGCAAAACTCAATTCCCACTTCTAGAATTTAAGATATTCCAGTTTTCCCACAACATGTACATTTCCCAAAATTGTCAAGTTTTCCTAAACTTCACCAAAACCTTTCATATTGCATTCTTTTCATTTTTTTGGCTTCCATATATGACTTATATGAACTATATGCTCACTTTATTGATAAGTATGCTCCTATTTGACACTCATTGATTATAAATTCATGATTGAGGTTACATATCATTGTCGTTCGTCATAATTGGTTCATTCGAATCGAGTCTTATTTCACACTTGTCCTTGTTGCACAGATCTCGGTCCCGGAGACGAGGAGCACACTCCATAGGGTGTTTCTTTGTTCCTTTTGGCTGGTTAAGGTGAGGTTTAAATTCTAAATATATAGAGCCTTTACAACCCTTATGTGATTTTCGGCCAAAACGTATCTATATATCTATAGTTTTTGAACCTTATGATTTTCAAATGATTTCACGAAAATGGATTGATTGATTATGATTGACGAATTGATTGTTTTGGCGAGTAACTATTGTTCACGTTGGGCCCGAGGGTAGTGTATTGAGCCAACCGGGAAAGCAAGGGCTGACGGGTAACTCTTGCACTATCCTCACCATTGTGGGATCACCTCTGAATCCACCAGGAGGTTTGGCGGAGGAAGAAATCCCGTGCGTGGGATTCATGTTCCCGACGTACACCATGATTGGATGGCTGGGTCTTGCAAGCCCGCCATCACCCGGAGGAAGAAGGATTTATTGATTGAAATTGCTAATTGTGCACGGAATTGTTGTGTGATCACCTAATCCACTAATAAATTGAAGTATTATACACAGTCGGTGAAAGGTTGGAGATTTGCCCTCACTCGCCGGGCCACAAATTGATTGTATTGAATTGATTGAATTGATAAAATGGATTAGTTGCAACCTCGGGCGATATTATCTCTTCTTTTCTAAATCGTGTTGTTATCCTTCAAAATTATTACCCGAGATTATAACTTGTATGTATGTGCGCAAATATTTATTTATACCCCCTCGCTCAGTCCGTGTTGGACTGACACCTCAACTTTTCAGCTTTTGCAGGTTCGTGCTAGGCGGGAGTTAGAGTCTAGCCTGTCTTTTATTCGGGTCTAGCACTTCACCTTCATTTTGTAGCTCATGTATTGATACTCCTTACATTTTGTATTATGCCTTACTGAATATTGGAGGTGATATTGTATTGTATGAAATGTTGGTATCTATTAATAAATATGTAAATATGGTACCTATAAGTATTGAATGTTATTGCTTCCGCTTTTATTGATACAATTGTTTAGTGGTATTAATTGAGGGTACCCGCCTAGCTTTTGAGTTTTATTGTCTCCCGTTCGCTATAGTTTCGGTTCATGTATGGATTGCCCCGTTTCATAAGTGGATTGAGGCTATAGTGCGGGGGATGTGGCGCCTAGCGTTCCGGGTGCTACACAAAAAGTATATAATTTGTAAATTAATAATTATTAATTTCTACGATTAATTAATACCTCGCTAAATTAATAAAATTTGACGGTCCCAACAGTATTAATTTATCGAGGTTATACTGTATAAGAATCTGTTAAAAATCTACAGAATATTCTATAAAATTGTGAAAGTCCCGTTAGTTTCTCGTCACCACCAACCTCCAGACGGTAGATTAAGCTTCGAAAAAATCAATATTTAGAGAGTTTTGGTTGGTCACGTAAGTTGGAACACAAAGGGTTTCATAATGTTCTAATGAAGGCAGGAGGGAGTGTTCAAAGGGAAAAGTGATACTCTTTTTACACAAGGTAAATTGAGTCAAAATAAGGGGTATTTTATTTATTTGCAAATAATTTTTTTATATAATTAAAATAAGTTCAGATTTAGCAGGGAAATAATGGGACTTTCACAATTTTAAGGAATATTATTTGTAACCAATTCCTATAACATGTGAGGGGGTGTAAGTGTAATTTTTTGATTAAAAGGTACCAAATTATAATTTTATTTACTCTCATGTGATCTAAATATAATTAACCCTTTATTTTATAAGTTTTGTAAATAGAACACTAATCAAATAACAAATATAACTCATATGTTATTTGATAATATCGGATATCAAGTTGGCGAGGAATTTTTCATTATCTTGAAATTTGAATGAAATATGGGCTTTTTTCAAAATTATTATTTAATTTTTATATTCTTTATAAAATAATATTATTATAAAAAGAATTTATTTTTTGTTATAAATTGCCATAGGTATTGGCATTTATTATTAAGACAAAATAGCACTATTTTGCTTTATTGTCCTAGATTTTGTATTATTTATAGTTTTAACCCCAAAACTTTTTAGAATATTTTAAAAAGTATATAAAGTTAGATTTTAATTTTATGAAGACCCTAATAGTTTCAATTTGGTCCATTTATTTCTCTTTCTTGTATTTTTTCCACAAATTTGTTATTTATATTGTTTATTATTTTTCTTTGTTCTTTTATACCTTGTATAATTGTATCCTTATTTATTACATTTTTATTTAATGTTCGTTCATAATTTTTCTTGTATATTTCTTCCTTTTGTAAGGATGTTTCTAAGTTTTTTCCCATTTGTTTAACATTTTTAGTATTCATAATTGTCTTTATTTGTTGTTTTTCTTTTGTTATACTATTAATTGATATTTTTTCTTTATGAATCATAGTTCAAACAGATGAAAGTATATAAATTTTTCTTATTTTACTTTTATACCATTCTATTGTCTCATTATTTTCTTCTAATATTCGTTTATCCATTATATTATAACGAGGTATATTTTGCATTGACCATATTATTTTTTTATTTTGTCTTTTAATAAAATTAATACCATCTTCTAACCGTAGCAAAGTATTTTTAGAATTTATTATCCCTTTCATAAGATATTGTTCTTGTATTCTTAAATTTTCTAGTACCTTTTTATGCATAATTTTTTGAAACGGGTTATCTATATTTTTTAACTTTTCCTTGTTGTATTTTATCGCTTTTCTTACCTTTATTCTTTGGTGTCTATTATTTTGCTTTTCATATAGATCCATTTTTAACCATTTATTTCCCTTTGATGTATTTTTTCTACTAACTTTTTGTTTATTGTTTTAATTTGTTTATCTTCTTTTGCATATTCTGATAATCTATTTTCTTTGTCAAGTAACTTAAAAATCTTCATCATGATCCAAGAACTTGAAAATCCTGATATTATAGCTTTTAGTCTTATTCCTAACCTTTTTATATCTGCTTTTATTTCTCTGGAATTCATCTTATTTTAAGAATCTGAGGATTCTTCTTGTTCGTAGACTTCTTCTATAGCAAATATTACTTTGTTTATGAAATTTAATTTTTTATTAATCTTTTTGCAATTTTTATCACAATCTTCTTCTTTAGATTTATGTTTATTTGTATGCTCTTGTACTAATGATCTCATTTTAGAGTTCAAAAGTTGTTTCATCATTTGTCTAAAATGTTTATCAGATGTATCTTCATCAAAACATTTGCCAAATTTATAAGCAAGGGTTAATCCTTTTCTAAAATCTCCATCTGAAACATTATTCATCTTTGTATGTAATTTATGACTGTGATCTAACATTTATGTATGATATAACCAATTTTAGTAGCAAAATTCATCAAATATTTAACAAGAGTACTCTAAAATCCATTCTGAAATCATAATACACAAAATATTTTGAGTAAGTTTATTACCTATCTTTATCTCCTTCGTCTTCTATAAAGATCTATCGGATTCTTCTAAGACTCGTCTTCCCGTTCCTCGATCAGCTCAACTTTCCAATAGTCCAGACGGCCTCCTACCTATATGACTTCAACGGAAAACAAGCTTCGATCTCCAACGGAAAAATCACTACGGCTTATTGGAACCAGATAATCATTCTTGAAAAGATAAAATGAGTAAAAATAGGTAATAAGCTCAAAACAAAATGGAATTTGTGTTTTTATGAAAGAAAGGATTTTATTTCCCCTTTAAGGGTTTATTTTTCCATTACAAAGAAAGCACTCAAATTATAACTCTGAACTATTTTCAGACACTCTTTCACACTCTTGACTACTGATTTTTCGATGATCTTTTCTATTACAAGCCAAGTCTATTAATAGAGCGGAGAGACCGCGTGAAAAGATAAGATTCCTATCCCTAGAGATAAGGAAATCTTGACTTGTATTTGTAGCCACTCGATCTATCTTTTTCTTCAACGGCTGAGATCTTGCCGACAGTTTTATAGTGGTTGCAATCGTCATTGCTTACGTCTCTTTATTGGACTTTTCTTTATGCAGTCACATTCTGATGTCTGTATGACACCCAATCAATTTGCACGCCTCTTGCCTTGTAGCGGTGGAGCAAATAGTTCTATGGGTTACAAGGCACCTGTAGTATTCCTCTAGTAATCCAGATCTTGGATCATTTGGAGAGCCTTTAGTAACTAGTAACCAGTTACCAGCAGCAAAGATGTTTGGAAACCTTTATTTAGAAGATTCTCTGAGATACTCTGTATGGCTTTTATCCCAAGAGCTCTTCTTGTAACAACCCATTCTGGGGAGTATATTGCAGCCTTGAAGCTTTTCCTTCCAACTTCTAAGCTGATGTTGCTGTATAATGGATTTATTGAGACAATATGAAGTGACTCATACCATCTATTTCCATCCAATTCTGGAGATATGGTGTAGAATTTCAAGACGCATTGTCTTCCTTTAGCAAATTGGGAAACCTTGGACTTGAATATATCCTCAAATCCACTTATTTCCTTCTGTTCTTTGCTCAGATATATTAAATCAAGAAAATCAATTTCTGCAAGTTTTAGAACTTGGTTTGGATCAGCCCCATAGATTACAGTTAACCTTAGGTATATTGTGTTTCCACTTGAGTAAAAGATTTCTTCACAATCTGGATAGTTATATGCCAGATCAAACATTCTTTTGTATTCTTTGTCATAAGAGTGTTTTGGTATATATTCACCCTTTATTTGCACAGTTTTGAAAGAACCAGATTTTTGAAATGGTTCTATTTTTATTTTTCTTGTAGAGGATGTCTTTTTCTCTTCCTCGACTTTTATCTCTTGTTTTTTATTTTCTTCTTCTATTTTTATAGGCATTTCTGGCTTTTTACTGCCTGAACACTCTGCCTTTTCTTTATCATTTTCTAAATTTTTAATTCTTTTATATAAATTATCCATTCTTTTTGCATTTTCTATGACAAGATCGGATAAAACCTTGAGACTATCTTGTATGGAGTCTTCAAAGATATTTAGTGCTTCATTTATATCAAGAGAGATTACTCTCAGTGTATCAACTTCAGTCTTTATTTCAGCTAGTTCTTGTATGTCCTTCATACTGGAAAATGAAGATAAATTAAAACTTTATTAGCTTTGAAGTGATTTTTGGGAAATCACCACCCATCAACGGATTTGCTATCGTCTTTACCATCTACCGTTTGAGATGGACTAGGTATATGCATATGCATATACTCGTCTCAATATGATTTTTGGGAAATCATCACCGATTAACGGATTTGATATTGTCTTTACCATCTACCGTTTGAGATGGACTAGGTATATGTATACGCATACACTCGTCTTTAATCAAGTCCAAATTCAACATTTCGAGAAAGGAAATCTGCTAAGAAATTATCCATTCCTCTAATATATTTAATTTAAAATTATAATGTGATAAGAAAACTTGCCAACGATGTAGTCTCCTGTATTGTGGTTTATTTGGAAGTTTATTTTGAATTAAACTCTGAATTTGAGTATTATCTGTATGAACTTCAAAAGGTTTTTGTAGGAGAAAAAGAGAAAAATTTTCAATTCCTCTTATTATACCAAGTATTTCTTTTTCATGTGTTGTATAATTTACCTCTGCTTGACTTAAAGTTCCACTGGTATATCTACAAATTTCATTTAGATCTGTTTTTAGAATTGCAGACCAATATAAATCAGAAGCATCAGTTTGGACAATTAGGTTGTCTTTATCTTCTGGTAGTCTTAATTCTGGTAATGCTTTACATTCCTTTTTAAGACTAACAACTATATCTGTATGTTTAGAATTCCATCCTTTTGTATTATTTTTCCTAAGCAATTTTTGTATTTCATGTTTGTTCTTTGCTAATTCTGGAATAAATCCTTCAGCATAGTTTAAGCATCCAAGAAACCTTTCTATTTGATTTCTATTATCTAGTTTATCTGAAAATTCTAAGATTTTTCGAGAAATATGAGGTTGCAATTTTATTCCTGCACCACACTATTTTAACCCTAAAAATTCTATTTCCTTTTTCTCTATTATAGCTTTTCTTTCTGAAAGTGCAATTCCATTTTCTTTACAAATTTGAGCGAATAGTAAAAGATGTTTTCTATGATCATCTTCGGTATCAGAAGAGATTAACATATCATCTATATATACTACCATAAATTTGTGATATCTTGAAAAAATGTTATCCATTTTTCTTTGGTATATTGATGGTGCATTTTTTAGTCCAAAAGGCATTACAAGCCATTCATAATGTCCTTGAGGAGCACTAAATGCAGTGTATTGAATACTATCTTCTTCCATTTTTATTTGCCAAAAACCTGATGTGCAATCAAATTTAGAATAGGAAGACTTGTTTTTGACTAGATTTATGATAACTTCTTTATTTGGTAAAGGATATCTGTTTTAGTAAAATAATTTAACCTTTTAAAATTTATTACCATTCTAGCTTTATTCCTCTTCTTTTCTGCTTCATTCATAACCATAAAAGAAGGACTAGAGAAAGTGTTGAAGCTTTTTCGAATAAGTTTTTTATTCATTAATTCTTCTATTTTTTTTTTAAATTCTTGTCTTTCTTCAATAGTATATAACATAGGTTTCTCTTTTATAATTACATTTTCAGTTCATTCTATTTTAGCTTTAGGATGACTTTCTTTCCAAAAAGCTAATGGGTTATTATTATAATTTTCTTCTAATTTTGTTTTAATAGAATCTAAGTTTATTCTTTTTATAGAAATGGTATTTATTTGTATTGGAATTTTCTCAAACAACACCTGTCGTCCACCGTGCTCAGCTGGCTGAACTCTGAATGGTTTATTGACTCTTGGTATTTTAAAAAGATGTCCACAAGATGTTTTTAATGTTACCATATATACGTTTTGTGTATAGCTTTTCTTTCTGAAAGTGCAATTCCATTTTCTTTACAAATTTGAGCGAATAGTAAAAGATGTTTTCTATGATCATCTTCGGTATCAGAAGAGATTAACATATCATCTATATATACTACCATAAATTTGTGATATCTTGAAAAAATGTTATCCATTTTTCTTTGGTATATTGATGGTGCATTTTTTAGTCCAAAAGGCATTACAAGTCATTCGTAATGTCCTTGAGGAGCACTAAATGCAGTGTATTGAATACTATCTTCTTCCATTTTTATTTGCCAAAAACCTGATGTGCAATCAAATTTAGAATAGGAAGACTTGTTTTTTACTAGATTTATGATAACTTCTTTATTTGGTAAAGGATAACTATCTGTTTTAGTAAAATAATTTAACCTTTTAAAATTTATTACCATTCTAGCTTTATTCCTCTTCTTTTCTGCTTTATTCATAACCATAAAAGAAGGACTAGAGAAAGGGCTGAAGCTTTTTCGAATAAGTTTTTTATTCATTAATTCTTCTATTTTTTTTTTTAAATTCTTGTCTTTTTTCAATAGTATATAACATAGGTTTCTCTTTTATAATTACATTTTCAGTTCATTCTATTTTAGCTTTAGGATGACTTTCTTTCCAAAAAGCTAATGGGTTATTATTATAATTTTCTTCTAATTTTGTTTTAATAGAATCTAAGTTTATTCTTTTTATAGAAATGGTATTTATTTGTATTGGAATTTTCTCAAACAACACCTGTCGTCCACCACGCTCAGCTGGCTGAACTCTGAATGGTTTATTGACTCTTGGTATTTTAAAAAGATGTCCACAAGATGTTTTTAATGTTACCATATATATGTTTTATGTATAGAATTGAAATTGTTTAAGGAAATCATTTCCTAATAATATATCTGCTTCTAAAGAATTGTATTCATATAATTGTTTAATAAGAATTATCTTACTTCCAAGTATTATTTCTACATCTTTAGCTACGTTATTAATAGCTTGAGATTGTCCCGTTATTCCTTTAATTCTTATATTGCTATCTGTTTTCCGTTCTTTGATTAAGAATATTTTAAATATTGTTATTTCTGATCCCGTATCTATCAAAGCACAAGTTGTTATATTTCCTTTTAAAAGTGTTAATTGTATAAAACACTTAAAGGAAAATTAATTCCTTTCATATTTAGGACAAAATATTTCATTTTCTTGTATTTGGAGTGTAACTCCATTCTTTTCTATTTTGTAATATTCACAATTATTGAGAAATTCATTTCCTAGAATTATATCAAAGAATTCTCCATTCAGGTATGTATCTATACAACATTTAACTTTCAATTTTATTCCTTGTAGAGTAATTGGGACATATAACTCTTGATTACACGTTGCCTTAAATCTATCAAAGGTCGTATATTGGATTGGTAGGCTAATAACCTTTCCTATTAGTCCTTTATTTTTTACTTGAGCAAAGCGATTAACACTAGCTCCTGTGTCTATCATTATTTTAGGTCCATATATTCTATCAGTTCCGTTAAAATATTCTTCTTCTGTAATCATTGAATTTGTATATCTTAGAGATTTATTAATAGTTAACTTTCTTTCTATTTTTATTCCAGAACTTTCTCCAGTAAGAGAATATTTAGAACTACCTCCTAATAACCTGTTTCCTTGGAAACTAAGCTTAGAGGGTAATAATCTCTTTTTCATTTCTGGTTTATTATTAATCTCTATTTGATATGGTTTTATTTCTTGTATTTCTTCCAAAAGCGGCAGTTTTGCTGTGGCTATATCTTTACATTCTTCATCTATTTTTAAGTACGGTTCATCTTGATAAGTTTTACCATAATTGCTATTGCTTAACACATAGAGTGCTCTATAGTAAATAGTGAAAGCCTTACTGCCATCCTTTAAACCTATATCTTTTAGAAATTTATAGTGTAAGTTTAAAACTTCATCTATATTTTCATCTTGTAAATTGATACTGTATTTTGGAAAAACATCAAAAAGAAATTGTTTATAAAACAAGCTTCCTTCTATTGTTCCTAAATGACTAGATTTAGCATCTCTAAATCTTTGATCATGTAAAGATAGCACTAATGGACTATCGATACATTCTCTAAATAGAGATTTAACTAGAAATTGTACTCTTCCCAAATATGTATACTGTATTTTTGGTTTAAGAGATTTTTTCACTTTATTTATAGCATTATTAGCTATTACTCTTGTTATAAGACTTATCTTGACATTTCCTATACTTATAGCTTTTTCTACCTCATGATAGTCATAGATATTTATCTTATTTCTTTTTACTAAATTAGCTAATCCAGTGAATATATTATTTGTTGGATTTGCTGCACTTAACTTTAAGTTTTTTATTTTGTCAATTGTTTCTTGACTAAAAGTTATTCGTTTAGCATATCCTACTGTACTCTCTTCTTCTATTATTTCATCTTCCTTATAATTCTGTATTTCACAATCCATTTAATCAGATTGAGATTCAAATTCAGAATTTTCTGAAGAATTTTCTTCACTTATTTCAACATATATTTCATTTCCTATATGATTTTCTATATCTGAAACTTCTTCAAGTTCGTCTATAATTTCTATAAATTCAGCTTCTATTGTTCTTACCTTTTTAGGTTTAGGACATTCTGGTGATTTATGACCTTCTTCGCCATAATTCCAGAATCTGCATTTTGTAGATTTTTTATTAATTTTTTCCCTTCTTTTCAAAAACCTTCTTTTTAGTTTTATATTTTTTTCTATCAAACTTTTTATACTTTTTGTATTTGTTTCTTTTGATTTTTCTTTTTCTATAAGGTTTATTCCTATTTTTTTCTACACAACCCCATTGGGTAGGCATTTCTAATTTTGAATAATAAAGTCCAGAAATTTTTCTAGATTTCTTGTATAAATCTTGTCATGACATAGTCTTTTTAATTCGTCTATTAAAACTCTTATTCTTCCACCTAGATTATTACTTACATTTTCCTTTTCTTTTTCCCAAACTTTATTTATATGTGTATTCCATGGATTTGGGAGTTTTGAATAGAACATTTTAAGATATATGTCTTGTGACTCTCCACTCCAATATTGTCTATAATAATAGTCACAAAATTCTTCTATATATTTTCTAAGGAATTTCATAGAACATATTGAAAGATTTATAAGATCATTTTTAGCTTTTTCTTTTTCTTTTAAATATTCTTTTTCAGCATCATTTATCCAGGGTTCTCCTAAAAATTCATCAGCTATATAGTAGGCCATAGTTCTAATATCTTTATCAAAACCAGTTTCTGTTTCAGTCCTCATTATTCCTTGTACGTCAGAAGAAATTCCTTTCCACCAACTGTTTATAATTCCCTCGAATGTAGATATTATATATTCTGTTCTTCTAGTTGCTGTAGCGTATATCTCATCTTGATTTAGGAAATATGCAATCATATCATTTATCCATTTGGCTAGGGCTTTTCTTTTATCTCTTTTATTATTCAAATTTAATTTTCTTCCATTTACATTTATGGGTTCTGAATATTAATCATTAAGTTGATATTTAGCATTATAGTCTTTATTTCTTTTATCTTGATACTTATTTTTCTTTGTATTAAAATAAGTTGGATAACTTTTTGGTTCGTTGGATCCCATAGATTCATCTGGATCTTCTAATGTTGATCCATCTTCTCTTTTAGTTCCCGAAGAACCGGCGTTATTCATTCTTATTTCATATTCTACTATACCATTCAAGTTTATTTTTTCAAAATCTTCTATTAAATCATTTATTTCATTCATGTTTGTATTTGATTTTGATTTTCTTCTTGTTTATTTTCATTTTCTGTATTAGTTCATTTAGCTTTTAGCTTTTCAAGAGCTCCTTTAGAACTCTCTTCTTGTTCCTTTAGCATATAATCATCAAAAGAGCCTTTTTCATATGGTTTGGTCTTTTCTAAATTTATTACTTTAAATGGAGTTTTTATTTCCTTTTCTATATCTTTTAATTTTTCAGCCTTAGATCTTTTTTCTTTTTCTTTAATGGCTATTTCAAGCTACTTCATATTAATTCTATTTAATTGAACTTCATTCTTTAATTCTCTTATAGAATCTTGAAGATTTAACATTTCTTCTTTGATTCTATTAATCGATTCTATTATAGATTGAAGGTTTATGTCTATCGTTTCCATATTTTTCCAGCTTTTGTTCTATTTAATAATGCCTTATTCTTTTCCTTTTTAAGTAGGCTTTTTAATTTCTTTATTTCGTTTTTATTTTTATTACAAAATTTTTTATCCTCTGAGATTTTTATTTCATCTCTTAATTTATCTATTTTAGTGTCCAATTCTAATATTTTATTTATATTGTTAATCCAATCTTTCCAATAACGATTCATATAGAAAGAAGATTTGAATAATAATTTCTTTTTATTCTAAACTTCCTTATCTTCTTTTTATAATAATTGGAAGGATTTAATTTATTCATTTTTAGAAAATATTTTAGCATTTCTTCATAAAATTTATATAATTTAGCTAACTCATGTTTTTTTAAAATTCTCATGGTGAAGGATATTGCCAATCTGTATCATCATAGGATATATTGGTATTATAACGATCAATATCTAGATAATTCATTTATTCTTCTAGATCATTTAATCTTTTATCTTCATCTAGAATTTGAAACCATATTATAATTCCTATTTCAAATAATATATACATAGTAGTTATAATTATTTTTATTAAATTTTTATATTTTTTATCCCAAAAGACATCGTCTTCTAGGCTCTGATACCATCTATACAGGGGGTATGTTGACGTTTTGTCCATTATAATTTATTTTAAATATATTTTGTTTATTGCAAAAATTTAGGGGTCTATTGGATATTTTTAGAAAATATATAGATCTTTTTATAAAAAGGTTTTGGATTAGAAATATAATTTCAAGAAACTATTGTATCAACTGTTGTAATTAATCAATCTAGGAAAACTCAAAGTCTATCAATTTTGGAAAGTCGCCATGTGCATTGGCGTTTTATAACATTTTTTTAATTTTTAATAAATAAAATAGTACTTTTTAAAAAATATTTTAGTAAAATATTATTTTTGATATTTGACCAATGAAATATCTAGCTAACTCGACAACGTTATAGAGGTGAACATTGTCTTTGTCTCTGAAAGTTAAAAGGGTTTGTAACGAGTCAACTTTGAAAGTCTTGGTTGCTACGAGATCATTAATGGTTGGAAAGTGTAGCACGGAAAAGTATATATATATGTATATCATCTTATCATAGCCAAATTTATGACATGGCCTAAGGTTCAACGTTGAATGTGGTTGATTTATATGATGGGGTTATGGGTATACTGTATACACACAAGTTGTTGAGATAGATATGGGCCAGGTGCATCGTGAAAGAGCACGCCGCTTGTTGTCATTCCACAATTAATGCTATGTTTTCGACTTCCATATTTTATGTTTTAGTGCATGGGAATCAGTCTCGAATTTGGACGTCAAACTCAAATTTATTTGGTATTACTACATTTAGTAAGACTTATTTGGTTTTAATGATCTAATAAAGGGCACATTTAAGATGTGGGGAGAGCAAAAGTTCGAAATTTGAAGATATATATATATATATATGTGGGGAGAGCAAAAGTTCGAAATTTGAAGATATATATATATATATATATGTGTGTGTAAAATATCTAAAAACACTTCAGTTTTAGTTTTTCTGTCTTTTGGTGATATTATTTATTTCCGATTACATACATAATAAATAATAATTATATATTTAAAATTTCAAATACGAACTTTCTTATTAAGCTAAATAGCTAATATATAATTGTACCGTTTAGCTACACATTGGGACCGCATTTATTTTTCTCGACATTTTTTCTCATGTTGTGTTTTCGCGTGTTTGTGACAAACAAATATATGTTCACGTTTTATTTTTTTCAATTTTGTGCAAACGCCAACCATCATTTACTTTTATAGCATAGGTAAAGTATGTAATTACCAAATCACGCCTACACTTGCTCCATCTCCCTCCACTACTATTAAAGTCTCCTCGCCTCTTCCATCAAAATTCATACCATGTTTCACCTCCTATTATCTTTGTTTAGAAATAATTTTTGATTTTATTTTGAAAGAATAATTATTAATTATCCTTCCAAATAATTATTTTTTTGAGGTAACACAAAACATATGGATAAACATCAAAACAAATGTTAGGCAGGAGTATCTCTTTTGCCGCCGGGCGACACCGAAGACTTGCAGAGCATTCTTTCAAGAATCTCAAGTTCAAGAACGGTAGGTCTCCCCTCTCTCCCTCTCTCTGCGACAATGGATGACTTCCCCATAGACAAGATCAAAATATCTGACACCACCACGGCTCCACCGCTCCTCTTCCACCGCTCCGTCCACGACATCTGTAGCACCCGGAGCGCGGGCCACCACATCCCCCGCACCTAAACCCGAACCCGCATATGAAATGGGAAGTCCATACACGAGCCCAAGTATAAGCGAACGGGAGACCACACACTCACTAGGCTAAGCGGAGCTAAAACAAACTCAGAGCGCGCGATAAATAAAACAAATAGCGGAAACAAGGAGTTCTAGGAATATAAAAATTCCAAAATTAACATATACATCAAAAGATCGAATGTACGTAACCAACAATTCATGTCTCAAAACAAAAAAATTCATAACATGATTAATTCATTAAATACAAGACAAAATGAATGTAATGCACCTAACACGACCTAAACCCAAAAGTGAGACTCGAACGACCCACTTTTCCGCCTAGCTCGTGCTCAAAAGACCTGCAAACTAAAAGTGGGAAAAGGAGAGGTGTCAGTCATATCTCGACTGAGTGAGGGGGCTAACGCACACCCACACACTATACTTAGATAGCAAAGCACATAAAAGATAAAGGTTATGAACCGGGAATAGGTTTTTGCACACCAAATCATTTTCAAAGGACATTACATATCATATACGTATACATTACATAATCCTTAACAAATACAATAACCTAAAGTCTCTATTCCCGTTTCATAATCCAACCAATTCATTAAGCTCGGCGAGTACGAGCAGAAACCCCATCCTGGGCTCCTCATTACATTACATAAAACAGAAATCACATTCAATCCCCTTCTCCGGTGATGGAAGAGTCCGTCGACCCTAGCCATCCATTACATTATACATTCCTCGAGGGGTGATTAACCCACACGAGTGCCATTACATTATACATTCCTCGAGGGGTAGCTAGCCCACACGAGTCCTCCCCGATTCATTCCGAAGGCATCAAGAGCACCGCGACTTCCCCAACCTCCCTAGGGTCGTACGTAGTACCTTGGATGGAGAACGTGCACAGAGGTCATAACCGGCGACCCCATGGTCGTCCCGGGTCCCCCTTACCCACATCTCCGGGGCCCAACATTACCATTACATTACCTTACCTTACCTTTCAATGCATTCTTGCTCATTACAAACCATTAACATTACGAACATTAGCATTACACTTCCATAAACATTAAACTTTCATTAAAACATAAGCTTATATATGCTCATAGATATAGCCCTTTCAAAAGTCAAAACTTGATAACAAGATCATAAACATATTGTACATTACACATATTTAACTATATATATAATATATAGTCACATGCGGGCTAGAAAACGAACATTTAATGGTCTTAGGTCGCTTAACTAAAAAGAAAAGAACCTAAACCTCACCTTTGAACAAAAGTGTAGTGGTGCAAGTAAACGATCCCAAACAACTTAAACTCCGGGCACGACTCCTCCCGGAAGCACCCCTGTGACAAACAAACGCAACACTAAAGACTTAGACTCAAACATGTACCACTTAGACGCACGGCGATGCAAATGGATGCTATGAATGCAAGAAAATATCAAATCAACACTTAAACGTTAACAAATTTCATTTCACGTTTTTCCCTTCAATATCATAGCATAATTTCATATCGATATCATAACACATCACTTAATCATCAATCAACATCATAGGATAAGTTTAGAGGCAAAAGAAACCACTTAGTGTCAAAGGAATAAAAGAAAGGTACCATTTAAAACGTTCAAATTCCTATCACGTAAAATTCATATAAAATGAATCCATAAAATTAATTTAAAATATTTAACATTTAATTCAACATATTCTCATAGGATATAAGTCATAAACAATTAAAAGAAGGCATTTAAAGAGCATGAAATTAAATACGAAAATCATGCACGTGAGATCAAATTATTCAAGGTCATAACATATAAATTTAATATAACTATTCTATAATTAAAATCAAAATAATAATATACATTACATTATAAATTTATATTCATTCACGTATACCCACATTCACAAAAATGTAATCATATATATATATATATATATATATATATACACGTATATATGCATATAGCATACAAATATATACCTATATATATCATATATAACACACATTATATTACATTTAATATATACTATAACATATATATATATACACACTCACGTACACATACAACCACATGCACAAATTCAATTTATAAACACACATATATATATACAAACACCCCACGAACACACATGCACAAATTAGGTATATATATATATATATACATAATCATACACACTTTATATATATATTATAACACTCACGCACACACCCTCAAATCATGCATGCACACACTAACACATACACATTCATGAACAACCATGCACACAAGCACAAAGCAGCCCCAAAGTTTCTGCATCAAGTCCCCGCAAATTCTCCCCGCCCGGGGAGACACCTTACAGAAGCAACGGACAGCAGCAGCAGGGCTGTTTTAAAGCTGGAAAAACAAGGTACCAAACCAGAACAACAAAGGCAACAAATACACAAAGAATTCAAGTCATGATCATGCACAAATTCAAGCTCAAACACCACAAAACTGACAGCAACACGCAGCTGTGACAGCAGCTCAGTTTAACGCCAAAATCCCCTGTTTTTCCTTCATAAAACAGAGCAACACACGCAGCAGCAGGTATGGAAACAAAGCAGCAGCTAAAACCATGAAAAACATGCACAAAAACCATACAAAACAGCCACACACATCCATGATTCAATCCGGAAGTGAAAGGAACTCAAATGATCAAGTTATTCCATTTTTAACCTAACTATTCAACATGTATGGCTTAATCATGGATTATCTAACACCAAATATGATTCAAGTAGGGCAAAATAATCACAAGGACATGGAGAGTAAGATTCATACCTTGATCTTGAAGAACAATCAAAGGATCGGATGGATTGAGCTCAAAGAATGGCCAAAGATGGAGATTTCCCTTCTTCTTTCTTCTTCCTTCACGTTTTTCCCCTTTTTCTCTATTCTTTCTTGCCCTAATCTGATATGGGACGTGTGAGGCTGATAAGGGAGAGATATAGATTGGTTTAGGTGAGATTAAGTCAAAGAAATGATGAGGATTTAGGCTTAATAGCTCCAACATAGGTCATAGGGGCGTAATGGGGCACGAGGGGCTGAAATCTGCTCCGTCGGGAGTCAAAACGAGATCGAAAAATTACGAAACCTGTTCCATTGCGTCCGGGTCGTCGAAAGGAGTTGAACGCCAAAGACGGGGCTCGAATCCGAGTGCCGTAGCTCAAGATATAAATTAAAACGTGCACACATGTACTAAAATAACTTAATTTTCAAATGAGTCCAAAACTTTCAAAAAGTTGCAAATAGGTCCAAATTCGAATTTCCAGTTAAGTCCAATAATTTTAAAATCTTACAATTACATCCTTAAATCACGTATTTCACATAATTCACGAAATTAGCATGCTCGGGAATAAAATTCACATATCATAAATTCATAATTTACAAGAATTCACATCATAATCTAAATTCGGGCATATTCTTGACATTTAAATCACATATTTCATATTATTTCAAATAATTCATATAAGAAACAATTAGAAATAAATATGAATGCATCAAATAAAAATGAAAATAAATATAATTACGGAAAATAAACTCACACGTGGCACAAACCTGTACGTGTGAACAAGCGGGGTGTCACAAACTCTCCCCCTTAAAAAGGACCTGTCCTCAGGTCCGGCTTGGGACCTCGAACCACTCCGGATACAACTTCTCATCGATCTCACGAGTTGACTCTTCGATTTTCGACCTCTTGCCTTATTTGATCTTGCACCTCAAACCTTATCTCTTCTCGATGGCTCTAACAAGTTGACAAGGAGAACTCGACCCTCAAGCTTACCGAACACTCCCGTCAAAGAACTTCTCACCAAGAACTCTCAAAAGAACTCACAACAAAGTCATGCGCAAGTAATAGGGCATACAAAGAAGTTAAAACAACAACCAACAACAATCACAATAATGCATCCCGAAAATAAATGAATAAATGGTCTCGAGATCGACCAATGCATGTGATGTTATGCCATGTATGCAAGTGTACCTTCCACCGGGGCATTTTGATTAATCTCGGCCACTCTTTCTCCTTCTCCACCCAAAGCGTACGCCTGAGCTTGAATCGCGGGTCTCGGATTTCCTCTCGACACATAATCCGGCCTCTTGCGTGGGCATTGATCTAACATATGCTCCGGTGACCCACATCCGAAGCACTTCCGGTGCAGCTTCCAACAATTCTCCGATAAGTGGTTTGTTCGATGGCAATGTACACACTCGGGACCCTTGATAGCCAAAGGAGGATTTAGATTTTCCGGTTTGGGTTGCTTGTTTTGAGGATTCGAAAAAGGATGAATTTCGTACACCGGTCTCTTTCCAAGAATTGAGTGAGAATCCGAATTAGAACCTTGGCCAACATGTGAATTCTTCCTTCTCATAACCACCCGATCTTCAACTCTCAAGGCCTTATCCGTCACCTTCGCCCACGTGCTAGTATTTGAAGCTTCCAATGCATCTTTCATATCTTCTTGAAGCCCTTGAAGGAATTGTGAGGCCTTACTCTCGTCATCATTGGCAATACTTGGGGCGTACCGAGAAAGCCTCTCGAACTCATTAATATAATCCGTTACCGACATTTCCCTTTGCTTAAGATCCATGAACTCTCTCAAGCGTCTATTCCGGGTAGCTTTCGGGACATACTTGCTCTTGAACTCTCGAACAAACACCTCCCAAGTAATTTCTTCCCCGGAGGCCTCTAGCTTCACTTGAACGCTTGACCACCAATTATACGCTTGTCCTTGTACCATGGTAAGGGTGCATTGAAGTTTCTCATCCGGTCCACAAGGTATAAGATTCCATATCCGGTTTGTTTGGACCAACCATTCTTCGGCTTGAATATCGTTCCCACCAATGAAAACCGGTGGGTTTTGATTCTTGAATTCCCTAAGGGTGGCTGTAATAAGGCCTCCTCCATGATTATCAGCCGGCGGGGCATTATTCCTTTCTTGATTTCGTTGCTCTAAAAATACCGCGAGCCTTTCCATAAAGTTCCCCGGATCCATTTGAGGAGGTGGTGGTGGATTGTTCTTCTCTTGATGAGGAGAGTGATCCCGATGATGACGATGCTCGGGAGATCTATCTTGACGATGATATCTTCTTGGAGGCATATTTCTACAAAAATTCAAGAAATTCCAATACATATGCATGCGGGTCAATACATGTTCATGTGCACTATTAACAAAGAAATAAACAAATAAGTGCATGAAGTCACATAACCACGTTGTCCTACGCCGTACGACCTAGACAGACTCAATCACGACACTAGAACTCCGGTTTTGCAACCCGGAGCTCTGATACCACTTTAGGATGTAGCACCCGGAGCGCGGGCCACCACATCCCCCGCACCTAAACCCGAACCCGCATATGAAATGGGAAGTCCATACACGAGCCCAAGTCTAAGCGAACGGGAGACCACACACTCACTAGGCTAGGCGGAGCTAAAACAAACTCAGAGCGCGCGATAAATAAAACAAATAGCGGAAACAAGGAGTTCTAGGAATATAAAAATTCCAAAATTAACATATACATCAAAAGATCGAATGTACGTAACCAACAATTCATGTCTCAAAACAAAAAAATTCATAACATGATTAATTCATTAAATACAAGACAAAATGAATGTAATGCACCTAACACGACCTAAACCCAAAAGTGAGACTCGAACGACCCACTTTTCCGCCTAGCTCGTGCTCAAAAGACCTGCAAACTAAAAGTGGGAAAAGGAGAGGTGTCAGTCATATCTCGACTGAGTGAGGGGGCTAACGCACACCCACACACTATACTTAGATAGCAAAGCACATAAAAGATAAAGGTTATGAACCGGGAATAGGTTTTTGCACACCAAATCATTTTCAAAGGACATTACATATCATATACGTATACATTACATAATCCTTAACAAATACAATAACCTAAAGTCTCTATTCCCGTTTCATAATCCAACCAATTCATTAAGCTCGGCGAGTACGAGCAGAAACCCCATCCTGGGCTCCTCATTACATTACATAAAACAGAAATCACATTCAATCCCCTTCTCCGGTGATGGAAGAGTCCGTCGACCCTAGCCATCCATTACATTATACATTCCTCGAGGGGTGATTAACCCACACGAGTGCCATTACATTATACATTCCTCGAGGGGTAGCTAGCCCACACGAGTCCTCCCCGATTCATTCCGAAGGCATCAAGAGCACCGCGACTTCCCCAACCTCCCTAGGGTCGTACGTAGTACCTTGGATGGAGAACGTGCACAGAGGTCATAACCGGCGACCCCATGGTCGTCCCGGGTCCCCCTTACCCACATCTCCGGGGCCCAACATTACCATTACATTACCTTACCTTACCTTTCAATGCATTCTTGCTCATTACAAACCATTAACATTACGAACATTAGCATTACACTTCCATAAACATTAAACTTTCATTAAAACATAAGCTTATATATGCTCATAGATATAGCCCTTTCAAAAGTCAAAACTTGATAACAAGATCATAAACATATTGTACATTACACATATTTAACTATATATATAATATATAGTCACATGCGGGCTAGAAAACGAACATTTAATGGTCTTAGGTCGCTTAACTAAAAAGAAAAGAACCTAAACCTCACCTTTGAACAAAAGTGTAGTGGTGCAAGTAAACGATCCCAAACAACTTAAACTCCGGGCACGACTCCTCCCGGAAGCACCCCTGTGACAAACAAACGCAACACTAAAGACTTAGACTCAAACATGTACCACTTAGACGCACGGCGATGCAAATGGATGCTATGAATGCAAGAAAATATCAAATCAACACTTAAACGTTAACAAATTTCATTTCACGTTTTTCCCTTCAATATCATAGCATAATTTCATATCGATATCATAACACATCACTTAATCATCAATCAACATCATAGGATAAGTTTAGAGGCAAAAGAAACCACTTAGTGTCAAAGGAATAAAAGAAAGGTACCATTTAAAACGTTCAAATTCCTATCACGTAAAATTCATATAAAATGAATCCATAAAATTAATTTAAAATATTTAACATTTAATTCAACATATTCTCATAGGATATAAGTCATAAACAATTAAAAGAAGGCATTTAAAGAGCATGAAATTAAATACGAAAATCATGCACGTGAGATCAAATTATTCAAGGTCATAACATATAAATTTAATATAACTATTCTATAATTAAAATCAAAATAATAATATACATTACATTATAAATTTATATTCATTCACGTATACCCACATTCACAAAAATGTAATCATATATATATATATATATATATATATATACACGTATATATGCATATAGCATACAAATATATACCTATATATATCATATATAACACACATTATATTACATTTAATATATACTATAACATATATATATATACACACTCACGTACACATACAACCACATGCACAAATTCAATTTATAAACACACATATATATATACAAACACCCCACGAACACACATGCACAAATTAGGTATATATATATATATATATACATAATCATACACACTTTATATATATATTATAACACTCACGCACACACCCTCAAATCATGCATGCACACACTAACACATACACATTCATGAACAACCATGCACACAAGCACAAAGCAGCCCCAAAGTTTCTGCATCAAGTCCCCGCAAATTCTCCCCGCCCGGGGAGACACCTTACAGAAGCAACGGACAGCAGCAGCAGGGCTGTTTTAAAGCTGGAAAAACAAGGTACCAAACCAGAACAACAAAGGCAACAAATACACAAAGAATTCAAGTCATGATCATGCACAAATTCAAGCTCAAACACCACAAAACTGACAGCAACACGCAGCTGTGACAGCAGCTCAGTTTAACGCCAAAATCCCCTGTTTTTCCTTCATAAAACAGAGCAACACACGCAGCAGCAGGTATGGAAACAAAGCAGCAGCTAAAACCATGAAAAACATGCACAAAAACCATACAAAACAGCCACACACATCCATGATTCAATCCGGAAGTGAAAGGAACTCAAATGATCAAGTTATTCCATTTTTAACCTAACTATTCAACATGTATGGCTTAATCATGGATTATCTAACACCAAATATGATTCAAGTAGGGCAAAATAATCACAAGGACATGGAGAGTAAGATTCATACCTTGATCTTGAAGAACAATCAAAGGATCGGATGGATTGAGCTCAAAGAATGGCCAAAGATGGAGATTTCCCTTCATCTTTCTTCTTCCTTCACGTTTTTCCCCTTTTTCTCTATTCTTTCTTGCCCTAATCTGATATGGGACGTGTGAGGCTGATAAGGGAGAGATATAGATTGGTTTAGGTGAGATTAAGTCAAAGAAATGATGAGGATTTAGGCTTAATAGCTCCAACATAGGTCATAGGGGCGTAATGGGGCACGAGGGGCTGAAATCTGCTCCGTCGGGAGTCAAAACGAGATCGAAAAATTACGAAACCTGTTCCATTGCGTCCGGGTCGTCGAAAGGAGTTGAACGCCAAAGACGGGGCTCGAATCCGAGTGCCGTAGCTCAAGATATAAATTAAAACGTGCACACATGTACTAAAATAACTTAATTTTCAAATGAGTCCAAAACTTTCAAAAAGTTGCAAATAGGTCCAAATTCGAATTTCCAATTAAGTCCAATAATTTTAAAATCATACAATTACATCCTTAAATCACGTATTTCACATAATTCACGAAATTAGCATGCTCGGGAATAAAATTCACATATCATAAATTCATAATTTACAAGAATTCACATCATAATCTAAATTCGGGCATATTCTTGACATTTAAATCACATATTTCATATTATTTCAAATAATTCATATAAGAAACAATTAGAAATAAATATGAATGCATCAAATAAAAATGAAAATAAATATAATTACGGAAAATAAACTCACACGTGGCACAAACCTGTACGTGTGAACAAGCGGGGTGTCACAACATCCACCATTACAGATTTGGTCCTGCCACAGTCTCCACCCTCTATCCCCTTTTCGGTCATACGTTACTACCCCGTGATTTCTCATCGCCACAATCACCTCCTTCCTCATCATTCCCTCCCCCTCCCACCACCGCCACCAGATCCGCCACCCTCCTCAATTAGTTTTCTGCCTGCTGCAAATTGTGACACCCCGCTTTTTTCGACGTCAAAGATAAAGTCATGTGTTAACTTTCTTATGTGTTTAATTATGTGATCAGGTGTATTATGTGGTCGTATCTTCAGCTCCTTTAGAGTTTAGGAGCTTGTTTGCATTTTTTTACTTTAGGGGTATTTCGGTTATTTTTTATTCGATCGAGAAATTGGCATAGCCGACCTCTTAATCGTGTTTGGGGCATCGAAACAAGTCCGTAAACTCTAAGTATGCCTAATTCTGACGTTGTTAATGTAACGTCCCGATTTTTCATTTGTACAAGTATGACGTATGTGTATACTAATTGTGCAATTAAATTATTTATAAGTGTTTTGTATATTTAATTTTATATCTTAAATATTAAAATGTTAATTAATCATATCTTAAGTTAATTAATATTAAATTTATGTTAATTCGTTCACAATTATATCTTAAGTTTATTTATATTAAATGTATATTAATTTCGTGCACTTTGTTTCATTTTAATAATGAATTTAAATTTTGTTATATTTTATGGAATATTATGAATTTGTTTATGCATTGCTCATGAGTGTTATAAACGCGTTTCGTTCTTATATGATTTGATATCGAAATTTCGTGAAAATTTAATATGTTGGAGATATACGTGTTATGAATGTGTATATATGTTCGTTTCATGTTTTCGGGTTCATTTTCATTAGTTTCGAATTTATTTTGTTCTTGGAATCCAAATCGGGGGCTAACGAGTAATTAGTGTACCCTTGGTTCCGTGTGTGATATCTTGAGCTCGGGAACTCGGAATCGAGTTCCGTCAACTTCGTTGAACTCGTAACGAAAATTCGAGTTTAATGAACTTAGCCTCATATTTTTCTAAGACCATTTTAAACCCCGAAATTCAACCAAAAACCGCAACGGATGCAAAAACTGCCACACTTTCCTTGACCAAATTAACCATGGTTGGAGGCTATGGAACCCCAGTTACACCCACTATCACCCCATTCCCTTTCCTAACCGAACCACACTCCTCACTTAGAGAAAAGATCAACCAAAACCCTAGCTCCAGTTCCATTCCCGTAACCCTTGCCATACTTGGAGATTCAAGGCTCAAATCTCTTCCAACCTTCATCCAATCCACAAGGTGAGCTCAGGGTTGTAACATAAATTCATTAATGGTAATTTTAAGCCGAGCATCCCTAATTTTAAGCTCATATTCATGGAGTTTTGAAGATATACATGAATTGTTAGGTTTTGATATAAATTCTTGATCTCTTTGATTACGTGGAGCTTTTGAAGTGATGATCTTAACTCCCTTATTACATTCATGATCATGTATTTTATGGTGGTTGAGTGTTTAAAGAGATACCATTAATGAGTTTGGAAGAAAATTTCATGAAATGATCACATAATCGTCCACCCCACGTTTGATCACTTTGGGGACATGTTTAAGTGTTGTTTTGTTGCATATTTGTTGTTATATCATATCTGATCTTGTCGGTTGAGTTTTAGTATGGTGGATGCTCTGTTTTCGACCTGTTTTGCTGCTGGTTTGGACAGGTCATGGCCGCGATCGAACCAAGAGTAATATTGGTAGCGGCCGCGACTCACTCTAGCATTTGGTATGACCATAGGTCGCACCCGCGAACTGAGTTACATGCATTTTAGGTCGCGCCCGAGACCAAAATTTGGCCTGCTCACGTTATTTAAAAAATTTGGTGGAATTGGCATGAAAATTGAGGTAGCGGCCGCTACCATTTCGTGAAGGAAATGGGTCGCGGCCGCGACCCTCACACTTGCATGCATGAAAATCAATTTTCAAACCTTGTTTGCATGGTTTTCTCATATCATTCATGGCTCGTTTACTTTATTAACATGTCGTAATATGTGATAACTTGCATGCTATGAATTCTTATGACTTTTGAACGAATAATCCCCAATTGTGAACGAACGTGACCTTATTGTTTTATTTTGTGTGCATGAATGTTCCAATACATGATAGTTGAATCCTAATTGATTACTTTTCATTTAATTATGCTTCTTTATCTGATGTACATGTTGGTTATGCTACGACTTTCAAGTGAGATTTATGGATTGAATTATGAAGGATTTGGAACTGAATAGATATGAACCGTTTTTGTATGTGCCTTAATTGTACGTTTAAGTATTTCCATGACCTAATATCTTCTTTATTCATTCCATAGCATATCATTACATTGTCGTGCATCATATATGGTTCATTTAGAGTCTTGAGTCTCACGTATGCATTGTTATCCTTGTACAGTTTCTCCAGGGCGGAGATGCCGAGTTCTTAGGCTTCTTCAAGTCTTCTTTTCTTCTTGGTATTGTTCGGTAAAAAGTGTACAGGTGGGTTTCTCTTCTATTAGATATGAATCGACCCGATATATCCAAATGTCTTCGTTTAAGCCAAAATATTATATATAAATATATATTGAGTCTTTTCAAAAAAAAAAAAAAAAAGAGTAAATGGTTTCGAACGTTAAGCCCTTTTTAATGAATACCCTACCAATGTTTTGGCGAGAATTGGTTGATCACAACGAATGGGGGCCCGGGACTAGTGTACGTGGCTATCCGGGGAAGCTCGGGTTGACGGGGATCTCCATACATTAGTCCCATAAAATCACAGGGTCAACACTCGCTAGGAGATTAGCGAGGAAAGGAAGCTGAGCGCCTTTGGGGAACTCATGAACCCTCTTTGGTCAATGAATGAGGTGGCCAGATCTTGCTAACCCGTCCGCCGCCCGGAGGAAAAAGGTGTAAGTGTAATGAATGATTGCATGAATGACTGAATGAACGAATGACTGAATGAATGATTGTGTGATCACTAATGAACGAATAAATGAACAAATGTACACACGAGGTGAAGGTTGGAGAATTCGCCCTCTCACCGGGCTCACGTATTGACCGCATGATTGTAATAAATAAATGAATTTAATGGTGGTAATCCCGGGCGTTGTTTTCCTTATTTTTACCCACTTCGGAAATATTTCAAAAACCTCGTACGGGATTATGCCTCGCATGTGTACGTGCCTTTAATTCTTGTTATACTATAATATTAAGCCCTGTTTTATACGCACCAGTCTCCTATAGATTGAACCTGGCTTTTTTTTTCAGTTTTGCAGGTTTTGGAGTGCTAGGCGGGGTTCTGAGTCGGTCAAGTCCTATGTTTAAGTCTAAGTCATTTGGCACGTATTTTGTAAATTGAATAGGTTATACAAGAATGTATATATGGAAACGTTATATTTATATGAATTCGGGACAGGCTTCTAGGGATAGTTTGAACCCGTACACTATGATTTATAATTATGATTTATGTTTATGTATAAATTTTTGGGACTAGGTATCTATGCTATTTGAACCCATCATTTAATGCTTGTATTGTGATTGATTATGTATATTCTGCTTCCGCACGTGCATTTGTTTGGTGGTTTTATTTTTGATTTCGGAGTTAGTGACCGCCTAGCGTAGCGAGTGAGTGAGTCCTCGTTCGTCGTGACTTGGCACGTGTATGGACTTCTCATTTCATATGCGGGTCCGGTCTCGGTGCGGGGGATATGGCGCCTTCCGTTTGGGGTGCTACAGTTAACCCTTCCTACCGTTGTTTTAGCGCTTTTAGACCTGGACAAAAATATCCGGATCCACCTTTGACCTACACACACTCACTTGCTATGCTAGGCGGAGCTAAGACAGGACCAAAGCGCGCAAAACATTAAGAAAGCGGAAGCATATAATAAAATCCACAAAATGGGTTCAACTATCCCTAGAGACCTGTCTCGAAATATAAATACATAAATAGAATTCAAAGATACATACATAATTCCATTATCAAATTTAAATAATATATAAAAGTGTAACTGAATGCAAGTGAAAATGCAACTCGAGCTAGTAGAATAGGACTCGACCGACCTACGACTCCGCCTAGCACGAACCACCACCTGCAAACTGAAAAGTTGAAAGGAGAGGGTCAGTCCACCGACTGAGTGAGGGGGGCTAACGCACACCCACACCTATATACACATAGAGCAAGGCCTGTATTAAACAAAAGACTATGAACCGGGGTAGGGTTTTACATACCAAATCCATTTAAAAAGAATAAAATAAATAAATAAAGAACCTTCGTGTTTATTCATACATTCATATATTTTTAAGTTTGAAAACTCGTAAGGATTCATAGATTCAAGAACGCGTATGGATTCATATTAAAACTCATAGGGATTCTTATATTCAGATCGATTCATAGTTTAGCGTAGAGATCTCATATTGAAAACAAACTCTCCTATCCCGTTTCATAATCAATCATAATAAAACAAACTTAAATTATCCGGCGAGTACGGGCCAACCTTACCTCTTAATAAAAGAATTCATAAGAAACATAAATACATAAAATTCATAAGACTCATATTCCTCGTATTCCATCCACCTTCTCCGGAAGTCTGCACGCGGGTTACGGGCCCACATCGTGCAACTCGGCGGCCCAACACCGCCTCGGGCGTCCTTACTCACGCCTCCGGGGCCCAGGGATTCATAAGATTCGTAAGGAAACATAAGACTCATAAGAAACATACCTAACTCGCAAAACCTACAAACATATGATTTATACTTAAGAAACATACCATAAGAAACATACCTTATCGTGAAACTCGGCATATGCTATACACGTACCTCTCCATGTCTTCCTAATTCATAACATGCTGAGGGAAATCCATAGTTTGCTTGACGATACATGGTTTGGAGCATAGCCTTGTTGCAAAACCATTTTTAAGCTTATATACGCCCATACGTATAGTTTCAGAAAAATTCTTATTAAATCGAATTAACAAGATTCATAACATATCATAAGCACATATTTAATATACATATAGTATATATTCGCATGCGGGCTTGAAAACGAGCATATAGGGTCGTAGGTGGCATTAACTAAAAGAAAACAAACCTAAACCTCACCTTTTTACCAAAAGTGCTCGCGGAGGAGCGTTGACGACCAAGAAGAAGCTAAATGATGGATCCGACACCTCCCGAACCCAAATCTGAGATGAACAAACATATACTCAAGACTTAGACTCGATCATGAACCAATTAGACCCACGGCGATGCATAAGAATGCAAATGGATGTAGTGCACGTCTTATACATTCATACTTAGATATGTCGGGCAAATAACCAAATATCACATAACGGATTCAAGAACTAAACTCATATCATATTAAATAAGCTCATAATTTATCATATATTAACATACCATATGCATTCATAAGCTCAATGTTCAAGGAAATAACAAGAGATGCAAGGATGCGTTAAACGTTTCATATATCGATCATGAATTCATGTCACAATTACACTTAGCAAACAAGGTCATAAACTTAAAATAATTAATGAAACATAACATATTACAACATATTAACATATTAGGATAACAACCGAGGTGAGAAGATACGGGTAAAACGGAATAAAAGCACAAAAATAGGGCTTCGAGTGAAAATAGGCCAAAGCTGATAGTTTTACCGAAATGAACAAGTTGTAGGAAATGGGAATCAAGTTTTGTTTCTTGGAAATGAAACTAGACACACAGGGCTTTCCAAATATATATAGCACGAATTTTAGTTCAAAGGGATCCGAAAATGGCGGAGGTTTGAAGTTAAACGAATGCAGAATTTGGTGGCGACACCAAAATCAAACGATTATATATCTCAATCTAGAATGAATTTTGAGGTGAATCCAATTGGAGAGTGTTCTAGACTCAAAGAGGTTGATCATGTCTGAAAATCAGGTCAAACGGAGTTCGGATAAAGGGGTAACCGACCGGGTAAATCACAAGGCAAAAGTTACCCACCCGGGGAAAACAATCCAGAAAGTTTCTGCATAAAGGGTACCCGCCTGGGGAGTTTTCTTCACAAAATCTACCCGCCTAGGGAGAGGTTGACAGCGGGAAAAAGAGCAGCAGCAGGGTTGTTTCAAGGTGGATAAAGGAGGGGAAGTAAAACAGCACAAGAACCACGAAAAACAGCCACAAAACTAGCAAGTTCTAGCCCCTAAACTTCATGCAACAACCAACAACAAAGAGGGATCAAGATGTGGAAGAGTTTCAACCAATTTCTTGCAAAACTTCTTAAGAACATAAACAGAAACTTAACAACTATGCAACCAACAACTAAATTCAGTTCATATAACCATTAATGAGGCTCATGATCATATATCTAGCTTGGAATCAACAAATAACACAAGAGTTGGCATATAATTTCATATACACGTTTAAACCCTTACTATTCATTATCATGCTCAAATCTATATCAAAACTAGGTTATAACTCAAGATTCATGGCTTAAAATGATCACACAAGGATGGAGATACCAAAAGTACACTTACCTCTTGAAGATGACGGAGAAATATGGAGATTAGAGCTCAATTCCTCCTCTTGGTGAATAGTGACGGGAATGGTTTTCTTCTCTCCAAAGAAGCTGCAAATTTCCTCCCTTTCCTTGTCTTGACTGAGAATGGGAGTAGAGGGGGTGGTAGTGTATTAAGTTGGGGTGATGTGGGGCCAAGAATCAAGTCAAAATGTTGAATATTGAAAGAGTTATGCCCAAAATACTCCAAGGTGGTAATCTGCACGTGCTGTTCGGTTCAGAGGAAATACGGGGGTCCAAATGGGCTTAGAAAATTACAAAGTTAGGTTCCTTAGTTCCGCATCTTCGTTACAAGTTTGGCACCACTTCCAGAATTCGAATCTGAATTCCCGACCTCAAGATATGCCGTCTGGAATCCAAGGCGCGCTAAAACTCGTTAGGCCTTCGAATCCCAAAAATAAAGAAATGGTCTCCGACCAAATCAAACAAGTATAAACGAATAAAAATAAACACGTAAACAAGTTCATAAGTCATATAATTCAAGTATGCCACATATTCACGAAGTTCAGGAATTAAAATCAAGTAATAGAAATTAAATACGGAAATCATAACGTAAAGCTTAAACAATTAGGGCATATAAGTCACTTAAACAATTAAATAGACGTATAAATTAAATCAAACGAGAAATTAAAACATCAGAAACCCTCTCGTGAAGTCATACCTGGCTTGCCGAAGAGACGGGGTGTCACAATCTCCCCCCCTTAAGTGAACCTGGTCCCCAGGTTCGCTTGCTCGAGTTTGAAGCTAGAACAACTTCCCGTATTCACCCAAGTTCGAGGTTCATGACGTCCCGACAAGGGTTAGCCCGGTAAGGTCTTCATGCACAAGGGGGTTTGTCCACTTCTTGAAATCTTGATGGAGTAATCCTCACTGCTTTATCCGTCCTAGGAGCAACTAAAATGCTTCGCACTATAGGAGGGTCCAAGTTTGATTCAACACCCATGGTTTGATTCATTCCAACTACTCAAAAGCTTGGTGTTACACAATGTCGTGGTTACCAAACCTCCACCAATCACACCTTCTAATTCAAGAAGTCCCTTTGCTGGAGAACTAGATCACCACTCCTTGCTCGTTCCGGAACACCGTTGTAACCATGACCCTCAACTTACCGAGAAAACCATACACTCAAGCAACAAGCAAAACAAACACACATGCACAAGTAAAGCAAACAACAAAATATAACAATTAAAGATGCATGATGCACGTGCCATAAATGATTTACGTACCGTTCACCATTTCTCAAAATACTTCATATAAGGAGATGGAGTAAGGAGTCAAGGTTGATGTTGTAGAGTTCGTGACTCGAATTCCTCGACTTCGGTTTTCCTGAACGAATCCCTAGCTTGGAAATTTCATTCCTCCCTCCAAACTTCATCTCTAATTGATGATACTTATCTTGGAGCCATTTGCTTTTCCTTTCTGCAATCCTCTAATTGTCTTGAGGGATTGTTTCAATTCTTTTCCCCCGAAGTCTTCCATATCTCATTTAATCTTGAAACACCCTAAACTCGGTTGACAATCCTCGTATTACAATCTCCGGTTGTCATGAAGTTTCTCGATCCACTCCTTTTAAGTCATCCCTAAACCTTGTTTAGTTCAATCCCGGCTTCTCGGCATCTCTCCCTTGTATTTTGTGATCCAGTAAAGAGACGTGCTTCGGCATTGTGAAGTAGTCTGCCCTAGCGGCTACATCTTCAAAATCTCCATCATTGATCCCTTATAGCACTTTCATTTCCCTTTAGCCTCTTCAAGAACTATCTGTTCCAAGTTCCCATACTTTAACTCGTCCTTCTTTTCCTTTTAATATTCTTGAATAATGAATCAACATCTTGCTCATTCGGGAATTAAACTCTCAACTTCCTAACTCCTCCTCCTCCTTAATTCCCATTCCCTTAATTTCCTACGATATCCATGATAACTTCCTCATTGAGGAGAAAGGCTGTTATCGATAAGACCCTTGGAGTTATTAAGAAGAGAACCTTCAATCTTTCCTCAATTATTTCGTTCAAGCTTTCCAAATAAGGCTTTCCCTCGTCGGATAATTGTATACTTAAGGAAAGAAAAGCTATTTTACATACAATATACTTATACACAAGACTCACATAAGAACACATACTAAATCTCTACAACACACACTCATCACCTTTCTCATCTTCATTCACTCACACACATCCAATTTGATACGAACTCCACGTACTTGCCGTGAAACCCTATATCAATACTTGGAGTTCTTGAATCTGATCGTCCAATTCAAGGTTGAAAATAAGAGGAGTGTGACCCGTTTGCTATATTGAGCAAAGAACCAACACTATCAGATTGTAAGTAACGCACCCCGTCGACTATAAGGAGTCGAGAAATAACGTTATCCGGGAAAGGGGTTTGAAACCCTAATGTCGTTCAGCAAAGAACTTGAGAGAAAATCTCACTTGAATGAAAATTCAATAATTTTACTTCTTGATTGAAAGAAAAACAAGTTACAATGCTGAATATAAAGATGCATGCATGGAAACCTAAGAGACACTAGAATACTAAAGGACACAAGCTATTCCCGCCACTTGCCATGAAGGCTTACAAAAGTGGGCTTAAATAAACTAATATGCAGCTAAATAATGATAAAATAAAGGCCCAAATAATATTATAATAGGCTTAGGGCCGAATTACATCATTTCCACACTTTGGACTTTAGGAATTGGACATAAAAACGTTGAAGTATTCTGAATTTGGTTCAGCAGCCCATCTTGAAGGTTGGAGTCCAGTTTGAGCAAATTGGTTTAAGAGATTTCCAACTTCCTCTTGGATAATTTTGGCTCGAGCTCTTGTAATTGGACCACCATAACTTTGTTCCTTTTGTATGCTATCTTCTTGAGTTGTGGATCGGTCCAGCTCTTCATTTGGGACAAGATATGGCCGCGGTTCATCATGATTCACATCACAATTGATCCAAGGAGAAGAAAGAGAATAGAAGGAAGAACCAAGCATCCATCATCATCTCCTCCAATTTCAAGGTAAGATCATGCATATATTTGATGAATTCATGGAGCTTTGTTAGGGTTTTATGAATCAAAGTGTGGCCTTGTTGGACCAAAGTGAATCATAAGACAAGGCCACACTTTGATCCAAATGATGATATGATCACAACTCAAGATGAACCAAGTTATGTTGGACCTATCACAAGGTCACGGTCCAAAAGAATGCAAGAAGAAGTTCAATCTCTTTTGATCCAAATAACTCAAGATTAGCTCCAAGAAGACAAGTATTTAGCTGGACCCAATCCACCTTGTTTCAATGTCTTAGTGATAGAATTTTAAGCCCAAATTGTGTTAGGCTTATTGTAATTTGGCCCTGAACTATTATATTATACTTTGGGCCATCTTTTTATTTATTTTGCATGCATTTCGATTAGGTTAAGCCCATTTTATTCAGCCTACAAGAAAAGTGACGGGATTAGCTTGTCTCTTTGAATTCTGAATTGTCTCTTAGAATTCCCATGCATGCATCTTTATATTCCAGCCTTGTAGTTCGAAATATTCAGTCAAAAAAAATGAATGAATTGTGATTCAAGTGAGTTATACTCACAAGTTCTTAGTTGAACGACACCGGAGTTTCAAACCTCCACCGGATAATGTCATTTCCCGACTCATTATAGTCGACTGGGTGCATTACTTATCAAATCTGATAGTGTTGGTTCCTTGCTCATTATAGCAAACGGGTCACACTCCTATAATTCAAATCTGATAGTGTTGGTTCCTTGCTCATTATAGCAAATGGGTCACACTCCTCTATTTTAACCTTGAAGTGGACGATCGAAAATCAAGAACTCCAAGTATTGGTATAGGGTTTCACGACAAGTACGTGGAGTTCGTATCATTCTTCATATACATCACCACATGCCATCACGGCTCAAACAAGTACGCTCCACTATAACAAAATTCATATACAACGGTCAAAATAAGAGTATGCAAGTGTAAGACCAAAATATAAGAGCTAGAGACGAATGCAAGACCTAGGACTCGTATTCCCGCCTAGCTCCCTCAACACCTGCACAAAACAACTGAAAACCAAACGGGTTCAGTCCAAAAGGGACTGGTGGGTTAACAGGGCATAAATAGAATATATGACGGTAATTAAACAATCACATGCAAGCTATAATCCCAAGTGAGGTTTTTAAAGACTTTTCCCAAGTGGGTGAATAGAAATCATCAAAAGGGATTATAACGAATCATTAACATTAGGTCATTATTGGCCCGGCGAGTGGGCGTGTATTATCTCCAACCAACACCTTGTGTAAATCATTTAAACATTCATTCATTCATTCTTTTGTGCACAATCATTAACATTTACACCTTCTTCCTCCGGGTTGGTGGTGGGTTTGCAAGGCCCAACCACCCATTCATTGACCAAAAGGGGTTACATGACTCCCCAGATGGCGCTCAGCGTCCATTCCTCGCTAACTCCTAACGAGGTCCGGTTACGCCGTTCATTGGTGGAACTAGTGTGAGGGATCACCGTCGGCCCGTGGCTCCTCGGATAGCCACTCACACTAAGTCCCTAGGCCCCATTCGTGCATTCGTTCATTTCTCGCCAAAACATTAGGTAGGATTCATAAAATAAGGCTTTACGTTGAAAACATTTACTCTTTAAATCGACTCTATATATATATATATTAATTTTGGTCGAAAGCTTTCACATTGAAGGTATATATATATGGGGTCATATATCTATGTAGAAGAGAAACCCACCTTAAACCGCAAAAAGGAGCAAACACGAGCCTCACTGACCGGCCTCGTCTCCAACTGAATCAAAATCTGTGCAAGAAAAGTGAAGTGAGACTCAATATGACCAAATAAGACGCTCGGTAATGCAATGATCATGATGTGAATATGAAAAAGGTAAGATTATGTTCATGTGCACTATTAAGGAATTAAATCATACATTCAAGTCATTCATTCAATTCATTCGAACTCTTAATTCCACAATTTCAATCAAATAAATCCAAATAATACTAAATATTCACTGAACATATATAAATGTGCAAATATGTTACATTATATAAAACATATACATACATATAATACATGCATACGTACAGCCATGCATGCAAAACAAAATGCATGAAAAACAGAGGGTGACACGCCCGTGTCACCTCTATACACTAAGCAGTAACACCCCTGTGTCAGGGTACAGCGGACTAAACGCATGAGAACAGAAGGTGACACGCCCGTGTCGCCATTACAAAGCAAACCGTGACACCCCCGCGTCACGGTACAGAAAACCCAGACCAACATGCACCCCCGTGTCACGCTGAAAGAGGAATGTGACACGCCCGTGTCACGTACGCAGAAAAATAGGGCAGTTCTCGGACAACAACAAAAACCAACCAAAACACCAATTTTCAATCGTCAAATGTAATCAAAACTTGAAGAAACATGTATCCATACTTGAAGCACCGTAAAATCTAACATATATACTCGTATCATGCATTGATCATCAAGATTTATCAATATCAAACCCATATGCCAACCTATGATCTAAGCTCCTAAACTTCACAACATATGCATCAAACTTAAGCTCAAAGTTCACAAACATGCTTCCAACAACAATTACTCAAATCAACCAACATATAGCAAACCCCTATCTATACCATAAATTCAAGAAAATTATCCATGCTCCCAAAATTACCTCAAATGCAAGAAATGGAAGATGGGATGAAGAGATGATGTTGATGATGCTTGAATGATCACAAATCCCACAGAAATGAAGCTTGAAAGATGAAATCTCCCTCTCCACTAGATGAGGGTTGGCTCGGTTGGCAAGGGAAGCAAGAGCAATTGTGTATGTAATGTTTGTATGAATGAAGGAAAGGAATGTACTATGCTGCTATGTATCAAGAAAAAATGGCCAAATTGCTATTGAGTCCTTCCATTATTTAAGTCATGCAATTAGGTTCAATTCCATAACAAATGAGCAATTAAGTCCAATGTAATTAAGTCCTCAAATTCATGAAATGATCAAATAAGGTCACAACGAAAGTCAAGTTCGGGAAATTAATTCAAGTTGCAATCAACTTCGATTTAGGCAATAAATATTAATTGTAATGAATTCACAAAATACTAAATATTAAAAACTTAGGATATAATAATTAACATATATACACATTTAATATATTTAAATAAAATAAGCATGTAAATCACATATGAATAATTATTTCGCGCAATTAGGTAGACAATTACGCCATACCTGTACGGCCGAAAAGTCGGGCCGTCACAATTCTCCATAATCACTCCAAACATAGCTCAAAGCATGGAATTAATAGCTCAAAATGATCATATAATCATGTACATATCAAATACTAACTTACCCCTTGAAGAAGATGAAAGAAAATGGAGATTAGAGCTCAAATTCTCCTTGGGGTGAATAGTGACGGGTTTGAAGCTTTGAACTCCAAAGTTGCTGCACCTTTTCTCTCTTTTCTTATATATACCGAGATAGAGGAGAGGGAGAGATGATAGTATATGGTGTTGGTGGGTTGTGGGGCCAAGGTTGAGGGTAATATGCCAAGAATTGAGGGACTAAAGTGCAAATAGGTGAAAGGTAGTCATATAGGAGCGAGGTAAGTTTCCGGTCGGATTTCGGAGTATCGAATGATCTTAAAAGGTTATGAGGCTTAGTCCATCGAACTCGAATCGTCGAAACGAGCTCAACATTAGGGACGGAATTCGAATCCGAATTCCCGAGCTCAAAATACACACATTGAAACCTAAGTTGCGCTAAAAGCATTTTAGCCTCCTTTAGGTTCCAAACGAAACAAATAATTCAAAAGCTCAACAAATAGATTCGAAAACATAAAACGAATATAAATCAAAGTTCATAACACGTAAATTCCCAACATACTAAAACAATGTAACACCCCGGAGCGAAGGGTGCCACATCCCTCGCACCATAACCCAACACGTGAAGCGAAATGGGAACTCCGTCCACGTATCAAGCCACGGCGAATGGGTGACAAACAAAATCCAACCTAAGCTAGGCGGTCTAGACCCTACTCAGAGCACGCAATAAAACAAATAACGAATGCGGAAGCACCAGAATCTCATAAAGCAAATAAACATTCTCGAGGCTTATCAAAGTTTCGATTCAAGTTATACAAACTTTTACAATTTCGAATTTAAATCATAACTTATACATATTTCAGAATTAGCCAAAAAGCATAAAGAAAACGAAAATTCAATGCATGAGACTCAAGCTATCCTCAACCTTGACTCAAAGACAACCGCCTAGCTCCAACACCTCAGAACGGATACCTGCAAACTCAAATCAAAGGGGGAAAAAGATAGAAATAATGAGGGTCAGTCCTACAGACTGGTGAGGGAGCTAACACACGCACTCATACATATATATAAGAGCAAAGCATTTACAAAGCTGAAAGGGGGCTCGTGAACCGGGCGTGGTTTTTGCATCCTAAAACATTTAACCCATGGTAATATATATAAAGAAAGAAGTTTGGGGCCAAAGGCCAAATTCAGTCAAGTTTTTGAGTTTAGAATTCCGCCCCCGTTTCACAACCATAAACGAAACATAAAGCACCGAAAGCTTAACTTCAACTTACTTACTCCATACACCAAGGCGAAACGAAAACAAAACAAATCAAAACCCAACTCCACCCCAACACCGTTTTGGGGAGAGAGGTGCCCCTCTCAAACCCCACTGATAAACTGAATGAGAAGGGGTATCCGCCCACTCCTTCGACGGGTCACGTAGCACACCGCCGGCTCAAGAAGACCCGCCTTCCCCTCGACCTCCCGAGGTTGGGCAAAGTCTCCCTTTTGTGTAGTCGTGTTGATGAGAGAGCCCGGCGACCCCATGGCCGACCCGAGATCGCATACCACTCCTCCGGGGCCCAAACTTACACTTACACTTATACTTGCACTTATCACACTTACCGAACGAAGCTCATCCACAAGACTATAACGCTTACGCCCACACACTCTTATCAAAACTTGTCAAAACAAATGAAAATAGAGTTTATATACATATAAAAGTGTTTTCAAAGCCTCTTGACAAACGGGACAAATCCCACAAAATACATATTCAAACACATATCTATATATATATACATATATAAGTCGCATGCGGGTTCGAAATTCAATTAGGGTTTTAGGTCATCATATCTAAAAGGAAAGAAAACCTCACCTTGTCGACCAAACCGAACAAAACGGGCCAAAAGGAGTCAAATGAACCACTTCCTCACAACCAGAACAAACCTAAGAGCAAAACAAAGAACAAGGGACAACTTAGACTCAAAATGAACCATATTGACGCTCGGCAAATGCATATGAATGCGAGTGATGCGTATGAAGCTTAACAAATTAACATATAATGCATACAAGTTCATATTTAATCATATGTCTTATAAATCACGTCAAGCGAATCCATAAGTTTCATATAACACGCATATCATATCATACAACATGTTATCAAAGGTTTCATACCATATAAAGAGCAAGGATTGATCATGCGAGTATAAACAAGGCATGAATTCATGCATGTACATTAGATGAGCATATCGCACATATGAGATCATAATTCGAAAATGAGCAAGCAAATCAAACTATAAATTCATATTATACAAGAGAACACATAATACATTAAGCTAACAATGCATATAGGTCACAAACGGGACAAGAGAAAGCAATTAAAAGCAACGAAACGACGAAAGAAACTCCCCAGGGGCACCACCGTGACATATGACAAGGCCATGTCCAAAACACAAAGGAAACGGACACGGCCGTGTCCGAATTTAAATAAATCAGATGCCCAAGTCAAGGCCTTGACACGGCCGTGTCACTAATCAGCACAAACTGGACACGGCCGTGTCATGATCCTCAGCAAGAAGAGAAACAAAACGCAGCAGTTCATTTTTGGAAGGCAAAGCAGGGCATTTTGTGCAGCAGCCTGGGGAGGGATTCTTAGGCCTCAAACACACATATATGCATGAAATGAACACTAAATCACCACATTAACATGCCATAAGAAGCAGCAACAAACAGCTCAAAGTTCAACCATAAAAACTGATGCAAGGAAGGAATGAAATTAAGCTATGCCATGTCTCAAATTTGCAGCGGCAATGATGTATGAAAACAGGGCAAAACAGGGCATAAAAGCTTAAGAACATCTAGCTAACATGTAGAACACCTTATATACTTCATGTCCATGAAATTTCACACGAAATGGACCTCAGGAAGTCATCAAACGAAGCAAAATTCTGACAGTAAATTCAAACCGGGAGGAGCAGGGTATATTGTCACGTTTGAGGTTGAAATGGAGCATGAAATCAAGGCAAAACAAAACATATTCATAGAGTAACATATGTAATACATAACCATGCATTAATACACAAAATTGGATACAAGAATTCATCAATCATACTTCAAAAACATGACAACAACTTGGTGAAAATGAGCAGATTTGTAGCAGCAGTTTATAAGGTGCAAGAACTCAAGTTTGCAGCAAAATAAAGTATGAAATCAGGGCAAAACGAAGCACATTCATAGAACAACATGTATATTATATAACCAAGCATTAGCACACGAAATTGGAGGCAAAAATTCAATCATTTGAACTCAAAAACGTGACAGCAGTTCAGTTCGCACATAGCATACAAATAGGCTTCATGTTTCGGTTTAGGAGCTGAAAATGGATCTAAAAGCTTGCAAGAGCAGGGCTAACATGTAAAGCAATTAGTATGCAACATCTCCATGCAAATTCACACGAATTGGAAGCCATTAACTCAAGCAACAAGGCACAAAATGTCACAGCAGTTCCGAAACAGGGGAGCAGATTTCTAGCTTAGGTTTGAGGCTCAAAAACTCATAATTTCATCAAAGGATCTCAAGAGAAAATCATCCAAACATCATATACTATCAGTTAAGCATCAAATGATCAAAGAAACACGTGCATATACTTCATTTTTTGAGCAAGAAATCAGCCACAAAGCATGCTAATACATAAGAGCAAAAATCCCCAAAATCCCTCTTCATGCTCCTACCCAAACCCTAATTAAATATGATGCAAAACAAGTATTAAATGGATCAAAACTTGTATAAAAGTGTAGAGAATACAAAAATATACATACCTTGAAGATTTGGAGAAGAAAGATGGTGATTTGAGCTCAAAATCCACAAAAAGGGGCCAAAGTTCTTCTCTTCTCTTCTCCTCCTTTGTCTCGATCATTTGCAGCAAAAGGGAGGGTGTTTGGCTCGGTTTCAAGGGCTAGGAGAAGGTAAGGGATAATTAACTCAGCTCCAAGGATCTTGGTTAGGCTTTGGTTAAGTTAGAATGGGTCCCAATAAGAAGACTAGTCAAAGAAAGTGGCTTTAGCACAAGCTGTTCGTTCCGGGAGAAAAACGAGGATCCAAATAGGCTTAGAAAAATACCAATTCAGGTTCCTTGGTTTCATCTCTTTGTTACGAGTCCGATGCATCTTCCGGAATTCGAATCCGAATTCCCGAGCTCAAGTTATGGCCTCCGGAACATGAGGCGCGCTAAAACTAGTTAGGCCCTCATGTCCCTCGTCAAATACATAAGGTTTAAAACCTCAAAAAACGAACACGAAAACTTAAAACGAGCATGCAAACACATTCATAACTCACATATATCACGCATATCAAAATTTCACAAAAATCGGAATTGAATTCCGGCATATAACGAGCAAATTACGAGCATGCAGACTTAAACGTTTAATTTCAAAGTTCATAATATAAACAATTAATTTCATATAATCTCAAATAATCATACAAGCATTAAAATAACACTCAAATACGTAATTAAATAATTAATTGCGCACAAAACTCTCCCGTTACGGCGTACCTGGAAATCCGAACGATCGGGATGTCACAAACAACGAAAAACTCCGAATTCAATTCACGCATAAACGAATTAATCCATAACAAATTCCGTACATATTCAAATAAGAATCATTCAAATCCATAAGAAATATTTAAAATAAGAATTAAAAGAGTAAAGAATATGAATTTAAATAATGTAAATCGCGCACATACGTCATACCTGTACGGTCTGGAAGTCGGGGTGTCACAATCCTTCCCCCTTAAAAAGGACTTGTCCTCAAGTCCGAACCGAGTTCTCAAACAAATCCGGATACAAACTCTTCATCTTTTCCTCGGTTTCCCAAGTGGACTCCTCTGATTTCTGATCCCTCCAAAGTACCCTGACTAAAGGAATCTGTCGGTTTCCCAATTCTTGCATTTTTCGATCCTGAATTGCAACTGGATGTTTCTCAATTGTCAAATACGGCTCTAACTGAACCTCTTCAACTGGGAGAATTGTTGCCTCATCGGGATAATACATACGGAGCTGGGAAACGTGAAACACCTTGTGTATCTCGGTCAAATTTGGCGGTAAATCCAATCTATACACCGCTTCTCCAATTCTTTCTAAAATCTCAAACGGTCCAAGGTATTGAGGACTGAGTTTCCCACCTTTACCTATTCGAGTGAAACCCTTTCTCGGAGATACTTTTAAAAAGACTCTATCTCCCACGTCGAACTGTAAAGGCCTTCTTCTTCTGTCAGCGTAACTCTTCTGACGAGACTGAGCCGCTTTCATTCTTTGCCTAATCTTATGAACCTTCTCAATAGTAGCAGTAATATTTTCCTTAGGTTCGGCTCTCTCGAGTTTATGCTCTTCAGTCCATCTCCAATCCTCAAGATCCCAAAATAGAGGAGATCTACATTTCCTCCCATATAAAGCCTCGTAAGGAGCCATTCCAATTGAACCCTGATAGCTGTTATTATAAGAAAATTCAACCACAGCCAGATGCTGGTCCCACTTATCTTGAAAATCCAAAACACACGCCCTGAGCATATCCTCCAAATACTGAAGGATGCGAAGCAGTACTAAACTTGAGCCTAGTGCCCAAGCATCTCTGAAGATTCTGCCAAAAGATCGAAGTGAGTTTCGGATCCCGATCCGAAACTATACAGACTAGAATTCCGTGTAATCTTACAATTTTCCGCACATACAACTCTGCTAGTTTCGGTACCTTATCCGACATCCGAACTTTAAGAAAATGGACAGACGTAGTCAATCTTTCGATAATCACCCAAATTCAATCGAACCCTCCTTTAGCTCTAGGCAAGCCGGACACGAAGTCCATGGTCACTTGCTCCCACTTCCACTCGGGAATAGGAAGTGGTTGGAGAGTTCCTCCCCGTTTTTTGATGTTCTGCCTTCACCTTTTGACACGTTAGACATCGCTTTACGAAGTTCGCGACGTCCCTTTTCATGCCATTCCACCAGAACTTCTCTTTCAGGTCTCGATACATCTTAGTACCTCTCGGATGAATCGAGTACCCCGAGCGATGTGCTTCTTCCAAAATCAACCTCCTAAGCTCGGTTGGAACACAAACTCTTGATTCGAACCTTAACAAACTTGAATCATCTAATCCAAACTTAGAATCCTGGTTCTCTTGCGAACGAGATAACAATTTCAGAATCTCAACATCTGAGGCCTGAGCTTCTAGTAACTGTTGTTTCAAATCCGGTATAATTGTGAGATTAGCCAACCAAGTCCCTGAAACCAGAATCTCTGAACCTGAATTTGAAGAACTTGTCCCCAAACTGGTCAAGCCCGCCTTTCCACTCAAGGCATCAGCTACCACGTTTGCTTTACCCGGATGATATTGGATCTTACCGTCATAATCCTCGAGCAATTCCATCCAACGCCTCTGCCTAACATTTAAATCCTTCTGAGAAAAAAGATATTTGAGACTCTGATGATCCGTAAATACATCGAACGTGGTACCGTAAAGATAGTGTCGCCACTTCATCAAAGCGAACACAACCGCAGCTAATTCCAAGTCATGGGTAGGGTAATTCTTCTCATGCTCCTTCAATTTTCTCGAAGCATAAGCTACCACTCTACCATGCTGCATTACAACACAACCTAGACCTTCCTTAGATGCATCCGTGTAAACTGCATAACCCTCGGTGCCCTCGGGTAGGGTAAGAACTGGTGCTGAAGTCAATTTCACCTTCAGAGTCTGAAAACTTGCTTCACACTTATCATTCCACTCAAACTTCACTTCCTTCTTAGTCAGATGAGTCCACGGAGCAGCAATCTTAGAAAAATCTTTAACAAATCTTCTGTAGTAACCGGCCAACCCGAGAAAACTTCGAATTTCAGATGCATTCTTCGGTCATTCCCAACGAAGTACGGATTCAATCTTAGACGGATCCACTTCAATTCCATTACCCGAAATAATATGACCCAGAAATATAACCCGATTGATCCAAAACTCGCATTTGCTAAACTTGGCATATAACTTATGTTCCCTTAAGGTTTCCAAAACAATCCGAAGATGCAGGCATGCTCTTCAGCCGACTAATACACCAGAATGTCGTCTATAAAAATTACCACAAACTTGTCAAGGAACTGCCTGAACACTCGGTGCATCAGTTAACCCGAAAGGCATTACAGTTAACCCGAAAGGCAGTTCAGGCATTGCAACGAACCCAAAATTACCACAAACTTGTCAAGGAACTGCCTGAACTGCCTGAACACTCGTTGTAATGCCTTTCGGGTTAACTAATGCTCCGAGTGTTCAGGCAACTCTTGACAAGTTTGTGGTCATTTTTATAGACGACATTCTGGTGTATTCTAAGTCGGCTGAAGAGCACGCTCAGCATCTTCGGATTGTTTTGGAAACCTTAAGGGAACATAAGTTATATGCCAAGTTTAGCAAATGCGAGTTTTGGATCAATCGGGTTATATTTCTGGGTCATATTATTTCGGGTAATGGAATTGAAGTGGATCCGTCTAAGATTGAATCCGTACTTCGTTGGGAATGACCGAAGAATGCATCTGAAATTCGAAGTTCCCTGTTCAGGCAGTTCAGGCAATTCATGCATACGGATGGAGCATTAGTTAACCCGAAAGGCATTACAACGAACCCAAAATGACCATAGCGAGTGTTGAATCCAGTCTTAGGAATATCCTCCTCTCTAATCCGCAGCTGGTAGTAACCTTGCCTCAAATCTAACTTAGAATAGACCTTAGAACTTGTAAGATATCAAACAACTCCTCGTGTGAGGCAACGGATACTTATTCTTCACCGTCATCCGATTCAGCTCGCGATAATCTATACACATCCGTAACGTTCCATCTTTCTTCTTTACAAATAGAACGGGAGCACCCCACGGAGAAGTGTTCGGACGAATGTACCCACAAGCTAGAAGTTCATCAAGCTGCGACTTTAATTCCTTTAACTCCACAGGAGCCATTGTATAGAGAGTCTTCGAAAAAGGCTCTGCTCCGGGATAGAGGTCAATTACAAATTCGATGTCCCTATCAGGCGGTAAAGAACCCAGGGTCTTAGGGAAAACATCGATATACTCTCGCATGACCTCCGTCTCTTTAAGTTTGGCCTGATCCTTCTGTCTATTCAAAAGATAGGCCACAAAACCTGTTGCACCGTCCCGGACCAGTCCACTAGCCTCGACAAAAGAAATAAACGGGCTTGACTTAACCTTCTCGCCCTTAAACACCACTGAACCGAAGGAAACTTTCTTCTCCCGACAATCCATCTGAGCCCCATACTCATACAACCAATCCATCCCCAAAATAACATCATACATCTGCATAGGCGTTTCAATCAATTCTGTAAGAAAGACTCGGCCTTCAAAGCTAATTGGACAACCCCGAAAAATCCTGCAAGATACCAAGCTACCACCAATAGGGGAACTAACCACGTAATCATGCGCACATAAAGAAACAGGCAAGCACATAGTAGCAACAATGTCCCGATAAATAAATGAATGAGTAGCCCCGGGATCGAATAATGCATGTAATGTAGTGCCATGGATGCTCATAGTACCTTCGATCACAGCGTTTGGGTCGATATCCACAGCTTGCTCCTCCTCAGCTCCCAACGCATATGCCCTAGCTGGAATTGCAGGCCTCGGATTGTCTTTCTTTTTCGGGCACGTGCTCACCATATGATCCGGTGCTCCACAAATGAAACACCTTTTATGAAGTCTGAAGCAATTATCCACGTGGTGAGGACCCTTGCAGTAGGTACATTGCACTTTAGGTGGCGCCGGAAGTGCTAAAGGTTGCTTGGCTTGAGTTGGTCCCGCTGGTCTGAATGGTTTGTTCTGAGGCTTAGCCTGTTGAAAAGTTTGAAAGGCTGGCCTCTTCCCAAATTTATTCAAAGTCCCTCAGCTGGACCCTTGCCCTGAATGTACACTCTTTCTCCTCAAAACCACTCTATCTTCGACCCTTAGAGCCTTATCAACTACTTTCGCCCACGTGCTCGTATTGGCTGCTTCCAAAGCATCTTTCATATCTTCACGTAATCCTTGGAGGAACTGAGAGGCCTTCGCTTCATCGTCATTGGTTATATTAGGGGCATAGCCGGAGACTCTCAAATTCGTTGATATACTCAGTCACAGACATACTTCCTTGTTTGAGATCCATAAATTTCCTTGAGCGTCGATTCCTTGTAGCTTTGGGAATATATTTGTTCTTGAATTCCTAAACAAATACCTCCCACGTTATCTCTTCTCCGGATGCTTCCAACTTCCCTTGCACACTCGACCACCAACTGTAGGCCTGGCCCTGGATCATGGTAAGTGTGCATTGTAGCTTCTCCATAGGCCCACACGGTATGAGATTCCACACCCGGTTGGTTTGTACGAGCCATTCTTCCGCTTGAACGTCATTTCCACAAATGAAAACCGGTGGATTCTGATTTTTAAACTCCCGAAGAAGAGCAGTAATAGCATTCCCTCCATGATTCCCAGCCTGAGGTGCATTATTCCTTTCCTGAGCTCTTTGATCCAAATATACCGCTAATCTCTCCATAAAATTTTCGGGGTCCATTTGCGGTGGTGGTGGAGGGTTATTTTCATGTTGTGGAGAATGATCCCGGTGATGTCGATGTTCCGGAGATCTATCTCGACGATGGTGTCGTCGTGGAGGCATATTCTCTGTAAATCAAAAGATTCCAATTCATATGCATGCGGGCCACCACATCCTCTGTAATTCAAAAATTCCACCTTAAAAATGTAGCGCCCAGAACGGTGGGCCACCACATCCCCTGCACCTAAACCCGAACCCACATATGAAATGGATTTCCATACATGAGTCCAAGTTCAAGCGAACAGGAACCTACACTCACACGCTAGGCTAAGCGGGGCTAAACTCGAACAGAGCGCGCAAATAAACAAAACAGATATGCGGAAGCAGTAAACAGGATCGAAAAGAGCTCTAAAACTAACATATACATCACATACAATGGCCTCACGGCCCAAAAGATCGAGTATGTACATCAAAAGTCCATAATTATTCAAAATACAACTCTGGCATCAAATACATAATAAGGGTATCCAAAATGCAAGAAGTACGAATGCGACTCGACCTAGACACACAAGTACAAGACCAAGACTCGCACTTCCCCGCCTAGCTCGGTACACCTGAAAGGGAAAGGAGAGGGTCAGTCTCACAAGTCGACTGAGTGAGGGGCTTAACACACCCACAACTTAAATACGTATAGAGCATAGCATAAATCAAAAGTGATAGTCATGAATCGAGGCTAGGGTTTTACACACCAAAACCATTTCCCGAAGCTAACATATAGTAAGAAAAGCACCTATCTCGATCCATAATCTACCAGTCAAACATAACCAAAAGCCAGGCGAGAACGGACTATCCCTTACTCCTTCAAACATACATATCAAATCACAAATCCACCCTCGCATCCATGGTGTATCGGGAATCAAACCCTAACACCTACATTACCAAAAACATACGGGGTAGCTAACCCACCATATGCCTTCCCCGGTTATCCACCGAGGGCTCAAGATATCACGCCTTCCCAACCTCCCTAGGTCGCACGTGAATATCTCAAATGAGAGCGTGCACAGGGGTCAAACCCAGCGACCCCGTGGTCGTCCCGGGTCTTCCTTACCCACGTCTCCAGGGCCCACATAACAAAACGGACCAAACTCCCATCTTTCAGGGCACAACTCGCTCAACATAACAAAACGTACTAAAAGAGATTCAAAACTCAAGCTTATATATGCTCTTACTTATATCATTTCCATAAAGTTCAAATCTTCCACAAGATCAAAAACATAATTTAAGCACTCATATTTAAATATGTATAACATATCCGCATGCGAGTGAGAAATCATCACATTATAGGCCATAGGTTAATAGCTAATAATTCCTAACCTCACCTTAACAAAAGAGACAAAAGGTAGGATCGAACGGCAACCAACCACCTAAGCTTCGGGCTCTTGCGCGACCGGAAGAAGCTCTGAAATGCAAAAGAGAACAAGACCTGAGACTTAGACTCAATTATGAACCAGATAGACGCTCGGCAATGCTTGTGAATGCAAGGAATGCAATTGAAATGCATAAATATGCCAAATAAATCCTACCAATTCTTATTCACACAATTCTTATCAAATAAGGTCATAAGTTCAAAACAAGGCATATAACGCATAATATAACAAGCTAACATTACATACAAGTCATAAATAAAGAAAGAAAATACAAAGAAAAACAACGAAGCGATAAAACGAGCAAGTGCCGCCGCCATATTTTCAAATGACACGGCCGTGTTGGGTTTTAGTTCAAAATGGACACGGCCGTGTCTGATTTTATAAAAATAATTTGCCCCAAGTCGAGAGGCTGACACGGCCGTGTCCAAAACATGTACAAAGTTGACACGGCCGTGTTGTCCCTTCGTCTTCGAAAAAAAAATACAGCAGCTATAGTAACTCTGCGCCAAAAAATAGAGGAAGAAACAGAGCAACACGCAGCAACAACCTCAAGCCACAAAACTCATACAAACCAAGGCAAAATCACTTCATGATCAACATATAATCTCCCAACTATCACAAAAGTTCAAGAATCATCATATATCTCAAGTTCATCCAAGCAAGAATTTGAATTCCATTAATGGTAACCTTCACCAAGCTCAACCATAATCAAAAGGGAAATCATATAATCAATTTAGAGTCATAAGAGATCAAATATAAAACTTTAAATCAAAGCTCAACTCCATGAAACCAAGGTGATCATCAAACCCTCATAATTCATGCCATTCTCCATATTCACTCCAAACATAGCTCAAAGCATGGAATTAATAGCTCAAAATGATCATATAATCATGTACATATCAAATACTAACTTGCCCCTTGAAGAAGATGAAAGAAAATGAAGATTAGAGCTCAAATTCTCCTTGGGGGAAATAGTGCGGGTTTGAAGCTTTGAACTCCAAAGTTGCTGCACCTTTTCTCTCTTTTCTTGTATGTATCGAGATAGAGGAGAGGGAGAGATGATAGTATATGGTGTTGGTGGGTTGTGGGGCCATGGTTGAGGGTAATATGCCAAGAATTGAGGGACTAAAGTGCAAATAGGTGAAAGGTAGTCATATAGGAGCGAGGTAAGTTTCCGGTAGGATTTTGGAGTATCGAATGATCTTAAAAGGTTATGAGGCTTAGTCCATCGAACTCGAATCGTCAAAACGAGCTCAACGTTAGGGACGGAATTCGAATCCGAATTCCCGAGCTCAAAATACACACATTGAAACCTAAGCTGCGCTAAAAGCGTTTTAGCCTCCTTTAGGTTCCAAACAAAGCAAATAATTCAAAAGCTCAACGAATAGATTCGAAAACACAAAACGAATATAAATCAAAGTTCATAACATGTAAATTCCCAACATACTAAAACAACGAAAAACTCTGAATTCAATTCAAGCATAAACGAATCAATCCATAACAAATTCCATACATATTCAAATAAGAATCATTCAAATCCATAAGAAATATTTAAAATAAGAATTAAAAGAGTAAAGAATATGAATTTAAATAATGTAAATCGCGCACATACGTCATACCTGTACGGTCTGGAAGTCGGGGTGTCACATGTATTATTATGTATTGCATGATCACGTATTCAAAGTATTAAGTCATGTTTATTGTACACGGTCGGAGATTTGTTGGAGATTTATGCCCCCTCACTCGCCGAGCCATTATGATTATTCATGAATTATGAACTTAAGGAATTTAATATGAATTAGTCGTAAAGTCCGAGCACTGCTTATCTATTTTCTTGCCCTTCGCGGGAACTAACTTCAATTAAAATATTGTTCGGGATTTATGACTTGCATGCGCATGTTTCTATATATATGTATAGCTCCTGCTCACTCAGTCTTCTAGGGACTGACCCCTCTTTTCCCCACTTTTCAGTTTTCTTGCAGGTGTAGCTAGGCGGGAGTCAAGTCTTAGCTTTCTTTCGAGTCTCACTTGTACACTCGAGTTACGTTTTACATGTGTATTATGTTTACTTGTATCATGTATTTAAATAGGCCTGTGAGCCAACGCATGACTTATAAATTATTGAATTATTGAATATTGTTTTGGGACAGGTTGCATGAGTAGTTGAACCCGTTGTTAGGATGCATGTTGGATTTAAATTTATGTAATGGAACTATTGGGCTTGTAGCCATTATTGAAATTCATGTTAATGATTATTGCTTCCGCATTGCACTCGTCAGGTTGTTGAATTAATTGGTACAGGGTTAGATTCCGCCTAGCCAAGGAGTTCTTTTTTTTATTTTTGTCACCCGTTCGCTATGAGTCCGGTACTTGCTGGATCATCAATTTCACGTGTGGGCTAGACTTGTAGTGCGGGGGATGTGGTGCCTATCGTCCCGGGTGCTACATCCTAAGGTGGTACCAGAGCCCGGTTGCAAAACCGGGGTCTCTAGCGTCGTGTCGTGCCAAGTATAGGTCGAACGGCTTACGAACAACGTGTCAACGTGTGCACCGCATTGATCATGAGCATCATTATTGAAAATTTGACATGGAAAATGTATTATTAAATGTGTTTAACTTTAATTTTGCTGAATTATGTGATACATTTTGCATCAATACGTGCCTTTGATGCTAATTATGTGTCATATGCATTTACTAACCGGCATGCATTATTTGAATGGAGTTGTGAATTGTAGGATATTACTATAATATTAAACCACGGCCAATCCCTATGATCACAACCACTTGGCACAAGTACTCTTTACGGACATGGGTGATTGAAAAAGGCTCCGGAGGTTAAGAAAGATTCAGGTGATTGGTGATCTTCGTGACAACATTATAAGTTAGAAGCTCGGGCTTGAAATGGAAACTACATTTTGGGAGAAGACTTGGCATGGATAAGAAACCATGCTCCTCAAGGCAAGGGAAGTGATTGGAGATCTGAAAGGTAAGATCTGGAATAGAAGACTCCGTATATGGGAATAACCTATGGGTTCTATTGTTGTTGGTAGGGATTTGATGAGATGATCGTGGGACATGTGATGTATACAGTCCACTATATCAACATACACGCATACTCTACGAAGATTATATAGCTGGATTCATGAAGGGGATAAGCAAGATATTTGGATTGGTATTTAAGTTCAAGGTTCGGTGGAAGTTGAGGTTGCTTGTCCATTGGAACCCTTCAAGGTTGGAACAAGGAAGTTTTATTCGGGGATTCGTAATGTGGCGCAAGAGATACGAAGAAGAGAAGCATTAGAGAAAACGAATCAACGTGGTGAGTACCACATTATGGAAGATATGAAATAATAAAGAGAAACGATAAAGAAAGACAAAAAGCATTTGGAAGGAAATTATGTGCTCAAGTGTAAACTATAGGAGGACGAGTCATTCAACTAAATTGAATTCACAAGAGAAAAGTTAAAGGGGTTTGATCAAGAAGAAATTAGGTTCAAGAATCACGAAATTTCGGATCATGGAGACATGTAAGTCGATTCAAAGAACTCCAAAGATTTGGAAGCCATGGGGAGGCAAGATAACCTAATTGACATTTAAGTTCGGCATATGGAAAGACTCAAGAGGCTAGTTTCGCGGAAATAGAAGGATTGAGTTTTATGACAACTTGGATTTTGGGAGCTCACAAGAGGTACAAGGAAGCATGGGAATTTAGAGTCGATTTTAGGAAGAACCAATATACCGAGAGGCTCGGGTGTAGAGAACTTGGAACTCAACCTGGCCTCTGGATTTTGGGCACACGGGTAGATCCAAGAAGAATTAAGGAAGCTAGCAGACCGTGGGTATACAAGAAGTGATCGATGGGTCCGAGTACAAAGAATCAATTTGCCGAGCTAAATATTGCCACTACGGTGAAAGGTACTTGCATTCATGGCACGTGCATCATACATCGTGTTAATTTTTAATCCCGCTTTATATTCGTTTAACTGAAATAATTTTCCTAATATGATGTATACCTTGATTGTCCCAAATGTGGTACATGCATCGAGCAGTTTTACCCGGCCTATATAGGTTATGACTTTAATTATCTAATATTGAATAACATGTAACATTAAATTAAATCATGTAACAAACTAAATTACTTAAGTATGATCATAAATTAATTAAAATGTAACATATAACATGTCATAATAATTGTCACATAATTAAATTGTCACATAATGAAATTATGTAACACATTTTCTAATAAACTATACTTTATGTAACATAATTCATAAATTTCATAAAATTAATACATAAATTTAAACACATAATTATGCATAAATAAAACATATAATATAACCTAAATTCTAGTATAATCAAAGCATAAAATAAAAACATAAATTAAAACCTAAATTAACTAATTAAAACATAAAAAATAAATAAAACTTACCTAGAATGGGGGGTGGGTGTCGGACCTCTTTAGGGAGAAAAGAGAAAGTGTGAGCATGAAATGAGAGCCTTAGGCACTTATTTATAGTTATGGAGAGGGACCTTTGTGCAAATAATATTTACTTTAGGGACTTGGAATGGGGTAACTTTAGAAAATACCCTAAAGTAGGTTTGCTCTTAGTAAAATTGATAGGAGAGGGGTATTTTCGTAATTTCACCTTCATCCTACGTATTTTAGGAGCTTAAAAAGTTTCAAGAGCTAGAAAATAAAATTAGCTTCGAAACGGTTACTCATGGGTCGAAATCGGACATACGGTTTAAAAGTTATAAGCTTCGGAAGAAAGGATTTTCCTTAATTTCATAAAATGATTTAATTATAAAATAAATGCTAGGGTATGATTTAAAGATCTGAAATTTTTCCAAAAATGTAGAAAAAAAAATGAGGAACGTTATGGCTATGATCTCAAGGGTTAAAAGGTTTTGCCGGTGGAAATATATTCCACCGACGGAAAAATATTCTTTGAAAATAAATCCTTAAATTGCTCTGGACATACAAACGAAGCCTCGAAGCACTGAAAAGCAAACTGAAAAATTTAGAAAAGATGTGTGTATAAGTCCTCCAGTGTTTCTTTAATAAAACAGAGTAGTGATAATTCGGAAAATGAATAGTACTTTTGACAAAAATTCCCAAAATGCCCCTAATGATCAAGAAAGGATTTCGAAGCTTGGAAAATATGTTCATATGACTGGGGAACATGAGTTATGAACCTCTAGGGTTCCAATGAGATGTTAGGGCAATGTAGGCTCGGGAAATGAGTAGTAAATTTGGTTCGTGGTAAGGAAATCCCCCCTAAAACACAATACGACCAATGAATGCACATTGTTCACATTAGAATGCAATGTCTGAACATTTGTAAAGATGAACCAAGTTATATAAACGTATTCTTGTTATCCTTGATTTACTATTTCGAGCTAGGTCCTGATACGGGCTGTTACAATATTTACCCCTTAAAAGGAATATGTCCTCAGATTCCACAACCATTCCAGGGACAACCTTGGATCTTTGTCAAAACTTTATTGGCCAGTACCTCATTAAATCTCACAATCTTCTCTTAATATTGTTTTGCCAAACAGTTAACCCTATTCACTGTCTTAACTGGCAAGAAATATACCGATTTAGTCTGTCTTTATATCTCAAGATTCCGTCTTCACTAGTTCTGGATTTTGGTCTCGTCATCCTTTGTCCTTGAATTTTAACCATTCCTTGATCCACTCATCCTTAGATTGTGTTTTCATCCCTTTCTCTTTCATTGGTGATAAAATACCAGGTTAGCCAATCTAGTTTTCCGACTTTGCGCATCAGCTACCACGTTAGCTTCTCAGAACGGTATTGAATTATACTGTCACACTCTTTCTGAATGAACAGGTAGCACAAATTCTTTTCCCCACTTAATAAGGGCGAAAACGATTGCTGGTAACTCCAAATCATGTGTAGGGTAATTGATCTCTTGTGGCTTAAACTTTCTTGGAGTACACTCTATTACCTCGCCATGTTGCGTCAAAATGCCACCTCATCCTTCTTTTGAAGCCTCTGTATAAGCGGTTAATCACTAGTAAAACATTGATATCCTTTTAACTCTTAAAAGTTTTGCTCGCCTTTTAGTGTCCCTTCAAACTTTCCTTCTTTCCTGTCCCCTTGGTGAAGGTTACAACTAGTCCTGAGATGCTTATCACAAAATTTCAGCAATATCCTAGTACCCCAAAGTGTTCTTCTCTTCAAAGGAATTCTTTTATGTTCCTATTTCATGATTAACTTGAACTTCGAGAGATCCACACTGTCCTCTAAGCAAGTTGTGATATGACCGGGAATAGTGACTCTTTCTCTAGCTAAAATTTAGCATTGATTGAATTTGGCGTATGGCTTGTGATCTAGCAAAGTCTCCATCATTAAAGCAAAAAGGTTCTGTGTATCTTTCCAATGAAGTTAGTGCTGCTGTAGAACCCGATCTTTATTCTAGTTCACCAGAAACCGTTAATAAAACTCCAATTATCCGAAACCATTTCTTCAGATTTACTCTTTAGTTGATTCAAAATTCATCACTGTCTCTATCTTGGAGAATTTAACTTTGACTTCCTGAGCCGAAGATGATATGATCAAAGAGTGTTTCTCTTCCCGGCCAAGACTGTATCCACTGAACTTGGCATGTGACCTGTGACCCGGCGAAGTGCCCAACACGGTTCGTTATACGACTCATGTATCCTTGACCCTTTGATATCTCAGGACGAGACCACTGGAGAACCGGTCAAGATACGATTAGAAAAACCATTGCATTCTCAATTACTGCAGGCGTAATAGTTAATTCCACAATATCTTTGTGAAATTGGAGTGCCCTTAATTTATCATTCAAGCCGGCCTTGGAGCATTCGGATTTATCCTTCATTTGAAAATACATCTTGAGGAATATTCAGAAGTCTCATAATTTATCGAATAACTCCTCGATCAGAAGTATAGAGCATTTCAGTTTTCTTCAAATTAATATACCAGCTAAGTGTCTCACTTAACCCGAGTGTTCCTTAAAACAAGGCGTTATGATGATTTCACTTTAATTCCATGACTTCAATAAGTTACTTCTTCAATTCCCTTTGTACTCAGTTCGGGTTGTTTATTGTGGTGCTCTTTGGAAGGGAACTTATTGCGAAGATAGTTTGTGTAGTACTATCATACTTGTGGGCAGGAGACAACAAATTTGAGTGTTCACGAATTCCTTTAAAAACTCACATGCTACCTCCATTTCTCTGCTAAAATTTGATCGTTATCACCTGTTCACAAGACAGACGATGTGTACAACATCTCTTTTCCCAAGTTTATCTGTTAACTCCTCATAACAACTGCTTTGTTTTCTTTTGAGTCTCAACTTTAATCCTTTCCTATGATGACCCCCAAATCTCAGTAGCATAACAAGATTCGATGAATAGTAGCGATTGACACCCGATAAAGTTATGCGTTTATATACCAATTGGGTAACCAAGCAAATATCAAAACGGATTTATCATAATGCTTGCATGAGCAAGTACTCAATAGGAACAAGTACGCACATATATAACTTTGATGCAATGAATGCATGGCGCCAGGTTTGTAGAACCCTAACTGGCGTGTTAAGAGTGTGTACGACACTTCTGGCCATGTCAGCGAAATCTAAGTTCCCAATTCATTCCAAAATATGTACTTTTTGAAGCCAAAAACGACAATTAAAGTATAATGCATGTAGGTTAAGAATGGTTCACAGAATATCATAGAGGCGATGTTCATGAAACAAGTATACGTATTACTGTGCACTTATTATCAATATCAAGTACATATCATGGTGGGGAACCAAAGCGAATCAGTGTTTAGTATTCAATCAGCAATAACTTGTGTAAGTGTTAACCATGAGTCTGTTTTGCGAGATACTATCTGTGCCTCCCGGCTCTTCTAGCGCTGGATTAGCCGGAGTGGTTCCTGTTCTTATTCCTGGGGCCCAGGGGCTTGTGTATTGAGTGAACCGGGGAGGTATTGGGCCGACGGTGACCTCTTGCACGAGTCCCATCCTGTTGGACTACCCGTGATGCGAACCTCAACGAACCCGCCGTGAGAACCGTCGTCAATAGCTTGGAATAAACTCCCGGATCGTCCAAATAAGGTTGAAATAAGTTATATTGACCCCGTTGCTATGAAGAACCAGAAACCAATATTATAGAAGTCAAAATATCAAGTGATTGCACTTGAGATTTCAGCAAGTTCTACACAAGAACAAGTTGGAGAAAATTCTCTCAATTTAAATTCTGGATAAAGGTTGAATTACAAAGTGTCTTGACTCCTAAATATAAAAGAGAATGTTAGGAAAACTAAAAGACACTCTAATCCCGCCACTATCTAAAGAGCCCTAAAAAGGTTGGGTAAAACATGCCCAAAATCAGCTACAAACCTTAAAAAGAAAAGCCCAACATAATAATATAATAGCCTAGGCCCAAAAATACACAAATAAAGGTCAAATGACTTAATAATCAGCAATAAAAATATTGAAGGCCTTTTCACTCGAATTTTGAAAGCCCACTTTATTAGTTTGGATCAGCAGGCTTTCAACTTGTTCTTGAATCTTCTTACCCCGAGCTCTTGTAATTGGCCCACTTGGATTTTGATTTTTAGCAGCTGACTCCTTTTCCTCCATTGTGCAATGACCTTCTTCTTGATCAGCTTCATTCGGGATAAGACTTCCATGCTTCTTATCATTCCCCCCTTCTTGAAAAGGATTCGTCCTCGAATCTGGATCAGAAAAGAAAGGAGATAGATCAGAAACATTAAAGGTCGAACTCACTTTATACTTACTTGGGAGGTCAATTATGTAAGCATTGTCATTAATCCTCTCCAAAACTTGGAATGGTCTATCTCCTCGAGGGTCAAGCTTAGACTTTCTTTGTTGAGGGAAACGCTCTTTTCGAAAATGAACCCAAACCCATTCTCCTGGTTTGAAAATAACTTCCTTTCTTCCTTTGTTAGCATGGACAACAACTTGTTCATTTCTCTTTAGTATGTGTTCTCTAGCATCCTTGTGCATTTTCTTTACCAATTCTGCCTTTTTCTTTCCATCTATGCTGGTTAATTCATTAAACAGGTAAAGGAAGCAAATCCAAGGGGGTTAATGGGTTAAAACCTTACAAGTTCAAATGGTGAATAAGATGTCGAAGAATGCGCTGCTCTATTGTATGCAAATTCAATGAATGGAATGCATTCTACCCAAGTCTTGGAATATGACTTAAAAACAGCACGCAAAAGAGTTCCCAATGTTCTATTAACAACCTCAGTTTGCCCATCAGTTTGGGGATGACAAGTTGTAGAAAACAATAATTTTGTCCCCAATTTCCCCCATAATACATGCAAAAAATGACTCAAAAACTTGACATCACGATCACTAACAATCGTTTTAGGAACACCATGAAGTCTAACAACTTCTTTGAAGAACAATCCAGCTACATGTGCGGCATCGTTTGTTTTGTTACATGGGATGAAATGAGCCATTTTTGAAAATCTATCAACGACCACAAAAATAGAATCCTTCGCATTCTTAGATCTAGACAATCCCAAAATAAAATTGTAACACCCCGGAGCGGAGGGCGCCACATCCCCCGCACCATAGCCCAACACGGGTAACAAAATGGGAACTCCGCTCCCGTATTGAACCATGGCGAACGGGTGACAAACAAAATTCACCTCTAGGCTAGGCGGTCTAAACCCTGAACAGAGTGCGCAACAAAATGAATCGAAAGTGCGGAAGCTGCAGGATCACATAACAAAACCAAATCTATACATACAAACTTAAGGTAAAATAAACAGTTTACATCATGCTTTGCCTACTCCGGGCCAAATAGGACATGCATAGCTTTTAATTACAAAAACAAAGCTTATAAGTATTTATACATAGTACCAAAGCGAAAAAGTAAATATGCAAATGCAAGGACTCTACAACGACTCGAACAACTCCCAAGACTCGAAAGACGACCGCCGCCTAGCCAAACTCTCAACCGAGCACCTGCAAAGCTCAAAATAAAAGGGGAAAAAGGGGAAAGAAGCAACGAGGGTCAGTCCTAGTGACTGGTGAGGGGGCTACACACGCACACATACGTATAAGTAGGAGCATAGCATATTCAAATCGAAAGTGTTCATGAACCGGGTGTGGTTTTTGCACTCCAAAAAGTTTAACACGTGATACTATATATATATAAAGAAAGGTTTAGGGCCGAAGGCCAAAGTTAACCAAGTTTTAGAAGTTATAAGTCCACCCCGTTTCACAAACCGTATCGGATACAAAAGCAAAACATAAACGTAACAACACGGCGAGAACGAGTTCTCGCACACTTACTCATACCAAAACAAAACTCATAAACAATCCCACCTTTACACCATTGGGGAAGAGAGGTGCCCCTCTCAACCCTCCACAGAACGAAACTGATGAACCAGAGGATCCCGCCCGGTTCCTTCGACGGCCAACCTTAAAGTGCTCCGTCGGCGTAGGAGAACTAAGTCTCCCGTGAATGGAGTCGAGTTGATGAGAGAACCCGAGATCACATACCACTTCTCCGGGGCCCAAACTGATCACAGAACTCACACACATATCTCACAAAGCTTATACTTATCACGAAAAGCTTATCACACACGCACACCAACCCTTTTCAAAACAAAAGAACGAAAATAGCTTACTTATACATAAAAGCGTTTTCAATGGATTTTATAGCAAATGGGCCAATTCCCGCAAAATACATATCAAACACTTATCTATATATTTATATATAGATATAATTCACATGCGGGCTCAAATTACAAGTAGGGTTCTAGGTCATAATAGCTAAAAGAAAGAAACCTCACCTCCGAGAAGCAACGGGAACAAAGGGAGCAAACGGACGTCTAAAAGACACCCTCGCCAACCAAGGAACGAACCTAAAGGCAAAACAAAGACAAAAGACAAACTTAGACTCAATATGAATCACATTAGACGCTCGGCGGATGCGTATGTATGTTTATGATGCAAAGAATACGAAATGAATCCACATTAGGTCATATAGGAGCATTCGAGGCATATCAGGTCCTATCTCATAACCGAGGACAAAGAATAAAGCATAAATTCACGAGATCAAGCTTAACACATCATATAACAAGTTAATCATGCATACACATCATAAACAAGGCAAGAAAGATCAACAAGAAGCAACGAAACGACGAAAGAAACTCCTCTCGGCCATCACCTACTAAGTGGACACGGCCTCGTCCAAAATGCATAGGAATCGGACATGGCCGTGTCCGGTTTAAATAAATCAGGACCCAAAGTCGAGAGCTTGACACGGCCGTGTCCATTTCCAGTTATAACATGATACGGCCGTGTCATGCGTTCGGGGCTGAAAAAAATAACGCAGCAGCAGTTCAGTTTTTGGAGAGAAAAACAGGGGATTTCGGTGCAAGCCTTGGGGAGTCTCTTATGCCATTGAAAACACATATAACAAGCATGAAAATAACACTAAGTCATTAACAATTCATACCATACAAGTAGCAACAACTGCAGCCACCAAATATGCAAGAAACAAAGCAAGGAAAGGGGGAAGAAATGCATCAAGTTATCATCTAATTCTCAAGCATTCATCAAAGGCCAATCACTCATATCTCAACAACTAAGGAAGAAGATGCAATAAATACATAGAATCAAGTCATAGAAGCAATATATCATCACCCAAACTCAAGAGAATCAAGAAAGAAGCAAGAATCGTCAAATTCATCCAATCTCTACTATTCACATGCTTGTCAAATCTCATGAATCAACCAATGAAATCAGCTCAAATCCACATAAAAGAGAGAAGAGAGAGTGTAGACTACAATCATAAACTTACCTTTCGAATTTATGAAGATTTGGATGTGATTTGAGCTCAAAATCATCAAAATGGCCAAATGGGGTTTTCTTCTCTTCCTTTCTCCTTGGAGCTGATCGTGATTATGGGGGAGAGGAGAATGGATCGGTTATCTTGGGTTAAGGGGCTGAAATGGGGTGTTAACTCAAGCTATAGGTCATGGTTAAGGGTTTGGTTATGTTCAAGTAGGGTCTACCAAGCTTAGTTAGGTCAAAAGGTAGTTCTTAGGCGAAAAGGGCTCGTTTCGGTTGAAAAACGGGGAATCAAATGGGCTTAGAAAAATATGAATCTTAATTCTTCATCTTGCTTTCTTCGTTATAAATCCAACGCATCTTCCAGAATTTGAATCTGAATTCCCGAACTCAAGTTACGCCTTCCGGAACACAAGGTGCGCTAAAGCTCGTTAGGCCCTTATGTCCCTAAAACATAAAACGGTTTCAAAACCGTATCAAACGAACTCAAAAACAAGAGACGAACATAAAGACACATTCATAACACATATAAGTCACACACAGCACGTAATCACAAAAATCGAAAACAAAAACGGACACAAACGGGGCAAGAACGAAACAAAGAAGATGAACACGTATAAGTAAATCACATAAGGTCAAATAAGTTTCAAGTAATTCAAATATATCACATAAAAGTATAATAGACACATAATTCACGTAATTAAATAATTAAAAGCGCACATAGCTCACCCGTGAAGGCGTACCTGGAAAGGCCGGACGAGCGGGATGTTACAAAAATCCATAGAAACATCAGTCCAAGGATGAGCAGGAACAGGTAATGGTTTGTAAAGTCCATGAGGTTTGACTCGAGATTTGGCTTTCATACAAGTTATGCACCTTTGACAGATTCTCTCAACATCCCTTTTCATATGTGGTAAAAAAAAATGTTCCTTAAGAACTTCCAAAGTTTTCAGAATTCCAAAATGTCCCATTAATCCTCCCCCATGAGACTCTCTAACAACTAGTTCACGCAATGAACACTTAGGAATGCAAAGTTTGTTTTCTCGGAATAAATACCCATCTCGCAAGTAAAACTTATCACAAGGTTTTGTTTCACAAGCTTCAAATGCAGCAGAAAAATCAAAGTCACTTGGGTATAATTCTTTGATAAGATCAAAACCCATAAACTTCGCACTAAGAGTAGAAAGAAGAACATACCGTCGAGACAAAGCATCAACAACAATATTGTCCTTACCTTGCTTATATTGAATCACGTACGGAAACATCTCAATGAACTCAATCCATCGTGCATGTCTTCTATTCAAGTTACCTTGGCCCTTCAAGTGCTTTAGTGACTCATGATCAGTGTGAATGATAAACTCCTTAGACCAAAGGTAATGTTGCCATGTTTCCAATGCCCGAATTAGTGCATAGAGCTCTTTGTCATATGTGGAGTAGTTCAATGTAGCTCCATTTAATTTCTCGCTGAAATAAGCAATTGGTCTCTTGTCTTGCATAAGTACAGCACCTACACCAATACCAGAAGCATCACATTTGATTTCAAAAGTTTTGGAAAAATCTGGTAAGAGTAATAAAGGAGCAGAACTTAGCTTTTCTTTCAACATATTGAATACCTTTTCTTGTAACACCCCGACTTTTCGACCGTACAGGTATGACGTCACGACTGGGTTTAGACCGAGAGTTATGTGGCTTTATGTGCTTTAATTGCTAAGTGATTATTTAATTTAATAATTTCTTGAACTAATTGATATTATATGACCTATATGACTTAAGTGATTATGTTAATTAAACTTGTTTAGTATGTTTAATTGTTATTTGAATATTATATTTTGTTTATGTACCTATTTGAACTTCTATGAAATCCTTGGACTCAATTGTACTTTTAATTGGACCCCAATTGATCACCTCCCAAACTTTCGGGATACAATTGAAGCACTTAAATTGTTCAAGGACCGAAGTGCAAATTCCCTCCTCTTCCTCCCTTAATTTCACGATCAAGACCCCCCACCCCAATTCTCATTCTTCTTCTTCTTCTTCTCTTCTTCATCTCCTAAGAGACCTCCCAAACCCTTCATTCCCTTCCTTCCAAAATTGAACCCAAGCAAGAGACAAGAAGTAAGGAGATTTTATCAAGCTTCAAGACAAGAATCATGATCCAATCCTTCTCTTATCCTTCTTCCTTCCAAGGTATATATGAATATATGTATGTGTATATATATATATATATATATATAGGTGTGTATATATATATTGTGAATTTGATGATTTGATTCATGATTTGATGAGTAATATGTATATATATATGTTGTATTTGATTGTTGTTATGTGATTTTGGGTGATTTGGGAGCCAAAATTCGAGCCTTTCCTTGTTTCCCGTCGCCAAACGCAGCTGCTGGAATTGAGGGTCGCGCCCGCGACCGTTTTGTGACCATTTTTTGTCGCGGTCGCGACCAACAATTCGAGACTTGGCCAATTTTCGGTCGCGGCCGCGACTGATTTTCAATGCAATTTTGTCACGGCCGCGACTCCCTCGTCCGAACTCGGAATGACCTGATTTTTGAACCCACGGAAACCTCTTGAAGTGTAGAATATTCTCCAATTGGAATCACTTCAATATATTTTCCCATTTGTGAGATATTATCAATTCTTTTTGGTGTCGCTACTTTTTTGACAATCTGCGATTACCCAATTCACCTCGTTTTGAACCATGATTTGTGCCATATATCATTGAAAAGCTCTATGTGTCTCGTTTAATATCCCACAAGCAAAACTTAATTCCAATTTCTACAACTCAAGATATTTACATTTTCCTACAGCTTGTTCATTCCTGAAATTTGTCAACTTTTGCAAAATCTTACCAAAACTCCTCTTCTTACGTTCCTTTCACCCTCTTGGCTCCCATATGTGAATTACGTGACTTGTATGCTTGATTAATTGAGAATATATGATATAATTTGATATGATTATGGATTTTATGCTATCAATTTAATGTGTGAACGTTTAAGTGCTTTAATATGATCTCCTTTGCAATTATTGTTTCCTTTATGAACTTAATGGATTCCTTTCACCTTAAAATGATTCTTAAATATGGTTAACATGTATTATAAAGTCTTATGAATATGTTGTATTATGGGGATGACTCTTGCTATGAAAAATTGATAAGGACATGAGTTATGCGTACATGATTGCAATTCTTAATCGCATTCTCTATGTGCTCAATAGCTTCTAATTGATATAGTTGGAATTGATATGTGACTTTGTGAGATTTAAGTGATTTGAATGTCTCTATTTTGTCTATTTTATAATTGAAAACTTGATATACTTGAGTTATAAATGTTATATGAAGTTCATGACTTGATTGCAAGGAATTATGAAAGATATGAAATGATTGGGCTTGAAACCCTCATGTATGGAATGTACTTGAACGAATTACTTGATTATGTAACTCCATAACATCATTTTACTTCTTATACCTCTCATATCATGTGTTTAGCATTGCCGTGCGTCTATGTGGGTTCATATTGAGTCAATTCTCACAAGTACACATTGTTCCTTTCTCTTGTACAGTTGTTTCCAGGGCGGAGACTTCCAAATTGAATAGGCACCCGTATTACTCTTGTTTCTTGTCTCGTGGTATTCCAGGTGAGGGTGTTTTCGTTTTAGTTACATATCAATCCCTACGACCCGTATGTGATAAGTTTTGGGCCAAAAACCTTATATATATATATATATATACATATACCATTTTCAAAGTGGAGTCATCGAGTAAACATTGATCGAGTAAATATTGATTGATCGAGTAAATATTGATTGATCGAGTAAATATTGATCGAGTAAACCCCTTTTCAAATGGATAATGATGAAATATATTATGTTACTCATGGATCAAATGTTTTGGCGAGAAAAGAAAGAATGATTGATTGATTGCACTGAATGGGGCCCAGGGGCTTGGTGTGAGTGGGGACCCGAGGAGGCAAGGGCTGACGGTAAACCCTCACACTAGTCCCACTATTGAACGGCGGTACCGGACCTCATCAGGAGATTGGCGGGGAAAGGGAGCTGAGTGCCATCTGGGGAGTCATGTAACCCCTTTTGGTCAATGATTGGGTGGTCGGGCCTTGCAAACCCACCACCAACCCGGAGGAAGAAGGTTGGAACTTATATATGATTGATTATGATTGATTGATTGATTATGATATGATTGATAAGCACCGTGCGGGAAGGCCGGGAAATGGATTGCCCAAACGAATATATTCAGGACATGATATGTGATCTGTGTGTATTATGATATATTGCATGATCACCTATTTAATGTATTAATGATATTTGTCGTACACGGTCGGAGTTTGGTTGGAGATTGTGCACGCTCACTCGCCGAGCTTTATTGATTGAGTATGATTTATGAACTTAATGAATTTAATATGAATAGTCGTAAAGTCTGAGCATTGCTTAGTCATTCTTTTGCCCTTTTTGGGAACTAACTTTAAATAAAACCTTGCTCGGGATTTATGACTTGCATGTGCATGTTTCTATATGATATGTATCGCTCCAGCTCACTCAGTCTTCTAGAGACTGACCCCTCCTTCCCCCTTTTTCCAGTTTCTTTTGCAGGCGTTGGTTACTAGGAGGAGTTATGATTGTCGAGTCATTGTTCTAGTCTCACTCATTTACACTCACTGCATATTATATTGTCTCTAAGTACTGTATTGATTTATTATTGTTGGCCGGTGTGCCCTTATTGAATTGATATTGATTCGGGACAGGTTAGGACAGGTTCTGGAGCCAGTTGAACCCGTTGTTATGTTGTTTCCTTGTATTGATTCGGGATAGGTTAGGACAGGTGTACTGATGAGTGGCACCCGTATTTATATTCGTATTGGATTTCATTTATTTCATGGATATTACATAAATGATTTCCTTGCTTCCGCATTTTGGTTTTTGTTGATTGTCCCAGGGTTAGCTTCCGCCTAGTCAGGACTGTTCTTTTGATTGTCACCGTTCGCTGTGAGTCCGATTCATGTGTGGACTGCCTATTTCATATGTGGATTAGACTCATAGTGCGGGGGATGTGGTGCCTATCGTCCCGGGTGCTACATTTCTTGTGCCTCTCCCCATTTGAAACCTACATTCTTCTTGATGATTTCTATCAATGGAGCAGCAATGGTACTAAAATTTGGGACAAATCTCCTATAGAATCCAGCTAAGCCATGAAAACTCCTCACTTCGGTAATCGTATTTGGAATTGGCCAATCTTTGATTGCTTTCACCTTTTCCTCATCAACCTCTATACCTTCTGCACTCACAACAAATCCAAGAAACACAACTCTATCCATACAAAAGCTGCACTTTTTAAGGTTAGCATACAGCTTCTCATGCCTTAAAACTTCAAGTACAAGCCTTAAATGATCAATATGCTCATGCAAATTTTTGTTGTAAATTAAGATATCATCAAAGTAAACTACAACAAATTTTCCAATATAGGCACGTAAAACATGATTCTCAATCGCATGAAAGTACTCGGTGCATTACTTAAGCCAAAAGGCATTACTAACCACTCATAAAGACCATGTTTTGTTTTAAAGGCTGTTTTCCATTCATCGCCTTCTTTCATTCGAATCTGATGGTACCCACTTCTTAAATCAGTTTTTGTGAAAATAGTGGATCCATACAACTCATCCAACATGTCATCTAAACGAGGAATGGGATAACGCTACTTTACCGTAATTTTATTGACTGCCCGACAATCCACACACATCCTCCAAGTTCCATCCTTCTTAGGAACTAGCAAAACTAGAACAGCACACGGACTCATGCTTTCTCGAACATAACCCTTTGCAAGTAACTCTTCAACTTGCCTTTGAAGTTCCTTTGTTTCTTGAGGAGTGCTTCGATAGGCTGGTCTGTTAGGGATTGTAGCCCCTGGAATAAGTCAATTTGATGTACTATCCCTCTAATTGGTGGTAAACCAGGTGGTATTCTCTTCAGGGAACACATCATGAAAATCCTGCAAAAGTGAGACAGCAACACTAGGCAAAGAATTATTAATGTCAGTTGTAGAAAAATAAGCTTCCTTGTACATGATCACCATCACTGGCCTCTTTGATTTTAAAGCACTCTCAACTTCTTGTTCTTTTACAAAGAAACTCATTCTCTTTCCCTCTTTATTTTCTAATGCTGAGTTCTTTTCTCTCTCTTCTTTTTTACCTCCCTTCACACTATCTTTTCCCTCATTTTCTTTTGAACTCTCAACATCACACTCACTTTGTTTTGTATTAGCTGCTGTAGATTTCTTAATTTGGCATTGCTCTTCATAAACTTGATTAGGTGGCAAAGGTGCTAAAGTGAATTTCCTCCCATCTTTCGTGAAGCTGTATCGATTTTTGTATCCATCGTGGATGGTGCTTCTATCAAACTGTCATGGCCTCCCAAGCAATATGTGGCTGGCTTGCATAGGAACAACATCACAAAGAACTTCATCCGAATACCTTCCAATGGAAAATGAAACAAGTACCTGTTTTGTTACTTTCATTTCTCCACTTTCATTAAGCCATTGAAGTCTATAAGGTCTTGGATGCTTCAAAGTTTTTAAACCGAGTCGTTCTACCATCAACTTGCTTGCAACATTTACACAACTCCCACCATCTATGATCAACCCACAAACTCTTTCTTTAACATAGCAACGAGTATAGAAAATGTTCTCCCTTTGCTGGTCATCTTTGTCTTCGTGAGCCTGAACATGGAGAGCTCTTAAAACAACTAAAATCTTTCCAACAACAGCATGCTCGACATCACTAGCTTCCTCAAGTGCTGACATAGGATCATTGTCATTCTCTTCTTCTGATGCAATTTCTCCATTTTTCAATAAGATCATGGCTCTTTTATTTGGACATTGAGAAGCAGTATGTCCTAAACCATGACAACGAAAACATTTGATGTCACGAGTCCTTTGTGTAGAGGTATTGCCTTTCTCATTGTGACTCTTTGTTGTAGGCTTCTCTTTATTGCCTTTGGCTGATTTTTCTTCAGGCCTTGAGGTAGAACTCTAAGGGATTTTATTAATTAAAGTCAAGTTCTAATTTTCCAAGAAAATTATGAATATCACTTTGAATGATATTTTTGACAAAAAATTTAATTCTGAATTAATTGTAGTTTTGTCATGATCCGAAGTTCGATTTTGAATAAAATCTTGAATAATGAACTAATATTCAAATTACTTAAGTTAGTTGTAACTTGAAGTCAAGGGAAATTTAAATTTAATTGGTAAATTTAAATTCAAGCGGGAGCATGCTAGTTTAGGTGATCATGGGTTAGTCTTATGTATGGTTTTAAATTCTGTACATTGATGATTTCAATTGGGGTCGGAGCCCCATAGTTGTGCGTTTTCAATTGGGGTTGGAGCCCTGCTTATGACGGTACTGTTATTTTTTTATTATGTGGCTTTCCTTATTATTGTTTTTGGGCCGGGGTTTGCCCCCGTGTACTTGTCTATGGTCAATATGAAAATTGAGCCATATTACTTTATGTAAAGAGAGTAGAACTTAGGAAGTGAGGTTTTTATTTTCATTTTGGAGATAAGCACCCATGGAATAAGAAGGATCCACAAGGAGCACTTGTAGTACGGTGGCCATAAGAAGACCCCTCAAAATGTTTAGGAGGGTTTCTATTAAATGTAATAGATAGGGTGTTTTTCCATTAAATTCTGTACCCCTGTGTGATATGAATTTTCTTATGTGGCATGAATGTTAGAACTAGTGATTTTGGAGTGGCTCCCAAAATCACATATAAGATAGGATACCCATGATCATCTCATAATTAGTATCATGCTAGGACATGTTATTTGCTAATTGCTTCTATGATGCACTTTATGTGAAACTGCATTAAACAAGACAATTAAAATTTGGATAACATTAGATGTTGGTGAGATCATTTGAAAATCCCATTTAAATATTGAGCAAAATTCGAATAAATAGGTGTTTTATCACGATAATAAAATTCCTAGCATTCCATCAATAGGATTTAGGATTTAATAAGTGAAACTAATTGCTGTCTCATGAGTTGTGGGGTAATTAGTGTAGCTTATTAACTCTTAGTTTCCTGATTAATTATTTCAAATATGTAACACCCCGCTCGTCCTACAAATAAGGGGTTTTTCGGTCACTACTCGTTTGATCGAGATTTTGATCTCTTTGACCCCTTTAACGCGTTTGGGGCATCGAAACGAGTCCGTAGACTCTGAGTTTACCCAATTCTGACGTCGTTAACCCCTTCTTCCGACCGTTTTCACGTACGAGGCCCCGAGATATAATGCCCGAATCCTCGTAATTCTTGCCATAACTCCAGCTTCAGCTCTCTCTCTCTCTCTCTTCTCCAGCTATCAAACCGTGCCCCGTCACTATTCACATGCACTAACACACACTAATCCGAACTCGACCGATACTTGACGGAATTTGACGAACCAATAGTCGTTCTTGGAGAGATCGACGATGCGAATACAATGGTACACGTTCCGTGGCCTAAAAATGACCAGCGGCGGCACAGTGGTGGTCCGAAGGTGGCGGTTTGCGCTACCCCATCGACGGAGGCGATCCGGCGACCCTCACCGGCCACCAACCATCTAACCCCACGTTTTTCGACCCCCTGGAGACGTTCCCGACCTCAGTTTTGCGTGAAAACACAGCAAATGGCCGTTTCGGCAACGGCAACAGCGCGGCGACGCTTGGTGGCGGGTCTGGCGTTCCGGCGAACTTTTGGCGACGAAACCTTAGGGGTTTCCTCAGCTCAATGAGGAGAGTTATTTTTGGGTGATGGAGCGGCGTCTGGGCATCCGAACGGCGACGAATCGAGGTGGTGAAGTGGCGCGGTTACTATTCGTAGTGGCGGACTTTTCTGGTGACTTTTTCTGGTAAGCAGGGTTTCGAAGAGTTCATCACGGGTAAGACAATGCCTTTTACGGATTCGATTTTCGTTCACCGGTTTGGAAGTAATTGGATTTTGAATATTTTGGGGTTTCGTATTGTTAGATCTGAAATTGGGTACGATTGGCTTGGAATTTCCAGAAATTGATCGAGGATTGGGAATGAGCAAAAGGAGTTCTTGCTAGGGTGATTTTTGGGGAATTTTTCAGTACGTTCCGACGGCGGCCGAACAGCGGCCAGCCACTGTTCCGGCAGCTCCTGTGGCGGCGCTCCGGCGGTCTTCGGACAGTTTGTCCGCCTCGTTGCGGTGAGCCCAACGCCACTTTTTGTTCATTGATTCGACACTCGGTTTATTTTCTACGAATTTATTTGTATATTTGGGGATTAGTTAATTTAATCGTTTAATTGTAAATAAATGGTTTATGCTTGAATTGTCGTTTAAAATGTAGCCTGATATATATGAAATGATGCATTTAATGAAATGTGATATGTATTGATGCTTTGAATTGTAAATTGAACCCCATTATGCCGAAATTGTATTAGTTGTTAATTGTTTTAAAATGCAATTCGTTCTTGTATGCTCGATAAATTAATGAATATGCATTGTATGGTATTTGAAAATATGTAATGAATTAAGAATGTATGAATTCATGATTGTTGTTCATATTAGTTTCGCTTCATGCCATTAGATTTAATATAGCTCTTGTAGAAGAGGTGTTTGTGTAATTTTGGAAAATGTAAATTATATGACTTGAATGGAACTTATAGGATTTAATTAGTAACTTTTGCACGTAAGAATAGTTTAATTGTACAAATATGAATTTGGTATGCGTTAAATGAATTAGTATGAAATAATTTGAATTGCTTTGTCTTTCTATTTCTCTTGTTTGCATTAAGGGTGCACATGAACGTGTCCTAATACGTAATATGATTTCACTGAACTATATAATGATTTGTTTTGTAAGTAATCGACATGAACTTGAACCCTGCTTATATGATTGCATTTCTTCAATACTTGAGCTTTGTCGTGCGTCTCTGTGTGGTTGTCTGAGTCTGAGTCTGAGCCCCGTGTTGTGTTCTGTGTGCTCAGTCGTTCAGGGTTCCTCCAGGGAGTGTCTGCCAGCTGTTTGGGTTTCAGTGGGACTTCCTTTACCGTGTTTTCCCGTTCCCTTCGGTGTAAGGTGAGGTTTTAGGAATTTTGTTTTAGTTAAAGCGACGCACAACCCTCTGTGCTCGATTTCAAGCCTTCATGCGATTATTCTATTATATTTATATAATAGATATGTGTTTATATGATATGTTTATGAATTGTCATGCGATTAAAAGTTTTCGGATTATATATTCGAGCATATGTAAGCTTAAAATGTTTTGCAATGAGGCTATGCTCCAAGCCGTGTATCTTCAAGCTAGCTATGGATTAGGATGACACGGAGAGGTACGTCTATAGCATATACTAAGTTTCAAGGTAAGGTATGCTCCAATAAGGTACGTAAGTTATGATTTTGATACGATATGATAACTTTGGTATGTAGCGAGTTATGGTATTGTGTTTGTAAAGGTTTGCGTTAGGGACCCCTGAGACATGGGTAAGGGAGGCCCGGGACGACCATGGGGTCACCGGTTATGACCCCTATGCACGCTCTCATTTGAGATATTCGCATGTGACACTTGGAGATTGGGAAGGCGTGGTATCTTGAGCCCTCGGTGGATAACCGGGGAAGGCACAAAGTGGCAGCTACCCCGTGTGTTTTTGGTACTGGTAATGTGTAGGAAGGGTTTGATCCCCGAACTACTTTGTTGATGGGGAAGGATTGTTTCTGATTTATGCTTTCCATTTTGTATTTATGTTAAGAATTGGGAAGTTAGAGTTGGACCCGTACTCGCCGAGTATAAGATACGTTCTGCTATGTTGATTATGAAACGAGATAGGAGCTTTCTCTTTTGATATGTTATGAGTTTGCTCAGTCTGTTATGATTTGACTAAGTATAACTATACGTTTGAATTAAAAATGGTTTTTGGTATCCAAACCCTACTCCCGGTTCATAATCTTTCTTTTGATAAGTGCTTTGCTCCTTATTATGTATAGTGTGTATGTGTTCAGCCCCCTCACTCAGTCAGTGGACTAATCCTCGCCCCACCTATGTTTTTAGTTTGCAGGTGCAGGTTGTTGGAGTTCGAGCTAGGCGGCTTTGAGTCGGGTCTGTCGAGTCTTTGTTGGTCTATTTGACTTGTTATGTACTTTGTTTCGATCTGTGTAGGAAGCTATGTATATGATAAATATTATGCAGGTTGGTACTTATGATTTGTATGTATGATTATTCAAGACAGGTTAGGACAGGTCTACTTGATTAGTTGAACCTGTTTAGTTGATGTTGATTTACTTTCTGGAATACATCAATTATGACTGTTGATTAAAGTTTTTGATAATTCGTATTTTGTATCGCTTCCGCATTTGGGTTTTACATATTTTCATTTGTACAGGGTTTAGGTACCGCCTAGCCTAGGTTGGGTTTTCGCCTGTCACCCGTTCGCTGTGACTTAGTGCGTGTACGGACCTTCCATTTCGTACACGTTTCGGGTCATAGTGCGGGGGTGTGGTGCCTCTCCGCTTGGGGTGCTACAAAATAATTAATATTTCTTGACCATTTTAGAATGGGCGATGTCTCACGAGTCGTGGGTCATTCCGGACTAAGTTTGGTTGAGATCTTATGATTGATGGGTCCTGCTCAACAACACTAAAGTAGATATGGATGTCTCACGACTCGTGGGTCCATGATTGAAAGATTAGTGATGCAAAAATATTACTATGGAAATTCTAGCGGATTATGAGTGTACAATCTGATACCATCCTGGTAATGCCAACGTGGTCGCAGATGCGCTTAGTAGGAAGGCTGGCGTGTCTTATGTAAACGTGGAAATTAGAAATGAGGATGAGGGTGAGTCGTTTAAGTTTAGAGCTAGTATTCGGAATAGTTCGATTCAGGCAGATCTTCAGCAGAGGTTGTTTGATGCTCAAAGGACTGATCCCGAGGTTCAGAAATTAGTAGAGAAAGCTCAAGCCGATCCAGAGTGCCCGTTTGGGTTTGATGACACTGGACTTCTAAGGTTTAAGAACATAATTGTTGTGCCTGGAGAATTAAAAAGGATCATCCTAGAAGAGGCTCATCGGTGGGTATTCGATACATCCAGGAGGGAACAAAATGTATAAGGATTTGAAACAATTTTATTGGTGGAATGGTTTGAAATGGGATGTGATCAATTTCGTGAAACATTGTATGAGTTGTCAAGTGGTGAAGGCGGAACATCAAAAGCCATCAGGGCTACTTCAACCACTACCGATCCCAAAGTAGAAATGGCAACAGATTGCTATGGATTTCGTTTCAAGTTTACCAAGAGTAAAGGGAGGACTTGACGGGATTTGGGTAATTGTAGACCGTTTGACGAAATCGGCTCATTTTCTTGCTATCAGGATGTCCGACAAAGTGAGTAAACTAGCCAAGAAGTATTGTGATGAGATCGTCAGACTTCATGGAGTACAGGTTAGTATCGTGTCAGATTGGGATCCAAGGTTTACATCGAGATTTTGGCAAGAGCTATAAAAGAATTTAGGATCAAGGCTTCAATTTAGCACTGCTTTCCATCCTCAAACCGATGGACAATCAGAGAGGTTAATCAAGTACTTGGAGGATATGTTGAGGGCGTGTGCATTGGATTTTCAGAGCTCGTGAGCAGTTGCCGTTAATCGAGTTTGCTTATAATAATAGCTATCAAGCCTCGATAGAAATGACACCTTACGAAGAGAGTGTAGGTCTTCGTTGTTCTTTGATTTGGAAGAATGGAATCGAACCAAACAAGAAGGCATGAAAAGAGGGGAAAAGAAGGAAAAACCTATTGGAAAACAACAGAGTAAACGCAGTGGAAGTTTAAAAATTTTCCGCAAAGTAGATCTAAAAGACTTGCAATGTTCGTATCGTAACATTGGGACTCAAGAAACTCATACGAATTGAAGCTTTCTTGAAACGTATTGAGCCGCCCTCAAACGTTCTTCATGCGGCATGAAAATCCCCGTTTCTTGATTCTTTCTTCGAGATTCCAAAATAAAAATCCTCTAGAGTAATAATCCACACCAATTTAGATTCAAATCATGTTAGTGAGAATGCTAGTACTATAACATACATATTGAAGAAACAAGAAACGAGAAATAGAGAGCAAGAGAATTATCCCTAAATTCCATGAAGGTTGGACGTGATTCTCAAATCACGTGTGTGATTTTCGAACCCCTTAGTCCCTTTTTTAGGGTAGGGTTCGAAACCCTAAAGTCTTATAAGAGATGGTCTCCTACTTTGACTTTTCTTCTATCTTTTCTTTCTCTCCAAGTAAATAATGTCTTATCTAAAATATGATCTTTATTTTCTAGAGAAATTGCTCCTGACTAATTTAGGAATATTTAATTATTCTAGTAACAATTAAATATCTTATCCTAATAATATTTATTCTAATCATATTAGAATTAATAATTTATTAGAATAATAAAATAGAAGATATTTATTTATTTATTTATTCTAATCAAATTAGAACAAGTAAATAATTAAATATTTAGAATTAATTCTCCAATTAATTCCATCAAGGACTTTAGAATTATTTCACTAATTAATTCTAACGGGCTAAAATTAATTCTCTGATTAATTTTACTTCGGCTATATAATTAATTCTCCAATTAATTATATTTAGGGATTTATAATTAATTCTCCAATTAAATTGGGTTTTGGAGAAACCTGTGATACGAAAAACGAAACGCGAAACGAACACGCGGGATTGGGACGTGCCAATGTGTAGCACGCCCTAACCCCGCGAGCACCTCCCGCAACCGCGCGGGGGCCGCCTAGACCAGCCCGCACAGGCGTCCCGCAACCGCGCGGGACGCCCAGGCGGAATCCCCCCCAAGCCGCGCAAGCGCTGCTGCGCGCGGTGCGCGCACTACGCGTGCCCAGCCCGCTCACGTATGCGGCAACTGCCGCACGCTGTGCGTGCTGCTAGGGCCCGCATTCGCGCGCGTTGCCGCGCGGCGGTGCTTCGCATTCCGGGGTTCCAGGCCGTTTTTTGTGTTTTCGTGTTTTTCGTATTTTCGGTTCTTGAAATCCCGATTTAATTTTTCTGAAAAATTTTGTCTTATTAAATTAAAATTATTTTTGAAATAATTGTTTAAATTGGGATTTTGAAAATTTAAGCGATTTAAATTTTGGAAAAATTACAAACTTTATTTTATGAAAATATTGAAAGAATAAAATTATTAATTTTCATAAATTAATTGGAATTTTATTGGTTGATAGTCATTCGGGTTTTATTGAAAAGGCTCTTCAACAAGAATTGCATCTAAGTCGTGTTAAAAGCTATTAGAGCTTAAAGCGAGAATTTTAATTTATTGGTTAAATTTAAATTCTTGCAATTTATGCATGTTAGGTGATCATGGGTTTAGACTTATGTATGGTTTTAATTTATGCACATGGATGGTTTAAATTGGGGTTGGAGCCCTATAGTTGCGTTTTTCAATTGAGGTTGGAGCCTCACTTATGTGCGTACTGTTATGTGATTTATTATGTGGCTTTCCATATTACTGTTTTTGAGGCCGGGGTATGCCCCGTGTATTTGTCTAAGGCCAATATGAAGATTGAGCCTTATTACTTTATGTCTTTTTCCTTTTATTGTAATTTGAGAGTAGAGATAGGTGGTGAGGTTTTATTTTCATTTTGGAGACAATGCACCCATGGAGTATGGACCACATTCAAGTAACAAGGAAGCCATAAGTGAAGACCCCTCAAAATGTTAGGGAGGGGAATCTCAATTGTAAAATGTAACAGAGATAGGGCTCGTATTTTGTTACCGCTTTCCCTTATGTGATTTAAACTGTTTATGTGGCATGTATGTTAGAACTTGTGATTGTGGAGTGGCTCCCACATATCACGCATAAGATAGGTAGAACCCATGATCATCTCATGTTAGTATCATGCTAGGACATGTTATCTGTTTATGTGCTTGTTTGAAATGCATTTAAGTTGTACTTGCATTAATCAAGACTAATAAAATTGGATAACATATATGTTGGTGAGGTCGAACCGAACAACTCTTCGGTTGATTCGAAAATTCCCATTAAATATTAAGCTCATTTCGAATAATAGGTATTTAATTCGAGATGCAAATTTTGAATTAAATTCCTAGCATTCCATCAATAGGTTTTAAGTTTAGTAAGTAAAGCTAGTTATTGTCCGCGAGTCGTGGGATAGCTAGTGGAGCTTATTAGTTCCTAGTTACCTAATTGATCATTTTAAATGATCAATATTTCGTGGTTAATTTTGGCAAGGGCGATGTCCGCGAGTCGTGGGTCGTTCGAACTAAGTTTTGATCATGATCTTATGATTGACGGGTCTAGCTTAACGCCTAAGTAAATATGGATGTCGCACGAGTCGTGGGTCCATATTGAAAGATAGGTGATGCAAAAACAATTACTAAGAGTTCTAAAGGTGTTAGAATTGGTAAGTTGTACCTACCTAGGATTTTACTTAGAATGTCCGCGAGTCGTGGGTTCGAGGTAAAATGCTTAGGATATTAGTACCCATTGGGAAACGCGTTCCTCTTAGATCTTTGGGAATTATAGATCTTTGAAAAACAGTGGGAGCTACATTAGATTAAAGACCTTATCTTTTGTATATCGTTATAATTCAGCATGCTCACATTTTCTCTGCTTAGCATTTAGGTTGTAGTTTTGTGATTCTCTACAATATGAAATGCAAACCCATTTGTATCCATCCTTAAGTCAAAAGAGTTGACTAAGTCCTAACTAACTCTGATTGGCTTCGGACCCTAAAATTCGTTTTGGATTCCGAATAGAGAAAGGCGTTCTCTAAAGGGCGAAGTTTTCAATTGTGAAAATTCGACCCGGGCCAAAAGAGAAGCAATCTGAGGTGAATGGATTTTTCCAAACCACTTAAGAGCAATTGAACCACCTCATAAAAATGTTACAAGGTGTAACATTATGGAATTATTCAATATTCCAAATGAGGAAACAAGTGCACACGAACAAGATCTAAAGATTTTATTTGAAGATCTTATGGTCTCGATCATCAACCGAGAAAAGAGTTCTCTATGCACTGATTGCTTACATTGCTTCCACCATCATTCAAACCCTTTATGCTCAACTAGAATGATGTTAATGTAGCATAGTTAATCATTTAGTTGATAATGGTTGAGAGCATCCTTAAGAAGGAATAAAAGGTTGAGATGGTTAATTCTTCTTCTAAACTCCCTAAGTTAAAGGCTTGAACGCCTAAAGAAGAAGAAACCCTTAAGAGCCCAATGGAGGGGCATGTAAGGGGTGCGCCCAAAAGACACTAGAGATCAAATAGGACGTTTGCTTCTATGGTAGCAAATAAGGACTTTGAAAGGGAACTGCGAAGAGTATGAGTACTCTGAAATGTTACCTCGTTTAGTAATTCTACTAGGAATATAATTCACTAGTCTTGAGTCAATTCAGCATAATCCGTTGTGCAAAGACTCAAGGCACTAATGTTCTGAACATACAACGAGATAACAAAAGTCAGTGAGATGACAAAGCTTCGAATTACTTTGGAACGTTGAGATATAAAAGGATTAGCAAGTCAGACACCTTAGGATCATTCTATGAAAATGAACCTATAGAGTTGACTTCCTGTGAATCCTATCTCAAAGGGAAAACATTCCCGGAACATTGTTTAGGTGAAACATGGAACGTTCCAAAATTATAGTGGATTTCGATCCATGCTGATGAGTGTAAGATGCTTAATATAAGCATTAGATACAATCGTCAGTTTAATCATTATGAATGAATGTACTTGTTAAAGTACAAATTCGAAACTTATATGAAATTCTTAGAATTTCAAAAGGAGGTTAGGAACCGAAGTAGTCATAAGTTATAGGCAAATCGATATGATCGAGATAGCCAATATCTTATCAACTAATTCCTTAGTCATCTTAGAAATAATAGGATTATCTCTCAGTAAACTAATTCGAGAACACCTTAGTGTTTCCGAATGAGGGAATGAAACCTTATAGGATATGGTCCATTCCATAGCAAACTTTACTGACTTATAATCATTCTAGGAATAAACTCCCAGAATATGCAGTTAGAGATTTTGAATTTTGCACCTTCCAAAATCAGTCCTTTAGATGCACTATGCAATCTGGCACACTAAATTCCCTAATTATTCTTGTCCAAGAATTTAGTGGAATCCTCTTAAGTAAAGAGGATAGTGGGAGATAGGCTTGAAATGAGTTCAAGTTTATACAAACAATATTGGATATCATTTCTGCGATTCCCTTAGACAAAGGTTGTTTGTCTCAAGGAATGTATCTTTCTTAAGGAATCGTTCCTATAGAAGAAGAAAGACAAGCAAGCAGACCTCAAAGAAATTTGAGAATAAATATCCACGCCACATATAGAAGAAACGAGCCCATCTGATAAAACTTAGCCAAATTTTAGAGCATGTACACGTGTGAAACCCTTCTCTTAAGACGTGTTTAGAACGCGTTCCTAGATAGCCAAGGAATTACTTGAAGAGGAGACACTGTCAGATTTGGAATCTGAGTAGTGTAAGCAAGCCTTGAAATCCAATATGGATTCCATACACTCGAACCAAGTTTTGACCTTGGTTGATCCACCTGATAGGATCAAGCTCGTGCAGCTTCGAGTAAATGAAAGCATTACAACCTTCTTGACGGTTGAAATACAAAAGTCCATTTGGATTGTGTTTATCACATCCTCATATTCTGACTATGAGATATGATAAATGAATATGAGAACTATCTTGTTCAATATGAGATTGAAAGAGACTGAAATAAGGTATTTCTATAAATCTCATATTCAGTGGGAGTATGCATAAGGTATACAAATCCCTAAAGTCAATCTGTGGATTGATAAAGGCTTCTAGGAGTTAGACAATTCGATTCCATAGGATAGTCAAATCGTTTGGCACAGATGGAAGTCGAATAAGTCTTAAAAGTGTACATAAGAAAGTTAGTGATGTAAGAGTCAATTTTTTGTTCTTTAGAAGACGACATCCTTCTCATTAGGAATGTCAAGGATAACGTGAAAGTTACCAATTCTTGTTTAAGAAACAATTTGACATGAAAGATCTTAGTGATTATCCTAAATTCTCGACATTCAGATCTATAGAGGATAGATCTAAGAGAATAAAAGGATTATCACAAAAAGAGTACATAACCATAATACTTAGGAGTTTAGTAGGGACAATGGAACATCTCTTTTGAAGAGTATGTGTCCTAAGATAACTTTAAGAAAGTTAGAATGTCCAAAACCCCTTTAAGTAAAAGGGTGCATAATGTATGAAATGTTATGTACTAGACTTGATATGGCGCAACACTAAGCGTAGTGGGCCGAATCTAATATGACCTCAGAGAAGGTCATTAGATCTCTGTAAAGGATGTCCTCAGAGTACTTGAGAAGAAATGAGGATATGTATTAGTTTACAGAGCCCAAAAAATCTTATCATTGAAAGGATATTTTGATGTAATTGTTTCATCAAACATAGATGATTATGAAATCATTGAAAGGGTACAACTTCTACCAGAATGGTAATGCAATGTGTTGGAAAGGGGTTCCAAGAACGGACATTGCAAAACTCGACTATCGTAGTTGAGAACTTAGTCGTATTATATAAGGCTAAGTTAAGTGTTTGGGTAAGAAACTCCATCTAACTGGTTAGATAAAGTTCCTAGCATGAAACAACTCCTTTATCATATTGTATGATAAAATGGATGGTTGCTCAAGTAAGAGAACCAAGACCTCACCAAGAGACTGAACACGTGATTACGAATCACTTTATAAGGAAAAGGTGTTTTCCTAAGAGATGTGTAAACAAGAGGGTCACATCAGTAGAGAATATAGCAGATCCACTTTGGAAACGCCCAAAGTCAATAGGTTCTCAAAGTGCATCTTGAGAAGATGGGACTTAGAGTACCTAAATGGCTTTTACGGGCAAGTGGGAGATTGTTAGGAATAGTGCCCTAGAAAGCCAATTAGTCATAATCCGTTTTGGGACTTTCCTAGTATCACAGACAATCTTTGAATAATATACGATTGATTAATATCATAGGCAAACACTTCTTTATATGCTCTTGTTTGGTATGCGTTTACTTTAGTTGTGCATGTATGAGAACTCCCCTAATCCTGATGACTTTAGGACTCTACCGTTTAGGTGAAATGGTTCATGAAACGAGCCCTATACCACATAAGTCATGATTAGTAAAATACTCCAAGCCGATGAGTCCTACAGACAGTGGGAGTGTCAACCTGACTCCTCTAAGGCTTGCTTGTGGGATCACGCCCTTAAGAAGGACCACCTTGTTTCATGTAGGTGCAAAGTGTATAGTTGATACGTGCGTGATACATGAGGGTGCTTACTTCAATAAGTAAGTTCACTGAGGTGCCCCGTGTGAGAAGATTCCTAAATGGGAAAGGAAGTTTCTATTTCAGGAAATGGAAACTTCCAGATTAGGAAATATCTCACGAGTCATTGATGTGATTAATTGATCCTTAGACTTGAGGTTCCTTGTCACTTTATGAGTTAACTCTGTAGTCTTAGGTATAAGCTTTAAAGGGTGTCGCCTTAGACAACTGATTCAAGGCTTATGCTGGGGCTGCACAAGTGATTCATGAAAGTGAATGAGAATCAAGAAAGGACCTACACTTGCATTTGCAAGGTGATCTCTTATTGTGTAAGTCATTCGTATGCCATATGGAGTCCTTGGCCAAGGCAGTAGATCAAGACATCAAGAAAGGGGTTTCTTGGATTGAGATCAAATGGATATGAAATGCACTTAGCTTTAAGACCAGATTATTATGGCATGATTGGTATGATGGAATGGGGTAGGAATGGAATGGGCATTACCGCGTCCATTCCTAAACCCATGATTGGTACCAAAACATGATTAGGAATGCTCATTCCCGCGGTAATGCCCATTCCCACAAGCATGGGATTACCCATTCCTTTGGTCCCCCATGGTATTAGCCATTCCCAATGTTTAAAATTTATTATTATTTTTATATTTTCGTCACATATTTGTTAAATGCATATTATATTTTATTATTTTCATAAATAAAAATTAAATACTATTAATCACATTGAAAATTTAATAAATTAAATCAAATATATGTAAATATAAATATATTATACATTTAAAAAACATGATCAAAATATTATTTTGTTTATAAATTTTTATAAAGAAAATATTTTGATATTTATATTAAAATTTATTTTTAAATGCCAAGAAATATATTAAATATAATAAATAATTAATATATAATCTATGCATGAATAGAGATAGTATATATATATATGTGTCACAAACTCACTCTCACACTCATACATACATATATATAATAAATGTCATATATATAACACATTCGATGTAAAATAGTAATAATATATTTATATATGAAATAAATATATTGTTACTCAAAATAAAAAATTTAAAATATATATTTAATATAAAAATATATTTAATTATATATATTTTATTATTATTATTAGTAAAATAAGTTTAAAATTTTTATTTCATTCCTAACTTTATTACTTGGCGTACCAATCATAGCAATGCCATAATAAAGTCATTCCATTTCTTTGTTCATTCCATTACAAAGTTCATTCCTTTCCTGTCTCATTCCATTCATGCATACCAATCATGCCGTTAGGGTTCTAATTATTCCCTTACCCTAGATCTTGGTTGAGAGATAGTAAGTAGGAGGATTGTATCTCACATGAATCAATGACTTAAAGGTTCTGTCGAATCCGAACATTCCAATTCAGCTAGGGGTTAAACACCTGTTGCTAGACTATGGTCGTTTAATCTGTGGACTGATTAATTAATTAGTGAATTAATTAATTGGGGTCACTACTAATTGAATTGAGAACCTAGAGGGTCACACACAACAACTTGGTTACATGAGTTAAGGCTTTAAAATGATTAAACGAGTTAATCGGGCCAAGAGGGTTCCACACGTGTGAACCACACATGTGGCTCACGTGAGTGACACGTGTCCTTGTGACACGTGTCTCACATGTGTGTAAATATATTTGTATATTTATTTATGTGTTAAATAATTAATGTGATTAATTATTTAATAGACTTTGGTTTAATTTTGAATTAAAAAGAAAGTCTTATTTTGGAGAAAATTAATCTAGTTAATTAATTGTGAATTAATTAATTAGACAAAATAAGTTATTTATTTTAAATAAATAAAGTATAAAATTATCCAAAAATAGTTTGGATATTTTAGCTCTCTTGAAAGTTGATTTGAATTTGAATTCAAAGTCAAAGTCAAAATTACTTGATGATCAAGTAATAGGAGAGAGGGACCAAATCCTTAGTCCATAAGGACTAGGATTTTCGGCCACTCCCATCATATAAATAGGGGAGCTCGAGCTCCTATTAGAGCTAATCGAGAATTCTTTTGGTTCATGTGTTGAAGACCATCCTTTCTCGAAGATAAACGAAACCCTAGGTTAAGCCTAAACACTAACTAGAGAACTAGCATCCTTACTAGTTAGATTGTAGCCAAGTTCGTGGACTATCTCTAGAGAGCTTCAAGTTAGAAGTTTTGAATATTCGAGCTTTACCAAAAAGTGGGGATCAAGCAAAACGATCAGAAGGGATGATGAAACGATTCTGAACCCAACATGAAACGAATGAAAAAATCGAACCAAAGAAGATGGCGAAAACCGTTCGTCCATATCCTGAAGGATGAATTTTTTCACGAGGGTTTTGTGACTGGCAGTTTTCTACTTTCGCAAAACTTGTTTTCGAAGGGAGTTTCAGTCATGCTTTTCTCGTTTCATGTTTCTTTCTTTATGTTATATTGTTAAGAACTTCCCTAACATGATTTGAATCTAGGATGGTGTGGATTGCTATCCCGACAATGGATTCTGAAGTAGAAAGAGACTTTCGAGGGACGGGTTGTCAAGCCGCGAGAAGAACGTTCTTGGGTGGCTTGAAACGCTTCAAGAAAGAATACAAGAAAAGTAAGTTTTCTATCTCTACGAATTTGGTTACACGATTGCGAGTCCAAGGTCCTTTTGTTGGGAAAATTTTTTAAATTCCACTGCTTTCTGATTCGTGTTTTCCAACAATCATGCATATCACATGCATCATGAATTTTATTGTTGTTGTATTTGATTTCTTGTTGATTGCAATTTGTTGGTATATAAGTGTTAGTTATGTGATTAACGTGATTCTATTTGCTCTATGTGACATTTATGTGAATCTATTACAATTTGTTCTCTTGAGTCATTGTTTTGTGTGTGTGAGAGAGACGGGGTTCTCTCATTTCTTGTTTGAGAGACGGGGTTCTCTCATTTCTTGTGGAGGGACGGGGTGCTCTCATTTCGTGTTAGGGAGACGGGGCTCTCTCATTACTTGTCTAAGAGACGGGGCTCTCTTGTTGCCTGTGCATAATTTCAAACTCGGCAGTGGACCTGGGGACCAGGTCCTCTTAAGGGGGAGAGAATTGTAATGCCCCGAGTTTTCCATTCATGTGTTATGCGTTATTATATTAATCTTCATAACCTTATATGCAATATATATTCATTTAATTATATGAAATTATTGTTAATGTGAACTTTTATGAAATTAATTGTTAATGTGACTAATTGCTCTTATATGACCTTAATTGCTCATTTATCTAAAGGTTGGATTTAATTGCATGATATGAATTGAAGTTAATTGATATTTTCCATGGAATGAAACTTGATTGCATGAATTCATATAGCTTAGGGACTTAATTGCAAAATTTGATGATTCATGCATTATAGCGGAGGTTTTTATAATATAACATATACATATCATCTCTAGCCTTACATCCCTCACATTTTCATCAAGATCACACACACTCACACACTAAAAACTGATCAAAACACCAAGGAAGGAGGAAGAGGGATTTCATCATATTCCAAGCTAGAATTCAAGGAGGATTTGCATAAGTGAAGCATCATCATCATTCCTTCATTTCTTTCCATTATTTCTTCCATTTTAAGGTATTATAAGAGTTTGATTATATTCAAGAATCCTTGATTGAGTAGGGTTTGTGATTTTGGATGAATAACATGCATATAAGTGGTTAGAAGCATGCTTAGGATCATTAACCTTGAAAGCTTGCATGAATTCCTAAGTTTTATACATGTTGATAACATGAATTTTATGGGGGTTGGATGATGAATTCTTGATGATCTATACATGTTTCCATGGATTAAATGGTGCCTAATTGATATATATGATCATATACATGTTATATGATTGTTTTGGAGTGTTTTGGGTTGAGTTTTTAAGTGTTTTGGTGTTTGATTGCTTCCTCCCTCGTTATACCCTGTTTTTCCTTCGTATTTGCTGCTAGAGAATCCACGGGCGTGGATTTTTGTGCATGGAGAAATCCACGGCTGTGGATCTTCCCCTGTTTTCAGCATGAGTTTGTTTTGTTTCGTTTACCCCTCAAACGAACTCCGATTGACCCGATTTTTGAAACGATAGAAAGATCTTGAAGTCTAGAACAACCTCCGATTAGAATCACCTCAATAAATTTTCTAGTTTGTGAGATATAATCAATTCTTTTAGGTGTCGCTACTTTCCCGACAAACTGCACTTGCTTAACTTCAAGCTTATGCCATTTTCTCCTCGCTTTGAACTAGAAAACGAGCCATATATCTTCGGAAAGGTATTTGTGTCTAGTTTCATTCACAACAAACAAAACTCAATTCCCATTTCTAGAATTAAAGATATTCCAGTTTTCCTACAGCGTGTGTGTTTCCTAAAATTGCCCATTTTTGCCAAACTTCACCAAAACCTTTCTTATTGCATTCCTTTCACTCTCTTGGCTCCCATATGTGAATTATATAATATATATACTTGATTAATTGATAAGTATGCTCCTACTTGACACTTCTTGGTACTTAATTGCTCAAACGTGATTGTGTGACTCCATGTCTTACATGAATTGAACTTAAAATAATTGAATGATATGAATACATGATTTCTTGATATTAATTGCACCTCTTAGGTGTTAATTGGTTTTCATACATGCTAAGTGTCACTTGATTGCTTGTTTTATTTATTTAAATCAGCATGGTCGTGCGTCATACTTGGTCTCATATTGAGTCTCGTCTCACGGGGTTTCCACTATTCCCTTTCTTGTCCAGTTTTTCTCCAGGGTGGAGATCATGGATCGTTTAGGCACTTTCTTGTGTCCTTGTCTTGTCCCGTCGCTCGTTAGTTGAGGTTTAATTCTAGATATATAGAACCCTTACAACCCCTATGTGATGTTTTCGGCCAAAATTTATCTATATATCTATAGTTTTCCAAACTTTAATGATTTTCAACAGATTTTATGGAACTGATTGATTGAATGATTGATTGGGCGAGTAAAGTGTTGGAAAACACGAACCAGAAAGCAGCGGAATTTAAAAAATTTTCCCAACAAAAAGGATCTTGAACTCGCAATCGTGTAACCAAATTCGTAAAGATAGAAAACTTACTTTTCTTTTGTTCTTTCTTGAAGCGTTTCAAGCCACCCAAGAACGCTCTTCTCGCGGCTTGATCCCCTCTCCTTTGGTAAAGCTCGAATCTTCAAACTTCTAACTTGAAGTCTCTAGAGAAAGTCCACCAACTTGATCACAATCTAACTAGTAAGGATGCTAGTTCTCTAGTTAGTGTTTAGGCTTAACCTAGGGTTTAATTTAATCTTGGAGAAAGGAAGGTGTTCAACACATGAACCAAGAATTGTCAATTAGCTCTAAAGGGGAGCATGAGCTCCCCTATATATAGGAAAGGGGAGGGGCGGCCGAACCTAGTCCTTATTGGACAAGGATTTGGTTCCTCTCTCTCCTATTACTTGATCATCAAGTATTTTCCAACTTTGACTTTGAATTATAATTCTAGTCAACTTTTAAGAGAGCTAAAAATATCCAAACTATTTTTGGATAATTTTATACTTTATTTATTATAAAATAAATAACTTATTTTTATCTAATTAATTAGTTCGTAATTAATTAACTAGATTATTTTCTCCAAAATTAGACTTTCTTTTTAATTCAAAATTAAACCAAAGTCTATTAAATAATTAACTAATTAATTATTTAACATATATATATACACACACGTGTGTGACACGTGTCACAGTGACACGTGTCACTCACGTGAGCCACACGTGTGAATTCACACGTGTGGAACCCTCTTGGCCCGATTAACTCGTTTAATCATTTTCAAGCCTCAACTCATGTAACCAAGTTGTTGTGTGTGACCCTCTAGGTTCTCAATTCAATTAGCAGTGACCCTAATTAATTAATTCACTAATTAATTAATCAGTCCACAGATTAAACGACCATAGTCTAGCAACAGGTGTTTAACCCCTAGCTGAATTGGAATGTTCGGATTCGACAGAACCTTTAAGTCATTGATTCATGTGAGATACAATCCTCCTACTTACTATCTCTCAACCAAGATCTAGGGCAAGGGAATAATCAGAACCCTAATAATCCGGTCTTAAAGCTAAGTGCATTTCATATCCATTTGATCTTAATCCAAGAAACCCTTTTCTTGATGTCTTGATCTACTGCCTTGGCCAAGGACTCCATATGGCATATGAATGACTTACACAATAAGAGATCACCTTGCAAATGCAAGTGTAGGTCCTTTCTTGATTCTCATTCACTTTCATGAATCACTTGTGCAGCCCCAGCATAAGCCTTGAATCAGTTGTCTAAGGCGACACCCTTTAAAGCTTACACCAAAGACTACAGAGTTAACTCATAAAGTGACAAGGAACCTCAAGTCTAAGGATCAATTAATCACATCAATGACTCGTGAAATATTTCCTAATCTGGAAGTTTCCATTTCCTGAAATAGAAACTTCCTTTCCCATTTAGGAATGTTCTCACACGGGGCACCTCAGTGAACTTACTTATTAAAGTAAGCACCCTCATGTATCACGCACGTATCAACTATACACTTTGCACCTCCATGAAACAAGGTGGTCCTTCTTAAGGGCGTGATCCCACAAGCAAGCCTTAGAGGAGTCAGGTTGACACTCCCACTGTCTGTAGGACTCATCGGCTTGGAGTATTTTACTAATCATGACTTATGTGATATAGGGCTCGTTTCATGAACCATTTCACCTAAATGGTAGAGTCCTAAAGTCATCAGGATTAGGGGAGTTCTCATACATGCACAGCTAAAGTAAACGCATACCAAACAAGAGCATATAAAGAAGTGTTGCCTCAATTCGTTATTTTATTCAAAGATTGTCTGTGATTACAATAAGGAAAAGCACAAAGCGGATATACAATCGGCTTTCTAGGGCACTATTCCTAACAATCTCCCACTTGCCCGTCAAAGCCATTCTAAAGCTACTCTAAGTCCCATCTTCTGAAGATGACCTTGGAAAGCTTCTCGACTAAGGGGTTTAGTAAGTGGATCTGCCACGTTCTCTGCTGATGTGACCCTCTCAATTTGCACATCTCCTCTTTTGATAATATCACGGATTAGGTGATACTTCCTCATAATGTGCTTGGTCCGTTGGTGAGATCTTGGTTCTCTTGCTTGAGCAACCGCCCCAGTGTTGTCACAAAACACAGTAATGGGGTCTTTCATGCTAGGAACAACATTCAACTCTTGAATGAAGTTTCTAATCCAAACACCTTCCTTAGCTGCATCATTTGCAGCTAAGTATTCGGCCTCAGTGGTCGAATCTGCAGTGGTTGTTTGCTTGGAACTCTTCCAACTCACTGCTCCGCCGTTTAGGCAGAAAATGTATCCTGACATTGACTTAAAATCATCTAAGTCAGATGCAAAGCTTGCATCGCAGTATCCTTCGACAGTAAGATCTTTCTGACCTCCGTAAACTAAGAATAAATCTTTAGTACTTTTCAAGTACTTAAGAATATTCTTCACGGCAGCCCAGTGACCATCTCCAGGGTCAGATTGGAAACGACTCGTTACACTAAGTGCATAAGCCACATCCAGTCGAGTACATAACATTGCATACATTATGCTACCTATTGCTGATGCATAAGGTGTATGAGTCATTCTCTCCTTCTCAAGGTTGGTCTTAGGACACATCTTCTTTGAAAGACATGTTCCTACACTCATAGGAAGGTTCTTAACCTTTGCTGACTCCATATTGAATCTCTTCAATACTTTGTCAATGTACATCGACTGTGATAGTCCTATTAACCTTCTAGATCTATCTCTATAGATTTTAATTCCAAGGATATAGGACGCATCACCAAGATCTTTCATCTCGAATTGGTTCGATAACCATAACTTAGTCACTTTCATGTCATCTTTCGAATTCCCAATAAGAAGGATGTCATCAACATAAAGTACTAAGAATTGCACTGAGGTCTCCAATTCCTTTCTATACACACATGATTCATTCGAAATTTGGATGAAGCCAAACGCTTTGACTGATTCATCAAATCGAATGTTCCAATTTCTAGAAGCCTGTTTCAATCCATAGATTGATCTTTGGAGTTTGCAAGCCTTTTGCTCACTCCCACTGAATGTGAAACCTATGGATTGCTCCATATAAATGTCTTTGTCAATGTTACCATTGAGAAAGGCAGTTTTCACATCCATTTGCCATATCTCATAGTCATAATATGCAGCAATGGCAAGCATGATTCGAATGGACTTTTGCATTGCAACTGGTGAAAAGGTTTCGTCAAAGTCCACGCCGGGTCTTTGAGTGAATCCTTTTGCAACCAGTCTTGCTTTGTAGGCTGCAATGCTTCCATCAACTCCAAGCTTTCTCTTAAAGATCCATTTGCAACCTATGGGTTTGACCCCATCAGGCAAATCTACCAAGGTCCAAACTTGGTTGGAGTTCATGGAATCCATTTCGGATTTCATGGCTTCTATCCACTGTTCAGAGTCAGAATCTGAAAGTGCCTCCTCATACGTTAAAGGATCATTGTCCTTTTGAGAGATTTCATGGAAGAATCCATACCATCTCTCCGGCTGTCTAGGAGTACGTTCAGAACGCCTTAGAGGAGGATTTTCGTGTGTATCGAAATTCGTGATTGGTTGTAGTTGATCAGAGTGGGACGTTTCTTCAGTGGGTGGTGTGGGGTCATTTTGTACTTCTTCTAATTCTATGATCTTGCCCTTCTTTTCTTTAAGGAACGGTTCCTCAAGAAAAGTAGCATTTCTGGAAACAAACACCTTTTGCTCAGATTGATCATAGAAATAGTATCCTATGGATTCCTTAGGATAACCTACAAAGTAGCATAAGTTAGAACGAGATTCTAACTTATCTCCCACTGTCCTCTTCACGTAAGCAGGACAACCCCAAATTCTTAAGTAAGAATAACTAGGGATTTTACCATGCCACATTTCATAGGGCGTTTTAGGGACTGACTTAGAGGGAACTAGATTAAGAATCTTTGCTGCACTTTCTAGGGTATAACCCCAGAAAGAAGGTGGTAAGTTAGTGAAACTCATCATGGAACGAACCATATCAAGTAGGGTTCGATTCCTTCTCTCAGAAACTCCATTAAGCTGAGGAGTTCCCGGAGGAGTCCACTGAGAGATAATCCCATTATCCTTGAGATGATTAAGGAATTCTTCACTAAGATATTCGCCTCCTCGATCAGATCGAAGTGCTTTGATCTTGTGACCAGTTTGGTTCTCAACCTCCTTTTGAAATTCTAAGAATTTCTCAAAAGCTTCAGATTTATACTTCATTAAGTATACATAACCATATCGACTAAAGTCATCAGTAAAGGTTATGAAATACTGATGATTGTTTCTTGTGCTTACACTAAGCGGTCCACAAACATCAGTATGGATCAAATCCAAAACCTCAGTGGCACGTTCCACAGTTCCTTTAAAAGGAACTTTGGACATTTTTCCTTTGAGACAGGATTCGCAAGAAGTTAACTCTTTGAGATCATTTTCAGAGAATGATCCTAAGGTGTTTATCTTGCTAATTCTGTTCTTGGAAATGTGTCCTAATCTAGCGTGCCATAAGGGAGCTGAAACTTTGTCATCTCTCTTACGCTTTGTTTCTCGTTGTATATTCATAATATTGATATTTTGAGTTAGGTAAAGTCCATTACTTAGAGTACCGATGTGAACGGAAGAGTTGTTCCGTTTGATAAAATATTTACCATTCTTAATATAAGTTTCATAACCTTCACAATCTAATATTGGAACTGAAATTATATTACGAATAATGCTCGGTACATAAAGGACTTTATTTAATACTAACTCAAAGCTACCTAAATCTAATCTAATTGTGCCTAAAGATCGAGCTTCAACGTTTGAGCCATCGCCGATCTTCAAGACACATTCTCCTTCTTTGAGTTGTTGGACTTCACTTAGCAGATGTACATCATTACAGATATGAGTTCCACAACCGGTATCAAGTACCCAAGAACTAGAATTAATAGAAAGATTTACTTCAACGAGAAAGATACCTTTCTTTAGAGTAGCCTTGTACTCTGGGCAGTTTCTCCTCCAATGTCCCGCTTTGCCACAATGGAAGCAAACATCCTCTTTCTGATCACGCTTCTTCTTTTGGGCCTTCCCCTTCGAAATGCCACCAGTGGGCCTAAGGGGTTTCTTCTTCTTCTTTTGGGCTTTCTTGCCCTTACCTTTAGAAGGCCCAGAAGAGGAAGATGGAGCATTCACCATCAAAACCTTATTGTCCTTCTTGATCGTGCTTTCAGCAGTCACAAGCTGACTAATCAGCTCAGCTACAGTAGCACCAGCATGATTCATGTTGAAGTTAAGGACAAATGGGTTGAATGATGGTGGGAGCGAAGCTAGCAACAAATCCACTGAAAGTTCATCTTTCAGTGGCATGTCCATGGAAGCAAGTTTCTCAGTAGGGCAAGAAACTTGAGTCCATATTCATGGACACTTGAACCTTCCCTCATTCTCAAGTGGAATAATTCCTTTGAAGTGTTATACCTTGTAACACGTTCATGAGGGCAGTAAAGTTGCTCTAAGTGGTCATAAATCTCCCAAGCAAATTCCATGGCCTCATGTTGCCTTTGCAAGTCCGGAGACATGTTAGCCAACATAAGGCAACGGGCTTGGAGATTATCATCCTTCCACTTCTGAATCGCGTCCCGCTCGGCCCGAGTGGGAGCCTCCCCTTCGGGACTAGGCTCCCCTTCAGAATCTAAAATGATTTTTAGATTCCTCAGCCAATCAGAATAGTTGGGACCAGTCAACTTGTTTGACTCGAGGATCGATCCAAGAGGGTTTTTGGTTGCCATTTCAAAACACGTAGAGAATCACAGAATCTACGACCTAAATGGTAAAACAGAGAACTAGTGAGCATGCTGAATTATAACGATATACAAAAGATAAGGTCTTTAATCTAATGTAGCTCCCACTGTTTTTCAAAGATCTATAATTCCCAAAGATCTAAGAGGAACACGTTTCCCAATGGGTACTAAGATCCTAGGCATTTTACCTCGAACCCACGACTCGCGGACATTCTAAGTAAGAACCCCAGGTAGGTACAACTTACCAATTCTAACACCTTTAGAACTCTTAGTAATTGTTTTTGCATCACCTATCTTTCAATATGGACCCACGACTCGTGCGACATCCATATTTACTTAGGCGTTAAGCTAGACCCATCAGTCATAAGATCATGACCAAAACTTAGTTTGAACGACCCACGACTCGCGGACATCGCCCTTGCTAAAATTGACCACGAAATATTGATCATTTAAAATGATTAATCAGGTAACTAAGAACTAATAAGCTCCACTAGCTATCCCACGACTCGCGGACAATAACTAGCTTTACTTACTAAACTTAAAACCTATTGATGGAATGCTAGGAATTTAATTCAAAACTTGCATCTCGAATTAAACACCTATTTGTTCGAAATTAGCTTAATATTTAATGGGAATTTTCGAATCAACCGGAGAGTTGTCCGGTTCGACCTCACCAACATATATGTTATCCAATTTTATTAGTCTTGATTAATGCAAGGACACTTAAATGCATATCAAACAAGCACATAAACAGATAACATGTCCTAGCATGATACTAACATGTAATGATCATGGGTTCTACCTATCTTATGCGTGATATGTGGGAGCCACTCCACAATCACAAGTTCTAACATACATGCCACATAAACAGTTTAAATCACATAAGGGAAAGCGGTAACAAAATACGAGCCCTATCTCTATTACATTTAACAATTGAGATTCCCCTCCCTAACATTTTGAGGGGTCTTCACTTATGGCCTCCTTGTTACTTGAATGTGGTCCATCTTACTCCATGGGTGCATTGTCTCCAAAATGAAAATAAAACCTCACCACCTATCTCTACTCTCAAATTACAATAAAAAGAAAAAGACATAAAGTAATAAGGCTCAATCTTCATATTGGCCTTAGACAATTACACGGGGCATACCCCGGCCTCAAAAACAGTAATATGGAAAGCCACATAATAAATCACATAACAGTGCGCACATAAGTGAGGCTCCAACCTCAATTGAAAAACGCAACTATAGGGCTCCAACCCCAATTTAAACCATCCATGTGCATAAATTAAAACCATACATAGATCTAAACCCATGATCACCTAACATGCTTTTGCGAGAATTTAAATTTACCCAATAAATTAAAATTCCCGTTTCAAGTCCTAATGACTTAAAACACGACTTCATGCGAGTCTTATTTATAAAAGTTTTCAACAAATCCCAAATTACCAAAACAAATAAAATTCCAATTAATTTCTGAAAATTAATAATTTTATTTACAATGCAATTTCCCAAAATATAAACTGCTTCTATTTCTCAAAAATCCCAATTTTAAGTTTTATTTAAAAAAATTAAAATAAATATTCAAAATAAAATTTTAAAATTAAAATAAAATTCGGGACTGGATTGCACGAAACACGAAAAGGGATTACGAAAAAATGGGCCCGTACGCGAAGGGGCTGCACGTCGCAGGCACGCACAGCACGCGGCCAAGGCCGCGCGAGTGGGCGCTGCTTCGCGCGGCCCCCCGTCGGTTTCTTGCGGGCGTCTCGGCAGGCAGTCTCGGCCGAGACTGGTGGGCTCGCCTAGGCGCGCCCAGAACGCCTCCCGCGCGGTTGCGGGAGGGAGTAGGCGCAAGGCCTGCGCACGCCTAGGACAGGCGGGCGGTGCGCTCGACGCCTTCGCGGGCGGTGCGCGCGTGTTCGTAATCCAGGCTTTTCGTTTCGTGTTTTCGTTCAAAAGCGAAACCAATCCAAGAAATCCAAAAACAGTTTATACAGTTTCAAATCTAAAATAGTTTTCAAAAATTAAATTTTGCAAAAACCAATTTTCAGAAACTTTCAGGAAAAAATACAGTTTCGTAATTCAGGCTTTCTAAAACAATTACAAATACTCAATCACATCAAGCCTAAGAATTTCTACCAAATTCAGAATAATTGAGACGAATCAGAAACACGATTAACGAGGTGGCTCTGATACCACTTGTTGGAAAACACGAACCAAAAAGCAGCGGAATTTAAAAAATTTTCCCAACAAAAAGGATCTTGAACTCGCAATCGTGTAACCAAATTCGTAAAGATAGAAAACTTACTTTTCTTTTGTTCTTTCTTGAAGCGTTTCAAGCCACCCAAGAACGCTCTTCTCGCGGCTTGATCCCCTCTCCTTTGGTAAAGCTCGAATCTTCAAACTTCTAACTTGAAGTCTCTAGAGAAAGTCCACCAACTTGATCACAATCTAACTAGTAAGGATGCTAGTTCTCTAGTTAGTGTTTAGGCTTAACCTAGGGTTTAATTTAATCTTGGAGAAAGGAAGGTGTTCAACACATGAACCAAGAATTGTCAATTAGCTCTAAAGGGGAGCATGAGCTCCCCTATATATAGGAAAGGGGAGGGGCGGCCGAACCTAGTCCTTATTGGACAAGGATTTGGTTCCTCTCTCTCCTATTACTTGATCATCAAGTATTTTCCAACTTTGACTTTGAATTATAATTCTAGTCAACTTTTAAGAGAGCTAAAAATATCCAAACTATTTTTGGATAATTTTATACTTTATTTATTATAAAATAAATAACTTATTTTTATCTAATTAATTAATTCGTAATTAATTAACTAGATTATTTTCTCCAAAATTAGACTTTCTTTTTAATTCAAAATTAAACCAAAGTCTATTAAATAATTAACTAATTAATTATTTAACATATATATATACACACGTGTGTGACACGTGTCACAGTGACACGTGTCACTCACGTGAGCCACACGTGTGAATTCACACGTGTGGAACCCTCTTGGCCCGATTAACTCGTTTAATCATTTTCAAGCCTCAACTCATGTAACCAAGTTGTTGTGTGTGACCCTCTAGGTTCTCAATTCAATTAGCAGTGACCCTAATTAATTAATTCACTAATTAATTAATCAGTCCACAGATTAAACGACCATAGTCTAGCAACAGGTGTTTAACCCCTAGCTGAATTGGAATGTTCGGATTCGACAGAACCTTTAAGTCATTGATTCATGTGAGATACAATCCTCCTACTTACTATCTCTCAACCAAGATCTAGGGCAAGGGAATAATCAGAACCCTAATAATCCGGTCTTAAAGCTAAGTGCATTTCATATCCATTTGATCTCAATCCAAGAAACCCTTTTCTTGATGTCTTGATCTACTGCCTTGGCCAAGGACTCCATATGGCATATGAATGACTTACACAATAAGAGATCACCTTGCAAATGCAAGTGTAGGTCCTTTCTTGATTCTCATTCACTTTCATGAATCACTTGTGCAGCCCCAGCATAAGCCTTGAATCAGTTGTCTAAGGCGACACCCTTTAAAGCTTACACCAAAGACTACAGAGTTAACTCATAAAGTGACAAGGAACCTCAAGTCTAAGGATCAATTAATCACATCAATGACTCGTGAGATATTTCCTAATCTGGAAGTTTCCATTTCCTGAAATAGAAACTTCCTTTCCCATTTAGGAATGTTCTCACACGGGGCACCTCAGTGAACTTACTTATTAAAGTAAGCACCCTCATGTATCACGCACGTATCAACTATACACTTTGCACCTCCATGAAACAAGGTGGTCCTTCTTAAGGGCGTGATCCCACAAGCAAGCCTTAGAGGAGTCAGGTTGACACTCCCACTGTCTGTAGGACTCATCGGCTTGGAGTATTTTACTAATCATGACTTATGTGATATAGGGCTCGTTTCATGAACCATTTCACCTAAATGGTAGAGTCCTAAAGTCATCAGGATTAGGGGAGTTCTCATACATGCACAGCTAAAGTAAACGCATACCAAACAAGAGCATATAAAGAAGTGTTGCCTCAATTCGTTATTTTATTCAAAGATTGTCTGTGATTACAATAAGGAAAAGCACAAAGCGGATATACAATCGGCTTTCTAGGGCACTATTCCTAACATAAAGCATGTTCACTTTGGGCCCGAGGGTAGTGTATTGAGCCAACCGGGGAAGCAAGGGCTGACGGGTAACTCTTGCACTATCCTCACTAATTTTGGGATCACCTCTGAATCCACCAGGAGGTTTGGTGGAGGAAGAAATCCCGTGCGTGGGAGTCATGTTCCCGACGTACACCATTAATGGATGGTTGGGTCTTGCAAGCCAGGGTTCATAAAACTGCTAATTGTGCACTGTAATAACTTGCATGATAGCCGTTAAATTGAAACCTAAATATTGATTGTACACTTTTGGAGAAAGGTTGGAGAATTGCCCTCACTCGTCGGGCCACAGATTGAATGGATCATGATTGAATTATTAAATTGATTAGTTGTAACCTCGGCGAGTTCTACTTTATTATTGAACTTATATTGCTTTCTCTTATAAAACCTTACCCGAGATTATGGTTTGCATGGTAATTGCGCTAATATTTATTAATAAACCCCTCACTCAGTCTTTCGTAGACTGACACCTCACATTTTCAGGTTTTCAGGGTTCGTGCTAGGTGGGATTGAGTCTTTTGTTTTGGGTCTAGCACTTGTCTTTCTCATTTTCTTGTATTTTACGGATGCATATATAGATTGTTATAGTTTTGGTACTTATGTATATTATTGATGCAAATATGTATTGTTATGTCCGTTGGTATCTATGTATTAACTATGACCTACTTTGATACTTTTGGAAGAATGTATATATGGTTGATGATAATAAACTTGAATGATGAAATAAAATGAATGTATAGTATGATTCCGCCTTATTGTTTATGCATGTTGTTATTTAATTGAGGGTTAGTCCCGCCTATCTAGTGAGTCATTTTTTTTATTGTCACCGGTTCGCTATAGTTTTGGTTCATGTACGGATTATCCATTTCGTATGTGGACTGAGCTATAGTGCGGGGGAGTGGCATCTCGGTGTTCCGGGTGCTACAAGGAAAAATGTGTATATGTATGATTATGATCATGTTGTGAATGTGCATGAAAGATATATGTGTGATAACAAATGAATTATGTATATGATTACACAAGGAGTAGGTTGGAGATTATGCACGCCCACTCGCCGGGCTTGAAACCCTATGAATGAATGAATAAATATGATAGTTATATTCCCGTGGATGTTTTTATTCGTTTTTACCCTCTTGGGAAATTTTATAAAACTTCATACTGGATTATGGCTTGCATGTATGTGTTTAAATTCTGCGATATTTATACTTATGCCCTGTTTTATACCCACCAGTCTTCTTTAGACTGAACCCGATTTGTTTTCAGTGGTGTTGTGCAAGTTGAGGAGTGCTAGGCAGGAATACAAGTCGTCTAGGTCTTGCATTAGTGTTTAGCACTCTTTTTATGTTTCACTCACACTCATATTATGATTTTGTATATGATTATGGATGTAGGGTGTAACGCCCGAGCGCGAGACGTCACATCCCCCGCACTATGACCCGACCCGTATATGAAATGGATTTCCACACACGTGCCAAATCATAGCGAACGGGGACATACACACTCGCTAAGCCAGGCGGGACTATCCTATCACTTAAACCCCAACAACAACAACAATCAGAGTAACAGAATAGCGGAAGCAATCATTCATATTCCATATATTGAGTTATATGCTCTAGGTACCAACATTTAAGTTCAAGGAAGATCAATACCAATACCAAATACATGTACGCTCGAATTCATATACAATATCCAAAATACCATAAAATAAGCATATGAGTGTAAAGAAAGAAAGGCTAGACACTATGCAAGATTCTCTCAGACTTGTATCCCGCCTAGCATCCCTTCCTGCAAAAAGAACTGAAACAACTCCGGGTTCAGTCTTAAACAGACTGGTGGGTATAAAAATAGGCATAATATCATAATATGGCAGAATTTAAGCACATACATGCAAGCTATAATCCTTATTCGAGGTTTTAGAATAATTTCCTCAAGTGGGAAGTAAAATACAACGAATAGGATTATAACAATTCATTTCATTCATTAGGTCCTTTGTGGCCCGGTGAGAGGGCGTGCATTATGTCCAACCAACACCTCGTTTAATTCATTAATCGTTCATTCATTCGTTCATTCATGCTTTCGCGCACATTCATTTGATCATTCATATACTCCTTCTTCCTCCGGTTAGGGACAGGTTTGCAAGGCCCGAACCCTCATTCATTGGTGCTAGAGGGGTACATGAATCCCCAAAAGCTTGGTTCCCCTTCTTTCACTAATCTCCTAGTGAAGTCTAGGTTACCGTAATTGATGGAACTAGTATATATGGATTCCCGTCAGCCTAAGCTTCCCCGGTTCACCAAATGCACTAAGTCCCGGGCCCCCATTCATTGTGAACATTCATTTCTCGCCAAAACTTTTGGTAGGATGTTCAAATTAAAGGCTTTACATTAAAACATTGACTCGTTGAAAACTCGATACATATCTTTATATAGTTTTTGGCCAAAATCTTGCACATTAGGTGTTTTGGGAATCTTTAGCTAAATAGAAGAAAAACCCACCTGGTAGGCAAAAGAACCCGACAAAGACCTCACTGCTCAACCTCGTCTCCCACTGGATCAATATCTGTGTGACAAAGGTAGTGTGAGACTCAATTATGACCACATTTGACGCTCGGCTATACAATGACATGTTATGGAATGCTTGAAACATAATAACATGTCCAAATATGCTCATGAATACCATGGAATTCAATTAAACACATCATTCACCAAATTTCGTTCAATATACGATAAAATCGTATTCATTCACGTTCATAGCTTTCATACTTGCATTCATATAACTTTCAAGGTCATAAGTCAATCATAATTCAAAGCTTAAATGGAGTCACGTTGCATATAATTCACGGATACGAACAATAAACGAGATATAAGCAAGAAAAGAGGTTCCCCAAAGCTGCCAATTCAAATGACACGGCCGTGTTACATTTTCAAAGGAATTGGACAAGGCCGTGTCCGAGGTTAAAAATAATAAAATTCCCAAGTCGAGGGCTTGACACGGCCGTGTTGAGTTTTCAAAGCATTTGGACACGGCCGTGTCCGATTTTCTGAAAATAATTTTCACAAGTCGAGAGCCCAACACGGCCGTATCCGTTTTTAGTTCAAAGCTGACACGGTCGTGTCAGCTCGTCGTCTTGCGAAAAAGCTTGAAAAAGCAGGGGCAGCAACAAGGAAGCTCTTATATCCCATCTAGACATATATCCAAGCCATAAAACTCATGCAAATCACATAACTCATTCATATTCACAAGACTTCATGCATAAGATTGGCAAAATCATCATCAATCCTCATGATCTTCAAGCATGGAGCTTCAAGCTCCTTCAATGGCATATCATACAATGATCAATCAGCATGAGATTCAAGCATATAAAAATGGTAAGAAAGCTTCAAGCATCATCTTTCATGCATCAATTCTCAATTTAAACCATGAAAATCCAATGATCAATCTCAAACCCCAAATATGCTATCCAAGCCCTTATACAAACACATGAATTCTCCACTCATACCAAGTTTTCCATAGATGAAAAGATAGAGGAGGAGATGGAGGTTGCAAAACTCTAATTACCTTGGAGAAAGATGGAGGATAGATTAAGCTTGAGCTCAAAGTTTGGATGATCAACAATGGAGGGTTTTCTTGGAGTTCTTCCTTGTCTCTTGGGATTATGATGATCGATGGAAAATGGAAGTAAGGAGAAGGAATTGCTGATATTTAGGGGAAAAATGGATAGAATACGGGTCGATCCAAGTCCGGTTCGTTTAAGAAAAAGGGTCAAACAAGTTACAAAGTCGAGGCCATGGAAAGGTTCGTTGTCAAAGGTTCAAATGATATCGAAAAGGTACAAGGTCAAGTTTAAAGAATAGGTATCGTCGAAACAAGTTCAACGCCATTTACGGATCTCGGTTTCGAGGTCCGGAGCTCAAGATATCGTGAAGACCATTCAGGGTTGCCTATTATTCAAATAGGTCCCTAAACTTTCAAAAAGTGGCAATTAAGCCCAAACTCAATTTCCAATTGAGTCTAAAACATTCAAATAAGTTACAATCAAGCCCACGGCACGCACATATAACACGAAAGATTTCAATTAACACCAAATTCAAGAAATTCACATTCTCACAATTCCGTTTATATATTCAAATCTCACATTGGAATTCATATGAAATTTAAGCAATTAATGCAAATTAGAAACGAGTTTAAACCAATTAATCTGAGTATAAAATCATATGATTAAATGTAAATGCGCACATAACACTTACCTGCATGTGTGAAAACACGGGGTGTTACATAGGGCGCTTATGATTAATTTGCTAGGCCTTGCGGGTCATGGAATACTTCTATATTTATTTTGGGAGTTTGGTGGCTCATTGCATATGATGTGTGTTAGTTTTGCTTCCGCATTTCGTTGTTACTCTAATTTTAGTTTATCATATTCTTGATTGGTTTAAGAGTTAGTCTCGCCTAGCATAGCGTGTGTGTTGTGTCCCCGTTCGCCTTGATTTGGCACGTATGTGGACTTTCCATTTCATATACGGGTCGGGTCTCGGTGCGGGGGATGTGGTGCCTTAATCTCGGGTGCTACACTTAGACTCTATATGAACCAATTAAGACACACGGCGAGCATAAGCATGAGTGGTATGCATTATGGAATGATGTGCATCAAGTAGGTCACATAGCATAATCCAAGTATTCATTCAAATCATGCAATTAAATGAGGTATTTAAAGATTAGAAATGCAATTAGAGTTGTATCATAACATATAATACAAATTCATATCGAAACATGTAAATTAATTAAGATATAATCATTAAGAGGCATAAGAAATCTATTAAAAGCATAAGAAAATCATACACTAACGCATCAGTCAAGGGAATGGCCATTCCCACCACAAGGTAAAACTGGGAATGGCCCTTCCCATCAGCGCTGCCCGGAACGGCCGTTCCGAGCTGAAGCAAAAAATGGGAACGACCATTCCCATCAGCGGCACTGACATCAGCCCTAGCCCGGAAGGGTCGTTCCCGCCACAAGGCATAAACGGGAATGGCCGTTCCGGCCCTGAACTGGGAACAAAAACGTGACAGCTTCGAGGAAGACGGAGCTATGGCAAAATATGGCCGATTTCACACCAATTAAACCATAAAATTTCCACGAAAAATCATATATATTATCACATAAATCATGCGTATCACATAACTATCAATTTAGCTCAAGAACGAGGGCGATTTTAGCCAAAAGTCATACAACCCATTTTCATGAAAATCAAGCTTCAACCATGGCAAGATGCATTCAAACTCACTCCCTATCATACCATCAGCAACTATAGTACATATTCAACATGGAGAAACACATATTCATGCTCAAGAACTCAAGGATTCATCATATAGGTTATATTCTTCAAGTTGGGCATAAATCACCATTTTCGCAAGACTTCTTCATACAAGCTCATACATTCAATTTCATGCTAAGATTCATGGATAGAAATGAAATACACATCAACGGAAATCCATAGCTTACCTCGGCTCGTGAAAATACGAAGAAACGAGGAAGATATGAGCTCTTGAATGCAAAGGAGGGTTCCAAACTTGGACTTCTTTTGAAGCTTCTCCATGACTGTCACAATGAGGCTATTTTGAGGTTTGAAGTGAAATGAGAAAGGGTATCTAGGTTATAAGATAGCTGATAAGTTTGGTTCAAGGTCAAGGGTCCGGTTTAAGTGACTCCCGGTTCAAGTGAAACTGGTTTTTAAAGGGTTCAAGGCCCAAATGTCTTCCGAAAAATATGAAATAAATTCCATTGGACCCGAATCATCGAAACGAGCCCAACGGCGGTGTCGGAATTCAAAGTCGAATTCCCGAGCTCATATTAGTTCCAAATGCACCCAAAGTTACCTAATTTAAATTAGGTCCCAAAACCTCCAAAAAGTGCAAATAGGCCCAAGTCCTATTTTAAGTCCAACTCTAACAATTAAATTAAATTCATACGAGTCATAAATCACCTTAGTTCATAAAATTCCAAGTTGCCATGCAAGAATCCATATTTTGCAATTACACAATTGAGTCAATTAAATCACATAATTCAATTAAAGTTAGAATTAAGCACATATTAAAGAATTAAATCACATAAATACATAAAGAAATACTCTCGTGACGTCGTACCTGTCCCGGACGGGGCGTCACACACTCATTCTCAAGTTGTTATTTATGATTATTAACGGTTGTGAGCGCCATGAATGTTATTTAATTTGAGTCTGTGAGCTCTTTGATTATGCTAGTGAACGTAAATGCTTCCGCGCATGTATTATTCCTCTGTTATTGTTTTTGCATTTTGCCTACATGGTTTCGAAAGTTAGCTCCCGCCTAGCAGAGTGAGTGAGTGAGTCCCCGGTTACTCTGATCTAGCATGAGTATGAACTACCCATTTCATATGCGGGTCGAGTCTTAGTGCGGGGGGATATGGCGTCACGCGCTCGGGCGCTACAGCGGCGGCGGCGACGACGAGAAGGATGAAGAAGAAAGAGAAATTAGGATTTCGTTTGTCGTTGCTAGCTTATGGTTACTATATATAAATGGAACTTATTAAATTTTGCAAAACATCCCTAAGGTTTAAACCGAGCTAAGTATATTTGGCTTATGATTTAAAAGTGTCACGTGAATATAATTGGGAAGAAAGAAAAGCCAAAAGAAATCGAGGGTTATTTCCCTTAAAAAAAAAAAAAGGTCATGGGCGTACCTTGGATCAAATTCTCTCTAGTAACAAATGTCTTCTTAAAACTAGAGACTGAATAGAAACAAGAAGAAAGTCGACAGTAGAGTGAGCTAAAAATAATGTCGTGGCTGCGATCGGCGGTGAACAAGGCGGTGGAGGTTGGGAACAAGAACAACCTTACCCGTGCTGTAAAGAATTATGCTGATTCCGTCGTTCATCACGCCGGCCAAGCGGTTGCCGAGGGCGCCAAACTCCTTCAAGATCACATTGTAATTTGTTTCTATCTTAACCTTTCCTCATTCCTATGTGAATTTGGAAAATTAATGTTAATGGGGTTGGGTACGTTTGTTTTTAGATGAAACAAAATTGTGCAAAATTTGAACTTATCTATTAATTTTTATCCAAGTAGTAGAAAAATTAGGGGTTTTGAATATAATAGAAGTAGCCATGTGCGCGAGCGCAGTTTTGTAGTTTCCTTCTTCCATTTATACCTCTTTAATTGGTAGAAGAAAACGTACATAGTTCGTTGTTGGATTATTCGGTCGAGGTTTTTAGCAATTTTTGCTTGTGATGGGGATAGAGTTCAGCGAACATGCCTTTTATTGAGGTGAATTATTTATTTGTAATCCTGATAATTTTGGTTTTTTTGAGGCTTTTATGCCTGATATTACGTATAGCAGACTACTAAAGAGAAGCAGAAATCATGTCGATTGTTTGTATAGTGTTCAACTGTGATCATTCGATCTCACTGTTGGGTGTCCTTAAGTGTAAGAAAATATCAATTGATGGGCTAGTTTATGGTGGGAATGAAAAATTTTGGTAAATGATTTTCTTAGGCCAGGTAGTTGAAGCTGAAAAATGTAAATTTGAAATCTCCATTACCTGAACATAATATGTAAAGTTGTTAGCTGTTTCACGATAATGATACTGGTTTTGATCGGTGGCTCTAATATTACTTGTGTTGTATTACTTCAAATTTTTTTTTTCTATTGACGTACACTACACTTTATCTTGTCAGGGCGGTCGGAATTTTAGAAGCTTCAAGCAGACTATGAAAAGGTTGGAGGAGGCTTCTGTTTCATGCCGGGGACGTGAAAGAGTTGAGTTGATGAGAAGATGGTTAGCTGTTCTAATAGAAATTGAAAAATCTTCTGGTATTACATTTGAAGAGAAAGGTAATGATAATGAGGTCCATCTACTTCATGACGAGCCAAAGGAGAGCCCAAGAAGACAGTCAATGGTTAGCTCTGTAAATTCTACTGCCTTTTCATGTTGTATTGCTTAAGCCAAATCATCCTCTTTTCTAATTTCTTATCTTTTGGACTTCTCTGTATATTTCAACTCCTAAATGCAAGAATATCACTGTGGTGTCAACATCTTGTGGGGCTTAGGCACATTTTTCTATGAAAGCGGAACACATTTCATGAAAAAGTGAATCAATTCAGTAGAAAATATATGGAAACATCAATGTCATGCGCCACAAACTCACCCTAAACTAAATCCGAGCAAAATTAATTCAGAGCTGAATATTCCAAAGTAAGATTTTTTGTCAAAATCATTTTCTAGACCTATTTGTAGCAGTCATAATTCTCGATATATAAACGAAACCCATGGAAGGAAAGACTTCAAATTCAAAGCCCGGTAACACAGTTTTTCATCCACGAGTTTCTCTGTCTGCATCTTATCATTTTTAGTGTGTCAAGGGCATTTATTACCTGTGATATGCTCTTTGGTGCACGTTTAACATGTATTCTACCTGTTCAGAGAGTTTAAAATATTCATGAGTTGTTCAAGTTAGAAGAATTAAAGCCTAATGGCTCTAGGCTGTGTATAAGCTCTTTTCTTTCCATAATCTGTTGTACCTTGACTTGTTGGCTAAGATATGTGATGACTTACACATCCTACCCGTTTTAAAAAATTGGCTTGATGGATGTATCAACTGTCTAGTGTTTGCTGTACGCCTTTACTGACTTTCACATCCCTCTATTGATCTTAAGTTTAAGTGGGCTATCTCAGATTGTGTCAACTTCCCTGCTGTAGAGGAAGGCGCTCAGTTATTCCCACAAATTGCTTTTTCTGTTTTTTGAATTGGAGTTACATCAGACTTGCAGACCAAAGTTTATTCTTTTCCTCCTAATATGTCAAAACTGTTGTGCTCACGATTTATATCCATCCGCATTGGATTTATATATATATTTTTTTGGTACTCATCTGCATTGGATTTATGACCAAAATGGGATCTGCTGTTTCTTGTCACCTTTTATGTCATTCAATAATTGCAAAATTGAGCCAAGTAATTAAATCTACCCACTAGTTTTGAATTATTTGGTATTTTAGTTCTTTGACTTGTTCTAATTATATATTGCTATTTGACTAACCATGGGTCGAATTAATTACCCTCCTGGTGTTTTTCAAATGGTCAGGTGTTGTACTATGACTTGGATATGGGGGGTCAACCATTGACTTTCCGTCATGTCTTTCTTTACAGTCAGGCTTTGGAGGGAATATCCATATGTATGGTATGTAATATACGAATAATATTAACAAATTAGCAAGTTTCACATCTGTGAAATTAGGTCTATGGTGCAGGTAATGAAATTTATTGTAGTCATGCTCACATTTATTCGAGTAATAATGCATCATGATGTTCATTCTTTCATTTGTTGGACTAGGTTTATTATCTAGCAAGAATTCTTGTATGAGCACGTCTCTTGACCATTTATACTGTTTGCACACATTATGGTTTCTGAGATATACTATGTCTTAATCTTATACCATATTTTTAAGATACATAATTTATTGGGATTATCCTTGGGATTGTATGTTTTTGGTTGGTTTATCCTTCAGCTGTATTCTTAAATAACACTGCTCTGTCATATTAGTTGTCGTTGTGGATTTGATCTTCCCTTTTGATGGATTTAGATTCTTGAAGCTCCTAATGAGGATGAAGTGTCTTTGCTCCTTGAATTATTTAGGTAAGATATTTTTCCACGTTAGTGTGATATTTCATACCAGAGAGATTTTGCCACTGTTCTGTCACTGGAGCACTGAGGTCAAACATTCTTGTACTTGATCGAAACTACGATTGTCCATCTGCAGTCTGTGTCTCACAGGAGGAAGGGAAGTGCATAATGCGATAATGAGCAGCATTCAGGATCTCTCAAAAGCTTTTGCCAGCTACCACGATGAAGTATTGGTACCAGTTTAAATAATTTTATTATAGTTTGAACACAAGTTCTCAATACTGTTAACAATCTTGGCCAATGTTCAGCCATTAGGATACCTTTTCTTACATAGTATGTTCCTTGAATTGCCACTAATCCGGCATTTGGAATGCACTATGCTCTTAATAGAGACCATTGGAGGGATCTATGGGCGTCACAACATAATCTGAAGATTTAACTTATATCTATTATTGCGTTGAATAAATTCGTAACACGAATCTCAAAGAAGCTGGTAACTTGTTTTTTGGGTAGGTGAAGAGAGAAGAATTGTTTCAGTTTGTAGAAGGAGCCATCACAGGATTGAAGGTCAATGCTGATGTTGAAAGGTTTGTGGAATACTCGGTTCTTATTACTTCTTTTACTTGGCTTATTTTTCCCTTGAGTGATTCTTTGACAGAGTTTAGTTATTCCAGTTGCGTTTTATCATGGGTATCACATATTTTCAAGTCTTACTATCATTAGTTTGTTTGTAGAACTTAGAGGTGTGTTTATCTTGTTAAACTGTTAAGAGGACTTTTAATTCTAAATCTTTAAACAGGAAAGATGCTGCGAATTAATAGTTCATTTCTTTTGAATGCCAATGTTCTGTGTACAATAGCCAAATTCTGGTTCAGGTATTTAAACAGAGGTAGTGGCTGGAAGTTATGTAATACAAACCATGAAAGGAGGTGTTTGAGGCTTTGAGCCCATGCTGTAGTTTCATTGAAGTGGATTGTTGTTTTTTCGCATGTTTCTACCGAATATGTGATATAAAACACTATTTTTTATAGTTTCTTATGAGAGAAATGCTGGTCAGTATTTATTTGGTCTTTTAAGCAATTTTCATAATGAAAACTGTTTCTTAATGTGGTTTTCAATGGACAGGGCTGCAAGCTCTGTGTTTCAAAATTTATGTATAGCACTTACGTAATAATTCTTAACCTGAAATTGACCTGGTGCACTTGTAACTGGCCACTGAGTTGTGTAACTACTGCTTGTATATTTTATACTTGAATTTGAGTGGTAGGTTATTTCCAAGAATTTAAATTTGATATGTTGACAAGCCATACTAAATTTTGACTGAATTTCATTTTATTATAATATTACCAAATTTGAGCAGGGTACTATTTGGCTATACTGTTTTCATGTATGTACCTAATTGAAACCCTGACTGAAGATTATGCATCTTTTGTTTGGAACTTGAGGATTCGTCTTTTAGAATGAGTGTTTTCTTACCTTTTCTTGTGATCAATGTCTACATACGTCATACAGAATTGATGCTGAAGTTTCCATATTGAAGAAACAACTTGATGAGTTACAAGCATCACATAGTCATGGAGGTAATGGTCATGAAACAAATATGACACAGAGTACTGCTCCAACAATAGAGGTGAGCTTGATTACACCTACCTGTTCCTTTTCTGAACCTTGTCAATATCTCTGTTTAAAAAACCAGAACTAAACCGTGTGTTGCTCTTTATCGAATCTAGATTCGAGAATGACCGTACACCACAGTACATTATAGTCAATAGCCCCCCCTCAGAAAACACCCAATAGCCCCCATCTAGTGTAATGCATATGGTCTTTCTCAGGCTTTCGAATTTAAACTACAAGAAAATATGTTATAGCATTCATTGTTCCCTGGAATTCTAGTACTTGATTTATGTAATATAGAAACATACATCATTGGTTTTATGTGTCGTCGTGCACTAACCCAAAAATTGGTACTTTGTCATGTTGCGTTCCATGTATTACAGAATGTTATATGATTTTCTAATACGACCTGGGAACAGTTGCATCTTTATTGCTGTGTGCTAAGAATGGAGGTAATAAGTGGGGATGGCAATCGGGTCGGGTCCAACAGGTACTGGACCCGACTTTAGACCCGTGTGGACCTCAAAAATGAACCTATATCCGGGTCCGGTGCAGACCCGCCCCAGTATATATATATATATAAAGAAAAAACTAGCAAACCCTATTCTTGTTTCTCTGCCACCACCGTCGAGAACGTTGTCTTCTCTCTGCCACTCAACTCACCACCATCCGCCACCACACCGCCGTCTTCCGCGGCCACATCGCCATTTTCCGCCACCAAGTTTGTCCACTGAAACTCCTTGATTGCAGCTTGAAATGCAGTGAAATCTTTGAAGGGTTTCCGAAATCTTGACTAATTCTTCAATAATCGGACAAGTAAAGGTTGGTCCTTTCGTGGGTTTGTTGTATTTCTTTAATGCTGTAGCCCTGTAATGTATTTGGTGTGTATCCACCGCGGGAAGTACATTTTTTTTTTGTTTCCAATTTCTAGTTTATTTAATTCTGTTACATTTTCAGTATTTAATTTTATAGTTGAATCAGAGGGTTTTGGAAGAAATCTGAGTTGAAATAGAAGCCAGAAATTAGTTGGGATTTAGGTTAAATTTCCACTAGGAAAGATGCTGAGTTTCTATGTGGTCACCCTGATAATCAGGGGATTTGAGTTTCTTGAGCCCGTTAGTGGATGATTAGTTGTGTTAGATCTAGAAAGCAAATGGCAATACCAAAATCTTTAGCTACAAATCTCTATAAAACATGATTTCTTGACATTTTAGAATCTGAAAAGCATTTCCTTCTTTTTTTTTTTTTTTTTTGTTTATTGAGATCTTATGTCTTGGAGAATTCATCTCTCCCTATAAAACATGATTTCTTGACATTTACAGATGATTGTAAGTTCAGTTTTCTAGTTTCTTTTAAGGGTCTGTATATCCACTGATATTGTTATACTTTATTCTGCGTTTTTGTTTCTTGAAACATTAGTGTTCTTTCTCCGTAATTTCTGGTTGATTTTTTGTGATACTTTATGTTGGAAATTCATGGAGAAACAGATAATTCCTTAGTTTCAGTACAAAAGTTCGTTATAATGTTTGATACTTTATGTTGGAAATCCATGGAGAAACAGATAATTCCTTAGTTTCATTACAAGCATTCATTACAATGTTTGATGATCAAGAAGGGTCTTTCATGTGTAGACTTTGATATTGTTGTGTTTTTCAATAAATAGGTCGAACGAGTCCAAAACGGTACGAAAACAGGTCAAACGTGTCGAAAATGAGTCAAATGGATCTAAAACGGGTTGAACTGGTGGAAAATGGGTCGAACAGATAAAAAATAGTTTAAAAACGGGTAAATGGGTCAAACGGGACTTCATGGGCCTCAGCCTGGATCCAACGGGTCTGGACCTGTTTATGCCTTAGCAGGTCTGGACCTGTTGATTCTGGCCCAGACCCTGCCCATTGCCACCCTTAGAATAAGTGATTTTTTTTTTCTGATTTTTCTAATCTCTTGCTACTGTTATAATTGTCAATAATTAGTTTACTTTCCCATTGAAATACAAGTAAGTTTTACTTTCGAATTGCTTTCCGTATACCATTTGAAGTTCCATTTGCAAATTATTATACTCTTCGCAAATTGGCTTGGAAATTCAATCAAAATCTTTGATCTATTTCAGACTACATTGTTTGAGAACATTTGAAAATCAACTGTCTTTTCCCATTTATTGTTATATTTGTAGACTGTAATCAAGTATGTTATGATGGATTATTGAACCTTCCAACTGGCTAAAAAGTTTAAAGTAGAACTGAAGCTTTCTGTTTAGGCTAATGAAAAGAGTTGTGTTACTTGGGTATTAAATCATAACCATCATATCCTTGTATATGACTTATGTAGGGATCAGGCATTACATATACTTTCTTGACCTTACCCCTTCCCCCGACCCCCTTGATTTATCGTAGTCCAGCTGAGCATACAACATGAAAAGCACATTACATTTTCTCTATTCATTCTAAAGAAGACCTTGTGCTGGTAAAAACTGCAATTCCCTAGGATTATGTAAAATTAAATTTCATGAAAATATAGTACTAATTGTATTATGCATCCAAGAGTTTAGATTTCCTCGAGAAAAATACCTATAATTTTTACAAGTTTGATGTTTCAAGGAGTGGAAACTCATAAAGTGCTATGTTCTTTTTCCTTTTCTTTTTCTTTTGCATAGGGTCTTAAACAGGCACTTGCGCATATCAGAGTTTGTTCCAGATTAGAAGGGCTTCTACTAAAAAAGAAAGCTCTTAAATATGGAGACACAACTGAAATTCATTCGCATAAGGTATAATTTGGGAGTTTGGGTCTTATACTGACATGTTTATTCTTTTGAGGCAGTTGAAATTCAATCTCAATATGATTATATCAGTATTTCTACGAACTTTCAACTCTTCCTTGAATTGTCACATTTTGGAGTTTATATCTCATCCATCTTCCCTGTATTGTTTTAGTTATAGATTTAAGTATGCTCTAAGAACCGCATTACTTCATTGCTTCAGATAAGGGTAATTCTTTTTGTTCAGCTGCCTTATCCTATACTGATGCTTTGTCCCTTCCCCTTTTTCTTGGTTACAATTTTATTGTTTGATGATGGACGGATTTTGTGATGCATGGCGGCTTCTTGTACAAAATTACAATCAATTTCAATTTGCTTGGTTTTTTGATGGAAGACAGGATTACTAGCATTATGAATAGCAGCTTGATTGTCACAATACATTACCCTGTTGCTAATGACTTCGTCAGTCATAGCATGTGGCTTGCAATAGGCGCCATAGCCTCATATTCAGCTTAGACACTTGAACTAGTCACAGTTTTTTGTTTCTTATTTTGCCATGTCACAAATACTTCCCAAAAAATAGGTGCAATAGGCAGAGGTGGGTATATCTTCGAGCCAACATAGCCTACATCAGTCTATCTTCTGGTGACAATGCATTTGAATAATAGGCCCTTTTCAAGAGACTCCTTATTTGTATTTTACAATTATGACAGCTGCTTCCAGTGAACCTCATGGTTTGTCCAAAACTGCTTGACTATTCAAACAACGAGAAAATGAGATTAGAAATATGAAATTTCCCTCTACAATGAACACATTTACGAGAAACTTTACGATAACCCGCACCTCAGTCTCTCCCTGAGCCCCAATCAGAAATAACCGTATCAGAAGTTCAGAGATGAGTTAAATATATATATTTTAATAATTAGAAGGCTAGTACCATGTGGGGAGGCTTGAGATTTTATATATATTAACAAGCAAACTAAAGGACCATGTCTTGGGATTAGAAACACCCAAAATGGAAGAGAATAAAATCTATCATCAGTAGCCTATCCCACTGATTTAGCCATAATAGAATATCACACTGCTCTAGCCAGCCTTAAAACACTCTCACCGGATGCAAATAAGATAAAACTATTATTACTGTGGGACTTTTTAATGTAACAGTGATAATTTATGGGTTAATTGTCTCATCAGTCAAATGAAGCTAGGTTCACATCAGAATATTGCTGGTTGAGGAGAGTTCCTTTGGAAAAAAAAAGGTCTGGCTAAGTCCATTTTCTCTATGTAACCCTGGGGCTCTTGCTTTATTTGAAGTAGCCTTGATCAGTTAAAGGATTAGAAATTGGTATTTATGTTCTTTTTGGATCTCATTATCTGTATTTAGGTTAGGTGGAAGTATGTAGACGAGATATTACAATGCAGTATATCATGTGTGTCATTACCATATAAGAAAAGAAAGTTAAGTCTTACTTGTTGAGAGGAATATAAACTGGATATTATCATTATTATGTTGTATAGAAAACACCTAATCTCTGTTATATGTAGAGATGCGAGGAATGTGAAGAAGACGATATATCCTTTTGTTTTCTTGTTTTAGGAAACTAAGGACAGAAATGAAAAATTAAAAAAGAGACGGTTGATGGTGGAAGAAAACCATGGATCTGAAGAGTTGATGTATGTCCCTCAGGGCTAGACAAGACTAGAACAGTGAAATAGAGTACACAAGGACAAAGAACACATAGTCAGAGAACACAACTGGGCAGAAAACAAACTTCTCTCTCTCTCTCTGCTTTTCTTCTTCTTCTTGAATTTGTTCGATACCATTTTGAGAAGAATATAAACTGAATTTTATTGTTACTGTGCTGTGTAGAAAACACCTACTCTGTGTTATATATAGAGAGCAGGGGGAGATACCGAATAGACTATGAGTCCTAATCCTGTCACATAATATAGATATAATCCTATCTAACATGAACTTCTTAATCCTACCTGGTATCAACTTAGATACTAATTCTAAAAATGTATTAGTCATTAGATACTAATTACTCAATTATCATCAGACATTAATGATGTGCTTTGACTTATGCCATAAGTGTATTAAGTTTTCCATTATTGTTATTATTGGCGTGGGGCACCAGCAAGTGGTATTTATAAAAAATGATGAAAACAAACATATCTTCAGTATTTGTAAATGCGCAAGTACAAATTAAGGTGGAACTATCTAATTCTGCCTCATCTATTATGTCTTTTATAGGAGCCCTTAAAGCATGCACAGATCTCCTAAGGGAGGAATCTACTTCTAGTTGTATCTTGTATGTGTTTTTTCGTAATTGCTTTATTATCTTCTTCAAGATGACTAAGAAACTCTTAATTATGGCTTACGGTCAAGATGTCTGAAATTGTGTTTAAACATTTTAGGTTGATAAATTGAAAGTCTTGTCGGAGTCTTTGGCGAGCTCCTCCTTGAAAGCTGAGAAACGCATCTCTGAGAACAGGTAAAAGAAATTTCTGTGTTTTCAGTCATAGCCGTTTTTCTGAATGCCTTGATACTTCTGAAGGGCACCTTGTTATTCTTGTGCTGTATTCTCTTTTCCATCTCTTTCTCTATTATTTCATTTCTTACTTGATTTCTGGAGCTTCCATGTCCTGGTGATAATGTTTGTCAATTCTTATTCTTTCCAATCATCTCATTTTAATCTTTATTCTGCACTATATTATCTTTATTCTTATGTATTTTCTTAGCAAAGTTGTACTTTTGTCCAATAAGCTGCGCCTATTTGTCTGTTATCCCAAACTTTAGCTCTTCCCAAGTTAAACTGTTTATCTGAATGTTTTTCTTTGCTTATTTGTGGACCCAGGGAAGTTCCAGTTAAATAAATAAATAACAGAGGTGTGAACTCGACTTCTTGTGGAAAATGACACATATCCACCAAAAATGCAATAATAAAAATGAAAATCATATGTTTCAAAAGGTGAAAATGTCTTCCCTACAATATTTATAAAATATATTGATGAAATGAAACAAAATGTATATATCATATGAAATGAAACAAAATGTAGCAATAACTAAAAAAAGTGCACAACTTATATATTGTACATGGGTGATCAACAAAATTACCTATCTCCTAGGGATGTATAAGGTTAAAGATAAATACGTCGATTATTCAGGTTTGGTTAGGAATTTGAAATAAATGGATTTAAACTCCTTTACTTCGAAATTCACATATTTCCAACTCTTTTCTTTGGATATAAGAATTGTGAATGAATATCAAATCTTTTGATCTAAACTTCATTTCTTATGTATCAAATACTTTGATCTAAACATCATTTTCTTATCTTATATTAAATAAGTTTTGTCCCTGCATGCGTGTGTGTGTGCGCCCTCACATGCATTTTGGACTTGTGTGTATGTGTGGGTGTACGTGAGAATGTAAGGGGAGTGCATATGTATGCAAGAGTGTATGTGCTCGTATCTGAGTTTAAGATTGTGGGAATGAGTTTATTTGTGGTATGTGCGCATGGGAATGTTTGTGGTGGTGTGTCTTTGTGCGTGTGCATTTGTGTGCGTAAATGTATGTGCATGTCCCTTCATTTGCGTGTGATTACGTATGTGTTTTGTAAATTGTGCATGAGTTCGTGTGTGTTTATGTGCATGCCTTAGTGAATGTGTGTGTGCATGTGTGTATGACAATGTTGTGTTCATAAGTGTGTGTGTGCGCATATGTGAGTATGTGTCATAGTTATTAAAGGCCCATTCACCAATCATGTACTCTCAACATATAAAACATATATCATAAGATCAACATTTATACATCAAATTCATCACATAATTGCATAAATAAATAATTTAAATACGCAAGTAGCACACTCGTGACATCGTACGTGTACGGCCGAACGGATGGGGCATCACAGGAGTTGGTGCGGAAGAGGTGGTTGCTTGGGTTGCACCAAGAGGAAAGATCGAGCAATAGGGAGAGAGAGAGAGAGAGAGAGAGAGAGATGGATGGTGAAGCTAGTGGCACTGAGTCCTGTGGGGGAGTCGTCCCTGACTTGGCTGTGGGAATTCCCTTACACATATATATATATATATATATATATATATATAGAGAGAGAGAGAGAGAGAGAGAGAGCTACCGACGGAGTTGGTGGTGAAGCCAGTGGCACCGAGTCCTGTGGGGGAGCCGTCCCGGACTTGGCTGTGGGAATTCCCTTACATAATTTGTCCTATATTTAACTGAGTCAAAACCTAAGGACTAACCACCAAATGGTGTAGCTTAGCGGTTTGTCCTATATTTAATAGTTCTAAAGAAGGCTAGGGTTAGGAAAAAGAAATGAAGAATAATGGGAAGCAACGTTTGTTCTTTCAATTTATCACTGTTAGCAGCCTTCTTTTTCTTTTTCTTATCAGTTGGAATTTAGGGAAACAACCCTAGTTGGCCATTTTGATGTTTGGTTACTGACATAGAAAATATATGTTCAGTCACATCTGAAAAACGAAAATTTTTTTGGTCAATTATCGCAAAACCGTCCAGCTGTTACTTCTATGAGAAAAAGACCCCGTGCTTTTTTTCTTCCTGACCATTAACTCCATGAAAGGCCTAAACCCACTTCAGGCTCCATCTTCATATGCCATTGCACAAATCTTCAATTGTGAATTATGCTACACTCATTCTGACCAAAAAAAAATAAAATTATGCTACACTCATGGAGTGAGTTCTACTGGAAGGAGGCTCAAATGTTTTTTTGTAAAACAATAAGAAAAAGACAATGAAAATAAGATGCCAACAATATCTCGAAAGGGTATGAGGAATCAAAGCACATTGAGAGAAATGATGATTTGTATACCCAAGTATAACCAGTTAAATTTTCCTGGGATCACTAGCGCTATTGATTTAGTTTAACACTGAAGTCCTTTGCATAAATTCGTAAAACATTGCTTCCCAAATAGATGCTGAAATTTGGTATATTTGGTTTAGATTAAGGGTAACATCTTTACTGTGTTTTTATGTTTCTTAATTTGTCCGAGAGGCGAGAACTGCATCTATTATGTGATGATTATGGGTATTGTAGTAGATACTTGTATTTTTGTCTTTAAAAGAGTGCTTGTATAAAGTTTGGATTCTTACGTTGTTTCTCTTGTTAAACATGTAACTTTCCTTAATTCTTTGTCAGGCTTCAAAAAGAAGATGCGTTAAAGTTCCGAGTGAGCAAAACCAATGAAGTTAGTGAAATAGAAAAGGTAATGTCTCTAGGGACTGATTTTTGCCCTATTTGACATTAAGAAATCTAGAAAAATGAGTAGGCAGTACATGTCTATAAAATTAGGTTTTATGATGCAAGGTACTTCTAAAATTATTATGTTTATGTTTGTGTATGAAGAGAAGTGACAGAACATTGGAGAAAGTGAAACTTTTATTGCTTCTCTAATTTGCCCCATGGTTAGAGTCTTAGAGATAAATCCGACAGTCAATTTATATGTTGGCTAGTGATCCTTAGACTACTGCACAAATATAGTCATGAAGGTACTTCTAGATATTTATAAGAGTACGCATGTATCGTATTCTAGCATGCCCGCTCCACAAGAATGTACAATACTTAAAAGAGAATTTTAGAGTTGTGGGACACTATAAGGCCTTCAGTCCTTGCAGAACTATGTGATGCCTCCAATGCCCATGAAGGTGAGGTGAGGTTATGTGGCTTGAACTTGCTCCGGCTAGGGAGGACGAGGAAGTGCTTTTTCTTTTCTCTCCTGGCAGAGAATTGAGGCGAGCAAGAGGTGACTAAAAGGCCTTTTGTAGACTAAAACACATCTAAAAATTGAAAAAATATCCTAACTTTCAATTTCAGCCAAAAATACCGACATTATTTATCAGTTAGCAAAACACACAGTCTCCTGAGGTCTCCGGCCTTGTGGCCTGCTATCTGAAACCTTCCTTAGGCAAGAGTACCTTCTTTATTTTGCTTGACTCAGTTCCACCATTGTCCTACAACAGTGACCTTTAAGTAGTTGTTGTTCCCTTCGTTTCACGATCTATTAGTGTACTGATTTCAATTCTAGAGTTTAGATTGGAACAATATGTGAATACCAATTCTCCGTAGAAATTTATAAGATACTTGCTTTTATGCGTTGCCATTGTTGTTTATGTCTTTGCCTTTTGGCTGCAGATCGGCTCTCACCTTTAGTAAATATGCATTTAGTTATGTGTTATTTGATGCCTTGTTGCATGCTTTACTTGATGTGCTTTTACAGTTATGTCTTAAATTTTCTTTCTCAGGAGTTAGCAACCGAAATCTCTGGTCTTGAGAAACAAAGAGAAGAACTTGAAGCCCAATTGAAAAAGGTTTCATTTTCTAAACTTGATAAATCATAGTAGGACATTGTTTTAGTGAAATGCTAAATTATTAAATTTTCCTCGTGTAGTTTCACATTGTATTTTATTTTCGAGTATGTTTTACTGTCATCGTATGCTCATGCTTTTATTAGTCATGCCCCTAAATTGTAGCAATATTGGAACAAAGCTTGCCAGGACATTTAATTTTTTGTTCTGTTTTGTATTGTGAAGCTACATTACGTCTTAGATTGTCAGGTAATTTCATGTGATTTGGATTCAATATTGTTGCAGTTCTTCATAAATAGTCTACATCCCATCGTTTTTCACTCGCATGGGACCGGAGGTTCTACTTCCTAACCCTTTCATTTAAATTATTAGAGAATCAATAATTCTATTTCTTATGCCTTTTGTGACAGTGAGAATTAGTATCTAAGTTGATACAAGAAATTGATGTCAGATAGGATTAGATTATGTGGTAGGATTAGGACTCTTAGCATATAACAATTCTTAATCCAAGTTTTACTCCTTTAATAAGTTTAATTTATATCATCTATAATGGCACACTTTAATTGTGAATAATCTATGGGGAAAATATTTGATGAAAAAGGTCAATACCTCCTTGTCTGCTGCTCAAGCTCGCCTCCACAATGTAAAGGAAGAGAGGGATCAGTTCTTTGAAGCTAATGATGAAATTGTTGCCCATCTAAAAACCAAGGTCTGCTATACCATTCTCTTGTTGACTATTATTCCCTTTATTACTATATATAATCGATAACTACTAGAAGCTCTAAATAGATTACCCACGGGGTTTCTGAGTTGCCTCATCCACTTATTAGTTGTATTTGACATGTCTATACAACTTTGCAGGAAGTTGAACTTGCAAAAACCATGACTTCATCTCAAGCAGAAGCAAATGTTCTCAGCACATGGATCAATTTTTTGGACGATACTTGGTCTCTTCAGTGTTCATTTGTAGACACTAGGGAGAAAGAAGCGACGTATGTTTGTGAACTAGTTATCCGCTTCAGTAGAAGGAATTATCTGATATTCAATATATTTATTTGAACCTCTATCCTTAAGCTTTTTTTGATTTATTTATGCCTATCTTTGATTATTAAGTTATATGATACCTAGATGTATTTGAGGTATATTATTGCTAATTTTTCCATTGAATTTTGAAGTGCTGAGCTGGAGGAACATGAAGATTACTTCACACATTTGGTTACGCAGCTACTCCTTTCTTATCAGGTGCTTTATAGTTTTTCTACCCGATTTATACTTGAGCTATATCCCTTTCTGCTATTTAAAATTGTGAGCTACCTTTTCTCTCCCTCTATCTGTCCCATGTTGTGCAGAAAGAGTTGAGACCTTCTATTGATCGCATTGGAAAGTATGTAGAGAACTTAAGGAGCTTAAGTGATGGGTATCTATCAGCTCGAGTTATTTTTGGAGAAGATTGTGGATGTTCCTGATTTGGCCACACATCTAATGGTTTTCAAAATTTCACAGGTTTGCAGAGACTTATAAACTGGAAATTGATGATTCTCCAAAGTTGAACCCGAGGAGAAATCTTGAGGAGGAATACCTAGATTATGAAGCTAAGGTAAAACAATATAACTTCCTAGTATGTGTACTGTTTTCTGCATGTAGATCATTAAGACGACCCCTTAAGTTGTACATCAGCTAATCTATAGCTAGGGAAGCTCTTGCTTGATTTTTCCAAAAAAGTAACCTCATCTACGTTTTACCTACTTTTATGACATATCTAGCTCATCGAAATGATCTCAACATGAGTTTCACAGTGCATTTTCTATCTTATACCAAAACCAAGATTTGCAACATAGACAGCAATCTCTACAGATTGAGGTACGAATGGATTTTTATCATATTTTTTCGTACAGATAATAACAACTTTCAGCGTAGTAGACAACATGAGGGAGCAGTTCTATGCCCAAGAAGGAAAAATATCCAGGTCTGACTGCTTAAAGTTGTGGCCCATCTTCCAATATAGTTTTCTGTTGATACCCCCCCAAATCAAGAAAAAGTCTAATAGATATTGACTACTCTGATTACTCCATTCAGTAAAGAGAATCTGAAGGTTAAAGAGCTATTTGATGATATTGAGAAGCTAAGGGAGGAATTTGAATCCATTGAGAGACCTACTTTAGAAATGGAGAGTCCCACTAAAGAGATCGCCGAAATATCTTCTGGTGAAAAGTTGCAGGGAATTGTTAACAGTTCCGTTGGAAAATTAGCAGGAAAGGAACTTGCTGGTCACATTGATGATGGCCCTCAGCCACTTGAAATTACATTAGAGCAGATGCTGGACCCTGAAGCAGAGTTGGCAAAATTGGAGTCTGAGTTTGGGAAGGTAAATCAGAATTACTCTACAGAAGAAATTGGTGAATGGGAATTTGATGAGCTTGAGAGGGAGTTGAGATCTGGTGATGCATCAAGAAATTAGACCAGAAATGCTCTCTGAGGTGGATCACTGTTGTATCTGTTTGTTACATACAATTGAAAGTAGTAGAACTTAGTTGATGACACTGGGAGCTCGTTAAGGATATTGATTGTAGCCTGGGAGTTCATTGGTATTGTAGCCTGGGAGTTCATTGTAATACTTTCTTTTTTCATGGCAATTTACTCGTGTAAAATATTAGTACTGAAATATCCATGCTATAAACAAACCGTTAAGGTATGTGAATATATCTCTGGCTGGATAGTTGAGTGGATGCCTCTACCTCTATAACCATTGCCCGTGCCGTTGCTATATCCTCGGTTCAAGTGTGTTTGTTTTGGTGGGTCTCAGATTCTTGTACAACTACGTTTATTAATGAATTGAATATAACCAACTGTGGCCATTCTGTTCGTGTTTTTAGAAAAGCCAAGGCCAAAAATATGTCCAAGGGACGTGTAGGAGGACTACCAAATCGTTGTTACACCGGGGCATTCTATTAAAAAGGGGGCTTTCAAGTTTCTTTTCAATTAAATGACTCTCAAGTAATTAATAGATGACCCTTCGATAATTAACACACACAATAACTATAATTAACACACTCAATAACTTTTATATATTTTGTTTTGACCCCCAAATTGTAATATATTTCAAATTAAACCAAAAAAATTTCTCTCACTACAAGTCCATTTCTTCATCTTTTTTCTCTCTCTATTGATGAACCCTTCTTTTTCTTCTTCTTCTTCATGAATTTTTCTCCGGTTTTCACTTCACTAGAGTTTGATTTTTCATCCAAACACTTTTTTTTATTCAAGAATCAAGATTATTTGTAGGGGAAAAGATTTTTTGTTATCTGAACTTCGCGTCTTTTTGCAATTTACCATCCCAACAGACTTTCATTGCAAATTACCATCCAATCTTTGCATTTGTAACATACCGCCATCTAAACTTTTCTTTTGGTGGTTTTGGTGAAAATACAACTTAACGTGTATGCTTTATAAACATGCTACGTGTCATGGTTTATAGTCAAAACCACTAAAAAAAACGTTTAGATGACGATATATGTTACAAATACAAAGATTAGATGACGGTTTGCAACAAAAGTTTGTTGGAATGGTAAATTGCAAAAATGCGCAAAGTTCGGATGACAAAAAATCTTTTTTCCTTATTTGTATGATAAAAGAAGTCTTCAAGCTAGTTTATACAAGAAAAAGTGGTTCAAGAACTCAACTTGTTGTATTGGAAGAAATCTTGTGAAAAGTACATTGAAGGTAAGAAGTATTTGTATTTCTATCATTGGGTGAGGAGATTAAAGATATAGATATTATGTGCATAACATTTTTTCTTGAACAAGTTCTATGAGTGAGTGTGTGTGTATATATATACATATATATATATATATATATATATATATATACACGCTTAATGTTGGGGTTGAGAATTGCTTTTAAAAGATATAGGGTGATCGTTTTAGTTGGATGTCGCTTGACGATGGAAAATAGTTCTAAATTTTTTTTGAGTATTTGCTTAATGATTGGAATTGTGACGCCCGGAGCGGTGGGCCACCACATCACCCCGCACTTAAACCCGAACCCACATATGAAATGACTTTTCATACATGAGCCCAAGTCTAAGCGAACGGGGACCTACACATACTCACTAGGCTAAGCGGGTCTAAGACGACGACTGAGTGCGCAAAACAAACAAAATAAAACGCGGAAGCAACGAATAGGATCTCAAAGAGCTCATCACAACCCATACATAACATATATACAACGACCAAGACCCAAAATAGATCGAGTATTAACATCAAGTAATCATAATTCTCCAAAATATACAAGTCATGTATCAAATACATAATAAGAATATCCAAAACCAGGAAGTATGTATGCAACTCGACCTAGACTCGAAAGTACAACACGACTCGAAGTACTTCCCCGCCTAGCTCAAAGCAACCTGCAACTGAAGACGGAAAAAGGGAGGGTCAGTCTAAACTCGACTGAGTGAGGGGGCTAAACGCGCACCCACACCTAAATACATAAATAGAGCATAACTAGTATCAAAGGTGATGACCATGAATCGAGCTAAGGTTTTTCATACCAAAACATTTTCAAAAGCTAACATATAATACAAAAAGGAAATCCTAACCCGATTCACGATCTGTAACGCCTCAACTTTCGGCAATTCAGGAATGATCGACACGTGTGTGTTTGAGAGTTAGTTTTTAATTATTAATTGTTCGTTTCTTTAATTTTCCATAGCATGACATAATTTTATAAAATTATATTCTTGATATTTTATTGACAATTCATATCATATCATATTTATTGGATATATTGAACGTGATTGCTATGTGAATTATTTTTCCCGAATGTGATTTATTTCTTTTATGGCCTTAATTGATCATTTTCATGAATTTGGGATCTAATTGCATTGGACCACATTGATCATTTAATATTGGATTTGGACTTGATTGCATGACTTAATAAATGGAGGGATTTAATTGCAAATTGGCCATCTCTCCCTTTCTTCATAGCAGCTTTCACGTACCAACACATTTCCATTTCATACCAAACATTTCTTCCTTGTTCTTGCTTCCTTCTTCAACCGATCCAAACCCTTCCAAGAGAGGTGGGAGATTTCATCTTGCAAGCATCAATTTTTGTGGGATTTGTGATATTTGGAGCATCACCAACATCATATCTTCATCTTGTCTCTCATTTCTTTCATTTGAGGTAATTATGGAGATTGAGTGATTTTCTTGAGAAAATATGATATCTAGGGCTTTGTTATATGTTGATTGAATTGTGTATTGGTTGTTGGAAATATGTTTGTGAACTTTAAGCTTGAGTTTGATGCTATTATCTTGAGTTTTGTGGACTTGAAGCATGATTGAGTATATGGGTTTCAAATGATTGATTATTGATGATCTAACATGGAATCATGTGTTTTTATGAGTTGTTATTGATCAAAATGCATGTTAGCATATTTATTGTATCATATGTATGCATTTAAACTTGGCTTGAATCCATTTTTGGTGGTTGATTGTTGTGTTGCCATTGCTGCTCTGTTCTGCTCTGCATACAGCTGCTCTCGTACTTTGGGAACGGCCCTTCCCAACCCCAGTTCAAAACTGGAACGGCCGTTCCCATGATGCTGAGACAGTAGGCCAGCGAGACTGGGAACGGCCGTTCCCATTTTGGCCTTTGAGCCGGAAGGGCCGTTCCCAGCTAAAACGTTTTTCCCTTTTTGAAAACGCTGGCGCGTTTTCTGTAGCCATGGGAACGACCCTTCCCATTTTCAAAGGGAAGCCGGAACGGCCGTTCCCATAGTCCAGAATGTGTGCAAAATTCACTGCATAAAATTGCATTTTTAGCACCCCGTTCCGACGGCTTCTTTGACCCCTAATTGCTATTATATGACTGATTACATGTTGAAACGCAATATTTTTATGGTACATTGTATTTTTCCCGTCGTCTCGTTGCATTTTCGCCGTTCGTCATATTTGGTACATTTTGAGTCGTGTTTCACGGACAATTGTCTTTCTTGCACAGACCAGCTTCCTGGTGACGAGGAGCAGGCCCCGTGAGCTGTTTCCTTGGATATTTTTGGGTCGTTCAGGTGAGGTTTAATTTTAGATACATAGGACCCGTACAACCCTATGTGAATTTTAAGCCAAAACCTATCTATATAACTTATAGTTTTTAAAAGAGATTGGTTTTCAAATGTTTTATCGAACTATTGAAGGGATTGATTGATTGATTGATTGTTTTGGTGAGTATTGTATTGCACTGTGGGCCCGAGGGTAGTGACTCGAGCCAACCGGGAAAGCACGGGCTGACGGGTAACTCAAGAGCTATCCTCACCAAACTGGGATGAACCCTGAACCCTCTAGGAGATTAGGGGAGGAAGGAGTTCCGGGCTTAGGGATTCATGTACCCTCTGCCCAGATTGATTGGATGGTGGGGCCTTGCAATCCCACCATCACCCGGAGGAAGAAGGCGTTATTGAAACTGCTAATTGTGCACAGTAATGAATTGCTTGATCACCTAATCACCTAATAATTGATTGATTGATTGTACACAGTCGGTGTAAGGTTGGAGAATTGCCCCACTCGCCGGGCCACGAATTGATTGTATTGAATTGATTAAATTGAAATTGAATTAGTTGTAATCTCGGGCGATAGTATCTCTTTTATCCTATTGAGATTGTATTGTTTTTCCAAAAATTATTACCCGAGGCTATGTGCATGTATGTGCGCTTATATTTATTTATACCCCTCGCTCAGTCTGTGTTGGACTGACACCTCAACTTTTCATTGTTTTGTAGGGCGTGCTAGGCTGGAATTTAGAGTCTAGTGGTCTTTAAATTTGGGTCTAGCACACTTCATTCCCACCTTTTGTTATGTATAGCTATTTGGGATATTTTGTATAACGCCTTGTTATCTATATTGTTGAGAGATGATAATGTATTGATAGTGTGAATGTTGGTACCTATAAGTAAATAAATAATTATGGTACCTATACATATAGAATGAATGTTATTGCTTCCGCTTTTTAATACTCTAACTTGATTGTTGGTTGGTTTTAAATTGAGGGTACCCGCCTAGCCTTGAGTCATTTTATTGTCTCCCGTTCGCTATAGCTTTGATTCATGTATGGATTGACCATTCCATATGTGGATTGGGGCTAGGGATGGCAACGAGCCGAGCCGAGCCTTGGCCTTTTTTCAGGGCTCGGGCTCGGCTCGACCAAGGCTCGAACCCGGCTCGGCTCGGCTCGAGGCTCGGGCCTTTAATATTATTTTTAATAAAAAAATTAGTTTTTTTAATAATTTAATATATTTTTATATATAATAATATATATTAAATGAATATATATAATAAATATATTATTTTTTATTCATTTTGTATTAAATTTAATGAATATATATATAATATTATATATTAATAAAATATTTATATACATAAAAATTAAAAATATTATTTTTTTAATTAAATATATGGGCTCGCGAGCCACGAGCCAAGAAATAAAGCGTTCGGGTTCGGGCTCGGCTCGTGTAGCTCGCGAGCCAGCTCGGCTCGTTGCCATCCCTAATTGGGGCTATAGTGCGGGGGATGTGGTGCCTGGCGTTCTCGGGTGCTACACGATCCATCAAACAAAACATAAACAAAATTTCGACGAGAACGGACCTCCCCTAACTCCTCATAACATAATATAAAACCGAAATCATAAATCAAATCCAACCCCAACAACCTTGGTGTTCGAGAATCAAACCATCTCCACCTACTTACTTATGTACAAGGGGTAGCTAACCCACAATGTACTCGGAGCATCACGCCTCATCAACCTCCAAGAATAGCGCGTAATACTACGAATGGGAATCATGCACAGACTTAATCCGACGACCCTTGCCGTCCTGACCGTCCTTACCCACAATTCCCTGGGCCTAAGATACCTTACCAATACCAATTCCCATGTTTCAGGGCTTACCTCGCTCAAACATAACTTAAACGAATAAACGAATTCAAATCATAAGCTTACATATGCTCGTACTTATACCGATTCCATAAACTTGAAGCTTATCCATAAGATCATAAACATATCTTAAACACACATATTTAAGTGTATATAAGACATAGTCGCATGCGGGGTGAGAAATCAACACATATTAGGCCATAGGTCGCCTAACTAGAAGATAAGAATCCTAAACCTCACCTTGTAGCAAAAGGAGTAGAAACCGGGGCCAAAACCGAGAAATGAACACCTAGACCTCGGGCTCGTGGACGTCTAGAAGAGGCTCTAAAACAAAAGAACACAAGACCCGGGACTTAGACTTAATTATGAACCAATTAGATGCCCGACAATGCTCATGAATGCAATGTATGCATATGAAGTGCATAAATGTACTACTTAACGTATATCAAATCATAACTCGTTCAAATCATATCAAATAAATTTGAAAATCTAATACAATCAAGGTAACACATAATAATACATGTGCGACACCCCTCGAGATCCCCGGACCCAAAGGGTCCCGCGGAGTGCCGCCCGCACGGCCTAGTCAGAGTTCACTAAGCGCTTACCCTGATTCAGCCGCATAAGCGCAAAACAAAACTATGGTAATCTAGAGTAATAACTCAGAGTGAAATCCAAAGTAACAAAAAAAAAACAGCGGAAACGATAACATAACTTAAAATACAGGTAGTGGTCCTACAGCGAGAGTCTAAATCCAAAACAAATTAACTGAACTAACATACCGACCCCGAGGAAGACGATGACAAAACACGTACGAGACAAAAGTGAACGCTTTCGCCCTTATACGGGGCTTAAGCTTACAAACCACATAGATATATATATTCCCTGAGGTGGGGTGCTGTACATCAGCAACAAAACAGCAGGCAAGACAGCTCTAACGTCTCTAATCCAAGGGCTGCTCACCTATCTCCGGGTCTCGCTCAAAAAGATTTGAAATACGGGTCAAAAGAGAGGAGTAAGTCAAATATTTACATGCATAGGTATAACATGAAGGGAATAAAATTCGAAATCGTCAAATAAAGGTCTTACGAAGGCTGGTATAATAATATAGATATACGTATTTCAGTTTTAAGGTAAAGTTTCCTCACCGTACTGATTCACAGCTGGTCCTAGTTCTCCCGACAATAAAACGGACACGATAAAAGTTTAGAAAGACACTGGATCTATCTAATTCTAATTCAAATTCAAATTTGACCCGAACCCATACTCACGTTAATCATAATTGTACATAATTCTGGCATAACAACAATTTTCGTAAAGCCAGAACTAACTAGTGCAACAATTCATTGACTATCAATCATAAGTAACAAATTAAAAATAAGACTGACTATAGTTATTGTGTTATCATAATTAATAAAGTGTAGTTAAACCAAAGAAATTTAATTATTACCTACCAGTAGCATCACTAGCACGACATACTTAAAAGAATATTACTAAAATGAGATTCTACCGAAAATGATATAATCAAATCATCAACTTGCAAGTAGACCCTAACTTTCAGTAATCCAGAATATGAAAGTGTAAATTGGTAAGCACAACTCATGCATGACTTTAGTAATTTGCATTGAGAATTAATTTAAGAATGGATTTCCTTCAACTAACTCCAGGTGAAAAAGAGAATATAAATATATGAAGGCTATTAACATTACTAACAATCTGATATTGACTAAGGAATTACTAAATCCTCAATATTTAATTAAGTAAAATACTATGAAATAAAAGATCGTGTTTTTGTTTAATAATAAAAAAAAGTGAATCGTGTAAAGTGGCTGATGTTGTGATAATACTTATAGTGATTACATGCAAATTCTATTTACAAGGTTGGGATAACTGTAACGCCCCGAGGAGGGCATCCACGCCTATCCCGCGCTACGGACCTAGCTTGTATATAGAATTGCTATCCATATACCCGCCAAGTACGAAGCAAGCGGTGACAAACGGACATCCTAGCTAGGCGGTACTAGACTCACAAAGCGCGTAAACAAACACAAGTATGCGAAAGCTTAAATCATAACATATCAAGTGCATAAATTCATTCATTCAACAACTAAGTGACCGTCACGGTCCAGCACGAAATGCTCAAAGTACGGAATGTAAAATCATCCTAATGACCATCACGGTCCAAACTAGCATAATAAAACATCATACGTATTAAGTCCATAATTCCCAAAACAAAGCATAAGACATAAGTAACAAAGTATGCTACAAGCATAACGAGTACAAAATAGACCACTTAAATAAGACTCTCAAAAGACCCCGCCTAGCTTGACTCCAAAACGCGACCTGCGGACACGAAAGGTAAAGGAGGTCAGCTCAAAGGAACCGGCGAGGAGAAGTTCACAATATATATAGGGTATATAAGGTTCAATGCATGCTCAAAACAAAGGTGTTCATGATCCAACTCATTTCCGAAGTAGATGCAAGTTTTAGAAAATATGGATCATAAACCACACATAACCGGCTCGGCGAGAACGAGCACTCCATTCGATCTTCCCAAACCAAGAAATCAACTCAAAACACCCTTTACACCGTTGATGCCGAGGGTGTACATCCCCCGATCATCCATAACATAGAGAATTCGGTCCATGAAACCTAGCTCTCTCCAAGAAAACTTCAACCCCGAACCTCCTCGGAGTCTTAGTAGTCTTGTCCACAAGTGGGAACTTTGGATAAGGACATCCGTCGGCCCTTGCCTTCCCGGAATATCTCTCACCTCCATCCCCGAGCTCAAATTCGATTTCCCCAAGCAAGCGTCCTTGCGAGGTACATCATAACCTTGCTACACAACTCACACATACATAATATTCAAATGAAAGTTCCGAAACCATTTTGGGTATCTATCCCATATACCAAAACTCAAGTTTTACTTGTAAACCATTTTCCATAAGCGAAAATTCAATATACGAGCAAAACTCACAAAACTTGGCTTACAAAGCCTAAATATACGTTTTCAAAATGGGAGTTCAAAACCAACAAATATCAAAGGCTATAGGTGTCCATAGTTTTGAAATCGTTTCATAAGTATATAACTCCTCACCTTTACTAAGAACCTCAAAGGTCGACCACGAGCAACGGACTACTCGGCCGGAGACGCACCACCTAACAAGACAAACGTACTAACAAAGGTAAGACACGACTCAAACCAATTAAGATGACGCACGGCTTCAAGAAAGAGTAAACATGCTCATGAGATACAATGAATGTCCAAGTATAGCATAAGTTCAATAATGATGATCAAACAACATCATATAAGTCATATAACAACTTCCAAGTCATGACATATACAATTGATAACAAGTAAACCATACTTAGTACAATCTCACACATAATAGAGGCATGCAAGACATTACAATATGATTCCAAGTCATATATATCATATTAGGGGTGTAAGAAGTGCATAGGAAGTGAAAACGAAGCAAAACGATCAAAATCACAAAAACTCAAATTTTAGACCCGAGAGCACCCAAACGGACGTTTGGTGTTTGTGAAGGAAATGCAAACGGGCGTTTGGCCCTTGAAAAAACGTAACAGAATTTTTTCAACCGGGGGTTTGGCTTTTCAATGCATTTTTCACATGGGCGTTTAACATTCTACTGTAGCAAATCTGATTTACGAACATATGCTTGCAAATGGTGGATTTCAGGCTCTAAACACTCCTAAATCATGCTTCCAAGTGTATACAATATGCATAAACGAATTTAAACATCAAATATCATGCCATGAACATTTAGGAATGAATATGCATCAAAATTCCAACAAATTACAAACATGAACTTCATCTTCTTCAAGCATTCAAAGCTTCAAACTCAAAAATGGTGAAATCCTCAATCATGCAAGAAACTCAAGGAAATTAATCACATTCTTCATGAAATTGCTCAAGGAACAAGAATCAATCAACAAATCAAGCTAAAACACACAAGAAGGTGAACATGCAAGAATTCTCCAAAAAGATTCAAAGGTCAACAACGGTGGATTTCACATAAGAGCATAAAAGCAAGTAATGCTCATATCAAAATGTTCCCAACAAAGAGCACATAATCCTTACCTCAAGAGTTGAAAATAAAAGGAAATAACTCGTCTTCTAATCTCGAATTCCCAGCTTCAATCTCCACTTTTGCCTCTTGAAAATGGTTGAAGGTGTTCTTGGTGCTCTTGGAGAAGATGAATAGGCTAGAGAGAGTTTGTGTTTGACTCTTGTGAAATAACGTAAAATGAGGTTTTGGGTGTTAAAATCTGATTTTGTTATTTGGGTCGCGAACCGGGTCAATTGGAGCGGGTCAGGAGTGAAATTGGGTCTCAAATTGGGCTAAATTCGGAATTGGGTCATAAGTCTTATAAAAAGGTTGACTTTTCGTAGAATGGCCATAACTTCTTCGTCCGAACTCCAAATCGAGCGATTCAAGAACCCACGGACTCGTAATCGAATTATCTACTCAATTTCAACAAGTTCTATCCAGTTTCAGGCTTGGAAAATAAATTTACCTTTTAGTCCCTAAATTACACTTTAATGTCCAAATAAGCACATAGTTTCGATTAAACACGAAGCATGCTATCGAAGCCAAATGAAAACAATACGAACACCTAATTACCATATCAAATAGTCACATAACTCATGTAAAGCATATATTTCACATAAGCACGAGCGAACATCAAATCAAGGCATATTATTCACATAATTCATGCAAAGAGAAGTAAATCGTTCACTCTCGTAACAAGCTTACCTTGATCGAGAAACGGGGCGTCACAATAACCATTTTAATCATTACAAACTAACTTCATTAACATTTAAGTTTTCTGATTGAAAAATACTATACATTTATTTACTTAAAATCTGAACTAATAGGTGATTTCTTAATAATATTATAAAAGACGAATTTAACTCATTAAAATTAAAGCAAAATTATTCTGTAGTATTAATATCCCATCATTAAAACATGTAATTAAGGTGAAACTAACCTAATATTTTATGATCTGCTAAAAAATCCTACAACAAATTTATTTTTTTTTCTTTTATTTTATTTATTAGTTAAATTAATACTAATTAACTGATAGTCTAATTGGAATAAGGAAAATACAAACGGAATTCATCAATATTAGTAGCGAAGGTATAACAGTAAATTATTGTATGAAGTGCCGAACACATGCATATTAATTCGAACATAATAATTCAAGAATAAAAATAGAGAGGGTGGTCACGGAGCATACCTTTCAGCCGTGACTTAAAGTGAATATCTCTATCCCTTATTTATTTAGTTTGCTAATTCAAATGATTCATCCTAATGATACCTCTACTCATGATTAGGGAAGATGTGGCAATTGCAAAACATAACAGAGGCAAGGTGGATTAGTTCATATTTTCTTTGTTTACACGTGTCCTGTATGGCTAATTGGAAAACTTACAAAGGCAGAAAGCTAGCCAAAATTATAATTCATTTTCTTATTTTAATTACTAACTAATAATGTTATCTAAAGAAAATGTCTAAAATCCTAATGGGTTGTTACGGTGTAGCCAATTTCTAAAATCCCACAATACTCCCATGTTAGTTATTTTATATTTAAATTTTGCCTTAATTAATTTAATGTTTTGAAAACATTTGAATTGAAAGATTGTTAATATTAAATATTGAGTCTATTCCCAACTAATATTTAAAGAATGTAAAATTTCATATATACCTATTCTTAAATAAATATGTATTTATTTTATGAATGCAATTTAATCAAGTAGCATTATAAATTTAAACAAATAAATTGCGCAATCGATATGCCATGTAATATGTATGCATGTTATGATAAAATATTTTTCCCAATTTATCTCTTCTTACTTTTCTGCTTATCAAGGTGTCACAACTCTCCCCCCCTTGAAAGAATCTGGTCCCCAGATTCTATCGGCTGCTGGTAAATAATCTCGGATGGTGTTTCTTCATCTTCTTTTCTAGTTCCCAAGTAGCTTCTTCCGTCTTTTGATTTCTCCATAGTACTTTTACTGTGACACCCCGTCCGCTCGCACGTACAGGTTGGTACCACGTGTGAGTTTGATTTTCGTATTTGCATTTATTTTCATATTGTTTGATGCATTTCATTTGATTTATATTCTTTTGTTTACTCTTTTATATGATCTATGTGAGAATTTTGATACGAGTTTGCCCTACTTGCACGTTTGACTTGAATTCTTATGATTTGAGATTTGGAGTTTGAACCTGAGCATGCCTAATTTGTGTATAATGTTGATTATTTGATTATTGGGCTTAATCGTATGATTTAATTGTGTTTTGGACTTGTTTGTTTTGGTTTGGACTCAATTGAATTTTATTTCAAACTTTTGGGCCAATTTGCAAATTGGCCACTCTTGAGTCATCTTCTCGTAACTTGAGCTCGGGAACTCGGATTCGAGTTCCGTCTTTGCTATTATACTCGAATCAATGATTTGGATACAATGGAATAAGCCTTGAGCTTTTTCGATGTCGTTTTGACCCCCAACGACGTAAATTTCGGCCTTACGTACCTAGATCGCACCTATAAGCCTACTTGGAGACTAATAGACCTACCCATACCCCTACCCTTGACTTTTAATCACCAAAATCAGCTCTCTCCTCCCCTTTGTGCTGAGAATTTCGAACCAAAGCAAGGAGAAAGGAAGAAGAAGAGTCCCAAGCCATTTTCCTCCATTGTTGAACCCTCCAAGCTCAAGATTTATCCATTCTTGCTCCAATCTTTTAAGGTAAGTTAGGAATTTTGATCTCCTTGATCTTGTAAGCATTTTACACTTCTTGTATCATGATTTAATGTTGGAGTTTATGAAATTTTCTTGGAGTCTTGAATAGTTAGGTTTTGAAGAATTTTGAAGAACTAGTGCTTCTCTTGCTTTCTTTGAGTTTGAAGCTTTATATATTGATTCACTTGGCTTATTTATTGCTTGTATATGCTCCTTTTTCATGGTAGGTGAAAGTATTATGAATTTGCCATTAATGCTCTTTTGAGAACTTGGGAGGAACTTGATGAAACTTTAGCTTCTTTGCTTCTTTTCATTTCCGGTTTGTAGTATGCATGAGTGGAGATGATTTGGGATGTTTTTCCTGCTTAATTTTGTGGTTTATTTGCACCATTTCATGTCTTGTTGTTGATGCTTTGGTGTAGAAGGAGTTTTCATGGAGTTTGCAAGCCTTAATTTCGAATTTTAGCCTCTGACCCAAATCCACCGGGGTGGATTTTTGCTTTGAAAATAATCCACCGGGGTGGATTGAGGCAGAGAGCTGACTGCCTTGAATCCATGGGGGTGGATTCCTCCTTTGAAAAAAAATCCACCGGGGTGGATTTAGGGCAGCGACTCCTTTTTATTCCGAACTTTGTTTTCTTGTTTTCGTCGCTTGTTTGCTTCTCTCCCACCCCTAATATGATCCCTAAGCTTTGCTAACATGTATTATTATGTGTTAATTTGATTATACTAGATTTTTGAATTTATTTGATATCATTTGAACGAGTTATGATTCGATATGTGTTAAGTAATACGTTTATGCACTTCATATGCATACATTGCATTCATGAGCATTGCCGGGCGTCTAATTGGTTCATAGTTGAGTCTAAGTCTCAGGTCTTCTGTCCTTTTGTTTCAGAGCCTCTTCCGGACGCCCACGAACCCGAAGTTTAGGCGGTTGTCGCTTCTTTTGACCCGGTTTCTACTCTTTTGCTACAAGGTGAGGTTTAGGATTTTTATCTTCTAGTTAAGCGACCTATGGCCTAATATGTGTTGATTTCTCATCCCACATGCGACTATATATCTTATATATAGTTAAATATGTGTGTTTAAGATATGTTTATGATCTTATGAATAAGCTTCAAGTTTATGAAATCGGTATAAGTACGAGCATATGTAAGCTTATGATTTGAATCCTTTTATTTGTTTATGTTATCTATGAGCGAGGTAAGCACTGAAATATGAGGATTGGTATTGGTAAGGCATCTTGGGCCCCGGGAATTGTGGGTAAGGACGCCCGGCAAGGGCCGTCGGGTTAAACCTGTGTATGATTCCCATTCGTAGTATTACGCGCGATTCTTGGAGGTTGATAAGGCGTGATGCTCCTAGTACATTGTGGGTTAGCTACCCCTTGTACATAAGTAAGTAGGTGGAGAGGGTTTGATTCCCGAAACACCAAGGTTGTTAGGGTTGGATTTGATTTATGATTTATGTTTTATGTTATGTTATGAGGAGTAAAGGGGAAGTCCGTTCTCGCCGGACATGTTTATACTTTGTTCGATGGTTGGTGAATCGGGTTAAGATTTCTTTACATATTATGTGTTATGCTTTTGAAAATGTTTTGGTATGAAAAAGCTTAACTCGGTTCATGGCCATCACCATTGTTAATTGTTATGCTTTATATGTATTTAGGAGTGGGTGTGCGTTTAACCCCCCTCACTCAGTCGAGTTGTGACTGACCCTCCCTTTTCCCTACCAGTTGCAGGTTGTTCCGAGCTAGGCGGGGAAGTGCTTCGAGTCTTGTTGTACTTTCGAGTCTAGATCGAGTTGCATACATACTTTCCTGCTTTTGGTTATTCTTAATATGCATTTGATATTTGGATTGTATATTATGGAGATTTATGAATACATGTCAGATATACTCGATCTTTTTAGGCGTGAGGCCATGTAATTATGATAATGTTCGTTGTATGTTGAGCTCTTTTGATCCTGTTTGTTGCTTCCGCATATTTGTATGTTTTTTTTTGCACGCTCTGTTCCGGTTTTAGCCCCGCTTAGCCTAGTGTGTGAGTGTAGGTCCCCATTCGCTTGGACTTGGGCTCATGTATGGAAGGCCATTTCATATGTGGATTCGGGTTTAGGTGCGGGGGATGTGGTGGCCCATCGCTCCGGGCGTCACATCCTTAAGTGGTATCAGAGCTCCCGGTTGCAAAACCAGCACTCTAGAGTCGAGTTGGGTCTGTCTAGGTCGTACGGCTTAGGACAATGTGGTTATGTGACTTCATGTGCTTAATTGTTTATCTTTGATTAATTGTGCACATGAACATGTACTGACCCACACGCATATGAACTGGAATTTCTTGATTTTTGTAGAACCATGCCTCCTAGAAGACACCATCACCGGGATAGATCCCCTGAACACCGCTATCACCGGGATCACTCTCCCTAACAAGAAGAGAACAATAATCCACCACCACCACCACAAATGGACCCGGGCAATTTTATGGAAAGGCTTGCAGAATATTTAGATCACCGAAACCAAGAGAGAAATAATGCCCAGGTAGCTGGAAATCATGGAGGGAATCTTATTACTGCTACTCTCCGGGAGTTCAAGAATCAAAATCCACCGGTCTTCATTGGTGGTAATGATGTTCAAGCTGAAGAGTGGCTAGTGCAAACCAACCGGGTATGGAATCTCATACCATGTGGACCCATGGAGAAGCTTCAATGCACACTTACTATGATTCAAGGCCAAGCTTACAACTGGTGGTCGAGTGTACAAGGGAAATTCGAGGCCTCTGGAGAGGAAATTACTTGGGAGGTATTTGTTCGGGAATTCAAGAACAAATATGTCCCAAAAGCTACAAGGAGTCGGCGCTTGAGGGAATTCATGGATCTCAAGCAAGGAAGTATGTCTGTGACGGATTATATTAACGAATTTGAAAGGCTTGCCCGCTATGCTCCCAACATTGCTAACGATGATGAAGCTAAAGCCTCTCAGTTTCTCCAAGGACTTCGTGAGGATATGAAAGATGCCTTAGAGGCTTCCAATACAAGTACTTGGGCAAAGGTAACAGACAAGGCTTTGAGGGTAGAAGATCGTGTGGTGATGAGGAGGAAAAGCACACATACCGGACAAGGGTCTAGCTCGGGGAGTTATAACAAATTCGGGAAGAGGCCGGCATTTCAAAAATTTCCACAAGCTAAGCCTCAAAACAAGCAACCCCGACCCGTGGGACCTAACCGACCGAATCAACCTTTGGCTCTTCCGGCTCCACCTAAAGTTCAATGCACCCATTGTCAAGGGAATCACCTCGTGGAAAATTGCTTCAAATTGCACAAGAGGTGTTATGGTTGTGGAGCACCGGACCACATGCTGAGTAACTGCCCGAAAAAGAGACAGGGACATGCTCAGGGAGGCAACCAAAGGCCCGCTATCCAAGGTAGGGCCTATGCTTTGGGAGGCGAGGAGGAAGAAGCTGTGGAAATTGATCCGAACGCCGTTGTTGAAGGTACCATTAGCATCCATGGCACTACATTGCATGCATTATTTGATCCCGGGGCTACTCATTCTTTTATTTCCCGGGATATTGCTTCTTCTATATCTTTGCCTGTATCCTTATGTGCGCATGATTATGTGGTGAGTTCTCCCCTCGGGGGAAGTTTGGTTACTTGTAGATTGTATCGGGAGTGTCCGGTGAGTTTTGAGGGTTGTGTTTTTCTGGCTGAGTTGATCGAGATGCCGATGCAGAGGTATGATGTAATTCTTGGTATGGATTGGTTGTATGAGCATGGGGCTATGATGGATTATCGGGAGAAGAAGGTCTCCTTTGGTTCAGTTGTGTTTAAGGGCGAGAGGGTGAAGTTAAGCCCGTTTGTTTCCTTTGTTGAGGCAAGTAAACTGGTCCGGGATGGTGCGACAGGTTTTGTGGCCTATCTCTTGAATAAACCTAAGGATCAGGCCAAACTTTAGGAGACAGAGGTCGTGCAAGAGTATGCCGATGTTTTCCCTGAGATGTTGGGTTCTCTACCACCCGATAGCGACATCGAGTTTGTAATAGACCTCTATCCCAGAGCAGAGCCTTTTTCGAAGAGACTCCCTATAGAATGGCTCCTGCGGAGTTAAAGGAGCTGAAAACGCAGCCGGATGAGCTTTTGGCTTGCGGGTACATCCGTCCAAGCACTTCTCCGTGGGGTGCTCCCGTTTTGTTTGTAAAGAAGAAGGATGGAACGTTACGGATGTGCATAGATTACCGCGAGTTGAATCGGATGACTGTAAAGAACAAATACCCTTTGCCTCACATCGAGGAGTTGTTCGATATTCTGCAAGGTTCGAAGGTTTACTCCAAGTTAGATCTGAGGCAGGGTTATTATCAGCTGCGTATTAGGGAGGAGTGATGTGAACCTCAACGAACCCGCCGTGAGACCCATCGTCAATAGCTTGGAATAAACTCCCGGATCGTCCAAATAAGGTTGAAATAAGTTATATTGACCCCGTTGCTATATAAGCAAGAAACCAATACAATCAAAGGAAATATTGACCCCGTGGTTATGAAGAACCAGAAACCAATATTATAGAAGTCGAAATATCAAGTGATTGCACTTGAGATTTCAGCAAGTTCTACACAAGAACAAGTTGGAGAAAATTCTCTCAATTTAAATTCTGGATAAAGGTTGAATTACAAAGTGTCTTGACTCCTAAATATAAAAGAGAATGTTAGGAAAACTAAAAGACACTCTAATCCCGCTACTATCTAAAGAGCCCTAAAAAGGTTGGGTAAAACATGCCCAAAATCAGCTACAAACCTTAAAAAGAAAAGCCCAACATAATAATATAATAGCCTAGGCCCAAAAATACACAAATAAAGGTCAAATGACTTAATAATCAGTAATAAAAATATTGAAGGCCTTTTCACTCGAATTTTGAAAGCTCACTTTATTAGTTTGGATCAGCAGACTTTCAACTTGTTCTTGAATCTTCTTAGCCCGAGCTCTTGTAATTGGCCCACTTGGATTTTGAGTTTTAGCAGCTGACTCCTTTTCCTCCATTGTGCAATGACCTTCTTCTTGATCAGCTTCGTTCGGGACAAGACTTCCATGGTTCTTATAATTCCCCCCTTCTTGAAAAGGATTCGTCCTCGAATCTGGATCAGAAAAGAAAGGAGATAGATCAGAAACATTAAAGGTCGAACTCACTTTATACTTACTTGGGAGATCAATTATATAAGCATTGTCATTAATCCTCTCCAAAACTTGGAATGGTCCATCTCCTCGAGGGTCAAGCTTAGACTTTCTTTGTTGAGGGAAATGCTCTTTTCGAAAATGAACCCAAACCCATTCTCCTGGTTTGAAAATAACTTCCTTTCTTCCTTTGTTAGCATGAACAACAACTTGTTCATTTCTCTTTAGTATGTGTTCTCTAGCATCCTTGTGCATTTTCTTTACCAATTCTGCCTTTTTCTTTCCTCTATGCTGGTTAATTCATTAACAGGTAAAGGAAGCAAATCCAAAGGGGTTAATGGGTTAAAACCATAAACAAGTTCAAATGGTGAATAATATGTCGAAGAATGCGCTGCTCTATTGTATGCAAATTCAATGAATGGAATATATTCTACCCAAGTCTTTGAATATGACTTAAAAACAGCACGCAAAAGAGTTCCCAATGTTCTATTAACAACCTCGGTTTGCCCATCAGTTTGAGGATGACAAGTTGTAGAAAACAATAATTTTGTCCCCAATTTCCCCCATAATACACGCCAAAAATGACTCAAAAACTGGACATCCCGATCACAAACAATTGTTTTAGGAACACCATGAAGTCTAACAACTTCTTTGAAGAACAATCCAGCTACATGTGTGGCATCATCTGTTTTGTTACATGGGATGAAATAAGCCATTTTTGAAAATCTATCAACCACCACAAAAATAGAATCCTTCCCATTCTTAGATCTAGGCAATCCCAAAATAAAATCCATAGAAACATCAGTCCAAGGATGAGTAGGAACAGGAAATGGTTTGTAAAGTCCATGAGGTTTGACTCGAGATTTGGCTTTCCTACAAGTTATGCACCTATGACAGATTCTCTCAACATCCCTTTTCATATGTGGCCAAAAAAAATGTTCCTTAAGAACTTCCAAAGTTTTCAGAATTCCAAAATGTCCCATTAATCCTCCCCCATGAGACTCTCTAACAAGTAGTTCACGCAATGAACACTTAGGAATGCAAAGTTTGTTTTCTAGGAATAAATACCCATCTTGCAAGTAAAACTTATCACAAGGTTTTGTTTCACAAGCTTCAAATGCAGCAAAAAAATCAAAGTCGCTTGGGTATAATTCTTTGATATGATCAAAACCCATAAACTTCACACTAAGAGTAGAAAGAAGAACATACCGTCTAGACAAAGCATCAGCAACAATATTGTCCTTACCTTGTTTGTATTGAATCACGTACGGAAACATCTCAATGAACTCAATCCATCGTGCATGTCTTTTATTCAAGTTACCTTGGCCCTTCAAGTGCTTTAGTGACTCATGATCAGTGTGAATGACAAACTCCTTAGACCCAAGGTAATGTTGCCATGTTTCCAATGCCCGAATTAGTGCATAGAGCTCTTTGTCATATGTGGAGTAGTTCAATGTAGCTCCATTTAATTTCTCGCTAAAATAAGCAATTGGTCTCTTGTCTTGCATAAGTACAGCACCTACACCAATACTAGAAGCATCACATTCGATTTCAAAAGTTTTGGAAAAATCTGGTAAGAGTAATAAAGGAGAAGAACTTAGCTTTTCTTTCAAAATATTGAATGCCTTTTCTTGCGCCTCTCCCCATTTGAAACCTACATTCTTCTTGATGATTTCTGTCAATGGAGCAGCAATGGTACTAAAATTTGGGACAAATCTCCTATAGAATCCAGATAAGCCATGAAAACTCCTCACTTCGGTAAACGTATTTGGAATTGGCCAATCTTTGATTGCTTTCACCTTTTCCTCATCAACCTCTATACCTTCTGCACTCACAACAAATCCAAGAAACACAACTCTATCCATACAAAAGCTGCACTTTTTAAGGTTAGCATACAACTTCGCATGCCTTAAAACTTCAAGTACAAGCCTTAAATGATCAATATGCTCATGCAAATTTTTGCTGTAAATTAAGATATCATCAAAGTAAACTACAACAAATTTTCCAATATAGGCAAGTAAAACATGATTCATCAATCGCATGAAAGTACTCGGTGCATTACTTAAGCCAAAAGGCATTACTAACCACTCATAAAGACCATGTTTTGTTTTAAAGGCTGTTTTCCATTCATCGCCTTCTTTCATTCGAATCTGATGGTACCCACTTCTTAAATCAATTTTTCTGAAAATAGTGGATCCATACAACTCATCCAACATGTCATCTAAACGAGGAATGGGATAACGGTACTTTACCGTGATTTTATTGACTGCCCGACAATCCACACACATCCTCCAAGTTCCATCCTTCTTAGGAACTAGCAAAACTGGAACAGCACACGGACTCATGCTTTCTCGAACATAACCCTTTGCAAGTAACTCTTCAACTTGCCTTTGAAGTTCCTTTGTTTCTTGAGGAGTGCTTCGATAGGCTGGTCTGTTAGGGATTGTAGCCCCTGGAATAAGGTCTATTTGATGTTCTATCCCTCTAATTGGTGGTAAACCAGGCGGTATCTCTTCAGGGAACACATCATGAAAATCCTGCAAAAGTGAGACAGCAACACTAGGCAAAGAATTATTAATGTCAGTTGTAAAAAAATAAGCTTCCTCAACTTCTTTTAAAGCACTCTCAACTTCTTTTTCTTTTACAAAGAAACTCATTCTCTTTCCCTCTTTATTTTCTAATGCTGAGTTCTTTTCTCCCTCTTCTTTTTTACCTCCCTTCACACTATCTTTTCCCTCATTTTCTTTTGAACTCTCAACATCACACTCACTTTGTTTTGTATTAGTTGCTGTAGATTTCTTAATTTGGCATTGCTCTTCATAAACTTGATTAGGTGGCAAAGGTGCTAAAGTGACTTTCCTCCCATCTTTCGTGAAGCTGTATCGATTTTTGTATCCATCGTGGATGATGCGTCTATCAAACTGCCATGGCCTCCCAAGCAATATGCGGCTGGCTTGCATAGGAACCCCATCACAAAGAACTTCATCCGAATATCTTCCAATGGAAAATGAAACAAGTACCTGTTTTGTTACTTTCATTTCTCCACTTTCATTAAGCCATTGGAGTCTATAAGGTCTTGGATGCTTCAAAGTTTTTAAACCGAGTCGTTCTACCATCAACTTGCTTGCAACATTTACACAACTCCCACCATCTATGATCAGCCCACAAACTCTTTCTTTAACATGGCAACGAGTATAGAAAATGTTCTCCCTTTGCTGCTCATCTTTATCTTCGTGAGCCTGAACATGGAGAGCTCTTAAAACAACTAAACTCTTTCCAACAACAGCATGCTCGACATCACTAGCTTCCTCAAGTGGTGACATAGGATCATTGTCATTCTCTTCTTCTGATGCAATTTCTCCATTTTCCAATAAGATCATGGAACTTTTATTTGGACATTGAGAAGCAGTATGTCTTGAACCATGACAACAAAAACATTTGATGTCACGAGTCCTTTGTGTAGAGGTATTGCCTTTCTCATTGTGACTCTTTGTTGTAGGCTTCTCTTCATTGCCTTTGGCTGATTTTTCTTCAGGCCTTGAGGTAGAACTCCATTTTGATTTCCAGTTTGAAGAACTAGATGTTTCAAACTTAGCTGATGTTCGTCCTCCCCTTTTGAGTTGCCTTTCTACTTTTACAGCCATGTGCACTACACCATCTAGCTCCACATAGTGGTGCAGTCTCTCGGTTAAGACCACAAATAAATCGAGCCATAGTTGCCTCTCGATCCTCCTCCACATTAGCACGGATCATAGCTATCTTCATTTCTTTATGGTACTCTTCAATAGTTTTAGAACCTTGTCTCAAGCTTTGCAACTTCAAATATAAATCTCGATAATAATGAGATGGAACAAACCTTTGCCTCAATGCAGCCTTCATATGATCCCAATTTTCAATTGGAAATTCTCCATTCCTTCGCCTATTCACAACCAACCGATCCCACCAAATAATAACATAATCGGTAAAAGCAACAGCTGCAAGCTTAACCTTCTTCTCTTCTGAATAATTGTGGCAATCAAAAACAAGTTCAACTTTCCTTTCCCATTCAATGTACACATCCGGATCATTTTGACCTTTGAAAGGTGGAATGGAAAGTTTAATTGATCCGGTGTTACGATCAATAACTTCTCTTTCTCGCAGCACAGGTTGTTGACGTCTAGGCCGTCCACGGTCTCTTCTTAAAGAGGCAAGAGATGCACGTTCATCAAAATAGTCATCTTCATCATCATATCCATCAATACTAGGATTTTCATCAATATTAACTTGCTGACGGTTTGGTCTCCTAACTTGTGGAAATGCATTTTGTTGCAACTGATTTACTCGTTTATCATTTTGTTCTAAACGGTCCCAAATTTCATCGAATTGCACATTTAACCTATCAAATTGTTGCTGCATTGTGTGACACCCCAGTTTCTTTGGCAAACCAGGTATGATGTCACTTGAGGGTTTACGGACGTTTTATTTCCTTTTGATTTAACTTATGTGTTTATTTAATTGTTTAAGTGACTTATAAGCCGTTAACGTTTGAGTTTTACACTTTAATTTCCGTATTTAATTTCTACTACTTGATTTTTAATTCCGAACTTCGTAAATATGTGATATACTTGAATTATGTGATTTATAAACTCGTTAACGTGTTTATATTATTCGTTTATACTTGTTTGAATTGGTCGGAGACCATTCTTTGTCTTTGGGGATTCGAGGGCCTAACGAGATTCTGGAGGCCATATCTTGAGCTCGGGAATTCGGATTTGAATTCTGGAAGTGGCGCCGGACTTGTAACGAGATTTGAAAGCTAATGAACCTAGGCTTATATTTTTCTAAGCCCATTTGATACTCCTAAATTTGACCGAAACAAGCTACGAGTGCCTAAATGACCACCTTTCACTAAATTGCCCATAAGTTCTTCAATTTTAAACCTTTTTACATGAATCTTGGTCCCACTTAACCCCATCTCAGCACACTATCACTCCATTCTCTCTCCGTTTCGTTCAACCCAAGGAAAAAGGGGAAAATAGATGCAAACTTTGGAGAAACCATTCTCATCTAGTCACTATTCACCAAGGAAGTGTTTGGAGCTCAAATCTTCATCAAACACAACCATATTCAAGGGGTAAGTGTATGATTGATATCTATATCCTTTTGTAGTCTTATTACTTCTAGAATTTCTGAACTTGAACCATTATTGATTGAGATATGATGTATGGAGTGAATAGTAAGGGTTATGTGTATATATATGTGATCTCTTACCATCTTTGGGTTATAGCTTGAGTTGATGTATGAATTTTGATCACTTGAACTTCATTATTGGGTATATGAGCTTAAATTTCATGGCAGATGAGTATTATATGAGTTTCCATGATTTAACCTTACATTTCTTGAAGTTTAAGATGCATACATGTTGATCCTTTTCATTCCCTTTCATTTTCGGTTGTTATGTGCTTTTGTGTGAAGAATTTGCTCATGTTTTATGCTCCATTTCATGTCTATATGTGCTGCTTTGGTTTCCCTTCTTCCTCCATCTCGTAACAGCCCTGTTCTTGCTCTTTTTCCCGCTGTAAGCCTCTACCCGGGCGGGTAGATTTTGTGAAGAAAACTCCCCGGGCGGGTACCCCTTTATGCAGAAACTTTCTGGACTGTTTTACCCGGGCGGGTAACTTTTGTCTTGTGATTTAACCGGCCGGTTACCCCTTCATACGAACTCCGTTTCAGCTGATTTTTGGATATGTCTAACCTTCTTGAGTCTAGAACAATCTCCAATTGGAATCACCCCAAAATACGTTCTAAATTGTGAGATATAATCATTTTAATTTGGTGTCGCCACTTCGCCGAGAGTCTGCACTCGTTCAACTTTAAACCTACGCCATTTGCCTCGCTTTGAACCATGATTCGAGACACCTACCATTTTATAGATGTATGTGTCTAGTTTCATTTCCAAGAAACAAAACTCAATTCCCATTCCTGAAACTCAAGATATTCCTGTTTTCGTACAGCTTGTTCGTTTCGGAAATCTGTCAGCTTTGGCCCTTTTCACTCGAAGCCCTATTTTGTGCTTTTATTTCGTTTTTCTCATTAATTCCCACCCCGATTGTGATCCTAATATGTTAATATGTTGTACTATGTTATGTTTCATTAATTATTTTAAGTTTATGACCTTTTTTGCTAAGTGTAATTGTACGTGAATTTATGATCAATATGTGAAACGCTTAACACTTTCTTGCATCTCTTGTTATTTCTTTGAACTTCAAGCTTATGAATGCATATGGTATGTTAATATATGATACATTATGAGCTTAGTTAATATGATATGAGTTTAATCCTTGAATTCCTTATGTGATAATTCATTATTTGCTCTGATACCACTTTTAGATGTAGCACCCCGAGCGAGGAGCACCACATCGGTGTCACAATAGGGAAAAGAAGATAGAATTGAGACACCTTAGATTCCAAGTAAGTAAGAAGTCGTATTGTGAAGAGTTAAAGAGAACGAATTGATATAGTGATTCCAAATCCATGGAAGCCAAGAGGCGAAAATGGCGTTTGGAGCATAGCCTCGTTGCAAAACCATTTTAAGCTTATATACGCCCATACGTATAATTTCAGAAGGATTCATATCAAATCGAATTAACAAAATTCATAACATATCGTAGGATACATATTTAATATAAATATAGTATATATTCGCATGCGGGCTTGAAAACGAGCATATAGGGTTGTAGGTCGCTTTAACTAAAACAAAAATCCTAAAACCTCACCTTTTACCAAAAGTGCTCAGGAGTGAGCGTTGACGACCAAGAAGAAGCTAAATGGTGGATCCGACACTTCCCGAACCCAAATCTGGGACAAACAAATACATACTCAAGACTTAGACTCGATCATGAACCAATTAGACGCACGACGACTCATACTAATGCAAACAGATGCAATGCATATCATATAGATTCATACTTAGGTGTATCGTTAAGCAAACTATGAATTTCCCTCAGCATATTGTGAATTAGGAAGACACGGAGAGGTACGTGTATAGCATATGCCGAGTTACACGGTAAGGTATGTTTCTTATGGTATGTTTCTTATGGTATGTTTCTTAAGTATAAATCGTATGTTTCTAGGTTTTGCGAGTTAGGTATGAATCCTTATGAATCTTACGAATCCTTATGAATCTTATGAATCTCTGGGCCCTGGAGGCGTGGGTATGGGAGACCCGGTGCGGCTATTGGGGTCGCCGGTTATCACCCCTATGCACGTGCTCCCTAAGGTACGTTGCGGGATCGCTACCCCATGTCGGTATCGAGTTGCATGATGTGGGCCCATAACCCGCGTGCAGACTTTCGGAGAAGGTGGATGGAATACGGGAATATGTGTTTTATGAATTTTATGTATTTATGTTTCATTACGATTCTTACGAATTCTTTTGTTAAAGTTGACCCGTACTCGCCGGGTATTTGAATTCTTTTGTTACGTTGATTATAAAACGGGATAGGAGAGTTTGTTTTCAATATGAGATTTCTACACTATGTTATGAATCGAACTGAATATAAGAATCCTTATGAGTTACAATATGAATCCCTATGAGTTTTTAATATGAATCCATATGCGTACTTGAATCTATGAATCCTTACGAGTTTTCAAACTTAAGAATATACGAATATATGAATAAGTATGAGTACTTTTGGAAAACGGCTTTGGTATGTAAAACTCTATTCCCGGTTCATAGTCTTTTGTTTAATACGTGCTTTGCTCTATATGTAGATAAGTGTTGGGTGTGCGTGAGCCCCCCTCGCTCAGTCGAGTTGTAGACTGACCCCTCTCTTTCCCCCCTCAGTTGCAGGTGCTAGGTTTGGGTTCGTGCTACGCGGCGGTCTTCTTTTGAGTCGTTCGGGTCGAGTCTTTACATTCTGCATCTTCATTACTTTTGCCTTTTCATTCTGAGATTATGTATAAGTTTGTAATTTGATTCAAATCTGATATGTATATGATTAGAATTGCCCTTACTGGGCCTTACCTTACGTCCCAAAAGTTGGCTTGTTGCATGTGGCGCGTATGCTTTAATTTCTGCCGGCCCGTGGCCTTGCATGTGTGTATGTTGATCCTGTGCTTCCGCTTCTGGTTTTCGATTTATTGCGCACTCTGTTTCAGGGTCTAGACCGCCTAACTTAGGTGTGTTTTATTTGTCACCCGTTCGCCATAGCTTGGTGAGTGATCGGAGCTCCCCTTTCGTCACACGTGTCGGTCTATGGTGCGGGGGATGTGGTGCTCCTCGCTCGGGGTGCTACACATTGTACGGAGAACAAAATTAACATCCATTGGAGGCTGATCAATAATCTCTTCTGTCATGATGAAATACCTGCAAAAAAGATGTTAATAAAAGAAAGAGGACCTCACGCACTCCCTTACGTGTTTGCACTCAAAGATGTCACTCAAACACTCGTGTATACACACAAGATATGGCTTTTTCCCTCTAATAATCTCACAAACTTACGCCTTTTACCACTCAAATTCTCTCTTCAAAGTTGTTAGTAGAACTAACAAGAAACTTCAAAGCAAACAAATGAGCAATCAACTTCTTATGAAAAATTGATCTCAAGGTCTTCAATTGATAATATGACAACAAACAGCCCCTTTTCTTTCGCAAAGTACACCTGTAGCACCCCTACACGTGGGGTTGCCACACCCCCGCACTACAGGCCGATCCACACACGAAATGGATAGTCCGTACATGAATCAACCTGCAGCGAACGGGTGACAATAAAATAAAACAACAAGTTAGGCGGGACTAACTCAACATTCAGCAGAAAATAAAACGGAAGCTTAACATTATCAGTTTGTTATATAACCAATACCCGAAAGCTCAGTATATCAATACATTATCATTTCTCATAATTTACATGCAAAAGTCTGCAATCGTTAACCATAACCATAATGTACTATCTCTGGAAATAGCAATATCAATATCATGAAATGTATGAAGTGCTAGACTCAACTGGGTGACTTGACACGACTCTGACTCCTGCCTAGCACACGACTGCAACAACCTGAAAGGTGGGGTGTCAGTCTACGAAAGACTGAGTGAAGCTTAATTACATTAGTGCAAATAACCTGCAAGTTATAACTATCAATATCAAGCAATTTATAAACTAATATGTAAACATGAAATTCAATGGCACACATATCAGTTTCATGAACTCCGTTACTCCAATAACTCCATCACTCCAATAATCTCATCACACCAATACTCCATCACTCCAATACTCCATCACTCCAATAAACTACATCAATCCATGAACTACATCACTCCAATAACGTGAAGGTTGCGAGCCTTCACCATTCATGATAACACAGTAACACGATCATGGTTCAATCACGGTAACATGGTACATGATTTGTAACAGGATATACAACTTGGCCTGAAATCCATGTAAGGTTGTACGAGTTCCCTGCAATTAACAATTAAACCTCACCTTTACTGATACAATGCAAGCAGGTCACGGCCTACGGCCCTGCTCCTTGTCACGGGGAAGCTGGTCTGTGCAAATAAATGTGTGTACGTGAGACACGACCCGTATGAACCATTTAAAATGCACGACAAAGTCATAATCAATATGTCATGCAATAACAATCAAGGAATGTCAAGTAGGCACATAATTATCACTAAACCAAGTTTATAACTCATATAAGTCACATACGGGAGCCAAAGAAGTGAAAAGAATACAATATGAAAGGTTTTGGTGAAGTTTGGCAAAAATTGACAATTTTGGGAAAATGCACATGCTGTGGGAAAACTGTAATATCTTAAATTCTAGAAGTGTGAATTGAGTTTTGCTTGTTGGGAATGAAAGTAGACACATAGAACTTTCCAACGCTATATGGCACGTTTTCTAATTCAAACCGAGGTGAAAATGGCGTTGGTTCGAAGTTGGACAAAATGCAGTTTCTGGCGGGGGTCGCGGGCGCGACCAAAAACCTTCACAAAATGGTCGCGGGCGCGACCAAGTATTTTTTGGCCGAATTTTCTCCAATTTTTCAAAACTCGAAACTGGGCTAAAATGGGGTCGCGGGCGCGACCAATTTTGGTCTATTTTCAGTCGCGGTCGCGACCCGTTGCGCAGTAGCAGCAAAACAGGGGAAAACAGGGGATTTTCGAGCCAAAACACCACAAAACCACAACCCAAGCCAAGTTCAATCCATAACAATCAATTTAACACATCCAATACACATTATACTTCATTTATTCATCAAACTATCCATGGAATATACATCAAAGTCTCAAGAATTATCATGAAAACCTATAAATATACATATGCTTCCAACCTTCATGAACTTCAATATTTTCATGCAAACTTCAACTCCTTTTCAATCCTATGCATGCTCCTAGCTCCAATATACATGAATTCATCAACAAACTCATAAATCCATGCTTGATCACATATTCAAGAATTTCATAGAATTTCCAATTTCTACCTTGAATCAAAGAGATGGATGATGAGATGATGATATGATGTTGATGATGATCCTAACTCTTCAATTCCTCAAAAGCTAGCTTGAATTTGAGATGAAATCTCCTTCCCTTCTTTAGGTGTAAATGTCGGTTTTTGCTAGGTGAGTGTGTGTGTGATTTTCCTCTCTTGGATGAAATGAGAAATGAATGGAATTATGTGGAAGAATACATCATATATCCTAAGTTGGCATAAAAATATGTGATTCATCTCTTTTTGCATATAAGTCCCTCACTTGCTTAAATTAATGCAATTAGGTATAATCTCTAACAAATAATGCAATTATCTCCAAGTCATGATATGCAATTAATTACACAATTTCACATAAGAGAGCAATTAATGATAATATAACACACTTAGGTCACTTATATCACTTATTTCATATAATTGATAATTCATATAAAATAAATAGAAACATATGGCAAGTGATATGATGAAATTTATAAAGTAACATATAATATCACATGATGATTGAATGAAAATCGGGGCGTTACAATTCTCCCCCCCTTAAAGGGACCTGGTCCCCAGGTCCACTGTCGAGTTTTAAAATGATGTGCACGCCAAAAGAGAACCCCGTCTCTTAAACACGAAATGAAAGAACCCCGTCTTTCAACAAGAAATGAGAGAACCCCGTCTCTCAACAAGAAATGAGAGAACCCCGTCTCTCAACAAGCAGTGAGAGAGCCCCGTCTCTCAAACATACACGAAAGCAATTCAAGGGAACAAATTGTAAAAACACTCATATAAATGTCACATAGGCAAGTAGAATCATATTAATCACATAAGTACCACTCATACACCACCAATTTGCAACTAACAAAATATTAAATACATGATAATGAGATCCGTGATGCACATGATATGCATGGTTGAATGTACCGTTCACCGTTGTTCGGGAATCTTCCACAATAGTGATTCGTTTCACCCCCTTGATTTGTTGTTGAAGATTCCTCTTCCCAAAGCGTCGGACATTACAATGCTCGATGTCCAATATTTAAATGACACTTCAGTCCTGCTTTCACGATCTATCTTCTAAACACACTGTCATGCCCCAAAAGGTTCGAGGTGGACATAGATATCTTCGTGGTTACTCGGCTTTCAACCCGTGATCAAATCCTTTACCTTATCTAACCCCACTGTCCAGAAATTTTAATTCTTGAGTGTATGCTTTGTTTGAATCCTACTAACTCGTTCTTTTCCATAATCATACTCCATCTCCATCACACTTTATAATCCACCTTCTCGGATGCTCGAGGTATTCATTTAATAGCTCGAAGTCTAGTCTTTTAACCCACATAGTGTTTCTGGTTCCTTCTGGAAAAGTCCAACGAACCGGTAATCCATCTTATTTATATTATATTTTCCTCAACTAAGATTCTCCTCGGTTTGAAATTGATCCGAGCACAAGATCTCCACCATTGCTTGAATGCTCCCTCCGGTTCTTGAAGTAAGCCTTTTCTGAAATTAATCTCACAAGACTTTCTCAACCAAATCTTGAAGTCATCAAGTGTCAAGATCTTCTAATTCTACCCCGTTGGCTCGTAACACTTTGGAGCGATTGATAGGAATAGCGACCCATTTTCTCTTCCAACTCTCGGCTAATTTTCCTGGCCTCTCAATAACTCTCTCCCTTTTTATACGTACTTTGCAACCCAATTATTTTCCTTCTCTTAGTTTAATTATGTCTCGGTTAGAGTAGTACTTGACAAGTGAGGTGGAGAGAGTTGCTATCAAGTAAACACTTAACAATGCATGCCGGGTTAATATGCCAATGCACATATAGCAAGTAATAAAACGCAGCATGTTGGAACAATTACATTAACTAAAGTAATGCATATAGATAAAGAAACTTAATTAATTGGAAGCAATGTATGATGCCCGTGCTCATGTATGTGTTGAACCTGTCACCATAGTTACATTCTTTGGCTTGGCACTTGTTCCTTGTTTTTGAATTATAGGCTTGCCTTGAAGTCGTTGGTCATTTCTTGCTACCCACGGTCTTCTAAATCTTTAGAATTCCCTGGAATCAAATTGTACTTATCCATGGCCCGAAATTTAAATTTCTTGAACCTATTCCTTTCCCAATTATCAATCCCCAAGTGTTGTCCGGATCTTCTCCATAGTTATCTCCTTGATCACAATTTCCTTGACTTTCATTATCGATTCCATTATTGCTCTAAATCTTCCAATACAACCGCACAACATGACAATTTAGCTTGGATATAGAAATTAGACTCAAGCCGATAGAGGATAGAATCCTTAGTGCTTTAATTTACCACGAACTTGAAATTACCATATTGGTCGTTCTCTTGAACTATTACTGTCCGACTTCTTTCTTATCCCAAAACTAAAATATCTCAATTCCTTGTAGATTCACATCAATTACCTTGTTGTTCAACCCTTTCAATTTGTCATTTCTATGAACCGAAAATCGCATAATTTCTTAAACTTTCCAAGTTAATCCAAATCCAACTCCAAGGTCCAAAATGTCTCGATTCATCCCAAACTTAATCCCCAAATTTCAACCTCAACCCGAATCCTACGTATTTCCAATTCCTCTTCTTTTCCCTGTTCCCGAACTCAACTTCTAATAAGTTAATCTATTTAGAAGTCCTTCTTTGATGATTGTGTTATTCGCCATTCATGAACCCTATTTTATTCCAAACCCTCTATCTGAACTTGGCTTCAATTAACTTGATTTACTTGGAAGTTCCTCCCTGACGGTCCTTGTTATTGATTTTCCAATGAACCTTTCTCGCCTTAAACTTACTTGAAGATTTTCAACTCTTTGTTGATTTGAATCTCAGATTTAACACCTCCAAAATTTCCTTCGCTCCATTCCTTGGTCTGGACAACCCCGTTGAGTCCTGTTGACTAACTTTCAATGTGACTTAGGTGTATTTGTTGATTTTATGATAATTTAACATCATCCACCCCAACTCCACCTCTTTGAATATTCCTCAACTTGACTAGAGTTTGTGAACTATTCCCAAAATTCCTTCTTCTATCCCGGATCTTATCACTTAAATTATAACCCGAATAAAGAAGGTCATGGCTCTTGAATTCTTGTATGAAATTCCTCTTCATAACCTGAACTCACATCCATCTCAAAATAAATGCATGCGGTTAATACATGCTTATGCCACATAGTTGGTACCAGAGTCATGGATTTAATGCAAAGTGCAACAAATAATTCAACAAATTTAAAATAAAACACATTGGTCATATAAAATTCAAGCAAGTTAAAACCAATTAATCAACAATTATGGGCAAGAATCAATACAATGCTCAAGTTATCAAATAATTCAAGTAATTCAAAGGGTTCAATTAATCAGATAATTTCAAATAAAATGCAAGACTCTCAAGTTGAAAGATAATTTCCTATGTCGTACGACCTAGACTCACAAGACACGACACTAGAACCTCGGTTTTGCAACCGGGCTCTGATACCACTAAAGATGTAGCACCCCTACAAGTGGGGTTGCCACACCCCCGCACTACAGGCCGATCCACACACGAAATAGATAGTCCGTACATGAATCAACCTGCAGCGAACAGGTGACAATAAAATAAAACAACAAGCTAGGCGGGACTAACTCAACATTCAGCAGAAAATAAAGCAGAAGCTTAACATTATCAGTTTGTTATATAACCAATACCCGAAAGCTCAGTATATCAATACATTATCATTTCTCATAATTTACATGCAAAAGTCTACAATCGTTAACCATAACCATAACGTACTATCTCTGGAAATAGCAATATCAATATCATGAAATGTATGAAGTGCTAGACTCAGCTGGGTGACTTGACACGACTCTGACTCCAGCCTAGCACACGACCGCAACAACCTGAAAGGTGGGGTGTCAGTCTACGAAAGACTGAGTGAAGCTTAATTACATTAGTGCAAATAACCTGCAAGTTATAACTATCAATATCAAGCAATTTATAAACTAATATGTAAACATGAAATTCAATGGCACACGTATCAGTTTCATGAACTCCGTTACTCCAATAACTCCATCACTCCAATAATCTCATCACACTAATACTCCATCACTCCAATACTCCATCACTCCAATAAACAACATCAATCCATGAACTACATCACTCCAATAACGGGAAGGTTGCGAGCCTTCACCATACATGATAACACAGTAACACGATCATGGTTCAATCACGGTAACATGGTACATGATTTGTAACAGGATATACAACTTGGCCTGAAATCCATGTAAGGTTGTACGAGTTCCCTGCAATTAACAATTAAACCTCACCTTTACTGATACAATGCAAGCAGGTCACGGCCTACCGGCCTGCTCCTTGTCACGGGGAAGCTGGTCTGTGCAAATAAATGTGTGTACGTGAAACACGACCCGTATGAACCATTTAAAATGCACGGCAAAGTCATAATCAATATGTCATGCAATAACAATCAAGGAATGTCAAGTAGGCACATAATTATCACTAAACCAAGTTTATAACTCATATAAGTCACATACGGGAGCCAAAGAAGTGAAAAGAATACAATATGAAAGGTTTTGGTGAAGTTTGGCAAAAATTGACAATTTTGGGAAAATGCACATGTTGTGGGAAAACTGTAATATCTTAAATTCTAGAAGTGTGAATTGAGTTTTGCTTGTTGGGAATGAAAGTAGACACATAGAACTTTCCAACGCTATATGGCACGTTTTCTAATTCAAACCGAGGTGAAAATGGTGTTGGTTCGAAGTTGGACAAAATGCAGTTTCTGGCGGGGGGTCGCGGGTGCGACCAAAAACCTTCACAAAATGGTCGCGGCCGCGACCAAGTATTTTTTGGCCGAATTTTCTCCAATTTTTCAAAACTCGAAACTGGGCTAAAATGGGGTCGCGGGCGCGACCAATTTTGGTCTATTTTCAGTCGCGGTCGCGACCCGTTGCGCAGTAGCAGCAAAACAGGGGAAAACAGGGGATTTTCGAGCCAAAACACCACAAAACCACAACCCAAGCCAAGTTCAATCCATAACAATCAATTTAACACATCCAATACACATTATACTTCATTTATTCATCAAACTAACCATGGAATATACATCAAAGTCTCAAGAATTATCATGAAAACCTATAAATATACATATGCTTCCAACCTTCATGAACTTCAATATTTTCATGCAAACTTCAACTCCTTTTCAATCCTACGCATGCTCCTAGCTCCAATATACATGAATTCATCAACAAACTCATAAATCCATGCTTGATCACATATTCAAAAATTTCATAGAATTTCCAATTTCTACCTTGAATCAAAGAGATGGATGATGAGATGATGATATGATGTTGATGATGATCCTAACTCTTCAATTCCTCAAAAGCTAGCTTGAATTTGAGATGAAATCTCCTTCCCTTCTTGAGGTGTAAATGTCGGTTTTTGCTAGGTGAGTGTGTGTGTGATTTTCCTCTCTTGGATGAAATGAGAAATGAAGGAATTATGTGGAAGAATACATCATATATCCTAAGTTGGCATAAAAATATGTGATTCATCTCTTTTTACATATAAGTCCCTCACTTGCTTAAATTAATGCAATTAGGTATAATCTCTAACAAATAATGCAATTATCTCCAAGTCATGATATGCAATTAATTACACAATTTCACATACGAGAGCAATTAATTATAATATAACACACTTAGGTCACTTATATCACTTATTTCATATAATTGATAATCCATATAAATATATAGAAACATATGGCAAGTGATATGATGAAATTTATAAAGTAACATATAATATCACATGATGATTGAATGAAAATCGGGGCGTTACAACACCCAAAATGAAGTACACAAAAGCTACTCTTCTTTCTCATTTTTCCTTTTTTTTTTTTTCCTTTTTCTTTTTGTTCTTTTTTTTTTGTTCTTTTTTTTTTTTTTTTTGCTCTTTTTTTTTTTTTGTTTTTGTTTTTGTTTTTGCAGCAGCAACAAATCAACTAGAAACTCAAATGTGAAAAAATGCAAAAAAAAAAATCAGATCTAATACACTACTATATTAGCTCAATATTCAGAAAATAAAGATAGGTGATAGATGTAACCTAGTTTGGGAAACCAAGGCTCTAGATACCAAATGATGCGAACCTCAATGAACCCGCCGTGAGACCCATCGTCAATAGCTTACTCCCGGATCGTCCAAATAAGGTTGAAATAAGTTATATTGACCCCGTTGCTATATAAGCAAGAAACCAATACAATCAAAGGAAATATTGACCCCGTGGTTATGAAGAACCAGAAACCAATATTATAGAAGTCGAAATATCAAGTGATTGCACTTGAGATTTCAGCAAGTTCTACATAAGAACAAGTTGGAGAAAATTCTCTCAATTTAAATTCTGGATAAAGGTTGAATTACAAAGTGTCTTGACTCCTAAATATAAAAGAGAATGTTAGGAAAACTAAAAGACACTCTAATCCCGCCACTATCTAAAGAGCCCTAAAAAGGTTGGGTAAAACATGCCCAAAATCAGCTACAAACCTTGAAAAGAAAAGCCCAACATAATAATATAATAGCCTAGGCCCAAAAATATACAAATAAAGGTCAACTGACTTAATAATCAGGAATAAAAATATTGAAGGCCTTTTCACTGGAATTTTGAAAGCCCACTTTATTAGTTTGGATCAGCAGGCTTTCAACTTATTCTTGAATCTTCTTAGCCCGAGCTCATGTAATTGACCCACTTGGATTTTGAGTTTTAGCAGCTGACTCCTTTTCCTCCATTGTGCAATGACCTTCTTCTTGATCAGCTTCGTTCGGGACAAGACTTCCATGGTTCTTATCAAGGAGGATATACCGAAGACCGGGTTTGTAACAACCCAGAACCACCTTCCTATGAATATTGTCCGCTTTGCACGCCCTTAATCGAAACAGCCCAGGATCAAAGTGGCGCAGCGGAAGCGTGGTGGGCCCATAACCCACAGGTCCCAGGATCGAAACCTGGCTCTGATACCATATGTAACAGCCCAGAACCACCTTCCTGTGAATATTGTCCGCTTTGCACGCCATTAATCGAAACGGCCTCACGGTTTTGTTCCTGCGCCCATTGGAGAACCCAGTCGTGGCGCAGAACGCGTCAACAGGGTGAGGTATCCATCTCCCCTTATAAGGAGAGATTTCGTTCTCCTCACTTCCGATGTGGGACATTACAGGGTTCAATACTCGGTATGGGCATTTCGAATTTGTTGTGATGCCGTTTGGATTAACAAATGCCCCGGTTGTGTTTATGGATATGATGCACCGAGTGTTCAGGCAATTCCTTGAAAAGTTCGTGGTGATATTTATAGACGACATTCTGGTGTATTCGAGGTCTGCTGACGAGCATGCTGAGCATCTTCGGATTGTCTTGGAAACACTAAGGGAACATAAGCTTTATGCTAAGTTCAGTAAGTGTGAGTTTTGGATCGACATAGTTATCTTTCTAGGCCATATCATTTCAGGCAATGGAATTGAGGTTGATCCATCCAAGATTGAAACCGTGTTACATTGGGAGAGACCGAGGAATGCCTCAGAGATCAGAAGTTTTCTTGGGTTAGCAGAGTACTATCGCAGATTTGTTAAGGATTTCTCTAAGATTGCAGCCCCGTTGACCCGATTAACTAAGAAAGAGGTTAAGTTTGAATGGGATGACAAGTGTGAAGCTAGTTTTCAGACCTTAAAGGTGAGATTGACTTCGGCACCGGTTCTTACCCTACCCGAGGGTACTGAAGGTTATGCAGTTTATACGGATGCTTCCAAGGAAGGTCTAGGGTGCATTTTGATGCAAAATGGTAGAGTGGTAGCTTATGCTTCAAGGAAATTGAAGGAGCATGAGTAGAATTACCCTACCCATGATCTTGAATTAGCCGCAGTTGTGTTCGCTTTGTTGAAGTGGCGACACTACCTCTATGGTACAACGTTTGAAGTGTTCACCGATCATCAGAGCCTTAAGTACCTCTTTTCTCAGAAGGATTTGAATGTAAGACAGAGGTGTTGGATGAAGTTGTTGGAGGATTATGATTGTACAATTCAGTACCATCCGAGTAAAGCAAACGTGGTAGCCGATGCCTTGAGTAGAAAGGCAAGTGTGGCTAATTTAAAAGCTGGTTCTTCAAGTTCGGGTTCAAAAGTGTTAGTTTCGGGGACTTGGTTGTCTACTCTTACAGTTAAGCCTGATTTGTTGCAACAGTTGTTGGAAGCTCAGAATTCAGATGCAGAGATTCAGAGATTGGTTTCTCGTTCAAGTGGTGATCCGAATTCTAAGTTCAGGGTTGATGATACAGGTTTGTTGAGGTTTGAAGCAAGAGTGTGTGTCCCAGAAGATCTCAAGAGACTTATACTCGAGGAAGCACATCGCTCAGGTTATTCTATCCATCCGCGAGGTACCAAGATGTATCGGGATTTGAGAGGGAAATTCTGGTGGAGTGGCAAGAAAAGGGATGTCGCGAAGTTCTTGAAGCGATGTCTAACGTGCCAAAGAGTGAAAGCTGAGCACCAGAAGCCGAGAGGAACTCTCCAACCGCTTCCAATTCCCGAATGGAAGTGGGAGCAAGTGACAATGGACTTCGTGTCTGGCTTGCCTAGAGTTAAAGGGGGGTATGATGGAATATGGGTAATTGTTGACAGGTTCACTAAGTCAGCCCATTTTCTCAAGGTTCGAATGTCCGACAAGGTACCAAAATTAGCTGAGTTATATGTTCGGGAGATTGTCAGGTTACATGGAGTTCCGGCTAGTATTATTTCAGACCGAGATCCAAGGTTCACTTCGATCTTTTGGCAGAATCTCCAAAAGTGTTTGGACACCCGACTCAAGTTTAGCACCGCCTTTCATCCTCAAACCGACGGACAATCTGAAAGGTTAATTCAGTATTTGGAGGATATGCTTAGGGCGTGAGTGTTGGATTTCCAGAATCAGTGGGATGAGCACCTAGCGTTGGTCGAGTTTGATTATAACAATGGTTATCAGGCTACGATTAAGATGGCCCCGTACGAGGCACTTTATGGGAGAAGGTGCAGGTCTCCTCTGTTTTGGGACATAGGAGATTGGAGATAGACTGAGGAGGACAAGCTCGAGAGAGCAGAACCTAAGGAAAAGATTGCCGAAACCATTGAAAAGGTTCATAAGATCCGGCAACGAATGAAGGCAGCACAAGCTCGTCAAAAGAGCTATGCCGATAAGAGTCTAGGCCTTTGGAGTTTGAAGTCGGAGATAGAGTCTTTCTTAAGGCATCTCCAAGGAAGGGCTTCGCTCGAATAGGTAAAGGTGGAAAACTTAATCCACGATACCTCGGGCCTTTTTCCTAGAACGGATTGGAGAAACGGCATATAGATTGGATCTACCGCCAAGTTTGACCGGGATACACAACGTGTTTCATGTTTCTCAGCTTCGCAAGTATTATCCTGATGAGGCAACTATTCTCCCAGTCGAAGAAGTACAGTTAGATCCGGACTTGATGATAGAAAGGCACCCGGTTGCAATTCAGGACCGAAAAATGCAAGAGTTAAGGAACCGACAGATTCCCTTGGTCAGAGTTCTTTGGAGAGATCAGATATCCGAGGAGTCTACTTGGGAAACCGAGGAGAAGATGAGGTCCTTGTATCCTGAGTTGTTCGAGACCCCAGTTCGGACCTGAGGACAGGTCCTTTTTAAGGGGAGAGGTTGTGACACCCCGTCCGCTCGCACGTACAGGTTGGTACCACGTGTGAGTTTGATTTCCGTATTTGCATTTATTTTCATATTATTTGATGCATTTCATTTGATTTATATTCTTTTGTTTACTCTTTTATATGATCTATGTGAGAATTTTGATACGAGTTTGCCCTACTTGCACGTTTGACTTGAATTCTTATGATTTGAGATTTGGAGTTTGAACCCGAGCATGCCTAATTTGTGTATAACGTTGATTATTTGATTATTGGTCTTAATTGTATGATTTAATTATGTTTTGGACTTGTTTGTTTTGGTTTGGACTCAATTGAATTTTATTTCAAACTTTTGGGCCAATTTGCAAATTGGCCACTCTTGAGTCATCTTCTCGTAACTTGAGCTCGGGAACTCGGATTCGAGTTCCGTCTTCGCCATTATACTTGAATCGATGATTTGGATACAATGGAACAAGCCTTGAGCTTTTTCGATGTCGTTTTGACCCCCAACGACGTAAATTTCGGCCTTACGCACCTAGATCGTACCTATAAGCCTACTTGGAGACTAATAGACCTACCCATACCCCTAACCTTGACTTTTAATCACCAAAATCAGCTCTCTCCTCCCCTTTGTACTGAGAATTTTGAACCAAAGCAAGGAGAAAGGAAGAAGAAGAGTCCCAAGCCATTTTCCTCCATTGTTGAACCCTCCAAGCTCAAGATTTATCCATTCTTGCTCCAATCTTTTAAGGTAAGTTAGGAATTTTGATCTCCTTGATCTTGTGAGCATTTTACACTTCTTGTATCATGATTTAATGTTGGAGTTTATGAGATTTGCTTGGAGTCTTGAATAGTTAGGTTTTGAAGAATTTTGAAGAACTAGTGCATCTCTTGCTCTCTTTGAGTTTGAAGCTTTATATGTTGATTCACTTGGCTTATTTATTGCTTTTATATGCTCCTTTTTCATGGTAGGTGAAATTATTATGAATTTTCCATTAATGCTCTTTTGAGAACTTGGGAGGAACTTGATGAAACATTAGCTTCTTTGCTTCTTTTCATTTCCGGTTTGTAGTATGTATGAGTGGAGATGATTTGGGATGTTTTTCTTGCTTAATTTTGTGGTTTATTTGCACCATTTCATGTCTTGTTGTTGATGCTTTGGTTTAGAAGGAGTTTTCATGGAGTTTGCAAGCCTTAATTTTGAATTTTAGCCTCTGACCTAAATCTACCGGGGTGGATTTTTGCTTTGAAAATAATCCACCGGGGTGGATTTGTTGAGGCAGAGAGCTGACTGCCTTGAATCCATGGGGGGTGGATTACTCCTTTGAAAAAAAATCCACCGGGGTGGATTTAGGGCAGCGGCTCCTTTTTATTCCGAACTTTGTTTTCTTGTTTTCTTCGCTTGTTTGCTTCTCTCCCACCCCTAATATGATCCCTAAGCTTTGCTAAGATGTATTATTATGTGTTAATTTGATTATATTAGATTTTTGAATTTATTTGATGTGATTTGAACGAGTTATGATTCGATATGTATTAAGTAATACGTTTATGCACTTCATATGCATACATTGCATTCATGAGCATTGCCGGGCGTCTAATTGGTTCATATTTGAGTCTAAGTCTCAGGTCTTGTGTCCTTTTGTTTCAGAGCCTCTTCCGGACGCCCACGAACCCGAAGTTTAGGCGGTTGTCGCTTCTTTTGACCCGGTTTCTACTCTTTTGCTACAAGGTGCGGTTTAGGATTTTTATCTTCTAGTTAAGCGACCTATGGCCTAATATGTGTTGATTTCTCATCCCGCATGCGACTATATATCTTATATATAGTTAAATATGTGTGTTTAAGATATGTTTATGATCTTATGAATAAGCTTCAAGTTTATGAAATCGGTATAAGTACGAGCATATGTAAGCTTATGATTTGAATCCTTTTATTCGTTTATGTTATCTATGAGCGAGGTAAGCCCTGAAATATGGGGATTGGTATTGGTAAGGCATCTTGGGCCCCGGGAATTGTGGGTAAGGATGCCCGGGACGGCAAGGGCCGTCGGGTTAAGCCTGTGCATGTTTCCCATTCGTAGTATTACGCGCGATTCTTGGAGGTTGATGAGGCGTGATGCTCCGAGTACATTGTGGGTTAGCTACCCCTTGTACATAAGTAAGTAGGTGGAGAGGGTTTGATTCCCGAAACACCAAGGTTGTTGGGGTTGGATTTGATTTATGATTTATGTTTTATGTTATGTTACAAGGAGTAAAGGGGAAGTCCGTTCTCGCCGGACATGTTTTGAAAATGTTTTGGTATGAAAAAGCTTAACTCGATTCATGGCCATCACCATTGTTAATTGTTATGCTTTATATGTATTTAGGAGTGGGTGTGCGTTTAACCCCTCTCACTCAATCGAGTTGTGACTGACCCTCCCTTTTCCCTACCTAGTTGCAGGTTGTTCCGAGCTAGGCGGGGAAGTGCTTCGAGTCTTGTTGTACTTTCGAGTCTAGGTCGAGTTGCATACATACTTTCCTGCTTTTGGTTAGTCTTACTATGCATTTGATATTTGGATTGTATATTATGGAGATTTATGAATACTTGTTAGATATACTCGATCTTTTTAGGCGTGAGGCCATGTAATTATGATAATGTTCGTTGTATGTTGAGCTCTTTTGATCCTGTTTGTTGCTTCCGCATATTTGTATGCTTTTTTTTTTTTGCGCGCTCTGTTCTGGTTTTAGCCCCGCTTAGCCTAGTGTGTGAGTGTAGATCCCCGTTCGCTTGGACTTGGGCTCATATATGGAAGGCCATTTCATATGTAGGTTCGGGTTTAGGTAAGGGGGATGTGGTAGCCCATCGCTCAGGGCGTCACATTTACCATCGGAATCTTTATATTCCGGAGTTCTTTATACTTGCGGTCCAAAATGCGCACCAGTTTCTCCATATATGTAAGATTTGGTTCTAACGGTATCTCTTCTGGTGGTATTATGTGAGATTCATTGGGGTGATATTTGTGCAATTGTGAGATGTGGAAAACGTTGTGAATTCCTGTAAGGTTTGGTGGTAGATCCAATCGGTATGCAACTTCTCCCACCCTTTCAGTGATCTCGAATGGTCCAATGTATCGTGGGCTCAACTTTCCTCCTTTACCGAATCGTTGGACTCCTTTTCTAGGACCGAGTTTGAGGAATACTCGGTCACCTACTTCAAATTCCAATTTCTTTCTCCGGCGATCGTCATAACTTTTCTGGCTGTCTTGGGCAATCTTCATTTTCAATCTGATGGTTTGCACTTTATCAACTGCGTCCTGAATGAGTTCAGGTTTTGTTGCTCGATGGTTTCCATTCCTAGTTTATCTCCCCATTCATCTAAATCCCAATATAAGGGCGATCGACACTTTCTACCGTATAGAGCTTCGTACGGAGCCATCTGGACAGAGGATTGATAACTATTATTGTAGGTGAACTCTATCAATGCCAGTTGATTGTACCAACTCTCACTATAATCGAGAACACACATTTGAAGCATATCTTCGAGGTACCCAATTAATCTTTCTGATTGGCCATCCGTCTTGGGGTGTGCAGCTGTACTAAATTGTAGTTTTGTGCCTAATTGTTCTTGAATATCTTGCCATAATTTGGATGTGAACTTGGGATCTTGGTCTGATACGAAACTAGCTGGAATTCCATACAACTTGACGATTTCTTGTATGTAAAGATTTGCTAACTTCTTCACATTATATGTGGTCTTGACAGGTAAAGTGAGCTGATTTCGTTAATCGGTCAACGATAACCCAAATGCTATCATATCCACCTCTGACCCTCGGTAAACCTACCAAAAAATCCATCATAATCTCATCCATTGTCAGGTTGGTATTGGAAGATTTGGTATTGGATGAGATAGTAAAAGTCCTGCAGGTTTCTGATGCTCTCCTTTGACCTTCTGGCAAGTCAAACACACTTTTACAAAATCTGTTATGTCGTGCTTCATTCCATTCCACCAATATTATTTCTTGAGATCCCTGTACATCTTAGTTCCGCCAGGGTGTACACATACCTTGTTTTGTGAGCTTCAACCAATATCACACTTTGAAGAGAGGGTGGAACATATATCCTATCACGGTATCTGGCGATTCCCAAGTTATCTAGTTGTAGAGTAGCTTGTGGATCAGTTTCAGCTCGTGTCAATTGCTCTTGGCACCACTCATCCGTTATCTGGGCCTCCTTTATTTATATTGTGAGTTCTGGCTGTATAACAAGACTCATCCGTTATCTAGGCCTCCTTTATCTCTTGAACTGATAGAACTTGTGGATTTAACTGAAATGTGAGATACCTCAGCCTTCCTGCTAAATGCATCTGCCACCACATTAGCTTTATCAAGATGATATAAGATTTTACAATCATAATCCTCTAACAGTTACATCCATCGGCGTTGACGCATGTTCAAATTCTTCTGGGTAAATAAGTACTTCAAGCTTCGATGGTCAGTATATATGTCAAAAGTCACTCCATATAGGTCTTGGTCAAGGCGAAAAGAACTGTTGCCAGCTCTAAATAGTGGGTAGGATAATTTTGTTCATGTGGATGAAGTTTTCTTGAGGCGTAAGCAATTACTCTACCCCGTTGCATTAGAACACATCCCAGTCCTTCCAGTGAGGCGTCAGTGTACACCACTAGATCATCTGGTCCATCTAGTAGTGTTAGTACTGGTGCTGTAGTCAAACATCTTTTTAACTCTTGAAAGCTTACTTCGCACTTGTCGCTCCATAGGAAAGGAGTCTCCTTGCGTGTTAATCTAGTCAATGGATCGGTGATCTTTGAGAAATCTTTAACAAATCGTCGGTAGTAGCTTGCAAGTCCTAGGAAACTTCTAACTTCGGTAGGTGTCTTTGGTTGCTTCCAATTATTCACAACTTCAATTTTGGATGGATCTACTCCAACGCCTTTTTCGAATATCACGTGTCCCAAAAATGCGACTCGATCTAACCAGAATTCACACTTGCTAAACTTTGCATAAAGCTTGTGTTCCTCGAGAGTCCGTAGCACAATACGCAAGTGATCGGCATGGTCTTCTGGAATTCTTGAGTATATCAGTATATCATCAATGAAAATAACCACAAACTGATCCAAATATGGTCGAAAGATACGACGCATCATGTCCATAAAGGTTGCAGGTGCGTTGGTTAGCCCAAATGGCATGACAACAAATTCAAAATGATCATACCGAGTATTGAAGCCAGTCTTGTGTACATCCTCTCCTTTGATACGAAGCTGATAGTATCCTTGTCTTAAGTCCAATTTAGAATATACTTTTGACCCTTGTAATGAGTTGAATAGTTCTTCAATATGAGGCAGAGGATACTTGTTCTTGATTGTCATTCGGTTCAACTCCCGATAGTCAATACACATTCGCAGTGTCCCATCTTTCTTTTTCACAAATAATGACGGAGCTCCCCACAGTGATGTGCTTGGGCGAATATAACCGATTTTTAGTAGTTCTGTTAGGAATAGTGCCCTCAAAGTAGATGTTTGCTTTACTATTTCCTTGTGAAATCACATCTTTGAATAATAAACGAGATGATTTTTTTTCACAGGCAATCACTTCTTTATGTGCTTATTTATGTCTGTTTGGGTTGATTGTGTTTTGCATGTATTGAACTGCCCTAATCCGATGAGGCCGTTAAGAACTTTGTCGTTATCGGAACGGCACATGGAACAAGTTCTTGACTCCATAGGCGAGGATTAGAAACTTCTCCAAGTCAATGAGTCCGACAGACAGTGGGAGTGTCGACCTTGACTCTGCTAAGACTTGCTTATGTGATTATATCCTTTTGAAGGATCACTCAGTTTCATAGAGTGATAAGTGCATACGTTGATGCGTTCAGGATACATAAGGGTGATTGTTACAAGAACTTCATCACTGAGATGTCCCGCGTGTGAACATTCCTAAATGGGAAAGAAAGTTTCCTGAAACTTCCAGATTAGGAAATATCTCATAGGTCAATGACGTGATTCATTAATCCTTAGACTTGAGATTCTGTAATGTCTCATATGAGCTAACTCTGTAATCTTTGACATAGGCTCAAAAGGGTGTCGCCATATAGACACCAGAACCACGGCCTATGTTGGGATTACACAAGTGACATATGTAGAATTAGTAGAATCGATAAAGGATCTACACTTGTTGAGAACAAGAATGATCTCTTACTGATTGAGTTGTTCGTAGTCCATTAGACCTTAAACCCTTGGCCAAGGTGGATAAAGATCAAGACATCTAGAAAATGGGGTTTTGTAGGAATGAGATCGAAATGGATATGAAACGAACATAACTTTAAGGTGGATAATTAATTCTCATGCCTTAGTTTTTGATTGAGAGATGGAGTTGCAGGAGGATCGTATTTCACTGATTGTCATTGACTAAAAGGTTCTTCGATTCATTTCGTTATTCGGCTAGGGGTCACACATCCATTGCTAGATTACGGTAGTGTGATCTGTGAAGTGATTAATTAATTAGGGAATTAATTAATTTTTGTCACTGCTAATCGAATAATGAACCTAAAGGGTCACAAACAAATGCCAGAACACGAGGGTTATGGTAGGATGTTAATATGATTAACGAAGGATCAAATTGTTGATCGGAAATGGGGGCTGAACACGTGGGCCAATATTGCCACGTGTCCAAGACACGTGACTGCCACGTGTCACGCACACGTGGCACGTACGTGGCTCCTAATATGTGTAATTATATTACGCGTGAATTCTTTTCTAGAATTAATAGATAGATGACCCTATATATATCTTCAATGTGAAAGTTTTCGACCAAAATGTATATATATATATATATATATATAGAGTCGTTTTAAAGAGTAAATGTTTTCAACGAAAAGCCTTTCTTTCATGAACCTACCTAATGTTTTGGCGAGAATGAATGAATGAATGCACAGAATGGGGCCCAAGGACTTGTTGTGAGCGGTGACCCGATGAGGCAAGGGCTGACGGTGATCCCTCACACTAGTTCCACCAATGAACGGCGTAACCGGACCTCGTTAGGAGTTAGCGAGGAATGGACGCTGAGTGCCATCTGGGGAGTCATGTTCCCCTTTTGGTCAATGAATGGGTGGATGGGCCTTGCAAACCCGCCACCAACCCGGAGGAAGAAGGTGGAATGTTAATGAATGTGCACGAAAGAATGATATGCATGAAAAGAATGAATGAATGAATGTTTAAATGAATTACACAAGGTGTTGGTTGGAGATAATGTACGCCCACTCGCCGGGCCAATAATGACCTAATGTAAATGAATCGTTATAACCCCTTTTGATGATTTCTCTATTTCGCCCACTTGGGAAATTCTTTAAAAACCTCACTTGGGATTATAGCTTGCATGTGATTGTTAAATACTATCGTATATTATATTTATGCCATGTTTTTATACCCACCAGTCCCTTTCGGACTGAACCCATTTGGTTTTCAGTTGTGTTGTGCAGGTGTCAAGGGAGCTAGGCGGGAATTCGAGTCATAGGGCTTGCATTCGTTTTTAGCTCTTATATTTTGGTTTTACACTTTGATGTGAATCATGATGAACCGCGGCCATATCTTGTCCCAAATGAAGAGCTGGACCGATCCACAACTCAAGGAGATAGCATACAAATGGAACAAAGTTATGGTGGTCCAATTACAAGAGCTCGGGCCAAAATTATCCAAGAGGAAGTTGGAAATCTCTTAAACCAATTTGCTCAAACTGGACTCCAACCTTCAAGATGGGCTGCTGAACCAAATTCAGAATACTTCAATGTTTTTATGTCCAATTCCTAAAGTCCAAAGTGTGGAAATGATGTAATTCGGCCCTAAGCCTATTATAGTATTATTTGGGCCTTTATTTTATCATTATTTAGCTGCATATTAGTTTATTTAAGCCCACTTTTGTAAGCCTTCATGGCAAGTGGCGGGAATAGCTTGTGTCCTTTAGTATTCTAGTGTCTCTTAGGTTTCCATGCATGCATCTTTATATTCGGCATTGTAACTTGTTTTTCTTTCAATCAAGAAGTAAAATTATTGAATTTTCATTCAAGTGAGATTTTTCTCTCAAGTTCTTTGCTGAACGACATTAGGGTTTCAAACCCCTTTCCCGGATAACGTTATTTCTCGACTCCTTATAGTCGACGGGGTGCGTTACTTACAATCTGATAGTGTTGGTTCTTTGCTCAATATAGCAAACGGGTCACACTCCTCTTATTTTCAACCTTGAATTGGACGATCAGATTCAAGAACTCCAAGTATTGATATAGGGTTTCACGGCAAGTACGTGGAGTTCGTATCACACTTACATATTGCACTTTTGATCATTGTATATGAATATTAATGGAGCGTACATGCCTTGAGCTTTGACGGCATTTGGCGATGTATATGGCTTATTTTTTGAACTTTGATGCTCATGATATACATATATGTTATATGATCAGTTATTGCTTCCGCATTAATGTTTACTCTGATTTTATGGTTTAAGGGTTAGCCCGCCTAGCATAGCGTGTGTGTTGTCCCCGTTTGCCATGATTTAGCTCGAGTATGGATCGTCCATTTCATATTCGGGTCGGGTCTCGGTGCGGGGGATGTGGTACCTTGCGCTCTGGTGCTACACCCAACGTTACAATACAAAAATTGCAAGACAACGATTAAACTTGTGGAAAAATTTTAAACTTCCGCTGCTCAACTCTTTCGTGTTTTTCCAACAAGTGGTATCAGAGCCACCTTGTAACGTTCGTATTGTATCTTTACTGCTTTTGGAATTTTGATGAAAATTCTTGAATTTGAGTATATGTTGTGTATTCATGGTTTTTGTTTGAAATGCGAAGTTACCGGATCAAAACTGTTTCTTGAAAATTCTGCGAAAATTATTTACCGAATAAATCTGGTTTTAAACTGTTTTAACTTAGATTGATTTGAACTGCTTTAATTCGAAATTGAATCTAGATTTTAGGAAAATCACGATACGAAACCAGGAACGGCTTGCATAGCCGCGCGCGAATCACGCGTCGCCCCGTCTCGTCTACAATCCGTGTGGGTGGACTGGTCGGGCACGCCAGTCTTCCCTCGCCCGGCAGCCTGCATGGGCGATGCACAGGCAAGCGCGCGTCTCTGAGTGTGAGCTTGTGCGCTGCTGCTGCTCTCACCTAGAACGGCCGCGGGGGCTGTGTGCGCAAGACAAGCTGTCCCTCGCCCGTCGTGCGGTCTGTTCCGGGCCGGCATTTTGTTTCCTGTTTTCAGCTTTCGTGAAATCCCGTAAAATTTTGATTTTATTAAAATTGATTATTTTTGAAATAATTATAAAATTTGGGATTTTATGAATTAAAGTCAAGTTCTAATTTTTCGAGAAAATATTAAATATCACTTTGAATGATATTTTTGATAAAAATTTAATTTTGAATTAATTGTTGTTTTGTCAAGATCTGGTGATTCGATTTTGAATAAATTCTTGAATAATGAACTATATTTAAATTATTTAAGTTAATTGTAACTTGAAGTTAAGGGAATTTTAAATTTAGTTGGTAAATTTAAATTCAAGCGGCATCATGCTAGTTTAGGTGATCATGGGTTAGTCTTATGTATGTTTTAAATTCTGCACATGGATGATTTCAATTGGGGTCGGAGCCCCATAGTTGCGCATTTTCAATTGGGGTTGGAGCCCTACTTATGTGCATACTGTTATGTGTTTATTATGTGGTTTTCCTTATTATTGTTTTTAGGCCGGGGTATGCCCCTTGTACTTGTCTATGGTCAATATGAAAATTGAGTCATATTACTTTATGTAAAGAGGGTAGAACTTAGGAAGTGAGGTTTTTATTTTCATTTTGGAAGACAAGCACCCATGGAATAAGAAGGATCCACAAGGAGCACTTGAAGAACGGTGGCCATAAGAAGACCCCTCAAAATGTTTAGGAGGGTTTTGTTGGAAAACAACAGAGTAAACGTAGCGGAAGTTTAAAATTTTTTCCAAAAGGGATCTAAAAAACTTGCAATGTTAGTATCGTAACGTTGGGACTTAAGAGACTCACACGGATTGAAGCTTTCTTGAAACGTATTGAGCCGCCCTCAAACGTTCTTCATGCGGCATGAAAATCCCCGTTTCTTGATTCTTTCTTCGAGATTCCAAAATAGAAATCCTCTAGAGTATTAATCCACACCAACCTAGATTCAAATTATGTCAGTGAGTATGCTAGTACTATAACATGTGTATTAAAGAAACAAGAAACGAGTTAAAGGAGAGCAAGAGAATTATTACCGAAATTGCAGGAAGTCTTGGCGTGATCAAGGTCACACATAAGCCTTAAAAAATCGAGCCCCTTGCCCTTTTATAGTGAAGGAAACCCTAAAGGTCATGTAGGAATCTATTGTTTCTTTCTCTCCAAGTAAATAATATCTTATTCTAAAAAATAAGACATCTATTCTTCTAGAAAGAGAGTTCCTAACTAATTAGGAATATTTAATTATTCTAGCAATAATTAAATATCTTATCCTAATAGTTTATTAGAATAATAAAATAGAAGATATTTATTTATTTATTTATTCTAATCAAATTAGAACAACTAAATAATTAAATACTTAGAATTAATTCTCCAATTAATTCCATCAAGGACTTTAGAATTAATTCACTAATTAATTCTAACGGACTAAAATTAATTCTTCAATTAATTTTATTTCGGCTATATAATGAATTCTCTAATTAATTATATTCAGGGATTTATAATTAATTCTCTAATTAATTATATCATGGCTTTATAATTAATTCTCCAATTAATTATATTTGGACTTAATAATTAATTCTTCAATTAATTAACACATGATCCAATTCGTTAATTGGAGCCACACGTCCAAACATTGCTCTTCGATATCCACACGAATACTTTACAATGTGGTCTCATTTCGATCAACTATTTGATCTTTCCATAACACCCTTTGAACTCGGTATTTGTGTGTGACCCTCTAGGTTCAATTTCAGTTAGCAGTGAGCCTAATTAATTAATACACGTTATTAATTAATTACCTCACAGATCACACGACCATAGTCTAGCAACAGGTGTGATGTGAATCATGATGAACCGCGGCCATATCTTGTCCCAAATGAAGAGCTGGACCGATCCACAACTCAAGAAGATAGCATACAAATGGAACAAAGTTATGGTGGTCCAATTACAAGAGCTCGGGCCAAAATTATCCAAGAGGAAGTTGGAAATCTCTTAAACCAATTTGCTCAAACTGGACTCCAACCTTCAAGATGGGCTGCTGAACCAAATTCAGAATACTTCAATGTTTTTATGTCCAATTCCTAAAGTCCAAAGTGTGGAAATGATGTAATTTGGCCCTAAGCCTATTATAGTATTATTTGGGCCTTTATTTTATCATTATTTAGCTGCATATTAGTTTATTTAAGCCCACTTTTGTAAGCCTTCATGGCAAGTGGCGGGAATAGCTTGTGTCCTTTAGTATTCTAGTGTCTCTTAGGTTTCCATGCATGCATCTTTATATTCAGCATTGTAACTTGTTTTTCTTTCAATCAAGAAGTAAAATTATTGAATTTTCATTCAAGTGAGATTTTTCTCTCAAGTTCTTTGCTGAACGACATTAGGGTTTCAAACCCCTTTCCCGGATAACGTTATTTCTCGACTCCTTATAGTCGACGGGGTGCGTTACTTACAATCTGATAGTGTTGGTTCCTTGCTCATTATAGCAAACGGGTCACACTCCTCTATTTTAACCTTGAAGTGGACGATCGAAAATCAAGAACTCCAAGTATTGGTATAGGGTTTCACGGCAAGTACGTGGAGTTCGTATCATTTGGTATCTAGAGCTTAGGTTTCCATCCAAGGTTATGTATCCGTATCTTTTATCTTTTGTATAATTTCTTTTCATTATTGTTATATTGCTGCAAAAAAAATCGAAAAAGGCAAAAAAAAAAAAAAAAAAAAACGAAAGAAAAAAAAAAAAAAAAAAAAAAAAACGAAAAAAAAAAAGAAAGCAGCATTGTTTCAGTCATTTTCTTTGTAATCTCAAATCATAAGTCATGTGGATTTGCTTGCTTGTATCTTTTTTGTTGTAACAGTTCGTTTGTGACAATTTTAGCACCCTTATTGATTCATTCATCTTAAGGATTATTTGGTTGAGGGATCTGAAATTTCTTGTGTCTTTCTTCAAGAATTGAGAGGAAAGAGTGGTAAAAGGCTTGAGTTGTGAGCACAAAAGAGGGAAAAAGCCATATTTTTTAGTGATACACGAGCGTGAGTGACTCTAAACGAGGGCAAACACGTGAGGGAGTGTTGTGAGGTAATTTTTACTAACGATTTTTCTTGCAGGTTTAAAACATGACGGAAGAACGAAATGAACAGCCTCCAATGGACGTTAACTTTGTCCTCCGTGCAATGCAACAACAATTTGATAGGTTGAACGTACAATTTGGTGAGATCCGGGATCGATTGGATCAAAATGATGAACGGGTGACTGAATTACAACAAAATGCTCTCCCGGCTAGGAGACCAAACCGACGACCAGCCGATTTGGGTATCAATCCTCGTGATGGATTTGATGATGAGGAAGATGACTTAGATGAGGCTGCATCAAATGCCTCTTCAAGGAGAGATCATAGACGTCCAAGATACCAACAACAACGAAGAGGAAGAGGGGTAATTGACAATAACCTCGGATCTATCAAGCTTTCTATTCCTTCCTTCAAAGGACAAAATGACCCGGAAGCTTACATTGAATGGGAACGAAAGGTGGAGTTAATTTATGACTGCCACAACTATTCGGAAGGGAAAAAGGTAAAACTTGCAGCCGTATCCTTTACGGACTATGCTATTGTATGGTGGGATCAAGTGGTGATAAGTAGACGCAGAAGTGGTGAGTACCCTATTGAAACTTGGGATGAGATGAAGGTGGTTATGAGGAAGAGGTTCGTACCTCCTCACTACTATCGGGACCTACACCTTAAGTTGCAAAGTTTGAGGCAAGGGTTCAAAACGGTAGAGGAATATTACAAAGAAATGGAGATGGCAATGATTCGAGCAAATATTGAGGAGGATCGTGAGGCAACCATGGCTCGGTTCATATGTGGTCTCAACCGAGAGATCGCTAATGTAGTGGAACTTCATCACTATGTTGAACTTGAGGAAGTGGTCCATATGGCTATCAAGGTGGAGAGACAATTTAAGAAAGGAAGGACTGTGGTTAGGCGTGATGATTCAAATACCTCTAAACCAAAGTGGAATTCTTCTCCAAAAACAGCCGAAAAGCCATCAAAACCAAAGGAGGATCCACCTACAACAAAGGGTTCGTTTGATAAAGGTAACACCTCTACACATCGCAATCGTGATATTAAATGCTTTAAATGTCAAGGAGCAGGCCATATAATGTCTCAATGTCCAAACAAAAGAGCCATGATCTTGTTAGACAATGGAGAACTTGAAACCGAAAGTGAGGGTGATAATGGAGGCCTTGAAACATCGGATGAGGCAAGTGATGTTGAGCATGCGGTTGTGGGGCAAAGTTTGGTGGTTCTAAGAGCTCTGCACATCCAAGCTCTTGAGGACAAAGATGAACAACAAAGGGAAAACATCTTTTACACACGGTGTCATGTTAAGGAGCGAGTTTGTGGGCTGATCATTGACAGTGGGAGTTGCGTGAACGTGGCTAGTAAATTGATGGTGGAAAGGCTCGGCCTTAAAACCTTGAAGCACCCGAGACCTTATAAGCTCCAATGGCTGAATGAACATGGTGAAATGAAGGTAACAAAACAAGTTCTTATCTCCTTTTCAATTGGCAAATACATGGATGAGGTTCTTTGTGATGTCGTACCAATGCAAGCTGGCCATATATTGCTTGGAAGACCATGGCAATTTGATAGACGAACAGTTCATGATGGCTACAAGGATGGGCGAAACATCACCTTGGCACCTTTACCACCAAGCCAAGTGTATGAAGAACAGTGCCAAATTAAGAAATCCATTTCAGCTTCTTCAAAACAAAGTGATTGTAATAGTGAGAAAGAATGTGAAAAAGAAAAAGAAAAAGAGCATGAAAAAGAAAAGGAGAAGGAAAAAGAAAAAGAGTGTAACAGAAAAGAAGAGGGAGAGAAGAAACTAGTTGAAAAGAAAGAAAGAAAAAAAGTGAGTTTCTTTATAAAAGAAAAAGAGATTGAGGGGGTGATTAAAAAAGAAAAGCTTGTGATGATGATGATGTATAAAAACATATTTCTTTCATCTAATGAAACCCCTCCCTTGCCTAGTGTTGTTTCTTCTCTCTTGCAGGAGTTTGAGGATGTATTCCCGGAGGAAATACCACCCGGTTTACCTCCTATACGAGGAATAGAACACCAAATTGACCTCATCCCCGGGGCTGCCATCCCAAACCGACCAGCTTACCGAAGCACCCCTCAAGAGACAAAGGAGCTTCAAAAACAAGTTGAAGAGTTGCTTGCAAAGGGATATGTGCGTGAGAGCATGAGTCCATGTGCTGTTCCGGTTCTTTTGGTGCCTAAAAAGGATGGTACTTGGCGAATGTGCGTGGATTGTAGGGCTGTCAACAAGATCACGGTAAAGTATCGTTATCCCATACCTCGCCTTGATGATATGATTGATGAATTGCATGGTTCTACAATCTTCACTAAAATTGATTTGAAAAGTGGCTATCACCAAATAAGAATGCAAGAAGGTGATGAATGGAAAACAACTTTTAAAACTAAGCATGGATTGTATGAGTGGTTAGTAATGCCTTTTGGCTTAACTAACGCACCTAGTACCTTCATGAGATTGATGAATCATGTATTGCGTGCTTATATTGGTAAATTCGTAGTGGTTTACTTTGATGATATACTGATCTTTAGCCGTAATTTGCTTGAACATATTGAGCATTTGAGGTTAGTACTTGAGGTACTAAGGCATGAAAAGTTATATGCTAATCTTAAGAAGTGTAGCTTTTGCATGGATAGAGTCGTGTTCCTTGGATTTGTTGTAAGTGCAGGTGGTATAGAGGTAGATGAAGAAAAGGTTAAGGCAATCAAAGAGTGGCCTACACCCAAGACCATCACGGAAGTAAGGAGTTTTCATGGTTTGGCCGGGTTCTATAGGAGATTCGTGCCCAATTTCAGCACCATAGCTGCCCCCTTAACGGAAATCATCAAGAAAAGCGTGGGATTTAAGTGGGCAGAAGCTCAAGAAATGGCATTCCAAACATTGAAAACAAAGCTAAGTTCAGCTCCTCTTTTACTTTTACCGGATTTTTCTAAAGCTTTTGAAATCGAATGTGATGCTTCGGGTGTTGGTATAGGTGCTGTGCTCATGCAAGAGAAGAAACCAATTGCATACTTTAGTGAGAAACTCAATGGGGCTGCATTGAACTACTCTACTTATGACAGGGAGCTCTATGCCTTAATTAGGGCCTTAGAGACGTGGCAGCATTACTTGTGGTCGAAAGAGTTCATCATTCATACGGATCATGAGTCATTAAAACATTTGAAGGGGCAAGGAAGTTTGAACCGAAGGCATGCTCGCTGGGTTGAATTTATAGAGATGTTTCCTTATGTGATTCGGTACAAGCAAGGTAAGGATAATGTTGTTGCTGATGCCTTATCACGAAGGTACATTCTTCTCTCTACCTTAAGTGCTAAATTCATGGGATTTGATCATATTAAGGAACTATACTTGAGTGATTCTGATTTTGCTGAAATATTTGCATCTTGTGAACAAAAGCCTTGTGATAAATTTTATGTTCAAGATGGTTATTTGTTTAGAGAAAACAAGCTATGCATTCCAAATTGTTCTTTGCGTCAGTTGCTAATCCGTGAGTCTCATGGGGGAGGATTAATGGGACATTTTGGTGTTTTAAAAACTTTGAGCATACTTAAGGAACATTTCTTTTGGCCTCATATGAAACGGGATGTTGAACGGACTTGTCATAGATGCGTAACTTGTAGAAAGGCTAAATCACGAGTTAAACCTCACGGCCTTTACACACCCTTGCCTGTTCCAACGCATCCGTGGACTGATATTTCTATGGATTTTGTGCTAGGAATGCCAAGAACACAAAATGGAAAGGATTCAATTTTTGTTGTTGTTGATCGATTTTCTAAAATGGCACATTTCATTCCTTGTAATAAAACTGATGATGCAACACATGTGGCTGGATTGTTCTTTCGGGAAGTAGTAAGACTTCATGGAATCCCAAAATCAATTGTAAGTGATCGAGATGTGAAGTTTTTAAGTCACTTTTGGCGAGTATTGTGGGGAAAATTGGGAACAAAACTGTTATTTTCCACCACTTGTCATCCGCAAACGGATGGACAAACGGAAGTAGTGAATCGAACCTTGGGAACTCTTTTAAGAGCTGTGTTTAAAACATACTCAAAGAATTGGGTTGAGTGTATTCCATTTGTTGAATTTGCATATAACCGTTCAATACATTCTTCTACTTCTTTCTCACCCTTTGAGCTTGTTTATGGTTTTAATCCCTTAACTCCTTTAGATTTGCTTCCTTTACCTATGAATGAACTTGTAAGCTTAGATGGCAAGGAGAAAGCTGAACTTGTGAAGAAAATGCATGAGGATGCTCGGCTTCACATTCTCAAAAGAAATAACCAAGCTATGATTCAAGCCAACAAGGGACGAAAGAAAGTTGTTTTCAAGGAAGGAGACTTGGTTTGGGTTCACTTTAGGAAAGAGAGATTCAATCATCAGCGAAAGTCCAAACTTGACCCACGGGGGGACGGACCATTCAAAGTGTTGAAAAGGATCAATGATAATGCTTACAAAATTGATCTCCCGGATACGTATAGTGTAAGTTCCACCTTTAATGTTGCTGATTTATCTCCCTTTCATGCAGATTCAGATTCGGGGACGAATCCTTTTCAAGAAGGGGGGAATGATGTGAATCATGATGAACCGCGGCCATATCTTGTCCCAAATGAAGAGCTGGACCGATCCACAACTCAAGAAGATAGCATACAAATGGAACAAAGTTATGGTGGTCCAATTACAAGAGCTCGGGCCAAAATTATCCAAGAGGAAGTTGGAAATCTCTTAAACCAATTTGCTCAAACTGGACTCCAACCTTCAAGATGGGCTGCTGAACCAAATTCAGAATACTTCAATGTTTTTATGTCCAATTCCTAAAGTCCAAAGTGTGGAAATGATGTAATTTGGCCCTAAGCCTATTATAGTATTATTTGGGCCTTTATTTTATCATTATTTAGCTGCATATTAGTTTATTTAAGCCCACTTTTGTAAGCCTTCATGGCAAGTGGCGGGAATAGCTTGTGTCCTTTAGTATTCTAGTGTCTCTTAGGTTTCCATGCATGCATCTTTATATTCAGCATTGTAACTTGTTTTTCTTTCAATCAAGAAGTAAAATTATTGAATTTTCATTCAAGTGAGATTTTTCTCTCAAGTTCTTTGCTGAACGACATTAGGGTTTCAAACCCCTTTCCCGGATAACGTTATTTCTCGACTCCTTATAGTCGACGGGGTGCGTTACTTACAATCTGATAGTGTTGGTTCCTTGCTCATTATAGCAAACGGGTCACACTCCTCTATTTTAACCTTGAAGTGGACGATCGAAAATCAAGAACTCCAAGTATTGGTATAGGGTTTCACGGCAAGTACGTGGAGTTCGTATCAAGGTGTGTGACCCCTACCCGAAATGTGAATGTATATTCAAAAGAACCTTTCAGTCAATGACATCATGTGGGATACGATCCTCCTACCATCCTATCTCTCGATTAAGATCTAGTGCATGGGAATATGGAGAGCCCTACTAACCTTAATCTTAAAACAAAGTTCCCTTCATATTCCATTTGATCTCAATCCTAGAAAACCCCATTTTCTTGATGTCTTGATCTAACCACCTTGCGCAAGGATTTTAGGATGGAATCATGAATGACTTGTGTAATAAGAGATCATCTTGCCTACAGCAAGTGTAGGTCCTTTATTGATTCCTACAATTCTCATATGCCACTTGTGTAATCCCAGCATAGGTCGTGGTTCAGGTATCTATATGGCGACACCCTTTTGAGCCTATATCAAAGATTACAGAGTTAGCTCATATGAGACAATGTGGAATCTCAAGTTTAAGGATTAATTCCTCACGTCATTGACATGTGAGATGTTTCCTAATCTGGAAGTTTCAGGAAACTTCATTTCCCATTTAGGAATCTTCTCACGCGGGGCACTCTCAGTGAACTTGTTCTTACAACAAGGACCCTTGTATATTGTGTACGCATCAACTTATGCACTTTACACCCCATGAAACAGGATGATCCTTCTTAATGACACAACTACACAAGCAAGTCTCAACAGAGGCAAGGTCGACACTCCCACTATCTGTCGGCCTCATTGACTTGGAGAAGTTTCTAATCCTCGCCTATGGAGTTAAGAACTTGTTTCATGTGTCATTCCCATAATGACAAAGTTCATAACGGCCTCATCGGATTAGGAGAGTTCTAGACATGCACATGTAAAGGAAACACTCAAAACACGTAATGGCACATAAGAAGAGTTCGCTGTGATTACAATCATTCGTATATTATTCAAAGATTGTCTGCGATATAAGGAAAGTCCCAAAGCATAACTAGTGGAATATGCCGATTTCGAAGTTCCTGAAATTTTCGATCCTATATTATAATCGGCTTCTGAACGAAGGTGAGATTTGGTTCTAATTCCACTTCTTCAACGGGTAGAATCTCGGATTCATCTCGATAATATTTCCGGAGTTGTGAAACATGAAACACATTATGAATTCCGGTCAAACTCGGAGGCAAATCCAATCGATAGGCCGTATCCCCAATCTTCTCTAAAATCTCATACGGTCCCATATACCGAGGGTTTAACTTTCCTCCTCGACCAATCCTTGAGAACCCTTTTCGTGTAGATGCCTTTAAGAAAACTCTGTCTCCAACCTCAAACTCAAGATTCTTTCTCCAAAGGTCTGCATAACTCTTTTGTCATCCTGAGCGGCCTTCATCCGTTGTCTAATTATCTGGACCTTGTCAATAGCCTCTTGTACAGCCTTAGAGGGTTTTTCCTTCTTCTCCCTTCTTTTTTAACATCTTCTTGTTTGGTCCAATTCCATTCCTTCAAGTCAAAGAACAACGGGGATCTACATTTACGTCCGTAGAGAGCTTCATAAGGGGCCATCTCAATCGAGGCTTGATAGCTATTGTTGTAAGCAAACTCGATTAATGGCAACTGCTCATTCCACGAGCTCTGAAAGTCCAATGCACATGCTCTCAACATATCCTCCAGATACTTAATCAACCTTTCGGATTGTCCGTCCGTCTGAGGATGAAAAGTTGTGCTGAATTGAAGCTTTGTTCCCAAACATTTCTGTAATTCTTGCCAAAACCATGAAGTAAATCTTGGGTCCCGATCCGAGACAATTCTAACGGGTACTCCATGAAGCCTGACAATCTCATCATTATACTTCTTAGCTAACTTACTCACCTTATCGGACATTCTGATGGCAAGAAAATGAGCCGATTTTGTCAACCTGTCCACAATAACCCAAATTCCATCAAGGCCTCCTCTCACTCTTGGTAATCCCGAAACAAAATCCATATCTATTTGTTCCCATTTCCACTCTGGGATAGGCAATGGTTGAAGTAGCCCCAATGGCTTTTGATGTTCCGCTTTTACCACTTGGCAGGTCATACAATGCTTCACGAAATTGATCACATCCCGTTTCAAGCCATTCCACCAATAGAATTGTTTTAAATCCTTATACATTTTGTTCCCTCCGGGATGGATCGAATACCCTCGACCGATGAGCCTCTTCAAGTATGATCCGTTTCAATTCTTCTGGTACCACAACTCGGTTCTTGAATCTTAGAAGTCCCGTATCATCAAACCCAAACGGACACTCTGGATCAGCTCGAGCTTTCTCAGCTAATTTCTGAACCTCGGGATCATTCCTTTGAGCATCAAATAATCTCTGTTGAAGATCTGGCTGAACCAAAATATTCCGAATACTAGCCCTCAACTTGAAAGACTCATCTTCATCTCCAATTTCCACTTTCACATTGGACACGCTAGCCTTCCTACTAAGCTCATCCGCAACCGAGTTGGCTTTGCCGGGATGATATCGGATTGTACACCCATAATCCGCCAAATGTTCCATCCAACGCCGTTGTCTCTTGTGTAACTCTTTCTGAGAGAATAAATATTGGAGACTCTTGTGGTCAGAAAAGATCTCAAAAGAAACTCCGTAGAGATAGTGTCTCCACTTACCCAAAGCAAAGATCACAGCCGCTTACTCTAGATCGTGAGTGGGGTAGTTCTGCTCATGTTCCTTCAATTTCCTTAAGGCATAGGTGATCACTTTCCCATTCTGCATCAAGACACATCCCAAACCTTCCTTCGAGGTGTATGTATAAACCATGCATCCTTCAGTGCCTTCAGGAAGTGCTAATACAGGTGCATTGGTCAACTTTTCCTTTAAGTGTTGAAAACTCGCCTCACATGCCTCGTCCCACTTAAACTTAACCTCTTTCTTAGTTAACCGGGTTAAAGGAGCAGCAATCTTCGAAAAATCCTTCACAAACCTCCGATAATAGCCCGCCAAACCCAAGAAACTTCTTACCTGTGAGGTATTCTTCGGGCTTTTCCACTGAATAACCGTCTCAATCTTTGAAGGATCTACTTCCAGACCTTTTCTTGAGATAATATAGCCCAGAAATGCTACCCGGTCAATCCAGAACTCGCATTTGCTAAACTTAGCATATAACCGATGTTCCCTCAAGGTATCCAACACAATTCTATGGTGTCGAGCATGATCTTTCGGAGTTCTCGAATAAACAAGAATATCATCGATGAATATAACCACAAACTTGTCCAGGTAAGGCCGAAATATCCGATGCATCATATCCATAAAAGCAGCCGGAGCATTAGTTAACCCAAAAGGCATCACTACGAACTCATAATGCCGATACCGGGTGATCGAGCCAAACCTCCGCCTGGTGTTCGATCGGGAGATCAGACCATGATCACTCTATTTGTTGAGTGGGGGAATCGCCGCTTGATTGCTCGAAATCTACACAGGTCGCGACAAATGTGAGCTTCGAGACCAACTCGGAGAAGGTGGGTGTGAGACCCGGGTTGGCACTAAGACGCTTAAGTCAGGTTCGATGAAGATGATCGAAGGATTGTGCGGTGAAAAGAGTTAGGTGAGAAAAACTTGCCCTGCAATAAATGAAGGGGAACTATATATACGGTGAAGAAAGAGAGATTACTGTCTCGACGTGTAGGCGCAAGGTGTTGACAGATGCCCCACTATGACCGTGCATTAAATGTGTGGTCGGCCACTCAAGTGCGGAGTGGTTAGTGGACCGATGAGCTGGCCGGTCGAGTGATATGGGTCGAGAGAACTGATCTGAGAGCCTGACTCTGGGTCGGTGGCTAAGGCGGTAAATTGTGGGCGGTAACTGAAGGACCGACCTGGTGGTCGAAATGTGGCCTTCAATCGTACAGGTGGAGCAAGGTGATTGGTCCAACATGACAGCGGGTACGAGCCACATCATAAACCCCCCGAAACGTCATCTGCTAGGGCTGATGTGGCAGAGGCGTTTCAACTCCCAAGGGTGGGACCCACTGTAATCATTGCGACTTTTCACCTTCTCGATTCCCTCCAAATTCACTCCTATAAATAGTTCCCTCTGTAATTTCATTTGTTACTTTTGCTAAAGAAAAACTGAAGAGAGCTCCAAGCTGTTGCAGGTCGATTAAGTGCTTTTGCGCATCAACTTGTGGGTCGTTTGTCCAGAAGAGAATAAAATTCAGACCTTCTACTAACACAAAAGGTACCATTTCGATCATTAGCTCGACTATAATTTCTTGAGTGTTTTTCTTTTGTTTTTCTCGATTGCTTCGAGGGAGAGGTCTATCACTTTGAAGGCTTCCTCTCTCTCGATTTGTTCGTATCCGATCCAAAGAGTGAAAACACCTTCCTATTCTAACTGTAGGATGCCAACAAATCGAGTGGAGGCTGGGCCAAAAGAGGCGGATGTGGCGGCCATAGATGTGGGGTCGAGCTCTGGGTCCAGCTCGAGTTCAGACTCAACGGATTCTGGGGCCACCATGGATACTAGGTCAACAAACCCCCAAGGAAGGGACGAAGATGTCGATGTGGTGGGAGTATCCGACCCATTACCGGAGGCGGAATTGGAAGAGGTTGTCATGCCTCGTGTAGCGGGGGAGGAGACATCAATCTCAGGTCAAGGGGAGGAGGAAGAAGAGGAGGAAGAGGTGGAAAACCTCGAGCCGGAGGATTGATTGGTGAAGCATCCTCGAGCCATAACCCCCCGGTATATCGGATGAGAAGTTTGGGAAAGTCGAGCGCTGGTTGTTTGGTGGTGTTCCAGAGTTTGGGGGCTACCGGGTAATAATAAGGCCCAGGGTCGGAGAAAGAATGACCAACCCGCCCAAAAACTGCATCGCGGTCAATTATTTGGCGGTCAAAAACGGGTTCAGGGTGCCCATTTCCGAAGAGCTGCTCGAATTCTTCAACACCCCGAGAATTAGCCCCCTACAGTTGATGCCCAATTCCTATGCCATGATAAACGGGCTAAGGGCTCTGTTGAGGTGTTTGGGGATGCTGCGATCGTTCCAATCGAGGAGGGGACTGGAGATGGCCCAACCAGGAAGTGAGCCAGAGAGAACGTGCCAGCCCTATCTCTGCCCTCGGAATATTTACTGAATGGTGATCCATCTTTTAAGGGTTCCGACTATTGGGGTCGGACTCTTGTAACTTTTAGGGACTTGACTGTTAGGGTGAGTCCCCTTAGTTGTTGACTCGGAGTTCATTTGTAAATAGGTAGGAACCCGAGTGTCTGTTGCTCCCGTTGTAAAATCCAAAATTTAGTTAAGTGTGTGATCGAAGAAGTTGTAATCGATACACCTGCTTTAAATTATTATGTAATTTCTTTTCTAAGGTTAATGAATGATCATTTTAAGTATTCCCTCGAATTTCTTTTGATAATTAGCTTTGAGTGTTAATCGACGCTCAGGATCGAGAAGATGTTGAGGTAGGTTGCTCTAATCTTTCGAACGAATAATACTTTAATACGAGCAGCGTAAAATGACAAGTATTAGATCGAATAACATGCATATCGAAAGGTAAGGGAAATTTTATTTATTCATCGACCAAGAAGATACATAATTTGTTTATAGATAATACTTTTTCAAGTTGTGGGCATTCCATGATCGAGGTAAGGACCGCCCATCGAGATCTTCAAGGTGATAAGCTCGATTTTTTCCAATTTCGATCACACGGTAGGGACCTTCCCAATTAGCATCGAGCTTACCTACATGCTTAGTGACTTCGACTCTTTTAAGGACTAAATCTCCGACTTGAAAGTGAAGAGGTCGTAATTCTTGTTGTATGCGCGAGCGGTTGTAGCTCGATATTGTTGCATCTTTAACTTCCCTTTTCTCTGGTTTCATCTATGGTATCGAGATCGAATGCCTCAATGCATCATTTCGTTCGCGTTGAAAGTGAGCCACTCGGGGAGATTGATGAACAATCTCGACGGGTATCATTGCTTCCGAGCCATATACCATGGCGAAAGGCGTTTGACCGGTTGGAATCCGAGGAGTGGTTCGATAGGCCCACAAGACACCTTCCAGTTCATCGACCCAATGTTCCTTCTTTGCCTCGAGTCACGTGCACAAGTTATGTATGATGGTGCGATTGGTGACCTCGACCTGTCCATTGGCCTTGGGATGTCCGACTGACATGAACCTTTGGCTAATTTGAAATCCGAGCAGTAGGCCTTGAATTTGGAACTCCGAAATTGAGGTCTGTTGTCGCATACTAAAATTCGAGGTACACCAAACCTGGTGATAATGTGCTTCCAAAGAAAGTCTTGCAGAGTGTGGAAGGTTATTTTTTCGACCGCTAGTGCTTCGACCCATTTAGAGAAGTCGTCAATAGCGACGATGATGAATTGTCTTTGTCGAGTCGCGATCGGGAAAGGGCCGATAATATCGATTCCCCATTGCTCGAAAGGCCAGCATGATTCGACCGGAATCATATCTGAGGGGTGTTGGTGAGTCAAATTAGCGTGTTTCTGACAACGGTCGCATTTTTTCACGAATTCGAGCGCGTCCTTACGCAGTGTAGGCCAAAAGAAGCCTGATCGGTACACTTTCTGAGCAAGGGATTGCCCCCCGGCATGGTTTCCACTCGATCCTCCATGGATTTCGGCCAGTACTTCCCGACCTTGAGAGGGTCGGAGACGCCGTTTTGTTGGGCCGATGAATGAACGCTTGTACGAACGACCCTCCTGATCGGGCGTATAACTTAGTGCTTGAGTCTTTTTGCCTCGAGGGGATCTCCGGGAAAGGTTCCATTTTGTAGGAATGAGACTATGCCGTCGAGCCAACAAGGTTCGGTTACATCGATGGAATTGACTTCCTTAATGGATGGGTCGATGGATCTGGCAGAGGATGCCATGAACGTTATGGTTCGATCTCGCGTGCCAAGTGATCCACTTGCAAATTTAGAGAGGGCATCAGCTCGAAGATTTTCTTCTCGAGGAACCTGGGAGAGTTTAAATTCTTCGAACTCTAATATGGCCTTCTTAGCTCAGGCAAGATATTTGATCATGGACTCCTCTCGAGCCTTATACTCACCACTGACCTGACCGGCGACCAGCTGAGAGTCGGTGATGACGGTGAGTTTTTTGATGTTTTGCATTTTTGCAATTTTCATTCGTTGCTAAAAGGGCTTTCGAGGGCGATGGCGTATTCGATCTGTTGGCCTTCTGTACTTGAGAGGGATATACCGGCTCCCCCCTTGAGGAGGTCGAAGAGCCACCGACCGACAGGGTCCACATGGTTTGGTCGTTACTAGAAGTTTGGTGAGGGTCTTTTTCGACCAGGAAATCAACTAAGATCTGACATTGGTAAGCCACCCGGGGTCGGTAAGCTACTTCGAACTGTCCGAGTTCGATTGCCCACTTTATGAGTCTTCCTGAAACTTCTGGTTTGTCCATGACGGTTTTCAACGGTTGGTCGGTGAGAACCAAGATAGGATGTGCTTGGAAGTATGGTCGAAGTTTCCGTGAGGTGTGGACCACTGCGAGGGCAAATTTCTATCTCGAGGTATTGTACTTCAGGGCCATGAAGAATCTTGCTTACGTAGTACACAGGGAGATGTTTTCGATCTCGAACGGTGATCAGTACTAAGCTGATTGTTTCCTCTGACACGACCAAGTATAGATACAGTGTCTCTCCGTCGACCGGCTTTGCAAGCAAAGGTGGGGAGGCCAAGTATTTCTTTAGATCTTCGAGCACTTGGTCGCATTCTGGAGTCCATTCGAAATCTTTGATGTTTCGTAAGATTTTAAAGAAAGGCAAGTTCTTCTCTGATGACTGGGCAATGAACTGGTTCAATGAGATGATACGACCCTGCAATGAGCTGGACATCACGGATCGAGTTAGGAGTCGGAAGCAACTGTATGGCTTGTATTTTGGCAGGGTTGGCTTCGATCCCTCTTCGGCTGACCATGTACCCGAGGAATTTCCCACCGTCGACCCCGAAGGTGCATTTCGTGGGGTTGAGTTTCAAGTTGTATTTCCTAAGAAGGTTAAAGGCTCTTTTGAGGTGGTCGAGATGGTCAACGGCTTTCTCACTTTTGACGAGCATGTCGTCAACGTATACCTCGACAGTGTTACCAATTTCTGGCTCGAATACCTTGTTCATCATTCGCTGGTACGTTGCTCTTGCGTTCTTGAGACCGAACGACATAACCTTAAAACAGTAAATGCCGTTGAAAACTATGAAGGCCATTTTGGGTTGATCTTCGATGGCCATAAGAATCTGGTAATAACCCTGAAAAGCGTCCATCATACTTAGTCGCTCGTATCCGGCCGTGGAGTCGACAAGCTGGTCGATCCTTGGCAATGGATAGGGGTCCATCGGACATACTTTATTCAGGTCGGTGAAATCATTACATATACGCCACTTTCCTCCTGGCTTGGGCACAAGAACAACGTTGCAAAGCCATTCGACGTACTGGATCGGCATTATGTATCTGGCATCGAGGAGTTTGTTAACCTCGATCTCAATGATAGCATTCCGGGAATCGCTTTGGGGATGCACTTTTTGTTTGACTGGCTTGTAAGATGGGTCGACGTTTAAATGATGCTCGATCACCTTCCTGTCGACTCCGACAAGGTCAGAAGCACTCCAAGCGAACACATCGAGATTATCTCGGAGAAATTGTACGAGCATGCATTGTTCTTTGCCTTTTCGACCAGCTCCTATATGCGTGATTTTTTCTATCTGTCCTAGGATCAGTTTAATCTCCTCGAGTTCTTCCGTTGGTTCGAGCTTTTTATCTTCTTGTTTCTTTCTTTTTGCAGCATGAGAAGAACTCATTTTCTTTGAGTTTTCTGGGTCGATTGCATTCGGATCTACAAAATCATCTTCGATCATAGGGTCGTTGATAATCAATGGAACATGCTTCCCCGTGGGGGGTTTGGGCTTTTCCATCGAGATGGAATAGCAACTCCAAGCGGTCGATATATCGCACCTCAATTCTCCGACCCCGGCGGGGGTGGGTAACTTCACCATCTGATGGTAGGTGGATATAACCGCTCGGAAGTCTATGAGGCTTGGTCGGCCGAAAATGATGTTATATGCAGAAGGCATCTCAACAACAAGATATTCGATCTCGCGTGTGGCCCCTCGGGGTAAGTTGCCCATTGATGTGATTAAACGCACTCGACCTTTGGTATAAACCTCTGCTCCACCGAAACCTGTAAGAGGGGTTCGAATAGGATCTAGAAGTAATTTATCATGTAAATTCATGCGAATAAAAGTCGAGTAAAGGATAATGTTGCTAGAGCTTCCATTATCGATCAAAATGTGAGATACAACAAAGTTGGCGACATCGAGCGTGACGACCATAGGACAGCTAGGTGTCTTGCTCGATTGTGCCGGTACACTGATTACATCATTTTCACTAAACACTACTTCTTCGTTGATCCACGCGTCTTCTGGTCGGACTTGCATCACTTCTCGAGGCCCATAAAAGCTTTGTCCAGCTGCCCGTCGAGTCTTCTTTCGAGCCGACCTCGAATCTCCCCCGGATGCCCCCCCAGAAATCATGTCAATACGACCGAGGCATGGTCGATTGTGTGGGTCGCGTTCTGTCGAGGGCTTGGCTTGATGCTATCTTGGTGGCGACCTATCATGATGGTCTCGATGAGCGTTATCATCCACTTTTTTCACAAACTCGAGGAGGTGACCTCCTTTGATCAATCGTTCGATCTCATCTCGTAATACGTTGCATTCGGAGGTGTTGTGCCCTTTCTGTTGATGGAAGTTGCAAAATTTAATGACGTTGTAGATTTCATCAATCGATCGCGTCAATTGCGTAAAATGTTTTCTAGGGGTAGATCCGATCGGTGCTTCATTCTTGGGGCTAGTATCTTGCCTGATTGGATGACTGGTCTCTGCTTTCCGACCCTAAATCGGGCTTCTTTGAGAATTTTCCAGGTCTTCGAGTTGCATCCAGTCGCAGGCGGCTGCTTGACTATCGGCTTAGTTTCGAGGCTTTTGCAAGAAGATGTATCGAGCACATTCATTGCTGATCAAGGCCTTGTGAACAATTGGTTTCAATAGGTCGATACTTGGTTCTTCTATTTTGACCACTGCTTGTGAAAAGCGAGTGAAGAAGTCCCTAAGCGACTCATTGGGACCTTGTCTAATGGTGTATAGATAGGTCGGAGGCAGCTTATCTCTCCTTTCATAGCAGAAAACTGAGCGTTGAAGCGATCAACAAGAGCCTTATGTGGGGGATGGATCGAGGAGGAAGCCTCAAAAACCATTCTAGTGCAGGCCCATCAAGGGTTGTGACAAAGATTTTAGCCCAAATATCAGGTGAGTGACCAAACATGCTCAGTTGCATCTCGAGACGAGATACATGCTTCTCCGGATCAATCGACCCATTGTACGTAGGCAGACCGGTTGGGATCTTTTCATCGATGGTAGTCTCAATGATTGCGTCGCAAAACGGAGATTGAGCCTCTCTATCATTACGGTATCTCCAAGGTCATGCTGGTCGCTGGGTCGATGGTGTGTGCCGAGGGGATTTAGATCGATCGCGCCTGGTAGAATGAGACTGGTGGGGAGAATGGCTGTGTGATCCTTGGCTCTCGCTCTGATGTTGACTATCATGTCGACTGAGCGGTGGAGGAATTTGATTCCTGAGGTCATTCGACCTTACAATGTGTCCCCTATTTGACCTTCGAATCTGGTTTGGCCGACCGTGTGGCCCGAGTCGGTCGAAGATTCCACTCGAACTGTGACGGGATACGTCGCGTTGAGAGGCGTCACGTTCCCTCCGGGATTCAGATCGTCGAGGGTGGGTATTTCTTCCTCAGGAATGAGAAGGCTGAGATCTTTGTTGGGAGGCCCCTTCTCCTAGGTGGTTGATATTTCGGTGTATCTGAGTATCAGTGGGTGTCCTAGAATCGACCTCATCATCCGGTTGAAATGACAAGCGATCTTGAACCGGTCTTGTAGCATTTCCCTGAGCAGGTAATGGTTGTTGATATTGAGGTTGGTGATGCACAGCCTGTCCGACCCTAACCCAATATCCAACGGGCTGTTGATACTGCACTGGTTGAACATACCCAGGGTGATTAACCACGGGTTGAATGATTTCCACAGGTCGAGTCTGAGGGCACTCGGGCATCCGTGGCTCTCTTCCTTCCGCAGCTGCAGCTATGGCTTCATCCCCGACACGCCTTTAGGTACTTGTCTAACTCGGTCGTCGAATAGACCAGTTGAGGCGGAATGATCGTAGGTGCAGCGACCTGTAAAGGGCCTTGAGGGATAACCTCTCGACCATTCTCGTCAAAAAGGCGGTTGTTGGTGAGATTGCGAGTAGTCATATTCAATGGCCTGTCGTTACATTTCGCACAGACCGCGCCAAATGATAGAGCCAAGCCTCCGCCTGGTGTTCGATCGGGAGATCAGACCATGATCACTCTATTTGTTGAGTGGGGGAATCGCCGCTTGACTGCTCGAAATCTAGACAGGTCGTGGCAAACGTGAGCTTCGAGGCCAACTCGGAGAAGGTGGGTGTGAGACCCGGGTTGGCACTCCGACGCTTAAGTCAGGTTCGATGAAGATGATCGAAGGATTGTGCGGTGCAAAGAGTTAGGTGAGAAAAACTTACCGTGCAATAAATGAAGGGGAGCTATATATACGGTGAAGAAAGAGAGATTACCGTCTCAACGTGTCGACGCAATGTGTTGACAGGTGCCCCATTATGACCGTGCATTAAATGTGTGATCGGCCACTCAAGTGCGGAGTGGTTAGTGGACCGATGAGCTGGCCGGTCGAGTGATATGGGTCAAGAGAATCGATCTGAGAGCCTGACTCTGGGTCGGTGGCTAAGGCGGTAACTGAAGGACCGACCTGGTGGTCGAAATGTGGTATTTGATCGTACAGGTGGAGCAAGGTGATTGGTCCAACACGACAGCGGGTACGAGCCACATCACCGGGTGTTAAATCCCGTGTAACGCCCCGCTCATCCGATAAATAAGGTATGTCACCTTTCAACCTTTTTATGTGTTTAATTATGTGATTGGTGCGTTGTGTGGCCCTCTTTTGAACTCTTTTAGAGTTAGGGCCATTTTTGTAATTTTCTTCTTTTAGGGGGGTTTTCCGGTCACTTCTCGTTTGGTAGAGATTTTGACTTCTTTGATCCCTTTAACGCGTCCGGGGCAGCAAAACGAGTCCGTAGACTCTAAGTTTGCCCAATTCTGACTTCGTTAGCCCGTTCTTCCGATCATTTTTTAGTACGAGGATCCGAGATATATACTCGGGTTTCCTCGTTTTGCGTGCCAGAACAGCAGACTCAGCCTTCATCGTCTTCTCCAGCCATCCGTCACTATTCACACATAATGAAGGTGTGAAAACACACACATGCTCGTTCTCCCTCGTTTCTCGATGGAATTCGACGAACCAATAGTGGAAATTTATCAGCTCGACGAGCCCGTCACAACCGTACCAGTTTCATAGCTTGAAATGGACCAGCGGCGGCGCAGCGGTGGTCCGAAGGTGGCGGTTTGCGCCACCTCTTCGTCGGCGGCTATCCGGCAACTCTCGCCGGCCAACCGCTACCCTACCCTACGTTTTCGACCCTTCCCATTCCATTTTCGGCCTCCTTTTTGAGCGAATCGCGGCGGAGATGGCCGAATCAGCGGTAGCGCAGCGGCGGAACTTCGGCGGCGAATTGGGCCCTCTTCCCTGCCGGTTTTGGTGGTGTTCCCTTCACAACAGTTATTCCTGACGACGAGCTTGAGCTGTTCGTAGTGGTGGCGGCCAGAGAACCGGCCGGCGGCGGCGGACCGGTGGCAGACCGGGCCTGGACCGGCGGTCCGATTTTTCGGCGACTTTTTCCGGGTTTTGGCTAGGGGCTTTCGTAGGGCTCGTTACAAGCTTTCCAACGGTATGCCCGGATTTCATTTTTGTTTTACGGTTTACGTTTAAATTCAGTTTTCGTACTAGGATTTAAGTTCGGTTTTTCGTCAACGAAGTCCGACGTGTTTGGTATTTTCTGAAATTGATTGAGGGCTTTTGTTGAGCAGGCCGAGACGCACGTTTCTGTCCTTCCGGGGATTTTTCCGACCACCGGAGGCGGTGTTCCGGTGGCGGCCGGCGGCTGTTCGGCCGGCTACGGTAGCGGCATTCCGGTGACTTTCGGACAGAAGGTCCCTTTCGTTGTGGTGAGTTCAACGCCACTTTCCATTCGTCAATCGGATGCCCGGTTGATTTGTTGTGATTTATTTTGCGTATTTCTATTTAATTGAAATTAATTGTTTTAATTGCAATGAATTGTCAATTGCTTGATTTGTCGATCAATATGAATTCCAATGTGTACGAAAGCATGCATTAAATGAACTATGATATATGTTGATGCTTTGATTTGCAATTTGAACTCCGATATGCCGTATTTGAGCTATTTGTCTAACTTGAAGGGGTGTATGTGTAATTTTGTAAACAATATGAATATTGTTTGATTTAATTAGGTAACCTTGTTAATTGAATCCGTTTAGTGATACATGAATTGAGTATGCCATGTGTGAATTATATAAAATTGATATAGTTGGAATTGATATGCGACTTTGTGAGATTTAAGTGATTTGAATGACTCTATTTTATTTATTTTATAATTGTAAACTTGATATACTTGAGTTATAAATGTTATATGAAGTTCATGACTTGATTTGCTATGAATTATGAAAGATATGAAATGATTGGGCTTGAAACCCTCATGTATGGAATGTACTTGAACGAATTACTTGATTATGTAACTCCATAACATCATTTTACTTCTTATACCTCTCATATCATGTGTTTAGCATTGCCGTGCGTCTATGTGGTTTCATATTGAGTCAATTCTCACAAGTACCCATTGTTCCTTCTCTTGTACAGTTTGTTTCCAGGGCGGAGACTTCCAAATTGAATAGGCACCCGTATTGCTCTTGTTTCTTGTCTCGTGGTATTCCAGGTGAGGGTGTTTTCGTTCTAGTTACATATCAATCCCTACAACCCGTATGTGATAAGTTTTGGGCCGAAACCTTATATATATATATATATATATATACATATACCATTTTCAAAGTGGAGTCATCGAGTAAATATTGATTGATCGAGTAAATATTGATCGAGTAAACCCCTTTTCAAATGGATAATGATGAAATATGTTATGTTACTCATGGATCAAATGTTTTGGCGAGAAAAGAAAGAATGATTGATTGATTGCACTGAATGGGGCCCAGGGGCTTGGTGTGAGTGGGGACCCGAGGAGGCAAGGGCTGACGGTAAACCCTCACACTAGTCCCACTATTGAACGGCGGTACCGGACCTCGTCAGGAGATTGGCGGGGAAAGGGAGCTGAGTGCCATCTGGGGAGTCATGTAACCCCTTTTGGTCAATGATTGGGTGGTCGGGCCTTGCAAACCCACCACCAACCCGGAGGAAGAAGGTTGGAACTTATATATGATTGATTATGATTGATTGATTGATTATGATATGATTGATAAGCACCGTGCGGGAAGGCCGGGAAACGGATTGCCCAAACGAATATATTCAGGACATGATATGTGATCTGTGTGTATTATGATATATTGCATGATCACCTATTTAATGTATTAATGATATTTGTCGTACACGGTCGGAGTTTGGTTGGAGATTGTGCACGCTCACTCGCCGAGCCTTATTGATTGAGTATGATTTATGAACTTAATGAATTTAATATGAATAGTCGTAAAGTCTGAGCATTGCTTAGTCATTCTTTTGCCCTTTTTGGGAACTAACTTTAAATAAAACCTTGCTCGGGATTTATGAATTGCATGTGCATGTTTCTATATGATATGTATCGCTCCAGCTCACTCAGTCTTCTAGAGACTGACCCCTCCTTCCCCTTTTTTTTCCAGTTTCTTTTGCAGGCGTTGGTTACTAGGCGGAGTTATGATTGTCGAGTCATTGTTCTAGTCTCACTCATTTACACTCACTGCATATTATATTGTCTCTAAGTACTGTATTGATTTATTATTGTTGGTCGGTGTGCCCTTATTGAATTGATATTGATTCAGGACAGGTTAGGACAGGTTCTGGAGCCAGTTGAACCCGTTGTTATGTTGTTTCCTTGTATTGATTCGGGACAGGTTAGGACAGGTGTACTGATTAGTGGAACCCATATTTATATTCGTATTGGATTTCATTTATTTCATGGATATTACATAAATGATTTCCTTGCTTCCGCATTTTGGTTTTTGTTGATTGTCCCAGGGTTAGCTTCCGCCTAGTCAGGACTGTTCTTTTGATTGTCACCCGTTCGCTGTGAGTCCGATTCATGTGTGGACTGCCTATTTCATATGTGGATTAGACTCATAGTGCGGGGGATGTGGTGCCTATCGTCCCGGGTGCTACATCTTTAGGTGGTATCAGAGCTACCAGGTTCAGAACCGGTGCTCTGGGTTGTGTTGTCTCGAGTATAGGTCGCACGGCATAGGAACTAATTGTCAATGTGTGTATTGCATCATTCTTGAACACTGAATTGTGATTTTTTTTCAAACTTTATTAGATTATTTGTTGCATTTTGCATTGAATCCATTCTTTTGGTGTTAATTATGTGGCATGAGCATATACTAATCGCATGCATTTATTTTCAAAATGAGCTGTGATTCATAGGATATGAAGACAATATCAAACCACAGCCAATCTTTACGACAACCACAGGCTACCACAAGCTCTTCTTTCTGGCTCGAAAGTTGTAAGGAATGCCTTGGGGATTTCTACAGAAATTTAAGAGTCAAACCTTTTCTAAAATGAGGTTAGGGCTCGAGTGACAAAGTCCAGAATAAGGGGTCAGTTCGAAGGAGAAGTTTGCAAGCTCTATTACCGATGGTGAATCCATGATGAGACGGGATTTGTGGTGTGTAATGATTTGGTTTCACGAGATCAACATGTTTATTTACACTACGAAGATTTGTCAACCAGATTCCAAAGAAGAGATATCTCGAAGATGTTTTAGATTCGAGGTTTCTACCAACGTGGAGGCGATGACCTTCAAGAGAATTAAAGTAAAGTAGGTCCGTGGTTGAGAAGCAGTAAATACCATCTAACTTGAGAAAGAGGCGAAAGAAAATATGAAGAATAATATAGCTTGGGATTTAGATCGATGAAAAAGGATGAAGAGACTACGAAGAGGGAATTCACATACTTCAGAATTGAGATGAGATAGGAGTTGAATTGAGAAGAATTAAAGAAAATTAGTCGACGTGGTAAGTATAGGTTCATGGAAAATGACAATGCTAAGGATTTTATCTTCGGCCGGTTATGAGTTCATCTTCCAAATTCAAGATGAAGTGTCGAGTTGTGAGATTTAATTAAGAGCTTTGGAGCAACAAATGGAAACGATAAAGAAAGACAAAGAACTATTGGAGGGAAATTATGTATTCAAATGTAAACAATTGGAGATTGATTCTTCAAGAGAAGTCAAGATACCAACTTCATGGGTGTTGAAGAATTTGGGTTCAAGAGATTTCAATCTCGGACTTGGGAGATCCATAAGTTGATACACGGGAACTTTGAAGATTTGAAAGACCGTGGGTAAAGAAGAGGGGAACAATTAATTCAAGACAAACCTGCAATTTGAGAAACAAAGAAATATGCCAAGTTAAAGTTTACAACTACGGTGACAGGTTCTATGCATTCATAAGCACGTGCATCATACATCGTTTAATTGTTTAAATTTCTCTATTTATATGCGCATCTCTAATTTGTATAATTGTTCCAATGTGTTGCATCTTTAATTGTTTACAAATGTGATACTGCATTGGCACCCTAACCCGACATGCATTTTAGTGTCTACTTGATAGGAATTCCCCACATCTTATTTATCAAGTGATACTCCGACTGATTCTTGCTGGGATCAAGAAAAGAAGACATTTTTGGGTTGCACTGGTTGGTTAAAAAGGAAATGGGAAATTCTGAGGTTTGGGAAAATAGAATCGAAAGTGGGAACGAAAGAAGCAGGTTGTCATTCCTACTAAGTGCTTCAAAGGAAATGTGACTATCACTAGACAAGTGGTGTGATTAGAACCACTTATACCGAGGAAGTTAAGTTGAAGAAATTGAGATGTTGTGATCCGAGAAGTGGTAGAAAAAGTCTAAGGAGTTGGAATAAAAGTTCTTATGGGGAAGAGCACGACTAGACATGAAACTTAAATTCACAGTTGTGCTCGAGGAAGATACTTCTCACGGACATGAATGACCCAATGATAGTAACAGGAAAAGAATAAGGCGGCGTTATCAGTTTAAACCTTCAAAGTTTGAGTTAAGTTAATATACCCGGGATGAAGATCTTCATAAGGCATCGAAGAGAGTGGTTCGTTTGGGAATTTATAAGTACGTGATTCAGACAGTGAGGATGATGATACTATCAGGGAACTTCTGATGGATTCCTAAATTAGTTTCAAGAAAGGAAATTGGTAAAAAAAAAAATTTATCACCTTTAAGAAGGATGTCAACTAGTTTCAGATGACCAAATCTTCAACAAAGAATTTAACCAGTTAGTGACAATGTATGAAGTGGGAGTTAAAGTTTAAGATTCGTGTACGGTCAAAGATAATATAGGGAACCTGGTACAAAGATAAATGTTCTGATCGTAGGCGGAATAAACTAGTGCTCGGTTAATTGCAGAAGATAACTGTGAGTAAGGATCCGAATGGAATCGAGAATAGGATTAACCAAGGGTCTGACTTTCTCAGTCAAACATATACTAAAGATATGAAAGACAAGTTGGGAATCAAGCCAGCTAGAGATCAGACTATCGAAATCGTAGAAGTAAAGTCACAACATCAATTCCATTACTACGGTGAACGGTACACTAAGCATCCATTGCACGAGCATACATGCATCGTTTACATATTTAAGTTTTTGTTATTATGTGATACCCTGGCCAGTGGAGTGTGTGTTGATTATTGTGAACCTTGCTTCTGCTTGTGTGCTTGAGTGAAAGGGAGATTTGATTCTCTCTGATTACGTGCCAGGAAGATGTGGATTCTCCCTGTCTATGTGATAGAAAGATGCTGGATTCTTTCTGTTTTCTGTGCACGAGAGATGCTTGATTCTCTTGTACTTAGGTATTCGAGGGATGTTGGATTCTCTTGGATTTAGGAGTTTGAGAAATGCTGGATTTTCTCAAACTAGAATGTCTGGAATGATGTGGAATCTGATAGACTTAGGCTGGGAGACGGGGTTCTCTCAATTCTGTGCCCGAGAGACGGGGTTCTCTCTTTTGTGTGTGCTGAGGGACGGGGTTTCCTCACTTGTGTGTTGAGGGATGGGATTCTCTCTTGTTTGTCGTGTTTGCGTTACGCCTGGATAGACAAAGGTTAACAAGTGACGAGGCAATGGACTAGTAGCCGTCGAACGAGTTTTGAAGTGACTAACGGCCAAGTGTTCGAGTAGATCTTTTTGACTACCAGACTCTAAAGAGGTTGATACAAATAAGGGGAGTAAACTTCACAACCAGGGCTAAGATGCTAAACAGTTTCGGGAAATAAATCGATACAATTTCAGTTTGAAGCTCTTCGGTCCAACAGTAGGACCTGAGGACAGGTCCTTTTGAAGGAGGGAAGATTGTAACGCCCCGCTCATCCAATAAATAAGGTACGTCACCTTTCAACCTTTTTATGTGTTTAATTATGTGATTGGTGCGTTGCGTGGCCCTCTTTTGAACTCTTTTAGAGTTAGGGCCCTTTTTGTAATTTTCTTCTTTTAGGGGGGTTTTCCGGTCACTTCTCGTTTGGTAGAGATTCTGACTTCTTTGATCCCTTTAACGCGTCCGGGGCAGCGAAACGAGTCCGTAGACTCTAAGTTTGCCCAATACGGTGAAGAAAGAGAGATTACCGTCTCAACGTGTCGACGCAATGTGTTGACAGGTGCCCCATTATGACCGTGCATTAAATGTGTGATCGGCCACTCAAGTGCGGAGTGGTTAGTGGACCGATGAGCTGGCCGGTCGAGTGATATGGGTCAAGAGAACCGATCTGAGAGCCTGACTCTGGGTCGGTGGCTAAGGCGGTAACTGAAGGACCGACCTGGTGGTCGAAATGTGGTATTTGATCGTACAGGTGGAGCAAGGTGATTGGTCCAACACGACAGCGGGTACGAGCCACATCACCGGGTGTTAAATCCCGTGTAACGCCCCGCTCATCCGATAAATAAGGTATGTCACCTTTCAACCTTTTTATGTGTTTAATTATGTGATTGGTGCGTTGTGTGGCCCTCTTTTGAACTCTTTTAGAGTTAGGGCCATTTTTGTAATTTTCTTCTTTTAGGGGGGTTTTCCGGTCACTTCTCGTTTGGTAGAGATTTTGACTTCTTTGATCCCTTTAACGCGTCCGGGGCAGCGAAACGAGTCCGTAGACTCTAAGTTTGCCCAATTCTGACTTCGTTAGCCCGTTCTTCCGATCATTTTTTAGTACGAGGATCCGAGATATATACTCGGGTTTCCTCGTTTTGCGTGCCAGAACAGCAGACTCAGCCTTCATCGTCTTCTCCAGCCATCCGTCACTATTCACACATAATGAAGGTGTGAAAACACACACATGCTCGTTCTCCCTCGTTTCTCGATGGAATTCGACGAACCAATAGTGGAAATTTATCAGCTCGACGAGCCCGTCACAACCGTACCAGTTTCGTAGCTTGAAATGGACCAGCGGCGGTGCAGCGGTGGTCCGAAGGTGGCGGTTTGCGCCACCTCTTCGTCGGCGGCTATCCGGCAACTCTCGCCGGCCAACCGCTACCCTACCCTACGTTTTCGACCCTTCCCATTCCATTTTCGGCCTCCTTTTTGAGCGAATCGCGGCGGAGATGGCCGAATCAGCGGTAGCGCAGCGGCGGAACTTCGGCGGCGAATTGGGCCCTCTTCCCTGCCGGTTTTGGTGGTGTTCCCTTCACAACAGTTATTCCTGATGACGAGCTTGAGCTGTTCGTAGTGGTGGCGGCCAGAGAACCGGCCGGCGGCGGCGGACCGGTGGCGGACCGGGCCTGGACCGGCGGTCCGATTTTTCGGCGACTTTTTCCGGGTTTTGGCTAGGGGCTTTCGTAGGGCTCGTTACAAGCTTTCCAACGGTATGCCCGGATTTCATTTTTGTTTTACGGTTTACGTTTAAATTCAGTTTTCGTACTAGGATTTAAGTTCGGTTTTTCGTCAACGAAGTCCGACGTGTTTGGTATTTTCTGAAATTGATTGAGGGCTTTTGTTGAGCAGGCCGAGACGCACGTTTCTGTCCTTCCGGGGATTTTTCCGACCACCGGAGGCGGTGTTCCGGTGGCGGCCGGCGGCTGTTCGGCCGGCTACGGTAGCGGCATTCCGGTGACTTTCGGACAGAAGGTCCCTTTCGTTGTGGTGAGTCCAACGCCACTTTCCATTCGTCAATCGGATGCCCGGTTGATTTGTTGTGATTTATTTTGCGTATTTCTATTTAATTGAAATTAATTGTTTTAATTGCAATGAATTGTCAATTGCTTGATTTGTCGATCAATATGAATTCCAATGTGTACGAAAGCATGCATTAAATGAACTATGATATATGTTGATGCTTTGATTTGCAATTTGAACTCCGATATGCCGTATTTGAGCTATTTGTCTAACTTGAAGGGGTGTATGTGTAATTTTGTAAACAATATGAATATTGTTTGATTTAATTAGGTAACCTTGTTAATTGAATCCGTTTAGTGATACATGAATTGAGTATGCCATGTGTGAATTATATAAAATTGATATAGTTGGAATTGATATGCGACTTTGTGAGATTTAAGTGATTTGAATGACTCTATTTTATTTATTTTATAATTGTAAACTTGATATACTTGAGTTATAAATGTTATATGAAGTTCATGACTTGATTTGCTATGAATTATGAAAGATATGAGTTTTGCTTGTTGGGAATGAAAGTAGACACATAGAACTTTCCAACGCTATATGGCACGTTTTCTAATTCAAACCGAGGTGAAAATGGTGTTGGTTCGAAGTTGGACAAAATGCAGTTTCTGGCGGGGGTCGCGGGTGCGACCAAAAACCTTCACAAAATGGTCGCGGCCGCGACCAAGTATTTTTTGGCCGAATTTTCTCCAATTTTTCAAAACTCGAAACTGGGCTAAAATGGGGTCGCGGGCGCGACCAATTTTGGTCTATTTTCAGTCGCGGTCGTGACCCGTTGCGCAGTAGCAGCAAAACAGGGGAAAACAGGGGATTTTCGAGCCAAAACACCACAAAACCACAACCCAAGCCAAGTTCAATCCATAACAATCAATTTAACACATCCAATACACATTATACTTCATTTATTCATCAAACTAACCATGGAATATACATCAAAGTCTCAAGAATTATCATGAAAACCTATAAATATACATATGCTTCCAACCTTCATGAACTACAATATTTTCATGCAAACTTCAACTCCTTTTCAATCCTACGCATGCTCCTAGCTCCAATATACATGAATTCATCAACAAACTCATAAATCCATGCTTGATCACATATTCAAGAATTTCATAGAATTTCCAATTTCTACCTTGAATCAAAGAGATGGATGATGAGATGATGATATGATGTTGATGATGATCCTAACTCTTCAATTCCTCAAAAGCTAGCTTGAATTTGAGATGAAATCTCCTTCCCTTCTTGAGGTGTAAATGTCGGTTTTTGCTAGGTGAGTGTGTGTGTGATTTTCCTCTCTTGGATGAAATGAGAAATGAATGGAATTATGTGGAAGAATACATCATATATCCTAAGTTGGCATAAAAATATGTGATTCATCTCTTTTTACATATAAGTCCCTCACTTGCTTAAATTAATGCAATTAGGTATAATCTCTAACAAATAATGCAATTATCTCCAAGTCATGATATGCAATTAATTACACAATTTCACATACGAGAGCAATTAATTATAATATAACACACTTAGGTCACTTATATCACTTATTTCATATAATTGATAATCCATATAAATATATAGAAACATATGGCAAGTGATATGATGAAATTTATAAAGTAACATATAATATCACATGATGATTGAATGAAAATCGGGGCGTTACAACACCCAAAATGAAGTACACAAAAGCTACTCTTCTTTCTCATTTTTCCTTTTTTTTTTTTTTTCCTTTTTCTTTTTGTTCTTTTTTTTTTGTTCTTTTTTTTTTTTTTTTGCTCTTTTTTTTTTTTTTTTTTTTTTGTTTTTGTTTTTGCAGCAGCAACAAATCAACTAGAAACTCAAATGTGAAAAAATGTAAAAAAAAAATCAGATCTAATACACTACTATATTAGCTCAATATTCAGAAAATAAAGATAGGTGATAGATGTAACCTAGTTTGGAAACCAAGGCTCTAGATACCAAATGATGCGAACCTCAATGAACCCGCCGTGAGACCCATCGTCAATAGCTTACTCCCGGATCGTCCAAATAAGGTTGAAATAAGTTATATTGACCCCGTTGCTATATAAGCAAGAAACCAATACAATCAAAGGAAATATTGACCCCGTGGTTATGAAGAACCAGAAACCAATATTATAGAAGTCGAAATATCAAGTGATTGCACTTGAGATTTCAGCAAGTTCTACATAAGGACAAGTTGGAGAAAATTCTCTCAATTTAAATTCTGGATAAAGGTTGAATTACAAAGTGTCTTGACTCCTAAATATAAAAGAGAATGTTAGGAAAACTAAAAGACACTCTAATCCCGCCACTATCTAAAGAGCCCTAAAAAGGTTGGGTAAAACATGCCCAAAATCAGCTACAAACCTTGAAAAGAAAAGCCCAACATAATAATATAATAGCCTAGGCCCAAAAATATACAAATAAAGGTCAACTGACTTAATAATCAGGAATAAAAATATTGAAGGCCTTTTCACTGGAATTTTGAAAGCCCACTTTATTAGTTTGGATCAGCAGGCTTTCAACTTATTCTTGAATCTTCTTAGCCCGAGCTCATGTAATTGACCCACTTGGATTTTGAGTTTTAGCAGCTGACTCCTTTTCCTCCATTGTGCAATGACCTTCTTCTTGATCAGCTTCGTTCGGGACAAGACTTCCATGGTTCTTATCAAGGAGGATATACCGAAGACCGGGTTTGTAACAACCCAGAACCACCTTCCTATGAATATTGTCCGCTTTGCACGCCCTTAATCGAAACAGCCCAGGATCAAAGTGGCGCAGCGGAAGCGTGGTGGGCCCATAACCCACAGGTCCCAGGATCGAAACCTGGCTCTGATACCATATGTAACAGCCCAGAACCACCTTCCTGTGAATATTGTCCGCTTTGCACGCCATTAATCGAAACGGCCTCACGGTTTTGTTCCTGCACCCATTGGAGAACCCAGTCGTGGCGCAGAACGCGTCAACAGGGTGAGGTATCCATCTCCCCTTATAAGGAGAGATTTCGTTCTCCTCACTTCCGATGTGGGACATTACAGGGTTCAATACTCGGTATGGGCATTTCGAATTTGTTGTGATGCCGTTTGGATTAACAAATGCCCCGGTTGTGTTTATGGATATGATGCACCGAGTGTTCAGGCAATTCCTTGAAAAGTTCGTGGTGATATTTATAGACGACATTCTGGTGTATTCGAGGTCTGCTGACGAGCATGCTGAGCATCTTCGGATTGTCTTGGAAACACTAAGGGAACATAAGCTTTATGCTAAGTTCAGTAAGTGTGAGTTTTGGATCGACATAGTTATCTTTCTAGGCCATATCATTTCAGGCAATGGAATTGAGGTTGATCCATCCAAGATTGAAACCGTGTTACATTGGGAGAGACCGAGGAATGCCTCAGAGATCAGAAGTTTTCTTGGGTTAGCAGAGTACTATCGCAGATTTGTTAAGGATTTCTCTAAGATTGCAGCCCCGTTGACCCGATTAACTAAGAAAGAGGTTAAGTTTGAATGGGATGACAAGTGTGAAGCTAGTTTTCAGACCTTAAAGGTGAGATTGACTTCGGCACCGGTTCTTACCCTACCCGAGGGTACTGAAGGTTATGCAGTTTATACGGATGCTTCCAAGGAAGGTCTAGGGTGCATTTTGATGCAAAATGGTAGAGTGGTAGCTTATGCTTCAAGGAAATTGAAGGAGCATGAGAAGAATTACCCTACCCATGATCTTGAATTAGCCGCAGTTGTGTTCGCTTTGTTGAAGTGGCGACACTACCTCTATGGTACAACGTTTGAAGTGTTCACCGATCATCAGAGCCTTAAGTACCTCTTTTCTCAGAAGGATTTGAATGTAAGACAGAGGTGTTGGATGAAGTTGTTGGAGGATTATGATTGTACAATTCAGTACCATCCGAGTAAAGCAAACGTGGTAGCCGATGCCTTGAGTAGAAAGGCAAGTGTGGCTAATTTAAAAGCTGGTTCTTCAAGTTCGGGTTCAAAAGTGTTAGTTTCGGGGACTTGGTTGTCTACTCTTACAGTTAAGCCTGATTTGTTGCAACAGTTGTTGGAAGCTCAGAATTCAGATGCAGAGATTCAGAGATTGGTTTCTCGTTCAAGTGGTGATCCGAATTCTAAGTTCAGGGTTGATGATACAGGTTTGTTGAGGTTTGAAGCAAGAGTGTGTGTCCCAGAAGATCTCAAGAGACTTATACTCGAGGAAGCACATCGCTCAGGTTATTCTATCCATCCGCGAGGTACCAAGATGTATCGGGATTTGAGAGGGAAATTCTGGTGGAGTGGCAAGAAAAGGGATGTCGCGAAGTTCTTGAAGTGATGTCTAACGTGCCAAAGAGTGAAAGCTGAGCACCAGAAGCCGAGAGGAACTCTCCAACCGCTTCCAATTCCCGAATGGAAGTGGGAGCAAGTGACAATGGACTTCGTGTCTGGCTTGCCTAGAGTTAAAGGGGGGTATGATGGAATATGGGTAATTGTTGACAGGTTCACTAAGTCAGCCCATTTTCTCAAGGTTCGAATGTCCGACAAGGTACCAAAATTAGCTGAGTTATATGTTCGGGAGATTGTCAGGTTACATGGAGTTCCGGCTAGTATTATTTCAGACCGAGATCCAAGGTTCACTTCGATCTTTTGGCAGAATCTCCAAAAGTGTTTGGACACCCGACTCAAGTTTAGCACCGCCTTTCATCCTCAAACCGACGGACAATCTGAAAGGTTAATTCAGTATTTGGAGGATATGCTTAGGGCGTGAGTGTTGGATTTCCAGAATCAGTGGGATGAGCACCTAGCGTTGGTCGAGTTTGATTATAACAATGGTTATCAGGCTACGATTAAGATGGCCCCGTACGAGGCACTTTATGGGAGAAGGTGCAGGTCTCCTCTGTTTTGGGACATAGGAGATTGGAGATAGACTGAGGAGGACAAGCTCGAGAGAGCAGAACCTAAGGAAAAGATTGCCGAAACCATTGAAAAGGTTCATAAGATCCGGCAACGAATGAAGGCAGCACAAGCTCGTCAAAAGAGCTATGCCGATAAGAGTCTAGGCCTTTGGAGTTTGAAGTCGGAGATAGAGTCTTTCTTAAGGCATCTCCAAGGAAGGGCTTCGCTCGAATAGGTAAAGGTGGAAAACTTAATCCACGATACCTCGGGCCTTTTCCTAGAACGGATTGGAGAAACGGCATATAGATTGGATCTACCGCCAAGTTTGACCGGGATACACAACGTGTTTCATGTTTCTCAGCTTCGCAAGTATTATCCTGATGAGGCAACTATTCTCCCAGTCGAAGAAGTACAGTTAGATCCGGACTTGATGATAGAAAGGCACCCGGTTGCAATTCAGGACCGAAAAATGCAAGAGTTAAGGAACCGACAGATTCCCTTGGTCAGAGTTCTTTGGAGAGATCAGATATCCGAGGAGTCTACTTGGGAAACCGAGGAGAAGATGAGGTCCTTGTATCCTGAGTTGTTCGAGACCCCAGTTCGGACCTGAGGACAGGTCCTTTTTAAGGGGAGAGGTTGTGACACCCCGTCCGCTCGCACGTACAGGTTGGTACCACGTGTGAGTTTGATTTCCGTATTTGCATTTATTTTCATATTATTTGATGCATTTCATTTGATTTATATTCTTTTGTTTACTCTTTTATATGATCTATGTGAGAATTTTGATACGAGTTTGCCCTACTTGCACGTTTGACTTGAATTCTTATGATTTGAGATTTGGAGTTTGAACCCGAGCATGCCTAATTTGTGTATAACGTTGATTATTTGATTATTGGTCTTAATTGTACGATTTAATTATGTTTTGGACTTGTTTGTTTTGGTTTGGACTCAATTGAATTTTATTTCAAACTTTTGGGCCAATTTGCAAATTGGCCACTCTTGAGTCATCTTCTCGTAACTTGAGCTCGGGAACTCGGATTCGAGTTCCGTCTTCGCCATTATACTTGAATCGATGATTTGGATACAATGGAACAAGCCTTGAGCTTTTTCGATGTCGTTTTGACCCCCAACGACGTAAATTTCGGCCTTACGCACCTAGATCGTACCTATAAGCCTACTTGGAGACTAATAGACCTACCCATACCCCTAACCTTGACTTTTAATCACCAAAATCAGCTCTCTCCTCCCCTTTGTACTGAGAATTTTGAACCAAAGCAAGGAGAAAGGAAGAAGAAGAGTCCCAAGCCATTTTCCTCCATTGTTGAACCCTCCAAGCTCAAGATTTATCCATTCTTGCTCCAATCTTTTAAGGTAAGTTAGGAATTTTGATCTCCTTGATCTTGTGAGCATTTTACACTTCTTGTATCATGATTTAATGTTGGAGTTTATGAGATTTGCTTGGAGTCTTGAATAGTTAGGTTTTGAAGAATTTTGAAGAACTAGTGCATCTCTTGCTCTCTTTGAGTTTGAAGCTTTATATGTTGATTCACTTGGCTTATTTATTGCTTTTATATGCTCCTTTTTCATGGTAGGTGAAATTATTATGAATTTTCCATTAATGCTCTTTTGAGAACTTGGGAGGAACTTGATGAAACATTAGTTTCTTTGCTTCTTTTCATTTCCGGTTTGTAGTATGTATGAGTGGAGATGATTTGGGATGTTTTTCTTGCTTAATTTTGTGGTTTATTTGCACCATTTCATGTCTTGTTGTTGATGCTTTGGTTTAGAAGGAGTTTTCATGGAGTTTGCAAGCCTTAATTTTGAATTTTAGCCTCTGACCTAAATCTTCCGGGGTGGATTTTTGCTTTGAAAATAATCCACCGGGGTGGATTTGAGGCAGAGAGCTGACTGCCTTGAATCCATGGGGGGTGGATTACTCCTTTGAAAAAAAATCCACCGGGGTGGATTTAGGGCAGCGGCTCCTTTTTATTCCGAACTTTGTTTTCTTGTTTTCTTCGCTTGTTTGCTTCTCTCCCACCCCTAATATGATCCCTAAGCTTTGCTAAGATGTATTATTATGTGTTAATTTGATTATATTAGATTTTTGAATTTATTTGATGTGATTTGAACGAGTTATGATTCGATATGTATTAAGTAATACGTTTATGCACTTCATATGCATACATTGCATTCATGAGCATTGCCGGGCATCTAATTGGTTCATATTTGAGTCTAAGTCTCAGGTCTTGTGTCCTTTTGTTTCAGAGCCTCTTCCGGACGCCCACGAACCCGAAGTTTAGGCGGTTGTCGCTTCTTTTGACCCGGTTTCTACTCTTTTGCTACAAGGTGCGGTTTAGGATTTTTATCTTCTAGTTAAGCGACCTATGGCCTAATATGTGTTGATTTCTCATCCCGCATGCGACTATATATCTTATATATAGTTAAATATGTGTGTTTAAGATATGTTTATGATCTTATGAATAAGCTTCAAGTTTATGAAATCGGTATAAGTACGAGCATATGTAAGCTTATGATTTGAATCCTTTTATTCGTTTATGTTATCTATGAGCGAGGTAAGCCCTGAAATATGGGGATTGGTATTGGTAAGGCATCTTGGGCCCCGGGAATTGTGGGTAAGGACGCCCGGGACGGCAAGGGCCGTCGGGTTAAGCCTGTGCATGTTTCCCATTCGTAGTATTACGCGCGATTCTTGGAGGTTGATGAGGCGTGATGCTCCGAGTACATTGTGGGTTAGCTACCCCTTGTACATAAGTAAGTAGGTGGAGAGGGTTTGATTCCCGAAACACCAAGGTTGTTGGGGTTGGATTTGATTTATGATTTATGTTTTATGTTATGTTACAAGGAGTAAAGAGGAAGTCCGTTCTCGCCGGACATGTTTTGAAAATGTTTTGGTATGAAAAAGCTTAACTCGATTCATGGCCATCACCATTGTTAATTGTTATGCTTTATATGTATTTAGGAGTGGGTGTGCGTTTAACCCCTCTCACTCAATCGAGTTGTGACTGACCCTCCCTTTTCCCTACCTAGTTGCAGGTTGTTCCGAGCTAGGCGGGGAAGTGCTTCGAGTCTTGTTGTACTTTCGAGTCTAGGTCGAGTTGCATACATACTTTCCTGGTTTTGGTTAGTCTTACTATGCATTTGATATTTGGATTGTATATTATGGAGATTTATGAATACTTGTTAGATATACTCGATCTTTTTAGGCGTGAGGCCATGTAATTATGATAATGTTCGTTGTATGTTGAGCTCTTTTGATCCTGTTTGTTGCTTCCGCATATTTGTATGCTTTTTTTTTTTTGCGCGCTCTGTTCTGGTTTTAGCCCCGCTTAGCCTAGTGTGTGAGTGTAGATCCCCGTTCGCTTGGACTTGGGCTCATATATGGAAGGCCATTTCATATGTAGGTTCGGGTTTAGGTAAGGGGGATGTGGTAGCCCATCGCTCAGGGCGTCACATTTACCATCGGAATCTTTCTATTCCGGAGTTCTTTATACTTGCGGTCCAAAATGCGCACCAGTTTCTCCATATATGTAAGATTTGGTTCTAACGGTATCTCTTCTGGTGGTATTATGTGAGATTCATTGGGGTGATATTTGTGCAATTGTGAGATGTGGAAAACGTTGTGAATTCCTGTAAGGTTTGGTGGTAGATCCAATCGGTATGCAACTTCTCCCACCCTTTCAGTGATCTCGAATGGTCCAATGTATCGTGGGCTCAACTTTCCTCCTTTACCGAATCGTTGGATTCCTTTTCTAGGACCGAGTTTGAGGAATACTCGGTCACCTACTTCAAATTCCAATTTCTTTCTCCGGCGATCGTCATAACTTTTCTGGCTGTCTTGGGCAATCTTCATTTTCAATCTGATGGCTTGCACTTTATCAACTGCGTCCTGAATGAGTTCAGGTTTTGTTGCTCGATGGTGTCCATTCCTAGTTTATCTCCCCATTCATCTAAATCCCAATATAAGGGCGATCGACACTTTCTACCGTATAGAGCTTCGTACGGAGCCATCTGGACAGAGGATTGATAACTATTATTGTAGGTGAACTCTATCAATGCCAGTTGATTGTACCAACTCTCACTATAATCGAGAACACACATTTGAAGCATATCTTCGAGGTACCCAATTAATCTTTCTGATTGGCCATCCGTCTTGGGGTGTGCAGCTGTACTAAATTGTAGTTTTGTGCCTAATTGTTCTTGAATATCTTGCCATAATTTGGATGTGAACTTGGGATCTTGGTCTGATACGAAACTAGCTGGAATTCCATACAACTTGACGATTTCTTGTATGTAAAGATTTGCTAACTTCTTCACATTATATGTGGTCTTGACAGGTAAAGTGAGCTGATTTCGTTAATCGGTCAACGATAACCCAAATGCTATCATATCCACCTCTGACCCTCGGTAAACCTACCAAAAAATCCATCATAATCTCATCCCATTGTCAGGTTGGTATTGGAAGATTTGGTATTGGATGAGATAGTAAAAGTCCTGCAGGTTTCTGATGCTCTCCTTTGACCTTCTGGCAAGTCAAACACACTTTTACAAAATCTGTTATGTCGTGCTTCATTCCATTCCACCAATATTATTTCTTGAGATCCCTGTACATCTTAGTTCCGCCAGGGTGTACACATACCTTGTTTTGTGAGCTTCAACCAATATCACACTTTGAAGAGAGGGTGGAACATATATCCTATCACGGTATCTGGCGATTCCCAAGTTATCTAGTTGTAGAGTAGCTTGTGGATCAGTTTCAGCTCGTGTCAATTGCTCTTGGCACCACTCATCCGTTATCTGGGCCTCCTTTATTTATATTGTGAGTTCTGGCTGTATAACAAGACTCATCCGTTATCTAGGCCTCCTTTATCTCTTGAACTGATAGAACTTGTGGATTTAACTGAAATGTGAGATACCTCAGCCTTCCTGCTAAATGCAGCTGCCACCACATTAGCTTTATCAAGATGATATAAGATTTTACAATCATAATCCTCTAACAGTTACATCCATCGGCGTTGACGCATGTTCAAATTCTTCTGGGTAAATAAGTACTTCAAGCTTCGATGGTCAGTATATATGTCAAAAGTCACTCCATATAGGTCTTGGTCAAGGCGAAAAGAACTGTTGCCAGCTCTAAATAGTGGGTAGGATAATTTTGTTCATGTGGATGAAGTTTTCTTGAGGCGTAAGCAATTACTCTACCCCGTTGCATTAGAACACATCCCAGTCCTTCCAGTGAGGCGTCAGTGTACACCACTAGATCATCTGGTCCATCTAGTAGTGTTAGTACTGGTGCTGTAGTCAAACATCTTTTTAACTCTTGAAAGCTTACTTCGCACTTGTCGCTCCATAGGAAAGGAGTCTCCTTGCGTGTTAATCTAGTCAATGGATCGGTGATCTTTGAGAAATCTTTAACAAATCGTCGGTAGTAGCTTGCAAGTCCTAGGAAACTTCTAACTTCGGTAGGTGTCTTTGGTTGCTTCCAATTATTCACGACTTCAATTTTGGATGGATCTACTCCAACGCCTTTTTCGAATATCACGTGTCCCAAAAATGCGACTCGATCTAACCAGAATTCACACTTGCTAAACTTTGCATAAAGCTTGTGTTCCTCGAGAGTCCGTAGCACAATACGCAAGTGATCGGCATGGTCTTCTGGAGTTCTTGAGTATATCAGTATATCATCAATGAAAATAACCACAAACTGATCCAAATATGGTCGAAAGATACGACGCATCATGTCCATAAAGGTTGCAGGTGCGTTGGTTAGCCCAAATGGCATGACAACAAATTCAAAATGATCATACCGAGTATTGAAGCCAGTCTTGTGTACATCCTCTCCTTTGATACGAAGCTGATAGTATCCTTGTCTTAAGTCCAATTTAGAATATACTTTTGACCCTTGTAATGAGTTGAATAGTTCTTCAATATGAGGCAGAGGATACTTGTTCTTGATTGTCATTCGGTTCAACTCCCGATAGTCAATACACATTCGCAGTGTCCCATCTTTCTTTTTCACAAATAATGACGGAGCTCCCCACAGTGATGTGCTTGGGCGAATATAACCGATTTTTAGTAGTTCTGTTAGGAATAGTGCCCTCAAAGTAGATGTTTGCTTTACTATTTCCTTGTGAAATCACATCTTTGAATAATAAACGAGATGATTTTTTTTCACAGGCAATCACTTCTTTATGTGCTTATTTATGTCTGTTTGGGTTGATTGTGTTTTGCATGTATTGAACTGCCCTAATCCGATGAGGCCGTTAAGAACTTTGTCGTTATCGGAACGGCACATGGAACAAGTTCTTGACTCCATAGGCGAGGATTAGAAACTTCTCCAAGTCAATGAGTCCAACAGACAGTGGGAGTGTCGACCTTGACTCTGCTAAGACTTGCTTATGTGATTATATCCTTTTGAAGGATCACTCAGTTTCATAGAGTGATAAGTGCATACGTTGATGCGTTCATGATACATAAGGGTGATTGTTACAAGAACTTCATCACTGAGATGTCCCGCATGTGAACATTCCTAAATGGGAAAGAAAGTTTCCTGAAACTTCCAGATTAGGAAATATCTCATAGGTCAATGACGTGATTCATTAATCCTTAGACTTGAGATTCTGTAATGTCTCATATGAGCTAACTCTGTAATCTTTGACATAGGCTCAAAAGGGTGTCGCCATATAGACACCAGAACCACGGCCTATGTTGGGATTACACAAGTGACATATGTAGAATTAGTAGAATCGATAAAGGATCTACACTTGTTGAGAACAAGAATGATCTCTTACTGATTGAGTTGTTCGTAGTCCATTAGACCTTAAACCCTTGGCCAAGGTGGATAAAGATCAAGACATCTAGAAAATGGGGTTTTCTAGGAATGAGATCGAAATGGATATGAAACGAACATAACTTTAAGGTGGATAATTAATTCTCATGCCTTAGTTTTTGATTGAGAGATGGAGTTGCAGGAGGATCGTATTTCACTGATTGTCATTGACTAAAAGGTTCTTCGATTCATTTCGTTATTCGGCTAGGGGTCACACATCCATTGCTAGATTACGGTAGTGTGATCTGTGAAGTGATTAATTAATTAGGGAATTAATTAATTGTTGTCACTGCTAATCGAATAATGAACCTAAAGGGTCACACACAAATGCCAGAACACGAGGGTTATGGTAGGATGTTAATATGATTAACGAAGGATCAAATTGTTGATCGGAAATGGGGGCTGAACACGTGGGCCAATATTGCCACGTGTCCAAGACACGTGACTGCCACGTGTCACGCACACGTGGCACGTACGTGGCTCCTAATACGTGTAATTATATTACGCGTGAATTCTTTTCTAGAATTAATAGATAGATGACCCTATATATATCTTCAATGTGAAAGTTTTCGACCAAAATGTATATATATATATATATATATAGAGTCGTTTTAAAGAGTAAATGTTTTCAACGAAAAGCCTTTCTTTCATGAACCTACCTAATGTTTTGGCGAGAATGAATGAATGAATGCACAGAATGGGGCCCAAGGACTTGTTGTGAGCGGTGACCCGAGGAGGCAAGGGCTGACGGTGATCCCTCACACTAGTTCCACCAATGAACGGCGTAACCGGACCTCGTTAGGAGTTAGCGAGGAATGGACGCTGAGTGCCATCTGGGGAGTCATGTTCCCCTTTTGGTCAATGAATGGGTGGATGGGCCTTGCAAACCCGCCACCAACCCGGAGGAAGAAGGTGGAATGTTAATGAATGTGCACGAAAGAATGATATGCATGAAAAGAATGAATGAATGAATGTTTAAATGAATTACACAAGGTGTTGGTTGGAGATAATGTACGCCCACTCGCCGGGCCAATAATGACCTAATGTAAATGAATCGTTATAACCCCTTTTGATGATTTCTCTATTTCGCCCACTTGGGAAATTCTTTAAAAACCTCACTTGGGATTATAGCTTGCATGTGATTGTTAAATACTATCGTATATTATATTTATGCCATGTTTTTATACCCACCAGTCCCTTTCGGACTGAACCCATTTGGTTTTCAGTTGTGTTGTGCAGGTGTCAAGGGAGCTAGGCGGGAATTCGAGTCATAGGGCTTGCATTCGTTTTTAGCTCTTATATTTTGGTTTTACACTTACATATTGCACTTTTGATCATTGTATATGAATATTAATGGAGCGTACATGCCTTGAGCTTTGACGGCATTTGGCGATGTATATGGCTTATTTTTTGAACTTTGATGCTCATGATATACATATATGTTATATGATCAGTTATTGCTTCCGCATTAATGTTTACTCTGATTTTATGGTTTAAGGGTTAGCCCGCCTAGCATAGCGTGTGTGTTGTCCCCGTTTGCCATGATTTAGCTCGAGTATGGATCGTCCATTTCATATTCGGGTCGGGTCTCGGTGCGGGGGATGTGGTACCTTGCGCTCTGGTGCTACACCCAACGTTACAATACAAAAATTGCAAGACAACGATTAAACTTGTGGAAAAATTTTAAACTTCCGCTGCTCAACTCTTTCGTGTTTTTCCAACAAGTGGTATCAGAGCCACCTTGTAACGTTCGTATTGTATCTTTACTGCTTTTGGAATTTTGATGAAAATTCTTGAATTTGAGTATATGTTGTGTATTCATGGTTTTTGTTTGAAATGCGAAGTTACCGGATCAAAACTGTTTCTTGAAAATTCTGCGAAAATTATTTACCGAATAAATCTGGTTTTAAACTGTTTTAACTTAGATTGATTTGAACTGCTTTAATTCGAAATTGAATCTAGATTTTAGGAAAATCACGATACGAAACCAGGAACGGCTTGCATAGCCGCGCGCGAATCACGCGTCGCCCCGTCTCGTCTACAATCCGTGTGGGTGGACTGGTCGGGCACGCCAGTCTTCCCTCGCCCGGCAGCCTGCATGGGCGATGCACAGGCAAGCGCGCGTCTCTGAGTGCGAGCTTGTGCGCTGCTGCTGCTCTCACCTAGAACGGCCGCGGGGGCTGTGTGCGCAAGACAAGCTGTCCCTCGCCCGTCGTGCGGTCTGTTCCGGGCCGGCATTTTGTTTCCTGTTTTCAGCTTTCGTGAAATCCCGTAAAATTTTGATTTTATTAAAATTGATTATTTTTGAAACAATTATAAAATTTGGGATTTTATGAATTAAAGTCAAGTTCTAATTTTTCGAGAAAATATTAAATATCACTTTGAATGATATTTTTGATAAAAATTTAATTTTGAATTAATTGTTGTTTTGTCAAGATCTGGTGATTCGATTTTGAATAAATTCTTGAATAATGAACTATATTTAAATTATTTAAGTTAATTGTAACTTGAAGTTAAGGGAATTTTAAATTTAGTTGGTAAATTTAAATTCAAGCGGCATCATGCTAGTTTAGGTGATCATGGGTTAGTCTTATGTATGTTTTAAATTCTGCACATGGATGATTTCAATTGGGGTCGGAGCCCCATAGTTGCGCATTTTCAATTGGGGTTGGAGCCCTACTTATGTGCATACTGTTATGTGTTTATTATGTGGTTTTCCTTATTATTGTTTTTAGGCCGGGGTATGCCCCTTGTACTTGTCTATGGTCAATATGAAAATTGAGTCATATTACTTTATGTAAAGAGGGTAGAACTTAGGAAGTGAGGTTTTTATTTTCATTTTGGAAGACAAGCACCCATGGAATAAGAAGGATCCACAAGGAGCACTTGAAGAACGGTGGCCATAAGAAGACCCCTCAAAATGTTTAGGAGGGTTTTGTTGGAAAACAACAGAGTAAACGTAGCGGAAGTTTAAAATTTTTTCCAAAAGGGATCTAAAAAACTTGCAATGTTAGTATCGTAACGTTGGGACTTAAGAGACTCACACGGATTGAAGCTTTCTTGAAACGTATTGAGCCGCCCTCAAACGTTCTTCATGCGGCATGAAAATCCCCGTTTCTTGATTCTTTCTTCGAGATTCCAAAATAGAAATCCTCTAGAGTATTAATCCACACCAACCTAGATTCAAATTATGTCAGTGAGTATGCTAGTACTATAACATGTGTATTAAAGAAACAAGAAACGAGTTAAAGGAGAGCAAGAGAATTATTCCCGAAATTGCAGGAAGTCTTGGCGTGATCAAGGTCACACATAAGCCTTAAAAAATCGAGCCCCTTGCCCTTTTATAGTGAAGGAAACCCTAAAGGTCATGTAGGAATCTATTGTTTCTTTCTCACCAAGTAAATAATATCTTATTCTAAAAAATAAGACATCTATTCTTCTAGAAAGAGAGTTCCTAACTAATTAGGAATATTTAATTATTCTAGCAATAATTAAATATCTTATCCTAATAGTTTATTAGAATAATAAAATAGAAGATATTTATTTATTTATTTATTCTAATCAAATTAGAACAACTAAATAATTAAATACTTAGAATTAATTCTCCAATTAATTCCATCAAGGACTTTAGAATTAATTCACTAATTAATTCTAACGGACTAAAATTAATTCTTCAATTAATTTTATTTCGGCTATATAATGAATTCTCTAATTAATTATATTCAGGGATTTATAATTAATTCTCTAATTAATTATATCATGGCTTTATAATTAATTCTCCAATTAATTATATTTGGACTTAATAATTAATTCTTCAATTAATTAACACATGATCCAATTCGTTAATTGGAGCCACACGTCCAAACATTGCTCTTCGATATCCACACGAATACTTTACAATGTGGTCTCATTTCGATCAACTATTTGATCTTTCCATAACACCCTTTGAACTCGGTATTTGTGTGTGACCCTCTAGGTTCAATTTCAGTTAGCAGTGAGCCTAATTAATTAATACACGTTATTAATTAATTACCTCACAGATCACACGACCATAGTCTAGCAACAGGTGTGTGACCCCTACCCGAAATGTGAATGTATATTCAAAAGAACCTTTCAGTCAATGACATCATGTGGGATACGATCCTCCTACCATCCTATCTCTCGATTAAGATCTAGGGCATGGGAATATGGAGAGCCCTACTAACCTTAATCTTAAAACAAAGTTCCCTTCATATTCCATTTGATCTCAATCCTAGAAAACCCCATTTTCTTGATGTCTTGATCTAACCACCTTGCGCAAGGATTTTAGGATGGAATCATGAATGACTTGTGTAATAAGAGATCATCTTGCCTACAGCAAGTGTAGGTCCTTTATTGATTCCTACAATTCTCATATGCCACTTGTGTAATCCCAGCATAGGCCGTGGTTCAGGTATCTATATGGCGACACCCTTTTGAGCCTATATAAAAGATTACAGAGTTAGCTCATATGAGACAATGTGGAATCTCAAGTTTAAGGATTAATTCCTCACGTCATTGACATGTGAGATGTTTCCTAATCTGGAAGTTTCAGGAAACTTCATTTCCCATTTAGGAATCTTCTCACGCGGGGCACTCTCAGTGAACTTGTTCTTACAACAAGGACCCTTGTATATTGTGTACGCATCAACTTATGCACTTTACACCCCATGAAACAGGATGATCCTTCTTAATGACACAACTACACAAGCAAGTCTCAACAGAGGCAAGGTCGACACTCCCACTATCTGTCGGCCTCATTGACTTGGAGAAGTTTCTAATCCTCGCCTATGGAGTTAAGAACTTGTTTCATGTGTCATTCCCATAATGACAAAGTTCATAACGGCCTCATCGGATTAGGAGAGTTCTAGACATGCACATGTAAAGGAAACACTCAAAACACGTAATGGCACATAAGAAGAGTTCGCTGTGATTACAATCATTCGTATATTATTCAAAGATTGTCTGTGATATAAGGAAAGTCCCAAAGCATAACTAGTGGAATATGCCGATTTCGAAGTTCCTGAAATTTTCGATCCTATATCATAATCGGCTTCTGAACGAAGGTGAGATTTGGTTCTAATTCCACTTCTTCAACGGGTAGAATCTCGGATTCATCTCGATAATATTTCCGGAGTTGTGAAACATGAAACACATTATGAATTCCGGTCAAACTCGGAGGCAAATCCAATCGATAGGCCGTATCCCCAATCTTCTCTAAAATCTCATACGGTCCCATATACCGAGGGTTTAACTTTCCTCCTCGACCAATCCTTGAGAACCCTTTTCGTGTAGATGCCTTTAAGAAAACTCTGTCTCCAACCTCAAACTCAAGATTCTTTCTCCAAAGGTCTGCATAACTCTTTTGTCATCCTGAGCGGCCTTCATCCGTTGTCTAATTATCTGGACCTTGTCAATAGCCTCTTGTACAGCCTTAGAGGGTTTTTCCTTCTTCTCCCTTCTTTTTTAACATCTTCTTGTTTGGTCCAATTCCATTCCTTCAAGTCAAAGAACAACGGGGATCTACATTTACGTCCGTAGAGAGCTTCATAAGGGGCCATCTCAATCGAGGCTTGATAGCTATTGTTGTAAGCAAACTCGATTAATGGCAACTGCTCATTCCACGAGCTCTGAAAGTCCAATGCACATGCTCTCAACATATCCTCCAGATACTTAATCAACCTTTCGGATTGTCCGTCCGTCTGAGGATGAAAAGTTGTGCTGAATTGAAGCTTTGTTCCCAAACATTTCTGTAATTCTTGCCAAAACCATGAAGTAAATCTTGGGTCCCGATCCGAGACAATGCTAACGGGTACTCCATGAAGCCTGACAATCTCATCATTATACTTCTTAGCTAACTTACTCACCTTATCGGACATTCTGATGGCAAGAAAATGAGCCGATTTTGTCAACCTGTCCACAATAACCCAAATTCCATCAAGGCCTCCTCTCACTCTTGGTAATCCCGAAACAAAATCCATAGCTATTTGTTCCCATTTCCACTCTGGGATAGGCAATGGTTGAAGTAGCCCCAATGGCTTTTGATGTTCCGCTTTTACCACTTGGCAGGTCATACAATGCTTCACGAAATTGATCACATCCCGTTTCAAGCCATTCCACCAATAGAATTGTTTTAAATCCTTATACATTTTGTTCCCTCCGGGATGGATCGAATACCCTCGACCGATGAGCCTCTTCAAGTATGATCCGTTTCAATTCTTCTGGTACCACAACTCGGTTCTTGAATCTTAGAAGTCCCGTATCATCAAACCCAAACGGACACTCTGGATCAGCTCGAGCTTTCTCAGCTAATTTCTGAACCTCGGGATCATTCCTTTGAGCATCAAATAATCTCTGTTGAAGATCTGGCTGAACCAAAATATTCCGAATACTAGCCCTCAACTTGAAAGACTCATCTTCATCTCCAATTTCCACTTTCACATTGGACACGCTAGCCTTCCTACTAAGCGCATCCGCAACCGAGTTGGCTTTGCCGGGATGATATCGGATTGTACACCCATAATCCGCCAAATGTTCCATCCAACGCCGTTGTCTCTTGTGTAACTCTTTCTGAGAGAATAAATATTGGAGACTCTTGTGGTCAGAAAAGATCTCAAAAGAAACTCCGTAGAGATAGTGTCTCCACTTACCCAAAGCAAAGATCACAGCCGCTTACTCTAGATCGTGAGTGGGGTAGTTCTGCTCATGTTCCTTCAATTTCCTTAAGGCATAGGTGATCACTTTCCCATTCTGCATCAAGACACATCCCAAACCTTCCTTCGAGGTGTATGTATAAACCATGCATCCTTCAGTGCCTTCAGGAAGTGCTAATACAGGTGCATTGGTCAACTTTTCCTTTAAGTGTTGAAAACTCGCCTCACATGCCTCGTCCCACTTAAACTTAACCTCTTTCTTAGTTAACCGGGTTAAAGGAGCAGCAATCTTCGAAAAATCCTTCACAAACCTCCGATAATAGCCCGCCAAACCCAAGAAACTTCTTACCTGTGAGGTATTCTTCGGGCTTTTCCACTGAATAACCGTCTCAATCTTTGAAGGATCTACTTCCAGACCTTTTCTTGAGATAATATAGCCCAGAAATGCTACCCGGTCAATCCAGAACTCGCATTTGCTAAACTTAGCATATAACCGATGTTCCCTCAAGGTATCCAACACAATTCTATGGTGTCGAGCATGATCTTTCGGAGTTCTCGAATAAACAAGAATATCATCGATGAATATAACCACAAACTTGTCCAGGTAAGGCCGAAATATCCGATGCATCATATCCATAAAAGCAGCCGGAGCATTAGTTAACCCAAAAGGCATCACTACGAACTCATAATGCCGATACCGGGTGATCGAGCCAAACCTCCGCCTGGTGTTCGATCGGGAGATCAGACCATGATCACTCTATTTGTTGAGTGGGGGAATCGCCGCTTGATTGCTCGAAATCTACACAGGTCGCGACAAATGTGAGCTTCGAGACCAACTCGGAGAAGGTGGGTGTGAGACCCGGGTTGGCACTCCGACGCTTAAGTCAGGTTCGATGAAGATGATCGAAGGATTGTGCGGTGAAAAGAGTTAGGTGAGAAAAACTTGCCCTGCAATAAATGAAGGGGAACTATATATACGGTGAAGAAAGAGAGATTACTGTCTCGACGTGTAGGCGCAAGGTGTTGACAGATGCCCCACTATGACCGTGCATTAAATGTGTGGTCGGCCACTCAAGTGCGGAGTGGTTAGTGGACCGATGAGCTGGCCGGTCGAGTGATATGGGTCGAGAGAACTGATCTGAGAGCCTGACTCTGGGTCGGTGGCTAAGGCGGTAAATTGTGGGCGGTAACTGAAGGACCGACCTGGTGGTCGAAATGTGGCCTTCAATCGTACAGGTGGAGCAAGGTGATTGGTCCAACATGACAGCGGGTACGAGCCACATCATAAACCCCCCGAAACGTCATCTGCTAGGGCTGATGTGGCAGAGGCGTTTCAACTCCCAAGGGTGGGACCCACTGTAATCATTGCGACTTTTCACCTTCTCGATTCCCTCCAAATTCACTCCTATAAATAGTTCCCTCTGTAATTTCATTTGTTACTTTTGCTAAAGAAAAACTGAAGAGAGCTCCAAGCTGTTGCAGGTCGATTAAGTGCTTTTGCGCATCAACTTGTGGGTCGTTTGTCCAGAAGGGAATAAAATTCAGACCTTCTACTAACACAAAAGGTACCATTTCGATCATTAGCTCGACTATAATTTCTTGAGTGTTTTTCTTTTGTTTTTCTCGATTGCTTCGAGGGAGAGGTCTATCACTTTGAAGGCTTCCTCTCTCTCGATTTGTTCGTATCCGATCCAAAGAGTGAAAACACCTTCCTATTCTAACTGTAGGATGCCAACAAATCGAGTGGAGGCTGGGCCAAAAGAGGCGGATGTGGCGGCCATAGATGTGGGGTCGAGCTCTGGGTCCAGCTCGAGTTCAGACTCAACGGATTCTGGGGCCACCATGGATACTAGGTCAACAAACCCCCAAGGAAGGGATGAAGATGTCGATGTGGTGGGAGTATCCGACCCATTACCGGAGGCGGAATTGGAAGAGGTTGTCATGCCTCGTGTAGCGGGGGAGGAGACATCAATCTCAGGTCAAGGGGAGGAGGAAGAAGAGGAGGAAGAGGTGGAAAACCTCGAGCCGGAGGATTGATTGGTGAAGCATCCTCGAGCCATAACCCCCCGGTATATCGGATGAGAAGTTTGGGAAAGTCGAGCGCTGGTTGTTTGGTGGTGTTCCAGAGTTTGGGGGCTACCGGGTAATAATAAGGCCCAGGGTCGGAGAAAGAATGACCAACCCGCCCAAAAACTGCATCGCGGTCAATTATTTGGCGGTCAAAAACGGGTTCAGGGTGCCCATTTCCGAAGAGCTGCTCGAATTCTTCAACACCCCGAGAATTAGCCCCCTACAGTTGATGCCCAATTCCTATGCCATGATAAACGGGCTAAGGGCTCTGTTGAGGTGTTTGGGGATGCTGCGATCGTTCCAATCGAGGAGGGGACTGGAGATGGCCCAACCAGGAAGTGAGCCAGAGAGAACGTGCCAGCCCTATCTCTGCGCTCGGAATATTTACTGAATGGTGATCCATCTTTTAAGGGTTCCGACTATTGGGGTCGGACTCTTGTAACTTTTAGGGACTTGACTGTTAGGGTGAGTCCCCTTAGTTGTTGACTCGGAGTTCATTTGTAAATAGGTAGGAACCCGAGTGTCTGTTGCTCCCGTTGTAAAATCCAAAATTTAGTTAAGTGTGTGATCGAAGAAGTTGTAATCGATACACCTGCTTTAAATTATTATGTAATTTCTTTTCTGAGGTTAATGAATGATCATTTTAAGTATTCCCTCGAATTTCTTTTGATAATTAGCTTTGAGTGTTAATCGACGCTTAGGATCGAGAAGATGTTGAGGTAGGTTGCTCTAATCTTTCGAACGAATAATACTTTAATACGAGCAGAGTAAAATGACAAGTATTAGATCGAATAACATGCATATCGAAAGGTAAGGGAAATTTTATTTATTCATCGACCAAGAAGATACATAATTTGTTTATAGATAATACTTTTTCAAGTTGTGGGCATTCCATGATCGAGGTAAGGACCGCCCATCGAGATCTTCAAGGTGATAAGCTCGATTTTTTCCAATTTCGATCACACGGTAGGGACCTTCCCAATTAGCATCGAGCTTACCTACATGCTTAGTGACTTCGACTCTTTTAAGGACTAAATCTCCGACTTGAAAGTGAAGAGGTCGTAATTCTTGTTGTATGCGCGAGCGGTTGTAGCTCGATATTGTTGCATCTTTAACTTCCCTTTTCTCTGGTTTCATCTATGGTATCGAGATCGAATGCCTCAATGCATCATTTCGTTCGCGTTGAAAGTGAGCCACTCGGGGAGATTGATGAACAATCTCGACGGGTATCATTGCTTCCGAGCCATATACCATGGCGAAAGGCGTTTGACCGGTTGGAATCCGAGGAGTGGTTCGATAGGCCCACAAGACACCTTCCAGTTCATCGACCCAATGTTCCTTCTTTGCCTCGAGTCACGTGCACAAGTTATGTATGATGGTGCGATTGGTGACCTCGACCTGTCCATTGGCCTGGGGATGTCCGACTGACATGAACCTTTGGCTAATTTGAAATCCGAGCAGTAGGCCTTGAATTTGGAACTCCGAAATTGAGGTCTGTTGTCGTATACTAAAATTCGAGGTACACCAAACCTGGTGATAATGTGCTTCCAAAGAAAGTCTTGCAGAGTGTGGAAGGTTATTTTTTCGACCGCTAGTGCTTCGACCCATTTAGAGAAGTCGTCAATAGCGACGATGATGAATTGTCTTTGTCGAGTTGCGATCGGGAAAGGGCCGATAATATCGATTCCCCATTGCTCGAAAGGCCAGCATGATTCGACCGGAATCATATCTGAGGGGTGTTGGTGAGTCAAATTAGCGTGTTTCTGACAACGGTCGCATTTTTTCACGAATTCGAGCGCGTCCTTACGCAGTGTAGGCCAAAAGAAGCCTGATCGGTACACTTTCTGAGCAAGGGATTGCCCCCCGGCATGGTTTCCACTCGATCCTCCATGGATTTCGGCCAGTACTTCCCGACCTTGAGAGGGTCGGAGACGCCGTTTTGTTGGGCCGATGAATGAACGCTTGTACGAACGACCCTCCTGATCGGGCGTATAACTTAGTGCTTGAGTCTTTTTGCCTCGAGGGGATCTCCGGGAAAGGTTCCATTTTGTAGGAATGAGACTATGCCGTCGAGCCAACAAGGTTCGGTTACATCGATGGAATTGACTTCCTTAATGGATGGGTCGATGGATCTGGCAGAGGATGCCATGAACGTTATGGTTCGATCTCGCGTGCCAAGTGATCCACTTGCAAATTTAGAGAGGGCATCAGCTCGAAGATTTTCTTCTCGAGGAACCTGGGAGAGTTTAAATTCTTCGAACTCTAATATGGCCTTCTTAGCTCAGGCAAGATATTTGATCATGGACTCCTCTCGAGCCTCATACTCACCACTGACCTGACCGGCGACCAGCTGAGAGTCGGTGATGACGGTGAGTTTTTTGATGTTTTGCATTTTTGCAATTTTCATTCGTTGCTAAAAGGGCTTTCGAGGGCGATGGCGTATTCGATCTGTTGGCCTTCTGTACTTGAGAGGGATATACCGGCTCCCCCCTTGAGGAGGTCGAAGAGCCACCGACCGACAGGGTCCACATGGTTTGGTCGTTACTAGAAGTTTGGTGAGGGTCTTTTTCGACCAGGAAATCAACTAAGATCTGACATTGGTAAGCCACCCGGGGTCGGTAAGCTACTTCGAACTGTCCGAGTTCGATTGCCCACTTTATGAGTCTTCCTGAAACTTCTGGTTTGTCCATGACGGTTTTCAACGGTTGGTCGGTGAGAACCAAGATAGGATGTGCTTGGAAGTATGGTCGAAGTTTCCGTGAGGTGTGGACCACTGCGAGGGCAAATTTCTATCTCGAGGTATTGTACTTCAGGGCCATGAAGAATCTTGCTTACGTAGTACACAGGGAGATGTTTTCGATCTCGAACGGTGATCAGTACTAAGCTGATTGTTTCCTCTGACACGACCAAGTATAGATACAGTGTCTCTCCGTCGACCGGCTTTGCAAGCAAAGGTGGGGAGGCCAAGTATTTCTTTAGATCTTCGAGCACTTGGTCGCATTCTGGAGTCCATTCGAAATCTTTGATGTTTCGTAAGATTTTAAAGAAAGGCAAGTTCTTCTCTGATGACTGGGCAATGAACTGGTTCAATGAGATGATACGACCCTGCAATGAGCTGGACATCACGGATCGAGTTAGGAGTCGGAAGCAACTGTATGGCTTGTATTTTGGCAGGGTTGGCTTCGATCCCTCTTCGGCTGACCATGTACCCGAGGAATTTCCCACCGTCGACCCCGAAGGTGCATTTCGTGGGGTTGAGTTTCAAGTTGTATTTCCTAAGAAGGTTAAAGGCTCTTTTGAGGTGGTCGAGATGGTCAACGGCTTTCTCACTTTTGACGAGCATGTCGTCAACGTATACCTCGACAGTGTTACCAATTTCTGGCTCGAATACCTTGTTCATCATTCGCTGGTACGTTGCTCTTGCGTTCTTGAGACCGAACGACATAACCTTAAAACAGTAAATGCCGTTGAAAACTATGAAGGCCATTTTGGGTTGATCTTCGATGGCCATAAGAATCTGGTAATAACCCTGAAAAGCGTCCATCATACTTAGTCGCTCGTATCCGGCCGTGGAGTCGACAAGCTGGTCGATCCTTGGCAATGGATAGGGGTCCATCGGACATACTTTATTCAGGTCGGTGAAATCATTACATATACGCCACTTTCCTCCTGGCTTGGGCACAAGAACAACGTTGCAAAGCCATTCGACGTACTGGATCGGCATTATGTATCTGGCATCGAGGAGTTTGTTAACCTCGATCTCAATGATAGCATTCCGGGAATCGCTTTGGGGATGCACTTTTTGTTTGACTGGCTTGTAAGATGGGTCGACGTTTAAATGATGCTCGATCACCTTCCTGTCGACTCCGACAAGGTCAGAAGCACTCCAAGCGAACACATCGAGATTATCTCGGAGAAATTGTACGAGCATGCATTGTTCTTTGCCTTTTCGACCAGCTCCTATATGCGTGATTTTTTCTATCTGTCCTAGGATCAGTTTAATCTCCTCGAGTTCTTCCGTTGGTTCGAGCTTTTTATCTTCTTGTTTCTTTCTTTTTGCAGCATGAGAAGAACTCATTTTCTTTGAGTTTTCTGGGTCGATTGCATTCGGATCTACAAAATCATCTTCGATCATAGGGTCGTTGATAATCAATGGAGCATGCTTCCCCGTGGGGGGTTTGGGCTTTTCCATCGAGATGGAATAGCAACTCCAAGCGGTCGATATATCGCACCTCAATTCTCCGACCCCGGCGGGGGTGGGTAACTTCACCATCTGATGGTAGGTGGATATAACCGCTCGGAAGTCTATGAGGCTTGGTCGGCCGAAAATGATGTTATATGCAGAAGGCATCTCAACAACAAGATATTCGATCTCGCGTGTGGCCCCTCGGGGTAAGTTGCCCATTGATGTGATTAAACGCACTCGACCTTTGGTATAAACCTCTGCTCCACCGAAACCTGTAAGAGGGGTTCGAATAGGATCTAGAAGTAATTTATCGTGTAAATTCATGCGAATAAAAGTCGAGTAAAGGATAATGTTGCTAGAGCTTCCATTATCGATCAAAATGTGAGATACAACAAAGTTGGCGACATCGAGCGTGACGACCATAGGACAGCTAGGTGTCTTGCTCGATTGTGCCGGTACACTGATTACATCATTTTCACTAAACACTACTTCTTCGTTGATCCACGCGTCTTCTGGTCGGACTTGCATCACTTCTCGAGGCCCATAAAAGCTTTGTCCAGCTGCCCGTCGAGTCTTCTTTCGAGCCGACCTCGAATCTCCCCCGGATGCCCCCCCAGAAATCATGTCAATACGACCGAGGCATGGTCGATTGTGTGGGTCGCGTTCTGTAGAGGGCTTGGCTTGATGCTATCTTGGTGGCGACCTATCATGATGGTCTCGATGAGCGTTATCATCCACTTTTTTCACAAACTCGAGGAGGTAACCTCCTTTGATCAATCGTTCGATCTCATCTCGTAATACGTTGCATTCGGAGGTGTTGTGCCCTTTCTGTTGATGGAAGTTGCAAAATTTAATGACGTTGTAGATTTCATCAATCGATCGCGTCAATTGCGTAAAATGTTTTCTAGGGGTAGATCCGATCGGTGCTTCATTCTTGGGGCTAGTATCTTGCCTGATTGGATGACTGGTCTCTGCTTTCCGACCCTAAATCGGGCTTCTTTGAGAATTTTCCAGGTCTTCGAGTTGCATCCAGTCGCAGGCGGCTGCTTGACTATCGGCTTAGTTTCGAGGCTTTTGCAAGAAGATGTATCGAGCACATTCATTGCTGATCAAGGCCTTGTGAACAATTGGTTTCAATAGGTCGATACTTGGTTCTTCTATTTTGACCACTGCTTGTGAAAAGCGAGTGAAGAAGTCCCTAAGCGACTCATTGGGACCTTGTCTAATGGTGTATAGATAGGTCGGAGGCAGCTTATCTCTCCTTTCATAGCAGAAAACTGAGCGTTGAAGCGATCAACAAGAGCCTTATATGTGGGGGATGGATCGAGGAGGAAGCCTCAAAAACCATTCTAGCGCAGGCCCATCAAGGGTTGTGACAAAGATTTTAGCCCAAATATCAGGTGAGTGACCAAACATGCTCAGTTGCATCTCGAGACGAGATACATGCTTCTCCGGATCAATCGACCCATTGTACGTAGGCAGACCGGTTGGGATCTTTTCATCGATGGTAGTCTCAATGATTGCGTCGCAAAACGGAGATTGAGCCTCTCTATCATTACGGTATCTCCAAGGTCATGCTGGTCGCTGGGTCGATGGTGTGTGCCGAGGGGATTTAGATCGATCGCGCCTGGTAGAATGAGACTGGTGGGGAGAATGGCTGTGTGATCCTTGGCTCTCGCTCTGATGTTGACTATCATGTCGACTGAGCGGTGGAGGAATTTGATTCCTGAGGTCATTCGACCTTACAATGTGTCCCCTATTTGACCTTCGAATCTGGTTTGGCCGACCGTGTGGCCCGAGTCGGTCGAAGATTCCACTCGAACTGTGACGGGATACGTCGCGTTGAGAGGCGTCACGTTCCCTCCGGGATTCAGATCGTCGAGGGTGGGTATTTCTTCCTCAGGAATGAGAAGGCTGAGATCTTTGTTGGGAGGCCCCTTCTCCTCGGTGGTTGATATTTCGGTGTATCTGAGTATCAGTGGGTGTCCTAGAATCGACCTCATCATCCGGTTGAAATGACAAGCGATCTTGAACCGGTCTTGTAGCATTTCCCTGAGCAGGTAATGGTTGTTGATATTGAGGTTGGTGATGCACAGCCTGTCCGACCCTAACCCAATATCCAACGGGCTGTTGATACTGCACTGGTTGAACATACCCAGGGTGATTAACCACGGGTTGAATGATTTCCACAGGTCGAGTCTGAGGGCACTCGGGCATCCGTGGCTCTCTTCCTTCCGCAGCTGCAGCTATGGCTTCATCCCGACACGCCTTTAGGTACTTGTCTAACTCGGTCGTCGAAAAGACCAGTTGAGGCGGAATGATCGTAGGTGCAGCGACCTGTAAAGGGCCTTGAGGGATAACCTCTCGACCATTCTCGTCAAAAAGGCGGTTGTTGGTGAGATTGCGAGTAGTCATATTCAATGGCCTGTCGTTACATTTCGCACAGACCGCGCCAAATGATAGGGCCAAACCTCCGCCTGGTGTTCGATCGGGAGATCAGACCATGATCACTCTATTTGTTGAGTGGGGGAATCGCCGCTTGACTGCTCGAAATCTACACAGGTCGTGGCAAACGTGAGCTTCGAGGCCAACTCGGAGAAGGTGGGTGTGAGACCCGGGTTGGCACTCCGACGCTTAAGTCAGGTTCGATGAAGATGATCGAAGGATTGTGCGGTGCAAAGAGTTAGGTGAGAAAAACTTACCGTGCAATAAATGAAGGGGAGCTATATATACGGTGAAGAAAGAGAGATTACCGTCTCAACGTGTCGACGCAATGTGTTGACAGGTGCCCCATTATGACCGTGCATTAAATGTGTGATCGGCCACTCAAGTGCGGAGTGGTTAGTGGACCGATGAGCTGGCCGGTCGAGTGATATGGGTCAAGAGAACCGATCTGAGAGCCTGACTCTGGGTCGGTGGCTAAGGCGGTAACTGAAGGACCGACCTGGTGGTCGAAATGTGGTATTTGATCGTACAGGTGGAGCAAGGTGATTGGTCCAACACGACAGCGGGTACGAGCCACATCACCGGGTGTTAAATCCCGTGTAACGCCCCGCTCATCCGATAAATAAGGTATGTCACCTTTCAACCTTTTTATGTGTTTAATTATGTGATTGGTGCATTGTGTGGCCCTCTTTTGAACTCTTTTAGAGTTAGGGCCATTTTTGTAATTTTCTTCTTTTAGGGGGGTTTTCCGGTCACTTCTCGTTTGGTAGAGATTTTGACTTCTTTGATCCCTTTAACGCGTCCGGGGCAGCGAAACGAGTCCGTAGACTCTAAGTTTGCCCAATTCTGACTTCGTTAGCCCGTTCTTCCGATCATTTTTTAGTACGAGGATCCGAGATATATACTCGGGTTTCCTCGTTTTGCGTGCCAGAACAGCAGACTCAGCCTTCATCGTCTTCTCCAGCCATCTGTCACTATTCACACATAATGAAGGTGTGAAAACACACACATGCTCGTTCTCCCTCGTTTCTCGATGGAATTCGACGAACCAATAGTGGAAATTTATCAGCTCGACGAGCCCGTCACAACCGTACCAGTTTCGTAGCTTGAAATGGACCAGCGGCGGTGCAGCGGTGGTCGAAACCGCCACCTCTTCGTCGGCGGCTATCCGGCAACTCTCGCCGGCCAACCGCTACCCTACCCTACGTTTTCGACCCTTCCCATTCCATTTTTGGCCTCCTTTTTGAGCGAATCGCGGCGGAGATGGCCGAATCAGCGGTAGCGCAGCGGCGGAACTTCGGCGGCGAATTGGGCCCTCTTCCCTGCCGGTTTTGGTGGTGTTCCCTTCACAACAGTTATTCCTGACGACGAGCTTGAGCTGTTCGTGGTGGTGGCGGCCAGAGAACCGGCCGGCGGCGGCGGACCGGTGGTCCGATTTTTCGGCGACTTTTTCCGGGTTTTGGCTAGGGGCTTTCGTAGGGCTCGTTACAAGCTTTCCAACGGTATGCCCGGATTTCATTTTTGTTTTACGGTTTACGTTTAAATTCAGTTTTCGTACTAGGATTTAAGTTCGGTTTTTCGTCAACGAAGTCCGACGTGTTTGGTATTTTCTGAAATTGATTGAGGGCTTTTGTTGAGCAGGCCGAGACGCACGTTTCTGTCCTTCCGGGGATTTTTCCGACCACCGGAGGCGGTGTTCCGGTGGCGGCCGGCGGCTGTTCGGCCGGCTACGGTAGCGGCTGTAACGCCCCGACTTTTCGGACGTAAAGGTAGGACGTATGTGTTTACCTATTTGCGCGAATTAATTGTTTTTACGTGTTTTTATATTTAATTTTATTATAATTGTTATTATTTTATTATATTATATTATAATATTTCATTCTAATATTATTAATTATATATGTATATTTCGTATTATATAAATACATATATGTTTAATTACTATATTATTAATTTAATGAGTATACTAATTATATGTTATGTTAATTAATCATGTTTAAGCTAACTAATTACGTGACCTATTTAATTTATGTAATATTAGAACTTAATTATTTATTTGATTTATGCATGAGAGTTATATTTTTTGCATGAAAATTATATATGCATGGATTTATTTCATTTTTGCATGAAAATTATATATGTGCATGGGATTAATATATTCATGCATGGAGTTTATAAATTTTGCATGAAATCATATTCATATTGCATGGGAATTTTATATATTGCATGGAGTTAATATATTTTGCATGAAAATTTATGTATTTATGCATGAATTGGTTGAAATGTGCATGTTATTAATTTTGTGCTTCGTTCTCTTATGAAATGATATCAAATTGCCACGATTTTGTAATATGTTGTACATATATGTGTTATGAACATGATTTTATGCTCAATTTACATTTTCGAATTCATTTGATTAGTTAACGAATTTAATTTGTTTTGAGGAACCAAAACGGGGGCTAACGAGCACTTAGCGTACCCTTGGTTCCGAATTTAATATCTTGAGCTCGGGAACTCGGATTCGAGTTCCGTCAACTCCGCTGAACTCGTAACGAAAATACGAGTTTAGTAAACTTAGCCTTATAATTTTCCTAATTCATTTGAAACTCCGAAATTCAACCGAAAAACGAAACGGAGACCAACCTGACCTTGTTACACCAAATCAGCCATATCTCACTCAAACCATAACCAAATTAACCATGGTTTGATTCCTTTTAACCTTAACTCAACCCTCTATCAGTACATATCAAGCCCTAACCGATATTATCCTCTCACAAGCCCCAAAACTCAGCCAAAGCTACTGTTTTCTCTCCAGTCCCGTAACCCTTCACCATTTGGAGATTTTGGAGCTCAAATCTCATCCAAACTTCAACCAATCATCAAGGTAAGCTTAGGGTTGTATTGTATGATTAATTCTGATCATTTTCATCCTTCCATTCATGATTTTGAGCATGGTTTCACCATTTCTGGGCAAATTCCCGAAAATAAGAAATTTTGGGCAAAATGTTGATCTCCTTCGATTCTCTATGGTTTTGAGTGATTCCAAGCCTGAGATTAATTGTTTTGATTTCCTAATATCATTTATGATCATTGCTTTCGTGTTTGTTGAGATATATATGAGATATCACTTATGAAATTTTCAGAAAATCCCACATATATGTCACGTACGGTTTCCTTCTTGTGTGAGCTTGTTTGGGACTGAATTAGGTGTTGGTTTCATGTTATTTTGCTACGTTTTTGATGGCCTTAACTGAGTAAAGGGTTGGAGAAGGTTTGAGTTCCAGCTTGCCCTGTTTTTCATCAAACTTTGCTCTGTTTTTCTGGACTGTTTTTGCTGTCAAAAACTGCTCAATTCCTTCCTTCTTCTTGCTGCCAATTTCGTGGTCTTGTAGTGTGTGTTCTTGTTGATATTTTGCTGCCTTTCATGCCTTGTTTTGTTGCCGTTGTTGCCTGTCTTTCCTGCATTTTTAGGCTGCTCTGTTCTGCGTCTGTTACTGCCCGAAAACAGAGGCTGCTGTTGCTGCGACACGGGCGTGCCATTCCTGGCCTTTCCGGCGAGGCACGGGGGTGCTGAGAGGGTTGGAACTTCTGTACCGAGACACGGGGGTGTCTCGGCCTAAGCTTGGAGGGTGACACGGGGGTGTCACCCCGTTTTTCCTAATTCTTTTGCCCGCATTTCTTCTTCTTCCTTGCGTTAGGGTTGCTGCTGCTTTTACTGTATGTGCATGTGTATGCATGGCTGAATATATATATATATATATATATATATAGAGAGGTGCTTGTGTGTGTGTAATTGCATGCATGGGTTGAATATGTATATATATGTAGTATATGAGAATTATGCATGCATGGTTGTGTGTGTGTGTTTGTACGTGTATATATGTATATATTATATATATATATTGTATATTATTATATATAATTACTTATATATATATTATATTATTATAAATATTTATTATATATTTTGAGTATTATTTGATTTAATTTAATTATTGAAATTAATTGATTTCAATTTCGCGTATTTATTCTACTGACAATTGTTTGAACGTTTCAATTATTTATTTTATTCCTAAATATGAATTTGAATAATTTATGTTATGCTTCTTAATTGGATTTTAGATTAATTGATATACGTTATGAATTATGAACACTATGAATTTATGAATTATGAATTTATGAAATTTATATGAAATTATGAATTTATGAAATATATATGAACTTATGAATTTATGAAACTTTATGAATTTATGAATTTATGAATTTATGAAATTATGAAAAATATGAACGAATGAATGATTATATGATTTAAATCTCTTAATCGTGCACATGAACATTTTATTGATATAATATGATCATTTAAGCATTCATGTCATATGCACTTCATTGCCGAGCGTCATATGTGGTCATTGTGTCTCATACCTTTTCTTTTGAACAGATTCGGGTATGGTCGGAGACAAGGGCGAGCCTTAAGACGCTTGTGCCTTTATTTCTGCTTTGGTAAAGGTGGGTTTTTCTTCTACTAGTTAAACGACCCTATAAATCCCTTATGTGCAAAGTTTTAAGCCAAAATAATATAATTATACAAATCGAGTCATTTTGGGTAAATGGTTTCAAACGTATGACCCCTTTTTATTTATGAAATCCTACCTTATGTTTTGGCGAGTCACATTTCTGATTTATGACTTCTGATTTAACGGGCCCCGGGACTTAGTATATGTGGCTAACCGAGGAAGCAAGGGCTGACGGGGATCCCATATACTAGTCCCAACCAAACTACGGTGATACCGGCCCTCGCTAGGAGTTTTAGCGAGGAATGGGAGCTGAGTGCCTTTGGGGGATTCATGTACCCCCATTGGCCCATGTATAAACCGGTGGTCAGGTCTAGCTAACTTGTCCACCACCCGAAGGAAGAAGGTGTATATGCATGATTATGATCATTTATGTATGTGCACGAAAGATATGTATGACAACCAATAATTATGATATGATTACACGAGGAGAAGGTTGGAGATTGTGCACGCTCACTCGCCGAGCTTAAACCCTTATGAATAATTATGAATGAATATGAACGTCGTAATCCCGTGGATGTTTTCTTTTGTTTTAACCACTTGGTTTATGTTATCAAACTTCACACGGGATTAGGGCTTGCATGTATGTGTTTAATTTATGCAATATTATATATTTTATGCCCCGTTTTATACCCACCAGTCTCTTTTAGACTGAACCCGGTTGTTTTCAGCTGTTTTGTGCAGGTATAGAAGTGCTAGGCGGGAATACAAGTCGTCTAGGTCTTGCATTTATGTTTAGCACTTCTTTTCAGTCTCATATTCATACTATAGTTGCTGCTCTTGTTGATACTTTTGTATATGATCATAGTATAGATTGGAGCGTTATGATTTTTGTAGGCCGTGAGTGCCGTTGGTTATTCGAACGCTTTTGTGTATCTATTTTTGGAGCTTGATAGCTCACTGTATATGCTTTGTCGTTATTGCTTCCGCAAACTTTTCTTTAACTCTGATTTTATAGGTTTCTTGAGTTGAATGGTTCAAGGGTTAGTCCCGCCTAGCATAGCGTGTGTGTTGTGTCCCCGTTCGCCGTGGATTTGGCACGTGTATGGACTTCCCTTTCATATACGGGTCGGGTCTCGGTGCGGGGGATGTGGTACCTTACGCTCGGGTGCTACAGCGGCATTCCGGTGACTTTCGGACAGAAGGTCCCTTTCGTTGTGGTGAGTTCAACGCCACTTTCCATTCGTCAATCGGATGCCCGGTTGATTTGTTGTGATTTATTTTGCGTATTTCTATTTAATTGAAATTAATTGTTTTAATTGCAATGAATTGTCAATTGCTTGATTTGTCGATCAATATGAATTCCAATGTGTACGAAAGCATGCATTAAATGAACTATGATATATGTTGATGCTTTGATTTGCAATTTGAACTCCGATATGCCGTATTTGAGCTATTTGTCTAACTTGAAGGGGTGTATGTGTAATTTTGTAAACAATATGAATATTGTTTGATTTAATTAGGTAACCTTGTTAATTGAATCCGTTTAGTGATACATGAATTGAGTATGCCATGTGTGAATTATATAAAATTGATATAGTTGGAATTGATATGCGACTTTGTGAGATTTAAGTGATTTGAATGACTCTATTTTATTTATTTTATAATTGTAAACTTGATATACTTGAGTTATAAATGTTATATGAAGTTCATGACTTGATTTGCTATGAATTATGAAAGATATGAAATGATTGGGCTTGAAACCCTCATGTATGGAATGTACTTGAACGAATTACTTGATTATGTGACTCCATAACATCATTTTACTTCTTATACCTCTCATATCATGTGTTTAGCATTGCCGTGCGTCTATGTGGTTTCATATTGAGTCAATTCTCACAAGTACCCATTGTTCCTTCTCTTGTACAGTTTGTTTCCAGGGCGGAGACTTCCAAATTGAATAGGCACCCGTATTGCTCTTGTTTCTTGTCTCGTGGTATTCCAGGTGAGGGTGTTTTCGTTCTAGTTACATATCAATCCCTACAACCGGTATGTGATAAGTTTTGGGCCGAAACCTTATATATATATATATATATACATATACCATTTTCAAAGTGGAGTCATCGAGTAAATATTGATTGATCGAGTAAATATTGATCGAGTAAACCCCTTTTCAAATGGATAATGATGAAATATGTTATGTTACTCATGGATCAAATGTTTTGGCGAGAAAAGAAAGAATGATTGATTGATTGCACTGAATGGGGCCCAGGGGCTTGGTGTGAGTGGGGACCCGAGGAGGCAAGGGCTGAAGGTAAACCCTCACACTAGTCCCACTATTGAACGGCGGTACCGGACCTCGTCAGGAGATTGGCGGGGAAAGGGAGCTGAGTGCCATCTGGGGAGTCATGTAACCCCTTTTGGTCAATGATTGGGTGGTCGGGCCTTGCAAACCCACCACCAACCCGGAGGAAGAAGGTTGGAACTTATATATGATTGATTGATATTATGATATGATTGATAAGCACCGTGCGGGAAGGCCGGGAAACGGATTGCCCAAACGAATATATTCAGGACATGATATGTGATCTGTGTGTATTATGATATATTGCATGATCACCTATTTAATGTATTAATGATATTTGTCGTACACGGTCGGAGTTTGGTTGGAGATTGTGCACGCTCACTCGCCGAGCCTTATTGATTGAGTATGATTTATGAACTTAATGAATTTAATATGAATAGTCGTAAAGTCTGAGCATTGCTTAGTCATTCTTTTGCCCTTTTTGGGAACTAACTTTAAATAAAACCTTGCTCGGGATTTATGAATTGCATGTGCATGTTTCTATATGATATGTATCGCTCCAGCTCACTCAGTCTTCTAGAGACTGACCCCTCCTTCCCCTTTTTTTTCCAGTTTCTTTTGCAGGCGTTGGTTACTAGGCGGAGTTATGATTGTCGAGTCATTGTTCTAGTCTCACTCATTTACACTCACTGCATATTATATTGTCTCTAAGTACTGTATTGATTTATTATTGTTGGTCGGTGTGCCCTTATTGAATTGATATTGATTCAGGACAGGTTAGGACAGGTTCTGGAGCCAGTTGAACCCGTTGTTATGTTGTTTCCTTGTATTGATTCGGGACAGGTTAGGACAGGTGTACTGATTAGTGGAACCCATATTTATATTCGTATTGGATTTCATTTATTTCATGGATATTACATAAATGATTTCCTTGCTTCCGCATTTTGGTTTTTGTTGATTGTCCCAGGGTTAGCTTCCGCCTAGTCAGGACTGTTCTTTTGATTGTCACCCGTTCGCTGTGAGTCCGATTCATGTGTGGACTGCCTATTTCATATGTGGATTAGACTCATAGTGCGGGGGATGTGGTGCCTATCGTCCCGGGTGCTACATCTTTAGGTGGTATCAGAGCTACCAGGTTCAGAACCGGTGCTCTGGGTTGTGTTGTCTCGAGTATAGGTCGCACGGCATAGGAACTAATTGTCAATGTGTGCATTGCATCATTCTTGAACACTGAATTGTGATTTTTTTTCAAACTTTATTAGATTATTTGTTGCATTTTGCATTGAATCCATTCTTTTGGTGTTAATTATGTGGCATGAGCATATACTAATCGCATGCATTTATTTTCAAAATGAGCTGTGATTCATAGGATATGAAGACAATATCAAACCACAGCCAATCTTTACGACAACCACAGGCTACCACAAGCTCTTCTTTCTGGCTCGAAAGTTGTAAGGAATGCCTTGGGGATTTCTACAGAAATTTAAGAGTCAAACCTTTTCTAAAATGAGGTTAGGGCTCGAGTGACAAAGTCCAGAATAAGGGGTCAGTTCGAAGGAGAAGTTTGCAAGCTCTATTACCGATGGTGAATCCATGATGAGACGGGATTTGTGGTGTGTAATGATTTGGTTTCACGAGATCAACATGTTTATTTACACTACGAAGATTTGTCAACCAGATTCCAAAGAAGAGATATCTCGAAGATGTTTTAGATTCGAGGTTTCTACCAACGTGGAGGCGATGACCTTCAAGAGAATTAAAGTAAAGTAGGTTCGTGGTTGAGAAGCAGTAAATACCATCTAACTTGAGAAAGAGGCGAAAGAAAATATGAAGAATAATATAGCTTGGGATTTAGATCGATGAAAAAGGATGAAGAGACTACGAAGAGGGAATTCACATACTTCAGAATTGAGATGAGATAGGAGTTGAATTGAGAAGAATTAAAGAAAATTAGTCGACGTGGTAAGTATAGGTTCATGGAAAATGACAATGCTAAGGATTTTATCTTCGGCCGGTTATGAGTTCATCTTCCAAATTCAAGATGAAGTGTCGAGTTGTGAGATTTAATTAAGAGCTTTGGAGCAACAAATAGAAACGATAAAGAAAGACAAAGAACTATTGGAGGGAAATTATGTATTCAAATGTAAACAATTGGAGATTGATTCTTCAAGAGAAGTCAAGATACCAACTTCATGGGTGTTGAAGAATTTGGGTTCAAGAGATTTCAATCTCGGACTTGGGAGATCCATAAGTTGATACACGGGAACTTTGAAGATTTGAAAGACCGTGGGTAAAGAAGAGGGGAACAATTAATTCAAGACAAACCTGCAATTTGAGAAACAAAGAAATATGCCAAGTTAAAGTTTACAACTACGGTGACAGGTTCTATGCATTCATAAGCACGTGCATCATACATCGTTTAATTGTTTAAATTTCTCTATTTATATGTGCATCTCTAATTTGTATAATTGTTCCAATGTGTTGCATCTTTAATTGTTTACAAATGTGATACTGCATTGGCACCCTAACCCGACATGCATTTTAGTGTCTACTTGATAGGAATTCCCCACATCTTATTTATCAAGTGATACTCCGACTGATTCTTGCTGGGATCAAGAAAACAAGACATTTTTGGGTTGCACTGGTTGGTTAAAAAGGAAATGGGAAATTCTGAGGTTTGGGAAAATAGAATCGAAAGTGGGAACGAAAGAAGCAGGTTGTCATTCCTACTAAGTGCTTCAAAGGAAATGTGAGGACTATCACTAGACAAGTGGTGTGATTAGAACCACTTATACCGAGGAAGTTAAGTTGAAGAAATTGAGATGTTGTGATCCGAGAAGTGGTAGAAAAAGTCTAAGGAGTTGGAATAAAAGTTCTTATGGGGAAGAGCACGACTAGACATGAAACTTAAATTCACAGTTGTGCTCGAGGAAGATACTTCTCACGGACATGAATGACCCAATGATAGTAACAGGAAAAGAATAAGGCGGCGTTATCAGTTTAAACCTTCAAAGTTTGAGTTAAGTTAATATACCCGGGATGAAGATCTTCATAAGGCATCGAAGAGAGTGGTTCGTTTGGGAATTTATAAGTACGTGATTCAGACAGTGAGGATGATGATACTATCAGGGAACTTCTGATGGATTCCTAAATTAGTTTCAAGAAAGGAAATTGGTCAAAAAAAAAATTTATCACCTTTAAGAAGGATGTCAACTAGTTTCAGATGACCAAATCTTCAACAAAGAATTTAACCAGTTAGTGACAATGTATGAAGTGGGAGTTAAAGTTTAAGATTCGTGTACGGCCAAAGATAATATAGGGAACCTGGTACAAAGATAAATGTTCTGATCGTAGGCGGAATAAACTAGTGCTCGGTTAATTGCAGAAGATAACTGTGAGTAAGGATCCGAATGGAATCGAGAATAGGATTAACCAAGGGTCTGACTTTCTCAGTCAAACATATACTAAAGATATGAAAGACAAGTTGGGAATCAAGCCAGCTAGAGATCAGACTATCGAAATCGTAGAAGTAAAGTCACAACATCAATTCCATTACTACGGTGAACGGTACACTAAGCATCCATTGCACGAGCATACATGCATCGTTTACATATTTAAGTTTTTGTTATTATGTGATACCCTGGCCAGTGGAGTGTGTGTTGATTATTGTGAACCTTGCTTCTGCTTGTGTGCTTGAGTGAAAGGGAGATTTGATTCTCTCTGATTACGTGCCAGGAAGATGTGGATTCTCCCTGTCTATGTGATAGAAAGATGCTGGATTCTTTCTGTTTTCTGTGCACGAGAGATGCTGGATTCTCTTGTACTTAGGTATTCGAGGGATGTTGGATTCTCTTGGATTTAGGAGTTTGAGAAATGCTGGATTTTCTCAAACTAGAATGTCTGGAATGATGTGGAATCTGACAGACTTAGGCTGGGAGACGGGGTTCTCTCAATTCTGTGCCCGAGAGACGGGGTTCTCTCTTTTGTGTGTGCTGAGGGACGGGGTTTCCTCACTTGTGTGTTGAGGGATGGGATTCTCTCTTGTTTGTCGTGTTTGCGTTACGCCTGGATAGACAAAGGTTAACAAGTGACGAGGCAATGGACTAGTAGCGGTCGAACGAGTTTTGAAGTGACTAACGGCCAAGTGTTCGAGTAGATCTTTTTGACTACCAGACTCTAAAGAGGTTGATACAAATAAGGGGAGTAAACTTCACAACCAGGGCTAAGATGCTAAACAGTTTCGGGAAATAAATCGATACAATTTCAGTTTGAAGCTCTTCGGTCCAACAGTAGGACCTGAGGACAGGTCCTTTTGAAGGAGGGAAGATTGTAACGCCCCGCTCATCCAATAAATAAAGTACGTCACCTTTCAACCTTTTTATGTGTTTAATTATGTGATTGGTGCGTTGCGTGGCCCTCTTTTGAACTCTTTTAGAGTTAGGGCCCTTTTTGTAATTTTCTTCTTTTAGGGGGGTTTTCCGGTCACTTCTCGTTTGGTAGAGATTTTGACTTCTTTGATCCCTTTAACGCGTCCGGGGCAGCGAAACGAGTCCGTAGACTCTAAGTTTGTCCAATTCTGACTTCGTTAGCCCGTTCTTCCGATCGTTTTTGAGTACGAGGATCCGAGATATATACTCGGGTTTCCTCGTTTTGCGTGCCAGAACAGCAGACTCAGCGTTCATCGTCTTCTCCAGCGATCCGTCACTATTCACACATAGTGAAGGTGTGAAAACACACACATGCTCGTTCTCCCTCGTTTCTCGACGGAATTCGACGAACCAATAGTGGAAATTTATCAGCTCGACGAGCCCGTCACAACCGTACCAGTTTCGTGGCCTGAAATTGACCAGCGGCGGCGCAGCGGTGGTCCGAAGGTTGCGGTTTGAGCCACCTCTTCGCCGGCGGCGATCCGGCAACTCTCGCCGGCCAACCGCTACCCTACCCTACGTTTTTTACCCTTCCCGTTCCATTTCCGGCCTCCTTTTTGAGCGAATCGCGGCGGAACTTCGGCGGCGAATTGGGCCCTCTTCCCGGCCGGTTTTGGTGGTGCTCCCTTCACAAAAGTTATTCCTGACGACGAGCTTGAGCTGTTCGTGGTGGTGGCGGCCAGAGAACCGGCCGGCGGCGGCGGACCGGTGGCGGACCGGGCCTGGACCGGCGGTCCGATTTTCCGGTGACTTTTTCCGGGTTTTGGCTAGGGGCTTTCGTAGGGCTCGTTACAAGCTTTCCAACGGTATGCCCGGATTTCATTTTCGTTTTACGGTTTACGTTTAAATTCAGTTTTCGTACTAGGATTTAAGTTCGGTTTTTCGTCAACGAAGTCCGATGTGTTTGGCATTTTCTGAAATTGATTGAGGACTTTTGTTGAGCAGGCCGAGACGCACGTTTCTGTCCTTCCGGGGATTTTTCCGACCACCGGAGGCTGTGTTCCGGTGGCGGCCGGCGGCTGTTCGGCCGGCTACGGTAGCGGCATTCCGGTGACTTTCGGACAGAAGGTCCCTTTCGTTGTGGTGAGTTCAACGCCACTTTCCGTTCGTCAATCGGATGCCCGGTTAATTTGTTGTGATTTATTTTGTGTATTTCTATTTAATTGAAATTAATTGTTTTAATTGCAATGAATTGTCAATTGCTTGATTTGTCGATCAATATGAATTCCAATGTGTACGAAAGCATGTATTAAATGAACTATGATATATGTTAATGCTTTGATTTGCAATTTGAACTCCGATATGCCGTATTTGAGCTATTTGTCTAACTTGAAGGGGTGTATGTGTAATTTTGTAAACAATATGAATATTGTTTGATTTAATTAGGTAACCTTGTTAATTGAATCCATTTAGTGATACATGAATTGAGTATGCCAGTGTGAATTATATAAAATTGATATAGTTGGAATTGATATGCGACTTTGTGAGATTTAAGTGATTTGAATGACTCTATTTTATTTATTTTATAATTGTAAACTTGATATACTTGAGTTATAAATGTTATATGAAGTTCATGACTTGATTTGCTATGAATTATGAAAGATATGAAATGATTGGGCTTGAAACCCTCATGTATGGAATGTACTTGAACGAATTACTTGATTATGTAACTCCATAACATCATTTTACTTCTTATACCTCTCATATCATGTGTTTAGCATTGCCGTGCGTCTATGTGGTTTCATATTGAGTCAATTCTCACAAGTACCCATTGTTCCTTCTCTTGTACAGTTTGTTTCCAGGGCGGAGACTTCCAAATTGAATAGGCACCCGTATTGCTCTTGTTTCTTGTCTCGTGGTATTCCAGGTGAGGGTGTTTTCGTTCTAGTTACATATCAATCCCTACAACCCGTATGTGATAAGTTTTGGGCCGAAACCTTATATATATATATATATATATATATATATATATACATATACCATTTTCAAAGTGGAGTCATCGAGTAAATATTGATCGAGTAAACCCCTTTTCAAATGGATAATGATGAAATATGTTATGTTACTCATGGATCAAATGTTTTGGCGAGAAAAGAAAGAATGATTGATTGATTGCACTGAATGGGGCCCAGGGGCTTGGTGTGAGTGGGGACCCGAGGAGGCAAGGGCTGACGGTAAACCCTCACACTAGTCCCACTATTGAACGGCGGTACCGGACCTCGTCAGGAGATTGGCGGGGAAAGGGAGCTGAGTGCCATCTGGGGAGTCATGTAACCCCTTTTGGTCAATGATTGGGTGGTCGGGCCTTGCAAACCCACCACCAACCCGGAGGAAGAAGGTTGGAACTTATATATATGATTGATTATGATTGATTGATTGATTATGATATGATTGATAAGCACCGTGCGGGAAGGTCGGGAAACGGATTGCCCAAATGAATATATTCAGGACATGATATGTGATCTGTGTGTATTATGATATATTGCATGATCACCTATTTAATGTATTAATGATATTTGTCGTACACGGTCGGAGTTTGGTTGGAGATTGTGCACGCTCACTCGCCGAGCCTTATTGATTGAGTATGATTTATGAACTTAATGAATTTAATATGAATAGTCGTAAAGTCTGAGCATTGCTTAGTCATTCTTTTGCCCTTTTTGGGAACTAACTTTAAATAAAACCTTGCTCGGGATTTATGACTTGCATGTGCATGTTTCTATATGATATGTATCGCTCCAGCTCACTCAGTCTTCTAGAGACTGACCCCTCCTTCCCCTTTTTTTTCCAGTTTCTTTTGCAGGTGTTGGTTACTAGGTGGAGTTATGATTGTCGAGTCATTGTTCTAGTCTCACTCATTTACACTCACTGCATATTATATTGTCTCTAAGTACTGTATTGATTTATTATTGTTGGCCGGTGTGCCCTTATTGAATTGATATTGATTCAGGACAGGTTAGGACAGGTTCTGGAGCCAGTTGAACCCGTTGTTATGTTGTTTCCTTGTATTGATTCGGGACAGGTTAGGACAGGTGTACTGATTAGTGGAACCCGTATTTATATTCCTATTGGATTTCATTTATTTCATGGATATTACATAAATGACTTCCTTGCTTCCGCATTTTGGTTTTTGTTGATTGTCCCAGGGTTAGCTTCCGCCTAGTCAGGACTGTTCTTTTGATTGTCACCCGTTCGCTGTGAGTCCGATTCATGTGTGGACTGCCTATTTCATATGTGGATTAGACTCATAGTGCGGGGGATGTGGTGCCTATCGTCCCGGGTGCTACATCCTGTCTTCGGAATGTCCTCTTCCCGGATTTTCAATTGATAGTATCCTTATCTCAAGTCCAACTTTGAATATACCCCTGAACCTTGTAACATGTCAAATAAATCCTCGATGTGGGGTAGAGGATACTTGTTCTTTACATTCATCCGATTGGGTTCTCGATAATCTATGCACATTCTTAAAGTTCCATCTTTCTTCTTGACAAAAAGAACCGGTACACCCCAATGTGAAGAACTTGGCCGAATATATCCAATCTTAAGTAACTCTTCAAGTTGAATCTTTAACTATTTCAATTTGGCCGGTGCCATCCGATAAGGGGTCTTAGAATATGGCTCGGATCCCAGATACAAATCTATTACAAACTCAATCGCACGATCCGGTGGCAAAGAACCCAAATTTTTCGGAAACACACCGGGAAATTCTTTTACAACGGTAGTATCCTCAAACTTAACTTGATCTTTTGGCTTATTGAGAAGATAAGCAATAAATCCCGTTGCTCCCTCTCTTACCAATTTATGAGCTTCGGTAAAGGACAAAAGAGGTACCGTCTTCGAACCAAAACCAACAATCAATTCCTCACCCAACTTAATCTTCTTTGCAAAACAATCAACCGTAGCCCGATGTTGAAATAAACAATCCATACCCAAAATAACCCCGTACTTCTTCATGGGCATAACGATAAAATCGGCCGAAAAATCCTTCCCTTCTAACAAAACTGAATAACCCCGAACCATCTGATCTGTCTGGAGGCTTCCATCGAGAGGGGAACTCACCAAATAACAAGAATTTAAACAAATAACAGGCAAGCACAGAGAAGCAGCAAGTTCACACGAAATAAAGGAATGCATGGCACCAGGATCAAATAGTGCATGAATGTTCGTGGTATGAATGCATATGGTACCTTCCACCACGGCGGTCGGATCAACCTTTGCATCCTGCTCCTCACCCTCAAGGGCATAAGCACGTGCCTGGATCATAGGCCTCTGAACTCCTCTTTGAAATCCAGGGTTCTTGTCCGGACACGCATCTGCCATATGATCGCCCTTTCCACAGATGAGGCATAGTCCCAACCTCCTTCGACAATTGTAATAATTGTGGCTCGGTCCTCCACAATGAGTACATGGAGATCTTGGCGTGAGGTGGTAGAAGTCGGTGCCATTGGTAGAGCCTTTGGTCGAGTCGGTGCAGCCTGAGAAGCTAACACATAACAAAGAAATTATTTGAATTAAATTTGCATGAATGCATGTATCATGAATGCTATAAGTACCGTTCACCGTAGTTTCCAAAATTCAAATTTGTGAGTTGTCGTTGTCCAGTCCATATCTTCCATCCTTACCCATATCGGTGCTTAACATATCCCTGAGGCTAACCACTCTGGGCAACCTTGATGATTCAACTCCGACCTTACGATGTTTATTCTTATGGTCTCTCTCAACACAAATCTTTTCCCACCTTCCGTTCCTATTGTCCGTTCATTCCCTTTGACCCCCTCAATGTTATATTCGATAACTGGTCCCATATTTCTTTAATCAAAGACAGAAAGTTCTTGATGATTCTTGTTATTTGAGGCCAATCCTCCAATTATCATCCTTTTCTATTTGGTCTCTACTTAAGCTTCCTTCTGGATTACCGTTGATATAACTAATAACTCGATAATATCGTCTTGGACCCCTTCGTACTTCATTGAATAAATCTTGATCGACACCATCCCCTTATATGATAGCTTGATTCGGTTTTCCCCTGTTAATTCTAACCTAGAAGTTATTAGATACTCTCTTATGATTCCATCACCTCCAGATCAGAATTCCATACGTAGCTTCTCTCTTAACAGCTTAACCATAACCGCCGTCTTATTCATTCCTAATCACCACCCTTAGGACTCCCAGATTCTCCTTAATTTGCATCCCCGTCATTACTCCTAACATATTCATTCGAGCACCACTCCCATCCTCCAATTCACCTCTCGGTCGTGCTCTCCCCCTTAAAATTTTTCGCTCTTATATGTCCAACTCCATGAATCCTTCTTTCATTGAAATTTTTGCTGAGCCACTTCTGTTTCTTTAATTCACTCCTAAAGTTCAATTCAAACCCTTCAATAATTACTTCCTTCTAATCCCCAACTTTTCCCTTTCTCGCTCTTCTTGAAATCTAGTCTAATTTAATCCCCTCTTGTATTTCCATTCTTCAATTAAAGGTAATCCCTTCAAGGATCAAAAGGACTTACATTATTTCCTAATCAATGCTCCCTTATTTGGAAACTTTAGTTGAATTCGTTACTTCGCCTCTGAGATTGAGGTTTCTCCAAAACTCTTCAACTGAGTTTCTTCGGTGTAGATTGTGCTAGCTAAGCTATATGCCCGGAACTCCCAAAATATAACCCAACTATTCTTCTCGTCTTGATTCGAGTAAGCCTTGATCAAAGAATCGCTTGATGGACAAGGTGTAGCCATTCCCTATCAATTAAACACTAAGCCATGCATGTTGGATTAACATGCCAATGCACATAGTAAACAGTCAAAGATGCAACGATGCAACACGTTGGAGCAATTGCATTAATTAAACATAAACGTACATATAGATAAAGAAAGCAATTAATTTAAATCGATGCATGATGCTCATGCCATGAATATGCAGAACCTGTCACCAAGGTGGTAAGCTTTTAGCTTGATGACGTGTTCCTCATTCCCATAATTGTAACTTTCTTTGAAGACATTGATAATTCCTTAGCTTTCCATGGTTTTCGAATCTCCCCAATCTTCTTCCATCCATTTGTATATCCCATGGCCCGAACGTGCTATTTTTTAACCCAAGGTCTTATTTGTCCATGGAGTTTACACCTCAACGTACTTCCAAGCATCGACCTCCAAAGGTCGTCCGAATCTTCATCTTGATGTCCTCTCCGGTTAAAGTTCCTTTAGCTTATCCTTTGTTTCCGATCTACGCGCATAATTCACCCATGATAACGCTTTCCATTCTTGCTTGCTTCTTGATGTCTCCATGTTCCAAGGTTCCAAGAAGACGACGCGATTTGTATTCCTCGATGCTCATAAGTCTCTTTGCCTTGCGTCCATTGGTTGTCCCACGCTTATATTCGTATCAAGTGAGCTTCCATTTTTGACCTCATAGTGAGCTTTATGATTAACGGCTCCCAATCCTTGCATCTGAGTTGAGTCGAACCTTTTTAACACATCTTGTATCTGATCCCTTGAAGCTTCCCAATTTGGTCTTCCAATCATCCAACCATTCCAAACTCGGAGCTTCAACGGTGAACCTCGGAGCATTTAATCTTGTATTGAATGTCTTCAAAATCGGGGTGGTGAAGAGTTCCGCACTCCTCTCGTTGTCTCACGCATCCCTCAAGTTAGAACTTGAGTCTTTGCAATTCTTGTATGTTGAGAACCTTCAAGGTTTGTAGGTAGGGCATGATTGATGAACCTTCTCGTGATCCAAGCTTCCTCCCATGATACTAGCCATGATAGGTAGTTCCATTGTGCAAGCCGCGGAATTTGAACACTCGGTCTTCAAGTTATTTTGCCAATTGTAGTTGGGGTGATTTGTAGCTTTGTTTGCATGATAGTAGCCTATAAAGAATGATCAACTCAAATATGGATGCATGAAGATTAGTGTATGCTTTATGGCACGTAATTAAATGAATCAATGCACATAGAATGCAAAATTCAACATTTAAAGCAACTAAATGAGAGAATAGATCGTATACATGTATTAAGCAATTTCCAACAATTAGTATCAAATATTCATGCCAAATCGATGCAATGTACACATTAACAAGTTGTTCCTATGTCGTGCGACCTAACTGACTCAAACATGACTCAAGAACACCGGTTTTGCAACCGGGCTCTGATACCACTTAAGGATGTAGCACCCCGCACGTGAGGCACCACATCCCCCGCACTATGGCTCAACACGAGTAACGAAATAGTAAATCCGCACCCATATCAAACCATAGCGAACGGGAGACAAACATAAAAAAAAAACCTTCCTAAGCTAGACGGAACTAGACCCTGCAATGAAAACCAATTAACAAAATATAATGCATCGCAAAGCCAAAGTTCAACATACAAACCATAACCAGAATTGGGCTCTTCAGGCCTCTTTTAAATCATAGCAAAACCCAGTAAAAGCAATTCAATAACAATTACATAAATATTCAAGTTCATGATACTAAAGAATCGAATCATACATAATTCCAATACATATGTGAGTGCAGAGACTCTCCTAACCTAACTTGACCAACTTAAAGACTCCAAACACTTCCGCCTAGCTCGAAACTCCAAAGCCAAACCTGCACACTAAAGTGTTGGGGAGGGAGAGGGTCAGTCTCTAGAAGACTAAGTGAGCAGGAGCGATATACATATATAAAAACATGCACATGCAAGTCATAAATTCCGAACAAGGTTTTGTTTGAAATTAGTTCCCAAAAAGGGCAAGGGAATGATTAATTAATGCTCGGATTTTATGACTAATCATATTAATTCATTACATTCATAAATCATACATAAACATAAGGCTCGGCGAGTGAGCGTGCACAATCTCCAACCAAACTCCGACCGTGTACGACAAATATCATTAATATGATGATTAGGCAATCATGCAATATATCATAATACACACAGACCATAGATCATATCATAAACATATTCATAAGCATAATCATAAATCATAACCAACCTTCTTCCTCCGGGTGGTGGACGGGTTTGCAAGGCCCGACCACCCAATCATATCAATGCGGCTATGAGGTTCATGAGGCCTCAAAGCCCGGTTAGCGTTTCCCCGTCAAGAACCTCCCTTGACGAAGTCCGTTTCGCCGTAAGTTGGAACTAGTATATGGGATCCCCGTCAGCCCTTGCTTCCTCGGTTAGCCACATATACTAAGTCCCGGGGCCCGTGCAATCATAATCATGTCTCGCCAAAACATATCAATTCATACGAACATAACATAATTCATAAGTCATTTGAAAAGGGTTTACTCGATCAGTATTTACTCGATGACTTTACTTTAAAAGTACATATATATAATCATAAGGTTTTGGCCAAAGCTTTTCACATAAGGGTTGTAGGGTTTGTTACATAACTAGAACGAAAACACCCTCACCTGGTACAAGACGAAACAAGGATACGAGTTACCAAGTGCCCGAAGGATCAAGATCTCTCCACCCTGGAGATAAACTGTACAAAAGACAACATGACGTGTTTGTGAGACTCGAGACTCTAAATGAACCATATATGACGCACGGCAATGCTCAAGCATGATATGAGTGCATAAGGATGATATTATGTCATGAAAATGTTCATGTGTATTAAAGGCATTTAAATCGTATAACCAAGTCATTCACTCATTCATTCCTTTTCATTCAAATTCATCAATTCATATCTCCAGTCGAATTAATTCAAGAATTCAATAGGAGCATAGTACATATTCAAGCTTTCCCAAACGCTACTACATACCTCATATTACATAAGATAGCATATTTCCAAGGTTTGACAATCAAGAAGGAATCATATGATATAGAAAATGAGTTACGCGATTCATAAACGACATATAAACACACATAAACGGCATTAAGCAAAAGCATGCCTACAACTCATCCAAATGCCATGAAATTAAACCAAAATACTCCTAACACATAGCAAAACAAGTTCATAGTTCAACACAAAAGGAGATAAAGTCATTAAGGAGGTGAAATAAATCAAAAACCGAAAAGGAAGCAACAAGGACTGCGCAGGGGAAGGGACACGGGGGTGTCACCCTCCTTAGCTAAACTGAGCCACGACCGTGGCTCAGTACAGACCTGCCCAGAAGGTGTGACACGCCCGTGTCTCACACTTTAGTGTAAATGAGACACGGGGGTGTCACGGTACAGAGCAAAAACGTTCACAAGGCTTTACCGGCAAAACTGACTCTACAAAACCTCAGTCCAAAAACATACCAAATCAACTCCAAATGCTATGAAACTTAATATACAACATATTTGGCATGTAAGGAACATATTTCATTTAGAGTGCAAAGGCTAAATCACACATTATGAGCATCTAAATCATGCAGCAAAACTGGGTCGCCAAAATCGCACATATGAGCCCTATTGATTCAATCAAGCCATGATCAAGTACTTAGGGGTTGAATTTGGATCTGAAACCTTGGGGAATGCATGCTAACGTACTAAACAACTAATATACTTCATATATATGCAAAATGGTACGAATTAAAGCACATTAGAATGACCAACAAGTCACACAATTGCAACAGCAGCAAGTCTGTCATGTAGCATGCATAAAAACAGGCCATGTCTTTCGGTTTTGAGGCTTAAAATGGATCCAAATACTTGAAACATGAATGTTAACATATAGAGCAATGAGTGTACATAATATCCATGCAAATTCATACGAAAAGAAGATCATTTGGTCAAGCAACAAAGCAAAATGAGCAGCAGCAGTTCGAAAAACAGGGGAAGCAGTTTGATCATCAAGTTTGGAGCTCCATATCTCATAATTTCATAAAAGAGTCAAGAGATGAAATCCTCCTAACACCATATACTATCATTTAGGAAAGAAATAGGCCAAGAAACAAGCTCATATACTCATGTATAAGCAAGAAAATCAGCCACACAAGCAAATAGGTCTCAAGAACAAAATCCCTAAAAGTTCATATCAAACTCATCACTCAAACCCTAATCAAATCTGATCCAAATCATGTTCTAAGTAGAAGAAATCAAGCATAATAGAGTAGAGAAGACAAAAATATTCATACCTTGAAGATTTGGGAGAGAAAGGTGGCGGTTTGAGCTCCAAAACCACAAAAGGGGCAAAGTTCTCTCTCCTTTCTCCTCTCCTTCTTTCTCGATCAGATGTAGCAGCAATGAGGGAGGTTGGGTTCGGTTTTTGCTGCTAAAAGGGGGAAGAAAGGGTTAACTCAAGGTACATAAGTCATGGTTAAGCTTTGGTTAGGTTAGGTTGAGTAAAAAGGGTCCCACCATGAAGACAAGTCAACAAAAGGAGCTCTTCTTGCACGAGTTGTCCGTTACGGTTAGATTTCGAAGGTCTTAATGATTTTAAAAAGGTATGAGGCTTGTTCCATGATCTCCGAATCGTCGATACGAAGGCAACGGAGGTGACGGAATTCGAATCCGAATTCCCGAGCTCAAGATATCACGTACGGAACCAAGGGTGCACTAATTGCTCGTTAGCCCCCGACTTGGTTCCACAAATCAAATTAAATTCGTTAACACATCAAATGAATCCGAAAACATAAACCGAGCATATAGCATGTTCATAGCACACATATTCACGACATACTTAATTTCCATACCATTCCGATATCATTACATATAGAAACGAAGCCCAAATAGAACACTCATGCGCAATAATGAATTCTTAATGTTATAAATTAATTACTAAAACCTAAATTTCCATTTTAAATAAATTAAACAAACTAATAACATGTTGAAATGAATTAACGAAATTACCGAAATAGTTAAGGTAACATGAAACATAAATTAAGAAGTTAAACACTAAATATCAAGTTGAAATAAAATGAATTAAATTAAAATAACAACAGTCTAAAGTTTAAAACATATATTACACATTTAAAACAATTAATCATATAATTAAATGATTAAATTGCGCAATTCATAAACAAATATGCCACGTTAGTTTAACTGAAAAACCGGGGCGTTACATGTTCCATGTCATTATTATCGAGATTTATATCTGAAGTTGAAAAGCTTGAGACAAGGTTCTAAAACTGTTGAAGAGTACCATAAAGAAATGGAGATAGCTATGATCCGTGCTAATGTGGAGGAGGATCGAGAGGCAACTATGGCTCGATTTACTTGTGGTCTTAACCGAGAGATAGCTATCATTGTGGAGCTGCACCACTATGTGGAGCTAGATGACGTAGTGCACATGGCCATAAAAGTAGAAAGGCAACTCAAAAGGGGAGGACGAACATCAGCTAAGTTTGAAACATTTAGTTCTTCAAACTGGAAATCAAAATGGAGTTCTACCTTGCCTGAAGAAATATCAGCCAAAGGCAATGAAGAGAAGCTTACAACAAAGAATCACAATGAGAAAGGCAATACCCCTACACAAAGGACTCGTGACATCAACTGTTTTCGTTGTCATGGTTCAGGATATACTGCTTCTCAATGTCCAAATAAAAGAGCCATGATCTTATTGGAAAATGGAGAAATTGCATCAGAAGAAGAGAATGACAATGATCCTATGTCACCACTTGAGGAAGCTACTGATGTCGAGCATGCTGTTGTTGGAAAGAGTTTAGTTGTTTTAAGAGCTCTCCATGTTTAGGCTCACGAAGACAAAGATGAGTAGCAAAGGGAGAACATTTTCTATACTCGTTGACATCTTAAAGAAAGAGTTTATGGGTTGATCATAGATGGTGGGAGTTGTGTAAATGTTGCAAGCAAGTTGATGGTAGAACGACTCGGTTTACAAACTTTGAAGCATCCAAGACCTTATAGACTTCAATGGCTTAATGAAAGTGGAGAAATGAAAGTAACAAAACAGGTACTTGTTTCATTTTCCGTTGGAAGATATTCGGATGAAGTTCTTTGTGATGTGGTTCCTATGCAAGCCAGCCACATATTGCTTGGGAGGCCATGGCAGTTTGATAGACGCACCATCCACGATGGATATAAAAATCGATACAGCTTCACGAAAGATGGGAGGAAAGTCACTTTAGCACCTTTGCCACCTAATCAAGTTTATGAAGAGCAATGCTAAATTAAGAAATCTACAGCAGCTAATACAAAACAAAGTGAGTGTGATGTTGAGAGTTCAAAAGAAAATGAGGGAAAAGATAGTGTGAAGGGAGGTAAAAAAGAAGAGGGAGAAAAGAACTCAGCATTAGAAAATAAAGAGGGAAAGAGAATGAGTTTCTTTGTAAAAGAAAAAGAAGTTGAGAGTGCTTTAAAATCAGAGAGGCCAGTGATGCTGATCATGTACAAGGCTTATTTTTCTACAACTGACATTAATAATTCTTTGCCTAGTGTTGCTGATAGGAATCAAGATGATGTGAATCATAAGACAAGGCCACACTTTGGTCCAACAAGGCCACACTTTGATCCAAATGATGATATGATCACAACTCAAGATGAACCAAGTTATGTTGGACCTATCACAAGGTCACGGTCCAAAAGAATGCAAGAGGAAGTTCAATCTCTTTTGATCCAAATAACTCAAGAAGAGCCCCAAGAAGACAAGTATTCAGCTGGATCCAATCCACCTTGTTTCAATGTCTTAGTGATCGAATTTTAAGCCCAAATTGTGTTAAGCTTATTGTAATTTGGCCCTGAACTATTATATTATACTTTGGGCCATCTTTTTATTTATTTTGCATGCATTTAGATTAGGTTAAGCCCATTTTATTCAGCCTACAAGAAAAGTGACGGGATTAGCTTGTCTCTTTGAATTCTAAATTGTCTCTTAGAATTCCCATGCATGCATCTTTATATTCCAGCCTTGTAGTTCGAAATATTGAGTCAAAAAATGAATGAATTTTGATTCAAGTGAGTTATACTCACAAGTTCTTAGTTGAACGACACCGGAGTTTCAAACCTCCACCGGATAATGTCATTTCCCGACTCATTATAGTCGACGGGGTGCATTACTTATCAAATCTGATAGTGTTGGTTCCTTGCTCATTATAGCAAACGGGTCACACTCCTATAATTCAAATCTGATAGTGTTGGTTCCTTGCTCATTATAGCAAACGGGTCACACTCCTCTTATTTTCAACCTTGAATTGGACGATCAGATTCAAGAACTCCAAGTATTGATATAGGGTTTCACGGCAAGTACGTGGAGTTCGTATCAGTTGCTGTCTCACTTTTCTAGGATTTTCATGATGTGTTCCCTGAAGAGATACACCACCAATTAGAGGGATAGAACATCAAATTAACCTTATTCCAGGGGCTACAATCCCTAACAGACCAGCCTATCGAAGCACTCCTCAAGAAACAAAGGAACTTCAAAGGCAAGTTGAAGAGTTACTTGCAAAGGGTTATGTTTTAGAAAGCATGAGTCCGTGTGCTGTTCCAATTTTGCTAGTTCGAATGATGGAACTTGGAGGATGTGTGTGGATTGTCGGGCAGTCAATAAAATCACGATAAAGTACCGTTTTCCCATTCCTCATTTGGATGACATGTTGGATGAGTTGTATGGATCCACTATTTTCACAAATTTTGATTTAAGAAGTGGGTACCATCAGATTCGAATGAAAGAAGGCGATGAATGGAAAACAGCCTTTAAAACAAAACATGGTCTTTATGAGTGGTTAGTAATGCCTTTTGGCTTAAGTAATGCACCGAGTACTTTCATGCGATTGATGAATCATGTTTTACGTGCCTATATTGGAAAATTTGTTGTAGTTTACTTTGATGATATCTTAATTTACAGCAAAAATTTGCATGAGCATATTGATCATTTAAGGCTTGTACTTGAAGTTTTAAGGCATGAGAAGTTGTATGCTAACCTTAAAAAGTGCAGCTTTTGTATGGATAGAGTTGTGTTTCTTGGATTTGTTGTGAGTGCAGAAGGTATAGAGGTTGATGAGGAAAAGGTGAAAGCAATCAAAGATTGGCCAATTCCAAATACGATTACCGAAGTGAGGAGTTTTCATGGCTTAGATGGATTCTATAGGAGATTTGTTCCAAATTTTAGTACCATGGCTGCTCCATTGACAGAAATCATCAAGAAGAATGTAGGTTTCAAATGGGGAGAGGTGCAAGAAAAGGCATTCAATATGTTGAAAGAAAAGCTAAGTTCTGCTCCTTTATTACTCTTACCAGATTTTTCCAAAACTTTTGAAATCGAATGTGATGCTTCTGGTATTGGTGTAGGTGCTGTACTTATGCAAGACAAGAGACAATTGCTTATTTCAGCGAGAAATTAAATGGAGCTACATTGAACTACTCCACATATGACAAAGAGTTCTATGCACTAATTCGGGCATTGGAAACATGGCAACATTACCTTTGGTCTAAGGAGTTTGTCATTCACACTGATCATGAGTCACTAAAGCACTTGAAGGGCCAAGGTAACTTGAATAGAAGACATGCACGATGGATTGGGTTCATTGAGATGTTTTCGTACGTGATTCAATACAAACAAGGTAAGGACAATATTGTTGTTGATGCTTTGTCTCGACGGTATGTTCTTCTTTCTACTCTTAGTGCGAAGTTTATGGGTTTTGATCATATCAAAGAATTATACCCAAGTGACTTTGATTTTTCTACTGCATTTGAAGCTTGTGAAACAAAACCTTGTGATAAGTTTTATTTGCAAGATGGGTATTTATTCCGAGAAAACAAACTTTGCATTCCTAAGTGTTCATTGCGTGAACTACTTGTTAGAGAGTCTCATAGGGGAGGATTAATGGGACATTTAGGAATTCTGAAAACTTTGGAAGTTCTTAAGGAACATTTTTTTTGGCCACATATGAAAAGGGATGTTGAGAGAATCTGTCATAGGTGCATAACTTGTAGGAAAGCCAAATCTCGAGTCAAACCTCATGGACTTTACAAACCATCACCTGTTCCTACTCATCCTTGGGCTGATGTTTCTATGGATTTTATTTTGGGATTGCCTAGATCTAAGAATGGGAAGGATTCTATTTTTGTGGTTGTTGATAGATTTTAAAAAATGGCTCATTTCATCCCATGTAACAAAACAGATGATGCCACACATGTAGCTAGATTGTTCTTCAAAGAAGTAAAACAATTGTTAGTGATCGTGATGTCAAGTTTTTGAGTCATTTTTGGCGTGTATTATGGGGGAAATTGGGGACAAAATTATTGTTTTCTACAACTTGTCATCCCCAAACTGATGGGCAAACCGAGTGATACGAACTCCACGTACTTGCCGGGAAACCCTATATCATTACTTGGAGTTCTTGAATCTGATCGTCTAATTAAAGGTTGAAAATAAGAGGAGTGTGACTCGTTTGCTATATTGAGCAAAGAACCAACACTATCAGATTGTAAGTAACGCACCCTGTCGACTATAAGGAGTCGAGAAATAACGTTATCCGGGAAAGGGGTTTGAAACCCTAATGTTGTTCAGCAAAGAACTTGAGAGAAAATCTCACTTGAATGAAAATTCAATAATTTTACTTCTTGATTGAAAGAAAAACAAGTTACAATGCTGAATATAAAGATGCATGCATGGAATCCTAAGGGACACTAGAATACTAAAGGACACAAGCTATTCCCGTCACTTGCCATGAAGGCTTACAAAAGTGGGCTTAAATAAACTAATATGCAGCTAAATAATGATAAAATAAAGGCCCAAATAATACTATAATAGGCTTAGGGCCGAATTACATCATTTCCACACTTTGGACTTTAGGAATTGGACATAAAAACATTGAAGTATTCTGAATTTGGTTCAACAACCCATCTTGAAGGTTGGAGTCCAGTTTGAGCAAATTGGTTTAAGAGATTTCCAACTTCCTCTTGGATAATTTTGGCCTGAGCTCTTGTAATTGGACCACCATAACTTTGTTCCTTTTGTTTGCTATCTTCTTGAGTTGTGGATCGGTCCAGTTCTTTATTTGGGACAAGATATGGCCGCGGTTCATCATGATTCACATCATTCCCCCCTTCTTGAAAAGGATTCGTCCCCGAATCTGAATCTGCATGAATGATGAACTCTTTTGACCACAAGTAATGCTGCCACGTCTCTAAGGCCCTAATTAAGGCACAGAGCTCCTTGTCATAAGTAGAGTAGTTCAATGCAGCCCTATTGAGTTTCTCACTAAAGTATGCAATTGGTTTCTTCTCTTGCATGAGCACAGCACCTATACCAACACCCGAAGCATCACATTCGATTTCAAAGGCTTTAGAAAAATCCGGTAAAAGTAAAAGAGGAGCTGAACTTAGCTTTGTTTTCAATGTTTGGAATGCCATTTCTTGAGCTTCTCCCCACTTAAATCCCACGCTTTTCTTGATGATTTCCGTTAAGGGGGCAGCTATGGTGCTGAAATTGGGCACGAATCTCCTATAGAACCCGGCCAAACCATGAAAACTCCTTACTTCCGTGATGGTCTTGGGTGTAGGCCACTCTTTGATTGCCTTAACCTTTTCTTCATCTACCTCTATACCACCTGCACTCACAACAAATCCAAGGAACACGACTCTATCCATGCAAAAGCTACATTTCTTAAGATTAGCATATAACTTTTCATGCCTTAGTACCTCAAGTACTAACCTCAAATGCTCAATATGTTCATGCAAATTACGGCTAAAGATCAGTATATCATCAAAGTAAACCACTACGAATTTACCAATATAAGCACGCAATACATGATCATCAATCTCATGAAGGTACTAGGTGTGTTAGTTAAGCTAAAAGGCATTACTAACCACTCATAAAATCCATGCTTAGTTTTAAAAGCTGTTTTCCATTCATCACCTCCTTCCATTCTTATTTGGTGATAGCCACTTTTCAAATCAATTTTAGTGAAGATTGTAGAACCATGCAATTCATCAATCATATCATCAAGGCAAGGTATGGGATAACGATACTTTACCGTGATCTTGTTGACAGCCCTACAATCCATGCACATTCGCCAAGTACCATCCTTTTTAGGCACCAAAAGAACCGGAACAGCACATGGACTCATGCTCTCACGCACATATCCCTTTGCAAGCAACTCTTCAACTTGTTTTTGAAGCTCTTTCGTCTCTTGAGGGGTGCTTCGGTAAGCTGGTCGGTTTGGGATGGCAGCCCCGGGGATGAGGTCGATTTGGTGTTCTATTCCTCGTATAGGAGGTAAACCGGGTGGTATTTCCTCCGGGAATACATCCTCAAACTCCTGCAAGAGAGAAGAAACAACACTAGGCAAGGGAGGGGTTTCATTAGATGAAAGAAATATGTTTTTATACATCATCATCATCACAAGCTTTTCTTTTTTTTATCACCCCCTCAATCTCTTTTTCTTTTATAAAGAAACTCACTTTTTTTCTTTCTTTCTTTTCAACTAGTTTCTTTTCTCCCTCTTCTTTTCTATTACACTCTTTTTCTTTTTCCTTCTCTTTTTCTTTTTCACGCTCTTTTTCTTTTTCTTTTTCACATTCTTTCTGTAACGCCCCGGTTTTTCAATTTTATTAATATGTCATATTTGCTTCTAAATTGCGCAATTAAATTATTTAATTATGTGATTAATTGTTTTTATGTGTTTTATATTTAATTTTATTATAATTGCTATTATTTCATTTTATTATATTTTATTTTTAAATTATTATTAATTCTAATATATATATACCGTATTATATATACATACATATATATTTCTTTAAGTATATATATGTATACGTTTATTTATATTAGTATTAAATTAATGATTATGCTAATTAAATGTTATGTTAATTAATCATGTTTAACCATATTAATTAATTATTCAAATTTATACGTTGACTTAATTTGATTTAATTAATATTAGATTTAATTTATTTATTTAAATTATATGCATGGGAATTATATTATGTGCATGGAAATCATAATTTATGCATGCCAATTTATAATTTATGCATGGAACTATAATTTGTGCATGTTGGTTATTTTGAGCTTCGTTCCTATATGAAATGATATTGAAATGCCATGAATTTGTAATATGTCGTATATATATGTGTTATGAACATGATTTTATGCTCGGTTTATGTTTTCGTATTTAATTGATATGTTAACGGATTCAACTTGTTTCGAGGAACCAAAACGGGGGCTAACGAGCACTTAGCGTACCCTTGGTTCCGAATTTAATATCTTGAGCTCGGGAACTCGGATTCGAGTTCCGTCAACTCCGCTGAACTCGTAACGAAAATGCGAGTTTAGTAAACTTGACCTTATATTTTTCTAACATCATTTGAAACTCCGAAATCCAACCGAAAAACGAATCGGCGACCAAAATGACCTTGTTGCACTAAAATGACCATATCTTGCTCAAACCTTGACCAAATTAACTATGGTTGGATGCTATGGAACCCTAACTCAACCCTCTATTCATCCATTAACCCCCCAAACTGAGATAACCCTCCCCACCTACTGAAAATATCTCAAAAACTTTCTGCTCCCCAGTCTCTCCCGTAACTCAAGCTTTGCCATGAGATTCAAGCTCAAATCTCCTTCCAAACCTCCATTAATCCACAAGGTAAGATTGGATATGTTATGTACATACTATATGAGTCATTTACATCCTTTCATTCACGAATTTGAGCATGGAATCGAGGTTTTCTGGGCTTTTTCCGAAAATAGGGGAATTTTGGACAAATTGTTGATCTCCTTCGATTTCTCATGGTTTTGATTGATTCCAAGCTTGAGATTGATTGTTTTGACATCCTTATATCATTTATGGTCTTTGATTTCTTGGTGGTTGAGATATTTATGAGATATCATTTATGTTACTTTGAGAAATTCACATGAAGGTCACGTATGACTGCTATACTCGGTTGAACTCTTTTTGGAACTGAGATATATGTTGAATTTGTGTTTCTTGGATGAGTATTTGTTGGCCTAAACTGATATGAATGTGTGGAGTGAAGAGAATCCCTCATGCCCTGTTTTCCCGTGACTTGTTGCTCTGTTTTTAGCTTGTATTGTTGCTGTCACAGCTGCTACGTTTCTCCATGCTTTTGCTGTCCACTTTCAGGAGTTTGTGGGTTGTGTTTTAGCTGAGTTCTTGCAGCGTTTCATGCCTTATTTGGTTGCCTCTCTTGCTTGCATTTCATGTTGGAGTTACTGCCCTTTTTCTGCGCCTTTTACTGTCAAAAACAGGGCTGCTGCTGCAGAGAGACACGGGTGTGTCTCTCTTGGCCTTTCCAGTGGGAACGGGGGTGCGAACTGGCCAGGACTTGCTGTACCGAGACACGGGGGGTGTCTCGGTCTGGGCCTGGGAAGTGACACGGGGGTGTCACCCCGTTTCTTCCGAAACTTTGCCTGCGTTTTCTTCTTTCCTGTGCTGCGTGTGTGTATGCTGCTGTTGCTGTTTCTAGCTTATGCAGAGTTGCAGGATGTGCTATTTTGCTTGCATGGTTGTATAAATATATATGTAAGGTGTGTGTTTGTTGTTTCTTGCATGCATGTGTATAACATATAGTATATAATTGTGTGTGTGTGCATGCATGTGCTACGTGCATGTGTGTGTTTATATATTATAGTATAATGCATGCATGCATGTGTAATGTATATAATTGTATTAAATGTATTATATGTATAAGTATGTATTGTATTATATTGTATCTATTTTAATATTCTGTATATATGTATATATATATATACAAATGTTATTATATAATTATTATATATTTGTTATATTATATATGTTTATTATATATATTGATTATATGTATTTATTATATATTTCAATTATTATTTGATTTAATTCAATTTTGAAAATTAGTTGATTTCTATTTCGCGTATTTAATTTACCGACTATTGATTTAACGTTCTATTTATTTTATTCCTAAATGTGAATATGAATATTATGTGTTATGATTATTAAATGAATTCATGGATTAATTGATATGCATTATGAATATTATGAATATATGAAATTATGAATTTATGAATTTATGAATTTATGAATTTATGAAATTTATATGAATTTATGAACTTATGAAATTGAATGAAATATATGAACGAATGAATGATTATATGATTTAAATCTCTTAATAGTGCACATGAACATTTTGTTGATATAACATGATCATTTATGCATTCATGTCATATTCACTTCATTGCCGAGCGTCATATATGGTTCATTGGAGTCTCGAGTCTCACAAACACGTCATGTTGTCTTTTGTACAGTTTATCTCCAGGGTGGAGAGATCTTGATCGTTCAGGCACTTGGTATTCGTATCCTTGTATCGTCACGGTTCAGGTGAGGGTGGTTTTGTTTTAGCTATGTAACAAACCCTACATCGAGTAAATATATATGGGTTTCAAATGAAGTCATCGAGTAAATATTGATCGAGTAAACCCTTTTCAAATGATTTATGAATTATGATATGTACTTATGAATTGAAATGTTTGGCGAGACACATTTAGGATTTCTGATTGTACGGGCCCCGGGACTTAGTATATGTGGCTAACCGAGGAAGCAAGGGCTGACGGGGATCCCATATACTAGTTCCAACAAAACTACGGTGATACCGGCCCTCGCTAGGAGTTTTAGCGAGGAATGGGAGCTGAGTGCCTTTGGGGGATTCATGTACCCCCATTGGCCCATGTATAAACCGGTGGTCAGGTCTAGCTAACTTGTCCACCACCCGGAGGAAGAAGGTTGGTTAGGATTTATGCCTTTTCTTATGTATATGTTATGATAGGATTATGCACCGTGCGGGAAAGCCGGGACCCGGATTACCCAAACGCATATGTTTATGTTATGATTTATGGTCTGCATGTATTATGATATATTGCATGATCGCCTAATCAATATATGAATGATATTTGTCGTACACGGTTGGAGTTTGGTTGGAGATTGTGCACGCTCACTCGCCGAGCCTTATATTTATGTATGATTTATGAATGTAATGAAGTTAATATGAATTAGACGTAAAAGTCTAGCATTGTTTACCTATTTTCTTGCCCTTAGTGGGAACTAAATTCAAATAAAACCTTGCTCGGGATTTATGACTTGCATGTGCATGTTTCTATATATGTATCGCTCCTGCTCACTCAGTCTTCTAGAGACTGACCCTCTCCCTCCCCAATCTTTTAGTGTGCAGGTTTGACCTTGGAGTTTCGGGCTAGGCGGAGGTGTTGGAGTCGTTAAGTTGGTCGAGTTAGGTTAGGAGAGTCTTTGCACTCACTCATGTATTGGAATTATGTCTGACTCGATCCTATGGTATCCTGAACTTGAATATTTATGAAATTATTATTGAATTGATTTGACTGGGATTTGTTATGATTTAAAAGAGGCCTGAAGTGCCCAAAATTCGGCTGATGGTTTGTATGATTGGACTTTGGCTTTGCTATGCATTACATTTTGTTGATTGGTTTTCATTGCAGGGTCTAGCTCCGCCTGGCTTAGGAAAGTTTTATGTTTGTCTCCCGTTCGCTATGGTTTGATATGGGTGAGGATTAGCTGTTTCGTTACTCGTGTTGAGCCATAGTGCGGGGGATGTGGTGCCTCACGTGTGGGGTGCTACACTTTCTCACTATTACAATCACTTTGTTTTGAAGAAGCTGAAATGGATTTCTTAATTTGGCACTGTTCTTCATACACTTGGCTTGGTGGTAAAGGTGCCAAGGTGATGTTTCGCCCATCCTTGGTAAAACTATATCGATTCTTGTAGCCATCATGCACTGTTCATCTATCAAATTGCCATGGTCTTCCAAGCAATATATGGCCAGCTTGCATTGGTACGACATCACAAAGAACCTCATCCATGTATTTGCCAATTGAAAAGGATATAAGAACTTGTTTTGTTACCTTCATTTCACCATGTTCATTCAGCTATTGGAGCTTATAAGGTCTCGGGTGCTTCAAGGTTTTAAGGCCGAGCCTTTCCACCATCAATTTACTAGCCACATTCACGCAACTCCCGCTGTCAATGATCAGCCCACACACTCGCTCCTTAACATGACACCGTGTGTAAAAGATGTTTTCCCTTTGTTGTTCATCTTTGTCCTCAAGAGCTTGGATGTGCAAAGCTCTTAGAACCACCAAACTTTTCCCCACAACCGCATGCTCAACATCACTTGCCTCATCCGATGTTTCAAGGCCTCCATTATCACCCTCACTTTCGGTTTCAAGTTCTCCATTGTCTAACAAGATCATGGCTCTTTTGTTTGGACATTGAGACATTATATGACCTACTCCTTGAAATTTAAAGCATTTAATATCACGATTGCGATGTGTAGAGGTGTTACCTTTCTCAAACGAACCCTTTGTTGTAGGTGGATCCTCCTTTGGTTTTGAAGGCTTTTCCGCTGTTCTTGGAGAAGTGATACGAACTCCACGTACTTGCCGTGAAACCCTATGCCAATACTTGGAGTTCTTGATTTTCGATCGTCCACTTCAAGGTTAAAATTGAGGAGTGTGACCCGTTTGCTATAATGAGCAAGGAACCAAACACTATCAGATTTGAAAAGTAATGCACCCCGTCGACTATAATGAGTCGGGAAATGACATTATCCGGTGGAGGTTTGAAACTCTGGTTTCGTTCAACTAAGAACTTGTGAGTATAACTCACTTGAATCACAATTCATTCATTTTTTGACTGAATATTTCGAACTACAAGGCTGGAATATAAAGATGCATGCATGGGAATTCTAAGAGACAATTCAGAATTCAAAGAGACAAGCTAATCCCGTCACCTTCCTTGTAGGCTGAATAAAAATGGGCTTAACCTAATCTAAATGCATGGAAAATAAATAAAAAGATGGCCCAAAGTATAATATAATAGTTCAGGGCCAAATTACAATAAGCTTAACACAATTTGGGCTTAAAATTCGATCACTAAGACATTGAAACAAGGTGGATTGGATCCAGCTGAATACTTGTCTTCTTGGGGCTCTTCTTGAGTTATTTGGATCAAAAGAGATTGAACTTCCTCTTGCATTCTTTTGGACCGTGACCTTGTGATAGGTCCAACATAACTTGGTTCATTTTGAGTTGTGATCATATCATCATTCGGATCAAAGCCTGGCCTTGTTTTATGATTCACATCAAGAAGAATTCCACTTTGGTTTAGAGGTATTTGAATCATCACGCTTAACCACAGTCCGTCCTTTCTTAAATTGTCTCTCCACCTTGATAGCCATATGGACCACTTCCTCAAGTTCAACATAGTGATGAAGTTCCACTACATTGGCGATCTCTCGGTTGAGACCACATATGAACCGAGCCATGGTTGCCTCACGATCCTCCTCAATATTTGCTAAAATCATTGCCATCTCCATTTCTTTGTAGTATTCCTCTACCGTTTTGAACCTTTGCCTCAAACTTTGCAACTTAAGGTGTAGGTCCCGATAGTAGTGAGGAGGTACGAACCTCTTCCTCATAACCACCTTCATCTCATCCCACTTTTCAATAGGGTACTCACCACTTCTTCGTCTACTTATCACAACTTGATCCCACCGTACAATAGCATAGTCCGTAAAGAATACGGCTGCAAGTTTTACCTTTTTCCCTTCCGAATAGTTGTGGCAGTCATAAATTAACTCCACCTTTCGTTCCCATTCAATGTAAGCTTCCGGGTCATTTTGTCCTTTGAAGGAAGGAATAGAAAGCTTGATAGATCCGAGGTTATTGTCAATTACCCCTCTTCCTCTTCGTGGTTGTTGGTATCTTGGATGTCTATGATCTCTCCTTGAAGAGGCATTTGATGCAGCCTCATCCAAGTCATCTTCCTCATCATCAAATCCATCACGAGGATTGATACCCAAATCGGCTGGTCGTCGGTTTGGTCTCCTAGCAGGGAGAGCATTTTGTTGTAATTCAGTCACCCGTTCATCATTTTGATCCAATCGATCCCGGATCTCACCAAATTGTACGTTCAACCTATCAAATTGTTGTTGCATTGCACGGAGGACAAAGTTAACGTCCATTGGAGGCTGTTCATTTCGTTCTTCCGTCATGTTTTAAACCTGCAAGAAAAATCATTAGTAAAAATTACCTCACAACACTTCCTCACGTGTTTGCCCTCGTTTAGAGTCACTCACGCTCGCTTTTTCCCTCTTTTGTGCTCACAACTCAAGCCTTTTACCACTCTTTTCTCTCAATTCATGAAGAAAGACACAAGAAATTTCAGATCCCTCAACCAAATAATCCCTTAAGATGAATGAATCAATAAGGGTGCTAAAATTGTCATAAACAAACTGTTACAACTAAAAAGATACAAACAAACAAATCCACATGACTTATGATTTGAGATTACAAAGAAAATGACTGAAACAATGCCGCTCTCTTTTTTTCTTTTTTTTCTTTTTTTTTTTTTTTTTTTTTTTGCAGCAATATAACAATAATGAAAAGAAATTATACAAAAGATAAAAGATACGGATACGTAACCTTGGATGGAAACCTAAGCTCTAGATACCAAATGATACGAACTCCACGTACTTGCCCTGAAACCCTATATCAATACTTGGAGTTCTTGAATCTGATCGTCCAATTAAAGGTTGAAAATAAGAGGAGTGTGACCCGTTTGCTATATTGAGCAAAAAACCAACACTATCAGATTGTAAGTAACGCACCCCGTCGACTATAAGGAGTCGAGAAATAACGTTATCCGGGAAAGGGGTTTGAAACCCTAATGTCGTTCAGCAAAGAACTTGAGAGAAAATCTCACTTGAATGAAAATTCAAAAATTTTACTTCTTGATTGAAAGGAAAACAAGTTACAATGCTGAATATAAAGATGCATGCATGGAATCCTAAGGGACACTAGAATACTAAAGGACACAAGCTATTCCCGCCACTTGCCATGAAGGCTTACAAAAGTGGGCTTAAATAAACTAATATGCAGCTAAATAATGATAAAATAAAGGCCCAAATAATACTATAATAGGCTTAGGGCCGAATTACATCATTTCCACACTTTGGACTTTAGGAATTGGACATAAAAACATTGAAGTATTCTGAATTTGGTTCAGCAGCCCATCTTGAAGGTTGGAGTCCAGTTTGAGCAAATTGGTTTAAGAGATTTCCAACTTCCTCTTGGATAATTTTGGCCTGAGCTCTTGTAATTGGACCACCATAACTTTGTTCCTTTTGTTTGCTATCTTCTTGAGCTGTGGATCGGTCCAGTTCTTTATTTGGGACAAGATATGGCCGCGGTTCATCAAGATTCACATCACCGAGGTTGTTAATAGAACATTGGGAACTCTTTTGCGTGCTGTTTTTAAGTCATATTCAAAGACTTGGGTAGAATGCATTCCATTCATTGAATTTGCATACAATAGAGCAGCGCATTCTTCGACATCTTATTCACCATTTGAACTTGTTTATGGTTTTAACCCATTAACCCCTTTGGATTTGCTTCCTTTACCTGTTAATGAATTAAGGTGCATAGATGGAAAGAAAAAGGCAGAATTGGTAAAGAAAATGCACAAGGATGCTAGAGAATACATACTAAAGAGAAATGAACAAGTTGTTGTCCATGCTAACAAAGGAAGAAAGGAAGTTATTTTCAAACCAGGAGAATGGGTTTAGGTTCATTTTCGAAAAGAGCGTTTCCCTCAACAAAGAAAGTCTAAGCTTGACCCTCGAGGAGATGGACCATTCCAAGTTTTGGAGAGGATTGATGACAATGCTTACATAATTGATCTCCCAAGTAAGTATAAAGTGAGTTCGACCTTTAATGTTTCTGATCTATCTCCTTTCTTTTCTGATCCAGATTCGAGGACGAATCCTTTTCAAGAAGGGGGAATGATAAGAACCATGGAAGTCTTGTCCCGAACGAAGCTGATCAAGAAGAAGGTCATTGCACAATGGAGAAAAAGGAGGCAGCTGCTAAAAATCAAAATCCAAGTGGGCCAATTACAAGAGCTCGGGCTAAGAAGATTCAAGAACAAGTTGAAAGCCTGCTGATCCAAACTAATAAAGTGGGCTTTCAAAATTCGAGTGAAAAGGCCTTCAATATTTTTATTGCTGATTATTAAGTCATTTGACCTTTATTTGTGTATTTTTGGGCCTAGGCTATTATATTATTATGTTGGGCTTTTCTTTTTAAGGTTTGTAGCTGATTTTGGGCATGTTTTACCCAACCTTTTTAGGGCTCTTTAAATAGTGGCGGGATTAGAGTGTCTTTTAGTTTTCCTAACATTCTCTTTTATATTTAGGAGTCAAGACACTTTGTAATTCAACCTTTATCCAGAATTTAAATTGAGAGAATTTTCTCCAACTTGTTCTTGTGTAGAACTTGTTGAAATCTCAAGTGCAATCACTTGATATTTCGCCTTCTATAATATTGGTTTTTGGTTCTTCATAACCACGGGCTCAATATTTCCTTTGATTGTATTGGTTTCTTGCTTATATAGAAACGGGGTCAATATAACTTATTTCAACCTTATTTGGACGATCCGGGAGTTTATTCCAAGCTATTGACGATGGGTCTCACGGCGGGTTCATTGAGGTTCGTATCAAACCCATAGGTTTCACATTCAGTAGGGGTGAGCAAAAGGTTTGCAAACTCCAAAGATCAATCTATGGATTGAAACAGGCTTCTAGGAATTGGAACATTCGATTTGATGAATCAGTCAAAGTGTTTGGCTTCATTCAAATTTCGAATGAATCATGTGTGTATAGAAAGGAATTGGAGACCTCAGTGCAATTCTTAGTACTTTATGTTGATGACATCCTTCTTATTGGGAATTCAAAGGATGACATGAAAGTGACTAAGTTATGGTTATCGAACCAATTCGAGATGGAAGATCTTGGTGATGCGTCCTATATCCTTGGAATTAAAATCTATCAAGATAGATCTAGAAGGTTAATAGGACTATCACAGTCGATGTATATTGACAAAGTATTGAAGAGATTCAATATGGAGTCAGCAAAGGTTAAGAACCTTCCTATGAGTGTAGGAACATGTCTTTCTAAGAAATTGTGTCCTAAGACTAACCTTGAGAAGGAAAGAATGACTCATACACCTTATGCATCAGCAATAGGTAGCATAATGTTATGCAATGTTATAGGTAGCATAATGTTATGCAATGTTAGCATAATGTTATAGGTAGCAATAGGTAGCATAATGTATGCAATGTTATGTACTCGACCGGATGTGGCTTATGCAGTTAGTGTAACAAGTCGTTTCCAATCTGACCCTGGAGATGGTCACTGGGCTGCCGTGAAGAATATTCTTAAGTACTTGAAAAGTACTAAAGATTTATTCTTTGTTTACGGAGGTCAGAAAGATCTTACTATCGAAGGATACTGCGATGCAAGCTTTGCATCTGACTTAGATGATTTTAAGTCAATGTCAGGATACATTTTTTGCCTAAACGACGGAGCAGTGAGTTGGAAGAGTTCCAAGCAAACGACCACTGTAGATTCGACCACTGAAGCCGAATACTTAGCTGCAAATGATGCAGCTAAGGAAGGTGTTTGGATTAGAAACTTCATTCAAGAGTTGAATGTTGTTCCTAGCATGAAAGACCCCATATTGTGTTTTGCGACAACACAGGGGCGGTTGCTCAAGCAAGAGAACCAAGATCTCACCAACGGACCAAGCACATTATGAGGAAGTATCACCTAATCCGTGATATTGTCAAAAAAGGAGATGTGCAAATTAAGAGGGTCACATCAGCACAGACCGTGGCAGATCCACTTACTAAACCCCTTAGTCGAGAAGCTTTCCAAGGTCATCTTCAGAAGATGGGACTTAGGGTAGCTTTAGAATGGCTTTGACAGGCAAGTGGGAGATTGTTAGGAATAGTGCCCTAGAAAGCCGATTGAATATCCGCTTTGTACTTTTCCTTATTGTAATCACATACAATCTTTGAATAAAATAACGAATTGAGGCAATACTTCTTTATATGCTCTTGTTTGGTATGCGTTTACTTTAGCTGTGCATGTATGAGAACTCCCCTAATCCTGATGACTTTAGGACTCTACCATTTAGGTGAAATGGTTCATTAAACGAGCCCTATTTCACATAAGTCATGATTTGTAAAATACTCTAAGCCGATGAGTCCTACAGACAGTGGGAGTGTCAACCTGACTCCTCTAAGGCTTGCTTGTGGGATCACGCCCTTAAGAAGGACCACCTTGTTTCATGGAGGTGCAAAGTGTAACACCCCGGAGCGAAGGGCACTACATCCCCCGCACCGTAGCCCAACACGTGTAACGAAATGGAGACTCCACCCACGCATCGAACCTAGGCGAACGGGTGATAAACAAAAACCCACACGCTAGCTAGGCAGTCTAGACCCTTATACAGAGCGTGCAACAAAACAAAACGAATGCGGAAGCATCAGGATCACGAATATACAAACATACATGCTATCAATAATACAACTTATACATAAAATGCCCATCCGAGGCCAAATGAATCATAAAACAAAGCTCAAAGTTCGAATCATAAATCATACAAAGCTTATACATAGTACCAAACTTATACATATTTATACGTAGTACCATATTTATACATAGTACCAAAACTGAAAGTAAAGATGCAAGGATGCAAAAGACTCTCCTATACAAGAACAACCCAAAGAAAAGACACTGCCTAGCTCGAACCGAAGATCTGCACCTGCAAACTCAAGCAACAAAAAGGGGAAAAAGAAAACAACGAAGAGGGGTCAGTCCTAAAGACTGGTGAGGGGGTTAACACACACACCCGTACATAAATATAGAGCAAAGCATAACATAGCATATTCTAATCTAGAGTATTCATGAACCGGGTGTGGTTTTTGCAATCCAAATTATTTTAACACGTGATAGCCTATATATAAAGAAAAGGGTTTAGGGCCGAAGGCCAAAATCAACCAATTTTAAGGATTAGAAGTCCTCACCCGTTTCATGAATCATAAACGGAAACATAACACACAAACATCACTCGGCGAGTACGAGTACACAACTAAACTCCTTCACAAGACAAAACTCCAAACTTAACACACAAAGACTTAAAACAAACACATACCTCCTTACTCCATGGGATGGAAGGGTGGCCACCCTTCGCATCCACGCTTATACGTTAAGGTCGTGAGTTTCATGACACTCACGCCCAAGGACTCCGTTCCCCACCTCCCTCCGAGTGGGTTTCGGGTTGATCCTATAAAGTGGAGAAGTGTCCTGGGGTTGCAACCGGCGACCCCAATGGTCGTCCCGGGTCTCCCGAACCACACAACTCCGGGGCCCAAACTTACACTTACCCTTACACAAAGCTTATCTCGCCAAAACATATCACACACACACCAACCCATTTTCAAAGCAAAGAGACGAAAATAGAGGTTACTTATACATAAAAGCATTTCTCAAACGTTTCATAACAAAAGGGCCAACTCCCACAAAATACATATCATACACATATCTATATACATATATACGTATATGTCGCATGCGGGCTTAAAACATATTTAGGGTTGTAGGTCATGATAACTAAAAGAAAGAAACCTCACCTTGCCGACCACACCGACGAAACAAACACAAACCCTTCTAAGAATCGCCTCTTCAACCACGAGGCACACCTAAAATCAAAGTAAAGATCACAAGGAAAACATAGACTCAAAATGAACCACTTAGATGCTCCCCATATGCATATGGATGTGTATGATGCTTAAGGAATGCAATGAAGTAGCACTTAGATCATATGAGTTCACACTAAGTCACATTGAAGCATAACTCACCTATTTCACATTAACAAGTTCACAAGCTTCATGCATCACATAAAACACGTCATATAACCTCATAAACAAGGCATATACTTCATATAAGAGCAAAGAAATTACATGCAAGTCAAGTAAGCAAAGCACAAGGTCATTCATGCACTTTAGGGCACGTATCAAATCACATAAGGAGCAAATCACGTCAAAGGAATTCGAAATCTTAAAGCAACATGCATGACACATTAATCACTCATAAACATATCACATTCATGCAATACCAAGCTATATCAAATCATCTCATACATATAAACAAGTATTCATCATATTAGGATCAAGTTCGGGGAGGGAATCGAACAAAACGAACAAGAAAACGAAGACGGAACACAAAAGTTTCTGCCCCTGACATCCAGGGCCGTGGATTTTTAACACAGAGGGAATCCACGGCTGTGGAGTCCAGTCCAAAAACCGTCCCAAATCTGCCACACAAATCCACGGCCGTGGATGTTTTCAAAGCATAAAATCTAGGGCCGTGGATTTGCTCCAGCCACGAAAAACCAAGGTTTTGCTCCCCAAAACACACTAAAACTCATCGCAAACCACACAAGCATCAAGGAAACACATATAAGAAGGTTGGGGAAGCAAAACTCATGCAAGAGAAGCCATAAAAACGAGTCAAACATGCAACACTCAAGCAAGAGAAGAGATTAAGGTAAATCATGCAAAACCCTAAATGATACACTCATGAATCCTTCGCAAAAACTTAAACCAAGTTCATATAAATCAAATAGGTTGTCAAAGAGTCATATTGCATGCTTGGAATCAAAAGAATTCATCAAGAAACATGCAAGAATCAAGAAATTGCCCATACCTCCACTATTCATGCAATATATCATATCTCAAGCAATCATGGATTAAATCTTGCAAAGTTGAACTTAAAATGACCAAAAAGAGGATTGCATCACAAAACCAAGCTTATCTCTTAATTTGGTGAAGATTTGATGGAGTTTGAGTTCCAAAACTTGAAGAAAATGGAGTTCTCCCCTTTCTCTCTCTTCTTCTCTTCATTTCTCTTCTTGTGGCTGATATTTTGGCTTTTGGGGGGGGGGGGGGGGGGGTGTGGTTCGAAATTTCAGGCATAGGGAGAGAGAGAGTTGAGTTAGGTGCATAGGAACCATGGTTAAGGGTTTAGTTGGGGTTAATTAGGGCCCACATATCTTGACTAGTCAACAAAAGGTAGCTCTTGGCGTAAGGTGCTCGTTCTGGCTGAATTTCGGAGGCTCAAATGGGCTTAGAAAAATACAAAGTTAGATTCGTTGGATTGCTTTCTTCGTTATGAGTCCAACGCATCTTTCGGAATTCGAATTCGAATTCCCGAGCTCAAGTTACGCCTTCCGGAACACGAGGTGCGCTAAACGCGTTAGGCCCTCAAGTCCCTCACAAATCCCGTTTTTACAAAACGAGCCAAGAACCACATAAATCAAACTCTAAAACATGTAACGAGCATATAATCACATTCATAACTCACTTAATTCACATATATCAAAAATTCGCAAGAAACGGAATTAAATTCGGGCACATATGGAGCAAATTGCAAAGCACTCATGCATAATCGTTAAAACTCAAGTTATACGTTAAACAAGTAACATCAAATAATCACATTAGCATTAAAATAGCACATAATTGCATAATTAAATAATTAAAGATACAAAGAACTCTCTTGTAGAAGCGTACCTGGAATGGCTGGACGAGTGGGATGTTACACAAAGTCTATAGTTGATACGTGCGTGATACATGAGGGTGCTTACTTCAATAAGTAAGTTCACTGAGGTGCCCCGTGTGAGAAGATTCCTAAATGGGAAATGAAGTTTCTATTTCAGGAAATGGAAACTTCCAGATTAGGAAATATCTCACGAGTCATTGATGTGATTAATTGATCCTTAGACTTGAGGTTTCATGTCACTTTATGAGTTAACTCTGTAGTCTTAAGTATAAGCTTTAAAGGGTGTCGCCTTAGACAACTGATTCAAGGCTTATGCTGGGGCTGCACAAGTAACTCATGAAAGTGAATGAGAATCAAGAAAGGACCTACACTTGCATTTGCAAGGTGATCTCTTATTGTGTAAGTCATTCATATGCCACATGGAGTCCTTGGCCAAGGCAGTAGATCAAGACATCAAGAAAAGGGTTTCTTGGATTAAGATCAAATGGATATGAAATGCACTTAGCTTTAAGACCAAATTATTAGGGTTTTGATTATTCCCTTACCCTAGATCTTGGTTGAGAGACAGTAAGTAGGAGGATTGTATCTCACATGAATCAATGACTTAAAGGTTCTGTCGAATCGAGACATTCCAATTCAGCTAGGGGTTAAACACCTGTTGCTAGACTATGGTCGTTTAATCTGTGGACTGATTAATTAATTAGTAAATTAATTAATTAGGGTCACTGCTAATTAAATTGAGAACCTAGAGGGTCACACACAACAACTTGGTTACATGAGTTGAGGCTTTAAAATGATTAAACGAGTTAATCAAGCCAAGAGGGTTGTGCGGGTCACGTGAGAAACCACACGTACGGGTCACGTGATTGGACACGTGTCCTTGGGACACGTGTATGTTTGTTTATATATTAAATAATTAATGTCTTAATTATTTAATAGACTTTGGTTTAATTTTGAATTAAAATGAAAGTCTTGTTTTGGAGAAAATTAATCTAGTTAATTAATTATGAATTAATTAATTAGATAAAATAAGTTATTTATTTATTTAATAAATAAAGTATAAAATTATCCAAAAGGAGTTTGGATATTTTTAGCTCTCTTAAAAGTTGATTTGAATTAGAATTCAAAGTCAAAGTTCAAAATTACTTGATGATCAAGTAATAGGAGAGAGGGACCAAATCCTTAGCCCAAAAGGACTAGGGTTTCGGCGTCCCTCCCTTTCCTATATATAGGGGAGCTCGAGCTCCCCTTAGAGAGTGATTGGCAATTATTTTGGTTCATGTGTTGAACATCATCCTTTCTCCAAGATCAAATAAACCCTAGGCTAAGCCTAAACACTAACTAGAGAACTAGCATCCTTACTAGTTAGATTGTAGTCAAGTTGGTGGACTATCTCTAGAGAGCTTCAAGTTAGAAGTTTTGAAGATTCGAGCTTTACCAAGGAGAGGGGATCAAGCCGCGAGAAGAGCGTTCTTGGGTGGCTTGAAACACTTCAAGAAAGATTATTGAAAAGTAAGTTTCTAATCTCTACGAATTTGGATATACGATTGCGAGTCCAAGATCCTTTTGTTGGAAAATTTTTAAATTTTCGCTGCTTTCTGATTCCAGTTTTCCAACAGGGTTTGGGCTTTTCCATCGAGATGGAATAGCAACTCCAAGCGGTCGATATATTGCACCTCAATTCTCCGACCCCGGTGGGGGTGGGTAACTTCACCATCTGATGGTAGGTGGATATAACCGCTCGGAAGTCTATGAGGCCCGCCGAAAATGATGTTATATGCAGAAGTCATCTCAACAACAAGATATTCAATCTCGCGTGTGGCCCGTCGAGGTAAGTTGCCCATTGATGTGATTAAATGCACTCGACCTTTGGTATAAACCTCTGCTCCATCGAAACCTATAAGAGGGGTTCGAATAGGATCTAGAAGTAATTTATCGTGTAAATTCATGCGAACAAGAGTCGAGTAAAGGATAATGTTGCTAGAACTTCCATTATCGATCAAAGTGCGAGATACAGCAAAGTTGGCAACATCGAGCGTGACGACTATAGGACAGCTAGGTGTCTCGCTCGATTGTGCCGGTACACTGATTACATCATTTTCACTAAACACTACTTCTTTGTTGATCCACGTATCTTCTGGTCGGACTTGCATCACTTCTCGAGGCCCATAAAAGCTTTGTGCAGCTGCCCGTCGAGTCTTCTTTCGAGCCGACCTCCAATCTCCCCCGGATGGCCCCCCAGAAATCATGTCAATACGACCGAGGCATGGTCGATTGTGTGGGTCGCGTTCTGTCGGGGGCTCGGCTTGACGCTGTCTTGGTGGTGACCTATCATGATGGTCTCGATTCCAAGCGTTATCGTCCATTTCTTTCACAAACTCGAGGAGGTGACCTCCTTTGATCAAGCGTTCGATCTCATCTCGTAATGCATTGCATTCAGAGGTGTTGTGCCCTTTCTATTGATGGAAGTTGTAGAATTTATTGTTCTCTCTAGTCTTCGGAGTTTCTCGCATCGGTTTGGGCTTCTTGAGGAGGGTAGGATCGATGACGTTGTAGATTTCATCAATCGGTCGCGTCAATTGCGTAAAGTGTTTTCTAGGGGTAGATCCGATCAGTGCTTCATTCTTGGGGCGAGTATCTTACTTGATTGGACGACTGGTATCTGCTTTCCGACCCTGAATCGGGCTTCTTTGAGAATTTTCCAGTTCTTCGAGTTGCATCCAGTCGCAGATGGCTGCTTGGATATCGGCTAAGTTTCGAGGCTTTTGCAAGAAGATGTATCGAGCACATTCATTGCTGATCAAGGCCTTGTGAACAATTGGTTTCAATAGGTCAATACTTGGTTCTTCTGTTTTGACCACTGCTTGTGAAAAGCGAGTGAAGAAGTCCCTAAGCGACTCATTGGGACCCTGTCTAATGTTGTATAGATAGGTCGGAGGCAGCTTGTCTCCTTTCATAGCAGAAAACTGAGCGTTGAAGCGATCAACAAGAGCCTTATACGTGGGGATGGATCGAGGAGGAAGCCTCGAAAACCATTCTAGTGCAGGCCCATCAAGGGTTGTGACAAAGATTTTAGCCCAAATATCAGGTGAGTGACCAAACATGCTCAGTTGCATCTCGAGACGAGATACATGCTTCTCCGGATCAGTTGACCCATTGTACTTGGGCAGACCGGTTGGGATCTTTTCATCGGTGGTAGTCTCGATGATTACGTCGCAAAACGGAGATTGAGCCTCTCTGTCACTGTGGTATCTCCAAGGTCATGCTGGTCGCTGGGTCGATGGTGTGTGCCGAGGGGATCTAGATCGATCGCGCCTGGTAGAATGAGACTGGTGGGGAGAATGGTTATGTGATCCTTGGCTCTCACTCTGATGTTGACTATCATGTCGACTGGGCGGCGGAGGAATTTGATTCCTGAGGTAATTCGACCTTACAATGTGTCCCCTATTTGACCTTCGAATTTGGTTTGGCCGACCGTGTGGCCCGAGTCGATCAAAGATTCCACTCGAACTGTGACGGGATACGTCGCGTTGAGAGGCGTCACGTTCCCTCCGGGATTCAGATCGTCGAGGGTGGTTATTTGTTCCTCAGGAATGAGAAGGCCGAGATCTTTGTTGGGAGGCCCCTTGTCCTCGGTGGTTGACATTTCGATGTATCTGAGTATCAGTGAGTGTCCTAGAATCGACCTCATCATCCGGTCAAAATGACAAGCTATCTTGAACCGGTCTTCTAGCATTTCCCTGAGCAGGTAATGGTTGTTGATATTGAGGTTGGTGATGCACAGCCTGTCCGACCCCAGCACAATATCCAACGGGCTGTTGATACTGCACTGGTTGAACATACCTAGGGTGATTAACCACGGGTTGAATGATTTCCACAGGTCGAGTCTGAGGGCACTCGGGCATCCGTGGCTCTCTTCCTTCCGCAGTTGCAGCTATGGCTTCATCCCGACCGCCTTTAGGTACTTGTCTAACGCGGGCGTCGAATAGACCAGTTGAGGCGGAATGATCGTAGGTGCAGCGACCTGTAAAGGGACTTGAGGGATAATGATACGAACTCCACGTACTTACCGTGAAACCCTATACCAATACTTGGAGTTCTTGATTTTCGATCGTCCACTTCAAGGTTAAAATAGAGGAGTGTGACCCGTTTGCTATAATGAGCAAGGAACCAACACTATCAGATTTGAATTATAGGAGTGTGACCCGTTTGCTATAATGAGCAAGGAACCAACACTATCAGATTTGATAAGTAATGCACCCCGTCGACTATAATGAGTCGGGAAATGACATTATCCGGTGGAGGTTTGAAACTCTGGTTTCGTTCAACTAAGAACTTGTGAGTATAACTCACTTGAATCACAATTCATTCATTTTTTGACTGAATATTTCGAACTACAAGGCTGGAATATAAAGATGCATGCATGGGAATTCTAAGAGACAATTCAGAATTCAAAGAGACAAGCTAATCCCGTCACTTTTCTTGTAGGCTGAATAAAATGGGCTTAACCTAATCTAAATGCATGCAAAATAAATAAAAAGATGGCCCAAAGTATAATATAATAGTTCAGGGCCAAATTACAATAAACTTAACACAATTTGGGCTTAAAATTCTATCAATAAGACATTGAAACAAGGTGGATTGGGTCCAGCTGAATACTTGTCTTCTTGGGGCTCTTCTTGAGTTATTTGGATCAAAAGAGATTGAACTGCTTCTTGCATTCTTTTGGACCGTGACCTTGTGATAGGTCCAACATAACTTGGTTCATCTTGAGTTGTAATCATATCATCATTTGGATCAAAGTGTGGCCTTGTTGGACCAAAGTGTGGCCTTGTCTTATGATTCACATCATCCTGATTCCTATCAGGAAGTGAGCCAGAGAGAACGTGCAGCCCTATCTCTGCGCTCGGAATATTTGATGAATGGTGATCCATCTTTTTAAGGGTTCCGACTGTTGGGGTCGGACTCTTGTAACTTTTAGGGACTCGACTGTTAGGGTGAGTCCCCTTAGTTGTTGACTCGGAGTTCATTTGTAAATAGGTAGGAACCCGAGTGTCTGTTGCTCCCATTGTAAAATCCAAAATTTAGTTAAGTGTGTGATCGAAGAAGTTGTAATCGATACACCAGCTTTAAATTATTATGTAATTTCTTTTCTGAGGTTAATCAATGATCATTTTAAGTATTCCCTCGAATTTCTTTTGATAATTAGCTTTGAGTGTTAATCGATGCTTAGGATCGAGAAGATGTTGAGGCAGGTTGCTCTAATCTTTCGAATGAATAATACTTTAATACGAGCGGCGTAAAATGACAAGTGTTAGATCGAATAACATGCATATCGAAAGGTAAGGGAAATTTTATTTATTCATCGACCAAGAAGATACATAATTTGTTTATAGATAATACTTTTTCAAGTTGTGGGCATTCCATGATCGAGGTAAGGGCCACCCATCGAGATCTTCAAGGTGATAAGCTCGATTTTTTCCAATTTCGATCACACGGTAGGGACCTTCCCAATTAGCATCGAGCTTGCCTACATGCTTAGTGACTTCGACTTTTTGAGAGGGCGTCAGCTCGAAGATTTTCTTCTCAAGGAACCTGAGAGAGTTTAAATTCTTCGAACTCTGATATGGCCTTCTTAGCTAAGGCAAGATATTTGATCATGGACTCCTCTCGAGCCTCATACTCACCACTGACCTGACCGGTGACCAGCTGAGAGTCGGTGATGACGGTAAGCTTTCTGATGTTTTGCATTTTTGCAATTTTCATTCCTGCTAAAAGAGCTTCGTATTCAGCCTCGTTGTTAGTTATAGGATATTCGAGGGCGATGGCGTATTCGATCTGTTGGCCTTCTGTACTTGAGAGGGATATACCGGCTCCCTCCCCCCCTGAGGAGGTCGAAGAGCCATCGACCAACAGGGTCCACATGGTTTGATCGTTGCTAGATGTTGGGTGAGGGTCTTTTTCGACCAGGAAATCAGCAAAGATCTGAGCCTGGTAAGCCCCCCGGGGTCGGTAAGCTACTTCGAACTGTCCGAGTTCGATTGCCCACTTTGTGAGTCTTCCTGAAACTTCTGGTTTGTCCATGACGGTTTTCAACGGTTGGTCGGTGAGAACCACGATAGGATGTGCTTGGAAGTATGGTCAAAGTTTCCGTGAGGTGTGGACCACTGCGAGGGCAAATTTCTCGATCTCGAGGTATTGTACTTCAGGGCGGTGAAGAATCTTGCTTACGTAGTACACAGGGAGATGTTTTCGATCTCGAACGGTGATTAGTACTGAGCTGATTGTTTCCTCTGACACGGCCAAGTATAGATACAGTGTCTCCCCGTCGACCAGCTTTGCAAGCAGAGGTGGGGAGGCCAAGTATTTCTTTAGATCTTCGAGCGCTTGGTCGCATTCTAAAGTCCATTCGAAATCTTTGATGTTTCGTAAGATTTTAAAGAAAGGCAAGTTCTTCTCTGATGATCGGGCAATGAACCGGTTCAATGAGATGATACGACCTACCAGTCGCTGGACATCACGGATCGAGTTAGGAGTCGGAAGCAACTGTATGCCTTGTATTTTGGTAGGGTTGGCTTCGATCCCTCTTCGGCTGACCATGTACCCGAGGAATTTCCCTCGGTCGACCCCGAAGGTGCATTTCGCGGGGTTGAGTTTCAAGTTGTATTTCCTGAGAAGGTTAAAGGCTCTTTTGAGGTGGTCGAGATGGTCGACGACTTTCTCACTTTTGACGAGCATGTCGTCAACGTATACCTCGACAGTGTTGCCGATTTCTGGCTCGAATACCTTGTTCATCATTCGTTGGTACGTTGCTCCTGCGTTCTTGAGACCGAACGACATAACCTTAAAATAGTAAATGCCGTTGAAAACTATGAAGGCCGTTTTGGGTTGATCTTGGATGGCCATGAAAATCTGGTAATAACCCTGAAAAGCGTCCATCATACTTAGTTGCTCGCATCCGGCCGTGAAGTCGACAAGCTGGTCGATCCTTGGCAATGGATAGGGGTCCATCGGACATGCTTTATTCAGGTCGGTGAAATAACGACACATACGCCACTTTCCTCCTGGCTTGGGCACAAGAACAAAGTTGTAAAGCCATTCGAGGTACTGGATCGGCATTATGTATCTGGCATCGAAGAGTTTGTTAACCTCGATCTCAATGATAGCATTCCGGGAATCGCTTTGGGGATGCAATTTTTGTTTGACTGGCTTGTAAGATGGGTCGACGTTTAAATGATGCTCGATCACCTTCCTATCGACTCCGACAAGGTCGGAAGCGCTCCAAGCGAACATATCGAGATTATCTCAGAGAAATTGTATGAGCATGCATTGTTCTTTGCCTTTTCGACCAGCTCCTATATGCGTGATTTTTTCTGTCTTTCCTGGGATCAGTTGAATCTCCTCGAGTTCTTCCGTTGGTTCGAGCTTTTTATCCTCTTGTTTCTTTCTTTTTGCAACATGAGAAGAACTCATTTTCTTTGAGTTTTCTGGGTCGATTGCATTCGGATCTACAAAATCATCTTCGATCATAGGGTCGTTGATAATCAATGGAACATGCTTCCCCGTGGGGGTTTGGGCTTTTCCATCGAGATGGAATAGCAACTCCAAGCGGTCGATATATCGCACCTCAATTCTCCGACCCCGACGGGGGTGGGTTACTTCACCATCTGATGGTAGGTGGATATAACCGCTCGGAAGTCTATGAGGCCTGGTCGGCCGAAAATGATGTTATATGCATAAGGCATCTCAATAACAAGATATTCGATCTCGCGTGTGGCGTGTCGGGGTAAGTTGCCCATTCATGTGATTAAACGCACTCGACCTTTGGTATAAACCTCTGCTCCACTGAAACCTGTAAGAGGGGTTCGAATAGGATCTAGAAGTAATTTATCGTGCAAATTCATACGAACAAGAGTCGAGTAAAGGATAACGTTGCTAGAACTTCCATTATCGATCAAAGTGCGAGATACAGCAAAGTTGGTGACATCGAGCGTGACGACCATTGGACAGCTAGGTGTCTCGCTCGATTGTGCCGGTACACTGATTACATCATTTTCACTAAACACAACTTCTTTGTTGATCCACGCTTCTTCTGGTCGGACTTGTATCACTTCTCGAGGCCCATAAAAACTTTGTGCAGCTGCCCGTCGAGTCTTCTTTCGAGCCGACCTCGAATCTTCCCCGGATGGCCCCCCAGAAATCATGTCAATACGACCGAGGCATGGTCGATTGTGTGGGTTGCCTTCTATCGGGGGCTTGGCTTGACGCTGTCTTGGTGGCGACCAATCATGATGGTCTCGATTCTGAGCGTTATCGTCCATTTTTTTCACAAACTCGAGGAGGTGTGACCTCCTTTGATCAAGCGTTCGATCTCATCTCGTAATGCGTTGCATTTGGAGGTGCTGTGCCCTTTCTGTTGATGGAAATTGCAGAATTTATTGCTCTCTCGAGTCTTCGGAGTTTCTCGCATCGGTTTGGGCTTTTTGAGGAGGGTTGGATCGATGACGTTGTAGATTTCATCAATCGGTCGTGTCAATTGCGTAAAATGTTTTCTAGGGGTAGATCCGATCGGTGCTTCATTCTTGGGGCGAGTATCTTGCCTGATTGGACGACTGGTATCTGCTTTCCGACCCTGAATCGGGCTTCTTTGAGAATTTTCCAATTCTTCGAGTTGCATCCAGTCGCAGGCGGTTGCTTGGATATCGGCTAAGTTTCGAGGCTTTTGCAAGAAGATGTATCGAGCACATTCATCGCTGATCAAGGCCTTGTGAACAGTTGGTTTCAATAGGTCGATACTTGGTTCTTCTGTTTTGACCACTGCTTGTGAAAAGCGAGTGAAGAAGTCCCTAAGCGACTCATTAGGACCCTGTCTAATGGTGTATAGATAGGTCGGAGGCAGCTTGTCTCCTTTCATAGCAGAAAACTGAGCGTTGAAGCGATCAACAAGAGCCTTATACGTGGGGATGGATCGAGGAGGAAGCCTCGAAAACCATTCTAGTGCAGGCCCATTGTACGTGGGCAAACCGATTGGGATCAAACATGCTCAGTTGCATCTCGAGACATGATACATGCTTCTCCGGATCAGTCGACCCATTGTACGTGGGCAGACCGTTTGGGATCTTTTCATCGGTGGTAGTCTCGATGATTGCGTCGCAAAACGGAGATTGAGCCTCTCTGTCACTATGGTATCTCCAAGGTCATGCTGGTCGCTGGGTCGATGGTGTGTGCCGAGAGGATCTAGATCGATCGCGTCTGGTAGAATGAGACTGGCGGGGAGAATGGCTGTGTGATCCTTGGCTCTCACTCTGATGTTGACTATCATGTCGACTGGGCGGCAGAGGAATTTGATTCCTGAGGTCATTTGACCTTATAATGTGTCCCCTATTTGACCTTCGAATCTGGTTTGGCCGACCGTATGGCCCGAGTCGGTCGAAGATTCCACTCGAACCGTGACGGGATACGTCGCGTTGAGAGACGTCACATTCCCTCTGGGATTCAGATCGTCGAGGGTGGTTATTTCTTCCTCAGGAATGAGAAGGTCGAGATCTTTGTTGGGAGGCCCCTTGTCCTCGGTGGTTGACATTTCGATGTATCTGAGTATCAGTGAGTGTCCTAGAATCGACCTCATCATCCGGTCGAAATGACAACGATCTTGAACCGGTCTTCTAGCATTTCCCTGAGCAGGTAATGGTTGTTGATATTGAGGTTGGTGATGCACAGCCTGTCCGACCCCAGCCCAATATCCAACGGGTTGTTGATACTGCACTGGTTGAAAATACCCAGGGTGATTAACCACGGGTTGAATGATTTCCATAGGTCGAGTCTGAGGGCACTCGGGCATCCGTGGCTCTCTTCCTTCCGCAGCTGCAGCTATGGCTTCATCCCGACACGCCTTTAGGTACTTGTCTAACTCGGGCGTCGAATAGACCAATTGAAGCGGAATGATCGTAGGTGCAGCGACCTGTAAAGGGACTTGAGGGATAACCTCTCGACCATTCTCGTCAAAAAGGCGGTTGCTGGTGAGATTGCGAGTAGTCATATTCGATGGCCTGTCGTTGCGTTTCCCACAGACGGCCCCAAATGATCGAGCCAAACCTCCGCCTGGTGTTCGATCGGGAGATCAGACCACGATCACTCTATTTGTTGAGTGGGGGAATCGCCACTTGACTGCTCGAAATCTACACAGGTCGTGGCAAACGTGAGCTTTGAGGCCAACTCGGAGAAGGTGGGTGTGAGACCCGGGTTGGCACTCCGACGCTTAAGTCAGGTTCGATGAAGATGATTGAAGGATTGTGCGGTGAAAAGAGTTAGGTGAGAAAAACTTACCGTGCAATAAATGAAGGGGAGCTATATATACGGTGAAGAAAGAGAGATTACCGTCTTGACGTGTCGGCGCAAGGTGTTGACAGGTGCCCCACTATGACCATACATTAAATGTGTGGTCGGCCACTCAAGTGCGGAGTGGTTAGTGGACTGATGAGCTGGCCGGTCGAGTGATATGGGTCGAGAGAACTGATCTGAGAGCCTGACTCTGGGTCGGTGGCTAAGGCGGTAAATTATGGGCGGTAACTGAAGGACTGATCTGGTGGTCGAAATGTGGCCTTCGATCGTACAGGTGGAGCAAGGTGATTGGTCCAATACGACAGCGGGTACGAGCCACATCACCGGGTGTTAAATCCCGTCTTCGGAATGTCCTCTTCCCGGATTTTCAATTGATAGTATCCTTATCTCAAGTCCAACTTTGAATATACCCCCGAACCTTGTAACATGTCAAATAAATCCTCGATGTGGGGTAGAGGATACTTGTTCTTTACATTCATCCGATTGAGTTCTCGATAATCTATGCACATTCTTAAAGTTCCATCTTTCTTCTTGATGAAAAGAACCGATGCACCCCAAGGTGAAGAACTTGGCCGAATATATCCAATCTTAAGCAACTCTTCAAGTTGAATCTTTAACTCTTTCAATTCGCGGCCAACACCCAAAATTTTCCATGTTTCGAGTTCTTGGAAAAATTGCTCAAAAATCTGAAAATTCCATAGGTAGCGGCCGCTACCATTTCATGAAGGAAATGGGTCGCGGCCGCGACCCTTCACTAATTTGCATGAAATTTCAATTTTTCAACGTTAATTGCATGGCTTTTTTGGCTCGATTTTAGTTCATTCACTTCATTAACATGTCATATATTGTGTTATCTTATGTGTTGTGAAGTTTGGTGATTTTTCGTTGAATATTTTCCGAGATATGCTTCAATGTGTCTTCTTTGGTCATAATGTGTGCATGCAAGGATTTTGCTCTTATATTTGAACCCTAATGACTATGTATTCCTTATTTTATGCCTTGTATGATATGTATACATGATCTATTACGTGTTATGATCGTTATTTGAAGTCTTTGAAGTAATTTGGTATGGAATATGGAAGTAATGAACTTAAATGGATTTGATTGATTCTTGGAACGAATGAAGTGAAAGTTTATATGTCTTTAAGATGTTAATCGTGCACATGAACATGTTCATTACATTATATACTCTTTTATGCATTCATCTCATGATCATTTCATTGCCGAGCGTCTTAATTGGTCATTTTGAGTTTCACTTCACCTTTCTTGCACAGATTTTGATCCTGTTGGAGACGAGGCCGGTCCGTGAGGCTTTTGTGTTCTTTTGTCGATTTAAGGTGGGTTTCTCTACTATTTAGATAAAATGACCCAATATACCATTATGTGCAAATTTTAACCCAAAGTATATATATATATATATATATATATATATGTATATGCATTGAGTCATTTTCGGGTAAATGATTTTGAACGTAAAACCCTTTTCTTGTAATACCCTACCGATTGTTTGGCGAGACCATGATTGATTTGGGGCCCGGGGTCTTGGTGTGAGTGGCTATCCGAGGAGGCATGGGCTGACGGTGATCCCTCACACTAGTCCCTACCAAACTACGGTGATATTGGCCCTCGCCAGGAGATTGGCGGGGAATGGGAGCTGAGCGCCATCTGGGGAGTCATGTAACCCCTTTTGGTCATTGATTGGGTGGCCGGGTTGTAACGCCCCGTTTTTCATATATGCATTATGTGATAATTTATATACATTGCATAACCTTAGATGCATTATATTTTCTATGAATTTATATGAAATAATCATTAACGTGAAAGTTACGTGAATTAATTGTTAACGTGTCTAATTGCTACTATGTGATCTTACTTGATCATTTCATGAATATGTGTACTTAATTGCATAAATTCTTTGGAGTTACTTGATCATATTCCATGAGACAATACTTGGTTGCATGACTTCATATATTAGAGGGACTAAAGTGCAAAATGTGATGAGTCATGCATCATAGTGGAAGACTTTGGATATAAATCATATTTCCTCTCTCTCATTTCATTCATTATATTTCATCAAAGAATTACACACACATTCACACACACTCATCTCGTTTCAAAACACCATGAGGAAGGAATAGATTTCAATTCATTTTCAAGCCATAAATCAAGGGAAAATTTCATATTTGGGAGCATCTTCATCATCATCATCACATCTTCATTCCTTCTTCCATTTCAACGTATATATATAAATATGTGATGAATCTCTTGAGTTGGTTATTGAGTAGAGCTTGATGATCTTGGTGTGATTCCTTGTTTATTCATGGTTAGAAGTATGATTATGATCAATAGACTTGAAGACTTGCATGAATTCATGAGTTCTATGGAAGATTGGATGATATGATTATTTGGGGTTTTGCATGATGAATTCTTGATGATTGATGCATGTTTTATGGTTTATATCATGCCTAATTGATATATATGAGTTATATACATGTTATATGTTAGTTTTGAGTTGATTCTTGCATTGATTTGGTGTTGGGAAGGCTTGGGAGCTAACTCCCGTACTTATGCCTTGTTTTTGCCCTATTTTTCGCCCAGAACACTTCCAAACGCCCTTTTTCGCCCGTTTGGCCCCTTAGTTCAATTACCAAACTCCCGTTTCACTTCCCAGAATTTTGACCCCAGAGCTCCCAAAGGCCCGTTTGGGTTTTCAGGCCATTTTTCAAACGGCCGTTTCTCCCTCATACGAACTCCGATTGGCCTGATTTTTAAACCGTTGGAAACGTCTTGAAGTCTAAAATAACCTCCAATCGGAATCACCTCAATATCTTTTCCCATTTGGGAGTTATGATCAATTCTTTTAGGTGTCACTATTTTCCCTGCCACCTACACTCGGTTAACTTCAAGCTTATGCCATTTTCTCCTCGCTTTGAACTAGGAAACGAGCCATATATCCTCGGAAAGGTCTTTGTGTCTAGTTTCATTCCCAATAAACAAAACTCAATTCCCACTTCTAGAATTAAAGATATTCCAGTTTTTCCTCAGCATGTACGTTTGCTAAAATTGTCCGTTTTTACCAAACTTCACCAAAACCTCTCCTATTGCATTCCTTTCACTTCCTTGGCTCCCGTATGTGAATTATATGATATATATATATATGGATTATTGATAATTATGCTTTTATTTGATATTCCTTAATTGTTATTTCATGGCACATTGATCATGACTTTGCCGTGCGTCGTAAATGGTTCATATGAGTCGTGTCTCATACACCTTTGTCCTTGCTACACAGATTTCCTTCCGGTTGATGAGGAGCAAGCTCTATAACCGTATCCTTGTTATTTTGTCCACACAGGTGAGGTTTAATTTCTAGATATATAGAACCCTTACAACCCTATGTGATCTTTCGGCCAAAATGTATATATATATATATATCTTTCTCAAAACCTTTATAGATTGTAAATGATTTATCGTGACATACTGAACTTATCGTGATTGATTGATTGGTTGTTTTGGCGAGTAAAACATGTTCACTTTGGGCTCGAGGGTAGTGTATTGAGTAATCCGGGGAGGCATTGGGCCGACGGTGATCTCTTGCACTATCCTCACCTATTGTTGGGGTCACCCCTGAATCCACCAGGAGGTTTGGTGGAGGAAGGAGCTCGCCGGGCATAGGGACTCATGAACCCTATGCCCAGATTGATTGGGTGGTAGGGCCTTGCAATCCTACCATCACCCGGAGGAAGAAGGGTATTGAAACTACTACTTGCGCACCGTAATTGATTGCATGATCATTTAACTCGTTAATAATTTAATTATTGGTAATGTTCACTAATTGGAGTAAGGTTGGAGAATTGTCCTCACTCGCCGGGCCACTGATTGAATTGAATTGAATTGATAACGTTTGTATTGTTAAATGGATTAGTTGTAATCTCGGGCGAGATCTATTCTAATGTTGAACTTATATTGTTTCCTTTATTAAAAACCTTACCCGAGATTATAACTTGCATGTTAATTGCGCTAATATTTATTTATAAACCCCTCACTCAGTCGTTGGTAGACTGATACCTCAACATTTTCAGGTTTCCAGGGTTGGTGCTAGGCGGGAGTCGAGTCAAGTCTAGTGGTCTTTATTTCGAGTCTAGCACGGTTCATGTACATTATTGATGCATATGTATTTTATAACTAGAGCTTGGTATCCTTGAGATCGTGTATATGGAATCATGGAAAATGCACTTGATGATAATGATATAAACTTATAGTAAACATTCTCTTTGATTGTTATGCTTTGTTGTATATAATTGAGGGTTAGTCCCGCCTAACTAGAAGTTTATTTTCTTTTGTCACCCGTTCGCTATAGTCTTAGTTCATGTACGGATCATCTATTTCGTATGTGGACTGAGCTATAGTGCGGGGGTGTGGCATCTCGGCGTTCCGGGTGCTACACGGGTCTTGCAAACCCGTCCACCAATCCGGAGGAAGAAGATGTATATGACCGATTGACTAGAATCGATTGATTGTGCACAAAAGAATGATATGCATGAAAAGAAATAAAGAATGAACGATTAATGAATTACACAAGGTGTTGGTTGGAGATAATGCACGCCCACTCGTCGGGCCACGAATAACCTATTGTAAAATGATTGTTATAATCCCTTTTGATGCTTTCTTTATCTCACCCACTTGGGAATTGCTTCTAAAACCTCATTTGGGATTATAACTTGCATGTGATTGTTTAAATACCGTTGTATACTATACTTATGCCTGTTTTATACCCACCAGTCCCTTTTGGACTGAACCCGTTTGGTTTTCAGTTGTTTGTGCAGGTGTTAGGGAGCTAGGCGGGAATTCGAGTCGTGAGGTCTTGCATTCGTTTCTAGCTCTTGTATTTTTGGTCGTACACTTGCATACTCTTACCTCTGATTATTGTATTTACCTTATGACTGTAACGTTTATGTTTGAGCCTTGATGGCATGTGAATGTTGTATCTGAATTATAATTTTGGAGCTTGAATGCTCATGGTATATATATATGATATATGATCGGTTATTGCTTCCGCTTTAATGGTTTGCTTTGATTTATGGTTTAAGGGTTAGTCCCGCCTAGCCTAGAAAGTGTGTGTGTCCCCGTTCGCCGTGACTTAGCTCGTGTGTAGATTATCCATTTCATATGCGGGTCGGGCCTCGGTGCGGGGGATGTGGCACCTTGCGCTCGGGTGTTACAGTTTCAAATATGCCTCAAGTTGTATTTTCAATTGAAGGATAAATTCGAATACCTACAAAAAAAGGAATTGTTTATCGTAAAGAGCAAATAGTGGGAATAAAATTGAGAAAAAAAAATGAGAATAATACGTTAAAATACTAATCTATGTTAATCGCAACCCCCCCCCCCCCCCCCCCCTCGGTCGCGATTAAAAAATGAACTTAATCATTGGAAAAGAAGGGCTATGCGCGGGCCAGAGATTCACGCGCTTAACCCGAAATTTGTAATCTTGCATAATTAACAGAAATTAAGTGATATTAAAAACGATAAAATAGGCTAATCTCACCTATCTAACACTTTCTATAGATAATATAAATAATATTTGAACGGATAATTCCTCAAAAATCCCCAAGTGTAAACTGAATTTCCTTTTCACTCCCCAATTTTGAAAAAGTTCCTGTTCACTCCCCAATTGAAAAACAAAATTCCTTTTCACTCCCCAAGATTGTATAATAATTCAGGAATTGCGTACATTTTTTAGGGAATTGCATATAAAAATCCCGGAATCTCGTATATACGACATTTTGAGATTTTTATACGCAATTCCCTTAAAAATGTACGCAATTCCTAAAGACAATGTACGAACATGTACTGTTTGTGGGGACCTAAAAAGAATTTGTTTTTCAATTGGGGATTGAATGGAAACTTTTTCAAAACTGGAGACCTAAAAGGAATTTTTTCAACTTTTTGGTACTATTCAAAGATTTTCCCATATTTGAACCTCGTACTATATATATATTTAAAAAAAAAAAAAGTAAAATACAAGAAAAAGAAAAACCACAACTTTGTACACGGTATGGGATCGGTAAGTAAAAGTAACTTCATCCGGGTGCATTGAAGCTTGTGCAGGAGACCTTACGGGATTCATGCCATATTCCAATCAAGACATTCCACGTGTCCCGTCAACCTAACGACCTCACGTCGCCACCGTAAGATCTTGCACCGACTCCACACACCGATCTCTTGTCGAACACGTGTCTCTAGTCACACTTCCTGTCTCCGGTCACTTTGAAATCCTCCACCGGCTATAACCCGTAGCTCCACCCATTCAACTCGCGCTAGGTATATATACACCGATCAGCAGCTAAAAATTTCTCTTTCTTTCTTTCAGCGAATTGCTTACTCTATTTCCAGGTTAGCATGTTAAATCTTTACTTTCTCTCAATTTTCTTCAAATTAAATATCTATAATTCGAAATTATTTTTGAACTTGCTTTCTTTTGGTGGTCAAGTTCAAAGACTATTTTTTTTTGCTTTTTTCTGATATCAGTGTAATTGTATATCTCCTATCTTTGATTTGAAGTAGTGGGAGTTCAAGACGATGTTAAATGGAAGCTAATTTGATTGTGTATGCTACTAATTATCATTGCGTAACAGAAATTGCTTATTTGAAGTGGATTTTCAGTTTGATCTCCTTCTTATGTTTATGACGGAAGGCTCTGATTACGTTGGAGATTTTTCTGTTAACTTGTTTTTTTTTTTTTTTAATTATTTAAGTAGACTGTTATTGATTCATCGGATGTTGCCTGTTCGTTCAGGTCTTTGTTGCTAAAGTTTGTGCCTTGTTAGGTTTAATCTCAGTGGTCGTCCATTAGGGTTTTCTCGGTGTAAACTTTGGGTGTATGGATTTCGAAGTGAACATTGCGATGAGTTTTCTTTCCGTAGTTGCTCCATATAAGCTCCGACTTGTTTTCTGGGGTTCAGTTTTAATTAAGCTTGTATGCCTGTTTCTTTATTAGCTGTGTTTTGTTACTTGCTGATGTTGCTGCTCCATATTATTCCTGCAGAAACCCAAGGAATACTACTTTGGAATTTTTGTGTTGGTGGAGAAGCAAATGGGTATGAGAATGTGGTGATGAAAAAGTAGCTATTATCTTTTTTTGTTGAAAGGGAAGTGCATGAAGTTAAGGTTTTTCTCAGGTGTAGTTAGAGTGAGGCTCGTCTTCTGTACAGTAGCCTGTCTAGAAGTTGCTGCTGGATAGCCGTTTCGTTACCAACTTAAGCACCAGTGGAGGCAATGGTGCCTTCTAGGGTGGCTGGAGGAATGGCACAATCATCCTCAAGCTCCGGAATATTTTTTCAAGGAGATCTACAGTCGCAGGGTACCGGAAACTCTCAATTGAGTTCAAATTTTGGGAACTCTTCACATTCTATACCTGGACATGGACGTGCTAATATGGGCCCACTTTCGGGGGATGTCAGCAATGCAATCTTAAATAGCGTGCCAAGCTCTGGACCTAGTGTTGGGGCAAGTTCTTTGGTCACTGATGCCAACTCAGGACTTTCAGGAGGTCCTAACCTGCAGAGAAGTGCTAGTTTTAATACTGATTCTTACATGCGGTTGCCTGCTTCACCCATGTCATTCACATCCAATAACATCAGTATTTCTGGTTCTTCTATCATGGATGGATCCTCTGTTGTGCAGCAGAGCTCAAATCAAGACCCAGGTTCGCAAGCTCAGCAAGCTCAACATCAGGGAGCTTCAAGTGCTACATCTTTGCCCCCTACCTCTCGGATGGGGCAAGTCCAGCTCCCTGGTGGTCAAAGAGTCCCCAATTCTTTCATTCAAGACCCAACTACTATATCTCAGCTGCAAAAGAAACCTCGCTTAGATATCAAGCAGGAAGATATTCTACAGCAGCAGGTTTTGCAACAGCTGCTCCAGAGACAAGATCCGATGCACTTGCACAATCCCAATCCTCAGTTGCAAGCTCTAATTCAGCAACAAAGACTAAGGCAGCAACAGCAGCGCGAACAACAGCTTCTTCAGTCTATGCCACCCATGCAGCGAGTTCAGTTATTGCAGCAGCAGCAGCAACAACAGCAGTTGAGACAGCAGCTTTTACAGCAGGGTCTGCAACCTGCATCAGGAATGAAGCGCCCCTATGATGGTGGTGTATGCTCACGCCGACTAATGCAGTACCTTTATCACCAGAGACAGCGGCCTGCTGTGAGTATCTGATGGCATATCACTTGATCTGTAACATATGTTTAGTATGTTGTACTCTAAATTTTATCCCATTTGATGCTGCAGGTTATATATTAACCACATGAGTTTGTTTCTTTATTGTTTTTTAGTAGTTCCTATTTTAGGAGTTCCTTTTAACAAATTTCTGTGACATGTTATGTAATTGGTCTTTCTAGGATAATACTATTGCCTATTGGAGAAAATTTGTGGCCGAGTATTATTCTCCACGTGCAAAAAAGAGGTGGTGTCTATCCTTGTATGATAACGTTGGGCATCATTCTCTAGGGGTCTTTCCGCAGGCAGCAATGGTAATTTTCTTGGATCACAGATTAGTACTAATATTTTTACTGCTTTTGACTTGACCTTTTATCTTATAAAGAATCTCTATGCTAGTTAGTTGTTGAAATGAGTTCCTATAAGTTTTTCTGACCTGATTTCTGTTTCTCCATGGAATTTATATCCATGTTTTTCATGAAGCATAACTTACCATGTTGTTTCTATTTGTTCAGGATGCATGGCAGTGCGATATTTGTGGTTCAAAATCTGGAAGGGGATTTGGTGAGCTTTACCTAGTATAACTGTTATTACGCCTGATTGATTTATCTTCTTGTTGCAATTCGTTTATCGTGTATTGCCATTCTACTTGTGAACTAAGCTGGAATAAAGGAAGAGACCATGTCATATCGTGTTGCTGCTGTAATTTATATTGGTAATTAACTTGTAGGTTTATTGTGGTTAGAAGTCTCAGTTTCACATGCATGTCTTGTACTATTTGCACATTTGTGTGGGATAGATTCATTTGTTTCCTGTTCATCTGAACAAGGAATTGCAACTATGGGCCTAAAAATTTGTTCCGAGCCTCGTCGATTATGAATCCGCAGTGCAAATTATGTACTTAGATGACAGCTTATGTGACTCATTGTCTGAGGGATGATTCTTTCACTCCACAAGATGTGTGGGATCTGCACAAGCAACTACTATTTCCTGTTCCCTATGTAATAGTTACATGGGAAAACTAAATTGTGATGTAATTGATCAATTTCGAGCTTGATGTTTCATTAACTAGCCTGCAAGCATCCTGTGCCATCAATTCCAAATGGTAAATTGTTAGCAGGAATTCTGAATTTCTCTTATTAATGGTAGCTTCTGATCTGGTATAGATTACCATGATGGGGGCCGGGGGGAGAGTTGATGGGTGGTCCAAGTAAAGCATAGAGTTTATTTACTTGGTTTGTGGACTTCATTATCTAGGATTTGCCACACTAACCTCATTGTTCATCGATTGTGTTCCAATACTGTTGACCCGTCACTTTTTCCCTCTGTAGTCTTGTGCTTGTATTCAAAGTGTGGAGCATGGTGGTGAATTTTGGCTGTATTGAATATACAAAAAGAATCTCATTATGTAAACCGAAAATTGATAGCCTCAGATTATGTTCCAGTCTTTCATACAAAAGCTCCTCGCATTCGCGTTGAACACTGAGATCAAGATTGTCACACACTGAACCTATACATTAATGGGCTGATGAACCTGAACACGAGAAATCCTAGAAATCAGCAAAAAACAGAAGATCTCTTTAGAGGTGTTTAAGTCCAGTCTCTAAATTCCTTGTGCTCCCGTCTCTAAATACCTTGTGCATCTGCAGTTTGAACCGTGTATATATTAGTGAGCCTGTGAACCTCCTCTAAAACTTCTATTCCCTTTTGGCTTTTAACAGAAGCAACTTTTGAAGTGCTACCCAGACTTAATGAAATCAAATTTGGAAGTGGTGTTGTGGATGAGCTTCTTTTTCTAGACTTGCCTCGTGAATGTCGATTCCCTTCTGGGATGATGATGCTGGAGTATGCAAAGGCTGTTCAGGAAAGCGTATATGAGCAACTTCGTGTTGTTCGTGAGGGTCAGCTTCGTATTGTTTTCACCCCTGATTTGAAGGTAAGCTGAAGGCTTGTCCTAAGGTTTTGTACTCTTTCTGTGTTGGGAGGATATCACTCATCTTAAACTTCTTCAGATATTATCTTGGGAGTTTTGCGCACGGCGTCATGAAGAACTTCTTCCTCGTCGATTGGTCGCACCACAGGTAAAATCCGCTTGATGAATTTTCATGCTTTCAAATCCTAGTCGATGAGGGGAAAAATGCATTATTTATGTCCAGCATGGTGTAAGGATATTGCGCACTTTGATATTCTAGTTACCTATTGTGTATTTCATTGGCTTCCTTGCATAGTTTCGCGAGGGGTTTAATTGATCTGTCCTATTGCTAGCAAGACATTATTTACTCAACTTATAGAGTGCAATTTGTACTGCAGGTGAATCAATTACTGCAGGTTGCACAGAAATGCCAAAGCACAATATCTGAAAGTGGACCTGATGGCGTGTCTCAACCAGATTTACAAGCAAACAGTGTAATGTGAGTGCCTTTTCAGTTATGTGGATACTGTCCTTTTTTCTTTGTCTAGTACTCGAGACACAACTCTAGATTTCGCTCAGACTTTCTGCCCACTCATTTGTCCTAATCTTTTTGCTAACTGGTGTTAGGGTCCACTGGATCTTTTCAGTTTCTATACTTCTTCACGAAGATTTGTAGACAGCCCACTTAGAACATTTGTGTCAATCATGATTGTGAAATGAGATTAAACTTTGTTTGATGATTCATTACCAGAAAGTTTCTCGCTAAGCCAGAACCAGCTCCTTTTATTCTTTCAGGATTTTTTTTTTTTTGTTTCCTAGCTAGCATGAGTGGTTTAGTGCATTGGGAGTGTTTGCAAACTCTAAAAATAAGCACTTATGAGATAAGTGTTTATTTTCAGCAGTTTTGGAATGTTTGGGAAATCAACTTTTGTTTAATTTCAGAAATAAGCCAGCGTAGGACATGCCATGCTTTTGGATTCTGCTTCTCCTTATACGGTTTTTTAGATTTATTTAATATTCTGTTTTGACAATAATATACTTGTTAAAACATTAATATTCCTAAATTAACCTTTTTACATACAAATACAACTTTAAGGTTTATATGTTCATTTATTTTTTTTTTTTCTACTTGTTAAATCTTCTCCTTTTCTCGTCCAATCAGAATTTCATAATCTCAAAAAGTTTTATAACTAAAAAATTTCTGCAATTACTAAGTAAATCTTTTCTCATTTCTTAATTTTTATAAATTTATAAATAAAAGTATATACAGAATAATTCTATGTATAATTAATTATAAATGATCTTATTCAAAATTATAATAATTTATAATAAGTTTTATATTAATATAATATTTAAATCATATTATAATAATCTAAAATGTTTTGAAGTATTTCAGGATAAATTAGTAACTTCATAAAAATTAAAAGTGACTATCAACTTTTCTTTGCAAACACTGGATTATTTTTTTGCTTGTCACTTTTTTTTTTTTTCCAAACACACAATTGACTATTTTTTTGCTTATCACTTTTTTTTTTCCCCAAAAACTCATTGCTTTACTACTGCAATTTTTTATAACTTTTAGTTATGCTTTAACTTCTATTAACTTCTACTCATAGAGTAGAGTTTGCAAACACCCCCTTTGTGAACTCTAGGTTAAGCAGTCACAAATAAGTGGAATATTATCTTCAAAAACAAGTGTAACATGGTTCGATCACCTTGAACTTAACTTGATCTTGTTTTTCCATCTTTTATTTGAGAAATATGGTTTAAGCTTAAATGCTAACCAACTGTATTTATGTCATTATTCACCACTCACCGATTATGCTAATAATTTGATTGTTCCATCATGAGATGAATGATACAGAATATGGCTTTGTGTATTTGGTAGTTGTGTTTGCTATGTCTTCTTCAGATTGCTTCTTTGAACCACATCAGGATCAGGTCTATATCTTCCCTCTTAACACAATATCTGTTCTACTTCAGGGTTGTAACAGCAGGACGTCAGCTTGCCAGGAGTTTGGAGTTGCAGTCACTAAATGATTTGGGCTTTTCAAAAAGATATGTGCGGTGCTTGCAGGTATTTCAACCAGTTCCAATTATCTCAAGTCTGCTTGTTTATTTTCCTGGTGATTCCTCAAAATTATTCTTTTATTAATAGATAGCTGAGGTTGTCAGTAGCATGAAGGATCTGATGGATTTCAGCACAGAACAAAAAGTCGGCCCTATTGGTAAGGAATAGGCCCCATAGTTTGAGACATGCAGTTTCGCTGAGTACGATAATGGCTACAAGTTTACTTTATAAGTCCTACCTTATTTGAATATCTTACCAACAGATTTTTATAATATATTCGCAGACGGCTTGAAAAACTTTCCCCGACATTCCTCTACGCCCAAGAATCAGATGCAAAAGATGCAAGAAATGGAGCAGGCGGGTGGTGCTACTCAGGGTCTGCCAACTGATCGCAACACACTCAACAAGCTAATGGCATTGCATCCCGGCCTCAATAATAACTCAATAAACAATAACCAACAAGTGGTTGGTCGAGGGGCTTTGGCTGGTTCAGCACAGGCCGCCCTTGCTTTGACCAACTACCAGAATTTGCTTATGAGACAAAACTCAATGAGCTCAAACCAACACAGTTCGCTTCAGCAGGAGGCTTCGTCCCCCTTCGGTTCTTCCAGCCAACCCCCAACAACTCCTGGGCCTTCAGGCATTTTAGCAGGAACTGCACAGAATTCACCGGTTGGTGGATTTTCAAGCGGCCAAGCTTTACAACAGCAGTTGCAGCAGCATTCACCAAGCGGGAGTGGATTAGTACAGCAAAATCAATCTCTGACCTCACAAGGGAACCAAGCAATACAACAACAAATGATGCAGCATTTGCTGCAGGATATGAGCAATAAGAACAATGTGGCAAACCAAGTTGGCAATATGTCGAGGGATTCTTTGAGCTTTAGGAGCTCCCCAGCAACTAACTCACAAGGCAATATCAATGGACACCCACCAAGCAGAAGCAATAGCTTTAAAGCTGCATCGAGTGGAGAATCTCCAGCTGCTGTTGGCAATATTGGGTTCGGTTCAAAAACATCAGATATGACACAAAATCTTCACTTACCTGATGATGAGTTGGTTTCGGATGCTGCACATGATTTCACGGAAAATGGCTTTTTTAACAGTGATCTAGATGATAACATGAACTTCAGCTGGAAGGCATAACTGACATAGTGTGTTCTGCTATAAAGTTATATGGTTGAGGAGTGCAATCTGAGGATGTCTTTGTACAGGCTGTTCTAATTACGTGTTTTTTTTTTTCCCGTTCGTAATTATTAATTCTGTTCCTGATTATGGAGCTTCTTGGTGGTTCTGTAGCACGCAACATAACTTGTGGTTTTCCGCCTCTAGTGCTTGCAAGTGTAATCTATTGAAACAAATTTTAAGATCTTCAGTTTGTGTTCAGTTTGTAACCAGGTGCCCGAAATTTAACTTGGATGGTGCAGCACTTTTACTCTGCTTGATTTACATCTGGAAAATCTGCCCAACTTTCCTCTGAAAGTTAATATAGACTAGCAATTCTGGCATACTATGCGTGTGTAAATAATAAAATTATAATTATTTAAATATATATTAAATTAAAATTTTTATGTTCATATTTGTTTTTAATATAACTAAAGTTTAAAAACTAAGACAAAATAGAAATTAGAAAATATGAGAAAAAATAAAAATATATAATAGATTAAGGCGGTTAGTCTCTTAAAAATAATTAAAATATAAATTAAAAAATATTTGAAAAAAAATAAAAGAAATTAATTAAATAAAAAAAGAAATTAGAGACCAATCCAAGAGATCACACTTGGGTCTCCCGTTTAATAATAGAGTAAATTAATTAATTAAATAAAAAAAGAAATTAGAGACCAATCCAAGAGACCATACTTGGGTCTCCCGCTTAATAATAGAGTAAGATGAACATAAACGAATTGAATAAGGGGGATTGGCTGTGTGTCGATTTTGTTGCTTAATTTGCAAATCAGTTGAAATCACTCTTTTTTTCTTCCCTTTTTTGGGTGTTTTTGATAGCACAATTATTCGGAACCTCTTCGAGTGATGTGTTGTTGAATTGATTTTGACACAGCGAAAGCGTACAATTGCAAACAAGCAGATCAAATGTGGTACAATTGCAAACAAGCAGATCAAATGTTGACGCCGAGGTTTGTGATTCTGACCAACAGTGATTCTGATCAACAGTAAGGCACGAAACGATCTATAACGATTGGGGCATCTGGAGGCACGGCAATGTGTCGTGAATTTCAATTTCAGGTTTAGCTGCATATCAAACATTAGGCTTTGCTGAATATGCTTACCTGGCAACCTTGAACGTTGCAAGATACATATATTTTACAGATTGGGTGGATTGTTCGAATGTTCTCAAAATTAGGGGCAATCACGCAATAAAAAGGGATTTGCAAGTGGCAAAAACATGAACCAAAGATATCATTGTAAAAGACATCAACATATAGAGCCATATGAACGGACACGTAGGTTTTTGGTGTCAAATAGACAAACCAAAATCAACCAAATAGATCCGTGTACGTGTGTTTAAAAAAAAAAAAAAATAGATACGTGTACACCAGCATTGTTAACCTCAAATCAGACTGCAAATGTTAAGTAATTATTTTTGGGGGGTTTTACATGGAACCCCCACATATTATACGAAAAGTTCTAAAAAGACCCTACGAAAAAAAATTATCTTTAAAAATCTTATATTTATTTATTTTTTTTAATGAAAAAACCTAAGCCATGTGTTTGGCTTGCACTTGTGTTGACTGCGATCATTTAGGTCTTATGACACCATTTTGGATTGTATAATGACTTTAATGTCCTTATTGAATTAGTTTTTTGTTTTAAGTTTTTAATCCTATGTTCGTTGAAATATGCATAAAAAGTCCTGCACATAAAATTTGAAAAATAGATCTATCCCACAATGATAATTAATTTAAAGGAATAATATGTTTCATTTAATTAGCAAACAATTAGATAATTAATTAACATATAATTTTTTAATTAAGAAAATAATACGAAATTTACTTTATAAAATATTATAAAATTAATTTTTTTTTGTGTGTGAATACGTTGTAAATACTAACTGTAAAATTAAATTTTATACTATTAAAAAAAAATTAAATTTTATAAAAATTTCCCAAACATTATGAACATCAATTAAATAATACATTGATATTATAAAATTTAAAAGTTTATATAGAATACATAAGTAATACGTTGTAAAATACTAATACTAAAATTAAATATTATAAAATACCCCCAAACATTATGAACATTAATTAAATAATCTTTAATAAACAAAATATAAAAATACACAAAAAAAATTATTACATAAAAATTTGATAGAAAAAATTGTTGGTGGTGAGGCTTATGGGTCTGGATTTTGGAAGATATGGGCAGCGCCGCCGCCAGAACGACGGCGTTTGATCGAAAAATCCCATGAAGAAGCGTGAAGAAGATCAACCAGGTGGTGCATACGGAGGCGAAAAAGACGCCATCTCCACCGTCTGTCTGGTTGCTTGGTGTCGTGGTGGTGGTTGCTCTGTGAGGTGGTGGTAGTGGCAGCAGCGCGATGGTGGTTGCTTTGTGTGGTGGTGGTGGCGGTGTAGCACCCGCAACGATAGGCGCCACATTCCCCACACCATAAGTCTAGTTCACGTATGAAATAGATAGTCCATACATGAATCGGACTCATAGCGAACGGGTGACAAAGAAAAACGATCCTGGCTAAGTGGAAATCTAACCCTGTACCAATCAATCAATCAAAGAGTACTCGAAGTGCAGTGCAGAAGTAATAGAGCTAAGCATGAATTTCAATAATGGCTACAAGCCCAATTCATATCATAAGCATAAATTAAATCCAACATGCAACCTAACAACTGGTTCGACTAAGCACGCAACCTGTCCCGAGTCAAATCCAATAATATCAAAATTGGCACACAGGCCCAAATACATAAAGAGATACAACTTAAATCATAACAATGTGAAATGAGACTCGAGTGTACAAGTGACTCAAACAAGAAAGCTAAGATCCGACTCCTGCCTAGAAAAACCTGCAAGAAGCTGGAAAAGTGGGAAAAAGGGGTCAGTCTCTAGAAGATTGAGTGAGCAGGAGCAATACATATATATATAAACATTCACATGCAAGTCATGAATCCCAAACAAAGTTTTATTTGAAATTAGTTCCCGTGAGGGGCAAGAATATACCGAGATAATGCTCGAACTTTACGACTAATTCATATTAAATTCATTACGTTCGTAATTCATGAATAATCATTGTGGCTTGGCGAGTGAGCGTGCGTAATGTAGCACCCCCGGACTGAAGGTACCACATCCCCCGCACCGGGACCCGACCCGCATATGAAATGGGAAGTCCATACACGTGCCGAATCACGACAAACAGGGACTCACTCACTCGCTATGCTAGGCGGGAACTAAACCTCCAATACCAAATAACCAACCAACAAAAACAATAGTAGGTGCGGAAGCAAAGCGTATAACCAATCACAGTGAAAACATAAAAGACGGGTTCAACTAGCATAGATACCTAATCCCGGAATTCAAACATAAACATAAATCATAATTCATAATTCACGAGTTCAATCTATCCCTAGAAGCCTGCCCCGAATTCATAGGAATAAAAACTTAACAATTCATACATTCTTGTACAACTTATCCAATATACAGTATGCGTGAAGTGACTCAAACTTAGACATAGAACTTGACAGACTCAGAATCCCGCCTAGCACTCCAAAACCTGCAAGAACTGAAAACAAAGCCGGGTTCAGTCTATAAGAGATTGGTGGGTATAAAACAGGATACAACATATATAATATTGTAGAATTTAAACACCCACACATGCACGCTATAATCCCGTGCGAGGTTTTTAAGATATTTCCCAAGTGGGTAAAACAAAGGAAAACAACGCTCGGGATTACAACCATCAAATTCATTCATTTCATTACATTCATGTGGTCAGTACGTGAGCCCTGGCAGGTGGGCGAATATCTCCAACCTGCTCCTCGTGTGTGCATATCAATTCAATATTTACATTAACGATCATACACATTCATACATATTCATTCATAATCAATCATAATCATTATCATTCATAAACATAAACACTTACACTTTTTTCCTCCGGGTGGTGGACGGGTTAGCAAGACCCGACCACGGTCCATTCCTCGCTAATCTCCTAGCGAGGGCCGGTATCACCGTAAATGTGGTGGGACTAGTACAAGGGATCACTGTCGGCCCTTGCCTCCCCAGATCGCCACTTGCACTAAGTCCCTGGGCCCGTGTGTTCAATCATGTCCACGCCAAAAATCATAAGGTGGGAATTCATAAAAGAAGGGCTTTATGTTAGAAATCATTTACTCTTTTTGAAAAGACTCGATATATATATATATATGTAATGTTTTGGCTCAAATCTTTCACATAAGGGATATATCAGGTCATCGTAACTAATAGAAGAGAAACCCACCTGTTACACCTTACCGAACAATACCAAGAAGTAAAGAAGGCTTGAAAGTAACCTATGAACCCGACACGTCTCGGCCCTGGAGAAAACTGTAAAAGAATTGACACAGTGCAAACGTGAGACTCAAGACTCCACATGAACCACATATGACGCACGACAATGCTATGCACATGATATGAATACATAAAAGATGATACTATGTAATGAACACGTTCATGTGCACTATTAACGCATTTAAGGCATATAAACAAGCAATTCATTCATTCAAGGAAGCGTTCAAACTCAATAAAGTTCATAATTTCACGTTCCATATCAATTCAATCCAAGAATTTCATATAACAATCATAACACGTACTACTTCACGTTTACAATTAGAAAATAGACAAGTAAAAACGTTCAAGTCATGATTGACAATTAAATAACGCGAAATAGATAACGATTAAATTCTAAAATTCAAATAAATTACTTAATATATAAAATATATACAATATACATAAATATATACACATGCACATGCATAAAATATACTAATATATACACATTACTTATAATTTATATATATACACATGCATGCAACCATATATATATAAGTATATCTCATGCAAGAATATATATATTAAATATATACTACAAAATTCATGCATGCATTTATACATATATATAGGTACGTACACAATATATATATATATATATATATATATATAAACACCATGCACACACACCATTATATATATACTAGTAATTTTGGCACACTCGTTGCGTGTGCAAATTATAAAATTCTTTTGTTTAAAATATATTTAAATTAATTTTTATATTAATATATATTTTATCAGTATTTTTAATATAATTATTGAACTAATATAAAATAACATAAAAGCATAAAATATCTAACAACACTATCTTTAAAAAAAAAATACAAAAGAAAAAAAAATTGAAATAAGGTGAGAGAAAAGATAGGATAAGATAAAAAAAATGTAAAAGAAGAAAACACATAAAAATAAGTAAATAGAAAAGAAGAGAGAAAATCGCAAGAGAAGAAAACTGACAGGATAAAAAATAAATAAATAGAAAAAAAGAAAAAGAGGACACCAAGAGACCACCTTTGCCTCTCGCGCTTAATAATATAGTATAGATAAATATACCATGCACAAATACAAAATTACAAACACACACACACACACACACAATCTATATATATATATATATATACGCAGCACCAAAAGAAAAGAAAGAAGAAGCAACACCAAAAGAAAAGAAAGCAGCAGTGGAGCAGGGCATTCCCCGCCCGGGTAAAAATCCCGTTCAACCTTCCCCGACCGGGGAAGGAGATGCAGAAACTCTCTGCACAAGGTGTCCCCGCCTGGGGACAATCCTGTTCAAACTCTCCCCGCCCGGGGAGAGTGTTGCAGAAACAGAGCAGCAGTTCGCGTAGGAACAGGGCAAGGAAAATGAAGGCAAAACAGGGGCCAAAACAGGGGCAACACATATAGTAACATGTACACTCACAAGATGATGAAAACACCAAGAAATCAGCACAAAACAACCACCGTTTCAGTCACATAGTTCACGCAACAGCAAGGTTCAAGGAAGAGCAGTTTATTGCTTGAAATTTCTCCAAGTTCATTAATGGAAACTCAATAAATCTTCAACTACCACCAAATAAATGACCATACATAAATTAAGGGAAGTAAAGTGGTCACTTTCATGCTTTAAAACCAATAAAAACTCCAAGTAATCAATGGACCCAAGAATATCATCTATAACCTATCTATTCATTCAAGCTTGCTAATCTCCATGAAAACTAGCTCAAAATTAGGGATGCATGCATCAAAATGACCATAAATGAAAGTATATAACTATCCTAAACTCACCTTGTGGATTGGATGAAGGTTGGAAGAGATTTGAGCTCCAAAATCTCCAAGGTTTGTGGGTGACGAAAATGAAACTGAGATTCTGGAAGTTTGGATGAATTTTCTCGTTTGTGTGAGGGTTGGTTCGGTTGGGATAGAGTGAGGGATGATAGTGGACTGAACTAAGGTTCCAAAGACTCCAACCATGGTTAATTTGGTTAAGGTTTGAAAAAGTTATGACCATTTTAGTAAAGTGTGGCAGTTTTGGCGGCCGTTTCGTATTTCGGTTGGATTTCGGAGGTTCAAATGATCTTGGAAAAATATGAGGCTAAGCTCATTAAACCTGAATCTTCGATATGAGTTCAATGAAGTTAACGGAACTCGATTCCGAGTTCCCGAGCTCAAGATATCTCATACGGAACCAAGGGTGCGCTAATTGCTCGTTAGAGGGATTTGGTTCCACAACTCAAAATAAATTTGTTACCACGTCAAACGAGATTGAAAACATGAACGAGCATATAGACATGTTCATAGCACATAAATCTACGACATACTAAATTTTCACGAAATTTCGATATCAAATCATGTAAGAACGAAGCGCGATTAAATCACTAAAAAACAATGCATTAACAATTTCATAACATTCCCAAATTAAATAAACACATTTAAATTCCATTTTTAAATAAATAAAAAGTCAATGATTTAATGTTGGAAGTTAATTAATATAATTAAGGATATAGTTAATTAAAATTAACATTTAATTATCAATTAAAAGTACTAATTAACGAAATAAAATATAATAAAATAAAATAATAATAACAATTTATAATAAAATTAAATATAATATAAGCACATTGGGAGCAAGTTTTCGTATTTAGGAACTATTCATCATCTTCAACAAAACCATGGATTCAAGCACTTAAAGCAGATTCAATTGGGAGAAAGCGAAGCACTCGAAGAGAGGAATACATTGCTTACCTTGGATCGTTGATCGGGAAAGAAATGGAATCGAAATCTCGAGCTCAAAGATTGGGATGAATAGTAGATTTTTTTTTCCTTCTTCTCTTTAACAATGAGAGAAAGGGAGAGGTTCGGTCCTCTTACGGCCAAGAAATCGGTTCAGTTCAGTTCACGATGGGTTCGGTTCAAACGACTAGAAATTAAATCGGTAGAGGATTCAAACAGTTGTGGAAAAAGGCGAGGCTAGATCCATTGGGCCCGAATCGTCGAAACAAATCCAATGGCGAAGTCAAAATTCGAATTCGAATTTCCGAGCTCAAGATGGACATAAATGGCCCAAAACACCCTTAAATATTGGACAAATGGCCCAAGTCGAGGTTCCTAACTTGTGAATATTGGACAATTGAGTCCAAGTACATTTAAATAAATTCTAATAAGCACACAACTTAAATAAAATTCACGTTGACACGTTAGGCATGAAACGTCACATAGTTAAATAATTAAAACACGTAACACTTGGTCTGACCTCACTCGTGACGTCATACCTGAATAGTCTTGAAAACACGGGGCATCACAGGCAGTGTTGGCGGCGGCTGCGCAGTGGTGATTGCTTGGTATCACGGTGGTAGGGTTTTAAATTTGGAGGAAAATTTTGAGTTGTAAGACCATAGTGTGAAAGTGGTAAATAAATATTAGATATATTTATTATCTGAAAATATTTTGAAATATGTAAGGGTATATTAGGAAATTTATACAATTTTGTTGACCAAATAGATTCTAGGGGCGGTGAGCAAATGATATAAGACTCAAGATTTTTTGAACTTTTTTTTTTTTTGTCAGGGCTTTTTGTACATTCTCGATAAAACACAGGGGTTTTGGCGCATATAGTTTTTTTTTTTTTTTTTTTTTTTTTTTTCTGTATACCATGTTACAATTAACATAAAAAAAATTCTAAATGCTCATAGGGTTTGCACCATCTTGGTCTGGAACCCGTACAACTAGCTACCTGCACATATATCAGTCCATCAGATAAAGTGTGCACACTAGAATCGACACTATAATTTGCATTTATACTGAAGAATTAAACTTACAAAGCGGAATAGTAAAATCTCCAAACATACCTTAAACTCTATAGATCATTTGAGATGATTTACAAATGTTTTATCTTCAAATCTTCACGTACAAGCGGTCTAAGTATGCTTAGGATAAACAGACTTGTTTTCCACAACTTAGATGCCCGATATTTGGATACGGATGAATTGAGAATTCCACACTATTCTATCAAATTACACAGAAGGAAATCTCGTCAGATTTCTTTCATCAGAATCCTTTCTTTCTTATTTTTCTAGAGAGGTTGTCTCGTCTTATCTGATTTCTTTTTTTTTTTTTTCAGATTTCTGGAGGGAGAGGATTTCTCTTTATTTATTTGACGAAAGTTGAATAAATTCCCGTTCAAATTCAAACTCTCCCACCAACCCATTTACTTAATATGGGTTTCGGGTCTGCCCCATGGGCGACCCGTTTTATATTTCCAACATCTCCCACTTGCACATGAGGGGACCTCACCAAATAAATACTTGCAAATAAGTCGTGTGACCAGCGAGCACAATAGAGCTTTTAAATGTTATACACCGGTTAAGGATATATAATTGCTCTGTGACGCCCCGTGTTTTCGTCGTACAGGTACGCACGCTACACGTGTGATTTTTCTAGAAATAGGTTTATTTATTTATTTAATTACGGGTTTTTGTGTGTTGTTTAATTTATACTTATACTTTACTTGATTAAATTGAATTATATGAAGTACGTGAAATTAAATTCGAATTTCATTTCATGACATGCATATGTTTCATAAATTCATTCCTGAGCATTTGTATAATTTCTCTAACTTATATTCTTGGACATAATTGTATAAATAATTATAGGACTCGTTTGCATTATATATATATTCAGACCGCAACCCGTCCCCCGATCGCAACAAATAACTTTGAGATCAAACTAACTATAATCAATCTGCTGTAGAACAATCCATTTTTAGGATTACCACTGGAGGATCCGACAGCACATCTTGAGTTCTTTGTTGAGGTATGTGATACTTTCAAGATCCACAATGTCACTACCGATGCTATCTGATGTGAATCATGATGAACCGCGGCCATATCTTGTCCCAAATGAAGAGCTGGACCGATCCACAACTCAAGAAGATAGCATACAAAAGGAACAAAGTTATGGTGGTCCAATTACAAGAGCTCGGGCCAAAATTATCCAAGAGGAAGTTGGAAATCTCTTAAACCAATTTGCTCAAACTGGACTCCAACCTTCAAGATGGGCTGCTGAACCAAATTCAGAATACTTCAATGTTTTCATGTCCAATTCCTAAAGTCCAAATTGTGGAAATGATGTAATTCGGCCCTAAGCCTATTATAGTATTATTTGGGCCTTTATTTTATCATTATTTAGCTGCATATTAGTTTATTCACTTTTGTAAGTCTTCATGGCAAGTGGCGGGAATAGCTTGTGTCCTTTAGTATTCCAGTGTCTCTTAGGTTTCCATGCATGCATCTTTATATTCAGCATTGTAACTTGTTTTTCTTTCAATCAAGAAGTAAAATTATTGAATTTTCATTCAAGTGAGATTTTCTCTCAAGTTCTTTGCTGAACGACATTAGGGTTTCAAACCCCTTTCCCGGATAACGTTATTTCTCGACTCCTTATAGTCGACGGGGTGCGTTACTTACAATCTGATAGTGTTGGTTCTTTGCTCAATATACCAAACGGGTCACACTCCTCTTATTTTCAACCTTGAATTGGACGATCAGATTCAAGAACTCCAAGTATTGATATAGGGTTTCACGGCAAGTACGTGGAGTTCGTATCACTATCCGAGTTAGGCTCTTCCCCTTTTCATTAAGGGAACGAGCTAAAGCATGGTTGAGTACTATGCCAAATGAATCCTTTCAGACTTAGGGTGCACTTTCTCAGGCCTTCCTAGCTAAGTTTTTTTCCCATTGAGCAAAACCATGAAGTACAGGAATGACATTCAAGGCTTTAGACAATTAGAAGGGGAATCTTTCTATGAGGCTTTGGAGAGATTTAAGGATTTGCAGAAGAAATGCCCGCATCATGGCATTCCCGGTTGGCTACTACTTCAGACATTCTATAATGGGATGTCCCCAACTTTCAGAGGAGCGATTGATGCCGTAGCTGGCGGAGCTTTCTTGTCGAAATCTGAAATACTCGTTGCTGAACTATTAGATAATATATCACAAAATGATGTTTTTGTGCTTGAGAGGAGCCATTCCCAACCAACCCAGGTGACAGCAGGAGTCTTAGAGCTAGATGGTCTAACCGCCATTAATGCCAAGTTTGAGGCTCTTAACAAGAAACAGGACCAACTTTCTATGAATGCGGTTGGGATACAAGCCCAACTAGTTCAGGTAACTTGTGAAATTTGTAGTGGTCCACATGCATTTAACGTTTTTCCTTACACTGATGCAGGTGAACAGGTGCAAGAGCAAGTGAACTATACAAATAACTCAGACACCTACAACCTAGGTTGGCAGCGCCATTCACCACATCAACCCAGACCACAATATCAACCTAGACATCAAGCACCACCTCAACAAAACCTCCTCCAAAGACCAGGCCAATACCTAATGGAACCACAACCTCCACCATACATTCCTCATACTCAACCCCTACAGGAACAGAAACAGGAATGAGAGGCTGCACTTGAGAAGTTCATAGCCGTGTCCTCAAATAGGTATCAAAAATTGGAGAATCGGGTAGAACAGGTGGTCAATCAGAACAGGAATTTGGAGACTCAGATTGGTCAGATTGCCCAATCCTTGAATATGAGGGGTCCAGGGAATAATCCGAAGGAGCCTTGTAAAGCCATTGCCCTGAGAAGCCGTAAGGAATACGAAGGACCAAAGTTGCCTATAGATTCTGATGTAGACAATACTGTTGATGAGAAAGTTGAAGAGGTAGTTGAGACCGACAAGGTGAACGTGGAGGATAAAAAAGGAAGAGCCCCCTTCAAAGCCAAAGATGAATGTGGCACCCAAGGAGTATGTGCCACCGGTTCCTTTCCCTCAAAGATTGCAGAAGCAAAAGATGGAAAAACAGTTTGAAAAGTTTTTGAGCATATTCAAGGAACTACACATTAACATTCCTTTTGCAGAGGCACTAGCAAAAATGCCGACCTATGTGAAATTTCTGAAGGAGATCCTCTCTAGCAAGAGGAAATTGGAGGAGTACGCCACAATTGCACTTACTGAAGAGTGCAGTGCTTATTATCCAGCATAAGCTTCCCCCGAAGCTTAAGGATCCAGGGAGTTTTTCTATCCCTTATACTATTGACAATTTAACTTTCAATAAGGCTTTATGTGATCTTGGTGCTAGTGTGAGCTTAATGCCTTTATCTATTTGCAGGAAATTAGGTTTGGATGCTCTGAAGCTAACTACAATCTCACTGTAATTAGCTGATCGGTCCATCACATACCCCACTGGAATTTTGGAAAATACACTGGTTAGGGTTGGAAAGTTTTACCTTCCGGTAGACTTTCTCGTGCTGGATATGGAAGAAGACCGAAATATGCCATTGATTCTAGGAAGACCTTTCCTAGCCACAGCTGGAGCGTTGATTGATGTGAAGAATGGAGTGCTAACTCTAAGACTGGGGGAGGAACAAGTGGAGTTTAACTTGTTCAAAACCATGAAGGGACCAGCGTCACAGTGTTGCAAGATAGAAAATCGTATTTCAATTTCACTTCTAAAAGATGATCCTCTTGAATTGTGTTTGCAGGGCATGGAAGAGCAAATGGATGGGGAGCAATTGCTTGAAGAAATCACCGCCTATTCTAAGGTACTTGAGGCAAACCGATTTGTACCGTTCCGGTAAAGGTTTGTTTATGAGGAGTTGGGTACAGGTAAGCCCACTCCTCCTCCTTCTATTGTTAAAGCTCCTAGTTTGGAATTGAAACCCCTCCCCAATCATTTGAAATATGTATTCTTGGGAGAATCTGATGCATTGCCTGTTGTTGTTTCTGCTGAATTATCTGAATTACAATTAGATGCTTTGTTAAGGATTTTGAGAGATTATAAAAGAGCAATAGGGTGGACTATTTCTGATATTAAGGGGATTAGCCCAACTAATTGCATGCATAAAATTTTGATGGAAGATGAGCATAAACCCTCTGTAGAACACCAACACAGGTTAAACCCGAAAATGAAAGAAGTTGTTAGAGCTGAGGTAATTAAACTATTAGATGCCGGGATCATCTATCCTATCTCAGGTTAGTCATGTTTAGGTTGTACCAAAGAAAGGGGGGATCACTGTGGTTAAGAATGAAATAATGAATTGATCCTTACTAGGACAGTCACAGGGTGGAGAGTTTGTATTGATTATAGGAAGCTTAATACTGCAACACGAAAGGATCACTTTCCCCTTCCCTTCATCGATCGGATGTTAGAAAGGTTAGCTGGGCATGCATATTACTGTTTTCTGGATGGGTATTCGGGTTACAATCAGATATCATAGCTCCGGAAGACCAGGAGAAATACACTTTTACTTACCCTTATGGTACTTTTGCTTTTAGGAGAATGCCGTTTGAATTGTGTAATGCCCCAGCTACATTTCAGAGATGCATGATGGCTATTTTTTCTGATTTCATTGAGCGTGCCATGAAAATATTTATGGATGATTTTTCTGTGTTTGGCTCTTCTTTTGATTCTTGCTTGCAGAATTTAACCCAAGTTTTGTAGAGATGTGAAGAGACTAATTTAGTATTGAATTGGGAAAAGTGCCATTTCATGGTAAAAGAAGGGATTGTACTTGGCCACAGAATCTCGAAAAAGGGAATTGAGGTTGACAAAGCCAAAATTGAAGTCATTGCAAAGTTGCCACCGCCAACCAACATTAAGGGAGTTAGGAGTTTCCTTGGTCATGCCGGATTCTATCGCCGGTTTATCAAGGATTTCTCCAAAATTACTTTACCTCTTTGCAAGCTTGTATAAAGGATGCTGAGTTTGTCTTTGATAATGATTGTTTAATTACTTTTGACAGGTTGAAGAAAGAACTTACTTCAGCACCCATCATGGTGGCACCAGATTGGAACCTACCGTTTGAACTCATGTGTGATGTTAGTGATTTGGCCATAGGGGCGGTCCTTGGTCAAAGAAGGGAGAAACGTTTTCATGTTATCGCATACTCTAGCAAAACACTTAATGATGCACAACTTAATTATTCCACCATTGAAAAAGAACTTTTAGCTATTGTACATGCTTTTGACAAGTTTTGTTCTTATTTGATAGGTTCTAAAACTGTGGTATATACGGATAACTGCGCTATTAAGTACCTCTTGTCCAAGAAAGATAGCAAACCATGCCTCATAAGATGGATTTTGTTGCTTCAGGAGTTTGATTTGGAGATTCAGGACAAGAAGGGTACTACGAATGTGGTGGCTGATCACTTGTCTAGGTTAGAGCTCGAAAAGATAGCTGAAGATACAGAGGAGGCTATAGTGGAGAACTTCCCAGACGAGCAACTATTTAGGGTGGATTCTGGAGTCCCATGGTGTAGCACCCTGTACGTGTGGCACCACATCCCCCGCACTATGGCTCAACACGAGTAACGAAACGGAAAATCCGCACCCGTATCAAATCATAGCGAACGGGAGACAAATAGAAAACCCTCCTAAGCTAGGCGGAACTTAGACCCTGCAATCAGAACTAATCAGCCAAACATAATGCATCGGAAAACTAAAATTTAAACACACGAACCATAAGCAGACTTGGCTCTTCAGACCTCTTTTAACTCATAACCAAAGCCCGACAAGAGCAATTCAATAGCAATTATACAAAGATTCAAGTTCATAATCGTACAAGGTTGAATCATGCACAATTTAAATACATAAGTGAATGCAGAGACGCTTCTAACTTAACTTGACCGACTCGAACTTAACACTACTCCGCCTAGCTCGAAACTCTCAAGCCAAACCTGCACACTGAAGTGTTGGGGAGGGAGAGGGTCAGTCTCTAGAAGACTGAGTGTGCAGGAGCGATAAATATATATATAAAACACGCACATGCAAGTCATAAATCCCGAGCAAAGTTTTATTTAAAGTTAGTTCCCAAAAAGGCAAGAAAATACTAAGCAATGCTCGAACTTTACGACTAACCATATTAAATTTATTAAGCTCATAATTTATACATAAACATAAAGGCTCGGCGAGTGAGCGTGCATCAACTCCAACCAAACTCCGACCGTGTACGGCAAATATCATTAATACTTTAAATAGGTGATCATGCAATATATCATAATACACACAGATCATATATCATATCATAAGTCATATTCGTTTGGGCAATCTGTGTCCCGGCCTTCCCCGCACGGTGCATAGCAATCATAACATAACCATATTCATAAAACAAGTTCCAACCTTCTTCCTCCGGGTGGTGGACGGGTTTGCAAGGCCCGACCACCTAAACATATCATTGTGGCTATGAGGTTCATGAGGCCTCAAAGCCCGGTTAGCGTTTCCTCGTCAAAAACTCCTTGACGAGGTCCGTTTCGCCGTTAACATAATGGAATCAGCACATGGGATCACCTTCGGCCCTTGCCTCCCCGGATAGCCACATGTAGTAAATTCCTGGGCCCGTGAACATAACATACATGCATAATCTCGCCAAAACATATCAGTTCATGTGAAACATATCATATTTCATAATTCATTTGAAAAGGGTTTACTCGATCAATATTTACTCGAGAACTTTACTTTAAAAGTAACATATATATATACATGAGGTTTTGGCCAAAGCTGGTCACATAGGGTTGTAGGGTTAATATGTAACTAAAATGAAAACACCCTCACCTGGAAGACCACGAGACATAAAACATGAGCAATACGGGTGCCTATTTAATCCGGAAGTCTCCACCCTGGAAACGAACTGTACAAGAGAATGAACAATGTGTACCAGTGAGAGGAGACTCAAAATGACCAAATAGGACGCTCGGCAATGTAATTGTAGCACCCCAAGCGGTGGGGCACCACACCCCCGCACTATGACCCGACACGTGGTACGAAATGGAAAGTCCGCACACGCACCAAGTCACAGCGAACGGGTGACAAACGAAAAATCCAACCTAAGCTAGGCGGTACCTAACCTTGTACAGGTAAAATATGCAAAAACCCGAATGTGGAAGCGATGCAAAATATGAACTAACAAAAACTTTAATCAACAAACATAAATAAACGGGTTTAACTAATTCCACGAACCTGTCCTAACCTGTCCCGAATTCAAACATACAACAAAGACGGGTTCAACTAATCCAAGGCCTGTCCTAACCTGTCCCGAAAATTCATATAATCAAAGCATAAACATCATCTTGTACAGAACATACTATATACATAATTTTCATACATAATTCGGAACAAAGTACTTAACAAAAATCAAACAGACTGACACAGACTCGACAGACCCGACTCAAAGCCGCCTAGCTCGAACTCCAACAACTTGCACCTGCAAACTAAAAACATAGGTGGGGCGAGGGTCAGTCCACTGACTGAGTGAGGCGGCTGAACTCACACACACTATACATAATAAGGAGCAGAGCACGTATCCAAAGAAAGATTATGAACCGGGACTAGGGTTTTCCATACCAAAACCATTTTCGAATCACACTTACACAATTTTCAAACCAAACTTATACATATCTTATCTTATCCAAATTATAACATACTGAGTTTAATCGTATCATATCAAAAGAGAAAGCTCCTATCCCGTTTCATAATCAACATAACATATCATATTCATATACCCGGTGAGTACGGGTCTCCCACCTTACTTCCATATCGAGTCATACGTATCATATCAGAAACCAACAAATATCATAAACAATCCAACCCCAACACCATGTAGTTCGGGGAGCAAACCCTCACTACTCATACAGATACAAACACACACGGGGTAACTAACCCACACTGTGCCTTCCCCGGTTATTCACCGAGGGCTCAAGATACCAAGGCTTCCCAACCTCCATAGGTCGCACGTGAATATCTCAAATGAGAACGTGCACAGGGGTCACAATCGGCGACCCCATGGTTGTCCCGGGTCTCCCTTACCCACGTCTCGGGGCCCAACACAACAGAACATAGCATAACAGAACAGATCATAACTCGCTACACACCAAACTTATCATATCGTATCAAAATCATACTTACGTACCTTATCGAAGCATACCTTACCTTGCAACTTAGCATATGCTATAGACGTACCTCTCCGTGTCATCCTAATCCGTAGCTAGCTTGAAGACACATGGTTTGGAGCATAGCCTCGTTGCAAAACATTTCAAGCTTATATATGCTCGCCGGAAAAATCCCCGGAGACCTCCGCCACCGCGAACCGCCGCTGCACCGCCGTGAACCACCACCAAACGGTTGAATCAAGAGTCGTGTGATCACAAGCCACTAGTTCTCATCATTCCGAACAACTTTCATGAAGGGTCCGAGGCCAAAAGATGGTCGGAAAAAGCCCCCGTTGGGCTCCGAAGTTTGTGCCGCCGCACGCCTCCCCGGAACCACCACCTACGGCCAAAATTCGGTGAAAATGAAGCCGGAAATGAACTCGGGGTAGTCGAAAACCTTGGCAAACACTAACCTTGGTCCGAAAAAGCAGCCGGAAGGCGGCGAAACCCGCCGCTACAGTACCGCGCCACCACCGCCGCAAGCTTCGACCGGCGCGTGCGGACCAACCGCCGCCCCGATGGCGGCGCCGCCTACGTCAGAAGAAACTCCGGGAAACCTTCTGCATGGGTGTATGGCGCGTGTCGCTGGAAAATGGCCGGAAGCCACCGCGACCGGGCGGCGAAGTGGCGGCTCCGCCACCTCCTCCAGCCGTGTCTGAAATTCCGCCGTATCTCCGCCATCGTTCGTCAGTTGGTCAAGTTCTTGGTACTGTTGTGATCGCGTCATCGAGATAATCGAAATGGACTATTCATTCGTCGAATTCCGTCGAGAAACGAGCGAGTTCCGGGTAGAGCATGAAAACACATCGTGAGTGTGTGTGAACAGTGAAAATCGGGGGAGAGAGGGAGAGAGCTAAAGTCTGCTGCGTTTTGGCACGAAAAACGAGGATTCGGGTATATATCTCGGGTCCTCGTACGTGAAAACGGTCGGAAGAACGGGCTAACGAAGTCGGAATGGGGCAAACTCAGAGTCTACGGACTCGTCTCGATGCCCCGAACGCGTAGAAGGGGTCGAAAAGGTCAAAAACTCGATCGAACGAGAAATGACCGAAAAACCCCTAAAAAGATAAAATTACAAAGGGGCCCCTGAACTCTAAAAGAGTTCAAAATAAGGCCACGAAAAATATAAAATCATATAATTAAACACATAAAAAGGTTGAAACGTGACGTACCTTATAAATCGGACGAGCGGGATGTTACAGTAATGATCATGATATGAATGAAGAAAAGATGCTATAATGTAATGAACACGTTCATGTGCACTATTAAAGTCATAAAGACATATAAACATTCAATTCGTTCATTCAATGAAGTGTTCGTATTCAAACGAATCCATATCCTTCACATTTCACGTCAAAGGAATTTAAATCATATAATCAAGTCATTCAAATATAATCGTAGCACAAGTTAGATCACATTTCTAATTAGAAAATAAACAATTACATACATCACATCACATAATATAACATATTTCCAAAGTTTGAAAACAAGAAGAAATCATATGATAGGGAAAATAGGTCACGGAAATCACAAACGCCACAAAACGCACATAAACGGCTTTCACCAAAAGCATGCCTAAATCTCATCCAATTGTTATGAAATCAAACCACCATACTCTCGGCACATAGTAAAACAAGTTCTTAGTTCAACACGAATGAAGATAAGGGCGTTAAAGAGGTGAAACAGTCAAAAACCGAAAAGGAAAAGACAAGAAATGCGCAGGGGGAGGGACACGCCCGTGTCCCTCAATTTGAATAGACTGAGACACGGGGGTATCTCAGTACAGACCTTCCAAAAGGGCATGACACGGGGGTGTCTCATATTACAAGGCAAATGAGACACGGGGGTGTCACGATACAGACCCAAAAACGCAACCAAAGCTTACTGGCAAAACAAACCCTATACCAAATCAGTCCCAAAAGCATACCAAATCAACTCCAAATCGTATGAAACTTGATATACAACATATTTAGCATGTTAGGAGCATATTTCATTTAGAAAGCAATGGCCAAATCACATGTTAAGAGCACCAAAACCATGCAGCAAATCTGGGGCGCCAAAACCGCACATACGAGCTCAATTGTTCAATCATGCTATGATCAAGTGCTTAGGGGCTGAATTTGAAGCTGAAACTTTAGGGAATGCATGCTAACATACTAAACAACTAATATACATCATATATATGCGAAATGACACAAATTAAAACACATTAGAATGACCAACGAACCACAAAAATGCAACAGCAGCAGGTCTGTCATGGATCATGCATAAAAACAGGTCATATATTTTGGTTTTGGGGCAACAAGACATGATTCCACACAGCAGTCCAAAACAGGGGAGGCAGTTTGATCATCAAGTTTGGGGCTCTACATCACATAATTTCAACAAAGGGTCTAAAGAGAAAATCATCCTAACATCATATACTATCAGTTAGGAAAAAATTAGGCCAAGAAACAAGCTCATATAATCATTTACAAGCAAGGAAATCAGCTGCACAACCAAGCAAGGTCGCAAGAGCAATTACCCCCAAAAATCCTATTCATGCTCTTAGCCCAAACCCTTATCAAATCTGATCCAAAGCAAGTATTAAACGGAGGAAATCATGTTTAAAAGAGTAGAGGATACATAAATATACATACCTTCAAGATATGGAGAAGAAAGGAAGTGATTTGAGCTAAAAAATCACAAGGGCCAAGGTTTTCTCTCATCTTTTCTTCTCTTCCTCTCTCTCGATCAAGTGCAGCAGAAAAATGGGGGTTTTGGGTCGGTTTTTGCTGATAAAATGGAGGAGAAAGAGGTTAACTCAAGCATACAAGTCATGGTTAAAGCATGGTTAGGTTTAAGAGGTGTTAAGGGGTCCCACCATGAAGACTAGTCAACAAAAGGGTTGATCTTGCACTAGTTGTTCGTTACGGTTGGATTTCGGAGGTCTTAATGATCTCAAAAAGGTATGAGGCTTGTTCCATTGTCTCCGAATCGTCGATACGAAGACAACAGAGGTGACGGAATTCGAATCCGAATTCCCCGAGCCCAGGATATGACGTCCGGAACCCAGGGCGCGCTAAAAGCGTTTTAAGCCCTATAAGTTCCGTCTCCAAAACCGAAATCAAAACTAAATCAAACGAGCTTAAAAATACAACATAAGCATGTAAACACGTTATTAACTCACATAATTCAAGTATAACAAGTTGGCACAAAAATCGGAATTGAAAACGAAGTTGAACAAACCAAAATTGGTTCGAAAAGGGTTTAAACGTTTAAATTCCAAAACTAAAAGCTTAATATCATTAAAATAAAGTAATTAACATTTAATACACTTAAAATAAAATTAAATATATAAAACACGTATAAATAATTATTTCGCGCAATTTGGTAAACACATACGTCATACTGTACAAATAAGAAAAACTGGGGCGTTACACATGGTATGCTGATTTCGTGAACTACCTGTTAGTAGAATTGTACCCCCCGACCTTAGTTTCCACCAGTTGAGGAAGTTCCTTTCAGATGCAAAGTATTACTATTGGGAGGAACCGTTGCTTTACAAACACTGTTTCGATGATTTGGTGAGGACATGTGTACCTCAGGGTGAGATTGAGGAGGTATTGTATCAGTGTCATGTTAGCCCTTATGGAGGTCACGCTAGTGCGAGTAAGACTGCTGCAAAGGTGCTACAGTCTGGATTTTGGTGGCCTTCGCTGTTTAGGGATGCACACGAGTTTGTGACTAAGTGTGATTCGTGTCAGAGGACTGGAAATATAGGGAGAGATGAGATGCCCTTAAGGTATATTCTGGAGATTGAACTTTTCGACGTTTGGGGCATTGATTTCATGGGTGCATTCACGTCATCCTTTGGAAATAGGTACATTTTGGTGGGGGTTGATTATGTGTCTAAGTGGGTTGAATCCATAGCAACGCCTACGAATGATGCCAAGGTGGTGTTGAAATTTCTGAGGAAGAATATTTTTAGTCGATTTGGCGTTCCAAGAGCTCTTATTAGTGATGGAGGTTCCCACTTTTGTAATAAACCTCTTGAGATTCTTTTGAGGAATTATGGAGTTCATCATCGAGTGGCGACGCCGTATCATCCCCAGTCAAGTGGGCAAGTTGAGATTTCCAATAGGGAGATCAAGCAGATTTTAGAGAAGACAGTAAGTAGCTCGAGGAAGGATTGGGCATCTAAGTTGGAGGATGCATTGTAGGCGTACATAACTGGTTTTAAGACGCCTATCGGAACATCACCGTATAAGTTAGTTTATGGGAAGACGTGCCATCTTCAGCTCGAGTTTGAGCATAAGGCAGGCCGACGAGCAAAGGGCTTTGCAAATTACATGAGTTAGAGGAGTCCGGGTCAATGCGTATGAGAATGCCAAGCTTTATAAGGAGAGAACTAAGAGATGGCATGATAAACACATCCGGTTTAAGGAGTTCGAAGTCAGACAATTGGTTTTGTTGTTCAACTCTCGGTTGAAGCTCTTTCCCGAGAAATTGAAGTCCCATTGGTCCGGTCCGTTTCGAGTTATTAAGGTGATGCCAAGTGGGGCCATGGAGATAGGAAACGAAGCTTTGGGCACGTTTTTGGTGAATGGGCAGTTAAAGCCGTATCTAGTTGGCGAGGCCATAAAAAACACACTTCACGTGTATTACTGGATCCCGCGAATTAACCCCGTTTCCGAAGTCAAGCTAATGACTATAACTTAGAGCTATTTTTTCTTTCTCCTCTTTTCCTTTCTTTGTTTTTGTTCCTATCATTCTCGTTTCTCTCGTGTTAATTTTTGGCTTTCTCTTTCTCGTTTTGCAAGTTAGTAGAGACGCTGTTAGGCACTGCAATGTTGTATGGATGCAAGGACCCTGCTTTGAGCTTTAATGTCGATATTGAGATCCATTTACTTAGGTCGCAAGTTTGTGTGCGCATGAGATTAACTGTGCTTGTGTGGAGAATGAACTGATGCAATTTATTGCAAAATGTGCCTTGAGATGTTTATGTGTTTTCAAGATTGGTACACTATGGTTTGATTGAATTCTATCACTAAATTCGTGTTACTTCACGTGAGTAAGCACCGTCCGAATTATGTTTGTGTCTAACTTAAGCTTTTGGGCGAGATTAGGAATAATGGGCATTACCCTCTTCTAGGCATTTTCTGGTAACGCCCGTTAATGGAGACAGAGGCATAGGCATAAGTTAGTAACAGGCGTTACTCCTAGTTAGTTATAATTCAGTAATGCCCGTTACTGGGCTACATCGTGAATCTGAGGGTCTCAGCTAAACACGTTTTTAGGCCCTTCCTTCTAATTTTTTAACCGCAACCTCCCCCCCTCAAACGTAAAACACATGTAACACACACACAAGCTACAACAGAGCAGCAGTAGCTTTTTGCCTTGCAAACCACCACCAGTCTGCCACCTCCGCTGGGGTTTTTCTGGCACACCGCCGTACCACACACCCGCACATTCTCCCTCTCTTGTTACTTGGTAAGTTAATTTTCCCTTTGAGTAGCATTTTAGCTTAGTTCTTCCATTATATTATGTGAACCCTAGGATTAGTTATTCGAAATTTTGAAAGGATTTTGGGTTGTTTTTGATAAATTGGGAAGAACCATGGCATGATAGAGTTGGGGTGATGATTTGGAAAGAATGTCAGTTGAGTTTGGTTAAATTTGAAGCCTGCCCTAATTTCTAGTCTTGAATTGCTAGATTAGTCCGAATTTTGGAAGTTCCATGTGTGGGTATTTAGGAGCTTGAATTGTGATAGTGTAGGGTATTTTTGAATTGAGTTAGGTACATCGAAGAATTTTAGCTAAAACTCTTACCCTAGGTTGACGCTCACCAAGTGTTCGATGAATTGCCTATGTGAATATTGCTTGATAATAGCTTACTTGCTTGTTGATTATTGTTTTGCAGTATAATGGGGCGAGCTAAGAGAGCTAGAACTGATAGGGCTTCGACCTCTAGGGGTCCTGCTTCCCGGGCACAGAGTGAAACACAAAATGTTGAAGCCCAAGGAGTGGGTAATCCATTCAATAGGGTTCTAACCAGAACCGTGTTCCCCACAAAATTCTTCAAGAGAGATGTATTGATTCAAATAGGAGTGTGGGATGAGATTGAGAGGTTATTCAACAATATTGGCTGGTTGGGCTTTTTGGAAGATTCAGAGAACACATATCCGTCCATTATTGCTGCCTTCTTCACCACTATAAGTTGGGACACTAGTCGGAATGAGCCCCTCTCCTTTGCTCTTGATGGCACTAGGTCTGATTCATGTAGGACAGGTCGGCTGAGGAGAGTATTTGGATTCCCGGAGGATGGTGAAGACCATCTCCCTACTTGGAGCCCGGAGGTGAGAGAGTCTGTGTGGAGATCATTTCCCTTGAAACCCAATGCCCCAAACTACCATGTACGAAACACTAAGGTGACCTTTCTGGATAGTTTGGTTTGGAGGATCGTACATAAGATCCTGACGGTTAGCTTTTGTGCTCGAGATGAGAGTGAGGGCAATATCCAGGCCACTGAATTGGGAATTATGTGGATGATGAAGGAGGGCCTAAAATTCAATGGCACTTGGGACTTGATGGAAAGGATGTAGGATGTCGCCAACAAGGCTAAGGGAGCCATAGGCCATGGGGCGTATGTGACTATGATTGCTAAGAGTCTTGGTTGGAAAGTTAGGAAGAGTGTACCCCTGACGACCTATCCGTTTCTTGATGCTGCTACTTGGGAAGCATATGAAATTGATTAAAGAATGGAAACAGGGACCCTTGATGGGTCGTTTGCTACCATGGTGGCCGGAGAGGGCGAAAGATAGGCTTACTCAAATGTACACCTGGGGTTTCGCTATGTATGAGGAGCTTTCTAATGAGCTTAAGTCCTCCATTGATGAGATTTTGGACGCGCCCGAGCGTGGGAATGATGCTCCCAGACATGTCCCCCAAGAGGAGGATGACGAGCCTATATCTGTGAGAGCTTTGAATATCAGTTTGGAGGAGATAAGGATAGATTTGGCAGCTTCTCATGCCCGTTTGGAGAGGATAGAGACTGGGATGACAGATTGGAGGGCTGAGATGGGTGAGTTTCAAGCTCATGTGGATGAAAGATTCGATGCATGGTAGACTCATGTCCATGCGCAGTTTGAGGGGCTCTACACCCGGTTTGACCAGTTTTTCCAAGGACCCCCGCCGCCCCCTGAGCCCTGATGCCGCTTCCTTAGTTTCTTTGCTTTCTTGACATTTTGTATTCCAGCCTGTATTATTATTATATTCTTTGCTACTGTTGCTACTTTATCTCTTTGCTTATGTCTGAACCCCTTTAATTTTTATGCGATGTGCCCTTTCGTTACTTGGAACTGTGACTTATGTGTTACTCGTTGGATGCTTGTTGATTGTCATTTGCTTTTACCCTTGATCCATGTTTTCTAGTCACGTGTTCAGGTTTTAGAAGCTTTGCTAGCACGTTGCCCGGTCTTCGAGTGTAAAGGGAGTTTTCTTGAACTTTAACTCTTTAATTTGCATGAGGACATTGCAAAGAATAGGGGGGAGGGGGGGAGTAATTGTGATTGTGCTTATGAGTAGAGTTTTGATATCTTGCATGTTTAGATGCTTTATGCTTAGAGCCTTGGTCGCTAACTTGTGAATTGTTAGGAATTGAGAAATTGTGAGAATTTTGACAACTTTCCCCCCGTTTTGAACTTTTTCTTCGAAGTTTGATCGTTGAGATTTTGCTAGAACGAGTTAGGCTATTCGACTTGAGGACAATTTGCATGAGATTGGAACACTTAGTGTGCTCGTATGCCTTTATATTTTGAGCACGTTTGAACGTGATAATGTACTTTGCTTAGAAAGGAGAATTGATGATTTTCAAATAAGTCCAAGAATTGATCAGGATGCACTTTAGTCCTATTGAGGCGAAATTTTGAGTTAATGAAAGATTAGGGAAGTGAAGTAGGCATTCGTTGTCGGAGGGTAATAAGCCTTTCTTTTAGCCACTTTTTACTAAATAACGTGATCTTATTGACCCCTTTTGTAACGCCCCGGCTTTTCGGCCGTACAAGTTTGTCATCACGAGTGAGTTTAGGGCGCTTTTAATTGTTTATCTATTTGAATATGTGCTTATAATGTTTAAATGTTATAATTGAATTATATGAAATTATTCGATAACGCTTTTATGTGAAATTTGAACGCTTTGTTCGTTTAACTCCGTTTTGATCCGTGTGCTTTGTATTCAATTTCGACTTACGTGTTTATTTGCTATGCATGATAATTATGTGATATGAAATTGTTTATGTACTCGTTTTATATTTTCGAACTCGTTTGTCGTGGTCTTCGACCATTTATTTGTTTTGGGGACTCGAGGGCCTAACGGTGTTTTAGCGCGCCTTGGGTTCCGGGGGCTGTAACTTGAGCTCAGGAATTCGGATTCGAATTCGGGAAGAGGCGTCGGACTCGTAATGAAGAAAGGAAACCAAGGAACCTAGATATATATTTTTCTAAGCCCATTTCGACCTCCGAAATTTTACCGAACCTAGCCTCGCGTGTAACTTGGACCCCTTTGTACTCTTTTAACCATAACTTGGTCATTTGTTGACCAAATTGAGTAATTCTTGGCCCCACTTTCTCATGACTTAACCCCATTTCCATCCTTAAGTATCTCATTTCGTTCCAAGCTAGATAAGAGAAGGAAAAAGGGCTTTTTATCTCTGCATCCCTAAATGCCAAGGAGATGAAGAAAGAACACTATTTCATTTTCATGTTTTGAGCTCTCTACTCAATCAAATCTCTCCAAATTCGAAAGGTAAGCTTATTTTTATGATATCCATCCTTTCCTATTTATTTGGATACCTTATTTATTGTATTCCATGAAGAAATGAGCATGATATTGAGTTCTTGGTGAATAGTAAGGGTTAGAGGCCATTCTTGATGATTTGCTTGATTTGTTGCCTTTCTCTTTGAATTGATGCAGCCTAAATGAACCTAAGACATCCTTTAACATTTCTATGAACTTATATTGCATGGTCATTAAGGAATTTTGGGAGAATCATTTGATGAACTTGAAGGTATATGCAAGAATGTGAACTTGATCCTTCTCTCTTGCATTTCTTTGTTGATTATGTGGTTCTTTTTCTAAATTTGGAAGCCTTTATACATTTATATTGTAATCCTAACTTAAATTCTTGTCTTGGTTCGAATTGGTATGAGTTTTGGTTGAGTTTTTGGCCTGGATGATACGAACTCCACGTACTTACCGTGAAACCCTATATCAATACTTGGAGTTCTTGATTTTCGATCGTCCACTTCAAGGTTAAAATAGAGGAGTGTGACCCGTTTGCTATAATGAGCAAGGAACCAACACTATCAGATTTGATAAGTAATGTACCCCGTCGACTATAATGAGTCGGGAAATGACATTATCCGGTGGAGGTTTGAAACTCCAGTGTCGTTCAACTAAGAACTTGTGAGTATAACTCACTTGAATCACAATTCATTCATTTTTTGACTGAATATTTCGAACTACAAGGCTGGAATATAAAGATGCATCATGGGAATTCTAAGAGACAATTCAGAATTCAGAATCCCGTCACTTTTCTTGTAGGCTGAATAAAATGGGCTTAACCTAATCTAAATGCATGCAAAATAAATAAAAAGATGGCCCAAAGTATAATATAATAGTTCAGGGCCAAATTACAATAAACTTAACACAATTTGGGCTTAAAATTCTATCACTAAGACATTGAAACAAGGTGGATTGGGTCCAGCTAAATACTTGTCTTCTTGGAGCTAATCTTGAGTTATTTGGATCAAAAGAGATTGAACTTCTTCTTGCATTCTTTTGGACCGTGACCTTGTGATAGGTCCAACATAACTTGGTTCATCTTGAGTTGTGATCATATCATCATTTGGATCAAAGTGTGGCCTTGTTGGACCAAAGTGTGGCCTTGTCTTATGATTCACATCATCCTGATTCCTATCAGTAAATGTGACTTAAATGCATGAACGTTTAAATGACACGTTTGAAGCTTTCTTGTATCCTTTGCCTCTCTTATGTATTTTAAAGTCATGAATGCCCATGACACGTTGTAATATGTTGTTTTATGTGTTATAATTGTTGTATTAAAGTTGTGGAGTGTTTTGATATGATTTTGTTGGGTAACGAACTAAGATGCTATAAGTGGCTTAAGTGCTTTCATATGAAACATTAGGTGCTTTCTTGCATTCTTTCGATGTCTTAAGTGAATCCTCTTGCCTCTATATTTGTGATATGCATTGTAAACATGTTGATATGTGTATTATGATTATGGTTTGAAGATTATGGCCCGATTTGGTATGATTCATGAAAGATATGGAATGAATGAACTTCAAACCTTAATGTATTGAATGTACTTGAATGAATTACTTGATTATGTGACTTTATGGCGCCATTTCACTTCTTATACATGTTATATCATGTTAATTCATTGCCATGCATCATATATGGTTCATATGGAGTCTTGAGTCTCACGTGTACACCCTATTGTCCTTTGTATAGTTTTCTCCAGGGCGGAGACTTGCTGGGTTCGTAGGACACTTTCGAGTCTCCTTTTTTTCTTGGTATTGTTCGGTAAGAAGTGTACAGGTGGGTTTCTCTTCTACTAGTTATAATTGACCCGATATATCCAATGTGAAAGCTTTAAGCCAAAGTATTATTATATATATTGAGTCTTTTCCAAAGGAGTCAATGATTTTAAAGTAAAGCCTTTCTTTTATGAACCCCACCTATGATTCTGGAGAGAGCATGTTATGAACACGGGCCTAGGAACTTAGCGCATGTGGCTATCCGGGGAGGTAAGGGTCGACGGGGATCCCAAGTACTAGTTCCAACCATGAACTACGACGAAACCGACCTCGTTAGGAGATTTAGCGAGGAAGGGGAATTGGGCTTTTGAGGGTTCATGAACCTCACTAGCCACCATGCATGGGTGGCCGGGTCTTGCAAACCCGTCCACCACCCGGAGAAAAAAGGTGCAAGTGTTAATGATTATGAATGAATGATTATGATTATGGTTATGATTATGATAAATTAAGAATGAATGAATGTTTCCTGATCGATAATGAATGAACAAATGGATTATGCACACATGAGGAGAAGGTTGGAGATTATGCACGCCCCCTCACCGGGCCATGAAAACCTATGAATGAAATGAATGAATATGATAGTTGTAATCTCATGGATGTTTTTCTTTGTCTTATCCACTTGGGAAATTTTATAAAACTTCACACGGGATTATGGCTTGCATGTATGTGTTTAAATTCCGTGTTATTATAGATGTTATGCCCTGTTTTATACCCACCAGTCTCCTATAGATTTGTTTTAAGGTTCTTGCAGGTTTTGGAGTGCTGGGCGGGAAATTGAGTCTGTTGAGTCTCTTGGTCTTGTCTGAGTCTGTCCACACGCATATTGTAATTGATTAAGTCACAACGTATGTACGAATTGTATTATTTTTATGTTATTGATTCGGGACAGGCTTCTAGGGACAGATTGAACCCGTACTTATGATTATGATTTATGTTTATATATGAATTTTCGGAACTGGGTACCTATGTTAGTCGAACCCGTAATTTGATGCTTGCAATAGTAATTGTTTCCATGCTTTGGTTCCGTGTGACACCCCTATCCCACATCGGGAAAGTATGAGAGTTAAGTTCAGTATATAAGTTAAAAAGTCCAAGTATAACCAATGGATATCCCTTTTGGGCAGTGGTTTAGGCCCAATTTCAGGTTATACTCGGTGGGCTTGGAGACTTGCGCTCGCGTCCAACGGGCCCGCGGACCCGGGGTGTGACATTCCGCACTTGTCATTTTCTTCCTACATTTTGTATGGTTTTGAAGGTTTAGTTCCCTCCTAGGCTAGTGTGTGAGTGAGTCCCCGTTCGCCGTGATTTGGCTCGTGTATGGACTCTCCATTTCATATGCGGGTCAGGTCTTGGTACGGGGGATGTGGTGCCTTCCGTTTGGGGCGCTGCACCTTTTGAGCCTAAGTGTTGTGCAAAGATTTTTGTAGCCACATTATAAGCCTAATGCATAACAAAAATATAACCCACCTTGTTAATTTTATACCAAGGCTTGCTCGTTTGATCTTATAGTGAATATCTACCTTTGAAGTCCCCTATTGATTGTTCTTGAGAGTGAAATTTAGAGATGTATGTAAAGAGAAAAAGAATGAGAGAAAGCAGTGGTGAAAAAGAAAAGATATGAAAAAGAAGAAAGAACGAAAGAAAAGAAAAGAGAAAACTTATGCGAAGTGTGAAATTGAAAGAGTGGGATGTAAATGTCTAAGTGTGGGGGGAACTGTTTAATGGCAAATGAAAGTACCGTGTGTAAAAAAGTTGAACTATGTAAGCTTGGTGAGTAGTCACTTGATCCAAAAATTCCATAACCTTACCCAAAGCCTACATTACAAGCCCGAAAGACATATCGATCCTGAGTGTATTCCGAAGTTGATGACTAGAACTTAGGCGAAAGTTGTGAATTTTGCATTCTAGTCTTTGTACATTGTTTCGTTCGAAATCACACACTACACAAGGGTATACTTTTCATACTAAGTTTGATGATCTTGTGTCTATGAGTACTTGAATTGATGAGCTAGACCTGTTTAGGCGAAGGTTTGATGATTGCTTCTAAGTCGAGGTTTGATGGGGATGTGTTTTCTTTATTTTCGTATTCCTTGAGGACGAGAATAAGCAAGTGTGGGGGAGTTTGTTGAGTGTAAAATTCGCATGAATTTAAGCGTCAATTAGAGTTTATTTTTGTGCCATTTGATGCATTTATGTATTTATTTTGCTCCATCTAGGTGTTTTAGTGGAGTTAAGAAACGGTGAAATCAGGCGAATTCACGTATTTTTGGAGGCCTTGGATGAACAAGTTGGTTAACCCCCGTTAACAGACCTAGGAGCACCACTTTCGGTAAAGTAGGGGGAGTAACGCCTGTTAGTAGAATTCTGGTAACGCCCCGTTACTAGAGGCACTAGGAGGAAGATTCTTGGCGTAGGAGGGGTAACGCCCGTTACCCCTGGGCAAAAGGAAAGTGGTAACGCCCGTTACCACTTATAAAAGCGCAAACACGATTTAAGGCTTGTAACGGGCGTTAATGGGATTTTTTCATGGAAAGGTAACGCCCCGTTACCTGAGGCTACGAGACAAATTTGGAAGTAGCTATTTATATGCGTTTAGGAGTCTTTTTGAGGACTTCTTCCGTTCATAACCTAGGTTGGAGAGAGAAATACAGAGCTTTTAGAAGGGTTGTTGAGAGAGTTTCGAAAAGACGAAAGGATCGAATTCTTCAAACAATTTTAGTTTTTTCGGTTTTATTTATTGCTTTAATTATCAAACTAATTCCTCTAGGTTTTGTTTTAAGTCGTTTTCCATGTTAGATTTGTTTTCCAGAATTCATGAATGTTTAGGGTTTTGCTTTTGAGACTTTGTTTTGAATTGATGAACATGAATTTCTTAAATGCAATTTCCTTTAGTTTTATGAGTTTAGATTTAATTATGAGTAGCTAAACTGTAACGCCCGGACGCATCCACGCCTATCTCGCGCTACGGACCTAGCTTGTATATAGAATTGCTATCCATATACCCGTCGGATACGAAGCAAGCGGTGACAAACGGACATCCTAGCTAGGCGATACTAAGACTCACAAAGTGAGTAAATCAAACACAAGTACGCGGAAGCTTAAATCAAAACAGAACACGTGCATAAGTTCATTCATTCAACAATTAAGTGACCATCACGGTCCAGCACAAAAGTTGTAACGCCCCGATTTTTCCAAATCGTTTAGGTATGAATTATGTGATAATTACGTGCGCATTTAATTTATTTTAATTACTTTATTAATTTTTTTTTATTACATATTATATTAAATTAGTGAATTATTTAATTTGAAAATATTTGAATTTGAATTTATATGAATTTTCTTTTACTATTTGCGCTTGAATGAATTGTTTGCTTGTCGTTTCTACGTGAAATGAATTCGAAACTTCGTGCAAATTTAATATGTTGGACTTATATGTGTTATGAATATGGTTTTATGCTCTTTTCACATTTTCGAATTCGTTTGATTGAGGTTTGGAATTTATTTTGATTGTGGAATCCAAAACGGGGGCTAATGAGCAATTAGCGCACCATTGGTTTCTTATGTGATAACTTGAGCTAGGAAACTCGGATTCGAGTTTTGTCAACTTCGTTGAACTCGTATCAAAAATTCGAGTTTGATGAACTTAGCCTTATATTTTTCCAAATTTATTTGAACCTCCGAAATTCAACCGAAACACACAACGGAAGCCAAAACTGCCACATTTTAGTAAATGAGCCATAACTCTTTCAAATCTTGACCAAATTAACTATGGTTGAAGCCTATGGAACCCTAACTCAACCAACTAACCTGATATTACCCTCCCTAACCAAACCAAGCCCTCTCACTTAGAGAATTTCAGCCAAACTTCCCCGGCATTCCAGTTTTCCCGTAGCTCAAGCCAACCCTTGCAGATTCAAGCTCAAATCTCTTCCAAACCTCCATCAATCCACAAGGTAAGTTTAGGGTTGTATTATACATTCAATAAGAGTCATTTTAATCCACTCATCCCTAATTTTGATCATGGTTTCATGGGTATATGGCTGACTTGAATCTTGTGCATTTTAGGTCGTGCCCGAGACCTGAATCTTGTGCATTTTAGGTCGCGGCCAGCACCTCATTTTTGCCATGTTTTGACTTGTGGGAGTAAATTGCTCAAAAATCCAAAAATGCATGGGTAGCGGCGGCTACCATTTCATGAAGGAAATGGGTCGCGGCCGCGACCCTTATCATTTCTGCATGAATTTTCAATATTCCAACGTATATTGCATGGCTTCTTTGGATTGTTTTTGGTTCATTCACTTCATTAACATGTCCTATAATGTGTTATATTGTGTGTTGTGAAATCTTATGAGTTTTCGTTGAATATTTTCCGAGATATGCTTCAATTTGTCTTCTTAGGTCATAATGTGTGCATGCATGGGATTTAGCTCTTATATTTGAAACATATATATGCCTTGTTTTATGACTTGTATGATAAGTACACATGCGATACTACGTGTGATGGTCCTTATTTGAATTTCTTGAAGTAATTTGATATGATTTATGAATATGATAAGCTCTAACGCATTTGATTGATTCTTGAAATATATAAAATGAATGAATATGGAATTGATTGATACTTGGCCCGCATGGAATGAATTTTCATATGTCTTCAACATGTTAATCGTGCACATGAACGTGTTCATCACATTATATCATCTTTTATACATTCATATCATAGTCATTTCATTGCTGAGCGTCTTATTTGGTCATTTTGAGTCTCACCTCACCTTTCTTGCACAGATTTTGATCCCGTTGGAGACGAGGCTGGTCCGTGAGGCTTTTGTGTCTTCTTTTGTCGGTTTAAGGTGGGTGTTTCTTCTATTAGCTAAAAACAACCCTATATACATTCAACGTGCAAAGTTTTAAGCCAAGATCTATAGTATATGTATATCGAGTCGTTTTATGAGTAAATGACTTCAAATGTAAGCCTTCTTTTATGTTTGAACCCTACCTTATGATTTTGGCGAGATTATGTTACGTTCACGGGCTCAGGGACTTAGTGTATGTGACGATCCGGGGAGGAAAGGACCGACGGTGATTCCATACACTAGTTCCAACCAAAATTTACGACGAAACGGACGTCGTTAGGAGTTTTGACGAGGAAACACTAGTTGGGCTTTTGAGGATTCATGTACCTCACTAGCCATTATGTATGAGGTGGTCGGGTCTTGCAAACCCATCCACCACCCGGAGGAAGAAGGTGTATATGTATGATTTTGATCATGATATATATGTGCACGAAAGATATGTATGATAACGAATGAATCATGTTATGAATACATGAGAAGGTTGGAGATTGTGCACGCCCACTCGTCGGGCCTTGAGACCCTATGATTAATTATGAATGAATATGATGGTTGTAAACCCGTAGATGTCTTTTTTTGTCTCACCCACTTGGGAAATCTTCTAAAACTTCTTACGGGTTTATAGCTTGCATGAATGTGTTTAAATTCTGCGATATTTATGTACTATGCTTGTTTTATACCCACCAGTCCCTTTTCGACTGAACCCGGTTTGTTTTTCAGTGGTTTTGTGCGGGTTAAAGAGTGCTAGGTGGGAATACAAGTCGTCTAGGTCTTGCATTAGTGTTTAGCATTCTCGTTTTGTTACACTCACACTCATGATAGTATTTTGGTATATGAATATTGTTATGGAGCGTTTATGATTTTGTAGGCCGTGTGGGCCGTTGATTACCTAAATGATATTGTATATCTCTTTTGGAACTTAGTGGCTCGTTGTTTATAATATATGTTTGTTCTTGCTTCTGCGTTATTGTTCTACCGTGTGGGTTAGTCTCGCCTAGCCTAGAGAGTGTGTGTGTGTCCCCGTTCACCGTGACTTAGCTCGTGAGTGGATTATCCATTTCATATGCGGGTCGGGTCTCGGTGCGGGGGATGTGGCACTTGCGCTCGGGTGTTACATCCTTAAGTGGTATCAAAGCTTCGGGTTGCAAAACCTGGGCTCTTGTGTCGTGTGAGTCAGTCTAGGTTGTTCGGCTTAGGAACTAATTGACAATGTGATAGCATATGCATTCTTTATGTGTTTATGTGCTTTAATTTTTGAATATTTGATGTGAACCGAAGCCCTAACTCTAGCTTGGAACATGGAGATGGAGTTGATTACGTGGAGGACAATTCCCATGCAAGAAATCATGTAACTGAACGTAATCAAGGAGCTGCACAAGATGACAATATAACCGATTATAAGGTGCCAATTACAAGGCCTAAGGCTAAAGAGTTACATGCCAAAGTTCAAGCCCTCATTCGGGTCATTCAAGAAGAGCATGTGGCGGTTACAAGTTCATGCCATGAAGAGTATAATATTCTTAAGTGCACAGTTCATCCATGATGCAGCCATAAAGTGCACGTTTATTTGAGTCTTTAAGTTGTAATAAAAGCTCTAATTATGTGTTATCAATTAGGGCCTAGTTTAATTTTCATTTCATGTCATTTCTTAGCTTATAGTATAAGTTGAGTTATATAGTCATTATAGGACTATATATGTTTGAATTTCAGCCAATAAGTTAGAATAGGAGTTACACTCTTTAGGAGTTACATTTCCTTAAAGAGTTAGTGGGGTTAGTGGTGTTTCAGTAGAATCTTGCATGCTTTGCATGCAACTATATAAGGGTCACATATTGTAATCACTTGACACAAGTTGAATAGAATTATATCTTTGAGTGCAAACTCTTTGTTCTTGATTGAACTTTCGAAGATCCAATCTTCACAACTTGACAGTGTTGCTTCTCAACTCTTCTATAGTTGAAGGGGTCCACTCCTTAATCTGATAGAGTTGGTTCTTTGCTCGATTATAGCAAACGGGTCACACTCCTTTTGATTAACCTTTGAATTTGGAACGATCCTAAATCTCGAACTCCAATTTACGGTGATGGGTTTCATGTCATATACGTGGGGTTCTTATCAATTGGTATCAAAGCTATAGGTTCCATACCAAAAGGTTACGTATCTTATTTTAGTTATATAGTTTTGAGTCTTCTTTTGTCTTGTTCATTTCATTTTTCTCCTTTCGTTCTTATTGTTATTCCGCTGCATTAGAGTAAAAAAAAAAAAAAAAAAAAAAAAAAAAAAAGAACCGTGAGATCCCCAAATTGCGCAGCATATAGTTGATCATTTCATGTTATTCTTGTTGTCATAAGAGTTATAATTCAGCCACAATTTGAAAATTCAACTCTTAAGTTCCATTATTTTGTGTCTTAAGTGCCTAAAGTGTCGGTTACAACATTTGTAACTCCCATTTTAAGTACACAACAGCCATAATTCATCCCTTACACCACACTTTCGTCCATAACAGCCACAAACACAAGATCACACACCCTTTCATCCATAATTCAACACATTATTGAGTTTGGGAGTTGAGTCTTTTGAAGGTTTTCTTCAAGCTCAAAGGGTAGAGTGAAAAGAGGCGTAAGTGGTGAGTTTAAAAGAGGGTAAAAGCCATATTTTGTGTGATACACGAGAGGAGAGTCATCTTCTTGAGGGTATACACGTGAGGGAGAGATTGTGAGGAAAATTTTCTTTGCTAACACATTCTTGCAGCCAAGATGTCCGAACAAACCAATCCACCACACCACAAGATATTGCGTTCACATTGCGTGCTATGCAGTAACAATTTGCACGAATGAACACCCAATTCGAAACCATTCATGAGAGAATGGGTCAAAGTGATGCCATACTTGCACAAATTTAAGAAGGACAAGCACCAATCAATCTACCTACCGAATGTGAATCCAGTCTATAATGCGGATTCTTTCGATGATGTTGATTCTAGTGCCTCATCAAGGCATGAGAGGAGACGTCCAAGGGTGCAGCAGCCACGGAGAGAAAGGAGAGAGGTATTGGATAATGATTTAAGTTCTATTAAGCTAACAATACCTAATTTTAAAGGTCTAAATGATCCGGAAAGCTACATAGAATGGGAAAGGAGGACGGAGATGGTTTTTGATTGCCATAATTACTCCGAGGGCAAGAAGGTGAGATTGGCAGCCGTATCATTCACGGATTATGCTATCATATGGTGGGATCAGTTGGTATTAAGCCGGGGGAGAGCTAGGGAAAGGCCAATTGAGACGTGAGAGGAACTGAAAGTGATGATGAGAAAGAGGTTCGTACCTCCTCATTACTATAGAGACTTGTACCTTAAACTTCAAGGTTTGAGCCAAGGGTTCAGGTCCGTGGAGGAGTATTACAAGGAAATGGAAGTGGCCATGATGCGTGCAAACGTTGAGGAGGATAGGGAAGCTACCATGGCTCGTTTTATTTGTGGTCTCAACCGAGAGATTGCAAATGTAGTGGAGTTACACACGTGGAGTTAGAGGAGGCTGTCCATATGGCAATTAAGGTAGAGAGGCAACTTAAGAAGGGGAGAGTGATGCCTAAATGGGAGGAGGCTAGTTCATCAAGGCCAAAATGGAGTACTAATCCTAAACCGCGAGAATCTGCACCAAAACCAAAAGATGAGCAAACCAAACCATCCGACGAAAGAGGTAGTTCTTCTTCTTTTTCTCGTAGCCGTGACATTAGATGTTTTAAGTGTCATGGAGTAGGTCACGTTCAATCTCAATGCCCCAACAAACGGGCTATGATCTTGATGGAAAATGGTGAAATTGCTATCGAGAGCGAGGGGTAAGAAAAGGACCATGACTCTGATCATGAAGACAGTGATGTTGAGCCTGCTGTTATAGGGCAAAACCTCGTTGTCCTAAGAGCATTACATGTCCAAACGATGGAGGACAAGGATCAGATCCAAAGGGAGAACATCTTCTATACAAGGTGTCTTGTGAATGAGAGAGTATGCGGCCTAATCATTGATGGGGGAAGTTGTGTAAACGTTGCAAGCAAGCTGATGGTGGAGAAGCTTGGATTAAAGACAACTAAACATCCACGTCCTACAAACTGCAATGGCTAAACGAGAATGGTGAGCTTAAGGTAAACCGTCAAGTTCTCATTTCATTGTCAATTGGAAGATATAAGGATGAAATATTGTGTGATGTTATTCCCATGAGTGCCGGTCATATCTTGTTGCGTAGACCATGGTAGTTTGATCGAAAGACAATTCATGACGGGTATAAAAACCGCTATTCTTTTGTTAAGGATGGTCGAAACTTTACCCTTGCCCCTTTAAAACTGAATCAAGTCTATGAAGAGCAAGATCGTTTGAAAAAGTCCATTTCAGCTTCTTCAAAAGAAATTGATTGTAATAGTGATAGGGAGATTGAAAAGGGAGAAAAAAAGATAGTTGAAAAAAAAGAAAAGGAAAAAGAAGAAAAGAAGTTAGTTGAAAAAAAAGTAAAAGAAAAGGAGGAGAAAAGATTCATGAATTTGGTGGTAAAAGAAAGAGAGATTGATGAGATAGTAAAAAAAAGAAAGGATGGTGTTGATGTTAATGTACAAGCAAAGCTTGTTTAATCTTAACAAACTCCCACCCCTACCTTCTTTAGTTTAATTTCTTTTGCAGGATTATGAAGATGTGTTTCCGGAAGAGATTCCACCCGGATTACCACCAAAACGAGGCATACATCAAATTGAACTAATCCCGGGAGTCCAAATTCCAAACCGTCCAGCCTACCGTTGCACACCACAAGAAGCTAAGGAGCTTCAAAAGCAAGTAGGGGAGCTGTTGGAAAAAGGTTACATCCGTGAAAGCATGAGCCCATGTGCGGTTCCCGTGCTTTTGGTGCCTAAGAAGGATGGAACGTGGAGGATGTGTGTTGATTGTCGTGCCGTCAACAAAATCACAATCAAGTATAGGTACCTGATATGAACTCTACGTACTTGCCGTGAAACCCTATATCAATACTTGGAGTTCTTGAATCTGATCGTCCAATTCAAGGTTGAAAATAAGAGGAGTGTGACCCGTTTGCTATATTGAGCAAAGAACCAACACTATCAGATTGTAAGTAACGCACCCCGTCGACTATAAGGAGTCGAAAAATAACGTTATCCGGGAAAGGGGTTTGAAACCCTAATGTCGTTCAGCAAAGAACTTGAGAGAAAAATCTCACTTGAATGAAAATTCAATAATTCTACTTCTTGATTGAAAGAAAAACAAGTTACAATGCTGAAGGTTGGAGTCCAGTTTGAGCAAATTGGTTTAAGAGATTTCCAACTTCCTCTTGGATAATTTTGGCCCGAGCTCTTGTAATTGGACCACCATAACTTTGTTCCTTTTGTATGCTATCTTCTTGAGCTGTGGATCGGTCCAGCTCTTCATTTAGGACAAGATATGCCCGCGGTTCATCATGATTCACATCATTCCCCTCTTCTTGAAAAGGATTCGTCCCCGAATCTAAATCTGCATGAAAGGGAGATAAATCAGCAACATTAAAGGTGGAACTTGCACTATATGTATCCGGGAGATCAATTTTGTAAGCATTATCATTGATCCTTTTCAACACTTTGAATGGTCCGTCCCCCCATGGGTCAAGTTTGGACTTTCGCTGATGATTGAATCTCTCTTTCCTAAAGTGAACCCAAACCAAGTCTCCTTCCTTGAAAACAACTTTCTTTCGTCCCTTGTTGGCTTGAATCATACCTTGGTTGTTTCTTTTGAGAATGTGAAGCCGCTATCCTCATGCATTTTCTTCACAAGTTCAGCTTTCTCCTTGCCATCTAAGCTTACAAGTTCATTCATAGGTAAAGGAAGCAAATCTAAAGGAGTTAAGGGATTAAGTATTGAACGATTATATGCAAATTCAACAAATGGAATACACTCAACCCAATTCTTTGAATATGTTTTAAACACAGCTCTTAAAAGAGTTCCCAAGGTTCGATTCACGACTTCCGTTTGAGGATGACAAGTGGTGGAAAATAACAGTTTTGTTCCCAATTTTCCCCACAATACTCGCCAAAAGTGACTTAAAAACTTCACATCTCGATCACTTACAATTGATTTTGGGATTCCATGAAGTCTTACTACTTCCCGAAAGAACAATCCAGCCACATGTGTTGCATCATCAGTTTTATTACAAGGAATGAAATGTGCCATTTTAGAAAATCGATCAACAGCAACAAAAATTGAATCCTTTCCATTTTGTGTTCTTGGCATTCCTAGCACAAAATCCATAGAAATATCAGTCCACGGATGAGTTGGAACAAGTAGGGGTGTGTAAAGGCCGTGAGGTTTAACTCGTGATTTAGCCTTTCTACAAGTTACGCATCTATGACAAGTCCGTTCAACATCCCGTTTCATATGAGGCCAAAAGAAATGTTCCTTAAGTATGCCCAAAGTTTTTAAAACACCAAAATGTCCCATTAATCCTCCCCCATGAGACTCACGGATTAGCAACTGACGCAAAGAACAATTTGGAATGCATAACTTGTTTTCTCTAAACAAATAACCATCTTGAACATAAAATTTATCACAAGGCTTTTGTTCACAAGATGCAAATATTTCAGTAAAATCAGAATCACTCAAGTATAGTTCCTTAATATGATCAAATCCCATGAATTTAGCACTTAAGGTAGAGAGAAGAATGTACCTTCGTGATAAGGCATCAGCAACAACATTATCCTTACCTTGCTTGTACCGAATCACATAAGGAAACATCTCTATAAATTCAACCCCGCGAGCATGCCTTCGGTTCAAACTTCCTTGCCCCTTCAAATGTTTTAATGACTCATGATCCGTATGAATGATCAACTCTTTCGACCACAAGTAATGTTGCCACGTCTCTAAGGCCCTAATTAAGGCATAGAGCTCCTTGTCATAAGTAGAGTAGTTCAATGCAGCCCCATTGAGTTTCTCACTAAAGTATGCAATTGGTTTCTTCTCTTGCATGAGCACATCACCTATACCAACACCCGAAGCATCACATTCGATTTCAAAGGCTTTAGAAAAATCCGGTAAAAGTAAAAGAGGAGCTGAACTTAGCTTTGTTTTCAATGTTTGGAATGCCATTTCTTGAGCTTCTCCCCACTTAAATCCCACGCTTTTCTTGATGATTTCCGTTAAGGGGGCAGCTATGGTGCTGAAATTGGGCACGAATCTCCTATAGAACCCGGCCAAACCATGAAAACTCCTTACTTCCGTGATGGACTTGGGTGTAGGCCACTCTTTGATTGCCTTAACCTTTTCTTCATCTACCTCTATACCACTTGCACTCACAACAAATCCAAGGAACACGACTCTATCCATGCAAAAGCTACACTTCTTAAGATTAGCATATAACTTTTCATGCCTTAGTACCTCAAGCACTAACCTCAAATGCTCAATATGTTCATGCAAATTATGGCTAAAGATCAGTATATCATCAAAGTAAACCACTACGAATTTACCAATATAAGCACGCAATACGTGATTCATCAATCTCATGAAGGTACTAGGTGCGTTAGTTAAGCCAAAAGGCATTACTAACCACTCATACAATCCATGCTTAGTTTTAAAAGTTGTTTTCCATTCATCACCTTCTTGCATTCTTATTTGGTGATAGCCACTTTTCAAATCAATTTTAGTGAAGATTGTAGAACCATGCAATTCATCAATCATATCATCAAGGCGAGGTATGGGATAACGATACTTTACCGTGATCTTGTTGACAGCCCTACAATCCACGCACATTCGCCAAGTACCATCCTTTTTAGGCACCAAAAGAACCGGAACAGCACATGGACTCATGCTCTCACGCACATATCCCTTTGCAAGCAACTCTTCAACTTGTTTTTGAAGCTCTTTTGTCTCTTGAGGGGTGCTTCGGTAAGCTGGTCGATTTGGGATGGCAGCCCCGGGGATGAGGTCGATTTAGTGTTCTATTCCTCGTATAGGAGGTAAACCGGGTGGTATTTCCTCCGGGAATACATCCTCAAACTCCTGCAAGAGAGAAGAAACAACACTAGGCAAGGGAGGGGTTTCATTAGATGAAAGAAACATGTTTTTATACATCATCATCATCACAAGCTTTTCTTTTTTTATCACCCCCTCAATCTCTTTTTCTTTTATAAAGAAACTTAATTTTTTTCTTTCTTTCTTTTCAACTAGTTTCTTTTCTCCCTCTTCTTTTTTGTTACACTATTTTTCTTTTTCCTTCTCCTTTTCTTTTTCATGCTCTTTTTCTTTTTCTTTTTCACATTCTTTCTCACTATTACAATCACTTTGTTTTGAAGAAGCTGAAATGGATTTCTTAATTTGGCACTGTTCTTCATACACTTGGCTTGGTGGTAAAGGTGCCAAGGTGATGTTTCGCCCATCCTTGGTAAAACTATATCGATTCTTGTAGCCATCATGAACTGTTCGTCTATCAAATTGCCATGGTCTTCCAAGCAATAAATGGCCAGCTTGCATTGGTACGACATCACAAAGAACCTCATCCATGTATTTGCCAATTGAAAAGGAGATAAGAACTTGTTTTGTTACCTTCATTTCACCATGTTCATTCAGCCATTGGAGCTTATAAGGTCTCGGGTGCTTCAAGGTTTTAAGGCCGAGCCTTTCCACCATCAATTTACTAGCCACGTTCACGCAACTCCCGCTGTCAATGATCAGCCCACACACTCGCTCCTTAACATGACACCGTGTGTAAAAGATGTTTTCCCTTTGTTGTTCATCTTTGTCCTCAAGAGCTTGGATGTGCAAAGCTCTTAGAACCACCAAACTTTGCCCCACAACAGCATGCTCAACATCACTTGCCTCATCTGATGTTTCAAGGCCTCCATTATCACCCTCACTTTCGGTTTCAAGTTCTCCATTGTCTAACAAGATCATGGCTCTTTTGTTTGGACATTGAGACATTATATGGCCTGCTCCTTGACATTTAAAGCTTTTAATATCACGATTGCAATGTGAAGAGGTGTTACCTTTCTCAAACGTACCCTTTGTTGTAGGTGGATCCTCCTTTGGTTTTGAAGGCTTTTCGGCTGTTTTTGGAGAAGAATTCCACTTTGGTTTAGAGGTATTTGAATCATCACGCTTAACCACAGTCTGTCCTTTCTTAAATTGTCTCTCCACCTTGATAGCCATATTGATAGGAATCAGGATGATGTGAATATTAAGACAAGGCCACACTTTGGTCCAACAAGGCCACACTTTGATCCAAATGATGATATGATCACAACTCCAGATGAACCAAGTTATGTTGGACCTATCACAAGGTCACGATCCAAAAGAATGCAAGAAGAAGTTCAATCTCTTTTGATCCAAATAACTCAAGATTAGCTCCAAGAAGACAAGTATTCAGCTGGACCCAATCCACCTTGTTTTAATGTCTTAGTGATAGAATTTTAAGCCCAAATTGTGTTAAGTTTATTGTAATTTGGCCCTGAATTATTATATTATACTTTGGGCAATCTTTTTATTTATTTTGCATGCATTTCGATTAGGTTAAGCCCATTTTATTCAGCCTACAAGAAAAGTGACGGGATTAGCTTGTCTCTTTGAATTCTGAATTGTCTCTTAGAATTCCCATGCATGCATCTTTATATTCCAGCCTTGTAGTTCGAAATATTCAGTCAAAAAATGAATGAATTGTGATTCAAGTGAGTTATACTCACAAGTTCTTAGTTGAACGACACCGGAGTTTCAAACCTCCACCGGATAATGTCATTTCCCGACTCATTATAGTCGACGGGGTGCATTACTTATCAAATCTGATAGTGTTGGTTCCTTGCTCATTATAGCAAACGGGTCACACTCCTATAATTCAAATCTGATAGTGTTGGTTCCTTGCTCATTATAGCAAACGGGTCACACTCCTCAATTTTAACCTTGAATTGGACGATCGAAAATCAAGAACTCCAAGTATTGGTATAGGGTTTCACGGCAAGTACGTGGAGTTCGTATCAGGATGATGTGAATCATGATGATAGGAATCAGGATGATGTGAATATTAAGACAAGGCCACACTTTGGTCCAACAAGGCCACACTTTGATCCAAATGATGATATGATCACAACTCCAGATGAACCAAGTTATGTTGGACCTATCACAAGGTCACGATCCAAAAGAATGCAAGAAGAAGTTCAATCTCTTTTGATCCAAATAACTCAAGATTAGCTCCAAGAAGACAAGTATTCAGCTGGACCCAATCCACCTTGTTTTAATGTCTTAGTGATAGAATTTTAAGCCCAAATTGTGTTAAGTTTATTGTAATTTGGCCCTGAATTATTATATTATACTTTGGGCAATCTTTTTATTTATTTTGCATGCATTTCGATTAGGTTAAGCCCATTTTATTCAGCCTACAAGAAAAGTGACGGGATTAGCTTGTCTCTTTGAATTCTGAACTGTCTCTTAGAATTCCCATGCATGCATCTTTATATTCCAGCCTTGTAGTTCGAAATATTCAGTCAAAAAATGAATGAATTGTGATTCAAGTGAGTTATACTCACAAGTTCTTAGTTGAACGACACCGGAGTTTCAAACCTCCACCGGATAATGTCATTTCCCGACTCATTATAGTCGACGGGGTGCATTACTTATCAAATCTGATAGTGTTGGTTCCTTGCTCATTATAGCAAACGGGTCACACTCCTATAATTCAAATCTGATAGTGTTGGTTCCTTGCTCATTATAGCAAACGGGTCACACTCCTCAATTTTAACCTTGAATTGGACGATCGAAAATCAAGAACTCCAAGTATTGGTATAGGGTTTCACGGCAAGTACGTGGAGTTCGTATCACATATGGACCACTTCCTCAAGTTCAACATAGTGATGAAGTTCCACTACATTGGCGATCTCTCGGTTGAGACCACATATGAACCGAGCCATGGTTGCCTCACGATCCTCCTCAATATTTGCTCGAATCATTGCCATCTCCATTTCTTTGTAGTATTCCTCTACCGTTTTGAACCCTTGCCTCAAACTTTGCAACTTAAGGTGTAGGTCCCGATAGTAGTGAGGAGGTACGAACCTCTTCCTCATAACCACCTTCATCTCATCCCACGTTTCAATAGGGAAGTCACCACTTCTTCGTCTACTTATCACCACTTGATCCCACCATACAATAGCATAGTCCTAAAGGATACGGCTGCAAGTTTTACCTTTTTCCCTTCCGAATAGTTGTGGCAGTCATAAATTAACTCCACCTTTCGTTCCCATTCAATGTAAGCTTCCGGGTCATTTTGTCCTTTGAAGGAAGGAATAGAAAGCTTGATAGATCCGAGGTTATTGTCAATTACCCCTCTTCCTCTTCGTTGTTGTTGGTATCTTGGACGTCTATGATCTCTCCTTGAAGAGGCATTTGATGCAGCCTCATCCAAGTCATCTTCCTCATCATCAAATCCATCACGAGGATTGATACCCAAATCGGCTGGTCGTCGGTTTGGTCTCCTAGCCGGGAGAGCATTTTGTTGTAATTCAGTCACCCGTTCATCATTTTGATCCAATCAATCTCGGATCTCACCAAATTGTACGTTCAACCTATCAAATTGTTGTTGCATTGCACGGAGGACAAAGTTAACGTCCATTGGAGGCTGTTCATTTCGTTCTTCCGTCATGTTTTAAACCTGCAAGAAAAATCGTTAGTAAAAATTACCTCACAACACTCCCTCACGTGTTTGCCCTCGTTTAGAGTCACTCACGCTCGTGTATCACTCAAAAATATGGCTTTTTCCCTCTTTTATGCTCACAACTCAAGCCTTTTACCACTGATGTGAATCATGATGAACCGCGGCCATATCTTGTCCCAAATGAAGAGCTGGACCGATCCACAACTCAAGAAGATAGCATACAAATGGAACAAAGTTATGGTGGTCCAATTACAAGAGCTCGGGCCAAAATTATCCAAGAGGAAGTTGGAAATCTCTTAAACCAATTTGCTCAAACTGGACTCCAACCTTCAAGATGGGCTGCTGAACCAAATTCAGAATACTTCAATGTTTTTATGTCCAATTCCTAAAGTCCAAAGTGTGGAAATGATGTAATTCGGCCCTAAGCCTATTATAGTATTATTTGGGCCTTTATTTTATCATTATTTAGCTGCATATTAGTTTATTTAAGCCCACTTTTGTAAGCCTTCATGGCAAGTGGCGGGAATAGCTTGTGTCCTTTAGTATTCTAGTGTCTCTTAGGTTTCCATGCATGCATCTTTATATTCAGCATTGTAACTTGTTTTTCTTTCAATCAAGAAGTAAAATTATTGAATTTTCATTCAAGTGAGATTTTTCTCTCAAGTTCTTTGCTGAACGACATTAGGGTTTCAAACCCCTTTCCCGGATAACGTTATTTCTCGACTCCTTATAGTCGACGGGGTGCGTTACTTACAATCTGATAGTGTTGGTTCTTTGCTCAATATAGCAAACGGGTCACACTCCTCTTATTTTCAACCTTGAATTGGACGATCAGATTCAAGAACTCCAAGTATTGATATAGGGTTTCACGGCAAGTACGTGGAGTTCGTATCATTTGGTATCTAGAGCTTAGGTTTCCATCCAAGGTTATGTATCCGTATCTTTTATCTTTTGTATAATTTCTTTTCATTATTGTTATATTGCTGCAAAAAAAATCGAAGAAGGCAAAAAAAAAAAAAAAAAACGAAAAAAAAAAAAAAAAAAAAAAAAAAAACGAAAAAAAAAAAGAGAGCAGCATTGTTTCAGTCATTTTCTTTGTAATCTTAAATCATAAGTCATGTGGATTTGTTTGCTTGTATCTTTTTAGTTGTAACAGTTCGTTTGTGACAATTTTAGCACCCTTATTGATTCATTCATCTTAAAGATTATTTGGTTGAGGGATCTGAAATTTCTTGTGTCTTTCTTCAAGAATTGAGAGGAAAGAGTGGTAAAAAGGCTTGAGTTGTGAGCACAAAAGAGGGAAAAAGCCATATTTTTTAGTGATACACGAGCGTGAGTGACTCTAAACGAGGGCAAACACGTGAGGGAGTGTTGTGAGGTAATTTTTACTAACGATTTTTCTTGCAGGTTTAAAACATGACGGAAGAACGAAATGAACAGCCTCCAATGGACGTTAACTTTGTCCTCCGTGCAATGCAACAACAATTTGATAGGTTGAACATACAATTTGGTGAGATCCGGGATCGATTGGATCAAAATGATGAACGGGTGACTGAATTACAACAAAATGCTCTCCCGGCTAGGAGACCAAACCGACGACCAGCCGATTTGGGTATCAATCCTCGTGATGGATTTGATGATGAGGAAGATGACTTAGATGAGGCTGCATCAAATGCCTCTTCAAGGAGAGATCATAGACGTCCAAGATACCAACAACAACGAAGAGGAAGAGGGGTAATTGACAATAACCTCGGATCTATCAAGCTTTCTATTCCTTCCTTCAAAGGACAAAATGACCCGGAAGCTTACATTGAATGGGAACGAAAGGTGGAGTTAATTTATGACTGCCACAACTATTCGGAAGGGAAAAAGGTAAAACTTGCAGCCGTATCCTTTACGGACTATGCTATTGTATGGTGGGATCAAGTGGTGATAAGTAGACGCAGAAGTGGTGAGTACCCTATTGAAACTTGGGATGAGATGAAGGTGGTTATGAGGAAGAGGTTCGTACCTCCTCACTACTATCGGGACCTACACCTTAAGTTGCAAAGTTTGAGGCAAGGGTTCAAAACGGTAGAGGAATACTACAAAGAAATGGAGATAGCAATGATTCGAGCAAATATTGAGGAGGATCGTGAGGCAACCATGGCTCGGTTCATATGTGGTCTCAACCGAGAGATCGCCAATGTAGTGGAACTTCATCACTATGTTGAACTTGAGGAAGTGGTCCATATGGCTATCAAGGTGGAGAGACAATTTAAGAAAGGAAGGACTGTGGTTAGGCGTGATGATTCAAATACCTCTAAACCAAAGTGGAATTCTTCTCCAAAAACAGCCGAAAAGCCTTCAAAACCAAAGGAGGATCCACCTACAACAAAGGGTTCGTTTGAGAAAGGTAACACCTCTACACATCGCAATCGTGATATTAAATGCTTTAAATGTCAAGGAGCAGGCCATATAATGTCTCAATGTCCAAACAAAAGAGCCATGATCTTGTTAGACAATGGAGAACTTGAAACCGAAAGTGAGGGTGATAATGGAGGCCTTGAAACATCGGATGAGGCAAGTGATGTTGAGCATGCGGTTGTGGGGCAAAGTTTGGTGGTTTTAAGAGCTCTGCACATCCAAGCTCTTGAGGACAAAGATGAACAACAAAGGGAAAACATCTTTTACACACGGTGTCATGTTAAGGAGCGAGTTTGTGGGCTGATCATTGACAGTGGGAGTTGCGTGAACGTGGCTAGTAAATTGATGGTGGAAAGGCTCGGCCTTAAAACCTTGAAGCACCCGAGACCTTATAAGCTCCAATGGCTGAATGAACATGGTGAAATGAAGGTAACAAAACAAGTTCTTATCTCCTTTTCAATTGGCAAATACATGGATGAGGTTCTTTGTGATGTCGTACCAATGCAAGCTGGCCATATATTGCTTGGAAGACCATGGCAATTTGATAGACGAACAGTTCATGATGGCTACAAGAATCGATATAGTTTTACCAAGGATGGGCGAAACATCACCTTGGCACCTTTACCACCAAGCCAAGTGTATGAAGAACAGTGCCAAATTAAGAAATCCATTTCAGCTTCTTCAAAACAAAGTGATTGTAATAGTGAGAAAGAATGTGAAAAAGAAAAAGAAAAAGAGCATGAAAAAGAAAAGGAGAAGGAAAAAGAAAAAGAGTGTAACAGAAAAGAAGAGGGAGAGAAGAAACTAGTTGAAAAGAAAGAAAGAAAAAAAGTGAGTTTCTTTATAAAAGAAAAAGAGATTGAGGGGGTGATTAAAAAAGAAAAGCTTGTGATGATGATGATGTATAAAAACATATTTCTTTCATCTAATGAAACCCCTCCCTTGCCTAGTGTTGTTTCTTCTCTCTTGCAGGAGTTTGAGGATGTATTCCCGGAGGAAATACCACCCGGTTTACCTCCTATACGAGGAATAGAACACCAAATTGACCTCATCCCCGGGGCTGCCATCCCAAACCGACCAGCTTACCGAAGCACCCCTCAAGAGACAAAGGAGGTTCAAAAACAAGTTGAAGAGTTGCTTGCAAAGGGATATGTGCGTGAGAGCATGAGTCCATGTGCTGTTCCGGTTCTTTTGGTGCCTAAAAAGGATGGTACTTGGCGAATGTGCGTGGATTGTAGGGCTGTCAACAAGATCACGGTAAAGTATCGTTATCCCATACCTCGCCTTGATGATATGATTGATGAATTGCATGGTTCTACAATCTTCACTAAAATTGATTTGAAAAGTGGCTATCACCAAATAAGAATGCAAGAAGGTGATGAATGGAAAACAGCTTTTAAAACTAAGCATGGATTGTATGAGTGGTTAGTAATGCCTTTTGGCTTAACTAACGCACCTAGTACCTTCATGAGATTGATGAATCATGTATTGCGTGCTTATATTGGTAAATTCGTAGTGGTTTACTTTGATGATATACTGATCTTTAGCCGTAATTTGCATGAACATATTGAGCATTTGAGGTTAGTACTTGAGGTACTAAGGCATGAAAAGTTATATGCTAATCTTAAGAAGTGTAGCTTTTGCATGGATAGAGTCGTGTTCCTTGGATTTGTTGTAAGTGCAGGTGGTATAGAGGTAGATGAAGAAAAGGTTAAGGCAATCAAAGAGTGGCCTACACCCAAGACCATCACGGAAGTAAGGAGTTTTCATGGTTTGGCCGGGTTCTATAGGAGATTCGTGCCCAATTTCAGCACCATAGCTGCCCCCTTAACGGAAATCATCAAGAAAAGCGTGGGATTTAAGTGGGCAGAAGCTCAAGAAATGGCATTCCAAACATTGAAAACAAAGCTAAGTTCAGCTCCTCTTTTACTTTTACCGGATTTTTCTAAAGCTTTTGAAATCGAATGTGATGCTTCGGGTGTTGGTATAGGTGCTGTGCTCATGCAAGAGAAGAAACCAATTGCATACTTTAGTGAGAAACTCAATGGGGCTGCATTGAACTACTCTACTTATGACAAGGAGCTCTATGCCTTAATTAGGGCCTTAGAGACGTGGCAGCATTACTTGTGGTCGAAAGAGTTCATCATTCATACGGATCATGAGTCATTAAAACATTTGAAGGGGCAAGGAAGTTTGAACCGAAGGCATGCTCGCTGGGTTGAATTTATAGAGATGTTTCCTTATGTGATTCGGTACAAGCAAGGTAAGGATAATGTTGTTGCTGATGCCTTATCACGAAGGTACATTCTTCTCTCTACCTTAAGTGCTAAATTCATGGGATTTGATCATATTAAGGAACTATACTTGAGTGATTCTGATTTTGCTGAAATATTTGCATCTTGTGAACAAAAGCCTTGTGATAAATTTTATGTTCAAGATGGTTATTTGTTTAGAGAAAACAAGCTATGCATTCCAAATTGTTCTTTGCGTCAGTTGCTAATCCGTGAGTCTCATGGGGGAGGATTAATGGGACATTTTGGTGTTTTAAAAACTTTGAGCATACTTAAGGAACATTTCTTTTGGCCTCATATGAAACGGGATGTTGAACGGACTTGTCATAGATGCGTAACTTGTAGAAAGGCTAAATCACGAGTTAAACCTCACGGCCTTTACACACCCTTGCCTGTTCCAACGCATCCGTGGACTGATATTTCTATGGATTTTGTGCTAGGAATGCCAAGAACACAAAATGGAAAGGATTCAATTTTTGTTGTTGTTGATCGATTTTCTAAAATGGCACATTTCATTCCTTGTAATAAAACTGATGATGCAACACATGTGGCTGGATTGTTCTTTCGGGAAGTAGTAAGACTTCATGGAATCCCAAAATCAATTGTAAGTGATCGAGATGTGAAGTTTTTAAGTCACTTTTGGCGAGTATTGTGGGGAAAATTGGGAACAAAACTGTTATTTTCCACCACTTGTCATCCGCAAACGGATGGACAAACGGAAGTAGTGAATCGAACCTTGGGAACTCTTTTAAGAGCTGTGTTTAAAACATACTCAAAGAATTGGGTTGAGTGTATTCCATTTGTTGAATTTGCATATAACCGTTCAATACATTCTTCTACTTCTTTCTCACCCTTTGAGCTTGTTTATGGTTTTAATCCCTTAACTCCTTTAGATTTGCTTCCTTTACCTATGAATGAACTTGTAAGCTTAGATGGCAAGGAGAAAGCTGAACTTGTGAAGAAAATGCATGAGGATGCTCGGCTTCACATTCTCAAAAGAAATAACCAAGCTATGATTCAAGCCAACAAGGGACGAAAGAAAGTTGTTTTCAAGGAAGGAGACTTGGTTTGGGTTCACTTTAGGAAAGAGAGATTCAATCATCAGCGAAAGTCCAAACTTGACCCACGGGGGGACGGACCATTCAAAGTGTTGAAAAGGATCAATGATAATGCTTACAAAATTGATCTCCCGGATACGTATAGTGTAAGTTCCACCTTTAATGTTGCTGATTTATCTCCCTTTCATGCAGATTCAGATTCGGGGACGAATCCTTTTCAAGAAGGGGGGAATGATGTGAATCATGATGAACCGCGGCCATATCTTGTCCCAAATGAAGAGCTGGACCGATCCACAACTCAAGAAGATAGCATACAAATGGAACAAAGTTATGGTGGTCCAATTACAAGAGCTCGGGCCAAAATTATCCAAGAGGAAGTTGGAAATCTCTTAAACCAATTTGCTCAAACTGGACTCCAACCTTCAAGATGGGCTGCTGAACCAAATTCAGAATACTTCAATGTTTTTATGTCCAATTCCTAAAGTCCAAAGTGTGGAAATGATGTAATTCGGCCCTAAGCCTATTATAGTATTATTTGGGCCTTTATTTTATCATTATTTAGCTGCATATTAGTTTATTTAAGCCCACTTTTGTAAGCCTTCATGGCAAGTGGCGGGAATAGCTTGTGTCCTTTAGTATTCTAGTGTCTCTTAGGTTTCCATGCATGCATCTTTATATTCAGCATTGTAACTTGTTTTTCTTTCAATCAAGAAGTAAAATTATTGAATTTTCATTCAAGTGAGATTTTTCTCTCAAGTTCTTTGCTGAACGACATTAGGGTTTCAAACCCCTTTCCCGGATAACGTTATTTCTCGACTCCTTATAGTCGACGGGGTGCGTTACTTACAATCTGATAGTGTTGGTTCTTTGCTCAATATAGCAAACGGGTCACACTCCTCTTATTTTCAACCTTGAATTGGACGATCAGATTCAAGAACTCCAAGTATTGATATAGGGTTTCACGGCAAGTACGTGGAGTTCGTATCAACCACTCTTTTCTCTCAATTCTTGAAGAAAGACACAAGAAATTTCAGATCCCTCAACCAAATAATCCTTAAGATGAATGAATCAATAATGGTGTTAAAATTGTCACAAACGAACTGTTACAACTAAAAAGATACAAGCAAACAAATCCACATGACTTATGATTTGAAATTACAACGAAAATGACTGAAACAATGCTGCTCTCTTTTTTTTTTTCGTTTTTTTTTTTTTTTTTTTTTTGTTTTTTTGCCTTTTTCGATTTTTTTGCAGCAATATAACAATAATGAAAAGAAATTATACAAAAGATAAAAGATACGGATACGTAACCTTGGATGGAAACCTAAGCTCTAGATACCAAATGATACGAACTCCACGTACTTGCCGTGAAACCCTATATCAGTACTTGGAGTTCTTGAATCTGATCGTCCAATTCAAGGTTGAAAATAAGAGGAGTGTGACCCGTTTGCTATATTGAGCAAAGAACCAACACTATCAGATTGTAAGTAACGCACCCCGTCGACTATAAGGAGTCGAGAAATAACGTTATCCGGGAAAGGGGTTTGAAACCCTAATGTCGTTCAGCAAAGAACTTGAGAGAAAAATATCACTTGAATGAAAATTCAATAATTTTACTTCTTGATTGAAAGAAAAACAAGTTACAATGCTGAATATAAAGATGCATGCATGGAAACCTAAGAGACACTAGAATACTAAAGGACACAAGCTATTCCTGCCACTTGCCACGAAGGCTTACAAAAGTGGGCTTAAATAAACTAATATGCAGCTAAATAATGATAAAATAAAGGCCCAAATAATACTATAATAGGCTTAGGGCCGAATTACATCATTTCCACACTTCAGACTTTAGGAATTGGACATAAAAACATTAAAGTATTCTGAATTTGGTTCAGCAGCCCATTTTGAAGGTTGGAGTCCAGTTTGAGCAAATTGGTTTAAGAGATTTCCAACTTCCTCTTGGATAATTTTGGCCCGAGCTCTTGTAATTGGACCACCATAACTTTGTTCCTTTTGTATGCTATCTTCTTGAGCTGTGGATCGGTCTAGCTCTTCATTTGGGACAAGATATGGTCGCGGTTCATCGTGATTCACATCAGTACCCTATTCCTAGACTTGATGAAATGTTAGATGAATTGTATGGTAGTTCAATATTCTCTAAAATTGATTTGAAAAGTGGTTATCACCAAATAAGAATGCATGAGGGTGATGAATGGAAAACGGCTTTCAAAACCAAAGATGGATTGTATGAATGGTTAGTTATGCCATTTGGTTTAACGAATGCACCTAGTACCTTTATGCGTTTGATGAATCATGTTTTACGTGCCTTTATTGGAAAGTTTGTAGTGGTTTATTTTGATGACATTCTGATCTATAGTGCAAGCTTAGAAGAGCATGTTAAGCATTTGAAAGTGGTACTTGAAACCTTACGTGAGAACAAACTCTATGCTAACTTCAAGAAGTGCACGTTTTGCATAGATAGAGTTGTGTTTCTTGGTTTTGTGGTAAGTGCAGCAGGTATAGAAGTTGATGAATAGAAGGTGAAGGCAATCAAGGAATGGCCAACACCCAAATCATTCACACAGGTTCGAAGCTTTCATGGCCTTGCGGGATTTTATAGGAGGTTTGTTCCTAATTTCAGCACCATGGCAGCCCCATTGACTGAACTTATCAAGAAGAACGTGAGCTTTTACATGGGCAAAAGCTCAAGAAGAGGCATTTCAAGCTCTTAAACAAAAGCTAAGTACCGCACCCTTACTCTCTTTACCTAATTTTGCTAAAACATTTGAAATCGAATGTGATGCTTCGGGTATTGGTGTAGGAGCAGTCCTTATGCAAGAGAGGAGGAAGCCCATTGCCTACCTTAGTGAAAAACTAAGTGGTGCAAGCTTGAATTATTCCACGTACGATAAAGAGCTCTATGCGTTGGTTAGAGCCTTGGAAGTTTGGCAACACTACCTATGGTCTAAAGAGTTCGTGATTCACACAGACCATGAGGCATTGAAACACTTGCGTGGGCAAAGTAACTTAAATAGGAGGCATGCCAAATGGATTGAGTACATAGAGTCTTTTCCGTACATCGTACAATTCAAGAAAGGAAAGGAAAATGTGGTAGCGGATGCTCTATCACGAAGGTACGCACTTGTCTCCACATTGAGTACTAAATTCATGGGATTTGAGCATGTGAAGGAATTGTATGCTATGGATTCTGATTTTTGTGACGTATATGCATTGTGTGAACAAAAACCTCATGAAAAGTTTTACTTGCAAGAAGGATATTTGTTTAGAGAAAGTAAGCTTTGCATTCCACAATGTTCACTACGTGCTCTACTTGTTCGTGAATCGCATGGGGGTGGTTTAATGGGATATTTTGGGGTGTTAAAAACATTGAACATCTTAAAAGAGCATTTTTATTGGCCTCATATGCGAAAAGATGTAGAGAAGTATTGTCACAAATGCATTACATGACGAAAAGCCAAATCACGTATTAAACCTCACGGTTTATACACGCCTTTGCCTGTTCCAACACGTCCTTGGGTTGATATATCAATGGATTTCGTATTAGGCATGCCTAGGACACAAAATGGCAAGGATTCAATCTTTGTTGTTGTTGATAGGTTCTCGAAAATGGCTCATTTTATTCCTTGCAATAAAACTGATGATGCATCTAATGTAGCTAACTTATTCTTTAGGGAAATTGTTCGTTTGCATGGTGTACCTAAAACTATTGTAAGTGATCGAGATGTTAAGTTTTTAAGTCATTTTTGGCGTGTTCTATGGGGTAAGTTGGGAACTAAGTTGCTTTTTTCTACAACGTATCATCCTCAAAAGGATGGATAAACGGAAGTAGTTAATCGTACCTCAGGGACACTCTTAAGGGCTGTTTTTAAATCATATTCAAGGAATTGGGTTGATTGTATACCATTTGTGGAGTTTGCTTATAATAGAAGGGTTCATACTTCTACATCGTTTACTCCATTTGAAATTGTTTATGGTTTTAACCCCTTAACCCCCTTGGATTTGTTACCTTTGCCTATGAATGAAATTGTAAGTCTAGATGGCAAAAGGAAGGCTGATTTAGTAAAGAAGATGCATGAACAAGCCCGGCGACACATTGAAAAGAGGAATGAGCAAGCTATGGTTCGTGTCAACAAGGGAAGGAAACATATGGTGTTTAACGAAGGTAATCTCTTTGGGTTCACTTTCGAAAAGAAAGGTTTCCAACAAAAAGAAAGTCCAAATTAGATCAGCGAGGAGATGGACCATTTCGTGTGCTTCATAGAATAAGCGACAATGCTTATAAGATAGCATTACCAGGTGAGTATGGTGTTAGTGCTACTTTTAATGTTGCTGATTTATCTCCGTTTAATGTAGGTGATGATTCGAGGACGAATCCGTTTCAAGAAGGGGAGGATGATGTGAACCGAAGCCCTAACTCTAGCTTGGAACATGGTGATGGAGTTGATTACGTGGAGGACAATTCCCATGCAAGAAATCATGTAACTGAACGTAATCAAGGAGCTGCACAAGATGACAATATAACCGATTATAAGGGGCCAATTACAAGGCCTAAGGCTAAAGAGTTACATGCCAAAGTTCAAGCCCTCATTCGGGTCATTCAAGAAGAGTATGTGGCGGTTACAAGTTCATGCCATGAAGAGTATAATATTCTTAAGTGCACAATTCATCCATGATGCAGCCATAAAGTGCACGTTTATTTGAGTCTTTAAGTTGTAATAAAAGCTCTAATTATGTGTTATCAATTAGGGCCTAGTTTAATTTTCATTTCATGTCATTTCTTAGCTTATAGTATAAGTTGAGTTATATAGTCATTATAGGACTATATATGTTTGAATTTCAGCCAATAAGTTAGAATAGGAGTTACACTCTTTAGGATTTACATTTCCTTAAAGAGTTAGTGGGGTTAGTGGTGTTTCAGTAGAATCTTGCATGCTTTGCATGAAACTATATAAGGGTCACATATTGTAATCATTTGACACAAGTTGAATAGAATTATATCTTTGAGTGCAAACTCTTTGTTCTTGATTGAACTTTCGAAGATCCAATCTTCAGAACTTGATAGTGTTGCTTCTCAACTCTTCTATAGTTGAAGGGGTGCACTCCTTTATCTGATAGTGTTGGTTATTTGCTCAATTATAGCAAACTGGTCACACTCCTTTTGATTAACCTTTGAATTTGGAACGATCCTAAATCTCGAACTCCAATTTACGGTGATGGGTTTCACGTCATATACGTGGGGTTCTTATCAATTTTGATTGAATTAATTGTACTCTCATGCATAGACTAAAGATAACATGCATTTCGGTGTTTCTTTGACAGAATGCCTCCGCGTAGACATCGTGAGAGATCACTGGGGCGACGCCGACACCGTGATCGTTCTCCTACACCACAAGAACAACAACCGCAACCGCCTCCAATGAACATGGAAAATTTCATGGAAGCTGTTTTCAATTATGTCGAGCATAGGAGAGCTCAAGCTCCCCCACCACAACCCGTTGAGCAACCGGCCCCATCGAACAATAATAGGGATCCTCATAGAGTATTTCTGAGGTACAATCCTCCTCGATTTTCTGGTTCCATTGATGATGAGGTATCAGAGGGTTGGTTAACAAGAATAGAAAGGATATTTGGGGTTCGACAGTTTACTACATAGGAAAAGGCCCAATTCGCTATATTTCAACTTGATGGCGGGACTTATGATTGGTGGGAAAGAACAAGGGAAAAGCTAGAAGTTGATGGAGAGGAGATTACATGGCAGGTTTTTAAATGGGAATTTCGAGAGTGTTTTGTGCCCGAGGTAGTGCGGAAACGTAAAGAGCAAGAATTCATGGATCTCAAACAGGGGAATCGATCCGTGGCTCAGTATATTGCTATTTTTAACAGACTTGGGAAGTATGCTCCTCACATTACCCGGGATGAGAAGAGGAAGGCCAAGAAATTTATTGCGGGTTTGAGACAGGATTTGAGGCATGGACACGCTGGCCATAATTTCGAGTCCTTCGCTGACACTGTACAAAGGGCTCTAGTTCAAGAAGAGGAGTACAAGAAGACAGACCCGATTTTTAGAGCACCCATGGGGTGAGGTTCTGGAACAAGTTCGGGGAAGAGACCAATGGTTCAAGCTACTCCTCCTTCCAAAATTTCTTTTAAGAAGCCTCGAATGGGAGGACAAGCTTCACAAGCTCCAAAGGCTTTAACCGTGACATCTTTAGATCGACAAATTCCAAGTGAGGCCCGATTATCCAAGCCACCATGCACACATTGTGGAGGGCCAACTCACAACTATTACAAATGCTGGAAGAGGTTGGGTTTATACCTTATTTGTGGAAAAGCTGACCATATGGCGGATGCATGTCCTGACAAGAACCTGGGATTTCAAAAGGGAGTTCAGAGGCCCATGATTCAGGCACGTGCTTGTGCCCTTGAGGGCGAGGAGCAGGATGCTGAGGTGGATCCGAAAACCGTGGTTGAAGGTACCATATGCATTCATACCACGAACATTCATGCATTATTTGATCCGGGTGCTACTCATTCTTTTATATCTCGTGATCTATGTACTTCTATGTGCCTACCTATTACTTGTGCAAATTCTTGTTATTTTGTGAGTTCTCCTCTTGGAGGAAATTTGCAGACGGATCAAGTGGTTCGAGGTTGTTCTGTATTGATAGAAGGGAAAGATTATCCGGCAGATTTCATCGTGATGCCTATGAAGAGAGATGGGGTAATCTTCGGGATGGATTGGTTATACCGGCACCGGGCCGAAGTTGATTATTTTAAGAAGAAGATTAAATTGGGGGAAAGAGTTGATTGGAGAAGTGGGATCGAAGAATGTACAGCTCTTATCATTTATGGAAGCTCGTAAGCTAATGAAAGAAGGAGTTATGGGATTCGTTGCTTATCTTCTCAATAAGCCGCAGGATCAAATTAAGTTTATGGAGACCGCAGTGGTTAAGGATTTTCCCGATGTGTTTCCGGAGAATTTGGGTTCTTTGCCACCGGATTGTGAGATTGAATTCGTTATAGATTTATATCCGGGATCAGAACCATATTCTAAGACCCCCTTATAGAATGGCTCCGGCAGAGTTGAAGGAATTGAAGATTCAACTCGAGGAATTATTGAAGATTGGGTACATTCGACCGAGTTCATCTCCGTGGGGTGCTCCGGTTCTTTTCGTTAAGAAGAAAGATGGAACTTTGAGGATGTGTATAGATTACCGAGAGCTTAATCGGAGAACTATCAAGAATAAATATCCGTTGCCCCACATCGAGGATTTGTTTGATATGTTGAAAGGTTCGGGGGTTTATTCGAAATTGGATTTAAGGCAAGGTTACTACCAGTTGAAAATCCGGGAAGAGGATATACCTAAAACAAGATTTAATACCCGGTATGGACACTATGAGTTCGTAGTAATGCCTTTCGGTCCCCTTCAGCATTTATGGATATGATGCATCGGACTTTTCGGCCTTATTTGGATAAATTTGTGGTAATATTTATTGATGATATTTTGGTCTATTCGAGGACTCCGGAAGATCATGCCAGGCATCTCAGATTGGTATTGGAAACATTGAGACAGCACCGGTTCTACACAAAGTTTAGTAAGTGTGAGTTTTGGATCGATCGGGTTGCTTTTCTAGGACATATTGTCTCGAGTAAGGGTTTGGAAGTAGATCCTTCAAAGATCGAAACGGTTATTCAGTGGCAAAGTCCAAGGAATGCTTCCGAGGTCCGAAGTTTCTTGGGTTTAGCTGGGTATTACCGAAGGTTTGTCAAGGATTTCTCAAAGATTGCAGCTCCTTTAACTTGGTTGACAAAGAAGGAAGTCAAGTTTGATTGAAATGAGGCATGTGAGGTGAGTTTCCAACTCTTGAAGGAGAAGTTGACCACTGCACCGGTATTAGCACTCCCTGATGGTACTGAAGGATACATGGTTTATACGGACGCCCCGAAAGAAGGATTGGGATGTGTGTTGATGCAGAAGGGTAAGATGATAGCTTATGCCTCGAGGAAATTGAAGGATCATGAACATAATTATCCAACTCACGATCTCGAGCTAGCGGCAGTGATCTTTGCTTTGGGGAAGTGGAGACACTACCTATATGGAATTCCTATCGAGATCTTTTCTGACCACAAGACTCTTCAGTATTTGTTTTCTCATAAGGAGTTAAACAAGAGACAAAGGCGTTGGGATGGAGACTTTAGCGGATTATGAGTGTACAATTCGATACCATCCCGGAAAGGCCAATGTGGTCGCGGATGCGCTTAGCAGGAAAGCTAGCGTGTCTAGTGTGAAGGTGGAAGTTGAAGATGAAACTAAGTTATTCAAGTTAAGAGCAGGTATTCGGAATATTACGGTACAACCGGATCTTCAACAGAGGTTATTTCAAGCTCAGAGAAAAGATCCCGAGGTTCAAAAATTAGCCGAGAAAGCTAGAGAAGATCCCGAGTGCCCGTTTGGATTTGATGATACGGAACTCTTAAGATTCAAGAACAGGGTTGTTGTGCCGAGTTAATTGAAGAGGATTATCTTGGAAGAAGCTCACAGATCAGGGTATTCGATACATCCCGGGGGAAATAAGATGTATAAGGATTTGAAGTAGTTCTATTGGTGGGATGGTCTTAAGAGGGATGTAATTAATTTCGTGAAACATTGTTTGACTTGCCAAATTGTGAAAGCTGAGCATCAGAAGCCATCGGGGCTACTTCAACCGCTACCTATTCCGAAATGGAAATGGCAACAAGTGGTGATGGATTTTGTTTCGGGTCTTCCTAGAGTAAAGGGTGGTTTTGATGGAATCTGGGTGATCGTGGATCGATTAACGAGATCGGCACATTTTCTGGCTATTCGGATGTCGGATATGGTGACAAAGTTAGCTAAGAAGTATGTTGATGAAATTGTTCGACTTCATGGTGTGCCGGTTAGTATTGTATCAGATCGAGATCCGAGGTTTACTTCTAGGTTTTGGCAAGAATTGCAAAGGAATTTGGGAACAAGGCCTAAGGCCGTGCAAGCGGCGATCGATAAGGTTGAAATCATTCAGCAAAGGATGAAAGCAGCTCAAGATAGACAGAAGAGTTATGCGGATCGACGGAGAAAGGATCTTAAGTTTGAAGTTGGTGAAAGGGGTTTTCGAGAATTGGAAAAGGAGGTAAGTTGAATCCTCGTTATCTAGGTCCGTATAAGGTTCTTGAGAAAATTGGAGATATGGCTTATCGCTTGAATCTACCTCCGAGTTTAACTGGAATCCACAACGTATTTCATGTCTCCCAACTTCGCAAATATTATCCGGATGAATCCGCGATCCTACCCGAGGAAGAGGTAGAAATTGAGCCTAATCTCACCTTCGTGCAGAAACCGGTTAAGATTTTGGATCGAAAATTTCAAGAATTAAGAAACCGAAAAATCCCACTAGTTAAGGTGTTATGGAGAAGTGATAAGACAGAAGAGGCTACGTGGGAAACGGAGGATAAGATGAGAAGATTTCATCCGGAGATGTTTCCGCGCAGTTAGTGAATCCGAGGACGGATTCTTTTTAAGGGGGAGAGGTTGTAACGCCCCGATTTTTCCAAATCGTTCAGGTATGAATTATGTGATAATTACGTGCGCATTTAATTTATTTTAATTACGTTATTAATTTTTTTTATTACACATTATATTAAATTAGTGAATTATTTAATTATTTGAAAATATTTGAATTTGAATTTATATGAATTTTCTTTTACTATTTGCTCTTGAATGAATTGTTTGCTTGCCGTTTCTATGTGAAATGAATTCGAAACTTCGTGCAAATTTAATATGTGTTATGAATATGTTTTTATGCTCGTTTCACATTTTCGAATTCGTTTGGTTGAGTTTTGGAATTTATTTTGATTGTGGAATCCAAAACGGGGGCTAATGAGCAATTAGCGCACCATTGGTTTCTTATGTGATAACTTGAGCTAGGAAACTCGGATTCGAGTTTCGTCAACTTCGTTGAACTCGTATCGAAAATTCGAGTTTGATGAACTTAGCCTTATATTTTTCCAAATTTATGAACCTCTGAAATTCAACCGAAACACGCGACGGAAGCCAAAACTGCCACATTTTACTAAATGAGCCATAACTCTTTCAAATCTTGACCAAATTAACTATGGTTTAAGCCTATGGAACCCTAACTCAACCACCTAACATGATATTACCCTCCCTAACCGAACCAAGCCCTGTCACTTAGAGAATTTCAGCCAAACTTCCCTTGCATTCCAGTTTTCCGGTAGCTCAAGCCAACCCTTGGAGATTCAAGCTCAAATCTCTTCCAAACCTCCATCAATCCACAAGGTAAGCTTAGGGTTGTATTATGCATTTAATAGGAGTCATTTTAATCCATTAATCCCTAATTTTGATCATGGTTTCATGGATATATGGCTGACTTGAAGAATAGTTAGGTTATGAGCTTTTATGTTGATCTCTTTCAATTCTTGAGGTATTTGATTGATTCCAAGCATGAATATGATTGTCTTGATCTCTTCTTTGCATTTATGGTGATGTATTAGCTGGTAGTTGAGGCATTCATCAGCTACCATTAATGAAATATGGAAGATATAGCATGAAATGATCATCACATCCTTCATCTCACGATTCAACGCTTTGGGGGCATGTTTGTGTGTTGCTTTGGAGTTGTTTTCTTTCATTTTTGTGTTCATAACCTAACTGATCTTGTTGGAGAAGTGTTGGCATCTATTTTCTCATTGCATTTTGCTGCTGTAACTGGTCGGTCGCGGCCGCGATCGATCCATGAAGGAAAATGGTGGCGGCCGTGACCTCTCTCACGGTTTTGTGGTTGTGTCTCTCAGGTCATGCCCGTGACCTGAATCTTTGTGAATTTTAGGTCGTGGCCAGCACCTCATTTTTGCCATGTTTAGACTTGTGGGAGTAAATTGCTCAAAAATCCGAAAATGCATGGGTAGCGACGGCTACCATTTCATGAAGGAAATGGGTTGCGGTCGCGACCCTTATCATTTCTGCATGAATTTTCAATATTCCAATGTAAATTTCATGGCTTCTTTGGACTGTTTTTGGTTCATTGACTTCATTAACATGTCATATAATGTGTTATATTGTGTGTTGTGAAATCTTATGAGTTTTCGTTGAATATTTTCCGAGATATGGTTCAATGTGTCTTCTTAGGTCATAATGTGTGCATGCATGGGATTTAGCTCTTATATTTGAACCCTAATTGCTATATATGCCTTGTTTATGACTTTTATGATAAGTACACATGCGATACTACGTGTGATGCTCCTTATTTGAATTTCTTGAAGTAATTTGATATGATTTATGAATATGATAAGCTCTAACGCATTTGATTGATTCTTGAAATATATAAAATGAATGAATATGGAATTGATTGATACTTAGCATGCATGGAATGTTCAACATGTTAATCATGCACATGAACGTGTTCATCACATTATATCATCTTTTATACATTCATATCATAGTCATTTCATTACCGAGCTTCTTATTTGGTCATTTTGAGTCTCACCTCACCTTTCTTGCACAGATTTTGATCCCGTTGGAGACGAGGCGGGTCCGTGAGGCTTTTGTGTCTTCTTTTGTCGGTTTAAGGTAGGTTTTTCTTCTATTAGCTAAAACAACCCTATATACATTCAACGTGCGAAGTTTTAAGCCAAAATCTATAGTATATGTATATCGAGTCGTTTTATGAGTAAATGATTTCAAATGTAAGCCTTCTTTTATGTTTGAACCCTACCTTATGATTTTGGCGAGATTATGTTATGTTCACAGGCCCAAGGACTTAGTTATGTGACGATCCGGGGAGGCAAGGGCCGACGGTGATTCCATACACTAGTTCCATCCAAAATTTACGACGAAACGGACCTCGTTAGGTGTTTTGATGAGGAAACGCTAGTCGGGCTTTTGAGGATTCATGTACCTCACTAGCCATTATGTATGAGGTGGCCGGGTCTTGCAAACCCGTCCACCACCCGGAGAAAGAAGGTGTATATGTATGATTTTGATCATGATATGTATGTGCACGAAAGATATGTATGATAACGAATGAATCATGTTATGAACACACGAGGAGAAGGTTGGAGATTGTGCACGCCCACTCGCCAAGCCTTGAAACCCTATGATTAATTATGAATGAATATGATGGTTGTAAACCCATAGATATCTTTCTTTGTCTCACCCACTTGGGAAATCTTCTAAAACTTGTTACGGGTTTATAGCTTGCATGAATGTGTTTAAATTCTGCGATATTTATATACTATGCCTGTTTTATACCCACCAGTCCCTTTTGGACTGAACCCGGTTTGTTTTTCAGTGGTTTTGTGCAGGTTAAAGAGTGCTAGGTGGGACTACAAGTCGTCTAGGTCTTGCATTAGTGTTTAGCACTCTCGTTTTGTTACACTCACACTCATGATAGTATTTTGGTATATGAATATTGTTATGGAGCGTTTATGATTTTGTAGGCCGTGTGGGCCGTTGATTACCTAAATGATATTGTATATCTCTTTTGGAACTTAGTGGCTCGTTGTTTATAATATATGTTTGTTCTTGCTTCCACGTTATTGTTCTACTCTAATTTATGGTTTAAGGGTTAGTCTCGCCTAGCCTAGAGAGTGTGTGTAGACCCCCGTTCGCCGTGACTTAGCTCGTGTGTGGATTATCCATTTCATATGCGGGTCGGGTCTCGGTGCGGGGGATGTGGCACCTTGCGCTCGGGTGTTACAAAAATACCCACAGTACGGAATGCAAAATCAACCTAGTGACCAACCCGGTCCAAACTAGCATATAAACATCATACATACTAAATCCATAAATCCCGAAACATAAAATAAAATGTAAAGTATGCTACAAGCATAAACGAGTACAAACTAGACGGCTAGACAAGACTCCAAAAGACCCCACCTAGCTCGACTCCAAAACGCAACCTGCGGACACGAAGGGTAAAGGGAGTCAGCTCAAAAGGAACCGGTGAGAAGAAGTTTACATAAATATATAGCTTAAGGGTTTCAATGCATGTTCAAAATAAAGGTGTTCATGAACCAACTTGTTTTCAAATCGATGCAAGTTTTATAAAACGATTCATGAACCAAAGCACCGGCTTGGCGAGTACGAGCACTCCATCCTTACTTCCCAAATCATAAGTAATCAAACCAATCCATCCGTACACCGTTGATGATGAGGGTGTACAGCCCCCAACATCCTTACCATATGAAGAGACGGGTCAATGAAACCGGCCTCTCCCTTGTGAACCTTAACCCCAAAACCTCCTCGGAGTCTTAGTTAACAAGTTTCTTACATGTGGGAACTTTCGAATGAGGACATCCGTCGGCCCTATGCCTTCCCGGAATATCACTCATCTCGGTCCCCGAGCGCTAAACATCCAACCAAGCAAGCGTCCTTGCATGGGGCAACAAACCTCGCTACACAACTCTTACGTACATAATACTCAAAAAATTTCCAAAAACCATTTTGGGTATCTATCCCATATACCAAAGCTCAAATTTTACTTGTAATCCATTTCCATAAGTAAACATCCATAATATGAGCAAAACCCACAAAACTTGGCTTATAAAGCCTACATATACGTTTTGAAAATGGGATTTTAAATCATCAAATATGATAGGCTATATGTGTCCACAGTTTCGAAAACATTTCATAAATATATAACTCCTCACCTTTACCAAGAACTCCAAAAGTCAATCACGAGCAAACAAGCTACTCGTCCGGAGACTCACCACCTAAACAAGACAAACGTACCAACAAGGTAAGACACGACTCGAGACCAAATAAGACAACGCACGGCTTCAAAATGAATGCAAACATGCAAATGATGTGTTATGAACATCCAAGATAGCAAAAGTTTAGCAATTACAATCGAACAACATCATATGAGGCATATAACAAGCTTTCAAGTCATAGGACATGCAAATAACAACATGTGAATCATACTTAACATATTATCACACATAATCAAGGTATACCAGACATTAAAATGCACATAAACATGATTCCAAGTCATATATATCATATTAGGGATATAAGAAGTGCAAAGGAAGTGAAAACGAAGCAAAACGATCAAAATCACAAAAACTCATTTTTTTGACCCGAGGGTACACAAATGGCCGTTTGGCCTTGTAGACCAATTTACAAATGCCCGTTTGGGCTTCCACACGGGGGTTTGGGGTTTTAGTTCAAAATCGAAACCCCCGTTCGGCATGCTGCTGTTGCAAAACTCAATTACGGACATATGCTTGAACATGGTGAAAATTCAACTTAAAACACTCCAAAGTCATGCATCAAAGTTAATACAATATGCACAAACATAATTAAACATCAAATAGCACGTCAAGAACATCTAGGAACAAATATGTATCAAGAAATCCAACAATTTACACATATGAGTTTCATCTTCCCCAAGTATTCAAGCTTCAAACTCAACAATGGTGAAATTCTCTATCATGCAAGGGACTCAAAGGAATCAATCAGATTCTTCATGAAATTGCTCAAGGAACAAGAATCTAACACGAAATCAAGCAAAAACATATAAGAGCATCATCTTCTTCATGTTCATGAAAGCTTCAAGCATCATCAATGGTGAAATCTTTAACCATGCATAAAACTCAAAGATATCTATCACATTCTTCCTAAAAACACATAAGGGGAAAGAATCCATCATCAAATCATGCTAAAACAAGCTAGAGCAATGCAAGAATTCTTCATAAAAGCTTCAAAGGTCAACAATGGTGGTTTCTTCAAACAGGCATGAAAATGAGAAATTCTTACATCAAATTGTTCCCAACATCATAAGAAAAATATTTCCATCATAATATTCGGATTTAATCCATCTAACATGAACCCTAGATTCACATTCAAGCTTAGAACCTTCAAGAACATAAACCCAACAAGAGAGCACATAATTTTACCTTGAGAGTTGGAAATCGAAGAGGAAATCTTGTTCTTTAGTCTTGAATCTCCAGCTTTAATCTTCACTCTTGTCTCTTGAAGATGGCTTGAAGTGTTCTTGGTGTTCTTGAGAGAATATGAATAGGCTTAAGAGAAAGTCTTGAGAGAAATGACTTGATTCTTGGAAAATAACGTTACTTTTAAGTTTGGTGCTTAGAATCTGATTTGGGTCAGCTGAATAGGGTCATGGAGTGGGTCACACGGGACGGATTTAAGTGAAATTGGTCACAAATTGGGTTAAATCTGAAATTGGGTCGCAGGTCAACATTTAAGGTTTAAAAGGTTGACTTTCCATAAAATGGCCATAACTTCTTCGTCCGAACTCCAAATCGAGCGATTCAAGAACCCACGAACCCGTAATCGAATTATCTACTCAATTTTATTATGTTCTAACCAATTCCAGGCTCAGAAAATAAATTTACCATTTAGTCCCTAAATTATACTTTAATGTCCAAGTAAGCACGTTGGTTCGTTAAAAGCTAAAACGTGCTATCAAAGCTTAAAGATGATGGTACGAGCACATAATCAGCAAGTCACAAAGTCACGTATCTCATGCAATTCACGTATTTCACATAAGTATGAAGCGGCTATCAAATTAAGGTGTAAATCCATATAAATCATGCATAGAAAGGTAAATCGTACACTCTTATTCCAAACCTTACCTTGATCGAGAAGCGGGGTGTCACATAAACCCCTAGGGCTAGGGGAGTGATGATGAATGCATGCTAAGTGTTTGATATAATGCTTGAATGACTTGTGTTAATTTTAGTTTTGAAAACTGATTCGAATTGAATTGCAACGGTCTGGCCAACCCTAGCATAATCTAGGATTACCTAATTATCGAAAGATTAATGGTAATTGAGATGGTTTTCATACTAGTAGATTTAGAGTTCAATGAGATTTGGTTCTTAATCTATAAAATTGGTAAATCTTTTTCCATGTCAAGCCGCTAGAACTTGATTTGCACTAATCTTGATCGTATTGGTTTAATTAATCATTGATGATTGTGAGACCAACGTTGAAATTAGTTGAACACTTGGTTATACCGTGAGAAAGGATAATACAAATTTAAGTGACTAGGTTGTAGAATTGTACTAGTCAAACGAGTATTATACCGAATCCTGAATGTATAAGTTGTTACTCCCCCAATTAGTTTATGGAGTTTAATCTTGTAACACCCCAGACGGAAGGTGCCACATCCCCCGCACCGAGACCCGACTCGTATATGAAATGAAAAGTCCATACACGTGCCAAGTCACGGTGAACGGGGACTCACTCACTCGCTATGCTAGGTGGGAGCTAACTTCGAAACCAAATAAACAATTCAAAAGAATAAAATGCATGTGCGGAAGCAAAACTTATAATCAATCATAAATACAGTTAGCAATTGACGGGTTCGACTAACAGAGATTCCTAGTCCCGAAATTCAAACATAACTCATATATCATATAATATTATAACCGTAGTATCCATACATGCTATACATAACTTATTCAATTTACAAAATGCGTGAAGTGAACCAAACTTGACCACGCGACACTACCGACTAGAAAACTAGCCTAGCACACCAACAACTGCAAGGGAAAAACTGAAACCAAAGCCGGGTTCAGTCTATAGGAGACCAGTGGGTATAAAACAGAGTATATCATAGTAATATCGCAGAATTTAAACACCCACACATGCAAGCTATAATCCCGTGCGAGGTTTTGAGATATTTCCCAAGTGGGTGAAAACAAAGAAAAACAAGCTCGGGATTACAACGATCAATTTCATTCATTCATTCATTCATGCGGTCATTAGTGAGCCCGGTGAGAGGGCGAATTCTCCAACCTTCTCCTCGTGTGTGCATTTATTCATTCATTCGTTCATTCATTAGTGATCATACCACAATCATTCATTCGTTCATTAACAATCATTCATAAGCATTAACATTCATATTCATAAACACTTACACCTTTTTCCTCCGGGCAGTGGACGGGTTAGCAAGACCCGGCCACCTCATGCATGGTGGCTAGTGAGGTTCATGAACCCTCAAAAGCCCGATTCCCCTTCCTCGCTAAAACTCCTAACGAGGTCGGTTGCGTCATCATTGTTTGTTGGGACTAGTGCATGGGGATCACTCTCAGCCCGAGCTTCCTTCGATAGCCACGTACACATAGTCCCGGGTCCTTATAAACATTGTGTTCACTGATCTCGCCAAAACATTGGGTAAGGGTTCATGAAAGAAAGGCTTACATTTGAAATCATTTACTCATTTGAAACGACTCGATATACTTATAATATAAATTTTGGCTTAAAACTTTGCACATTGGATGTATATAGGGTCATTTTAGCTAATAGAAGAGAAACCCACTTGTAAACCTCTTATCGAACAATACCAAGAAGAAAAGGAGACTCGAAAGTGTCCTATGAACCCGGCACCTCCGCCCTGGAGAAAACTATACAAAGGACAATGTAATGTACTCGTGAGACTCAAGACTCCAAATGAACCATATATGACGTACGACAATGCAATGAACATGATATGAGACATGCATGAGCAATAACAATATTCCAATATGATGTTCATGTATACAATTAATGTCATTTGGTCACCAAATCAAGCTATTCATTCATTACACGAATAAATCGTGTCCGTTCATTACAAATCTTTCATTCATTATCGCTTATTCATTTAATGTTTAATTCATAACAAATCATAATACATGTTTAACAATTCATATTAATCATTTAAAGGTGCAAGGAATCCATTAAACACACAAGAATGCAAGGGTTGCAAGGAGGGTCACATTGTAGCACTCAAACGTTTATACTTCATAAGTCGAGCCAAAACTCATAAACATATTAATTCAATCCGAAATCTTCAAACAATAATCATAACACAAATATCAACATGTTAATAAAGCATAGGAATCATAAACAAGGTGGAAGAAGAATAAATAAGTGTAAAAAAATAAGAAAAATGGAACCGGAGTAACGAAAAAAAACGCAGGACAGAATCCACCCCCATAGATTCTCGTCAGAAACTCTACTGACTCAAATCCACCCCCGTGGATTTGGGTCAGTAGCCAAAAAACCACACAAACAGGGCATGAACGAAATGGAAGCCTGTGACGCCCCGTTTCTCGATCAAGGTAAGCTTGTTACGACGAGAGTGAACGATTTACTTTTCTTTGCATGAATTATGTGAATAATATGCCTTAATTGACCGTTATGCTTGAACTTATGTGGAATATATGATTTGTATGAAATACGTGACTAATTGATGTGTTAATTATGTGCTCGTATTGTTCTTATTGAGCTTTGATAGCATGTTCTCATTTTACGTTATTTCGCAAGATTCAAACACAAACTCTCTCAAGCCTATTCATCTTCTCTCAAGAACACCCAAGAACACCTTCAACCATTTTCAAGAGGCAAAAGTGGAGATTGAAGCTGGGAATTCAAGATTAGAAGAAGAGTTATTTCCTTCGATTTTCAACTCTTGAGGTAAGGATTATGTGCTCTTTGTTGGGTTTATGTTCTTGAAGCTTTTGAAGTGAATTTGAACTAGGGTTCTTATGTGTTGGATTAAACTTGAATTTGTGATTGGAAATGTGTTTATTTTGTTGTTGGGAACATTTTAGTATAAGAATTTCTTCCTTTTATCCTCTTATGTGAAATCCACCATTGTTGGCTTTTGAAGCTTTTGGAGATTTCTTGCATGTTCATGCTCTTGGATGTTTTAGCTTGATTTGCTGATTGATTCTTATTCCTTGAGCAATTTCATGGAGAATGTGATTAATTTCTTTGAGTTTCTTGCATGATTGAGGATTTCACCATTTTTGAGTTTCAGCTTTGAATGCTTGAAGAAGATGAAGTTCATGTTTGTAATTTATTGGAATTTTGATGCATATTCATTCCTAAATGTTCATGGCATGATATTTGATATTAAAATTCGTTTATACATATTGCATTAGCTTTGAAACATGATTTAGGAGTGTTTAGAGCTTAAAATCCACCATTTGCAACCATATATTCGTAAATCCGATTTGTAACTGTAGCATGTTAAACGCCCGTGTGAAAAATGCATTGAAAAGCCAAACCCCCGTTTGAAAAATTACTGTTACGTTTTTTCAAGGGCCAAACGCCCGTTTGAACTTTTCAAAGGAACACCAAACGCCCGTTTGGGTGCTCTCAGGTCTAAAATTTGAGTTTTTGTGATTTCGTTCATTTTGCTTCGTTTTCACTTCCTATGCACTTCTTACACCCCTAATATGATATAGATGACTTGGAATCATGTTTATGTGTATTGTAATGTCTTGCATGCCTCGATTATGTGTGAGATTGTACTAAGTATGGTTTACTTGTTATCAATTGTATATGTCATGACTTAGAAGTTGTTATATGACTTATATGATGTTGTTTGATCATCATTATTGAACTTATGCTATACTTGGACATTCATTGCATCTCATGAGCATCTTTACTCTTTCTTGAAGTCGTGCGTCGTCTTAATTGGTTTGAGTCGTGTCTTACCTTTGTTAGAACGTTTGTCTTGTTAGGTGGTGAGTCTGCAGTCGAGTAGCTTGTTGCTCGTGGTTGGCCTTCGAAGTTCTCGGTAAAGGTGAGGAGTTATATATATATGAAATGATTTCAAAACTGTGGAAGCCTTTCATATTTGTTGGTTTTGAACTCCCGTTTTGAAAACGTATATTTAGGCTTTATAAGCCAAGTTTTGTGAGCTTTGCTTGTATATTGAATATTCGCTTATGGAAAACGGTTTACAAGTAAAACTTGATGGGATAGATACCCAAAATGGTTTCGGAACTTTCATTTGAGTATTATATATGAGTGAGTTGTGTAGCGAGGTTATGTATACCTTGCAAGGACGCTTGCTTGGTTGGTTCTTTTGATAGCGCTCAGGGCGGAGTAAGTGGTAAGACCGGGAACGCAAGGGCGGACGGTTAAGCCCTTACGAAGTACCCACTTTTGGACAAGTTTGCTAAGACTCCGAGGAGGTTTCGGGGTTAAGGTGAGCTTGGGGGAAGGTCGGTTTCATGGACCCACTTCTCCATGGTTCTTTTGCGATGTTCGGGGGCTGTACACTCTCGACATCAATGGTGTAAGGTTGGATTGGTTTGATTTGACTTTTGGTTTCGGAAGTAAGGATGGAATGCTCGTACTCGCCGAGCCGGTCATGTGTGGTTTATGATCCATATTTTATAAAACTTGCATTGTATTGAAAACTATTACAGATCATGAACACTTTTATTTGAGCATGCATTGAACCTTGTATATCCTATATATTGTAAACTTCTCCTCACCGGTTCCTTTTGAGCTGACTCCCTTTACCTTTCGTGTCCGCAGGTTGCGTTTTGGAGTCAAGCTAGGCGGGGTCTTTTGAGAGTCTTGTTTAAGTGGTCTAGTTTGTACTCGTTATGCTTGTAGCATACTTTGTTACTTATGTCTTATGCTTTGTTTTGGGAATTATGGACTTAATATGTATGATATTTTATTATGCTAGTATGGACCGTGATGGTCATTAGGATGATTTTACATTCCGTACTTTGAGCATTTCGTGCGGGACTCGTGCGGGACCGTGACGGTCACGTAGTTGTTGAATGAATGAATTTATGCACTTGATATGTTATGATTTAAGCTTCCGCATACTTGTGATTGTTTACTCGCTTTGTGAGTCTAGTACCGCCTAGCTAGGATGTCCGTTTGTCACCGCTTGCTTCGTACTTGGCGGGTATATGGATAGCAATTCTATATACAAGCTAGGTCCGTAGTGCGGGATAGGCGTGGATGCCCTTGTTGGGGCGTTACACCCCTATTTGGTTGGTATCAGAGCCGAAGGTTCAAAACCGGGCTCTTGAGTCATCTAGGTCGTATGACTTAGGGACAATGTGCTTTCGTGATCATTTATTTTGCTTTTGTATATGACTCTATGTTACTTATATCTTGTTAATTCTTGCTCTTAATTTATGTAATTGCATTTCTTATTTGATATTACGTGACAGGAGCATATGACTAACCAACACGCATACATGATTGAATTGTGTAGGATGCCTCCACGTCGGCGTAACCGTTCTCCGGCTTGTGGAAATGAGCAAGATCCTCCGGCGAATAATCCGAATCCACCTCCGCCGCCGCCTCTACCTAATGCAGCGGATAAGGCTCTTATGACTCAGTTTGTGCAAGCGTGAATGCATAACAAGCCGCGCAAGCACCTCCTCCGGCACCTCCTCCACCACCGGGTTGTTACTTGTACCGAAACGGAGAAGGCTATGTGTGCTATCGATCTTCTTCATGATGAGGCTTATAATTAGTGGCGTAGCACCATGTCCCGCCTTGGGGTTGGTGAAGACAATGTTACTTGGAAGATGTTTGCAAGAGAATTTCGGGCACACTACATATCGAAACAAGCAAGGAAGTGCCGTGAGAAGGAATTTATGAACTTGGAACAAGGGAATATGTCCGTGACCGAGTACATTGCCGAGTTCAACCGATTGTCTCCGTATGCACCTCATATTACCGATGAGGAAGACCGCAAGTGTGAGAAATTTGTGGAAGGACTTCGTGGGGAGATTTCAAGATCTTTGGCTCCGGTGCACATTGATAATTGGGTCGATGCTACCGGGTTAGCGTTGAAAGTGGAAGCGGAAGAACAAAGGCTTGGAACTAAGAAGGGTGTTATGGGTTCCGATTCGGGGTTTAAGAGGACGACTCCACACTCATTTTCCAAGTCACCACAACCCTCTTCTAGGGGTCGTTTTATGGGAAACAAGGGGAAAGGAAAGCAAACTCCATAAGTGATGAAGAGGCATGAGCCATGCGAGCATTGTGGGAGTACTACACATGTTGGGGATAATTGTTGGAAGAAGCATGGTAAATGCTTCAATTGTGGCAGCACTAAACACTTGGTGAGGAATTGTGATCAACCTAGACTTCATGGTTCGGGTAATGAGGTAAGACCCGTGGCACATGCACGTGCTTATGCTTTGGATGGGGAGCATGAGAATGCCGAGATCGACCCTACCACTGTGGTGGAAGGTACACTCCACATACATGACATTCCCATACATGCATTATATGATCCGGGTGCATCTCATTCGTTTATTACACCTTCTATGGCTACTATGTTAAATTTGTTCTTGAGAGTGATTCTATGCTCTATTTTGTGCGTTCTCCATTGGGTGGTATGATTAGAACTGATTGCTTGTACCGTAATTGTCCGGTAAGTATTGAGGGACGTGTTTACCCGGCGAATTTGATTGCTATTCCGATGAAGAAGTACGACGTGATACTCGGTATGGATTGGTTGTATACGCATCGAGCGAAGATGGACTGTTTCGGGAAGAAGGTTGAGTTGGGTACCGGTGTGATTACGGGTTCGAGTGTTCGTGGGAGTCCGTTTATTTGTTTGATGGAAGCTAAGAAGCTCATTCGTGATGGAGCTACCAGGTATGTGGTGTATGTGTTGAACCGGCCTAAAGATCAAGTTAAGCTCGAAGAGACGAAAGTGACAAATGAGTTCCCCGATGTCTTTCCGAAAAGTTTGGGGACTTTACCACCGGAAAGAGAGATCGAATTTGTTATTGATCTATTCTAAGAGGCCGAGCCGTTCTCGAAGACGCCGTATAGAATGGTTCCCGCCGAACTCAAGGAACTTAAAACTCAACTAAACGAGTTATTGGCGTGTGGGTTTATACGGCCGTGTAACACCGCAAACGGAGGATGCCACATCCCCCGCACTAAGACCCAGACCCAGTCACGAAATGGAAAGTCTATGCCCGAATCCGAATCAAAGCGAATGGGAGACCAACTCACACACTAGGCTAGGTGGATCTAACTCGACAGACTCAGAGCGCGGAAGCAATTTAAACAATTATCATCAGATAGCGGAAACAATTAAATCAACGTACAAAATAAGTGACGGGTTCAACTAGCATGTATACCTAGTCCCGAATCTCAAATCATCACAACGTAATAAATCAACATAAGTATCAGCAGAATAGCTAATTACATCCAAACGCTAGCATACTAACCCCCCATGGGTTTAAGTCTAAGTAGAGCATAAAACATAATCTCCAAAAGCGAAATAAGAATACATAACATAAATAGAGTATGTGACAAATGCATCTTAACACCAACTAAACCGACAAGTGTGACTCAAAAGACTCACTTCCGCCTAGGTCAAGCCAAAAGAAACCTGCAACTAAAAGATAAAATGAGTGGTCAGTCAACTGACTGGTGAGGGGGCTAACGCACACCCACAATATATATATACAGAGCATAGCATAGAATAAAAGGATGGACTCATGAACCGAGGATAGGTGTTGCATACCAAAACATTTCGAAAGAACCCAAATAGATATAGATATAAGTTTAGAAACCATTTTCCAGAAAAACTCTATCCCGATTCATAATTCCATAACATAACATAGTCAACTGCTCGGCGAGTACGAGCTTCCAACCTCAACTCCTCATAAAATAGAAATAACATACCAACCTCAACTCCGGGTGATGGTAGGAATGCGCGACCCTAACCATCCATACAGTCGAGGGGAGTGCTAATGCAACTCAAACCCTCAGGACTCCGTTTCCCAACCAAACCTCCTGGTGGGTCCCGGTACATCCTCTTCATACAGAGACTACGCTCAGCTCGAGCCCCGACGGCCCGATACCGTCCTGGGCCCCATAACAGAACAGAACATACGCCAATCTTTCATGGCAATCTCGCTACAGAATCAAAACATAATAGATTTTTCCAAAATAGCTTACATATGCCTCAAAAACTGGTTTTTATATATATTCCTACGCGATGGAACTTTAAGCCTCAATGACATCCACCTACGCAGGACACACGCAAAGGTCATAACATATCATATCAAATATATTTATTCTTACGCGATGGAACTTTAAGCCTCATGACCTCCACCCACGCAGGACACACGCAAAGGTCATAAACATATCATATCCAACACATACGTATTTATAGTAGGGTATACTCACATGCAAGGGTAGAAATCAGCATGTAAAGGCCACAGGTCGCATAACTATACAAAATCCTAAACCTCACCTAAGAAGCGACGAGATACCAGAAGTGACAAGACGAACGCATACTCGATCAGGTTGTCTCCACCCTGGAGATCACTGTACGGAAAAGGGAATACAGGAAGTACTCATGAGATACGACCCAGACATGAACCACATAGACGCATGGCAATGCTCATGGAGTGATATGATATTATAAAAGTGTGCATGTTCGTAATTAATTACAAAACCAAATAAAACATGATAGCCATTTAAGAAAAACCCGTGTACACTACTCATCATGATACCATACCCCCCTGATATTCATTAACAAATAATCAAGGATAATTCAAGAATCTCACATTTCACAAATCTTAAACCACAACACGTCATAAATATATATATACACACATGTACCCAGTACGCACACAGCACCACTCACACACACTAATCACACGATTATGCTGACTTAGTTAATGCAATATTCCACTAGCTAGGTAATAAATAAGTTTAATTAATCTAATCTAGACCACCATAATAAGTTTAAATAACCAGTTTTATTGCAATTACTAAAATCAAACATATTAGGATTAGATTTTAAAATTGGGGGGGGGGGTATACCATGTATGCCCCAATTACATGTTATAAACTAAATTCAAATAAAATTATAAGAATTCATATCGAATAACAAATTCATTATTAAACTAAGGTTTCAAGCTTAAAACCAACTCAGATAATTAGCCAACCCACTTAAATAGATTTAGTTCAAAACCGAATCACTTAAATAAATTGACAACACTCAAGTACTAAGTTTAGGAATAATTTACAATTAGACAACTATGTACAATTCGCACATATACATTTCATAGTTAATCATACTTTATTGTTAAAACATCACCCATTAATTAATCACTAAGCAGGTTCAATTAGATTAATTCATTCCCAACATACATTAGAATTAGTCAAATTTAAACAACCAATTTCCAGATTATACAATTCAGGTGTTATAAAATAATCCTAATTTACAAGTTATCACAAGTATACAACAATTAGATCCTTCATTAACACTTACAACAAAACCGATACAAAATTCATTCAATAGGCTGAATACAAAATTCAAAAATTGAAATTGGAATGCAAGAATGGTGAAGAGAGTAGCATTCCAGCAGCTTACAATTGGAAATTGAAAGAGTAAATGAGGAAGAGAGCTACATGCGTGATGGCAACTAGCTGGACTCCATGGCGGCTGGCAGTGGTGGCGCATCATTGGTCGGTCGGCGGCAGTGACTCCAGGAAAGAGACGCGGGCAGTAATAGAGGACCACGGCCAAGATGGCAGTTGCTGCTACTATCGTCCTGCTCCCTTGGCATCTCGAGAATGGAGACAGAGGAGAAGAAGGAAAGAGTTACCGGTGGTTGTTACTGTTGCTGAGAGATCGTCGGTGGGGCTTGAGGCGGTGGCTGGAGAGGCGATGACAACCCATCGTTGCTGCTTAGAAGAGGGTGAAGGCGCTCTGCCCCTTTCTTGAGGCTGAGAGAAAGGAAAAATAGGGGATTAGGTTTGCTGGAGACGGTGGTCGTCGGCTTGAGGTCCGGTGGGTCGGTGTCTTGGTCGGAAGAGAGGTGGAGCGTGTAGGAGACTATAACAGGCGGTGAAGGGGAATTTTCGCCCGTTTTCAGATCTGGCCGAGGGAGGAGAGCAGGGGATGGTTGTGGTGGTTCTGAGGTGGATTCACCGAAGAAGATGGTGGATGATGGTCGGCGGAGGCTTCTGAAGATGATACCGTAGAAGGATGGTGGTGGTTGTTAGCTGCTGCTGCTTTCCTTGTGGTAAGTGAAGCAAAGAAGGAGAAAATGAGAGAATCCACGGTTGAGAGAAGGGTGGTCGGCGACGATGGCTAGCGGTGGTGGCGGTTGGGTTGCGGCGGAGTGAAGGTTTTGAGGGAAAGGTGCTGCGCTGCTGCAGAGCTTAAATGGAAGAGAAGAAAGGAATGAAATGGCTGCTTAACGATTAGTGTTGGCTTACAAATAAGGTCTCAAATCCAAAAATTACAATTAGATCCCTCGATAGTTTAAGTTATTCGATTGAGTCCCCACGTTTCCAATAAGATCAATTAAGTTCAATCAAAGATTAGAAAATTATAAAAGTGCTCCCAAGATTAAGAGTAGTGTCCAATTAAGTCGAAATTAAATTTCTCATAATTAGAAATAGATCCCCAACAGTTATTAATTTCAAATTAGCCCACATAATTTAAATAAAAGGGCAATTAAGCACTAAACACATATTTCAGTTAAGTCCACATCTTTCCATAGGATTACAATTGGGTCAATTAAACAATTAAAACATAAATAAAGTAATTCAAACACAAGAAGAGTTAAATAAATAATAATCTAATCGCACGAAAACGACATCGTATCTTGCTCCAAAAATGCAGGGTGTTACAGGTCGAGTACTTCATTTTGGGGTGCTCCGGTGTTGTTCGTGAAGAAGAAGGATGGGACACTTCGTATGTGCATAGACTATCGGGAGTTGAATAGGATGACGGTGAAGAACAAGTATCCCCTCCCGTACATCGAAGAGTTGTTCGACTTATTGCAAGGTTCCAAGGTATATTCGAAGCTCGATCTCAGACAAGGTTACTATCAACTAAGGATTAAGGAGTCGGATATACCGAAAACGGGCTTTAACACGAGATACGGACACTATGAGTTCGTTGTGATGCCCTTCGGACTAACTAACGCACCCACAACTTTTATGGATTTAATGCACCGTGTTTTCAAGGAGTTCTTGGACAAGTTTGTTGTTATTTTCGTTGACGACATCTTGGTTTTCTCTAAGTCGGTTGAGGAACACGCTCTACATCTTCGTTTCGTACTTGAGAAGCTACGTGAACACAAGTTGTACGCCAAGTTTAGCAAATGTGATTTCTGGATTGATCGGGTATCATTTTTGGGACATATTATTTCCGGTGATGGGATTTCGGTAGATCCTTCTAAGATCGAAACAGTTTCTCTTTGGGAGCAACCGAAGAGCGTGTCGGAGGTAAGGAGTTTTCTCGGCTTAGCAAGTTATTACCACCGATTCGTGAAGGATTTTTCTAAGATTGCCGCACCTCTCACACGATTAACTAAGAAGGAAACAAAGTTTGTGTGGGATGAAGCTTGTGAAGAGAGCTTTCGTGTGCTTAAGGAGAAATTGACAACGGCTCCGGTGTTGACTCTACCGGAAGGTTCGAAGGGTTTTCAGTTTACACCGATGTATCCAAGGAAGGATTGGGATGTGTGCTTATGCAAAATGGTCAGGTGATTGCTTATGCTTCGAGGAAATTGAAGGAGCACGAGCAGAATTACCCGACACACGATCTTGAGTTGGCCGCGGTGATATTCGCCTTAGCAAAATGGCGACACTATCTCTATGGGATTAAGTTTGAGGTATTCATCGACCACAAGAGTCTCAGTTACTTGTTCACACAAAAGGATTTAAACATGAGACAACGTCGGTGGATGGAATTCTTGGAAGACTACGATTGTGTCATACAATATCATCCGGGGAAGGCGAATGTAGTTGCGGATACCTTGAGTCGAAAAGCAAAGATTGCTAATCTTGAGGTTGATTCTGGTAAGGGTGAAACCGAGATCCTTGTTTCGCAATCGAGGTTGGCTAACATCACTATAAGGCCGGATTTGAGCCAAAGGATCCTAGATGCTCAATCAAGGGATGAGTGGATTCAAAGACAAGCGATTCGAGAAAAGGCTAATCCGCAGTCTAAGTTTGGATTCGATGATTTGGGGATCTTTAGGTACAAGGGCCGAGTATGTATACCGGATGGATTACAAAGGTTAGTGCTTGAAGAAGCACATAGGACCGTCTATACGATGCATCCGGGTGGCAACAAGATGTACCGGGATCTCAAGAAGTACTTTTGGTGGCACGGAATGAAAAAGGTGTTAGGAATAGTGCCCTAGAAAGCCGATTAGTCATAATCCGTTTTGGGACTTTCCTGGTATCACAGACAATCTTTGAATAATATACGATTGATTAATATCATAGGCAAACACTTCTTTATATGCTCTTGTTTGGTATGCGTTTACTTTAGCTGTGCATGTATGAGAACTCCCCTAATCCTGATGACTTTAGGACTCTGCCATTTAAGTGAAATGGTTCATGAAACGAGCCCTATATCACATAAGTCATGATTAGTAAAATACTCCAAGCCGATGAGTCCTACAGACAGTGGGAGTGTCAACCTGACTCCTCTAAGGCTTGCTTGTGGGATCACGCCCTTAAGAAGGACCACCTTGTTTCATGGAGGTGCAAAGTGTATAGTTGATACGTGCGTGATACATGAGGGTGCTTACTTCAATAAGTAAGTTCACTGAGGTGCCCCGTGTGAGAAGATTCCTAAATGGGAAAGGAAGTTTCTATTTCAGGAAATGGAAACTTCCAGATTAGGAAATATCTCACGAGTCATTGATGTGATTAATTGATCCTTAGACTTGAGGTTCCATGTCACTTTATGAGTTAACTCTGTAGTCTTTGGTATAAGCTTTAAAGGGTGTCGCCTTAGACAACTGATTCAATCAAGGCTTATGCTGGGGCTGCACAAGTGACTCATGGAAGTGAATGAGAATCAAGAAAGGACCTACACTTGCATATGCAAGGTGATCTCTTACTTTGTAAGTCATTCATATGCCATATGGAGTCCTTGGCCAAGGCAGTAGATCAAGACATCAAGAAAAGGGTTTCTTGGATTGAGATCAAATGGATATGAAATGCACTTAGCTTTAAGACCGGATTATTAGGGTTCTGATTATTCCCTTGCCCTAGATCTTGGTTGAGAGATAGTAAGTAGGAGGATTGTATCTCACATGAATCAATGACTTAAAGGTTCTGTCGAATCCGAACATTCCAATTCAGCTAGGGGTTAAACACCTGTTGCTAGACTATGGTCGTTTAATCTGTGGACTGATTAATTAATTAGTGAATTAATTAATTAGGGTCACTGCTAATTGAATTGAGAACCTAGAGGGTCACACACAACAACTTGGTTACATGAGTTGAGGCTTGAAAATGATTAAACGAGTTAATCGGGCCTAGAGGGTTCCACACGTGTGAAATCACAAGTGTGGGTCACGTGAGGAGCACGTGTATATGTATATATATGATATATATTAAATAATTAAATGTGTTAATTATTTAATAGACTTTGGTTTAATTTTGAATTAAAAAGAAAGTCTTATTTTGGAGAAAATAATCTAGTTAATTAATTATGAATTAATTAATTAGATAAAATAAGTTATTTATTTTAAATAAATAAAGTATAAAATTATCCAAAAATAGTTTGGATATTTTTAGCTCTCTTGAAAGTTGATTTGAATTAGAATTCAAAGTCAAAGTCAAATTACTTGATGATCAAGTAATAGGAGAGAGAGAGACCAAAATCCTAGCCCATAAAGGACTAGGAATTTTCGGTCCTCCCCTCTTATAAATAGGGGAGCTCGAGCTCCCCTTAGAGCTAATTGACAATTCTTTTGGTTCATGTGTTGAACACCATCCTTTCTCCAAGATAAACAAAACCCTAGGTTAAGCCTAAACACTAACTAGAGAACTAGCATCCTTACTAGTTAGATTGTAGCCAAGTTGGTGGACTATCTCTAGAGAACTTCAAGTTAGAAGTTTGGAAGATTCGAGCTTTACCATAAGTGGGGATCAAGCAAAATGATCAGAAGGGATGATGAAACGATTCTGAACCCGACATGAAACGAATGAAAAAAGATGGCGAAAACCGTTCGTCCATATCCTGAAGGATGAATTTTTTCACGAGGGTTTTATGGCTGACAGATTTCTACTTTCGCAAAACTGGTTTTCGAAGGGAGTTTCAATCATCTCTTTCTTGTTTCATGTTTCTTTCTTTATGTTATATTGTTAAGAACTTCCATAACATGATTTGAATCTAGGTTGGTTGGATTGTTATCCCTACAATGGATTCTGAAGTAGAAAGAGATTTCGAAGAACGGGTTGCCATTACCGCATGAAGCGCGTTTGAGGGAGGCTCAAAACGTGTCAAGAAAGCTACTACTACCCAAGTGAGTTTCTTGATCTCTACGAATTTGGATACACGATTGCGAGTCTAAGATCCTTTTGTTGAAAAATTTTTTAAATTTCCGCTGCTTTTTGATTCCTGTTTTCCAACAAGTGGTATCAGAGCCACCTCGTTAATCGTGTTTCTGATTCGTCTCAATTATACTAAATTTGGTAGAAATTCTTAGGCTTGATACGATTGAGTATTTGTAATTGTTTTAGAAAGCCTGAATTACGAAACTGTATTTTTTCTTGAAAGTTTCTGAAAATTGGTTTTTGCAAAATTTAATTTTTGAAAACTATTTTAGATTTGAAACTGTATAAATTGTTTTTGGATTTCTTGGATTGGTTTTGCTTTTGAACGAAAACACGAAACAAAACCCGAATTACGACAACACGCGAAACCCCGCGCGCGAAGAAGTCACGCGTGCGGGCTTCGCGAAGCACCGCCCGCCTGTCCTAGGCGCGCGCAGGCCGTGCGCTTACACCCTCCCGCAACCGTGCGGGAGGTGTTCCGGGAGCGCCTAGGCGCCCTGCCCAGGACTGCCGACGCCGTCCCGCCCAGGCTGGGCAACGATCCCGCAAGGCGTGCGGGATCAGTCGCCCAACCCGCCCGCACACGCCCGGAAGGGACGCACCCAGCAGGCGCGCAAGCATGCGCGCGCAGTGCGCGCACAGCGTGCGGCCTGTCGCGCGCAGCGCGCATGCGCTTGCAACTGGCGCGACCCTTTTCGCGTACGGGCCCCGTTTTCGTGATCCGGCCTTTTCGTGTTTCGTGCAATCCAGTCCCAATTTTTATTTTAATTTTAAAATTTTTATTTTTGAATATTTATTTTAATTTTTGAATAAAACTTAAATTGGGATTTTTGAGAAATTGAAACGGTTTATATTTTGGAAAATACAATTTTGATAAAATTATTAATTTTCAGAAATTAATTGGAATTTTATTCGTTTTTGTTAAATTTGGGATTTATTGAAAACTGTTATAAATAAGACTCGCATCAAGTCGTGTTTTAAGTCATTAGGACTTGAAACGGGAATTTTAATTTATTGGCTAAATTTAAATTCTCGCAAAAGCATGTTAGGTGATCATGGGTTTAGATCTATGTATGGTTTTAATTTATGCACATGGATGGTTTAAATTGGGGTTGGAGCCCTATAGTTGCGTTTTTCAATTGAGGTTGAAGCCTCACTTATGTGCGTACTGTTATGTGATTTATTATGTGGCTTTCCATATTACTGTTTTTGAGGCCGGGGTATGCCCCGTGTAATTGTCTAAGGCCAATATGAAGATTGAGCCTTATTAGTTTATGTCTTTTTCTTTTTATTGTAATTTGAGAGTAGAGATAGGTGGTGAGGTTTTATTTTCATTTTGGAGACAATGCACCCATGGAGTAAGATGGACCACGTTCAAGTAACAAGGAGGCCATAAGTGAAGACCCCTCAAAATGTTAGGGAGGGGAATCTCAATTGTTAAATGTAATAGAAATAGGGCTCGTATTTTGTTACCGCTTTCCCTTATGTGATTTGAACTGTTTATGTGGCATGTATGTTAGAACTTGTGATTGTGGAGTGGCTCCCACATATCACGCATAAGATAGGTAGAACCCATGATCATTACATGTTAGTATCATGCTAGGACATGTTATGTGTTTATGTGCTTGTTTGAAATGCATTTAAGTGTACTTGCATTAATCAAGACTAATAAAATTGGATAACATATATGTTGGTGAGGGCGAACCGGACAACTCTCCGGTTGATTCGAAAATTCCACTTAAATATTAAGCTAATTTCGAACAAATAGGTGTTTAATTCGAGATGTAAATTTTGAATTAAATTCCTAGCATTCCATCAATAGGTTTTAAGTTTAGTAAGTAAAGCTAGTTATTGTCCGCGAGTCGTGGGATAGCTAGTGGAGCTTATTAGTTCTTAGTTACCTAATTGATCATTTTAAATGATCAATATTTCATGGTCAATTTTAGCAAGGGCGATGTCCGCGAGTCATGGGTCGTTCGAACTAAGTTTTGGTCATGATCTTATGATTGATGGGTCTAGCTTAACGCCTAAGTAAATATGGATGTCGCACGAGTCGTGGGTCCATATTGAAAGATAGGTGATGCAAAAAACAATTACTAAGAGTTCTAAAGGTGTTAGAATTGGTAAGTTGTACCTACCTAGGGTTCTTACTTAGAATGTCCGCGAGTCGTGGGTTCGAGGTAAAATGCTTGGGATCTTAGTACCCATTGGGAAAAGCGTTCCTCTTAGATCTTTGGGAATTGTAGATTTTTGAAAAACAGTGGGAGCTACATTAGATTAAAGACCTTATCTTTTGTATATCGTTGTAATTCAGCATGCTCACATTTTCTCTGCTTAGCATTTAGGTTGTAGTTCTGTGATTCTCTACAATATGAAATGCAAACCCATTTGTATCCATCCTTAAGTCAAAAGAGTTGACTAAGTCCTAACTAACTCTGATTGGCTTCGGACCCTAAAATTCGTTTTAGATTCCGAATAAGAGAAAGGCGTTCTCTAAAGGGCGAAGTTTTTTCAATTGTGAAAATTCGACCCGGGCCAAAAGAGAAGCAATCTGAGGTGAATGGACTTTTTCCAAACCACTTAAGAGCAATTGAACCACCTCATAAAAATGTTACAAGGTATAACATTATGGAATTATTCAATATTCCAAATGAGGAAACAAGTGCACACGAACAAGGTCTAAAGATCTTATTTGAAGGTCTTATGGTCTCGATCATCAACCGAGAAAAGAGTTCTCTATGCACTGATTGCTTACATTGCTTCCACCATCATTCAAACCCTTTATGCTCAACTAGAATGATGCTAATGTAGCATAGTTAATCATTTAGTTGATAATGGTTGAGAGCATCCTTAAGAAGGAATAAAAGGTTGAGATGGTTAATTCTTCTTCTAAACTCCCTAAGTTAAAGGCTTGAACGCCTAAAGAAGAAGAAACCCTTAAGAGCCCAATGGAGGGGCATGTAAGGGGTGCGCCCAAAAGACACTAGAGATCAAATAGGACGTTTGCTTCTATGGTAGCAAATAAGGACTTTGAAAGGGAACTGCGAAGAGTATGAGTACTCTGAAATGTTACCTCGTTTAGTAATTCTACTAGGAATAAAATTCACTAGTCTTGAGTCAATTCTGCATAATCCGTTGTGCAAAGACTCAAGGCACTAATGTTCTGAACATACAACGAGATAACAAAAGTAAGTGAGATGACAAAGCTTCGAATTACTTTGGAACGTTGAGATATAAAAGGATTAGCAAGTCAGACACCTTAGGATCATTCTATGAAAATAAACCTATAGAGTTGACTTCCTGTGAATCCTATCTCAAAGGGAAAACGTTCCCGGAACATTGTTTAGGTGAAACATGGAACGTTCCAAAATTATAGTGGATTTCGATCCATGCTGATGAGTGTAAGATGCTTAATGTAAGCACTAGATACAATCGTCAGTTTAATCATTATGAATGAATGTACTTGTTAAAAGTACAAATTCGAAACTTATATGAAATTCTTAGAATTTCAAAAGGAGGTTAGGAACCGAAGTAGTCATAAGTTATAGGTAAATCGATATGATCGAGATAGCCATTATCTTAGTAACTAATTCCTTAGTCATATTAGAGATAATAGAATTATCTCTCAGTAAACTAATTCGAGAACACCTTAGTGTTTCCGAATGAGGGAATGAAACCTAATGCAACATGGTCCATTCCATAGCAAGCTTTACTGACTTATAATCATTCTAGGAATAAACTCCCAGAATATGCAGTTAGAGATTTTGAATTTAGTACCTTCCAAAATCAGTCCTTTAGTTGCACTATGCAATGTGGCATATTAAATTCCCTAATTATTCTTATCCAAGAATTTAGTAGAATCCTCTTAAGTGAAGAGGATAGTGGGAGATAAGTTTGAAATGAGTTCAAGTTCATACAACGATATTGAATATCGTTTCTGCAATTCCCTTAGACAAAGGTTGTTTGTCTCAAGGAATGTATCTTTCTTAAGGAATCGTTCCTATAGAAGAAGAAAGACAAGCAAGCAGACCTCAAAGAAATTTGAGGATAAATATCCACGCCACATATAGAAGAAACGAGCCCATCTGATAAAATTTAGCCAAATTTTAGAGTATGTACACGTGTGAAACCCTTCTCTTAAGACGTGTTTAGAACGCGTTCCTAGATAGCCAAGGAATTACTTGAAGAGGAGACACTGTCAGATTTGGAATCTGAGTAGTGTAAGCAAGCCTTGAAATCCAATATGGATTCCATATACTCAAACCAAGTTTTTGACCTTAGTTGATCCACCTGATAGGATCAAGCTCGTAGAGCTTCGAGTAAATGGAAAGCATTACAACCTTCTTGACGATTGAAATGCAAAAGTCCATTTGGATTATGTTTACCACATCCTCATATTCTGACTATGAGATATGATAAATGAATATGAGAACTATCTTGTTCAATATGAGATTGAAAGAGACTGAAATAAGGTATTTCTATAAGTCTCATACTCAGTGGGAGTATACATAAGGTATGCAAATCCCTAAAGTCAATCTGTGGATTGATAAAGGCTTCTAAGAGTTAGACAATTCGATTCCATAGGATAGTCAAATCGTTTGACACAGATGGAAGTCTAATAAGTCTCAAAAGTGTACATAAGAAAGTTAGTGGTGTAAGAGTCAATTTTTGGTTCTTTAGAAAAACGACATCCTTCTCATTAGGAATGTCAAGGATGACGTGAAAGTTACCAATTCTTGTTTAAGAAACAATTTGACATGAAAGATCTTAGTGATTATCCTATATTCTCGACATTCAGATCTATAGAAGATAGATCTAAGAGAATAAAAGGATTATCACAAAACGAGTACATAACCATAATACTAAAAGGAGTTTAGTATGGACAATGGAACATCTCTTTTGAAGAGTATGTGTCCTAAGATAGCTTTAAGAAAGTTAGAATGTCCAAAATCCCTTTAAGTGAAAGGGTACATAATGTATGAAAAGTTGTGTACTAAATTAGATATGGCGTAACACTAAGCGTAGTAGGCCGAATCTAATATGACCTCAGAGAAGGTCATTAGATTTCTGTAAAGGATGTCCTCAGAGTACTTGAGAAGAAATGAGGATATGTATTAATTTACAGATCCCAAAAGATCTTGTTGTTAGAAGGATATTTGATGTAACCGTTCATCAAACATAGATGATTATGAAATCATTGAAAGGATACGACTTCTACCAGAATGGTAATGCAATGTGTTGGAAAAGGGTTCCAAGGACGGACATTGCAAAACTCGACTACCGTAGTTGAGAACTTAGTCGTATATATAACGCTAAGTTAAGTGTTTGGGTAAGAAACTCCATCTAACTTGTTAGATGAAGTTCCTAGCATGAAAACAACTCCTTTATCATATTGTATGATAAAATGGATGGTTGCTCAAGTAAGAGAACCAAGACCTCACCAAGAGACTGAACACATGATTACGAATCACTTTATAAGGAAAAGGTGTTTCCTAAGAGATGTGTAAACAAGAGGGTCACATCAGCAGAAAATATAGCAGATCCACTTTGGAAACGCCCAAAGTCAATAGGCTCTCAAAGTGCATCTTGAGAAGATGGGACTTAGAGTACCTAAATGGCTTTTACGGGCAAGTGGGAGATTGTTAGGAATAGTGCCCTAGAAAGCCGATTAGTCATAATCCGTTTTGGGACTTTCCTGGTATCACAGACAATCTTTGAATAATATACGATTGATTAATATCATAGGCAAACACTTCTTTATATGCTCTTGTTTGGTATGCGTTTACTTTAGCTATGCATGTATGAGAACTCCCCTAATCCTGATGACTTTAGGACTCTGCTGTTGGAAAACACGAATCAGAAAGCAGCGGAATTTAAAAAATTTTCCCAACAAAAGGACCTTGAACTCGCAATCGTGTAACCAAATTCGTAAAGATAGAAAACTTACTTTTCTTTTATTCTTTCTTGAAGCGTTTCAAGCCACCCAAGAACGCTCTTCTCGCGGCTTGATCCCCTCTCCTTGGTAAAGCTCGAATCTTCAAACTTCTAACTTGAAGTCTCTAGAGAAAGTCCACCAACTTGATCACAATCTAACTAGTAAGGATGCTAGTTCTCTAGTTAGTGTTTAGGCTTAACCTAGGGTTTAATTTAATCTTGGAGAAAGGAAGGTGTTCAACACATGAACCAAGAATTGTCAATTAGCTCTAAAGGGGAGCATGAGCTCCCCTATATATAGGAAAGGGGAGGGGTGGCTGAACCTAGTCCTAATGGACAAAGGATTTGGTCCCTCTCTCCCCTATTACTTGATCATCAAGTATTTTCCAACTTTGACTTTGAATTCTATTTCAAGTCAACTTTTAAGAGAGCTAAAAATATCCAAACTATTTTTGGATAATTTTATACTTTATTTATTATACAAATAAATAACTTATTTTATCTAATTAATTAATTAACTAGATTATTTTTCTCCAAAATTAGACTTTCTTTTTAATTCAAAATTAAACCAAAGTCTATTAAATAATTAACTAATTAATTATTTAACATATATATGATATATATATATATACACACGTGTGTGACACGTGTCACTCACGTGAGCCACACGTGTGACTTCACACGTGTGGAACCCTCTTGGCCCGATTTAACTCGTTTAATCATTTTCAAGCCTCAACTCATGTAACCAAGTTGTTGTGTGTGACCCTCTAGGTTCTCAATTCAATTAGCAGTGACCCTAATTAATTAATTCACTAATTAATTAATCAGTCCACAGATTAAACGACCATAGTCTAGCAACAGGTGTTTAACCCCTAGCTGAATTGGAATGTTCGGATTCGATAGAACCTTTAAGTCATTGATTCATGTGAGATACAATCCTCCTACTTACTATCTCTCAACCAAGAGATCTAGGGCAAGGGAATAATCAGAACCCTAATAATCCGGTCTTAAAGCTAAGTTCATTTCATATCCATTTGATCTCAATCCAAGAAACACTTTTCTTGATGTCTTGATCTACTGCCTTGGCCAAGGACTCCATATGGCATATGAATGACTTACACAATAAGAGATCACCTTGCATATGCAAGTGTAGGTCCTTTCTTGATTCTCATTCACTTTCATGAATCACTTGTGCAGCCCCAGCATAAGCCTTGAATCAGTTGTCTAAGGCGACACCCTTTAAAGCTTATACCAAAGACTACAGAGTTAACTCATAAAGTAACATGGAACCTCAAGTCTAAGGATCAATTAATCACATCAATGACTCGTGAGATATTTTCTAATCTGGAAGTTTCCATTTCCTGAAATAGAAACTTCCTTTCCCATTTAGGAATGTTCTCACACGGGGCACCTCAGTGAACTTACTTGTTAAAGTAAGCACCCTCATGTATCACGCACATATCAACTATACACTTTGCACCTCCATGAAACAAGGTGGTCCTTCTTAAGGGCGTGATCCCACAAGCAAGCCTTAGAGGAGTCAGGTTGACACTCCCACTGTCTGTAGGACTCATCGGCTTGGAGTATTTTACTAATCATGACTTATGTGATATAGGGCTCGTTTCATGAACCATTTCACCTAAATGGTAGAGTCCTAAAGTCATCAGGATTAGGGGAGTTCTCATACATGCATAGCTAAAGTAAACGCATACCAAACAAGAGCATATAAAGAAGTGTTGCCTCAATTCGTTATTTCATTCAAAGATTGTCTGTGATTACAATAAGGAAAAGCACAAAGCGGATATACAATCGGCTTTCTAGGGCACTATTCCTAACATCTGCCATTTAGGTGAAATGGTTCATGAAACGAGCCCTATATCACATAAGTCATGATTAGTAAAATACTCCAAGCCGATGAGTCCTACAGACAGTGGGAGTGTCAACCTGACTCCTCTAAGGCTTGCTTGTGGGATCACGCCCTTAAGAAGGACCACCTTGTTTCATGGAGGTGCAAAGTGTATAGTTGATACGTGCGTGATACATGAGGGTCAATAAGTAAGTTCACTGAGGTGCCCCGTGTGAGAAGATTCCTAAATGGGAAATGAAGTTTCTATTTCAGGAAATGGAAACTTCCAGATTAGGAAATATCTCACGAGTCATTGATGTGATTAATTGATCCTTAGACTTGAGGTTCCATGTCACTTTATGAGTTAACTCTGTAGTCTTTGGTATAAGCTTTAAAGGGTGTCGCCTTAGACAACTGATTCAAGGCTTATGCTGGGGCTGCACAAGTGATTCATGAAAGTGAATGAGAATCAAGAAAGGACCTACACTTGCATATGCAAGGTGATCTCTTACTTTGTAAGTCATTCATATGCCATATGGAGTCCTTGGCCAAGGCAGTAGATCAAGACATCAAGAAAAGGGTTTCTTGGATTGAGATCAAATGGATATGAAATGCACTTAGCTTTAAGACCGGATTATTAGGGTTCTGATTATTCCCTTGCCCTAGATCTTGGTTGAGAGATAGTAAGTAGGAGGATTGTATCTCACATGAATCAATGACTTAAAGGTTCTGTCGAATCCGAACATTCTAATTCAGCTAGGGGTTAAACACCTGTTGCTAGACTATGGTCGTTTAATCTGTGGACTGATTAATTAATTAGTGAATTAATTAATTAGGGTCACTGCTAATTGAATTGAGAACCTAGAGGGTCACACACAACAACTTGGTTACATGAGTTGAGCCTTGAAAATGATTAAATGAGTTAATCGGGCCTAGAGGGTTCCACACGTGTGAAATCACACGTGTGGGTCACGTGAGGAGCACGTGTCCTTGGGACACGTGAGGAGCACGTGTATATGTATATATATGATATATATTAAATAATTAAATGTGTTAATTATTTAATAGACTTTGGTTTAATTTTAAATTAAAAAGAAAGTCTTATTTTGGAGAAAAATAATCTAGTTAATTAATTAGATAAAATAAGTTATTTATTTTAAATAAATAAAGTATAAATTATCCAAAAATAGTTTGGATATTTTGATACGAACTCCACGTACTTGCCGTGAAACCCTATATCAATACTTGGAGTTCTTGAATTTGATCGTCCAATTCAAGGTTGAAAATAAGAGGAGTGTGACCCGTTTGCTATAATGAGCAAGGAACCAACACTATCAGATTTGAATTATAGGAGTGTGACCCGTTTGCTATAATGAGCAAGGAACCAACACTATCATATTTGATAAGTAATGCACCCCGTCGACTATAATGAGTCGGGAAATGACATTATCCGGTGGAGGTTTGAAACTCCGGTGTCGTTCAACTAAGAACTTGTGAGTATAACTCACTTGAATCAAAATTCATTCATTTTTTGACTCAATATTTCGAACTACAAGGCTGGAATATAAAGATGCATGCATGGGAATTCTAAGAGACAATTTAGAATTCAAAGAGACAAGCTAATCCCGTCACTTTTCTTGTAGGCTGAATAAAATGGGCTTAACCTAATCTAAATGCATGCAAAATAAATAAAAAGATGGCCCAAAGTATAATATAATAGTTCAGGACCAAATTACAATAAGCTTAACACAATTTGGGCTTAAAATTCGATCACTAAGACATTGAAACAAGGTGGATTGGATCCAGCTGAATACTTGTCTTCTTGGGGCTCTTCTTGAGTTATTTGGATCAAAAGAGATTGAACTTCCTCTTGCATTCTTTTGGACCGTGACCTTGTGATAGGTCCAACATAACTTGGTTCATCTTGAGTTGTGATCATATCATCATTTGGATCAAAGTGTGGCCTTGTTGGACCAAAGTGTGGCCTTGTCTTATGATTCACATCATCTTGATTCCTATCATATTTTTAGCTCTCTTGAAAGTTGATTTGAATTAGAATTCAAAGTCAAAGTCAAATTACTTGATGATCAAGTAATAGGAGAGAGAGAGACCAAAATCCTAGCCCATAAAGGACTAGGAATTTTCGGTCCTCCCCTCTTATAAATAGGGGAGCTCGAGCTCCCCTTAGAGCTAATTGACAATTCTTTTGGTTCATGTGTTGAACACCATCCTTTCTCCAAGATAAACAAAACACTAGGTTAAGTCTAAACACTAACTAGAGAACTAGCATCCTTACTAGTTAGATTGTAGCCAAGTTGGTGGACTATCTCTAGAGAACTTCAAGTTAGAAGTTTTGAAAATTCGAGCTTTACCATAAGTGGGGATCAAGCAAAACGATCAGAAGGGATGATGAAACGATTCTGAACCCGACATGAAACGAATGAAAAAATGGAACCAAAGAAGATGGCGAAAACCGTTCGTCCATATCCTGAAGGATGAATTTTTTCACGAGGGTTTTATGGCTGGCAGATTTCTACTTTCGCAAAACTGGTTTTCGAAGGGAGTTTCAATCATCTCTTTCTTGTTTCATGTTTCTTTCTTTATGTTATATTGTTAAGAACTTCCATAACATGATTTGAATCTAGGTTGGTTGGATTGTTATCCCTACAATGGATTCTGAAGTAGAAAGAGATTTCGAAGAACGGGTTGCCATTACCGCATGAAGCGCGTTTGAGGGCGGCTCAAAACATGTCAAGAAAGCTACTACCCAAGTGAGTTTCTTGATCTCTATGAATTTGGATACACGATTGCGAGTCTAAGATCCTTTTGTTGAAAAAATTTTTAAATTTCCGCTGCTTTCTGATTCCTGTTTTCCAACAAAAGGATGTGGTTAATTTTGTTAAGAGATGTCGAGTTTGTCAACAAGTTAAGGCCGAGCATCAATTACTGGCGGGTAAGTTGCAACCGATACCAATACCCGAGTGGAAATGGGAACAAGTCACCATGGATTTCGTAACCGGGCTTCTGAGGGTTCGAAAGGGGTTTGATGGGATTTGGGTTGTCGTAGATCGCCTCACCAAATCTGCACACTTTGTACCGATTCGATCGACCGATAAAGTGGAGAAATTAGCGGAGTTGTATCATCGAGAAATTGTGAGATTACATGGGATACCCGCTAGTATCATTTCGGATAGAGATCCTCGTTTCACTTCTAAGTTGTGGAAGGTTCTTAACAAATTATGGGGTACGAAGTTGAGTTTTAGTACCGCATTTCATCCGCAAACCGATGGACAATCCGAACGGGTGATTAAGTTTCTTGAGGATTTATTAAGGGCTTGTATATTGGACTTTTCGGATGAGTGGGATAAACAATTGACTTTGATCGAATTCGCTTACAACAATAGTTACCAATCTTCGATCAAGATGGCACCGTATGAAGCTTTGTATGGCCGTAAGTGTAGGTCTCCTCTTTATTGGGATCTTGAGGAATGGAAATGGACCGAGGAAAATGGTTTGGAAAGAGGAACCGAGCCCGATTTGATTAAGAGAACAATTGAGAAAGTGGAAAAGATTAAGCAACACATGAAAGCGGCACAAGACCGGCAAAAGAGTTATGCCGATCGGAGAAGGAAAGATTTGGAATTCGAAGTGGGTGATCGGGTTTTCTTAAAGGCAACACCGAGAAAGGGTTTCTCACGAATTGGAAAGGGTGGTAAGTTGAATCCGATGTTCATTGGTCCGTTTGAGATTGTGGAACGTATTGGGGAAGTTTCCTATCGCTTGGATTTGCCTCCGAATCTCACGGGAATTCATAACGTGTTTCATGTGTTATTAAGAAAGTGTTTTCGGGATGAGATGGAAACTATGCCGATTAAAGAGGTACAGTTGGATCCGGACTTAACATTTAAACAACAATCGGTAAAGATCTTGGATAGAAAGGTTCAAAAGTTGAGGAATCGACAAATTCCGTTGGTTAAGGTACTTTGGAAAGATCTTAAGTCCGAAGAAGCAACATGGGAGACGGAAGAGAAGATGCGGAGTTTTCATCCTACGCTGTTTTCCGATGGTAAATCCGGGGACCAGATTTCTTTAAGGAGGGGAGGTTGTGACGCCCCGTTTCTCGATCAAGGTAAGCTTGTTACGAGAGTGAACGATTTACTTTTCTTTGCATTAATTATGTGAATAATATGTGATGTGAATCATAAAACAAGGCCACACTTTGATCCAAATGATGATATGATCACACCTCAAAATGAACCAAGTTATGTTGGACCTATCACAAGGTCACGGTCCAAAAGAATGCAAGAGGAAGTTCAATCTCTTTTGATCCAAATAACTCAAGAAGAGCCCCAAGAAGACAAGTATTCAGCTGGATCCAATCCACCTTGTTTCAATGTCTTAGTGATCGAATTTTAAGGCCAAATTGTGTTAAGCTTATTGTAATTTGGCCCTGAACTATTATATTGTACTTTGGGTCATCTTTTTATTTATTTTCCATACATTTAGATTAGGTTAAGCCCATTTTTATTCAGCCTACAAGGAAGGTGACGGGATTAGCTTGTCTCTTTGAATTCTGAATTGTCTCTTAGAATTCCCATGCATGCATCTTTATATTTCAGTCTTGTATTCATTTTTTCAGTCAACTCTTAAATGAATTTGTGATTCAAGTGAGTTCAACTCTCTAGTTCTTAGCTGAACGTCATTAGGGTTTCAAACCCTCCACCGGATAATGTCATTTCCCGACTCATTATAGTCGACGGGGTGCATTACTTTTCAAATCTGATAGTGTTTGGTTCCTTGCTCATTATAGCAAACGGGTCACACTCCTCAATTTTAACCTTGAAGTGGACGATCGAAAATCAAAAACTCCAAGTAAATGTATAGGGTTTCACGGCAAGTACGTGGAGTTCGTATCATTTGGTATCAAGAGCTTAGGTTTCCATACAAGGTTACTTATCCTTATATTTATTTTTTGTGTAATTTCGTTTCTCTTGTTATTTTGGCTGCAAAAAGATCAAAAAAAAAAAAGAGAAGATCTTCGAAAAAGGCTTAAAAACGCATACAAAAAAATAAAAAGAGAAGTAAAAGCCGCGTTTATAAAAAAAAAGAAAAAGAAAGAGGGCAGCTTTGTTTCGGTAATATTCAAATCACATAGTTACGTTTGTTTGCATCATTTAAACGGTTCATTTGTGTCAGTTTTTTGCACCCTTTTTAATTCATCTTAAGGGATTATTTGGTTGAGGAATTTGAAACTTATTGTGACTTTCTTCAAAGAATTGAGAGTAAAGAGTGGAAAAAGGCGTGAGATTGTGAGCCTAGTAGAGGCAAAAAAAGCCATAATTTGAGTGATACACGAGGGGAGTGAACATCAAAAGAGTGTAAACACGTAAGGGAGTGTTTGTGAGGTGTTTTTGCTAACCTTTGTTTTGCAGGTACAATATGGCCGAAAATCAACCTCCAATGGACCTAGCTTTTACATTACAAGCTATGCAACAACAATTTGAACAAATGAATTTGCAATTCAATGAGATCCAAGACCGTTTGGATCAAAATGATGAAAGGATGACTCAAATTCAAAACGGAAGGGCAAATCAAAGGCAACATAATCCACAGAATGAATTTGAGGATGATTCCTTTGATGATGCAGCCTCAAGTGCATCCTCAAGAAGAGACCGTAGACGACCAAGGCACCACCAGCCACGTAGGGGAAGAGAGGGAATTGATAACAATCTTGGTTCTATTAAACTCTCTATTCCTTCATTTAAAGGACAAATTGATCCGGAGGTCTATATTGAATGGGAGAGAAAAATGGAAATGGTGTTTGAGTGTCATAACTACTCAGAGGAAAAAAAGGTTAAGCTTGCAGCCGTGTCCTTCACGGAATATGCCATTGTATGGTGGGACCAATTGATGCTAAATAGAAGGAGAAGTGGTGAGTATCCTATTGATAATTGGAATGATATGAAAGTGGCCTTAAGGAAACGTTTTGTACCTCCTCATTACTACCGTGACTTACACCTCAAATTACAAAGTTTGAGGCAAGGATTCAAGACCGTAGAGGAGTACCACAAAGAAATGGAGATGGCCATGATTAAGGCAAACGTGGAGGAAGACCGAGAGGCAACTATGGCTCGGTTCATATGTGGTCTCAACCGAGAGATTGCAAACATAGTGGAGCTTCATCACTATGTTGAACTTGATGAAGTGGTTCATATGGCTATCAAAGTTGAAAGGCAACTCAAGAAGGGGTGTACGGTTACTAAACGTGATGAACAAAACCCTTCTAAAGCTAAGTTAATTTCTACTTCAAAAGCACCCGAAAAACAGCCCAAACCTAAGGAGGATCCACCCGTGGCTAAGGGATCATTTGAGAAAGGTAATACTTCTACTCAACGCTCTCGTGATATTAAATGTTTCAAGTGTCATGGATCAGGTCATATTATGTCCCAATGTCCAAATAAGAAGGCCATGATCATGTTGGATAATGGAGAGATTCGAACTGAAAGTGAGGGCTATGAAGTAGACCATGATTCACCGGATGAGGAGAGTGATGTTGAGCATGCGGTTGTAGGGCAAAGTTTGGTGATACTTAGGGCTTTACACATGCAAACCCTAGAGGACAAGGATGAACAGCAACGAGAGAACATCTCTTACACTCGGTGTCATGTTAGGGAACGAGTGTGTGGATTGATCATTGATGGAGGGAGTTGTGTGAATGTTGCTAGCAAATTGTTGGTAGAGAGGCTCGGACTCAAAACCTTGAAGCATCCGAAACCATATAAGCTCCAATGGCTCAATGAACTTGGTGAGTTGAAGGTAACAAAACAAGTTCTCATTTCTTTTTCCATTGGTAAATACACCGATGAAGTACTTTGTGATGTGGTACCTATGCATGCCGGACATATTTTGGTTGGGAGGCCGTGACAATTTGATAGGAGGACATTGCATGATGGATACAAAAACAGGTATAGTTTTACTAAAGACGGTCGAAACATCATTTTGGCACCTCTACCACCCAATCAAGTGTACAAAGAACAATGTCAATTGAAAGAGTCTATTGCAGCCTCTTCTAAACGAAATGATTGTAATACTGAATGTGAAAAAGGAGAAAAAAAAGTAGTTGAAAAGAAAGAATGTGAGAAGGGAGGAAAAAAACAAGTTGAAAAGAAAGAAAAGAAGAAAATGAGTTTCCTCACAAAAGAAAAAGAAATTGAGAGTGTTTTTAAAAAAGGAAAGTTGGTGATGATAATGATGTATAAGAAGACCTTCTTATCTTCTAGTGACACCCCTCCCCTACCTAGTATTGCTTCCCCTCTTTTGCAGGAGTTCAAAGATGTGTTTCCGGAGGAAATTCCACCCGGATTGCCTCCAATTCGTGGGATAGAGCACCAAATTGACCTAATTCCAGGGGCTGCAATTCCAAATCGACCAGCCTATAGAAGCACCCCTCAAGAAGCTAAGGAACTCCAAAAAGAAGTCGAGGAATTGCTTGAGAAAGGGTACGTACGTGAGAGTATGAGTCCATGTGCTGTTTCGGTTCTTTTGGTGCCTAAAAAGGATGGTACTTGGCGAATGTGCGTGGATTGTAGGGTTGTCAACAAGATCACAGTAAAGTATCGTTATCCCATACCTCGCCTTGATGATATGATTGATGAATTGCATAGTTCTACAATTTTCTCTAAGATTGATTTGAAAAGTGGATATCATCAAATACGTATGCAAGAAGGTGATGAATGGAAAACGGGATTTAAAATAAAACATGGATTGTATGAATGGTTAGTAATGCCCTTTGGTTTAACTAATGCACCTAGTACATTCATGAGATTGATGAATCATGTGTTACGTGCTTATATTGGCAAGTTTGTAGTCATTTATTTTGATGATATATTAATTTACAGCCATAACTTGCATGACCATGTTGAGCATTTGAAAATGGTACTTGAGGTGTTAAGAAAAGAGAAATTATATGCTAACCTCAAAAGGTGTAATTTTTGCATGGATAGAAAAATGTTTCTTGGATTTATTGTAAGTGATCGAGATGTGAAGTTCTTAAGTCATTTTTGGAGGGTTTTGTGGGGAAAATTGGGAACTAAGTTGTTGTTTTCAACCACTTGTCATCCTCAAACGGATGGACAAATGGAAGTTGTAAATAGAACCTTGGGAACTCTTTTAAGGGTTGTTTTTAAAACATATTCAAAGAATTGGGTTGAATGTATTCCGTTTGTTGAATTTGCTTATAATCGTTCAATACATTCTTCTACTTCATGTTCACCTTTTGAAGTTGTGTATGGATTTAACCCTTTAACCCCTCTCGATTTACTTCCTTTACCTATGAATGAGCTTGTGAGTTTAGATGGAAAAGAGAAGGTTGAACGAGTGAAGAAAATGCATGAAGATGCACGACTTCATATCCTCAAGAGAAACAATCAAGCTATGATCCATGCTAACAAGGGATGAAGGAAGGTTGTTTACAAGAAAGGTGATTTAGTTTGGGTACATTTTAGGAAGGAGAGATTCAATAACCAACGGAAGTCTAAGCTTGATCCAAGGGGAGATGGACCATTCAAAGTGTTGGAAAGGATTAATGATAATGCATACAAGATTGATCTTCCGGGTAAGTATAGTGTAAGTGCAACTTTTAATGTGGCTGATTTAACTCCTTTTGATGCAGATTTTGATTCAAGGTCGAATCCTTTTCAAGAAGGGGAGGATGATGTGAATCATAAAACAAGGCCACACTTTGATCCAAATGATGATATGATCACAACTCAAAATGAACCAAGTTATGTTGGACCTATCACAAGGTCACGGTCCAAAAGAATGCAAGAGGAAGTTCAATCTCTTTTGATCCAAATAACTCAAGAAGAGCCCCAAGAAGACAAGTATTCAGCTGGATCCAATCCACCTTGTTTCAATGTTTAGTGATCGAATTTTAAGCCCAAATTGTGTTAAGCTTATTGTAATTTGGCCTTGAACTATTATATTATACTTTGGGCCATCTTTGTATTTATTTTTCATGCATTTAGATTAGGTTAAGCCCATTTTTATTCAGCCTACAAGGAAGGTGACGGGATTAGCTTGTCTCTTTGAATTCTGAATTGTCTCTTAGAATTCCCATGCATGCATCTTTATATTTCAGTCTTGTATTTCATTTTTTTAGTCAACTCTTAAATGAATTTGTGATTCAAGTGAGTTCAATTCTCTAGTTCTTGGCTGAACGTCATTAGGGTTTCAAACCCTCCACCGGATAATGTCATTTCCCGACTCATTATAGTCGACGGGGTGCATTACTTTTCAAATCTGATAGTGTTTGGTTCCTTGCTCATTATAGAAAACGGGTCACACTCCTCAATTTTAACCTTGAAGTGGACGATCGAAAATCAAGAACTCCAAGTATTGGTATAGGGTTTCACGGCAAGTACGTGGAGTTCGTATCAATATGCCTTAATTGACCGTTATGCTTGACCTTATGTGGGATTTATGATTTGTATAAAATACGTGACTACTTGATGTGCTAATTATGTGCTCGTATTGTTCTTATTGAGCTTTGATAGCATGCTTTATGCTTAAACAAAATAATGTGCTTATTTGGACATTAAAGCATAAATTAGGGACCAAAAGGTAAATTTATTTCCCAAGCCTGAAACTGGGTAGAACTTGTTGAAATTGAGTAGATAATTCGATTACGAGTTCGTGGGTTCTTGAATCGCTCGATTTGGAGTTTGGACGAATAAGTTATGGCCATTCTACGAAAAGTCAACCTTTTTATAATAAGACTTATGACCCAATTCCGAATTTAGCCCAATTTGAGACCCAATTTCACTCTTGACCCACTCCAATTGACCCGGTTCGCGACCCTAATAGCTGACCCAAATAACAAAATCAGATTTTAACACCCAAAACCTCATTTTACGTTATTTCGCAAGATTCAAACACAAACTCTCTCAAGCCTATTCATCTTCTCTCAAGAACACCCAAGAACACCTTCAACCATTTTCAAGAGGCAAAAGTGGAGATTGAAGCTGGGAATTCGAGATTAGAAGAAGAGTTATTTCCTTCGATTTTCAACTCTTGAGGGAAGGATTTGTGTGCTGTTTGTTGGGTTTATGTTCTTGAAGCTTTTGAACTTGAATTTGAACTAGGGTTCTTATGTGTTGGATTAAACTTGAATTTATGATTGGAAATGTGTTTATTTTATTCTTGGGAACATTTTAGTATAAGAATTTCTTCCTTTTATGCTCTTATGTGAAATCCACCATTGTTGGCTTTTGAAGCTTTTGGAGAATTCTTGCATGTTCATGCTCTTGGATGTTTTAGCTTGATTTGTTGATTGATTCTTGTTCCTTGAGCAATTTCATGGAGAATGTGATTAATTTCTTTGAGTTTCTTGTATGATTGAGAATTTCACCATTTTTGAGTTTGAAGGTTTGAATGCTTGAAGAAGATGAAGTTCATGTTTGTAATTTGTTGGAATTTTGATGCATATTCATTCCCAAATGTTCATGGCATGATATTTGATGTTTAAATTCGTTTATACATATTGCATTAGCTTTGAAACATAATTTAGGAGTGTTTAGAGCCTAAAATCCACCATTTGCAAGCATATATTCATAAATCCGATTTGCAATAGTAGCATGTTAAACGCCCGTGTGAAAAATGCATTGAAAAGCCAAACCCCCGTTTGAAAAATTACTGTTACTTTTTTTCAAGGGCCAAACGCCCGTTTGGGTGCTCTCGGGTCTAAAATTTGAGTTTTTGTGATTTCGTTCATTTTGCTTCGTTTTCACTTCCTATGCACTTCTTATACCCCTAATATGATATATATGACTTGGAATCATGTTTATGTGCATTGTAATGTCTTGCATGCCTCGATTATGTGTGAGATTGTACTAAGTATTGTTTACTTGTTATCAATTGTATATGTCATGACTTGGAAGTTGTTATATGACTTATATGATGTTGTTTGGTCATCATTATTGAACTTATGCTATACTTGGACATTCATTGCATCTCATGAGCATGATTACTCTTTCTTGAAGCCGTGCGTCGTCTTAATTGGTTTGAGTCGTGTCTTACCTTTGTTAGAACATTTGTCTTGTTAGGTGGTGAGTCTCCGGTCGAGTAGCTTGTTGCTCGTGGTTGGCCTTCGAAGTTCTCGGTAAAGGTGAGGAGTTATATATATATATGAAACGATTTCAAAACTGTGGACACCTATAGCCTTTCATATTTGTTGGTTTTGAACTCCCGTTTTGAAAACGTATATTTAGGCTTTATAAGCCAAGTTTTGTGAGCTTTGCTCGTATATTGAATATTCGCTTATGGAAAACGGTTTACAAGTAAAACTTGATGATACGAACTCCACGTACTTGCCGTGAAACCCTATACCAATACTTGGAGTTCTTGATTTTCGATCGTCCACTTCAAGGTTAAAATAGAGGAGTGTGACCCATTTACTATAATGAGCAAGGAACCAACACTATCAGATTTGAATTATAGGAGTGTGACCCGTTTGCTATAATGAGCAAGGAACTAACACTATCAGATTTGATAAGTAATGCACCCCGTCGACTATAATGAGTCGGGAAATGACATTATCCGGTGGAGGTTTGAAACTCCGGTGTCGTTCAACTAAGAACTTGTGAGTATAACTCACTTGAATCACAATTCATTCATTTTTTGACTGAATATTTCGAACTACAAGGCTGGAATATAAAGATGCATCATGGGAATTCTAAGAGCCAATTCAGAATTCAAAGAGACAAGCTAATCCCGTCACTTTTCTTGTAGGCTGAATAAAATGGGCTTAACCTAATCTAAATGCGTGCAAAATAAATAAAAAGATGGCCCAAAGTATAATATAATAGTTCAGTTCCAAATTACAATAAACTTAACACAATTTGGGCTTAAAATTCTATCACTAAGACATTGAAACAAGGTGGATTGGGTCCAGCTGAATACTTGTCTTCTTGGAGCTAATCTTGAGTTATTTGGATCAAAAGAGATTGAACTTCTTCTTGCATTCTTTTGGACCGTGACCTTGTGATAGGTCCAACATAACTTGGTTCATCTTGAGTTGTGATCATATCATCATTTGGATCAAAGTGTGGCCTTGTTGGACCAAAGTTTGGCCTTGTCTTATGATTCACATCATCCTGATTCCTATCACTAGAGTTTTGGTATATGGGATAGATACCCAAAATGGTTTCGGAACTTTCATTTGAGTATTATGTATGAGTGAGTTGTGTAGCGAGGTTCTGTATACCTTGCAAGGACGCTTGCTTGGTTGGTTCTTTTGATAGCGCTCGGGGCGGAGTAAGTGGTAAGACCGGGAATGCAAGGGCGGACGGTTAAGCCCTTACGAAGTACCCACTTTTGGACAAGTTTGCTAAGACTCCGAGGAGGTTTCGGGGTTAAGGTGAGCTTGGGGGAAGGTCGGTTTCATGGACCCACTTCTCCATGGTTCTTTTGCGATGTTCGGGGGCTGTACACTCTCGACATCAATGGTGTAAGGTTGGATTGGTTTGATTTGACTTTTGGTTTGGAAAGTAAGGATGGAATGCTCGTACTCGCCGAGCCGGTCATGTGTGGTTTATGATCCATATTTTATAAAACTTGCATTGTATTGAAAACTATTACGGATCATGAACACTTTTATTTGAGCATGCATTGAACCTTGTATATCCTATATATTGTAAACTTCTCCTCACCGGTTCCTTTTGAGCTGACTCCCTTTACCTTTCGTGTCCGCAAGTTGCGTTTTGGAGTCAATCTAGGCGGGGGTCTTTTGAGAGTCTTGTTTAAGTGGTCTAGTTTGTAATCGTTATGCTTGTAGCATACTTTGTTACTTATGTCTTATGCTTTGTTTTGGGAATTATGGACTTAATATGTATGATATTTTATTATGCTAGTTTGGACCGTGATGGTCATTAGGATGATTTTACATTCCGTACTTTGAGCATTTCGTGCTGGACCGTGACGGTCACTTAGTTGTTGAATGAATGAATTTATGCACTTGATATGTTATGATTTAAGCTTCCGTATACTTGTGATTGTTTACTCGCTTTGTGAGTCTAGTACCGCCTAGCTAGGATGTATATGGATAGCAATTCTATATACAAGCTAGGTCCGTAGCGCGGGATAGGCGTGGATGCCCTTGTTGGGGTGTTACAAAGCCATAAGTCACCAATCCAACACAAAACTCAACCTAAAAGAACCCTAAATCAGTTCATGAATTCATACATACAAGCTATAAGACATTCACCAACAAGAACTTCAAGGAAAACATCAAGAATTCATCATCAAAAATCAAATCTCCAAGCTTCATTAATGGCAAGCTCATAAATCCTCAACAACCATGCAAAATAAGTCCATACCAACATAAATACATGCTTTAGAATCACTTAACACTCATGCATCTCAAAGAAAATCCATGGAATTCAAGTTGATTCATAAAAAGTGCAAGAGTTCAACTATTCATCATCTTCATCAATCCTAACTCATAACTTGGTGAAACTTATAAAATCTAGTATAAAATGATCAAAAGAGAACATGCTACCCAAATATGATCTTACCTTTAAGAAAAAGTGAGGAAAGATAGGGAGATGAGCTCAATTTCTCCAAGGGTTACACTATTCCTTCTTCTTCCTTTTCTCCCCCTTCTCTTTTCTCTTTTTGGCTCATATTTTTGAGTGAGAGTGAGGATGGTTCGGTGGTGGGGGGCTGAGTAGGGTGAGGGAGATGTATCTCAAGTGGTGTAGGTCATGGGTAGGGTCTAGGTGTGTTATTTAGGGCCGTAACTTGGAGAAAAGTCAATAGTTTGTCGTTTTAGGTGCGAGGTGCTCGTTTCGGTTGAAATTTGGGAATCCAAATGGTCTTGGAAAAATATGAGGTTTATTCCATCGGATCTGAATCATCAATACGAGTCCAATGGAGGTGACGGAACTCGATTCCGAGTTCCCGAGCTCAAGATATCACATACGGAACCAAAGGTGCTCTAATTGCTCGTTAGCCCCCGTTTTGGTTCCAAAACTCAAAATAAATTCAAAACTCAAGCAAAAGAATTCGGAAACATAAAACGAGCAAAAAGATATGATCATAATACATATAATTCACTCATACCAAGTTTTCACGAAAAACGGAAATCAAATCGAATAGAAACGACACTCAAACACAATCACATAGGCATAAACGTTTCAAGAATTCATTTTCAAAATTAAACTAATAAGAGAAATAATAAAGAAAGCATATATAATTAATTTAATTACGCATATTGGTCGACATATACGTCAGCTTATACAACTGAAAAATCGGGGACGTTACAAATCCACGTGTGTTTAATTCTGTAAACTGCTTTATTCTAGGTAATTTTTTAGTTTAGTTGAAAGAGATATAAAGTGGTGATTGATTTCCCTTCCCTGTGGGTATGATCCTATTGTGCTACGTGTATATCTTGAGAGTACTTGCACGATTGGTTTAACTTAAAATCACAACAAATTATATATATATATATTTATATACATTATACACACATATACACACAAATATATCTTATAATATTATACATATATATATACAAGCTTACATAACACCCATCCACTATTCACACTCTTACACAATACACAATTTCATCTCCCTCACTCTCTCCACACCACACACGCACGCTGGCCGAGAGGAGGAAAAGGGGAGCCGCCGCCGTTCACCGAAGCTCGCCATGCCACCATCATCTTCATCATTATCATCTCCATTCTTCATCTTCTCCATTTCTTTATCTCCAAGGTTGGCTATGTGTGTGTATATATATATATATATATATATATATATATATATATATATATGTATGTGTGTGTGTGTGTTTATCTGTGTGAAATGTGGAGATTTTGTTAGGGCTTTTATAATCTAAGCTTATAATCATGTTTCTTGAGGTGTGTATGCATAAATATATGGAAATCTTTGAATTTATTACATGGATGCTTGAGTTGTTGGAGTATTTAATGAAATAGAATAAATGAGGGTTTTATGTGTTGTTTTTTATTATTCCTTTGGTGCTAGTGTAACACCCCGCTCGTCCGACCGTTCAGGTACGCCGTTTCGAGAGTTATACATGCGTAATTAAATTATTTAATTAATTCTTAAGTGTTTTTAAATGAATTTTGAACGTTTACGTGCGTTTGCTTTTGAATTTGATTCGTATGTGCCCGTTTTCGATTTCGATTTTTGTGATAACTTGTCATACATGAATTATATGTTATGAATGTGTTTATATGTTCGTTGCATGATTTTGAGTTCATTTGATATGGTTCTTGAACCGTTTTATTTGTTAGGGACTCGAGGGCCTAACCCGTTTTAGAGCACCTTGGGTTCCGGAAGGCGTAACTTGAGCTCGGGAATTCGGATTCGAATTTTGGAAATGGCGCTGGACTCTTACCAAAATTTAGGAGCTTTCGAACCTTGCCCGAACCTAGAGCCTCTCGCAGATTCGACCTCCCTTCATCATTTTGCCCGAAATTTACTCGTTTTAACTCTGTTTGACCCGATTCTTGAACCTATTTATTCCTAACTCATACTCTACCTAACCATATTCACCCACCCCACCCAGCTTCTGGAGAACTGAGAGAGAGAAGGGAAAAGGGAGAAAAGAAAGAAAACCGCTACTATTCACCTTGGCCGAATTCAAGCTTGTTTGACCTCCAATCTTCGTCAAATCCAAGAGGTAAGCATATTTTCTTGTTCTCCATTCAATGATGCAACTTTCAAGCCACGATTCTTACATTTTGAGCATGATTTGAGCTTGGTATGAACATAAATGTGAATAGTAAGGGTTTAATGAACTTTTGATGAATTCTTGCTCGTTCTTGCATCATTTCTTGAATCTTGAAGTGTTATATGATCCTCGTTGCATTCTTAAACTTGTTATAAACATGAATTTGATTTATATGATGTTTATATGATGTGTTATGTGTTGGGAAAACACGAAAGAAAGGCGCAGCGGAATTTAAAATTTTTTTCCCAAAAGAAGATCGAATCTTGCAATTCTTATTCCCAAATTCGTAGGGTTCTAAGAAACTCACTTAGATCGATTATTTCTTGACAAGTTTGAGCCACCCACAAACTCTCTTCAAGCGGCAAGTCCCCAAGCTTCTTCGAATCTTTCAAGACTCCACGAAAGCAGCCCTCAAGAGAATTAGTCCACCAACCTCGATCACGATCCAAACAGGGAGGATGCTAGTTCTATATTTGGTATTTGGGCTCTAGGGTTTAATGTGTAGTAATTTGGAGAAAGAGATTGTAACGCCCCAACAAGGGCATCCACGCCTATCCCGCGCTACGGACCTAGCTTGTATATAGAATTGCTATCCATATACCCGCCAAGTACGAAGCAAGCAGTGACCAACGGTCATCCTAGCTAGGCGGTACTAGACTCACAAAGCGAGTAAACAATCACAAGTATGCGGAAGCTTAAATCATAACTTATCAAGTGCATAAATTCATTGTTTCAACAACTAAGTGACCGTCACGGTCCAGCACGAAATGTTCAAAGTACGGAATGTAAAATCATCCTAATGACCATCACGGTCCAAACTACCATAATAAAACATCGTACATATTAAGTCCATAATTCCCAAAACAAAGCATAAGACATAAGTAACAAAGTATGCTACAAGCATAACGAGTACAAACTAGACCACTTAAACAAGACTCTCAAAAGACCCCGCCTAGCTTGACTCCAAAACGCAACCTGCGGACACAAAAGGTAAAGGGAGTCAGCTCAAAAGGAACCGGTGAGGAGAAGTTCACAATATATATAGGGTATATAAGGTTCAATGCATGCTCAAAACAAAGGTGTTCATGATCCAACTCATTTTTGAAGTAAATGCAAGTTTTAGAAAATATGGATCATAAACCAAACATAACCGGCTCGGCGAGAACGAGCACTCCATCCGATCTTCCCAAACCAAGAAATCAACTCAAAACATCCATTACACCGTTGATGCCGAGGGTGTACATCCCCCGATCATCCATAACATAGAGAATTCGGTCCATGAAACCTAGCTCTCTCCAAGAAAACTTCAACCCCGAACCTCCTCGGAGTCTTAGTAGTCTTGTCCACAAGTGGGAACTTTGGATAAGGACATCCGTCGGCCCTTGCCTTCCCAGAATATCTCTCACCTCCATCCCCGAGCTGAAATTCGATTTCCCCAAGCAAGCGTCCCTGCGAGGTACATCATAACCTCGCTACACAACTCACACATACATAATATTCAAATGAAAGTTCCGAAACCATTTTGAGTATCTATCCCATATACCAAAACTCAAGTTTTACTTGTAAACCATTTTCCATAGCAAATATCCATAATACGAGCAAAGCTCACAAAATATATATATATATATATATATATATATAACTCCTCACCTTTACCAAGAACCTCAAAGGTCGACCACGAGCAACTGACTACTCGGCCGGTGATGCACCACCTAACAAGACAAACGTACTAACAAAGGTAAGACATGACTCAAACCAATTAAGACGACGCACGGCTTCAAGAAAGAGTAAACATGCTCATGAGATGCAATGAATGTCCAAGTATAGCATAAGTTCAATAATGATGATCAAACAACATCCTATAAGTCATATAACAACTTCCAAGTCATGACATATATAATTGATAACAAGTAAACCATACTTAGTACAATCTCACACATAATCGAGACATGCAAGACATTACAATGCACATAAACATGATTCCAAGTCATATATATATCATATTAGGGGTGTAAGAAGTGCAAAGGAAGTGAAAACGAAGCAAAATGAACGAAAGCACAAAAACTCAAATTTTAGACCCGAGAGCACCCAAACGGGCGTTTGGTGCACAAGAAGGAAATGTAAACGGGTGTTTGGCCCTGGAAAATCATCACAGTAGGTTCTCACACGGGGGTTTGGTGTTACAATGCAATTTCCACACGGGCGTTTGGCTTGCAGCTGATGCAAAACAAGATTTCGAACATATGCTTGAAAATGGTGGATTTTAGGCTCTAAACACTCCTAAATCATGTTTCGAAGCTAATGCAATATGTATAAACGAATTTAAACATCAAATATCATGCCATGAACATTTAGGAATGAATATGCATCAAAATTCCAAGAAATTACAAACATGAACTTCATCTTCTTCAAGCACTCAAAGCTTCAAACTCAAAAATGGTGGAATCTCCAATCATGCGAGAAACTCAAGGAAATTAATCACATTCTTCATGAAATTGCTCAAGGAACAAGAATCAATCAACAAATCAAGCTAAAACACACAAGAAGGTGAACATGCAAGAATTCTCCAAAAAGCTTAAAAGGTCAACAATGGTGGATTTCACATAAGAGCATAAAACCAAGTAATTCTCATACCAAAATGTTCCCAACATCAAAATAAGCATATTTCCAACAAGAAATTCGAATTCAATCCAACACACAAGAACCCTAGTTCAAATTCAAGTCAAGAAGCTCATGAACTTAGAACCATGGAAGTAGCATATAAAGCTTACCTTGAGAGTTGAAAATAGAAGAGAATAACTTGGTCTTGAGTCTCGAATTCCCAGCTTCAATCTCCACTCTTGCCTCTTGAAGATGCTTGGAGGTGTTCTTGGAGAAGATGAATAGGCTAGAGAGAGTTTGTGACACCCCGACTTCCAGACCGTACAGGTATGACGTATGTGCGCGATTTACATTATTTAAATTCATATTATTTTTTCTTTTAATTCTTATTTTAAATATTTCTTATGAATTTGAATGATTCTTATTTGAGTATGTACGGAATTTGTTATGGATTGATTCGTTTATGCTTGAATTGAATTCGGAATTTTTCGTTATTTTAGTATGTTGGAGAATTACGTGTTATGAACTTTGATTTATATTCGTTTTATGTTTTTGAATCTATTTGTTGAGCTTTTCAATTATTTGTTTCGTCTAGAACCTAAAGGAGGCTAAAACGCTTTTAGCGCAACTTAGGTTCCAATGTGTGTATTTTGAGCTCGGGAATTCAGATTCGAATTTCGTCCCTACAGTTGAGCTCGTTTCGACGATTCGGGTTCGATGGACTAAGCCTCATAACCTTTCAAGATCATTCGATACTCCGAAATCCGACCGGAAACTTACCTCGCTCCTATATGACTACCTTTCACCTATTTGCACTTTAGTCCCTCAATTCTTGACATATTAACCCCCTGCTTGGCCCCACAATCCACCAAAACTCAGCATATTCATCCCTCCCTCTCTCATTCTCGGTACAAGCAAGGAAAAGAGAGAAAAGTGCAGCAACTTTGGAGCTTAAACCCTTCAACCCGTCACTATTCACTCCAAGGAGAGATTGAGCTCTAATCTCCATTTTCTTCCATCATCTTCAAGGGGTAAGCTAATATTTGGTATATACATGAGTATGTGGTCATTTTGAGCTATTAATTTCATACTTTGAGCTAAGTTTGGTGTATATATGGATAAGGCATGAATTATGAGGGTTTGATGATCACCTTGGTTTCATGGAGTTAAGCTTTGATTTGAAGTAATTTGCCATGAGTTACTTGAGTTTTGTGGCTTGAGGTCGTTGTTTGTTGTTGCTTCGTGCTCCCCTGCTTCCTTGCTCTGTTTTTGGCGCAGAATTACTGTTGCTGCTGTTATTTTTTTTTTTCGAAGACGAAGGGCCAACACGGCCGTGTCAGCTTTGTACATGTTTTGGACACAGCCGTGTCAGCCTCTCGACTTGGGGAAAATTATTTTTATAAAATCGGACACGGCCGTGTCCATTTTGAACTAAAACTCAACACGGCCGTGTCAACGTCTCGGATTAAGCTCCTGAATTAATTTTAATCGGACACGGCCGTGTCCATTTTGTACTAAAACCCGACACGGCCGTGTCATTTGAAAATATGGCGGCGGCAATTGCTCGTTTTATCGCTTCGTTGTTTTTCTTTGTATTTTCTTTCTTCTTTTATGACTCATTTGCAATGTTAGCTTATTAAATTATGCGTTATATGCATCGTCTTGAATTTATGATCTTATTTGATATGAATTGTGTGAATAAGAATTGTAGGATTTATTTGGCATATTCATGCATTTCAATTGCATTCCTTGCATTCACAAGCATTGCCGAGCGTCTATTTGGTTCATATTTGAGTCTAAGTCTCGGGTCTTGTTCTCTTTTGCGTTTCAGAGCCTCTTCCGATCGCGCAAGAGCCCGAAGCTTAGGTGGTTGGTTGTCGTTCGATCCTACCCTTTTTGACTCTTTTGTTAAGGTGAGGTTAGGAATTATTAGTTATTAACCTATGGCCTATAATGTGATGATTTTTCTCTCGCATGCGGATATGTTATACATATTTAAATAGGAATGCTTAAATTATGTTTATGATCTTGTGGAAGATTTGAACTTTATGGAAATGATATAAGTAAGAGCATATATAAGCTTGAGTTTGAATCTCTTTTGGTACGTTTTGTTCTGTCGAGCGAGTTGTGCCCTAAAAGATGCGAATTTGGTTTGATTTGGTTTGTTGGGCCTTGGAGACGTGGGTAAGGGAGACCCGGGATGATCACGGGGTCGCCGTTTGTGACCCCTGTGCACGCTCTCATTTGAGATATACACGTGCGACCTAGGGAGGTTGGGAAGGCATGATATCTTGAGCCCTCGGTGGATAGCCGGGGAAGGCATATCGTGGGTTAGCTACCCCGTATGTATTTGGTAATGTAGGTGTTAGGGTTTGATTCCCGATACACCATGGATGTGAGGTTGAATTTGAAATGTGAATTTGATTTGATATGTATGTTACAGGAGTAAGGGATAGTCCGTTCTCGCCGGGCTTTTGTTTTTGTTTGACTGATAGATTATGGATCGAGGTAGGTGCTTTTCTTACTATATGTTAGCTTCGGGAAATGGTTTTTGTGTGCAAATCCCTAGCCTCGATTCATGGCTATCACTTTTGATTTATGCTATGCTCTATACGTATTTAAGGTGTGGAGGTGTTAAGCCCCTCACTCAGTCGAGTTGTGAGACTGACCCTCTCCTTTCCCTTTCAGGTGTACCGAGCTAGGCGGGGAAGTGCGAGTCTTGGTCTTGTACTTGTGTGTCTAGGTCGAGTTGCATTCGTACTTCTTGCATTTTGGATACCCTTATTATGTATTTGATGCCAGAATTATATTTTGAAGAATTATGGACTTTTGATGTACATACTCGATCTTTTGGGCCGTGAGGTCATTGTATATAACGTGTATGTTCGTTTACTGCTTCCGCATATCTGTTTTGTTTATTTGCGCGCTCTGTTCGAGTTTAGCCCCGCTTAGCCTAGTGTGTGAGTGTAGGTTCCTGTTCGCTTGAACTCGGACTCATGTATGGAAATCCATTTCATATGTGGATTCGGGTTTAAGTGCGGGGGATGTGGTGGCCCAACGTTCCGGGCACTATAGAGTTTGTGTTTGAATCTTGTGAAATAACGTAAAATGAGGTTTTGGGTGTTAAAATCTGATTTTGTTATTTGGGTCAGCTATTAGGGTCACGAACCGGGTCAATTGGAGCGGGTCAGGAGTGAAATTGGGTCTCAAATTGGGCTAAATTCGGAATTGGGTCATAAGTCTTATAAAAAGGTTGACTTTCTGTAGAATGGCCAAAACTTCTTCGTCCGAACACCAAATCGAGCGATTCAAGAACCCACGAACTCGTAATCAAATTATCTACTCAATTTGAACAAGTTCTATCCAGTTTCAGGCTTGGAAAATAAATTGCCTTTTGGTCCCTGATTTATACTTTAATGTCTAAATAAGCACATTGTTTTGTTTAAGCATAAAGCATGCTATCAAAGCTTAATAAGAACAATACGAGCACATAATTAACACATCAATTAGTCACGTATTTCATACAACTCATCTATTCCACATAAGTTCGAATACAACGGTCAATTAAGGCATAATTCTCACATAATTCATGCAAAGAAATCGTTCGCTCTCGTGCCAAAGCATACCTTGATCGAGGAACGGGGCGTCACAGAGATTGTCTATCAATCCCTTATAGGGTTAGAACCCCATGTATATATAGACTAAGGGGTTCGAACCCCTTATGCTTGTTGGACAAGGTTTCTTAAACTTTGACCAAAAGTTTTCTTTTGACCAACTTGTCAAGCAAGAATATAATATCTAACTCTTTTAGATAGTTTGATTAATTTTATTTATTCCTAATAAATAACCTGAAGCTAATAATTAATTAATTCATAATTAATTATTTACTAGACTTAAAATCTCCAAATTAGAACTTTAATATTAATTCATAATTAAATTAAAGTCGATAAAATAATTAATATATATTAATTATTTTATCCTCACATTCACATGACACGTGTCATGCCTAGGACATGTGTCCCACATGTGTGGTTCACATGTGTGGTCCCTATAGCACCCCGGAGCGTAGAGCACTACATCCCCCGCAATGGCCCGACACGTGTAATGAAATGGAAACTCCACATGCGCACCAAGCTACAGTGAACGGGAGATAAACAAAATCTTTCCTAGGTTAGACTGTGACGCCCCGCTTCTCGATCAAGGTAGGGTTTGGCATGAGAGGGTACGATTTATCTTTTCGTTGCATGAGTTATGTGGAATTATGCCTTAATTTGGTAATCGTTTTGTGCTTATGTGAAATACATGATTTGTATGAAATACATGACTATTTGATATGTTAATTATGTGCGCGTATTGTTCCTATTGAGCTTTGATAGCATATTTTATGATTAAACGAAACTATGTGCTTATTTGGACATTAAAGCATAATTTAGGGACAAAAAGGTAAATTTATTTTCTAAGCTTGGAACTAGATGGAACTTAATGAAATTGATTAGATAATTCAATTACGAGTTCGTGGGTTCTTAAATCGCTCGATTTGGAGTTCGGACGAAGAAGTTATGGCCGTTTTACGAAAAGTCAACCCTTTCAAGCCTATATGTTGACCTGCGACCCAATTTCAATCCTGACCCAATTTGAGACCCAATCTCACTTAAATCCGACCCGTATGACCCGCTCCATGACCCTATTCAACTGACCTAAATCAGATTATAATACCAAACTTAAGTTACGTTATTTTTATAAGATTCAAGCCATTCTCTCTCAAGACCTTCTCTTAAGTCTATTCGTATTCTCTCAAGAACACCCAAGACCTTCAAACCATTTTCAAGAACCAAGATCGAAGATTAAACTGGAGATTCAAGACTAGAGAACAAGATTCCCTCTTCGATTTCCAGCTCCCAAGGTAAGATTTGTGTGCTCTTTTCATGGGTTTGTGTTCTTGATGGTTTTGAGCTTGAATGTGAATCTAGGGTTCATGTTAGTAGGATTAAATCCGAATTTGTTGATGGAAATATTTTTATCTTGATGCTAGGAATGATTTGATATAAGAATTTCTTGTTTTCATGTTCATTTGAAGATTTCACCATTAAAGCACTTTGAAGCTTTCATAAGAACTTATGTGCTTTTATGAAGAATATGATAGGTTTCCTTAAGTTTCATGCTTGTTTGAAGAAACCACCATTGTTGACCTTTGAAGCTCCTATAAATATTCTTGCATGTTCATCTTCTTGTGTGTTTTAGCTTGGTTTGGTGATTGATTCTTGTTCCTTGAGCAATTTTGTGACAGCCCGGTTCGGGATCTGATCAATAAAGGTAAGCTAAGGGCGACGTAAGGGCGTTTATAGAAATTGATCCGTATTTTAAATAAATCATATCATGCATCCCTACATGAATTGAGTGCTCATATGTGATATTAGGTGACCAAAGGGGGGGGAAACTACCTTTAAACCCTATAAGCACTACTTATTTCCGAACCAGCACTATACCGTTTTATTCAAGAGACCTCAAAGAACCTATACCTACTTTCTTGGAATTTTTCAACTCTCTTTTCAATGCTTTGAGGTTTCGTTTTTGTGTCCAGAGCAATTTAAGAATTTATTTTCAAATAAGAATTCCCGTCGGTAAGAAATATTTCCTTCGTTAGAATGATTTAGCCCTTGAGATCATCACCATAACGTTCCTCGAATTTTTCTATATTTTTGGAAAGCCTTTCGGATCTTCAAATCTTATCCTAGTATTTATTTCATAATTTAATTAATTTTCGAAATTCAAGAAAATCAAATCTTCCGAAGCTTATAACTTTTAAACCGTACGTCCGATTTCGACCCGTGAGTAACCGTTTCGAAGCTAATTTTATTTCCTAGATCTTGGACACTTTTCCAACTTCAAAAATACGCAGGAGAAAGGTGAAATTACCAGAATACCCCTGCTGTGACAATTATGTAAAGAAGGAAACCTATTTTTGGAAATTTTATAAAGTACCCCACCTTAAGTCCCTAAAATAAATATTATTTGCACTTTGGTCCTTCCCAACAACTATAAATAAGTGTGTTGGGGTCTCATTTTGTGCTCACTCCATTCTCTTCCTCTCCCCCTAGTGGCCGAACTCCTCCCCCATTTTAAGGTTAGTTTTCTTATTTTTTTTATCTTTTAATTAGTTTAATTTATGTTTTAATTTGTGTTTTATTTTATGTTTTAACTATGCTAGGTTTAGGATTTAATTTATGTTTTATTTTGTGCATGAATTATGTGATTTAATTTATGCTTTAATTATTCATGAATTATGAATTATATTTGTTATAGTATAGTTTATTATGAAATGTGTTACATAATTTAATTTTGTGACAAATTAATTATGTGACAATTATGCTAGCATGTTATATGTTACATTTTAATTATTTTATGATCATACTTAAGTAATTTAATTTATTTCATGATTTAATTAAATGTTACATGTTATTTAATGTTACATAATTAAGGTATAACCTATAGTTTTAAATGTTTCATGTTTAATTAATTGTTAGATATAATTACTTGACCAATTGATATATGTTATGGTATACATGTATAATATACGTATACGTATTTGATTCCAATACGTATAAATACGTGTATACTTTCGTATAAATACTATGTGTATTTCCCTAATAAATACGTATGTAATTTTGTATAAATACCGTATGTATTCTAGTATAAATACCGCATGTATTCTTGTATAAATACTGTATGTACCTTGTATAAATACTGTATAAATACGGTAGGTATCCCCGTATAAATACCGTATACATACAGTATAAATACCGTATACATACTATATAAATACACGTATACATACAGTATAAGTACAGTATACATACCGTATACTTGAATAGTGACCTTTGACCCTTGACCTTTGACTTTGACTTTGACCTTGACCAAGAATTTTGACTTTTAACCTAATTGATCATTTCAAATAGACGAATTCAACGGTCAAAGCCTTTTTCGAAAATTCTCAAAAACAAGGGATCAAAGTAGATTTCAAAGTTCACATTGGGGTTGTTCTAAGACCCTAAGAACATACCCCTAAGCTTTTGATACGAGCTTTCTAATGAGACTAATCGTTTGCCCGACTTCTTTCTTCGGGAAAGATTATCCCTTGTTTAAATGTGTCGTATTCTTTTCAATCTTACACTTCAATACTTGACTACCCGCACTCAATCATGCATCATTAATCATGTGTGGGACTCAGACCCTTAAGCTCATAGTAGTCTGTCACTTACAGGAGATAATACCGAGTTCTGGGATCCGCAGGGTACTGTGTGAACCCTGTCTTCTACCAACTATCAGCTTATCTAAATAAATAGGTGAGGTTTAAACTATTTCAACTGGAACCATGAATATTCCTTCGTTTTCAAATGATTTCAAAATCAACGCCTTCGGGTGCAAAGATTCCTATCTTTCAAGTTAACGTTTTCCCGTTTGGGGCAATGCTTCGAGTTTAAAGTCAATGATCTCTGATATACGTTCTGTTCACTGTTATACTGCTTTGATTAAAGGTTCAGTCATCTGAACTCTGTGTGCTTATGCACCTTTGTTATTCTGAAAGCAAGCTTTGGAAACTTTGTTATGTTGGGCCCTGGCGGTATGGTTAGTAGTAGACCGGGAGGCGTGCGCCAATGGCTACTATGATACTGGCCGCCGTAATGACCTTGATGATGGTTTAATCGGAGGTTGGTTACTCCACATCGAAGGTCGGGAGAGGTGGTAAATTCCTCCCGTTTTGCACGTCACCACGGGGTAGCTCCCTGGGCGCGAAAATAAGGGGAGAAGGGGCCATGTGATTATGGGTGTCGGGGTCCTAACGGATCTCGATACCAACTTTGTAAATGTTTTGAGGAGTAAAGGATGGATATGGCCTAGCTTGCGGGCAAACTTTGGTTTTAAAGTCTGGTTCATACTTTTGGAAAATATCCCGTACCCTGTTCCCGTTTTAAAGTATATATGAACCAGAACCTCTGATGTGTGTGCTTGTGTGTGCTTGTGAAAAATCCCGTTTTAAGATAAAAGAGTTTCTTTCCGGCTTGAGGAAAGTCGCTAAGAAAGTCTTTCAAAACCCTTCCAGTCCAATTACTCTTTCTTACTGCAAATTACCTCACTTAGTCCCTTTTAACTAATACCTCTACCCTGTTTTCTGACCTCATGGTTTCAGGTAGGCAGCCCGGCGCTTCCCAGAGGTATCTTGAAGCTGTAGGAGGTCTTTTGTTAAGTCAGGATTGCTAGTTACTTTTCCTTTGTCCTGCATAGTCGTGGTTACCTCTACCTTTACGTTGCATGTTTTACTATGAGAACTTGTTCAGGCTACGACCTGAATTGCTTGGACTCCGTTTTTATTATGTTCCTTTGTTTTCCTATTGGACTAATGTTTTATGTTAATATTATGGCTACTTGTTTCTATGGTTATGCATATACTACTGTGTTGCATTCATGTTTCCAAAAGTTTAAAAATTATTCTGAAATTCCGCTGCGTTGGCAACACTGGTTACTCTGATCTTTGTTATGCTCTGTCCGTTCGCTGAAGTATCTCTCGAGTAATAAAGCTTCCTAGTTACTTGGGTGATACAACGGTGCGGGGTTGTGGCGTTGGGGCGCTACAGCTAAGGTGGTATCAGAGCCTCAGGTTGAGTAAGAAGAGACTTAACCTGGGAGCTCGAAGCATAGAGGATGTTTTGAGTTTACTTACTCTACATCTTGGTATTCATATCTGTGCTTACTCTGTAGTTATGGACAGTGCGAGTCTGCGTGCTTTCACTATAGTTATGGACAGCCTGAGTCAGCGAGAGCAGGATGAGGCATATTTTGAGGAGCTTGAGCCCCCTCGTACAGTAGCAGTAGTTCACCGGGGTAGGGCCCGTTACTATACATGGCAGCGAGCGCAGGAGAGGGGACACCCGGGGTATTTGTACCCCAATAGGGTCGTTCATCAGCTGGAAACTGAACGGGATGAATACCTACAGGATAGCTTGAGATTGAGAGAGGTTCGGCTGGAGGCTATTCGTTACCATGATTTGGCAGCACAGCACCGGACTGATCGGGATATTGCCCGGGAGCATGCCAGAGAGATGGAGGCTCGATTGACAGAGGAACGCCAGGCCAGAGCCCAGCAGGCGTCCCGTATTGCACAGTTAGAGGCAGACTTGGCATATATGACTACTGATAGGGATTTTGCTATGGAGATGCACCATCGTTATCAGAGCCGGATTAGGGCCCGACTTTGTGAGACTTTCTACCTCACCGATGAGCAGGCGGCTTTGGAGTACGAGGGACCAGTACACAGTGAGCCAGCTGCTCCAGGGGACCCTATGGACACAAATGCAGGAGAGGATCAGGAGACAGAGGGATCATCTGAGGAGGAGAGCCAATCTCCAGCACGACAGGGAGATTTCGTTGTTGTATCTGATGATAGCGATGGAGCCAGTCATAGCCAGCAGTAGAGGAGCTGAGTCCGGACCATTGGGACTTGTATATAGAGGCAGATAGCAGTAGCATATATATACTCAACAGGTATGCAGCATATTATGACAGATAGGGTGACTTCCGACAGGTGCAGAGGGGATTATATATACCCCAGAGATCCCCGCTTTTGGAAGATTATGACAGTTGACAGATGATGTTTTGGAGAGCTTAGGCTGTACGGGAGTAACTCGACTTAGCATCGGGTCCTCCCCCTTTTTGTCTTTTTGGTCAGATATAGCCTTTGTATAAAAGCTTTTCCAAATTTTGCATATATGACATCATCTTTTGCGGCTTTACTCATATCATTGCATGTTACCGTTTTCTATATCTATCATGTCATGAGTTTAGAAATGCTTCAAGATACCATTAGGGCCGTGCATGGATCATACCATTTCATTTTGTGCATCTATATATATGACTGTTTTCTGTTACTTGTGAATAATGATTGCTTAATGGATTAAATTGGGACACTTTGAATTGATGACTACGTGCCTAATTGCAACTTTGATGATTGATTGTTATTTACTGATGTGGAACATTGAGTATATGGACCATTCTTATCGCCATGCATTATATCTGTTTGGGGTGATATTATGAATATAGTGACAATATGCCCCCGAGAAGAGCTCCACGTGAACGCATTCCACCGCCACCGCCACCACCTGAGGAATTTCCCCGTCCTCCACCGATACCACAAGAACAACCAGAAATTGGGGAGACTTTGAGGCAATTTGCTCGGGCTTACAATTCAGTTAATGAAAAGACACTTGAAAAGTTTCTCCGAATGAACCCCCAGAAGTTCTTCGGAGAGCCCAATGATCTTAAAGCTGAAAACTGGATTGCAAGCTTAGTGAAGATCTTCGAAGCCATGAACATCTTTCCGGAGGATAGAGAGCGAGTTCAATTTGCGACCTTCCCCCTGGAAGGAGCAGCGCTGAATTGGTGGAATCATACGAAGAATGTGTGGATTGAAAATGGGATAAGAGTACGAGGCCAAGTTTGTGAGACTGATACAATATGCACCGCATATTCTGTACGATGAGCGTAGGAAGACCAAACGCTTCATCAATGGACTCAAGTCAGAATTACGATGGGCTTTGGCACCTCTGAATCTTGAAGGATACACTCAGGCAGTTGAAACTGCTCTGAGTACTGAAGCAGCCCATAGAGGGATCAGGATGACCGCCAACCATGCGAAGCTATATCAATCGAAACCACCACAGGGATTCAAACGCTCAGCCAATCAATTAAATTTTAGATCAGGAAAGAGACCAATGATGGCACCCCCGCAAGCACCACTTGCCCCTCAGAACGAGATTGAATGTGAATTCTGCCATAGGCCAGGGCATACCGAAGCAACCTGTAGAAATAAAACTGGCCAGTGCTTCTATTGTGGAAGTCCTGACCACAAGCTCGGGAATTGTCCAAAAGCAAAAGGTAGGCCAGGACGGCAAGGGTATCAAGGCAAAGGTAAGGCGGTGGCGGGAAATGCAAACAAGCCAATGGTCAGAGGAAGGGCTTATGCTCTGGATGGATGGGACGAGCCAGATCCTACGGCTGTTGTGGAAGGTACGGTAAATGTTCTTGACACGCCAGTTAAGGTCCTATACGACCCTGGTGCCACGCATTCATTCATTGCATCCAAATTATGTGCGCGTTTACAATTTCCACTTGAGCAATTGCCACATCTTTTCGAAGTAAGTTCTCCTTTAGGAACTTGCCTTAAAACGGATCAAGTATATAAATGCTGCCCTATTAGAATCAATGGTCAGTTTTATCCCTTGGATCTTGTTGCACTACCAATGACAAAGTATGGGATTATTTTGGGAATGAATTGGCTTCATATGTACCGAGTCAAGCTGGATTGTTTTAAGAAGAAAGTTATCTTAGGACTTAGGGAAGGATGAAGATCAGACATCAGATGGACAAGGAAGACAAACACCAATGATTTCGGCAATGGAAGCAAAAAGAATGATTCAAAAGGGAGCTACAGGATTCGTTGCTTACCTCTTAAATAGACCAAAGGATCAGAGTAAAATAGAAGAAGTGGAGGTTGTCAACGAGTTCCCAGAAGTGTTTCCTGAACACCTAAACACCTTACCACCAGACCGTGAACTAGAGTTTGTGATTGAGACAGTTCCAGGAGCCGAGCCATACTCTAAGGCACCCTACTGGATGGCACCGGCTGAACTTCAGGAGTTGAGGAAACAACTTGATGAATTACTAGAGGCAGGATATATCCGCCCTAGTACTTCTCCTTGGGGAGCACCTGTGTTATTTGTTAAGAAGAAAGATGGGTCGTTACGACTTTGCATTGACTATCGAGAACTTAACAGGATGACGGTGAAGAATAAGTACCCTCTTCCTCACATCGAGGAGTTATTCGATGTACTTCAAGGATCTCAAATATACTCCAAGCTAGATTTGAGGCAAGGGTACTATCAATTGAAAATTAGAAATGAGGATATTCCCAAGACAGCTTTCAATAGTCGTTACGGGCATTTTGAGTTCGTAGTAATGCCCTTTGGGCTAACAAATGCCCCAGCTGCATTTATGGATATGATGCATCAGATTTTTCGGCCGTTTCTTGATAAGTTCGTGGTGATCTTTATTGATGACATTTTGGTCTTTTCCAAGACACCAGAAGATCATGCCAAACATCTTCGGTTAGTGTTGAGCACTTTGCTGGATCACAAACTTTATGCAAAATTCAGCAAATGTGAGTTTTGGTTGGAAAAGATCTCATTTTTAGGACATATCATATCTGGTTCAGGAGTCGAAGTGGATCCCTCGAAAATTGAAACGATTTTGGACTGGAAACAACCAAGGAATCCTTCTGAGGTAAGAAGCTTTTTGGGACTCGCAGGATACTATTGAAGATTCGTACAGGATTTTTCAAAGATAGCAGCACCACTTACTCAATTAACCAAGAAGGAAGGAAAGTTCGTATGGACAGAGAAATGCGAACAGAGTTTTCAGGAATTAAAGAAAAGATTAACTACCGCACCTATACTAACATTACCAGAAGGGAAGGAAGGTTACACCGTTTATACCGATGCTTCGGAAGAAGGGTTAGGATGCGTTCTGATGCAGCATGGAAAGGTGATAGCATATGCATCAAGAAAGCTTAAACCACATGAAGTCAACTACCCCACCCATGATTTGGAGCTAGCAGCGATCGTCTTTGCCCTCGCAAAATGGAGACATTACTTGTATGGGGTAACCTTTGAAGTGTTCACGGACCATAAAAGTTTGCGGTACTTGTTCACTCAAAAGGAGCTAAACATGAGACAGAGAAGGTGGATGGAATTTCTGGAAGACTATTATTGTACAATTCAATATCATCCTGGAAAGGCTAACGTGGTGGCTGATGCATTGAGTCGAAAGGCTAGTATAGCGCATGTCGAAGGACACCCAATAGAGTGAAAGAAGACCAGCTCAAGTGATTCCTAGAGCTAAGTTGGCAAATCTAATAATTTCATCACCACTGAAGGATCGGTTGATAAAGACACAAGCTATAGACGGATGGATTAAGAAGTGTCTCAATTCCAAGGAGAAGGATGACGAGACAAAATTCAGTAAAGGTGAAGATGGAATCTTGAGATATAAGAGCAGAGTTGTGTGCCTTCAGCTATCCGAAAGGAAATACTTGATGAAGCACATAAGACACGTTATACAGTACACCCTGGAGGAACAAAGATGTACCAAGATCTCAAGAAGCAGTTTTGGTGGAACGGAATGAAGAGAGACATTGCTGAATATGTCAAGAAATGCTTAACTCGCCAAAAGGTTAAAGCCGAACACCAAAAGCCAGCAGGAAAGTTACAACCACTACCAATTCCTACATGGAAGTGGGAGCAAATAGCCATGGATTTTGTTACCAGGTTACCTAAAGTTAAGGGAGGACAAGACAGTATATGGGTCATAGTTGACAGATTGACAAAATCAGCACACTTCCTACCGGTCAAGACTACGGAAAAAGTTAAATCCTTAGCAAAACTGTATCAAGAAGAAATTGTGAGATTACATGGAGTGCCGGTGAGTATAGTGTCTGACAGAGACCCAAAGTTTACGTCCCAACTTTGGCCAAATGTTCAAAGCTTGATGGGAACCAAGTTGCATTTCAGCACAGCGGCGCACCCGCAGACAGACGGACAGTCAGAAAGATTGATTAAATATCTGGAGGATATGTTAAGAGCGTGTGCCTTGGATTTTTCAGACAGTTGGAAAGATTGTTTACCCCTCGTAGAGTTTGCATACAATAACAGTTATCAGGCTTCAATTCAAGCAGCTCCATATGAAGCCTTGTATGGGAGAAAATGCAGATCTCCATTATATTGGGATATGGATGAGACAAGGGATACCTCTAAGGGAACTCCCAGGGCCAAAGTACTCGAATGGATTGAAAGGGCTACAGAAAAGATTAAGATAATCAGGCAAAGAATGAAAGTCGCCCAGGACAGACAGAAGAGCTATGCCGACAAAAGAAGAAGGGATTTAGAGTTCGATGTGGGTGAGAAAGTGTTTCTGAAAGCATCGCCAAGGAAAGGGTTCACAAGGATTGGAAAAGGTGGAAAATTGAACCCTAGATACATAGGACCTTTTGAGATACTAGAACGTGTGGGTCCAACAACGTATCGCCTAGATCTACCAGCAAGCTTAACAGGAATCCATAATGTATTTCATGTATCCCAACTTCGCAAATACTTTGCCGATGAGACACAGGTGGTGCCAGTAGAGGAAGTTCCGTTAGAACCTAATCTAACCTACGAGTTGAAAGCGGTTAAGATCCTGGATAAGAAATTCCAAGAATTAAGAAATAAAAAGATTCCATTGGTTAAGGTCTTATAGAAAAGGAACGGTACTGAGGAGGTTACTTGGGAAACTGAGGAAAAGATGCAAAAGCACTATCCCAAATTGTTTAGAGATCACGAAGAGAATCTGAGGACAGATTCTTCTTAAGGAGGGGAGATTGTGACAGCCCGGTTCGGGATCGGATCAATAAAGGTAAACTAAGGGCAACGTAAGGGCGTTTATAGAACTTGATCCGTATTTTAAATAAATCATATCATGCATCCCTACATGAATTGAGTGCTCATATGTGATATTAGGTGACCAAAGGGGGGGGAAACTACCTTTAAACCCTATAAGCACTACTTATTTCCGAACCAGCACTATACCGTTTTATTCAAGAGACCTCAAAGAACCTATACCTACTTTCTTGGAATTTTTCAACTCTCTTTTCAATGCTTTGAGGTTTCGTTTTTGTGTCCAGAGCAATTTAAGAATTTATTTTCAAATAAGAATTCCCGTCGGTAAGAAATATTTCCTTCGTTAGAATGATTTAGCCCTTGAGATCATCACCATAACGTTCCTCGAATTTTTCTATATTTTTGGAAAGCCTTTCGGATCTTCAAATCTTATCCTAGTATTTATTTCATAATTTAATTAATTTTCGAAATTCAAGAAAATCAAATCTTCCGAAGCTTATAACTTTTAAACCGTACGTCCGATTTCGACCCGTGAGTAACCGTTTCGAAGCTAATTTTATTTCCTAGATCTTGGACACTTTTCCAACTTCAAAAATACGCAGGAGAAAGGTGAAATTACCAGAATACCCCTGCTGTGACAATTATGTAAAGAAGGAAACCTATTTTTGGAAATTTTATAAAGTACCCCACCTTAAGTCCCTAAAATAAATATTATTTGCACTTTGGTCCTTCCCAACAACTATAAATAAGTGTGTTGGGGTCTCATTTTGTGCTCACTCCATTCTCTTCCTCTCCCCCTAGTGGCCGAACTCCTCCCCCATTTTAAGGTTAGTTTTCTTATTTTTTTTATCTTTTAATTAGTTTAATTTATGTTTTAATTTGTGTTTTATTTTATGTTTTAACTATGCTAGGTTTAGGATTTAATTTATGTTTTATTTTGTGCATGAATTATGTGATTTAATTTATGCTTTAATTATTCATGAATTATGAATTATATTTGTTATAGTATAGTTTATTATGAAATGTGTTACATAATTTAATTTTGTGACAAATTAATTATGTGACAATTATGCTAGCATGTTATATGTTACATTTTAATTATTTTATGATCATACTTAAGTAATTTAATTTATTTCATGATTTAATTAAATGTTACATGTTATTTAATGTTACATAATTAAGGTATAACCTATAGTTTTAAATGTTTCATGTTTAATTAATTGTTAGATATAATTACTTGACCAATTGATATATGTTATGGTATACATGTATAATATACGTATACGTATTTGATTCCAATACGTATAAATACGTGTATACTTTCGTATAAATACTATGTGTATTTCCCTAATAAATACGTATGTAATTTTGTATAAATACCGTATGTATTCTAGTATAAATACCGCATGTATTCTTGTATAAATACTGTATGTACCTTGTATAAATACTGTATAAATACGGTAGGTATCCCCGTATAAATACCGTATACATACAGTATAAATACCGTATACATACTATATAAATACACGTATACATACAGTATAAGTACAGTATACATACCGTATACTTGAATAGTGACCTTTGACCCTTGACCTTTGACTTTGACTTTGACCTTGACCAAGAATTTTGACTTTTAACCTAATTGATCATTTCAAATAGACGAATTCAACGGTCAAAGCCTTTTTCGAAAATTCTCAAAAACAAGGGATCAAAGTAGATTTCAAAGTTCACATTGGGGTTGTTCTAAGACCCTAAGAACATACCCCTAAGCTTTTGATACGAGCTTTCTAATGAGACTAATCGTTTGCCCGACTTCTTTCTTCGGGAAAGATTATCCCTTGTTTAAATGTGTCGTATTCTTTTCAATCTTACACTTCAATACTTGACTACCCGCACTCAATCATGCATCATTAATCATGTGTGGGACTCAGACCCTTAAGCTCATAGTAGTCTGTCACTTACAGGAGATAATACCGAGTTCTGGGATCCGCAGGGTACTGTGTGAACCCTGTCTTCTACCAACTATCAGCTTATCTAAATAAATAGGTGAGGTTTAAACTATTTCAACTGGAACCATGAATATTCCTTCGTTTTCAAATGATTTCAAAATCAACGCCTTCGGGTGCAAAGATTCCTATCTTTCAAGTTAACGTTTTCCCGTTTGGGGCAATGCTTCGAGTTTAAAGTCAATGATCTCTGATATACGTTCTGTTCACTGTTATACTGCTTTGATTAAAGGTTCAGTCATCTGAACTCTGTGTGCTTATGCACCTTTGTTATTCTGAAAGCAAGCTTTGGAAACTTTGTTATGTTGGGCCCTGGCGGTATGGTTAGTAGTAGACCGGGAGGCGTGCGCCAATGGCTACTATGATACTGGCCGCCGTAATGACCTTGATGATGGTTTAATCGGAGGTTGGTTACTCCACATCGAAGGTCGGGAGAGGTGGTAAATTCCTCCCGTTTTGCACGTCACCGCGGGGTAGCTCCCTGGGCGCGAAAATAAGGGGAGAAGGGGTGGTGCATGTGATTATGGGTGTCGGGGTCCTAACGGATCTCGATACCAACTTTGTAAATGTTTTGAGGAGTAAAGGATGGATATGGCCTAGCTTGCGGGCAAACTTTAGTTTTAAAGTCTGGTTCATACTTTTGGAAAATATCCCGTACCCTGTTCCCGTTTTAAAGTATATATGAACCAGAACCTCTGATGTGTGTGCTTGTGTGTGCTTGTGAAAAATCCCGTTTTAAGATAAAAGAGTTTCTTTCCGGTTTGAGGAAAGTCGCTAAGAAAGTCTTTCAAAACCCTTCCAGTCCAATTACTCTTTCTTACTGCAAATTACCTCACTTAGTCCCTTTTAACTAATACCTCTACCCTGTTTTCTGACCTCATGGTTTCAGGTAGGCAGCCCGGCGCTTCCCAGAGGTATCTTGAAGCTGTAGGAGGTCTTTTGTTAAGTCAGGATTGCTAGTTACTTTTCCTTTGTCCTGCATAGTCGTGGTTACCTCTACCTTTACGTTGCATGTTTTACTATGAGAACTTGTTCAGGCTACGACCTGAATTGCTTGGACTCCGTTTTTATTATGTTCCTTTGTTTTCCTATTGGACTGATGTTTTATGTTAATATTATGGCTACTTGTTTCTGTGGTTATGCATATACTACTGTGTTGCATTCATGTTTCCAAAAGTTTAAAAATTATTCTGAAATTCCGCTGCGTTGGCAACACTGGTTACTCTGATCTTTGTTATGTTCTGTCCGTTCGCTGAAGTATCTCTCGAGTAATAAAGCTTCCTAGTTACTTGGGTGATACAACGGTGCGGGGTTGTGGCGTTGGGGCGCTACAAATTTCATGAAGAATGTGATTAATTTCCTTAAGTTTCTTGCATGTTTGGGGATTTCACCATTTTTGAGTTTGAAGCTTTGAATGTGTGAAGAAGATGAAGTTCATGTTTGTAATTTGTTGAAATTTTGATGCATATTCATTCCTAAATGTTCATATGACATGATATTTGATGTTTAAATTCATTTATACACATTGTATTAGCTTTGGAACATGATTTAGGAGCATTTGGAGCTTAACTTTCATCATTTTCAAGCATATGTTCGTAAATCTGGTTTGCAACAGCAGCATATCAAACGCCCGTGTGGAAATTGCATTGAAACCCTAAACCCCCGTTTGAAAAAATACTGTCACGTTTTTTCGAGGGCCAAACGCCCGTTTGCATTTCCTTCACAAACCCCAAACGCCCGTTTGGGTGCTCTCGGGTCCAATTTTTGAGTTTTTGTGATTTTGATCGTTTTTCTTCGTTTTCACTTCCTTTGCACTTCTTACACCACTAATATGATATATACGACTTGGAATCATGTTTATGTGCTTTATAATGTCTTGTATGACTCGATTATGTGTAAGAGTATGCTAAGTATGGTTCACATGTTGCTAATTGCATGCCTTATGACTTGAAAGCATGTTATATGACTCGTATGACTTCATTTGATTGTAGTTGCTAAGTTATGCCATCCTTGGACATTCATTGCACATCATGAGCATATTTGCATTGTTTTAAGCTGTTCGTCGTCTTACTTGGTTTGAGTCGAGTCTTACCTTTGTTGGTACGTTTGTCTTGTTTAGGTGGTGAGTCTTCGGACGAGTCGACTTAGTTGTTCGTGGTGGTTCTCCGGTTGGTTCGTGGTAAAGGTGAGGAGCTATTATGTAAAAATGTTTCCAAAACTGTGGACACCTAAAGCCTTTCATGTTTGATGGTTTTAATCTCCGTTTTCAAAATGTATATATATAGGCTCTATAAGCCATGTTTGTGAGCTTTGCTCGTAGTATTGATATTTGCTTAAGATAAGCGGTTTACAAGTAAAGTATGAGTTTTGGTATATGGGATAGATACCCAAAATACATTTCGAGAGTTTATTGGGTATTATGTATACGCGTGTGTAGCGAGATGTTTTGGCCCATGCTATGAAAGTGGTATGGAGATTTGGTACCTTGCAGGGGCGCTTGCATGGTTGGATTTGGATTTGAGAGCTCGGGGATGGAGTAAGTAGGGACACCGGGAAGGCAAGGGCCGACGGTTACCTCTTACGAAGTTCCCACTTGGAAGAGATACTTTCGGTTCCGACGGAGTGTTGGGGCTGAGGTATACTGGAGGGTGGAATGTGGAGTTTCATGGACTCGCTTCCCGATGTTTTGGACCGATGTTCGGGGGGTGCACACCCTCGACATCATGGAGTTTGGATGGATTGGTTTGATTTGGTTTGGATTCGGATGTAGCACCCCACACGTGAGGCACCACATCCCCCGCACTATGGCTCGACACGAGTAACGAAACAGTAAATCCGCACCCGTATCAAACCATAGCGAACGGGAGACAAACATAAAAACCTTCCTAAGCCAGGCGGAGCTAGACCCTACCATGATTACTAAACCACAAATATAAATTGCATCGTAAAGCTAAAGTTCAAACATATCCACCATGAGTAGAATTTGGGCTCTTCAGGCCTCTTTTAAAACATAGCAAATCCCAATAACAGCAATACAGCTCCAATTACATAAATATTCTAGTTCGTGACATAATAGAATGAATCATACATAAATCTAATACAGGAATGAGTGCAGAGACTCTCCTAACTGACTCGACCATTAAAGACTTCAAACACCTCCGCCTAGCCCGAAACTCCAAAGGTTAAACCTGCACACTAAAAGATTGGGGAGGGAGAGGGGTCAGTCTCTAGAAGACTGAGTGAGCAGGAGCGATATACATATACAAAACATGCACATGCAAGTCGTAAATTCCGAACAAGGTTTTTATTTGAAATTAGTTTTCAAAAAGGGCAAGAGGATGACTAATCAATGCTCGGATTTTATGACTAAGTCATATTAATTTATATATTCATAAATCATACATAAATATAAGGCTCGGCGAGTGAGCGTGCACAACCTCCAACCAAACTCCGACCGTGTACGATAAATATCAGTAATATATTGATTAAGTGATCATGCAATATATCATAATACACACAGACCATAAATCATATCATAAATATGCGTTTGGGCAATCCGTGTCCCGGCCTTCCCGCACGGTGCATAATTCTATCAAAACATATATATAAGAAGAGGCATAAATCCTAATCAACCTTCTTCCTCCGGGTGGTGGAAGGGTTAGCAAGACCCGACCACCTTTGTCAATGGCCAATGGGGTTTCATGACTCCCCCAAAGGCACTCAGCTCCCATTCCCCGCTAATTCTCCTAGCGAGGGCCGGTATCACCGTAGTAAGTTGAGACTAGTATATCGGATCCCCGTCAGCCCTTGCTTCCTCGGTTAGCCACATATACTAAGTCCCGGGGCCCGATAAGTAATAAGTAATAAATGTGTCTCGCCAAAACATAACAATTCATAAGTACATATCATAATTCATAAATACATATCATAATTCATAAATCATACCTTACCGTGTAACTCGGCATATGCTATATACGTACCTCTCCGTGTCATCCTAATCCATAGCCAGCATGAAGACACACGGTTTGGAGCATAGCCTCATTACAAAACCATTTTTAAGCTTATATATGCTCATACGTATAACTCAGAAGGATTTACTCGATAACTCCATTTGAAAATCATATATATATAATCATAAGGGTTTTGGCCAAAGCTTTTCACATAAGGGTTGTAGGGTTTAATACGTATCTAAAACGAAAACACCCTCACCTGAACTGCGACGATACAAGGATACGAATACCAAGTGCCTGAACGAACCAGATCTCTCCACCCTGGAGATAACTGTACCAAAGACAACATGACGTGTTTGTGAGACTCGAGACTCCAATGAACCATATATGACGCTCGGCAATGAAGTGAATATGACATGAATGTATAAATGATCATGTTATATCATAGAAATGTTCATGTGCACGATTAAAGAATTTAAATCATATAATCAAATCATTCGTTCATACGTATCATTCAATTTCATAAATTCCTAAATTCATATTTCATAATTTCATAAATTCATATAAGTTTCATAAATTCATAAGTTCATAATGCATATCAATTAATCTAAAATCCAATTAATAAGCATAACACATATTATTCAAGTTCACATTTAGGAATAATATGAATAGAACGTTCAATCAAAAGCCAGTCGAATAAATACGCGAAATAGAATTCAATAATTAAATTAAATCAAATAATATTTAAAATATATAATAAATATATATAATATAATAACATATAGACACATTATATAAATATATATATATATATATATATATATATATATATCTCCACGTACACACACACACATGCATGCAAAATTAACATAAATCTTTCATATATATATATAAATCCATGCATGCAATTATATGTAATACATATATATAGATTACATGCACGTACACCCACACACACAACATGCAGGTATATATATTATATATATTACATGCATAAATGTATATATATATACTATATATTATACACAACATGCATGCAATTACAACACAAAACCACACACACAGACACACACAAGCCATGCATGCACACTCTAACACACACATATATATATATACACAATCATACATCAGCAGCCAACACACAGCAGAAAAAGAAGAAAACGCAGGAAAACAGCAGCAGCAACAGGCCCTGAAACGCGGCCAAACATTCAGAGAAAATGGGGGTGACACCCCCGTGTCACCCTCCAAACCTAGACCGAGACACGCCCGTGTCTCGGTACAGAATTCCCAGACCCATCTGCACCCCCGTGTTTCACCAGAAGAGAGGAAACAGACACGCCCGTTACACGCATCAGCGGCAGTCTCTGTTTTGACAAAAATGGTGCAGAAACAGAGCAAGAAAAGGCAGCCATGTACGAGCAAGAAAGGCGACAATACAAGGCACAAATTGCTGCAAGGAACTCAGCTAATCCCACACCAAGAAGCCATGAAAGAAACAGCAAAAAGGAAGAAGGAAATCGGCAGTTTTGACAGCAATTTCCAGCATGAAAAACAGAGCAAAAACGAGAAGAAAACAGGGCAAGTCTGAGCTCAATCAATCCTATTTCATTCAGGTCCAAAAGTCCATCAAATGTGCAGCAAAATATCATATATTCAACACATAAATCATTCCAACGTGATCAATCAAAGCATGGAAGCATACGTGAAGTTCCCGTGTAAATATTCTGAAAATTTCATAAATGATCTCTCATATATATCTCAACGAGCACAAAAGCAATGATCATAAATGGTATGAGGATGTTAAAACAATTAATATCAGGCTTGGAATCGATCGAAACCATATCAAGGGAGATCAAGAATTTGTACAAAAGCTCCAATTTTCGGTAAAATGGCCAGAAATGGATGAAACCATGCTCAATCTTGTGAATGAAAGGATGAAAATGAACAGAATTAAACATATAATTCAATCCCTAACTTACCTTGATGATTGGTTGAAGTTTGGGGAAGATTTGAGCTCCAAAATCTCCAAAGGAAGAAGGGTTTCGGGACTGGAGAGAGAGACAGAAGCTTTGGCTGAGTTTTGGGGTTTGTGTGATGATAATCTCGGTCAAGGCTGAGTATATCATGATAAAGGGTTGAGTTAGGGTTTCAAAGGATCAAACCATGGTTAATTTGGTTATGGTTTGGGTGAGATATGGCTGAATTAGTGTAACAAGGTCGAGTTGGTCTCCGTTTCGTTTTTCGGTTGGATTTCGGAGATTCAAATGAATTAGGAAAATTATAAGGTTAAGTTTACTAAACTCGAATTTTCGTTACGAGTTCAGCGGAGTTGACGAAACTCGAATCCGAGTTTCCGAGCTCAAGATATTAAATTCGGAACCAAGGGTACGCTAAGTGCTCGTTAGCTCCCGTTTTGGTTCCTCAATTAAAATTAAATTCGTTAACCTATCAAATGAATCCAAAAACATAAATTGAGCGTAAAATCATGTTCATAACACATATATGTACAATATATTACAAATTCGTGGCAATTTGATATCATATCATATAAGAACGAAGTACAAAATAAACAATAAACTTAATCATGCATGTTCATATAATTTCCATGCAAAATGAAATGAAATTCATGCATAATTTAATTCCCATGCATCAAAACAATTTGCATGCATAATTATATTAAATCCCTTGCATATTTTATGATTTCCCATGCAAAAATATAATCTCATGCATGAATATATCAAACCCATGCAAAAAATTGAAATTTCATGCATATATATAATTTCATATATATATATATAAATAATTAGTTAATTAAAACATGATTAATTAACATAACATATAATTAGCATAATCATTAAATTAATAGTGATATAATTAAACATATATATATATATATATATATATATACGAAATATATATGTAAAATGTATAATATTAAAATAAGATAACATAATATAATATAATAAACTAATAACAATTATAATAAAGTTAAATATAAAACACGTGAAAACAATTAATCACATAATTAAATAATTAAATTGCGCAATTTAGAAGCTAAGAAGGCATATTAATAAAATTGAAAAACCGGGGCGTTACATCGGAAGTTTGGTTGGAGTGCTCGTTCTCGCCGAGTCGGGTGTTTTGTGGTTTATGATCCGTATCTTTGAAAACTTGCATTGTTTTGGAAAACTCATCCGGATCATGAACAATCCTTGGTTTAGCATGCATTGAACCTTTTTATATTGTATTATGTAAACTTCTCCTCGCCGGTTCCTTTTGAGCTGACCTCTTTCACCTTTCGTGTCCGCAGGTCGCGTTTTGGAGTCTTGCTAGGTGGGGTCTTGCTTGAGAGTTGTTGTCGAGTCTAGCTTGTACTCGTTGTGTCGTTATCTACTTTATGTTTTATGTTTCGCTTTTGGATTTATGGATTCGGTTTGTATGACGAATTATTATGCTAATTTGGACCGTGATGGTCACTTAGGATGGATTACATTCTGTATTTTGAGCATTATGTGCTGGACCGCGGTGGTCATTTACATGTTGGATATATTACTCTTATGGCTTGATGAATGCAATTTGATTTAAGCTTCCGCATACTTGTGTTTCTTTTACTCGCTTTGTGAGTCTAGCACCGCCTAGCTAGGATGTCTATTTGTCACCGCTTGGATGTTTCATTACGCATTAATTGTGCACATGAACATGCTTTAATGCATATTATGAATGTGTTAAGCTAAGATATGTGTGTTTTCACACTTCTTGCATGAATTGATTTAAATATGAGTTTTGCCTAAGTGTTTGCATCTCTTAAGTGCTTACGCATACGTCGTGCGTTTATGTGGTTCATCCTCGAGTCTAAGTCTTGCATTTTTTGGCTTCAGTTTGCCTAGGTGCACCCGGGGTGGTGTTCCGCGATCCGAGTTGATTCCGGGGTGAATCATTTATCTCGTTCTTGGCCACGTCGGTATAAGGTGAGGTTTAGGTTTGTTTTCTTTTAGTTAATGTGACCTACGACCGACCCTATATGCTCGTTTTAAAGCCCGCATGCGAATATAAGCTTAAAATGGTTTTGCAACGAGGCTATGCTCCAAACCGTGTGGTGTCAAGAGAACTATGAATCTCCCTCAGCATATTATGAATTTGGAAGACCCGGAGAGGTACGTGTATAGCATATGCCGAGTTGTAAGGTAAGGTATGTTTCTTAAGTATAAATCGTATGATTCTAGGTTTCGCGAGTTAGGTATGTTTCTTATGAGTCTTATGTTTCCTTACGAATCTTATGAATCCCTGGGCCCCGGAGGCGTGAGTAAGGACGCCCGAGGCGGTGTTCGGCCGCCGAGTTAAGCCAGTGCACGTGCTCCTTAAAGTACGTTGCGGGATCGCTACCCCACTTATAGGTACCGGGTTGCACGATGTGGGCCCGTAACCCGCATGCAGACTTCCGGAGAAGGTGGATGGAATACGGGAATATGAGTCTTATGAATTTTATGAATTTATGTTTCATTATATTTCTTAAGAATTTTCTTTTATTATGAGGAAAAGTTGACCCATACTCGTCGGGTAGTTTAAGTTGTTTTATTATGTTGATTATGAAACGGGATAGGAGAGTTTTAATTATGAATATTCATGAGTTTCAATAGGAATCCCTATGAGTTTTAATATGAATCCATATGCGTTTTGAATCTATGAATCCTTACGAGTTTTCAAACTTAAGAATATACGAATATGTGAATAAGTATTAGTTCTTTTGGAAAATGGCTTTGGTATGTAAAACCCTATTCCCGGTTCATAGTCTTTTGTTTAATGCGTGCTTTGCTCTAAATGTAGATACGTGTTGGTGTGCATTAGCCCCCTCACTCAGCCCATGTGACTGCCCCTCTCCCCTTCTGTTTTTAGTGTGCAAGTGTCGCGCGGAGTTTGCGCTAGGCGGCGTGTCGAGTCCTTGGAGTCTGTCAAGTCTTTGTATTGTGCGAGTCTGTTGTATTCATTTTATTAGAATTTTGTATAAGTATATTAATTTGCCATATAAGCTTTGTTAAGTTATACATTTGATTTCGGGACAGGCTTCTAGGGCCAGTTTTGAACCCATGTATTTTATGATTTATGTTGTTATTCGGGGTTAGGTATTTATGCTAGTTCCGTCACTTGCTGCTTGTGTTTTTTTTTTTATTTGAATGTATGACATCGCTTCCGCATACGCATGTGTTCTGAATTTTGTTTTAACTGGCAGGGTCTACGTCCGCCTAGCTTAGGTGAGTGTCTGTCGGTCTCCCGTTCGCCTCTGCTTGAGTCATGTACGGGTTTCCCATCTAGTATGTTGGGCTTAGGTGCGGGGGATGTGGTGACCCACCGTGCGGGGTGCTACATCCTAAAGTGGTATCAGAGCTCTGGGTTACAAAACCAGTGCTCAGAGTTGTGTTGTGTCGATTTAAGTCGAACGGTATAGGAAAATGTGGTTATGTGCTTGCATTTGCATCATGATTCAATATGCTATACGTTTGAATTTTATCAATTTGTTAATTTTATCTTACGTGATGCATTGCATTTTTCCTAGTTGCTCTTACTTAATTTAATTATATGCTACCTCACGTACTAACCGACATGTATATATACTATAGTTGTGGGATTTTCAGGATACCACCACGTCGACAAGATTTCGGTCAACCATCCCATCTACATTCTTATAACCGACAGTGACCATCAACCGATGCACAACCTATGAATCCGATCGCAACCTTATATCGGGACTTCAGGACCTTTAATCCTCCCCAGTTTAGAGAAGACAATGATATTTGGGCTGAAGAATGGATCTCTGAAGTAGAGAGTATCTTCGAGGTATGGCTATGCAACACTCAAGATGTGGCTCGTCTCGCCATATTACTCTTGCAAGGAGAAGCAAGACAATGGTGGAAGAGAGTTGCCCCACAAATTGAAGCAACGAGTAAGGGATTGTCATGGGATGCCTTCGTCCATGCGTTTAGAAAATGGTATACTATTTTACAAGACCGAAGGTCTGAAGAGTTCCGCACCCTATAAAACAGGGGGATAAAATGGTCACGTAGTACCTTGAAGAGTTCGAGAGGTTAGGCACCTACGTGCCTCATATCATGAAAAATGAGGAGATGAAGACTTGGTACATCATGGAAGGACTTCGGGATGAGTTTAAGGAGGCCTTAATTGCGGAGAATACGAGTGATGTGAATCATGAGACAAGGCCACACTTTGATCCAAGTTATGATCGAGAGAACCCAACTCAAGATGGACCAAAATATGTTGGACCTATCACAAGGTCACGGGCCAAAAACATGCACGAGGAAGTTCAATCTCTCTTGGTCCAAATAACTCAAGATGAGCTCCAAGAAGACAAGTATTCAGCCAGATCCAATCCACTTTGTTTCAACATCATTATGGCTGATTTTTAAGGTCCAATTGTGTCAAGTTTATTGTAATTTCAGCCCTAAACTATTATATTATACTTTGGGCCATCTTTTTATTTAAATTCTCTGCATATAGATTAGGTTAAGTCCATTTTATTCAGCCCACAAGAAAAGAGGCGGGAATAGCTTGTCTCCTAGAATTCTGATTTGTCTCTTAGAATTCACATGCATGCATCTTTATAATTCCAGCCTTGTACTCGAATTGAGCTGCCAATCTAAATGAAAATTTCATTGAAGTGAGTTATACTCTCAAGTTCTTAGTTGAACGTACTGGAGTTTCAAACCTCCACCAGATAATTTCATTTCCCGACTCCTTATAGTCGACGGGGTGCATTACTTTTTCAAACTTGATAGTGTTGGTTCCTTGCTCATTATAGCAAACGGGTCACACTCCTTTTTTTCTAACCTTGAACGTGGACAATCAGATTCTTAGAACTCCAAGTATTGGTATTGGGTTTCACGGGAAGTACATGGGGTTCGTATCATTTGGTATCAAGAGCTTAGGTTTCCATCTAAGGTTACGTATCCGCATCATTTATTGTGTAATTTCTTTCATTATTGTTATATTGTTGCAAGTTCAAAAAAAAGAAAAAAAGGAAGGATCTGAAAAGGGCATAAAACGCATACATAAAAAAAAAAAAGAGGAAGTAAAAGCCGCGTTATAAAAAAAAAAAAAAAAAGAGAAGAGGGCAGCATTGTTTCAGTTATACTAAATTTCAGATTATAAGTCACATTGATGCGTTGTTTTTATCAGCTCATTTGTGTCATTTTTGTACCTTTATTGATTCATTCATCTTAAGGGATTATTTGGTGAAGGAATCTGAGATTTCTTGTGACTTTCTTCAAGAGTTGAGAGAAAGAGTGGAAAAAGGGGTGAGATTGTGAGCCTAATAGAGGGAAAAAGCAATAACTTTGAGTGATACATGAGGGGAGTGAACACCAAAAGAGTGTAAACACGTAAGGGAGTGATTATGAGGTGTTTCCTTTGTTTTGCAGGTACATTATGGCCGGAGAGAAGCCTCCAAAGGACGTAGATTTCATGATACAAGCCATGCAACAACAATTTGAATGGATGAATGTGCAATTCAATGAGATCCGAGACCGTTTGGATCAAAATGATGAAAGGATGACTCAAATTCAAAACGGAAGGGCAAATCAAAGGCAACCTAATCCACGGAATGAGTTTGAGGATGATTCCTTTGATGAGGCAGCCTATGCATCCTCAAGAAGAGACCGAAGACGACTAAGGCACCACCAACCACGTAGGGGAAGAGAGACAATTGATAAATATCTTAGTTCTATTAAACTCTCTATTCCTTCGTTTAAAGGACAGATTGATCCGGAGGCCTATATTGTGACACCCTGTTTCTCGAATAAGGTAAGTTTTTGTTACCAGAGTGAGCGATTTATCCTTCAAGCTTGAGTTATGTGAATTTATGCCTTAATTCATTTATCATGTTCGTGCTTTTGTGAAATATATGATTTGCATGCTACATGTGGCTATTTGACCTGATAATTATATGCTCGTATTCTGTTTATTGGGTTTTGAAAGCATGCTTCGTGATTAAAAGAAACAATGTGCTTATATGGACATTAAAGCATAAGTTAGGGACTGAATGGTAAATTTATTTTCCAAGCCTGGAACTGGATAGAACTTAATGAAATTGAGTAGATAATTCGATTATGAGTTCGTGGGTTTTTGAATCGCTCGATTTGGAGTTCGGACGAAGAAGTTATGGTCATTTTACGAAAGTTAACCTTTTAAGCCTTTATTTGTTGACCTGCGACCCAATTTCGAAATCAACCCAATTTGACACCCAATTTCACTCCTAAGCCGCTCCAATTGACCCGGTTCGTGACCCATATGGCTGACCCAATTGGCCAATTCAGATTTTAACACCCTAAGGCTCATTTTACGTTATTTCACAATAATCAAACACAAACTCTCTCAAACCTATTCATATTCTCTCAAGAACACCAAGAACACCTTCCAGCCATCTTCAAGAGACAAGAGTGAAGACTAAACCTGGAGATTCAAGACTAAAGAACAAGATTCCCTCTTCGATTTTCAGCTCTTAAGGTAAGAAATGCTTGAATGCTTATGTGGGTCTTCTCCTTTGAACTTGAAGCTTGAATCTGAAATCTAGGGTTCATGTTAGCTAAATTAAATCTGAATTTACTGATGGAAATGTGTTTCTTATGTTACTAGGAATGATTTGGTGTAAGAATTTCTCATTTTCATGCTTGTTTGAAGAAACCACCATTGTTGATCTTTGAAGCTTTTATGCAGATTTTTGCATGTTCTTGTTCCAACTTGTTTTAGGTTGATTTGTTGATGGATTCTTGTTCCTTATGTGTTTTTATGAAGAATGTGATTAATTTCCTTAAGTTTCTTGCATGATTGGAGATTTCACCATTGCTGAGTTTGAGCTTTGAATACATGAAGAAGATGAAGTTCATATGTGCAAATTGTTGGAATTCTTGATGCATATTCTTGCCTAAATGTTCTGGGCATATTATTTGGTGTTAATAATTTCGTTTTGCTACAGGAGCATGTGACACCCCCGTGTTACTTTTGTTCTTGGAGGTGACATTCCCGCGTCAAGGCCCTCGGGTTAAAAAATTGGATTTTTGTGATCTTGTTCGTTTTGCTTCGTTTTCACCTACTTTGCACTTCTTACACCCCTAATATGATATATATGACTTGGAATCATGTTTTCATGAATTGTAGTATCTTACATGCCTCGATTACGCGTGAAATTGTGCTAAGTATGGTTCATATGTTGTTATTTGCTTACCTTATGACTTGAACGCTTATTATATGACTTATATGATGTTGTTGATCATCATTATTAAACTTACGATATACTGGGGCATTCAGTTGCATACCATGAGCATGTTTACTCTTTCTTGAAGCCGTGCGTCGTCTTAATTGGTTTTGAGTCGTGTCTTACCTTTGTTAGTATATTGTCTTGTTAGGTGGTGAGTCTCCGGTCGAGTAGCTTGTTGCTCGTGGTTGGCCTTCGAAGTTCTTGGTGAGGAGCTATTATGTGAAAATGTTTCCAAAACTATGGACACCTAAAGCCTTTCATGTTTGATGGTTTTAATCTCTGTTTTCAAAATGTATATATAGGCTCTATAAGCCAAGTTTGTGAGCTTTGCTCGTAGTATTGATATTTGCTTAAGATCAGCGGTTTACAAGTAAAGTATGAGTTTTGGTATATGGGATAGATACCCAAAATGCATTTGGAACTTTATTGGATATTATGTATACGCGTGTGTAGCGAGATGTTTTGGCTCATGCTATGAAAGTGGCATGGAGATTTGGTACCTTGCAAGGACGCTTGCATGGTTGGATTTGGATTTGAGAGCTCGGGGATGGAGTAAGTAGGGATACCGGGAAGGCAAGGGCCGACGGTTACCTCTTACGAAGTTCCCACTTGGAAGAGATATTTTTTGGTTCCAATAGAGTGTTGGGGCTGAGGTATACTCGAGGGTGGAATGTGGAGTTTCATGGACTCACTTCCCAATGTTTTGGACCGATGTTCGGGGGCTGCATCCCTCGACATCACGGCGTTGAGGATGGATTGGTTTGTTTTGGTTTGGATTCAGAAGTTTGGTTGTAGTGCTCATTCTCGCAGAGCCGGGTGTTTTGTAGTTTATGATCCGTATATTTTGAAAACTTGCATTGTTTTGGGAAAACTCATTCGGATCATGAACAATCCTTGGTTTAGCATGCATTGAACCCTTTTAATGTATTATGTAAACTTCTCCTCACCGGTTCCCTTTGAACTGATCTCCTTTACCTTTCGTGTCCGCAGGTCGCGTTTTGGAGTCGAGCTAGGCGGGGTCTTTTGAGAGTCTTGTCTTGAGTCTAGCTTGTACTTGTTTACGCTTGTAGCGTACTTTACTTTATGACTTATGTTATGTTCCGAGATTTATGGTTTTATTTCGTATAATGATTTTATGTTAGTTTGGGCCGTGATGGTCATTAGGAGGGATTTACATTTCCGTATTTTGAGCATTTCTTGCTGGACCGTGATGGTCAATACTTGTTGGATATTACTTTTATGATTATGAACGCAATTTGATTTAAGCTTCCGCATTACTTGTGTTTGTTACTCGCTTTGTGAGTCTAGCACCGCCTAGCTAGGATGTTCGTTTGTCACCGCTTGCTTCGAGCTTGGCGGGTATATGGATAGCCATTCTATATACAAGCTAGGTACGTAGCACGGGATAGGCGTGGATGCCCTCGTCCGGGTGTTACACCCCTATTTGGTTGGTATCAGAGCTGAAGGTTCAGAACCGGGCTCTTGAGTCGTCTCGAGTCGTCTAGGTTGTACGGCATAGGGACAATGTGCTTTGCGTTTATTTAATTCGCTTTATATATACATTCTCATGTTATTTGTATCCTGTTAATTATTGCATTGCTTGATATTATGTGACATGGGCATGTGACTAATCAACATGCATACATAATTGAAATTGTGTAGGATGCCTCCACGTCGTCGTGCCCGTGCTCCGGCTCATAGAAATCAGCAAGATCCTCCGGAGAATGACCAGAATCCACCTCCACCACCACCGTTAGCGAATCCCGCGGATCTTATGGCTTTTATGGCTCAGTTTGTGCAAGTCGTTCATGCACAACAAGCAGCGCAAGCACCTCCTTCCGGTTTAGTAGGCGTCGTCCACCGATCTTTCCGGGTACTACGGACGATTTGAAGGCTGAATATTGGATTACCACCATTGAAAGGATCTTTCGGGTTGTTACTTACACCGAGATTGAGAAAGCGATGTGTGCCATTGACCTTCTTCGAGATGAGGCATACAATTGGTGGCGTAGCACCGTATCCCGTCTTGGGGTAGGTGAGGACAATGTCACTTGGGAGATATTTGCTAGAGAATTTCGGGCACACTATATCCCGAAGCAAGCAAGGAAGCGCTGTGAAAGAGAATTCATGAATTTGGAGCAAGGAAGCATGTCCGTGACCGAGTACATAGCCGAATTCAACCGATTGTCTCCTTATGCACCTCATATCACCGAGGAGGAAGACCGCAAGTGTGAGAAGTTTGTAGAGGGACTTCGAGTGGAGCTAGCAAGATCCTTAGCTCCGGTACACATTGATACTTGGGCCGATGCTACTGGATTAGCTTTGAAAGTGGAAGCGGAAGAGCAAAGACTTGGGACTAAGAAGAGTGTTGTTGGTTCCAGTTCGAGGTTCAAGAGGACAACTCCACAATCGTTCTCCAAGTCGCCACAACCATCTTCTAGGGGCCGTATGATGGGCGATAAAGGGAAAGGAAAGCAAGTTCCACAAGTTACCAAGAAACGTGATCCGTGTGATCATTGTGGGAGTCTATCACACTTTGGGAATAATTATTGGAAGAAACAAGGAAAGTGTTTCAATTGTGGCAGCCCTAAGCATTTGGTTAAGGATTGTGATCAACCAAAACCACAATGACCGGGTGATGAGACAAGACCCGTGGCTTATGCTCGAGCTTATGCTTTGGATGGGGAGCAAGAGAACACCGAGATCGACCCTACTGCCGTGGTGGAAGGTACACTCCACATACATAACATCCCCATACATGCATTATATGATCCGGGTGCATCTCATTCGTTTATTACTCCTTTTATGGCTACTATGTTGAATTTGAGTGTTGCTAGTGATTCTATGCTTTATATTGTGCGATCTCCTTTGGGTGGTGTGATTAGAACCGATTGTTTTTACCGTAATTGTCCGTTGAGTATTGAGGGATGCGTTTACCCGGCGAACTTGATTGCTATCCCGATGAAGAAGTATGACGTGATACTCGGTATGGATTGGTTATTTGCACATCGGGCGAAGATGGATTGCTTTGGTAAGAAGGTCGAGTTAGGTACCGGTGTTGTTATGGGTTCGGGTGTTCGAGGGAGTCCGTTTGTTTGTTTGATGGAAGCTAAGAAGCTTATTCGAGATGGAGCTACCGGGTATGTGGCATATGTGTTGAACCGGCCTAAAGATCAAGTTAAGTTTAAAGAGACTAAAGTGGCAAATGAGTTCCCCGATGTCTTTCCGGAAAGTTTGGGGACTTTGCCACCGGAAAGAGAGATCGAATTTGTTATTGATCTATTCCAAGAGGCCGGGCCGTTCCCGAAGACACCGTATAGAATGGCTCCCACCGAACTCAAAGAACTTAAGACACAACTTGATGAGTTATTGGCGTGCGGGTTTGTGCGGCCGAGCACTTCACCTTGGGGTGCTCCGGTGTTGTTCGTGAAGAAGAAGGATGGGACACTTCGTATGTGCATAGACTATCGGGAGTTGAATAGGATGACCGTGAAGAACAAGTATCCCCTCCCGCACATGGAATAGTTGTTCGATTTGTTGCAAGGTTCGAGAGTATATTCGAAGCTCGATCTCCGACAAGGGTACTATCAGTTACGGATTAAGGAGTCGGATATACCGAAGACGGGCTTTAACACGAGATACGGACACTATGAGTTCGTTGTGATGCCCTTCGGACTGACTAACGCACCCGCCGCATTTATGGATTTGATGCATCGAGTTTTCAAGGAGTTCTTGGATAAGTATGTGGTTATATTCATTGACGACATCTTGGTTTTCTCTAAATCGGTTGAGGATCATGCGTTGCACCTTCGTTTGGTTCTTGAGAAGCTTCGTGAGCACAAGTTGTATGCTAAGTATAGCAAGTGTGACTTCTGGATGGATCGGGTATCATTCTTGGGACATATTATTTCCGGTGATGGAATTTCAGCGGATCCTTCTAAGATAGAAACCGTTTCTCTTTGGGAGCAACCGAAGAATGTGTCAGAAGTAAGGAGTTTTCTTGGCTTAGCAAGTTATTATCGCCGATTCGTGCAGGATTTCTCTAAGATCGCAGCACCTCTCACTCGTTTGACGAAGAAGGAAACAAAGTTTGTGTGGGATGAAGCTTGTGAAGAGAGCTTCCGTGCGCTTAAAGAGAAATTGACAACGGCTCCGGTGTTGACACTACCGGAAGGTCCGGGCGGATTTTCAGTTTATACCGACGCATCCAAGGAAGGATTGGGGTGTGTGCTTATGCAAAATGGTCGGGTGATTGCTTATGCTTCGAGGAAATTGAAGGAGCACGAGCAGAATTACCCAACACATGATCTTGAGTTGGCTGCGGTGATATTTGCCTTAGCAAAATGGCGACACTATCTCTATGGGATTAAGTTTGAAGTGTTCACCGATCACAAGAGTCTCCGTTACTTGTTTACCCAGAAGGAATTGAACATGAGACAACGTCAGTGGATGGAATTTCTAGAAGACTACGATTGTGTCATACAATATCACCCCGGGAATGCGAATGTAGTAGCGGATGCCTTGAGCCGGAAAGCAAAGATTGCTAATCTTGAGGTTGATTCCGGTAAGAGTGAAGCCGAGATCCTTGTTTCACAATCAAGGTTGGCTAGCATCACTATAAGACCGGATTTGAGGCAACGAATCCTAGATGCTCAATCAAAGGATGAGTGGATTCAAAGACAAGTGGTTCGAGCAAGAGCTAATCCGAAGTCCAAGTTTGGATTCGATGATTTGGGGATCTTTAGGTACAAGGGCCGAGTATGTATATCGGGTGGATTGCAAAGGCTAGTGCTTGAAGAAGCACATAGGACCGTTTATACGATGCATCCGGGTGGCAACAAGATGTACCGGGATCTTAAGAAGTACTTTTGGTGGCATGGTATGAAACGCGATGTGGCTAATTTTGTTAAGAGATGTGGGGTTTGTCAACGGGTTAAGGCCGAACATCAACTACCATCGGAAAAGTTACAACCGATACCTATACCCGAATGGAAATGGGAACAAGTCACCATGGATTTTGTGACCGGACTTCCGAGAGTTCGAAAGGGATTTGATGGAATTTGGATTGTCGTGGATCGTCTCACCAAATCTGCACACTTTCTACCGATTCGATCAACCGATAAAGTGGAGAAATTAGCGGAGTTGTATCACCGAGAAATTGTAAGATTACATGGGATACCCGCTAGTATCATTTCGGATAGAGATCCTCATTTCACTTCAAAGTTGTGGAAGTCTCTAAATAGATTGTGGGGTACGAAGTTGAAGTTTAGTACCGCATTTCATCCACAAACCGATGGACAATCCAAGCGAGTAATTAAGTTTCTTGAAGATCTATTAAGGGCTTGTGTAATGGATTTTTTGGATGAGTGGGATAAGCAATTGACTTTGATCGAATTTGCCTACAACAACAGCTACCAATCTTCGATCAAGATGGCACCATATGAAGCATTGTATGGTCGCAAGTGTAGATCACCTCTTTATTGGGATCTTGAGGAATGGAAATGGACCGAGGAAGACGGTTTGGAAAGAGGAACCGAGCCCGATCTAATTAAGGGAGCAATTGAGAAAGTTGAAAAGATTAAGCAACATATGAAAGCGGCACAAGACCGGCAAAAGAGTTATGCCGATCGGAGAAGGAAAAATCTGGAATTCGAAGTGGGTGATCAGGTCTTCTTGAAGGCAACACCTAGGAAAGGCTTCTCACGAATTGGAAAGGGTGGTAAGTTGAATCCGAGATTCATTGGTCCATTTGAGATTGTGGAACGTATTGGAGAAGTTGCTTATCGCTTGGATTTACCTCCGAATCTCACGGGAATTCATAATGTGTTCCATGTATCGCAATTGAGGAAGTACTTTCGAGATGAGATGGAGACTTTGCCGATTGATGATGTAAAATTGGATTCGGACTTGACGTTTAAGCAACAACCGGTGAAGATCTTGGATAGAAAGGTACAAGAGTTAAGGAATCGACAAATACCATTGGTTAAGGTACTTTGGAAAGATCTTCAGGCCGAAGAAGCAACATGGGAGACGAAAGAGAAGATGCGAAGATTTCATTCTGAGTTGTTTTCCGATGGTGAATCTGGGGACCAGATTTCTTTAAGGAGGGGAGGTTGTGACGCCCCGTTTCTCGAATAAGGTAAGTTTTGGTTACGAGAGTGAACGATTTATCCTTCAAGCTTGAGTTATGTGAATTTATGCCTTAATTCATTTATCATGTTCGTGCTTTTGTGAAATATATGATTTGCATGCTATATGTGGCTATTTGACCTGATAATTATATGCTCGTATTCTGTTTAATGGGTTTTGAAAGCATGCTTCGTGATTAAAAGAAACAATGTGCTTATATGGACATTAAAGCATAAGTTAGGGACTGAATGGTAAATTTATTTTCCAAGCCTGGAACTGGATAGAACTTAATGAAATTGAGTAGATAATTCGATTATGAGTTCGTGGGTTTTTGAATCGCTCGATTTGGAGTTCGGACGAAGAAGTTATGGTCATTTTACGAAAGTCAACCTTTTAAGCCTTTATTTGTTGACCTGCGACCCAATTTCGAAATCAACCCAATTTGAGACCTAATTTCACTCCTAACCCGCTCCAATTGACCCGGTTCGTGACCCAATTGGCTGACCCAATTGGCCAATTCAGATTTTAACACCCTAAGGCTCATTTTACGTTATTTCACAATAATCAAACACAAACTCTCTCAAACCTATTCATATTCTCTCAAGAGCACCAAGAACACCTTCCAGCCATCTTCAAGACACAAGAGTGAAGGCTAAACCTGGAGATTCAAGACTAAAGAACAAGATTCCCTCTTCGATTTTCAGCTCTTAAGGTAAGAAATGCTTGAATGCTTATGTGGGTCTTCTCCTTTGAACTTGAAGCTTGAATCTGAAATCTAGGGTTCATGTTAGATAAATTAAATCTGAATTTACTGATGGAAATGTGTTTCTTATGTTACTAGGAATGATTTGGTGTAAGAATTTCTCATTTTCATGCTTGTTTGAAGAAACCACCATTGTTGATCTTTGAAGCTTTTATGCAGATTTTTGCATGTTCTTGTTCCAGCTTGTTTTAGGTTGATTTGTTGATGGATTCTTGTTCCTTATGTGTTTTTATGAAGAATGTGATTAATTTCCTTAAGTTTCTTGCTTGATTGGAGATTTCACCATTGCTGAGTTTGAGCTTTGAATACATGAAGAAGATGAAGTTCATATGTGCAAATTGTTGGAATTCTTGATGCATATTCTTGCCTAAATGTTCTGGGCATATTATTTGGTGTTAATAATTTCGTTTTGCTACAGGAGCATGTGACACCCCCGTGTTACTTTTGTTCTTGGAGGTGACATTCCCGCGTCAAGGCCCTCGGGTCAAAAAATTGGATTTTTGTGATCTTGTTCGTTTTGCTTCGTTTTCACCTCTTTTGCACTTCTTACACCCCTAATATGATATATATGACTTGGAATCCTGTTTTCATGCATTGTAGTGTCTTACATGCCTCGATTACGCGTGAAATTGTGCTAAGTATGGTTCACATGTTGTTATTTGCTTACCTTATGACTTGAACGCTTATTATATGACTTATATGATGTTGTTGATCATCATTATTAAACTTACGATATACTGGGGCATTCAGTTGCATACCATGAGCATGTTTACTCTTTCTTGAAGCCGTGCGTCGTCTTAATTGGTTTTGAGTCGTGTCTTACCTTTCTTAGTATGTTGTCTTGTTAGGTGGTGAGTCTCCGGTCGAGTAGCTTGTTGCTCGTGGTTGGCCTTCGAAGTTCTTGGTGAGGAGCTATTATGTGAAAATGTTTCCAAAACTATGGACACCTAAAGCCTTTCATGTTTGATGGTTTTAATCTCTGTTTTCAAAATGTATATATAGGCTCTATAAGCCAAGTTTGTGAGCTTTGCTCATAGTATTGATATTTGCTTAAGATCAGCGGTTTACAAGTAAAGTATGAGTTTTGGTATATGGGATAGATACCCAAAATGCATTTGGAACTTTATTGGATATTATGTATACGCGTGTGTAGCGAGATGTTTTGGCTCATGCTATAAAAGTGGCATGGAGATTTGGTACCTTGCAGGGACGCTTGCATGGTTGGATTTGGATTTGAGAGCTCGGGGATGGAGTAAGTAGGGATACCGGGAAGGCAAGGGCCGACGGTTACCTCTTACGAAGTTCCCACTTGGAAGAGATATTTTTTGGTTCCAACAGAGTGTTGGGGCTGAGGTATACTCGAGGGTGGAATGTGGAGTTTCATGGACTCACTTCCCAATGTTTTGGACCGATGTTCGGGGGCTGCATCCCTCGACACCACGACGTTGAGGATGGATTGGTTTGTTTTGGTTTGGATTCAGAAGTTTGGTTGTAGTGCTCGTTCTCGCAGAGCCGGGTGTTTTGTAGTTTATGATCCGTATATTTTGAAAACTTGCATTGTTTTGGGAAAACTCATTCGGATCATGAACAATCCTTGGTTTAGCATGCATAGAACCCTTTTAATGTATTATGTAAACTTCTCCTCACCGGTTCCCTTTGAACTGATCTCCTTTACCTTTCGTGTCCGCAGGTCGCGTTTTGGAGTCGAGCTAGGCGGGGTCTTTTGAGAGTCTTGTCTTGAGTCTAGCTTGTACTTGTTTACGCTTGTAGCGTACTTTACTTTATGACTTATGTTATGTTCCGAGATTTATGGTTTTATTTCGTATAATGATTTTATGTTAGTTTGGGCCGTGATGGTCATTAGGAGGGATTTACATTTCCGTATTTTGAGCATTTCTTGCTGGACCGTGATGGTCAATACTTGTTGGATATTACTTTTATGATTATGAACGCAATTTGATTTAAGCTTCCGCATTACTTGTGTTTGTTACTCGCTTTGTGAGTCTAGCACCGCCTAGCTAGGATGTCCGTTTGTCACCGCTTGCTTGGCGCTTGGCGGGTATATAGATAACCATTCTATATACAAGCTAGGTACGTAGCGCGGGATAGGCGTGGATGCCCTCGTCCGGGTGTTACATATATTGAATGGGAGAGAAAAGTGGAAATGGTGTATGAGTGTCATAACTATTCGGAGGAAAGAAGGTCAAGCTTGCAGCCGTGTCCTTCACGGAATATGCCATCGTGTGGTGGGATCAATTGGTGCTAAATAGGAGGAGAAGTGGTGATTATCCTATTGATAATTGGAATGACATGAAAGTGGTCATGAGGAAACGTTTTGTACCTCCTCACTTCTACCGTGATCTACATATCAAATTACAAAGTTTGAGGCAAGGATTTAAGACCATAGAAGAGTACCACAAGGAAATGGAGATGGCCATGATTACGGCAAATGTTGAGGAAGACCGAGAGGCGACAATGGCACGGTTCATATGTGGTCTCAACCGAGAGATTGCAAACATAGTGGAACTTCATCACTATGTTGAACTTGATGAAGTGGTTCATATGGCTATCAAGGTAGAAAGGCAACTCAAGAAGGGGCGTACGATGACTAAACGTGATGAACCAAATTCTTCTAAAGCCAAGTGGACTTCTACTTCAAAGGCATCCGAAAAACAGTCCAAACCAAAGGAGGATCCACCCGTGGCTAAGGGTTCATTTGAGAAAGGTAATACTTCTAATCAACGCTCTCGTGATATTAAGTGTTTCAAGTGTCATGGAGTAGGTCATATCATGTCCCAATGTCCAAATAAGAGGACCATGATCATGCTGGACAATGGAGAGATTGAAACTGAAAATGAGGGCCATGAAGTAGACCATGATTCACCGGATGAGGCAAGTGATGTTGAATATGCGGTTGAAGGGCAAAGTTTGGTGATCCTTAGGGCTTTACACATGCAAACCCTAGAGGACAAGGGCGAGCAACAGCAAGAGAATATCTTTTACACTCGGTGTCATGTCAAAGAACGAGTGTGTGGATTGATCATCGACGGAGGAAGTTGTGTGAACGTTGCTAGCAAGTTGTTGGTTGAAAGGCTCGGACTTAAGACCTTAAAGAATCCAAAACCCTACAAGCTCCAATGGCTCAATGAACTTGGTGAATTGAAGGTAACAAAACAAGTTCTCATTTCTTTTTCCATTGGTAAATACTCGGATGAGGTACTTTGTGATGTGGTGCCTATGCATGTCGGACACATTTTGCTTGGAAGACCATGGCAATTTGATAGGAAGACATTGCTTGATGGATACAAAAACAGGTATAGTTTCACCAAAGACGGCCGAAACATTACTTTGGTACCATTACCACCCAATCAAGTGTACAAAGAGCAATGTCAATTGAAAGAATCAATTTTACCCTCTTCTAAACACAATGATTGTATTAGTGATAGGGAAAAAGAAGGATAAAAGAAAGTAGTTGAAAAGAAAGAAAAAGAAAAGTGATGTGAAAAGGGAGGAAAAAAGAAGTTGAAAAGAAAGAAAAGAAAAAAATGAGTTTCCTCACAAAAGAAAAAGAAATTGAGAGCATTGTAAAAAAAAAGAGGCTGGTGATGATAATGATGTATAAAAAGACATTCTTATCTTCTAACAACACCCCTCCCCTACTTAGTGTTGCTTCCTCTCTTTTGCAGGAGTTCAAGAATGTGTTCCCGGAGGAGATTCCACCCGGATTACCTCCAATTCGTGGGATAGAGCACAAATTGACCTCATTCCCGGATCTGCAATTCCGAACCGACCAGCCTATAGAAGCACTCCTCAAGAAACTAAGGAACTCCAAAGGCAAGTCGAGGAATTGCTTGAGAAAGGGTACGTACGTGAGAGCATGAGTCCATGCGCTGTTCCGGTTCTTTTGGTGCCCAAAAAGGATGGCACTTGACAAATGTGCGTGGATTGCCGGGCTGTTAACAAAATCACGGTAAAGTATCGTTATCCCATACCTCGCCTTGATGACATGATTGATGAATTGCATGGTTCTACAATTTTCTCTAAGATTGATTTGAAAAGTGGATATCATCAAATACTCATGCAAGAGGGTGATAAATGGAAAACGACATTTAAAACAAAGCATGGATTGTATGAATGGTTAGTAATGCCCTTTGGTTTAACTTAATGCACCTAGTACATTCATGAGATTGATGAATCATGTATTACATGCTTACGTTGGCAAGTTTGTGGTTGTTTATTTTGATGACATATTAATTTATAGTCGTAACTTGCATGAACATGTTGAGCATTTCAAGATGGTACTTGAGGTGTTAAGAAGAGAGAAATTGCATGCTAACCTCAAAAAGTGTAATTTTTGCATGGATAGAGTCGTGTTTCTTGGGTTTGTTGTAAGTGCAGGTGGTATCGAAGTAGATGAAGAAAAGGTTAAGGCAATTAAAGAGTGGCCTACACCTAAGTGCATTACGGAAGTTCGAAGCTTTCATGGTTTAGCCGGGTTCTATAGGAGATTTGTGCCCAATTTCAGCACCCTTACAGCTCCTTTGACGGAAGTTATCAAGAAAAGTGTCGGGTTCAAATGGGGGGAAGCTCAAGAAACGGCGTTTCAGACCTTGAAATCAAAGCTAAGTTCAGCTCCTCATTTACTTTTACCAAATTTATCTAAAACCTTTGAAGTTGAGTGTGATGCTTCCGGTATTGGTATAGGTGTCGTACTCATGCAAGAAAGGAGGCCAATCGCTTACTTTAGTGAGAAATTGAATGGAGCAGCTTTGAACTATTCCACCTATGACAAGGAGTTATATGCATTGGTTCGAGCCTTAGAAACATGGCAGCACTACTTGTGGTCAAAAGAATTCATCATCCACACGGACCATGAGTCTTTGAAGCACTTGAAGGGGCAAAGAAGCTTGAACCGGAGGCATGCTCGTTGGGTTGAGTTCATAGAGATGTTCCCTTACGTGATTCAATACAAAAAGGGTAAGGACAACGTTGATCAAATCCCATGAACTTAGTACTAAGGGTAGAGAGAAGAGTGTACCTTACGTGATTCAATACAAAAAGGGTAAGGACAACGTTGTTGCTGATGCACTATCACGTAGGTACACTCTTCTCTCTACCCTTAGTACTAAGTTCATGGGATTTGATCACATTAAGGAATTATATGTGAGTGATTCTGATTTTGCCGAAGTCTTTGCATCATGTGAATCAAAACCTTGTGATAAATATTTTGTCCAAGATGGCTATCTTTTTCGAGAAAACAAGTTGTGTATACCCAATTGTTCCTTACGTCAATTGCTTGTGTGTGAGTCTCATGGGGGTGGTTTGATGGGGCATTTTGGTGTCTTGAAAACTTTGAACATGATTAAAGAACACTTCTTTTGGCCTCACATGAAACGAGATATTGAAAGATTTTGTAACAAATGCATAACTTGTAGGCAAACTAAATCACGAGTTAAACCTCACGGCCTTTACACACCTTTTCCGGTTCCGACTCATCCTTGGGTAGATTTGTCTATGGATTTTGTGTTAGGAATGCCAAGAACACAAGGTGGAAAAGATTCAATTTTTGTTGTTGTTGACCGTTTCTCTAAAATGGCACATTTTATCCCTTGTAATAAAATGGATGATGCAACGAATGTGGCAGGTTTATTCTTTAAAGAAGTGGTAAGGCTTCACGGAATTCCAAAATCCATTGTAAGTGATCGAGATGTGAAGTTCCTAAGTCATTTTTGGAGGGTTTTGTGGGGAAAATTGGGAACTAAGTTGTTGTTTTCAACCACTTGTCATCCTCAAACACTGGACAAACGGAAGTCGTAAATAGAACCTTGGGAACTCTTTTAAGAGCTGTTTTTAAAACATATTCAAAGAATTGGGTTGAATGTATTCCGTTTGTTGAGTTTACTTATAATCGTTCAATACATTCTTCTACTTCCTTTTCACCTTTTGAAGTTTTGTATGGATTTAACCATTTAACTCCTCTCGATTTACTTCCTTTGCCTATGAATGAGCTTGTGAGTTTAGATGGGAAAGAGAAGGCTGAACGAGTGAAGAAAATGCATGAAGATGCACGACTTCACATTCTCAAAAGGAACAATCAAGCTATGATCCATGCTAACAAGGGACGAAAGAAGGTTGTTTTCAAGAAAGGTGATCTAGTTTGGGTGCACTTTCGGAAGGAGAGGTTCAATAATCAACGAAAATCCAAACTTGATCCAAGGGGAGATGGACCATTCAAAGTTTTGGATAGGATCAATGATCATGCATACAAGATTGATCTTCCGGGTAAGTATAGTGTAAGTGCAACTTTTAATGTGGCTGATTTAACTCATTTTGATGCAGATTTCGATTCGGGGTCGAATCCTTTTCAAGAAGGGGAGGATGATGCGAATCATGAGACAAGGCCACACTTTGATCCAAGTTATGACCGAGAGAACCTAACTCAAGATGGACCAAAATATGTTGGACCTATCACAAGTTCACGGGCCAAAAACATGCAAGAGGAAGTTCAATCTCTCTTAGTCCAAATAACTTAAGATGAGCTCCAAGAAGACAACTATTCAGTTGGATCCAATCCACTGTGTTTCAACATCATTATGGCTGATTTTTAAGGTCCAATTGTGTCAAGTTTATTGTAATTTTGGCCCTAAACTATTATATTATACTTTGGGCCATCTTTTTATTTAAATTCTCTGCATATAGATCAGGTTAAGTCCATTTTATTCAGCCCACAAGAAAAGAGACGGGAATAGCTTGTCTCCTAGAATTCTGATTTGTCTCTTAGAATTCACATGCATGCATCTTTATAATTCCAGCCTTGTACTCGAATTGAGCAGCCAATCTAAATGAAATTTTCATTGAAGTGAGTTATCCTCTCAAGTTCTTAGTTGAACGTCACCGGAGTTTCAAACCTCCACCGGATAATGTCATTTCCCGACTCCTTATAGTCGATGGGGTGCATTACTTTTTCAAACCTGATAGTGGTGGTTCCTTGCTCATTATAGCAAACGGGTCACACTCCTTTTTTTCTAACCTTGAATGTGGACGATCAGATTCTTAGAACTCCAAGTATTGGTATTGGGTTTTACGGCAAGTACATGGGGTTCATATCAACGAGCACGTGGGATAAAGCTACAACGAGAGCTCTAAGGGTCGGGAATGGAAGATTAATGAGAGGCAATGAAGAAGAGAATTTGGGACCGAGAGGTGAATTGGGATTTTGCTCGAACCTACTGATACGAACTCCACGTACTTGCCGTGAAACCCTATATCAATATTTTGATTCAAGTGAGTTATACTCACAAGTTCTTAGTTGAACGACACCGGAGTTTCAAACCTCCACCGGATAATGTCATTTCCCGACTCATTATAGTCGACGGGGTGCATTACTTATCAAATCTGATAGTGTTGGTTCCTTGCTCATTATAGCAAACGGGTCACACTCCTATAATTCAAATCTGATAGTGTTAGTTCCTTGCTCATTATAGCAAACGGGTCACACTCCTATAATTCAAATCTGATAGTGTTGGTTCCTTGCTCATTATAGCAAACGGGTCACACTCCTCTATTTTAACCTTGAAGTGGACGATCGAAAATCAAGAACTCCAAGTATTGATATAGGGTTTCACGGCAAGTACGTGGAGTTCGTATCATTTGGTATCATGACTGAATATTGATTCAAGTGAGTTATACTCACAAGTTCTTAGTTGAACGACACCGGAGTTTCAAACCTCCACTGGATAATGTCATTTCCCGACTCATTATAGTCGACGGGGTGCATTACTTATCAAATCTGATAGTGTTGGTTCCTTGCTCATTATAGCAAACGGGTCACACTCCTCTATTTTTAACCTTGAAGTGGACGATCGAAAATCAAGAACTCCAAGTATTGGTATAGGGTTTCACGGCAAGTACGTGGAGTTCGTATCATTGGAATCAGGATGATGTGAATCATAAGACAAGGCCACACTTTGGTCCAACAAGGCCACACTTTGATCCAAATGATGATATGATCACAACTCAAGATGAACCAAGTTATGGTGGACCTATCACAAGGTCACGGTCCAAAAGAATGCAAGAAGAAGTTCAATCTCTTTTGATCCAAATAACTCAAGATTAGCTCCAAGAAGACAAGTATTCAGCTGGACCTAATCCACCTTGTTTCAATGTCTTAGTGATAGAATTTTAAGCCCAAATTGTGTTAAGTTTATTGTAATTTGGCCCTGAACTATTATATTATACTTTGGGCCATCTTTTTATTTATTTTGCATGCATTTAGATTAGGTTAAGCCCATTTTATTCAGCCTACAAGAAAAGTGACGGGATTAGCTTGTCTCTTTGAATTCTGAATTGTCTCTTAGAATTCCCATGCATGCATCTTTATATTCCAGCCTTGTAATTCGAAATATTCAGTCAAAAAATGAATGAATTGTGATTCAAGTGAGTTATACTCACAAGTTCATAGTTGAACGACACCGGAGTTTCAAACCTCCACCGGATAATGTCATTTCCCGACTCATTATAGTCGACGGGGTGCATTACTTATCAAATCTGATAGTGTTGGTTCCTTGCTCATTATAGCAAACGGGTCACACTCCTATAATTCAAATCTGATAGTGTTGGTTCCTTGCTCATTATAGCAAACGGGTCACACTCCTCTATTTTAACCTTGAAGTGGACGATCGAAAATCAAGAACTCCAAGTATTGGTATAGGGTTTCACGGCAAGTACGTGGAGTTCGTATCATTCAGCCTACAAGAAAAGTGACGGGATTAGCTTGTCTCTTTGAATTCTGAATTGTCTCTTAGAATTCCCATGCATGCATCTTTATATTCCAGCCTTGTAATTCGAAATATTCAGTCAAAAAATGAATGAATTGTGATTCAAGTGAGTTATACTCACAAGTTCATAGTTGAACGACACCGGAGTTTCAAACCTCCACCGGATAATGTCATTTCCCGACTCATTATAGTCGACGGGGTGCATTACTTATCAAATCTGATAGTGTTGGTTCCTTGCTCATTATAGCAAACGGGTCACACTCCTATAATTCAAATCTGATAGTGTTGGTTCCTTGCTCATTATAGCAAACGGGTCACACTCCTCTATTTTAACCTTGAAGTGGACGATCGAAAATCAAGAACTCCAAGTATTGGTATAGGGTTTCACGGCAAGTACGTGGAGTTCGTATCATTTGGTATCAGAGCTTAGGTTTCCATCCGAGGTTATGTATCCGTATCTTTTATCTTTTGTATAATTTCTTTTCATTATTGTTATATTGCTGCAAAAAAAATCGAAAAAGGCACAAAAAAAAAAAAAAAAAAAAAAAAAAAAAAAAAACGAAAAAAAAAAAAAACGAAAAAAAAAAAGAGAGAGCAGCATTATTTCAGTCATTTTCTTTGTAATCTCAAATCATAAGTCATGTGGATTTGTTTGTTTGTATCTTTTTAGTTGTAACAGTTCGTTTGTGACAATTTTAGCACCCTTATCATTCATCTTAAGGGATTATTTAGTTGAGGAATTTGAAACTTCTTGTGACTTTGTTCAAAGAATTGAGAGTAAGGAATGTGAAAAGGGAGGAAAAAAAAAAGAGAAGTTGAAAAGAAAGAAAAAAGAAGGAAAAAAAATTAGAAAAAACAAGAAAGAAGATAACTTTGGTGTATTTCATTTTGGGTTTTAGATCTACTTTGAGAAATAAAAGGGGCTATTTGTTTTGTGAGATGACTATCTTGATCCAGATTCGAGGACGAATCTTTTTTCAAGAAGGGGAGAATGATAGGAATCAGGATGATGTGAATCATAAGACAAGGCCACACTTTGGTCCAACAAGGCCACACTTTGATCCAAATGATGATATGATCACAACTCAAGATGAACCAAGTTATGGTGGACCTATCACAAGGTCACGGTCCAAAAGAATGCAAGAAGAAGTTCAATCTCTTTTGATCCAAATAACTCAAGATTAGCTCCAAGAAGACAAGTATTCAGCTGGACCTAATCCACCTTGTTTCAATGTCTTAGTGATAGAATTTTAAGCCCAAATTGTGTTAAGTTTATTGTAATTTGGCCCTGAACTATTATATTATACTTTGGGCCATCTTTTTATTTATTTTGCATGCATTTAGATTAGGTTAAGCCCATTTTATTCAGCCTACAAGAAAAGTGACGGGATTAGCTTGTCTCTTTGAATTCTGAATTGTCTCTTAGAATTCCCATGCATGCATCTTTATATTCCAGCCTTGTAATTCGAAATATTCAGTCAAAAAATGATACCAAATGATACGAACTCCACGTACTTGCCGTGAAACCCTATACCAATACTTGGAGTTCTTGATTTTCGATCGTCCACTTCAAGGTTAAAATAGAGGAGTGTGACCCGTTTGCTATAATGAGCAAGGAACCAACACTATCAGATTTGAATTATAGGAGTGTGACCCGTTTGCTATAATGAGCAAGGAACCAACACTATCAGATTTGATAAGTAATGCACCCCGTCGACTATAATGAGTCGGGAAATGACATTATCCGGTGGAGGTTTGAAACTCCGGTGTCGTTCAACTATGAACTTGTGAGTATAACTCACTTGAATCACAATTCATTCATTTTTTGACTGAATATTTCGAATTACAAGGCTGGAATATAAAGATGCATGCATGGGAATTCTAAGAGACAATTCAGAATTCAAAGAGACAAGCTAATCCCGTCACTTTTCTTGTAGGCTGAATAAAATGGGCTTAACCTAATCTAAATGCATGCAAAATAAATAAAAAGATGGCCCAAAGTATAATATAATAGTTCAGGGCCAAATTACAATAAACTTAACACAATTTGGGCTTAAAATTCTATCACTAAGACATTGAAACAAGGTGGATTAGGTCCAGCTGAATACTTGTCTTCTTGGAGCTAATCTTGAGTTATTTGGATCAAAAGAGATTGAACTTCTTCTTGCATTCTTTTGGACCGTGACCTTGTGATAGGTCCACCATAACTTGGTTCATCTTGAGTTGTGATCATATCATCATTTGGATCAAAGTGTGGCCTTGTTGTACTTGCCGTGAAACCCTATATCAATACTTGGAGTTCTTGATTTTCGATCGTCCACTTCAAGGTTAAAATAGAGGAGTGTGACCCGTTTGCTATAATGAGCAAGGAACCAACACTATCAGATTTGAATTATAGGAGTGTGACCCGTTTGCTATAATGAGCAAGGAACTAACACTATCAGATTTGAATTATAGGAGTGTGACCCGTTTGCTATAATGAGCAAGGAACCAACACTATCAGATTTGATAAGTAATGCACCCCGTCGACTATAATGAGTCGGGAAATGACATTATCCGGTGGAGGTTTGAAACTCCGGTGTCGTTCAACTAAGAACTTGTGAGAATAACTCACTTGAATCACAATTCATTCATTTTTTGACTGAATATTTCGAACTACAAGGCTGGAATATAAAGATGCATGCATGGGAATTCTAAGAGACAATTCAGAATTCAAAGAGACAAGCTAATCCCGTCACTTTTCTTGTAGGCTGAATAAAATGGGCTTAAGCTAATCTAAATGCATGCAAAATAAATAAAAAGATGGCCCAAAGTATAATATAATAGTTCAGGGCCAAATTACAATAAACTTAACACAATTTGGGCTTAAAATTCTATCACTAAGACATTGAAACAAGGTGGATTGGGTCCAGCTAAATACTTGTCTTCTTGGAGCTAATCTTGAGTTATTTGGATCAAAAGAGATTGAACTTCTTCTTGCATTCTTTTGGATCGTGACCTTGTGATAGGTCCAACATAACTTGGTTCATCTGGAGTTGTGATCATATCATCATTTGGATCAAAGTGTGGCCTTGTTGGACCAAAGTGTGGCCTTGTCTTAATATTCACATCATCCTGATTCCTATCATTCTCCCCTTCTTGAAAAAAGATTCGTCCTCGAATCTGGATCAAGATAGTCATCTCACAAAACAAATAGCCCCTTTTATTTCTCAAAGTAGATCTAAAACCCAAAATGAAATACACCAAAGTTGTCTTCTTTCTCGTTTTTTCTATTTTTTTTTTCCTTCTTTTTTCTTTCTTTTCAACTTCTCTTTTTTTTTTCCTCCCTTTTCACATTCTTTGCTCTCAATTCTTTGAGCAAAGTCACAAGAAGTTTCAAATTCCTCAACTAAATAATCCCTTAAGATGAATGATAAGGGTGCTAAAATTGTCACAAACGAACTGTTACAACTAAAAAGATACAAACAAACAAATCCACATGACTTATGATTTGAGATTACAAAGAAAATGACTGAAACAATGCTTCTCTCACTTTTTTTTTTTTCGTTTTTTTTTTTTTTTTTTTTTTTTCCTTTTTCGATTTTTTTTTTTTTTTGACGAATTTTTTTTTTTTTTTTTTTTACCTTATTCGATTTTTTTTTACAGCAATATAACAATAATGAAAAGAAATTATACAAAAGATAAAAGATACGGATACATAACCTTGGATAGAAAACCTAAGCTCTAGATACCAAATGATACGAACTCCACGTACTTGCCGTGAAACCCTATATCAATACTTGGAGTTCTTGATTTTCGATCGTCCACTTCAAGGTTAAAATAGAGGAGTGTGACCCGTTTGCTATAATGAGCAAGGAACCAACACTATCAGATTTGAATTATAGGAGTGTGACCCGTTTGCTATAATGAGCAAGGAACTAACACTATCAGATTTGAATTATAGGAGTGTGACCCGTTTGCTATAATGAGCAAGGAACCAACACTATCAGATTTGATAAGTAATGCACCCCGTCGACTATAATGAGTCGGGAAATGACATTATCCGGTGGAGGTTTGAAACTCCGGTGTCGTTCAACTAAGAACTTGTGAGAATAACTCACTTGAATCACAATTCATTCATTTTTTGACTGAATATTTCGAACTACAAGGCTGGAATATAAAGATGCATGCATGGGAATTCTAAGAGACAATTCAGAATTCAAAGAGACAAGCTAATCCCGTCACTTTTCTTGTAGGCTGAATAAAATGGGCTTAAGCTAATCTAAATGCATGCAAAATAAATAAAAAGATGGCCCAAAGTATAATATAATAGTTCAGGGCCAAATTACAATAAACTTAACACAATTTGGGCTTAAAATTCTATCACTAAGACATTGAAACAAGGTGGATTGGGTCCAGCTAAATACTTGTCTTCTTGGAGCTAATCTTGAGTTATTTGGATCAAAAGAGATTGAACTTCTTCTTGCATTCTTTTGGATCGTGACCTTGTGATAGGTCCAACATAACTTGGTTCATCTGGAGTTGTGATCATATCATCATTTGGATCAAAGTGTGGCCTTGTTGGACCAAAGTGTGGCCTTGTCTTAATATTCACATCATCCTGATTCCTATCACCTACAAATGGAAGAAAGATTCCAACCTCCCAGTATCCAAGATAAGAAGTGTGACGCCCCGCTTCTTGGTCAAGGTAAGGTTTGGTACGAGAGTGCACGATTTACCTTTCCTTGCATGATTTTTGTGGAATTATGCCTTAATTTGATAATGGATTTTTGCATAAGTGAAATATATTAAGTGTGCGATATATGTGGCTTTATGATATATTCCTTATATGCTTGTATTGCTATTATTGAGCGTTGATAGCATGTTTATAGCTTTTAATGAAACAATGTGCTTATATTGACATTAAAGCATAATTTAGGGACTAAATGGTAAATTTATTTTCCAAGCCTGGAACTGGTTAGAACTTAATGAAATTGAGTAGATAATTCGATTACGAGTTCGTGGGTTCTTGAATCGCTCAATTCGGAGTTCGGACGAAGAAGTTATGGCCATTTTACGAAAAGTAAACCTTTTTACTTAACCCAGTTGACCTGCGACCCGGTTTCAAATTTAACCCAATTTGTGACCCGATTTCACTTAAACCCTATTCATTTGACCCCGTTCGCGACCCAAATAGCTGACCCAAATCAGATTATACTACTTAAGTTCATTTTAACGTTATTTCATAAGATTCAAGCCATTCTCTCAAAGAGTTTCTCTCAAAGCCTATTCATATTCTCTCAAGAACACCAAGAACACTTCAAGCCATCTTCAAGAGCCAAGAGTGGAGATTAAAGCTGGAGATTCAAGACTAAAGAACAAGATTTCCTCTTCGATTTTCAGCTCTTAAGGTAAAGATTGCTTGAATGCTTATATGGGTCTTCTTCTTGAACTTAAAGCTTGAGTTTGAAATCTAGGGTTCATGTTAGATGGATTAAATCCGAATTTGTTGATGGAAATATGTTTCTTATGTTGCTAGGAATGATTTGGTGTAAGAATTTCATGTTTTTATGCTCTTATGGGAAATCCTCCATTGTTGACCTTTGAAGCTTTTATGAGGATTCTTGCATGTCTATGTTCTAGCATGTTTTAGCTTGATATGATGATGGATTCTTGTTCCTTATGTGTTTTTATGGAGAATGTGATAGATTTCCTACAATTTCTTGCATGATAGTTGATTTCACCATCGTTATGCTTGAAGCTTTCATGAAACTTGTAGAAGATGAAGTTCTTGTATGAATTGCTAGGTTTCTTGATGTTTATATGTTCCTAAGTGCTTTATTATGTACCTTGATGATTTATGATGCTTATTTGTGGTTTTGGAAGCTTAATTTCATGTTTTGGGGTGTTTGGAACTCATTTCCATCAAGTTTGAAGTATCTGGCGTTTTTTTTAAGTTCTGGGTAGAATCCACTAGGGTGGATTTTTGCTGTGTAAAAATCCATGGGGGTGGATTTCAGGCAGTAGCTTCTGGACCAAATCCGCGAGGGTGGATTTTTTGTGAAGGAAAATCCACGGGGGTGGATTGTCCCCAACCTTGTTTTCTTAATTCGTTTCACTTGTTTTGCCTGTCGTTTGTTCCTTACTTATTTATATTGTGTCTCTAATGTATTGTGACCTCGTTATATGTTGTGACATCTCACACATACCTTATATTATGATCTTTATACCTCAATCATGCTTAAGTTATCTTAATTGACTAAGTTATGTGTTTAATTAAATTGTGTTAAGTATGATTCATAGGTCGCTTATTACATATGACTTGAGAACTTGATATATGACTTATATGATCATAATTGCCAATATATACCATCGTCGAACATTCCTTGCACATCATTAGCATATTTGCATTCATGTCAAAGTCGTGCGTCGTCTTGTTGGGTTCCGAGTCGAGTCTTACCTTGTTAGTACGTTGTCTTGTTAGGTGGTGGGTCTCCGAACGAGTCGACTTAGTTGCTCGTGGTGGTTCGTCGGTTGGTTCGTGGTAAAGGTGAGGAGTTATATATATGTAAAATGCTTCTAAAACTGTGGACAGATATATGACCTATCATGTTTGATGGTTTTGAACTCCCGTTTTGTAAAAAGGTATATGTAGGCTTATGTTATATATATTTTGTGAGCCTTGCGCGTATTATGAATATTGCTTTTGGAAAACGGTTTAGAAGTAATATGCTCATGTCACGTAATATCAAGTAAGAAATGCAATTACATAAATTAAAAGCAAGAATTAACGAGATATAAGTAACATAAAGTCTTATGCAAAAGCAAAATAAATAAACACGAAAGCACATTGTCCCTAAGCCGTACAACCTAGACGACTCAAGAGCCCCGTTTTGAACCTTCGACTCTGATACCAACCAAATAGGAGTGTAACGCCCCTACAAGGGCATCCACGCCTATCCCGTGCTACGGTCCTAGCTTGTATATAGAATTGCTATCCATATACCCGCCAAGAACGAAGCAAGCGGTGACAAACGGACATCCTAGCTAGGCGGTACTAGACTCACAAAGCGCGTAAACAATCACAAGTATGCGGAAGCTCGAATTAAAATACATTCAACAAGGTCTAAGAGCAATATATATTCAACAAGTAGATGACCGTCACGGTCCAGCACGTAATGCTCAAAATACGGAATGTAAAATCATCCTAGTGACCAACACGGTCCAAACTAGCATAATAACATCATACATTCTAAATCCATAAATCCAAAACATAAGCGACATAAATATGAAGTATGTAAAGACACAACGAGTACAAGCTAGACTCGACACAACTCTCAAAGCAAGACCCCGCCTAGCAAGACTCTAAAACGCGACCTGCGGACACGAAAGGTAAAGGAGGTCAGTTCAAACGGAACCGGTGATTAGAAGGTTACATAGTTTAAATATAAGAGGTTAATGCATGCTCAAATCAAAGATGTTCATGATCCGAATTCTTTTGGAAAACAATGCAAGTTTTATAAAAATCGAATCATGAACCGAAGCACCGGCTCGGCGAGTATGAGCACTCCATCCTTACTTCCCAAACCAAAAGAAATCAAACCAATCCATCCTTACACCGTTGATGTCGAGAGTGTACAGCCCCCGAACATCGCAAAAGAACCATGGAGAAGTGGGTACATGAAACCGACCTTCCCCCAAGCTTACCTTAGCCCCGAAACCTCCTCGGAGTCTTAGCAAACTTGTCCAAAAGTGGGTACTTCATAAGGGTTTAACCGTCCGCCCTTGCGTTCCCGGTCTTACCACATACTCCGCCCCGAGCGCTATCAAAAGATCCAACCAAGCAAGCATCCTTGCAAGGTATACATAACCTCGCTACACAACTCACACATACGTAATATTCGAACGGAAGTCTCAAAACCATTTTGGGTATCTATCCCATATACCAAAACTTCAAGTTTTACTTGTAAACCGTTTTCCATAAGCGAATATCCAATATACAAGCATAACTCACAAAACTTGGCTTATAAAGCCTAAATATACATTTTCAAAACGGGAGCTCAAAACCAATAAACATGAAGGCTATAGGTGTCCACAGTTTTGAAATCGTTTCATAAGTATATAACTCCTCACCTTTACCAAGAACTCAAAGGTCGACCACGAGCAACGAACTACTCGGCCGGAGACGCACCACCTAACAAGACAAATGTACTAACAAAGGTGAGACTCGACCCAAACCAAGTAAACGACGCACGGCTTAAGTAACAAGTCACTTATGAGAGTTATGTATGCTTATGGAGTCCTAACATGCACTTAATGAAATGTGAGGATCAATCATGAGCATGTATAGCACGTCAAGGTCACACATAACGTAGGAAGTCATACAAGTTCAAGTAAATGCATAACTTAGCAAAATGTGACAACTTAAAAGTATTGGCCAAACTTGTCACATAAGGTTGTAGGGTTTAGTATGTAACTAGAACGAAAACACCCTCACAAAAGTCTAAAAACTGACAGCATTTAAGCACAGCAAGGAGCAGCAACTTACAACAACAAAATCCAGGCCAAAACAGGGCAAAACCATGAAAAAAAAAACAGAGCAGCAGCTGTCCACTTCGTCCCAACATGTTCCGGTAAAGTAAGGCAACAAATATGCAGCAAAACAACTCCAAAACAACATACAAATCAGCCCCAAGGATGCTCAAGCGTGAGATGAAGGTATATGTGGTCATTTCATGAATTTTCCTCAAAGTGCCATTAATGATAACTCAAGAATACTTCAACTACCATGTAATCAATGATCATAAATTAGAAGAGGGAGTCAAGACAATCATATTCAAGCTTGGAATCAACCAAAACCAACAAGAAACGAAGGAGATCAACAAAATGCTCAAAACCTAACTATTTCTCAAATTCAGCCATAAACTCATGAAACCATGATCAAAATTGGGGATGCATAGCTTAAAATGACACATATTGAATGTATATCACAACCCTAAACTCACCTTGTGGATTGGATGGAAGATGGAAGAGATTTGATCTTGAATCTCCAAGGTGCACAAGAGTTACGGGATTTTCCGGAGAACAGAATGTTTTGGTTGAGTTTTCTTTGTGTGTGAGGGTTGGTTCGGTTAAGGCTGATCAAGGGCTATTAGAGGGTTGAGTTAGGGTTCTAAGGAATCAAACCATGGTTAATTTGGTCAAGGTTTGAATAAGATATGGCTCTTTTGGTAAAATGTGGCAGTTTTGGCATCCGTTACATGTTTCGGTTGAATTTCGGAGGTTCAAATGGTCTTAGAAAAATATGAGGTTAAGTTCATTAAACCTGAATTTTCGTTACGAGTTCAGCGAAGTTGATGAAACTCGAATCCGAGTTTCCTAGCTCAAGATATCAAATACGGAACCAATGGTGCGCTAATAGCCCGTTAACCCCCGATTTGGTTCCACAATTTAAAATAAATTCGTTACCACGTCAAACGAAGTCAAAAACATAAAACGAGCATATAAACATGTTCATAACACATAAATCTACAACATACTAAATTTTCATGAATTTTCGATATCAAATCATATAAAAACGAAGCACGTTTATGACACTCATGAGCAATACATAAACAATCTCATTACATTCCATAAAATAAAACAAAATTTAAATTCATATATAATTAATTAAAACAACGTGCATTTAATATAATTAAACAAAATGACAATACTTACTTATATATTAAAATCAATGCATGAAATACATTTATCCATTTAATAATAATTGTACAAATTAAATTAGCTTAGAGTCACAAGCACGTATTTAATATACTTTAAATTTAAAGTGCACAATTAAATTGAATTTTAACACTAATAAAAGTAAAATATAAATAGTTAGCATTTAATATATAAAATTAAATATATAAAACACGTATAAACAATTAATTCGTGCAATTTGGTAAACACAACGATTTGACATAAATTCAATACTAATTAACTTAAGATATGATTAATTAACAATTTAACATTTACAATATAAAATATAAAATTAAATATATAAAACACTTATGAACAATTAGTTTGCGCAAATTGGTAAACACATACGTCATATTAAAATACGAAAAAGTTTGGGGCATTACACGTATACGTATATTATACATGTATACCTTAACATATATCAATTGGTCAAGTATAATTATGTAACAATTAATTAAACGTGTAACATTTAAAACTATAGGTTATACTTTAATTATGTAACATTAAATAACATGCAACATTAGATTAAATTAGGTAACAAATTAAATTACCTAAGTATGGTCATAAAATAAATATCATAAATTGCTTAAAGACCCCTCATGACTACCTATAAATACCCCCCTCAAGCCTCATTTATAACTCACAAAATCACTCCCTCTCTTCCCTTAGCTCACGCCACTCTCTCCCTCTCTCTACAAGGTGAGTTTTTCTTTTATTATTTCATGTTTTCTATTATGTTCTTAGTATAATAATAATAGTAGCATGTCTAGGATTAATTAAATTATGCTTTAGGAATTTTATTTTATGAAATATATGCATAATTGTTAGTTTTAAATACAACGTGTGTACATTATGAAATTTTGTTTAATTAAATACATGAATTATGATATGAAATAATGTGAGTATGTATTTAAATGATTATGATCTTGTTTGATTAAATCCATGCCTAGAATAATTTATTTGGAATTATTTTTCATAGAGAATTTATATATTTTGCTATATTATGCTTCAAATTCTATGATATGAATATGAATATAATCAAGCATGTGTAGAACATTTTATGAATACTTGAAGATTTGAATAAATTCATGTTTAGGAATTTATTTATGAATCATATTTCATGAAAAGTTTATATATTATGCTCGTTAATTCTTTAATCTTATGTTATGACTATGAATTTGATCAAGAATGCCTAGAACATCTTATGAATATTCAAACATGATGAAGAACATGTTCTTGATGTTCTTGAAATATGTGTGTACCGTGTGCTAGTGTGTGTAAGTGTGTGTTTGATTTTATGTTTAAAAGTATTTAATCCCCTATGTTTAAATAGTAATCGTTTTTCAATAGTAACTTTGACTTTTGACTTTAAATATGAATTTTGACCAACAATATCATGTAGTAATTTCAAGAATTAATATAAAATAAAATTTGGGTTTTTATGAAAGGACTTTTGTCTAACGATTTCAAAGTCGGGGATTAAATAACATTTTCAAAATCGGGTTTACCTTTATTAAAAATAAACCTTAATTTGGATTCATGATTTTAATAAGAATTTCTTGGTTAATTCGGTTGTATGACTTTGGTATCAGTGTGTTTTATAATAATATTTCAATTCTAGATTACCGAATTTCCTATACCTTACTGCTACTCCTTGTTACAATATGCCTTAATTGTACTCATTCATGTGTCGCATTAGTATAGAAAGAACCTAGTTCTCTAAGTCCGTAGTAGTTCACTACTTTCAGGAACTAGGTCTGGACAGTGGAACCCCGAATACTTTACTTGATTCTGTATCATAGCAGGTGAGGCTAAAATATTTTCAACTGGGATTATGAGTCTACATATAAAATATTTTATTATTTATCCCAATAAGGGATCAGTCTTATTTTTCCTTAATTATAGTATTATCCCCTTCCTGGGGAAATATCTGATATAAGGATATCTATTATCCTATTATATAAAATAAAATCCTTGGTTAAGTATAAGTTACAAACATATCATACTCAAGTCCGTTTTGGCGAGTATTGATATAATGTAACTCTATTCTGTAATTAAAATGCAAGATCTGTATCTGTATCTGTATCTGTTGGGCCCGGTGGTACGGTAGAACTAATAGTCGGGTGGCAAGGGCCATCGTCTATTACTATACCTGCCGCCAAATCTGATCTTAATGTTGGTTTAACTGGAGGTTAGTTATTCCACATTAAGTGACGGGAAAGGTACGTCCCTCCCTCTGTCTGTATCTGGATCTCGAGGGGTTGCTCCCGACAGATCATGGAGGAAGAAGGCTGGATTGATTCTGTTATTTTTTATTTCATTCTGTTTAAGGAGTAAAGGATGGAGAACGCCTACTTGCAGGGCATTATTACTTTATTATCGTACGGTTCATATTTTCAAGAATCTAATACCCAGTTCCCTTATTCCCCTTTTTTCTCAAAATAAATATGAACCAAATATTTGTATTGATTATTATTTTATTGATTTCCGATATAATACTATTAATCTATTATTTTGTTAACAGTATCAAACTCCAACTTTTATAGTCAAACACTTTTCAAATATACCTATACGTATATATGTAGTTCCAACTACCCCCTCACTTAGTCACTTTGACTAACCCTCGCACTTTACAACTCATGGTTTCAGGTTTAACGGACGCTTACTAGAAGGTATCTTGAAGCCTAGTGTGTCTTCTCGTTAACATAGTAGTCCAAGGTTATTTAGAATAAGTTATGCTTCCGAGCTTGTAATTATCTATTACGGCATGGTCACTACTTTCGATATCTATACTATGCCATCACTAGCTTGTTTTTTTTCCCTATCATCGTTTTAAAAGTTTTAAATTATAAAATTTCCGCTGCAATGTTTTAATACTCTGATATTGTATAGCACTGTCCATTCGCCGGAGTGTTTCTCGGGTGCTAGGCCCCACATCCACTCGGGAGATACTTTGGTGCGGGGTTGTAGTGTATAGGGGCGCTACACAATATATATATACAGAGCATAGCACAGAATAAAAGGATGGACTCATGAACCGAGGATAGGTGTTGCATACCAAAACATTTCGAAAGAACCCAAATAGATATAGATATAAGTTTAGAAACCATTTTTCAGAAAGACTCTATCCCGATTCATAATTCCATAACATAACATAATCAATTGCTTGACGAGTACGAGCTTCCAATCTCAACTCCTCATAAAATAGAAATAACATACCAACCTCAACTCCGGGTGATGGTAGGGTTGCGCGACCCTAACCATCAAGACAGGTGAGGGGAGTGCTAATGCTACTCCAACCCTCAGGACTTCGTTTCCCAACCAAACCTCCTGGTGGGTCCCGGTACATCCTCTTCATACAGATGGAGACTACGCAATGGATAAATACCCCGACGGTCTGATACCGTCCCGGGGAACCCATTACCCGTACCTCCTGGGCCCCAGAACATAACATAACATACGCCAATCTTTCATGGCAATCTCGCTACAGAATCATAACACAACTGAATTTTCCAAAATAGCTTACATATACCTCAAAAACTGGTTTCTATAAATATTCCCACGTTGCAGAGATATAGCCCGAAGGCACCCGCCCACGTAGGACACACACATGTACATTCCCACGCTGCAAGGATATAGCCCGAAGGCACCCGCCCACGCGGGAGGCACGCATAAGGTCATAAACATATCATATCCAACACATACATATCTATAGTAAGCTATACACACATGCAAGGGTAGAAATCATCATATAAAGGCCATAGGTCGCATAACTATACAAAATCCTAAACCTCACCTGAGAAGCGACGAGAAGCGAGAACTGACAAGACGAATGCAAACTTGATCGGATTGTCTCCGCCCTGGATATCACTGATAGAAAAACACAAGGTACTTATGTGACACGACTCAGACATGAACCACATAGACGCACGACAATGCTCAATATGATAGCGGTATGCATAAGTGTCAATGTTGTGCTTCTAATGTTGTGTCGTGGTTAATTAAAGCATATTAATGCGCATCAAGGTCACATTTACAAGTCGCAATTCCAAATATAAGTGTATGATGAATTCACATATTGTACAACATTCATTGTTCCAAGCATGAGTCAAATTATTATATCAAACAAATTCATACTCGAATCACCTCATTTAATTACACTTAACTACAATTATCACAAAAGTCCTCATCTACACATAGAAAAATTTTCCACGTACTCACATAACATATACACAAGACCAGAAGATGTACATGAAGGTTTAAATAATTCGGAGTTCCAAAAGATAGTTTTAGGAATAATTAGATTATAAGAGTCCATTCAAATTTACTAAAGTCCAATTTTTAATTTACAGGGATTATTTTAAAAATAAGACTTAAGGTCCATATTTCACATACTTGAAAGCAAGGATATCAGTTAAACAATTCATACACTCATTCTCAGCAATTAACACGCCAATTTGTTAATATTATAAAATATCAATAAAACAAATTTCTTAGATACATTGTTATAGAAATTATGTTATTCAAAAGTTCTCACATCAAGACAGATCCATACAAGACTTTTATATTAGGAGTAGACTCTTAATTCAACATTTCAGTTATAACCTTTATTAGGATTATTAATTCATTAAATCTCAAACGTACTGTAACATAAATCCTCAATTGTAAAGTAATTCAAACTTCTATACATTACCATTAACTAAATTAAAGAGCAATATAACAGGATCAAATTTAGTCAACAATTACATCATATAAAAGCAAGTTTAATTGTCCGCTTATCCTTTAACTATCCAATTAAATATAAATCCAGGATCCCTAACATAATTAACAAGATATTCATGCATATTTCATTCTTTTATAAAATATCTAACTTCAGCTACCAAAACCAAAATTCTCCCGTCATAGCTCAGCTACCCAAAAACCAATTTAAATTAAATCAACTCACTTAAATTGCATATCTGGAAGCAACCACAAATTTCAGGAATCCAACCACCCAATTCCTCATAGATTAAACACACAATAGCAACCAACCGGTATAAACATATCATCGTTTAACTGAATTAATTCACATGTATGCTCAAAGGAACAACAACAACATCACAGTTGTAACACCCCGGAGCGAAGGGCGCCACATCCCCCGCACCATAACCCAACACGTGAAGCGAAATGGGAACTCCGCCCACGTATCAAGCCACGGCGAACGGGTGACAAACAAAATTCAAACCTAAGCTAGGCGGTCTAGACCCTACTCAGAGCACGCAATAAAACAAGAAACGAATGCGGAAGCACCAGAATCTCATAAAGCAAATAAACATACTCAAGACATATCAAACTTTCAATTAGGAGCTATACAAACTTTACAATTTCAAATTAAAGCATAACTTATACATAATTCAGAATTAGCCAAAAAGCATAAAGAAACGAAAATACAATGCATGAGACTCAAGCTCTCCAAAACCAAGACTCGAAGACAACCGCCTCGCTCCAACTCCTACAAAACGGGTACCTGCACTCAAAACAAAGGGGGAAAAAAGATAGAAATAACGAGGGTCAGTCCTAGAGACTGGTGAGGGGGCTAACACACGCACCCATACATATATGTAAGAGCAAAGCATATACAAAGCTGAGAGGGGTTCGTGAACCGGGCGTGGTTTTTGCATTCTAAGACATTTAACCCGTGGTAATATATATAAAGAAAGAAGTTTGGAGCCGAAGGCCAAATTCAGTCAAGTTTTAGAGTTTAGAAATCCACCCCCGTTTCACAACCCTAAACGAAGACATAACGAACTGAAAGCTTAAATCCATCACCCTTACTTACTCCATACACCAAGTCAAAACGAAAACAAAGCAAATCATAACCCAACTCCACCCCAACACCGTTTTGGGGAGAGAGGTGCCCCTCTCAACCCCTGCTGAAAGCTGAATGAGACGGGGGATCCACCCGCTCCTTCGACGGGTCACTAAGCACACCGCTGGCTCAAGAAGACCCGCCTTCCCCTCGACCTCCCGAGGATGGGCGAAATCTCCCTTTTGTGGAGTCGTGTTGATGAGAGAGCCCGGCGACCCCACGGCCGACCCGGGATCACATACCACTTCTCCGGGGCCCAAACTTACACTTACACTTATACTTGCACTTATCACACTTACCAGGCGAAGCTTATCCACAAATCTTATCACGCTTACAAACACACACACACTTAACAAAGCTTGTCAAAACAAAAGAAAATAGAGCTTATATAATTATAAAAGCGTTTTCAAATTCTTAAGGCAAACGGGACAAATCCCACGAAATACGTATCCAAACACATATCTATATATATACATATATAAGTCGCATGCGGGTTCGAAATTCAATTAGGGTCTTAGGTCATCATAACTAAAAGGAAAGAAAACCTCACCTGGACGAGAAAACCAACCAAAACGGACGAAAAGGAGTCAAACGAACCACTTCCTCAACAACGGGACGAACCTAAGAGCAAAACAAAGAGCAAGAGGCAAACTTAGACTCAAATGAACCATATTGACGCTCGGCGAATGCGTATGATTGCATAAAAGATGATATTATGTCATGAACACGTTCATGTGCACTATTAAGGAATTTAAATCATATAATCAAGTCATTCAATCCTTCAATCACTTTCATTCGAATTCATAATTTCACGTTTCCAATCAATTCAAGAAATTCAAAGCACAAGATCTAACATTTAGACAAATAAGAGCATTGAAGTAAATTAAGTTCGACACATATTCAAACGTATTCAATCTTACACAAAACTCTACTACATACACCCTATTACATAATATAACATATTTCCAAAGTTTGAAAGCAAGAACAAATCACAAGACAAGGGAAATGGGTTAAGGAAATCACAAACGCCACCAAAACGCACATAAACGGCATTCAACAAAAGCATGTCTAAATCTCACCCAAATGTTATGAAATCGAACCACAATACTCCCAACACATAGTAAAACAAGTTCATAGTTCATCACAAATGAAGATAAAGGCATCAAAGAGGTGAAACAAACCAAAAACCGAAAAGGAAAACCAAGGGCTGCGCAGGGGGAGGGACACGGGGGTGTCTCTCAACTTAACTAAGCTGAGCCACGCCCGTGGCTCAGTCCAGACATGCCCAGGAAGCATGACACGCCCGTGTCTCACATTTCAGTGCAAATGAGACACGGGGGTGTCTCGGTACAGGCCAAAATCGCATACAAAGTTTTACCGGCAAAACTGACCCTAAACAAAATCAGTCCAAAAGCATAGCAAATCAACTCCAAATAATATGAAACTTGATATACAACATATTTAGCATGTTAGGAACATATTTCATTTAGAACTCAAAGGCTAAATCACGCGTTAAGGTCACCGAAATCATGCAGCAACTCTGGAGCACCAAAAACGGACATATGAGCTCAATCATGCCATGATCAAGTACTTAGGGGATGAAAAAGAAGCTAAAACTTTAGGGGATAAATACTAAAATGATAAGAAACTAATATACTCCATGTATATGCAAATTGACACGAATTGGAGCACATTAGAACCACTAAGAAATCACAAAATGCAACAGCAGCAGTTCGGTTCGCGCATAGCATACAAACAGGCCATCATACTTCGATTAGGAGCTGAAAATGGATCTAAAAACTTGCAAGAGCAGGGCTAACATATAAAGCAATTATTATACAACATCTCCATGCAAATTCACATGAATTGGAAGTCATTAGCTCAAGCAACGAAGCACAAAACGTCACAGCGGTTCCAAAACAGGGGAGCAGATTTGCAGCAGTTCGGTTTTCAAGTTTCATGGCCAAAAACTCAAGGTTTCAATCATGTTACCAAAGAGAAAACAACCCTAACACATCTAGCATGAAGTAAGAATCAATAATGGAAGCAAAGGAGTTCATATAAGCACCAAAGAAGCCTCAAATCAGCCACAAATTCAAGCTAAGGCAAGAAAGCAACAAATGACCTCTAACCCTAACTATTCATGCAAGTCTCCATAACCTTATTAAATCTGATGCATATCATGAATTTAAAGGATCAAATGAAGCATAGAAGAGAGGAGAATACATAAATATACTTACCTTTAAGATATGAAGAAGTATGGAGAAGATTGACTTCAAAAATCACAAGACATGGGAGAGGGCTTCTTTCTTCTTCTTCTCTTCTCTTCTCTCTCGATCTGATGCTGCACAAAATGAGGGGGGTTTGGCTCGTTTTCAGCTGATAAGGGAGAGGGAGAGACTTAACTCAAGTCAAGAAATCAAGGGTTAGGCTTGAGCATGGTTAAATTGGCCCCACAAGTGTAAGACTAGTCAAAGAAGGTGGCTTAAGCACAAGCTGTTTGTTCCGGGCGAAAAACGAGGGTCTAAACGAGCTTAGAAAAATACCAAATCAGGTTCCTTGGCTTCATCTCTTCGTTACGAGTCCAACGCATCTTCCGGAATTCGAATCCGAATTCCCTAGCTGAAGTTATGGCCTCCGGAACAAAAGGCGCGCTAAAACTAGTTAGGCCCTTATGTCCCTCGTCAAATACTTAAGGTTTAAAACCTCGATAAATGAACACAAAAACATAAAACGAGCATACAAACACCTTCATAACTCACATATATCACGCATATCGAAATTTCACAAAAAACGGAATTGAATTCCGGCACATAACGAGCAAATTACGAGCATGCAAACTTAAACGTTTAAAATCAAAGTTCAAGAATATAAACAATTAATTTCATATTAATTCAAATAATCATATAAGCATTAAAATAACATTCAAATACGTAATTAAATAATTTAAAGCACATAAAACCCCCACGTTAAGGTGTACCTGGAAATCCGAACCATCGGGATGTTACAAACTCCCCTCCTTCAAAAGGACCTGTCCTCAGGTCCTAAGGAGAATCTTGAACAGCTCCGAAGACAAGCCCAAAATCCACACTTCCGCTGCGCCACTCTGATCACAACTCCTCTTGAGACCCTATCTCCTTAAATAGCGAACCGGACACAAAGTCCTAGTCGTTTGCCCCTACTTCCCAAATAAAATCCGGGAGTAGTTGGAGAATTCTCAACCTTGGCACGTAGACCTTACTACACAAAGTCCATAACGTCTTTCTTATGCCAGAAGATCCGGGTCCCAAAACTCCGAACAACCTCAACCCTGAGTGGGATAAACTCGTGACCTTGCACTCCTTAAGGCGTAGGCTACCGTTCTTCTACGAGTAGCACACAACAAAGGCCTTCCTTTATGCCTCGGTTGGAAACAAGGTAGCCTTTTGTACCTTCGGTTAGGCAAGAGCCAATACCGTGGGTAACTCTCTTCAACCGCCTCTTCCCACTCAAAACCGTACCTCTTACTCTGAGGCAATCCTCGGTTCTTCTACGAGGAATATTAACGGGCTAGCCTTCAATCTAATACCCGAAAATATCGTTGAGTCCCTGATGGACCTCCTGAAAGCAACAACCAACTCAACGGGACCTAAGCACCTCCAAACCGCTCACCGGAAGTAGCTCGACCCTCGTAACTCACCAAACACTCACGAACACTCCACACCAAAAGCTCTCCCCACAAAAAGGGTAACACAAGAGAAAATAAAGCACACAATAAGCAAGAATTAAGAAGGGAAAGACATACACAACAAGCAAAGTTAAGAAGAAAATGTAGCACACTCCAAGCAAGAACTAGAAAGGAAAAGAAACATATAACGAGCAAAACTGAAAAGGGAAGGAAGCACATTACAAGCAAGAGTCAAGAAGGGAAAGAAATACGTAACAAGCAAAACTAGGAAATAAAGGAAGCACACTTCAAACAAGAACCAAGAAGAGAAAGAATCACTCAATAGGCAAGAACCAAGGATGAAAGCAATTACGCAATAAATGCAACCAAGAACCACCGAAGAACAAGAAATAAAGCAATAAGCATGTGGGTTTCCCCGATAATAAAACATGTGTGCAATGGGATGCCATGAATGCTTCATGTACCTTTCACCGAAGTAGTGGGGTTAAGATTGACTTGCCCTTGGGTTGGAATCGGAATCCCGGAGTTACGGCTCGTTGAAGATCTTAGCTTGAATTGGTATGGGCAACTAATTACCATGTGTCCGATCTCACCACACTTAAAGCAAGCACCTAACTTCTTCCGACATTGCCCTTCCACATGATTCGGACCCTTACAAAAAGCACATCAAATTGGAGCCGTTAGGGTAAGCTCCGGGTTTGGTTTCGATTGTCGTGGTTTCTTCTTCTTCTTGGATGGTTTAACGTCTTGATAATCATGGGACTTTTCTTGTGGTGCCGGCCTCTTGGCCAACCTTGAGTTCGAACCGGATCCTTGTCCCAATTGAAGAGTGTGGGATTTCAAATGTTGCTTATCCATCTTGCGTTGAACCACCTTTTTCATTGCCTCTGACCAATGGTTGACCGTTGAAGTAGAGAGGGCTTGTTGAATTTCACCCTTGAGTCCTTGCATGAAATTTTGTGCCTTAAGTCGGTAATTCTCAATGACCGGTGTGGCATACGGGCCCGATCTCTCTAGTTCCTCCAGGTAATTTTCAGCCATCCTTAAGTCTTGTTGGAGATCTCGAAATTCTTGAAGTCTCTTTATTCTTGCACTCGAAGGAATGTATTTGTTGTGGAATTCCCGGATAAAATTCTCCCATGTAAACTCTTCCCCGGATCTCTCAAACCACAATCTTGTTTCCTTAAGCCAAATCAAAGCTTGTCCTTTAAGTACATGGGAAGTGCAATTCACTCTATCTTATGATGTTCCCGATAGAGTATCCCAAATCCATGAAATCTCAGAAATCCATTGCTCGGCTTTCACATCATCGCCTCCAAGCCACATAGGAGGGTTGCAATTCCGGAATTCTTGGTATACCGATGGTATTTGTTCTTCTCCCACGGTTGTGCGTTGAGACGACATCCTGAATAAGAACCAAAATTCAAGAAATATCGATGCGTGGAAGGGTTTAGTGCATGTTCATGTAAACAATTAATACAAATAAAATCATATAAGTCACAAAATGATGATGGTGAATGCAAATAATCACATAATCCTAAGCCGAAAGACCTAGACAAACTCGACACGACACGAGAGCTCCGGTTTTGCAACCTAGAGCTCTGATACCACCTACAGATGTAACACCCCGGAGCGAAGGGCGCCACATCCCCCGCACCATAACCCAACACGTGAAGCGAAATGGGAACTCCGCCCACGTATCAAGCCACGACGAACGGGTGACAAACAAAATTCAAACCTAAGCTAGGCGGTCTAGACCCTACTCAGAGCACACAATAAAACAAGTAACGAATGCGGAAGCACCAGAATCTCATAAAGCAAATAAACATACTCAAGACATATCAAACTTTCGATTAGGAGCTATACAAACTTTACAATTTCGAATTAAAGCATAACTTATACATAATTCAGAATTAGCCAAAAAGCATAAAGAAACGAAAATACAATGCATGAGACTCAAGCTCTCCAAAACCAAGACTCGAAGACAACCGCCTAGCTCCAACTCCTACAAAACGGGTACCTGCACTCAAAAATAACGAGGGTCAGTCCTAGAGACTGGTGAGGGGGCTAAAACACGCATCCATACATATATGTAAGAGCAAGGCATATACAAAGCTGAGAGGGGTTCGTGAACCGGGCGTGGTTTTTGCATTCTAAGACATTTAACCCGTGGTAATATATATAAAGAAAGAAGTTTGGAGCCGAAGGCCAAATTCAGTCAAGTTTTAGAGTTTAGAAATCCGCCCCCGTTTCACAACCCTAAACGAAGACATAACGAACTGAAAGCTTAAATCCATCACCCTTACTTACTCCATACACCAAGGCAAAACGAAAACAAAGCAAATCATAACCCAACTCCACCCCAACACCGTTTTGGGGAGAGAGGTGCCCCTCTCAACCCCTGCTGAAAGCTGAATGAGACATGGGATCCACCCGCTCCTTCGACGGGTCACTAAGCACACCGCCGGCTCAAGAAGACCCGCCTTCCCCTCGACCTCCCGAGGATGGGCGAAATCTCCCTTTTGTGGAGTCGTGTTGATGAGAGAGCCCGGCGACCCCACGGCCGACCCGGGATCACATATGTAACAGCCCGACTCAGGGCCAAGTTGAGAAAGGTAAGTAAAGGGTAATTCAAGAAGCGTTTATAACCTCGATCCCTATTAACTCACTTCATGCATTGCATTTTATGTGACTTATGTGTTTTTATGTGTTACATTTTACTAAATGTTCATAGATTTAACTCTTTTAACTCGTGCCTTGAAACTCTTCTCATAAAATCCTAGAATTCTAGTAATCATTCCTTTCTAGCACCTAAAAACCCCTCATATGCTTCAAAACCCATTCCTACAGTTTTAGGTTGGAAATTACGAAAATACCCCTACAGCCCAAAAATATTTCTACATCTCCCGAAACACTTTCACTACCCAATATTTTAACCAAAATAATCCTCACATTATTTCGAGGATCGTGATACTCTCCTTACACCATAATTCCCATCCTAACTCCCGTAGTATCAAAAACCGACAAAAACCCTAGCTTATGATTCGATCATCAATAAAACCTTATTCATCTACCTTTTGATATTCAAAATTATAACCAAAACGATCCTCAAATTATTTCATGAATTTTCATGCATTTACCAAAAACTCGATTTCACCTATAGCATATTTATAAATATTTTCCTGTCTAAAAATCATCATTTTATTTTCAAATAATTAGCTTTTATTCAATAGTCGAAATTATACTTAAAACGATCCTTGAATTTTTCTATATAATATAGGGATTTTTCCAAACTTTAAACTTTATCATGGCTTCGTTTATATAATTTTTCCAATGATTTTCATCATCTTTAATGTTCATAATTTATAAACAAAAACTCCAAATATTTTATGTTTATAACTAAAACGAAGCTCATTTTTCACTCATTCTTCCATTAATTCACTACATCAAAATTTTACCTCTCGACTCTTGAATAAATTTTATATTATTTTTACATTTATTTTTATTCCAAATGACATCATCCATGACCTCATGCTCTTCTAGAAGAATTAAACAAATGAGCATAATTTCTCCACATTTCTTAATTAATAACCTAGCATTTGTTCATCATGAAATTAAACCACATCTCCAATTTAATTACCAAGCATTTGTTGAAACCTTAGGCAACCACATCTCCCATAAACTCTCATTTATTGCTTAGAAACCCCTCATGACTACCTATAAATACCCCCCTTAAGCCTCATTTATACCTCACATTCAACACACAAAAATCACTCTCTCCCTCCCCCCATTCTCACGCCACTCTCCCTCTTTTCTCTCTAAGGTATGTTTTCTTCTATTATTTCATGCTTTATATAATGTTCTTAGTATAGAAATAATAGTAGCATGCCTAGGATTATTTAAATTATGCTTTAGGAATTTATTTTATGAAATATGTGCATAGTTGATAGTTTAAATATAATGTGAGCACATTATGGAATTTTATTCAATTAAATGCATGAATTATGATATGATATAATGTGAATATGTATTTAAATGCTTATGATCTTGTTTGATTAAATTCATGCCAAGAATAATTTATTTAGAATTATTTTTCATAGAAAGTTCATATATTTTGCTATATTATGCTTTAATCTTATGTTATGAATATGAATGTGATAGAACATGTTACACACCCTCTTTGAATATTCAAATAACTTCAAGAACATGTTCATAATGTTCTTGGATGTGTGTGTGTGCATGTGTGTGCCGTGATCCATGTGTGTGTGTGTATGAATTTGATTTTGTGTTATAAAGTGTTTAATTCATATGAAATTGAATAGTAAATGTTTTCAATAGTAATTTTGACTTTTTGGTCAACCAAAATCTAATTAATTTCGAAATTATTATAAAAATAATCATAAAATAAGTTTTGGAATTTTTAAAGAAATATTTTTCCTAAATTTTTCCAAAAATCAATAAACTATGTAATATTTTTCAAAAGATAACCTACATTGTCAAATTAAACCTTAAATTTCATTTCAAATCTTACAATTAGAATTATAGTATGGTTGATAAATATTTGATTAGTTAAAGATCCCATAAACCCTAATTTGTTAATCAAATTCCCTTAAACGGGTAAATTTAGGGTTTACCGGGAAATCTTTAACGCATTACATAACGTGTATCTTCTCTAATTATTTCATTATAGTATTGTGTGTAATTAGTTAGTTAGGAACTAAGAACCTAGTTCTAAGCCGGTAGTAGTTATTACTTTCAGGCGAACATAGGATCGAAGAGTGGAATCCTCACAGTTCCACTTAAATCTCGGTACCGGTGAGGGTTTAAATCTTTTCAACTGAAATCATGATAAACTACTTTACTTTATTTTCTTGAATCTCCTCTCAAGTTATTCTTCCCTTTATGGGAAAATAATTCTTGTTAATTATTGAAAACATACATTTACCCGAAAAGTCCTTAGTACTTTCTTACGGGTAAATATTCTCGTCTTGCAAGCAAAGTTATTGTTTTTCCTATGGGCCCGGTGGTCTTGGTAGAAGTAGTAGTCCGGGAGGCACGGGCCGAGGTCTACTATTATACCAGCCGCCAACTAGATCTTGGTGGTGGTCTAACTGGAGGTTAGTTATTCCACACCAAGTGACGGGAAAAGGTACGTCCCTCCCAAATTCATGTATATCGTCACTAGGGGTAGCTCCCTGAGGTGACACCGGAGGAAGAAGGATGGTATTGTATTGTTGTATTTCTTTTTACTGAGTAACGACATCTTGATCAATGTCGTTACGAATATTCTTGGTTTTTAAGGAGTTAAGGTTGGAGACGCCTAGCTTGCGGGCATCAAAATCATTTTCAAAACGGTTCATAAGTTTCTAAAAGTATAGCCTATATTCCCCCTAATCCTATTTCAAACTGATATGAACCGGATATTATTGTCATATATTTATTTGTTACTATATAGTATATACATTTCAAACCAAGACTTTCTTGGTCAAAACATTTCAAAAATCTTACTTATAATCCTAAATCCCAAACCCCCCGTCACTTAGTCATTTTGACTAACCCTCCTACTCTTTCCATTCATGATTTCAGGAATCTATACAGCGACGCCTTAGAGGTATCTTGAAGCTTTAAGGTGTCACATTCCAGTCAATTAGAGTAATCACGAGTGCATGTACATCTTACAATAAGCACTCTTCTCTAAAGTCAGAACTTTTGCTGTAAACACTTATCCAACTTAATAATATGTGCTTTGTTATGTATTGTCCCCTTTTATTGCTCAAGTTTATTTCCGTTGCATTTAAATTTCATACTCTGGTATTGCATAGTCTTGTCCGTTCGCCGGAGTATTTCTCGAGTGCTAGGTCTCACATCCACTCGGGAAGTACTACGGTGCGGGGTTGTAGTGTTAAGGGGCGCTACAGCTAAGGTGGTATCAGAGCATCAGGTTTAGATAGAGAGAAGCATACTAACCATGATGCATATATATATATGACACATTTTGATCATCTTACACTGTTATTTCATGTTGCTTTACATTTTTGCATCATGAGTCTTAGAGTCGCTTCAAGATACCAGCAGGACCGTAAGTATTAATGTTATTTCTTTCTGCACTTTATGTTTGATAATTGATGTTATTTGGTGATTGTTGTTCTGTGATGATCTTTGAAACATTCTTAACCCTGCATGCATTATATTTCCTATATAATTGTGATTTCAGTATTCACAATGCCTCTACGAAGAACACCACGAAATAACTCCCCATCGCCACAAGATCCACCAGGACACCCCGAACTTGTAGAAGCTTTAAGGCAGTTCGTTCAAACATGTACACCTGGGAATAACCCTACCAATGAGCGATCTTTAGAGAGGTTTCTCCGAATGAATCCCCCAAAATTCTTTGGAGAACCTAACGACCTGAAGGCTGAAAATTGGATAGCTAGTTTGGAAAAGATTTATGAGGCTATGGATATATTTCCCGAGGAACGAGAACGAGTGCAGTATGCAGCCTTTCTCCTAGAAGGACCTGCTTTGAGTTGGTGGAAGCACGTCAAGTTAACTTGGATAGAAGACCGAATTGATTACAGTTGGGTGGAGTTTGTGAAGGAATTTCAGAATAAATATATTCCTCAAGTGGTAAGAGATACTCGAGAGGCTGAGTTTATGACTTTAACTCAGGGTTATATAGCAGTGGCTGAGTACGAGGCAAAGTTCGTGAGACTTATTCAGTATGCTCCACACGTTCTGAATGATGAACGGAGAAAGACCAAGCGATTCATTGATGGATTAAAGCCAGATCTTCGATGGGCTTTAGCTTCCTTGGATATTGAAACTTATAATAAGGCAGTCGATAAAGCCCTGAAAACTGAAGCAGCTCACAAGAATATTCGCCAGGCAGCTAATCGCCCTGTTCCCCCTCAAAATAAGCCCTCTCAAGGAATGAAACGTCCCGCTGGACCATCTAACCAGAAATTTGGGAAGAAACCCACACCAGTCCAGCAAAAGCCTAAGTCAGTCCCATCTAATTCACAAGAAGAGATCACTTGTGAATATTGTCACAAACCGGGACATACTGAACAAGATTGTCGAAAGAAAGCTGGCACTTGTTTGTGGTGTGGAAACCCTAACCATCAGTTTAACACATGCCCAAAGAGACCGGGATTTAAGGAAAAGGAGAAAGCCGTGGGAAAGTCCGGAAAACCACTTGTCAAGGGAAAAGCTTACGCGTTGGAAGGAAACGAGGATCCAGACCCTTCAGACGTTGTTGAAGGTACGGTACACATTCTAAACACGCCAGTTCAGGTCCTATATGACCCTGGTGCCACGCATTCATTCATTGCATCAAATTTATGTGTGCGTTTAAATTTTCCCCTTGAATGTTCATCATATAATTTCGAGATAAGTTCCCCTTTGGGAGCTTGTTTAATAACGGATCGAGTATATAAACGCTGCCCTATACAAATCGGTGACCGTTACTACCCAATGGACCTCATCGAACTTCCGACAACAAGATATGGAATCATTCTGGGAATGAATTGGCTCTACAAATAACATGCTAAGTTGGATTGTTTCAAGAAAGAAAGCATCTTAGGACAAGATGAAAGTTGGATTCCTGAAGATAAGAGATCAGTAGCAATGATTTCTATGACAGAAGCTAAGAAGTTGATTCAGAAGGGAGCCACAGGATTCGTTGCCTATCTCTTAAATAGGCCAAAGGATCAACTTAAGGTTGAGAAGGTAGAAGTGGTAAATGAGTTTCTCGACGTTTTCCCAGAACATCTAAACTCGTTACCTCCAGACCGCGAGTTGGAATTTGTAATCGATACAATCCCTGGGGCAGAGCCTTTCTCTAAAACCCCTTATCGGATGGCCCCAGCTGAACTACAGGAGTTGAGAAAACAACTTGATGACTTGATCGAATCAAGATATATCCGTCCCAGTACCTCACCTTGGGGAGCACCAGTATTATTTGTAAAGAAGAAAGATGGGTCATTACGGATGTGCATCGACTACCGAGAACTTAACCGAATGACTATAAAGAATAAATACCCTCTACCCCATATAGAGGAGTTATTCGATGTCCTTCAAGGATCTCGAGTCTATTCAAAGTTAGACTTAAGGCAAGGGTATTATCAATTAAAGATTAGGGAGGAGGATATCCCTAAAACAGCTTTCAATACCCGCTATGGACACTTTGAGTTCATAGTAATGCCTTTTGGATTGACCAATGCACCTGCTGCATTCATGGACATGATGCATCGGATATTCCGACCATGTCTGGATAAATTTGTGGTCATTTTCATCGATGACATACTGGTATTTTCCAAAACACCTGAGGAACATGCTGAACATCTTCGCATAGTGTTGAGTACTTTGCGAGATCATAAGCTATATGCTAAGTTCAGCAAATGTGAGTTCTGGATAGAAAAAGTTGCATTCCTTGGACACATAATCTCGGGATCAGGTGTTGAAGTAGATCCTTCAAAAATTGAAGCAATTACAAATTGGAAAGTACCAAGGAATCCCTCAGAGGTGAGAAGTTTCCGAGGACTTGTAGGCTATTACCGCAGGTTTGTAAAGGACTTCTCTAAGATAGCCGCACCTCTTACAAAGTTAACGAAGAAGGAAAGAAAGTTTGAATGGACTGAACAATGCGAACAAAGTTTTCAAGAATTAAAGCAACGATTGACATCTGCACCAGTACTAACCTTACCTGAAGGGAAGAAAGGTTATACGGTTTATACCGATGCCTCTAAAGAAGGGCTAGGTTGCGTATTGATGCAGCACGGAAAAGTTATAGCCTATGCCTCAAGAAAGCTCAAACCTCATGAGGAAAACTACCCTACTCATGACTTGGAATTAGCAGCAATTGTGTTTGCTCTTACCAAGTGGAGACATTATCTTTACGGGGTTACCTTTGAAGTTTTCACTGATCACAAGAGCCTACGCTATCTTTTTACTCAAAAGGAGTTGAATATGAGGCAAAGGAGATGGATGGAATTTCTGGAAGATTACGACTGTGTAATCCAGTACCATCCAGGAAAAGCTAACGTAGTGGCTGATGCTTTAAGTCGGAAATCAAGCTTAGCATCACTCTCAAGAAAGCCTTCAAGTAACTCACAAAAATCGGTGAAAGTAATCTCACGAGCCCGATTAGCAAATTTAGTGGTATTGTCGCCACTAAAGGAAAAGATAAAAGAAGCTCAGGCTCAGGATGAATGGATTCAGAAATGTCTCAAATCCAAAGAAAAGGATCTTGAAGAAAAATTCAAAACCGATAATCAAGGGATTTTGAGATACAAGGATCGGGGTCTGCGTGCCTAATGTCATTCGAAAGGAAATATTGGACGAGGCACACAAAACTCGTTACTCGATACATCCCGGAGGAACTAAGATGTATCAAGACCTCAAGAAACATTTCTGGTGGAACGGCATGAAAAGAGACATAGCCAATTACATCAAGAAATGTCTAACTTGTCAACGAGTTAAAGCAGAACATCAGAGACCTGGAGGATTGTTGCAACCATTATCTATCCCTACTTGGAAATGGGATCAGGTAACAATGGATTTTGTTTATGGATTACCCAAGGTTAAAGGAGGATTTGATGGTATTTGGGTTATCATCGATAGATTAACAAAATCCGCACATTTCTTACCTGTCAAAGCAACTGATAAAGTTAACTCGCTAGCCAAGCTCTATCAAAAGGAAATTATTCGGTTGCATGGAGTACCTCTTGGAATAGTTTCAGACAGGGACCCAAAGTTCACTTCACAACTTTGGCAAAACATTCAAGAAATGATGGGTACCAAGTTAAACTTCAGCACAGCAGCACATCCTCAGACCGACGGGCAATCTGAAAGAACCATCCGATACCTGGAAGATATGTTAAGGGCTTGTGCCTTAGATTTCCAAGATAATTGGAAGGATTGCCTACCCCTTGTGGAGTTTGCATACAACAACAGCTATCAAGCTTCTATCCAAGCTGCACCTTACGAGGCTTTATATGGAAGAAAATGTAGATCTCCATTATACTGGGATATGGATGAAACCAAGGAAATTAAAAGGGAACCCCGAGGGAATATTGCTAAGAGATGGGTAGAAGAAGCAACAGAGAAAGTTGAAATCATCAAGCAGAAAATGAAAGCTGCCCAAGATCGGCAGAAAAGTTATGCTGATAATCGAAGAAGGGACATAGAATTCGCAGTAGGCGAAAAGGTATTCTTGAAAGCATCTCCAAGAAAAGGGTTTACACGAATTGGGAAAGGAGGAAAGCTAAACCCTCGATATATTGGACCTTTTGAGATACTGGAACGTATCGGTCCAACAGCTTATCGCCTAGACCTACCAGCAAGTCTTACTGGGATACATAACGTATTCCATGTGTCCCAACTTCGAAAATACTTTGCTGATGATTCACATATCCTACCTATGGAAGAAGTACCACTAGAACCCGACCTTACTTATGAAGTAAAACCAGTCAGAATCTTGGATAGGAAATTCCAAGAGTTGAGAAACAAAAGGATTTCCCTCGTTAGAATCTTATGGAAAAGAAATGGTACAGAAGAACAGACTTGGGAAACAGAGGAAAAGATGTTGAAACATTATCCAGGACTGTTCAAGGACAATAATAGAATCTGAGGTCAGATTCTTTTAAAGGGGGGAAGATTGTAACAGCCCGACTCAGGGCCAAGTTGAGAAAGGTAAGTAAAGGGTAATTCAAGAAGCGTTTATAACCTCGATCCCTATTAACTCACTTCATGCATTGCATTTTATGTGACTTATGTGTTTTTATGTGTTACATTTTACTAAATGTTCATAGATTTAACTCTTTTAACTCGTGCCTTGAAACTCTTCTCATAAAATCCTAGAATTCTAGTAATCATTCCTTTCTAGCACCTAAAAACCCCTCATATGCTTCAAAACCCATTCCTACAGTTTTAGGTTGGAAATTACGAAAATACCCCTACAGCCCAAAAATATTCCTACATCTCCCGAAACACTTTCACTACCCAATATTTTAACCAAAATAATCCTCACATTATTTCGAGGATCGTGATACTCTCCTTACACCATAATTCCCATCCTAACTCCCGTAGTATCAAAAACCGGCAAAAACCCTAGCTTATGATTCGATCATCAATAAAACCTTATTCATCTACCTTTTGATATTCAAAATTATAACCAAAACGATCCTCAAATTATTTCATGAATTTTCATGCATTTACCAAAAACTCGATTTCACCTATAGCATATTTATAAATATTTTCCTATCTAAAAATCATCATTTTATTTTCAAATAATTAGCTTTTATTCAATAGTCGAAATTATACTTAAAACGATCCTTGAATTTTTCTATATAATATAGGGATTTTTCCAAACTTTAAACTTTATCATGGCTTCGTTTATATAATTTTTCCGATGATTTTCATCATCTTTAATGTTCATAATTTATAAACAAAAACTCCAAATATTTTATGTTTATAACTAAAACGAAGCTCATTTTTCACTCATTCTTCCATTAATTCACTACATCAAAATTTTACCTCTCGACTCTTGAATAAATTTTATATTATTTTTACATTTATTTTTATTCCAAATGACATCATCCATGACCTCATGCTCTTCTAGAAGAATTAAACAAATGAGCATAATTTCTCCACATTTCTTAATTAATAACCTAGCATTTGTTCATCATGAAATTAAACCACATCTCCAATTTAATTACCAAGCATTTGTTGAAACCTTAGGCAACCACATCTCCCATAAACTCTCATTTATTGCTTAGAAACCCCTCATGACTACCTATAAATACCCCCCTTAAGCCTCATTTATACCTCACATTCAACACACAAAAATCACTCTCTCCCTCCCCCCATTCTCACGCCACTCTCCCTCTTTTCTCTCTAAGGTATGTTCTCTTCTATTATTTCATGCTTTATATAATGTTCTTAGTATAGAAATAATAGTAGCATGCCTAGGATTATTTAAATTATGCTTTAGGAATTTATTTTATGAAATATGTGCATAGTTGATAGTTTAAATATAATGTGAGCACATTATGGAATTTTATTCAATTAAATGCATGAATTATGATATGATATAATGTGAATATGTATTTAAATGCTTATGATCTTGTTTGATTAAATTCATGCCAAGAATAATTTATTTAGAATTATTTTTCATAGAAAGTTCATATATTTTGCTATATTATGCTTTAATCTTATGTTATGAATATGAATGTGATAGAACATGTTACACACCCTCTTTGAATATTCAAATAAGTTCAAGAACATGTTCATAATGTTCTTGGATGTGTGTGTGTGCATGTGTGTGCCGTGATCCATGTGTGTGTGTGTATGAATTTGATTTTGTGTTATAAAGTGTTTAATTCATATGAAATTGAATAGTAAATGTTTTCAATAGTAATTTTGACTTTTTGGTCAACCAAAATCTAATTAATTTCGAAATTATTATAAAAATAATCATAAAATAAGTTTTGGAATTTTTAAAGAAATATTTTTCCTAAATTTTTCCAAAAATCAATAAACTATGTAATATTTTTCAAAAGATAACCTACATTGTCAAATTAAACCTTAAATTTCATTTCAAATCTTACAATTAGAATTATAGTATGGTTGATAAATATTTGATTAGTTAAAGATCCCATAAACCCTAATTTGTTAATCAAATTCCCTTAAACGGGTAAATTTAGGGTTTACCGGGAAATCTTTAACGCATTACATAACGTGTATCTTCTCTAATTATTTCATTATAGTATTGTGTGTAATTAGTTAGTTAGGAACTAAGAACCTAGTTCTAAGCCGGTAGTAGTTATTACTTTCAGGCGAACATAGGATCGAAGAGTGGAATCCTCACAGTTCCACTTAAATCTCGGTACCGGTGAGGGTTTAAATCTTTTCAACTGAAATCATGATAAACTACTTTACTTTATTTTCTTGAATCTCCTCTCAAGTTATTCTTCCCTTTATGTGAAAATAATTCTTGTTAATTATTGAAAACATACATTTACCCGAAAAGTACTTAGTACTTTCTTACGGGTAAATATTCTCGTCTTGCAAGCAAAGTTATTGTTTTTCCTATGGGCCCGGTGGTCTTGGTAGAAGTAGTAGTCCGGGAGGCACGGGCCGAGGTCTACTATTATACCAGCCGCCAACTAGATCTTGGTGGTGGTCTAACTGGAGGTTAGTTATTCCACACCAAGTGACGGGAAAAGGTACGTCCCTCCCAAATTCATGTATATCGTCACTAGGGGTAGCTCCCTGAGGTGACACCGGAGGAAGAAGGATGGTATTGTATTGTTGTATTTCTTTTTACTGAGTAACGACATCTTGATCAATGTCGTTACGAATATTCTTGGTTTTTAAGGAGTTAAGGTTGGAGACGCCTAGCTTGCGGGCATCAAAATCATTTTCAAAACGGTTCATAAGTTTCTAAAAGTATAGCCTATATTCCCCCTAATCCTATTTCAAACTGATATGAACCGGATATTATTGTCATATATTTATTTGTTACTATATAGTATATACATTTCAAACCAAGACTTTCTTGGTCAAAACATTTCAAAAATCTTACTTATAATCCTAAATCCCAAACCCCCCGTCACTTAGTCATTTTGACTAACCCTCCTACTCTTTCCATTCATGATTTCAGGAATCTATACAGCAACGCCTTAGAGGTATCTTGAAGCTTTAAGGTGTCACATTCCAGTCAATTAGAGTAATCACGAGTGCATGTACATCTTACAATAAGCACTCTTCTCTAAAGTCAGAACTTTTGCTGTAAACACTTATCCAACTTAATAATATGTGCTTTGTTATGTATTGTCCCCTTTTATTGCTCAAGTTTATTTCCGTTGCATTTAAATTTCATACTCTGGTATTGCATAGTCTTGTCCGTTCGCCGGAGTATTTCTCGAGTGCTAGGTCTCACATCCACTCGGGAAGTACTACGGTGCGGGGTTGTAGTGTTAAAGGGCGCTACAACATACCACTTCTCCGGGGCCCAAACTTGCACTTATCACACTTACCAGGCGAAGCTTATCCACAAATCTTATCACGCTTACAAACACACACACACTTAACAAAGCTTGTCAAAACAAAAGAAAATAGAGCTTATATAATTATAAAAGCGTTTTCAAATTCTTAAGGCAAACGGGACAAATCCCACGAAATACGTATCCAAACACATATCTATATATATACATATATAAGTCGCATGCGGGTTCGAAATTCAATTAGGGTCTTAGGTCATCATAACTAAAAGGAAAGAAAACCTCACCTGGACGAGCAAACCAACCAAAACGGACCAAAAGGAGTCAAACGAACCACTTCCTCAACAACGGGACGAACCTAAGAGCAAAACAAAGAGCAAGAGGCAAACTTAGACTCAAATGAACCATATTGACGCTCGGCGAATGCGTATGATTGCATAAAAGATGATATTATGTCATGAACACGTTCATGTGCACTATTAAGGAATTTAAATCATATAATCAAGTCATTCAATCCTTCAATCACTTTCATTCGAATTCATAATTTCACGTTTCCAATCAATTCAAGAAATTCAAAGCACAAGATCTAACATTTAGACAAATAAGAGCATTGAAGTAAATTAAGTTCGACACATATTGAAACGTATTCAACCTTACACAAAACTCTACTACATACACCCTATTACATAATATAACATATTTCCAAAGTTTGAAAGCAAGAACAAATCACAAGACAAGGGAAATGGGTTAAGGAAATCACAAACGCCACCAAAACTCACATAAACGGCATTCAACAAAAGCATGTCTAAATCTCACCCAAATGTTATGAAATCGAACCACAATACTCCCAACACATAGTAAAACAAGTTCATAGTTCATCACAAATGAAGATAAAGGCATCAAAGAGGTGAAACAAACCAAAAACCGAAAAGGAAAACCAAGGGCTGCGCAGGGGGAGGGACACGGGGGTGTCTCTCAACTTAACTAAGCTGAGCCACGCCCGTGGCTCAGTCCAGACATGCCCAGGAAGCATGACACGCCCGTGTCTCACATTTCAGTGCAAATGAGACACGGGGGTGTCTCGGTACAGGCCAAAATCGCATACAAAGTTTTACCGGCAAAACTGACCCTAAACAAAATCAGTCCAAAAGCATAGCAAATCAACTCCAAATAATATGAAACTTGATATACAACATATTTAGCATGTTAGGAACATATTTCATTTAGAACTCAAAGGCTAAATCACGCGTTAAGGTCACCGAAATCATGCAGCAACTCTGGAGCACCAAAAACGGACATATGAGCTCAATCATGCCATGATCAAGTACTTAGGGGATGAAAAAGAAGCTAAAACTTTAGGGGATGAATACTAACATGATAAGAAACTAATATACTCCATGTATATGCAAATTGATACGAATTGGAGCACATTAGAACCACTAAGAAATAACAAAATGCAACAGCAGCAGTTCGGTTCGCGCATAGCATACAAACAGGCCATCATACTTCGATTAGGAGCTGAAAATGGATCTAAAAACTTGCAAGAGCAGGGCTAACATATAAAGGAATTAGTATACAACATCTCCATGCAAATTCACATGAATTGGAAGTCATTAGCTCAAGCAACGAAGCACAAAACGTCACACCGGTTCCAAAACAGGGGAGCAGATTTGCAGCAGTTCGGTTTTCAAGTTTCATGGCCAAAAACTCAAGGTTTCAATCATGTTACCAAAGAGAAAACAACCCTAACACATCTAGCATGAAGTAAGAATCAATAATGGAAGCAAAGGAGTTCATATAAGCACCAAAGAAGCCTCAAATCAGCCACAAATTCAAGCTAAGGCAAGAAAGCAACAAATGACCTCTAACCCTAACTATTCATGCAAGTCTCCATAACCTTATTAAATCTGATGCATATCATGAATTTAAAGGATCAAATGAAGCATAGAAGAGAGGAGAATACATAAATATACTTACCTTTAAGATATGAAGAAGTATGGAGAAGATTGACTTCAAAAATCACAAGACATGGGAGAGGGCTTCTTTCTTCTTCTTCTCTTCTCTTCTCTCTCGATCTGATGCTGCACAAAATGAGGGGGGTTTGGCTCGTTTTCAGCTGATAAGGGAGAGGGAGAGACTTAACTCAAGTCAAGAAATCAAGGGTTAGGCTTGAGCATGGTTAAATTGGCCCCACAAGTATAAGACTAGTCAAAGAAGGTGGCTTAAGCACAAGCTGTTCGTTCCGGGCGAAAAACGAGGGTCTAAACGAGCTTAGAAAAATACCAAATCAGGTTCCTTGGCTTCATCTCTTCGTTACGAGTCCAACGCATCTTCCAGAATTCGAATCCGAATTCCCTAGCTGAAGTTATGGCCTCCGGAACAAAAGGCGCGCTAAAACTAGTTAGGCCCTTATGTCCCTCGTCAAATACTTAAGGTTTAAAACCTCGATAAACGAACACGAAAACATAAAACGAGCATACAAACACCTTCATAACTCACATATATCACGCATATCAAAATTTCACAAAAAACGGAATTGAATTCCGGTACATAACGAGCAAATTACGAGCATGCAAACTTAAACGTTTAAAATCAAAGTTCAAGAATATAAACAATTAATTTCATATTAATTCAAATAATCATATAAGCATTAAAATAACATTCAAATACGTAATTAAATAATTTAAAGCACATAAAACCCTCACGTTAAGGCGTACCTGGAAATCCGAACCATCGGGATGTTACAACAGTTATACAGTAGGCTCCAAATCGCAGGGTAAGAAATCATAAGAATTCAAACTGTAATCTGATTGACTGATAAACCAATTCACTTAAGTAGTTTCGTAGTACACTTACAATTAGAAATTCATAAACTAAGCAATTGAAATAGAGATCTAAATTAAATGAGGAATTCCAAATCGCAGGGTAAGAAATCATAAGAATTCAAACTGTAATCTAATTGACTGATAAACCAATTCACTTAAGTAGTTTCGTAGTACACTTACAATTAGAAATTCATAAACTAAGCAATTGAAATAGAAATCTAAATTAAATGAGGAATTACTTAAAAGAAACGGGAAAATGGGTTTACGATTGCAAAGAGCAGCAGCTAATGGTGGTCGGTGAAAGGTGTCTGAGCTGGTGGCGCCGCTGCTAGGACTCGGCGATGGCTGAAACGCAGGCAGTGCCAGGAGATCTCGGTTGTCGCTGCTGGAGTGGTGGCGGCCGATCAGGGGTCTTACCTCCTTTGCGTGAGAATGCAGTAAAAGGGGGAGAAAGACTGTCGAATGCGGATCTGGGACGAGAGAGAATGTTGAGGGCGGTGGTTGCTCGCCGAATACGATGTTGTGGTGGCGGAGGGTGGCGCGTGAGGCGCTAGATCTGGCGTGGTGGTGGTGCATCAGAATTGTGGCTGGAGGGATAAGGAATCAGTGGTGGAAGAGCTCGTTGGGGCGACGGAGATGGTGGTGATTTTCGTCGGAGAAGGAGGAGCTGTTGCGCCGCTGCTTGAACCGAAAGGGGAAGGCGTCGTTGGAGTTGCTTCTCTATGTGGCTTCTCTTTTCGGATGAGGCAGAAGCGAGGTGGTGTTCCAGCAATGGTTAGCGTTGGCGACTGACGGAACAGATGAAGTTGGCTGCGAATAAGATAGTGACGTTAAAGCTGCCGGCCTTGGCGGGTCGATTTCCATCGTTACTTCAGATCTGGACTAAGAAAGGGGAGAATATGGATTGTTGGAAATTGAAGGATGGTGGAGATTGCCAGAATTATTTGCTCCATCTCTGTCTTATCGTTGAAAGCAGGGGAAATTGTAGTATCTCGTCAGAAAAGGGTGTGTGGTGGTGGTGCTAACAGGCTGAAATGAGGTGATGGCCATAGGAGATGATCGGTGATTGGTGGTCGACAGCGAAATTGCTGGTGGTGAGAGAAACCCGGGAAGAGAGGGCTGCTGCGCCACTGGAGAAGAAAGCAAAATGGGAAGGAGAAGAAATGAATGAAAAGGGCTAGGGTTTCGGTGTGATAAAAGGGGGTTTATTCCAGATTTACAATCAAGCCCCTCAAAAGTTTGGGTAAAGCGATTGAGTCCTCCAATTCCGAATAAGATCATTTAAGTCCAATTAACGTTTCTAAAATTTATAAAAGCACCCCCGAGATTTTAAATAAGGTCCAATTAAGCCCAAATTCAAAATTAATAAATTAGGAAGATATCCCTAAAGAATTAGACAAAGTTCAAACAAGTCCTTAACTTTATAAAACCATAATTTAACCCATATAATTATAAATTAAAATGCAATTAGATCCTAAACTTAATTCAATTAAGTCCACAAGTTGCAAGTATCGACATTTAAAGACAACAAATAAATAAATTAAAACATGCACGTCACGTAATAGAAATTAAATCACAATAGTAAATAGATCAAACTTATGATTAATCACGTAAACCATAATTAAAGTACATAACACGCGACTTGGGCTTACCCGTGATGTCATACCCGATTGATCTGAAACACGGGGTGTCACATAACATAACTAAGTGAGATGACAAAGTTTCAAATAACTTTGGAGCATCCTAAATGGGATTAGCAAGTTAATCATCTCAGGATCATTTTTATGAAAAATGAACTCAAAGACTTAACTTCCTGAGAATCCTATTTTAAGGGAAACATTCCCTAAAACTCATTTATGTGAAACGACAAGACGTCCCATATCTTGTATGGATTTTGATCCATACTTCTTGATGGATTTCGATCCATACTTATGATTTTGAACTACTTAGTAAGCACTACACAAAATCATTAGTTCAATCATTATGAATGTGCGTACTTACTGAAGTACGAATCTGAAACTTTTGTGAAATTATTAGAAGTTAAAAAGAGAAAGGTTAGGATTAGTAGTCATATGATAAATGCATCTCAATTTGATCGAGATAACAAACATCTTGTTGACTAACCCTATAGGATATGGTTCGTCCTTGTTGCTGACTTACCTTCATCTTGGACTTATGCTTCAGAATACGCAGTTAGGTTTTTGAATCTTGCACATTCCAAACCAGTCCCTTAAATGCACTATGAATTGTGGCTTTCAAAATTCCCTAATAATTCTTATCTTAGAATTTTTGGATTATCTTCTTATATGAAGAGGACAGTGGGAGTCTTCTTAAGAGAAGAAGACAGTGGGAGATAAACTTGAAACAAGTTCAAATTCATATGAACAATATAGTATTGTCTTTGCAATTCTTTGGAACAAATGTTGTTTGTTTTAAAGAATGTATCTCTCTTGAGTCTTCTTATTTGAAGAAGAAATTGAGAGATAAGATTGAAACTAGTTCAAGCTATGCAAACAATATAGAATATTATTTTTGCGATTCTTTTGAACAAATGTTGTTTGTTTTAAAGAATACACCTTTCTTGAGGAATCGTTCCTATAAGAGAGAAGAAAGGTAAGCTCAATGACCTCAAAAGGTTTGAGGATAAAACCCACGCCACAATTAGGAAGAGATGAACCAATCTGATAAACTTAGCCAAATTTAAAGAGATAGTACACGAGTGAACTCTCCTCCCTCGATGCGTTCAGAATGCATTCCTAGATAGCCTATAAGATAATATGGTTTTTCACCATGAAATCTTCTAAAGTGGATACTGATCCATTTACCCATGAGGAGGCGCTGTCAGATTTGGAATCTGAGCAGTGAAAAACAAACTACGAAATGGGTCCAAAAAATGGAAAGATTGGAACATGGGAATAGATCTGATACCAATACAGACTACCCATTTCCATTGTTGGATTCCATATAGTCGAACTAAGTTTGGACCTTAGTTGAACTACTTGATAGGATCAAGCTTCTCTTATCAATATGAGATTGATGAAGACATAATTATAGAACATCCATGGATTTCACATTTAGTAGGAGTAAGCAAAAGGTTTGCAGACTCCAAATGGTCAATTTACGAAATTGGATCAGGCTTCTAGGAATTAGAGTATTTGAAATAGGCAAAGTTGTTTGACTTGAAATTAGAACAAGGCGTGTACAAGAAAGTGTTAGAGATTAAAAGTTCAACTTTTGGTACTTTATGAAGACGACATCTTTCTCATTGGGAATGCGAAGGATGACATAAAAGTTACCAAAACCTGGTTAGGAACCATTTTGAGATGAAAGATCTTGGTGATAGATCCTACATTCTCGAGACAAATATCTATGGAGATAGATTTAACAGAATAGTAGGATTATCACAGTCAAGGTACATAAACATTGTACTAAAATGGTTTAGTATGGAAGATTCCTACAGAATTTCCAATGGACAATGGAACATCTCTTTTGAAGAGGATGTGTCCTAAAATAACTATGAGAAAGTTAGAACGTCCAAAAACCTTTTTCGGGAAAAAGGTGCATAATGTATGCAAAAATTATGTACTTGACAAGATATGGCACCACATAGCGTGGTGGGTCTATTCTAAATGTAACCTTAGAGAAGGTCACTGGATTACTGTAAAAATACCCTCAAAGTACTTTAGAAGAAATGAAGATATGTTTTGAGAGTCCAGTGTTGTGTGTAGAAATTGCATGGTTTTGAGCATAATTAGATCATATTTTTGGTGCCATTTGATGCGTTTATGTGTTTATTTTGCTCCGTTTAGGTGATTTTAAAGTAGGAGTTGAGAAACGGCTAGGCGAAACAATTTCACTCATTTTTGGAAGAAAATGTGGTAACTCCTGTTACCACTTAGGAGTACAAAGTTAGTAACCCCCGTTACTAGGCACAGGAGTGGAGCTTTTGGCGAGAGAAGAGGGGTAACGCCTGTTACCCCTGTGCAGAAGGAAAGTGGTCACGCCCGTTACCACTAATAAAAACGTTATGGCGATTTCAAGCAGTAACGGGCGTTAACAAAAAATGTACATGGAGAGGTAACGCCCGTTACCTAGGGCGGTGAGAGAATTCTTTGGGCTGCTATATTAGTGCGTTTTTGGAATCGTTTTCAGAGAGCTTTTCTTTCAAGGCAAGACCTAGGGTTTTGGAGAGAAGACAAAGAGTTTCAGAGATTTTCCAGAGAATTCGAGAAGACGAGAGGATTAAATTCTTAGAACAGTCTTTGGTTTTATTGTTGCTTTAATTTACAAACTAATTCCTTTAAGTTTATTTTTGATTAGTTTTTGTATGTTAGATTCATTTTTAGATATTACTGAATGTTTATGCTTTTGTTTTTGAAACTTTGTTTAGATTTGATGACTATGAATTATTTTAATGCAATTTCCTTTAGTTTTATGAGTTTTGTTTTAATTATGAGTAGCTAATTCTCTAGGTCTAGGGGGAGTGATGATGATTGCATGATAGATGTTTGATAAGATGCTTGAATGACTTGTGTTAATTCTTAGTTTGAAAACAGGTTTGAATTGACTTACGATGGCCTGATAACCCTTAGCATGTGTCATAATTGCCTATAGATCGAAAGAGTGATGGTAATTTAGATGGTTTTCACAACTTGTAAGTTGTAGGGTACAAAGAGATTTGGTCCTAGCTTATACAACAGTAATCTTATTCCATGCCAAGCCGCTAGAATATTGAATTGTACTAGTCTTGTTCCTATGGTTTAATTAACTATTGGTGATTGTTGTAACAGCCCGAAAACCCGTCTGTCGATATTGTCCGCTTTGGTGGGCTAAGCGACACCACCCTCACGGTTTTGTTTCTCCCACTAGAATTTAAGCCCGAAGGCACCCAGCCAGGAAAAGGCCTCAATAGTGGGAGGTTTCCACCCACTTATAAAGTGGGCTTAGTTCACCTCCCCAACCGATGTGGGACGAGCTCTTTTAGCTTTACAGTCCACCCCCCCCCCCCATAAGAGCCCAGCATCCTCGCTGGCACACCGGCTCGGGCCTCGGCTCCGATACCAAGTGTAACAGCCCGAAAACCCGCCTGTCGATATTATCCGCTTTGGTGGGCTAAGCGACACCATCCTCACGGTTTTGTTTCTCCCGCTGGAATTTAAGCCCGAAGGCGCCCAGCCAGGAAAAGGCCTCTTTGGGTGTAAGGGTAGACCCCAAACCATCCTCAGATATTCTCCTGCGCAGCGAAAAGTAGCCAGGTTTTGTTCCTCCTGACAGAATTTAAGCCCACACACGGGCGCCTGCCCAGGAGGAGGCCTCTGCAGGGAAGAGGTATCCACCCCCTTATAAGGAAGGCTTAGTTCTTCTCTTCCTCTAATGTGGGAATTACATCCACCCCCCCATGGGAGCCCAGCGTCCTCGCTGGCACACCGGCGGGCCCCAGCTCTGATACCATATGTAACAGCCCAGAACCACCTTCCTGTGAATATTGTCCGCTTTGGGTGGGAACCGGATTAGACCACCCTCACGGCTTTGTTCCTGTGCCCACTGAAGAACCCAGCCGTAGTGCAGAACGCGTCCACAGGGTGAGGTATCCAAGTGTAACAGCCGAAAACCCGCCTGTCGATATTGTCCGCTTTGGTGGGCTAAGCGACACCACCCTCACGGTTTTGTTTCTCCAGCTGGAATTTAAGCCCGAAGGCTCCCAGCCAGGAAAAGGCCTGGCAGTGGGAGGTTTCCACCCACTTATAAAGTGGGCTTAGTTCACCTCCCCAACCGATGTGGGACAAGCTCTTTTAGCTTTACAATTGCGAGAGAAACATTGAACACTAATTAAGCACTTGGTTACACCTTGAGAGAGGGTAATACAAATATAAGTGACTAGGTTGTAGAATTACACTTGTCAGACGAGTATCATATCAGCTCTTGATTAAATGATTCATTACTTTTCCCCTACCTGTTTAGTTTACTGAGTTAATCCGTGTGTTTTAGTATTAATTGTGTTTATTTCTGGTTAATTGTTAGTCTCTGTTTTAGTAGATTTATAGATAACAACAACAATTGCTTTTCGTTGGTCTTTAGATTAGAGAAGGATATAGAGTAGTGATTGATTTCCCTTCCCTGTGGGTTCGATCCTATTTTACTACGCGTATGTTAGTGTACACTTGCACGATTGGTTTTAACTTGAGTGAAACACAACAAGAAGTTTTTGGCGCCGTTGCCGGGGAAGGCGTTTTAAGTCAATATTACTCAAATATTTTGATCTGGTGCTTTACACTATTATTTTACTTTGTGCTCATTATCTTTGTCACTGTGGAATTAGACTGAGGATTTCTTTTCCTTTGTGCGGTTTACGGTGCATGCGAAGACCTCAAGATCCCGAATTAGTTCCATATGATCCGGAAATTGATAGAACACTGAGTGCTATTAGGAGAAGACGTAAGAAGGAGAAAAAACCGATCACTTTACCGATGGCTGAAGCAGACCCACCACCACCACCGGCCATAAGAGATTATAACGTGCTACAGGCTGGAGCAATTCAGACTGCAGCTCGTGCCCCGATCGCAGCAAATAACTTTGAGATCAAACCATCTATCATAAACTTGCTGCAAAAAAATCCATTTTTAGGATTACCATTGGAGGATCCGACTTCACAGCTTGAGTATTTTCTTAAAGTGTGTGATACCTTCAAAATTCACAATGTCACTACTGATGCTATCCGAGTTAGGCTTTTTTCCTTTTCACTTAGGGAACGAGCTAAAACATGGTTGAGTATTGTCCCAAATGAATCCTTTCAGACTTGGGCAGCACTATCTCAGGCTTTCCTAGCCAAGTTCTTTCCACTTATCAAAACCACGAAGTACAGGAATGATATTCAAGGTTTCAGGCAGTTGGATGGAGAGTCTTTCTATGAAGCTTGGGAGAGATTTAAGGATTTGCAGAAGAAGTGTCCGCATCACGGGATTCTCGGTTGGTTATTAATTCAGACTTTTTACAATGGGATGTCCCCTACTTTTAGAGGAACGATGGATGCTGCAGCTGGCGGAACATTCTTAGCAAAATCTGAAGCAGTTGCTACCGAGTTGTTAGATAATATGTCACAAAACGATGTTTTTGTGCATGAGATGAGCCATTCGCAACCAGCGAAAGTGCAAGCAAGAGTCACAGAGTTGGATAGCCTAACCGCCATCAATGCTATGTTTGAAGCCCTTAACAAGAAATTGGATCAACTTTCTGTCAATGCAGTTGGGATACAATCCCAACCAGTTCAGGTAACATGTGAAATTTGTAGTGGTCCACACGAGTTTAATATGTGTCCTCATACCAATGCAGGAGAACAGGTACAAGAGCAGGCGAATTATCCAAACAACTTCAAACCAGCAAATGATCCCTACTCAAACACCTTCAATTCAGGATGGAAGAACCACCCTCACTTGTCGTGGTCTAATAATCAGAATGTTCAACAACCACCTCAACCTAGGTGGCAGTTTCAGCTTAGGCAGCAATTTCAAACACGACCGCCAACCCCATTTAATGTTGCGCCCCCTCAATAGGAGCAAAAGCAGGGATGGGAGATCGCACTTGAGAAATTCATAACCGTGTCTACGGGTCGACATCAGAAGTTGGAAGCTCAATTAGATTAAGTGGTAAATCGGACCAGAACTTTGGAGACTCAGATCGGTCAGATTGCCCAATCTCTGAATCTGAGAGGCCTAGGAATGCTACCGAGCCAAACTGAAAACAATCCTAAGGAGCATTGTCAGGCCATATTTGTAGGAGACAATAGAGAAAATGAAGGTCCGAAGATACTTGCAGGTTCGGATGTTGAGAAAATTATGCTTGAGCGAGTTGAAGAAGAAGATGATTTTAAGAAGGAGAACTTAGAAGAAGAAGTGATTTCAAGCAAGGAGAAGTCTGAGAACTTCACTACTGTTATACTTACTGAGGAATGCAGTGCTATTATTCAGCATAAGCTTCCCCCAAAGCTTAAAGATCCAAGGAGTTTTTCAATTCCTTGTACTATTGGTTCTTTGCAATTCCATAATGTTTTATGTGATCTAGGTGTTGGGAAAACGAGACAGAAACGCAGCGGAAATTTAAAAAAATTTCCCAAAAGATAGAATCGAAAACTTGCAATTCCTATTTCTAGATTCGTAGAGATCAAGAAACTCACTTAGGTAGTAGCTTTCTTGACACGTTTTGAGCCGCCCTCAAACGCGCTTTATGCGGTAATGGCAACCCGTCCCTCGAAAATCTCTTTCTACTTCAGAATCCATTGTAGGGACAATAATCCACACCAACCTAGATTCAAATCATGTTAGGGAAAGTGCTTAACAATATAACATAAAGAAAGAAACATGAAACGAGAAAGGCATGATTGAAACTCCCTTCGAAAACCAGTTTTGCGAAAGTAGAAATCTGCCCGCCATAAAACCCTCGTGAAAAAATTCATCCTTTAGGATATGGACGAACGGTTTTCACCATCTTCTTTGGTTCAATTTTTTTACTCCTATTCTGTTGGGTTCAGAATTGTTTCACCAGCCCTTGTGGTCGTTTTTCTTGATCCCCAAAAGTTCCTTCGAATCTTTCAAGACTTCACGATAGAGGCCCTCTAGAGAAATAGTCCACCAACCGCGACCACGATCCGAATAGGGAGGATGCTAGTTCTATATTCGGTGTTTAGGCTCTAAGGGGTTAGTGTATAATTATGGAGAATGAGAAATTTTGTATCACTCTCCCATGGGGTTCGAACCCCCTTATTTATAAGGGTAGGGTTCGAACCCCTTATCCCTTTTGGAAAAGGATTCCAAACTCCTTTTGGAAAGGGATATCTTGCTTGGAGACCAAGTCTCTTACTTTGACCAAAAGTCTCCTTTTGATCAACTTGGAAAGCAAGAATCTAGTCTAACTCTTTTAGACATTTAATTTTACTTTATTTATTTTACAATAAATAACTTGAAGACTAATAATTAATTAATTCATAATTAATTATTTATTGGACTTTATTTCTCCAAATTAGGACTTTAATATTAATTCAAAATTAAATCAAAGTCCATTAAACAATTAACACATTAATTGTTTAACATTTATACACATGCTTGCACGTGACTACACGTGTCCATAAGGACACGTGTCATTCACGCCTCCCACACGTGTGATTCACACGTGTGGGTCCCACCATTCGCTTAATGGTTCGATCAACTCGTTTAATCGATTCAAGCCTTTACCCACGTGACCGGGTTATTGTGTGTGACCCTCTAGGTTCTTAATTCAATTAGCAGTAACCCTAATTAATTAATTAGTCCACAGATCAAACGACCATAGTCTAGCAACAGGTGTTTGACCTCTAGTTGAATAAGAATGTCTCGATTCGACAGAACCTTTAAGTCATTGATTCATGTGAGATACAATCCTCCTACTTACTATCTCTCAACCAAGATCTAGGGTAAGGGAATAATCAGAATCCTAATAATCTGGTCTTAAAGCTAAGTGCATTTCATATCCATTTGATCTCAATCCAAGAAACCCTTTTCTTGATGTCTTGATCTATTGCCTTGGCCAAGGACTCCATATGGCATATGAATGACTTACCCAATAAAAGATCACCTTGTAAATGCAAGTGTAGGTTCTTTCTTGATTCTTATTCACTTTCATGAATCACTTGTGCAGCCCCAGCATAAGCCTTGAATCAGTTGTCTAAGGCGACACCCTTTAAAGCTTATACCTAAGACTACAGAGTTAACTCATAAAGTGACATGGAACCTCAAGTATAAGGATCAATTAATCACATCAATGACTCGTGAGATATTTCCTAATCTGGAAGTTTCCATTTCCTGAAATAGAAACTTCATTTCCCATTTAGGAACCTTCTCACACGGGGTACCTCAGTGAACTTACTTATGGAAGTAAGCACCCTCATGTATCATGCACGTATCAACTATACACTTTGCACCTCCATGAAAGAAGGTGGTCCTTCTTAAGGGCGTGATCCCACAAGCAAGCCTTAAAGGAGTCAGGTTGACACTCCCACTGTCTGTAGGACTCATCGGCTTGGAGTATTTTACTAATCATGACTTATGTGATATAGGGCTCGTTTCATGAACCATTTCACCTAAATGGTAGAGTCCTAAAGTCATCAGGATTAGAGGAGTTCTCATACATGCACAGCTAAAGTAAACGCATACCAAACAAGAGCATATAAAGAAGTGTTGCCTCAATTCGTTATTTTATTCAAAGATTGTCTGTGATTAGAATAAGAAAAAGTACAAAGCAGATATACAATCGGCTTTCTAGGGTACTATTCCAACAATAGGAGCTAGTGTGAGTTTAATCCCATTATCTACTTGCTGAAAATTAGGAGTAAAGGAGCTTACACCGACTAATATGATATTCCAACTAGCAGACAGATCGGTGAAGTATCCGATAGGAATTCTTGAAGATGTTTTGGTAAAAGTTGGAAGATTTCGCATTCCTACTGATTTTGTAGTTCTTGATATTGAGAGCGATGAGAGGATGTCATTAATCCTTGGAAGACCATTTCTGGCTACGGCTGAAGCGGATATAGATGTTCAGAATGGACGGCTCGCGTTCAAAATAGGAGATGAACGAATGGAGTTTAGGAATTTTGGTTCCATGACACCACCGGTGATTCCGGATAAGTGTTGCATGATTCAGGTTATAAGTGATACCCCAGACAGAAAGACACTATTCACGAAGAAAAGGGATGCAGTTGATTGGGAAGGAAAACCGAAGTCTCAGAGATCGAGAATGAAGGATGTTTTGGAATTAGATACTTGGAGATCAAGCTCCGGTTTTGAGAGTAACAAGAACGAGGTAACTCCTTGTGACTCGTTGCTTGGGGATTGTTAATCCCAATCCGGTCTTCAAAGTCAAGCTAATGACTATAACTTAGAACTAATTTTTTTTTTTCCTTTCCTTTTGTTTTTGTTTCCGTTGTTTTCATTTCTTTCGTCCTTGTTTTTCTCGCGTTAATTGAGTTGTCTCTCTCGTTTGCAGGTCACTTGATGTTTTACTAGTAAGCCCGTCTAGATGGTGCAAAGACCGTGATTTGAGCGTTATTGTCAATATTGAGGTCCATTTACTTTGTTCGTATGCGTATGCATGACATTGATTTTCTTTCATGAGGAGAATGAATTGTTGATATGAATAGATATATGTGTTTATGTGTTTCAAGAATGATGCACTTTGGTTTGATTGAATCATATAAGTTAATTTCGGTTAATTGACGTGATTGAGTACCATTCATTTTGTGTTTGTGTTTGTGTTTTAATTGTGTTTTGGGCGGAACAGTTAGTAACGGGTGTTACACCATTGCAGTTACCTTTTGGTAACACCCATTAACAAGGTCAGGCGTCCCAGGTAGTATAGGTAACGGGCGTTACATCCTAACAGTTGTTTTTCAGTAACGCCAGTTAATGGAGATAGGCGTTTGGGCCGAAAGAGGTAACGGCCGTTACCCCTTTCACGAGGTGTTACCGATCCGATTGGCCGAAAATCTAGGTTTAGGAAACACGTTTTTAGGGTTAAATTAATTCTTTTCCTACACAATTTCGGAATTTTCTCCCCCAAACCTATAAATACACTTGCACCCACTTATTCTACCTTAGAAGAGATTCAATAGTTTCCTTTGGCCAACCATTATCAATTTGCAAGCAAGAAGCTTTTCCACCAAGTCTACACACTCTCTCCTCCCTTGTGAATCAAAGTACGTCAATATCTCCTTTCTTAGAGTGAACTGTTAGAGCAAATTTTGCCAATCTAAGATTGATACCTAGGATTGAATTTGCATGTTAGGAATCACCTTGAGATTGAATTGATAAATTTTGAGAGATTATGCATGCTAGAATTAGGATTAATGCCTTGAATTGAATTTAACTTGAATTGGGTTAAATCCTTGAGGAATCCTAACTTCTAAGTAATCTTGAGTCCGAATTATGAAATCGAAGGTAAAGAATTTTGAGTTCGAATTGTAGATTATAAGCTAGTGAGAATTTGAGTTAGGTAGATTGAAGAACTTAAGTTAGAACTCACACCCTAGGCTTAAGCACACAAGGTGTTTGATAAATTGTCTAAGTGAATTGTGGTTGATTTTTATGTGCTTTGTCTTACTATATTTGTTTGATTTAGGTACTATGGATCGCACTTAGTGCTCTAGAGTCCCGGAGCCCTTCACTACTTCATCCCGATTGGACCATCAACCTTTTGGATCGGTCAACATAACGGTTAATGCTTTGGGTAACCCTTTTCAAAGGAATTTAACAAGGAACATTGTGTCTACTAAATTCTTCAAGGACATGTGGATGGAGCAGTTTGAGGTTTGGGAAGAAGTGAAAAGATTGTTTGACAACATAGGTTGGTTACCATTCCTTTCTAGGAAGGATACGACCTACGGAGAGATGACGGCCGCTTTCTTCACCACAATGAACTTCGATCCGGTGGACAACACCTTGACCTTCACTCTAGATGATATGGAAACTCGAGCATGGAGCGTGAGCTGAATAAGAGAGATTCTTCGTTTCCCAGCTAATGCCACTACTTCTTTGCCTAAATGGAGCGATACTCAGCGAGAGGTGGTATGGAGATCCTTTCCTTTGCGAGAGGATGTTCCTAGTTATTCCCTTCGATGCACACATGACAGCTATCTTGATTCTTTAACTTGGGTACTAGTCCATAGGATTTTAGCCACAGGATTTTGTGCTAGATATGGAAGAGATAGCCACATTACGGAGACTGAGTTGGGTATAATGTACATGATGAAGGAAGGCATCAAGTTTGATGGAACGGTTGAGTTTCTATGAAAGCTTCAGGAGACTGCTGGGAGTGTTACTGACACGATTGCTCATGGTGCTTTTGTGACGATGTTTGTTCGGGAGATGAATTGGAAACCGTAGGGAGCTTTGCCTATTGGCTTTGGATATGATATTGGTCCACAGTACTTGGAGACTGTGGGTTTGGCTATTACTTGGGAGAGTGGGGATCTGAAAGATTGGAACTTGCCATGGTGGTCCATTAGAGATAGAGATCGTCCCTGGCAGATGTATAGTTGGGGTAAGGCCCGGTTTGATGAGCTTTCTGAGAGGCAGAAGGAGCTTTTAGCTCAGATACCTGATAGGCCAGATGACGAGTTTGCGACTCTTCGCAGTGTCGCACCTATTGTTGCTGAGGCCAGCGATGAAGCTCCTGTTACTTTGAGAGGCGTGCGTGCAGAGTTAGCAGGATTGAGGGCTGATTTGACCACCGTAATCGCGAGAGTTGAGGATTTGGCACAGTATGTGGATGAGCGATTCGATGCGTGGGAGGCCAGGTTGGAGGCCAAGTTTGACGGGTTTAGTGCTCATGTTGACCAGTATTTTGGAGGACCCCCATCGCCCTGATTCTGTTATTTTATTTTTCTCCCCTGATTTCTAGACATTCTTTCTTCGTTTGTTCGTTGTTATGTTTGGATATTTTGGCTACACTTAGATTTTTGCATATGTTTGAATTCCTGAATTTTGTTTATGCAATAGTGCTCTTTCTTTACGTGCATTTGTGAATTATGTGTTAATTGTTCGATGCATGTTGATTGTCAATTGCCTGTGCACTTGATCCGTGTTTTCTAGTCACTTGTTCAGGTTTTGGAAGTTGTGCTACCACGTTGCCGGTTCTTCATTTGATCAGGGAGTTTTCTTGACCTTTAATTCTTTCAATTGCATGAGGACATTGCAAAGTTTAAGTGTGGGGGAGGTAGTGCATGTTTGTTATAAGTTTTATTGAATATTTACATGTTTAGATGTGGTTTCACTTATGATTTGCTAAAAATCGAGTAATTTTGAAAAATTTTGAAAATTTTCCCTCGTTTTGAACTTTTTCTTTGAAGTTTGATTGTTGAGCTTTTGCTAGAATAAGTTAGGCTTTTTGAATTGAGGAAAATTGCATGAGATTTGATGATTTAGTGTGTTAGTATGCCTTTATATTTTGAGCACTTTTGAACGAGATAATGTACTTTGCTTAGAAAGATGAGTTAATGATTTCCGAATGAGTCTAAGATTTGATTAGGATGCATTATAGTCCTATCGAGGCGAAATTTTGAGCTAATGAAAGATTAAGGAAGTGAAGTAGTCATTCGTTGTCGGAGGATTTTAAACTTTTCTATTTAGCCGTTTTTCATTAAATAACGTAATCTTATTAACCCCGCTGAGCCTAATTGTTGTGCAAAGATTTTCGTAGCCACATTATAAGCCAATGCACAACATAGAAATACCTACCTTGACAAATTTTACACCAAGGCTTGCTCATTTGATTATTATGGTAACTATCTATCTTTTGACCCTTTTTATTGTAAAGAAAAAGAAAAAGAATGAGAAAAGTGTGAAAAGAGAAAAAAGGAGAAAGAGCAAAAGAAGAGAAAAGAACATTATGTAAAGGGTGAAATTGAGAGTGTGGGATTCAATTGAAGAAATTGGGGTGATTTCCGTGTTTAATGGCTAATGAAAATGCCGTGTTTTGTATAGATTGAATGATGTAAATTTGGTGAGTAGTCACTTGATCCAAATTTTCATAACCTTACCCTAAGCCTACATTACAAGCTCGAAAAGACCTACCGATTCTAAGTCTTGATTTAATTCCATTAGTGGAGATAGGTGCGAAGAGTGTATTCCGAAGTTGATGATTAGAACTTAGAAGGGAATTGTAAATTTTTCATTCTAATTTTTGTACATTGTTTCGTTTGATTCACACACTACACAAGGGTATACTTTTCATACTAAGTTTTGGGGATCTTATGTTTACGAGTACTTGATTGGATTAGCTAGACTTGTTTAGGCGAAGGTTTGATGATTGCTTTGAGGGGGAGGTTTGATGAGGATGTGTTTTCTTAATTTCCATATTACTCGGGGACGAGTAATATTCAAGTGTGGGGGATTTTGTTGTGTGTAGAAACTGCATGGTTTTGAGCGTAATTAGATCATATTTTTGGTGCCGTTTGATGTGTTTATCTGTTTATTTTGCTCCATTTAGGTGATTTTAGAGTAGGAGTTGAGAAACGGCGAAGCGAAGCAATTTCACGCATTTTTGGAAGAAAATGTGGTAACTCCCGTTACCACTTAGGAGTACAAAGTTAGTAACCCCCGTTACGACAGGAGTGGAGCTTTTGGCGAGAGAAGAGGGGTAACGCCCGTTACCCCTGTTCAGAAGGAAAGTGGTAATGCTCGTTACCACTAATAAAAACATTATGGCGATTTCAAGCAATAACTGGCGTTAACAACAAATGTACATGGGGAGGTAATGCCCGTTACCTAGGGTGGTGAGAGAATTCTTTGGGCTGCTATATTAGTGCGTTTTTGGAGTCTTTTTCAGAGAGCTTTTCTTCCAAGGCAAGACCTAGGGTTTTTGTGACACGCCGCTCGTTCGAACGTAAAGGTTTGTGCCACGTGTGAGCTTATTTTCCGTAATTATATTTATTTTCACTTTTATTTGATGTATTCATATTTATTTCTAATTGTTTCTTATATGAATTATTTGAAATCATATGAAATATGTGATTTAAATGTCAATAAAATGCCTTAAGTGAAACTACGATGTGAATTTTTGTGAATTATGAATTTATGATACGTGAATTTTATTCCTGAGCATGCTAATTTCATGAATTATGTGAAATACGTGATTTAAGGATGTAATTGCATGATTTTAAAATGTGTGGACTTAATTGAAAATTTGGTTCTGGGATCTTATTTGTAACTTTTTGAAAGTTTTGGACTCATTTGGAAAATGAGTCATTTTAGTACACTTGTGTATATTTTAATTTATATCTTGAGCTCCAGCACTCAGATTCGAGTGCTGTCTTCGACGTTCAACTCCTTTCGACGACCCGGGCGCAATGGAACAAGTTTTGTAATTTTTAGATGTCGTTTCGACCCCTGATGAAGCAGATTTCAGTCTCACTCGCCTAAAACACCCCTATGGCCTATGTTGGAGTTATTAAACCTAATCCCCATCATTTCCTTGACTTAATTACATCCTAAATCACTCACTCTCTCTTCCCATACCTGCTGCATCAATTCACATCAGAGAAAAAGGAAAAAAAAAAACATGAGAAGAGGAAGAAGAAAGAAAGGAAAAGAAGAACCACCATTTTCATACCATCTTTGAACTCAAGACCTCCGATTCTTTGCTCCTTCTCCATGATCAAGGTATGATTCTTGATGATGTGAATCATAAGATAAGGCCACACTTTGATCCAAATGTTGATATGATTACAACTCAAGATGAACCAAGTTATATTGGACCTATCACAAGGCCACGGTCCAAAAGAATGCAAGAAGAAGTTCAATATCTTTTGATCCAAATAACTCAAGATGAGCTCCAAGAAGACAAGTATTCAGCTGGATCTAACCCACCTTGTTTCAACGTTTTAGTGATCGAATTTTAAGCCCAAATTTTGTTAAGTTTATTGTAATTTGGCCCTGAACTATTATATTATACTTTGGGCCATCTTTTTTATTTATTTTCCATGCATTTAGATTAGGTTAAGCCCATTTTATTTATCCTAAAATGAAAGAGGCGGGAATAGCTTGTCTTTGTAACGCCCCAGTTTTTCAGTTGAATAGCATGACGTATGTGTTTACCAAATTGCGCGAAATAATTGTTTATACGTGTTTTATATATTTAAATCCTAATGTTATTAGTACTATATAATTAGTGCATTTTAATTTAAATGATATTAACTACATGCATTTTAAATTAAATTGTATTAATCTATGCATTTGATTGTTAATTAAATAAATGTGTATACTTTGTTTTAATTGACACCTAAACCGTGCCTTTCATTATTTAATTATTACCAATTTGAAATAATGATATTATATCGTGCAAATTATTATTATTATTATTATTATTTAAAGGTGAATTTTATTTTGTTATAACTTATGAAATGTTAGGGATTTTAGATGCATGAGTGATATAAACGTGTTTCGTTTCTATATGATTTGATACCAAAATTTCGTGCAAATTTAGTATGTTGGTGATGTACGTGTCTTGTATATGAATATAGGTTTATTTCACGTTTTCGGGTTCGTTTGCATGCGTTTCGAATTTATTTTGATTTGGAATCCAAATCGGGGGCTAATGAGCAATTAGCGCACCCTTGGTTCCGTAATTGATATCTTGAGCTAGGAAACTCGAATTCGAGTTTCGTCAACTTCGCTGAACTTGCAACGAAAATTCGAGTTTAATGAACTTAGCCTTATATTTTCCCGAATTCAGTTGAACCACCGAAACTCAACCGAAAAGCGAAATGAGAACAAAACTGCCACCTTTTACCAAATAAATCATAACTTATTCAATTGTTGACCAAATTAACCATGGTTGGTGCCTATGTAACCCTAGTTAAGCCCTCTATCCTCCCATAACCCTCCCTCACCGAACCACACTCAGGAACAAAGCCAAAATCAGCAAAATATCCCCTGCTCCAGTTCCAGTCCCGTAGCCATGCCATCCCTTGGAGATTCAAGCTCAAATCTCTTCCATCTTCCATCCAATTCACAAGGTGAGCTAAGGATGATAATATACATTCATTAGGTGTCATTTTAAGCTATGCATCCCTAAATTTGAGCTTGTATGCTTTGAGATATGAAGAGATACATGAATAGTTAGGTTTGGCACCATATTCTTGATTCCATTCATTCCTTGATGATTTAGATTGATTCCAAGCATGAGAATGATTGTTTTGATCTCTTCTTTACATTTATGGTGATGTATTAGATGATGGTTGAGTCATTCATGAACCACTATTAATGGATGTTCAAGCTTTAGCATGAAATGATCTTCACACTCTCCACTTCACGTTTCAATGGTTTGGGAGCATGTTGGTGTGTTACTTTGGAGTTGTTTCATTGCATTTTTGGGTTCAATTGTTGGCTGATCATGTTAAGGAAGTTGTGGCATAGCTTTCCCCTGTTTTTCGTGCATTTTGGTTGCTGGTTATGGCTGGTCGCGGCCGCGATCGCGATTGGTGCAAAACCAGTCGCGGCCGCGACATACGTAGGTTTGCTGCGTTGTTTTCTCTCAGGTCACGCCCGCGACCTGAATCCTTTGCATTTCAGGTCGCCCCCGCGACCACTGTACACATTTACTCACGTTAAATGCATAAAATCCTGAAAATTCAGCCATTTTATTAGGTAGCGGCCGCTACCATTTTTGTGAAGAAATGGGTCGCGGCCGCGACCATGTCCAATTCTGCATGAATTTTTGATATTTTGAACGTGAATTGCATGGCTTTAATTGATTGTTTTGGTTCAATCACTTCATTAACATGTCATATAATATGTTATATTATGTGTTATGTAATTTCATGAGTTTTCGTCACCTATCTTTCGAGATATGTTTCAATGTGTCATTGTTGCTCTAAATATGGACATGCATAAATCCTTACTTGCAATGTGTGCTCTAATTGTTAATGTATCTCTTCTTTTATGGCTTGTATGATAGGTATACTTGTTATATGACGTGTTATGCTTGTTCATTGGTATTCTTGGATTGATTTAGCTTGAGATATGAAGAACATGATCTTGAACAAAGTTAAGTGATATATATGTGTTTCGATGCTTCATGTTTGAACCCTAAGTGATATCTTAATTCTTTTTGATAGCTTACTTGAATTGTATATATGTTACACTACGTGTTATGTTCGTTATTCCAAAGTCGTGGATCAAATTGATTTAAATGTGAAAGTTATGAACTTGAACGGCTTTAAATGATTCTTGAAATGAATGAAATGAACGTTTATATGTCTTTAAGACATTAATTGTACACAAGAATGTTTCTATGACATGATATCATATCTTATACCTTCATATCATATTAATTGCATTGCCGTGCGTCATATATGGTTCATTTGGGGTCTTGAGTCTCACGAACAAGTTACATTGTCTTTTGCACAGTTTTCTCCAGGGCGGAGATGCCGGGTTCATAGGACACTTTCAAGTCTTCTTGTCTTCTTGGTTTTGTTCGGTAAGATGCGTACAGGTGGGTTTCTCTTCTATTTAGTTAAATGACCCTATATACTCCCAACGTGTAAAGATTTCGGCCAAAAATATATATATGTATATAGAGTCGTTTTCCTGAGCCAATGATTTTAAATGTAAGCCTTATTTTATGAACCCACCAAATGTTTTGGCGAGAAAAGAATGAATGTTATGCACTGAATGGGGCCCAGGGGCTTGATGTGAGTGGGGACCCGAGGAGGCAAGGGCTGACGGTAAACCCTCACACTAGTCCCACTAATGAACGGCGGTACCGGACCTCGTCAGGAGATTGGCGGGTAAAGGGAGCTGAGTGCCATCTGGGGAGTCATGTTCCCCTTTTGGTCAATGAATGGATGGTTCGGGCCGATCACCCGGCCATCAACCGGAGGAAGAAGGTGTATATGACCGATTGAATCGAATCGATTGATTGTGCACAAAGAATGATATGCATGAAAGACTTAATGAATGAATGATTATTGAATTACACATGGTGTTGGTTGGAGTTGATGCACGCCCACTCGCCGGGCCACAAAAGACCTAAAGAATGAAAATGAACATTATAATCCCTTTTGATGACTTCTTTATTTTACCCACATGGGAATTGCTCTAAAACCCTCATCTGGGATTATAACTTGCATGTGAATGTTAAATATTGTTATATACGCTATTTATGCCTCATTTTATACCCACCAGTCTCGTATAGACTGGACCCGGTTTGTTTTCAGTCTCTTTGCAGGTTGGAGTGCTAGGCGGGGAGTCTAGTTCGTCAGGTCTATTGGTTGAGTCTGAGTCACTTCATCCGCATCTTGTAGTTTGATTGAATTTGCAAGAATGGATAAATGTATAACTATGATTGTGATTATGGAATTATGTTATGAACGAATTTTCGAGAACAGGTTGTTGTGCTAGTTGAAACCGTTATGTGGCTTGAAATAGTACTAGATTATATGCTATGCTTCTGTTTTGGCATTTATCCTTGTTATTTGATTTGGTTGCGACGGTTTAGTTCCCGCCTAGCCTAAGGAGTGAGTGAGTCCCCGTTCGCCGTGATCTAGCTCGGGTGTGGATTGTCCATTTCATATTCGGGTCGGGTCTCGGTGCGGGGGATGTGGCACCTTTTCGGTTGGGGTGCTACAGTCTCTTTGAATTCTGAATTGTCTCTTAGAATTCACATGCATACATCTTTAAATTCCAGCCTTGTATTTCATTTTTTTCAGTCAACTCTTAATGAATTGTGATTCAAGTGAGTTAAACTCTCTAGTTCTTGGCTGAACGTCATTAGGGTTTCAAACCCTCCACCGGATAATGTCATTTCCCGACTCATTATAGTCGACGGGGTGCATTACTTTCATCTTGATAGTGTTGGTTCCTTGCTTAATCTCCATGTTCTTGTGATTATTTTGCCCTACTTGAATCATATGTTTTGTTAGAGAATCCTTGAATATGCCATATTTGTTGAATAGTTAGGTTAAAGATAGAAATTCTTGAATATATGCTATCTTGTACGTAGGTGACTGAAATTGCATGAAATCTTGCATGTTTCTCATAGATTAATTGCTGTGTTTGTGTCCTTTGCCCCTACTTCGTTGCTGCTTTGTTTAAGAAGGAAAAAAGGGGATTTTTACAAGTTTTATAGCATGAAATGTGTTGAGGTTCTTTCTTCCTTGTTGCTGTCAGTTTTGCCGCTGTTATGTGCTAATTTAAGAGCTGTTTTGCTACGTTATTCTGAGCTGTTGCTGTTGTCAATTTTCTGCCTTAATTGCTGCTGCGTATACCCTGCTTCTTGTCCTGTTTTGAGATGTTGTGTTTGATGCGTTGCTGGTGCGTGTGTGTGATTGTGTTACTGCATTCTTTGTGCAATTTTTGCCTTGATTTTTTGCTCCATGACTGCCCTATTGCTGCTTCTATGCTTCCTTGGAGATGAGCCCTGCTGCTGCTTGTTTTTTTTTTTTTTTTTTCTGTCGTGACAGTCTCCCCGGGCGGGGAGAATTTGCAAAGGAAAGTCCCCGACCGGGGGACTGTTATGCAGAAACTTTGTGCCTGTTTTTCCCCTGCTTCTTTGTTATGTACATGTATTATGTTTGATTTCATGCATTAATTGATCTTTAATGTTGATTGTACGTATGCGCATGCATGTTATAATTTGTGTATGCTTGTAGGTACGTGTGTATATGTATATATATAATAAATTATGTAAGTAGTTATTATGGAATTAATTGAACACTAATCACACACTATACAGATATAAAATTTGCATGCATGTGTAAATGTAATGTAAATTGTGCATGTGTGTGTCTACGTGCATTTGTGTGTATATATATATATATATTATATTATATTATATGTTTTATATATAATATAATGTATGTTATATATTTTGATTTTAATTATAGAAATGGTTTTATTAAATTTATATATGTTATGATCTTAAATAATTCGACCTCGGGTGCATGACTTTCGTATTTTATTTCATGCTCTTCAATGCCTTCTTTTAATTGCTTATGACTTATACGTTATGTAAACATGTTATATTAAATGTTAAATGTCTTAAATTAATTTTATGGATTCATTAGATATGAATTTTACGTGATATGAATTGAACGCTTTAAATGATACCTTCTTGCATTTTATTTGCATGCATCGCATTCATTGAATCGCCGGGCGTCTAAATGGTACATGTTTGAGTCTAAGTCTTTAGTATTGCGTTTGTTTGTCTCAGGGGTGCTTCCGGGAGGAGTCGTGCCCGGAGTTTAAGTTGTTCGGGGTTGTTTTCTCACACCACACTACACTTTTGTTCTAAGGTGAGGTTTAGGTTCTTTTCTTTTTAGTTAAGCGACCTAAGACCCTTAAATGCTCGTTTTCTAGCCTGCATGCGACTAACTATTATATATATAGTTAAATACGTGTAATGTACAATATGTTTATGATCTTGTTATCAAGGTTTTGGTTTTCTAAAGGGCTATATCTACGAGCATATATGAGCTCACGTTTTAATGAAAGTTTAAGGTTTATGAAAGTTTAATGTTAATGTATGTAATGTTAATCATTGGCATTGAGCGAGAATGCAATGAAAGGTAATGTAATGGTAATGTTGGACCCCGGAGACGTGGGTAAGGGAGACCCGGGTCGGCCATGGGGTCGCCGATTATCACCCCTGTGCACTCTCCATCCAAGGTATTACGTTCGACCCTGGGATGTTGGGAAGACGTGGTGCTCTTGATGCCTTCGGAATGAACCGGGGAGGACTCGTGTGGGTTAGCTACGCCTCGAGGAATTTATAATGGCACTCATGTGGGTTGATAGCCCCTCGAGGAATTTACTTGTAACGCCCCGATTTTTCCATTCATGTGTTATATGTTATTATATTAATTTTCATAACATTATATGCAAAACATATATTCATGTGATTATATAAAATTGTTGTTAATGTGAGATTTGTATGCATTAATTGATAACGTGACTAATTGTTCATCTATGACCTTACTTGATTATTCCATAAAAATGTGAACTTAATTGCATAAATTCTTTGGAGTTACTTGATCATATTCCATGAGACAATACTTGATTGCATACACTCATATATTTCAAGGGCTTATGTGCAAAGTTGGATGACTCATGCCTAGTTTTGCAAGACTTTGATTATATCATATAGTTCTTCCAATTGATTCCATTTCATTTCATCTTCATACAAGAGAAACACACACACTCACACACTTTAGATCGATTAAAACACCAAGGAGGAGAAAGGAATATTTCATCATAAATCAAGCCATATTTTGAAGGATTATTAAAGCTAGGATCATCATCTCTTCATTTCATTCAATTTCAAGTTTATTCCAAGGTATGACATGGTTTGGTATGAATTCTTGAATAAGTGATTGGGTAGGATTCATGAATTGGATGAAGGATTCTTGCCATATTTGGGTTAGAAGTATGATTAGGATGATTAGAGTGGAAGATTGCATGAAAATCTTAGATTACATGAAGGTTGGAAGCATGTGTATATATATGGGGATTTCTTGATAAATTCTTGTCACTTTGATGCATATTTCTTGGTTGAAATGATGGATGGTTGAAGTATAGTGTGTATTTGATGTGTTTCAATATTTGTTATGAAGTGATCATGAATTTGTGGATGTTTTGGTGATTTTTGGCATGAAAATGCCCTGTTTTCCCCTGTTTTGTTGCTGCTGCGTATATGGTCGCGGTTTTAGTGTAAAAATGGTCGCGCCCGCGACCCCATTTTGGCCAACTTTCGACTTTTGAAAAAATTGGACAAAAATTCAGAAAAATACGCGACCAACTCCAGAAACTACATTTCATCCAACTTCAAACCTACGCCATTTTCACCTCGGTTTGAATTAGAAAACTTGCCATATACCGTCGGAAAGGTATTTGTGTCTACTTTCATATCCAACAAACAAAACTCAATTCCCACTTCTAGAATTAAAGATATTCCAGTTTTCCCTCAACATGTACATTTTCTAAAATTGTCCGTTTTTGCCAAACTTCACTAAAACCTCTATTATTGCATTCTTTTCACTTCTTTGCTTCCGTAAGTGACCTATATGAGTTATAAACTTGGTTTAGTGATAGTTATGCTCTTAATTAACATTGCTTGATTGTTATTGCGTGACATATTGATTAGGACATTGCCGTGCGTCTTAAGTGGTTCATTTGAGTCGTGTCTCACGAACCTTGCCCTTATTGCACAGATTTCCTTCCTGTTGACGAGGAGCACGCATCGTAATTATATCCTTGTTTTGGTCATCACAGGTGAGGTTATTTCTATTTGTAAAAGAACCCTACAACCCTATATGATTTTGGACCAAAACAAATAATTATAACTATACTTTTCCGAAAATTGAATTGTTACTTCATTGATCGATTGATATTGTACCGAGTAATTGTTATTGATATTGAATTGATTGATTGATTGTTTTGGCGAGTAAAGCATGTTCACTTTGGGCCCGAGGGTAGTGTATTGAGTAATCCGGGGAGGCATCGGGCTGACGGTGATCTCTTGCACTATCCTCACTTATTGTTGGGGTCACCCCTGAATCCACCAGGAGGTTTGGTGGAGGAAGGAGCCCGCCGGGCGTAGGGACTCATGAACCTTATGCCCAGATTGATCGGGTGGTGGGGCCTTGCAATCCCACCATCACCCAGAGGAAGAAGGGTATCGAAACTGCTACTTGTGCACCGTAAATGATTGCGTGATCACTTAACTCGTTAATAATTTAATTATTGGTAATGTTCACTAATTGAAGTAAGGTTGGAGAATTGCCCTCACTTGCCGGGCCACTTATTGAATGAAATTATAATGGATGGTATTGTTAAATTGAATAGTTGTAATCTCGGGCGAAGATATTTCCTTTATTAAGCCTACATTATTTCATCTGTAAAAGCTTTACCCGGGATTATAACTTGCATATTAATTGCGCTAATATTTATTCATAAACCCCTCACTCAGTCTTTCATAGACTGACACCTCACATTTTCAGGTATTGCAGGTTGAGTGCTAGGCGGGATTGAGTCAAGTTTTACCTCTTTTGGGTCTAGCATTATCTTTCTCGTGTTTATGTACATTATAAATACATTATAGCTCTTAAGAAATATTTGGCACTTATGTATATATTATGATTTATACTTGAGACTTTGAGCATGTAAATGGAAATATTGTTTTGGGACATGTTGGTATGAAACGGAAAATGGGATCATGAAGTGAATGTACATTATTATGTTTTCGTTTTGTTATGCATTGTTGTAATAATTGAGGGTTAGCCCACCTAGCTAGTGTCCATTTTTTTTTATTGTCTCCCGTTCGCTATAGTTTAGTTCATGTATGGGTCGTCCATCTCATATGTGAATTGAGCTATAGTGCGGGGATGTGGCATCTTTGCGCTTCGGGTGCTACATTACTAATGAATGCTTAAGGGTCAGCCAACCCTTCCATCACCGAAGGGGAGGATTGAATGTGATTTTTGTTTTGTATAACGTAATGCAATGAGAAGTAATGGTGGATGCTCGTACTCGCCGAGCTTAATGAAATGGTTGGATTATGGAACGGGAATAGAGTCTTTATTAATGTAATTTATACGTATATGATATGTAATGTTCTTTGAAAATGATTTGGTATGCAAAACCTATTCCCGGTTCATAACCTTTATCTTTTACGTGCTTTGCTCTATATATGTATAGTGTGTGGTTGTGCGTTAGCCCCTCACTCAGTCGAGATATGACTGACACCTCTCCTTTTCCCACTTTTAGTTTGTAGGTCTTTTGAGCACGAGCTAGGCGGAGAAGTGGGTCGTTCGAGTCTCACTTTTGGGTATAGGTCGTGTTAGGTGCATTGCATTATATTTTTGACAAGTACTTAATGATTTGATCTTAAATTATATTTTGTTATGTAAATATGAATCGATACGGATTTGTATAATTGGATACTTGGTGCGTATGTTTGATCTTGAATTTTATATTACTAGGACTCCCTGCTTCCGCTATTTGTTTATTTGTTGCGCGCTCTGGTTTAGGTTTAGCTCCGCCTAGCCTAGTGAGTGTGTGGTCTCCCGTTCGCTTAGACTTGGGCTCATGTATGGACTTTCCATTTCATATGTGGGTTCGGGTTTAGGTGCGGGGGATGTGGTGGCCCGCGTTCCGGGTGCTACAGTTTTGGAGAGAAGACAAGGAGTTTCAGAGATTTTCCAGAGAATTCGAGAAGACGAGAGGATTGATGTAGCACCCGTGCGCAAGGTACCACATCCCCCGCACCGAGACCCGACCCGAATATGAAATGGACAATCCATACTCGAGCTAAATCACGGCGAACGGGGACATACTCACTCCATAGGCTAGGCGGGGACTAAACTTTCGCAACCAAATAGGAAAATACAACAGAAACATTACCAATGCGGAAGCAAAGTACTTCCATAAATAACAAGGTAAGCAGAGAGTAACGGGTTCAACTAGCATAAATACCTAATCCCGAAATTCAATAAAATCATAAAACATCAATATCAGATTCTCTCTGTTCCTATAAACTTATTCAGAATTCCTGACAGTAGTAACAATCAATACATTCTCCATAACTTAAACAAATCATAGTTCAATATGCATATGGACAGACTCTGACTTAACCGAAAGACTTAATAGACTTGACATCCCGCCTAGCACTCCAAACCTGCAAGAACACTGAAAACAATCCGGGTTCAGTCTATAGGAGGCTGGTGGGTATAAAATGAGGCATAAGTAGCATATATAACAATATTTAAACATTCACATGGAGGTTATAATCCCAAATGAAGTTTTTAGAGCGTTTCCCAAGTGGGTAAAATAAAGAAGTCATCAAAAGGGATTATAACGTTCATTTTTCATTCTTTAGGTCTTTTGTAGCCCGGCGAGTAGGCGTGCATTATCTCCAACCAACACCTCGTGTAGTTCATTAAACATTCATTCATTCTTTCTTTCTTTCATGCATTTCATTCCTTCGTGCACATTCATAGACATTTACACCTTCTTCCTCCGGGTGATGGCCGGGTGATCGGCCCGAACCATCCATTCATTGACAAAAAGGAGAACATGACTCCCCAGATGGCACTCAATGTCCATTCCTCGCTAACTCCTAACGAGGTCCGGTTACGCCGTTTATTGGTGGAACTAGTGTAAGGGATCACCGTCAGCCCATGCCTCCCCAGGTCACCACTCACACCAAGTCCCTGGGCCCCATTCTGTGCATTCATTCATTCTTTCTCTCCAAAACTTTTGGTAGGTTCATAAAAGAAGGGCTTTGCTTTAAAATCATTGACTCATGAAAACGACTCTATATACAAATATACTTTTGGCCGAAATCTTTACACATTGGGAGTATATAGGGTCTTTTAACTAAATAGTAGAGAAACCCACCTATTCTTAGCTTACCAACCAAAATTAAGAAGAACAAGAGGACCCGGAAGTGTCCTAAGAACCCGGCAAGTCTCCGCCCTGGAGAAAACTGTACAAGGATGACAATGCATTCGTGAGACTCGAGACTCTAAATGAACCATATATGACGCATAGCAATGCATTGATCATGATATGAGATGCAAAAGAATAATAATTCATGCTATGAGGTCATATAATCAAGCAACTTATTAAAACATTCAATACGGGGTGGATTCATTTTCATGCGTTTGCTATCTTTCATATCTTGCATTCATTCGAGCCATAAACCATATATGATAGGGATAACATAGGTTATGTGTAACGCCCCGTGTTTTCACACGTGCAGGTAAGAGTTACGTGCACATGTACATTTAATTATATGATTTCATATCTTGTTTTATTAATTGAATTCGTTTCTAATTTGATTTAATTGTTTAAATTTTATATATGAATTCCAATATGTGCTATGAATATATTAACGAATTTGTGAGAATGTGAATTTTGTGAATTTGGTGTTAATTGAATGAAATTATATGTTTCGTGTAATTCGCGGACTTGATTGTAACTTATTTGAATGTTTTGGACTCAATTGGAAATTGAGTTTGGGGCTTAATTGCCACTTTCTGAAAGTTTAGGGACCTATTTGTATATAGGCAACCCTGAAAGGTTTTCGCGATATCTTGAGCTCCGGACCTCGAAATCGAGATCCGTAACCGGCATTGAACTTATTTCGACGTTACCTATCCATTAAACTTAACCTTGTATCGTTTCGATACCGATTGAACCTTCGACAACGAACCTTTCCATAGCCTTAACTTAATAGCTTGTTGAACCGTTTACTAAACGAACCGGACTTGAACCGACCCGTATCCTACCCATTTAGCACTAAATATCAGCATTTTCCTCCTCCTTGCTCCCACTTTTGATCGATCAATTCATCCCAAGAGAGAAGCAAGAGAAGCTCCAAGAAAACCCTTGTTTGATCAAACTAACTTTGAGCTCAAGATTAACCAATCTTCCATCTTCTCCCAAGGTAAGGTATGGATTGATTTTCCCTCATTCTCTTCTATCTTTTCTTCCATGGAAAGCTTGGCATGAGTGTAGGATTCTTGGGTTGTGAATATGAGCTTGAATTGAGGGTTTGAACTTGATCCTTAGTTTTAATGGTTTAAAGTGAAACTTGATGCTTGATAAATGATCATTATAACTTCCTTATCATTTTTATATGCTTGGATCTCATGTCGGTTGTGTATAGCATGATGTGCCATTAATGGAGCTTGAAGCTTCCATGGATGAAAGCTTGAATTTGGGTGATCTTTTGCCAACTTTGGGTGTGAATTCTTGCACATATGAATGGATTGCATGATATATGTGAATTATATGAATTGAGAGCATGTCTAAGAGTGTACAAGAGCTTCCCTGTTGCTGCCCCTGTTTTGCAAAGCTTTTCCCTCGAGAAACAGAGCTTTTGCTCTGTTTTTCTTGGCAAAACGATGAGCTGACACGGCCGTGTTAGCTTTGAACTGAAAATGGACACGGCCGTGTTGGGCCCTCGACTTTGATTTTTTCTGAATTTAATCTCGGACACGGCCGTGTCCAAACGCTTTGAAAACTCAACACGGCCGTGTCAAGCCCTCGACTTTGAATTTTTCTGATTTTAAACCTCGGACACGGCCGTGTCCGTTTCCTTTGAAAACTCAACACGGCCGTGTCATTTGTAATGGCAGCTTTGGGGGAACTCTTTTATTGCTTGTTTTGCATTTATTGCTAGTATTTGTGAATTATATGTAACGTGATTGTATTAAAGTTATGTTTTATGATTGATATTTGATATTGATGACCATATGAATGAAAATATGAAAGTATGAACGATATGAACGGGAACGAATACGGTTTTACCGTATATTAAACGAAACTTGGTGAATTATGTGTTTAATTGAATTCTATGATATTCATGACCATAATTGAACATATTATTGTATTTTAAGCATTCCTTAACATGATATTGCATAGCCGAGCGTCTAATGTGGTCATGATCTAGTCTCACACTACCTTTGTCACACAGATCTTGATCCCGTGGTTGACGAGGTCGGGCAGTGAAAGCTTTGTCGGGTTCTTTTTGTCTACCAGGTGGGTTTTTCTTCTATTAGATAACAATATGACCCCGAACACCTAATGTGCAAGATTTTGGCCAAAACCCTATATAGGTATTTATACCAAGCTTTTAATGAGCAAATGTTTTAAACGAAAGCCTTTTTCTTGAATATCCTACCAAATATTTTGGCGAGTAATGATTGAGTGATCACAATGAATGGGGGCCCGGGACTTAGTGTATTGGTGAACCGGGGAAGCATGGGCTGACGGGAATCCACATATACTAGTTCCAACAATTTCGGCAACCTGGATTTCACTAGGAGATTAGTGATTGAAAGGGGACCCGCGCTTTTGGGGATTCATGTACCCCTCTAGCATTAATGAATGAGGGTTCGGGCCTTGCAAACCCGTTCCCTACCCGGAGGAAGGAGTATATGAATGAACGAATGAATGTTCTAATGAATGTGCACGAAAGAAAGAATGCATGAACGAATGAATGAATGAATGAATGATTAATGAATTACACGAGGTGGTGGTTACAGATAATGCACGCCCTCTCGCCGGGCTATTAATGACCTAATGAATGAAATGAATTGTTATAATCCTATTCGTTGTATTTATTTCCCACTTGGGGAAAAAGGATTCAAAACCTCGAATAAGGATTATAATTTGCATGTACGTGTTTAAATTCCGTAATATTATGATATTATGCCTATCTTTTTATACCCACCAGTCTGTCTAAGACTGAACCCGGAGTTGTTTCAGTTGTTTTTGCAGGAAGGGGGATGCTAGGCGGGATACCAGTCAGGGAGAGTCTTGCATCGTGTCTAGCCTTTCCTTTACACGCATATGATTACATTTTGTTCTTTTGGATTTTGTTATGTTTCGAGCGTACATGGATATGGTACCTATATGTATCTTACATGAAATATTGGTACATAGAGCGTATAGCTCAATATATGAATTACATGTTGGTACCTAGAGCATTTAGCTCAATATATAATATATGAATGATTGCTTCCGCTTTTCTATTGCTTTGTTGTTACTTTGATTGTTGTTGGGGGTTTAAGTTATAGGCTAGTCCCGCCTGGCTTAGCGAGTGTGTATGTCTCCGTTCGCTATGATTCGGCACGTGTATGGAAATCCATTTCGTATACGGGTCGGGTCATGGTGCGGGGGATGTGACGTCTCGCGCTCGGGCGTTACATTATGATTGCATAAGACATGATATTATATCATGGAAACGTTCATGTGCACGATTAATATTTCAAAGACATTTAAACGTTCAATACATTCATTTCAAGAATCATTCAACTTCATTTAAGTTCATTACTTTTATAAATCATATCAAATAATACGTATAACACATAGTATACCATGTATATAATTCATATAAGCTATTAAGAAGAAGTAAGATATCACTTAGGATTCACACATGAAGCATCAAGGCATACATGTATCATTTAAATTCGTTCATGTTCCAAGAATTCCAATTAATGAGCATAACACGTCATATAACATGTATGCATATCATACAAGTCATAAAATAAGAGATAAGAAACAATTAGGGTTCATCTCTAAGAGCAACATTCCATGCATGCAGACATTGGGAGCGATAAAGACATATGAAGCCATAACTCGGAAAATTTTCAACCAAAAATCATAAAACTTCATAACATACAAGATAACACATTATATAACATGTTAATGAAGTGAACATGCTGGAAACGAGCCAAGGAAACCATTTAATTAACGTTTGAAAATGGAATTTTTCCTCCAATTTTGTCAAATCTCGAAACATGGCCAAAAATGGGTAGTGGGCGCTACCAAAAATGAACTAAATCTGGTCGTGGGTGCTACCTGAGAGAGCAATGCAACAAACACACTCACAGGTCGCAGCCGCTACCGTTTTTGCACTAAAATCGGTCGCGGCTTCTACCACCCAGTACCAGCAGAAAAAAATGCACGAAAACAGAGTAGATTCCATACCAAACCTAAACCAACATGCCCAGCTATGAAATGATAACAAATATGCAACAAAACAACTTCAAAACAACACTTAAACATGCTCCCAAAGTGATCAAACGTGAGATGAAGGCATATGTGATCATTTCATACAATTTCTTCAAATATCCATTAATGGCAACTCATAAATGCTTCAACTACCACATAATACACTACCATAATTGAAAAGAGGGAGTTAAGGTAACCATATTCATGCTTTAAATCATCCAAAAGCACCAAGGAATGCATGAGATTTATGACTTCAAAACCTAACTATTCATGTATATCCTCAAAACTCCATGGATAAAAGCTTAAAATTAGGGATGCTTGGCTTAAAATGAACCTTAATGAATGTGTAACATAACCCCAAACTCACCTTGTGGATTGGATGGAAGATGAAAGAGATTTGAGCTTGAAATCTCCAAGTAGGGCATGGTGACGGGAATGGAACTGGAGCAGGGGCTTGGGCTGATATTTCTCTTGTGTGTGAGGGTTAGTTCGGTTGAGGGATATAAGGTTCAGATAGTGAGCTTAACTGCGGTTCCAATGCCTCCAACTATGGTTAATTTGGTCAAGGTTTGAATGAGTTATGGCCTCTAAAGCACGGACACGCCTAAAAAATGGCCCGTGCAGTGTCCGACACGTGTCGGACACGGACACGGCTCGGACACGGCTCTGACACGTGTCGGACACGGCTGAAGGAGTGTCCGAAAAAAAAAAATAAAAAAAAAATTGGGACACGGTGTCGGACACGGCCAGGTGGAGTGTCCGACACGGCTCGGACACGGCAGGGCAAATTTGATCATTTTTTTATGCTTTTTTTAATATTTTTTGAATTTTTTGGAGAGAAAATTGAAATAACAAAACTTATTTTAGTTTTTAATATTATATATTTTTATAAATATTTTATGTTACATAGATTATACTTATAAAATATTTTTATTTTTATATAAAATATTTTTATTTATATATAAAATATATTTATTTATATAAAATATAGTCGTGTCGGAGCCGTGTCGTGTCCTAAAATTTTGAAAAAATCCGTTTCGCCGTGTCCGTGTCGTGTCGTGTCCATGTCGTCGTGTCCGTGTCCGTGCAACATAGGTTATGGCATTTTTAGTAAAGAGTGGCAGATTTGCATTCGTTTCGGTTTTCGGTTGAATTTCGGGGGTTCAAATGGTCTTAGAAAAATATGAGGCTAAGTTTATTAAACCCAAATTTTCATTACGAGTTCAACGAAGTTGACGGAACTCGATTCCGAGTTCCCGAGCTCAAGATAATCACATATGGAACCCAAGGTGCGCTAATTGCCCTTTAGCCCCGATTTGGTTCTAATCACATGAAATAAATTTAAAACGCAATCAAACGAATCCGAAAATATGAAACGAGTATACGTACACATTCATGACACACATATCTATAACATATTAAATTTCCACAAAATTTTCGAATTCGTTTCATATAGTAACGGCACGCAACTTGTCACATAAATGCATATCGTTCAAGAATTCATATAATTTCAAAATCCAACTAAAATTTAAGAATCCATTTTAAAGATTTATTAAAACTATAACGAATTAAATATTATTAAAGATTAATTAAAAATATAAATAGTAGTTATCATAAACAATTAATTAGGCAATTAAATAATTTAAACGCGTAATTCAGGAGCACACAAGTTATTTATGCACACGTGGTTCAAATAATCATAAACATTCCAATTCAAATATTGCATATATTTCAATTAATCACATATTTAACAATTAAATAATGAAATTTAAATATAGCAAACACTTATAGCTAAATTAATTCGCGCAAATTAATAAACGCATACGTCATATTATAATACGGAAAAGTTGGGGCGTTACAATTGAATTCTTAGAAAGATCTTTGGTTTTATTGTTGCTTTAATTTACAAACTAATTCCCTTAAGTTTAGATTTGATTAGTTTTCGTATGTTAGATTCGTTTTTAGATATTACTGAATGTTTATGCTTTTGTTTTTGAAACTTTGTTTAGATTTGATGACTATGAATTATTTTAATGCAATTTCCTTTAGTTTTATGAGTTTTGTTTTAATTATGAGTAGCTAATTCTCTAGGGCTAGGGGGAGTGATGATGATTACATGATAGATGTTTGATAAGATGCTTGAATGACTTGTGTTAATTCTTAGTTTGAAAACAGGTTTGAATTGACTTGCGATGGCCTGATCACCCTTAGCATGTGTCATAATTGTCTATAGATTGAAAGAGTGATGGTAATTTAGATGGTTTTCACAACTTGTAAGTTGTAGGGTACAAAGAGATTTGGTCCTAGCTTATACAACAGTAATCTTATTCCATGCCGAGCCGCTAGAATATTGAATTGCACTAGTCTTGTTCCTATGGTTTAATTAACTATTGGTGATTGCGAGAGAAACATTGAACACTAATTAAGCACTTGGTTACACCTTGAGAGAAGGTAATACAATTATAAGTGACTAGGTTATAGAATTACACTTGTCAGACGAGTATCATATCAGCTCTTGATTGTATGATTCATTACTTTTCCCCTGCCTGTTTAGTTTACTGAGTTAATCCTTGTGTTTTAGTATTAATTGTGTTTATTTCTGGTTATGTTAGTCTCTGTTTTAGTAGATTTATAGATAACAACAACAATTGCTTTTCGTTGGTCTTTAGATTCGAGAAGGATATAGAGTAGTGATTGATTTCCCTTCCCTGTGGGTTCGATCCTATTGTACTACGCATATGTTAGTGTAACAAGATTGGTTTTAACTTGAGTGAAACACAACAACATTGAGGTAGGTAACGGGCGTTAACAAGAATTGCACAGAGATAGGTAACGCCCGTTATCACTGTCGGCGAGAGATTTTAGGGTTGATATTTAAGTGTGTTTAGAAGCCTTATTTGAGGGGTTCTTCAGAAGAGTTCAGAGGAAGCTTGGAGACAGGAGCTGCTGCATGTTTTTCAGAGTTTTTCAGATAATCCAGACGAATTGATCGAGACTAATTCCATTTTTTTTGTTTTATTGTTGTTTTATTATTCAAACTAATTCCTCCCAATTTCAGTTTTCTTATGTTAGATTTAATTTTCCAGAATTGCTCGAATGTTTTTGAGTTTGATTCTTAGACCTTGTTTAGTTTTGATGAATATGATTTATTTTAATGCAAGTTCCTTTAGTTTTATGAGTTTTGCTTTAATTATGAGTAGCTAATTCTCTAGGGCTAGGGGAGTGGTGATGAATGCATGATAGATGTTCGATATAATGCTTGAATGACTCGTGTAATTCTTAGTTTTTTGAAAGCGGACTTAATTTGAATTGCAGCGGTCTGGCCAATCTTAGCATGTCTCAGAATTGCCTATAGATTGAAAGATTGATGGTGATTTGGATTGTTTTCATAACTTGTAAGTTGTAGAATACAAAGAGATTTGGTTCTAGCTTATACAACAGTAATCTTATTCCATGCTGAGCCGCTAGAATATTGAATTGCACTAGTCTTGTTCCTATGGTTTAATTAACTATTGGTGATTGCGAGAGCAACATTGAACACTAATTAAGCACTTGGTTACACCTTGAGAGAGGGTAATACAAACATAAGTGACTAGGTTGTAGAATTACACTTGTCAGACGAGTATTATATTGGCTCTTAGTTGTATGATTCATTACTTTCCCCTGCCTGTTTAGTTTACTGAAGTTAATTCGTTGGTGTAAGCTTTTACTTGTGTTTTGTAACGCCCCGATTTTCCATTCAATCATTATGTGATATTATATGTTACTTTACAACTTTCATCATAATATATGCATCCTATCTCTATGCATTTATATGAATTGTCCTTAACATGAATTATATGAACTAAGTGATGCAAGTGATTTAATTGCATTACATGCCCTTAATGGCTCCTTTGTGTAATTAGGGACTTAATTGTTTATTATGAATTGGAGTTAAGTGATCTTTTGTGTAGAGATAGAACTCACTTGCATTAATTCAAATAAATGGAGGACTTATGTGCAAATAGGGATGAAGCTCACACTTTCATGCAAGACTTTGTGGCATATCTTTTATCATCTTATTTCTTCCATATTATTCCATCATATTCCATTTTATTCCAAGAGCAAAATCACACACACACTCACACACTAAAAACCGACATTTACACCAAGAAGAGGAAGGAAAGATTTCTTCATAATTCAAGCTAGAGTTGAAGAATTGAGAAGCTAGGATCATCAACATCATCATATCTCCATTTCATCCATTTTTTCTTGGATTCAAGGTAGAACTTGGGGATTTTGTGAAATACTTGAATATGTGATTAAGGAGGGTTTAGGGATTTGATGATAAATTCATACATGTTGGGAGCTAGATGCATGCTTAGGAGTGAAAAGGAATGGAAATTGCATGAATATATTGAATTTCATGGAAGTTAGAAGCATGATCATATATGGGGTTTTCATAGTGAATTCTTGAGACTTTGATGTATATTCCATGGTTAGTTTGATGAATAAATGAAGTATAATGTGTATTTGATGATTTGAAATGATTGTTATGGTTGGAACTTGGTATGATTGTTGTTTTGGTTGGTTTTGGCATGGAAATCCCCTGTTTTTCCCCTGTTTTGCTGCTGCTGCGAAGCAGATCGCAACCGCGACCAAAAATAGAACAAAATTGGTCTCGCCCGCGACCCCATTTTGGCCAACTTTCGACTTTTGGAAAATTACATGAAAAATTCGGAAAAATACTTGGTCGCGGCCGCGACCATTTTGTGAAGGGTTTTGGTCGCGCCCGCGGCCCCACCAGAATCTGCATTTTGTCTAACTTCGGACCTACGCCATTTTCACCTCGCTTTGAACTAGAAAACGTGCCATATACCGTTGGAAAGGTCTAGGTGTGTAGTTTCATACCCAATAAACAAAACTTAATTCTAAGTTCTAGAAGTCAAGTTATTCCGGGTTTTCTACAGGGTGTGCATTTCCCAAAATTGTCAAGTTTTCCTAAACTTCACCAAAACCTTTCATATTGCATTCTTTTCACTTCTTTGGTTCCCGTATGTGACTTATATGAGTTATAAACTTGGTTTAGTGATAATTATGCTCTTAAGTGACAATCCTTAATTGTTATTGCATGATATATTAATTAGGACATTGTCGTGCATCTTAAATGGTTCATGCGAGTCGAGTCTTACGTACACTTGTCCTTGTTACACAGATCACTTTCCCGGAGACGAGGAGCACGCACCATAGTTATATCCTTGTTTTGGTCATCACAGGTGAGGTTTAATTTCTAGTTATACGTATAGAACCCGTACAACCCTTATTTGATCTTTCGGCCAAAATGTATAAATATATCTATAGTTTTCCATAAACCTCAAATGGTTTACAACTGAATTACTACTATTGTAATGAATTATTGTTACCGATATTGTTACTGAACCGAATTGACTGTACTGATTGAATTGATTGTGTTTTGGCGAGTAAAGCATGTTCACTTTGGGCCCGAGGGTAGTGTATTGAGCCAACCGGGGAAGCAAGGGCTGATGGGTAACTCTTGCACTATCCTCACCGATTTTGGGATGACCCTGAATCCACTAGGAGATTTGTAGCACCCGAGCGCAAGGTACCACATCCCCCGCACCGAGACCAGACCCGGATATGAAATGGACGATCCATACCCGAGCTAAATCACGACGAACGGGGACAAACACACACTCTATGCTAGGCGGGCTAACCCTTAAACCATAAAATCAGAGTAAACATTAAAGCGGAAGTATAAACTGAACTTATATCATATATATATATATAGCATGAGCCTCAAAGCTCCAAAAATAAGTCATATACATCATCAAATGCCTTCAAAGCTCAAAACATGTACGCTCCAAATTAACATTCTTATACAATGATCAGAAGTGCAATATGTAAGTGTAAGACCCAAAATACAAGAGCTAGATACGAATGCAAGACCTATGACTCGAGTTCCCGCCTAGCTCCCTTGACACTTGCACAACACAACTGAAAGCCAAACGGGTTCAGTCCAAAAGGGACTGGTGGGTATAAAAACAGGGCATAAATATAATATACGACGGTATTTAAACAGTCACATGCAAGCTATAATCCCAAGTGAGGTTTTTAGAGAATTTTCCAAGTGGGTGAATAGAAAATCCTCAAAAGAGATTATAACGATTCATTTACATTAGGTCATTATTGGCCCGACGAGTGGGCGTGCATTATCTCCAACCAACACCTTGTGTAGTTCATTAACATTCATTCTTTCTTTCTTTCTTTTCATGCATAACATTCTTTCGTGCACATTCAATAACATTTCCACCTTCTTCCTCCTAGTTGGTGGTGGGTTTGCAAGGCCCGACCACCCATTCATTGACCAAAAGGGGAACATGACTCCCCAGATGGCGCTCAGTGTCCATTCCTCGCTAACTCCTAACGAGGTCCGGTTACGCCGTTCATTGGTGGAACTAGTGTGAGGGTTCACCGTCAGCCCATGCCTCCTCGGGTCACCACTCACACCAAGTCCTTGGGCCCCATTCTGTACAATCATTCATTTCTCGCCAAAACATTAGGTAAGATTCATAAAATAAGGCTTTACGTTGAAAACATTTACCCTTTAAAACGACTCCATGTATATATATATATATATTCATTTTGGACGAAAACTTTTCACATTGAAGGTATATAGGGTCATTTATCTAATTAGAAGAGAAACCCACCTTAAACGGCAAAAAGGAGAACACAAGAGCCTCACTAACCGGCCTCGTCTCCAACGGAAACAAAATCTGTGCAAGAAAGGTGAAGTGACACTCAATATGACCATATAAGACGCTCGGCAATGTAATGATAATGATATGAATGTTTAAAAGATAAGATTATGTTATGAAAATGTTCATGTGCACTATTAAGGAATTTAAATCATACAAACAAGCCATTCAATCATTCGTTCACTTTCATTCGAATTCATAAATTCACATTTCATATCAATTTGATCCAAGAATTTCAAATATGATCATAGCACGTATTAAATCGCATTTCTAATTAGAAAATAGACAATTAAATTCATTCAATTTAATATCGGAAATTAAATAAAACATGAAATAGGTAACAATTAAATTCTATAATCAATTAATTCAAATAATATTTAAAATATAATAAACATATATATACGTACATCATAAATTCCCATGCATGCAAAACTAATCAGACACCAAATACAATTACCATGCACAAATCATATGCATTAACACAAAATAAACTGAAATTCATGCATGCATTATTTAAATTTAATTTCACACGTAGGTTGCATGCATTAACAATTTAACATAGCACTATACATATAAATACATATATATTCATACACCAACTTGCATGCATGACTTAAACAAACACCATATGCATGCATTCTAACTTATTAATCATGCATGCAAATTAATGTATGTCTATTTATCCACGAAACTACATAAGCAACCATAAAAACATGCATGAAACATTTACTTAAACAAATGCAGACCTTATCAATTTACATGCACACAGCTAACATGCATCAGTGTCAAGAAAGAAGGAAAAAAAAAAGAATAACAGCAGCAAACTGCAAACTGCACTCCAGAATCAATCTCCCTCCCCGGGGAGATTTTGTGCAGCAAAAGTCCCCGCCCGGGGAGCTTCATGCAGAAACCTTCTGCACAAAGACTACCCGACCGGGCCTTTTCACGGCCAAAATCTCCCCGCCCGGGGAGATCCGTTCCAGAACGAAGCAGCAGCAGCACACAAAGCAATCCCCTGTTTTTAGGCATGAAACAGAGCAGCAGCTAAAGCAACACCTAAGGCAATTGATGCAGCAACATAATGTATGAAATGCAGCAGCAAACTAGCCTTAACAACTCACACAAAACCATGAAACTGACAGCGACAAGCAAGGAAGAACGCAGCAGATTGACAGCAGCAACACAGTCCGAAAAAACAGGGCAAAAATCATGTAAAAACAGGGCAACAACTGATCTCATTTATCCCATCAAGCTCAGGTAAGTTAGACTATCACATACGCAGCAAAACAACACCAATTCAACATACAATTCAGTCCCAAGAAAGCTCAAACGTGAGAAGAAGGCAAAAGTGATCATTTCATGAATTTTCCTCAAAGTGCCATTAATGATATCTCATGAATACTTCAACTACCATGTAATCAATGATCATAAACGAGAAGAGGATGTCAAAACAATCATTTTCAAGCTTGGAATCACTCAAAACCAACAAGAAACAAATGAGATCAACATAAATGATCAAAACCTACTAAATCTCAAATTCAGCCAAAAATCCATGAAACCATGATCAAAATTGGGGATGCATAGCTTAAAATGACACATATTGAATGCATATTACAACCCTAAGCTTACCTTGTGGATTAATGGAGGTTTGGAAGAGATTTGAGCTTTGAATCTCCAAGGTGCACAAGGGTTACGGGAAAAACTGGAATGCAGGAGATGTTTGCTGAAATTGCTCTAAGTTATGAGGGTTATCTCGGTTTGGGGTGACTAAGGTTGGTTAGAGGGTTGAGTTAGCTTTCCAAGGAGTCCAACCATAGTTAATTTGGTCAAGAATTGTAAGAGTTATGGTCATTTTAGTAAGACATGGCAGTTTAGGCGCCGATTCGTTTTTCGGTTGAATTTCGGAGGTTCAAATGACTTTGGAAAAATATAAGGCTAAGTTTATTAAACCCGAATCTTCGATAAGAGTTCAACGAAGTTGACGGAACTCGATTCTGAGTTCCCGAGCTCAAGATATCAATTACGGAACCAAGGGTGCGCTAATTGCTCGTTAGCCCCCGACTTGGATTCCAAAAATCAAATTAAATCCGAAACTCATGCAAATGAACCCAAAAATATGAAACGAGCATATATTCATATTAAAGACACGTATATCTCTGACATATTAAATTTGCACGAAATTTCGGTATCAATTCATATAAAAACGAAGCACGTATATGTCACTCATAAGCAATGCAATAAGAAAATCCATAACATTACAAATAATATAAAATTTGAATTCGTAATTAAATAAAAGAAATGAAAGTAAAGTCAATGAAATGGAATGACATATTAATATTAATAAACATAATTGAATTTCATAATTGATTTAATAACAAATCACATTAACATATAAATTAGTATTAATAAAACTTAAAATATAATAATTAACATTTAATATAAAATTAAATATACAAAATTAAAATTATAAAGCCGAGATATTGTAACGCCCTGGTTCCGGAGGAACAGGTAAGCACGCCACATGTGCGTTTTGAGCGTAGGATTTATTTTAATTCTTTAATTTCACAATATTTTTACGTGGCATTCATATTTTTATAAAATTCATGAAACATCCTTTATGTGAATTATTTGATTTCATATCATTGAAAATATTATTTCATGGCACGGAAAATATTTATTTCATGAAACATCAATCGAGGGTGATTCCAAATTACCAAGTTGTCCCTAGTTGAATATTTCTTTAAAATTCTAGGGACTTAATTGCTTAACTTTCAAAGACCTAATTAAGCATATTTTAAAACCATGTATACTCAATTGCATAACTTCATGAGCTAGAGGATTAATTGGCAAATTAGCACATTTCACACATTTCAAAAAATGGGTTTTACGTTATAGCATCTCCAAGCTTCTTCCTTGTTAATTTTATCTAAAAATTTCCAACATATTCATCTCCCTCACTCTCGATTCCAAGGAACAAAAAAAGGAAGAAGTGATTTTTCATCCAATCATCAAGATTTCAAGAAATATTTCAAGGAATTGGGAGTTGATCATCATCATCTATTTTCATATTTTCATCTTCAAGGTTGGTTGTGCATGAATGGATGATTCTTGTGCATATTTGATTGAGCTAGGGTTTGAGGATTATGTGTTAGGTGGAGTAATTCCAGTTGGAAATATGATTATATGATCAAATCATGAAGTATGGCATGATTTATTCATGAATTTATGGGAAATTTGAGTTTGGTTGATCAATATGAGCATAAGCTTGAAACTTGGATTTCTTGATGATATCTCATGCCTTATGTGTTTAAGTGTGTTTTTATCATCTTTTGAATATTGATGCATCATAATTCCAGAAAATATAGGCTTGTGTTGATCAAAATGGGTATTTGTTGCTTGCTTTGTTGCTTTCCGTAGCCATGCTCTGTTCTGCTCTGTTCTTCAAATTTGCAGAAACTGGGAACGACCGTTCCCAGCCTCAAGGCATTGTGGGAACGGGCATTCCCACCCTTTCAAATGAAATAGGCGGCCGAGCATGGGAACGGCCGTTCCCATTTTGGCCTTGGCGTTGGAAGGGCCGTTCCCAGCTTCATCGCATTTTAAATTGGAAAACGTTGGCGCGATTTTGGGGGCTTACGGGAACGATCGTTCCCATTTGTCAAAGGGGTCCGGAACGGCCGTTCCCACCTAACTTGCAGAACAAAATTCTCTGCATAAAATTACGAAAATAGCCCCTCGATCCGACGACTTCTTTGACCCCGAATTGCTATAATATGTGCTATTATGTACTGAAACAACATGTTATCATGCCACATTGCATTTTCATCGTCATCTCGATACATTTCCGCCGTTCGTCATATTTGGTCCATTTTAGATCATGTCTCACGTATACACGTCGTGTTTGCACAGGTCACGGGGTTGTGGACGAGGAGCAGGCTCAGTAGAGTATATCCTTGTCATATTTTGTAAGAAAGTGAGGTTTTATTTTAAGTAAATCGAACCCTATAACCCTTATATGCTATTTTTCGGCCAAAACATATTATCATTATAAACGTTTTCAAAGTTATAAATATTTCAAGCAAGCAAGTAATGATTGTCATGATTATCAAGCAAGTTTGGCGAGTACATGATTGCACGTGGGCCCGAGGGTAATTCTTGAGCCAACCGGGAAAGCAAGGGCTGACGGGTAACTCCTGAATTATCCTCACATTGTTGGGATCACCCCCGAAGCCACTAGGAGATTAGTGGTGGAAGGAGTTCCGTGTCTAGGGGGTCATGTCCCCTACACACAACATGTCGTGGATAGTTGAGCCTTGCAAACTTACTATCACCCGGAGGAAGAAGGAGATTGGGAATTAATCCGGTATGTCGGGTTATCCTCGGGTTATTGCATGATTTCAAGCATGAAACTGTCTATGTGAGCACTAAATGTAATTGTATGATCATGTATTGAATTGATAAAGCAAGCACGTATTGTCACATTGGGTGTAAAGGTTGGAGAATCGCCCCTGCTCGCCGGGGTCACATGTTCATGAAATGATCAAGTTAAACTGTTAAAATGATTCGTTGTAATCTTGGGCAAAGAACGAGTTTCTTGAACTATATATCTATTTCACTTCCAAAGTCTTCACCCGAGGCTACAACTTGCATATGGTGTGTGATATATATTTATTGGCCCTCACTCAGTCTTCGGTAGACTGATACTTCACTTTTCAGGTACTTGAGCGCTTGGTCGTGCTAGGCGGGTGTCCGGTCGAGTCTTGCATTCTCAAGGGTCTAGTATTGTACCTTCATGTATAGCACTTTTTGGTATCTCATGTTATGATCGTTGTTAGCACATTTTGAATACCTGAGCATGTATATTATTAAGAGATGATAATGTATTGATAGTTAAGTTGGTATTTATACGTATCTATTCGATAAATATGGTACCTATATGTATATTTGAGTTATTGCTTCCGCTTTTGAATTCATGTTGGATTTATTTATGTTGGGGAGTGTCCCGCCTAGCTCGTCATTTTTATTGTCACCCGTTCGCTATAGTTTTGGTTTATGTATGGATTTTCCATTTCATACGTGGATCGAGGCTATAGTGCGGGGGATGTAGTGCCCTGGGGGTTAGGGTGTTACATCTACAGGTGGTATCAAAGCCCGGTTGCAAAACCGAGGTTCTCGAGTCGTGTCAAGTCAGTCTAGGTCGCACGGCATAGGATTACTTGCTATTTGGGGGTCTGCATTTCGTGGAATTACTTGATTTATTTGTTTTCTCGCATTACTTGAGATATTTGACCATTCTTGAATGTGTGTTTATTGCTATCATTGAATTATATGCACACATTTGCATGTATTAATCAGACCACGCATGTGTAGTGATTTGGTTTCAGGATGGATCGTGATAGACACTCTCGTGACCGATCCCCGAGACACAGGCCTCATCATCATCACCGGCACCATCGCCGTGAGAGATCACCTCCTCCTCCACCTGCTCAGGCACAGCCCCAAGATTTCATGAACGCCGTTGTTGGGCTGATTGATCAGAGGTTACAGGAAAGGGTACCTCCACCACCTCCAGCACCAGTAGCACCTCAGGAGAACCCTATTTCTGCTATTTTGCGCGAGTTTCAGAATCAGCGTCCCCCGAAGTTCTATAAGGGTGACGATATTCAGGCAGAGATGTGGCTGAAGGAGATCGAGAGGATCTGGCAGCTTATCCCTTGTGATACTCAAGAGAAGGCTCGCTGTACACTCACTTTGATCCAGGGCGAGGCCTATTCATGGTGGGAGAGCACACAGATTGTTCTAGAGGCAGCCGGGATAGAGATTACTTGGGAGGTATTTTTACGGGAGTTCAGAAACAAGTATATCCCTCCAGCTTCCCGTACGCGCAGGTTGAGGGAGTTCACCGAGCTGAAACAGGGAGGAAGATCTGTGGGGCAGTATATCGCCGAGTTCGAGAGACTTTCTCGCTATGCACCCAACATAGCGAATGACGACTTTCACAAGGCGATGCAGTTTGTTTAGGGATTGAGACCGGATATCCAGAAGGCCTTAAAAGCAGCTAATACGAGCACCTGGGCTAAAGCTACCGCCAAGGCCCTAAAGGTTGAGGATTCTAATATCGCTAGGAGAGCTACTCAGTGGACTGGACAGGCTTCGGGCTCGAGAGCAGGTCAGGGATCGAGCTCAGGAAAGAGGCCGATGGTTTACTCTGCACCTCCAGCGCAGAGGGACTCTGGGAAGAAGCTTAAGGCTACAGGACTGGCACAGAAGGGTCCGAGAGCTCCAGCACCACCACAGCCACCTCAGAAACCGGGCTGCAGATTCTGTGGGCTTCCTACATACAACTATGATAACTGCAGACGCCGGTTAGGCTTATGTTTGATCTACGGGAGTGACGAGCACATGGTAGACGGCTGTCCGGATCGTCGGGATCCGCCACCTGCAGGTCCGAGGCCACTTGTGAGGGCTCGAGCTTATGCACTCGCTGGGGAGGAGCAGGATGCTGAGATAGACCCCGCCGCGGTAGTTGAAGGTACTATTTGCATCCATGGCACAAACATCCATACATTATTTGATCCGGGAGCTACACACTCCTTTCTTGCGCATTCTATTGCTATTACTTTACCTTTGCCTGCTATGTGTACTTCTGTGCACTACCTAGTTAGTACTCCTTTCGGTAGTAGGCGAGAGACGGATCAGGTTTACAGGGATGTTCCAGTGGTGATTGAAGGCCGGGAATTTCTGACAGATTTTATCGTTATGCCAATGGAGAGATACTGGGCTATATTGGGGATGGATTGGTTATACAGGCATTGTGCTACCGTGGATTGTCGGGCTAAGAAGGTTCAGTTGGGTTCAGAGGTTATCACGGGCTGTACTTCGAAGACCGTACCCCTACTTTCGTTCTCAGAAGCTCAGAAATTAGTCAGAGACGGGGCTACAGGGTTCATTGCTTATATTCTGAACAAGCCAAAGGATCAGGTGAAACTGGAGGATACAGAAGTTGTGAAAGAATTTCCCGAGGTTTTTCCAGAGAAGTTAGATTCTTTGCCTCCTGAGCGAGAGATCGAGTTTGTGATCGATCTTTTTCCGAATGCCGAGCCGTATTCAAAGACTCCATACCGGATGGCTCCAGCGGAATTAAAGGAATTAAAAGTTCAGCTCGAGGCATTATTGGAAGTTGGGTACATTCGACCAAGTTCTTCACCTTGGGGAGCACCAGTTTTATTTGTAAAGAAAAAGGACGGAACTTTAAGAATGTACATTGATTATAGGGAGTTGAACAGGATGACTATTAAGAACAAGTATCCCCTCCCACATATCGAGGAGTTATTTGATATACTTCAGGGTTCCAAAGTCTATTCAAAATTGGATTTAAGACAGGGATACTATCAGCTGCGAATCCGAGCAGAGGATATTCCTAAGACAGGATTCAATACTCGGTACGGGCACTACGAGTTCGTGGTTATGCCGTTTGGATTAACTAATGCCCCTGCAGCTTTCATGGACATGATGCACCGGATTTTCAGGCCTTTCCTCGACAAGTTTTTGGTGATTTTCATTGATGATATTCTGGTTTTCTCAAAATCAGCCGAGGAGCACGCGAGGCATCTTAAGCTCGTTCTACAAACTTTGAAAGAGCATCAGTTGTTTGCTAAGTTTAGCAAGTGTGAATTTTGGATCGATCGGGTTTCTTTCTTGGGACATGTAATTTCAGGAAAAGGGTTGGAAGTCGATCCCTCGAAAATTGAGGCCGTGCTTGTAACGCCCCGGTTTTTCATTTATATTAATGTGTCGCATTTGCTTGTAAATTGAGCAATTAAATTATTTAATTATGTGATTAATTGTTTATAAGCGTTTTAAATATTTAATTTTACTATAAATTGTTATTACTTTATTTTATTTTGTTTTGTTTTATTTCAATTTAATATTATTTTTATAAATTTCGTTATTTAATAACTATTTCAAATTATTATTAATTGAGTGATTAATGTTAATTAAGTGTTATGTTAATTAATTATGCTTAACCATATTAATTAATTAATTTAATTTTATAATATCCGTTGACTTTGAATTTTAATTAATATTAGAATTTAAATGTTAGATATACATTATAATATGTGAATTATTATGAATACGTGCATGAGTGTTTAAATTGTGCTTCGTTCTTATATGAAATGATATCGAAATATCGTGAAAATGTAGTATGTCATAAATATGTGTGTTATGAACATGACTATATGCTCGTTTTGTGTTTTCGAATTCATTTGACGTGTTAACGAATTTAATTTGAATCGTGGAACCAAATCGGGGGCTAATGAGCAATTACCGCACCCTTGGTTCCGTACGTGATTTATTGAGCTCGGGAACTCGGATTCGAGTTCCGTCAACTTCGTTAAACTCGTATCGAAGATTCGAGTTTAATAAACTTAGCCTTATAATTTTCCAAAATAATTTGAACCTCCGAAATTCAACCGAAAAACGAAACGGCACCAAAATGACCACCTTTCACTAAAATTGCCATAACTTGTTCAAAACTTAACCAAATTAACTATGGTTGGTGTCCTTTTAACCCTAGTTCAATCCTCTATCTTCCCCTAACTATCCCTAACCGAGCATACCCTCACACAAGCCAGAAAGATCAGCCAAAGCTTCTGGCTCCCCAGTTTCCCGTAACTGTACAAACCCTTGAGGTTTTGAGCTCAAATCTCAATCAACTTTCATCCAATCAACAAGGTGAGTTAGGATTATGATATCTATTCTTCTCTGGTCATTTTGATCTATTTATCTCTAAATTTGAATCAGATTTCATGGGGTTTTTAAACATATGAATGAACAGTAAGGTTTTTGAAATGTTTGATGATTCCTTGACTTCGGTTGATCTCTAACATGTTTTGGTGATATATACATGATCCTTTTACTTCATTTATGGCTGTGTATGCTTGTATGGGTTGATTGATCACGTTGGGAGTCTCTGTTCTTTGTTCCATTTCTTCCCCTGTTTTCACGCATGAACTGCTGCCTTTTTCCTCCCAGTTTTTGCTGCGTTATTGGGGTTTGTTTCCAGGTTGTTTGTTGATTAATCGAAGTCTATTCTTACCTTATTTGTTGGCTTGAATTGATTTCAAATTGTGAGTGTGTGTGGCTTGGTTCGAACATAACATTTTTCCTCCCCTGTTTTTTTTTGGGTTGGTTGCTGCTTCTGTATCACTCTCCCCGGGCGGGGAGAGTTTCCTCTTGGTGAGTACCCGGCCGGGTACTCCTGCCACAGCTTGCAGAAGCTCTCTGTACTCCCTACCCGGCCGGGGATTTTAGAGAAGGATTGGCTACCCGGGCGGGTAGCTACTGCTCTGCTTCTCTGTTCTTTTCTTCTTCTCTCTTGCTGCTTTCTTCTTCTTCTTCTGTAGCTTCTGTTCCTTTCTTCTCTTCCTTCTTTTCTCTCTTTCTTCTGTTGCTGTATTTCTTTGTGTTGCTGTGTGTGTGCTGTACATATTGTATATATATATATATATATATATATATATATATATATAATATGTAGACCTTTATCATGTGGAACTAAATGTGTTGCATGAATTCCTTTCTTGTGCATGTGTGGGTGGCGTGCTGCTACATGAATCATGCAGGGGGTGTTTGTGTAATTATATATGTATGCATGCATGCAATGTGTGTGTGTGTACGTGAATATATGTATATGTATTGTATTAATTATGTGTGCTTGTGCGATTGTGTTTTAGTACATGTGTGCGTGTGTTAAATATATGTATATATATATATATATATTATTATGCATGTGAGTTATACATATATATATATATATATATATATATATATATATATATATATATATATATATACATATAAATGCATGCATTGTACGTAATAGGTATATGTATATATTTTAAGATATATTTGGTGCATGCATGACAGTACGTATGAGTATATACCTATATTCTATTAATTGTTATATATATAATATGATGTATGTTACATATATTATGATTTAAGTATGAAATTGTTTTGTTGTTAATGCGTGCATGCATGTATGTGTATATATATAAATGTATTTATGTATATTATGTATATGTTATGAATTATTTATTTATTTGAATTATAGAATTAAATTGTTACCCATTTCGTGTTTTATTTAATTTCCGATCATGCCTCGAATGTTTTTCTTTTCCCATTCTCTAATCGTAAACTTGTAAATTTTGAACTATAAATGTTATATGAATTCTTGACTTGAACCGCTATGAATTATGAAACGTTGGATGTGAAATAGTACATGTTATGATTATTATATGAGACTCTTAGATTAAATTGATATGATATATGAATTTATGAATTTGAATGAAAATGAATGAACGAATGCCTTAGTTATATGCCTTAAATTCCTTAATCGTGCACATGAACATTTCATGACATAATATCCTTTCTTATGCAATCAAATCATGATCATACATTGTTGTGCGTCATATATGGTTCATTTGGGGTCTTGAGTCTCACGAACTATTGTCCTTTGTACAGTTATCTCTAGGGTGGAGAAATCCTGATCAACTAGGCACTCGGTAATTCGTATCCTTGTATCGTCATGGTTCAGGTGAGGGTGTTTTCGTTCTAGTTATGTATAAAACCCTACAACCGTATGTGACAACCTTTGGCCAAAAACCTAATATAGTTATATTTGGTTTTCAAATGAACGTACCGAGTAAATATTGACCGAGTAAACCCTTTTCAAATGACTTATGAATTATGTTATGTTCCTTATAATTGAAATGTTTGGCGAGACACATTTATGATTTATGATTGTACGGGCCCCGGGACTTAGTATATGTGGCTAACCGAGGAAGCAAGGGCTGACGGGGATCCCATATACTAGTCCCAACCAAACTACGGCGATACCGGCCCTCGCTAGGAGGTTTAGCGGGGAATGGGAGCTGAGTTCCTTGGGGGAGTCATGAAACCCCATTGGCCTATGTACGAGGTGGCCGGGTCTTGCTAACCCGTCCACCACCCGGAGGAAGAAGGTTGGAACTGATTTATGATTTATGAATATGATTATGTTATGTTATGATTGTTATGCACCGTGCGGGAAGGCCGGGTCACGGATTGCCCAAACGAATATGTTTTATGATATGATTTATGATATGCGTGTATTATGATATATTGCATGATCGTCTAATCAACATATTAATGATATTTGTCGTACACGGTCGGAGTTTGGTTGGAGATTGTGCACGCTCACTCGTCGAGCCTTATATTTATGTATGATTTATGAATGAAATGAATTAATATGATTAGTCGTAAAATCCGGGTATTACTTGGTTATACTCTTGTCCTTTTGGGAACTAATTTCAAATAAAACCTTGCTCAGGATTTATGACTTGCATGTGCATGTTTCTTATATATATATGTATCGCTCCTGCTCACTCAGTCTTCTAGAGACTGACCCTCTCCCTCCCCAACACTTTAGCGTGCAGGTTTGGGTTTGGAGTTCAAGCTAGGCGGAGTATTTTTGAGTTTGAGTGGGTCAAGTTAAGTTAGAGGCGTCTCTGCATTCACCTTATGTATTTAATTTGTGTATGATTCAACCTTGTGAGATCATGGATTTAATTCTTGTATAATTGCTATTGAATTACTTTTGTTGGGCTTCGTTTATGATTTTAAAAGAGGCCGGAAGAGCCCAAATCAGTTTATGGTTTGTGTGCTTAAATTTTAGTTTTCCGATGCATTATTGATACGAACTCCACGTACTTGCCGTGAAACCCTATACCAATACTTGGAGTTCTTGATTTTCGATCGTCCACTTCAAGGTTAAAATAGAGGAGTGTGACCCGTTTGCTATAATGAGCAAGGAACCAACACTATCAGATTTGAATTATAGGAGTGTGACCCGTTTGCTATAATGAGCAAGGAACCAACACTATCAGATTTGATAAGTAATGCACCCCGTCGACTATAATGAGTCTGGAAATGACATTATCCGGTGGAGGTTTGAAACTCCGGTGTCGTTCAACTAAGAACTTGTGAGTATAACTCACTTGAATCAAAATTCATTCATTTTTTGACTGAATATTTCGAACTACAAGGCTGGAATATAAAGATGCATGCATGGAAACCTAAGAGACACTAGAATACTAAAGGACACAAGCTATTCCCGCCACTTGCCATGAAGGCTTACAAAAGTGGGCTTAAATAAACTAATATGCAGCTAAATAATGATAAAATAAAGGCCCAAATAATACTATAATAGGCTTAGGGCCGAATTACATCATTTCCACACTTTGGACTTTAGGAATTGGACATAAAAACATTGAAATATTCTGAATTTGGTTCAGCAGCCCATCTTGAAGGTTGGAGTCCAGTTTGAGCAAATTGGTTTAAGAGATTTCCAACTTCCTCTTGGATAATTTTGGCCCGAGCTCTTGTAATTGGACCACCATAACTTTGTTCCTTTTGTATGCTATCTTCTTGAGTTGTGGATCGGTCCAGCGCTTCATTTGGGACAAGATATGGCCGCGGTTCATCATGATTCACATCATTCTGATTCCTATCAATTATATTTTGTTGATTGGTTATTATTGCAGGGTCTAAGTTCCGCCTAGCTTATGAGGGTTTTCTGTTTGTCTCCCGTTCGCTATGGTTCGATGCGGGTGCTGATTTACCATTTCGTTACTCGTGTTGAGCCATAGTGCGGGGGATGTGGTGCCTCACGTGCGGGGTGCTACATCCTTAAGTGGTATCAGAGCCCGGTTGCAAAACCAGTGTTCTCGTGTCGTGTGTGAGTCAGTCTAGGACTCTAGGTCGTACGGCTTAGGAACTATGTGACAATGTGTGCATTGCATCGACCTTGAACGTGAAATTTGACTTTCCTTTTGAATTCTGTTAAACTATCTACTGCATTATTATATGGGTCCCTGCCTCTAGGGCTGAGTACGTACCATGAGCATGCACTAATCGCATGCATATATTCTCGAAATGAGCTATGATTTCCAGGTTATAAAGATAATATCAAACCACGGCCAAGTTCCACGATGAAGACGATCTACTACAAGTTTTTCCTGATGCAAGGAAGATATGAGGTATGCACCGGGAAGGAATCTGGAGAATTCGAGATGTGAGGCCTTCCTATATGGAGATAGATGCGTGGCTTTATAGACGAAGTTAGAATTAATGGTTACGATTCAGAATGGGAGGTTTGAGTTCGGAGATGCGAGGGTAGAGAGACAATTGAGGAAATAGGAGTTAATCACGGGATGGTTGTAACTCAGAAGATCAATCTATGTGAATCCATGACTTAGGGTGCTTCATTGGGATTCAAGGGATTGCTTAAACCAAGGAGTGGGGTATAATAACCTTGAAGGTATTTTAGTTCAGGGTTCAGGCAAAACGGATCTGGAGGGAATTAAACCAAGGGTGGTCGAAAAGGCTTCTAAATAAAACTGGTAATTAGAAATCGAGTTTTAGAAGTCAAGATTGGAAAGAGGTATCAATAATTAAGAGGAGGAGGTAAGATGGGAAACAAGTCGAGAAGGGGTTAGAGAAAGATAAGTAATAGGATAACTACAATCCATGGAGGGTGATAATGTTAAGGACAGGACTTGAGTTCATTTTTCCAAATCCAAGCTGAATTGTCATGTTGTGAGGTTAAATTGGAAGATATGGAGCAACAAATGGAAACGGGAAAGAAAGGCAAACACTCCTTGCAAGGAAATCATGCGCTTGAGTATAAGCAAATGGGTGGTGAATTAAGCTTATAAAGGATAAGCATGGGAGTCTTGATCACGGTGATGGCGAGAAGTAGGGCTCAAAATGACATTGGGGTTCATTTTTGTAAGAGAATTTGAACGAGGTTGAAGGGCGAATCTCGGGGGTAAATGCAGAGGCTAATTCAGTGGATGTCGAAGAAATCAGGGATCGTGAAATTTCAATTCCGGATAGTGGAAGATACAAGTGATGCAAAAAAAAAAAAAAAAAAAAAAAAGAAAGAAAAGAGACTCATGGAAAACTTGAAGACCGTGGGAAAGGCAAGGAATAATCACCAAATCAAAGTAACCTCGGGATTGGAGGAATGAAGAAAAGCTACTAAGCTAATAGCTTACCACATTGGTGACAGGTTCCAAAACATTCATAGCACGTGCATCATAATTTGCATTAATTATTTATTCTTTTGACCTTCTGTTTATCCGTACGTTTCTAATTGGTTTCGTTGCGCTAATGTGTTGTATAATTGCTTGATGTAAACGTGACACATGCATCGTCATTTTAACCCGACATGCATTCTAGTGTTTAATTAATAGGAAGTTCTTTCGTCTCACTATCAAGTATCAGTTCAACCGAGCCGCATCAGAGTTATGAGGAAGAGAAATAATACGATGACACGTTATAAAGAAGGTGACTTTGGGAAATAAGAACTTCAATTAAGGGATAGGTTAGCGGAAACAAGAATTCAGAAGGAGAAGTGAGACTAGAGTTCTAGACAAGAATAAGAAAGGAGTTTCGGACATCAAGAGAACTGGGGAAGGAGTTGAAAGGCCAAATCCTTGATTTCTATATCAGTTAAACTTCACCTAATGGGAATTACTCATCAAGAATTTCGACAAAAGAAGAATCAATGGAGTTCAACATGTGACAATAGAAATTTAAGGGGGGAATAACGAAATTGCAAATTAAGGAAGACCTGGAAGTCCTATTAGTGATGATCAGAGATAACTAAGGCGGCTTGAATGGTTAAGTTGTTAAGAGGAGAACTAAGTTATTAAATTCGGGTTGAAGTCCCTCACTAGGTATAACGGAAATGGCTTGGAGGATATTCATATGTATAGAAAATGGATCTGGGCATAACAAAATTATAAGGGAGCTTCTGGGAAACCCTAAGTCAGAATTGACAGGAGAGAGAGAGTCGAATCAAGCTAGCATAGAATGGAAGGATGGCAATCAAGAGTAATCCAATAGAGTAAAAAGGGGGTTCAATAATGACAATATTATCAAGTCTTCGGTTATTTCCACGATAATTCGGAAGGAAATCTAAGAAGAAACCAAAACGAAAAAGATGATCATTGGAGGATTTACATCGAACTTCAAGAGTCATCAAGAACATTCTATCTTCGATTCAAGAAATGTGGGGCCAGATACCGAATATAACCTTAAGGGGGTTAAAGAGAATGAATGGATAACATGAACGGAAGATGGAAAGGGATTCGTGTTAAGGTAGATCCTAATGACAAATACTTCAAGATAGGGATTGAATCGCCAAGGTTGCCAGGAGTAGTTATTATCGATGGTAATTTAAACTCCGATTTGGGTAAGATAGTAGCTATGGACCTAACTACGAGATGGATGGTATAAGGGTATTCGGGAGGTCAAGCTCGGTTAATTAAAAGGATTTGGTTGGTCGAGTGAAGATTAAGGGAAATGGTGAAGGATTCATCAATTGCTTCATCGGGGTACCCTGAAGAGGTTACAGACAAGCTGGGCACTGAGTTTATCATCAGGAAAGATCATACGCTGGACAATGACAACTCACAATTTTAAATTTCGCAACTACGGTGAACGGTACTTATAGCATCCATGATACATGCATACATGCAAATTTAACTTAAATAATTTTTATGTTAGGTGCTTTGACTCCATATCGTGTTAATTTACTTAGAGTAATTGATAATCAACGTAGGCGTCTTACGTGATTTTAATTTTGGTTTTGCGTGTGTGGCTTGGGAGTATTGGGGACTTCCTTGTTTTACTTTTGGTTGAGAGACGGGGTGCTCTCGTTGTTGTAAGAGACGGGGATTCTCTTATTTTTGTTCGAGAGACGGGGTGCTCTCTTTGCTTGCGAGAGACGGGGTTCTCTCATTGTTGTTGGAGAGACGGGGTTCTCTCATTGCTGCTCGAGAGACGGGGCTCTCTCCTTGTTGCTTGTGAGAGACGGGGCTCTCTCATTGGTTGTTTTAGGCGTGCAGTGAATCCGAGGACGGATTCTCTTTAAGGGGGAGAGATTGTAACGCCCCGGTTTTTCATTTATATTAATGTGTCGCATTTGTAAATTGAGCAGTTAAATTATTTAATTATGTGATTAATTGTTTATAAGCGTTTTAAATATTTAATTTTACTATAAATTGTTATTACTTTTGTGACGCCCAGAGCGGTGGGCCACCACACCCCCCTGCACTTAAACTCGAATCCACATATGAAATGGGTTTCCATACATGAACCCAAGTCTAAGCGAACGGTGACCTACACTCACCCACTAAGCTAAGCGGGGCTAAACCATACCAGAGTGCGCAAACACCAAACAAATACGCGGAAGCAATAAACAGGATCCAAACGAGCTCGACATATAAACATAATCAAACACATCATATACATGGCTTCACAGCCCAAAATAGATATAAGAATTCAAGTGCCAAGATCATCTATCATACAAGATGCTAAAACAAAAGAGATGCAATGCTACTCGACCTAAACGGCTAAGTACGACTCGACTCGATGCACTTCCCCGCCTAGCTCGGCACACCTGAAAGGGAAAAGAGAGGGTCAGTCTCACAACTCGACTGAGTGAGGGGCTTAACACACCCACACTATAAATACGTATAGATCACAGCAAAAATCAAAAGTGCTATTCATGAATCGAGGCTAGAGTTTTGCACACCAAAACCATCTCCCGAAATTAATATATATAGTAAGAAAAGCATCTATCTCGATTCATAATCCATCAGACAAAACATAACTAAAAGCCCGGCAAGAACGGACTATCCCTTACTCCTCTAATCATAAATATCAAATCATAAATCCACCCTTACATCCATGGTGTGTCGGGAATCAAACCCTAGCACCTACATTACCAAAAACATACGGGGTAGCTAATCCACGTTATGCCTTCTCCGGTTATCCACCGAAGGCTCAAGATACCACGCCTTCCCAACCTCCCAAGGTCGCACGTGAATATCTCAAATGAGAACGTGCACAGGGATAAACTCGGCGACCCCGTGGTCGCCCCGGGCCGTCCTTACCCACGTCTCTAGGGCCCACAAACCAAAACAAACCAAATCCCATCTTTCAGGGCACACTCGCTCAGCAGAACAAAATATACCAAAAAGGGATTCAAATTCAAGCTTATATATACTCGTATATATATCGTTCCCAAAAGACCAAAGTTATTCCATAAGATCATAAACGTAATTTAAGCACTTGTATCTAGATATATATATACCATATCCGCATTCAAGGGAAAATTCATCATATTATAGGCCATAGGGTATTTTAGCTAATAATTCCTAACCTCACCTTAGCAAAAGAGACAAAAGGAAGATCAAAACGGCAACCAACCACCTAAGCTTCGGGCTTTTGCGCAACCGGGAGAGGCTCTGAAACACAAAAGAGAGTAAGACCCGAGACTTAGACTCAAATATGAACCAAATAGACGCTCGACAATATTTATGAATACAAATGGAATGCATGAATGTGCCAATTAAATCCTACCAATTCATACTCATAAAATTCATATCAAATAAGATCATAAATTCAAAACAAGGTACATCATGCATAATATAACGAGCTAACAAGGCATACGACTTATAAACGAAGAAAGAGAACACAACGAAAAACAACGAAGCGATAAAACGAGCAATTGCCGCCGCCATATTTTCAAATGACACGGCCGTGTTGGGTTTTAGTTCAAAATGGACACGGCCGTGTCCGGTTAAAATAAATTCAGAGGTTTAATTCGAGGGGCTGACACGACCGTGTTGAGTTTTAGTTCAAAATGGACACGGCCGTGTCCGGTGTTATAAAAATAAATTACCCCAAGTCGAGAGGCTGACACGGCCGTGTTGGCCCTTCGTCTTCGAAAAAAAATAACAGCAGCAGCAGCAGTAACTCTGCGGGAAAAGCAGGGGAGGGAGCAGGGCAAGCACGCAGCAACATCAAGCAATCAACCCAAGCCTCAAAACTCATGCAAATCATAGCAAATCACTCCATATTCATCCTATAAACTCCCAACTATCACAAAGCTCAAGAATCATCAAATATCTCAAGAATTCTCATGCTAGAATTTAAATTCCATCAATGGAAACTTCTACCACACTCATCCATATTAAAAAACAAGACCAAATTATCATGTTAGGGGCATAAGAGATCACATATATATCTTCAAATCAAAGCTTAACTCAATAAAACCAAGGTGATCATCAAACCCTCCAAATACATGCCAAGCTCCATACATACATCAAACCTAGCTCAAAGCATGGAAATAATAGCTCAAAATGACCATATATTCATGTACATATCAAATACTAACTTACCCCTTGAAGAAGTTGGAAGAAAATGGAGATTAGAGCTCAAAACCTCCTAAGGGTGAATAGTGACGGGTTCAAGGGTTTAAGCTCCAAGTTGCTGCACTTTTCTCCCTTTGTCTTGCTTATACCGATAATGAGAGGGAGAGAGATGATTATGCTGAATTTTGGTGGAGTGTGGGGTCAAGTTTGAGGGTAATATGTCAATAATTGAGGGACTAATAAGCAAATAGATGAAAGGTAGTCATATAAGAGCGAGGTAAGTTTCCGGTCGAATTTCGGAATACCAAATGAGCTTAAAAGATTATGAGGCTTAGTCCATCGAACCCGAATCGTCGAAACGAGTTCAATGGTGGTGACGGAATTCGAATCTGAATTCCCGAGCTCAAAATACACACATTGGAACCCAAGGTGCGCTAAAAACGTTTTAACCTCCTTTAGGTTCCGAACGAACAATAAATTCAAAAGTTCAACAAACAAATTCGAAAACATATAACGAGCATAATCAAAGTTCATAACACGTAATTCTCCAACATATTCAAACAACGAGAAATTCCGAAATCAAATCAAGCATTAACGAATCAAATCTTAACAAATAGCATTCAAAATCATATAGAATTCATAAGAAGTATTTAAAATGAGAATTAAAAGAATAAAGAATATGAATTTAAATAATATAAATCGCGCACATACGTCGTACCTGTACTGTCTGAAAGTCGGGGTGTCACAATCCTTCCCCCTTAAAAAGGACTTGTCCTCAAGTCCGAACCGAGTTCTCAAACAGCTTTGGATATAAAGTTCTCATCTTTTCCTCAGTTTCCCAGGTGGATTCCTCTGATTTCTGATCTCTCCAAAATACCCTGACCAAAGGAATCTGTCGGTTTCTTAACTCTTGCACTTTTCGATCCTGAATTGCAACTGGATGTTTCTCAATCGTCAAATCCGGCTCTAACTGAACTTCTTCAACTGGTAGAATTGTGGCCTCATCGGGATAATATTTACGGAGTTGAGAAACGTGAAACACGTTGTGTATCCCGGTCAAATTCGGCGGTAAATCCAACCTATACGCCGCTTCCCCAATTTTTTCTAAAATCTCAAACGGTCCAAGATATCGGGGACTGAGTTTCCCACCTTTACCAATCCGAGTGAATCCCTTTCTCGGAGATGTTTTCAGAAAGACCTTATCTCCTACCTCAAACTGTAAAGGCCTTCTTCTCTTATCAGCGTAACTCTTCTGACGAGACTGAGCCGCTTTCATTCTCTGTCTAATCTGATGAACTTTCTCAATAGTAGCAGTAATATTTTCCTTAGGTTCTGCTCTCTCGAGTTTATGCTCCTCAGTCCATCTCCAATCCTCTATGTCCCAAAATAGAGGGGATCTGCACTTCCTCCCATAAAGTGCCTCATAAGGAGCCATTTCAATCGAACCTTGATAGCTGTTATTATACGCAAACTCAACCAAAGCCAGATATTCGTCCCACTTGTCTTGAAAATCCAAAACACACGCCCTAAGCATGTCCTCCAAATACTGAATTAACCTTTCCGACTGACCGTCTGTTTGAGGATGCGAAGCGGTGCTAAACTTGAGCTTGGTACCCAAACATCTCTGAAGATTCTACCAAAAGATTGAAGTGAACCTCGGATCTCGATCTGAAACTATACTGACTGGAATTCCGTGTAATCTTACAATTTCCCGCACATATAACTCTGCTAGTTTTGGTACCTTATCAGACATCTGAACCTTAAGAAAATGGGCAGACTTAGTCAACCTGTCGATAACCACCCAAATTCCATCGAACCCTCCTTTGACTCTAGGCAAGCCGAACACAAAGTCCATCGTCACTTGCTCCCACTTCCACTCGGGAATAGGAAGTGGTTGGAGAGTTCCTCCCGGTTTCTGGTGCTCTGCCTTCACCTTTTGACATGTCAGACATCGCTTCACGAAGTTCGCGACGTCCCTTTTCATGCCATTCCACCAGAATCTTTCTTTTAAGTCCCGATACATCTTAGTACCTCCTGGATGAATCGAGTACCCCGAGCGATGTGCTTCTTCTAAAATCAACCTCCTGAGCTCTATTGGAACACAAACTCTCGATCCAAACCTTAACAAACCTGAGTAATCCAATCCAAATTTAGAATTTGGATCATCTCTGGAACGAGCTATCAACTTCTGAATCTCAGCATCCAAGGCTTGAGCCTCCAATAACTATTGTTTCAAATCTGGTATAATTGTGAGGTTAGCCAACCAAGTCCCTGAAGCCAGAATCTCTGAACCCGAACTTGAAGAACCTACTTCCAAATTAACCACACTCGCCTTTCTACTCAAGGCATCCGCGACCACGTTCGCTTTACCCGGATGGTACTGAATCTTGCAGTCGTAATCCTCTAATAACTCCATCCAACGCCTCTGTCTTACATTCAGATCCTTCTGAGAAAAGAGATACTTGAGGCTTTTATGGTCTGTGAACACCTCGAACGTAGTACCATAGAGATAGTGTCGCCACTTCATCAAAGCGAACACAACAGCAGCTAATTCCAAATCATGGGTAGGGTAATTCTTCTCATGCTCCTTCAATTTTCTCGAAGCATAAGCTACCACTCTACCATGCTGCATTAAAACACAACCCAGACCTTCCTTAGAAGCATCCGTGTAAACTGCATAACCCTCGGTGCCCTCGGGTAGGGTGAGAACTGGTGCTGAAGTCAATTTCACTTTCAAAGTCTGAAAACTTGCTTCACACTTATCATCCCACTCAAACTTCACTTCTTTCTTAGTCAGCTGAGTCAACGGACCCGCAATCTTAGAAAAATCTTTAACAAACCTTCTGTAACAACCGGCCAATCCAAGAAAACTCCGAATTTCTGATACATTCCTCGGTCTCTCCCAACGAAGCACGGATTCAATCTTAGACGGATCCACCTCAATTCCATTACCCGAGATGATATGACCCAAAAATACAACCCTGTCGATCCAAAACTAGCATTTACTAAACTTGGCGTACAATTTATGCTCCCTTAGGGTTTCCATAACAATCCGGAGATGCTGAGCATGCTCTTCAGCCGACTTAGAGTACACCAGAATGTCGTCTATAAAAATTACCACAAACTTGTCAAGGAACTGCCTGAACACTCGGTGCATTATATCCATAAATACGGCTGGAGCGTTGGTTAATCCAAAGAGCATAACCACGAATTCAAAGTGCCCATAGCGAGTGTTGAAACCAGTCTTAGAGATATCCTCCTCCCTTATCCGCAGCTGGTAATAACCTTGCCTCAAATCCAACTTAGAATAAACCTTAGACCCTTGCAAAATATCAAATAGCTCCTCGATGTGAGGCAATGGATACTTATTCTTCACGGTCATCCGATTCAGCTCACGGTAATCTATACACATGCGCAACGTTCCATCCTTCTTCTTTACAAATAGAACGGGAGCACCCCACGGAGAAGTGCTCGGACGGATGTACCCGCAAGCTAGAAGTTCATCAAGCTGCGACTTTAATTCCTTCAACTCTGCAGGAGCCATCCTGTAGGGAGTCTTCGAGAAAGGCTCTGCTCCGGGATAAAGGTCAATTACGAACTCGATGTCCCTATCTGGAGGTAGAGAACCCAAAGTCTCAGGGAAAACATCGATATACTCTCGCACGACCTCCGTCTCTTCAAGTTTGGCCTGATCCTTCGGTCTATTCAAAAGATAGGCCACAAAACCTGTTGCTCCGTCCCGGACCAGTTTACTAGCCTCCATGAAAGAAATAAACGGGCTTGACTTAACCTTCTCGCCCTTAAACACCACTGAACCAAAGGAAACCTTCTTCTCCCGACAATCCATCTGAGCCCCATACTCATACAACCAATCCATCCCCAAAATAACATCATACCTCTGCATAGGCATCTCAATCAAATCTGCCAGAAAGACTCGGCCTTCAAAGCCAATTGGACAACCCCGAAAAACCCTGCAAGTAACTAATCTACCACCAAGAGGGGAACTAACCACGTAGTCATGCGCACACAAAGAAACAGGCAAGCACATAGAAGCAGCAATATCCCGGGAAATAAATGAATGAGTAGCCCCGGGATCGAACAATGCATGTAATGTAGTGCCATGGATGCTTATAGTACCTTCGATCACCGCGTTTGGGTCGACATCTACAGCTTGCTCCTCCTCAGCTCCCAACGCATATGCCCTAGCTGGAATTGCAGGCCTCGGGTTGTCTTTCTTCTTAGGGCACGTGTTCTTCATATGATCCGGTGCTCCACAAAGGAAACACCTTTTATGGAGTCTGAAGCAGTTGTCCACGTGGTGAGAGCCTTTGCAATAAGTACATTGCACTTTAGGTGGTGCCGGAAGTGCTAATGGTTGCTTGGCTTGAGTTGGTCCCGCTGGTTTGAATGATTTGTTCTGAGGTTTAGCCTGTTGAAAAGTTTGAAAGGCTGGCCTCTTTCCGAATTTATTCATAGTCCCTGAACCGGACCCTTACCCTGAATGTGAAGTCCTCCTCCTCAAAACCACTCTCTCCTCAACCCTAAGAGCCTTATCAACTACTTTTGCCCACGTGCTCGTGTTGGCTGCTTCCAAAGCATCTTTCATATCCTCCCGTAATCCTTGGAGAAACTGAGAGGCCTTCGCTTCATCATCATTAGCGATATTAGGGGCATAGCGGGAGAGTCTCTCAAACTCGTTGATATAATCAGTAACAGACATACTCCCTTGTTTCAAATCCATAAATTCTCTCAACCTTCGGTTTCTCGTAGCCTTAGGGATATATTTGTTCTTGAATTCCTGTTCGAAGATATCCCATGTGATCTCTTCCCCGGAAGCTTCCAACTTAATCTGAGTGCTAGTCCACCAACTGTAGGCCTGTCCCTGGATCATGCTAAGAGTGCACTGTAGCTTGTCCATCGGGTCACAAGGAATGAAGCGCCATACCCGATTTTTCTGGATTAGCCACTCCTCTGCCTGCGCATCATTCCCACCAATGAAAACTGGTGGATTCTGATTTTTAAATTCCCGAAGAAGAGCAGTAATAGCATTTCCTCCATGATTCCCGACCGGAGGTGCATTATTCCTTTCCTGAGCCCTTTGTTCCAAAAATACGGCCAATCTTTCCATAAAGTTTCCGGGATCCATTTGAGGTGGTGGTGGTGGATTGTTGTTTTCATGTTGTGGAGAATGATCTCGGTGATGATGATGTTCCGGAGATCTATCTCGGTGATGGTGTCTTCGGGGAGGCATATTTCTACAAAACAAGAGATTCCAATTCATATGCGTGGGGGTTAGTGCATGTTCATGTGCACTATTAACAAGAAGATAAACAAGTAATCACATAGAGGCATATAACCACGTTGCCCTAAGCCGAACGACCTAGACTCACCAGGCTCGACCCAAGAACTCCGGTTTTGCAACCGAGAGCTTTGATACCACTTTAAGGATGTGACGCCCGGAGCGGTGGGCCACCACACCCCCCCCGCACTTAAACCCGAATCCACATATGAAATGGGTTTCCATACATGAACCCAAGTCTAAGCGAACGGTGACCTACGCTCACCCACTAGGCTAAGCGGGGCTAAACCATACCAGAGTGCGCAAACACCAAACAAATACGCGGAAGCAATAAACAGGATCCAAACGAGCTCGACATATAAACATAATCAAACACATCATATACATGGCTTCACAGCCCAAAATAGATATAAGAATTCAAGTGCCAAGATCATCTATCATACAAGATGCTAAAACAAAAGAGATGCAATGCTACTCGACCTAAACGGCTAAGTACGACTCGACTCGACGCACTTCCCCGCCTAGCTCGGCACACCTGAAAGGGAAAAGAGAGGGTCAGTCTCACAACTCGACTGAGTGAGGGGCTTAACACACCCACACTATAAATACGTATAGATCACAGCACAAATCAAAAGTGCTATTCATGAATCGAGGCTAGAGTTTTGCACACCAAAACCATCTCCCGAAATTAATATATATAGTAAGAAAAGCATCTATCTCGATTCATAATCCATCAGACAAAACATAACTAAAAGCCCGGCAAGAACGGACTATCCCTTACTCCTCTAATCATAAATATCAAATCATAAATCCACCCTTACATCCATGGTGTGTCGGGAATCAAACCCTAGCACCTACATTACCAAAAACATACGGGGTAGCTAATCCACGTTATGCCTTCTCCGGTTATCCACCGAAGGCTCAAGATACCACGCCTTCCCAACCTCCCAAGGTAGCACGTGAATATCTCAAATGAGAACGTGCACAGGGATAAACCCGGCGACCCCGTGGTCGCCCCGGGCCGTCCTTACCCACGTCTCTAGGGCCCACAAACCAAAACAAACCAAATCCCATCTTTCAGGGCACACTCGCTCAGCAGAACAAAATATACCAAAAAGGGATTCAAATTCAAGCTTATATATACTCATATATATATCGTTCCCAAAAGACCAAAGTTATTCCATAAGATCATAAACGTAATTTAAGCACTTGTATCTAGATATATATAAACCATATCCACATTCAAGGGAAAATTCATCATATTATAGGCCATAGGGTATTTTAGCTAATAATTCCTAACCTCACCTTAGCAAAAGAGACAAAAGGAAGCTCAAAACGGCAACCAACCACCTAAGCTTCGGGCTCTTGCGCAACTGGGAGAGGCTCTGAAACACAAAAGAGAGCAAGACCCGAGACTTAGACTCAAATATGAACCAAATAGACGCTCGGCAATGTTTATGAATACAAATGGAATGCATGAATGTGCCAATTAAATCCTACCAATTCATACTCATAAAATTCATATCAAATAAGATCATAAATTCAAAACAAGGTACATCATGCATAATATAACGAGCTAACAAGGCATACGACTTATAAACGAAGAAAGAGAACACAACGAAAAACAACGAAGCAATAAAACGAGCAATTGCCGCCGCCATATTTTCAAATGACATGGCCGTGTTGGGTTTTAGTTCAAAATGGACACGGCCGTGTCCAGTTAAAATAAATTCAGAGGTTTAATTCGAGGGGCTGACACGACCGTGTTGAGTTTTAGTTCAAAATGGACACGGCCGTGTCCGGTGTTATAAAAATAAATTACCCCAAGTCGAGAGGCTGACACGGCCGTGTCCAGAACATGCACAAAGATGACACGGCCGTGTTGGCCCTTCGTCTTCGAAAAAAAATAACAGCAGCAGCAACAGTAACTCTGCGGGAAAAGCAGGGGAGGGAGCAGGGCAAGCACGCAGCAACATCAAGCAATCAACCCAAGCCTCAAAACTCATGCAAATCATAGCAAATCACTCCATATTCATCCTATAAACTCCCAACTATCACAAAGCTCAAGAATCATCAAATATCTCAAGAATTCTCATGCTAGAATTTAAATTCCATCAATGGCAACTTCTACCACACTCATCCATATTCAAAAACAAGACCAAATTATCATGTTAGGGGCATAAGAGATCACATATATATCTTCAAATCAAAGCTTAACTCAATAAAACCAAGGTGATCATCAAACCCTCCAAATACATGCCAAGCTCCATACATACATCAAACCTAGCTCAAAGCATGGAAATAATAGCTCAAAATGACCATATATTCATGTACATATCAAATACTAACTTACCCCTTGAAGAAGTTGGAAGAAAATGGAGATTAGAGCTCAAAACCTCCTAAGGGTGAATAGTGACGGGTTCAAGGGTTTAAGCTCCAAGTTGCTGCACTTTTCTCCCTTTGCCTTGCTTATACCGATAATGAGAGGGAGAGAGATGATTATGCTGAATTTTGGTGGAGTGTGGGGTCAAGTTTGAGGGTAATATGTCAATAATTGAGGGACTAATAAGCAAATAGATGAAAGGTAGTCATATAAGAGCGAGGTAAGTTTCCAGTCGAATTTCGGAATACCAAATGAGCTTAAAAGATTATGAGGGTTAGTCCATCGAACCCGAATCGTCGAAACGAGTTCAATGGTGGTGACGGAATTCGAATCCGAATTCCCGAGCTCAAAATACACAGATTGGAACCCAAGGTGCGCTAAAAACGTTTTAACCTCCTTTAGGTTCCGAACGAACAATAAATTCAAAAGTTCAACAAACAAATTCGAAAACATATAACGAGCATAATCAAAGTTCATAACACGTAATTCTCCAACATATTCAAACAACGAGAAATTCCGAAATCAAATCAAGCATTAACAAATCAAATCTTAACAAATAGCATTCAAAATCATATAGAATTCATAAGAAGTATTTAAAATAAGAATTAAAAGAACAAAGAATATGAATTTAAATAATATAAATTGCGCACAAACATCATACCTGTACTGTCTGAAAGTCGGGGTGTCACAACTTTATTTTATTTTGTTTTGTTTTATTTCAATTTAATATTATTTTTATAAATTTCGTTATTTAATAACTATTTCAAATTATTATTAATTGAGTGATTAATGTTAATTAAGTGTTATGTTAATTAATTATGCTTAACCATATTAATTAATTAATTTAATTTTATAATATACGTTGACTTTGAATTTTAATTAATATTAGAATTTAAATGTTAGATATACATTATAATATGTGAATTATTATGAATACGTGCATGAGTGTTTAAATTGTGCTTCGTTCTTATATGAAATGATATCGAAATATCGTGAAAATGTAGTATGTCATAAATATGTGTGTTATGAACATGACTTTATGCTCGTTTTGTGTTTTCGAATTCATTTGACGTGTTAACGAATTTAATTTGAATCGTGGAACCAAATCGGGGGCTAATGAGCAATTAGCGCACCCTTGGTTCCGTACGTGATTTATTGAGCTCGGGAACTCGGATTCGAGTTCCGTCAACTTCGTTGAACTCGTATCGAAGATTCGAGTTTAATAAACTTAGCCTTATAATTTTCCAAAATAATTTGAACCTCCGAAATTCAACCGAAAAACGAAACGGCACCAAAATGACCACCTTTCACTAAAATGGCCATAACTTGTTAAAAACTTAACCAAATTAACTATGGTCGGTGTCCTTTTAACCCTAGTTCAATCCTCTATCTTTCCCTAACTATCCCTAACCGAGAATACCCTCACACAAGCCAGAAAGATCAGCCAAAGCTTCTGTCTCCCCAGTTTCCCGTAACTGTACAAACCCTTGAGGTTTTGAGCTCAAATCTCAATCAACTTTCATCCAATCTACAAGGTGAGTTAGGATTATGATATCTATTCTTCTCTGGTCATTTTGATCTATTTATCTCTAAATTTGAATCAGATTTCATGGGGTTTTTAAACATATGAATGAACAGTAAGGTTTTTGAAGTGTTTGATGATTCCTTGACTTCGGTTGATCTCTAACATGTTTTGGTGATATATACATGATCCTTTTACTTCATTTATGGCTGTATATGCTTGTATGGGTTGATTGATCATGTTGGGAGTCTCTGTTCTTTGTTCCATTTCTTCCCCTGTTTTCACGCATGAACTGCTGCCTTTGTCCTCCCAGTTTTTGCTGCGTTATTGGGGTTTGTTTCCAGGTTGTTTGTTGATTAATCGAAGTCTATTCTTACCTTATTTGTTGGCTTGAATTGATTTCAAATTGTGAGTGTGTGTGGCTTGGTTCGAACATAACATTTTTCCTCCCCGGTTTTTTTTTTTTGGTTGGTTGCTGCGTCTGTTGCTGCTTCTGTATCACTCTCCCCGGGCGGGGAGAGTTTCCTCTTGGTGAGTACCCGGCCGGGTACTCCTGCCACAGCTTGCAGAAGCTCTCTGTACTCCCTACCCGGCCGGGGATTTTAGAGAAGGATTGGCTACCCGGGCGGGTAGCTACTGCTCTGCTTCTCTGTTCTTTTCTTCTTCTCTCTTGCTGCTTTCTTCTTCTTCTTCTGCAGCTTCTGTTCCTTTCTTCTCTTCCTTCTTTTCTCTCTTTCTTCTGTTGCTGTATTTCTTTGTGTTGCTGTGTGTGTGCTGTACATATTGTATATATATATATATATATATATATATATGTAGACCTTTATGCATGTGGAACTAAATGTGTTGCATGAATTCCTTTCTTGTGCATGTGTGGGTGGCGTGCTGCTACATGAATCATGCAGGGGGTGTTTGTGTAATTATATATGTATGCATGCATGCAAGGTGTGTGTGTGTACGTGAATATATGTATATGTATTGTATTAATTATGTGTGCTTGTGCGATTGTGTTTTAGTACATGTGTGCGTGTGTTAAATAATATTGCATGCATTGTACGTAATAGGTGTATGTATATATTTTAACATATAGTTGGTGCATGCATGACAGTACGTATGAGTATATACCTACATTCTATTAATTGTTATATATATAATATGATGTATGTTATATATATTATGATTTAAGTATGAAATTGTTTTGTTGTTAATGCGTGCATGCATGTATGTGTATATATATAAATGTATTTATGTATATTATGTATATGTTATGAATTATTTATTTATTTGAATTATAGAATTAAATTGTTACCCATTTCGTGTTTTATTTAATTTCCGATCATGCCTTGAATGTTTTTCTTTGCCCATTCTCTAATTGTAAACTTGTAAATTTTGAACTATAAATGTTATATGAATTCTTGACTTGAACCGCTATGAATTATGAAATGTTGGACGTGAAATAGTACATGTTATGATTATTATATGAGACTCTTAGATTAAATTGATATCATATATGAATTTATGAATTTGAATGAAAATGAATGAACGAATGCCTTAGTTATATGCCTTAAATTCCTTAATCGTGCACATGAACATTTTCATGACATAATATCCTTTCTTATGCAATCAAATCATGATCATACATTGTCGTGCGTCATATATGGTTCATTTGGGGTCTTGAGTCTCACGAACTATTGTCCTTTGTACAGTTATCTCCAGGGTGGAGAAATCCTGATCAACTAGGCACTCGGTAATTCGTATCCTTGTATCGTCATGGTTCAGGTGAGGGTGTTTTCGTTCTAGTTATGTATAAAACCCTACAACCGTATGTGACAACCTTTGGCCAAAAACCTAATATAGTTATATTTGGTTTTCAAATGAACGTACCGAGTAAATATTGATCGAGTAAACCCTTTTCAAATGACTTATGAATTATGTTATGTTCCTTATAATTGAAATATTTGGCGAGACACATTTATGATTTATGATTGTACTGGCCCCGGGACTTAGTATATGTGGCTAACCGAGGAAGCAAGGGCTGACGGGGATTCCATATACTAGTCCCAACCAAACTACCGCGATACCAGCCCTCGCTAGGAGGTTTAGCGGGGAATGGGAGCTGAGTGCCTTGGGGGAGTCATGAAACCCCATTGGCCTATGTACGAGGTGGCCGGGTCTTGCTAACCCGTCCACCACCCGGAGGAAGAAGGTTGGAACTGATTTATGATTTATGAATATGATTATGTTATGTTATGATTGTTATGCACCGTGCGGGAAGGCCGGGTCACGGATTGCCCAAACGAATATGTTTTATGATATGATTTATGATATGCGTGTATTATGATATATTGCATGATCGCCTAATCAACATATTAATGATATTTGTCGTACACGGTCGGAGTTTGGTTGGAGATTGTGCACGCTCACTCGCCGAGCCTTATATTTATGTATGATTTATGAATGAAATGAATTAATATGATTAGTCGTAAAATCCGGGTATTGCTTGGTTATACTCTTGCCCTTTTGGGAACTAATTTCAAATAAAACCTTGCTCGGGATTTATGACTTGCATGTGCATGTTTCTTATATATATATGTATCGCTCCTGCTCACTCAGTCTTCTAGAGGCGTCTCTGCATTCACCTTATGTATTTAATTTGTTTATGATTCAACCTTGTGAGATCATGGATTTAATTCTTGTATAATTGCTATTGAATTACTTTTGTTGGGCTTCGTTTATGAGTTTAAAAGAGGCCTGAAGAGCCCAAATCAGTTTATGGTTTGTGTGCTTAAATTTTAGTTTTCCGATGCATTATATTTTGTTGATTGGTTATTATTGCAGGGTCTAAGTTCCGCCTAGCTTATGAGGGTTTTCTGTTTGTCTCCCATTTGTTATGGTTCGATATGGGTGCGGATTTACCATTTCGTTACTCGTGTTGAGCCATAGTGCGGGGGATGTGGTGCCTCACGTGCGGGGTGCTACTGTAGCACCCGGAACGCCAGGCACCACATCCCCCGCACTATAGCTCCAATCCACATATGAAATGGACAATCCATACATGAATCAAAGCTATAGCGAACGGGAGACAATAAAATGACTCAAGCCTAGGCGGGTACCCTCAATTTAAAACCAACCAACAATCAAGTCAGAGTATTAAAAGCGGAAGCAATAACATTCATTCGATATGTATAGGTACCATATTTATTTATTTACTTATAGGTACCAACATTCACACTATCAATACATTATCATCTCCCAACAATATAGATAACAAGGCGGTATACAAAATATCCCAAATAGCTATACATACGAAATGTGGGAATGAAGTGTGCTAGACCCAAATTTAAAGACCACTAGACTCTAAATTCCCGCCTAGCACGCCCTGCAAAACACTGAAAAGTTGAGGTGTCAGTCCAACACAGACTGAGCGAGGGGTATAAATAAGTATAAGCGCACATACATGCAAGTCATAACCTCGGGTAATAATTTTAGGAGAAATTTTCAATACAATTTGGTAAAAGAAGAGAGTTTATCGCCCGAGATTACAACTAATTCAATTTCAATTCAATCAATTCGATACAATCAATTCGTGGCCCGGCGAGTGGGGCAATTCTCCAACCTTACACCGACTGTGTACAATCAATCAATCAATTATTAGATGATTAGGTGATCAAGCAATTCATTAATGTGCACAATTAGCAGTTTCAATAACGCCTTCTTCCTCCGGGTGATGGTGGGATTGCAAGGCCCCACCATCCAATCAATCTGGGCAGAGGGTACATGAATCCCTAAGCCCGGAACTCCTTCCTCCCCTAATCTCCTAGAGGGTTCAGGGTTCATCCCAGTTTGGTGAGGATAGCCCTCGAGTTACCCGTCAGCCCATGCTTTCCCGGTTGGCTCGAGTCACTACCCTCGGGCCCACAGTGCAATACAATACTCGCCAAAACAATCAATCAATCAATCAATTCCTTCAATAGTTCGATAAAACATTTGAAAACCAATCTCTTTTGAAAACTATAAGTATATAACTAGGTTTTGGCTTAAAACATCACATAGGGTTGTACGGGTCCTATGTATCTAAAATTAAACCTCACCTGAACGACCCAAAATAAACCAAGGAAACAGCTCACGGGGCCTGCTCCTCGTCACCAGGAAGCTGGTCTGTGCAAGAAAGACAATTGTCCGTGAAACACGACTCAAAATGTACCAAATATGACGAACGGCGGAAATGCAACGAGACGACGAGAAAAATACAATGTACCATGAAAATATTGCGTTTCAACATGTAATCAGTCATATAATAGCAATTAGGGATCAAAGAAGCCGTCGGAACGGGGTGCGAAAAATGCAATTTTATGCAGTGAATTTTGGGCACTTTCTGGACTATGGGAACGGCCGTTCCGGCTTCCCTTTGAAAATGGGAAGGGCCGTTCCCATGGCTACAGAAAACGCGCCAGCGTTTTCTTAAAGGGAAAAACGTTTTAGCTGGGAACGGCCCTTCCGGCTCAAAGGCCAAAATGGGAACGGCCGTTCCCAGTCTCGCTGGCCTACTGTCTCAGCATCATGGGAACGGCCGTTCCAGTTTTGAACTGGGGTTGGGAAGGGCCGTTCCCAAAGTACGAGAGCAGCTGTATGCAGAGCAGAACAGAGCAGCAATGGCAACACCACAAACAATCACCAAAATGGCTTCAAGCCAAGTTCAAAAGCATAAATTTGATGCAATAAATATGCTAACATACATATTGATCAACAACAAGTCATAAAAACACATAATCCCATGATAGATCATCCATAATCAATCATTTGAAACCCATATACTCAATCATGCTTCAAGTCCACAAAACTCAAGATAATTGCATCAAACTCAAGCTTAAAGATCACAAACATATTTCCAACAACCAATACACAATTCACTCAAGCCATTACAAAGCCCTATATATCATATATTTTCAAGAAAATCAACCAATCTCCATAGTTACCTCAAATGAGAGAAATGGAAGCTAGGAAGAAGAAATGATGATGATGATGCTACTATGATCACAAATCCCACAAAAATTGATGCTTGCAAGAAGAAATCTCCCACTCCTTCAAGTAGGGTTTGGTTCGGTTGAGCAAGGAAAGCAAATGAAGCAAGATGATATGTTTGTATGAATGAGAAGCCAAAGGTACGTGATGCTGCTAATGAAGAAGAGAAAAGATGGCCAATTTGCAATTAAATCCTTTCACTTGTTAAAGTTAAGCAATCAAGTCCAATTCCATTATTAAATGATCAATGTGGTCCAATGCAATTAGATCCCATATTCATGAAAATGAGCAATTAAGGCCATAAAAGAAATAAATCGCATTCGGGAAAATAATTCACATAGCAATCACGTTCAATATATCCAATAAATATGATATGATATGAATTTTCAATAAAATGTTATGAATATAATTTTTATAAAATTATGTCATGATAGGAAAATGAATTAAATGATCAATTAATAATTAAATTACAACTCTCAAACGCACACGTGTCGTTCATACCTGAATTGCCGAAAGCTGGGGCGTTACAATCCTCCCTCCTTATAAGAATCTGGTCCCCAGATTCACTGATCGAAAGGGAACAACTCTGGATGGAACCGTCTCATTTTGTCTTAGGTCTCCCACGTGGCTTCTTCGGTCTTATCACTTCTCCAAAGAACCTTAACTATGGGAATCCTCCGGTTTCTTAATTCCTGAAACTTCTTATCCAAAATCTTAACCGGTTTCTGAACAAAGGTAAGACTCGGTTCCAATTCCACTTCTTCAACAGGAATGATCTCGGTTTCATCGAGGTAGTATTTCCTCAGCTGAGACACGTGAAATACGTTATGAATCCCCGTGAGGCTCGATGGTAGGTCCAATCTGTAAGCAACTTCTCCAATTCTTTCCAAAATCTCATAAGGACCTAAATAACGAGGTTTAAGTTTACCTCCTTTCCCAATCCGAGCAAATCCTTTACGTGGAGACGCCTTCAAGAATACCCGGTCTCCAACCTCAAACTCGAGATCCCTTCTGCGACGATCGGCGTAGCTCTTCTGTCTGTCCTGAGCTGATTTCATCCGTTGTTTTATTAGTTGGACTTTCTCAATCATTGCTTCAACGGCCTTGGAAGGTTTTTCCAATTTCTCACCTTTCTTAACACCTTCCTGCTTAGTCCATTTCCACTCTTCCAAGTCAAAGAACAACGGAGAACGACACTTCCGTCCATAAAGTAGCTCATACGGTGCCATTCCAATCGAAGCCTGGAAACTGTTGTTGTACGCAAAATCAATCAAAGGTAGCTGATCATGCCAAGAAGACTGGAAATCCAAAGAACAAGCTCGAAGCAAATCCTCGAGATACCTTATTAATCTCTCGGACTGACCATCCGTCTGAGGATGAAAAGCTGTACTAAACTGGAGCTTCGTACCCAAAACCTCTTGCAATTCACGCCACAACCTCGAAGTGAACCGTGGATCTCTGTCTGAAACGATGCTAATCGGAATCCCGTGAAGTCTAACAATCTCCCGGTTATAAAGCTCGTCTAGCTTGCGAATCTTATACGACATCCGAACCGGTAGAAAATGTGCAGACTTCGTCAAACGGTCCACAATCACCCAAATCCCATCAAATCCACCTTTCACCTTAGGTAATCCGGACACGAAATCCATCGTCACCTGTTCCCACTTCCACTCAGGAATAGGTAACGGCTGAAGAAGACCTCCCGGTTTCTGATGCTCGGCTTTCACTTTCTGACAAGTGAGACAATGCTTCACAAACTCGGCCACATCTTTCTTCAATCCACGCCACCAATAATATTGCCTTAAGTCCTTTTACATCTTGTTTCCTCCGGGGTGGATAGAATAAGCCGATCTGTGAGCTTCCTCGAGCAATACCCGTTTCAACTCTTCGGGCACAACCACTCGGTTCTTGAAACGAAGAAGACCGGTTTCATCGAACCCGAATGGACACTCTGGATCAGCTCTTGCCTTGGCTACCAATCTCTGAACTTCCAAATTTGTACTCTGAGCCTCAAACAACTTGTGCTTCAATTCTGGCTGGACCGAAATATTAGAAACTCGAGCCTTTAAAACAATTGGCTCGATTCCACTACTTTCACCCACTTCCAAGCTCGACACACTAGCCTTCCTACTAAGTGCATCGGCGACCACGTTGGCTTTACCGGGATGGTACTTGATCGTGCAATCATAATCTTCCAACCTTTCCATCCAACGCCGTTGCCTCATATTCAAATCCTTCTGAGTGAATAAATACTGGAGGCTTTTGTGGTCGGTGAAAATCTCGAAGGACACCCCGTACAAATAATGTCTCCACTTTCCAAGTGCAAAGACTACGGCAGCAAGCTCAAGATCATGTGTCGGATAATTCTTTTCATGCTCTTTCAACTTTCGAGATGCATAAGCAATCACTTTACCCTTCTCAGTCAACACACATCCCAAGCCTTCCTTAGAAGCATCCGTATAAACCGCATATCCTTCAGAACCTTCCGGAAGGGCTAACACTGGAGCAGACACTAACTTTTCCTTCAAGAAAGTGAAACTCTTCTCACAATCTTCATTCCAATCGAATTTCACATTCTTCTTCGTCAACTGGGTTAAAGGAGCTGCTAACTTGGAGAAATCCTTAACAAACCTCCGGTAATAACCTGCCAATCCCAAGAAACTCCTAATCTCAGAGGCATTCCTAGGTTTCTCCCACTTTAAAACCGACTCAATCTTAGAAGGATCGACTTCCAAACCGTTGCCCGAAATCACGTGACCCAAGAATGACACCCTGTCAATCCAGAACTCACACTTGCTGAACTTGGCAAACAACTGATGCTCCTTCAAAGTCCTTAATACCAACTGAAGGTGTCTTGCATGCTCCTCGGCAGACTTCGAGAAAACCAGGATATCATCAATAAAGATGACCACGAACTTATCCAGAAAAGGCCTGAAAATCCTGTGCATCATATCCATAAAAGCTGCTGGGGCATTGGTCAAACCAAACGGCATCACAACGAACTCATAATGCCCGTACCGAGTGTTAAATCCTGTCTTAGAAATATCCCCTGCTCGGATACGCAGCTGGTAGTATCCTTGTCTCAAGTCCAGTTTCGAATAGACTTTCGATCCCTGAAGTATGTCAAACAACTCCTCGATGTGTGGAAGAGGATACTTGTTCTTGATCGTCATCCGGTTCAACTCTCTATAGTCTATGCACATTCTCAAGGTTCCGTCCTTCTTCTTTACAAACAAAACCGGTGCACCCCAAGGAGAAGAACTCGGTCTAATGTACCCAATCTCCAACAACGCATCAAGTTGAGTCTTCAACTCTTTCAACTCGGCCGGAGCCATACGATACGGAGTCTTGGAGTATGGCTCTGCATTCGGGTACAAATCAACCACAAACTCAATTTCCCGTTCTGGAGGTAAAGAATCCAATTCCTCAGGAAAGACCTCGGGAAACTCCTTCACTACTTCCGTTTCTTCCAGCTTACTCTGATCCTTAGGTTTGTTAAGAATATAAGCGATGAAACCCGTGGCTCCCTCTCGAACCAACTTATGAGCTTCAGAAAAAGAAAGTAGCGGTACAGTCTTGGAACTCCAACCCACTACCAAATCTGATCCCAACTGAACCTTCTTCGCTCTACAATCAACTGTGGCAGAATGTCTGTACAACCAATCCATGCCCAAGATAGATCCATAGCAAGTCATCGGCAGCTCAATGAAGTCTGACAAGAAAACTCGACCCTCGATGCTCACCGGAACCTCTCTGAACACCCGATCAGATTCTAAACTACCACCAAAAGGAGTACTAACCACATAACATGCAGAAGAACGAGAAACAGGCAAAGGCAAAGAAACAGATATAGCACTCGAAAGAAAGGAGTGAGTAGCTCCCGGATCAAACAAGGTATGAATGTTCGTGCCATGTATGCAAATGGTACCTTCAACTACCGCGGCTGGATCAATATCAGCATCCGGCTGCTCACCCTCCAAAGCATAAGCACGAGCCCTAATCAGTGGTCTCGGTGCTCCCGGTGGTGGTATCCTGCGATCCGGACAGCCATCTACCAAATGCTCATCGCTCCCACAAAGTAGGCATAAACCCAAACGCCTCCTGCAGTTATCATAGACGTGTGTCCTCTGTCCACAAAAGGTACAATAAGGTCTCTCGGGTGGTGGTGGCAAAGCTGGAGCAACTGGAGCTCGAATCACTGGTCCTGCTGGTCGGGGCTTCTTCCCTGGGCCCTGTGGAGCTGGTGGTGGAGAAGAATAAACCATCGGCCTCTTGCCTGAAGCAGAACCCGAGCCTGAACCCTTATACCCTGATCCGGCACCTCTAAAACTCGATCCAGAACCTCTAAATCCCGATCCAGACCCTGAGCCCGAACCTGAACCTGAACGGTAGGTAGATCGCCTCGCATTCACTGAATCCTCAACCAATAGAGCCTTCTTGGTAGCCTTCACCCAGGGGCTCGTGTTGACCGCCTCAATCGCGGCCTGAATGTCCGGTCTAAGGCCCTGAACAAACTGCATCGCCTTATGGAAGTCATCACTCGCTATATTAGGGGCATAGCGGGACAACCTCTCAAACTCGGCGATGTACTCTGAGACCGACCTGTTTCCTTGCTTCAACTCTGTAAATTCCTTCAATCTCCTAGTGCGAGAAGATGGAGGAATGAACTTGTTCTGAAATTCTCTGACAAACACTTCCCAGTTCACTTCCTCGCCTGCAGCATCTAACACAATCCGGGCACTCTCCCACCAAGAGTAGGCCTCACCCTGAATCAAAGAAATGGTACAACGGGCCTTCTCCCGGGATCCACACGGGATAAGCTCCCATATCCTCTCGATCTCTTTCAGCCACTGCTCGGCCTGAATATCATTTCCTTTGTAAAATTTGGGAGGATGTTGGTTCTGAAACTCCCTGAAAACAGCTGATATCTGGCCTCCAGGCTGTGGTGGTGCAACTGGTGGTGGTGGTGGAACATAATCCCGAACTCTCTGATCAATAAGACCCACCACTGCGTTCATGAAGTCCTGTGGCTGAGCCTGAGGAGGTGGAGGAGGAGGTGGTGATCTCTCCCGGCGATGATGTCGATGATGTCGATGTCTAGGAGAACGATCACGATGATGTCTATCGCGAGCCATCCTGAAATCAAGTCACTATGGTGCATGTTCGATTAGTAATGCCAATGTGTGCAAATAACTCGTCAAATGCGCATGAATTCAAAACTCAACAAGTCACCCCAAATTCAAGTAAGTCAAGTAGGTTCACGTATCAAATAACAATGCAAGACTCTCAAATTGACAATTAGTTCCTATGCCGTGCGACCTAGACTCACAAGACATGACACTAGAGACCCGGTTTTGCAACCGAGCTCTGATACCACCGTAGGATGTAGCACCCGGAACGCCAGGCACCACATCCCCCGCACTATAGCTCCAATCCACATATGAAATGGACAATCCATACATGAATCAAAGCTATAGCGAACGGGAGACAATAAAATGACTCAAGGCTAGGCGGGTACCCTCAATTTAAAACCAACCAACAATCAAGTCAGAGTATTAAAAGCGGAAGCAATAACATTCATTCGATATGTATAGGTACCATATTTATTTATTTACTTATAGGTACCAACATTCACACTATCAATACATTATCATCTCCCAACAATATAGATAACAAGGCGGTATACAAAATATCCCAAATAGCTATACATACAAAATGTGGGAATGAAGTGTGCTAGACCCAAATTTAAAGACCACTAGACTCTAAATTCCCGCCTAGCACGCCCTGCAAAACACTGAAAAGTTGAGGTGTCAGTCCAACACAGACTGAGCGAGGGGTATAAATAAGTATAAGCGCACATACATGCAAGTCATAACCTCGGGTAATAATTTTAGGAGAAATTTTCAATACAATTTGGTAAAAGAAGAGAGTTTATCGCCCGAGACTACAACTAATTCAATTTCAATTCAATCAATTCGATACAATCAATTCGTGGCCCGGCGATTGGGCAATTCTCCAACCTTACACCGACTGTGTACAATCAATCAATCAATTATTAGATGATTAGGTGATCAAGCAATTCATTAATGTGCACAATTAGCAGTTTCAATAACGCCTTCTTCCTCCGGGTGATGGTGGGATTGCAAGGCCCCACCATCCAATCAATCTGGGCAGAGGGTACATGAATCCCTAAGCCCGGAACTCCTTCCTCCCCTAATCTCCTAGAGGGTTCAGGGTTCATCCCAGTTTGGTGAGGATAGCCCTCGAGTTACCCGTCAGCCCATGCTTTCCCGGTTGGCTCGAGTCACTACCCTCGGGCCCACAGTGCAATACAATACTCGCCAAAACAATCAATCAATCAATCAATTCCTTCAATAGTTCGATAAAACATTTGAAAACCAATCTCCTTTGAAAACTATAAGTATATAACTAGGTTTTGGCTTAAAACATCACATAGGGTTGTACGGGTCCTATGTATCTAAAATTAAACCTCACCTGAACGACCCAAAATAAACCAAGGAAACAGCTCACGGGGCCTGCTCCTCGTCACCAGGAAGCTGGTCTGTGCAAGAAAGACAATTGTCCGTGAAACACGACTCAAAATGTACCAAATATGACGAACGGCGGAAATGCAACGAGACGACGAGAAAAATACAATGTACCATGAAAATATTGCGTTTCAACATGTAATCAGTCATATAATAGCAATTAGGGGTCAAAGAAGCCGTCGGAACGGGGTGCGAAAAATGCAATTTTATGCAGTGAATTTTGGGCACTTTCTGGACTATGGGAACGGCCGTTCCGGCTTCCCTTTGAAAATGGGAAGGGCCGTTCCCATGGCTACAGAAAACGCGCCATCGTTTTCTTAAAGGGAAAAACGTTTTAGCTGGGAACGGCCCTTCCGGCTCAAAGGCCAAAATGGGAACGGCCGTTCCCAGTCTCGCTGGCCTACTGTCTCAGCATCATGGGAACGGCCGTTCCAGTTTTGAACTGGGGTTGGGAAGGGCCGTTCCCAAAGTACGAGAGCAGCTGTATGCAGAGCAGAACAGAGCAGCAATGGCAACACCACAAACAATCACCAAAATGGCTTCAAGCCAAGTTCAAAAGCATAAATTTGATGCAATAAATATGCTAACATACATATTGATCAACAACAAGTCATAAAAACACATAATCCCATGATAGATCATCCATAATCAATCATTTGAAACCCATATACTCAATCATGCTTCAAGTCCACAAAACTCAAGATAATTGCATCAAACTCAAGCTTAAAGATCACAAACATATTTCCAACAACCAATACACAATTCACTCAAGCCATTACAAAGCCCTATATATCATATATTTTCAAGAAAATCAACCAATCTCCATAGTTACCTCAAATGAGAGAAATGGAAGCTAGGAAGAAGAAATGATGATGATGATGCTACTATGATCACAAATCCCACAAAAATTGATGCTTGCAAGAAGAAATCTCCCACTCCTTCAAGTAGGGTTTGGTTCGGTTGAGCAAGGAAAGCAAATGAAGCAAGATGATATGTTTGTATGAATGAGAAGCCAAAGGTACGTGATGCTGCTAATGAAGAAGAGAAAAGATGGCCAATTTGCAATTAAATCCTTTCACTTGTTAAGTTAAGCAATCAAGTCCAATTCCATTATTAAATGATCAATGTGGTCCAATGCAATTAGATCCCATATTCATGAAAATGAGCAATTAAGGCCATAAAAGAAATAAATCGCATTCGGGAAAATAATTCACATAGCAATCACGTTCAATATATCCAATAAATATGATATGATATGAATTTTCAATAAAATGTTAAGAATATAATTTTTATAAAATTATGTCATGATAGGAAAATGAATTAAATGATCAATTAATAATTAAATTACAACTCTCAAACGCACACGTGTCGTTCATACCTGAATTGCCGAAAGCTGGGGCGTTACAGCTACATTGCTCAAGTGGGAGAAACCAAAGAATGCCTCGGAAATTAGAAGCTTCTTGGGATTGGCCGGTTATTACAGAAGGTTTGTTCAGGATTTCTCTAAGATTGCTGCACCGTTAACCCGATTAACTAAGAAAGATGTCAAGTTTGTCTGGGACGAGAAGTGTGATCAAAGCTTTAACTTTTTGAAAGAAAAGTTAGTCTCAGCTCCGGTGTTAGCACTTCCTGAGGGTTCAGAGGAGTATGCAGTGTATACAGATGCTTCTAAAGAAGGCTTTGGTTGTGTTTTGACTCAGAAAGGAAAAGTGATCGCTTATGCTTCCCGAAAGCTAAAGGATTATGAAAGGAATTATCCGACACACGACCTAGAGCTTGCAGCCGTGATCTTTGCTCTCGGGAAATGGAGACATTATCTATACGGGACTTCTTTTGAGATTTTTAACGACCACAAGAGCCTCCAGTATTTATTCACACAGAAAGATTTGAATATGAGGCAACGACGTTGGATGGAAAAATTGGAAGATTATGATTGTACAATCAAGTACCATCCAGGGAAAGCAAACGTGGTCGCCGATGCACTTAGCAGGAAGGCGAGTGTATCGAGTTTGGAAATAAAAGAAAGTGTTGAAGTGACGCCGATTGTGGTAAAAGCTCGGGTTTCTAATATCACAATTCAGTCGGAATTGAAGTATCAGTTATTTGAGGCTCAGAATAAGGATCCGGAAGTTCAGAAGCTTGTAAGTAAAGCTAAAGATGACCCGAAGAGTCCGTTTGGGTTTGATGAGACCGGGTTACTTCGGTTTAAAAACAGAGTGGTAATACCTGAAGAATTGAAACGGGTCCTACTCGAAGAAGCTCACAAGTCAGCCTATTCGATCCACCCAGGAGGAAACAAAATGTATAAGGATTTGAAGCAATATTATTGGTGGAACGGGATGAAAAGAGACGTGGTAGAGTATGTGAAACATTGTCTGACTTGTCAGAAAGTGAAAGCTGAGCACCAAAAGCCCGTAGGACTTCTATAACCGTTACCTATTCCCGAGTGGAAGTGGGAACAAGTAACGATGGACTTTGTTTCCGGATTACCGAAGGTTAAAGGCGGGTTTGATGGAATTTGGGTAATAGTGGATAGATTTACAAAGTCTGCTCACTTTCTACCGGTCCGGATGTCTTATAAGATCCCGAAGTTGGCCGAAATTTATAACAGAGAGATTATCCGACTTCATGGCATTCCGGTGAGTATAGTTTCAGACCGAGACCCGAGATTTACGTCCAAGTTGTGGCAGGAGTTACAGGCCGTTTTGGGAACGAAACTCAAGTTCAGTACAACATTTCACCCGCAAACAGACGGCCAAACAGAAAGATTAATCAGATATTTGGAAGATCTTCTTCGGGCTTGCGCGATGGATTTTCAGAATTCTTGGCAAGAACAACTTCCTTTGGTTGAGTTTGCTTATAACAACAGCTTCCAAGCTTTGATCGGGATGGCTCCGTATGAACTTCTTTATGGAAGGAAGTGCCAATCTCCGTTGTTCTTCGACTTGGAAGAGTGGAAATGGTCGAAACAGGAAGGGATAAAGAAAGGTGAAAGGTTCGAAAGGCCTTCCAAAGTCGTTCAAGCTATGATTGAGAAAGTGCAAATGATTCAACAACGGATGAAAGCCGCGCAGGATAGACAAAAGAGCTATGCCGATAAGCGCCGAAGAGATCTAGTATTCGAAGTTGGTGACCAGGTATGTTAGGAATAGTGCCCTAGAAAGCCGATTGTATATCCGCTTTGTACTTTTCCTTATTGTAATCACAGACAATCTTTGAATAAAATAACGAATTGAGGCAACACTTCTTTATATGCTCTTGTTTGGTATGCGTTTACTTTAGCTGTGCATGTATGAGAACTCCCCTAATCCTGATGACTTTAGGACTCTACCATTTAGGTGAAATGGTTCATGAAACGAGCCCTATATCACATAAGTCATGATTAGTAAAATACTCCAAGCCGATGAGTCCTACAGACAGTGGGAGTGTCAACCTGACTCCTCTAAGGCTTGCTTGTGGGATCACGCCCTTAAGAAGGACCACCTTGTTTCATGGAGGTGCAAAGTGTATAGTTGATACGTGCGTGATACATGAGGGTGCTTACTTTAATAAGTAAGTTCACTGAGGTGCCCCGTGTGAGAACATTCCTAAATGGGAAAGGAAGTTTCTATTTCAGAAAATGGAAACTTCCAGATTAGGAAATATCTCACGAGTCATTGATGTGATTAATTGATCCTTAGACTTGAGGTTCCTTGTCACTTTATGAGTTAACTCTGTAGTCTTTGGTATAAGCTTTAAAGGGTGTCGCCTTAGACAACTGATTCAAGGCTTATGCTGGGGCTGCACAAGTGATTCATGAAAGTGAATGAGAATCAAGATAGGACCTACACTTGCAAGGTGATCTCTTATTGTATAAGTCATTCATATGTCATATGGAGTCCTTGGCCAAGGCAGTAGATCAAGACATCAAGAAAAGTGTTTCTTGGATTGAGATCAAATGGATATGAAATGCACTTAGCTTTAAGACCGGATTATTAGGGTTCTGATTATTCCCTTGCCCTAGATCTTGGTTGAGAGATAGTAAGTAGGAGGATTGTATCTCACATGAATCAATGACTTAAAGGTTCTGTCGAATCCGAACATTCCAATTCAGCTAGGGGTTAAACACCTGTTGCTAGACTATGGTCGTTTAATCTGTGGACTGATTAATTAATTAGTGAATTAATTAATTAGGGTCACTGCTAATTGAATTGAGAACCTAGAGGGTCACACACAACAACTTGGTTACATGAGTTGAGGCTTGAAAATGATTAAACGAGTTAATCGGGCCAAGAGGGTTCCACACGTGTGAATTCACACGTGTGGCTCACGTGAGTGACACGTGTCACTGTGACACGTGTCACACACGTGTGTATATATATATATATATATTATATATATATATATTAAATAATTAATTAGTTAATTATTTAATAGACTTTGGTTTAATTTTGAATTAAAAAAAGAAAGTCTAATTTTGGAGAAAATAATCTAGTTAATTAATTATGAATTAATTAATTAGATAAAATAAGTTATTTATTTTATAATAAATAAAGTATAAAAATTATCCAAAAATAGTTTGGATATTTTTAGCTCTCTTAAAAGTTGACTAGAATTAGAATTCAAAGTCAAAGTTGGAAAATACTTGATGATCAAGTAATAGGAGAGAGAGGGACCAAATCCTTTGTCCATAAGGACTAGGTTCGGCCGCCCCTCCCCTTTCCTATATATAGGGGAGCTCATGCTCCCCTTTAGAGCTAATTGACAATTCTTGGTTCATGTGTTGAACACCTTCCTTTCTCCAAGATTAAATTAAACCCTAGGTTAAGCCTAAACACTAACTAGAGAACTAGCATCCTTACTAGTTAGATTGTGATCAAGTTGGTGGACTTTCTCTAGAGACTTCAAGTTAGAAGTTTGAAGATTCGAGCTTTACCAAGGAGAGGGGATCAAGCCGCGAGAAGAGCGTTCTTGGGTGGCTTGAAACGCTTCAAGAAAGAATAAAAGAAAAGTAAGTTTTCTATCTTTACGAATTTGGTTACACGATTGCGAGTTCAAGGTCCTTTTGTTGGAAAAATTTTTTAAATTCCGCTGCTTTCTGATTCGTGTTTTCCAACAAGGTATTCTTGAAGGTGTCACCAAGGAAAGGTTTCACCCGGATCGGGAAAGGAGGGAAACTTAACCCTCGCTACTTAGGTCCTTTCGAGATTCTTGAAAGAATAGGCGAGGTAGCCTATCGACTGGACCTACCACCGAGTCTTACGGGGATTCACAACGTATTTCATGTTTCACAATTAAGGAAATATTACCCCGATGAGACTACGATTCTCCCCGTGGAAGAAGTTGAGCTGGAACCGAATTTGACATTTGTTCAGAGGCCGGTTAGAATCTTGGATCGGAAATTTCAGGAATTGAGAAACCGGAGAATTCCCATGGTTAAAGTGTTGTGGAGAAGTGACAAAACCGAGGAAGCTACATGGGAAACGGAAGATAAGATGAAACGGTTCCACCCGGAGTTGTTCACACAAGATTAGAGAATCTGGGGACCAGATTCTTTTAAGGGGGGGGGGGGGGAGAGTTGTAACGCCCCGGTTCCGGAGGAACAGGTAAGCACGCCACGTGTGCGTTTTGAGCGTAGGATTTATCTTAATTCTTTAATTTCACAATATTTTTACGTGGCATTCATATTTTTATAAAATTCATGAAACATCCTTTATGTGAATTATTTGATTTCATATCATTGAAAATATTATTTCATGGCACGGAAAATATTTATTTCATGAAACATCAATCGAGGGTGATTCCAAATTACCAAGTTGTCCCTAGTTGAATATTTCTTTAAATTTCTAGGGACTTAATTGCATAACTTTCAAAGACCTAATTGAGCATATTTTAAAACCATGTATACTCAATTGCATAACTTCATGAGCTAGAGGATTAATTGGCAAATTAGCACATTTCACACATTTCAAAAAATGGGTTTTACGTTATAGCATCTCCAAGCTTCTTCCTTGTTCATTTTAACTAAAAATTTCCAACATATTCATCTCCCTCACTCTCGGTTCCAAGGAAGAAAAAAAGGAAGAAGTGATTTTTCATCCAATCATCAAGATTTCAAGAAATATTTCAAGGAATTGGGAGTTGATCATCATCATCATCATCATCAATTTTCATATTTTCATCTTCAAGGTTGGTTGTGCATGAATGGATGATTCTTGTGCATATTTGATTGAGCTAGGGTTTGAGGATTATGTGTTAGGTGGAGTAATTCCAGTTGGAAATATGATTATATGATCAAATCATGAAGTATGGCATGATTTATTCATGAATTTATGGGAAATTTGAGTTTGGTTGATCAATATGAGCATAAGCTTGAAACTTGGATTTCTTGATGATATCTCATGCCTTATGTGTTTAAGTGTGTTTTTATCATCTTTTAAATATTGATGCATCATAATTCCAGAAAATATAGGCTTGTGTTGATCAAAATGGGTATTTGTTGCTTGCTTTGTTGCTTCCCGTAGCCATGCTCTATTCTGCTCTGTTCTTCAAATTTGCAGAAACTGGGAACGACCGTTCCCAGCCTCAAGGCATTGTGGGAACGGGCGTTCCCACCCTTTCAAATGAAATAGGTGGTCGAGCATGGGAACGACCGTTCCCATTTTGGCCTTGGCGTCGGAAGGGCCGTTCCCAGCTTCATCGCGTTTTAAATTGGAAAACGTTGGCGCGATTTTGGGGGCTTATGGGAACGACCGTTCCCATTTTTCAAAGGGGTCCGGAACGGCCGTTCCCACCTGACTTGCAGAACAAAATTCTCTGCATAAAATTACAAAAATAGCCCCTCGATTTGACGACTTCTTTGACCCCGAATTGCTATAATATGTGCTATTATGTACTGAAACAACATGTTATCATGCCACATTGCATTTTCATCGTCATCTCGATACATTTCCGCCGTTCGTGATATTTGGTCCATTTTAGATCATGTCTCACGTATACACGTCGTGTTTGCACAGGTCACGGGGTTGTGGACGAGAAGCAGGCTCAGTAGAGTATATCCTTGTCATATTTTGTAAGAAGGTGAGGTTTTATTTTAAGTAAATCGAACCCTACAACCCTTATATGCTATTTTTCGGCCAAAACATATTATCATTATAAACGTTTTCAAAGTTATAAATATTTCAAGCAAGCAAGTAATGATTGTCATGATTATCAAGCAAGTTTGGCGAGTACATGATTGCACGTGGGCCCGAGGGTAATTCTTGAGCCAACCGGGAAAGCAAGGGCTGACGGGTAACTCCTGAATTATCCTCACATTGTTGGGATCACCCCCGAAGCCACTAGGAGATTAGTGGTGGAAGGAGTTGCGTGTCTAGGGGGTCATGTCCCCTACACACAACATGTCGTGGATAGTTGAGCCTTGCAAACTCACTATCACCCGGAGGAAGAAGCAGACTGGGGATTAATCCGGCATGTCGGGTTATCCTCGGGTTATTGCATGATTTCAAGCATGAAACTGTCTATGTGAGCACTAAATGGAATCGTATGATCATGTATTGAATTGATAAAGCAAGCACGTATTGTCACGTTGGGTGTAAAGGTTGGAGAATCGCCCCTGCTCGCCGGGGTCACATGTTCATGAAATGATCAAGTTAAACTGTTAAAATGATTCGTTGTAATCTTGGGCAAAGAACGAGTTTCTTGAACTATATATCTATTTCACTTCCAAAGTCTTCACCCGAGGCTACAACTTGCATGTGGTATGTGATATATATTTATTGGCCCTCACTCAGTCTTTGGTAGACTGATACTTCACTTTTCAGGTACTTGAGCGCTTGGTCGTGCTAGACGGGTGTCCGGTCGAGTCTTGCATTCTCACGGGTCTAGTATTGTACCTTCATGTATAGCACTTTTTGGTATCTCATGTTATGATCGTTGTTAGCACATTTTGAATACCTGAGCATGTATATTATTAAGAGATGATAATGTATTGATAGTTAAGTTGGTATTTATACATATCTATTCGATAAATATGGTACCTATATGTATATTTGAGTTATTGCTTCCGCTTTTGAATTCATGTTGGATTTATTTATGTTGGGGAGTGTCCCGCCTAGCTCGTCATTTTTATTGTCACCCGTTCGCTATAGTTTTGGTTTATGTATGGATTTTCCATTTCATACGTGGATCGAGGCTATAGTGCGGGGGATGTAGTGCCCTGGGGGTTAGGGTGTTACAGATATAATTAATTGGAGAATTAATTATAAATCCCTAAATATAATTCATTGGAGAATTAATCATATAGCCAGATAAAATTAATTGGAGAATTAATTTTAGCCCGTTAGAATTAATTGGTGAATTAATTCTAAAGTCTTTGAAAGAATTAATTGGAGAATTAATTCTAAGTATTTAATAATTTGCTTGTTGTAATTTGATTAGAATAAAGAAATAAATAAATATCTTCTATCTTATTATTCTATTAAAGTATTAATTCTAATATGATTAGAATAAATATTATTAGGATAAGATATTTAATTATTGCTAGAATAATTAAATATTCCTAATTAGTTAGGAACTCTTTTTTTTTTTTTTTTTTTGGTCCTCAGGAACTCTCTTTCTAGAAGAATAGATATTTTATTATTTTACTTGGAGAGAAAGAAAGAATAGAAGACAAGTCAAAGTAGGAATCCGATTCCTACTTGACCTAGTAGGGTTCGAACCATACCCTATAAAAGAGGCATGGGGTTCGAAATTTTGGCTTCAGTGTGACCATGATCACGTCCAACCTTTATGGAATTTCTTTAATACGCATGTTATAGTACTAGCATACTCACTAGCATGATTTGAATCTAGGTTGGTGTGGATTAATACTCTAGAGGATTTCTACTTTGAAATCTCGAAAAAAGAATCAAGAAACGGGGACTTTCATGCCGCATGAAGAACGTTTGAGGGCGACTCAATAAGTTTCAAGAAAGCTTTAATTCGTATAAGTTTATTGAGTCCCACTTTACGATACGAACATTACAAATTTTTAAATCTACCTTTGAAAAATTTTTAAACTTCCCCGGTTTTGTCCTCTATTAGACATGATTATCTAACCATTTTCTTTTTGTTTTTTTTTTGAAACTTTATAAATCTTATAAATTAAACGGACTACAGACTACAACCACCAAAACAATGGCAGCTGCTTCGGGAACTCCTTTTGTTCCTTCCCTCCTTAATCTATCCACCCCCAGAAAGCACTTCCTCCAATGCAAAACCCCAAGATTAAAGCTTGAAGTCAGCAATAATCTCTGCGCGGAGTGGGTTTCCTTTTTACCGTCTTCGATTTCTCGGCGGAAAAGTACTCAGAGATCGAGAATCAACACTCAGGCCTATGTTTCTGGCCCTGCTTTCGATGCAATCGTTTCCGAAAATGACCCGAAAATCGATAGTTCAGAAGTTGTGGATCTGCAGCCGATTGATGTGATAAGTTGGGGTCTGTTGTGGAAACTTATTTCGCGGCATAAATGGAGAGTATTAGTTTCGATTCTAACTCTTGTGGGCTGTACGAGTTGCACTCTTGCCATGCCTATATTTTCTGGTAGGTTGGAGTTGTACTTCTTGGGTCAACTTTCCTTATTTATGCTAATTCCCCTTTCCCTTTAATCAGAACAAGTTTTCATAGTTTGTACATTGCTTCAATGTGAGATGATGTGTTTCCGGATGGGTTTTAGTAAATAACAATTTTATTATTGGGGAATTAGAATAATAGTGAATTTTGTAGTTTTAATGGTTGTTTGAGTCATAGGCATTGCAGAGTTTGAGGAATTTGGCAGTGTAATTCTATTTTTCAAAATAACAATAAATAATAGTAAATCTAATTTATGAAAATAGGAACCCCCACCCCCCAAAAAGAAGAAAAGGATCGAACAGTTGGAGTTTTAGTCATCTTGAAAGAAGTGGAGTTGGGGCTGCAGGGATGCAACATATTAACAAAACCTAATTACAATTGTGGTGCATCTATAAATGATAGATTTCTCATCCTAACCACCTCATATAAGATATTGATGCTTTTGTTCAAAATAATTTAGACATGTTATTACTTTAGTGTACATGAGACAACAACTGTACATACATATTCTTTTCTGAATCTAACAGAAATATCAAGCAAGTAGCTATACTTGAATATAATTTCACGTAAATATAATGGAGATCATATGTGTGGTTAAAGATTTTATGTTTGAGCTCTTGTTAATTTGTTTGTAGAGCTAAAGAAAATATGCATGGTTAAGTAGAATCACTTTTATCCATTCTTCTTTTAATTGGAAGTAATTGTTTTAACTTCATGGATCATGATAACTTATTTAGCAGTTGCTTAACTGGGAGTATCATATTTTCGTATTCTTTTCGACCCATTATTCCATACAAAGCTAAACTGACCTCCCTTTTGCACCCAGTATATTAGTCAGTCCATTCTCTTGAAATTCTATCTCAATTATAATCAGGACTAAATTGTTGTCACTGTATGTAATATACTCACCTGAAAAAAATGGATAACAATGAAAAAGAATTGGTATATGGACATAACAATATGGAGGCAATAAATGTCAAGTAAATTCTAAAGATACTAGTCAATGTGCCTTAGATTGCTATTCTTATTTTCAGGGAGATTTTTCGAAGTGTTAATTGGGGCTAGACCAGAACCTATGTGGCAACTGCTGAGTAAAGTGGGAATTCTGTACACATTGGAACCCATTTTTACAATAATTTTTGTGATAAACATGAATAGCATTTGGGAGAAGGTTATGTCAAGCCTTAGAGCTCAAATATTTCAAAGAATGTTGATTCAGAAGGTATAATCATTCTTCTACATGGTGACTTGATGATTTTCTTTTCTGTCTTTCATCCACTTACGACTGTAAATACTGGCTTATTTTTAGAGTTAATTACGAATAACCTTTTGAATTTTGATCGACATACAATTTACAAATAACACCCTAATATTTTGAGAAATTACAATTTGCACCTGTTGACTGTTAGTCAAATGTTAGTTTGGATGGAAGCGCAAAATACTTAGTTTAGCACCATAAAGGATTAGTTAGGAAATAGGAATACCCCGTGACATTTAAGGTATCCTATTTTCAACAGCTAGTGGGTGGAAAACTGAAAAGGGCAGGTTTCATGTAGATATTGATTTGAAGGTCATAAATGTTACAAATTTTATTAATTAATTGCAGATTGTTCACACAATGCAGAGCTAAATATCATACTTTTGCAGTTGTGTTCAAATCTTTTCTTGAGACTGGAAACTAATACGATATCACCTAAACTTATGAAATCATTACAGAGAACAACTCCAATGATGGAGTGGCGAATGCCATATTTTTTAAATGAGTTCAAAACTTTTAATGTGCAAAATATTATGATATAATATTTTGGTGCACCCTAAACTAAAGAAAATATTACAAAAGAACTCCTTAGATAATTTGTCTTAATTCAAAATTTAAATTAAAAATAAAAGGAGATAATAAAGCTTACATTTTAAATTAAATACACAAAAAAAGTTGATGGTTTCAAGGACATCCTTGAGCTTTTTAAAATACTACAAAGCATCCAGGGGCGTATTTGGAATTTCATGAAATATTAGGGCTGGCATAACCATTTTGGGGCAAATTAACTATTGTTTGACTTGTGTGGTAGCCCAAGTTAAAACCTCGGGGCGATTTTCGCCATTTCTTAGATGTGAGGGTGTTTTCAAAAATGGTTTAAATGTTGGGTTTATTCGTAATTAATCCTATTATCTAATGTGCTTAGCTTTTTCATATTGTGAATTTGATTATAATGTTGATTTAGTTATCTACAAGAATTGTCTTCCTTCCACTTTCTAGATATCAATTTTCCCTTATCCGATGCTGAAACATTCGTGGCTTTAAGTGAATTGTATAGCACACACCGTTAATGCCATAATAGATGGCCATAACTAAACTATATTACGTATTAAAACTATATTACGCATTTTGTTGAAATGTTTGATAAGCTAATTTATTGTACTTCCAAGTGGAACTGAAGAAATAAGCTTAACTCTACTGTAATTCTGCTTTCTCATGACTATTATAAAACTCAGTGTAGTTAATTTTTATTTTTCATGTTTATTGATATTCCTGATAAACTTGTAATTTTCTTTGCAGGTGGAGTTCTTTGATAGGTACAAGGTATGCAAACCTTTTCAGTATTATATTAGTTGTAATATTTATCCCCTACCTGATTTGCTAGTTGTTGTTTTTTTGTCCCTTTTGGCTGAGTAAAATAGAGATACATTTGCTAGTCGCCATAATTCGTACATGGATGTTTACCTAGTATGTCACCTTGGCAGATTACTGATACCTGCTCTTGTTATCATGTTTTAGCACAAAAGTTCATATTGACTAATGTTTGACTTGGAAAAAGGTGCAAGTAATATTGAGAATATTTGATATGTGTATTCCTTAATCCTATATTTCTTTAAGTTTTATTTCATTGTTTTCAATTCGAAGCTATGAGGAATCTATGTTTTTTAGTTTGAAAGAAAATACTCTGTTGCTTGTTGTAAATACTTAATGATGGAACAAAACTTATAGAACTCTAGGAGAAACACTGTATTTGGAACTGACCAAAACTTAGAATCTTGGATGATATTTTAGGTGTTTTGTGAGAAATGAGATTCCTTTTTTTTTTTTGTGTGTCCTGTGTGATAGTTAATGTCCTTTTGCCCCATTTCGATGACTTAATAAATCTCTAATTTCCTTGCTCCGCTGCCTATTCTTCTCTATTTCAACAGCAGTCCCTTTGTTGTTTTTTTTTTCTCCCTTGTTTAACTGAATTTTGGTGCACTTTTTGTAGGTTGGCGAGTTAACTGCTTTATTAACATCTGATTTGGGTTCTCTGAAAAGCATAATTAGTGAAAATATATCAAGAGACCGTGGTTTCAGGGCGATTTCTGAGGCAAGCTACTCTACACTAAGCAAAAGTGAGCTTTATGTTGTTAATATTGATACCTTTTCTCACCTTGCCTTTGATCGGAGAATTAATAGCTATTGGCTGTATTCGAGATGAGTAATTCAGAAAAATTAAGTTACTCATATGGGTTTCAGAATCTAACTGCTGTTACAATAATGTTTTGAAAAATTATTTGGCTCAATCTTTGGCTCAAGGTTTGGTTATCCCTAAAACATTTTTGCATCATCTTGTTTTTCAGGTCATGGGGACTCTCTGCTTGCTCTTTGCCCTTTCCATCCAGCTAGCACCAGTTTTGGGCCTACTTATGCTTACAGTGTCTGTTCTAGTTGGTGAGTGTATCTCTTAGAGTTCTGTTTGTTGGTTTGTTATCTCAAAATAATTTTCTCATTATGTTAATATAGTGTATGGTGTAATCATTGAGCAATTGATCTAGATTACGAATCGAAGAACTTTTAAATAAACATGCTGATGAGTGCGAGTTATTATTAGTAAGACATATTAAAAAATTTATTGAAATTAATGAGTCAAAACATGATCCATATAAGAAATCAACCTTGCTTAGTCATGTTTCCCAGCCTTATACCAAAAAGTATCTTCCACGATGTCAGCAGCTTGCCCCAGATATCAACCTGTGTGTAATTCAAATACTGTATATGTTTATTAATCTCTGCTATTAGAGTAATTAACTGGAAGTGTTATAAGTTAAACAGATTTCATATTGCTTGCTATAGTTCAACAAGAAGTTTTCTAGGATTGATTCCATTTAATATATCATTCATTTCCAATTGCTTTGGTTCATAGATTTTTCTTTTCTGGGGCACTCAACTAACATGTATGGATATTGTAGCCATCTACAAAAGAACAACCGTGAATGTCTTCAAAGCTCATGGATCTGCCCAAGCTGCCATAGCTGACTGCGTTACTGAAACTTTCGCTGCTATACGTACAGTAAGAAACTGAGGCTTAGTCATATGTGCAATATCCATTTTTGACAGATAATACTCTCTAACAGATAGTTTATCTCCTAATTAAAATAACTTTCTTGCAGGTAAGATCATTCGGGGGAGAAAAACGTCAAATGGCACTTTTTGGCCGACAGGTAGAGCACCCACTGCATATATTCTTGGATTCTGCAGAAGGGACTAATAACATCACACATAATGCTGTGATGAACATTTAGAGTCTTTAGAGCTACGCAATAAACTTAGCCAGTTACTGCATAACTGGATATAACATTAAAATTTATGATTTCAAATATTATTACATAAGAGTCCAAACAAAATATGATTACGATTACAGATTTGATATTTGGAACCTCACCAATATAAGTTCTTACTTTTTGATTTGATTTGGAATTTTGTAAATTTTTTTCCATATACTATTAACAATCAATTTAGGCTATTTTTTTCTGAGGTGGGGTAGTTGAGCCCACAATCTAATTCATGGCTCCACCAATTTAGCATGTTCTTCGAATTTGTCAGGTTCTTGAGTATGAGAGTAGTGGCATAACGCTCGGGTTCTTCAAATCCATCAATGAATCTCTAACTAGGGTTGCTGTTTATGTCTCTTTAATGGCCCTGTATTGTCTTGGTGGAAGCAAAGTAAAATCTGTAAGGACTTAAACTTTTTCTATATTCTCCACAAATCTTACATATTCGTATAAAGACCTTTTAACTTCTAATAAAAATTTGTTTTGCTGCATGTAGGGCGAACTTGCAGTTGGAACCATGGTTTCTTTCATTGGATACACCTTCACGTTAACATTTGCTGTGAGTTCTCTTTTTCTCTGCTGTACACCTCCTTTTCTTGTATTTGTGTTTTTAATGCTAAAGTTAAAGCAATATCTTCATAGGTTCAAGGGGTGGTGAACACGTTTGGGGATCTTCGTGGAGCCTTTGCTGCCACTGAAAGAATTAACTCAGTTTTATCTGGGGCTGATATTGATGAAGCACTAGCTTATGCTTTAGATAATGACTTGAAGAAAAGAAAATTGCACGATCCGAACCTTGAAGCTCTTTTGTCCAATGTTTCCAATGGAAAAATGCAAGACAAAAGTGGGCATTATATGTCTACCCTAAAATCTGCTAGTGATGTGCATACCCTGGCACGGTCTGGTGATATTTTCCTTGAAGGTATGATCAAGCAGAGTATGCATTTCATTTTGCTGTTATGTTATACTAGTAAAAATAAAGTGCGTTGTACATTAATTATATGATTTATCGAAAAGACAGTTGAACTCCTGAAATATGAAAACTATAGTTTGTGTCGTGCAGTCAAACCTACAAATTTCCCCTAAAAGTTAAAAATTACCCATGCACTCAAATTGACTCGAATCCAACTCAAATTTATAATTAATTGTTATTTAATAATTATTAGAAACTAATTTTTGGTTATACAAAAAAGATTTAATTTGTAATTTTGAATTTTATGTTAGAATTACTATGGAAGTTGATATCTAGTAGGATCAGGATGACTTTCTGAGGATGTAATGTCCTCTTTGGCCTCGTCTGAGGCCTCTGATGGAACCAAAAAAAAAAAAAAAAAAAGGAAGTAGTACGATTAGAAAATCAATATTAGATCGGTTTGTTATGTGATAGGATTAGGACTCTTAGTCTATTTTTTCTCTCTAGAATCACTATATATAATACATACTAGTAATTCCTGCACACTTGTTGCATGTGCAATTAAAAAAATATTATATTTAAGTTATTTTTCATATTAATATATATTTCATAATCATTTTTAATATAATTATTAATTATGAAAAATAAATAGCATAAAAGAAAAAGAACGGATATTTAGAATTAACTCCCTAAATGGTATTTGAATTTTGAGTACACCCTCCAGGCCAAAAAATTTTTTTAGTTAACTCCTTATTTTAAAAATTAATTTTTTCTTAACTCCCTAATTATTATGAAATGACTTACTTATACTTCATGTTTATGGAAAGGTTCTTCATGTAACAACTAACTGCTGAAGTAACGCAATATAAATGCTTCATATTAAGAAAAATATTCGTCACTGCTACGTAATACAATAATTCGTCAAAATTCAAATATAATTTTATAAATTCAAATTTAAATACTTCATATGAAAAATAAAATTCTTTATTCGGCCACCGGTTCCTAAATAATACAATAGTTTCAGAAAATTACTATGTAGTTCCACAAACAACGAATTTTATACTTCATATTTACGAAAAAGTTCTTTATACTAATTGTTGTGCAATACATTAATTCTTCAAAGTTCATATAGTTGTACAAATTAAAATATAAATACCCCATATTAAGAATAAAGTTCTTCATTCGACCACAAATGTTCCTCAAAATGCAAATATAGTTCCACAAATGCAAAAGTGAACACTTCATATTAAGAGAAACGCTCTTCATTTAACAACGAACTGTTGTATAATATAATAGTTCTTCAAAATTTAAATATAGTTTTACCAACTCAAATATAAGTTCTTAATATATTAAGAGAATTAAGGGTAAAATAGACAACTAAGTTAGTACGTAGTCAACAAAAAATAAAATCTCGATTTAGGGAGTAAACTAAAAATTTATTCTGAGTTAATAAGTACTTTAATTAATTTTAAAATATGTATTTGCATAACTACCCTGGATTAAAATTATTGGTATAATTATTGCGTATTACAAGAAACAAAACAAAAAACTATTTGTACTTTCCTATATATATACACACATATAGATATAAACACAGATATTGATCTTTCGGTATTACAAAATGCCACCTGAGATTTAACTCCGTTACAACGAAAAACCTCAATAGTTGAGAAAATACAATAAACACTATAAGCAGGTTGTTATTTGTAGTTTCTTGGGGTTTTTCTCGAAATTTCTTAACTATGAGGGTTTGTTTTGTAATTGGTTAAAGCTCAGCAATGCGTAATTATCTGTATAATTTAAGTGAATTACATTTGGAACCTGAGTCATCGAATTACAGGCTGTACCCTCTTGCTTTCGAATCGACAAAGCAAACTTGATACTAGGACTTAAGATTGTAATCTTATATTTAAAATTGAACTTAATATGTATACTTGATAGTGGGAAGTGTTTAAGATGTGATTTTTCTTTTCCCAATGTACCCCTCTTGTTTTTGAACCGACTGAGCAAACTTGATATTGGGGCTAACTTAAAAATTGAACTAGACAATCAGAATCACTTTAGATGTTAAACTTGTTAATGGGACTGTTTAAGATGCGTTTTCTTTTCTTTTCCGCCAATGTACCAAATCATCTTAAACGGTAAACAATATTTTATTTTAACTAGAAACATTTTTTTTTGCGGTAACCTTAATAGGTTTGATATAATATGTGGTTATTTATCATGCTATCTCAAAATTTTTTTTAACCCTTCACTTTTTGAGGCCAGTAAAATGCATAACTTGTTGAATCTTTCACATTTTTTTATTTATATATGTTGTGTTGCAGATGTTCATTTCTCATATCCTTTGAGGCCCAATGTCGAAATCCTGCGAGGTTTAGATCTAACCTTAAAAAGTGGAACTGTTACTGCTCTAGTTGGTCCAAGTGGTGCAGGCAAAAGCACAGTAGTGCAGCTTCTAGCTCGGTTTTATGAGGTTATATCCTATAACTTGGTTTTAGTTGTTCGAGTGTACATTTTTATTGATGAATTTCTGGAGCTTAAGTTCTGATATTCGCAGCCAACGAAAGGTCGCATTACTGTTGCTGGGGAGGATCTACGCTCATTTGATAAGAGTGAATGGGCTCGGGTGGTTTCTATAGTGAATCAAGTACGTCTTTGGATTTAATTAATTAATTTTTTATGCCTTTGCCTTCCACGTGAAGATCAAGTTCATCCCCGAATGTATTTTTGTTATGACACTGAGTATTTCGGAAATAACATGACAGATATCCCCAGTTTCTTCTATAAAACATGTGCAATAATTCTGTTATGTTATAACTTATGAAAAATACCGTAAATTCATTATATTCTCATTTGGGCCCACTCTATGCTACTGTATAATTCTTGTATATCTGTCATTTGGTACTTGCATAATGAATGTAGTGGCATGACCCTTATTGTAACTAATTTAGTTTAATAGGGAACAATCAAATTCCATAATATAGCTATGAATTTGTGTTCATTAGGATTTAGGACATTGCATTTAGTTCACAATACAATATAGGATCTTGCTGTTGTATAAAGTCAATACAAATGCATTGCATTTAGTATTAAGTACATTAAAAATTTTCATGTTGCATAAACTAGTTGCCCTTGCCTACCTCATGTGAGTATGTTGTTACCGTGGTAGGAACCTGTTCTGTTCTCTGTCTCTGTTGGCGAAAACATCGCTTATGGGCTCCCAGATGATTATGTTTCCAAAGACGACGTGATAAAAGCTGCTAAAGCAGCTAATGCTCATGAATTTATAATTTCATTGCCACAGGTAACACATTGCTATATTGAAATAATTTTTTTACCATGTCCACTCTTAGTGTTGCACTAAAAATTCATTTTTCTCTAGGGTTACGACACATTAGTTGGTGAACGTGGAGGGTTGTTAAGTGGTGGACAGAGGCAGGTAATGTCAACTAGATCTCTCTCTCAATCTCTCTCTCATTATACATCTAGCACTAGCAGTAATCCCTTGTTCCCATTTCCAGAGAGTTGCCATTGCAAGAGCACTGCTTAAGAATGCTCCAATCTTGATTCTTGATGAGGTATGTATGTGACAAATTCGTTTTGAGTGCATTAATAGTGTGTTATTTCTGTTGGTTTTGTTGAAATAATGGGAAAAAAAAATGGAGATAACTTTGAACCGGAAACATCAGTTTAAGTGTTTTTACAACTTAGTGTTGTATGTATACACACACACACACACACACACGTGTCTAACACTAAAGAGAGAGAGATGACAGTTGTACCGACTAATTCTTAACCAACTAGGCGCACTTCCTACTTAGAAGCATACTTATTTACTACATTATTTCTAACCGATCATAGGCACATTTCTTACTAAGAGAAGCGCTGCTACGCTTTTTTACAATATAAAGACTTTCACAACTTATTTTCCAGTCTATTTTGTCACATTCGCCATGAACATGCAACGACATTCTTCTTCATAACAGCCTGTTCCGTGCATATTGATTCCACATTTTCTTCACCCCTACTCAAGTTGGGGTTTGGTGGCAAACCTGCAAACCCAACTTGGTTATAAGGTATTTCAGAGGTGGGGCAAGGAGTTTAGTAATGATTTCGACGATTTGTTTCTTTACGTTCAGTAGTAATAAATTGGAGTTGATTGTATACTACGTGGCAGTCAATTTCCGGATGCTTAGTTCTTTCATGAAAGACTGGGTTGACAGTCAATTTCCTGTCGATTTCCAAGGAATGCACGACACATAGCCTGTAATCGAGCGCCTAGTACCCAGACATACTACCCAGTCAGCATCACAGAAGGCTTTAACATGTAAAGAAGAAGCACTAGAGAAGAGCATGTTGGAAATTGTGAATTCCTTGCGCTGCAAATGGAAACAACACAGAAACGAATCATCACTTACAATTTTACATTAGATATAATTAGTTAGTTCAGAAAAACCTAAATATTTCTTAACGGTTGGGCTTTTCTTGTAGATTCCAAAGTCGAAATCTTGTAGTGGTATCCGTATCTCTCCTGGTTGGAGATTAAGTCAATGAGTATTCTAAAACTGTGACTTGTATGTTGCTAGATATTTGGGGGTGGAAGTATTTGGACCCTATCCTTTGGACCAAGGGGCAAAGTTATTCTTCTTGTTTTGTTGGAGTTGTTACACGTCTCGCGTGTTCGTCTGTCCTAGGCTTTTTTCGCCCCTCTTAGAGCCTTTATAGACACAGTGTCGAAATCCTAGTCAGAATAGGAATAAGATTCCTCATTATATCTACAATCCTAGCTGGGCCCCTGTTTTGATTAGTTATTTAATTCATTAATTTGTTCTGCAACTACTTGAGCCTATTTAATTAATTTAATTCTAATCCAATTAAACTTCTTTTTTTTTTCTTTTTTTTTTTATTTTTAACACATTCCCCCAAGTGGCCAGAGAGATTCGAACAGGGACATTGCCTTTGAAAAAGAACCCCCAAACCACTTGGACTAATCTAATTCAACTTAATTGAACCTTTACTTGATAAAGCCCATAAGACTTGATTAATTAACCAATAATCCGATCTCTTTTATTATCAAGCACTTTGATCATTTTATTTTGTCAATCGAATTGACTACTCGACATCCCTTCTAGCTCCATTTCTGTGAACCTGTAAGTTTATTATTTGATTAGAAGGGAGTTTGATTAATTAATACCTTTAGAATTGATTAACTCACAATCACGCAGCCATAGCTTAGCAACAAGCGCGCGAGGCGTGACCTAAGTGAAGTGAAGAATCTTTTGATTCGTAATTTATGGGAGATAGAACCCTTTTACATCCTTATATATTTTTCTAATTGAGATTTAGAATATGGGAAAACCCGAGAGTCGAAATAATTTCAATCTTGAACTGTTTGCTTTGTTTTCATTTAGTCTCGACTTGGGAAGTTTCCTAATCTCAATTCACCACCTTGACCAAAGATTTCGAGATGACATACGAACAACTTATGCAATACGACATCTTATTTGTTGTAAAAGAAGTTGTAGCTCCTTTATCAATTCTCACCTACCTCCATGCGCCACTTATGCAGCCTCCGTTCAAGTCTTAATTCTCGTGAGACAACCATTTAGATTTACAATAAAACTACATAGTTAACACACAAGGTAACTATGAAATTTCAAGGTTAAGGATTGGTTAGACACATCATTGATAGTTTCCTAATCTAGAAGTTTTCATCTTCTGAAGCGAAAATATTTAGGAATCCTCACGTTGGTCCATCAGTGAAATTGTTCAATATAGCGAACACTCTGATTTATTATGTACCTATCACTATACGTTCTATATCCAATGAAACAAGATAATCCTTGCTAAAGACATAATTCTACAAGAAAGTCTCAAGCGTGTCAAGTCAACACATTCCCCTTGCTGTTTGTTGGATTCATCTAATTGGAAGTGATCTCTAATCCGGTAGGACTTGTTTTATAAGTTATTATCAGAATGACTAAGTTCCAATAGCTTTTATGGATTATTAAGTTCTTATACTTGTGCACATAAATGTAAGCATGCAAAACAAGTACAAGAAGTAAAGTAGTTTTTCTTGAATTAAAATCTTTTGTATGTTATTCAAAAATTGACTTGACACAGGGAATATGTTAAAGCTAATCTAATAGATATTCGGCACCCAGGGCACTATCTCAACAATCTACCACTTATCTATCAAATCCACTCGGGTCATGATCTAAAACTCTTCTTCAAAAAGCTAAACATGTGTTTATTTCTTTGGTAAGATCTTAATTCTCTTGATGTGATTGTCGTGTGTTTTCAGAGAAGATGATAATGGGATCTCTAATGCTAGGAACGACACTCAATAGGATGAAGTTCTTAAATAGTTAGGATCGGTCAACTTATTTAGATACTAATAGATTTTCAGTAGCCTACACTATAAATGAGAAAATAATGCTAGGAACGACACTCAATAGGATGAAGTTCTTAAATAGTTAGGATCGGTCAACTTATTTAGATACTAATAGATTTTCAGTAGCCTACACTATAAATGAGAAAATAGAAAAAAAAAATCATAAGCATTTTGAATAATAATTTTACACATATGATTAGATCTTTTATCATAAGTTACCTCCCATTGTTTTTCTAATTTTTCAAAAATCCGAAGACATTTTAGAGAAAACATGTTTTTTCTAGTGGCCAATCATTTTATCCCCCAATCATAATTCGTGAGACATCCAAGAATAAAGCATATAGATAAATACTCTTATTAAATTCATAAATTGTTTTTGCATTACTACTTTGGTCGGGATATGCGACATCCATATCTACTTAGTGTTAAGCAAAAACCATTAATCATTAAATCTCTATTAAACTTAATTATTATGACACATTATTGGTGAGACATTGCACTAATCAAAGTAATCTTAAAATTTCAATTATTTGTGTAATTGATCAAAAAAGTTAAGAACTAATAAATTTGCCATGATTACCCCACGACTCGTGACCATCAATTGTTTTTCGCTTATTAAATTTACCTATTAATGGAATGCCATAAAATTTAACTAAAGATACTCTTTCATAAAATACCTATATTTCAAAATTTTGGTTAGTATTTTAAAATGTGAATTTTTTTTTTTTTGTCATCTGAACTTTGTGCTTTTCTACAATTTACCATTCCAACAAATTTCGTTGCAAACCACTATCCAATCTTTTGCATTTGTAACATACCGATATCTAAACTTTTTTTTAGTGGTTTTGGCTAAAAACCATGACACGTGAAATGTTTATAAAACATATACATCAGTTGTATTTTCACCAAAACCACAAAAAAAATAAAAATTAGATAACGGTATGTTATAAATGCAAAGATTGAATGGAGCAAAAGAAACACCTAAACCTCATCTTGACAAAAGAAATAAACCTAAACCTCACATTGACAAAAGGAGCAAAAGAATGCGTGTCGACCACCCAACAAGATCTAAAACTCGGGCTTGCCACGTCCCGGAATTGCCTCTGTGATATAGACAAACCCAAAACTTAGATTCAAACATGAACCAAAGAGACACACGACGATGTTTATGAATGCAAAAGATGCATGTTCTCATTTTATAACACATTCGTTTGTATAACTCATTTACACTTCATACTCACATGTTGACGATGTAACATTAACCATATCATTGCATTCAAAGTCATTTTAGATCATATAATACTCATAAAACACGTTAAAGTCATTATCGGAATGGGTAAGATCGAGAAGAGTGGATAAAGTAGCATACTAAAGCATTACACAACAATACAGAAAGCAAGGGAGGCTAACGGCTATCGGACATTCCCTTCACAAAAGTCCCGATGACCGTTAGTGAGTTTAGATAAAATCGTGCAAGAGTAACGGTCGTTGGTCATTTTACAAAGGCAATGACTAACAATCGTTAGCGGCCAATGACTGATTATCCCTTGACTGGGTAGCGGCAGTTAGGCCAAAAGCAAAGGCAACCCCTAACGGCCATTAGGAGTTGCAGGCGAAGAAATGGAGATTAGCTCCAATGGTGGAAAAATAGGGGAACTTCACCATCCAAATTCGGACCAACCTACACAAAAGCTCTCCCAAACCAACACAATACATTCAAAATTCAATTACAACAAGTTGACAACACTTAAAACTCCAAAACCAAAGCTTGACCATACTCATATCCAAAACCCATTTTCAAAGCAAAACCTCCATCAATGGCATATCATAAAAGCTCAACTACCATCCAGTTATGCAACCTCAAAGCAACACCATAGAGCTCATTTAATTCACATCAATCCAACCAACAACTCAAGAATTTAAATTTTGTTAAAACCCTTACTATTTATCATCTTTTTCATACCAACATATATACACATTTTCATGGCTCAAGATTAAAATTAAAACGAAGCTTATCACATAGAGAATACGTAGCTTACCTTGGATCGTCAAATGGTTGACAATCGAGAGAGAACTTTGAGCTTGAAGGTTGTATGTTACAAATGGGGTTCCCTTCTTCCTCCTTTAGTTGCTGCTACTGTACATGAGTGAAAATGAGGGAAAAAGAAGAAAGAATTCAGCCCTTAAGGTTGGAAACGGGTAAAGCTGGGGAACGGGGCGGGTTTGGCTCCGGTTTGAGAAATAACAGGACAACGCGGATTAGTTAAGGCAGTCGGTTCTCGAACGGTTTTGAAAAAAATACAAGGTTAGTGTCATTGGACCCGAGTCATTGAGAAAAATTCAGTTTCGGAGTCAGAATCCGAATTCCGAGCTCAAAGTGGCCGAGACAGCCTCAAAACGGCTTAAGGAAAATTAGGTTCCCAAACTATCAAAAAGTGCCAACTAGGTCCAAAACCTATTTTTAATTAAACCCCCAAACCTTCAAATAAATTGGAATCAAGTCCAATCACCACATATTTCATTTCGTATCATGAAATTAACATTCTCGACATAAAATTCAGATTTTGCCATTTATAAACATATATCATAATTCAAAATAAGCATTTAGACAAATTTAAAACAATTAAATCATATAATATGACATAATTGAAATTAAATAGCATAAATACGTCCGCCTAATTTTTCTACCCGTGGTGTAGGCTACTAGTGCTTTGGATGCAGTCAGTGAACGTTTAGTTCAGGATGCTTTGACCCGTCTAATGAAAGGAAGAACTACCTTGGTGATAGCACACAGGCTTAGTACGGTTCAAAATGCGGATCAAATTGCTTTATGTTCTGATGGTAAGATTTCAGAACTGGGGACACATGCAGAGTTGTTAGAGCAGAAGGGTCAATATGCTTCTCTTGTGGGTACCCAAAGACTTGCATTCGAGTGAATAAGTAAGTTTTTTCATGTGATTGTTTTTTCTCCTTTTGTTCATTTCAAGGGACTTTGATTTTGTTTTTCCTTTTCTGATTTCGGATTGATCATATATCATTTGGGGGAACTACCATGATATTGGGTGTCCTGTTTCAGTTTAATCTTTTATTTCTTCTTTTAATTATATACACACATCACACGTATTGGTAGGCGATTGAGATTAAGAGAAAGAAACAATTAATATTGAACCACTATCAATACACTTAGCATGTGCTAAATAAGTGGAATATAAAATGATAATATGCCTATGATGGTCAAATACTACTAACTAAAGCTGCCATATGTACATCCAGGTATGAAGTATTGGGTGGCCTGCCATTGTGATTATCATTATTTTTGTTGCTTTTTTAAGCCAAGTTTCCATTTAGGCCAGCTTGGTTATATATTTTGAACGTCATTTTCTCTCTCTGGATACAATTATATATGTTTTGTTTAAGAGGAATTTGGCTGAAATGTATGTATTATTTATTAACCAAAACACAATACAATATGTAGAGTAAACAATAAGCTAAATAAGGAAAATTTATCACCAAAATTAGACATGCTCAAAGAGTTTATTCCACTATTAAACCAAAATATTGTTAACTTACCCCCGAGCTGGATTATGCATTGCCCACGGCTCGTTACAAATGAGGGAACAAATTTTAAGAGAAAAAAAAGAGGCAAAATGAAAAAAGAAAATTATAAAAAGAGAGAAAAAAACCAAATACCTCCAAAATTTTGAATTCCTAACATTAGCAATTCGACTGCTCCTCCCAAGGGAGACTACCTTTAAAGCTTGGGGTGAACAATAGTAAAAACTTGGTGTAGATAGAGCTATAATAAAAGGGAATATCTTGTCTTTCAACTATACGATTTAATTCACTTTCGGTATCTCATTTAAACGATTCATCAAGGTTGATTTTTAAGCTACTACTACTAAATCAGAAAAAGTCTCAGTCAAGTTGGCCATCAAATTTAGTTGGAACCACAGTTTTTGATATTTTTCTTGTGTTGTTTTTTCTCCCTCCCTCCATTTTCTTGTCTTGGTCGATCTATACAAACTTTTATGGATCCGTTTTTGTACCGATTTGATGGATGGAGGGCTTGCATCGAGTGGATGGATTCAAACCGGAGTTTTTAAACTTTTAGAATCATTTATATATTACTCGATTAGACGCTTTAGATTTGATTTGATATTTTTATATCTTCTTGCAACGGTAAGATAAAATAAAAACAACTGACACTTGCTGTTGGAATTTGACGTTATGGATGAGTTTATTCTTGGAAGGATACCAAATTCCTTGGTAGGAATCCATAGAATAAAATCCATAAACTAATAATAAATAAATTAAAAGCAATAAAGACTGGAATTTTGTGATATGTTATAATCCACATGATATATTAAGATGGTTGTACTTTATATGCAATTAAGTGTTGTATGTTATGTTATACACTAAGGATTGCATAAAAAAGTACAATTTCCTCTAATACTGTCTGTAACAGCCCAAAACAGGGCCTGGATGAAAACGATAAACTAAGGGCATTGGTAAGGCGTTTATGGACCGTGATCCAACTTTATAAACCTTCATGCATTGCATTCTTACATGAACTTTGTGCTCATATGTGATTTGACATGTTTTAAGGGGGAATTCTTGACCTTCGATACAGTTTACTATTCATTTCCCAAGCCTATATTACCCAATGCTTCAATGGAACCCTAAAGGTTCATATCACATGTTTTCCTATCCTTTGAACTTGTTTTCCAAGCTCCGGAAACCTTTCTTGAACCATAAGGGCATTTTGGGAACTTACCGACCAAAGTTACTATTCATCTAAAAATGAGCTTTTGATTCTGATATCTTTCCTACCCAAGTTTACAGTCAAATCGATCCTTGAGTCGAGACGAGTCTATTGAAATCAATCTTGACTTGAAAATCTATTCCGAACTTCGTTTTATTGAAAATGTTTATGAAAACCCTAGTTCACTATTCCTACTATGAACGGTTTTCATTCGGAAAATGTTTTCTCTTCGGATTTGCACTACTTGAGCTATTTCAAGATTTTTGAGATGTTTTACAACTCTTGATTCAAACCCTAGCTTGAAATTTTGAAGCGTATGTTCGTACGTAAGAATTCACTATTCACTCTACGTTTTCAACTTTTTAACGGTAAAACGTTTTATAGTCGATTTTGGATTCAAAACGCTTCCCGATTTATTTCTTGAATTTTGGAAACAATCCGGACTCGAAAATCATTCTCGAAAGTCGTTTTTCACTCGTGTTGAGTTTCGGGCTCAAAACTTTTATTCACTAAAACTAATGTATCTTTCAAACGGTAAATCCGATTTCGACGAATGAATATGCGTTTCGAAGCTAATTTTTGGCCGGACGGAATGGTTATACTTCCAGACACTCACCTTCACGTTTTGTCAGTGAAAATACGGAAATACCCCCAGCAGCCCCATTTTTTAGCTTTAAGATGATGAAGCTTCCAAGAGAAGCTATTCCATTTTGCTCTCCTACCCTTCTCTACATTTTATTTCCAAGGTGAGGGGCTTCCCAACACCTATAAATACCCCCCTCATGCCATTGAATTCCTTGCTCATATGTTGTGTTAACAACTCCCTTTCTTCCTCCCTCTCTCCCCCTCTTGCCGTGAGGCACTCCCCCCCTTGCTAGGTTAGTTGTTTTTATTTTATGTTATGTTTTAGTTTAGTTTATGTTTTTATATTATGGTATGTTTATATTATGTTTAGGTTGGGTCTTAGGGTCTTCCCTAAGCCATATAGGATTTTATTTTATGCATTTATTATATAGTATTTATGATTTGTTTGTTAGTAGTGAATTATGATTTAATTGTTTAGCATATGCTATAAAATGTTATGAATTGCTTTAGTATATGGTATGATCATGTTATGGAGCTATTATGTGATGATAATTGATGCATGATTATGATATTTAATTTATGTTCAAGCATGTTATGCAATGGAATAGTAACCTACGATCAATTATATCATAACTTGTTACATGTTACTATATGGTCTCAATTGATGAATGCTACATGATTAATGGTCTTGATATGCTATGACTTATGTCTATGATATGTTATTACATTGTTACAATGTTACATGACTCATATATTATGACTTGAGCTTATGATATGATATGGATTAATGGAATAGTACTTGATCACATGTTATACACTTTGATAGTGTCACATGTTATAACCTAAGGTAGAATAATGTTTCATAACTTGATGTTATGCTTTAATTAGACCTCTTAACCATAGGTTATGCCTTTAACCTAGATCACACTTGCTTATAATAACATGAACTTGAAACTATAGGTTATAAACAAGATCATAATTGAATTAGGGTGTGTGTATGTGTGCATGCCGTGTGTGTGTGAGTGTGTTCGTGTGTGTGCATGAGTGTGTGTTTAGTGTGTGGGTTTGACCCGACCCTTTGACCCGACAAGTGAATAGTAACCTGTGAATAGTAATCCGTGAATAGTAATCTGGAATAGTAACTGTGAATAGTACTTTTGAATAGTAAAAGTGAATTAAAACTTGTGCTTTCTTAATAGACATTTGCACTTAGGGTTTTCAAACCCGGGGTCTAAAATATCTTTTCAAAATGTGTTTTCTTTTGAGGACTTGTTTCATAACCTAAGGTTTTGCGATAGGATTCATAATTTGATTAATTCCTAATCGATTATAGTAAGATCATAGTCCCACGTTAATGATAACTCACTTTAAGGATTCCTTTGTGTGTTATCCTTCTCTAATACCTTAAATGGTATTACTCTCTTGTCATTACATGTTTTGTACTTGTTTTATATGTTTATGTGCATCGTGATAGAAGTGTGTCTTAGCTCACCTTAGTACACACTTACAGGAGTTAAGGTTGAGCACTGGAATCCCCAGGGCACTGCATAATCTGTCCTACCTACTGTTACTAATAGGTGAGGTGAGGTTAAACTATTTCAACTGGAACCATGAATACTTAATGATTCAATCGTTTTGAAACTCAAAGCCTAGTGCTTTACCATTCTTGTTTTGAAATACCCTTTATAGGGATGATTCTTCAAAGAACCCAATTGTATTCGTTATTCATTGATCAAGGGCACATGTTTTCAAAGTACAGCATCAATGGTTCATGTTTTCAAAGTAATGCATCAATGGTTCATGTTTTCAAAGTAATGCATCAATGGTTCAATGTTTTCAAAGTATTGCATCAATGGTTCAATGCATATGTTCAATGGTTCATACATTCGAATTTATTCTGGATGTCATCAATGGTGCAAGCAATCAATGGTTAATGGTATGGGCTCGGCGGTTATGTGTAGAGGTGATGTTCGGGAGGTGAGCGCCAACGACATCACTAATACCGGCCGCCACACTAGGCGATTGATCAGGAGGTTTGGTTAAGTCAGGACAATTGTCGGGAATGGACCGCAAATCTATTCCCAAATCAATGGTTAATGGTCACCTAGGGGTCGCTCCCCGAAGTGAAACTTGGTGGAGGATGGTGCATGTGTGTATGTGTTAGGGTGTTGTTGATCTCGGTCCGACACCCTATTAATGGTCATGTTTTCTGGAGTAAGGATGGAGAAGCCTAGCTTGCGGGCATCAATGTTTTCATAAAGTTGGTTCGTATCTTGCAAAGTTGTTCCCTACCCTTATCCCGTTTTATGAAAATCATATGAACCAAATCATAGCATATGTGTGCGCGTGTGACAGCATTCATGAAAGTGTTTTGAAAACTCTCATTACTTATAGCATTGCATCAAAGGGTTTTATCACTTGAACTTATTCTTAAGTTCTTCTTCAAAACTTTGCATTAAAGGTTTTACCTTATGAACTTCACTTCAAACGTTTACTTTAAGTACTTTCTTTTAAAGATATCCCTCACTTAGTCACTTTGACTAACACCTCTACCTGTTTTCTGGCCTCTTGGTTTCAGGTCTTGCAGCCGCAGTCTAGAGGTATCTTGAAGCTCTAGAGTGTTCATTTTGTTTGAGTCAGGACTTTACTTTATTAATCTATTTTGTGTCCTGCATATGTTATATGGCTGCATTGATGCTTTACCTTATGCTTTTGTAATAATCCTTCTGCTACTTGGATACTGCTACAATTGCTATCTTATGCTCCCGTGACAACGTTCTATTGATACAGTAATGTTAATAGTCTCTTCTGCTTAACGATCAGTACTTGCTTGTTTATATGCCATCACGCACATGTTTTGAAAAGTTTTAAAATACTCTGATTTTCCGCTGCATAAGCCACATAGTTAAACACTATTATTGTTAATCGTTAATGGATATGCCGTTCGCTGGGGTATTTCTTGAGTGATGGCTCACACCATTACTTGAGGGGTGCTTCAGTGCGGGGGTTGGGGCGCCGCTCTCTACCAGCAAAGTGGGGGCGCTACAGCCTGAAGTGGTATCAGAGCGCCAGGTTAAGTAAGAAGAGACTTGACCTGGATTACTCACATCATGGAAGCTTGTTTGACGTTGCATGGTTCTATCTTCTGGCATTCATATCCGTGGTTCTCTGTATGGCCATGGCAGTTTAGCCACATCTCGATCCTAACCAGCAGCAGATAGACGAGGCCTTTTTCAAGCAGTTCGAGGCTTCACGTACTGTGGCTGTTTCTCACCGAGGAGGTACTCACTTCTATACTTGGCGTCAACCAAAGAACAGAGGCAGGACTAGGAGCAGCCTAATGGAGGTAATGATGGTTCTGTTGATGATGAGGCTGATCTAGCAGGGCATGGACAGGGTTGTTTGGCGAAGGGGATGTATAGCTTTGGTAGAAGACCCCTAAATTTTGGCACCACAGATGATGGATTTCAGACGACATGGAACCACAAGAGGCATTTTGCACTTGGTTTGGATGAATGGTAAGGCCTGAATGGGAGTCAACTCGATGGTATCGGGTCCTTCTTATTTTAAATTCTTGTTTAAAAATGTGGCCTAATGTAGAAAATTTTTCCAAACCTTACACGTTTATGACACATTCGGCTTTATGTTGGATATCTGTTTATTGCTTTCCATAACTGTCATTGCATGAGTCTTAGAGATGCTTCAAGATACCATTAGGGCCGTTATAGGATCATGCCATTTCGTTTATTGTTATCATACTTGATATGTTATACATGTTCATGAGTTGTCAATGGTAATGGTAGTGGATAATGGAATAATGGATCAATGTTGATATGTTGTTCATGCTTATAAGTTGCTCTTGCCTATGTGGTAATGTGATAATGGATTATCGTTGATATCTTGCTGTGGGAATGTGTTATTCTCATGATTATATGTGACTACGTGGAAATGTGAATACGTGGTTACCAATAATGTGAATCATCCTTACTGTCATGCATTATACACATGTCTAAATGTTTGAAACTTCAGTATCATCATGCCACCAAGAAGAGCACCACGTAATCGCGTACCACCATCGCCACCCCAAAGAGAAGTCACGCCACAACGGGATCTTACACCGCCAAGGGATGTTACGCCACCACCTCCTAGAAGGGAGGAAGTTCCAGATTTAGCTGATGTGTTGCGACAATTCGTGAGGGCTTACAATTCTCCTAATGGGAAAACACTAGAAAAGTTTCTAAGAATGAACCCGCCTAAGTTTTATGGTGAACCCAACGACTTGAAAGCTGAAAATTGGTTAACTAGTCTCGAAAAGATCTTTGAAGCTATGGATATCAACCCTGAAGATCGTGAACGAGTTCAGTATGCTGCATTTCTGATGGAAGGAGCGGCGTTTAACTGGTGGAGGCATACTCAACACATGTGGACAGAGAACAACGTTGATGGAAACTGGACTGAGTTTGTGAAGGAGTTTCAGCAGAAATACACTCCTCAGGTAACACGTGATGCAAGAGAAGCTGAATTTATGAATTTGGTCCAAGGATCTATGAACGTGATGGAGTACGATGCTAAGTTTGTTAGGCTGATCAAGTATGCACCCCACATTCTGAGTGATGAACGTCGTAAGACTAAAAGGTTCATTGATGGTCTGAAACCTGAGCTCCGTTGGGCGCTAGCTTCTTTGGATGACGAGACCTACACTAGAGCAGTTGATAGAGCATTGAAGGTCGAGGCAGCCCATAAGGATATCCGGATGACCGTTAGTCGTCAAGAGCCTTCTAACCCAAAGACTTTTCAAGGAACAAAGCGACCTGCCGGATCTTCCTTTCAAGGAACCGGGAAGAAACCAATGATGGCACTGCAACAACAACAAAGGGCACCTCAGCAGTATGAAACAACTCAGCCCACTCAAGAGGAGATAGTCTGTGACTACTGTAGCCGTAAAGGACACACTGAGGAAAATTGTCGTAAGAAGAATGGTCAGTGTTATTGGTGTGGTTCCCCTAAGCATATACGAGAACATTGTCCTACCAGGATTAAAAGATTTGGGGTTCAAGACAAGGGTAAAGCGGTGGTGGGTACGACGAGCACACCAGTGGTTAAAGGCAGAGCATATGCAATGGATGGTAATGAGGAGGTTGATCCTTCGTCTGATGTGGAAGGTACTGTGCACATTCTTAACACGCCAGTTAAGGTCTTATATGACCCTGGTGCCATGCATTTATTAATTGCATCTAATTTATGTGCGCAATTATAATTTCCACTTGAATAATTGTCATATGAAATTTGAAGTAAGTTCTCCTTTGGGGACTTACCTCGTTACGGATCAAGTATATAAACGCTGCCCTATATGCATTGGTAATTGCTACTACCCGTCAAATCTCATTGAGTTGCCTATGACGAGATATGGAATTATCCTTGGAATGGATTGGTTGTTTAAGTACCATGTTAATCTGGATTGTTACAAGAAGGAAGTCATCTTGGAAGAGTTGAGAAAACAATTGGACGACATTTTGGTGTTCTTAAAGACACCAGAGGAGCACGCCGAGCATATCCGAATTGTGCTGAGCACTTTGCTGGATCACAAGCTATATGCCAAGTTCAGCAAATGCGAGTTTTGGCTAGAAAGAGTTACATTTCTCGGACACATCATTTTCAGAACTTGAGTTAAAATAGATCCATCAAAGTCGAAGCCGTGACGGAGTGAAAGACACCGAAGAAATGGTTTACTCGAATTGAGAAAGGAGGTAAATTAAACCCAAGATATGTTGGAGTCTTCCAGATAATGGAACGAGTTGGAGAAACTACTTATAGATTGGATTTACCTGCAAGTCATACAACGATCCACAATGTATCCTATATATCTCAGATTCGCAAGTGGTTTTGGATGAAAAAGAGATAGTACCAGTGGAAGAATTACCGACAGAAGGTTCCAGGAGTTAAGGAATAAGAAGATTCCTTTGGTAAAAGTCCTTTGGAAGGGACATGGTCCAGAAGAGGCAATGTGGGAAACAGAGGATAAGATGCAGAAACATTACCCCGAGCTGTTTGCAGAAGAATCTGAGGGCAGATTCTCTTTAAGGAGGGGTGATTGTAACAGCCCAAAACAGGGCCTGGATGAAAACGATAAACTAAGGGCATTGGTAAGGCGTTTATGGACCGTGATCCAACTTTATAAACCTTCATGCATTGCATTCTTACATGAACTTTGTGCTCATATGTGATTTGACATGTTTTAAGGGGGAATTCTTGACCTTCGATACAGTTTACTATTCATTTCCCAAGCCTATATTACCCAATGCTTCAATGGAACCCTAAAGGTTCATATCACATGTTTTCCTATCCTTTGAACTTGTTTTCCAAGCTCCGGAAACCTTTCTTGAACCATAAGGGCATTTTGGGAACTTACCGACCAAAGTTACTATTCATCTAAAAATGAGCTTTTGATTCTGATATCTTTCCTACCCAAGTTTACAGTCAAATCGATCCTTGAGTGGAGACGAGTCTATTGAAATCAATCTTGACTTGAAAATCTATTCCGAACTTCGTTTTATTGAAAATGTTTATGAAAACCCTAGTTCACTATTCCTACTACGAACGGTTTTCATTCGGAAAATGTTTTCTCTTCGGATTTGCACTACTTGAGCTATTTCAAGATTTTTGAGATGTTTTACAACTCTTGATTCAAACCCTAGCTTGAAATTTTGAAGCGTATGTTCGTACGTAAGAATTCACTATTCACTCTACGTTTTCAACTTTTTAACGGTAAAACGTTTTATAGTCGATTTTGGATTCAAAACGCTTCCCGATTTATTTCTTGAATTTTGGAAACAATCCGGACTCGAAAATCATTCTCGAAAGTCGTTTTTCACTCGTGTTGAGTTTCGGGCTCAAAACTTTTATTCACTAAAACTAATGTATCTTTCAAACGGTAAATCCGATTTCGACGAATGAATATGCGTTTCGAAGCTAATTTTTGGCCGGACGGAATGGTTATACTTCCAGACACTCACCTTCACGTTTTGTCAGTGAAAATACGGAAATACCCCCAGCAGCCCCATTTTTTAGCTTTAAGATGATGAAGCTTCCAAGAGAAGCTATTCCATTTTGCTCTCCTACCCTTCTCTACATTTTATTTCCAAGGTGAGGGGCTTCCCAACACCTATAAATACCCCCCTCATGCCATTGAATTCCTTGCTCATATGTTGTGTTAACAACTCCCTTTCTTCCTCCCTCTCTCCCCCTCTTGCCGTGAGGCACTCCCCCCCTTGCTAGGTTAGTTGTTTTTATTTTATGTTATGTTTTAGTTTAGTTTATGTTTTTATATTATGGTATGTTTATATTATGTTTAGGTTGGGTCTTAGGGTCTTCCCTAAGCCATATAGGATTTTATTTTATGCATTTATTATATAGTATTTATGATTTGTTTGTTAGTAGTGAATTATGATTTAATTGTTTAGCATATGCTATAAAATGTTATGAATTGCTTTAGTATATGGTATGATCATGTTATGGAGCTATTATGTGATGATAATTGATGCATGATTATGATATTTAATTTATGTTCAAGCATGTTATGCAATGGAATAGTAACCTACGATCAATTATATCATAACTTGTTACATGTTACTATATGGTCTCAATTGATGAATGCTACATGATTAATGGTCTTGATATGCTATGACTTATGTCTATGATATGTTATTACATTGTTACAATGTTACATGACTCATATATTATGACTTGAGCTTATGATATGATATGGATTAATGGAATAGTACTTGATCACATGTTATACACTTTGATAGTGTCACATGTTATAACCTAAGGTAGAATAATGTTTCATAACTTGATGTTATGCTTTAATTAGACCTCTTAACCATAGGTTATGCCTTTAACCTTGATCACACTTGCTTATAATAACATGAACTTGAAACTATAGGTTATAAACAAGATCATAATTGAATTAGGGTGTGTGTATGTGTGCATGCCGTGTGTGTGTGAGTGTGTTCGTGTGTGTGCATGAGTGTGTGTTTAGTGTGTGGGTTTGACCCGACCCTTTGACCCGACAAGTGAATAGTAACCTGTGAATAGTAATCCGTGAATAGTAATCTGGAATAGTAACTGTGAATAGTACTTTTGAATAGTAAAAGTGAATTAAAACTTGTGCTTTCTTAATAGACATTTGCACTTAGGGTTTTCAAACCCGGGGTCTAAAATATCTTTTCAAAATGTGTTTTCTTTTGAGGACTTGTTTCATAACCTAAGGTTTTGCGATAGGATTCATAATTTGATTAATTCCTAATCGATTATAGTAAGATCATAGTCCCACGTTAATGATAACTCACTTTAAGGATTCCTTTGTGTGTTATCCTTCTCTAATACCTTAAATGGTATTACTCTCTTGTCATTACATGTTTTGTACTTGTTTTATATGTTTATGTGCATCGTGATAGAAGTGTGTCTTAGCTCACCTTAGTACACACTTACAGGAGTTAAGGTTGAGCACTGGAATCCCCAGGGCACTGCATAATCTGTCCTACCTACTGTTACTAATAGGTGAGGTGAGGTTAAACTATTTCAACTGGAACCATGAATACTTAATGATTCAATCGTTTTGAAACTCAAAGCCTAGTGCTTTACCATTCTTGTTTTGAAATACCCTTTATAGGGATGATTCTTCAAAGAACCCAATTGTATTCGTTATTCATTGATCAAGGGCACATGTTTTCAAAGTACAGCATCAATGGTTCATGTTTTCAAAGTAATGCATCAATGGTTCATGTTTTCAAAGTAATGCATCAATGGTTCATGTTTTCAAAGTAATGCATCAATGGTTCATGTTTTCAAAGTAATGCATCAATGGTTCAATGCATATGTTCAATGGTTCACAATGGTTCATGTTTTCAAAGTAATGCATCAATGGTTCATGTTTTCAAAGTAATGCATCAATGGTTCATGTTTTCAAAGTAATGCATCAATGGTTCAATGTTTTCAAAGTATTGCATCAATGGTTCAATGCATATGTTCAATGGTTCATACATTCGGATTTATTCTGGATGTCATCAATGGTGCAAGCAATCAATGGTTAATGGTATGGCCCCGGCGGTTATGTGTAGAGGTGATGTTCGGGAGGTGAGCGCCAACGACATCACTAATACCGGCCGCCACACTAGGCGATTGATCAGGAGGTTTGGTTAAGTCAGGACAATTGTCGGGAATGGACCGCAAATCTATTCCCAAATCAATGGTTAATGGTCACCTAGGGGTCGCTCCCCGAAGTGAAACTTGGTGGAGGATGGTGCATGTGTGTATGTGTTAGGGTGTTGTTGATCTCGGTCCGACACCCTATTAATGGTCATGTTTTCTGGAGTAAGGATGGGGAAGCCTAGCTTGCGGGCATCAATGTTTTCATAAAGTTGGTTCGTATCTTGCAAAGTTGTTCCCTACCCTTATCCCGTTTTATGAAAATCATATGAACCAAATCATAGCATATGTGTGCGCGTGTGACAGCATTCATGAAAGTGTTTTGAAAACTCTCATTACTTATAGCATTGCATCAAAGGGTTTTATCACTTGAACTTATTCTTAAGTTCTTCTTCAAAGCTTTGCATTAAAGGTTTTACCTTATGAACTTCACTTCAAACGTTTACTTTAAGTACTTTCTTTTAAAGATATCCCTCACTTAGTCACTTTGACTAACACCTCTACCTGTTTTCTGGCCTCATGGTTTCAGGTCTTGCAGCCGCAGTCTAGAGGTATCTTGAAGCTCTAGAGTGTTCATTTTGTTTGAGTCAGGACTTTACTTTATTAATCTATTTTGTGTCCTGCATATGTTATATGGCTGCATTGATGCTTTACCTTATGCTTTTGTAATAATCCTTCTGCTACTTGGATACTGCTACAATTGCTATCTTATGCTCCCGTGACAACGTTCTATTGATACAGTAATGTTAATAGTCTCTTCTGCTTAACGATCAGTACTTGCTTGTTTATATGCCATCACGCACATGTTTTGAAAAGTTTTAAAATACTCTGATTTTCCGCTGCATAAGCCACATAGTTAAACACTATTATTGTTAATCGTTAATGGATATGCCGTTCGCTGGGGTATTTCTTGAGTGATGGCTCACACCATTACTTGAGGGGTGCTTCAGTGCGGGGGTTGGGGCGCCGCTCTCTACCAGCAAAGTGGGGGCGCTACACTGTCTATATGAGTATTCACTTGCAACGGTGAGTTATATAACACCAAAATATGGCTCTAGGGGGGAGAAAACTTTCCGCCTCTCTCTAGCGAGGAATTCGACCACATGAGAAGAAGTACCAAAAAGTTCAAAGCAACAACAAGTAACGCCCGGATCAATGATGCAGGCATGGCCCTGGATGAACAACCAGTGTCTCCCATTCAGCCGAAGGGATCCTATCTGGAGTCGTTAATGGGACAGGAATCAGATGACGTCAAATTCCGTGAATGCGATTTGGAGAATATGGACAAGATCCACATTTTGGATCCTACACCGGAACATCCTTACCCCCGAATTCTCTTGGATGACGACTACCGTGAATCGCTGCAATCGGCTTGGAAGGATAGTTTGATACTCAGAATTCTGGGCAGAAGCGTGAATATCCACATCCTCACGGCTCGGATTGAGAAGCTCTGGAAATTGGAAGGGGAGTTCGACCTGGTCGAACTGGGGCACGGCTGCTACGTTTTGAAATTGATGGATAGGGAGAAAGCCTCTTTCATCCTAACCGAGGGGCCTTGGGTTATCTCTGGCCACTACCTGGTCGTTCGGAAATGGATGCCGAAGTTTAGAGCATCTAAAGACCGTGTCACTACCACAATAGCGTGGATTCGGATCCCGGAAATATCAGTCGAATACTACAAAGAGGAGATGATGTTTTACGTGGCATCTGCAGTGGGAACGCCTATCAAAATTGATAAGAACACACTGGGGAGTCAAAGGGAAGTACGCAAGGGCATGTGTTCAAATCGATCTAGAGAAGCCTTTATGCAGCGCCGTAGAAGTGGATGACATACTTTGTCCAATCGAATATGAAAATCTCCCGGTGATCTGCTTCTAATGTGGTCGGGTAGGCCACCGGATTAATGCCTGCCCGGATGAGAAAAAGGAGGAGGAGAACCAAGATCATGAATCAGCACCGGCTGCACCACCCACGTCGCCGTCGGAGAATCCCAAAGGCCCGGTTTTTGGAAGTTGGATGATTGCCAAACGGAGAGGCTGCAGCTATGGCGGTGGGGTGCCCAGAGGGCCGACGGCGGCAGCGGCGAACAACAGGCGTAACAATCGGTACGAGATTTTCACAGGTATGGAAAGTGAGGAAACAAATCAGGAGGATCCAGTAACTGGGGGGAGAGTTAACATGGAAACAAATTATGGGAAGGATATCACAGATTTGGGTGCTGAACCATTATAGAACAAGACTCCTTCTGGAGAAGACCAATACGATAACAATAATATTGATGGGGCCCGTATGGCCCGACGGCCCCAGACCCACAGAAAACCCACGAAGCAGTCCACTGCAAACAGAAATCGGCTTGGGGATAAGACCAATCTCACAGCCCAAAATCCCATCCGTGCCTACCACAACCCGATTGCTAATATGCAGGCAGTTCCAGAGACTCATACCTCTCCAGTCGCTAGTAATCTGGCGGTGGGCAGACGAAAAATCCCCGTGGAACGGTGGAATTCGGTCTCTAACCAAGGAAATGCGCCGTACCATGACCTGAACCGAGCGGGAATTGACCCAACACACAGTTCCCAATCGGACCGACGTGGCGCGTTGAACTGGAACCCGACCCAGGCGAGGGGAACGGGGCTCGCTTGTTGGGATAGAGTGGAGTGATCTTTCCAGATATGGATGACCAGGAAGCAGCCATCGTGCATGGGGGGTTAGATAGGATGACCTCCTGAGTTTGGACACCGCACCTCTGATATCTTTTATGATGAAAGTTATATCATGGAATTGTATGGGCGTGGGAAACGAGGAATTTAGGCGCCACCTCGTGGACATGTGTAAGGAATATCGGCCTGATATTGTTTTTTTGTTGGAGACCAAAGTCTCGGAGACACGGGCGGATGAAATTTCTAGACGACTTGGATTCCCGAATGTCTATAGAGCCCCAGCTGTTGGTCGTGAAGTGGGGATATGGATGCTTTGGAATGCAGACTCTGTTCAGGTAAATATACTGGGTTCTTCTACACAGGCTATTCACTCCCTTATTACTTCCCCGAATGACGGCAATTGGATCTGCACCGGAGTTTATGCTAGTCCGTCTATGCGACAACGGGAAGAACTCTGGGATAGCCTAGACTCCTTCGGAAGTTCACACAGCTTACCTTGGCTTCTAACTGGAGATTTCAATGACATGCTCTATCCGAGTGAAAAAAGTGGAGGCCGGGAAGTAAGCTGGAGCAAGTGTGCCAAGTTCAAGAACAATCTGGAGCGATGTAATCTTATGGATTTGGGATGTTCGGGACCCAATTCACTTGGTCTGGTACCGTTAGTGGAGGACGTCTTGTTCGGGAGCGTTTGGACCGCGCTATTGCTAATGTTGCTTGGACACTGAAATTTCCAAACCACTCTGTTCGTAACCTCACGAGGCTCCATTCGGACCACAACCCCGTTTTAACAAACACTATGGCTCTGGCGAATACAACCATTAACAAGCCGTTTCGGTTTGAAATTGCTTGGGATACGAATCCAAACTGCAAGGCACTCATTGAACATGAATGGAAACCTGACTGTGGTGTACTCGATAACCTGAAATGGCTTCCACAGCAACTGAGGAAGTGGAACCGTGAGATTTTTGGGAACATCTTCGAACGCAAGAAAAAGTTACGGGCTCGGATCGAGGGGATTCAGAAAATCCCACCGGGGTGCTTACATGAGCATCTCAAAATCTTGGAAGAGGAGCTTATTGCGGACTACAACTTGACACTTCACCAGGAGGAAACCCTTTGGTTCCAGAAATCTCGGGTTAATTGGCTCCAAATGGGTGATAAGAACACTAAATTTTTTCATCTTTCTACCATCTGCCGGCGTAAGCGGAATAAAATTGAGTCTCTTAAAATCAATGGGAATTGGACTACGGACAAGAATGAGATACAAGAGCACATACACTCTTTCTTCACGAATTTGTTCACTACCGTTGATACCTCTAATAGCAGGCTTCTCCCGCGAAGTCACCTCCAAAGAGAAATTCAAGCTAATTGCCTGGAGAACCTATCTAGCCAATCCACCCTCAAAGAGATAACAGGTGTTTTATGGTAAATGAATCCACATAAAGCCCCAGGACCGGACGGTTTCCAGGCCTTCTTCTTTCAACGTTACTGGGAAACGGTCAAGGGCTCGGTTTGCAATTTAATGGTGGAATGCTTCAATCGAGGATCAGTGGAAGAAGACATGGGGAAGGCCTTTATTTGCCTTATCCCGAAGATCACAAACCCTCAAAGTGCCAGCGACTTTCGTCCTATCGCCCTTTGCAATGTCCTCCTTAAGTTACTCACCAAGATCTTAGTGTTGCGCCTGAAGCCGTTTATCTCGGACCTCATAAGCCCTCTCCAGAGCAGCTTCATACCTGGCAGATCAACTCATGACAACATCCTTGTTCTCCAGGAACTTCTGCACACCCTACACGGATCCCAGGGTAAAGACAGTGGAATGGTCCTCAAAATTGATCTCGAAAAAGCCTACGACAAGGTGAGTTGGGGCTTCCTCAATGAGACTCTGGTTTTCTTTGGCTTCCCAGAGAAGATAGTGAATCTGATTATGAGTGCAGTCAAGTGTGTGAAACCGAGCATTTTGTGGAATGGGGAACCTATGGATCCTATCACCCCTTCATGTGGAATACGGCAAGGTGACCCGATTTCACCATATTTATTTGTTTTGTGTATAGAACGGTTAGCTTACCTCATCGAAGAGTCGGTAGAGAAAAGGGACTGGATGCCGGTTTCTGTTTGTAGGGGCGGGCCAAAGATATCGCATCTATTATTCGCCGATGACATAATTCTTGCGGCGAAAGCGAGTGAGAAGAATGCAACAACAATCAAGGAAGTGATTGAATGGTTTTGTGATGCTTCTGGTTTAAAGGTGAATATTGATAAATCCAAAGTGTGGTTTGGCTCCAAAGTTCCAACAGCTGCGCGCAGACAAGTTGTGGAAATAGTGGGCATCGAGGAAACGAAAGACTTGGGCAAGTATCTTGGGGTAAAGTTGGGAAACGGTCGAAGCAAGCGAGATGTCTTTATGATATCATCGAGCGAGTTGAGAGCAAGCTCACGGGTTGGAAAGCTAAGACCCTTAGCCTCGCGGGCAGGCTAACGCTGATTCAGTCGGTCACGACATCAATTCCAGTATATCATATGCATACAAACTGGCTTCCCAGGTATATTTGTGATCGGTTAGACCAATTGAATCGCAATTTCCTTTGGTCTTCGGACGCCTCCAAGCGGAAAACTCACCTCGTGGGTTGGAATAAAGTTACGAACAATAAACAGTTGGGTGGACTTGGCATTCGCGAGGCACGGAAAGCTAACATTGCCATGTTGGCAAAAGTGGGGTGGAGGGCGGCAACCAGGACAGATAACTTCTGGTGCACGTTATTTGAATCTAAATACCTGAAGGGGGATGATATCCGAGGCCACTCGCCTAAACCGAACGCTTCGAGAACTTGGAAGGGAGTGGTGAAAAGTGTGAAGGCTGTCGAGCCCAACCTCAAGTGGAGGGTGGGGGATGGCAGAAGCATAGCTGTTTGGGATGATGTTTGGTTTGGTACAAAGACACTCCGTAGCAAGATTGAGGGTATAGTGCATGAAGAAGATGAGTATCTTAATGTGGCTGCCCTGATTGATGATAATCGTACCTGGAACTTCACCAGCCTAAAAACGAACATTCCGATCCAGGTTCAGGATGAGATTAGGGCGGTACCTATCCCCTACATTGATACCCAACCTGATAGACTTATCTGGAAGGGGATGCCTAATGGGGTGTACACTTGCAAATCAGCTTACGAATTCCTACGGGCAAGTAATGGTGCGAGTACAGGCGATTGGAACTGGATTTGGCGACTCCAGATCCCGGCGAAACTTAAGACCTTTATCTGGCTTATACAGCACCAGAGCCTCATGACCCATGCCTTGAGGTTCGACAGAAACATGAGTGATGCGGCGAGCTGTCGCCGATGCAATGCCACTCGGGAGGATGTGCGCCATGTTTTGAGCCACTGCCCTCGTGCTAAAAGTTTTTGGGGAAAGCTTTTACTAACCTCAGACCTGGAAGTGTTTTTGGGTGTACCGGAGGATGACTGGGTACGGACCTGCCTCAATGCTCGGTATAAATTGAAAATGTCCATGGGTTGTAGTTGGAGCAGTGTCTTTGTGGCAGCCATGTGGAACATATGGAAAGCCCGCAACAGTTTCGAGTACCAAGCCAAGATGGAACCGCCTGTGGAAACGGTTCGGAAAACAGTGGTGCTTGCGCTTGATATTGAGCATATGAGTGTAAGGAGGACCAGGGTGATGGCTCGTAAGCCAGTTATCAAATGGTGCGAACCACCGGTGGGTTGGGTTAAACTTAACACGGATGGGAGTTTCTTTAATCATACCAAGACCGCGGCAGCTGGCGGCCTCGTAAGAGATGCTAAGGGAACATGGGTCTGCGGATTCTCGATGAAGTTAGGAAACGTGTCCATCACTCTCGCGGAATTGCTTGGGCTTCGGGAGGGGTTGAGAATGGCCTGGGAGCGCCGGTTTAACAGGATCATGGTGGAATGTGATTCGGAAGTGGTTACGAAGCTTGTGAATGAGGGAGATGTGGTAGCTCATCCTTATGGAACTATCATTCTGGACTGTTATCTTAGACTCCCCTGGGAGATCACCATTGTCCACATTTACAGAAGCAGCAATGAACAGGTAGATACTCTCGCCAAGTTAGGACACTACCTGGATGAACCTTACAAGCTGTGGGAGGAGGAGCCTTGGGAGCTTCAAAAGCTGAGAAATAATGACACTAGCAGCTAATCCTGCTGGCCTCGGTTCTTGACAAAAAAAAAAAAAAAAAAAAACTAAGGATTGCATATTGGTAAGTATAAACATGAGTTTTATTGCTGGACATTTATTTTGAATTTTGAGACTGGTACCAGACAGTTACAAATAGTAATTGAGTAATATTAATAGATTGGTATCTGGGCAAAAACGTTCCAGACGTTTTGTAATCTCATTTTCAGCATTATGACTATCTTAATTGTAAGGTTTATGGCCTTCCATAAACAAGCCAATTAATGGTCATTTGTGTCATGGTTTCTCCCCTATAAATACTAAGTTCCAGACCTCAGAATATGAGAGAGAGGAATAGAGAGACAACTATGTAAAATGTGGTGAATTATGAAGTGTTAGAAGTCTAGTTAGATTTCTGGTTTGGTACTGAAAATACACTCTGGTACGAAACGCACACGCACTGGTACTTGTGAGTTCAGTCAAGAAAACATACTTCCACACACATAGCACGTTTTCTGAAGTACCAATCAAATATCACACTGTCTCATAAGAGCCTTTTAGTGGTCGAAGTGAGATTCTCCTGAGATCGTGCGTATCTGTGATTCGGAAATCTCTGAACTGTCTAATCCTTGAAGGAGCTTAGCTACAACCCAACGCACCGGTAGTAGGGCGAACACTTCTTTAAGGAAAGACGACTTTTACCGTCAATTCAGTCATAACAAACGATAAGTCTCTCGTTTATTTTATAGTATTGTTCTAATTTTCATTGTCATATGAATATATTTCTGGAATATTAGTGGTACTTATCTTCATAAGATTCTGCATACTATTGGTACCTATACTATGGTTAATATCTGCTCTATATTTATGTTGATTTTGATCTATTAGATTCTGGTACTTGCACTCATAAGAATTTATGTAATGATGGTACTAATATCCTAATGAATGTGTTAGATCTGTTGGCTAAAGGAACTCATGTCACGATTTTGGGTATGTTTTGAATCACTTATCCATATTGTACATCGTATGTATATTGAAAAATCTGATTATCTATTATATTTGATAATCTGGTACTACCACAAAGCTGATTTCCAACAATCTTAAAGAAGTATTCTTGTATTCATTTGTTTTATATATATCATGTCAACTTGAGTTTGTGATTCTGTCTTTAGTACGATAATAAGACCCAAAGTAGACTTGGTTGATTCACCTGGAAGGTCTATGGGTCAAGTTTTTCAAATGTTGGTAACAACAAATGAAAATGTGGATGACCGTAAAATAGTTCTTGCCTTTGATCCGAGTAGATAAATCTGTACCAATTGAATCCGGTCGAAAAACCAATGAAATTCATGTTGTACCAGACGAGTATCAGTTAAATGAAACTTGTTTTGACTGTTGAACAGAAATACCAAGAGTTGAATTTTGTTAACTCAAACTCTAAACCTATGAATAATGGCAAGGGCAAAGTTCAAAAGAAACAAGGGAAATAGACCATGTTGGAGGGGTGATTTGATTGGTTTTGTGCTATGAAGTCTCTCCGAGAAAGCAAATTCCAGATCTGAATCCACTGGAACTTTCGCTGTTGCCAATATGGTTTTGAGTGAAGCTGTGGAAGCTGAAACTCATGATACCAGTGACGAGTTTGTATCACTGGAACTTGAAATCTTAACCATATATGAACCATTCGATTGACTTATAGACACTGGAATAAATGTGCATGTTTGTGTTGATAAACATTTAGTTGTGCTCTATTAACCAATTGATGAGCATGCGAAATTCCAGTGTTTGCTCAAGTTTGTTTGATAGGTTGCATAGACTTGAAGTTCCCTTCGGGTCGCGTACTGTAACGCCCCGACTTTTCAAATCATTCAGGTATTTTTTCGGGCTTTTGAGCCGCAATCTTTGAGAAATCCCGTACGAATCTCCGATAATAGCATGCCAAACCCAAGAAACTCCTCACTTCTGAAGCATTTTTCGGGCTTTGCAACTGAATAACCGTCTCAATCTTAGAAGGATCTACTTCCAAACCTTTCCTTGATATAATATGGCCCAGAAATGCAACCCGATCAATCCAGAACTCGCATTTGCTAAACTTAGCATATAACCGATGTTCCCTCAAGGTGTCCAAGACAATTCTGAGATGCTTGGCATGATTTTCCGGAGTTCTCGAATAAACCAGGATGTCATCGATGAATATCACCACAAACTTATCCAAATAGGGTCGAAAAATCCGATGCATCATATCCATAAAAGTAGTCGGAGCATTAGTCAGTCCAAAAGGCATCACTACGAACTCATAATGCCCATACCAGGTGTTAAATCCCGTCTTCGGAATGTCCTCTTCTCGGATCTTCAATTGATAGTATCCTTGTCTCAAGTCCAATTTCGAATATACCCCCGAACCTTGTAACATGTCGAATAAGTCCTCAATATGGGGATACCGGATATAAATCGATAACAAATTCAATCTCACGGTCTGGAGGTAAAGAACTCAAATTCTCCGGAAACACATCGGGAAAATCCTTAACAACCGCGGTATCCTCCAACTTGACTTGATCTTTCGGCCTATTAAGAAGATAAGCAATAAATCCCATTGCTCCTTCTCTCATCAACTTATGAGCTTCCATGTAAGACAAGAGAGGTACCGATCTTGATCCACTACCAATCACCAATTCATCACCCATTATCACCTTCTTCGCAAAACAATCAACATTGGCCCGATGCTTGGACAACCAATCCATACCCAAAATAACCCCATACCTCTTCATAGGCATAACAATTAAATCAGCCGGATATTCTTTCCCTTCAATCAGAAATGAACACTCCCGAACCAACTGATCTGTTTGAAGACTCCCACCAAGTGGCGAACTCACCAAATAACAAGAAGATAAACAGATAACAGACAAGCACAGAGTGGCAACTAAATCACAAGAAATAAAGGAATGCGTGGCACCCGGATCAAAGAGTGCATGAATGTTCATGTTATGTATGCATAGAGTACCTTCCACTACAGCGGTAGGACCAATCTCTGCATCTTGCTCTTCACCCTCGAGGGCATAAGCACGAGCCTGGATCATTGGCCTTTGAACTCCTTTTTGAAATATGGGGTTCTTATCAGGATAAGTATCCGCCATATGGTCACCTTTTCCACATATGAGACACAGATTCAACCTTCTTCGACAATTGTAGAAATTGTGAGTTGGCCCTCCACAATGTGTACCAGGAAATTGAGCCAATCTAGCCTCACTCGGAGCTTGTCGATCTCTCGTTGGCGCAGGCAAAGCTTTTGGAACCGGTGGGGCTTGTCCTCCCATTCTTGGCTTCTTAAAAGGACCCTTGGGTGGGGAAGAAATTGGAACCATCAGTCTCTTTCCCGAATTTGATCCGGAACCTCTTCCCATTGGTGCTCTAAAGACCGGATCCTTCTTCTTGAATTCTTCCTCTTGTTCCAACCCCCTTTGCACCGTGTCCGCGAAGGAGACAAAGTTGTGACCCGCCTGGCCATGTCTCAAGTCCTATCTTAATCCCGTAATAAATTTCCTTGATTTTCTCTTCTCATCTCAGGTGACATGAGGGGCATATTTTCCAAGCCTGTTAAATACGGCAAGATATTGAGTCACCGTACGCGCGCCCTGCTTTAAATCCATGAACTCCTGCTCCTTCCTTTCCCTTACCACTTCCGGTACAAAACATTCTCGAAATTCCCTCTTGAAGATCTCCCATGTAACTTCCTCTCCATCCACTTCAAGTTTCTCTCTTGTTCTTTCCCACCACTCATAAGCATCACCATCCAGTTGGAATATGGCAAATTGAGCCTTTTCTTGCGTAGTAAACTGTCGGACTCCATATATCCTCTCCAATCGAATCAACCAACCCTCCGAAACTGCATCATCAATAGAACCAGAAAACCGGGGGGGGGGGGGGTTATAGCTCAGAAACACCCCATGAGGATCCCTATTATTATTGTTTGGTGGAGGAGCCGGTTGTTCTGCTTGTTGCGGTGGGGGAGCTTGAGCCCTCCTGTGCTCGACATAATTAAAAGCTGCTTCCATGAAATTCCCTATATCCATTGGAGGCGCTTGTGGTTGTGGTGTAGGAGATCGATCATGATGACGGTGTCGCCCTGGATATCTCTCACGGTGTCTACGTGGAGGCATCCTGTCCAAGAATCACTGAAATGCATGCTATTTTTAGTCCATGCATGCAAGTGCAATTAAATCAATCAAAATTCAAAATTTAGAGCACACAAACACATAAACAATGCATATGCAACACATTGACAAGTTGTTCCTAAAGCCGAACGACTTAATTAACTCAACACGACACGAGAGCCCGGGTTTTGCAACCCTAAGCTCTGATACCACATAAGAATGTAGCACCCGAGCGCAAGGTACCACATCCCCCGTGTAACATCCCGCTCGCTCGCCCGTACAGGTACGCCACTTCGAGATTTTTGTATGCGATTTAAATTAATTTAATTATGCAAATACGTGTTATTTTAATGATTATGTGATTATTTGAATTTATTTGAATTAATTTATATATTTATAAAATTGAATATTTAAACGTTTTTAAGTTTTTAAACTTGTTTTAATTCGTTTGAGTTTCAACTCGTTTCGAAATTTTGTGAAAATTTGATATGTATGAATTATATGTGTTATGAATTCATTTGCGTGCTCGTTTTAGTTTTTCGGACTTGTTTGATATGGTAACGCACCATATTTTATTTGTTGGGGACATGAGGGCCTAACTAGTTTTAGCGTGCCTCGTGTTCCGGAATTTACATCTTGAGCTCGGGAATTCGGATTCGAATTCCGGAAGCGACGCCGGACTCGTAACGAAGATTAGGAACTAAGGAACCTAGCCTTGTATTTTTCTAAGCCCGTTTGATCCTCCGAATTTCGCCCGAAACGTGATCCTCGTGCAGATTTACCACCCTTTACCGTTTTGCCCGTAATTTATTCGTTTTAACTCCGTTTGACCCGATTCTTGAACCTATTTCTTCCTAACACACCCACCTACCCTCCCACTTGATCATTTCTCCCTTTTCAGCAGCCAAGGACCGAGAGAGAGCAAGGAAAGAAGAAGAGAGAAGAAATTCCCGTCACTATTAACCCAAGCCGGATTTTGAGCTCGTTCGACCTTCATTCTTCATCAAATCGAAGAGGTAAGCACATATTCTTGATGTACATCTTCTCCCCTTTCATTTGAAACCTCTTTTGTTTGCATTCATGGAGTTTTATGGCTGATTTGCATGAGTGTATGAATAGTAGCGGGTTTGTGCTCATTCCTTGATTTCTTGCTCGTTTTTTATCCAAATCTTGATCCGTGAAGTGCTACGTGACCCTTGTTGTATGCTTGATCTATTCCTTACCTTGTATTTCATGTGTGTACCGAATTTGGAGCTCCACCATTGATGAATTCTTGAGTTTTGAAGATTTTGTGCCGAAAATTGATCTCCACGCCTTTGCCGGTTGTTTGCTTGATGTTTGGCTCGAGTTGCTGCGTTTTCCTTGCTTTCTTTGTTGCATTACTTGATCATATTCATGCCCAAGCCATGGCTGGACCTTCCCCTGCTCCCCTCCATGCCGAAACGCTGCTGTTGCTGTTTTATTTTCGAGAACGAAGGGCCAACACGGCCATGTCCGATTCCTTTGAAAAGTTGACATGGCCGTGTTGAGCTCTCGGATTGGGGCTGCTGATTTAAATAAAATGTGACACGGCTGTGTCACCTTATGCCTGAAAACCAACACGGTTGTGTCATGATGTTGAAATTGGAATTTTTGGATTGAAAACTTTGCAGCTGTTGCGCCATGCATGGAGTGGAGATGCATGCTTACGTACCTTATGCTTTCATGTTTTCAAAGTTAATTGTTTTGTGTGTTGATAACCCACACTATGATCATATATTGTAATACATGTGCTGCTATTAGTATGAAGAGGTTATAATATGTTATAATGTATATATATATATGTTTGTCTTTTATTATTAATTGTGGATTTAATTAAAAACCCTTTTTACGTGTTGGTCTTTTATGTTACGTGTGTGATTTTATTCCGTGTTTTATTTCTTCTCGCTTCGTCTATGCCTCGTATGTAATGTTAGCTTGTTATATTATATGTTAGGAGGTTTATTTTGATTTTATGGCTTTGTTCTCAAGGTGTAAACGTGTCCGTAATTTCATTTACGTGTTAATGCTACAAGTGAAACTTTCTTGAGCTTGTTGCATTCCTTGCTCGTTCTAACCTTGTATATGTACCAGTTGTGATATAATTCGCTATGTATGATGTTTATTTGACATGTTATGTTTTAATTCTTGCCCCGTCTTTATGATTTGATTCTTGAATATGTGCCTGAACTTGAATGCTTGAATTTGCTAGCTTTTGTTATCTCATTTGCATCGCTTGCATATATTTGCATTCGTCGAGCGTCTAGTTGGTTCATTTTGAGTTTAAGTATGTCTCTTTTTGTCTCTTTGTTCTTAGGTTCGTTCCTTGGTTGGAGACGTGGTCTTTAGACGTCCGTTTGCTCCTTTTGTTTCCGTTGCTTCTCGAAGGTGAGGTTTCTTTCTTTTAGTTATTATGACCTACAACCCTATATGTGATTTCAAGTCCGCATGTGACCTATACGTATATTTATACTTAGATACGTGTTCGATATGTAATTTGTGGGAATTGACCCTTTTGTTATAAAACGTTTAAAAAACGCTTTTATGTATAAGTAAGCTATTTTCGTTCTTTTGTTTTGAAAAGGGTTGGTGTGTGTTTGTGATCAGTTTGGGCGAGATAAGCTTTTTGTGATCAGTGTAAGTGTAAGTTTGGGCCCCGGAGTTTTGTACAGAGGAGTCCCGGGACGGCAGCGGGCCGTCGGGTCACTCCCGAGTATGGACTCCACTTCGATAGGATCAACCCGAAACCCACTCGGAGGGAGGTGGGGGACGGAGTCCTTGGGACGTGAGTGTCATGAAACTCACATCCCTGACAGATCAGCGTGGATGCGAAGGGTGGCCACCCTTCCATCCCATGGAGTAAGGAGGTATGTGTTTGTGTTTGTTTTAAGTCTTCGTGTGTTAAGCTTGGAGTTTGCTTTTTGAAGGAGATTAGTTGGAACTCGTTCTCGCCGAGTTACTAGGATAAGCTTTGTTTCCGTTATGGTTTTGTTTCCCTTCCATCCCATGGAGTAAGGAGGTATGTATTTGTGTTTGTTTTAAGTCTTCGTGTGTTAAGCTTGGAGTTTGCTTTTTGAAGGAGATTAGTTGGAACTCGTTCTCGCCGAGTTACTAGGATAAGCTTTGTTTCCGTTATGGTTTTGTTTCCGTCTAAGATTCATGAAACGGGTGAGGACTTCTAATCCTTAAAATTGGTTGATTTTGGCCTTCGGCCCTAAACCTTTTCTATATATATATTATCACGTGTTAAAAATGATTTGGATTGCAAAAACCACGCCCGGTTCATGAATATTCTAAGATTCGAATATGCTATGCTATGCTTTGCTCTATATTTATGTACGTGTGTGTGTGTTAGCCCCCTCACCAGTCTTTAGGACTGACCCCTCTTCGTTGTTTTTTTTTCCGCTTTGCTTCTTGAGTTCGCAGGTGCAGGTCTTCGGTTGGTGCTAGGCGGTGGTCTTTTACTTTGAGTTGTACGAGTTGTGTAGGAGAGTCTTTGCGTCCTTGCATCTTTACTTTCAGTTTTGGTACTACGTATAAATATGTATAAATATGGTACTATGTATAAGCTTCATATGATTTATGATTTGGAATTTGAGCTTCTGTTATATGATTCATTTGGCCTTGGATGGGCATAACTTGTATAATTTGTATAAGTATTGGCATGTATGTTTGTATTTTGTGATCCTGGTTGCTTCCGCATTTGCTTTTGTTTCTTGGCGCACTCTATTTTGAGGGTCTAGACCGCCTAGCTAGAGCGTGAGTTTTGTTTGTCTCCGTTCGCTGTAGCTTGGTGCGGGTGCGGAGATCCCATTTCGTTACTCGCATCGGGCTATGGTGCGGGGAGATGTGGCGCCCTTCGCTCCGGGGTGTTACACCCCGCACCGAGACCTGACCCGTATATGAAATAGAAGTCCATACACGTGCCAAATCACGACGAACGGGGACACCAGACACACGCTATGCTAGGCGGGACTAACCCTTAAACCATCCAAGAATGAGACAATATAAAATCAGAGCGATAATAAATTGCAGAAGCAAGATCAACATACATTATATACAATGAGCCACCAAGCTCCAAAATAGATATACAAAATCATTCATGTATCCAAGGCCACACGACCTACAAAATCATAACGCTCCATATCATGATCATATACAAAATAGGAATAAGAGTAGGAGTGTATGAGATTCTGAAAAGAAGTGCTAAACAATAATGCAAGACCTAGATGACTTGTATTCCCTCCTAGCACTCCTATACCTGCACAAAACAACTGAAAACAAACCGGGTTCAGTCTATACGAGACTGGTGGGTATGAAACGAGGCATTAGATATAATATCACATAATTTAAACACATTCATGCAAGCCCTAATCCCGTGTGAAGTTTGATAAGAATTTCCCAAGTGGGCAAAACAAAGAAAACATCAACGGGATTACGATATTCATATTCATTCATAATTGTTCATAAGGTTTTGTGGCCCGGCGAGTGGGCGTGCCCAATCTCCAACCAACACCTCGTGTAATCATAACATGAATTATTCGTTTTCACACATAATTCTTTTGTGCTCATACATAACATGATCATAATCATTCATATACACCTTCTTCCTCCGGGTGGTGGACGGGTTTGCAAGGCCCGGCCACCTAATCATATCAATGTGGCTAGTGAGGTACATGAATCCTCAAAATCCCGGTTAGCCTTTCCTCGTTAAAAACTCCTTAACGAGGTCGATTTCATCGTAAATTGGTTGGAACTAGTGTATGGGATCACCGTCGGCCCTTGCCTCCCCGGATAGCCACATACACTAAGTCCCTGGGCCCGTGTTCAATTCATATCATGCACTCGCCAAAATCATAAGGTAGGGTTTCATGAAGAAAAGGGGTCATATGTTTGAAATCATTTACTCAAAAGGACTCGATATATATAAATATACTATTTTGGCTTAAAAACCTTTCACGTAAGGGATATATCGGGTCGCTTTAGCTATTAGAAGAGAAACCCACCTTTTAAAAGAAAAAAAAAGGCACAAGCGTCTCAATGCTCGCCCTCGTCTCCGACCAAACCCGAATCTTGTTGATTGGATGAAAGTTGGTAGAGATTTGAGCTCCAGAATCTCAAGGGAAAAGCAGGGTGACGGGAAACTGGAAGTCAGGCCCTTTAGCTAAGTTTTCTTGCTTGTGTGAGGGTTGGTTCAAGCTGAGGCAGTTAAGGGATGATAGAGGGTTGAACTAGGGTTAAAAGGACTCCAACCATAGTTAATTTGGTTAAGAATTGAAAGAGTTATGACCATTTTAATAAAATGTAGCAGTTTTGATGTCGTTCCATTTTTCGGTTGGATTTCGGAGGTTCAAATGATTTCGGAAAAATATAAGGCTAAGTTTATTAAAAATCCGAGTTCCCGAGCTCAAGATATCACGTACGGAACCAAGGGTGCGCTAATTGCTCGTTAGCCCCCGATTTGGTTCCACAATTCAAATTAAATTCGTTAACACATCAAATGAGTTTGAAAACATAAACCGAGCAAATAGGCACGTTCATAACACATAAATTTACGACATACTAAATTTCCACGACATTTCGATATCATTTCATATAAGAACGAAGCACAAATAAACATTTATGCACATAACCTCAAATAAATCCATGCATTATAAATTAAAACTAAACTTGAAATTCTATTCTTAATATAATTCAAAGTCAACGAATTAATGAATGAATTAATTAATATGATTAAAGTATCATTAATTAACATAACACTTAATTATGAATTTAAAATAATTACTAAATTAACGACATAATTAAAATGAAATAAAATAAAAATAAAATAAGATAATACAATTTATAATAAAATTAAATATAAAACACGTATAAACAATTAATTCGAGCAAATTGGTAAGCACATACGTCATACCTTTACGTCTGAAAAGTCGGGGCGTTGCATGTGCATTCATGAATATGTCTTAAGGTTTTCTTTTGGATATAATTGATATGAATTTGAACCCTGTGTATATGATTGCATTTCTTAAGTGTTTGAGCATGTGTCGTGCGTCTCTGTGTGGTTGTTTGAGTCTGTCTGAGCTCTATGTTGTGTTTTGTGTGTTCAGTTGGTTTAGGTGCACTCGGGGTGGGGGCAAGTGAGTCGTGCTGGTTCCGAGGTGAACTATTTGTTGTGTCTTCGGCTGTGTTTGGTACCAGGTGAGGTTAGGATATAGTTATACCCTATTGCAATGTGCTCGTTTTGAATGCATGCGACTTATAAGCCTCTATGTATACGTAAATATGTGCGAGCTACGTATTTTGTTGGTTTTGTCGTAAGTTTGAAAGTATGAACGCTATGTATGGGCCTATGTATGCTTAAGCTCCGTTTTGATATGATTTTGAGGTAAGAGTATGTGTGGTATGTATGTACGATATGATAAGTACGATATGCATGAGATATGTCTGTCTGTTTGTGTGTGGCGAGTTAAGTTTCCGAGATATGTGTGTTTATATGTGTGATGGGCCCTGGAGTTGTGGGTAAGGGAGACCCGAGACGGCCATGGGGTCGCCGGTTGCAACCCCTGTGCACTTCTCCACTTTGGTGAGGCTTAGCTCATCCTCGGGAGGTCGAGGGGAAAGCGGGTCTCACATGCCGGCGGTATAACCCGTCAGGATCGGGTAGGATGTGACGCCCGGAGCGGTGGGCCACCACATCCCCCGCACCTAAACCCGAACCCACATATGAAATGGATTTCCATACATGAGTCCAAGTCTAAGCGAACGGAACCTACACTCACTCCTTAGGCTAAGCGGGGCTAAAACTCGGACAGAGCGCGCAAAACAAACATATAAATGCGGAAGCAATAACATAAGGATCGAAAAGAGCTCTATAACTAACATTATCTCATATACAATGGCCTCACGGCCTAAAAGATCGAGTATATACATCAAAACCCATAATTCAGCAAAATATAATTCTAACATCAAATACATAATAAGAGTATCCAAAATGCAAGAAGTATGAATGCAACTCGACCTAGACACACAAGTACAAGACTAAGACTCGCACTTCCCCGCCTAGCTCGAAACAACCTGCACTGAAGGAGGGAAAAGAGAAGGGTCAGTCAAAACTCGACTGAGTGAGGGGCTAAACGCACACCGCACCTAAATACATATAGAGCAGAGCATAGTACAACGGGGATAGTCATGAATCGAGGCTAGGGTTTTTCATACCAAATCATTTTCCAAAAATAGCATATAATATAAAGGAAAACCTATCTCGATCCATAATCTATCAAACATAACATAAACATAAGTCCGGCGAGAACGGACTATCCCTTACTCCATCAAACATAACATAAAAATCGAATTCAAATCAAAATTTCCAACCTCACATCCATGGTGTATCGGGAATCAAACCCTAACACCTACATTACCAAACACATACGGGGCAGCTAACCCACAATATGCCTTCCCCGGTTATCCACCGAGGGCTCAAGATACTACGCCTTCCCAACCTCCATAGGTCGTACGTGAATATCTCAAATGAGAACGTGCACAGGGGTCATAACCGGCGACCCCGTGGTCGTCCCGGGTCTCCCTTACCCACGTCTCCGGGCCCAACAAACCAAATCAAACCAAACTCCCATCTTTCAGGGTACAACTCGCTCATACATATCATATACGAATAACGAATTTCAAAATATAGCTTACTTATGCCAATACTTATACCAATTTCGAAAACGTAAAGCTTATTTCACAAAATCATAACATAGCTTAAGCACTCGTATTTAATATATATACAAGGTATATATTCGCATACGGGGTAAGAAAACAACACATAATAGGTCTTAGGTCACTTATCTAATACAAAGGATCCTAACCTCACCTTTGCAAAAGTAGAAGGAAGGCAAAACGGGCGAACGAACACTTAAACCTCGGGCTCACGAACTTCCGGAAGAGGCTCTGAAACAAAAGAAGACAAGACCCGAGACTTAGACTCAATAATGTACCAATTAGACGCACGGCGATGCAAATAGATGCTATGAATGCAAGAAAATATCAAATGAACACTTAAACGTTACCAAATTACATTTCACGTTTTTCCCTTCAATAGCATAGGATAAGCTTAGAAGCAAAAGAAACCACTTAGTGTCAAAGGAATAAAGAAAGGTACCAAACAACTACATATATTCAATATATATAAAACACGTGCATGTACAGTAGCATGCAAACAAAATGCATGAGAAACAGAGGGTGACACGCCCGTGTCACCGAAATGTACTAAGCCGTGACACCCCCGTGTCACGGTACAGCGGAAAACATACATGAAAATAAGGTGACACGCCCGTGTCACAAAACAAAGCAAACCGTGACACCCCCGTGTCACGGTACAGAAAATCAGCCCGACCAAGCTTGCACCCCCGTGTCACACTGAAGAGAACAAAAGTGACACGCCCGTGTCACTGTTCGAAACAGGAAAAAAAACAGGGCATGCAGCGTGACAGCAACAACAACCAACTTACAACCAACACATGCAACCAAAACTTGAATAAACATGTGACCATACTTAAAGCACAATAAAATCTAGCATATAAACTCATATCATGCATTGATCAACAAGATTTACTAACATCAAACCCATATACAAGTTCATCAACTAAGTCCATAAATCCCAAGTCTTTAAGTATAACTTCAAGCTAAAAGTATGTACTCATGTTTCCAACAACAAATAAGTAAATCATCCAATCCAAGCCACAACCCTAGCTTCACATATTCAATCCAAGAATTCATACAAAATCTCCATCTTACCTTGAATGAAAAAGAGATGCAAAGAGATGGAGTGAGATGATGTTGATGATGCTTGAATGTCCACAATTCGGATTTTGAGAGAAGAAATATTCACACCTTGGGCAAAGGTTTTGGATCGGTTGGCAAGGGAACAAGAGCAAAGATGTGTATGTAATGTATGTATGAAAGAAAGGAAGAAATGGAATGTGATGCTGCTTTGAAGAAAGAAGAAATGGCCAAAATTGCTATTAAACCCCTCCATCATTTAAGTCATGCAAGTGAGTCCCCAAATCTTGAAATGCGATCAATTAAGTCCATAACGAAATTAAATCAAGTTCGGGAAATTAATTCATGTTGCAACCAAGTTCAATTTATGCAATAATTATCAAGTTGTAAAGAATTCACAAAATACTCAACATTCAATACGTAAACAATTAATATATATATAATAAAATCAACTATATAAACACGAAAAATAATTATCTAGCGCAATTAGGTAAACAATCACGTCATACCTGTACAGCCGAAAAGTCGGGGCGTCACAATCCTTCCCCCTTAAAAAGGACTTGCCCTCAAGTCCGAACCGAGTCCTCAAACAACTCCGGATATAAGTTCCTCATTTTCTCCTCAGTTTCCCAAGTCGATTCCTCGGATTTCTGATCCCTCCAAAGTACTCTGACCAAAGGAATCTGCCGTTTTCTCAATTCTTGCATCTTCCGGTCCTGAATTGCAACCGGATGCTTTTCTATTGTTAAATCCGGCTCTAACTGAACCTCTTCAACTGGAAGAATAGTTGCCTCATCGGGATGGTACTTGCGGAGCTGAGAAACATGGAAAACGTTGTGTATCCCGGTCAAATTCGGTGGTAGATCCAATCTGTACGCCGTTTCTCCAATTCTTTCCAAAATTTCAAATGGCCCTAGGTATCGTGGACTGAGCTTTCCACCTTTACCTATTCGAGTGAAGCCTTTCCTTGGAGATGCTTTCAGAAAAACTCTATCTCCGACCTCAAACACTAAGGGCCTTCTTCTCTTATCGGCGTAGCTCTTCTGTCGAGCCTGAGCTGCCCTCATTCTTTGTCTAATCGTATGAACCTTCTCAATAGTAGCAGCAATGTTTTCCTTAGGCTCGGCCCTCTCAAGCTTATTCTCTTCGGTCCATCTCCAATCCTCGATATCCCAAAACAAAGGCGACCTACACTTTCTTCCATAAAGTGCTTCATAAGGAGCCATCTTAATCGAACCCTGATAACTGTTGTTATAAGCAAATTCAACTAAAGCCAGATGCTCGTCCCACTTATCCTGGAAATCCAAAGCACACGACCGAAGCATATCCTCCAAGTACTGAATTAACCTTTCAGATTGACCGTCCGTTTGAGGATGCGAAGCGGTGCTAAACCTGAGCCTGGTGCCCAAATATTTTTGGAGATTCTGCCAGAAGATCGAAGTAAACCGTGGATCCCGATCCGAAACGATACTAGCCGGAATTCCATGTAGTCTTACAATCTCTCGAACATATAACTCGGCTAGCCTTGGAACTTTCTCGGACATCCGAACCTTGAGGAAATGGGCAGACTTAGTTAATCTGTCGACAATTACCCAAATTCCATCAAACCCTCCTTTGACTCTAGGCAAGCCGGACACGAAGTCCATAGTCACTTGCTCCCACTTCCACTCGGGAATAGGAAGTGGTTGGAGAGTTCCTCCCGGCTTCTGGTGTTCTGCCTTCACCTTTTGACACGTCAGACATCTCTTCACGAAGTTCGCGACGTTCCTTTTCATGCCATTCCACCAGAATTTCTCTTTCAGGTCCCGATACATCTTAGTACCTCCCGGATGAATCGAGTACCTCGAGCGATGTGCCTCCTCAAGTACAAGCCTCTTGAGCTCTTCTGGGACACATATTCTCGCTTCGAACCTTAACAAACCGGAATCATCAATTCCGAACTTAGAATTCGGGTCGTTCTTGGAACGAGCTACCAACCTTTGAATTTCTGCATCTGAATTCTGTGCTTCCAACAACTGTTCTTTCAAATCTGGTATTACTGTAAGATTAGCCAACCAAGTTCCCGAAACCAAGATCTCTGAATCCGAACTTGGAGAACCTGCTTCCAAATTAGCCACACTCACCTTCCTACTCAAGGCATCGGCGACCACGTTTGCTTTACCCGGATGGTATTGAATGGTGCAATCGTAATCCTCTAACAACTCCAACCAACGCCTCTGTCTTACGTTTAAATTCTTCTGAGAAAAGAGATACTTGAGGCTTTGGTGATCCGTAAACACCTCGAACGTGGTACCGTACAGATAGTGTCGCCACTTCATCAAAGCAAACACCACTGCAGCTAATTCAAGATCGTGGGTAGGGTAATTCTTCTCATGTTCCTTCAATTTCCTCGAAGCATAAGCTACCACTCTACCGTGCTGCATTAAAACACAACCGAGACCTTCTTTGGAAGCATCTGTATAAACCGCATAACCCTCGGTACCCTCGGGTAAAGTAAGAATCGGTGTTGAAGTTAATTTCACTTTCAATGTCTGAAAACTCGCCTCACACTTATCATCCCATTCGAATTTCACTTCCTTCTTAGTCAGACGAGTCAATGGAGTGGCAATTTTAGAAAAATCCTTAACAAACCTTCGGTAGTAGCCGGCCAACCCAATAAAGCTTCTAATCTCAGAGGCATTTCTCGGTCTCTCCCAACAAAGCACGGACTCAACCTTAGATGGATCAACCTCAATCCCATCACCTGAAATTATATGACCCAAAAATACAACTCGGTCGATCCAGAATTCGCACTTGCTAAATTTCGCGTACAACTTGTGTTCCCTCAAAGTTTCCAAAACGATCCGAAGATGCTGAGCGTGCTCTTCAGCAGACTTAGAATACACCAGAATGTCGTCTATAAATATAACCACGAATTTGTCAAGAAACTGCCTAAACACTCGGTGCATCATATCCATAAATACGGCTGGAGCATTAGTTAATCCAAACGGCATGACAACGAATTCAAAATGGCCATATCGTGTATTAAAACCAGTCTTCGGAATATCTTCCTCCCTAATACGCAGTTGGTAGTAACCCTGCCTCAAATCTAACTTGGAATAGACTTTCGAGCCTTGCAGAATATCGAATAATTCGTCGATGTGAGGCAAAGGGTATTTGTTCTTCACTGTCATCCGATTCAGCTCACGGTAATCTATACACATCCGTAACGTCCCATCCTTCTTCTTTACAAATAGAACGGGAGCACCCCACGGAGAAGTGCTCGGGCGGATGTACCCACAATTGAGAAGCTCATCAAGCTGCGTCTTTAACTCCTTTAACTCTGCAGGAGCCATTCTGTAAGGAGTCTTTGAGAAAGGCTCTGCTCTGGGATAAAGGTCGATTACGAACTCGATGTCCCTATCAGGCGGTAGAGAACCCAAAGTCTCAGGGAAAACATCGGTATACTCTCGCACGACCTCCGTCTCCTCAAGTTTGGCCTGATCCTTCGGTCTATTCAAAAGATAGGCCACAAAACCTGTCGCACCGTCCCGGACCAGTTTACTCGCCTCAACAAAAGAGATAAACGGGCTTGACTTCAACTTTTCGCCCTTAAACACCACTGAACCAAAAGAAACTTTCTTATCCCGACAATCCATCTGAGCCCCATGTTCATACAACCAATCCATACCCAAGATTACATCATAACTCCGCATCGGCATTTCAATCAAATCTGCGAGGAAAACTCGGCCTTCGAAGCTAACCGGACAACCCCGAAAAACCCTGCAAGTTACTAAACTACCACCAAGAGGGGAGCTAACCACGTAATCATGCGCACACAAGGAGACAGGCAAGCACATAGAAGAAGCAATATCCCGGGAAATAAAAGAATGAGTAGCCCCGGGATCAAATAATGCATGTAATGTAGTGCCATGAATGCTTATAGTACCTTCGATCACGGCATTTGGGTCGATTTCCACAGCTTGCTCTTCTTCACCACCCAACGCATAAGCCCTAGCTTGGATTACAGGCCTCGGGTTATCTTTCTTCTTCGGGCATGTGTTCACCATATGATCCTGTGCCCCACAAATGAAACACCTCTTATGAAGCCTGAAGCAATTATCCACGTGATGAGGACCCTTGCAATAGGTACATTGCACTTTAGGTGGAGCCGGAAGTGCTAAGGGTCGATTCGGTTGATTGGGTCCCGCGAGTCGAGGTTGCTTGTTTTGAGGCTGGGCTTGTTGAAATGTTTTAAATGCCGGCCTCTTCCCAAATTTATTAGAATTCCCCGAGCTAGACCCTTGTCCGGTATAAGTACTCTTCCTCCTCATCACAACCCGTTCTTCAACTCTTAGAGCTTTATCCGTGACTTTCGCCCAAGTACTTGTGTTAGAAGCCTCTAGAGCATCTTTCATATCCTCCCGAAGTCCTTGGAGGAATTGAGAAGCCTTGCTTTCATCATCATTGGCAATGTTCGGGGCATAACGAGAGAGCCTTTCAAACTCGTTGATATAATCAGTGACGGACATACCCCCTTGTTTGAGCTCCATAAATTCTCTCACCCTTCGATTTCTTGTAGCTTTGGGAATATATTTATTCTTGAATTCACGAACAAACACCTCCCATGTGATCTCCTCCTCGGTAGCCTCTAATCTTCCTTGCAAGCTTGACCACCAACTATAAGCTTGGCCCTGGATCATGGTAAGTGTGCATTGTAGCTTCTCCATAGGCCCACACGGTATGAGATTCCATACCCGGTTAGTTTGCACGAGCCATTCTTCTGCTTGGACATCATTTCCACCCACGAAAACCGGTGGATTTTGGTTCTTAAACTCCCGGAGAGTAGCTATAATTAGATTTCCTCCATGATTCCCAGCTGGAGGTGCATTGTTTCTTTCCTGAGCCCTTTGTTCCAAATATACCGCTAATCTCTCCATGAAATTGCCCGGATCCATTTGTGGTGGTGGTGGTGGATTATTATTTTCCGGGTGTGGAGAATGATCTCGGTGATGACGATGTTCCGGAGATCTATCTCGGCGGTGGTGTCTTCGGGGAGGCATATTTCTACAAAAGAAAAGATTCCAATTCATATGCGTGAGGGTTAGTACATGTTCATGTGCACGATTAACAAGAAGATAACAAATAATCACATAAATGCATATAACCACATTGTCCTAAGCCGTACGACCTAGACTCACCCGACACGACTCTAGAGCTCCGGTTTTGCAACCGAGAGCTCTGATACCACTTTAAGGATGTGACGCCCGGAGCGGTGGGCCACCACATCCCCCGCACCTAAACCCGAACCCACATATAAAATGGATTTCCATACATGAGTCCAAGTCTAAGCGAACGGAACCTACACTCACTCCTTAGGCTAAGCGGGGCTAAAACTCGGACAGAGCGCGCAAAACAAACATATAAATGCGGAAGCAATAACATAAGGATCGAAAAGAGCTCTATAACTAACATTATCTCATATACAATGGCCTCACGGCCTAAAAGATCGAGTATATACATCAAAACCCATAATTCAGCAAAATATAATTCTAACATCAAATACATAATAAGAGTATCCAAAATGCAAGAAGTATGAATGCAACTCGACCTAGACACACAAGTACAAGACTAAGACTCGCACTTCCCCGCCTAGCTCGAAACAACCTGCACTGAAGGAGGGAAAAGAGAAGGGTCAGTCAAAACTCGACTGAGTGAGGGGCTAAACGCACACCGCACCTAAATACATATAGAGCAGAGCATAGTACAACGGGGATAGTCATGAATCGAGGCTAGGGTTTTTCATACCAAATCATTTTCCAAAAATAGCATATAATATAAAGGAAAACCTATCTCGATCCATAATCTATCAAACATAACATAAACATAAGTCCGGCGAGAACGGACTATCCCTTACTCCATCAAACATAACATAAAAATCGAATTCAAATCAAAATTTCCAACCTCACATCCATGGTGTATCGGGAATCAAACCCTAACACCTACATTACCAAACACATACGGGGCAGCTAACCCACAATATGCCTTCCCCGGTTATCCACCGAGGGCTCAAGATACTACGCCTTCCCAACCTCCATAGGTCGTACGTGAATATCTCAAATGAGAACGTGCACAGGGGTCATAACCGGCGACCCCGTGGTCGTCCCGGGTCTCCCTTACCCACGTCTCCGGGCCCAACAAACCAAATCAAACCAAACTCCCATCTTTCAGGGTACAACTCGCTCATACATATCATATACGAATAACGAATTTCAAAATATAGCTTACTTATGCCAATACTTATACCAATTTCGAAAACGTAAAGCTTATTTCACAAAATCATAACATAGCTTAAGCACTCGTATTTAATATATATACAAGGTATATATTCGCATACGGGGTAAGAAAACAACACATAATAGGTCTTAGGTCACTTATCTAATACAAAGGATCCTAACCTCACCTTTGCAAAAGTAGAAGGAAGGCAAAACGGGCGAACGAACACTTAAACCTCGGGCTCACGAACTTCCGGAAGAGGCTCTGAAACAAAAGAAGACAAGACCCGGGACTTAGACTCAATAATGTACCAATTAGACGCACGGCGATGCAAATAGATGCTATGAATGCAAGAAAATATCAAATGAACACTTAAACGTTACCAAATTACATTTCACGTTTTTCCCTTCAATAGCATAGGATAAGCTTAGAAGCAAAAGAAACCACTTAGTGTCAAAGGAATAAAGAAAGGTACCAAACAACTACATATATTCAATATATATAAAACACGTGCATGTACAGTAGCATGCAAACAAAATGCATGAGAAACAGAGGGTGACACGCCCGTGTCACCGAAATGTACTAAGCCGTGACACCCCCGTGTCACGGTACAGCGGAAAACATACATGAAAATAAGGTGACACGCCCGTGTCACAAAACAAAGCAAACCGTGACACCCCCGTGTCACGGTACAGAAAATCAGCCCGACCAAGCTTGCACCCCCGTGTCACACTGAAGAGAACAAAAGTGACACGCCCGTGTCACTGTTCGAAACAGGAAAAAAAACAGGGCATGCAGCGTGACAGCAACAACAACCAACTTACAACCAACAAATGCAACCAAAACTTGAATAAACATGTGACCATACTTAAAGCACAATAAAATCTAGCATATAAACTCATATCATGCATTGATCAACAAGATTTACTAACATCAAACCCATATACAAGTTCATCAACTAAGTCCATAAATCCCAAGTCTTTAAGCATAACTTCAAGCTAAAAGTATGTACTCATGTTTCCAACAACAAATAAGTAAATCATCCAATCCAAGCCACAACCCTAGCTTCACATATTCAATCCAAGAATTCATACAAAATCTCCATCTTACCTTGAATGAAAAAGAGATGCAAAGAGATGGAGTGAGATGATGTTGATGATGCTTGAATGTCCACAATTCGGATTTTGAGAGAAGAAATATTCACACCTTGGGCAAAGGTTTTGGATCGGTTGGCAAGGGAACAAGAGCAAAGATGTGTATGTAATGTATGTATGAAAGAAAGGAAGAAATGGAATGTGATGCTGCTTTGAAGAAAGAAGAAATGGCCAAAATTGCTATTAAACCCCTCCATCATTTAAGTCATGCAAGTGAGTCCCCAAATCTTGAAATGCGATCAATTAAGTCCATAACGAAATTAAATCAAGTTCGGGAAATTAATTCATGTTGCAACCAAGTTCAATTTATGCAATAATTATCAAGTTGTAAAGAATTCACAAAATACTCAACATTCAATACGTAAACAATTAATATATATATAATAAAATCAACTATATAAACACGAAAAATAATTATCTAGCGCAATTAGGTAAACAATCACGTCATACCTGTACAGCCGAAAAGTCGGGGCGTCACATAGGATCCCCCGACTCCACCATTATGAGATATGATATGTGTGGGGGTTGAGAGTGGCCGCTCTCTTCCCCAAACGGAGAAAGGTTGGATTGGTTTATGCTTTTTGCTTTGTCTTCGCTTTGCTTTGCTAAGGAGTTGGTTGGTTGGTTATGTACTCGTACCCGCTGAGTTTCGTTATGTCTGTCGGTTATAAGTTCGTAAAACGGGGTTAGACTCTTAAGTTAAGATAAAAATTGTTATGCTTTCAACCTAAAAGTTATGTCCCGGTATGTGTGCTAAGTCTGCATGAATATGAGTTTTTGCCTTAAGAAATGTTTGATTTAAGATTTGTTTGATAAGTTTCCCTATATGTATACTATCACGGGAAAATATTTTGGCGTGCAAAAACTAACCCCGGGTTCACGAATATTGCTTCTACTTTGTGTTGTGCTCTATATATATGTAGCGTGCGTGCGTTAGCCCCTCGCTCAGTCTTTGGACTGACCCCTCCCCCTTTATGTTTTTAGTGTGCAGGTTTGCTTTGGAAGTCGTTGGAGTTCGTGCTAGGCGGTTGTTAGTGTTAGTTGAGTGTTTGTTGGTATATCTGAGGTTGTTATATGTTTTATTTCGAATTTCGTTTGTAAGTTTTGTATAAGCCATGTTATGTGCAGGTTCGCATTTATGATTTGGATATATGGAATTCGGGACAAGTTAGGACAGGTTCGTGGAATTAGATGAACCTGTTATTGTTGTATGCTAAAGGACAGGTTAGGACATGTTTGCATGTCTAGCTGAACCCATTTAGTTGATGTTTAACTACTTACCGGAATACATGAATTATGATTGTTGATTAAAGTTTTTGAAAATTCGTATTTTGTATCGCTTCCGCATTCAAGCTTTGCATATTTCCTTTTGTACAGGGTTAGATACCGCCTAGCTAGTGTGTGTTTTCGTTTGTCACCCGTTCGCTGTGACTTGACGCGTGTGCGGACTCTCCATTTCGTACACGTGTCGGGTCATGGTGCGGGGGTGTGGTGCCCCACCATTGGGGTGTTACAATTGCATATAACTCCATTAATGGAGCTTGAAGAAGATGAAATGGCAACTTGGTTTCTTGTTTGTTTCATGCCTTAAGTTTAAGATATGTGTTAGAGCATGTTTCCATGAACTTGTGCCTTGATTTTCATTGCATTTGGTTGAGTTTTGAGGTGGTTTTGATCATTTTTTGTTTCCTCCATGTTTAGCCCCTATTTGTACTTCTTTTTCTCGTCCAGAAGGACTACCCGGGCGGGTAGTTTTGTGTGTTAAAAGTACCCGGGCGGGTAGATTTAGTGTAGAAAGTTTCTGCACTATTTTCCCCGGCCGGGTAGATTTCTGCCTTGTTTTTCCCTGGCCGGGTACCCCCTCATATGACCTCGGATTGAGCTGATTTTTGGATATGTTCAACCTTATTGAGTCTAGAACAATCTACAATTGGAATCATCCCGAAATTCGTTCTAGATTGTGAGATATAATCATTGTAATTTGGTGTCACCACTTCGCCGAGAGTCTGCACTCGTTCAACTTCAAACCTATCCCATTTTCGATTCGCTTTGAACTACGATTCGAACCACGTACCATTTGAAAGATCTATGTGTCTAGTTTCATTTCCATCAAGCAAAACCCAATTCCCATTCCTAAAACTCAAGATATTCCTATTTTCGTACAGCTTGTCAATTTCGGAAATCTGTCAGCTTTATCCCAATTTCACTCGGAACCCCTTTTTGTGTTCTTATTCTGTTTTTCTTGTATCTTTCCACCTCCGAACTTATTCCTAACTTGTTTTAGCATGTGTAAGTGTAGGTATTTGCTCTTTTTATGCATTTTATGTTTCTTAAGTAATGTGAGTTGTTTGCACGAATCGCTTATGCACCTTGTTATGTTTTTAGATGCTTCATTATGCATTAATTGTGCACATGAACATGCTTTAATGCATATTATGAATTTGTTAAGCTATGATATGCATGTTTTTACACGTCTTGTATGAATTTGATACGTGTATGAGCTTTTGACTAAGTATTTGCATCTCTTACGTGACTAAGCATATGCCGTGCGTCTATATGGTTCGTTCTTGAGTCTAAGTTTTGCATATCGTCTTCAGTTTGTCCAGGTGCACCCGGGGTGGTGTTTCGTGATTCGAGTTGATTCCGGGGTGAATCATTTGTCTCTTTCTTGGCCACGTCGGTGTAAGGTGAGGGTTCGGATCTTTTCTTTTAGATAAGCGACCTATGGCCTTAATGTGATGTTTTCTCACCCCGCATGCGAATATATATACTATATATATATTAAATATGTGTCTTATGATATGTTATGAATCTTGTTATTCGATTTCATATGAATTCTTCTGAAATTATACGTATGGGCATATATAAGCTTAAAACGGTTTTGCAACGAGGCTATGCTCCAAACCGTGTGGTGTCAAGTGAACTATGGATCTCCTTTAGCATCTTATGAATTTGGAAGACACGGAGAGGTACGTGTATAACATATGTTGAGTTGCACGGTAAGGTATGTTTCTTATGGTATGTTTCTTAAGTATGAGACATATGTTTTTAGGTTTCGTGAGTTAGGTATGTTTCTTTATAAGTCTTATGAATCCTTTTGAATCTTATGAATCCCTGGGTCCCGGAGGTGTGGGTAAGGGAGACCCGGTGTGGCTATTGGGGTCGCCGGTTATCACCCCTATGCACACGCTCCTTTGAAGTACCTACGCGGGACTCTGAGGGAGATGGAGAAGGCGTGGTGCCTTGAGCCTTCGGTTGAGGCCGGAGAAGGTACGTTGTGGGTTCGCGACCCCATGTATATTGAGTTGCATGATGTGGGCCCGTAACCCGCGTGCAGACTTCCGAAGAAGGTTGGAATACGGGAATATGAATCTTTGAATTTATGAATCTTATGAATTTATGAGTTTATGCTTCTTTATGAATCTTTTGAGTCCTTTGATTAAGGAGTAAGGTTGGAGACCCGTACTCGCCGGGTATTTGAATTCTTTTGTTACGTTGATTATGAAACGGGATAGGAGAGTTTGTTTTCAATATGAGATTTCTACGCTATGTTATGAATCGATCTGAATATAAGAATCCTTATGAGTTACAATATGAATCCCTATGAGTTTTTAATATGGATCCATATGCGTACTTGAATCTATGAATCCTTACGAGTTTTCAAACTTAAGAATATACGAATATATGAATAAGTATGAGTACTTTTGGAAAATGGCTTTGGTATGTAAAACCTTATTCCCGGTTCATAGTCTTTTGTTTAATACGTGCTTTGAGATATGTAGATACGTGTTGGGTGTGCGTTAGCCCCCCTCACTCAGTCGAGTTGTAGACTGACCCCTCTCTTTCCCCCCTCAGTTGCAGGTGCTAGGTTTGGGTTCGTGCTAGGCGGCGGTCTTCTTTTGAGTCGTTCGGGTGGATTCTTTACATACTACATCTTCATTGCTTTTGCCTTTTCATTCTGAGGTTATGTATAAGTTTGTAATTTGATTCAAATCTGATATGTATATGATTAGAATTTCCCTTGCTGGGCCTTACCTTATGTCCCAAAACTTGGCCTGTGTGCCCAAGTTTGCATGTGGAGTGTACGCTTTAATTTCTGCTGGCCCGTGGCCTTGCATGTGTGTATGTTGATCCTGTACTTCCGCTTCTGGTTTTCGAATTGTTGCGCACTCCGTTTCAGGGTCTAGATCGCCTAGCTTAGGTGTGTTTTATTTGTCACCCGTTCGCCATGGCTTGGTGCGTGAGCGGACTCCCATTCCGTCACACGTGTCGCGCTATGGTGCGGGGATGTGGTGCTCCTCGCTCGGGGTGCTACAGATAGAGTATTGAGTTGGGGTTAAGTAGAGCCAAACCATGGTTAATTTGGTTAGGTATAGGTTAAGTTATGATTAAAATGGCTAAGGGTGGCAATTATGCGGACGCAACCTATTTCGGTTGGATTTCGGAGGTCCAAACGGGCTTAAAAAAATATAAGACTTATTCCATTGAATCCAAATCTTCGATACGAGTTCAACGGAGGTGACGGAACTTGAATTTGAGTTCCCGAGCTCAAGTTATGCCGCCCGGAACCGGAGGTGCGCTAAATGCTCTTTAGCCCCCGTTTTGGTCCCGTCTCAAAATAAAATTCAACACCAAAGCAACCGAAATCGAAAACATGAAACGAGCATATAGACATGTTCATAATACATAAATCTACAACATACCAAACTTTCACAAAAATTGAAAATCAAATCATATAGAAACGACACGCGATCAAGTCACATAAGGACATAACGTTCAAGATTTCATAGAAATTCATATTAATAAATTCATATATTTAAAGAATTAAACAATTAAAAGCGAGAATAAAATATATAGGAAGGCCGTGCGGGCTGCGCGCGCTTGAGGGTTGTCCCGTGCGCCTCGTGCGGACTGTCTCGGGCCCAATTTCGTCTTATGTTTTCGGTTTCGTTAAATCCCGGTTTTGTAAAATTGGATTTTATTTTAAAATTTGATTTTAATTTTAAAATTATTTATTTGAAATAATTATATAAAATTTGGGATTTTTATGGATTAAAATCAAGTTCTAATTTTTTGAGAAAATTATAAATATCACTTTGAATGATATTTTTGACAAAAATTTAATTTTGAATTAATTGAGATTTTGTCAAATTGATCCGGCATCGATTTTGAATAAATTCTTGAAATGAACTAATATTCAAATTACTTAAGTTAGTTGCAACCTGAAGTCAATGGAATTTTAAATTTAATTGGTAAATTTAAATTCAAGCGGAAGCATGCTAGTTTAGGTGATCATGAGTTAGTGTTATGTATATTTTAAGTTTTGCACATGGATGATTTCAGTTGGGGTCGGAGCCCCGTAGTTGCGCGTTTTCAATTGGAGTTGGAGCCCTACTTATGTTCGTACTGTTATGTGTTTATTATGTGGGTTTCTTTATTATTGTTTTTGGGCCGGGGTATGCCCCGTGTATTTGTCTATGGCCAATATGAAGATTGAGCCATATTACTTTATGTTAAGAGAGTAGAAATTAGGAAGTGAGGTTTTCCTTTTCTCTTTTGGAGACAAGCACCCAAAGAGCAAGAAGGATCCACAAGGAACACTTGAAAAACGGTGGCCATAAGTGAAGACCCCTCAAAATGTTTAGAAGGGTTTCTATTAATGTACTAGATAGGGTTTTCCATTAGATTCTGTACCCCTATGTGATATGAACTGTCTTATGTGACATGAATGTTAGAACTAATGGTTATAGAGTGACTCCTATAATGACATATAAGATAGGATACCCATGATCATCTCATAATTAGTATCATGCCAGAACATGTTATCTGTTAATTGCTTCTGTGATGCACTTTATGTGAAACTGCATTAATCAAGACAATTAAAATTTGGATAACATTATATGTTGGTGAGGTCATTCCGGACAACCCTCCGAAAATTCAAAAATCCCATTTAAATATTGAGCAATTCGAATAAATAGGTATTTTATCACGGTAATAAAATTTCTAGCATTCCATCAATAGGATTTAGGACTTAATAAGTGAAACTAATTGCTGTCTCACGAGTCGTGGAGGTGTAGCTTATTAATTCTAGTTTCCTGATTAATCACTTTAAGTAATTAATATTTCTTGACCATTTTAGAATGAGCGATGTCTCACGAGTCGTGGGTCGTTCCGGACTAAGTTTGATTGAGATCTTATGATTGATGGGTCCTGCTCAACACTGAAGTAGATATTGATGTCTCACGAGTCGTGGGTCCATGATTGAAAGATCAGTGATGCAAAAATATTACTAGGAATTCCATGGGATGGAATCGGCAATTCGTACCTACCTAAAGATTCTTAGACCTTTGGATGTCGCATGAGTCGTGGGTCCAAAACTAAGAATGCTCGGGATCCTAGTACTCATTGAGAAAATAAGTTTCTTCTAAGGTCATTAGGGATTTATAGACCTTCTGAAAATAGTGGGAGAACATATTTCTAAAGATCTTGATGATATGTATAATCGTTATTATTCAGCATGCTCATGATTTCTCTGTTTTTCATTTAGGTTGTAGTTCTGGATTCTCTACAATTGAAATGGCAACTAAAAACGCTCTAGTATCCATCCTCGAATCGAACAAGTTGATGGGGCCCAATTACTCTGATTGGCTTCGGAATCTAAAGATCGTTTTAGATTCTGAAAAGCGAAGATATGTTCTCTTTGAGGGAGAGCCTGTCGCTGAAGGCGAGGCTCCGACTTGGGCCGAAAGAGAGACGATTGCGAAATGGTCTGAAGACAATCTTCAAGCTCGTTGCCTCATGTTGGCCAACATATCTCCGGACATGCAAAGGCAACACGAGTCGATGGAAACGACTTGGGAGATTTATGACCATCTTGAGTAATTGTACAGCCTCAAAGAGCGTGTTTTAAGGTACAACACCTCTAAGGAGCTCTTTCATCTCAGAATGAAAGAAGGTGCAAGTGTCCATGAGCACGGTCTCAAGTTTCTTGCTTTAAACGAGAAACTGACCTCCATAGAAATGCCATGGAGTGAAGAACTCACCGTGAACTTGTTACTTGCATCGCTTCTACCATCATTCAATCCTTTCATTCTGAACTTCAACATGAATCATGCTCATGCTACGTCGCTGAGTTGATTAATCAACTTGTGACTGCTGAACACACGATTAAGAAGGATAACAAAGTAATGATGGTCACTTCCTCTTCTAAGTCTTCCAAAGGCAAAGGGAAGAAAGTTCCCAAGAAGAAGAGATCTCTTAAACTCGATGGAGGGGTTAAAAAGAGAAAAGCCAAGAAGAGAAAAGATCAGAGAGAGGATGTTTGCTACCATTGTGGCAAGAAAGGGCATTTAAAGAGGAACTGCCAAGAGTACAAGGATACTCTAAAGAACGGTGCGTTTATTGTTTAAGTAAATCTATCTATTGATTCTAATTCTTGGGTACTTGTTACCGACTGTGCAGCTCATATCTCTAATGATGTACAAATTCTAAATGAGGTCCAGTAGCTTGAAGAAGGAGAATGTGTCTTGAAGGTTGGGAATGGACCAAGTGTTCAAGCTTAAGCCATTGGGATATGTAGATTAGATTTAGGTGTCTTTACTTTAGTTTTGAACAAAGTCCTTTATGTACCTTCTATTATTCGTAATATCATTTCCATTCCAATACTTGATTGTGAAGGTTTTGAAACTTTTTCTAGAAATGGAAACTTTTATCTTACGAAGAATAAAACTTCCGTTTTGCTTGGTACATTATCTAATGGACTTTATAAAACTAAAGACACTAATATTTTGAATATACAACAAATAAACAAACGCAAAAAAGATGACAAGATCTCGGCTTCTTTATGGCACGCACGTTTAGGACATATTTCTAAAGATAGGATTGCTAAGTTAACTAATTTAGGATCATTATATGATAATGAACTTAAGAAGTTAACTCATTGTCAATTGTGTCTTAAAGGAAAAATGGCCAAAACTCCCTTTAATGGTAAACTGGAACGTGCCACTAAAGTATTGGATTTAATCCATACTGATGTTTGTGGACCACTTAGTGTAAGTACGAGAAACAATCATCAGTATTTCATAACCTTTATAGATTCCTTTAGTCATTTTGGTTATCTGTACTTAATGAAGTATAAATCCGAAGCCTTTGAGAAATTCTTGGAATTTCAAAAGGAGGTTGAGAACCAAACCAGTCACAAGATTAAGACACTTCGACCTGATCGAGGTGGAGAGTATCTAAGTGACGAATTCCTTGGTCATCTCAGAGATAATGGAATCATCTCTCAGGGGACTTGTAACACCCCAAACGGAGGATGCCACATCCCCCGCACTATGACCCAAACCCGGACATGAAATGGAAGTCCATGCCCGAATCCGAGTCAGAGCGAACGGGAGACAAACGCACACGCTATGCTAGGCGGATCTAACTCGACTAACTCAGAGCGCGGAAGCAATTCAAACATTCAAACAAGATAGCGAAAGCATTTAAATCAACATTCAAAACAAGTGACGGGTTCAACAAGCATAGATACCTAGTCCCGAATATCAACAAGCATAACAAGTGACGAGTTCAACTAGCATAGATCCCTAGTCCCGAATATCAACATAAAGTAATAATCATCAAGTGCCACAAGGGGCCGAATACGAGTGCCACGCAGGGCTACCGAATAGTAAAGTATAATCTCAAGTCTACAAGTCAAAGCATAAGTAAAGTGTATGCAAGACAATTGCAACTAGAAAGGCTAGACCGACGAAGTGCAACTCAAAGGACTCACTCCCGCCTAGCAAACGCCAAAAGACCTGCAACTAAAAGTGTAAATGAGGGATCAGTCAACTTGGCCGAGTGAGGGGACTAACGCACACCCACTGTATATCTATATAGAGCATAGCACATATCAGAAGGGTGGACTCGTGAACCGGAGATAGGTGTTGCATACCAAAGATATTTTCAAAAGTACCCAAAAGATAGTTATAAGTATAAGTTTTGGAAAACATTTCAGAAACTCTATCTCGATTCATGATTCCCAGACAGAACAGATCACATGGTCGGCGAGTACGGGCTTCCAACCTTTACTCCTCAGAACATATCAAATCATAGAATACAAAAATCAATCCAACCCTCACATCAATGATGGAGGGGATGTACCGTCCCCAAACCATCCAGAACAGACATACCCTCAAGGGGTAACGAACCCACAAGAGTCCTCCCCGGCTGTACACCGAAGGCTCAAGATATCACGCCTCCCCTATCTCCCTGAGTCGCGCAATGATATCTCAAATGGAACTACGCACAGGTATATCCCCAACGGCCCTAACCGTCTCGGGGGATCCTTACCCATAGCTCCTCGGATCCACATACATACATACATACAGATGTCAATATTTCATGGCCAACTCGCTACAGAAACATAACATAACATAACTTTTCAAAACAACTTACATATGCTTTCATATCTAATTTTTCAAAACAGAGCTGATTCACAAGGTCATAAACATATCATATCCAACACATACGTATTTATAATAGATATACTCGTATGCAAGGGTTGAAATCAGCATATTAAGGCCATAGGTCGCATAACTATACAAAATCCTAAACCTCACCTCGTAGTAGTAGAGTCTGAGAGTGTGAAGGGCCAAACACTCTAAACCTCGGGCTCACCGGCACCACCAAACTCTATGACAAGACATACAAAAGCCCAAACTTAGACTCTACATGAACCAAGTAAGACGCACGGCGTACAAAGTATGAATGACGTGCGAAAATGGAATGATGTTTATCAAGTTGGTCACAAAGGTCAATTCAATTATTCAAGTAAATCATGCAAGTAATAAAGTATTAAGGTTCAGAGATGCATTCCAAGTCATATCGGATCATACAAGTCAAGCAACTCAAACGAATCAAATACGCACGAAAAAGCAAGTAGAAAAGGTCACAGACGCATGGGAACGGCCATTCCCATGCACAACATAGCATGGGAACGGGCCTTCCCACGCCCAAAGTCAGTGAGACTGGGAATGACCAAGCATACATGGGAACGGGCGTTCCCATGTTCGCTGCCAAAACACAAACCCTAGCCCGGAAGGACCGTTCCGGGCTTAAAGCACAAACGGGAACGGCCGTTCCGGTCATAGATCTGGAGCAGAAACTGGACAGTTTCGAGAAGAACAAGGGAAACACCAAAAAATCATCAAAATAACACGAAATCTACCATAAAACATCACGAAATTAAAGTATATCATCATATAAATCATGCTTAGCATCAAAACATCGATTAATCCAAGTTTAAGAAGGTTTTTTTGCCCAAAGTCTCAAACACCCATTTCATGAATTTCAACCCCAAACATGAAGATATGAACCCCTAATCTTCCATACACGAATTTCCAGCAACTAAGACACATAAGGAGCATTCAAATCATCAAAGCTTACTCAAGGAATTCAAGATCTCATCATTCAAGTTCATGCTAACAATTTCATGCTCCAATCCAAGAATAGAAATGAAATACTCATCAAAAGAGATCCAAAGCTTACCTTGTCTAGTGAAGGAATGAGGAATCAAAGAATATGAGCTCTTAGAATGAAAGATGGTTCAAGTCTTGATCTTCTCTTGAAATTTCTCCATGATTCTCTTTGAAGCTAACTTGTGTGGTTTGAAATGAAATGAAAAGGGAATAAAGCTATTTATATGGTGGCTAATAGTTTTAGGTCAAGGTTAGGGTTTCCAAGATATAATATGACGCTAAAGGTTCAAATAGGATTTTGGCTCAAATAAGGTCCAATAAGTCAAAATTAAAAGGTTTAAGGTCTAAATGGTTTCTGAAAAATATAAAGTAAATTCCGTTGGACCCGAATCACCGATTCAAATCCAATGGTGGTGTCGGAATTCGAATTCAAATTCTCGAGCTCATATTGGTCCCGAATGACCCAAACTCACCTAATTCAAGTTAGGCCCAAAACACACAAATAGGTCCAAGTCCTATTTAAATCCAACTCCAACAATTAATTTGAATTCATCCAAGTTCGATTCTCAAGTTGTCAGGCAAGAATTCATATTTTACCATTTTGGATTTTTGTCAATTAAGTCACATTTTCAATCAAAGTTGGAATTAAACACATAAAAGGGAAATTAAATCGCATAAGTGCATAAAGTAAACTCTCTCGTGGCGTATACCTGTACGATTTATTGGACGGGGCACCACAGGACTCCTCCGGGAACTCCTCAATTAAATGGAGTTTCGGAAAGAAGGAACATAACCCTACTTGATATGGTTCATTCCATGATGAGTTTCACTGAATTGCCTTAGAATCAGCAGTTAAGATTCTGAATCTTGTTCCCTCCAAATCTGTACCCAAAACCCCATTTGAAATGTGGTTTGGCAAAATCCCTAATTATTCTTACTAATGAAATTTGGGGTTGTCCTGCTTACGTGAAAAGGATAGTGGGAGATAAGCTTGATGCTAGATCAAGCTTGTGCAACTTCGTAGGATATTATTTCTACAATCCTCTTGAAGAAAAAGGTCTTTGTGTCAAGAAACGCTACTTTTCTTGAGGAATCGTTCCTTAAAGAAAAGAAAGGCAAGATCGCAGAACTCGAAGAGGTTCGAGACCAAGGTCCCACACCAAGTTTGGAGACCAACGTCCCTCAGTCAATCCCGGAGAGTGATACATGCAAAAATCCTCCTCAAATAAGATGTTCTGAACGCATTCCTAGACAACCAGAGAGATGGTATGGTTTTCTCCACCAAACATCTCAAATGGATAATGATCCATTAACTTATGAGGATGCAATGCTAGATTCGGACTCTGAACAGTGGAAAGAAGCAATGAAATTCAAAATGGATTTCTGACGCCCTGTTTCTCGACCAAGGTAAGGTTTGGTACGTGAGTGAACAATTTACCTTTCTTTGAATGAATTATGTGAAATTATGCCTTAATTGGGTATCCACGTTGTGCTTTTATGAAATATATGATTTGCATGGAATACATGACTATTTGATATGTTAATTATGTGTTCATATTGTTCTTATTGGGCTTTGATAGTATGCTTCGCGATTAATCGAAACTATGTGCTTATTTGGACATTAAAGCATAATTTAGGGACTAAATGGTAAATTTATTTTTTGAGCCTGGAACTAGATAGAACTTCATGAAATTGAATAGATAATTTGATTATGAGTTCGTGGGTTCTTGAATCGCTCAATTTGGAGTTCGGACAAAGAAGTTATGGCCATTTTACGAAAAGTCAACCTTTTAAGCCTCAATCGTTGACCTGCGACCCAATTTCGAATTTAACCAAATTTGAGACCCAATTTCACTCTTAACCCGCTGCAATTGACCCAGTTCGTGACCCTAGTAGCTGACCCAATTTACTAAATCATATTTTAACATTCTCAAACCATATTACGTTATTTTGCAATATTCAAACCCTCTCTCCCTCACTTTTTTTTTTCTCAAGACCATTCATATTCTGATGTGAATCATGATGAACCGCGGCCATATCTTGTCCCAAATGAAGAGCTGGACCAATCCACAACTCAAGAAGATAACATACAAAAGGAACAAAGTTATGGTGGTCCAATTACAAGAGCTCGGGCCAAAATTATCCAAGAGGAAGTTGGAAATCTCTTAAACCAATTTGCTCAAACTGGACTCCAACCTTCAAGATGGGCTGCTGAACCAAATTCAGAATACTTCAATGTTTTTATGTCCAATTCCTAAAGTCCAAAGTGTTGAAATGATGTAATTCGGCCCTAAGCCTATTATAGTATTATTTGGGCCTTTATTTTTTCATTATTTAGCTGCATATTAGTTTATTTAAGCCCACTTTTGTAAGCCTTCATGGCAAGTGGCGGGAATAGCTTGTGTCCTTTAGTTTTCTAGTGTCTCTTAGGTTTCCATGCATGCATCTTTATATTCAGCATTGTAACTTGTTTTTCTTTCAATCAAGAAGTAAAATTATTGAATTTTCATTCAAGTGAGATTTTCTCTCAAGTTCTTTGCTGAACGACATTAGGGTTTCAAACCCCTTTCCCGGATAACGTTATTTCTCGACTCCTTATAGTCGACGGGGTGCGTTACTTACAATCTGATAGTGTTGGTTCTTTGCTCAATATAGCAAACGGGTCACACTCCTCTTATTTTCAACCTTGAATTGGACGATCAGATTCAAGAACTCCAAGTATTGATATAGGGTTTCACGGCAAGTACGTGGAGTTCGTATCATTTGGTATCTAGAGCTTAGGTTTTCCATCCAAGGTTACGTATCCATATCTTTTATCTTTTGTATAATTTCTTTTCATTATCGTTATATTGCTGCAAAAAAATCAAAAAAAAAAAAAAAAAAAAAAAAACGAAAAAAAAAAAACGAAAAAAAAAGAGAGCAGCATTGTTTCAGTCATTTTCTTTGTAATCTCAAATCATAAGTCATTTGGATTTGTTTGTTTGTATCTTTTTAGTTGTAACAGTTCGTTTGTGACAATTTTAGCACCCTTATTGGTTCATTCATCTTAAGGATTATTTGGTTGAGGGATCTGAAATTTCTTGTATCTTTCTTCAAGAATTGAGAGAAAAGAGTGGTAAAAGGCTTGAGTTGTGAGCACAAAAGAGGGAAAAAGCCATAATTTTGAGTGATACACGAGCGTGAGTGACTCTAAACGAGGGCAAACACGTGAGGGAGTGTTGTGAGGTAATTTTTACTAACGATTTTTTCTTGCAGGTTTAAAACATGACGGAAGAACGAAATGAACAGCCTCCAATGGACGTTAACTTTGTCCTCCGTGCAATGGAACAACAATTTGATAGGTTGAACGTACAATTTGGTGAGATCCAGGATCGATTGGATCAAAATGATGAACGGGTGACTGAATTACAACAAAATGCTCTCCCGGCTAGGAGACCAAACCGACGACCAGCCGATTTGGGTATCAATCCTCATGATGGATTTGACGATGAGGAAGATGACTTGGATGAGGCTGCATCAAATGCCTCTTCAAGGAGAGATCATAGACGTCCAAGATACCAACAACAACGAAGAGGAAGAGGGGTAATTGACAATAACCTAGGATCTATCAAGCTTTCTATTCCTTCCTTCAAAGGATAAAATGACCCGGAAGCTTACATTGAATGGGAACGAAAGGTGGAGTTAATTTATGATTGCCACAACTATTCGAAAGGGAAAAAGGTAAAACTTGCAGCCGTATCCTTTACGGACTATGCTATTGTATGGTGGGATCAAGTGGTGATTAGTAGACGCAGAAGTGGTGAGTACCCTATTGAAACTTGGGATGAGATGAAGGTGGTTATGAGGAAGAGGTTCGTACCTCCTCACTACTATCGAGACCTACACCTTAAGTTGCAAAGTTTGAGGCAAGGGTTCAAAACGGTAGAGGAGTAATACAAAGAAATGGAGATGGCAATGATTCGAGCAAATATTGAGGAGGATCGTGAGGCAACCATGGCTCGGTTCATATGTGGTTTCAACCGAGAGATCGCCAATGTAGTGGAACTTCATCACTATGTTGAACTTGAGGAAGTGGTCCATATGGCTATCAAGGTGGAGAGACAATTTAAGAAAGGACGGACTGTGGTTAGGCGTGATGATTCAAATACCTCTAAACCAAAGTGGAATTCTTCTCCAAAAACAGCCGAAAAGCCTTCAAAACCAAAGGAGGATCCACCTACAACAAAGGGTTCGTTTGAGAAAGGTAACACCTCTACACCTCGCAATCGTGATATTAAATGCTTTAAATGTCAAGGAGCAGGCCATATAATGTCTCAATGTCCAAACAAAAGAGCCATGATCTTGTTAGACAATGGAGAACTTGAAACCGAAAGTGAGGGTGATAATGGAGGCCTTGAAACATCGGATGAGGCAAGTGATGTTGAGCATGCGGTTGTGGGGCAAAGTTTGGTGGTTCTAAGAGCTTTGCACATCCAAGCTCTTGAGGACAAAGATGAACAACAAAGGGAAAACATCTTTTACACACAGTGTCATATTAAGGAGCGAGTGTGTGGGCTGATCATTGACAGCGGGAGTTGCGTGAACGTGGCTAGTAAATTGATGGTGGAAAGGCTCGGCCTTAAAACCTTGAAGCACCCGAGACCTTATAAGCTCCAATGGCTGAATGAACATGGTGAAATGAAGGTAACAAAACAAGTTCTTATCTCCTTTTCAATTGGCAAATACATGGATGAGATTCTTTGTGATGTCGTACCAATGCAAGCTGGCCATATATTGCTTGGAAGACCATGGCAATTTGATAGACGAACAGTTCATGATGGCTACAAGAATCGATATAGTTTTACCAAGGATGGGCGAAACATCACCTTGGCACCTTTACCACCAAGCCAAGTGTATGAAGAATAGTGCCAAATTAAGAAATCCATTTCAGCTTCTTCAAAACAAAGTGATTGTAATAGTGAGAAAGAATGTGAAAAAGAAAAAGAAAAAGAGCATGAAAAAGAAAAGGAGAAGGAAAAAGAAAAAGAGTGTAACAGAAAAGAAGAGGGAGAAAAGAAACTAGTTAAAAAGAAAGAAAGAAAAAAAGTGAGTTTCTTTATAAAAGAAAAAGAGATTGAGGGGGTGATAAAAAAAGAAAAGCTTGTGATGATGATGATGTATAAAAACATATTTCTTTCATCTAATGAAACCCCTCCATTGCCTAGTGTTGTTTCTTCTCTCTTGCAGGAGTTTGAGGATGTATTCCCGGAGGAAATACCACCCGGTTTACCTCCTATACGAGGAATAGAACACCAAATCGACCTCATCCCCGGGGCTGCCATCCCAAACCGACCAGCTTACCGAAGCACCCCTCAAGAGACAAAAGAGCTTCAAAAACAAGTTGAAGAGTTGCTTGCAAAGGGATATGTGCGTGAGAGCATGAGTCCATGTGCTGTTCCAGTTCTTTTGGTGCCAAAAAAGGATGGTACTTGGCGAATGTGCGTGGATTGTAGGGCTGTCAACAAGATCACGGTAAAGTATCGTTATCCCATACCTCGCCTTGATGATATGATTGATGAATTACATGGTTCTACAATCTTCACTAAAATTGATTTGAAAAGTGGCTACACCAAATAAGAATGCAAGAAGGTGATGAATGGAAAACAGCTTTTAAAACTAAGCATGGATTGTATGAGTGGTTAGTAATGCCTTTTGGCTTAACTAATGCACCTAGTACCTTCATGAGATTGATGAATCATGTATTGCGTGCCTATATTGGTAAATTCGTAGTGGTTTACTTTGATGATATACTGATCTTTAGCCGTAATTTGTATGAACATATTGAGCATTTGAGGTTAGTACTTGAGGTATTAAGGCATGAAAAGTTATATGCTAATCTTAAGAAGTGTAGCTTTTGCATGGATAGAGTCGTGTTCCTTGGATTTGTTGTGAGTGCAGGTGGTGTTGGAAAACACGAATCAGAAAGCAGCGGAATTTAAAAATTTTTTCCCAACAAAAGGACCTTGAACTCGCAATCGTGTAACCAAATTCGTAAAGACAGAAAACTTACTTTTCTTTTATTCTTTCTTAAAGCGTTTCAAGCCACCCAAGAACGCTCTTCTCGCGGCTTGATCCCCTCTCCTTGGCAAAGCTCGAATCTTCAAACTTCTAACTTGAAGTCTCTAGAGAAAGTCCACCAACTTGATCACAATCTAACTAGTAAGGATGCTAGTTCTCTAGTTAGTGTTTAGGCTTAACCTAGGGTTTAATTTAATCTTGGAGAAAGGAAGGTGTTCAACACATGAACCAAGAATTGTCAATTAGCTCCATAAGGAGCTCGAGCTCCCCTATTTATAGGGAGGGGGTTGCCGAAATTCCTAGTCCTTTATGGGCTAGGATTTTGGTCCCTCTCTCCTATTACTTGATCATCAAGTATTTTCCAACTTTGACTTTGAATTCTAATTCAAGTCAACTTTTAAGAGAGCTAAAAATATCCAAACTATTTTTGGATAATTTTATACTTTATTTATTATAAAATAAATAACTTATTTTTATCTAATTAATTAATTCGTAATTAATTAACTAGATTATTTTCTCCAAAATAAGACTTTCTTTTTAATTCAAAATTAAACCAAAGTCTATTAAATAATTAACTAATTAATTATTTAATATATATATAATATATATATATACACACGTGTGTGACACGTGTCACAGTGACACGTGTCACTCACGTGAGCCACACGTGTGACTTCACACGTGTGGAACCCTCTTGGCCCGATTAACTCGTTTAATCATTTTCAAGCCTCAACTCATGTAACCAAGTTGTTGTGTGTGACCCTCTAGGTTCTCAATTCAATTAGCAGTGACCCTAATTAATTAATTCACTAATTAATTAATCAGTCCACAGATTAAACGACCATAGTCTAGCAACAGGTGTTTAACCCCTAGCTGAATTGGAATGTTCGGATTCGACAGAACCTTTAAGTCATTGATTCATGTGAGATACAATCCTCCTACTTACTATCTCTCAACCAAGATCTAGGGCAAGGGAATAAGCAGAACCCTAATAATCCGGTCTTAAAGCTAAGTGCATTTCATATCCATTTATCTCAATCCAAGAAACCCTTTTCTTGATGTCTTGATCTACTGCCTTGGCCAAGGACTCCATATGGCATATGAATGACTTACACAATAAGAGATCACCTTGCATATGCAAGTGTAGGTCCTTTCTTGATTCTCATTTACTTTCATGAATCACTTGTGCAGCCCCAGCATAAGCCTTGAATCAGTTGTCTAAGGCGACACCCTTTAAAGCTTATACCAAAGACTACAGAGTTAACTCATAAAGTAACATGGAACCTCAAGTCTAAGGATCAATTAATCACATCAATGACTCGTGAGATATTTCCTAATTTGGAAGTTTCCATTTCCTGAAATAGAAACTTCCTTTCCCATTTAGGAATGTTCTCACACGGGGCACCTCAATGAACTTACTTATTAAAGCAAGCACCCTCATGTATCACGCACGTATCAACTATACACTTTCCACCTCCATGAAACAAGGTGGTCCTTCTTAAGGGCGTGATCCCACAAGCAAGCCTTAGAGGAGTCAGGTTGACACTCCCACTGTTTGTAGGACTCATCGGCTTGGAGTATTTTACTAATCATGACTTATGTGATATAGCGCTCGTTTCATGAACCATTTCACCTAAATGGTAGAGTCCTAAAGTCATCAGGATTAGGGGAGTTCTCATACATGCACAGCTAAAGTAAACGCATACCAAACAAGAGCATATAAAGAAGTGTTGCCTCAATTCGTTATTTCATTCAAAGATTGTCTGTGATTACAATAAGGAAAAGCACAAAGCGGATATACAATCGGCTTTCTAGGGCACTATTCCTAACAATCTCCCACTTGCCCGTCAAAGCCATTCTAAAGCTACTCTAAGTCCCATCTTCTGAAGATGACTTTGGAAAGCTTCTCGACTAAGGGGTTTAGTAAGTGGATCTGCCACGTTCTCTGCTGAAGTGACCCTCTCAATTTGCACATCTCCTCTTTTGATAATATCACGGATTAGGTGATACTTCCTCATAATGTGCTTGGTCCGTTGGTGAGATCTTGGTTCTCTTGCTTGAGCAACCGCCCCAGTGTTGTCACAAAACACATTAATGGGGTCTTTCATGCTAGGAACAACATTCAACTCTTGAATGAAGTTTCTAATCCAAACACCTTCCTTAGCTGCATCATTTGCAGCTAAGTATTCGGCCTCAGTGGTCGAATCTGCAGTGGTAGTTTGCTTGGAACTCTTCCAACTCACTGCTCCGCCGTTTAGGCAGAAAATGTATCCTGACATTGACTTAAAATCATCTAAGTCAGATGCAAAGCTTGCATCGCAGTATCCCTCGACAGTAAGATCTTTCTAACCTCCGTAAACTAAGAATAAATCTTTAGTACTTTTCAAGTACTTAAGAATATTCTTCACGGCAGCCCAGTGACCATCTCCAGGGTCAGTTTGGAAACGACTTGTCACACTAAGTGCATAAGCCACATCCGGTCGAGTACATAACATTGCATACATTATGCTACCTATTGCTGACGCATAAGGTGTATGAGTCATTCTCTCCTTCTCAAGGTTAGTCTTAGGACACATCTTCTTTGAAAGACATGTTCCTACACTCATAGGAAGGTTCTTAACCTTTGGTGACTCCATATTGAATCTCTTCAATACTTTGTCAATGTACATCGATTGTGATAGTCCTATTAACCTTCTAGATCTATCTCTATAGATTTTAATTCCAAGGATATAGGACGCATCACCAAGATCTTTCATCTCGAATTGGTTCGATAGCCATAACTTAGTCACTTTCATGTCATCCTTCGAATTCCCAATAAGAAGGATGTCATCAACATAAAGTACTAAGAATTGCACTGAGGTCTCCAATTCCTTTCTATACACACATGATTCATTCGTAATTTGGATGAAGCCAAACGCTTTGACTGATTCATCAAATCGAATGTTCCAATTCCTAGAAGCCTGTTTCAATCCATAGATTGATCTTTGGAGTTTGCAAACCTTTTGCTCACTCCCACTGAATGTGAAACCTATGGGTTGCTCCATATAAATGTCTTTATCAATGTCACCATTGAGAAAGGCAGTTTTCACATCCATTTGCCATATCTCATAGTCATAATATGCAGCAATGGCAAGCATGATTCGAATGGACTTTTGCATTGCAACTGGTGAAAAGGTTTCGTCAAAGTCCACGCCGGGTCTTTGAGTGAATCCTTTTGCAACCAGTCTTGCCTTGTAGGCTGCAATGCTTCCATCAACTCCAAGCTTTCTCTTAAAGATCCATTTGCAACCTATGGGTTTGACCCCATCAGGCAAATCTACCAAGGTCCAAACTTGGTTGGAGTTCATGGAATCCATTTCGGATTTCATGGCTTCTATCCACTGTTCAGAGTCAGAATCTGAAAGTGCCTCCTCATATGTTGAAGGATCATTATCCTTTTGAGAGATTTCATGGAAGAATCCATACCATCTCTCCGGCTGTCTAGGAGTGCGTTCAGAACGCCTTAGAGGAGGATTTACATGTGTATCGAAATTCGTGATTGGTTGTGGTTGATCAGAGTGGGACGTTTCTTCAGTGGGTGATGTGGGGTCATTTTGTACTTCTTCTAATTCTATGATCTTGCCTTTCTTTTCTTTAAGGAACGGTTCCTCCAGAAAAGTAGCATTTCTGGAAACAAACACCTTTTGCTCAGATTGATCATAGAAATAGTATCCTATGGATTCCTTAGGATAACCTTCAAAGTAGCATAAGTTAGAACGAGATTCTAACTTATCTCCCACTGTCCTCTTCACGTAAGCAGGACAACCCCAAATTCTTAAGTAAGAATAACTAGGGATTTTACCATGCCACATTTCATAGGGCGTCTTGGGGACTGTCTTAGAGGGAACTAGATTCAGAATCTTTGCTGCACTTTCTAGGGCATAACCCCAGAAAGAAGGTGGTAAGTCAGTGAAACTCATCATGGAATGAACCATATCAAGTAGGGTTCTATTCCTTCTCTCAGAAACTCCATTAAGCTGAGGAGTTCCCGGAGGAGTCCACTGAGAGATAATCCCATTATCCTTGAGATGATTAAGGAATTCTTCACTAAGATATTCGCCTCCTCGATCAGATCGAAGTGCTTTGATCTTGTGACCAGTTTGGTTCTCAACCTCCTTTTGAAATTCTAAGAATTTCTCAAAAGCTTCAGATTTATACTTCATTAAGTATACATAACCATACCGACTAAAGCCATCAGTAAAGGTTATGAAGTACTGATGATTGTTTCTAGTGCTTACACTAAGCGGTCCACAAACATCAGTATGGATCAAATCCAAAACCTCAGTGGCACGTTCCACAGTTCCTTTAAAAGGAACTTTGGACATCTTTCCTTTGAGACAGGATTCGCAAGAAGTTAACTCCTTAAGATCATTTTCAGAGAATGATCCTAAAGTGTTTATCTTGCTAATTCTGTTCTTGGAAATGTGTCCTAATCTAGCGTGCCATAAGGGAGCTGAAACTTTGTCATCTCTCTTACGCTTTGTTTCTCGTTGTATATTCATAATATAGATATTTTGAGTTAGGTAAAGTCCATTACTTAGAGTACCGATATGAACGGAAGAGTTGTTCCGTTTGATAAAGTATTTACCATTCTTAATATAAGTTTCATAACCTTCACAATCTAATATTGGAACTGAAATTATATTACGAATAATGCTCGGTACATAAAGGCTTTGTTTAATACTAACTCAAAACTACCTAAATCTAATCTAATTGTGCCTAAAGCTCGAGCTTCAACGTTTGAGCCATCGCCGATCTTCAAGACACATTCTCCTTCTCTGAGTTGTTGGACTTCACTTAGCATCTGTACATCATTACAGATATGAGTTCCACAACCGGTATCAAGTACCCAAGAACTAGAATTAATAGAAAGATTTACTTCAACGAGAAAGATACCTTTCTTTAGAGTAGCCTTGTACTCTGGGCAGTTTCTCCTCCAATGTCCCGCTTTGCCACAATGGAAGCAAACATCCTCTTTCTGATCACGCTTCTTCTTTTGGGCCATCCCCTTCGAAATGCCACCAGTTGGCCTAAGGGGTTTCTTCTTCTTCTTTTGGGCTTTCTTGCCCTTACCTTTAGAAGGCCCAGAAGAGGAAGATGGAGCATTCACCATCAAAACCTTATTGTCCTTCTTGATCGTGCTTTCAGCAGTCACAAGCTGACTAATCAGCTCAGCTACAGTAGCACCAACATGATTCATGTTGAAGTTAAGGACAAATGGGTTGAATGATGGTGGGAGCGAAGCTAGCAACAAATCCACTGAAAGCTCATCTTTCAGTGGCATGTCCATGGAAGCAAGTTTCTCAGTAAGGGCAAGAAACTTAAGTCCATATTCATGGACACTTGAACCTTCCCTCATTCTCAAGTGGAACAATTCCTTTGATGTGTTATACCTTGTAACACGTTCATGAGGGCGGTAAAGTTGCTCTAAGTGGTCGTAAATCTCCCAAGCAAATTCCATGGCCTCATGTTGCCTTTGCAAGTCCGGAGACATGTTAGCCAACATAAGGCAACGGGCTTGGAGATTATCATCCTTCCACTTCTGAATCGCGTCCCGCTCGGCCCGAGTGGGAGCCTCCCCTTCGGGACTAGGCTCCCCTTCGAAGAGAACATAAGTTCTCTTCTCAGAATCTAAAATGATTTTTAGATTCCTCAGCCAATCAGAATAGTTGGGACCAGTCAACTTGTTTGACTCGAGGATTGATACAAGAGGGTTTTTGGTTGCCATTTCAAAACACGTAGAGAATCATAGAATCTACGACCTAAATGGTAAAACAGAGAACTAGTGAGCATGCTGAATTATAACGATATACAAAAGATAAGGTCTTTAATCTAATGTAGCTCCCACTGTTTTTCAAAGATCTAGAATTCCCAAAGATCTAAGAGGAACACGTTTCCCAATGGGTACTAAGATCCTAGGCATTTTACCTCGAACCCACGACTCGCGGACATTCTAAGTAAGAACCCTAGGTAGGTACAACTTACCAATTCTAACACCTTTTGAACTCTTAGTAATTGTTTTTGCATCACCTATCTTTCAATATGGACCCACGACTCGTGCGACATCCATATTTACTTAGGCGTTAAGCTTGACCCATCAATCATAAGATCATGACCAAAACTTAGTTCGAACGACCCACGACTCGCGGACATCGCCCTTGCTAAAATTGACCACGAAATATTGACCATTTAAAAATGATTAATTAGGTAACTAAGAACTAATAAGCTCCACTAGCTATCCCACGACTCGCGGACAATAACTAGCTTTACTTACTAAACTTAAAACCTATTGATGGAATGCTAGGAATTTAATTAAAAATTTGCACCTCGAATTAAACACCTATTTGTTCGAAATTAGCTTAATATTTAATGGGAATTTTCGAATCAACCGGAGAGTTGTCCGGTTCGACCTCACCAACATATATGTTATCCAATTTTATTAGTCTTGATTAATGCAAGTACACTTAAATGCATATCAAACAAGCACATAAACAGATAACATGTCCTAGCATGATACTAACATGTAATGATCATGGGTTCTACCTATCTTATGCGTGATATGTGGGAGCCACTCCACAATCACAAGTTCTAACATACATGCCACATAAACAGTTTAAATCACATAAGGGAAAGCGGTAACAAAATACGAGCCCTATCTCTATTACATTTAACAATTGAGATTCCCCTCCCTAACATTTTGAGGGGTCTTCACTTATGGCCTCCTTGTTACTTGAATGTGGTCCATCTTACTCCATGGGTGCATTGTCTCCAAAATGAAAATAAAACCTCACCACCTATCTCTACTCTCAAATTACAATAAAACGAAAAAGACATAAAGTAATAAGGCTCAATCTTCATATTGGCCTTAGACAATTACACGGGGCATACCCCGGCCTCAAAAACAGTAATATGGAAAGCCACATAATAAATCACATAACAGTATGCACATAAGTGAGGCTCCAACCTCAATTGAAAAAACGCAACTATAGGGCTCCAACCCCAATTTAAACCATCCATGTGCATAAATTAAAACCATACATAGATCTAAACCCATGATCACCTAACATGCTTTTACAAGAATTTAAATTTAACCAATAAATTAAAATTCTCGCTTTAAGCTCTAATAGCTTAAAACACGACTTAGATGCAATTCATGTTCAAGAGCCTTTTCTATAAAACCCGAAAAACAATAAACCAATAAAATTCCAATTAATTTCTGAAAATTAATAATTTTATTCTTTCAATATTTTCAGAAAATAAAGATTGTAATTTTTCCAAAATTCAAATCGCTCAAAATTTTCAAAATCCCAATTTAAACAATTATTTCAAAAATAATTCAATTTTAATAAATATAAAATTTTTTAGAAAAATTAAATCGGGATTGGATTGGACTAAACACGAAAATCAAGATCGTGAAACGAAGGCCCCGGGTTCGCCCACGCGTCCAGCCCAGGCCGGAGCACGCATCTCGCGCGAGCGCGCGCACCACGTCGCGCACGCCAGCAGCAGGGCTGCCGGTACTCGCGCGCAGCGTGCACGCCTTCTCGCGCGCAAGGCGCGGGCCACGCCTAGGCGGTAGGCAGGCGGGCGGCGGAAAGGCTCCCGCGCGGTTGCGGGAGGTGCTGACGGGCGCGCCTAGGCGCTGGTGGGCGGCAGCGGCGGGCAGTCCCGCGCGGTTGCGGGACTGCTGGGCGGGTGGTCGCGCGGGCCTGGCGTGCTACGCCTTAGCACGTCCAGGCTCGCGTTTTCGTAACGCGATTTCGTGTTTCGTATTTTTAGTTCAAAAACCAAAACAATCCAAATTCAAAAACACGATTTAAATCAATTTCTATCAAAACGGTTTTCCAAAAACACAATTTAAGAAAACAGTTTAAAAAATTCAAGAAAAATTACTGTTTCGTATTTCAGGCTTTCTAAAAGAACTCATGAATACCTAATTCGCATCTAAGCCTAAGAATTTCTACCAAATTCAGAATAATTGAGACGAATCAGAAACACGATTAACGAGGTGGCTCTGATACCACTTGTTGGAAAACACGAATCAGAAAGCAGCGGAATTTAAAATTTTTTTCCCAACAAAAGGACCTTGAACTCGCAATCGTGTAACCAAATTCGTAAAGACAGAAAACTTACTTTTCTTTTATTCTTTCTTGAAGCGTTTCAAGCCACCCAAGAACGCTCTTCTCGCGACTTGATCCCCTCTCCTTGGCAAAGCTCGAATCTTCAAACTTCTAACTTGAAGTCTCTAGAGAAACTCCACCAACTTGATCACAATCTAACTAGTAAGGATGCTAGTTCTCTAGTTAGTGTTTAGGCTTAACCTAGGGTTTAATTTAATCTTGGAGAAAGGAAGGTGTTCAACACATGAACCAAGAATTGTCAATTAGCTACATAAGGAGCTCGAGCTCCCCTATTTATAGGGAGGGGGTGGCCGAAATTCCTAGTCCTTTATGGGCTAGGATTTTGGTCCCTCTCTCCTATTACTTGATCATCAAGTATTTTCCAACTTTGACTTTTAATTCTAATTCAAGTCAACTTTTAAGAGAGCCCGATTAACTCGTTTAATCATTTTCAAGCCTCAACTCATGTAACCAAGTTGTTGTGTGTGACCCTCTAGGTTCTCAATTCAATTAGCAGTGACCCTAATTAATTAATTCACTAATTAATTAATCAGTCCACAGATTAAACATCCATAGTCTAGCAACAGGTGTTTAACCCCTAGCTGAATTGGAATGTTCGGATTCGACAGAACCTTTAAGTCATTGATTCATGTGAGATACAATCCTCCTACTTACTATCTCTCAACCAAGATCTAGGGCAAGGGAATAATCAGAACCCTAATAATCCGGTCTTAAAGCTAAGTGCATTTCATATCCATTTGATCTCAATCCAAGAAACCCTTTTCTTGATGTCTTGATCTACTGCCTTGGCCAAGGACTCCATATGGCATATGAATGACTTACACAATAAGAGATCACCTTGCATATGCAAGTGTAGGTCCTTTCTTGATTCTCATTTACTTTCATGAATCACTTGTGCAGCCCCAGCATAAGCCTTGAATCAGTTGTCTAAGGCGACACCCTTTAAAGCTTATACCAAAGACTACAGAGTTAACTCATAAAGTAACATGGAACCTCAAGTCTAAGGATCAATTAATCACATCAATGACTTGTGAGATATTTCCTAATCTGGAAGTTTCCATTTCCTGAAATAGAAACTTCCTTTCCCATTTAGGAATGTTCTCACACGGGGCACCTCAGTGAACTTACTTATTAAAGCAAGCACCCTCATGTATCACGCACGTATCAACTATACACTTTCCACCTCCATGAAACAAGGTGGTCCTTCTTAAGGGCGTGATCCCACAAGCAAGCCTTAGAGGAGTCAGGTTGACACTCCCACTGTCTGTAGGACTCATCGGCTTGGAGTATTTTACTAATCATGACTTATGTGATATAGGGCTCGTTTCATGAACCATGTCACCTAAATGGTAGAGTCCTAAAGTCATCAGGATTAGGGGAGTTCTCATACATGCACAGCTAAAGTAAACGCATACCAAACAAGAGCATATAAAGAAGTGTTGCCTCAATTCGTTATTTCATTCAAAGATTGTCTGTGATTACAATAAGGAAAAGCACAAAGCGGATATACAGTCGGCTTTCTAGGGCACTATTCCTAACAGGTGGTATAGAGGTAGATGAAGAAAAGGTTAAGGCAATCAAAGAGTGGCCTACACCCAAGACCATCACGGAAGTAAGGAGTTTTCATGGTTTGGCCGGGTTCTATAGGAGATTCGTGCCCAATTTCAGCACCATAGCTGCCCCCTTAACGGAAATCATCAAGAAAAGCGTGGGATTTAAGTGGGGAGAAGCTCAAGAAATGGCATTCCAAACATTGAAAACAAAGCTAAGTTCAGCTCCTCTTTTACTTTTACCGAATTTTTCTAAAGCCTTTGAAATCGAATGTGATGCTTCGGGTGTTGGTATAGGTGCTGTGCTCATGCAAGAGAAGAAACCAATTGCATACTTTAGTGAAAAACTCAATGGGGCTGCATTGAACTACTCTACTTATGACAAGGAGCTCTATGCCTTAATTAGGGCATTACTTGTGGTCGAAAGAGTTCATCATTCATACGGATCATGAGTCATTAAAACATTTGAAGGGGCAAGGAAGTTTGAGGGGGTGAATTTATGACAAGGAGCTCTATGCCTTAATTAGGGCCTTAGAGACGAAGGCATGCTCGCTGGGTTGAATTTATAGAGATGTTTCCTTATGTGATTCGGTACAAGCAAGGTAAGGATAATGTTGTTGCTGATGCCTTATCACGAAGGTACATTCTTCTCTCTACCTTAAGTGCTAAATTCATGGGATTTGATCATATTAAGGAACTATACTTGAGTGATTCTGATTTTGCTGAAATATTTGCATCTTGTGAACAAGCCTTGTGATAAATTTTATGTTCAAGATGGTTATTTGTTTAGAGAAAACAAGCTATGCATTCCAAATTGTTCTTTGCGTCAGTTGCTAATCCGTGAGTCTCATGGGGGAGGATTAATGGGATATTTTGGTGTTTTAAAAACTTTGGGCATACTTAAGGAACATTTCTTTTGGCCTCATATGAAACGGGATGTTGAACGGACTTGTCATAGATGCGTAACTTGTAGAAAGGCTAAATCACGAGTTAAACCTCACGGCCTTTACACACCCTTGCCTGTTCCAACGCATCCGTGGACTGATATTTCTATGGATTTTGTGCTAGGAATGCCAAGAACACAAAATGGAAAGGATTCAATTTTTGTTGTTGTTGATCGATTTTCTAAAATGGCACATTTCATTCCTTGTAATAAAACTGATGACGCAACACATGTGGCTGGATTGTTCTTTCGGGAAGTAGTAAGACTTCATGGAATCCCAAAATCAATTGTAAGTGATCGAGATGTGAAGTTTTTAAGTCACTTTTGGCGAGTATTGTGGGGAAAATTGGGAACAAAACTGTTATTTTCCACCACTTGTCATCCTCAAACGGATGGACAAACGGAAGTAGTGAATCGAACCTTGGGAACTCTTTTAAGAGCTGTGTTTAAAACATATTCAAAGAATTGGGTTGAGTGTATTCCATTTGTTGAATTTGCATATAACCGTTCAATACATTCTTCTACTTCTTTCTCACCCTTTGAGCTTGTTTATGGTTTTAATCCCTTAACTCCTTTAGATTTGCTTCCTTTACCTATGAATGAACTTGTAAGCTTAGATGGCAAGGAGAAAGCTGAACTTGTGAAGAAAATGCATGAGGATGCTCGGCTTCACATTCTCAAAAGAAACAACCAAGCTATGATTCAAGCCAACAAGGGACGAAAGAAAGTTGTTTTCAAGGAAGGAGACTTGGTTTGGGTTCACTTTAGGAAAGAGAGATTCAATCATCAGCGAAAGTCCAAACTTGACCCACAGGGGGACGGACCATTCAAAGTGTTGAAAAGGATCAATGATAATGCTTACAAAATTGATCTCCCAGATACGTATAGTGTAAGTTCCACCTTTAATGTTGCTGATTTATCTCCCTTTCATGCAGATTCAGATTCGGGGACGAATCCTTTTCAAGAAGGGGGGAATGATGTGAATCATGATGAACCGCGGCCATATCTTGTCCCAAATGAAGAGCTGGACTGATCCACAAATCAAGAAGATAGCATACAAAAGGAACAAAGTTATGGTGGTCCAATTACAAGAGCTCGGGCCAAAATTATCCAAGAGGAAGTTGGAATCTCTTAAACCAATTTGCTCAAACTGGACTCCAACCTTCAAGATGGGCTGCTGAACCAAATTCAGAATACTTCAATGTTTTTATGTCCAATTCCTAAAGTCCAAAGTGTGGAAATGATGTAATTCGGCCCTAAGCCTATTATAGTATTATTTGGGCCTTTATTTTTGTTGGAAAACACGAATCAGAAAGCAGCGAAATTTAAAAAGTTTTTCCCAACAAAAGGACCTTGGACTCGCAATCGTGTAACCAAATTCGTAGAGATAGAAAACTTACTTTTCTTTTGTTCTTTCTTGAAGCGTTTCAAGCCACCCAAGAACGCTCTTCTCCCGGCTCTATCCCCTCTCCTTGGTAAAGCTCGAATCTTCAAACTTCTAACTTGAAGTCTCTAGAGAAAGTCCACCAACTTGATCACAATCTAACTAGTCAGGATGCTAGTTCTCTAGTTAGTGTTTAGGCTTAACCTAGGGTTTATTTGATCTTGGAGAAAGGAAGGTGTTCAACACATGAACCAAAAGAATTGCCAATTCGCTCTAAAGGGGAGCATGAGCTCCCCTATATATAGGAAAGGGAGAGGGACGGCCGAACCTATTCCTTGTTGGACAAGGATTTGGTTCCTCTCTCTCCTATTACTTGATCATCAAGTATTTTCCAACTTTGACTTTGAATTCTAATTCAAGTCAACTTTTAAGGGAGCTAAAAATATCCAAACTATTTTTGGATAATTTTATACTTTATTTATTATAAAATAAATAACTTATTTTTATCTAATTAATTAATTCGTAATTAATTAACTAGATTATTTTCTCCAAAATAAGACTTTCTTTTTAATTCAAAATTAAACCAAATTCTATTAAATAATTAACACATTTAATTATTTAATACATATATATATAATATATATATATTCACACGTGTGTGACATGTGTCACAGTGACACGTGTCACTCACGTGAGCCACACGTGTGATTTCACACGTGTGGAACCCTCTTGGCCCGATTAACTCGTTTAATCATTTTAAAGCCTCAACTCATGTAACCAAGTTGTTGTGTGTGACCCCCTAGGTTCTCAATTCAATTAGCAGTGACCCTAATTAATTAATTCACTAATTAATTAATCAGTCCACAGATTAAACGACCATAGTCTAGCAACAGGTGTTTAACCCCTAGCTGAATTGGAATGTTCGGATTCGATAGAACCTTTAAGTCATTGATTCATCTGAGATACAATCCTCCTACTTACTATCTCTCAACCAAGATCTAGGGCAAGGGAAATCAGAACCCTAATAATCCGGTCTTAAAGCTAAGTGCATTTCATATCCATTTGATCTCAATCCAAGAAACCCTTTTCTTGATGTCTTGATCTACTGCCTTGGCCAAGGACTCCATATGGCATATGAATGAGTTACACAATAAGAGATCACCTTGCAAATGCAAGTGTAGGTCCTTTCTTGATTCTCATTCACTTTCATGAATCACTTGTGCAGCCCCAGCATAAGCCTTGAATCAGTTGTCTAAGGCGACACCCTTTAAAGCTTATACCTAAGACTACAGAGTTAACTCATAAAGTGACAAGGAACCTCAAGTCTAAGGATCAATTAATCACATCAATGACTCGTGAGATATTTCCTAATCTGGAAGTTTCCATTTCCTGAAATAGAAACTTCCTTTCCCATTTAGGAATGTTCTCACACGGGGCACCTCAGTGAACTTACTTATTAAAGTAAGCACCCTCATGTATCACACACGTATCAACCATACACTTTGCACCTTCATGAAACAAGGTGATCCTTCTTAAGGGCGTGATCCCATAAGCAAGCCTTAGAGGAGTCAGGTTGACACTCCCACTGTCTGTAGGACTCATCGGCTTGGAGTATTTTACTAATCATGACTTATGTGATATAGGGCTCGTTTCATGAACCATTTCACCTAAATGGTAGAGTCCTAAAGTCATCAGGATTAGGGGAGTTCTCATACATGCACAGCTAAAGTAAACGCATACCAAACAAGAGCATATAAAGAAGTGTTGCCTCAATTCGTTATTTCATTCAAAGATTGTCTGTGATTACAATAAGGAAAAGCACAAAGCGGATATACAATCGGCTTTTAGGGCACTATTGCTAACAATTTTATCATTATTTAGCTGCATATTAGTTTATTTAAGCCCACTTTTGTAAGCCTTCATGGCAAGTGGCGGGAATAGCTTGTGTCCTTTAGTATTCTAGTGTCTCTTAGGTTTCCATGCATGCATCTTTATATTCAGCATTGTAACTTGTTTTTCTTTCAATCAAGAAGTAAAATTATTGAATTTTCATTCAAGTGAGATTTTCTCTCAAGTTCTTTGCTGAACGACATTAGGGTTTCAAACCCCTTTCCCGGATAACGTTATTTCTAGACTCCTTATAGTCGACGGGGTGCGTTACTTACAATCTGGTAATGTTGATATAGGGTTTCAAGAACTCCAAGTATTGATATAGGGTTTCACGGCAAGTACGTGGAGTTCGTATCATATTCACTCAAGAACACTCCAAGCCATCTTCAAGAGACAAGATTGGCAATTGAAGCTAGAGATTCAAGGTTGAAGAATGAGTTATTCTCTTCGATTATCAACTCTTAAGGTAAGAAATGTTTGAGTTTTAATGTGGATCGTCTTCTTTGAACTTGAAGCTTGAATATAGAATCTAGGGTTCATGTTAGACGGGTTAAACTCGAATTTGTTAATGGAAATATGATTCTTGTGATGCTAGGAACGAGTTGGTATAAGAATTTCTTGTTTTCATGCTTGTTTGAAGAATCCACCATTGATGACCTTTGAAGCTTTCTTGGGAATTCTTGCATGTTCATGTTCTTGTGTGTTTTAGTTTGATTTAGTGTTTAATTCTTATTCCTTGAGTAATTTCATGAAGAATGTGATTAACTCCTTTAAGTTTCTTGCATGATTGAAGATTTCACCATTGATGAGTTTGAAGCTTGAATGCTTGAAGAAGATAATGTTCATATGAGCAAATCGCTGGATTTCTTGATAACATATTTATTCCTAGATGCTCTTGTTATGTTATTTGATGTTTAATTTCGTTTATTCAAGCTATATGAGCTTTGGAGCATGATTTTGGAACATTTGGAGTGCATTTTTCGTCTTGTTCACACATATGTTCGTAATGGTGTTTTGCAACAGTAGCATTCCAAACGAGGGTTTCGATTTTGAACTAAAGCCCCAAACCCCCATGTGGGAGGCCACTGTCACGAAATTCCCAGCCACACGGGCGTGTGGGGTGTGTGTGTAAAGTCCACACGGGCGTGTAGAGGGCCTCAGTCCCATTTTTGTGTTTTTGTGATCTTGATCGTTTTGCTTCGTTTTCACTTCTTTTCACTTCTCACACCCCTAGCATGATATATATGACTTGGAATCATGGTTATATGCATTGTAATGTCTCGCATACCTCGATTATGTGTAATGATGTGATAAGTATGGTTCACATGTTGTTATTTGCTTATCTTATGACTTGAAAGCTTGTTATATGACTTATATGATGTTGTTTGATCGTAAATGCTCACTTTTGTTATCTTAGGACAATCATTTGCACATCATGAGCATATTTGCATTATCTTGAGACCGTCTATCGTCTTGATTGGTTTCGAGTCGTGTCTTGCCTTTGTTAGTACGTTATCTTGTTCGGTAGTGAGTCTCCGGTTGACTAGCTTGTTGCTCGTGGTTGGCCTTCGAAGTTCTTGGTGAAGGTGAGGAGTTATATATATATGAAATGTTTTCAAACTGTGGGCACCTATAGCCTATCATGTTTGATGGTTTTAAACTACCTTTTTCAAAGCATATATGTAGGCTTTATAAGCCAAGTTTTGTGTGCGTTGCTCATATTATGGTTATTGTATATGGAAAATGGTTTGCATGTAAACTTGAGTTGGTATATGGGATAAGTACCCAAAATGGCTTTGGAACTTTCATTGAGTATTATGTACGTAAGAGTTGTCCCATCCAAGGATGCTTGCTTGGTTGGAAGTTATAACCGGGAAGGCAAATGGCCGACGGATGTCCTCATTCAAAGTTTCCACATGTAAGAACTTGTTAACTAAAACTCCGAGGAGGTTTCGGGGTTAAGGTTTGCAAGGGAGAGGCCGGTTTCATGGACCCGTCTCTTCACATGGTAAGGATGTTCGGGGGCCGTACACCAACGGCATCAACGGTGTAAGGATGGATTGGTTTGATTTCGAATGATTTAGGACTTAGATGGAGTGCTCGTACTCGCCGAGCCGGTGCTTTGGTTCATGATTCGTTTTATAAAACTTGCATTTATTTTGAAAATAAGTGGGATCATGAACGTCCTTGTTTAGAGCATTCATTGAACCTCTTACATCACTTATATTATGTCCCTTCTCCTAACCGGTTCCTTTTGAACTGCCCTCCTTTACCTTCGTGTCCGCAGGTTGCATTTTGGAGTCATGCTTGGCGGGGTCTTACTTGAGATTTTTGTGTCGAGTCTAGCTTATACTCGTTATATTGATACATACTTTACGTTTATGTTATGTTTCAGGATTTATGGATTTGGCATGTATGATAATATATTATGCTAGCTTGGACCGTGTTGGCCATTAGGTTGATTTTACAATTCCGCACTTGAGCATTTTGTGCTGGACCATGATGGTCACCTTATATGATGAATGAATGAATTTATACACTTGTTATGTTTTGATTTAAGCTTCCGCGTACTTGTGTATGATTTACTCGCTTTGTGAGTCTAGTACCGCCTAGCTAGGTTGTCCGTTTATCGCAACTTGATTCGGTCCCGGCTGGTATATGGATGGCAATTCAATATACAAGCTAGGTCCATAGCGCAGGATAGGCGTGGATGCCCTCGTCGGGGCGTTACACCCCTATTTGGTTGGTATCAAAGCCAAAGGTCCAAAATCGGGCTCTTGAGTCGTCTCGAGTCATCTAGGTCGTACGACATAGGGATAATGTGATTTCATGTTTATTTATTTTGCTTTTGCAAATGACTTCATGTTACTTGAATCTTATTAATTATTGCCTCTATTCTACTAATTGCATTCCTTACTTGATACTACGTGACATGAGCACATGACTACATGATTGAATTGTGTAGGATGCGTCCACGTTGTAGAAACAAGCAAGACCCACCGAGGAATTGTAGCGCCCCCACTTTGCTGGTAGAGAGCGGCGCCCCAACCCCCGCACTGAAGCACCCCTCAAGTAATGGTGTGAGCCATCACTCAAGAAATACCCCAGCGAACGGCATATCCATTAACGATTAACAAATAGTGTTTAACTATGTGGCTTATGCAGCGGAAAATCAGAGTATTTTAAAACTTTTCAAAACATGTGCGTGATGGCATATAAACAAGCAAGTACTGATCGTTAAGCAGAAGAGACTATTAACATTACTGTATCAATTGAACGTTGTCACGGGAGCATAAGATAGCAATTGCAGCAGTATCCAAGTAGCAGAAGGATTATTACAAAAGCATAAGGTAAAGTATCAATGCAGCCATATAACATATGCATGACACAAAATAGATTAATAAAGTAAAGTCCTGACTCAAACAAAATGAACACTCTAGAGCTTCAAGATACCTCTAGACTGCGGCTGCAAGACCTGAAACCATGAGGCCAGAAAACAGGTAGAGGTGTTAGTCAAAGTGACTAAGTGAGGGATATCTTTAAAAGAAAGTACTTAAAGTAAACGTTTGAAGTGAAGTTCATAAGGTAAAACCTTTAATGCAAAGCTTTGAAGAAGAACTTAAGAATAGTTCAAGTGATAAAACCCTTTGATGCAATGCTATAAGTAATGAGAGTTTTCAAAACACTTTCATGAATGCTGTCACACGCGCACACATATGCTATGATTTGGTTCATATGATTTTCATAAAACGGGATAAGGGTAGGGAACAACTTTGCAAGATATGAACCAACTTTATGAAAACATTGATGCCCGCAAGCTAGGCTTCTCCATCCTTACTCCAGAAAACATGACCATTAATAGGGTGTCGGACCGAGATCAACAACACCCTAACACATACACACATGCACCATCCTCCACCAAGTTTCACTTCGGGGAGCGACCCCTAGGTGACCATTAACCATTGATTTGGGAATAGATTTGCGGTCCATTCCCGACAATTGTCCTGACTTAACCAAACCTCCTGATTAAAGTCGGTATCAATCGCCTAGTGTGGCGGCCGGTATTAGTGATGTCGTTGGCGCTCACCTCCCGAGCATCACCTCTACACATAACCGCCGGGCCCATACCATTAACCATTGATTGCTTGCACCATTGATGACATCCAGAATAAATCCGAATGTATGAACCATTGAACATATGCATTGAACCATTGAACCATTGATGCAATACTTTGAAAACATGAACCATTGATGCATTACTTTGAAAACATTGAACCATTGATGCATTACTTTGAAAACATGAACCATTGATGCTGTACTTTGAAAACATGTGCCCTTGATCAATGAATAACGAATACAATTGGGTTCTTTGAAGAATCATCCCTATAAAGGGTATTTCAAAACAAGAATGGTAAAGCACTAGGCTTTGAGTTTCAAAACGATTGAATCATTAAGTATTCATGGTTCCAGTTCAAATAGTTTAACCTCACCTATTAATAACAGTAGGTAGGATAGATTATGCAGTGCCCTGGGGATTCCAGTGCTCAACCTTAACTCCTGTAAGTGTGTACTAAGGTGAGCTAAGACACACTTCTATCACGATGCACATAAACATATAAAACAAGTACAGAACATGTAATGACAAGAGAGTAATACCATTTAAGGTATTAGAGAAGGATAACACACAAAGGAATCCTTAAAGTGAGTTATCATTAACGTGGGACTATGATCTTACTATAATCGATTAGGAATTAATCAAATTATGAATCCTATCGCAAAACCTTAGGTTATAAAACAAGTTCTCGAAAGAAAACACATTTTGAAATCACATTTTAGACCCCGGATTTGAAAACCCTAAGTGTAAATGTCTATTAAGAAAGCACAAGTTTTTAATTCACTTTTACTATTCAAAAGTACTATTCACGGTTACTATTCCAGATTACTATTCACAGGTTACTATTCAAAGGGTCGGGTCAAACCCACACACTAAACACACACTCATGCACACACACGAACACACACACACGGCATGCACACACACACACCCTAATTCAATTATGATCTTGATTATAATCTATAGTTTCAAGTTCATGTTATTATAAGCAAGTGTGATCTAGGTTAAAGGCATAACCTATGGTTAAGAGGTCTAATTAAAGCATAACATCAAGTTATGAAAACACTATCCTATCTTAGGTTATAACATGTAACACTATCAAAGTGTATAACATATAATCAAAGCACTATTCCATTAATCCATATCATATCATAAGCTCAAGTCATAACATATGAGTCATGTAACATTGTAACAATGTAATAACATATCATAGACATAAGTCATAGCACATCAAGACCATTAATCATGTAACATTTATCAATTGAGACCATATAGTAACATGTAACAAGTTATAACATAATTGATCATAGGTCACTATTCCATTGCATAACATGCTTGAACATAAATTAAATATCATAATCATGCATCAATTATCATCATATAATAGCTCCATAACATGATCATACCATATACTAAAGCAATTCACAACATTTCATAGCATATACTAAACAATTAAATCATAATTCACTACTAACAAACATATCATAAAAACTATATAATAAATGCATAAAATAAAATCCTATATGTCCTAGGGAAGACCCTAAGACCCAACCTAAACATAATATAAACATACCATAACATAAAAACATAAACTAAACTGAAACATAACATAAAAACATAACATAAAATAAAACTACAAACCTAGAGGGGGGAGAGGCCTTGGATCGGCAAAGAGGGGGAGGAGGAAGAAAGAAAGGGAGTTGTTAACACAACATTGAGCAAGGAAAATGAATGGCATGAGAGCTCTATTTATAGGTGTTGGGAAGCCCCTCACATTGGAAATAAACTTGAGGTAAGGGTATGAGAGCAAAAGTGGATGTCTTCTCTTGGAAGCTTCATCATTCATGAAACAAAATAGGGGCTGCTGGAGGGTATTTCGGTATTCTCACTGACCAAACATGAAGGTGAGTGTCTGGAAGTATAACCATTCCGTCCGGCCAAAAATTAGCTTCGAAACGCATATTCATACGTCGAAATCGGATTTACCGTTTGAAAGATACATTAGTTTTAATGAATAAAAGTTTTGAGCTCGAAACTCGACATGAGTGAAAAACGACTTTCTAGAATGATTTTCAAGTCCGGATTGTTTCCAAAATTCAAGAAATAAATCGAGAAGCGTTTTGAATCCAAAATCGACTATAAAACGTTTTACCGATAGAAAGTTGAAAACGTAGAGTGAATAGTGAATTCTTACGTACAAGCGTACGCTTCAAAATTTCGAGCTAGGGTTTGAATCAAGAGTTGTAAAACATTTCAAAAATCTTGAAATAGCTCGAGTAATGCAAATCCGAAGAGAAAACATTTTCCGAATGAAAACCGTTCGTAGAAGGAATAGTGAACTAGGGTTTTCGAAAACGTTTTCAATAAAACGAAGTTCGGAATAGAGTTTCAAGTCAAGAATGATTTCAATAGATTCATCTCGACTCAAGGATCGATTTGACTGTAAACTTGGGTAGGAAAGATATCAGAATCAAAAGCTCATTTTCAGAAGAATAGTAACTTTGGTCGGTAAGTTCCCAAAATGCCCTTATGGTTCAAGGAAGGTTTCCGGAGCTTGGAAAACAAGTTCAAAGGATAGGAAAACATGTGATATGAACCTCTAGGGTTCCATTGAAGCATTGGGTAATATAGGCTTGGAAAATGAATAGTAAACTGTATCGAAGGTCAAGAATTCCCCCTTAAAACATGTCAGATCACATATGAGCACGAATTTCATGTAAGAATGCAATGCATGAAAGTTTATAAACTTGGATCACGGTCTATAAACGCTTTACCAATGCCCTTAGTTTACCAGTTTCTTCCAGGCCCTGTTTTGGGCTGTTACAATCACCCCTCCTTAAAGAGAATCTGTCCTCAGATTCTTCTGCAAACAGTTCGGGGTAATGTTTCTGCATCTTATCCTTTGTTTCCCACATTGCCTCTTCTGTACCATGTCCCTTCCAAAGGACTTTTACCAAAGGAATCTTCTTATTCCTTAACTCCTGGAACCTTCTGTCGAAGATCTTCACCGGTTTCAACACATAAGTTAAGTTTGGTTCTGTCGGTAATTCTTCCACTGGTACTATCTCTTTTTCATCCAAAACCACTTGCGAATCTGAGATATATAGGATACATTGTGGATCGTTGTATGACTTGCAGGTAAATCCAATCTGTAAGTAGTTTCTCCAACTCGTTCCATTATCTGGAAGACTCCAACATATCTTGGGTTTAATTTACCACCTTTCTCAATTCGAGTGAACCATTTCTTCGGTGTCTTTCACTCCATCACTGCTTCGACTTTGATGGATCTACTTTAACTCCGGTTTTGAAAATGATGTGTCCGAGAAATGTAACTCTTTCTAGCCAAAACTCGCATTTGCTGAACTTGGCATATAGCTTGTGATCCAGCAAAGTGCTCAGCACAATTCAGATATGCTCGGCGTGCTCCTCTAGTGCCTTTACAAACACCAAAATGTTGTCCAATTGTTTTTCTCAACTCTTCCAAGATGACTTCCTTCTTGTAACAATCCGAATTAACATGGTACTTAAACAACCAATCCATTCCAAGGATGATTCCATATCTCGTCATAGGTAACTCAATGAGATTTGACGGGTAGTAGCAATTACCAATGCATATAGGGCAGCGTTTATATACTTGATCCGTAACGAGGTAAGTCCCCAAAGGAGAACTTACTTCAAATTTTATATGACAATTATTCAAGTGGAAATTATAATTGCGCACATAAATTAGATGCAATTAATAAATGCATGACACCAGGGTCATATAAGACCTTAACTGGCGTGTTAAGAATGTGCACAATACCTTCCACATCAGACGAAGGATCAACCTCCTCATTACCATCCATTGCATATGCTCTGCCTTTAACCACTGGTGTGCTCGTCGTACCCACCACCGCTTTACCCTTGTCTTGAACCCCAAATCTTTTAATCCTGGTAGGACAATGTTCCCGTATATGCTCAGGGGAACCACACCAATAACACTGACCATTCTTCTTACGACAATTTTCCTCAGTGTGTCCTTTACGGCTACAGTAGTCACAGACTATCTCCTCTTGAGTGGGCTGAGTTGTTTCATACTGCTGAGGTGCCCTTTGTTGTTGTTGCGGTGCCATCATTGGTTTCTTCCCGGTTCCTTGAAAGGAGGATCCGGCAGGTCGCTTTGTTCCTTGAAAAGTCTTAGGGCTGGAAGGCTCTTGACGACTAACGGTCATCCGGATATCCTTATGGGTTGCCTCGACCTTCAATGCTCTATCAACTGCTCTAGTGTAGGTCTCGTCATCCAAAGAAGCTAGTGCCCAACGGAGCTCAGGTTTCAGACCATCAATGAACCTTTTAGTCTTACGACGTTCATCACTCAGAATGTGGGGTGCATACTTGATCAGCCTAACAAACTTAGCTTCATACTCCATCACGTTCATAGATCCTTGGACCAAATTCATAAATTCAGCTTCTCTTGCATCACGTGTTACCTGAGGAGTGTATTTCTGCTGAAACTCCTTCACAAACTCAGTCCAGTTTCCATCAACGTTGTTCTCTGTCCACATGTGTTGAGTATGCCTCCACCAGTTAAACGCCGCTCCTTCCATCAGAAATGCAGCATACTGAACTCGTTCACGATCTTCAGGGTTGATATCCATAGCTTCAAAGATCTTTTCGAGACTAGTTAACCAATTTTCAGCCTTCAAGTCGTTGGGTTCGCCATAAAACTTAGGCGGGTTCATTCTTAGAAACTTTTCTAGTGTTTTCCCATTAGGAGAATTGCAAGCCCTCACGAATTGTCGCAACACATCAGCTAAATCAGGAACTTCCTCCCTTCTAGGAGGTGGTGGCGTAACATCCCTTGGCGGTGTAAGATCCCGTTGTGGCGTGACTTCTCTTTGGGGTGGCGATGGCGGTACGCGATTACGTGGTGCTCTTCTTGGTGGCATGATGATACTGAAGTTTCACGCATTTAGACATGTGTATAATGCATGACAGTAAGGATGATTCACATAATTGGTAACCACGTATTCACATTTCCACGTAGTCACATATAATCATGAGAATAACACATTCCCACAACAAAATATCAACGATAATCCATTATCACATTACCACATAGGCAAGAGCAACTTATAAGCATGAACAACATATCAACATTGATCCATTATTCCATTATCCATTATCCATTACCACATAAGCAAGAGCAACTTATAAGCATGAACAACATATCAACATTGATCCATTATTCCATTATCCATTACCATTGACAATTCATGAACATGTATAACATATCAAGTATGATAACAATAAATGAAATGGCATGATCCTATAACGACCCTAATGGTATCTTGAAGCAACTCTAAGACTTATGCAATGACAGTTATGGAAAACAGTAAACAGATATCCAACATAAAGCCGAATGTGTCATAAACGTGTAAGGTTTGGAAAAATTTTCTACATTAGGCCACATTTTTAAACAAAATTTAAAATAAGGAGGACCCGATACCATCGAGTCGACTCCCATTCAGGCCTTACCACATCCAAACCAAGTGCAAAATACCTCTTGTGCTTCCATGTTGTCTGAAATCCATCATCTGTGGTGCCAAAATTCGGGGATCTTCTACCAAAGCTATACATCCCCTTCGCCAAACAATCCTGTCCATGCCCTGCTAGATCAGCCTCATCATTATCAGATCCATCATTACCTCCATTAGGCTGCTCCTAGTCCTGCCTCTGTTCTTTGGTTGACGCCAAGTGAGTACCTCCTCGGTGAGAAACAACCACAGTACGTGAAGCCTCGAACTGCTTGAAAAAGGCCTCGTCTATCTGCTGCTGGTTAGGATCGAGATGTGGCTAAACTGCCATGGCCATACAGAGAACCACGGATATGAATGCCAGAAGATAGAACCACGCAATGTCAAACAAGCTTCCATGATGTGAGCAATCCAGGTCAAGTCTCTTCTTACTTAACCTGGCGCTCTGATACCACTTCAGGCTGTAGCGCCCCCACTTTGCTGGCAGAGAGCGGCGCCCCAACCCCCGCACTGAAGCACCCCTCAAGTAATGGTGTGAGCCATCACTCAAGAAATACCCCAGCGAACGGCATATCCATTAACGATTAACAAATAGTGTTTAACTATGTGGCTTATGCAGCGGAAAATCAGAGTATTTTAAAACTTTTCAAAACATGTGCGTGATGGCATATAAACAAGCAAGTACTGATCGTTAAGCAGAAGAGACTATTAACATTACTGTATCAATTGAACGTTGTCACGGGAGCATAAGATAGCAATTGCAGCAGTATCCAAGTAGCAGAAGGATTATTACAAAAGCATAAGGTAAAGTATCAATGCAGCCATATAACATATGCATGACACAAAATAGATTAATAAAGTAAAGTCCTGACTCAAACAAAATGAACACTCTAGAGCTTCAAGATACCTCTAGACTGCGGCTGCAAGACCTGAAACCATGAGGCCAGAAAACAGGTAGAGGTGTTAGTCAAAGTGACTAAGTGAGGGATATCTTTAAAAGAAAGTACTTAAAGTAAACGTTTGAAGTGAAGTTCATAAGGTAAAACCTTTAATGCAAAGCTTTGAAGAAGAACTTAAGAATAGTTCAAGTGATAAAACCCTTTGATGCAATGCTATAAGTAATGAGAGTTTTCAAAACACTTTCATGAATGCTGTCACACGCGCACACATATGCTATGATTTGGTTCATATGATTTTCATAAAACGGGATAAGGGTAGGGAACAACTTTGCAAGATATGAACCAACTTTATGAAAACATTGATGCCCGCAAGCTAGGCTTCTCCATCCTTACTCCAGAAAACATGACCATTAATAGGGTGTCGGACCGAGATCAACAACACCCTAACACATACACACATGCACCATCCTCCACCAAGTTTCACTTCGGGGAGCGACCCCTAGGTGACCATTAACCATTGATTTGGGAATAGATTTGCGGTCCATTCCCGACAATTGTCCTGACTTAACCAAACCTCCTGATTAAAGTCGGTATCAATCGCCTAGTGTGGCGGCCGGTATTAGTGATGTCGTTGGCGCTCACCTCCCGAGCATCACCTCTACACATAACCGCCGGGCCCATACCATTAACCATTGATTGCTTGCACCATTGATGACATCCAGAATAAATCCGAATGTATGAACCATTGAACATATGCATTGAACCATTGAACCATTGATGCAATACTTTGAAAACATGAACCATTGATGCATTACTTTGAAAACATTGAACCATTGATGCATTACTTTGAAAACATGAACCATTGATGCTGTACTTTGAAAACATGTGCCCTTGATCAATGAATAACGAATACAATTGGGTTCTTTGAAGAATCATCCCTATAAAGGGTATTTCAAAACAAGAATGGTAAAGCACTAGGCTTTGAGTTTCAAAACGATTGAATCATTAAGTATTCATGGTTCCAGTTGAAATAGTTTAACCTCACCTATTAATAACAGTAGGTAGGATAGATTATGCAGTGCCCTGGGGATTCCAGTGCTCAACCTTAACTCCTGTAAGTGTGTACTAAGGTGAGCTAAGACACACTTCTATCACGATGCACATAAACATATAAAACAAGTACAGAACATGTAATGACAAGAGAGTAATACCATTTAAGGTATTAGAGAAGGATAACACACAAAGGAATCCTTAAAGTGAGTTATCATTAACGTGGGACTATGATCTTACTATAATCGATTAGGAATTAATCAAATTATGAATCCTATCGCAAAACCTTAGGTTATAAAACAAGTTCTCGAAAGAAAACACATTTTGAAATCACATTTTAGACCCCGGATTTGAAAACCCTAAGTGTAAATGTCTATTAAGAAAGCACAAGTTTTTAATTCACTTTTACTATTCAAAAGTACTATTCACGGTTACTATTCCAGATTACTATTCACGGATTACTATTCACAGGTTACTATTCACTTGTCGGGTCAAAGGGTCGGGTCAAACCCACACACTAAACACACACTCATGCACACACACGAACACACACACACGAACACACACACACGGCATGCACACACACACACCCTAATTCAATTATGATCTTGATTATAATCTATAGTTTCAAGTTCATGTTATTATAAGCAAGTGTGATCTAGGTTAAAGGCATAACCTATGGTTAAGAGGTCTAATTAAAGCATAACATCAAGTTATGAAAACACTATCCTATCTTAGGTTATAACATGTAACACTATCAAAGTGTATAACATATAATCAAAGCACTATTCCATTAATCCATATCATATCATAAGCTCAAGTCATAACATATGAGTCATGTAACATTGTAACAATGTAATAACATATCATAGACATAAGTCATAGCACATCAAGACCATTAATCATGTAACATTTATCAATTGAGACCATATAGTAACATGTAACAAGTTATAACATAATTGATCATAGGTCACTATTCCATTGCATAACATGCTTGAACATAAATTAAATATCATAATCATGCATCAATTATCATCATATAATAGCTCCATAACATGATCATACCATATACTAAAGCAATTCACAACATTTCATAGCATATACTAAACAATTAAATCATAATTCACTACTAACAAACATATCATAAAAACTATATAATAAATGCATAAAATAAAATCCTATATGTCCTAGGGAAGACCCTAAGACCCAACCTAAACATAATATAAACATACCATAACATAAAAACATAAACTAAACTGAAACATAACATAAAAACATAACATAAAATAAAACTACAAACCTAGAGGGGGGAGAGGCCTTGGATCGGCAAAGAGGGGGAGGAGGAAGAAAGAAAGGGAGTTGTTAACACAACATTGAGCAAGGAAAATGAATGGCATGAGAGCTCTATTTATAGGTGTTGGGAAGCCCCTCACATTGGAAATAAACTTGAGGTAAGGGTATGAGAGCAAAAGTGGATGTCTTCTCTTGGAAGCTTCATCATTCATGAAACAAAATAGGGGCTGCTGGAGGGTATTTCGGTATTCTCACTGACCAAACATGAAGGTGAGTGTCTGGAAGTATAACCATTCCGTCCGGCCAAAAATTAGCTTCGAAACGCATATTCATACGTCGAAATCGGATTTACCGTTTGAAAGATACATTAGTTTTAATGAATAAAAGTTTTGAGCTCGAAACTCGACATGAGTGAAAAACGACTTTCTAGAATGATTTTCAAGTCCGGATTGTTTCCAAAATTCAAGAAATAAATCGAGAAGCGTTTTGAATCCAAAATCGACTATAAAACGTTTTACCGATAGAAAGTTGAAAACGTAGAGTGAATAGTGAATTCTTACGTACAAGCGTACGCTTCAAAATTTCGAGCTAGGGTTTGAATCAAGAGTTGTAAAACATTTCAAAAATCTTGAAATAGCTCGAGTAATGCAAATCCGAAGAGAAAACATTTTCCGAATGAAAACCGTTCGTAGAAGGAATAGTGAACTAGGGTTTTCGAAAACGTTTTCAATAAAACGAAGTTCGGAATAGAGTTTCAAGTCAAGAATGATTTCAATAGATTCATCTCGACTCAAGGATCGATTTGACTGTAAACTTGGGTAGGAAAGATATCAGAATCAAAAGCTCATTTTCAGAAGAATAGTAACTTTGGTCGGTAAGTTCCCAAAATGCCCTTATGGTTCAAGGAAGGTTTCCGGAGCTTGGAAAACAAGTTCAAAGGATAGGAAAACATGTGATATGAACCTCTAGGGTTCCATTGAAGCATTGGGTAATATAGGCTTGGAAAATGAATAGTAAACTGTATCGAAGGTCAAGAATTCCCCCTTAAAACATGTCAGATCACATATGAGCACGAATTTCATGTAAGAATGCAATGCATGAAAGTTTATAAACTTGGATCACGGTCTATAAACGCTTTACCAATGCCCTTAGTTTACCATTTTCTTCCAGGCCCTGTTTTGGGCTGTTACAATCACCCCTCCTTAAAGAGAATCTGTCCTCAGATTCTTCTGCAAACAGTTCGGGGTAATTTTTCTGCATCTTATCCTTTGTTTCCCACATTGCCTCTTCTGTACCATGTCCCTTCCAAAGGACTTTTACCAAAGGAATCTTCTTATTCCTTAACTCCTGGAACCTTCTGTCGAAGATCTTCACCGGTTTCAACACATAAGTTAAGTTTGGTTCTGTCGGTAATTCTTCCACTGGTACTATCTCTTTTTCATCCAAAACCACTTGCGAATCTGAGATATATAGGATACATTGTGGATCGTTGTATGACTTGCAGGTAAATCCAATCTGTAAGTAGTTTCTCCAACTCGTTCCATTATCTGGAAGACTCCAACATATCTTGGGTTTAATTTACCACCTTTCTCAATTCGAGTGAACCATTTCTTCGGTGTCTTTCACTCCATCACTGCTTCGACTTTGATGGATCTACTTTAACTCCGGTTTTGAAAATGATGTGTCCGAGAAATGTAACTCTTTCTAGCCAAAACTCGCATTTGCTGAACTTGGCATATAGCTTGTGATCCAGCAAAGTGCTCAGCACAATTCAGATATGCTCGGCGTGCTCCTCTAGTGCCTTTACAAACACCAAAATGTTGTCCAATTGTTTTTCTCAACTCTTCCAAGATGACTTCCTTCTTGTAACAATCCGAATTAACATGGTACTTAAACAACCAATCCATTCCAAGGATGATTCCATATCTCGTCATAGGTAACTCAATGAGATTTGACGGGTAGTAGCAATTACCAATGCATATAGGGCAGCGTTTATATACTTGATCCGTAACGAGGTAAGTCCCCAAAGGAGAACTTACTTCAAATTTTATATGACAATTATTCAAGTGGAAATTATAATTGCGCACATAAATTAGATGCAATTAATAAATGCATGACACCAGGGTCATATAAGACCTTAACTGGCGTGTTAAGAATGTGCACAATACCTTCCACATCAGACGAAGGATCAACCTCCTCATTACCATCCATTGCATATGCTCTGCCTTTAACCACTGGTGTGCTCGTCGTACCCACCACCGCTTTACCCTTGTCTTGAACCCCAAATCTTTTAATCCTGGTAGGACAATGTTCCCGTATATGCTCAGGGGAACCACACCAATAACACTGACCATTCTTCTTACGACAATTTTCCTCAGTGTGTCCTTTACGGCTACAGTAGTCACAGACTATCTCCTCTTGAGTGGGCTGAGTTGTTTCATACTGCTGAGGTGCCCTTTGTTGTTGTTGCGGTGCCATCATTGGTTTCTTCCCGGTTCCTTGAAAGGAGGATCCGGCAGGTCGCTTTGTTCCTTGAAAAGTCTTAGGGCTGGAAGGCTCTTGACGACTAACGGTCATCCGGATATCCTTATGGGTTGCCTCGACCTTCAATGCTCTATCAACTGCTCTAGTGTAGGTCTCGTCATCCAAAGAAGCTAGTGCCCAACGGAGCTCAGGTTTCAGACCATCAATGAACCTTTTAGTCTTACGACGTTCATCACTCAGAATGTGGGGTGCATACTTGATCAGCCTAACAAACTTAGCTTCATACTCCATCACGTTCATAGATCCTTGGACCAAATTCATAAATTCAGCTTCTCTTGCATCACGTGTTACCTGAGGAGTGTATTTCTGCTGAAACTCCTTCACAAACTCAGTCCAGTTTCCATCAACGTTGTTCTCTGTCCACATGTGTTGAGTATGCCTCCACCAGTTAAACGCCGCTCCTTCCATCAGAAATGCAGCATACTGAACTCGTTCACGATCTTCAGGGTTGATATCCATAGCTTCAAAGATCTTTTCGAGACTAGTTAACCAATTTTCAGCCTTCAAGTCGTTGGGTTCGCCATAAAACTTAGGCGGGTTCATTCTTAGAAACTTTTCTAGTGTTTTCCCATTAGGAGAATTGCAAGCCCTCACGAATTGTCGCAACACATCAGCTAAATCAGGAACTTCCTCCCTTCTAGGAGGTGGTGGCGTAACATCCCTTGGCGGTGTAAGATCCCGTTGTGGCGTGACTTCTCTTTGGGGTGGCGATGGCGGTACGCGATTACGTGGTGCTCTTCTTGGTGGCATGATGATACTGAAGTTTCACGCATTTAGACATGTGTATAATGCATGACAGTAAGGATGATTCACATAATTGGTAACCACGTATTCACATTTCCACGTAGTCACATATAATCATGAGAATAACACATTCCCACAACAAAATATCAACGATAATCCATTATCACATTACCACATAGGCAAGAGCAACTTATAAGCATGAACAACATATCAACATTGATCCATTATTCCATTATCCATTATCCATTACCACATAAGCAAGAGCAACTTATAAGCATGAACAACATATCAACATTGATCCATTATTCCATTATCCATTACCATTGACAATTCATGAACATGTATAACATATCAAGTATGATAACAATAAATGAAATGGCATGATCCTATAACGACCCTAATGGTATCTTGAAGCAACTCTAAGACTTATGCAATGACAGTTATGGAAAACAGTAAACAGATATCCAACATAAAGCCGAATGTGTCATAAACGTGTAAGGTTTGGAAAAATTTTCTACATTAGGCCACATTTTTAAACAAAATTTAAAATAAGGAGGACCCGATACCATCGAGTCGACTCCCATTCAGGCCTTACCACATCCAAACCAAGTGCAAAATACCTCTTGTGCTTCCATGTTGTCTGAAATCCATCATCTGTGGTGCCAAAATTCGGGGATCTTCTACCAAAGCTATACATCCCCTTCGCCAAACAATCCTGTCCATGCCCTGCTAGATCAGCCTCATCATTATCAGATCCATCATTACCTCCATTAGGCTGCTCCTAGTCCTGCCTCTGTTCTTTGGTTGACGCCAAGTGAGTACCTCCTCGGTGAGAAACAACCACAGTACGTGAAGCCTCGAACTGCTTGAAAAAGGCCTCGTCTATCTGCTGCTGGTTAGGATCGAGATGTGGCTAAACTGCCATGGCCATACAGAGAACCACGGATATGAATGCCAGAAGATAGAACCACGCAATGTCAAACAAGCTTCCATGATGTGAGCAATCCAGGTCAAGTCTCTTCTTACTTAACCTGGCGCTCTGATACCACTTCAGGCTGTAGCGCCCCCACTTTGCTGGTAGAGAGCGGCGCCCCAACCCCCTCACTGAAGCACCCCTCAAGTAATGGTGTGAGCCATCACTCAAGAAATACCCCAGCGAACGGCATATCCATTAACGATTAACAAATAGTGTTTAACTATGTGGCTTATGCAGTGGAAAATCAGAGTATTTTAAAACTTTTCAAAACATGTGCGTGATGGCATATAAACAAGCAAGTACTGATCGTTAAGCAGAAGAGACTATTAACATTACTGTATCAATTGAACGTTGTCACGGGAGCATAAGATAGCAATTGCAGCAGTATCCAAGTAGCAGAAGGATTATTACAAAAGCATAAGGTAAAGTATCAATGCAGCCATATAACATATGCATGACACAAAATAGATTAATAAAGTAAAGTCCTGACTCAAACAAAATGAACACTCTAGAGCTTCAAGATACCTCTAGACTGCGGCTGCAAGACCTGAAACCATGAGGCCAGAAAACAGGTAGAGGTGTTAGTCAAAGTGACTAAGTGAGGGATATCTTTAAAAGAAAGTACTTAAAGTAAACGTTTGAAGTGAAGTTCATAAGGTAAAACCTTTAATGCAAAGCTTTGAAGAAGAACTTAAGAATAGTTCAAGTGATAAAACCCTTTGATGCAATGCTATAAGTAATGAGAGTTTTCAAAACACTTTCATGAATGCTGTCACACGCGCACACATATGCTATGATTTGGTTCATATGATTTTCATAAAACGGGATAAGGGTAGGGAACAACTTTGCAAGATATGAACCAACTTTATGAAAACATTGATGCCCGCAAGCTAGGCTTCTCCATCCTTACTCCAGAAAACATGACCATTAATAGGGTGTCGGACCGAGATCAACAACACCCTAACACATAAACACATGCACCATCCTCCACCAAGTTTCACTTCGGGGAGCGACCCCTAGGTGACCATTAACCATTGATTTGGGAATAGATTTGCGGTCCATTCCCGACAATTGTCCTGACTTAACCAAACCTCCTGATTAAAGTCGGTATCAATCGCCTAGTGTGGCAGCCGGTATTAGTGATGTCGTTGGCGCTCACCTCCCGAGCATCACCTCTACACATAACCGCCGGGCCCATACCATTAACCATTGATTGCTTGCACCATTGATGACATCCAGAATAAATCCGAATGTATGAACCATTGAACATATGCATTGAACCATTGAACCATTGATGCAATACTTTGAAAACATGAACCATTGATGCATTACTTTGAAAACATTGAACCATTGATGCATTACTTTGAAAACATGAACCATTGATGCTGTACTTTGAAAACATGTGCCCTTGATCAATGAATAACGAATACAATTGGGTTCTTTGAAGAATCATCCCTATAAAGGGTATTTCAAAACAAGAATGGTAAAGCACTAGGCTTTGAGTTTCAAAACGATTGAATCATTAAGTATTCATGGTTCCAGTTGAAATAGTTTAACCTCACCTATTAATAACAGTAGGTAGGATAGATTATGCAGTGCCCTGGGGATTCCAGTGCTCAACCTTAACTCCTGTAAGTGTGTACTAAGGTGAGCTAAGACACACTTCTATCACGATGCACATAAACATATAAAACAAGTACAGAACATGTAATGACAAGAGAGTAATACCATTTAAGGTATTAGAGAAGGATAACACACAAAGGAATCCTTAAAGTGAGTTATCATTAACGTGGGACTATGATCTTACTATAATCGATTAGGAATTAATCAAATTATGAATCCTATCGCAAAACCTTAGGTTATAAAACAAGTTCTCGAAAGAAAACACATTTTGAAATCACATTTTAGACCCCGGATTTGAAAACCCTAAGTGTAAATGTCTATTAAGAAAGCACAAGTTTTTAATTCACTTTTACTATTCAAAAGTACTATTCACGGTTACTATTCCAGATTACTATTCACGGATTACTATTCACAGGTTACTATTCACTTGTCGGGTCAAAGGGTCGGGTCAAACCCACACACTAAACACACACTCATGCACACACACGAACACACACACACGGCATGCACACACACACACCCTAATTCAATTATGATCTTGATTATAATCTATAGTTTCAAGTTCATGTTATTATAAGCAAGTGTGATCTAGGTTAAAGGCATAACCTATGGTTAAGAGGTCTAATTAAAGCATAACATCAAGTTATGAAAACACTATCCTATCTTAGGTTATAACATGTAACACTATCAAAGTGTATAACATATAATCAAAGCACTATTCCATTAATCCATATCATATCATAAGCTCAAGTCATAACATATGAGTCATGTAACATTGTAACAATGTAATAACATATCATAGACATAAGTCATAGCACATCAAGACCATTAATCATGTAACATTTATCAATTGAGACCATATAGTAACATGTAACAAGTTATAACATAATTGATCATAGGTCACTATTCCATTGCATAACATGCTTGAACATAAATTAAATATCATAATCATGCATCAATTATCATCATATAATAGCTCCATAACATGATCATACCATATACTAAAGCAATTCACAACATTTCATAGCATATACTAAACAATTAAATCATAATTCACTACTAACAAACATATCATAAAAACTATATAATAAATGCATAAAATAAAATCCTATATGTCCTAGGGAAGACCCTAAGACCCAACCTAAACATAATATAAACATACCATAACATAAAAACATAAACTAAACTGAAACATAACATAAAAACATAACATAAAATAAAACTACAAACCTAGAGGGGGGAGAGGCCTTGGATCGGCAAAGAGGGGGAGGAGGAAGAAAGAAAGGGAGTTGTTAACACAACATTGAGCAAGGAAAATGAATGGCATGAGAGCTCTATTTATAGGTGTTGGGAAGCCCCTCACATTGGAAATAAACTTGAGGTAAGGGTATGAGAGCAAAAGTGGATGTCTTCTCTTGGAAGCTTCATCATTCATGAAACAAAATAGGGGCTGCTGGAGGGTATTTCGGTATTCTCACTGACCAAACATGAAGGTGAGTGTCTGGAAGTATAACCATTCCGTCCGGCCAAAAATTAGCTTCGAAACGCATATTCATACGTCGAAATCGGATTTACCGTTTGAAAGATACATTAGTTTTAATGAATAAAAGTTTTGAGCTCGAAACTCGACATGAGTGAAAAACGACTTTCTAGAATGATTTTCAAGTCCGGATTGTTTCCAAAATTCAAGAAATAAATCGAGAAGCGTTTTGAATCCAAAATCGACTATAAAACGTTTTACCGATAGAAAGTTGAAAACGTAGAGTGAATAGTGAATTCTTACGTACAAGCGTACGCTTCAAAATTTCGAGCTAGGGTTTGAATCAAGAGTTGTAAAACATTTCAAAAATCTTGAAATAGCTCGAGTAATGGAAATCCGAAGAGAAAACATTTTCCGAATGAAAACCGTTCGTAGAAGGAATAGTGAACTAGGGTTTTCGAAAACGTTTTCAATAAAACGAAGTTCGGAATAGAGTTTCAAGTCAAGAATGATTTCAATAGATTCATCTCGACTCAAGGATCGATTTGACTGTAAACTTGGGTAGGAAAGATATCAGAATCAAAAGCTCATTTTCAGAAGAATAGTAACTTTGGTCGGTAAGTTCCCAAAATGCCCTTATGGTTCAAGGAAGGTTTCCGGAGCTTGGAAAACAAGTTCAAAGGATAGGAAAACATGTGATATGAACCTCTAGGGTTCCATTGAAGCATTGGGTAATATAGGCTTGGAAAATGAATAGTAAACTGTATCGAAGGTCAAGAATTCCCCCTTAAAACATGTCAGATCACATATGAGCACGAATTTCATGTAAGAATGCAATGCATGAAAGTTTATAAACTTGGATCACGGTCTATAAACGCTTTACCAATGCCCTTAGTTTACCATTTTCTTCCAGGCCCTGTTTTGGGCTGTTACAATCACCCCTCCTTAAAGAGAATCTGTCCTCAGATTCTTCTGCAAACAGTTCGGGGTAATTTTTCTGCATCTTATCCTTTGTTTCCCACATTGCCTCTTCTGTACCATGTCCCTTCCAAAGGACTTTTACCAAAGGAATCTTCTTATTCCTTAACTCCTGGAACCTTCTGTCGAAGATCTTCACCGGTTTCAACACATAAGTTAAGTTTGGTTCTGTCGGTAATTCTTCCACTGGTACTATCTCTTTTTCATCCAAAACCACTTGCGAATCTGAGATATATAGGATACATTGTGGATCGTTGTATGACTTGCAGGTAAATCCAATCTGTAAGTAGTTTCTCCAACTCGTTCCATTATCTGGAAGACTCCAACATATCTTGGGTTTAATTTACCACCTTTCTCAATTCGAGTGAACCATTTCTTCGGTGTCTTTCACTCCATCACTGCTTCGACTTTGATGGATCTACTTTAACTCCGGTTTTGAAAATGATGTGTCCGAGAAATGTAACTCTTTCTAGCCAAAACTCGCATTTGCTGAACTTGGCATATAGCTTGTGATCCAGCAAAGTGCTCAGCACAATTCAGATATGCTCGGCGTGCTCCTCTAGTGCCTTTACAAACACCAAAATGTTGTCCAATTGTTTTTCTCAACTCTTCCAAGATGACTTCCTTCTTGTAACAATCCGAATTAACATGGTACTTAAACAACCAATCCATTCCAAGGATGATTCCATATCTCGTCATAGGTAACTCAATGAGATTTGACGGGTAGTAGCAATTACCAATGCATATAGGGCAGCGTTTATATACTTGATCCGTAACGAGGTAAGTCCCCAAAGGAGAACTTACTTCAAATTTTATATGACAATTATTCAAGTGGAAATTATAATTGCGCACATAAATTAGATGCAATTAATAAATGCATGACACCAGGGTCATATAAGACCTTAACTGGCGTGTTAAGAATGTGCACAATACCTTCCACATCAGACGAAGGATCAACCTCCTCATTACCATCCATTGCATATGCTCTGCCTTTAACCACTGGTGTGCTCGTCGTACCCACCACCGCTTTACCCTTGTCTTGAACCCCAAATCTTTTAATCCTGGTAGGACAATGTTCCCGTATATGCTCAGGGGAACCACACCAATAACACTGACCATTCTTCTTACGACAATTTTCCTCAGTGTGTCCTTTACGGCTACAGTAGTCACAGACTATCTCCTCTTGAGTGGGCTGAGTTGTTTCATACTGCTGAGGTGCCCTTTGTTGTTGTTGCGGTGCCATCATTGGTTTCTTCCCGGTTCCTTGAAAGGAGGATCCGGCAGGTCGCTTTGTTCCTTGAAAAGTCTTAGGGCTGGAAGGCTCTTGACGACTAACGGTCATCCGGATATCCTTATGGGTTGCCTCGACCTTCAATGCTCTATCAACTGCTCTAGTGTAGGTCTCGTCATCCAAAGAAGCTAGTGCCCAACGGAGCTCAGGTTTCGGACCATCAATGAACCTTTTAGTCTTACGACGTTCATCACTCAGAATGTGGGGTGCATACTTGATCAGCCTAACAAACTTAGCTTCATACTCCATCACGTTCATAGATCCTTGGACCAAATTCATAAATTCAGCTTCTCTTGCATCACGTGTTACCTGAGGAGTGTATTTCTGCTGAAACTCCTTCACAAACTCAGTTCAGTTTCCATCAACGTTGTTCTCTGTCCACATGTGTTGAGTATGCCTCCACCAGTTAAACGCCGCTCCTTCCATCAGAAATGCAGCATACTGAACTCGTTCACGATCTTCAGGGTTGATATCCATAGCTTCAAAGATCTTTTCGAGACTAGTTAACCAATTTTCAGCCTTCAAGTCGTTGGGTTCGCCATAAAACTTAGGCGGGTTCATTCTTAGAAACATTTCTAGTGTTTTCCCATTAGGAGAATTGCAAGCCCTCACGAATTGTCGCAACACATCAGCTAAATCAGGAACTTCCTCCCTTCTAGGAGGTGGTGGCGTAACATCCCTTGGCGGTGTAAGATCCCGTTGTGGCGTGACTTCTCTTTGGGGTGGCGATGGCGGTACGCGATTACGTGGTGCTCTTCTTGGTGGCATGATGATACTGAAGTTTCACGCATTTAGACATGTGTATAATGCATGACAGTAAGGATGATTCACATAATTGGTAACCACGTATTCACATTTCCACGTAGTCACATATAATCATGAGAATAACACATTCCCACAACAAAATATCAACGATAATCCATTATCACATTACCACATAGGCAAGAGCAACTTATAAGCATGAACAACATATCAACATTGATCCATTATTCCATTATCCATTATCCATTACCACATAAGCAAGAGCAACTTATAAGCATGAACAACATATCAACATTGATCCATTATTCCATTATCCATTACCATTGACAATTCATGAACATGTATAACATATCAAGTATGATAACAATAAATGAAATGGCATGATCCTATAACGACCCTAATGGTATCTTGAAGCAACTCTAAGACTTATGCAATGACAGTTATGGAAAACAGTAAACAGATATCCAACATAAAGCCGAATGTGTCATAAACGTGTAAGGTTTGGAAAAATTTTCTACATTAGGCCACATTTTTAAACAAAATTTAAAATAAGGAGGACCCGATACCATCGAGTCGACTCCCATTCAGGCCTTACCACATCCAAACCAAGTGCAAAATACCTCTTGTGCTTCCATGTTGTCTGAAATCCATCATCTGTGGTGCCAAAATTCGGGGATCTTCTACCAAAGCTATACATCCCCTTCGCCAAACAATCCTGTCCATGCCCTGCTAGATCAGCCTCATCATTATCAGATCCATCATTACCTCCATTAGGCTGCTCCTAGTCCTGCCTCTGTTCTTTGGTTGACGCCAAGTGAGTACCTCCTCGGTGAGAAACAACCACAGTACGTGAAGCCTCGAACTGCTTGAAAAAGGCCTCGTCTATCTGCTGCTGGTTAGGATCGAGATGTGGCTAAACTGCCATGGCCATACAGAGAACCACGGATATGAATGCCAGAAGATAGAACCACGCAATGTCAAACAAGCTTCCATGATGTGAGCAATCCAGGTCAAGTCTCTTCTTACTTAACCTGGCGCTCTGATACCACTTCAGGCTGTAGCGCCCCCACTTTGCTGGTAGAGAGCGGCGCCCCAACCCCCGCACTGAAGCACCCCTCAAGTAATGGTGTGAGCCATCACTCAAGAAATACCCCAGCGAACGGCATATCCATTAACGATTAACAAATAGTGTTTAACTATGTGGCTTATGCAGCGGAAAATCAAAGTATTTTAAAACTTTTCAAAACATGTGCGTGATGGCATATAAACAAGCAAGTACTGATCGTTAAGCAGAAGAGACTATTAACATTACTGTATCAATTGAACGTTGTCACGGGAGCATAAGATAGCAATTGCAGCAGTATCCAAGTAGCAGAAGGATTATTACAAAAGCATAAGGTAAAGTATCAATGCAGCCATATAACATATGCATGACACAAAATAGATTAATAAAGTAAAGTCCTGACTCAAACAAAATGAACACTCTAGAGCTTCAAGATACCTCTAGACTGCGGCTGCAAGACCTGAAACCATGAGGCCAGAAAACAGGTAGAGGTGTTAGTCAAAGTGACTAAGTGAGGGATATCTTTAAAAGAAAGTACTTAAAGTAAACGTTTGAAGTGAAGTTCATAAGGTAAAACCTTTAATGCAAAGCTTTGAAGAAGAACTTAAGAATAGTTCAAGTGATAAAACCCTTTGATGCAATGCTATAAGTAATGAGAGTTTTCAAAACACTTTCATGAATGCTGTCACACGCGCACACATATGCTATGATTTGGTTCATATGATTTTCATAAAACGGGATAAGGGTAGGGAACAACTTTGCAAGATATGAACCAACTTTATGAAAACATTGATGCCCGCAAGCTAGGCTTCTCCATCCTTACTCCAGAAAACATGACCATTAATAGGGTGTCGGACCGAGATCAACAACACCCTAACACATACACACATGCACCATCCTCCACCAAGTTTCACTTCGGGGAGCGACCCCTAGGTGACCATTAACCATTGATTTGGGAATAGATTTGCGGTCCATTCCCGACAATTGTCCTGACTTAACCAAACCTCCTGATTAAAGTCGGTATCAATCGCCTAGTGTGGCGGCCGGTATTAGTGATGTCGTTGGCGCTCACCTCCCGAGCATCACCTCTACACATAACCGCCGGGCCCATACCATTAACCATTGATTGCTTGCACCATTGATGACATCCAGAATAAATCCGAATGTATGAACCATTGAACATATGCATTGAACCATTGAACCATTGATGCAATACTTTGAAAACATGAACCATTGATGCATTACTTTGAAAACATGAACCATTGATGCTGTACTTTGAAAACATGTGCCCTTGATCAATGAATAACGAATACAATTGGGTTCTTTGAAGAATCATCCCTATAAAGGGTATTTCAAAACAAGAATGGTAAAGCACTAGGCTTTGAGTTTCAAAACGATTGAATCATTAAGTATTCATGGTTCCAGTTGAAATAGTTTAACCTCACCTATTAATAACAGTAGGTAGAATAGATTATGCAGTGCCCTGGGGATTCCAGTGCTCAACCTTAACTCCTGTAAGTGTGTACTAAGGTGAGCTAAGACACACTTCTATCACGATGCACATAAACATATAAAACAAGTACAGAACATGTAATGACAAGAGAGTAATACCATTTAAGGTATTAGAGAAGGATAACACACAAAGGAATCCTTAAAGTGAGTTATCATTAACGTGGGACTATGATCTTACTATAATCGATTAGGAATTAATCAAATTATGAATCCTATCGCAAAACCTTAGGTTATAAAACAAGTTCTCGAAAGAAAACACATTTTGAAATCACATTTTAGACCCCGGATTTGAAAACCCTAAGTGTAAATGTCTATTAAGAAAGCACAAGTTTTTAATTCACTTTTACTATTCAAAAGTACTATTCACGGTTACTATTCCAGATTACTATTCACGGATTACTATTCACAGGTTACTATTCACTTGTCGGGTCAAAGGGTCGGGTCAAACCCACACACTAAACACACACTCATGCACACACACGAACACACACACACGGCATGCACACACACACACCCTAATTCAATTATGATCTTGATTATAATCTATAGTTTCAAGTTCATGTTATTATAAGCAAGTGTGATCTAGGTTAAAGGCATAACCTATGGTTAAGAGGTCTAATTAAAGCATAACATCAAGTTATGAAACACTATTCTATCTTAGGTTATAACATGTAACACTATCAAAGTGTATAACATATAATCAAAGCACTATTCCATTAATCCATATCATATCATGAGCTCAAGTCATAACATATGAGTCATGTAACATTGTAACAATGTAATAACATATCATAGACATAAGTCATAGCACATCAAGACCATTAATCATGTAACACTTATCAATTGAGACCATATAGTAACATGTAACAAGTTATAACATAATTGATCATAGGTCACTATTCCATTGCATAACATGCTTGAACATAAATTAAATATCATAATCATGCATCAATTATCATCATATAATAGCTCCATAACATGATCATACCATATACTAAAGTAATTCACAACATTTCATAGCATATACTAAACAATTAAATCATAATTCACTACTAACAAACATATCATAAAAACTATATAATAAATGCATAAAATAAAATCCTATATGTCTTAGGGAAGACCCTAAGACCCAACCTAAACATAATATAAACATACCATAACATAAAAACATAAACTAAACTGAAACATAACATAAAAACATAACATAAAATAAAACTACAAACCTAGAGGGGGGGAGGCCTTGGATCGGCAAAGAGGGGGAGGAGGAAGAAAGAAAGGGAGTTGTTAACACAACATTGAGCAAGGAAAATGAATGGCATGAGAGCTCTATTTATAGGTGTTGGGAAGCCCCTCACATTGGAAATAAACTTGAGGTAAGGGTATGAGAGCAAAAGTGGATGTCTTCTCTAGGAAGCTTCATCATTCATGAAACAAAATAGGGGCTGCTGGAGGGTATTTCGGTATTCTCACTGACCAAACGTGAAGGTGAGTGTCTGGAAGTATAACCATTCCGTCCGGCCAAAAATTAGCTTCGAAACGCATATTCATACGTCGAAATCGGATTTACCGTTTGAAAGATACATTAGTTTTAATGAATAAAAGTTTTGAGCTCGAAACTCGACATGAGTGAAAAACGACTTTCTAGAATGATTTTCAAGTCCGGATTGTTTCCAAAATTCAAGAAATAAATCGAGAAGCGTTTTGAATCCAAAATCGACTATAAAACGTTTTACCGATAGAAAGTTGAAAACGTAGAGTGAATAGTGAATTCTTACGTACAAGCGTACGCTTCAAAATTTCGAGCTAGGGTTTGAATCAAGAGTTGTAAAACATTTCAAAAATCTTGAAATAGCTCGAGTAATGGAAATCCGAAGAGAAAACATTTTCCGAATGAAAACCGTTCGTAGAAGGAATAGTGAACTAGGGTTTTCGAAAACGTTTTCAATAAAACGAAGTTCGGAATAGAGTTTCAAGTCAAGAATGATTTCAATAGATTCATCTCGACTCAAGGATCGATTTGACTGTAAACTTGGGTAGGAAAGATATCAGAATCAAAAGCTCATTTTCAGAAGAATAGTAACTTTGGTCGGTAAGTTCCCAAAATGCCCTTATGGTTCAAGGAAGGTTTCCGGAGCTTGGAAAACAAGTTCAAAGGATAGGAAAACATGTGATATGAACCTCTAGGGTTCCATTGAAGCATTGGGTAATATAGGCTTGGAAAATGAATAGTAAACTGTATCGAAGGTCAAGAATTCCCCCTTAAAACATGTCAGATCACATATGAGCACGAATTTCATGTAAGAATGCAATGCATGAAAGTTTATAAACTTGGATCACGGTCTATAAACGCTTTACCAATGCCCTTAGTTTACCATTTTCTTCCAGGCCCTGTTTTGGGCTGTTACAGGAATAATCAAAATCCACCTCCATATGGCTCTTATGACTCAGTTTGTGCAAGCCGTTAATGCACAACAAGCCGCGCAAGCACCTCCTCCGGCACCTGCAATTAAGAGTGTTTATGACTGGTTTTGTAGGCGCCGTCCACCTAAATTTTTGGGCACTACAGAGTATTGGATCACCACTATTGAGAGGATCTTTCGGGTTGTTACTTGTACTAAAACGGGGAAGGCTTTGTGTGCTATTGACCTTCTTCGAGATCAAGCTTATAATTGGTGGAGTAGCACCGTATCCCGTCTTAAGGTTGGTGACAATGATGTGACATGGGAGATATTTGCAAGGGAGTTTTGGGCACACTACATACCGAAACAAGCAAGAAAGCACCATGAGAGAGAATTCATGAATTTGTAGCAAGGGAATATGTCCGTGACTGAGTACATTGTCGAGTTCAACCGATTACCCCCATATGCACCTCATATCACCGATGAGGAGGACCGTAAGTGTGAGAAGTTCATAGAAGGGCTTCGTGGAGAGCTAGCAAGGTCTTTGGCTCCGGTACAAATTGATGATTGGGCTACTGCTACCGGGTTAGCTTTGAAAGTGGAAGCGGAAGAGCAAATACTTAGGGCTAAGAAGAGTGTTAGTGGCTTCGGTCCGGGGTTTAAGAGTGCAACTCCACAATCGTTCTCTAAGTTACCTCAACCATATTCTAAGGGTCGTTTTATGGGCAATAAAGGGAAAGGAAAGAAGACTCCTCCGATTACCCAAGGGCGTAAACCGTGTGAGCATTCTGGTAGTATCACCCATGATGAGGATCATTGTTGGAAGAAACTCGGGAAATGCTTTAATTGTGGGAGCATCGGACACATAGCAAGGAATTGCACCAAGTCGAAAGCTCAAGGATCGGGTGGCATGGCAAGGCCCGTGGCTCATGCACGTGCTTATGCGTTGGATGGAGAGCAAGAGAACACCGAGATTGACCCTACCGCCATGGTGGAAGGTACACTCCACATACATGACATTCCCATACATATATTATATGATCCAGGCGCATCTCATTCGTTTATTACTCCTATTGTGGCTGCTATGTTAAATTTGCCTCTTGCGAGTGATTCTATGCTTTATATTGTGCATTCTCCTTTAGGTGGTATGATTAGAATTGATTGCTTGTATCGTAACTGTCTGGTGAGGATTGAGGGACGCGCTTACCCGGCAAACTTGTTTGCTATTTCGATGAAGAAATACGACGTAATACTCGGTATGGATTGGTTGTATGCACATCGGGCGAAGATGGACTGTTTTGGAAAGAAGGTTGAGTTGGGTACCGGTGTTGTTACGGGTTCGAGTGTTCGAGGGAGTCCGTTTGTTTGTTTGATGGAAGCTAAGAAGCTTATTCGTGATGGGGCTACCGGGTATGTGGTTTATGTGTTGAATCGGCCTAAAGATCAACTTAAACTCGAAGAGACGAAAGTGGTAAATGAGTTCCCCGATGTCTTTCCGGAAAGTTTGTGGAGTTTACCACCGGAGAGAGAGATTGAATTTGCTATTGTTCTACTCCAAGAGGCTGAGCCGTTTTCGAAGATGCCGTATAGAATGACTCCTGTCGAACTCAAGGAACTTAAAACTCAACTATACGAGTTATTGGCATGTGGGTTTGTACGGCCGAGTACTTCGCCTTGGGGTACTTCGGTGTTGTTCGTGAAGAAGAAGGATGGGACACTTCGTATGTGCATAGACTATAGGGAGTTGAATAGGATGACGGTGAAGAACAAGTATCCCCTCCCACACATCGAAGAGTTGTTTGATTTATTGCAAGGTTCGAAGGTATATTCGAAGCTCGATCTCCAACAAGATTACTATCAATTACGGATTAAGGAGTCGGATATACCGAAGAAGGCCTTTAACACGAGGTACAGACACTATGAGTTCATTGTGATGCCCTTCGGACTTACTAACGCACCCGCCGCTTTTATGCATTTGATGCACCGAGTTTTCAAGGAGTTCTTGGACAAGTGCGTTGTTATATTTATTGATGACATCTTGGTTTTCTCTAAGTCAGTTGAGGAACATGCTTTACATCTTCGTTTGGTACTTGAGAAGCTTATTGAACACAAGTTGTACGCCAAGTTTAGCAAATGTGATTTTTGGATTGATCGGGTATCATTCTTGGGACATATTATTTCCGGTGATGGGATTTCGGTGGATCCTTCTAAGATCAAAACCGTTTCTCTTTGGGAACAACCGAAGAATGTGTCGGAAGTAAGGAGTTTTCTCGGCTTAGCAGGTTATTACCGCCGATTTGTAAAGGATTTCTCTAAGATCGTAGCACCTCTCGTACGTTTAACTAAGAAGGAAAGAAAGTTTGTGTGGGATGAAGCTTGTGAAGAGAGCTTCCGTGTGCTTAAGGAGAAATTAACCACGGCTCCGGTGTTGACTTTACCGGAAGGTTCGGATGGGTTTTCAGTTTTTACCGATGCATCTAAGGAAGGGTTGGGATGCGTGCTTATGCAAAATGTGACATCCCTGTCCCACATCGGAAAAGTATGAATGTTAAGTTCATTATATAAGTTAAAGAGTCCAAGTATAACCATTGGATATCCCTTTTGGGCAGTGGTTTAGGCCCAATTTCAAGTTATACTCGGTGGGCTTGGAGACTTGCGCTCGCGTCCAACGGGCCTACGGACCCGGGGCGTGGCAGATGGTATCAGAGCCGCTCGTCAGCCGCAGGAGCTAAGTGCTATACGGGGCAAAGTGCTACACACATGGGAGTCACCTCTTGAGCCTGCGGGGCAAAGTGCTACATGTGTGGGAGCCACCTCTTGAGCCCGTAGGAGCCACCTCTAGAGTCCCAACGCAGATGAGTCGGTCATGGGCTATATGTCATGCCGCGACGAGGACGTTGCGATTCTGAAGGAGGGGTGATTGTGACATCCCTGTCCCACATCGGAAAAGTATGAATGTTAAGTTCAGTATATAAGTTAAAGAGTCCAAGTATAACGGTCATGGGCTATATGTCATGCCGCGACGAGGACGTCGCGATTCTGAAGGAGGGGTGATTGTGACATCCCTGTCCCACATCGAAAAAGTATGAATGTTAAGTTCAGTATATAAGTTAAAGAGTCCAAGTATAACCATTGGATATCCCTTTTGGGCAGTGGTTTAGGCCCAATTTCAGGTTATACTCGGTGGGCTTGGAGACTTGCGCTCGCGTCCAACGGGCCGGCGGACCCGGGGCGTGACACAAAATGGTCGGGTGATTGCTTATGCTTCGAGGAAATTGAAGGAGCACGAGCAGAATTACCCAACACACGATCTTGAGTTGGGCACGGTGATATTTGCTTTAGCAAAATGGCGACACTATCTTTATGGAATTAAGTTTGAGGTATTCACCAATCACAAGAGTCTTCATTATTTGTTCACGTAAAAGGACTTAAACATGAGACAACGTCGGTGGATGGAATTCTTGGAAGACTATGATTATGTCATACAATATCATCCGGGGAAGGTGAATGTAGTTGCGGACGCCTTGAGTCGAAAAGTAAAGATTGCTAATCTTGAGGTTGATTCCTATAAGGGAGAAGCCGAGATCCTTGTTTCACAACCGAGGTTGGCTAACATCACTATAAGACTGGATTTGAGGCAACAAATCCTATATGCTCAATCGACGGATGTGTGGATTCAAAGATAAGTGGTTCGGGCAAGAGCTAATCCAAAATCCAAGTTTGGATTCGCTGATTCGGGGATCTTTAGGTACAAAGGCCGAGTATGTATACCGGATGGGTTACAAAGGTTAGTGCTTGAAGAAGCACATAGGACCGTTTTTACAATGCATCCGGATGGCAACAAGATGTACCGGGATCTTAAGAAGTACTTTTGGTGGCATGGTATGAAACGAGATGTGGCTAATTTTGTTAAGAGATGTGGGGTTTGTCAACGAGTTAAGGCCGAACATCAATTACCAGGGGGTAAGTAGCAACCGACACCTATACCCGAGTGGAAATGGGAACAAGTCACCATGGATTTCATGACTGGATCTCCGACAGTACGAAAGGGATTTGATGGAATTTGGGTTATTGCAGATCGCCTCACCAAATCTGCACACTTTCTGCCAATTTGATCAATCGATAAAGTGGGGAAATTAGCGGAGTTGTATCACCGAGAAATTGTGAGATTGCATGGGATACCCACTAGCATCATTTCAGATAGAGACCCTCGATTTACTTCAAAGTTGTGGAAGGTTCTTAATAGATTGTGGGGTACGAAGTTGAAGTTTAGCACCGCCTTTCACCCGTAAACCGATGGACAAACCGAACGGGTAATTAAGTTTCTTGAGGATTTGTTAAGGGCTTGTGTATTGGATTTTTCGGATGAGTGGGATAAGCAATTAACTTTGATCGAATTCGCCTACAACAATAGCTATCAATCTTCAATTAAGATAGTACCGTATGAGGCATTGTATTGCCGTAAGTGCAGATCATCTTTTTATTGCGATCTTGAGTAATAGAAATGGACCAAGGAAGACGGTTTAGAGCGAGGAACCGAACCCGATGTCATTAAGGGAGCAATTGAGAAAGTGGAAAAGACTAAGCAACATATGAAAGCAGTACAAGACCGGCAAAAGAGTTATGCCGATCGAAGAAGGAAAGATTTGAAATTTGAAGTGGGTGACCGGGTTTTCTTAAAGGCAACACCTAGGAAGGGTTTCTCACGAATTGGAAAGGGTGGTAAGTTGAATCCGAGATTCATTGGTCCATTTGAGATTGTGGAACGTATTGGAGAAGTTGCTTATCGCTTGGATTTGCCTCCGAATCTCACGGGAATTCATAATATGTTTCATATATCACAATTGAGGAAGTATTTTGGGATGAGATGGAGACTATGCCAATTAAGAGATACAATTAGATTCGGACTTAACATTTAAGCAACAACCGGTGAAAATTTTGGATAGGAAGGTTTAAGAGTTGAGGAATCAACAAATCCCGTTGGTTAAGGTACTTTGGAAATATCTCAAATCCGAAGAAGCGACATGGGAAACTGAAGAGAAGAAGCGGAGTTTTCATCCTGAGTTGTTTTTCGATGGTAAATCTGGGGACCAGATTTCTTTAAGGACGGGAGGTTGTGACGCCCTGTTTCTCGACCAAGGTAAGTTTTGGTACGTGAGTGAACGATTTACCTTTCTTTGCATGAATTATGTGAAATTATGCCTTAATTGGGTAACCATTTTGTGCTTATATGAAATACGTGACTATTTGCTATGTTAATTATGTGTTCATACTGTTCTTATTGGGCTTTGATAGCATGCTTCGCGATTAATCGAAATTATGTGCTTATTTGGACATTAAAGCATAATTTAGGGACTAAATGGTAAATTTATTTTTTGAGCCTGGAACTGGATATAACTTAATAAAATTGGATAGACAATTTGATTATGAGTTTGTGGGTTCTTGAATCGCTCAATTTGGAGTTCGGACGAAGAAGTTATGGCCATTTTACGAAAAGTCAACCTTTTAAGCCTCAATCGTTGACCTTCGACCCAATTTCGAATTTAACCCAATTTGAGACCCAATTTAACTCTTAACCCGCTCCAATTGACCCAGTTCGTGACCCTAGTAGCTGACCCAATTTACTAAATCATATTTTAACATTCTCAAACCATATTACGTTATTTTGCAATATTCAAACCCTCTCTCCCTCACTTTTTTTTTTTTCTCAAGACCATTCATATTCACTCAAGAACACTCCAAGCCATCTTCAAGAGACAAGATTGGCAATTGAAGCTAGAGATTCAAGGTTGAAGAATGAGTTATTCTCTTCGATTATCAACTCTTAAGGTAAGAAATGTTTGAGTTTGAATGTGGGTCATCTTCTTTGAACTTGAAGCTCGAATATAGAATCTAGGGTTCATGTTAGACGGGTTAAACTCGAATTTGTTAATGGAAATATGATTCTTGTGATGCTAGGAACGAGTTGGAATAAGAATTTCTTGTTTTCATGCTTGTTTGAAGAATCCACCATTGATGACCTTTGAAGCTTTCTTGGGAATTCTTGCATGTTCATGTTCATGTTTGTTTTAGTTTGATTTGGTGTTTAATTCTTATTCCTTGAGTAATTTCATGAAGAATGTGATTAATTCCTTTGAGTTTCTTGCATGATTGAAGATTTCACCATTGATGAGTTTGAAGCTTGAATGCTTGAAGAAGATGAAGTTCATATGAGCAAATCGTTGGATTTCTTGATAAGATATTTATTCCTAGATGCTCTTGTTATGTTATTTGATGTTTAATTTCGTTTATTCAAGCTATATGAGCTTTGGAGCATGATTTTGGAGCATTTGGAGTGCATTTTTCGTCTTGTTCATACATATGTTCGTAGTGGTGTTTTGCAACAGTAGCATTCCAAATGGGGGTTTCGATTTTGAACTAAAGCCCCAAACCCCCCGTGTGGGAGGCCTCTGTCACGGAATTCCCAGCCACACGGGCGTGTGGGGTGTGTGTGTAAAGTCCACACGGGCGTGTAGAGGGCCTTAGGTCCCATTTTTGTGTTTTTGTGATCTTGATCGTTTTGCTTCGTTTTCGCTTCTTTTCACTTCTCACACCCCTAGCATGATATATATGACTTGGAATCATGGTTATATGCATTGTAATGTCTTGCATACCTCGATTATGTGTAATGATGTGATAAGTATGGTTCACATGTTGTTATTTGCTTATCTTATGACTTGAAAGCTTGTTATATGACTTATATGATGTTGTTTGATCGTAAATGCTCACTTATGTTATCTTAGGACAATCATTTGCACATCATGAGCATATTTGCATTATCTTGAGACCGTCCATCGTCTTGATTGGTTTCGAGTCGTGCCTTACCTTTGTTAGGCAGTGAGTCTCCGGTTGACTGGCTTGTTGCTCGTGGTTGGCCTTTGAAGTTCTTGGTGAAGGTGAGGAGTTATATATATATGAAATGTTTACAAATTGTGGGCACCTATAGCCTATCATGTTTGATGGTTTTAAACTACCATTTTCAAAGCATATATGTAGTAGGATAAGCCAAGTTTTGTGTGTGTTGCTCATATTATGGTTATTGTATATGGAAAATGGTTTGCAGGTAAAACTTGAGTTGGTATATGGGATAAGTACCCAAAATGCTTTTGGAACTTTCATTGAGTATTATGTACGTAAGAGTTGTGTAGCGAGGTTTGTTGCCCCATCCAAGGATGCTTGCTTGGTTGGATGTTATAACCGGGAAGGCAAAGGGCCGACGGATGTCCTCATTCAAAGTTCCCACATGTAAGAATTTGTTAACTAAAACTCCGAGGAGGTTTCGGGATTAAGGTTTGCAAGGGAGAGGTCGGTTTCATGGACCCGTCTCTTCACATGGTAAGGATGTTCGGGGGCCGTACACCCACGACATCAACGGTGTAAGGATGGATTGGTTTGATTTCGAATGGCGTGGGAAGTAAGGATGGAGTGCTCGTACTCGTCGAGCCGGTGCTTTGGTTCATGATTCATTTTATAAAACTTGCATTTATTTTGAAAATAAGTGGGATCATGAACGTCTTTGTTTAGAGCATGCATTGAACCTCTTATATCACTTATATTATGTCCCTTCTCCTAACCGGTTCCTTTTGAACTGACCTCCTTTACCTTCGTGTCCGCAGGTTATGTTTTGGAGTCATGCTAGGCGGGGTCTTACTTGAGAGTTTTGTGTCGAGTCTAGCTTGTACTCATTATGTTGATACATACTTTACGTTTATGTTATGTTTCGGGATTTATGGATTTAGCATGTATGATAATATATTATGCTAGTTTGGACCGTGTTGGCCATTTGGTTGATTTTACAATTCCGCACTTGAGCATTTTGTGCTGGACCGTGATGGTCACCTTATTTGATGAATGAATGAATTTATGCACTTGTTATGTTTTGATTTAAGCTTCCGCGTACTTGTGTATGATTTACTCACTTTGTGAGTCTAGTACTGCCTAGCTAGGTTGTCCGTTTGTCACCGCTTGCTTCGGTCCCGGGTATATGGATGGCAATTCTATATACAAGCTAGGTCCGTAGCGCCGGATAGGCGTGGATGCCCTCGTTGGGGTGTTACAGGATTCCATGTACTGTAATCAAGTTTGGACCTTGGTTGATCCACCTGATGGGATCAGGCCCATAGGGTTCAAATGGATACATAAGCGCAAACTTGGAGTAGATGGAAGCGTGGCAGCCTTTAAAGCAGGATTAGTTGCTAAGGGTTTCACTCAAAGACTAGGTGTAGACTTTGATGAAACCTTCTCACCGGTTGCAATGTAAAAATCCATTCGGATCTTGATTGTCATTGTTGCATATTATGACTACGAGAAATGGCAAATGGATGTGAAAACTGCCTTTCTCAATGGAGACATTGACAAAGACATTTACATGGAGCAACCTATGGGTTTCACATTCAGTGGGAGCGAACAAAAGGTTTGCAAGCTCCAACGTTTAATCTATAGATTGAAACCAGCTTCTAGGAATTGGAACATTCGATTTGATGAAGCGGTCAAATCGTTTGGCTTTATTCAAAATCCGAATGAGTCCTCCGTGTACAAGAAAGAATTGGAAACCTTGGTTCAATTTATGATACTTTATATAGTTGACATCCTCCTCATTGGGAATGCAAAGGATGACATGAAAGTAACAAAGTCATGGTTATCGAACCAATTTGAGATGAAGGATCTTGGTGATGCATCCTACATTCTCGGTATAAAGATCTATCGGGATAGATCTAGGAGATTGCTAGGATTATTACAGTCGGTTTACATAGATAAAGTACTAAAGAGGTTTAGTATGGAAGATTCCAAATGTGGGAAACTTCCAATGGGCTCGGGAACAGTTCTTTCGAAGAAGCTGTGTCCCAGGACTGAACTTGAAAAGTCCAGGATGTCCAAAATTCCTTATACATCAGCAATAGGAAGCATAATGTATGCAATGTTATGTACTCGACCGGATGTGGCTTTTGCACTCAACGTGACTAGTCGATTCCAATCTGACCCTGGTGAAGGTCACTGGACTGCTGTAAAGAACATCCTGAAGTAATTGAGAAGAACAAAGGATTTGTTCTTGGTTTACGAAGGCCAGTAAGATCTTGTCATTAGAGGATTCTGTGATGAAAGCTTTGAATCGGACATGGATGACTTTAAATCTACGTCAGGATACATATTCTGCCTGAATGGCGGAGCAGTGAGTTGGAAAAGTTCCAAGCAAGCGACCACTGTAGATTCGACCACTGAGGCCGAATACTTAGCTGCAAATGATACTTCTAAGGAAGGTGTTTGGGTAAGAAACTTCATCCACGAGATGGGTGTAGTTCCAAGCATTAAAGACCCCGTTACGGTGTTTTGTGACAACATAGGGGTGGTTGCTCAAGGAAGAGAACCAAGATCTCACAAAAGGACTAAGCACATTTTGAGGAACTATCACTTAATTCGTGATATAATCAAGAGAGGAGATGTGCAAATTGAAAGGGTCACATCGACAGAGAACATGGCCGATCCACTTACTAAAGCCCTTAGTCAACAGGCTTTCGAAGTACATCTTCAGAAGATGGGACTTAGATTAGCACCTGAATAGCTTTGACGGGCAAGTGGGAGATTGCTAGGAATAGTGCCCTTAAAGCAGTGTTTATGTTTTACTATTTCCTTGTAAAATCACAAACAGCGTTTGAATAATAAACGAGGTGATTTTGTTCATAGGCAATCACTTCTTTATGTGCTTATTTATGTCTGTTTGGGTTGACTGTGTTTTGCATGTTTTGAACTCTTGTAGCACCCGAAACGCTAGGTAGCCACATCCCCCGCACTATAGTTCAATCCACATATGGAACGAGCACCCATACATGAATCAAGCCTATAGCGAACTGGAGACAATAAAAAAAACAATCTAACTTACCAGCTAGGCGGGACTAACCCTCAATTAATTACAACAATGCAATACGAGTAGAGCGGAAGCATAATAGACATATCATCATTCACGTCTCAATCTCCAATAACTTTATCATCTACAATCTTCAAAATATCATAAGTAAGTCATAATAATACATAAGTACCATACTAAGTCCTCAACAATACATATGCATCAATTAAGTACTATGAACAAGCTAGACCCGAAAATAAAGACCTGACTCAATCTCGCCTATCAAGCACCCTGCAAACCTGAAAATGTGAGGTGTCAGTCTATGAAAGACTGAGTGAGGGGTTTATAAATAAATATTAGCACAATTACCATGCGAGCCATAATATTGTGTAAGTTTTTATAAAAGGAAGTGATGTGAATCATGATGAACCGCGGCCATATCTTGTCCCAAATGAAGAGCTGGACCGATCCACAACTCAAGGAGATAGCATACAAATGGAACAAAGTTATGGTGGTCCAATTACAAGAGCTCGGGCCAAAATTATCCAAGAGGAAGTTGGAAATCTCTTAAACCAATTTGCTCAAACTGGACTCCAACCTTCAAGATGGGCTGCTGAACTAAATTCAGAATACTTCAATGTTTTTATGTCCAATTCCTAAAGTCCAAAGTGTGGAAATGATGTAATTCGGCCCTAAGCCTATTATAGTATTATTTGGGCCTTTATTTTATCATTATTTAGCTGCATATTAGTTTATTTAAGCCCACTTTTGTAAGCCTTCATGGCAAGTGGCGGGAATAGCTTGTGTCCTTTAGTATTCTAGTGTCTCTTAGGTTTCCATGCATGCATCTTTATATTCGGCATTGTAACTTGTTTTTCTTTCAATCAAGAAGTAAAATTATTGAATTTTCATTCAAGTGAGATTTTTCTCTCAAGTTCTTTGCTGAACGACATTAGGGTTTCAAACCCCTTTCCCGGATAACGTTATTTCTCGACTCCTTATAGTCGACGGGGTGCGTTACTTACAATCTGATAGTGTTGGTTCTTTGCTCAATATAGCAAACGGGTCACACTCCTCTTATTTTCAACCTTGAATTGGACGATCAGATTCAAGAACTCCAAGTATTGATATAGGGTTTCACGGCAAGTACGTGGAGTTCGTATCAGGAAGCCATATAAGTTCAAATAATAAAGAAGATCTCACCCGAGATTACAACTATCCCATTTACAATTCAATCAATTCAATCAGTAGCCCGGCGAGTGAGGGCAATTCTCCAACCTTTGTCCAGTAGTGAATAATACATGCTTTAGTTGACATTCAAAGGTGATCATGCAATTCATTACAGTGTACAAGTTGCAGTTTCATGAACCCTTTTTCCTCCGGGTGATGGTGGGCTTGCAAGACCCAACCATCTAATCATGTTGTACGTCGGGAACATGACTCCCACGCACTGGATTTCTTCCTCCACCAAACCTCCTGGTGGATTCAGAGGTGATCCCAACATGGTGAGGATAGTGCAAGAGTTACCCGTCAGCCCTTGCTTTCCCGATTGACACAATACACTACCCTCGGGCCCAAAGTGAACATGCTTACTCGCCCAATCATGGTTGATTCAATACAATAACATGGCTTGTTTGATTCAATACAATAAAATGGCTTGCTTGCAATCGTTTAGATTTGGAAAACTATAGTTATAAATTTACATTTTGGCCGAAAACACCACATAGGGTTGTATGGTTCTATATATCTAGAAATTAAACCTCACCTAACGAGCGACGGAACAAGACAAGGATACAAGAAAGTGCCCAAACGATCAATGATCTCCACCCTGGAGAAAAACTTAATGAAAGAAAGAAGAGGAGAAAGGATGGTATGATGATGATCCTTCAAAGCATGCAATTCTTCCAAAGATTTAGCTTGAAATGAGATGAAATCTTCCCTCCTTCTCTTGGTGTTTTGAAACGTGATTTAGTGTGTGTGAGTGTGTGAGGTTTTGATGAAATGGGATGAATGGATTGCAAGAGATGAAATGTATATGATATAATATGTATGTAATGTAATGTATAGATATATAACTTATATTTATAAAGTAAAAGTAGATATTATGTATAATATATATAAATGTGTATGTGTATATATGATGAGAGTGTAAAAGTCTTGCATGATTGTGATTATTGCAACTAGACCCTTATTTACTTATTTAATTACATGTTAGAAGTTAGTGGAATGAGGGTGTCAATGGAATTATATTATATAATGATCAAGTGGATGCTCATATATATATATATAAGTTGTAGAAATATATAGTCAAGTATAAAATATCTATCTATGTATGCATGATTCATTTATTTTATTAATGCAATTAAGTCCACATTATGAGAATAGATCAAGTAAGGTCATATAATCAAATAAATCGTGTATGGCTATTAATTCACGTATCACTCAAATACGAGTTATGCAATAATTCATATAATGTCACGCAATGCATAACTAGAAAAATTGGAGCGTTACAACTCTCCCCCCCCCCCCCCCCCCTTAAGAGGACCTGGTCCCCAGGTCCAATGTCTAGTTCTGAAGTTTAAAGCACGCAATGAGAGAGCCCCGTCTCTCAAACAAGTAATGAAAGAGAACCCCATCTCTCTAGCAAGCTTGGAGAGAACCCCATCCCTTTAACACGCAGTGAGAGAACCCCGTCTTTCAAACAAGCACGAGAGAACCCCGTCTCTCAAACAACAAAACCACAACCTAAAAGAACAATTGAAGAAACACTCACGCCAACCATCTGAGAAACAGGTAGGAAAATAGCAAGCACATTAATTGTCGTTCATACAAAGGCAATTAACAATTAACAAGAATCCATATACGACATTACTAAAATACATGATGCATATGATATGCATGTTTAGATGTACCGTTCATCCTTGGTTAGAATTCTTTCATGGTGCCGATTCGGTTGAACACTTGATTCGTTGGAGATTTTCTTCTAACCATAGTGTCAATTGCCTTGAAATCCCCGATATGTTTGATTCTTCAATGATCATATGATTTCCATCCACGACTAGGTCTCTTATCTCTACCAACATCACATTCCAAGGCTCCAAGTCTTGAGGGTACACTTGGTCTTAGCCCAGTCAGTTCATTCTTCTCTAGGAATTACACTTAACTTTCTCGGTTGCTTGGGATCTCTCCTAGTTATTCCACTTCCATTGCTCGGTTGAATTGACCCTCACTTTTTCCCTTATAGAATATGATGATTAAGTCGGTTTCTCTTACCCAATAACTTCCTTACCAACTCCAAAAAAAAATCCTTTCACAATTCTATCATCTCCAAGGCATGAGACACGTTACACCATACACAATTCTTTCAACCTTAGGCGATTAGGTTTGTGCGTGTCCGGTAATAGGATACCAACGACATTGATTCCATGACCAAAGTCATCATTGATCATCTCCTATCTTGTCTTATCAATTCAATTCCCCAACCACTTCTTGATTCCGCATCTTTATCTTTCGAAGTACATGTCTCTTCCAATATCATTCATGAAGTATTTACCCAACTCGACCTTGAAGTTCATCAGGTACCAAACTCTCCTAATTTCTCCCTTATCACTTCTGTAGAATTCCTGTTACTTGTTGACTCTTGAATCTCCATTCTCGCTTCTAGAAATGATCCGTTTGGGCCCAACTAAGCATTTAAATCATCTCCCGGTCATGCTCTCCCTCTTAAAAGCTCCTATCCCAATTCCTTGAACTCGTTCTGTTGCTTCTTGGATCGAATACTTACGACCACTTCAACTTAGCTTCTTCCTCAAAGAGGTTCTACCAAAGCCACATACCTGGTAATCCTACTCACATTCACTTTGGAGTGATCCGTAGGGGTAGTAACTCACTTCTTACGTTTCAAACTCCATCTCTACTTTCCCTGAGCCTCTGAATTCCCTTTTCTTTCATTCTCTAAGCTCTACAGCCCAAAATTCTTCTTACCTTGATTTGGCAATAGCTCGGTTGAGGTATCACTTGATGGGAAAGCGAAGAAAACTTCCTATCAAGTAAACACTAAACGATGCATGTCGGATTAAGATTCCAATGCACATACCACTCAAAATGGCAACACCTTAAAGAATCACAACAAGTAGAGATGCACGCACGCATATAATTAAGGGAATTTAATTAATTTAATGCGAGGTATGATGCACGTGCGATAAATGCATTGAATCTGTCAACGTTGTAGCGATAGGCTTTAAACCGGCACTTGTTCCTTATTTGTTGAATTACAAGCTTTTGTCAAGTTTGTTGGTCATCTCTCGTTACCCACGGTCTTCCAATTCTTTAAAATTCTATATCCTCAACCCATACATTTCCATCGCCTGGGATTGGAACTTTTTTTTTTTTAACCCGATTCTTTTCCAAGTATCGATCTCTAAGTATTGCCCGAATCTTCACCACAATTATCTCCTCGATCGAAGTTTCCTTGTATCACTTGTATAACCTTATAATCCGAGATTGTAATTCTTGAATTCAAATTCTTTTCCACTTATGAAGTTAGTATCCCAACTTCTCTCAAGGGACTAATCTCCCATCGTTGTCCCGACTTCATTTAGGCTACCTCGGTTGAAGTCCTCTCAATTTACTCTTTTTGAACTTGAATTGGTTGTATGACTTGTCTTTCTTCACGGTTTTCATTTGTTGCTCCATATCTCCCAATTTACCTCACCATATAGCAATTCATCTTGGATCCAAAAATTAACTCAATTTAACTGAAGATAGAATCTTAAGTATCTTGGCTTTCCATGAACTTGAACCCACTACATTAATCATCAATCTTCTTTACTCCTTTATATCCGTCTTCCTTTTTAACCCGAAATCCAAAATATCCTGATTCTTTGTAGAGCTACATTGATTACTTCAATGTTCTATTCTTCTACTTGTTGTTTCCAAGAACCCAAAATAGATCAATTTCTTAAATCTTCCCAATTGATCCGAACCCTATTTCAAAGTCCAAAGTGTCTCGATTCATCTCAAACTTAATTCACAAACTTCGACCTCAACCCGAATCATTTGAGTTACTTTCCTCTCACATCTTAATTTTAGTTCCAACTAGTAGAAGATCCTCGACTTATTTGAAAGTCCAAACCTTAAATCCTTAGTAACCGCAAAACTTCCTTCTCTCTATCTCTTGAGTTAAACGAACCTCTTGTCCCCGGTGAACCAACTTCTTTAATAATGTGGTCTCACATGTTTATTTTGCAAGTTATAAACATCACTCTTTGTTGATGGCAACATCGAACCCAAACATCTTCGAGACTCTATTCATCTTTCTCCTAAGTGAATGTTCCATTGATACCATAGCTTGCAAACTTTCCTCTTTATCCTCTAACTTCTTAGAGCTTGTGAATTACTACCGCAATTAATTCTTCTATTCCGGATCTTATCACTTGAATTAGAACCCAATTAGAGAAATCCATGGCTCCTGAATTCTTGCATGAAGTTCCCCGGTTCATTCCTTACAACTTCAAAGCGAAAGAAAGAAGCTTGCGGTAGATTGAAGTTGTCGTAGAAATTGGTCATGGTTTGACATGATCTTTATAGCCTATAATCACAACTTGTCTCAAATATAAATGCATGGGGTTAATACATGCTCATGCCACATAATTGATACCAAAGCCACAAATTTGATGCAAAATGCAACAAATAATTCAACAAGATTTAAAGTAAAACAAGTTGACGCAAAAAATTTCAGCAATTTAATATCAATGAATCAACAACTAATGCCAAGAATCAATGCAATGCACAAATTATCAAGTAGTTCAAATAGTTCAAGTAGATTCAAGTAAGTTCACATAGAATGCAAAACTCTCACATTATCAAATAATCCTATGCCGTACGCCTTAGACTCACAAGACACGACACGACGCTAGAACCGCGGTTTTGTAACAGAGCTCTGATACCACCTTAAGATGTAGCACCCGGAACGCTAGGTAGCCACATCCCCCGCACTATAGTTCAATCCACATATGGAACGAGCACCCATACATGAATCAAGCCTATAGCGAACTGGAGACAATAAAAAAAACAATCTAACTTACCAGCTAGGCGGGACTAACCCTCAATTAATTACAACAATGCAATATGAGTAGAGCGGAAGCATAATAGACATATCATCATTCAAGTCTCAATCTCCAATAACTTTATCATCTACAATCTTCAAAATATCATAAGTAAGTCATAATAATACATAAGTACCATACTAAGTCCTCAACAATACATATGCATCAATTAAGTACTATGAACAAGCTAGACCCGAAAATAAAGACCTGACTCAATCTCGCCTAGCACGCACCCTGCAAACCTGAAAATGTGAGGTGTCAGTCTATGAAAGACTGAGTGAGGGGTTTATAAATAAATATTATCACAATTACCATGCGAGCCATAATATCGGGGTAAGTTTTTATAAAAGGAAGCCATATAAGTTCAAATAATAAAGAAGATCTCACTCGAGATTACAACTATCCCATTTACAATTCAATCAATTCAATTAGTGGCCCGGCGAGCGAGGACAATTCTCCAACCTTTCTCCAATAGTGAACAATATATAGTTTAGTTGACATTCAAGGGTGATCATGCAACTCATTACAGTGCACAAGTTGCAGTTTCATGAACCTTTTTTCCTCTGCGTGATAGTGGGCTTGCAAGACCCAACCATTCAATCATGTTGTACGTCGGGAACATGACTCCCACGCACGGGATTTCTTCCTCCACCAAACCTCCTGGTGGATTCAGAGGTGATCCCAAGATGGTGAGGATAGTGCAAGAGTTACCCGTCAGCCCTTGCTTTCCCGGTTGGCTCAATACACTACCCTTGGGCCCAAAGTGAAAATGCTTACTCGCCTAATCATGGTTGATTCAATACAATAACATGGCTTGCTTGATTCAATACAATAACATGGCTTGCTTGCAATCGTTTAGATTTGGAAAACTATAGATATAAATATATATTTTGGCCGAAAACACCACATAGGGTTGTATGGTTCTATATATCTAGAAATTAAACCTCACCTGACGAGCGACAGAACAAGACAAGGATACAAGAAAGTGCCCAAACGATCAATGATCTCCACCCTGGAGAAAAACTTAATGTAAGAAAGAAGAGGAGAAAGGATGGTATGATGATGATCCTTCAAAGCATGCAATTCCTCCAGAGATTTAGCTTGAAATGAGATGAAATCTTCCCTCCTTCTCTTGGTGTTTTGAAACGTGATTTGGTGTGTGTGAGTTGTGAGGTTTTGATGAAATGGGATGAATGGATTGCAAGAGATGTAATGTATAGATATATAATGTAGCACCCCAGACGGAGGATACCATATCCCCCGCACTAGAACTCAGACTCAGTCATGAAATAGGAAGTCTATGCCTGAATCCGAATCATAGCGAATGGGAGACCAACTCACACACTAGGCTAGGCGGATCTAACTTGCCAAACTCAGAGTGCGGAAGCAATTAAAACCAACAACAATAGATAGCAGAAGCATTTAAAACAAGACATGCAAAGCAGGTGACGGGTTCAACTAGCATAAATACCTAGTCCCGAACATCATATCATCATAACATAATAATCCAACATAAGTAATAGCAAAGTATCTAACAGCAGCCAAGTACTAGAATTCTAACCCCACATGGGTATAAGTCTAAGTAGAGCATATAACATAAGCTTCAGATGTGAAACATAAATACATAACATAAGTAAAGTATGCGATACATGCATCCTAACACCGACTAGACTGACAAGTGTGACTCAGAAGACTCACTTCCGCCTAGCTCAAGCCAAAAGATCCTGCAACTAAAAGATAAAATGAGGTGTCAGTTAACTGACTGAGTGAGGGGGCTAACGCACACCCACAATATATATATATAAAGAGCACAACACAGAATAAAAGGATGGACTCATGAACCGAGGATACTTGTTGCAAACCAAAACATTTCGAAATAACCCAGAAAGATATAGATATAAGTTTAGAAACCATTTTCCAGAAAGACTCTATCCCGATTCATAATTCCATAACATAATAGAACACATTCTAGGCGAGTACGAGCTTGCAACCTTTACTCCTCAGGACATAAAACAAAATCAATCCATCCTCTACACCAATGATGGAGGAGATGTACCGTCCCCAAACCATCGAGAATAAACCGTCTAAAATAGACTCGATCTCAAGGGGGTAGCGAACCCACAAGTCATCCCCGGCCTTAGTCGGAGGCTCAAGATATCACGCCTCCCCTCTCCCTGAGTCGCGCAATGATATCTCAAATGGAACTAACGCATATGGTTGGAACCCCGACGGCCCTAACCATCCCGGGGGACCCATTACCCATAGCTCTTTAGATCCACAATAAGATAGAATAGAACAGGTGCCATATATCATGGCCAACTCGCTACAGAATTATAACCCAACTGAATTTTCCAAAATGGTAAGCATATGCCTCAAAAACTGGTTTTTATACATATCCCTAAGCTGTGGAATATAAGCCACGAAGGCTCCCAACCCACGCAGCACGCACGCAAGGTCATAAACATATCATATCCAACACATACGTATTTATAATAAGGTATACTCGCATGCAGGGGTAGAGTCCAGCATGTAAAGGCCATAGGTCGCATAACTATACAAAATTCTGAACCTCACCTTGTGCAAGTAGAGTCGGAGAGTGTGAAGGGCCAAACACTCTAAATCTCGGGCCCACCAGCACCACCAAACTCTGTGACAAGACATACAGAAGCCCAGACTTAAACTCTATATGAACCAAGTAAGACGCACGACGTATCAAGAGATGAATGATATGTAATATAGAATGAAGTGTACACATAGGTCACGTAGCATAGTTCACATATTCCACCAAATCATGCAATTAACGAAGTATTAAGGTTTAACAATGCATTATGGAATGATATGAATCACATAGGTCAAGTAGCATAACACAGGATAAACTTTCATACGAAGTTATTCAATTAAAATGACGTATTATCATCTAAGAAGGGAATCGAAGTCATATCATAACATATAATTCATAAAGCATTTCAAACGGATCAAGTAAACACAAAAGAACATGCATAAAAGGGGAATAGGGGGTTGGGAACGGCCATTCCCATGCATAGTCTTGCATGGGAACGGCCATTCCCATTCATAGTCTCCTTCCCGCGGATCTCCCTAGCGAAGCTGGGAACGGCCGTTCCCAGCACAAGGCTTAAATGGGAACGGTCCTTCCCATCTTCGGTGCTGACGTCAACCCTGGCTGGGAAGGGCCGTTCCGGGCTCATGGCCTGAATGGGAACGGCCATTCTGGCCAGATCTGGGCATCTGTCTTGTGCAGATTCGAGCAAGCTTCGGGAAGAAGACAACCATGGCAAAAAATGGCCGATTTCACACCATTTAAACTATAAAATTTCCACGAAAATCATATATATTATCACATAAATCATGCTTATCATATAAATATCAACTTAGCTCAAGAACAAGGGTGATTTTGGCCAAAACTCATACAACCCATTTTCATGAAAATCAAGCTTCAACCATGGCAAGATGCATCCAAACTCACTCCTTATCATACCATCAACAACTATAGCACATATTTAACATGGAGAAACACATATTCATGCTGAAGAACTCAAGGATTCATCATTAGAGTCATATTCTTCAAGTTGGGCATAAATCACCATTTTCACAAGACTTCCTCATATAAGCTCATACATTCAATTTCATGCTAAGATTCATGGATAGAAATGAAATACACATCAAAGGAAATTCATAGCTTACCTTGGCTCTTGAAATGATGAAGAAACGAGGGAGATATGAGCTCTTGAAGGTGTAGGAAAGTCATAGATCTTCATCATCTCTTGAAGCTCTTCCATGGATGATATGATTTGTGTGAAGTGAAGATTAAAATGAAGCTAGGTTAGGGTTTTATGGTATATATATGGTGGCTAAAGATTTCTTTAGGGTTTCCAAGATATAATATGAGGCTAGATGCTTTATTAGGATTTGGGCTCAAATAAATGACTTCCGGCCCAATAGGTCAAAGTAAAAGGGTTTAAGGTCTAAACGGTTTCCGAAAAATATAAAGTAAATTCCATGGGACCCAAATCACCGAATCAAGTCCAATGGTGGTGTCGGAATTCGAATTCGAATTCCTGAACTCATATTGGTCTCGAACAACCCAAACCCGCTTAACTTGAGTTAGGCCCAAAACACACAAATAGGTCCAAGTCCTATTTAAATCCAACTCTGAAAATTAATTTAAATTCATCCAAGTTCCATTCTTAAGTTGTCATGCAAGAATTCATATTTTACCATTTTGGATTTTAGTCAATTAAGTCACATTTTCAATCAAAGTTGGAATTAAACACATAAAAAGGGAATTAAATCACATAAGTGCGTAAGGTAAACTCTCTCGTGACACATACCTGTACGATTTATCGGACGGGGCGTCACAATCTCCCCCCTTAGGAGAACCTGGTCCCCAGGTTTGTTGCTCGGCTTCAAACAAACCCGGTCACAACTTCTTCATTACCTCATTAATCTCCCAAGTTGGTTCCTCCGATTTCTGTCCTTTCCACAACCCGATCTTGAATCTCATCCGGATACTTCAAAATCATCAAGTTCGAAGTAAATGGTAATTCTTCTATCGTAAGAACAGTCGACTCTTCGGTGTAGGACCAACGTCTCTTCAAGGACGTCCCGTTCTTGCTTCTTGTAGTCCGTAATCATCGACGTGCATCGCAACCAAGACACACAGAGAGAATCCCATCTCTCAGCACAAAAGGTGAGAGAACCCCGTCTCTCGGACACATAAAGTGAGTGAACCCCGTCTGTCAGCATAAGTTGGACAGATTCCAGCATCTTCCAACATTCTAGTTCAAGAAATTCCAGCATTTCTCAAACCCCTAAATTCAAGAGAATCCAACATCTCCCAAATATCTAAGTACAAGAGAATCCAACATCTCTCGTGCACAAAACTCAGAAAGAATCCAACATTTTTCTATCACATAAATAGAGAGAATCCTACCTCTCTCCAACCCATAAAAAGATGGAGCCTAAGGTCTCTCTTGCACATAAATCCACTGATCAGTTATTCATACATAAACACATCATAGTAACACTTGACGAAAAGTATGCGATGCATGTTTGGTGTACCTTATACAACTGATATCGGTGTCCCTTGAGTATAGATTCAATGCTCATACCTCAACTCAAGGGGGATATCGCGATGGAATCCCTATAAAATAAGGTTACAGTATGTATGTATGTTATATGGGAAGTTAGTGAGCAATCAAGAGAGTTTTAACTCACATAGGCATGAATAGTTCACATAAGTACATAACTCATTCATTTCAGCAATGGTTCATAACGAGTAGAAATTTCAAGTTACAAATACTAGATTAGGTATCCAAGTTATCACAATTAAAACAACAATGGTCGTCACCCACATCAAGTAAAACAAGGTAAGAGTATTTAAGTGATGCATGTATGCAAATGCCATGAATGCTTAGCGTACCGATCACCATAGTGTCAAACTCTTGACAGGAAGTTGAGACGAAGTGGTAGGACTTGATTAAGTCGATAATGATGCAATCTTCGTCATCCAAACTTCTTATCTTAAATCTTTTGATGTGAAGAGGCAATTCAGCAATTATGCCCATCATCCAACTCTCTACTACACCATAATCCTTGCTCAACCAGAATCATCCACAGTCTCCTTCAAGAACTCCGACTTATGTGTGAAACCTTAGTCTGCTCATCCTCAAGGAATTGTCCATAATTCGATTGCCAATCAGAAATCTATCTCAGAGCTACGTTGGACGATCGTGGTATTAGGCACTTCCCAAAGCAATTCATGGGTATATGATTCTAAAACTTGAATAAAGTCTTTCGGCAACTAAATGTTCTATTCCCACCTCAACAGAGTCTTCCATCTCAGCTTGAAGAAAACACTCAGAGAGCTAACAACCAATCTTGTCTTGTTAACTCTAAACGGCACCAAAACCTTCAACACTCACCGATGGTTTGTAGCTTGTTGCTTAAGTAACATGGTTACCTATCCACATTCCTCGAACTTGATCGGATCTTATTTGATCGAATTTTTTTACATTAACTCGTTTCCTTCAACAAGGTGACTACTTCCAAATAAACGAATCATCAAGGCGAAAGCTCATCAAACTCCTTCAAAACGGTTCTACTTGATCAGATTCTCCTCCATTGACCCATTTCCTCGACAAGGTGACTACTTTCAGATGAACGAATCCTCAAGGTTAAAATTCGTCAAACTTCATTCTTCAATTGACTTTAAGATAGTAAGTCAATATAGTAAATCTCATTCCTTCAACTCTGAACCTTTTCATGAACATTGATCTTGGTAAAAAACCCTTTCATCTTCGAATTATGGTATGTTTTCGTTGTAGTGGCAATAGGCAGTGTTGACGGAGGGAAATCTTAGTGTTGACTTGATGTGAATCATGATGAACCGCGGCCATATCTTGTCCCAAATGAAGAGCTGGACCGATCCACAGCTCAAGAAGATAGCATACAAAAGGAACAAAGTTATGGTGGTCCAATTACAAGAGCTCGGGCCAAAATTATCCAAGAGGAAGTTGGAAATCTCTTAAACCAATTTGCTCAAACTGGACTCCAACTTTCAAGATGGGTTGCTGAACCAAATTCAGAATACTTCAATGTTTTTATGTCCAATTCCTAAAGTCCAAAGTGTGGAAATGATGTAATTCGGCCCTAAGCCTATTATAGTATTATTTGGGCCTTTATTTTATCATTATTTAGCTGCATATTAGTTTATTTAAGCCCACTTTTGTAAGCCTTCATGGCAAGTGGCGGGAATAGCTTGTGTCCTTTAGTATTCTAGTGTCTCTTAGGTTTCCATGCATGCATCTTTATATTCGGCATTGTAACTTGTTTTTCTTTCAATCAAGAAGTAAAATTATTGAATTTTCATTCAAGTGAGATTTTTCTCTCAAGTTCTTTGCTGAACGACATTAGGGTTTCAAACCCCTTTCCCGGATAACGTTATTTCTCGACTCCTTATAGTCGACGGGGTGCGTTACTTACAATCTGATAGTGTTGGTTCTTTGCTCAATATAGCAAACGGGTCACACTCCTGTTATTTTCAAGCTTGAATTGGACGATCAGATTCAAGAACTCCAAGTATTGATATAGGGTTTCACGACAAGTACGTGGAGTTCGTATCATGACTCATAGGGCACCCTGAAATTCAAACACTAAATTCGATGCATGCGGGTTAAAGATGCAAATGAAATGTAACACATAAATCACGTAAATGCAACAATTAGTTGCAATTTATAAAGCACATAAAATAAGATGTTGCATAATCAAAGTCATAATGTGCACACAATCATATAATCACGAAATAATTCATGCTGAAGGGTCAAAATATCAAGTCAAACAAATGCAATGCGCAGTTATTCCTATACCGTACGATCTAGACATACTCAACACGACTCAAGAGCTCGGTTTTGTAACCTAGAGCTCTGATACCACTTAAGGATATAGCACCCCAGATGGAGGATACCACATCCCCCGCACTAGGACTCAGACTCAGTCATGAAATAGGAAGTCCATGCCCGAATCCGAATCATGGCGAACGGGAGACCAACTCACACACTAGACTAGGCGGATCTAACTTGACAAACTCATAGTGCGGAAGCAATTAAAACCAACAACAATAGATAGCGGAAGCATTTAAAACAAGACATGCAAAACAGGTGACGGGTTCAACTAGCATAAATACCTAGTCCCGAATATCATATCATCATAACATAATAATCCAACATAAGTAATAGCAAAGTATATAACAGCAGCCAAGTACTAGAATACTAACCCCACACGGGTTTAAGTCTAAGTAGAGCATATAACATAACCTTCAGGTGTGAAACATAAATACATAACATAAGTAAAGTATGCGACATATGCATCCTAACACCGACTAGACTGACAAGTGTGACTCCGAAGACTCACTTCCGCCTAGCTCAAGCCAAAAGATCCTGCAACTAAAAGATAAAATGAGGTGTCAGTCAACTGACTGAGTGAGGGGGGCTAACGCACACCCACAATATATATATAAAAAGCACAGCACAGAATAAAAGGATGGACTCATGAACAGAGGATAGGTGTTGCATACCAAAGCATTTCGAAATAACCCAAATAGATATAGATATAAGTTTAGAAACCATTTTCCAGAAAGACTCTATCCCGATTCATAATTCCATAACAGAATAGAACACATGCTCGGTGATGTGAATCATGATGAACCGCGGCCATATCTTGTCCCAAATGAAGAGCTGGACCGATCCACAACTCAAGGAGATAGCATACAAATGGAACAAAGTTATGGTGGTCCAATTACAAGAGCTCGGGCCAAAATTATCCAAGAGGAAGTTGGAAATCTCTTAAACCAATTTGCTCAAACTGGACTCCAACCTTCAAGATGGGCTGCTGAACCAAATTCAGAATACTTCAATGTTTTTATGTCCAATTCCTAAAGTCCAAAGTGTGGAAATGATGTAATTCGGCCCTAAGCCTATTATAGTATTATTTGGGCCTTTATTTTATCATTATTTAGCTGCATATTAGTTTATTTAAGCCCACTTTTGTAAGCCTTCATGGCAAGTGGCGGGAATAGCTTGTGTCCTTTAGTATTCTAGTGTCTCTTAGGTTTCCATGCATGCATCTTTATATTCGGCATTGTAACTTGTTTTTCTTTCAATCAAGAAGTAAAATTATTGAATTTTCATTCAAGTGAGATTTTTCTCTCAAGTTCTTTGCTGAACGACATTAGGGTTTCAAACCCCTTTCCCGGATAACGTTATTTCTCGACTCCTTATAGTCGACGGGGTGCGTTACTTACAATCTGATAGTGTTGGTTCTTTGCTCAATATAGCAAACGGGTCACACTCCTCTTATTTTCAACCTTGAATTGTACGATCAGATTCAAGAACTCCAAGTATTGATATAGGGTTTCACGGCAAGTACGTGGAGTTCGTATCATTTGGTATCTAGAGCTTAGGTTTCCATCCAAGGTTATGTATCCGTATCTTTTATCTTTTGTATAATTTCTTTTCATTATTGTTATATTGCTGCAAAAAAAATCGAAGAAGGCAAAAAAAAAAAAAAAAAAAACGAAAAAAAAAAAAAAAAAAAAAAAAAAAAAACGAAAAAAAAAAAGAGAGCAGCATTGTTTCAGTCATTTTCTTTGTAATCTCAAATCATAAGTCATGTGGATTTGTTTGCTTGTATCTTTTTAGTTGTAACAGTTCGTTTGTGACAATTTTATCACCCTTATTGATTCATTCATCTTAAGGATTATTTGGTTGAGGGATCTGAAATTTCTTGTGTCTTTCTTCAAGAATTGAGAGAAAAGAGTGGTAAAAGGCTTGAGTTGTGAGCACAAAAGAGGGAAAAAGCCATATTTTTGAGTGATACACGAGCGTGAGTGACTCTAAACGAGGGCAAACACGTGAGGGAGTGTTGTGAGGTAATTTTTACTAACGATTTTTCTTGCAGGTTTAAAACATGACGGAAGAACGAAATGAACAGCCTCCAATGGACGTTAACTTTGTCCTCCGTGCAATGCAACAACAATTTGATAGGTTGAACGTACAATTTGGTGAGATCCGGGATCGATTGGATCAAAATGATGAACGGGTGACTGAATTACAACAAAATGCTCTCCCGGCTAGGAGACCAAACCGACGACCAGCCGATTTGGGTATCAATCCTCGTGATGGATTTGATGATGAGGAAGATGACTTAGATGAGGCTGCATCAAATGCCTCTTCAAGGAGAGATCATAGACGTCCAAGATACCAACAACAACGAAGAGGAAGAGGGGTAATTGACAATAACCTCGGATCTATCAAGCTTTCTATTCCTTCCTTCAAAGGACAAAATGACCCGGAAGCTTACATTGAATGGGAACGAAAGGTGGAGTTAATTTATGACTGCCACAACTATTCGGAAGGGAAAAAGGTAAAACTTGCAGCCGTATCCTTTACGGACTATGCTATTGTATGGTGGGATCAAGTGGTGATAAGTAGACGCAGAAGTGGTGAGTACCCTATTGAAACTTGGGATGAGATGAAGGTGGTTATGAGGAAGAGGTTCGTACCTCCTCACTACTATCGGGACCTACACCTTAAGTTGCAAAGTTTGAGGCAAGGGTTCAAAACGGTAGAGGAATACTACAAAGAAATGGAGATGGCAATGATTCGAGCAAATATTGAGGAGGATCGTGAGGCAACCATGGCTCGGTTCATATGTGGTCTCAACCGAGAGATCGCCAATGTAGTGGAACTTCATCACTATGTTGAACTTGAGGAAGTGGTCCATATGGCTATCAAGGTGGAGAGACAATTTAAGAAAGGAAGGACTGTGGTTAGGCGTGATGATTCAAATACCTCTAAACCAAAGTGGAATTCTTCTCCAAAAACAGCCGAAAAGCCTTCAAAACCAAAGGAGGATCCACCTACAACAAAGGGTTCGTTTGAGAAAGGTAACACCTCTACACATCGCAATCGTGATATTAAATGCTTTAAATGTCAAGGAGCAGGCCATATAATGTCTCAATGTCCAAACAAAAGAGCCATGATCTTGTTAGACAATGGAGAACTTGAAACAGAAAGTGAGGGTGATAATGGAGGCCTTGAAACATCGGATGAGGCAAGTGATGTTGAGCATGCGGTTGTGGGGCAAAGTTTGGTGGTTCTAAGAGCTCTGCACATCCAAGCTCTTGAGGACAAAGATGAACAACAAAGGGAAAACATCTTTTACACACGGTGTCATGTTAAGGAGCGAGTTTGTGGGCTGATCATTGACAGTGGGAGTTGCGTGAACGTGGCTAGTAAATTGATGGTGGAAAGGCTCGACCTTAAAACCTTGAAGCACCCGAGACCTTATAAGCTCCAATGGCTGAATGAACATGGTGAAATGAAGGTAACAAAACAAGTTCTTATCTCCTTTTCAATTGGCAAATACATGGATGAGGTTCTTTGTGATGTCGTACCAATGCAAGCTGGCCATATATTGCTTGGAAGACCATGGCAATTTGATAGACGAACAGTTCATGATGGCTACAAGAATCGATATAGTTTTACCAAGGATGGGCGAAACATCACCTTGGCACCTTTACCACCAAGCCAAGTGTATGAAGAACAGTGCCAAATTAAGAAATCCATTTCAGCTTCTTCAAAACAAAGTGATTGTAATAGTGAGAAAGAATGTGAAAAAGAAAAAGAAAAAGAGCATAAAAAAGAAAAGGAGAAGGAAAAAGAAAAAGAGTGTAACAGAAAAGAAGAGGGAGAGAAGAAACTAGTTGAAAAGAAAGAAAGAAAAAAAGTGAGTTTCTTTATAAAAGAAAAAGAGATTGAGGGGGTGATTAAAAAAGAAAAGCTTGTGATGATGATGATGTATAAAAACATATTTCTTTCATCTAATGAAACCCCTCCCTTGCCTAGTGTTGAGGGGGGAATGATGTGAATCATGATGAACCGCGGCCATATCTTGTCCCAAATGAAGAGCTGGACCGATCCACAACTCAAGGAGATAGCATACAAATGGAACAAAGTTATGGTGGTCCAATTACAAGAGCTCGGGCCAAAATTATCCAAGAGGAAGTTGGAAATCTCTTAAACCAATTTGCTCAAACTGGACTCCAACCTTCAAGATGGGCTGCTGAACCAAATTCAGAATACTTCAATGTTTTTATGTCCAATTCCTAAAGTCCAAAGTGTGGAAATGATGTAATTTGGCCCTAAGCCTATTATAGTATTATTTGGGCCTTTATTTTATCATTATTTAGCTGCATATTAGTTTATTTAAGCCCACTTTTGTAAGCCTTCATGGCAAGTGGCGGGAATAGCTTGTGTCCTTTAGTATTCTAGTGTCTCTTAGGTTTCCATGCATGCATCTTTATATTCAGCATTGTAACTTGTTTTTCTTTCAATCAAGAAGTAAAATTATTGAATTTTCATTCAAGTGAGATTTTCTCTCAAGTTCTTTGCTGAACGACATTAGGGTTTCAAACCCCTTTCCCGGATAACGTTATTTCTCGACTCCTTATAGTCGACGGGGTGCGTTACTTACAATCTGATAGTGTTGGTTCTTTGCTCAATATAGCAAACGGGTCACACTCCTCTTATTTTTAACCTTGAAGTGGACGATCGAAAATCAAGAACTCCAAGTATTGGTATAGGGTTTCACGGCAAGTACGTGGAGTTCGTATCATTTGGTATCTAGAGCTTAGGTTTCCATCCAAGGTTATGTATCCGTATCTTTTATCTTTTGTATAATTTCTTTTCATTATTGTTATATTGCTGCAAAAAAAATCGAAGAAGGCAAAAAAAAAAAAAAAAAAAACGAAAAAAAAAAAAAAAAAAAAAAAAAAAAAAACGAAAAAAAAAAAAGAGAGCGGCATTGTTTCAGTCATTTTCTTTGTAATCTCAAATCATAAGTCATGTGGATTTGTTTGCTTGTATCTTTTTAGTTGTAACAGTTCGTTTGTGACAATTTTATCACCCTTATTGATTCATTCATCTTAAGGATTATTTGGTTGAGGGATCTGAAATTTCTTGTGTCTTTCTTCAAGAATTGAGAGAAAAGAGTGGTAAAAGGCTTGAGTTGTGAGCACAAAAGAGGGAAAAAGCCATATTTTTGAGTGATACACGAGCGTGAGTGACTCTAAACGAGGGCAAACACGTGAGGGAGTGTTGTGAGGTAATTTTTACTAACGATTTTTCTTGCAGGTTTAAAACATGACGGAAGAACGAAATGAACAGCCTCCAATGGACGTTAACTTTGTCCTCCGTGCAATGCAACAACAATTTGATAGGTTGAACGTACAATTTGGTGAGATCCGGGATCGATTGGATCAAAATGATGAACGGGTGACTGAATTACAACAAAATGCTCTCCCGGCTAGGAGACCAAACCGACGACCAGCCGATTTGGGTATCAATCCTCGTGATGGATTTGATGATGAGGAAGATGACTTAGATGAGGCTGCATCAAATGCCTCTTCAAGGAGAGATCATAGACGTCCAAGATACCAACAACAACGAAGAGGAAGAGGGGTAATTGACAATAACCTCGGATCTATCAAGCTTTCTATTCCTTCCTTCAAAGGACAAAATGACCCAGAAGCTTACATTGAATGGGAACGAAAGGTGGAGTTAATTTATGACTGCCACAACTATTCGGAAGGGAAAAAGGTAAAACTTGCAGCCGTATCCTTTACGGACTATGCTATTGTATGGTGGGATCAAGTGGTGATAAGTAGACGCAGAAGTGGTGAGTACCCTATTGAAACTTGGGATGAGATGAAGGTGGTTATGAGGAAGAGGTTCGTACCTCCTCACTACTATCGGGACCTACACCTTAAGTTGCAAAGTTTGAGGCAAGGGTTCAAAACGGTAGAGGAATATTACAAAGAAATGGAGATGGCAATGATTCGAGCAAATATTGAGGAGGATCGTGAGGCAACCATGGCTCGGTTCATATGTGGTCTCAACCGAGAGATCGCCAATGTAGTGGAACTTCATCACTATGTTGAACTTGAGGAAGTGGTCCATATGGCTATCAAGGTGGAGAGACAATTTAAGAAAGGAAGGACTGTGGTTAGGCGTGATGATTCAAATACCTCTAAACCAAAGTGGAATTCTTCTCCAAAAACAGCCGAAAAGCCATCAAAACCAAAGGAGGATCCACCTACAACAAAGGGTTCGTTTGAGAAAGGTAACACCTCTACACATCGCAATCGTGATATTAAATGCTTTAAATGTCAAGGAGCAGGCCATATAATGTCTCAATGTCCAAACAAAAGAGCCATGATCTTGTTAGACAATGGAGAACTTGAAACCGAAAGTGAGGGTGATAATGGAGGCCTTGAAACATCGGATGAGGCAAGTGATGTTGAGCATGCGGTTGTAGGGCAAAGTTTGGTGGTTCTAAGAGCTCTGCACATCCAAGCTCTTGAGGACAAAGATGAACAACAAAGGGAAAACATCTTTTACACACGGTGTCATGTTAAGGAGCGAGTTTGTGGGCTGATCATTGACAGTGGGAGTTGCGTGAACGTGGCTAGTAAATTGATGGTGGAAAGGCTCGGCCTTAAAACCTTGAAGCACCCGAGACCTTATAAGCTCCAATGGCTGAATGAACATGGTGAAATGAAGGTAACGAAACAAGTTCTTATCTCCTTTTCAATTGGCAAATACATGGATGAGGTTCTTTGTGATGTCGTACCAATGCAAGCTGGCCATATATTGCTTGGAAGACCATGGCAATTTGATAGACGAACAGTTCATGATGGCTACAAGAATCGATATAGTTTTACCAAGGATGGGCGAAACATCACCTTAGCACCTTTACCACCAAGCCAAGTGTATGAAGAAGAGTGCCAAATTAAGAAATCCATTTCAGCTTCTTCAAAACAAAGTGATTGTAATAGTGAGAAAGAATGTGAAAAAGAAAAAGAAAAAGAGCATGAAAAAGAAAAGGAGAAGGAAAAAGAAAAAGAGTGTAACAGAAAAGAAGAGGGAGAGAAGAAACTAGTTGAAAAGAAAGAAAGAAAAAAAAGTGAGTTTCTTTATAAAAGAAAAAGAGATTGAGGGGGTGATAAAAAAAGAAAAGCTTGTGATGATGATGATGTATAAAAACATATTTCTTTCATCTAATGAAACCCCTCCCTTGCCTAGTGTTGTTTCTTCTCTCTTGCAGGAGTTTGAGGATGTATTCCCGGAGGAAATACCACCCGGTTTACCTCCTATACGAGGAATAGAACACCAAATTGACCTCATCCCCGGGGCTGCCATCCCAAACCGACCAGCTTACCGAAGCACCCCTCAAGAGACAAAGGAGCTTCAAAAACAAGTTGAAGAGTTGCTTGCAAAGGGATATGTGCGTGAGAGCATGAGTCCATGTGCTGTTCCGGTTCTTTTGGTGCCTAAAAAGGATGGTACTTGGCGAATGTGCGTGGATTGTAGGGCTGTCAACAAGATCACGGTAAAGTATCGTTATCCCATACCTCGCCTTGATGATATGATTGATGAATTGCATGGTTCTACAATCTTCACTAAAATTGATTTGAAAAGTGGCTATCACCAAATAAGAATGCAAGAAGGTGATGAATGGAAAACAGCTTTTAAAACTAAGCATGGATTGTATGAGTGGTTAGTAATGCCTTTTGGCTTAACTAACGCACCTAGTACCTTCATGAGATTGATGAATCATGTATTGCGTGCTTATATTGGTAAATTCGTAGTGGTTTACTTTGATGATATACTGATCTTTAGCCGTAATTTGCATGAACATATTGAGCATTTGAGGTTAGTACTTGAGGTACTAAGGCATGAAAAGTTATATGCTAATCTTAAGAAGTGTAGCTTTTGCATGGATAGAGTCGTGTTCCTTGGATTTGTTGTAAGTGCAGGTGGTATAGAGGTAGATGAAGAAAAGGTTAAGGCAATCAAAGAGTGGCCTACACCCAAGACCATCACGGAAGTAAGGAGTTTTCATGGTTTGGCCGGGTTCTATAGGAGATTCGTGCCCAATTTCAGCACCATAGCTGCCCCCTTAACGGAAATCATCAAGAAAAGCGTGGGATTTAAGTGGGGAGAAGCTCAAGAAATGGCGTTCCAAACATTGAAAACAAAGCTAAGTTCAGCTCCTCTTTTACTTTTACCGGATTTTTCTAAAGCTTTTGAAATCGAATGTGATGCTTCGGGTGTTGGTATAGGTGCTGTGCTCATGCAAGAGAAGAAACCAATTGCATACTTTAGTGAGAAACTCAATGGGGCTGCATTGAACTACTCTACTTATGACAAGGAGCTCTATGCCTTAATTAGGGCCTTAGAGACGTGGCAGCATTACTTGTGGTCGAAAGAGTTCATCATTCATACGGATCATGAGTCATTAAAACATTTGAAGGGGCAAGGAAGTTTGAACCGAAGGCATGCTCGCTGGGTTGAATTTATAGAGATGTTTCCTTATGTGATTCGGTACAAGCAAGGTAAGGATAATGTTGTTGCTGATGCCTTATCACGAAGGTACATTCTTCTCTCTACCTTAAGTGCTAAATTCATGGGATTTGATCATATTAAGGAACTATACTTGAGTGATTCTGATTTTGCTGAAATATTTGCATCTTGTGAACAAAAGCCTTGTGATAAATTTTATGTTCAAGATGGTTATTTGTTTAGAGAAAACAAGCTATGCATTCCAAATTGTTCTTTGCGTCAGTTGCTAATCCGTGAGTCTCATGGGGGAGGATTAATGGGACATTTTGGTGTTTTAAAAACTTTGAGCATACTTAAGGAACATTTCTTTTGGCCTCATATGAAACGGGATGTTGAACGGACTTGTCATAGATGCGTAACTTGTAGAAAGGCTAAATCACGAGTTAAACCTCACGGCCTTTACACACCCTTGCCTGTTCCAACGCATCCGTGGACTGATATTTCTATGGATTTTGTGCTAGGAATGCCAAGAACACAAAATGGAAAGGATTCAATTTTTGTTGTTGTTGATCGATTTTCTAAAATGGCACATTTCATTCCTTGTAATAAAACTGATGATGCAACACATGTGGCTGGATTGTTCTTTCGGGAAGTAGTAAGACTTCATGGAATCCCAAAATCAATTGTAAGTGATCGAGATGTGAAGTTTTTAAGTCACTTTTGGCGAGTATTGTGGGGAAAATTGGGAACAAAACTGTTATTTTCCACCACTTGTCATCCGCAAACGGATGGACAAACGGAAGTAGTGAATCGAACCTTGGGAACTCTTTTAAGAGCTGTGTTTAAAACATACTCAAAGAATTGGGTTGAGTGTATTCCATTTGTTGAATTTGCATATAACCGTTCAATACATTCTTCTACTTCTTTCTCACCCTTTGAGCTTGTTTATGGTTTTAATCCCTTAACTCCTTTAGATTTGCTTCCTTTACCTATATGAATGAACTTGTAAGCTTAGATGGCAAGGAGAAAGCTGAACTTGTGAAGAAAATGCATGAGGACGCTCGGCTTCACATTCTCAAAAGAAATAACCAAGCTATGATTCAAGCCAACAAGGGACGAAAGAAAGTTGTTTTCAAGGAAGGAGACTTGGTTTGGGTTCACTTTAGGAAAGAGAGATTCAATCATCAGCGAAAGTCCAAACTTGACCCACGGGGGGACGGACCATTCAAAGTGTTGAAAAGGATCAATGATAATGCTTACAAAATTGATCTCCCGGATACGTATAGTGTAAGTTCCACCTTTAATGTTGCTGATTTATCTCCCTTTCATGCAGATTCAGATTCGGGGACGAATCCTTTTCAAGCAGGGGGGAATGATGTGAATCATGATGAACCGCGGCCATATCTTGTCCCAAATGAAGAGCTGGACCGATCCACAACTCAAGGAGATAGCATACAAATGGAACAAAGTTATGGTGGTCCAATTACAAGAGCTCGGGCCAAAATTATCCAAGAGGAAGTTGGAAATCTCTTAAACCAATTTGCTCAAACTGGACTCCAACCTTCAAGATGGGCTGCTGAACCAAATTCAGAATACTTCAATGTTTTTATGTCCAATTCCTAAAGTCCAAAGTGTGGAAATGATGTAATTTGGCCCTAAGCCTATTATAGTATTATTTGGGCCTTTATTTTATCATTATTTAGCTGCATATTAGTTTATTTAAGCCCACTTTTGTAAGCCTTCATGGCAAGTGGCGGGAATAGCTTGTGTCCTTTAGTATTCTAGTGTCTCTTAGGTTTCCATGCATGCATCTTTATATTCAGCATTGTAACTTGTTTTTCTTTCAATCAAGAAGTAAAATTATTGAATTTTCATTCAAGTGAGATTTTCTCTCAAGTTCTTTGCTGAACGACATTAGGGTTTCAAACCCCTTTCCCGGATAACGTTATTTCTCGACTCCTTATAGTCGACGGGGTGCGTTACTTACAATCTGATAGTGTTGGTTCTTTGCTCAATATAGCAAACGGGTCACACTCCTCTTATTTTTAACCTTGAAGTGGACGATCGAAAATCAAGAACTCCAAGTATTGGTATAGGGTTTCACGGCAAGTACGTGGAGTTCGTATCATTTGGTATGATGTATCATTTGGTATAATGTATCATTTGCAGGAGTTTGAGGATGTATTCCCGGAGGAAATACCACCCGGTTTACCTCCTATACGAGGAATAGAACACCAAATTGACCTCATCCCCGGGGCTGCCATCCCAAACCGACCAGCTTACCGAAGCACCCCTCAAGAGACAAAGGAGCTTCAAAAACAAGTTGAAGAGTTGCTTGCAAAGGGATATGTGCGTGAGAGCATGAGTCCATGTGCTGTTCCGGTTCTTTTGGTGCCTAAAAAGGATGGTACTTGGCGAATGTGCGTGGATTGTAGGGCTGTCAACAAGATCACGGTAAAGTATCGTTATCCCATACCTCGCCTTGATGATATGATTGATGAATTGCATGGTTCTACAATCTTCACTAAAATTGATTTGAAAAGTGGCTATCACCAAATAAGAATGCAAGAAGGTGATGAATGGAAAACAGCTTTTAAAACTAAGCATGGATTGTATGAGTGGTTAGTAATGCCTTTTGGCTTAACTAACGCACCTAGTACCTTCATGAGATTGATGAATCATGTATTGCGTGCTTATATTGGTAAATTCGTAGTGGTTTACTTTGATGATATACTGATCTTTAGCCGTAATTTGCATGAACATATTGAGCATTTGAGGTTAGTACTTGAGGTACTAAGGCATGAAAAGTTATATGCTAATCTTAAGAAGTGTAGCTTTTGCATGGATAGAGTCGTGTTCCTTGGATTTGTTGTAAGTGCAGGTGGTATAGAGGTAGATGAAGAAAAGGTTAAGGCAATCAAAGAGTGGCCTACACCCAAGACCATCACGGAAGTAAGGAGTTTTCATGGTTTGGCCGGGTTCTATAGGAGATTCGTGCCCAATTTCAGCACCATAGCTGCCCCCTTAACGGAAATCATCAAGAAAAGCGTGGGATTTAAGTGGGCAGAAGCTCAAGAAATGGCATTCCAAACATTGAAAACAAAGCTAAGTTCAGCTCCTCTTTTACTTTTACCGGATTTTTCTAAAGCTTTTGAAATCGAATGTGATGCTTCGGGTGTTGGTATAGGTGCTGTGCTCATGCAAGAGAAGAAACCAATTGCATACTTTAGTGAGAAACTCAATGGGGCTGCATTGAACTACTCTACTTATGACAAGGAGCTCTATGCCTTAATTAGGGCCTTAGAGACGTGGCAGCATTACTTGTGGTCGAAAGAGTTCATCATTCATACGGATCATGAGTCATTAAAACATTTGAAGGGGCAAGGAAGTTTGAACCGAAGGCATGCTCGCTGGGTTGAATTTATAGAGATGTTTCCTTATGTGATTCGGTACAAGGAAGGTAAGGATAATGTTGTTGCTGATGCCTTATCACGAAGGTACATTCTTCTCTCTACCTTAAGTGCTAAATTCATGGGATTTGATCATATTAAGGAACTATACTTGAGTGATTCTGATTTTGCTGAAATATTTGCATCTTGTGAACAAAAGCCTTGTGATAAATTTTATGTTCAAGATGGTTATTTGTTTAGAGAAAACAAGCTATGCATTCCAAATTGTTCTTTGCGTCAGTTGCTAATCCGTGAGTCTCATGGGGGAGGATTAATGGGACATTTTGGTGTTTTAAAAACTTTGAGCATACTTAAGGAACATTTCTTTTGGCCTCATATGAAACGGGATGTTGAACGGACTTGTCATAGATGCGTAACTTGTAGAAAGGCTAAATCACGAGTTAAACCTCACGGCCTTTACACACCCTTGCCTGTTCCAACGCATCCGTGGACTGATATTTCTATGGATTTTGTGCTAGGAATGCCAAGAACACAAAATGGAAAGGATTCAATTTTTGTTGTTGTTGATCGATTTTCTAAAATGGCACATTTCATTCCTTGTAATAAAACTGATGATGCAACACATGTGGCTGGATTGTTCTTTCGGGAAGTAGTAAGACTTCATGGAATCCCAAAATCAATTGTAAGTGATCGAGATGTGAAGTTTTTAAGTCACTTTTGGCGAGTATTGTGGGGAAAATTGGGAACAAAACTGTTATTTTCCACCACTTGTCATCCTCAAACGGATGGACAAACGGAAGTAGTGAATCGAACCTTGGGAACTCTTTTAAGAGCTGTGTTTAAAACATATTCAAAGAATTGGGTTGAGTGTATTCCATTTGTTGAATTTGCATATAACCGTTCAATACATTCTTCTACTTCTTTCTCACCCTTTGAGCTTGTTTATGGTTTTAATCCCTTAACTCCTTTAGATTTGCTTCCTTTACCTATGAATGAACTTGTAAGCTTAGATGGCAAGGAGAAAGCTGAACTTGTGAAGAAAATGCATGAGGATGCTCGGCTTCACATTCTCAAAAGAAATAACCAAGCTATGATTCAAGCCAACAAGGGACGAAAGAAAGTTGTTTTCAAGGAAGGAGACTTGGTTTGGGTTCACTTTAGGAAAGAGAGATTCAATCATCAGCGAAAGTCCAAACTTGACCCACGGGGGGACGGACCATTCAAAGTGTTGAAAAGGATCAATGATAATGCTTACAAAATTGATCTCCCGGATACGTATAGTGTAAGTTCCACCTTTAATGTTGCTGATTTATCTCCCTTTCATGCAGATTCAGATTCGGGGACGAATCCTTTTCAAGAAGGGGGGAATGATGTGAATCATGATGAACCGCGGCCATATCTTGTCCCAAATGAAGAGCTGGACCGATCCACAACTCAAGGAGATAGCATACAAATGGAACAAAGTTATGGTGGTCCAATTACAAGAGCTCGGGCCAAAATTATCCAAGAGGAAGTTGGAAATCTCTTAAACCAATTTGCTCAAACTGGACTCCAACCTTCAAGATGGGCTGCTGAACCAAATTCAGAATACTTCAATGTTTTTATGTCCAATTCCTAAAGTCCAAAGTGTGGAAATGATGTAATTCGGCCCTAAGCCTATTATAGTATTATTTGGGCCTTTATTTTATCATTATTTAGCTGCATATTAGTTTATTTAAGCCCACTTTTGTAAGCCTTCATGGCAAGTGGCGGGAATAGCTTGTGTCCTTTAGTATTCTAGTGTCTCTTAGGTTTCCATGCATGCATCTTTATATTCGGCATTGTAACTTGTTTTTCTTTCAATCAAGAAGTAAAATTATTGAATTTTCATTCAAGTGAGATTTTTCTCTCAAGTTCTTTGCTGAACGACATTAGGGTTTCAAACCCCTTTCCCGGATAACGTTATTTCTCGACTCCTTATAGTCGACGGGGTGCGTTACTTACAATCTGATAGTGTTGGTTCTTTGCTCAATATAGCAAACGGGTCACACTCCTCTTATTTTCAACCTTGAATTGGACGATCAGATTCAAGAACTCCAAGTATTGATATAGGGTTTCACGGCAAGTACGTGGAGTTCGTATCACTCGGTGAGTACGAGCTTCCAACCTTTACTCCTCAGGACATAAAGCAAAATCAATCCATCCTCTACACCAATGATGGAGGAGATGTACCGTCCCCAAACCATCAAGAATAAACCGTCTAAAATAGACTCGATCTCAAGGGGGTAGAAAACCCACAAGAGTCATCCTCGGCCTTAGCCGGAGGCTCAAGATATCACGCCTCCCCTATCTCCCTGAGTCGCGCAATGATATCTCAAATGGAACTAACGCACATGGTTGGAACCCCGACGACCCTAATTGTCCTGGGGCACCCATTACCCATTGCTCCTTGGATCCACAACAAGATAAAATAGAACAGGTGCCATATATCATTGCCAACTCGCTATAGAATTATAACCCAACTGAATTTTCCAAAATGGCTTACATATGCCTCAAAAATTGGTTTTTATACATATCCCCACGCTGTGGAATTTAAGCCACGAAGGCTCCCAACCTACGTAGGATGCACGCAAGGTTATAAACATATCATATCCAACATATACGTATTTATAATAAGGTATACTCGCATGCAGGGGTAGAAATCAACATGTGAAGGCCATAGGTCTCATAACTATACAAAATACTAAACCTCAGCTTGTGCAAGTAGAGTCTGAGAGTGTGAAGGGCCAAACACTCTAAACCTCGGGCCCACCGGCACCACCTGTAACAGCCCGACTCAGGGCCAAGTTGAGAAAGGTAAGTAAAGGGTAATTCAAGAAGCGTTTATAACCTCGATCCTTATTAATCCTCTTCATGCATTGCATTTTATGTGACCTATATGCTTTTATATGATATAATTTAATTAAATGTTCGTAGATTTAATTCTTTTCTCTATTTAATTTATACTTTGAAAACTCTTTGCATAAAATCCTAGAATTCTAGTATTCATTCCTTTCTAGCACCTAAAACCCCTTCATATACTTCAAAACCCATTCCTACAGTTTTAGGTTGGAAATTACAAAAATACCCCTACAGCTCAAAAATATTCCTACATTTCCCGAAACACTTTCACTACTCAATATTTTAACCAAAAGAATCCTCACATTATTTCGAGGATCGTGATACTCTCCGTGAACCACAATTCCCATCCTAACTCCCGTAGTATCAAAAACCGGCAAAAACCCTAGCTTATGATTCGATCATCAATAAATCCTTATTCATCTACTTTTTGATATTCAAAATTATAACCAAAACGACCGTCAAATTATTTTATGAATTTTCATGCATTTACCAAAAACTCGATTTCATCCATAGCATATTTATAAATATTTTCCTATTTAAAAATCATCATTTTATTTTAAAACAACTAGCTTTTAATCAATAGTCGAAATTATACTTAAAACGATCCTTGAATTTTCCTCTACATTATAGCGATTTTTCCAAACTCTAAACTTTATCATAGCTTCGTTTATATGATTTTTCTTATGATTTTCATCATCTTTAGTATTCATAATTTATAAACAAAAACTCCAAATACTTCATATTTATAATCAAAACGAAGCTCACTTTTCACTCATTCTATTATTAATTCACTACATCAAAATTTTATCTCTCGACTCTTGAATAAATTTTATATTATTTTTACATTTATTTTTAATCAAAATGACATCATCCATGACCTCATGGTCTTCTAGAAGGATTAAACAAATGAGCATAATTTTCCCACATTTCCTAGTTAATTACCTAGCATTTGTTCATGAAATAATTTAACCACATCCCCAACTTAATTACCAAGCATTTGTTAAAATCTTAGGCAACCACATCTCCCATAAACTTTCATTTATTGCTTAGAAACCCCTCATGACTACCTATAAATACCCCCCTTAAGCCTCATTTATACCTCACAATTCAACACACAAAATCACTCTCTCCCTCTCCATTCTCACGCCACAACCCTCTCTCTCTCTACAAGGTATGTTTTCTTCTATTATTTCATGCTTTATATAATGTTCTTAGTATAATAATATTAGTAGCATGTCTAGGATTAATTAAATTATGCTTTAGGAAATTATTTTATGAAATATGTGCATAGTTGATAGTTTAAATAATAATGTGAGCACATTATGAAATTTTATTCAATTAAATGCATGAATTATGATATGATATAATGTTCTTATTTATTTAAATACTTATGATCTTGTTTGAATAAATTCATGCCTATAGTAATTTATTTAGAATTATTTTTCATAGAAAGTTCATATATTTTGCTATATTGTGCTTTAATCTTATGTTATGAATATGAATGTGATAGAACATGTTAGACACCCTCTTTGAATATTCAAATGAGCTCAAGAACATGTTCATAATGTTCTTGGGTGTGTGTGTGTGCCGTGATCAATGTGTGTGTGTGTAAGAATTTGATTTTGTGTTATAAAGTGTTTAATTCATATGAAATTGAATAGTAAATGTTTTTAATAGTAATTTTGACTTTTTGGTCAACTAAAATATCAATTATTTCGAAATTATTTCAAAAATAATTATAAAATAAGTTTTGGAATTTTTAAAGAAATAATTTCCCCAAATTTTCCAAAAATCAATAAACTATGTAATGTTTTTCAAAAGATAACCTACATTGTCAAATTAAACCTTGAATTTCATTTCAAACCTTACAATTAAAATTATAATATAGTTAATAAATATTTGATTAGTTAAAGATCCCATAAACCCTGAATTTATTAATTAAACGGGTGAATTTAGGGTTTACCGGAAAATCTTTAACGCAATGCATAATGTGTACCTTCTATAATTATTTACTACATTGTCGTGTGCAATTGGATTAGTTAGGAACTAAGAACCTAGTTCTGAGTCAGTAGTAGCTATTACTTTCAGGCGAACATAGGATCGAAGAGTGGAATCCTCACAGTTCCACTTAAGTCTCGATACCGGTGAGGGTTTTAAATCTTTTCAACTGAAATCATGATAAAATACTTTACTTTATTTTCTTGAATCTCCTTTCAAGTTATTCTTCCCTTTATGGGAAAATAATTCTTGTTAATTATTGAAAACATATACTTACCCGAAAAGTACTTAGTACTTTCTTACGGGTAAATATTCTCGTCTTGCAAGTAAAAATTATTGTTTTTCCTATGGGCCCGGTGGTCTTGGTAGAAGTAGTAGTCCGGGAGGCACGGGCCGAGGTCTACTATTATACCAGCCGCCAACTAGATCTTGGTGGTGGTCTAACTGGAGGTTAGTTATTCCACACCAAGTGACGGGAAAAGGTACGTCCCTCCCACAATCTTGTTCATCGTCACTAGGGCTTGCAACCCTACGTGACACCGGAGGAAGAAGGATGGTATTCTCGTATCGGTTTTATTAAGTACCGACACCTTGATCAGTGTCGTTACTATTTTTCTCGGATTTTACGGTGTTAAGGTTGGAGACGCCTAACTTGCGGGCATAAAATCATTTTGAAAACGGTTCATAAAGTTTCTAAAGTATAGCCTATATTCCCCCTACTCCTATTTCAACCAAATATGAATCGGATATTATTGTCATATACTTATTTGTTATTATATGATATATACATTTCAAACCAAGACTTTCTTGGTCAAAACATTTTCAAAATCTTACTTATAATCCTAAATCTCAAACCCCCCGTCACTTAGTCATTTTGACTAACCCTCCTACTCTTTTAATTCATGGTTTCAGGAATCGTTACAGCGACGCCTTAGAGGTATCTTGAAGCTTTAAGGTGTCACTTTCCAGTCATTTAGATTAATCACAAGTGCATGTACAGCTTTCAATAAGCACTCTTTCGTGAATATAAACCTATCGTTGTAATTACTTATCCAACTTAATATCATGTGTCTCGTTATATATTGTTCCCCTTTTATTGTTTAAGTTTATCTCCGTTGCATTTAAATTTTATACTCTGGTATTGTATAGTCTTGTCCGTTCGCCGAAGTATTTCTCGAGTGCTAGGTCTCACATCCACTCGGGAAGTACAACGGTGCGGGGTTGTAGTGTTAAGGGGCGCTACACCACCAAACTCTGTGACTAGACATACAGAAGCCCAGACTTAAACTCTATATGAACCAAGTAAGACGCACGGCGTATCAAGAGATGAATGATATGTAATATAGAATGAAGTGTACACATAGGTCACGTAGCATAGTTCACATATTCCACCAAATCATGCAATTAACGAAGTATTAAGGTTTAACAATGCATTATGGAATGATATGAATCACATAGGTCAAGTAGCATAACACAGGACCAACTTTCATACGAAGTTATTCAATTAAAATAACGTATTATCATCTAAGAATGGAATCGAAGTCATATCATAACATATAATTCATAAAGCATTTCAAACGGATCAAGTAAACACAAAAGAACATGCATAAAAGGGGAACAGGGGGTTGGGAACGGCCATTCCCATGCATAGTCTTGCATGGGAACGGTCCTTCCCACGGATCTCCCCAGCGAAGCTGGGAACAGCCGTTCCCAGCACAAGGCTTAAATGGGAACGGTCCTTCCCATCTTCGGTGCTGACGTCAGCCCTGGCTGGGAAGGGCCGTTCCGGGCTCATGACCTGAATGGGAATGGCCTTTCCAACCAGATCTGGGCGTCTGTCTTGTGCAGATTCGAGCAAGCTTCGGGAAGAAGACAACCATGGCGAAAAATGGCCGATTTCACACCATTTAAACCATAAAATTTCCATGAAAATCATATATATTATCACATAAATCATGCTTATCATATAAATATCAACTTAGCTCAAGATCAAGGGTGATTTTGTCCAAAACTCATACAACCCATTTTCATGAAAATCAAGCTTCAACCATGGCAAGATGCATCCAAACTCACTCCCTATCATACCATCAAAAACTATAGCACATATTCAACATGGAGAAACACATATTCATGCTCAAGAACTCAAGGATTCATCATTAGAGTAATATTCTTCAAGTTGGGCATAAATCACCATTTTCACAAGACTTCCTCATATAAGCTCATACATTCAATTGCATGTTAAGATTCATGGATAGAAATGAAATACACATCAAAGGAAATTCATAGCTTACCTTGGCTCTTGAATTGATGAAGAAACGAGGGAGATATGAGCTCTTGAAGGTGTAGGAAAGTCATAGATCTTCATCCTCTCTTGAAGCTCTTCCATGGATGATATGATTTGTGTGAAGTGAAGATTAAAATGAAGCTAGGTTAGGGTTTTATGGTATATATATGGTGGCTAAAGATTTCTTTAGGGTTTCCAAGATATAATATGAGGCTAGAGGCTTTATTAGGATTTGAGCTCAAATAAATGACTTCCGGCCCAATAGGTCAAAGTAAAAGGGTTTAAGGTCTAAACGGTTTCTGAAAATATAAAGTAAATTCCATGGGACCCAAATCACCGAATCAAGTCCAATGGTGGTGTCGGAATTCGAATTCGAATTCCCGAGCTCATATTGGTCTTGAACGACCCAAACTCACCTAACTTGAGTTAGGCCCAAAACACACAAATAGGTCCAAGTCCTATTTAAATCCAACTCCGAAAATTAATTTAAATTCATCCAAGTTCCATTCTTAAGTTGTCATGCAAGAATTCATATTTTACCATTTTGGATTTTAGTCAATTAAGTTACATTTTCAATCAAAGTTGGAATTAAACACATAAAAAAGGAATTAAATCACATAAGTGTGTAAGGTAAACTCTCTCGTGACACATACCTGTACGATTTATCGGACGGGGCGTCACATATAACTTATATGTATAAAGTAAAAGTAGATATTATGTATATAATATATATAAATGTGTATGTGTATATATGATGAGAGTGTAAAAGTGCATTAAGGAAAGCTGTTCTCTCATTCCTTAACATGACACCGGGTGTAAAAGATGTTCTCTCGTTGCTGTTCATCATTGTCCTCAAGGGCTTGGGTGTGTAAAGCCCTAAGGACCACCAAACTTTGCCCTACAACTGCATGTTCAACATCACTCTCCTCATCCGGTGAATCATGTTCTACTTCATGGTCCTCACTTTCAGTTTCAATTTCTCCATTATCCAACATGATCATGGCCTTCTTAGTTGGACATTGGGACATAATATGACCTGCTCCATGACACTTAAAACACTTAATATCACGACAGCGTTGATTAGAAGTATTACCTTTCTCAAATGAACCCTTAGCCATGGGTGGATCCTCCTTAGGTTTGGATTGTTTTTCGGATGCTTTTGAAGTAGAAGTCCACTTGGCTTTAGAATGATTTGGTTCATCACGTTTAGTCACCGTACGCCCCTTCTTGAGTTGCCTTTCTACCTTGATAGCCATATGAACCACTTCATCAAGTTCAACATAGTGATGAAGTTCCACTATGTTTGCAATCTCTCGGTTGAGACCACATATGAACCATGCCATAGTCGCCTCTCTATGACTCCCCGTCTGATAGATCGTACAGGTATGCGTCACGAGAGAGTTTACCTTACGCACTTATGTGATTTAATTCCCTTTTTATGTGTTTAATTCCAACTTTGATTGAAAATGTGACTTAATTGACTAAAATCCAAAATGGTAAAATATGAATTCTTGCGTGACAACTTAAGAATGGAACTTGGATGAATTTAAATTAATTTTCGGAGTTAGATTTAAATAGGACTTGGACCTATTTGTGTGTTTTGGGCCTAACTTAAGTTAGGTGAGTTTGGGTTGTTCGAGACCAATATGAGCTCGGGAATTCGAATTCGAATTCCGACACCACCATTGGACTTGAATCGGTGATTTGGGTCCTATGGAATTTACTTTATATTTCTCGGAAACCATTTAGACCTTAAACCTTTTAATCTTGACCTATTGGGCCGAAAGTCATTCATTTGAGCCCAAATACTAATAAAGCCTCTAGCCTCATTTTATATCTTGAAACCCTAACCTAGATCCCCTTTCTCATTTCACTTCAAACCTCAAAATAGCCTCATTGTCACAGCCATGGAGAAGCTTCAAAGAGGATGAAGACTTAAGCCATTCCACACCTTCAAGAGCTCATATCTCCCTCGTTTCTTCATCATTTCAAGAGCCAAGGTAAGCTACGGATTTCCCTTGTTGTGTATTTCATTTCTATCCATGAATCTTAGCATGAAATTGAATGTGTAAACTTGTATGAGGAAGTCTTGTGAAAATGGTGATTTATGCCCAACTTGAAGAATATGGCTCTAATGGTGAATCCTTGAGTTCTTGAGCATGAATATGTGTTTTTCCATGTTGAATATGTGCTATAGTTGTTGATGGTATGATAGGGAGTGAGTTTGATGCATCTTGCCATGGTTGAAGCTTGATTTTCATGAAAATGGGTGTTTGAGAAATTGGGAGTAAGCATGATTTATATGATGTTATACTCGAATTTCGTGATGTTTTATGGTAGATTTCGTGTTGATTTGTTGATTTTTGGTGTTCCTCTTGTTCTTCCCGAAACTGTCAAGCTTTTGCTCCAGATCTGTGGCCGGAACGGCCGTTCCCATTTATGCTTTAAGCTTGGAACGGCCCTTGGGGGACCGAACATGGGAACGACCGTTCGCATATGTGCTTGGACTGGGAACGGTCGTTCCCAGTCTCGCTTGGCCTTGGCGTGGGAAGGACCGTTCCCATGCTATGTTGTGCATGGGAATGGCCGTTCCCATGCATCAGTGACCCCTTTTTACTTGCTTTTTCGTGCGTATTTGATTCGTTTGAGTTGCTACTTGACTTGCATGCTACGATATGACTTGGAATGCAATCTCTGAACCTTAATACTTTATTACTTGCATGATTTACTTGAATATTTAAATTGTCCCATGTGACCAACTTGATAAGCATCATTCCATTTTGCATGTCATTCATACTTTGTACGCCGTGCGTCTTACTTGGTTCATGTAGAGTCTAAGTTTGGGCTTCTGCATGTTTTGTTACAGAGTTTGGTGGTGCCGGTGAGCCCGTGGTTTAGAGTGTTTGGCCCTTCACGCTCTCAGACTCCACAACTACGAGGTGAGGTTTACGATTTTATATAGTTATGCGACCTATGGCCTTTACATGCTGATTAGACCCTTGCATGCCAGTATACCTTATTATAAATACGTATGTGTTGGATATGATATGTTTATGACCCTTTACGTGCGTCCTGCGTGGGTGGGAGCCTTCGTGGCTTAAATTCCACAGCGTGAAGATATATAAAAATGAGTTTTTGAGGCATATGTAATCCATTTTGGAAAATTCAGTTGGGTTATAATTCTGTAGCGAGTTAGCCATGATATATGGCACCTGTTCTATTCTGTCTTGTTGTGGATCCAAGGAGCTATGGGTAATGGGTCCCCCGGGATGGTTAGGGCCGTCAGGGTTCCCACCATGTGCGTAGTTCCATTTGAGATATCATTGCGCGACTCAGGGAGATAGGCGAGGTGTGATATCTTGAGCCTTCGGCTAAGGCCGGGGAGGGCACTTGTGGGTTCGCTACCCCTTGTGAGTCTTTCTATTATAGATGGTTAGGGCCAACGCGTGGCTCTTCCATCATTGGAGTAGAGGATGGATTGATTTTGCTTTATGTTCTGAGGAGTAAAGGTGGGAAGCTCGTACTCGCCGAGCATGTGTTCTATTATGTTATGGAATTATGAATCGGGATAGAGTCTTTTTGGAAAATGGTTTTCTAAACTTAAATCTATATCTATTTGGGTTATTTAGGAATGTTTTGGTATGTAACACCTATCCCCGGTTCATGAGTCCATCCTTTTATTCTGTGTTGTGCTCTTTATATATATATATTGTGGGTGTGCGTTAGCCCCCTCACTCGGTCAAGTTGACTGACCCCTCATTTAAACTTTTAGTTGCAGGTCTGTTGGCGTTTGCTAGGCGGGAGTGAGTCCTTTGAGTTGCACTTCGTCGGTCTAGCCTTTCTAGTTGCATTTGTCTTTCATACACTTTACTTATGTCATAACTTGTAGACTTGAGATTATACTTTACCTTTCTGTAGCCCTATGTAGCATTCGTATTCGGCCCTGTGTGGCACTTGATGATTATTACGTTATGTATATATGATATTCGGGACTAGGTATCTATGCTAGTTGAACCTGTCACCTGTTATGCTTGTTGATTTAAATGCTTCCGCTATCTTATTTTGAATGTTTGAATTGCTTCCGCACTCTGAGTCTGTCGAGTTAGATCCGCCTAGCATAGCGTGTGTGTTTGTCTCCCGTTCGCTCTGATTCGGATTCGGGCATGGACTTCCATTTCATGACCGGGTCTGGGTCTCAGTGCGGGGGATGTGGCATCCTCCGTTTGGGGTGTTACATCCTTAAGTGGTATCAGAGCTCTACGTTGCAAAACCGAGCTCTAGTGTCGTGTCGAGTCTGTCTAGTTGGTACGGCATAGGACAATGTGATTATATGAGTCATTTACTTAAATGCTTGTTTATTTCTAATACTTGTATACATAAACACATACTAATCCACATGCATCATTATTGCTTGAATTTTTGAATTTCAGGATGCCTCCTAGACGCCGTGACCGAGAGGCTTCACCGGATGCTCCTAATCTGCCTCCGCCACCACCGCTGAATGCGGAGAACATTGTTCAGGAACTTCTCAGTCAGTTGCAACAAAATCAGAGACAACAGACACCACCCGTTGATGGTCAGGATGTGTAGCACCCGAGCGCAAGGTACCACATCCCCCGCACCGAGACCCGACCCGAATATGAAATGGACGATCCATACCCGAGCTAAATCACGGCGAACGGGGACAAACACACACTCTAAGCTAGGCGGGCTAACCCTTAAACTATAAAATCAGAGTAACATTAATACGGAAGCAAAATATGAACATATAACATATATATATATACCATGAGCATCAAAGTTCCAAAAACAAGCCATATACCTCGCCAATTGCCGTCAAAGCTCAAAACATGTACGCTCCATTAATATTCATATACAATGATCAGAAGTGCAATATGCATGTGTAAGACCAAAATACAAGAGCTAAAAGCGAATGCAAGACCTATGACTCGAATTCCCGCCAAGCTCCCTTGACACCTGCACAACACAACTAAAAGCCAAACGGGTTCAGTCCAAAAGGGACTGGTGGGTATAAAAACAGGGCATAAATATAATATACGATATTTAAACGGTCACATGCAAGCTATATTCCCAAGTGAGGTTTTTAGAGAATTTCCCCAAGTGGGTGAAATAGAGAAATCATCAAAAGGGATTATAATGATTCATTTACATTAGGTCATTATTGGCCCGACGAGTGGGCGTGCATTATCTCCAACCAACACCTTGTGTAGTTCATTAACATTCATTCTTTCTTTCTTTTCATGCATAACATTCTTTCGTGCACATTCAATAACATTTCCACCTTCTTCCTCCGGGTTGGTGGTGGGTTTGCAAGGCCCGACCACCCATTCATTGACCAAAAGGGGAACATGACTCCCCAGATGGCGCTCAGCGTCCATTCCTCGCTAACTCCTAACGAGGTCCGGTTACGCCGTTCATTGGTGGAACTAGTGTGAGGGTTCACCGTCAGCCCATGCCTCCTCGGGTCACCACTCACACCAAGTCCCTGGGCCCCATTCTGTGCATAACATTCATTCTTTTCTCGCCAAAACATTTGGTAGGTTCATAAAAGAAAGGCTTTACTTTTAAAATCATTGACCATTGAAAACGACTCTATATATATATATATATACTTTTGGCCGAAATCTTTTCACATTGGGAGTATATAGGGCCATTTAACTAAATAGTAGAGAAACCCACCTTAAACGGCAAAAAGGAGAACACACGAGCCTCACTGACTGACCTCGTCTCCAACGGACTCAAAATCTATGCAAGAAAGGTGAAGTGAGACTCAATATGACTAAATAAGACGCTCGGCAATGTAATGATCATGATATGAATGTATAAAAGATAAGATTATGTCATGAAAATGTTCATGTGCACTATTAAGGAATTTAAATCATATAAACAAGCCATTCAATCATTCGTTCACTTTCATTCAAATTCATAAATTCACATTTCCAATCAATTAATTCAAGAATTCAAATATGATCATAGTACTTATTAAATCACACTTACAATTAGAAAATAGACAAATAAATACATTCAAATCAAGATCGGAAATTAAATAAAACATGAAATGGGTAACAATTAAATTCTAAAATTTAAATAAATTAAACAATAATTAAGTATATGTAACATTAAACATGCATTAAATAAATAATATAATATATATTTATAATCATACCTAAATATATATATATATATATATATATATATATATATATATATATACGTAGCAGCATGCGTTAATTAATAGAACAATGAAATGAAATACACAAGCATGCAGACATATATTTATATATACCTAAACATGCATGCAGCATGCATTAACAACCAAATGAAAAACTATGCATGCACTTAATACTAACAATTGAAATTAATTACATAATGCATGCAAACATACGTACATATATATATACTAACCATGCATGCATGTAAAGGTGGAGGATTAGATAGCAAAATTAAAACCAAGCCATGCATTAGAAATTGAATTTTCAGCGAGAGCAGGGGTCGCGGCCGCAACCCATTTTCTTCATGAAATGGAAGCGGCCGCTAGCCTATTTTTCAGCATATTTTCCTTCCAATTTTGCAGAATACGTGAGCAGCTAAATATGGAGTCGCGGGCGCGACACCAATTACGAGGAAATAAGGTCTCGGGGGCGACGCAAAGCAGCAGAATGAATGCAGTAAAAACCAGAAAAACAGAGCAGCAACTCGACGAAAAACAGAGCAACACCAAATCAATCTTCAACCATCATACTCAGGTAAGTTAAGATCACAACTATGAAATAAAACTCAGCAAAAATCAAGCTCCAAATAACCTCAAAACGCAGCAGCAGCAGCAACACGAAGGAAGAAGCGGGGAAAAACTCCATTTTCATTCAAAATTCATTAATGGTAACTCAACCAATTCTCAACTACCACAACATACATCACCATAAATGCAAAAAAGAGATCAAGGCAATCATATTCATGCTGGGAATCAATCAAATTCAACAAGAATTGAAAGAGATCAACTTATGAACCCATAACCTAAGTATCTTTCAAGGCAGCCATATATCCATGAAACCATGATCAAAATTAGGGATAAATGGATTAAAATGACTCATATTGGATGCATAATACAACCCTAAGCTTACCTTGTTGATTGGATGAAGGTTGGAAGAGATTTGAGCTCCAAAATCTCCAAGGAAGGCAAGGTTGCGGGAATGCCTGGAATGCAGTGGCTTTGGCTGAGATTTCTGATTTGTGGGAGGGTTGGTTTGGTTAAGGGATGGTATAGCAGGCTAGGTGGTTGAGTTAGGGTTCCATAGCATCAAACCATGGTTAATTTGGTTAAAGTTTGGATGAGTTATGATCATTTTAATACAACATGGTCAGTTTTGTCGCCGTTTCGTTTTTCTGTTGGATTTCGGAGGTTCAAATGACTTTGGAAAAATATACGGCTAAGTTCACCAAACTCGAATTTTCGATACGAGTTCAACGAAGTTGACAGAACTCGAATCCGAGTTCCCGAGCTCAAGATATCAATTACGGAACCAAGGGTGCGCTAATTACTCGTTAGCCCCCGACTTGGATTCCAAAATTAAAATAAATTCGAAACGTATGCAAACGAACCCAAAAACATGAAACGATCATATATTCATATTTATGACATGTATAAGTCCCACATATTAAATTTCCACGAAATTTCGGTATCAATTTATATAAAACGAAGCACGTGAATGTCACTCATAAGCAATGCAACAAGAAAATTCATAACATTACAAATAATATAAAATTCAAATTCGTATATAATTTATAAATAAAATGCATGCATCAACATTAATTACAATGAATTGCATGAGTTCATGCAAATATATTATTAACCAACTCGTACCACATTTAATATATATATATATATTTATATAAGTATATTTGGTATTAATAACATTAAAATAAAGTAATTAACATTTAATATATTTAAAATTAAATTAAATATATAAAACACGTATAAATAATTATTTCGCGTAATTTGGTAAACACATACGTCATGCTGTACTAACATACTAAAAAAAACTGGGGCGTTACAACCTCTCCCCCTTAAAATAATCCGTCCTCGGATTCACTGTCTGCCTGAAAACAATTAATGAAGGAACCCCGTTCCTCCCAAGCAACAAGGAGAGAATCCCCGTCTCTCAAACAATAATGAGAGAACCCCGTCTCTCAAAAGCAACAAAGAGAGAACCCCGTCTCTCGAACAACAATGAGAGAACCCCGTCTCTCAAAAGCAACAAAGAGAGAACCCCGTCTCTCGAAAGCAACAACGAGAGAACCCCATCTGTCGCAAACAGGTAACGAAGTTCAAAATACAAAATACAATCACAACGAAGAGCAACCATCAAGGAGAAAGTATCAAAACATCCAATTATGACAACTTAATCAAAACAACCACATAAAGCCAGGGAACAATTATCACTTACTTACATCCAACATTGATTATACAACAATAGTTAACATATCAAAGAGTCAAAGCACAGATTATCAAAATTATTTAAATTAACAATGCGTGTATGCATATGCCATGGATGTCTGAGGTACCGTTCACCGTGGAAATGAATTTGAAGCTAAAGCCTTCCTGGTCCCAAGGTTTGAACCCAAAAGCTAGCTCGACTCTTGGCTTGTCTTTAATATCCTCAACGTGTCACCGAAGAAACTGATAAGGCTCTCGACTGGTCCTATTCTTAATTCCACTCTCATTCTTATCTCTTCTTACCTTCTTCCATTTCTCGGTTATACGTTGACCCTGATCCAATCAACCTGCCCTTCCAAGACGAGTTTTACCCTACATCTTAAGATTTCGGACCGGTCTTCTTCACGGTTCATGCCTCCTTCTATAATTTGGTGAAACCCCTGAAATTCGATAACCTTTTAGATTAATAATCACAGCCTTCTTGACGAGTTCTTTCCAAACCGGGTTGTGATCATCGGTTCCCAAAAATTTGGATTAATATCTTCGTGGATCGTTTCCTCATCCCTTCATCATCTTAGAGCCATTAAGTGTGCATTAAATTTTGGTTCACCCAAATCTCTAATCGAGGGAAAACTTCCTTGATACTTCTTGAGATTCAATTCAAGTCCTTCCTTAGTCACTTCTTTCTGATTCCTTTCTTCTCAAATTCCTTCTAACTCATTATGGAAAAAGGACTAGCGATGCAGTAAGGTTTTATTTTGTTAAGTGATGTCCGAACTCCTCCAATACTTAGTCAAATTACCTTCTACGGTTGCCATCACGAACGCATTAATTTGATTTAATTTCTGTTCCCTGAGGCAATTTAATGGTCTCGCAGAAGCTCCTCCATAATTCCATTATTTTCCAAAATTTAAATCCCATGTATAGAAATGCTCAACAAACCATCTCCTCAATATCCCGTGGTGACCTTCAACACGAACTTAATACTTAACACTCACTTTAACGGTTTAACCATTAAGGCTCTTTTATTTATTTTCGATCACCACCATTAGGACTTCCAGGTCTTCTTTAATTCGCAATTCTGTTATTCCTACTAAAATATTTCTTCGAGCACCACTTCAATCTTCCAATTTATTTCTTGGTCGTACTCTCCCCCCTTAAATTTCTATTGTCATGTGTTGAACTCCATCGATTCTTCTTTTGTCGAAATTCTGAATGAATAATTTCCATTAGGGAGGATTTTAATCAAAAGAGAAACCCCAAAGTTTTGCCTTTCAACTTCCCTTCTAATTCGCTTTATGTCCGAAACCCTTTTCCAATTCTTGTCTGATCCAGACACCCGTTTCCATTAACCTATCCCTCACTTGAAATTCTTTATTTTCCCGACATCACCTTCCTTGTAACGGACCATCCCATTATTTCTTTTCCTCTTAACTCAGATGTGGCCCGATCGAAGAGATACTTGATAAGTGAGATAAAAGAATTTCCTATCAAATAAACACTGGAGTGCATGTTGTAACGCCCCAATTTTCTAGCCGTTAGGTACGCGCGCCGCGCGTGTGAGTTTTGAGATTTAGGGTTTATTTAATTCCTTTTTGTTATTTTATTTGTGCAATTTAATTTATCTACTTGTAATCTTTCGTGAATTATATGATTTAAATTGCTAATTTTCATGAATTTAATTACGTGGGTTGTATATTTAATTTAATTAATTACGTGAGTAATTGTTATTTTGTGCTTTGAATGTCTAATTGACCTTAATTGCAAACTTTTGATGATATGTGAACTTAATTGAAAAATGTGATGAGTACCTATCCGTTCTTTAATTTAAATTATGTGGGCTAATTTGCAAATTCTAGAAGTGAGAGATAGATTGAACTCTGTTTAATATCTTGGGGGGTTGATTGGTTGATTCTAATCTTTGGAGGACCTAATTATAATTTCGGAACAAGTGACCCCTTTTATCCGAGAGAATTGGGTCCCAAGGGACGCCCAAGTCTTTTTTTAGGGATATAACCCTCAATTTCTTTTCCCTTTTTCTTTCCCCAATATTTTATGACGTGGCATCTTTACATACTAGTCAAGCTGCAATTAACTCGTTTTGTAAAAGGAAGAAATTTTAGGGGCCCTTTTGCAAATAAAATAAATTTATAAGTAATAACAAAACAAAAACAAAAACCCTAAATCTAACATCATTTCTCCATTTTTCCTTCCTTTCCTCTCTTATCCTGTTCTTCTTCTTCGGCTACATCCCCCAGATCCAGATCTGTCTCTTTGTTCGCATATCATATCAGCATCACCTTCACGTATTTGAAGTTGATCCAGACCACAGGTGTGAGACTTGAAGTCGAGCATATAAGGATTGGGCTTCATGAGCAATGAACAACTATTAACAACATGAACCTCAATCCTTAAAAGCTAACTCCAAGCTCCAAAACGGTGATTTGTTTTCGTCGTCTGCACCTCTTTAACCAGAACAGGAGTGGAGCTTGAAAAGAAAGAAGCGGAGAGAGAAAGCGGCTAGGGTTTTGCTTGAAGTAAGGTGTGAGGATGACAAGTGATAATTGGAATATTTATAGAGAGAATTAGGTGTACATGCATTCAATTAAATTACAATACATTTAATACTATGACAGTTGGTTGTTGAGGAACAAATATTTCGATTTTTTTACACAATCGCATGGGCGATTCATCAAATCAAGTGAGCGATTAAATTAGAAAATATTAATATTTTGAGTTTTTTACAGAATCGCGTGTGCGATTCATTAAATCGCGTGAGCGATTAAATAATAAAAATAAATATTTCTATTTATCTGATTAAATTCTAGTTAGCTATTGAATCTAGTGCGTGATTCATCAAATCAAGTGAGCGATTCAATTAAAAAAATTAATATTTCGAATTTTTTGATAATTGCGTGGGCGATTAATTAAATCGAGTGTGCGATTATATAATAAAAATAAATTCAAGATAACTGATGAATCTAGTGCGCGAATTATTGAATTCAGAGCGATTCATTAAATTCTCTTGAGCGATTCATTAAATCGCGTTCGCGATTCATTTACTCTTGTAAAAAGTACCATAATACCAATAATTGAAGAAGATGTCCATTGTCTTCTTCTCGCATCTGACAGATGTTTTCGATGAGATGCTTGAATTTAATGAAAAGCTGCCTGCACTCTTTCCCGAAATTTTGACCGTCACCTTTACAATGCGACCAAGGAAGGGGTGCGACTGTTGGTTTAAGGCCCAATCACCTTTATCCCCTTTATTAGTATACTCAATTTTGCTCTGTGCTCAGATTTCTGCAAAATTTTCATCACCTGCAAGAAGCCTTGCTTCTCTTTCTCTCTCCCATATCTCAATCCTTTACAAATAAAGTCATGAATAACCCTCCAAGACATATTCTAGCATGGGTGGAAGAGTACATGGTTGAACGTCTTCGGATATATACCGGAGAAAACGAAATCAATCGGCTAGAAGTCTTCGACACAGTGCTAGCTAATGTGTCGCTTGATTTGGCTCAGCGATTCAAAACCAGATTCTGGGCACGAGATGTTGTAGCAGCAGTGAAAGGACTGCGGATAAAATTTTACGAATTCCGTAGATTATTGGCGTGTCCTGGAGTTAAATTGGCTGCTAATCGTATTAATGCCGAAATTGATCCCCTAAAATATTATGGTGCGAATACCATTGAGGTAAGTCGAATTCATCAATGGCACTTTTTTTTTTTTTTTTAATCTTTGTTTGTTCATTTTTCAATGTTTAATATTGCATAGGTTATTCAGCGGGATTTCGACTCCAGAGTATTTGGATGCCGTTATTACGATGACCTAAGGTATATCTTCAAAGTGCGGCAGACACACCTTTTGGAGAGCGAAGAGGAGCACCTCCACGCTTTCCACATAAGTGATAGGGACTCAGACCCCGAGTCCTTTTACGACGTTGTTTACCTTGAGTCCTCTGAGGGGAGTGTTAATTCCATTATCCCTCAATATGATCCTGAGGAGGTTAATCAGTTTCCTCCTCCCCCATAAAATATTTAGTTTGATTGTAATGTATGTATTCTACTGGTTTTGTAATGAAAGCAGACTGAATGTTGTTCTATTTTTAGTATGCTGTATTTTACAGTTTTAATGGTTTTAGTATTCTTCATTGAATCGCGTGAGCGATTCATCAAATCGAGTGAGCGATACATTTAATCGCTCAAATAAAAAAAAATCGCATTGGCGAATATTTAAGAAAATAACAATCACATTTAGCTGAAGAATCGTGTGCGCGATTAAATAAATAGAGTTCGCAATTATTTTATAAAACAATAATTGAAATCAATTAAAAATAATTGGGTAAACTAATTAAAATAATAAACATATAAATACAAATTTCAATATTTTTTTTCTGTAAATTAATTAAAACAATAAACAAACAGATTTGATGAAGAATCGTGTGAGCAATTAACGAAATCGAGTGCGCGATCAAATGAAAATACAATAAATTATACTAGCAAATATTCAAAATAAATTACAAGTAAAAAACCATAGCTAGTACTGATCATCAGCTTCACAATCAAACGTATCTGAAGGTGAACCACACCACAGGATTGGGGCTTGAAGTTGAGCTGATAGGGATTGGGCTTCATGAGCAAGAATGAATGATGATACATTCATTAACAACAATAAGGTACTTCCTTCCTTATTGAGCTTCATGAAACCCAACCCCTATCAGCTAACTCCAAGATCCAAACCGGTGGTCTGTTTTCGTCGTCTGCACCTCTTTAACCAGAACAGGAGTGGAGCGTTCGTCTGCCTCTGTTGAAGAAGAAGAAAAGAAAGAAGCGGAGAGAGAAAGCGGCTAGGGTTTTGCTTGAAGGTGTGAGGATGAGCTTGGTGGTAATTGGAGTATTTATAGGAAAATTTAGGGCGATATCATTTATTCGCTCAAGCGATTTAATTAGTTCGATTAAATAATTAAAATAAATATATCGATTTAGAACAAGATTTAATCGCGCGTGAGATTAATTAATGAATCGCACGTGCGATTCATTAAATCACTTGCGCGATTAAATAAAGAAAATAAATAAATAATACTTAAATAAAATATATAAATAGATGTTGATGTAGAATCGCGTGAGCGATTAATTAAATCTAATTTTTAAGGTTTAGGGTAAAAAATAAATCAAATAAATATGTAAAACAAATAAAAAACCTTCTGTATACGAAGAATCGCTTGCGCGATTTATTAAAGAATTGGACATAAATATTATGAATACATACTGTGGAACTTAAATATTATATCTATCAACTCCAAAAAATATTTCGGATGCTAAACGTAACCTTAAGAAAGAGGTATTATCGTCATCCAGAATATCCAGTGGTTCTCCACGCATGAGAAGCTCAATGTAATATAAGGAATAGAGTCCACAATCGCCACTGAAAAAAAAATAATAATAGATATTAAATAAAAATATAATAAAAAATCTTAGAGTTAGTAAATTTTAAATGTACCTTCATTTATTTTTGGGACACGGAGCAAGTTGCAGCTTCCATATGTGCTTGAGACTGTCACCTAATTACCTGAACTTTCCTGTGTGGGCCAACAATTTGGGAAAGAAAACACACAGATGGTTCAAAGCAATTTGGTAATTCCTGTTGTCAAGGGAACCACCACCGCTGTCGTAAACTTTGATGACTCCCTCTTTGGGAAAAATCTCGACGGCCACCCAATGGGATTTCCTACGTTGACTATGCCATAAAATTTTGTAGCTCCTTCCCATGCACGGGCATGAAAAAATAGTAGAGAACCAGTTGTATACGGCAGAACAGTGTCCTCCCATTTGATGGGATCATTCCAGATCCTTCGCATCACATCAAATGAATGCGAGGCAGTCCGGATGTCTTCTTTGGGTTGGTTCACAGACCTCGCACCCTTGGCACTCTTGGCACCAACCTTAACTCCAGCTTTGGCACCCCTCGGAGCATTGGCAGCAGTATTTGGCCGATTTGTAATAATGAGACGGCCATCTTCACTAACACAAACTGAATCTTCCTCTGTAATGAAACCCCTTGATAGATAATAATTCGATTGAAGATGTTGGAAGAAAGTCTCATCGAGGACCAAACAATCCTGAGCATATTGATCTGGGCGCCTTTTTTGTTTAAGCCTTATATTGGCCAAACACTCTTCCAAATGCTGCAACGAGTGAACCAAAATAAAAACAATAAAGATCAACTATTGATCATACATGTATTGACTAACATAAACTATATAGGATATTTACCTTGGATAACAACCATTGCCCATTTGTTAGGATGGTTAGGAAGAATTTCGCGCCGAAATCCTGACTTTGTCCAGGAATTCGGTCTTTCGGCCCTGCACTAAGAACCCAGTTGTACAAGTAGCTAGAACCAGATTTGTCCGTATTTTTGGATAACCATCTGTTGTGAGATTTAGAGATGGTTTCTGCGGTTTGCGGACAAGGCAGTTGGGGCTGAGCCGTTAAGGCAGGTGTTGCTTCTTTAGCCTTGACTCTAGCTCTCGCTCTAGCAGTGCAAAGCCTCTTAAGTTGCTGCGTATAAGGAGACAGGAGGTATGTGGGCCTTCTTTTATTTCTCTTTGGTCTTTGACGTTTAGACCCTTCAACCTCCTGCACCATTACACTACGGCCTGCTTGGTGTTCTTTTTCCTTCTCCAAATGCTGCCATATCTTCTCAACAGTTGCCTTCACATATTCAGAATTAGCTTCAGCTTGGTCTTGTTTTTCCTTCTCCAAATGCAGCCATATTTTCTCAACGACTGCCTTCAAAGATTCAGAATTAGCTTCATCTTTCTGGATAAACTATTGAATTTCAAAAGGTATTTGCAATGCAGCAGCTGGTGCAGGTGATGGTGATCCGGCAGGTAATGTGGCATTTGGGGGTAGGGTGTGAGGTGCGGTTCCCCAATCAATTTCTGTGGCAGGTGGTGCTGTAGGTGGATGTGATGGTGAGGGGATCCAATCCACGTTGGAATTCATGAGATTAAAGGTCCCTTCTTGGACTGGAGGGGCATATGTTATCGGGGGCAATTCATCCCCAATGATCAAATGGGTGCACCCTTTTAAACATTGATATAGATAATCAATGGGTGCATCCTCTTCTTCTACACTTGTTTGTTCATAAAGGTCCCTCATATAACTCATATTCTTTTCAATGCTGGAGGGAAACAAAAACGGACGTACCTGATCCTGTTACATCAAAAAATAACAGAGGTTAAAGATATTCAGTGATCCATGGCAAAGAAAATAATAAAAATTTTGTTCAAACCTCAGGTCCATGGTTATTTATCTTTTGCCGCAGTTCTTCAATATCAATTGGATGCCCTTTATTGTGAAGCCATCTGAAAATCCTGGGGAGTGGCAGTTTGGACATGTGGGAATCATCAAGTACTATGCCGCCCCCATAACTTGCTATAGTTGGGCACATTTCGTAAGCCCACGACTAAAAGGAACAAACAGCAAAAAAGATGTATTATAGATTTTGTTACATTAAAATCACGTGAGCAATTCATCAAATCGCGTGAGCGATTTAGCTGAATAAGTAAATTGAAATTCAGAGAAATATGATGATCATAATAATCACCTGCAAGGCCCATGGAAAACCTGAAACATGATAGGTCTTCGCTTTAGAGTCATCTTTTGTAGGAGGCAGCCATTTTACAATATTCGTTTCCCTTTTTTTTATTGATGCCATTGTCACATTGAATGACAATAGTCCCCAAGGATATGAATAAAAAAAAATCCAAATCACTAGCAAAACAAATATAATCCGTATTTACAATTCTTCCCCTTTCAACACCAAGCAAAATATTTTGAACAAAAAACACGTGGGCTATCTTCAAACGATCTTCCACTGCAAGCTTGTTATTGAATAATAACTTTTCCAACTCAGTATCCTTCACCTTGGATTTCCATTTATTACGGAGGATCCTCTTAAGAAAATCCTCGGCATTATTTATAACCCTCAACTCATCAGCTCTATCAGGCATCTTACCAGCGCCACAATAAAGCCCAGTGACAAGAGCAAACTCCCTTAAGCCAAACCTAACTGGCTTTTGTCCTATCAAGACCCACACCTCATGCTCTTTCTTGGTGGGTAGGGAGTACATTATAAGATAATGAAAGAGGCTGCCTGAAAACCGCTTCCAACCAGAAGGCAGCTCTTGGGTATATTTTTCTAAATACTCCTTCGAATTTTATTTCGTTCTGTTCAAGGAATTCTTTTACTGGGGAAAGGCGCTCCCATGATGACCGGACTGTGATCCTCACAGTTGCAGAGAAGAAGTACCGTTCCCAGAAAGGGCGCATGTTGAATTTTGCAAAATCAATGCTCCGGGTGACCTCTTCTTCATATTCTACCTCTAACTCCTCCTCATCATCCTCCGCATCATCAAATAACCCCGTTATATCCATATTGTTCGAATGCCTTCGCTTACTCCTATTTTCTCGTATGTAGAAGGTCCCTTCTGCAGTTTCTTGATCTCAGCTTTGTTCATCATCTCTAAACTCCTGAAATGTATCAAAATACCGTTTGTAAATAGAAAATATTTGAAATATATAAAGGCGCCATTTTTATCGCGTACGCGACTCAATCAATCGATCAAGCGACTAAGAGATTATTTCGAAATAAACAACCAAAAATAAGGCATATAAACAAGAGAATATAGTATCAAGAGCAGAACAAAAACGAAAAACAAAGAACCATTACGTTGTACTCGGCCTCCTGCGATATTTGCATGGGATCAATAGTGTCTTCTCCCTCCCTTACGGGGCTTTGGTTTGCTCCCGATGATGGCATCTTGTTTAGTTGATCGGAAAATGTGATAATACTCTGAATACGGGAGAGAAAATGGAGGAAAACAAAAAACCCTAACTATTTTGCTTCGTGAGGAGGATGATGAAGAAGAAGAAGAACAAGAACAGTCCTTTTTACCTTTTTCCTCTTTCTCGCTCTTTTGTGTTTGCTTATAACGGTGATCACATTAATTAATGATGTGATCGGTTTGACTCATGTAGTGAAATATATATTAAATAAACATAACTGTCAGACAAAAAAGTGAATTTAATTGGAGCTTTGTAAATTTCAAGAAGGTTTTTTTTTTCATTATTATTTTCGAGTATTTGATTCTTTAAATAACGTATGGGACTAGCTTAAGGATCGCCTGAGCGATTCATTAAATCGCGTGGGCGATTTAATAATTTTTTGAGGAAGAATAACAAGTTCCATGATGTGTGTAATGGCCAATAACCTTAGGAGACTTGGATCAAAGTTGTAATGGGATCATTGAATAATTTGTTATGCCCAAGCTTGATGTGAATGTATCAATCATAATGTTTTGTACTTGGTTTAAGATTTGTTTGGGATTATGACTTAGGTTTGCAATACATCATGCTCCACGGAGGAAAAACACGATGGTGTTCACATCATACGCAAAAGAAACATGCTAAGGGACTAACAAAATACTTTAAAACAATAACAAGTACGAACTAGCTTAAGGATCGCCTGAGCGATTCATTAAATCGCGTGGGCGATTTAATAATTTTTTGAGGAAGAATTCGAGTTCCATGATGTGTGTAATGGCCAATAACCTTAGGAGACTTGGATCAAAGTTGTAATGGGATCATTGACTAATTTGTTATGCCCAAGCTTGATGTGAATGTATCAATCACAATGTTTTGTACTTGGTTTAAGATTTGTTTGGGATTATGACTTAGGTTTGCAATACATCGTGCTCCACGGAGAAAAAACACGATGGTGTTCACACCATACGCAAAAGAAACATGCTAAGGGACTAACAAAATACTTTAAAACAATAACAAGTGCGAGCTAGCTTAAGGATCGCCTGAGCGATTCATTAAATCGCGTGGGCGATTTAATAAATCGCTTGGTCGATTCCTTAAATTAGTTGAGCGATTTTGTAACTTAAATGATTACAATCTAAATTTCTAAATACAAATCATTAAGACAAGTTACATTATTGATTTAAAAATACAAATCAATAAAAATACTGCTAAAAACAACAAGTTGACTATTATCAACTTGTTCACAATATTTTGTTCTCTTCCTTTTGGAATGAGTGGTGTCCTCCTGCTTGAGACTTCACCTTCATCGTTCTGTGGCTCTTCTATTAGATTACACCATTGAGAAAAGCCATGCAAATTGCAACAATAAAATAATCTTCCCCTGTTGGAATTATCTGCTCTATCGACCACCTTGATTGTAGCCCACTGATCGCAATCCCTGCATTTCTCCTTTCTATATCTAAGAGAACTTTTGCGTGTAAAAGCTGAGCTATTTGAGCTTGCCATGATCTTTAAATTCCTTAGTGATAATCAGAAGAATTATATAGTGATCCCCACCAACGGCTATAATTAGGATATAAACAGTGTATAACTGCCATAATATAACGGCTATAATATTTTGTAATATTATCATATTCCAGGGGCTCTTTTGCAACCTCATAAATTTACGCACTGCCCCTCCTACTCAAATATAAAATTGTTTTGTTTCCTTTTGCCAAACCCTAATTAGTGATTATTATCTTCCATCCTCTTATGTTGAATATTTCAGCTGCCGCCCTCTCCAATCCAAAGGAACAATCCTTCGCAGATCTGTAAGAGTCTGCCCTATTAGTTTGAATTTCTCTTGAAAATTATCATGTTTGCTGTATGATTTCCGCCATACAATAGCAATCAATAGATGTTTCTTTTGTTTGGTCCATGTAGTGTTTACTCGTTGTAGATGAACTATACGATGGGCAGTACAGGAGATAGTTTTGAGATGCTTTGTGCGTCTTGTGCATAACAATTGGAAAGAAACCATGGAAAATGCAATTGAAGATTTATTACAGATGAAAAATGCAATTGAAGATTTATGAACAGGCTGCACGAAGCATCTCAAAACTATCTCCAGTATTGCACGTTGCATAGTTCTTCTGCAATGTCTAATGATCTATTGCAAGGCCAAACAAAGAAATCTATTGAGTGTTACTGTTTGGCAACAAGTCTTACGGAAATGACGATTTTCATGAACATTTCAATCAAATACGGCATATTTTGTGATTAAGGAGGAAGAAGACAGGTAGATCTGTTAATATTTATATGTTAATAAACCCCCTTCGCTGAAGAATTGCATGCGCGATTCATTAAATCTTGTGAGGGAGTTATTAAATTCAGTGAGCGATTCACTTAATCATGAGCCCGATTATTTAAAAAATAAATTAATGGATCAAGCTGAGTGGTTTTAAAGTGTCATAAATCGAATTAAATTCCAATTTTTATTATATTATAATATATTAATTGAATTAATAAAATTATTCAAATTAACAATCTGGGATCATATTATACAAAAAACAAGCATTCAATTAATATATTATAATATAATAAATCGCGTAATCGATTCATCAAATCGAGTGTTCGATTCAATCAATCTTGTGCGCGATTAATTAAAAAGAGAGATATGCGACTTGGCTAAAGAATCGCTTGCTCGATTATTTAAGTCGAGTGCGCGATTAATTAAATCTTGTTCGCGATTAATTAAAATATGAAATATGCCCAATTGGATGAAGAATCTCTTGCTCGATTAATTAGGTCGCGTAAGGGATTCATTAAAAAAGAGAGATATGCCACTAGGCTGAAGAATCGCTTGCGCGATTACTTAAGTCGAGCACGCGATTCATTAAAAAATAAAGCTGTATTATATAATTTATTTATCTAAATGACATTCTGATCACATGTAGTCTTTTTGTGACCTTTTCCTCCACACTTTGAACAGGTGTTGTACCTTTTTCTTCCCTCAGAAGGTGCCTGGAATCTAGTCATCCTTTTTCTTCCAACACGCACCTTCAGTGGAGGTGGCAGTACTTGTTTTATACCTATATCTTCAGGCAATTCCCACTGTAACTCTGGAGGTGTAGGAAAATTTGTCTCAAAATATGCAAGTATGTAGTACTCAACAGTGTAAAATTGGGAGCATAGGGAATATATTCTTTGTCCAAACCCTATTATTGGGTTTTGCTCCCTTAACGCCGATAATGCATGGGGGCAGGGGATCTTATCCATCTGGAAGACACCACATGTGCACGTCATATTGTTCAAGTCAACCATAACCTCTGCTCCAATTCCACGAACAGAAAATTCATGAGCATTGAACTGTTGTGCAAGGCATCCTTTGGATTTCTCTAGATTATGTTAGGAATAGTGCCCTAGAAAGCCGATTGTATATCCGCTTTGTACTTTTCCTTATTGTAATCACAGACAATCTTTGAATAAAATAACGAATTGAGGCAACACTTCTTTATATGCTCTTGTTTGGTATGCGTTTACTTTAGTTGTGCATGTATGAGAACTCCCCTAATCCTGATGACTTTAGGACTCTACCATTTAGGTGAAATGGTTCATGAAACGAGCCCTATATCACATGAGTCATGATTAGTAAAATACTCCAAGCCGATGAGTCCTACAGACAGTGGGAGTGTCAACCTGACTCCTCTAAGGCTTGCTTGTGGGATCACGCCCTTAAGAAGGACCACCTTGTTTCATGGAGGTGCAAAGTGTATAGTTGATACGTGCGTGATACATGAGGGTGCTTACTTTAATAAGTAAGTTCACTGAGGTGCCCCGTGTGAGAACATTCCTAAATGGGAAAGGAAGTTTCTATTTCAGGAAATGGAAACTTCCAGATTAGGAAATATCTCACGAGTCATTGATGTGATTAATTGATCCTTAGACTTGAGGTTCCTTGTCACTTTATGGGTTAACTCTGTAGTCTTAGGTATAAGCTTTAAAGGGTGTCGCCTTAGACAACTGATTCAAGGCTTATGCTGGGGCTGCACAAGTGATTCATGAAAGTGAATGAGAATCAAGAAAGGACCTACACTTGCAGTTGCAAGGTGATCTCTTATTGTGTAAGTCATTCATATGCCATATGGAGTCCTTGGCCAAGGCAGTAGATCAAGACATCAAGAAAAGTGTTTCTTGGATTGAGATCAAATGGATATGAAATGCACTTAGCTTTAAGACCGGATTATTAGGGTTCTGATTATTCCCTTGCCCTAGATCTTGGTTGAGAGATAGTAAGTAGGAGGATTGTATCTCACATGAATCAATGACTTAAAGGTTCTGTCGAATCCGAACATTCCAATTCAGCTAGGGGTTAAACACCTGTTGCTAGACTATGGTCGTTTAATCTGTGGACTGATTAATTAATTAGTGAATTAATTAATTAGGGTCACTGCTAATTGAATTGAGAACCTAGAGGGTCACACACAACAACTTGGTTACATGAGTTGAGGCTTGAAAATGATTAAACGAGTTAATCGGACCAAGAGGGTTCCACACGTGTGAATTCACACGTGTGGCTCACGTGAGTGACACGTGTCACTGTGACACGTGTCACACACGTGTGTATATATGTATATTAAATAATTAAATTAGTTAATTATTTAATAGACTTTGGTTTAATTTTGAATTAAAAAGAAAGTCTAATTTTGGAGAAAAATAATCTAGTTAATTAATTACGAATTAATTAATTAGATAAAATTAAGTTATTTATTTTATAATAAATAAAGTATAAAATTATCCAAAAATAGTTTGGATAATTTTAAGCTCTCTTAAAAGTTGACTAGAAATAGAATTCAAAGTCAAAGTTGGAAAATACTTGATGATCAAGTAATAGGAGAGAGAGGAACCAAATCCTTGTCCAATAAGGACAAGGTTCGGCCGCCCCTCCCCTTTTCCTATATATAGGGGAGCTCATGCTCCCCTTTAGAGCTAATAGACAATTCTTGGTTCATGTGTTGAACACCTTCCTTTCTCCAAGATTAAATTAAACCCTAGGTTAAGCCTAAACACTAATTAGAGAACTAGCATCCTTACTAGTTAGATTGTGATCAAGTTGGTGGACTTTCTCTAGAGACTTCAAGTTAGAAGTTTTGAAGATTCGAGGTTTACCAAGGAGAGGGGATCAAGCCGCGAGAAGAGCGTTCTTGGGTGGCTTGAAACGCTTCAAGAAAGAATAAAAGAAAAGTAAGTTTTCTATCTTTACGAATTTGGTTACACGATTACGAGTTCAAGGTCCTTTTGTTGGGAAAATTATTTAAATTCCGCTGCTTTCTGATTCGTGTTTTCCAACAAGTGGTATCAGAGCCACCTCGTTAATCGTGTTTCTGATTCGTCTCAATTATTCTGAATTTGGTAGAAATTCTTAGGCTTAGATGCGAATTAGGTATTCTTGAGTTCTTTTAGAAAGCCTGAATTACGAAACTGTAATTTTTCTTGAATTTCTGAAACTGTTTTCTTAAATTGTGTTTTTGGAAAACCGTTTTGATAGAAATTAATTTAAATCGTATTTTTGAATTTTGGTTTTTGAACTAAAAATACGAAACACGAAATCGCGTTACGAAAACGCGAGCCTGACGTGCTAAGGCGTAGCACGCCAGGCCCGCGACCGCCCGCCCAGCAGTCCCGCAACCGCGCGGGACTGCCCGCCACTGACGCCCGCCAGCGCCTAGGCCCCGCCTAGGCGCGCCCGCCCGCCTGTCCCGCAACCGCGCGGGACAGCCGCCCTGCACGCTCCCGCAACCGCGCGGGAGCACCCGCCCGGCATCGCCCGCACGCGAGCAGCAGCAAGCTGCGCGCATCATGCGCAGGGCGTGCGCCTAGCGCGCGCGCCTGGCGCGCGACGCTGCGCGGCGAGCCTGTGCTCGTTCCGGGCGGTTCCGGGCACGGTTTTGGCGTTTTTCGTGTTTTCGTGTTTTCGGTCCTTGAAATCCCGATTTAATTTTTCTGAAAAATTTTATTTATTAAATTTGAATTATTTTTGAAATAATTGTTTAAATTGGGATTTTGAAAATTTGAGCGATTTAAAATTTGAAAAATTACGATCTTTATTTTCTGAAAATATTGAAAGAATAAAATTATTAATTTTCAGAAATTAATTGGAATTTTATTAGTTTATTGTTTTTCGGGTTTTATTGAAAAGGCTCTTGAACAAGAATTGCATCTAAGTCGTGTTTTAAGCTATTAGAGCTTAAAGCGAGAATTTTAATTTATTGGTTAAATTTAAATTCTTGCAAAAGCATGTTAGGTGATCATGGGTTTAGATCTATGTATGGTTTTAATTTATGCACATGGATGGTTTAAATTGGGGTTGGAGCCCTATAGTTGCGTTTTTCAATTGAGGTTGGAGCCTCACTTATGTGCGTACTGTTATGTGATTTATTATGTGGCTTTCCATATTACTGTTTTTGAGGCCGGGGTATGCCCCGTGTAATTGTCTAAGGCCAATATGAAGATTGAGCCTTATTACTTTATGTCTTTTTCTTTTTATTGTAATTTGAGAGTAGAGATAGGTGGTGAGGTTTTTATTTTCATTTTGGAGACAATGCACCCATGGAGTAAGATGGACCACATTCAAGTAACAAGGAGGCCATAAGTGAAGACCCCTCAAAATGTTAGGGAGGGGAATCTCAATTGTTAAATGTAATAGAGATAGGGCTCGTATTTTGTTACCGCTTTCCCTTATGTGATTTGAACTGTTTATGTGGCATGTATGTTAGAACTTGTGGTTGTGGAGTGGCTCCCACATATCACGCATAAGATAGGTAGAACCCATGATCATTACATGTTAGTATCATGCTAGGACATGTTATCTGTTTATGTGCTTGTTTGAAATGCATTTAAGTGTACTTGCATTAATCAAGACTAATAAAATTGGATAACATATATGTTGGTGAGGTCGAACCGGACAACTCTCCGGTTGATTCGAAAATTCCCATTAAATATTAAGCTAATTTCGAACAAATAGGTATTTAATTCGAGATGCAAATTTTGAATTAAATTCCTAGCATTCCATCAATAGGTTTTAAGTTTAGTAAGTAAAGCTAGTTATTGTCCGCGAGTCGTGGGATAGCTAGTGGAGCTTATTAGTTCTTAGTTACCTAATTGATCATTTTAAATGATCAATATTTCATGATCGATTTTAGCAAGGGCGGTGTCCGCGAGTCGTGGGTCGTTCGAACTAAGTTTTGATCATGATCTTATGATTGATGGGTCCAGCTTAACGCCTAAGTAAATATGGATGTCGCACGAGTCGTGGGTCCATATTGAAAGATAGGTGATGCAAAAACAATTACTAAGAGTTCTAAAGGTGTTAGAATTGGTAAGTTGTACCTACCTAGGGTTCTTACTAAGAATGTCCGCGAGTCGTGGGTTCGAGGTAAAATGCCTAGGATCTTAGTACCCATTGGGAAACGTGTTCCTCTTAGATCTTTGGGAATTATAGATCTTTGAAAAACAGTGGGAGCTACATTAGATTAAAGACCTTATCTTTTGTATATCGTTATAATTCAGCATGCTCACTAGTTCTCTGTTTTACCATTTAGGTCGTAGATTCTGTGATTCTCTACGTGTTTTGAAATGGCAACCAAAAACCCTCTTGTATCGATCCTCGAGTCAAACAAGTTGACTGGTCCCAACTATTCTGATTGGCTGAGGAATCTAAAAATCATTTTAGATTCTGAGAAGAGAACTTATGTTCTCTTCGAAGGGGAGCCTAGTCCCGAAGGGGAGGCTCCCACTCGGGCCGAGCGGGATGCGATTCAGAAGTGGAAGGATGATAATCTCCAAGCCCGTTGCCTTATGTTGGCTAACATGTCTCCGGACTTGCAAAGGCAACATGAGGCCATGGAATTTGCTTGGGAGATTTACGACCACTTAGAGCAACTTTACCGCCCTCATGAACGTGTTACAAGGTATAACACTTCAAAGGAATTATTCCACTTGAGAATGAGGGAAGGTTCAAGTGTCCATGAATATGGACTCAAGTTTCTTGCCCTTACTGAGAAACTTGCCTCCATGGACATGCCGCTGAAAGATGAGCTTTCAGTGGATTTGTTGCTGGCTTCGCTCCCACCATCATTCAACCCATTTGTCCTTAACTTCAACATGAATCATGCTGGTGCTACTGTAGCTGAGCTGATTAGTCAGCTTGTGACTGCTGAAAGCACGATCAAGAAGGACAATAAGGTTTTGATGGTGAATGCTCCATCTTCCTCTTCTGGGCCTTCTAAAGGTAAGGGCAAGAAAGCCCAAAAGAAGAAGAAGAAACCCCTTAGGCCCACTGGTGGCATTTCGAAGGGGAAGGCCCAAAAGAAGAAGCGTGATCAGAAAAAGGATGTTTGCTTCCATTGTGGCAAAGCGGGACATTGGAGGAGAAACTGCCCAGAGTACAAGGCTACTCTAAAGAAAGGTATCTTTCTCGTTGAAGTAAATCTTTCTATTAATTCTAGTTCTTGGGTACTTGATACCGGTTGTGGGACTCATATCTGTAATGATGTACAGATGCTAAGTGAAGTCCAACAACTCAAAGAAGGAGAATGTGTCTTGAAGATCGGCGATGGCTCAAACGTTGAAGCTCGAGCTTTAGGCACAATTAGATTAGATTTAGGTAGTTTTGAGTTAGTATTAAACAAAGTCCTTTATGTACCGAACATTATTCGTAATATAATTTCAGTTCCAATATTAGATTGTGAAGGTTATGAAACTTATATTAAGAATGGTAAATACTTTATCAAACGGAACAACTCTTCCGTACATATCGGTACTCTAAGTAATGGACTTTACCTAACTCAAAATATCAATATTATGAATATACAACGAGTAACAAAGCGTAAGAGAGATGACAAAGTTTCAGCTCCCTTATGGCACGCTAGATTAGGACACATTTCCAAGAACAGAATTAGCAAGATAAACACTTTAGGATCATTCTCTGAAAATGATCTCAAAGAGTTAACTTCTTGCGAATCCTGTCTCAAAGGAAAGATGTCCAAAGTTCCTTTTAAAGGAACTGTGGAACGTGCCATTAAGGTTCTGGATTTGATCCATACTGATATTTGTGGACCGCTTAGTGTAAGCACTAGAAGCAATCATCAGTATTTCATAACCTTTACTGATGACTTTAGTCGGTATGGTTATGTATACTTAATGAAGTATAAATCTGAAGCTTTTGAGAAATTCTTAGAATTTCAAAAGGAGGTTGAGAACCAAACTGGTCACAAGATCAAAGCACTTCGATCTGATCGAGGAGGCGAGTATCTTAGTGAAGAATTCCTTAATCATCTCAAGGATAATGGGATTATCTCTCAGTGGACTCCTCCGGGAACTCCTCAGCTTAATGGAGTTTCTGAGAGAAGGAATCGAACCTTACTTGATATGGTTCGTTCCATGATGAGTTTCACTGACTTACCACCTTCTTTCTGGGGTTATGCCCTAGAAAGTGCAGCAAAGATTCTGAATCTAGTTCCCTCTAAGTCAGTCCCTAAAACGCCCTATGAAATGTGGCATGGTAAAATCCCTAGTTATTCTTACTTAAGAATTTGGGGTTGTCCTGCTTACGTGAAGAGGACAGTGGGAGATAAGTTAGAATCTCGTTCTAACTTATGCTACTTTGTAGGTTATCCTAAGGAATCTATAGGATACTACTTCTATGATCAATCTGAACAAAAGGTGTTTGTTTCTAGAAATGCCACTTTTCTTGAGGAACCGTTCCTTGAAGAAAAGAAGGGCAAGATCATAGAATTAGAAGAAGTACAAAATGACCCCACACCACCCACTGAAGAAACGTCCCACTCTGATCAACCACAACCAATCACGAATTTCGATACACACGAAAATCCTCCTCTAAGACGTTCTGAACGTACTCCTAGACAGCCGGAGAGATGGTATGGATTCTTCCATGAAATCTCTCAAAAGGATAATGATCCTTTAACATATGAGGAGGCACTTTCAGATTCTGACTCTGAACAGTGGATAGAAGCCATGAAATCCGAAATGGATTCCATGAACTCCAACCAAGTTTGGACCTTGGTAGATTTGCCTGATGGGGTCAAACCCATAGGTTGCAAATGGATCTTTAAGAGAAAGCTTGGAGTTGATGGAAGCATTGCAGCCTACAAAGCAAGACTGGTTGCAAAAGGATTCACTCAGAGACCCGGCGTGGATTTTGATGAAACCTTTTCACCAGTTGCAATGCAAAAGTCTATTCGGATCATGCTTGCCATTGCTGCATATTATGACTATGAGATATGGCAAATGGATGTGAAAACTGCCTTTCTCAATGGTGACATTGACAAAGACATTTATATGGAGCAACCCATAGGTTTCACATTCAGTGGGAGTGAGCAAAAGGTTTGCAAACTCCAAAGATCAATCTATGGATTGAAACAGGCTTCTAGGAATTGGAACATTCGATTTGATGAATCGGTCAAAGCTTTTGGCTTCATCCAAATTTCGAATGAATCATGTGTGTATAGAAAGGAATTGGAGACCTCAGTGCAATTCTTAGTACTTTATGTTGATGACATCCTTCTTATTGGGAATTCGAAGGATGACATGAAAGTGACTAAGTTATGGTTATCGAACCAATTCGAGATGAAAGATCTTGGTGATGCGTCCTATATCCTTGGAATTAAAATCTATAGAGATAGATCTAGAAGGTTAATAGGACTATCACAGTCGATGTACATTGACAAAGTATTGAAGAGATTCAATATGGAGTCTGCAAAGGTTAAGAACCTTCCTATGAGTGTAGGAACATGTCTTTCAAAGAAGATGTGTCCTAAGACTAACCTTGAGAAGGAAAGAATGACTCATACACCTTATGCATCAGCAATAGGTAGCATAATGTATGCAATGTTGTGTACTAGACCGGATGTGGCTTATGCACTTAGTGTAACGAGTCGTTTCCAATCTGACCCTGGAGATGGTCACTGGGCTGCCGTGAAGAATATTCTTAAGTACTTGAAGAGTACTAAAGATTTATTCTTAGTTTACGGAGGTCAGAAAGATCTTACTGTCGAAGGATACTGCGATGCAAGCTTTGCATCTGACTTAGATGATTTTAAGTCAATGTCAGGATACATTTTCTGCCTAAACGGCGGAGCAGTGAGTTGGAAGAGTTCCAAGCAAACAACCACTGCATATTCGACCACTGAGGCCGAATACTTAGCTGCAAATGATGCAGCTAAGGAAGGTGTTTGGATTAGAAACCTCATTCAAGAGTTGAATGTTGTTCCTAGCATGAAAGACCCCATTACTGTGTTTTGTGACAACACTGGGGCGGTTGCTCAAGCAAGAGAACCAAGATCTCACCAACGGACCAAGCACATTATGAGGAAGTATCACCTAATCCGTGATATTATCAAAAGAGGAGATGTGCAAATTGAGAGGGTCACATCAGCAGAGAACGTGGCAGATCCACTTACTAAACCCCTTAGTCGAGAAGCTTTCCAAGGTCATCTTCAGAAGATGGGACTTGGAGTAGCTTTAGAATGGCTTTGACGGGCAAGTGGGAGATTGTTAGGAATAGTGCCCTAGAAAGCCGATTGTATATCCGCTTTGTACTTTTCCTTATTGTAATCACAGACAATCTTTGAATAAAATAACGAATTGAGGCAACACTTCTTTATATGCTCTTGTTTGGTATGCGTTTACTTTAGTTGTGCATGTATGAGAACTCCCCTAATCCTGATGACTTTAGGACTCTACCATTTAGGTGAAATGGTTCATGAAACGAGCCCTATATCACATGAGTCATGATTAGTAAAATACTCCAAGCCGATGAGTCCTACAGACAGTGGGAGTGTCAACCTGACTCCTCTAAGGCTTGCTTGTGGGATCACGCCCTTAAGAAGGACCACCTTGTTTCATGGAGGTGCAAAGTGTATAGTTGATACGTGCGTGATACATGAGGGTGCTTACTTTAATAAGTAAGTTCACTGAGGTGCCCCGTGTGAGAACATTCCTAAATGGGAAAGGAAGTTTCTATTTCAGGAAATGGAAACTTCCAGATTAGGAAATATCTCACGAGTCATTGATGTGATTAATTGATCCTTAGACTTGAGGTTCCTTGTCACTTTATGGGTTAACTCTGTAGTCTTAGGTATAAGCTTTAAAGGGTGTCGCCTTAGACAACTGATTCAAGGCTTATGCTGGGGCTGCACAAGTGATTCATGAAAGTGAATGAGAATCAAGAAAGGACCTACACTTGCAGTTGCAAGGTGATCTCTTATTGTGTAAGTCATTCATATGCCATATGGAGTCCTTGGCCAAGGCAGTAGATCAAGACATCAAGAAAAGTGTTTCTTGGATTAAGATCAAATGGATATGAAATGCACTTAGCTTTAAGACCGGATTATTAGGGTTCTGATTATTCCCTTGCCCTAGATCTTGGTTGAGAGATAGTAAGTAGGAGGATTGTATCTCACATGAATCAATGACTTAAAGGTTCTGTCGAATCCGAACATTCCAATTCAGCTAGGGGTTAAACACCTGTTGCTAGACTATGGTCGTTTAATCTGTGGACTGATTAATTAATTAGTGAATTAATTAATTAGGGTCACTGCTAATTGAATTGAGAACCTAGAGGGTCACACACAACAACTTGGTTACATGAGTTGAGGCTTGAAAATGATTAAACGAGTTAATCGGACCAAGAGGGTTCCACACGTGTGAATTCACACGTGTGGCTCACGTGAGTGACACGTGTCACTGTGACACGTGTCACACACGTGTGTATATATGTATATTAAATAATTAAATTAGTTAATTATTTAATAGACTTTGGTTTAATTTTGAATTAAAAAGAAAGTCTAATTTTGGAGAAAAATAATCTAGTTAATTAATTACGAATTAATTAATTAGATAAAATTAAGTTATTTATTTTATAATAAATAAAGTATAAAATTATCCAAAAATAGTTTGGATAATTTTAAGCTCTCTTAAAAGTTGACTAGAAATAGAATTCAAAGTCAAAGTTGGAAAATACTTGATGATCAAGTAATAGGAGAGAGAGGAACCAAATCCTTGTCCAATAAGGACAAGGTTCGGCCGCCCCTCCCCTTTTCCTATATATAGGGGAGCTCATGCTCCCCTTTAGAGCTAATAGACAATTCTTGGTTCATGTGTTGAACACCTTCCTTTCTCCAAGATTAAATTAAACCCTAGGTTAAGCCTAAACACTAATTAGAGAACTAGCATCCTTACTAGTTAGATTGTGATCAAGTTGGTGGACTTTCTCTAGAGACTTCAAGTTAGAAGTTTTGAAGATTCGAGCTTTACCAAGGAGAGGGGATCAAGCCGCGAGAAGAGCGTTCTTGGGTGGCTTGAAACGCTTCAAGAAAGAATAAAAGAAAAGTAAGTTTTCTATCTTTACGAATTTGGTTACACGATTACGAGTTCAAGGTCCTTTTGTTGGGAAAATTATTGAAATTCCGCTGCTTTCTGATTCGTGTTTTCCAACAGATTACTCCGGAGAAGTTTCTCTTTGGATGGCACCAGAACTGTACTGCAGTTGATCATGTCCTTTCTCCGGGTGTGGAACCAATCAGCCAATATTCTTATGATAGACTCAAACAGACCAGGGATAGGATACTCCCTTTCAAATCGAATCCTAGAATTAACAGACTCGGCGATGTTGCTAGTCAGAACATCATACCTGTTTGTTTTAAAATGCACCCTGCTCCATAACTCAAAACCAACTTCATCCTTCAAGTACTCTGCAGCACGTTTGTGAATACGTTCGATCTCTTTGTAGTGCTCCATGAAATCTTCGACGGTGTATGCTTTAACTGCCTTAAAAAATGGCTCAAGGATGACACTTTTTTTAAAACTTTTGTCTCAAGTTCTCCGATAGGTGCTTCGAACAAAATCCGTGATGAGCCTTAGGATAAATCTTAGCAACCGCATTTTTAATGGAGACATGTCTATCCGATATTATACAGAGATCATCACTATCCGGTGCTATCCTTTTTAAATTTATAAAAAACCACTCCCATGATGCATTATTTTCGGAATCAACCACTGCCCATGCAATCGGATAGGTATGGTTCTCACTATCTTGTGCAGTAGCCAATAAAAGAGTACCATCGTATTTACCGGTTAAGAAACAACCATCAACGGCTAACACCTTGCGCATGTACGTAAAACCCCGTATGCATGGTCCGAATGCAACAAAAAAATGAAGAAACCTGTTTTCGTGGTCAAGAACCAATTCAGTGACGCTTCCTTGATTCTTAACAGTTAGCATATAACGGTATGCATCTATAATTGCATATCCATGCTCAGGTGATCCCCTGACAATATTTTTTACATGTATTCTGCCCATCCAACATTTCCAGTAACTAACCTTGGCCCCCAATTCAGCTTCGACGTACTTTTTAATTTCGCCTGGTGTGGAACCTTTCTTGTCAAAAAACAATGGCTTTACTAAGTCCCCAATCAATTTTGCGGTAGCCTGTTGATGAGTGGTACTTGCTTCTTCCAACCCACAAGTGTGCATCCGGTTATACTTTCTGAGGATAAATCTGTCAGAATTAACATATTTAACACACCGAAACCACCACTTGCAATCCTGCGAATAACATCCCAGAACAAGAAGGGACTTTGTAGATTTTATCGTTCGAAATTGGAAGCTTCCCTTACATGCAACAAGGTTGATCTTCATGATGGCATCTTCTTTGTTTATAAACTCTTCATCCTCATTAAAACCTGTGTCATCATCCCATGTATGACTTTCAATCCTGGCCTCTGGATTATCATAACATATAATGGCTTCCTCTTCATTAATACATTGATTACTTCTTCCTCGATCACATTTTCAGAAGGATTTTGAAGATCTTCATTACAACGATCTACCATTTCTTCGTTTATAGAAAGGGTGTTATCGGGAAGATTGAATTCTTGATCGTTGATATCAGGGAGACTGAAGTCTTCATACTGATGCTGGTATTGATCTTCACCCTGAGAAGTAAACCCGCTTGTACCAACATGTTCGGATTCTGTTCGACTCTCCTTCCTATCCAACGAAACCTTCAAAACGGGCCTCCAACCTTGAGGAGAGATATCGGCAAAATAAACTTGTAGGTCGTGATCAATCTTTATTTCAGTTGGATAACAGGTTGGAGGTCCACTTGTAAGAGAATATTTCACGTGCACATCATCATGGGAGCAAGTAAGTCCTGATTGTTCTATAATATCACTTATCAACATTTGGAATGTAGTCTGATTGCTCACAAGAATAGCAGAAGTTTGCTTGCTCTCCGCAACCCAATTCAAACACGTGGTTTCTTCTTCCCACACTCCAAATTGAAATCCAATAACAAATTTTGACATAACCCAGTCGCCGTTCCTTTACAACATTAAAAAAAAATATATATTTTAACCATGCATGTAGTACAAAACTGAGAAACAAAAAATTTGATCGCGTGTGCGATTCATCAAATTCGCGTGCGCGATTAACTAATCGCTTGAGCGATTTTGAGAAATCGGGCAAGCGATTAATAAAATCTAGTGCGCGATCACGCTGTATTGTCGTTATATTAGCGTCCAAAATAGGTTAGGGAATGTACTACATTAAACCCAGATAGATGGGGTTCAGAAAAAACTCAGTTAAATCATTCAGTGAAAACGAAGTTCAACAAATAGGTTCGAGAAAAAATTTAAATGAATCGCGTGAGCGATTCCCTAATCGCGTGAGCGATTTATTGAAATCGCGCAAACGATTGATAAAATCGAGTGCACGATCACTTTTGTATTGGCGTTATATTGGCGTCCAAAACAGGTTAGGGAATGTACTGCATTAAACCCAGATAGATGGGATTCAGAAAAAACTCAGTTCAATCATTCAGTGAAAACGTAGTTCAAAAAATAGGTTTCAGAAAAAATTCAAACGAACCGAAACCTTTCAATACCTTTGATTGTTGTTGTTTGCCATTGTACCTGTAATCAAAGAAAGTTTTTGAAGAATCAAACGAACACTGCACAGCACTGTAATCGGAGAAGAAATATCAGAAAAATAGGGTTTTCGTCGCATACAGGAAGGAGAGAGAAATTGAGAGAATTGGTTGAATGTGATTTGGGATCAGATTCTAATTTTGTATAAATTTTGGGGCCAAAAAGAGTCTGCAAAATCCTGACGTGGCAACTATTTAATTAAACTGAGTAATTAATTAAGAGCTAATCAAGCGAAGGGTTATATAACCAATTCTTTTGAAACTAGGGGTTACATAACTAAAAAAAGACTTGGGCGTCCCTTTTAACCGAATCCCCCCTTTTATCCCGTAACCCTACCCTCCAATTCATTTTTTTCCCCTTTCCCTTTCGTTGTTAGTGGCTGCCCATCATCACCACCACCCTTTCTCGCCGGTACAGCCATGAACAGCCGCCACTCTTTGCCGGCGAATCACTGCTCCAACCTCAGCTCCCAACCACAACCCGCTATCTCTCCCTCTTCCTCTCTTGGCAACACACCAACCCACAACTCTATCACTTTCCAGCTCCGACAACCACAGCATCCATGGATTCCGACTGCTTCGCCGCCTCCATAACTTCACCACTGAGTCACAGCCGCCGCCTCCCTTCCTCCACCCCTCGGCACAACTACAGTTCCTTCACCACCAACTCACCATCGTCCCCTCTGTTCTCATTTTTGTACTCGCACAGCAGCAACAACAGTAACCGTTGACAGACCTGTTTTCTCCTTCACACGCCATCGCAGTCAACCACCATCTCCAACATCTATCTCTAGATCAGCCCAGTCATTACCTTCAACGCCCTGCTGCTCCTCTTCAATTGTAAATCCCATTCCTTATACAATTAATTTCATAATCTTGTGTAATTAGCTTATATTTGTATCTGGGAGCATATGTAAATTGACGAAATAATTATTGTGGAAGTTCATTTAGGTATAATTGTCTAGCTGTGTAATTGAATGTTGATATGGGATTTGAATTTGAAATGTATAATCTAAAGTTTTGATTATTAAGTGTGGATGTTGTTGCTATTAACTAATAGTTTGTGTTAATTGGATTGTTATTTAAATCTTTAAGAATTGTGTAATTTTCTCTTAATTAAGCTAACTGTTGTGTATGTATATATATACATTAAGTGTAGTTCTTGTACTATATATATTAATATGGAAACTAGGATTTTAATGAAATGAAAGTCTGTGGGTATATTTATAAATCTGTTGGGCCTTTATTCATGAACTTTGTTTTGAATGTGTGAGTGGATGCGTGTGTGATATATATATTATGTAAATATGCTTGGTATACATTTTAATAAGTTGGGTTATTATTTAAATTGGGAATTGAAGTATCCTTGCAAGAAATAGTTTTGGAATTCAACCTCTTTTTCCTAATTTCCGTAAGGCCCTCATTTAATTTCTTTGTTGTTCAATTATATGTTTAAATAATTCACATGCTCGGGAGCAATTATATGTTTATCTAAATTATGAATAATCTTGCATGCTCGATTCGGTTATGACCTAATTAATCGTCTAACTATTTTACGAGATGTTTATTATATACATGAATATATACAAGACATAGCATATCATTTCACGACATCTCATATCAATGCCGTGCGTTTTATTTGGTTCATATTGAGTTGTATCTCACGAGTATACGTCGTTTCCCTTCTTGTACAGTTTGTCTCTAGGGTGGAGATTATTGATCGATTGAGCACGTCCATGCATCCTTGAGTCGTCTGTCGCCTGTCAGGTGAGGTTTAATTTCTAGTTACATAGAACCTATATAACCCTTACGTGAGATTTCAGCCAAAAGGTATTTATATCTATAATTTTCCATGAAATTACTCATGATTACAAGCAAGTCACGTTCATTACAAGCAAACCATGTTCATGAAAAACAAGTCATGTATCGTGCATGTTTTGGGCGAGTAACCATGATTGCACTTGGGCCCGAGGGTTAGTGTATGAGCCAACCGGGAAAGCATAGGGCTGACGGGTAACTCTGCACCCCCTCACCACTTTGGGATCACCCCTGAAGCCACCAGGAGGTTGGTGGTGGAAGGAGTTCCGTGCGTGGGAGTCATGTTCCTAACGTACACCATGTCGTGGATGGTGAAGGCTATCTACCTTCCCATCATTGGAGGAAGAAGGAGACTGGGGACGGGTCCGGCACCACGGATTATCCTCGGGTTATTGCATGGTTTCCATTTCTTGATTGTATTGCCTGAATCCACTATCGCACTAATGCACTGTAACTGAATTGCCTGATCACCTGTTAATTAATCACGCAAGCATGTATTGTTCACTCTTGGTGTAAGGTTGGAGACTTGCCCTCACTCACCGGCGCCACATATATTGAATGCATGAAAATGATACAAGTATTTAATATTGATAGTTGTAATCTCGGGTAAAGTGTATTGTATTATGTTTTGAACTTATATTACTTTTAGTTATAAAACCTTACCCGAGGTTATAACTTGCATGTTATTTGCACTAATATTTAATTATACCCCTCACTCGGTCTTCACAAACTGACGCCTCTACCTTTCAGGTTCCTTTAGGTGCACGCTAGGCGGGAAGTGAGTCGAGTCCAGTCCTTGTAGTCGAGTCAGAAACGGTGCATTTTATTCATTATTGCATAGACATTATTGTTATTGTTATTTATTATGTATTTGGAGATGATAATGTATTGATATGTGAAACTAGTATATGGTTTACTTGACAAATGATCAATATTACAGCATGTTTCCGCTTTACTTTTATACATTTTGGTATTTGTTTGATGGTTAGTCCCGCCTAGCTCGTTGTCGTTTGTTTTATTGTCACTCGTTCGCTGCAGGTTGGTTCATGTATGGACTATCCATTTCGTGGGTGGATCGACCTGTAGTGCGGGGGTGTGGCATCTCCACGTGTAGGGGTGCTACACATGTCGGGTTAAAATGACAATGAACGTGGCATACTTGCAACAATTAAATATGCCGCACAATTAGAGCAATAAAATCAAATAGGAATGCGCGCACAAACATAAGTAAAGAAAATAATAATTTGATGCGAAATATAATGCACGTGCCATGAATGTTTTGGAACCTGTCACCAATATAGTAAGTTGTTAGCTCGGTAGCTTTTCCTCGTTCCTCCAATCACGTGGTTACTTTGACTTTCTAATCATGCCTTGTCTTTCCCACGGTCTTCAAGTTTTCCATGAATCTTTTTGCATCACTTGTGTCTTCTACTGTCTGGAATTGCAATTTCACGATCCCTGATTTCTTTGACATCCACTGAATTGGACTCTACATTTCCCCTCGAGAATCACCCTTCAGCATTGCCCAAATTCTCTTACAAAATTGAACCCTAATGTAATTCTGAACCCTACTTCTCACCATCACCATGATCAAGACTCCCGTGCTTATCCTTTATGAGTTGAGATTACTGAAATAAACTCATTTTCCGATTGCTTATACTTGAGCACATGATTTCCTTCCAAAGAGTCTTCACCTTGCTTTATTGTTTCCATTTGTTGCTCCATATCTTCCAATTCGACCTCACAACTCGGCAATTTAGCTTGGATTTGGAAAAAGGAACTCAATTCCCGTCCTCAGTGTCACCACCTTCCCAAAATTTGTATTTACCCCGTCAATTACCTTTCTCTACTCCCTTCCCTACTCGTTTCTATCTTAGTCAAATCCAGAGCACCTAAATTTAAACTCTTCCTGATCTTGACTTCTACAATCTCGATTTCTAATTCCTAGGTTTATTTAGAAACCCTTATTTGACAACTCTTAGTGCTCAATTCCCATCGAATTTATTTTACCTTAACTCTTCTCAGTCCTCGGTACCTCTTCAATGGTCCGAACCCTGAACCAAATTACCCTCAAGATTCATTTACTTTATTCCTTAGGTTGAACGTTCCCGTTGAATACAATTATGGCATCTTATGTAGGAGAGCCGTATATACCCATATTCGGAGTCATAAATGTTTTCCCCGATCAATTCTTATCTTATCAAATGTCTCTCTACCACTGCATCCCTATCTTATCAAATGTCTCTCTACCACTGCATCCCTAAAGTGGAACCTCCCATTCCGGCTCCCAACCCTTGAACTCTAGCTCCATATAGGAAGGACTCACATCTCGAATTCTTCATATTCCTCCCCGGTGCATCCCTCCTATCTTCCATGCCTCAAGAAGAACTTACAATAGATCGTCTTTATCGTGGAACTTGGCCGTGGTTTGATATTATTTTTATAACCTGTAAATCATAACTCACTTCGAAGATATATGCATGCGATTAGTGCATGCCCATGACACATATTCAACACGAAATGCACGGATCCATTATAAAATGCAACAGGTAATTCGACAAGATTACAAGGAAAGACAATTTTTATGTTCAAGATCGATGCAATGCACACATTATCACGTATTTCCGATGCCGAACGACCTAGACTGACCCACACGACACGAGAACCCGAGTTTTGCAACCCGAAGCTCTGATAGCACTTAAGGATGTAGCACCCGAGCGCAAGGTACCACATCCCCCGCACCGAAACCCGACCCGAATATGAAATGGACGATCCATACCCGAGCTAAATCACGGCGAACGGGGACAAACACACATTCTAAGCTAGGCGGGCTAACCCTTAAACTATAAAATCAGAGTAACATTAATGCGGAAGCAAAATATGAACATATAACATATATATATATATATACCATGAGCATCAAAGTTCCAAAAACAAGCCATATACCTCGCCAATTGCCGTCAAAGCTCAAAACATGTACGCTCCATTAATATTCATATACAATGATCAAAAGTGCAATATGCAAGTGTAAGACCAAAATACAAGAGCTAAAAGCGAATGCAAGACCTATGACTCGAATTCCCGCCTAGCTCCCTTGACACCTTGGTGCACAACACAACTGAAAGCCAAACGGGTTCAGTCCAAAAGGGACTGATGGGTATAAAAACAGGGCATAAATATAATATACGATATTTAAACGGTCACATCCAAGCTATAATCCCAAGTGAGGTTTTTAGAGAATTTCCCCAAGTGGGTGAAATAGAGAAATCATCAAAAGGGATTATAACGATTCATTTACATTAGGTCATTATTGGCCCGACGAGTGGGCGTGCATTATCTCCAACCAACACCTTGTGTAGTTCATTAACATTCATTCTTTCTTTCTTTTCATGCATAACATTCTTTCGTGCACATTCAATAACATTTCCACCTTCTTCCTCCGAGTTGGTGGTGGGTTTGCAAGGCCCGACCACCCATTCATTGACCAAAAGGGGAACATGACTCCCCAGATGGCGCTCAGCGTCCATTCCTCGCTAACTCCTAACGAGGTCCGGTTACACCGTTCATTGGTGGAACTAGTGTGAGGGTTCACCGTCAGCCCATGCCTCCTCGGGTCACCATCCACACCAAGTCCCTGGGCCCCATTCTGTGCATAACATTCATTCTTTTCTCGCCAAAACATTTGGTAGGTTCATAAAAGAAAGGTTTTACTTTTAAAATCATTGACCCTTGAAAACGACTCTATATACATATATATACTTTTGGCCGAAATCTTTTCACATTGGGACTATACGGGGCCATTTAACTAAATAGTAGAGAAACCCACCTTAAACGACAAAAAGGAGAACACACGAGCCTCACTGACCGACCTCGTCTCCAACGGACTCAAAATCTATGCAAGAAAGGTGAAGTGAGACTCAATATGACTAAATAAGACGGTCGGCAATGTAATGATCATGATATGAATGTATAAAAGATAAGATTATGTCATGAAAATGTTCATGTGCACTATTAAGGATTTTAAATCATATAAACAAGCCATTCAATCATTCGTTCACTTTCATTCAAATTCATAAATTCACATTTCCAATCAATTAATTCCAGAATTCAAATATGATCATAGTACGTATTAAATCACATTTACAATTAGAAAATAGACAAATAAATACATTCAAATCAAGATCAGAAATTAAATAAAACATGAAATGGGTAACAATTAAATTCTAAAATTTAAATAAATTAAACAATAATTAAGTATATGTAACATTAAACATGCATTAAATAAATAATATAATATATATTTATAATCATACCTAAATATATATATATATATATATATATATATATATATATATATATATATATATATATCTATACGTAGCAGCATGCATTAATTAATAAAACAATGAATTGAAATACACAAGCATGCATACATATATATATATATACCTAAACATGCATGCAGCATGCATTAACAACCAAATGAAAAACTATGCATGCATTTAATACTAAAAATTGAAATTAATTACATAATGCATGCAAACATACATACATATATATATATACTAACCATGCATGCATGTAAAGGTGGAGGATTAGATAGCAAAATTAAAACCAAGCCATGCATTAGAAACTGAATTTTTCAGCGAGAGCAGGGGTCGCGGCCGCAACCCATTTTCTTCATGAAATGGTAGCGGCCGCTACCCTATTTTTCAGCATATTTTCCTTCCTATTTTGCAGAATACGTGAGCAGCTAAATATGGAGTCGCGGGCGCGACACCAATTACGAGGAAATCAGGTCGCGGTCGCGACCTTCGTAAAGCAGCAGAATTAACGCAGCAAAAACCAGAAAAACAGAGCAGCAACTCGACGAAAAACAGAGCAACACCAAATCAATCTTCAACCATCATACTCAGGTAAGTTAAAATCACAACTATGCAATAAAACTCAGCAAAAATCAGGCTCCAAATAACCTCAAAACGCAGCAGCAGCAACAACACGATGGAAGAAGGGGGAAAAACTCCATTTTCATTCAAAATTCATTAATGGTAACTCAACCAATTCTCAACTACCACAACATACATCACCATAAATATAAAGAAGAGATCAAGACAATCATATTCATGCTTGGAATCAATCAAATTCAACAAGAATTGAAAGAGATCAACTTATGAACCCATAACCTAAGTATCTTTCAAGGCAGCCATATATCCATGAAACCATGATCAAAATTAGGGATAAATGGATTAAAATGACTCATATTGGATGCATAATACAACCCTAAGCTTACCTTGTTGACTGGATGAAGGTTGGAAGAGATTTGAGCTCCAAAATCTCCAAGGAAGGCAAGGTTACGGGAATGACTGGAATTTCAGTGACTTTGGCTGAGATTTTTGGATTGTTTGAGGGTTGGTTTGGTTAGGGCATGATATATCAGGTTATGTGGTTGAGTTAGGGTTCAATAGAATCAAACCATGGTTACTTTGGTTAAAGTTTGGGTGAGATATGGCCATTTTAGTGCAGCAAAGTCAGTTTGGTCACCGTTTCGTTTTTCGGTTGGATTTCGGAGGTTCAAATGACTTTGGAAAAATATAAGGCTAAGTTTACTTAACTCGAATTTTCGTTACGAGTTCAACGAAGTTGACAGAACTCGAATCCGAGTTCCCGAGCTCAAGATATCAATTACGGAACCAAGGGTGCGCTAATTACTCGTTAGCCCCCGACTTGGATTCCAAAATTAAAATAAATTCGAAACGTATGCAAACGAACCCGAAAAAATGAAACGATCATATATTCATATTTGTGACATGTATAAGTCCTGTAACACCCCAAACGGAGAAGTGCCACATCCCCCGCACTATGACCCAGACCCGGAAGATGAAATGAAAGTCCATGCCCGAATCCGAATCAGAGCGAACGGGAGACCAACTCACACACTAGGCTAGGCGGATCTAACTTGACCAAAACTCAGAGTGCGGAGCAATTAAAACCAACAACAATAGATAGCGGAAGCATTTAAAACAAAACATACAAAGCAGGTGACGGGTTCAACTAGCATAGATACCTAATCCCGAATAATAGATAAACAAACATAACAAGTGACGGGTTCAACTAGCATAAATCCCTAGTCCCGAATATCAACATAAAGTAATAATCATCAAGTGCCACAAGGGCCGAATGAGAGTGCCACACAGGGCTACCGAATAGTAAAATATAATCTCAAGTCTACAAGTCAAAGCATAAGTAAAGTGTATGAAAAGACAAATGCAAATAGAAAGACTAGACCGACGAAGTGCAACTCAAAGGACTCACTTCCGCCTAGCAAACGCCAACAATCCTGCAACTAAAAGTGTAAATGAGGGGTCAGTCAACTTGACCGAGTGAGGGGGCTAACGCACACCCACAATATATATATAAGGAGCATAGCACAGAATAAAAAGGATGGACTCATGAACCGGGAGTAGGTGTTACATACCAAAACATTTTGAAAGAACCCAAATAAGATATAGATATAAGTTTGGAAATCATTTTCCAGAAAGACTCTATCCCGATTCATAATTCCATAACATAACATAATCAACTGCTCGGCGAGTACGAGCTTCCAACCTCAACTCCTCATAACATAAATCAAAATCAATCCAACCTCTACACCAATGATGGAGGAGATGTACCGTCCCCATACCATCGAGAATAAACCGTCTAAAATAGACTCACCCTCAAGGGGTTGCGAACCCACAAGAGTCCTCCCCGGCCTTAGCCGAAGGCTCAAGATATCACGCCTCCCTCATCGCCCTAAGGTCGCGCAATGATATCTCAAATGGAACTAGCACAGTGGCTTATCCGACGGCCCTATGCCGTGCCGGTCTCCACTCGTACGCAGCTCACCAGGATCGATCCACACACAGATCACAATGGATCACAACAGAACAGATCACGATGGATCACAACAGAACAGATCACGATGGATCACAACAGAACAGATCACGATGGATCACATACGCCAATCTTTCATGGCAATCTCGCTACATAATCATAACATAACTTAACTTTCCGAAACAGCTTACATATGCTTTCATATCTAATTTTTCCAAAACAGAGTTGTTTCACAAGGTCATAAACATATCATATCCAACACATACGTATATAATAGATATACTCGCATGCAGGGGTTGAAATCAGCATATTAAGGTCATAGGTCGCATAACTATACAAAATCCTAAACCTCACCTCGTGAAAGTAGAGTCTGAGAGTGTGAAGGGCCAAACACTCTAAACCTCGGGCCCACCGGCACCACCAAACTCTGTGACAAGACATACAGAACCCAGACTTAGACTCTATATGAACCAAACAAGACGCACGGCGTTGCTCAACGTGATCGTGGTTATGCATAAGTGTTCATGTTGTGCTTGGATGAGGTGTCGTGGTCATTTAAGGCAAATCAATGCTCAACAAGGTCATATTTACAAGCAACCATCATGCAATTCCATATCCAAAGATGCAAGATCAATTTAGGAAGTCAATGTATTCAGAAAATGCATATTAAATCATCCAATATCACAGGGTTCAATTATAATATTATAATTAAGCATCAAGTTCATGTCGAGTTATAAAGTGCATAAGTAAGAGCAACTTGATCGTATAAACATACAAAGTTGTTGTGCGTAGATGGCATGCTTGATACAAATAAAGAGTACATTTAATTCACTTAAGATCATACTTTACAACTTCACAACATGTTTGGTACACAAGCTCAAGTCACATTCGTAGTTTCATAAATATTACACTTACATCCCCTAAGTTATTTATAAAAGTTTAGAATTATTACACATACATCCCCTTAGTTGATTACTAAGCATAATTGTTCGTTTAAAGTGTTTATATAGTTATTCCACTAGGAATTAATTACTTACAAACATGACAATTATCAATTTATCGTAATTCATAATATACCATTTTCAAGTAGTAAGAGTAAATCAAGATATTACAATTCTAACTCCTATCATGCATAAAGTCTCAAGTTGTTCAAGCATCCTTCATGTATCTAAAATTTAATATTGGAAATACAATTTACAACAAACATAACATTGAGAAAGTCTCAAATTCATATAGAGAAATCACAACGTGTTCGTTCTTCTAAAATATCATTCAAGTTCATTTAGTCACATAAAAGATTAGTTTCTAGATATTACACTAACACCCCTTCGTACTTAACAAATAGATTAAATTCATCACATCGGGATTCAAATTGTAAATCGAAACATTCATACATATCACAATCCATTCAACACATGTTTTCATATACGATTGGAATACATCTCGATCAACAAACCAACAATAACCAATTTATTTGCACTTAAAACAATTAATTCAAATAATCACAATTACGCAAAATAATTCGTAATAAATAGATCGAGTGTCCGATTAACGAACGGAAAGTGGCGTTGAACTCACCACAACGAGACGAACATTATGTCCAAAATTCGCCGGAGTGCCGCCACCGGAGCCGCCGGAAAGTCGCCGGGCCGCCACCGGACCGCCGTCAAAAGTCGCCGGAAAAATCCCGAAAAATCAGTCCCGAATGAAGTCTTCGTGCCCGTTCCGAATCCTCGATCAATTTCTGGAAATTCCAAGCCGATTGTCCTAGATCTGAAATCTAAGAACACGAAAACCCTAAATCTTCAAACTCAAATTACTTCCAAACCGGTGAACCAAAATACGATCCGAAAGAGGTGTTGTCTTACCCATGACGAGCTCTTCGAAAGCCCTAAGGTAGCTTTCCGGAAAAATCTTCGGAGCTAGTGCCGCCGTTGCACCGCCACTTTGCCGCCACCGATCCGCCACCAAACCACCGAATCTGGAGTCGCCTGATGACAGGTCACTAGTTCTCGTCGTTCCGAACAACTTTCGTGAAGAGCCCGAGACCAAAAGATGGCCGGAAAAGGCCCCCGTTGGCCGCCGAAGTTTCTGCCGCTGCTGCTACAGTAACTCGCGCCGCCGCCGCGAGCTTTGGGCGGCGCGTGCGGCGTCGTCTCTGCTCCGATGGCCGTGATTCCGACGTCAAACGAAGCGTCTGGAAGTCCTCTGTCTGGGCATGGGGCGCGTGTAACAAGGGGATGGCCGGAAACCGCCACGAAACGCCGGCGAAGTGGCGGCGGTCTGACAGCTCCGCCGCTGCTACTGAAATCCGTCCATAACTCCGCCACCGTTCGTCGTTAGACCGTGAAATTGGTACTCTTGCGTCGGTCTCGCCGAGATAGTCGAAATGGACTATTCGTTTGTTGAATTCCGTCGAGAAACGATCGAGTTATGGGCTCGTAACCGAAGCCGCGATAGTAACCCGCGGGAGAGAGAAAGTGGGAGAGGAGAGAGAGAGAGAGAAAAAGGGATTGGGAGAAATGTGTCTTGTGCACAAGCTATATACAACCGGGTATCCTTATCGCGTAGTAAGGATAAATATCGCGTACAATTAATCGTAAATAAAATTAGTAAAGTTACGAATAAACATTCAAGCTTCGAATTAATTTTACAAATTAAAATGAAAGAGATAGATTTACCAATTAGAGTTTAATTCAGTTTAATTTTAGAAACCTTTCGTACAATTTAACGACACTTCGTAAACACATAATTGACAATTAATCTCAAGGAATTCAAGTAAACCGAAATTAAACAAGTTAAGTAACATGATGAATTTAAAATCAACTTGACAATTATTTCATGGAATAAATTTGAATTAAATCAAATTATATAGTTAGGGTTAAATATGTTCGTAATTAATCAAGTTGACAATTAATCTTAGAATAATTCGAATGAACACATATTAAATTGGATTTACATTAAATCACATAATTCAAGAACTCTTAAATTAAACACGCATAAGTGTAGAGACTTACTTGTTGATGTCGTAAGAACGCCCTTCGAGAAAACGGGGCGTCACAACCTTCCCCCCTTAAGAGAACCTGGTCCCCAGGTTCCACTGGAAAAATGTAGATCCTCGAGTTGTAGTGCTCCAACCCTTCTCCGGAACTCACGTAAGATCATAACTCAAATGGTGAGGCTTACTCCGGTCATCTACACTGAACCTCCTTTAGGATGTCTTGTTATCGTCGAGGTCCGTGCGAGTACTTGATCCGTTAGTGATACGAACTCCACGTACTTGCCGTGAAACCCTATATCAATACTTGGAGTTCTTGAATCTGATCGTCCAATTCAAGGTTGAAAATAAGAGGAGTGTGACCCGTTTGCTATATTGAGCAAAGAACCAACACTATCAGATTGTAAGTAACGCACCCCGTCGACTATAAGGAGTCGAGAAATAACGTTATCCGGGAAAGGGGTTTGAAACCCTAATGTCGTTCAGCAAAGAACTTGAGAGAAAAATCTCACTTGAATGAAAATTCAATAATTTTACTTCTTGATTGAAAGAAAAACAAGTTACAATGCTGAATATAAAGATGCATGCATGGAAACCTAAGAGACACTAGAATACTAAAGGACACAAGCTATTCCCGCCACTTGCCATGAAGGCTTACAAAAGTGGGCTTAAATAAACTAATATGCAGCTAAATAATGATAAAATAAAGGCCCAAATAATACTATAATAGGCTTAGGGCCAAATTACATCATTTCCACACTTTGGACTTTAGGAATTGGACATAAAAACATTGAAGTATTCTGAATTTGGTTCAGCAGCCCATCTTGAAGGTTGGAGTCCAGTTTGAGCAAATTGGTTTAAGAGATTTCCAACTTCCTCTTGGATAATTTTGGCCCGAGCTCTTGTAATTGGACCACCATAACTTTGTTCCATTTGTATGCTATCTTCTTGAGTTGTGGATCGGTCCAGCTCTTCATTTGGGACAAGATATGGCCGCGGTTCATCATGATTCACATCATTCCCCCCTTCTTGAAAAGGATTCGTCCCCGAATCTGAATCTGCATGAAAGGGAGATAAATCAGCAACATTAAAGGTGGAACTTACACTATACGTATCCGGGAGATCAATTTTGTAAGCATTATCATTGATCCTTTTCAACACTTTGAATGGTCCGTCCCCCCGTGGGTCAAGTTTGGACTTTCGCTGATGATTGAATCTCTCTTTCCTAAAGTGAACCCAAACCAAGTCTCCTTCCTTGAAAACAACTTTCTTTCGTCCCTTGTTGGCTTGAATCATAGCTTGGTTATTTCTTTTGAGAATGTGAAGCCGAGCATCCTCATGCATTTTCTTCACAAGTTCAGCTTTCTCCTTGCCATCTAAGCTTACAAGTTCATTCATAGGTAAAGGAAGCAAATCTAAAGGAGTTAAGGGATTAAAACCATAAACAAGCTCAAAGGGTGAGAAAGAAGTAGAAGAATGTATTGAACGGTTATATGCAAATTCAACAAATGGAATACACTCAACCCAATTCTTTGAGTATGTTTTAAACACAGCTCTTAAAAGAGTTCCCAAGGTTCGATTCACTACTTCCGTTTCTCCATCCGTTTGCGGATGACAAGTGGTGGAAAATAACAGTTTTGTTCCCAATTTTCCCCACAATACTCGCCAAAAGTGACTTAAAAACTTCACATCTCGATCACTTACAATTGATTTTGGGATTCCATGAAGTCTTACTACTTCCCGAAAGAACAATCCAGCCACATGTGTTGCATCATCAGTTTTATTACAAGGAATGAAATGTGCCATTTTAGAAAATCGATCAACAACAACAAAAATTGAATCCTTTCCATTTTGTGTTCTTGGCATTCCTAGCACAAAATCCATAGAAATATCAGTCCACGGATGCGTTGGAACAGGCAAGGGTGTGTAAAGGCCGTGAGGTTTAACTCGTGATTTAGCCTTTCTACAAGTTACGCATCTATGACAAGTCCGTTCAACATCCCGTTTCATATGAGGCCAAAAGAAATGTTCCTTAAGTATGCTCAAAGTTTTTAAAACACCAAAATGTCCCATTAATCCTCCCCCATGAGACTCACGGATTAGCAACTGACGCAAAGAACAATTTGGAATGCATAGCTTGTTTTCTCTAAACAAATAACCATCTTGAACATAAAATTTATCACAAGGCTTTTGTTCACAAGATGCAAATATTTCAGCAAAATCAGAATCACTCAAGTATAGTTCCTTAATATGATCAAATCCCATGAATTTAGCACTTAAGGTAGAGAGAAGAATGTACCTTCGTGATAAGGCATCAGCAACAACATTATCCTTACCTTGCTTGTACCGAATCACATAAGGAAACATCTCTATAAATTCAACCCAGCGAGCATGCCTTCGGTTCAAACTTCCTTGCCCCTTCAAATGTTTTAATGACTCATGATCCGTATGAATGATGAACTCTTTCGACCACAAGTAATGCTGCCACGTCTCTAAGGCCCTAATTAAGGCATAGAGCTCCTTGTCATAAGTAGAGTAGTTCAATGCAGCCCCATTGAGTTTCTCACTAAAGTATGCAATTGGTTTCTTCTCTTGCATGAGCACAGCACCTATACCAACACCCGAAGCATCACATTCGATTTCAAAAGCTTTAGAAAAATCCGGTAAAAGTAAAAGAGGAGCTGAACTTAGCTTTGTTTTCAATGTTTGGAATGCCATTTCTTGAGCTTCTGCCCACTTAAATCCCACGCTTTTCTTGTTGATTTCCGTTAAGGGGGCAGCTATGGTGCTGAAATTGGGCACGAATCTCCTATAGAACCCGGCCAAACCATGAAAACTCCTTACTTCCGTGACGGTCTTGGGTGTAGGCCACTCTTTGATTGCCTTAACCTTTTCTTCATCTACCTCTATACCACCTGCACTTACAACAAATCCAAGGAACACGACTCTATCCATGCAAAAGCTACACTTCTTAAGATTAGCATATAACTTTTCATGCCTTAGTACCTCAAGTACTAACCTCAAATGCTCAATATGTTCATGCAAATTACGGCTAAAGATCAGTATATCATCAAAGTAAACCACTACGAATTTACCAATATAAGCACGCAATACATGATTCATCAATCTCATGAAGGTACTAGGTGCGTTAGTTAAGCCAAAAGGCATTACTAACCACTCATACAATCCATGCTTAGTTTTAAAAGCTGTTTTCCATTCATCACCTTCTTGCATTCTTATTTGGTGATAGCCACTTTTCAAATCAATTTTAGTGAAGATTGTAGAACCATGCAATTCATCAATCATATCATCAAGGCGAGGTATGGGATAACGATACTTTACCGTGATCTTGTTGACAGCCCTACAATCCACGCACATTCGCCAAGTACCATCCTTTTTAGGCACCAAAAGAACCGGAACAGCACATGGACTCATGCTCTCACGCACATATCCCTTTGCAAGCAACTCTTCAACTTGTTTTTGAAGCTCCTTTGTCTCTTGAGGGGTGCTTCGGTAAGCTGGTCGGTTTGGGATGGCAGCCCCGGGGATGAGGTCAATTTGGTGTTCTATTCCTCGTATAGGAGGTAAACCGGGTGGTATTTCCTCCGGGAATACATCCTCAAACTCCTGCAAGAGAGAAGAAACAACACTAGGCTAGGGAGGGGTTTCATTAGATGAAAGAAATATGTTTTTATACATCATCATCATCACAAGCTTTTCTTTTTTAATCACCCCCTCAATCTCTTTTTCTTTTATAAAGAAACTCACTTTTTTTCTTTCTTTCTTTTCAACTAGTTTCTTCTCTCCCTCTTCTTTTCTGTTACACTCTTTTTCTTTTTCCTTCTCCTTTTCTTTTTCATGCTCTTTTTCTTTTTCTTTTTCACATTCTTTCTCACTATTACAATCACTTTGTTTTGAAGAAGCTGAAATGGATTTCTTAATTTGGCACTGTTCTTCATACACTTGGCTTGGTGGTAAAGGTGCCAAGGTGATGTTTCGCCCATCCTTGGTAAAACTATATCGATTCTTGTAGCCATCATGAACTGTTCATCTATCAAATTGCCATGGTCTTCCAAGCAATATATGGGCAGCTTGCATTGGTACGACATCACAAAGAACCTCATCCATGTATTTGCCAATTGAAAAGGAGATAAGAACTTGTTTTGTTACCTTCATTTCACCATGTTCATTCAGCCATTGGAGCTTATAAGGTCTCGGGTGCTTCAAGGTTTTAAGGCCGAGCCTTTCCACCATCAATTTACTAGCCACGTTCACGCAACTCCCACTGTCAATGATCAGCCCACAAACTCGCTCCTTAACATGACACCGTGTGTAAAAGATGTTTTCCCTTTGTTGTTCATCTTTGTCCTCAAGAGCTTGGATGTGCAGAGCTCTTAGAACCACCAAACTTTGCCCCACAACCGCATGCTCAACATCACTTGCCTCATCCGATGTTTCAAGGCCTCCATTATCACCCTCACTTTCAGTTTCAAGTTCTCCATTGTCTAACAAGATCATGGCTCTTTTGTTTGGACATTGAGACATTATATGGCCTGCTCCTTGACATTTAAAGCATTTAATATCACGATTGCGATGTGTAGAGGTGTTACCTTTCTCAAACGAACCCTTTGTTGTAGGTGGATCCTCCTTTGGTTTTGATGGCTTTTCGGCTGTTTTTGGAGAAGAATTCCACTTTGGTTTAGAGGTATTTGAATCATCACGCCTAACCACAGTCCTTCCTTTCTTAAATTGTCTCTCCACCTTGATAGCCATATGGACCACTTCCTCAAGTTCAACATAGTGATGAAGTTCCACTACATTGGCGATCTCTCGGTTGAGACCACATATGAACCGAGCCATGGTTGCCTCACGATCCTCCTCAATATTTGCTCGAATCATTGCCATCTCCATTTCTTTGTAATATTCCTCTACCGTTTTGAACCCTTGCCTCAAACTTTGCAACTTAAGGTGTAGGTCCCGATAGTAGTGAGGAGGTACGAACCTCTTCCTCATAACCACCTTCATCTCATCCCAAGTTTCAATAGGGTACTCACCACTTCTGCGTCTACTTATCACCACTTGATCCCACCATACAATAGCATAGTCCGTAAAGGATACGGCTGCAAGTTTTACCTTTTTCCCTTCCGAATAGTTGTGGCAGTCATAAATTAACTCCACCTTTCGTTCCCATTCAATGTAAGCTTCCGGGTCATTTTGTCCTTTGAAGGAAGGAATAGAAAGCTTGATAGATCCGAGGTTATTGTCAATTACCCCTCTTCCTCTTCGTTGTTGTTGGTATCTTGGACGTCTATGATCTCTCCTTGAAGAGGCATTTGATGCAGCCTCATCTAAGTCATCTTCCTCATCATCAAATCCATCACGAGGATTGATACCCAAATCGGCTGGTCGTTGGTTTGGTCTCCTAGCCGGGAGAGCATTTTGTTGTAATTCAGTCACCCGTTCATCATTTTGATCCAATCGATCCCGGATCTCACCAAATTGTACGTTCAACCTATCAAATTGTTGTTGCATTGCACGGAGGACAAAGTTAACGTCCATTGGAGGCTGTTCATTTCGTTCTTCCGTCACGTTTTAAACCTGCAAGAAAAATCGTTAGTAAAAATTACCTCACAACACTCCCTCACGTGTTTGCCCTCGTTTAGAGTCACTCACGCTCGTGTATCACTAAAAAATATGGCTTTTTCCCTCTTTTGTGCTCACAACTCAAGCCTTTTACCACTCTTTCCTCTCAATTCTTGAAGAAAGACACAAGAAATTTCAGATCCCTCAACCAAATAATCCTTAAGATGAATGAATCAATAAGGGTGCTAAAATTGTCACAAACGAACTGTTACAACTAAAAAGATACAAGCAAACAAATCCACATGACTTATGATTTGAGATTACAAAGAAAATGACTGAAACAATGCTGCTCTCTTTTTTTTTTTTTCGTTTTTTTTTTTTTTTTTTTTTTTTTTTTTTCGTTTTTTTTTTTTTTTTTTTTTTTGCCTTCTTCGATTTTTTTTGCAGCAATATAACAATAATGAAAAGAAATTATACAAAAGATAAAAGATACGGATACATAACCTTGGATGGAAACCTAAGCTCTAGATACCAAATGATACGAACTCCACGTACTTGCCGTGAAACCCTATATCAATACTTGGAGTTCTTGAATCTGATCGTCCAATTCAAGGTTGAAAATAAGAGGAGTGTGACCCGTTTGCTATATTGAGCAAAGAACCAACACTATCAGATTGTAAGTAACGCACCCCGTCGACTATAAGGAGTCGAGAAATAACGTTATCCGGGAAAGGGGTTTGAAACCCTAATGTCGTTCAGCAAAGAACTTGAGAGAAAAATCTCACTTGAATGAAAATTCAATAATTTTACTTCTTGATTGAAAGAAAAACAAGTTACAATGCTGAATATAAAGATGCATGCATGGAAACCTAAGAGACACTAGAATACTAAAGGACACAAGCTATTCCCGCCACTTGCCATGAAGGCTTACAAAAGTGGGCTTAAATAAACTAATATGCAGCTAAATAATGATAAAATAAAGGCCCAAATAATACTATAATAGGCTTAGGGCCAAATTACATCATTTCCACACTTTGGACTTTAGGAATTGGACATAAAAACATTGAAGTATTCTGAATTTGGTTCAGCAGCCCATCTTGAAGGTTGGAGTCCAGTTTGAGCAAATTGGTTTAAGAGATTTCCAACTTCCTCTTGGATAATTTTGGCCCGAGCTCTTGTAATTGGACCACCATAACTTTGTTCCATTTGTATGCTATCTTCTTGAGTTGTGGATCGGTCCAGCTCTTCATTTGGGACAAGATATGGCCGCGGTTCATCATGATTCACATCAGTTAGTTGTTTCGAACTCGGTCGGTCATTCCCATGATCGGATAGCTGCAACTGCACCCAACCTCGATGTCGTCTCAGATGTACCACTTGCTACCCGTAGTCAGATCAGCGCGTAACGTAACCACAACAAACAAGAGAGAATCCCATCTCTCAACACATAAGTGAGAGAGCCCCGTCCCTCAGTACCAACAGGAGAGAGAACCCCGTCTCTCGAGCACACATAAAAGAGAGAACCCCGTCTCTCAAGCACATAATTGAGAGAACCCCGTCTCTCAACCTAAGTCGGGCAGATTCCAACATCTCCCAACATTCTAGTTTGAGAAAATCCAGCATTTCTCAAACACCTAGATTCAAGAGAATCCGGCATCTCCGAATATCTAAGTACAAGAGAATCCAACATCTCTCGCGCACAAAACTTAGAAAGATTCCAACATCTTTCTACCACATAAATAGAGAGAATCCTACATCTCTCCAACACATAAAAAGAGGGAACCTAAGGTCTCTCTTACACATAAATCCACTGATCAGTTATTCATACATACACACATCAGTAACACTTGACGAAAAGTATGCGATGCATGTTTGGTGTACCTTATACAACTGATATCGGTGTCCCTTGAGCGCAGATTCAACGCTCATACCTCAACTCAAGGGGGATATCGCGATGGAATCCCTATAAAACAAGGTTACAGTATGTATGTATGTATGTTGTATGGGAAGTTAGTGAGCAATCAAAAGAGTTTTAAAACACATAGGCATGAATAGTTCACATAACTACATAACTCATTCATCATCTCAGCAACGGTTCATAACGAGTAGGGATTTCAAGTTACAATTACTAGATCAGGTATCCAAGTTATCACAATTAAAATAATAATAGTCATCACCCACATCAAGCAAAACAAGGTAAGAGTATTTAAACGATGCATGTATGCAAATGCCATGAATGCTTGGCATACCGATCACCGTAGTGTCAAACTCTTGACAGGAAGTTGAGATGAAGCAGTAGGAGTTGATTAAGCCGACAACGATGCAACCCTCGTCATCTAAACCTCTTTGTCTTGAGTCTTTTCATAGAGTGGTAACTCAGCAACGCTCATTTATCACCAAACCCCTTACTAGACCGTAATCCTTGCTCAACTAGAATCATCCTCAGTTTCTCCCAAGAATTTCTCATCTTTAAGGAGTTGTCCATGATTCATTTGTCAATTAGATATTTACCTCAGAGTTTCGTTGGATGATCGTGGTGCTAAGTACTTCCCAAAGCAATCCATGATATATAATTCTAAAACTTGAATAAAGTCTTTCAGCGTCTAAGTGTTATATTCCCGCGTCAACAATGTCTTCCATCTCATCTTAGAGAAACACCCAAAGAGCTAACAACCAATCTTGTCTTGTCGTTCGTTAACTCTAAACGGCACCAAAACCTTCAATACTCACTGATGGTTTGTAACTCGTTGCTTAAGTAACATGGTTACCTACCCACATTCCTTGAACTTGCTCGGATCTTATTTGATTGCATTCTTCTACATTAACTCGTTTCCTTCAACAAGGTGACTACTCCCAAATAAACGAATCATCAAGGCGAAAGCTTATCAAACTCCTTCAAAACGGTTCTACTTGATCAAATTCTCCTCTATTGACTCATTTCCTCAACAAGGTGACTACTTCCAAATAAACGAATCATCAAGGTTAAAATTCGTTAAACTTCATCTTTCAATTGACTTTAAGATAGTAAGTCAATATAGCAAATCTCATTCCTTCAACTCTGAACCTTTTCATGAACACTGATCTTGTTAAAGAATCATTTCATCTTCGAATTATGGCGTGTTTCCGTTATAGTACCAATAGGTAGTGTTGACGGAGGGAAATCTTAGTGTTGACTCATAGGGTACCCTGAAATTCGAACACTAAATTCGATGCATGGGAGTTAAAGTGCAAATGAAATGTAACACGTATATCACGTAAATGCAACAATTAGTTGTAATTTATAAAGCACATAAAATAAGATGTGGCATAATCAAAGTCACAATGTGCACACAATCATATAATCACAAAACAATTCATGCTGAAGGGTCAAAATATCAAGTCAAATAAATGCAATGCGCAGTTATTCCTATGCCGTACGACCTAGACAGACTCAACACGACTCAAGAGCTCGGTTTTGCAACCTAGAGCTCTGATACCACTTAAGGATGTAACACCCCAAACGGAGAAGTGCCACATCCCCCGCACTATGACCCAGACCCGGAAGATGAAATGAAAGTCCATGCCCGAATCCGAATCAGAGCGAACGGGAGACCAACTCACACACTAGGCTAGGCGGATCTAACTTGACCAAAACTCAGAGTGCGGAGCAATTAAAACCAACAACAATAGATAGCGGAAGCATTTAAAACAAAACATACAAAGCAGGTGACGGGTTCAACTAGCATAGATACCTAATCCCGAATAATAGATAAACAAACATAACAAGTGACGGGTTCAACTAGCATAAATCCCTAGTCCCGAATATCAACATAAAGTAATAATCATCAAGTGCCACAAGGGCCGAATGAGAGTGCCACACAGGGCTACCGAATAGTAAAATATAATCTCAAGTCTACAAGTCAAAGCATAAGTAAAGTGTATGAAAAGACAAATGCAAATAGAAAGACTAGACCGACGAAGTGCAACTCAAAGGACTCACTTCCGCCTAGCAAACGCCAACAATCCTGCAACTAAAAGTGTAAATGAGGGGTCAGTCAACTTGACCGAGTGAGGGGGCTAACGCACACCCACAATATATATATAAGGAGCATAGCACAGAATAAAAAGGATGGACTCATGAACCGGGAGTAGGTGTTACATACCAAAACATTTTGAAAGAACCCAAATAAGATATAGATATAAGTTTGGAAATCATTTTCCAGAAAGACTCTATCCCGATTCATAATTCCATAACATAACATAATCAACTGCTCGGCGAGTACGAGCTTCCAACCTCAACTCCTCATAACATAAATCAAAATCAATCCAACCTCTACACCAATGATGGAGGAGATGTACCGTCCCCATACCATCGAGAATAAACCGTCTAAAATAGACTCACCCTCAAGGGGTTGCGAACCCACAAGAGTCCTCCCCGGCCTTAGCCGAAGGCTCAAGATATCACGCCTCCCTCATCGCCCTAAGGTCGCGCAATGATATCTCAAATGGAACTAGCACAGTGGCTTATCCGACGGCCCTATGCCGTGCCGGTCTCCACTCGTACGCAGCTCACCAGGATCGATCCACACACAGATCACAATGGATCACAACAGAACAGATCACGATGGATCACAACAGAACAGATCACGATGGATCACATACGCCAATCTTTCATGGCAATCTCGCTACATAATCATAACATAACTTAACTTTCCGAAACAGCTTACATATGCTTTCATATCTAATTTTTCCAAAACAGAGTTGTTTCACAAGGTCATAAACATATCATATCCAACACATACGTATATAATAGATATACTCGCATGCAGGGGTTGAAATCAGCATATTAAGGTCATAGGTCGCATAACTATACAAAATCCTAAACCTCACCTCGTGAAAGTAGAGTCTGAGAGTGATACGAACTCCACGTACTTGCCGTGAAACCCTATACCAATACTTGGAGTTCTTGATTTTCGATCGTCCACTTCAAGGTTAAAATAGAGGAGTGTGACCCGTTTGCTATAATGAGCAAGGAACCAACACTATCAGATTTGAATTATAGGAGTGTGACCCGTTTGCTATAATGAGCAAGGAACCAACACTATCAGATTTGATAAGTAATGCACCCCGTCGACTATAATGAGTCGGGAAATGACATTATCCGGTGGAGGTTTGAAACTCCGGTGTCGTTCAACTAAGAACTTGTGAGTATAACTCACTTGAATCACAATTCATTCATTTTTTTGACTGAATATTTAGAACTACAAGGCTGGAATATAAAGATGCATGCATGGAAACCTAAGAGACACTAGAATACTAAAGGACACAAGCTATTCCCGCCACTTGCCATGAAGGCTTACAAAAGTGGGCTTAAATAAACTAATATGCAGTTAAATAATGATAAAATAAAGGCCCAACTAATACTATAATAGGCTTAGGGCTGAATTACATCATTTCCACACTTTGGACTTCAGAAATTGGACATAAAAACATTGAAGTATTCTGAATTTGGTTCAGCAGCCCATCTTGAAGGTTGGAGTCCAGTTTGAGCAAATTGGTTTAAGAGATTTCCAACTTCCTCTTGGATAATTTTGGCCCGAGCTCTTGTAATTGGACCACCATAACTTTGTTCCTTTTGTATGCTATCTTCTTGAGTTGTGGATCGGTCCAGCTCTTCATTTGGGACAAGATATGGCCGCGGTTCATCATGATTCACATCATTCTGATTCCTATCATTCTCCCCTTCTTGAAAAAAGATTCGTCCTCGAATCTGGATCGCGATAGTCATCTCACAAAACAAATAGCCCCTTTTATTTCTCAAAGTAGATCTAAAACCCAAAATGAAACACACCAAAGTTGTCTTCTTTCTCGTTTTTTTTCTAATTTTTTTTTCCTTCTTTTTTCTTTCTTTTCAACTTCTTTTTTTTTTTTTTTCCTCCCTTTTCACATTCCTTACTCTCAATTCTTTGAACAAAGTCACAAGAAGTTTCAAATTCCTCAACTAAATAATCCCTTAAGATGAATGATAAGGGTGTTAAAATTGTCACAAACGAACTGTTACAACTAAAAAGATACAAACAAACAAATCCACATGACTTATGATTTGAGATTACAAAGAAAATGACTGAAACAATGCTGCTCTCTTTTTTTTTTTCGTTTTTTTTTTTTTTTTGCCTTTTTCGATTTTTTTTGCAGCAATATAACAATAATGAAAAGAAATTATACAAAAGATAAAAGATACGGATACATAACCTTGGATGGAAACCTAAGCTCTAGATACCAAATGATACGAACTCCACGTACTTGCCGTGAAACCCTATACCAATACTTGGAGTTCTTGATTTTCGATCGTCCACTTCAAGGTTAAAATAGAGGAGTGTGACCCGTTTGCTATAATGAGCAAGGAACCAACACTATCAGATTTGAATTATAGGAGTGTGACCCGTTTGCTATAATGAGCAAGGAACCAACACTATCAGATTTGATAAGTAATGCACCCCGTCGACTATAATGAGTCGGGAAATGACATTATCCGGTGGAGGTTTGAAACTCCGGTGTCGTTCAACTAAGAACTTGTGAGTATAACTCACTTGAATCACAATTCATTCATTTTTTTGACTGAATATTTAGAACTACAAGGCTGGAATATAAAGATGCATGCATGGAAACCTAAGAGACACTAGAATACTAAAGGACACAAGCTATTCCCGCCACTTGCCATGAAGGCTTACAAAAGTGGGCTTAAATAAACTAATATGCAGTTAAATAATGATAAAATAAAGGCCCAACTAATACTATAATAGGCTTAGGGCTGAATTACATCATTTCCACACTTTGGACTTCAGAAATTGGACATAAAAACATTGAAGTATTCTGAATTTGGTTCAGCAGCCCATCTTGAAGGTTGGAGTCCAGTTTGAGCAAATTGGTTTAAGAGATTTCCAACTTCCTCTTGGATAATTTTGGCCCGAGCTCTTGTAATTGGACCACCATAACTTTGTTCCTTTTGTATGCTATCTTCTTGAGTTGTGGATCGGTCCAGCTCTTCATTTGGGACAAGATATGGCCGCGGTTCATCATGATTCACATCATTCTGATTCCTATCAGAGAGTGTGAAGGGCCAAACACTCTAAACCTCGGGCCCACCGGCACCACCAAACTCTGTGACAAGACATACAGAACCCAGACTTAGACTCTATATGAACCAAACAAGACGCACGGCGTTGCTCAACGTGATCGTGGTTATGCATAAGTGTTCATGTTGTGCTTGGATGAGGTGTCGTGGTCATTTAAGGCAAATCAATGCTCAACAAGGTCATATTTACAAGCAACCATCATGCAATTCCATATCCAAAGATGCAAGATCAATTTAGGAAGTCAATGTATTCAGAAAATGCATATTAAATCATCCAATATCACAGGGTTCAATTATAATATTATAATTAAGCATCAAGTTCATGTCGAGTTATAAAGTGCATAAGTAAGAGCAACTTGATCGTATAAACATACAAAGTTGTTGTGCGTAGATGGCATGCTTGATACAAATAAAGAGTACATTTAATTCACTTAAGATCATACTTTACAACTTCACAACATGTTTGGTACACAAGCTCAAGTCACATTCGTAGTTTCATAAATATTACACTTACATCCCCTAAGTTATTTATAAAAGTTTAGAATTATTACACATACATCCCCTTAGTTGATTACTAAGCATAATTGTTCGTTTAAAGTGTTTATATAGTTATTCCACTAGGAATTAATTACTTACAAACATGACAATTATCAATTTATCGTAATTCATAATATACCATTTTCAAGTAGTAAGAGTAAATCAAGATATTACAATTCTAACTCCTATCATGCATAAAGTCTCAAGTTGTTCAAGCATCCTTCATGTATCTAAAATTTAATATTGGAAATACAATTTACAACAAACATAACATTGAGAAAGTCTCAAATTCATATAGAGAAATCACAACGTGTTCGTTCTTCTAAAATATCATTCAAGTTCATTTAGTCACATAAAAGATTAGTTTCTAGATATTACACTAACACCCCTTCGTACTTAACAAATAGATTAAATTCATCACATCGGGATTCAAATTGTAAATCGAAACATTCATACATATCACAATCCATTCAACACATGTTTTCATATACGATTGGAATACATCTCGATCAACAAACCAACAATAACCAATTTATTTGCACTTAAAACAATTAATTCAAATAATCACAATTACGCAAAATAATTCGTAATAAATAGATCGAGTGTCCGATTAACGAACGGAAAGTGGCGTTGAACTCACCACAACGAGACGAACATTATGTCCAAAATTCGCCGGAGTGCCGCCACCGGAGCCGCCGGAAAGTCGCCGGGCCGCCACCGGACCGCCGTCAAAAGTCGCCGGAAAAATCCCGAAAAATCAGTCCCGAATGAAGTCTTCGTGCCCGTTCCGAATCCTCGATCAATTTCTGGAAATTCCAAGCCGATTGTCCTAGATCTGAAATCTAAGAACACGAAAACCCTAAATCTTCAAACTCAAATTACTTCCAAACCGGTGAACCAAAATACGATCCGAAAGAGGTGTTGTCTTACCCATGACGAGCTCTTCGAAAGCCCTAAGGTAGCTTTCCGGAAAAATCTTCGGAGCTAGTGCCGCCGTTGCACCGCCACTTTGCCGCCACCGATCCGCCACCAAACCACCGAATCTGGAGTCGCCTGATGACAGGTCACTAGTTCTCGTCGTTCCGAACAACTTTCGTGAAGAGCCCGAGACCAAAAGATGGCCGGAAAAGGCCCCCGTTGGCCGCCGAAGTTTCTGCCGCTGCTGCTACAGTAACTCGCGCCGCCGCCGCGAGCTTTGGGCGGCGCGTGCGGCGTCGTCTCTGCTCCGATGGCCGTGATTCCGACGTCAAACGAAGCGTCTGGAAGTCCTCTGTCTGGGCATGGGCGCGTGTAACAAGGGGATGGCCGGAAACCGCCACGAAACGCCGGCGAAGTGGCGGCGGTCTGACAGCTCCGCCGCTGCTACTGAAATCCGTCCATAACTCCGCCACCGTTCGTCGTTAGACCGTGAAATTGGTACTCTTGCGTCGGTCTCGCCGAGATAGTCGAAATGGACTATTCGTTTGTTGAATTCCGTCGAGAAACGATCGAGTTATGGGCTCGTAACCGAAGCCGCGATAGTAACCCGCGGGAGAGAGAAAGTGGGAGAGGAGAGAGAGAGAGAGAAAAAGGGATTGGGAGAAATGTGTCTTGTGCACAAGCTATATACAACCGGGTATCCTTATCGCGTAGTAAGGATAAATATCGCGTACAATTAATCGTAAATAAAATTAGTAAAGTTACGAATAAACATTCAAGCTTCGAATTAATTTTACAAATTAAAATGAAAGAGATAGATTTACCAATTAGAGTTTAATTCAGTTTAATTTTAGAAACCTTTCGTACAATTTAACGACACTTCGTAAACACATAATTGACAATTAATCTCAAGGAATTCAAGTAAACCGAAATTAAACAAGTTAAGTAACATGATGAATTTAAAATCAACTTGACAATTATTTCATGGAATAAATTTGAATTAAATCAAATTATATAGTTAGGGTTAAATATGTTCGTAATTAATCAAGTTGACAATTAATCTTAGAATAATTCGAATGAACACATATTAAATTGGATTTACATTAAATCACATAATTCAAGAACTCTTAAATTAAACACGCATAAGTGTAGAGACTTACTTGTTGATGTCGTAAGAACGCCCTTCGAGAAAACGGGGCGTCACAAGTCCCACATATTAAATTTGCACGAAATTTCGGTATCAATTTATATAAAACGAAGCACGTGAATGTCACTCATAAGCAATGCAACAAGAAAATTCATAACATTACAAATAATATAAAATTCAAATTCGTATATAATTTATAAATAAAATGCATGCATCAACATTAATTACAATGAATTGCATGAGTTCATGCAAATATATTATTAACCAACTCGTACCACATTTAATATATATATATATATTTATATAAGTATATTTGGTATTAATAACATTAAAATAAAGTAATTAACATTTAATATATTTGAAATTAAATTAAATATATAAAACACGTATAAATAATTATTTCGCGCAATTTGGTAAACACATACGTCATGCTGTACTAACTTACTAAAAAAAACTGTGGCGTTATAACCTCTCCCCCTTAAAATAATCCATCCTCGGATTCACTGTCTGCCTGAAAACAATTAATGAAGGAACCCCGTTCCTCCCAAGCAACAAGGAGAGAATCCCCGTCTCTCAAACAATAATGAGAGAACCCCGTCTCTCAAAAGCAACAAAGAGAGAACCCCGTCTCTCGAACAACAATGAGAGAACCCCGTCTCTCAAAAGCAACAAAGAGAGAACCCCGTCTCTCAAAAGCAACAACGAGAGAACCCCGTCTCTCGCAAACAGGTAACGAAGTTCAAAATACAAAATACAATCACAACGAAGAGCAACCATCAAGGAGAAAGTATCAAAACATCCAATTATGACAACTTAATCAAAACAACCACATAAAGCCAGGGAACAATTATCACTTACTTACATCCAACATTGATTATACTACAATAGTTAACATATCAAAGAGTCAAAGCACAGATTATCAAAATTATTTAAATTAACAATGCGTGTATGCATATGCCATGGATGTCTGAGGTACCGTTCACCGTGGAAATGAATTTGAAGCTCCTTCCTGGTCCCAAGGTATGGTCTGAACCCAAAAGCTAGCTCGACTCTTGGCTTGTCTTTAATATCCTCAACGTGTCACCGGAGAAACTGATAAGGCTCTCGACTGGTCCTATTCTTAATTCCACTCTCATTCTTATCTCTTCTTACCTTCTTCCATTTCTCGGTTATACGTTGACCCTAATCCAATCAACCTGCCCTTCCAAAACGAGTTTTACCCTACATCTTAAGATTTCGGACCGGTCTTCTTCACGGTTCATGCCTCCTTCTATAATTTGGTGAAACCCCTAAAATTCGATAACCTTTTAGATTAATAATCACAACCTTCTTGACGAGTTCTTTCCAAACCGGGTTGTGATCATCGGTTCCCAAAAATTTGGATTAATATCTTCGTGGATCGTTTCCTCATCCCTTCATCATCTTAGAGCCATTAAGTGTGCATTAAATTTTGGTTCACCCAAATCTCTAATCGAGGGAAAACTTCCTTGATACTTCTTGAGATTCAATTCAAGTCCTTCCTTAGTCACTTCTTTCTAATTCCTTTCTTCTCAAATTACTTCTAACTCATTATGGAAAAAGGACTAGCGATGCAGTAAGGTTTTATTTTGTTAAGTGATGTCCGAACTCCTCCAATACTTAGTCAAATTACCTTCTACGGTTGCCATCACGAACGCATTAATTTGATTTAATTTCTGTTCCCTGAGGCAATTTAATGGTCTCGCAGAAGCTCCTCCATAATTCCATTATTTTCCAAAATTTAAATCCCATGTATAGAAATGCTCAACAAACCATCTCCTCAATATCCCGTGGTGACCTTCAACACGAACTTAATACTTAACACTCACTTTAACGGTTTAACCGTTAAGGCTCTTTTATTTATTTTCGATCACCACCATTAGGACTTCCAGGTCTTCTTTAATTCGCAATTCTGTTATTCCTACTAAAATATTTCTTCGAGCACCACTTCAATCTTCCAATTTGTTTCTTGGTCGTACTCTCGCCCCTTAAATTTCTATTGTCACGTGTTGAACTCCATCGATTCTTCTTTTATCGAAATTCTGGATGAATAATTTCCATTAGGGAGGATTTTAATCAAAAGAGAAACCCCAAAGTTTTGCCTTTCAACTTCCCTTCTAATTCGCTTGATGTCCGAAACCCCTTTCCAATTCTTGTCTGATCCAGACACCCGTTTCCATTAACCTATCCCTCACTTGAAATTCTTTATTTTCCCGACATCACCTTCCTTGTAACGGACCATCCCATTATTTCTTTTCCTCTTAACTCAGATGTGACCCGATCGAAGAGATACTTGATAAGTGAGATAAAAGAATTTCCTATCAAATAAACACAGGAGTGCATGTCGGGTTAAAATGACAATGCACGTGGCATACTTGCAACAATTAAATATGCCGCACAATTAGAGCAATAAAATCAAATAGGAATGCGCGCACAAACATAAGTAAAGAAAATAATAATTTGATGTGAAATATGATGCACGTGCCATGAATGTTTTGGAACCTGTCACCAATATAGTAAGCTGTTAGCTCGGTAGCTTTTCCTCGTTCCTCCAATCACGTGGTTACTTTGACTTGCTAATCATGCCTTGTCTTTCCCATGGTCTTCAAGTTTTCCATGAATCTTTTTGCATCACTTGTGTCTTCTACTGTCTGGAATTGCAATTTCACGATCCCTGATTTCTTCGACATCTACTGAATTGGCCTTTACATTTCCCCTCGAGAATCACCCTTCAGCATTGCCCAAATTCTCTTACAAAATTGAACCCTAATGTAATTCTGAACCCTACTTCTCACCATCACCATGATGAAGACTCCCGTGCTTATCCTTTATGAGTTGAGATTAGTGAAATAAACTCATTTTCCGATTGCTTATACTTGAGCACATGATTTCCTTCCAAAGAGTCTTCACCTTGCTTTATCGTTTCCATTTGTTGCTCCATATCTTCCAATTCGACCTCACAACTAGGCAATTTAGCTTGGATTTGGAAAAAGGAACTTAATTCCCGTCCTCAGTGTCACCACCTTCCCAAAATTTGTATTTACCCCGTCAATTGCCTTTCTGTACTCCATTCCCTACTCGTTTCTATCTTAGTCAAAATCCAGAGCACCTAAATTTAAACTCTTCCTGATCTTGACTTCTACAATCTCGATTTCTAATTCCTAGGTTTATTTAGAAACCCTTATTTGACAACTCTTAGTGCTCAATTCCCATCGAATTTATTTTACCTTAACTCTTCTCAGTCCTCAGTACCTCTTCAATGGTCCGAACCCTGAACCAAATTACCCTCAAGATTCATTTACTTTATTCCTTAGGTTGAACGTTCCCGTTGAATACAATTATGGCATCTTATGTAGGAGAGCCGTATATACCCATATTCGGAGTCATAAATGTTTTCCCCGATCAATTCTTATCTTATCAAATGTCTCTCTACCACTGCATCCCTAAAGTGGAACCTCCCATTCCGGCTCCCAACCCTTGAACTCTAGCTCCATATAGGAAGGACTCACATCTCGAATTCTCCATATTCCTCCCCGGTGCATCCCTCCTATCTTCCATGCCTCAGGAAGAACTTACAATAGATCGTCTTTATCGTGGAACTTGGCCGTGGTTTGATATTATTTTTATAACCTGTAAATCATAACTCACTTCGAAGATATATGCATGCGATTAGTGCATGCCCATGACACATATTCAACACGAAATACACGGATCCATTATAAAATACAACAGGTAATTCGACAAGATTACAAGGAAAGATAATTTCTATGTTCAAGATCGATGCAATGCACACATTATCACGTATTTCCGATGCCGAACGACCTAGACTGACCCACACGACACGAGAACCCGAGTTTTGCAACCCGAAGCTCTGATAGCACTTAAGGATGTAGCACCCGAGCACAAGGTACCACATCCCCCGCACCGAGACCCGACCCGAATATGAAATTGACGATCCATACCCGAGCTAAATCACGGCGAACGGGGACAAACACACATTCTAAGCTAGGCGGGCTAACCCTTAAACTATAAAATCAGAGTAACATTAATGCGGAAGCAAAATATGAACATATAACATATATATATATATACCATGAGCATCAAAGTTCCAAAAACAAGCCATATACCTCGCCAATTGCCGTCAAAGCTCAAAACATGTACGCTCCATTAATATTCATATACAACGATCAAAAGTGCAATATGCAAGTGTAAGACCAAAATACAAGAGCTAAAAGCGAATGCAAGACCTATGACTCAAATTCCCGCCTAGCTCCCTTGACACCTTGGTGCACAACACAACTGAAAGCCAAACGGGTTCAGTCCAAAAGGGACTGATGGGTATAAAAACAGGGCATAAATATAATATACGATATTTAAACGGTCACATGCAAGCTATATTCCCAAGTGAGGTTTTTAGAGAATTTCCCCAAGTGGGTGAAATAGAGAAATCATCAAAAGGGATTATAATGATTCATTTACATTAGGTCATTATTGGCCCGACGAGTGGGCGTGCATTATCTCCAACCAACACCTTGTGTAGTTCATTAACATTCATTCTTTCTTTCTTTTCATGCATAACATTCTTTCGTGCACATTCAATAACATTTCCACCTTCTTCCTCCGAGTTGGTGGTGGGTTTGCAAGGCCCGACCACCCATTCATTGACCAAAAGGGGAACATGACTCCCCAGATGGCGCTCAGCGTCCATTCCTCGCTAACTCCTAACGAGGTCCGGTTACGCCGTTCATTGGTGGAACTAGTGTGAGGGTTCACCGTCAGCCCATGCCTCCTCGGGTCACCACTCACACCAAGTCCCTGGGCCCCATTCTGTGCATAACATTCATTCTTTCCTCGCCAAAACATTTGGTAGGTTCATAAAAGAAAGGCTTTACTTTTAAAATCATTGACCCTTGAAAACGACTCTATATACATATATATACTTTTGGCCGAAATCTTTTCACATTGGGAGTATATAGGGCCATTTAACTAAATAGTAGAGAAACCCACCTTAAATGGCAAAAAGGAGAAACACGAGCCTCACTGACCGACCTCGTCTCCAACTAACTCAAAATCTGTGCAAGAAAGGTGAAGTGAGACTCAATATGACCAAATAAGACGCTCGGCAATGTAATGATCATGATATGAATGTATAAAAGATAAGATTATGTCATGAAAATGTTCATGTGCACTATTAAGGAATTTAAATCATATAAACAAGCCATTCAATCATTCGTTCACTTTCATTTAAATTCATAAATTCACATTTCCAATCAATTAATTCAAGAATTCAAATATGATCCTAGTACTTATTAAATCATATTTACAATTAGAAAATAGACGAATAAATACATTCAAATCAAGATCGGAAATTAAATAAAACATGAAATGGGTAACAATTAAATTCTAAAATTTAAATAAATTAAACAATAATTAAGTATATGTAACATTAAACATGCCTTAAATAAATAATATTATATATATTTATAATCATACCTATATATATATACTGATAAAACACTGAAATGAAATACACAAGCATGTAGACATATATTTATATATACCTAAACATGCATGCAGCATGCATGAACAACCAAATGAAAAACTATGCATGCATTTAATACTAACAATTAAAATTAATTACATAATGCATGCAAACATACGTACATATATATATACTAACCATGCATGCATGTAAAGGTGGAGGATTAGGTAGCAAAATTAAAACCAAGCCATGCATTAGAAACTGAATTTTTCAGCGAGAGCAGGGGTCGCTGCCGCGACCCATTTTCTTCATGAAATGGTAGCGGCCGCTACCCTATTTTTCAGCATATTTTCCTTCCAATTTTGCAGAATACTTGAGCAGCTAATTATGGAGTCGCGGGCGCGACCTTCGCAAAACTGCAGAATTAACGCAGCAAAAACCAGAAAAACAGAGCAGCAACTCGACGAAAAACAGAGCAACACCAAATCAATCTTCAACCATCATACTCAGGTAAGTTAAGATGACAAATATGCAATAAAACTCAGCAAAAATCAGGCTCCAAATAAGCTCAAAACGCAGCAGCAGCAGCAACACGAAGGAAGAAGGGGGAAAAACTCCATTTTCATTCAAAATTCATTAATGGTAACTCAACCAATTCTCAACTACCACAACATACATCACCATAAATGCAAAGAAGAGATCAAGACAATCATATTCATGCTTGGAATCAATCAAATTCAACAAGAATTGAAAGAGATCAACTTATGAACCCATAACCTAAGTATCTTTCAAGGCAGCCATATATCCATGAAACCATGATCAAAATTAGGGATAAATGGATTAAAATGACTCATATTGGATGCATAATACAACCCTAAGCTTACCTTGTTGACTGGATGAAGGTTGGAAGAGATTTGAGCTCCAAAATCTTCAAGGAAGGCAAGGTTACGGGAATGCCTGGAATGTAGTGGCTTTAGCTGAGATTTCTGATTTGTGGGAGGGTTGGTTTGGTTAAAGGATGGTATAGGAGGCTAGTTGGTTGAGCTAGGGTTCCATAGCATCAAACCATGGTTAATTTGGTTAAAGTTTGGATGAGTTATGATCATTTTAATACAACATGGTCAGTTTTGTCGCCGTTTCGTTTTTCGGTTGGATTTCGGAGGTTCAAATGACTTTGGAAAAATATAAGGCTAAGTTCACTAAACTCTAGTTTTCGATACGAGTTCAACGAAGTTGACAGAACTAGAATCCGAGTTCCCGTGCTGAAGATATCAATTACGGAACCAAGGGTGCGCTAATTACTCGTTAGCCCCCGACTTGGATTCCAAAATTAAAATAAATTCGAAACGTATGCAAACGAACCCGAAAACATGAAACGATCATATATTCATATTTATGACATGTATAAGTCCCACATATTAAATTTGCACGAAATTTCGATATCAATTTATATAAAACGAAGCACGTAAATGTCACTCATAAGCAATGCAACAAGAAAATTGATAACATTACAAATAATATAAAATTCAAATTCGTATATAATTTATAAATAAAATGCATGCATCAATATTAATTACAATGAATTGCATGAGTTCATGCAAATATATTATTAACCAACTCGTACCACATTTAATATATATATATATATATATATATATATATATATATATATATATAAGTATATTTGGTATTAATAACATTAAAATAAAGTAATTAACATTTAATATATTTAAAATTAAATTAAATATATAAAACACGTATAAATAATTATTTCGCGCAATTTGGTAAACACATACGTCATGCTGTACTAACTTACTAAAAAAAAACTGGGGTGTTACAAGTTGGTACTATCTCAGCTGTGTATAGGGAGTTTCGGAACAACAACCCTCATAAGTGGTTTGGAGGAGATGATATCAAGGCTGAGGAGTGGTTAGCTGAGATCAGTGATATTTGGGAGATTTTTCCAGGGAGTTCTCAGGATAGGGCGATTTGTACTGCTCGATTCATTCAGGGGCAGGCAGCTAACTGGCTCAAGGGAGTTCGATCCAGACTTGAGAGGAGTGGTATGGAGTTCACTTGGGAGACTTTTGTGCATGAGTTCTACGAGAAGTTTATACCTCATAGTGCACGAGAGCGCAGACTTCAGGAGTTCTCTGAGCTGAAGCAGGGATCCAGATCTGTTGAGGACTGCATTCTAGAGTTCGAGAGACTTGCTCCTTATGCTACCCACATCATTGATGTTGATTCACACAGAGCCCGCCACTTCCTTCATGGGCTTCGAGAGGATATTCAGAGAGCTCTTCAGGCTATCAATGTTAGCACTTGGGATAAGGTTACTAAGAGGGCTATTCAGGTCGAGGCTCAGAGACAGAGGTTGAGGCCCCCATCCTTCTCTTGGGGGCATGGTTCGGGTTCTGGATCGGGCAAGAAGCCCGCTACTCATACTTCTTCTACTACTACACCAGCTTTCCGTCCACAGGGCTTCATTAAAAGAAGCCTCGACCCATGGCTCCTACAGGACCACCAGCATTACCGGCACCAGCTCCAGCTATTTGTTCTCACTGTCAGGGTCCTCACCCGTTGGAGAGGTTTTGGAGGTATTTGGGCAGATGTTTGGTGTGTGGTTCGGCTGAGCACAAGAAGGATGCTTGTCCGAGGAAGAGGCCGACAGTTCAGGCTCGTGCTTATGCTCTGGATGGTGAGGAGGAGGCAGCAGAGATTGATCAGAACATTGTTTGATCCTGGGGCTACTCATTCTTTTATTGCGCGGGATATTGTTGCTTCTTTGCCTTTGCTTGCTGAGATATCTGTGCATGTGTTTGTGGTGAGTTCTCCCTTGGGGGGGAGCTTGGAGACGGACAGAGTGTTTCGTGAGTGTCCGATGAGTTTTGAGGGTCGAGTTTTTCCTGCTGATCTGATTGTGATGCCGATGGGGAGGTTTAAGGTGATTCTTGGGATGGATTGCCTTTCCCGACATGGTGCAGTTATGGATTGTCGTTTGATGAGGATTGCTTTTGATTCTGCGGTGTTTTCGGGAGAGAGTTTGGGATCCAGCCCGTTTATATCCTTTGTTGAGGCTAGTAAGTTAGTCCGGGATGGTGTTACAGGTTTCGTGGCTTACCTTCTGAACAAACCCAAGGACCAGGTCTTTCGGGATGGTACTAGTAAGCTTGAGGAGACGGAGGTCGTTCGGGAGTATCTGGATGTGTTCCCGGAGAGTCTGGGGTCCTTACCCCCCAGACAGGGATATTGAGTTTGTAGTGGACCTCTATCCCGAAGCTGAGCCCTATTCGAAGACCCTCTACAGGATGGCTCCTGCCGAGTTGAAGGACCTGAAGAAGCGGTTGGATGAGCTCTTGGTTAGCGGATACATTCGTCTGAGCACTTCTCCGTGGGGTGCTCCCATTCTGTTTGTTAAGAAGAAAGATGGGAAGTTAAGGATGTGTACAGACTATCGTAAGCTGAACAGGATGACAGTTAAGAACAAGTATCCATTACCCCATATTGAGGAGCTGTTTGATAGCTTGCAGGGTTCGTGAGTGTACTCCAAATTGGATTTGAGGCAAGGATACTATCAGTTGAGGATTAGAGAGAAGGATATCTCTAAGACTGGATTCAACACGAGATATGGACACTTTGAGTTCGTGGTTATGCCGTTTGTGTAAGGCTCAAAGTGCTTGTCCCACATCGGAAGAAGAGGAGAACGAAGCCTGCCTTATAAGGGGGTGGATACCTCTTCCCTGTTGAGGCCTTTTCCTGGCTGGGCACCTTCGGGTTTAAATTCCAGCGGGAGAAACAAAACCGTGAGGGTGGTGTCGCTTAGCCCACCAAAGCGGACAATATCGACAGGCGGGTTTTCGGGTTGTTACAGTTTGGGTTAACGAATGCTCCTGCGGTATTTATGGATATGATGCACAGGGTGTTTAGGCCGTCACTTGATAAGTTTGTGGTGATCTTTATAGAAGACATCTTGGTGTATTCGAGATCGGTTGAGGAGCATGCTCAGCATCTCCGGATTGTGCTGGAGACACTTAGAGAGCACAAGTTGTATGCTAAGTTCAGTAAGTGCGAGTTTTTGATTGATCGAGTCACTTTTCTGGGTCATATCATCTCAGGCGATGGAATTGAGGTCGACCCCTCTAAGATTGAAACGGTGTTACATTGGGAGAGGCCTAGGAACGCCTCTGAGATACGAAGTTTTCTGGGCTTGGCAGGTTATTATAGGAGATTTGTGATGGATTTCTCTAAGATGGCAGCCCCGTTAACTAAGTTGACCAAGAAGAAAACCAAGTTTGAATGGGATGATAGTTGTGAGATGAGTTTTCAGACTTTAAAGGAAAGGTTGACTACAGCACCAATTCTCACCCTACCTGAGGGACTTGAGGGTTATGCGGTTTATGCAGATGCTTCTAAGGAAGGACTGGGTTGTATGTTGATGCAGAATGGTCGGGTTGTAGCTTATGCCTCTAGGAAGTTGAAGGTGCATGAGCAGAATTACCCCACCCATGATCTCGAGCCTACAACAGTCGTGTTTGCGTTGTCTAAGTGGCGCCACTATCTCTATGGTGCTACATTTGAGGTATTCTCGGATCATAAGAGTCTTCAGTACTTGTTCACACAGAAAGAGCTTAACTTGAGATAGAGGAGATGGGTTGAGTTCTTAGAGGACTATGATTGCACGATTCAGTACCATCCAGGTAAGGTAAATGTGGTTGCCGACGCGTTGAGCAGGAAGGTCAGTATTTCGAGTTTAGTGACTGGGTTTTCTGAGCAGAGTTCAACTATTATGGTTTCGGTGGCTAGGTTAGCCAACATCACGGTTCAGCCTGATTTGAAGCAGAGATTGTTGGAGGCTCAGTCTACGGATCCCAAGATTCAGAGATTGGTTGCTCGTTCGAGAGATGATCCAGAGACTAAGTTTGGGTTTGATGATTCTGGTTTGTTCAGGTTCAAGGCAAGAGTGTGCGTGCCTAACCAGCTCAAGAGGGTAATACTTGAGGAGGCGCACTGCTCCGGTTATTCCATTTACCCAGGAGGTACGAAGATGTACCGGGACTTGAAAGAGTTGTATTGGTGGAGTGGCAAGAGGGATGTCGCATTCTTTGTGAAGCGATGTCTGACATGCCAGATGGTTAGGGCAGAACATCAGAAACCGGGAGGTACTCTCCAACCACTTCCGATACCAGAGTGGAAGTGGGAGCAGGTGACTATGGACTTTGTGTCCGGCCTGCCGAGGTCTAGGAGAGGATTCGATGGGATTTGGGTAGTGATAGACCGTTTAACTAAGTCTGCCCATTTCCTTAAGGTTCGGATGACGGATAAGGTACCTAAGTTGGCTGAATTGCATTGTAATGAGATAGTGAGACTACATGGAGTTCCGGCTAGCATCGTGTCGGATCGGGATCCTCGGTTTACAGCTAGTTTTTGGCAGGATCTTCAGAGGTGCTTGGCTACAAAGCTTAAGTTTAGCACGGCATCACATCCTCAGACTGATGGATAGTCAGAGCGGCTGATTAAGTATCTTGAGGACATGTTAAGGGCGTGTGCATTGAATTTTAAGGATAAATGGGATAAGCACTTGACCTTGGTTGAGTTCTCTTACAACAACAGTTACCAGGCTTCGATCGGTATGGCCCCTTACGAGGCACTCTATGGTAGGAAGTGTAGGTCGCCACTATATTGGGATATTGAGGATTGGCGATGGACTAAGGAGGGTAAGCTCACGAGAGCTAAGGCCTCGGCTAAGATTGAGAAAACTAAGGCCAGTCCTAAAGACTGGTGAAGGGGCTAACATACACACCCATATATACGAATAGAGCATAACATTTATCAAATTCGAAAAGATCCATGAACCGGGGATGGGTTTTGCAAGCTAAAACGTTTCCCGTGATAGTAAATATATATACTTAAAAGAAGTTAAGGGCCAAAGGCCAAAATGTAACATCCCGCTCGTCCGGCCGTACAGGTACGCCGTAACGAGAGTGTTATTTGTGCATTTAAATTATTTAATTATGTAATTATGTGCTATTTTAATGATTATGTGATTAATTGAAATTATATAAAATTATTTGTTTAACTTATGAACTTGAATTTTTTAAACGTTTATGTTTGTGTCGTTTAATTTGCTCTATTTGCGCTCGAATTTAATTTTGATTTTTGTGAAATCTTGATATATGTGACTTACGTGAGTTATGAACGTGTTTGCATGCTCATTACGTGTTTTAGAGTTCGTTTATTTTGGTTCTTGGCTTGTTTTTATGAAACGGGATTAGTAAGGGACTCGAGGGCCTAACTAGCGTAGCGCACCTTGGGTTCCGGACGTCGTAACTGGAGCTCAGGAATTCGGATTCAAATTCCGGAGTAAGCGTCGAACTCATAACGAAGAAAGGAAACCAAAGAATCCAAATTTGTAATTTTCTAATCCCGTTTGAATCTCTAAAATTTTACCGAACCGAGCCTCACGCGCGTTTTGTACCTTTGTTGACTATTTTGCCCATAACTTGATAAAATCTTGACCAAATTAAGTGATTCTTGGACCCACATTCTTGTGACTTAATCCCCTAACACTCAATCAGCCATCCATTTCGTCCAAGACACAGGAAGAGAAGGAAAAAGGGGGGTTTTTGCATCTGTTGGCTGAAATCCCAAAGAGAGGAAGAGACATACTATTCCTTTTTCAAGTTTTGAGCTTAATACTTCACCAAATCGCCTCAAATTTTAAAGGTAAGCTTATGAATTTATTATCCATCCTTTCCTCTTTAATTTGACATCTTATTTGCTGATTTTCATGGAAGAATGAGTGAGATATTGATAGTTGGATGAATAGTAAGGATTTGAGACCCATTTCATGAATTTGCTTGATTCCTTGCTCTTCCTTTGGATTTGATGCATCTTATATGAACCTAAGACATCTTTTTTTCATCTCTATGAACTTATATTACATGATGGTTTAGGAATTTCTAGGTTTTATTTGAAGAGCATGAAGGTTTTGTATGAATGTAAAAATGGGGCTAAATTGCCAATTTAGTCCCACAAGATTTGTCCCACGCCAATTTAGTCCCGTGGTTTTGGAATAATTCAATTAGTTCCAAATCCTAAAATTCTCAACCAATGTTGTCCCAAATGATAACGAACGTTAGAAAACTAATGAAATTGACCATTTGACAAGCTGACTTAGAGTTTCGAGGGTAAAAAACAGAACCCTAACACATCCAATTTACTCATTAATACTTCCCCCAAATATTTTACCCTTTTTTTTACAAAAAACCCTAGGAGTCCGCCTTTGATTTTCTTCGATTTATGGAGAAATTTTGGAAATTTCTCTACAATAATACTCTGACATGTTTTTACAGTCCAAAAACTTGGTCAATCACGTTAGTTTTCTAACGTTCGTTAGCATTTGGGACCACATTGGTTGAAAATTTTAGGATTTGGGACTAAATTGAATTATTCCAAAAGCACTCGAGGGGTCAATCCTGTGGGACTAAATTGATAATTTGGCCTAAAAATGGATTATCGTTTCTTGCCTTTCTCCCTCAATTTGCAGTTGTTTAAGGTCAGATTTTGAGCTTGTTTTTCATGTTTTGAACTGCTACCGCCAGTGGTCGTGGAAACAATCGCGACCAGTTCACTTTTGGATGCATTTTTCGTGAACTTCTTTCTCCTTTCTCACTTCTTATGCAATATATACTTGATGAATTATGTGTTATACGATTTGTTATGAATTTATTTCGTGAATTTGATGTTTTAATATGTAATATTATGTGTTAGGATGTATGTTGTGAATTTATGGCTCGTTTTACATGCTCGTTTCCAAGTTATGATCTCATACATTCCATATGTTACCTTAAGTGCATACTTGAATCCATGCTCCATTTATTTTCCTCGTATGACCTCTTCTTGCTACTTTTATTATATGCATGCATAGATAACATGTTTTAATATGTGTTACCTTGTATAATATGAAATTTATGATTGATTTTGGATGCTCGTTTTTTAGTTATGTTCTCATGTGCTCTTATGTAACCTAATTACCTTCTAACATGCAAGAATGAACTAGTACTTCATTTAGTTGTTTGGTACGCCATTCAAAGCTTCTTTTATGACTTGAATGATATGTTAACATGTTAAGTTATATATTACCTTTATAGTATTGCATTTATAGGACCGTTTAATATGAAATATGTGAAATATGAACGCATATGCCTAAGCGTTGCATTTCATATGCATTTTATACATCATATGCATTTGCCGAGCATCTATTTGGTACATTTTGAGTCTAAGAACGTCCTTTGTTGTTTCCTTTGTTCAGAGCTTGGTCCAGTAGGTAAAGAAGAGGTCCCGTAAGCATCCGTTTGCATCCGTTTTTATATCCTTTTACGCCACTACATTGGAAAGGTGAGGTTTTCTTCCTTTTAGCTATTATGACCTACAACCCTATGTGTTTTGAAGCCCGCATGCGAATTAGGTATATTATATGATAAATACGTGTATGATATGTAATTTGAGGGCTCGTCCCATTTTGTTATAAGACTTTGAAAAGGCTTTTATACGTATCTAAGTTCTATTTTGGTTTTTGTTTTGAAAAGCTTTGAATATGTGTGAGTGTACAGCGAGCTTTGAACTTTGAAAGATAAGTTATGAAAATTATGATTTTTTTTTAATTAAGAAATGGGCCCCGGATAGTGGTATGGCATCTCGGGACGACCGTGGGGTCGCCGAGCTCCCCCATCAACACTTTTCATTTGAGAGTTTCACCTAACCTTAGGAGTTTTGAGGAAGGGTTGTACTCTTGAGCTGGTGGTATCCCCGCCGAAGGTGCAAGGAAGTAATTAATCCTTAACTCGTTTTCGATTTATGACCTATAGCTAGGGCTTGCTACCCTTCTATCACCCGGAGAAGGAGGTTTATGATTTATGTTTAACTATGGTTATGTTTTGATTATGAGGAGTTGAGAAGGAGAACTCGTACTCGCCGAGTTAGTGTGATTATGTATAACTCTATGAAACGGGAATGGACTCCTAAATACTTAAAATTGGTTGTTTGGCCTTTGTCCCTTAACTTCTTTTAAGTTATATATTTATTATCGCGGGAAACGTTTTAGCTTGCAAAAACCATCCCCGGTTCATGGATTCTTTTCGAATTGATAAGTGCTATGCTCTATATGTTTATATGGGTGCGTGTGTTAGCCCCTCACCAGTCTTTAGGACTGACCCTCATTTTTGTTTCTCTTTTTTCCCCCTTGTCTCTCAATTTGGTCAAGTATTTCTCAAAATATGGCTAAAGGAGTACAAAGGGGTCCAAGCTGCACGCGAGGCTCGGTTCGGTGAAATTTTGGAGATTCAAACGAGCTTAGAAAATTACAAATTTAGGTTCTATGGCTTCCATTCGTGGCTTCCATTCTTCATTACGAGTACCACGCTTCTTCTGCAATTCGAATCCGAATTCTCGAGCTCAAGTTATGGTGGCCGGAACCCAAGGTGTGCTAAAACTAGTTAGGCCCTCGAGTCCCTCACAAATCCCATTTTACAAAACGAGCCAAGACCCAAAATAAATGAACTCTAAAATACATAACGATCATGAAAACACGTTCATAACTCACATATTTCACGCATACCAAGATTTCACAAAAATCGGAATTAAATTCGGACACGTAGAAAGCAAATTCCGAGGCACGTAGTCAAAAACTTTAAAACTCAAGTTATAAGTTAAACAAATAATTACCATTAATTTCAAATAATCACATATTTAATAAAATAACACATATTTGCATAATTAAATAATTTAAAAGCGCAATTAACACTCTCGTTACAACGTACTTGTACAACCGAACGAGCGGGATGTTACAAACTCCCCTCCTTCAAAAGGACCTATCCTCAGGTCCTAAGGAGAGTCTTGAACGGCTCCAAAGACGAACAAACTCCAGACTTCCACTGCGATACTCTGTTCTCAGAGAATGGTAGACTTCTCAAGATATTAGCTTCTTAATTAGCAAACCGGACACAAAGTCCTAGTCATTTGCCCCCACTTCCCAAATAAAATTCGGGAGTTGTTGGAGAATCCTCAACCGTTGGCATATAGACATTATTACACAAAGTTCATAACATCTTTCTTTTGCCACTACAACCGGTCTCCCTAAAACTTCGAACAACTTCAAACCATAAGCGGGATAGACTCGTGGCCTTGCACTTCCTAAGGCATAGGCTACAATTCTTCTGCAAGCAACACTGTAACACCCCGTCTTCTCGGCAATCCAGGTACGATGTCTCGGGAGAGTTTAATTCAGTAATTATGTGATTAGCATGCCTTACGTGTCAATTTGTAATTTTATTTTAGTTATGTGCGTGTTAGAATTTAATTAAATGTACTTGGACTCAATCGTCCAATATTTGCAAATTAGGGACCTAATTCTAATTCGGGTGTTTGAGCCTCGTGGCTAACTTGAGCTCGGTAATTCGAATGTGAATTCCAACCTTGTCATTGAGTTCGTTTCGATGATTCGGATTCGATGAAATTAACCTTATAATTTTCTAAAGCCGTTTGATACCCCTACTGTTTTAAAATCCGATCCAAGCTGACCGGATCCTTTTTGACCCGACCCGTTATCCGACCCGTTTTAGCCCCTAAAGGCTGAAAATATCTCCCTTTCTCTCCCCATTTTGGATCGTTCAACACAAGGCAAGAGAGGAAGAGAAGAAAGCCCTTTGGACATTCAAGCTTTGGCTCAAGCTTGAGCTCCATCCGACCATCCGATTGAAGAATCAAGGTAAGATTTGAATTTCTCTCTTCGAGTGTGTAGTTTCTTCCCGATTGAATTCCATCTTTCTTGCTTGGATCCACGCTATTGAAGATGATGATGAATAGTAGGTTTGTATGAAAATTTGATCTCTTTCCTTCATACTTGAATTATATGATCTAAATTTGATGTATGTTCTTCACTTGAGCTCCCTTGTTGCATAATTGTTGGAATTTTGGTTGTTGGGTGTGTATTGCATACAACTCCATTAATGGAGCTTGAGGGAGTTGAAAATGGCAACTCATTCAATTCTTGATTTCATGCCCTGCATTTAAGATATGTGTTAGAGCATGTTTCCATGAACTTGTGCCTTGATTTTCATTGCATTTGGTTGAGTTTTGAGGTGGTTTTGATCATTTTTGGTTTCCTCCATGTTTAGCCCCTGTTTCTACTTCTTTTTCTCGTCCAGAAGGACTACCCGGGCGGGTAGTTTTGTGTGTTAAAAGTACCCGGGCGGGTAGATTTAGTGCAGAAAGTTTCTGCACTGTTTTCCCCGGTCGGGTAGATTTCTACCTTGTTTTTCCCCGGTCGGGTACCCCCTCATATGACCTCGGATTGAGCTGATTTTTGGATATGTTCAACCTTATTGAGTCTAGAACAATATACAGTTGGAATCATCCCAAACTTCGGTCTATATTATGAGTTATAATCGTTTTAATTTGGTGTCGCCACTTCGCCGAGATTCTGCATTCGTTCAACTTCAAACCTACGCCATTTTCGCCTCGCTTTGAACCATGATTCGAGCCACCTACCATTTTAAATATATATGTGTCTACTTTCATTTCCAAGAAACAAAACTTAATTCCCATTTCTCAAACTCAAGTTATGATCATTTTCCTACAGCTTGTGCATCTTGGAAAACTGTCAGCTTTAGTCCCATTTCACTCGGAACCCCTTTCTGTGTTCTTATTCCGTTTTTCATGTATATTCCCACCTCCGAACTTATTCGTAACTTGTTTTAGCATGTCTATGTGTATGCACTTGTTCTTATATGCATTTTATATTGCTTATGTAATGTGAATTATTTGCACAAAGCACATATGCACCTTGTTATGTATCCCCACCTTGTGTTATGCATTGTTTGTACACATGAACTTATTCTTAACATGCTATATGATATTAAATGAGTATTTGGAGTGTGGTATGATTCCTCTTACATGATATTGATTTAAATATGAGCCTAGCTTACGTGTTTGCATCTCTTAAGTGCTTATGCATACGCCGTGCGTCTATATGGTTCATTCTTGAGTCTAAGTCTTGTATTTTGTCTCCAGTTTGTTCAGGTACACCCGGGGTGGTGTTTTGTCAGCCTTGTTGATTCCGGGGTGAATCAAGTGCTTGTCTTTGGCTCTGTTTTGTACGAGGTGAGGTTAGGTTATAGTTAAACCCTATAATATGTGCCCGTTTTCTCTGTATGCGAGCTATGGCCTTTACTACATGTATATATATGTGCGAGATATGAATTTATGAATTTGAAATATGTTTCCAAGTATGATGAGCAATGTACAAGCCTATGTATGCTTGATTTGATTTGATTCATTCTGTTTGGTATTGCTCAACTACGCTTCAAACTGTGTGCCTCTTATGAGCTGGAAGACACGAGCTAAGGATTATGTTGATGATTTGACACGGAGAGGTATGTAAAGCGTGGTTGTTGCAAGGTTTGGTAGGTAATGTAATGTTACGTGTGTAATGATTAGTAGCGGGTTTTGATACGATATGCTCTGATGTGATATGTTTTGGTATGTTGGGCCCCGGAGTTGTGGCTAAGGGAGACCCGGGACGACCACAGGGTCGCCGGTTATGACCCCTGTGCACATCTCCACAGTTTGATTCGGATTACCCCTAATCTCACCAGGAGGTTTGGTGAGTGATGGAGATCTTGAGGGTTTGGAGTAGCTTGCACTCCTCTCAACTGTCTATATGGTTAGGGTCGCGCAACCCTTCCATCACCGGAGAAAGGAGGTTTGTTTGATATGCTTATTTTGCTATGTTATGTTTGGTATGTTATGATTAGTTAGAGGAGCCCAGGATGGGATTATGTGCTCGTACCCACCGAGTTATGCATCTGTGTTGGTAGGTATGCTTTGTTAAAGTTCATGAAACGGGGATAGATTTAAAATTTAGTTAAAATATGGATCTTCTTGGAAGTATAAGTTAAGATATGAAATGTTTTAATAAGATTTGGTATGATAAGTATGTTACGTTATGATTTGATACGTATGAATTTTGTTAAGCTAAGTTGTGTTCCGTTTTGATAAGAATCCTTATATATATATGTATCACGGGCAAAGTTTGGTGTGCAAAAACTATCCCCGAGTTCACGAACCGTGTGTGATTAATGTGCTTTGCTCCTTATATATGTATAGCGTGTGTGGGTAGCCCCTCACTCAGTCGAGTTATGACTGACCCCTCCCTCCTTATGTTTTAGTTGCAGGTTTGCTTGGAGGTTCGAGCTAGGCGGAGTCTGTCGTGTCTTTTGTTTTGTTCGGTCGGTTGCATTTCATACATTTAGATTTTGTATTGAAATGATATTTGATATGTATATGTTGTGTAATGTTCGAATATGATAATTATGTAAAGGATATTATACTCGGGACAGGTTAGGACAGGTGTTCGGAGTTAGTTGAACCCGTTATTTGTTTTGATTGAATTTTTTTTTTTATATACCACATTTTAGCTTCCGCATTTATGCAGGTTTGAGTTTGATCTTGAGGTCTAAGTTCCGCCTAGCCAGGGAGGTGCATGTACGGGCTCTCCATCTCGTATGTGAATTGGGCTTAGATGCGGGGGATGTGGTGACCCTGCGTTCGGGGTGCTACAAACACACAACAAAGGCCTTTCTTTGTGCCTCGGTTGGAAACGAAGTAGCCTTCGTACCATCGTTTAGGGAAAAGCCGATACCAAGGGCATCTCTCTTCAACCGCCTCTTCCCACTCGAAGCCGTACCTCTTATTCATCCTACATGTCGATGGGTTGGCATTCTTAAAGAAGATTTCCTAGTGTTCCCCGCTAACACGATAGACTTCTTACTCTGAGGCAATTCTCGGTTTTTCTACACGGAATATCAATGGGTTAGCCTTCTATCTAATACCCGATAACATCGTTGATCCCCGACCGAACCTCCTAAACACAACCACCAACCTCAACAAGAGCAAAACACCTCCAAATAAACCCACCAGAAGTAGCTCAACCCTCACAACTCACCCAGCACTCATGAACACTCCGCGCCACCAAACTTTCTCCAAAAGAGAGTTAACACAAAAGGAAAAAGAAAGCAAACAACAAATAAGAACTAAGAAGGAAAGCAATCACACAACATGAAACTAAGAAACACCAAAGAACAAAGAATAAAGCAACAAACACACATATTTCCACGAAAATAATATATGCATGAGATGAGATGGTATGAATGTTTCATATACCTTTCACCGAAGTGGCTCGGTCAAACTCGGTATGCACTTGAACCAGTTGCTTGTTCCTCTCGAAGGGCATGGGACTTCATTCGTTGCTTCTCCATCTCACTTCGAACCACCTTTTTCATCGCTTCGGACAAAAAATTTACCGTTGAAGCATACAGAGTTTGTTGGATATCATTCTTGATTTCTTGCATAAAATTCTGGGCCTTAAATCGATAGTTATCAACAACTTGTGTAGCATAAGGGCCGATCTTTCAAGTTCCTCCATAAAGTTTTCTGCCAACTTCAAATCTTGTTGGAGATCTAAATATTCTTGAAGTCTCCTAACTCTAGCACTAGAAGGAAAATATTTGCTATGAAATTCCCGAACAAAGTTTTCCCATGTGATCACTTCTCCGTACCTCGTTAACTCCGTTCTCATTTCCTTGAGCCAAATTAAGGCTTGGCCTTGAATTAGACGAGAGGTGCAAATCAACCTATCTTGTGATGTCCTCGATAGAGTATCCTAAATCCATGAAATTTCGGTACTCTAATTGTAGCACCCGGGACGATAGGCACCACATCCCCCGCACTACAAGTCTAGTCCACACATGAAATGGATAATCCAAGCATGAACCGGACTCATAGCGAACGGGAGACAAAACAAAAGATATCCTAGCTAGGCGGAAAATAACCCTGTACAATTAAATCAAAAATAACCAAGAGTGCTATGCGGAAGCAATAACGTGTAAATCATACATTTCAACAATGGCAACAAGTCCGAAAATTCCAATATATAAATTAAATCCATCAGGCATCCTAACAACGGGTTCAACTAAACATGCAATTTGTCCCGAATCAATATCCAATAATAATCATAATTGGCACATAGGCCCAATACATAAAGGAAATACCATTAAATCAAAACAATGTAAAATGTGACTCAAGTGTACAAGTGACTCGCTAAAAGAATTAAAACTGGACCTCCGCCTAGAAAAACCTGCAAGAACTGAGAAGCGGGAAAGAGGGGTCAGTCTCTAGAAGACTGAGTGAGCAGGAGCTATACATATATATCAAAACATGCGCATGCAAGTCATAAATCCCGAGCAAAGTTTTATTTAAAGTTAATTCCCAAGAGGGGAGGAGAATAACTATGCAATGCTCGGACATTACGACTAATCATATTAAATTCGTTAAGTTCATAATTCATACGTAATCAATAAGGCTCGGCAAGTGAGCGTGCATAATCTCCAACCAAACTCCGACTGTGTACGACAAATATCATTATTATATTGAATACGCGATCACACAATACATTATAATACATGCAAACCATAAAACATAACATAAGATATAGTTGTTTGGGCAATCCGTGTCCCGGCCTTCCTGCACGGTGCATAACAATCATAACATAATCATAAAATAAGTTCCAACCTTCTTCCTCCAGGTGGTGGACGAGTTTGCAAGACCTGACCACCTCATACATAATGGCTAGAGGGGTTTATGAGGCCCCAAAAGCCCGACTAGCGTTTCCAAGTCAAAACTCCTAACGAGGTCTGTTCCGTCGTAAAACATAGATGGAATTAGCTGTTGGAAAACACGAATCAGAAAGCAGCGGAATTAAAAAAAAAAATTTCCAACAAAAGGATCTTGAACTCGCAATCGTGTAACCAAATTCGTAAAGATAGAAAACTTACTTTTCTTTTGTTCTTTCTTGAAGCGTTTCAAGCCACCCAAGAACGCTCTTCTCGCGGCTTGATCCCCTCTCCTTGGTAAAGTTCGAATCTTCAAACTTCTAACTTGAAGTCTCTAGAGAAAGTCCACCAACTTGATCACAATCTAACTAGTAAGGATGCTAGTTCTCTAGTTAGTGTTTAGGCTTAACCTAGGGTTTTATTTTATCTTGGAGAAAGGAAGGTGTTCAACACATGAACCAAAAGAATTGCCAATTAGCTCTAAAGGGGAGCATGAGCTCCCCTATATATAGGAAAGGGAGAGGGGCGCCGATCCTAATCCTTGTTGGGCAAGGATTCGGTTCCTCTCTCTCCTATTACTTGATCATCAAGTATTTTCCAACTTTCACTTTGAATTCTAATTCAAGTCAACTTTTAAGAGAGCTAAAAATATCCAAACTATTTTTGGATAATTTTATACTTTATTTATTATAAAATAAATAACTTATTTTTATCTAATTAATTAATTCGTAATTAATTAACTAGATTATTTTCTCCAAAATAAGACTTTCTTTTTAATTCAAAATTAAACCAAAGTCTATTAAATAATTAACACCTTTAATTATTTAATACACACATATATATATATATATATATATATATATATATATATATATATATATATAATATATATAGTCACACGTGTGTGACACGTGTCACAGTGAGACGTGTCACTCACGTGAGCCACACGTGTGATTTCACACGTGTGGAACCCTCTTGGCCCGATTAACTCGTTTAATCATTTTCAAGCCTCAACTCATGTAACCAAGTTGTTGTGTGTGACCCTCTAGGTTCTCAATTCAATTAGCAGTGACCCTAATTAATTAATTCACTAATTAATTAATTAGTCCACAGATTAAACGACCATAGTCTAGCAACAGGTGTTTAACCCCTAGCTGAATTGGAATGTTCGGATTCGACAGAACCTTTAAGTCATTGATTCATGGGAGATACAATCCTCCTACTTACTATCTCTCAACCAAGATCTAGGGTAAGGGAATAATCAGAACCCTAATAATCCGGTCTTAAAGCTAAGTGCATTTCATATCCATTTGATCTCAATCCAAGAAACCCTTTTCTTGATGTCTTGATCTACTGCCTTGGCCAAGGACTCCATATGGCATATGAACGACTTACACAATAAGAGATCACCTTGCAAATGCAAGTGTAGGTCCTATCTTGATTCTCATTCACTTTCATGAGTCACTTGTGCAGCCCCAGCATAAGCCTTGAATCAGTTGTCTAAGGCGACACCCTTTAAAGCTTATACCTAAGACTACAGAGTTAACTCATAAAGTGACAAGGAACCTCAAGTCTAAGGATCAATTAATCACATCAATGACTCGTGAGATATTTCCTAATCTGGAAGTTTCCATTTCCTGAAATAGAAACTTCCTTTCCCATTTAGGAATGTTCTCACACGGGGCACCTCAGTGAACTTACTTATTAAAGTAAGCACCCTCATGTATCACGCACGTATCAACTATACACTTTCCACCTCCATGAAACAAGGTGGTCCTTCTTAAGGGCGTGATCCCACAAGCAAGCCTTAGAGGAGTCAGGTTGACACTCCCACTGTCTGTAGGACTCATCGGCTTGGAGTATTTTACTAATCATGACTTATGTGATATAGGGCTCGTTTCATGAACCATCTCACCTAAATGGTAGAGTCCTAAAGTCATCAGGATTAGGGGAGTTCTCATACATGCACAGCTAAAGTAAACGCATACCAAACAAGAGCATATAAAGAAGTGTTGCCTTAATTCGTTATTTCATTCAAAGATTGTCTGTGATTACAATAAGGAAAAGCACAAAGCGGATATACAATCGGCTTTCTAGGGCACTATTCCTAACAATCTCCCACTTGCCCGTCAAAGCCATTCTAAAGCTATTCTAAGTCCCATCTTCTGAAGATGACCTTAGAAAGCTTCTCGACTAAGGGGTTTAGTAAGTGGATCTGCCACGTTCTCTACTGATGTGACCCTCTCGATTTGCACATCTCCTCTTTTGATAATATCACGGATTAGGTGATACTTCCTCATAATGTGCTTGGTCCGTTGGTGAGATCTTGGTTCTCTTGCTTGAGCAACCGCCCCAGTGTTGTCACAAAATACAGTAATGGGGTCTTTCATGCTAGGAACAACATTCAACTCTTGAATGAAGTTTCTAATCCAAACACCTTCCTTAGCTGCATCATTTGCAGCTAAGTACTCGGCCTCAGTGGTCGAATCTGCAGTGGTTGTTTGCTTGGAACTCTTCCAACTCACTGCTCCGCCGTTCAGGCAGAAAATGTATCCTGACATTGACTTAAAATCATCTAAGTCAGATGCAAAGCTTGCATCGCAGTATCCTTCGACAGTAAGATCTTTCTGACCTCCGTAAACTAAGAATAAATCTTTAGTACTTTTCAAGTACTTAAGAATATTCTTCACGGCAGCCCAGTGACCATCTCCAGGGTCAGATTGGAAACGACTTGTCACACTAAGTGCATAAGCCACATCCGGTCGAGTACATAACATTGCATACATTATGCTACCTATTGCTGATGCATAAGGTGTATGAGTCATTCTCTCCTTCTCAAGGTTAGTCTTAGGACACATCTTCTTTGAAAGACATGTTCCTACACTCAGAGGAAGGTTCTTAACCTTTGCTGACTCCATATTAAATCTCTTCAATACTTTGTCAATGTACATCGACTGTGATAGTCCTATTAACCTTCTAGATCTATCTCTATAGATTTTAATTCTAAGGATATAGGACGCATCACCAAGATCTTTCATCTCGAATTGGTTCGATAACCATAACTTAGTCACTTTCATGTCATCCTTCGAATTCCCAATAAGAAGGATGTCATCAACATAAAGTACTAAGAATTGCATTGAGGTCTCCAATTCCTTTCTATATACACAGGACTCATTCGAAATTTGAATGAAGCCAAACGCTTTGACTGATTCATCAAATCGAATGTTCCAATTCCTAGAAGCCTGTTTCAATCCATAGATTGATCTTTGGAGTTTGCAAACCTTTTGCTCACTCCCACTGAATGTGAAACCTATGGGTTGCTCCATATAAATGTCTTTGTCAATGTCACCATTGAGAAAGGCAGTTTTCACATCCATTTGCCATATCTCAAAGTCATAATATGCAGCAATGGCAAGCATGATTTGAATGGACTTTTGCATTGCAACTGGTGAAAAGGTTTCGTCAAAGTCCATGTCGGGTCTTTGAGTGAATCCTTTTGCAACCAGTCTTGCTTTGTAGGCTGCAATGCTTCCATCAACTCCAAGCTTTCTCTTAAAGATCCATTTGCAACCTATGGGTTTGACCCCATCAGGCAAATCTACCAAGGTCCAAACTTGGTTGGAGTTCATGGAGTCCATTTCGGATTTCATGGCTTCTATCCACTGTTCAGAGTCAGAATCTGAAAGTGCCTCCTCATATGTTAAAGGATCATTATCCTTTTGAGAGATTTCATGGAAGAATCCATACCATCTCTCCGGCTGTCTAGGAGTGCGTTCAGAACGCCTTAGAGGAGGATTTACATGTGTATCGAAATTCGTGATTGGTTGTGGTTGATCAGTAGGGGACGTTTCTTCAGTGGGTGGCGTGGGGTTACTTTGTACTTCTTCTAATTCTATGATCTTTCCTTTCTTTTCTTTAAGGAACGGTTCCTCAAGAAAAGTGGCATTTCTGGAAACAAACACCTTTTGTTCAGATTGATAATAGAAGTAGTATCCTATGGATTCCTTAGGATAACCTACAAAGTAGCATAAGTTAGAACGAGATTCTAACTTATCTCCCACTGTCCTCTTCACGTAAGCAGGACAACCCCAAATTCTTAAGTAAGAATAACTAGGGATTTTACCATGCCACATTTCATAGGGCGTCTTGGGGACTGACTTAGAGGGAACTAGATTCAGAATCTTTGCTGCACTTTCTAGGGCATAACCCCAGAAAGAAGGTGGTAAGTCAGTGAAACTCATCATGGAACGAACCATATCAAGTAAGGTTCGATTCCTTCTCTCAGAAACTCCATTAAGCTGAGGAGTTCCCGGAGGAGTCCACTGAGAGATAATCCCATTATCTTTGAGATGATTAAGGAATTCTTCACTAAGATACTCGCCTCCTCGATCAGATCGAAGTGCTTTGATCTTGTGACCAGTTTGGTTCTCAACCTCCTTTTGACATTCTAAGAATTTCTCAAAAGCTTCAGATTTATACTTCATTAAGTATACATAACCATATCGACTAAAGTCATCGGTAAAGGTTATGAAATACTGATGATTGTTTCTAGTGCTTACACTAAGCGGTCCACAAACATCAGTATGGATCAAATCCAAAACCTTAGTGGCACGTTCCACAGTTCCTTTAAAAGGGACTCTGGACATTTTTCCTTTGAGACAGGATTCGCAAGAAGTTAACTCCTTAAGATCATTTTCAGAGAATGATCCCAAAGTGTTTATCTTGCTAATTCTATTCTTGGAAATGTGTCCTAATCTAGCGTGCCATAAGGGAGCTGAAACTTTGTCATCTCTCTTACGCTTTGTTTCTCGTTGTATATTCATAATATTGACATTTTGAGTTAGGTAAAGTCCATTACTTAGAGTACCGATGTGAACGGAAGAGTTGTTCCGTTTGATAAAATATTTACCATTCTTAATATAAGTTTCATAACCTTCACAATCTAATATTGGAACTGAAATTATATTACGAATAATGCTCGGTACATAAAGGACTTTATTTAATACTAACTCAAAACTACCTAAATCTAATCTAATTGTGCCTAAAGCTCGAGCTTCAACGTTTGAGCCATCGCCGATCTTCAAGACACATTCTCCTTCTTGGAGTTGTTGGACTTCACTTAGCATCTGTACATCATTACAGATATGAGTTCCACAACCGGTATCAAGTACCCAAGAACTAGAATTAATAGAAAGATTTACTTCAACGAGAAAGATACCTTTCTTTAGAGTAGCCTTGTACTCTGGGCAGTTTCTCCTCCAATGTCCCGCTTTGCCACAATGGAAGCAAACATCCTCTTTCTGATCACGCTTCTTCTTTTGGGCCTTCCCCTTCGAAATGCCACCAGTGGGCCTAAAGGGTTTCTTCTTCTTCTTTTGGGCTTTCTTGCCCTTACCTTTAGAAGGCCCAGAAGAGGAAGATGGAGCATTCACCATCAAAACCTTATTGTCCTTCTTGATCGTGCTTTCAGCAGTCACAAGCTGACTAATCAGCTCAGCTACAGTAGCACCAGCATGATTCATGTTGAAGTTAAGGACAAATGGGTTGAACGATGGTGGGAGCGAAGCTAGCAACAAGTCCACTGCAAGCTCATCTTTCAGCGGCATGTCCATGGAAGCAAGTTTCTCAGTAAGGGCAAGAAACTTGAGTCCATATTCATGGACACTTGAACCTTCCCTCATTCTCAAGTGGAACAATTCCTTTGAAGTGTTATACCTTGTAACACGTTCATGAGGGCGGTAAAGTTGCTCTAAGTGGTCGTAAATCTCCCAAGCAAATTCCATGGCCTCATGTTGCCTTTGCAAGTCCGGAGACATGTTAGCCAACATAAGGCAACGGGCTTGGAGATTATCATCCTTCCACTTCTGAATCGCGTCCCGCTCGGCCCGAGTGGGAGCCTCCCCTTCGGGACTAGGCTCCCCTTCGAAGAGAACATAAGTTCTCTTCTCAGAATCTAAAATGATTTTTAGATTCCTCAGCCAATCAGAATAGTTGGGACCAGTCAACTTGTTTGACTCGAGGATCGATACAAGAGGGTTTTTGGTTGCCATTTCAAAACACGTAGAGAATCACAGAATCTACGACGTAAATGGTAAAACAGAGAACTAGTGAGCATGCTGAATTATAACGATATACAAATGATAAGGTCTTTAATCTAATGTAGCTCCCACTGTTTTTCAAAGATCTAGAATTCCCAAAGATCTAAGAGGAACACGTTTCCCAATGGGTACTAAGATCCTAGGCATTTTACCTCGAACCCACGACTCGCGGACATTCTAAGTAAGAACCCTAGGTAGGTACAACTTACCAATTCTAACACCTTTAGAACTCTTAGTAATTATTTTTGCATCACCTATCTTTCAATATGGACCCACGACTCGTGCGACATCCATATTTACTTAGGCGTTAAGCTAGACCCATCAATCATAAGATCATGACCAAAACTTAGTTCGAACGACCCACGACTCGCGGACATCGCCCTTGCTAAAATTGACCACGAAATATTTGTAACACCCGAGCGTAAGGTGTCACATCCCCCGCACCGAGACCCGACGCGAATATGAAATGAACGATCCATACCCGAGCTAAATCACGGCGAACGGGGACAAACACACACTCTATGCTAGGCGGGCTAACCCTTAACCAAACGACTCAGAGAAAATCAATAAAGCGGAAGCAATAAACGAGCAAAGCATATCATATATATACCACGAGCATCCAAGCTCCAAAATATAATTCATATACATCAATGCAGGCCATCACGGCCCAAAACATATGTACGCTCCAAAATAATATCCATATACAATAATCAAGAGTGTGAGATGTAAGTGTAAGACCAAAGTATAGAGCTAGAGACGAATGCAAGACCTAGGACTCGTATTCCCGCCTAGCTCTCTCGACACCTGCACCAAACAGCTGAAAACCAAACGGGTTCAGTCCAAAAGGGACTGGTGGGTAAAAAAAACATTGGCGTAAATATAATATATAACTGAATTTAAACAATCACATGCAGATTATAATCCCAAGCGAGGTTTTAGAAACGGTTCCCAAGTGGGAAAATAGAGGAATCATCGGAAGGGATCATAATGGTCAATTTTACAATAGGTCATTAGTGGCCCGGCGAGTGGGCGTGCATCAACTCCAACCAACACCACGTGTGATTCAATCAATCATTCATTCATTAAGTCTTTCATGCATATCATTCTTTTGTGCTCAATCAATCGATTCTATTCAATCGGTCATATACACCTTCTTCCTCCGGGTTGGTGGGCGGGCTTGCAAGACCCGGCCACCCAATCATTGGCCAAAAGGGGTTACATGACTCCCCAGATGGCACTCAGCTCCCTTTCCCCGCCAATCTCCTGACGAGGTCCGGTACCGCTGTTCAATAATGGGAACTAGTGTGAGGGATCACCGTCAGCCCATGCTTCCTCGGATAGCCACTCACACCAAGAACCCCGGGCCCCAATCAGTGCAATCAATCAATCAATACTCGCCAAAACATTTGGTAGGGTTCAAGAAATAAGGCTTTACGTTTGCAATCATTTACTCGATAAAAGACTCAATATATATATATACCGTATCACTGTGGCTTAAAGCTTTTCACATAGGGGGATATATCGGGTCGTTTTATCTAAGTAGTAGAGAAACCCACCTTGTACCGACAAAAGAAGATACGAAAGCCTCAAGGATTGGCCTCGTCACCCACGGAATCAAAATCTGTGCAAGAAAGGTAAAGTGAGACTCAATATGACCAAACAAGACGCTCGGCAATGCAATGATCGTGATATGAATGTATAAAAGATTAAATTATGCTATGGAAATGTTCATGTGCACTATTAATACATTTTATTTAAATCATATAATCAAAGTATACAAATTAAATCATATTCAAGTTGGAACAAACAATTACATATACTTAATTAAATCAATAACACTTAATACATAACCAAAGTATACAACCACATGCATGTACAGTGGCATGCAAACGAAATGCATGAGAAACAGAGTGTGACACGCCCGTGTCACAGAAATGCACTAAGCCGTGACACCCCCGTGTCACGGTACAGCGGGAAAATCATGCATGAAAATAAGGTGACACGCCCGTGTCACAAGAACAAAGCAAACCGTGACACCCCCGTGTCACGGTACAGAAAATAAGCCCAACCATGCATGCACCCCCGTGTCACGCCAAGCAAGGTAAAAGTGACACGCCCGTGTCACTGTGCGTAACAGAGAAAAACAGAGCAATTTTCGGACAGCAACAAAACCAACCAAAACACCAAATTTTCAATCAACAAATGCAACCAAAACTTGAAGAAACATGTGACCATACTTAAAGCACAATAAAATCTAGCATATATACTCATATCATGCATTGATCAACAAGATTTCATCAATTAAAACCCATATTCTCACTCATGCTTCCAAGTCCAAACTTCACAAGATAAATGCATACAACTTGAGCTCAAAGTTCCTAAACATATTTCTAATAACGATTACACAAATCAACCAATACATGCCAAAGCCCTAGCTTCACATATTTTCAAGAAAATCAACAAAGTTCCAAAAATACCTCAAATAGAAGAAATAGAAGAAGAGGTGAAGAGATGATGTTGATGATGCTTGATTGATCATAAAACTCACAATTATGATGCTTGAAAGATGAAATTTTCCTCCACTTTGGCAAGGGTTTTGATCGGTTGGCTTGGGAGCAAAAGAAGAGATGGAACAAGGTATGCTAATGTATGTATGAAGGAAAGAAAGATCCTACATGATATGCTGCTAAGTAAGGAGAAGAATTGGCCAAATTGCTATTAAATCCCTCCATTATTTAAGTCATGCAAGTGAAACCCCAAGCTTTTGAAATGTAATCAATCAAATCCATGCAATTAAGTCCTCAAAGTTCATGAAATGCTCAATTAAGGCCATAACGAAATTAAGTCAAGTTCGGGAAAATAATTCACATTACAAGCAAGTTCAAATGAAGCAATAAGTATCAAGTTGTAAAGAATTCACAAAATTCTTAACATTAAATACGTAAACAATTAACAAATATATATATGTATATAAAATAGTAAAATAAAATAAAGGAGATAACATCTAATACATTTAAAATAAAATCAACTATATAAACACGTAAAATAATTATTTTGCGCAATTAGGTAAACAATTACGTCATACCTGTACGGCCGAAATATCGGGGCGTCACAATCTCTCCCCCTTAAAAGAATCCGCCCTCGGATTCATTGATCACTCGGAAACAGTTCGGGATGAAACTTCCTCATTTTATCCTCCGTCTCCCACGTAGCCTCTTCTGTTTTATCACTTCTCCATAACACTTTAACTAGTGGGATTTGCCGGTTTCTTAATTCTTGAAATTTCCGATCCAAAATCTTAACCGGTTTCTGAACGAAGGTGAGATTAGGCTCAATTTCTACCTCTTCCTCAGGTAGGATTTCGGACTCATCCGGATAATACTTGCGAAGCTGGGAGACATGAAATACGTTGTGGATTCCCGTCAAACTCGGGGGTAGATTCAAGCGATAAGCTGTATCTCCAACTTTCTCCAGAATCTCATACGGACCCAGATAGCGAGGATTCAACTTACCTCCTTTTCCAATTCTCGAAAATCCTTTTCGCGGCGAAGCTTTCAAGAACAACCTATCACCCACTTCGAACTGAAGATCCTTTCTCCATCGATCCGCATAGCTTTTCTGTCTATCTTGAGCCGCTTTCATTCTTTGTTGAATGATTTGAACCTTATCAATTGCAGCTTGTACGGTTTTGGAAGGCTTCTCCTTCATTTCACCTCGTTTCACTCCCTCTTGTTTCGTCCAATTCCACTCTTCAAGGTCGAAAAATAAGGGGGATCTACACTTTCGTCCGTAAAGGGCTTCATAAGGTGCCATTCCTATCGAAGCCTGAAAACTGTTATTATAGGCGAACTCAATTAGGGATAACTGCTCATTCCACGAACTCGAGAAATCCAATGCACAAGCCCTCAACATATCCTCCAAATATTTGATTAATCTTTCCGACTGACCATCTGTCTGAGGATGGAAAGCTGTGCTGAATTGGAGCCTTGTTCCCAGATTTCTTTGCAATTCTTGCCAAAACCTAGAAGTGAACCTCGGATCTCGATCTGATACAATACTGGTAGGCACACCATGATGTCGAACAATCTCATCAACATACTTCTTGGCTAACTTATGTACCTTATCCGACATCCGAACAGCCAGAAAATGTGCTGATTTCGTTAACCTATCCACGATCACCCAAATCCCATCAAGACCACCCTTCACTCTAGGAAGACCCGAAATGAAATCCATCGCCACCTGTTGCCATTTCCATTCTGGGATAGGTAGCGGTTGAAGTAGCCCTGATGGCTTCTGATGCTCGGCTTTCACGGTTTGACAAGTCAGACAATGTCTCACAAAATTAGTTACATCCCTCTTAAGTCCATTCCACCAATAAAACTGCTTCAAATCCTTGTACATCTTATTACCTCCGGGATGTATCGAATACCCTGATCGGTGAGCTTCTTCCAAAATAATCCTCTTCAATTCATCCGGAACTACAATCCTGTTCTTAAACCTTAAGAGTCCCGTGTCATCGAACCCAAATGGACATTCGGGATCATCTCTAGCTTTCTGAGCTAATTTCTGCACTTCGGGATCTCTTCTCTGAGTTCCAAATAATCTTGGTTGAAGATCCGGTTGTATTGTAATATTCCGAATACTTGCTCTTAACTTGAAAGACTCGGGTTCATATCCAACTTCCACTTTCACACTAGATACACTAGCCTTCCTGCTAAGTGCATCCGCGACCACATTAGCTTTTCCAGGATGGTATCGGATTGTGCACTCGTAATCCGCTAAAGTCTCCATCCATCGCCTTTGTCTCTTATTTAACTCCTTCTGAGAAAACAAGTATTGAAGACTTTTGTGGTCAGAAAAGATCTCGAAAGGAATTCCATACAAGTAGTGTCTCCATTTCCCCAAAGCAAAGATCACTGCCGCTAGCTCGAGATCGTGAGTGGGATAATTCTGTTCATGATCCTTCAGTTTTCTCGAGGCGTAGGCTATTACCTTACCATTCTGCATCAAAACACACCCCAACCCTTCTTTCGAGGCGTCCGTATAAACCATGTATCCTTCAGTGCCCTCGGGAAGTGCTAATATTGGTGCAGTGGTCAATTTCTCCTTTAAAAGTTGGAAACTTGCCTCACACGCCTCATCCCAAGCAAACTTGACTTCCTTCTTTGTCAAACGAGTCAAAGGAGCTGCAATCTTAGAGAAGTCCTTAACGAATCTCCGATAATACCCAGCCAAACCCAAGAAACTTCTGACCTCGGAAGCGTTTTTCGGACTCTGCCACTGAATAACTGTCTCGATCTTTGAAGGATCTACTTCCAAACCCTTACTTGAGACAATATGACCTAGAAAAGCAACCCGGTTGATCCAAAACTCACACTTACTAAACTTCGCATACAACCGGTGCTCTCTCAATGTCTCCAATACCAATTCGAGATGCCTAGCATGATCTTCCGGAGTCTTGGAATACACGAGAATGTCATCAATGAAAATTACGACGAATTTATCCAAATATGGCCGAAAAATCCGATGCATCATATCCATAAATGCTGCAGGGGCATTCGTCAAACCAAAGGGCATCACTACAAACTCATAATGCCCATACCGGGTATTGAATCCTGTCTTAGGTATATCCTCTTCCCGGATTTTCAATTGGTAGTAGCCCTGTCTTAGATCCAATTTCGAATAAACCCCTGAACCTTGCAACGTATCAAATAAATCCTCAATGTGGGGCAACGGGTACTTATTCTTGATAGTCATCCGATTAAGCTCCCGGTAATCTATACACATTCTCAACGATCCATCTTTCTTCTTGACAAAGAGAACTTGAGCACCCCATGGAGATGAGCTCGGTCGAATATATCCAATCTTAAGTAACTATTCGAGTTGAATCTTCAACTCCTTCAACTCTGCCGGAGCCATTCTATACGGCGTCTTAGAATAAGGTTCTGATCCCGGATATAAATCAATAACAAATTCAATCTCCGGATCCGGTGGTAAAGAACCTAAATTTTTCGGAAATACGTCGGGATATGCCTTTACCACATCCGTATCCTCAAAACTTAAGTGATCCTTTGGTTTGTTAAGAAGATAGGCAATAAATCCCGTGGCTCCATCTTTCACTAACTTGCGAGCTTCCATAAACGATAAGAGAGGTACAATCTTCGACCCCACTTCTCCAATCAACTCTGCTCCCAATTTTATCTTCTTTCTAAAACAATAAACCTCGGCCCGGTGCCGATATAACCAATCCATCCCGAAGATTACCCCGTACTTCTTCATAGGCATAACAATGAAGTCTGCCGGATAATCTTTCCCCTCTAACAAAACTGAACAACCTCTAACAACCCGGTTTGTCTGCAAATTACCTCCAAGAGGCGAACTCACATAATAACAAGAATTTGAGCAAATAACAGGTAGGCATAGAGAAGCACATAGATCAGAAGATATAAAAGTATGCGTGGCACCCGGATCAAATAATGCGTGAATGCTCGTGTTATGAATGCAAACGGTACCTTCCACCACGGCATTCGGATCAGCTTCCACATTTTGTTCCTCGCCCTCAAGAGCATAAGCACGGGCCTGAATCATCGGTCTTTGTACCCCAGCTTGAAACCCCGGTCTCTTATCAGGACATGCGAAAGCCATATGATCTCCCTTCCCACAAATCAAGCACAACTTTAATCTTATTCTGCAATTGGCATAAGAGTGGGTCGGTCCTCCACAATGAGTACACGGAGGTACATCTCGTCGATCTCTCGGGGGAGTCGGTAATGCCTGAGGTACTCGAGCAACTTGAGGAGCATGCTGACCTCCAGTTCGTGGCTTCTTGAAATATTCTTTCTGAGAAGGATCTGCCGAAGTCATAGGCCTTTTCCTCGGATTGAATCTCATGCTCGATCCCGAAGCTGAGCCTCTACCTTGTCCCATTGGTGCTTTGAAGATTGGATCCCTCTTTTTATACTCCTCTTCTTGCCCTAAGGCCCTTTGCACCGTATCTGAGAAAGATATAAAATTATGGCCCGCTTGACCGTGCCTCAAATCCTGTCTCAACCCAGCGATAAACTTCTTCGCCTTCCTCTTCTCATCCCGGGTAATATGTGAAGCATACTTCCCCAGTCGGTTAAAAACTGCAAGGTACTGAGTCACAGAACGATTTCCTTGCTTCAGATCCATAAATTCCTGCTCTTTCCTCTCCCGGACAACCTCGGGTACAAAGCACTCCCGAAATTCCCGTTTAAATACATCCCATGTAATCTCCTCTTCATCCGCCTCCAACTTTTCCTTTGTTCTCTCCCACCAATCATACGCCTCTCCGTCCAACTGGAATATAGCAAACTGAGCCTGTTCTTGGGTAGTGAACTGCCGAACCCCATAAATCCTCTCCAATCGAGTCAACCACCCCTCTGAAACCGCGTCATCAATAGAACCAGAAAATCTAGGGGGATGGTAACTCAAAAACACCCCATGAGGATCCCTATGATTGTTATTTGGTGGAGCCGGTTGCTCAACGGGTTGTGGTGGTGGAGCTTGAGCTCTCCTATGCTCAACATAATTGAAAACGGCTTCCATAAAGTTTCCCATGTCCATCGGCGGAGGCTGTGGTTGTTGTTCTGGTGGTATAGGAGAACGATCACGATGTCCTTGTCGTCCCGGTGATCTCTCACGATGTCTACGGGGAGGCATCCTGATCAAGAAACACTGAAATGCATGCTTCTTTTAGTCCATGCATGAAAATACAATTAATTCACTCAAATTTCAACAATTAGAGCACAGAAGCACTAAAAGGATGCATATGCAATCACATTGTCAAGTAGTCTCTAAAGCCGAACGACCTAAACTGACTCATCCGACACTAGAGCCCGGGTTTTGCAACCCTAGGCTCTGATACCACTTAAGGATGTAACACCCGAGCGTAAGGTGTCACATCCCCCGCACCGAGACCCGACCCGAATATGAAATGAACGATCCATACCCGAGCTAAATCACGGCGAATGGGGACAAACACACACTCTATGCTAGGCGGGCTAACCCTTAACCAAACGACTCAGAGAAAATCAATAAAGCGGAAGCAATAAACGAGCAAAGCATATCATATATATACCACGAGCATCCAAGCTCCAAAATATAATTCATATACATCAATGCAAGCCATCACGGCCCAAAACATATGTACGCTCCAAAATAATATCCATATACAATAATCAAGAGTGTGAGATGTAAGTGTAAGACCAAAGTATAGAGCTAGAGACGAATGCAAGACCTAGGACTCGTATTCCCGCCTAGCTCTCTCGACACCTGCACCAAACAGCTGAAAACCAAACGGGTTCAGTCCAAAAGGGACTGGTGGGTAAAAAAACATTGGCGTAAATATAAGTGGGAACAAGTGACGATGGATTTCGTGTCCGGATTACCTAAGGTGAAAGGTGGATTTGATGGGATTTGGGTGATTGTGGACCGTTTGACGAAGTCTGCACATTTTCTGCCGGTTCGGATGTCGTATAAGATTCGCAAGCTAGCCGAGCTTTATAACCGGGAGATCGTTAGACTTCACGGGATTCCGATTAGTATAGTTTCTGACAGAGATCCACGGTTCACTTCAAGGTTGTGGCGTGAATTGCAAGAGGTTTTGGGTACGAAGCTCCAGTTTAGTACAGCTTTTCATCCTCAGACGGATGGTCAGTCCGAGAGATTAATAAGGTATCTCGAGGATTTGCTTAGAGCTTGTTCTTTGGATTTGCAGTCTTCCTGGCATGATCAGCTACCTTTGATTGAGTTTGCGTACAACAACAGTTTTCAGGCTTCGATTGGAATGGCACCGTATGAGCTACTTTATGGACGGAAGTGTCGTTCTCCGTTGTTCTTTGACTTGGAAGAGTGGAAATGGACTAAACAGGAAGGTGTTAAGAAAGGAGAGAAATTGGAGAAACCTTCCAAGGCCGTTGAAGCTATGATTGAGAAAGTCCAACTAATAAAACAACGGATGAAATCAGCTCAGGACAGGCAGAAGAGCTACGCCGATCGTCGCAGAAGGGATCTCGAGTTTGAGGTTGGAGACCGGGTATTCTTGAAGGCGTCTCCACGAAAAGGATTTGCTCGGATTGGGAAAGGAGGTAAACTTAAACCTCGTTATTTAGGTCCTTATGAGATTCTAGAGAGAATTGGAGAAGTTGCTTACAGATTGGACCTACCACCGAGCCTCACGGGGATTCATAACGTATTTCACGTGTCTCAGCTGAGGAAATACTACCCCGATGAAACCGAGATCATTCCTGTTGAAGAAGTGGAATTGGAACCGAGTCTTACCTTTGTTCAGAAACCGGTTAAGATATTGGATAAGAAGTTTCAGGAATTAAGAAACCAGAGGATCCCCATGGTTAAGGTTCTTTGGAGAAGTGATAAGACCGAAGAAGCCACGTGAGAGACCGAAGACAAAATGAGACGGTTCCATCCAGAGTTGTTCCCTTCCGATCAGTGAATCTGGGGACTAGATTCTTATAAGGAGGGAGGACTGTAACGCCCCAGCTTTCGGCAATTCAGGTATGAACGACACGTGTGCGTTTGAGAGTTGTAATTTAATTATTAATTGACCATTTAATTCATTTTCCTATCATGACATAATTTTATAAAATTATATTCTTGATATTTTATTGAAAATTCATATCATATCATATTTTTCGGATTTATTGAACGTGATTGCAATGTGAATTATTTTCCCGAATGTGATTTATTTCTTTTATGTCCTTAATTGATCATTTTCATGAATACGGGATCTAATTGCATTGGACCTAGTTGATCATTTAAAATGGGATTTGGACTTAATTGCATAACTTAACAAGTGGAGGGATTTAATTGCAAAATGGCCATCTCTTCTCTTTCTTGATCAGCATATCACGTACCTTGCCTTCATTTTACATACAAACATATCATCTTTGTTCCATTTGCTTCCCTTGCTCAACCGAATCAAACCCTTCTTGATTAAGTGGGAGATTTCATCTTGCAAGCATCAATTTGTGTGGGATTTGTGATATTCGGAGCATCATCATCATCACTTCTTCATCTTGTCTCTCATTTCTTTCATTTGAGGTAATTAAGGAGATTTCATGATTTTCTTGTAAAAGTGGTATATATAGGGCTTTGTATTGGCTTGAGTATATTGTGTATTGGTTGTTGGAAATATGTTTGTGGTCATTAAGCTTGAGTTTGATGTATATATCTTGAGTTTTATGAACTTGGAGCATGATGGAGTGTATGGGTTTTGAATGATTGATTCTTGATGATCTAACATTGAAATGAGTGTTTAAATGAGTTGTTATTGATTTATACATAAGCTAGTATATTTATTGCATCATATGTATGCATTTGAACTTGGCTTGAATCCATTTTTTGTGGTTGATTGTTGTGATTGCCATTGCTGCCCTGTTTCTGCTCTGCATACAGCAGCTCACGTATTTTGGGAACGGCCATTCCCAACCCCAGTTCAAAACTGGAACGGCCGTTCCCATGATGCTGAGTCAGCTTTAGCCAGCGAGATTGGGAACGGCCGTTCCCATTTTGGCCTTTAAGCCGGAAGGGCCGTTCCCAGCCCAAAACGTGTTTTAAATTGGAAAAACGCTGGCGCGTTTCTGAGAGCCATGGGAACGGCCCTTCCCATTTTCAAAGGAAGGCCGGAACGGCCGTTCCCACGGCGACTGCAGAGCAAAAGCTACTGCATAAAATTAAATTTTCATCATCATCCTCCAATCATTTCTTTGACCCCTAATTGATGTTATATGATCGCATACATGTTGAAACGCAATATTTTCATGGTACATTGTATTTTTGTCGTCGTCTCGTTACATTTCCGCCGTTCGTCATATTTGGTACATTTTGAGTCGTGTTTCACGGACAATTGTCTTTCTTGCACAGACCAGCTTCCTGGTGACGAGGAGCAGGCCCCGTGAGCTGTTTCCTTGGATTATTTTGGGTCGTTCAGGTGAGGTTTAATTTTAGATACATAGGACCCGTACAACCCTATGTGATGTTTCAAGCCAAAACCTATTTATATACTTATAGTTTTCAAAAGAGATTGGTTTTCAAATGTTTTATCGAACTATTGAAAGGAATTGATTGATTGATTGATTGTCTTGGCGAGTATTGTATTGCACTGTGGGCCCGAGGGTAGTGACTGGAGCCAACCGGGAAAGCATGGGCTGACGGGTAACTCGAGAGCTATCCTCACCAAACTGGGATGAACCCTGAACCCTCTAGGAGGTTAGGGGAGGAACGAGTTCCGGGCTTAGGGATTCATGTACCCTCTGCCCAGATTGATTGGATGGTGGGGCCTTGCAATCCCACCATCACCCGGAGGAAGAAGGCGTTATTGAAACTGCTAATTGTGCACATTAATGAATTGCTTGATCACCTAATCACCTAATAATTGATTGATTGATTGTACACAGTCGGTGTAAGGTTGGAGAATTGCCCCACTCGCCGGGCCACGAATTGATTGTATTGAATTGATCGAATTGGAATTGGAATAGTTGTAATCTCGGGCGATAGTATCTCTTTTAACCTATTAGATTGTATTATTTTCCAAAATTATTACCCGAGGTTATAACTTGCATGTATGTGCGCTTATATTTATTATACCCCTCGCTCAGTCTGTGTTGGACTGACACCTCAACTTTTCAGTGTTTTGCAGGGCGTGCTAGGCGGGAATTTAGAGTCTAGTAGTCTTTAAATTTGGGTCTAGCACACTTCATTCCCACATTTTGTCATGTATAGCTATTTGGGATACTTTGTATATCGCCTTGTTATTTATATTGCTGGGAGATGATAATGTATTGATAGTGTAAATGTTGGTATCTATAAGTAAATAAATAAATATGGTACCTATACATATCGAATGAATGTTATTGCTTCCGCTTTTTAATACTCTGACTTGATTATTGGTTGGTTTTAAATTGAGGGTACCCGCCTAGCCTTGAGTCATTTTATTGTCTCCCGTTCGCTATAGCTTTGATTCATCTATGGATTGTCCATTTCATATGTGGATTGGAGCTATAGTGCGGGGGATGTGGTGCCTGGCGTTCCGGGTGCTACATCCTACGGTGGTATCAGAGCTCGGTTGCAAAACCGGGTCTCTAGTGTCGTGTCTTGTGAGTCTAGGTCGCACGGCATAGGAACTAATTGTCAACTTGAGAGTCTTGCATTGTTATTTGATACTTGAATCTACTTAACTTATTGGAATTTGGGGTGACTTGTTGAGTTTTGAATTCATGCGCATTTGACGAGTTATTTGCACACATTGGCATTACTAATCGAACATGCACAATAGTGACTTGATTTCAGGATGGCTCGCGATAGACATCATCGTGATCGTTCTCCTAGACATCGACATCATCGTCATCATCGTCGGGAGAGATCACCACCTCCTCCTCCACCTCCTCAGGCTCAGCCACAGGACTTCATGAATGCAGTGGTGGGTCTTATTGATCAGAGGGTTCGGGATTATGTTCCACCACCACCACCAGTTGCACCACCACAGCCGGGAGGCTAGATTTCAGCTGTTTTCAGGGAGTTTCAGAACCAACATCCTCCCAAATTTTACAAAGGAAATGATATTCAGGCCGAGCAGTGGCTGAAAGAGATTGAGAGGATATGGGAGCTTATCCCGTGTGAGTCCAGGGAGAAGGCCCGTTGTACCATTTCTTTGATTCAGGGTGAGGCCTACTCTTGGTGGGAGAGTGCCCGGATTGTGTTAGATGCTGCAGGCGAGGAAGTGAACTGGGAAGTGTTTGTCAGAGAGTTTCAGAACAAGTTCATCCCTCCGTCTTCTCGCACTAGGAGGTTGAAGGAATTTACAGGGTTGAAGCAAGGAAACAGGTCGGTCTCAGAGTACATCGCCGAGTTTGAGAGATTGTCTCGCTATGCTCCTAATATAGCGAGTGATGACTTCCATAAGGCGATGCAGTTTGTTCAGGGCCTTAGACCGGACATTCAGGCAGCGATTGAGGCGGTCAACACGAGCACCTGGGTGAAGGCTACCAAGAAGGCTCTATTGGTTGAGGATTCAGTGAATGCGAGGCGATCTACCTATCGTTCAGGTTCAGGTTCGGGCTCAGGGTCAGGATCGGGATTCAGGGGTTCTGGATCGGGTTTCAGAGGTGCCGGATCAGGGTATAAGGGTTCTGGCTCGGGTTCTGCTTCAGGCAAGAGGCCGATGGTTTATTCTTCTCCACCACCAGCTCCACAGGGCCCAGGGAAGAAGCCCCGACCTGCAGGACCAGTGATTAGAGCTCCAGTTGCTCCAGCTTTGCCACCACCAGCCGAGAGACCTTATTGTACCTTCTGTGGACAGAGGACACACGTCTATGATAACTGCAGGAGGCGTTTGGGTTTATGCCTACTTTGTGGGAGTGATGAGCACATGGTAGATGGCTGTCCAGATTGCAGGATACCACCACCGGGGGCACCGAGACCACTGATTAGGGCTCGGGCTTATGCTTTGGACGGAGAGCAGCCGGATGCTGATGTCGATCCAGCCGCGGTAGTTGAAGGTACCATTTGCATACATGGCATGAACATCCATACCTTGTTTGATCCAGGAGCTACTCACTCCTTTCTTTCGAGTGCTATATCTGTTTCTCTGTCTTTGCCTGTTACTCGCTCTTCTGCATGTTATGTGGTTAGTACTCCGTTTGGTGGTAGTTTAGAATCTGATCGGGTGTTTAGAGAGGTTCCGGTGAGCATCGAGGGTCGAGTTTTCTTGTCAGACTTCATTGAGCTGCCGATGACTTGCTATGGATCTATTCTGGGCATGGATTGGTTGTACAGACATTCTGCCACAGTTGATTGTAGAGCGAAGAAGGTTCAGTTGGGGTCAGATTTGGTAGTAGGTTGGAGTTCCAAGACTGTACCACTACTTTCTTTTTCTGAAGCTCACAAGTTGGTTCGAGAGGGAGCCACGGGTTTCATTGCTTATATTCTTAACAAACCTAAGGATCAGAGTAAGCTGGAAGAAACGGAAGTAGTGAAGGAATTTCCCGAGGTTTTTCCTGAGGAATTGAATTCTTTACCTCCAGAACGGGAAATTGAGTTTGTGATCGACTTGTACCCTAACGCAGAGCCGTACTCCAAGACTCCGTATCGTATGGCTCCGGCCGAGTTGAAAGAGTTGAAGACTCAACTTGATGCGTTGTTGGAGATTGGGTACATTAGACCGAGTTCTTCTCCTTGGGGTGCACCGGTTTTGTTTGTAAAGAAGAAGGACGGAACCTTGAGAATGTGCATAGACTATAGGGAGTTAAACCGGATGACGATCAAGAACAAGTATCCTCTTCCACATATTGAGGAGTTGTTTGACATACTTCAGGGATCAAAAGTCTATTCGAAATTGGATTTGAGACAAGGTTACTACCAGCTGCGTATCCGAGCAGGGGATATTTCTAAGACAGGATTTAACACTCGGTACGGGTATTATGAGTTTGTTGTGATGCCGTTTGGTTTGACTAATGCCCCAACAGCTTTTATGGATATGATGCACAGGATCTTCAGGCCTTTTCTGGATAAGTTCGTGGTTATTTTTATTGATGATATCCTGGTTTTCTCGAAGTCTGCCGAGGAGCATGCAAGACACCTTCAGTTGGTATTAAGGACTTTGAAGGAGCATCAGTTGTTTGCCAAATTCAGCAAGTGTGAGTTCTGGATTGACAGGGTGTCATTCTTGGGTCACGTGATTTCGGGCAACGGGTTGGAAGTCGATCCTTCCAAGATTGAGTCGGTCCTGAAGTGGGAGAAACCTAGGAATGCCTCTGAGATTAGGAGTTTCTTGGGATTGGCAGGTTATTACCGAAGGTTTGTTAAGGATTTTTCCAAGTTAGCAGCTCCTTTAACCCGGTTGACGAAGAAGAATGTGAAATTCGACTGGAATGAAGATTGTGAGGAGAGTTTCACTTTCTTGAAGGAAAAGTTAGTGTCTGCTCCAGTGTTAGCCCTTCCGGAAGGTTCTGAAGGATATGCTGTTTATACGGATGCTTCCAAGGAAGGCTTGGGATGTGTGTTGACTCAGAAGGGTAAAGTAATTGCTTATGCATCCCGGAAGTTGAAAGAGCATGAAAAGAATTATCCGACACATGATCTTGAGCTTGCTGCTGTAGTCTTTGCACTTGGAAAGTGGAGACATTATTTGTACGGGGTGTCCTTCGAGATTTTCACTGACCACAAAAGCCTCCAGTATTTATTCACTCAGAAGGATTTGAATATGAGGCAACGACGTTGGATGGAAAGGTTGGAAGATTATGATTGCACGATCAAGTACCATCCCGGCAAAGCCAACGTGGTCGCCGATGCACTTAGTAGGAAGGCTAGTGTGTCGAGCTTGGAAGTGGGTGAAAGTAGTGGAATCGAGCCAATTGTTTTAAAGGCTCGAGTTTCTAATATTTCGGTCCAGCCAGAATTGAAGCACAAGTTGTTTGAGGCTCAGAGTACAGATTTGGAAGTTCAGAGATTGGTAGCTAAGGCAAGAGCTGATCCAGAGTGTCCATTCGGGTTCGATGAAACCGGTCTTCTTCGTTTCAAGAACCGAGTGGTTGTACCCGAAGAGTTGAAACGGGTATTGCTCGAGGAAGCTCACAGATCGGCTTATTCTATTCACCCCGGAGGAAACAAGATGTATAAGGATTTAAGGCAATATTATTGGTGGCGTGGATTGAAGAAAGATGTGGCCGAGTTTGTGAAGCATTGTCTCACTTGTCAGAAAGTGAAAGCCGAGCATCAGAAACCGGGAGGTCTTCTTCAGCCGTTACCTATTCCTGAGTGGAAGTGGGAACAAGTGACGATGGATTTCGTGTCCGGATTACCTAAGGTGAAAGGTGGATTTGATGGGATTTGGGTGATTGTGGACCGTTTGACGAAGTCTGCACATTTTCTGCCGGTTCGGATGTCGTATAAGATTCGCAAGCTAGCCGAGCTTTATAACCGGGAGATCGTTAGACTTCACGGGATTCCGATTAGTATAGTTTCTGACAGAGATCCACGGTTCACTTCAAGGTTGTGGCGTGAATTGCAAGAGGTTTTGGGTACGAAGCTCCAGTTTAGTACAGCTTTTCATCCTCAGACGGATGGTCAGTCCGAGAGATTAATAAGGTATCTCGAGGATTTGCTTAGAGCTTGTTCTTTGGATTTGCAGTCTTCCTGGCATGATCAGCTACCTTTGATTGAGTTTGCGTACAACAACAGTTTTCAGGCTTCGATTGGAATGGCACCGTATGAGCTACTTTATGGACGGAAGTGTCGTTCTCCGTTGTTCTTTGACTTGGAAGAGTGGAAATGGACTAAACAGGAAGGTGTTAAGAAAGGAGAGAAATTGGAGAAACCTTCCAAGGCCGTTGAAGCTATGATTGAGAAAGTCCAACTAATAAAACAACGGATGAAATCAGCTCAGGACAGGCAGAAGAGCTACACCGATCGTCGCAGAAGGGATCTCGAGTTTGAGGTTGGAGACCGGGTATTCTTGAAGGCGTCTCCACGAAAAGGATTTGCTCGGATTGGGAAAGGAGGTAAACTTAAACCTCGTTATTTAGGTCCTTATGAGATTCTAGAGAGAATTGGAGAAGTTGCTTACAGATTGGACCTACCACCGAGCCTCACGGGGATTCATAACGTATTTCACGTGTCTCAGCTGAGGAAATACTACCCCGATGAAACCGAGATCATTCCTGTTGAAGAAGTGGAATTGGAACCGAGTCTTACCTTTGTTCAGAAACCGGTTAAGATATTGGATAAGAAGTTTCAGGAATTAAGAAACCAGAGGATCCCCATGGTTAAGGTTCTTTGGAGAAGTGATAAGACCGAAGAAGCCACGTGAGAGACCGAAGACAAAATGAGACGGTTCCATCCAGAGTTGTTCCCTTCCGATCAGTGAATCTGGGGACTAGATTCTTATAAGGAGGGAGGACTGTAACGCCCCAGCTTTCGGCAATTCAGGTATGAACGACACGTGTGCGTTTGAGAGTTGTAATTTAATTATTAATTGACCATTTAATTCATTTTCCTATCATGACATAATTTTATAAAATTATATTCTTGATATTTTATTGAAAATTCATATCATATCATATTTTTCGGATTTATTGAACGTGATTGCAATGTGAATTATTTTCCCGAATGTGATTTATTTCTTTTATGTCCTTAATTGATCATTTTCATGAATACGGGATCTAATTGCATTGGACCTAGTTGATCATTTAAAATGGGATTTGGACTTAATTGCATAACTTAACAAGTGGAGGGATTTAATTGCAAAATGGCCATCTCTTCTCTTTCTTGATCAGCATATCACGTACCTTGCCTTCATTTTACATACAAACATATCATCTTTGTTCCATTTGCTTCCCTTGCTCAACCGAATCAAACCCTTCTTGATTAAGTGGGAGATTTCATCTTGCAAGCATCAATTTGTGTGGGATTTGTGATATTCGGAGCATCATCATCATCACTTCTTCATCTTGTCTCTCATTTCTTTCATTTGAGGTAATTAAGGAGATTTCATGATTTTCTTGTAAAAGTGGTATATATAGGGCTTTGTATTGGCTTGAGTATATTGTGTATTGGTTGTTGGAAATATGTTTGTGGTCATTAAGCTTGAGTTTGATGTATATATCTTGAGTTTTATGAACTTGGAGCATGATGGAGTGTATGGGTTTTGAATGATTGATTCTTGATGATCTAACATTGAAATGAGTGTTTAAATGAGTTGTTATTGATTTATACATAAGCTAGTATATTTATTGCATCATATGTATGCATTTGAACTTGGCTTGAATCCATTTTTTGTGGTTGATTGTTGTGATTGCCATTGCTGCCCTGTTTCTGCTCTGCATACAGCAGCTCACGTATTTTGGGAACGGCCATTCCCAACCCCAGTTCAAAACTGGAACGGCCGTTCCCATGATGCTGAGTCAGCTTTAGCCAGCGAGATTGGGAACGGCCGTTCCCATTTTGGCCTTTAAGCCGGAAGGGCCGTTCCCAGCCCAAAACGTGTTTTAAATTGGAAAAACGCTGGCGCGTTTCTGAGAGCCATGGGAACGGCCCTTCCCATTTTCAAAGGAAGGCCGGAACGGCCGTTCCCACGGCGACTGCAGAGCAAAAGCTACTGCATAAAATTAAATTTTCATCATCATCCTCCAATCATTTCTTTGACCCCTAATTGATGTTATATGATCGCATACATGTTGAAACGCAATATTTTCATGGTACATTGTATTTTTGTCGTCGTCTCGTTGCATTTCCGCCGTTCGTCATATTTGGTACATTTTGAGTCGTGTTTCACGGACAATTGTCTTTCTTGCACAGACCAGCTTCCTGGTGACGAGGAGCAGGCCCCGTGAGCTGTTTCCTTGGATTATTTTGGGTCGTTCAGGTGAGGTTTAATTTTAGATACATAGGACCCGTACAACCCTATGTGATGTTTCAAGCCAAAACCTATTTATATACTTATAGTTTTCAAAAGAGATTGGTTTTCAAATGTTTTATCGAACTATTGAAAGGAATTGATTGATTGATTGATTGTTTTGGCGAGTATTGTATTGCACTGTGGGCCCGAGGGTAGTGACTCGAGCCAACCGGGAAAGCATGGGCTGACGGGTAACTCGAGAGCTATCCTCACCAAACTGGGATGAACCCTGAACCCTCTAGGAGGTTAGGGGAGGAAGGAGTTCCGGGCTTAGGGATTCATGTACCCTCTGCCCAGATTGATTGGATGGTGGGGCCTTGCAATCCCACCATCACCCGGAGGAAGAAGGCGTTATTGAAACTGCTAATTGTGCACATTAATGAATTGCTTGATCACCTAATCACCTAATAATTGATTGATTGATTGTACACAGTCGGTGTAAGGTTGGAGAATTGCCCCACTCGCCGGGCCACGAATTGATTGTATTGAATTGATCGAATTGGAATTGGAATAGTTGTACTCTCGGGCGATAGTATCTCTTTTAACCTATTAGATTGTATTGTTTTCCAAAATTATTACCCGAGGTTATAACTTGCATGTATGTGCGCTTATATTTATTATACCCCTCGCTCAGTCTGTGTTGGACTGACACCTCAACTTTTCAGTGTTTTGCAGGGCGTGCTAGGCGGGAATTTAGAGTCTAGTAGTCTTTAAATTTGGGTCTAGCACACTTCATTCCCACATTTTGTCATGTATAGCTATTTGGGATACTTTGTATATTGCCTTGTTATTTATATTGCTGGGAGATGATAATGTATTGATAGTGTAAATGTTGGTATCTATAAGTAAATAAATAAATATGGTACCTATACATATCGAATGAATGTTATTGCTTCCGCTTTTTAATACTCTGACTTGATTATTGGTTGGTTTTAAATTGAGGGTACCCGCCTAGCCTTGAGTCATTTTATTGTCTCCCGTTCGCTATAGCTTTGATTCATGTATGGATCGTCCATTTCATATGTGGATTGGAGCTATAGTGCGGGGGATGTGGTGCCTGGCGTTCCGGGTGCTACACATCGGAAGGGATTATAATGGTCAATTTTACAATAGGTCATTAGTGGCCCGGCGAGTGGGCGTGCATCAACTCCAACCAACACCACGTGTGATTCAATCAATCATTCATTCATTAAGTCTTTCATGCATATCATTCTTTTGTGCTCAATCAATCGATTCTATTCAATCATACACCTTCTTCCTCCGGGTTGGTGGGCGGGCTTGCAAGACCCGGCCACCCAATCATTGGCCAAAAGGGGTTACATGACTCCCCAGATGGCACTCAGCTCCCTTTCCCCGCCAATCTCCTGACGAGGTCCGGTACCGCTGTTCAATAATGGGAACTAGTGTGAGGGATCACCGTCAGCCCATGCTTCCTCGGATAGCCACTCACACCAAGAACCCCGGGCCCCAATCAGTGCAATCAATCAATCAATACTCGCCAAAACATTTGGTAGGGTTCAAGAAATAAGGCTTTACGTTTGCAATCATTTACTCGATAAAAGACTCAATATATATATATACCGTATCACTGTGGCTTAAAGCTTTTCACATAGGGGGATATATCGGGTCGTTTTATCTAAGTAGTAGAGAAACCCACCTTGTACCGACAAAAGAAGATACGAAAGCCTCAAGGATTGGCCTCGTCACCCACGGAATCAAAATCTGTGCAAGAAAGGTAAAGTGAGACTCAATATGACCAAACAAGACGCTCGGCAATGCAATGATCGTGATATGAATGTATAAAAGATTATATTATGTTATGGAAATGTTCATGTGCACTATTAATACATTTTATTTAAATCATATAATCAAAGTATACAAATTAAATCATATTCAAGTTGGAACAAACAATTACATATACTTAATTAAATCAATAACACTTAATACATAACCAAAGTATACAACCACATGCATGTACAGTGGCATGCAAACGAAATGCATGAGAAACAGAGTGTGACACGCCCGTGTCACAAAAATGCACTAAGCCGTGACACCCCCGTGTCACGGTACAGCGGGAAAATCATGCATGAAAATAAGGTGACACGCCCGTGTCACAAGAACAAAGCAAACCGTGACACCCCCGTGTCACGGTACAGAAAATCAGCCCAACCATGCATGCACCCCCGTGTCACGCCAAGCAAGGTAAAAGTGACACGCCCGTGTCACTGTGCGTAACAGAGAAAAACAGAGCAATTTTCGGATAGCAACAAAACCAACCAAAACACCAAATTTTCAATCAACAAATGCAACCAAAACTTGAAGAAACATGTGACCATACTTAAAGCACAATAAAATCTAGCATATATACTCATATCATGCATTGATCAACAAGATTTCATCAATTAAAACCCATATTCTCACTCATGCTTCCAAGTCCAAACTTTACAAGATAAATGCATACAACTTGAGCTCAAAGTTCCTAAACATATTTCTAATAACGATTACACAAATCAACCAATACATGCCAAAGCCCTAGCTTCACATATTTTCAAGAAAATCAACAAAGTTCCAAAAATACCTCAAATAGAAGAAATAGAAGAAGAGGTGAAGAGATGATGTTGATGATGCTTGATTGATCATAAAACTCACAATTATGATGCTTGAAAGATGAAATTTTCCTCCACTTTGGCAAGGGTTTTGATCGGTTGGCTTGGGAGCAAAAGAAGAGATGGAACAAGGTATGCTAATGTATGTATGAAGGAAAGAAAGAAAGGAACATGATATGCTGCTAAGTAAGGAGAAAGAATTGGCCAAATTGCTATTAAATCCCTCCATTATTTAAGTCATGCAAGTGAAACCCCAAGCTTTTGAAATGTAATCAATCAAATCCATGCAATTAAGTCCTCAAAGTTCATGAAATGCTCAATTAAGGCCATAACGAAATTAAGTCAAGTTCGGGAAAATAATTCACATTGCAAGCAAGTTCAAATGAAGCAATAAGTATCAAGTTGTAAAGAATTCACAAAATTCTTAACATTAAATACGTAAACAATTAACAAATATATATATGTATATAAAATAGTAAAATAAAATAAAGGAGATAACATCTAATACATTTAAAATAAAATCAACTAAATAAACATGTAAAATAATTATTTTGCGCAATTAGGTAAACAATTACGTCATACCTGTACGGCCGAAATATCGGGGCGTCACAATCTCTCCCCCTTAAAAGAATCCGCCCTCGGATTCATTGATCACTCGGAAACAGTTCGGGATGAGACTTCCTCATTTTATCCTCCGTCTCCCACGTAGCCTCTTCTGTTTTATCACTTCTCCATAACACTTTAACTAGTGGGATTTGCCGGTTTCTTAATTCTTGAAATTTCCGATCCAAAATCTTAACCGGTTTCTGAACGAAGGTGAGATTAGGCTCAATTTCTACCTCTTCCTCAGGTAGGATTTCGGACTCATCCGGATAATACTTGCGAAGCTGGGAGACATGAAATACGTTGTGGATTCCCGTCAAACTCGGGGGTAGATTCAAGCGATAAGCAGTATCTCCAACTTTCTCCAGAATCTCATACGGACCCAGATAGCGAGGATTCAACTTACCTCCTTTTCCAATTCTCGAAAATCCTTTTCGCGGCGAAGCTTTCAAGAACAACCTATCACCCACTTCGAACTGAAGATCCTTTCTCCGTCGATCCGCATAGCTTTTCTGTCTATCTTGAGCCGCTTTCATTCTTTGTTGAATGATTTGAACCTTATCAATTGCAGCTTGTACGGTTTTGGAAGGCTTCTCCTTCATTTCACCTCGTTTCACTCCCTCTTGTTTCGTCCAATTCCACTCTTCAAGGTCGAAAAATAAGGGGGATCTACACTTTCGTCCGTAAAGGGCTTCATAAGGTGCCATTCCTATCGAAGCCTGAAAACTGTTATTATAGGCGAACTCAATTAGGGATAACTGCTCATTCCACGAACTCGAGAAATCCAATGCACAAGCCCTCAACATATCCTCCAAATATTTGATTAATCTTTCCGACTGACCATCTGTCTGAGGATGGAAAACTGTGCTGAATTGGAGCCTTGTTCCCAGATTTCTTTGCAATTCTTGCCAAAACCTAGAAGTGAACCTCGGATCTCGATCTGATACAATACTGGTAGGCACACCATGAAGTCGAACAATCTCATCAACATACTTCTTGGCTAGCTTAGTGATACGAACTCCACGTACTTGCCGTGAAACCCTATACCAATACTTGGAGTTCTTGATTTTCGATCGTCCACTTCAAGGTTAAAATAGAGGAGTGTGACCCATTTGCTATAATGAGCAAGGAACCAACACTATCAGATTTGAATTATAGGAGTGTGACCCGTTTGCTATAATGAGCAAGGAACCAACACTATCAGATTTGATAAGTAATGCACCCCGTCGACTATAATGAGTCGGGAAATGACATTATCCGGTGGAGGTTTGAAACTCCGGTGTCGTTCAACTAAGAACTTGTGAGTATAACTCACTTGAATCACAATTCATTCATTTTTTGACTTAATATTTCGAACTACAAGACTGGAATATAAAGATGCATGCATGGAAACCTAAGAGACACTAGAATACTAAAGGACACAAGCTATTCCCGCCACTTGCCATGAAGGCTTACAAAAGTGGGCTTAAATAAACTAATATGCAGCTAAATAATGATAAAATAAAGGCCCAAATAATACTATAATAGGCTTAGGGCCAAATTACATCATTTCCACACTTGGACTTCAGAAATTGGACATAAAAACATTGAAGTATTCTGAATTAGGTTCAGCAGCCCATCTTGAAGGTTGGAGTCCAGTTTGAGCAAATTGGTTTAAGAGATTTCCAACTTCCTCTTGGATAATTTTGGCCCGAGCTCTTGTAATTGGACCACCATAACTTTGTTCCTTTTGTATGCTATATTCTTGAGTTGTGGATCGGTCCAGCTCTTCATTTGGGACAAGATATGGCTGCGGTTCATCATGATTCACATCATTCTGATTCCTATCATTCTCCCCTTCTTGAAAAAAGATTCGTCCTCGAATCTGGATCAAGATAATCATCTCACAAAACAAATAGCCCCTTTTATTTCTCAAAGTAGATCTAAAACCGAAAATGAAATACACCAAAGTTGTCTGTTTTTTCTAATTTTTTTTTTCCTTCTTTTTTCTTTCTTTTCAACTTCTCTTCTTTTTTTTTTCCTCCTTTTCACATTCCTTACTCTCAATTCTTTGAACAAAGTCACAAGAAGTTTCAAATTCCTCAACTAAATGATTCCTTAAGATGAATGATAAGGGTGTTAAAATTGTCACAAACGAACTGTTACAACTAAAAAGATACAAACAAACAAATCCACATGACTTATGATTTGAGATTACAAAGAAAATGACTGAAACAATGCTGCTCTCTTTTTTTTTTTGTTTTTTTGTTTTTTTGTTTCGTTTTTTTTTTTTTTTTTTTTCTTTTTTTTTTTTTTGCCTTCTTCGATTTTTTTGCAGCAATATAACAATAATGAAAAGAAATTATACAAAAGATAAAAGATACGGATACATAACCTTGGATGGAAACCTAAGCTCTAGATACCAAATGATACGAACTCCACGTACTTGCCGTGAAACCCTATACCAATACTTGGAGTTCTTGATTTTCGATCGTCCACTTCAAGGTTAAAATAGAGGAGTGTGACCCATTTGCTATAATGAGCAAGGAACCAACACTATCAGATTTGAATTATAGGAGTGTGACCCGTTTGCTATAATGAGCAAGGAACCAACACTATCAGATTTGATAAGTAATGCACCCCGTCGACTATAATGAGTCGGGAAATGACATTATCCGGTGGAGGTTTGAAACTCCGGTGTCGTTCAACTAAGAACTTGTGAGTATAACTCACTTGAATCACAATTCATTCATTTTTTGACTTAATATTTCGAACTACAAGACTGGAATATAAAGATGCATGCATGGAAACCTAAGAGACACTAGAATACTAAAGGACACAAGCTATTCCCGCCACTTGCCATGAAGGCTTACAAAAGTGGGCTTAAATAAACTAATATGCAGCTAAATAATGATAAAATAAAGGCCCAAATAATACTATAATAGGCTTAGGGCCAAATTACATCATTTCCACACTTGGACTTCAGAAATTGGACATAAAAGCATTGAAGTATTCTGAATTAGGTTCAGCAGCCCATCTTGAAGGTTGGAGTCCAGTTTGAGCAAATTGGTTTAAGAGATTTCCAACTTCCTCTTGGATAATTTTGGCCCGAGCTCTTGTAATTGGACCACCATAACTTTGTTCCTTTTGTATGCTATATTCTTGAGTTGTGGATCGGTCCAGCTCTTCATTTGGGACAAGATATGGCTGCGGTTCATCATGATTCACATCATTCTGATTCCTATCACTTAGGTACCTTATCCGACATCCGAACAGCCAAAAAATGTGCTGATTTCGTTAACCTATCCACGATCACCCAAATCCCATCAAGACCACCCTTCACTCTAGGAAGACCCGAAATGAAATCCATCGCCACCTGTTGCCATTTCCATTCTGGGATAGGTAGCGGTTGAAGTAGCCCTGATGGCTTCTGATGCTCGACTTTCACGGTTTGACAAGTCAGACAATGTCTCACAAAATTAGTTACATCCCTCTTAAGTCCATTCCACCAATAAAACTGCTTCAAATCCTTGTACATCTTATTACCTCCGGGATGTATCGAATACCCTGATCGGTGAGCTTCTTCCAAAATAATCCTCTTCAATTCATCCGGAACTACAATCCTGTTCTTAAACCTTAAGAGTCCCGTGTCATCGAACCCAAATGGACATTCGGGATCATCTCTAGCTTTCTGAGCTAATTTCTGCACTTCGGGATCTCTTCTCTGAGTTCCAAATAATCTTGGTTGAAGATCCGGTTGTATTGTAATATTCCGGATACTTGCTCTTAACTTGAAACACTCGGGTTCATATCCAACTTCCGCTTTCACACTAGATACACTAGCCTTCCTGCTAAGTGCATCCGCGACCACATTAGCTTTTCCAGGATGGTATCGGATTGTGCACTCGTAATCCGCTAAAGTCTCCATCCATCGCCTTTGTCTCTTATTTAACTCCTTCTGAGAAAACAAGTATTGAAGACTTTTGTGGTCAGAAAAGATCTCGAAAGGAATTCCATACAAGTAGTGTCTCCATTTCCCCAAAGCAAAGATCACTGCCGCTAGCTCGAGATCGTGAGTGGGATAATTCTGTTCATGATCCTTCAGTTTTCTCGAGGCGTAGGCTATTACCTTACCATTCTGCATCAAAACACACCCCAACCCTTCTTTCGAGGCGTCCGTATAAACCATGTATCCTTCAGTGCCCTCGGGAAGTGCTAATATTGGTGCAGTGGTCAATTTCTCCTTTAAAAGTTGGAAACTTGCCTCACACGCCTCATCCCAAGCAAACTTGACTTCCTTCTTTGTCAAACGAGTCAAAGGAGCTGCAATCTTAGAGAAGTCCTTAACGAATCTCCAATAATACCCAGCCAAACCCAAGAAACTTCTGACCTCGGAAGCGTTTTTCGGACTCTGCCACTGAATAACTGTCTCGATCTTTGAAGGATCTACTTCCAAACCCTTACTTGAGACAATATGACCTAGAAAAGCAACCCGGTCGATCCAAAACTCACACTTACTAAACTTCGCATACAACCGGTGCTCTCTCAATGTCTCCAATACCAATTCGAGATGCCTAGCATGATCTTCCGGAGTCTTGGAATACACGAGAATGTCATCAATGAAAATTACGACGAATCTATCCAAATATGGCCGAAAAATCCGATGCATCATATCCATAAATGTTGCAGGGGCATTCGTCAAACCAAAGGGCATCACTACAAACTCATAATGCCCATACCGGGTATTGAATCCTGTCTTAGGTATATCCTCTTCCCGGATTTTCAATTGGTAGTAGCCCTGTCTTAGATCCAATTTCGAATAAACCCCTGAACCTTGCAACATATCAAATAAATCCTCAATGTGGGGCAACGGGTACTTATTCTTGATAGTCATCCGATTAAGCTCCCGGTAATCTATACACATTCTCAACGATCCATCTTTCTTCTTGACAAAGAGAACCGGAGCACCCCATGGAGATGAGCTCGGTCGAATATATCCAATCTTAAGTAACTCTTCGAGTTGAATCTTCAACTCCTTCAACTCTGCCGGAGCCATTCTATACGGCGTCTTAGAATAAGGTTCTGATCCCGGATATAAATCAATAACAAATTCAATCTCCCGATCCGGTGGTAAAGAACCTAAATTTTCCGGAAATACGTCGGGATATGCCTTTACCACATCCGTATCCTCAAAACTTAAGTGATCCTTTGGTTTGTTAAGAAGATAGGCAATAAATCCCGTGGCTCCATCTTTCACTAACTTGCGAGCTTCCATAAACGATAAGAGAGGTACAATCTTCGACCCCACTTCTCCAATCAACTCTGCTCCCAATTTTATCTTCTTTCTAAAACAATCAACCTCGGCCCGGTGCCGATATAACCAATCCATCCCGAAGATTACCCCGTACTTCTTCATAGGCATAACAATGAAGTCTGCCGGATAATCTTTCCCCTCTAACAAAACTGAACAACCTCTAACAACCCGGTTTGTCTGCAAATTACCTCCAAGAGGCGAACTCACATAATAACAAGAATTTGAGCAAATAACAGGTAGGCATAGAGAAGCACATAGATCAGAAGATATAAAAGTATGCGTGGCACCCGGATCAAATAATGCGTGAATGCTCGTGTTATGAATGCAAACGGTACCTTCCACCACGGCATTCGGATCAGCTTCCACATTTTGTTCCTCGCCCTCAAGAGCATAAGCACGGGCCTGAATCATCGGTCTTTGTACCCCAGCTTGAAACCCCGGTCTCTTATCAGGACATGCGAAAGCCATATGATCTCCCTTCCCACAAATCAAGCACAACTTTAATCTTATTCTGCAATTGGCATAAGAGTGGGTCGGTCCTCCACAATGAGTACACGGAGGTACATCTCGTCGATCTCTCGGGGGAGTCGGTAATGCCTGAGGTACTCGAGCAACTTGAGGAGCATGCTGACCTCCAGTTCGTGGCTTCTTGAAATATTCTTTCTGAGAAGGATCTGCCGAAGTCATAGGCCTTTTCCTCGGATTGAATCTCATGCTCGATCCCGAAGCTGAGCCTCTACCTTGTCCCATTGGTGCTTTGAAGATTGGATCCCTCTTTTTATACTCCTCTTCTTGCCCTAAGGCCCTTTGCACCGTATCTGAGAAAGATATAAAATTATGGCCCGCTTGACCGTGCCTCAAATCCTGTCTCAACCCAGCGATAAACTTCTTCGCCTTCCTCTTCTCATCCCGGGTAATATGTGAAGCATACTTCCCCAGTCGGTTAAAAACTGCAAGGTACTGAGCCACAGAACGATTTCCTTGCTTCAGATCCATAAATTCCTGCTCTTTCCTCTCCCGGACAACCTCGGGTACAAAGCACTCCCGAAATTCCCGTTTAAATACATCCCATGTAATCTCCTCTTCATCCGCCTCCAACTTTTCCTTTGTTCTCTCCCACCAATCATACGCCTCTCCGTCCAACTGGAATATAGCAAACTGAGCCTGTTCTTGGGTAGTGAACTGCCGAACCCCATAAATCCTCTCCAATCGAGTCAACCACCCCTCTGAAACCGCGTCATCAATAGAACCAGAAAATCTAGGGGGATGGTAACTCAAAAACACCCCATGAGGATCCCTATGATTGTTATTTGGTGGAGCCGGTTGCTCAACGGGTTGTGGTGGTGGAGCTTGAGCTCTCCTATGCTCAACATAATTGAAAACGGCTTCCATAAAGTTTCCCATGTCCATCGGCGGAGGCTGTGGTTGTTGTTCTGATGGTATAGGAGAACGATCACGATGTCCTTGTCGTCCCGGTGATCTCTCACGATGTCTACGGGGAGGCATCCTGATCAAGAAACACTGAAATGCATGCTTCTTTTAGTCCATGCATGAAAATGCAATTAATTCACTCAAATTTCAACAATTAGAGCACAGAAGCACTAAAAGGATGCATATGCAATCACATTGTCAAGTAGTCTCTAAAGCCAAACGACCTAAACTGACTCACCCGACACTAGAGCCCGGGTTTTGCAACCCTAGGCTCTGATACCACTTAAGGATGTAACACCCGAGCGTAAGGTGTCACATCCCCCGCACCGAGACCCGACCCGAATATGAAATGAACGATCCATACCCGAGCTAAATCACGGCGAACGGGGACAAACACACACTCTATGCTAGGCGGGCTAACCCTTAACCAAACGACTCAGAGAAAATCAATAAAGCGGAAGCAATAAACGAGCAAAGCATATCATATATATACCACGAGCATCCAAGCTCCAAAATATAACTCATATACATCAATGCAAGCCATCACAGCCCAAAACATATGTACGCTCCAAAATAATATCCATATACAATAATCAAGAGTGTGAGATGTAAGTGTAAGACCAAAGTATAGAGCTAGAGACGAATGCAAGACCTAGGACTCGTATTCCCGCCTAGCTCTCTCGACACCTGCACCAAACAGCTGAAAACCAAACGGGTTCAGTCCAAAAGGGACTGGTGGGTAAAAAAACATTGGCGTAAATATAATATATAACTGAATTTAAACAATCACATGCAGATTATAATCCCAAGCGAGGTTTTAGAAACGGTTCCCAAGTGGGAAAATAGAGGAATCATCGGAAGGGATTATAATGGTCAATTTTACAATAGGTCATTAGTGGCCCGGCGAGTGGGCGTGCATCAACTCCAACCAACACCACGTGTGATTCAATCAATCATTCATTCATTAAGTCTTTCATGCATATCATTCTTTTGTGCTCAATCAATCGATTCTATTCAATCGGTCATATACACCTTCTTCCTCCGGGTTGGTGGGCGGGCTTGCAAGACCCGGCCACCCAATCATTGGCCAAAAGGGGTTACATGACTCCCCAGATGGCACTCAGCTCCCTTTCCCCGCCAATCTCCTGACGAGGTCCGGTACCGCTGTTCAATAATGGGAACTAGTGTGAGGGATCACCGTCAGCCCATGCTTCCTCGGATAGCCACTCACACCAAGAACCCCGGGCCCCAATCAGTGCAATCAATCAATCAATACTCGCCAAAACATTTGGTAGGGTTCAAGAAATAAGGCTTTACGTTTGCAATCATTTACTCGATAAAAGACTCAATATATATATATACCGTATCACTGTGGCTTAAAGCTTTTCACATAGGGGGATATATCGGGTCGTTTTATCTAAGTAGTAGAGAAACCCACCTTGTACCGACAAAAGAAGATACGAAAGCCTCAAGGATTGGCCTCGTCACCCACGGAATCAAAATCTGTGCAAGAAAGGTAAAGTGAGACTCAATATGACCAAACAAGACGCTCGGCAATGCAATGATCGTGATATGAATGTATAAAAGATTAAATTATGTTATGGAAATGTTCATGTGCACTATTAATACATTTGATTTAAATCATATAATCAAAGTATACAAATTAAATCATATTCAAGTTGGAACAAACAATTACATATACTTAATTAAATCAATAACACTTAATACATAACCAAATATACAACCACATGCATGTACAGTGGCATGCAAACGAAATGCATGAGAAACAGAGTGTGACACGCCCGTGTCACAAAAATGCACTAAGCCGTGACACCCCCGTGTCACGGTACAGCGGGAAAATCATGCATGAAAATAAGGTGACACGCCCGTGTCACAAGAACAAAGCAAACCGTGACACCCCCGTGTCACGGTACAGAAAATCAGCCCAACCATGCATGCACCCCCGTGTCACGCCAAGCAAGGTAAAAGTGACACGCCCGTGTCACTGTGCGTAACAGAGAAAAACAGAGCAATTTTCGGACAGCAACAAAACCAACCAAAACACCAAATTTTCAATCAACAAATGCAACCAAAACTTGAAGAAACATGTGACCATACTTAAAGCACAATAAAATCTAGCATATATACTCATATCATGCATTGATCAACAAGATTTCATCAATTAAAACCCATATTCTCACTCATGCTTCCAAGTCCAAACTTCACAAGATAAATGCATACAACTTGAGCTCAAAGTTCCTAAACATATTTCTAATAACGATTACACAAATCAACCAATACATGCCAAAGCCCTAGCTTCACATATTTTCAAGAAAATCAACAAAGTTCCAAAAATACCTCAAATAGAAGAAATAGAAGAAGAGGTGAAGAGATGATGTTGATGATGCTTGATTGATCATAAAACTCACAATTATGATGCTCGAAAGATGAAATTTTCCTCCACTTTGGCAAGGGTTTTGATCGGTTGGCTTGGGAGCAAAAGAAGAGATGGAACAAGGTATGCTAATGTATGTATGAAGGAAAGAAAGAAAGGAACATGATATGCTGCTAAGTAAGGAGAAAGAATTGGCCAAATTGCTATTAAATCCCTCCATTATTTAAGTCATGCAAGTGAAACCCCAAGCTTTTGAAATGTAATCAATCAAATCCATGCAATTAAGTCCTCAAAGTTCATGAAATGCTCAATTAAGGCCATAACGAAATTAAGTCAAGTTCGGGAAAATAATTCACATTGCAAGCAAGTTCAAATGAAGCAATAAGTATCAAGTTGTAAAGAATTCACAAAATTCTTAACATTAAATACGTAAACAATTAACAAATATATATATGTATATAAAATAGTAAAATAAAATAAAGGAGATAACATCTAATACATTTAAAATAAAATCAACTATATAAACACGTAAAATAATTATTTTGCGCAATTAGGTAAACAATTACGTCATACCTGTACGGCCGAAATATCGGGGCGTCACAATATTGATCATTTAAAATGATTAATTAGGTAACTAAGAACTAATAAGCTCCACTAGCTATCCCATGACTCGCGGACAATAACTAGCTTTACTTACTAAACTTAAAACCTATTGATGGAATGCTAGGAATTTAATTCAAAATTTGCATCTCGAATTAAACACCTATTTGTTCGAAATTAGCTTAATATTTAATGGGAATTTTCGAATCAACCGGAGAGTTGTCCGGTTCGACCTCACCAACATATATGTTATCCAATTTTATTAGTCTTGATTAATGCAAGTACACTTAAATGCATATCAAACAAGCACATAAACAGATAACATGTCCTAACATGATACTAACATGTAATGATCATGGGTTCTACCTATCTTATGCGTGATATGTGGGAGCCACTCCACAATCACAAGTTCTAACATACATGCCACATAAACAGTTTAAATCAGATAAGGGAAAGCGGTAACAAAATACGAGCCCTATCTCTATTACATTTAACAATTGAGATTCCCCTCCCTAACATTTTGAGGGGTCTTCACTTATGGCCTCCTTGTTACTTGAATGTGGTCCATCTTACTCCATGGGTGCATTGTCTCTAAAATGAAAATAAAACCTCACCACCTATCTCTACTCTCAAATTACAATAAAAGGAAAAAGACATAAAGTAATAAGGCTCAATCTTCATATTGGCCTTAGACAATTACACAGGGCATACCCCGGCCTCAAAAACAGTAATATGGAAAGCCACATAATAAATCACATAACAGTACGCACATAAGTGAGGCTCCAACCTCAATTGAAAAACGCAACTATGGGGCTCCAACCCCAATTTAAACCATCCATGTGCATAAATTAAAACCATACATAAGTCTAAACCCATGATCACCTAACATGCTCTTGCGAGAATTTAAATTTAGCCAATAAATTAAAATTCTCGTTTCAAGTCCTAATGACTTAAAACACGACTTGATGCGAGTCTTATTTATAAAAGTTTTCAATAAATCCCAAATTACCAAAACAAATAAAATTCCAACTAATTTCTAAAAATTAATAATTTTATCAAAAGTGTATTTTCCCAAAATATAAACCGTTTCAATTTCTCAAAAATCCCAATTTCAAGTTTTTATTCAAAAATTAAAATAAATATTCAAAAATAAAATTTGAAAATTAAAAAACAAAATTGGGACTGGATTGCACGAAATACGAAAGTTCGGATCAGGAAAACGGGGCCCATACGCGAAACGGGGCGTACGCATCCCAAGCGCGCGCGGACGCGCACGGCAGGCGCGTACAGCGCCCGGCCAAGGCCGGGCGACGGTGGGCGATGGGCGGCCAGTCTCGGCCGCCCTAGCGCGCCCGGAAGGCTCCCGCACAGGCGTGCGGGAGGTGCTGGGCGGCTGCCCTGCGCACGCCTAGGACAGGCGGGCGGTGGCGCGCCAAGCCCGCGCGCGGGGTTTCGCGTGTTCGTCGTGATCCGGTTTTTCGTTTCGTGTTTTCGTTCAAAAGCAAAACCAATCCAAGAAATCCAATAACAGTTTATACAGTTTCAAATCTAAAATTGTTTTCAAAAATTAAATTTTGCAAAAATCAATTTTCAGAAACTTTCAGGAAAAAATTACAGTTTCGTAATTCAGGCTTTCTAAAACAATTACAAATACTCAATCGCATCAAGCCTAAGAATTTCTACCAAATTCAGAATAATTGAGACGAATCAGAAACACGATTAACGAGGTGGCTCTGATACCACTTGTTGGAAAACACGAATCAGAAAGCAGCGGAATTTAAAAAAAAAATTTCCAACAAAAGGATCTTGAACTCGCAATCGTGTAACCAAATTCGTAAAGATAGAAAACTTACTTTTCTTTTGTTCTTTCTTGAAGCGTTTCAAGCCACCCAAGAACGCTCTTCTCGCGGCTTGATCCCCTCTCCTTGGTAAAGCTCGAATCTTCAAACTTCTAACTTGAAGTCTCTAGAGAAAGTCCACCAACTTGATCACAATCTAACTAGTAAGGATGCTAGTTCTCTAGTTAGTGTTTAGGCTTAACCTAGGGTTTTATTTTATCTTGGAGAAAGGAAGGTGTTCAACACATGAACCAAAAGAATTGCCAATTAGCTCTAAAGGGGAGCATGAGCTCCCCTATATATAGGAAAGGGAGAGGGGCGCCGATCCTAATCCTTGTTGGGCAAGGATTCGGTTCCTCTCTCTCCTATTACTTGATCATCAAGTATTTTCCAACTTTGACTTTGAATTCTAATTCAAGTCAACTTTTAAGAGAGCTAAAAATATCCAAACTATTTTTGGATAATTTTATACTTTATTTATTATAAAATAAATAACTTATTTTTATCTAATTAATTAATTCGTAATTAATTAACTAGATTATTTTCTCCAAAATAAGACTTTCTTTTTAATTCAAAATTAAACCAAAGTCTATTAAATAATTAACACCTTTAATTATTTAATACACATATATATATATATATATAATATATAGTCACACGTGTGTGACACGTGTCACAGTGACACGTGTCACTCACGTGAGCCACACGTGTGATTTCACACGTGTGGAACCCTCTTGGCCCGATTAACTCGTTTAATCATTTTCAAGCCTCAACTCATGTAACCAAGTTGTTGTGTGTGACCCTCTAGGTTCTCAATTCAATTAGCAGTGACCCTAATTAATTAATTCACTAATTAATTAATTAGTCCACAGATTAAACGACCATAGTCTAGCAACAGGTGTTTAACCCCTAGCTGAATTGGAATGTTCGGATTCGACAGAACCTTTAAGTCATTGATTCATGTGAGATACAATCCTCCTACTTACTATCTCTCAACCAAGATCTAGGGTAAGGGAATAATCAGAACCCTAATAATCCGGTCTTAAAGCTAAGTGCATTTCATATCCATTTGATCTCAATCCAAGAAACCCTTTTCTTGATGTCTTGATCTACTGCCTTGGCCAAGGACTCCATATGGCATATGAATGACTTACACAATAAGAGATCACCTTGCAAATGCAAGTGTAGGTCCTATCTTGATTCTCATTCACTTTCATGAGTCACTTGTGCAGCCCCAGCATAAGCCTTGAATCAGTTGTCTAAGGCGACACCCTTTAAAGCTTATACCTAAGACTACAGAGTTAACTCATAAAGTGACAAGGAACCTCAAGTCTAAGGATCAATTAATCACATCAATGACTCGTGAGATATTTCCTAATCTGGAAGTTTCCATTTCCTGAAATAGAAACTTCCTTTCCCATTTAGGAATGTTCTCACACGGGGCACCTCAGTGAACTTACTTATTAAAGTAAGCACCCTCATGTATCACACACGTATCAACTATACACTTTCCACCTCCATGAAACAAGGTGGTCCTTCTTAAGGGCGTGATCCCACAAGCAAGCCTTAGAGGAGTCAGGTTGACACTCCCACTGTCTGTAGGACTCATCGGCTTGGAGTATTTTACTAATCATGACTTATGTGATATAGGGCTCGTTTCATTAACCATCTCACCTAAATGGTAGAGTTCTAAAGTCATCAGGATTAGGGGAGTTCTCATACATGCACAGCTAAAGTAAACGCATACCAAACAAGAGCATATAAAGAAGTGTTACCTTAATTCGTTATTTCATTCAAAGATTGTCTGTGATTATAATAAGGAAAAGCACAAAGCGGATATACAATCGGCTTTCTAGGGCACTATTCCTAACATTAGCATATGGGATCACCGTCGGCCTTTGCCTCCCCGGATAGCCACATGTACTAAATCCATGGCCCGTGAACATAACATACATGCATAATCTCGCCAAAATATTTCAATTCATAAGAAACAAAACATATTTCATAATTTTGGAGAAAAGGTTTACTCGATCAATATTTACTCGATGACTCTTCTTTGAAAATAACATATATATATATACCTAAGGTTTTGGCCAAATTTGTCACATAAGGTTGTAGGGTTTAATATGTAACTAGAACGAAAACACCCTCACCTGGAATACCACGAGACATAAAGCATGAGTAATACAGGTGCCTATTCAATTCGGAAGTCTCCGCCCTGGAAACGAACTGTACAAGAGAAGGAACAATGTGTACTCGTGAGAATTGACTCAATATGATCGGCGTTGATGCATGTTCAGGTTCTTCTGGGTAAATAAGTACTTCAAGCTTTGATGGTCAGTATATATGTCAAAAGTCACTCCATACAGGTAGTGTCTCCACTTGGTCAAGGCAAAAACAACTGCGGCGAGCTCCAAATCATGGGTAGGATAATTTTGTTCATGTGGATGATGTTTTCTTGAGGCATAAGCAATTACTTTACCCCGTTGCAATAGAACACATCCTAGTCCTTCCAGTGAGGCGTCAGTGTACACCACTAGATCATCTGGTCCATCTGGTAGTGATAGTACAGGTGCCGTAGTCAAACGTCTTTTTAACTCTTGAAAACTTGCTTCGTACTTGTCACTCCATAGGAAAGAAGTCTCTTTGCGTGTTAATCGAGTAAATGGATCAGCAATCTTTGAGAAATCTTTAACAAATCGTCGGTAGTAGCCTGCAAGTCCTAGGAAACTTCTGACTTCAGTAGGTGTCTTTGGTTGCTTCCAATTATTCACGACCTCGATTTTGGATGGATCTACTCCAACGCCTTTTTCAGATATCACGTGTCCCAAAAATGCGACTCGGTCTATCCAAAATTCACACTTACTAAACTTTGCGTAAAGCTTATGTTCCTGTAGAGTCCGTAGCACAATACGTAAGTGATCGGCATGTTCTTCTGGAGTCCTTGAGTATATCAGTATGTCATCAATGAAAATTACCACAAACTGATCTAAATATGGTCGGAAGATACGGTGCATCATGTCCATAAATGCTGCAGGTGCGTTAGTTAGCCCGAACGGCATGACAACAAATTCAAAATGACCGTACCGAGTGTTGAAGCCAGTCTTGGATACATCCTCTCCTTTGATACGAAGTTGATAGTATCCTTGTCTTAAGTCCAATTTAGAATATACTTTCGACCCCTGTAATGAGTCAAATAGTTCTTCAATATGTGGCAATGGAAACTTGTTCTTGATTGTCATTCGGTTTAATTCCCGATAGTCGATACACATTCGTAGTGTCCCATCCTTCTTTTTCACAAATAATACTGGAGCTCCCCACGGTGATGTGCTTGGACGAATGTATCCGATCTTTAGCAGTTCTTCTAGTTGAGTCTTCAACTCTTGTAGCTCGGGCAACGCCATTCGATACGGAGTCTTGGAATAAGGTTCGGCTCTAGGAGTAAGATAGATGACGAACTCAACTTCTCGTGCTGGTGGTAAAGAGAATTTTACCACGGAGTCTTGGAATAAGGTTCGGCTCTGGGAAAATTCTAGGAAATTCATTGACCACGGGTGATACGAACTCCACGTACTTGCCGTGAAACCCTATACCAATACTTGGAGTTCTTGATTTTCGATCGTCCACTTCAAGGTTAAAATAGAGGAGTGTGACCCGTTTGCTATAATGAGCAAGGAACCAACACTATCAGATTTGAATTATAGGAGTGTGACCCGTTTGCTATAATGAGCAAGGAACCAACACTATCAGATTTGATAAGTAATGCACCCCGTCGACTATAATGAGTCGGGAAATGACATTATCCGGTGGAGGTTTGAAACTCCGGTGTCGTTCAACTAAGAACTTGTGAGTATAACTCACTTGAATCACAATTCATTCATTTTTTGACTGAATATTTCGAACTACAAGGCTGGAATATAAAGATGCATGCATGGAAACCTAAGAGACACTAGAATACTAAAGGACACAAGCTATTCCCGCCACTTGCCATGAAGGCTTACAAAAGTGGGCTTAAATAAACTAATATGCAGCTAAATAATGATAAAATAAAGGCCCAAATAATACTATAATAGGCTTAGGGCCAAATTACATCATTTCCACACTTTGGACTTCAGAAATTGGACATAAAAACATTGAAGTATTCTGAATTTGGTTCAGCAGCCCATCTTGAAGGTTGGAGTCCAGTTTGAGCAAATTGGTTTAAGAGATTTCCAACTTCCTCTTGGATAATTTTGGCCCGAGCTCTTGTAATTGGACCACCATAACTTTGTTCCTTTTGTATGCTATCTTCTTGAGTTGTGGATCGGTCCAGCTCTTCATTTGGGACAAGATATGGCCGCGGTTCATCATGATTCACATCATTCTGATTCCTATCATTCTCCCCTTCTTGAAAAAAGATTCGTCCTCGAATCTGGATCGCGATAGTCATCTCACAAAACAAATAGCCCTTTTTATTTCTCAAAGTAGATCTAAAACCCAAAATGAAACACACCAAAGTTGTCTTCTTTCTCGCTTTTTTTCTAATTTTTTTTTTCCTTCTTTTTTCTTTCTTTTCAACTTCTCTTTTTTTTTTTCCTCCCTTTTCACATTCCTTACTCTCAATTCTTTGAACAAAGTCACAAGAAGTTTCAAATTCCTCAACTAAATGATTCCTTAAGATGAATGATAAGGGTGCTAAAATTATCACAAACGAACTGTTACAACTAAAAAGATACAAGCAAACAAATCCACATGACTTATGATTTGAGATTACAAAGAAAATGACTGAAACAATGCTGCTCTCTTTTTTTTTTTTCGTTTTTTTTTTTTTTTTTTTCGTTTTTTTTTTTTTTTTTTTTCTTCGATTTTTTTTTGCAGCAATATAACAATAATGAAAAGAAATTATACAAAAGATAAAATATACGGATACATAACCTTGGATGGAAACCTAAGCTCTGATACCAAATGATACGAACTCCACGTACTTGCCGTGAAACCCTATACCAATACTTGGAGTTCTTGATTTTCGATCGTCCACTTCAAGGTTAAAATAGAGGAGTGTGACCCGTTTGCTATAATGAGCAAGGAACCAACACTATCAGATTTGAATTATAGGAGTGTGACCCGTTTGCTATAATGAGCAAGGAACCAACACTATCAGATTTGATAAGTAATGCACCCCGTCGACTATAATGAGTCGGGAAATGACATTATCCGGTGGAGGTTTGAAACTCCGGTGTCGTTCAACTAAGAACTTGTGAGTATAACTCACTTGAATCACAATTCATTCATTTTTTGACTGAATATTTCGAACTACAAGGCTGGAATATAAAGATGCATGCATGGAAACCTAAGAGACACTAGAATACTAAAGGACACAAGCTATTCCCGCCACTTGCCATGAAGGCTTACAAAAGTGGGCTTAAATAAACTAATATGCAGCTAAATAATGATAAAATAAAGGCCCAAATAATACTATAATAGGCTTAGGGCCAAATTACATCATTTCCACACTTTGGACTTCAGAAATTGGACATAAAAACATTGAAGTATTCTGAATTTGGTTCAGCAGCCCATCTTGAAGGTTGGAGTCCAGTTTGAGCAAATTGGTTTAAGAGATTTCCAACTTCCTCTTGGATAATTTTGGCCCGAGCTCTTGTAATTGGACCACCATAACTTTGTTCCTTTTGTATGCTATCTTCTTGAGTTGTGGATCGGTCCAGCTCTTCATTTGGGACAAGATATGGCCGCGGTTCATCATGATTCACATCATTCTGATTCCTATCATTCTCCCCTTCTTGAAAAAAGATTCGTCCTCGAATCTGGATCGCGATAGTCATCTCACAAAACAAATAGCCCTTTTTATTTCTCAAAGTAGATCTAAAACCCAAAATGAAACACACCAAAGTTGTCTTCTTTCTCGCTTTTTTTCTAATTTTTTTTTTCCTTCTTTTTTCTTTCTTTTCAACTTCTCTTTTTTTTTTTCCTCCCTTTTCACATTCCTTACTCTCAATTCTTTGAACAAAGTCACAAGAAGTTTCAAATTCCTCAACTAAATGATTCCTTAAGATGAATGATAAGGGTGCTAAAATTATCACAAACGAACTGTTACAACTAAAAAGATACAAGCAAACAAATCCACATGACTTATGATTTGAGATTACAAAGAAAATGACTGAAACAATGCTGCTCTCTTTTTTTTTTTTCGTTTTTTTTTTTTTTTTTTTTTCGTTTTTTTTTTTTTTTTTTTCTTCGATTTTTTTTTGCAGCAATATAACAATAATGAAAAGAAATTATACAAAAGATAAAATATACGGATACATAACCTTGGATGGAAACCTAAGCTCTGATACCAAATGATACGAACTCCACGTACTTGCCGTGAAACCCTATACCAATACTTGGAGTTCTTGATTTTCGATCGTCCACTTCAAGGTTAAAATAGAGGAGTGTGACCCGTTTGCTATAATGAGCAAGGAACCAACACTATCAGATTTGAATTATAGGAGTGTGACCCGTTTGCTATAATGAGCAAGGAACCAACACTATCAGATTTGATAAGTAATGCACCCCGTCGACTATAATGAGTCGGGAAATGACATTATCCGGTGGAGGTTTGAAACTCCGGTGTCGTTCAACTAAGAACTTGTGAGTATAACTCACTTGAATCACAATTCATTCATTTTTTGACTGAATATTTCGAACTACAAGGCTGGAATATAAAGATGCATGCATGGAAACCTAAGAGACACTAGAATACTAAAGGACACAAGCTATTCCCGCCACTTGCCATGAAGGCTTACAAAAGTGGGCTTAAATAAACTAATATGCAGCTAAATAATGATAAAATAAAGGCCCAAATAATACTATAATAGGCTTAGGGCCAAATTACATCATTTCCACACTTTGGACTTCAGAAATTGGACATAAAAACATTGAAGTATTCTGAATTTGGTTCAGCAGCCCATCTTGAAGGTTGGAGTCCAGTTTGAGCAAATTGGTTTAAGAGATTTCCAACTTCCTCTTGGATAATTTTGGCCCGAGCTCTTGTAATTGGACCACCATAACTTTGTTCCTTTTGTATGCTATCTTCTTGAGTTGTGGATCGGTCCAGCTCTTCATTTGGGACAAGATATGGCCGCGGTTCATCATGATTCACATCATTCTGATTCCTATCACGTAGTACCCGGAAATATAGGTGGACGGCGCCTACTAAATCGGTCATAAACACTCTCAACCGGAACCGGTGGTGGAGGAGGTGTCGGAGGAGGCGCTTGCGCGGCTTGTTGAGCGGCTTGTTGTGCATTCACGGCTTGCACAAACTGAGTCATAAGAGCCATAAGATCCGCTGCATTAGGTAGAGGCGGCGGCGGAGGTGGATTCTGATTATTCCCCAGAGGATCTTGCTCATTTCCACGAGCCGGAGAACGGTCACGACGTCGTGGAGGCATCCTACACAATTCAATCATGTATGCATGTTGGTTAGCCACATGCTCATGTCACGTAATATCAAGTAAGAAATGCAATTACATAAATTAAGAGCAAGAATTAACAAGATATAAGTAACATGTAGTCATATATAAAGCGAAATAAATAAACACGAAAGCACATTGTCCCTATGCCGTACACTCTAGACGACTCGAGACGACTCAAGAGCCCGGTTTTGAACCTTCGGCTCTGATACCAACCAAATAGGGGTGTAACGCCCCAACGAGGGCATCCACGCCTATCCCGCGCTAGGGACCTAGCTTGTATATAGAATTGCTATCCATATACCCGCCGGGTTCGAAGCAAGCGGTGACAAACGGACATTCTAGCTAGGCGGCACTAGACTCACAAAGCGAGTAAACAGTCACAAGTATGCGGAAGCTTAAATCATAACATATCAAGTGCATAAATTCATTCATTCACCAAATAAAGTGACCACCACGGTCCAACACGAAATGCTCAAAGTACGGAATGTAAAATCATCCTAATGACGATCACGGTCCAAACTAGCATAATAAAACATCATACATATTAAATCCATAATCCCCAAAACAAAGCATAAGACATAAGTAACAAGGTATGCTACATGCATAACGAGTATAAACTAGACCACTTAAACAAGACTCTCAAAAGACCCCGCCTAGCTTGACTCCAAAACGCGACTTGCGGACACGAAAGATAAAGGGAGTCAGCTCAAAGGAACCGGTGAGGAGAAGTTCACAATATATATAGGGTATGGTTCAATGCATGCTCAAAACAAAGGTGTTCATGATCCAACTCATTTTCGAAGTAAATGCAAGTTTTAGAAAATATGGATCATAAACCACACATAACCGGCTCGGCGAGAACGAGCACTCCATCCGATCTTCCCAAACCAACAAATCAACTCAAAACATCCATTACACCGTTGATGCCGAGGGTGTACATCCCCCGATCATCCATAACATAGAGAATTCAGTCCATGAAACCTAGCTCTCTCTAAGAAAACTTCAACCCCGAACCTCCTTGGAGTCTTAGTAGTCTTGTCCACAAGTGGGAACTTTGGATAAGGACATCCGTCGGCCCTTGCCTTCCCGGAATATCTCTCACCTCCATCCTCGAGCTCAAATTCGATTTCCCCAAGCAAGCGTCCTTGCGAGGTACATCATAACCTCGCTACACAACTCACACATACATAATATTCAAATGAAAGTTCTGAAACCATTTTAGGTATCTATCCCAAATACCAAAACTTCAGTTTTACTTGTAAACCGTTTTCCATAAGCAAATATTCATAATACGAGCAAAGCTCACAAAACTTGGTTTATAAAGCCTAAATATACGTTTTCAAAACGGGAGTTCAAAACCAATAAATATGAAAGGCTATAGGTGTCCACAGTTTTGAAATTGTTTCTTAAGTATATAACTCCTCACCTTTACCAAGAACCTCAAAGGTCGACCACGAGCAACGGACTACTCGGCCGGAGACTCACCACCTAACAAGACAAACGTACTAACAAAGGTAAGACATGACCCAAACCAAGTAAACGACGCACGGCTTAAGTGACAAGTCACTTATGAGAGTTATGTATGCTTATGGAGTCATATCATGCACTTAATGAAATGTGAGGATCAATCATGAGCATGCATAGCATGTCAAGGTCACACATAACGTAGGAAGTCATACAAGTTCAAGTAAATGCATAACTTAGCAAAATGTGACAACCTAAACTTGATCAAGGCAATAAAATCATAACAAGTGATATGCAAGAAGTTCCACCACATATAATAAGGCCACAACTCATTAAAGGTATTATAGAAACAAGAAAAGGACATATAAGAGTCAAAACAAGCGAAACAAGTCAAGAAAACAAGGCTGGGGAAAATCCACCCCCATGGATTTTCCTTCACAAAAAATCCACCCTCGCGGATTGTCCAGAAGCTACTGCCTCAAATCCACCCCCATGGATTTTTACACAGCAAAAATCCACCCTAGTGGATTCTGCCCAGAACTTAAAAAAAACGTGACAGCCACTTAGAACTCGACGGGAATGAGTTCTAAACACCCTAAAACATGAAATTAAGATTCCAAAACCTCAATTAAGCATCATAAAACATTCGTACATCATATAAGAACATAATATAAACATAAAATCCAAGAATGAAATCATTTAAGCAAGAATTACATATATACATAAAAGCTTCATAGTTCAAGCATACTCTTCAATGGTGAATCTCTAATCCTAGCATGAATTCAACTAAAATTGATTCCAAACCTCATAAAAACTCAAGGATAATCATTCTACAACACAAAGATTGCAAGAAATCAAGTAAATCTTAGACATGCAAGAATTTCTCAAGAAAGCTTCAAAGGTCATCAATGGTGGATTCTTCAAACAAGCATGAAATCAAGAAATACTTGCATCAAATTGTTCCTAACACCATAAGAATCATATTTCCAAAAAGAAATTTGAATTCAATCCAACATACAAGAACCCTAGTTCAAATTCAAGTCAAGAAGCTCAAGAACATAAAACCATGGAAGTAGCACATAAAGCTTACCTTGAGAGCTGAAAATAGAAGAGAATAACTTGGTCTTGAGTCTCGAATTCCCAGCTTCAATCTCCACTCTTGCCTCTTGAAGATGCTTGGAGGTGTTCTTGGTGTTCTTGGAGAAGATGAATAGGCTAGAGAGAGTTTGTGTTTGAATCTTTGTGAAATAACGTAAAATGGCTTGTGGGTGTTAAAATCTGATTTAGGAAATTGGGTCAGCTATTAGGGTCACGAACCGGGTCAATTGGAGCGTGTCATAAGTGAAATTGGGTCTCAAATTAGGCCAAATTCGGAATTGGGTCCTAAGTCTTATAAAAAGGTTGACTTTCATAAAATGGCCATAACTTCTTCGTCCAAACTCCAAATCGAGCGATTCAAAAACCCACGAACTCGTAATCAAATTATCTACTCAATTTTATTAAGTTCTGTCCAGTTTCAGGCTTAGAAAATAAATTTACCATTTAGTCCCTAAATTATACTTTAATGTCCAAATAAGCACATAGTTTCGATTAAACACGAATCATGCTATCGAAGCCAAATGAAAACAATATGAACACATAATTACCATATCAAATAGTCACATAACTCATCTAAAGTATATATTTCACATAAGTTCAAGCATAACGGTCAATTAAGGCATATTATTCACATAATTCATGCAAAGAAAAGTAAATCGTTCACTCTCGTAACAAGCTTACCTTGATCGAGAAACGGGGCGTCACAACCTCCCCTCCTTAAAGAAATCTGGTCCCCAGATTTACCATCGAAAAACAACTCAGGATGATATCTCCGCATCTTCTCTTCCGTCTCCCATGTTGCTTCTGCGGACTTAAGATCTTTCCAAAGTACCTTAACCAATGGAATTTGTCGATTCCTCAACTCTTGAACCTTCCTATCCAAGATCTTTACCGGTTGTTGTTTAAATGTCAAATCTGATTCCAATTGTACCTCTTCAACCGGCATAGTTTCCATCTCATCTCGGAAATACCTTCTCAATTGTGACACATGAAACACATTATGGATTCCCGTGAGATTCGGAGGCAAATCCAAGCGATAAGCAACTTCCCCGATACGTTCCACAATCTCACAAGGACCAATGAACCTCGGATTCAACTTACCACCCTTTCCAATACGTGAGAAACCCTTTCTCGGTGTTGTCTTCAAGAAAACTCGGTCACCCACTTCAAATTTCAAATCTTTCCTTCTCCGGTCGGCATAACTCTTTTGCCGATCATGTGCCGCTTTCATGTGTTGCTTAATCCTTTCCACTTTTTCAATTGCTCCCTTAATCAAATTGGGCTCGGTTCCTCTTTCCAAACCATTTTCCTCGGTCTATTTCCATTCCTCAAGATCGCAATAAAGAGGAGATCTACACTTACGGCCATACAAAGCTTCATACGGTGCCATCTTGATCGAAGATTGGTAACTATTATTGTAGGAGAATTCGATCAAAGTTAATTCCTTATCTGTAACGCCCGAGCGCGAGACGTCACATCCCCCGCACCATGACCCGACCCGTATACGAAATGGATTTCCGTACACGTGCCGAATCATAGCGAACGGAGACATACACACTCGCTAAGCCAGGCGGGACTAGCCTATAACTTAAACCCCAACAACAATCAAAGTAATAACAGAGCAATAGAAAAGCGGAAGCAATCATTCATATATTATATATTGAGCTAAATGCTCTAGGTACCAACATGTAATTCATATATTGAGCTATACGCTCTATGTGCCAATATTTCATGTAAGATACATATAGGTACCATATCCATGTACGCTCCATACATATACAAAATCCAAAAGTGAACAAAATGTAATCATATGCGTGTAAAGGAAAGGCTAGACACGATGCAAGACTCTCCCTGACTGGTATCCCGCCTAGCATCCCCCTTTCCTGCAAAAACAACTGAAACAACTCCGGGTTCAGTCTTAGACAGACTGGTGGGTATAAAAAGATAGGCATAATATCATAATAGTGCGGAATTTAAACACGTACATGCAAATTATAATCCTTATTCGAGGTTTTGAATCCTTTTTTCCCCAAGTGGGAAAATAAATACAACGAATAGGATTATAACAATTCATTTCATTCATTAGGTCATTAATAGCCCGACGAGAGGCCGTTCAATTCATTATCTCCAACCACCACCTCGTCCAATTCATTAATCATTCATTCATTCATTCATTCGTTCATGCATTCTTTCTTTCGTGCACATTCATTAGAACATTCATTCGTTCATTCATAGACTCCTTTTTCCTCCGGGTAGGGAACGGGTTTGCAAGGCCCGAACCCTCATTCATTAATGCTAGAGGGGTACATGAATCCCCAAAAGCGCGGGACCCCTTTCATTCACTAATCTCCTAGTGAAATCCAGGTTGCCGAAATTGTTGGAACTAGTATAAATGGATTCCCGTCAGCCCATGCTTCCCCGGTTCACCATTACACTAAGTCCCGGGCCCTCATTCATTGTGATCACTCAATCATTACTCGCCAAAATATTTGGTAGGATATTCAAGAAAAAGGCTTTCGTTTAAAACATTTGCTCATTAAAACTTGGTATAAATACCTATATAGGGTTTTGGCCAAAATCTTGCACATTAGGTGTTCGGGGTCATATTGTTACTAATAGAAGAAAAACCCACCTGGTAGACAAAAAGAACCCGACAAAGCTCTCACTGCCCGACCTCGTCACCCACTGGATCAAGATCTGTGTGACAAAGGTAGTGTGAGACTCGATCATGACCACATTAGACGCTCGGCTACGCAATATCACGCTATGGAATGCTTAAATTGCAATAATATGTTCAATTATTGTGACGCCCCGATATTTCGGTCGTACAGGTATGACGTATGTGTTTACCAAATTGCGCGAATTAATTATTTATACATGTTTTATATATTTAATTTTATTTTATATATTAAATGTTAATTTTTATATATATTAAGTTAGTTAATATTATATATATATGAATTAGCGGATATATATATATTTTTAATGTTAATAATTATATATATATATTAAATCGTGAAATTGTTTTAGTTATATTATATTATTAAAATATTTAATTATTTGAAAATATTTGAATTTGAATTTATATGAATTTTCTTTGAACTATTTGCGCTTGAATGACTTAATTGCTTGCCGTTTCTACGTGAAATGAATTCAGAATTTCGTGCAAATTTAATATGTTGGACTTATATGTGTTATGAATATGAATATATGATCATTTCATGTTTTCGGGTTCGTTTGCATACGTTTCGAATTTATTTTGATTTTTGGAATCCAAATCGGGGGCTAACGAGTAATTAGCGCAACCTTGGTTCCGTATTTAATATCTTGAGCTAGGAAACTCGGATTCGAGTTTCGTCACCTTCGTTGAACTCGTATTGAAAATTCGAGTTTGATGAACTTAACGTTATATTTTTCCAAATTTATTTGAACCTCCGAAATTCAACCGAAACATGCAACGGGAACCAAATCTGCCACCTTTTACCAAATAAATCATAATTTATTCATTTGTTGACCAAATTAACCATGGTTTGAGCCTATGGAACCCTAACTCAACCCTCTATCTGATCCTACTCTCCTTAACCGAACCACACCCTCTCATTTGGATAAGATCAGCTCCTCATCCCCTGCATTCCAGAAAATCCCGTAACTCAAGCCCTCCTTGGAGATTCAAGCTCAAATCTCCTCCAACCTTCAACCAATCCACAAGGTAAGCTTAGGGTTGTAATATACATTCCTTATGAGTCATTTTGATTCATTCCTCCCCAATTTTGAGCATGTTTTCATGAGTTTTGAAGATGATGAATGAATAGTTAGGTTAGGCTTCAATTCTTGAATCCTTGATGTTGCTTGCTTTATGAGCTGAATTGAGGCATGTTTGTTGAGCTTTTGAACTCCTTAACTTCAGTATTTTCCTTATCTTTCATGGTACTTGAGCCTAGCATGAATTACCATTGTTGATTTTCATGAAAACTTGAAGAAATGTGCAGAAAATAATCTGCTCTTCCTTGCCCAGCTGCTGTCACGTTTTGGGGACTGAAATGTTGGGATTTTTGTGTTCTTTTTCATGTATTATGGCATGGCTTTGTAGTATATATGTTGCTCTATGTGTATCCCCTGTTGTGCCTTGGTTTTGGGTCAGTTTTCAGCTGCAAAGATGAAGAACAAACCGCCGTTCACGAGCTGCTGCTGCTGTTGCGTTTTTGCCTTGTCTTTCTTTGCCTTTTATTTGATCCTTTGGTCTCCTTTATGTCTTATTTATGTTATTTAATTGCTCCAGTACATGTTACATTTCATGACTTCAATTTTAATATGAATTGTCCTGCACCTACGTGAAATATGACCTTTTGCTCTCTATTTGCAATACATGAATGTATATGTGGTTTAATTGATTTGTTTTATATTTTCTTTACCCCTCTATGATATTTATAATTTATTAATATGTTAAATAGAGTGATTTGAGCATTTTATTAAATTTATGGATTCATTTGACGTGAAATGTGAAAGATATGAACTCGTTTGAATACGAATGCTTCATTGAATGAATGAAATGAACGTTTATATGTCTTTAAGACATTAATAGTGCACATGAACATGTTCATTACATAACATACTCTTTTATGCATTCATATCATGATCATTTCATTACCGAGCGTCTTAATTGGTCATTTTGAGTCTCACTTCACCTTTCTTGCACAGATTTTGATCCGGTTGGAGACGAGGTCAATCCTTGAGGCTTTTGTGTCTTCTTTTGACGGTTTAAGGTGGGTTTCTCTACTAATAGTTATCTTGACCCTATCTAACCCTTATGTGACCGTTTTAAGCCAAAAGTTATATTTATATTTATCGAGTCTTTTAAAGAGTCATATGATTTTCGATTGTTAAGCCTTCTTCATGAAAACCTACCTTATGTTTTGGCGAGATTGCATGTATGTTATGATCACGGGCCCCGGAGCTTAGTGTATCGTGGTAAGCCGGGGAGGCAAGGGCCGACGGTGAACTAGTTCCAACCATTTTACGTCGAAACGGATCTCGTCAGGAGTTTTGACGAGAAAACGCTAGTCGGGCTTTTGAGGATTCATGTACCTCACTAGCCATTATGTATGAGGTGGTCGAGTCTTGCAAACTCGTCCACCACCGGAGGAAGAAGGTGTATATGAATGATTATGATCATTATGTATGTGCACATATGTTATGTATGACAACTTATGAATTTATGAATATGATTACACGAGGAGAAGGTAGGAGATGATGCACGCCCACTCGCCGGGCCTTAAACCCTATGTTAATTATGAATGAATATGATAGTCGTAATCCCATGGATGTTTTATTTGTTTTGCCCTCTTGGGAAATTTCTTATCAAACTTCTATGGGATTAGGGCTTGCATGTATATGTTTCAATTTCGCGATATTTATACTTATGCCCCGCTTTTATATCCACCAGTCTCTTTTAGACTGAACCCGGTTTGTTTTCAGTTGTTTCGTGCAGGTTTGGAGGTGCTAGGCGGGAATTCGAGTCGTCTAGGTCTTGCATTTGTGTCTAGCATTTCCTTTACACTCATTTGCACTTATATTTTGTATTTTGGATTAGTATGGAGCGACTTATGCTATTTTGAGCCATGATGGCATTACTACTACTTATTGTATAGGTTGATCTATTTTTGGAGCTTGGATGCTCAATGTGAATATTTATGTTTATTGCTTCCGCTATTGCATTTGTTTCTCGATTTTAATTCATGTTGGTTATTGTTTGGTTTAAGGGTTAGCTTCCGCCTAGCTTAGCGTGTGTGTTGTGTCCTCGTTCGCCGTGATTTGGCACGTGTAGGAATTTTCCATTTCCTATGCGGGTCGGGTCTCGGTGCGGGGGATGTGGCGCCTCACGCTCGGGCGTTACATCCTTTAAGTGGTATCAGAGCCAAGGGTTGCAAAACCCGGGCTCTAGTGTCGTGTGAGTCAGTTTAGGTCGTTCGGCTTTAGGACTAATTGACAATGTGATTGCATATGCATCTCTTATGCATTTTATACGTGCTTATGTGCTCTATACTTCGATCTTGATTGAACTAATTGCATTTTCATGCATTAACTAAGGATAGCACGCATTTCAGTGTTTTCTGAACAGGATGCCCCCGCGTAGACATCGTGAGAGATCACCGGGGCGACGCCGACATCGTGATCGATCTCCTACACCACAACAACAAGAACAACAACCACAACCGCCTCCGATGGATATGGGAAACTTTATGGAAGCGGTATTTAATTATGTCGAGCATAGGAGAGCTCAAGCTCCCCCACCACAACCCGTTGAACAACCGGCTCCGTTGAATAACAACAATCATAGGGATCCTCATGGGATATTTCTAAGTTACAACCCTCCACGGTTTTCTGGCTCAATTGATGATGAGATATCGGAGGGATGGCTGACGAGAATAGAAAGGATATTTGGAGTTCGACAATTTACCACCCTAGAGAAGGTTCAGTTCGTCGTATTTCAATTGGATGGCGAAGCTTATGATTGGTGGGAGAGGTCGAGGGAGAAGTTAGAGGTTGATGAAGAGGAGATTACGTGGGAAGTCTTCAAAAGAGAGTTTCGAGAGTGTTTTGTGCCCGAGGTGGTGAGAGATAGAAAGGAGCAAGAATTCATGAACTTGAAGCAGGGTAGCCGTTCAGTGGCTCAGTACATTGCCATTTTTAACCGACTTGGAAAGTATGCACCTCATATCACGAGGGATGAAAAGAGGAAGGCGAAGAAGTTTATTGTCGGACTTAGACAGGATCTGAGGCATGACCAAGCTGGACATAATTACTTATCCTTTGCTGATGCTGTACAGAGAGCTTTGGAACAAGAGGAGGAATTCAAGAAGAAAGATCCGATTTTCAAGGCTCCTATGGGACGAGGATCGGGGTATGGTAAGAGGCCTATGGTACAAGCGGCTCCATCTACACAAGGTCTTTTCAAGAAACCTAAGTTTGGAGGGCAAGTTTCTCAGAATGCTCCGCCTCGATTGATGGCTCCTAAAACTCAGCAGACTTCGAGTGAGGATCGATTGTCTAAGATGCCATGTACGCATTGCGTAGGTCCAACCCACAACTTCTACAATTGTTGGAAAAGACTGGGCTTATGTATCATCTGTGGGAAAGCGGATCACATGGCGAATACGTGTCCTGACAAGAACCCGGGATTTCAGAAAGGAGTTCCAAAGCCTATGATTCGAGCTCGTGCTTATGCCCTTGAGGGCGAGGAGCAGGATGCAGAGGTTGATCCGACAGCCGTGGTGGAAGGTACCATATGCATTCACGCCACGAACATTCATGCATTATTTGATCCGGGTGCGACGCACTCTTTTATATCTCGTGATTTATGTGCTTCTCTGTGCCTACCTGTTATATGTGCCAATTCTTGTTATTTTGTGAGTTCTCCTCTTGGAGGAAATTTGCAGACGGATCAAGTGGTTCGGGGTTGTTCGGTTTTGATAAAAGGGAAAGATTATCCAGCCGATTTCATCATGATGTCTATGAAGAGATATGGGGTAATCTTCGGTATGGATTGGTTATACCGGCATCGGGCCGATGTTGATTGTTTTAAGAAGAAGATTAAGTTGGGGAAAGAGTTGATTGGAGAAGTGGGATCGAAGAATGTACCTCTCTTATCTTTTATGGAAGCTCATAAGCTAATGAGAGAAGGGGCTATGGGATTTGTTGCTTATCTTCTCAATAAGCCAAAGGATCAAATTAAGTTTGAGGAGACCGCCGTGGTTAAGGATTTTCCCGACGTGTTTCCGGAGAATTTGGGTTCGTTGCCACCGGATCGTGAGATAGAATTCGTTATAGATTTATATCCGGGATCAGAACCGTATTCTAAGACTCCGTATAGAATGGCTCCGGCGGAGTTGAAGGAATTGAAAATTCAGCTTGAGGAATTACTTAAGATTGGATATATTCGGCCGAGTTCATCTCCGTGGGGTGCTTCGGTTCTCTTTGTTAAGAAGAAAGATGGATCGTTAAGAATGTGTATAGATTACCGGGAGCTTAATCGGGTGACTATCAAGAACAAGTATCCGTTACCTCACATTGAAGAATTGTTTGATATGTTACAAGGCTCGGGTGTTTATTCGAAATTGGATTTAAGGCAAGGTTACTATCAGTTGAAAATCCGGGAAGAAGATATACCTAAGACAGGATTTAATACCCGGTATGGACATTATGAATTCACTGTGATGCCTTTCGGTTTAACTAATGCTCCCGCAGCATTCATGGATATGATGCATCGGACTTTTCGGCCTTATTTGGATAAATTCGTGGTAATCTTCATCGATGATATTCTGGTTTATTCGAGGAATCTGGAAGATCATGCCAGGCATCTCAGATTGGTTTTGGAGATATTGAAAGAGCACCGGTTGAATGCGAAGTTTAGTAAGTGTGAGTTTTGGATCGACCGGGTTGCTTTTCTAGGTCATATTGTCTCGAGTAAGGGTTTGGAAGTAGATCCTTCGAAGATAGAGACGGTTATTCAGTGGCAGAGTCCGAAAAATGCTTCCGAGGTCAGAAGTTTCTTGGGTTTAGCTGGGTATTATCGAAGATTTGTTAAGGATTTCTCTAAGATCGCAGCTCCTTTAGCTCGGTTGACAAAGAAAGAAGTTAAGTTCGATTGGGACGAGGCATGTGAGGCAAGTTTTCAACTCTTGAAGGAGAAATTGACCAATGCACCCGTATTAGCACTCCCTGAAGGCACGGAAGGATACATGGTTTACACGGATGCCTCGAAAGAAGGGTTGGGATGTGTTTTGATGCAGAATGGTAGGGTGATAGCCTATGCCTCGAGGAAATTGAAGAATCATGAACAAAATTATCCCACCCACGATCTCGAGCTAGCAGCGGTGATCTTTGCTTTGGGAAAGTGGAGACACTACTTATATGGAATTCCTTTCGAGATCTTTTCTGACCACAAAAGTCTTCAGTACTTATTTTCTCAGAAGGAGTTGAATAAAAGACAAAGGAGATGGATGGAGACTTTAGCGGATTATGAGTGTACAATCCGATACCATCCCGGGAAAGCTAATGTAGTCGCGGATGCACTTAGCAGAAAGGCTAGTGTGTCTAGTGTGAAAGTGGAAGTTGAAGATGAATCCGAATTTTTCAAGTTGAGAGCAAGTGTTCGGAATATTACGGTACAACCGGATCTTCAACCAAGATTATTTGAAGCTCAGAGAAGAGATCCCGAAGTTCAGAAATTAGCTCAGAAAGCTAGAGATGATCCCGAATGTCCATTTGGGTTCGATGACACGGGACTCTTAAGGTTTAAGAACAGGATTGTGGTTCCGGATGAATTGAAGAGGATTATTTTGGAAGAAGCTCACCGTTCAGGGTATTCGATACATCCCGGAGGTAATAAGATGTACAAGGATTTGAAGCAATTTTATTGGTGGAATGGGCTTAAAAGGGATGTGATCAATTTCGTGAAACATTGTTTGACTTGCCAAACCGTGAAAGCTGAGCATCAGAAGCCATCCGGGCTAGTTCAACCGTTACCGATCCCAGAATGGAAATGGCAACAGGTGGCAATGGATTTCATTTCGGGTCTTCCTAGAGTGAAGGGTGGTCTTGATGGGATTTGGGTGATCGTGGACAGATTAACGAAATCGGCACATTTTATGGCTGTTCGAATGTTGGATAAGGTACCTAAGTTGGCAAAGAAGTATGTTGATGAGATTGTTCGACTTCATGGTGTGCCGGTCAGTATTGTATCAGATCGAGATCCGAGGTTCACTTTTAGATTTTGGCAAGAATTGCAAAGGAATTTGGGAACAAGGCTTCAATTCAGCACAGCTTTCCATCCTCAGGCAGATGGTCAGTCGGAAAGATTAATCAAGTATTTGGAGGATATGTTGAGAGCATGTGCATTCAGCAGCTGCCTTTAATTGAGTTTGCCTATAATAACAGTTTCCAAGCTTCGATAGGAATGGCGCCTTATGAAGCTCTCTATGGACGAAAGTGTAGATCTCCCTTATTCTTTGACCTTGAGGAATGGAATTGGACAAAGCAAGAGGGAGTGAAACGAGGAGAAAAGAAAGAGAAGCCTTCTAAGGCCGTGCAAGCGGCGATTGATAAGGTTCAGATCATTCAGCAAAGAATGAAAGCAGCTTAAGATAGACAGAAAAGCTATGCGGATCGGCGGAGAAAGGATCTTAAGTTCGAAGTTGGGGATAGAGTATTTTTGAAAGCTTCTCCACGAAAAGGATTTTCGAGGATTGGAAAGGGAGGTAAGTTGAATCCTCGTTATCTAGGTTCGTACAATGTTCTTGAGAAAATTGGAGATACGGCTTATCGCTTGAATTTGCCTCCGAGTTTGACGAGAATCCACAACGTATTTCATGTCTCGCAACTTCGCAAGTATTATCCGGATGAATCCGAGATCCTACCCGAGGAAGAGGTAGAAATTGAGCCTAATCTCACCTTCGTTCAGAAACCGGTTAAGATTTTGGATCAAAAATTTCAAGAATTAAGAAACCGACAAATCCCACTAGTTAAAGTGTTATGGAGACGTGATAAGACAGAAGAGGCTACGTGGGAGACGGAGGATAAGATGAGAAAGTTCCATCCCGAATTATTTCCGAGCAATCAGTGAATCCGAGGACGGATTCTTTTAAGGGGGAGAGGTTGTGACGCCCCGATATTTCGGTCGTACAGGTATGACGTATGTGTTTACCAAATTGCGCGAATTAATTATTTATACGTGTTTTATATATTTAATTTTATTTTATATATTAAATGTTAATTTTTATATATATTAAGTTAGTTAATATTATATATATATATGAATTAGCGGATATATATATATATTTTTAATGTTAATAATTATATCTATATATTAAATCGTGCAATTGTTTTAGTTATATTATATTATTAAAATATTTAATTATTTGAAAATATTTGAATTTGAATTTATATGAATTTTCTTTGAACTATTTGCGCTTGAATGACTTAATTGCTTGCCGTTTCTACGTGAAATGAATTCAGAATTTCGTGCAAATTTAATATGTTGGACTTATATGTGTTATGAATATGAATATATGATCATTTCATGTTTTCGGGTTCGTTTGCATACGTTTCGAATTTATTTTGATTTTTGGAATCCAAATCGGGGGCTAACGAGTAATTAGCGCAACCTTGGTTCCGTATTTAATATCTTGAGCTAGGAAACTCGGATTCGAGTTTCGTCACCTTCGTTGAACTCGTATTGAAAATTCGAGTTTGATGAACTTAACCTTATATTTTTCCAAATTTATTTGAACCTCCGAAATTCAACCGAAACATGCAACGGGAACCAAATCTGCCACCTTTTACCAAATAAATCATAATTTATTCATTTGTTGACCAAATTAACCATGGTTTGAGCCTATGGAACCCTAACTCAACCCTCTATCTGATCCTACACTCCTTAACCGAACCACACCCTCTCATTTGGATAAGATCAGCTCCTCATCCCCTGCATTCCAGAAAATCCCGTAACTCAAGCCCTCCTTGGAGATTCAAGCTCAAATCTCCTCCAACCTTCAACCAATCCACAAGGTAAGCTTAGGGTTGTAATATACATTCCTTATGAGTCATTTTGATTCATTCCTCCCCAATTTTGAGCATGTTTTCATGAGTTTTGAAGATGATGAATGAATAGTTAGGTTAGGCTTCAATTCTTGAATCCTTGATGTTGCTTGCTTTATGAGCTGAATTGAGGCATGTTTGTTGAGCTTTTGAACTCCTTAACTTCAGTATTTTCCTTATCTTTCATGTTACTTGAGCCTAGCATGAATTACCATTGTTGATTTTCATGAAAACTTGAAGAAATGTGCAGAAAATAATCTGCTCTTCCTTGCCCAGCTGCTGTCACGTTTTGGGGACTGAAATGTTGGGATTTTTGTGTTCTTTTTCATGTATTATGGCATGGCTTTGTAGTATATATGTTGCTCTATGTGTATCCCTTGTTGTGCCTTGGTTTTGGGTCAGTTTTCAGCTGCAAAGATGAAGAACAAACCGCCGTTCACGAGCTGCTGCTGCTGTTGCGTTTTTGCCTTGTCTTTCTTTGCCTTTTATTTGATCCTTTGGTCTCCTTTATGTCTTATTTATGTTATTTAATTGCTCCAGTACATGTTACATTTCATGACTTCAATTTTAATATGAATTGTCCTGCACCTACGTGAAATATGACCTTTTGCTCTCTATTTGCAATACATGAATGTATATGTGGTTTAATTGATTTGTTTTATATTTTCTTTACCCCTCTATGATATTTATAATTTATTAATATGTTAAATAGAGTGATTTGAGCATTTTATTAAATTTATGGATTCATTTGACGTGAAATGTGAAAGATATGAACTCGTTTGAATACGAATGCTTCATTGAATGAATGAAATGAACGTTTATATGTCTTTAAGACATTAATAGTGCACATGAACATGTTCATTACATAACATACTTTTTTATGCATTCATATCATGATCATTTCATTACCGAGCGTCTTAATTGGTCATTTTGAGTCTCACTTCACCTTTCTTGCACAGATTTTGATCCGGTTGGAGACGAGGTCAATCCTTGAGGCTTTTGTGTCTTCTTTTGACGGTTTAAGGTGGGTTTCTCTACTAATAGTTATCTTGACCCTATCTAACCCTTATGTGACCGTTTTAAGCCAAAAGTTATATTTATATTTATCGAGTCTTTTAAAGAGTCTTATGATTTTCGATTGTTAAGCCTTCTTCATGAAAACCTACCTTATGTTTTGGCGAGATTGCATGTATGTTATGATCACGGGCCCCGGAGCTTAGTGTATCGTGGTAAGCCGGGGAGGCAAGGGCCGATGGTGAACTAGTTCCAACCATTTTACGTCGAAACGGATCTCGTCAGGAGTTTTGACGAGAAAACGCTAGTCAGGCTTTTGAGGATTCATGTACCTCACTAGCCATTATGTATGAGGTGGTCGAGTCTTGCAAACTCGTCCACCACCGGAGGAAGAAGGTGTATATGAATGATTATGATCATTATGTATGTGCACATATGTTATGTATGACAACTTATGAATTTATGAATATGATTACACGAGGAGAAGGTAGGAGATGATGCACGCCCACTCGCCGGGCCTTAAACCCTATGTTAATTATGAATGAATATGATAGTCGTAATCCCATGGATGTTTTATTTGTTTTGCCCGCTTGGGAAATTTCTTCTCAAACTTCTATGGGATTAGAGCTTGCATGTATATGTTTCAATTTCGCGATATTTATACTTATGCCCCGCTTTTATACCCACCAGTCTCTTTTAGACTGAACCCGGTTTGTTTTCAGTTGTTTCGTGCAGGTTTGGAGGTGCTAGGCGGGAATTCGAGTCGTCTAGGTCTTGCATTTGTGTCTAGCATTTCCTTTACACTCATTTGCACTTATATTTTGTATTTTGGATTAGTATGGAGCGACTTATGCTATTTTGAGCCATGATGGCATTACTACTACTTATTGTATAGGTTGATCTATTTTTGGAGCTTGGATGCTCAATGTGAATATTTATGTTTATTGCTTCCGCTATTGCATTTGTTTCTCGATTTTAATTCATGTTGGTTATTGTTTGGTTTAAGGGTTAGCTTCCGCCTAGCTTAGCGTGTGTGTTGTGTCCTCGTTCGCCGTGATTTGGCACGTGTAGGAATTTTCCATTTCCTATGCGGGTCGGGTCTCGGTGCGGGGGATGTGGCGCCTCACGCTCGGGCGTTACATCCTTTAAGTGGTATCAGAGCCAAGGGTTGCAAAACCCGGGCTCTAGTGTCGTGTGAGTCAGTTTAGGTCGTTCGGCTTTAGGACTAATTGACAATGTGATTGCATATGCATCTCTTATGCATTTTATACGTGCTTATGTGCTCTATACTTCGATCTTGATTGAACTAATTGCATTTTCATGCATTAACTAAGGATAGCACGCATTTCAGTGTTTTCTGAACAGGATGCCCCCGCGTAGACATCGTGAGAGATCACCGGGGCGACGCCGACATCGTGATCGATCTCCTACACCACAACAACAAGAACAACAACCACAACCGCCTCCGATGGATATGGGAAACTTTATGGAAGCGGTATTTAATTATGTCGAGCATAGGAGAGCTCAAGCTCCCCCACCACAACCCGTTGAACAACCGGCTCCGTTGAATAACAACAATCATAGGGATCCTCATGGGATATTTCTAAGTTACAACCCTCCACGGTTTTCTGGCTCAATTGATGATGAGATATCGGAGGGATGGCTGACGAGAATAGAAAGGATATTTGGAGTTCGACAATTTACCACCCTAGAGAAGGTTCAGTTCGTCGTATTTCAATTGGATGGCGAAGCTTATGATTGGTGGGAGAGGTCGAGGGAGAAGTTAGAGGTTGATGAAGAGGAGATTACGTGGGAAGTCTTCAAAAGAGAGTTTCGAGAGTGTTTTGTGCCCGAGGTGGTGAGAGATAGAAAGGAGCAAGAATTCATGAACTTGAAGCAGGGTAGCCGTTCAGTGGCTCAGTACATTGCCATTTTTAACCGACTTGGAAAGTATGCACCTCATATCACGAGGGATGAAAAGAGGAAGGCGAAGAAGTTTATTGTCGGACTTAGACAGGATCTGAGGCATGACCAAGCTGGACATAATTACTTATCCTTTGCTGATACTGTACAGAGAGCTTTGGAACAAGAGGAGGAATTCAAGAAGAAAGATCCGATTTTCAAGGCTCCTATGGGACGAGGATCGGGGTATGGTAAGAGGCCTATGGTACAAGCGGCTCCATCTACACAAGGTCTTTTCAAGAAACCTAAGTTTGGAGGGCAAGTTTCTCAGAATGCTCCGCCTCGATTGATGGCTCCTAAAACTCAGCAGACTTCGAGTGAGGATCGATTGTCTAAGATGCCATGTACGCATTGCGGAGGTCCAACCCACAACTTCTACAATTGTTGGAAAAGACTGGGCTTATGTATCATCTGTGGGAAAGCGGATCACATGGCGAATACGTGTCCTGACAAGAACCCGAGATTTCAGAAAGGAGTTCCAAAGCCTATGATTCGAGCTCGTGCTTATGCCCTTGAGGGCGAGGAGCAGGATGCAGAGGTTGATCCGACAGCCGTGGTGGAAGGTACCATATGCATTCACGCCACGAACATTCATGCATTATTTGATCCGGGTGCGACGCACTCTTTTATATCTCGTGATTTATGTGCTTCTCTGTGCCTACCTGTTATATGTGCCAATTCTTGTTATTTTGTGAGTTCTCCTCTTGGAGGAAATTTGCAGACGGATCAAGTGGTTCGGGGTTGTTCGGTTTTGATAAAAGGGAAAGATTATCCAGCCGATTTCATCATGATGTCTATGAAGAGATATGGGGTAATCTTCGGTATGGATTGGTTATACCGGCATCGGGCCGATGTTGATTGTTTTAAGAAGAAGATTAAGTTGGGAAAAGAGTTGATTGGAGAAGTGGGATCGAAGAATGTACCTCTCTTATCTTTTATGGAAGCTCATAAGCTAATGAGAGAAGGGGCTATGGGATTTGTTGCTTATCTTCTCAATAAGCCAAAGGATCAAATTAAGTTTGAGGAGACCGCCGTGGTTAAGGATTTTCCTGACGTGTTTCCGGAGAATTTGGGTTCGTTGCCACCGGATCGTGAGATAGAATTCGTTATAGATTTATATCCGGGATCAGAACCGTATTCTAAGACTCCGTATAGAATGGCTCCGGCGGAGTTGAAGGAATTGAAAATTCAGCTTGAGGAATTACTTAAGATTGGATATATTCGGCCGAGTTCATCTCCGTGGGGTGCTTCGGTTCTCTTTGTTAAGAAGAAAGATGGATCGTTAAGAATGTGTATAGATTACCGGGAGCTTAATCGGGTGACTATCAAGAACAAGTATCCGTTACCTCACATTGAAGAATTGTTTGATATGTTACAAGGCTCGGGTGTTTATTCGAAATTGGATTTAAGGCAAGGTTACTATCAGTTGAAAATCCGGGAAGAAGATATACCTAAGACAGGATTTAATACCCGGTATGGACATTATGAATTCACTGTGATGCCTTTCGGTTTAACTAATGCTCCCGCAGCATTCATGGATATGATGCATCGGACTTTTCGGCCTTATTTGGATAAATTCGTGGTAATCTTCATCGATGATATTCTGGTTTATTCGAGGAATCTGGAAGATCATGCCAGGCATCTCAGATTGGTTTTGGAGATATTGAAAGAGCACCGGTTGAATGCGAAGTTTAGTAAGTGTGAGTTTTGGATCGACCGGGTTGCTTTTCTAGGTCATATTGTCTCGAGTAAGGGTTTGGAAGTAGATCCTTCGAAGATAGAGACGGTTATTCAGTGGCAGAGTCCGAAAAATGCTTCCGAGGTCAGAAGTTTCTTGGGTTTAGCTGGGTATTATCGAAGATTTGTTAAGGATTTCTCTAAGATCGCAGCTCCTTTAGCTCGGTTGACAAAGAAAGAAGTTAAGTTCGATTGGGACGAGGCATGTGAGGCAAGTTTTCAACTCTTGAAGGAGAAATTGACCAATGCACCCGTATTAGCACTCCCTGAAGGCACGGAAGGATACATGGTTTACACGGATGCCTCGAAAGAAGGGTTGGGATGTGTTTTGATGCAGAATGGTAGGGTGATAGCCTATGCCTCGAGGAAATTGAAGAATCATGAACAAAATTATCCCACCCACGATCTCGAGCTAGCAGCGGTGATCTTTGCTTTGGGAAAGTGGAGACACTACTTATATGGAATTCCTTTCGAGATCTTTTCTGACCACAAAAGTCTTCAGTACTTATTTTCTCAGAAGGAGTTGAATAAAAGACAAAGGAGATGGATGGAGACTTTAGCGGATTATGAGTGTACAATCCGATACCATCCCGGGAAAGCTAATGTAGTCGCGGATGCACTTAGCAGAAAGGCTAGTGTGTCTAGTGTGAAAGTGGAAGTTGAAGATGAATCCGAATTTTTCAAGTTGAGAGCAAGTGTTCGGAATATTACGGTACAACCGGATCTTCAACCAAGATTATTTGAAGCTCAGAGAAGAGATCCCGAAGTTCAGAAATTAGCTCAGAAAGCTAGAGATGATCCCGAATGTCCATTTGGGTTCGATGACACGGGACTCTTAAGGTTTAAGAACAGGATTGTGGTTCCGGATGAATTGAAGAGGATTATTTTGGAAGAAGCTCACCGTTCAGGGTATTCGATACATCCCGGAGGTAATAAGATGTACAAGGATTTGAAGCAATTTTATTGGTGGAATGGGCTTAAAAGGGATGTGATCAATTTCGTGAAACATTGTTTGACTTGCCAAACCGTGAAAGCTGAGCATCAGAAGCCATCCGGGCTAGTTCAACCGTTACCGATCCCAGAATGGAAATGGCAACAGGTGGCAATGGATTTCGTTTCGGGTCTTCCTAGAGTGAAGGGTGGTCTTGATGGGATTTGGGTGATCGTGGACAGATTAACGAAATCGACACATTTTATGGCTGTTCGAATGTTGGATAAGGTACCTAAGTTGGCAAAGAAGTATGTTGATGAGATTGTTCGACTTCATGGTGTGCCGGTCAGTATTGTATCAGATCGAGATCCGAGGTTCACTTTTAGATTTTGGCAAGAATTGCAAAGGAATTTGGGAACAAGGCTTCAATTCAGCACAGCTTTCCATCCTCAGGCAGATGGTCAGTCGGAAAGATTAATCAAGTATTTGGAGGATATGTTGAGAGCATGTGCATTCAGCAGCTGCCTTTAATTGAGTTTGCCTATAATAACAGTTTCCAAGCTTCGATAGGAATGGCGCCTTATGAAGCTCTCTATGGACGAAAGTGTAGATCTCCCTTATTCTTTGACCTTGAGGAATGGAATTGGACAAAGCAAGAGGGAGTGAAACGAGGAGAAAAGAAAGAGAAGCCTTCTAAGGCCGTGCAAGCGGCGATTGATAAGGTTCAGATCATTCAGCAAAGAATGAAAGCAGCTCAAGATAGACAGAAAAGCTATGCGGATCGGCGGAGAAAGGATCTTAAGTTCGAAGTTGGGGATAGAGTATTTTTGAAAGCTTCTCCACGAAAAGGATTTTCGAGGATTGGAAAGGGAGGTAAGTTGAATCCTCGTTATCTAGGTTCGTACAATGTTCTTGAGAAAATTGGAGATACGGCTTATCGCTTGAATTTGCCTCCGAGTTTGACGAGAATCCACAACGTATTTCATGTCTCGCAACTTCGCAAGTATTATCCGGATGAATCCGAGATCCTACCCGAGGAAGAGGTAGAAATTGAGCCTAATCTCACCTTCGTTCAGAAACCGGTTAAGATTTTGGATCAAAAATTTCAAGAATTAAGAAACCGACAAATCCCACTAGTTAAAGTGTTATGGAGACGTGATAAGACAGAAGAGGCTACGTGGGAGACGGAGGATAAGATGAGAAAGTTCCATCCCGAATTATTTCCGAGCAATCAGTGAATCCGAGGACGGATTCTTTTAAGGGGGAGAGGTTGTGACGCCCCGATATTTCGGTCGTACAGGTATGACGTATGTGTTTACCAAATTGCGCGAATTAATTATTTATACGTGTTTTATATATTTAATTTTATTTTATATATTAAATGTTAATTTTTATATATATTAAGTTAGTTAATATTATATATATATGAATTAGCGGATATATATATATTTTTAATGTTAATAATTATATCTATATATTAAATCGTGCAATTGTTTTAGTTATATTATATTATTAAAATATTTAATTATTTGAAAATATTTGAATTTGAATTTATATGAATTTTCTTTGAACTATTTGCGCTTGAATGACTTAATTGCTTGCCGTTTCTACGTGAAATGAATTCAGAATTTCGTGCAAATTTAATATGTTGGACTTATATGTGTTATGAATATGAATATATGATCATTTCATGTTTTCGGGTTCGTTTGCATACGTTTCGAATTTATTTTGATTTTTGGAATCCAAATCGGGGGCTAACGAGTAATTAGCGCAACCTTGGTTCCGTATTTAATATCTTGAGCTAGGAAACTCGAATTCGAGTTTCGTCACCTTCGTTGAACTCGTATTGAAAATTCGAGTTTGATGAACTTAACCTTATATTTTTCCAAATTTATTTGAACCTCCGAAATTCAACCGAAACATGCAACGGGAACCAAATCTGCCACCTTTTACCAAATAAATCATAATTTATTCATTTGTTGACCAAATTAACCATGGTTTGAGCCTATGGAACCCTAACTCAACCCTCTATCTGATCCTACACTCCTTAACCGAACCACACCCTCTCATTTGGATAAGATCAGCTCCTCATCCCCTGCATTCCAGAAAATCCCGTAACTCAAGCCCTCCTTGGAGATTCAAGCTCAAATCTCCTCCAACCTTCAACCAATCCACAAGGTAAGCTTAGGGTTGTAATATACATTCCTTATGAGTCATTTTGATTCATTCCTCCCCAATTTTGAGCATGTTTTCATGAGTTTTGAAGATGATGAATGAATAGTTAGGTTAGGCTTCAATTCTTGAATCCTTGATGTTGCTTGCTTTATGAGCTGAATTGAGGCATGTTTGTTGAGCTTTTGAACTCCTTAACTTCAGTATTTTCCTTATCTTTCATGTTACTTGAGCCTAGCATGAATTACCATTGTTGATTTTCATGAAAACTTGAAGAAATGTGCAGAAAATAATCTGCTCTTCCTTGCCCAGCTGCTGTCACGTTTTGGGGACTGAAATGTTGGGATTTTTGTGTTCTTTTTCATGTATTATGGCATGGCTTTGTAGTATATATGTTGCTCTATGTGTATCCCTTGTTGTGCCTTGGTTTTGGGTCAGTTTTCAGCTGCAAAGATGAAGAACAAACCGCCGTTCACGAGCTGCTGCTGCTGTTGCGTTTTTGCCTTGTCTTTCTTTGCCTTTTATTTGATCCTTTGGTCTCCTTTATGTCTTATTTATGTTATTTAATTGCTCCAGTACATGTTACATTTCATGACTTCAATTTTAATATGAATTGTCCTGCACCTACGTGAAATATGACCTTTTGCTCTCTATTTGCAATACATGAATGTATATGTGGTTTAATTGATTTGTTTTATATTTTCTTTACCCCTCTATGATATTTATAATTTATTAATATGTTAAATAGAGTGATTTGAGCATTTTATTAAATTTATGGATTCATTTGACGTGAAATGTGAAAGATATGAACTCGTTTGAATACGAATGCTTCATTGAATGAATGAAATGAACGTTTATATGTCTTTAAGACATTAATAGTGCACATGAACATGTTCATTACATAACATACTTTTTTATGCATTCATATCATGATCATTTCATTACCGAGCGTCTTAATTGGTCATTTTGAGTCTCACTTCACCTTTCTTGCACAGATTTTGATCCGGTTGGAGACGAGGTCAATCCTTGAGGCTTTTGTGTCTTCTTTTGACGGTTTAAGGTGGGTTTCTCTACTAATAGTTATCTTGACCCTATCTAACCCTTATGTGACCGTTTTAAGCCAAAAGTTATATTTATATTTATCGAGTCTTTTAAAGAGTCTTATGATTTTCGATTGTTAAGCCTTCTTCATGAAAACCTACCTTATGTTTTGGCGAGATTGCATGTATGTTATGATCACGGGCCCCGGAGCTTAGTGTATCGTGGTAAGCCGGGGAGGCAAGGGCCGATGGTGAACTAGTTCCAACCATTTTACGTCGAAACGGATCTCGTCAGGAGTTTTGACGAGAAAACGCTAGTCAGGCTTTTGAGGATTCATGTACCTCACTAGCCATTATGTATGAGGTGGTCGAGTCTTGCAAACTCGTCCACCACCGGAGGAAGAAGGTGTATATGAATGATTATGATCATTATGTATGTGCACATATGTTATGTATGACAACTTATGAATTTATGAATATGATTACACGAGGAGAAGGTAGGAGATGATGCACGCCCACTCGCCGGGCCTTAAACCCTATGTTAATTATGAATGAATATGATAGTCGTAATCCCATGGATGTTTTATTTGTTTTGCCCGCTTGGGAAATTTCTTATCAAACTTCTATGGGATTAGAGCTTGCATGTATATGTTTCAATTTCGCGATATTTATACTTATGCCCCGCTTTTATACCCACCAGTCTCTTTTAGACTGAACCCGGTTTGTTTTCAGTTGTTTCGTGCAGGTTTGGAGGTGCTAGGCGGGAATTCGAGTCGTCTAGGTCTTGCATTTGTGTCTAGCATTTCCTTTACACTCATTTGCACTTATATTTTGTATTTTGGATTAGTATGGAGCGACTTATGCTATTTTGAGCCATGATGGCATTACTACTACTTATTGTATAGGTTGATCTATTTTTGGAGCTTGGATGCTCAATGTGAATATTTATGTTTATTGCTTCCGCTATTGCATTTGTTTCTCGATTTTAATTCATGTTGGTTATTGTTTGGTTTAAGGGTTAGCTTCCGCCTAGCTTAGCGTGTGTGTTGTGTCCTCGTTCGCCGTGATTTGGCACATGTAGGAATTTTCCATTTCCTATGCGGGTCGGGTCTCGGTGCGGGGGATGTGGCGCCTCACGCTCGGGCGTTACATCCTTTAAGTGGTATCAGAGCCAAGGGTTGCAAAACCCGGGCTCTAGTGTCGTGTGAGTCAGTTTAGGTCGTTCGGCTTTAGGACTAATTGACAATGTGATTGCATATGCATCTCTTATGCATTTTATACGTGCTTATGTGCTCTATACTTCGATCTTGATTGAACTAATTGCATTTTCATGCATTAACTAAGGATAGCACGCATTTCAGTGTTTTCTGAACAGGATGCCCCCGCGTAGACATCGTGAGAGATCACCGGGGCGACGCCGACATCGTGATCGATCTCCTACACCACAACAACAAGAACAACAACCACAACCGCCTCCGATGGATATAGGAAACTTTATGGAAGCGGTATTTAATTATGTCGAGCATAGGAGAGCTCAAGCTCCCCCACCACAACCCGTTGAACAACCGGCTCCGTTGAATAACAACAATCATAGGGATCCTCATGGGATATTTCTAAGTTACAACCCTCCACGGTTTTCTGGCTCAATTGATGATGAGATATCGGAGGGATGGCTGACGAGAATAGAAAGGATATTTGGAGTTCGACAATTTACCACCCTAGAGAAGGTTCAGTTCGCCGTATTTCAATTGGATGGCGAAGCTTATGATTGGTGGGAGAGGTCGAGGGAGAAGTTAGAGGTTGATGAAGAGGAGATTACGTGGGAAGTCTTCAAAAGAGAGTTTCGAGAGTGTTTTGTGCCCGAGGTGGTGAGAGAGAGAAAGGAGCAAGAATTCATGAACTTGAAGCAGGGTAGCCGTTCAGTGGCTCAGTACATTGCCATTTTTAACCGACTTGGAAAGTATGCACCTCATATCACGAGGGATGAAAAGAGGAAGGCGAAGAAGTTTATTGTCGGACTTAGACAGGATCTGAGGCATGACCAAGCTGGACATAATTACTTATCCTTTGTTGAGACTGTACAGAGAGCTTTGGAACAAGAGGAGGAATTCAAGAAGAAAGATCCGATTTTCAAGGCTCCTATGGGACGAGGATCGGGGTATGGTAAGAGGCCTATGGTACAAGCGGCTCCATCTACACAAGGTCTTTTCAAGAAACCTAAGTTTGGAGGGCAAGTTTCTCAGAATGCTCCGCCTCGATTGATGGCTCCTAAAACTCAGCAGACTTCGAGTGAGGATCGATTGTCTAAGATGCCATGTACGCATTGCGGAGGTCCAACCCACAACTTCTACAATTGTTGGAAAAGACTGGGCTTATGTATCATCTGTGGGAAAGCGGATCACATGGCGAATACGTGTCCTGACAAGAACCCGGGATTTCAGAAAGGAGTTCCAAAGCCTATGATTTGAGCTCGTGCTTATGCCCTTGAGGGCGAGGAGCAGGATGCAGAGGTTGATCCGACAGCCGTGGTGGAAGGTACCATATGCATTCACGCCACGAACATTCATGCATTATTTGATCCGGGTGCGACGCACTCTTTTATATCTCGTGATTTATGTGCTTCTCTGTGCCTACCTGTTATATGTGCCAATTCTTGTTATTTTGTGAGTTCTCCTCTTGGAGGAAATTTGCAGACGGATCAAGTGGTTCGGGGTTGTTCGGTTTTGATAAAAGGGAAAGATTATCCAGCCGATTTCATCATGATGTCTATGAAGAGATATGGGGTAATCTTCGGTATGGATTGGTTATACCGGCATCGGGCCGAGGTTTATTGTTTTAAGAAGAAGATTAAGTTGGGGAAAGAGTTGATTGGAGAAGTGGGATCGAAGAATGTACCTCTCTTATCTTTTATGGAAGCTCATAAGCTAATGAGAGAAGGGGCTATGGGATTTGTTGCTTATCTTCTCAATAAGCTAAAGGATCAAATTAAGTTTGAGGAGACCGCCGTGGTTAAGGATTTTCCCGACGTGTTTCCGGAGAATTTGGGTTCGTTGCCACCGGATCGTGAGATAGAATTCGTTATAGATTTATATCCGGGATCAGAACCGTATTCTAAGACTCCGTATAGAATGGCTCCGGCGGAGTTGAAGGAATTGAAAATTCAGCTTGAGGAATTACTTAAGATTGGATATATTCGGCCGAGTTCATCTCCGTGGGGTGTTTCGGTTCTCTTTGTTAAGAAGAAAGATGGATCGTTAAGAATGTGTATAGATTACCGGGAGCTTAATCGGGTGACTATCAAGAACAAGTATCCGTTACCTCACATTGAAGAATTGTTTGATATGTTACAAGGCTCGGGTGTTTATTCGAAATTGGATTTAAGGCAAGGTTACTATCAGTTGAAAATCCGGGAAGAAGATATACCTAAGACAGGATTTAATACCCGGTATGGACATTATGAATTCACTGTGATGCCTTTCGGTTTAACTAATGCTCCCGCAGCATTCATGGATATGATGCATCGGACTTTTCGGCCTTATTTGGATAAATTCGTGGTAATCTTCATCGATGATATTCTGGTTTATTCGAGGAATCCGGAAGATCATGCCAGGCATCTCAGATTGGTTTTGGAGATATTGAGAGAGCACCGGTTGTATGCGAAGTTTAGTAAGTGTGAGTTTTGGATCGACTGGGTTCCTTTTCTAGGTCATATTGTCTCGAGTAAGGGTTTGGAAGTAGATCCTTCGAAGATAGAGACGGTTATTCAGTGGCAGAGTCCGAAAAATGCTTCCGAGGTCAGAAGTTTCTTGGGTTTAGCTGGGTATTATCGAAGATTTGTTAAGGATTTCTCTAAGATCGCAGCTCCTTTAACTCGGTTGACAAAGAAAGAAGTTAAGTTCGATTGGGACGAGGCATGTGAGGCAAGTTTTCAACTCTTGAAGGAGAAATTGACCAATGCACCCGTATTAGCACTCCCTGAAGGCACGGAAGGATACATGGTTTACACGGACGCCTCGAAAGAAGGGTTGGGATGTGTTTTGATGCAGAATGGTAGGGTGATAGCCTATGCCTCGAGGAAATTGAAGAATCATGAACAAAATTATCCCACCCACGATCTCGAGCTAGCAGCGGTGATCTTTGCTTTGGGAAAGTGGAGACACTACTTATATGGAATTCCTTTCGAGATCTTTTCTGACCACAAAAGTCTTCAGTACTTATTTTCTCAGAAGGAGTTGAATAAAAGACAAAGGAGATGGATGGAGACTTTAGCGGATTATGAGTGTACAATCCGATACCATCCCAGGAAAGCTAATGTAGTCGCGGATGCACTTAGCAGAAAGGCTAGTGTGTCTAGTGTGAAAGTGGAAGTTGAAGATGAATCCGAATTTTTCAAGTTGAGAGCAAGTGTTCGGAATATTACGGTACAACCGGATCTTCAACCAAGAGTTCCCCCAAAGCTGACATTTCAAATGACACGGCCGTGTTGAGTTTACAAAGGAAACGGACACGGCCGTGTCCGAGGTTTAAAATCAGAAAAATTCAAAGTCGAGGGCTTGACACGGCCGTGTTGAGTTTTCAAAGCGTTTGGACACGGCCGTGTCCGAGATTAAATTCAGAAAAAATCAAAGTCGAGAGCCCAACACGGCCGTGTCCATTTTCAGTTCAAAGCTGACACGGCCGTGTCAGCTCGTCGTCTTCACAAGAGAAACAGAGCATAAGCTCTGTTTCTTCGAGGGAAAAGCTTGCAAAACAGGGCAGCAACAAGGAAGCTCTTTTTGTACCACTTAGACATGTATTCAAGTCATATAATTCACATATAACATGCAATCCATTCATATGTGCAAGAATTCATAATCAAAATTGGCAAAAGATCACCCAAATTCAAGCTTTCATCAATGGAAGCTTCAAGCTCCATTAATGGCAACTCATGCTATACTCAACCAACACCAAATCTTAGCATCTAGAAATGATAAGGAAGCTTCAAGCAACACTTTCCATGCATCAACTATCACTGAAAACCAAGGAAAGACATGGAACCAAGAATTCATACCATTTGATTCATTTCAAGCTTTTTCTCATAACACATGATTCCCCAACCCATACCAAGATATAATCGGAAGAAAATGGAGAGGAGAATCAGAGAAAAACAATCCATATCTTACCTTGGAAGAAGATTGAACAAGAGTTGATCTTGAGCTTAGGGTTATGCGTAAGGGACAAATGCTGATATTAAGTGATAAAATGGGTAGAATACGGGTCGGTTCAAGTCCGGTTCTTTTAGTAAACGGTTCAACAAGTTACAAGGTCAAGGCTATGGAAAGGTTCGTTGTCGAAGGTTCAAACGATATCGAAAAAGTATAAGGTCAAGTTTAATGGATAGGTATCGTCGAAACAAGTTCAATGCCGGTTACGGATCTCGATTAGAGGTCCGGAGCTCAAGATATCGCGAAAACCGTTCAGGGTTGCCTATATACAAATAGGTCCCTAAACTTTCAAAAAGTGGCAATTAAGCCCAAACTCAATTTCCAATTGAGTCCAAAACATTGAAATAAGTTACAATCAAGTCCGCGAATTACACGAAACATATAATTTTATTCAATTAACACCGAATTCACAAAATTCACATTCTCACAAATTCGTTCATATATTCATAGCTCAAATAGGAATTCAAATATAAAATTAAACAATTAAATCAAATTAGAAACGAATTCAATTAATAAAACAAGATATAAACTCATATAATTAAATGTAATTGCGCACGTAACTCTTACCTGCACGTGTGAAAACACGGGGCGTTACAACCTCTCCCCCTTAAAGAGAATCCGTCCTCGGATTCATTGCTCGGTCGGAAACAACTCGGGATAGAACTTCTTCATTTTCTCTTCCGTTTCCCATGTAGCTTCTTCCGTCTTATCACTTCGCCACAATACTTTCACCAAGGGAAACCGTCTATTTCGAAGTTCCTGAAATTTCCGATCCAGAATCTTAACTGGTTTCTGAACAAAAGTGAGATTCGGTTCAAGCTCTGCTTCTTCAATCGGTATGATCACTGATTCATCGGGATAGTACTTCCGAAGTTGTGATACATGGAAGACATTGTGAATACCCGTTAGACTCGGAGGCAAATCCAATCTGTAAGCTGTATCTCCGATTCTCTCCAAAATCTCATAAGGTCCCAAATATCGGGGATTCAACTTTCCTCCTTTTCCAATTCGGGTAAATCCTTTCCGAGGTGAAGCTTTCAGGAATACCCTATCCCCAACTTCAAATTCAAGATCTTTCCTTCGCTTGTCTGCATAACTTTTCTGTCAATCTTGGGCTACTTTCATCCGTTGTCGGATAATTTGAACCTTTTCAATAGCATCTTGAATAGCTTTGGAAGGTTTAACTTTCCTTTCACCTCTTTGTACCCCTTCTTGCTTACTCCACTTCCATTCTTCCAAATCGAAAAACAATGGGGATCGACACTTTCTTCCATAAAGAAACTCATACGGTGCCATTTCTATAGAAGCTTGGTAACTGTTATTGTAGGCAAATTCAATCAAGGGCAATTGTTCATTCCATGAACTCGAGAAATCCAACGCACACGCCCTTAACATATCCTCAAGATATCTGATTAACCTTTCAGATTGCCCATCAGTCTGTGGATGAAAAGTTGTACTGAACTGAAGCTTAGTTCCCAAACACTTCTGTAACTCTTGCCAGAACTTAGAAGTGAATCTCGGATCCCTGTCTGAAACAATACTAGCTGGCACTCCATGTAACCGAACAATCTCATCACAATACCTCTTAGCCAACTTACCTATCTTATCTGACATCCGAACTGCAAGAAAATGTGTTGACTTGGTTAACCTGTCCACGATTACCCAAATTCCATCGAATCCACCTTTCACTCTAGGTAAACCCGATACAAAATCCATTGCTATCTATTCCCATTTCCATTCTGGAATAGGTAGTGGCTGTAACAATCCTGACGGCTTCTGATGCTCAGCTTTCACTAGCTGACAAGTCAGACAATGCTTCACATAATTCACTACGTCTCTCTTCAACCCGTTCCACCAATAATACTGTTTCAAGTCCCGATACATCTTGTTTCCACCAGGATGTACCGAATAGACAGTTTTATGAGCTTCATCCAAAATAGCTCTTCTCAACTCCGTTGGAACTACCACTCTGTCCTTAAATCGAAAGATTCCCGTATCATCGAATCCAAACGGACACCCGGAGTCTGATCGAGCCTTCTCAATCAACTTCTGAATCTCAACATCCGTCCGTTGTGCCTCAAATATCTGTTGTCTTAACTCTGGACGTACTGAGATGTTACCAATACGAGCCTTTATCTTAACCAACTCCATTGGTTGTCCAATATTTACCTTCAAATTGGATACACTAGCCTTCCTGCTCAATGCATCCGCGACCACGTTAGCTTTACCCGGGTGATACTTAATCACACAATCATAATCCTCGAGAGTCTCCATCCACCTTCGTTGCCTTCTATTCAACTCCTTCTGAGAGAATAAGTACTGAAGACTCTTGTGATCGGTAAAAATCTTAAAAGAAGTTCCATACAAATAATGTCTCCACTTCCCTAAGGCAAAAATCACCGCTGCAAGTTCCAGGTCATGAGTGGGATAATTCTTCTCATGCTCTTTCAATTTCCTAGAGGCATAAGCAATTACTTTCCCATTCTGCATCAAAACACAACCTAAGCCTTCATGGGAAGCATCCGTATACACCACAAACCCTTCAATACCATCCGGAAGTGCAAGTATCGGTGCAGAAGTTAACTTATCCTTCAAGAGCTGAAAATTAGCTTCACACTTCTCATCCCATTTAAACTGAACCTCTTTCTTGGTTAATCGGGTTAACGGAGCCGCAATCTTAGAAAAATCCTTAACAAATCTTCGGTAATAACCGGCTAAACCCAAGAAACTTTGGATCTCAGAAACATTCTTAGGACTCTGCCACTGTGAAACTGCCTCTATTTTCGAAGGATCCACTTCTAATCCTTTGCTCGAAATAATATGTCCCAAGAAACTCACCCTATCAATCCAAAACTCGCATTTACTGAATTTGGCATAAAGTTGGTTATCTCTTAAAGTCTCCAATACCAATCTCAAATGCCGAGCATGATCCTCTTCTGACCTTGAGTATACCAAAATATCATCGATGAAAATCACAACAAACTTATCCAAATACGGCCGGAAAATCCGATGCATCATGTCCATAAAAGCTGCCGGCGCATTAGTTAATCCAAATGGCATCACCACGAATTCATAATGTCCATACCGGGTATTAAATCCTGTCTTAGGAATATCTTCCTCCTTAATCTTTAACTGATAATATCCTTGCCTTAAATCAAGCTTGGTATACACCCTTGACCCTTCTAGCATGTCAAACAAATCCTCTATATTAGGCAATGGATATTTATTCCTTACAGTCATCCGATTCAACTCCCGGTAGTCAATACACATCCTTAAGGTTCCATCTTTCTTCTTAACAAAGAGAACCGGCGCGCCCCACGATGACGAACTTGGCCGAATATAACCATTCTTGAGAAGATCTTCCAGCTGAACTTTTAACTCCTGTAACTCTGCCGGTGCCATCTGGTAAGGAGTCTTAGAATAAGGTTCAGATCCCGGATATAAGTCTATTACAAATTCGATCTCTCGATCCGGAGGCAAAGAACCTAAAACTTCGGGAAACACCTCAAGATATTCCTTCACCACTTCTGTCTCTTCGAGTTTCGCCTGATCTTTCGGCTTATTCAAGATATAGGCAATAAATCCCGTTGCCCCATTCCTTATCAACTTATGAGCCTCAGTAAACGACAACAGAGGTGTAATCTCTGATTCTTTCCCCACTGTCACTTCTTCTCCCAACTTAACTGTCTTGGTGAAACAATCAACCGTGGCGTGGTACCGAAACAACCAATCCATTCCCAGAATAACCCCAAATCTGTTCATCGGCATTACCACCAAATCTGCTCGATATACTCTGCCTTCAAACCCAAACACACAATCTCTGACCACCCGATCCGTCTCAAGACTGCCACCCAACGGCGAACTCACCACATAATAAGCATTTAAGCACGTAACAGGTAAACACAAAGTATCAATTAATTTGCAAGAAATAAAAGAATGAGTAGCGCCAGGGTCAAATAATGCATGTGTGTTCGTGTTATGGATGCATATCGTACCTTCCACCATAGCATTAGGATTGGCTTCCACATCTTGCTCTTCACCCGCAAGGGCATATGCATGAGCTGGGATCATCGGCCTTTGAGCTCCCGGTTGATAGCCCGGAGTCTTATCTGGACAAGTATTGGCCATATGCGTCGTTTTCCCGAAAATCAGACACTGTCCCAACCTCCTTCTGCAAGTGTTGTAGGTGTGAGTCGGGCCTCCACAAAATAGACATGGTGACCTATCATGCCGAGGATCAGAAGTAGCTGGAGGTGCTTGTGGCTTTAGCGGTGCAGCTCCTGTAGGTCGAAACCTCTTAGCTTGCCCTTGAAATGGCTGAGGAGGAGATACCATAGGTCTTTTCCCTTTTCCAAACCCCGATCCTTGTCCCATTTGCATACGAGGTAAGGGGTCCTTTTTCTTATACTCCTCTTCCAACACCAATGCCCTTTGTATAGTGTCAGCAAAAGATTCAAAGTTATGGCCGGCGTGCCCGTGTCTCAGATCCTGTCTCAATCCAGCTATAAACCTCTTTCCCTTTCTCTTTTCATCCCTTGTAATGTGAGGTGCATACTTGCCAAGCCGATTGAAAAGAGAAATATACTGAACCACCGTCTGCGTCCCTTGCTTTAAATCCATAAATTCTTGTTCTTTCCTTTCTCGAACGACTTCAGGAACAAAGGCTTCTCTAAACTCCCTTACAAAGACTTCCCAATTGACTTCTTCCCCTTCCACTTCGAGCTTCTCTCGGGTGCGTTCCCACAAATCATAAGCCTCTCCATCCAATTGGAAAATAGCAAATTGAGCTTTCTCTTGAGAGGTAAATTGTCTAACATTGAAAATCCTCTCAATCCGAGTGAGCCATCCTTCCGATATCGCATCATCCACCGAACCGGAAAATCTTGGAGGATTATAACTCAAAAACAACCCATGATGATCTCTCGGGTTATTTGGAGGAGGTGCTTGATGTTCAGGCTGCGGTTGTACTGGAGGATCCTGAGCCCTTCTATGTTCCACATAGTTATATACCGCCTCCATAAAGTGCTCCATATTCATAGGCGGTTGTGGAGGATTAGGAGAACGATCTCTATGATGATGACGATCCGGAGACCTTTCCCGATATCTTCTAGGAGGCATCCTATCAATTCAAACACTAACATGCATGCTAATTTTAGTTCACGCGTGACAATGCAATAAATTCAATCAATCATTCAAGTCAAGAATCAAAACACCTTATCATACAAAAATGCAAATGCTCCAAATTATCATATTCCTACAGCCGAACGACCTACTGACTCCACACGACACTAGAACCCTGGTTTTGCAACCCTGGGCTCTGATACCACTCAAAGGATGTAACACCCAAGCGCGAGACGTCACATCCCCCGCACCATGACCCGACCCATATACGAAATGGATTTCCATACACGTGCCGAATCATAGCGAACGGAGACATACACACTCGCTAAGCCAGGCGGGACTAGCCTATAACTTAAACCCCAACAACAATCAAAGTAACAACAGAGCAATAGAAAAGCGGAAGCAATCATTCATATATTATATATTGAGCTAAATGCTCTAGGTACCAACATGTAATTCATATATTGAGCTATACGCTCTATGTGCCAATATTTCATGTAAGATACATATAGGTACCATATCCATGTACGCTCCATACATATACAAAATCCAAAAGTGAACAAAATGTAATCATATGCGTGTAAAGGAAAGGCTAGACACGATGCAAGACTCTCCCTGACTGGTATCCCGCCTAGCATCCCCCTTTCCAGCAAAAACAACTGAAACAACTCCGGGTTCAGTCTTAGACAGACTGGTGGGTATAAAAAGATAGGCATAATATCATAATAGTGCGGAATTTAAACACGTACATGCAAATTATAATCCTTATTCGAGGTTTTGAATCCTTTTTTCCCCAAGTGGGAAAATAAATACAACGAATAGGATTATAACAATTCATTTCATTCATTAGGTCATTAATAGCCCGGCGAGAGGCCGTTCAATTCATTATCTCCAACCACCACCTCGTCCAATTCATTAATCATTCATTCATTCATTCATTCGTTCATGCATTCTTTCTTTCGTGCACATTCATTAGAACATTCATTCGTTCATTCATAGACTCCTTTTTCCTCCGGGTAGGGAACGGGTTTGCAAGGCCCGAACCCTCATTCATTAATGCTAGAGGGGTACATGAATCCCCAAAAGCGCGGGACCCCTTTCATTCACTAATCTCCTAGTGAAATCCAGGTTGCCGAAATTGTTGGAACTAGTATAAATGGATTCCCGTCAGCCGATGCTTCCCCGGTTCACCATTACACTAAGTCCCGGGCCCTCATTCATTGTGATCACTCAATCATTACTCGCCAAAATATTTGGTAGGATATTCAAGAAAAAGGCTTTCGTTTAAAACATTTGCTCATTAAAACTTGGTATAAATACCTATATAGGGTTTTGGCCAAAATCTTGCACATTAGGTGTTCGGGGTCATATTGTTATCTAATAGAAGAAAAACCCACCTGGTAGACAAAAAGAACCCGACAAAGCTCTCACTGCCCGACCTCGTCACCCACTGGATCAAGATCTGTGTGACAAAGGTAGTGTGAGACTCGATCATGACCACATTAGACGCTCGGCTATGCAATATCATGCTATGGAATGCTTAAAATGCAATAATATGTTCAATTATTGTGACGCCCCGATATTTCAGTCGTACAGGTATGACGTATGTGTTTACCAAATTGTGCGAATTAATTATTTATACGTGTTTTATATATTTAATTTTATTTTATATATTAAATGTTAATTTTTTTATATATTAAGTTAGTTAATATTATATATATATGAATTAGCGGATATATATATATTTTTAATGTTAATAATTATATCTATATATTAAATCGTGCAATTGTTTTAGTTATATTATATTATTAAAATATTTAATTATTTGAAAATATTTGAATTTGAATTTATATGAATTTTCTTTGAACTATTTGCGCTTGAATGACTTAATTGCTTGCCGTTTCTACGTGAAATGAATTCAGAATTTCGTGCAAATTTAATATGTTGGACTTATATGTGTTATGATTATGAATATATGATCATTTCATGTTTTCGGGTTCGTTTGCATACGTTTCGAATTTATTTTGATTTTTGGAATCCAAATCGGGGGCTAACGAGTAATTAGTGCAACCTTGGTTCCGTATTTAATATCTTGAGCTAGGAAACTCGGATTCGAGTTTCGTCACCTTCGTTGAACTCGTATTGAAAATTCGAGTTTGATGAACTTAGCCTTATATTTTTCCAAATTTATTTGAACCTCCGAAATTCAACCGAACGGGAGACCACACACTCTCTAGGCTAGGCGGAGCTAAAACAAACTCAGAGCGCGCGATAAATAAAACAAATAGCGGAAACAAGGAGTTCTAGGAATATAAAAATTTCAAAATTAACATATACATCAAAAGATCGAATGTACGTAACCATAACAATTCATATCTCAAAACAAAAATTCATAACATGATTAATTCATTAAATACAAGACAAAATGAATGTAATGCACCTAGCACGACCTAAACCCAAAAGTGAGACTCGAACGACCCACTTCTCCGCCTAGCTCGTGCTCAAAAGACCTGCAAACTAAAAGTGGGAAAAGGAGAGGTGTCAGTCACATCTCGACTGAGTGAGGGGGCTAACGCACACCCACACCGTATACATATAGATAGCAAAGCACATAAAAGATAAAGGTTATGAACCGGGTATAGGTTTTTGCACACCAAATCATTTTCAAAGAACATTACATATCATATACGTATACATTTCATATTCCTTAACAAATACATTAACATAAAGTCTCTATTCCCGTTTCATAATCCAACCATTTCATAAGCTCGGCGAGTACGAGCAGAAATCCCATCCTGGGCTCCTCATTACATTACATTACAAAACAGAAATCACATTCAATCCCCTTCTCCGGTGATTGAAGAGTCCGTCGACCCTAGCCATCCATTACATTATACATTCCTCGAGGGGTGATTAACCCACACGAGTGCCGTTACACATTATACATTATACATTCCTCGAGGGGTAGCTAGCCCACACGAGTCCTCCCCGGTTCATTCCAAAGGCATCAAGAGCACCGCGACTTCCCCAACCTCCCTAGGGTCGTACGTAGTACCTTGGATGGAGAACGTGTACAGAGGTCATAACCGGCGACCCCATGGTCGTCCTGGGTCCCCCTTACCCACATGTCCGGGGCCCAACATTACCATTACATTACCTTACCTTACCTTACCTTACCTTTCATTGCATTGCATTCTCATTACAAACCATTAACATTACGAACATTAGCATTACACTTCCATAAACAATAAACATTCATTAAAATATAAGCTTATATATGCTCATAGATATAGCCCTTTCAAAAGTCAAAACTTGATAACAAGATCATAAACATATTGTAAATTACACATATTTAACTATATATATAATATATAGTCGCATGCGGGTTAGAAAACGAACATTCAAGGGTCTTAGGTCGCTTAACTAAAAAGAAAAGAACCTAAACCTCACCTTTGAACAAAAGTTTAGTGTGGTGCGAGAAAACGATCCCAAACAACTTAAACTCCGGGCACGACTCCTCCTGGAAGCACCCCTGAGACAAAAAAACGCAACACTAAAGACTTAGACTCAAACGTGTACCACTTAGACGTACGGCGATGCATATGAATGCAATGAATGCAAGAAAGTATCAAATCAACACTTAAACGTTAACAAATTTCATTTCACGTTTTCCCTTCAATATCATAGCATAAATTTCATATCGATATCATAACATATTGGTTATTCATTAATCAATATCATAGGATAAGCTTAGAAGCAAAAGAAACCACTTAGTGTCAAAGGAATAAAGAAAGGTACCATTTAAAACGTTCAAATTCATATCACGTAAAATTCACATGAAATGAATCCATAAAATTAATTGAAAACATTTAACATATAATATGACATATTCATATAGCATATAAGTCATAAGAAATTAAAAGAAGGCATTTAAAGAGCATGAAATTAAATACGGAAATCATGCACGAGAGATCAAATTATTCAAGTTCATAACATATAAAATTTTAATAAAACAAACACCTAATTAAAATTATAATATATCATACATTATATTACATTTATAATATATAATATAACACATATATATATATATATATATATATATATTATACACACTCACGTACTTGCAACCACATGCATAAACCATGCATTATATTTATATATATACATATACAAATACACACGTACACACCAACACCCATGCATGCACATAATTTAAGCTTTATATAAATACATATATATACTAGCACACACACCCAACAGCCATGCATGCACACACTAACACATACACATTCATGCACAACCAAGCACACAAGCACATAGCAGCCCCTACGTTTCTGCATCAAGTCCCCGGTCGGCGACTTTTCCCTGCAAATTCTCCTCGCCCGGGGAGAAGTAAAACAGCAGCAGCAGTTCGGCAGTTACAACAGCTAAAAACAGGGGAGGAATGCAGGCAAACGTAGCAGCAAAAGTGCAGGCAAAGCAGCAGTTTAAAGACCAACTTTCATGCATAAATTCAAGCCCACAATAACCCAAAGATAGCAGCTCAGTCACGCAACAACTAGAAGCCCATGACAGCAGTTTATTTGCACTAAAATCCCATGTTTCAACATGTAACAGCAGCAACAACATAATAGAAGCAATAACAGCAGCTAGTTATAAAATCATGCTCCAATTCCCATACAAAACAACCACAAAACTGACAGCAACACGCAGCTGTGACAGCAGCTCAATCGAAGCAAAAACAGGGGAGAAAAAGTAGCAGCAACTGAGCAAGAACTAACAGCAAGTTTATGTCATGAACTAAGGCACAAAACAGTAGCAAGACAGCCCCTAATTAATCACATATCAGTGGCAAAACTGACAGCAACAAGGAAGAAAGAACCTCAACACATTTCAAGCTTTAAAGCTTGTAAAAATCCCCCGTTTTTCTTCCAAACGACAGAGCAATTCATAGCAGCAGGTAAAGGTATGAAACAGCAATTAAAACCACACAAATTAGGCTCAAGAATCATGCAAATCATCCATGTATGTACATGCTAGCATATATATTCAAGAATTCCACTTAACCTAACTATTCATCAAGTATGGCTTAATCATGGATTTTCTAACAAAATAAATGATTCAAGTAAGGCAAAATGATCACAAGAACATGGAGATTAAGACTCATACCTTGATCTTGAAGAAGAAGCAAAGGATCGGATGGTTTGGTTCAAAGATTGGCCAAAAGTGGAGGTTTCCTTCTCTTTCTTTCTTTCCTCTTCCTCTTCTCGTTTTTCCCCTCTTTTCTCCCAATGTGAATCGATCAGCAGGTATGGGAGAGGGATAGGAATGGTTTAGGTTGAGATTAAGTCAAAGAAACGATTAGGAATTAGGTTTACTAGCTCAATCATAGGTCATAGGGGCGTAATGGGCACGAGTAGCTGAAATCTGCTCCGTCGGGGGTCGAAACGACATCGAAAAATTACGAAACTTGTTCCATTGTATCCGGGTCGTCGAAAGGAGTTGAACATCGAAGACGGGGCTCGAATCCGAGTGCCGTAGCTCAAGATATAAATTAAAACGTGCACACATGTACTAAAATGACTCATTTTTCAAATGAGTTCAAAACTTTCAAAAAGTTGCAAATAGGTCCAAATTCGAATTTCCAATTAAATCCAATAATTTTAAAATCATACAATTACATCCTTAAATCACGTATTTCACATAATTCACGAAATTAGCATGCTCGGGAATAAAATTCACATATCATAAATTCATAATTTACAAGAATTCACATCATAATCTAAATTCGGGCATATTCTTGACATTTAAATCACATATTTCATATTATTTCAAATAATTCATATAAGAAAAATTAGAAATAAATAAGAATGCATCAAATATAAATGAAAATAAATACAATTACGGAAAATAAACTCACATGTGGTACAAACCTGTACATGCGAACGAGCGGGGTGTCACACGCTCGGCTATGCAATATCATGCTATGGCAAAATGCAATAATATGTTCAATTATGGTTATGAATATCATAGAATTCAATTAAACACATAATTCACCAAGTTTCGTTCATTATACGGTAAAACCGTATTCATTCCCGTTCGTATCATTCATACTTTCATACTTTCATTCATATGGTCATCAATATCATATATCAATCATAAAACATAGCTTTAATACATTCACGTTACATACAATTCACAAATACTAGCAATAAATGCAAAACAAGCAATAAAAGAGTTCCCCCAAAGCTGCCATTTCAAATGACACGGCCGTGTCCGAGGTTTAAAATCAGAAAAATTCAAAGTCGAGGGCTTGACACGGCCGTGTTGAGTTTTCAAAGCGTTTGGACACGGCCGTGTCCGAGATTAAATTCAGAAAAAATCAAAGTTGAGAGCCCAACACGGCCGTGTCCATTTTCAGTTCAAAACTAACACGGCCGTGTCAGCTCGTCGTCTTCACAAGAGAAACAGAGCATAACAGGGCAGCAACAAGGAAGCTCTTTTGTACCACTTAGACATGTATTCAAGTCATATAATTCACATATAACATGCAATCCATTCATATGTGCAAGAATTCATAATCAAAATTGGCAAAAGATCACCCAAATTCAAGCTTTCATCCATGGAAGCTTCAAGCTCCATTAATGGCAACTCATGCTATACTCAACCAACACCAAATCTTAGCATCTAGAAATGATAAGGAAGCTTCAAGCAACACTTTCCATGCATCAACTATCACTGAAAACCAAGGAAAGACATGGAACCAAGAATTCATACCATTTGATTCATTTCAAGCTTTTTCTCATAACAAAATATCCCCAACCCATACCAAGATATAATTGGAAGAAAATGGAGAGGAGAATGAGAGAAAAACAATCCATATCTTACCTTGGAAGAAGATTGAACAAGAGTTGATCTTGAGCTTAGGGTTAGATTGATCAAACAAGGGTTTTCTTCAAGCTTCTCCTTGGCCTCTTGAGATGATGATGATCGATGAAATGAAATGGATAAGGGACAAATGCTGATATTAAGTGATAAAATGGGTAGAATACGGGCCGGTTCAAGTCCGGTTCGTTTAGTAAACTGTTCAACAAGTTACAAGGTCGAGGCTATGGAAAGGTTCATTGTCGAAGGTTCAAACGATATCGAAAAAGTATAAGGTCAAGTTTAATGGATAGGTATCGTCGAAACAAGTTCAACGCCGGTTACGGATCTCGATTTCGAGGTCCGGAGCTCAAGATATCGCGAAAACCGTTCAGGGTTGCCTATATACAAATAGGTCCCTAAACTTTCAAAAAGTGGCAATTAAGCCCAAAGTCAATTTCCAATTGAGTCCAAAACATTCAAATAAGTTACAATCAAGTCCGCGAATTACACGAAACATATAATTTCATTCAATTAACACCGAATTCACAAAATTCACATTCTCACAAATTCGTTCATATATTCATAGCTCAAATAGGAATTCATATATAAAATTAAACAATTAAATCAAATTAGAAACGAATTCAATTAATAAAACAAGATATAAACTCATATAATTAAATGTAATTGCGCACGTAACTCTTACCTGCACGTGTGAAAACACGGGGCGTTACATTATCCCACTCATTCGAAAAGTCCAATATACAAGCCCTTAATAAATCCTCAAGAAACTTAATCACCCGTTCGGATTGTCCATCGGTTTGCGGGTGGAATGCGGTACTAAAACTCAACTTCGTACCCCATAATCTGTTAAGAACCTTCCACAACTTAGAAGTGAAACGAGGATCTCTATCCGAAATGATACTAGCGGGTATCCCATGCAATCTCACAATTTCTCTGTGATACAACTCCGCTAATTTCTCCACTTTATCGGTTGATCGAATCGGTAGAAAGTGTGCAGATTTGGTGAGGCGATCTACGACAACCCAAATTCCATCAAACCCCTTTCGAACCCTTGGAAGCCCGGTCACGAAATCCATGGTGACTTGTTCCCATTTCCACTCGGGTATCGGTATCGGTTGCAACTTTCCCGCCGGTAATTGATGTTCGGCCTTAACCCGTTGACAAACCACACATCTCTTAACAAAATTAGCCACATCCTTTCTCATTCCATGCCAACAAAAGTACTTCTTGAGATCCCGGTACATCTTGTTGCCACCCGGATGCATCGTATAGACGGTCCTATGTGCTTCTTCAAGCACTAACCTTTGCAATCCATCCGGTATACATACTCGGCCCTTGTACCTAAAGATCCCCAAATCATCAAATCCAAACATAGACTTCGGATTATCCTTTGCTCGAATGACTTGTCTTTGAATCCATTCATCGGTTGATTGTGCATCTAGAATCCTTTGCCTCAAATCCGATCTTATAGTGATGTTAGCCAACCTTGATTGCGAAACAAGGATCTTGGTTTCACCCTTACCAAAATCAACCTCAAGATTAGCAATCTTTGCTTTCCGACTCAAGGCTTCCATCCACCGACGTTGTCTCATGTTTAAATCCTTTTGTGTAAACAAGTAACGGAGACTCTTGTGGTCGGTGAACACCTCAAACTTAATTCCATAGAGGTAGTGTCGCCATTTCGCTATGGAAAATATCACCGCGGCCAGTTCAAGATCGTGTGTTGGGTAATTCTGCTCGTGCTCCTTTAATTTCCTCGAAGCATAAGCAATCACCCGACCATTTTGCATAAGCACGCATCCCAGCCCTTCCTTGGATGCATCGGTAAAAACTGAAAACCCATCCGAACCTTCCGGTAGAGTCAACACCGGAGTCGTTGTCAATTTCTCCTTAAGCACACGGAAGCTCTCTTCACAAGCTTCATCCCACACAAACTTTGTTTCCTTCTTAGTTAATCGTGTGAGAGGTGCGGCAATCTTAGAAAAATCCTTGACGAATCGGCGGTAATAACTTGCTAAGCCAAGAAAACTCCTTATTTCCGACACATTCTTTGGTTGCTCCCAAAGAGAAACTGTTTCTATCTTAGAAGGGTCCACTGAAATCCCATCACCAGAAATAATGTGTCCCAAGAATGATACCCGATCAATCCAGAAATCACATTTGCTAAACTTTGCGTACAATTTGTGTTCACGTAGCTTCTCAAGTACCAAACGAAGATGTAGAGCGTGTTCCTCAACCGACTTAGAGAAAACCAAGATGTCATCAATGAATATAACAACGAACTTGTCCAAGAACTCCTTGAAAACACGGTGCATTAAATCCATAAAAGCTGCGGGTGCGTTGGTAAGTCCGAAGGGCATCACAACGAACTCAAAGTGTCCGTATCTCGTGTTAAAGCTGATGTGAATCATGATGAACCGCGGCCATATCTTGTCCCAAATGAAGAGCTGGACCGATCCACAACTCAAGAAGATAGCATACAAATGGAACAAAGTTATGGTGGTCCAATTACAAGAGCTCGGGCCAAAATTATCCAAGAGGAAGTTGGAAATCTCTTAAACCAATTTGCTCAAACTGGACTCCAACCTTCAAGATGGGCTGCTGAACCAAATTCAGAATACTTCAATGTTTTTATGTCCAATTCCTAAAGTCCAAAGTGTGGAAATGATGTAATTCGGCCCTAAGCCTATTATAGTATTATTTGGGCCTTTATTTTATCATTATTTAGCTGCATATTAGTTTATTTAAGCCCACTTTTGTAAGCCTTCATGGCAAGTGGCGGGAATAGCTTGTGTCCTTTAGTATTCTAGTGTCTCTTAGGTTTCCATGCATGCATCTTTATATTCAGCATTGTAACTTGTTTTTCTTTCAATCAAGAAGTAAAATTATTGAATTTTCATTCAAGTGAGATTTTTCTCTCAAGTTCTTTGCTGAACGACATTAGGGTTTCAAACCCCTTTCCCGGATAACGTTATTTCTCGACTCCTTATAGTCGACGGGGTGCGTTACTTACAATCTGATAGTGTTGGTTCTTTGCTCAATATAGCAAACGGGTCACACTCCTCTTATTTTCAACCTTGAATTGGACGATCAGATTCAAGAACTCCAAGTATTGATATAGGGTTTCACGGCAAGTACGTGGAGTTCGTATCATTTGGTATCTAGAGCTTAGGTTTCCATCCAAGGTTATGTATCCGTATCTTTTATCTTTTGTATAATTTCTTTTCATTATTGTTATATTGCTGCAAAAAAAATCGAAGAAGGCAAAAAAAAAAAAAAAAAAAACGAAAAAAAAAAAAAAAAAAAAAAAAAAAAAAACGAAAAAAAAAAAGAGAGCAGCATTGTTTCAGTCATTTTCTTTGTAATCTTAAATCATAAGTCATGTGGATTTGTTTGCTTGTATCTTTTTAGTTGTAACAGTTCGTTTGTGACAATTTTAGCACCCTTATTGATTCATTCATCTTAAAGATTATTTGGTTGAGGGATCTGAAATTTCTTGTGTCTTTCTTCAAGAATTGAGAGGAAAGAGTGGTAAAAAGGCTTGAGTTGTGAGCACAAAAGAGGGAAAAAGCCATATTTTTTAGTGATACACGAGCGTGAGTGACTCTAAACGAGGGCAAACACGTGAGGGAGTGTTGTGAGGTAATTTTTACTAACGATTTTTCTTGCAGGTTTAAAACATGACGGAAGAACGAAATGAACAGCCTCCAATGGACGTTAACTTTGTCCTCCGTGCAATGCAACAACAATTTGATAGGTTGAACATACAATTTGGTGAGATCCGCGATCGATTGGATCAAAATGATGAACGGGTGACTGAATTACAACAAAATGCTCTCCCGGCTAGGAGACCAAACCGACGACCAGCCGATTTGGGTATCAATCCTCGTGATGGATTTGATGATGAGGAAGATGACTTAGATGAGGCTGCATCAAATGCCTCTTCAAGGAGAGATCATAGACGTCCAAGATACCAACAACAACGAAGAGGAAGAGGGGTAATTGACAATAACCTCGGATCTATCAAGCTTTCTATTCCTTCCTTCAAAGGACAAAATGACCCGGAAGCTTACATTGAATGGGAACGAAAGGTGGAGTTAATTTATGACTGCCACAACTATTCGGAAGGGAAAAAGGTAAAACTTGCAGCCGTATCCTTTACGGACTATGCTATTGTATGGTGGGATCAAGTGGTGATAAGTAGACGCAGAAGTGGTGAGTACCCTATTGAAACTTGGGATGAGATGAAGGTGGTTATGAGGAAGAGGTTCGTACCTCCTCACTACTATCGGGACCTACACCTTAAGTTGCAAAGTTTGAGGCAAGGGTTCAAAACGGTAGAGGAATACTACAAAGAAATGGAGATGGCAATGATTCGAGCAAATATTGAGGAGGATCGTGAGGCAACCATGGCTCGGTTCATATGTGGTCTCAACCGAGAGATCGCCAATGTAGTGGAACTTCATCACTATGTTGAACTTGAGGAAGTGGTCCATATGGCTATCAAGGTGGAGAGACAATTTAAGAAAGGAAGGACTGTGGTTAGGCGTGATGATTCAAATACCTCTAAACCAAAGTGGAATTCTTCTCCAAAAACAGCCGAAAAGCCTTCAAAACCAAAGGAGGATCCACCTACAACAAAGGGTTCGTTTGAGAAAGGTAACACCTCTACACATCGCAATCGTGATATTAAATGCTTTAAATGTCAAGGAGCAGGCCATATAATGTCTCAATGTCCAAACAAAAGAGCCATGATCTTGTTAGACAATGGAGAACTTGAAACCGAAAGTGAGGGTGATAATGGAGGCCTTGAAACATCGGATGAGGCAAGTGATGTTGAGCATGCGGTTGTGGGGCAAAGTTTGGTGGTTCTAAGAGCTCTGCACATCCAAGCTCTTGAGGACAAAGATGAACAACAAAGGGAAAACATCTTTTACACACGGTGTCATGTTAAGGAGCGAGTTTGTGGGCTGATCATTGACAGTGGGAGTTGCGTGAACGTGGCTAGTAAATTGATGGTGGAAAGGCTCGGCCTTAAAACCTTGAAGCACCCGAGACCTTATAAGCTCCAATGGCTGAATGAACATGGTGAAATGAAGGTAACAAAACAAGTTCTTATCTCCTTTTCAATTGGCAAATACATGGATGAGGTTCTTTGTGATGTCGTACCAATGCAAGCTGGCCATATATTGCTTGGAAGACCATGGCAATTTGATAGACGAACAGTTCATGATGGCTACAAGAATCGATATAGTTTTACCAAGGATGGGCGAAACATCACCTTGGCACCTTTACCACCAAGCCAAGTGTATGAAGAACAGTGCCAAATTAAGAAATCCATTTCAGCTTCTTCAAAACAAAGTGATTGTAATAGTGAGAAAGAATGTGAAAAAGAAAAAGAAAAAGAGCATGAAAAAGAAAAGGAGAAGGAAAAAGAAAAAGAGTGTAACAGAAAAGAAGAGGGAGAGAAGAAACTAGTTGAAAAGAAAGAAAGAAAAAAAGTGAGTTTCTTTATAAAAGAAAAAGAGATTGAGGGGGTGATTAAAAAAGAAAAGCTTGTGATGATGATGATGTATAAAAACATATTTCTTTCATCTAATGAAACCCCTCCCTTGCCTAGTGTTGTTTCTTCTCTCTTGCAGGAGTTTGAGGATGTATTCCCGGAGGAAATACCACCCGGTTTACCTCCTATACGAGGAATAGAACACCAAATTGACCTCATCCCCGGGGCTGCCATCCCAAACCGACCAGCTTACCGAAGCACCCCTCAAGAGACAAAGGAGCTTCAAAAACAAGTTGAAGAGTTGCTTGCAAAGGGATATGTGCGTGAGAGCATGAGTCCATGTGCTGTTCCGGTTCTTTTGGTGCCTAAAAAGGATGGTACTTGGCGAATGTGCGTGGATTGTAGGGCTGTCAACAAGATCACGGTAAAGTATCGTTATCCCATACCTCGCCTTGATGATATGATTGATGAATTGCATGGTTCTACAATCTTCACTAAAATTGATTTGAAAAGTGGCTATCACCAAATAAGAATGCAAGAAGGTGATGAATGGAAAACAGCTTTTAAAACTAAGCATGGATTGTATGAGTGGTTAGTAATGCCTTTTGGCTTAACTAACGCACCTAGTACCTTCATGAGATTGATGAATCATGTATTGCGTGCTTATATTGGTAAATTCGTAGTGGTTTACTTTGATGATATACTGATCTTTAGCCGTAATTTGCATGAACATATTGAGCATTTGAGGTTAGTACTTGAGGTACTAAGGCATGAAAAGTTATATGCTAATCTTAAGAAGTGTAGCTTTTGCATGGATAGAGTCGTGTTCCTTGGATTTGTTGTAAGTGCAGGTGGTATAGAGGTAGATGAAGAAAAGGTTAAGGCAATCAAAGAGTGGCCTACACCCAAGACCATCACGGAAGTAAGGAGTTTTCATGGTTTGGCCGGGTTCTATAGGAGATTCGTGCCCAATTTCAGCACCATAGCTGCCCCCTTAACGGAAATCATCAAGAAAAGCGTGGGATTTAAGTGGGCAGAAGCTCAAGAAATGGCATTCCAAACATTGAAAACAAAGCTAAGTTCAGCTCCTCTTTTACTTTTACTGGATTTTTCTAAAGCTTTTGAAATCGAATGTGATGCTTCGGGTGTTGGTATAGGTGCTGTGCTCATGCAAGAGAAGAAACCAATTGCATACTTTAGTGAGAAACTCAATGGGGCTGCATTGAACTACTCTACTTATGACAAGGAGCTCTATGCCTTAATTAGGGCCTTAGAGACGTGGCAGCATTACTTGTGGTCGAAAGAGTTCATCATTCATACGGATCATGAGTCATTAAAACATTTGAAGGGGCAAGGAAGTTTGAACCGAAGGCATGCTCGCTGGGTTGAATTTATAGAGATGTTTCCTTATGTGATTCGGTACAAGCAAGGTAAGGATAATGTTGTTGCTGATGCCTTATCACGAAGGTACATTCTTCTCTCTACCTTAAGTGCTAAATTCATGGGATTTGATCATATTAAGGAACTATACTTGAGTGATTCTGATTTTGCTGAAATATTTGCATCTTGTGAACAAAAGCCTTGTGATAAATTTTATGTTCAAGATGGTTATTTGTTTAGAGAAAACAAGCTATGCATTCCAAATTGTTCTTTGCGTCAGTTGCTAATCCGTGAGTCTCATGGGGGAGGATTAATGGGACATTTTGGTGTTTTAAAAACTTTGAGCATACTTAAGGAACATTTCTTTTGGCCTCATATGAAACGGGATGTTGAACGGACTTGTCATAGATGCGTAACTTGTAGAAAGGCTAAATCACGAGTTAAACCTCACGACCTTTACACACCCTTGCCTGTTCCAACGCATCCGTGGACTGATATTTCTATGGATTTTGTGCTAGGAATGCCAAGAACACAAAATGGAAAGGATTCAATTTTTGTTGTTGTTGATCGATTTTCTAAAATGGCACATTTCATTCCTTGTAATAAAACTGATGATGCAACACATGTGGCTGGATTGTTCTTTCGGGAAGTAGTAAGACTTCATGGAATCCCAAAATCAATTGTAAGTGATCGAGATGTGAAGTTTTTAAGTCACTTTTGGCGAGTATTGTGGGGAAAATTGGGAACAAAACTGTTATTTTCCACCACTTGTCATCCGCAAACGGATGGAGAAACGGAAGTAGTGAATCAAACCTTGGGAACTCTTTTAAGAGCTGTGTTTAAAACATACTCAAAGAATTGGGTTGAGTGTATTCCATTTGTTGAATTTGCATATAACCGTTCAATACATTCTTCTACTTCTTTCTCACCCTTTGAGCTTGTTTATGGTTTTAATCCCTTAACTCCTTTAGATTTGCTTCCTTTACCTATGAATGAACTTGTAAGCTTAGATGGCAAGGAGAAAGCTGAACTTGTGAAGAAAATGCATGAGGATGCTCGGCTTCACATTCTCAAAAGAAATAACCAAGCTATGATTCAAGCCAACAAGGGACGAAAGAAAGTTGTTTTCAAGGAAGGAGACTTGGTTTGGGTTCACTTTAGGAAAGAGAGATTCAATCATCAGCGAAAGTCCAAACTTGACCCACGGGGGGACGGACCATTCAAAGTGTTGAAAAGGATCAATGATAATGCTTACAAAATTGATCTCCCGGATACGTATAGTGTAAGTTCCACCTTTAATGTTGCTGATTTATCTCCCTTTCATGCAGATTCAGATTCGGGGACGAATCCTTTTCAAGAAGGGGGGAATGATGTGAATCATGATGAACCGCGGCCATATCTTGTCCCAAATGAAGAGCTGGACCGATCCACAACTCAAGAAGATAGCATACAAATGGAACAAAGTTATGGTGGTCCAATTACAAGAGCTCGGGCCAAAATTATCCAAGAGGAAGTTGGAAATCTCTTAAACCAATTTGCTCAAACTGGACTCCAACCTTCAAGATGGGCTGCTGAACCAAATTCAGAATACTTCAATGTTTTTATGTCCAATTCCTAAAGTCCAAAGTGTGGAAATGATGTAATTCGGCCCTAAGCCTATTATAGTATTATTTGGGCCTTTATTTTATCATTATTTAGCTGCATATTAGTTTATTTAAGCCCACTTTTGTAAGCCTTCATGGCAAGTGGCGGGAATAGCTTGTGTCCTTTAGTATTCTAGTGTCTCTTAGGTTTCCATGCATGCATCTTTATATTCAGCATTGTAACTTGTTTTTCTTTCAATCAAGAAGTAAAATTATTGAATTTTCATTCAAGTGAGATTTTTCTCTCAAGTTCTTTGCTGAACGACATTAGGGTTTCAAACCCCTTTCCCGGATAACGTTATTTCTCGACTCCTTATAGTCGACGGGGTGCGTTACTTACAATCTGATAGTGTTGGTTCTTTGCTCAATATAGCAAACGGGTCACACTCCTCTTATTTTCAACCTTGAATTGGACGATCAGATTCAAGAACTCCAAGTATTGATATAGGGTTTCACGGCAAGTACGTGGAGTTCGTATCATTCCGTTTCGGTATATCCGACTCCTTAATCCTTAACTGATAGTAACCTTGTCGGAGATCGAGCTTCGAATATACCTTCGAACCTTGCAATAAGTCGAACAACACTTCGTTGTGCGGGAGGGGATACTTATTCTTCACCGTCATCCTATTCAACTCCCGATAGTCTATGCACATACGAAGTGTCCCATCCTTCTTTTTCACGAACAACACCGGAGCACCCCAAGGTGAAGTACTCGGCCGTACAAACCCACACGCCAATAACTCATCAAGTTGAGTTTTAAGTTCCTTGAGTTCGGCGGGAGCCATCCTATACGGCGTCTTCGAGAACGGCTCGGCCTCTTGGAATAGATCAATAACAAATTCGATCTCTCTTTCCGGTGGCAAAGTCCCCAAACATTCCGGAAAGACATCGGGGAACTCATTCGCCACATTCATCTCTTCAAGCTTAACTTGATCCTTAGGCCGGTTCAACACATACGCCACATACCCGGTAGCCCCATCACGAATAAGCTTCTTAGCTTCCATCAAACAAATAAACGGACTCCCACTAACACTCGAACCTGTAACAATACCGGTACCCAACTCAACCTTCTTCCCAAAACAGTCCATCTTTGCCCGATGCGTGTAAAGCCAATCCATACCGAGTATCACGTCGTACTTCTTCATCGGAATAACAATCAAGTTCGTCGGGTAAATGCATCCCTCAATACTCACCGGACAATTACGGTACAAGCAATCAGTTCTAATTATACCACCCAAAGGACAATGCATAATATAAAGCATAGAATCACTCGCAAGAGATAAGTTCAACATAGAAGCCATAGAAGGTGTAACAAACGAATGAGATGCACCCGGATCATATAATGCATGTATGGGAATGTCATGTATGTGGAGTGTACCTTCCACCACGGCGGTAGGGTCGATCTCGACATTCTCTTGCTCCCCATCCAAGGCATAAGCACGAGCATGAGCCACGGGCCTTGTTCCATCACCCGGTCCTTTAGTCTTTGGTTTGTCACAATTCTTCGCCAAGTGCTCGGTGCTACCACAATTGAAGCATCTACCTTGTTTCCACCAACAATTATCCCCGGAGTGTGTAGTACCCCCACAATGAACACATGGTTCCTTCTTCTTAGTAGTTGGAGGAGTTTGCTTCCCCTTTCCTTTGTTGCCCATAAAACGACCCCTAGAAGATGGTTGTGGTGGCTTAGAGAACGATTGTGGAGTTGTTCTCTTAAATCCCGAACCGGAACCGCTAACACCCTTCTTAGTTCCAAGCCTTTGTTCTTCCGCTTCCACTTTCAAAGCTAACCCGGTAGCATCGGCCCAATTATCAATGTGTACCGGAGCCAAAGATCTTGAAATCTCCCCACGAAGTCCTTCCACAAATTTCTTGTAGCACCCGAGCGTGAGGTACCACATCCCCCGCACCGGGACCCGACCCGTATATGAAATGGATGTCCATACACGTGCCAAATCCACGGCGAACGGGGACACAACACACATGCTATGCTAGGCGGGACTAACCCTTAAACCAATCAGTGCAAGAATCGTAAAATCAGAGTTAAAATGAAATTCGCGGAAGCAAGAATAACATGGTATACACAATGAGCCACCAAGCTCCAAAAATAGATATACAAAAGCCTTCAATTATTCAACGGCACTCACGGCCTACAAAAACCATAACGCTCCAAGCATAACTATAATCATAAGCAGAATATCAACAAGAGTATGTATATGAGACAAAAGGAAGTGCTAAACACAAATGCAAGACCTAGACGACTTGTATTCCCGCCTAGCACTCCTATCCCTGCACAAAACAACTGAAAACAACCGGGTTCAGTCTAAAAGAGACTGGTGGGTATAAAAACGGGGCATAATTATATAATATCGCATAATTTAAACACATACATGCAAGCCCTAATCCCGTGTAAAGTTTAGTAAGATTTTACCAAGCGGTTAAAATAAAAAGAGAACATCAACGGGATTACGACGTTCATATTCATTCATAATTGTTCATAAATGTTCATAAGGGTTTACGGCCCGGCGAGTGGGCGTGCACAATCTCCAACCTACTCCTCGTGTAATCATAATTAATTATTCAGAAATTCATTATCATACATAAATCTTTTGTGCTCATAAATACATGATCATAATCATTCATATATCCCTTTTTCCTCCGGGTGGTGGACGGGCTTGCAAGACCCGGCCACCGGTTCATACATAGGCCAATGGGGGTACATGAATCCCCCAAGGGCACTCAGCTCCCATTCCCCGCTAAAACTCCTAGCGAGGGCCGGTATCACCGTAGTTTGGTTGGAACTAGTATATGGGATCCCCGTCAGCCCTTGCTTCCTCGGTTAGCCACATATACTAAGTTCCGGGGCCCGTGCAATCATAAATCATAAATATCTCGCCAAACATAAGGTAGGGTTCATAAATAAAAGAAAAGGGGGTCATACGTTTGAAATGATTTACCCGAAATGACTCGATATAAATATATATACGATTTTGGCTTAAAACTTTGCACATAAGGAATATATAAGGTTGTTTTAACTAATAGAAGAAAAACCCACCTTTATCAAAGCGAAAGAAAGGTACAAGCACCTCAAGGCTCGCCCTCGTCTCCGACCAAACCCGAATCTGTGCAAAAGAAAAGGTATGAGACTCAAAGACCACATATGACGCTCGGCAATGAAGTGTATATGACGTGAATGCATAAATGATCATATTATATCAATAAAATGTTCATGTGCACGATTAAGAAATTTAAAACATATAATCAAATCATTCGTTCATATATTTCATTAAATTTCATAAGTTCATAAATTCATATAAATTTCATAAATTCATAATTCATAAATTCATAATTCATATCAATTAATCTAAAATTCAATTAATAAGCATAACACATATAATATTCATATTTACATTTAGGAATAAAATAAATAAAACGTTCAATCAATAGTCAGTAAAATAATTACGCGAAATAGAATTCAATTAATTTCAATAATTAAATTAAATTAAATAATTAAAATATATAATAAATATATATAATATAATATATATAAATAATCATATATACTACTAATATACAATATATATATATAATATATACATATATAAACACGTACACACATGAACCATGCATATCTATATATATCACTCATATTACATGCATGCAACACAAAGCCATGCACCAAACCACTCCCATGCATGCAAGAACCAAAACAGCAGCAGCAACACACATTCACGCAGGCAAAGGATCAACAACAGCAGCAGCAAAACTCAAGAAAGACGCAGGAATGGTTCAAGAAAAACGGGGTGACACCCCCGTGTCACCCACAAAGCCTGGACCGAGACACCCCCGTGTCTCGGTACAGAAGTTCCAGGCTTTGCTGCACCCCCGTGCATCGCCGGAAAGGCAGCAATCGACACGCCCGTTACACGCAGCAGCAACAGCCTCGTTTGACAGCAAATGACGCAGAACCAGAGCATGAAAAAGACAGGCATGTACGAGCAAGATAGGCAACATTACAAGGCACAAATTGCTGCAACAACTCAACCATAATACATGCTAAAAAGCCACTAAAAATGACAGCAACAAGGAAAAGGAAAAACAGCAAATTGACAGAAATTTCTCTGCGTGAAAACAGGGCCAAACGAGAAGAAAAACAGGGCAAGCTTGAGCTCATTCAATCCGATTTCAATCAGGTACAAAAGTCCATCAATTGTGTAGCAAAATATCATATATTCAACAAGGAAATCAGTTCCAAAAGTGATCAATCAAGACATGAAGGTGTACGTGACCTATACGTGGGATTTTTCTGAAAATTGTCATAAATGATATATCATAAATACTTCAACAACCATGTAATCAATGATCATAAATGAAATGAGGATGTCAAAACAATCATTCTCATGCTTGGAATCGATCAAAACCGTTAAGAATCGAAGTAGATCATGAATTTGCTAAAAACTTCCATTTTCGGGAAAATGGTCAGAAATGAATGAAACCAGGCTCAAAATCTTGAATGAAAAGATGAAAATGCTCAGAATTAATCATATAATACAACCCTAAGCTTACCTTGATGATTGGTTGAAGTTTGGATGAGATTTGAGCTCCAAAATCTCCAAGGTTTGAAGGGTTACGGGACTGGAATTCAGAATAGAAACTTTGGCTGAGTTTTGGGGCTTTTGTGAGGATTATCTTGGTCAAGGCTGGTTATGTCATGATAGAGGGCTGAGTTAGGGTTTCAAAGGATCAAACCATAGTTAATTTGGTTATGGTTTAGCCAAGATATGGTTGATTTAGTGTAACAAGGTCAAGTTGGTCTCCGTTTCGTTTTTCGGTTGGATTTCGGAGTTTCAAATGAATTAGGAAAATTATAAGGCTAAGTTTACTAAACTCGTATTTTCGTTACGAGTTCAGCGGAGTTGACGGAACTTGAATCCGAGTTCCCGAGCTCAAGATATTAAATTCGGAACCAAGGGTACGCTAAGTGCTCATTAGCTCCCGTTTTGGTTCCTTAATTAAAATTAAATCCGTTAACCTATCAAATGAATTCAAAAACATAAATTGAGCATAAAATCATGTCCATAACACATATATGTACAACATATTACAATTTCGTGGCAATTCGGTATCATTTCATAAGAGAACGAAGCACAAAGTAAACGAATAAATTCAATCATGCAATTCATGCATAAATTGTGAAATCTCATGCAAAAAAAATGAAATAAATCCATGCAAAATTTTAATTCCCATGCATAATTATAATCTCCATGCATGCATATAATTTGTATGCAAAATATGAAATTCATGCATAATTATAGTAATTCCACGTATAATAATATATATAAATAAGTAATTGATTAAAACATGATTAATTAATATAACATATAATTAGTATAATCATTAAATTAATAATATAATAATTAAACATATATATATATATATATATATATATATATATATATAATACGAGATATGTATATATATAATTAATAATATTAAAATAAAATATTATAATATAATATAATAAAATAATAACAATTATAATAAAAATTAAATATAAAACACGTAAAAACAATTAATTCGCGCAATTTAGTAACCACATACATCGTACCTTTACGTCCGAGAAATCGGGGCGTTACATTTCTCACACTTGCGGTCTTCCTCATCGGTAATATGAGGTGCATACGAAGACAATTGGTTGAACTCGGCAATGTACTCGGTCACGGACATATTCCCTTGCTCCAAATTCATGAATTCCCTCTCACGGCGCTTCCTTGCTTGTTTCGGTATGTAGTGTGCCCAAAACTCTCTTGCAAACATATCCCAAGTGACATTGTCTTCTCCAACCCCAAGGCGGGACATGGTGCTACGCCACCAATTATAAGCCTCATCACGAAGAAGATCAATAGCACACAAAGCCTTCTCCGTCTCGGTGCAAGTGACAACCCGGAAAATCCTCTCAATGGTAGTGATCCAATACTCCGCTTTCAAATCATCCGTAGTACCCAGAAATATAGGTGGACGGCGCCTACTAAATCGGTCATAAACACTCTCAACCGGAACCGGTGGTGGAGGAGGTGCCGGAGGAGGCGCTTGCGCGGCTTGTTGTGCATTCACGGCTTGCACAAACTGAGTCATAAGAGCCATAAGATCCGCTGCATTAGGTAGAGGCGGCGGCGGCGGCGGAGGTGGATTCTGATTATTCCCCGTAGGATCTTGCTCATTTCCACGAGCCGGAGAACGGTCACGACGTCGTGGAGGCATCCTACACAATTCAATCATGTATGCATTTTGGTTAGTCACATGCTCATGTCACGTAATATCAAGTAAGAAATGCAATTACATAAATTAAGAGCAAGAATTAACAAGATATAAGTAACATGTAGTCATATATAAAGCGAAATAAATAAACACGAAAGCACATTGTCCCTATGCCGTACACTCTAGACGACTCAAGAGCCCGGTTTTGAACCTTCGGCTCTGATACCAACCAAATAGGGGTGTAACGCCCCAACGAGGGCATCCACGCCTATCCCGCGCTAGGGACCTAGCTTGTATATAGAATTGCTATCCATATACCCGCCGGGTTCGAAGCAAGCGGTGACAAACGGACATCCTAGCTAGGCGGCACTAGACTCACAAAGCGAGTAAACAGTCACAAGTATGCGGAAGCTTAAATCATAACATATCAAGTGCATATATTCATTCATTCACCAAATAAAGTGACCACCACGGTCCAACACGAAATGCTCAAAGTACGGAATGTAAAATCATCCTAATGACCATCACGATCCAAACTAGCATAATAAAACATCATACATATTAAATCCATAATCCCCAAAACAAAGCATAAGACATAAGTAACAAGGTATGCTACATGCATAACGAGTACAAACTAGACCACTTAAACAAGACTCTCAAAAGACCCCGCCTAGCTTGACTCCAAAACGCGACTTGCGGACACGAAAGATAAAGGGAGTCAGCTCAAAGGAACCGGTGAGGAGAAGTTCACAATATATATAGGGTATGGTTCAATGCATGCTCAAAACAAAGGTGTTCATGATCCAACTCATTTTCGAAGTAAATGCAAGTTTTAGAAAATATGGATCATAAACCATACATAACCGGCTCGGCGAGAACGAGCACCCCATCCGATCTTCCCAAACCAACAAATCAACTCAAAACATCCATTACACCGTTGATGCCGAGGGTGTACATCCCCCGATCAACCATAACATAGAGAATTCAGTCCATGAAACCTAGCTCTCTCCAAGAAAACTTCAACCCCAAACCTCCTTGGAGTCTTAGTAGTCTTGTCCACAAGTGGGAACTTTGGATAAGGACATCCGTCGGCCCTTGCCTTCCCGGAATATCTCTCAGTTCCATCCCCGAGCTCAAATTCGATTTCCCCAAGCAAGCGTCCTTGCGAGGTACACCATAACCTCGCTACACAACTCACACATACATAATATTCAAATGAAAGTTCCGAAACCATTTTGGGTATCTATCCCATATACCAAAACTTCAGTTTTACTTGTAAACCGTTTTCCATAAGCAAATATTCATAATACGAGCAAAGCTCACAAAACTTGGTTTATAAAGCCTAAATATACGTTTTCAAAACGGGAGTTCAAAACCAATAAATATGAAAGGCTATAGGTGTCCACAGTTTTGAAATCGTTTCATAAGTATATAACTCCTCACCTTTTACCAAGAACCTCAAAGGTCGACCACGAGCAACGGACTACTCGGCCGGAGACTCACCACCTAACAAGACAAACGTACTAACAAAGGTAAGACACGACCCAAACCAAGTAAACGACGCACGGCTTAAGTGACAAGTCACTTATGAGAGTTATGTATGCTTATGGAGTCATATCATGCACTTAATGAAATGTGAGGATCAATCATGAGCATGCATAGCATGTCAAGGTCACACATAACGTAGGAAGTCATACAAGTTCAAGTAAATGCATAACTTAGCAAAATGTGACAACCTAAACTTGATCAAGGCAATAAAATTATAACAAGTGATATGCAAGAAGTTCCACCACATATAATAAGGCCACAACTCATTAAAGGTATTATAGAAACAAGAAAAGGAAGGACATATAAGAGTCAAAACAAGCGAAACAAGTCAAGAAAACAAGGCTGGAGAAAATCCACCCCCATGGATTTTCCTTCACAAAAAATCCACCCTCGCGGATTGTCCAGAAGCTACTGCCTCAAATCCACCCCCATGGATTTTTACACAGCAAAAATCTACCCTAGTGGATTCTGCCTAGAACTAAAAAAAAACGTGACAGCCACTTCGAACTCGACGGGAATGAGTTCTAAACACCCCAAAACATGAAATTAAGATTCCAAAACTTCAATTAAGCATCATAAAACATTCATACATCATATAAGAACATAATATAAACATAAAATCCAAGAATGAAATCATTTAAGCAAGAATTACATATATACATAAAAGCTTCATAGTTTAAGCATACTCTTCAATGGTGAATCTCTAATCCTAGCGTGAATTCAACTAAAATTGATTCCAAACCTTATAAAAACTCAAGGATAATCATTCTACAACACAAAGATTGCAAGAAATCAAGTAAATCTTAGACATGCAAGAATTTCTCAGGAAAGCTTCAAAGGTCATCAATGGTGGATTCTTCAAACAAGCATGAAATCAAGAAATACTTACATCAAATTGTTCCTAACACCATAAGAATCATATTTCCAACAAGAAATTCGAATTCAATCCAACATACAAGAACCCTAGTTCAAATTCAAGTCAAGAAGCTCAAGAACATAAAACCATGGAAGTAGCACATAAAGCTTACCTTGAGAGCTGAAAATAGAAGAGAATAACTTGGTCTTGAGTCTCGAATTCCTAGCTTCAATCTCCACTCTTGCCTCTTGAAGATGCTTGGAGGTGTTCTTGGTGTTCTTGGAGAAGATGAATAGGCTAGAGAGAGTTTGTGTTTGAATCTTTGTGAAATAACGTAAAATGGCTTGTGGGTGTTAAAATCTGATTTAGGAAATTGGGTCAGCTATTAGGGTCATGAACCGGGTCAATTGGAGCGGGTCATAAGTGAAATTGGGTCTCAAATTAGGCCAAATTCGGAATTGGGTCCTAAGTCTTATAAAAAGGTTGACTTTCGTAAAATGGTCATAACTTCTTTGTCCGAACTCCAAATCGAGCGATTCAAAAACCTACGAACTCGTAATCAAATTATCTACTCAATTTTATTAAGTTCTGTCCAGTTTCAGGCTTAGAAAATAAATTTACCATTTAGTCCCTAAATTATACTTTAATGTCTAAATAAGCACATAGTTTCGATTAAACACGAAGCATGCTATCGAAGCCAAATGAAAACAATATGAACACATAATTACCATATCAAATAGTCACATAACTCATCTAAAGTATATATTTCACATAAGTTCAAGCATAACGGTCAATTAAGGCATATTATTCACATAATTCATGCAAAGAAAAGTAAATCGTTCACTCTCATAACAAGCTTACCTTGATCGAGAAACGGGGCGTCACAATTTGTCAAGAATTCAAACTCCCAAACTCCAGGTTTCCCAACCTAGAGCTCTGATGCCACCACTCCGACGCCCCAACGGAATACCCGGACCTGGAGGGCCCCGTGGAGTGCCGCCCGCATAGCCTAGTCCAGGTTTGCTAAGTGCTTACCTTGATTCAGCCGCATAAGCGAAAAACGAAACTACGGTAATCTAGAGTAACAACTCAAAGTGAAAACCAAAACAACTGAAAACAGCGGAAACGATAACATAACTTAATATAAAAGGTAGTGGTCCTAAAACAAGAGTCCAAAACAAAATAAAATAACTAAACCTACATACCGACCCCGAGGAAGATGACGACAAAACAAGTACCCAACAAAAGTGAACGCTTTTACCCTTATGCGGGGCTTAAGCTTACAAACCATATAGACATATACATCCCCCGAGGTGGGGTGTTGTACACCAACAGCAAAACAGCAGGCAAGACAGCTCTAACGTCTCTAATCCAAGGGCTGCTCACCTAACTCCGGGCCTCGCTCAACAAGATCTGAAATACCGGTCAAAAGAGAGGAGTAAGTCAAGTTGACTTAGTGAGGTAGGCGGAAGAATACAGAACAGTAAATAATGGCAAAACCATAATCGATGCATGAGCAGGGAAGGAACAGTATACATAAGATATACATGCATATGAACGAGCCATGAACAATCTCTCCCCTTTTATCGCCTAAAACCAAAATCATAAAATAACTCCAAACACCAGAGTCGGGGTATCCCCCAACTAACAGAGGTCGAGAGTCCCACGTGCCCGTGAGATCATCTCTTTGGCTAATCACTCGAGACCATCTCCGAATCTCCGAATGGTAGCGTCAACAGGTGGTCGTTACCTCGCACAGCTACGACCGCGGCCCGATACCGCCCAGTCGGTCTGATATTGAGAGTAACCCCGTGGCCCAGAACTACCCCGTGGGCGTCCCCACGAGTGCAATCAAACAATAATGGAACAGAATAGCTCGTTAACAAGAACGGTAGATTCTTTTCAAATAAAACGAAGGATTTGATGCAGTACTTATAGGTAAGAAACCATGTTTACTAACCAAATCATTTGTCTTAAAACTACTAATTGATAAACAACTAATTGCATACATAGGTATAACATGAAAGGAATAGAAATCGAAATCATCAAATAAAGGTCTTAAGAAGGCTGGTATAATAATATAGATATACGTATTTCAGTTTTAAAGGTAAAGTTTCCTCACCGTACTGATTCGCATCTGGTCCTAGGTCCCCTGACGAAAAGATGAAAACAGTGAAAGTTTAGAATATCACTCGCACTATCTATTTCTAGATTGACCCGGAATCAGACCCCTAATCTCAACGAACCAAAATTAAGCAGAATGATAATATTCTGATTAGGCCATAACCGATTTAATCAAAATAATTTCATTGACAACCAATCCATATTATTATTAAAACATTGAATCCAGATTCATGCTATTAATTCTATAATTATGTAATAGGAATTAGTAGGTTCATGGCTTCCAGTTATCACGGGTACACAACAAATGTAATGTAGGCAATCAATTATCATAGGAGTCATGCTGATCCAATTAATTTAAAATAGTATTTAGCCAAATAATTATTTATGCCCATCAAGTTATAATAAAGGCTAACCCAATTAATTTGTGCAGCAATCAACAACTACTTTATGTATAATTTCTGAACATCATCAATCATTACTACTCTTATTGAAACGACATACAAATTTAATTGATGCATGAAATTTTCAAAAATAAAAATATATATATTATTGAGAGTGAATCTAAAACAAAAAAAATGACAATAACATGTTCAAATAGTAAGTTTAATTTATTCTTATAACATCTTCTTAATTTATTTAATATATACGTACAGAACACTTGGGTTTCATATTTCAGCACTAATAAAGTGCTTTTATTTTTCTTTTTATCATTCACCTAATATGGAATTAGTAATTAATTTAGCCTACTTTTATATTTTATAACATGTCAACAAGAACAAAATGTTTTATTACTTTGAATTAAGATCATTAACCATTTAATTAAAATACACTGACACACTACGCACACCTTAATATTAAAGAAAATTTATTTAATGTGAATAATCTAATTTAGGGCTTAAATCAGCTATTTACGACTCTAATTAAATTATAGTTGTGGGATAATCTACCAAAATCGTCAATTGGTTAATATTGAGATATTAAGAACATATTCAATACTAGATCATAACAAAATCAGGAAAGGAGAGAATTCACTAAACAATTCATTTGCTAATAATTTTATTGGAAAGTCAAAGAAGCAACCGTACCTGCTAGTTTTTGTCCAGAGTAAAAGAGAGTGTTGTGATTGTGAATGAATGGAATATGCAACATTGTTTGTTAAATTTCATCTTCAACTGCTGAGTCACTTTAGTGTGAGGCGGTGAACTAGAGGAAGAACACGTCTCTTTCTTAACTATTAAGAAAATATTTAATATGCTAGCTTCTAACATATGGGGCCCCTAAAAATAATTATTTACTACTGCACTTTCTAAAGTCTGAGGTACTATATTAAATAAAGCCTACATTATATTTGTAACACCTATATTTATATATTTATATTTTACTATTATTATTTTATAATTAAATGACTATAGGATACTTGTAGCAAATTAATGTTTTAGTTTCGAGACATGCCAAAAGTAATTGAACTAAATTATGAAAATCTTTAAATTGAAAGTTGGTTCATCAAATATGAAAATCTGGGTATATAGATCAGGAGTTAAGTTTTACAAAATTTTAAAATTACACATAAATATTTTTATCAAATAAATATGTAACTATTTCCTAAATATAATTAGATCAAGTAACATTATAAATTTAAATAAATAAATTGCACAGTTGATATGACACGTAACATGTATGCATGTTATGACGCAATATTTTCCTAATTTATATTTTCTTACGTTTCTAGATATCAGGGTGTCACAGAGTAGCTGCCAAAGAAATTAACAAACAAACAGAAGACATTTTGGCAACTGGAGAGAAAGTGTCAGAATAATCTAAGCCATAAACCCGAGTATATCCTTTAGCCACAAGACGGGCTTTAAGGCGATTAACAGACCCATCCGGATTAACCATTACCGTATACACCCACTTACAACCCACAACAGACTTACCAGAGGGGAGAGGAACGAGCTCCCAAGTACCATTATGCCTAAGGGCAGACATTTCCATATCTATTGCCTCTTTCCAACCAGGATCAGAAATAGCCTCATGTAATATGGTGCGAACATGGATAGAATCAATGGTAGAAATAAGGGAATAAATTTTGGGAGATCGGTGATCATAAGACACGAAATGGGAGATGGGGTAGGAGGTGCAAGCACGTTTACATTTTCGAATAGCGATTGGTACCTCGAAGTCTGATACTTGTTGTGGTGCAAGAGCTAAAGACGGTGGAGAGGAGGTATCAGGACATGAGACTGGAGGACTTACCGGTTGGCGACGTCGAACATACACCTGCAAGTCAGGACGTGATAGCCTCGAAATAGTAGGGGTGGGGGTTGGGTGGAGAGGGACGGGGTTAGGAAGGGTTATCGAGTTCTCAATTTCAGAGTACATATAGGAGGTGGAGAAATACAGTGTTGACTCAAAAAATGTGACATCTGCACTTTGAAAGAACTTCTTAGACGCGGGATCATAGCATCGATAACCTTTTTGAGACCGAGAATATCCCACAAAAACACATTTAATAGATCTAGGACTCAACTTGTCCATTGTAGGACTCATTTGATGGACAAAACAGACACACCCAAAAAAACGTGGTGGGAGTTTGAAAGTTGGTTCATTTGGAAATAAAACAGAGTGAGGAGAAATATTCCCTAACACAGTGGAAGGCATGCGGTTAATTAAATAGCAGGCAGTAAGAACAGCATCTCCCCAAAAAGTCTTAGGAACATGTGCATGAAACATAATTGTGCGTGCAACATCCAACAAGTGTCTGTTTTTTCTTTCAGCAACCCCATTTTGTTGGGGAGTGTAAGGACAAGAGGACTAGTGTAAAATGCCATTTGAAGTCAAGAAAGTGTTAAAATCATTAGAGAAGTATTCTTTGGCATTATCACTTCTAAAGATACGAATTGAACAACCAAACTGATTTTTAATTTCAGCATAAAAAGCACAAAAGATAGAAAATAATTCAGAACGATCCCTCATCAAGAAAATCCAAGTGTTACGTAAGAAATCATCAACAAACGAGATAAAATAACGAAACCCTAAGTGAGACACAGTACGACAAGGACCCCACACATCAGAGTGGATGACATCAAAAGCACGTAATGCACGTTTATTTTCACGAGAAGAAAAAGAAACTCGACTATGTTTACCTAGTTGACATGACTCGCATTCTAAAAACTCAATAGTACCAAGATTGGGGACCAACCTTTTCAACTGACCAAGCGAGGGATGACCAAGACGACAGTGTATGTGGAATGGTGAGGCGGAGACCTGACAAGCAGTGGTAAAGTCCTCGAGACTCATGTCCTGTTCCAATCGTGTCTCCAGTCTTTAGATCTAGTATCACAACCGAATCAGAACGAAAAGTAACCGAGCAATTGAGTTGTTTGGTTAATTTACTGATGGATAACAAACTGAAAGAAAGATTAGGAATGTATAAAACGGAAGATAGTAACAAGGTAGACGAATGCGGAATAGTACCAGTGCCTTGAACTTTGGTTTGAGAACCATTGGCTAAAGTAACAGCGGGTAAGGAATTCGAATAATGAAGATTAGAGAAGACGGTAGGATTACCTGTCATGTGGTCAGACGCACCAAAATCTAAAATCCAAGACTTGGACAGAGTATGGTTGGATAAAAGACAAGTGTTAGAGTTACCTAGTTGAGCAATAAAGGCAATCGGAGCGGAAACCTGTTGAGCACTTTGGTATTCAAGGAACTTTGGTATTCTTGGATGAAGAGGAGTTGCCCGGTGCTGGAGAAACGGAAGAGGCTACATCAACCTGCGTACTCATTCTTGAATAATTGGTCACGTTTTCGATAGGGACAGGGAAACCACGAGATTGGACAGCGGAGGCGGCGGACTGCACGCGTACGTCGATTGAATGAGAAAAGAACAAACTATAGGTGGTGGACAGCCACCCAGTGCCGAGACTTGGGGGAAAAAAAAAAATCGGGCGGTGGACAGCCGCCGAAAGTTCTTGAAGCGGAGGAAGGCCGCCTGAAAAAAAAATTAGGGTTTACGGATGAACTAAAATTTGGCTCTAGATACCATGTTAACTTTGGTAGAAGAGGATTTTCATTACTTGTCTAAAACACTAATACATACAACACTATATATACAAGAGAGTAGGAAACCTAAAATAACCTACCAAAAATACCATCCTACACTAGTCACACAAAATATAAACATGTTTTAATACGCCTTTTAACAAGAAGAATCAAATAATGATTCTTTTTGCAAGACGTGAACGAACCACAAGGATTACTTATTGATCGTTATTAACATTAACTATCGAATATCTGGCAATGAAATGTAATTTTACTTCAAGAGTTCAACAATAACTTTGTCATTAGACACTATTAATTGGTTGTACAGGTGCAGGAAGTCCATATCATTGTTGCAAAGGTTATCATAATTTACTAAAGAAATTTTGCAACATTCCAATACAACTTGCCAGCGCTTTTACGAATCCCTGAGTTTGCAGGACTAGAGAATAAATAGATGAACAAAACATCTGCAGCTCATAAACATCCCCTCTTGTAGAGTATCATAAACCATACCATGATAGTTGAGAAATTGACCATGTGCTTTTTAAATGCCCTATAATCTCTAACTTAAAAATCTGCAACATAAAAAATTGAAGTAAATAAAACACTTGGCAGGGGAATCAGGGTAGTTTAACTCAAGACAAATATAACAGAGAAGCACATCATCCACCGAATAACTATGAACGTGAACAAGATCAAATTTGATGAATTTTTCCATTAGATTTTGGCCAAAGAGGTACAAGACAAATATAACAGAGAAGCACATCATCCACCGAATAACTATGAACGTGAACAAGATCAAATTTGATGAATTTTTCCAATAGATTTTGGCCAAAGAGGTACACGCACTCCCAAGTTAAGTGGACAATTTGGCTGCTGCTATATTTTCAAAGAACCTGGGAATCGCACAGTAATTCATGCGAACCGATGAATTTCATAAACTAAAATTCAAGCTCATCAACTTATGGCAACAGTAAAAGAGAATTCATAACTGCATTATGGTAATAAAGGACACTACTTCACGATGAAATTCAATAAACGTAAAATCATTTCCCTTTGTTTCCACTACACAATTGAAAATTAGAGAAGAGGTGTTTCCAATATGACCAAGATTCAGTGTAATTAGCTTTTCTTTCCATTTATATATAGCTGACGCATCTGCATTCATTTGCATGTTCAAAAGAAAGAAAAAAACTTATGAATAACAAAAACTGTTGCACCAAAATCAACATAAAAGCTAGAAAGATATGGCAGCAATTACCTGGTCACTAGTCCTGTGCATTTGACATCAATCTTTTTAAAAAGTGCAGTAGAGAAGAATGATGGTAGTTTGCAAATTTCCTTTGTTACCGGTTTGAATTCTGTATCACCATTAAACATAAGCATATAAGCTGCCACTGTGGACAGGTCGTTATGTTCATATCTCATAAAGGGATCAGTGCTTTAGAGTAAGACTTACATACAGACACTATAAGCAGATCAGATGTTCATATCTCATATTTTCTAGTTTGCAGATGCATCAGAAGATAATCGAGAAACAAACGAAGTGAAAGTTACTACATAACATGAGATAAATACCAGAACTCACCATGCATTTGGAGCCCATCAATGTGACCATAAAAGAATTGATTGATTCTAAACAAGCATCGCTCTTTCAATTCATTTGGCGGTGAATGACCATTAAGGAAATAGAACTGCACACATTACAAGAACTGTTTAGGGATCAACAATTATTACAGAAAATCAAACTGAAACAAATATCCAGTAACATATCAAAATAACTGTATCAACCTGAGGTATAAGCTCCTTCACAGGCACATTCACTAGTTTCAGGGGAGAGCCTAAGAGGGAAGGGCATGCTCTCTGTTTCATGATCCGAGGAGAATCTAAGGAACTTCTTGGTGATAGTGGTGGTGTGCTGCCAGCAGGAAACATCGAAGGCAATAAATTTGTTCCTGTAGCATTCGGGCCAGATGATGTCCCAGAGATGTTCTGGGGACCTCCTCCCTTCGTATTATTGAGTAAGGACATCACATGTAACTCAAAGGATTAATTTGATTTTGACCTAAAGAACCAAATATACAGGATGAGTTGCAACAAACTATTAGCTAACTCATTGCTGACAAGTCAAGTTTAAAGACAAAGTTCTACACTGAATGATATTGTGAATTTTGCATTTTCTGTGACAGGATAAATAAATGTTTCAGATAATGCTTCACTCCTCCATATAGAGAACACGGAAAGTGAAATTACATCAGACTACTGCCGAAGCATGTGGGTGTAAAGATTGCCCAAGCTGCATCAATCAAGAAATAATGGACGCAAATAAGATAGCAAAATATCTATTAATTGAAAAGGTATAAAATGAATTCTCCCATGGAACCTAAGCTCTTCATGACTAAACCTGAGAAAATTACAAGGATGCATACACCTACAGACTCCCCAGTAATATTATAACAGAGTTCACTTGGAGCTTCATCAAGAAAGTTAGAACCTTTAAGAACATCAAATGGTTATGGAATTTCATATATTACTTTTAAATGAAAATAATTGTTTTGCATGTTGAGACCAGTATATGCTGCAGCAAACAAATTTGTCACACAACTCAGAAGAAAAAATGCATTAAGTTAGATAGAGTAAATGCAGTAAGTGGTAACAAATTTTAGCTTTATACCTCCCAACAAAAGTTCAGGCTAACTCGGAACAATGTGCTAACTCAGTCAAATCAAAAAACTCAAGACCAGTTCAGATTTTTCCTCGCATATAATCAATCTCATGGATCAATTCTGTATTAGGTACACAATATGCTTGCTGCCTTCTTTTAAAAGAACTAGCCTACTGATTTCTCATACTGATGTTTTCAACTTAAAACTTCTCTTCTTTCCAATTTTGGCTAAAAAACGTTCATGCCAGAACAAAGTTTCCGCAAGTATCAGTTTCCGGGATTTACCACCTGTTCACTAGAGAAGCCGTTTTCAAGAATCTTTCCATTCTAGGATCATGCTAACTGCAGCTTCAAAAGTTACAGCTAAGCCACATACTACCCCAACCTCTTCATTGTTATGGTAGAATATACAATTCGTTCATACTCAAGAAATAAACCCATCATTCCGATAACTAAAGTATTAAAACACTGCATGTTATCTTGAGATTGATATCAAGCTAAGATTCAATAGCTACAACCAGCATCCAGGCACTACAAAAAAACAGCCGATTTCAGACGAATATTTCAAACGAAAATTTGGACCTTTTCGTCTGAAATCCAAGGTCTCAGACGAAACTCAGACGAATTTCAGACGAACCAAAGTTGGTCTGAAAAACCCTCGTCGGAGTTAAATTCAGACGAAATTTCAGACGAAATTTCCGACGAACTAATTTTCCGACGAAATTCAGGCGAATCTCAGACGAAAATTTCGTCTGAAATTCATCGCCCAAAATTGAAAATTTCCGATGAACTCAAATTCCGACGAACTTGCGACGAAAATCGGACGAGATTATTTGGACCAAATTTTCATTTTCAGACGAATTTGCGACCAAAAAGTGTCGTCTAAAATTCTTTTGCGAGGAAAAATTCCGACCAAATTTCAGACGAAAAATTTTAGTTTGTCGTTTTGTGTTACACTTCAGACGAAATTTCAAACGAACTTTCAGATCAACTTTCAGACCAACTTTCAGACGAAATTTCAGACCATTTTCAGACGAAAATTATAGAAAATTCTAAAATTTTGTTATCGCAATTTCGTCACAATTTCGCCACAATTTCGTCGCACATTTTGATAATATTATTAATTTTTCCAATTTTTTTTTTGAATTTGGAACCGATATTTCAGCAATTATATATCCAAAATAAAATAATAAAAACCGTAAAATTCAAAAATATTGCATAATAGACCAACAATAATTTAGAAATTGAATCATGTCCATAAATCCAAAAATATTGTAATAACAAATCCGACAACACGAAATTCGATACAATCTACCAAATTACAAATTCTTCATGTACTATTACATAAATCCATATTATGCAAAGACTACGTAAAATACCCCAACACTAGATATGAAGAGAAAATTTCTCTTCACCATTTGAAAATTTACCTAGTGCTGTTGTATTGCCACTTAAGCCATTTGAATTGCCTGATCTGTCAACAAAAACATTAAACCTACAAAGGTTAATATCAATTTAACAATTGGAATATTGGACCAAAAAATGTACACTATCAAAATTGAATCATTATATCACATGTATGCAGTACAGAGGCTACATGATGACCATAAATTGTTGAAAATCTCAACTTCCTACAGAATCAGTTAAAGGCTGTTGCTAAATGATGATCACATATGCAGTACGTAGGTAACACAATAGAAACTCAATTCCAACAGTTGACTTAGGTAATTGCTATAAATTCTATCATTTGAAGAGTCAAACTTCAACTTACCACTTTGCCAATTAAATATAGCATTATAAACAATTAAGACCAACTACAACAGTTATAAATTCAGCACTCACAACAATAGATTAGCACCAACACAATATCAATTCCAAATTCAGCCCCAACACAACCAACACCACAATTAAGAGCTGGTGAACTGTTCTGATGTGTTTGCTATATTGAGAGCTATGTTAAAAGAAAAAATGACTCAGTTATAGGGAAGTCACTAAAGAAATTAATTTTGAACGTGCATACAAAAAAATATTCTTTATCTTTTGAACGTGCAAACGGCAGATTTTTAGCAAACAGCAGCGCGACAACACTCTCAGTAACTAACGAACCTCAACACAGCTCCAATTTGCATTGAAAAAAAAAACAGCAAGCCTTTCAAATTCCAAAACACCATTCTCAACAGCCAAGTTGTGCCTCATCATCACCAAATCAACAACTGATACTACAATAGAAAACAAGTGTGCAGACTCATACATGCATATATTGTGAAACAACTAATGTACATCTAGCTTCTGTCCAAAAGACAAACATTATGTACTAATTAAAGTTGCCACTATAAGGCAATGTCATTAGCCTTAGATTATTATTTTAATAGTAGGTGTTTCATGGTAATTAGCTAGGTCTTGATGGCAACTATCAGCTAATTAAGAATTATAATAAATGAAGGAACTAATCTTATTGGAGATACGACAAAACAATTTAAGTGAAACTGTCTAAAGTAGTGAATATATGATTAACTTTATATACTTCGTATGCCTTACACCAAAAAAAAAAAAAAAATTATCTAAGGACCATCAAATTTTATACCTCTAGTTCCAGCTGTCAAATATTATACCTCTCATTTTGTATTCTTTGACATCATATTTAAGAGGCAAGTTACAGACCATAATTTGATTTGGCACACTAATGCAAATATAAATGGTGAAGTATCTATTTCATTATGAACATGTACTACTAGAGTAAGAACTTTGACGATTTATTTAAAAAAATCAAGAATTTCAGCAGCTATATTGAAGCTCACCGATCTATATATACAGCCGCTTTTGTACGTATAGCCGGAGTGATGTGCTCGAGAACGAGTCAATGCCGGCGAGCCAAGTCAGCCTCTCTTCTCAAGCAATTGGTTGACTGAAATCCCAAATTATTTAGAGGAATAGGGTTGGTGTATACAAAATATACAAAATATTTTAACACATGAACCTAAGCCAAGTAAATTGTTAACGATGGCTAAATTAATTTGCACGCAATACATACTGAGTCCAGTAAGACAAACACTTAAACTGAATCAAGAATTTTCTTTGTTAGCTTAATAAAACCAAGGTTTTGCTACTTTCTTACTTAACCAAAGACCATGAACATTAAGATTTCCCAAACATTAAGTAATCCAATTTTGTTGTTATGAACATAATCACCCACCATCATTATGAGAAGAGCTTAAAGGTTACTTAACTAAAAATTTTATCAAACTGACACAAAGGGGAAATGGAAAGAAAATGTAGAAATGGTAACAACAAAAGATATAAGTTCATAAGTGCAGCAATCAAAGCCAAACCACATTGTCATAGGGCAAATGCTTTAGGCATTTCAGAATTAGGTACATTCAAGAGTTATAACAGCTTAACAGAGCAAAAAAATTCAAGCTACTTCAAAGAATTGCAACACAATATTAAACTTATTTCTACAAGATCCATATGAGAAAATGGCATACCTTTGTTAACAAAGATGAAAAATCCCGAGAGAGAAAAATCCTATGAAGAAACTCCAACAAAATATAAACCTAGAATAATCAATTCCCAAGTCAAATTCCTCCTAACCCCCTGAAAATTTTAACAAAGATTCAAACTTTTGGTACTAAAGAATTCACAAAATCAAAAGGTCTAAAACATTCAAAAACCATTCTTTTCATCAAGAAATTTGGTGCAGGGAACAAGCTGCTAGTGCACACAGTATGAATATCAATGCAAAAGTCTAGGGACATTCTATATAGAAAATGTTAGTGGGTGTACACAGATGTTTAGGAACACTTAGAAGAAACCACAGTTTCTCATGACACTCAACATCGACTAGCATCTCACTTGGTCAGTATTTACCATGATCGTAGTCCAAATATAACAAGCTCATTTTCATTCATATAAAATCATCACAATTACTCAAGAAAGTTGCAGCTCCAAAATTAGAATCAACATACTGTTATGTTTAGGAGAGCTCGAAATGTACCTCAAAATGGAAGATAAGACAGTATTCCTCTGCTCGAAATGTAATCGGTGACGCCACTGATGAGGTTGCTCACACGGCTGAGCGCCGTGCGAATGGCGGCGGTGGTTTTCTGGCTGCCGAACCACGTATCGACCTTCAGCTTCTGCTTCCCGGTCTCCTCGTCGGTAATCAGCTGGAAATCGAGATTCAAGTGCTTGAAATTGTGAGAAAGCGTGCCCTGGAACCTTCGACAACGATCGCCTTGGCCTTGCCCGCAGATGGTGGAGAGGTGAACGGCGTCTTCTAATCCGCCGCTGCAAAGTGATGCGGGATGGGGAGTAAGAAGAAGAGTTAGGGTTTACCTTTAGGAAATTGGGAGAAGAATGAATGATATGTTTAATTTTGGGATGGAAAAGATATTAGAGTGATTAATTTGGAGGGAGAATGAAATATTTTAATAGAATGGGTGGGAACAAAGTTAATTTTAGGGGGAACTTGAAATTTTTCAATAAATTATAATTTATATATTATATATCATTTAATCCATTTATAAATTATATTATTTAATATATTTATAATTGCATATTATATATTTTGATATAAGTTATATGTATGTATTATATTATTTAATAAAGTCATTATCTCATTTAATAAATTTATATGTATTATATTATTAATGAGGAAGATATATGTTATACTATTTAATAGTTTTATATTTACCTAGATATTATATCATTTAACATAACTTAATTATATAAAGTAGTATTTAATAGAAATATATATATATATATATATATATATATATATATATATATATATAAGAGTTTATTAATTAGCATAATATGGCTATATATTTAATAATATTATATATAAAGTTAGTTTATCATATGATTATATAATAATCGTAAATGTAAATATTTTTATATTATTTATTTAATAGATATATAGTTCTATTATTCATTTAACATACTTATGACTATGTATTATATTATTTTAATAGATCACTTATAGTTATTGTATTATATCGATCACTTGTAAAGTACATTTGCGCATCTTAAATAATACTACATCTTATGTTACTAACTCAAATTATTGTACATATCATATAATATCATAGCACTATATAAGTATACCATCATAATGATTTATAATGTATATTACATCTTATGAAACATAACCTTTAATTAAACTTCATTACATGGCTTTCAGTAATTACAATAGTACGTATGTTGAACAAAAAAAAGAAAAATTACAATATTATATTAATAATTAATTAATATGTCACGATATATAAGTAATTTGAAAATGCATTTTTTTTGTAGTGATGATTTCAGACGAACTTTTTCGTCTGAGTTTCATCGCAGTTTTAGAATAATTTCAGACCAACTTTTTCGTCGGTATTTCGTCTGAAATCTCAGACGAATTTCAGACCACTTCGTCTGACTAATAATTTATGAAATTAATTTAAAATTTTCAGACGAACTTTCGTCGCAAAAGTTCATCTGAATTATAAAATATAATTATTTTTTAAATTAAAATTTTAGTTGGACGGAATTTCGTCGAAATTTCGTCGAAAATTTTGCATCATATGACAAAAGTTAAATTTACTTGGTTTCGTCGGAATTTAGTCGGACTTTCGTCGGAAATTTTCAGACCAAAATTGTTCGTCGGAAAAGTTCGTTTGAAAAAATGCCTTTTTTTAATAGTGATGATTTCAGACGAACTTTTTCGTCTGAGTTTCGTCGCTGTTTTAGAACAATTTCAGACCAACTTTTTCGTCGGTGTTTCGTCTGAAATCTCAGACGAATTTCAGACCACTTCGTCTGACTAATAATTTATGAAATTAATTTAAAATTTTCAGACGAACTTTCGTCGCAAAAGTTCGTCTGAATTATAAAATATAATTATTTTTTTAAATTAAAATTTTAGTTCGTCGGAATTTCCTCGCAATTTCGCCTGAACATTTGCATCTTATAATAAAAAGGGAATATTACAAGTTTCGTCTGAGTTTCGTCTTAAATTCGTCTGAAATTTTCAGACGAAAAATTTCGTCTAAGAATTTCGTCTGAAATCAGTTGTTTTTTTGTAGTGAGGAAACTAAACAGTCATATACATACGGGAGAACCTATTACGAATAGACTTCATTTAGATAATCTCTTATGACTAATGATTTTTAATACTAACTCTATCTAACAGGCCAAAGTTAATTCTTGCACCTGATAACATAGAAAACTTGGATATTGCTCCACAAAGGCAATTTATTTACAGAATAGACACTATTTTGTGAACATGCTAATATTTTTACATTAGTTACTCCATGTTAAAACATCCTTATTAAATTTTCACACTACAATCTTCTAGTAAAATTATGGAACTTACTCTTGGTAGGATAAGCTAAAGCTTTTCCAAATGTCCTGAAAATTTTGGAAATATTACACAACTGGTTGGGTGCTTCCAATGCAAGATTCACCATGCCTAGTAATGCTAGTTTATAGAAGTGATGTGGATTACCAAATAAAAGAGTTTTTTTTTTGGAGCTTATAAGCCCTTTGACAAAACTAAACTCCCCCAACGTATTTTTAGAACAGCTAATAAGCTGTGTGAAGACAACATAAAAATGACACAACCACCCTTAGTTTTCTTTTTCAAAAGCATCTCAAACAATACTCATTTAAACAATATTATATTTTTATATATCATTTTTTCTTAATTATTATACTAAAAAGTCTTACGAGCTCTCAACTTTACCAAACACAATCACAATTTATAATTCCTCAATTATCTTAAAAGATCTTATGTTATCCAAATTCCAAACATTCTGATAGCTTACTCATAAGTAAGATCTACCAACTTATAAGCTCCACAAAAATATCTTATAAGCTATTGAAAATAAACTTAGCCAAACACAGCTTTTAAAAATAGAATAAAGTTAAGAGGAACACGAACTGAAACGTCATGAATTTTGATATTGAAACGAGTTTTGAGAAACATAATCTCTTGAGTTGTAAAGAAAATCACAGTATTAACCTTTAAATTAATTGCGTACACAAAAGATCAGAATACGGTTAATCACTTACTCAGTTATTCTCTCAATTGCAAGTAAGGAATTTGCCATTCAGCTTTTAAATACCATATTTTGAACTTAAAAGTTAAATGTCATTTTAACCAATTTAAACACTAGAATTACAATATCAATATCTAGTCCAGTTACGCTTCTCAAGCAACAATCTCCAAGAGCCTAACCGGAGAGAAATTTGTACTCTGCAATCAGTATTAACCATATAGGCAGCACATGCCAAGAAAAAGCAGCTGTTGAAATTCATAAGCAACTTATCATGCATAATCTGCACCTAAATTAGATATCTATAGCCCAACTATTATGCCTATCGCCTGCATTTCTCTTTTCACCCACATTAATAGCTAAGCTCTTCCAGAGATTTTTTCCATCAACATGACCCTATAAAAGGACAACTCAAGTGAGAATATCCGTTTTCACATTTCCCTTTGCTTATATCATGCTACATGTATATCTTATACATTATCTTTTCCACGTTTGTCATGAAGTGACATATCCTCGGATAATGCACAACAAACACCAGTTATTCAAATCCGTTAGAGTGAAACCTGAAAGGTCAGTGCTTTAAAGCCTCTAATATGAATTTTTTTCCCAGGTAGACCAAAGTGCCAAATGACATTGCATGTTAAAAAAGAGTATCCATCTTCTACACTCGTCAACTAGTCAAGGGGCAATAAACCTCCAAACCTAACAAATAATTTGAGCACGAAACCTGCTACCCAATTCATGAACAATCATCACCATACTATAATGTGAAAATAAATGAAGAAGATAGTAATTACCAAATTGTAGGTTTCAGGAAGGGATAGCCATTGATCAAAAAGCTTCTCTGTCACACAAGGGTTTGACTTCATGGCCAAAGCAGACACCTCCTGCAGCTGCAAGAGTTCGGAATCGGGGCTTGAGACGTCGCCATTGAAATCCAAATCCATATCGTACCCAAAATTTCGTCAAATTATAATATTATTCGAAACCCCAGATGTTCAAACGCCTCTTGAACCATCAGACACAACCCTCAAATAACCCAACGCCAAGGAGAAGAGCAGGAGATCCGGGTTTTTGTATATTTGGAATCTCCAATGCAAATATTCCAGATGTAAATAACTCATGAATGCGCTTAAAAGAATACTGTTCAAACTGAGATCAGAGAGACAGAATTAACAAACATATATGCTCTTCAGCAAACGCGTTGTGGAGAGAGAGCCCAGGAAGAAGTAATACAAGTGTTGTAATAATAGTAAAAAAAAAGGAAAAATAATAAATAAATACATTTTCTTGTTAATGAATAATTGTAATATAATATATATATGTATAATTAATTAAATCAACAATTACATTTAATTCTTTTACTAGAAAAACGCTCTGTTCTCTCTCCTCTTGAACGGCGGATTCTTCCACCGCGAAACCACCGCCGTTGCTCTCACGCAGCCATGGCGGACGGCGGCCAGCCGCCTAACGCCACCAATCATGACGGTGCGCCACCCTGCGTTTTCGGCCCTCAACCTGACGCAGGCGCGAACGTGCACGCCTCCACCCTTAGTCGTGGCCACAGGCACGCAGCAGCATCGCGCCGCTGCTTCCTACGCGGCGGCCCTGACTGGTTCGTTCCTTCTCCCTAATGAGAAGGCACGCTTGAAGAGTTTCGACCTAACCCTTTTCAGACCTTTAGGAACCAAGACGGTTTTCAAGGGATCACCCGTTGTGTTCTTTTCAGATGAGGAGTGTGATTTGATGAATGAGGCTTTCAAACTTGCCTTGATTGGTTTTGCTCATGGATATCCAACTATGGCAGAATTACGGTTCTATTTCTCGAAAATTGATTTCAAAGGGAAAGTGCATCTTAGTTTGTTGAATCCAACTCATGTTTTAATACGATGTGAAATTCGGAGGATTATGCTAGATTGTTCATGAAAGAGACTTGGTATTTTCGTGATTTCCCGATGAGGGTGTTAAAGTGGTCGGAGGACTTTGATCCGGAGGTTGATTCACCTATTGTGCCGGTTTGGGTTTCGTTTCCTCGATTGTCATCAAAACTTGTCTCTAAAGATAGGTTGTGGAATTTAGCTGGTTCGATCGGAAACCCAATTAGAGTGGACGAACTCACAGCAAAGATGGAGAATACGTACGCACCGCGTGTTTGTGTTGAATTGGATGATTCTAAGCCGGTACTCAAGTCGGTTTGGGTGAGACTGAGAAATAGGATCTTCCAGTAGGAAATAAAATATGAGAAAATTCCGGAATATTACCTTAGATATCGTCGGTTGGGCCACAAGAGTCATGCTTGCAATGGGGGCACGGGTGATGGTGGAGATCAGAATCAGGAAAAACCAAACGATGATGGTAGTGAGCAAAATGCCCGTACACCTCACAAAGTTGTGAGAGATAACGTCGAGGAAAGTTAAGCTAAACCCAGGAAGGACGTTTGGGTGGAGAAAAAGAATAAGAATAAAGAACAGATCGATGAGCCCATCAAGGAAAATAAGAAACAGGAGCTTGAATTCGGTAAAGTTGGTATTCTACAGAACGAAAATGTTGTTGTTCATGAAAACCTGTTTGCTCAGTTGGAGGAGGAATCGAATGATAATAAGGATACAGGTGGAGGCTCTGGTGAGGGTGATAAGCACAGACAGATCTTGGAAGAAGGAGAGGACCATCAATCGGAAGTTAAGGATGATGATAACGGAGAGGATGAGGAGTCAGTTCCGGATGATGAACATAGTGAGAATGAGGAGACAGATAAAGAGGATTCCGGTAATGCATCGGTTAATGATAACAGTGAACACAACGAGTCTGATCATGAGATTTCCGGAGAGGAATCGGGTGAAGATATAGTTGCAGAGAGCGAGGAAGAAGTGGAGGTTACTAAAGAGGATAATAAGGAGGATTTCGAACCTGTGGCTTTGCAGTCCTTTGAAAATGCGATACAAGAAGCCAAAATAGCTATTGCACGAGCCAAGCAGATTGAGGATGATACTCAACCACATCATGGAGTTGAGGACTCATTCAAGGCTATCATTGCGAAAATAGTCAAGAACACGGTGTTAGGAATAGTGCCCTTAAAGCAGTTGTTTGCTTTACTATTTCCTTGTAAAATCACAATCAGTCTTTGAATAATAAACCAGATGATTTTGTTCATAGGCAATCACTTCTTTATGTGCTTATTTATGTCTGTTTGGGTTGACTGTGTTTTGCATGTATTGAACTCCCCTAATCCGAGAGGCCGTTAAGAACTTTGCATTATGGGAACGACACATGAAACAAGTTCTTAACTCCATAGGCGAGGATTAGAAACTTCTCCAAGTCAATGAGTCCGACAGACAGTGGGAGTGTTGACCTTGACTCTGCTGCGACTTGCTTATGTGATTATGTCCTTTGAAGGATCACTCAGTTTCATGGAGTGATAAGTGCATACGTTGATGCGTTCATAATATATAAGGGTGATTGTTTGTTGAGTGAAGAATTCGCATGGATTTAAGCATTGAGTAGAGTATATTTTTGTGTTGTTTTATGCGTTTATGTGTTTATTTTGCTCCATTTAGGTGTTTTAGAGGTTGGAGTTAAGAAACGGCGATGCGAGGCGAATTCACGTATTTTTGGAGGAAAAAGGAGTAACTCCCGTTACCCCTTAGATGAGCATTATTGTTAACCCCCGTTAACGGACACAAGAGCATACCTTTTGGCGAATTATGGGAGTAACGCCCGTTCCTCCCTAGTGTTGGGAATAGTGCCCTAAAAATTCAATTTGTTGAATTAATTAAACTGAATTTACAGCGAGTTGTGAGTATTTCACATATTGATAATTAATGGCGTGTGGTGGTATTCTTATGTGAAATGTGTTTCATAGGAAAAGACTTTGAATACCGAAATCACGTGTCGTTAAAGTTCTAGTCGGTAAGATAAGAATATGTTCTTATCAAGACTATAACATGGTTATATAAGATGATTAGTCTTTCGTCATAGGGAATGGTGATTCCGGTTATAACACGTTGATGATTTTCAATAGGATTGGAAACATCGAACTGGACCACTGAGATTATTCATTTTATACTGTTACCTAAAATGAATAAAATCTCAGGAAGCATTGTACTCTTAATCCTGATAATATTTCGGCTTTAGGCATGTAGTGTTAGTCACTGTAATATACCCGAAGTGAGGTCTCGGTAATGGTGGCCAAAATACTTTGTACGTTTGGTGACAACATGAAATGTGCTAAAGAGTTATTGATTGAGGAATCTGTGGCCTTGCTGGAAAGTAAAAGATATCCCTGAAATAGATTTGCAAAAGTTTGAATTAAGACTTTGGCCAAAGCACTTCGCGTGATACGTCACCGAAGTTGTATGATGAATGTGTTTCACATACAGAGAATTTGAACTTAAGGCGAATCAATAAATTTCAAATTTGAGATGAAAAATAGATGATAGTAGTTACGATTTATTTTTCATGGATATCTACACGGAGGAGTGAAATGCGAGATTATTCTAGATCGAGAAATTCGTGAATAATTTAATTAATTTTAGAATGCAACAATATTTATTTAGTGGAATTAAATATTGTAAAACGGTAATTGATTATTGACATGAGATGATAATATATTAATCCATATGGAGCTAAAATTAATTAGTCCTGCAGGTCCCCCTGCAAGCCCCAATTGAAAACCCGAAGAGAAAATATTAAAAAGAGAAAGAGAAATGAATTTTCAAAGTGTTTGAAAATAGCCAAGGAATTTATTTTAAGAAAATAAATTGAAGTTCCAAAGAGTTGGAAATGCCCGTAATTTTATTTTGGAGAAAATAAAATTTCCATCTGAAAAAATATATATATTGCTGACGTGGCATCGAGATGACGTGCCAGCTGACGTGGCAAGCCACGTCAACAAGTCAGGGCGAGGTGGCGCTGATGTAGCGGCCGCGTGTGTGGCTGAGATTGAGCCGTGTCAGCGCCAATGAACGGCTCAGATTGGATCTGGGCAGGCCAGTTAAAGGGTCGGATAGTCCGATCAACGGGGCGGTAAACGGGTCAGGATCCGGGTCAACTGTAGCACCCCTTAACGCGTGGAGGTACCACACCCCCGCACTATAGGTCGATCCACATACGAAACGGCCAATCCGTACATGAACTACCCTACAGCGAATGGGTGACAATGCAATACACGACAAGCTAGGCGGGATTACCAACATATGCAATAAAACAAAGCAGAAGCATAAACTAGTTTCTATCAAATACATCCATTTAGCATTTCATGTCATTTCTCAGTTACAAAATAAAATATACTCCAACTTCATATATCAATACATTATCATCTTCAAATAAACAATAACAACAATTATAGTTTCATGATTAACAATAAATACTCCAATACACGAACCATGATTGACTCGACTACATGAACCGGACTCGACTCGACTCCCGCCTAGCGTGCACCTGCAATAACCTGAAAGGTGGAGGCGTCAGTCTGTGAAGACCGAGTGAGGGGTTTAAATACATATTAGCGCAGATAACATGCAAGTTATACTCTCGGGTAAAGATTTATAAAAGATACATTCATAAGTTCAGGAACAGAGTACACTTCGCCCGAGAATACAACTCTCAATATTAAACACTTGTTCATTTTCATGCAATCAATACATGGCGAACTCCAAATGTACATGAACATGCTTGCTTGATTATTAAACAATAGGTGATCACGCAATTCAATTACCGCGCACTCGTGCAATAGTGTCATCATATAACACGTTCATGGAATGGAAATCATGCAATAACCCGAGGACAATCCGCGGTGCCGGATTCATCCTCAGTCTCTTTCGGCTCACGATAGGGTTTGTTGCTCCTGTGGTTGGACGGACAACCACTAGCTCTAAGACCAGCCTAGCGCCCTCACTAAGGAGAACCTGGCCAGGAGAACACATGTACACGATGGACTTTGTTCTTCCTGTGATTGGACGGACAACCACCAGCCCGAAGACCAGCCCAGCACCCTCACTAGGGAGGACCTGGCCAGGAGAACACATTTACTAGATAGGGCATTGTTCTTCCTATGGTTGGACGGACAACCACCAGCCCGAAGACCAGCCCAGCGCCCTCACTAAGGAGGACCTGGCCAGGAGAACGCATTTACTTGCTTTCATGCACATGGCTTGCTTGATTTATGAACACTAACCTAACTTACTTGCTTGATTCATGAACAATAACATACTTGAAATGATAAGTGATTTCATGAAATTATAAATATAAATACCTTTGGCCAAAAATCACGTAAAGGTTATACGGGTTCTATATAACTAGAAATTAAACCTCACCTGACAGGCGACACACGACTCGTGAATGCGTGAACATGCTCATGCTCGACAATCTCCGCCCTGGAGAATAACTGGACAAGAAACGGGACAATGTACGTGCATGAGACCTCAATTCAAGAATATTACTTCATATAAGACGCACGGTGTGATCAAGTACGAGACATCGCGCAATAAACAATGTAGCATCTAAATTTCACGTTTTGGCATGTAATCAATCATATAATTCACATATGGGAGCTAAGAGAGTGAAGGAATGCAATAATAAAGGTTTTGGTGAAGTTTAGCAAAAACGGACAATTTTAGAAAATGTACATGTTGAGGGAAAACTGGAATATCTTTAATTCTAGAAATGGGAATTGAGTTTTGTTTGTTGTATGTGAAATTAGACACATAGACCATTCCAACGCTATATGGCACGTTTTCTAATTCAAACCTAGGTGAAAATGGCGTTGGTTCGAAGTTGGACAAAATGCAGTTTCTGGCGGGGGTCGCGCCCGCGACCAAAAACCTTCACAAAATGGTCGCGGCCGCGACCAAGTATTTTTGACCGAATTTTCTCCAATTTTTCAAAACTCGAAACTTGGTTAAAATGGGGTCGTGGGCGCGACCATATACGCAACAGCAACAAAACAGGCGAAAACAAGGCAAATCCGAACCAAAATCAACCAAAACAATCATAACACCAAGTTCCAACCATAACAATTATTTCATATCATCAAATACACATTATACTTCAACCATCTATCAAACTAACCAAGGATCATGCATCAAATTATCAAGAATCAAGCTTAAAACCCATAACATACACATGCTTCCAATCTTCATGAAATCCAAGAATTTCATGCAAAGTTCACTCCAAATGATCATCAACATGCTCTCTACTCCAATCATGCAAGAATTCATCCTCAAACTCGTAAATTCATACTTGATCAAATATTCAAGAATTTAACAAAATTCCCAATTTCTACCTTAGATCAAAGAAGAAATGGAAGAGATGATGATATGTTGTTGATGATGATTCTAGCTCTTCAATTCCTCAAAACTAGCTTGAATTATGGATGAAATCTTCTTCCCTCCTCAAGGTGTAAATATCGGTATTTGGTGTGTGTGTGTGTGTGTGATTTTTCTTGATAAAAATGGAATGTAATAGAATGAAGAGGAAGAGATGTAAAATATCCAAAGTCTTCCAAAAGATGAGATGAGTCACCAAATTTTGCAACCAAGCCCCTCTAATATTTGAATTACTTCATTCAAGTTCCATCTCTAACAATTAGTTCATTTAGCTCCAAGTCATGAAATATAATTGAATCCAATAACTCACACAAAAGAACAATTAAGGACATTTAATTCAATTAGATCACTTAATTCATACAAATAAACACGTTATCAATTAGTGCACGTAATTTCCACGTTAATGATAATTCATATAAGTTTATATAAACATAATGTATATATAATGTCATAAATTATAAAGTAACATATAATATCACATAATGATTGTATGGAAAAACTGGGGCGTTACAATTCTCCCCCCCCCCCCCCCCCTAAAAGGACCTGGTCCCCAGGTCCACTGTCGAGTTTCAAAAATGATGCACAAGCCAAGAGAGAACCCCGTCTCGTTCACAAGAAATGAAAGAACCCCGTCTTTCAGCAAGAATTGAGAGAACCCCGTCTCTCAACAAGAAATGAAAGAACCCCGTCTTCCAACAAGAATTGAGAGAACCCCGTCTCTCAACAAGAAATGAGAGCACCCCGTCTCTCCACAAGAAATGAGAGAACCCCGTCCCTCGAACAAGAAATGAGAGAGTACCCCGACTCCCACAAAACAAGGATTGTACCCCGACTCTCACAAAAGCAAGGAGAGTACCCCGACTCTCACAAAAGCAAGGATCCGAAAAGAACACTTAATTAAACATTCATATAGAACTTCACGTAATGAACAAGTGGAGGAAATCAAATACCAACTAGTCTTACAAAAGCAATTAACAAATACCAAGAACCATACGTGGTGATAATAAAATGTATATTGTACATGATATGCATGTTTAGGTGTACCGTTCACCATGGTCTTAGAAAACTGTAATGGCAGTGACTTGATTTAATACTTGATTCTTTGATCGGAATCCCTTCTAACCAAAATGCTATTCCCCGAGTGCCTGACGTAAGTATATACTCCAATAATTACTCAATCCTCATCCCGTGGTCAAATCTTCTATCCTTTCTACCACCACGGTTCGAAGATTCAATTCTTAACTATGCCCTTGGTAGTAATCCGACCCACTCAATCTTTTTACCAAATATAGTTGACCTCCTCTGATGCCCGGGCTAATATTTGATAACTCGAAGTCTAGCTTTTATCCTTCATAATATTCCCGGTTCAAGTAACTCTCATGTGATTCTTTGTGATAGAGAATGTTCCCATCAAGTCGTTATTATCTAGCACCATGACTATAGTGTCGCACCTCTTTGGTCACTTCGTGTAAATCTTGAATGACAGTCGCTTTCCTTGGAAAATTCTCACCTTTGATCAAAGTATGTTCCATCAACTTATAGAAGTCATTATTTCTCCCATTCCTTATCGAATGCTCACCTCTGGTTCTTGAATTGCTTAACCTTTTCTGAAATTATTCTCACAAAATTTTATCCCAATCTTGAAGATCATCAAGTGCCAAAGTCTTCTAATCCTTTCCCTTCTCCATTTCCAATAAATCCCGTTGTTAATAACTCTTGCATTTTTGTTTCTTCTATTAAAAGTAACTCGTTTGAGCCCATCTATAACTTTGAAATCATTTCCCCGGTCGACTCTCCCCCTTAAGAATGCCTTTTCCTACCCGTTGGCTCGCAACATCACTTCTTAAATTGAAAATTCTCAATTGCTTAAATTTAGCTTCCTTGGTATAAGTGATTCTAACCACACCACTTAGCTGAAAATTTCCTCACATTACTTTTGCAACATTCGGTAGGAACAACAATCCGCTTCTACCAATCTAACTCTCGGTTATTTCTCCGACCTTTAAATAGCTCTTCCTCTTTTATCTTTTTTTTTTTTTTTTTCAACCCCATTATTTCCTTGTCATAATGCGGTTATGTCCCGATTGGAGTAATACTTGATATGAAAATTTGGGAGAGTTCCTATCAAGATAACACTTAACAATGCATGTCGGGTTAATATGCCAATGCAAGTGTCACACTTGCAAGTAATAAATACACAAGTTGGAAAAATAACGCTCAATTAGGAATGCATATATAATTAAAGAAGTTTAAATAATTTAAGCAATGTATGATGCTCGTGCTCATGAATGCGTTGAACCTGTCACCGTAGTTGTAGCACCCTTCACGTACGGATGCCACACCCCCGCACTATAGCTTAGTCCACATACGAAATGAGTAATCCGTACATGAACCAAACTATATCGAACGGGTGACAAAGGAAAAGAACCCAAGCTAGCTAGGCGGGACTAACCTCAACCGGAAAACCACAATGCAAAAAAACGAGCGGAAGCATAATAATTTGCAATATTAATTTCCAAGTATTCACGTTATACTATCTTCTAACTCCATATATCAAAACATTATCATCTCCCAAACTACATAACATGTCCAAAAGTAATAGATACAAAACATGAACGTGTAGTGCTAGACTCGACTGAAAACAGAACAGGACTCTGACTCCCTGTAACGCCCCGGTTTTCCATTTATGCTCTATGTGTTATTATTATAATTTTCATATCATTATATTCATTTTATTTTCATAAACTTATGTGAAATTTCTTTTAACGTGAAATCTACGTGAATTAATTACTAATGTGATTAAATTCAATTATTTCATTTGTTAATTGTAGAGAGTAGGTATTACTTTCATTGATTCTTGTAATTGTGTAAGGATTACAGTGGAGAAGAGAATAATATAGAGCTAGAAATCCCTACAAGTCAGGGATTAACAAATCACGTCTAAATAGGAAAACTAGCAATTATCCCAAATTTACTCTTATTTCCTAACACTCCCCCTCAAGCTAAGTGATGGGATTGCCAATACTTAGCTTGTCGAGTACTGCCTGAAAACTCTGTCCCGTGACTACTTTAGTCAAGATATCTGCCAGTTGTTCCTCTGATCTGACGAAGGGAAGTTCGATAGTCCCATCTTCCAGTTTCTCTTTTATAAAGTGACGATCAACTTCCACATGCTTTGTTCTATCATGCTGTACAGGGTTTTCCGAGATACTGATGGCAGCTTTATTGTCGTACTTCAACCGGCCCGGACCAAGTGGGGCCATACCAATCTCAGTCATTAGTTTTCTTAGCCAGATCAGCTCTGTAACCACCTTCGCAATACCTCTGAACTCAGCTTCCGCACTGGATAGGGCTACCACCTTTTGTTTCTTGCTCCTCCACGTTACCACGTTTCCCCCGACCAAGGTAAAAAATCCAGAAGTGGACCTCCTGTCGTTTGGGTTACCCGCCCAGTCTGCGTCTGTGTACGCCTCGATCTCCAAGTGGCCTTGTCTGCCAAACATGATCCCTTTTCCTGTAGACCCTTTCAAGTACCGTATGATCCTCATTACTGCCTCCAAGTGATCTTTCTTCGGTTGGTGCATGAACTGGCTGACCACCCCTATGGCATATGCAATATCGGGTCTAGTGTGGGATAAATAGATCAATTTCCCTACTAGCCGCTGATACCTCTCTTTCTCTGTTGGCTCCCCGTCTCCTTCAATTCTGAGTTTATGGTTTAGTTGGATCGGAGTGTCGGCAGGTTTGCAATCTACCATCCCGGTTTCTGCAAGTAAGTCGAGGATGTACTTCTTTTGTGAGATAAAGATTCCTCGTTTTGACCGTAACACTTCGATTCCCAGAAAGTACTTCAAACCTCCTAGGTCCTTCATCTCGAATTCTTTAAACAAATTCTCTCGGAGCCTTTCTATTTCCTCAACATCACTCCCAGTGATGATCATGTCATCAACATAGATGATCAGACATGTAATCAGATTCTCCCTCCTTTTTAGGAACAAGGTATGGTCAGAGTTGCTTTGTCTGAACCCATATTTCTGAATTGCCACTGTAAACCTCCCAAACCACGCTCTTGGGGACTGTTTGAGACCATAGAGTGCCTTCCTGAGTCTGCACACCTCGTTCCCCTGAAATTGATCGGTGAATCCTGGTGGTGCTTCCATATACACTTCCTCTGCTAGGTCACCATGTAAGAATGCATTCTTCACATCGAACTGGTGAAGTGGCCAGTCCTGGTTGGTTGCAACAGACAGAAGGACCCGGATAGTATCTAACTTTGCTACAGGAGAGAAAGTCTCAGAGTAGTCAATTCCGTATGTCTGGGTGTATCCTTTCGCTACAAGGCGGGCCTTATACCGCTCCACGGTGCCATCTGCTTTGTATTTGACCGTGAACACCCACTTGCACCCTACTGGCCTCTTGCCGTAAGGTAATTCACATATCTCCCAAGTCCCGTTCTTGACCAAGGCATCCATTTCAACGTTCATAGCTTTCCACCATGCTTTATCTTGTACAGCCTCCTGTACAGAACTTGGGATCCGTTCCCGATAGATATTTCCCACAAGCGTTTTGGCTGCTTCTGACATACTCCCCCTGACCATATTCCCTACTGGGTATCTGCTTGTTCGGGACCTCTGATCAGGTGAATATCGATTTGGTGGAACCCCTCTGTTGTTCCTTGGTGGCAGGATGTACCTGTTACCTACTACATCATCTAAATCGGGATTAACAGTACCAGTTGCTTCTTCAGGAATTTGAATAGGAATAGCAGAAGAAGAGTTCACGGGTTCACTTACCTCAGTTTGGACTTCGTACGGGAGAGGATGATTGGTGGTGGTACTGAGGTCGGTAGGGGGACGGATATTAGAAGCTTCAGAGTCTTCGAGCCAGTATAGGGAGTCACCCGGAAGCTCCCCCTGGACGCTATGCTGGCGCTGAAAGAAGTACTCAGTCTCTAGGAATTCACAGTCCATAGTGACATGCATGCGGCGAGTAGCGGGATTATAACACCTGTAGCCTTTCTGATGAGGTGCATATCCAACGAAGACACATTTTACCGCACAGGGATCCAACTTGGTCCGTTCAGATTTCGGAACATGCACAAAGACAGAACACCCAAACACACGGGGAGGCATTGTGAGAAATGCCGGGATGTCAGCTTGTGTTTGGAGGACTGACAGAGGAGTTTGTCGATCAAGTACTCTGGTGGGCAATCTGTTGGTGAGAAGGCGGCAGTTGCCACTGCTTCGGGCCAAAAGTGACTGGGTACATGAGATTCTGTCATGATGGCACGGGTCATCTCTAGTAATGTCCGATTCTTGTGTTCGGCTACTCCATTTTACTGAGGTGTATTTGGACAGGTGGTTTGGTGAACAATCCCATGTTCTGCCATAAAGTCGTGCATCTGTTGATTAACATACTCGCGTCCATTATCGGATCGACGTACTTGAACTGTCCTTTTAAACTGAGTGTTCACCATTTTACAGAAAGCAACAAATGTCTCATAAACTTCTGATTTGTGTTTCAGAAAATAAATCCAAGTCATTCGGGAAAAATCATCAATAAATAAAACAAAGTACTGAAATCTACTTTGAGTAGCTACCGGGGCAGGTCCCCAAACATCCAAATGAACTAATGAAAAAGCGGATTCAACCCGAGTGTTTGTTGATTTAAATGAAGTCCTATGACTTTTTGCAACTGAACAAGTTTGACAAGACAAATTTAAATGCTGACTATTCAAAAAAAGAGCTGGAAATAACACCCGCAGATATTCAACAGAGGGGTGCCCGAGACGTCGATGCCATAACCAAATCTGAGTGTCTTTAGTTCCTTGTGATAGCAAAGCTCTGGAAGAAGATCCCATTTGGTCCACATAATATAATCCGTCCCTCTCAGTACCACGCCCAATAATCTCCTTCCTACGAATGTCCTGTATTAGGCAAAATTTAGGATATATCAGCACCATACAATTCAATTCCCGTGTCAAATGGCTCAAAGACAACAATTTTGAAGAAAAAGAGGGAATATATAGACAATTTCTCAATTTTAGTTTTGGTGAGAGATCAATAGATCCCTCATGTTCAACTTGTACTAATTCCCCATTTGCTGTCTGAATATGGAATTTTCCCGGAGATGCAGAGGGTCCAATCCCCACATAAATCCGTGGGATCATAGATTATGGTATCTGTTGCTCCACAGTCAAAAATCCAATGTGATAATTTTGGAGGGCCATTTTGTTCATCATGGGGCAATTGTGGAAACTTCTCAGTACATAAGGGCCTATTTGCAATTAGGGTTTGGGATAAGAATTAAATAACCTAGGGTTTGGGATTTCATCCCCAAACCCTTTACCTCTTTTGGCTGGAGATGCAGAGGGTCCAATCCCCATGGCCGCGGCGGCGCTGCCCGGCCGATTCCCTGTCGCCGTCGCGTCGGTAGCCACCGCACCGGGGTCTCCTCTGTTTTGGACGACACCTGTGGTGGTTTCCGCCTATCCGTCGCCCCGTGCCACCCAGCCTGTTTCCCCTACGGCGGCGTTGGCCCGTCGATTCCCTCCACTCCTTGTGCCCAGATCTGTTTTCCGGCTACCCTCCCACCAGTCGGGAAAGCCGATAAGTTCAAAACACCCTTCCTTTGTATGTTTGGGCTTTCCGCAATAGCTGCACTTGAGCCCCGATTTGTCTTCTCGCGGTGATGGCCTGTGCCCAGACCCGTCAGAGTTTCCGAGACCGTCTGAGCGTGGTGGGGTCTCGCTCCTGTTTCTTCCCCCTTTTTCTCTCCGTGCAACAAGCCCAGATCCGATGCCCGATGATGATGGGTGTTCATCACCGCCGGTTGCCGCCTTCAGGATTTGGAGACGGGCGGCCTCTCTTCGGACGGTGGCATAAGCAGACTCCACTGAGGGTTTACTTTCTTGCTTCAAGATGTCCCGTCGGATCGGGTCGTATCGTTCATCCATTCCTGTGAGGAATTGATACAGCCTTTGCTCCTGGGTGATTTGGTTGAATATGGTTACATCTTCGGGGTATTTCATTGGATTGGGTTACCTCCTGTCTATTGCCATCCAAATGGCTTGCAATTTGTTCCAAAATTCTTCCAGGGTGTCGGTGCCCTGTTTCTGGGTGTTTGCTCTTCGATGAAGATCAAAGAGTTGCATCGGATCTGACCCGCTTCCATAGGTGGTTGAGAGTCCGTCCCACAGTGCCTTCGCCGTCGGATACTGTAAGACATTATTTATTAAGTTTATCTCTATATTTTGTATGAGCCATGTGAATACATTATGATCAGTTTGCTCCCACTGATCGTATGTTGGATCGGTTTGTGCTGGAGCTGGTGGAATTCCGGTTAGGTGTGATCGGCCGCCCCTGGCCCCGATCGCCATATTTATCAATCGGGCCCATACCGGGTAATTATCGCTATTTAATTTGAATCCAATCGATAGGTTATCGGATTTGGATGAATTTTGTTGGGTTTGGTTGTTGCGTAACAGAGTTGCAATCTGTGCCGCGAGGTCGGGATTGATTTCTTGAGGTTTGGTTTCAACAATTTCTGACATGTTTGGTTTTGTGCAGATTTTGGCTAACTAGGGTCGAGAAAGGTATAGGGACGATGATGTTTTAGAGCTGAGTCCCAAGAAGGATAACACTACTCTTGATACCATGTTAATTGTAGAGAGTAGGTATTACTTTCATTGATTCTTGTAATTGTGTAAGGATTACAGTGGAGAAGAGAATAATATAGAGCTAGAAATCCCTACAAGTCAGGGATTGACAAATCACGTCTAAATAGGAAAACTAGCAATTATCCCAAATTTACTCTTATTTCCTAACATCATTCATGTATTATAAGTTTCATCATATTATATACATCACATTTCTATGCATTTATATGAATTATCATTTATGTTAATTATATGAGGTAAGTGATTTAATTGTATTACATGACATTTATTGCTTCTTTGTGTAAATTTATGGACTTAATTACATAATATGGATTGGAGCTAAGTGGTCTTTTGTGTAGAGATGGTACTTAATTGCATGAATTTAAATTAGAGAAGGACTTAGTTGCAAGTTGTGATAAGTCATATGAGTTAGTGGAAGACATTTGTGTATATCTATACATTACATACATAATATATCTTATGTATATCATATTCCCCACATTTTCATTTCATCACATTTCATCAAAGTTCACACACTCACACCTACTAAACACCGATCCAAACACCAAGGGAGGAGGAAGGAGGATTTCACCATATTTCAAGCTTTAATTCAAGGAGAGAATTGCACAAGTTGAAACATCATCATCTTCATCACCTTCATCCTTTCTTTCTTCATAAATAAGGTAGATTGAGAAGTACATGATTTCTTGATTGAAGTAGGGTTTGTTGATTTGAATGTAAATCCTTGTTTATTTATGATTAGAAGCATGCTTAGGATCATTAATCTTGAAAGCTTGCATGATTTCTTAAATAATATGGAAGTTGGAGTTCATGATTTTATATGGGTTTTTGATTGATGATTCCTTGATGATTTGAGCATGGTTTAATGGATTACTTGATTCCTAATTGATATATATGAGTTATATGCAAGATATATGATTGTTTGGAGCATTTTGGTTGAGTTTGCTTTGGGTTTTCATCCCTTTTCTTCCTCCCGAAGCTTCCCCTGTTTTGCCCCTTTTTCCACCTCTGGAACAGTACCCGGGCGGGTAGTTTTCCCCCGAAAAGCTTCTGGACTGCTTACCCGGTCGGGGAACTTTTCCCTTGAATTTTACCCAGCCGGGTACTCCCTCATCCGAACTCCAAATGACCTGATTTTTGATTCGTTGGAAAGATCTTGAAGTCTAAAACAACCTCCAATTGGAATCACCGCAATATCTTTTCCCATTTGTGAGATATTATCAATTCTTTTTGGTGTCGCTGCTTTCCCGACAAACTACACTCGCCTAACTTCAAGCTTACGCCATTTTCTCCTCGCTTTGAACTAGAAAACGAGCCATATACCATTTTAAAGTTCTACTTGTATAGTTTCATTTCCAACAAGAAAAACTTAATTCCAACTTCTATATCTCAAGATATTCCAGTTTTCCCTCAGCATGTACATTTCCAAAAATTGTCAGTTTTGGCCAAACTTCACCAAAACCCTTCTTATCGCATCCTTTTCACTTCCTTGGCTCCCCTATGTGACTTATATGATAAATGTACTTGAATAATTGATAAGTATGCTCCTAATTGACATTCCTGGATTGTTATTGCATTATATATTGATCATGACTTTGCCGTGTGTCGTAAATGGTTCATAAGAGTAGTGTCTCACGAACACTTGTCCTTGTTATACAGATCACGTTCCCGGTGATGAGGAGCATGCTCCTTAGGGTGTTTCCTTGCTTGTTTTGGTTGGTAAAGTAAAGGTGAGGTTTAATTTCTAGTTATATAGAACCCGTACAACCCTTATGTGATGTTTTCGACTAAAATGTACATATATATATCTAGAGTTTTTCGAACCTAACGATTGCAAGCAAGTCACACTTATGCAAAGCATGTAGTGTGATTAGCACCATGATCATGCAAAGCAATGCATGTATCGTGATTAGATCGTGACCTTATTGATTTTCATCTGATTTCATGGAATTTATTGATTTAACTAAGCGGATTGATTAATTATTTTGGGCGAGTAAGCATGTTCACGTTGGGCCCCGAGGGTAGTGTATTGAGCCAACCGAGGAAGCAAGGGCTGACGGGTAACTCTTGCACTATCCTCACCAATTTTGGGATCACCTCTGAATCCACCAGGAGGTTTGGTGGAGGAAGAAATCCCGTACGTGGGAGTCATGTTCCCGACGTACGTAGCATGGATGGTTAGGGCCTTGCAAACCCACCATCACCCGGAGTAAAGGAGTTCCTGAAATTGATACGTGTGCACTTTAATTAAATTGCATGATCACATGATAATTACACAAGCATGTAATGTTCACTATTGGTGTAAGGTTGGAGAATTGCCCTTACTCGCCCGGGCCACGGATTAAATTGATAAATGATTGAATTGTCAAATTGAATAGTTGTAATCACGGGCGAAGATTATTCCTTATTCAACCTATATTGTTTCATTTGTAAAAGCTTTACCCGGGATTATAACTTGCATGTTAATTGCGTTAATATTTATTCTTAAACCCCTCACTTAGTCTTTCATAGACTGACACCTCACATTTTCAGTTCTGCAAGTTGAGTGCTAGGCGGGGTCGAGTCAGGTCTTTACCTTTGAGTCTAGCATTTCATTTCATGTATGGATTTTGGAGTTTCATGTTAGTGGTTTTTGGATATTTATACATGTGTGATGTATAGGAGATGATAATGTATTGATAAGTGTTGGTACCTACTACTATATATATACTTTTGATGTAAATATGGTACCTATAAGTATTGAATGTTATTGCTTCCGCTTTTATTGATACAATTTTTTTAGTGGTATTAATTGAGGGTACCCGCCTAGCTTTTGAGTTTTTATTGTCTCCCGTTCGCTATAGTTTCGGTTCATGTATGAATTCTCCGTTTCATATGTGGATTGAGGCTATAGTGCGGGGGATGTGGCGCCTAGCGTTCCGGGTGCTACACTCCCACCTAGCACGAACTTGCAAAACACTGAAAGGTTGAGGTGTCAGTCCAACACGGACTGAGCGAGGGGTATAAATAAATATTAGCGTAATTAACATGCAAGTTCTAATCTCGGGTAAGGTTTTTAATAAAGGAAACAATATAAGTTCAATATTAGAATAGATCTCGCCCGAGATTACAACTAATCCATTCAATCAATACAACGTTATCGATTCAATTCAATTCAATCAGTGGCCCGGCGAGTGAGGGCAATCTCCAACCTTACTCCAATTAGTGAACAATACCATCTTTAGGTTTTATTTCAATAATTATCATACGATCATTAGTGCACATTTAGCATTTTCACGAACTCTTTCTTCCTCCGGTGATGGTGGGATTGCAAGGCCCAACCATCCATGAACGGTGTAACGCCCCAGTTTTTCAGTTTTAATAATGTGACGTATTTGTTTATAAATTGCGCGATTTAATTATTTAATTATATGATTAATTGTTTATAAATGTTCATATTTGATTCAAACTATAAACTATTTCTATTTTAACTTAATTCATTTTATTTTACTTTGATATTTAGTGTTTAATTTCTTAATTGAGGTTTCACGTTACCTTAACTGTTTCGGTAATTTCTTTAATTAATTACAACATGTTATTAGTTTGTTTAATTTATTTAGTATGGAATTTAAGTTTTAGTAATTCATTTATAACAATATGAATTCGTTCATGCGCATGAGTGCTCTATTTGCGCTTCGTTCATATATGTAATGATATCGGATTGGTATGAAAATTTAATATGTTGTAAATATGTGTGTTATGAACATGTCTCTATGCTCGGTTTATGTTTTCGGATTCATTTGACGTGTTTACGAATTTATTTTGATTTTTGGAACCAAGTCGGGGGCTAACGAGCAATTAGCGCACCCTTGGTTCCGTGCGTGATATCTTGAGCTCGGGAATTCGGATTCGAATTCCGACACCTCCGTTGCCTTCGTATCGACGATTCGGAGACAATGGAACAAGCCTCATACCTTTTTGAAATCATTAAGGCCTCCGAAATCCAACCGTAACGGACAACTCGTGCAAGAAGAACTCCTTGGGTTGACTAGTCTTCATGGTGGGACCCTTTCTACTTAACCTAACCTAACCAAAGCTTAACCATGACTTATGTACCTTGAGTTAACCCCTTCCTCTCCCTTTTAGCAGCAAAAACCGATCCAAACTTGCCCCTTTTCAGCTGGAACTGATCGAGAGAGAGAGAGGAGAGGAGAAGAAAGAAAACCCTAGGCCATCTTTGTGATTTTGAGCTCAAATCACCATCTTCCTTTACCAAATCTTCAAGGTATGAATATTTATGTCTTCTCTACTCTATTATACTTGATTTCATCTACTTACCACATGATTTGGATCAGATTTGATTAGGGTTTGAATTATGAGTTTGGTATGAACTTTTAGGGATTTTTGCTCTTGTGACCTATATGTTTGTGTGGCTGAATTTCTTGCTTATATATGATCATATGAACTTGTTTCTTGACCTATTTCATTCCCAACTGATAGTATATGATGTTAGGAGGATTTCATCTTTTGCTCCTTTTATAAAATTATGAGATATGGAGCTTCAAACTTGATGATCAAACTACTTCCCCTGTTTTCGAACTGCTGTGTGAAATATGGTGTTGGTGCTTGATTAAATGGTCTCCAATTCGGGTGAAATTGCATGGATCTTATGTACACTCATTGTTCTATATGTTAGCATTCATGTTTCAAGTATTTGGATCCATTTTAAGCCTCAAAACCGAAGTACATGGCCTGTTCTTATGCATGAATTTTGACAGAATTGTTGCTGTTACATTTTGTAACTTGTTGATCATTCTAATGTGCTTTAAATGGTACCATTTTGCATATATATGATGTATATAAGTTGTTTAGTATGTTAGCATGCATTCCCCAAAGTTTCAGATCCAAATTCAACCCCTAAGTACTTGATCAAGGCATGATAGAATCATTAGGGCTCATATGTGCGATTTTGGCGACCCAGTTTTGTTGCGTGGATTCGATGATCTTAACGTGTGATTTAGCCTTTGCACTCTAAATGAAAAATGTTCATAACATGCCAAATATGTTTCATATTAAGTTTCAGAGCATTTGGAGTTCATTTGGTATGCCTTTGGTTTGATTTTGTATGAGTTCAGTTTTGCCGGAAAAATCTGTGATCGCCCTAAGTTCTGTACCGTGACACCCCCGTGTCTCATTTACTCATAAGAGTGAGACACGGGCGTGTCACACCTTCTGGGCAGCTCTGTACTGAGCCACGCCCGTGGCTCAGTTGGGCAAGGGTTGGTGACACCCCCGTGTCACTTCCCATGCGCAGTCTTCGTTACTTCCTCTTCGGTTTTTGATTTGTTTCCCCTCCTTAATGATTTTATCTCCTTTCGTGTTGAACTATGAACTTGTTTGGCTATGTGTTAGGAGTATTATGGTGCAATTTCATGATATTTGGATGTGTTATAGGCATGCTTTTATGTAATGCCGTTTATGTGTGTTTATATGTCGTTTATGAATCGCATCACTTATTTTCTATATCATAAGACTTCTTCTTGTTGTCAAACCTTGGAAATATGCTATCTTATGTAATATGAAGTATGTGGTAGTATTATGGAAGAGCTTGAATATGTTCTATGCTCTTATTTGGATTCTTGAATTATTGGATCAGAAGTATGAATTGAATGATTTATGATTGAGCAAGTGAATGAATTGGTTATATGATTTTCATGACTTAATATGATCTTTATGTCTTCATATCATGCTTGAGCATTGCCGTGCGTCATATATGGTTCATTTAGAGTCTTGAGTCTCACGAACACGTCTTGTGGTTTTTTGTACAGTTTGTCTCCAGGGTGGAGAGCTTTTGATCGTTCAGGCACTTGGTGCTCGATCCTTGTTTCTTCACGGTTAAGGTGAGGGTGTTTTCGTTTTAGATACGTATTAAACCCTATAACCCTTATGTGGAAAGCTTTGGCCAAAACCTTATGATTATATATATACGGTTTTCAAATGATTTATCGAGTAAATTCTTCTGAATTATACGTATGAGCGTATATAAGCTTAAAAATGGTTTTGTAATGAGGCTATGCTCCAAACCGTGTGTCTTCATGCTAGCTATGGATTAGGACGACACGGAGAGGTACGTATATAGCATATGCCGAGTTACACGGTAAGGTATGATTTCTTATAGTATGTATCATATGTATGTATTGATATGTTTTGGCGAGATTATGCAAATATGATATGTTCACGGGCCCCGGGACTTAGTATATGTCCTAACCGAGGAAGCAAGGGCTGACGGGGATCCCATATACTAGTTCCAACCAAATTTACGACGATACGGACCTCGTTAGGAGTTTTGACGAGGAAACGCAGGTCGGGCTTTTGAGGATTCATGTACCTCACTAGCCATTATGTATGTTCCGGTGGCCGGGTCTTGCAAGCCCGTCCACCACCCGGAGGAAGAAGGTTGGATATGATTATGTTATGATTATGCTTATGAATATGTTATGATATGATTATGCACCGTGCGGGAATGCCGGGATCCGGATCGCCCAAACGATTATGTTTATGATATGATTTATGGTCTGTGTGTATTATGACGTATTGCATGATCACCTATTTAAAATATTATTGATAATTGTCGTACACGGTCGGAGTTTGGTTGGAGATGATGCACGCTCACTCGCCGAGCCTTATATTTATGTATGATTTATGAATGTAATGAATTTAATATGAATTAGTCGTAAAAGTCGAGCATTGTTTATCTATTTTCTTGCCCCTTTTGGGAACTAAATTCAAATAAAACCTTGCTCGGAATTTATGACTTGCATGTGCATGTTTTATATATATGTATCGCTCCTGCTCACTTAGTCTTCTAGAGACTGACCCTCTCCCTTCCCAACATTTTAGTGTGCAGGTTTGTTCTTTGGAGTTTCGAGCTAGGCGGAGGTTTGGAGTCTTTAAGTCGTCGAGTTAGTTAGGAGAGTCCCTGCACTCATTCATGTAGTGGAATTATGTATGATTCGTTCTGTTATATCATGAACTGGATTATTCATGTAATTGTTATTGAATCGTTGTTACTGAGTTTTGCTATTGAATTAAAAGAGGCCTGAAGAGCCCAAATTCTGCTTATGGTTGGTATACTTGGACTTTGGCTTTGCTATGCATTATATTTGGTTGTATGGTTTTCACTGCAGGGTCTAGCTCCGCCTGGCTTAGGGAGGTTTTTATGTTTGTCTCCCGTTCGCTACGGTTTGATACGGGTGCGGATTTACTGTTTCGTTACTCGTGTCGAGCCATAGTGCGGGGGATGTGGTGCCTCACGTGCGGGGTGCTACAAACGGTGTACGTCAGGAACATGACTCCCACGCACGGGATTTCTTCCTCCACCAAACCTCCTGGTGGATTCAGAGGTGATCCCAAAATTGGTGAGGATAGTGCAAGAGTTACCCGTCAGCCCTTGCTTCCCCGGTTGGCTCAATACACTACCCTCGGGCCCATGTGAACACGACATGTTTACTCGCCAAAACACGATCAATCACGATAACACAATTATTCAATAGATCACGAAATCATTTGCAATCGGTAGAGATTTTGAGAAAGATATATACATATATATATATATATATATATATATATATATATATACATTTTAGCTGAAAACATCACGTAGGGTTGTAAGGGTTCTATATATCTAGTAATTAAACCTCACCTTTTCGAACAACCGAAAGCAAGAAGAAACCCTAAGGAGCGTGCTCCTCGTCTCCCGGACAGTGATCTGTCCAACAAGGGACAAGTGTACGTGAGACTCGACTCGAATGAACCAATTACGACGAACGGCATGTTCAATTAGTGTTAATCATGCAATAATAATTAAGGAATGTTAATTAAAAGAATAATTATCATTAACCATGTTTATAACTGATGTAAGTCACATACGGAAGCCAAAGAAGCGAAAAGAATGCAATATGAAAGGTTTTGGTAAAGTTTAGGAAGACTTGACAATTTTGGGAAAATGCACATGTTGTGGGAAAACTGGAATATCTTAAATTCTAGAAGTGGGAATTGATTTTTGTTTGTTGGATATGAAAGTAGACACGAAGACGTTTCCGACGGTATATGGCACGTTTTCTAATTCAAAGCGAGGGGAAAATGGCGTTGGTTCGAAGTTGGACAAAATGCAGTTTCTGGAGGGGTCGCGGGCGCGACCATTTTTACTCTATTTTTTGGTCGCGGCCGCGACCTAATTTTTCTCGAATTTTTCATGCAATTTTTCAAAAGTCGAAAGTTGGCCAAAATTGGGTCGCGGGCGCGACCTGTTTTATGTGTATTTTCGGTAGCGGGCGCGACCTTCAAGTTCTGAAGAAAAAACAGAGCAGAAACAGGGGAAAATGCACGAACCACACCCCATATTACCCAAAACACCAATTCTCATGAACCAAATTGTTATATTTCTGGAAATCATCATGCATATATGTTTAAAACATCATAAAACACCAAATAAACAACCAAATCACCCATGATCATCAAGAATCTCCACTTTCAAACTCATATATAGTTTCATGATATAACTTCAATTCCTTTAAGAATTCATGCATCAAATCATGTTATGATCATGTATTCATGTAGTAAACAACATATAACCCACATATCTCAATAAATTACTAACCCTAGCTTCCATATAATTTATCAAGAATTTTCATATTCATGCCTACACCAACCTTGGATCAAATAGAGGAAGGAAGAAGATGATAATGGATGCTTGAGCTTCCAAACTTGAATTTTCTTGAAAACTTAATTGAATTTGATGAAGTCTCTTCTCTTTTCTTTCTTGGTTGTGGTTCGGTTATGGAGGAAGCAAATGTGATGAAGTTTTGGATGAAAATGAAGAATGGAAGCATGAAGAAAGCTCTTTACATGATTCATCATATTTTGAAATTGGTGAAAGTCCACAATTTGCAATTTGATCCCTCATTTGTATAAGTTATGCAATCAAGTTTCATTCCTACAATTTTACTCACTTTGGTCCAAGAATGCTTATGCAATTTGGTCCTTAAATTTAAAAGAATGATCATATAAGGACAATTTGGTAATTAAATCACACTTGGCAATTAAGTCATGAAATAAATTCTCAATTTGATATGATTTCATATAATTTCATATAAAAATTAATAAAATGCATTTTATATTATTTCACGTAATTTACACATTAACGGTAATTTCATGTAAGTTATTGAAACATAATGCATTGAACGTTAAGAAATTTATAAGATATCACATAATTCATAAATGAAAAAATCGGGGCGTTACAGTAGTTGCATCTTTAACTTGACACTTTTCCTTGTTTGTTGAATTATAGGCTTGCCTTGAAGTTGTTGGTCACTTCTCGTTACCCACGGTCTTCTAAATCTTTAGAATTCCCTGGAATCAACTTGTACTTATCCACGACCCGAAATTTAAATTTTTTGAACCCATTCCTTTCCCAATTATCAATCCTTAAGTGTTGTCCGGATTTTCTCCATAGTTATCTCCTTGATCACAATTTCCTTGACTTTTCTTAGAGAATTGATTTCCAAATATGGTCCTAGTCTTTACCATAGTTATTATCTTTGATCACAACCCGAAACCTAAGTATTTCCAATTCCTCTTCTTTTCCCTCTTCCCGAACTCAGCTTCTAATAATTTAATTTATGTGGAAGTCCTTCGTTGATGATTGTGTTATTCACCATTCATGAACCCTATTTTATTCCGAACCTTCTATCTCAACTTGGCTTCAATTAACTTGATTTACTTGGAAGTTCTTCCTTGACGGTCCTTGTTATTGATTTTCCAATGAACCTTTCTTGCCTTAAACTTACTTGAAGATTTTCACCTCTTTGTTGATTAGAATCTCAGATTTAACACCTCCAAAATTCCTTCGCTCCGTATTTCCCACTTTAACCTCTCCACATAGTAATGCATCTTGGATCCCAAAATCAAATCAATCGAGCCGAAGATGGAATCATGAATATCTTAACTTTCCATGAACTTGAAACCACTATCTCTATCCTTTCCTTTAAGTTCCACTTATCCAACTTCTTTCTTTACCCAAAATCCATAGTATCTCGATTCCCGATAGAGCTACATTGGTTACCTCCATGTTCTATTCTTCTCTCTTACTTTAAACCTAAAGATTTTCCCCTCCTTGTTGACTAAAATTCTCGAATTTATTATCTCCAAGATCTCTTTCCCTCCATTCCTCGATTTGGACAGTCCCGTGGAGTCCGATTATTTAACCTTCCCTATGACATAGGGGTATATGTTGATCTTATGGTGATTAAACGTCACACCCCAACTCCACCTCTTGAATGTTCCTCAATCTCATTAGAGCTTGTAAATCATTCCATAATTCGACCTTTTATTCCGGATCCTCACCTTCGAAGCATAACCCCATCAAGAAAACCATGACTCCCAAACTCTTTTGTATACTTTGCGGTGCATTCCTTGTAACTCCAAAGCGAGCGAAGGAGTTGACGGTAAAGTAATGTTGTTATCGAAATTGGTCGTAATTTGACATGATCTTTGTAGCCTATAATCACAACTTGCCTCAAATATAGATGCATGGGGTTAATGATTACGTATGGCACATAATTATCATTTAAACACATATTAGATACAAAATGCAGAAATTAATTCAACTAAATGAAAATTAAAACACATTGAACATATAAAATTCAAGCAACGTGAAATCAATCAATCAACAATTAATGCCAAGAATCAGTACAATGTACAAGTTATCAAGTAGCTCAAGGATGTTCAGGTAAATTCAAATAAATTCAAATAAGTTCAAGTAATTCCAAATAAGATGCAAGACTTGCAATTAATAAATAATCCTACGCCGTTCCACCTAAACTTGACACGACACGACGCTAGAACCGCGGTTTTGCAACCGGGCTCTAATACCACTTAAGATGTAGCACCCCTTAACGCATGGAGGTACCACACCCCCGCACTATAGGTCGATCCACATACGAAACGGCCAATCCATACGTGAACCACCCTACAGCGAACGGGTGACAATGCAATACACGACAAGCTAGGCGGGATTACCAACATATGCAATAAAACAAAGCGGAAGCAAAAACTAGTTTCTATCAAATACATCCATTTAGCATTTCATGTCATTTCTCAGTTACAAAATAAAATATACTCCAACTTCATATATCAATACATTATCATCTTCAAATAAACAATAACAACAATTATAGTTTCATGATTAACAATAAATACTCCAATACACGAACCATAATTGACTCGACTACATGAACCGGACTCGACTCGACTGGACTCGACTCCCGCCTAGCGCGCACCTGCAATAACCTGAAAGGTGGAGGTGTCAGTCTGTGAAGACCGAGTGAGGGGTTTAAATACATATTAGCGCAGATAACATGCAAGTTATACTCTCGGGTAAAGATTTATAAAAGATACATTCATAAGTTCAGGAACAGAGTACACTTCGCCCGAGAATACAACTCTCAATATTAAACACTTGTTCATTTTCATGCAATCAATACATGGCGAACTCTAAATGTACATGAACATGCTTGCTTGATTATTAAACAATAGGTGATCACGCAATTCAGTTACCATGCACTCGTGCAATAGTGTCATCATATAACACGTTCATGGAATGGAAATCATGCAATAACCCGAGGACAATCCGCGGTGCCGGATTCATCCTCAGTCTCTTTCGGCTCACGATAGGGTTTGTTCCTCCTGTGGTTGGACGGACAACCACTAGCTCTAAGACCAGCCCAGCGCCCTCACTAAGGAGAACCTGGCCAGGAGAACACATGTACACGATGGGCTTTGTTCTTCCTGTGATTGGACGGACAACCACCAGCCGGAAGACCAGCCCAGCACCCTCACTAGGGAGGACCTGGCCAGGAGAACACATTTACTAGATAGGGTATTGTTCTTCAAGAGCTAAAAATTAGCTTCACACTTCTCATCCCATTTAAACTGAACCTCTTTCTTGGTTAATCGGGTTAACGGAGCCGCAATCTTAGAAAAATCCTTAACAAATCTTCGGTAATAACCGGCTAAACCCAAGAAACTTTGGATCTCAGAAACATTCTTAGGACTCTGCCACTGTGAAACTGCCTCTATTTTCGAAGGATCCACTTCTAATCCTTTGCTCGAAATAATATGTCCCAAGAAACTCACCCTATCAATCCAAAACTCGCATTTACTGAATTTGGCATAAAGTTGGTTATCTCTTAAAGTCTCCAATACCAATCTCAAATACCGAGCATGATCCTCTTCTGACCTTGAGTATACCAAAATATCATCGATGAAAATCACAACAAACTTATCCAAATACGGCCGGAAAATCCGATGCATCATGTCCATAAAAGCTGCCGGCGCATTAGTTAATCCAAATGTCATAATGTCCATACCGGGTATTAAATCCTGTCTTAGGAATATCTTCCTCCTTAATCTTTAACTGATAATATCCTTGCCTTAAATCAAGCTTGGAATACACCCTTGACCCTTCTAGCATGTCAAACAAATCCTCTATATTAGGCAATGGATATTTATTCTTTACAGTCATCCGATTCAACTCCCGGTAGTCAATACACATCCTTAAGGTTCCATCTTTCTTCTTAACAAAGAGAACCGACGCGCCCCACGGTGACGAACTTGGCCGAATATAACCATTCTTGAGAAGATCTTCCAGCTGAACTTTTAACTCCTGTAACTCTGCCGGTGCCATCTGGTAAGGAGTCTTAGAATAAGGTTCAGATCCCGGATATAAGTCTATTACAAATTCGATCTCTCGATCCGGAGGCAAAGAACCTAAAACTTCGGGAAACACCTCAAGATATTCCTTCACCACTTCTGTCTCTTCGAGTTTCGCCTGATCTTTCGGCTTATTCAAGATATAGGCAATAAATCCCGTTGCCCCATTCCTTATCAACTTATGAGCCTCAGTAAACGACAACAGAGGTGTAATCTCTGATTCTTTCCCCACTGTCACTTCTTCTCCCAACTTAACTGTCTTGGTGAAACAATCAACCGTGGCGTGGTACCGAAACAACCAATCCATTCCCAGAATAACCCCAAATCTGTTCATCGGCATTACCACCAAATCTGCTCGATATACTCTGCCTTCAAACCCAAACACACAATCTCTGACCACCCGATCCGTCTCAAGACTGCCACCCAACGGCGAACTCACCACATAATAAGCATTTAAGCACGTAACAGGTAAACACAAAGTATCAATTAATTTGCAAGAAATAAAAGAATGAGTAGCGCCAGGGTCAAATAATGCATGTATGTTCGTGTTATGGATGCATATCGTACCTTCCACCATAGCATTAGGATTGGCTTCCACATCTTGCTCTTCACCCGCAAGGGCATATGCACGAGCTGGGATCATCGGCCTTTGAGCTCCCGGTTGATAGCCCGGAGTCTTATCTGGAAAAGTATTGGCCATATGCGTCGTTTTCCCGAAAATCAGACACTGTCCCAACCTCCTTCTGCAAGTGTTGTAGGTGTGAGTCGGGCCTCCACAAAATAGACATGGTGACCTATCATGCCGAGGATCAGAAGTAGCTAGAGGTGCTTGTGGCTTCGGCGGTGCAGCTCCTGTAGGTCGAAACCTCTTAGCTTGCCCTTGAAATGGCTGAGGAGGAGATACCATAGGTCTTTTCCCTTTTCCAAACCCCGATCCTTGTCCCATTTGCATACGAGGTAAGGGGTCCTTTTTCTTATACTCCTCTTCCAACACCAATGCCCTTTGTACAGTGTCAGCAAAAGATTCAAAGTTATGGCCGGCGTGCCCGTGTCTCAGATCCTGTCTCAATCCAGCTATAAACCTCTTTCCCTTTCTCTTTTCATCCCTTGTAATGTGAGGTGCATACTTGCCAAGCCGATTGAAAAGAGAAATATACTGAGCCACCGTCTGCGTCCCTTGCTTTAAATCCATAAATTCTTGTTCTTTCCTTTCTCGAACGACTTCAGGAACAAAGGCTTCTCTAAACTCCCTTACAAAGACTTCCCAATTGACTTCTTCCCCTTCCACTTCGAGCTTCTCTCGGGTGCGTTCCCACAAATCATAAGCCTCTCCATCCAATTGGAAAATAGCAAATTGAGCTTTCTCTTGAGAGGTAAATTGTCTAACATTGAAAATCCTCTCAATCCGAGTGAGCCATCCTTCCGATATCGCATCATCCACCGAACCGGAAAATCTTGGAGGATTATAACTCAAAAACAACCCATGATGATCTCTCGGGTTATTTGGAGGAGGTGCTTGATGTTCAGGCTGCGGTTGTACTGGAGGATCCTGAGCCCTTCTATGTTCCACATAGTTATATACCGCCTCCATAAAGTGCTCCATATTCATAGGCGGTTGTGGAGGATTAGGAGAACGATCTCTATGATGATGACGATCCGGAGACCTTTCCCGATATCTTCTAGGAGGCATCCTATCAATTCAAACACTAACATGCATGCTAATTTTAGTTCACGCATGACAATGCAATAAATTCAATCAATCATTCAAGTCAAGAATCAAAACACCTTATCATACAAAAATGCAAATGCTCCAAATTATCATATTCCTACAGCCGAATGACCTACTGACTCCACACGACACTAGAACCCTGGTTTTGCAACCCTGGGCTCTGATACCACTCAAAGGATGTAACGCCCGAGCGCGAGACGTCACATCCCCCGCACCATGACCCGACCCGTATACGAAATGGATTTCCATACACGTGCCGAATCATAGCGAACGGAGACATACACACTCGCTAAGCCAGGCGGGACTAGCCTATAACTTAAACCCCAACAACAATCAAAGTAACAACAGAGCAATAGAAAAGCGGAAGCAATCATTCATATATTATATATTGAGCTAAATGCTCTAGGTACCAACATGTAATTCATATATTGAGCTATACGCTCTATGTACCAATATTTCATGTAAGATACATATAGGTACCATATCCATGTACGCTCCATACATATACAAAATCCAAAAGTGAACAAAATGTAATCATATGCGTGTAAAGGAAAGGCTAGACACGATGCAAGACTCTCCCTGACTGGTATCCCGCCTAGCATCCCCCTTTCCTGCAAAAACAACTGAAACAACTCCGGGTTCAGTCTTAGACAGACTGGTGGGTATAAAAAGATAGGCATAATATCATAATAGTGAAGAATTTAAACACGTACATGCAAATTATAATCCTTATTCGAGGTTTTGAATCCTTTTTTCCCCAAGTGGGAAAATAAATACAACGAATAGGATTATAACAATTCATTTCATTCATTAAGTCATTAATAGCCCGGCGAGAGGCCGTTCAATTTATTATCTCCAACCACCACCTCGTCCAATTCATTAATCATTCATTCATTCATTCATTCGTTCATGCATTCTTTCTTTCGTGCACATTCATTAGAACATTCATTCGTTCATTCATAGACTCTTTTTTCCTCCGGGTAGGGAACGGGTTTGCAAGGCCCGAACCCTCATTCATTAATGCTAGAGGGGTACATGAATCCCCAAAAGCGCGGGACCCCTTTCATTCACTAATCTCCTAGTGAAATCCAGGTTGCCGAAATTGTTGGAACTAGTATAAATGGATTCCCGTCAGCCGATGCTTCCCCGGTTCACCATTACACTAAGTCCCGGGCCCTCATTCATTGTGATCACTCAATCATTACTCGCCAAAATATTTGGTAGGATATTCAAGAAAATGGCTTTCGTTTAAAACATTTGCTCATTAAAACTTGTTATAAATACCTATATAGGGTTTTGGCCAAAATCTTGCACATTAGGTGTTCGGGGTCATATTGTTATCTAATAGAAGAAAAACCCACCTGGTAGACAAAAAGAACCCGACAAAGCTCTCACTGCCCGACCTCGTCACCCACTGGATCAAGATCTGTGTGACAAAGGTAGTGTGAGACTCGATCATGACCACATTAGACACTCGGCTATGCAATATCATGCTATGGAATGCTTAAAATGCAATAATATGTTCAATTATTGTGACGCCCCGATATTTCAGTCGTACAGGTATGACGTATGTGTTTACCAAATTGTGCGAATTAATTATTTATACGTGTTTTATATATTTAATTTTATTTTATATATTAAATGTTAATTTTTTTATATATTAAGTTAGTTAATATTATATATATATGAATTAGCGGATATATATATATATTTTTAATGTTAATAATTATATCTATATATTAAATCGTGCAATTGTTTTAGTTATATTATATTATTAAAATATTTAATTATTTGAAAATATTTGAATTTGAATTTATATGAATTTTCTTTGAACTATTTGCGCTTGAATGACTTAATTGCTTGCCGTTTCTACGTGAAATGAATTCAGAATTTCGTGCAAATTTAATATGTTGGACTTATATGTGTTATGAATATGAATATATGATCATTTCATGTTTTCGGGTTCGTTTGCATACGTTTCGAATTTATTTTGATTTTTGGAATCCAAATCGGGGGCTAACGAGTAATTAGTGCAACCTTGGTTCCGTATTTAATATCTTGAGCTAGGAAACTCGGATTCGAGTTTCGTCACCTTCATTGAACTCGTATTGAAAATTCGAGTTTGATGAACTTAGCCTTATATTTTTCCAAATTTATTTGAACCTCCGAAATTCAACCGAACGGGAGACCACACACTCTCTAGGCTAGGCGGAGCTAAAACAAACTCAGAGCGCGCGATAAATAAAACAAATAGCGGAAACAAGGAGTTCTAGGAATATAAAAATTTCAAAATTAACATATACATCAAAAGATCGAATGTACGTAACCATAACAATTCATATCTCAAAACAAAAATTCATAACATGATTAATTCATTAAATACAAGACAAAATGAATGTAATGCACCTAGCACGACCTAAACCCAAAAGTGAGACTCGAACGACCCACTTCTCCGCCTAGCTCGTGCTCAAAAGACCTGCAAACTAAAAGTGGGAAAAAGAGAGGTGTCAGTCACATCTCGACTGAGTGAGGGGGCTAACGCACACCCACACCGTATACATATAGATAGGAAAGCACATAAAAGATAAAGGTTATGAACCGGGTATAGGTTTTTGCACACCAAATCATTTTCAAAGAACATTACATATCATATACGTATACATTTCATATTCCTTAACAAATACATTAACATAAAGTCTCTATTCCCGTTTTATAATCCAACCATTTCATAAGCTCGGCGAGTACGAGCAGAAATCCCATCCTGGGCTCCTCATTACATTACATTACAAAACAGAAATCACATTCAATCCCCTTCTCCGGTGATGGAAGAGTCCGTCGACCCTAGCCATCCATTACATTATACATTCCTCGAGGGGTGATTAACCCACACGAGTGCCATTACACATTATACATTATACATTCCTCGAGGGGTAGCTAGCCCACACGAGTCCTCCCCGGTTCATTCCAAAGGCATCAAGAGCACCGCGACTTCCCCAACCTCCCTAGGGTCGTACGTAGTACCTTGGATGGAGAACGTGCACAGAGGTCATAACCGGCGACCCCATGGTCATCCTGGGTCCCCCTTACCCACATGTCCGGGGCCCAACATTACCATTACATTATCTTACCTTACCTTACCTTACCTTTCATTGCATTGCATTCTCATTACAAACCATTAACATTACGAACATTAGCATTACACTTCCATAAACAATAAACATTCATTAAAACATAAGCTTATATATGCTCATAGATATAGCCCTTTCAAAAGTCAAAACTTGATAACAAGATCATAAACATATTGTACATTACACATATTTAACTATATATATAATATATAGTCACGTGCGGGTTAGAAAACGAACATTCAAGGGTCTTAGGTCGCTTAACTAAAAAGAAAAGAACCTAAACCTCACCTTTGAACAAAAGTTTAGTGTGGTGCGAGAAAACGATCCCAAACAACTTAAACTCCGGGCACGACTCCTCCTGGAAGCACCCCTGAGACAAAAAAATGCAACACTAAAGACTTAGACTCAAACGTGTACCACTTAGACGTACGGCGATGCATATGAATGCAATGAATGCAAGAAAGTATCAAATCAACACTTAAACGTTAACAAATTTCATTTCACGTTTTCCCTTCAATATCATAGCATAAATTTCATATCGATATCATAACATATTGGTTATTCATTAATCAATATCATAGGATAAGCTTAGAAGCAAAAGAAACCACTTAGTGTCAAAGGAATAAAGAAAGGTACCATTTAAAACGTTCAAATTCATATCACGTAAAATTCACATGAAATGAATCCATAAAATTAATTGAAAACATTTAACATATAATATGACATATTCATATAGCATATAAGTTATAAGCAATTAAAAGAAGGCATTTAAAGAGCATGAAATTAAATACGGAAATCATGCACGAGAGATCAAATTATTCAAGTTCATAACATATAAAATTTTAATAAAACAAACACCTAATTAAAATTATAATATATCATACATTATATTACATTTATAATATATAATATAACACACATATATATATATATTATACACACTCACGTACTTGCAACCACATGCATAAACCATGCATTATATTTATATATATACATATACAAATACACACGTACACACCAACACCCATGCATGCACATAATTTAAGCTTTATATAAATACATATATATACTAGCACACACACCCAACAGCCATGCATGCACACACTAACACATACACATTCATGCACAACCAAGCACACAAGCACATAGCAGCCCCTACGTTTCTGCATCAAGTCCCCGGTCGGCGACTTTTCCCTGCAAATTCTCGTCGCCCGGGGAGAAGTAAAACAGCAGCAGCAGTTCGGCAGTTACAACAGCTAAAAACAGGGGAGGAATGCAGGCAAACGTAGCAGCAAAAGTGCAGGCAAAGCAGCAGTTTAAAGACCAACTTTCATGCATAAATTCAAGCCCACAATAACCCAAAGATAGCAGCTCAGTCACGCAACAACTAGAAGCCCATGACAGCAGTTTATTTGCACTAAAATCCCATGTTTCAACATGTAACAGCAGCAACAACATAATAGAAGCAATAACAGCAGCTAGTTATAAAATCATGCTCCAATTCCCATACAAAACAACCACAAAACTGACAGCAACACGCAGCTGTGACAGCAGCTCAATCGAAGCAAAAACAGGGGAGAAAAAGTAGCAGCAACTGAGCAAGAACTAACAGCAAGTTTATGTCATGAACTAAGGCACAAAACAGTAGCAAGACAGCCCCTAATTAATCACATATCAGTGGCAAAACTGACAGCAACAAGGAAGAAAGAACCTCAACACATTTCAAGCTTTAAAGCTTGTAAAAATCCCCCGTTTTTCTTCCAAACGACAGAGCAATTCATAGCAGCAGGTAAAGGTATGAAACAGCAATTAAAACCACACAAATTAGGCTCAAGAATCATGCAAATCATCCATGTATGTACATGCTAGCATATATATTCAAGAATTCCACTTAACCTAACTATTCATCAAGTATGGCTTAATCATGGATTTTCTAACAAAATAAATGATTCAAGTAAGGCAAAATGATCACAAGAACATGGAGATTAAGACTCATACCTTGATCTTGAAGAAGAAGCAAAGGATCGGATGGTTTGGTTCAAAGATTGGCCAAAAGTGGAGGTTTCCTTCTCTTTCTTTCTTTCCTCTTCCTCTTCTCGTTTTTCCCCTCTTTTCTCCCAATGTGAATCGATCAGCAGGTATGGGAGAGGGATAGGAATGGTTTAGGTTGAGATTAAGTCAAAGAAACGATTAGGAATTAGGTTTACTAGCTCAATCATAGGTCATAGGGGCGTAATGGGCACGAGTAGCTGAAATCTGCTCCGTCGGGGGTCGAAACGACATCGAAAAATTACGAAACTTGTTCCATTGTATCCGGGTCGTCGAAAGGAGTTGAACATCGAAGACGGGGCTCGAATCCGAGTGCCGTAGCTCAAGATATAAATTAAAACGTGCACACATGTACTAAAATGACTCATTTTTCAAATGAGTTCAAAACTTTCAAAAAGTTGCAAATAGGTCCAAATTCGAATTTCCAATTAAATCCAATAATTTTAAAATCATACAATTACATCCTTAAATCACGTATTTCACATAATTCACGAAATTAGCATGCTCGGGAATAAAATTCACATATCATAAATTCATAATTTACAAGAATTCACATCATAATCTAAATTCGGGCATATTCTTGACATTTAAATCACATATTTCATATTATTTCAAATAATTCATATAAGAAAAATTAGAAATAAATAAGAATGCATCAAATATAAATGAAAATAAATACAATTACGGAAAATAAACTCACATGTGGTACAAACCTGTACGTGCGAACGAGCGGGGTGTCACACGCTCGGCTATGCAATATCATGCTATGGCAAAATGCAATAATATGTTCAATTATGGTTATGAATATCATAGAATTCAATTAAACACATAATTCACCAAGTTTCGTTCATTATACGGTAAAACCGTATTCATTCCCGTTCGTATCATTCATACTTTCATACTTTCATTCATATGGTCATCAATATCATATATCAATCATAAAACATAGCTTTAATACATTCACGTTACATACAATTCACAAATACTAGCAATAAATGCAAAACAAGCAATAAAAGAGTTCCCCCAAAGCTGCCATTTCAAATGACACGGCCGTGTCCGAGGTTTAAAATCAGAAAAATTCAAAGTCGAGGGCTTGACACGGCCGTGTTGAGTTTTCAAAGCGTTTGGAATCAGAAAAAATCAAAGTTGAGAGCCCAACACGGCCGTGTCCATTTTCAGTTCAAAACTGACACGGCCGTGTCAGCTCGTCGTCTTCACAAGAGAAACAGAGCATAACAGGGCAGCAACAAGGAAGCTCTTTTGTACCACTTAGACATGTATTCAAGTCATATAATTCACATATAACATGCAATCCATTCATATGTGCAAGAATTCATAATCAAAATTGGCAAAAGATCACCCAAATTCAAGCTTTCATCCATGGAAGCTTCAAGCTCCATTAATGGCAACTCATGCTATACTCAACCAACACCAAATCTTAGCATCTAGAAATGATAAGGAAGCTTCAAGCAACACTTTCCATGCATCAACTATCACTGAAAACCAAGGTTTTTCTCATTTCAAGCTTTTTCTCATACCATTTGAACCATGGAACCAAGAATTCATACCATTTGATTCATTTCAAGCTTTTTCTCATAACACATGATTCCCCAACCCATACCAAGATATAATCGGAAGAAAATGGAGAGGAGAATGAGAGAAAAACAATCCATATCTTACCTTGGAAGAAGATTGAACAAGAGTTGATCTTGAGCTTAGGGTTAGATTGATCAAACAAGGGTTTTCTTCAAGCTTCTCCTTGGCCTCTTGAGACGATGATGATCGATGAAATGAAATGGATAAGGGACAAATGCTGATATTAAGTGATAAAATGGGTAGAATACGGGCCGGTTCAAGTCCGGTTCGTTTAGTAAACTGTTCAACAAGTTACAAGGTCGAGGCTATGGAAAGGTTCATTGTCGAAGGTTCAAACGATATCGAAAAAGTATAAGGTCAAGTTTAATGGATAGGTATCGTCGAAACAAGTTCAACGCCGGTTACGGATCTCGATTTCGAGGTCCGGAGCTCAAGATATCGCGAAAACCGTTCAGGGTTGCCTATATACAAATAGGTCCCTAAACTTTCAAAAAGTGGCAATTAAGCCCAAACTCAATTTCCAATTGAGTCCAAAACATTCAAATAAGTTACAATCAAGTCCGCGAATTACACGAAACATATAATTTCATTCAATTAACACCGAATTCACAAAATTCACATTCTCACAAATTCGTTCATATATTCATAGCTCAAATAGGAATTCATATATAAAATTAAACAATTAAATCAAATTAGAAACGAATTCAATTAATAAAACAAGATATAAACTCATATAATTAAATGTAATTGCGCACGTAACTCTTACCTGCACGTGTGAAAACACGGGGCGTTACATTATCCCACTCATTCGAAAAGTCCAATATACAAGCCCTTAATAAATCCTCAAGAAACTTAATCACCCGTTTGGATTGTCCATCGGTTTGCGGGTGGAATGTGGTACTAAAACTCAACTTCGTACCCCATAATCTGTTAAGAACCTTCCACAACTTAGAAGTGAAACGAGGATCTCTATCCGAAATGATACTAGCGGGTATCCCATGCAATCTCACAATTTCTCGGTGATACAACTCCGCTAATTTCTCCACTTTATCGGTTGATCGAATCGGTAGAAAGTGTGCAGATTTGGTGAGGCGATCTACGACAACCCAAATTCCATCAAACCCCTTTCGAACCCTTGGAAGCCCGGTCACGAAATCCATGGTGACTTGTTCCCATTTCCACTCGGGTATCGGTATCGGTTGCAACTTTCCCGCCGGTAATTGATGTTCGGCCTTAACCCGTTGACAAACCACACATCTCTTAACAAAATTAGCCACATCCTTTCTCATTCCATGCCAACAAAAGTACTTCTTGAGATCCCGGTACATCTTGTTGCCACCCGGATGCATCATATAGACGGTCCTATGTGCTTCTTCAAGCACTAACCTTTGCAATCCATCCGGTATACATACTCGGCCCTTGTACCTAAAGATCCCCAAATCATCAAATCCAAACATAGACTTCGGATTATCCTTTGCTCGAATGACTTGTCTTTGAATCCATTCATCCGTTGATTGTGCATCTAGAATCCTTTGCCTCAAATCCGATCTTATAGTGATGTTAGCCAACCTTGATTGCGAAACAAGGATCTTGGTTTCACCCTTACCAAAATCAACCTCAAGATTAGCAATCTTTGCTTTCCGACTCAAGGCTTCCATCCACCGACGTTGTCTCATGTTTAAATCCTTTTGTGTAAACAAGTAACGGAGACTCTTGTGGTCGGTGAACACCTCAAACTTAATTCCATAGAGGTAGTGTCGCCATTTCGCTATGGAAAATATCACCGCGGTCAGTTCAAGATCGTGTGTTGGGTAATTCTGCTCGTGCTCCTTTAATTTCCTCGAAGCATAAGCAATCACCCGACCATTTTGCATAAGCACGCATCCCAGCCCTTCCTTGGATGCATCGGTAAAAACTGAAAACCCATCCGAACCTTCCGGTAGAGTCAACACCGGAGTCGTTGTCAATTTCTCCTTAAGCACACGGAAGCTCTCTTCACAAGCTTCATCCCCACAAACTTTGTTTCCTTCTTAGTTAATCGTGTGAGAGGTGCGGCAATCTTAGAAAAATCCTTGACGAATCGGCGGTAATAACTTGCTAAGACAAGAAAACTCCTTATTTCCGACACATTCTTTGGTTGCTCCCAAAGAGAAACTGTTTCTATCTTAGAAGGGTCCACTGAAATCCCATCACCAGAAATAATGTGTCCCAAGAATGATACCCGATCAATCCAGAAATCACATTTGCTAAACTTTGCGTACAATTTGTGTTCACGTAGCTTCTCAAGTACCAAACGAAGATGTAGAGCGTGTTCCTCAACCGACTTAGAGAAAACCAAGATGTCATCAATGAATATAACAACGAACTTGTCCAAGAACTCCTTGAAAACACGGTGCATTAAATCCATAAAAGCTGCGGGTGCATTGGTAAGTCCGAAGGGCATCACAACGAACTCAAAGTGTCCGTATCTCGTGTTAAAGCCCGTTTCGGTATATCCGACTCCTTAATCCTTAACTGATAGTAACCTTGTCGGAGATCGAGCTTCGAATATACCTTCGAACCTTGCAATAAGTCGAACAACACTTCGTTGTGCGGGAGGGTTATTCTTCACCGTCATCCTATTCAACTCCCGATAGTCTATGCACATACGAAGTGTCCCATCCTTCTTTTTCACGAACAACACCGGAGCACCCCAAGGTGAAGTACTCGGCCGTACAAACCCACACGCCAATAACTCATCAAGTTGAGTTTTAAGTTCCTTGAGTTCGGCGGGAGCCATCCTATACGGCGTCTTCGAGAACGGCTCGGCCTCTTGGAATAGATCAATAACAAATTCGATCTCTCTTTCCGGTGGCAAAGTCCCCAAACATTCCGGAAAGACATCGGGGAACTCATTCGCCACATTCATCTCTTCAAGCTTAACTTGATCCTTAGGCCGGTTCAACACATACGCCACATACCCGGTAGCCCCATCACGAATAAGCTTCTTAGCTTCCATCAAACAAATAAACGGACTCCCACTAACACTCGAACCTGTAACAATACCGGTACCCAACTCAACCTTCTTCCCAAAACAGTCCATCTTTGCCCGATGCGTGTAAAGCCAATCCATACCGAGTATCACGTCATACTTCTTCATCGGAATAACAATCAAGTTCGTCGGGTAAATGCATCCCTCAATACTCACCGGACAATTACGGTACAAGCAATCAGTTCTAATTATACCACCCAAAGGACAATGCATAATATAAAGCATAGAATCACTCGCAAGAGATAAGTTCAACATAGAAGCCATAGAAGGTGTAACAAACGAATGAGATGCACCCGGATCATATAATGCATGTATGGGAATGTCATGTATGTGGAGTGTACCTTCCACCACGGCGGTAGGGTCGATCTCGACATTCTCTTGCTCCCCATCCAAGGCATAAGCACGAGCATGAGCCACGGGCCTTGTGACACCCCGTTTTCTCGAAGGGCGTTCTTACGACATCAACAAGTAAGTCTCTACACTTATGTGTGTTTAATTTAAGAGTTCTTGAATTATGTGAATTAATGTAAATTCAATTTAATATGTGTTCATTCGAATTATTCTAAGATTAATTGCCAACTTGATTAATTACGCGCATATGTAACCCTAACTGTCTAATTTGATTTAATTCAAATTTATTCCATGAAATAATTGTCAAGTTGATTTTAAATCCATCATGTTACTTAACTTGTTTAATTTCGGTTTACTTGAATTACTTGAGATTAATTGTCAATCATGTGTTTACGAAATGTCGTTAAATTATACGAAAGGTTTCTAAAATTAAATTGAATTAAACTCTAATTGATAAATCTATCTCTTTCATTTTAAATTATAAAATTAATTCGGAGCTTGAATGTTTATTCGTAACTTTACCAATTTTATTCACGATTATTTGTACGCGATATTACTCTTTGCTACGCGATAAGGATACCCGGTTGTATATAGCTTGTGCACAAGACACATTTCTCCCAATCCCTTTTTCTCTCTCTCTCTCTCCTCTCCCACTTTCTCTCTCCCGCGGGTTACTATCGCGGCTTTGGTTACGAGCCCATAACTCGATCGTTTCTCGACGGAATTCAACAAACGAATAGTCCATTTCGATTATCTCGGCGAGACCGACGTAAGAGTACCAATTTCACGGCCTAACGATGAACGGTGGCAGAGTTATGGGCGGATTTCAGTAGCAGCGGCGGAGCTGTCAGACCGCCGCCACTTCGCCGGCGTTTCGCGGCGGTTTTCGGCCACCTCCTTGATGCACGCGCCCCATGCCCAGACAGAGGACTTCCAGGCGCTTCGTTTGACGTTGGAAACGCGGCCATCGGAGTAGCGAAGGCGCCGCCCAAAGCTCGCGGCGGCGGCGTGAGTTACTGTAGCAGCGGCGGCAGAAACTTCGACGGCCAACGGGGGCCTTTTCCGGCCATCTTTTGGTCTCGGGCTCTTCACAAAAGTTGTTCGGAACAACGAGAACTAGTGACCTGTGATCAGGCGACTCCAGATTCGGTGGTTTGGCAGCGGATCGGCGGCGGCAAAGTGGCGGTGCAACGGCGGCACTAGCTCCGAGGATTTTTCCGGAAAGCTATCTTAGGGCTTTCGAAGAGCTCGTCATGGGTAAGACAACCCCTCTTTCGGATCGCATTTTGGTTCACCGGTTTGGAAGTAATTTGAGTTTGAAGATTTAGGGTTTTCGTGTTCTTAGATTTCAGATCTAGGACAATCGGCTTGGAATTTCCAGAAATTGATCGAGGATTCGGATCGGGCACGAAGACTTCATTGAGGATTGATTTTTCGGGATTTTTTCGGCCACTTTTGACGGCGGCCCGGTGGCGGCCCGGCGACTTTCCGGCGGCTCCGGTGGCGGCACTCCGGCGAATTTCGGACAGAATGTTCGTCTCGTTGTGGTGAGTTCAACGCCACTTTCCGTTCGTTAATCGGACACTCGATCTATTTATTACGAATTATTTTGCGTAATTGTGATTATTTGAATTAATTGTTTTAAGTGCGAATAAATTGGTTATTGTTGGTTTGTTGATCGAGATGTATTCCAATCGTATATGAAAACATGTGTTAAATGGATTGTGATATGTATGAATGTTTCGATTTACAATTTGAATCCCGATGTGATGAATTTACGCTATTTGTTAAGTACGAAGGGGTGTTAGTGTAATATCTAGAAACTAATCTTTTATGTGACTAAATGAACTTGAATGATATTTTAGAAGAACGAAAATGTTGTGATTTCTCTATATGAATTTGAGACGTTCTCAATGTTATGTTTGTTGTAAATTGTGTTTCCAATATTAAATTTAGATACATGAAGGATGCTTGAACAACTTGAGACTTTATGCATGATAGGAGTTAGAATTGTAATATCTTGATTTACTCTTACTACTTGAAAATGGTATATTATGAATTACGATAAATTGATAATTGTCATGTTTGTAAGTAATTAATTCCTAGTTGAATAATTGTATAAACACTTTAAATGAACAATTATGCTTAGTAATCAACTTAGGGGATGTAAGTGTAATATTTATGAAACTATGTATGTGACTTGAGCTTGTGTACCAAACATGTTGTGAAGTTGTAAAGTATGATCTTAAGTGAATTAAATGCACTCTTTATTTGTATCAAGCATGCCATCTACGTACAACAACCTTGTATGTTTATATGATCAAGTTGCTCTTACTTATGCACTTTATAACTCGACATGAACTTGATGCTTAATTCTAATATTATAATTGAACCCGGTGACATTGGATGATTTAATATGCATTTCGTGAATACATTGACTTCCTAAATTGATCTTGCATCTTTGGATATGGAATTGCATGATGGTTGCTTGTAAATATGATCTTGTTGAGCATTGATATGCCTTGATTGACCACGACACCTTATCCAAGCACAACATGAACACTTATGCATAAACACGATCATGTTGAGCAACGCCGTGCGTCTTGTTTGGTTCATATAGAGTCTAAGTCTGGGCTTCTGTATGTCTTGTCACAGAGTTTGGTGGTGCCGGTGGGCCCGAGGTTTAGAGTGTTTGGCCCTTCACACTCTCAGACTCTACTTTCACGAGGTGAGGTTTAGGATTTTGTATAGTTATGCGACCTATGGCCTTAATATGCTGATTTCAACCTCTGCATGCGAGTATATCTATTATATACGTATGTGTTGGGTATGATATGTTTATGACCTTGTGAAACAACTCTGTTTTTGGAAAATTAGATATGAAAGCATATATAAGCTGTTTTCAAAAGTATGTTACGTTATGTTCCTGTAGCGAGTTGGCCATGAAATATTGGCATCTGTATGTATGTATGTATGTGGATCCAAGGAGCTATGGGTAAGGAGCCCCCGGGACGGTTAGGGCCGTCGGGGATATACCTGTGCATAGTTCCAAGGAGCTATGGGTAAGGAGCCCCCGAGACTGTTAAGGCCATCGGGGATATACCTGTGCGTAGTTCCTTTTGAGATATCATTGCGCGACCTTAGGGTGATGAGGGAGACGTGGTATCTTGAGCCTTCGGCTAAGGCCGGGGAGGACTCTTGTGGGTTCGCTACCCCTTGAGGGTGTGTATGTTCTAGATGGTTTGGGGACTGTACATCTCCTCCATCATTGGTGTAGCGATTGGATTGATTTTTGTATTCTATGATTTGATATGTTCTGAGGAGTAAAGGTTGGAAGCTCGTACTCGCCGAGCAGTTGATTATGTTATGTTATGGAATTATGAATCGGGATAGAGTCTTTCTAGAAAATGATTTCCAAACTTATATCTATATCTTATTTGGGTTCTTTCAAAATGTTTTGGTATGTAACACCTACTCCCGGTGCATGAGTCCATCCTTTTTATTCTGTGCTATGCTCCTTGTATATATATTGTGGGTGTGCGTTAGCCCCCTCACTCGGTCAAGTTGACTAACCCCTCATTTACACTTTTAGTTGCAGGATTGTTGGCGTTTGCTAGGCGGAAGTGAGTCCTTTGAGTTGCACTTCGTCGGTCTAGTCTTTCTATTTGCATTTGTCTTTTCATACACTTTACTTATGCTTTGACTTGTAGACTTGAGATTATACTTTACTATTCGGTAGCCCTGTGTGGCACTCTCATTCGGCCCTTGTGGCACTTAATGATTATTAATTTATGTTGATATTCGGGACTAGGGATTTATGCTAGTTGAACCCGTCACTTGTTATGTTTGTTGATCTATTATTCGGGATTAGGTATCTATGCTAGTTGAACCCGTCACTTGTTATGTTTGTTGATCTATTATTCGGGATTAGGTATCTATGCTAGTTGAACCCGTCACTTGTTATGTTTGTTGATCTATTATTCGGGATTAGGTATCTATGCTAGTTGAACCCGTCACCTGCTTTGCATGTCTTGTTTTAAATGCTTCCGCTATCTATTGTTGTTGGTTTTAATTGCTTCCGCACTCTGAGTTTTGGTCAAGTTAGATCCGCCTAGCCTAGTGTGTGAGTTGGTCTCCCGTTCGCTCTGATTCGGATTCGGGCATGGATTTCCATTTCATGTTCTGGGTCTGGGTCATAGTGCGGGGGATGTGGCATCCTCCGTTTGGGGTGTTACATCCTTAAGTGGTATCAGAGCTCTAGGTTGCAAAACCGAGCTCTTGAGTCATGTTGAGTCTGTCTAGGTCGTACGGCATAGGAATAACTGCGCATTGCATTGTTTGACTTGATATTTTGACCCTTCGGCGTGAATTGTTTCGTGATTATATGATTGTGTGCACATTGTGACTTTGATTATGCCACATCTTGTTTTATGTGCTTTATAAATTACAACTAATTGTTGCATTTACGTGATATACGTGTTACATTTCATTTGCATCTTTAATCCGTATGCATCGAATTTAGTGTTTGAATTTCAGGGTGTCCTATGAGTCAACACTAAGATTTCCCTCCGTCAACACTACCTATTGGTACAACAAAAAGACGCCATGATTCGAAGATGAAAGGATTCTTTACCAAGATCAATGTTTATGGAAAGGTTCAGAGTTGAAGGAATAAGACTTGCTATATTGACTTACTACCTTAAAGTCAATTGAAAGATGAAGTTTGACGAATTCTAACCTTGAGGATTCGTTCATTTGGAAGTAGTTACCTTGTTGAGGAAATGAGTCAATGGAGGAGAGTCTGATCAAGTAGAACCATTTTGAAGGAGTTTTGATGAGCTTTCGCCTTGATGATTCGTTTATTTGGGAGTAGTCACCTTGTTGATGGAAACGAGTTAATGTAGAAGAATCCGATCAAGTTCAAGGGATGTGGATAGGTAACCATGTTACATAAGCAACGAGCTACAAACCATCGGTGAGTGTGGAAGGATTTGGTGTCGTTTAGAGTTAACAAACGACAGAACAAGATTGGTTGCTAGCTCTCTGGGTGTCTTCTTTCTGCTGAGGTGGAAGATTCTGCTAAGATCGAAAATTCTACAGAGATGGGAATAGAACACTTAGATGCCGAAAGACTTTATCCAAGTTTCAGGATCATATACCATGGATTGCTTTGGGAAGTGCTTAGCACACGATCATCCAACGAAACTCTGAGGTAAATATCTAATTGACAAACGAACCATGGACAACTCCTTGAAGATGAGCAGACTAAGATTTAACGCATAAATGAGAATTCTTGGAAAAAAAAAACTGAAGATGATTCTAGTTGAGCAAGGATTACAGTCTAGTAAGGGGTTTGACGATAAACGAGCTTTGCTGAGTTACCACTTTATGAAAAGACTCAAGACAAAGAGGTTCAGATGACGAGGGTTGCATCCTTGACAGCTTAATTAACTCCTACTACTTCATCTCAACTTCCTGTCAAGAGTTTGACACTACAGTGATCGGTACGCCAGACATTCTTGGCATTTGCATACATGCATCACTTAAATACTCTTACCTTGTTTTGCTTGATGTGGGTGATGACTATTGCTATTTTAATTGTGATAACTTGGATACCTGATCTACTAATTGTAACTTGAAATTTCTACTTGTTATGAACCGTGCTGGAATGAATGAGTTACGTATTTATGTGAACTATTCATGCTTATGTGATTTAAAACTCTCTTGATTACTCACTAACTTCCCATATAACATACATACATACTGTAACCTTGTTTTATAGGGATTCCATCGCGATATCCCCCTTGAGTTGAGGTATGAGCGTTGAATCTGCGCTCAAGGGACACCGATATCAGTTGTATAAGGTACACCAAACATGCATCGCATACTTTTCGTCAAGTGTTACTGATGTGTGAATGTATGAATAACTAATCAGTGGATTTATGTGTAAGAGAGACCTTAGGTTCCCTCTTTTTACTTGTTGGAGAGATGTAGGATTCTCTCTATTTATGTGGTAGAAAGATGTTGGAATCTTTCTAAGTTTTGCGCGCGAGAGATGTTGGATTCTCTTGTACTTAGATATTCGGAGATGCCGGATTCTCTTGAATCTAGGTGTTTGAGAAATGCTGGATTTTCTCAAACTAGAATGTTGGGAGATGTTGGAATCTGCCCGACTTAGGTTGAGAGACGGGGTTCTCTCAATTATGTGCTTGAGAGACGGGGTTCTCTCTTTTATATTTGCTCGAGAGACGGGGTTCTCTCTCTTGTGGGTGCTGAGGGACGGGGCTCTCTCTCTTACTTGTTGAGAGATGGGATTCTCTCTTGTTTGTTGTGGTTGAGTTACGCGTTGCTCTGACTACGGGTTGCAAGTGGCGAGTCTGAGACGACATCGAGGTTGGGTGCAGTTGCAGCTATCCGATCATGGGAATGACCGACCGAGTTCGAAACAACTAACGGATCAAGCACTAGCACGGACCTCGACGATAACAAGACATTCTAAAGGAGGTTCAGTGTAGATGACCGGAGTAAGCCTCACCATTAGAGTTATGATCTCACGCGAGTTCGGGAGAAGGGTTGGAGCACTACAACTCGAGGATCTACATTTTTCCAGTGGAACCTGGGGACCAGGTTCTCTTAAGGGGGGAAGGTTGTGACACCCCGTTTTCTCGAAGGGCGTTCTTACGACATCAACAAGTAAGTCTCTACACTTATGTGTGTTTAATTTAAGAGTTCTTGAATTATGTGAATTAATGTAAATTCAATTTAATATGTGTTCATTCGAATTATTCTAAGATTAATTGCCAACTTGATTAATTACGCGCATATGTAACCCTAACTGTCTAATTTGATTTAATTCAAATTTATTCCATGAAATAATTGTCAAGTTGATTTTAAATCCATCATGTTACTTAACTTGTTTAATTTCGGTTTACTTGAATTACTTGAGATTAATTGTCAATCATGTGTTTACGAAATGTCGTTAAATTATACGAAAGGTTTCTAAAATTAAATTGAATTAAACTCTAATTGATAAATCTATCTCTTTCATTTTAAATTATAAAATTAATTCGGAGCTTGAATGTTTATTCGTAACTTTACCAATTTTATTCACGATTATTTGTACGCGATATTACTCTTTGCTACGCGATAAGGATACCCGGTTGTATATAGCTTGTGCACAAGACACATTTCTCCCAATCCCTTTTTCTCTCTCTCTCTCTCCTCTCCCACTTTCTCTCTCCCGCGGGTTACTATCGCGGCTTTGGTTACGAGCCCATAACTCGATCGTTTCTCGACGGAATTCAACAAACGAATAGTCCATTTCGATTATCTCGGCGAGACCGACGTAAGAGTACCAATTTCACGGCCTAACGATGAACGGTGGCAGAGTTATGGGCGGATTTCAGTAGCAGCGGCGGAGCTGTCAGACCGCCGCCACTTCGCCGGCGTTTCGCGGCGGTTTCCGGCCACCTCCTTGATGCACGCGCCCCATGCCCAGACAGAGGACTTCCAGGCGCTTCGTTTGACGTTGGAAACGCGGCCATCGGAGTAGCGAAGGCGCCGCCCAAAGCTCGCGGCGGCGGCGTGAGTTACTGTAGCAGCGGCGGCAGAAACTTCGACGGCCAACGGGGGCCTTTTCCGGCCATCTTTTGGTCTCGGGCTCTTCACGAAAGTTGTTCGGAACGACGAGAACTAGTGACCTGTGATCAGGCGACTCCAGATTCGGTGGTTTGGCAGCGGATCGGTGGCGGCAAAGTGGCGGTGCAACGGCGGCACTAGCTCCGAGGATTTTTCCGGAAAGCTATCTTAGGGCTTTCGAAGAGCTCGTCATGGGTAAGACAACCCCTCTTTCGGATCGCATTTTGGTTCACCGGTTTGGAAGTAATTTGAGTTTGAAGATTTAGGGTTTTCGTGTTCTTAGATTTCAGATCTAGGACAATCGGCTTGGAATTTCCAGAAATTGATCGAGGATTCGGATCGGGCACGAAGACTTCATTGAGGACTGATTTTTTGGGATTTTTCCGGCGACTTTTGACGGCGGCCCGGTGGCGGCCCGGCGACTTTCCGGCGGCTCCGGTGGCGGCACTCGAATTTCGGACAGAATGTTCATCTCGTTGTGGTGAGTTCAACGCCACTTTCCGTTCGTTAATCGGACACTCGATCTATTTATTACGAATTATTTTGCGTAATTGTGATTATTTGAATTAATTGTTTTAAGTGCGAATAAATTGGTTATTGTTGGTTTGTTGATCGAGATGTATTCCAATCGTATATGAAAACATGTGTTGAATGGATTGTGATATGTATGAATGTTTCGATTTACAATTTGAATCCCGATGTGATGAATTTACGCTATTTGTTAAGTACGAAGGGGTGTTAGTGTAATATCTAGAAACTAATCTTTTATGTGACTAAATGAACTTGAATGATATTTTAGAAGAACGAAAATGTTGTGATTTCTCTATATGAATTTGAGACGTTCTCAATGTTATGTTTGTTGTAAATTGTGTTTCCAATATTAAATTTAGATACATGAAGGATGCTTGAACAACTTGAGACTTTATGCATGATAGGAGTTAGAATTGTAATATCTTGATTTACTCTTACTACTTGAAAATGGTATATTATGAATTACGATAAATTGATAATTGTCATGTTTGTAAGTAATTAATTCCTAGTTGAATAATTGTATAAACACTTTAAATGAACAATTATGCTTAGTAATCAACTTAGGGGATGTAAGTGTAATATTTATGAAACTATGTATGTGACTTGAGCTTGTGTACCAAACATGTTGTGAAGTTGTAAAGTATGATCTTAAGTGAATTAAATGCACTCTTTATTTGTATCAAGCATGCCATCTACGTACAACAACCTTGTATGTTTATATGATCAAGTTGCTCTTACTTATGCACTTTATAACTCGACATGAACTTGATGCTTAATTCTAATATTATAATTGAACCCGGTGACATTGGATGATTTAATATGCATTTCGTGAATACATTGACTTCCTAAATTGATCTTGCATCTTTGGATATGGAATTGCATGATGGTTGCTTGTAAATATGATCTTGTTGAGCATTGATATGCCTTGATTGACCACGACACCTTATCCAAGCACAACATGAACACTTATGCATAAACACGATCATGTTGAGCAACGCCGTGCGTCTTGTTTGGTTCATATAGAGTCTAAGTCTGGGCTTCTGTATGTCTTGTCACAGAGTTTGGTGGTGCCGGTGGGCCCGAGGTTTAGAGTGTTTGGCCCTTCACACTCTCAGACTCTACTTTCACGAGGTGAGGTTTAGGATTTTGTATAGTTATGCGACCTATGGCCTTAATATGCTGATTTCAACCTCTGCATGCGAGTATATCTATTATATACGTATGTGTTGGGTATGATATGTTTATGACCTTGTGAAACAACTCTGTTTTTGGAAAATTAGATATGAAAGCATATATAAGCTGTTTTCAAAAGTATGTTACGTTATGTTCCTGTAGCGAGTTGGCCATGAAATATTAGCATCTGTATGTATGTATGTATGTGGATCCAAGGAGCTATGGGTAAGGAGCCCCCGGGACGGTTAGGGCCGTCGGGGATATACCTGTGCATAGTTCCAAGGAGCTATGGGTAAGGAGCCCCCGAGACTGTTAAGGCCATCGGGGATATACCTGTGCGTAGTTCCTTTTGAGATATCATTGCGCGACCTTAGGGTGATGAGGGAGACGTGGTATCTTGAGCCTTCGGCTAAGGCCGGGGAGGACTCTTGTGGGTTCGCTACCCCTTGAGGGTGTGTATGTTCTAGATGGTTTGGGGACTGTACATCTCCTCCATCATTGGTGTAGCGGTTGGATTGATTTTTGTATTCTATGATTTGATATGTTCTGAGGAGTAAAGGTTGGAAGCTCGTACTCGCCGAGCAGTTGATTATGTTATGTTATGGAATTATGAATCGGGATAGAGTCTTTCTGGAAAATGATTTCCAAACTTATATCTATATCTTATTTGGGTTCTTTCAAAATGTTTTGGTATGTAACACCTACTCCCGGTTCATGAGTCCATCCTTTTTATTCTGTGCTATGCTCCTTGTATATATATTGTGGGTGTGCGTTAGCCCCCTCACTCGGTCAAGTTGACTGACCCCTCATTTACACTTTTAGTTGCAGGATTGTTGGCGTTTGCTAGGCGGAAGTGAGTCCTTTGAGTTGCACTTCGTCGGTCTAGTCTTTCTATTTGCATTTGTCTTTTCATACACTTTACTTATGCTTTGACTTGTAGACTTGAGATTATACTTTACTATTCGGTAGCCCTGTGTGGCACTCTCATTCGGCCCTTGTGGCACTTAATGATTATTAATTTATGTTGATATTCGGGACTAGGGATTTATGCTAGTTGAACCCGTCACTTGTTATGTTTGTTGATCTATTATTCGGGATTAGGTATCTATGCTAGTTGAACCCGTCACTTGTTATGTTTGTTGATCTATTATTCGGGATTAGGTATCTATGCTAGTTGAACCCGTCACCTGCTTTGCATGTCTTGTTTTAAATGCTTCCGCTATCTATTGTTGTTGGTTTTAATTGCTTCCGCACTCTGAGTTTTGGTCAAGTTAGATCCGCCTAGCCTGGTGTGTGAGTTGGTCTCCCGTTCGCTCTGATTCGGATTCGGGCATGGATTTCCATTTCATGTTCTGGGTCTGGGTCATAGTGCGGGGGATGTGGCATCCTCCGTTTGGGGTGTTACATCCTTAAGTGGTATCAGAGCTCTAGGTTGCAAAACCGAGCTCTTGAGTCGTGTTGAGTCTGTCTAGGTCGTACGGCATAGGAATAACTGCGCATTGCATTGTTTGACTTGATATTTTGACCCTTCGGCGTGAATTGTTTCGTGATTATATGATTGTGTGCACATTGTGACTTTGATTATGCCACATCTTGTTTTATGTGCTTTATAAATTACAACTAATTGTTGCATTTACGTGATATACGTGTTACATTTCATTTGCATCTTTAATCCGCATGCATCGAATTTAGTGTTTGAATTTCAGGGTGTCCTATGAGTCAACACTAAGATTTCCCTCCGTCAACACTACCTATTGGTACAACAAAAAGACGCCATGATTCGAAGATGAAAGGATTCTTTACCAAGACCAATGTTTATGGAAAGGTTCAGAGTTGAAGGAATAAGACTTGCTATATTGACTTACTACCTTAAAGTCAATTGAAAGATGAAGTTTGACGAATTCTAACCTTGAGGATTCGTTCATTTGGAAGTAGTTACCTTGTTGAGGAAATGAGTCAATGGAGGAGAGTCTGATCAAGTAGAACCATTTTGAAGGAGTTTTGATGAGCTTTCGCCTTGATGATTCGTTTATTTGGGAGTAGTCACCTTGTTAATGGAAACGAGTTAATGTAGAAGAATCCGATCAAGTTCAAGGGATGTGGATAGGTAACCATGTTACATAAGCAACGAGCTACAAACCATCGGTGAGTGTGGAAGGATTTGGTGTCGTTTAGAGTTAACAAACGACAGAACAAGATTGGTTGCTAGCTCTCTGGGTGTCTTCTTTCTGCTGAGGTGGAAGATTCTGCTAAGATCGAAAATTCTACAGAGATGGGAATAGAACACTTAGATGCCGAAAGACTTTATCCAAGTTTCAGGATCATATACCATGGATTGCTTTGGGAAGTGCTTAGCACACGATCATCCAACGAAACTCTGAGGTAAATATCTAATTGACAAACGAACCATGGACAACTCCTTGAAGATGAGCAGACTAAGATTTAACGCATAAATGAGAATTCTTGGAAAAAAAAAAAACTGAAGATGATTCTAGTTGAGCAAGGATTACAGTCTAGTAAGGGGTTTGACGATAAACGAGCTTTGCTGAGTTACCACTTTATGAAAAGACTCAAGACAAAGAGGTTCAGATGACGAGGGTTGCATCCTTGACAGCTTAATTAACTCCTACTACTTCATCTCAACTTCCTGTCAAGAGTTTGACACTACGGTGATCGGTACGCCAGACATTCATGGCATTTGCATACATGCATCACTTAAATACTCTTACCTTGTTTTGCTTGATGTGGGTGATGACTATTGCTATTTTAATTGTGATAACTTGGATACCTGATCTACTAATTGTAACTTGAAATTTCTACTTGTTATGAACCGTGCTGGAATGAATGAGTTACGTATTTATGTGAACTATTCATGCTTATGTGATTTAAAACTCTCTTGATTACTCACTAACTTCCCATATAACATATGTAACAGCCCGGATTTTCAAGATCAGGATAGTACGGGTAAGTAAAGGGTTAAGAGGAAAGCGTTTATAGCCTTAGTCCATTACACATTCCATTTTACGTGAATTATGTGCATTTATGTTATGATTTACGATTTGTGCCTTTTTGAGAGAATCATATCACTATTCATTCACCGAACCCTAAACCTTTACCTAACCTTAAGAAACCTTAGAAAGTTGATTTCTATATTTTCCAAACTCACATCATAGCTTTTATCATCCCAAAATATGTTTTGAAAATTTGATTGTTGAAAATTCCATTTAGGTCCCTAGTTACTATTCATTTTTAATTGTAGGAATTTTCGAAACACTTTTACCTATTCGATATTGGGCTCGATAGAATCCTTGCAAAATTTTATGAATTTTGGTATGATTTCCAAACCCTAATTCTTAACGTAGCTTCCGTAGAAATCAAAACCGGCCGAAAAACCCTAGTTTTGGCCTAAATTAGAAATTTCTGAATTTCAATGTTTTTCCTATACAATATTATAACCATTACGATCCTTGGATTATTTTATGAATTTTAGGATCTTTTCCAAACTCTAGTTCAAATCCTAACTCGATTTATAAATTTCTCTTTATTTTCCCGAAGTACTATTTCTACCGTAAAAACTAATTTTCAAACCGTCCAACATTTGGTATATAATATTACAGTCAAAATGATCCTTGAATTATTTCAAGAATCATGGACATTTTCTTGGAAATCAATTCACATTCTAGCTTCGTTTATGAATTTTATTGTATTTTTCAAAATTCCCGAACGACTACTACTTTAAATGTAGAAGTTCAAACGTTAAGTATTTATAACCATTAGAAAGCTCTTTCGATTCTCTTTCTTTTGAAATTTCTCTCATTTCAAACTAAACCCTAGACGTTCTTCTATGAATTTATTACCATTTTCATCCTATTTTAGAATTATTTTTATTGTGTCATGATTATTAGATTAATTAATTATATCTCAAATATACACCTAAGTATACAACTAAACCCCCCTAATAAATGAACCTAGCTTATTCACTATATGATTCATGTAATTAACTCTTCATAATTGCAACATAAGCCCCCAAGACATACCTATAAATACCCTTAGAAGCATAGCACAAAAATCACACAAATCTTCCACATCTCTCTCTCCCTCTCGTGACCCTCTCCCTCTCTCTCATAAGGTGCAATTTTCTTTTATTATTTCATGCTTTATGTTATGTTTTTAATATTATAATATTAGTAGCATGCTTAGGAATAATAAAATTATGCTTTAGGTATTTTATTTTATGAAATATATGCTTAATTGTTAGTTTTAATTATAATGTGCCTACATTATGGAATAGTATTTAATTAATTGCATGAATTATGATATGTTGTAGCATGATTATGTATTTAAATAATTATGTTCTTACTTGATTAAATTTATGCTTAGAATAATTTAATTAGATTTAATTTATTATTAAAGTGTTACATATGAATTTAATTATATGATATGAATTCAAAATTTTGTTGAATGTGATCATGAACTAGTATGAACATCTTCATGAGCTCAAGAACACATTCATAATGTTCTTGAACCAAATTCATGTGCTCGTGTGATAGTGTGTGTATGTGTGTGTTTAATTTTGTGTTATTAAGTGTTTAATTCACAAGAAATTGAATAGTAAATGTTTTTAATAGTAATTTTGACTTTTTGGTCAACATTTAATTACTTAATTTCGAAATTAATTTAATTTTAATTATAAAATATGATTTTGGAATTTTAAATAATTATTTTTCCAAATTAATTCAAAAATTAATAAAATTGTAAAATAATTTCAAAATCAACCTACATTGTTGAATTAAATTCTAAATTTAATTCCTAATGCTATAATTAAGGTCACAACATGATTAATAAATATTTAAATGGTTAAAGAGTTTTTGAAACTTAATTAATTTATTAATTTTCCTTAAACAGTTAAAATTAAATTTTACCGGGAAAATAATTTCTAAATGTTATAAGAATTTCCTAATATGTTATATTTCCTAAACCTTATGTGATTATGTGATTAGAATAATAAGAACCTAGTTCTAAGTTGGTAGTAATTATTTTCAGGCAACAATTACACTGAACAGTGGGATCCGTTCCACACTATCTGAATTTCCATACTAGGTGAGGATTAAAACATTTTCAACTGGAATCATGTTTATATCTATATCTAATTATAAAAGGATTTCCAAACCTATCTATTATTTGATTTCCTATATATATATATATATATATATATATATCAATATTGTACATATTCCTCTTTATGAGGCAAATACCAATAAGTCGGAATCAGGATCTTATACGGACATTATATATTTCAGTCCTATTAATATTAAGAACTGATTCCCGACCAAGCAAGTCAATTATCATTATTATTTATCAAAATGGGCCCGGCGTGCAGCTGTGTCGAGCAATACTCGGAAGGTAACGGGCCGAGAGTATTGTTGGTGCCACAGACCGCCACCAACTCTTGGCAGTGGTTTAGCTGGAGGTTAGTTACTCCACGCCAAGAGACTTACAAGGGAGACAACCTCCCTGGGAGAGATAGCTTCCTCCCACATATATACATATCGTCGGTAGGGTTTGCTCCCCTACTGACACTACGGTGTTGCGGAGTTATTATCATATTTAGTTTTATTAAAGTACTGGTGCCTTGATCAGCCCGGTACTGTTTTACAAATATTTTAAGGAGATCGGAGGGAGACGCCTTACTTGCAGGCGGTACAAATCTTTTATTAAACGGTTCATCATTATAAATAAACTCCAAATACCCCTATCCCGGTTTCTCACTTATGAACCGTATCATATTTGCTATATTCTATTGCTATGATTTTTTTATATACATATATATCTAACTATATATATATATCTAAATCTAATACTTCCTTCACTTAGTCACTTTGACTAATACCTCGCCTGTTTTTAAATACATGATTTCAGGGAGCGAGGACAACGACACCTAGAGGTATCTTGAAGCTATAGGTGTCATATTTATTAGATCAGGTTTAGATTAAGAGCATTTAATCCTGATCATGTATATATTGCTAATAAATTGCTCTTATACATTAACTCCGTACACTACACTATTATATTACCCCCCTTACAATATCATGCACTATTTTGTGTGTTATCATGCTGCTTGTTGCAAATTTTAAATTCTTTTATCTTCCGCTGCATTTTACCCTACGCTCTGTTTAAGTACTGTCTATACCGTTCGCCGTAGTATTTCTCGGGTGCTAGGTCTCACATCCACTCTAGGATAGTACGGTGCGGGAGTTGTAGTGTTAGGGGGCGCTACAGCTTAAGGTGGTATCAGAGCATCAGGTTTGGTTAAGAAGAGACTTAACCTATAAATGCTGGGAGAATGCTCGTTTCGTACTTGAACTGTAGAATTCACTCTAAGTGTTTCTTTATATAGCAATGGAGAATCAGGAACCCGGGAACGCACATCATACCTGGCTTGAGGAGTACGAGGCCCCACACACTATAGCAGTATCTCGCCGTGAGAGTCCTATACGTTATTACACTTGGCAGAGGGCGAGACATGTAGTTCGGGGAGGTAGAGCAGGTAGAGTTGGGCATGCTTACCCGAACCGCTTAGTGCATATACTTGAGTCGGAGCGAGATGCATATTATATGGAGGCACAGATGGCTCATGAGTATCAGCTGGAGTCTGCTAGACATCTTGATTTAGCCTTACAGAATGCTGTGAGTAGGAATTTTTCTCAGCAGCAGACAGCCACATTAGAGCAGGAGAACGCCGATCTTGTCACGCAGGTGGCGACCTTACAGCAGGATCTAGCTACTATGACTCTTTCCAGGAATGCCGCCCGGACCCTATATCAGCGTTACCGCTCTTGTATTCGGAGCCGCCTGGCCGGTGCCTATCACATGTCTGGTGTACAGGCTGTTGAGGAGATGATGGATCAGGGAGAGGATGCAGCAGCTGAGCCCGAGGAGGAGGAGCCCGGAGGTGAGGCAGAGGCTGAGCAGGAGCCTGAGGAGGATGAGCAGGATTCTGAGGAGGACCAGCAGGGCGACGGTTGGAGCCCTATTCGAGGTGAGGTTGTGGACAGTGATCAGCATGATTAGATTGACATTATTATGGAGCTTGGTATATATAGGAGTAGTATCAGTGGGAGGTTGTACAGATCAGTCAGTAGAGGACCTTCCCTTTTTGACGTAGCAGCTGACGCAGCTAGCCTGACGGAGATGAGAGAGTTGAGAGCTTTGTAGGGTGTAACTTGACTTAGATCAGGTCCACCCCATTTTTCCTTTTGTAGTTGTAGCTATAGCTCTCAAACTTGATGCATATATATAGCCCACTTTTGCAGTTATATCTCACATTTACTGCTTTTATACTTATTGCATTACGAGTTAGAAATGCTTCAAGATACCGGCAGGACCGTGAGTGAGTATTTTATTTTCCTGCACCTTTACTTGTTATTATATTTTTGCACTCTTTTAAATGCTGCCCTGTTTAATTTTGCGCATTACTTTACTAAACCTGTGTGATATGGTATCTATTGCTTGATATTATCTGAAACATGTATTTATGTGATTATATGCAACCCATTCTTAACCATCATGCATTATATTCTTCATAAAGCAACTGCAAATCAATATGTCTCCTCGAAGAGTTGCTCAAGACAACACTTCCCCACACGAAGGCGCATCCTCGGCAGGAGGAAACTCTGAATTAGTAGATGCTTTGAAAGAGATAGTGCAAACTTGTGCTAATGGAACAAAGGGAAATAATGAAAAGACTCTGGAAAAATTTCTACGAATGAACCCGCCAAAGTTCTTTGGAGAACCCAGTGATGTAAAAGCAGAGAATTGGATAGCTAGCATAGAAAAGATCTTCGAAGCCATGAGTATTTCCCCAGGAGAACCAGAAAGAATCCAGTTTGCAGTTTTTATGTTAGAAGGAGCAGCATTAAGTTGGTGGAATTATATCAAGCGTGTGTGGGCAGAAGATCAAGTTAATTATAGGTGGGTAGACTTTGTCAAAGTGTTTCAAGACAAATATATCCCTCAGATAGTTAGGGATGCTCGAGAGGCAGAATTCATGGAATTAGTACAAGGCAATATGTCTGTAGCTGAGTATGAGGCCAAGTTCATCCGATTGATCCAATATGCATCACACATCCTTCATGATGAACGTCGGAAGACTCAGCGATTCATTAAGGGACTTAAGTCGGATCTTAGGTGGGCTTTAGCTCCATTTGAGTTGGAAATCTATACTAAGGCAGTGGAAACGGCTATGAAGACAGAAGCTACACATAAAGAGGTTCGTATAGCTAATAGCCGTCCTGGATCCTTCTACAAGCCAATTCAAGGATCTAAACGACCTGCTGGACCAGCAAAGCCAAATCCAGGAAAGAAACCGATGCAATCATGGTCCCGACCCCAACAAACATTCCCAAAACCTCAAGAAGAGATTGTCTGTGAATATTGCCAGAAGCGTGGGCACACTGAGAAGGATTGTCGTAAGAAAGCTGGAGTCTGTACATGGTGTGGGAGCCCTGAACATCAGTACTTAGAATGCCCAAAGAGACCACAACAGTGGAATAAAGGAAAGGTTCTAGCTAAGGCTCCTGGAAGACCAGTAGTTAAGGGACGTGATTATGCTATAGAGGGCAGTGAGGATCCCGATCCTACCAAGGTTGTTGATGGTACGGTACACATTCTAAACACGCCAGTTATTGCTTTATATGACCCTGGCGCCACGCATTCATTTATTGCATCTGAATTATGTGTGCATTTCAATTTTCCACTTGAATCATTGTCTTATATGCTCGAAATAAGTTCTCCTTTGGGAGTTTGTTTTACTACGGATAGAGGATATAAACGCTGTCCTATAAGAATTGGTACCCAATACTATCCAATAGATCTTATAGAATTACCGATGTCAAGATATGGAATTATTCTGGGAATGGATTGGCTTAGCAAGTACCATGCTAAGTTGGATTGTTTCAAGAAAGAGGTCACCTTAGGAAAAGGTGATAGCTCTGGGTCAGAAGGAAAATATGAGTCAATGCCCTTGGTTACAGCTGCTGAAGCTAAGAAGTTAGTGAGTAATGGAGCTACTGGATTCATTGCCTATCTGTTAAATAGGCCTAAAGATCAGCTGAAGATTGAGGAAGTAGAGGTGGTAAAAGAATTCACTGATGTCTTTCCTGAGCATCTGAATTCATTACCTCCTGACAGGGAACTAGAATTTGTAATTGATTTAGTCCCTGGAGCTGAGCCATTCTCAAAAACACCTTATCGAATGGCTCCAGCCGAGCTCCAAGAGTTGAGAAAACAACTTGATGAGTTGTTAGCCTCAGGATACATCCGTCCTAGCACATCCCCATGGGGAGCGCCTGTGCTATTTGTCAAAAAGAAAGACGGATCATTACGATTGTGTATTGATTATCGAGAACTCAATCGTATGACTGTCAAGAACAAATACCCTCTTCCCCATATTGAAGAACTGTTCGATATTCTTCAAGGATCGCGAGTGTACTCCAAGTTGGATTTAAGGCAAGGGTATTATCAGCTGAGGATTAAAAAGGAGGATATTCCAAAGACTGCTTTTAATACTCGCTACGGCCACTTCGAATTTGTAGTAATGCCTTTTGGGTTAACCAATGCCCCAGCTGCATTCATGGATTTAATGCACCGAACGTTTCGACCATATTTGGATCAGTTTGTGGTCATCTTTATTGACGACATTCTGGTATTCTCAAGAACCCCAGAAGAACATGCTGAACACCTTCGTAAAGTGTTAAGAGCTTTAAAGGATCATAAGTTATACGCGAAGTTCAGCAAGTGTGAATTTTGGTTAGAAAAAGTGTCCTTCCTTGGACATATAATATCCGGTTCTGGAATAGAAGTAGACCCTTCAAAGGTTGAAACTGTAATGAGTTGGCAGGCACCAAAGAACCCATCAGAAGTAAGAAGTTTTCTAGGACTTGCCGGATATTACAGGAGGTTTGTAAAAGATTTTTCCAAGATAGCCGCGCCTCTTACGCAGTTAACCAAGAAACAAGGAAAATTGTGACTTTGATTATGCCACATCTTGTTTTATGTGCTTTATAAATTACAACTAATTGTTGCATTTACGTGATATACGTGTTACATTTCATTTGCATCTTTAATCCGCATGCATCGAATTTAGTGTTTGAATTTCAGGGTGTCCTATGAGTCAACACTAAGATTTCCCTCCGTCAACACTACCTATTGGTACAACAAAAAGACGCCATGATTCGAAGATGAAAGGATTCTTTACCAAGATCAATGTTTATGGAAAGGTTCAGAGTTGAAGGAATAAGACTTGCTATATTGACTTACTACCTTAAAGTCAATTGAAAGATGAAGTTTGACGAATTCTAACCTTGAGGATTCGTTCATTTGGAAGTAGTTACCTTGTTGAGGAAATGAGTCAATGGAGGAGAGTCTGATCAAGTAGAACCATTTTGAAGGAGTTTTGATGAGCTTTCGCCTTGATGATTCGTTTATTTGGGAGTAGTCACCTTGTTGATGGAAACGAGTTAATGTAGAAGAATCCGATCAAGTTCAAGGGATGTGGATAGGTAACCATGTTACATAAGCAACGAGCTACAAACCATCGGTGAGTGTGGAAGGATTTGGTGTCGTTTAGAGTTAACAAACGACAGAACAAGATTGGTTGCTAGCTCTCTGGGTGTCTTCTTTCTGCTGAGGTGGAAGATTCTGCTAAGATCGAAAATTCTACAGAGATGGGAATAGAACACTTAGATGCCGAAAGACTTTATCCAAGTTTCAGGATCATATACCATGGATTGCTTTGGGAAGTGCTTAGCACACGATCATCCAACGAAACTCTGAGGTAAATATCTAATTGACAAACGAACCATGGACAACTCCTTGAAGATGAGCAGACTAAGATTTAACGCATAAATGAGAATTCTTGGAAAAAAAAAAAACTGAAGATGATTCTAGTTGAGCAAGGATTACAGTCTAGTAAGGGGTTTGACGATAAACGAGCTTTGCTGAGTTACCACTTTATGAAAAGACTCAAGACAAAGAGGTTCAGATGACGAGGGTTGCATCCTTGACAGCTTAATTAACTCCTACTACTTCATCTCAACTTCCTGTCAAGAGTTTGACACTACGGTGATCGGTACGCCAGACATTCATGGCATTTGCATACATGCATCACTTAAATACTCTTACCTTGTTTTGCTTGATGTGGGTGATGACTATTGCTATTTTAATTGTGATAACTTGGATACCTGATCTACTAATTGTAACTTGAAATTTCTACTTGTTATGAACCGTGCTGGAATGAATGAGTTACGTATTTATGTGAACTATTCATGCTTATGTGATTTAAAACTCTCTTGATTACTCACTAACTTCCCATATAACATATGTAACAGCCCGGATTTTCAAGATCAGGATAGTACGGGTAAGTAAAGGGTTAAGAGGAAAGCGTTTATAGCCTTAGTCCATTACACATTCCATTTTACGTGAATTATGTGCATTTATGTTATGATTTACGATTTGTGCCTTTTTGAGAGAATCATATCACTATTCATTCACCGAACCCTAAACCTTTACCTAACCTTAAGAAACCTTAGAAAGTTGATTTCTATATTTTCCAAACTCACATCATAGCTTTTATCATCCCAAAATATGTTTTGAAAATTTGATTGTTGAAAATTCCATTTAGGTCCCTAGTTACTATTCATTTTTAATTGTAGGAATTTTCGAAACACTTTTACCTATTCGATATTGGGCTCGATAGAATCCTTGCAAAATTTTATGAATTTTGGTATGATTTCCAAACCCTAATTCTTAACGTAGCTTCCGTAGAAATCAAAACCGGCCGAAAAACCCTAGTTTTGGCCTAAATTAGAAATTTCTGAATTTCAATGTTTTTCCTATACAATATTATAACCATTACGATCCTTGGATTATTTTATGAATTTTAGGATCTTTTCCAAACTCTAGTTCAAATCCTAACTCGATTTATAAATTTCTCTTTATTTTCCCGAAGTACTATTTCTACCGTAAAAACTAATTTTCAAACCGTCCAACATTTGGTATACAATATTACAGTCAAAATGATCCTTGAATTATTTCAAGAATCATGGACATTTTCTTGGAAATCAATTCACATTCTAGCTTCGTTTATGAATTTTATTGTATTTTTCAAAATTCCCGAACGACTACTACTTTAAATGTAGAAGTTCAAACGTTAAGTATTTATAACCATTAGAAAGCTCTTTCGATTCTCTTTCTTTTGAAATTTCTCTCATTTCAAACTAAACCCTAGACGTTCTTCTATGAATTTATTACCATTTTCATCCTATTTTAGAATTATTTTTATTGTGTCATGATTATTAGATTAATTAATTATATCTCAAATATACACCTAAGTATACAACTAAACCCCCCTAATAAATGAACCTAGCTTATTCACTATATGATTCATGTAATTAACTCTTCATAATTGCAACATAAGCCCCCAAGACATACCTATAAATACCCTTAGAAGCATAGCACAAAAATCACACAAATCTTCCACATCTCTCTCTCCCTCTCGTGACCCTCTCCCTCTCTCTCATAAGGTGCAATTTTCTTTTATTATTTCATGCTTTATGTTATGTTTTTAATATTATAATATTAGTAGCATGCTTAGGAATAATAAAATTATGCTTTAGGTATTTTATTTTATGAAATATATGCTTAATTGTTAGTTTTAATTATAATGTGCCTACATTATGGAATAGTATTTAATTAATTGCATGAATTATGATATGTTGTAGCATGATTATGTATTTAAATAATTATGTTCTTACTTGATTAAATTTATGCTTAGAATAATTTAATTAGATTTAATTTATTATTAAAGTGTTACATATGAATTTAATTATATGATATGAATTCAAAATTTTGTTGAATGTGATCATGAACTAGTATGAACATCTTCATGAGCTCAAGAACACATTCATAATGTTCTTGAACCAAATTCATGTGTTCGTGTGATAGTGTGTGTATGTGTGTGTTTAATTTTGTGTTATTAAGTGTTTAATTCACAAGAAATTGAATAGTAAATGTTTTTAATAGTAATTTTGACTTTTTGGTCAACATTTAATTACTTAATTTCGAAATTAATTTAATTTTAATTATAAAATATGATTTTGGAATTTTAAATAATTATTTTTCCAAATTAATTCAAAAATTAATAAAATTGTAAAATAATTTCAAAATCAACCTACATTGTTGAATTAAATTCTAAATTTAATTCCTAATGCTATAATTAAGGTCACAACATGATTAATAAATATTTAAATGGTTAAAGAGTTTTTGAAACTTAATTAATTTATTAATTTTCCTTAAACAGTTAAAATTAAATTTTACCGGGAAAATAATTTCTAAATGTTATAAGAATTTCCTAATATGTTATATTTCCTAAACCTTATGTGATTATGTGATTAGAATAATAAGAACCTAGTTCTAAGTTGGTAGTAATTATTTTCAGGCAACAATTACACTGAACAGTGGGATCCGTTCCACACTATCTGAATTTCCATACTAGGTGAGGATTAAAACATTTTCAACTGGAATCATGTTTATATCTATATCTAATTATAAAAGGATTTCCAAACCTATCTATTATTTGATTTCCTATATATATATATATATATATATATATATCAATATTGTACATATTCCTCTTTATGAGGAAAATACCAATAAGTCGGAATCAGGATCTTATACGGACATTATATATTTCAGTCCTATTAATATTAAGAACTGATTCCCGACCAAGCAAGTCAATTATCATTATTATTTATCAAAATGGGCCCGGCGTGCAGCTGTGTCGAGCAATACTCGGAAGGTAACGGGCTGAGAGTATTGTTGGTGCCACAGACCGCCACCAACTCTTGGCAGTGGTTTAGCTGGAGGTTAGTTACTCCACGCCAAGAGACTTACAAGGGAGACAACCTCCCTGGGAGAGATAGCTTCCTCCCACATATATACATATCGTCGGTAGGGTTTGCTCCCCTACTGACACTACGGTGTTGCGGAGTTATTATCATATTTAGTTTTATTAAAGTACTGGTGCCTTGATCAGCCCGGTACTGTTTTACAAATATTTTAAGGAGATCGGAGGGAGACGCCTTACTTGCAGGCGGTACAAATCTTTTATTAAACGGTTCATCATTATAAATAAACTCCAAATACCCCTATCCCGGTTTCTCACTTATGAACCGTATCATATTTGCTATATTCTATTGCTATGATTTTTTTATATACATATATATCTAACTATATATATATATATCTAAATCTAATACTTCCTTCACTTAGTCACTTTGACTAATACCTCGCCTGTTTTTAAATACATGATTTCAGGGAGCGAGGACAACGACACCTAGAGGTATCTTGAAGCTATAGGTGTCATATTTATTAGATCAGGTTTAGATTAAGAGCATTTAATCCTGATCATGTATATATTGCTAATAAATTGCTCTTATACATTAACTCCGTACACTACACTATTATATTACCCCCCTTACAATATCATGCACTATTTTGTGTGTTATCATGCTGCTTGTTGCAAATTTTAAATTCTTTTATCTTCCGCTGCATTTTACCCTACGCTCTGTTTAAGTACTGTCTATACCGTTCGCCGTAGTATTTCTCGGGTGCTAGGTCTCACATCCACTCGAGGATAGTACGGTGCGGGAGTTGTAGTGTTAGGGGGCGCTACAGCTTAAGGTGGTATCAGAGCATCAGGTTTGGTTAAGAAGAGACTTAACCTATAAATGCTGGGAGAATGCTCGTTTCGTACTTGAACTGTAGAATTCACTCTAAGTGTTTCTTTATATAGCAATGGAGAATCAGGAACCCGGGAACGCACATCATACCTGGCTTGAGGAGTACGAGGCCCCACACACTATAGCAGTATCTCGCCGTGAGAGTCCTATACGTTATTACACTTGGCAGAGGGCGAGACATGTAGTTCGGGGAGGTAGAGCAGGTAGAGTTGGGCATGCTTACCCGAACCGCTTAGTGCATATACTTGAGTCGGAGCGAGATGCATATTATATGGAGGCACAGATGGCTCATGAGTATCAGCTGGAGTCTGCTAGACATCTTGATTTAGCCTTACAGAATGCTGTGAGTAGGAATTTTTCTCAGCAGCAGACAGCCACATTAGAGCAGGAGAACGCCGATCTTGTCACGCAGGTGGCGACCTTACAGCAGGATCTAGCTACTATGACTCTTTCCAGGAATGCCGCCCGGACCCTATATCAGCGTTACCGCTCTTGTATTCGGAGCCGCCTGGCCGGTGCCTATCACATGTCTGGTGTACAGGCTGTTGAGGAGATGATGGATCAGGGAGAGGATGCAGCAGCTGAGCCCGAGGAGGAGGAGCCCGGAGGTGAGGCAGAGGCTGAGCAGGAGCCTGAGGAGGATGAGCAGGATTCAGAGGAGGACCAGCAGGGCGACGGTTGGAGCCCTATTCGAGGTGAGGTTGTGGACAGTGATCAGCATGATTAGATTGACATTATTATGGAGCTTGGTATATATAGGAGTAGTATCAGTGGGAGGTTGTACAGATCAGTCAGTAGAGGACCTTCCCTTTTTGACGTAGCAGCTGACGCAGCTAGCCTGACGGAGATGAGAGAGTTGAGAGCTTTGTAGGGTGTAACTTGACTTAGATCAGGTCCACCCCATTTTTCCTTTTGTAGTTGTAGCTATAGCTCTCAAACTTGATGCATATATATAGCCCACTTTTGCAGTTATATCTCACATTTACTGCTTTCATACTTATTGCATTACGAGTTAGAAATGCTTCAAGATACCGGCAGGACCGTGAGTGAGTATTTTATTTTCCTGCACCTTTACTTGTTATTATATTTTTGCACTCTTTTAAATGCTGCCCTGTTTAATTTTGCGCATTACTTTACTAAACCTGTGTGATATGGTATCTATTGCTTGATATTATCTGAAACATGTATTTATGTGATTATATGCAACCCATTCTTAACCATCATGCATTATATTCTTCATAAAGCAACTGCAAATCAATATGTCTCCTCGAAGAGTTGCTCAAGACAACACTTCCCCACACGAAGGCGCATCCTCGGCAGGAGGAAACTCTGAATTAGTAGATGCTTTGAAAGAGATAGTGCAAACTTGTGCTAATGGAACAAAGGGAAATAATGAAAAGACTCTGGAAAAATTTCTACGAATGAACCCGCCAAAGTTCTTTGGAGAACCCAGTGATGTAAAAGCAGAGAATTGGATAGCTAGCATAGAAAAGATCTTCGAAGCCATGAGTATTTCCCCAGGAGAACCAGAAAGAATCCAGTTTGCAGTTTTTATGTTAGAAGGAGCAGCATTAAGTTGGTGGAATTATATCAAGCGTGTGTGGGCAGAAGATCAAGTTAATTATAGGTGGGTAGACTTTGTCAAAGTGTTTCAAGACAAATATATCCCTCAGATAGTTAGGGATGCTCGAGAGGCAGAATTCATGGAATTAGTACAAGGCAATATGTCTGTAGCTGAGTATGAGGCCAAGTTCATCCGATTGATCCAATATGCATCACACATCCTTCATGATGAACGTCGGAAGACTCAGCGATTCATTAAGGGACTTAAGTCGGATCTTAGGTGGGCTTTAGCTCCATTTGAGTTGGAAATCTATACTAAGGCAGTGGAAACGGCTATGAAGACAGAAGCTACACATAAAGAGGTTCGTATAGCTAATAGCCGTCCTGGATCCTTCTACAAGCCAATTCAAGGATCTAAACGACCTGCTGGACCAGCAAAGCCAAATCCAGGAAAGAAACCGATGCAATCATGGTCCCGACCCCAACAAACATTCCCAAAACCTCAAGAAGAGATTGTCTGTGAATATTGCCAGAAGCGTGGGCACACTGAGAAGGATTGTCGTAAGAAAGCTGGAGTCTGTACATGGTGTGGGAGCCCTGAACATCAGTACTTAGAATGCCCAAAGAGACCACAACAGTGGAATAAAGGAAAGGTTCTAGCTAAGGCTCCTGGAAGACCAGTAGTTAAGGGACGTGATTATGCTATAGAGGGCAGTGAGGATCCCGATCCTACCAAGGTTGTTGATGGTACGGTACACATTCTAAACACGCCAGTTATTGCTTTATATGACCCTGGCGCCACGCATTCATTTATTGCATCTGAATTATGTGTGCATTTCAATTTTCCACTTGAATCATTGTCTTATATGCTCGAAATAAGTTCTCCTTTGGGAGTTTGTTTTACTACGGATAGAGGATATAAACGCTGTCCTATAAGAATTGGTACCCAATACTATCCAATAGATCTTATAGAATTACCGATGTCAAGATATGGAATTATTCTGGGAATGGATTGGCTTAGCAAGTACCATGCTAAGTTGGATTGTTTCAAGAAAGAGGTCACCTTAGGAAAAGGTGATAGCTCTGGGTCAGAAGGAAAATATGAGTCAATGCCCTTGGTTACAGCTGCTGAAGCTAAGAAGTTAGTGAGTAATGGAGCTACTGGATTCATTGCCTATCTGTTAAATAGGCCTAAAGATCAGCTGAAGATTGAGGAAGTAGAGGTGGTAAAAGAATTCACTGATGTCTTTCCTGAGCATCTGAATTCATTACCTCCTGACAGGGAACTAGAATTTGTAATTGATTTAGTCCCTGGAGCTGAGCCATTCTCAAAAACACCTTATCGAATGGCTCCAGCCGAGCTCCAAGAGTTGAGAAAACAACTTGATGAGTTGTTAGCCTCAGGATACATCCGTCCTAGCACATCCCCATGGGGAGCGCCTGTGCTATTTGTCAAAAAGAAAGACGGATCATTACGATTGTGTATTGATTATCGAGAAGTCAATCGTATGACTGTCAAGAACAAATACCCTCTTCCCCATATTGAAGAACTGTTCGATATTCTTCAAGGATCGCGAGTGTACTCCAAGTTGGATTTAAGGCAAGGGTATTATCAGCTGAGGATTAAAAAGGAGGATATTCCAAAGACTGCTTTTAATACTCGCTACGGCCACTTCGAATTTGTAGTAATGCCTTTTGGGTTAACCAATGCCCCAGCTGCATTCATGGATTTAATGCACCGAACGTTTCGACCATATTTGGATCAGTTTGTGGTCATCTTTATTGACGACATTCTGGTATTCTCAAGAACCCCAGAAGAACATGCTGAACACCTTCGTAAAGTGTTAAGAGCTTTAAAGGATCATAAGTTATACGCGAAGTTCAGCAAGTGTGAATTTTGGTTAGAAAAAGTGTCCTTCCTTGGACATATAATATCCGGTTCTGGAATAGAAGTAGACCCTTCAAAGGTTGAAACTGTAATGAGTTGGCAGGCACCAAAGAACCCATCAGAAGTAAGAAGTTTTCTAGGACTTGCCGGATATTACAGGAGGTTTGTAAAAGATTTTTCCAAGATAGCCGCGCCTCTTACGCAGTTAACCAAGAAACAAGGAAAATTGTGACTTTGATTATGCCACATCTTGTTTTATGTGCTTTATAAATTACAACTAATTGTTGCATTTACGTGATATACGTGTTACATTTCATTTGCATCTTTAATCCGCATGCATCGAATTTAGTGTTTGAATTTCAGGGTGTCCTATGAGTCAACACTAAGATTTCCCTCCGTCAACACTACCTATTGGTACAACAAAAAGACGCCATGATTCGAAGATGAAAGGATTCTTTACCAAGATCAATGTTTATGGAAAGGTTCAGAGTTGAAGGAATAAGACTTGCTATATTGACTTACTACCTTAAAGTCAATTGAAAGATGAAGTTTGACGAATTCTAACCTTGAGGATTCGTTCATTTGGAAGTAGTTACCTTGTTGAGGAAATGAGTCAATGGAGGAGAGTCTGATCAAGTAGAACCATTTTGAAGGAGTTTTGATGAGCTTTCGCCTTGATGATTCGTTTATTTGGGAGTAGTCACCTTGTTGATGGAAACGAGTTAATGTAGAAGAATCCGATCAAGTTCAAGGGATGTGGATAGGTAACCATGTTACATAAGCAACGAGCTACAAACCATCGGTGAGTGTGGAAGGATTTGGTGTCGTTTAGAGTTAACAAACGACAGAACAAGATTGGTTGCTAGCTCTCTGGGTGTCTTCTTTCTGCTGAGGTGGAAGATTCTGCTAAGATCGAAAATTCTACAGAGATGGGAATAGAACACTTAGATGCCGAAAGACTTTATCCAAGTTTCAGGATCATATACCATGGATTGCTTTGGGAAGTGCTTAGCACACGATCATCCAACGAAACTCTGAGGTAAATATCTAATTGACAAACGAACCATGGACAACTCCTTGAAGATGAGCAGACTAAGATTTAACGCATAAATGAGAATTCTTGGAAAAAAAAAAAACTGAAGATGATTCTAGTTGAGCAAGGATTACAGTCTAGTAAGGGGTTTGACGATAAACGAGCTTTGCTGAGTTACCACTTTATGAAAAGACTCAAGACAAAGAGGTTCAGATGACGAGGGTTGCATCCTTGACAGCTTAATTAACTCCTACTACTTCATCTCAACTTCCTGTCAAGAGTTTGACACTACGGTGATCGGTACGCCAGACATTCATGGCATTTGCATACATGCATCACTTAAATACTCTTACCTTGTTTTGCTTGATGTGGGTGATGACTATTGCTATTTTAATTGTGATAACTTGGATACCTGATCTACTAATTGTAACTTGAAATTTCTACTTGTTATGAACCGTGCTGGAATGAATGAGTTACGTATTTATGTGAACTATTCATGCTTATGTGATTTAAAACTCTCTTGATTACTCACTAACTTCCCATATAACATATGTAACAGCCCGGATTTTCAAGATCAGGATAGTACGGGTAAGTAAAGGGTTAAGAGGAAAGCGTTTATAGCCTTAGTCCATTACACATTCCATTTTACGTGAATTATGTGCATTTATGTTATGATTTACGATTTGTGCCTTTTTGAGAGAATCATATCACTATTCATTCACCGAACCCTAAACCTTTACCTAACCTTAAGAAACCTTAGAAAGTTGATTTCTATATTTTCCAAACTCACATCATAGCTTTTATCATCCCAAAATATGTTTTGAAAATTTGATTGTTGAAAATTCCATTTAGGTCCCTAGTTACTATTCATTTTTAATTGTAGGAATTTTCGAAACACTTTTACCTATTCGATATTGGGCTCGATAGAATCCTTGCAAAATTTTATGAATTTTGGTATGATTTCCAAACCCTAATTCTTAACGTAGCTTCCGTAGAAATCAAAACCGGCCGAAAAACCCTAGTTTTGGCCTAAATTAGAAATTTCTGAATTTCAATGTTTTTCCTATACAATATTATAACCATTACGATCCTTGGATTATTTTATGAATTTTAGGATCTTTTCCAAACTCTAGTTCAAATCCTAACTCGATTTATAAATTTCTCTTTATTTTCCCGAAGTACTATTTCTACCGTAAAAACTAATTTTCAAACCGTCCAACATTTGGTATACAATATTACAGTCAAAATGATCCTTGAATTATTTCAAGAATCATGGACATTTTCTTGGAAATCAATTCACATTCTAGCTTCGTTTATGAATTTTATTGTATTTTTCAAAATTCCCGAACGACTACTACTTTAAATGTAGAAGTTCAAACGTTAAGTATTTATAACCATTAGAAAGCTCTTTCGATTCTCTTTCTTTTGAAATTTCTCTCATTTCAAACTAAACCCTAGACGTTCTTCTATGAATTTATTACCATTTTCATCCTATTTTAGAATTATTTTTATTGTGTCATGATTATTAGATTAATTAATTATATCTCAAATATACACCTAAGTATACAACTAAACCCCCCTAATAAATGAACCTAGCTTATTCACTATATGATTCATGTAATTAACTCTTCATAATTGCAACATAAGCCCCCAAGACATACCTATAAATACCCTTAGAAGCATAGCACAAAAATCACACAAATCTTCCACATCTCTCTCTCCCTCTCGTGACCCTCTCCCTCTCTCTCATAAGGTGCAATTTTCTTTTATTATTTCATGCTTTATGTTATGTTTTTAATATTATAATATTAGTAGCATGCTTAGGAATAATAAAATTATGCTTTAGGTATTTTATTTTATGAAATATATGCTTAATTGTTAGTTTTAATTATAATGTGCCTACATTATGGAATAGTATTTAATTAATTGCATGAATTATGATATGTTGTAGCATGATTATGTATTTAAATAATTATGTTCTTACTTGATTAAATTTATGCTTAGAATAATTTAATTAGATTTAATTTATTATTAAAGTGTTACATATGAATTTAATTATATGATATGAATTCAAAATTTTGTTGAATGTGATCATGAACTAGTATGAACATCTTCATGAGCTCAAGAACACATTCATAATGTTCTTGAACCAAATTCATGTGCTCGTGTGATAGTGTGTGTATGTGTGTGTTTAATTTTGTGTTATTAAGTGTTTAATTCACAAGAAATTGAATAGTAAATGTTTTTAATAGTAATTTTGACTTTTTGGTCAACATTTAATTACTTAATTTCGAAATTAATTTAATTTTAATTATAAAATATGATTTTGGAATTTTAAATAATTATTTTTCCAAATTAATTCAAAAATTAATAAAATTGTAAAATAATTTCAAAATCAACCTACATTGTTGAATTAAATTCTAAATTTAATTCCTAATGCTATAATTAAGGTCACAACATGATTAATAAATATTTAAATGGTTAAAGAGTTTTTGAAACTTAATTAATTTATTAATTTTCCTTAAACAGTTAAAATTAAATTTTACCGGGAAAATAATTTCTAAATGTTATAAGAATTTCCTAATATGTTATATTTCCTAAACCTTATGTGATTATGTGATTAGAATAATAAGAACCTAGTTCTAAGTTGGTAGTAATTATTTTCAGGCAACAATTACACTGAACAGTGGGATCCGTTCCACACTATCTGAATTTCCATACTAGGTGAGGATTAAAACATTTTCAACTGGAATCATGTTTATATCTATATCTAATTATAAAAGGATTTCCAAACCTATCTATTATTTGATTTCCTATATATATATATATATATATATATATATATCAATATTGTACATATTCCTCTTTATGAGGCAAATACCAATAAGTCGGAATCAGGATCTTATACGGACATTATATATTTCAGTCCTATTAATATTAAGAACTGATTCCCGACCAAGCAAGTCAATTATCATTATTATTTATCAAAATGGGCCCGGCGTGCAGCTGTGTCGAGCAATACTCGGAAGGTAACGGGCCGAGAGTATTGTTGGTGCCACAGACCGCCACCAACTCTTGGCAGTGGTTTAGCTGGAGGTTAGTTACTCCACGCCAAGAGACTTACAAGGGAGACAACCTCCCTGGGAGAGATAGCTTCCTCCCACATATATACATATCGTCGGTAGGGTTTGCTCCCCTACTGACACTACGGTGTTGCGGAGTTATTATCATATTTAGTTTTATTAAAGTACTGGTGCCTTGATCAGCCCGGTACTGTTTTACAAATATTTTAAGGAGATCGGAGGGAGACGCCTTACTTGCAGGCGGTACAAATCTTTTATTAAACGGTTCATCATTATAAATAAACTCCAAATACCCCTATCCCGGTTTCTCACTTATGAACCGTATCATATTTGCTATATTCTATTGCTATGATTTTTTTATATACATATATATCTAACTATATATATATATCTAAATCTAATACTTCCTTCACTTAGTCACTTTGACTAATACCTCGCCTGTTTTTAAATACATGATTTCAGGGAGCGAGGACAACGACACCTAGAGGTATCTTGAAGCTATAGGTGTCATATTTATTAGATCAGGTTTAGATTAAGAGCATTTAATCCTGATCATGTATATATTGCTAATAAATTGCTCTTATACATTAACTCCGTCCGAAGAGATGACGTGGTAAATCCGAAGAGATGACTTGGGAACCGGAAGAAAAGATGAAAATGTTCCACCCCGAGTTGTTTAACTCCGATCAATGAATCTGGGGACCAGATTCTTCTAAGGGGGGGAGAGTTGTAACGCCCCAATTTCCGGAAGTTCAGGTAAGCACTCCACGAGCGGGTCTTCGGGAGTTGGGAGGTTAAAATTACCTGTTTGTTCATTTAATTACAAGTTTCATCATATTACTTGCCATATGTTTCCATACATTTATATGAAATATCATTTATATGAATTATATGAAATAAGTGAAATAAGTGCCATATTTGTATTATATGATCCTTAATTGTTCGCTTATGTGAAATTGTGTAATGAGTGTATATCATGACTTGAAGTTAATTGCATCATTTGTTATAAATTATACTTATGTGCATCAATTTAAATAAGCAAGGGACTTTTATGCAAATAAGGGTGAATCACATATTTCCATACAAGACTTAGGATATATCATGATTTCCACATTATTCCATTCATTTCTTCTATATTCCAAGAACAAAAATCCCACACACACACACACCTAGTGGATTACGGTTTTTACACCAAGAAGAGAAGGAGATTTCATTTCAATTTCAAGCTAGATTCTTGAAGGATTCTTGAAGATAGAAGCATCATTAACCTCATATCATCATCTCATCCACCATCTCTTTGATTCAAGGTAGAACTTGATGGTTTTGTAAAATTCTTGAATATGTGATCAAGCATGAATTTAGGGATTTGTTGAGGAATTCTTGCATGATTGGAGTAGAGGATATGATGATGATGAACTAGAGTGAAAATTGCATGAAAATATTTGAATTCTTGAAGGTTGGAAGCATGTGTATAAGATGGGGTTTTCATGAGAAATTCTTGATGTTGGGATGTTTATTTCTTGGTTGAATTGATGAATATTGGAAGTATGATGCATATATGAGGTGTTTGAAGCATAAGTTATGGTTGGAGTTTGGTATATTTTGGTTTGGGGTTGGTTTTGCATGGAAACCCCTGTTTCTCCCCTGTTTTTTCGGTCACGCACAGTTGACACGGGGGTGTCAACTTTGCTTTGGGCTGGCGACACGGGGGTGCACGTTGGTTTGATTTTCTGTACCGTGACACGGGGGTGTCACGGTTTGCCTTGTATTGACGACACGGGCGTGTCACTTTCCTGCATTTTGCCCAACTTCGGACGAACGCCATTTTCACCTCGGTTTGAATTAGAAAGCGTGCCATATAGCGTTGGAAAGGTCTATGTGTCTACTTTCATTTCCAACAAGCAAAACTCAATTCCCACTTCTAGAATTTAAGATATTACAGTTTTCCCACAACATGTGCATTTTCCCAAAATTGTCAAGTGTTCCTAAACTTCACCAAAATCTTTCCTATTGCATTTCTTTCACTTTCTTGGTTCCCATATGTGAATTATATGACTTTTATGCCCTATTTGATCATTATTATTTTAAATTGCTAAATTGAACATGTCATGATCATTATTGATTGAAATTGTATAAGTAACATTATTGGAACATGCCGTTCGTCTTCGTTGGTTCATAAGGGTAGAGTCTTATGTACACTTGTCCCTTTGTTACACAGATCACGGTCCGGGAGACGAGGAACACGCTCCATAAGGTGTATCCTTTCTTCTTGTGTTGGTAAAGGTGAGGTTATTTCTAATTATATTGAACCCTACAACCCTATGTGGCTTTGGACCAAAACAAATAATTATATCTATAGTTTTCCAAAAAAATTGAATTATTCCTTTATGGTTTGATTGGTATTGTACCGAGTTATTGAATTGATATTGAATTAGATTGATTGATTGTTTTGGCGAGTAAAACATGTTCACAGAGGGCCCGAGGGTAGTGTATTGAGCCAACCGGGAAGGCAAGGGCCGACGGGCAACTCTTGCACTATCCTCACCAAATTGCGGGATGACCCCTGAATCCACTAGGAGATTAGTGGAGGAAGGAGTTCCGGGTATAGGGAATCATGAACCCTATACTCAATGAGATTGGATGGCGGGGCCTTGCAATCCCCCATCACCCGGAGGAAGAAGGATGGATTGATTGAAACTGTCTATTTGTGCACTGAATTGATTGCCTGATCACTTAATTGATAAAATGGAATTAATGTACACTGTCGGAGATTGGTTGGAGATTTGCCCTCACTCGCCGGGCCACTGATTATTGAATTGTATTGAAATAACTGAATTGAAAATGGAATGATTGTAACCTCGGGCGAGCCTTGTTTATTTATTAAACTAATATTGTTTATGAAAATCTTACCCGAGTTTACAATTTGCATGGTATTTGCGCTTTTAAATTATAACCCCTCACTCAGTCTTTCATAGACTGACACCTCACAATTTTCAGGTCATGAAGATCGAGTGCTAGGCGGGATTTGAGTCCATTTTACGCTTTTGGGAGTCTAGCGTTGGTCTTTTGTATTTTGGTACATGTTATGAGCACTTGGAACTTTTGGTGAACTTGACTAATATCTATATATCATGACCTATGTTTGATAACTGACGGATAGTGATGTAAATATGTAATGGAGTGAATGTATAACTTTATGCTTCCGGTTTTATTTTGGATTGTTGTATTATATGAGGGTATCCCGCCTAGCTAGGGTAGTGTTTTATTGTCTCCCGTTCGCTATAGGCTTGATTCATGTATGGGTGCCCGTTCCATATGTGGATTGAACTATAGTGCGGGGGATGTAGTGCCCTTGCGTTAAGGGTGTTACATCCTAAGGTGGTATCAGAGCCCGGTTGCAAAACCGAGGTTCTAGTGTCGTGTCATGTCGAGTCTAAGTCGTATGGCATAGGATTACTTGATTAATTGCGAGAATTGCATAATGATTGAGTTTACTTGGATTTGTTTGAATTACTTGAATTATTTGAATTATGTGATTTATGTGAACTATGAGTTTATTCCACTCATCTGCACTTGTTAATCGAACATGCATGTACAGTGTTTTGAATTTCAGGATGCCACGTGGGAGGCCTCGTAGAGAGCATTCTCCGGGACACATGCATCACCATCATGAGCATGTTCCTCCACCTCCACCCCCTCAAGCACAACCACAGGATTTCCTAAATTCTATGGTTCAACTAATAGATCAGAGACTGCGGGATTATGTGCCTCCTGCACCACCGGCTCCTCCAGTAGCACCACCGGCCCCGATTTCAGCTATATTAAGGGAATTTCAAAATCAACACCCGCCCAGATTCTTTAAAGGGAATGATATGCAAGCTGAGCAGTGGTTTAAGGAAGTAGAAAGAATTTGGGCTCTTATTCCTTGTGATTCGAGAGAGAAGGCCCGGTGTACTCTTACTTTAATCCAGGGAGAAGCTTATTCGTGGTGGGAAAGCACCAAGATCGTTCTTGACGCGGCCGGAGAAGAGGTTACTTGGGAAGTGTTAGTGCGGGAATTCAAGAACAAGTTCATTCCACCCTCTTCACGCACCCGAAGGCTCAAAGAGTTTACAGAGCTTAAACAAGGAGGGAGATCCGTGTCTGAGTACATAGCAGAATTTGAAAGGTTATCCAAGTATCCTCCCAATATTACCGGCGATGATTTCCATAAAGCTATACAGTTTGTTCAAGGACTAAGGTCGGACATTCAAGCGACGATCGAAGCGGTTAATACTAGCACTTGGAAAAAGGCTACTCAAAAGGCCTTAAAGGTGGAAGATTCAGTCAATGCACGAAGGTCTTCTTACCGGTCAGGACAAGGCTCAGGATCGGGATCGAGAGTGGGATATAATCCGGGCAAAAGGCCAATTATTCAGGGGACAGCTCCTCCACAATCTAAGGGTCCAATGAAGAAGTTTAAACAACAAAGGCCGACTCAGAAAATTTCTCAGCCTTCTAGTGTTCCACCGCCTCCCGAGAAACCAAAATGTACCTTCTGTGGACAGCCTACTCATCACTATGATAATTGCAGAAGGCGTCTCGAGTTGTGCCTCATTTGTGGGGATGCCGATCATCGAGTGGATACATGTCCGGATCGCCGGGATCAGCCTGCCGGGGGTCAGAGGCCGATGATTAGAGCCCGAGCCTATGCTTTGGAAGGAGAGGAAGCGGATCCTGATATAGACCCTGCAGCCGTGGTGGAAGGTACTATTTGCATCCATGGCACGAACATACATACTTTATTTGATCCGGGAGCTACCCACTCCTTTATTTCCCGTGCTATTTATGTGAATTTGCCTTTATGTGTTACTTTATCTTCTGCTTATTATCATGTTAGTACTCCTTTCGGTGATAGTATAGAAACTAACCGGGTTTTTCGAGCGGTGCCGGTGAGTATTGAGGGTCGAGTTTTCTCTACGGATTTTATTGAATTGCCAATGTCACGCTATGGATCTATATTGGGGATGGATTGGTTGTTTGAGCATAATGCCACCGTGGATTGTCGAGCCAAGAGAGTCCGGTTGGGTTCAGATGTTATTACTGGTTGGAGTTCGAAATCGGTACCTCTATTATCTTTTGCAGAAGCTCAGAAATTGGTTCGTGACGGGGCTACGGGATTCATAGCTTATATACTTAATCGACCCAAGGATCAGGTAAAATTGGAAGAAACGGAGGTTGTTAAGGGATTTCCCGAAGTGTTTCCGGAAAAATTGGATTCGTTGCCACCAGAGAGAGAAATTGAATTTGTGATCGACTTATATCCGAATGCCGAGCAGTATTCCAAGACTCCATATCGGATGGCTCCGGCGGAATTGAAAGAATTGAAAGTCCAACTTGATGCTTTATTGGAAATTGGGTATATAAGACCGAGTTCGTCACCGTGGGGAGCGCCGGTATTGTTTGTAAAGAAAAAGGATGGTACTTTGAGGATGTGCATTGATTATCGGGAATTGAATCGGATGACAATTAAGAATAAATATCCTCTTCCCCATATCGAGGAGTTGTTTGATATACTCCAAGGATCCAAAGTATATTCGAAACTTGATTTGAGACAAGGTTATTATCAGTTACGGATCCGAGCCGAAGATATTCCAAAAACGGGTTTTAATACAAGATATGGGCATTATGAGTTCATGGTTATGCCGTTCGGTTTGACAAATGCTCCCGCCGCCTTTATGGATATGATGCATAGGATTTTCGGCCGTTCCTTGATAAGTTTGTGGTTATCTTTATTGACGATATTTTGGTTTTCTCCAAGTCGGCCGAAGAGCATGCAAGGCATCTTGAACTTGTGTTGAGAACTTTAAAGGAACATCAATTATTTGCCAAGTTCAGTAAGTGTGAGTTTTGGATCGATCGGGTATCGTTCTTGGGGCATATAATTTCGGGAAACGGGTTGGAAGTTGATCCTTCCAAGATCGAGGCCGTCTTGAAGTGGGAGAGACCTAAGAATGCCTCCGAGATTAAGAGTTTCTAGGGATTGGCGGGATATTATAGGAGGTTTGTTCAAGATTTTTCTAAAATTGCCGCTCCTTTAACTCGGTTGACTAAGAAAGATGTTAAGTATGATTGGGATGACAAGTGTGAAACAAACTTCAATGAGTTAAAGAAGAGATTGGTGTCAGCTCCGGTTTTAGCTCTTCCAGACGGGTTAGAAGGATATGCAGTTTACACGGATGCATCTAAAGAAGGTTTGGGATGTGTTTTAACTCAAAAGGGCAAGGTTATCGCTTATGCTTCCCGAAAGTTAAAGGATTATGAAAAGAATTATCCGACACATGATCTAGAGCTTGCAGCGGTGATATTCGCACTTGGAAAATGGAGACATTACTTATATGGAGTATCTTTTGAGATTTTCACGGATCAGAAAAGTCTCCAATATCTATTCACCCAGAAAGATCTTAACTTGAGACAACGAAGATGGATGGAACGGTTAGAAGATTATGACTGTGTAATCAAGTATCATCCCGGGAAGGCTAATATAGTAGCCAATGCTTTGAGCCGGAAAGTTGGAATTTCAAGTTTGGAAGTTGATGAAAGTAGCCATATTGAGCCTATTGTGATAAAAGGTCGGGTGTTCAACATCACCATTCAACCGGAATTGAAATTTAGACTGTTTGAGGCTCAAGGAAAGGATCCGGAAGTTCAGAAATTAATTACTAAGGCAAGAGAAGATCCGGAAAGTCCATTCGGGTTTGATGAAGTTGGTTTTCTTCGCTTCAAGAACCGATTAGTGGTACCCGATGAATTGAAACGAGTATTGTTAGAAGAGGCCCATAAATCAGCCTATTCGGTGCATCCAGGAGGAAACAAGATGTATAAAGACTTGAAACAATTTTATTGGTGGCGTGGACTCAAGAAGGATGTGGCTGAGTTTGTAAGATGTTGTTTGACGTGTCAACAAGTTAAAGCAGAACATCAAAAGCCCGGAGGTCTTCTACAGCCATTGCCTATCCCTGAGTGGAAGTGGGAACAGGTAACAATGGATTTTATAACCGGGTTGCCTAAGGTGAAAGGAGGATATGACGGTATTTGGGTAATTGTGGACCGTTTAACGAAGTCTGCTCATTTCTTGCCGGTCCGTATGTCCTTTAAGATCCGAAAATTGGCTGAAATCTACAATAGAGAAATTGTTCGTCTTCATGGTATACCGGTGAGCATTGTTTCGGATAGAGATCCCCGTTTTACTTCGAAGTTATGGAGAGAATTACAAGATCTTTTGGGAACAAAACTTCAGTTTAGCACGGCTTTTCATCCTCAGACTGATGGCCAATCTGAAAGGGTAATACGGTATTTGGAAGATTTACTACGGTCGTGTGCTTTGGACTTCTCGAATTCGTGGTGTGACCAACTCCCCTTAATTGAATTTGCCTACAATAATAGTTATCAGTCCACAATTGGCATGGCTCCGTATGAATTACTTTATGGACGAAAATGTCGGTCCCCGCTATATTTTGATCTAGAGGAGTGGAAGTGGACAAAACAAGAAGGGGTAAAGAAGGGAAGAAAACTTGAGAAACCTTCTAAAGCCGTGCAAGCTATGATTGAAAAGGTTCAGTTAATACAACAACGGATGAAAGCTGCACAAGATAGACAGAAAAGCTACGCCGATATCCGTAGAAGGGATCTTAAGTTTGAAGTTGGAGATCGGGTTTTCTTGAAAGTATCCCCAAGAAAGGGGTTTTCTCGTATTGGAAAGGGAGGAAAGCTTAACCCTCGCTATTTGGGTCCATTCGAGATTCTTGAGAGAATTGGGGAAGTGGCTTACAGATTGGACCTACCTCCTAATCTTACCGGGATTCATAATGTATTCCATGTCTCTCAGCTCAGAAAATATTATCCAGATGAAACAGAAATTCTCCCCGTTGAAGAAGTTGAGTTAGAACCAAATCTCTGTTTTGTTCAGCAGCCGGTTAAGGTGTGGGATAAAAAGTATCAAGAATTAAGAAATCGACGGATTCCTATGGTCAAGGTGTTATGGAGAAGTGGTAAATCCGAAGAGATGACTTGGGAACCGGAAGAAAAGATGAAAATGTTCCACCCCGAGTTGTTTAACTCCGATCAATGAATCTGGGGACCAGATTCTTCTAAGGGGGGGAGAGTTGTAACGCCCCAATTTCCGGAAGTTCAGGTAAGCACTCCACGAGCGGGTCTTCGGGAGTTGGGAGGTTAAAATTACCTGTTTGTTCATTTAATTACAAGTTTCATCATATTACTTGCCATATGTTTCCATACATTTATATGAAATATCATTTATATGAATTATATGAAATAAGTGAAATAAGTGCCATATTTGTATTATATGATCCTTAATTGTTCGCTTATGTGAAATTGTGTAATGAGTGTATATCATGACTTGAAGTTAATTGCATCATTTGTTATAAATTATACTTATGTGCATCAATTTAAATAAGCAAGGGACTTTTATGCAAATAAGGGTGAATCACATATTTCCATACAAGACTTAGGATATATCATGATTTCCACATTATTCCATTCATTTCTTCTATATTCCAAGAACAAAAATCCCACACACACACACACCTAGTGGATTACGGTTTTTACACCAAGAAGAGAAGGAGATTTCATTTCAATTTCAAGCTAGATTCTTGAAGGATTCTTGAAGATAGAAGCATCATTAACCTCATATCATCATCTCATCCACCATCTCTTTGATTCAAGGTAGAACTTGATGGTTTTGTAAAATTCTTGAATATGTGATCAAGCATGAATTTAGGGATTTGTTGAGGAATTCTTGCATGATTGGAGTAGAGGATATGATGATGATGAACTAGAGTGAAAATTGCATGAAAATATTGGAATTCTTGAAGGTTGGAAGCATGTGTATAAGATGGGGTTTTCATGCGAAATTCTTGATGTTGGGATGTTTATTTCTTGGTTGAATTGATGAATATTGGAAGTATGATGCATATATGAGGTGTTTGAAGCATAAGTTATGGTTGGAGTTTGGTATATTTTGGTTTGGGGTTGGTTTTGCATGGAAACCCCTGTTTCTCCCCTGTTTTTTCGGTCACGCACAGTTGACACGGGGGTGTCAACTTTGCTTTGGGCTGGCGACACGGGGGTGCACGTTGGTTTGATTTTCTGTACCGTGACACGGGGGTGTCACGGTTTGCCTTGTATTGACGACACGGGCGTGTCACTTTCCTGCATTTTGTCCAACTTCGGACGAACGCCATTTTCACCTCGGTTTGAATTAGAAAGCGTGCCATATAGCGTTGGAAAGGTCTATGTGTCTACTTTCATTTCCAACAAGCAAAACTCAATTCCCACTTCTAGAATTTAAGATATTACAGTTTTCCCACAACATGTGCATTTTCCCAAAATTGTCAAGTGTTCCTAAACTTCACCAAAATCTTTCCTATTGCATTTCTTTCACTTTCTTGGTTCCCATATGTGAATTATATGACTTTTATGCCCTATTTGATCATTATTATCTTAAATTGCTAAATTGAACATGTCATGATCATTATTGATTGAAATTGTATAAGTAACATTATTGGAACATGCCGTTCGTCTTCGTTGGTTCATAAGGGTAGAGTCTTATGTACACTTGTCCCTTTGTTACACAGATCACGGTCCGGGAGACGAGGAACACGCTCCATAAGGTGTATCCTTTCTTCTTGTGTTGGTAAAGGTGAGGTTATTTCTAATTATATTGAACCCTACAACCCTATGTGGCTTTGGACCAAAACAAATAATTATATCTATAGTTTTCCAAAAAAATTGAATTATTCCTTTATGGTTTGATTGGTATTGTACCGAGTTATTGAATTGATATTGAATTAGATTGATTGATTGTTTTGGCGAGTAAAACATGTTCACAGAGGGCCCGAGGGTAGTGTATTGAGCCAACCGGGAAGGCAAGGGCCGACGGGCAACTCTTGCACTATCCTCACCAAATTGCGGGATGACCCCTGAATCCACTAGGAGATTAGTGGAGGAAGGAGTTCCGGGTATAGGGAATCATGAACCCTATACTCAATGAGATTGGATGGCGGGGCCTTGCAATCCCCCATCCCCCGGAGGAAGAAGGATGGATTGATTGAAACTGTCTATTTGTGCACTGAATTGATTGCCTGATCACTTAATTGATAAAATGGAATTAATGTACACTGTCGGAGATTGGTTGGAGATTTGCCCTCACTCGCCGGGCCACTGATTATTGAATTGTATTGAAATAACTGAATTGAAAATGGAATGATTGTAACCTCGGGTGAGCCTTGTTTATTTATTAAACTAATATTGTTTATGAAAATCTTACCCGAGTTTACAATTTGCATGGTATTTGCGCTTTTAAATTATAACCCCTCACTCAGTCTTTCATAGACTGACACCTCACAATTTTCAGGTCATGAAGATCGAGTGCTAGGCGGGATTTGAGTCCATTTTACGCTTTTGGGAGTCTAGCGTTGGTCTTTTGTATTTTGGTACATGTTATGAGCACTTGGAACTTTTGGTGAACTTGACTAATATCTATATATCATGACCTATGTTTGATAACTGACGGATAGTGATGTAAATATGTAATGGAGTGAATGTATAACTTTATGCTTCCGGTTTTATTTTGGATTGTTGTATTATATGAGGGTATCCCGCCTAGCTAGGGTAGTGTTTTATTGTCTCCCGTTCGCTATAGGCTTGATTCATGTATGGGTGCCCGTTCCATATGTGGATTGAACTATAGTGCGGGGGATGTAGTGCCCTTGCGTTAAGGGTGTTACATTGTGGGTGTTAAAATCTGATTTAGGAAATTGGGTCAGCTATTAGGGTCATGAACCGGGTCAATTGGAGCGGGTCATAAGTGAAATTGGGTCTCAAATTAGGCCAAATTCGGAATTGGGTCCTAAGTCTTATAAAAAGGTTGACTTTCGTAAAATGGTCATAACTTCTTTGTCCGAACTCCAAATCGAGCGATTCAAAAACCCACGAACTCGTAATCAAATTATCTACTCAATTTTATTAAGTTCTGTCCAGTTTCAGGCTTAGAAAATAAATTTACCATTTAGTCCCTAAATTATACTTTAATGTCTAAATAAGCACATAGTTTCGATTAAACACGAAGCATGCTATCGAAGCCAAATGAAAACAATATGAACACATAATTACCATATCAAATAGTCACATAACTCATCTAAAGTATATATTTCACATAAGTTCAAGCATAACGGTCAATTAAGGTATATTATTCACATAATTCATGCAAAGAAAAGTAAATCGTTCACTCTCATAACAAGCTTACCTTGATCGAGAAACGGGGCGTCATAATTTGTCAAGAATTCAAACTCCCAAACTCCAGGTTTCCCAACCTAGAGCTCTGATACCACCACTCCGACGCCCCAACGGAATCCCCGGACCTGGAGGGCCCCGTGGAGTGCCGCCCGCATAGCCTAGTCCAGGTTTGCTAAGTGCTTACCTTGATTCAGCCGCATAAGCGAAAAACGAAACTACAGTAATCTAGAGTAACAACTCAAAGTGAAAACCAAAACAACTGAAAACAGCGGAAACGATAACATAACTTAATATAAAAGGTAGTGGTCCTAAAACAAGAGTCCAAAACAAAATAAAATAACTAAACCTACATACCGACCCCGAGGAAGATGACGACAAAACAAGTACCCAACAAAAGTGAACGCTTTTACCCTTATGCGGGGCTTAAGCTTACAAACCATATAGACATATACATCCCCCGAGGTGGGGTGTTGTACACCAACAGCAAAACAGCAGGCAAGACAGCTCTAACGTCTCTAATCCAAGGGCTGCTCACCTAACTCCGGGCCTCGCTCAACAAGATCTGAAATACCGGTCAAAAGAGAGGAGTAAGTCAAGTTGACTTAGTGAGGTAGGCGGAAGAATACAGAACAGTAAATAATGGCAAAACCATAATCGATGCATAAGCAGGGAAGGAACAGTATACATAAGATATACATGCATATGAACGAGCCATGAACAATCTCTCCCCTTTTATCGCCTAAAACCAAAATCATAAAATAACTCCAAACACCAGAGTCGGGGTATCCCCCAACTAACAGAGGTCGAGAGTCCCACGTGCCCGTGAGCTCATCTCTTTGGCTAATCACTCGAGACCATCTCCGAATCTCCGAATGGTAGCGTCAACAGGTGGTCGTTACCTCGCACAGCTACGACCACGGCCCGATACCGCCCAGTCGGTCTGATATTGAGAGAAACCCCGTGGCCCAGAACTACCCCGTGGGCGTCCCCACGAGTGCAATCAAACAATAATGGAACAGAATAGCTCGTTAACAAGAACGGTAGATTCTTTTCAAATAAAACGAAGGATTTGATGCAGTACTTATAGGTAAGAAACCATGTTTACTAACCAAATCATTTGTCTTAAAACTACTAATTGATAAACAACTAATTGCATACATAGGTATAACATGAAAGGAATAGAAATCGAAATCATCAAATAAAGGTCTTAAGAAGGCTGGTATAATAATATAGATATACGTATTTCAGTTTTAAAGGTAAAGTTTCCTCACCGTACTGATTCGCAGCTGGTCCTAGGTCCCCTGACGAAAAGATGAAAACAGTGAAAGTTTAGAATATCACTCGCACTATCTATTTCTAGATTGACCCGGAATCAGACCCCTAATCTCAACGAACCAAAATTAAGCAGAATGATAATATTCTGATTAGGCCATAACCGATTTAATCAAAATAATTTCATTGACAACCAATCCATATTATTATTAAAACATTGAATCCAGATTCATGCTATTAATTCTATAATTATGTAATAGGAATTAGTAGGTTCATGGCTTCCAGTTATCACGGGTACACAACAAATGTAATGTAGGCAATCAATTATCATAGGAGTCATGCTGATCCAATTAATTTAAAATAGTATTTAGCCAAATAATTATTTATGCCCATCAAGTTATAATAAAGGCTAACCCAATTAATTTGTGCAGCAATCAACAACTACTTTATGTATAATTTCTGAACATCATCAATCATTACTACTCTTATTGAAACGACATACAAATTTAATTGATGCATGAAATTTTCAAAAATAAAAATATATATATTATTGAGAGTGAATCTAAAACAAAAAAAATGACAATAACATGTTCAAATAGTAAGTTTAATTTATTCTTATAACATCTTCTTAATTTATTTAATATATACGTACAGAACACTTGGGTTTCATATTTCAGCACTAATAAAGTGCTTTTATTTTTCTTTTTATCATTCACCTAATATGGAATTAGTAATTAATTTAGCCTACTTTTATATTTTATAACATGTCAACAAGAACAAAATGTTTTATTACTTTGAATTAAGATCATTAACCATTTAATTAAAATACACTGACACACTACGCACACCTTAATATTAAAGAAAATTTATTTAATGTGAATAATCTAATTTAGGGCTTAAATCAGCTATTTACGACTCTAATTAAATTATAGTTGTGGGATAATCTACCAAAATCGTCAATTGGTTAATATTGAGATATTAAGAACATATTCAATACTAGATCATAACAAAATCAGGAAAGGAGAGAATTCACTAAACAATTCATTTGCTAATAATTTTATTGGAAAGTCAAAGAAGCAACCGTACCTGCTAGTTTTTGTCCAGAGTAAAAGAGAGTGTTGTGATTGTGAATGAATGGAATATGCAACATTGTTTGTTAAATTTCATCTTCAACTGCTGAGTCACTTTAGTGTGAGGCGGTGAACTAGAGGAAGAACACGTCTCTTTCTTAACTATTAAGAAAATATTTAATATGCTAGCTTCTAACATATGGGGCCCCTAAAAATAATTATTTACTACTGCACTTTCTAAAGTCTGAGGTACTATATTAAATAAAGCCAACATTATATTTGTAACACCTATATTTATATATTTATATTTTACTATTATTATTTTATAATTAAATGACTATAGGATACTTGTAGCAAATTAATGTTTTAGTTTCGAGACATGCCAAAAGTAATTGAACTAAATTATGAAAATCTTTAAATTGAAAGTTGGTTCATCAAATATGAAAATCTGGGTATATAGATCAGGAGTTAAGTTTTACAAAATTTTAAAATTACACATAAATATTTTTATCAAATAAATATGTAACTATTTCCTAAATATAATTAGATCAAGTAACATTATAAATTTAAATAAATAAATTGCACAGTTGATATGCCACGTAAATGTATGCATGTTATGACGCAATATTTTCCTAATTTATATTTTCTTACGTTTCTAGATATCAGGGTGTCACAGAGTAGTTGCCAAAGAAATTAACAAACGAACAGAAGACATTTTGGCAACTGGAGAGAAAGTGTCAGAATAATCTAAGCCATAAACCCGAGTATATCCTTTAGCCACAAGACGGGCTTTAAGGCGATTAACAGACCCATCCGGATTAACCATTACCGTATACACCCACTTACAACCCACAACAGACTTACCAGAGGGGAGAGGAACGAGCTCCCAAGTACCATTGTGCCTAAGGGCAGACATTTCCATATCTATTGCCTCTTTCCAACCAGGATCAGAAATAGCCTCATGTAATATGGTGCGAACATGGATAGAATCAATGGTAGAAATAAGGGAATAAAATTTGGGAGATCGGTGATCATAAGACACGAAATGGGAGATGGGGTAGGAGGTGCAAGCACGTTTACATTTTCGAATAGCGATTGGTACCTCGAAGTCTGATACTTGTTGTGGTGCAAGAGCTAAAGACGGTGGAGAGGAGGTATCAGGACATGAGACTGGAGGACTTACCGGTTGGCGACGTCGAACATACACCTGCAAGTCAGGACGTGATAGCCTCGCAATAGTAGGGGCGGGGGTTGGGTGGAGAGGGACGGGGTTAGGAAGGGTTATCGAGTTCTCAATTTCAGAGTACATATAGGAGGTGGAGAAATACAGTGTTGACTCAAAAAATGTGACATCTGCACTTTGAAAGAACTTCTTAGACGCGGGATCATAGCATCGATAACCTTTTTGAGACCGAGAATATCCCACAAAAACACATTTAATAGATCTAGGACTCAACTTGTCCATTGTAGGACTCATTTGATGGACAAAACAGACACACCCAAAAAAACGTGGTGGGAGTTTGAAAGTTGGTTCATTTGGAAATAAAACAGAGTGAGGAGAAATATTCCCTAACACAGTGGAAGGCATGCGGTTAATTAAATAGCAGGCAGTAAGAACAGCATCTCCCCAAAAAGTCTTAGGAACATGTGCATGAAACATAATTGTGCGTGCAACATCCAACAAGTGTCTGTTTTTTCTTTCAACAACCCCATTTTGTTGGGGAGTGTAAGGACAAGAGGACTAGTGTAAAATGCCATTTGAAGTCAAGAAAGTGTTAAAATCATTAGAGAAGTATTCTTTGGCATTATCACTTCTAAAGATACGAATTGAACAACCAAACTGATTTTTAATTTCAGCATAAAAAGCACAAAAGATAGAAAATAATTCAGAAGGATCCCTCATCAAGAAAATCCAAGTGTTACGTGAGAAATCATCAACAAACGAGATAAAATAACGAAACCCTAAGTGAGACACAGTACGACAAGGACCCCACACATCAGAGTGGATGACATCAAAAGCACGTAATGCACGTTTATTTTCACGAGAAGAAAAAGAAACTCGACTATGTTTACCTAGTTGACATGACTCGCATTCTAAAAACTCAATACGACCAAGATTGGGGACCAACCTTTTCAACTGACCAAGCGAGGGATGACCAAGACGACAGTGTATGTGGAATGGTGAGGCGGAGACCTGACAAGCAGTGGTAAAGTCCTCGAGACTCATGTCCTGTTCCAATCGTGTCTCCAGTCTTTAGATCTAGTATCACAACCGAATCAGAACGAAAAGTAACCGAGCAATTGAGTTGTTTGGTTAATTTACTGATGGATAACAAACTGAAAGAAAGATTAGGAATGTATGAAACGGAAGATAGTAACAAGGTAGACGAATGCGGAATAGTACCAGTGCCTTGAACTTTGGTTTGAGAACCATTGGCTAAAGTAACAGCGGGTAAGGAATTCGAATAATGAAGATTAGAGAAGACGGTAGGATTACCTGTCATGTGGTCAGATGCACCAAAATCTAAAATCCAAGACTTGGACAGAGTATGGTTGGATAAAAGACAAGTGTTAGAGTTACCTAGTTGAGCAATAAAGGCAATCGGAGCGGAAACCTGTTGAGCACTTTGGTATTCAAGGAACTGCATGTACTCATCCTCTTACAAAGATATGTTCTTGGATGAAGAGGAGTTGCCCGGTGCTGGAGAAACGGAAGAGGCTACATCAACCTGCGTACTCATTCATGAATAATTGGTCACGTTTTCGATAGGGACAGGGAAACCACGAGATTGGACAGCGGAGGCGGCGGACTGCACGCGTACGTCGATTGAATGAGAAAAGAACAAACTATAGGTGGTGGACAGCCACCCAGTGCCGAGACTTGGGGGGAAAAAAAAAATCGGGCGGTGGACAGCCGCCGAAAGTTCTTGAAGCGGAGGAAGGCCGCCTGAAAAAAAAATTAGGGTTTACGGATGAACTAAAATTTGGCTCTAGATACCATGTTAACTTTGGTAGAAGAGGATTTTCATTACTTGTCTAAAACACTAATACATACAACACTATATATACAAGAGAGTAGGAAACCTAAAATAACCTACCAAAAATACCATCCTACACTAGCCACACAAAATATAAACATGTTTTAATACGCCTTTTAACAAGAAGAATCAAATAATGATTCTTTTTGCAAGACATGAACGAACCACAAGGATTACTTATTGATCGTTATTAACATTAACTATCGAATATCTGGCAATGAAATGTAATTTTACTTCAAGAGTTCAACAATAACTTTGTCATTAGACACTATTAATTGGCTGTGTAGGTGCAGGAAGTCCATATCATTGTTGCAAAGGTTATCATAATTTACTAAAGAAATTTTGCAACATTCCAATACAACTTGCCAGCGCTTTTACGAATCCCTGAGTTTGCAGGACTAGAGAATAAATAGATGAACAAAACATCTGCAGCTCATAAACATCCCCTCTTGTAGAGTATCATAAACCATACCATGATAGTTGAGAAATTGACCATGTGCTTTTTAAATGCCCTATAATCTCTAACTTAAAAATCTGCAACATAAAAAATTGAAGTAAATAAAACACTTGGCAGGGGAATCAGGGTAGTTTAACTCAAGACAAATATAACAGAGAAGCACATCATCCACCGAATAACTATGAACGTGAACAAGATCAAATTTGATGAATTTTTCCATTAGATTTTGGCCAAAGAGGTACAAGACAAATATAACAGAGAAGCACATCATCCACCGAATAACTATGAACGTGAACAAGATCAAATTTGATGAATTTTTCCAATAGATTTTGGCCAAAGAGGTACACGCGCTCCCAAGTTAAGTGGACAATTTGGCTGCTGCTATATTTTCAAAGAACCTGGGAATCGCACAGTAATTCATGCGAACCGATGAATTTCATAAACGAAAATTCAAGCTCATCAACTTATGGCAACAGTAAAAGAGAATTCATAACTGCATTATGGTAATAAAGGACACTACTTCACGATGAAATTCAATAAACGTAAAATCATTTCCCTTTGTTTCCACTACACAATTGAAAATTAGAGAAGAGGTGTTTCCAATATGACCAAGATTCAGTGTAATTAGCTTTTCTTTCCATTTATATATAGCTGATGCATCTACATTCATTTGCATGTTCAAAAGAAAGAAAAAAACTTATGAATAACAAAAACTGCTGCACCAAAATCAACAAAAAAGCTAGAAAGATATGGCAGCAATTACCTGGTCACTAGTCCTGTGCATTTGACATCAATCTTTTTAAAAAGTGCAGTAGAGAAGAATGATGGTAGTTTGCAAATTTCCTTTGTTACCGGTTTGAATTCTGTATCACCATTAAACATAAGCATATAAGCTGCCACTGTGGACAGGTCGTTATGTTCATATCTCATAAAGGGATCAGTGCTTTAGAGTAAGACTTACATACAGACACTATAAGCAGATCAGATGTTCATATCTCATATTTGCTAGTTTGCAGATGCATCAGAAGATAATCGAGAAACAAACGAAGTGAAAGTTACTACATAACATGAGATAAATACCAGAACTCACCATGCATTTGGAGCCCATCAATGTGACCATAAAAGAATTGATTGATTCTAAACAAGCATCGCTCTTTCAATTCATTTGGCGGTGAATCACCATTAAGGAAATAGAACTGCACACATTACAAGAACTGTTTAGGGATCAACAATTATTACAGAAAATCAAACTGAAACAAATATCCAGTAACATATCAAAATAACTGTATCAACCTGAGGTATAAGCTCCTTCACAGGCACATTCACTAGTTTCAGGGGAGAGCCTAAGAGGGAAGGGCATGCTCTCTGTTTCATGATCCGAGGAGAATCTAAGGAACTTCTTGGTGATAGTGGTGGTGTGCTGCCAGCAGGAAACATCGAAGGCAATAAATTTGTTCCTGCAGCATTCGGGCCAGATGATGTCCCATAGATGTTCTGGGGACCTCCTCCCTTCGTATTATTGAGTAAGGACATCACATGTAACTCAAAGGATTAATTTGATTTTGACCTAAAGAACCAAATATACAGGATGAGTTGCAACAAACTATTAGCTAACTCATTGCTGACAAGTCAAGTTTAAAGACAAAGTTCTACACTGAATGATATTGTGAATTTTGCATTTTCTGTGACAGGATAAATAAATGTTTCAGATAATGCTTCACTCCTCCATATAGAGAACACGGAAAGTGAAATTACATCAGACTACTGCCGAAGCATGTGGGTGTAAAGATTGCCCAAGCTGCATCAATCAAGAAATAATGGACGCAAATAAGATAGCAAAATATCTATTAATTGAAAAGGTATAAAATGAATTCTCCCATGGAACCTAAGCTCTTCATGACTAAACCTGAGAAAATTACAAGGATGCATACACCTACAGACTCCGCAGTAATATTATAACAGAGTTCACTTGGAGCTTCATCAAGAAAGTTAGAACCTTTAAGAACATCAAATGGTTATGGAATTTCATATATTACTTTTAAATGAAAATAATTGTTTTGCATGTTGAGACCAGTATATGCTGCAGCAAACAAATTTGTCACACAAGTCAGAAGAAAAAATGCATTAAGTTAGATAGAGTAAATGCAGTAAGTGGTAACAAATTTTAGCTTTATACCTCCCAACAAAAGTTCAGGCTAACTCGGAACAATGTGCTAACTCAGTCAAATCAAAAAACTCAAGACCAGTTCAGATTTTTCCTCGCATATAATCAATCTCATGGATCAATTCTGTATTAGGTACACAATATGCTTGCTGCCTTCTTTTAAAAGAACTGGCCTACTGATTTCTCATACTGATGTTTTCAACTTAAAACTTCTCTTCTTTCCAATTTTGGCTAAAAAACGTTCATGCCAGAACAAAGTTTCCGCAAGTATCAGTTTCCGGGATTTACCACCTGTTCACTAGAGAAGCCGTTTTCAAGAATCTTTCCATTCTAGGATCATGCTAACTGCAGCTTCAAAAGTTACAGCTAAGCCACATACTACCCCAACCTCTTCATTGTTATGGTAGAATATACAATTCGTTCATACTCAAGAAATAAACCCATCATTCCGATAACTAAAGTATTAAAACACTTCATGTTATCTTGAGATTGATATCAAGCTAAGATTCAATAGCTACAACCAGCATCCAGGCACTACAAAAAAACAGCCGATTTCAGACGAATATTTCAAACGAAAATTTGGACCTTTTCGTCTGAAATCCAAGGTCTCAGACGAAACTCAGACGAATTTCAGACGAACCAAAGTTGGTCTGAAAAACCCTCGTCGGAGTTAAATTCAGACGAAATTTCAGACGAAATTTCCGACGAACTAATTTTCCAACGAAATTCAGGCGAATCTCAGACGAAAATTTCGTCTGAAATTCATCGCCCAAAATTGAAAATTTCCGATGAACTCAAATTCCGACGAACTTGCGACGAAAATCGGACGAGATTATTTGGACCAAATTTTCATTTTCAGACGAATTTGCGACCAAAAAGTGTCGTCTAAAATTCTTTTGCGAGGAAAAATTCCGACCAAATTTCAGGCGAAAAATTTTAGTTTGTCGTTTTGTGTTACACTTCAGACGAAATTTCAAACGAACTTTCAGATCAACTTTCAGACCAACTTTCAGACGAAATTTCAGACCATTTTCAGACGAAAATTATAGAAAATTCTAAAAGTTTGTTGTCGCAATTTCGTCACAATTTCGCCACAATTTCGTCGCACATTTTGATAATATTATTAATTTTTCCATTTTTTTTTTTTTGAATTTGGAACCGATATTTCAGCAATTATATATCCAAAATAAAATAATAAAAACCGTAAAATTCAAAAATATTGCATAATAGACCAACAATAATTTAGAAATTGAATCCAAAAATATTGTAATAACAAATCCGACAACACGAAATTCGATACAATCTACCAAATTACAAATTCTTCATGTACTATTACATAAATCCATATTATGCAAAGACTACGTAAAATACCCGAACACTAGATATGAAGCGAAAATTTCTCTCCACCATTTGAAAATTTACCTAGTGCTGTTGTATTGCCACTTAAGCCATTTGAATTGCCTGATCTGTCAACAAAAACATTAAACCTACAAAGGTTAATATCAATTTAACAATTGGAATATTGGACCAAAAAATGTACACTATCAAAATTGAATCATTATATCACATGTATGCAGTACAGAGGCTACATGATGATCATAAATTGTTGAAAATCTCAACTTCCTACAGAATCAGTTAAAGGCTGTTGCTAAATGATGATCACATATGCAGTACGTAGGTAACACAATAGAAACTCAATTCCAACAGTTGACTTAGGTAATTGCTATAAATTCTATCATTTGAAGAGTCAAACTTCAACTTACCACTTTGCCAATTAAATATAGCATTATAAACAATTAAGACCAACTACAACAGTTCTAAATTCAGCACTCACAACAATAGATTAGCACCAACACAATATCAATTCCAAATTCAGCCCCAACACAACCAACACCACAATTAAGAGCTGGTGAACTGTTCTGATGTGTTTGCTATATTGAGAGCTATGTTAAAAGAAAAAATGACTCAGTTATAGGGAAGTCACTAAAGAAATTAATTTTGAACGTGCATACAAAAAAATATTCTTTATCTTTTGAACGTGCAAACGGCAGATTTTTAGCAAACAGCAGCGCGACAACACTCTCAGTAACTAACGAACCTCAACACAGCTCCAATTTGCATTGAAAAAAAAAACAGCAAGCCTTTCAAATTCCAAAACACCATTCTCAACAGCCAAGTTGTGCCTCATCATCACCAAATCAACAACTGATACTACAATAGAAAACAAGTGTGCAGACTCATACATGCATATATTGTGAAACAACTAATGTACATCTAGCTTCTGTCCAAAAGACAAACATTATGTACTAATTAAAGTTGCCACTATAAGGCAATGTCATTAGCCTTAGATTATTATTTTAATAGTAGGTGTTTCATGGTAATTAGCTAGGTCTTGATGGCAACTATCAGCTAATTAAGAATTATAATAAATGAAGGAACTAATCTTATTGGAGATACGACAAAACAATTTAAGTGAAACTGTCTAAAGTAGTGAATATATGATTAACTTTATATACTTCGTATGCCTTGCACCAAAAAAAAAAAAAAAATTATCTAAGGACCATCAAATTTTATACCTCTAGTTCCAGCTGTCAAATATTATACCTCTCATTTTGTATTCTTTGACATCATATTTAAGAGGCAAGTTACAGACCATAATTTGATTTGGCACACTAATGCAAATATAAATGGTGAAGTATCTGTTTCATTATGAACATGTACTACTAGAGTAAGAACTTTGACGATTTATTTAAAAAAATCAAGAATTTAAGCAGCTATATTGAAGCTCACCGATCTATATATACAGCCGCTTTTGTACGTATAGCTGGAGTGATGTGCTCGAGAACGAGTCAATGCCGGCGAGCCAAGTCAGCCTCTCTTCTCAAGCAAAATCCCTCTCTTCTCAAGCAATTGGTTGACTGAAATCCCAAATTATTTAGAGGAATAGGGTTGGTGTATACAAAATATACAAAATATTTTAACACATGAACCTAAGCCAAGTAAATTGTTAACGATGGCTAAATTAATTTGCACGCAATACATACTGAGTCCAGTAAGACAAACACTTAAACTGAATCAAGAATTTTCTTTGTTAGCTTAATAAAACCAAGGTTTTGCTACTTTCTTACTTAACCAAAGACCATGAACATTAAGATTTCCCACACATTCAGTAATCCAATTTTGTTGTTATGAACATAATCACCCACCATCATTATGAGAAGAGCTTAAAGGTTACTTAACTAAAAATTTTATCAAACTGACACAAAGGGGAAATGGAAAGAAAATGTAGAAATGGTAACAACAAAAGATATAAGTTCATAAGTGCAGCAATCAAAGCCAAACCACATTGTCATAGAGCAAATGCTTTAGGCATTTCAGAATTAGGTACATTCAAGAGTTATAACAGCTTAACAGAGCAAAAAAATTCAAGCTACTTCAAAGAATTGCAACACAATTTTAAACATATTTCTACAAGATCCATATGAGAAAATGGCATACCTTTGTTAACAAAGATGAAAAATCCCGAGAGAGAAAAATCCTATGAAGAAACTCCAACAAAATATAAACCTAGAATAATCAATTCCCAAGTCAAATTCCTCCTAACCCCCTGAAAATTTTAACAAAGATTCAAACTTTTGGTACTAAAGAATTCACAAAATCAAAAGGTCTAAAACATTCAAAAACCATTCTTTTCATCAAGAAATTTGGTGCAGGGAACAAGCTGCTAGTGCACACAGTATGAATATCAATGCAAAAGTCTAGGGACATTCTATATAGAAAATGTCAGTGGGTGTACACAGATGTTTAGGAACACTTAGAAGAAACCACAGTTTCTCATGACACTCAACATCGACTAGCATCTCACTTGGTCAGTATTTACCATGATCGTAGTCCAAATATAACAAGCTCATTTTCATTCATATAAAATCATCACAATTACTCAAGAAAGTTGCAGCTCCAAAATTAGAATCAACATACTGTTATGTTTAGGAGAGCTCGAAATGTACCTCAAAATGGAAGATAAGACAGTATTCCTCTGCTCGAAATGTAATCGGTGACGCCACTGATGAGGTTGCTCACACGGCTGAGCGCCGTGCGAATGGCGGCGGTGGTTTTCTGGCTGCCGAACCACGTATCGACCTTCAGCTTCTGCTTCCCGGTCTCCTCGTCGGTAATCAGCTGGAAATCGAGATTCAAGTGCTTGAAATTGTGAGAAAGCGTGCCCTGGAACCTTCGACAACGATCGCCTTGGCCTTGCCCGCAGATGGCGGAGAGGTGAACGGCGTCTTCTAATCCGCCGCTGCAAAGTGATGCGGGATGGGGAGTAAGAAGAAGAGTTAGGGTTTACCTTTAGGAAATTGGAAGAAGAATGAATGATATGTTTAATTTTGGGATGGAAAAGATATTAGAGTGATTAATTTGGAGGGAGAATGAAATATTTTAATAGAATGGGTGGGAACAAAGTTAATTTTAGGGGTAACTTGAAATTTTTCAATAAATTATAATTTATATATTATATATCATTTAATCCATTTATAAATTATATTATTTAATATATTTATAATTGCATATTATATATTTTGATATAAGTTATATGTATGTATTATATTATTTAATAAAGTCATTATCTCATTTAATAAATTTATATGTATTATATTATTAATGAGGAAGATATATGTTATACTATTTAATAGTTTTATATTTACCTAGATATTATATCATTTAACATAACTTAATTATACAAAGTAGTATTTAATAGAAATATATATATATATATATATAAGAGTTTATTAATTAGCATAATATGGCTATATATTTAATAATATTATATATAAAGTTATTTTATCATATGATTATATAATAATCGTAAATGTAAATATTTTTATATTATTTATTTAATAGATATATAGTTCTATTATTCATTTAACATACTTATGACTATGTATTATATTATTTTAATAGATCACTTATAGTTATTGTATTATATCGATCACTTGTAAAGTACATTTGCGCATCTTAAATAATACTACATCTTATGTTACTAACTCAAATTATTGTACATATCATATAATATCATAGCACTATATAAGTATACCATCATAATGATTTATAATGTATATTACATCTTATGAAACATAACCTTTAATTAAACTTCATTACATGACTTTCAGTAATTACAATAGTACGTATGTTGAACAAAAAAAAGAAAAATTACAATATTATATTAATAATTAATTAATATGTCACGATATATAAGTAATTTGAAAATGCATTTTTTTTGTAGTGATGATTTCAGACGAACTTTTTCGTCTGAGTTTCATCGCAGTTTTAGAATAATTTCAGACCAACTTTTTCGTCGGTATTTCGTCTGAAATCTAAGACGAATTTCAGACCACTTCGTCTGACTAATAATTTATGAAATTAATTTAAAATTTTCAGACGAACTTTCGTCGCAAAAGTTCATCTGAATTATAAAATATAATTATTTTTTAAATTAAAATTTTAGTTGGATGGAATTTCGTCGAAATTTCGTCGAAAATTTTGCATCATATGACAAAAGTTAAATTTACTTGGTTTCGTCGGAATTTAGTCGGACTTTCGTCGGAAATTTTCAGACCAAAATTGTTCGTCGGAAAAGTTCGTTTGAAAAAATGCCTTTTTTTAATAGTGATGATTTCAGACGAACTTTTTCGTCTGAGTTTCGTCGCAGTTTTAGAACAATTTCAGACCAACTTTTTCGTCGGTGTTTCGTCTGAAATCTCAGACGAATTTCAGACCACTTCGTCTGACTAATAATTTATGAAATTAATTTAAAATTTTCAGACGAACTTTCGTCGCAAAAGTTCGTCTGAATTATAAAATATAATTATTTTTTTAAATTAAAATTTTAGTTCGTCGGAATTTCCTCGCAATTTCGCCGGAACATTTGCATCTTATAATAAAAAGGGAATATTACAAGTTTCGTCTGAGTTTCGTCTGAAATTCGTCTGAAATTTTCAGACGAAAAATTTCGTCTAAGAATTTCGTCTGAAATCAGTTGTTTTTTTGTAGTGAGGAAACTAAACAGTCATATACATACGGGAGAACCTATTATGAATAGACTTCATTTAGATAATCTCTTATGACTAATGATTTTTAATACTAACTCTATCGAACAGGCCAAAGTTAATTCTTGCACCTGATAACATAGAAAACTTGGATATTGCTCCACAAAGGCAATTTATTTACAGAATAGACACTATTTTGTGAACATGCTAATATTTTTACATTAGTTACTCCATGTTAAACATCCTTATTAAATTTTCACACTACAATCTTCTAGTAAAATTATGGAACTTACTCTTGGTAGGATAAGCTAAAGCTTTTCCAAATGTCCTGAAAATTTTGGAAATATTACACAACTGGTTGGGTGCTTCCAATGCAAGATTCACCATGCCTAGTAATGCTAGTTTATAGAAGTGATGTGGATTACCAAATAAAAGAGTTTTTTTTTTGAGCTTATAAGCCCTTTGACAAAACTAAACTCCCCCAACAAGACAACATAAAAATGACACAACCACCCTTAGTTTTCTTTTTCAAAAGCATCTCAAACAATACTCATTTAAACAATATTATATTTTTATATATCATTTTTTCTTAATTATTATACTAAAAAGTCTTACGAGCTCTCAACTTTACCAAACACAATCACAATTTATAATTCCTCAATTATCTTAAAAGATCTTATGTTATCCAAATTCCAAACATTCTGATAGCTTACTCCTAAGTAAGATCTACCAGCTTATAAGCTCCACAAAAATATCTTATAAGCTATTGAAAATAAACTTAGCCAAATACAGCTTTTAAAAATAGAATAAAGTTAAGAGGAACACGAACTGAAACGTCATGAATTTTGATATTGAAACGAGTTTTGAGAAACATAATCTCTTGAGTTGTAAAGAAAATCACAGTATTAACCTTTAAATTAATTGCGTACACAAAAGATCAGAATACGGTTAATCACTTACTCAGTTATTCTCTCAATTGCAAGTAAGGAATTTGCCATTCAGCTTTTAAATACCATATTTTGAACTTAAAAGTTAAATGTCATTTTAACCAATTTAAACACTAGAATTACAATATCAATATCTAGTCCAGTTACGCTTCTCAAGCAACAATCTCCAAGAGCCTAACCGGAGAGAAATTTGTACTCTGCAATCAGTATTAACCATATAGGCAGCACATGCCAAGAAAAAGCAGCTGTTGAAATTCATAAGCAACTTATCATGCATAATCTGCACCTAAATTAGATATCTATAGCCCAACTATTATGCCTATCGCCTGCATTTCTCTTTTCACCCACATTAATAGCTAAGCTCTTCCAGAGATTTTTTCCATCAACATGACCCTATAAAAGGACAACTCAAGTGAGAATATCCGTTTTCACATTTCCCTTTGCTTATATCATGCTACATGTATATCTTATACATTATCTTTTCCACGTTTGTCATGAAGTGACATATCCTCGGATAATGCACAACAAACACCAGTTATTCAAATCCGTTAGAGTGAAACCTGAAAGGTCAGTGCTTTAAAGCCTCTAATATGAATTTTTTTCCCAGGTAGACCAAAGTGCCAAATGACATTGCATGTTAAAAAAGAGTATCCATCTTCTACACTCGTCAACTAGTCAAGGGGCAATAAACCTCCAAACCTAACAAATAATTTGAGCACGAAACCTGCTACCCAATTCATGAACAATCATCACCATACTATAATGTGAAAATAAATGAAGAAGATAGTAATTACCAAATTGTAGGTTTCAGGAAGGGATAGCCATTGATCAAAAAGCTTCTCTGTCACACAAGGGTTTGACTTCATGGCCAAAGCAGACACCTCCTGCAACTGCAAGAGTTCGGAATCGGGGCTTGAGACGTCGCCATTGAAATCCAAATCCATATCGTACCCAAAATTTCGTCAAATTATAATATTATTCGAAACCCCAGATGTTCAAACACCTCTTGAACCATCAGACACAACCCTCAAATAACCCAACGCCAAGGAGAAGAGCAGGAGATCCGGGTTTTTGTATATTTGGAATCTCCAATGCAAATATTCCAGATGTAAATAACTCATGAATGCGCTTAAAAGAATACTGTTCAAACTGAGATCAGAGAGACAAAATTAACAAACATATATGCTCTTCAGCAAACGCGTTGTGGAGAGAGAGCCCAGGAAGAAGTAATACAAGTGTTGTAATAATAGTAAAAAAAAAGGAAAAATAATAAATAAATACATTTTCTTGTTAATGAATAATTGTAATATAATATATATATGTATAATTAATTAAATCAACAATTACATTTAATTCTTTTACTAGAAAAACGCTCTGTTCTCTCTCCTCTTGAACGGCGGATTCTTCCACTGCGAAACCACCGCCGTTGCTCTCACGCAGCCATGGCGGACGGCGGCCAGCCGCCTAACGCCACCAATCATGATGGTGCGCCACCCTGCGTTTTCGGCCCTCAACCTGACGCAGGCGCGAACGTGCTCGCCTCCACCCTTAGTCGTGGCCACAGGCACGCAGCAGCATCGCGCCGCTGCTTCCTACGCGGCGGCCCTGACTGGTTCGTTCCTTCTCCCTAATGAGAAGGCACGCTTGAAGAGTTTCGACCTAACCCTTTTCAGACCTTTAGGAACCAAGACGGTTTTCAAGGGATCACCCGTTGTGTTCTTTTCAGATGAGGAGTGTGATTTGATGAATGAGGCTTTCAAACTTGCCTTGATTGGTTTTGCTCATGGATATCCAACTATGGCAGAATTACGGTTCTATTTCTCGAAAATTGATTTCAAAGGGAAAGTGCATCTTAGTTTGTTGAATCCAACTCATGTTTTAATACGATGTGAAATTCGGAGGATTATGCTAGATTGTTCATGAAAGAGACTTGGTATTTTCGTGATTTCCCGATGAGGGTGTTAAAGTGGTCGGAGGACTTTGATCCGGAGGTTGATTCACCTATTGTGCCGGTTTGGGTTTCGTTTCCTCGATTGTCATCAAAACTTGTCTCTAAAGATAGGTTGTGGAATTTAGCTGGTTCGATCGGAAACCCAATTAGAGTGGATGAACTCACAGCAAAGATGGAGAATACGTACGCACCGCATGTTTGTGTTGAATTGGATGATTCTAAGCCGGTACTCAAGTCGGTTTGGGTGAGACTGAGAAATAGGATCTTCCAGCAGGAAATAAAATATGAGAAAATTCCGGAATATTGCCTTAGATATCGTCGGTTGGGCCACAAGAGTCATGCTTGCAATGGGGGCACGGGTGATGGTGGAGATCAGAATCAGGAAAAACCAAACGATGATGGTAGTGAGCAAAATGCCCGTACACCTCACAAAGTTGTGAGAGATAACGTCGAGGAAAGTTAAGCTAAACCCAGGAAGGACGTTTGGGTGGAGAAAAAGAATAAGAATAAAGAACAGATCGATGAGCCCATCAAGGAAAATAAGAAACAGGAGCTTGAATTCGGTAAAGTTGGTATTCTACAGAACGAAAATGTTGTTGTTCATGAAAACCTGTTTGCTTAGTTGGAGGAGGAATCGAATGATAATAAGGATACAGGTGGAGGCTCTGGTGAGGGTGATAAGCACAAACAGATCTTGGAAGAAGGAGAGGACCATCAATCGGAAGTTAAGGATGATGATAACGGAGAGGATGAGGAGTCAGTTCCGGATGATGAACATAGTGAGAATGAGGAGACAGATAAAGAGGATTCCGGTAATGCATCGGTTAATGATAACAGTGAACACAACGAGTCTGATCATGAGATTTCCGGAGAGGAATCGGGTGAAGATATAGTTGCAGAGAGCGAGGAAGAAGTGGAGGTTACTAAAGAGGATAATAAGGAGGATTTCGAACCTGTGGCTTTGCAGTCCTTTGAAAATGCGATACAAGAAGCCAAAATAGCTATTGCACGAGCCAAGCAGATTGAGGATGATACTCAACCACATCATGGAGTTGAGGACTCGTTCAAGGCTATCATTGCGAAAATAGTCAAGAACACGGTGTTAGGAATAGTGCCCTTAAAGCAGTTGTTTGCTTTACTATTTCCTTGTAAAATCACAATCAGTCTTTGAATAATAAACCAGATGATTTTGTTCATAGGCAATCACTTCTTTATGTGCTTATTTATGTCTGTTTGGGTTGACTGTGTTTTGCATGTATTGAACTCCCCTAATCCGAGAGGCCGTTAAGAACTTTGCATTATGGGAACGACACATGAAACAAGTTCTTAACTCCATAGGCGAGGATTAGAAACTTCTCCAAGTCAATGAGTCCGACAGACAGTGGGAGTGTCGACCTTGACTCTGCTGCGACTTGCTTATGTGATTATGTCCTTTGAAGGATCACTCAGTTTCATGGAGTGATAAGTGCATACGTTGATGCGTTCATAATATATAAGGGTGATTGTTTGTTGAGTGAAGAATTCGCATGGATTTAAGCATTGAGTAGAGTATATTTTTGTGTTGTTTTATGCGTTTATGTGTTTATTTTGCTCCATTTAGGTGTTTTAGAGGTTGGAGTTAAGAAACGGCGATGCGAGGCGAATTCACGTATTTTTGGAGGAAAAAGGAGTAACTCCCGTTACCCCTTAGATGAGCATTATTGTTAACCCCCGTTAACGGACACAAGAGCATACCTTTTGGCGAATTATGGGAGTAACGCCCGTTCCTCCCTAGTGTTGGGAATAGTGCCCTAAAATTTCAATTTGTTGAATTAATTAAACTGAATTTACAGCGAGTTGTGAGTATTTCACATATTGATAATTAATGGCGTGTGGTGGTATTCTTATATGAAATGTGTTTCATAGGAAAAGACTTTGAATACCGAAATCACGTGTCGTTAAAGTTCTAGTCGGTAAGATAAAAATATGTTCTTATCAAGACTATAACGTGGTTATATAAGATGATTAGTCTTTCGTCATAGGGAATGGTGATTCCGGTTATAACACGTTGATGATTTTCAATAGGATTGGAAACATCGAACTGGACCACTGAGATTATTCATTTTATACTGTTACCTAAAATGAATAAAATCTCAGGAAGCATTGTACTCTTAATCCTGATAATATTTCGGCTTTAGGCATGTAGTGTTAGTCACTGTAATATACCCGAAGTGAGGTCTCGGTAATGGTGGCCAAAATACTTTGTACGTTTGGTGACAACATGAAATGTGCTAAAGAGTTATTGATTCAGGAATCTGTGGCCTTGCTGGAAAGTAAAAGATATCCCTGAAATAGATTTGCAAAAGTTTGAATTAAGACTTTGGCCAAAGCACTTCGCGTGATACGTCACCGAAGTTGTATGATGAATGTGTTTCACATACAGAGAATTTGAACTTAAGGCGAATCAATAAATTTCAAATTTGAGATGAAAAATAGATGATAGTAGTTACGATTTATTTTTCATGGATATCTACACGGAGGAGTGAAATGCGAGATTATTCTAGATCGAGAAATTCGTGAATAATTTAATTAATTTTAGAATGCAACAATATTTATTTAGTGGAATTAAATATTGTAAAACGGTAATTAATTGTTGACATGAGATGATAATATATTAATCCATATGGAGCTAAAATTAATTAGTCCTGCAGGTCCCCCTGCAAGCCCCAATTGAAAACCCGAAGAGAAAATATTAAAAAGAGAAAGAGAAATGAATTTTCAAAGTGTTTGAAAATAGCCAAGGAATTTATTTTAAGAAAATAAATTGAAGTTCCAAAGAGTTGGAAATGCCCGTAATTTTATTTTGGAGAAAATAAAATTTCCATCTGAAAAAATATATATATTGCTGACGTGGCATCGAGATGACGTGCCAGCTGACGTGGCAAGCCACGTCAACAAGTCAGGGCGAGGTGGCGCTGATGTAGCGGCCGCGTGTGCGGCTGAGATTGAGCCGCGTCAGCGCCAATGAACGGCTCAGATTGGATCTGGGCAGGCCAGTTAAAGGGTCGGATAGTCCGATCAACGGGGCGGTAAACGGGTCAGGATCCGGGTCAACTGTAGCACCCCTTAACGCGTGGAGGTACCACACCCCCGCACTATAGGTCGATCCACATACGAAACGGCCAATCCGTACATGAACTACCCTACAGCGAATGGGTGACAATGCAATACACGACAAGCTAGGCGGGATTACCAACATATGCAATAAAACAAAGCAGAAGCATAAACTAGTTTCTATCAAATACATCCATTTAGCATTTCATGTCATTTCTCAGTTACAAAATAAAATATACTCCAACTTCATATATCAATACATTATCATCTTCAAATAAACAATAACAACAATTATAGTTTCATGATTAACAATAAATACTCCAATACACGAACCATGATTGACTCGACTACATGAACCGGACTCGACTCGACTCCCGCCTAGCGTGCACCTGCAATAACCTGAAAGGTGGAGGCGTCAGTCTGTGAAGACCGAGTGAGGGGTTTAAATACATATTAGCGCAGATAACATGCAAGTTATACTCTCGGGTAAAGATTTATAAAAGATACATTCATAAGTTCAGGAACAGAGTACACTTCGCCCGAGAATACAACTCTCAATATTAAACACTTGTTCATTTTCATGCAATCAATACATGGCGAACTCCAAATGTACATGAACATGCTTGCTTGATTATTAAACAATAGGTGATCACGCAATTCAATTACCGTGCACTCGTGCAATAGTGTCATCATATAACACGTTCATGGAATGGAAATCATGCAATAACCCGAGGACAATCCGCGGTGCCGGATTCATCCTCAGTCTCTTTCGGCTCACGATAGGGTTTGTTGCTCCTGTGGTTGGACGGACAACCACTAGCTCTAAGACCAGCCTAGCGCCCTCACTAAGGAGAACCTGGCCAGGAGAACACATGTACACGATGGGCTTTGTTCTTCCTGTGATTGGACGGACAACCACCAGCCCGAAGACCAGCCCAGCACCCTCACTAGGGAGGACCTGGCCAGGAGAACACATTTACTAGATAGGGCATTGTTCTTCCTATGGTTGGACGGACAACCACCAGCCCGAAGACCAGCCCAGCGCCCTCACTAAGGAGGACCTGGCCAGGAGAACGCATTTACTTGCTTTCATGCACATGGCTTGCTTGATTTATGAACACTAACCTAACTTACTTGCTTGATTCATGAACAATAACATACTTGAAATGATAAGTGATTTCATGAAATTATAAATATAAATACCTTTGGCCAAAAATCACGTAAAGGTTATACGGGTTCTATATAACTAGAAATTAAACCTCACCTGACAGGCGACACACGACTCGTGAATGCGTGAACATGCTCATGCTCGACAATCTCCGCCCTGGAGAATAACTGGACAAGAAACGGGACAATGTACGTGCATGAGACCTCAATTTAAGAATATTACTTCATATAAGACGCACGGTGTGATCAAGTACGAGACATCGCGCAATAAACAATGTAGCATCTAAATTTCACGTTTTGGCATGTAATCAATCATATAATTCACATATGGGAGCTAAGAGAGTGAAGGAATGCAATAATAAAGGTTTTGGTGAAGTTTAGCAAAAACGGACAATTTTAGAAAATGTACATGTTGAGGGAAAACTGGAATATCTTTAATTCTAGAAATGGGAATTGAGTTTTGTTTGTTGTATATGAAATTAGACACATAGACCATTCCAACGCTATATGGCACGTTTTCTAATTCAAACCTAGGTGAAAATGGCGTTGGTTCGAAGTTGGACAAAATGCAGTTTCTGGCGGGGGTCGCGCCCGCGACCAAAAACCTTCACAAAATGGTCGCGGCCGCGACCAAGTATTTTTGACCGAATTTTCTCCAATTTTTCAAAACTCGAAACTTGGTTAAAATGGGGTCGTGGGCGCGACCATATACGCAACAGCAACAAAACAGGCGAAAACAAGGCAAATCCGAACCAAAATCAACCAAAACAATCATAACACCAAGTTCCAACCATAACAATTATTTCATATCATCAAATACACATTATACTTCAACCATCTATCAAACTAACCAAGGATCATGCATCAAATTGTCAAGAATCAAGCTTAAAACCCATAACATACACATGTTTCCAATCTTCATGAAATCCAAGAATTTCATGCAAAGTTCACTCCAAATGATCATCAACATGCTCTCTACTCCAATCATGCAAGAATTCATCCTCAAACTCGTAAATTCATACTTGATCAAATATTCAAGAATTTAACAAAATTCCCAATTTCTACCTTAGATCAAAGAAGAAATGGAAGAGATGATGATATGTTGTTGATGATGATTCTAGCTCTTCAATTCCTCAAAACTAGCTTGAATTATGGATGAAATCTTCTTCCCTCCTCAAGGTGTAAATATCGGTATTTGGTGTGTGTGTGTGTGTGTGATTTTTCTTGATAAAAATGGAATGTAATAGAATGAAGAGGAAGAGATGTAAAATATCCAAAGTCTTCCAAAAGATGAGATGAGTCACCAAATTTTGCAACCAAGCCCCTCTAATATTTGAATTACTTCATTCAAGTTCCATCTCTAACAATTAGTTCATTTAGCTCCAAGTCATGAAATATAATTGAATCCAATAACTCACACAAAAGAACAATTAAGGACATTTAATTCAATTAGATCACTTAATTCATACAAATAAACACGTTATCAATTAGTGCACGTAATTTCCACGTTAATGATAATTCATATAAGTTTATATAAACATAATGTATATAATGTCATAAATTATAAAGTAACATATAATATCACATAATGATTGTATGGAAAAACTGGGGCGTTACAATTCTCCCCTCCCCCCCCCCTTAAAAGGACCTGGTCCCCAGGTCCACTGTCGAGTTTCAAAAATGATGCACAAGCCAAGAGAGAACCCCGTCTCGTTCACAAGAAATGAAAGAACCCCGTCTTTCAGCAAGAATTGAGAGAACCCCGTCTCTCAACAAGAAATGAAAGAACCCCGTCTTCCAACAAGAATTGAGAGAACCCCGTCTCTCAACAAGAAATGAGAGCACCCCGTCTCTCCACAAGAAATGAGAGAACCCCGTCTCTCGAACAAGAAATGAGAGAGTACCCCGACTCCCACAAAACAAGGATTGTACCCCGACTCTCACAAAAGCAAGGAGAGTACCCCGACTCTCACAAAAGCAAGGATCCGAAAAGAACACTTAATTAAACATTCATACAGAACTTCACGTAATGAACAAGTGGAGGAAATCAAATACCAACTAGTCTTACAAAAGCAATTAACAAATACCAAGAACCATACGTGGTGATAATAAAATGTATATTGTACATGATATGCATGTTTAGGTGTACCGTTCACCATGGTCTTAGAAAACTGTAATGGCAGTGACTTGATTTAATACGTGATTCTTTGATCGGAATCCCTTCTAACCAAAATGCTATTCCCCGAGTGCCTGACGTAAGTATATACTCCAATAATTACTCAATCCTCATCCCGTGGTCAAATCTTCTATCCTTTCTACCACCACGGTTCGAAGATTCAATTCTTAACTATGCCCTTGGTAGTAATCCGACCCACTCAATCTTTTTACCAAATATAGTTGACCTCCTCTGATGCCCGGGCTAATATTTGATAACTCGAAGTCTAGCTTTTATCCTTCATAATATTCCCGGTTCAAGTAACTCTCATGTGATTCTTTGTGATAGAGAATGTTCCCATCAAGTCGTTATTATCTAGCACCATGACTATAGTGTCGTACCTCTTTGGTCACTTCGTGTAAATCTTGAATGACAGTCGCTTTCCTTGGAAAATTCTCACCTTTGATCAGAGTATGTTCCATCAACTTATAGAAGTCATTATTTCTCCCATTCCTTATCGAATGCTCACCTCTGGTTCTTGAATCGCTTAACCTTTTCTGAAATTATTCTCACAAAATTTTATCCCAATCTTGAAGATCATCAAGTGCCAAAGTCTTCTAATCCTTTCCCTTCTCCATTTCCAATAAATCCCGTTGTTAATAACTCTTGCATTTTTGTTTCTTCTATTAAAAGTAACTCGTTTGAGCCCATCTATAACTTTGAAATCATTTCCCCGGTCGACTCTCCCCCTTAAGAATGCCTTTTCCTACCCGTTGGCTCGCAACATCACTTCTTAAATTGAAAATTCTCAATTGCTTAAATTTAGCTTCCTTGGTATAAGTGATTCTAACCACACCACTTAGCTGAAAATTTCCTCACATTACTTTTGCAACATTCGGTAGGAACAACAATCCGCTTCTACCAATCTAACTCTCGGTTATTTCTCCGACCTTTAAATAGCTCTTCCTCTTTTATCTTTTTTTTTTTTTTTTTTTTTCAACCCCATTATTTCCTTGTCATAATGCGGTTATGTCCCGATTGGAGTAATACTTGATATGAAAATTTGGGAGAGTTCCTATCAAGATAACACTTAACAATGCATGTCGGGTTAATATGCCAATGCAAGTGTCACACTTGCAAGTAATAAATACACAAGTTGGAAAAATAACGCTCAATTAGGAATGCATATATAATTAAAGAAGTTTAAATAATTTAAGCAATGTATGATGCTCGTGCTCATGAATGCGTTGAACCTGTCACCGTAGTTGTAGCACCCTTCACGTACGGATGCCACACCCCCGCACTATAGCTTAGTCCACATACGAAATGAGTAATCCGTACATGAACCAAACTATATCGAACGGGTGACAAAGGAAAAGAACCCAAGCTAGCTAGGCGGGACTAACCTCAACCGGAAAACCACAATGCAATAAAACGAGCGGAAGCATAATAATTTGCAATATTAATTTCCAAGTATTCACGTTATACTATCTTCTAACTCCATATATCAAAACATTATCATCTCCCAAACTACATAACATGTCCAAAAGTAATAGATACAAAACATGAACGTGTAGTGCTAGACTCGACTGAAAACAGAACAGGACTCTGACTCCCTGTAACGCCCCGGTTTTCCATTTATGCTCTATGTGTTATTATTATAATTTTCATATCATTATATTCATTTTATTTTCATAAACTTATGTGAAATTTCTTTTAACGTGAAATCTACGTGAATTAATTACTAATGTGATTAAATTCAATTATTTCATTTGTTAATTGTAGAGAGTAGGTATTACTTTCATTGATTCTTGTAATTGTGTAAGGATTACAGTGGAGAAGAGAATAATATAGAGCTAGAAATCCCTACAAGTCAGGGATTAACAAATCACGTCTAAATAGGAAAACTAGCAATTATCCCAAATTTACTCTTATTTCCTAACACTCCCCCTCAAGCTAAGTGATGGGATTGCCAATACTTAGCTTGTCGAGTACTGCCTGAAAACTCTGTCCCGTGACTGCTTTAGTCAAGATATCTGCCAGTTGTTCCTCTGATCTGACGATGGGAAGTTCGATAGTCCCATCTTCCAGTTTCTCTTTTATAAAGTGACGATCAACTTCCACATGCTTTGTTCTATCATGCTGTACAGGGTTTTCCGAGATACTGATGGCAGCTTTATTGTCGCACTTCAACCGGCCCGGACCAAGTGGGGCCATACCAATCTCAGTCATTAGTTTTCTCAGCCAGATCAGCTCTGTAACCACCTTCGCAATACCTCTGAACTCAGCTTCCGCACTGGATAGGGCTACCACCTTTTGTTTCTTGCTCCTCCACGTTACCACGTTTCCCCCGACCAAGGTAAAAAATCCAGAAGTGGACCTCCTGTCGTTTGGGTTACCCGCCCAGTCTGCGTCTGTGTACGCCTCGATCTCCAAGTGGCCATGTCTGCCAAACATGATCCCTTTTCCTGTAGACCCTTTCAAGTACCGTATGATCCTCATTACTGCCTCCAAGTGATCTTTCTTCGGTTGGTGCATGAACTGGCTGACCACCCCTACGGCATATGCAATATCGGGTCTAGTGTGGGATAAATAGATCAATTTCCCTACTAGCCGCTGATACCTCTCTTTCTCTGTTGGCTCCCCGTCTCCTTCAATTCTGAGTTTATGGTTTAGTTGGATCGGAGTGTCGGCAGGTTTGCAATCTACCATCCCGGTTTCTGCAAGTAAGTCGAGGATGTACTTCTTTTGTGAGATAAAGATTCCTCGTTTTGACCGTAACACTTCGATTCCCAGAAAGTACTTCAAACCTCCTAGGTCCTTCATCTCGAATTCTTTAAACAAATTCTCTCGGAGCCTTTCTATTTCCTCAACATCACTCCCAGTGATGATCATGTCATCAACATAGATGATCAGACATGTAATCAGATTCTCCCTCCTTTTTAGGAACAAGGTATGGTCAGAGTTGCTTTGTCTGAACCCATATTTCTGAATTGCCACTGTAAACCTCCCAAACCACGCTCTTGGGGACTGTTTGAGACCATAGAGTGCCTTCCTGAGTCTGCACACCTCGTTCCCCTGAAATTGATCGGTGAATCCTGGTGGTGCTTCCATATACACTTCCTCTGCTAGGTCACCATGTAAGAATGCATTCTTCACATCGAACTGGTGAAGTGGCCAGTCCTGGTTAGTTGCAACAGACAGAAGGACCCGGATAGTATCTAACTTTGCTACAGGAGAGAAAGTCTCAGAGTAGTCAATTCCGTATGTCTGGGTGTATCCTTTCGCTACAAGGCGGGCCTTATACCGCTCCACGGTGCCATCTGCTTTGTATTTGACCGTGAACACCCACTTGCACCCTACTGGCCTCTTGCCGTAAGGTAATTCACATATCTCCCAAGTCCCGTTCTTGACCAAGGCATCCATTTCAACGTTCATAGCTTTCCACCATGCTTTATCTTGTACAGCCTCCTGTACAGAACTTGGGATCCGTTCCCGATAGATATTTCCCACAAGCGTTTTGGCTGCTTCTGACATACTCCCCCTGACCATATTCCCTACTGGGTATCTGCTTGTTCGGGACCTCTGATCAGGTGAATATCGATTTGGTGGAACCCCTCTGTTGTTCCTTGGTGGCAGGATGTACCTGTTACCTACTACATCATCCAAATCGGGATTAACAGTACCAGTTGCTTCTTCAGGAATTTGAATAGGAATAGCAGAAGAAGAGTTCACGGGTTCACTTACCTCAGTTTGGACTTCGTACGGGAGAGGATGATTGGTGGTGGTACTGAGGTCGGTAGGGGGACGGATATTAGAAGCTTCAGAGTCTTCGAGCCAGTATAGGGAGTCACCCGGAAGCTCCCCCTGGACGCTATGCTGGCGCTGAAAGAAGTACTCAGTCTCTAGGAATTCACAGTCCATAGTGACATGCATGCGGCGAGTAGCGGGATTATAACACCTGTAGCCTTTCTGATGAGGTGCATATCCAACGAAGACACATTTTACCGCACAGGGATCCAACTTGGTCCGTTCAGATTTCGGAACATGCACAAAGACAGAACACCCAAACACACGGGGTGGCATTGTGAGAAATGCCGGGATGTCAGCTTGTGTTTGGAGGACCGACAGAGGAGTTTGTCGATCAAGTACTCTGGTGGGCAATCTGTTGGTGAGATAGGCGGCAGTTGCCACTGCTTCGGGCCAAAAGTGACTGGGTACATGAGATTCTGTCATGATGGCACGGGTCATCTCTAGTAATGTCCGATTCTTGTGTTCGGCTACTCCATTTTATTGAGGTGTATTTGGACAGGTGGTTTGGTGAACAATCCCATGTTCTGCCATAAAGTCGTGCATCTGTTGATTAACATACTCGCGTCCATTATCGGATCGACGTACTTGAACTGTCCTTTTAAACTGAGTGTTCACCATTTTACAGAAAGCAACAAATGTCTCATAAACTTCTGATTTGTGTTTCAGAAAATAAATCCAAGTCATTCGGGAAAAATCATCAATAAATAAAACAAAGTACTGAAATCTACTTTGAGTAGCTACCGGGGCAGGTCCCCAAACATCCGAATGAACTAATGAAAAAGCGGATTCAACCCGAGTGTTTGTTGATTTAAATGAAGTCCTATGACTTTTTGCAACTGAACAAGTTTGACAAGACAAATTTAAATGCTGACTATTCAAAAAAAGAGCTGGAAATAACACCCGCAGATATTCAACAGAGGGGTGCCCGAGACGTCGATGCCATAACCAAATCTGAGTGTCTTTAGTTCCTTGTGATAGCAAAGCTCTGGAAGAAGATCCCATTTGGTCCACATAATATAATCCGTCCCTCTCAGTACCACGCCCAATAATCTCCTTCCTACGAATGTCCTGTATTAGGCAAAATTTAGGATATATCAGCACCATAAAATTCAATTCCCGTGTCAAATGGCTCAAAGACAACAATTTTGAAGAAAAAGAGGGAATATATAGACAATTTCTCAATTTTAGTTTTGGTGAGAGATCAATAGATCCCTCATGTTCAACTTGTACTAATTCCCCATTTGCTGTCTGAATATGGAATTTTCCCGGAGTGATGGGTTCACATAAATCCGTGGGATCATAGATTATGGTATCTGTTGCTCCACAGTCAAAAATCCAATGTGATAATTTTGGAGGGCCATTTTGTTCATCATGGGGCAATTGTGGAAACTTCTCAGTACATAAGGGCCTATTTGCAATTAGGGTTTGGGATAAGAATTAAATAACCTAGGGTTTGGGATTTCATCCCCAAACCCTTTACCTCTTTTGGCTGGAGATGCAGAGGGTCCAATCCCCATGGCCGCGGCGGCGCTGCCCGGCCGATTCCCTATCGCCGTCGCGCCGGTAGCCACCGCACCGGGGTCTCCTCTGTTTTGGACGACACCTGCGGTGGTTTCCGCCTATCCGTCGCCCCGTGCCACCCAGCCTGTTTCCCCTACGGCGGCGTTGGCCCGTCGATTCCCTCCACTCCTTGTGCCCAGATCTGTTTTCCGGCTACCCTCCCACCAGTCGGGAAAGCCGATAAGTTCAAAACACCCTTCCTTTGTATGTTTGGGCTTTCCGCAATAGCTGCACTTGAGCCCCGATTTGTCTTCTCGCGCTGATGGCCTGTGCCCAGACCCGTCAGAGTTTCCGGGACCGTCTGAGCGTGGTGGGTTCTCGCTCCTGTTTCTTCCCCCTTTTTCTCTCCGTGCAACAAGCCCAGATCCGATGCCCGATGATGATGGGTGTTCATCACCGCCGGTTGCCGCCTTCAGGATTTGGAGGCGGGCGGCCTCTCTTCGGACGGTGGCATAAGCAGACTCCACTGAGGGTTTACTTTCTTGCTTCAAGATGTCCCGTCGGATCGGGTCGTATCGTTCATCCATTCCTGTGAGGAATTGATACAGCCTTTGCTCCTGGGTGATTTGGTTGAATATGGTTACATCTTCGGGGTATTTCATTGGATTGGGTTACCTCCTGTCTATTGCCATCCAAATGGCTTGCAATTTGTTCCAAAATTCTTCCAGGGTGTTGGTGCCCTGTTTCTGGGTGTTTGCTCTTCGATGAAGATCAAAGAGTTGCATCGGATCTGACCCGCTTCCATAGGTGGTTGAGAGTCCGTCCCACAGTGCCTTCGCCGTCGGATACTGTAAGACATTATTTATTAAGTTTATCTCTATATTTTGTATGAGCCATGTGAATACATTCTGATCAGTTTGCTCCCACTGATCGTATGTTGGATCGGTTTGTGCCGGAGCTGGTGGAATTCCGGTTAGGTGTGATCGGCCGCCCCTGGCCCCGATCGCCATCTTCATCAATCGGGCCCATACCGGGTAATTATCGCTATTTAATTTGAATCCAATCGATAGGTTATCGGATTTGGATGAATTTTGTTGGGTTTGGTTGTTGCGTAACAGAGTTGCTGTAACACCCCAAACGGAGGATGCCACATCCCCCGCACTAAGATCCAGACCCGGTCACGAAATGGAAAGTCCATGCCCGAATCCGAATCATAGCGAACGGGAGACCAACTCACACACTAGGCTAGGCGGATCTAACTTGACAAACTCAGAGTGCGGAAGCAATTAAAACCAACAACAATAGATAGCGGAAGCATTTAAAACAAAACATGCAAAGCAGGTGACGGGTTCAACTAGCATAGATACCTAATCCCGAATATCGACATACATAATCCAACATAATAAACAACATAAATATCATCAATATCTAGTAACAACCAAATACTAGTTTACTAACCCCATACGGGTTGAAGTCTAAATAGAACATAAACATAATCTGCAAATGTGAAACATAAATACATAAAATAAGTAGAGTATGCGATAAATGCATCCTAACACCTACTAGACTGACAAGTGTGACTCAGAAGACTCACTTCCGCCTAGCTCAAGCCAAAAGAACCTGCAACTAAAAGATAAAATGAGGTGTCAGTCAACTGACTGAGTGAGGGGGCTAACGCACACCCACAATATATATATAGAGCACAACACATATCATAAGGGTGGACTCATGAACCGGGATTAGGGTTTTGCACGCCAAAACAGTTGAAATACCCAAAATAGTATAAGTTTGGAAAACCATTTAGAGAAACCTATCCCGTTTCACAAATCCCAGATATTCATAACATATACCCGGCGAGTACGGGCTTCCAACCTTTACTCCTCATAACTGAACAGAACATAAAGCAGAATCAATCCATCCTCTACTCCAATGATGGAAGAGCCACGCGTTGGCCCTAACCATCAATAACATACATACAAACCCTCAAGGGGTAGCGAACCCACAAGAGTCCTCCCCGGCTGTACACCGAAGGCTCAAGATATCACGCCTCCCTCATCGCCCTAAGGTCGCGCAATGATATCTCAAATGGAACTAGCACAGTGGCTTATCCGACGGCCCTATACCGTGCCGGTCTCCACTCGTACCAGCTCCTGGATCCACATAACATAACATAACATATACCAACTTTCATGGCAATCTCGCTACATAATCATAACATAACTTAACTTTCCGAAACAGCTTACATATGCTTTCATATCTAACTTTCCAAAACAGAGTTGTTTCACAAGGTCATAAACATATCATATCCAACACATACGTATATAATAGATATACTCGCATGCAGGGGTTGAAATCAGCATATTAAGGTCATAGGTCGCATAACTATACAAAATCCTAAACCTCACCTCGTGAAAGTAGAGTCTGAGAGTGTGAAGGGCCAAACACTCTAAACCTCAGGCCCACCGGCACCACCAAACTCTGTGATAAGGCATACAGAAACCCAGACTTAGACTCTATATGAACCAAACAAGACGCACGGCGTTGCTCAACATGATCGTGATTATGCATAAGTGTTCATGTTGTGCTTGGATAAGGTGTCGTGGTCATTCAAGGCATATCAATGCTCAACAAGATCATATTTACAAGCAACCATCATGCAATTCCATATCCAAAGATGCAAGATCAATTTAGGAAGTCAATGTATTCACGAAATGCATATTAAATCATCTAATGTCACAGGGTTCAATTATAATATTAGAATTAAGCATCAAGTTCATGTCGAGTTATAAAGTGCATAAGTAAGAGCAACTTGATCATATAAACATACAAAGTCGTTGTACGTAGATGGCATGCTTGATACAAATAAAGAGTGCATTTAATTCACTTAAGATCATACTTTACGACTTCACTACATGTTTGGTACACAAGCTCAAGTCACATACATAGTTGCATAAATATTACACTTACATCCCCTAAGTTATTTATAAAAGTTTAGAATTATTACACATACATCCCCTTAGTTGATTACTAAGCATAATTGTTCATTTAAAGTGTTTATACAATTATTCAACTAGGAATTAATTACTTACAAACATGACAATTATCAATTTATCGTAATTCATAATATACCATTTTCAAGTAGTAAGAGTAAATCAAGATATTACAATTCTAACTCCTATCATGCATAAAGTCTCAAGTTGTTCAAGCATCCTTTATGTATCTAAATTTAATATTGGAAACACAATTTACAACAAACATAACATTGAGAACGTCTCAAATTCATATAGAGAAATCACAACATGTTCGTTCTTCTAAAATATCATTCAAGTTCATTTAGTCACATAAAAGATTAGTTTCTAGATATTACACTAACACCTCTTCGTACTTAACAAATAGCGTAAATTCATCACATCGGGATTCAAATTGTAAATCGAAACATTCATACATATCACAATCCATTCAACACATGTTTTCATATACGATTGGAATACATCTCGATCAACAAACCAACAATAACCAATTTATTTGCACTTAAAACAATTAATTCAAATAATCACAATTACGCAAAATAATTCGTAATAAATAAACCGAGTGTCCGATTAACGAACGGAAAGTGGCGTTGAACTCACCACAACGAGATGAACATTCTGACCAAACGCCGCCGGAACGCCACCACTGTAGCTACCGGAATTTGGCCGGACCGCCGACGGGCCGCCGTCAAAAGTCGCCGGAAAAATCCCGAAAAAATAATTCCTGAATGAAGTCTTCGTGCCCGTTCTGAATCCTCAATCAATTTCTGGAAATTCGAAGCCGATTGTCCTAGATCTGAAATCTAAGAGCACGAAAACCCTAAATCTTCAAACTCAAATTACTTCCAAACCGGTGAACCAAAATGCGATCCGAAAGAGGTGTTGACTTACCCATGATGAGCTCTTCGAAAGCCCTAGGGTAGCTTTCCGGAAAAATCCTCGGAGCTAGTGCCGCCGTTGCACCGCCACTTTGCCGCCGCCGATCCGCTGCCAAACCACCGAATCTGGAGTCGCCTGATCACAGGTCACTAGTTCTCGTCGTTCCGAACAACTTTCGTGAAGAGCCCGAGACCAAAAGATGGCCGGAAAAGGCCCCCGTTGGCCGCCGAAGTTTCTGCCGCCGTTGCTACAGTAACTCGCGCCGCCGCCGCGAGCTTTGGGCGGCGCGTGCGGCCCCTTCGCTACTCCGATGGCCTCGTTTCGAACGTCAAACGAAGAGCCTGGAAGTCCTCTGTCTGGGCATGGGGCGCGTGCATCAAGGAAGTGGCCGGAAACCGCCGCGAAATGCCGGCGAAGTGGCGGCGGTCTGACAGCTCCGCCGCTGCTACTGAAATCCGCCCATAACTCCGCCACCGTTCATCGTTAGGCCGTGAAATTGGTACTCTTACGTCGGTCTCGCCGAGATAATCGAAATGGACTATTCGTTTGTTGAATTCCGTCGAGAAACGATCGAGTTATGGGCTCGTAACCGAAGCCGCGCATAGTGACCCGCGGGAATGAGAGAGAGTGAGAGAGGAGAGAGAGAGAGAAAAGGGATTGGGAAAAATGTGTCTTGTGCACAAGCTATATACAACCGGGTATCCTTATCGCGTAGCAAGTAATAGCGCGTACAAATAATCGTAAATAAAATTGGTAAAGTTACGAATAAACATTCAAGCTCTGAATTAATTTTACAAATTAAAATGAAAGAGATAGATTTACCAATTAGAGTTTAATTCAATTTAATTTTAGAAACCTTTCGTACAATTTAACGACATTTCGTAAACACATGATTGACAATTAATCTCAAGTAATTCAAGTAAACCGAAATTAAACAAGTTAAGTAACTTGATGGATTTAAAATCAACTTGACAATTATTTCATGGAATAAATTTGAATTAAATCAAATTAGATAGTTATGGTTAAATATACTTGTAATTAATCAAGTTGGCAATTAATCTTAGAATAATTCGAATGAACACATATTAAATTGGATTTACATTAAATTACATAATTCAAGAACTCTTAAATTAAACACGCACAAGTGTAGAGACTTACTTGTTGATGTCGTAAGAACGCCCTTCGAGAAAACGGGGCGTCACAACCTTCCCCCCTTAAGAGAACCTGGTCCCCAGGTTCCACTGGAAAAAATGTAGATCCTCGAGTTGTAGTGCTCCAACCCTTCTCCCGAACTTGCGTGAGATCATAACTCTAATGGTGAGGCTTACTCCGGTCATCTACACTGAACCTCCTTTAGAATGTCTTCTTATCGTCGAGGTTCGTGTGAGTACTTGATCCGTTAGATGTTTCGAACTCGGTCGGTCATTCCCATGATCGGATAGCTACAACTGCACCCAACCTCGATGTCGTCTCAGACTCGCCACTTGCAACCCGTAGTCAGAGCAACGCGTAACGCAACCACAACAAACAAGAGAGAATCCCATCTCTCAACAAGTAAGAGAGAGAGCCCCGTCCCCCAGCACCCACAAGAGAGAGAACCCCGTCTCTCGAGCAAATATAAAAGAGAGAACCCCGTCTCTCAAGCACATAATTGAGAGAACCCCGTCTCTCAACCTAAGTCGGGCAGATTCCAACATCTCCCAACATTCTAGTTTGAGAAAATCCAGCATTCCTCAAACTCCTAGATTCAAGAGAATCCAGCATCCCTGAATATCTAAATACAAGAGAATCCAACATCTCTCGCGCACAAAACTTAGAAAGATTCCAACATCTTTCTACCACATAAATAGAGAGAATCCTACATCTCTCCAACACATAAAAAGAGGGAACCTAAGGTCTCTCTTACACATAAATCCACTGATCAGTTGTTCATACATACACACATCATAGTAACACTTGACGAAAAGTATGCGATGCATGTTTGGTGTACCTTATACAACTGATATCGGTGTCCCTTGAGTATAGATTCAACTCTCATACCTCAACTCAAGGGGGATATCGCGATGGAATCCCTATAAAACAAGGTTACAGTATGTATATATGTTATATGAGAAGTTAGTGAGCAATCAAAAGAGTTTTAAATCACATAAGCATGAATAGTTTACACAAGTACATAACTCATTCATTCCAGCACAGTTCACAACAAGTAGAAATTTCAAGTTATAAATACTAGATCAGGTATCCAAGTTATCACAATTAAAACAACAATGGTCGTCACCCACATCAAGCAAAACAAGGTAAGAGTATTTAAGCGATGCATGTATGCAAATGCCATGAATGTCTGGCGTACCGATCACCGTAGTGTCAAACTCTTGACAGGAAGTTGAGGTGAAGTAGTAGGAGTTGATTAAGCTGTCAAGGATGCAACCCTCGTCATCTGAACCTCTTTGTCTTGAGTCTTTTCATAAAGTGGTAACTCAGCAAAGCTCGTTTATCGTCAAACCCCTTACTAGATCGTAATCCTTGCTCAACTAGAATCATCTTCAGTTTTTCCCAAGAATTCTCATTTATGCATTAAATCTTAGTCTGCTCATCTTCAAGGAGTTGTCCATGGTTCGTTTGTCAATTAGATATTTACCTCAGAGTTTCGTTGGATGATCGTGTGCTAAGCACTTCCCAAAGCAATCCATGGTATATGATCCTGAAACTTGGATAAAGTATTTCGGCATCTAAGTGTTCTATTCCCATCTCAGTAGAATTTTCGATCTTAGCAGAATCTTCCACCTCAGCAGAAAGAAGACACCCAGAGAGCTAGCAACCAATCTTGTTCTGTCGTTTGTTAACTCTAAACGACACCAAATCCTTCCACACTCACCGATGGTTTGTAGCTCGTTGCTTATGTAACATGGTTACCTATCCACATCCCTTGAACTTGATCGGATTCTTCTACATTAACTCGTTTCCATCAACAAGGTGACTATTCCTAAATAAACGAATCATCAAGGCGAAAGCTCATCAAAACTCCTTCAAAACGGTTCTACTTGACCAGATTCTCCTCCATTGACTCATTTCCATCCACAAGGTGACTACTTCCAAATAAACGAATCCTCAAGGTGAGAATTCATCAAACTCCATCTTTCAATTGACTTTAAGATAGTAAGTCAACATAGCAAATCTCATTCCTTCAACTCTGAACCTTTTCATGACCATTGATCTTGGTAAAGAATCCTTTCATTTTCGAATTATGGCGTGTTTTCGTTATAGTACCAATAGGTAGTGTTGACGGAGGGAAATCTTAGTGTTGACTCATAGGACACCCTGAAATTCAAACACTAAATTCGATGCATGCGGATTAAAGATGCAAATGAAATGTAACACGTATATCACGTAAATGCAACAATTAGTTGTAATTTATAAAGCACATAAAACAAGATGTCGCATAATCAAAGTCACAATGTGCACACAATCATATAATCACGAAACAATTCACGCCGAAGGGTCAAAATATCAAGTCAAACAAATGCAATGCGCAGTTATTCCTATGCCGTACGACCTAGACAGACTCAACACGACTCAAGAGCTCGGTTTTGCAACCTAGAGCTCTGATACCACTTAAGGATGTAACACCCCAAACGGAGGATGCCACATCCCCCGCACTAAGATCCAGACCCGGTCACGAAATGGAAAGTCCATGCCCGAATCCGAATCATAGCGAACGGGAGACCAACTCACACACTAGGCTAGGCGGATCTAACTTGACAAACTCAGAGTGCGGAAGCAATTAAAACCAACAACAATAGATAGCGGAAGCATTTAAAACAAAACATGCAAAGCAGGTGACGGGTTCAACTAGCATAGATACCTAATCCCGAATATCGACATACATAATCCAACATAATAAACAACATAAATATCATCAATATCTAGTAACAACCAAATACTAGTTTACTAACCCCATACGGGTTGAAGTCTAAATAGAACATAAACATAATCTGCAAATGTGAAACATAAATACATAAAATAAGTAGAGTATGCGATAAATGCATCCTAACACCTACTAGACTGACAAGTGTGACTCAGAAGACTCACTTCCGCCTAGCTCAAGCCAAAAGAACCTGCAACTAAAAGATAAAATGAGGTGTCAGTCAACTGACTGAGTGAGGGGGCTAACGCACACCCACAATATATATATAGAGCACAACACATATCATAAGGGTGGACTCATGAACCGGGATTAGGGTTTTGCACGCCAAAACAGTTGAAATACCCAAAATAGTATAAGTTTGGAAAACCATTTAGAGAAACCTATCCCGTTTCACAAATCCCAGATATTCATAACATATACCCGGCGAGTACGGGCTTCCAACCTTTACTCCTCATAACTGAACAGAACATAAAGCAGAATCAATCCATCCTCTACTCCAATGATGGAAGAGCCACGCGTTGGCCCTAACCATCAATAACATACATACAAACCCTCAAGGGGTAGCGAACCCACAAGAGTCCTCCCCGGCTGTACACCGAAGGCTCAAGATATCACGCCTCCCTCATCGCCCTAAGGTCGCGCAATGATATCTCAAATGGAACTAGCACAGTGGCTTATCCGACGGCCCTATACCGTGCCGGTCTCCACTCGTACCAGCTCCTGGATCCACATAACATAACATAACATATACCAACTTTCATGGCAATCTCGCTACATAATCATAACATAACTTAACTTTCCGAAACAGCTTACATATGCTTTCATATCTAACTTTCCAAAACAGAGTTGTTTCACAAGGTCATAAACATATCATATCCAACACATACGTATATAATAGATATACTCGCATGCAGGGGTTGAAATCAGCATATTAAGGTCATAGGTCGCATAACTATACAAAATCCTAAACCTCACCTCGTGAAAGTAGAGTCTGAGAGTGTGAAGGGCCAAACACTCTAAACCTCAGGCCCACCGGCACCACCAAACTCTGTGATAAGGCATACAGAAACCCAGACTTAGACTCTATATGAACCAAACAAGACGCACGGCGTTGCTCAACATGATCGTGATTATGCATAAGTGTTCATGTTGTGCTTGGATAAGGTGTCGTGGTCATTCAAGGCATATCAATGCTCAACAAGATCATATTTACAAGCAACCATCATGCAATTCCATATCCAAAGATGCAAGATCAATTTAGGAAGTCAATGTATTCACGAAATGCATATTAAATCATCTAATGTCACAGGGTTCAATTATAATATTAGAATTAAGCATCAAGTTCATGTCGAGTTATAAAGTGCATAAGTAAGAGCAACTTGATCATATAAACATACAAAGTCGTTGTACGTAGATGGCATGCTTGATACAAATAAAGAGTGCATTTAATTCACTTAAGATCATACTTTACGACTTCACTACATGTTTGGTACACAAGCTCAAGTCACATACATAGTTGCATAAATATTACACTTACATCCCCTAAGTTATTTATAAAAGTTTAGAATTATTACACATACATCCCCTTAGTTGATTACTAAGCATAATTGTTCATTTAAAGTGTTTATACAATTATTCAACTAGGAATTAATTACTTACAAACATGACAATTATCAATTTATCGTAATTCATAATATACCATTTTCAAGTAGTAAGAGTAAATCAAGATATTACAATTCTAACTCCTATCATGCATAAAGTCTCAAGTTGTTCAAGCATCCTTTATGTATCTAAATTTAATATTGGAAACACAATTTACAACAAACATAACATTGAGAACGTCTCAAATTCATATAGAGAAATCACAACATGTTCGTTCTTCTAAAATATCATTCAAGTTCATTTAGTCACATAAAAGATTAGTTTCTAGATATTACACTAACACCTCTTCGTACTTAACAAATAGCGTAAATTCATCACATCGGGATTCAAATTGTAAATCGAAACATTCATACATATCACAATCCATTCAACACATGTTTTCATATACGATTGGAATACATCTCGATCAACAAACCAACAATAACCAATTTATTTGCACTTAAAACAATTAATTCAAATAATCACAATTACGCAAAATAATTCGTAATAAATAAACCGAGTGTCCGATTAACGAACGGAAAGTGGCGTTGAACTCACCACAACGAGATGAACATTCTGACCAAACGCCGCCGGAACGCCACCACTGTAGCTACCGGAATTTGGCCGGACCGCCGACGGGCCGCCGTCAAAAGTCGCCGGAAAAATCCCGAAAAAATAATTCCTGAATGAAGTCTTCGTGCCCGTTCTGAATCCTCAATCAATTTCTGGAAATTCGAAGCCGATTGTCCTAGATCTGAAATCTAAGAGCACGAAAACCCTAAATCTTCAAACTCAAATTACTTCCAAACCGGTGAACCAAAATGCGATCCGAAAGAGGTGTTGACTTACCCATGATGAGCTCTTCGAAAGCCCTAGGGTAGCTTTCCGGAAAAATCCTCGGAGCTAGTGCCGCCGTTGCACCGCCACTTTGCCGCCGCCGATCCGCCGCCAAACCACCGAATCTGGAGTCGCCTGATCACAGGTCACTAGTTCTCGTCGTTCCGAACAACTTTCGTGAAGAGCCCGAGACCAAAAGATGGCCGGAAAAGGCCCCCGTTGGCCGCCGAAGTTTCTGCCGCCGTTGCTACAGTAACTCGCGCCGCCGCCGCGAGCTTTGGGCGGCGCGTGCGGCGCCTTCGCTACTCCGATGGCCGCGTTTCGAACGTCAAACGAAGCGCCTGGAAGTCCTCTGTCTGGGCATGGGGCGCGTGCATCAAGGAAGTGGCCGGAAACCGCCGCGAAATGCCGGCGAAGTGGCGGCGGTCTGACAGCTCCGCCGCTGCTACTGAAATCCGCCCATAACTCCGCCACCGTTCATCGTTAGGCCGTGAAATTGGTACTCTTACGTCGGTCTCGCCGAGATAATCGAAATGGACTATTCGTTTGTTGAATTCCGTCGAGAAACGATCGAGTTATGGGCTCGTAACCGAAGCCGCGCATAGTGACCCGCGGGAATGAGAGAGAGTGAGAGAGGAGAGAGAGAGAGAAAAGGGATTGGGAAAAATGTGTCTTGTGCACAAGCTATATACAACCGGGTATCCTTATCGCGTAGCAAGTAATAGCGCGTACAAATAATCGTAAATAAAATTGGTAAAGTTACGAATAAACATTCAAGCTCTGAATTAATTTTACAAATTAAAATGAAAGAGATAGATTTACCAATTAGAGTTTAATTCAATTTAATTTTAGAAACCTTTCGTACAATTTAACGACATTTCGTAAACACATGATTGACAATTAATCTCAAGTAATTCAAGTAAACCGAAATTAAACAAGTTAAGTAACTTGATGGATTTAAAATCAACTTGACAATTATTTCATGGAATAAATTTGAATTAAATCAAATTAGATAGTTATGGTTAAATATACTTGTAATTAATCAAGTTGGCAATTAATCTTAGAATAATTCGCATGAACACATATTAAATTGGATTTACATTAAATTACATAATTCAAGAACTCTTAAATTAAACACGCACAAGTGTAGAGACTTACTTGTTGATGTCGTAAGAACGCCCTTCGAGAAAACGGGGCGTCACAGTTGCAATCTGTGCCGCGAGGTCGGGATTGATTTCTTGAGGTTTGGTTTCAACAATTTCTGACATGTTTGGTTTTGTGCAGATTTTGGCTAACTAGGGTCGAGAAAGGTATAGGGACGATGATGTTTTAGAGCTGAGTCCCAAGAAGGTTAACACTACTCTTGATACCATGTTAATTGTAGAGAGTAGGTATTACTTTCATTGATTCTTGTAATTGTGTAAGGATTACAGTGGAGAAGAGAATAATATAGAGCTAGAAATCCCTACAAGTCAGGGATTGACAAATCACGTCTAAATAGGAAAACTAGCAATTATCCCAAATTTACTCTTATTTCCTAACATCATTCATGTATTATAAGTTTCATCATATTATATACATCACATTTCTATGCATTTATATGAATTATCATTTATGTTAATTATATGAGGTAAGTGATTTAATTGTATTACATGACATTTATTGCTTCTTTGTGTAAATTTATGGACTTAATTGCATAATATGGATTGGAGCTAAGTGGTCTTTTGTGTAGAGATGGTACTTAATTGCATGAATTTAAATTAGAGAAGGACTTAGTTGCAAGTTGTGATAAGTCATATGAGTTAGTGGAAGACATTTGTGTATATCTATACATTACATACATAATATATCTTATGTATATCATATTCCCCACATTTTCATTTCATCACATTTCATCAAAGTTCACACACTCACACCTACTAAACACCGATCCAAACACCAAGGGAGGAGGAAGGAGGATTTCACCATATTTCGAGCTTTAATTCAAGGAGAGAATTACACAAGTTGAAACATCATCATCTTCATCACCTTCATCCTTTCTTTCTTCATAAATAAGGTAGATTGAGAAGTACATGATTTCTTGATTGAAGTAGGGTTTGTTGATTTGAATGTAAATCCTTGTTTATTTATGATTAGAAGCATGCTTAGGATCATTAATCTTGAAAGCTTGCATGATTTCTTAAATAATATGGAAGTTGGAGTTCATGATTTTATATGGGTTTTTGATTGATGATTCCTTGATGATTTGAGCATGGTTTAATGGATTACTTGATTCCTAATTGATATATATGAGTTATATGCAAGATATATGATTGTTTGGAGCATTTTGGTTGAGTTTGCTTTGGGTTTTCATCCCTTTTCTTCCTCCCCCGAAGCTTCCCCTGTTTTGCCCCTTTTTCCACCTCTGGAACAGTACCCGGGCGGGTAGTTTTCCCCCGAAAAGCTTCTGGACTGCTTACCCGGTCGGGGAACTTTTCCCTTGAATTTTACCCAGCCGGGTACTCCCTCATCCGAACTCCAAATGACCTGATTTTTGATTTGTTGGAAAGATCTTGAAGTCTAGAACAACCTCCAATTGGAATCACCGCAATATCTTTTCCCATTTGTGAGATATTATCAATTCTTTTTGGTGTCGCTGCTTTCCCGACAAACTGCACTCGCCTAACTTCAAGCTTACGCCATTTTCTCCTCGCTTTGAACTAGAAAACGAGCCATATACCATTTTAAAGGTCTACTTGTATAGTTTCATTTCCAACAAGAAAAACTTAATTCCAACTTCTATATCTCAAGATATTCCAGTTTTCCCTCAGCATGTACATTTCCAAAAATTGTCAGTTTTGGCCAAACTTCACCAAAACCCTTCTTATCGCATCCTTTTCACTTCCTTGGCTCCCCTATGTGACTTATATGATAAATGTACTTGAATAATTGATAAGTATGCTCCTAATTGACATTCCTGGATTGTTATTGCATTATATATTGATCATGACTTTGCCGTGCGTCGTAAATGGTTCATAAGAGTAGTGTCTCACGAACACTTGTCCTTGTTATACAGATCACGTTCCCGGTGATGAGGAGCATGCTCCTTAGGGTGTTTCCTTGCTTGTTTTGGTTGGTAAAGTAAAGGTGAGGTTTAATTTCTAGTTATATAGAACCCGTACAACCCTTATGTGATGTTTTCGACTAAAATGTACATATATATATCTAGAGTTTTTCGAACCTAACGATTGCAAGCAAGTCACACTTATGCAAAGCAATGCATGTAGTGTGATTAGCACCATGATCATGCAAAGCAATGCATGTATCGTGATTAGATCGTGACCTTATTGATTTTCAACTGATTTCATGGAATTTATTGATTTAACTAAACGGATTGATTAATTATTTTGGGCCCCCGAGGGTAGTGTATTGAGCCAACCGAGGAAGCAAGGGCTGACGGGTAACTCTTGCACTATCCTCACCAATTTTGGGATCACCTCTGAATCCACCAGGAGGTTTGGTGGAGGAAGAAATCCCGTACGTGGAGTCATGTTCCCGACGTACGTAGCATGGATGGTTAGGGCCTTGCAAACCCACCATCACCCGGAGTAAAGGAGTTCCTGAAATTGATACGTGTGCACTTTAATTAAATTGCATGATCACATGATAATTACACAAGCATGTAATGTTCACTATTGGTGTAAGGTTGGAGAATTGCCCTTACTCGCCCGGGCCACGGATTAAATTGATAAATGATTGAATTGTCAAATTGAATAGTTGTAATCTCGGGCGAAGATTATTCCTTATTCAACCTATATTGTTTCATTTGTAAAAGCTTTACCCGGGATTATAACTTGCATGTTAATTGCGTTAATATTTATTCTTAAACCCCTCACTTAGTCTTTCATAGACTGACACCTCACATTTTCAGTTTTGCAAGTTGAGTGCTAGGCGGGGTCGAGTCAGGTCTTTACCTTTGAGTCTAGCATTTCATTTCATGTATGGATTTTGGAGTTTCATGTTAGTGGTTTTTGGATATTTATACATGTGTGATGTATAGGAGATGATAATGTATTGATAAGTGTTGGTACCTACTACTATATATATACTTTTGATGTAAATATGGTACCTATAAGTATTGAATGTTATTGCTTCCGCTTTTATTGATACAATTTTTTTAGTGGTATTAATTGAGGGTACCCGCCTAGCTTTTGAGTTTTTATTGTCTCCCGTTCGCTATAGTTTCGGTTCATGTATGAATTGTCCGTTTCATATGTGGATTGAGGCTATAGTGCGGGGGATGTGGCGCCTAGCGTTCCGGGTGCTACACTCCCGCCTAGCACGAACTTGCAAAACACTGAAAGGTTGAGGTGTCAGTCCAACACGGACTGAGCGAGGGGTATAAATAAATATTAGCGTAATTAACATGCAAGTTCTAATCTCGGGTAAGGTTTTTAATAAAGGAAACAATATAAGTTCAATATTAGAATAGATCTCGCCCGAGATTACAACTAATCCATTCAATCAATACAACGTTATCGATTCAATTCAATTCAATCAGTGGCCCGGCGAGTGAGGGCAATCTCCAACCTTACTCCAATTAGTGAACAATACCATCTTTAGGTTTTATTTCAATAATTATCATACGATCATTAGTGCACATTTAGCATTTTCACGAACTCTTTCTTCCTCCGGTGATGGTGGGATTGCAAGGCCCAACCATCCATGAACGGTGTACGTCAGGAACATGACTCCCACGCACGGGATTTCTTCCTCCACCAAACCTCCTGGTGGATTCAGAGGTGATCCCAAAATTGGTGAGGATAGTGCAAGAGTTACCCGTCAGCCCTTGCTTCCCCGGTTGGCTCAATACACTACCCTCGGGCCCATGTGAACACGACATGTTTACTCGCCAAAACACGATCAATCACGATAACACAATTATTCAATAGATCACGAAATCATTTGCAATCGGTAGAGATTTTGAGAAAGATATATATATATATATACATTTTAGCTGAAAACATCACGTAGGGTTGTAAGGGTTCTATATATCTAGTAATTAAACCTCACCTTTTCGAACAACCGAAAGCAAGAAGAAACCCTAAGGAGCGTGCTCCTCGTCTCCCGGACCGTGATCTGTCCAACAAGGGACAAGTGTACGTGAGACTCGACTCGAATGAACCAATTACGATGAACGGCATGTTCAATTAGTGTTAATCATGCAATAATAATTAAGGAATGTTAATTAAAAGAATAATTATCATTAACCATGTTTATAACTGATGTAAGTCACATACGGAAGCCAAAGAAGCGAAAAGAATGCAATATGAAAGGTTTTGGTAAAGTTTAGGAAGACTTGACAATTTTGGGAAAATGCACATGTTGTGGGAAAACTGGAATATCTTAAATTCTAGAAGTGGGAATTGATTTTTGTTTGTTGGATATGAAAGTAGACACGAAGACCTTTCCGACGGTATATGGCACGTTTTCTAATTCAAAGCGAGGGGAAAATGGCGTTGGTTCGAAGTTGGACAAAATGCAGTTTCTGGAGGGGTCGCGGGCGCGACCATTTTTACTCTATTTTTTGGTCGCGGCCGCGACCTAATTTTTCTCGAATTTTTCATGTAATTTTTCAAAAGTCGAAAGTTGGCCAAAATTGGGTCGCGGGCGCGACCTGTTTTATGTGTATTTTCGGTAGCGGGCGCGACCTTCAAGTTCTGAAGAAAAAACAGAGCAGAAACAGGGGAAAATGCACGAACCACACCCCATATTACCCAAAACACCAATTCTCATGAACCAAATTGTTATATTTCTGGAAATCATCATGCATATATGTTTAAAACATCATAAAACACCAAATAAACAACCAAATCACCCATGATCATCAAGAATCTCCACTTTCAAACTCATATATAGTTTCATGATATAACTTCAATTCCTTTAAGAATTCATGCATCAAATCATGTTATGATCATGTATTCATGTAGTAAACAACATATAACCCACATATCTCAACAAATTACTAACCCTAGCTTCCATATAATTTATCAAGAATTTTCATATTCATGCCTACACCAACCTTGGATCAAATAGAGGAAGGAAGAAGATGATAATGGATGCTTGAGCTTCCAAACTTGAATTTTCTTGAAAACTTAATTGAATTTGATGAAGTCTCTTCTCTTTTCTTTCTTGGTTGTGGTTCGGTTATGGAGGAAGCAAATGTGATGAAGTTTTGGATGAAAATGAAGAATGGAAGCATGAAGAAAGCTCTTTACATGATTCATCATATTTTGAAATTGGTGAAAGTCCACAATTTGCAATTTGATCCCTCATTTGTATAAGTTATGCAATCAAGTTTCATTCCTACAATTTTACTCACTTTGGTCCAAGAATGCTTATGCAATTTGGTCCTTAAATTTAAAAGAATGATCATATAAGGACAATTTGGTAATTAAATCACACTTGGCAATTAAGTCATGAAATAAATTCTCAATTTGATATGATTTCATATAATTTCACATAAAAATTAATAAAATGCATTTTATATTATTTCACGTAATTTACACATTAACGGTAATTTCATGTAAGTTATTGAAACATAATGCATTGAACGTTAAGAAATTTATAAGATATCACATAATTCATAAATGAAAAAATCGGGGCGTTACAGTAGTTGCATCTTTAACTTGACACTTTTCCTTGTTTGTTGAATTATAGGCTTGCCTTGAAGTTGTTGGTCACTTCTCGTTACCCACGGTCTTCTAAATCTTTAGAATTCCCTGGAATCAACTTGTACTTATCCACGACCCGAAATTTAAATTTTTTGAACCCATTCCTTTCCCAATTATCAATCCTTAAGTGTTGTCCGGATTTTCTCCATAGTTATCTCCTTGATCACAATTTCCTTGACTTTTCTTAGAGAATTGATTTCCAAATATGGTCCTAGTCTTTACCATAGTTATTATCTTTGATCACAACCCGAAACCTAAGTATTTCCAATTCCTCTTCTTTTCCCTCTTCCCGAACTCAGCTTCTAATAATTTAATTTATGTGGAAGTCCTTCGTTGATGATTGTGTTATTCACCATTCATTAACCCTATTTTATTCCGAACCTTCTATCTCAACTTGGCTTCAATTAACTTGATTTACTTGGAAGTTCTTCCTTGACGGTCCTTGTTATTGATTTTCCAATGAACCTTTCTTGCCTTAAACTTACTTGAAGATTTTCACCTCTTTGTTGATTAGAATCTCAGATTTAACACCTCCAAAATTCCTTCGCTCCGTATTTCCCACTTTAACCTCTCCACATAGTAATGCATCTTGGATCCCAAAATCAAATCAATCGAGCCGAAGATGGAATCATGAATATCTTAACTTTCCATGAACTTGAAACCACTATCTCTATCCTTTCCTTTAAGTTCCACTTATCCAACTTCTTTCTTTACCCAAAATCCATAGTATCTCGATTCCCGATAGAGCTACATTGGTTACCTCCATGTTCTATTCTTCTCTCTTACTTTAAACCTAAAGATTTTCCCCTCCTTGTTGACTAAAATTCTCGAATTTATTATCTCCAAGATCTCTTTCCCTCCATTCCTCGATTTGGACAGTCCCGTGGAGTCCGATTAATTAACCTTCCCTATGACATAGGGGTATATGTTGATCTTATGGTGATTAAACGTCACACCCCAACTCCACCTCTTGAATGTTCCTCAATCTCATTAGAGCTTGTAAATCATTCCATAATTTAACCTTTTATTCCGGATCCTCACCTTCGAAGCATAACCCCATCAAGAAAACCATGACTCCCAAACTCTTTTGTATACTTTGCGGTGCATTCCTTGTAACTCCAAAGCGAGCGAAGGAGTTGACGGTAAAGAAATGTTGTTATCGAAATTGGTCGTAATTTGACATGATCTTTGTAGCCTATAATCACAACTTGCCTCAAATATAGATGCATGGGGTTAATGATTGCGTATGGCACATAATTATCATTTAAACACATATTAGATACAAAATGCAGAAATTAATTCAACTAAATGAAAATTAAAACACATTGAACATATAAAATTCAAGCAACGTGAAATCAATCAATCAACAATTAATGCCAAGAATCAGTACAATGTACAAGTTATCAAGTAGCTCAAGGATGTTCAGGTAAATTCAAATAAATTCAAATAAGTTCAAGTAATTCCAAATAAGATGCAAGACTTGCAATTAATAAATAATCCTACGCAGTTACACCTAAACTTGACACGACACGACGCTAGAACCGCGGTTTTGCAACCGGGCTCTAATACCACTTAAGATGTAGCACCCCTAAACGCATGGAGGTACCACACCCCCGCACTATAGGTCGATCCACATACGAAACGGCCAATCCATACGTGAACCACCCTACAGCGAACGGGTGACAATGCAATACACGACAAGCTAGGCGGGATTACCAACATATGCAATAAAACAAAGCGGAAGCAAAAACTAGTTTCTATCAAATACATCCATTTAGCATTTCATGTCATTTCTCAGTTACAAAATAAAATATACTCCAACTTCATATATCAATACATTATCATCTTCAAATAAATAATAACAACAATTATAGTTTCATGATTAACAATAAATACTCCAATACACGAACCATAATTGACTCGACTACATGAACCGGACTCGACTCGACTCGACTCGACTCCCGCCTAGCGCGCACCTGCAATAACCTGAAAGGTGGAGGTGTCAGTCTGTGAAGACCGAGTGAGGGGTTTAAATACATATTAGCGCAGATAACATGCAAGTTATACTCTCGGGTAAAGATTTATAAAAGATACATTCATAAGTTCAGGAACAGAGTACACTTCGCCCGAGAATACAACTCTCAATATTAAACACTTGTTCATTTTCATGCAATCAATACATGGCGAACTCTAAATGTACATGAACATGCTTGCTTGATTATTAAACAATAGGTGATCACGCAATTCAGTTACCATGCACTCGTGCAATAGTGTCATCATATAACACGTTCATGGAATGGAAATCATGCAATAACCCGAGGACAATCCGCGGTGCCGGATTCATCCTCAGTCTCTTTCGGCTCACGATAGGGTTTGTTCCTCCTGTGGTTGGACGGACAACCACTAGCTCTAAGACCAGCCCAGCGCCCTCACTAAGGAGAACCTGGCCAGGAGAACACATGTACACGATGGGCTTTGTTCTTCCTGTGATTGGACGGACAACCACCAGCCGGAAGACCAGCCCAGCACCCTCACTAGGGAGGACCTGGCCAGGAGAACACATTTACTAGATAGGGTATTGTTCTTCCTGTGGTTGGACGGACAACCACCAGCCCGAAGACCAGCCCAGCGCCCTCACCTAGGAGGACCTGGCCAGGAGAACGCATTTACTTGCTTTCATGAACATGGCTTGCTTGATTTATGAACACTAACCTAACTTACTTGCTTGATTCATGAACAATAAAATACTTGAAATGATAAGTGATTTCATGAAATTATAAATATAAATACCTTTGGCCAAAAATCACGTAAAGGTTATACGGGTTCTATATAACTAGAAATTAAACCTCACCTGACAGGCGACACACGACTCGTGAATGCGTGAACGTGCTCATACTCGACAATCTCCGCCCTGGAGAATAACTGGACAAAAAACGGGACAATGTACGTGCATGAGACCTCAATTCAAGAATATTACTTCATATAAGACGCACGGTGTGATCAAGTACGAGACATCGCGCAATAAACAATGTAGCATCTAAATATCACGTTTTGGCATGTAATCAATCATATAATTCACATATGGGAGCTAAGAGAATGAAGGAATGCAATAATAAAGGTTTTGGTGAAGTTTAGCAAAAACGGACAATTTTAGAAAATGTACAGGTTGAGGAAAAACTGGAATATCTTTAATTCTAGAAATGGGAATTGAGTTTTGTTTATTGGATATGAAAGTAGACATATAGACCTTTCCAACGCTATATGGCATGTTTTCTAATTCAAACCGAGGTGAAAATGGCGTTGGTTCGAAGTTGGACAAAATGCAGTTTCTGGCGGGGTCGCGTCCGCGACCAAAAACCTTCACAAAATGCGCGACCAAGTATTTTTGGCCGAATTTTCTCCAATTTTTCAAAACTCGAAACTTGGCTAAAATGGGGTCGTGGGCGCGACCAATTTTGGCCTATTTTTGGTTGCGGGCACGACCATATACGCAACAGCAACAAAACAGGGGAAAACAAGCAAATCCGAACCAAAATCAACCAAAACAATCATAACACCAAGTTCCAACCATAACAATTATTTCATATCATCAAATACACATTATACTTCAACCATCTATCAAACTAACCAAGGATCATGCATCAAATTGTCAAGAATCAAGCTTAAAACCCATAACATACACATGCTTCCAATCTTCATGAAATCCAAGAATTTCATGCAAAGTTCACTCCAAATGATCATCAACATGCTCTCTACTCCAATCATGCAAGAATTCATCCTCAAACTCATAAATTCATACTTGATCAAATATTCAAGAATTTAACAAAATTCCTAATTTCTACCTTAGATCAAAGAAGAAATGGAAGAGATGATGATATGTTGTTGATGATGATTCTAGCTCTTCAATTCCTCAAAACTAGCTTGAATTATGGATGAAATCTTCTTCCCTCCTCAAGGTGTAAATATCGGTATTTGGTGTGTGTGTGTGTGTGATTTTTCTTGATAAAAATGGAATGTAATAGAATGAAGAGGAAGAGTTATAAAATATCCAAAGTCTTCCAAAAGATGAGATGAGTCACCAAATTTTGCAACCAAGCCCCACTAATATTTGAATTACTTCATTCAAGTTCCATCTCTAACAATTAGTTCATTTAGCTCCAAGTCATGAAATATAATTGAATCCAATAACTCACACAAAAGAACAATTAAGGACATTTAATTCAATTAGATCACTTAATTCATACAAATAAGCACGTTATCAATTAGTGCACGTAATTTCCACGTTAATGATAATTCATATAAGTTTATATAAACATAATGTATATAATGTCATAAATTATAAAGTAACATATAATATCACATAATGATTGTATGGAAAAACCGGGGCGTTACATCAACGGATCGGACCGACGGATAGGGTCGGACCGGACTGGACACCTGGCATCACCAGGACTAGCCACGTGTCGAACCGGACGGGTCTAAGCCAGAAGCCCTAGAGCCGCGTGTACAGTGCACGCGCCGCCTTTAGGCAGCGAGTGAGGGCGCGTTCGGCATCCTATCGGCGCGTGGCTGGTGGCGCTGAACTAGTGGCGACGAGACCTTGAACGTGGTGCGCTCAGATTCCGTCAATTTTGCAAGTTGAACAAGTGGGAGTGCAAAATGACTAAATTACCCTTGTATTTATGCCCGAAATGACCTTTTTACCCATGAACTTTTGCCTATAAATAGGCTGATCCTTGGCATAATTTTACACACAAGTTTGGGAGAGTTTTTGGCTAAGTTCTCGGCTTTGAAACCATATCCCTTTTCTCCTAGTTAATTCCGATTTATTTTGGAATTAATTTTAATTAGGTGTTTATGTAAAACGCCTAATTTCGGGAGAGTAAACCCTGAAAAGGGTTTTCTAGTTTAAAGTTTTATTTTCTCTAAGTATTTAGAGAAATACTTTCGGAGCCCACTCGGGTTTCTCTGGGGTTATTGCAGGGAAGCTCTGCCGGTTTCACGAGGAGATCGGGTATCGGGTTCTCGGGAGGTGAATTTGGGAGCTGGAAAAATACCGTTAGATAGCCATGTTTGCAGTACGGTAATATTTTTCAATTATATTATTTTAAGCATGATAAATTATATGCTCTTAAGTGTTAATTGCATGTTAGATATTTATCTGCTTAAGTGATTTAAAATTTATTATCAATTGCATGTATATACTTGAGTAGATCCGGCTAGTCTTCCACTATTGTATTAAAATGTTTTAGAAATAATTTAATACTTGTATTATTAACAAAATTTTAAAATGTGGTCCTAGATCGCTACTATTCTGGGCCCACCACCCAGCACCTAGCAATACAACTCTGGTAACGCCCGTTACCAGAGGCAGTAGGAAGAGATTTTTGGCGTAGGAGGGGTAACGTCCGTTACCCCTGGGCAGAAGGAAAGTGGTAACGCCCGTTATCACTTATAAAAGCACGAATATGATTTAAAGCCTGTAATGGGCGTTAATGATGGTTGTGCATGGAGAGGTAATGCCCGTTACTGGTGTCGGCGAGCTGAATTTTAGGCTGCTATTTAAATTTGTTTTGGAGTCTTTTTGGAGGACTTCTTCTTTGGTTTTTGACCTAGTTTTTTAGAGAAGAGACACAGAGCTTGGCAGAGTTGTTCAGAGAATTTCGAGAAGACGAAAGAATCGAGTTCTTAAACAATTTCAGTTTTTTCCGATTTTATTTATTGCTTTAGTTATCAAACTAATTCCTCTAAGTTTGGTTTTAATTCGTTTTTCTTATGTTAGATTTGTTTTTCCAGAGTTTATTGAATGTTTAGAGTTTGGTTTATGAAACTTTGTTTAAACTTGATGAACATGAATTTCTTTAATGCAATTTCCTTTAGTTTTATGAGTTTTGAGTTAATTATGAGTAGCTAATTCCCTAGGGCTAGGGGAGTGATGATGAATGCATGATAAGTGTTTGATATGATGCTTGAATGACTTGTGTTAATTCTTAGTTTGAAAACTGATTCGAATTGAATTGCGATGGCCTGGTCACCCTTAGCATAATCTAGAATTACCTGAGAATTGAGAGGTTGATGGTAATTGAGATAGTTTTCATAACTAGTAGATTTTAGGAATGCAAAGAGATTTGGTTCTTAATCTATACAACGGTAAATCTTTTTCCATGCCAAGCCGCTAGAATTTGATTTGCACTAGTCTTGGTCTTGTTGGTTTAATTAATTCATTAATGATTGCGAGAGCAACGTTGAGCTTAATTGAGCACTTGGTTATACCTTGAGAGAGGATAATACAAATTTAAGTGACTAGGTTGTAGAATTACACTTGTCAAACGAGTATTATATTGAATCCTGAATGCATAGTCATTACTCTCCAGCCTGTTTAAGTTATTGAGTTTAATCTAAGTGTGTTCAATTCTTTTAATTGCTTTGCTTTAGTTAATCGTTTAGTTTAGTTTTAGTAGATTAATAAACAACTTGATCTAGTTCGGTCTCTAGATTAGAAAAGGATATTGAGTAGTGATTGATTTTCCTTCCCTGTGGTACGATCCTGTTGTGCTACGCATATATCTTAAGTGTACACTTGCACAATTGGTTTAACTTAAAATCTTACAACAAGTTTTTGGCGCCGTTGCCGGGGAAGGCGTTTTAAATCAATATTGCTTAAATATTTTGATCTAGTGCTTTAGACCATTACTTTACCTTGTGTTTTGATCTTAGTTATTGTGGAATTAAGCTAAGGTTTTTCTTTGCTGTTGTGCAGGTCTATAGTGCATGCGACAATCTTAAGATTCGGAACTAGTTCCCTACGATCCGGAAATTGAGAGAACACTCAGCGCTGTTAGGAAGAAGAAAAAGCAAAGCAAGAAAACACTAACTGAACCAATGGCTGTAGATCCTAACAATGCAAGAGTGTGACACCCCGTTCGTTCGGACGTACTGGTTTGTACCACGTGTGAGTTTATTTTCCGTAATTGTATTTATTTTCATTTTTATTTGATGCATTCGTATTTTATTTATATTGCTTTCTATATGAATTATTTGAAATTATATGAAATATGTGATTTAAATGTCAAGAAAATGCTCTAAGTGAAATTATGATATGTGAATTTTATTCCCGAGCATGCTAATTTCGTGAATTATGTGAAATACGTAATTTAAGGATGTAATTGCATGATTTTAAAATATGTGGACTTAATTGAAAATTTGGTTTTGGACTAATTTGTAACTTTTTTGAAAGTTTTGGTCTCATTTGGAAAATGAGTGATTTTAGTACACTTGTATACATTTTAATTTATATCTTGAGCTATGACACTCGGATTCGAGTGCCATCTTCGGCATTCAACTCCTTTCGACGACCCGGACGCAATGGAATAAGTTTATGTAAAACGCCTAATTTCGGGAGAGTAAACCCTGAAAAGGGTTTTCTAGTTTAAAGTTTTATTTTCTCTAAGTATTTAGAGAAATACTTTCGGAGCCCACTCGGGTTTCTCTGGGGTTATTGCAGGGAAGCTCTGCCGGTTTCACGAGGAGATCGGGTATCGGGTTCTCGGGAGGTGAATTTGGGAGCTGGAAAAATACCGTTAGATAGCCATGTTTGCAGTACGGTAATATTTTTCAATTATATTATTTTAAGCATGATAAATTATATGCTCTTAAGTGTTAATTGCATGTTAGATATTTATCTGCTTAAGTGATTTAAAATTTATTATCAATTGCATGTATATACTTGAGTAGATCCGGCTAGTCTTCCACTATTGTATTAAAATGTTTTAGAAATAATTTAATACTTGTATTATTAACAAAATTTTAAAATGTGGTCCTAGATCGCTACTATTCTGGGCCCACCACCCAGCACCTAGCAATACAACTCTGGTAACGCCCGTTACCAGAGGCAGTAGGAAGAGATTTTTGGCGTAGGAGGGGTAACGTCCGTTACCCCTGGGCAGAAGGAAAGTGGTAACGCCCGTTATCACTTATAAAAGCACGAATATGATTTAAAGCCTGTAATGGGCGTTAATGATGGTTGTGCATGGAGAGGTAATGCCCGTTACTGGTGTCGGCGAGCTGAATTTTAGGCTGCTATTTAAATTTGTTTTGGAGTCTTTTTGGAGGACTTCTTCTTTGGTTTTTGACCTAGTTTTTTAGAGAAGAGACACAGAGCTTGGCAGAGTTGTTCAGAGAATTTCGAGAAGACGAAAGAATCGAGTTCTTAAACAATTTCAGTTTTTTCCGATTTTATTTATTGCTTTAGTTATCAAACTAATTCCTCTAAGTTTGGTTTTAATTCGTTTTTCTTATGTTAGATTTGTTTTTCCAGAGTTTATTGAATGTTTAGAGTTTGGTTTATGAAACTTTGTTTAAACTTGATGAACATGAATTTCTTTAATGCAATTTCCTTTAGTTTTATGAGTTTTGAGTTAATTATGAGTAGCTAATTCCCTAGGGCTAGGGGAGTGATGATGAATGCATGATAAGTGTTTGATATGATGCTTGAATGACTTGTGTTAATTCTTAGTTTGAAAACTGATTCGAATTGAATTGCGATGGCCTGGTCACCCTTAGCATAATCTAGAATTACCTGAGAATTGAGAGGTTGATGGTAATTGAGATAGTTTTCATAACTAGTAGATTTTAGGAATGCAAAGAGATTTGGTTCTTAATCTATACAACGGTAAATCTTTTTCCATGCCAAGCCGCTAGAATTTGATTTGCACTAGTCTTGGTCTTGTTGGTTTAATTAATTCATTAATGATTGCGAGAGCAACGTTGAGCTTAATTGAGCACTTGGTTATACCTTGAGAGAGGATAATACAAATTTAAGTGACTAGGTTGTAGAATTACACTTGTCAAACGAGTATTATATTGAATCCTGAATGCATAGTCATTACTCTCCAGCCTGTTTAAGTTATTGAGTTTAATCTAAGTGTGTTCAATTCTTTTAATTGCTTTGCTTTAGTTAATCGTTTAGTTTAGTTTTAGTAGATTAATAAACAACTTGATCTAGTTCGGTCTCTAGATTAGAAAAGGATATTGAGTAGTGATTGATTTTCCTTCCCTGTGGTACGATCCTGTTGTGCTACGCGTATATCTTAAGTGTACACTTGCACAATTGGTTTAACTTAAAATCTTACAACAAGTTTTTGGCGCCGTTGCCGGGGAAGGCGTTTTAAATCAATATTGCTTAAATATTTTGATCTAGTGCTTTAGACCATTACTTTACCTTGTGTTTTGATCTTAGTTATTGTGGAATTAAGCTAAGGTTTTTCTTTGCTGTTGTGCAGGTCTATAGTGCATGCGACAATCTTAAGATTCGGAACTAGTTCCCTACGATCCGGAAATTGAGAGAACACTCAGCGCTGTTAGGAAGAAGAAAAAGCAAAGCAAGAAAACACTAACTGAACCAATGGCTGTAGATCCTAACAATGCAAGAGTGTGACACCCCGTTCGTTCGGACGTACTGGTTTGTACCACGTGTGAGTTTATTTTCCGTAATTGTATTTATTTTCATTTTTATTTGATGCATTCGTATTTTATTTATATTGCTTTCTATATGAATTATTTGAAATTATATGAAATATGTGATTTAAATGTCAAGAAAATGCTCTAAGTGAAATTATGATATGTGAATTTTATTCCCGAGCATGCTAATTTCGTGAATTATGTGAAATACGTAATTTAAGGATGTAATTGCATGATTTTAAAATATGTGGACTTAATTGAAAATTTGGTTTTGGACTAATTTGTAACTTTTTTGAAAGTTTTGGTCTCATTTGGAAATTGAGTGATTTTAGTACACTTGTATACATTTTAATTTATATCTTGAGCTACGACACTCGGATTCGAGTGCCATCTTCGGCATTCAACTCCTTTCGACGACCCGGACGCAATGGAATAAGTTTCGTAATTTTTCGATGTCGTTTCGACCCCCGACGGAGCAGATTTCAGCCACTCGTACCTTAAAACACCCCTATGGCCTATGTTTGAGCTATAAAACTTAATCCTCATCATTTCCTTGACTTAATTACATCCTAAATCATCCCTTGACTCGTTCATCTCCCTCATAACCGAACCACTTCAGCAAGAAAGCAAAGAAAGGAGCAGCAGTAGCCATTTCCACCATTTCTTGTGTATAAGGGCTCGTTTGAGTTCATCTCCTTCTCCAAGCTTCAAGGTAAGTTAGGATTCTTAATCTCCATGTTCTAAGCTCTAATTTCATCCATGAATTTCTTGGAATAAGCATGAGATTATATGAGTTTGATTTAAGGCATGAATAGTTAGGTTAAAAATGGAATAACTTGATCATTTGAGCTCCTTTCACTTTCGGATTGAAGCATGGATGTGTGTGGCTGTTTTGTGTGAATTTTATGCATGTTTTTCATGGTTTTAGCTGCTGCTTTGTACCCATACCTGCTGCTATGTGTGCTGCTATGTTTTTGAAGGAAAAATAGGGGAATCTCACGCTAGAGTTATGAAATATGCTGAGCTATTTCACCCCTTGTTGCTGTCAGCTGCTGTGTTGATTTTGTGACTGAATTTGCACTGTTTTGCTGCTATTTTCATACCTGTTTGCTGCTCCATTTTACTTCCCCTGCTGCTGCTATGTTTAAGGGTGGAAATAGAGGCTTTTTGCAAGTTTAAAGGCATGAAATGTATTGATATATATCACTCCATAAACTGACAGATGCTGCGGGAATTATGTGACAGATTTGTTGCTATTTTGTGCCTTATTTCATGACATAAATTTGCTTCCTTGTTCATGTTTGGTTGCTACTGCTATACTCTGCATTTTATCCCCTGTTTTAGGTTGTTCGTTGCTACGTTTTAATTTGGAAAAAAGCCATAAATCGAAAGAAAATGATTTTGAGATGACGACCGCGACGTGTATGTGGGGAATTTTGGTCGCGCCTGCGACCTTGTTCTTCATACATTTTGTTCCTGCCTTTGATTTACTTTCCCATGCAATTTCTTCATGTGTGTGCATGGTTTTAACTGTAGTGTGCTTTTGCTGCAACATTTTATAATTTTTTTGTGCATGCATGTGTATGTGTATACGTAATGCATGGAATTTAAAGTGTAAATGGAATTCATTTGTTATTCTTTCCATTTTGTTATTATATATGTATATAATATTAATCTATTATATAATATGCAATTAATATGAGATATATATATATATATATATATATATATATATATATATAATACTTATTTATTATATGATATAATTATAAATCTTTGTTTAATTTTATGATTTTGATTTAAATGAGTGATACATGCTATAAGCCTTATTTTAATTTTACGAATTGATTTATTTATAATATTAACTTGTTATATGATGTGTTATAAGTCTTGTTTAATTTTAAGAATTATCTAAATTGAGATATATGTGTTATCACTATGAACGACATAAGTGTTGCATTCTTGCATCTCATATGCATAAGGTATATACATTCGCATTGCCGTGCGTCTAAGTGGTACATATTTGTGTCTAAGTCTTTAGTGTTACGTTTGTTTGTCACAAGGGTGCTTCCGGGAGGAGTTGTACCTGAAGGTTAAGGTTGTTCGGGGTTGTTTTCTCGCACCACACAACACTCTTTTGTTCAAAGGTGAGGTTTAGATTCTTTTCTTTTTAGTTAAGCGGCCTAAGACCCTTAAATACTCATTTTCTAGCCCGCATGCGACTATATATTATATATATATTGTAACGCCCTGATTTTCATTAATTAATTTCTTACGTTTCATTATAAATTTATAAATTAAAATTTTAGTACACTTTCATGGAAATATATAGAATCATATCATTGGAAAATTATTTCAAGACATAGAAAAATATTTATTATATGAAGCAATTACCGGGAATGCTTTAATTACCCAAAATTGCCCCTACTTGATTATTTTCCTAACTTTGGGGACTTAATTGTATAACTTTTCAAGGACTTAATTGATTATATTTCAAAACCCTACATACTTGATTGCATGACTTCAACTCTTGAGGGACTAAATTGCAATTTAGGCATTTCACATATTTCAAAATTGATGAATCACGTTATATCTCTTCCATAAGGTTCCTTGTTCATTTTCCAACCAAATTCATCGATCATTTGCTTCCCTTTCATAACCGAACCATAAGCCAAGAAAGAGATAGGAGATTTCATCATTTTCATCCAAGAATTTCAAGAAATATTTCAAGATTTGGTAGCTCAATCACCATCATCTTCTTCTTCTTCATTTCTTTCATTTCAAGGTTGGTATTTGCATGGTTGATGAATCTTGATCAAATATGGATTAGTTAGGGTTTGAGAATTATTGCATAAGTGAGTTATTGACTGATTGAAGCATGATTATATGATTTTATCTTGATTTAGAGCTTGAATTATTGAAAATTTTGAGCTTGAGTGATCAAAAGAAGCATGAACATGAAACTTGGAAATCTTGATGATTTTTCATGGTTTATGTGTTTAAGTGATATATTATCATATCTTGAACATATATGCTTGAATATTACCAGAAATTCATGCCCTTTTAGTGATCAAACATGAGCTTTGTTGCTTTGTTAATGTTTCCCGTAGCCATCCCCTGTTTCTGCTCTGTTTTCAGTTGCAGAAACTGGGAACGGCCATTCCCGCCTCAAGGCATTATGGGAACGACCGTTCCCACTCTTTTAATTCAAAGTGGGCTGGCGAACCTGGGAACGGCCATTCCCATTTTGGCCTGCGTGCCGGAAGGGCCGTTCCTAGCCTCAGCATGTTTTCAAAATCAAAAACGTTGGCGCGTTTTAAAGGGCCATGGGAACGACCCTTCCCATTTTCAAAGGGAAGCCAGAACGGCCGTTCCCACATGTCTGACAGAACAAAACTTTCTGCATAAAATCCGATTTTTAGCATGTTGATGCAAGGCATTCTTTGATCCCAAATTGCCATTATATGATTCAATACATGTCAAAACAAGATATTTTCATACCACATTACGTGTTGCTCGTCATCTCGTTGCATTTTCACCGTTCGTCATATTTGGTCTATTTAGAGTCAAGTGTCATGTATACATGTATCCCTTGCACAGATCATCTTCTCGTGACGTGGAGCAGGGGCCGTAGGCCGTGTCTTGACTTGCATTCTGTTGGTAAAGGTGAGGTTTAGCTATTAGTTATCTAGAACCATACAACCTTTACGTGGATTTCGGCCAAATTACATATATATATAGCTTCATAATCGTTTTCCAATAACAAAGGATTTAACAACTACCCGTGTATCGTGTTGCTAGTCGTGTTATTTGAAAGTAAATCGTGTTTGTTGAAAACTAATCGTGTTCATGACAAGCAAGCCGTGTATCGTGTTATCATGATTGAACCGTGATCGTGTTTGGTGAATTATCGTGTATCGTGCATTATGGGCCCGAGAGTGAGTGTTTGAGCCAACCGGGAAAGCATAGGGCTGACAGGTAACTCACACACCTCTCTCACACCGTGGGGATGCCCCCTGAATCCACCAGGAGGTTTGGTGGAGGAAGGAGTCCCGTACGTGGGAGTCATGCTCCCGACGTACGTTGTGTTATCGTGGGTGGTTCGGGCCTTGCAAACCCACCACCAATGGTGAAGGGTGGACTTCGTGTTATTGATCGTGTGCACTATAATGACTTGTATGATAACTTAATTAAATGAAAGTGTAATCCTTGTTCACTGTCGAGGTTGGTTGGAGATCGTTCACGCCCCTCGCCAGGGCCACTGATGGTTATAATAAACATGATTATCGCGTTAAGCTTGACAGTTGTAATCTCGGGCGAGTTCTATGTTATCCTTGCACCTATATTATTTTAGTTACAAAACCTTACCCGAGATTATAACTTGCATGCTACTTGTGTTTATATATACTTATGCCCCTCACTCGGTCTTCACAGACTGACGCCTCCACCTTTCAGGTTTTGTTCGTGGCGTGCAAGGCGGGAGTCGGGTCGTGTCTTTATCCAGCTGAGTCTAGCATAGTGTTTCTTCCCATGTACTAGCATTTCAGAGTATCATGTTAGTAGTTTTGAGCACTTATATGTGAATATTATTTGGAAGATGATAATGTATTGATATGATGATACGATAATATTATGCTTCCGCTTTTGAGTTCATGTATTGGATTTTTTTTGCATTTGAGGATCTAGTCCCGCTTAGCTAGCCTGTTCTTTTATTTGCATTGTTACCCGTTCGCTATAGGTTAGTTTATGTACGGATTACCCGTTTCGTATATGGATTGACCTATAGTGCGGGGGTGTGGCATCTCCACGTATAGGGGTGCTACATCTTAAGTGGTATCAGAGCCCGGTTGCAAAATCGAGGTCCTCGTGTCGTGTCGTGTCAAGTCTAGGTCGAACGGCATAGGACTAATTGGTAATTTGTGAATCTTGCATCTTACTTGGAGCTACTCGAACTTACTTGAATCAATTAAATTACTCGATAACTTGTGCCTTGCACTGATTTCTGCTATTAATCGTTAATTAATTGATTTTGAATTATTTGAATTATGTGTTATACTTGCATCCTCTATGGAATTGCCTGGACCTAGTTGAACTTTATGAATTATGTAAACTAGGTATTTCATTTGTATCTTATGACCTTGCTTACAATTATGTCATTAGCATCCCTTGATCGAACATGCATATCTAGTGTTTCAGTTACAGGATGCCTCAAGATAGATCTCGCCGTGATCGTCCTCCAGGACATAGGAGACATAAACATGATCATTCTTACCGCGCTCCTTCACCCCCTCCTGCTCAAACACAAGATTTCATGAATGCAGTGGTCGGGTTAGTCAATCAGAGACTTCAAGAACGGGTTCCTCCAGCACCACTTGTGCCATTAGCACCACAGGAGAACCCTATCTCCGCTATACTACGGGCATTTCAGAGTTAGCAACCTCTCAAGTTTTATAGGGGCGATGATATCCAGGCAGAGATGTGGTTAAAGGAAGTAGAAAGAATTTGGCAGCTTATCCCGTGTGATACTCAGGAAAAAGCTCGTTGCACTCTTACCCTGATCCAGGGCGAGGCTTACTCATGGTGGGAGAGTACTCAGATTGTATTAGAGGCTGTCGGGGAAGCTATTACTTGGGAAGTATTCGATCGGGAATTCAGAAATAAGTTCATTCCACCAGCTTCCCGCACTCGTAGGTTAAGGGAATTTACTGAGTTGAAGCAAGAAGGGAGATCTGTTGGCGAGTACATTGCAGAGTTTGAGAGACTGTCTCGCTACGCTCCCAATATAGCGAACGATAACTTTCGCAAGGCGACACAATTTGTGCAGGGACTTAGGCCGGATATCCAGGACGCCTTGAAAGCTACTAACACAAGTACCTGGGCAAAGGCTACTACCAAAGCATTAAAGGTCGAGGATTCGGACAATGCAAGGAGGTCTATTCCTCGCTTTGAACCGGGTCCAGTCTCGGGATCAGGACAGGATTCCAATACGATGAAAAGGTCCAATGCTGCTTCAATCTCACTCTCCTAGGAAAGGACCAAAAAGAAAAAGTCCCAAATTGATAAGTCAGCTCCAGAGAAGGTATCTGTTATATTACCATGACGGTCAGGAAAGCCACTCTGCACTTATTGTGGATGGGACACACATACCTATGATGGATGTAGAAAGCGCTTGCGGTTATGTTTCCGTTGTGGAAGTTCTGAGCATCTAATAGATACGTGTCCGAAACGGAAGGAGCGGTCCACCGAGGGTCAGAAATCATCTAACAGGCAAGAACAACGGTGAACGGTACCTTCAAACATGCATATCACGAGCATCATGGATTTATTATTAATATAACTTTTGCTAGCAACAATGTGCTTTGATATGAAGGATAAATTAATGTGATTGGCGTGACTATACTTGCTTCTTATGTGATAAATGCTTCTATCATTGTTTTGGATTGCTACTTGGTGTATGTCCGAGAGACAAGGTTCTCTCATTACGTGCTGAGAGACGGGGCTCTCTCATCCCTTGCCGAGAAACGGGGTTTTCTCATTTCTTGTTTAAGAGACGGGGATTCTCTTATGGTTTGTGCATCATTGAAACTCGACAGTGGACCTGGGGACCAGGTCCTTTTAAGGGGGGGAGAATTGTAACGCCCCGATTTTCATTAATTAATTTCTTACGTTTCATTATAATTTTATAAATTAAAATTTTAGTACACTTTCATGGAAATATATAGAATCATATCATTGGAAAATTATTTCAAGACATAGAAAAATATTTATTATACTTTCAAGGACTTAATTGATTATATTTCAAAACCCTACACACTTGATTGCATGACTTCAACTCTTGAGGGACTAAATTGCAATTTAGGCATTTCACATATTTCAAAATTGATGAATCACGTTATATCTCTTCCATAAGGTTCCTTGTTCATTTTCCAACCAAATTCATAGATCATTTGCTTCCCTTTCATAACCGAACTATAAGCCAAGAAAGAGAGAGGAGATTTCATCATTTTCATCCAAGAATTTCAAGAAATATTTCAAGATTTGGGAGCTCAATCACCATCATCTTCTTCTTCTTCATTTCTTTCATTTCAAGGTTGGTATTTGCATGGTTGATGAATCTTGATCAAATATGGATTAGTTAGGGTTTGAGAATTATTGCATAAGTGAGTTATTAGATTTGATAAGTAATGCACCCCGTCGACTATAATGAGTCGGGAAATGACATTATCCGATGGAGGTTTGAAACTCCGGTGTCGTTCAACTAAGAACTTGTGAGTATAACTCACTTGAATCACAATTCATTCATTTTTTGACTGAATATTTCGAACTACAAGGCTGGAATATAAAGATGCATGCATGGGAATTCTAAGAGACAATTCAGAATTCAAAGAGACAAGCTAATCCCTTCACTTTTCTTGTAGGCTGAATAAAATGGGCTTAACCTAATCGAAATGCATGCAAAATAAATAAAAAGATGGCCCAAAGTATAATATAACAGTTCAGGGCCAAATTACAATAAACTTAACACAATTTGGGCTTAAAATTCTATCACTAAGACATTGAAACAAGGTGGATTGGGTCCAGCTGAATACTTGTCTTCTTCGAGCTAATCTTGAGTTATTTGGATCAAAAGAGATTGAACTTCTTCTTGCATTCTTTTGGACCGTGACCTTGTGATAGGTCCAACATAACTTGGTTCATCTTGAGTTGTGATCATATCATCATTTGGATCAAAGTGTGGCCTTGTTGGACCAAAGTGTGGCCTTGTCTTATGATTCACATCATCCTGATTCCTATCAATCGCGGTCCAGCACCTAATGCTCAAAGTACGAAATGTAAATCAACCTAATGACCATCACGGTCCAAACTAGCATAATAAAATATCACACATACTAAATCCATACATCTCGGAACATAACATAAGTCATAAACTACAAACGTAAACAAGTATAAGCTAGACTCAAGACAAGACTCTCAAAGGACCCCGCCTAGCTTGACTCCAAAACGCGACCTGCGGACACGAATGGTAAAGGAGGTCAGCTCAAAAGGAACCGGTGAGGAGAAGTATACATAATATAATTAACATAAGAAGGTTCAATGCATGCTCAAATCAAAGGTGTTCATGATCCAACTTATTTTCAAAGTAAATGCAAGTTTTAGAAAAATATGGATCATAAACAACACATAACCGGCTCGGCGAGAACGAGCACTCCATCCGATCTTCCCAAACCAAGAAATCAAACCAATCCAACCTTTACACCGTTGATGTCGAGGGTGTGCACCCCCCAAGCATCCATAACATGGAGAATTCGGTCCATGCAACCTAGCTCTCTCCAAGAAAACTTCAACCCTGAAACCTCCCCTGAGTCTTAGTAGTCTTGTCTACAGTGGGAACTTTGGATAAGGACATCCGTCGGCCCTTGCCTTCTCGGAATATCTCTCACCTCCATCCCCGAGCTCAAATTCGATTACCCTAAGCAAGCATCCTTGCGAGGTACATCATAACCTCGCTACACAACTCACACATACATAATATCCAAATAAAAGTTCCAAAGGCATTTTGGGTACTTATCCCATATACGAAAACTCAAGTTCTACTTGTAAACCATTACCATAAGCGAATATCCAATATATGAGCATAGCTCACAAAACATGGCTTATTAAGCCTATATATATATATACGTTTGAAAACGGGAGTTTAAAACCAATAAATATGAAAGGCTATAGGTGTCCACAGGTTTGAAAACATTTTACATATATATAACTCCTCACCTTTACCAAGAACCTCGAAGACCAAGCACGAACAAGGAAGGTTATAGGTCCGGAGACTCACCACCTAACAAGACAATGTACCAACAAAGGTAAGACTCGACTCGAAACCCAACAAGACGACGCACGGCTTTGACATGATTGCAAATATGCTAATGATGTGCAAGGAATGTTCGACGATGGTATATATTGGGAATTATGACCACATTGCATCAGATAAGTCATGTATCAAGTTCACGAGTCATATGTAATACGCGGCCTATGAATCATACTTAACACAATTTAATTAAACGCATAACTTAGTCAATTAAGATAACTTAAGCATGATTGAGGTATAAAGATCATAATATAAGGTATGCATGAGATGTCACAACATATAACGAGGTCACAATACATTAGAGACATAATATAAATAAGTAAAGAACAAACGAGAGGCAATACAAGTGAAAAGAATCAAGAAAACAAGGCTGGGGATAATCCACCCCCGTGGATTTTCCTTCACAAAAAATCCACCCTCGCGGATTTGGTCCAGAAGCTACTGCCTTAAATCCACCCCCATGGATTTTTACATAGCAAAAATCCACCCTAGTGGATTCTGCCCAGAACTTAAAAAAAACGTGACAGCAACTTCAAACTCGACGGGAATGAGTTCAAAACACCCCAAAACATGAAATTAAGCTTCCAAAACCACAAATATGCATAAAAAATCATCAAGTTACATAATAAAGCACTTAGGAACATATAAACATCAAGAAAGCTAGCAATTCATACAAGAACTTCATCTTCTACAAGTTTCATGAAAGCTTTAAGCATAACAATGGTGAAATCAACAATCATGCAAGAAACTCAAAGGAATTAATCACATTCTTCATGGAATTTCTCAAGGAACAAGAATCGATCATCAAATCAAGTTAAATCACACAAGAACATAAACATGCAAGAATTCTTAAGAAAGCTTCAAAGGTCATCAATGGTGGATTCTTCAAATAAGCATGAAACTCAAGGAAACCTATCCTATTCTTCATAAAAGCACATAAGGAACATGAATCCATTATCAAATCAAGTTAAAACAAGCTAGGGCATGAACATGCATACGTTCTTATGAAAAGCTTCAAAGTGCTTTAATGGTGAAATCTTCAAATGAACATGAAAACAAGATCTCTTATATCAAATCATTCCTAGCATCAAGATAAACATATTTCCATCATAAAATTCGGATCTAATCCATCTAACATGAACCTTAGATTCATATTCAAGCTTAAAAGCTTCAAGAACACAAACCCATGAAAAGAGCACATAAGCTTACCTTGAGAGCTGAAAATCGAAGAAGAAATCTTGTTCTTTAGTCTTGAATCTCCAGCTTTAGCCTTCACTCTTGGCTCTTGAAGATGGCTTGAAGGTGGCTTGAAGTTCTTGAGAGAATATGAATAGACTTTGAAAAAGTGTTGGGAGAGAATGAATATGATTCTTGGAAAATAACGTAACTTATGTTTGGTGTTTAGGATCTGATTTGGGTCAGCTGACTAGGATCATGGAGCGGGTCATACGGGTCGGATTTAAGTGAAATTGGATCTCAAATTGGGTCAGAATTGAAATTGGGTCGCAAGTCAACATTTAAGGCTTAAAAGGTTGACTTTTCGTAAAATGGCCATAACTTCTTCGTCCGAACTCCAAATCGAGCGATTCAGGAACCCACGAACTCGTAATCGAATTATCTACTCAATTTCATTAAGTTCTAACCAGTTCCAGGCTTGGAAAATAAATTTACCATATAATCCCTAAATTATGCTTTAATGTCCATATAAGCACATTGTTTCGTCAAACTATAAAACATGCTATCAACGCTCAATAATAGCAATACAAGCATATAATTAATATGTCATAAAACCACATATATCGTACACTTAATATATTTCACTTATGCACAAATCCATTATCAAATTAAGGCATAATTCCACATAAATCATGCAAGGAAAGGTAAATCGTACACTCTCGTGCCAAACCCTACCTTGATCGAGAAGCGGGGCGTCACAATCCAAGGAAAGGATAAAGGTTGGAAAGTAGAAGAAATGAAATATGTGTTATGGGAAATTAACCAGTAATCTTCGTAAGACGACGCAGCCTGTTCTTTGAATAAACAATAAAGATCAACTCTTGTAAGAGAAATGGAGGTGGTATATGAGTTCTTAAAGGAGTCCTTGGACACCAAAACTTATTACCTCCTAAGCATAAGTGTGTTAAGACTATATCAGCCATGAGGGAAGTAAGACCACTTTTGAGGAAAACCATAATGAACAACACCGACTAAGTACAAGAGGATAGAAGAAGTAACCTATTAAAGTTATAAAATTGAGGTGTAACCACCATAGCGCGTTGTTGTAGGAAACACTCGAGTTATGGGAAACATCCAGTTGGTATAATGATACGAAGAGAACTGAATTCCCTGACAGTAAGAAAAATATGATATCCCCTACCGCTGATCGAGAAGTTATTTGGAAAACTATGAGATTTCCGATTATGCTTCAAGTTAGATTTGAATAGGGGCAGCTTGTCCCCAATTGAAGGTCAAAGAAGGATGTTCCAGGACCGTTTTCCATACAGAACTAAGGGCACTCCGTTTCACAAAGATATCGAGGAATTAACGATTATATATATAATAATTGAGAATGTGACGGATTTCCGGAGGATATCTTTACAAGTTATCCTGAGCTCCGTTGGTAACATCCTGATGTACTTAATGGTTAAAGATGCATGATTCATATGACAACTAGTATTGGGCACTTCGCTGGAGCACAAGTCAACTACTAAGTTCAATAAATACAATTTTAGGTAGAAAAGAGAAACACTCTTTGATCCTATCACTTCTGGCTCAGGAAGTTGTAGATAAACCTTCAAGGATAGAAACAGCGATGGATTTGATATTATCACAGAATACATCTAAAGTAAAGGCTTCTTGCCAGATGGAATCTTATAAAGTGTCTCCAAAAGAAATTAAGTAAAGATCGGCTTATGAACCCATAACAACCTTGTTGAAAAAGTAAAAAGGACCTCCTTACTTTAGTGATGGACACTTTGCTGGATCACAAGCCATAAGCGAAGTTCAGATAATGCAAATTTTGACTGGAGAAAGAGTCACCATTCTCGAGCGTATCGCAACTATTTAGAGATCAGTGTGAATCTCTCAAAATTTGAAATAGTTGTGAAGTGGAAACCGTCAAGGAATTTCTTTGAAGGAACGGAGGTTATACAACCTATACAGATGTGTCAAAAGAAGGATGAGATAGCATTTTGACGTGATATGGAGAAATAACAATGCATACTTCAAGAAAGCTTAAACCACATGAGATCAATTACCTTACACATGACTTGGAATTACCAGAAATCGTTTTTGCTCATATCAAGTGGAAGCATTACCTTTATTAGGTTATATTTGAAGTTTTCACAAATCGAAAGAATTTATTCTATCTGTTTCGTCAGGAGGACCATGACTGCATAATTTGGTACCATCTTAAGAAGCTAATGCGCTAGGTCGGAAAGCTAGACTAGCTAACCCGATATATTAGCACCACTGAAATAAGAAGGGATGAAAGCACAGTCTAATGATACGTGGATCAAGGAATGTTCACCTTTTCAAGGGAAAGGATGACGAGACCGAAATCCAGAGTTAGTTAAGATGGGATTTTGAGGTGTAAAGGCAGAGATGGTGTGCCGTCAGTAATTCAAGAAGAAGAATAAGACGAGGCACATGAGACATATTATACAATACATCCTGGAGGGACAAAGATGCATCAGGATCTCACGAAACACCTCTAAGGGAATGGAATGGAAAGAGACGTAGCTGAAAATGTCAAGAAATGCTCAGCTTTCCAAGAGGTTAAAGCAAAATATCCAAAGCCAGGTGAAAAGTGGTAAACCCGGCCAACCCATACTTGGAGATAGATCAAATAACTATGGACTTTGTCACCAGTTTACCGTAAGACAGAGGAGGACAGAACAGTATATGGGTTATAATCTACAGATTGATTAAATCAGCACATTTTTTTTATCAGTTAAGATAACAAACAAGGATAACTCTTGGGAAAAACAGTACCAAGAGGAGATTGTGAGATTTTATGGAGCACCCGCTAATATAGCGGCTGATAGAGATCCAAAGTTTACATCATAATTTCGGCAGAGTATTCCAGAGTTATGGGAAGAAACTTAGACTTCATCATAACAACCCATCCTCAGACATATGGATGACTGGGGATGATAAAGAGTCTAGAGGACACGATGAAGGCATGTGCATTAGACTGTCGGGGTACTTTGATGAGTCGTCCTAAATTTTAGTAATGAAGTAAGTACCGTAAGGATCAAGCTCAATCGATGGTTTAATCCTGATAAAGATTTTTGGAAATAAAGTTGGTTTGAGATATTGGAGAATCTCCTAATAAAGATCCTGAGGAAAGGACACGACACTTGGAAAGTAGGGTAGGAGCCGAGAAAAGGATGCAAGAGCATCACCCTAAGCTGTCCCTAGAATGGTTGTGGAATCTGAGGACAGATTCCTTTTAAGGGGGGAAGATTGTAACAGCCCGTATCAGGACCTAGCTGGAAACAGTAAATCAAAGAGGACAAGAATGCGTTTATATACCTTGGTTCACCTTTACAAATGTTCATGCATTGCATTCTTATGTGAACAGTGTGCATTCATTAGTTGTATTGTGTTTTAAGGGGGATTTCCTTACCACGAACCAAATTTACTATTCATTTCCCGAGCCTACCTTATCCTAGCATCTCATTGGAACCTTAGAGGCTCATAACTCATGTTCCCCAGTCATATGAACATGTTTTCCAAGCTTCGAAATCCTTTCTTGATCATTAGGGGTATTTTGGGAATTTTTGTCAAAAGTACTATTCATTTTCCAAACCAGCACTACGCCATTTTATTCGACAGACCTCAAAGAACCTATACCTACTTTCTTAGAATTTTTCAACTCTCTTTTCAATGCTTTGAGGTTTCGTTTATGTGTCCAGAGCAATTTAAGAATTTATTTTCAAATAAAAATTTCCGTCGGTAGGATATATTTCCATCGATAGGATGATTTAACCCTTGAGATCATCACCATAACGTTCCTCGATTTTTCGTACACTTTTGGAAGCCTTTTTGGACCTTCAAATCATACTCTAAGTATTTATTTCATAATTAAATTAATTTTTGAAATTCAAGAAAATCGTATCTTCCGGAGCTTATAACTTTTAAACCGTACATCCGATTTCGACCCGTGATAACCGTTTCGAAGCTAATTTTATTTCCTAACTCTTGGAAACTTTTTCAACTTCAAAAATATGCAGGAGAAAGGTGAAATTACCAGAATACCCCTGCTGTGACAATTATGTAAAGAAGGAAACCTATTTTTGGAAATTTCATAAAATACCCCACCTCAAGTCCCTAAAATAAATATTATTTGCACTCTAGTCCTTCCCAACAACTATAAATAAGTGTGTTGGGGTCTCATTCTCTCCCCACACCAGCCATAATCATACGCCTCTCTCTCTCTCTAGAATAAGGTTAGTTTTCTTATTTTTTTTATGTTTTAATTAGTTTAATTTATGTTTTAATTTATTTATTAATTATGCTAGGTTTAGGATTTAATTTATGTTTTATTTTATGCATAAATTATATGATTTAATTTATGTTTTAAATATTCATGAATTTATGAATTATGTTTCTTGTAGTATAGTTTATTATGAAATGTGTTACATAATTTAATTTTGTGACAAATTAATTATGTGACAATTATTCTAGCATGTTATATGTTACATTTTAATTATTTTATGATCATACTTAGGTAATTTAATTTATTACATGATTTAATTTAATGTTACATATTATTTAATGTTACATAATTAAAGTATAACCTATAGTTTAACATGTTACATGTTTAATTAATTGTTACATATTTATACTTGACCAATTGATATATGTTATAGTATACATGTATAATATAGGTATACGTATTTGATTCCAATATGTATAAATACGTGTATACTTCCGTATAAATACTATGTGTATTTTCAGAATAAATGCGTATGTACTTTTGTATAGATACCGTATGTATTCTAGTATAAGTACCGCCTGTATTCTTGTATAAATACTGTATGTACCATGTATAAATACTGTGGAAATACGGTAGGTATCCCCGTATAAATACCGTATACATACAGTATAAATGCCGTATACATACAAGTATACATACAGTATAAGTACCGTATGCTTGACTAGTGACTTTTGACCATTGACCTTGACCTTTGACTTTGACCATTGACTTTGACCTTAACCAAGAATTTTGACTTTTAACCTAAATGATCGTTTTGAAGAGACGAATTCAACAGTCAAAGCCTTTTTCGAAAATTCTCAAAAACAGGGGATCAAAGTAGGTTTCAAAGTTCACATTCCTTTTCTAAATGAGATTGTTTTAAGACCCTAAGAATATATATCCTTAAGTTCTTGACACGAGCTTTCAACTGAGAGTAATCGTTTACTTGAATCCTTTCTTCGAAAAGAGTATTCCTTGTTCAAGCCCTTTGCTTTCTCGCCAATCTTATGTTCCATTCTTAGTTAAATGATTCTTCTGCATTAAATGGTATTACTCTCCTATGTACTGCATTACATGAATCCAATTATGCCTTCATGCTTTGATGATTATTGAATAATTATCATGAAATCTCGCCACATGATATGATATGCTTTGATAATGTTTCGTCCTGTACATATGATATCGTTATGTGCTATTGAATGACTTGAGGACGTCCCTACTTGTTTATGTGACTATATGGTTTATGGATAGAAGCTTAATCATTCACCACTCACAGGTGAAGTCCGGATTTACTGTGGCTCTGGTATTATTGCATAATACCGTTTCTGTAGGTGAGGTTTAAACTATTTTAACTGGAACCATGAATATTCCTATGTATTCAAATGATTTCCAAATCAACGCCTTCGGGTGCAAAGATTCTTATCTTTCAAGTTTAACGTTTTCCCGTTTTGGGACAATGCTTCAAGTTTAAAGTTAATGGTTTCTGATATACGTTATGTTCACAGCTATACTGTCTTGATCAAAGTTCCAGTTCTTGAACTCTGTGTGCTTTTACACCTTGGAATATTTTGAATAATGCAAGCCTTGAAATCATGTCTTGTGGGCCCTGATGGTACGGTTGAGTAGTAGATCAGGAGGCGTGCGCCAATGGCTACTATGATACTGGCCGTCTGCGACACCCCTCCGAAGGCCATGGAAAAGGGCCGGAAGAGACGACGCCCGCACGATCTCGCTAGAGTTAGCTAGAAGTTTCCCCTAGTTTGACCGCTAAGCGTTTGACTAAATAAAAGACAAAGTAGTACAAAACCTAAAATGTTATCATAATTACAAACAAAAGTCATACATACATCTGTATTCATCACCAAAATAGCATAATATACTACAAGGGTTCAACTAGGATACGGCAAAAGCTAACATAATTTACATGTAACTATTCATATAACACCCTGCTCAGATAAGAAGTTTGTAGTATCAAGCCAAAAGAGTATAACATCCTAGTTATAGATAGAACGTAAACGGACAAAACCAGGTCACAAGACAAGTAGGAGCACGAATCCCAATCTACCCTTCGCTCTCCTCACCTATTATCTCCCTTGTTGGAATAAGATCTGAAATAAAGGTCAAAAGAAAGGAATAAGTCCAAAAGAGACTTAGCGAGGTAGTCGGAATTTCAAATTTATAGATACAAGTCAAGTCAAATAAGAATATCATGATATGAGAATGATTGATACGAGCTGTATGCAAATGCCACCCTATCACCAGAAAAAAAAAATCAAAAGCAATAAAATCCTGAACACCGTTGTCGAGTTCCCTCGACCTGACTGATAGGATCCGACGTGCCCGTGAGACACCTAAATAACTTGACTTCCGTGTTCTACCTCCAGACACACATCACGCCAAGCTACAACTGAATTGGGATTATTTCAGACACACACAATCGACGGCCCGAACCGCCCGATCGGTCTGTTGAAAGCAATACCCTGGGCCCGAACTTCTCTTAGGCGTCCCCAAGAGTAATAGTAACTGAAACTTAGTGATTAGCTCGTATGATAAAATTTGAAAGACTTATCATTTTGGGAAAAACCAATTTCCTTTTCTTAAGGGTAAATGTCGTCCAACTCCCCTGTGTAACACGAAATGATCACGGAAAAACCCTGACAAAAAAAAAGTATTTTAAAAAACCTTATGTTTTTCAAAACATGCACAAAAAACCCTAGAACTAGCGTGTGAATTTCACTCGCTCTAACTACGACTAGAAATGAGATTTTTTTCACTTTTTCAATTAAAAAGACTATTTTACCCCTTAATTATATATATGGTTTTATATATACATATATATATATATATTTTTTTTTTTTTTTGTTAACACCCCAATCTTCAAGCCGCCAGCCCCATCACCGTCGGCGCCAGCATCGGCGCCCTCAGCCGCACAGCACCACCACTCATATCATCATTCATATCAATAAACATAATCAATCAGAAACCAAGAACAGCGAGAAATCATATAGCAGAACAATCTTGAATGCCATCTACTCACAAAACATCACGAACATCCAATTAACAAGCAATCACGCACTAATTCCTTCAACACACTACCCAACAATCATCAAATTCATCTGCAATTTGTTCACATTCACAGACAAAGAAGATCCCTAAACAATTCGCCCAACACCCCCCACAAAATCCTCCAAATTCCACTTACCTCGAAGAAGCATAACCAGAACAAAAGTGTAATTAGTGTTCGTGAGGAAATCGACTGGGCATTTGGGGACGTAGGGGGCGTGAATCAATTGGGAAATCAGGCTTCTCCGGCCGACGCAGAGCTAGAGCGTGGCGGCGGGATTCTAGAAGTAGCGGTTGTAGGAGGGGCGCTCGACGTCGAGGCCGACAATGAGGCGGTGGAGGTGGCGGAGGTGGGTAGATCCGGTAGTGGAGGTGGAGAGGAGAGTAGATCCGGTGGTGGAGGTATTTTGTACTGCAGCGGAGGTGGAGAGGAGAGTAGATTCGACGGTGGCGGCGGAAGGACTAGAAGGCGGCGGTTATAGTGTTTTTGGAGGTGGAGAGGCGGCGGCGATATTGCGTGCGCGCGGTGGGCGGCGGCGGTGTTTGGAGGTGGAGAGGCGGCGGCGCAGGTGACTGGAGGTGGTAGGCGGCGGCTATGGCGTGAAGGTGGAAGGAAGATGATATGATCGATATATACATATATATTATCTTTCACATGTATTATGTATATATGTATAATTATAGTAACCAAAAAAATATATATATTTATAATTATTAATATGTATTATGTATATATATTATATTTACAAATATAACTATATTAATTATAATAATAGTGTATATATATATTAATATGAATTATGTATATATATACATATATATTATTTCTATATTTACAAATATATTTATAGTAATTATTATAATAGTGTGTGTGTGTATATATATATATATATATATATATATATATATAATATGAATTATGTGTATATATACATATATATTATTTCTATAAATTTGTTAAATTATTATTATTATATATATATTGCATATATATAATACATTTATAAATATATATTAATTATTATAATAGTGTATAATATATCATATATATAAATTTCATGATAATTATATCTATTTATTAATTTATTAATATTTTTAGCAAATATGATAATATATATATATATAATTATTTATATTAATTACATATATATATTAAATTAATTATTATAATTAGTATATAATATATATATATATATAATTACTAATATACATAATATACATATGAAATATTATTTCTATAAATTTATTAATTTATTAATATGTATATATATATTATGTATAATATTTATATACATTATATATTTTTAACACTTTTTAATAGAATATAACAATATAATTTAAATTTTATTTTATTTATTAATATAATATTTATTCTAGATTAAAAAATGATTTTTAATAATATTATATGAAACAGTGTATAAGGGTATAATAGGAAATTTACGTTTTTTTATTGACCATTTGGAATTAGGGGGCAGTGAGCACATTTTAAAAAACATAGGGTTTTTTGGAGTACTTTTTTTTTGACGGGGTTTTTTGTGATCATTTCGATTAACACAGGGTTTTTGGGGTTGTTAACTCCTTTTCTTAATGCAATACATATAGATATTAAGATCATTTGTATGTAAAATCATTTGATTTAAAGTAAAAGCAAGTATTGAATAAATATCTAATTAGAATATATTATTATGGAGGAAAGAAAACAAAGTCATGAAATAAAGGTCTTATGAAGGTTTATATATGTATATTATATACTAATTTATAATATTGTAAATATAATTTGAAAAGAAACCAAAATGAAATAATTTTTAAATTTTCCTCACCAACTTGTGATCTTGATCTCGAAAACCTGAATAAAAATAAATAGGGTAAGTTTCGAACAACTCTCAGTCCTAGTATATCCCAACTTATCAATTCTACCCAACACATAACTCCAAGATAGCTCAAGTTTCCATTTAAATCACGTGTGAGCACCAAATATTAATTAGACTCAAGTAGTTTTCTTTAACCTTTCAAATACATTCAAGTATAAAACACGTTTAAGAGTCAAATAAACTAGAGTGTTCATGTATTGTAAAGGCTATTCCTATATAATGAGACATAAATAAAACATACACTTTCAGTTACATACTTTCCTGTACAACATGATCCTAACAATTAATTATTGTCCCTAATTAATTCTTGACCCACGTATTTATCATGTTAAATATAATGAATAAGAGCATAGTAGATTCTTCCATAATAACTAATGAAACATGCACAATATCTTTTGGTCATACTGTATTGCATATAATTTTATATATCAACTCATCTATTTCCTAATTCCTTACACTCAAGTAAATTAATAATTTAAACACACTTCTCAAATAACTTTTTGCATTATTACTTTACTATTGATGTTTATAAGAAGTCATAACCACAAACTTTTTACTGATGCATGGCATGAGATCATTTGACAATTCACATATCAATGCCAAGGACAAAATTAACCCACATGCACGACAATTTTTCTAAAATAAAAAAAAAAAAATTTGATCCTAAACATGAAATTCATGATTTTGCATCAGAATATATCAACACTCATCATAATAATTACATAATCTCACATAAATAAGACTAGGTTTTCACAAAATTTAGGGAAATTAACAAAATTACTCATAATAAAAATATTAAATTAACTAGAGACTAATAATGCTATACCCATCAATTATTACACAAGAAATTCAAAGAACACAAAATTTTCCCCATTTACACATTTTCCAAACATAAAAAAAAATATACTAAAATCAAATTATAAATCATGAGAAGTATTTACCTTATAGTGTGATTCTTGTATGTGTTCCTAAGATTTTTCCTCAAGCCAAAGTGAAATTGTTGTTTTTGTTATTTCCAAAACTCTCAATCTCTCTCCCTCTCTGGTTCGTGCAGTAAGAAAAGGGAAATGGGTTTATGCTATTAGCCCCCAACAATTGGAATAGAAGAGATAAGAATTTTCTTTGGTTAAATCCTAGCCATACAATTGTCCTACAAGATATGGGGTAATAATTACATTTTTTTAACTTTAAATCTACACTCTCCATTTGTTTTAAAACTTGGAAGGTAGGGATTAAATTTTTAAAACTTTAAATCTTGGCCTTCCATTTGTTAAAATAAATCAAGGGTTAGGATTAAGTAGAGAAAAGACTTTCTAGTGATTTCCATTATCTCCTAAAATATCTATAAATTAAAATTAAATCCTAACCTTACATTAATCTAAGAAATCAATGATTAGGATTACTCTTTTTTTTTTTTTTTGGTAAAATAAACATATAATATCACATAAACAAAATTAAATGTCAAGAAATATAAATAATTGCATGTAGAAAAAGTATAAGTCAAATAATAAAATTATGAGAATATTTGAAACAAAATAAATAAAACACATAAATAAAATTAAATTCATAGAATATGATTAAATGCATGTAGGAAATAACAAATTATGTTAATATTTGAAACTAAATAAATGAAACACATACGATCCAAAATTTTTTAAAATTTTCATTCAAAATGACATGTATTATGAATGCATGAAATAAAATGCTCCCTAAAATGCATGCTCCCTAAAATGCATATTATTATTTTTATTATTATTGTTATTATTACCTGCTTCCGATTTTCCAAAAATCGGGGTGTCACAACTCTCCCCCCCTTAAAAGGAATCTGTCCCCAGATTCTCTCCTGCTTCACTAAACAAATTTGGATGGTGGTGACGCATTTTTCTCTTCTAGTTCCCACGTTGCCTCTTTAGTTTTCTGATTCCGCCACAAAACTTTGACCATAGGTATTTGCTTGTTTCGGAGTATCTTGAACTTTCAGTCTAAGATCTGAACTGGTTTCTCAAGATACGAAAGATTAGGCTCAATCGGTATTTCCTCTGGAACAACAATGTGGGATTCATCCGGATAGTACTTTCTTAGTTGTGAAACGTGAAAAACATTGTGAATTCCGGTTAAACTTGGCGGTAGATCTAACCGGTAAGCCACCTCCCCTATTCGTTCAATAATCTCAAAGGGTCCGATGTATCGAGGGTTTAGTTTTCCTCCTTTTCCAATTCTGACGAATCCTTTTCTCGGAGAAAGCTTAAGAAACACTTGGTCTCCCACTTCAAATTCCAATTTCTTTCTTCGACGATCAGCATAGCTTTTCTGACGGTCTTGAGCTTCTTTCATTCGCTGTTGGATTTGTTGGACTTTTTCAATTACATCTTCTATACAATCTGGCTTGGTTGCTCGGTATTTTCCATCTTTTGTCTGTCTCCAATCATCAAGATCCCAATATAAAGGAGATCTACACTTTCGGCCATAGAGTTCTTCATATGGAGCCATCTTGATTGATGCTTGATAGTTGTTATTATAGGAAAACTCGATTAATGGTAGACATTTGTTCCAACTTTCGTTGTTATCCATCACACACATTCTCAACATGTCCTCAAGATAGCCGATTAGTCTCTCAGATTGACCGTCTGTTTGCGGATGTGCAGCGGTACTAAACTGTAATTTTGTTCCCAAATACTTTTGAACATCTTGCCATAGCTGTGAAGTGAATTTGGGATCTCGATCCTATACAATACTTGTTAGAATTCCATGTAACTTGACAATTTCTTGAGTATAAAGCTCGGCTAACTTCTCCACTTTGTCGGTGGTCTTGATTGCTAGAAAATATGCTGATTTCGTCAACCGATCCACAATTACCCAAATACTGTTATAACCACCTCGAACTCTTGGCAATCCTATCAGAAAATCCATGGTGATTTGATCCCATTTCCATGTTGGTATTGGGAGTGGTTGCAACAATCCTGCAGGTTTCTGATGTTCTCCTTTAACTTTTTGACAAGTTAAACATTTCTGTACAAAATCAGCAATGTCTCGCTTCATCCCACTCCACCAATATTGCTTCTTAAGATCTTGGTACATTTTGGTTCCTCCTGGATGAACCGTATAGACCGTTTTATGTGCTTCCTCTAAGATCTCTTTTTGCAGACTAACTGGAACGTAGATTCGATTTTTGTGTCTCACAATACCCATTTCATCTAGTTGTAGCGTCGATGACTCTTTTAATTCTTCCTTGAGTAGTTGACATTGGCACCAGTCGTCTGATATTTGGGCATCTCTGATACGGTTAATCAACTCTGGTTGTAGGCTTAAGTGCATAAAGCATACTTGGGATTGAAAAGTTACTTTATTCGTACTATCGAAAGATCCTGAGTCCTGAACTGATATATGAGATAATTAGGCCTTTCTGCTGAGTGCATCTACCACTATGTTAGCATTTCCTGGATGATATAGTATCTTGCAATCTTAGTCTTCCAGAAGTTCCATCCACCTACGTTGGCGAATGTTCAAATTCTTTTGGGTGAACAAATATATCAAGCTCTTGTAGTCAGTATACACCTCGAACGATGCTCCATACAAATAATGCCTCCACTTGGCCAATGCAAAAATGATTGCTGCTAATTCGAGATCATGAGTTGGATATTTCTTGTGGCACCCAGAGCGCGGGCCATCACATCCCCCGCACCTAGACCCAACCCGCATATGAAATGGGAAGTCCATACACGAGCCCAAATCTAAGCGAACGGGAGACCACACACTCTCTGGGCTAGGCGGAGCTAAAACATACTCAGAGCGCGTGACAAATAGCGGAAGCTAGGAGTTCTAGAAAAATAAAATTCAAGATCAAACATAGGCACCAAGTATCCAAATATACAAATCCGTATCAAATCATAATTACATAACAAAATATAATTTAAGATCAAATCATTAAGTACACATCCAAAATGAAATACAAAGCACCTAGCACGACCTATACTCAAAAGTGAGACTCGAACGACCCACTTCTCCGCCTAGCTCGCTCAAAGACCTGCAAACTAAAAGTGGGAAAAGGAGAGGTGTCAATCATATCTCGACTGAGTGAGGGGGCTGACGCACACCCACACACTATACATATAGATAGCAAAGCATATAAAAGATAAAGGTTATGAACCGGGAATAGGATTTGCATACCAAATCATTAGTAAAGGACATTACATATCATATACGTATACAATTCATATTCCTTAACAAAACATTAACATAAAGTCTCTATTCCCGTTTCATAATCCAACCATTTCATTAAGCTCGGCGAGTACGAGCATAGATCCCATCCTGGGCTCCTCATTACATTATATTACATAAAACATAAATCACATTCAATCCCCTTCTCCGGTGATGGAAGAGTCCGTCGACCCTAGCCATCCATTACATTATACATTCCTCGAGGGGTGATTAACCTGTTAGGAATAGTGCCCTAGAAAGCCGATTGTATATCCGCTTTGTACTTTTCCTTATTGTAATCACAGACAATCTTTGAATAAAATAACGAATTGAGGCAACACTTCTTTATATGCTCTTGTTTGGTATGCGTTTACTTTAGCTGTGCATGTATGAGAACTCCCCTAATCCTGATGACTTTAGGACTCTACCATTTAGGTGAAATGGTTCATGAAACGAGCCCTATATCACATAAGTCATGATTAGTAAAATACTCCAAGCCGATGAGTCCTACAGACAGTGGGAGTGTCAACCTGACTCCTCTAAGGCTTGCTTGTGGGATCACGCCCTTAAGAAGGACCACCTTGTTTCATGGAGGTGCAAAGTGTATAGTTGATACGTGCGTGATACATGAGGGTGCTTACTTTAATAAGTAAGTTCACTGAGGTGCCCCGTGTGAGAACATTCCTGAATGGGAAAGGAAGTTTCTATTTCAGGAAATGGAAACTTCCAGATTAGGAAATATCTCACGAGTCATTGATGTGATTAATTGATCCTTAGACTTGAGGTTCCTTGTCACTTTATGAGTTAACTCTGTAGTCTTTGGTATAAGCTTTAAAGGGTGTCGCATTAGACAATTGATTCAAGGCTTATGCTGGGGCTGCACAAGTGATTCATGAAAGTGAATGAGAATCAGGATAGGACCTACACTTGCAAGGTGATCTCTTATTGTATAAGTCATTCATATGTCATATGGAGTCCTTGGCCAAGGCAGTAGATCAAGACATCAAGAAAAGTGTTTCTTGGATTGAGATCAAATGGATATGAAATGCACTTAGCTTTAAGACCGGATTATTAGGGTTCTGATTATTCCCGTGCCCTAGATCTTGGTTGAGAGATAGTAAGTAGGAGGATTGTATCTCACATGAATCAATGACTTAAAGGTTCTGTCGAATCCGAACATTCCAATTCAGCTAGGGGTTAAACACCTGTTGCTAGACTATGGTCGTTTAATCTGTGGACTGATTAATTAATTAGTGAATTAATTAATTAGGGTCACTGCTAATTGAATTGAGAACCTAGAGGGTCACACACAACAACTTGGTTACATGAGTTGAGGCTTGAAAATGATTAAACGAGTTAATCGGGCCAAGAGGGTTCCACACGTGTGAATTCACACGTGTGGCTCACGTGAGTGACACGTGTCACACACGTGTCACACACGTGTGTATATATATATATATATTAAATAATTAATTAGTTAATTATTTAATAGACTTTGGTTTAATTTTGAATTAAAAAGAAAGTCTAATTTTGGAGAAAATAATCTAGTTAATTAATTACGAATTAATTAATTAGATAAAAAAAATAATAATAATAAGTTATTTATTTTATAATAAATAAAGTATAAAATTATCCAAAAATAGTTTGGATATTTTTAGCTCTCTTAAAAGTTGACTAGAATTAGAATTCAAAGTCAAAGTTGGAAAATACTTGATGATCAAGTAATAGGAGAGAGAGGGACCAAATCCTTTGTCCATTAGGACTAGGTTCGGCCGCCCCTCACCCTTCCTATATATAGGGGAGCTCATGCTCCCCTTTAGAGCTAATTGACAATTCTTGGTTCATGTGTTGAACACCTTCCTTTCTCCAAGATTAAATTAAACCCTAGGTTAAGCCTAAACACTAACTAGAGAACTAGCATCCTTACTAGTTAGATTGTGATCAAGTTGGTGGACTTTCTCTAGAGACTTCAAGTTAGAAGTTTGAAGATTCGAGCTTTACCAAGGAGAGGGGATCAAGCCGCGAGAAGAGCGTTCTTGGGTGGCTTGAAACGCTTCAAGAAAGAATAAAAGAAAAGTAAGTTTTCTATCTTTACGAATTTGGTTACACGATTGCGAGTTCAAGGTCCTTTTGTTGGGAAAATTTTTTAAATTCCGCTGCTTTCTGATTCGTGTTTTCCAACAAGTGGTATCAGAGCCACCTCGTTAATCGTGTTTCTGATTCGTCTCAATTATACTGAATTTGGTAGAAATTCTTAGGCTTGATGCGATTGAGTATTTGTAATTGTTTTAGAAAGCCTGAATTACGAAACTGTATTTTTTCCTGAAAGTTTCTGAAAATTGGTTTTTATAAAATTTAATTTTGAAAAACAATTTTAGATTTGAAACTGTATAAACTGTTTTTTGGATTTCTTGGATTGGTTTTGCTTTTGAACGAAAACACGAAACGAAAGCCCGGAACACGATGAACACGCGAAACCCCGCGCGCGAAGGAGTCGTGCGCGCGGGCTTCGCGCGCCTCCCTCCCGCAACCGCGCGGGAGGCTCTCCCGCACGCCGTCCGCCCGTCGCCGCCCAGCTCCCGGCCAGCCTCCCAGCTCCTCCCGCACGCCTGTGCGGGGCGCGCCCGCCCAGGGCGGCCGAGATTGGCCGCCCACCGCCCAGCAGGGCGCGCGGTATGCGCGCGCAGTGCGCGCACTCGCCTGGCCTTGGCCGGGCGCTGTGCGCGCCTGCCGTGCGCGTCCGCGCGAGCTTGCGACGCTGTGCCCCGTTTCGCGCCGTTTTCGTGATCCGGCCCCTTTCGTGTTTCGTGCAATCCAGTCCCAATTTTTTATTTTAATTTTAAAAATTTTATTTTTGAATATTTATTTTTAATTTTTGAATAAAACTTAAAATTGGGATTTTGAGAAATTGAAGCGGTTTGTATTTTTGGGAAAATACATCTTTGATAAAATTATTAATTTTCAGAAATTAATTGGAATTTTATTTGTTTTGGTAATTTGGGATTTATTGAAAACTTTTATAAATAAGACTCGCATCAAGTCGTGTTTTAAGCTATTAGAGCTTAAAGCGAGAATTTTAATTTATTGGTTAAATTTAAATTCTTGCAAAAGCATGTTAGGTGATCATGGGTTTAGATCTTTGTATGGTTTTAATTTATGCACATGGATGGTTTAAATTGGGGTTGGAGCCCTATAGTTGCGTTTTTCAATTGAGGTTGGAGCCTCACTTATGTGCGTACTGTTATGTGATTTATTATGTGGCTTTCCATATTACTGTTTTTGAGGCCGGGGTATGCCCCGTGTAATTGTCTAAGGCCAATATGAAGATTGAGCCTTATTACTTTATGTCTTTTTCTTTTTATTGTAATTTGAGAGTAGAGATAGGTGGTGAGGTTTTATTTTCATTTTTGGAGACAATGCACCCATGGAGTAAGATGGACCACATTCAAGTAACAAGGAGGCCATAAGTGAAGACCCCTCAAAATGTTAGGGAGGGGAATCTCAATTGTTAAATGTAATAGAGATAGGGCTCGTATTTTGTTACTGCTTTCCCTTATGTGATTTGAACTGTTTGTGTGGCATGTATGTTAGAACTTGTGATTGTGGAGTGGCTCCCACATATCACGCATAAGATAGGTAGAACCCATGATCATTACATGTTAGTATCATGCTAGGACATGTTATCTGTTTATGTGCTTGTTTGAAATGCATTTAAGTGTAATTGCATTAATCAAGACTAATAAAATTGGATAACATATATGTTGGTGAGGTCGAACCGGACAACTCTCCGGTTGATTCGAAAATTCCCATTAAATATTAAGCTAATTTCGAACAAATATGTGTTTAATTCGAGATGCAAGTTTTGAATTAAATTCCTAGCATTCCATCAATAGGTTTTAAGTTTAGTAAGTAAAGCTAGTTATTGTCCGCGAGTCGTGGGATAGCTAGTGGAGCTTATTAGTTCTTAGTTGCCTAATTAATCATTTTAAATGATCAATATTTCGTGGTCAATTTTAGCAAGGGCGATGTCCGCGAGTCGTGGGTCGTTCAAACTAAGTTTTGGTCATGATCTTATGATTGATGGGTCTAGCTTAACGCCTAAGTAAATATGGATGTCGCACGAGTCTTGGGTCCATATTGAAAGATAGGTGATGCAAAAACAATTACTAAGAGTTCTAAAGGTGTTAGAATTGGTAAGCTGTACCTACCTAGGGTTCTTACTTAGAATGTCCGCGAGTCGTGGGTTCGAGGTAAAATGCCTAGGATCTTAGTACCCATTGGGAAACGTGTTCCTCTTAGATCTTTGGGAATTCTAGATCTTTGAAAAACAGTGGGAGCTACAATAGATTAAAGACCTTATCTTTTGTATATCGTTATAATTCAGCATGCTCACTAGTTCTCTGTTTTACCATTTAGGTCGTAGATTCTGTGATTCTCTACGTGTTTTGAAATGGCAACCAAAAACCCTCTTGTATCGATCCTCGAGTCAAACAAGTTGACTGGTCCCAACTATTCTGATTGGCTGAGGAATCTAAAAATCATTTTAGATTCTGAGAAGAGAACTTATGTTCTCTTCGAAGGGGAGCCTACTCCTGAAGGGGAGGCTCCCACTCGGGCCGAGCGGGATGCGATTCAGAAGTGGAAGGATGATAATCTCCAAGCCCGTTGCCTTATGTTGGCTAACATGTCTCCGGACTTGCAAAGACAACATGAGGCCATGGAATTTGCTTGGGAGATTTACGACCACTTAGAGCAACTTTACCGCCCTCATGAACGTGTTACAAGGTATAACACTTCAAAGGAATTATTCCACTTGAGAATGAGGGAAGGTTCAAGTGTCCATGAATATGGACTCAAGTTTCTTGCCCTAACTGAGAAACTTGCTTCCATGGACATGCCGCTGAAAGATGAGCTTTCAGTGGATTTGTTGCTAGCTTCGCTCCCACCATCATTCAACCCATTTGTCCTTAACTTCAACATGAATCATGCTGGTGCTACTGTAGCTGAGCTGATTAGTCAGCTTGTGACTGCTGAAAGCACGATCAAGAAGGACAATAAGGTTTTGATGGTGAATACTCCATCTTCCTCTTCTGGGCCTTCTAAAGGTAAGGGCAAGAAAGCCCAAAAGAAGAAGAAGAAACCCCTTAGGCCCACTGGCGGCATTTCGAAGGGGAAGGCCCAAAAGAAGAAGCGTGATCAGAAAGAGGATGTTTGCTTCCATTGTGGCAAAGCGGGACATTGGAGGAGAAACTGCCCAGAGTACAAGGCTACTCTAAAGAAAGGTATCTTTCTCGTTGAAGTAAATCTTTCTATTAATTCTAGTTCTTGGGTACTTGATACCGGTTGTGGAACTCATATCTGTAATGATGTACAGATGCTAAGTGAAATCCAACAACTCAAAGAAGGAGAATGTGTCTTGAAGATCGGCGATGGCTCAAACGTTGAAGCTCGAGCTTTAGGCACAATTAGATTAGATTTAGGTAGTTTTGAGTTAGTATTAAACAAAGTCCTTTATGTACCGAAAATTATTCGTAATATAATTTCAGTTCCAATATTAGATTGTGAAGGTTATGAAACTTATATTAAGAATGGTAAATACTTTATCAAACGGAACAACTCTTCCGTTCATATCGGTACTCTAAGTAATGGACTTTACCTAACTCAAAATATCAATATTATGAATATACAACGAGAAACAAAGCGTAAGAGAGATGACAAAGTTTCAGCTCCCTTATGGCACGCTAGATTAGGACACATTTCCAAGAACAGAATTAGCAAGATAAACACTTTAGGATCATTCTCTGAAAATGATCTCAAAGAGTTAAACTTCCTGCGAATCCTGTCTCAAAGGAAAAATGTCCAAAGTTCCTTTTAAAGGAACTGTGGAACGTGCCACTGAGGTTCTGGATTTGATCCATACTGATGTTTGTGGACCGCTTAGTGTAAGCACAAGAAACAATCATCAGTATTTCATAACCTTCACTGACGACTTTAGTCGGTATGGTTATGTATACTTAATGAAGTATAAATCTGAAGCTTTTGAGAAATTCTTAGAATTTCAAAAGGAGGTTGAGAACCAAACTGGTCACAAGATCAAAGCACTTCGATCTGATCGAGGAGGCGAGTATCTTAGTGAAGAATTCCTTAATCATCTCAAAGATAATGGGATTATCTCTCAGTGGACTCCTCCGGGAACTCCTCAACTTAATGGAGTTTTTGAGAGAAGGAATCGAACCCTACTTGATATGGTTCGTTCCATGATGAGTTTTACTGACTTACCACCTTCTTTCTGGGGTTATGCCCTAGAAAGTGCAGCAAAGATTTTGAATCTAGTTCCCTCTAAGTCAGTCCCTAAAACGCCCTATGAAATGTGGCATGGTAAAATCCCTAGTTATTCTTACTTAAGAATTTGGGGTTGTCCTGCTTACGTGAAGAGGATAGTGGGAGATAAGTTAGAATCTCGTTCTAACTTATGCTACTTTGTAGGTTATCCTAAGGAATCCATAGGATACTACTTCTATGATCAATCTGAGCAAAAGGTGTTTGTTTCCAGAAATGCTACTTTTCTGGAGGAACCGTTCCTTAAAGAAAAGAAAGGAAAGATCATAGAATTAGAAGAAGTACAAAATGACCCCACACCACCCACTGAAGAAACGTCCCACTCTGATCAACTACAACCAATCACGAATTTCGATACACACGAAAACCCTCCTCTAAGGCGTTCTGAACGTACTCCTAGACAGCCGGAGAGATGGTATGGATTCTTCCATGAAATCTCTCAAAAGGATAATGATCCTTTAACATATGAGGAGGCACTTTCAGATTCTGACTCTGAACAGTGGATAGAAGCCATGAAATCCGAAATGGATTCCATGAACTCCAACCAAGTTTGGACCTTGGTAGATTTGCCTGATGGGGTCAAACCCATAGGTTGCAAATGGATCTTTAAGAGAAAGCTTGGAGTTGATGGAAGCATTGCAGCCTACAAAGCAAGACTGGTTGCAAAAGGATTCACTCAGAGACCCGGCGTGGATTTTGATGAAACCTTTTCACCAGTTGCAATGCAAAAGTCTATTCGGATCATGCTTGCCATTGCTGCATATTATGACTATGAGATATGGCAAATGGATGTGAAAACTGCCTTTCTCAATGGTGACATTGACAAAGACATTTATATGGAGCAACCCATAGGTTTCACATTCAGTGGGAGTGAGCAAAAGGTTTGCAAACTCCAAAGATCAATCTATGGATTGAAACAGGCTTCTAGGAATTGGAACATTCGATTTGATGAATCAGTCAAAGCTTTTGGCTTCATCCAAATTTCGAATGAATCATGTGTGTATAGAAAGGAATTGGAGACCTCAGTGCAATTCTTAGTACTTTATGTTGATGACATCCTTCTTAGTGGGAATTCGAAAGATGACATGAAAGTGACTAAGTTATGGTTATCAAACCAATTCGAGATGAAAGATCTTGGTGATGCGTCCTATATCCTTGGAATTAAAATCTATAGAGATAGATCTAGAAGGTTAATAGGACTATCACAGTCGATGTACATTGACAAAGTATTGAAGAGATTCAATATGGAGTCAGCAAAGGTTAAGAACCTTCCTATGAGTGTAGGAACTTGTCTTTCAAAGAAGATGTGTCCTAAGACTAACCTTGAGAAGGAAAGAATGACTCATACACCTTATGCATCAGCAATAGGTAGCATAATGTATGCAATGTTATGTACTCGACCGGATGTGGCTTATGCACTTAGTGTAACGAGTCGTTTCCAATCTGACCCTGGAGATGGTCACTGGGCTGCCGTGAAGAATATTCTTAAGTACTTGAAAAGTACTAAAGATTTATTCTTAGTTTACGGAGGTCAGAAAGATCTTACTGTCGAAGGATACTGCGATGCAAGCTTTGCATCTGACTTAGATGATTTTAAGTCAATGTCAGGATACATTTTCTGCCTAAACGGCGGAGCAGTGAGTTGGAAGAGTTCCAAGCAAACAACCACTGCAGATTCGACCACTGAGGCCGAATACTTAGCTGCAAATGATGCAGCTAAGGAAGGTGTTTGGATTAGAAACTTCATTCAAGAGTTGAATGTTGTTCCTAGCATGAAAGACCCCATTACTGTGTTTTGTGACAACACTGGGGCGGTTGCTCAAGCAAGAGAACCAAGATCTCACCAACGGACCAAGCACATTATGAGGAAGTATCACCTAATCCGTGATATTATCAAAAGAGGAGATGTGCAAATTGAGAGGGTCACATCAGCAGAGAACGTGGCAGATCCACTTACTAAACCCCTTAGTCGAGAAGCTTTCCAAGGTCATCTTCAGAAGATGGGACTTAGAGTAGCTTTAGAGTGGCTTTGACGGGCAAGTGGGAGATTGTTAGGAATAGTGCCCTAGAAAGCCGATTGTATATCCGCTTTGTACTTTTCCTTATTGTAATCACAGACAATCTTTGAATAAAATAACGAATTGAGGCAACACTTCTTTATATGCTCTTGTTTGGTATGCGTTTACTTTAGCTGTGCATGTATGAGAACTCCCCTAATCCTGATGACTTTAGGACTCTACCATTTAGGTGAAATGGTTCATGAAACGAGCCCTATATCACATAAGTCATGATTAGTAAAATACTCCAAGCCGATGAGTCCTACAGACAGTGGGAGTGTCAACCTGACTCCTCTAAGGCTTGCTTGTGGGATCACGCCCTTAAGAAGGACCACCTTGTTTCATGGAGGTGCAAAGTGTATAGTTGATACGTGCGTGATACATGAGGGTGCTTACTTTAATAAGTAAGTTCACTGAGGTGCCCCGTGTGAGAACATTCCTGAATGGGAAAGGAAGTTTCTATTTCAGGAAATGGAAACTTCCAGATTAGGAAATATCTCACGAGTCATTGATGTGATTAATTGATCCTTAGACTTGAGGTTCCTTGTCACTTTATGAGTTAACTCTGTAGTCTTTGGTATAAGCTTTAAAGGGTGTCGCCTTAGACAACTGATTCAAGGCTTATGCTGGGGCTGCACAAGTGATTCATGAAAGTGAATGAGAATCAGGATAGGACCTACACTTGCATTTGCAAGGTGATCTCTTATTATATAAGTCATTCATAATAAATATGGAGTCCTTGGCCAAGGCAGTAGATCAAGACATCGAGAAAAGGGTTTCTTAGATTGAAATCCAATGGATAAGAAATGCACTTAGCTTTAAGACCAGATTATTAGGGTTCTGATTATTCCCTTACCCTAGATCTTAGTTGAGAGATAGTAAGTAGGAGGATTGTATCTCACATGAATCAATGACTTAAAGGTTCTGCCGAATCGAGATATTCCAATTCAGCTAGAGGTTAAACACCTGTTGCTAGACTATGGTCGTTTAATCTGTGGACTGATTAATTAATTAGTGAATTAATTAATTAGGGTCACTGCTAATTGAATTGAGAACCTAGAGGGTCACACATAACAACTTGGTTACATGAGTTAAGGCTTTAAAATTATTAAACGAGTTGATCATGCCAAGAGGGTTCCACACGTGTGGGTCACGTGAGTGGCACGTGTCCTTGGGACACGTGTCTCACACGTGTATATATATTGTATGTATTAAATAATTACTGTGTTAATTATTTAATAGACTTTGGTTTAATTTTTGAATTAAAAAGAAAGTCTTATTTTGGAGAAAAATAGTCTATTTAATTAATTACGAATTAATTAATTAAATAAAATAAGTTATTTATTTATTAATAAATAAAGTATAAAATTATCCAAAAGGGGTTTGGATATTTTAGCTCTCTTAAAAGTTGATTTGAATTAGAATTCAAAAGTCAAAGTTTGGAATTACTTGATGATCAAGTAATAAGAGAGAGGGACCAAATCCTTAGTCCAATAGGACTAGGTTCGGCCGCCCCTCTCCTTCCTATATATAGGGGAGCTCGAGCTCCCCATAGAGGGTAATTGAAAATTCTTTTGGTTCATGTGTTGAACACCATCCTTTCTCCAAGATCAAATAAACCCTAGGTTAAGCCTAAACACTAACTAGAGAACCAACATCCTTACTAGTTAGATTGTAATCAAGTTGGTGGACTATCTCTAGAGAGCTTCAAGTTAGAAGTTTTTAAAGATTCGAGCTTTACCAAGGAGAGGGGATCAAGCCGCGAGAAGAGCGTTCTTGGGTGGCTTGAAACGCTTCAAGAAAGATTATTAAAAATTAAGTTTCTAATCTCTACGAATTCGGATTCACGATTGCGAGTTTCGATCCTTTTGTTGGAAAATTTTTAAATTTCCGCTGCTTTCTGATTCCTGTTTTCCAACAAGTGGTATCAAAGCCACCTCGTTAATCGTGTTTCTGATTCGTCTCAATTATTCTGAATTTGGTAGAAATTCTTAGGCTTAGATGCGAATTAGGTATTCATGAGTTCTTTTAGAAAGCCTGAATTACGAAACTATAATTTTCTTGAATTTCTGAAACTGTTTTCTTAAATTGTGTTTTTGAAAACCATTTTGATTCAAATCTGTTTAAATCGTAATTTTAATTTTGGATTGAATTGGTTTTTGAAAACCTGAGATACGAAACATGAAATCGCGCTGCGAACGAAAGAGGCAAGGCTCGCGCGTGCTAAGGCGTAGCACGTGAGGCCTCGCCAATCGCCACCGCCCACCAGTCCCACGACCGTGCGGGACTGCCCGCACGAGGCTCCCGCAACCTCGCGGGAGTCACCGCCCATACGTCCCGCAACCGCGCGGGACGTCCCGCCTAGCCCCTCCCGCAACCGCGCGGGAGCGTCAGCCCAGGGACGTGCGGAACTGCCCGTCCACGCCTTGCATAATGCCGCAAGGGCGCCCGTACGCTGGCGGCAATCCCGCATCGTCCCAGGCCCGTGTTTTCGTGTTCTTCGTATATTCGGTCCTTGAAATCCTGATTTAATTTTTCTGAAAAATTTTAGTTTTATTAATTTTGAATTATTTTTGAAATAATTTTTTAAATTGGGATTTTGAAAAATTAAGCGATTTAAATCTTGGAAAAATTGCAAACTTTATTTTATGAAAATATTGAAAGAAGAAAATTATTAATTTTCAGAAATTAATTGGAATTTTATTAGTTTATAGTTTTTCGGGTTTTATAGAAAAGGCTCTTGAACAAGAATTGCATCTAAGTCATGTTTTAAGCTATTAGAGCTTAAAGCGAGAATTTTAATTTATTGGTTAAATTTAAATTCTTGCAATTTATGCATGTTAGGTGATCATGGGTTTAGACTTATGTATGGTTTTAATTTATGCACATAGATGGTTTAAATTGGGGTTGGAGCCCTATAGTTGCGTTTTTCAATTGAGGTTGGAGCCTCACTTATGTGTGTAGTGTTATGTGATTTATTATGTGGCTTTCCATATTACTGTTTTTGAGGCCGGGGTATGCCCCGTGTATTTGTCTAAGGCCAATATGAAGATTGAGCCTTATTACTTTTCAGTACTTTTTCATTTTTTTGAGAGTAGAATAGGTGGTGAGGTTTTATTTTCATTTTGGAGACAATGCACCCATGAAGTAAGATGGACCACATTCAAGTAACAAGGAGGCCATAAGTGAAGACCCCTCAAAATGTTAGGGAGGGGAATCTCAATTTAAGATGTAATAGAGATAGGGCTCGTATTTTGTTACTGCTTTCCCTTATGTGATTTAAACTGTTTATGTGGCATGTATGTTAGAACTTGTGATTGTGGAGTGGCTCCCACATATCACGCATAAGATAGGTAGAACCCATGATCATCACATGTTAGTATCATGCTAGGACATGTTATCTGCTAAGTGCTTGTGTGAAATGCATTTAAGTTGTACTTGTATTAATCAAGACTAATTAAAATTGGATAACATATATATTGGTGAGGTCGAACTGGACAACTCTAAGCTCATTTCGAATATTAGGTGTTTAATTCGAGATGCAGATTTTGAATTAAATTCCTAGCATTCCATCAATAGGTTTTAAGTTTAGTAAGTGAAGCTAGTTATTGTTCCGCGAGTCGTGGGATAGCTAGTGGAGCTTATTAGTTCTTAGTTACCTAATTGATCATCTTAAATGATCAATATTTCGTGGTCAATTTTGGCAAGGGCGATGTCCGCGAGTCGTGGGTCGTTCGAACTAAGTTTTGATCATGATCTTATGATTGATGGGTCTGGCTTAATGCCTAAGTAAATATGGATGTCGCCCAAGTCGTGGGTCCATATTGAAAGATAGGTGATGCAAAAACAATTAGAGTTCTAAAGGTGTTAGAATTGGTAAGTTGTACCTACCTAGGGTTTTACTTAGAATGTCCGCGAGCCGTGGGTTCGAGGTAAAATACCTAGGATCTTAGTACCTATTGGGAAACGTGTTCCTCTTAGATCATTGGGAATTATAGATCTTTGAAAAATAGTGGGAGCTACATTAGACTAAAGACCTTATCTCTTGTATATCGTTATAATTCAACATGCTCACTAAGTTCTTTGTTTAACCATTTAGGTCGTAGATTCTGTGATTCTCTACGTGTTTTGAAATGGCAACCAAAAACCCTCTTGTATCGATCCTCGAGTCAAACAAGTTGACTGGTCCCAACTATTCTGATTGGCTTAGAAATCTAAAAATTATTTTAGATTCTGAGAAGAGAACTTATGTTCTCTTCAAAGGGGAGCCTAGTCCCGAAGGGGAAGCTCCCACTCGGGCCGAGCGGGACGCGATCCAGAAGTGGAAGGATGATAATCTCCAAGCCCGTTGCCTTATGTTGGCTAACATGTCTCCGGACTTGCAAAGGCAACATGAGGCCATGGAATTTGCTTGGGAGATTTACGACCACTTAGAGCAACTTTACCGCCCTCATGAACGTGTTACAAGGTATAACACTTCAAAGGAATTGTTCCACTTGAGAATGAGGGAAGGTTCAAGTGTCCATGAAAATGGACTCAAGTTTCTCGCCCTTACTGAGAAACTTGCTTCCATGGACATGCCACTGAAAGATGAGCTTTCAGTGGACTTGGGCCTTCTAAAGGTAAGGGCAAGAAAGCCCAAAAGAAGAAGAAGAAACCCCTTAGGCCCACTGGTGGCATTTCGAAGGGGAAGGCCCAAAAGAAGAAGCGTGATCAGAAAGAGTGTCATGCCCCCGGGTCCGTGGGCCCGTTGGACGCGAGCGCAAGTCTCCAAGTCCACCGAGTATAACCTGAAATTGGGCCTAAACCACTGCCCAAAAGGGATATCCATTGGTTATACTTGGACTCTTTAACTTATATACTGAACTTAACATTCATACTTTCCCGATGTGGGATAGGGGTATCACAATCACCCCTCCTTCAGAATCGCGACGTCCTCATCGCGGCATGACATATAGCCCATGACCGACTCGTCTGCATTGGGACTCTAGAGGTGGCTACTACGGGCTCAAGAGGTGGCTCCCACACATGTAGTGTAACGGCCCGGTTTTTCCATACAATCATTATGTGATATTATATGTTACTTTATAATTTATGACATTATATACATTATGTTTATATAAACTTATATGAATTATCATTAACGTGGAAATTACGTGCACTAATTGATAATGTGCTTATTTTTATGAATTAAGTGATCTAATTGAATTAAATGTCCTTAATTGTTCTTTTGTGTGAGTTATTGGATTCAATTATATTTCATGACTTGGAGCTAAATGAACTAATTGTTAGAGATGGAACTTGAATGAAGTAATTCAAATATTAGAGGGGCTTGGTTGCAAAATTTGGTGACTCATCTCATCTTTTGGAAGACTTTGGATATTTTATATCTCTTCCTCTTCATTCTATTGCATTCCATTTTATCAAGAAAAATCACACACACACACACACCAAATACCGATATTTACACCTTGAGGAGGGAAGAAGATTTCATCCATAATTCAAGCTAGTTTTGAGGAATTGTAGTGCTAGAATCATCATCAACAACATATCATCATCTCTTCTATTTCTTCTTTGATCTAAGGTAGAAATTGGGAATTTTGTTAAATTCTTGAATATTTGATCAAGTATGAATTTATGAGTTTGAGGATGAATTCTTGCATGATTGGAGTAGAGAGCATGTTGATGATCATTTGGAGTGAACTTTGCATGAAATTCTTGGATTTCATGAAGATTGGAAGCATGTGTATGTTATGGGTTTTAAGCTTGATTCTTGACAATTTGATGCATGATCCTTGGTTAGTTTGATAGATGGTTGAAGTATAATGTGTATTTGATGATATGAAATAATTGTTATGGTTGGAACTTGGTGTTATGATTGTTTTGGTTGATTTTGGTTTGGATTTGCCCTGTTTTCCCCTGTTTTGTTGCTGTTGCGTATGGGCGCGACCAAAAATAGGCCAAAATTGGTCGTGCCCGCGACCCCATTTTAGCCAAGTTTCGAGTTTTGAAAAAATTGGAGAAAATTCGGCCAAAAAGGCCGCGACCATTTTGTGAAGGTTTTTGGTCGCGCCCGCGACCCCCGCCAGAAACTGCATTTTGTCCAATTTCGAACCAACGCCATTTTCACCTCGGTTTGAATTAGAAAACGTGTCATATAGCGTTGGAAAGGTCTATGTGTCTACTTTCATATCCAACAAACAAAACTCAATTCCCATTTCTAGAATTAAAGATATTCCAGTTTTCCCTCAACATGTACATTTTCTAAAATTGTCCGTTTTTGCTAAACTTCACCAAAACCTCTATTATTGCATTCCTTTCACTCTCTTAGCTCCCATATGTGAATTATATGATTGATTACATGCCAAAACGTGATATTTAGATGCTACATTGTTTATTGCGCGATGTCTCGTACTTGATCACACCGTGCGTCTTATATGAAGTAATATTCTTGAATTGAGGTCTCATGCACGTACATTGTCCCGTTTCTTGTCCAGTTATTCTCCAGGGCGGAGATTGTCGAGCATGAGCACGTTCATGCATTCACGAGTCGTGTGTCGCCTGTCAGGTGAGGTTTAATTTCTAGTTATATAGAACCCGTATAACCTTTACGTGATTTTTGGCCAAAGGTATTTATATTTATAATTTCTTGAAATCACTTATCATTTCAAGTATGTTATTGTTCATGAATCAAGCAAGTAAGTTAGGTTAGTGTTCATAAATCAAGCAAGCCATGTTCATGAAAGCAAGTAAATGCGTTCCCTTGGCCAGGTCCTCCTTAGTAAGGGCGCTGGGCTGGTCTTCGGGCTGGTGGTTGTCCGTCCAACCACAGGAAGAACAATGCCCTATCTAGTAAATGTGTTCTCTTGGCCAGGTCCTCTTTAGTGAGGGCGCTGGGCTGGTCTTCGGGCTGGTGGTTGTCTGTCCAACCACAGGAAGAACAATGCCTTATCTTGTACGTGTGTTCTCTTGGCCAGGTCCTCCTTAGTGAGGGTGCTGGGCTGGTCTTCGGGCTGGTGGTTGTCCATCCAACCACAGGAAGAACGAAGCCCTATCGTGTACCTATGTTCTCCTGGTCAGGTTCTCCTTAGTGAGTGCGCTGGGCTAGTCTCAGGGCTAGTGGTTGTCCGTCCAACCACAGGAGGAACAAACCCTATCGTGTTACAAGCAAGCCACGTATTGATTGCATGATTTCCATTCCATGAACGTGTTATATGATTACACATGCACGATTGCACGATGATTGAATTGCATGATCACTTATTGTTTAGTATTGATAGTTGTATTCTCGTGCGAAGAACATCCTCTTCTTGAACTTGTATATTTATCTTTTATAAATCTTTACCCGAGAGTATAACTTGCATGTTATCTGCGCTAATATGTATTTAAACCCCTCACTCGGTCTTCACAGACTGACGCCTCCACCTTTCAGGTTATTGCAGGTGCACGCTACGCGGGAGTCGAGTCGAGTCGAGTCAGGTTCATGTAGTCGAGTCAATCATGGTTCGTGTATTGGAGTATTTATTGTTAATCATGAAACTATAATTGTTGTTATTGTTTATTTGAAGATGATAATGTATTGATATATGAAGTTGGAGTATATTTTATTTTGTAACTGAGAAATGACATGAAATGCTAAATGGATGTATTTGATAGAAACTAGTTTATACTTCCGCTTTGTTTTATTGCATATGTTGGTAATCCCGCCTAGCTTGTCGTGTATTGCATTGTCACCCGTTCACTGTAGGGTGGTTCATGTATGGATTGGCCGTTTCGTATGTGGATCGACCTATAGTGCGGGGGGTGTGGTACCTCCACACATTAAGGGGTGCTACATGTAGCACTTTGCCCCGCAGGTTCAGGAGGTGGCTCCCATGTGCGTAGCACTTTGCCCTGTATAGGACTTAGCTCCTGCGGCTGACGAGCGGCTGTGATGACCCGTATTCTCGAAGGGCGTCCTGACGATATTAACAAGTAAGTCTCTACACTTGTGTGTGTTTAATTTAAGAGTTCTTAAATCATGTGATTTAATATAAGTCCAATTTAATATGTGATCATTTGGATTATTCTAAGATTAATTGTCAAGTTGATTTTAAATCAATCATGTTACTTAACTTGTTTAATTTCGGTTTACTTGAATTTCTTGAGATTAATTGTCAATCATGTGTTTATGAAGTGTCGTTAAATTGTACGAAAGGTTTCTAAAATTAAATTGAATTAAACTCTAATTGGAAGTAATTTGATTTTGAAGTTTTGGGGTTTTCGTATTCTTGGATTTAAGATCTAGAACGATTGGCTTGGAATTTTCAGAAATATATCAAGGATTTGGAACGAGCACAAAGACTACATTCTCGGGTAATTTTTCGGGATTTTTCTGGCGGCTTTCGGCGAAGGCCCCGTGGCGGCCCGGCGACTTTCCGGCGGCTCCGGTGGCGGCACTCCGGCGAATTTCGGACAGCTTATCGGCCTCGATGCGGTGAGTCAAACGCCGCTTTCCGTTCGTTAATCAGACACTCGATTTATTTATTACGAATTATTTTGCGTAATTGGAATTATGTGGATTAATTGTTTTAAGTGCAAATAAATTGTTTATTGTTGGTTTGTTGATCGAGATGTATTCCAATCATATACGAAAATATGTATTGAATGAATTGTGATATGCATGAATATTTTGATTTACAATTTGAATTCCGATGTGATGAATTTACGCTATTTGTTAAGTACGAAGGGGTGTTAGTGTAATATTTAGAAACTAATCTTTTATGTGACTAAATGAATTTGAATGATATTTTAGAAGAACGAACATGTTGTGATTTCTCTATATGAATTTGAGACGTTCTCAATGTTATGTTTGTTGTAAATTGTGTTTCAAATATAAAATTGAGATACATGAAGGGTGCTTGAATAACTTAAGACTTGATGCACAATAGGAGTTAGAACTGTAATATCTTGATTTACTCTTACTACTCAAAAATAGTATATTATGAATTAAGATAAATTGATAATTATCATGCTTGTAAGTAATTAATTCCTAGTGGAATAATTGTATAAACACTTTAAATGAACAATTATGCTTAGGAGATGTATGTGTAATAATTCTAAACTTTTATAAATGACTTAGGGGATGTAAGTGTAATATTTATGAAACTATGAATGTGACTTGAGCTTGTGTACCAAACATGTTGTGAAGTTGTAAAGTATGATCTTAAGTGATTCAAATGCCATCTACGTACAACAACCTTGTATGTTTATATGATCAAGTTGCTCTTACTTATGCACTTTATAACTCGACGTGAACTTGATGCTTAATTGTAATATTATAATTGAACCCTGTGATATTGGATGATTTAATATGCATTTTGTGAACACATTGACTTCCTAAATTGATCTTGCATCTTTGGATATGGAATTGCATGATGGTTGCTTGTAAATATGACCTTGTTGAGCATTGATGTGCCTTGAATGACCACAACACCCTATCAAAGCACAACATGAACACTTATGCATAACCACGACCATGTTGAGCAATGCCATGCGTCTTGTTTGGTTCATATAGAGTCTAAGTCCCGGCTTCTGTATGTTCTGTTTCAGAGTTTGGTGGCGGTGGTGTGCCCGAGGTTTAGGAGTGTTTGTCCTTCACACTCTCAGACTCTACTTTCATGAGGTGAGGTTTAGGATTTTGTATAGTTATACGACCTATGACCTTTATATGCTGAATTCTATCCTTGCATGCGAGTATACCTTACTATAAGTACGTATGTGTTGGATATGATATGTTTATGATATTGAGCGTGTGTTCTGCGTGGATGGGTGCTTACGGGCTTAAATTCCATCGCGTGGGTTTTGCGCGGATGGGTGTTTACGAGCTTAAATTCCATCGCGTGTGATTTACGTGGATGGGGTGTCTAAGGGCTTAAATTCCATCGCGTGGGATATATATATATATATATATATATATATATATATATATATATATATTAAGTTTTCTGAGGCATATGTAAGCTATTTTGGAAAAATTCAGTTGTGTTATGATTCTGTCGCGAGATTGCCATGAAAGACTGGCGTATGTTCTGTTCTGTTCTGTTCTGATGTGGATCCAAGGAGCTACGGGTAATGGGTCCCCCGGGACGGTTAGGGCCATCGGGGTTTCAACCATGTGTGTATGTTCCATTTGAGATATCATTGCGCGACTCAGGGAGATAGGGGAGGCGTGATATCTTGAGCCTTCGGCTAAGGCCGGGGAAGACTCTTGTGGGATAGCTACCCCTTGAGGTTCTGGTATGTTCTGGATGGTTTGGTGTAACGCCCCGGTTTCCGGATGAACAGGTAAGCACGCCACGTGTGAGTTTGAGTGTAGGTTTTATCTTATTTCTTTAATTTTATAATATATTCTTACGTGGCATTCATAATTTTATAAAATTCACAAAACATTATTTATATCAATTCTTTGAATTCATATCATTGAAAATAATATTTCATGACACGAAAAATGTTTCTTGCACAAAACAATTATCGGGAGTACTTCAAATTACCAAATTGTCCCTAGTTAAATATTCTTTAAAATCCTAGGGACTTAATTGCCAATCCTTTAGGGACTTAATTGATCATATTTTAAAACCTCATATACTCAATTGCATAGATTGAATTCTTGGAGGATTTATTGGCAATTAACATAATTCACAAAAATCAAGGATGATGAATTACGTATCATCTCTTCTTGCACATTCCATGATCATTTTCATCTTCAATTCATCAACATATTCATCTTTCTCTCTCTGTTCTCCAAGGAAAGAAAAGGAAAGAAGTGTTTCAATCAATCATCAAGAATTTCCAGAAATATTTCAAGGAATTGGAGGGTTCATCATCATCTTCATCCATTTTCTCCATTTCTTCCATTTCAAGGTTGGATTTGTATGAATTGATGAGTTGGATCATATTTGGCATGACTAGGGTTTCTGAATTTCTTGGTAGATGAACTCTTGGTTGTGCAAAGCATGATTATCTGACCATAGCATGAATTATGGCATGATTCTTTCATGGATTTACTGGAAAATTGAACTTGATTGATCAAGTTGGTCATGAACATGATACCTTGAAACTTTGAGGATATAACATGTTTTATGTGTTTTAATGTTATATTAGTGTCTATTAAATATATATGTATCATATTTCCAGAAGTTAATAGCTTGGTGGATTAAAAATGGAATTTTGTGGTTGCTTTGTGCCATTCCCGTAGCTTTCCCCTGTTTTTGCTCTGCTTCTGTAAATTGCAGAAACAGGGAACGGCCATTCCCAGCCTCAATGCTTTGTGGGAACGGGCGTTCCCATCTTTTCAAATAAAAATAGGCGGCCGACCACGGGAACGGCTGTTCCCATTTTGGCCTTGGAGCCGGAAGGGCCGTTCCCGGCTAGGCACGTTTTTAAAATGGGAAAAACGCTGGCACGCTTTGGGGAACTCATGGGAACGACCCTTCCCATTTTGCAAAGGGGACCGGAATGGCCGTTCCCACCTGGAATGCAGAACAAAATTCACTGCATAAAATTACGAAAATGACCCCTCGATCCAACGACTTCTTTGACCCCGAATTGCTATAATATGTGCTAATATGATGTGAAACGACATGTTATCGTACCACATTGCATTTTCATGGTCGTCTCGACACATTTCCGCCGTTCGTCACATTTTGGCCATTTTAGTTCATGTCTCATGTTTATACGTCGGGTTTGCACAGCTCACGAGGGCGTGGACGGGGAGCAAGCTCCTTAGAACGCTTCTTTATTGTATTTTGCAAGAAAAGGTGAGGTTTTGTTTTGGTAAAACGAACCCTATAACCCTTATGTGCTAGTTTTCGGCCAAAAAGTATTATACTTATAAATGATTTCCAAACCATGAACCCTTCAAGCAAGCAATTCATGATTTCAAGCATGTTTGGTGAGTACATGATTGCACGTGGGCCCGAGGGTAATTCTTGAGCCAACCGGGAAAGCAAGGGCTGACGGGTAACTCCTGAATTATCCTCACATTGTTGGGATCACCCCCGAAACCACTAGGAGATTAGTGGTGGAAGGAGTTCCGTGTCTAGGGGGTCATGTCCTCTACACACACCATGCCGTGGATAGTCGAGCCTTGCAAACTCGCTGTCACCCGGAGGAAGAAGGAGACTGGGGATTAATCCGGCATGTCGGGTTATCCTCGGGTTATTGCATGATTTCAAGCATGAAATTGTTTATGTGAGCACTAAATAAATTGCATGACCACGTATTTATCAAGCAAGCAAGCATGATCACGTATTGTTCACGATTGGGAGTTCGGTTGGAGATTGCCCTTGCTCGCCAGGGCCACATGTTCATGACATTGACAAGCATGGTTAAATAAATGTGATAAAAGGATTGGTTGTAATCTCGGGCAAAGATTAAACTTCTTGAATTATATATCTATTTTATTCCAAAGTCTTCACCCGAGGCTACAACTTGCATGTGACGTGTGATATATATATACTATTGCCCCTCACTCAGTCTTCGGTAGACTGATACTTCACTTTTCAGGTACCCTTTTGAGCGTGGTCGTGCTAGGCGGGCGTTGTTTGAGTCTTGCATTTCCACGGGTCTGGTTTCATACCCTCTTGTATAGTCTTAAGCTAGTTTCATTTTATGATCGTTATTGTCACGTTTTGGGATACTTAAGTATGTATATTATTAAGAGATGATAATGTATTAATAGTTAAGTTGGTATCTATACGTATCTAATTGGTAAATATGGTACCTATATGTATGAATGAATTTATTGCTTCCGCTTTCATTATCATGTTTGCTTTGGTGTTGTTGGGGAGAGTGTCCCGCCTAGCTCGTCATTTTTATTGTCACCCGTTCGCTATAGTTCTAGTTTATGTATGGACTTCCCATTTCATACATGGATCGGGGCTATAGTGCGGGGGATGTGGTGCCCTGGGGGTTAGGGTGCTACATTTGGGGACTGTACATCTCCTCCATCATTGGTGTAGAGGGTGGATTGATTTTGATTTATGTTCTGAGGAGTAAAGTTTGGAAGCTCGTACTCGCCGAGCATGTGATCTGTTATGTCTGGGAATCATGAATCGAGATAGAGTTTCTGAAATGTTTTCTAAAACTCATATATCTATCTTTTTGGGTACTTTTGGAAATATCTTTGGTATGCAACACCTATCTCCGGTTCATGAGTCCACTCTTCTGATATGTGCTGTGCTTTATATATAGTGGGTGTGCGTTAGCCCCCTCACTCAGTCAGTTGACTGACCCCCTCATTTTATCTTTTAGTTTGCAGGTTTCCTTTTGGCTTGAGCTAGGCGGAAGTGAGTCTTTTGAGTCACACTTGTCGGTTTAGTTGGTGTTAAGATGCATTTGTCACATACTCTATTTATGTTATGTATTCTTATTTTGCTTTTGGAGTGTAGCACCCGAGCGTAAGATACTACGTCCCCCGCACCGAGACCCGACCCGTATATGAAATGAAAGTCCATACACGTGCCAAATCCACGGCGAATGGGGACACAACACACACGCTATGCTAGGTGGGACTAACCCTTAAACCATTCAAACTCAAGACAATATAAAATCAGAGTTATAATGAAACGCGGAAGCAAGATCAACATATAATATATATAATGAGCCACCAAGCTCCAAAATAGATATACAAAATCCTTCAAGTATCCAAGGCCACACGGCCTACAAAATCATAACGCTCCATACTATGATCATATACAAAATAGCAATAAGAGTATGAGTGTATGAGATTGAAAAGAAGTGCTAAACAACAATGCAAAACCTAGACGACTTGTATTCCCGCCTAGCACTCCTATACCTGCACAAAAGAACTGAAAACAAACCGGGTTCAGTCTAAAGAAGACTGGTGGGTATAAAACAAGGCATAGAATATAATATCGTATAATTTAAACACATTCATGCAAGCCCTAATCCCGTGTGAAGTTTGATAAGAATTTCCCAAGTGGTTAAAACAAAAGAAAACATCAATGGGATTACGACATTCATATTCATTCATAATTGCTCATAAGGTTTTATAGCCCGGCGAGTGGGCGTGCACAATCTCCAACCAACACCTCGTGTAATCATAACATGAATTATTCGTTATCACACATAAATCTTTTGTGCTCATACATATCATGATCATAATCATTCATATACACCTTCTTCCTTCGGGTGGTGGACGGGTTTGCAAGGCCACCTAATTATATCAATGCGGCTATGAGGTTCATGAGTCCTCAAAGCCCGGTTAGCGTTTCCTCATCAAAAACTCCTTGACGAGGTCCGTTTTGCCGTAAATTGGTTGGAACTAGTATATGGGATCACCGTCGGCCCTTGCCTCCCCGGATAGCCACATACACTAAGTCCCTGGGCCCGTGTTTAATTCATATCATGCACTCGCCAACATCATAAGGTAGGGTTTCAAAAATACAAAAGGGGTCATACGTTTGAAATCATTTACTCAAAAGGACTCGATATACATAAATATACTATTTTGGCTTAAAACATTTCACGTAAGGGATATATCGGGTCACTTTAACTATTAGAAGAGAAACCTACCTTTTTAAAACGCAAAAGAAAGGCATAAGCGTCTCAGTGCTCGCCCTCGTCTCCGACCAAACCCGAATCTGTACAAAAAGAAAGGTATGAGACTCAAAATGACCAAATAAGACGCTCGGCAATGTAATGATCATGATATGAATATGTAAAAGATAAGATTATGTTATGAAAATGTTCATGTGCACTATTAAGGAATTTAAATCATATATTCAAGTCATTCAATCATTCGTTCACTTTCATTCGAATTCAAAATTCCACATTTCCAATCAATTCAATTCAAGAAATTTAAATATAATCATAGCACAAGTTAAATCACATTTAAAATTAGAAAATAAACAATTAAATACATTCACTTTAAAAATCGGAAATTAAATAGAACGTAAAATAGATAACCATTTAATTCTATAATTCAATTAAATCAAATAATATTTACTATTTAATAAACATATATAAATATATATATAATATATATAAAAATATATATTCATATATATTTATATACATGCAACGTGCATCCCATGCATGAAAAACAATATGCATGCAACTTACACACATGCAATACAAATAGTTTAAGTATATATATGTACATATATGCATGTAAACATTTCACAAAAAAACCTGCAAGCTCATGCATGAAATATATATGTATCACGTAAGCTTATGTTATGAATTCAGAAGGTGACGCGCCCGTGTCACCAATATAGAACAAACCGGGACACCCCCGTGTCTCGGTACAGAGAGGACCGGACAATGTTGCACCCCCGTTCCATGCTAGAAGGGAAAGGTTGACACGCCCGTGTCAAATGCATGCAGCAGTTCACATATAACCCTCTGTTTTGACAGCAAAAGACGCAGCAGCAGCTAAAGCGATATGCAAGCAAGATATGCGGCAAGACCAGGCATGAAATGCAGCAAGAACTCAGCCAAAACAAATCCCACAAAGCCATGAAAACTGACAGAAAAAGCAAGGCAGAACCGCAGCAGCTTTGACAGCAAAAATCCAGTTTAAAAAAAACAGGGCAAAACCCACGAAAAACAGGGCATGACTGATCTCCATTAATCCCAACAAGTTCATGTAAGTTAGGCTATCAAAAGTGCAGCAACACAACACCAATATGACATAAAACTCAGTCCCAAAAGAGCTCAAACATGAAAAGAAAGCATACATGACATTACATGAAAATTTTCTCAAAGTGCCATAAATGACATCTCATCAATACATCAACCACCATGAAATCAATGATCATAAATGAGAAGAGGATGACAAAACAATCATTTTCAAGCTTGGAATCAATCAAAACCATCAAGAATTGAATAAGATCATCAAATTTTCCCCAAACCTATTATATTGCAAGAAGATCAGCCAAAAACTCATGAAACCATGATCAAATTTGGGGATGAAAGGATGAAAATGATCAGGAATGAACATATATTACAACCCTAAGCTTACCTTGTTGATTAGATGAAGATTGGATGAGATTTGAGCTCCAAAATCTCCAAGGAAGGCAAGGTTACGGGAATGACTGGAATTTCAGTGACTTTGGCTGAGATTTGTGGATTGTTTGAGGGTTGGTTTGGTTAGGGCATGATATATCAGGTTATGTGGTTGAGTTAGGGTTCAATAGAATCAAACCATGGTTACTTTGGTTAAAGTTTGGGTGAGATATGGCCATTTTAGTGCAGCAAAGTCAGTTTGGTCACCGTTTCGTTTTTCGGTTGGATTTCGGAGGTTCAAATGACTTTGGAAAAATATAAGGCTAAGTTTACTTAACTAGAATTTTCGTTACGAGTTCAACGGAGTTGACGGAACTCGAATCCGAGTTCCCGAGCTCAAGATATTAAATACGGAACCAAGGGTACGCTAAGTGCTCGTTAGCCCCCGATTTAGTTCCACGATTCAAATTAAATTCGTTAACATATCAAATGAATTCAAAAACATAAACCGAGCATATAGGCATGTTCATGACACATATATTTACGACATACTACAATTTCACGACATTTCGATATCATTTCATAAAAGAACGATGCACAAATTAAACCACCATGCACATATTCATAAAATTCCATGCATAATAAAAATTAAAAACAAATAAATTAAATTCTAATATTAAATAAAATTTAAAGTCAACGGATATTATAAAAATTAATTAATATGGTTAAGCATGATTAATTAGCATAACACTTAATTAACATTAATCATTAAATTAACAATAATTTAAAATAAATACTTAAAATAACGAAATATTTTAAAATAATATTAAATCAAAATAAAATATAATAAAATAAAATAATAACAATTTATAATAAAATTAAATATAACACACGTAAAAACAATTAATTCGCGCAAGTTTGTAAACACATACGTCGTACCTTTACGTCTGAAAAGTCGGGGCGTTACATGGAGATTATGTTTTATACTCTACTTAGACTTAAACCCGTGTGGGGTTAGTATGCTAGCATTTGGATGTAATTAGCTATTCTGCTGATACTTATGTTGGTTTATTACGTTGCGATGATTTGAGATTCGGGACTAGGTATCTATGCTAGTTGAACCCATCACCTATTATGTATGCTGATATTCGGGACTAGGTATCTATGCTAGTTGAACCCGTCACATATTTTGTATGTTGAATTAATTGCTCCCGCTATTTGTTGATAATTGTTTAAATTGCTTCCGCGCTCTCAGTCTGTCGGGTTAGATCCGCCTAGCCTAGTGTGTGAGTTGGTCTCCTGTTCGCTTTGATTCGGATTCGGGTATGGACTTTCCATTTCGTGACCGAGTCTGGGTCAGTGCGGGGGATGTCGCATCCTCCGTTTGGGGTGTTACATCCTTAAGTGGTATCAGAGCTCCAGGTTGCAAAACCGAGCTCTTGAGTCGTGTTGAGTCTATCTAGGTCATACGGCATAGGAATAACTGCGCATTGCATTTGTTTGACTTGATATTTTGACCCTTCGGCATGAATTATTTCGTGATTATATGATTGTGTGCACATTATGACTTTGATTATGCAACATCTTATTTTATGTGCTTTATAAATTGCAACTAATTATTGCATTTACGTGATATACGTGTTACATTTCATTTGCATCTTTAACCCGCATGCATCGAATTTAGTGTTCGAATTTCAGGGTACCCTATGAGCCAACACTAAGATTTCCCTCCGTCAACACTACCTATTGGCACTACAACGAAAACATACCATAATTCAAAGATGAAAGGATTCTTTACCAAGATCAATGTTTATGAAAAGGTTCAGAGTTGAAGGAATAAGATTTGCTATATTGACTTACTACCTTAAAGTCAATTGAAAGATGAAGTTTGACGAATTTTAACCTTGAGGATTCGTTCATATGAAAGTAGTCACCTTGTTGAGGAAATGATACGAACTCCACGTACTTGCCGTGAAACCCTATATCAATACTTGGAGTTCTTGAATCTGATCGTCCAATTCAAGGTGGAAAATAGGAGGAGTGTGACCCGTTTGCTATATTGAGCAAAGAACCAACACTATCAGATTGTAAGTAACGCACCCCGTCGACTATAAGGAGTCGAGAAATAACGTTATCCAGGAAAGGGGTTTGAAACCCTAATGTCATTCAGCAAAGAACTTGAGAGAAAAATCTCACTTGAATGAAAATTCAATAATTTTACTTCTTGATTGAAAGAAAAACAAGTTACAATGCTGAATTTATAAAGATGCATGCATGGAAACCTAAGAGACACTAGAATACTAAAGGACACAAGCTATTCTCGCCACTTGCCATGAAGGCTTACAAAAGTGGGCTTAAATAAACTAATATACAGCTAAATAATGATAACATAAAGGCCCAAATAATACTATAATAGGCTTAGGGCCGAATTATATCATTTCCACACTTTGGACTTTAGGAATTGGACATAAAAACATTGAAGTATTCTGAATTTGGTTCAGCAGCCCATTTTGAAGGTTGGAGTCCAATTTGAGCAAATTGGTTTAAGAGATTTCCAACTTCCTCTTGGATAATTTTGGCCCGAGCTCTTGTAATTGGACCACCATAACTTTGTTCCTTTTGTATGTTATCTTCTTGAGCTGTGGATCGGTCCAGCTCTTCATTTGGGACAAGATATGGCCGCGGTTCATCATGATTCACATCATTCCCCCCTTCTTGAAAAGGATTCGTCCCCGAATCTGAATCTGCATGAAAGGGAGATAAATCAGCAACATTAAAGGTGGAACTTACACTATACGTATCCGGGAGATCAATTTTGTAAGCATTATCATTGATCCTTTTCAACACTTTGAATGGTCCGTCCCCCCGTGGGTCAACTTTGGACTTTCGCTGATGATTGAATCTCTCTTTCCTAAAGTGAACCCAAACCAAGTCTCCTTCCTTGAAAACAACTTTCTTTCGTCCCTTGTTGGCTTGAATCATAGCTTGGTTGTTTCTTTTGAGAATGTGAAGCAGAGCATCCTCATGCATTTTCTTCACAAGTTCAGCTTTCTCCTTGCCATCTAAGCTTACAAGTTCATTCATAGGTAAAGGAAGCAAATCTAAAGGAGTTAAGGGATTAAAACCATAAACAAGCTCAAAGGGTGAGAAAGAAGTAGAAGAATGTATTGAACGGCTATATGCAAATTCAACAAATGGAATACACTCAACCCAATTCTTTGAATATGTTTTAAACACAGCTCTTAAAAGAGTTCCCAAGGTTCGATTCCCGATTTCCGTTTGTCCATCCGTTTGAGGATGACAAGTGGTGGAAAATAACAGTTTTGTTCCCAATTTTCCCCACAATACTCGCCAAAAGTGACTTAAAAACTTCACATCTCGATCACTTACAATTGATTTTGGGATTCCATGAAGTCTTACTACTTCCCGAAAGAACAATCCAGCCACATGTGTTGCATCATCAGTTTTATTACAAGGAATGAAATGTGCCATTTTAGAAAATCGATCAACAACAACAAAAATTGAATCCTTTCCATTTTGTGTTCTTGGCATTCCTAGCACAAAATCCATAGAAATATCAGTCCATGGATGCGTTGGAACAGGTAGGGGTGTGTAAAGGCCGTGAGGTTTAACTCGTGATTTAGCCTTTCTACAAGTTACGCATCTATGACAAGTCCGTTCAACATCCCATTTCATATGAGGCCAAAAGAAATGTTCCTTAAGTATGCCCAAAGTTTTTAAAACACCAAAATGTCCCATTAATCCTCCCCCATGAGACTCACGGATTAGCAACTGACGCAAAGAACAATTTGGAATGCATAGCTTGTTTTCTCTAAACAAATAACCATCTTGAACATAAAATTTATCTCAAGGCTTTTGTTCACAAGATGCAAATATTTCAGCAAAATCATAATCACTCAAGTATAGTTCCTTAATATGATCAAATCCCATGAATTTAGCACTTAAGGTAGAGAGAAGAATGTACCTTCGTGATAAGGCATCAGCAACAACATTATCCTTACCTTGCTTGTACCGAATCACATAAGGAAACATCTCTATAAATTCAACCCAGCGAGCATGCCTTCGGTTCAAACTTCCTTGCCGCTTCAAATGTTTTAATGACTCATGATCCGTATGAATGATGAACTCTTTCAACCACAAGTAATGCTGCTACGTCTCTAAGGCCCTAATTTAGGCATAGAGTTCCTTGTCATAAGTAGAGTAGTTCAATGCAGCCCCATTGAGTTTCTCACTAAAGTATGCAATTGGTTTCTTCTCTTGCATGAGCACAGCACCTATACCAACACCCAAAGCATCACATTCAATTTCAAAGGATTTAGAAAAATCCGGTAAAAGTAAAAGAGGAGCTGAACTTAGCTTTGTTTTTCAATGTTTGGAATGCCATTTCTTGAGCTTCTCCCCACTTAAATCCCACGCTTTTCTTGATGATTTCCGTTAAGGGGGCAACTATGGTGCTGAAATTGGGCACGAATCTCCTATAGAACCCGCCCGGCCAAACCATGAAAACTCCTTACTTCCGTGATGGTCTTGGGTGTAGGCCACTCTTTGATTGCCTTAACCTTTTCTTCATCTACCTCTATACCACCTGCACTCACAACAAATCCAAGGAACACGACTCTATCCATGCAAAAGCTACACTTCTTAAGATTAGCATATAACTTTTCATGCCTTAGTACCTCAAGTACTAACCTCAAATGCTCAATATGTTCATGCAAATTACGGCTAAAGATCAGTATATCATCAAAGTAAATGTAGCGCCCCCTAACACTACAACTCCCGCACCGTACTACCCTCGAGCGAATGTGAGACCTAGCACTCGAGAAATACTACGGCGAACGGTATAGACAGTACTTAAGTAGAGCGTAGGGTAAAATACAGCGGAAAATGGAAGAATTTAAAATTTGCAACAAGCAACATGATAACACACAAAATAGTGTATGATATTGTAAGGGGGTAATATAATAGTGTAGTGTACGAAGTCAATGTGAGAGCAATTTATTAGCAATATACATGATCAGGATTAAATGCTCTTAATCTAAACCTGATCTAATAAATATGACACCTATAGCCTCAAAGATACCTCTAGGTGTCGTTTATCCTCGTTTCCTGAAATCATGTGTTTGAAACAGGCGAGGAATTAGTCAAAGTGACTAAGTGAAGGAAGATTAGATTTAGATATATATATAGTTATATATATAGATATATATGTATATATAAAATCATAGCAATAGGATATAGCAAATATGATACGGTTCATAAGTGAGAAACCGGGATAGGGGTATTTGGAATTTATTTATAAATGATGAACCGTTTAATAAAGATTTGTACCGCCTGCAAGTAAGGCGTCTCCCTTCGATCTCCTTAAAATATTTGTAAAACAGTACCGGGCTGATCAAGGCACCAGTACTTTAATAAAACTAAATATGATAATAACTCCGCAACACCGTAGTGTCAGTAGGGGAGCAAACCCTACCGACGATATGTATATATGTGGGAGGAAGCTATCTCTCCCAGGGAGGTTGTCTCCCTTGTAAGTCTCTTGGTGTGGAGTAACTAACCTGCAGCTAAACCACTACCAAGAGTTGGTGGCGGTCTGTGGCACCAACAATACTCTCGGCCCGTTACCTTCCGAGTATTGGTCGACACAGCTGCACGCCGGGCCCATTTTGATAAATAATAATGATTGACTTGCTTAGTCGGGAATCAGTTCTTAGTATTAATAGGACTGAAATATATAATGTCCGGATAAGATCCTGATTCCGACTTATTGGTATTTTCCTCATAAAGAGGAATATGTATAATATTGATATATATATATATAGATAGGAAATCAAATAATAGATAGGTTTGGAAATCCTTTTATAATTAGATATAGATATAAACATGATTCCAGTTGAAAATGTTTTAACCCTCACCTAGTACAGAAATTCAAATAGGTTGGAACGGATCCCACTGTTCAGAGCAATTGTCGCCTGAAAGTAATTACTATTGACTTAGAACTAGGTTCTTATGATTCTAATCACATAATCACATAAGGTTTAAGAAATATAACATATTAGAGAATTCTCAAATCATTTAGAAATTATTTTCCCGGTAAAATTTAATTTCATTTGTTTAAGGGAAAATAATTAATTTATTAGGTTTCATAAATTCTTTAACCACTTAAATATTTATTAATCATGTCATAACCTTAAATAGAGTATTAGGAATTAAATTTGGAGTTTAATTCAACAATGTAAGTTGATCTTGAAATTATTTTATAATTTTATTAATTTTTGAATTAATTTGGAAAAATAATTATATAAAATTCCAAAATCATATTTTATAATTAAAATTAAATTAATTTCGAAATTAATTAATTAAATGTTGACCAAAAAGTCAAAATTACTATTGAAAACATTTACTATTCAATTTCTTGTGAATTAAACACTTAATAACATAAAATCGATCACACACACACACACACACACACACACACTATCACACGTTCACATGAATTTGTTCAAGAACATTATGAATGTGTTCTTGAGCTTATGAAGATGTTCATGATCATATTCAACAAGTTCTAAGTCCATAACACATGATTAAATTCAAATGTAGCACTTTAATCATAAAATTAAATCTAAATAAATTATTCTAATCATAAATTTAATTAAACAAGAACATAATTATTTAAATATACATTCATATTATATCATATCACATTTCATGCATTTAATTAAATAAAATTTCATAATGTAGGCACACTACACATAAAGTTCCCAATTATGCATATATATTATAAAAATAAATTCCTAAAACATAATTTTATTATTCCTAAGCATGCTACTAATATTATAATATTAAAAACATAACATAAAGCATGAAATAATAAAAGAAAATTGCACCTTAGAGAGAGAGAGGGGGTTGGCCATGACTTATGGGAGCAAATGTGATGATTTTTGTGTGAATTTTATGTTATGCTTCTAAGGGTATTTATAGTTGGTATTTAGGGGCTTATGTTGCAATTAATTAGATGAATCATGTAGTGAATAAGCTAGGTTCATTTATTAGGGGGGGTTAAGTGTATACTTAGGTGTAAGTTTAAGAAATAATTAATTATTTTAGTAATCATGACCAAATAAAAATAATTCTAAAATAGGATGAAGATGGTAATAAATTCGTAGAAGAACGTCTAGGGTTTAGTTTGGAATGAGAGAAATTGCAAAAGAAAGAGAATCGAAAGAGCTTCCTAATGGTTATAAATACTTAACGTTTGAACGTCTACATTTAAAGTAGTAGTCGTTCGGGAATTTTGAAAAATACGATAAAATTCATAAACGAAGCTAGAATGTGAATTGATTTCCGAGAAAGTGTCCATGATTCTTGAAATAATTCAAGGATCATTTTGACTGTAATATTGTATACCAAATGTTGGACGGTTTGAAAATTAGTTTTTACGGTGGGAATAGTACTTTGGGAAAATAAAGAAAAATTTATAAATTGAGTTAGGATTTGAACTAGAGTTTGGAAAAGGTCCTAAAATTCATAAAATAATCCAAGGAGCGTAATGGTTATAATATTGTATAGGAAAAACGTTGGAATTCAGAAATTTCTAATTTAGGCCAAAACTAGGGTTTTTCGGCCGGTTTTGATTTCTACGGAAGCTACGTTAAGAATTAGGGTTTGGAAATCATACCAAAATTCATAAAATTTTGCAAGGATTCTATCGAGCCCAATATTGAATAGGTAAAAGTGTTTCGAAAATTCCTACAATTAAAGATGAATAGTATCTAGGGACCTAAATGGAATTTTCAACAAACAATTTTAAAAATATATTTTGGAACAATGAAAGCTATGATATGAGTTTGAAAAATATAGAAATCAGCTTTCTAAGGTTTTTCAAGGTTTAGGTAAAGGTTTAGGGTTCGATGGATGAATAGTGATGTGATTCTCTCAAAAAGGCACAAATCAAAAATCAAAACATAAATGCACATAATTCACATAAAATGGAATGTGTAATGGACTAAGGCTATAAACGCTTTCCTCTTAACCCTTTACTTACCCGTGCTATCCTGATCTCAAAAATCCGGGCTGTTACAATAAACCACTACGAATTTACCAATATAAGCACGCAATACATGATTCATCAATCTCATGAAGGTACTAGGTGCGTTAGTTAAGCCAAAAGGCATTACTAACCACTCATACAATCCATGCTTAGTTTTAAAAGCTATTTTCCATTCATCACCTTCTTGCCTTCTTATTTGGTGATAGCCACTTTTCAAATCAATTTTAGTGAAGATTGTAGAACCAAATTCATCAATCATATCATCAAGGCGAGGTATGGGATAACGATACTTTACCGTGATCTTGTTGACAGCCCTACAATCCACGCACATTCGCCAAGTACCATCCTTTTTAGGCACCAAAAGAACCGGAACAGCACATGGAGTCATGCTCTCACGCGCATATCCCTTTGCAAGCAACTCTTCAACTTGTTTTTGAAGATCTTTTGTCTCTTGAGGGGTGCTTCCGTAAGCTGGTCGGTTTGGGATGGCAGCCCCGGGGATGAGGTCGATTTGGTGTTCTATTCCTCGTATAGGAGGTAAACCGGGTGGTATTTCCTCCGGGAATACATCCTCAAACTCCTGCAAGAGAGAAGAAACAACACTAGGTAAGGGAGGGGTTTCATTAGATGAAAGAAATATGTTTTTATACATCTCATCATCACAAGCTTTTCTTTTTTTATCACCCCCTCAATCTCTTTTTCTTTTATAAAGAAACTCACTTTTTTTCTTTCTTTCTTTTCAACTAGTTTCTTTTCTCCCTCTTCTTTTCTGTTACACTCTTTTTCTTTTTCCTTCTCCTTTTCTTTTTCATGCTCTTTTTCTTTTTCTTTTTCTTTTTCACATTCTTTCTCACTATTACAATCACTTTGTTTTGAAGAAGCTGAAATGGATTTCTTAATTTGGCACTATTCTTCATACACTTGGCTTGGTGGTAAAGGTGCCAAGGTGATGTTTCGCCCATCCTTGGTAAAACTATATCGATTCTTGTAGCCATCATGAACTGTTCGTCTATCAAATTGCCATGGTCTTCCAAGCAATATATGGCCAGCTTGCATTGGTACGACAACACAAAGAACCTCATCCATATATTTGCCAATTGAAAAGGAGATAAGAACTTGTTTTGTTACCTTCATTTCACCATGTTCATTCAGCCATTGGAGTTTATAAGGTCTCGGGTGCTTCAAGGTTTTAAGGCCGAGCCTTTCCACCATCAATTTACTAGCCACGTTTACGCAACTCCCGCTGTCAATGATCAGCCCACACACTCGCTCCTTAACATGACACCGTGTGTAAAAGATGTTTTCCCTTTGTTGTTCATCTTTGTCCTCAATAGCTTGGATGTGCAAAGCTCTTAGAACCACCAAACTTTGCCCCACAACCGCATGCTCAACATCACTTGCCTCATCCGATGTTTCAAGGCCTCCATTATCACCCTCACTTTCGGTTTCAAGTTCTCCATTGTCTAACAAGATGATGGCTCTTTTGTTTGGACATTGAGACATTATATGACCTGCTCCTTGACATTTAAAGCATTTAATATCACGATTGCCATGTGTAGAGGTGATACGAACTCCACGTACTTGCCGTGAAACCCTATACCAATACTTGGAGTTCTTGATTTTCGATCGTCCACTTCAAGGTTAAAATAGAGGAGTGTGACCCGTTTGCTATAATGAGCAAGGAACCAACACTATCAAATTTGAATTATAGGAGTGTGACCCGTTTGCTATAATGAGCAAGGAACCGACACTATCAGATTTGATAAGTAATGCACCCCGTCGACTATAATGAGTCGGGAAATGACATTATCCGGTGGAGGTTTGAAACTCCGGTGTCGTTCAACTAAGAACTTGTGAGTATAACTCACTTGAATCACAATTCATTCATTTTTTGACTGAATATTTCGAACTACAAGGCTGGAATATAAAGATTCATGCATGGGAATTCTAAGAGACAATTCAGAATTCAAAGAGACAAGCTAATCCCGTCACTTTTCTTGTAGGCTGAATAAAATGGGCTTAACCTAATCTAAATGCATGCAAAATAAATAAAAAAGATGGCCCAAAGTATAATATAATAGTTCAGGGCCAAATTACAATAAACTTAACACAATTTGGGCTTAAAATTCTATCACTAAGACATTGAAACAAGGTGGATACTTGTCTTCTTGGAGCTAATCTTGAGTTATTTGGATCAAAAGAGACTGAACTTCTTCTTGCATTCTTTTGGACCGTGACCTTGTGATAGGTCCAACATAACTTGGTTCATCTTGAGTTGTGATCATATCATCATTTGGATCAAAGTGTGGCCTTATCTTATGATTCACATCATCCTGATTCCTATCAAGAGGTGTTACCTTTCTCAAACAAACCCTTTGTTGTTGGTGGATCCTCCTTTGGTTTTGAAGGCTTTTCGGCTGTTTTTTGAGAAGAATTCCACTTTGGTTTGGAGGTATTTGAATCATCACGCTTAACCACAGTCCGTCCTTTCTTAAATTGTCTCTCCACCTTGATAGCCATATGGACCAGTTCCTCAAGTTCAACATAGTGATGAAGTTCCACTACATTGGCGATCTCTCGGTTGAGACCACATATGAACTGAGCCATGGTTGCCTCACGATCCTCCTCAATATTTGCTCGAATCATTGCCATCTTCCATTTCTTTGTAGTATTCCTCTACCGTTTTGAACCCTTGCCTCAAACTTTGTAACTTAAGGTGTAGGTCCCGATAATAGTGAGGAGGTACGAACCTCTTCCTCATAACCACCTTCATCTCATCCCACGTTTCAATAGGGAACTCACCACTTCTTCGTCTACTATCACCACTTGATCCCACCATACAATAGCATAGTCCGTAAAGGATACGGCTGCAAGTTTTACCTTTTTCCCTTCCGAATAGTTGTGGCAGTCATAAATTAACTCCACCTTTCGTTCCCATTCAATGTAAGCTTCCGGGTCATTTTGTCCTTTGAAGGAAGGAATAGAAAGCTTGATAGATCCGAGGTTATTGTCAATTACCCCTCTTCCTCTTTGTTGTTGTTGGTATCTTGGACGTCTATGATCTCTCCTTGAAGAGGCATTTGATGCAGCCTCATCCAAGTCATCTTCCTCATCATCAAATCCATCACGAGGATTGATACCCAAATCGGCTGGTCGTCGGTTTGGTCTCCTAGCCGGGAGAGCATTTTGTTGTAATTCAGTCACCCGTTCATCATTTTGATCCAATCGATCCCGGATCTCACCAAATTGTATGTTCAACCTATCAAATTGTTGTTGCATTGCACGGAGGACAAAGTTAACGTCCATTGGAGGCTGTTCATTTCGTTCTTCCGTCATGTTTTAAACCTGCAAGAAAAATCGTTAGTAAAAATTACCTTACAACACTCCCTCACGTTTTCCCTCGTTTAGAGTCACTCACGCTCGTGTATCACTCAAAAATATGGCTTTTTCCCTCTTTTGTGCTCACAACTCAAGCCTTTTACCACTCTTTTCTCTCAATTCTTGAAGAAAGACACAAGAAATTTCAGATCCCTCAACCAAATAATCCTTAAGATGAATGAACCAATAAGGGTGCTAAAATTGTCACAAACGAACTGTTACAACTAAAAAGATACAAACAAACAAATCCACATGACTTATGATTTGAGATTACAAAGAAAATGACTGAAACAATGCTGCTCTCTCTTCTTTTTTTTTTTTTTTTGTTTTTTTTTTTTCCAATTTTTTGCATTTTTCGATTTTTTGTAGCAATATAACAATAATGAAAAGAAATTATACAAAAGATAAAAGATACGGATACGTAACCTTGGATGGAAACCTAAGCTCTAGATACCAAATGATACGAACTATTCCCGCCACTTGCCATGAAGGCTTACAAAAGTGGGCTTAAATAAACTAATATGCAGCTAAATAATGATAAAACAAAGGCCCAAATAATACTATAATAGGCTTAGGGCCGAATTACATCATTTCCACACTTTGGACTTTAGGAATTGGACATAAAAACATTGAAGTATTCTGAATTTGGTTCAGCAGCCCATTTTGAAGGTTGGAGTCCAGTTTGAGCAAATTGGTTTAAGAGATTTCCAACTTCCTCTTGGATAATTTGGCCCGAGCTCTTGTAATTGGACCACCATAACTTTGTTCCTTTTGTATGCTATCTTCTTGAGCTGTGGATCGGTCCAGCTCTTCATTTGGGATAAGATATGGCCGCGGTTCATCATGATTCACATCAGGAAATGAGTCAATGGAGGAGAGACTGATCAAGTAGAACCATTTTGAAGGAGTTTGATGAGCTTTCGCCTTGATGATTCGTTTATTTGGAAGTAGTCACCTTGTTGAGGAAATGAGTCAGTGGAGGAGAATCTGATCAAGTAGAACCGTTTTGAAGGAGTTTGATGAGCTTTTGCCTTGATGATTCATTTATTTGGAAGTAATCACCTTGTTGATGGAAACGAGTTAATGTAGAAGAATCCGATCAAATAAGATCCGATCAAGTTCAAGGGATGTGGATAGGTAACCATGTTACTTAAGCAACGAGCTACAAACCATCGTGAGTGTTGAAGGTTTTGGTGCCGTTTAGAGTTAACGAACGATAAGAAAAGATTGGTTGTTAGCTATTTGGGAATTTCTTCAAGATGAGATGGAAGACATTGTTGATGTGGGAATAGAACACCTAGATGAAGAAAGACTTTATCCAAGTTTCAGAATCATATACCATGGATTGCTTTGGGAAGTGCTTAGCCCCACGATCATCCAACGAAACTCTGAGGTAAATATCTAATTGACAAACGAATCATGGACAACTCCTTGAAGATGAGCAGACTAAGATTTAACACATAAATGACAATTCTTGGGAGAAATTGAAGATGATTCTAGTTGAGCTAGGATTACGGTCTAGTAAGGGGGTTTGGTGATAAACGAGCTTTGCTGAGTTACCACTTTATGAAAAGACTCAAGACAAAGAGGTTCAGATGACGAGGGTTGCATCATTGTCGGCTTAATCAACTCCTACTGCTTCATCTCGACTTTCTTGTCAATATTTTTACATGTCGGTTAACGGTACGCCAAACATTCATGGCATTTGCATACATGCATCGCTTAAATACTCTTACCTTGTTTTACTTGATGTGCGTGACGACCATTGTTGTTTTAATTGTGATAAATTGGATACCTGATCTAGTATTTGTAACTTGAAATTTCTACTCGTTATGAACCATTGCTAAAATGAATGAGTTATGTACTTATGTGAACTATTCATGCCTATGTTATTTAAAACTCTCTTGATTGCTCACTAACTTCCCATATAACATACATACATACTGTAACCTTGTTTTATAGGGATTCCATCGCGATATCCCCCTTGAGTTGAGGTATGAGCGTTGAATCTATACTCAAGGGACACCGATTTCAGTTGTATAAGGTACACCAAACATGCATCGCATACTTTTCGTCAAGTGTTACTATGATGTGTGTATGTATGAATAACTGATCAGTGGATTTATGTGCAAGAGAGACCTTAGGTTCCCTCTTTCTAAGTGTTGGAGAGATGTAGGATTCTCTCTATTTATGTGATAGAAAGATGTTGGAATCTTTCTAAGTTTTGTGCACGAGAGATGTTGGATTCTCTTGCTGGATTCTCTTGAATCTAGGGGTTTGAGAAATGCTGGATTTTCTCAAACTAGAATGTTGGGAGATGTTGGAATCTGCCCGACTTAGGTTAAGAGACGGGGTTCTCTCAATTATGTACTCGAGAGACAGGGTTCGCTCTCTTGTGGGTGCTGAGGGATGGGGCTCTCTCACTTACATGTTGAGAGATGGGATTCTCTCTTGTTTGTTGTGGTTGCGTTACGAGTTGATTTGACTACGGGTTGTAAATGGCGAGTATGAGACGACATCGAGGTTGGGTGCAGTTGCAGCTATCCGATCATGGGAATGACCGACCGAGTTCGAAATAACTAACGGATCAAGTACTCGCACGGACCTCAACGATAACAAGACATACTAAAGAAGGTTCGGTGTAGATGACAGGAGTAAGCCTCACCATTAGAGTTATGATCTTACGTGAGTTTCGGTGAAGGGTTGGAGCACTACAACTCGAGGATCTACATTTTAGCAGTGGAACCTCGGGAGCAGGTTCTCTTAAGGGGGAAGATTGTGACGACCCGTATTCTCGAAGGGCGTCCTGACGATATTAACAAGTAAGTCTGTACACTTGTGTGTGTTTAATTTAAGAGTTCTTGAATCATGTGATTTAATATAAATCCAACTTAATATGTGATCATTTGGATTATTTTAAGATTAATTGTCAAGTTGATTTTAAATCCATCATGTTACTTAACTTGTTTAATTTCGGTTTACTTGAATTCCTTGAGATTAATTGTCAATCATGTGTTTATGAAGTGTCGTTAAATTGTACGAAAGGTTTCTAAAATTAAATTGAATTAAACTCTAATTGGTAAATCTCTCTCTTTCATTTTAATTTATAAAATTAATTTGGAGCTTGAATGTTTAGTCGTAACATTACCAATTTTATTTATGATTATTTGTACGCGCTATTACTCTTTGCTACACGATAAGGATACCCGGTTGTATATAGCTTGTGCACAAGACACATTTCTCCCAATCTCATCTTCTCTCACTTGGTTTTCTCTCTCTCACATTCCCGCACACATACTACACCTAAAACACACACTAGTCGTAACTTGGACGTTTCTCTACGGAATTCGATGAATGAGTAGTCCATTTCAAAGAGCTCGACGAGAGGATCAGGATGGTACAAAGATCTTGGCCAAACGACCAACGGTGGAGGATATATCAGCGATTTTCAGATGTAACTGCTCAAAGTTCTGAAAATCGCGACTGCATTGCGACAGCAACTTCCACAGCCTCGTACGGCCTCCTCCGACATCGGAATATAGCGAAATTGGTATGCAAATCGAACGTCTCGACGAGATCTACAACATGGAAGTGGTGGCGCAGTTATTGGGGCAGCCTCCACACGCGCGGTCCGAATATCACTCCGCTGGTGGTAAAATTGGGCGCGACTTTCGCTGGCCATTTCCGGCAATTCCGGTGGCGGTTTTGGGTGGATGAGATACCGATCTGAAGCTATTCTCATGGGGGATGAATTCTGGGTTGGTGGCACAACCATCGGAGCGGAGGTGGCGGCGCACGAGCCGTCTGAAGTCACGGTGGCGACGGCTTGTTACTGTAGCGACCGAATTCTTGACTTTCCGGCCAATTTCTCCAGCGACCAACTTAGGGGTGTCAAAGAGCACGTCATGGGTAAGTCGATGCCTTTTACGGATTTCGTTTACGTTCACCAGATTGGAAGTAATTTGATTTTGAAGTTTTGGGGTTTTCGTATTCTTGGATTTAAAATCTAGAACGATTGGCTTGGAATTTTTAGAAATTGATCAAGGATTTGTAACGAGCACAAAGACCACATTCTTGGGTATTTTTTCGGCGAATTTCGGCGAAGGCCCCGTGGCGGCCCGGCGACTTTCCGGCAGCTCCGGTGGTGGCGCTCCGGCGAATTTCGGACAGCTTATCGGCCTCAATGCGGTGAGTCCAACGCCGCTTTCCGTTCATTAATCGGACACTCGATTTATTTATTACGAATTATTTTCCGTAATTGGAATTATGTGGATTAATTGTTTTAAGTGCAAATAAATTGTTTATTGTTGGTTTGTTGATCGAGATATATTCCAATCATATACGAAAATTTGTATTGAATGAATTGTGATATGCATGAATATTTTGATTTACAATTTGAATTCCGATGTGATGAATTTACGCTATTTGTTAAGTACGAAGGGGTGTTAGTGTAATATTTAGAAACTAATCTTTTATGTGACTAAATGAACTTGAATGATATTTTAGAAGAACGAACATGTTGTGATTTCTCTATATGAATTTGAGACGTTCTCAATGTTAAGTTTGTTGTAAATTGTGTTTCAAATATAAAATTGAGATACATGAAGGATGCTTGAACAACTTGAGACTTGATGCACGATAGGAGTTAGAATTGTAATATCTTGATTTACTCTTACTACTCAAAAATAGTATATTATGAATTAAGATAAATTGATAATTGTTATGCTTGTAAGTAATTAATTCCTAGTTGAATAATTGTATAAACACTTTAAATGAACAATTATGCTTAGGAGATGTATGTGTAATAATTCTAAACTTTTATAAATGACTTAGGGGATGTAAGTGTAATATTTATGAAACTATGAATGTGACTTGAGCTTGTATACCAAACATGTTGTGAAGTTGTAAAGTATGATCTTAAGTGAATCAAATGCGCTCTTTATTTGTATCAGGCATGCCATCTACGTACAACAACCTTGTATGTTTGTATGATCAAGTTGCTCTTACTTATGCACTTTATAACTCGACGTGAACTTGATGCTTAATTGTAATATTATAATTGAACCCTGTGACATTGGATGATTTAATAAGCATTTTGTGAACACATTGACTTCCTAAATTGATCTTGCATCTTTGGATATGGAATTGCATGATGGTTGCTTGTAAATATGACCTTGTTGAGCATTGGTATGCCTTGAATGACCACGACACCCTATCAAAGCACAACATTAACACTTATGCATAACCACGACCTTGTTGAGCAACGCCGTGCGTCTTGTTTGGTTCATATAGAGTCTAAGTCCGGGCTTCTGTATGTTGTGTTTCAGAGTTTGGTGGCGGTTGTGTGCCCGAGGTTTAGGAGTGTTTGTCCTTCACACTCTCAGACTCTACTATCACGAGGTGAGGTTTAGGATTTTGTATAGTTATGCAACCTATGGCCTTTATATGCTGAATTCTATCCTTGCATGCGAGTATACCTTACTATAAGTACGTATGTGTTGGATATGATATGTTTATGATATTGAGCGTGTGTTCTGCGTGGATGGGTGCTTACGGCCTTAAATTCCATCGCGTGGGTTTTGCGTGGATGGGTGCTTACGAGCTTAAATTACATCGCGTGTGATTTGCGTGGATGGGTGTCTAAGGGCTTAAATTCCTTCGCTTGGGAATATATATATATATAAATTAAGTTTTCTGAGGCATATGTAAGCTATTTTGGAAAAATTCAGTTATGTTATGATTCTGTAGCGAGATTACGATGAAAGACAGGCGTATGTTCTGTTCTGTTCTGTTCTGATGTGGATCCAAGGAGCTACGGGTAATGGGTCCCCCGGGACGGTTAGGGCCGTCGGGGTTTCAACCATGTGCATATGTTCCATTTGAGATATCATTGCGCGACTCAGGGAGATAGGGGAGGCGTGATATCTTGAGCCTTCGGCTAAGGCCGGGGAAGACTCTTATGGGATAGCTACCCCTTGAGGTTTTGGTATGTTCTGGATGGTTTGGGGACTGTACATCTCCTCCATCATTGGTGTAGAGGGTGGATTGATTTTGATTTATGTTCTGAGGAGTAAAGGTTGGAAGCTCGTACTTGCCGAGCATGTGATCTGTTCTGTCTGGGAATCATGAATCGAGATAGAGTTTCTGAAATGTTTTCAAAAACTTATATATCTATCTTTTTGGGTACTTTTGGAAATATCTTTGTTATGCAACACCTATCTCCGGTTCATGAGTCCACTCTTCTGATATGTGTTGTGCTTTATATATATATAGTGGGTGTGCGTTAGTTAGCCCCCTCACTCAGTCAGTTGACTGACCCCCTCATTTTATCTTTTAGTTTGCAGCTTTCCTTTTGGCTTGAGCTAGGCGGAAGTGAGTCTTCTGAGTCACACTTGTCAGTTTAGTTGGTGTTAAGATGCATTTATCACATACACTATTTATGTTATGTATTCTTATTTCGTTTTTGGAGATTATGTTTTATGCTCTACTTAGACTTAAACCCGTGTGGGGTTAGTATGCTAGCATTTGGATGTAATTAGCTATTCTGCTGATACTTATGTTTGTTTATTACGTTGCGATGATTTGAGATTCGGGACAAGGTATCTATGCTAGTTGAACCCGTCACCTGTTATGTATGTTGATATTCGGGACTAGGTATCTATGCTAGTTGAACCCGTCACTTATTTTGTACGTTGATTTAATTGCTCCCGCTATCTGTTGATATTTGTTTAAATTGCTTCCGTGCTCTGAGTCTGTCGGGTTAGATCCGCCTAGCCTAGTGTGTGAGTTGATCTCCTGTAACGCCCGAGCGCGAGACATCACATCCCCCGCACCATGACCCGACCCGTATAGGAAATGGATTTCCATACACGTGTCGAATCATAGCGAACGGAGACATACACACTCGCTAAGCCAGGTGGGACTAGCCTATAACTTAAACCCCAACAACAATCAAAGTAACAACAGAGCAATAGAAAGCGGAAGCAATCATTCATATATTATATATTGAGCTAAATGCTCTAGGTACCAACATGTAATTCATATATTGAGTTATACGCTCTATGTACCAATATTTCATGTAAGATACATATAGGTACCACATCCATGTACGCTCCATACATATACAAAATCCCAAAATGAACAAAATGTAATCATATGCGTGTAAAGGAAAGGCTAGACACGATGCAAGACTCTCCCTGACTGGTATCCCGCCTAGCATCCCCCTTCCTGCAAAAACAACTGAAACAACTCCGGGTTCAGTCTTAGACAGACTGGTGGGTATAAAAAGATAAGCATAATATCATAATATTGTGGAATTTAAACACGTACATGCAAATTATAATCCTTATTCGAGGTTTTGAATCCTTTTTCCCCAAGTGGGAAAATAAATACAACGAATAGGATTATAACAATTCATTTCGTTCATTAGGTCATTTGTGGCCCGGCGAGAGGGCGTGCATTATCTCCAACCATCACCTCGTGTAATTCATTAATCATTCATTCATTCATTCATTCGTTCATGCATTCTTTCTTTCGTGCACATTCATTAGAACATTCATTCATTCATTCATTCGTTCATGCATTCTTTCTTTCGTGCACATTCATTAGAACATTCATTCGTTCATTCATATACTCCTTTTTCCTCCGGGTAGGGAACGGGTTTGCAAGGCCCGAGCCCTCATTCATTAATGCTAGAGGGGTACATGAATCCCCAAAAGCGCGGGTCCCCTTTCAATCACTAATCTCCTAGTGAAATCCAGGTTGCCGAAATTGTTGGAACTAGTATATGTGGATTCCCGTCAGCCCATGCTTCCCCGGTTCACCAATACACTAAGTCCCGGGCCCCCATTCATTGTGATCACTCAATCATTACTCGCCAAAACATTTGGTAGGATATTCAAGAAAAAGGCTTTCGTTTAAAACATTTGCTCATTAAAACTTGGTATAAATACCTATATAGGGTTTTAGCCAAAATCTTGCACATTAGGTGTTCGGGTCATATTGTTATCTAATAGAAGAAAAACCCACCTGATAGACAAAAAGAACCCGACACAGCTCTCACTGCCCGACCTCTTCACCCACTGGATCAAGATCTGTGTGACAAAGGTAGTGTGAGACTCAATTATGACCACATTAGACGCTCGGCTATGCAATATCATGCTATGGAATGCTTAAAATGCAATAATATGTTCAATTATGGTCATGAATATCATAGAATTCAATTAAACACATAATTCACCAAGTTTCGTTCATTATACGGTAAAACCGTATTCATTCCCGTTCATATCATTCATACTTTCATACTTTCATTCATATGGTCATCAATATCAAATATCAATCATAAATCATAACTTTAATACATTCACGTTACATACAATTCACAAATACTAGCAATAAACGCAAAACAAGCAATAAAAGAGTTCCTCTAAAGCTGCCATTACAAATGACACGGCCTTGTTGAGTTTTCAAAGGAAACGGACATTGCCGTGTCCGAGGTTTAAAATCAGAAAAATTCAAAGTCGAGGGCTTGACACAGCCGTGTTGAGTTTTCAAAGCGTTTGGACACGGCCGTGTCCGAGATTTAAATTCAGAAAAAATCAAAGTCGAGGGCCCAACACGGCCGTGTCCATTTTCAGTTCAAAGCTGACACGGCCGTGTCAGCTCATCGTTTTGCCAAGAAAAACAGAGCAAAAGCTCTGTTTCTCGAGGGAAAAGCTTGCAAAACAGGGCAGCAACAAGGAAGCTCTTTTGTACCACTTAGACATGTATTCAAGTCATATAATTCACATATATCATGCAATCCATTCATAGAAGCAAGAATTCACCCTTAAAGTTGGCAAAAGATCACTCAAAACCAAGTTCTCATCCATGGAAGCTTCAAGCTTCAACAATGGCACATCATGTAATACATATCCAACATGAGATTTAAAGATATAGAAATGATGAGGAAGTTACAAGCAACACATTCCATGCATCAACTATCACTTAAAACCATTAAAATCCCAAGTTCAAGATCAAACCCCAATTCAAGCTCATATTCACAACCCAAGAATCCTTCACTCATGCCAAGCTATTCATGGAAGAAAAGATAGAAGAGAATGAGGGAAAAACAATCCATATCATACCTTGGAAGAAGATGGAAGATTGGTTAATCTTGAGCTTAGGGTTTGGATGATCAAACAAGGGTTTCTTGGAGCTCTCTTCCTTTGCTTCTTGAGATGATGATGATCGATCAAATGTGGGAGCAAGGAGAAGGAAAAATGCTGATATTTAGTGCTAAATGGGTAGGATACGGGTCGGTTCTAGTCCGGTTCGTTTAGGAAACGGTTAAAACAAGTTATAAGGTCGAGGTTGTGGAAAGATTTGTTGTCCAAGGTTCAAACGGTATCGAAACGATACAAGGTCAAGTTTAATGGATAGGTATCGTCGAAACAAGTTCAACGCCGGTTACGGATCTCGATTTCGAGGTCCGGAGCTCAAGATATCGCGAAAACCGTTCAGGGTTGCCTATATACAAATAGGTCCCTAAACTTTCAAAAAGTGGCAATTAAGCCCAAACTCAATTTCCAATTGAGTCCAAAACATTCAAATAAGTTACAATCAAGTCCGCGAATTACACGGAACATATAATTTCATTCAATTAACACCAAATTCCCAAAATTCACATTCTCACAAATTCGTTCATATATTCATAGCTCAAATAGGAATTCATATATAAAATTTAACAATTAAATCAAATTAGGAACGAATTCAATTAGTAAAACAAGATATGAAATCATATAATTAAATGTAAATGCGCACGTAACTCTTACCTGCACGTGTGAAAACACGGGGCGTTACATCTCCCGTTCGCTTTGATTCGGATTCGGGTATGGACTTTCCATTTCGTTACCGGGTCTGGGTCTTAGTGCTGGGGATGTGGCATCCTTCGTTTGGGGTGTTACATCCTTAAGTGGTATCAGAGCTCCAGGTTGCAAAACCGAGCTCTTGAGTCGTGTTGAGTCTGTCTAGGTCGTACGACATAGGAATAACTGCGCATTGCATTTGTTTGACTTGATATTTTGATCCTTCGGCATGAATTATTTCGTGATTATATGATTGTGTGCACATTATGACTTTGATTATGCAACATCTTATTTTATGTGCTTTATAAATTGCAACTAATTATTGCATTTACGTGATATACGTGTTACATTTCATTTGCATCTTTAACCCGCATGCATCGAATTTAGTGTTTGAATTTCAGGGTACCCTATGAGCCAACACTTAGATTTCCCTCCGTCAACACTACCTATTGGCACTACAACGAAAACATACCATAATTCGAAGATGAAAGGATTCTTTACCAAGATCAATGTCCATGAAAAGGTTCAGAGTTGAAGGAATAAGATTTGCTATATTGACTTACTACCTTAAAGTCAATTGAAAGATGAAGTTTGACGAATTTTAACCTTGAGGATTCGTTCATATGAAAGTAGTCACCTTGTTGAGGAAATGAGTCAATGGAGGAGAGTCTGATCAAGTAGAACCATTTTGAAGGAGTTTGATGAGCTTTCGCCTTGATGATTCGTTTATTTGGAAGTAGTCACCTTGTTGAGGAAATGAGACAATGGAGGAGAATCTGCACCGTGCGGGAAGGCCGTGACACGGATTGCCCAAACGACTATGTCTAATGTTATGTTTTATGGTTTGCATGTATTATAATGTATTGTGTGATCGCGTATTTAATATAATAAGGATATTTGTCGTACACGGTCGGAGTTTGGTTGGAGATTGTGCACGCTCACTCGCCGAGCCTTATTGATTATGTATGATTTATGAACTTAATGAATTTAATATGAATTAGTTGTAAAGTCCGAGCACTGCTTAGTTATTTTCTTGCCCTTCGTGGGAACTACGTTTAAATAAAACCTTGCTCGGGATTTATGACTTGCATGTGCATGTTTCTATATTTATGTATTACTCCTGCTCACTCAGTCTTCTAGAGACTGACCCCTCTTTCCCATTTCTCAGTTCTTGCAGGTTTTGGCTAGGCGGGAGTGGAGTCATTGCAATTTTGTTCGAGTCACACTTGTACACTCGACTCGCATTTCATATTGTTATGTTTTTCCTTTATGTATGTATTCGGCCGGTGTGCCAATTATGATAATTGTTGGATATTGATTCGGGACAGATTGCATGTTTAGTTGAACCCGTTGTTAGGTTGCAGGATGGATTTAAATTATATATTGGAATTATCTGACTTGTTGCCATTGTTGAATTGTATGGATTACACATTATTGCTTCCGCATTGCACTCTTGGTTATTTTGATTTAATTGGTACAGGGTTAGTTTCCACCTAGCTAGGTACTTTTATTTTGTCTCCCGTTCGCTATGAGTCCAGTTCATGCTTGGATTAACCATTTCACGTGTGGACTAGACTTGTAGTGTAGGGGATGTTGGTGCTACAGATATGCCTTGAATGACCACGACACCCTATCAAAGCACAACATGAACACTTATGCTTAACCACGACCATGTTGAGCAACGCCGTGTGTCTTGTTTGGTTCATATAGAGTCTAAGTCCGGGCTTCTGTATGTTCTGTTTCAGAGTTTGGTGGCGGTGGTATGCCCGAGGTTTAGGAGTGTTTGTCCTTCACACTCTCAGACTCTACTTTCACGAGGTGAGGTTTAGGATTTTGTATAGTTATGCGACCCATCCTTTATATGCTGAATTCTATCCTTGCATGCAAGTATACCTTACTATAAGTACGTATGTGTTGGATATGATATGTTTATGATATTGAGCGTGTGTTCTGCGTGGATGGGTGCGTACGGGCTTAAATTCCATCGCGTGGGTTTTGCGTGGATGGGTGCTTACGGGCTTAAATTCCATCGCGTGTGATTTGTGTGGATGGGTGTCTAATGGCTTAAATTCCATCGCGTGCCGAGTTCTTGACTTTCCGGCCAATTTCTCCGGCGACCAACTTGGGGGTGTCGAAGAGCACGTCATGGGTAAGTCGATGCCTTTTACGGATTTCGTTTTCGTTCACCGGATTGGAAGTAATTTGATTTTGAAGTTTTGGGGTTTTCGTATTCTTGGATTTAAGATCTAGAACGATTGGCTTGGAATTTTTAGAAATTGATCAAGGATTTGGAACGAGCACAAAGACTACAATCTTGGGTAATTTTTCGGGATTTTTTCGGCGACTTTCGGCGAAGGCCCCGTGGCGGCCCGACGACTTTCCGGCGGCTCCGGTGGCGGCGCTCCGGCGAATTTCGGACAGCTTATCGGCCTCGCGGTGAGTCCAACGCCGCTTTCCGTTCGTTAATCAGACACTCAGTTTATTTATTACGAATTATTTTGCGTAATTGGAATTATGTGGATTAATTGTTTTTAAGTGCAAATAAATTGTTTATTGTTGGTTTGTTGATCGAGATGTATTCCAATCATATACGAAAATATGTATTGAATGAATTATTACTAAATTGATCTTGTATCTTTGGATATGGAATTGCATGATGGTTGCTTGTAAATATGCCCTTGTTGAGCATTGATATTGTAACGCCCCGACTTTTCGGCCGTACAGGTGTGACGTCACGAGTGGGTTTAGACCGAGTGTTATGTGATTTAATTATGCTTTAATTGTTAAGTGAGTGTTTAATTAATAATTTCGTGAACTAATTGATATTATGTGACCGATATGATTTAAATGATTATGTTCTTTAATCTTTTTTTTTTTTAATATGGTTACTTACAATTAATGTTTTATGTTGAATATGTAAGTATTTGAACTTATATGAAATCCTTGGATTCAATCGCACTTTGAATTTGACCCCAATTGCTATCCTACCAAACCTTGGGGCCCTATTTGAATCACTTAAACTGTTAGAGTACCAAAATGTAATTTTCCCTCATTCTTCCCCTTAATTACACGATTTACACCTCCCCACAACCTCATTCTTCTTCTTTCTTCTTCTCCTAGCAAAACAAGGGTTCCCATCTTCTTTCTCCTTTTTCTTTTGATCGATCCAAGCTAGTAGACAAGGAGACAAGATGATTTCTTCATGTTTTGGTCCAAGAATCAAGCTCAAGTCATTTTCTTCTTCAACCCCTTCATCTCTTTTCCTTCAAGGTATATGTGTGTGTATATATATTTCATGTGGGTTTTTATAAATAAGTGATTCTTACATCCTAACTTGATATATGTTGTGTCTTGCAGCTAAATTGATGTATATTTGTTAAATTTTGAATTATTTGTTAAAACATGAGTGCATCACCATTGTTGGACCTTCAAGATGTGAAAATGGTGGATTGGGTTCTTGTGCATTTCATGCCATTTTGCTAGGCTATTATGATAGAGCATGTATGTGTGAGTTTATACCTTGAATTTGATTGCTTTTAGTTGAGCTTTGAAGTGGTTTTTGCTTCCTTGTCTCTCCCCTTCAAGCAACCCCTGTTTTTTAGCCTTTTTCCAGCCCTGGAAGACTACCCGGGAGGGTACTTTTTGTGCCTAAAAAGTACCCGGGCGGGTACTCTTGTCCAGAAGACTTCGGCACAAGTTTTCCCCGGCCGGGTAGATTTTGCCTTGTATTTTCCCCGGCCGGGTACTCCCTCATACAAACTCCGAATGACCTGATTTTTGAGCCGTTGGAAACCTCTTGAAGTCTACTAACACATCCAATTGGAATCACCTTAATATCTTTTCTCATTTCTGAGTTATGATCATTTGAAAATTGTGTCGCTGCTTCACCGAAACACTGCACTCACCCAACTTCGGACCCTCGCCATTTCCTCATCGCTTTGAACCATGTTTCGGGCCATATATAATTTGAAAGGTCTATGTGTCTAGTTTCGTATCCAACAAACAAAACTCAATTTCAACTCCTAAAACTGAAGATATTTCCTTTTTCCTACAGCTTGTGCAATTTCGATTATTGTTAATTTGTACCGAACTTTGCCTAAACTGCCCTTCTTGCGTTCCTTTCACTCCCTTGGCTCCCGTATATGAATTTTATGACTTGTATGCATGATTAGTTGATAATATATGATATGTTTGATTATTTATTCTAATTTTAGGCTTTCTTTGATAAGTGTAAATGTGACTTGAATACATGAACGTTTAAATGACACGTTTGAAGCTTTCTTGTATCCTCTTGCCTCTATAATTATTGTATGCATTGTAAAAATGTTAAAATGTGTAATATGATGATAGTTTGAAGATTTTGGCTCGATTTGATATGATTCATGAAAGATATGGAATGAATGAATATGAACCCTTCATGTATTGAACGTTTTGAATGAAATACTTGGTTATATGACATCATAACATGAGTTATGCTCTTTATGCATCTCATATCATGTACATCACATGCCGTGCGTCCATGTGGTTTCATATTGAGTCAATTCTCACGAGTACACATTGTTCCTTTTCTTGTACAGTTCGTTTCCAGGGCGGAGACTTCCGAATTGAATAGGCACCCGTATTACTCATGCTTTATGTCTCATGGTATTCCAGGTGAGGGTGTTTTCATTCTAGTTATGTAGTGAACCCTACAACCTTATATGACAAGTTTTGGCCAAAAACCTAGATATACCTATATATTGTTTTCAAATGGAGTCATCGAGTAAATATTTTCTCAAGGGTTATGAAATTTATTAATTATGTTACAAACGTATTGTGTTTCTCATGAATTGAATATGATGGCGAGAACATGTATTGAACACGGGCCCAGGGACCTAGTGTATGTGGCTATCCGGGGAGGCATCGGGCCGACGGTGATCCCATACATTAGTCCCACATTGATTACGGCGAAACGGACCTCGTTAAGGAGTTTTTGACGAGGAAACGCTAACCGGGCTTTGAGGACTCATGAACCTCAATTGCCACATTGATATGTTTAGGTGGTCGGGCCTTGCAAACTCGTCCACCACCCGGAGGAAGAAGGTTGGAACTTATTTTATAATTATGTTTAGGTATGATTGTTATGCACCGTGCGGGAAGGTCGGGACACGGATTGCCCAAACGACTATGTCTTATGTTATGTTTTATGGTTTGCATGTATTATAATGTATTGTGTGATCACGTATTTAATATAATAAGGATATTTGTCGTACACGGTCGGAGTTTGGTTGGAGATTGTGCACGCTCACTCGCCGAGCCTTATTGATTATGTATGATTTATGAAATTAATGAATTTAATATGAATTAGTTGTAAAGTCCGAGCACTGCTTAGTTATTTTCTTGCCCTTCGTGGGAACTACCTTTAAATAAAACCTTGCTCGGGATTTATGACTTGCATGCGCATGTTTCTATATTTACGTATTACTCCTGCTCACTCAGTCTTCTAGAGACTGACCCCTCTTTCCCACTTCTCAGTTCTTGCAGGTTTTGGCTAGGCGGGAGTGGAGTCATTGCAATTTTGTTCGAGTCACACTTGTACACTCGAGTTGCATTTCATATTGTTATGTTTTAATTATAGTTCCTTTATGTATGTATTGGGCCGGTGTGCCAATTATGATAATTGTTGGATATTGATTCGGGATAGATTGCATGTTTAGTTGAACCCGTTGTTAGGTTGCAGGATGGATTTAAATTATATATTGGAATTATTGGACTTGTTGCCATTGTTGAATTGTATGGTTTACACATTATTGCTTCCTCATTGCACTCTTGGTTATTTTGATTTAATTGGTACAGGGTTAGTTTCCGCCTAGCTAGGTACTTTTATTTTGTCTCCCGTTCGCTATGAGTCCCGTTCATGCTTGGATTAACCATTTCACGTGTGGACTAGACTTGTAGTGCGGGGGATGTGGTGCCTATCGTTGTGGGTGCTACAGATATGCCTTGAATGACCACGACACCCTATCAAAGAACAACATGAACACTTATGCATAACCACAACTATGTTGAGCAACGCCGTGCGTCTTGTTTGGTTCATATAGAGTCTAAGTCCGGGCTTCTGTATGTTCCGTTTCAGAGTTTGGTGGCGGTGGTATGCCCGAGGTTTAGGAGTGTTTGTCCTTCACACTCTCAGACTCTACTTTCACGAGGTGAGGTTTAGGATTTTGTATAGTTATGCGACCTATGGCCTTTATATGCTGAATTCTATCCTTGCATGCGAGTATACCTTACTATAAGTACGTATGTGTTGGATATGATCTGTTTATGATATTGAGCGTGTGTACTGCGTGGATGGGTGCTTACGGGCTTAAATTCCGTCGCGTGTGATTTGCGTGAATGGGTGTCTAAGGGCTTAAATTCCATCGTGTGAGAATACATACATATATATATATATATATATATATATATATATATATAAATTAAGTTTTCTGAGGCATATGTAAGCTATTTTGGAAAAATTCAGTTGTGTTATGATTATGTAGCGAGATTGCCATGAAAGACTGGCGTATGTTCTGTTCTGTTTTGTTCTGATGTGGATCCAAGGAGCTACGGGTAATGGGTCCCCGGGACGGTTAGGGTCGTCGGGGTTTCAACCATGTGCGTATGTTCCATTTGAGATATCATTGCGCGACTCAGGGAGATAGGGGAGGCGTGATATCTTGAGCCTTCGGCTAAGGCCGGGGAAGACTCTTGTGGGATAGCTACCCCTTGAGGTTCTAGTATGTTCTGGATGGTTTGGGGGCTGTACATCTCCTCCATCATTGGTGTAGAGGGTATTTTGATTTTGATTTATGTTATGAGGAGTAAAGGTTGGAAGCTCGTACTCGCCGAGCATGTGATCTGTTCTGTCTGGGAATCATGAATCGAGATAGTGGGTGTGCGTTAGCCCCCTCACTCAGTCAGTTGACTGACCCCCTCATTTTATCATTTAGTTTCCAGGTTTCCTTTTGGCTTGAGCTACGCGGAAGTGAGTCTTCTGAGTCACACTTGTCGGTTTAGTTGGTGTTAAGATGCATTTGTCACATACTCTATTTATGTTATGTATTCTTATTTCGCTTTTGGAGATTATGTTTTATAATCTACTTAGACTTAAACCCGTGTGGGGTTAGTATGCTAGCATTTGGATGTAATTAGTTATTCTGCTGATACTTATGTTGGTTTATTACGTTGCGATGATTTGAGATTCGGGACTAGGTATCTATGCTAGTTGAACCCGTCACCTGTTTTGTATGCTGATATTCGGGACTAGGTATCTATGCTAGTTGAACCCGTTACTTATTTTGTACGTTGATTTAATTACTCCCGCTACCTGTTGATAATTGTTTAAATTGCTTCCGCGCTCTGAGTCTGTCGGGTTAGATCCGCCTAGCCTAGTGTGTGAGTTGCTCTCCCGTTCGCTTTGATTCGGATTCGGGTATGGACTTTCCATTTCGTGACCTGGTCTGGGTCTTAGTGCGGGGGATGTGGCATCCTCCGTTTGGGGTGTTACATCCTTAAGTGGTATCAGAGCTCCAGGTTCTAAAACCGAGATCTTGAGTCGTGTCGAGTCTATCTAGGTCGTACGGCATAGGAATAACTGCGCATTGCATTTGTTTGACTTGATATTTTGACCCTTCGGTAGGAATTATTTCGTGATTATATGATTATGTGCACATTATGACTTTGATTATGCAACATCTTATTTTATGTGTTTTATAAATTGCAACTAATTATTGCATTTACGTGATATACGTGTTACATTTCATTTGCATCTTTAACCCGCATGCATCGAATTTAGTGTTTGAATTTCAGGGTACCCTATGAGCTAACACTAAGATTTCCCTCCGTCAACACTACCTATTGGCACTATAACGAAAACATACCATAATTCAAAGATGAAAGGATTCTTTACCAAGATCAATGTTCATGAAAAGGTTCAGAGTTGAAGGAATAAGATTTGCTATATTGACTTACTACCTTAAAGTCAATTGAAAGATGAAGTTTGACGAATTTTAACCTTGAGGATTCGTTCATATGAAAGTAGTCACCTTGTTGAGGAAATGAGTCAATGGAGGAGAGTCTGATCAAGTAGAACCATTTTGAAGGAGTTTGATGAGCTTTCGCCTTGATGATTCGTTTATTTGGAAGTAGTCACCTTGTTGAGGAAATGAGTCAATGGAGAAGAATCTGATCAAGTAGAACCATTTCGTTCACCGGATTGGAAGTAATTTGATTTTGAAGTTTTGGGGTTTTCGTATTCTTGGATTTAAGATCTAGAACGATTGGCTTGGAATTTTTGGAAATTGATCAAGGATTTGGAACGAGCACAAAGACTACATTCTCGGGTAATTTTTCGGGATTTTTCCGGTGACTTTCGGCGAAGGCCCCATAGCGGCCCGGCGACTTTCCTGCGGCTCCGGTGGCGGCGCTCCGGCGAATTTCGGACAGCTTATCGGCCTCGACGCGGTGAGTCCAATGCCGCTTTCGGTTCGTTAATCAGACACTCGGTTTATTTATTACGAATTATTTTCCGTAATTGGAATTATGTGGATTAATTGTTTTAAGTGCAAATAAATTGTTTATTGTTGGTTTGTTGATCGAGATGTATTCCAATCATATACGAAAATATGTATTGAATGAATTGTGATATGCATGAATATTTTGATTTACAATTTGAATTCCGATGTGATGAATTTACGCTATTTGTTAAGTACGAAGGGGTGTTAGTGTAATATTTAGAAACTAATCTTTTATGTGACTAAATGAACTTGAATGATATTTTAGAAGAACGAACATGTGATTTCTCTATATGAATTTGAGACGTTCTCAATGTTATGTTTGTTGTAAATTGTGTTTCAAATATAAAATTGAGATACATGAAGGATGCTTGAACAACTTGAGACTTGATGCACGATAGGAGTTAGAATTGTAATATCTTGATTTACTCTTACTACTCAAAAATAGTATATTATGAATTAAGATAAATTGATAATTGTCATGCTGGTAAGTAATTAATTCCTAGTTGAATAATTGTATAAACACTTTAAATGAACAATTATGCTTAAAAGATGTATGTGTAATAATTCTAAACTTTTATAAATGACTTAGGGGATGTAAGTGTAATATTTATTAAACTATGAATGTGACTTGAGCTTGTGTACCAAACATGTTGTGAAGTTGTAAAGTATGATCTTAAGTGAATCAAATGCACTCTTTATTTGTATCAAGCATGCCATCTACGTACAACAACCTTGTATGTTTATATGATCAAGTTGCTCTTACTTATGCACTTTATAACTCGACATGAACTTAATGCTTAATTGTAATATTATAATTGAACCCTGTGACAGTGGATGATTTAATATGCATTTTGTGAACACATTGACTTCCTAAATTGATCTTGCATCTTTGGATATGGCATTGCATGATGGTTGCTTGTAAATATGACCTTGAATGACCACGACACCCTATCAAAGCACAACATGAACACTTATGCATAACCACAACCATGTTGAGCAAAGCCGTGTGTCTTGTTTGGTTCATATAGAGTCTAAGTTCGGGTTTCTGTATGTTCTGTTTCAGAGTTTGGTGGCGGTGGTGTGCCCGAGGTTTAGGAGTGTTTGTCCTTCACACTCTCAGACTCTACTTTCACGAGGTGAGGTTTAGGATTTTGTATAATTATGCGACCTATGGCCTTTATATGCTGAATTCTATCCTTGCATGCGAGTATACCTTACTATAAGTACGTATGCGTTGGATATGATATGTTTATGATATTGAGCGTGTGTTCTGCATGGATGGGTGCTTACGGGCTTAAATTCCATCGCGTGGGTTTTATGTGGATGGGTGCTTACGAGCTTAAATTCCATCGCATGTGATTTGCGTGGATGGGTGTCTAAGGGCTTAAATTCCTTCGCGTGGGAATATATATATATATAAAAATTAAGTTTTCTGAGGCATATGTAAGCTATTTTGGAAAAATTCAGTTGTGTTATGATTCTGTAGCGAGATTGCCATGAAAGACTGGCGTATGTTCTGTTCTGTTCTGTTCTGATGTGGATCCAAGGAGCTACGGGTAATGGGTCCCCCGGGACGGTTAGGGCCGTCGGGGTTTCAACCATGTGCGTATGTTCCATTTGAGATATCATTACGCGACTCAGGGAGATAGGGGAGGCGTGATATCTTGAGCCCGCCAAGGCCGGGGAAGACTCTTATGGGATAGCTACCCCTTGAGGTTCTGGTATGTTCTGGATGGTTTGGGGACTGTACATCTCCTCCATCATTGGTGTAGAGGGTATTTTGATTTTGATTTATGTTCTGAGGAGTAAAGGTTGGAAACTCGTACTCGCCGAGCATGTGATCTGTTCTGTCTGGGAATCATGAATCGAGATAGTGGGTGTGCATTAGCCCCCTCACTCAGTCAGTTGACTGACCCCTCATTTTATCTTTTAGTTTCCAGGTTTCCTTTTGGCTTGAGCTACGCGGAAGTGAGTCTTCTGAGTCACACTTGTCGGTTTAGTTGGTGTTAAGATGCATTTGTCACATACTCTATTTATGTTATGTATTCTTATTTCGCTTTTGGAGATTATGTTTTATACTCTACTTAGACTTAAACCCGTGTGGGGTTAGTATGCTAGCATTTGGATGTAATTAGTTATTCTGCTGATACTTATGTTGGTTTATTACGTTGCGATGATTTGAGATTCGGGACTAGGTATCTATGCTAGTTGAACCCGTCACCTGTTTTGTATGCTGATATTCGGGACTAGGTATCTATGCTAGTTGAACCCGTTACTTATTTTGTACGTTGATTTAATTGCTCCCACTACCTGTTGATAATTGTTTAAATTGCTTCCGCGCTCTGAGTCTGTCGGGTTAGATCCGCCTAGCCTAGTGTGTGAGTTACTCTCCCGTTCGCTTTGATTCGGATTCGGGTATGGACTTTCCATTTCGTGACCTGGTCTGGGTCTTAGTGCGGGGGATGTGGCATCATGCCCCGGGTCTGTAGGCCCATTGGACGCGAGCGCAAGTCTCCAAGTCCACCGAGTATAACTTGAAATTTGGCCTAAACCACTGCCCAAAAGGGATATCCATTGGTTATACTTGGACTCTTTAACTTATATACTGAACTTAACATTCATACTTTCCTGATGTGGGATAGGGGTATCACAAAGAGGATGTTTGCTTCCATTGTGGCAAAGCGGGACATTGGAGGAGAAACTGCCCAGAGTACAAGGCTACTCTAAAGAAAGGTATGTTTCTCGTTGAAGTAAATCTTTCTATTAATTCTTGTTCTTAGGTACTTGATACCGGTTGTGGAGCTCATATCTGTAAATGAAGTCCAACAACTCAAAGAAGGAGAATGTGTCTTGAAGATCGGCGATGAATCAAATGTTGAAGCTCGAGCTTTAGGCACAATTAGATTGGATTTAGGTAGTTTTGAGTTAGTTTTAAATAAAGTCCTTTATGTACCGAGTATTATTCACAATATAATTTCAGTTCCAATTTTAGATTGTGAAGGTTATGAAACTTATATTAAGAATGGTAAATATTGTAACACCCCAAACGGAGGATGCCACATCCCCCGCACTATGACCCAGACCCAGAACATGAAATGGAAATCCATGCCCGAATCCGAATCAGAGCGAACGGGAAACCAACTCACACACTAGGCTAGGCGGATCTAACTTGACCAAAACTCAGAGTGCGAAAGCAATTAAAACCAACAACAATAGATAGCGGAAGCATTTAAAACAAAACATGCAAAGCAGGTGACGGGTTCAACTAGCATAGATACCTAATCCCGAATATCAACATAAATTAATAATCATCAAGTGCCACAAGGGGCCGAATGAGGGTGCCACAAGGGGCTACCGAAATAGTAAAGTATAATCTCAAGTCTACAAGTCTTAAGTATAAGTAAAGTGTATGAGAGGACAAATGCAAATAGAAAGACTAGACCGACGAAGTGCAACTCAAAGGACTCACTTCCGCCTAGCAAACGCCAACAACCTGCAACTAAAAGTGTAAATGAGGGGTCAGTCAACTTGACCGAGTGAGGGGGCTAACGCACACCCACTGTATATATATATGGAGCATAGCACATATCAGAAGGGTGGACTCATGAACCGGAGATAGGTGTTGCATACCAAAGACATTTCCAAAAGTACCCAAAAGATAGTTATAAGTATAAGCTTTAGAAAATATTTCAGAAACTCTATCTCGATTCATGATTCCCAGACAAAACAGAACACATGCTCGGCGAGTACGAGCTTCCAACCTTTACTCCTCAGAATCATATCATAAAATACAAAATCAATCCAACCGTCACACCAATGATGGAGGAGATGTACCGTCCCCAAACCATCCATAACAGACATACCCTCAAGGGGTAGCGAACCCACAAGAGTCCTCCCCGGCCTTAGCCGAAGGCTCAAGATACCACACCTTCCCTACAGCACGGGTCGCGTGAAGATATCTCAAATGGAACTACGCACAGGTATATCCCCGACGGCCCTAACCGTCCCGGGGGCTCCTTACCCATAGCTCCTCGGATCCACATACATACATACATACATACAGATGCCAATATTTCATGGCCAACTCGCTACATAATCACAACACAACTGTTTTTCCAAAATAGCTTACATATGCTTCAAAAACTGGTTTTTATATATATTCCTACGCTGCAGGGATAGCCCGCCCACGCAGGACTCACACACTTACATTCCCACGCTGCAGGGATAGCCCGCCCACGGAGAAGTGCAAGCATAAGATCATAAAAATATCATATTCAACACATACATAGCTATTGTAAGGTATACTCGCATGCAGGGGTAGAAATCAGCATGTAAAGGCCATAGGTCGCATAACTATACAAAATCCTAAACCTCACCTCGTGAAAGTAGAGTCTGAGAGTGTGAAGGGCCAAACACTCTAAACCTCGGGCCCACCGGCACCACCAAACTCTGTGACAAGACATACAGAAGCCCAGACTTAGACTCTATATGAACCAAACAAGACGCACGGCGTTGCTCAACATGATCGTGGTTATGCATAAGTGTTCATGTTGTGCTTGGATAAGGTGTCGTGGTCAATCAAGGCATATCAATGCTCAACAAGATCATATTTACAAGCAACCATCATGCAATTCCATATCCAAAGATGCAAGATCAATTTAGGAAGTCAATGTATTCACGAAATGCATATTAAATCATCCAATGTCACAGGGTTCAATTATAATATTAGAATTAAGCATCAAGTTCATGTCCAGTTATAAAGTGCATAAGTAAGAGCAACTTGATCATATAAACATACAAGGTTGTTGTACGTAGATGGCATGCTTGATACAAATAAAGAGTGCATTTAATTCACTTAAGATCATACTTTACAACTTCACAACATGTTTGGTACACAAGCTCAAGTCACATACATAGTTTCATAAATATTACACTTACATCCCCTAAGTCATTTATAAAAGTTTAGAATCATTACACATATATCCCCTTAGTTGATTACTAAGCATAATTGTTCATTTAAAGTGTTTATACAATTATTCAACTAGGAATTAATTACTTACAAACATGACAATTATCAATTTATCGTAATTCATAATATACCATTTTCAAGTAGTAAGAGTAAATCAAGATATTACAATTCTAACTCCTATCATGCATAAAGTCTCAAGTTGTTCGAGCATCCTTCATGTATCTAAATTATATTTGAAACACAATTTACAACAAACATAACATTGAGAACGTCTCAAATTCATATAGAGAAATCACAACATTTTCGTTCTTCTAAAATATCATTCAAGTTCATTTAGTCACATAAAAGATTAGTTTCTAGATATTACACTAACACCCCTTCGTACTTAACAAATAGCGTAAATTCATCACATCGGGATTCAAATTGTAAATCGAAACATTCATACATATCACAATCCATTCAACACATGTTTTCATATACGATTGGAATACATCTCGATCAAGAAACCAACAATAACCAATTTATTTGCACTTAAAACAATTAATTCAAATAATCACAAATACGCAAAATAATTTGTAATAAATAGATCGAGTGTCCGATTAACGAACAGAAAGTGGCATTGAACTCACCACAACGAGACGAACATTCTGTCCGAAATTCGCCGGAGTGCCGCCACCGGAGCCGCCGGAAAGTCGCCGGGCCGCCACCGGGCCGCCGTCAAAAGTCGCCGGAAAAATCCCGAAAAATCAGTCCTGAATGAAGTCTTCGTGCCCGATCCGAATCCTCGATCAATTTCTGGAAATTCCAAGCCGATTGTCCTAGATCTGAAATATAAGAACACGAAAACCCTAAATCTTCAAACTCAAATTACTTCCAAACCGGTGAACCAAAATGTGATCCGAAAGAGGGGTTGTCTTACCCATGACGAGCTCTTCGAAAGCCCTAAGATAGCTTTCCGGAAAAATCCTCGGAGCTAGTGCCGCCGTTGCACCGCCACTTTGCCGCCGCCGATCCGCTGCCAAACCACCGAATCTGGAGTCGCCTGATCACAGGTCACTAGTTCTCGTCGTTCCGAACAACTTTCGTGAAGAGCCCGAGACCAAAAGATGGCCGGAAAAGGCCCCCGTTGGCCGCCGAAGTTTCTGCCGCCGCCACTACAGTAACTCGCGCTGACGCCGCGAGCTTTGGGCGGCGCGTGCGGCGCCGTCGCTGCTCCGATTGCCACGAATCCGACGTCAACCGAAGCGGCTGGAAGTCTACTTTCTGGGTCCAAGGCGCGTGTACCAAGAAAATGGCCGGAAAACGTCCCGAAACGCCGGCGAAGTGGCGGCGGTCTGACAGCTCCGCCGCTGCTACTGAAATCCGGCCATAACTCCGCCACCGTTCATCTTTAGGCCGTGAAATTGGTACTCTTACGTCGGTCTCGCCGAGATAATCGAAATGGACTATTCGTTTGTTGAATTCCGTCGAGAAACGATCGAGTTATGGGCTCGTAACCGAAGCCGCGATAGTAACCCGCTGGAGAGAGAAAGTGGGAGAGGAGAGAGAGAGAGAAAAGGGATTGGGAGAAATGTGTCTTGTGCACAAGCTATATACAACCGGGTATCCTTATCGCGTAGCAAAGAGTAATATCGCGTACAAATAATCGTGAATAAAATTGGTAAAGTTACGAATAAACATTCAAGCTCCGAATTAATTTTATAATTTAAAATGAAAGAGATAGATTTATCAATTATAGTTTAATTCAATTTAATTTTAGAAACTTTTCGTATAATTTAGCGGCACTTTGTAAACACATGATTGACAATTAATCTCAAGGAATTCAAGTAAACCGAAATTAAACAAGTTAAGTAACATGATGAATTTGAAATCAACTTGACAATTATTTCATGGAATAAATTTGAATTAAATCAAATTAGATAGTTAGGGTTAAATAGGCGCGTAATTAATCAAGTTGCAATTAATCTTAGAATAATTCGAATGAACACATATTAAATTGGATTTACATTAAATCACATAATTCAAGAACTCTTAAATTAAACACACATAAGTGTAGAGACTTACTTGTTGATGTCGTAAGAACGCCCTTCGAGAAAACGGGGCGTCACAACCTTCCCCCCTTAAGAGAACCTGGTCCCCAGGTTCCACTGGAAAAAAAAATGTAGATCCTCGAGTTGTAGTGCTCCAACCCTTCTCCCGAACTTACGTGAGATCATAACTCTAATGGTGAGGCTTACTCCGGTCATCTACACTGAACCTCCTTTAGAATGTCTTGTTATCGTCGAGGTTCGTGTGAGTACTTGATCCGTTAGATGTTTCGAACTCGGTCGGTCATTCCCATGATAGGATAGCTGCAACTGCACCCAACCTCGATATCGTCTCAGACTCGCCACTTGCAACCCGTAGTCAGAGCAACGCGTAACGCAACCACAACAAACAAGAGAGAATCCCATCTCTCAACAAGTAAGAGAGAGAGCCCCGTCCCCCAGCACCCACAAGAGAGAGAACCCCGTCTCTCGAGCAAATATAAAAGAGAGAACCCCGTCTCTCAAGCACATAATTGAGAGAACCCCGTCTCTCAACCTAAGTCGGGCAGATTCCAACATCTCCCAACATTCTAGTTTGAGAAAATCCAGCATTCCTCAAACTCCTAGATTCAAGAGAATCCAGCATCCCTGAATATCTAAATACAAGAGAATCCAACATCTCTCGCACACAAAACTTAGAAAGATTCCAACATCTTTCTACCACATAAATAGAGAGAATCCTACATCTCTCCAACAAGTAAAAAGAGGGAACCTAAGGTCTCTCTTACACATAAATCCACTGATTAGTTATTCATACATTCACACATCAGTAACACTTGACGAAAAGTATGCGATGCATGTTTGGTGTACCTTATACAACTGATATCGGTGTCCCTTGAGCGCAGATTCAACGCTCATACCTCAACTCAAGGGGGATATCGCGATGGAATCCCTATAAAACAAGGTTACAGTATGTATGTATGTTATATGGGAAGTTAGTGAGTAATCACGAGAGTTTTAAATCACATAAGCATGAATAGTTCACATAAATACATAACTCATTCATTCCAGCACGGTTCATAACAAGTAGAAATTTCAAGTTACAATTAGTAGATCAGGTATCCAAGTTATCACAATTAAAATAGCAATAGTCATCACCCACATCAAGCAAAACAAGGTAAGAGTATTTAAGCGATGCATGTATGCAAATGCCATGAATGTCTGGCGTACCGATCACCGTAGTGTCAAACTCTTGACAGGAAGTTGAGATGAAGTAGTAGGAGTTGATTAAGCTGTCAAGGATGCAACCCTCGTCATCTGAACCTCTTTGTCTTGAGTCTTTTCATAAAGTGGTAACTCAGCAAAGCTCGTTTATCGTCAAACCCCTTACTAGACTGTAATCCTTGCTCAACTAGAATCATCTTCAGTTTTTTTTTCCAAGAATTCTCATTTATGCGTTAAATCTTAGTCTGCTCATCTTCAAGGAGTTGTTCATGGTTCGTTTGTCAATTAGATATTTACCTCAGAGTTTCGTTGGATGATCGTGTGCTAAGCACTTCCCAAAGCAATCCATGGTATATGATCCTGAAACTTGGATAAAGTCTTTCGGCATCTAAGTGTTCTATTCCCATCTCTGTAGAATTTTCGATCTTAGCAGAATCTTCCACCTCAGCAGAAAGAAGACAACCAGAGAGCTAGCAACCAATCTTGTTCTGTCGTTTGTTAACTCTAAACGACACCAAATCCTTCCACTCTCACCGATGGTTTGTAGCTCGTTGCTTATGTAACATGGTTACCTATCCACATCCCTTGAACTTGATCGGATTCTTCTACATTAACTCGTTTCCATCAACAAGGTGACTACTCCCAAATAAACGAATCATCAAGGCGAAAGCTCATCAAAACTCCTTCAAAATGGTTCTACTTGATCAGACTCTCCTCCATTGACTCATTTCCTCAACAAGGTAACTACTTCCAAATGAACGAATCCTCAAGGTTAGAATTCGTCAAACTTCATCTTTCAATTGACTTTAAGGTAGTAAGTCAATATAGCAAGTCTTATTCCTTCAACTCTGAACCTTTCCATAAACATTGATCTTGGTAAAGAATCCTTTCATCTTCGAATCATGGCGTCTTTTTGTTGTACCAATAGGTAGTGTTGACGGAGGGAAATCTTAGTGTTGACTCATAGGACACCCTGAAATTCAAACACTAAATTCGATGCATGCGGATTAAAGATGCAAATGAAATGTAACACGTATATCACGTAAATGCAACAATTAGTTGTAATTTATAAAGCACATAAAACAAGATGTCGCATAATCAAAGTCACAATGTGCACACAATCATATAATCACGAAACAATTCACGCCGAAGGGTCAAAATATCAAGTCAAACAATGCAATGCGCAGTTATTCCTATGCCGTACGACCTAGACAGACTCAACATGACTCAAGAGCTCGGTTTTGCAACCTAGAGCTCTGATACCACTTAAGGATGTAACACCCCAAACGGAGGATGCCACATCCCCCGCACTATGACCCAGACCCAGAACATGAAATGGAAATCCATGCCCGAATCCGAATCAGAGCGAACGGGAAACCAACTCACACACTAGGCTAGGCGGATCTAACTTGACCAAAACTCAGAGTGCGAAAGCAATTAAAACCAACAACAATAGATAGCGGAAGCATTTAAAACAAAACATGCAAAGCAGGTGACGGGTTCAACTAGCATAGATACCTAATCCCGAATATCAACATAAATTAATAATCATCAAGTGCCACAAGGGGCCGAATGAGGGTGCCACAAGGGGCTACCGAAATAGTAAAGTATAATCTCAAGTCTACAAGTCTTAAGTATAAGTAAAGTGTATGAGAGGACAAATGCAAATAGAAAGACTAGACCGACGAAGTGCAACTCAAATGACTCACTTCCGCCTAGCAAACGCCAACAACCTGCAACTAAAAGTGTAAATGAGGGGTCAGTCAACTTGACCGAGTGAGGGGGCTAACGCACACCCACTGTATATATATATGGAGCATAGCACATATCAGAAGGGTGGACTCATGAACCGGAGATAGGTGTTGCATACCAAAGACATTTCCAAAAGTACCCAAAAGATAGTTATAAGTATAAGCTTTAGAAAATATTTCAGAAACTCTATCTCGATTCATGATTCCCAGACAAAACAGAACACATGCTCGGCGAGTACGAGCTTCCAACCTTTACTCCTCAGAATCATATCATAAAATACAAAATCAATCCAACCGTCACACCAATGATGGAGGAGATGTACCGTCCCCAAACCATCCATAACAGACATACCCTCAAGGGGTAGCGAACCCACAAGAGTCCTCCCCGGCCTTAGCCGAAGGCTCAAGATACCACACCTTCCCTACAGCACGGGTCGCGTGAAGATATCTCAAATGGAACTACGCACAGGTATATCCCCGACGGCCCTAACCGTCCCGGGGGCTCCTTACCCATAGCTCCTCGGATCCACATACATACATACATACATACAGATGCCAATATTTCATGGCCAACTCGCTACATAATCACAACACAACTGTTTTTCCAAAATAGCTTACATATGCTTCAAAAACTGGTTTTTATATATATTCCTACGCTGCAGGGATAGCCCGCCCACGCAGGACTCACACACTTACATTCCCACGCTGCAGGGATAGCCCGCCCACGGAGAAGTGCAAGCATAAGATCATAAAAATATCATATTCAACACATACATAGCTATTGTAAGGTATACTCGCATGCAGGGGTAGAAATCAGCATGTAAAGGCCATAGGTCGCATAACTATACAAAATCCTAAACCTCACCTCGTGAAAGTAGAGTCTGAGAGTGTGAAGGGCCAAACACTCTAAACCTCGGGCCCACCGGCACCACCAAACTCTGTGACAAGACATACAGAAGCCCAGACTTAGACTCTATATGAACCAAACAAGACGCACGGCGTTGCTCAACATGATCGTGGTTATGCATAAGTGTTCATGTTGTGCTTGGATAAGGTGTCGTGGTCAATCAAGGCATATCAATGCTCAACAAGATCATATTTACAAGCAACCATCATGCAATTCCATATCCAAAGATGCAAGATCAATTTAGGAAGTCAATGTATTCACGAAATGCATATTAAATCATCCAATGTCACAGGGTTCAATTATAATATTAGAATTAAGCATCAAGTTCATGTCCAGTTATAAAGTGCATAAGTAAGAGCAACTTGATCATATAAACATACAAGGTTGTTGTACGTAGATGGCATGCTTGATACAAATAAAGAGTGCATTTAATTCACTTAAGATCATACTTTACAACTTCACAACATGTTTGGTACACAAGCTCAAGTCACATACATAGTTTCATAAATATTACACTTACATCCCCTAAGTCATTTATAAAAGTTTAGAATCATTACACATATATCCCCTTAGTTGATTACTAAGCATAATTGTTCATTTAAAGTGTTTATACAATTATTCAACTAGGAATTAATTACTTACAAACATGACAATTATCAATTTATCGTAATTCATAATATACCATTTTCAAGTAGTAAGAGTAAATCAAGATATTACAATTCTAACTCCTATCATGCATAAAGTCTCAAGTTGTTCGAGCATCCTTCATGTATCTAAATTATATTTGAAACACAATTTACAACAAACATAACATTGAGAACGTCTCAAATTCATATAGAGAAATCACAACATTTTCGTTCTTCTAAAATATCATTCAAGTTCATTTAGTCACATAAAAGATTAGTTTCTAGATATTACACTAACACCCCTTCGTACTTAACAAATAGCGTAAATTCATCACATCGGGATTCAAATTGTAAATCGAAACATTCATACATATCACAATCCATTCAACACATGTTTTCATATACGATTGGAATACATCTCGATCAAGAAACCAACAATAACCAATTTATTTGCACTTAAAACAATTAATTCAAATAATCACAAATACGCAAAATAATTTGTAATAAATAGATCGAGTGTCCGATTAACGAACGGAAAGTGGCATTGAACTCACCACAACGAGACGAACATTCTGTCCGAAATTCGCCGGAGTGCCGCCACCGGAGCCGCCGGAAAGTCGCCGGGCCGCCACCGGGCCGCCGTCAAAAGTCGCCGGAAAAATCCCGAAAAATCAGTCCTGAATGAAGTCTTCGTGCCCGATCCGAATCCTCGATCAATTTCTGGAAATTCCAAGCCGATTGTCCTAGATCTGAAATCTAAGAACACGAAAACCCTAAATCTTCAAACTCAAATTACTTCCAAACCGGTGAACCAAAATGTGATCCGAAAGAGGGGTTGTCTTACCCATGACGAGCTCTTCGAAAGCCCTAAGATAGCTTTCCGGAAAAATCCTCGGAGCTAGTGCCGCCGTTGCACCGCCACTTTGCCGCCGCCGATCCGCTGCCAAACCACCGAATCTGGAGTCGCCTGATCACAGGTCACTAGTTCTCGTCGTTCCGAACAACTTTCGTGAAGAGCCCGAGACCAAAAGATGGCCGGAAAAGGCCCCCGTTGGCCGCCGAAGTTTCTGCCGCCGCCGCTACAGTAACTCGCGCTGACGCCGCGAGCTTTGGGCGGCGCGTGCGGCGCCGTCGCTGCTCCGATTGCCACGAATCCGACGTCAACCGAAGCGGCTGGAAGTCTACTTTCTGGGTCCAAGGCGCGTGTACCAAGAAAATGGCCGGAAAACGTCCCGAAACGCCGGCGAAGTGGCGGCGGTCTGACAGCTCCGCCGCTGCTACTGAAATCCGGCCATAACTCCGCCACCGTTCATCTTTAGGCCGTGAAATTGGTACTCTTACGTCGGTCTCGCCGAGATAATCGAAATGGACTATTCGTTTGTTGAATTCCGTCGAGAAACGATCGAGTTATGGGCTCGTAACCGAAGCCGCGATAGTAACCCGCGGGAGAGAGAAAGTGGGAGAGGAGAGAGAGAGAGAAAAGGGATTGGGAGAAATGTGTCTTGTGCACAAGCTATATACAACCGGGTATCCTTATCGCGTAGCAAAGAGTAATATCGCGTACAAATAATCGTGAATAAAATTGGTAAAGTTACGAATAAACATTCAAGCTCCGAATTAATTTTATAATTTAAAATGAAAGAGATAGATTTATCAATTATAGTTTAATTCAATTTAATTTTAGAAACTTTTCGTATAATTTAGCGGCACTTTGTAAACACATGATTGACAATTAATCTCAAGGAATTCAAGTAAACCGAAATTAAACAAGTTAAGTAACATGATGAATTTGAAATCAACTTGACAATTATTTCATGGAATAAATTTGAATTAAATCAAATTAGATAGTTAGGGTTAAATAGGCGCGTAATTAATCAAGTTGCAATTAATCTTAGAATAATTCGAATGAACACATATTAAATTGGATTTACATTAAATCATATAATTCAAGAACTCTTAAATTAAACACACATAAGTGTAGAGACTTACTTGTTGATGTCGTAAGAACGCCCTTCGAGAAAACGGGGCGTCACAAATATTTTATCAAACGGGACAACTCTTCCGTTCACATCGGTACTCTAAGTAATGGACTTTATCTAGCTCAAAATATCAATATTATGAATATACAACGAGAAACTAAACGTAAGAGAGATGACAAAGTTTCAGCTTCTAATGGCACGCTTGATTAGGACACATTTCCAAGAACAGAATTAGCAAGATAAACACTTTAGGATCATTCTCTGAAAATGATCTCAAAGAGTTAACTTCTTGCGAGTCCTGTCTCAAAGGAAAGATGTCCAAAGTTCCTTTTAAAGGAACTGTGGAACGTGCCACTAAGGTCTTGGATTTGATCCATTCTGATGTCTGTGGACCGCTTAGTGTAAGCGCAAGAAACGGTCATCAGTATTTCATAACCTTTACCGATGACTTTAGTCGGTATGGTTATGTATACTTAATGAAGTATAAATCTGAAGCTTTTGAGAAATTCCTAGAATTTCTAAAGGAGGTTGAGAACCAAACTGGTCACAAGATCAAAGCACTTCGATCTGATCGAGGAGGTGAGTATCTTAGTGAAGAATTCCTTAATCATCTCAAAGATAATGGGATTATCTCTCAGTGGACTCCTCCGGGAACTCCTCAACTCAATGGAGTTTGTGAGAAGGAATCGAACCTTACTTGATATGGTTCGTTCCATGATGAGTTTCACTGACTTACCACCTTCTTTCTGGGGTTATGCCCTAGAAAGTGCAGCAAAGATTTTGAATCTAGTTCCCTCTAAGTCAGTCCCTAAAACGCCCTATGAAATGTGGCATGGTAAAATCCCTAGTTATTCTTACTTAAGAATTTGGGGTTGTCCTGCTTACGTGAAGAGGACAGTGGGAGATAAGTTAGAATCTCGTTCTAACTTATGCTACTTTGTAGGTTATCCTATGGAATCCATAGGATACTACTTCTATGATCAATTTAAGAAAAGGTGTTTGTTTCTAGAAATGCTACTTTTCTTGAGGAACCGTTCCTTAAAGAAAAAAAAGGCAAGATCATAGAATTAGAGGAAGTGCAAAGTGACCCCACACCGCCCATTGAAGAAACATCCCCTTCTGATCAACCACAACCAATCACGAATTTCGATACACACGTAAATCCTCCTCTAAGGCGTTCTGAACGCACTCCTAGACAGCCGGAGAGATGGTATGGATTCTTCCATGAGATCTCTCAAAAGGATAATGATCCTTTAACATATGAGGAGGCACTTTCAGATTCTGACTCTGAACAGTCGATAGAAGCCATGGAAATCCGAAATGGATTCCATGAACTCCAACCAAGTTTAGACCTTGGTAGATTTGTCTGATGGGGTCAAACCTATTGATTGCAAATGGATCTTTAAGAGAAAGCTTGGAGTTGATGGAAGCATTGCAGCCTACAAAGCAAGACTGGTTGCAAAAGGATTCACTCAAAGACCCGGCGTGGACTTTGATGAAACCTTTTCACCAGTTGAAATGCAAAAGTCTATTCGGATCATGCTTGCCATTACTGTATATTATGACTATGAGATATGGCAAATGGATGTGAAAACTGCCTTTCTCAGTGGTGACATTGATAAAGACATTTATATGGAGCAACCTATAGGTTTCACATTCAGTGGGAGTGAACAAAAGGCTTGCAAACTCCAAAGATCAATCTATGGATTGAAACAGGCTTCTAGGAATTGGAACATTCAATTTGATGAATCAGTCAAAGCGTTTGGCTTCATTCAAATTTCGAATAAATCATGTGTATATAGAAAGGAATTGGAGACCTCAGTGCAATTCTTAATACTTTATGTTGATGACATCCTTCTTATTGGGAATTCGAAGGATGACATGAAAGTAACTAAGTTATGGTTATCGAACCAATTCGAGATGAAAGATCTTGGTGATGCGTCCTACATCCTTGGAATTAAAATCTATCGAGATAGATCTAGAAGGTTGATAGGACTATCACAGTCGATGTACATTGACAAAGTATTGAAGAGATTCAATATGGAGTCGGCAAAGGTTAAGAACCTTCCTATGAGTGTAGGAACATGTCTTTCATTCTAAGAAGGAAAGAATGACTCATACACCTTATGCATCAACAATAGGTAGCATAATGTATGCAATGTTATGTACTCGACCGGATGTGGCTTATGCACTTAGTGTAGCAAGTCGTTTCCAATCTGACCCTGGAGATGGTCACTGGGCTACCGTGAAGAATATTCTTAAGTACTTGAAAAGTGCTAAGGATTTATTCTTAGTTTACGGAGGTCAGAAAGATCTTACTGTCGAAGGATACTGTGATGCCAGCTTTGCATCTAACTTAGATGATTTTAAGTCAATGTCAGGATACATCTTCTGCCTAAACGATGGAGCAGTGAGTTGGAAGAGTTCCAAACAAATGACCACTGCAGATTCGACCACTGAGGCCGAATACTTAGCTGCAAATGATGCAGCTAAGGAAGGTGTTTGGATCAGAAACTTCATTCAAGAGTTGAATGTTGTTCCTAGCATGAAAGACCCCATTACTGTGTTTTGTGAACATTGGGGCGGTTGTCAAGCAAGAGAACCAAGATCTCACCAACGGGCCAAACACATTATGAGAAAGTACCACCTAATCTGTGATATTATCAAAAGAGGAGATGGGCAAATTGAAAGGGTCGCATCAGCAGAGAACGTAGCAGATCCACTTACTAAACCCCTTAGTCGAGAAGCTTTCCAAGGCCATCTTCAGAAGATGGGAATTAGAGTAGCTTTAGAATGGCTTTGACGGGCAAGTGGGAAATTGTTAGGAATAGTGCCCTAGAAAGCCGATTGTATATCCGCTTTGTACTTTTCCTTATTGTAATCACAGACAATCTTTGAATAAAATAACGAATTGAGGCAACACTTCTTTATATGCTCTTGTTTGGTATGCGTTTACTTTAGTTGTGCATGTATGAGAACTCCCCTAATCCTGATGACATTAGGACTCTACCATTTAGGGAAATGGTTCATGAAACGAGCCCTATATCACATAAGTCATGATTAGTAAAATACTCCAAGCCGATGAGTCCTACAAACAGTGGGAGTGTCAACCTGACTCCTCTAAGGCTTGCTTGTGGGATCACGCCCTTAAGAAGGACCAACTTGTTTCATGGAGGTACAAAGTGTATAGTTGATACGTGCGTGATACATGAGGGTGCTTACTTCAATAAGGAAGTTCACTGAGGTACCCCGTCTGAGAAGATTCCTAAATGGGAAATGAAGTTTCTATTTCAGGAAATGGAAACTTCCAGATTAGGAAATATTCCACGAGTCATTGATGTGATTAATTGATCCTTAGACTTGAGGTTTCATGTCACTTTGTGAGTTAACTTTGTAGTCTTAGGTATAAGCTTTAAAGGGTGTCGCCTTAGACAACTGATCCAAGGCTTATGCTGGGGCTGCACAAGTGACTCATGAAAGTGAATGAGAATCAATAAAGGACCTACACTTGCATTTGCAAGGTGATCTCTTATTGTGTAAGTCATTCATATGGCATATGGAGTCCTTGGCCAAGGCAGTAGATCAAGACATCAAGAAAAGGGTTTCTTGGATTGAGATCAAATGGATATGAAATGCACTTAGCTTTAAGACCAGATTATTAGGGTTCTGATTATTCCCTTACCCTAGATCTTGGTTGAGAGATAGTAAGTAGGAGATTGTATCTCACCTGAATCAATGACTTAAAGGTTCTGTTGAATCGAGATATTCCAATTCAGCTAGGGGTTAAACACTTGTTGCTAGACTATGGTCGTTTAATCTGTGGACTGATTAATTAATTAGTGAATTAATTAATTAGGGTCACTGCTAATTGAATTGAGAACCTAGTGTCACACATAATAACTTGGTTACATGAGTTAAGGCTTTAAAATGATTAAATGAGTTGATCATGCCAAGAGGGTTCCACACGTGTGAATCACACGTGTGGGTCACGTGAGTGGCACGTTTCCTTGGGACACGTGTCTCACACGTGTTTATATATTGTATGTATTAAATAATTAATGTGTTAATTATTTAATAGACTTTGGTTTAATTTTTGAATTAAAAAGAAAGTCTTATTTTGGAGAAAAATAGTCTATTTAATTAATTATGAATTAATTAATTAGATAAAATAAGTTATTTATTTATTAATAAATAAAGTATAAAATTATCCGAAAGGGGTTTGGATATTTTAGCTCTCTTAAAAGTTGATTTGAATTAGAATTCAAAAGTCAAAGTTTGGAATTACTTCAGATCAAGTAATAAGAGAGCCGACCAAATCCTTAGTCCATTAGGACTAGGTTCGGCCGCCCTTCTCCTTCCTATATATAGGGGAGCTCGAGCTCCCCTTAGAGGGTAATTGAAAATTCTTTTGGTTCATGTGTTGAACACCATCCTTTCTCCAAGATCAAATAAACCCTAGGTTAAGCCTAAACACTAACTAGAGAACTAGCATCCTTACTAGTTAGATTGTAATCAAGTTGGTGGACTATCTCTAGAGAGCTTCAAGTTAGAAGTTTTTAAAGATTCGAGCTTTACCAAGGAGAGGGGATCAAGCCGCAAGAAGAGCGTTCTTGGGTGGCTTGAAACGCTTCAAGAAAGATTATTGAAAAGTAAGTTTCTAATCTCTACGAATTCGGATTCATGATTGCGAGTTTCGATCCTTTTGTTGGAAAATTTTTAAATTTCCGCTGCTTTCTGATTCCTGTTTTCCAATAGTAACGCCCGTTACTTTCTAGCACTACAACTCTGTTAACGCCCGTTACCAAAGTCAGTAGGAAGATATATTTGGCGCAGGAGGGGTAAAGCCCGTTACCCCTGGGCAGAAGGAAGTGGTAACGCCCGTTACCACTTATAAAAGCACGAATACGATTTAAGGCCTGTAACGGGCGTTAATGATGGTTGTGCATGGAGAGGTAACGCCCGTTACCGATGTCGGTGAGCTGAATTTTAGGCTGCTATTTAAGTTTGTTTTGGAGTCTTTTTCGAGGACATCTTCTTCGGTTTTTGACCTAGTTCTTGAGAGAAGAGACATAGAGCTTGGAAGAGTTGTTCAGAGAATTTCGAGAAGACGAAAGGATCGAGTTCTTAAACAATTTCAGTTTTTTTTTTTCCGGTTTTATTTATTGCTTTAGTTATCAAACTAATTCCTCTAAGTTTGGTTTTAATTCGTTTTTCTTATGTTAGATTAGTTTTTCCAGAGTTTATTGAATATTTTGAGTTAATAATGAGTAGCTAATTCCCTAGGGTTAGGGGAGCAATGATGAGTGCATGATAAGTGTTTGATACGATGCTTGAATGACTTGTGTTAATTCTTAGTTTGAAAACTGATTCGAATTGAATTGCGATGGCCTGATCACCCTTAGCATAATCTAGAATTACCTGAGAATTGAGAGATTGATGGTAATTGAAATAGTTTTCATAACTAGTAGATTTTAGGAATGCAAAGAGATTTGGTTCTTAATCTATACAACGGTAAATCTTTTTCCATGCCAAGCCGCTAGAATTTGATTTGCACTAGTGTTGCTCTTGTTGGTTTAATTAATCCATTAATGATTGCGAGAGCAACTTTGAGCTTAATTGAGCACTTGGTTATACCTTGAGAGAGGATAATACAAATTTAAGTGACTAGGTTGTAGAATTGCACTTGTCAAATGAGTATTATATCGAATCCTGAATGCATAGTCATTACTCTCCAGCCTGTTTAAGTTATTGAGTTTAATCTAAGTGTGTTCAATTCTGTTAATTGCTTTACTTTAGTTAATCGTTTTGTTTAGTTTTAGTAGATTAATAAACAACTTGATCTAGTTCGGTCTCTAGATTAGAAAAGGATATTGAGTAGTGATTGATTTCCCTTCCCTGTGGGTACGATCCTGTTGTGCTACGCGTATATCTTAAGTGTACACTTGCACGATTGGTTTAACTTAAAATCTTACAACACTGTTACAAGAACTTCATCACTGAGATGTCCCGTGTGAGAACATTCCTAAATGGGAAAGGAGGTTTCCTGAAACTTCCAGATTAGGAAATATCTCACAGGTCAATGACGTGATTCATTAATCCTTAGACTTGAGATTCTAACTCTGTAATCTTTGATATAGGCTCAAAAGGGTGTCGCCATACAGACAGCTAAACCACGGCCTATGGTGGGATTACACAAGTGGCATATGTAGAATTAGTAGAATCGATAAAGGACTTACACTTGTTGAGAACAAGAATGATCTCTTACTAATTGAAGTGCATTAAACATTAAACCCTTTGCCAAGGTGGATAAAGATCAAGACATCCCGAAAATGGGGTTTTCTAGGATTGAGATCGAAATGGATATGAAACGAACTTAACTTTAAAGATCAAGAATATTTGGGCTCTGAGAATATTCCCATGCTTTAGTTCTTGATTTAGAGATGGAGTTGTAGGAGGATTGTATTTCACTGATTGTCATTGACTGAAAGGTTCTTCGATTCAATTCATTATTCGGCTAGGGGTCACACACCCATTGCTAGATTACGGTAGTGTGATCTATGAAGTGATTAATTAATTACGGAATTAATTAATTATTGTCACTGCTAATCGAATAATGAACCTAAAGGGTCACACACAAATGCCAGAACACGAGGGTTATGGTAGGATGTTAATATGATTAACGAAGGATCAAAATTGTTGATCGAAATGGGCATAAAACGGGGCTGATGCCACGTATCATGTACACGTGGCTGCCACGTATCATGTCGCGGCCAACGTGACTACCACGTGTCACGTACACGTGGCTTCACGCGTGTCCCATTTTGTGTGATTTATTTCACACGCTTTTCTAGAATTAATTAATTAATTGTAATTAATTAAGTTTGGTCTTTTAATTAATTTTGAATTAATTGTTAAGACTATTCTCAAATAAGCTTAACCCAATAAATAATTAATTGGGAATTAATTGATTTATTGAATGTTGACTTTCAACTTTAGGAAAGTTGAAAAGTCCAACTTCCTATTGTAGGAGAGAGAGAAGGCTTCTCTTGCTAGACTTGGAGAATAAGTTAAGACCTTATTATTCCAATTAAATTAAATAATTAAATGAGTTAATTAGTGAGCAAGAAAACAACTCCCATAGGTTTGGGAAACCCTAGGAGTTCGAACCACTCTTGTATAAATACAAGAGGTGGTGCTTCTCTTATTCTTTAGACCAACACTCACGAAGTGTTAAGTTTTTTAGAAAATCCAAAAGAAAAGTTTTCAAAGCAAAAATTATCCTAGCCTTAACACAAGCCATAGAACTAGCATTTGTTGGGAAAACGAGACAGAAACGCAACGAAAATTTAATATTTTTCCCAATAAGTTAGGATCGAATCTTGCAATTCCTATTCCCAAATTCGTAGAGATCAAGAAACTCACTTAGATAGTAGCTTTCTTGGCACGTTCTAGCCGCCCAAGAACGCTCTTCACGAGGCTTGATCCCCAAAAGCTCCTTCGAATCTTTCAAGACTTCACGATAGTAGCCCTCTAGAGAATTAGTCCACCAACCGCGACCACGATCCGAATAGGGAGGATGCTAGTTCTATATCCGGTGTTTAGGCCGTAAGGTTTAGTGTATAATTTGGAGAAGGAGAATTTGTGCATTCACCCTCATGGGGTTCGAACCCTATGTATTAATAGGCAAGGGGTTCGAACCCCTTTGCTTGTTGGGCAAGGGTTTCCTAAACTCTTTTGGTAAGGGATTTCTTTGCTTGGAGAGTAAGACTCTTACTTTGACCAAAAGTCTCCTTTTGACCAACTTGCCAAGCAAGAATAATATCTAACTCTCTTAGATATTTTATTTTACTTTATTTATTAAATAATAAATAACTTAAAGACTAACAATTAATTAATTCATAATTAATTATTTATTAGACTTTATTTCTCCAAAATAGGACTTTAATATTAATTCAAAATTAAATCAAAGTCCATTAAATAATCAACACATTAATTATTTAATTCATACACATATATACACACATGACTACACGTCACTTAGGACAAGTGTCGTTCACGTGTTCCATACGTGTGCTTCACACGTGTGGGCCCCACCATTCTCTTAATGGCTCGATCAACTCGTTTAATCGAGTCAAGCTTTAACCCACGTGACCGGGTTATTGTGTGTGACCCTCTAGGTTCTTAATTCAATTAGCAGTGACCCTAATTAATTAATTAATTCCCTAATTTAGGGCTCGAACCAAAGCATACAATTCCTTGTCATAGGTGGAATAGTTCAAGGCTGCTCCATTTAATTTCTCACTAAAGTAAGCGATTGGCCTCCTTTCTTGCATAAGCACGACACCTATACCAATACCGGAAGCATCACATTCAATTTCAAAGGTTTTAGAGAAATTTGGTAAAAGTAAAAGAGGAGCTGAACTTAGCTTTGATTTCAACGTTTGAAATGCCTTTTCTTGAACTTCCCCCCACTTGAATCCAACACTCTTCTTGATAACTTCAGTCAAAGGAGTTGCAATGGTGCTGAAATTGGGCACTAATCTCCTATAAAATCCGGCTAAGCCATGAAAGCTTCGAACTTCCGTAATGGACTTAGGTGTAGGCCACTCTTTAATTGCCTTCACCTTCTCTTCATCTACTTCAATACCACCTACACTTACAACAAATCCAAGAAACACAATTCTATCCATGCAAAAATTACACTTTTTGAGGTTAGCATATAATTTCTCTTTTCTTAACACCTCAAGTACCATTTTGCAAATGCTCAACATGTTCATGCAAGTTATGGCTGTAAATTAATATATCATCAAAATAAACGACTACAAACTTGCCAATATAAGCACGTAACACATGATTAATCAATCTCATGAATGTACTAGGTGCATTAGTTAAACCAAAGGGCATTACTAACCATTCATACAATCCATGCTTTTGTTTTAAATGCCGTTTTCCATTCATCACCTTCTTGCATACGTATTTGATGATATCCACTTTTCAAATCAATCTTAGAGAAAATTGTAGAACCATGCAATTCATCAATCATATCATCAAGGCGAGGTATGGGATAACGATACTTTACCGTGATCTTGTTGACAGCCCTACAATCCACGCACATTTGCCAAGTACCATCCTTTTTAGGCACCAAAAGAACCGGAACAGCACATGGACTCATACTCTCACGTACGTACCCTTTCTCAAGCAATTCCTCGACTTGTTTTTGGAGTTCCTTAGCTTCTTGAGGGGTGCTTCTATATAGGCTGGTCGATTTGGAATTGCAGCCCCTGGAATTAGGTCAATTTGGTGCTCTATCCCACAAATTGGAGGCAATCCAGGTGGAATTTCCTCCGGAAACACCTCTTTGAACTCCTGCAAAAGAGAGGAAGCAATACTTGGTACGGGAGGGGTGCCATTAGAAGATAAGAAGGTCTTCTTATACATCATTATCATCACCAACTTTCCTTTTTTAAAAACACTCTCAATTTCTTTTTCTTTTGTGAGGAAACTCATTTTCTTCTTTTCTTTCTTTTCAACTTCTTTTTTTCCTCCTTTTTCACTTTCTTTCTTTTCAACTTCTTTTTTTCCTCCCTTCTCACATTCTTTCTTTTCAACTACTTTTTTTTCTCCTTCTTTTTCACATTCACTATTACAATCATTTCGTTTAGAAGAGGCTGAAATAGACTCTTTCAATTGACATTGTTCTTTGTACACTTGATTGGGTGGTAGAGGTGCCAAAATGATGTTTCGGCCGTCTTTGGTAAAACTATACCTGTTTTTGTATCCATCATGCAATGTCCTCCTATCAAATTGCCACGGCCTCCCAAGCAATATATGTCCGGCATGCATAGGTACCACATCACAAAGTACTTCATCCGTGTATTTACTAATGGAAAAAGAAATGAGAACTTGTTTTGTTACCTTCAACTCACCAAGTTCATTGAGCCCAGCTTGTATGGTTTCGGATGCTTCAAGGTTTTGAGTCCGAGCCTCTCTACCAACAATTTGCTAGCAACATTCACACAACTCCCTCCATCAATGATCAATCCACACACTCATTCCCTAACATGACACCGAGTGTAAAAGATGTTCTCTCATTGCTGTTCATCCTTGTCCTCTAGGGTTTGCATGTGTAAAGCCCTAAGTATCACCAAACTTTGCCCTACAACCGCATGCTCAACATCACTCTCCTCATCCGGTGAATCATGGTCTACTTCATGGCCCTCACTTTCAGTTTCAATCTCTCCATTATCCAACATGATCATGGCCTTCTTATTTGGACATTGGGACATAATATGACCTGATCCATGACACTTGAAACATTTAATATCACGAGAGCGTTGAGTAGAAGTATTACCTTTCTCAAATGATCCCTTAGCCACGGGTGGATCCTCCTTAGGTTTGGGCTGTTTTTCGGGTGCTTTTGAAGTAGAAATCCACTTAGCTTTAGAAGGGTTTTGTTCATCACGTTTAGTAACCGTACGCCCCTTCTTGACTTGCCTTTCAACTTCGATAGCCATATGAACCACTTCATCAAGTTCAACATAGTGATGAAGCTCCACTATGTTTGCAATCTCTCTGTTGAGACCACATATGAACCGAGCCATAGTTGCCTCTCGATCTTCCTCCACATTTGCCCTAATCATGGTCATCTCCATTTCTTTGTGGTACTCCTCTACGGTCTTGAATCCTGGCCTCAAACTTTGTAATTTGAGGTGTAAGTCACGGTAGTAATGAGGAGGTACAAAACGTTTCTTTAAGGCCACTTTCATATCATTCCAATTATCAATGGGATACTCACCGCTTCTCCTCCTATTTAGCATCAATTGGTCCCACCATACAATGGCATATTCCGTGAAGGACACGGCTGCAAGCTTAACCTTCTTTTCCTCCGAGTAGTTATGACACTCAAACACCATTTTCGTTTTTCTCTCCCATTCAATATAGGCCTCAGGATCAATTTGTCCTTTAAATGAAGGAATAGAGAGTTTAATAGAACCAAGATTGTTATCAATTCCCTCCCTTCCCCTATGTGGCTGGTGGTGCCTTGGTCGTCTACGGTCTCTTCTTGGGGATGCACTTGAGGCTGCATCATCAACGGAATCATCCTCAAATTCATTCCGTGGATTATGTTGCCTTTGATTTGCCCTTCCGTTTTGAATTTGAGTCATCCTTTCATCATTTTAATCCAAACGGTCTCGGATCTCATTGAATTGCAAATTCATTCATTCAAATTGTTGTTGCATAGCTAGTCATGTAAAAGCTAGGTCCATTGGAGGTTGATTTTCGGTCATATTGTACCTGCAAAACAAAGGTTAGCAAAAACACCTCACAAACACTCCCTTACGTGTTTACACTCTTTTGATGTTCACTCCCCTCGTGTATCACTCAAATTATGGCTTTTTTCCCCTCTACTAGGCTCACAATCTCATGCCTTTTTCCACTCTTTACTCTCAATTCTTTGAAGAAAGTCACAAGAAGTTTCAAATTCCTCAACCAAATAATCCCTTGAGATGAATTAAAAAGGGTGTGAAAAACTGACACAAATGAACCGTTTAAATGATGCAAACAAACATAACTATGTGATTTGAATATTACCGAAACAAAGCTGCCCTCTTTCTTTTTTTTTTTTTTTCTTTTTTAAACGCGGCTTTTACTTCTCTTTTTGTTTTTTTGTATGCGTTTTTAAGCCTTTTTCGAAGATCTCTTTTTTTTTTTTTTGATCTTTTTACAACCAAAATAACAAGAGAAACGAAATTACACAAAAAATAAAGATAAGGATAAGTAACCTTGTATGGAAACCTAAGCTCTTGATACCAAATGATACGAACTCCACGTACTTGCCGTGAAACCCTATACCAATACTTGGAGTTCTTGATTTTCGATCGTCCACTTCAAGGTTAAAATTGAGGAGTGTGACCCGTTTGCTATAATGAGCAAGGAACCAAACACTATCAGATTTGAAAAGTAATGCACCCCGTCGACTATAATGAGTCGGGAAATGACATTATCTGGTGGAGGGTTTGAAACCCTAATGACGTTCAGCCAAGAACTAGAGAGTTGAACTCACTTGAATCACAAATTCATTAAGAGTTAACTGAAAAAACGAAATACAAGACTGAAATATAAAGATGCATGCACGGGAATTCTAAGAGACAATTCAGAATTCAAAGAGACAAGCTAATCCCTTCACCTTCCTTGTAGGCTGAATAAAAATGGGCTTAACCTAATCTAAATGCATGGAAAATAAATAAAAAGATGGCCCAAAGTATAATATAATAGTTCAGGGCCAAATTGTAATAAGCTTAACACAATTTGGGCTTAAAATTCGATGACTAAGACATTGAAACAAGGTGGATTGGATCCAGCTGAATACTTGTCTTCTTGGGGCTCTTCTTGAGTTATTTGGATCAAAAGAGATTGAACTTCCTCTTGCATTCTTTTGGACCGTGACCTTGTGATAGGTCCAACATAACTTGTTTCATTTTGAGTTGTGATCATATCATCATTTGGATCAAAGTGTGGCCTTGTTTTATGATTCACATCACCCACTGATGTGAGTCATGATGAACCGCGGCCATATCTTGTCCCAAATGAAGAGCTGGACCGATCCACAGCTCAAGAAGATAGCATACAAAAAGGAACAAAGTTATGGTGGTCCAATTACAAGAGCTCGGGCCAAAATTATCCAAGAGGAAGTTGGAAATCTCTTAAACCAATTTGCTCAAACTGGACTCCAACCTTCAAAATGGGCTGCTGAACCAAATTCAGAATACTTCAATGTTTTTATGTCCAATTCCTAAAGTCCAAAGTGTGGAAATGATGTAATTCGGCCCTAAGCCTATTATAGTATTATTTGGGCCTTTATTTTATCATTATTTAGCTGCATATTAGTTTATTTAAGCCCACTTTTGTAAGCCTTCATGGCAAGTGGCGGGAATAGCTTGTGTCCTTTAGTATTCTAGTGTCTCTTAGGTTTCCATGCATGCATCTTTATATTCAGCATTGTAACTTGTTTTTCTTTCAATCAAGAAGTAAAATTATTGAATTTTCATTCAAGTGAGATTTTTCTCTCAAGTTCTTTGCTGAACGACATTAGGGTTTCAAACCCCTTTCCCGGATAACGTTATTTCTCGACTCCTTATAGTCGACGGGGTGCGTTACTTACAATCTGATAGTGTTGGTTCTTTGCTCAATATAGCAAACGGGTCACACTCCTCTTATTTTCAACCTTGAATTGGACGATCAGATTCAAGAACTCCAAGTATTGATATAGGGTTTCACGGCAAGTACGTGGAGTTCGTATCACCCAGTAATCAAGGTTAGGTCAAAAGATGTCTCTTAGGCGTAAGGTGTTCGTTTCAGTCGAATTTTGGAGGTCTAAATGAACTTTGAAAAATGTGAGGCTTGTTCTATTGAACCCGAATCGTCGAAATGAGTTCAACAGAGATGACAAAATTTGAATCCGAATTCCCGAGCTCAAGATATGCCGCTCGTAACCCAAGGTACGCTAAATGCTCTTTAGCCTCCTTTATGTCCCGACTCCACAAACGAAACAAAAAGGTAAACCAAATGAATTCCAAAACATGAAACGAGCATATAAACGAATCCATAACTCACGTAATTAGCACATATCAAGAATTCACAAAAATCAGAATTAAGTTCGGATCCAAAATAAACAAAATACGAGGCAAGAAAGTTTAAAGGTTCAAAATTATTAAATTCATATTAAAGCAATTAAATTCAAATAACTTCAAATATTCACGTTAGCATTTAAATATCACATAATCTGTAACACCCTAGATTTCGGCATTTCAGGTATGAATGCCACGTGTGAGTTTGAGAGTTATAATTTAATTGTTATTTGATCATTTCTTTAATTTTCCATGTCATGACATAATTTTATAAAAATATATTCTAAGTATTTTTATGAAATTCATACTTATTGCATAATTGAACTTGATTGTAACGTGAATTAAATTCCCGAGCATGATCTAATTTCTTTTACGTCCTTACTTGACCATTTTCATGATTTTGGGGACTCAATTGCATGAATTAATTGTGGGACTTAATTGATCAATTGTCATGGGATTTCACCTAATTACATGACTTATTAAATGGAGGGACTTAATAGCAAATTGGATCATTCTTCCCCTTTCTTTAGCAGCAATCACGTACCCTTTCATCCTATTTCATACAAACATTTTCATACACTTGCTCCTTTCTTCCTTGTTCCAACCGAGCCAAACCCTCACCTTGAAGGGAAGAGATTTCATCATCCAAGCTTATTTTGTGGGATTTGTGATCATTGAAGCATCATCAACATCATATCTTCATCTCTTCTCCCATTTCTCTCATTTAAGACCAGCTTCTTGGTGACGAGGAGTAGACCCCATGAGCTGTCTCCTTGTTTGTTTTGGTCGCACAGGTGAGGTTTAATTCTAGATACATAGAACCCGTATAACCCTATGTGATGTTTTAAGCCAAAAAGGTATCTATATATCTATAGTTTTCAAATATTATTGGTTTTCAATGGATTTACCGAACTATTGTATTGTATCGATTGATTGATTATTTTGGTGTGTATCGTATTACACTGTGGGCCTGAGGGTAGTGGCTCGAGCCAACTGGAAAGCATAGACTGACGGGTAACTCGAGCGCTATTCTCACCAAATTGGGATAACCCCTGAACCCCCTAGGAGATTAGGGGAGGAAGGAGTTCCGGGCTTAGGGATTCATATACCCTCTGCCCAGATGGATTGGATGGTGGGGCCTTGCAATCCCACCATCACCCGGAGGAAGAAGGAGTTATTGAAACTGCTAATTGGGCATCGTAATTAATTGCTTGATCACCTAATCATTGAGTAATTGATTGATTGTACACAGTCGGAGTAAGGTTGGAGAATTGCCCTCACTCGCCGGGCTACTAATTGATTGTATTGGACTAATTGTATTGATAAATTGAATTAGTTGTAACCTCGGGCGATAGTATCTCTTATTTTTCTAAATTGTATTGTTATTTTCCAAAATTATTACCCGAGATTATAACTTGCATGGTGATTGCACATATATTTATTTATACCCCTCGCTCAGTCCGTGGTGGACTGACACCTCAACTTTTCAGTTTTTGCAGGTGCGTGCCAGGCGGGAATTAGAGTCTAGCTTGTCTTTAATTTGGGTCTAGCACACTTCACCTCATATTTTGCTCATGTATTGATACTTGATATATTTTGTAGCATGCCTTGGCATATTTTGAGAGATGATATTGTTGTAGCACCCCAAGCGGTGGGCACCACACCCCCGCACTATGACCCGACACGTGGCACGAAATGGAGAGTCCGCACACGTACCAAGTCACAGCGAACGGGTGACAAACGAAAAATCCAACCTAAGCTAGGCGGTTCCTAAACCCTGCCAAGACAAATATGCAAAAACCTGAATGCGGAAGCGATGCAAAATATGAGCTAACAAAACTTTAATCAACAAACATAAATAAACGGGTTCAACTAATTCCACGAACCTGTCCTAACCTATCCCGAAAATTCATATAATCAGAGCATAAGTATCATCTTGTACAGAACATACTATATACATAATTTTCATAAATAAATCAGAATAAAATACTTAACAAAATCAAACGGACCGACACAGACTCGACAGACCAGACTCAAAGCCACCTAGCTCGAACTCCAACAACTTGAACCTGCAAACTAAAACATAGGTGGGGCGAGGGTCAGCCCACTGACTGAGCGAGGGGGCTGAACACACACCAACACATATATACATACAGAGCAAAGTACGTATCAAACAAAATACTATGAACCGGGAATAGGGTTTTACATACCAAAGCCATTTTCCAAAAGAACTCATATTTATACATATATTCATATCTTCTTAAGTTTGAAAACTCATAGGGATACGTAGATTCAGAAACGCATATGGATTCATATATATTCAAATCGATTCGTAAATATTCAAATGGATTCATAAATATTCAAATGGATTCATAAATTTGGAATTTACTCGTATAAGCCTCTTATTGAATCAAAATCTCCCATCTCGTTTCATAATCAACATAACAAAAGAACTCAAATACCCGGCGAGTACGGGTCTCGAACCTTACTCCTTAAACAAAAAACTCAAAAGATTCATAAGGAAACATAAATTCAGAAAATTCATAGGATTCATAAATTCATAAGTTCATATTCCCGTATTCCAACCTTTCTCCGGAAGTCTGCACGCGGATTACGGGCCCACATCGTGCAACTCAATATACGTGGGGTAGCGAGCCCACAACGTACCTTCTTTGGCCTCAACAGAAGGCTCAAAGCACCACGCCTTCTCCATCTCCCTTAGAGTCGTGCGTAGATACTTCAAAGGAGCGTGTGCACAGGGGTGATAACTGGCGACCCCAACAGCCGCACCGGGTCTCCCTTACCCACACCTCCGGGGCCCAGGGATTCATAAGATTCAAAAGGATTCATAAGACTCATAAAGAAACATACCTAACTCGCGAAACCTAGAAACATACGATTCATAGTTAAGAAACATATCGTAAGAAACATACCTTACCGTGCAACTCGGCATATGCTATACACGTACCTCTCCGTGTCTTCCAAATTCATAATAAGCTGAAGGAGACCCATAGTTCGCTTACAAATACACGGTTTGGAGCATAGCCTCGTTGCAAAACCATTTTAAGCTTATATACGCCCATACGTATAATTTCAGAAGGATTCATATCAAATCGAATTAACAAAATTCATAACATATCGTAAGACACATATTTAATATACATATAGTATATATATTCGCATGCGGGCTTGAAAACGAGCATATAGGGTTGTAGGTCGCTTTAACTAAAGAAAAATTCCTAAAACCTCACCTTACACCGACGAGAATGGCCAATACAAGCCAAGGAGTCCCACTGGAACCCAAACAGCTGACAAACACTCCCTGGAAAACCCCTGAACAACTGAACACACACAGAACACAAGACTCAGACTCCAAACATAACCACAAAGACGCACGGCCATGCTCACGCATACAAATGATGCACAATTAGTTCACATTTATCCAAATCAAGTCATTCATATCAAATCACAATCATTTTACACATTAGACGATGCATAACTTATGGAATCATAATACTAATTACGTAAAATAAATTAAGATATTAAGAATTCAAATCATATTATGCACAAAGTCTCACGAAATTAACATGAATTACATAACAATAAATATATAAATTACACATTGGCATATTTCACGATATATTAACAATTGGCATACTTGATCAATTTATTCAAATTAAATACAACGTATCTTTTCATAATTCATTTCTTATGTTTTATAAAATTTCATAATCAATTTAGTTTCCAAAATTACACTAACACCCCCTCAAACAATAATTATTCTCAAATAGATGGGCGTAAAACGAGACAAATAAATTCGATAAATCACGAATCAAATATTCATACATCATAGCATACTTCCACGTATCATACAACTCATAATTTCAATTTATAGCACATACGGGATCGAATTGCACAATTAAAATCAATTAACGAATAAAATACAATAACTTCAAAAATTCATATAAAATCAACCGGACATCCGATTGACGAACGGGAAGTGGCGTTGGACTCACCACGACAAAAGGAACCTACTCTCCGAAAGTCGCCGGAATGCCACCACCGTGGCCGGCCGAACAGCCACCGGTCGCCACCGGAACACCGCCTCAGGTGGTCGAAAAAATCCCCGGAAGGACAGAAACGAGCGCCTCGGACTACTAGACAAAAGCCCTCAATAAATTTCAGAAATTAGCAAACACGCCGGACTTCGTTGACGAAAAAACGAACCAAAATCCTAATATGAAAACTGAAATTAAATACAAACCGCTAAACGAAAATAAAATCCGGACATACCGTTGGAAAGCCCGTAATGAGCTCTATGAAAGTCCCTAGCCAAAACCCGGAAAAAGTCGTCGGAAAATCGGACCGCCGGTCCAGGCCCGGTCCGCCACCGGTCCGCCGCCGCCGGCCGGTTCTCTGGCCGTCACCACCACGAATAGCTCGGACTCGTCAACAGGAGCAACTTTTGTAAAGGAGTCATCACCAAAACCGGCCGGGAAAAGGCCGAACCGCCGCCTCGAAGCTGCGCCACCGCTGTCATCGCCGGAACCTCCACCTACGCCGCGATTCGTCCCAATCTGATGCCGGAAATGGGTTCAGGAGGTCAAAAACGTTCGGAAACCATCAAGCCCTATCGGAAAAAGTCACCGGAAAGCGGCCAAACTCGTCGCTACAGTGATCGCCACCGCCGTCGAGAGCTTCGGGCGGCGCGTGCGGCGCCGTCGCGGCCGGGATGGCCGCGCCGCCAACGTGCCTGGTTGCGCCGGGAGGTCTTCTTTCAGGGGGGGTGGCGCGTGTCGCCGAAATCTTGCCGGAAATTACCGCGAAAGGGCGGCGAAGTGGCGGGGGTTCCGCCTAGCCGCTGCTGTGTCTGAAATTCGCCGATCCCGTCACCGTCGGTCGTCGGTTGGCCGAGATTCTTGTACCATCATGACGGGCTCGTCGAGATAATCGAAATGGACTATTGGTTCATTGAAATCCGTCGAGAAACGAGCAAGTTTGGTGATGTATGTGAAATCACACCTCTAGTGTGTGTGAACAGTGTATATTGCGGGAGAGAAGATGATGAAGGCTGAAGCTGAAGTTATGGCACGCACAACGAGGATTCGGGGTATATAACTCGGGTCCTCGTACACGAAAACGGTCGAAAGAACGGGCTAATGAAGTTAGAATTGGGCAAACTTAGAGTTTACGGACTCATTTCGCTGCCCCGAACGCAAAAGAGGGGTCAAAAGGGTCGAACTCTCGATCGAACGAGAAATGACCAAATAACCCCTAGAAGAGAGAATTACAAAGGGGCCCCTAAACTCTTAAAGAGTTCAAAATAGGGTCACGCAAAACACAAAATCACATAATTAAACACATAAAAAGGTTGAAAAGTAACGTACCTTATACGTCGGACGAGCGGGGTGTCACAATTGTATTGATATGTAAATGTTGGTACCTATTAGTATGTATACTGGATATGTAAATATGGTACCTATAAGTATTGAATGAATTATTGCTTCCGCTTTTATTACTCTGAATTGATTGTTTGGTTTGGGGTTAGTCCCGCCTAGCTTTGTTGCTTAAAAGGTTATGAGGTTTAGTCCATCGAACTTGAATCATCGAAACGAGTTCAACGGTGGTGACGGAATTCGAATCCGAATTCCCGAGCTCAAAATACACACATGGGAACCCAAGGTGCGCTAAAAGCGTTTTAACCTCCTTTAGGTTCCGAACGAACAATTAATTCAAAAGCTCAACAAATAAATCCGAAAACATATAACGAGCATAATCTAAGTTCATAACACGTAATTCTCCAACAAATTCAAACCACGAGAAATTCCGAAATCAAATCAAGCATCAACGAATCAAATCTTAACAATTAGCATTCATAATCATATAGAATTCATAAGAAATATTTAAAATAAGAATTAAAAGAATAAAGAATATGAATTTAAATAATATAAATCGCGCACATACGTCATACCTGTACGGTCTGAAAGTCGGGGTGTCACAATCCTTCCCCCTTAAAAAGGACTTGTCCTCAAGTCCGAACCGAGTTCTTGAACAACTCTGGATAAAATCTCTTCATTTTCTCCTCAGTTTCCCAAGTGGATTCCTCTGATTTCTGATCTCTCCAAAGTACCCTGACCAAAGGAATCTGTCGGTTTCTTAACTCTTGCATTTTCCGGTCCTGAATTGCAACTGGATGTTTCTCAATCGTCAAATCCAGCTCTAACTGAACCTCTTCAACTGGGAGAATTGTTGCCTCATCGGGATAATATTTACGGAGTTGAGAAATGTGAAATACGTTGTGTATCCCGGTCAAATTCAGCGGTAAATCCAACCTATACGCCGCTTCCCCAATTCTTTCTAAAATCTCAAACGGACCAAGATATCGGGGACTGAGTTTCCCACCTTTACCAATCCGAGTGAATCCCTTCCTTGGAGATGCTTTTAGAAAGACCTTATCTCCTACCTCAAACTGTAAAGGTCTTCTTCTTCTGTCAGCGTAATTCTTCTGACGAGACTGAGCCGCTTTCATTCTCTGCCTAATCTGATGAACTTTCTCAATCGTAGCAGTAATATTTCCCTTAGGTTCGGCTCTCTCGAGTTTATGCTCCTCAGTCCATCTCCAATCTTCTATATCCCAAAATAGAGGGGATCTGCACTTCCTCCCATATAAAGCCTCATAAGGAGCCATTCCAATCGAACTCTGATAGCTGTTATTATACGCAAATTCGACCAAAGCCAGATGTTCGTCCCACTTGTCTTGAAAATCCAAAGCACACGCCCTAAGCATGTCCTCCAAATACTGAATTAACCTCTCCGACTGACCGTCTGTCTGAGGATGCGAAGCGGTGCTGAACTTGAGCTTGGTACCCAAACATCTCTGAAGATTCTGCCAAAAGATCGAAGTGAACGTCGGATCTCGATCTGAAACTATGCTGACTGGAATTCCGTGTAATCTTACAATTTCCCGCACATACAACTCTGCTAGTTTCGGTACCTTATCAGACATCCGAACCTTAAGAAAATGGGCAGACTTAGTCAACCTGTTGATAATCACCCAAATTCCATTAAACTCTCCTTTGACTCTAGGCAAGCCGGACACAAAGTCCATTGTCACTTGCTCCCACTTCCACTCGGGAATAGGAAGTGGTTGGAGAGTTCCTCCCGGTTTCTGGTGCTCTGCCTTCACCTTTTGACATGTCAGACATCGCTTCACGAAGTTCGCGACGTCCCTTTTCATGCCATTCCACCAGAATTTCTCTTTCAAGTCTCGATACATCTTAGTACCTCCCGGATGAATCGAGTACCCCGAGCGATGTGCTTCTTCTAAAACTAGCCTCCTGAGCTCGGTTGGAACACAAACTCTCGATCCAAACCTTAACAAACCTGAGTCATCCAACCCAAACTTAGAATTAGGATCATCTCTGGAACGAGCTATCAACTTCTGAATCTCGGCATCCAAGGCTGGAGCCTCCAATAACTGCTGTTTCAAATCTCGTATAATTGTGAGGTTATCCAACCAAGTCCCTGAAGCCAGAATCTCTGAACCAGAACTTGAAGAACCTACTTCCAAATTAACCACACTCGCCTTTCTACTCAAGGCATCGGCTACCACGTTTGCTTTACCCGGATGGTACTGAATCTTGCAATCATAATCCTCTAATAACTCCATCCAACACCTCTGTCTTACATTCAGATCTTTCTGAGAAAAGAGATACTTGAGGCTTTGGTGATCCGTAAACACCTCGAACGTTGTACCATAGAGATAGTGTCGCCACTTCATCAAAGCAAACACAACGGCCGCTAATTCCAAATCATGGGTAGGGTAATTCTTCTCATGCTCCTTCAATTTTCTCGAAGCATAAGCTACCACTCTACCATGCTGCATTAAAACACAACCCAGACCTTCCTTAGAAGCATCCGTGTAAACTGCATAACCCTCGGTGCCCTCGGGTAGGGTGAGAACTGGTGCTGAAGTTAATTTCACTTTCAAAGTCTGAAAACTTGCTTCACACTTATCATCCCACTCAAACTTCACTTCTTTCTTAGTCAGCTGAGTCAACGGAGCAGCAATCTTAGAAAAATATTTAACAAACCTTCTGTAATAACCGGCCAATCCAAGAAAACTCCGAATTTCTGATACATTCCTCGGTCTCTCCCAACGAAGCACGGATTCAATCTTAGACGGATCCACCTCAATTCCATTACCCGAGATGATATGACCCAAAAACATAACCCAATCGCTCCAAAACTCGCATTTGCCGAACTTGGCATACAACTTATGCTCCCTTAGGGTTTCCAAAACAATCCGGAGATGCTGAACATGCTCTTCAACCGACTTAGAATACACCAGAATGTCGTCTATAAAAATTACCACAAACTTGTCAAGGAATTGCCTGAACACTCGGTGCATCATATCCATGAACACGGCTGGAGCATTAGTTAACCCGAAAGGCATCACAACGAATTCAAAGTGCCCATAGCGAGTGTTGAATCCAGTCTTAGGGATATCCTCCTCCCTTATCCGCAGCTGATAATAACCTTGCCTCAAATCCAACTTAGAATAAACCTTAGACCCTTGCAAAATATCAAATAGCTCCTCGATATGAGGCAATGGATACTTATTCTTCACGGTCATCCGATTCAGCTCACGGTAATCTATACACATCCGTAACGTTCCATCCTTCTTCTTTACAAATAGAACGGGAGCACCCCACGGAGAAGTGCTCGGACGGACGTACCCGCAAGCTAACAGTTCATCAAGCTACAACTTCAACTCCTTCAACTCTGCAGGAGCCATCCTGTAGGGAGTCTTCGAGAAAGGCTCTGCTCCGGGATAAAGGTCAATTACGAACTTGATGTCCCTATCAGGCGGAAGAGAACCCAAAGTCTCAGGGAAAACATCGATATACTCTCGTACGACCTCCGTCTCTTCAAGTTTGGCCTGATCCTTCGGTCTATTCAAAAGATAGGCCACAAAACCTGTTGTTCCGTCCCGGACCAGTTTACTAGCCTCCATGAAAGAAATAAACGGGCTTGACTTAACCTTCTCGCCCTTAAACACCACTGAACCAAAGGAAACTTTCTTCTCCCGACAATCCATCTGAGCCCCATACTCATACAACCAATCCATCCCCAAAATAACATCATGCAAGATACTAAGCTACCACCAAGAGGGGAACTAACCACGTAGTCATGCGCACATAAAGAAACAGGCAAGCACATAGAAGCAGCAATATCCCGGGAAATAAATGAATGAGTAGCCCCGGGATCGAATAATGCATGTAATGTAGTGCCATGGATGCTTATAGTACCTTCGATCACCGCATTTGGGTCGACATCTACAGCTTGCTCCTCCTCAGCTCCCAACGCATATGCCCTCGCTGGAATTGCAGGCCTCGGATTGTCTTTCTTCTTCGGACACGTGTTCATCATATGATCCGGTGCTCCACAAATGAAACATCTTTTATGGAGTCTGAAGCAGTTATCCACATGGTGATGACCTTTGCAATAGGTACATTGCACTTTAGGTGGTGCTGGAAGTGCTAAAGGTTGCTTGGCTTGAATTGGTCCCACTGGTCTGAATGATTTGTTCTGAGGCTTAGCCTGTTGAAAAGTTTGAAAGGCTGGCCTCTTTCCAAATTTATTCATAGTCCCTGAACTGGACCCTTGCCCTGAATGTGAAGTCCTCCTCCTCAAAACCACTCTCTCTTCGACCCTGAGCGCCTTATCAACTACTTTCGCCCACGTGCTAGTGTTGGCTGCTTCCAAAGCATCTTTCATATCCTCCCGTAGTCCTTGGAGAAACTGAGAGGCCTTCGCTTCATCATCATTAGCGATATTAGGGGCATAACAGGAGAGTCTCTCAAACTCGTTGATATAATCAGTAACAGACATACTCCCTTGTTTCAAATCCATAAATTCTCTCAACCTTCGGTTTCTCGTAGCCTTAGGGATATATTTGTTCTTGAATTCCTGTTCAAAGATGTCCCATGTAATCTCTTCCCCGGAAGCTTCCAACTTAATCTGAGTGCTAGTCCACCAACTGTAGGCTTATCCCTGTATCATGGTAAGAATGCACTGTAGCTTGTCCATCGGGTCACAAGGAATGAGGCGCCATACCCTATTTGTCTGGATTAACCACTCCTCTACCTGCACATCATTCCCACCAATGAAAACCGGTGGATTCTGATTTTTAAATTCCCGAAGAAGAGCGGTGATAGCATTCCCTCCATGATTCCGGGCCGGAGGTGCATTATTCCTTTCCTGAGCCCTTTGTTCCAAAAATACGGCCAATCTTTCCATAAAGTTTCCGGGATCCATTTGAGGTGGGGGTGGTGGATTGTTGTTTTCATGTTGTGGAGAATGATCTCGGTGATGACGATGTTCCGGAGATCTATCTCGGCAATGGTGTCTTCGGGGAGGCATGTTCTCTACAAAACAAGAGATTCCAATTCATATGCGTGGAGGTTAGTGCATGTTCATGTGCACTATTAACAAGAAGGTAAACAAATAATCATATAAATGCATATAACCACGTTGTCCTAAGCCGAACGACCTAGACTCACCAGACTCGACTCAAGAGTTCCGGTTTTGTAACCGAGAGCTCTGATACCACTTTAAGGATGTGACGCCCGGAGCGGTGGGCCACCACATCCCCCGCACTTAAACCCGAACCCAAATACGAAATGGATTTCCATACATGTGCCCGAGTCTAAGCGAACGGTGACCTACACTCACCCACTAGGCTAAGCGGGGCTAAACAACACCAGAGCGCACAAACACAAATCAAATATGCGGAAGCAATAAACAGGATCCAAACGAGCTCATCAAAAGTAACAATATATATACCATGGCTTATCAGCCCAAAATAGATATAAGAATTCAAGTGCCAAGGTTATATTTCATACAAGATGCTAAAACAAAAGAGATGCAATGCTACTCGACCTAAACGGCTAAGTACGACTCGACTCGATGCACTTCCCCGCCTAGCTCGACACACCTGAAAGGGAAAGAAGAGGGTCAGTCTCACAACTCGACTGAGTGAGGGGCTTAACACACCCACACTTTAAATACGTATAGAGCACAGCACAAATCAAAAGTGATAGTCATGAATCAAGCCTAGAGTTTTGCACACCAAAACCATTTCCCGAAATTAACATATAGTAAGAAAAGCATCTATCTCGATTCATAATCCATCGGTCAAAACATAAATAAAAGCCCGGCGAGAACGGACTATCCCTTACTCCTCTAAACATAAATATCAAATCATAAATCCACCCTTACATCCATGGTGTGTCGGGAATCAAACCCTAGCACCTACAATACCAAAAACATACGGGGTAGCTAACCCACGTTATGCCTTCTCCGGTTATCCACCGAAGGCTCAAGATACCACGCCTTCCCAACCTCCCAGGGTCGCACGTGAATATCTCAAATGAGAACGTGCACAGGGGTTAAACCCGGCGACCCCGTGATCGCCCCGGGCCTTCCTTACCCACGTCTCCAGGGCCCACAAACCAATTCAAACCAAAAATCCCATCTTTCAGGGCACACTCGCTCAACATAACAAAACATACTAAAAGAGCTTTAAAATCAAGCTTATATATACTCGTACATATATCGTTTCCAAGAGCCCAAAGTTATTCCATAAAATCATAAACGTAAATTAAGCACTCGTATCTAGATATATGTACCATATCCACATTCAAGGGAAAAATTCATCATATTATAAGCCATAGGGTATTTAGCTACTAATTCCTAACCTCACCTTAACAAAAAGGAGACAAAAGATAGGATCGAAACGACAACCGACCACCTAAGCTTCGGGCTCTTGCGCGACCGGAAGAGGCTCTGAAACACAAAAGAAAGCAAGACCCGAGACTTAGACTCAAATATGAACCAAATAGACGCTCGGCAATGCTTATGAATGCAAAGAATGTAAATGAAATGCATAACACGTCAAATAAAACCTACCAAATCATATTCACACAATTCATAGAAAATAAAGTCATAAGTTCAAAACAAAGCACATAACGCGTAATATAACCAGCTAACATTGCATACACGTCATAAACGAAGAAAGAAATCGCAAAGAAAAACACCGAAGCAATAAAACGAGCAATTGCCGCCGCCATATTTTCAAATGACACGGCCGTGTTGGGTTTTAGTTCAAAATGGACACGGCCGTGTCCGGTTTTATAAAAATAAATTGCTCCAAGTCGAGAGGCTGACACGGCCGTGTCCAAAACATGCACAAAGCTGACACGGCCGTGTTGGCCCTTCGTCTTCGAAAAAAAAATAACAGCAGCAACAGTAACTCTGCGGGAAAAAACAGGGGAGGGAGCAGGGCAAGCACGCAGCAACAACATGCAACCATTCCAAACCACACAACTCAAGTAAATCATAGCAAATCACTTCCTATTCAACATATAATCACCCAATCATCATAAAAGGTCAAGAATCATCACATATCTCAAGTTCATCCAATCCAAAATTTGAATTTCACTAATGGTATCTTCCACCATGCTCAACCATAGTAACCAAGGAGATCATACAAGCATATTAGAGTCATATGGGATCATATACATATCTTCAAATCAAAGCTTAAGTCCAAGAAACAAGGAAGATCATCAAACCCTCAATAATCATGTTATGCACCATAACTATATCAAACCTAGTCCAAAGCATGGATTTAATAGCTCAAAATGACCATATATTCATGTACATATCAAATACTAAGTTACCCCTTGAAGAAATTGGAAGAAAATGGAGATTAGAGCTCAAAATCTCCTAAGGTGAATAGTGATGGGTTCAAGGGTTTAAGCTCCAAGGTTGCTGCACTTTCTCTCCTTTTTCCTTGCTTGTACCGATAATGAGAGGGAGAGAGATAGATATGCTGAGTTTTGGTGGAGTGTGGGGCCAAGGTTGAAGGTAGTATGTCAAGAGTTGAGGGACCAAAGTGCAAATAGGTGAAAGGTAGTCATATAAGAGCGAGGTAAGTTTCCGGTCGGATTTCGGATTACCAAATGAGCTTAAAAGGTTATGAGGTTTAGTCCATCGAACCCGAATCATCGAAACGAGTTCAACGGTGGTGACGGGATTCGAATCCGAATTCCCGAGCTCAAAATACACACATTGGAACCGAAGGTGCGCTAAAAGCGTTTTAACCTCCTTTAGGTTCCGAACGAACAATTAATTCAAAAGCTCAACAAATAAATCCGAAAACAGATAACGAGCATAATCCAAGTTCATAACACGTAATTCTCCAACATATTCAAACCACGAGGAATTCCGAAATCAAATCAAGCATCAACGAATCAAATCTTAACAATTAGCATTCATAATCATATAGAATTCATAAGAAATATTTAAAATAAGAATTAAAAGAATAAAGAATATGAATTTAAATAATATAAATCGCGCACATACGTCATACCTGTACGGTCTGAAAGTCGGGGTGTCACAAATCGAACATGCATAATAGTGACTTGATTTCAGGATGGCTCGCGATAGACGTCATCGTGATCGTTCTCCGGGACATTGACATCGTCGTCATCATCGCCGTGAGAGATCGCCACCTCCTCCTCCACCTCCTTAGGCTCAGCCACAGGACTTTATGAATGCAGTGGTGGTTCTTATTGATCAGAGGGTCTGGGATTATGTTCCTGCAGCACCACCAGTTCCACGACCACAGCCGGGGGGCTAGATTTCAGTGATTTTCTGGGAGTTCCAGAACCAGCATCCTCCCAAGTTCTATAAAGGAATGATATTCAGGCGGAGTAGTGGTTGAAGGAAATCGAGAGGATATGGGAGCTTATTCCGTGTGAGTCCCAGGAGAAGGCCCGATGTACCATTTCGTTGATTCAGGCCGAGGCATACTCTTGGTGGGAGAGTGCCCGGATTGTGTTAGAGGCTGTAGGTGAGGAAGTGAATTGGGAAGTTTTCGTCAGAGAGTTTAGAAACAAATTTATTCCTCTATCTTCTCGCACCCGAAGATTGAAGGAATTTACAGAGCTTAAGCAAGGAAGCAGGTCGGTTTCAGAGTATATCGCCGAGTTTGAGAGATTGTCCCGCTATGCTCCTAATATAGCGAGTGACGATTTCCATAAGGCGATGCAGTTTGTTCAAGGCCTTAGACCGGATATTCAGACAACGATTGAGGCAGTCAACACGAGCACCTGGGTGAAGGCTACTAAGAAGGTGATACGAACTCCACGTACTTGCCGTGAAACCCTATATCAATACTTGGAGTTCTTGATTTTCGATCGTCCACTTCAAGGTTAAAATAGAGGAGTGTGACCCGTTTGCTATAATGAGCAAGGAACCAACACTATCAGATTTGAATTATAGGAGTGTGACCTGTTTGCTATAATGAGCAAGGAACCAACACTATTAGATTTGATAAGTAATGCACCCCGTCGACTATAATGAGTCGGGAAATGACATTATCCGGTGGAGGTTTGAAACTCCGGTGTCGTTCAACTATGAACTTGTGAGTATAACTCACTTGAATCACAATTCATTCATTTTTTGACTGAATATTTCGAACTACAAGGCTGGAATATAAAGATGCATGCATGGGAATTCTAAGAGACAATTCATAATTCAAAGAGACAAGCTAATCCCGTCACTTTTCTTGTAGGCTGAATAAAATGGGCTTAACCTAATCTAAATGCATGCAAAATAAATAAAAAGATGGCCCAAAGTATAATATAATAGTTCAGGGCCAAATTACAATAAACTTAACACAATTTGGGCTTAAAATTCTATCACTAAGACAATTTTGTTTATAGAATCACTTGTGGATAGTGTAGTAGTATAATTATTCTTTTATAAACCGAGAATTGAAATTTCAATTTAATAAATCGTGTTGTTATGAGGAAATCTGCATTCTAATCTGAAAATTTATGATGGAATATATTTTATAATGAATCCTAGTTTAATGGGTGATGTTTAGCTGCAAATCGAGAGTCATATATTTCGTGTATGCATCCTTCTACTTGATAAACTGTGAAGTTGGGATGTTTTATTAGAAATCTGCTATGTGAAATTTTGTAAGATGGTGTTCATGTTTTGAATCATACATTTGTGTATTACAATATATGACCTCACTAAATTGAATTAGTTACAGTTAAAAAAATTGAATTATTGTTAAAATTGTAATTATGAGGATGTAATTGTGTAATCTGATCTTTATACCTAGTTGTTATGAAAGTGTAATAATAATATTAATATGTTATAACTGGAGTGATCGAGTTCATCAGAAACTTTAAAATACAAATTGACCTTTCAATATTGATGATGAATGTGTGAGTTGTTCTAAGTTTGTTAATTGTGCTTCTGATACGTGCATTGTATTATAGGTGTATAGATATATGCTACAACTACATAATTAAATAATGACCTTTGGGAATTCATATTCAATTTGGAATGAATTCTTGTAAACTTAATTAAATTAAGTTTAAGCTTGTTTTATTAACTGAATTGTAATTTTAATGTCTTCTCTTCATATATATACATTGTTATTAATGAATTGAGTCATATGTTTTGAAGTACTGACTAATTCTACCTTACAGCGCATGAATAAACAAGTAATGATGTATTTAGAAATTGTCTTAGCAATATTTTGTCATAATAAATGAATTGGATGTGTGTGTACACGAATACAGTTATATATATATATACCTACATGACCTAAGTAATTAAGTGAGTTTAATAGGTAAATAGATTTGGTACATCAATTTCTGTAATCGTGTGAGTATGTGTGTTGTTGTAATTGAAGTATATGTTAAGTTCTAATTATGCTAAACGTTAATTGATTTATAAGCTTTTTCTACGTAATACATTAACTGTATTTGTCTAAGTATGAATTTATTTGATATAACATGATTTTTATTCATGTTTGGAACATTAAACGCTGTCCAATCTTTGAATTACTCTTATACTTATATTTAGAATTGCTGCTTGTAAATATGGCCTTGTTGAGCATTGATACACCTTGAATGACCACTACACCTCATCCAAGCACAACATGGACACTTATGCATAACCACGATCATGTTGAGCAACGCCGTGCGTCTTGTTTGGTTCATATAGAGTCTAAGTCTGGGCTTCTGTATGTCTTGTCACAGAGTTTGGTGGTGCCGGTGGGCCCGAGGTTTAGAGTGTTTGGCCCTTCACACTCTCAGACTCTACTATTACGAGGTGAGGTTTAGGATTTTGTATAGTTATGCGACCTATGACCTTAATATGCTGATTTCAACCCCTGCATGCGAGTATATCTATTATATACGTATGTGTTGGATATGATATGTTTATGACCTTGTGAAACAACTCTGTTTTGGAAAATTAGATATGAAAGCATATGTAAGCTGTTTCGGAAAGTTAAGTTATGTTATGATTATTTAGCGAGATTGCCATGAAAGTTGGTATATGTGATCCGTCGTGATCTGTTATGTTGTGATCCGTTGTGATCTGTGTGTGGATCGATCCTGGTGAGCTGCGGAATGGGTACCCCCGGGACGGTTAGGGCCGTCGGGGCATTTATCCTTTGCGTAGTTCCATTTGAGATATCATTGTGCGACCTTAGGGTGATGAGGGAGGCATGGTATCTTGAGCCTTCGGCTAAGGCCGGGGAGGACTCTTGTGGGTTCGCAACCCCTTGAGGGTGAGTCTATTTTAGACGGTTTATTCTCGATGGTATGGGGACGGTACATCTCCTCCATCATTGGTGTAGAGGTTGGATTGATTTTGATTTATGTTATGAGGAGTTGAGGTTGGAAGCTCGTACTCGCCGACCAGTTGATTATGTTATGTTATGGAATTATGAATCGGGATAGAGTCTTTCTGGAAAATGATTTCCAAACTTATATCTATATCTTATTCGGGTTCTTTCAAAACGTTTTGGTATGTAACACCTATCCCCGGTTCATGAGTCCATCCTTTTATTCTGTGCTATGCTCCTTATATATATATTGTGGGTGTGCGTTAGCCCCCTCACTCGGTCAAGTTGACTGACCCCTCATTTACACTTTTAGTTGCAGGATTGTGGGCGTTTGCTAGGCGGAAGTGAGTCCTTTGAGTTGCACTTCGTCGGTCTAGTCTTTCTATTTGCATTTGTCTTTTCATACACTTTATTTATGCTTTGACTTGTAGACTTGAGATTATACTTTACTATTCGGTAGCCCTGCGTGGCACTCTCATTCGGCCCTTGTGGCACTTGATGATTATTACTTTATGTTGATATTCGGGACTAGGGATTTATGCTAGTTGAACCCGTCACTTGTTATGTTTGTTGATCTGTTATTCGGGATTAGGTATCTATGCTAGTTGAACCCGTCACCTGCTTTGTATGTTTTGTTTCAAATGCTTCCGCTATCTAGTGATGTTGGTTTTAATTGCTTCTGCGCTCTGAGTTTTGGTCAAGTTAGATCCGCCTAGCCTAGTGTGTGAGTTGGTCTCCCGTTCGCTCTGATTCGGATTCGGGCATGGACTTTCATTTCATGCTTCGGGTCTGGGTCATAGTGCGGGGGATGTGGCACTTCTCCGTTTGGGGTGTTACACCGGCGACCTTCGGCGGCGGCCCGGCGGCGGTCCGGCCAAATTCCGGCAGCTACAGTGGTGGCGTTCCGGCGGCGTTTGGTCAGAATGTTCGTCTCGTTGTGGTGAGTTCAACGCCACCTTCCGTTCGTTAATCGGACACTCGATCTATTTATTATGAATTATTTTGCCTAATTGTGATTATTTGAATTAATTGTTTTAAGCGCAAATAAATTGGTTATTGTTGGTTTGTTGATCGAGATGTATTCCAATCGTATATGAAAACATGTGTTGAATGGATTGTGATATGTATGAATGTTTCGATTTACAATTTGAATCCCGATGTGATGAGTTTACGCTATTTGTTAAGTACGAAGGGGTGTTAGTGTAATATCTAGAAACTAATCTTTTATGTGACTAAATGAACTTGAATGATATTTTAGAAGAACGAACAATTATGCTTAGTAATCAACTAAGGGGATGTATGTGTAATAATTCTAAACTTTTATAAATAACTTAGGGGATGTAAGTGTAATATTTATGAAACTACGAATGTGATTTGAGCTTGTGAACCAAACATGTTGTGAAGTTGTAAAGTATGATCTTAAGTGAATTAAATGTACTCTTTATTTGTATCAAGCATGCCATCTACGCACAACAACTTTGTATGTTTATACGATCAAGTTGCTCTTACTTATGCACTTTATAACTCGACATGAACTTGATGCTTAATTCTAATATTATAATTGAACCCTGTGACATTGGATGATTTAATATGCATTTTGTGAATACATTGACTTCCTAAATTGATTGTGCATCTTTGGATATGGAATTACGTGATGGTTGCTTGTAAATATGACCTTATTGAGCATTGATATGCCTTGAATGACCACGACACCTTATCCAAGCACAACATGAACACTTATGCATAACCACGATCATGTTGAGCAACGCCGTGCGTCTTGTTTAGTTCATATATAGAGTCTAAGTCTGGGCTTCTGTATGTCTTGTCACAGAGTTTGGTGGTGCCGGTGGGCCCGAGGTTTAGAGTGTTTGGCCCTTCACACTCTCAGACTCTACTTTCACGAGGTGAGGTTTAGGATTTTGTATAGTTAAGCGACCTATGGCCTTAAAATGATGATTTCAATCCTTGCATGCGGTTATATACTATGTATGATTAGATATGTGTTGGATATGATATGATTATGACCTTGTGGACCATCCTTGGTTTTGAAGAAAAATTAAGTATTAAGGCATATGTAAGCTATTTTGGAAAACTCTAATATATTATGATTCTGTAGCGAGTTGCCATGAAATATTGGCATATGTATGTATGTTATGTTATGTGGATCCAGGAGCTGGTACGAGTGGAGACCGGCACGGCATAGGGCCGTCGGATAAGCCACTGTGCTAGTTCCATTTGAGACATCATTGCACGACCTTAGGGCGATGAGGGAGGCGTGATATCTTGAGCCTTCGGTGTACAGCCGGGGAGGACTCTTGTGGGTTCGCTACCCCTTGAGGGTTTGTATGTATGTTATTGATGGTTAGGGCCAACGCGTGGCTCTTCCATCATTGGAGTAGAGGATGGATTGATTCTGCTTTATGTTCTGTTCAGTTATGAGGAGTAAAGGTTGGAAGCCCGTACTCGCCGGGTATATGTTATGAATATATGGGATTTGTGAAACGGGATAGGCTTCTCTAAATGGTTTTCCAAACTTATACTATTTTGGGTATTTCAACTGTTTTAGCGTGCAAAACCCTAATCCCGGTTCATGAGTCCACCCTTATGATATGTGCTGTGCTCTATATATATATTGTGGGTGTGCGTTAGCCCCCCTCACTCAGTCAGTTGACTGACACCTCATTTTATCTTTTAGTTGCAGGTTCTTTTGGCTTGAGCTAGGCGGAAGTGAGTCTTCTGAGTCACACTTGTCAGTCTAGTAGGTGTTAGGATGCATTTGTCGCATACTCTACTTATTTTATGTATTTATGTTTCACATTTACAGATTATGTTTATATTCTATTTAGACTTCAACCCGTGTGGGGTTAGTAAGATAGTATTTGGTTGTTACTAGATATTGATGATATTTATGTTGTTTATTATGTTGGATTATGTATGTCGATATTCGGGATTAGGTATCTATGCTAGTTGAACCCGTCACCTGCTTTGCATGTTTTGTTTTAAATGCTTCCGCTATCTATTGTTGTTGGTTTTAATTGCTTCCGCACTCTGAGTTTTTGTCAAGTTAGATCCGCCTAGCCTAGTGTGTGAGTTGGTCTCCCGTTCGCTCTGATTCGGATTCGGGCATGGATTTCCATTTCATGTTCTGGGTCTGGGTCATAGTGCGGGGGATGTGGCATCCTCCGTTTGGGGTGTTACATCCTTAAGTGGTATCAGAGCTCTAGGTTGCAAAACCGAGCTCTTGAGTCGTGTTGAGTCTGTCTAGGTCGTACGGCATAGGAATAACTGTGCATTGCATTTATTTGACTTGATATTTTGACCCTTCAGCATGAATTGTTTTGTGATTATATGATTGTGTGCACATTGTGACTTTGATTATGCCACATTTCATTTTATGTGCTTTATAAATTACAACTAATTGTTGCATTTACGTGATATACGTGTTACATTTCATTTGCACTTTAACTCCCATGCATCGAATTTAGTGTTCGAATTTCAGGGTACCCTATGAGTCAACACTAAGATTTCCCTCCGTCAACACTACCTATTGGTACTACAACGGAAACACGCCATAATTCGAAGATGAAAGGATTCTTTACCAAGATCAATGGTCATGAAAAGGTTCAGAGTTGAAGGACTGAGATTTGCTATGTTGACTTACTATCTTAAAGTCAATTGAAAGATGGAGTTTGATGAATTTTCACCTTGATGATTCGTTTATTTGGAAGTAGTCACCTTGTTGATGGAAACGAGTTAATGTAGAAGAATCCGATCAAATACGATCCGATCAAGTTCAAGGGATGTGGATAGGTAACCATGTTACTTAAGCAACGAGCTACAAACCATCAGTGAGTGTTGAAGGTTTTGGTGCTATTTAGAGTTAACGAACGACAAGACAAGATTGGTTGTTAGCTCTTTGGGTGTTTCTCTAAGATGAGATGGAAGACATTGTTGATGCGGGAATATAACACTTAGATGCTGAAAGACTTTATTCAAGTTTCAGAATTATATACCATGGATTGCTTTGGGAAGTACTTAGCACCACGATCATCCAACGAAACTCTGAGGTAAATATCTAATTGACAAATGAATCATGGACAACTCCTTGAAGATGAGCAGACTAAGATTTAACACATAAATGAGAATTCTTGGGAGAAACTGAGGATGATTCTAGTTGAGCAAGGATTATGGTCTAGTAAGGGGTTTGGTGATAAACGAGCTTTGCTGAGTTACCACTTTATGAGAAGACTCAAGACAAAGAAGTTCAGATGACGAAGGTTGCATCATTACCGGCTTAATCAACTCCTACTGCTTCATCTCGACTTTCTTGTAAAGATTGTTACGCTTCGGTTAACGGTACGCCAAGCATTCATGGCATTTGCATACATGCATCGTTTAAATACTCTTACCTTGTTTTGCTTGATGTGGTTGATGACTACTGCTATTTTAATTGTGATAACTTGGATACCTGATCTAGTATTTGTAACTTGAAATTTCTACTTGTTATGAACTGTGCTGGAATGAATGAGTTATGTACTTATGTGAACTATGCATGCCTATGTGATTTAAAAACTCTCTTGATTGCTCACTAACTTCTCATATAACATACATACATACTGTAACCTTGTTTTATAGGGATTCCATCGCGATATCCCCCTTGAGTTGAGGTATGAGCGTTGAATCTATACTCAAGGGACACCGATATCAGTTGTATAAGGTACACCAAACATGCATCGCATACTTTTCGTCTAGTGTTACTATGATGTGTGTATGTATGAATAACTGATCAGTGGATTTATGTGTAAGAGAGACCTTAGGTTCCCTCTTTTTACTTGTTGGAGAGATGTAGGATTCTCTCTATTTATGTGGTAGAAAGATGTTGGAATCTTTCTAAGTTTTGCGCACGAGAGATGTTGGATTCTCTTGTACTTAGATATTCGGAGATGCCGGATTCTCTTGAATCTAGGTGTTTGAGAAATGCTGGATTTTCTCAAACTAGAATGTTGGGAGATGTTGGAATTTGCCCAACTTAGGTTGAGAGACGGGGTTCTCTCAATTATGTGCTTGAGAGACGGGGTTCTCTCTTTTATGTGTGCTCGAGAGACGGGGTTCTCTCTCCTGTTGGTGCTGAGGGACGGGGCTCTCTCACTTACGTGTTGAGAGATGGGATTCTCTCTTGTTTGTTGTGGTTGCGTTACGCGCTGATCTGACTACGGGTAGCAAGTGGTGCATCTGAGACGACATCGAGGTTGGGTGCAGTTGCAGCTATCCGATCATGGGAATGACCGACCGAGTTCGAAACAACTAACGGATCAAGTACTCGCACGGACCTCGACGATAACAAGACATCCTAAAGGAGGTTCAGTGTAGATGACCGGAGTAAGCCTCACCATTTGAGTTATGATCTTACGTGAGTTCCGGAGAAGGGTTGGAGCACTACAACTCGAGGATCTACATTTTTCCAGTGGAACCTGGGGACCAGGTTCTCTTAAGGGGGGAAGGTTGTGACGCCCCGTTTTCTCGAAGGGCGTTCTTACGACATCAACAAGTAAGTCTCTACGCTTATGTGTGTTTAATTTAAGAGTTCTTGAATTATGTGATTTAATGTAAATCCAATTTAATATGTGTTCATTCGAATTATTCTAAGATTATTGTCAACTTGATTAATTACGCGCATATTTAACCCTAACTACCTAATTTGATTTAATTCAAATTTATTCCATGAAATAATTGTCAAGTGATTTTAAATCCATCATGTTACTTAACTTGTTTAATTTCGGTTTACTTGAATTCCTTGAGATTAATTGTCAATCATGTGTTTACAAAGTGCCGCTAAATTATACGAAAAGTTTCTAAAATTAAATTGAATTAAACTCTAATTGGTAAATCTCTATTTCACTTTTATTTGTAAAATTAATTCGGAGCTTGAATGTTTATTCGTAACATTACTAATTTTATTTACGATTAATTGTACGCGATATTTATCCTTGCTACGCGATAAGGATACCCGGTTATATATAGCTTGTGCACAAGAGACATTTCTCCCAATCCCTTTTTTTCTCTCTCTCTCTCCTCTCCCACTTTCTCTCTCCCGCGGGTTACTATCGCGGCTTCGGTTATGAGCCCATAACTCGATCGTTTCTCGACGGAATTCAACAAACGAATAGTCCATTTCGATTATCTCGGCGAGACCGACGTAAGAGTACCAATTTCACAGCCTAACGATGAACGACGGTGAAGATATCGCTAATTTTCAGACGCCCAGGCGGGTGGCAGCGGACCGCGACTTCGCCGCCCATTTCCGGCGGCTTCCGGCGGGATTTCAGCAACACGCGCCCATGACCCATAAAGTAGACTTCCAGACGCTTCGTTTGACGTTGGCGGCGCGGCCATCGGAGCAGAGACGGAGCTGCACGCGCCGCCCAAAGCTCGCGGCGGCGGCGCGAGTTACTGTAGCGGCGGCGGCAGAAACTTCGGCGGCCAACGGGGGCCTTTTCCGGCCATCTTTTGGTCTCGGGCTCTTCACAAAAGTTGTTCGGAACGACGAGAACTAGTGACCTGTCATCAGGTGACTCCAGATTCGGTGGTTTGGTGGCGGATCGGTGGCGGCAAAGTGGCGGTGCAACGGCGGCACTAGCTCCGAGGATTTTTCCGGAAAGCTACCTTAGGGCTTTCGAAGAGCTCGTCATGGGTAAGACAACACCTCTTTCGGATCGTATTTTGGTTAACCGGTTTGGAAGTAATTTGAGTTTGAAGATTTAGGGTTTTCGTGCTCTTAGATTTCAGATCTACGACAATCGGCTTGGAATTTCCAGAAATTGATTGAGGATTCGGAACGGGCACGAAGACTTCATTCAGGAATGATTTTTCGGGATTTTTCCGGCTGTAACACCCCGCATTTTCGGAGCAAGATACGATGTCGTTTTCGTGCGATTAGATTGTTATTTATTTAGCTCTGCTTGTGCTTGAATTGCTTAGTCATGTTTTAATTGTTTAATTGAACTAACTGCAATCTTATGAAAATATGTGAACTTAATTAAAATATGTGTTTAGTTCCTAATCGCTCTTTAATTTAAATTACGTGGGCTAATTTGTAATTATTAAACTTCGGGGGTCAATTTCTAATTATAAGAAATTCAATTTGACTTATATGGAAACAACTTTAAATCTTAGGGCTGAATTTATAATTCTAAGATCTGTAATTTGGGCTCAATTGAACCTATCTAAAACCTGAGGACTTAATCGCTTGACCTAAATTTTCGAGGGACTTTTGTGCAATTTCCGAATATAAGCCTTTTAGTACACCGAAACCCTAGCTGCACACCCCATTCTTCTCTTCTCTCTTCCAATCTTCAGCAGATAGCAGCTGCGCAGCTTTCTTTCTCCAGGAGATACTTTCTCCGCCGGCGACTCAACGCCGGCACCATAGCCGCTGGTCCGGACGGCCAACCACTACAACCGTCAGCCTCTCTTTCTACTTCCTTTTCCCGTATCTCTCTCTCTCTCTCTCCCAGAAGAGCAGCCGTCGTCTCCTTGCTGGAAAATGCTTCGGATAACCATAGATTTCGGCAGAATCATCAATCGCTGAGCATCGCCACTCTCGGTCACGGTCACCTTCTCCGAAAGCTACCTTGTTTCCTTGTTTTCCCTTTTTTTTACCCAAATCCGAGCAGAATAGGAGATCTATCTCCTCCGTCACCGGCAACAGCTCTCCACCGGAGAATCACCATCATCGTTCAGCTTTGTCAACCTCCGAAGGGAGAAACCCCTCTCCGTCGCTGCAACAACAAACCAACACCTACGGCAGCCACCCTCACTCAGATCTGAACAGGGGCGAACGTCCCCCCACCTGATCCCGCCATTTCACCACCATTACGCCGCCGTTCGGACACCAGCTCAGTCGCCTTGCCACCAGACCGCCGCCCTTTCTCGTTCCAGATCTGAGAAAGGAAGGACCAGCAACAAACTCCCTGTTCCGCCTTTTCTTTTCTAATAACAGAAATAGAGCAGCGGCAAATCTAAGAAGTCGGCGCTTTGCCGACAGTTTCAGCTACGGCACAAGCACCTTCTGCCACCGTCAACCCAGATGAAGAAACGGAACGGAAATCGCCGCCGACTCATTACCAGAATCTGCCCCTTCTCCGGCCAAGATCGCTATCGATTCTTCTCTTTCAATTTCCGATTGTAGGCTTCCGTCTTTCCCCTCTTTCCTTTACCTGCAATTTTGTTTATAGAATCACTTGTGGATAGTGTAGTAGTATAATTATTCTTTTATAAACCGAGAATTGAAATTTCAATTTAATAAATCGTGTTGTTATGAGGAAATCTGCATTCTAATCTGAAAATTTATGATGGAATATATTTTATAATGAATCCTAGTTTAATGGGTGATGTTTAGCTGCAAATCGAGAGTCATATATTTCGTGTATGCATCCTTCTACTTGATAAACTGTGAAGTTGGGATGTTTTATTAGAAATCTGCTATGTGAAATTTTGTAAGATGGTGTTCATGTTTTGAATCATACATTTGTGTATTACAATATATGACCTCACTAAATTGAATTAGTTACAGTTAAAAAAATTGAATTATTGTTAAAATTGTAATTATGAGGATGTAATTGTGTAATCTGATCTTTATACCTAGTTGTTATGAAAGTGTAATAATAATATTAATATGTTATAACTGGAGTGATCGAGTTCATCAGAAACTTTAAAATACAAATTGACCTTTCAATATTGATGATGAATGTGTGAGTTGTTCTAAGTTTGTTAATTGTGCTTCTGATACGTGCATTGTATTATAGGTGTATAGATATATGCTACAACTACATAATTAAATAATGACCTTTGGGAATTCATATTCAATTTGGAATGAATTCTTGTAAACTTAATTAAATTAAGTTTAAGCTTGTTTTATTAACTGAATTGTAATTTTAATGTCTTCTCTTCATATATATACATTGTTATTAATGAATTGAGTCATATGTTTTGAAGTACTGACTAATTCTACCTTACAGCGCATGAATAAACAAGTAATGATGTATTTAGAAATTGTCTTAGCAATATTTTGTCATAATAAATGAATTGGATGTGTGTGTACACGAATACAGTTATATATATATATACCTACATGACCTAAGTAATTAAGTGAGTTTAATAGGTAAATAGATTTGGTACATCAATTTCTGTAAGCGTGTGAGTATGTGTGTTGTTGTAATTGAAGTATATGTTAAGTTCTAATTATGCTAAACGTTAATTGATTTATAAGCTTTTTCTACGTAATACATTAACTGTATTTGTCTAAGTATGAATTTATTTGACATAACATGATTTTTATTCATGTTTGGAACATTAAACGCTGTCCAATCTTTGAATTACTCTTATACTTATATTTAGAATTGCTGCTTGTAAATATGGCCTTGTTGAGCATTGATACACCTTGAATGACCACTACACCTCATCCAAGCACAACATGGACACTTATGCATAACCACGATCATGTTGAGCAACGCCGTGCGTCTTGTTTGGTTCATATAGAGTCTAAGTCTGGGCTTCTGTATGTCTTGTCACAGAGTTTGGTGGTGCCGGTGGGCCCGAGGTTTAGAGTGTTTGGCCCTTCACACTCTCAGACTCTACTATTACGAGGTGAGGTTTAGGATTTTGTATAGTTATGCGACCTATGACCTTAATATGCTGATTTCAACCCCTGCATGCGAGTATATCTATTATATACGTATGTGTTGGATATGATATGTTTATGACCTTGTGAAACAACTCTGTTTTGGAAAATTAGATATGAAAGCATATGTAAGCTGTTTCGGAAAGTTAAGTTATGTTATGATTATGTAGCGAGATTGCCATGAAAGTTGGTATATGTGATCCGTCGTGATCTGTTATGTTGTGATCCGTTGTGATCTGTGTGTGGATCGATCCTGGTGAGCTGCGGAATGGGTACCCCCGGGACGGTTAGGGCCGTCGGGGCATTTATCCTTTGCGTAGTTCCATTTGAGATATCATTGTGCGACCTTAGGGTGATGAGGGAGGCATGGTATCTTGAGCCTTCGGCTAAGGCCGGGGAGGACTCTTGTGGGTTCGCAACCCCTTGAGGGTGAGTCTATTTTAGACGGTTTATTCTCGATGGTATGGGGACGGTACATCTCCTCCATCATTGGTGTAGAGGTTGGATTGATTTTGATTTATGTTATGAGGAGTTGAGGTTGGAAGCTCGTACTCGCCGACCAGTTGATTATGTTATGTTATGGAATTATGAATCGGGATAGAGTCTTTCTGGAAAATGATTTCCAAACTTATATCTATATCTTATTCGGGTTCTTTCAAAACGTTTTGGTATGTAACACCTATCCCCGGTTCATGAGTCCATCCTTTTATTCTGTGCTATGCTCCTTATATATATATTGTGGGTGTGCGTTAGCCCCCTCACTCGGTCAAGTTGACTGACCCCTCATTTACACTTTTAGTTGCAGGATTGTGGGCGTTTGCTAGGCGGAAGTGAGTCCTTTGAGTTGCACTTCGTCGGTCTAGTCTTTCTATTTGCATTTGTCTTTTCATACACTTTATTTATGCTTTGACTTGTAGACTTGAGATTATACTTTACTATTCGGTAGCCCTGCGTGGCACTCTCATTCGGCCCTTGTGGCACTTGATGATTATTACTTTATGTTGATATTCGGGACTAGGGATTTATGCTAGTTGAACCCGTCACTTGTTATGTTTGTTGATCTGTTATTCGGGATTAGGTATCTATGCTAGTTGAACCCGTCACCTGCTTTGTATGTTTTGTTTCAAATGCTTCCGCTATCTAGTGATGTTGGTTTTAATTGCTTCTGCGCTCTGAGTTTTGGTCAAGTTAGATCCGCCTAGCCTAGTGTGTGAGTTGGTCTCCCGTTCGCTCTGATTCGGATTCGGGCATGGACTTTCATTTCATGCTTCGGGTCTGGGTCATAGTGCGGGGGATGTGGCACTTCTCCGTTTGGGGTGTTACACCGGCGACCTTCGGCGGCGGCCCGGCGGCGGTCCGGCCAAATTCCGGCAGCTACAGTGGTGGCGTTCCGGCGGCGTTTGGTCAGAATGTTCGTCTCGTTGTGGTGAGTTCAACGCCACCTTCCGTTCGTTAATCGGACACTCGATCTATTTATTACGAATTATTTTGCCTAATTGTGATTATTTGAATTAATTGTTTTAAGCGCAAATAAATTGGTTATTGTTGGTTTGTTGATCGAGATGTATTCCAATCGTATATGAAAACATGTGTTGAATGGATTGTGATATGTATGAATGTTTCGATTTACAATTTGAATCCCGATGTGATGAGTTTACGCTATTTGTTAAGTACGAAGGGGTGTTAGTGTAATATCTAGAAACTAATCTTTTATGTGACTAAATGAACTTGAATGATATTTTAGAAGAACGAACAATTATGCTTAGTAATCAACTAAGGGGATGTATGTGTAATAATTCTAAACTTTTATAAATAACTTAGGGGATGTAAGTGTAATATTTATGAAACTACGAATGTGATTTGAGCTTGTGAACCAAACATGTTGTGAAGTTGTAAAGTATGATCTTAAGTGAATTAAATGTACTCTTTATTTGTATCAAGCATGCCATCTACGCACAACAACTTTGTATGTTTATACGATCAAGTTGCTCTTACTTATGCACTTTATAACTCGACATGAACTTGATGCTTAATTCTAATATTATAATTGAACCCTGTGACATTGGATGATTTAATATGCATTTTGTGAATACATTGACTTCCTAAATTGATTGTGCATCTTTGGATATGGAATTACGTGATGGTTGCTTGTAAATATGACCTTATTGAGCATTGATATGCCTTGAATGACCACGACACCTTATCCAAGCACAACATGAACACTTATGCATAACCACGATCATGTTGAGCAACGCCGTGCGTCTTGTTTAGTTCATATATAGAGTCTAAGTCTGGGCTTCTGTATGTCTTGTCACAGAGTTTGGTGGTGCCGGTGGGCCCGAGGTTTAGAGTGTTTGGCCCTTCACACTCTCAGACTCTACTTTCACGAGGTGAGGTTTAGGATTTTGTATAGTTAAGCGACCTATGGCCTTAAAATGATGATTTCAATCCTTGCATGCGGTTATATACTATGTATGATTAGATATGTGTTGGATATGATATGATTATGACCTTGTGGACCATCCTTGGTTTTGAAGAAAAATTAAGTATTAAGGCATATGTAAGCTATTTTGGAAAACTCTAATATATTATGATTCTGTAGCGAGTTGCCATGAAATATTGGCATATGTATGTATGTTATGTTATGTGGATCCAGGAGCTGGTACGAGTGGAGACCGGCACGGCATAGGGCCGTCGGATAAGCCACTGTGCTAGTTCCATTTGAGACATCATTGCACGACCTTAGGGCGATGAGGGAGGCGTGATATCTTGAGCCTTCGGTGTACAGCCGGGGAGGACTCTTGTGGGTTCGCTACCCCTTGAGGGTTTGTATGTATGTTATTGATGGTTAGGGCCAACGCGTGGCTCTTCCATCATTGGAGTAGAGGATGGATTGATTCTGCTTTATGTTCTGTTCAGTTATGAGGAGTAAAGGTTGGAAGCCCGTACTCGCCGGGTATATGTTATGAATATATGGGATTTGTGAAACGGGATAGGCTTCTCTAAATGGTTTTCCAAACTTATACTATTTTGGGTATTTCAACTGTTTTAGCGTGCAAAACCCTAATCCCGGTTCATGAGTCCACCCTTATGATATGTGCTGTGCTCTATATATATATTGTGGGTGTGCGTTAGCCCCCCTCACTCAGTCAGTTGACTGACACCTCATTTTATCTTTTAGTTGCAGGTTCTTTTGGCTTGAGCTAGGCGGAAGTGAGTCTTCTGAGTCACACTTGTCAGTCTAGTAGGTGTTAGGATGCATTTGTCGCATACTCTACTTATTTTATGTATTTATGTTTCACATTTACAGATTATGTTTATATTCTATTTAGACTTCAACCCGTGTGGGGTTAGTAAGATAGTATTTGGTTGTTACTAGATATTGATGATATTTATGTTGTTTATTATGTTGGATTATGTATGTCGATATTCGGGATTAGGTATCTATGCTAGTTGAACCCGTCACCTGCTTTGCATGTTTTGTTTTAAATGCTTCCGCTATCTATTGTTGTTGGTTTTAATTGCTTCCGCACTCTGAGTTTTTGTCAAGTTAGATCCGCCTAGCCTAGTGTGTGAGTTGGTCTCCCGTTCGCTCTGATTCGGATTCGGGCATGGATTTCCATTTCATGTTCTGGGTCTGGGTCATAGTGCGGGGGATGTGGCATCCTCCGTTTGGGGTGTTACATCCTTAAGTGGTATCAGAGCTCTAGGTTGCAAAACCGAGCTCTTGAGTCGTGTTGAGTCTGTCTAGGTCGTACGGCATAGGAATAACTGTGCATTGCATTTATTTGACTTGATATTTTGACCCTTCAGCATGAATTGTTTTGTGATTATATGATTGTGTGCACATTGTGACTTTGATTATGCCACATTTTATTTTATGTGCTTTATAAATTACAACTAATTGTTGCATTTACGTGATATACGTGTTACATTTCATTTGCACTTTAACTCCCATGCATCGAATTTAGTGTTCGAATTTCAGGGTACCCTATGAGTCAACACTAAGATTTCCCTCCGTCAACACTACCTATTGGTACTACAACGGAAACACGCCATAATTCGAAGATGAAAGGATTCTTTACCAAGATCAATGGTCATGAAAAGGTTCAGAGTTGAAGGACTGAGATTTGCTATGTTGACTTACTATCTTAAAGTCAATTGAAAGATGGAGTTTGATGAATTTTCACCTTGATGATTCGTTTATTTGGAAGTAGTCACCTTGTTGATGGAAACGAGTTAATGTAGAAGAATCCGATCAAATACGATCCGATCAAGTTCAAGGGATGTGGATAGGTAACCATGTTACTTAAGCAACGAGCTACAAACCATCAGTGAGTGTTGAAGGTTTTGGTGCCATTTAGAGTTAACGAACGACAAGACAAGATTGGTTGTTAGCTCTTTGGGTGTTTCTCTAAGATGAGATGGAAGACATTGTTGATGCGGGAATATAACACTTAGATGCTGAAAGACTTTATTCAAGTTTCAGAATTATATACCATGGATTGCTTTGGGAAGTACTTAGCACCACGATCATCCAACGAAACTCTGAGGTAAATATCTAATTGACAAATGAATCATGGACAACTCCTTGAAGATGAGCAGACTAAGATTTAACACATAAATGAGAATTCTTGGGAGAAACTGAGGATGATTCTAGTTGAGCAAGGATTATGGTCTAGTAAGGGGTTTGGTGATAAACGAGCTTTGCTGAGTTGCCACTTTATGAGAAGACTCAAGACAAAGAAGTTCAGATGACGAAGGTTGCATCATTACCGGCTTAATCAACTCCTACTGCTTCATCTCGACTTTCTTGTAAAGATTGTTACGCTTCGGTTAACGGTACGCCAAGCATTCATGGCATTTGCATACATGCATCGTTTAAATACTCTTACCTTGTTTTGCTTGATGTGGTTGATGACTACTGCTATTTTAATTGTGATAACTTGGATACCTGATCTAGTATTTGTAACTTGAAATTTCTACTTGTTATGAACTGTGCTGGAATGAATGAGTTATGTACTTATGTGAACTATGCATGCCTATGTGATTTAAAAACTCTCTTGATTGCTCACTAACTTCTCATATAACATACATACATACTGTAACCTTGTTTTATAGGGATTCCATCGCGATATCCCCCTTGAGTTGAGGTATGAGCGTTGAATCTATACTCAAGGGACACCGATATCAATTGTATAAGGTACACCAAACATGCATCGCATACTTTTCGTCTAGTGTTACTATGATGTGTGTATGTATGAATAACTGATCAGTGGATTTATGTGTAAGAGAGACCTTAGGTTCCCTCTTTTTACTTGTTGGAGAGATGTAGGATTCTCTCTATTTATGTGGTAGAAAGATGTTGGAATCTTTCTAAGTTTTGCGCACGAGAGATGTTGGATTCTCTTGTACTTAGATATTCGGAGATGCCGGATTCTCTTGAATCTAGGTGTTTGAGAAATGCTGGATTTTCTCAAACTAGAATGTTGGGAGATGTTGGAATTTGCCCGACTTAGGTTGAGAGACGGGGTTCTCTCAATTATGTGCTTGAGAGACGGGGTTCTCTCTTTTATGTGTGCTCGAGAGACGGGGTTCTCTCTCCTGTTGGTGCTGAGGGACGGGGCTCTCTCACTTACGTGTTGAGAGATGGGATTCTCTCTTGTTTGTTGTGGTTGCGTTACGCGCTGATCTGACTACGGGTAGCAAGTGGTGCATCTGAGACGACATCGAGGTTGGGTGGAGTTGCAGCTATCCGATCATGGGAATGACCGACCGAGTTCGAAACAACTAACGGATCAAGTACTCGCACGGACCTCGACGATAACAAGACATCCTAAAGGAGGTTCAGTGTAGATGACCGGAGTAAGCCTCACCATTTGAGTTATGATCTTACGTGAGTTCCGGAGAAGGGTTGGAGCACTACAACTCGAGGATCTACATTTTTCCAGTGGAACCTGGGGACCAGGTTCTCTTAAGGGGGGAAGGTTGTGACGCCCCGTTTTCTCGAAGGGCGTTCTTACGACATCAACAAGTAAGTCTCTACGCTTATATGTGTTTAATTTAAGAGTTCTTGACTTATGTGATTTAATGTAAATCCAATTTAATATGTGTTCATTCGAATTATTCTAAGATTATTGTCAACTTGATTAATTACGCGCATATTTAACCCTAACTACCTAATTTGATTTAATTCAAATTTATTCCATGAAATAATTGTCAAGTGATTTTAAATCCATCATGTTACTTAACTTGTTTAATTTCGGTTTACTTGAATTCCTTGAGATTAATTGTCAATCATGTGTTTACAAAGTGCCGCTAAATTATACGAAAAGTTTCTAAAATTAAATTGAATTAAACTCTAATTGGTAAATCTCTATTTCACTTTTATTTGTAAAATTAATTCGGAGCTTGAATGTTTATTCGTAACATTACTAATTTTATTTACGATTAATTGTACGCGATATTTATCCTTGCTACGCGATAAGGATACCCGGTTATATATAGCTTGTGCACAAGAGACATTTCTCCCAATCCCTTTTTTTCTCTCTCTCTCTCCTCTCCCACTTTCTCTCTCCCGCGGGTTACTATCGCGGCTTCGGTTATGAGCCCATAACTCGATCGTTTCTCGACGGAATTCAACAAACGAATAGTCCATTTCGATTATCTCGGCGAGACCGACGTAAGAGTACCAATTTCACAGCCTAACGATGAACGACGATGAAGATATCGCTGATTTTCAGACGCCCAGGCGGGTGGCAGCGGACCGCGACTTCGCCGCCCATTTCCGGCGGCTTCCGGCGGGATTTCAGCAACACGCGCCCATGACCCATAAAGTAGACTTCCAGACGCTTCGTTTGACGTTGGCGGCGCGGCCATCGGAGCAGAGACGGAGCTGCACACGCCGCCCAAAGCTCGCGGCGGCGGCGCGAGTTACTGTAGCGGCGGCGGCAGAAACTTCGGCGGCCAACGGGGGCCTTTTCCAGCCATCTTTTGGTCTCGGGCTCTTCACAAAAGTTGTTCGGAACGACGAGAACTAGTGACCTGTCATCAGGTGACTCCAGATTCGGTGGTTTGGTGGCGGATCGGTGGCGGCAAAGTGGCGGTGCAACGGCGGCACTAGCTCCGAGGATTTTTCCGGAAAGCTACCTTAGGGCTTTCGAAGAGTTCGTCATGGGTAAGACAACACCTCTTTCGGATCGTATTTTGGTTCACCGGTTTGGAAGTAATTTGAGTTTGAAGATTTAGGGTTTTCGTGCTCTTAGATTTCAGATCTACGACAATCGGCTTGGAATTTCCAGAAATTGATTGAGGATTCGGAACGGGCACGAAGACTTCATTCAGGAATGATTTTTTGGGATTTTTTCGGCTGTAACACCCCGCATTTTCGGAGCAAGATACGATGTCGTTTTCGTGCGATTAGATTGTTATTTATTTAGCTCTGCTTGTGCTTGAATTGCTTAGTCATGTTTTAATTGTTTAATTGAACTAACTGCAATCTTATGAAAATATGTGAACTTAATTAAAATATGTGTTTAGTTCCTAATCGCTCTTTAAAATATGTGTTTAGTTCCTAATCGCTCTTTAAAATATGTGAACATAACCCAATCGCTCCAAAACTCGCATTTGCCGAACTTGGCATACAACTTATGCTCCCTTAGGGTTTCCAAAACAATCCGGAGATGCTGAACATGCTCTTCAACCGACTTAGAATACACCAGAATGTCGTCTATAAAAATTACCACAAACTTGTCAAGGAATTGCCTGAACACTCGGTGCATCATATCCATGAACACGGCTGGAGCATTAGTTAACCCGAAAGGCATCACAACGAATTCAAAGTGCCCATAGCGAGTGTTGAATCCAGTCTTAGGGATATCCTCCTCCCTTATCCGCAGCTGATAATAACCTTGCCTCAAATCCAACTTAGAATAAACCTTAGACCCTTGCAAAATATCAAATAGCTCCTCGATATGAGGCAATGGATACTTATTCTTCACGGTCATCCGATTCAGCTCACGGTAATCTATACACATCCGTAACGTTCCATCCTTCTTCTTTACAAATAGAACGGGAGCACCCCACGGAGAAGTGCTCAGACGGACGTACCCGCAAGCTAACAGTTCATCAAGCTGCAACTTCAACTCCTTCAACTCTGCAGGAGCCATCCTGTAGGGAGTCTTCGAGAAAGGCTCTGCTCCGGGATAAAGGTCAATTACGAACTCGATGTCCCTATCAGGCGGAAGAGAACCCAAAGTCTCAGGGAAAACATCGATATACTCTCGTACGACCTCCGTCTCTTCAAGTTTGGCCTGATCCTTCGGTCTATTCAAAAGATAGGCCACAAAACCTGTTGTTCCGTCCCGGACCAGTTTACTAGCCTCCATGAAAGAAATAAACGGGCTTGACTTAACCTTCTCGCCCTTAAACACCACTGAACCAAAGGAAACTTTCTTCTCCCGACAATCCATCTGAGCCCCATACTCATACAACCAATCCATCCCCAAAATAACATCATGCAAGATACTAAGCTACCACCAAGAGGGGAACTAACCACGTAGTCATGCGCACATAAAGAAACAGGCAAGCACATAGAAGCAGCAATATCCCGGGAAATAAATGAATGAGTAGCCCCGGGATCGAATAATGCATGTAATGTAGTGCCATGGATGCTTATAGTACCTTCGATCACCGCATTTGGGTCGACATCTACAGCTTGCTCCTCCTCAGCTCCCAACGCATATGCCCTCGCTGGAATTGCAGGCCTCGGATTGTCTTTCTTCTTCGGACACGTGTTCATCATATGATCCGGTGCTCCACAAATGAAACATCTTTTATGGAGTCTGAAGCAGTTATCCACATGGTGATGACCTTTGCAATAGGTACATTGCACTTTAGGTGGTGCTGGAAGTGCTAAAGGTTGCTTGGCTTGAATTGGTCCCACTGGTCTGAATGATTTGTTCTGAGGCTTAGCCTGTTGAAAAGTTTGAAAGGCTGGCCTCTTTCCAAATTTATTCATAGTCCCTGAACTGGACCCTTGCCCTGAATGTGAAGTCCTCCTCCTCAAAACCACTCTCTCTTCGACCCTGAGCGCCTTATCAACTACTTTCGCCCACGTGCTAGTGTTGGCTGCTTCCAAAGCATCTTTCATATCCTCCCGTAGTCCTTGGAGAAACTGAGAGGCCTTCGCTTCATCATCATTAGCGATATTAGGGGCATAACAGGAGAGTCTCTCAAACTCGTTGATATAATCAGTAACAGACATACTCCCTTGTTTCAAATCCATAAATTCTCTCAACCTTCGGTTTCTCGTAGCCTTAGGGATATATTTGTTCTTGAATTCCTGTTCAAAGATATCCCATGTAATCTCTTCCCCGGAAGCTTCCAACTTAATCTGAGTGCTAGTCCACCAACTGTAGGCTTATCCCTGTATCATGGTAAGAGTGCACTGTAGCTTGTCCATCGGGTCACAAGGAATGAGGCGCCATACCCTATTTGTCTGGATTAACCACTCCTCTACCTGCACATCATTCCCACCAATGAAAACCGGTGGATTCTGATTTTTAAATTCCCGAAGAAGAGCGGTGATAGCATTCCCTCCATGATTCCGGGCCGGAGGTGCATTATTCCTTTCCTGAGCCCTTTGTTCCAAAAATACGGCCAATCTTTCCATAAAGTTTCCGGGATCCATTTGAGGTGGGGGTGGTGGATTGTTGTTTTCATGTTGTGGAGAATGATCTCGGTGATGACGATGTTCCGGAGATCTATCTCGGCAATGGTGTCTTCGGGGAGGCATGTTCTCTACAAAACAAGAGATTCCAATTCATATGCGTGGAGGTTAGTGCATGTTCATGTGCACTATTAACAAGAAGGTAAACAAATAATCATATAAATGCATATAACCACGTTGTCCTAAGCCGAACGACCTAGACTCACCAGACTCGACTCAAGAGTTCCGGTTTTGTAACCGAGGGCTCTGATACCACTTTAAGGATGTGACGCCCGGAGCGGTGGGCCACCACATCCCCCGCACTTAAACCCGAACCCAAATACGAAATGGATTTCCATACATGTGCCCGAGTCTAAGCGAACGGTGACCTACACTCACCCACTAGGCTAAGCGGGGCTAAACAACACCAGAGCGCACAAACACAAATCAAATATGCGGAAGCAATAAACAGGATCCAAACGAGCTCATCAAAAGTAACAATATATATACCATGGCTTATCAGCCCAAAATAGATATAAGAATTCAAGTGCCAAGGTTATATTTCATACAAGATGCTAAAACAAAAGAGATGCAATGCTACTCGACCTAAACGGCTAAGTACGACTCGACTCGATGCACTTCCCCGCCTAGCTCGACACACCTGAAAGGGAAAGAAGAGGGTCAGTCTCACAACTCGACTGAGTGAGGGGCTTAACACACCCACACTTTAAATACGTATAGAGCACAGCACAAATCAAAAGTGATAGTCATGAATCAAGCCTAGAGTTTTGCACACCAAAACCATTTCCCGAAATTAACATATAGTAAGAAAAGCATCTATCTCGATTCATAATCCATCGGTCAAAACATAAATAAAAGCCCGGCGAGAACGGACTATCCCTTACTCCTCTAAACATAAATATCAAATCATAAATCCACCCTTACATCCATGGTGTGTCGGGAATCAAACCCTAGCACCTACAATACCAAAAACATACGGGGTAGCTAACCCACGTTATGCCTTCTCCGGTTATCCACCGAAGGCTCAAGATACCACGCCTTCCCAACCTCCCAGGGTCGCACGTGAATATCTCAAATGAGAACGTGCACAGGGGTTAAACCCGGCGACCCTGTGATCGCCCCGGGCCTTCCTTACCCACATCTCCAGGGCCCACAAACCAATTCAAACCAAAAATCCCATCTTTCAGGGCACACTCGCTCAACATAACAAAACATACTAAAAGAGCTTTAAAATCAAGCTTATATATACTCGTACATATATCGTTTCCAAGAGCCCAAAGTTATTCCATAAAATCATAAACGTAAATTAAGCACTCGTATCTAGATATATGTACCATATCCACATTCAAGGGAAAAATTCATCATATTATAAGCCATAGGGTATTTAGCTACTAATTCCTAACCTCACCTTAACAAAAAGGAGACAAAAGATAGGATCGAAACGACAACCGACCACCTAAGCTTCGGGCTCTTGCGCGACCGGAAGAGGCTCTGAAACACAAAAGAAAGCAAGACCCGAGACTTAGACTCAAATATGAACCAAATAGACGCTCGGCAATGCTTATGAATGCAAAGAATGTAAATGAAATGCATAACACGTCAAATAAAACCTACCAAATCATATTCACACAATTCATAGAAAATAAAGTCATAAGTTCAAAACAAAGCACATAACGCGTAATATAACCAGCTAACATTGCATACACGTCATAAACGAAGAAAGAAATCGCAAAGAAAAACACCGAAGCAATAAAACGAGCAATTGCCGCCGCCATATTTTCAAATGACACGGCCGTGTTGGGTTTTAGTTCAAAATGGACACGGCCGTGTCCGGTTTTATAAAAATAAATTGCTCCAAGTCGAGAGGCTGACACGGCCGTGTCCAAAACATGCACAAAGCTGACACGGCCGTGTTGGCCCTTCGTCTTCGAAAATAAAATAACAGCAGCAACAGTAACTCTGCGGGAAAAAACAGGGGAGGGAGCAGGGCAAGCACGCAGCAACAACATGCAACCATTCCAAACCACACAACTCAAGTAAATCATAGCAAATCACTTCCTATTCAACATATAATCACCCAATCATCATAAAAGGTCAAGAATCATCACATATCTCAAGTTCATCCAATCCAAAATTTGAATTTCACTAATGGTATCTTCCACCATGCTCAACCATAGTAACCAAGGAGATCATACAAGCATATTAGAGTCATATGGGATCATATACATATCTTCAAATCAAAGCTTAAGTCCAAGAAACAAGGAAGATCATCAAACCCTCAATAATCATGTTATGCACCATAACTATATCAAACCTAGTCCAAAGCATGGATTTAATAGCTCAAAATGACCATATATTCATGTACATATCAAATACTAAGTTACCCCTTGAAGAAATTGGAAGAAAATGGAGATTAGAGCTCAAAATCTCCTAAGGTGAATAGTGATGGGTTCAAGGGTTTAAGCTCCAAGGTTGCTGCACTTTCTCTCCTTTTTCCTTGCTTGTACCGATAATGAGAGGGAGAGAGATAGATATGCTGAGTTTTGGTGGAGTGTGGGGCCAAGGTTGAAGGTAGTATGTCAAGAGTTGAGGGACCAAAGTGCAAATAGGTGAAAGGTAGTCATATAAGAGCGAGGTAAGTTTCCGGTCGGATTTCGGATTACCAAATGAGCTTAAAAGGTTATGAGGTTTAGTCCATCGAACCCGAATCATCGAAACGAGTTCAACGGTGGTGACGGAATTCGAATCCGAATTCCCGAGCTCAAAATACACACATTGGAACCGAAGGTGAGCTAAAAGCGTTTTAACCTCCTTTAGGTTCCGAACGAACAATTAATTCAAAAGCTCAACAAATAAATCCGAAAACAGATAACGAGCATAATCCAAGTTCATAACACGTAATTCTCCAACATATTCAAACCACGAGAAATTCCGAAATCAAATCAAGCATCAACGAATCAAATCTTAACAATTAGCATTCATAATCATATAGAATTCATAAGAAATATTTAAAATAAGAATTAAAAGAATAAAGAATATGAATTTAAATAATATAAATCGCGCACATACGTCATACCTGTACGGTCTGAAAGTCGGGGTGTCACAAATCGAACATGCATAATAGTGACTTGATTTCAGGATGGCTCGCGATAGACGTCATCGTGATCGTTCTCCGGGACATTGACATCGTCGTCATCATCGCCGTGAGAGATCACCACCTCCTCCTCCACCTCCTTAGGCTCAGCCACAGGACTTTATGAATGCAGTGGTGGTTCTTATTGATCAGAGGGTCTGGGATTATGTTCCTGCAGCACCACCAGTTCCACGACCACAGCCGGGGGGCTAGATTTCAGTGATTTTCTGGGAGTTCCAGAACCAGCATCCTCCCAAGTTCTATAAAGGAATGATATTCAGGCGGAGTAGTGGTTGAAGGAAATCGAGAGGATATGGGAGCTTATTCCGTGTGAGTCCCAGGAGAAGGCCCGATGTACCATTTCGTTGATTCAGGCCGAGGCATACTCTTGGTGGGAGAGTGCCCGGATTGTGTTAGAGGCTGTAGGTGAGGAAGTGAATTGGGAAGTTTTCGTCAGAGAGTTTAGAAACAAATTTATTCCTCTATCTTCTCGCACCCGAAGATTGAAGGAATTTACAGAGCTTAAGCAAGGAAGCAGGTCGGTTTCAGAGTATATCGCCGAGTTTGAGAGATTGTCCCGCTATGCTCCTAATATAGTGAGTGACGATTTCCATAAGGCGATGCAGTTTGTTCAGGGCCTTAGACCAGATATTCAGACAACGATTGAGGCGGTCAACACGAGCACCTGGGTTAAGGCTACTAAGAAGGCATTGTTGGTTGTGGATTCGGTGAATGCAAGGCGGTCTACCTATTGCTCAGGTTCAGGTTCGGGCTCAGGTTCCGGATTGGGTTTCAGAGGTTCTGGATCAGGGTTTAGAGGTCTAGGTTCGAGTACTGCTTTGGGCAAGAGGCCTATGACTTATTCTTCTCCACCACCAGCTCCGAAGGGCCCAGGTGATGGGAATCATAAAACAAGGCCACACTTTGATCCGAATGATGATATGATCACAACTCAAAATGAACCAAGTTATGTTGGACCTATCACAAGGTCACGGTCCAAAAGAATGCAAGAGGAAGTTCAATCTCTTTTGATCCAAATAACTCAAGAAGAGCCCCAAGAAGATAAGTATTCAGCTGGATCCAATCCACCTTGTTTCAATGTCTTAGTGATCAAATTTTAAGCCCAAATTGTGTTAAGCTTATTGTAATTTGGCCCTGAACTATTATATTATACTTTGGACCATCTTTTTATTTATTTTCCATGCATTTAGATTAGGTTAAGCCCATTTTTATTCAGCCTACAAGGAAGGTGACGGGATTAGCTTGTCTCTTTGAATTCTGAATTGTCTCTTAGAATTCCCATGCATGCATCTTTATATTTCAGTCTTGTATTTCGTTTTTTTAGTCAACTCTTAAATGAATTTGTGATTCAAGTGAGTTCAACTCTCTAGTTCTTGGCTGAACGTCATTAGGGTTTCAAACCCTCCACCGGATAATGTCATTTCCCGACTCATTATAGTCGACAGGGTGCATTACTTTTCCAATCTGATAGTGTTTGGTTCCTTGCTCATTATAGCAAACGGGTCACACTCCTCAATTTTAACCTTGAAGTGGACGATCGAAAATCAAGAACGCCAAGTATTGGTATACGGTTCCACGGTAAGTACGTGGAGTTCGTATCATTTTGTATCAAGAGCTTAGGTTTCCATACAAGGTTACTTATCCTTATCTTTATTTTTTGTGTAATTTCGTTTCTCTTGTTATTTTGGCTGCAAAAAGATCAAAAAAAAAAAAAAAGAGAGATCTTCGAAAAAGGCTTAAAACCGAACTCGTTTTGTGCTTAAAGGGTTTTGATAGCATGCTTTAGGATTAATCGAAAACAATGTACTTATATGGACATTAAAGCATAAATTAGGGACTAAATGGTAAATTTATTTTCCAAGCCTGGAACTGGTTAGAATTCGATGAAATTGAATAGATAATTCGATTAAGAGTTCGTGGGTTCCTGAATCGCTCGATTCGCAGTTCGGACGAAGAAGTTATGGCCATTTTACGAAAAGTCAACCTTTTTACTTAACCCAGTTGACCTACGACCCAATTTCAATTCTGACCCAATTTGAGACCCAATTTCACCTAAATCTGACCCGTATGACCCGCTCCATGACCCTATATGGCTGACCCAATTTACAAAATCAGATTTAACACTCTAAAACCCATTCTTACGTTATTTCATAAGATTCAAGTCACTCTCTCCCTCACTTTTCTCAAAAGACCATCCATATTCTCTCAAGAACTTCAAGCCATCTTCAAGAGCCAAGAGTGAAGGTTAAAGCTGGAGATTCAAGACTGAAGAACAAGATTCCCTCTTCCATTTTCAGCTCTTAAGGTAAGAAATGCTTGAATGCTCATGTGGGTCTTCTTCTTTGAACTTGAAGCTTGAGTTTGAAATCTAGAGTTAATGTTAGATGGATTAAATCCGAATTTGTTGATGGAAATATGTTTCTTATGTTGCTAGGAATGATTTGGTGTAAGAATTTCATGTTTTTATGCTCTTATGGGAAATCCTCCATTGTTGACCTTTGAAGCTTTTATGAAGATTCTTGCATGTCTATGTTCTAGCATGTTTTAGCTTGATTTGATGATGGATTCTTGTTCCTTATGTGTTTTCATGAAGAATGTGATTATTTGCCTTGAGTTTCATACATGATTGATGATTTCACCATTGTTGTGCTCGAAGCTTTCTTGAAACTTGTAGAAGATAAAGTTCTTGCATGAATTGCTAGATTTCTTGATGTTTAAATGTTCCTAAGTGCTTTATTATGTAACTTGATGATTAATGATGCTTAATTGTGGTTTTGGAAGCTTAATTTCATGTTTTGGGGTGTTTTGAACTCATTCCCGTCGAGTTCGAAGTGGCTGTCACGTTTTTTTTAAGTTCTGGGCAGAATCCACTAGGGTGGATTTTTGCTGTGTAAAAATCCATGGGGGCGGATTTGAGGCAGTAGCTTCTGGACAATCCGCAACGGTGGATTTTTTGTGAAGGAAAATCCATGGGGGTGGATTTTCCCCAGCCTTGTTTTCTTGACTTGTTTCGCTTGTTTTGACTCTTGTATGTCCTTTTCTTGTTTCTATGATACATTTAATGAGTTGTGGCCGTATTATATGTGGTGGAACTTCTTGCATATCACTTGTTATGATTTTATTGCCTTGATCAAGTTTAAGTTGTCACATTTTGCTAAGTTATGCATTTACTTGAACTTGTATGACTTCCTACGTTATGTGTGACCTTGACATGCTATACATGCTCATGATTGATCCTCACATCTCATGCATACCTTATATTATGATCTCTATACCTCAAGCATGCTTAAGTTATTTTAATTGACTAAGTTATGCGTTTAATTAAATTATGTTAAGTATGATTCATAGGTCGTTTAATACATATGACTTGAGAACTTGATACATAACTCTCATAAGTGACTTGTTACTTAAGCCGTGCGTCGTTTACTTGGTTTGGGTCGTGTCTTACCTTTGTTAATACGTTTGTCTTGTTAGGTGGTGAGTCTCCGGCCGAGTAGTCCGTTGCTCGTGGTCGACCTTTGAGGTTCTTGGTGAGGAGCTATAATATAAAAATGTTTTCTAAAACTGTGGACGCATATGACCTATCATGTTTGATGGTTTTGAACTCCCATTTTTGAAAAGGTATATGTAGGCTTAATAAGCCAAGTTTTGTGAGTGTTGCTCATATTACGATGTTTGACTATGGAAAACAGTTTACAAGTAGAACTTGAATTGGTATATGGGATAGGTACCCAAAATGCTATTTTGGAACTTTCATTCGAATATTATATATGTATGTGTGAGTTGTGTAGCGAGGTTATGATGTACCTTGCGAGGACGCTTGCTTGGGGTAATCGAAATTGAGCTCGGGGATGGAGGTGAGAGATATTCCGGGAAGGCAAGGGCCGACGGATGTCCTTATCCAAAGTTCCCACTGTGGACAAGACTACTAAGACTCCGAGGAGGTTTCGGGGTTGAAGTTTTCTTGGAGAGAGCTAGGTTACATGGACCGAATTCTCCACTCAAAAGGCAAAAGGGATGCTCGGGGGGGTGGCCTCCCTCGACATCAACGGCGTAAAGGTTGGATTGGTTTGATTTCTTGGTTTGGGAAGATCGGATGGAGTGCTCGTTCTCGCCGAGCCGGTTATGTATGGTTTATAATCCATATTTTTCTAAAACTTGCATTTACTTTGAAAATAAGTTGGATCATGAACACCTTTGTTTTGAGCATGCATTAAACCCTCTTATATCACTTATATTATGTACACTTCTCCTCACCGGTTCCATTTGAACTGATCTCCTTTACCTTTCGTGTCCGCAGGTCGTGCTTTGGAGTCTTGCTAGGCGGGGTCTTGCTTGAGAGTTGTTGTCGAGTCTAGCTTTACTTGTTGTGTCGTAATATACTTTATGTTTTACGTTCCGCTTTTGGATTTATGGATCCGGCTTGTATGATGAATTATTATGCTAGTTTGGACCGGGTTGGTCGCTAGGTTGATTTTACATTCCGTATTTTGGGCATTTTGTGCTGGACCGTGATGGTCACTTAATTGTTGAATGAATTGACTTATGCACGTATTATGTTTTATCTAAGCTTCCGCATACTTGTGTTTTTATTCTCGCTTTGTGAGTCTAGCACCGCCTTGCTAGGTTGTCCGTTTGTCACCGCTTGCTTCGGCCTTAGCGGGTATATGGATAACAATTCTATATACAAGCTAGGTCCGTAGTGCGGGATAGGCGTGGATGCCCTCACCGGGGCGTTACACCCCTATTTGGTTGGTATCAGAGCCGAAGGTTCAAAATCGGGCTCTTGAGTCGTCCCGAGTCGTCTAGGTCGAACGGCAATAGGAACAACTTGCTTATGTGCTTTAAATTGAATCATCTTGCATGCGCTACATTGTTGATTAGCGTATTTGTACTTGTATTATGTGAACATATTTGATTGAATGCGTTGTTTCTATTGTGACCATTACATTGATTACTTGCTTATATCACTTAAATTACAACTACTTCGTTGTACTTAATGAACTTGGTGTTTATGTGTTGGCCTGTATTGATTTATATGCTATCTTATGATATGTATATCTTGTTAATTATTCCACTTAAATTATGCAATTACATTGTTTGCTTGATATTATGTGACATGAACATATGACTAACCGACATGCATACATGATAAGATTGTGTGTAGGATGCCTCCTCGTCGACGTGACCGCTCTCCAGCTCGCCAAAATGAGCAAGATGCTCCGGCGGGGAATCAAAATCCTCCACCACCACCGTTAGCGAATCCCACGGATCTTATGGCTTTTATGACTCAATTTGTGCAAGCCGTCCAGGCACGACAAGCGGCGCAAGCACCTCCACCGGCACCTCATCCACCACCTGCGCCAATTGAGAGTGTGTATGATCGATTTAGCAGACGCAGTCCTCCTACATTTCCGGGCTCTACGGATGATATAAAAGCGGAGTATTGGATTACCACCATCGAGAGGATCTTTCAGGTTGTTACTTGCACCGAGATTGAGAAAGCCATGTGTGCTATTGATCTCCTACGAGATGAAGCATACAATTGGTGGCGTAGCACCATATCCCACCTTAGGGTGAGTGAAGATAATGTTACTTGGGAGATGTTTGCAAGAGAGTTTCGGGCACACTACATACCGAAACAAGCAAGGAAGCATCGTGAAAGGGAGTTCATGAATTTGGAACAAGGGAACATGTCCGTGACCGAGTATATTGCCGAGTTTAACCGGTTATCACCATATGCACCTCACATAACCGATGAAGAAGACCGCAAGTGTGAGAAGTTTGTAGAAGGGCTTCATGGAGAGATAGCGAGATCCTTGGCCCCGGTGTCTATTGATAACTGGGCTACCGCTACCGGGCTTGCCTTAAAAGTTGAGGCCGAGGAACAACGACTTGGAGCTAAGAAGGGTGACATTGGTTCCGGTTCGGGTTTCAAGAGGTCAGCTCCACCACCATCATTTCAATCTCCACAAGCTTTGAGAGGTCACCCTATGGATAAGAAGGGTAAGACTAAGACTTCTAAACCCCGAGCAGCAGCCCCTCAAGCTATAAAGGGTTGCGATCCGTGTGAGCATTGTGGCGGCATTAGCCATCGGGGAGATGAATGCTGGGGAAAGCTTGGGAAATGCTTCACTTGTGGTAGTTCAAAGCATTGGGCACGGGAATGTGACCAGAAAAAGGAACGAGGTCCGGGTGGTAAGAAGAAACCAGTGGCACATGCTCGTGTCTATGCATTATGCGGTAAGCAAGAGGATGACAACATTGATCCCATTACTATGGTGAAAGGTATGAACTGCATTCATGGCATTGCACTCATACATTTGATTCGGATATCATTACCTGTTGATAATATAAGTTGGAATGCACTTATATGATATGCATGTGATTTGCGATGCTAATTGTTTTAAGTGCCAACACGAATACGGTAAGTTAGAAACTGATTGTTCTTTATCGGGTGGTATATTTTATAGTTGATATATGTGTTTCACCTAAACTTGATTTATTTTATGGCCCCTCTTATGTTATGTCGGTAATGATTGACAGTAGATGTTACATTTGTAATTAGCTCACCTCCTACTTGTGCAATTGTATAAATGTTTTCTTGTATAAGTTGTGCTTACAATGCGATAACTCTAGTAACCCTCGTATTAATGCAACCTTTGGGTTTATGAGCTATGTTGAATAGATTTGAAGCATGAACAAGTACTTTTGGGACCATGTTGTTTTCTTGTTTTTGGAATGCGTGATTTTAGGCGGAGAATATGTCTAATTTACTAATGGGGATACTTTCATGTAATTGGAGAATCATGCTTAATCAGTTAACAAAAGGGGTGGTTTATATCAAGTTGCTAGAAACTGGAGGATGTTTGTATATTAATTCCAACTTATGCGAATTGCCTAGGGGATCGAATTGAAATGTCTCTAAACCTTGAATGTGTGTAAAACTTGAGTTTGTGCTCCGATGCATGTTACGAATTTATAAGGCATAATTAATGAATCGAGAATTTACCGCTTACCTTTAAAACATGACTTTATGTGACTAAATTATGTTGTTCATTTGAGCATGATAATATGGGATGACTATGCCTACACTCATATATGATTTTGAATATGAGACTTGAATTGATTGTTAGAGTGTGCTATAAAAGGAATCAGGAATATATCGTTTACCTTGAAAACATGACCTTATGTGAATAAATGTATACCTTATATGTATTGAGCATGACGTACGTATGCTTGAGCGCTGCATAGACTTATACATGACTAAGATTACGACATCTTGGTTAGTACTACTTGAATCAATCGTTAAAGTACGACTTGTAATTGGTATGTTTAGATACTTACAACTTCATGTACATTAAATGCTTGAATTGACTTTGTCTACGCATGTTAATACAAGACATGAGCTTGGAAATTGAATCTAATGACCTCTCTATGCATGTTACTACAAGGCATGAAGTTAGTAATTGAATTGCATGATCTTGGATACTTTGATGAACTTGTATGATGTAAGTATGAGTTATTTCTCGTGGTATTTGTAACCTTGGACGTTGTACTTGCTTGACTATGTGCACTTTTTTGGTAAGCTTTGAGAGACGCCTTGGACGCGACGAATACCCTCGCCTTGCTGTAGGAGAACGATTCGACCGTTCGACAGCCCTTTGTTGTGTGTTTTGTTGGTGCTTTGCATGTTTCAGATTGAGTAGTAGCAAGCATGTGCTTTTGTATTCGGGTGTTGTAGGATTCTTCCTCTTTTGTGTTCGGGGGATGTTGGGTCCCTTCGGTTATAGTCATTTGGGAATGTTACATTCTCCCGAATTTCGGAGTTTGTGAGGTGTCAACTCTTTCAAACTTAGATGTTTGAGGGATGTGGATTCCTTCGAACTTAGGATGAGAGACGGGGTTCTCTCATTGCTTGTTGAGGGACGGGGTTCTCTCGTTGCTTGTTGAGAGACGGGGTTCTCTCGTTGCTTGTTGAGGGACGGGGTTCTCTCGTTGCTTGTTGAGAGACGGGGTTCTCTTGTTGTGTGTCTCATCTCCTTGGCTAGCGCGCTCAGCTGGCTCTGTTTAGAAAAGATCTTTTGAAGTGGAGAAGCAAGGTCAAGACGAACCGAAGGTGTGAGCACCAACTAAGGTCTTTTGCTTAGACAAGTGTGAAGGTTAAGCTGTGTGGAAGTGGTATAAGACTGGCAATACAGTTATGCCAAATGAAGGAGGAAAGACTCTGAATTCGAAGACGGCGACCGAGTCCTCTTAAAGGCAACATCAAGAAAGGGTTTCTCACAAAGAAGTAAGAGTGGTAACCTAAACCTGAGATCTAGCAAGTCGCCTGGAGCTGTGGAATAGATTGAGGAAGTATTTCCAAGAGGAGATGGAGTCTATTTCGATGAAAGAGATACACTTGGATCAAGACTTGACACTTGTACAACAACCGGGGAAGATTTCAGATGGAATACCCAGGGATTATGGGTTCGGCTAAACTCCTTGGATAAGGTTCTACGGAGTGATCTTAAGTCCGAAGAAGCAACTTGGGAGACGAAAGATAAGATGCGCAGTTTTCACCCAGAGTTATTTTTCGATGGTAAATCTGGGGACCAGATTTCTTTAAGGAGGGGAGCTTGTGACACCCCGTTTCTCGATCAAGGTAGGGTTTGGCACGAGAGTGTACGATTTACCTTTCATTGCATGAACTATGTGGAAATTATGCCTTAATTGATCGTTCTATTTGGGCTTATGTGAACGATATGATTTACATGACTCATGTGGCTACATGATATGATAATTATGTACTCGTTTTGTGCTTAAAGGGTTTTGATAGAATGCTTTAGGATTAATCGAAAACAATGTGCTTATATGGATATTAAAGCATAAATTAGGGACTAAATGGTAAATTTATTTTCCAAGCCTGGAACTGGTTAGAATTCGATGAAATTGAATAGATAATTCGATTATGAGTTCGTGGGTTCCTGAATCGCTCGATTCGCAGTTCGGACGAAGAAGTTATGGCCATTTTACGAAAAGTCAACCTTTTTACTTAACCCAGTTGACCTACGACCCAATTTCAATTTTGACCCAATTTGAGACCCAATTTCACCTAAATCTAACCCGTATGACCCGTTCCATGACCCTATATGGCTGACCCAATTTACAAAATCAGATTTAACACTCCAAAACCCATTCTTACGTTATTTCATAAGATTCAAGTCACTCTCTCCCTCACTTTTCTCAAGAGACCATCCATATTCTCTCAAGAACTTCAAGCCATCTTCAAGAGCCAAGAGTGAAGGTTAAAGCTGGAGATTCAAGACTAAAGAACAAGATTCCCTCTTCCATTTTTAGCTCTTAAGGTAAGAAATGCTTAAATGCTCATGTGGGTCTTCTTCTTTGAACTTGAAGCTTGAGTTTGAAATCTAGAGTTAATGTTAGATGGATTAAATCCGAATTTGTTGATGGAAATATGTTTCTTATGTTGCTAGGAATGATTTGGTGTAAGAATTTCATGTTTCTATGCTCTTATGGGAAATCCTCCATTGTTGACCTTTGAAGCTTTTATGAAGATTCTTGCATGTCTATGTTCTAACATTTTTTAGCTTGATTTGATGATGGATTCTTGTTCCTTATGTGTTTTCATGAAGAATGTGATTATTTCCCTTGAGTTTCTTACATGATTGATGATTTCACCATTGTTGTGCTCGAAGCTTTCTTGAAACTTGTAGAAGATAAAGTTCTTGCATGAATTGCTAGATTTCTTGATGTTTAAATGTTCCTAAGTGCTTTATTATGTAACTTGATGATTAATGATGCTTAATTGTGGTTTTGGAAGCTTAATTTCATGTTTTGGGGTGTTTTGAACTCATTCCCGTCGAGTTCGAAGTGGCTGTCACGTTTTTTTTAAGTTCTGGGCAGAATCCACTAGGGTGGATTTTTGCTGTGTAAAAATCCATGGGGGTGGATTTGAGGCAGTAGCTTCTGGACAATCCGCAACGGTGGATTTTTTGTGAAGGAAAATCCATGGGGGTGGATTTTCCCCAGCCTTGTTTTCTTGACTTGTTTCGCTTGTTTTGACTCTTGTATGTCCTTTTCTTGTTTCTATGATACATTTAATGAGTTGTGGCCGTATTATATGAGTTATTGCCTTGATCAAGTTTAAGTTGTCACATTTTGCTAAGTTATGCATTTACTTGAACTTGTATGACTTCCTACGTTATGTGTGACCTTGACATGCTATACATGCTCATGATTGATCCTCACATCTCATGCATACCTTATATTATGATCTCTATACCTCAAGCATGCTTAAGTTATTTTAATTGACTAAGTTATGCGTTTAATTAAATTATGTTAAGTATGATTCATAGGTCGTTTAATACATATGACTTGAGAACTTGATACATAACTCTCATAAGTGACTTGTTACTTAAGCCGTGCGTCGTTTACTTGGTTTGGGTCGTGTCTTACCTTTGTTAATACGTTTGTCTTGTTAGGTGGTGAGTCTCCGGCCGAGTAGTCCGTTGCTCGTGGTCGACCTTTGAGGTTCTTGGTGAGGAGCTATAATATAAAAATGTTTTCTAAAACTGTGGACGCATATGACCTATCATGTTTGATGGTTTTGAACTCCCATTTTTGAAAAGGTATATGTAGGCTTAATAAGCCAAGTTTTGTGAGCGTTGCTCATATTACGATGTTTGACTATGGAAAACAGTTTACAAGTAGAACTTGAATTGGTATATGGGATAGGTACCCAAAATGCTATTTTGGAACTTTCATTCGAATATTATATATGTATGTGTGAGTTGTGTAGCGAGGTTATGATGTACCTTGCGAGGACGCTTGCTTGGGGTAATCGAAATTGAGCTCGGGGATGGAGGTGAGAGATATTCCGGGAAGGCAAGGGCCGACGGATGTCCTTATCCAAAGTTCCCACTGTGGACAAGACTACTAAGACTCCGAGGAGGTTTCGGGGTTGAAGTTTTCTTGGAGAGAGCTAGGTTACATGGACCGAATTCTCCACTCAAAAGGCAAAAGGGATGCTCGGGGGGGTGCACTCCCTCGACATCAACGGTGTAAAGGTTGGATTGGTTTGATTTCTTGGTTTGGGAAGATCGGATGGAGTGCTCGTTCTCGCCGAGCCGGTTATGTGTGGTTTATAATCCATATTTTTCTAAAACTTGCATTTACTATGAAAATAAGTTGGATCATGAACACCTTTGTTTTGAGCATGCATTAAACCCTCTTATATCACTTATATTATGTACATTTCTCCTCACCGGTTCCATTTGAACTGATCTCCTTTACCTTTCGTGTCCGCAGGTCGTGCTTTGGAGTCTTGCTAGGCGGGGTCCTGCTTGAGAGTTGTTGTCGAGTCTAGCTTTACTTGTTGTGTCGTAATATACTTTATGTTTTACGTTCCGCTTTTGGATTTATGGATCCGGCTTGTATGATGAATTATTATGCTAGTTTGGACCGGGTTGGTCGCTAGGTTGATTTTACATTCCGTATTTTGGGCATTTTGTGCTGGACCGTGATGGTCACTTAATTGTTGAATGAATTGACTTATGCACGTATTATGTTTTATCTAAGCTTCCGCATACTTGTGTTTTTATTCTCACTTTGTGAGTCTAGCACCGCCTTGCTAGGTTGTCCGTTTGTCACCGCTTGCTTCGGCCTTAGCGGGTATATGGATAACAATTCTATATATAAGCTAGGTCCGTAGTGCGGGATAGGCGTGGAAGCCCTCACCGGGGCGTTATAATTCAAGACCGTAGAGGAGTACCACAAAGAAATGGAGATGACCATGATTAGGGCAAATGTGGAGGAAGACCGAGAGGCAACTATGGCTCGGTTCATATGTGGTCTCAACCGAGAGATTGCAAACATAGTGGAGCTTCATCACTATGTTGAACTTGATGAAGTGGTTCATATGGCTATCGAAGTTGAAAGGCAAATCAAGAAGGGGCGTACGGTTACTAAACATGATGAACAAAACCCTTCTAAAGCTAAGTGGATTTCTACTTCAAAAGCACCCGAAAAACAGCCCAAACCTAAGGAGGATCCACCCGTGGCTAAGGGATAATTTGAGAAAGGTAATACTTCTACTCAACGCTCTCGTGATATTAAATGTTTCAAGTGTCATGGATCAGGTCATATTATGTCCCAATGTCTAAATAAGAAGGCCATGATCATGTTGGATAATGGAGAGATTGAAACTTAAAGTGAGGGCCATGAAGTAGACCATGATTCACCGGATGAGGAGAGTGATGTTGAGCATGCGGTTGTAGGGCAAAGTTTGGTGATACTTAGGGCTTTACACATGCAAACCCTAGAGGACAAGGATGAACAGCAACGAGAGAACATCTTTTACACTCGGTGTCATGTTAGGGAACGAGTGTGTGGATTGATCATTGATGGAGGGAGTTGTGTGAATGTTGCTAGCAAATTATTGGTAGAGAGGCTCGGACTCAAAACCTTGAAGCATCCGAAACCATACAAGCTCCAATGGCTCAATGAACTTGGTGAGTTGAAGGTAACAAAACAAGTTCTCATTTCTTTTTCCATTGGTAAATGCACGGATAAAGTACTTTGTGATGTGGTACCTATGCATGCCGGACATATTTTGCTTGGGAGGCCGTGGCAATTTGATAGGAGGACATTGCATGATGGATACAAAAACAGGTATAGTTTTACCAAAGACGGCCGAAACATCATTTTGGCACCTCTACCACCCAATCAAGTGCACAAAGAACAATGTCAATTGAAAGAGTCTATTCCAGCCTCTTCTAAACGAAATGATTGTAATAGTGAATGTGAAAAAGAAGGAGAAAAAAAAGTAGTTGAAAAGAAAGAATGTGAGAAGGGAGGAAAAAAAGAAGTTGAAAAGAAAGAAAGTGAAAAAGGAGGAAAAAAAAGAAGTTGAAAAGAAAGAAAAGAAGAAAAAGAGTTTCCTCACAAAAGAAAAAGAAATTGAGAGTGTTTTTAAAAAAGGAAAGTTGGTGATGATAATGATGTATAAGAAGACCTTCTTATCTTCTAATGACACCCCTCCCCTACCTAGTATTGCTTCCTCCCTTTTGCAGGAGTTCAAAGATGTGTTTCCGGAGGAAATTCCACCCGGATTGCCTCCAATTCGCGGTATAGAGCACCAAATTGACCTAATTCCAGGGGCTGCAATTCCAAATCGACCAGCCTATAGAAGCACCCCTCAAGAAGCTAAGGAACTCCAAAAACAAGTCGAGGAATTGCTTGAGAAAGGGTACGTACGTGAGAGTATGAGTCCATGTGTTGTTCCAGTTCTTTTGGTGCCTAAAAAGGATGTTACTTGGCGAATGTGCGTGGATTGTAGGGTTGTCAACAAGATCACGGTAAAGTATCGTTATCCCATACCTCGCCTTGTTGATATGATGGATGAATTGCATGGTTCTACAATTTTCTCTAAGATTGATTTGAAAAGTGGATATCATCAAATACGTATACAAGAAGGTGATGAATGGAAAACGGCATTTAAAACAAAGCATGGATTGTATGAATGGTTAGCAATGCCCTTTGGTTTAACTAATGCACCTAGTATATTCATGAGATTGATGAATCATGTGTTACGTGCTTATATTGGCAAGTTTGTAGTCGTTTATTTTGATGATATATTAATTTACAGCTATAACTTGCATGAACATGTTGAGCATTTGAAAATGGTACTTGAGGTGTTAAGAAAAAAGAAATTATATGCTAACCTCAAAAAGTGTAATTTTTGCATGGATAGAATTGTGTTTCTTGGATTTGTTGTAAGTGCAGGTGGTATTGAAGTAGATGAAGAGAAGGTGAAGGCAATTAAAGAGTGGCCTACACCTAAGTCCATTACGGAAGTTCGAAGCTTTCATGGCTTAGCCGGATTTTATAGGAGATTTGTGCCCAATTTCAGCACCATTGCAGCTCCTTTGACTGAAGTTATCAAGAAGAGTGTTGGATTCAAGTGGGGGGAAGCTCAAGAAAAGGCATTTCAAACGTTGAAATCAAAGCTAAGTTCAGCTCCTCTTTTACTTTTACCAAATTTCTCTAAAACCTTTGAAATCGAATGTGATGCTTCCGGTATTGGTATAGGTGTCGTGCTTATGCAAGAAAGGAGGTCAATCGCTTACTTTAGTGAGAAATTAAATGGAGCAGCCTTGAACTATTCCACCTATGACAAGGAATTGTATGCTTTGGTTCGAGCCCTAGAAACATGGCAGCACTATTTGTGGTCAAAAGAATTCATCATTCACTCGCATCATCAGTTCTTGAAGCACTTGAAGGGGCAAGGGAGCTTGAACCGGAGGCATGCTCGTTGGGTTGAGTTCATAGAGATGTTTCCTTATGTGATTCAATACAAAAAGGGTAAGGACAATACTGTGGCAGATGCACTATCACGTAGGTACACTCTTCTCTCTACCCTTAGTACTAAATTCATGGGATTTGATCACATTAAGGAATTATATGTGTGTGATTCTGCTTTTCCTGAAGTCTTTGCATCTTGTGAATTGAAAGCTTGTGATAAATATTTTGTTCAAGATGGCTATCTCTTTCGAGAAAACAAGTTGTGTATACCTAATTGTTCCTTACGTCAATTACTTGTGTGTGAGTCTCATGGGGGTGGTTTGATGGGGCATTTTGGTGTTTTAAAAACTTTGAACATGATTAAAGAACACTTCTTTTGGCCTCACATGAAACGAGATGTTGAAAGATTTTGTAACAAATGCATAACTTGTAAGAAGGCAAAATCACGAGTTAAACCTCATGGTCTTTACACACCTTTGTCGGTTCCAACTCATCCTTGGGTAGATTTGTCTATGGATTTTGTGTTAGGAATGCTAAGAACACAAAACGGAAAGGATTCAATTTTTGTTGTTGTTGACCGATTCTCTAAAATGGCACATTTTATCCCTTGTAATAAAACGGATGATGCAACAAATGTGGTAGGTTTATTCTTTAAAGAGGTGGTAAGATTTCATGGAATTCCAAAGTCTTTTGTAAGTGATCGAGATGTGAAGTTCTTAAGTCATTTTTGGAGGGTTTTGTGGGGAAAATTGGGAACTAAGTTGTTGTTTTCAACCACTTGTCAAACGGATGGACAAACGGAAGTTGTAAATAGAACCTTGGGAACTCTTTTAAGGGCTGTTTTTAAAACATATTCAAAGAATTGGGTTGAATGTATTCCGTTTGTTGAATTTGCTTATAATCGTTCAATACATTCTTCTACTTCCTTTTCACCTTTTGAAGTTGTGTATGGATTTAACCCTTTAACCCCTCTCGATTTACTTCCTTTACCTATGAATGAGCTTGTGAGTTTAGATGGAAAAGAGAAGGTTGAACGAGTGAAGAAAATACGGCTTCATATCCTTAAGAGAAACAATCAAGCTATGATCCATGCTAACAAGGGACGAAGGAAGGTTGTTTTCAAGAAAGGTGATTTAGTCTGGGTACATTTTAGGAAGGAGAGATTCAATAACCAACGGAAGTCCAAGTTTGATCCAAGGGGAGATGGACCATTCAAAGTGTTGGAAAGGATTAACGATAATCCATACAAGATTGATCTTCCGGGTAAGTATAGTGTAAGTGCAACTTTTAATGTGGCTAATTTAACTCCTTTTGATGCAGATTTTGATTCGAGGTTGAATCCTTTTCAAGAAGGGGAGGATGATGTGAATCATAAAACAAGGCCACACTTTGATCCGAATGATGATATGATCACAACTCAAAATGAACCAAGTTATGTTGGACCTATCACAAGGTCACGGTCCAAAAGAATGCAAGATGCCTCCCGAATCTAGTTCGCAGTCTCTAGGGTTTGATTCCCTATTGACATCAAGGAGTAGTGGAGTTAATATTCTTGGTTTTATTGAAGTATCGGAGCCTGATCAGCCCGTTACTATTTTACCAATTATTCAAGGAGTTATGGATGGAAAGGCCTAGCTTGCGGGCATTAATGTTCTTGTTACAAACGGTTCATATTTCTACAAATATTCCAAACTACCCCTATCCCTGTTTTACAATTATTATGAACCGTTTCCTATTTGTTATATCCTATTGTTAATATTTCAGATCAAGATCTTCTTGATCATATACATATATATATATATATATATATACATATATCAATAAGTTATTATACCCCCCTTCACTTAGTCACTTTGACTAACCCTCTCGCCTATTTTTGAAATGCATGATTTCAGGAATCAATGAACGACAACTAGAGGTATCTTGAAGCACTACAACCATAGGTTGGATCCGATCCTAAGAGTACACTGTCTTGAGCCTACTCTCTGCAGAAACAAACTATCTCATACTTTGTCCTTGCATGTCAACCTGTTGTACTCTTTTGCAAACTACTTTGATCAATAATGATAATCCTTGCTCATTGTACGTTATCCTCCCCGTTCATAGGTAAAGTTGAATCTCTTTATCTTCCGCTGCACTGTATCACATACTCCATTCATATATTATCCTGACCGTTCGCCGTAGTATTTCCTGAATGTTGGGTCTAACCTCCACTCAGGGAGTATTGCGGTGCGGGGTTGTAGTGTTGGGGAGGCGCAACAATGAAAGTGGTATCACAGCCAGGTTGCGAAAATCTGGGGTTCATCATTCATAGACTCTCATATGTACTCTCTTGTCTTTAGTGCTTAAATTGTGATCAATCACTGTTGCGGCGGCCGACCAGCATGTGATTTGTTACAATTGTAGTACTAAACCCTTCCTCGATCAAGGCAAGCATACAGTCTTAATCCTCACCAAAATCCCGAGTTTTATCAAATCCTTCAGTACACTTCAAAATTGCCAAATTCTTGGTAGATTCGGTTACAAGATCTACATCTCCTTCATCATACTAGTATTCCTAACTCATGGAAGCACTTCACTTATACTCTCTAATTCGTTCAAATCTTAAGTTATTACAATTGCTTCAAGATACCAGTAGGACCGAAAACTAACTTATTAATTTCCTGTGCCTTTATATATGCTTTATCTTCGCTAAGGATTTTGTGTCTGTTAATTGCTATTACTTGGAAATTTTAATTTTGTGATCATCTGCACATCATTCTCAACTACCATGCATTATATTATCTCTATAAGGGTGGTTGCAGTTTAAAATTGTCATCCCCAAAGTTGTTAAAGGTATGCATTCTAAACACGCCAGTTACTGATCCTGGCGCCATGCATTCATTGCATCACTTATGTGCGCATTTAAATTTCTTACATGAACAATTACCTTATGTGTTTAAAGTAAGTCCTCCTTTGGAAACCTGTCTTATCATGAATGGAGGATACCAACATTACTTAAAGTTATTATGAAACATGAGGAGAATCTGAGGACAGATTCTTTTTAAGGGGGAAGGATTGTAACAGCCCGAAACAGGGGCAAGTTGGAAATTACGAAAATACCCCTATAACCCTCGAATTTTCCTACATTCCCGAAAGTAATTTTACTATCCAATATTGTGACCAAAAGAATTCTCACATTATTTCGAGGATCTTGACACTCTCCGTGAACCATAATTCCCATCCTAACTCTAGTAGCATCAAAAATCGGCCCTAGCTTATAGTTCGATCGTAAATAACTCTTTACTCATCTACTTTTCGATATTCAATATTATAACCAAAACGATCCTTGAATTATTTTGTGAATTTTCATGCATTTACCAAAACTCGATTCCACCCATAGCATATTTTATAAATATTTTCCTTTCTAAAAATTGTCATTTTATTTTAAACAATTAGCTTTCATTCAATATTCGAAATTTTACTTAAAACGTTTCTTGAATTTTTCTCTAAAATATGATAATTTTTACAACCTTTAGACTTCGTCATAGCTTCGTTTATATAATTTTCTTATGATTTTCATCATCTTTAATATTCATAATTTATAAACGAAAACTCTAAATATTCCACATTTATAATCAAAACGAAGCTTATTTTTCACTCGTTCTTTCATTAATTTACTACATCAAGTTTTCACTTCTCGACTCTTGAATAAATTTTATACCATTTTATATTTATTTTTAGACCTTCTAGAAAGTTTTAATAAGTGGACATATTTTCCCCACATTTCCTATCTAATTACCAAGCATATGTCTAAAATATAATTCATCCACATTACCTAAGTAGCAACCAAGCATTTGTCTAGGATATGAAGCTTCCACATCTCCCCTAAACTCTTAGAAATTGCAAGGTAAGCCCCTAAATCCCAAGTATAAATACCCCTCCAAGCTCATTTCCGAAACTACACCAAAATCACTCACTTTCTCTCCCTAGTTCGGCCACTCCTCTCTTATCTAAGGTATGAGTCTTGTTCTTTTATTATTTCATGCATTATATTATGTTCTTAGTATGATAATAATAGTAACATGCTTAGATTTAATTAAATTATGCTTTAGGAATTTATTTTATGAAATATATGCTATTTATGCTAGTTTAGGGAAAATATAATAATATATGTGAATTTTATTTAATTAAATGCATGAGTTATGATATGAATATGTGTTTAAATAATTATCATCTTGTTTGATTAAATTCATGCCTAGAATTGTAACGCCCCGGTTTTTCAATTTTATTAATATGTCATATTTGTTTCTAAATTGCGCAATTTAATTATTTAATTATGTGATTAATTGTTTTTACGTGTTTCATATTTAATTTTATTATAAATCGTTATAATTTTATTTTATTATATTTTATTTTAATTCAATATTATTTTAAATATTTCGTGTATTAAGTATGAATATAAATATATATATATATAATTCTTTAATTATTGATAGTTAATGATTAATGTTAATTATGTTGTTAATTAAGCATTATGCTAATTAATTATGTTTAACCATATTAATTAATTTATTCAAATATATACGTTAACTTTAATTTATTTTATTTAATATTTAATTTAAGTTATTTGGTGTAATTTTATTTATGCATGAACCTTAATGAAAATGTGTATGGTTACTTACTTGGTGCGTCATTCTTATATGATATGATATCGAATTGCCGTGAAATTGTAGTATGTCGTAAATATATATGTTATGAACATGCCTATATGATCGGTTTATGTTTTCGAATTCATTTGCTATGTTAACGAATTTATTTTGTATCGTGGAACCAAATCGGGGGCTAAAGAGCATTTAGCGTACCCTTGGTTCCGAATTTAATATCTTGAGCTCGGGAACTCGGATTCGAGTTCCGTCAACTCCGCTGAACTCGTAACGAAAATTTGGGTTTAGTAAACTAAGCCATATATTTTCCAAAATCATTTGAACCTCCGAAATCCATCCGAAAAACGAAACGACATCAATTGGACCACCTTTCACTAAAATGACCATAACTTAATCAAAACTTAACCAAATTAACTATGGTTGGTGGCCTTTTAACCCTAGTTCAACCCTCTATCAGCCCTTACCTACCCCATCTCGATCTAACCCTCCCACAAACCAGAAAACTTATCCAAAGCCTCTGCAATCCAGTTTTTCCCGCAACTGTTCAATTTTTGGGATTTTAGAGCTCAAATCTCAATCATCTTTCATCCAATCAACAAGGTGAGTTAGGATTATGTTGTACATGCATCTATGGTTATTTTCATCCTCTCATCCCTGATTTTGATTCAGATTTCATGGGGTTTTGGAACATGTGTTTGAATAGTTAGGTTTATAGCATTTGAATGAATTTTTGAACTGATCTTCACTCCCTTCACGTACCGGTTTGCTGCTAGCTTTTGGAACTTGTATTGGTGTTAAATGTTATTCATTTTCATCTTAATTGCAGCTGTGTTGATGGTTGGTTGATCATGAATTGGTTGCTCTGTTCTTTTCCAGTTTATCCCCTGTTTTTCCCGCATGAAACTGCTGCCTTTTCCTTCTCAGTTTTGCTGCATGTTTGAGGTTATTTCCAGGTCTGTTCTTGTGCAATTGGAACCTCTTCTCACCTTAGTTGTTGGCTTGAATTGTTTGCAAATCATGTGTTTGTTTGGCCTGCTCCTTTCCTTGTTTTTTCCTCCCCTGTTTCGTTCATTCTTGCGCAGCTTCTGTAACTGTTCCAGGCGAAACACGGGGGTGTCGTTTTGTTCGTTCCAGCGAGGAAGGGAGGTGCATTCTTGGCCTGAGTTGCTGTACCGAGACACGGGGGTGTCTCGGTCTGGGCTTGTGAGGTGACACGGGGGTGTCACCCCGTTTTTCCCGATTTCTTGCCTGTGTTTTCTGGACTGCTGTATATTTATATGCTTGTGCAGTGTGTGTGTGTATGCTGTTGTTGCTACTCCTAATTTATGCAGAGAAGTGTACTATATATATATATATGTTGTAGTGTGTGCATGCATGGATGGGTGTGTGTGTGTACGTGCATAGTTATATATATATATATATATATATATATATATATATGCATGAATGTGTTTGAAATTTGAATATTTTGCATGCATTGTTGCTGTGTGTGTATATATATATACGTACTGTGTGTGTGTTTGTGCATGCATGGCTTTTGTGATGTTAGATGCATGCATGGGTATATATATAGGTAGTATATATGTAAAAATAAATATAACTTTTGCATGCATGTGTTCAATATATATATATATATATATATATATATGTTATTACATAATTATTATATGTTTATTATTATATTATATATATTTATTATATATTTTAAATATTATTTGATTTAATTCAATTCTTGAAATTAATTGATCTCTATTTCGTGTATTTAAATTACCGACTATTGTTTGAACGTTTTATTTATTTTATTCCTAATTGTTAATATGAATATTGTGTGTTATGGTTATTAAATGAAATTTAGATTAATTGATATGAAATATGAATTTATGAATTTAAATGAAATGTTTGAACGAATGGTTTGATTATGTGCTTTAAATTCCTTAATAGTGCACATGAACATTTTATGATATAATATCATCTGTTAAGCGTTCATATCATGTTCATGGCATGCCGTGTGTCTTATATGGTTCGTTGGAGTCTCGAGTCTCACGAACACGTCATGTTGTCTTTTGTACAGTTATCTCCAGGGTGGAGAGATCTTGATCGTTCAGGCACTTGGTACTCGTATCCTTGTATCGTCACGGTTCAGGTGAGGGTGTTTTTGTTTTAGCTATGTAGCAAACCCTACAACCCTTATGTGAAAAGCTTTGGCCAAAACCTTATGATTATATATATGTTACTTTTAAAGTAAAGTCATCGAGTAAATATTGATCAAGTAAACCCTTTTCAAATGAATTATGAAATATGTTACGTTCTTAAGAATTGATATGTTTGGCGAGACACATTTGTGATTTATGATTGTACGGGCCCCGGGACTTAGTATATGTGGCTAACCGAGGAAGCAAGGGCTGACGGGGATCCCATATACTAGTTCCAACCAATTACGGCGAAACGGACTTCGTCAAGGAGTTTTTGACGGGGAAACACTAACCGGGCTTTGAGGCCTCATGAACCTCATAGCCGCATTGATATGATTGGGTGGTCGGCCTTGCAAACCCGTCCACCACCCGGAGGAAGAAGGTTGGAACTTATTTATGATTATGATTATGATTATGTTATGATTGATAGGCACCGTGCGGGAAGGCCGGGACACGGATTGCCCAAACGAATATGTTTAGGATATGATATATGATTTGTGTGTATTATGACGAATTACATGATCACCTACTTAACATATTATTGATATGTGTCGTACACGGTCGGAGTTTGGTTGGAGATGATGCACGCTCACTTGCCGAGCCTTATGTTTACGTATGATTTATGAACGTAATGAATTCATATGATTAGTCATAAAATCCGAGCATTGATTAATCATTCTCTTGTCCTTTTTGGGAACTAATTTCAAATAAAACATTGCTCGGGAATTATGACTTGCATGCGCATGTTTCTATATATATGTATATCGCTCCTGCTCACTCAGTCTTCTAGAGACTGACCCTCTCCCTCCCCAACCTTTCAGTGCGCAGGTTTGGCTTTGGAGTCTCGAGCTAGGCGGAGTGTGTTGAGTCTTTGAGTTAGTTAAGTTAAGTTAGAAGAGTCTTTACACTCACTTATGTATCTCAGTTATGTATGATCTAACTCCACAATATTGAACTTGAATCTTATGTATTTGTCATCGAATTGCTTTTGTTGGCTTTGATTATAAGTTAAAAGAGGCCCGAAGAGCCCAAGTCTGCTTATGGTTTGGTTGTTTGAATTTTAGTTTCCGATGCATATATTTTATTGATTGGTTAGTATGTGGAGGGTCTAAGTTCCGCCTAGCTTAGGAAGGTGCTTTTGTTTGTCTCCCGTTCGCTATGGTTGGATACGGGTACGGACTTCCCATTTCGTTACTCGTGTTGAGCCGTAGTGCGGGGGATGTGGTGCCTCCCGTGGGGGGTGCTACAAGAATAATTTTTCATAGAGAATTCATATATTTTGCTATATTATGCTTCAAATTTTATGTTATAAATATGAATATGATCAATTGTTTTACATACCTTCTTTGAATATTCAAATGGGCTCAAGAACATGTTCATGTTGTTCTTGAACAATTTTAAGTGCACGTGTGATAGTGTGTGAGTGTGTGTGTTCGATTTTGTGTTATAAAGTGTTTAATTCATAAGAAATTGAATAGTAAATGTTTTAAATAGTAATTTTGACTTTTTGGTCAACACATATACAAGTAATTTCGAAAATATTATTAAAATAATTATAAAATTAGTTTTGGAATTTTTTAAATAAAGATTTTATCCGAATTTTCCAAAAAACGGTAAATTGTGAATTATTTTCAAAATATAACCTACATTGTCAAATTAAATTCTAAATTCCATTTCTAATGTTATAATTAAGATTATAATGTGATTAATAAATGTTTAAGTGGTTAAAGAATTCATGAAATCTGATTGATTACTTAATTTACCTTAAACGGTTAAAATTAGAGTCTACCGGGAATTCTCTAACATAATATAGTTTATGTGTTTACTTGATGTAATCCTTTTATGCGTGAACATTATGTGTTTTATGTGCTTATTTGATTAATATAAGGAACCTAGTTCTAAGCCTATAGTAGTTAATACTCTTTCAGGAGCACTGGAATCCACATTACCATGTCTGACTACCGGTATAGGTGAGGGTTAAATTGTTTTCAACTGGAATCATGCCTATACATATGTATCTATATAAAAACTATTTTCAAGCCTACCCATCATATTGATTTACTGCCCTATATACATATTATTGTACTACAATGTCCCTATTAAGGAAAAATACTTTCATGTCGGAATCAACGTTTTACTAGAACATTATATATTTCAAGTCCATTTTATCAAAACATTGATTCCGGGTTATGAAAGCAAAATATTGTTCTTGATTCATGTTATGGGCCCCGGCGTGTAACCGTGTCGAGCAATTACCCGGAAGGTATCGGGCCGAGGGTATTGTTGGTGATACGGACCGCCACCACCTCTTGGTAGTGGTTTAACTGGAGGTTAGTTACTCCACGCCAAGGGATGAGGGAGAGATAGCTGCCTCCCGAATCTAGTTCGTGGTCTCTAGGGTTTGATTCCCTATTGACATCAAGGAGTAGTGGAGTTAATATTCTTGGTTTTATTGAAGTATCGGAGCCTGATCAGCCCGATACTATTTTACCAATTATTCAAGGAGTTATGGATGGAAAGGCCTAGCTTGCAGGCATTAATGTTCTTGTTATAAACTGTTCATATTTCTACAAATATTCCAAACTACCCCTATCCCTGTTTTACAATTATTATGAGCCGTTTTCTATTTGTTATATCCTATTGTTAATATTTCAGATCAAGATCTTCTTGATCATATACATATATATATATATATATATACATATATCAATAAGTTATTATACCCCCTTCACTTAGTCACTTTGACTAACCCTCTCGCCTATTTTTAAAATGCATGATTTCAGGAATCAATGAACGACAACTATAGGTATCTTGAAGCACTACAACCGTAGGTTGGATCCGATCCTAAGAGTACACTGTCTTGAGCCTACTCTCTGCAGAAACAAACTATCTCATACTTTGTCCTTGCATGTCAACCTGTTGTACTCTTTTGCGAACTACTTTGATCAATAATGATAATCCTTGCTCATTGTACGTTATCCTCCCCGTTCATAGGTAAAGTTGAATCTCTTTATCTTCCGCTGCACTGTATCACATACTCCATTCATATATTATCCTGACCGTTCGCCGTAGTATTTCCTGAATGTTGGGTCTAACCTCCACTCAGGGAGTATTGCGGTGCGGGGTTGTAGTGTTGGGGAGGCGCTACAATTAAAGTGGTATCACAGCCAGGTTGCGAAAATATGGGGTTCATCATTCATAGAGTCTCATATGTACTCTCGTGTCTTTAGTGCTTAAATTGTGATCAATCACTGTTGGGGCGACCGACCAACATGTGATTTGTTACAATTGTAGTACTAAACCCTTCCTCGATCAAGGCGAGCATACAGTCTTAATCCACACCAAAATCCCGAGTTTTATCAAATCCTTCAGTACACTTCAAAATTACCAAATTCTTGGTAGATTCGGTTACAAGATCTACATCTCCTTCATCATACTAGTATTCCTAACTCATGGAAGCACTTCACTTATACTTTCTAATTCGTTTAAATCTTAAGTTATTAGAATTGCTTCAAGATACCAGTAGGACTGAAAACTAACTTATTAATTTCCTGTGCCTTTATATATGCTTTATCTTCGCTAAGGATGTTGTGTCTGTTAATTGCTGTTACTTGGAAATTTTAATTTTGTGATCATCTGCACATCATTCTCAACTACCATGCATTATATTATCTCTATAAGGGTGGTTGCAGTTTAAAATTATCATCCCCAAACTTGTTAAAGGTATGCATTCTAAACACGCCAGTTACTGATCCTGACGCCATGCATTCATTGCATCACTTATGTGCGCATTTAAATTTCTTACATGAACAATTACCTTATGTGTTTAAAGTAAGTCCTCCTTTGGAAACATGTCTTATCATGAATGGAGGATACCAACATTACTTAAAGTTATTAGGAAACATGAGGAGAATCTGAGGACAAATTCTTTTTAAAGGGGAAGGATTGTAACAGCCCGAAACAGGGGCAAGTTGGAAATTACGAAAATACCCCTACAACCCTCGAATTTTCCTACATTCCCGAAAGTAATTTTACTATCCAATATTGTGACTAAAAGAATTCTCACATTATTTCGAGGATCTTGACACTCTCCGTTAACCATAATTCCCATCCTAACTCTAGTAGCATCAAAAATCGGCAAAACCCTAGCTTATAGTTCGATCGTAAATAACTCTTTACTCATCTACCTTTCGATATTCAATATTATAACCAAAACGATCCTTGAATTATTTTGTGGATTTTCATGCATTTACCAAAACTCGATTCCACCCATAGCATATTTTATAAATATTTTCCTTTCTAAAAATTGTCATTTTATTTTAAACAATTAGCTTTCATTCAATATTCGAAATTTTACTTAAAACGTTTCTTGAATTTTTCTCTAAAATATGATAATTTTTACAACCTTTAGACTTCGTCATAGCTTCGTTTATATAATTTTCTTATGATTTTCATCATCTTTAATATTCATAATTTATAAACGAAAACTCTAAATATTCCACATTTATAATCAAAACGAAGCTTATTTTTCACTCGTTCTTTCATTAATTTACTACATCAAGTTTTCACTTCTCGACTCTTGAATAAATTTTATACCATTTTATATTTATTTTTAGACCTTCTAGAAAGTTTTAATAAGTGGACATATTTTCCCCACATTTCCTATCTAATTACCAAGCATATGTCTAAAATATAATTCATCCACATTACCTAAGTAGCAACCAAGCATTTGTCTAGGATATGAAGCTTCCACATCTCCCCTAAACTCTTAGAAATTGCAAGGTAAGCCCCTAAATCCCAAGTATAAATACCCCTCCAAGCTCATTTCCGAAACTACACCAAAATCACTCACTTTCTCTCCCTAGTTTGGCCACTCCTCTCTTATCTAAGGTATGAGTCTTGTTCTTTTATTATTTCATGCATTATATTATGTTCTTAGTATGATAATAATAGTAACATGCTTAGATTTAATTAAATTATGCTTTAGGAATTTATTTTATGAAATATATGCTATTTATGCTAGTTTAGGGAAAATATAATAATATATGTGAATTTTATTTAATTAAATGCATGAGTTATGATATGAATATGTGTTTAAATAATTATCATCTTGTTTGATTAAATTCATGCCTAGAATAATTTTTCATAGAGAATTTATATATTTTGCTATATTATGCTTCAAATTTTATGTTATAAATATGAATATGATCAAGTGTGTTACATACCTTTTTTGAATATTCAAATAGGCTCAAGAACATGTTCATGTTGTTCTTGAACAATTTTAAGTGCACGTGTGATAGTGTGTGAGTGTGTGTGTTCAATTTTGTGTTATAAAGTGTTTAATTCATAAGAAATTGAATAGTAAATGTTTTAAATAGTAATTTTGACTTTTTGGTCAACACATATACAAATAATTTCGAAAATATTATTAAAATAATTATAAAATTAGTTTTGGAATTTTTTAAATAAAGAGTTTCTCCAAATTTTTAAAAAAACGGTAAATTGTGAATTATTTTCAAAATATAACCTACATTGTCAAATTAAATTCTAAATTCCATTTCTAATGTTATAATTAAGATTATAATTTGATTAATAATTGTTTAAGTGGTTAAAGAATTCATGAAACCTGATTAATTACTTAATTTCCCTTAAACGGTTAAAATTAGAGTCTACCGGGAATTCTCTAACATGATATAGTTTATGTGTTTACTTGATGTAATCCTTTTATGCGTGAACATTATGTGTTTTATGTGTTTATTTGATTAATATAAGGAACCTAGTTCTAAGCCTATAGTAGTTAATACTTTCAGGAGCACTGGAATCCACATTACCATGTCTGACTACCGGTATAGGTGAGGGTTAAATTGTTTTCAACTGGAATCATGTGACGCCCTTGCCACATCCCGCACTGAGAAATACCCCAAGTGTTAGCTTTGGGCCTCCACTCGAGATCTCTCCCAGCGAACGGCGAACAAATAGACAAAAGCTAGCATAGTGGAAGCGTAAAAGAATAGTACTCAAACACATAAGTCTTACAAGGCCGATAAGGCGGACGCAAACGACAAACTACAAACGACAACTGTATTAAGTATAGGTGCATAGAATATACATACTCAGTTTCCCACGAAGGAGAAATTCCAAAACTCATAAATTCTAAACCAACTATCTAAACGACACTTGACGACCCAGACCAAACGTACCGCTTATTCACATCTGCCTGAAGCCAAAACCAGAAGAGAAGGGGCGTTAGTCGATATGACTAAGTGAGGGGGTTATAGATATACATAAACAAAATCACAAGCTTGGTCCACATTTTTCCTTATTTTCGAAAACGAGATGTAAACATATGAGAAGGGATAGCTTTTAGTTTGTATGAAAACACACTTGTGAACCAATAATCAAAACGATCGATCAATCACAGTAACCCGGCGAGTACGGGTAAGTTCTCCAACCTTTCACGCCTTGAACACAAGAAACACAAAACAGAAACCAGCCTTCTCCCTCCAATTGTTAGTCGAGGTGCCCCCCAACAAACCACACGATCACACAGATAGGGGTAATATGCCCTGGTACCAATAACCTCACTCTATACGTGTCGTAGTCAACCTCCGGCTACTCCCCGTACAGAGCTTCACAGAAGTACGTAGTAAAGATCAGCCTTTGGCGCACACCTCCGGGCTTCACCCACTAGATACTTCGGGCCCATATTCCCCAAGGGCGTCCCCAAGGGTTCTATCAGATCACTACTCGCTTTTCGAAACATTTTCACATGTTCAAACAATATCTTTCTCTTAACCATTTCATAATTCAAAATCAAACTTTTCGTTCACTCACACGTATATATAATATAACAAGAACCCATTTTTATAAGGAAATCCGATTTTTCAATAGAATACTAAAATATTACAAAACATCTAATAATATGTATAGTGTGACAGCCCGGTTCGGGATCGGATCAATAAAGGTAAGCTAAGGGCAACGTAAGGGCATTTATAGAACTTGATCCGTATTTAAAACAATTTATATCATGCACCCCTACATGAAATAAGTGCTCATATGTGATATTAGGTGACCAAAAGGGGGAAAACTACCTTTAAACCCTAAGAGCACTATTTATTTCCGAACCAGCATTATACCGTTTTATTCAGGAGACCTTAAAGAACCTATACCTATCTTCTTAGAATATTTCAACTCTCTTTTCAATGCTTTGAGGTTTCGTTTATGTGTCCAGAGCAATTTAAGAATTTATTTTCAAATAAAAATTTCCGTCGGTAAGAAATATTTCCTTCGTTAGAATGATTTAGCCCTTGAGATCATCACCATAACGTTCCTCGTTTTTTTCTACATTTTTGGAAAGCCTTTTGGACCTTCAAATCTTATCCTAGTATTTATTTCATAATTTAACTAATTTTCGAAATTCAAGAAAATCAAATCTTCCGAAGCTTATAACTTTTAAACCGTACGTCCGATTTTGACCCGTGAGTAACCGTTTCGAAGCTAATTTTATTTCCTAGCTCTTGGGCACTTTTCCAACATCAAAAATACGTAGGAGAAAGGTGGAATTACCAGAATACCCCTGCTGTGACAATTATGTAAAGAAGGAAACCTATTTTTGGAAATTTCACAAAATACCCCACCTTAAGTCCCTAAAATAATTATTATTTGCACTCTAGTCCTTCCCTACAACTATAAATAAGTGGCTTGGGGTCTCATTTTCTCCCCCCACACCAGCCATCCTCACGCAACACTCTTCCCCCTTTAAGGTTAGTTTTCTTATTTTTTTTATGTTTTAATTAGTTTAATTTATGTTTTATTTTATGTTTTAATTTATTTATTAATTATGCTAGATTTAGGATTTAATTTATGTTTTATTTTATGCATGAATTATGTGATTTAATTTATGTTTTTAAATATTCATGAATTTATGAATTATATTCTTATAGTATAGTTTATTATGAAATGTGTTACAATTTAATTTTGTGACAAATTAATTATGTGACAATTATGCTAGCATGTTATATGTTACATTTTAATTATTTTATGATCATACTTAGGTAATTTAATTTATTTCATGATTTAATTAAATGTTACATGTTATTTAATGTTACATAATTAAAGTATAACCTATAGTTTTAAATGTTACATGTTTAATTAATTGTTACATAATTACTTGACCAATTGATATATGTTATGGTATACATGTATAATATACGTATACGTATTTGATTCCAATATGTATAAATACGTGTGTACTTTCGTATAAATACTATGTGTATTTCCTTAATAAATACGTATGTACTTTTGTATAAATACCGTATGTATTCTAGTATAAATACCGCATGTATTCTTGTATAAATACTGTATGTACCTTGTATAAATACTGTATAAATACGATAGGTATCCCCGTATAAATATCGTATACATACAGTATAAATACCGTATACATACTATATAAATACACGTATACATACAGTATAAGTACAGTATACATACAGTATATATACCGTATACTTGAATAGTGACCTTTGACCTTTGACCCTTGACCTTTGACTTTGACTTTTGACTTTGACCTTGACCAAGAATTTTGACTTTCAACCTAATTGATCATTTCAAAGAGACGAATTCAACAGTCAAAGCCTTTTTCGAAAATTCTAAAAAACAAGGGATCAAAGTAGGTTTCAAAGTTCACATTAGGGTTGTTCTAAGACCTTAAGAACATATCCCTAAGTTTTTTATACGAGCTTTCTAATGAGACTAATCGTTTGCTCGAATTCTTTCTTCGGGAGAGATTATTCCTTGTTTAAATGTGCCGCATTCTTTTCAATCTTATACTCCAATACTTGACTATCCGCACTCAATCATGCATCATTAATCATGTGTGGGACTTAGATCCTTAAGCTCATGGTAGTCTGTCACTTACAGGAGATAATACCGAGTTCTGGGATCCGCAGGGTACCGCGTGAACCCTGTCTTCTACCAACTACCAATTTATCTAAATAAATAGGTGAGGTTAAACTATTTCAACTGGAACCATGAATATTCCTTCGTTTTCAAATGATTTCAAAATCAACGCCTTCGGGTGCAAAGATTCCTATCTTTCAAGTTAACGTTTTCCCGTTTGGGACAATGCTTCGAGTTTAAAGTCAATGATCTCTGATATACGTTCTGTTCACTGTTATACTACTTTGATTAAAGGTTCAGTCATCTGAACTCTGTGTGCTTATGCACCTTTGTTATTCTGAAAGCAAGCTTTGGAAACTTTGTTTTGTTGGGCCCTGGCGGTATGGTTAGTAGTAGACCGGGAGGCGTGCGCCAATGGCTACTATGATACTGGCCGCCGTACTGACCTTGGTGATGGTTTAATCGGAGGTTGGTTACTCCACATCGAAGGTCGGGAGAGGTGGTAAATTCCTCCCGTTTCGCACGTCACCGCGGGGTAGCTCCCTGGGCGCGACAATAAGGGGAGAAGGGGTGGTGCATGTGATTATGGGTATTGGGATCCTAATGGATCTCGATACCAACTTTGTAAATGTTTTTGAGGAGTAAAGGATGGATATGGCCTAGCTTGCGGGCAAACTTTGGTTTTAAAGTCTGGTTCATATTTTTGAAAATATCCCGTATCCTGTTCCCCGTTTATATAAAGTATGTATGAACCAGAACCTCTGATATGTGTGCTTGTGAAAAATCCCATTTCAAGATAAAAGAGTTATCTTTCCGGTTTGAGAAAAGTTACTAAGAAAACCTTTCAAAATCCCACAAGTTCAACTATTCTTTATTTCTATGAATTATCTCACTTAGTCCCTTTGACTAATACCTCCACCCTGTTTTTTTCTGACCTCATGGTTTCAGGTAGGCAGCCCGGCGCTTCCTAGAGGTATCTTGAAGCTGTAGGAGGTCTTTTGTTAAGTCAGGACTGCTAGTTACTTTTCCTTTGTCCTGCATAGTCGTGGTTACCTCTACCTTTACGTTGCATGTTTTACTATGAGAACTTGTTCAGGCTACGACCTGAATTGCTAGGACTCCGTTTTTGTTATGTTCCTCTGTTTTCTTTTTGGACTAATGTTTTATGTTAATATTATGGCTACTTGTTTCTGTGGTTATGCATATACTACTGTGTTGCATTCATGTTTTCAAAAGTTTAAAATTATTCTGAAATTCCGCTGCGTTGGCAACACTGGTTACTCTGATCTTTGTTATGTTCTGTCCGTTCGCCGAAGTATCTCTCGAGTAATAAAGCTTCCTAGTTACTTGGGTGATACAACGGTGCGGGGTTGTGGCGTTGGGGCGCTACAGCTAAGGTGGTATCAGAGCCTCAGGTTGAGTAAGAAGAGACTTAACCTGGGAGCTCGGAGCATAGAGGATGTTTTGGGTTTACTTGCTCTACATCTTGGTATTCATATCTGTACTTACTCTGTAGTTATGAACAGTGCGAGCCAGCTTGCTTTCACTATAGTTATGGATAGCCTGAGTCAGCGAGAGCTGGATGAGGCATATTTTGAGGAGCTTGAGCCTGCTCGTACAGTAGCAGTAGTTCGTCGGGGTAGGGCCCATTACTATACATGGCAGCGAGCGCAGGAGAGGGGACACCCGGGGTATTCGTACCCCAATAGGGTCGTTCATCAGCTGGAAACTGAACGGGATGAATACCTACAGGATAGCTTGAGATTGAGAGAGGTTCGGCTGGAGGCTATTCGTTACCATGATTTGGCAGCACAGCACCGGACTGATCGGGATATTGCCCGGGAGCATGCCAGAGAGATGGAGGCTCGATTGACAGAGGAGCGCCAGGCCAGAGCCCAGCAGGCATCCCGTATTGCACAGTTAGAGGAAGACTTGGCATATATGACTACTGATAGGGATTTTGCTATGGAGATGCACCATCGTTATCAGAGCCGGATTAGGGCCCGACTTTGTGAAACTTTCTACCTCACCGATGAGCAGGCGGCTTTGGAGTACGAGGGACCAGTACACAGTGAGCCAGCTGCTCCAGGGGACCCTATGGACACACATGCAGGAGAGGATCAGGAGATAGAGGGATCATCTGAGGAGGAGAGCCCATCTCCAGCACGACAGGGAGATTTCGTTGCTGTATCTGATGATAGCGATGGAGCCAGTCATAGCCAGCAGTAGAGGAGCTGAGTCCGGACCGTTGGGACTTGTATATAGAGGCAGATAGCAGTAGCATATATACTCAGCAGGTATGCAGCATATTATGACATATAGGATGACTTCCGACAGGTGCAGAGGGGATTATATATACTCCAGGGATCCCCGCTTTTTGGCAGATTATGACAGTTGACAGATGATGTTTTGGAGAGCTTAGGCAGCACGGGAGCAACTCGACTTAGCATCGGGTCCTCCCCCTTTTTGTCTTTTTGGTCAGATATAGCCTTTGTATAAAAGCTTTTCCAAAATTTTGCATATATGACATCATCTTTTGCGGCTTTACTCATATCATTGCATGTTACTGTTTTCTATATTTATCATGTCATGAGTTTTAGAAGTGCTTCAAGATACCATTAGGGCCGTGCATGGATCATACCATTTTATTTTGTGCATCTATATATGTGACTATTTTCTGTTACTTGTGAATAATGATTGCTTAATTGATTAAATTGTGATACTTTGAACTGATGACTACGTGCCTAAGTGCAAATCTTGATGATTGATTGTTATATTACTGCTGTGGAATAATGAGCATATGGACCATTCTTATCGCCATGCATTATATCTGTTTGGGTGATATTATGAATACAGTGACACTATGCCCCCGAGAAGAGCTCCACGTGAACGCATTCCACCGCCACCGCCACCACCGGAAGAATTTCCCCGTCCTCCACTGATGCCGCAAGAACAACCAGAATTTGGGGAGGCCTTGAGGCAATTTGCACGGGCTTACAACTTAACTAATGAAAAGACACTTGAAAAGTTTCTCCGAATGAACCCCCAGAAGTTCTTCGGAGAGCCCAATGACCTTAAAGCTGAAAACTGGATTGCGAGCTTAGTAAAGATCTTCGAAGCTATGAATATCTTTCCGGAGGATAGAGAGCGAGTTCAATTTGCGACCTTCCTCCTGGAAGGAGCAGCGCTGAACTGGTGGAATCATACGAAGAATGTGTGGATTGAGAATGGGATAAGGTACGGCTGGACTGAGTTTGTAAGGGCATTCGAGGACAAGTTTATTCCGCAAGTCGCTCGAGATGCCCGGGAGTCTGAGTTTATGAATCTTAACCAAGGGACGCTACCTGTGGCAGAGTACGAGGCCAAGTTTGTGAGGCTGATACAATATGCACCGCATATTCTGTACGATGAGCGTAGAAAGACCAAACGCTTCATTAATGGACTTAAGTCAGAATTACAATGGGCTTTAGCACCTCTGAATCTTGAAGAATACACTCAGGCAGTTGAAACTGCTTTGAGTACTGAAGCAGCCCATAGAGAGATCAGGATGACCGCCAACCATGCGAAGCCATATCAGTCGAAACCACTACAGGGATTCAAACGCTTAGCCAATCAGTCAAATTTTAGATCAGGAAAGAGACCAATGATGGCACCCCCGCAAGCACCGTTTGCCCCTCCGAACGAGATTGAATGTGAATTCTGCCATAGGCCAGGGCATACCGAAGCAACCTGCAGAAAGAAAACTGGTCAGTGCTTCTATTGTGGAAGTCCTGACCATAAGCTCGGGAATTGTCCAAAAGTAAAGGATAGGCAGGGACAACAAGGGTATCAAGGCAAGGGTAAGGCGGTGGCGGGAAATGCAAACAAGCCAATGGTCAGAGGAAGGGCTTATGCTCTGGATGGATGCGACGAGCCAGACCCTACAGCTGTTGTGGAAGGTACGGTAAATGTTCTTGACACGCCAGTTAAGGTCCTATACGACCCTGGTGCCACGCATTCATTCATTGCATCCAAATTATGTGCACGTTTACATTTTCCACTCGAACAATTGCCATATTTTTTCGAAGTAAGTTCTCCTTTAGGAACTTGCCTTATAACGGATCAAGTATATAAATGCTGCCCCATAAGAATCAATGGTCAGCTTTACCCCGTGGATCTTATTACACTACCGATGACAAAGTATGGGATTATTTTGGGAATGAATTGGCTTCATAAGTACCGAGCCAAGCTGGATTGTTTCAAGAAGGAAGTTATCTTAGGAAGGGATGAAAGTCCCACATCAGATGAACAAGGAGGACAAACACGGATGATTTCGGCAATGGAAGCAAAAAGGATGATTCAGAAGGGAGCTACAGGGTTCGTTGCTTACCTCTTAAATAGACCAAAGGATCAGAGTAAAATAGAAGAAGTGGAGGTTATTAACGAGTTCCTAGAAGTGTTTCCCGAACACTTAAACACCTTACCACCAGACCGTGAGCTAGAATTTGTGATTGAGACAGTTCCAGGAGCCGGGCCATACTCTAAGGCACCCTACCGGATGGCACCGGCTGAACTTCAGGAGTTAAGGAAACAACTTGATGAATTGCTAGAAGCAGGTTATATCCGCCCTAGTACTTCTCCTTGGGGAGCACCTGTGTTATTTGTTAAGAAGAAAGATGGGTCGTTACGACTTTGCATCGACTACCGAGAGCTCAACAGGATGACGGTGAAAAATAAGTACCCTCTTCCTCACATCGAGGAGTTATTCGATGTACTTCAAGGATCTCAAATATACTCCAAGCTAGATTTGAGGCAAGGGTACTATCAATTGAAAATTAGAGAAGAGGATATTCCCAAGACAGCGTTCAATAGTCGTTACGGGCATTTTGAGTTCGTAGTAATGCCCTTTGGGCTAACGAACGCCCCAGCTGCATTTATGGATATGATGCATCGCATTTTTCGACCGTTTCTTGACAAGTTCGTGGTGATCTTTATTGATGATATTTTGGTCCTTTCCAAGACACCAGAGGATCACGGCAAACATCTCCGGTCAGTGCTGAGAACTTTGCTGGATCACAAGCTTTATGCAAAATTCAGCAAATGTGAGTTTTGGTTGGAAAAGATCTCGTTCTTAGGACATATCATATCTGGTTTAGGAGTTGAAGTGGATCCCTCGAAAATTGAAACGATTTTGGATTGGAAACAACCAAGGAATCCTTCTGAGGTAAGAAGCTTTTTGGGACTCGCAGGATACTATCGAAGATTCGTGCAAGATTTTTCAAAGATAGCTGCACCACTTACTCAGTTAACCAAGAAGGAAGGAAAGTTCGTATGGACAGAGAAATGCGAACAGAGTTTTCAGGAATTAAAGAAAAGATTAACTACCGCACCTATATTAACATTACCAGAAGGGAAGGAAGGTTACACCTTTTACACCGATGCTTCAAAAGAAGGGTTAGGATGCGTTCTGATGCAGCATGGAAAGGTGATAGCATATGCATCAAGAAAGCTTAAACCACATGAAGCCAACTACCCCACCCATGATTTAGAGCTAGCAGCGATCGTCTTTGCCCTTGCAAAATGGAGACATTACTTGTATAGGGTAACCTTTGAAGTGTTCACAGATCATAAAAGTTTGCGGTACTTGTTCACTCAAAAGGAACTAAATATGAGACAGAGAAGGTGGATGGAGTTTCTGGAAGATTATGATTGTACAATTCAATACCATCCTGGAAAGGCTAACGTGGTGGCTGATGCATTGAGTCGAAAGGCTAGTATAGCGCATGTCGAAGGACACCCAATAGAATGTGGAAGAAAACCAGCTCAAGTGATTCCTAGAGCTAAGTTGGCAAATCTAATAATTTCGTCACCGCTGAAGGATCGATTGATAAAGACGCAAGCTATTGACGAATGGATTAAGAAGTGTCTCAATTCCAAGGAGAAGGATGATGAGACAAAATTCAGTAAAAGTGAAGATGGAATCTTGAGATATAAGAACAGAGTTTGTGTGCCTTCAGCTATACGAAAGGAAATACTTGATGAAGCACACAAGACACGTTATACAGTACACCCTGGAGGAACGAAGATGTACCAAGATCTTAAGAAGCAGTTTTGGTGGAACGGAATGAAAAGAGACATTGCTGATTATGTTAAGAAATGCTTAACGTGTCAGAAAGTTAAAGCAGAACACCAAAAACCAGCAGGGAAGTTACAACCACTACCAATTCCTACATGGAAGTGGGAGCAAATAACCATGGATTTTGTTACTGGGTTACCTAAAGTCAAAGGAGGACAAGACAGTATATGGGTCATAGTTGACAGATTGACAAAATCAGCACACTTCCTACCAATCAAGACTACGGATAAAGTTAAATCCTTAGCAAAACTGTATCAGCAGGAAATTGTGAGATTACATGGAGTGCCGGTGAGTGTAGTGTCTGACAGAGACCCAAAGTTTACATCACAACTTTGGCAAAATGTACAAAATCTGGTGGGAACTAAGTTACATTTCAGTACAGCGGCACACCCGCAAACAGACGGACAGTCAGAAAGGTTGATTAAATATTTGGAGGATATGTTAAGAGCATGTGCTTTGGACTTTTCAGACAGTTGGAAAGATTGTTTACCCCTCGTGGAATTTGCATACAATAACAGTTATCAAGCTTCAATTCAAGCAACCCCATATGAAGCCTTATATGGAAGAAAATGCAGATCTCCATTATATTGGGATATGGATGAGACAAGGGATACCTCTGGGGGAACTCCCAGGGCCAAAGTACTCGAATGGATTGAAGGGGCTACAGAAAAGATTCGAATAATCAGGCAAAGAATGAAAGCCGCCCAGGACCGACAGAAGAGCTATGCCGATAAAAGAAGAAGGGATTTAGAGTTTGATGTGGGTGAGAAAGTGTTTCTGAAAGCATCGCCAAGGAAAGGGTTCACAAGGATTGGAAAAGGTGGAAAATTGAACCCTAGGTACATAGGACCTTTTGAGATACTTGAACGCGTGGGTCCAACAGCGTATCGTCTAGATCTACCAGCAAGCTTAACAGGAATCCATAATGTATTTCATGTATCCCAACTTCGTAAATACTTTGCTGATGAGCCACAGGTGCTGCCAGTAGAAGAAGTTCCGTTAGAACCTAATCTAACCTACGAGTTGAAGGCGGTTAAGATCCTAGACAAGAAATTCCAGGAATTAAGAAATAAAATGATTCCATTGGTTAAAGTTTTATGGAAAAGGAACGGTACAGAGGAGGTCACCTAGGAAACTGAAGAAAAGATGCAAAAACACTATCCCAAATTGTTCAGAGATCACGAAGAGAATCTGAGGACAGATTCTTCTTAAGGAGGGGAGGTTGTGACAGCCCGGTTCGGGATCGGATCAATAAAGGTAAGCTAAGGGCAACGTAATGGCATTTATAGAACTTGATCCGTATTTAAAACAATTTATATCATGCACCCCTACATGAAATAAGTGCTCATATGTGATATTAGGTGACCAAAAGGGGGAAAACTACCTTTAAACCCTAAGAGCACTATTTATTTCCGAACCAGCATTATACCGTTTTATTCAGGAGACCTTAAAGAACCTATACCTATCTTCTTAGAATATTTCAACTCTCTTTTCAATGCTTTGAGGTTTCGTTTATGTGTCCAGAGCAATTTAAGAATTTATTTTCAAATAAAAATTTCCGTCGGTAAGAAATATTTCCTTCGTTAGAATGATTTAGCCCTTGAGATCATCACCATAACGTTCCTCGTTTTTTTCTACATTTTTGGAAAGCCTTTTGGACCTTCAAATCTTATCCTAGTATTTATTTCATAATTTAACTAATTTTCGAAATTCAAGAAAATCAAATCTTCCGAAGCTTATAACTTTTAAACCGTACGTCCGATTTTGACCCGTGAGTAACCGTTTCGAAGCTAATTTTATTTCCTAGCTCTTGGGCACTTTTCCAACATCAAAAATACGCAGGAGAAAGGTGGAATTACCAGAATACCCCTGCTGTGACAATTATGTAAAGAAGGAAACCTATTTTTGGAAATTTCACAAAATACCCCACCTTAAGTCCCTAAAATAATTATTATTTGCACTCTAGTCCTTCCCTACAACTATAAATAAGTGGCTTGGGGTCTCATTTTCTCCCCCCACACCAGCCATCCTCACGCAACACTCTTCCCCCCTTAAGGTTAGTTTTCTTATTTTTTTTATGTTTTAATTAGTTTAATTTATGTTTTATTTTATGTTTTAATTTATTTATTAATTATGCTAGATTTAGGATTTAATTTATGTTTTATTTTATGCATGAATTATATGATTTAATTTATGTTTTTAAATATTCATGAATTTATGAATTATATTCTTATAGTATAGTTTATTATGAAATGTGTTACAATTTAATTTTGTGACAAATTAATTATGTGACAATTATGCTAGCATGTTATATGTTACATTTTAATTATTTTATGATCATACTTAGGTAATTTAATTTATTTCATGATTTAATTAAATGTTACATGTTATTTAATGTTACATAATTAAAGTATAACCTATAGTTTTAAATGTTACATGTTTAATTAATTGTTACATAATTACTTGACCAATTGATATATGTTATGGTATACATGTATAATATACGTATACGTATTTGATTCCAATATGTATAAATACGTGTGTACTTTCGTATAAATACTATGTGTATTTCCTTAATAAATACGTATGTACTTTTGTATAAATACCGTATGTATTCTAGTATAAATACCGCATGTATTCTTGTATAAATACTGTATAAATACGGTAGGTATCCCCGTATAAATACCGTATACATACAGTATAAATACCGTATACATACTATATAAATACACGTATACATACAGTATAAGTACAGTATACATACAGTATATATACCGTATACTTGAATAGTGACCTTTGACCTTTGACCTTTGACCCTTGACCTTTGACTTTGACTTTTGACTTTGACCTTGACCAAGAATTTTGACTTTCAACCTAATTGATCATTTCAAAGAGACGAATTCAACAGTCAAAGCCTTTTTCAAAAATTCTAAAAAACAAGGGATCAAAGTAGGTTTCAAAGTTCACATTAGGGTTGTTCTAAGACCTTAAGAACATATCCCTAAGTTTTTTATACGAGCTTTCTAATGAGACTAATCGTTTGCTCGAATTCTTTCTTCGGGAGAGATTATTCCTTGTTTAAATGTGCCGCATTCTTTTCAATCTTATACTCCAATACTTGACTATCCGCACTCAATCATGCATCATTAATCATGTGTGGGACTTAGATCCTTAAGCTCATGGTAGTCTGTCACTTACAGAAGATAATACCGAGTTCTGGGATCCGCAGGGTACCGTGTGAACCCTGTCTTCTACCAACTACCAATTTATCTAAATAAATAGGTGAGGTTAAACTATTTCAACTGGAACCATGAATATTCCTTCGTTTTCAAATGATTTCAAAATCAACGCCTTCGGGTGCAAAGATTCCTATCTTTCAAGTTAACGTTTTCCCGTTTGGGACAATGCTTCGAGTTTAAAGTCAATGATCTCTGATATACGTTCTGTTCACTGTTATACTACTTTGATTAAAGGTTCAGTCATCTGAACTCTGTGTGCTTATGCACCTTTGTTATTCTGAAAGCAAGCTTTGGAAACTTTGTTTTGTTGGGCCCTGGCGGTATGGTTAGTAGTAGACCGGGAGGCGTGCGCCAATGGCTACTATGATACTGGCCGCCGTACTGACCTTGGTGATGGTTTAATCGGAGGTTGGTTACTCCACATCGAAGGTCGGGAGAGGTGGTAAATTCCTCCCGTTTCGCACGTCACCGCGGGGTAGCTCCCTGGGCGCGACAATAAGGGGAGAAGGGGTGGTGCATGTGATTATGGGTGTTGGGATCCTAATGGATCTCGATACCAACTTTGTAAATGTTTTTGAGGAGTAAAGGATAGATATGGCCTAGCTTGCGGGCAAACTTTGGTTTTAAAGTCTGGTTCATATTTTTGAAAATATCCCGTATCCTGTTCCCCGTTTATATAAAGTATGTATGAACCAGAACCTCTGATATGTGTGCTTGTGTGTGCTTGTGAAAAATCCCATTTCAAGATAAAAGAGTTATCTTTCCGGTTTGAGAAAAGTTACTAAGAAAACCTTTCAAAATCCCACAAGTTCAACTATTCTTTATTTCTATGAATTATCTCACTTAGTCCCTTTGACTAATACCTCCACCCTGTTTTTTCTGACCTCATGGTTTCAGGTAGGCAGCCCGGCGCTTCCTAGAGGTATCTTGAAGCTGTAGGAGGTCTTTTGTTAAGTCAGGACTGCTAGTTACTTTTCCTTTGTCCTGCATAGTCGTGGTTACCTCTACCTTTACGTTGCATGTTTTACTATGAGAACTTGTTCAGGCTACGACCTGAATTGCTAGGACTCCGTTTTTGTTATGTTCCTCTGTTTTCTTTTTGGACTAATGTTTTATGTTAATATTATGGCTACTTGTTTCTGTGGTTATGCATATACTACTGTGTTGCATTCATGTTTTCAAAAGTTTAAAATTATTCTGAAATTCCGCTGCGTTGGCAACACTGGTTACTCTGATCTTTGTTATGTTCTGTCCGTTCGCCGAAGTATCTCTCGGGTAATAAAGCTTCCTAGTTACTTGGGTGATACAACGGTGCGGGGTTGTGGCGTTGGGGCGCTACATATAGTATCAATGGGTCAAAATCAAACTCAATAAATAAGGGTTAGGTTTTAAGAATATATATATATTTACATAATATATGTTTTGGCTCCAGTTGAAAACATTTTAATCCCTCACCTGAAATCTCCAAAGGCTGCAAAAGAAACTAACGCCTGACACGATCAGGGATCCTCCTTAGGAACACCTGTAACACACGTATGGCTGCAAATTATGACTCAACTTAACAACACGACTGGCTTGTACGGCTATAACATAATCACGGTCAGACTAGGGGATTAAACAAGTTAGTTAAGCACAAAAACCAAAATTAAAATTATAGGATTATTATAATATTCAGATTTGATGCAGATCAAAGTCTTTTTTGCATAAAGTGTGTCAATATAGTGAATTAATACATAGAGAGAAATATATGTTATAACAATTCCCCAAAAAGATCTCAAATGAAAGTTTATAATATTACTTTGGGAATTAATTCCTTTATAGAATAAAACAATCCAGCATGGGTTTTAGTTCCATGATCCGAAGTCAAAACTGGACATATAAATCCAAAATCAACAAATCGTATAATATATTCCTAAAAGTTTGATTATAACAAATAATAGTCTCTAAACCAAATCTTTCAATTTATATCTAGTTTAGTCTATTTGATATTTTATTGCATAAAATCATCATATTCCAATACGAAATATATCAAAATTAATTCAAAATACAATTTATATTCTCATCATTCAGATAAAAGAAAACTAGCAAAGACAAACAAATGAATTATAAAAAATTAAGCTAATCACACTTATAAGGCACGGCAAAGCCAGTCCTATAACATACATCTAAATATTGCATTAAGTCAGAAAATTTTCAACATCTTTAAAACAAAGTCTACTAATTAATATCCATATTAAATTTCGAACGATCAATTAGATTAAAGAACTTACAAACGTGAGATGCAAAAGTCTTGGAATTTCGTCCGACCCAAACTGCGGAATTTAACTTTCGAAATTTTGATGAGAAACTATCTATTTATACAGATGCTATGTTGTTCATAATTTTTGCCGACTAAGGAAACAAGAGTTATCTCTAAAATTCAAATAGGCAATTTGATCATTAAGATTATAAAATATGTTGATCCGAAATGCGACATACTCAGTCATCTACTTTCAATTTTATAAAGACACATGGGTTGATGATTATTCTTGCCTACTAATTCTATGGTAGGGTACGTGGCATTCCAATTAAGAATTGTGGCTAAGCTATACCAAATAGCTTTAATAAAATAAGAACACGTGATGCTTAAATTTGCAAATACGTACCGCTTCTTCGTCGGCTAGTTGTATACCAAAAATATAATTTGATTAAATATCCGACTATTCAACAAAGTCAATTGCATTATTTGTTTCATATTAATAAATGTTTTAAAGTGGAAAGTTATATATTATATATCTAACACAATTAATCGTACAAACAGAAATATGTATACACATAATTATAAAATCTTGTAATCATTCGTATATTCAAGAAAAACTTCAATGCAATTAATAATTTGAATCACAAATTAACAGTTACATTTAATTGAGTAATTAAACTAAAATGAATACTATCATATATATCAATACTTGAAGCACGTATTGAATACCTTAATTATAATGAATGCACATATTATTTACATAAAATCATTTCATTATTTTTTTTTTCTTCAATAGAATAATGTTTGAACATATTAGTTTCTCAACTAAGTTCTTAGACGTGCTTCAATATCTCGATTAACCCATTTATTTTTGTTGTTTTAAAATTTTGGGGCATTACAAATCATGCCTATACATACGTATCTATATAAAAACTATTTTCAAGCCTACCCATCATATTGATTTACTGCCCTATATATATATTATTGTACTACAATGTCCCTCTTAAGGAAAAATACTTTCATGCCGGAATCAACGTTTTACTAGAACATTATATATTTCAAGTCCATTTTATCAAAACATTGATTCCGGGTTATGCAAGCAAATTATTGTTCTTGATTCATGTTATGGGCCCCGGCGTGTAGCCGTGTCGAGCAATTACCCGGAAGGTATCGGGCCAAGGGTATTGTTGGTGATACGGACCGCCACCACCTCTTGGTAGTGATTTAACTGGAGGTTAGTTACTCCACGCCAAGGGATGAGGGAGAGATAGCTGCCTCCCGAATCTAGTTCGTGGTCTCTAGGGTTTGATTCCCTATTGGCATCAAGGAGTAGTGGAGTTAATATTCTTGGTTTTATTCAAGTATCGGAGCCTGATCAGCCCGATACTATTTTACCAATTATTCAAGGAGTTATGGATGGAAAGGCCTAGCTTGCGGGCATTAATGTTCTTGTTATAAATGGTTCATATTTCTACAAATATTTCAAACTACCCCTATCCCTGTTTTACAATTATTATGAACCGTTTCCTATTTGTTATATCCTATTGTTAATATTTCAGATCAAGATCTTCTTGATCATATACATATATATATATATATATATATATATATATATATATATATATATACATATATCAATAAGTTATTATACCCCCTTCACTTAGTCACTTTGACTAACCCTCTCGCCTATTTTTAAAATGCATGATTTCAGGAATCAATGAACGACAACTAGAGGTATCTTGAAGCACTACAACCGTAGGTTGGATCCGATCCTAAGAGTACACTGTCTTGAGCCTACTCTCTGCAGAAACAAACTATCTCATACTTTGTCCTTGCATATCAACCTGTTGCACTCTTTTGCGAACTACTTTGATCAATAATGATAATCCTTGCTCATTGTACGTTATCCTCCCCGTTCATAGGTAAAGTTGAATCTCTTTATCTTCCGCTGCACTGTATCACATACTCCATTCATATATTATCCTGATCGTTCGCCGTAGTATTTCCTGAATGTTGGGTCTAACCTCCACTCAGGGAGTATTGCGGTGTGGGGTTGTAGTGTTGGGGAGGCGCTACAATTAAAGTGGTATCACAGCCAGGTTACGAAAATATGGGGTTCATCATTCATAGAGTCTCATATGTACTCTCGTGTCTTTAGTGCTTAAATTGTGATCAATCACTGTTGGGGCGGCCGACCAGCATGTGATTTGTTACAATTGTAGTACTAAACCCTTCCTCGATCAAGGCAAGCATACAGTCTTAATCCACACCAAAATCCCGAGTTTTATCAAATCCTTCAGTACACTTCAAAATTACCAAATTCTAGGTAGATTCGGTTACAAGATCTACATCTCCTTCATCATACTAGTATTCCTAACTCAGGGAAGCACTTCACTTATACTTTCTAATTCGTTTAAATCTTAAGTTATTAGAATTGCTTCAAGATACCTGTAGGAATGAAAACTAACTTATTAATTTCCTGTGCCTTTATATATGCTTTATCTTCGCTGAGGCTGTTGTGTCTGTTAATTGCTATTACTTGGAAATTTTAATTTTGTGATCATCTGCACATCATTCTCAACTACCATGCATTATATTATCTCTATAAGGGTGGTTGCAGTTTAAAATTATCACCCCCAAAGTTGTTAAAGGTATGCATTCTAAACACGCCAGTTACTGATCCTGGCGCCATGCATTCATTGCATCACTTATGTGCGCATTTAAATTTCTTACTTGAACAATTACCTTATGTGTTTAAAGTAAGTCCTCCTTTGGAAACCTGTCTTATCATGAATGGAGGATACCAACATTACTTAAAGTTATTATGAAACATGAGGAGAATCTGAGGACAGATTCTTTTTAAAAGGGAAGGATTGTAACAGCCCGAAACAGGGGCAAGTTGGAAATTACGAAAATACCCCTACAACCCTCAAATTTTCCTACATTCCCGAAAGTAACTTTACTATCCAAAATTGTGACCAAAAGAATTCTCACATTATTTCGAGGATCTTGACACTCTCCGTGAACCATAATTCCCATCCTAACTCTAGTAGCACAAAAAATCGGCAAAACCCTAGCTTATAGTTCGATCGTAAATAACTCTTTACTCATCTACCTTTCGATATTCAATATTATAACCAAAACGATCCTTGAATTATTTTGTGGATTTTCATGCATTTACCAAAACTCGATTCCACTCATAGCGTATTTTATAAATATTTTCCTTTCTAAAAATTGTCATTTTATTTTAAACAATTAGCTTTCATTCAATATTCGAAATTTTACTTAAAACGTTTCTTGAAATTTTCTCTAAAATATAATAATTTTTACAACCTTTAGACTTCGTCATAGCTTCATTTATATAATTTTCTTATGATTTTCATCATCTTTAATATTCATAATTTATAAACGAAAACTCTAAATATTCCACATTTATAATCAAAACGAAGCTTACTTTTCACTCGTTCTTTCATTAATTTACTACTTCTAGTTTTCACGTCTCGACTCTTGAATAAACTTTGTACCATTTTATATTTATTTTTAGACCTTCTAGAAAGTTTTAATAAGTGGACATATTTTCCCCACATTTCCTATCTAATTACCAAGCATATGTCTAAAATATAATTCATCCACATTACCTAAGTAGCAACCAAGCATTTGTCTAGGATATGAAGCTTCCACATCTCCCCTAAACTCTTACAAATTGCAAGGTAAGTGTGACAGCCCGGTTCGGGATCGGATCAATAAAGGTAAGCTAAGGGCAACGTAAGGGCATTTATAGAACTTGATCCGTATTTAAAACAATTTATATCATGCACCCCTACATGAAATAAGTGCTCATATGTGGTATTAGGTGACCAAAAGGGGGAAAACTATCTTTAAACCCTAAGAGCACTATTTATTTCCGAACCAGCATTATACCGTTTTATTCAGGAGACCTTAAAGAACCTATACCTATCTTCTTAGAATATTTCAACTCTCTTTTCAATGCTTTGAGGTTTCGTTTATGTGTCCAGAGCAATTTAAGAATTTATTTTCAAATAAAAATTTCCGTCGGTAAGAAATATTTCCTTCGTTAGAATGATTTAGCCCTTGAGATCATCACCATAACGTTCCTCGTTTTTTTCTACATTTTTGGAAAGCCTTTTGGACCTTCAAATCTTATCCTAGTATTTATTTCATAATTTAACTAATTTTCGAAATTCAAGAAAATCAAATCTTCCGAAGATTATAACTTTTAAACCGTACGTCCGATTTTGACCCGTGAGTAACCGTTTCGAAGCTAATTTTATTTCCTAGCTCTTGGGCACTTTTCCAACATCAAAAATACGCAGGAGAAAGGTGGAATTACCAGAATACCCCTGCTGTGACAATTATGTAAAGAAGGAAACCTATTTTTGGAAATTTCACAAAATACCCCACCTTAAGTGCCTAAAATAAATATTATTTGCACTTTGGTCCTTCCCAACAACTATAAATAAGTGTGTTGGGGTCTCATTTTGTGCTCACTCCATTCTCTTCTTCTCCCCCTAGTGGCCGAAATTCCTCCCCCTTTTAAGGTTAGTTTTCTTATTTTTTTTATGTTTTAATTAGTTTAATTTATGTTTTAATTTATGTTTTATTTTATGTTTTAATTTATTTATTAATTATGCTAGATTTAGGATTTAATTTATGTTTTATTTTATGCATGAATTATGTGATTTAATTTATGTTTGTAAATATTCATGAATTTATGAATTTATATTCTTATAGTATAGTTTATTATGAAATGTGTTACAATTTAATTTTGTGACAAATTAATTATGTGACAATTATGCTAGCATGTTATATGTTACATTTTAATTATTTTATGATCATACTTAGGTAATTTAATTTATTTCATGATTTAATTAAATGTTACATGTTATTTAATGTTACATAATTAAAGTATAACCTATAGTTTTAAATGTTACATGTTTAATTAATTGTTACATAATTACTTGACCAATTGATATATGTTATGGTATACATGTATAATATACGTATACGTATTTGATTCCAATATGTATAAATACGTGTGTACTTTCGTATAAATACTATGTGTATTTCCTTAATAAATACGTATGTACTTTTGTATAAATACCGTATGTATTCTAGTATAAATACCGCATGTATTCTTGTATAAATACTGTATGTACCTTGTATAAATACTGTATAAATACGGTAGGCATCCCCGTATAAATACCGTATACATACAGTATAAATACCGTATACATACTATATAAATACACGTATACATACAGTATAAGTACAGTATACATACAGTATATATACCGTATACTTGAATAGTGACCTTTGACTTTGACCTTTGACCCTTGACCTTTGACTTTGACTTTTGACTTTGACCTTGACCAAGAATTTTGACTTTCAACCTAATTGATCATTTCAAAGAGACGAATTCAACGGTCAAAGCCTTTTTCGAAAATTCTCAAAAACAAGGGATCAAAGTAGGTTTCAAAGTTCACATTAGGGTTGTTCTAAGACCTTAAGAACATATCACTAAGTTTTTGATACGAGCTTTCTAATGAGACTAATCGTTTGCTCGAATTCTTTCTTCGGGAAAGATTATTCCTTGTTTAAATGTGCCGCATTCTTTTCAATCTTATACTCCAATACTTGACTATCCGCACTCAATCATGCATCATTAATCCTGTGTGGGACTTAGATCCTTAAGCTCATGGTAGTCTGTCACTTACAGGAGATAATACCGAGTTCTGGGATCCGCAGGGTACCGTGTGAACCCTGTCTTCTACCAACTACCAATTTATCTAAATAAATAGGTGAGGTTAAACTATTTCAACTGGAACCATGAATATTTCTTCGTTTTCAAATAATTTCAAAATCAACGCCTTCGGGTGCAAAGATTCCTATCTTTCAAGTTAACGTTTTCCCGTTTGGGACAACGCTTCGAGTTTAAAGTCAATGATCTCTGATATACGTTCTGTTCACTGTTATACTGCTTTGATTAAAGGTTCAGTCATCTGAACTCTGTGTGCTTATGCACCTTTGTTATTCTGAAAGCAAGCTTTGGAAACTTTGTTATGTTGGGCCCTGGCGGTATGGTTAGTAGTAGACCGGGAGGCGTGCGCCAATGGCTACTATGATACTGGCCGCCGTACTGACCTTGGTGATTGTTTAATCGGAGGTTGGTTACTCCACATCGAAGGTCGGGAGAGGTGGTAAATTCCTCCCGTTTCGCACGTCACCGCGGGGTAGCTCCCTGGGCGCGACAATAAGGGGAGAAGGGGTGGTGCATGTGATTATGGGTGTTGGGATCCTAATGGATCTCGATACCAACTTTGTAAATGTTTTTGAGGAGTAAAGGATGGATATGGCCTAGCTTGCGGGCAAACTTTGGTTTTAAAGTTTGGTTCATATTTTTGAAAATATCCCGTATCCTGTTCCCCGTTTATATAAAGTATGTATGAACCAGAACCTCTGATATGTGTGCTTGTGAAAAATCCCATTTCAAGATAAAAGAGTTATCTTTCCGGTTTGAGAAAAGTTACTAAGAAAACCTTTCAAAATCCCACAAGTTCAACTATTCTTTATTTCTACGAATTATCTCACTTAGTCCCTTTGACTAATACCTCCACCCTGTCTTTCTGACCTCATGGTTTCAGGTAGGCAGCCCGGCGCTTCCTAGAGGTATCTTGAAGCTGTAGGAGGTCTTTTGTTAAGTCAGGATTGCTAGTTACTTTTCCTTTGTCCTGCATAGTCGTGGCTACCTCTACCTTTACGTTACATGTTTTACTTTGAGAACCTATTCAGGCTACAACCTGAATTGCTAGGACTCCGTTTTTGTTATGTTCCTCTGTTTTCTTTTTGGACTAATGTTTAAGATAATATTATGGCTACTTGTCTCTATGGTTATGCATATACTACTGTGTTGCATTCATGTTTTCAAAAGTTTAAAATTATTCTGAAATTCCGCTGCGTTGGCAACACTGGTTACTCTGATCTTTGTTATGTTCTGTCCGTTCGCCGAAGTATCTCTCGAGTAATAAAGCTTCCTAGTTACTTGGGTGATACAACGGTGCGGGGTTGTGGCGTTGGGGCGCTACAGCTAAGGTGGTATCAGAGCCTCAAGTTGAGTAAGAAGAGACTTAACCTGGGAGCTCGGAGCATAGAGGATGTTATGGGTTTACTTGCTCTACATCTTGGTATTCATATCTGTACTTACTCTGTAGTTATGAACAGTGCGAGCCAGCTTGCTTTCACTATAGTTATGGATAGCCTGAGTCAGCGAGAGCTGGATGAGGCATATTTTGAGGAGCTTGAGTCCCCTCGTACAGTAGCAGTAGTTCGCCGTGGCAGGGCCCGTTACTATACCTGGCAGCGAGCGCAGGAGAGAGGACACCCGGGGTATTCATACCCCAATAGGGTTGTTCATCAGCTGGAGGCTGAGCGGGACGAGTACCTACAGGATAGCTTAAGATTGAGAGAGGTTCGGCTAGAGGCCATTCGCTACCATGATTTAGCAGCACAGCACCGGACTGACCGGGATATTGCTCGGGAGCATGCCAGGGAGATGGAGGCTCGACTGACAGCGGAGCGCCAGGCCAGAGCCCAGCAGGCATCCCGTATTGCACAGTTAGAGGCAGACTTGGCATATATGACTGCTGATAGAGATTTTGCTATGGAGATACACCATCGATATCAGAGCCGGATTAGGGCCAGACTTTGTGAGACTTTCTACCTTACCGATGAGCAGGCAGCTTTAGAGTACGAGGGACCAGTACACAGTGAGCCAGCTACTCCAGAGGACCCTATGGACACACATGCAGGGGAGGATCAGGAGACAGAGGGATCATCTGAGGAGGAGAGCCCATCTCCAGCACGACAGGGAGATTATGTTGCTGTGTCTGATGATAGCGATGGAGCCAGTCATAGCCAGCAGTAGAGGAGCTGAGTCCGGACCGTTGGGACTTGTATATAGAGGCAGATAGCAGTAGCATATATACTCAGCAGGTATGCAGCATATTATGACAGATAGGGTGACTTCCGACAGGTGCAGAGGGGATTATATATACCCCAGAGATCCCCGCTTTTTGGCAGATTATGACAGTTGACAGATGATGTTTTGGAGAGCTTAGGCAGCACGGGAGCAACTCGACTTAGCATCGGGTCCTCCCCCTTTTTGTCTTTTTGGTCAGATATAGCCTTTGTATAAAAGCTTTTCCAAAATTTTGCATATATGACATCATCTTTTGCGGCTTTACTCGTATCACTGCATGTTACTGTTTTCCATATTTATCATGTCATGAGTCTTAGAAGTGCTTCAAGATACCATTAGGGCCGTGCATGGATCATACCATTTTATTTTGTGCATCTATATATGTGACTATTTTCTGTTACTTGTGGATAATGATTGCTTAATTGATCAAATTGTGATACTTTGAACTGATGACTACGTGCCTAAGTGCAAATCTTGATGATTGATTGTTATATTACTGCTGTGGAATAATGAGCATATGGACCATTCTTATCGCCATGCATTATATCTGTTTGGGTGATATTATGAATACAGTGACACTATGCCCCCGAGAAAAGCTCCACGTGAACGCATTCCACCGCCACCGCCACCACCGGAAGAATTTCCCCGTCCTCCACCGATGCCGCAAGAACAACCAGAATTTGGGGAGGCCTTGAGGCAATTTGCACGGGCTTACAACTTAACTAATGAAAAGATACTTGAAAAGTTTCTCCGAATGAACCCCCAGAAGTTCTTCGGAGAGCCCAATGACCTTAAAGCTGAAAACTGGATTGCGAGCTTAGTAAAGATCTTCGAAGCTATGAATATCTTTCCGGAGGATAGAGAGCGAGTTCAATTTGCGACCTTCCTCCTGGAAGGAGCAGCGCTGAACTGGTGGAATCATACAAAGAATGTGTGGATTGAGAATGGGATAAGGTACGGCTGGACTGAGTTTGTAAGGGCATTCGAGGACAAGTTTATTCCGCAAGTCGCTCGAGATGCCCGGGAGTCTGAGTTTATGAATCTTAACCAAGGGACGCTACCTGTGGCAGAGTACGAGGCCAAGTTTGTGAGGCTGATACAATATGCACCGCATATTCTGTACGATGAGCGTAGAAAGACCAAACGCTTCATTAATGGACTTAAGTCAGAATTACGATGGGCTTTAGCACCTCTGAATCTTGAAGAATACACTCAGGCAGTTGAAACTGCTTTGAGTACTGAAGCAGCCCATAGAGAGATCAGGATGACCGCCAACCATGCGAAGCCATATCAGTCGAAACCACTACAGGGATTCAAACGCTTAGCCAATCAGTCAAATTTTAGATCAGGAAAGAGACCAATGATGGCACCCCCGCAAGCACCGTTTGCCCCTCAGAACGAGATTGAATGTGAATTCTGCCATAGGCCAGGGCATACCGAAGCAACCTGCAGAAAGAAAACTGGTCAGTGCTTCTATTGTGGAAGTCCTGACCATAAGCTCGGGAATTGTCCAAAAGTAAAGGATAGGCAGGGACAACAAGGGTATCAAGGCAAGGGTAAGGCGGTGGCGGGAAATGCAAACAAGCCAATGGTCAGAGGAAGGGCTTATGCTCTGGATGGATGCGACGAGCCAGATCCTACGGCTGTTGTGGAAGGTACGGTAAATGTTCTTGACACGCCAGTTAAGGTCCTATACGACCCTGGTGCCACGCATTCATTCATTGCATCCAAATTATGTGCACGTTTACATTTTCCACTCGAACAATTGCCATATTTTTTCGAAGTAAGTTCTCCTTTAGGAACTTGCCTTATAACGGATCAAGTATATAAATGCTGCCCCATAAGAATCAATGGTCAGCTTTACCCCGTGGATTGTTTCAAGAAGGAAGTTATCTTAGGAAGGGATGAAAGTCCCACATCAGATGAACAAGGAGGACAAACACGGATGATTTCGGCAATGGAAGCAAAAAGGATGATTCAGAAGGGAGCTACAGGGTTCGTTGCTTACCTCTTAAATAGACCAAAGGATCAGAGTAAAATAGAAGAAGTGGAGGTTGTTAACGAGTTCCTAGAAGTGTTTCCCGAACACTTAAACACCTTACCACCAGACCGTGAGCTAGAATTTGTGATTGAGACAGTTCCAGGAGCCGAGCCATACTCTAAGGCACCCTACCGGATGGCACCGGCTGAACTTCAGGAGTTAAGGAAACAACTTGATGAATTACTAGAAGCAGGTTATATCCGCCCTAGTACTTCTCCTTGGGGAGCACCTGTGTTATTTGTTAAGAAGAAAGATGGGTCGTTACGACTTTGCATCGACTACCGAGAGCTCAACAGGATGACGGTGAAAAATAAGTACCCTCTTCCCCACATCGAGGAGTTATTCGATGTACTTCAAGGATCTCAAATATACTCCAAGCTAGATTTGAGGCAAGGGTACTATCAATTGAAAATTAGAGAAGAGGATATTCCCAAGACAGCGTTCAATAGTCGTTACGGGCATTTTGAGTTCGTAGTAATGCCCTTTGGGCTAACGAACGCCCCAGCTGCATTTATGGATATGATGCATCGCATTTTTCGACCGTTTCTTGACAAGTTCGTGGCGATCTTTATTGATGATATTTTGGTCTTTTCCAAGACACCAGAGGATCACGGCAAACATCTCCGGTCGGTGCTGAGAACTTTGCTGGATCACAAGCTTTATGCAAAATTCAGCAAATGTGAGTTTTGGTTGGAAAAGATCTCGTTCTTAGGACATATCATATCTGGTTCAGGAGTTGAAGTGGATCCCTCGAAAATTGAAACGATTTTGGATTGGAAACAACCAAGGAATCCTTCTGAGGTAAGAAGCTTTTTGGGACTCGCAGGATACTATCGAAGATTCGTGCAAGATTTTTCAAAGATAGCTGCACCACTTACTCAGTTAACCAAGAAGGAAGGAAAGTTCGTATGGACAGAGAAATGCGAACAGAGTTTTCAGGAATTAAAGAAAAGATTAACTACCGCACCTATATTAACATTACCAGAAGGGAAGGAAGGTTACACCGTTTACACCGATGCTTCAAAAGAAGGGTTAGGATGCGTTCTGATGCAGCATGGAAAGGTGATAGCATATACATCAAGAAAGCTTAAACCACATGAAGCCAACTACCCCACCCATGATTTAGAGCTAGCAGCGATCGTCTTTGCCCTTGCAAAATGGAGACATTACTTGTATGGGGTAACCTTTGAAGTGTTCACAGATCATAAAAGTTTGCGGTACTTGTTCACTCAAAAGGAACTAAATATGAGACAGAGAAGGTGGATGGAGTTTCTGGAAGATTATGATTGTACAATTCAATACCATCCTGGAAAGGCTAACGTGGTGGCTGATGCATTGAGTCGAAAGGCTAGTATAGCGCATGTCGAAGGACACCCAATAGAATGTGGAAGAAAACTAGCTCAAGTGATTCCTAGAGCTAAGTTGGCGAATCTAATAATTTCGTCACCGCTGAAGGATCGATTGATAAAGACGCAAGCTATTGACGAATGGATTAAGAAGTGTCTCAATTCCAAGGAGAAGGATGATGAGACAAAATTCAGTAAAAGTGAAGATGGAATCTTGAGATATAAGAACAGAGTCTGTGTGCCTTCAGCTATACGAAAGGAAATACTTGATGAAGCACACAAGACACGTTATACGGTACACCCTGGAGGAACGAAGATGTACCAAGATCTTAAGAAGCAGTTTTGGTGGAACGGAATGAAAAGAGACATTGCTGATTATGTTAAGAAATGCTTAACGTGTCAGAAAGTTAAAGCAGAACACCAAAAACCAGCAGGGAAGTTACAACCACTACCAATTCCTACATGGAAGTGGGAGCAAATAACCATGGATTTTGTTACTGGGTTACCTAAAGTCAAAGGAGGACAAGACAATATATGGGTCATAGTTGACAGATTGACAAAATCAGCACACTTCCTACCAGTCAAGACTACGGATAAAGTTAAATCCTTAGCAAAACTGTATCAACAGGAAATTGTGAGATTTCATGGAGTGCCGGTGAGTGTAGTGTCTGACAGAGACCCAAAGTTTACATCACAACTTTGGCAAAATGTACAAAATCTGATGGGAACTAAGTTACATTTCAGTACAGCGGCACACCCGCAAACAGACGGGCAGTCAGAAAGGTTGATTAAATATTTGGAGGATATGTTAAGAGCATGTGCTTTGGACTTTTCAGACAGTTGGAAAGATTGTTTACCCCTCGTGGAATTTGCATACAATAACAGTTATCAAGCTTCAATTCAAGCAGCCCCATATGAAGCCTTATATGGAAGAAAATGCAGATCTCCATTATATTGGGATATGGATGAGACAAGGGATACCTCTGGGGGAACTCCCAGGGCCAAAGTACTCGAATGGATTGAAGGGGCTACAGAAAAGATTCGGATAATCAGGCAAAGAATGAAAGCCGCCCAGGACCGACAGAAGAGCTATGCCGATAAAAGAAGAAGGGATTTAGAGTTTGATGTGGGTGAGAAAGTGTTTCTGAAAGCATCGCCAAGGAAAGGGTTCACAAGGATTGGAAAAGGTGGAAAATTGAACCCTAGGTACATAGGACCTTTTGAGATACTTGAACGCGTGGGTCCAACAGCGTATCGTCTAGATCTACCAGCAAGCTTAACAGGAATCCATAATGTATTTCATGTATCCCAACTTCGTAAATACTTTGCTGATGAGGCACAGGTGCTGCCAGTAGAAGAAGTTCCGTTAGAACCTAATCTAACCTACGAGTTGAAGGCGGTTAAGATCCTAGATAAGAAATTCCAGGAATTAAGAAATAAAAAGATTCCATTGGTTAAAGTTTTATGGAAAAGGAACGGTACAGAGGAGGTCACCTGGGAAACTGAAGAAAAGATGCAAAAACACTATCCCAAATTGTTCAGAGATCACGAAGAGAATCTGAGGACAGATTCTTCTTAAGGAGGGGAGGTTGTGACAGCCCGGTTCGGGATCGAATCAATAAAGGTAAGCTAAGGGCAACGTAAGGGCATTTATAGAACTTGATCCGTATTTAAAACAATTTATATCATGCACCCCTACATGAAATAAGTGCTCATATGTGGTATTAGGTGACCAAAAGGGGGAAAACTATCTTTAAACCCTAAGAGCACTATTTATTTCCGAACCAGCATTATACCGTTTTATTCAGGAGACCTTAAAGAACCTATACCTATCTTCTTAGAATATTTCAACTCTCTTTTCAATGCTTTGAGGTTTCGTTTATGTGTCCAGAGCAATTTAAGAATTTATTTTCAAATAAAAATTTCCGTCGGTAAGAAATATTTCCTTCGTTAGAATGATTTAGCCCTTGAGATCATCACCATAACGTTCCTCGTTTTTTTCTACATTTTTGGAAAGCCTTTTGGACCTTCAAATCTTATCCTAGTATTTATTTCATAATTTAACTAATTTTCGAAATTCAAGAAAATCGAATCTTCCGAAGCTTATAACTTTTAAACCGTACGTCCGATTTTGACCCGTGAGTAACCGTTTCGAAGCTAATTTTATTTCCTAGCTCTTGGGCACTTTTCCAACATCAAAAATACGCAGGAGAAAGGTGGAATTACCAGAATACCCCTGCTGTGACAATTATGTAAAGAAGGAAACCTATTTTTGGAAATTTCACAAAATACCCCACCTTAAGTGCCTAAAATAAATATTATTTGCACTTTGGTCCTTCCCAACAACTATAAATAAGTGTGTTGGGGTCTCATTTTGTGCTCACTCCATTCTCTTCTTCTCCCCCTAGTGGCCGAAATTCCTCCCCCTTTTAAGGTTAGTTTTCTTATTTTTTTTATGTTTTAATTAGTTTAATTTATGTTTTAATTTATGTTTTATTTTATGTTTTAATTTATTTATTAATTATGCTAGATTTAGGATTTAATTTATGTTTTATTTTATGCATGAATTATGTGATTTAATTTATGTTTGTAAATATTCATGAATTTATGAATTTATATTCTTATAGTATAGTTTATTATGAAATGTGTTACAATTTAATTTTGTGACAAATTAATTATGTGACAATTATGCTAGCATGTTATATGTTACATTTTAATTATTTTATGATCATACTGAGGTAATTTAATTTATTTCATGATTTAATTAAATGTTACATGTTATTTAATGTTACATAATTAAAGTATAACCTATAGTTTTAAATGTTACATGTTTAATTAATTGTTACATAATTACTTGACCAATTGATATATGTTATGGTATACATGTATAATATACGTATACGTATTTGATTCCAATATGTATAAATACGTGTGTACTTTCGTATAAATACTATGTGTATTTCCTTAATAAATACGTATGTACTTTTGTATAAATACCGTATGTATTCTAGTATAAATACCGCATGTATTCTTGTATAAATACTGTATGTACCTTGTATAAATACTGTATAAATACGGTAGGCATCCCCGTATAAATACCGTATACATACAGTATAAATACCGTATACATACTATATAAATACACGTATACATACAGTATAAGTACAGTATACATACAGTATATATACCGTATACTTGAATAGTGACCTTTGACTTTGACCTTTGACCCTTGACCTTTGACTTTGACTTTTGACTTTGACCTTGACCAAGAATTTTGACTTTCAACCTAATTGATCATTTCAAAGAGACGAATTCAACGGTCAAAGCCTTTTTCGAAAATTCTCAAAAACAAGGGATCAAAGTAGGTTTCAAAGTTCACATTAGGGTTGTTCTAAGACCTTAAGAACATATCACTAAGTTTTTGATACGAGCTTTCTAATGAGACTAATCGTTTGCTCGAATTCTTTCTTCGGGAAAGATTATTCCTTGTTTAAATGTGCCGCATTCTTTTCAATCTTATACTCCAATACTTGACTATCCGCACTCAATCATGCATCATTAATCCTGTGTGGGACTTAGATCCTTAAGCTCATGGTAGTCTGTCACTTACAGGAGATAATACCGAGTTCTGGGATCCGCAGGGTACCGTGTGAACCCTGTCTTCTACCAACTACCAATTTATCTAAATAAATAGGTGAGGTTAAACTATTTCAACTGGAACCATGAATATTTCTTCGTTTTCAAATAATTTCAAAATCAACGCCTTCGGGTGCAAAGATTCCTATCTTTCAAGTTAACGTTTTCCCGTTTGGGACAACGCTTCGAGTTTAAAGTCAATGATCTCTGATATACGTTCTGTTCACTGTTATACTGCTTTGATTAAAGGTTCAGTCATCTGAACTCTGTGTGCTTATGCACCTTTGTTATTCTGAAAGCAAGCTTTGGAAACTTTGTTATGTTGGGCCCTGGCGGTATGGTTAGTAGTAGACCGGGAGGCGTGCGCCAATGGCTACTATGATACTGGCCGCCGTACTGACCTTGGTGATTGTTTAATCGGAGGTTGGTTACTCCACATCGAAGGTCGGGAGAGGTGGTAAATTCCTCCCGTTTCGCACGTCACCGCGGGGTAGCTCCCTGGGCGCGACAATAAGGGGAGAAGGGGTGGTGCATGTGATTATGGGTGTTGGGATCCTAATGGATCTCGATACCAACTTTGTAAATGTTTTTGAGGAGTAAAGGATGGATATGGCCTAGCTTGCGGGCAAACTTTGGTTTTAAAGTTTGGTTCATATTTTTGAAAATATCCCGTATCCTGTTCCCCGTTTATATAAAGTATGTATGAACCAGAACCTCTGATATGTGTGCTTGTGAAAAATCCCATTTCAAGATAAAAGAGTTATCTTTCCGGTTTGAGAAAAGTTACTAAGAAAACCTTTCAAAATCCCACAAGTTCAACTATTCTTTATTTCTACGAATTATCTCACTTAGTCCCTTTGACTAATACCTCCACCCTGTCTTTCTGACCTCATGGTTTCAGGTAGGCAGCCCGGCGCTTCCTAGAGGTATCTTGAAGCTGTAGGAGGTCTTTTGTTAAGTCAGGATTGCTAGTTACTTTTCCTTTGTCCTGCATAGTCGTGGCTACCTCTACCTTTACGTTACATGTTTTACTTTGAGAACCTATTCAGGCTACAACCTGAATTGCTAGGACTCCGTTTTTGTTATGTTCCTCTGTTTTCTTTTTGGACTAATGTTTAAGATAATATTATGGCTACTTGTCTCTATGGTTATGCATATACTACTGTGTTGCATTCATGTTTTCAAAAGTTTAAAATTATTCTGAAATTCCGCTGCGTTGGCAACACTGGTTACTCTGATCTTTGTTATGTTCTGTCCGTTCGCCGAAGTATCTCTCGAGTAATAAAGCTTCCTAGTTACTTGGGTGATACAACGGTGCGGGGTTGTGGCGTTGGGCCGCTACAGTAAGCCCCTAAATCCCAAGTATAAATACCCCTCCAAGCTCATTTACAAAACTACACCAAAATCACTCACTTTCTCTCCCTAGTTCGGCCACTCCTCTCTTCTCTAAGATATGAGTCTTGTTCTTTTATTATTTCATGCTTTATATTATGTTCTTAGTTTGATAATAATAGTAACATGCTTAGATTTAATTAAATTATGCTTTAGGAATTTATTTTATGAAATATATGCTATTTATGCTAGTTTAGGGAAAATTTAATAATATATGTGATTTTTATTTAATTAAATGCATGAGTTATGATATGAATATGTGTTTAAATAATTATGATCTTGTTTGATTAAATTCATGCCTAGAATAAATTTTCATAGAGAATTCATATATTTTGCTATATTATGCTTCAAATTTTATGTTATAAATATGAATATGATCAAGTGTGTTACATACCTTCTTTGAATATTCAAATAGGCTCAAGAACATGTTCATGTTGTTCTTGAACAATTTTAAGTGCACGTGTGATAGTGTGTGAGTGTGTGTGTTCGATTTTGTGTTATAAAGTGTTTAATTCATAAGAAATTGAATAGTAAATGTTTTAAATAGTAATTTTGACTTTTTGGTCAACACATATACAATTAATTTCGAAAATATTATTGAAATAATTATAAAATTAGTTTTGGAATTTTTAAATAAAGATTTTATCCGAATTTTCCAAAAAACGGTAAATTGTGAATTATTTTCAAAATATAACCTACATCGTCAAATTAAATTCTAAATTCCATTTCTAATGTTATAATTAAGATTATAATGTGATTAATAAATGTTTAAGTGGTTAAAGAATTCATGAAACCTGATTAATTACTTAATTTCCCTTAAACGGTTAAAATTAGAGTCTACCGGGAATTCTCTAACATGATATAGTTTATGTGTTTACTTGATGTAATCCTTTTATGCATGAACATTATGTGTTTTATGTGCTTATTTGATTAATATAAGGAACCTAGTTCTAAGCCTATAGTAGTTAATACTTTCAAGAGCACTGGAATCCACATTACCATGTCTGACTACCGGTATAGGTGAGGGTTAAATTGTTTTCAACTGGAATCATTCCTATACATACGTATCTATATAAAAACTATTTTCAAGCCTACCCATCATATTGATTTACTGCCCTATATACATATTATTGTACTACAATGTCCCTCTTAAGGAAAAATACTTTCAAGCCGGAATCAACGTTTTACTAGAACATTATATATTTCAAGTCAATTTTATCAAAACATTGATTCCGGGTTATGCAAGCAAAATATTGTTCTTGATTCATGTTATGGGCCCCGGCGTGTAGCCGTGTCGAGCAATTACCCGGAAGGTATCGGGCCGAGGGTATTGTTGGTGATACGGACCGCCACCACCTCTTGGTAGTGGTTTAACTGGAGGTTAGTTACTCCACGCCAAGGGATGAGGGAGAGATAGCTGCCTCCCGAATCTAGTTCGTGGTCTCTAGGGTTTGATTCCCTATTGACATCAAGGAGTAGTGGAGTTAATATTCTTGGTTTTATTGAAGTATCGGAGCCTAATCAGCCCGTTACTATTTTACCAATTATTCAAGGAGTTATGGATGGAAAGGCCTAGCTTGCGGGCATTAATGTTCTTGTTACAAAAGGTTCATATTTCTACAAATATTCTAAACTACCCCTATCCCTGTTTTACAATTATTATGAACCGTTTCCTATTTGTTATATCCTATTGTTAATATTTCAGATCAAGATCTTCTTTATCTTATACATATGTATATATACATATATCAATAAGTTATTATACCCCCTTCACTTAGTCACTTAGACTAACCCTCTCGCCTATTTCTAAAATGCATGATTTCAGCAATCAATGAACGACAACTAGAGGTATCTTGAAGCACTACAACTGCATGTTGGATCCGATCCTAAGAGTACACTGTCTTGAGCCTACTCTCTGCAGAAACAAACTATCTCATACTTTATCCTTTGCATGTCAACCTGTTGTACTCAGCGAACTACTCTGATCAATAATGATAATCCTTGCTCATTGTACGTTATCCTCCCCGTTCATAGGTAAAGTTGAATCTCTTTATCTTCCGCTGCACTGTATCACATACTCCATTAATATATTATCCTGATCGTTCGCCGTAGTATTTCCTGAATGTTGGGTCTAACCTCCACTCAGGGAGTATTGCGGTGTGGGGTTGTAGTGTTGGGGAGGCGCTACAATTAAAGTGGTATCACAGCCAGGTTGCGAAAATCTGGGGTTCATCATTCATTGAGTCTCATATGTACTCTCCTGCCTTTAGTGCTTAAATTGTGATCAGTCACTGTTGGGGCGGCCGAGCAGCATGTGATTTGTTACAATTGTAGTACTAAACCCTTCCTCGATCAAGGCAAGCATACAGTCTTAATCCACACCAAAATCCCGAGTTTTATCAAATCCTTCAGTACACTTCAAAATTACCAAATTCTTGGTAGATTCGGTCACAAGATCTACATCTCCTTCATCATACTAGTATTCCTAACTCAGGGAAGCACTTCACTTATACTTTCTAATTCGTTCAAATCTTAAGTTATTAGAATTGCTTCAAGATACCAGTAGGACCGAAAACTAACTTATTAATTTCCTGTGCCTTTATATATGCTTTATCTTCGCTAAGGATGTTGTGTCTGTTAATTGTTGTTACTTGGAAATTTTAATTTTGTGATCATCTGCACTGTAACGCCCCGATTTTTCCATTTTTGAATTATATAATATCTTATAAATTTCTTAACATTCAATGCATTATGTTTCCATAACTTATATGAAATTACCGTTAATGTGTAAATTACATGAAATAATATGAAATGCATTTCATCAACTTTTATGTGAAATTATATGAAATCATATCAAATTGAGAATTTATTTCATGATTTGAAAATGTCTATCACTTGAAATAATTGCCAAGTGTGATTTAATTGCTAAATTGTCCTTATGTGATTGTTCATTTAAATTAGAGGACCAAATTGCATGAATATTGTTGGACTAAAGTGAGTAAAATTGTAGAGATGAAACTTAGTTGCATGACTTAAACACTTGAGGGACTAAATTACAATTTATGGACTTTCATCAAATTCAAAAATGGTGATTCATGTAAAGGCCTTTTTCCATAATCTTCCATGACCATTTTCATCAAAATCTTCATTCATTTGCTTCCTTTGCACCGAGCCACCATCATCAAAAAGGGGAGAAAAGATTTTATCTATTTTGATCAAGTTTTCAAGGAATTTACAAGTTTTGAAGTTCAATCATCCATATCTATCATCTTCTCCCATTTCCTTTCATACAAGGTTAGTGTATGCATGAGCATGTGATTCTTGATTACATTCATGGAAGCTAGGGTATTTGATTTCATGAAATAAGTGGATTACATGTTGTTTGAAGTATGAATATATGATTAAATCATGATTTGAGACATGAATTCTTGTAGGAATTAGGCTTATGTGATGATTGATGCATGAACTTGAAGCTTATGATTCTTGATGATTTGGCTTGATTTATATGTTTAAATGAAGTTTTATTGTATCTTGAACATATATGCATATAAATTTCCAGAAAACTTGTGTTATGGTGTATGAAAATTGATGTTTTGGTTAATTGTGGTGTTTGGCCGAGACTATCCCCTGTTTCTGCTCTGTTTTTTCTCCAGAAACTGAAGGTCGCGCCCGCGACCAAAAATATGCCTAAAACTGGTCGTGCCCGCGACCCCATTTTGGCCAACTTTCGACTTTTGGGAAAATTGCATGAAAATTTCGGAAAATACTTGGTCGCGGCCGCGACCATTTTGTGAAGGGCGCGACCACCGACAGAAACTGCATTTTGTCCAACTTCGAACCAACGCCATTTTCACCTCGGTTTGAATTAGAAAACGTGCCATATAGAGTTGGAAAGGTCTTTGTGTCTAGTTTCACACCCAATAAACAAAACTCAATTCCCACTTCTAGATTTAAAGATATTCCAGTTTTCCCTCAACATGTACATTTTCTAAAATTGTCCGTTTTTGCTAAACTTTACCAAAACCTTTCATATTGCATTCTTTTCTCTTCTTTGGCTTCCTCATTTGACTTATATGAGTTATAAACATGGTTATTGATAAGTATTCTTTTAATTAACATTCCTTAATTATTATTGCATGATTGACACTAATTGAACATGTCGTGCGTCGTAATTGGTTCATTCGAGTCGAGTCTCACGTACACTTGTCCCTTGTTGCACAGATCACGGTCCGGGAGACGAGGAGAACGCTCCTTAGGGTTTCTTCTTGCTTTTGGTTGTTCGGAAAGGTGAGGTTTAATTACTAGATATATAGAACCCTTACAACCCTACGTGATGTTTTCAGCCAAAATGTATATTTATATATATATATATACCTTTCTCAAAATCTCTACCGATTGCAAATGATTTCGTGATCTATTGAATAATCGTGTTATCGTGATTGATCATGTTTTGGCGAGTAAGCATGTCGTGTTCACATGGGCCCGAGGGTAGTGTATTGAGCCAACCGGGGAAGCAAGGGCTGATGGGTAACTCTTGCACTATCCTCACCAATTTTGGGATCACCTCTGAATCCACCAGGAGGTTGGTGGAGCAAGAAATCCCGTGCGTGGGAGTCATGTTCCCGACGTACACCGTTCATGGATGGTTGGGCCTTGCAATCCCACCATCATCGGAGGAAGAAAGAGTTCGTGAAAATGCTAAGTGTGCACTAATGATCGTATGATAATTATTGAAATAAAACCTAAAGATGGTATTGTTCACTAATTGGAGTAAGGTTGGAGATTGCCCTCACTCGCCGGGCCACTGATTGAATTGAATTGAATAGATAACGTTTGCATTGATTGAATGGATTAGTTGTAATCTCGGGCGAGATCTATTCTAATATTGAACTTATATTGTTTCCTTTATTAAAAACCTTACCCGAGATTAGAACTTGCATGTTAATTGTGCTAATATTTATTTATACCCCTCGCTCAGTCCGTGTTGGACTGACACCTCAACCTTTCAGTGTTTTGCAGGTTCGTGCTAGGCGGGAGTCAGAGTCCTGTTCTGTTTTCAGTCGAGTCTAGCACTACACGTTCATGTTTTGTATCTATTACTTTTGGACATGTTATGTAGTTTGGGAGATGATAATGTTTTGATATATGGAGTTAGAAGATAGTATAACTTGAATACTTGGAAATTAATATTGAAAGTTATTATGCTTCCGCTGGTTTAATTGCATTGTGGTTTTCCGGTTGAGGTTAGTCCCGCCTAGCTAGCTTGATTTTTTTTTCTTTGTCACCCGTTCGCTAAAGTTTGGTTCATATACGGATTACTCATTTCGTATGTGGACTAAGCTATAGTGCGGGGGTGTGGCACCCATACGTGAAGGGTGCTACATCTTAAGTGGTATCAGAGCCCGGTTGTAAAACCGAGGTTCTAGTGTCGTGTCCCGTGAGTTTAGGTCGTACGGCATAGGATTAATTGTTAACTTGAAAGTCTTGTATCCTACTTGAACTTACTTGAATTACTTGAACTTATTTGAACTAGTTGAAATATGTGAAGTATGTGCTTTATTTGTATTTTATGGACTCAATTGCACCCATTTGCATGTACTAAACAACCATGCATACTTAGTGTTTTGTCTACAGGATGCCTCGTGGATGACCTTGTCGAGAGCGTTCTCCGGGTCACAGACATCATCACCGTGACCATTCTCCTCGTGCTCCTCCACCCCCTCCGGGTCAGCCTCAAGATTTTCTTGATTCGGTGGTGCGTCTTGTTGATCAAAGAATAAGAAATTATGTACCTCCAGCACCACCTGTGCCACCAGCACAACCGGAGACACCTATTTCTACTATACTTCGAGAGCTTCAAAACCACCACCCTCCTAAGTTCTTTAAGGGTAATGATATTCAGGCGGAGATTTGGCTGAAAGAAATAGAAAGAATCTGGGAGTTGATTCCTTGTAAGTCTCGGGAGAAAGCTCACCGCACTATCACATTGATACAAGGTGAAGCATATTCTTGGTGGGAGAGCACGAAAATTGTGTTGGAAGCTGCGGGTGAAGAGATTTCCTGGGAGGTGTTTGTTAGGGAATTTAAGAATAAGTTTATACCCCCAGTTTCCCAGACTCGTAGATTGAAGGAATTCACTAATTTAAAACAGGGAGAAATGTCCGTTTCCGAGTACATATCCGAGTTTGAAAGGTTGTCTCGCTATGCACCCAATATAGCGAGTTTGAATGGTCATAGATTCTTTTTAAGGGGGAAGGATTGTAACAGCCCGAAACAGGGGCAAGTTGGAAATTACGAAAATACCCCTACAACCCTCGAATTTTCCTACATTCCCGAAAGTAATTTTACTATCCAATATTGTGACCAAAAGAATTCTCACATTATTTCGAGGATCTTGACACTCTCCTTGAACCATAATTCCCATCCTCACTCTAGTAGCATAAAAAATCGGCAAAACCCTAGCTTATAGTTCGATCGTAAATAACTCTTTACTCATCTACCTTTCGATATTCAATATTATAACCAAAACGATCCTTGAATTATTTTGTGAATTTTCATCCATTTACCAAAACTCGATTCCACCCATAACATATTTTATAAATATTTTCCTTTCTAAAAATTGTCATTTTATTTTAAACAATTAGCTTTCATTCAATATTCGAAATTTTACTTAAAATGTTTCTTGAATTTTTCTCTAAAATATGATAATTTTTACAACCTTTAGACTTCGTCATAGCTTCGTTTATATAATTTTCTTATGATTTTCATCATCTTTAATATTCATAATTTATAAACGAAAACTCTAAATATTCCACATTTATAATCAAAACGAAGCTTATTTTTCACTCGTTCTTTCATTAATTTACTACTTCAAGTTTTCAATTCTCGACTCTTGAATAAATTTTATACCATTTTATATTTAATTTTAGACCTTCTAGAAAGTTTTAATAAGTGGACATATTTTCCCCACATTTCCTATCTAATTACCAAGCATATGTCTAAAATATAATTCATCCACATTCCCTAAGTAGCAACCAAGCATTTGTCTAGGATATGAAGCTTCCACATCTCCCCTAAACTCTTAGAAATTGCAAGGTAAGCCCCTAAATCCCAAGTATAAATACCCCTCCAAGCTCATTTACAAAACTACACCAAAATCACTCACTTTCTCTCCCTAGTTCGGCCACTCCTCTCTTCTCTAAGGTATGAGTCTTGTTCTTTTATTATTTCATGCTTTATATTATGTTCTTAGTATGATAATAATAGTAACATGCTTAGATTTAATTAAATTATGCTTTAGGAATTTATTTTATGAAATATATGCTATTTATGCTAGTTTAGGGAAAATATAATAATATATGTGAATTTTATTTAATTAAATGCATGAGTTATGATATGAATATGTGTTTAAATAATTATGATCTTGTTTGATTAAATTCATGCCTAGAATAATTTTTCATAGAGAATTCATATATTTTGCTATATTATGCTTCAAATTTTATGTTATAACTATGAATATGATCAAGTGTGTTACATACCTTCTTTGAATATTCAAATAGGCTCAAGAACATGTTCATGTTGTTCTTGAACAATTTTAAGTGCACGTGTGATAGTGTGTGAGTGTGTGTGTTCGATTTTGTGTTATAAAGTGTTTAATTCATAAGAAATTGAATAGTAAATGTTTTAAATAGTAATTTTGACTTTTTGGTCAACACATATACAATTAATTTCGAAAATATTATTAAAATAATTATAAAATTAGTTTTGGAATTTTTAAATAAAGATTTTATCCGAATTTTCCAAAAAACGGTAAATTGTGAATTATTTTCAAAATATAACCTACATTGTCAAATTAAATTCTAAATTCCATTTCTAATGTTATAATTAAGATTATAATGTGATTAATAAATGTTTAAGTGGTTAAAGAATTCATGAAACCTGATTAATTACTTAATTTCCCTTAAACGGTTAAAATTAGAGTCTACCGGGAATTCTCTAACGTGATATAGTTTATGTGTTTACTTGATGTAATCCTTTTATGCATGAACATTATGTGTTTTATCTGCTTATTTGATTAATATAAGGAACCTAGTTCTAAGCCTATAGTAGTTAATACTTTCAAGAGCACTGGAATCCACATTACCATGTCTGACTACCGGTATAGGTGAGGGTTAAATTGTTTTCAACTGGAATCATGCCTATACATACGTATCTATATAAAAACTATTTTCAAGCCTACCCATCATATTGATTTACTGCCCTATATACATATTATTGTACTACAATGTCCCTCTTAAGGAAAAATACTTTCATGCCGGAATCAACGTTTTACTAGAACATTATATATTTCAAGTCCATTTTATCAAAACATTGATTCCGGGTTATGCAAGCAAAATATTGTTCTTGATTCATGTTATGGGCCCCGGCGTGTAGCCGTGTCGAGCAATTACCCTGAAGGTATCGGGCCGAGGGTATTGTTGGTGATACGGACCGCCACCACCTCTTGATAGTCGTTTAACTGGAGGTTAGTTACTCCACGCCAAGGGATGAGGGAGAGATAGCTGCCTCCCGAATCTAGTTCGTGGTCTCTAGGGTTTGATTTCCTATTGACATCAAGGAGTAGTGGAGTTAATATTCTTGGTTTTATTGAAGTATCAGAGCCTGATCAGCCCGATACTATTTCATCAATTATTCAAGGAGTTATGGATGGAAAGGCCTAGCTTGCGGGCATTAATGTTCTTGTTACAAACGGTTCATATTTCTACAAATATTCCAAACTACCCCTATCCCTGTTTTACAATTATTATGAACCGTTTCCTATTTGTTATATCCTATTGTTAATATTTCAGATCAAGATCTTCTTTATCATATACATATGTATATATACATATATCAATAAGTGATTAAACCCCCTTCACTTAGTCACTTTGACTAACCCTCTCGCCTATTTTTAAAATGCATGATTTTAGGAATCAATGAACGACAACTAGAGGTATCTTGAAGCACTACAACCGTAGGTTGGATCAGATCCTAAGAGTACACTGTCTTGAGCCAACTCTCTGCAGAAACAAACTATCTCATACTTTGTCCTTGCATGTCAACCTGTTGTACTCTTTTGCGAACTACTTTGATCAATAATGATAATCCTTGCTCATTGTACGTTATCCTCCCCGTTCATAGGTAAAGTTGAATCTCTTTATCTTCCGCTGCACTGTATCACATACTCCATTCATATATTATCCTGACCGTTCGCCGTAGTATTTCCTGAATGTTGGGTCTAACCTCCACTTAGGGAGTATTGCGGTGTGGGGTTGTAGTGTTGGGGAGGCGCTACAATTAAAGTGGTATCACAGCCAGGTTGCGAAAATCTGGGGTTCATCATTCATAGAGTCTCATATGTACTCTCGTGTCTTTAGTGCTTAAATTGTTATCAATCACTGTTGGGGCGGCCGACCAGCATGTGATTTGTTACAATTGCAGTACTAAACCCTTCCTCGATCAAGGCAAGCATACAGTCTTAATCCACACCAAAATCCCGAGTTTTATCAAATCCTTCAGTACACTTCAAAATTACCAAATTCTTGGTAGATTCGGTCACAAGATCTACATCTCCTTCATCATACTAGTATTCCTAACTCAGGGAAGCACTTCACTTATACTTTCTAATTCGTTCAAATCTTAAGTTATTTGAATTGCTTCAAGATACCAGTAGGACCGAAAACTAACTTATTAATTTCCTGTGCCTTTATATATGCTTTATCTTCGCTAAGGATGTTGTGTCTGCTAATTGTTGTTACTTGGAAATTTTAATTTTGTGATCATCTGCACATCATTCTCAACTACCATGCATTATATTATCACTATAAGGGTGGTTGCAGTTTAAAATTGTCAACCCCAAAGTTGTTAAAGGCATGCATTCTAAACACGCCAGTTACTGATCCTGGCGCCATGCATTCATTGCATCCCTTATGTGCGCATTTAAATTTCTTACTTGAACAATTACCTTATGTGTTTAAAGTAAGTCCTCATTTGGAAACCTGTCTTATCATATGAATGGAGGATACCAACATTACTTAAAGTTATTATGAAACATAAGGAGAATGTGAGGACAAATTCTTTTTAAGGGGGAAGGATTGTAACAGCCCGAAACAGGGGCAAGTTGGAAATTATGAAAATACCCCTACAACCCTCGAATTTTCCTACATTCCCGAAAGTAATTTTACTATCCAATATTGTGACCAAAAGAATTCTCACATTATTTCGAGGATCTTGACACTCTCCGTGAACCATAATTCCCATCCTAACTCTAGTAGCATCAAAAATCGGCAAAACCCTAGCTTATAGTTCGATCGTAAATAACTCTTTACTCATCTACCTTTCGATATTCAATATTATAACCAAAACGATCCTTGAATTATTTTGTGGATTTTTATGCATTTACCAAAACTCGATTCCACCCATAGCCTATTTTATAAATATTTTCCTTTCTAAAAATTGTCATTTTATTTTAAACAATTAGCTTTCATTCAATATTCGAAATTTTACTTAAAACGTTTCTTGAATTTTTCTCTAAAATTTGATAATTTTTACAACCGTTAGACTTCGTCATAGCTTCGTTTATATAATTTTCTTATGATTTTCATCATCTTTAATATTCATATTTTATAAACGAAAACTCTAAATATTCCTTATTTATAATCAAAACGAAGCTTATTTTTCACTCGTTCTTTCATTAATTTACTACTTCAAGTTTTCGCTTCTCGACTCTTGAATAAATTTTATACCATTTTATATTTATTTTTAGACCTTCTAGAAAGTTTTAATAAGTGGACATATTTTCCCCACATTTGCTATCTAATTACCAAGCATATGTCTAAAATATAATTCATCCACATTACCTAAGTAGCAAACAAGCATTTGTCTAGGATATGAAGCTTCCACATCTCCCCTAAACTCTTAGAAATTGCAAGGTAAGCCCCTAAATCCCAAGTATAAATACCCCTCCAAGCTCATTTACAAAACTACACCAAAATCACTCACTTTCTCTCCCTAGTTCGGCCACTCCTCTCTTCTCTAAGGTATGAGTCTTGTTCTTTTATTATTTTATGTTGTATATTATGTTCTTAGTATGATAATAATAGTAACATGCTTAGATTTAATTAAATTATGCTTTAGGAATTTATTTTATGAAATATATGCTATTTATGCTAGTTTAGGGAAAATATAATAATATATGTGAATTTTATTTAATTAAATGCATGAGTTATGATATGAATATGTGTTTAAATAATTATGATCTTGTTTGATTAAATTCTTGCCTAGAATAATTTTTCATAGAGAATTCATATATTTTGCTATATTATGCTTCAAATTTTATGTTATAAATATAAATATGATCAAGTGTGTTACATACCTTCTTTGAATATTCAAATTGGCTCAAGAACATGTCCATGTTGTTCTTGAACAATTTTAAGTGCACGTGTGATAGTGTGTGAGTGTGTGTGTTCGATTTTGTGTTATAAAGTGTTTAATTCATAAAAAATTGAATAGTAAATGTTTTAAATAGTAATTTTGACTTTTTGGTCAACACATATACAATTAATTTCGAAAATATTATTAAAATAATTATAAAATTAGTTTTGGAATTTTTAAATAAAGATTTTATCCGAATTTTCCAAAAAACGTTAAATTGTGAATTATTTTCAAAAAATAACCTACATTGTCAAATTAAATTCTAAATTCCATTTCTAATGTTATATTTAAGATTATAATGTGATTAATAAATGTTTAAGTGGTTAAAGATGTAAACACCCCGTATTTTCGGAGCAAGATACGATGTCGTTTTCGTACGATTAGAACGTTATTTATTTAACTTTGCACGTGCTTGAATTGATTTATATCATGCTTTAATTATTTAATTGACTCAATTGCAATCTTATGCAAATGTGTGGACTTAATTGAAATATGTATTTAGTGCCTAATTGCTCTTTAATTTAAATTATGTGGGTTAAGTTGTAATTATCAGACGTTGGGGATCGTTTTCTAATTATGAGAAATCAAATTGGACTTAAACGTATACTACTTTAAAACCTTGGGGATGCTTTTATAATTATCGAAACTTTAATTGGGCTTGATCTAAATCCTACTTTAAAATCTTATTCCAGAACCGGATATTATATGTCCAAGGAAGGACACTTTTTCTAACCAAAATTCACACTTGCTGAACTTCGCGTATAACTTATGATCCTTTAAAGCTCTTAACACTTTACGAAGGTGTTCAGCATGTTCTTCTGGGGTTTTTGAGAATACCAGAATGTCGTCAATAAAGATGACCACAAACTGATCCAAATATGGTCGAAACGTTCGGTGCATTAAATCCATGAATGCAGCTGGGGCATTGGTTAACCCAAAAGGCATTACTACAAATTCGAAGTGACCGTAGCGAGTATTAAAAGCAGTCTTTGGAATATCCTCCTTTTTAATCCTCAGCTGATAATACCCTTGCCTTAAATCCAACTTGGAGTACACTCGCGATCCTTGAAGAATATCGAACAGTTCTTCAATATGGGGAAGAGGGTATTTGTTCTTGACAGTCATACGATTGAGTTCTCGATAATCAATACATAATCGTAATGATCCGTCTTTCTTTTTGACAAATAGCACAGGCGCTCCCCATGGGGATGTGCTAGGACGGATGTATCCTGAGGCTAACAACTCATCAAGTTGTTTTCTCAACTCTTGGAGCTCGGCTGGAGCCATTCGATAAGGTGTTTTTGAGAATGGCTCAGCTCCAGGGACTAAATCAATTACAAATTCTAGTTCCCTGTCAGGAGGTAATGAATTCAGATGCTCAGGAAAGACATCAGTGAATTCTTTTACCACCTCTACTTCCTCAATCTTCAGCTGATCTTTAGGCCTATTTAACAGATAGGCAATGAATCCAGTAGCTCCATTACTCACTAACTTCTTAGCTTCAGCAGCTGTAACCCATGATACCGACTCAGATTTTCCTTTTGATCCAGAGCTATCACCTTTTCCTAAGGTGACCTCTTTCTTGAAACAATCCAACTTAGCATGGTACTTGCTAAGCCAATCCATTCCCAGAATAATTCCATATCTTGACATCGGTAATTCTATAAGATCTATTGGATAGTATTGGGTACCAATTCTTATAGGACAGCGTTTATATCCTCTATCCGTAGTAAAACAAACTCCCAAAGGAGAACTTATTTCGAGCATATAAGACAATGATTCAAGTGGAAAATTGAAATGCACACATAATTCAGATGCAATAAATGAATGCGTGGCGCCAGGGTCATATAAAGCAATAACTGGCGTGTTTAGAATGTGTACCGTACCATCAACAACCTTGGTAGGATCGGGATCCTCACTGCCCTCCATAGCATAAGCACGTCCCTTAACTACTGGTCTTCCAGGAGCCTTAGCTGGAACCTTTCCTTTATTCCACTGTTGTGGTCTCTTTGGGCATTCTAAGTACTGATGTTCAGGGCTCCCACACCATGTACAGACTCCAGCTTTCTTACGACAATCCTTCTCAGTGTGCCCACGCTTCTGGCAATATTCACAGACAATCTCTTCTTGAGGTTTTGGGAATGTTTGTTGGGGTCGGGACCATGATTGCATCGGTTTCTTTCCTGGATTTGGCTTTGCTGGTCCAGCAGGTCGTTTAGATCCTTGAATTGGCTTGTAGAAGGATCCAGGACGGCTATTAGCTATACGAACCTCTTTATGTGTAGCTTCTGTCTTCATAGCCGTTTCCACTGCCTTAGTATAGATTTCCAACTCAAATGGAGCTAAAGCCCACCTAAGATCCGACTTAAGTCCCTTAATGAATCGCTGAGTCTTCCGACGTTCATCATGAAGGATGTGTGATGCATATTGGATCAATCGGATGAACTTGGCCTCATACTCAGCTACAGACATATTGCCTTGTACTAATTCCATGAATTCTGCCTCTCTAGCATCCCTAACTATCTGAGGGATATATTTGTCTTGAAACACTTTGACAAAGTCTACCCACCTATAATTAACTTGATCTTCTGCCCATACACGCTTGATATAATTCCACCAACTTAATGCTGCTCCTTCTAACATAAAAACTGCAAACTGGATTCTTTCTGGTTCTCCTGGGGAAATACTCATGGCTTCGAAGATCTTTTCTATGCTAGCTATCCAATTCTCTGCTTTTACATCACTGGGTTCTCCAAAGAACTTTGGCGGGTTCATTCGTAGAAATTTTTCCAGAGTCTTTTCATTATTTCCCTTTGTTCCATTAGCACAAGTTTGCACTATCTCTTTCAAAGCATCTACTAATTCAGAGTTTCCTCCTGCCGAGGATGCGCCTTCGTGTGGGGAAGTGTTGTCTTGAGCAACTCTTCGAGGAGACATATTGATTTGCAGTTGCTTTATGAAGAATATAATGCATGATGGTTAAGAATGTGTTGCATATAATCACATAAATACATGTTTCAGATAATATCAAGCAATAGATATCATATCACACAGGTTTAGTAAAGTAATGCGCAAAATTAAACAGGGCAGCATTTAAAAGAGTGCAAAAATATAATAACAAGTAAAGGTGCAGGAAAATAAAATACTCACTCACGGTCCTGCCGGTATCTTGAAGCATTTCTAACTCGTAATGCAATAAGTATGAAAGCAGTAAATGTGAGATATAACTGCAAAAGTGGGCTATATATATGCATCAAGTTTGAGAGCTATAGCTACAACTACAAAAGGCAAAAATGGGGTGGACCTGATCTAAGTCAAGTTACACCCTACAAAGCTCTCAACTCTCTCATCTCCGTCAGGCTAGCTGCGTCAGCTGCTATGTCAAAAAGGGAAGGTCCTCTACTGACTGATCTGTACAACCTCCCACTGATACTACTCCTATATATACCAAGCTCCATAATAATGTCAATCTAATCATGCTGATCACTGTCCACAACCTCACCTCGAATAGGGCTCCAACCGTCGCCCTGCTGGTCCTCCTCTGAATCCTGCTCATCCTCCTCAGGCTCCTGCTCAACCTCTGCCTCACCTCCGGGCTCCTCCTCCTCGGGCTCAGCTGCTGCATCCTCTCCCTGATCCATCATCTCCTCAACAGCCTGTACACCAGACATGTGATAGGCACCGGCCAGGCGGCTCCGAATACAAGAGCGGTAACGCTGATATAGGGTCCGGGCGGCATTCCTGGAAAGAGTCATAGTAGCTAGATCCTGCTGTAAGGTCGCCACCTGCGTGACAAGATCGGCGTTCTCCTGCTCTAATGTGGCTGTCTGCTGCTGAGAAAAATTCCTACTCACAGCATTCTGTAAGGCTAAATCAAGATGTCTAGCAGACTCCAGCTGATACTCATGAGCCATCTGTGCCTCCATATAATATGCATCTCGCTCCGACTCAAGTATATGCACTAAGCGGTTCGGGTAAGCATGCCCAACTCTACCTGCTCTACCTCCCCGAACTACATGTCTCGCCCTCTGCCAAGTGTAATAACGTATAGGACTCTCACGGCGAGATACTGCTATAGTGTGTGGGGCCTCGTACTCCTCAAGCCAGGTATGATGTGCGTTCCCGGGTTCCTGATTCTCCATTGCTATATAAAGAAACACTTAGAGTGAATTCTACAGTTCAAGTACGAAACGAGCATTCTCCCAGCATTTATAGGTTAAGTCTCTTCTTAACCAAACCTGATGCTCTGATACCACCTTAAGCTGTAGCGCCCCCTAACACTACAACTCCCGCACCGTACTATCCTCGAGTGGATGTGAGACCTAGCACCCGAGAAATACTACGGCGAACGGTATAGACAGTACTTAAACAGAGCGTAGGGTAAAATGCAGCGGAAGATAAAAGAATTTAAAATTTGCAACAAGCAGCATGATAACACACAAAATAGTGCATGATATTGTAAGGGGTAACATAATAGTGTAGTGTACGGAGTTAATGTATAAGAGCAATTTATTAGCAATATATACATGATCAGGATTAAATGCTCTTAATCTAAACCTGATCTAATAAATATGACACCTATAGCTTCAAGATACCTCTAGGTGTCGTTGTCCTCGCTCCCTGAAATCATGTATTTAAAAACAGGCGAGGTATTAGTCAAAGTGACTAAGTGAAGGAAGTATTAGATTTAGATATATATATAGTTATATATATAGATATATATGTATATATAAAATCATAGCAATAGAATATAGCAAATATAATACGGTTCATAAGTGAGAAACCGGGATAGGGGTATTTGGAGTTTATTTATAATGATGAACCGTTTAATAAAAGATTTGTACCGCCTGCAAGTAAGGCGTCTCCCTCCGATCTCCTTAAAATATTTGTAAAACAGTACCGGGCTGATCAAGGCACCAGTACTTTAATAAAACTAAATATGATAATAACTCCGCAACACCGTAGTGTCAGTAGGGGAGCAAACCCTACCGACGATATGTATATATGTGGGAGGAAGCTATCTCTCCCAGGGAGGTTGTCTCCCTTGTAAGTCTCTTGGCGTGGAGTAACTAACCTCCAGCTAAACCACTACCAAGAGTTGGTGGCGGTCTGTGGCACCAACAATACTCTCGGCCCGTTACCTTCCGAGTATTGCTCGACACAGCTGCACGCCGGGCCCATTTTGATAAATAATAATGATAATTGACTTGCTTGGTCGGGAATCAGTTCTTAATATTAATAGGACTGAAATATATAATGTCCGTATAAGATCCTGATTCCGACTTATTGGTATTTTCCTCATAAAGAGGAATATGTACAATATTGATATATATATATATATATAGATAGGAAATCAAATAATAGATAGGTTTGGAAATCCTTTTATAATTAGATATAGATATAAACATGATTCCAGTTGAAAATGTTTTAATCCTCACCTAGTATGGAAATTCAGATAGTGTGGAACGGATCCCACTGTTCAGTGTAATTGTTGCCTGAAAATAATTACTACCAACTTAGAACTAGGTTCTTATTATTCTAATCACATAATCACATAAGGTTTAGGAAATATAACATATTAGGAAATTCTTATAACATTTAGAAATTATTTTCCCGGTAAAATTTAATTTTAACTGTTTAAGGAAAATTAATAAATTAATTAAGTTTCAAAAACTCTTTAACCATTTAAATATTTATTAATCATGTTGTGACCTTAATTATAGCATTAGGAATTAAATTTAGAATTTAATTCAACAATGTAGGTTGATTTTGAAATTATTTTACAATTTTATTAATTTTTGAATTAATTTGGAAAAATAATTATTTAAAATTCCAAAATCATATTTTATAATTAAAATTAAATTAATTTCGAAATTAAGTAATTAAATGTTGACCAAAAGTCAAAATTACTATTAAAAACATTTACTATTCAATTTCTTGTGAATTAAACACTTAATAACACAAAATTAAACACACACATACACACACTATCACACGAGCACATAAATTTGGTTCAAGAACATTATGAATGTGTTCTTGAGCTCATGAAGATGTTCATACTAGTTCATGATCACATTCAACAAAATTTTGAATTCATATCATATAATTAAATTCATATGTAACACTTTAATAATAAATTAAATCTAATTAAATTATTCTAAGCATAAATTTAATCAAGTAAGAACATAATTATTTAAATACATAATCATGCTACAACATATCATAATTCATGCAATTAATTAAATACAATTCCATAATGTAGGCACATTATAATTAAAACTAACAATTAAGCATATATTTCATAAAATAAAATACCTAAAGCATAATTTTATTATTCCTAAGCATGCTACTAATATTATAATATTAAAAACATAACATAAAGCATGAAATAATAAAAGAAAATTGCACCTTATGAGAGAAAGGGAGAGGGTCACGAGAGGGAGAGAGAGATGTGGGAGATTTGTGTGATTTTTGTGCTATGCTTCTAAGGGTATTTATAGGTATGTCTTGGGGGCTTATGTTGCAATTATGAAGAGTTAATTACATGAATCATATAGTGAATAAGCTAGGTTCATTTATTAGGGGGGTTTAGTTGTATACTTAGGTGTATATTTGAGATATAATTAATTAATCTAATAATCATGACACAATAAAAATAATTCTAAAATAGGATGAAAATGGTAATAAATTCGTAGAAGAACGTCTAGGGTTTAGTTTGAAATGAGAGAAATTTCAAAAGAAAGAGAATCGAAAGAGCTTTCTAATGGTTATAAATACTTAACGTTTGAACTTCTACATTTAAAGTAGTAGTCGTTCGGGAATTTTGAAAAATACAATAAAATTCATAAACGAAGCTAGAATGTGAATTGATTTCCAAGAAAATGTCCATGATTCTTGAAATAATTCAAGGATCATTTTGACTGTAATATTGTATACCAAATGTTGGACGGTTTGAAAATTAGTTTTTACGGTAGAAATAGTACTTCGGGAAAATAAAGAGAAATTTATAAATCGAGTTAGGATTTGAACTAGAGTTTGGAAAAGATCCTAAAATTCATAAAATAATCCAAGGATCGTAATGGTTATAATATTGTATAGGAAAAACATTGAAATTCAGAAATTTCTAATTTAGGCCAAAACTAGGGTTTTTCGGCCGGTTTTGATTTCTACGGAAGCTACGTTAAGAATTAGGGTTTGGAAATCATACCAAAATTCATAAAATTTTGCAAGGATTCTATCGAGCCCAATATCGAATAGGTAAAAGTGTTTCGAAAATTCCTACAATTAAAAATGAATAGTAACTAGGGACCTAAATGGAATTTTCAACAATCAAATTTTCAAAACATATTTTGGGATGATAAAAGCTATGATGTGAGTTTGGAAAATATAGAAATCAACTTTCTAAGGTTTCTTAAGGTTAGGTAAAGGTTTAGGGTTCGGTGAATGAATAGTGATATGATTCTCTCAAAAAGGCACAAATCGTAAATCATAACATAAATGCACATAATTCACGTAAAATGGAATGTGTAATGGACTAAGGCTATAAACGCTTTCCTCTTAACCCTTTACTTACCCATACTATCCTGATCTTGAAAATCCGGGCTGTTACAGCCGCCGTGCCGTCTCCACCGTTGGTCACCATTTCAGGCGACCACCACCACCACCACACTAGCTAAGCTCTGCTGTTCTCTCTCTCGGCTGTAGAACCAGAGACGCCGCCGAACCACCACCACCCTAACTTCTGCCTCAACCGAAGGAGAAGCCACAAAACACAGCGACTTCAGCCCTGTTCCTTGGCTGCGACGACAACCGTAGTGATTCCCACATATCTGGGCACGAGACCGGCACGCGACCACCGCCGCAATGGGGTCCAGGTCCAGCAACCCCAACTCGGTTCTGCCGGCCCTGCTCTACCGTCGTTGCGAGAATTCCCTTTTCCTTATTTCCGGAAATGTGAGCCTAACTGATTTCATTTGTTTCTTGATTAACTGTAAATTATCTTCAAAGTTATATACTGTATTTATGTAATTCAGTTTTGTTAAGTGATTTTTAAAGTTTGTTTTATATAATTATGAATCGCATCTCATATTGAGTGTTTAAGCTTGGAACCGAAAACATTTTTGTGGTATTTGATGGTGCAGATTTAGTCTTCTAGGCTATGTTTATGTGTTGACGGTAATGGGAATGATAGATTTTGGGTTAATTTTGACTCAGTGACCTTGATAACTATGGTGTAATCGAACTGATCTTTAATAACCGTAAAGTTGGGATGAATTGGAGATTTGCAACTGCGATTTAAGCGAGATGGTTTAATTAGATGTGTATTTTAAATGATCTAATCGGGTATGGTAATTTAGTCTAGTTATTGAATAAAATAGATAAAAATACGTTTTAAGCGTGATGCTGCTGAATTTCAAAATCTGTTGCTGCAATGAACTGGTTTAATAACTTGTGAATTTGTGTGTGTGGTGTCGTGTGGGTGCGTGAGAGTTGGTATATATATATATATGTATGTACAAATAAATCTGAATACATATATTAAATATATGTTATAATTGAATTTGTGAGATTGTATTGAATTAGGATTTTGAGCGTGTGTGTGTTGTATGTCATGTGAAATTCATAAGATCCTTAATTGAATTGGATGTTGGTAATTAATGTGCTGATAACAAATGAATTGTTTGAGAAACACTTGTTTTGTAATTTTCTAAAATGGGCTAAGCAAGAATTGTAATATCTTTATAACTAATTCTGGAGTTAGTGTGTTGTGCATGTGAATCTGCGTGCTGTTGTGTGTATGCGTGAGTGATATTATATCTATATATATATATATAAATATAAAATTTTGTAATGTCAGCTACTAATGCATCTAATTTTTTTAAATAGGATTTAGTACTGACCTTGAGTAATATTATTAGTTAGTGGATTAAAACTTCAATTAAGAAACTCTTGAACTAATTATTGATCCGTTGGAATTGTGATCAAGTATGAATTGTATGTAGTGATTAGTATGTACCATAATGATCCACCCTTGAGGAATTAGACGACATACATGTATTAATCCAAATTAAACCGAGTGTTTGAGCATAAGTTTACTTAATATGATTTGATTGATCCTTAAATTGCTAGAACATTTTATTGCCATCGATCATGCATTTATGTCTCGTATATGATCTAGTTACTTGTTTACTGATTGTGGAATATTAATTGTATGCATGAACATTTTCATGACATCCTTGTAAACTCTGTGTACATATCATATCAATGCTTGTCCTCTTATAATCATCGCCGTGCGTCTATGTGGTTTATGTTTGAGTCGTGTCTCATGAGTACGCTGTACTTCCTTTTCTGTACAGTGATCTCCAGGGCGGAGACAACCCGATCAAGTTTGCATTCGTCTTGTCAGTTCTCGTTACTCGTCGCTTTTCAGGTGAGGTTTAGGACTTTGTATAGTTAAACGACCTATGACCCCAATATGATGATTTCAATCCCCGCATGCGATTATATACTATATATACGATTAAATATGTGTTGGATATGATATGATTATGACCTTATGATACAACTTCAGTTTTGGAAATTAAGTATGAAGGCATATGTAAGCTATTTCGGAAAGTTAAGTTATGTTATGATTATGTAGCGAGATTGCCATGAAAGTTGGTATATGTTATGTTCTGTTCTGTTATGGGGCCCAGGAGCTACGGGTAAGGAGCCCCCGGAACGGTATCGGGCCGTCGGGGATATACCTGTGCGTAGTCTCCATCTGTATAAAAAGGATCTACCGGGACCCACCAGGAGGTTTGGTTGGGAAACGGAGTCCTGAGGGTATGAGTAGCAATCAGCACTCCCCTCGACCGTATGGATGGTTAGGGTCGCGCAACCCTACCATCACCCGGAGTTGAGGTTGGTATGTTATTTCTATTTTGTTATGATATGAGGAGTTGAGGTTGGAAGCTCGTACTCGCCGAGCATATGATATGACATGTTATGAGAATCATGAATCGGAATAGAGTTTCTGAAAATGTTTTCTAAGTATATATATGTATATATATTTGGGTTTTGCTTTGAAACGCTTTGGTATGCAACACCTATTCCCGGTTCATGGGTCCACCCTTTTGATATGTGTTGTGCTCTGTATATATATATTGTGGGTGTGCGTTAGCCCCCTCACTCAGTCAGTTGACTGACACCTCATTTTATCTTTTAGTTTGCAGGTTTCTTTTGGCTTGAGCTAGGCGGAAGTGAGTCTTCTGAGTCACACTTGTCAGTCTAGTTGGTATTAGAATGCATTCGTCGCATACTTTATTTATGTTATGTATTTATGTTTCACACTTGAAGGTTATGTTTATGTTTATGTTTATGTTCTACTTAGACTTAAACCCGTGTGGGGTTAGTAAGCTAGTATTTGGATGTTAGTAGATATTATGATGACGCTTATGTTGTTTATTATGTTGGATTATGAATTGATTCGGGACTAGGTATTTATGCTAGTTGAACCCGTCACCTGCTTTGCATGTTTTGTTTTAAATGCTTCCGCTATCTATTGTTGTTGGTTTTAATTGCTTCCGCACTTTGAGTTTGTCAAGTTAGATCCGCCTAGCCTAGTGTGTGAGTTGGTCTCCCGTTCGCTATGATTCGGATTCGGGCATGGACTTTCCATTTCGTGACCGGGTCTGGGTCTTAGTGCGGGGGATGTGGCATCCTCCGTTTGGGGTGTTACAAAAGAATTCATGAAACCTGATTAATTACTTAATTTCCCTTAAACGGTTAAAATTAGAGACTACCGGGAATTCTCTAACATGATATAGTTTATGTGTTTACTTGATGTAATCCTTTTACGCATAAACATTATGTGTTTTATGTGCTTATTTGATTAATATAAGGAACCTAGTTCTAAGCCTATAGTAGTTAATACTTTCAAGAGCACTGGAATCCACATTACCATGTCTGACTACCGGTGTAGGTGAGGGTTAAATTGTTTTCAACTGGAAATATGCCTATACATACGTATCTATATAAAAACTATTTTCAAGCCTACCCATCATATTGATTTACTGCCCTATATACATATTATTGTACTACAATGTCCCTCTTAAGGAAAAATACTTTCATGCCGGAATCAACGTTTTACTAGAACATTATATATTTCAAGTCCATTTTTTTCAAAACATTGATTCCGGGTTATGCAAGCAAAATATTGTTCTTGATTCATGTTATGGGCCCCGGCATGTAGCCGTGTCGAGCAATTACCCGGAAGGTATCGGGCCGAGGGTATTGTTGGTGATACGGACCGCCACCACCTCTTGGTAGTGGTTTAACTGGAGGTTAGTTACTCCACGCCAAGGGATGAGGGAGAGATAGCTGCCTCCCGAATCTAGTTCGTGGTCTCTAGGGTTTGATTCCCTATTGACATCAAGTAGTAGTGGAGTTAATATTCTTAGTTTTATTGAAGTATCGGAGCCTGAGCAGCCCGATACTATTTTACCAATTATTCAAGGAGTTATGGATGGAAAGGCCTAGCTTGCGGGGATTAATGTTCTTGTTACGAACGGTTCATATTTCTACAAATATTCCAAACTACCCCTATCCCTGTTTTACAATTATTATGAACCGTTTCCTATTTGTTAATATTTCAGATCAAGATCTTCTTGATCATATACATATTTATATATACATATATCAATAAGTTATTATATCCCCTTCACTTAGTCACTTTGACTAACCCTCTCGCCTATTTTTAAAATGCATGATTTCAGGAATCAATGAACGACAACTAGAGGTATCTTGAAGCACTACAACCGTAGGTTGGATCCGATCCTAAGAGTACACTGTCTTGAGCCTACTCTCTGTAGAAACAAACTATCTCATACTTTGTCCTTGCATGTCAACCTGTTGTACTCTTTTGCGAACTACTTTGATCAATAATGATAATCCTTGCTCATTGTACGTTATCCTCCCCGTTCATAGGTAAAGTTGAATCTCTTTATCTTCCGTTGCACTGTATCACATACTCCATTCATATATTATCCTGACCGTTCGCCGTAGTATTTCCTGAATGTTGGGTCTAACCTCCACTCAGGGAGTATTGCGGTGTGGGGTTGTAGTGTTGGGGAGGCGCTACAATTAAAGTGGTATCACAGCCAGGTTGCGAAAATCTGGGGTTCATCATTCATAGAGTCTCATATGTACTCTCGTGTCTTTAGTGCTTAAATTGTGACCAATCACTGTTGGGGCGGCCGACCAGCATGTGATTTGTTACAATTTTAGTACTAAACCCTTCCTCGATCAAGGCAAGCATACAGTCTTAATCCACACCAAAATCCCGAGTTTTATCAAATCCTTCAGTACACTTCAAAATTACCAAATTCTTGGTAGATTCGGTCACAAGATCTACATCTCCTTCATCATACTAGTATTCCTAACGCAGGGAAGCACTTCACTTATACTTTCTAATTCGTTCAAATCTTAAGTTATTATAATTGCTTCAAGATACCAGTAGGACCGAAAACTAACTTATTAATTTCCTGTGCCTTTATATATGCTTTATCTTCGCTAAGGATGTTGTGTCTGCTAATTGTTGTTACTTGGAAATTTTAATTTTGTGATCATCTGCACATCATTCTCAACTACCATGCATTATATTATCTCTATAAGGGTGGTTGCAGTTTAAAATTTCCATCCCCAAAGTTGTTAAAGGTATGCATTCTAAACACGCCAGTTACTGATCCTGGCGCCATGCATTCATTGCATCACTTATGTGCGTATTTAAATTTCTTACTTGAACAATTACCTTATGTGTTTAAAGTAAGTCCTCCTTTGGAAACCTGTCTTTTCATGAATGGAGGATACCAACATTACTTAAAGTTATTATGAATCATGAGGAGAATCTGAGGACAGATTCTTTTTAAGGGGGAAGGATTGTAACAGCCCGAAACAGGGGCAAGTTGGAAATTACAAAAATACCCCTACAACCCTCGAATTTTCCTACATTCCCGAAAGTAATTTTACTATCCAATATTGTGACCAAAAGAATTCTCACATTATTTCGAGGATCTTGACACTCTCCGTGAACCATAGTTCCCATCCTAACTTTAGTAGCATCAAAAATCGGCAAAACCCTAGCTTATAGTTCGATCGTAAATAACTCTTTACTCATCTACCTTTCGATATTCAATATTATAACCAAAACGATCCTTGAATTATTTTGTGAATTTTCATTCATTTACCAAAACTCGATTCCACCCATAGCATATTTTACAAATATTTTCCTTTCTAATTATTGTCATTTTATTTTAAACAATTAGCTTTCATTCAATATTCGAAATTTTACTTAAAATGTTTCTTGAATTTTTCTCTAAAATATGATAATTTTTACAACCTTTAGACTTCGTCATAGCTTCGTTTATATAATTTTCTTATGATTTTCATCATCTTTAATATTCATAATTTATAAACGAAAACTCTAAATATTCCACATTTATAATCAAAACGAAGCTTATTTTTCAATCGTTCTTTCATTAATTTACTACTTCAAGTTTTCACTTCTCGACTCTTGAATAAATTTTATACCATTTTATATTTATTTTAAGACCTTCTTGAAAGTTTTAATAAGTGGACATATTTTCCCCACATTTGCTATCTAATTACCAAGCATATGTCTAAAATATAATTCATCCACATTACCTAAGTAGCAACCAAGCATTTGTCTAGGATATGAAGCTTCCACATCTCCCCTAAACTCTTAGAAATTGCAAGGTAAGCCCCTAAATCCCAAGTATAAATACCCATCCAAGCTCATTTACAAAACTACACCAAAATCACTCACTTTCTCTCCCTAGTTCGGCCACTCCTCTCTTCTCTAAGGTATGAGTCTTGTTCTTTTATTATTTCATGCTTTATATTATGTTCTTAGTATGATAATAATAGTAACATGCTTAGATTTAATTAAATTATGCTTTAGGAATTTATTTTATGAAATATATGCTATTTATGCTAGTTTAGGGAAAATATAATAATATATGTGAATTTTATTTAATTAAATGCATGAGTTATGATATGAATATGTGTTTAAATAATTATGATCTTGTTTGATTAAATTCATGCCTAGAATAATTTTTCATAGAGAATTCATATATTTTGCTATATTATGCTTCAAATTTTATGTTATAAATATGAATATGATCAAGTGTGTTACATACCTTCTTTGAATATTCAAATAGGCTCAAGAACATGTTCATGTTGTTCTTGAACAATTTTAAGTGCACGTGTGATAGTGTGTGAGTGTGTGTGTTCGATTTTGTGTTATAAAGTGTTTAATTCATAAGAAATTGAATAGTAAATGTTTTAAATAGTAATTTTGACTTTTTGGTCAACACATATACAATTAATTTCGAAAATATTATTAAAATAATTATAAAATTAGTTTTGGAATTTTTAAATAAAGATTTTATCCGAATTTTCCAAAAAACGGTAAATTGTGAATTATTTCAAAATATAACCTACATTGTCAAATTAAATTCTAAATTCCATTTCTAATGTTATAATTAAGATTATAATGTGATTAATAAATGTTTAAGTGGTTAAAGAATTCATGAAACCTGATTAATCACTTAATTTCCCTTAAACGGTTAAAATTAGAGTCTACCGGGAATTCTCTAACATGATATGTTTATTTGTTTACTTGATGTAATCCTTTTATGCATGAACATTATGTGTTTTATGTGCTTATTTGATTAATATAAGGAACCTAGCTCTAAGCCTATAGTAGTTAATACTTTCAAGAGCACTAGAATCCACATTACCATGTCTGACTACCGGTATAGGTGAGGGTTAAATTGTTTTAAACTGCAATCATGCCTATACATACGTATCTATATAAAAACTATTTTCAAGCCTACCCATCATATTGATTTACTGCCCTATATACATATTATTGTACTACAATGTCCCTCTTAAGGAAAAATACTTTCATGCCGGAATCAACGTTTTACTAGAACATTATATATTTCAAGTCCATTTTATCAAAACATTGATTCCGGGTTATGCAAGCAAAATATTGTTCTTGATTCATGTTATGGGCCCCGGCGTGTAGCCGTGTCGAGCAATTACCCGGAAGGTATCGGGCCGAGGGTATTGTTGGTGATACGGACCGCCACCACCTCTTGGTAGTGGTTTAACTGGAGGTTAGTTACTCCACGCCAAGGGATGAGGGAGAGATAGCTGCCTCCCGAATCTAGTTCGTGGTCTCTAGGGTTTGATTCCCTATTGACATCAAGGAGTAGTGGAGTTAATATTCTTGGTTTTATTGAAGTATCGGAGCCTGATCAGCCCGATACTATTTTACCAATTATTCAAGGAGTTATGGATGGAAAGGCCTAGCTTGCGGGCATTAATGTTCTTGTTACAAACGGTTCATATTTCTACAAATATTCCAAACTACCCCTATCCCTGTTTTACAATTATTATGAACCGTTTCCTATTTGTTAATATTTCAGATCAAGATCTTCTTTATCATATACATATGTATATATACATATATCAATAAGTTATTATACCCCCTTCACTTAGTCACTTTGACTAACCCTCTCGCCTATTTTTAAAATGCATGATTTTAGGAATCAATGAACGACAACTAGAGGTATCTTGAAGCACTACAACCGTAGGTTGGATCCGATCCTAAGAGTACACTGTCTTGAGCCTACTCTTTGTAGAAACAAACTATCTCATACTTTGTCCTTGCATGTCAACCTGTTGTACTCTTTTGCGAACTACTTTGATCAATAATGATAATCCTTGCTCATTGTACGTTATCCTCCCCGTTCATAGGTAAAGTTGAATCTCTTTATCTTCCGCTGCACTGTATCGCAAATCGTTTCGAGATTTCAAATATTCCAAAATTCAATTAAAATTAAGAATCCATTGAAAGTATTTAATAAAATTATAACAAATGCATATAATGGAAATTTGATGAAAGTAACGATTAGTAATTAGCAAAGGCGATAATTAAGCAATTACATAATTTAAACGCGAGATTACGAAGCACACAAGTTATCCATATTAGTTCCAATTCAAATATTGCATATATTTAAATTACTCACTTATTTAACAATTTAAACAATGAAAATTAGTTACAAAAACACTGAAAGCCAATTAATTTTGCGTAAATTAGTAAACACATATGCTATTTTAAAAATACTGAAAAGTTGGGGCGTTACAGCACACCCACGATATGTATATATAGAATCACAACATAGATTAAAGTAGGAATCATGAACCGAGGATAGGTGTTGCATACCAAAACATTTCGAAAGTACCCCAAAGATAGATATATGAGTTTAGAAAACATTTCAGAAACTCTATCCCGATTCATAATTCCTAAACAGAACACATACTCGGCGAGTACGAGCTTCCCACCTTTACTCCTCAGAACATAAATCAAAATCAATCCACCCTCTACACCAATGATGGAGGAGATGTATAGTCCCCAAACCATCCAGAATAAACCGTCTAAAATAGACTCGATCTCAAGGGGGTAGCGAACCCACAAGAGTCATCCCTGGTCTTAGCCGAAGGCTCAAGATATCACGCCTCCCTCATCACCCTAAGGTCACGCAATAATATCTCAAATGGAAACTACGCACATGGTTGAAACTCCGACGGCCCTAACCGTCCCGGAGGCCCCATTACCCGCAGCTCCTCGGATCCACAATAGAACAGAACAGAACAGATACCAATCTTTCATGGCAAATCTCGCTACAGAATCGTAACACAACTGAATTTTCCAAAATAGCTTACATATGCCTCAAAAACTGGTTTTTATAGATATTCCTACGCGATGGAATTTAAGCCCGTAGACACCCACCCACGCAGAACCCACGCGATGGAATTTAAGGCCGTAAGCACCCATCCATGCAGAACCCACGCGATGGAATTTAAGCCCGTAAGCACCCATCCACGCAGAATGCACGCGAGGTCATAAACATATCATATCCAACACATACGTATTTATAGTAAGGTATACTAGCATACAAGGGTAGAAATCAGCATGTAAAGGCCATAGGTCGCATAACTATACAAAATCCTAAACCTCACCACGTGAAAGTAGAGTCTAAGAGTGTGAAGGGCCAAACACTCTAAACCTCGGGCCCACCGGCACCACCAAACTCTGTGACAAGACATACAGAAGCCCAGACTTAGACTCTATATGAACCAAACAAGACGCACGGCGTTGCTCAACATGATCGTGGTTATGCATAAGTGTTCATGTTGTGCTTGGATAAGGTGTCGTGGTCATTCAAGGCATATTAATGCTCAACAAGGTCATATTTACAAGCAACCAGCACGCAATTCCATATCCAAAGATGCAAGATCAATTTAGGAAGTCATTGTATTCACAAAATGCATATTAAATCATCCAATGTCACAGGGTTCAATTATAGTATTACAATTAAGTGTCAAGTTCATGTCGAGTTATAAAGTGCATAAGTAAGAGCAACTTGATCATATAAACATACAAAGTTGTTGTACGTAGATGGCATGCTTGATACAAATAAAGAGTGCATTTAATTCACTTAAGATTATCCTTTACAACTTCACTACATGTTTGGTACACAAGCTCAAGTCACATTCATAGTTTCATAAATATTACACTTACATCCCTTAAGTCATTTATAAAAGTTTAGAATTATCACACATACATCCCCTTAGTTGATTACTAAGCATAATTGTTCGTTTAATGTGTTTATACAATTATTCAACTAGGAATTAATTACTTACAAACATGACAAATATCAATTTATCTTAATTCATAATATACCATTTTCGAGTAGTAAGAGTAAATCAAGATATTACAATTCTAACTCCTATCATGCATCAAGTCTCAAGTTGTTCAAGCATCTGTCATGTATCTCAATTTTATATTTGAAACACAATTTACAACAAACATAACATTGAGAACGTCTCAAATTCATATAGAGAAATCACAACATGTTCGTTCTTCTAAAATATCATTCAAGTTCATTTAGTCACATAAGAGATTAGTTTCTAGATATTACACTAACACCCCTTCATATCTAAACACACAGTATAAATTCATCACATCGGGATTCAAATTGTAAATCAAAACATTCATGCATATCACAATCCATTTAATACATGTTTTCGTATACGATTGGAATACATCTCGATCAACAAACCAACAATAACCAATTTATTTGCACTTAAAACAATTAATTCAAATAATCACAATTACGCAAAATAATTCGTAATAAATAGATCGAGTGTCCGATTAACGAACGGAAAGTGGCGTTGAACTCACCACAACGAGAAGAACATTCTGACCAGACGCCACCGGAAGGCCACCACTATAGCTGTCGGAACTTAGCCGGACCGCCGCCGGGCCGCCGCCGAAGGTCGCCGGAAAAATCCCAAAAAATCAGTCCTGAATGAAGTCTTCGTGCCCGTTCCGAATCCTCGATCAATTTCTAGAAATTCCAAGCCAATCGTCCTGGATCTTAGATCCAAGAATACGAAAACCCTAAAATCTTCAAACTCAAATTACTTCCAAACCGGTGAACCAAAATGCGATACGTTAAAGGCATTGTCTTACCCGTGACGAGCTCTTCGAAAGCCCTAAGGTAGCTCGCCGGAAAAATCCTCGGAGCTAGCGCCGCCGTTGTACCGCCATTGTGCCACCGTGATCCGCCGCCAATTGGCCGAATCAGGAGTCGTGTGATCAAAGACCACTAGTTCTCGTCGTTCCGAACAACTTTTGTGAAGAGCCCGAGGCCAAAATATGGCCGGAAAAGGCCCCCGTTGGCTGCCGAATATTCTGCCGCCGCACAAGTAACCGGAACCACCACCTACGGCCAAAATCTGGTGAAATTGATGCCGGAAATGAACTCAGGGGGTCGAAAAACCTTGGAAACCGAAGAGGGTCGCTGAAAAAGACCGTCGGAGGTGGCGGAATCGCGCCGCTACAGTGACGGGCGCCGCCGCCGCGAGCTTCAGGCGGCGCGTGCGGTGCCGTCGCGGCCCGGATGGCCGCGCCGCCAACGTCAAACGATGCACCGGGAAGTCCTCTTACTGGGTCTTCGACGCGTGCAACGAGGAGGTGGCCGAAAACCGTCGCGAAAGGCCGGCGAAGTGGCAGTGGTCTGACACCTCCGCCGCTGCTACTGAAATCCGGAGATAACTCCGCCACCATTCTTCGTTAGGCTGTGAAATTGGTAATCTTGCGTACATCTCACCGAGATAATCGAAATGAACTATTCGTTTGTTAAATTCGGTCGAGAAACGATCGAGTTATGGGCTCATAACCGAAGTCGCGTATAGTGACCGCGGGAGAGAGAGTGGGAGAGGAGAGAGAGAGAAAGGAGATTTGGGAGAAATGTGACTTGTGCACAAGCTATATACAACCGGGTATCCTTATCGCGTAGCAACGAGTAATAGCGCTTACAAATAATCGTAAATAAAATCGGTAAAGTTACGACTAAACATTCAAGCTCCGCATAAATTTTTTAAATTAAAAATGAAATAGAGATTTACCAATTAGAGTTTAATTCAATTTAATTTTAGAAATCTTCCGTACAATTTAACGACACTTCGTAAACACATGATTGATAATTAATCTCAAGGAATTCAAGTAAACCGAAATTAAACAAGTTAAGTAACATGATGGATTTAAAATCAACTTAACCATTAATTTTAGAATAATCCGAATGATCACGTATTAAATTGGATTTACATTGAATCACATAATTCAAGAACTTCTAAATTAAACACACACAAGTGTAGAGACTTACTTGTTAATATCGTCAGGACGCCCTTCGAGAGTACGGAGCGTCACATCAATTCTAGAATTATATACAAATACACTTAGAAGCATTTAAGTTCTAAGAGAGTTCTAAACACTTAGAGTTTGTGGGTCTCATAATTTGTAGTGCTACTATTATGAGAAGTGGTCGTTGTATCTTGGGAGACGATTGTCGCTAATCCGTAAGCACCTGAGCGGGGCAATTTTGTCTTAAGGAAAGAGAGTCGAACTCTTGCCTCGACCTTCACAATTGAGATAGTGAAATCACGCCCTTGTTGCTCAAAATGTCCAACAAACTTAAGACGAAAGTTTTGTTGATTTTACTATGGTCAGCACGAACTTCAATGTTGTTGCACTAATTGTCAAATCGGTCTTTGAGTCTGGTATAAAAGATAAATCAGAGAAATCATAAATTGATTTCAAACGGCGGTAACAATTGTTCGATTGAAACTCCACAAGGGATCATCCAAGTACACGTTTCATTTTAATTATATGCTTCGAATATATATCTTAAGTAGATATATTTATTTGTTTGATTATTTTGCACAATTATGCATGATAGTTTTATGCTAACAAATTAATGGCTTTATTTCGATTCGATTATATATGTGCAAAAATATAATTGGTAATGTTCTTATATTATTTAGAAAATAATATTTAAAAATAAAAAAATATATATGAAACAATGTGTTAATTAAGACAATATGTTTATCTTAATAAAATGTTGAAAGCATCCTTTCACTTAATTGAAGCACCCATTCGGTTATAATGAGACAATGAATTAATTAGAGATATTTGATATATCTTAATTAATGAGATCAAGACACCCCTTAAGATGCCAAGACAGCCCTTCGACATTTGAGGGTGATTATCTCGTTGAAAAGGTGCGAAGGCATATATATGAAAGGGTGGGAAAATTGTTTTGGCAATTGTTTTAAATGTGCAGTGTATACATAAGTTGGAAAGATAATTTAATTATCTTTAATTAAGTTGGAAATGATTATCTAAAATGGCAATTACATGAATGGTTGCATGCAGACACCATTTCATATTGCATGGATCAATATTAAATGCAATTGGTCGAAGAGTTGCATTCATTGGTCGAAAAGTTAAGTTTAAAATTGAAAGAGACTTTGAGCAATTTTAATTGTACATTTGCATTTGAAAAGTTGTGATTGTTTGATAACACCTTCTCGGTGATTGATGCGAAGAATCTTCTTATGGAAAGACACATCATTCTCTATAAATAGAGAAATTGTCTCAACTCTTTCATAAATACTTTAAAATGTGGGGGGTGTTTGACAAAGTTTTCAAATGAGTGAGAAATGATACTCGAATCAAGAAATTTTGTATTCCTCGAGGATATACTTCTCTGTAAAGAAGAAAAGAAGAAAGTTCTAATAAAGAACTTGTGAAACTACAAGTGGTGATGATCAAATTGATGAAAGTTCAAGTAATGATCATCCAAATTGGCATAGTACTAAGGCATAGTACAAGAGTTAAAATGGCAAAACTCGTGTCTTCAATAGTCATATATTGTGATAGTCAAGCAGCTATTGAATGAGTACTAGTAGTATGTATAATGGTAAGTCTCGTCATATAAGATGGAGATATAATACCATTAAGCAGTTGATCTCGAGTTAAATTATATCGATTGACTATGTAAAGTCAAAAGAAAAACATAGTGGATCCATTGACAAAAGGCCTATCGAGAGATCAAATATACTGCTTGTCGAGGGGAATGAGATTAAAACTCACTAATTAAAGTCCAAGTAATGGTAACCCAACCTTGTTGACTGGAGATCCCAAGATCTTGGTTCAATGAGACAACTAAGTTACAAGGACTAGTTGAGCAATTAGGAAATTATTTCCAACTCATTCCCATGACAACAAAAGTGTTGCCTGCAAAGGGTAAGAGGTTAAGCTAATGCTTTTAATGATTCCTAGACCTATAAGATGGAGTATAGCAGGATACTCTTTATTAGGAGATCACCTAAGTAAGTGTGAACTTGGCCGGTTCAAATGTAAACACTTATGAATCCAAGATGTTGTTCAAGGCTGAAAAGGACACAATCATGAGAACCAGAAGTGTTAGAATGATTATTGTGTGAGTATGATTGTCTTGGTCTACACTAACGGCTGAACAGTTCAAGACATCACGTTCACTGATTAGCCAAGTAGATCCGATTATACATCACTACGGAAGGTTCAAAGCCACAAGCTACCTATCCCGATGCAATAATTGTTCGCATGAACTCTCTTACGTGTCTGCATTAGTCATATGCATATCTTCAAAAGGGTAATTTTCCATGGGGGATTGTTGGAATTTTGATATATTTATTTTATCAAAATTTAATAATTATTGAATGAGAAAATTAAACTTATAGTTAATAATTAATAAAGACACGTTTATATATAATATATGCAATGTTTTTTAAAAGACATGACCTTTCGGATTAATAATTGTGATGAATAGTTGTCACTTTATTTGAAAAGGTATCATGCAACATTGCATTGTTTCGGTAATAATCGAAAAGGTGTCTTATTAATTAATAACTAAAAGTGAATAGGTAAACACCCTTTTGAAGAGGTACATCATAGTCTTTAAATAGACCCCACCATTATGCATTTCAACATTCAATTCAAGAATTCAATTCTAGAATTATATACAAATACACTTAGAAGCATTTAAGTTCTAAGAGAGTTCTAAACACTTAGAATTCGTGGGTCTCATAATTTGTAGTGCTACTATTATGAGAAGTGGTCGTTGTATCTTGGGAGACGATTGCCGCTAATCCGTAAGCACCTGAGCGGGGCAATTTCGTCTTAAGGAAAGAGAGTCGAACTCTTGCCTCGACCTTCACAATTGACATAGTGAAATCACGCCCTTGTTGCTCAAAATATCCAACAGTTTTTTGGAGTTTACAACCCAAATTATAAATGGTCTAAGTTTGTAACCTCAACTATTATTTTTTAACAAATTGTAACCTGATCCCATTCATTGCGTGACACGTACACAAAATTTCTTCCACGTGTCACATGATGAGTGGAATCAGGTTGCACTTTGTTACAAAACAATAGTTGGGGTTGCAAACGTAGACATTTTATAATTTAGGTTGCAAACTCTGAAAAAAGTTCAGAATAATCAAAAAAATTTATCTCTTTATTAAAAGAAGGAAAACTTTTAACTTTCAAGTCATACCGTGCGTATATATCAATCTAATTTTTGTTATGTCTTAGTGATATATATTAAGTTAAATGGTTTCAATAATCCATAAATTTTACATGCAAGTCCAAAGCTTTCATTTAAAATTTAATAATCAAACAATAATTTATTAAGAAATTAAGTAATCATTTACTTTACCAATTACATAACAAAAGATGTTTTAGGAGTTTTACATTTCTCTATAGCAGTATTAAAAAGATTGTCACACCTTAGCCAATATTTTTCATGTTTTTAGTTACTAGCCTGGATTCAATTGATTCGTCATGCCTGATCCACCACCAATATCGCTTTGCGGGAAAATGTGAATTAAAGTTTGACATAGCCCTTTTTCTGTGTACATGTCCTAATTAAAAACATAACCTGGATAATGTACAATTTAAATAATAAAAAAAAATTTAACACACGTATATCCAAACGAATTTCACATCATAAAAAATAAACTCATTAAACACTTGAACCAATTCCTATTGGCGCAACTTAAATAATAGATTGACAATAATTTTAATTTATAATTTTTGTCTGAAGACTAGTCCTTACTCTAAAAAATTAGAACAACTAGATAGACAATTTATAGTTTTTCCATACCTAAATAAATATCAGAATAATGATAGCAACTCACTACAATTTTGATTTACTTGAAGTGTATTCTAATTATATTACAACAATCTTGGCAGGACACTAACTTAAATAATAGATTGACAACAATTTTAATTTATAATTTTTGTCTGAAGACTAGTCCTTACTCTAAAAAATTAGAACAACTAGATAGACAATTTATAGTTTTTCCATACCTAAATAAATATCAGAACAATGATAGCAACTCACTACAATTTTGATTTAGTTGAAGTGTATTCTAATTATATTACAACAATCTTGGCAGGACACTGTTTCTTCGCTTTTCAGTTGTGGGCACTTTTTATTTGCAAGCAGTAACTCACTATTCTAAACTTTAGAAAGATGATGGTTAGTTGAAAACCAACTAAAGGAAAGCTAAAGCCAAAGCCAGAAATAGCGGTTTTGGCACTTCTAAGTTTCAGTTTATCTATACTACTACATTAAGTGTTCGGGTAGACAGAAACCATCTTGGTGTTTTCGACTCTTGCACTCTTTTTTTTTCTACTCCTAATTTTCAAAATTATTTTTTTTCTTTTAATTTATTCAGGTATTATCTCTTAACTCTCCTTTTCTTTTTTGCCCCTAACTTTTAAAATCTTTTCTTTTCTTTTAATTTATTTTATGTTATCTCTTAACTTCCCTTTTCTCTCACATCAGGTTAATCTTTTTCATATTCTTTTATCTTTTTATCTCATATTTTTTATTTTTTATTATTATTTTGACTGATATGATTCTAACTCTTTTTTTGTATTTTTAATTTATTTTTATCTATATTAAGACCTATTTAAGAATTATTTAATTTTTATTAATATAAAAATTTTAATTTTAATATATTTTAATAATAAATTTTTCAAGCACAAGCATCGAGTGTGTATAATTACTAGATTGTAACTAATATAAACGAGTTACCCTACAAACTCGATGTGTATATATATATATATATATTATTATATTTAATTTATAATTATTTTTAATATAATTATAATTTTTTATAAATAAATAAATAAAATAAAATAATATCAAATAAAGTAAGGGGTAATTATTAAAGAGGACCAAATATGGTCAAAAGTTTTCCTAAACCCCCTACTTTGAAAAATGTATGTTTTAGGTTACCAATATAGAACTTATTTTTCGTAAACCCCCCATAGCCCTGAAAAGTCTATTTTACCCTTTTTTTTCCTTTTTTTTTTTTTCTCCTTTTTTTCCCCAACCTCGCTGAATAGATTCATTCCCAATTTGGTTTAGGCAAGCCTGCAACCACATTTCCATTCGTCGGCAACGAGAGCTAACGGCGACGACTGCAGGATAAAGAAGGCGACGGCGACGGCAACGGCAACAAAGACAGCCGGACATAGACAGACGGACATCAATAAGCGGCGGCAACGAGAATCGATTTAGTCATCGTGCCCTATTTCCTGTGTTGCTCTAAGGTATTCTCCGCGTATGAATGTTAATTGAATGTATTCTTGGCGTTAATTGAAAGTTAATTATGTCAATTAGACAGTATATTTCACTAAAAATTTGTATTGAATCAAATTGTCGATCCTCTGGAAACTGAGAGTTCAAATTGGTACTCTGAAGATGGCGTTGGCCTGTGATGAAGCTCAAGACAAGAAAATCCTAGGAAGTTGTTGGTTTAATGGCGAAATTACGGTATTTTCAATTGGGATGAGCGCGTCGGTGGAGGAGATTCACGCGCAACTTGGTGAAGAGTGGTCAGACTTCAACTCTGCTGCTTACGTGGTACAATATCTCGCACCCTATAAAAAAGGTTTGTGGGTTAGTTTGCGACGCGATGGGCAGATTCCGACTATGATCCAACTACATGAACTTGCTAAACTCAACATTGTTGAGATGAGAGCGATTCAGCCTCCTGCCTATTTAGGTGGGAAGCAGACATCGAAGAGAAGGTATGAGATTTTAAATTTATTCTATGAGAAGGTATTAACATTATATTAATTCTGGTCAGTAATCTCATTCTGTGTCAGGAAGAGAAGATATAACTCCTACGACTATGGTTCATACTTGGCTACTGTTCGTTCTGAAGTTGAGGATTGACCAGATCCACTACCTTTTCTGGAGTTGAGGAATGATTTGATTTTATTCACTTTTTCTTAAGACATTTTTTTTTTTTTTTTTTTTGTTGTAATCGTATACACTACCTTTTAAGATTGTTTCTGTTTGTTTGTTTGTTTGAAACTACATTAATAAATTGCTTGATGTTGTTTTCTCAATGTTTTGAGCGAAGGCCTGAAAGGTTAAATATGCGTAGTTGAAAGCAACCTTTGTTGAGTTTTGGGTTAAATATGCGTAATTGAAAGCATACTTTGTCCAGTGAAGGGTTAAATATGTGTAATTGAAAGCAGACTTCGTCGAGTTTTGGGTTAATATGCGCAATTGAAAGCATACTTTGTCCAGTTTTGGGTTAAATATGCGTAATTGAAAGAACACTTTGTCCAATTTTGGGTTAAATATGCGTAATTGAAAACAGATTTCGTTGAGTTTTGGGTTAAATATTCGTAATTGAAAGCAGACGTCGTTGAATTTTGGGTTAAATATGCATAGTTGAAAGCAGACTTCGTTGAGTGAAGGGTTAAATATGTGTAATTGAAAGCAAGCTTTGTCGAGTTTTGGGTTAAATATGCGTAATTGAGAGCAGACTTCGTTGAGTTTTGGGTTAAATATGCGTAATTGAAAGCATACTTCGTCCAGTTTTGGGTTAAATATGCGTAATTGAAAGCAGACTTCGTTGAGTTTTGGGTTAAATATGCGTAGTTGAAAGCAGACTTCGTTGAGTGAAGGGTTAAATATGCATAATTGAAAGTAGAATTCGTTGAGTTTTGGGTTAAATATGCATAGTTGAAAGCAGACTTCGTTGAGTGAAGGGTTAAATGTGCGTAATATGTTTGTTCTCATAACTTGGTGACTAATATGTTTGTTCTCATAACATGGTGACTAATATGTATGTTCTCAAAACATGGTGACTAATATGTTTGATCTCATAACATGGTGACTAATATGTTTGATCTCATAACATGGTGACTAATATGTATGTTCTCAAAACATGGTGGCTAATATGTTTGATCTCATAACATGGTGACTAATATGTTTGCGTTCATTTACGCATATTTAACCCAAAACTCGACGAAGTCTGCTTTCAATTACGCATATTTAACCCTTCACTCAACGAAGTCTGCTTTTAATTACGCATATTTAACCCAAAACTCAATGAAGTTTGCTTTCAATTACGCATATTTAACCCAAAACTCGACAAAGTCTGCTTTCAATTACGCATATTTAACTCTTTACTCAATGAAGTCTGCTTTCAACTACGCATATTTAACCTAAAACTCAACGAAGTCTGCTTTCAATTCAATTACGCATATTTAACCGGACAAAGTCAGCTTTCAATTACACATATTTAACCCAAAACTGGACAAAGTATGCTTTCAATTACGCATATTTAACCCAAAACTCAATTTCAATTATGCATATTTAAACCAAAACTCGACGAAGTCTGCTTTCAACTACGCATATTTAACCCAAAACTGGACAAAGTATGCTTTCAATTACGCATATTTAATCCAAAACTCGGCGAAGTCTGCTTTCAATTACGCATATTTAACTCAAAACCGGACAAAGTCTGCTTTCAATTACGTATATTTAACCCTTCACTCAACGAAGTCCGCTTTCAATTACACATATTTAACCCAAAACTCAACAATAAATATTTAATTACAAAACCATTAAAATACACTACAATCAAACTAAATATTTTATGGGGGAGGAAACTAATTAACCTCCTCCGGATCATCTTGAGGGATATTGGAATTAACACTCTCCTCAGATGACTCGGGGAAAACCACACCGTCAAAGGACTCGGGGTCCGAGTCCCTATCACTTATGTGGAACGCATGGAGGTGCTCCTCTTCGCTCTCCAAAAGGTGTGTCTGCCGCACTTTGAAGATATACCTAAGGTCGTCGTAATAACGGCATCCAAATACCCTGGAGTTGGAATCCCGACGAATAACCTATGTAAAATTAAACATTGAATAATGAACAAATATTAAAAAAAAAAAAAAACGGACCCGCATGAATTCGACTTACCTCAATGGTATTCACATCATAATATAATAGGGTCTCAATTTCGACATGAATACGATCATCACCCATTTTAACTCCAGGACACGCCAATAATCTACGAAATTCGTAAAATTTTATCCGCAGTTCTTTCACCGCTGCTATAACGCCCCGAATTTCTTTAATTACATTCTTATGTTTAAAAAAACTTTATAAATTATATTTTATAATACTTTCATGAAATTTTATGAATTTATATCAAAGTGAGAATTTCTTTCATGACTTGAAAATATTTATTGCGTGAAATAATTGCCGAATAGGATTTAATTATCCATTTGTCCTTAAATGATCTTTCTTTATAAGTCAAGGACCAAATTTCATTTATTTACTTCGATTTAATTGATCAACCTTCAAAGCTTTTCATCCTTAATTACATGATTTAAACTCTTGAGGGACTAAATTGCAAATTGATCATTTCATCAATTTCAAGGATGGTGAATCACGGTATATTGCATCTCCAAGCTTCCTAAGATCATTTCATCCAAAATTCACCAACATATTGCTTCCTTCTTGCTTCGGTTCTTTCATGAGAAAAAGGAGAAAGGATTTTATCAAATTTCATCAAGTTTATTCAAGAAAATCCAAGCTTTGAAGCTTAGTTGTCATCATCATCTTCTACATCCATTTCCTTACCTTCAAGAGCATGTAAGTGGATATATATGATCTCTTGAGCATTTATGTGAAAGCTAGGGTTAATGATTCTATGTGATACATGGAATATATGTTGTTGGATGCTTAAATACATGATCATACCATAATTGGAGACATGAATTCTTGAAAGAATTGAGCTTAGGTGATGATTTGGTGTGTGAACATGAAAGTGGAAATTCTTGGTGTTCTTGGGGGATTTAAGTGTTTATATGGGGTTTTATTGTATCTTGATCATGAATACATGCTTATTTCCAGAATTCATGCATTTTAGTATGAATTTGATCAAGTTTTGGTGTTGTTGAATTTATCCCGAGAGCCTCCCCTGTTATGCTCTATTTCTGCGTTTACAGAGGAACGGGAACGGCCCTTCCCGTCCCCAGTTCATTCTTGGAACGGTCGTTCCCATTTTGGCCTGCGAGCCGAAAGGGCCGTTCCCAGCAAAGTCGCCATTTATAAATGAAAAGCACAGGGGCATTTTCGGTGAGCCATGGGAACGGCCCTTCCCATTTTACACTAAGGGCCGGAACGACCGTTCCCATGCCTCTGACAGAACAAATGTGACTGCATAAAATGTGATTTTTGAGATGTTGATCCAATGATTTCTTTGACCCCAAATTGCTATTATATGATTAATTACATGCTAAAACAAGATGTTTTCATGCTACATTATATATTGCACATTATCTCGTTGCATTTTCGCCGTTCGTCATATTTGGTCCATTTAAAGTCAAGTCTTACGTGTACACGTCTATCTTGTACAGACCAGCTTCATCGGGACTAGGAGCAAGCCCCGTAGACCGTATCCCACTCGTCTCTTGTCGGTAAAGGTGAGGTTTAATTGTTAGTTATATAGAACCCGTATAACCATTACATGTATTTCAAGCCAAAAGGTACTTATATTTATTTATAATGATTTCTAAGCTTATACACAATTGCAACCAAACCATGTTCATGAAAAGCAAGTCATGTATCGTGATTTATTAATTGTCCATGTTTTGGCGAGTAAAGCACGTCGTGTTGGGCCTGAGGATAGTAATTTGAGCCAACCGGGAAAGCATGGGCTGACGGGTAACTCGAATGCTATCCTCACCACATTGGGATGACCCCTGAATCCGCTAGGAGATTAGTGGAGGAAGGAGTTCCGGGCTGAGGGATTCATGTACCCTCTGCTCAATGAGCATGGATGATAGGTCCTTGCAATCCTATCATCAACCGGAGGAAGAAGGAGACTGGGGACGGGTCCGGCACCACGGATTGTCCTCGGGTTATTGTCATGATTGTACTCATTGATTGTATTGCCTTAATACACATGCACGATTGTACGATAATTGAATTGCATGATCACGTATCGATTAACAAAACATGCATGTATTTTACACAGTTGGAGTAAGGTTGGAGAATTGCCCTCACTCGCCGGGCCACGTATTGCACATATTGATTGCATGAAAATGATTCAAGTATTTAATATTGATAGTTGTATTCTCGGGCGAAGAGTACATTCTTGAACTTATACGTTATCTTTTATAAACCTTTACCCGAGAATATAACTTGCACGTTAGTTGCGCTAATATATACTTATTGCCCCTCAATCAGTCTTCCATGGACTGACGCCCCACCTTTCAGGTTGTCGCGGTCGTGTGCTAGGCGGGAGTCAGGGTCGTGTCTTGTCGTCCAGCTGAGTCTTGCACTTCATACCCTGTCATGTTATTATTCTTGATGTATCAGAGTTAGCATGTTACGATTATTGTTAATAGTTAGAGACTTTTATCTGTATGATACATAGGGGATGATAATGTATTTATATCCTTTTGTACGTATACCTTTACGGTAAATATGGTACTTATATGTAATAATGATATTATGCTTCCGCTTTTACCTTTTATGTCTCGATTTGGTTTTACTTTGGGGTATAGTCCCGCCTAGCTAGCTTGTTTCTTTCACTTGTCGCTCGTTCGCTATAGGTTAGTTCATGTACGGACTGTCCATTTCGTATGTGGATCGGCCTATAGTGCGGGGGTGTGGTATCTCTACGTACAGGGGTGCTACATTTTAGGTGGTATCAGAACCCGGTTGCAAAACCGAGGTTCTCGTGTCGTGTCGTGTCGTGTCAAGTCTAGGTCGAACGGCATAGGATTAATTGATAATTTGAGAGTCTTGCATATTATTTGAATTTATTTGAATTAGTTAAATTACCTGATAAACTATGCCTTGCATTAATGTCTGCTATTAATTGTTAATTAATTGATCTTGAATTATTTGGAATTACGTGCTCAACGTGTTTTATTTTAAATATTGATAAATTACCTGTTACATTTTATATTAAATTCTCCTTGTGGGCATCAATTATGTGACAATTGTGTGACATGAGCACGTCTTACCCTCATGCATTTATTTTCAAAGTAAGTTGTAAGCTACAGGTTATGGAAATGATATCAACCCACGGCCAACTTGTATGACAACCTCAGCATATTACAAGTGCTATTTCTTTAGCTTGGAAGAGTTAGAAGTGAACCGGGGAATTCATATGTGGGTCTGAGAATCGTCAACTTCTTCTATCAAGTTACGATTCCAAAGAACGAAATTGAGTGAAAGAATCAACCGTGGAAATTATATTTCATTCGAGAGCTAGGTGAAAGGAGAATCGGGGTACTAATTATTCAAGATTCGGGCGTGTTGTCAAATTAAGACTCAATGAATTGGGAAACAAATTCAGGTAAGAGAAGAAAATCATTCCAATAATTCAAATCGAGCTAGTAGAGTCGGATGATCTATTCATGGAAGGTTAAGATGCTGAGGATTCTATAATCGGGTGGATTGAACTCATTTTTTCAGATTCAAGTTGAGTTGTCATGTTTAAATAGCGAAGCAGAAGATATGGAATAGCCAACGAAAACGGTAAAGGATGAAGAACGAAGGAAAGGAAATTATATGTTCAAGGCATAGGCAAGTAAGAAGACAAGTTCTACAATCTATTCAATTCATAAAGATTAGATTTAAAGAATTCCAGTCACAGTGGCAACTCGATTAATCGGGGTAATAATTGGAGATTGATTTTTCGAGGGAAGTCAGGAAATTAATTACATAAGTGGAGCAGAATTTGAATTCAAGAGTTCCTATTTGGGGAATCATAGAATTACACGAGTTAAGACAAGAAATTTTGGTCAAGAAGGTAGTTATGGTAAGAGGAAACCAAGTTTAACTTTTGTGAAAATGAAACAAGGGAAGATATGGAAAATAGAATGGCTTGGGAGTTTGATTAAAGAAGGAATAACGGAAGTTCAGTACTCCAGTGGGTATAAAAATTGGAAGACCATCATGCTAAAGGTTTTATTTAGTTGGGGCATTCTCTAGATCCAAGCTGAATTGTCGTGTTATGGGGTCATGTTAAAAGATGTGAAGTAATAAAATGGGAACGATAAAGAAAGGCAAGGAATTAATAGGTGAAGGTCGGGCGATCGAGTGCAAACATCGGAAAAAGGGAGTTCATTTATTTACTCAAACTCCTAAAGAGTAAACAAGGAAGTTTTGATCAAAGCGACAACCATGAAGAAGACTCGGGCAACAATTGGAGAGTTAACATTAAAGAAAAGGCAGGATGCTAATTCCATGAGTATAGAAGACTTCGGGTTCAAGAAATTATAATCTCAAGCCATGGGAATACACAAATTATTGCTAGGTAATTCTGAAATTAGAAGACCGTGGGAAAAATAAGAAATGACCAACGGTTCAAGATAAACTTATATTTCAACAAACAAGGAATTACATGCCAAGATAAAGCTTTCCATTACTCCGGCGACAGGTTCAATGCATCCATAAGCACGTGCATCATACGTTACTTTAAATTTTTAAATTTCTATAATTATGTGTGCCTTCCCCGATTGAACATAATTATTCCAATATGTTGAAGTTATTACTTCCAAGTGTGTGTCTGCATTGACACATTAACTCAACATGCATATCTAGTGTCTTGATTTCAGGATGTCTCAAGGTCGCCCTCATCAGGAACGAGAGCCTAGGGTTCCTCCACATTTACCCCCTCCGGTTCAACCTCAGGAATTTTTCGATTCCTTGGTTAGTTTGATCGATTAGAAGATAAAAGAGTATGTTTCATCAGTGCCACTAGTTTCCTCACCACAGTCGGACCAAATTTCGATAGCCTTTAGGGAATTTCAAAACCAACAACCCTCAAAGGTCTTTGAAGGAAATACTGTTCCAGTTGAGCCGCAATTTAAGAAAGTTAAAAGAGTGTGGGAACTAACTCCAAGTGGTTCCCAAGAGAAAGTTCGAGGCACCACCTCATTGGGGGCAAGAAGGTCTAATCCTCAATCCGGGCAAGCTTCAGGTTCAAAATTAGGACAAAATTTCAACAAAGGAAAGCGACCTATCCCTGATCATACCCCGGCACCTCAAGAAAGATCTCGAAAGAAAAAGAAATAATCACTTAGATCGAGTTCGGGAGTTTCACGTACCCCAGCTTCAACAACATCTTCCGGGAAACTTCTTTGCAATTATTGTGGACGTGATAACCACACTTATGAAGGTTGTAGAAGACGACTGGGATTATGTTTATATTGTGGGAGCGATGAGTATCAAATAGACACATGCTCAAAGCGGCGAGAAAAGTCTATTAGGGATGAGAGATTGCTTGTTCGGGCCCGGGAAGGTGTTCATGAGAGGGGGATGCAAAATGCAAATGTGAATCCGGTCAGGAAAGAGGAAGATACCAATTATATACATGACACAACCAACGGTAAACGGTACATTTGACCATGCATATCACGTGCATCATGGATCTTATTGCTATCGTATTTAATTTCTTGATTATTGCAAATTAGTTAATTATGAATGGTAATTATGTGATTAAAATGGTTTTACTTGTCTATATGATATTTATGTAATTAATGTGGTTCTACTTGGTTATGTGATCTTTGTGACCTTGTGTTTACCATCTGTTCCGTGAATTACTTTCATGCATGTTGAGGGATGGGGTTCTCTCCTTTCTTGTTGAGAGACAGGGCTCTCTCCTTCCTTGCTAAGAAACGGGGTTTTTTCATTCTTGTTGAAAGACGGGGGTTCTTTCATTTATGTTTAAGAGACGGGGTTCTCTTATGGCTCATGCATTATTCGGAACTTGACAGTGGACCTGGGGACCAAGTCCTTTTACGGGGACGCGGGGGGGGGGGGGGGAAGAATTGTAACGCCCCGAATTTCATTAATTATAATCTTATGTTTAAAATAACTTTATAAATTATATTTTATAATACTTTCATGAAATTTTATGAATTTATATCAAAGTGAGAATTTCTTTCATGACTTGAAAATATTTATTGCGTGAAATAATTGCCGAATAGGATTTAATTATCAATTTGTCCTTAAATGGTCTTTCTTTATAAGTCAAGGACCAAATTTCATTTATTTACTTCGATTTAATTGATCAACCTTCAAAGCTTTTCATCCTTAATTGCATGATTTAAACTCTTGAGGGACTAAATTGCAAATTGATCATTTCATCAATTTCAAGGATGGTGAATCACGGTATATTGCATCTCCAAGCTTTCCAAGATCATTTCATCCAAAATTCACCAACATATTGCTTCCTTCTTGCTTCGGTTCTTTCATGAGAAAAAGGATAAAGGATTTTATCAAATTTCATCAAGTTCATTCAAGAAAATCCAAGCTTTGAAGCTTAGTTACCATCATCATCTTCTCCATCCATTTCCTTACCTTCAAGAGCATGTAAGTGGATATATATGATCTCTTGAGCATTTATGTGAAAGCTAGGGTTAGTGATTCTATGTGATACATGGATTATATGTTGTTGGATGCTTAAATACATGATCATACCATGATTGGAGACATGAATTCTTGAAGGAATTGAGCTTAGGTGATGATTTGGTGTGTGAACATGAAAGTGGAAATTCTTGGTGTTCTTGGGGGATTTAAGTGTTTGTATGGGGTTTTATTGTATCTTGATCATGTATACATGCTTATTTCCATAATTCATGCATTTTAGTATGAATTTCATCAAGTTTTGGTGTTGTTGAATTTATCCCGAGAGCCTCCCCTGTTCTGCTCTGTTTCTGCGTTTACAGAGGAACGGGAACTGCCCTTCCTGTCCCCAGTTCATTCTGGGAACGGCCGTTCCCACTCCTTTGAATTCTAAGACGGCGCGCGCATGGGAATGGTCGTTCCCATTTTGGCCTGCGAGCCAGAAGGGCCGTTCCCAGCAAAGTCGCCATTTATAAATGAAAAGCGCAGGGGCGTTTTCGGTGAGCCATGGGAACGGGCCTTCCCATTTTACACTAAGGGCCGGAACGGCCATTCCCATGCCTCTGACAAAACAAATGTGACTGCATAAAATGTGATTTTTGAGATGTTGATCCAATGATTCCTTTGACCCCAAATTGCTATTATATGATTAATTACATGCTAAAACAAGATGTTTTCATGGTACATTATATATTGCACGTTATCTCGTTGCATTTTCGCCGTTCGTCATATTTGGTCCATTTAGAATCAAGTCTCACGTGTACACGTCTATCTTGCACAGACCAGCTTCATCGGGACGAGGAGCAAGCCCCGTAGACCGTATCCCACTCGTCTCTTGTCGGTAAAGGTGAGGTTTAATTGTTAGTTATATAGAACCCGTATAACTATTATATGGATTTCAAGCCAAAAGGTACTTATATTTATTTATAATGATTTCTAAACTTATACACAATTGCAACCAAACCATGTTCATGAAAAGCAAGTCATGTATCTTGATTTATTAATTGACCATGTTTTGGCGAGTAAAGCACGTCGCGTTGGGCCCGAGGATAGTAATTTGAGCCAACCGGGAAAGCATGGGCTGACGGGTAACTCGAATGCTATCCTCACCACATTGGGATGACCCCTGAATCCGCTAGGAGATTAGTGGAGGAAGGAGTTCCGGGCTGAGGGATTCATGTACCCTCTGCTCAATGAGCATGGATGATAGGGCCTTGCAATCCTATCATCAACCGGAGGAAGAAGGAGACTGGGGACGGGTTCGGCACCACGGATTGTCCTCGGGTTATTGTCATGATTGTACTCATTGATTGTATTGCCTTAATACACATGCACGATTGCACGATAATTGAATTGCATGATCACGTATCGATTAACAAAACATGCATGTATTGTACACAGTTGGAGTAAGGTTGGAGAATTGCCCTCACTCGTCGGGCCACGTATTGCACGTATTGATTGCATGAAAATGATTCAAGTATTTAATATTGATAGTTGTATTCTCGGGCGAAGAGTACATTCTTGAACTTATACATTATCTTTTATAAACCTTTACCCGAGAATATAACTTGCATGTTAACTGCGCTAATATATACTTATTGCCCCTCACTCAGTCTTCCATGGACTGACGCCCCACCTTTCAGGTTGTCGCGGTCGTGTGCTAGGCGGGAGTCAGGGTCGTGTCTTGTCGTCCAGCTGAATCTTGCACTTCATACCCTGTCATGTTATTGTTCTTGATGTATCAGAGTTAACATGTTACGATTATTGTTAATAGTTAGAGACTTTTATCTGTATGATACATAGGGGATGATAATGTATTGATATCTATTAGTACGTATACCTTTATGGTAAATATGGTACCTATATGTATTAATGATATTATGCTTCCGCTTTTACCTTTTATGTCTCGATTTGGTTTTACTTTGGGGTATAGTCCCGCCTAGCTAGCTTGTTTCTTTCACTTGTCGCTCGTTCGCTATAGGTTAGTTCATGTACGGACTGTCCATTTCGTATGTGGATCGGCCTATAGTGCGGGGGTATGGTATCTCTACGTACAGGGGTGCTACAGCTGCTACAACATCTCGGGGCCAGAATCTTGTTTGGAATCGTTGAGTCAAATCAAGCGACACATTAAACAGCACTGTCTCGAAGACTTCTAGCCGATCGATTTCGTTGTCTCCGGCATATATTCGAAGACGTTCAACCATGTATGTTTCCACCGCGGTCAGAATAGGTCTTGGAGGGGGATTCATGACTTTGTTTGTCAAGGATTGAGATCTGGGAGAGAAAGAGAAGCAGGGCTTCTTGCAGGTGATGAAATGGGGATGAAAATTTTGCAGAAGTCTGCGTACAGGGCAAGATTGAAGATACTAATAAAGGTGATTGGGCCGTAAACCAACCGTCGCACCCCTTCGTCACATTGTAAAGTTGATTGGCCGGTCCAAATTCCGAGAAAGAGCAGGTAGCTTTTCATTTAATTCAATCGTCTCATCGGGAATGCATAACAATCTATTAAGTTTGTAGTGTAAATATTCATTTTATTAGTTATTGAAATGTCTGTTTGTCTAGTTAAAGAAAAATAATTCCAGAAATTATAAAATAGCGTTTCGAAACAGAGTTGCCGGAAACCCGTTTTGAAAAAGAGTGGCCGGAAAGGCCATTCGGAAAAGACTCGCCGAAAATTGGTTGCTGAAATAAAGTCGCCGGAAAGATCAGACACGGGAAGAAGAAGCAAAGATCAGACGCGGGAAGAAGACAATGGATATTTGTGTCCTTCTTCAATTTATTAAGGGTATTATGGTACTTTTACAAGATTTGGGGGGTTTACAAAAAATGGAAAGGATAATAAGGATGGAATATATCTATTTATTGAATTGGGGGGTTTAGCAAAAGTCTTGAACCTTACTAGGGGGTGTTCATTAATTTGCCGATAAAGTAATCGTTCGAGTAGAAATTAAAACAATATTAAAATTTTATATATAATAAAAAAATTGGAATGACGCAAGAAAAAAGAAAGAATTAAATATAAATAAGTAATAAAAAATAAAGATAAAAAAAGAGTTTGAGAGTCCAATGAATGTTGAAGAGTTAGGGGTGTTTGTAAATTCTACTCCATAAATAGAAGTGTAGTAGTAAAAGTGATGAGAAAAAAAAATAATTAGTTAAGTGTCTGCATAGAAAAATTGATAATCATTTTTAATTTCTATAAAGTTACTAATTTTTTCAGAAATAATTTAAAATATTTTCAAGTGTTATAATATGATTTAAATATTATATTAATATAAAAATTATTATAAATTATTGGTGGAAAATTTTTTTGCCATCCGAACTTTGCCTCTTTTTGCAATTTACCATTCTAACAAACTTTCATTGCAAACCACCATCCAATTTTTGCATTTGTAACATAATACAATCTAAACTTTCTTTTTGGTGGTTTTGGTGAAAATACAACGGGCGTGTATATTTTATTTCATGTTTTTTAAATCAAAACCACTTTTAAAAAAATTTAGATGGTAGTATGTTATAAATACAAAGATTAGATGGCGATTTGCAACAAAAGTTTGTTGGGATGGTAAATTGCAAAAATGCGCAAAGTCCGAATGGCAAAAAAAAAATTTCCCTAAATTATTATAATGTTGCATAAGATCATTTATAATTAATCAAATATAGAATTATTTAGTATATACTTTTATTTATAAATTTGTAAAAATTAAGAAAAGAGAAGATTTATTTGGTAATTGCACATCTTTTTAGCTATTGGAGTTTTTGAAATTACCAAATTCTAGTTGTAGGAGAAAAGGAAAACATTCAACAAGTAGAAAAAACATATATAATTAACATATAAATCTTAGACTTGTATTTGTATATAAAAGTTTAATTTAGAAATATTAATGTTTTAATAAGGATATTATTGTCAAGATAGAATTTTAAATAAATCTCAAAATTGTATAAATAGAAGCAGAGGGGGCACTTTCCGGAAACACCACGTGACATACTCTCAAGAAAACAACACTTAGGCGATACTCTCCACATGGATTGACACGTAATCATGGCACGTCACCTAATGACCGGTCGACGACCATCGACCATAACTTCCCCAGCCAGTCAATGAGCTAACCTGAGACGCCAAATCGACCCAGTAAGGCACTTGAGCGCTGCTTCCAAGTAGGACATCTCGACCACAGGGCCTTCTCAATCACCTAGCCAATCGACCACTCAAGGTATATGGCTAAGTGTCCAATACAGAGTTAAGGGCTCAAGGTAAAGGTACTACTATAAAGTACAAGGGGGCCAAGTCTGAGTGTACCTTTAGGTACTTGCTGTTCCCTAACAAATTGGCCATAGCATTAAATGCACCTCCAGTGCGTGTACAGGTGTCACATACACCCCTTGAGCCTATAAATATCCACAACATTTATGACATTGGTAAGTAATTCACTGTTCATTCGACCGTCCATACTTTCTCTACTCTTCTTTGAGCAAGTACTTGACTTGAGCGTCGGAGTGCCAAATCTGGGATAAACGCCCATTTTCCTAGTTTGGCCTTTAGCTCACGTTCGTTATTCCTTGACAGCTAAACTCGAGAGTTCTCATCTTATAAATTCTAAGTGGTCGAGCTTCCGAAATCGATCCACACCACTCGACAGATTTCGAGCATGATCAGAAGCAAAATCCAAAAGCATGTTTCTAGGCTACTTCTAAAAACGGACTTATTTTTGCTTAAATTGAATAACAGTTGATTTTTGAAGCAAAATCCAAAAGTATGTCCTAAACTGCTTCTAAAATCTGACTTATTTTTACTTAAATTGAATAGAAGTTAATTTTTCAAGCATTCCAAAACTGGTGAAAATAAACACTTATCTCATACTTATTTTCTGAGTTTGCATTACTCCCTAAATAGAAAAGTGCCAAGATACGTAGATAAAATTTATGTTCAAAAAATAAAGGACAAAAAGAAAAGAAAAAAACCATGACACCAAATAAATTTCTCGTTTAATATAATAGCTATAATACACGGACAATTTTAAAAATATCATTTTGTCGTGTCGGACCCCGACACTCCTTACGTTGGAAATTAAAAAAAAAAATCCATAACGTCATATTCATGTCGTGTCGTATCCGTATCCGTGTATTATAGTATAATAGTATAGATAAATAGACATCAGAGTTTCAAATTCTCCCAATAGGTGTTAGCAAACAATCCCTATATCTTGGTGGCTTGACCGTACATTATAAATTACGAATGAAGTGTTGCAAGAAGTTAAAAGAGCACTAAGTCTTCTCCAGAAAGAGAAGTTGGTTTCAATTGGCTAAATTTCACGTGGACCGTTACTTTGCACATCTGATTTTTCCTGTAGTAAAGCGCCTAATCTCACAAGCATTATTCTAATAAGACATTAGGTGGCCTAACTTTTCAAAACAAAATGGTTCGGTTACCTCCAATTAATTGAAGTAGTTGAAAAACCACCACCCCACTCGTTCTACAACGTATATACCTAAATCTATATCCATATATAACGTCCCTGCATATCGACTAACATCCTACGAACTTAATAAGCAAAGAATCCAAAAAACATGGCAGAAACACAAAAATCCAAGAGTGAAAGGAAGAGAGAGAGACAGCCCATATCAATCCCATTCGTATGGGAAGACAAACCTGGCATTCCCAAGAAAGATTGGAATCCCACACACCAACCCGTTAAGCCCGCTCCACCACCCCCCAAGTTCATCGTGTCCGTCCCCTTAAAATGGGAAGAAAAGCCTGGGACACCACTCCCATCCTTCGCACAACATCCAAAGCAAAATGTTTTCTTTTCATCTCCTCCAACAACATACTCAGACCATGACTATGAAGAAGATGAATCATCAAACTCGGAAAAAAGAGAGATACAGACATGGAATTATGAGTCAGATGATGATTCTTTCACCTCGGCAAAGTCCCTGCTGGCTAATGCTTTGAAACCAACAAATGCACTGGCTAGTGCTGTTCCAGTGGAGGTGGAGAGTCCAGGTTCGCCAGCTTCTGAAGCAGAGAGTTGCACCAGCTATGCTAGTGGTACCACAAGCTTGGTTGGGGTGTCATTCTTGGAGAGGCTTTTTCCTCTACTAGTGCAGAATTCAGGTTCTCAAGAAAAGGAGGAGTGTGTAGAAAAGGACCCTTCTTGTAATGGTATGGAAAATATGGAATTCCTACATGAAAGAAACTATAGTCAAGTTAGAAGAAAGCCATTGTTGACGCTTGGAGAGCTGATTGTAATGAGCCGAAGGAGAAGTTGCCAAAGGAAAGTTGCAAGAATGCATAAGCAGCCTTCCATGGTACACTAATTTATGTTCTAAGTATTTTTCTCTTCAAAGGATTTATTGACCAACAAAAAAAAAAAAAAAAAAAAAAGTTTTTTTCTTTTCTTTTTGGAATGATTACAGCCAGATACCTCGAGGTTACTCATAAATATGACCAAACCTCTTAAGGTCAGTAAGAGCTTGACTTTTACTGACAATGCTAAAACAGGTTATCTATTAAAAGATCAAGATGAGAGCAGCAAATTCTGTCGGAAAACTTAACAGCTAGACATAGCCAGTAATAAAGCTCCAAACCTTAGGGGGGTTTGACAGAATTTCCAATACCTCGGGGGTCTAGCTGTAATTATTCCTTTCGTTTTTTCTTATTTTTTCCGGGTGTGTGTTGGGTGGGGTTGGGGTTGTTATAGATTAAGAAACATTTACCTGACACCTATTGGGCCTTCTGAATGACAGGACTTGATCAAAGGGAATGCCTTAGGCTGCTGCATTGCTGGAATTGGCAACGGCATCAGTGGATTTCATGAGAAGTGGAAGAAACAATTACAACTTAAACTAATGTAAAATGCCTTCTGGCAAATATTACATCACAATGGCAAAAATCTCTCCTATTTCTTCTTTCCGTTCTCAAATATTCATGTTGTGTTGTTGTAATATCACAACTTTTCTGAAGCAAGAACAAGTTTCCATCAAACTAAAACTCTCAAGACAGATAACGGGAATGCATATACCAGGCAAAAAAGAGAAAATCAGGTCAATTATGACCGATTGTATAACATCAAACAATGTTTTAAACAGAAGGTTTACAGCTTTCAACAACTCTACGTATTCGTTCCATGAGCACAGGAATCTCCTTTTCATTTAAGGTTGTAAAACAGAACCTAAACCATCCTGGTTCTATACAATGACAGGCTGAACCAGGAGTCACATTGATTTTAGCTATATTTAAAAGCTTATCCCATAAATCAAGCTCTCCTTTCTCATTGTAAGGACTAATTAATCTGCTCAAATCAACCCAACAATATAAGCCCCCACTACTTTTCGCGCATTCCACACCCATCTCTTTCAAACCTGCAACAAATAAACCATAAATTGAGCGAAGTCTCTGCCTATTTGCCACAATGTACTCCTCAATGAACCTTTTATCTGAAAGCATGGATACTAAAATCTGCTGGGTTGGAGTTGAAACTGAATAAAATCTAGTTAGTTTCCTGGATGCAGACAAAATGTTTTCATTAAACGAATATATAACTCCAATTCTGAAGCCTGGGATGCACAAATCCTTTGACAATCCATATATGATATGAACCCTATCTTTGTCGGCTTCTTCGGAGTCGATGATTTCGGCCATACTTACAAATTCTTCGTTCCCATATGTCGAACCAGCAAAGATTTCATCTGATATGATGTGGATGTTTCTCTCTCTAGCAAAATCGAGGAGATCATAGAGGGCATCCCTATTTAGCAAGTTTCCAACAGGATTGGATGGATTAGAAATGAGAATTCCACGGACTTTTTGACCTCGTTTCCTTGCGTGATTGAATGCTTGTTCAAGAGCCGTGATGCTAAATGTGAAGTTATCACAGCTGCGACAGTGAACAGGTATTAGCTCAACTCCTGTCCTCCATTTCATGTCCCTATCAAATCTGTAGAAAGATAATATGATTACATCATATGCCATCAATTAAAATGAAGAAAGAAACATAAATAAAATCAAATCATATGTTAATAAGGCATGAAAAAAGAACATGACATGAAACAATATTTAGCAGTAATACCCAGAAAAAAAACTTTAAATTAGTCTTTATATCTAAAGAACCCATTAAATTGTTTTCCAACCCTAAGAGCCCAATCCATCAATTTTTCATTTAAACAAATGCAGTACTTTAACTTTTACCTATTTTGTGCAAAATTACACTTGAGTTACTTACACTAATGTATCTGAGCTCTAACTATTACGTTAGTTTTATTTAGTTATGCTTTTTACATACAAAAGATAATTCGTTAATCAAAGTATGAAGATACCTACTTAATTTATATAATTTTGAACATCAAACTAGTATTTTACATATCTGCAAATTAAACAATAACTTTTGTTATTTAATTTAGGGTTAATTCCAAACACCCCCTCATCCTTTGGCTCTTAGTGTGCTTTGCTCCCTAACCTTTGAATTAATATAATTGTCCTCCTAACCTTTTGAAAAATGTCATTTAACCCCTTTAAGCACAGTAGATCTGGCATAGCACATTTCAAATATATGGATATTATTTCGCTCTCGACGTAAGAAACACAACGGATGTCTCAAAACAAAAATCCAACCACCAACGAAGGAGAAATCACCAGTCAAAGACAGCACACGATGGACCGAGCTTTGCAGCGGCTTCCGACGGCCAATAGAGTCGACAGGAGTATGGGCTTTGTTTGTCTCAGAGAGACGACCATGATGGTTGTGATCTTGAAGCTTGGGTCGCCATGACGGAGGAGAAATCGACGGTCAAAGTTTGTTAAAAGGAGTTAAATGTGACATTTTTAAAAGGTCAGGGTGGCAATTCAAAGATTGGGGGCAAAGCGCACTAAGGGCCAAAGAATGAGGGGGTGTCCAGAATTAGCCCTTTAATTTATATCATAAAACTATTTAAAGAGATTATTAAACAAATCAGTTTAAAATAATCAAAGCAAGAAATTATATCAAAACAGAAATGCATTAAGTTTTTCAATCTAAAGTGTGAGGTAATTAGTCAAAGACTTAGCTCGTGGTTTTGGAACAAAAGTTGATTGAATGGATTTTTAGGATTAAAAGATAGTTTCAAGGGTTTCTAGATATCAAATATTACTTCAGGTAGTATTTTTATCTAAAATTTCATACAGCAATGTTCATGAAGGATAGAATTGAATCATGATACATCAAAATGAAAAGAAAAATACCCGGGATAGTATGGTGCAGGGACAAGGAAGGCATTTCCAGGGTCAGCAAGACAAAAACTGAGTGTCTCAAGTGCAGGAGTTGCGCCAGCAGTTAATACCACCCGTGAAGGATCAAAAGATACTCTTTTCCCCATCACTTGATTCATGAAATCAGCCATCGCCTGCAACATTTGTATGGTATTTTCTTCAAATGGAGGCAGCAGGAGCAATTTCAGAAACTAGTCAATTGCCAAAAAAAAAAAAAATCACAGAAAAGACTAAATCTGGAAAGAGGTCAATCACAAATCTGTACCATATCGGTTGCCTTATTCTATTCTAATTAAAAGGTTAGATTCACAGTATCAACATTTTGAAACGCAATGACAAAAAAGAGAAATAAAAAAACTCATTCAAATGGATATTTGATTGAGGAAATTTTAGAATATTGAGAGACTTTGTTCTTGAACCAGAACGGTTTGAACCCTAACATGTGAATGGCAAGAAAACTATTACTAAACAAGGCAGATATCATCTAATATTAATTTCTATTGGCAGGATAACAAATAGAATTTCCATTAGCTATCAAGCTTGTTTCCGAAATTTCATTAAAAATCCTAAAATATCTTCGTTCTTTATCAACCAAACTCTTTGGCTACCCAATATCACAAGGATTTTCTCCGTCTATCCATTGTAATCCATTCTTATAAATAACCGAAACATAATTCATAAACCATTGTTGTTTAAGCTATTGGCAAGCGGTTCAAGATTTGCTAACCATTTACATATATTGGATTACTTTTATACACTGCGAAAGTTTGCCAAGTTCTAGTTTTAGGTTAGTATCGAATAGAGTCAACCACATTCGAAATGTGGATTTTTGCCACATGGCATACATAGTTCATTAACTAAATTACCAATTTAGCAACTAATGTGAGAGAGAATCAGACATTTGAGATCAAACAAAGTTTAGATTCCGATCTCTAAACAGAATGCACAATAACAAAATTCAAGATCCCAGTGGAATGTCAAGACTCTCGCAATAACCCAGGGAAGTAAAATGCAACGACGGATACTTCAATTTGACACAGTTAAACTACAAAATATTGAAAGCTTTAAGCTGTCTCTCTTTAATTATTCTTTTTCTTTTTTAGTTGGCTTGCTCGTTCTGCCCATGCAATAGAGGCTGAGGTTACAGCATATAAATGCAACATCTCATGCAAAACTGGTCAAGACAACTAAAATTTATCTTCCTTTATAGCCATGCATCGGACCAGTAAAACTAAGGAAATGACAGTTTTCCTAACATCAAAATTCAAAAGAGAATATTTGCAAAACTTAACAATACCGTAGAGATAGCCCAAAACTCATATCCAAATTTTAACTAAGACAATAGCATTAAAATGTTCTTGAGTTGTTTCTCATTATCTCTCAATTTATGTTTCACTAGTTTAAGGGGGAAAAAAAGGTAAATAACAGTTATCCTCATTAAACTTATGCTAACATCACTAGTTAATTATAGTTATTAAGTAGTCAAGTGATGCATCAGTTATAAGCTAAATTCAACATTTAATTTAAGAAAATATGATACCACATTATTAACAAAATGAAAACTAAAATGAAAATCATTTGTTTCATTACCACTTTGAACTCCACTAATCCATCCATGGGCTGATAAGTAGCAATGCCACTAATCCCCAAAGCATCGCCACCTGCTCCGAGTATTGAACCAGGCGAATTTTCCGAAAACCATTCCTCGATTAGATCCAACGACAACTTCAAAACGAAGATAACAAATATTAAACCTATGAACTAACACAAACAAGCAAGACAATCACAGAGGAAAATCATGCATTATTACCCTATTTTCCGCCAATCCAAGCTGGATAACACCGTCGGGATTGTCCATTTCGTCGTACGGATCCTCTCGCACCCGGTCCAACCCAATATAGTACGGCGAATCGTTAGGCTTCGCGATGGAATTAGCCCGAGCGGACAAGCTGATGCGTCCGATGGAGCCACGTGTTTGCAGACTGGCACGGGAGGATGACCGCGGCAGCTCGGGAGGGGTCGCCGGCGGCGACTGACGGTTCCGCGGCGGGGAACGGTGTCGTTTTAGGTAAAATTGAAGGAAATAGAATAACGTACAGGGGATTAGAGAACCGAGGATTAGACCACCCCTGCCTTGAACTACTCCTTGTAAAGGCACTATGAGTCTCATGCCGGTTCCGGTCGAGCTTTGGGTTAATTCCTCCGGTGGCGTTTCCGGTTCCCCGGTCATGTGAGTTGCCGGAGAGGAGGGCTCCGCGGCGGAGATAAGAGTTTGGCCGCAGGATTCGGAGGGTTTAGTTGTGGGGTGTGTGTGGGTGTGTGGGTGTGTGTGAGATTTCGTCAAGTTTGAGGTGGTGATTTGCTTGGGTGGAGAGTGGCGAGGCAAAAGATGGGATTCTGTTTGGAATCTTCTGCCTGGTGGTGTTATGACCGGAATGACCTTTGCCAACTTCTTGTCTTACGCTCAAAACGGAATTTAATTTTAGTACTTTAGTTTAATTTGTTCACAAGTTTCTTTCTGTGGTCGAAGTGGCTAAGGCGGACTCCCTTACCATCTTACTAGGACGAATAAGGTTGGTTGCCATGCCATATCGTACCAATTGAATGTTATCGATAAGGTTGGAGATCGCTCGTGTTCGTCTAGCAATTGTACCCTCCCTCACGATTCTATAAAACTGACCCTCTTTATTGTTAATGTTTTTCATTTGGAAGTTCATGCGAGGCACAAAAATATTATCAAGTGGTTCGTACTTTTAGATCTAGCACGACTATTTTATTTATGGAGACTATGCATACTATTGCCAGCATACTCTATTATAATTGTATTCGAAAGTGTTTTATATGACGTGTTAGGTCCAATTATCCCTTTTTGTCTAGCTTAATTTCATGTTTGATCTATAAGCCCGTACAAGTTAATCACCGGCCCGCCTAAAGCCCCCATTGTTTACTAATTAGGTCGAGTTCTAAATCGCAGGGTTAAGGAATTAAGTCATCTTCCCTCTAACCTTGCTCACCCACAAAAAATTTTAGTCATTTTTGCCAGCAATACAACCGTTTCTTTGCAGTTTGCAACAATTAGGTATGCAAACGAAACAAGCCAGTTCGCAAGCTTAGCAAACTGACTCGACAAAAGCTCGCGCTTGGGTTCGACATTTGCAAACTGACCAAAAAAACAATATATTACTTTCAAAATATATATATATAGTATTGTATATAGTTATATATATAGTAATATATACACGTTGTATACAGTTATATATATATATATGTTACTAGACGGTATACTACAGAAAACCCTAAACCAATTGTTCATCGATTACCCCTTCCATTCTTAGCCGCTTAAAGGCAAAACCCCCAAACAGATCCATCAAGACCCCCCAACCTGATTGTAGCACCCCGTATGGTGGGTCACCACATCTCCCGCACCAAATCCAATCCACATACTAGATGGAAAGCCCGTACATGAACCAAGCAGAGGCGAATGAGAGACAAACAGACTCACACCTAAGTTAGGCGGAATATAGATCCTGACTTCAAAATCAAAACAACAAAGCAAGAGCGGAAGCGAAAGTATGCAACCAAATTAAATCATACAACAACAGTTGGCGGGTTCAACTAACATAAATACCTAATCTCAAATTTAACATAAATCATAAAAGCAACGGGTTTAAACTATCCCTAAAAGCCTGTCCCAAAAAGTTCCATAACATAACAAAATAAAACATACATACATTCAAATATACTTATACAATGAATCCAAATTCGTATAAAGTGAAACAGACTCGAACAAAAGCAAAAGACTTAACAAACCGACCGACTCCAAGACTTGACTCACACCGCCTAGCACAACTTCGAAGCAACCTGCAAGCTAAAAACATCGGGTAGGCAGAGGGTCAGTCACACTGACTAAGTGAGAGGCTACCCACACTACACTATATATATATAATGAGCACAACATATTCAAATAATAATGTTCATGAACCCGGGGATAGTTTATACACACCCAAACATTTGCCCGTGATACGTACTTATAGGGGTTACTTAGAAAACGAAACAAAACATAACTTAACTTATTCAAATCATAGCATACGTTTCATATCATATCAATTCATAACTTATCTCATCATTTCGAAACATATTCATATTTTATCTTATTAACGAATCTATCACCGTTTCACAAACCTTAGCATAACGTACATACATATAACTCGGCGAGTACAAGTATCATAATCCATCCTCCTTCTCATATCATATCATATCAAAACAAATCATAAAACATACATACTTAATATACCTCATTCACTCCAATGATGGAAGGGTGTATACCCCCTAAACATCTATTACAGGTGAGGGGAGCGCAAGCACTCAAACCCTGAAGACTCCATCCCCCAACCAAACCTCCTGGTGGGTTCCGAGTTCATCCTACATACGGAGCTACGCCCAGGCTTATCCCGACGGCCCGGTGCCGTCCCGGGTGTCCCGACCCGTAGACTCTACGGTCCAACATTAACATTCTTACCATACCATACCATAACGTTTCATACTTAACCCGCTACATAACATATCGTATCATATTAACTGTAACATACCTTACCTTACAACGGCTATGCTTTACATACCTTTCCATGTCAAATCCATAACATATCCTTTGCTCTTAGCTCTCGCCTCATAAGAGGCACATGGTTTGAAACATAGTTTTAGTGTTGCAAAACTTAACAATTCCAAAGCAAATCATACTTGTAAACTTATAACAAAGCGTAGGCTTGTACATAGCGTATCATAATTGTAAACTTATAATAAAGTCATAAAAATACATATCGCGCACGTATTTACTTATACTTAGGGCTTTAAACCACATGCATTCGAAAATGAGCACATAAGGTAGGATTATGACTATAATTCTAACCTCACCTTACACCGACGGAGCCGTAAACAATACGATTGATCCATCCCGGAATCAACTCGGTTAACGAAACACCAACCTGGGTGCACCTAGACAAACTGAACACACAATGCAAGACTTAGACTCAAGAATGAGCCACATAGACGCACGACTTATGCTTAAGAATGAAAGATTTAACATAATCAATTATACATGTACAATTAAGGTATAATACCAATAAACACGTTCATGTGCACAATTAATGCATATCACCACGTATAGATACATAACAAGGTGCACATGTGCTTCGTGTAAATAATTCACATTACTTAAGCAACATAAATGCATATAAGAACAAATACGTACACATAAACATGATATAACATGTTAGAACAAGTTCGGAGGTGGAAAGTTACAAGAAAAACGGAAGAAAAACACGAAAAGTGGCTCCGAACGAAAATGGGCAAAAGTTATAAATTTTCTGAAACACACAAGTTGTAGGAAAATGGGCATATCTTGAGTTTATGAAGTGGAAATTGAGTTTTGCTTATTGTATATGAAACTAAACAAATAGGAATTTCCAACGGTATATGGCTCGAAGTGTGATTCAAAGGGATCCGAAAATGGCGTATGTTTGAAGTTGAACAAAAGCATAATTTTGGCGATGTGGCGACATAAAATTAAAATGGTTATATCTCACAAAACAGAACGAATTTTAACATAATTCCAATTAGAGAATACTCTACACTTAAAGAGGTTTATACATTGAAAATTTCAGGCCAAACGGAGCACAAACAAAGTCTGCACAGCCGTGCTAAGATTGACCTGCGAAGCTGTACGACAGTGTTGAAACCAAAATTTTCCAACTCGAAACATTGGGGACTGCCGTGCAAGGAATAAGTTATGGCTCTGCACGGCCATGTTGGGTCATCTTCTCCAAAAATTTGTAACAAAACAGCAGGGGGTCAACAAGGGTGGTTCCCAAACCACATCCGAATCAAATTATACACCAAATGCATCAAAATACATCACAATACACACGTATTATCACATAATTCATCAAAAGAGCTTAACACATTCCACCATTTTTGAATCTCAAGCTCCAACAATAGAGTTTTATGTAATACACAACCAACAACAAGAATTCCTACAAATATACAACAAGGAAGCTCAAAGGAGCAACATATATCAATCTTGGAGCAATAAATTCAAGACTAGAGACATGGGAGCAAATTTTCATATATTTATACTATTCATCGTCTTCTCCAAGAGCAAGGAATCAAGCACATAAAATGACATTCAATCGGGTAGAAAAGAAGCTCGCGAAGAACGGAATTCGTAGCTTACCTTGGATCGTTGATCAATGAGAAATTGAGTCGGAACTTGAGCTCAAAGTGTGAGGTTCAGGAATGCCCTTCTTCTTCTCCTCTTTCTATCTTAGAACGTTTGGGACCAAAATGAGGGAGAGAGAGTGTTAGACGGTTTTTAGGCAAGAATAACCGGTTCGGTCGGTGCAAGAATGGTTCGGTTCAACCGGTTCGAATTTTAAAACGGAAGGTGGTTCAAACAGCTTCAGAAAAATATGAGGCTTGGGTCCATTGGACCCAAATCATCGAAAGGAATCCAATGGTGAAGTTAGAATTCGAATTCGAATCCTCGAGCTCAAGTTATCCGGAAACGGCTTAAAAATCTTAATTAGAATTAGGTCCCTAAACTTTCGAAAATAGACATTTGAGTCCAGTCACATTTTAATTAAATTCTAGGGTAAAACATAACTTAAAATAAAGTTCAAGTAGACACTTAGAGAATGCGGCGTCACATAATTCAAATAATTGCAATTAAAACAAGTAATTACATAATTAAACTCACCCGTGACGTCGTACCAGGATTGCCGAAGAGACAGGGTGTCACACAGATCCATCAAGACCATCACCTTTCTTGACGCCAGAATTCAGCACAGATCCACCACCTCACCACCTCCAGCCATCCCCTTTTACGCCGCCTCCCATCACCCAAGCATTGCCACCTCACGCTGCCTCTCACCACCCAAGCGGCGTGAGATACCACCACCGCCACAACTTCCTAAGCGCCACCCCCTCCGCTAGCATGCTCCAGACCACTGCCGCCACAGCGTCACCTACATCACCACTTACCATTTCTTGCAGCTTGAAGGACTTCACCGCTTCACCGGACAGGGAAATTCCAGAACTCAAAAGATGAAGATTTTGGATCAAAACTTTTGATTTTATTTTTTTCCCAAATTTTTGGCTCGTTTATCCTCTCTTTTTTCTGCTTTGGCTATAGATAAGAAAACGAATCTAGATTTTTGGTTCTCTTTTGAATGTATATAAATAATAGATTCAGATTTTGGGTTTTTTGCTTTGGCTATAGATAAAAAATTGAATCTAGATTTTTGGTTCTCTTTTGAATGTTTATTAAAAAAAAAAATTAGATTTAGGGTTAATTAAGAAAAAGATCCAAATCTAGGGTTTTAAAAAAAGGTTTTTTTAGGTTTTCCTTTTGGCTCAAGGGCTCGGCTTAGCTCGGTCGAACCTTACTGCAGCCAAGCCCGAGCCAGCAAAAAATGCCAAAGCTCACCTCGGCTCGTTTGCATCCCTAATGTGACACCCCACTTGTCGGACCTGTCAGGTACGTGCCACGTGTGAGTTTATTTTCATACTTTAATTTATTTAAATCCTTATTATATGTTTCTTTAATCAGTATTTATATGAAATTACTTGAATTAATTGATTTAAATGTCATAAATATGCCTAAGTGTTTTATTATTTGAAATCTTGTAATAATTAAATTTATATGACATGTATTTAATTTCCTAGCATGCTAATTTCTTGAAATTATATGAATCTAATTGAATTATATTTAATTTGGACCTAATTGCAAGATTTTTAATATTTGAGGACTTAATTGAAAATAGGCTTTGGGCTTATTTGACACTTTTTGAAAGTTTGAGGACCTATTTGAAAATAGGACCCCTTGAGCTTATTTAATTTGTATCTTGAGCTACGGAACTCGGATTCGAGATCCGTCTGCGAAGATGAACACGTTTCGTTGATCCGGACCCAATGGAAATAACCTTGTAATTTTTTGGTATCGTTTAAACCTCCGACGAAGCCATTTTCAGGCCCATTTGGACCAAAACTCTATTTTTGGTCCCATCTTGACCTTATGACCTGAATATAGCCTCATTTTTGTACCATTTTAGCCTTATTTTATTCCATTTCTTCCCCTTGTCATCGAGATGCAGCAGCTTTGAAGCAAGGATGGGAGATTTCAACTATTCACCTTCTTCTACCTCCATTTTTACTCAAGATCTTCTTGTTTCCTTCGTTCTTCAACAATTCAAGGTAAGATCCGTGTTCCTTGTGGTTTATGCATCAATATATGCTCCATATTGTGTCTTATATTCAAGGTTTTATGCATGAGGGAAGAGATTGATGAATAGTTAGGGAAAAGAGGAGAAAGGAAAGAATGAAGCTGCAACAGAAGAAAGAAAAGAAGAAGAAGAAGAAGAACAGAGGTACTGCAGTGGCTACCCGCCCGGGTAGCCATTCCTTCACAAAACTCCCCGGCCGGGTAGGAGTTACAGAAGGTTTAGCAGCAGAAGTACCCGGCCGGGTACTGTCCAAGAAGAAACTCTCCCCGCCCGGGGAGAGGTCACAGAAGCAGCAACAGCAGGCGGCAACAGTTACAGGAAAAACAGGGGAGGAAAAGGTTGTGCTCAAACCATGCCAAACACACACACACTCTGCAATCCCTACAAGCCAACAACTAAGGTCCTAAAGGACTACCAATACACAGCAAAACAAGCCTGAAAGAACCCCAACAAATGCAGCAAAAAGAGAAGAAAAAGGGCGACAGTTCATGCGTGAAAAACAGGGCATGAATGAACGAAGACAGGGCAGGCTAATATGTGCACATACAACTATCAAAACAGCTGCAATTGAGATGGAAATAAGCAGCATTTGACATCAAAATAGCTCCCAAAAACTGGCAGCAGTTCGATACGTGGAGAAGTGCAAAATCCAGTATGAAGTTTAAGCAATACATATTCATTTCATTTATGATATCTCAACCGATCCATAACCACCATCAAATACCAACGTACTCAGTCATAAATGAAGTAAAAGGAGCATATATATATCATCAAAGCAAGTCATAGATCAAGAGAATTCAAGAAATCATCCAAATGCTTCAAAACCTAACTGTTCCTTCACATGCTTAAGAATCCCATGAAATCCGATTCAAATTGAGAGATGAGTAGATCAAAATGACCAGAGAAGAATATATAACATAATCCTAACTCACCTCGCTGATTGGATGAAGGTTGATCGAGATTTGAGCTCAAAACCTCAAGGATTGCACTGTTACGGGAAAACAGAGGTGCAGAAGGGTTTGGCTGAAATTTCTGCTGTGTGAGAGGATATGCTCGGTTAGGGATGGTTATGGGAAGATAGAGGATTGAACTAGGGTTAAAAGGCCACCAACCACAGTTAATTTGGTTAAGTTTTGATCAAGTTATGGCCAATATAGTGAAAGGTGGTCATATTGATGTCGTTTCGTTTTTCGGTTGGATTTCGGAGGTTCAAATGACTTTGGAAAAATATAAGGCTAAGTTTACTAAACTTGAATTTTTGTTACGAGTTCAGTGGAGTTGACGGAACTCGAATCCGAGTTCCCGAGCTCAAGATATCACGTACGGAACCAAGGGTGCGCTAATTGCTCATTAGCCCCCGATTTGGTTCCACGAATCAAATTAAATTCGTTAACATATCAATCAAGTTCGAAAACATAAACCGAGCATATAGGAATGTTCATAATACACATATTTACGACATACTACAATTTTACGGCATTTCGATATCATCTCATATAAGAACGATGCACAATTGAAACGACTATGCACATATTCATGCAATTCATGCACATTTCATTAAAATTCATGCATAATAAAAATTAAATCAATAAATCAAATTAAATTATAAACATAAATTAAGGTCATGTGATTAATTAATTAAAGCATGATTAGTTAACATAACACTTAATTAGCATTAATCATTAAATTAATAATAATAATAAAAGAAATATATATATATATATATATATATATATATATATATATTTAAAATAACGAAATAGGTATAGATAATATTAAATAGAAGTAGAATATAATATAATAAAATAAAATAATAACAATTTATAATAAAATTAAATATAAAACACGTAAAAACAATTAATTCGCGCAAATTGATAAACACATACGTCGTACCTTTGCGTCTGAAAATTCGGGGCGTTACAATCTCTCCCCCTTAAAAGAATCCGTCCTCGGATTCATAGCTCGCTCGGAAATAATTCGGGGTGAAATTTTCTCATCTTTTCCTCCGTCTCCCACGTAGCCTCTTCGGTTTTATCACTTCTCCAAAGAACCTTGACTAGTGGAATACGCCGATTTCGAAGTTCCTGAAATTTTCGATCCAATATCTTAATCGGCTTTTGAACGAAGGTAAGATCTGGTTCTAACTCCACTTCTTCAACTGGTAGAACCTCGGACTCATCTCGATAATATTTTCGGAGCTGTGAAACATGAAATACGTTATGAATTCCAGTCAAACTCGGAGGCAAGTCCAATCGATAGGCCATATCCCCAACTTTCTCTAGAATCTCATACGGTCCCATATACCGAGGGTTTAATTTTCCTCCTCGTCCAATCCTTGAGAACCCTTTTCGTGGAGATGCCTTTAAGAAAAACCTATCTCCAATCTCAAAATCAAGGTTCTTTCTCCGAAGGTCTGCATAACTCTTTTGTCGATCCTGAGCAGCCTTCATCCGTTGTCTAATTATCTTGACCTTGTCAATAGCCTCTTGTACGGCCTTAGACGGTTTTTCCTTCTTCTCCCCTCTTTTCACGCCTTCCTGTTTGGTCCAATTCCATTCCTCCAATTCAAAGAACAACGGAGATCTACATTTACGTCCGTAGAGAGCTTCATAAGGGGCCATCTCAATCGAGGCTTGATAGCTATTGTTGTAAGCGAACTCGATTAATGGAAACTGTTCATTCCACGAGCTTTCAAAGTCCAATGCACATGCTCTCAACATATCCTCCAGATACTTAATCAACCTCTCTGATTGTCCGTCGGTCTGAGGATGGAAAGCTGTGCTGAATTGAAGCCTTGTTCCCAAACACTTCTGTAATTCTTGCCAAAATCGTGAAGTAAATCTTGGATTCCGATCCGAGACAATGCTAACGTGTACTCCATGAAGCCTGACGATCTCATCATTATACTTCTTAGCCAACTTACTCACTTTATCGGACATTCTGATAGCAAGGAAATGAGCTGATTTTGTCAACTTGTCCACAATAACCCAAATTCCATCGAAACCTCCTCTCACTCTTGGTAATCCCGAAACAAAATCCATGGCTATTTGTTCCCATTTCCACTCTGGAATAGGCAATGGTTGAAGTAGCCCCGATAGCTTTTGATGTTCTGCCATTACCACTTGACAGGTCATACAATGTTTCACGAAGTTGATCACATCCCGTTTCAAACCATTCCACCAATAAAATTGTTTTAGATCCTTATACATTTTGTTCCCTCCGGGATGTATCGAATACCCTGACCGATGGGCTTCCTCAAGAATAATCCTTTTTAACTCTTCCGGGATAACAATTCTATTCTTGAATCTTAGAAGTCCCGTATCATCAAACCCAAACGGACATTCTGAATCTGCTCGAGCTTTCTCAGCTAATTTCTGAACCTCGGGATCAATCCTCTGAGCATCAGATAATCTCTGTTTAAGATCTGGTTGAACCGTAATATTCCGGATACTAGCCCTCAGTTTGAACAACTCATTCTCATCTCCAATTTCCACTTTCACATTGGACACACTAGCTTTCCTACTAAGTGCATCCGCGACCAAATTGGCTTTGCCGGGATGGTATCGGATTGTACATTCATAATCCGCCAACAGTTCCATCCAACGCCGTTGTCTCTTATTCAATTCCTTTTGTGAGAATAAATATTGGAGACTCTTATGATCAGAAAAGACCTCGAACGAAATTCCATAAAGATAGTGTCTCCACTTACCCAAAGCAAAGATCACTGCTGCTAATTCCAAATCGTGAGTGGGATAATTCTGCTCATGTTCCTTTAATTTCCTTGAGGCATAGGCGATTACCCTTCCATTCTGCATCAACACACATCCTAAACCTTCCTTTGAGGCGTCCGTATAAACTGTATATCCTTCTGTACCTTCAGGAAGCGCTAATATAGGGGCAGTGGTCAACTTTTCCTTTAAAAGCTGAAAGCTAGCCTCACATGCCTCGTCCCACTCAAACTTAACCGCCTTCTTAGTCAATCGGGTTAAAGGAGCCTCAATCTTTGAGAAATCCTGTACGAATCTTCGATAGTAGCCTGCCAAACCCAAGAAACTCCTCACTTCAGAAGCATTTTTTGGGCTTTGCCAATGAATAACCGTCTCAATCTTAGAAGGATCTACTTCCAAACCTTTCCTTGAAATAATATGGCCCAAAAATGCTACCCGATCAATCCAGAACTCGCATTTGCTAAACTTAGCATACAACCGATGTTCCCTTAAGGTCTCCAACACAATTCTGAGATGCCTGGCATGATCTTCCAGAGTTCTCGAATAAACCAGAATATCATCGATGAATATCACTACAAACTTATCCAAATAGGGCCGGAAAATTCGATGCATCATATCCATAAAAGCAGCCGGAGCATTAGTCGGTCCAAAAGGCATCACTACGAACTCATAGTGTCCATACCGGGTATTAAATCCCGTCTTCGGAATGTCCTCTTCCCGGATCTTCAATTGATAGTATCCTTGTCTCAAATCCAATTTTGAATATACTCCCGAACCTTGTAACATGTCGAATAAATCCTCAATATGGGGCAAAGGATACTTGTTCTTTACAGTCATCCGATACGGAGTCTTAGAATACGGTGTGGATCCCGGATATAAGTCGATAACAAATTCGATCTCACGGTCTGGTGGTAAAGAACTCAAATTCTCCGGAAACACATCGGGAAAATCCTTAACAACCGCAGTGTAACATCCCGATTGATCGGACTTTTTAGGTAAACTATTATGTGCGCTATTTAATTATTTCCTTATGTGATATTTCATTGGTACCGTGAATTATTGAAGTTATTTGAACTTATTTGCTTTAATATGAATTTGGTTATCATTGAACGTTTAATTTTCCTTGCTTTGTATTTGTTCGTTTTGGATCCATATTTAATTCCGATTTCTATGAATTTGTGATATGTGTTAATTATATGCTTTATGAACTCGATTATGTGCTCGTTACATGTTTTGGTATTTGTTTTGCTTGCCCTTTTTGGGTTCGTTTTGGAGACGGGACCTAAAGGAGGCTAAAGAGCATTTAGCGTACCTTGGGTTCCGGGACGCGTATCTTGAGCTCGGGAATTCGGATTCGAATTCTGTCACCTCCATTGAACTCGTTTCGACGATTCGGGTTCGATGGGACAAGACTCACATTTTTCTAAGTTCATTAAGACCTTCGAATTTCACCCGTAACGAGCCCCTTATGCTTGAGAGACACCTTTTGACCTTATAAGACCTTGTGAACCCCATTTGAACCTTAACTAAACCTTAACCTTGGGTTATACTTGAGTTAGCTAACCATTTCAGCCCCTTATCCCCTTGATACCGATCCATTCTCTCCCTCTCTCACCAAAACCGATCAGCTCAAGCAAAGCAAGAAGGAAGAGGAAAACCCTTTGGCCATTTTGTGAATTTTGAGCTCAACTCTCAACCTTAGCTTCTCAAATTTGAAAGGTAAGTCCATGGTTGCAATCTTCACTCTCTCATCTCTCTTTTATATGCTTTTGAGTTCAATTCCTTGGTTGAATATAGAGATATAGCAAGCATGTGAATAGTTATTGTTGGGAGAAATTGTTGATTCTTGCTCCTTCCTTGTTTCCTTGAGTTATGTTGATGATTAAGGACTTATATGACATGATTCTTGCTATTTATTACACTTCCTTGCATGATAGTTGGAATATGATCATTTGCCATAAATGAAGCTTGAACTTTGATGATTTACTTGATGCATTTCTTTCCCCTTTTCTTGCCTTGAATTGCTTGCATTTTTGGAACTGAGGTTATTTCACTTTTTATGGCATGAAACTTTGGTGAATTGTTGTTATTTTGATGCATGATGTTATGTTTTGAAAGGCCTAAGAGTCCCCTTGAAGCCCCCAACCGAAATGCCCTGTTTTTGCTTCCTTTTTCGGCCTTTTTTCGCCAAAATTTTTCCAGGCCAAAGGCCTGACACGGCCGCGTCATTTTCAAAGGAAAATGGACACGGCCGTGTTGAGCCCTCGACATTGTTTTTCTGAATTTTTTTCGCCTGACACGGCCGTGTCCGTTCCCCTTTGTTTTCTGACACGGCCGTGTCAAGCACGGTGGCATCCGGGGAGATTTCTTTCGCCTTTTCGTTGCTTCTTATTGGTCCTTCTTGCCTCGTTTTTGGTATATATGCATGACTAACTTGTCATATGATGTACTAAGCCCTATGTTATGAATTTGTACTTTGATTTTCATCCTCGTTTATGATATATGCTCTTATATGAATTATTTGCTCGTAAATGGCCTTAATATGAATTCATTTCATATCATTGGCATCATAAGCATACATACGCATGTACCGAGCGTCAATGTGGTTCATATTGAGTCTAAGAGTGTTCCTTGTTGTTTGTCTTGTTCAGCGGATCTTCCGGTTGAGGACGAGCTTGCCCCGTAGGTGTCCGGTTATCATACTTTTGGTCTCCACTACGTCCGTTGATAAGGTGAGGTTTTGTTCTTTTAGTTATTGGACCTACAACCCTAATTGGTTTCAAACCTCGCATGCGAATACGTATAATATATGGTAAATAAGTGCATGATACGTATGTTGCGGGATTTTCCCATTTGTTATAAGAGTTTGGAAAACGTTTTGTATAAGAATATAAGTTATTTTGCTTTTGTTTGGAAAAGTTTAGTTTTGTGCAAGTGTGTGTGTGTAAGCGAGATTTGGCTTTGAAAGATAAGCTTTGAGATATGTTTGTGTGACTTTTATGATCTGTTTGGGCCCCGGAGTGTGGTATGGTAATCTCGGGACGGCCGAGGGGTCGCCGAGCTCTTCCGTCAACACCTCCATTTGAGAGTTTCTCCTAACCTTGGGAGGTTGAGGAAGGGTGTTTCTCTTGAGCCGGCGGAAGCAACCACCGAAGGTTTCAAGGTCGTGATTAAACCTTGTCTCGTCTGTGTATGTGGATAGCTAGGGCCGATCAACCCTTCTATCAACCGGTGTGGGGATGGATTCTGATTTGTTTTGTTTTGCTTTGTTCTTCGTATATGGGAGTTTGGTGTGTGACTCGTACTCGCCGAGTTGGTTTAGTTTTGTATGATCTGTGAAACGAGAGTGGATTTCTAAGTACTTAAAAAAAATTGGCATTTCTCCTTTTGCCTTCTCTTTACTTTATGTATATATATATATATCACGGGAATTAATTTGGCTTGCAAAAACCACTCTCGGTTCAAGGATCCTTCCGTTTTAATAATTGCGTTGCTCTATATATGTATATCGGGTGCATGAGTAGCCCCCTCACTAGTCACTAGGACTAACCCTCGTTGTTGTTTTCCCTTTTTCCTTTCTTTTGAGTTGCAGGTTCTTCCGAGTCAAGCTAGGCGGCAAGTGTCTTTTGGAGTTTACTTGTGGTTTAGCTTGAGTCTTCATGCATTCGTAGTGGTTTACTTTCTCTTTTGCTTATGTACTTGGGGATTATGTATTCTGATTACACTTATGCTATTTTGGCCGAGATGGCATTGTATATATGTGATGATCTTGGGATATTTGTTTAGTTCAGGAATTGTTTTAATTGCTTCCGCTACTCTGATTTTATTTTGCGCAGTTCTTGAGGGTCTAGGCCGCCTAGCGAGGGTGTGAGTTTTGTGTGTCTCCCGTTCGCTACGGTTTGATACAGGTGCGAACTTCCATTTCGTTACTCGTGTTGGACCCTAGTGCGGGGGATGTGACACCCTTCGCTCCGGGGGTGTTACATCCTTGCGTGGTATCAGAGCTCTCGGTTGCAAAACCAGAGCTCTGGAGTCGTGTTGAGTCTGTCTAGGTCGTTCGGTATAGGAATATGTGATTATTTGCATTCATTTACATAATTATGTGATGCAATTGTTTTACTTTCATGATAATTGACTACATGATCATAAACTGAACCCCCATGCATCGATATTTTCTTGATCCGTGTATTTTCAGGATGCCTCCAAGAAGAAGAGGAGATAGAGAGCAAACACCGGATCTGAATCAACCTCCTCCACAAGCACCTCCACCTCCTCCATTGAATGCTGAGAATATAGTGCAGGCTCTTTTGAATCAACTTCAGCAGAATCAACGAGAGAATAACCAGGGTGAAGGACAGGAAGGACATGTCACACCGGTATATCGTGAATTCAGAAACAACAATCCTCCTAAATGGTTTGGGGGAGATGACATTCTAGCAGAGGAGTGGCTATCCGAGATTAATGGAATATGGGAGATTTGTCCGGCCCCTTCTCAAGATAAAGCAATATGTACCGGTCGTTTCATCCAAGGTCAGGCTTCAAGATGGTTGAATGCTACGAGGGCAAGATTGGAAAGAATGGGCGAGGAATTCAATTGGGAAAACTTTGTTCGAGAATTCCATAACAAGTACATTCCACCGAGTGCACGGGAAAGGAGACTCCAGCAATTTTCTGACTTGAAGCAAGGGAATAGGACGGTGGAAGAGTATATCATTGAGTTCGAGAGGTTGGCTCCCTATGCTACCCATATCACCGATGTGGATTCTTTGAAGGCCCGGAATTTTATTCACGGTTTGAAAAAGGAAATTCAAGAAGCTTTGGAAGCGGTCTCCGTTGATACTTGGGAGAAAGCTACCCGGAAGGCTGTAAAGGTGGAAGCTCAGAAATTGAGGCTTAGGCCCCCGGTGTTTCCTTCGGGGCAAGGTTCGGGTTCAAGCTCTTATTTGGGTAAGAGACCCTCCGTTCAAAGTGGGTCTCCGGTTTTCAAGCCCAAAGGTCCTATCAATTTCAACAAGAAACCCCGACCTCAGGGACAAGCTATGGTACCCGTTCTACCGAAGCCACTTGAGTGCTCCTATTGCAAGGGTCCTAATCACACCGAGGAGAATTGTCGGAAGAAATTAGGAAGATGTTACGGATGTGGGGAGCCCGGTCATATAGTCAGCGCGTGTCCTAAGAGGAGAGATCCGAGGCCTCTTAATGTTATGCCTCCGAGAGCACCGATCCAAGCGAGGGCTTACGCTTTGGAGGGCGAGGAAGAGAATGTAGAGGTGGATGCCAACGCCGTTGTTGAAGGTACCATCCACATTCATGGCATTCCATTGCATGCATTGTTTGATCCGGGAGCAACGCATTCATTTATTGCTTCCCGGCTTGCTTCTATTCTTCCTTTGCATGTTGCTTGCCTAGATGATTCCTTTATTGTTTCTTCTCCCCTTGGTGCTACCTTGTCTACGAATTGTGTTTACCGTGGTTGTCCGGTGGTCGTGGAAGGTATAGAGTATCTGGCAGATTTGATCAAGATGCCGATCAAGAAGTATGGGGTGATTCTGGGGATGGACTGGTTGTATCGATATCGGGCTATGATGGACTGTTTTGCTAAGAAGGTGACTTTGGGTTCTACGGTCTTTGCGGGTCAGAGGTTGAAGACCTGCCCGTTTATTTCCTTTATGGAAGCAAGCAGAATGTTCCGGGACGGTGCGACGGGCTATGTGGCCTACCTTTTGAATAAGCCAAAGGATCAGGCCAAGCTCGAGGAGACGGAGATCGTGAAGGAATTCCCCGATGTGTTCCCGGAAAACTTGGGATCTCTACCTCCGGATCGGGACGTCGAGTTTGTGATAGATCTCTATCCCGGAGCAGAACCGTATGCGAAATCTCCCTATAGGATGGCTCCAGCCGAGTTGAAGGAGTTGAAGACGCAATTGGATGAGCTCTTAGAATGTGGTTACATTCGCCCGAGCACTTCTCCGTGGGGTGCTCCGGTCCTGTTTGTCAAGAAGAAAGACGGGACTTTGCGGATGTGTATTGACTACCGTGAGCTGAACCGGTTAACGGTTAAGAGCAAATACCCGCTTCCTCACATTGAAGAGTTGTTCGATCTCCTACAAGGTTCAAGTGTTTATTCCAAGTTGGATTTAAGGCAAGGGTATTACCAGTTGCGTATCTGGGAGGGAGATATACCGAAGACGGGTTTCAACACAAGATATGGGCATTTCGAGTTTGTGGTCATGCCTTTTGGTCTTACCAATGCCCCAGCCGCGTTTATGGGTATGATGCACCGAATATTCCGGCCTTACCTCGATAACTTCGTGGTCATCTTTATAGATGATATTCTGGTGTATTCGAGGTCCGAGGAAGAGCACGCGCGGCATTTGAGTATTGTCTTATCTACACTTCGGGAGCATCGATTGTTCGCCAAGTTCAGTAAGTGCGAGTTCTGGTTAGATCGAGTTTCCTTTTTAGGTCACTTCATTTCTGGGAATGGTATAGAGGTGGACCCGGCGAAGATTGAAACGGATTAGCTTTGGAAGCAGCCTAAGAATGCCTCGGAAGTGAGAAGTTTTCTCGGGTTAGCAGGGTATTATAGGCGCTTTGTGAAAGATTTCTCGAAGATCGCTTCCCCGTTGACCCGGTTAACTAAGAAAGAGGTTAAATTCGAGTGGGATGAGGCGTGTGAGAAGAGTTTCCAAACTCTGAAGGGAAGATTGACTACTACACCGGTTTTAACCCTACCCGAGGGTTCGGAAGGCTACTCAGTTTACACCGATGCTTCGAAGGAAGGTCTCGGTTGTGTGTTGACGCAGAATGGTAAGGTGGTAGCCTACGCCTCAAGGAAATTAAAGGATCATGAGAAGAACTATCCCACTCATGACTTGGAACTCGCGGCAGTGATGTTTTCTTTGATGAAATGGCGACATTATCTTTATGGAGTCATTTTTGATGTGTTCACTGACCACCAGAGTCTTAAGTATCTGTTTACCCAGAAGGATTTGAATGTAAGACAGAGAAGGTGGATGGAGCTACTCGAGGACTATGATTGTAAGATTCAGTACCATCCGGGTAAAGCCAATGTGGTGGCGGATGCTTTGAGTAGGAAGGCTAGTGTCTCCGGTTTGGAGGCTGGTCCTAGTAGACGGGAATCAGTGGTTTTGGTTTTAGAGACTCGTTTGGCTAATATCTCGGTTCAGCCAGTTTTGAAACAGAGATTGATTGAGGCTCAGTCTGTGGATCCCGAGATTCAAAAATTGGTAGCTAAGTCAAGGGTCGATCCGGAAACCAAGTTTGGATTTGATGATTCGGGATTGTTTCGATTTAAGGCTCGGGTTTGTGTCCCTGAAGGATTTAAGCAGTTGGTACTTGATGAAGCTCACAAGTCAGCATATGCAGTACATCCCGGTACCACCAAAATGTACAAGGATTTAAGGACTTCATATTGGTGGAACGGCATGAAGAGAGACGTGGCTTACTATGTTAGAAGATGTCAAACATGCCAAGTGGTGAAAGCAGAACACCAAAAAACGGGAGGAACTCTCCAACCGCTTCCAATACCCGAGTGGAAGTGGGAGCAAGTGACAATGGACTTTGTGTCCGGCTTGCCAAGGGCCAAAGGAGGTTCCGATGGGATTTGGGTGATTATTGATCGGTTGACGAAGTCAGCACATTTTCTTAAGGTAAAGATGTCCGATAAGGTTCCTAAGTTGGCCCGGTTATATCGGAAAGAGATTGTCAGATTACATGGTTGCCCGGTCAGCATTGTTTCGGATAGGGATCCTCAGTTTACGTCCAGTTTTTGGCAGGAGTTACAAAAGTGTTTGGGTACGAAGCTTCAATTTAGTACTGCATTTCACCCACAGACGGATGGCCAGTCAGAAAGGCTAATAAGGTATCTCGAGGACATGCTTCGTGCTTGTGCCTTGGATTATCCGAATTCGTGGGATGAACAGTTGGATTTGATTGAGTATGCCTACAACAACAGCTTTCAGTCTTCTATTGGCATGGCACCGTATGAGGCTTTGTATGGAAGGAAGTGCCGATCCCCTCTCTTTTGGGATATTGATGAGTGGAGATGGACTAAAGATGGAAAGCTCGAAAGGGCTAAGAAACCTAAGGAGATTCAGGACACCATCGAGAGGGTGAAAGTGATTAGACAGAGGTTGAAAGCAGCACAAGACCGGCAAAAAAGTTATGCAGATAAGAGAAGACGACCCTTAGAGTTTGAGAAAGGAGATAAGGTCTTTTTAAAGGCATCTCCTAGAAAAGGGTATGCTCGAATTGGTAAAGGCGGGAAGCTTAACCCTCGATACTTAGGCCCCTTTGAGATCCTTGATCGAGTTGGGGAAGTAGCCTACAGACTTGATTTACCGCCGAGTTTAACCGGGATTCACAATGTGTTTCACGTCTCGTAGCTTGGGAAACATTATCCCGATGAGTCTTCTGTTCTTCCTGTCGAGAAAGTTCAGTTGGAACCGGACTTGACCATTAAGAGATATCCGGTTAAGGTGTTGGACCGGAAAATGCAAGAGTTGAGGAATAGGCAAATCCCTCTTGTGAAAGTCTTGTGGCGTGATCAAGAATCCGAGGAAGCCACTTGGGAGACTGAAACTAAGATGAAACAGTTGTATCCGGAGCTTTTCAAGACCTCGCCTCGGACCTGAGGACAGGTCCTTTTGAAGGAGGGAGGTTTGTAACATCCCGACTGATCGGACTTTTCAGGTAAACTATTATGTGCGCTATTCAATTATTTCCTTATGTGATATTTCATTGCTAACGTGAATTATTGAAGTTATTTGAACTTATTTGCTTTAATATGAATTTGGTTATCTTTGAACATTTAATTTTCCTTGCTTTGTATTTGTTCGTTTTGGATCCGTATTTAATTCCGATTTCTGTGAATTTGTGATATGTGTTAATTATATGCTTTATGAACTCGATTATGTGCTCGTTACATGTTTTGGTATTTGTTTTGCTTGCCCTTTTTGGGTTCGTTTTGGAGACGGGACCTAAAGGAGGCTAAAGAGCATTTAGGGCACCTTGGGTTCCGGGAAGCGTATCGGGAATTCGGATTCGAATTCCGTCACCTCCATTGAACTCGTTTCGACGATTCGGGTTCGATGGGACAAGACTCACATTTTTCTAAGTTCATTAAGACCTTCGAATTTCACCCGTAACTAGCCCCTTATGCTTGAGAGACACCTTTTGACCTTATAAGACCTTGTGGACCCCATTTGAACCTTAACTAAACCTTAACCTTGGGTTATACTTGAGTTAGCTAACCATTTCAGCCCCTTAGCCCCTTGATACCGATCCATTCTCTCCCTCTCTCACCAAAACCGATCAGCTCAAGCAAAGCAAGAAGGAAGAGGAAAACCCTTTGGCCATTTTGTGAATTTTGAGCTCAACTCTCAACCTTAGCTTCTCAAATTTGAAAGGTAAGTCCATGGTTGCAATCTTCACTCTCTCATCTCTCTTTTATATGCTTTTGAGTTCAATTCCTTGGTTGAATATAGAGATATAGCAAGCATGTGAATAGTTGTTGTTGGGAGAAATTGTTGATTCTTGCTCCTTCCTTGTTTCCTTGAGTTATGTTGATGATTAAGGACTTATATGACATGATTCTTGCTATTTATTACACTTCCTTGCATGATAGTTGGAATATGATCATTTTCCATAAATGAAGCTTGAACTTTGATGATTTACTTGATGCATTTCTTTCCCCTTTTCTTGCCTTGAATTGCTTGCATTTTTGGAACTGAGGTTATTTCACTTTTTATGGCATGAAACTTTGGTGAATTGTTGTTATTTTGATGCATGATGTTATGTTTTGAAAGGCCTAAGAGTCCCCTTGAAGCCCCCAACCGAAATGCCCTGTTTTTGCTTCCTTTTTCGACCTTTTTTCGCCAAAATTTTTCCAGGCCGAAGGCCTGACACGGCCGCGTCATTTTCAAAGGAAAATGGACACGGCCGTGTTGAGCCCTCGACATTGTTTTTCTGAATTTTTTTCGCCTGACACGGCCGTGTCCGTTCCCCTTTGTTTTCTGACACGGCCGTGTCAAGCACGGTGGCATCCGGGGAGATTTCTTTCGCCTTTTCGTTGCTTCTTATTGGTCCTTCTTGCCTCGTTTTTGGTATATATGCATGACTAACTTGTCATATGATGTACTAAGCCCTATGTTATGAATTTGTACTTTGATTTTCATCCTCGTTTATGATATATGCTCTTATATGAATTATTTGCTCGTAAATGGCCTTAATGTGAATTCATTTCATATCATTGGCATCATAAGCATACATACGCATGTACCGAGCGTCAATGTGGTTCATATTGAGTCTAAGAGTGTTCCTTGTTGTTTGTCTTGTTCAGCGGATCTTCCGGTTGAGGATGAGCTTGCCCCGTAGGTGTCCGGTTATCATACTTTTGGTCTCCACTACGTCCGTTGATAAGGTGAGGTTTTGTTCTTTTAGTTATTGGACCTACAACCCTAATTGGTTTCAAACCTCGCATGCGAATACGTATAATATATGGTAAATAAGTGCATGATACGTATGTTGCGGGATTTTCCCATTTGTTATAAGAGTTTGGAAAACGTTTTGTATAAGAATATAAGTTATTTTGCTTTTGTTTGGAAAAGTTTAGTTTTGTGCAAGTGTGTGTGTGTAAGCGAGATTTGGCTTTGAAAGATAAGCTTTGAGATATGTTTGTGTGACTTTTATGATCTGTTTGGGCCCCGGAGTATGGTATGGTAATCTCGGGACGGCCGAGGGGTCGCCGAGCTCTTCCGTCAACACCTCCATTTGAGAGTTTCTCCTAACCTTGGGAGGTTGAGGAAGGGTGTTTCTCTTGAGCCGGCAGAAGCAACCACCGAAGGTTTCAAGGTCGTGATTAAACCTTGTCTCGTCTGTGTATGTGGATAGCTAGGGCCGATCAACCCTTCTATCAACCGGTGTGGGGATGGATTCTGATTTGTTTTGTTTTGCTTTGTTCTTCGTATATGGGAGTTTGGTGTGTGACTCGTACTCGCCGAGTTGGTTTAGTTTTGTATGATCTGTGAAACGAGAGTGGATTTCTAAGTGCTTAAAAAAAAAATTGGCATTTCTCCTTTTGCCTTCTCTTTACTTTATGTATATATATATATCACGAGAATTAATTTGGCTTGCAAAAACCACTCTCGGTTCAAGGAGCCTTCCGTTTTAATAATTGCGTTGCTCTATATATGTATATCGGGTGCGTGAGTAGCCCCCTCACTAGTCACTAGGACTAACCCTCGTTGTTGTTTTCCCTTTTTCCTTTCTTTTGAGTTGCAGGTTCTTCCGAGTCAAGCTAGGCGGCAAGTGTCTTTTGGAGTTTACTTGTGGTTTAGCTTGAGTCTTCATGCATTCGTAGTGGTTTACTTTCTCTTTTGCTTATGTACTTGGGGATTATGTATTCTGATTACACTTATGCTATTTTGGCCGAGATGGCATTGTATATATGTGATGATCTTGGGATATTTGTTTAGTTCAGGAATTGTTTTAATTGCTTCCGCTACTCTGATTTTATTTTGCGCAGTTCTTGAGGGTCTAGGCCACCTAGCGAGGGTGTGAGTTTTGTGTGTCTCCCGTTCGCTACGGTTTGATACGGGTGCGAACTTCCATTTCGTTACTCGTGTTGGACCCTAGTGCGGGGGATGTGACACCCTTCGCTCCGGGGGTGTTACACGCGGTATCCTCCAACTTTACTTGATCTTTTGGCCTATTAAGAAGATAAGCAATAAATCTTGTTGCTCCTTCTCTCATCAACTTATGAACTTCCATGTAAGACAAGAGAGGTACCGTTCTTGATCCACTACCAATCACCAATTCATTCCCCAAAATCACCTTCTTCGCAAAACAATCAACATTGGCCCGATCCCTGGACAACCAATCCATACCCAAAATAACTCCATACCTCTTCATAGGCATGACGATTAAATCAGCCGGATATTCTTTCCCCTCAATCAGAACTGAACACTCCCGAACCAACCGATCTGTCTGAAGACTCCCACCAAGTGGCGAACTGACCAAATAAAAAGAAGATAAACAAGTAACAGGCAAGCATAGAGTAGCAGCTAAATCACAAGAAATAAAGGAATGCGTGGCACCCGGATCAAAGAGTGCATGAATGTTCATGTTATGTATGCATAGTGTACCTTCCACTACAGCTGTAGGATCAATCTCTGCATCTTGCTCCTCAGCCTCGAGGGCATAAGCACGAGCCCGGATCATGGGCCTTTGAACTCGTCTTTGAAATCGGGGGTCCTTGTCAGGACAAGTATCCGCCATATGGTCACCCTTCCCGCATATGAGACACAAATTCAACCTTCTCCGACAATTATAAAAATTGTGAGTTGGTCCTCCACAATGTGTACAAGGAGCTTGAGCCAATCTTGCCTCACTCGGACCTTGTCGATCTCTCGTTGGTGCAGGCAAAGCTTTTAGAACCGGTGGAGTTGGTCCTCCCATTCTTGGCTTCTTAAAAGGACCTTTTGGAGGGGGAGTAGCTTGAATCATCGGTCTCTTCCCCAAATTCGATCCGGAACCTCTTCCCATTGGACCTCTAAAAACCGGATCCTTCTTCTTGAACTCTTCCTCTTGAACCAAAGCCCGTTGTACGGTGTCGGCAAACGACTCAAAGTTGTGACCCGCCTGGCCATGTCTCAAGTCCTGTCTTAATCCCGCAATAAATTTCCTTGACTTTCTCTTCTCATCTCGGGTGACATGAGGAGCATATTTCCCAAGCCTGTTAAAGTCTGCAAGATATTGAGTCACCGTACGTGCGCCCTGCTTCAAGTCCATGAACTCTTGTTCCTTCCTTTCTCTTACCACCTCCGGTACAAAACACTCTCGAAATTCTCTCTTGAAGACCTCCCAAGTAATTTCCTCTCCATCCACTTCAAGTTTCTCCCTTGTTCTTTCCCACCATTCATACGCATCGCCATCTAGTTGAAATATGGCAAATTGAGCCTTCTCTTGCATAGTAAACTGTCGGACTCCGAAAATCCTCTCCAATCGAATCAACCAACCCTCCGAGACCGCATCATCAATAGAACCGGAAAATCGAGGGGGGTTGTAGCTCAGAAACACCCCATGAGAATCCCTATTATTATTATGGTTTGGTGGAGGAGCCGGTTGTTCTGCTTGTTGTGGTGGGGGAGCTTGAGCCCTCCTATGCTCGACATAATTAAAAACTGCTTCCATGAAATTACCCATGTCCATTGGAGGCGCTTGTGGTTGTGGTGGAGGCGTAGGGGATCGGTCATGATGGCGACGACGCCCTGGAGATCTCTCACGGTGTCTGCGTGGAGGCATCCTGTTCAAGAGACATTGAAATGCATGCTATTTTTAGTTCATGCATGCAAGTGCAATTAATTCAATCAAAATTCGAAATTTTAAAACACACAAACACGTAAACAATGCATATGCAACACATTGACAAGTTCTTCCTAGAGCCGAACGACTTAACTGACTCAACACGATACTGGAGCCCGGGTTTTGCAACCCTAAGCTCTGATACCACATAAGGATGTAGCACCCGAGCGTAAGGTACCACATCCCCCGCACCGAGACCCGACCCGTATATGAAATGGAAGTCCATACACGTGCCAAATCCACAGCGAACGGGGACACAACACACACGCTATGCTAGGTGGGACTAACCCTTAAACCATTCAACTCAAGACAATATAAAATCAGAGTTATAATGAAACGCAGAAGCAAGAACAACATATAATATATACAATGAGCCACCAAGCTCCAGAATGGATATACAAAATCATTCAAGTATTCAACGGCACTCACGGCCTACAAAATCATAAAGCTCCAAGCTATGATCATATACAAAAGAGCAATAAGTGTATGAGATGCTGAAAAGAAGTGTTAAACATAAATGCAAGACCTAGACGACTTGTATTCCCGCCTAGCACTCCTATACCTGCACAAAACAACTGAAAACAAACCGGGTTCAGTCTAAAAGAGACTGGTGGGTATAAAATGGGGCATAAGATATAATATTGCAGAAATTAAGCACATACATGAAAGCCCTAATCCCGTGTGAAGTTTGATAAGACTTTCCCAAGTGGTTAAAACAAAAGACAACATCAACGGGATTACGACGTTCATATTCATTCATAATTATTCATAAGGGTTTATGGCCCGGCGAGTGGGCGTGCACAATCTCCAACCTACACCTCGTGTAATCATAATCAATTATTCATTCATTATCATACATATCTTTTGTGCTCATACATATCATGATCATAATCATTCATATACACCTTCTTCCTCCGGGTGGTGGACGGGTTTGCAAAGCCCGACCACCTAATCATATCAATGTGGCTATGAGGTTCATGAGTTCTCAAAGCCCGGTTAGCGTTTCCTCGTCAAAAACTCCTTGACGAGGTCCGTTTCGCCGTAGTTTGGTTGAGACTAGTACATGGGATCCCCGTCAGCCCTTGCTTCCTCGGTTATCCACATGTACTAAGTCCCGGGGCCCGTGCAATCATAATCATGTCTCGCCAAAAACATAAGGTAGGGTTTCATAAATAAAAAGGGTCATACGTTTGAAATCATTTACCCGAAATGACTCGATATATATAAATACACTATTTTGGCTTAAAACCTTTCACAGAAGGGATATATCAGGTCGATTTAACTATTAGAAGAAAAACCCACCTTCACAAGCAAAAGAAAGGCACAAGCGTCTCAATGCTCGCCCTCGTCTCCGACCAAACCCGAATCTGTGCAAAAGAAAAGGTATGAGACTCAATGACCATATATGACGCTTAGCAATGAAGTGAATATGACATGAATGCATAAAAGATCATATTATATCATGAAAATGTTCATGTGCACTATTAAGGAATTTAAAGCACATAATCAAACTATTCGTTCATTCATTTCAATCAAATTCATAAATTCATATCAATTTAAACTAAGAATTCATAACACGTAATATTCATATTTACAATTAGAATTAGAATAAATAAAACGTTCAATCAATAATCGGTAAATTAAATACGCGAAATAGTTATCAATTAATTTCTAAAATTGAATTAAATCAATAATATTTGAAATATATAATATATATATATATACTCATACGTACACACATATATACATATATATATCATGCATGCATGCAAATAATAGTATAAGGCCATGCATGCAAAATATTTAGGTATTTATACAAATCTATATATATATATATATATATATATATATATATATATATACACGCACACACCCACAGCCATGCAGGCACAGCAAACATACACACACACACAGAATCCATGCAAGCCACTCTTTACTACACCAACTGCACCACTCACGTACACCCCTGCTACAAAAAGGAACAGCAGCAGCCCATCAAACTCTCAACCACAGCTGCACAAATCTCATGCAGCAACAAGAAAGGAAAGAAGAAAAGAGAAGAAAAGAGGAGAAAGGAAAGAATGAAGCTGCAACAGAAGAAAGAAAAGAAGAAGAAGAAGAAGAACAGAGGTACTGCAGTGGCTACCCGCCCGGGTAGCCAATCCTTCACAAAACTCCCCGGCCGGGTAGGAGTTACAGAAGGTTTAGCAGCAGAAGTACCCGGCCGGGTACTGTCCAAGAAGAAACTCTCCCCGCCCGGGGAGAGGTCACAAAAGCAGCAACAGCAGGCGGCAACAGTTACAGGAAAAACAGGGGAGGAAAAGGTTGTGCTCAAACCATGCCAAACACACACACACTCTGTAATCCCTACAAGCCAACAACTAAGGTCCTAAAGGACTACCAATACACAGCAAAACAAGCCTGAAAGAACCCCAACAAACGCAGCAAAAAGAGAAGAAAAAGGGCGACAGTTCATGCGTGAAAAACAGGGCATGAATGAACGAAGACAGGGCATGTTAATATGTGCACATACAACTATCAAAACAGCTGCAATTGAGATGGAAATAAGCAGCATTTGACATCAAAATAGCTCCCAAAAACTGGCAGCAGTTCGATACGTGGAGAAGGGCAAAATCCAGTATGAAGTTTAAGCAATACATATTCATTTCATTTATGATATCTCAACCGATCCATAACCACCATCAAATACCAACGTACTCAGTCATAAATGAAGTAAAAGGAGCATATATATATCATCAAAGCAAGTCATAGATCAAGAGAATTCAAGAAATCATCCAAATGCTTCAAAACCTAACTGTTCCTTCACATGCTTAAGAATCCCATGAAATCCGATTCAAATTGAGAGATGAGTAGATCAAAATGACCAGAGAAGAATATATAACATAATCCTAACTCACCTCATTGATTGGATGAAGGTTGATCGAGATTTGAGCTCAAAACCTCAAGGATTGCACTGTTACAGGAAAACAGAGGTACAGAAGGGTTTGGCTGAAATTTCTGGTGTGTGGGAGGATATGCTCGGTTAGGGATGGTTATAGGAAGATAGAGGATTGAACTAGGGTTAAAAGGCCACCAACCACAGTTAATTTGGTTAAGTTTTGATCAAGTTATGGCCAATATAGTGAAAGGTGGTCATATTGATGTCGTTTCGTTTTTCGGTTGGATTTCGGAGGTTCAAATGACTTTGGAAAAATATAAGGCTAATTTTACTAAACTTGAATTTTTGTTACGAGTTCAGCGGAGTTGACGGAACTCGAATCCGAGTTCCCGAGCTCAAGATATCACGTACGGAACCAAGGGTGCGCTAATTGCTCATTAGCCCCCGATTTGGTTCCACGAATCAAATTAAATTCGTTAACATATCAATCAAGTTCGAAAACATAAACCGACCATATAGGAATGTTCATAATACACATATTTACGACATACTACAATTTTACGGCATTTCGATATCATTTCATATAAGAACGATGCATAATTGAAACGACTATGCACATATTCATGCAATTCATGCACATTTCATTAAAATTCATGCATAATAAAAATTAAATCAATAAATCAAATTAAATTATAAACATAAATTAAGGTCATGTGATTAATTAATTAAAGCATGATTAGTTAACATAACACTTAATTAGCATTAATCATTAAATTAATAATAATAATAAAATAAATAAATATATATATATATATATACACACATATTTAAAATAACGAAATAGGTATAGATAATATTAAATAGAAGTAGAATATAATAAAATAAAATAATAACAATTTATAATAAAATTAAATATAAAACACGTAAAAACAATTAATTCGCGCAAATTGATAAACACATACGTCGTACCTTTGCGTCTGAAAATTCGGGGCGTTACAATAGACGTGTACACGTGAGACATGACTCAAAATGGACCAAATAAGACGAATGGCGAAAATACAACGAGATGGCGTGCAATACGCAATGTGCATGCAAATATCATGTTTTGACATGTAATCAATCATATAATAGCAATTTGGGATCAAAGAAGCTATGGGATTAAAATCCCAAAATCCCATTTTTGTACAGAATGTTTTGTTCTGTCGCAGGCCTGGGAACGACCGTTCCAGCTCCCAGTTGAAAATGGGAAGGGTCGTTCCCATGCCCCTCTAAAGCGTGCCAGCAACTCTTAGAATTAAAATGCATCTCTTCTGGGAACGGCCCTTCCGGCACGCAGGCCAAAATGGGAACGGTCGTTCCCAGGTTCGGCCGCTTATTTTAAATCAGAAGCGTGGGAACGACCGTTCCCATAACACATTGAAGCGGGAAGGGTCGTTCCCAACTTCTGCAACTTGAAAAACAGAGCAGAAGTAGGGGAAGTTCACGGCATAACAAAAAAGCAATTACAAACTCAAGCTTTGATCACCAACATGCAAGCTTTCTGGAAAACAAAATACATATATGTTCATAGTATCATAAAACACACAAGAACACATCAAACCATGCTTGATCATCAAGGTTTTCCACTTTTAAGCTCATGTATGAATTCAATATATTAGCTCCAATTCTTCAAGAATTCATGTATAAATCCAAGAAAAAAAATATATTCAAGTAGCAAACAACAATTAATCCATATACTCAAAGATTCCTAACCCTAGATATTTCATATTTGATCAAGAATCAAGTACCAAACCATACACCCACCTTGGAAGAACAAGAAATGGAGAAGGAAGATGATGATGATGATCAAGCTTCAAAGCTTCAAATATTTCTTGAAATTCTTGATGGAAAAGATGAAAATTTCTTCTTCCCTTTTTACTTGAAGAACCGAGAGCAAGCGGAGTGAATATGTTGGTGAATTTTTGGATGAAATGGATCAAGGAAGCTTGGAGATGCATATTACGTGATTCACCAATTTTGATTTGTGTGAAATGCATAAATTGCAATTTAATCCCTTGCCTTACGGAGTCATGCAATCAAGTATGTATGGTTTTGAAATATGATTAATTAAGTCCTTGGGAAATTATGCAATTTAGTCCCTAAATTTAGAAAAATGAATAAGTAGGGACAAGTTCGTAATTGAAGCACTCTCGGTAATTATTTCAGGCAATAAATGTTTTCAAGCTATGAGATAAATTATAAATTTAATATGAATTCATGAAATTGCATGAAAATATGATAAAATATAATTTATAAAATTATAATAAACATAAGAATGTAATTAATGAAATTCGGGGCGTTACAGTTCTATTTCCCGAATCACTTTAAGTTGATGCTTTTCAGTTAGTTTATTTACTTTCAGTTTTTTATTTAACTTTATGCTCTTTAATTAGTTTATTTACTTTCAATTTGTTATTTAACTTTATGCACTTTAGTTATTACGTTAACCCCTCTCCTTTTATTTTTGTTACTTGTTTACTTGGCTATTGAAGATTAATAGAACCATCTAATCCTTGTGAGATCGACCCTTTACCGTTATATATAATTTATTGTGTTTGGTAGTTTAGGAATTTTATTTAGTGGATTCAACAACCATCGATTATTCTAATAACTCATATCAAAGAAAACAAAATATTAAATTATCCTATCAACACTTAATTTTACTTAAAAAGCGCGATTAAAATTAACTCATAATTTCCTATCAAATGGCTCCTTATTGTATTGCCCGGAGGCCATTATACGTATGATGATGGAACAGGATATGCTTGAATATGTTGCTGATTATGAAATTGATTATTGTTTGGTGTTTGATTGGATTGGCAGCTATGCATACTCGACTCGAGTGTTTAAATTATGCCGGCTCGTAGCTATTGTAAGCTTGTATGAGATACGCTCTCGCACTCGGTATTTCGTTGTGCACTTTGATTGTAAAGGTCAAATTCCACCTAATTAAAAGATACTTCTAACTCACTTATTCACTATGACGACGCATATACAGATTCCCGTTTCATATACAAATTGGGGCTTAATGTGAAGAATATGGTGGTGCGACACTTCGTGTGCTATATTACCTCCAAACAAACCAAAAAAAGAAAAAAGGGAACTATTAGGAATTACACCAACGATATACATCAATATGGATCCCAAAGTAAACAATGATTCAAATACTAGATTTCTGTAATCTGAGGCAGACCTCCATCTCTTATCCCACTAAATCTCTATTGTTAATACTTGTGCCTGTTGTTAAAAAAGAATAAGACAAAACAGTGTATGAGTGTCAATGCATAAATCCATTAAAGGTTCTTTTATGCAGTTGACAAAGTCATCATCTTCCCCATAACAGCAGCAGTTGGATTGACTGACGAAATCCTCTTGCACATTTAGAGATAAATATCAAACTACAAATACTCCAAACACTCGAGAGCTGCAACTTTATACTGTAGTACTATACTCTACGAACCCATTGCTCTAATCGAAGCTGCTTCAGGGGAGGACCCGGGTCTGGTTTATTCTTCCGAGGGCAACGCCATATTCCAGTACTTTCCAGCACATCAGGGAATTGCAAGTTAGATGCTTCAGATAAAACCTTCCTGCTTACACGAGCAACCTTGTCACAGTTTAATGCAGGTGCTACTCCATTTCTAAAGGATTCAAAGTCAACTTGTGCATGCCTTTTTATTTTCCCAGTATTTTCTTGTCTATTCTTCCTTCGTGTAGAAATGAAACCACTTTCAGTTTCATCATTTTCTTTCCCAATGCTTCTTCTGTCACTAGGCCTTCTCCAGGAATCTGCTTTCAGTACTGTCCTATCTACATTTCCAAGTGATACAATTTCATGAAGGTGTTCCTTTTCTATGCTATCATGAGCATGATCCTTTTTTCCAATTGATTTCTGAATATGAACAGTTCTTTCATCCAGATTACCTGTATTACTCCCTATATTCAAGATTTCAGGACTGGTTCTGTCAATGAAACCACAATCCAACTTCATTTCATAGCTTTTATTATATGTATTTGTGTTTCCTGACTTTCTGACAGAACAATGAGTGTTGTTTCCAGTTCTTTGCCTGGGAAACAATTGCTCAGAAAATTTTCCATAAGTCAACTGACTTAGTCTAGATGGCGTTGGCTTCAGATAAACATTAAGGCCATCCTACAAGATACAAATAACAACAGTTGGCGTTAGTCTACAAATTCAATTGCGATCGGATAGATACTGCCTAGACGAATCATGCTCTGATTTTCGTATTTAAGCACATTTAATTTCTAGAAATATCCAAGGACTAGCTGCTACGAGTGTGTTCTTTATTTGATGCATTTTTCTATAAGAGGAATGAGCATGCCTTTATGTCTACTGCAGTCTTTTGAATCATATGCAAAAGGGTATGACTGTTCCTTTTGTTGGTTACAACGTTTTCAGCTAAAATTCTGCCAACTGTAGAAGGAAATCGATTAAGATTAGTTGGCATTCGTTAAACTTCAAATTCCCACTCAGAATTTGCTGAAACTGAGCACGACTGTAAATTCCATCAGGAAAATAAGGCCACTTAATTAATTAATAAGGAAATCAAGTTGAACAACAGTACCCTTTACCAAAATCAAAAGAAAGACCTACTGCCCCATTCAATTGGGACACAGTTAACAGAGGATTTACAACATTGTACTTGAAAGAATTCTATTGTTATTTTGAGAAGAACCTGCAAGACAATATGTCGAGCTAAAAATGCAGTTATTGTAAAGCTTGATGTAAATTAAAGTAGCATCCGGATTGAAAGTTTTGGAGAGGGAGGATAAAAATGATTTCTGCGTTTAATGAATTTCAAATCCAGCAATAACAATTAAAAAGAATTAGCCCAAATCTATTGCAATATGAATTTATTCAAATAAGTACAGTGGATTTATTATCTAGGTTTTGAAACCCGTTGCTCTAAATCCATCGATCAAACTGTAACTAAAAATAATTTGAATACCAGAGAACACGACCCTGACACAAAAAGGGAAGGGGAGAGATACATGCCTTGCAGACTGTTTGATCGTCCAGTTTGGAATCTTTTACTACGTTGGTGCACTTCACAACCACATCGGAAATTCTGCTTCGACTGGGCAACCTTTTATGATTTTCATCACCAATGGTGTCCATCACATCCTCTTTATCTTGTCTGAAACTCTTTTCAGCATTACATATTTTGTTTTCTTCACACTCATGACCAGACAATGTAAAATCATATGTGGCATCTAACTGAGGAGACTCATACAAATAGCTCGAGAACCAGTTCGCTATGTCAGGAGGCTCTGTTACTAACAAAAAAGATGTAAGCATCATCAACAAAGAACTTTATTCGGCATTCAGTTAGATGGATAAGAAAGATGAAAAGGAGACTTAAGAATAGTTATAATCAATCATATTCAAGCGATTATTTTCTAGATTTTTTACCACATTCAAAATAATGATGGAACATGATGCTATGTTTGATTTGAAATTTTTGATGAGGAAAGGAAAATGATAGGAGCAAAAAAAATCTAATGAGATATAAAATGTGAAGCTTATTTGGGTGTTAAGAAAAAAGGGTAAGAAAATGATTTGAGAGAAGAGGAGCTTTCACCAAACAACCACACAAACTTAGTTATACTCTAGATTTTCTTTTCGTTCCTTCACCAAATTCCGTTAGCAAACGTGGTGTAAATGCACAAACTCTGGCATACCTGAAGACAATGAGAGGGATTCTGATGATCCTGTCACCTGTAAAAGAGTTCATTACTATGTGAAAGCTATGGGAAAACAAGAATTTACGATTGAGTTAGAAAAACCTTCTGCATTTTCTATATATTTTTGTCAACTCAATATTTGTTTAGTATTAAAATTCCATTAACACATGGCAAGTATAAGCAATGCAAGAGAAATAGACAATTTCAAAATTTCACTTGTCATTTATGAAGTATAAGTCATACACTTATTTCATGTTTATTTTGTTGGTTGGGATGAGATGGGATAGATGAGTAATGGGATGAGTGGTTAGATATGATGGTGGATTGTTCATCCCGTGGGGATTATGGGATGAATAATCAACCTTTTATCCAATATCATCCCAAGCCGTGTCATCAATCCCGACTCACAAAAATATTAGTAAACATAAGTTTAAGTATGATTATTAATCTAATCCCCCTTCATCCTACAAAGTAAACATGCAACTAGAGTTTTCGCCAAACTTACCTCTTGATGGTTCAAAGCCAAAACTTTGGGAAACTTAACCCATGAAAAGAAGTATATAAAATATTCAATTCCTTATTTTCTTCTATTCCTTTTCAATTTTCCATTTTGCTCTACTATTTTCCATGATATCCTAATTATCTAGTCCCCCTTCCCCATTGTTATCACTACATATTGAAGCTAATTCTAATAACGTATGCTTTATTTATTACTAACTACATCCGCTGATTGAGTAAACTACGTACATTAAATTCAACTAAGCCGAGTTCATAAATCATAATAGATAAGGGATTAATCACCATGGCAGCAGATTCACTATATTCATCAGATTCGTTACACACAACTACCCCATCTGATGACTCATTCAGTGCAGCAGGCAGACCATCCTCGGGTTTGCTAACAGGCTCATTTACCATGGATTTGCCATTCTCTTCTTCCTCAACACATGTTTCTCCAGATCCATCACAATCCTGGAGACCATCCAGTGTATTCGGCTCGGGAGATTTGTATATGTAGCTTGAGAACCAGTTTCTAATATCAGGCGGTTCTGGGAAAAAAGAAAAGAAACCAAAAGAAGAAAGATGTTAAAATTTCATTCTTACACAGCTAGCATAGAGAAGAAAAAGTGGGAGAGCTTATTTCAGTCATTTCGTCAAACATATAGTGAACAACCAGATACGGGACTTCAGACGACATGGGCAACGAGAGTATAAACACATACAAACCTGAAGGGAGCGAAACCAAATCTTGAGGAGCAAAAACCTGCAGGGGAAATGCAAACGAAAAATGGGTAATTCGGGGGGGTGGGGAAAAAAAATCTGGTAGCCCTAAGTTCAATTGGCAAGAACATTTAGTTTGTAGTACAATCTGGTAATATGAGGAACTTGTTTAGTTGTTTTCACGCTTCTATTACCTGAGAATCGGGGGCATGAAGCTCCAACTGTGAAGATCTTGACATCCCTTCATCGGATCTCAGTCTTTCAAACGCATTTTCTGATGCAATATTTGTTTATACAGTCTCATTGAATTAATGAAATGGCGCCATACTTTAAATTTGCATCGAATTTCCCGGGTATTGACGGTTTCAAAAATTATGTTTTGTGCAGGAGAATACACTATAAAGTATGATTAATTCTTCCGCCTTGTCAAACTTTTCAAAATCCGATCTTGCACTGATATGAATACGAGACGACACGTTACGGACATAACAATATAAACTTTTTTAAATTTTAACACACCACACCACTATATTCTATATAAATAATATATTGTATAAATAAATAAAAATATTTTATATAAAAATAAAAGTATGTTATAAGCATAATCCATGTAATATAAAATATTTAAAGTATGCAATGTTAAAAATTCAAATAAGTTTTGTTATTTTATTTTTCTCCCCAAAAATTTTTAAAAATATTAAAAAAGGCATAAATTTTTTTCCATCGTGTCGGACACTTCATCCCACTGGTCCGACACCGTATCCTAATTTTTTTAAATTTTTTATATTTCAATACATTTCAGTCGTGTTCAAAGCGTGTCCGTATTCGACACGTGTCGAACACTGCACGAACTATTATTTTGCAGTGTCCATGCTTTCAAGTTTATTGGTCATTGATTCAAGTCGTTCAAATTATTTTTAATATGACTATTAAATTATAATAAACAAATATGATAATGTTATCTATATATATACTATTATATTAAATCAGAGACCCATTTGGTGTTATAGATTCTTTTTTTTGTTCTTTATTTTTTAATATAAAATCTACCTATCTATTTTAGCTGTTTTCTGCTTAACCTCTTCCACATTTACTAAAACTCTCGAAATTCCTCTGTTTTTTTTAATCACTTATTTATGTTTATATTTTTTTTCCTCTCATCACATTTCAATTTTTTATTATATTTTATTTTTTTAATATTTTAAATTTCTACTTTGTAACACCCTGCTCCTCTGACAGGTCAGGTATGACGTCACCGAGTGTGGTTTTCGAGAGTTACGTGTTTTCATTATTCAATTCTGTAATTTAATAGCTCGTTTATATGCCTTATGTGCCCAATTTATATTATATGTCCTTGTTTGTCACACTTAGAAATTATAGGACTTAATCAAAATAATAAAGATTGGATTTAATTAAATAAATTGAAACTATGTGGGTTAATTTGTAAGAAATAGAAACTTAGGGACCTAATTGCAAAACTTTCACACGAGCACTCATTTGCATTTTTGAACCTCTTAACCTTGCTCCTCATATTTTTACGAGTCCGTTGACTATCCTTTTAGCCATTTCAGAATTCGTTACCTTTCAAACCCGTATTTATTTTGTAATCCAAAACCAATCTAATTTACCCAAAAATAACTCAAACCAGATAAGAAAAATATTTCTTCCTTTCCCCCCTAAAATATCGATTCACACCCCCTCTCCTAACGACCACCACTTCCTCTAATTCTCTTCTTCTTTCAATTTCCCTCTTCCATTACAAAGATACAAGAAGAAGAATAAGAAGTTGATGGTAGGGCTTCAAGACACCATCCTTTTCTGCGAGTCTACGGTCATCTCCACGAACTCCGACCGTCTCTCTCTCCCTCCTTTCACTTTTGTAAGCTTTTCCCTTCACATTCTTGCATATGGTATATATATATATATATATATATAGGGGAAATTACATCCAGGTCCCCTGAGGTTTGCCATAATTACAATTTAATCCCTGTTTTTTCATTTATTATAAAAAAACCCCTACAAACACTGTTTCAGTTGAAGTCCCTGGCGGAATAGTGGAAAATTTAGGCATACACTTTTTCATGTTTTTCAAAAAAGTCCCTGGGAACAGTGCTCATAGGGGTGTTTTTGTAATAAACGAAAAAGCATGGACTAAATTGTAATTATGACAAACCTCAGGGGCCTGGATGTAATTTCCCCTATATATATATATATATATATCATATATGTGTGTATGTATAGATGTGTGTATATATATATGTATATATGTTTGTGGGTTGTGTAATTATGTGGTTGGATATGCAAATTGATGAGATTTATGTGTATATATGTGTATTTGTGGTGCTTGTTGATGTATTTGGGTGTTTATTTGGTTGGGTTATGAATTGGGGTGGTTTGGAAACCACCCCCGGCAAGCAGCTGCTACTGTTTTGCGTTTTTTCCGGCCGTTTGGATCCAAACAACCGTTTGGGAGACCCCTGATTTATGTCGAGAGCTTCACACGATCGTGTCTGTAGCACCTGGAACGGTGGGCCACCACATCCCCCGCACCTAAACCCGAACCCACATATGAAATGGATTTCCATACATGAGCCCAAGTCTAAGCGAACGGGAACCTACACACACACACTAGGCTAAGCGGGGCTAAAACTCGAACAGAGCGCGCAAACAAACAAACAAGAATGCGGAAGCAACAACATAAGGATCGAAAAGAGCTCTATACTAACATTTACATCATATAAAATGGCCTGACGGCCCAAAAATAGGTCAAGTATTTACATAATTCTCCGAATACATATTTAGGATTCAAAAACAATTCATAAAAACAATCAAAATGCAACAGGTAAATATGCCGACTTGACCTAAACTCGAAAGTACGACACGACCGACGCAGTTCCCCGCCTAGCTCGAGCAACCTGCAACTAAAGTGTTAAATGGAAGGGGTCAATCAAAACTCGACTGAGTGAGGGGGCTAATGCACACCCACACCATAAATACATATAGAGCATAGCAAATAATCAAAAGGGATCGATCATGAACCGAGCTAGGGTTTTGCATACCAAATCATTTTTAAAACATACATATAATACAAAGGAAATCCTAACTCGTTTCACAACCACCAAAGCATAAAAGTAAACATAAACGTCCGGTGAGTACGGACCTCCTCAACTCCTCATACAAATCATAAATGCATAAGAATTCATAAATTCATAACTCCTCAATGCCGTGGTGATCGGGAATCAAACCCTCTCCACCCATATGGATTCTATATACAATCGGGGTAGCTAACCCACGATATGCCTTCCCTGGTTATTCACCGAGGGCTTAAGGTAATAGCGCCTTCTCAACCTCCAAGAGTCGTACGCCACCACCTCAAATGGGAAGTGCACAGGCTTAACCCGACAGCCCTTGCCGTACCGAGCGTCCTTACCCATAATCCCTGGGCCCGGATTCATAAGAAACATACCAACAACCCATCTTTCAGGGCACAACTCGCTGAATCATAAAGGAAACGAACAAGGGATTCAAAATCATAAGCTCATATACGCCCATACTTATACCATTTTCATAAATTCGTAAAGGGGATTCATAAAATCATAAACTCATAAGCATTCGTATTTAACCATATAATACATATATAGTCACATGCGGGATAGGAAATCAATAACATAAAGGCCATAGGTCACTTATCTAAAAGAAAAGATCCTAACCCTCACCTTGAAGTGGAAACGGAGTGAAAACCGAACAAAAGAAGAAACCGGACACCTAAACCTCGGGCTCGTTAACTTCCTGAAGAGGCTCTGAAACAAAAGAACGCAATACCTGAGCCTTAGACTCAAATATGTACCACTTAGACGCTCGAAAATGCATATGTATGAAATGAATGCATATGAAATGCAAGAATGCGTCATTTAGGTCATTTATGTTGATAGCTCGTATAAAACGTATCAAATAAATTCATAAACGTAATTCATCAAATATAGCAAATAATTTAAAACATAAAATCACATTTAGATTACACATTTCATACATAAGAATTCATATAAAACCATAGGATTACATTTAATTTAAAGCACATAAATTTATTTAATTAAACATATAACATAATATTTATATTTATAACATATATTACATGTATTACATATATACATATAGGTAACATGCATCATTTATATCACATTAAGAATCACATGCATGGGAAAAGAATTTTAAACACACTTAGTATGCATGAAATCCTATACCATGCATCGTCACGTTAACTACCATGCAAACTTCACAAATTATCATGCAAAAAAATAGAATGAAAATGGATTAAACATGCAAAGAATGAATTAAAGAGCAGTTGATCTGTAATAGCCCGGATCGGGGCCTGGTCGTAACCGGTAAGCCAAGGGTATCGTAAAAGCGTTTATAGACCTTGATCCATATTTAAAATACTTCATACATTGCATCTTTAAGTGAAATACATGCTCTTTTCTGATATTATGATATTTCGAGGGAAAGTCGGCACTAAAACCCTAAAGTACTATTCATTTCCCGAACCACTACTGCTCCGTTTTGTCAATGAAATTTTAAAGGATCAAAACTCATGATTTTTAATCATTCAAACTCGTTTTCCAAGTCCTGAGAACCTTTTATGAATTTTTGAAGCAATTTAGGATTTTCTTTTAATATATATATATATATATATATATATATATATATATATATATAATTATTATTCATCGCCAAAATGAACTTTTGATCGGTACACCGGTTACCCCTCAATATTATACTTAAAACGACCGTTGAATTATTTCATGAATTTTGATATGATTTTCAAGCCCTAATTCCGACCCTAGCTCGAGTAGTAAACGAAAACGTTTAACAAATAAGTTACTATTCATTTCAAGAATTAGAATTTTTAAACCGTACGTCCGATTTTGTTGTATGAGCAGTCGTTTCGAAGGAAATTTTATTTTCCGAACTTTGAACATTTTTCCCACTCTCGTAGCTGCTCGTTTGAAGATGAAATGACCTAAATACCCTTTTTCTATCATTTTATATTTAATTTTGGAGGAAAATCTAATTATTTCCAAGAATTACACTATGTACCCCGAGTTGGTCCCTGGAACAATTTCTAATTGAACCTAAACCCCCTAATGACTCCTATAAATAAAGACCTTGGCAGCATATGTTTCCCTTGTCCAGTAGCTTTCGAATTCCCCTATTCAAGGTGAGTTTTCCATTTTTCTTTTATTTTTTTTATTTATTTAAATTATGTTTTAGTTTTAGTTTAATTTATGTTATGCTTTAAATTTATATATGTCTTATATTGTGTATAAATTATGTGTTTATATCATGCTCTAAATATAATTGTTTAGATTATAGTATATGGTTAATTGTTTAATAATTTATAATTTATAATTAAATGTTACATGATTTAATTATGCTACAAATTTAATTATGTGACACCTATTATGAGATGTTATATGTTACATTTAATTATAATTTATTCCTACTTAGGTAAATTGATATGATACATGATTTAAATTGTATTACATGTTACATTTAATTTATAATATGATCATACTTATGTAACTTAAATTGTTGCATGACTTATGCATATTAGATTATACATGAATGCATGTATACTACAGTTAGGCTAATGATTAGAGCATAAATTAGGAATTAGAAATAGATGCATTAAATTTCGTGTACATGTTGTGATTTTAAAATTTAGTTACTGTAACATATTTTTATAATTCAAACGATTAGTTATTAATGATGATTAATTGTAATGAGTTGAATTTCGTGTTTATTAGTTAATGATAATTAAATGTGATTAATTTATAATTAATGATATTTAGCCATTATTAGTTTTAATTGCATGATATTGTTTTATAAATTATAGTTTATAAATTAAATGTTACATGATTTAATTAGGCTACAATTTAGTTATGTGACAACTATTATGACATGCTACATGTTACATTTTATTTATATATGATCATATGTCATGTGTTTCCCTAACCAATTGATATATGTTATGTTAGTACGTATAATATACGTATACGTATTTGATCCCCTATGTATAAGTATGTCTATAATTTTATATAAATACCAAATGTCTTTTCGTATAGGTACGGTATATATATTTTATATAAATACCAAGTAATTTTGTATAAATACTATATGTATTTTTGTATAAATATCAAATGTATTTTTGTACAAATACGTATGTACTTCCGTATGAATCTCAAATGTATTTCTATATAAATACATGTATTTTATACAAATACCAAATGTATTTTAGTATAAATACTTAAAGTATTTCCGTATAAGTACCAAACGTATTTTTGTATTAATACTATATGTACCTTCGTACAAATACCGTATACGTGAACAGTAACTTTGACCGGAATAGTAATTTTGGCCGTTGACTTTCCAGCGTTGAATTTTTCGGCGTTGACTTTTTCAATTGACTTCCGAGTTGACCTTTTCAGTTGACTTTTTCAGTTGGCTTTCCGAGTTGACTTTTGGCCAACTTTGAATTTCACCTATAAACTCATTTTGACGAGACGGATTCAACGGCGTAAACCTTCTTCACAAATTTTCAAAATCGGGAATCAAAATTAAGCTTTTCAAACCAGACTCTTACTCAATTGAAGTTGTTTCAGAATCCTAAGCGTGATATTTGATTTTACGTTATAATCTTTCGTGTAAGATTAATCATTTACCTGAATTCTTTTTCTGATAAGGGTGATCCTTCTTGAGCAATGTTCTTTCTTATCAATTATGTGATTTATTACTTGAACTCGATCATGCTTTCATGATGTATTATGATATTAATGATTATCATATTTTTACCATGAGATTTCGTTACATGTTATGACATGCTTCGATAAAGTTTTGTCCTGATCATATGATATCATTATGTGCTATTGAATGTTTTGAGGTGGTTTGAACGTGCTTTAGTGATTATATGGTTTGAGGATAGAAACTTATAGTTATTCACCACTTACAGGTGAAGTTTGGATATACTGAGGCTCCGGTATTATTGCATAATACCATTTTCTGTAGGTGAGGTTTAAATCTATTTTCAACTGGAACCATGAAAATATGTATGTATGCAAAACGTTTGAAAACAATCCCTAAAGGTTTTAAAGATCCTTGTTTTCAAATATAAACGTTTCCCTTCTTAGGGTACTGTTTCATTTTAAATATACTCTGTTTTGTTTAAAGATAATGTTTTCTGATATTCCATTTGTTTAAAGTTGTACCGTTTTGATTAACGAGCAATGAGTAATATTTTAGAGTTCTGTTCTGATCAACGTTTAGTTTCTGGATTTTGTGTGCTTTATGCACTTCTGAAATTTGGACAATGCAAGCTTTGGATATACTGTCTTGTTGGGCCCTGACGGTATGGTTGAGTAGTAGACCGGGAGGCGTACGCCAATGGTTACTATGATACTGGCCGTCGTACAGACCTTGATGATGGTTTAATCGGAGGTTGGTTATTCCACATCGAAGGTCGGGAGAGGCGGATGTAATTCCTCCCATTCCTGTTTACATCACCGCGGGGTAGCTCCCTGGGCGCGACAACTGGAGGAAGAAGGATGGTGCATGTGATTATGGGTATCGGGATCCTAACCGGTCTCGATACCAACTCTGTTAATATTTTTGGGAGTAAAGGTTGGAGAACGCCTAGCTTGCGGGCAAATTCTGTTTTTAAAGACTGGTTCATATTTTGAAAAATATACCCAATACCTTATTCCCGTTTTGTAAAGTATATATGAACCGGAAACTCTGATGTGTGCGCATGTGTGTGCTTTCTTGAAAATCCTGTTCTAAAGTAATGTTTTGAAGTTCCGTTCTGAAATAAAGTGTTGAAGTAAAGTTTTGAAATTCAGTATTAAAGTACCGTTTTGAAGTAAAACCTTTTCTGAAAAGTTTAAAGTTTTAAGTATTTATATGATTCCAAAGTTATGCCTCACTTAGTCCCTTTGACTAATACCTCTACCCCATTTTCTAACCTCATGGTTTCAGGTTCTGCATTTGCTGGTTGGTTGGTACCTTGAAGCATAGGAAATCTTCTGTTGTACTCTTTCGGTCAGGTTCTTTTGAACCATCTTAAATTCCACTCACTTGTTGTTATCGTATTGTTTTGTTAGGTCTTAATCAGCTTAGTCTCTTGTATCCTTGTTATTGTTTTCAAAAGTTTTAAATTGCCCATATTTCTGCTGCAATGTTTTCTTTTAGTACTCTGATCCTATAATGTATAGTTCGTTCGTCGGCATGCCTTTTGGGTGCTAGGCTCCTAGTCACTCGAGAGGTATGACGGTGCGGGGTTGTGGTACCTTCGGGGTGCTACATGATCATCACCCCATCTCCCCACCCGGGGGAGATTTTGTGCACAAAGGTACCCTCCCGGGTACATTTGATGCAGAAAGTTTTTGCATAGAAAGTACCCGGCCGGGCACTTTCCATGAACAAATTCTCCCCGCCCGGGGAGACAATTTCAGCCTCGAAAAGAGGTAAGTTCAGCCCTGCTTCTCATACCAATCAAATACCAACTCAAGTAGACATGTTAAGGCATGAAAAGAAGCAGCAAATCTGTTGGAAAACACGAATCAGAAAGCAGCGGAATTTAAAAAATTTTCCCAACAAAAGGACCTTGGACTCGCAATCGTGTAACCAAATTCGTAGAGATAGAAAACTTACTTTTCTTTTATTCTTTCTTGAAGCGTTTCAAGCCACCCAAGAACGCTCTTCTCGCGGCTTGATTCCCTCTCCTTGGTAAAGCTCGAATCTTCAAACTTCTAACTTGAAGTCTCTAGAGAAAGTCCACCAACTTGATCACAATCTAACTAGTAAGGATGATAGTTCTCTAGTTAGTGTTTAGGCTTAACCTAGGGTTTATTTGATCTTGGAGAAAGGAAGGTGTTCAACACATGAACCAAAAGAATTGCCAATTAGCTCTAAAGGGGAGCATGAGCTCCCCTATATATAGGAAAGGGAGAGGGACGGCCGAACCTATTCCTTGTTGGACAAGGATTTGGTTCCTCTCTCTCCTATTACTTGATCATCAAGTATTTTCCAACTTTAACTTTGAATTCTAATTCAAGTCAACTTTTAAGAGAGCTAAAAATATCCAAACTATTTTTGGATAATTTTATACTTTATTTATTATAAAATAAATAACTTATTTTTATCTAATTAATTAATTCGTAATTAATTAACTAGATTATTTTCTCCAAAATAAGACTTTCTTTTTAATTCAAAATTAAACCAAAGTCTATTAAATAATTAACACATTTAATTATTTAATACATATATATATAATATATATATATTCACACGTGTGTGACACGTGTCACAATGACACGTGTCACTCACGTGAGCCACACGTGTGATTTCACACCTGTGGAACCCTCTTGGCCCGATTAACTCGTTTAATCATTTTAAAGCCTCAACTCATGTAACCAAGTTGTTGTGTGTGACCCTCTAGGTTCTCAATTCAATTAACAGTGACCCTAATTAATTAATTCACTAATTAATTAATCAGTCCACAGATTAAACGACCATAGTCTAGCAACATGTGTTTAACCCCTAGCTGAATTGGAATGTTCGGATTCGACAGAACCTTTAAGTCATTGATTCATGTGAGATACAATCCTCCTACTTACTATCTCTCAACCAAGATCTAGGGCAAGGGAATAATTAGAACCCTAATAATCCGGTCTTAAAGCTAAGTGCATTTCATATCCATTTGATCTCAATCCAAGAAACCCTTTTCTTGATGTCTTGATCTACTGCCTTGGCCAAGGACTCCATATGGCATATGAATGACTTACACAATAAGAGATCACCTTGCAAATGCAAGTGTAGGTCCTTTCTTGATTCTCATTCACTTTCATGAATCACTTGTACAGCCCCAGCATAAGCCCTGAATCAGTTGTCTAAGGCGACACCCTTTAAAGCTTATACCTAAGACTACAGAGTTCACTCATAAAGTGACAAGGAACCTCAAGTCTAAGGATCAATTAATCACATCAATGACTCGTGAGATATTTCCTAATCTGGAAGTTTCCATTTCCTGAAATAGAAACTTCCTTTCCCATTTAGGAATGTTCTCACACGGGGCACCTTAGTGAACTTACTTATTAAAGTAAGCACCCTCATGTATCACACACGTATCAACTATACACTTTGCACCTTCATGAAACAAGGTGGTCCTTCTTAAGGGCGTGATCCCATAAGCAAGCCTTAGAGGAGTCAGGTTGACACTCCCACTGTCTGTAGGACTCATCGGCTTGGAGTAATTTACTAATCATGACTTATGTGATATAGGGCTCGTTTCATGAACCATTTCACCTAAATGGTAGAGTCATAAAGTCATCAGGATTAGGGGAGTTCTCGTACATGCACAGCTAAAGTAAACGCATACCAAACAAGAGCATATAAAGAAGTGTTGCCTTAATTCGTTATTTCATTCAAAGATTGTCTGTGATTACAATAAGGAAAAGCACAAAGCGGATATACAATCGGCTTTTAGGGCACTATTCCTAACAATCTCCCACTTGCCCGTCAAAGCCATTCTAAAGCTACTCTAAGTCCCATCTTCTGAAGATGACCTTGGAAAGCTTCTCGACTAAGGGGTTTAGTAAGTGGATCTGCCCCGTTCTCTGCTGATGTGACCCTCTCAATTTGCACATCTCCTCTTTTGATAATATCACGGATTAGGTGATACTTCCTCATAATGTGCTTGGTCCGTTGGTGAGATCTTGGTTCTCTTGCTTGAGCAACCGCCCCAGTGTTGTCACAAAACACAGTAATGGGGTCTTTCATGCTAGGAACAACATTCAACTCTTGAATGAAGTTTCTAATCCAAACACCTTCCTTAGCTGCATCATTTGCAGCTAAGTATTCGGCCTCAGTGGTCGAATCTGCAGTGGTTGTTTGCTTGGAACTCTTCCAACTCACTGCTCCGCCGTTTAGGCAGAAAATGTATCTTGACATTGACTTAAAATCATCTAAGTCTGATGTAAAGCTTGCATCGCAGTATCCTTCGACAGTAAGATCTTTCTGACCTCCGTAAACTAAGAATAAATCTTTAGTACTTTTCAAGTACTTAAGAATATTCTTCACGGCAGCCCAGTGACCATCTCCAGGGTCAGATTGGAAACGACTTGTCACACTAAGTGTATAAGCCACATCCGGTCAAGTACATAACATTGCATACATTATGCTACCTATTGCTGACGCATAAGGTGTATGAGTCATTCTCTCCTTCTCAAGGTTAGTCTTAGGACACATCTTCTTTGAAAGACATGTTCCTACACTCATAGGAAGGTTCTTAACCTTTGCTGACTTCATATTGAATCTCTTCAATACTTTGCCAATGTACATCGACTGTGATAGTCCTATTAACCTTCTAGATCTATTTCTATAGATTTTAATTCCAAGGATATAGGACGCATCACCAAGATCTTTCATCTCAAATTGGTTCGATAACCATAACTTAGTCACTTTCATGTCATTCTTCGAATTCCCAATAAGAAGGATGTCATCAACATAAAGTACTAAGAATTGCACTGAGGTCTCCAATTCCTTTCTATACACACATAATTCATTCGAAATTTGGATGAAGCCAAACGCTTTGACCGATTCATCAAATCGAATGTTCCAATTCCTAGAATCCTGTTTCAATCCATAGATTGATCTTTGGAGTTTGCAAACCTTTTGCTCACTCCCACTGAATGTGAAACCTATGGGTTGCTCCATATAAATGTCTTTGTCAATGTCACCATTGAGAAAGGCAGTTTTCACATCCATTTGCCATATCTCATAGTCATAATATGCAGCAATGGCAAGCATGATTCGAATGGACTTTTGCATTGCAACTGGTGAAAAGGTTTCGTCAAAGTCCACGCCGGGTCTTTGAGTGAATCCTTTTGCAACCAGTCTTGCTTTGTAGGCTGCAATGCTTCCATCAACTCCAAGCTTTCTCTTAAAGATCCATTTGCAACCTATGGGTTTGACCCTATCAGGCAAATCTACCAAGGTCCAAACTTGGTTGGAGTTCATGGAATCCATTTCGGATTTCATGGCTTCTATCCACTGTTCAGAGTCAGAATCTGAAAGTGCCTCCTCATATGTTGAAGGATCATTATCCTTTTGAGAGATTTCATGGAAGAATCCATACCATCTCTCCGGCTATCTAGGAGTACGTTCAGAACGCCTTAGAGGAGGATTTACATGTGTATCGAAATTCGTGATTGGTTGTGGTTGATCAGTAGGGGACGTTTCTTCAGTGGGTGGCGTGGGGTTACTTTGTACTTCTTCTAATTCTATGTTCTTGCCTTTCTTTTCTTTAAGGAACGGTTCCTCAAGAAAAGTGGCATTTCTGGAAACAAACACCTTTTGCTTAGATTGATCATAGAAGTAGTATCCTATGGATTCCTTAGGATAACCTACAAAGTAGCATAAGTTAGAACGAGATTCTAACTTATCTCCCACTGTCCTCTTCACGTAAGCAGGACAACCCCAAATTCTTAAGTAAGAATAGCTAGGGATTTTACCATGCCACATTTCATGGGGCGTTTTAGGGACTGACTTAGAGGGAACTAGATTCAAAATCTTTGCTGCACTTTCTAGGGCATAACCCTAGAAAAAAGGTGGAAAGTCAGTGAAACTCATCATGGAGCGAACCATATCAAGTAAGGTTCGATTCCTTCTCTCAGAAACTCCATTAAGCTGAGAAGTTCCCGGAGGAGTCCACTGAGAGATAATCCCATTATCTTTGAGATGATTAAGGAATTCTTCACTAAGATACTCGCCTCCTCGATCAGATCGAAGTGCTTTGATCTTGTGACCAGTTTGGTTCTCAACCTCCTTTTGAAATTCTAAGAATTTCTCAAAAGCTTCAGATTTATACTTCATTAAGTATACATAACCATACCGACTAAAGTCATCAGTAAAGGTTATGAAATACTGATGATTGTTTCTAGTGCTTACACTAAGCGGTCCACAAACATCAGTATGGATCAAATCCAAAACCTTAGTGGCACGTTCCACAGTTCCTTTAAAAGGAACTTTGGACATTTTTCCTTTGAGACAGGATTCGCAAGAAGTTAACTCTTTGAGATCATTTTCAGAGAATGATCCTAAAGTGTTTATCTTGCTAATTCTGTTTTTGGAAATGTGTCCTAATCTAGCGTGCCATAAGGGAGCTGAAACTTTATCATCTCTCTTACGCTTTGTTTCTCGTTGTATATTCATAATATTGATATTTTGAGTTAGGTAAAGTCCATTACTTAGAGTACCGATATGAACGGAAGAGTTGTTCCGTTTGATAAAGTATTTACCATTCTTAATATAAGTTTCATAACCTTCACAATCTAATATTGGAACTGAAATTATATTACGAATAATGCTCGGTACATAAAGGACTTTATTTAATACTAACTCAAAACTACCTAAATCTAATCTAATTGTGCCTAAAGCTCGAGCTTCAACGTTTGAGCCATCGTCGATCTTCAAGACACATTCTCCTTCTTTGAGTTGTTGGACTTCACTTAGCATCTGTACATCATTACAGATATGAGTTCCACAACCGGTATCAAGTACCCAAGAACTAGAATTAATAGAAAGATTTACTTCAACGAGAAAGATACCTTTCTTTAGAGTAGCCTTGTACTCTGGGCAGTTTCTCCTCCAATGTCCCGCTTTGCCACAATGGAAGCAAACATCCTCTTTCTGATCACGCTTCTTCTTTTGGGCCTTCCCCTTCGAAATGCCACCAGTGGGCCTAAGGGGTTTCTTCTTCTTCTTTTGGGCTTTCTTGCCCTTACCTTTAGAAGGCCCAGAAGAGGAAGATGGAGCATTCACCATCAAAACCTTATTGTCCTTCTTGATCGTGCTTTCAGCAGTCACAAGCTGACTAATCAGCTCAGCTACTGTAACACCCCAAACGGAGGATGCCACATCCCCCGCACTATGACCCAGACCCAGAACATGAAATGGAAATCCATGCCCGAATCCGAATCAGAGCGAACGGGAGACCAACTCACACACTAGGCTAGGCGGATCTAACTTGACAAAAACTCAGAGTGCGGAAGCAATTAAAACCAACAACAATAGATAGCGGAAGCATTTAAAACAAAACATGCAAAGCAGGTGACGGGTTCAACTAGCATAGATACCTAATCCCGAATATCGACATACATAATCCAACATAATAAACAACATAAATATCATCAATATCTAGTAACAACCAAATACTATCTTACTAACCCCACACGGGTTGAAGTCTAAATAAAACATAAACATAATCTGCAAATGTGAAACATAAATACATAAAATAAGTAGAGTATGCGATAAATGCATCCTAACACCTACTAGACTGACAAGTGTGACTCAGAAGACTCACTTCCGCCTAGCTCAAGCCAAAAGAACCTGCAACTAAAAGATAAAATGAGGTGTCAGTCAACTGACTGAGTGAGGGGGCTAACGCACACCCACAATATATATATAGAGCACAACACATATCATAAGGGTGGACTCATGAACCGGGATTAGGGTTTTGCACGCTAAAACAGTTGAAATACCCAAAATAGTATAAGTTTGGAAAACCATTTTGAGAAGCCTATCCCGTTTCACAAATCCCATATATTCATAACATATACCCGGCGAGTACGGGCTTCCAACCTTTACTCCTCATAACTGAACAGAACATAAAGCAGAATCAATCCATCCTCTACTCCAATGATGGAAGAGCCACGCGTTGGCCCTAACCATCAATAACATACATACAAACCCTCAAGGGGTAGCGAACCCACAAGAGTCCTCCCCGGCTGTACACCGAAGGCTCAAGATATCACGCCTCCCTCATCGCCCTAAGGTCGCGCAATGATATCTCAAATGGAACTAGCACAGTGGCTTATCCGACGGCCCTATGCCGTGCCGGTCTCCACTCGTACCAGCTCCTGGATCCACATAACATAACATAACATATACCAACTTTCATGGCAATCTCGCTACATAATCATAACATAACTTAACTTTCCGAAACAGCTTACATATGCTTTCATATCTAATTTTCCAAAACAGAGTTGTTTCACAAGGTCATAAACATATCATATCCAACACATACGTATATAATAGATATACTCGCATGCAGGGGTTGAAATCAGCATATTAAGGTCATAGGTCGCATAACTATACAAAATCCTAAACCTCACCTCGTGAAAGTAGAGTCTGAGAGTGTGAAGGGCCAAACACTCTAAACCTCAGGCCCACCGGCACCACCAAACTCTGTGATAAGACATACAAAAACCCAGACTTAGACTCTATATGAACCAAACAAGACGCACGGCGTTGCTCAACATGATCGTGATTATGCATAAGTGTTCATGTTGTGCTTGGATAAGGTGTCGTGGTCATTCAAGGCATATCAATGCTCAACAAGATCATATTTACAAGCAACCATCATGCAATTCCATATCCAAAGATGCAAGATCAATTTAGGAAATCAATGTATTCACAAAATGCATATTAAATCGTCCAATGTCACAGGGTTCAATTATAATATTTGAATTAAGTATCAAGTTCATGACGAGTTATAAAGTGCATAAGTAAGAGCAACTTGATCATATAAACATACAAAGTTATTGTACGTAGATGGCATGCTTGTTACAAATAAAGAGTGCATTTAATTCACTTAAGATCATACTTTACAACTTCACAACATGTTTGGTACACAAGCTCAAGTTACATTCATAGTTTCATAAATATTACACTTGCATCCCCTTAGTTGATTACTAAGCATAATTGTTCGTTTAAATTGTTTATACAATTATTCAACTAGGAATTAATTACTTACAAGCATGACAATTATCAATTTATCATAATTCATAATATACCAATTTCAAGTAGTAAGAGTAAATCAAGATATTACAATTCTAACTCCTATCATGCATAAAGCCTCAAGTTATTCAAACATCTTTCATGTATCTCAATTTTATATTGGAAACACAATTTACAACAAACATAACATTGAGAACGTCTCAAATCCATATAGAGAAATCACAACATCTTCGTTCTTCTAAATTGTCATTCAAGTTCATTTAGTCACATAAAAGATTAGTTTCTAAATATTACACTAACACCCCTTCAAATCTAAACGCATAGCATAAATTCATCACATCGGGATTCAAATTGTAAATCGAAACATTCATACATATCACAATCCATTCAACACATGTTTTCATATACGATTGGAATACATCTCGATCAACAAACCAACAATAACCAATTTATTTGCACTTAAAACAATTAATTCAAATAATCACAATTACGCAAAATAATTCGTAATAAATAAACCGAGTGTCCGATTAACGAACGGAAAGTGGCGTTGAACTCACCACAACGAGATGAACATTCTGTCCAAAATTCGCCGGAGTGCCGCCACCGGAGCCGCCGGAAAGTGGCCGGGCCGCCACCGGGCCGCCGTCAAAAGTCGCCGGAAAAATCCCGAAAAATCAGTCCTGAATGAAGTCTTCGTGCCCGTTCCGAATCCTCGATCAATTTCTGGAAATTCCAAGCCGATTGTCCTAGATCTGAAATCTAAGAACACGAAAACCCTAAATCTTCAAACTCAAATTACTTCCAAACCGGTGAACCAAAATGCGATCCGAAAGAGGTGTTGACTTACCCATGATGAGCTCTTCGAAAGCCCTAGGCTAGCTTTCCGGAAAAATCCTCGGAGCTAGTGCCGCCGTTGCACCGCCACTTTGCCGCCGCCGATCCGCCGCCAAACCACCGAATCTGGAGTCGCCTGATCACAGGTCACTAGTTCTCGTCGTTCCGAACAACTTTCGTGAAGAGCCCGAGACCAAAAGATGGCCGGAAAAGGCCCCCGTTGGCCGCCGAAGTTTCTGCCGCCGTTGCTACAGTAACTCGCGCCGCCGCCGCGAGCTTTGGGCGGCGCGTGCGGCGCCTTCGCTACTCCGATGGCCGCGTTTCGAACGTCAAACGAAGCGCCTGGAAGTCCTCTGTCTGGGCATGGGGCGCGTGCATCAAGGAAGTGGCCGGAAACCGCCGCGAAATGCCGGCGAAGTGGCGGCGGTCTGACAGCTCCGCCGCTGCTACTGAAATCCGCCCATAACTCCGCCACCGTTCATCGTTAGGCCGTGAAATTGGTACTCTTACGTCGGTCTCGCCGAGATAATCGAAATGGACTATTCGTTTGTTGAATTCCGTCGAGAAACGATCGAGTTATGGGCTCGTAACCGAAGCCGCGCATAGTGACCCGCGGGAATGAGAGAGAGTGAGAGAGGAGAGAGAGAGAGAAAAGGGATTGGGAAAAATGTGTCTTGTGCACAAGCTATATACAACCGGGTATCCTTATCGCGTAGCAAGTAATAGCGCGTACAAATAATCGTAAATAAAATTGGTAAAGTTACGAATAAACATTCAAGCTCTGAATTAATTTTACAAATTAAAATGAAAGAGATAGATTTACCAATTAGAGTTTAATTCAATTTAATTTTAGAAACCTTTCGTACAATTTAACGACATTTCGTAAACACATGATTGACAATTAATCTCAAGTAATTCAAGTAAACCGAAATTAAACAAGTTAAGTAACTTGATGGATTTAAAATCAACTTGACAATTATTTCATGGAATAAATTTGAATTAAATCAAATTAGATAGTTATGGTTAAATATACTTGTAATTAATCAAGTTGGCAATTAATCTTAGAATAATTCGAATGAACACATATTAAATTGGATTTACATTAAATTACATAATTCAAGAACTCTTAAATTAAACACGCACAAGTGTAGAGAGTTACTTGTTGATGTCGTAAGAACGCCCTTCGAGAAAACGGGGCGTCACAACCTTCCCCCCTTAAGAGAACCTGGTCCCCAGGTTCCACTGGAAAAAATGTAGATCCTCGAGTTGTAGTGCTCCAACCCTTCTCCCGAACTTGCGTGAGATCATAACTCTAATGGTGAGGCTTACTCCGGTCATCTACACTGAACCTCCTTTAGAATGTCTTCTTATCGTCGAGGTTCGTGTGAGTACTTGATCCGTTAGATGTTTCGAACTCGGTCGGTCATTCCCATGATCGGATAGCTGCAACTGCACCCAACCTCGATGTCGTCTCAGACTCGCCACTTGCAACCCGTAGTCAGAGCAACGCGTAACGCAACCACAACAAACAAGAGAGAATCCCATCTCTCAACAAGTAAGAGAGAGAGCCCCGTCCCCCAGCACCCACAAGAGAGAGAACCCCGTCTCTCGAGCAAATATAAAAGAGAGAACCCCGTCTCTCAAGCACATAATTGAGAGAACCCCGTCTCCCAACCTAAGTCGGGCAGATTCCAACATCTCCCAACATTCTAGTTTGAGAAAATCCAGCATTCCTCAAACTCCTAGATTCAAGAGAATCCAGCATCCCTGAATATCTAAATACAAGAGAATCCAACATCTCTCGCGCACAAAACTTAGAAAGATTCCAACATCTTTCTACCACATAAATAGAGAGAATCCTACATCTCTCCAACACATAAAAAGAGGGAACCTAAGGTCTCTCTTACACATAAATCCACTGATCAGTTGTTCATACATACACACATCATAGTAACACTTGACGAAAAGTATGCGATGCATGTTTGGTGTACCTTATACAACTGATATCAGTGTCCCTTGAGTATAGATTCAACTCTCATACCTCAACTCAAGGGGGATATCGCGATGGAATCCCTATAAAACAAGGTTACAGTATGTATGTATGTTATATGGGAAGTTAGTGAGCAATCAAGAGAGTTTTAAATCACATAAGCATGAACAGTTCACATAAGTACATAACTCATTCATTTCAGCAACAGTTCATAACAAGTAGAAATTTCAAGTTACAAATACTAGATCAGGTATCCAAGTTATCACAATTAAAATAGCAGTAGTCATCACCCACATCAACCAAAACAAGGTAGGAGTATTTAAACGATGCATGTATGCAAATGCCATGAATGCTTGGCGTACCGATCACCGTAATGTCAAGCTCTTGACAGGAAGTTGAGATGAAGCGGTAGGAGTTGATTAAGCCGACAATGATGCAACCCTCGTCATCTGGACCTCTTTGTCTTGAGTCTTTTCATAAAGTGGTAACTCAACAACGCTTGTTTATCACCAAACCCCTTGCTAGACCGTAATCCTTTCTCTACTAGAATCATCCTCAGTTTCTCCCAAGAATTCTCATTTATGTGTTAAATCTTAGTCTGCTCCTCTTCAAGGAGTTGTCCATGAATCGTTTGTCAATTAGATATTTACCTCAGAGTTTCGTTGGATGATCGTGGTGCTAAGCACTTCCCAAAGCAATCCATGGTATATAATTCTAAAACTTGAATAAAGTCTTTCAGCATCTAACTGTTATATTCCCGCATCAACAATGTCTTCCATCTCATCTTAGAGAAACACCCAAAGAGCTAACAACCAATCTTGTCTTGTCGTTCGTTAACTCTAAATGGCACCAAAACCTTCAACACTCACCGATGGTTTGTAGCTCGTTGCTTAAGTAACATGGTTACCTATCCACATCCCTTGAACTTGATCGGATCGTATTTGATCGGATTCTTCTACATCAACTCGTTTCCATCAACAAGGTGACTACTTCCAAATAAACGAATCATCAAGGTGAAAATTCATCAAACTCCATCTTTCAATTGACTTTAAGATAGTAAGTCAACATAGCAAATCTCAGTCCTTCAACTCTGAACCTTTTCATGACCATTGATCTTGGTAAAGAATCCTTTCATCTTCGAATTATGGCGTGTTTTCGTTATAGTACCAATAGGTAGTGTTGACGGAGGGAAATCTTAGTGTTGACTCATAGGACACCCTGAAATTCAAACACTAAATTCGATGCATGCGGATTAAAGATGCAAATGAAATGTAACACGTATATCACGTAAATGCAACAATTAGTTGTAATTTATAAAGCACATAAAACAAGATGTCGCATAATCAAAGTCACAATGTGCACACAATCATATAATCACGAAACAATTTACGCCGAATGGTCAAAATATCAAGTCAAACAAATGCAATGCGCAGTTATTCCTATGCCGTACGACCTAGACAGACTCAACACGACTCAAGAGCTCGGTTTTGCAACCTAGAGCTCTGATACCACTTAAGGATGTAACACCCCAAACGGAGGATGCCACATCCCCCGCACTATGACCCAGACCCAGAACATGAAATGGAAATCCATGCCCGAATCCGAATCAGAGCGAACGGGAGACCAACTCACACACTAGGCTAGGCGGATCTAACTTGACAAAAACTCAGAGTGCGGAAGCAATTAAAACCAACAACAATAGATAGCGGAAGCATTTAAAACAAAACATGCAAAGCAGGTGACGGGTTCAACTAGCATAGATACCTAATCCCGAATATCGACATACATAATCCAACATAATAAACAACATAAATATCATCAATATCTAGTAACAACCAAATACTATCTTACTAACCCCACACGGGTTGAAGTCTAAATAAAACATAAACATAATCTGCAAATGTGAAACATAAATACATAAAATAAGTAGAGTATGCGATAAATGCATCCTAACACCTACTAGACTGACAAGTGTGACTCAGAAGACTCACTTCCGCCTAGCTCAAGCCAAAAGAACCTGCAACTAAAAGATAAAATGAGGTGTCAGTCAACTGACTGAGTGAGGGGGCTAACGCACACCCACAATATATATATAGAGCACAACACATATCATAAGGGTGGACTCATGAACCGGGATTAGGGTTTTGCACGCTAAAACAGTTGAAATACCCAAAATAGTATAAGTTTGGAAAACCATTTTGAGAAGCCTATCCCGTTTCACAAATCCCATATATTCATAACATATACCCGGCGAGTACGGGCTTCCAACCTTTACTCCTCATAACTGAACAGAACATAAAGCAGAATCAATCCATCCTCTACTCCAATGATGGAAGAGCCACGCGTTGGCCCTAACCATCAATAACATACATACAAACCCTCAAGGGGTAGCGAACCCACAAGAGTCCTCCCCGGCTGTACACCGAAGGCTCAAGATATCACGCCTCCCTCATCGCCCTAAGGTCGCGCAATGATATCTCAAATGGAACTAGCACAGTGGCTTATCCGACGGCCCTATGCCGTGCCGGTCTCCACTCGTACCAGCTCCTGGATCCACATAACATAACATAACATATACCAACTTTCATGGCAATCTCGCTACATAATCATAACATAACTTAACTTTCCGAAACAGCTTACATATGCTTTCATATCTAATTTTCCAAAACAGAGTTGTTTCACAAGGTCATAAACATATCATATCCAACACATACGTATATAATAGATATACTCGCATGCAGGGGTTGAAATCAGCATATTAAGGTCATAGGTCGCATAACTATACAAAATCCTAAACCTCACCTCGTGAAAGTAGAGTCTGAGAGTGTGAAGGGCCAAACACTCTAAACCTCAGGCCCACCGGCACCACCAAACTCTGTGATAAGACATACAAAAACCCAGACTTAGACTCTATATGAACCAAACAAGACGCACGGCGTTGCTCAACATGATCGTGATTATGCATAAGTGTTCATGTTGTGCTTGGATAAGGTGTCGTGGTCATTCAAGGCATATCAATGCTCAACAAGATCATATTTACAAGCAACCATCATGCAATTCCATATCCAAAGATGCAAGATCAATTTAGGAAATCAATGTATTCACAAAATGCATATTAAATCGTCCAATGTCACAGGGTTCAATTATAATATTTGAATTAAGTATCAAGTTCATGACGAGTTATAAAGTGCATAAGTAAGAGCAACTTGATCATATAAACATACAAAGTTATTGTACGTAGATGGCATGCTTGTTACAAATAAAGAGTGCATTTAATTCACTTAAGATCATACTTTACAACTTCACAACATGTTTGGTACACAAGCTCAAGTTACATTCATAGTTTCATAAATATTACACTTGCATCCCCTTAGTTGATTACTAAGCATAATTGTTCGTTTAAATTGTTTATACAATTATTCAACTAGGAATTAATTACTTACAAGCATGACAATTATCAATTTATCATAATTCATAATATACCAATTTCAAGTAGTAAGAGTAAATCAAGATATTACAATTCTAACTCCTACCATGCATAAAGCCTCAAGTTATTCAAACATCTTTCATGTATCTCAATTTTATATTGGAAACACAATTTACAACAAACATAACATTGAGAACGTCTCAAATCCATATAGAGAAATCACAACATCTTCGTTCTTCTAAATTGTCATTCAAGTTCATTTAGTCACATAAAAGATTAGTTTCTAAATATTACACTAACACCCCTTCAAATCTAAACGCATAGCATAAATTCATCACATCGGGATTCAAATTGTAAATCGAAACATTCATACATATCACAATCCATTCAACACATGTTTTCATATACGATTGGAATACATCTCGATCAACAAACCAACAATAACCAATTTATTTGCACTTAAAACAATTAATTCAAATAATCACAATTACGCAAAATAATTCGTAATAAATAAACCGAGTGTCCGATTAACGAACGGAAAGTGGCGTTGAACTCACCACAACGAGATGAACATTCTGTCCAAAATTCGCCGGAGTGCCGCCACCGGAGCCGCCGGAAAGTGGCCGGGCCGCCACCGGGCCGCCGTCAAAAGTCGCCGGAAAAATCCCGAAAAATCAGTCCTGAATGAAGTCTTCGTGCCCGTTCCGAATCCTCGATCAATTTCTGGAAATTCCAAGCCGATTGTCCTAGATCTGAAATCTAAGAACACGAAAACCCTAAATCTTCAAACTCAAATTACTTCCAAACCGGTGAACCAAAATGCGATCCGAAAGAGGTGTTGACTTACCCATGATGAGCTCTTCGAAAGCCCTAGGCTAGCTTTCCGGAAAAATCCTCGGAGCTAGTGCCGCCGTTGCACCGCCACTTTGCCGCCGCCGATCCGCCGCCAAACCACCGAATCTGGAGTCGCCTGATCACAGGTCACTAGTTCTCGTCGTTCCGAACAACTTTCGTGAAGAGCCCGAGACCAAAAGATGGCCGGAAAAGGCCCCCGTTGGCCGCCGAAGTTTCTGCCGCCGTTGCTACAGTAACTCGCGCCGCCGCCGCGAGCTTTGGGCGGCGCGTGCGGCGCCTTCGCTACTCCGATGGCCGCGTTTCGAACGTCAAACGAAGCGCCTGGAAGTCCTCTGTCTGGGCATGGGGCGCGTGCATCAAGGAAGTGGCCGGAAACCGCCGCGAAATGCCGGCGAAGTGGCGGCGGTCTGACAGCTCCGCCGCTGCTACTGAAATCCGCCCATAACTCCGCCACCGTTCATCGTTAGGCCGTGAAATTGGTACTCTTACGTCGGTCTCGCCGAGATAATCGAAATGGACTATTCGTTTGTTGAATTCCGTCGAGAAACGATCGAGTTATGGGCTCGTAACCGAAGCCGCGCATAGTGACCCGCGGGAATGAGAGAGAGTGAGAGAGGAGAGAGAGAGAGAAAAGGGATTGGGAAAAATGTGTCTTGTGCACAAGCTATATACAACCGGGTATCCTTATCGCGTAGCAAGTAATAGCGCGTACAAATAATCGTAAATAAAATTGGTAAAGTTACGAATAAACATTCAAGCTCTGAATTAATTTTACAAATTAAAATGAAAGAGATAGATTTACCAATTAGAGTTTAATTCAATTTAATTTTAGAAACCTTTCGTACAATTTAACGACATTTCGTAAACACATGATTGACAATTAATCTCAAGTAATTCAAGTAAACCGAAATTAAACAAGTTAAGTAACTTGATGGATTTAAAATCAACTTGACAATTATTTCATGGAATAAATTTGAATTAAATCAAATTAGATAGTTATGGTTAAATATACTTGTAATTAATCAAGTTGGCAATTAATCTTAGAATAATTCGAATGAACACATATTAAATTGGATTTACATTAAATTACATAATTCAAGAACTCTTAAATTAAACACGCACAAGTGTAGAGAGTTACTTGTTGATGTCGTAAGAACGCCCTTCGAGAAAACGGGGCGTCACAGCTACAGTAGCACCAGCATGATTCATGTTGAAGTTAAGGACAAATGGGTTGAATGATGGTGGGAGCGAAGCTAGCAACAAATCCACTGAAAGCTCATCTTTCAGTGGCGTGTCCATGGAAGCAAGTTTCTCAGTAAGGGCAAGAAACTTGAGTCCATATTCATGGACACTTGAACCTTCCCTCATTCTCAAGTGGAACAATTCCTTTGAAGTGTTATACCTTGTAACACGTTCATGAGGGCGGTAAAGTTGCTCTAAGTGGTCGTAAATCTCCCAAGCAAATTCCATGGCCTCATGTTGTCTTTGCAAGTCCGGAGACATGTTAGCCAACATAAGGCAACGGGCTTGGAGATTATCATCCTTCCACTTCTGAATCGCATCCCGCTCGGCCCGAGTGGGAGCCTCCCCTTCGGGACTGGGCTCCCCTTCGAAGAGAACATAAGTTCTCTTCTCAGAATCTAAAATGATTTTTAGATTCCTCAGCCAATCAGAATAGTTGGGACCAGTCAACTTGTTTGACTCGAGGATCGATACAAGAGGGTTTTTGGTTGCCATTTCAAAACACGTAGAGAATCACATAATCTACGACCTAAATGGTAAAACAGAGAACTAGTGAGCATGCTGAATTATAACGATATACAAAAGATAAGGTTTTTAATCTATTGTAGCTCCCACTGTTTTTCAAAGATCTATAATTCCCAAAGATCTAAGAGGAACACGTTTCCCAGTGGGTACTAAGATCCTAGGCATTTTACCTCGAACCCACGACTCGCGGACATTCTCAGTAAGAACCCTAGGTAGGTACAACTTACCAATTATAACACCTTTAGAACTCTTAGTAATTGTTTTTGCATCACCTATCTTTCAATATGGACCCACGACTCGTGCGACATCCATATTTACTTAGGCGTTAAGCTAGACCCATCAATCATAAGATCATGACCAAAACTTAGTTTGAACGACCCACGACTCGCGGACATCGCCCTTGCTAAAATCGATCATGAAATATTGATCATTTAAAATGATCAATTAGGTAACTAAGAACTAATAAGCTCCACTAGCTATCCCACGACTCGCGGACAATAACTAGCTTTACTTACTAAACTTAAAACCTATTGATGGAATGCTAGGAATTTAATTCAAAATTTGCATCTAGAATTAAATACCTATTTGTTCGAAATTAGCTTAATATTTAATGGGAATTTTCGAATCAACCGGAGAGTTGTCCGGTTCGACCTCACCAACATATATGTTATCCAATTTTATTAGTCTTGATTAATGCAAGTACACTTAAATGCATTTCAAACAAGCACATAAACAGATAACATGTCCTAGCATGATACTAACATGTAATGATCATGGGTTCTACCTATCTTATGCGTGATATGTGGGAGCCACTCCACAATCACAAGTTCTAACATACATGCCACATAAACAGTTCAAATCACATAAGGGAAAGCGGTAACAAAATACGAGCCCTATCTCTATTACATTTAACAATTGAGATTCCCCTCCCTAACATTTTGAGGGGTCTTCACTTATGGCCTCCTTGTTACTTGAATGTGGTCCATCTTACTCCATGGGTGCATTGTCTCCAAAATGAAAATAAAACCTCACCACCTATCTCTACTCTCAAATTACAATAAAAAGAAAAAGACATAAAGTAATAAGGCTCAATCTTCATATTGGCCTTAGACAATTACACGGGGCATACCCCGGCCTCAAAAACAGTAATATGGAAAGCCACATAATAAATCACATAACGGTACGCACATAAGTGAGGCTCCAACCTCAATTGAAAAACGCAACTATAGGGCTCCAACCCCAATTTAAACCATTCAAGTGCATAAATTAAAACCATACATAGATCTAAACCCATGATCACCTAACATGCTTTTGCGAGAATTTAAATTTAGCCAATAAATTAAAATTCCCGTTTCAAATCCTAATGACTTAAAACACGACTTAGATGCAATTCTTGTTCAAGAGCCTTTTCAATAAAACCCGAAAAAACAATAAACCAATAAAATTCCAATTAATTTCCAAAATCAATAATTTTATTCTTTCATTATTTTCAGAAAATAAAATTTGTAATTTTTCCAAAGTTCAAATCGCTTAAATTTCTAAAATCTCAATTTAATCAATTATTTCAAAAATAATTCAAATTTAATAAATAAAATTTTCAGAAAAATTAAATCGGGATTGGATTGGACTAAACACGAAAATGAAGATCGCGAAACGAAGTGCCCGGAACGGACTGCACGTCCGCCCGAGACCAAGCCCGGCTGACGCACAGCATCGCGCGCACGGACGAGCGCGCCAGCGTTGCGCACAGCCGGCAGCGTAAGCTGCCAGCGTGCGCGCGCATCCTTGCGCGCGTCGTGCGCATCAGCTGGGCGAGGCGGGCGGCCGCGGCCACGGCCGGGAGGCCCCGCGCGGTTGCGGGAGGTGCAGGCGGGCTCGCCTAGGCGCTGGCGGACGGCAGTGGCGGGCAGTCCCGCGCTGTTGCGGGACTGCTGGGCGGGCGGGCGCGCGGGCCTGGCGTGCTACGCCTTAGCACGTCCAGGCTCGCGTTTTCGTAACGCGATTTCGTGTTTCATATTTTTTAGTTCAAAAACCAAAACAATCCAAAATTCAAAAACACGAATTAAATTAATTTCTATCAAAATGGGTTTCCGAAAACACAATTTAAGAAAACAGTTTCAGAAATTCAAGAAAAATTACAGTTTCGTATTTCAGGCTTTCTAAAAGAACTCATGAATACCTAATTCGCATCTAAGCCTAAGAATTTCTATCAAATTCAGAATAATTGAGACGAATCAGAAACACGATTAACGAGGTGGCTCTGATACCACTTGTTGGAAAACACGAATCGGAAAGCAGCGGAATTTAAAAAATTTTCCCAACAAAAGGACCTTGGACTCGCAATCGTGTAACCAAATTCGTAGAGATAGAAAACTTACTTTTCTTTTATTCTTTCTTGAAGCGTTTCAAGCCACCCAAGAACGCTCTTCTCGCGGCTTGAATCCCTCTCCTTGGTAAAGCTCGAATCTTCAAACTTCTAACTTGAAGTCTCTAGAGAAAGTCCACCAACTTGATCACAATCTAACTAGTAAGGATGCTAGTTCTCTAGTTAGTGTTTAGGCTTAACCTAGGGTTTATTTGATCTTGGAGAAAGGAAGGTGTTCAACACATGAACCAAAAGAATTGCCAATTAGCTCTAAAGGGGAGCATGAGCTCCCCTATATATAGGAAAGAGAGAGGGACGGCCGAACCTATTCCTTGTTGGACAAGGATTTGGTTCCTCTCTCTCCTATTACTTGATCATCAAGTATTTTCCAACTTTGACTTTGAATTCTAATTCAAGTCAACTTTTAAGAGAGCTAAAAATATCCAAACTATTTTTGGATAATTTTATACTTTATTTATTATAAAATAAATAACTTATTTTTATCTAATTAATTAATTCGTAATTAATTAACTAGATTATTTTCTCCAAAATAAGACTTTTTTTTTAATTCAAAATTAAACCAAAGTCTATTAAATAATTAACACATTTAATTATTTAATACATATATATAATATATATATATATTCACACGTGTGTGACACGTGTCACAGTGACACGTGTCACTCACGTGAGCCACACGTGTGATTTCACACCTGTGGAACCCTCTTGGCCCGATTAACTCGTTTAATCATTTTAAAGCCTCAACTCATGTAACCAAGTTATTGTGTGTGACCCTCTAGGTTCTCAATTCAATTAGCAGTGACCCTAATTAATTAATTCACTAATTAATTAATCAGTCCACAGATTAAACGACCATAGTCTAGCAACAGGTGTTTAACCCCTAGCTGAATTGGAATGTTCGGATTTGACAGAACCTTTAAGTCATTGATTCATGTGAGATACAATCCTCCTACTTACTATCTCTCAACCAAGATCTAGGGCAAGGGAATAATCAGAACCCTAATAATCCGGTCTTAAAGCTAAGTGCATTTCATATCCATTTGATCTCAATCCAAGAAACCCTTTTCTTGATGTCTTGATCTACTGCCTTGGCTAAGGACTCCATATGGCATATGAATGACTTACACAATAAGAGATCACCTTGCAAATGAAAGTGTAGGTCCTTTCTTGATTCTCATTCACTTTCATGAATCACTTGTGCAGCCCCAGCATAAGCCCTGAATCAGTTGTCTAAGGCGACACCCTTTAAAGCTTATACCTAAGACTACAGAGTTAACTCATAAAGTGACAAGGAACCTCAAGTCTAAGGATCAATTAATCACATCAATGACTCGTGAGATATTTCCTAATCTGGAAGTTTCCATTTCCTGAAATAGAAACTTCCTTTCCCATTTAGGAATGTTCTCACATGGGGCACCTTAGTGAACTTACTTATTAAAGTAAGCACCCTCATGTATCACACACGTATCAACTATACACTTTGCACCTTCATGAAACAAGGTGGTCCTTCTTAAGGGTGTGATCCCATAAGCAAGCCTTAGAGGAGTCAGGTTGACACTCCCACTGTCTATAGGACTCATCGGCTTGGAGTAATTTACTAATCATGACTTATGTGATATAGGGCTCGTTTCATGAACCATTTCACCTAAATGGTAGAGTCATAAAGTCATCAGGAATAGGGGAGTTCTCATACATGCACAGCTAAAGTAAACACATACCAAACAAGAGCATATAAAGAAGTGTTGCCTCAATTCGTTATTTCATTCAAAGATTGTCTGTGATTACAATAAGGAAAAACACAAAGCGGATATACAATCGGCTTTTAGGGCACTATTCCTAACAAAATCAGCATAAAAACCTCTTCAAACTGAGCTAAAACTGACAGCAAGAGAAGGAGAAGAAGAAAAAAGGATCAAATTCATGCATATATCTCAACAAAAGCTCAAGTACATTAATGATAATTCACTCATGCCTCAACTACCACCAAAGTCAGGTATATTCAACAATAAATGAAACATAAATGATCAATATTCCAGCTCCAATTCAAGCCAAACACCAAGAAATGTGATGAAATTCAAAAATGGAATAAAAACCTAACTATTCATGTCTTGGCCCAAAACCTTATCAAACATGGATCAACATCAGAATTTTCTTGGATGAAAATGACCACTTAATCATGTACATATCAAATACAAGCTTACCCTTTGAAGATGGTGAAGGAAAATGAAGATTAGAGCTCAATTTCTTTAATGGGTGAATAGTGATGGGAATGGGTATTGCTGCTCCAAAAATCTGATTCTCTCCCTTCTCTTGTGTATGGAACGAAATGGAAGGATTATGGGGTGATAAAGGGTTGAGTTAATGAGATGTGGGTCCAGGTTTGAGGGCAATTGGCCAAGAATTGAGGGACTTATGTGCAAATTAGTGAAAGGTGGCCATATGAGCGCGAGTCAAAGTTACAAGCTGATTTCGGGGTATCAAACGAGGTCGAAAAATTACAAGGCCTGTTCCATTACACTCAAATCATCGAAACGAGTTCAACGGAGGTGACGGAATTCTAATCCGAATTCCCGAGCTCAAGTTACACGACCCGGAACCCAAGGTGCGCTAAGTACATTTTAGCCTCCTTTAGGTCACCCAATGAAAACAACTCCCGAAAACCCGCCATATAAACCCGAAAACAAATAACAAGCACGTATTCAAGTTCACGACTCATAAAACTCCAACATGTTAAAATGACACGAAATTTCGATCTCAAATCGAACACAAACGCATCTCATTTAAACAAATAAGCATATCATTAGAATAATGAAATTCAAGAAATAATAAATTAATTAAAATAAAAATAAAAATAAAAATTTAACGAATTAAAATAAAAAAAAATTATTAAAAAGGCTATTTTTCAATTAGTTCCAAAACTTTTAAAAAGTGTCAAATAAGTCCAATTCAAATTTTCAATTAAGTCCAAAATCGTACAATTAAATCCTTAACTCATATAAATCACATAATTTACGAAATTAGCTTGTTCGGGAATTAAATTCACATATCATAAATTCATAGAAATTCATATCATAAATCACTTGAGGCAAATTTTGACATATAATTCAAATATCTCATATAAATTCAAATAATCCATATAAGAATTTCAAATAATAAAATATAAATCAATTATATGCATCAATTAAATATGAAATTAAAATAATTTAAATTGCGCACATACGTCATACCTGTACGGTCGCGGAGTCGGGGTGTCACAGTGTCAACTTTCAGGCCAACTTTCACACGACCGTTTACTCCTCATTTTAACTCGGATTCGCCTGAAATTTGAACTGTAGACACCTTTTTGAGTTTAGAACGTTCTTCTTTTTATGGATTGTCAAAATTCATTTCGAGGAGTGAGTTATAACTGTTTTTATTTTGTGTTGCCACTTCGCCGAAATCTTACTTTTATTCAACTTCAAACCTACGCCATTTTCGGATCCCTTTGAATCATGATTCAACCATATATCATTTGAAAGACCTATTTGTTTAGTTTAATCCAATAAACCAAACTCAATTCTCATTTCTCAAACTCAAGATATTTCCGTTTTACCATAGCTTGTACGTTTTTTAAATTTCTAGGTTTTGATCCATTTTCGCTCAAAGCCACTTCTTGTGTTTTTCTTCCGCTTTTTATGACACTGCTCCTAATAGGTGTTGGTAGTTGCTTAGCTTGGCTTTGCTCTAGAGAAAACGGGATAGAGTTTGAGTGTGTGTTTTGTGCGTATTGAACAATCAACATAAGGGAAGAAAATGGATACTAGTTTTTCATCAGGTTTAAGTATTGATTAGTATAATTAGACTGATATTAAATGGAGGTACAACGTATTTGAGGCGAAAACATGCATGCTTATAGTCAGACGATACATAAAATTCACATGAATGCACTGTAGGTATCAGAAATGCGTAATTCGTGCTCGAAATTAAAATTAGCTACCGTGCCTTCAATTATGCATATATTTCAGTTTGACCCCTATGCATTTATATAACGAGCAATCAAGTCCACAGTATATTTCAATTGAGTCCTCAAAGCTTCAAATACATGACAAATAGGTCCGCATTGACACATAAGACATGTAATTGAGATAAGAGGCATATAATAAGCGCAATTAACATATAAGATAATATATTTTTTTAAATTTAGAATGATAATATATTTTTTGGAATTTAACATTAAAACATTTTCTCTCGAGGGTATATATGTCCAGCAATTAAGGGCCCACAAATTTACATTCCAAATTGTTTCCAAGCTGGCGACTAAATTTACAAAAACGTTCATTTTTTGGGCCATATTTGATATACCATTACTTTTATTTATTACTTTTTTTCTTCTCTTCCTCCTCTGCCTTTCAATCAACACGAGAATTTCGTATTTTCATGAGAAAACAATATATAAAAGGGAGCAAACAAACATACAAAATCGCCTTCCCTCGTTCCCCTTCCTCCTCCTCACTATCTTCGGATATTCATATTTCTGCGCGAAAACTGGATGCAATGATCTCCTCCAACAAAACGTGCACGCGATGAAGTAAAACGTGATTGTTGTCGTCAGATAAATCACGTAAATACAGCAATGGAAGAAGAGATGGAGGGTTTTGTTGCAGAATTCGACGCGGAGCCGGCCGAGATCGATGAGGATTACGAGTTTGATGCCTCTCGATTTTTTGATTTTATGACGCCGGAGCTTGATTCCGAGATTGAGGAGGTGGAGCGCTGGTTCGAAATTTCTGGAAATTATGCTCCCTCTCGTGAGTTTTTCCTTTCTCAATTTTGAAACATGTTCTTTATATATATATATTCATAAAATTTTAGGGTTATAAGTTCAAATCAATGGTCTAAGGCTTTCAACAAAGGATGTTGTTGGCTTAATGGTTTTGTCCTTGTCTTGAGAGAAGTAACAAATTCAGAATTATTATATTAGTATAAAAATGAGTTCTTTTGTTTGTCTAATATATCTTTTGAATTTTACGATGATGATGAATATATTTACAAGGTACTAAAATTCTAACATGTGATGAAATATTTATAGTTGTAAGTTTTTAATTAATTACACATTCTTTATTAAGAAAATGAGGTGGGATTTAGGTGAATATTTGACGTACAAAGCTGAGCAAAATTCCACCTAAAAGTACTACGATTATGTATTTCAACGTCGTCTCCTTGTTGATTTCAGAAGTTATAATTTCAATTCTCATATTTTCTATTACGTTAAGTTAGGAGTTTAATGTCTTCAACGAAAAATTTAATGAGTATGTGAAATTTATTAAACTAATCATTATGAAACACAAAACTTTTAGTTCGAGAGCTCCTAAAATATTGATTCGTGTTAAACTATTAACGACGTTAGAACTTAATAGATTCACATAGAATAATCATACCATAAAAGCTTATCAAAATTAGTATGAAGTTGTTACCGTATCATATGTTATGGAACCATTGTACTAGACTGCTAGTGATACGGGGTGGAGGCGGCTACATATCAAAATCTTAGCTGAAAACAACCAGACCTCTATTACAACGTATTTGATATTATTGGCAAATCATAGAGAATGAAAATATAAATTTGGGAACTACCGAGGACCCATCTATTATTAGGCCTATCCATAGATGACGTAGATGTTTTCTTACCTCATAGTTACATAGTGACTACTGAGATTTTGCTAAAAATCCGTTTTGTATTTAAAGAATTTCATGTCTGTACAAGTAAATTTATTGTGTTTTTTAAATTGACATTGTTACTTGAAAATGTATGTATGATTTGTTATCACATGGTCAATCACATAAAAAGTGATATATTGTTCGAATCTAGCTAATATCCACTTCACCTAGCATATGCCAGAAATTTGGGATGTTTTGGCAATATTTCGAATTTAAAATCCTCTATCCCTTTGGTATCATGTCTGTACAAGTAAATTTATTGTGTTTTTTAAATTGACATTGTTACTTGAAAATGTATGTATGATTTGCTATCACATGGTCAATCACATAAAAAGTGATATATTGTTCGAATCTAGCTAATATCCACTTCACCTAGCATATGTCAGAAATTTGGGATGTTTTGGCAATATTTCGAATTTAAAATCCTCTATCCCTTTGGTATCATGCTTTGTTTTGCATCCCAGCTTTCATTGTAAAGCTGGATTTGGATAAAATAATACCCGTGGAAGTTGTGTCGAAATCTCCAAAAGCAAAAAGCAGCAGACACAACACCAAGTCAATCAACAGTAGTTCAGACGGTGTCAAACATGCAGTTCTTACTTCCAAGAAGAATGAAAAAGGTACAAATGGCAAGTTCTTTAATTTGTTGTATTAGTATAATACCATGTCAAATATATATACTCCTCACTGTCATTGATTCATTCCCAGTTTTTCTAAAGTTTATGAAATTGAATTCAGTACCATTAGTTATATTTTGCACTTGCCCAAATTGACCTTTTCAAAAAACTTGTTTAAACTAGGTGAACTTTATTAGTTTGGTTATAGTTCTCATACAGGAATACAATGTTCAAAATTCTAAATTATCAATATATAACTTACCCAAAAGAATAAAAAGTTTCATGTAGTAACTTGTTATTAATTTAATTCAAATCAAAATATATTTTTAATTACGACATTATATGTATACATATACAAAATCAGTTTATATAAATATTATAATATTTAACTGAAGTAAACAAAAATAAACAATCAGTGAAAATCTAAAACAAAAGTAATTCATTTTTGAAAGGAGAAAAATAGAGCGGTCAACATGAGAACAAATTGAACAGAAAAATTTTATTTATCTAATTAACTAAATTAATATTATTTTACCATTGAAAATAAACAATATCTTATCAAAGAAAAACTAATAAAAATTGATCTCTCTTATTTGGTCATGGTAAAAATAATATATTCAAATAAATAAACTTTGTAGTAGAATAATTATAACCATACAACAATAATTCTTTTTAGAATAAACTAGTTAATTAATATATTAGATAAAATATTATATTTGCATGCTTAGTAAAAAAAATTAAGTAGATCAATGGTCACTGGGCAAAAGATGGAATCAGCATATGATGCAGATACTCAGAAATTTGAGGGTGTTGAGTTCAAATTCCTTAGAATACAATTGTATATAGCAAGAATTTTGTACCTATTCAAACATAAACTCCCATCATTTTTAATTACCTAGTATCCCATTTCGAGTTTTCTTTTAAATGGTACTCTTAATTCTTCTTTATGTACATGGGCGATTGTGTCTCTTTTCAGGAAAATGTTTTCTTAAATGTCAAGATTCCACAAAGGCCAAAACAAAGACAGATGTTAAATTCTTCCAACCAAGGAGTTCAACATTGTTGAAACCAACAGCTAGTCATTTGGCAAAACAATGTAGTAAAGTGCACGATAGCCATTCCGGCCACATTTGTACAAGGTTTAACTCAGCTAATTTCATTTGAAGTTTCAATAACTTTCTTTTGTTTATTTATCGGTATTTAATGACTCTTGCTTGTCAGGGCTCAGAAAGTAACAACCAAGGTAGATAATAACCTTGCAACAAAAAGGCAAAAGCTTGATTTTGGTTACCTAAAAAAGGTACATATTGAAACAATCTTCCACTTCATGTCCCAGATTTATTTACATGACTTGACTTCTTACATATGTTATAGTAACTCAGGCTGTGTAATTAGATGTGTATGAAAGTAGGCTTAAACTTGTGTATCTGATATAATGTTTTGCTGCTTCAAAAAAAAAAAAAAAAGATATAATGTTTTCGCCAATAGATGCCGAACCAATATTTTTAATTAAGAGTCTAAATGTAAGCTCTACAATTGGCAGTGGCGAAGCTACATATAAGTCGCGGGATGCTAATGACCCCCATAACTTTAAAACTACTCATATATATATATGTGCGTGTGTGTGTGTGTGTGATTAATGACATAAGTTGAAGAGTATATGACTACTTGTGATCCTTTTTAACTATCAAGAAGTGACCACTCTAATCACAAGTCCTGGCTTCAGCCATTGACAACCGGCATCTACTCTTGTAAGCAGATGTAGGTCATGGGTTTATTTACTAAATAAGAAAATATCAATATAGGAATCTTGATAAAAAATATTAGGTTAGAACTTGTGTGGAGGTGAAAGTACAGTAATTGTGATTTTGCAATAATATGTAAAAAATTTAAAGAGTAAATTACGTTTGGGCCCAAGTATTTTGTTGATATCTAAAATGATCATTTTGTTATTTACGAAACAAGAGAGGTCTTCATATAATATCAACTTACACCACCCCCACCCGGCCACCCCTAATTCATCCTATTTAGAATCCACGTATATACACTCGTCTGTATTTAGGCAATCTGTTCTTTATTTTAGAAGATGATCCTGGTATCAAGAATCTAAATACGCAACAGTAAAAAATTTCTAAGATTTCAAAAGCATGATGTTAGGCAAATACTTATAAAATCTTGTGTTATCCAGGTCGCGCATTTGAAGCATCAATTTTTTTCATTGCATAAATCATCAAAAAAGGTATTGTTACTTGTCTGCATACAAAGAATATAATTGTATATAGGGCATATTACATCTAATTAACGTAGAGATGGCATACGAACTAATACATCAATTTAAATTGAAAATTTTCTTTTAACCCCTCCAACTCTTCCTTTCTCTAACATAAGCATCTTACCTTTGTACATTCTTAAACTTTGTTTTGCTAATCGCTCCACATTTCAATGAAAAGGTAACTGTTCCAAGAGAACCGGAGCTGGAGACACTGCTGAGAGCACAACGACGAAGGTACCCTTAATTTCTTTCACATAGCCTTTATATACAGCCTTTATATACTTCATTCATTTTAGGAGAAGTTCGATCAAGTCCATCCCTTATTGTTGTTAAAAAACTATATATTCCTGAATTTCAGTTCCAAGAACAGTTCTGCATCAAGCGAAACCGAAAAACAAAAGGAAAAGGGATGCAACGTCTTTAAAGCTAGTCCCTTGAGCAAAAAAGTTGGTATTTTATCATCAACATTTTGTGAACTAAATTTGTGGCCTCAAGAAATACAATATCTAACATTTGTATCTTAAAGATTAACTGTGAGTTGTTCTTTAATTGTGCAGGCTCCTTCTTGGCTTCAACCTAAAAAGAGCGCACCAAGATCCCCTGAGTGTCAAGTAATTATGATGCTTTCTCGTTAGATTCGCTAATGATAATGAACATTGAAGTTTATGCATTCTGGAACTTATTTCCCTCGTGATTGTCAATGTTAATAAGGTGTTCCACTTTAAGACTAGAGAGAGGGCCAATCGTCATGCTTCTGCTAAGGTAGGTTCACTAATCACTTATATAGATTGATACCATTTGTGTGTGTGTGTGCATACAACTTTTATTGTTCCTAAGTGCTTGGCTAATCTTTAGGCCGTTAATGTAAAATTTTAAGTTGTTACATTGAGGGGGTTAAGCTTGTAATGATAATTCCGGCGTATAGTAAGTCGTTAGGGACTATTACACTTGCATACCCTGAGATATGGTATAACTATACAAAATTCATATTGAGTTTGAAATATTACAGAAACATACTTTATAAGAGATATAATACAAATTGATTTAAAGAGATTCTGATTACATTATTTCAAAATTTCTTTTGAAATCCTATATTGTCCTTGACTGCTGTTCGTTTAACTTTTAGTTCTTAACAGAAATAACACAGGCATGACATATAAGTGACTAAGTGAGTGTTTCTGTCGGGAATTTCTCTCCAAGGGATGCTTCTGTAATTTTTAAACTTTAAGGAAGTTTGTTTCATTAGTTCATAACTCAGGCTGTGTCAGTGTAATTATCCCCTACTGTAACATAGGTGCATTAAACAAATATATGTATCGACCACTGTATAGAAAATGCTCTTTTCAGGAACGCAATATTTACTTCTTATATTTACCGACGGAAAATTTCCCTTGGTAAATGTTTTGTTTCGAATTAGATGGTTGATAAATTTTCTGTTAATTTCTCAAGAGAATCATGTCAAATATTCACAATTCCTACTGAAAATTCCTTAACCTAGTAGCATTGAGAAGTTGTAGTGACCAGAGAGATAGCATGTGCTAAGCGTAAAGTTTATCATGATAGACATATTAATTACTATCCTCACACGAACTCTCAAGAAACAATTCATAACAAAAGGTTGTATTCAATTTTTGTTCGAGTTTCAACATCATTTCTTTGAATCAAATTTTTTGCAGGTATTTCCAAGTGGAGCAGCTGATGGTGATGTAACTCAAGATGCAAATCTGAAATCCACAACTTCAACGGTATGATTAAGAAGCTTTCTTTCATTTCTTAAAATAATTTCCGATTTTTCAAATCATGAATGTATGAATGGTTCTAATTTCCTGCAGGAATGTCGTAGATGGTCAAAGGGTGATAAAACGTCGAAAATTCCACCCATCGAGCAGTTCACCAAGGTGAAATGTTATCCAGTGTATCTAGGATAATTAGAGTTAAAACTCCTGCAATATGATTTGTATGACATCTAGTTCTGAGGATTAGATAATAACATCTACACCCCCTCATTTTAGTGAACGTCAAGAAACTCTTAATGTAACCCCTTGACTCCCTGTTATACCTTTATTTCTAAAAAAGAAAAAGAAACTTTCTGATTAAGTATAAGGGAACATAATTTTTTTGTTAAAATCTTATGTTAACTCTATCAAATTCCTTTAAATAAAGATTTGCAGTTGGACCAAACTGTAAGACATAGCCAAACTTTCGAGGGGTGGCCACGTAATTTTACATACTTCGGAGATATATTTAGTGTATTCAATTCATATCTAGAGTTTATTTGAAACTATCCCAATGCATACTCATGCAATAATCCTACTAATACATGAATGTAGAAGATATTACTTCCCCCCTGATCTCTCTAATTAATTAACCTTTTTTATCCCTCACTTTTCCAGCTCTCACTTGAATCGGATATTAAATCGAATACCTCATCATTATTTGACAAGCATGCTTCAGCCAAGGCAAGTTGGAAATAGTGGTAGGATAATCCTGCTACACTAGTGACCATAGTGATTTACATTCTTAGTTATAATGTAGATTTTAAGCAAGATGTTTAGGTTGAATTCCAGGTAAAAGATATTACGTTTGGTTTAAATGATTATAAGGTTTCCAATGTTTTTAATTTTCAAATGTTAAATGCAGAGATGTGATGCAAAGCCCAATCAATGTGGAGGTCATATGAGGCGTCGCGAAGCTAAAACTTGGTTCAACATGTGCGGGTAAGATTGTAGAATATATTACATATATACTACCCCTACGCTTAAGGGTAACTACAAATTGGTCTCTCTGTTATTATTAATAACACTAAGGTTCCTTGTAGAGAAAAAGGGTCACTCAAACGATATGATATGGAGGCACTTTCTCAACTCTCAACGACAACACTCTTATATATATATGAAAGAGAACAATTTTACAACTCACATCCCTCACCACACTATTTCTGTTAAAACAAGATCTCAATATTGCTCACGCTACCTTCCTCAAGTTTTTTGCATAAATGTAAAGCAATACAACATCCCCTATTTATAGTATTGATATAGCACACAACTAATGACTTTTCTAATACTAGAACTCTCTCTAATCCAAGCACACAACTAATGACTTTTCTAATACTAGAACTCTCTCTAATTATCCAAAACTTTCAATGCCGTAATTTGACCAACAAAGTAATCTAGAGAATTCATTTCTAAGGTAATCTACAGAATTCATTTCCAAGGTAATCTAGAGATCTCTTTTCTTGGACAATCTGGAGGCTTCACTTCTTGGATTAGAAAAGTTAGTGTTGAATTTTCAACACTCCCCCTCAACACTGCCTTTTCTAGATATTATTCCAAGCATGCTTCGAAACTTTGTGAATTTTACCGGAGACAAACTCTTTGTAAATATATCTGCTATTTGCTCTTCAGTTTTAACCTGGTCCAACTTGATATCTCCTTGTAGCACTTTTTCTCGGATAAAGTGGTAATGCACTTCCACATGCTTTGTGCGAGCATGAAACACTGGGTTTTGTGCCAAGCATATCGCCGACATGTTATCACAATTGATTGGTATCGAGTAACTTACTGGTTGATGTAAGTCTTGTAAAAGTTGAACCAACCAAACACATTCTTGTGCCGCCATTGCTGCAGCTCTATACTCGGCTTCGGTAGTTGACAATGAAACTGTAGGTTGTTGTTTGCTGCACCAAGAAATTGGTCCAGAACCGAGGCTGAATACATAGGCAGTGGTTGAGCGTCGTGTATCACAGTCTCCGGCATAGTTGGCATCGCAGTAGCCAAACAATTTACAAGTTTCATTTTTTCTATAAAGAATTCCACAGTCAATTGTACCTTTAATGTATCTTAGAATTCGTTTGACAACTTCCAAGTGTGGCTTCTTTGGATTTTGCATGAACCGACTGACAATTCCAACAACAAACGTAATGTCCGGCCTTGTCAATGTTAAGTATATAAGGCTACCGACTAGTTATTGGTACATTGTAATGTCCCACATCGGATTGTAAGGAGAACTAAGCCTTCCTTATAATAGGGGGTGGATACCTTACCTTGTGGAGGCCTTTTGAGCTATGGTTCCACCCTGCCTCAGTAACCGTGCGGGGTGGTTGGCCCCTCCCAAAGCGGACAATATTCACAAGGGGGTTTTCAGGCTGTTACAAATGGTATCAGAGCTGGGGATCCCGTCCGTTGTGCCAGCGAGGACGCTGGTCCCTCCAAGGGGGGTGGATGTAATGTCCCACATCGGATTGTAAGGAGAACTAAGCCTTCCTTATAATAGGGGGTGGATACCTTACCTTGTGGAGGCCTTTTGAGCTATGGTTCCACCCTGGCTCAGTAACAAAACCGTGCGGGGGTGGTTGGCCCCTCCCAAAGTGGACAATATTCATAAGGGGGTTTTCAGGCTGTTACATACATAGTTACATCTTCCAAGTCTTTGCCTTCTTCTGAAGTAAGTTTGGCATTTGGCTCCATCGACGTTGGCATTGGTTTGCAATCAAGCATCCCGAATTTCTCCAAAAGATCCTTCGCATACTTATGTTGACACAAGAACAAGCCTTTTGCTTTTCGATCAACTTCGAGCCCTAAAAAGTGTTTCAGCTCTCCAAGTTCTTTCATTTGAAAGCGAATTGCCAAATTTTCTCTTATTTGGTGAATTTCAGAAATGTCGTCTCCGGTGATGATCAAGTCATCCACGTAAACTAGCACTATTGCTAGTTTATTCGCTTGAGCTTTAATAAACAAATTCGAATCTGCTGGTGCCACAACATATCCGTTTTGAATTAAGAATTCGGCTATCTTTCCATACCAAGCTCGAGGCGCTTGCTTGAGCCCATACAAAGCTTACTTTAACTTGCAAACATATTTAGGCTGTTCCTTTAGAAATCCTCGTGGTTGCTCCATATAGATATCTCGATCAATTTCTCCATATAAGAAGACATTTTTCACGTCCATCTGCCATAATGTCCAAGACTTACTAGCTGCAAGTGCTAGTAATACACGAACAGTGGTAATTTTTGCTACTGGACTAAACGTTTCATCATAATCTAGTCCATATTGCTGAGAAAATCCATGAGCCACTAACCGAGCTTTATATCGCTCAATTGTTCCATCTGGACGGGTCTTTACTTTGTAAATCCAATGACGGGAAATGGGCTTCACCTCCCTTGGTTGTGGAACTAATTCCCAAGTTTGATTTTGCTTCAACGCTTGAATCTCCTCTTCTATTGCTTTTCTCCATTCAGCACTCCTTGATGCTTCCTCAAAGGTATCTGGTTCCTTCACATGGCCAACCTCAATATGTGCAGTATTAGCTACATACCTTGGATTTGGCCGTCTTATTCGCATTGCTCTTTGAAGTTGAGGTTCAACATCTTCTTCAACTTCTAATTGGGTCGGTCGAAGGATTTCTGGAGTTTCATAATGTACACCGGTTTATCAAGGGTTCTTGGGTTTACTAGCCTCCTCGACATGTGGTTCTTCAAGCTTTTCTTGTAATTTAGCTTCCATTTCCACCGAGTCTGGCAACATTACTTCTTGTGGGGACCACCAAGATGAAGCTTCATCGAATACTATGTTTCTTGAAGTCAAACAGCGGTCTGTGGTAGGATCACAACATCTCCATCCTTTTCGTTCATCATCATAACCGAAAAATATGCACCGGATTGCCTTCTTGTCGAATTTAGTTCTCAAGTTATCTAGAACAAACACATAACTAACACACCCAAAAACTTTGAAATGACTTACAGTTGGCTTCACATTCCAAAGTTTTTGAAATGGAGAGACAAAACCAAGCTTTGATTGTGGCAATCTGTTGGTTACATATACCGCCGTCTTCATTGCTTCTGCCCAAAACTTACTTGGAACATTTTTTGCATGCAGCATGCTCCGACAAACTTCTGCAAGATGTCGATTCTTTCTTTCTGCCACCCCATTCTGTTGTGGCGTGCTTAGACAGGTAAGTTGTCGTCGAATCTTACATTTTCTCAAATATTCGAAAAAAACTCCAGAAGTATATTCTCGGCCATTATCAGTACGCAGGCATTTTATTTGTTTTCCAATTGTTGATTCGACATTTTCTTGAAATTTTTTAAAGGAGTCAAATGCATCTGATTTTTCCTTCAAGAAATTAATCCAGACATACCTTGAAAAATCATCAATGAATGTGATCATATAGCGATATCCACTAATGGACGGTTGCTTTACTGGACCGAGGATGCCTGAATGAATAATTTCAAGAGGCTCACTAGCTCTATATTTTGACTCCTGGTATGGAAATTGATGAGCTTTCCCGAATTGACATCCTGCACAGATAGCGTCTTCACGTACCTCTAGTTGAGGTAGTCCATTGAGCATTGACTTCTGCGTCATTATTTTCAATTTTGAATAACCCACATGTCCAAACCTTGCATGCTAAAGTCAACTGTCTCGTTCTTTCTGGTCTTATCCACGTATGATGATTCTGCTGACATCACATAGATGGCCTCCATCTTCTTTCCTTCCATGATTGGTTTGTCCGACAAATTTGAACCTTGATATATTTTCACATAATGCGGTCTGAATAAGACATGCTTGCCAGAAGTTGTCAGTTGTGATACTGACAACAAGTTCTTCTTCATGCCAGGCATATGATGAACATTCTCCAGTTGTACGTTGCTTGAACCGTGGCGGGAGGCAATAATTGTATCGCCGATGTGGGAGATAAGTAGCTTTGAATTATCTGCGTTTACTACCAATTTCTTGCCTTTATACGCCATCATGCTTTGTAGCTTCTTTTCATCACCTGTCATGTGATTGGAACATCCTAAGTCGATAATCCAATCATCTTCATAATTAACTGTTTCAGGACTCGCCAAGGCTGCGGTTTCGATGTCCTTGTCCTCAATCACACTTGTCGATAATGCTACTAAAACAGGACCTGTGTCCTCGTTGACATGTCTTTTGTCAAAATTTATTTCCTCGTCATCATTCAGTTGAGCTGAGGCAAATGATGCCTGCAGGTCCCACTCTTCTTCACTATTGTCTGCAACTTGATGATTTTCTGATATCACCAAGTTTACCTCAAACGTCTTCTTTGGGCGCCGACAATCTCGAGCAAAGTGTCCTTCTTTACCGTAATTGTAACATTTATTATCACTATTGCGTTGTCTCGGACGCCATCCTCCTCGGTTTTTATTTTGTTGTGCTCCCCCTGTTTGTGTGCGCTGATATCGTTGATGTTGTTTTCTACCACCTCCTTCCTTCTTTGGCCACGTCCATCTTCCTTTGTTTGGCTTGTTACACCATTTTTTGCTGAATAGGGCTGTCTCCCCAACTTGGGTGGATGTCCTCTTATCCAAGCTTTCTTGACTGGCTAGAAGGTTCTCCAACTCAACTAAAGATGGTTGATTTTGCCAACCACGAATTGCCGTAACTAGACCATTATATTCAGGACGTAATCCATGAATAATAATTCTTTTTATACGTTGGTCATTAATTTTGGATTCGGGGTCTAGTTTTGCAATTTCATGACAAATGGATTTAATTTTTGTAAAATATTGACTTACAGTTATATCTCGTTGAGTGGTAGTCATCAACTCACTTTCTAACATTTGGAGGCGTGCATCATTTTTCTGGGAGAAAAGCGCTGCAAATATGTCCCAGATTTCTTCAGGTGTCTTCGCATCTTCAATATGCTCCAACAATTCTTCCTCAATAGTTGTCTTGAGGACGAACATGGCCTTCCCAGCCTTGGTTTGCCATTTCTCAAGAGTTCTGGCAGCATCCTGTGGAGGGGATGTGGTCTCCGTACCGCCAACAAGTGACCATAGATCTTGTTCTTGCAAATAAGACTCAAATACAAGTCTTCCGATATTTATAATTGGTGTGATTTAATTTTTTCACACCACCAATTGCACCAATTGTATCAACCATCGTGACCTAAAAAAAAAAAACCTTTTATCGTCACCAAGGAAGCGAGGTCCCCGACCTACAAGCTTTTTACAGTCCCCGACTGTGCACGAGCGACGATACTGCAAAACTCAAAAATTGGTCCCCGACCAATCAACTGTTGATGCAAAGAAAAATTGCTCTCTTGTGAGTAAAAACTATATCAACCGAACCCACGAACTTGGCTCTAATACCAAATTGTAGAGAAAAAGGGTCACTCAAACGATATGATATGGAGGCACTTTCTCAACTCTCAACAACAACACTCTTATATATATATGAAAGAGAACAATTTTACAACTCACATCCCTCACCACACTATTTCTGCTAAAACAAGATCTCAATATTGCTCACCCTACCTTCCTCAAGTTTTTTGCATAAATGTAAAGCAATACAACATCCCCTATTTATAGTATTGATATAGCACACAACTAATGACTTTTCTAATACTAGAACTCTCTCTAATTATCCAAAACTTTCAATGCCGTAATTTGACCAACAAAGTAATATAGAGAATTCATTTCTAAGGTAATCTAGAGAATTCATTTCCAAGGTAACCTAGAGATCTCTTTTCTTGGACAATCTGGAGGCTTCACTTCTTGGATTAGAAAAGTTAGTGTTGAAACATCCCCAACATTTAATGTTTCGTGTAATACTAACACCCTTACTTCAGGGATGCTTGCGACAAAATGAAATGCTACGGACCATGATATAATTAATAATAGTAGAAAGGCCAATTTTTTACTATCCCTAAACTCACACATATACCACGCAATTTGCCTAAGAATTTATGCCATAAGATTCTTAACATGGATATTGTCCTGTGCAAATACATGATGATTGTAATCGATAATGGTTTTCTATTATATTTTTTTCTGATCTAAGTTCAAACTAGAAAAAAAGTTGTATAGTGAAAAAATAAATTAAAAAAAAAAAGAGAAGTTACTTTTTAAAATTATCACCAGTGATATGGATTATGTAACATCTCGCTTCGTCACATATTAAATTAATTTGGCAACAACAATCTTTATCCCATCGGGTATAGTTTATAGTGACAAAAAATAGTGTTTTAGTTGTCATAGTTGACAATTAGTGAAACATTTATTATAATACAACATTTTGACAAAGAAATTTGTTCCCATGGTCTTGTGTTAGTATTTTACTTATTGTTAATTAATGATAGGTCCGCTGTCATTGGTTATCTAACAATTAAACAATCTTCTCTCAATTAAGCTTTACGACAATAAGTTTTGTGCAAAAATAGATTATTTCTCACTAAATGAGTACATTTGCAGAAAATAATTATACTATCACTTTATATTTTGCCGAATTTTTTTTCATTGATGACATTTTTGTAATTCATATAAGGTGGTTCACTACCAAAAAAAAAAAAGGTTTTTGTGACTGCTTGATCGGTCCCTGAAATAATAAAATCGGTCACTAAAAGAAGTCAGTGACCAATTTGGTGCGGTTGGTAAAACCGTCTGAGTTCTGACAAAGACAAATATCATCCATTACCCCTAAAAGAAAATCTTATATGATTATAGTTTGTACCTCCTATTGAAATTCAAAATTCAAAATCTATCATGAAACCTTTGCAGAAGGTTAGGCATCCATTAAGATTATAGAGAAGCAGCAGCAACAGCGAAATTAAGGAAAGGCAAAAGGAGCAGCTTGTGCTGATAAATTTGCATATCCGGTTAAAGCTAAATTTGGTCACATTGGCTTTGAATCCCATGGAATTGCTCAGGAATGGGGTGCTTCTATGTATATTTAGGTGCAATTTCTACGGTATAAGTATATTTGGGTTATTGTTGAAAACTTATTCTTTTTGACATCTTACTTTTTTGCGATCAACAAAAGCAAATTCGCTTGCAATCGACTTAACCATCGTAGAGTATAAAAAGGTGATGAGAGTAGACAACCTTTCGTATTATGTATTTTAAATCACAACGTTTGCTGGATATACATAATTCTCATCATTTGAAGCGGGAGAAATTATGAATTTAAAATCTTATTTATGAAAATATATGTTTTATGAAAATGAGAAAACCAGACGCCCCCTCAGCCTGCTCCTACTCTTTTGCAATTATTTGTATTTAAATATTATTTTTATTACATGCATGCAAAAATACAATATGGTGCAAGGATTATATAATTATTGTTAAATCAAAATTTGCTAATACATGTATGAAGATTTGAGATATGTTGCGATTAGAATTAAAATTACACATTAGTTTGACTATTACTCGATTACTATATTTCAAACCGTTGCAACTCGTTACTACATGAAAGAACGAAAAAAATATAAAGTAATGGGGAATTTCTTTGAAAATTATAATTAATGAGACTTGCAAGCAAATTCAATTTTATTTGGCAACTCGAATATTGAAACAAACTGGATTATGTTATGAGCTTGCAACTTCTTAATACATATCACATACCACAATTATACTCAGGCACGCCATCCAGCCTTCTCCATTAAGGAGTTGGCACGTGACTACAATACGCCTACTCGGAGATCTCCCTTGTGGCACTCGGGCCTCATTTTAGTTGGCCCCACAGTTTCGGACACCCCTTGAGTGGCTGAGTTCGAGGGCACTACCTCAGTTGGTTAAAGATGACTTACCGCCCAGGGTTGTTTAGTCTCTAACTAACGTTCTCTGGTTGTGCACTCAATCAATATCATCAAATACACCACAAAGTTGTCTCTATCAGGATCATAGTATTTCATTAAGGTTGATGTCACGACTTGTCATGTCATCCTCTCACTACGCCAACAACTATAGAGATGACCTCATCAGACATCTTATTGTTAATTACCTGGAAATACCCATAGACATTCTCTTATAAGTGCGCCGACAATTACTCTACATTGTTAAGACATATCTTACTTATTAATACTCTCCATAAGCTCTTATAAATCTTCTCTCTAAAGTTTACTTATTTCAGATTCGAAGTGACAACACCGGAAACTACCTCAATCTTACCTTTTAACCTTCGTGTGATCCTAGCACGAAGAGTGATATGGACGAAGATATGATGTTTCAAGAAAGAAGCCTAAGAGATATGGCAGGAATTGAATAGATTGATTCTGTTTAGTGGTAGGATATAGATTGATATAATTTAATATTTAAGATATGCATTAGAATTGAATTATTATTTCTGATAATAAAAACAACGTAATGCTTAACTATATATAAGTAAAAGAAACCCTAAACCTACTTACTCTTAAAAGGAAAGGATTACGTAAATATTGAATATCCTACAACTAAACAGAATATCCTATTTTTCTAATGCATATCTTAAATATTAAATTATATCAATCTATATCCTACCACTAAACAGAATCAATCTATCCAATTCCTGCCATATCTCTTAGGCTTCTTTCTTGAAACATCATATCTTCGTCCATATCAAAGAGGTGTTCGATCTTTCACCCTTGAACTACAATCCTTGAGCCTCACACTCGATCAACTTCCTCCCGCTTTATAATTTTCAATTGATTGTATCCTCGATCATTTTTGGGCACAATAATTTTGACATTGTTTGTGGGAAACCACATCTCTTTCTAACTAGACGCTTTGGAACACCTTCCCTAGACATTGTGGTTTAAACTCAATCCAATTTCACATGGATCAAGATCTTTCTCAAAATAGCAAGGAGGGTGAAGTCGAGGACTATAGCGCCCCCTAACACTGCAACTCCCGCACCGTACTACCCTCGAGTGGATGTGAGACCTAGCATTCGAGAAATATTACGGCGAATGGTATAGACGGTACTTAAGTAGAGCGTAATGCAGCGGAAGATAAAGAAATTTAAAACTTGTAAGTAAACAGCATATTAACACACAGAAAGAGCGAATGGTAACAATGTCATAAAGGGGGTAATGTAGTAGAGTAGCATACGAAGATAATGTATTTGTAATATATACATGATTTCAGGAAGCAAGGAAATCGTCACCTAGAGGTATCTTGAAGCTATAGGTGTCGAACATATTAGGCCAGGATTAGGTTAAGGAACCTAGCCTCATATTTTTCTAATCCCGTTTGATCCCCCCCCGACTTTTGTTCGAACCGAGCCTCTCGTGCAGATCTGCCACCCTTTATGGTTTTAGCTATAACTCACTCATTTCTCAACCAAATCACCTCACTCTTGAACCCTAGTTAAATCCTCTCTTAGACTGACCCAAACCCCATTTCGAACTCAGCCAAGAAAGGAGAGAGAAGTAGCTGCAAATGTGAAGAGAGTAGGAAACCCGTAACTGTTCATCTTCTTGCTTTTCAAGCTCATAACTTCATCGATTCTTCTCCAATTCAAGAGGTAAGTACATATTCTTGATGTCTATCTCCTTGTGGTTGTTTTAAGTCATGATTTGCATATTTTCATTCAGATTTGAGTAGGTTTTTGAGCATGAACATGAATAGTTAGGTTATGACTCCATTTTTGAATTTATGGTTTAAATTCGGTTTTCTTGAGAATTGGTGCATGAAATCTGATCACTCCAACTTCCATTATGCATATTTGAGATTGAATTTGATGTATGTTAAGTGTATGAGAATCCACCATTGTTGAACTCCATGAAACTTGAATATATATGCAAGAACATGACTGCTCTTCTTTGGCCTGCTGCTGCGTGTGATTTTTGGGACTGAAATGGTGATCTTTGGTGTTGTTTTCTTTGTGATTTTGGCATGGTTGTTGAGTATACATCTCCCCCTATGTGTTGCCCATGTTTTAGCCATGTTTTCCCCAGGTTTCAGCTGTAAAAACGAAGAGGAACAGCAGCAGCAGCGCAAAAATGAACGCCCGTTCACCCGGCTCAAGCTTTGAGCTTGAACGACCGTTCAGGCATGGCAGCAAATTTTGCACTGCTGAACGGTCATTCAAATGGGAAGGAAGAGGGGACTAAACAGCCGTTTAGTCCCCCATCCAGGCCAAGAAGCTGCTGCATCAACGATATTCGTTCCGGAGCTGCGCACGCGATTCTTCGCTCCTTTCTTTGAACCTATATGTTGTTTTTGCTATGTTTATGATTTTATATATTTTCTCCCACCCCAATTATGATCCTAAAATGTTAATTAGTTTTTATAGAATATGTTTTGATGCTCATTTTAATTTTATGGATTTATTTGCTAAGTGTAAACGTGACTTGAATACATAACCGTTTAAGTGCAACCTGTGATATATTCTTGCATATCTTGCCTTGTATATGTAATATAAACTTGTATATGCATGAGGTATGATACAATTTGATATAATATATGTTCATTTAATACGTTCTGTGTTGTTTTATGTGTCGGTTACGTGATTTCGATCTTTGCCTATGCGTATGAACCTATATATATGCCCTAAATGCTACCTCTTGTTGCTTCCTTTGTATCTTTTGCCTTCCTTATGTGTTTTAAATTCATATATGATATTGATATGCTATAATATGATATGTTATGAGCTTATATGATATGATATGAACTTAATTTACTCTTCATTGCTATGATGGTATGATATTTGCTCCAATATGTCTAAATTTGAACGTATGTGACATGCATTGCATTCACATGCATTTGCTGAGCGAGTCTATTTAGTTCATTTGAGTCTAAGTATGTCTTTTGTCGTTTGTTTTGTTCAGAGGTTTGTCCCGTGGGAAAGGAGGTGGTCCCTTAGGTGTCTTGTGACGCCCCGTTTTCTCGAAGGGCGTTCTTACGACATCAACAAGTAAGTCTCTACACTTATGTGTGTTTAATTTAAGAATTCTTGAATTATGTGATTTAATGTAAATCCAATTTAATATGTGTTCATTCGAATTATTCTAAGATTAATTGCCAACTTGATTAATTACAAGCATATTTAACCCTAACTATCTAATTTGATTTAATTCAAATTTATTCCATGAAATAATTGTCAAGTTGATTTTAAATCCATCATATTACTTAACTTGTTTAATTTCGGTTTACTTGAATTCCTTGAGATTAATTGTCAATCATGTGTTTACGAAATATCGTTAAATTATACGAAAAGTTTCTAAAATTAAATTGAATTAAACTCTAATTGATAAATCTTTATTTCACTTTTATTTGTAAAATTAATTCGGAGCTTGAATGTTTATTCGTAACTTTACCAATTTTATTTACGATTAATTGTACGCGATATTTATCTTTGCTACGCGATAAGGATACCCGGTTGTATATAGCTTGTGCACAAGACACATTTCTCCCAATCCCTTTTCTCTCTCTCTCTCCTCTCCCACTTTCTCTCTCCCGCGGGTTACTATCGCGGCTTCGGTTACGAGCCCATAACTCGATCTTTTCTTGACGGAATTCAACAAACGAATAGTCCATTTCGATTATCTCGGCGAGACCGACGTAAGAGTACCAATTTCACAGCCTAACGATGAACGACGGCGAAGATATCGCCGATTTTCAGACGCCCAGGCGGGTGGCGGCGGACCGCGACTTCGCCGCCCATTTCCGGCGGCTTCCGGCGGGATTTCAGCAACACGCATCCATGACCCATAAAGTAGACTTCCAGGCGCTTCGTTTGACGTTGGCGGCGCGGCCATCGGAGCAAAGACGGAGCCGCACGCGCCGCCCAAAGCTCGCGGCGGCGGCGCGAGTTACTGTAGCGACGGCGGCAGAAACTTCGACGGCCAATGGGGGCCTTTTCCGGCCATCTTTTGGTCTCGGGCTCTGCACGAAAGTTGTTCGGAACGACGAGAACTAGTGACCTGTGATCAGGCCACTCCAGATTCGGTGGTTTGGCGGTGGATCGGCGGCGGCAAAGTGGCGGTGCAACGGCGGCACTAGCTCCGAGGATTTTTCTGGAAAGCTATCTTAGGGCTTTCGAAGAGCTCGTCATGGGTAAGACAACGCCTCCTTCGGATCGCATTTTGGTTCACCGGTTTGGAAGTAATTTGAGTTTGAAGATTTAGGGTTTTCGTGTTCTTAGATTTCAGATCTAGGACAATCGGCTTGGAATTTCCAGAAATTGATTGAAGATTCAGAACGGGCACGAAGACTTCATTCAGGAATGATTTTTCGGGATTTTTCCGACTACTTTTGACGGCGGCCCGTCGGCGGTCCGGCCAAATTCTGGTAGCTACAGTGGTGTCGTTCCGGCGTCGTTTGGTCAGAATGTTCGTCTCGTTGTGGTGAGTTCAAAGCCACTTTCCATTCGTTAATCGGACACTCGGTTTATTTATTACGAATTATTTTGCATAATTGTGATTATTTGAATTAATTATTTTAAGTGCAAATAAATTGGTTATTGTTGGTTTGTTGATCGAGATGTATTCCAATCGTATACGAAAACATGTATTGAATGGATTGTGATATGCATGAATGTTTTAATTTACAATTTGAATCCCGATGTGATGAATTTACTCTATTTGTTAAGTACGAAGGGGTGTTAGTGTAATATTTAGAAACTAATCTTTTATGTGACTAAATGAACTTGAATGATATTTTAGAAGAACGAACATGTTGTGATTTCTCTATATGAATTTGAGACGTTCTCAATGTTATGTTTGTTGTAAATTGTGTTTCAAATATAATTTAGATACATGAAAGATGCTTGAACAACTTGAGACTTGATGCATGATAGGAGTTAGAATTGTAATATCTAGATTTACCCTTACTACTCGAAAATGGTATATTATGAATTACGATAAATTGATAATTGTCATTTTTGTAAGTAATTAATTCCTAATTGAATAATTGTATAAACACTTTAAATGAACAATTATGCTTAGTAATCAACTAAGGGGATATATGTGTAATGATTCTAAACTTTTATAAATGACTTAGGGGATGTAAGTGTAATATTATGAAACTATGAATGTGACTTGAGCTTGTGTACCAAACATGTTGTGAAGTTGTAAAGTATGATCTTAAGTGAATTAGATGCACTCTTTAATTGTATCAAGCATGCCATCTACGTACAACGACTTTGTATGTTTATATGATCAAGTTGCTCTTACTTATGCACTATATAACTCGTCATGAACTTGATGCTTAATTCTAATATTATAATTGAACCCTGTGATATTGGATGATTTAATATGCATTTTCTGAATACATTGACTTCCTAAATTGATCTTGCATCTTTGGATATGGAATTGCATGATGGTTGCTTGTAAATATGACCTTGTTGAGCATTGATTTGCTTTGAATGACCACGACACCTCATCCAAGCACAACATGAACACTTATGCATAACCACGATCATGTTGAGCAACGCCGTGCGTCTTGTTTGGTTCATATAGAGTCTAAGTCTGGGCTTCTGTATGTCTTGTCACAGAGTTTGGTGGTGCCGGTGGGCCCGAGGTTTAGAGTGTTTGGCCCTTCACACTCTCAGACTCTACTTTCACGAGGTGAGGTTTAGGATTTTGTATAGTTACGTGACCTATGGCCTTTACATGTTGATTTCTACCCTTGCATGCGAGTATACTCTATTATAGATATGTATGTGCTGAATATGATATGTTGATGATCTTGTGTGAGTCCTGCGTGGATGGAGGTCATGAGGCTTAAAGTTCCATCGCGTAGGAAGGGTGTAAATATAAAAACCAGTTTTTGAGGCATATGTAAGCTGTTTTGGAAAATTCAGTGGTGTTATGATTCTGTAGCGAGTTAGCCATGATATATGGTATCTGTTCTATTCTGTATTGTTCTGTATGTGGATCCAGGAGCTGGTACGAGTGGAGACCGGTACGGCATAGGGCCGTCGGATAAGCCACTGTGCTAGTTTCCATTTGAGATATCATTGCGCGACCTTAGGGTGATGAGGGAGGCGTGATATCTTGAGCCTTCGGTGTTTTATCCGGGGATGACTCTTGTGGGTTCGCTACCCTCTTGAGATCGAGTCTATTTTAGACGGTTTATTCTCGATGGTATGGGGACGGTACATCTCCTCCATCATTGGTGTAGAGGTTGGATTGATTTTGATTTATGTTATGAGGAGTTGAGGTTGGAAGCTCGTACTCGCCGAGCAGTTGATTATGTTATGTTATGGAATTATGAATCGGGATAGAGTCTTTCTGGAAAATGGTTTCTAAACTTATATCTATATCTTATTCGGGTTCTTTCAAAACGTTTTGGTATGTAACACCTATCCCCGGTTCATGAGTCCATCCTTTTTATTCTGTGCTATGCTCCTTATATATATACAGCGGGTGTGCGTTAACCCCCTCACTCGGTCAAGTTGACTGACCCCTCATTTACACTTTTAGTTGCAGGATTGTTGGCGTTTGCTAGGCGGAAGTGAGTCCTTTGAGTTGCACTTCGTCGGTCTAGTCTTTCTATTTGCATTTGTCTTCTCATACACTTTACTTATGCTTTGACTTGTAGACTTGAGATTATACTTTACTATTCGGTAGCCCTGCGTGGCACTCTCATTCGGCCCTTGTGGCACTTGATGATTATTACTTTATGTTGATATTAGGGATTAGGTATCTATACTAGTTGAACCCGTCACCTGCTTTGTATGTTTTATTTTAAATGCTTCCGCTATCTATTGATGTTGGTTTTAATTGCTTCCGCGCTCTGAGTTTTGGTCAAGTTAGATCCGCCTAGCCTAGTGTGTGAGTTGGTCTCCCGTTCGCTCTGATTCGGATTCGGGTATGGACTTTCATTTCATGTTCCGGGTCTGGGTCATAGTGCGGGGGATGTGGCACTTCTCCGTTTGGGGTGTTACATCCTTAAGTGGTATCAGAGCTCTAGGTTGCAAAACCGAGCTCTTGAGTCGTGTTGAGTCTGTCTAGGTCGTACGACATAGGAATAACTGCGCATTGCATTTGTTTGACTTGATATTTTGATCCTTCGGCATGAATTGTTTCGTGATTATATGATTGTATGCACATTGTGACTTTAATTATGCAACATCTTATTTTATGTGCTTTATAAATTACAACTAATTGTTGCATTTACGTGATGTACTTGTTACATTTCATTTGCATCTTAATCCGCATGCATCGAATTTAGTGTTTGAATTTCAGGGTACCCTATGAGTCAACACTGAGGTTTCCCTCCGTCAACGCTACCTATTGGTACTACAACGGAAACACGCCATAATTCGAAAATGAAAGGATTCCTCACCAAGATCAATACTCATGAAAAGGTTCAGAGTTGAAGGAATGAGATTTGCTATATTGACTTACTACCTTAAAGTCAATTGAAAGATGAAGTTTGACGAATTCTAACCTTGAGGATTCGTTCATTTGGAAGTAGTCACCTTGTTAAGGAAATGAGTCAATGGAGGAGAGTCTGATCAAGTAGAACCGTTTTGGAGGATTTTGATGAGCTTTCGCCTTGATGATTCGTTTATTTGGGAGTAGTCACCTTGTTGATGGAAACGAGTTAATGTAGAAGAATCCGATCAAATAAGATCCGATCAAGTTCAAGGGATGTGGATAGGTAACCATGTTACATGAGCAACGAGTTACAAACCATCGGTGAGTGTTGAAGAATTTGGTGTCGTTTAGAGTTAACAAACGACAAAACAAGATTGGTTGCTAGCTCTCTGGGTGTCTTCTCTCTGCTGAGGTGGAAGATTCTGCTAAGATCGAAGATTCTACTGAGATGGGAATAGAACACTTAGATGCCGAAAGACTTTATCCAAGTTTCAGAATCATATACCATGGATTGCTTTGGGAAGTGCTTAGCACCACGATCACTCAATGAAACTCTGAGGTACATATCTAATTGACAAACGAACCATGAGCAACTCGTTGAAGATGAGTAGACTAAGATTTAACACATGAATGAGAATTCTTGGGAGAAACTGAAGATGATTCTAGTTGAGCAAGGATTACGGTCTAGTAAGGGGTTTGGTGATAAACGAGCATTGTTGAGTTACCATTTTATGAAAAGACTCAAGACAAAGAAGTTCAGATGACGAGGGTTGCATCATTGTCGGCTTAACCAACTTCTACCGCTTCATCTTGACTTTCTTGTCAAGACTTTTACACTTTGGTTAACGGTACGCCAAGCATTCATGGCATTTGCATACATGCATCGCTTAAATACTCTTACCTTGTTTTGCTTGATGTGGGTGATGACTATTGTTGTTTTTAATTGTGATAACTTGGATACCTGATCTAGTAATTGTAACTTGAAATTTCTACCTGTTTTGAACTGTTGCTGAAATGAATGAGTTATGTACTTATGTGAACTATTCATGCCTATGTGATTTAAAACTCTCTTGATTGCTCACTAACTTCCCATATAACATACATACATACTGTAACCTTGTTTCACAGGGACTCCATCGCGATATCCCCCTTGAGTTGAGGTATGAGCGTTGAATCTATACTCAAGGGACACCGATATCAGTTGTATAAGGTACACCAAACATGCATCGCATACTTTTCGTCAAGTGTTACTATGATGTGTGTATGTATGAACAACTGATCAGTGGATTTATGTGTAAGAGAGACCTTAGGTTCCCTCTTTTTACTGTTGGAGAGATGCAGGATTCTCTCTATTTGTGTGGTAGAAAGATGCGGGACTCTTTCTAAGTTTTGTGCGCGAGAGATGTTGGATTCTCTTGTACTTAGATATTCGGAGATGCTGGATTCTCTTGAATCTAGGGGTTTGAGGAATGCTGGATTTTCTCAAACTAGAATGTTGGGAGATGTTGGAATCTGCCCGACTTAGGTTGAGAGACGGGGTTCTCTCAATTATGTGCTTGAGAGACGGGGTTCTCTCTTTTATATTTGCTCGAGAGACGGGGTTCTCTCTCTTGTGGGTGCTGAGGGACGGGACTCTCTCTCTTACTTGTTGAGAGATGGGATTCTCTCTTGTTTGTTGTGGTTGCGTTACGCGTTCCTCTGACTACGGGTTGCAAATGGCGAGTCTGAGACGACATCGTGGTTGGGTGCAGTTGCAGCTATCCGATCATGGGAATGACCGATCGAGTTCGAGCAACTAGCGGATCAAGTACTCACACGGACCTCGACGATAACAAGACATTCTAAAGGAGGTTCAGTGTAGATGACCGGAGTAAGCCTCACCATTAGAGTTATGATCTCACGCGAGTTCGGGAGAAGGGTTGGAGCACTACAACTCGAGGATCTACATTTTTTCCAGTGGAACCTGGGGACCAGGTTCTCTTAAGGGGGGAAGGTTGTGACGCCCCGTTTTCTCGAAGGGCGTTCTTACGACATCAACAAGTAAGTCTCTACACTTATGTTTGTTTAATTTAAGAATTCTTGAATTATGTGATTTAATGTAAATCCAATTTAATATGTGTTCATTCGAATTATTCTAAGATTAATTGCCAACTTGATTAATTACAAGCATATTTAACCCTAACTATCTAATTTGATTTAATTCAAATTTATTCCATGAAATAATTGTCAAGTTGATTTTAAATCCATCATATTACTTAACTTGTTTAATTTCTGTTTACTTGAATTCCTTGAGATTAATTGTCAATCATGTGTTTACGAAATATCGTTAAATTATACGAAAAGTTTCTAAAATTAAATTGAATTAAACTCTAATTGATAAATCTTTATTTCACTTTTATTTGTAAAATTAATTCGGAGCTTGAATGTTTATTCGTAACTTTACCAATTTTATTTACGATTAATTGTACGCGATATTTATCTTTGCTACGCGATAAGGATACCCGGTTGTATATAGCTTGTGCACAAGACACATTTCTCCCAATCCCTTTTCTCTCTCTCTCTCCTCTCCCACTTTCTCTCTCCCGCGGGTTACTATCGCGGCTTCGGTTACGAGCCCATAACTCGATCTTTTCTCGACGGAATTTAACAAACGAATAGTCCATTCGATTATCTCGGCGAGACCGACGTAAGAGTACCAATTTCATAGCCTAACGATGAACGACGGCGAAGATATCGCCGATTTTCAGACGCCCAGGCGGGTGGCGGCGGACCGCGACTTCGCCGCCCATTTCCGGCGGCTTCCGGCGGGATTTCAGCAACACGCGTCCATGACCCATAAAGTAGACTTCCAGGCGCTTCGTTTGACGTTGGCGGCACGGCCATCGGAGCAAAGACGGAGCCGCACGCGCCGCCCAAAGCTCGCGGCGGCGGCGCGAGTTACTATAGCGACGGCGGCAGAAACTTCGACGGCTAATGGGGGCCTTTTCCGGCCATCTTTTGGTCTCGGGCTCTTCACAAAAGTTGTTTGGAACGACGAGAACTAGTGACCTGTGATCAGGCGACTCCAGATTCGGTGGTTTGCCGGTGGATCGGCGGTGGCAAAGTGGCGGTGCAACGGCGGCACTAGCTCCGAGGATTTTTCTGGAAAGCTATCTTAGGGCTTTCGAAGAGCTCGTCATGGGTAAGACAACGCCTCTTTTGGATCGCATTTTGGTTCACCGGTTTGGAAGTAATTTGAGTTTGAAGATTTAGGGTTTTCGTGTTCTTAGATTTCAGATCTAGGACAATCGGCTTGGAATTTCCAGAAATTGATTGAAGATTCAGAACGGGCACGAAAACTTCATTCAGGAATGATTTTTCGGGATTTTTCCGGCGACTTTTGACGGCGGCCCGTCGGCGGTCCGGCCAAATTCCGGTAGCTACAGTGGTGTCGTTCCGACGGTGTTTGGTCAGAATGTTCGTCTCGTTGTGGTGAGTTCAACGCCACTTTCCGTTCGTTAATCGGACACTCGGTTTATTTATTACGAATTATTTTGCATAATTGTGATTATTTGAATTAATTATTTTAAGTGCAAATAAATTGGTTATTGTTGGTTTGTTGATCGAGATGTATTCCAATCGTATACGAAAACATGTATTGAATGGATTGTGATATGCATGAATGTTTTAATTTACAATTTGAATCCCGATGTGATGAATTTACTCTATTTGTTAAGTACGAAGGGGTGTTAGTGTAATATTTAGAAACTAATCTTTTATGTGACTAAATGAACTTGAATGATATTTTAGAAGAACGAACATGTTGTGATTTCTCTATATCAATTTGAGACGTTCTCAATGTTATGTTTGTTGTAAATTGTGTTTCAAATATAATTTAGATACATGAAAGATGCTTGAACAACTTGAGACTTGATGCATGATAGGAGTTAGAATTGTAATATCTAGATTTACCCTTACTACTCGAAAATGGTATATTATGAATTACGATAAATTGATAATTGTCATTTTTGTAAGTAATTAATTCCTAATTGAATAATTGTATAAACACTTTAAATGAACAATTATGCTTAGTAATCAACTAAGGGGATATATGTGTAATGATTCTAAACTTTTATAAATGACTTAGGGGATGTAAGTGTAATATTATGAAACTATGAATGTGACTTGAGCTTGTGTACCAAACATGTTGTGAAGTTGTAAAGTATGATCTTAAGTGAATTAGATGCACTCTTTAATTGTATCAAGCATGCCATCTACGTACAACGACTTTGTATGTTTATATGATCAAGTTGCTCTTACTTATGCACTATATAACTCGTCATGAACTTGATGCTTAATTCTAATATTATAATTGAACCCTGTGATATTGGATGATTTAATATGCATTTTCTGAATACATTGACTTCCTAAATTGATCTTGCATCTTTGGATATGGAATTGCATGATGGTTGCTTGTAAATATGACCTTGTTGAGCATTGATTTGCCTTGAATGACCACGACACCTCATCCAAGCACAACATGAACACTTATGCATAACCACGATCATGTTGAGCAACGCCGTGCGTCTTGTTTGGTTCATATAGAGTCTAAGTCTGGGCTTCTGTATGTCTTGTCACAGAGTTTGGTGGTGCCGGTGGGCCCGAGGTTTAGAGTGTTTGGCCCTTCACACTCTCAGACTCTACTTTCACGAGGTGAGGTTTAGGATTTTGTATAGTTACGTGACCTATGGCCTTTACATGTTGATTTCTACCCTTGCATGCGAGTATACTCTATTATAGATATGTATGTGCTGAATATGATATGTTGATGATCTTGTGTGAGTCCTGCGTGGATGGAGGTCATGAGGCTTAAAGTTCCATCGCGTAGGAAGGGTGTAAATATAAAAACCAGTTTTTGAGGCATATGTAAGCTGTTTTGGAAAATTCAGTGGTGTTATGATTCTGTAGCGAGTTAGCCATGATATATGGTATCTGTTCTATTCTGTATTGTTCTGTATGTGGATCCAGGAGCTGGTACGAGTGGAGACCGGTACGGCATAGGGCCGTCGGATAAGCCACTGTGCTAGTTTCCATTTGAGATATCATTGCGCGACCTTAGGGTGATGAGGGAGGCGTGATATCTTGAGCCTTCGGTGTTTTATCCGGGGATGACTCTTGTGGGTTCGCTACCCTCTTGAGATCGAGTCTATTTTAGACGGTTTATTCTCGATGGTATGGGGACGGTACATCTCCTCCATCATTGGTGTAGAGGTTGGATTGATTTTGATTTATGTTATGAGGATTTGAGGTTGGAAGCTCGTACTCGCCGAGCAGTTGATTATGTTATGTTATGGAATTATGAATCGGGATAGAGTCTTTCTGGAAAATGGTTTCTAAACTTATATCTATATCTTATTCGGGTTCTTTCAAAACGTTTTGGTATGTAACACCTATCCCCGGTTCATGAGTCCATCCTTTTTATTCTGTGCTATGCTCCTTATATATATACAGCGGGTGTGCGTTAACCCCCTCACTCGGTCAAGTTGACTGACCCCTCATTTACACTTTTAGTTGCAGGATTGTTGGCGTTTGCTAGGCGGAAGTGAGTCCTTTGAGTTGCACTTCGTCGGTCTAGTCTTTCTATTTGCATTTGTCTTCTCATACACTTTACTTATGCTTTGACTTGTAGACTTGAGATTATACTTTACTATTCGGTAGCCCTGCGTGGCACTCTCATTCGGCCCTTGTGGCACTTGATGATTATTACTTTATGTTGATATTCGGGATTAGGTATCTATGCTAGTTGAACCCGTCACCTGCTTTGTATGTTTTATTTTAAATGCTTCCGCTATCTATTGATGTTGGTTTTAATTGCTTCCGCGCTCTGAGTTTTGGTCAAGTTAGATCCGCCTAGCCTAGTGTGTGAGTTGGTCTCCCGTTCGCTCTGATTCGGATTCGGGTATGGACTTTCATTTCATGTTCCGGGTCTGGGTCATAGTGCGGGGGATGTGGCACTTCTCCGTTTGGGGTGTTACATGTCTTTTGGTTTGCTTCGTCCAGCTTGGTTGACAATGTGAGGTTTTCTTTCTTTTAGTTAATATGACCTACAACCCTACATGTCTACATGAGACTTATATTGTAGCATCCCAGACGGAGGATACCACATCCCCCGCACTAGGACTCAGACTCGGTCATGAAATAGGAAGTCCATGCCTGAATCCGAATAATAGCGAATGGGAGACCAACTCACGTACTAGGGTAGGCGGATCTAACTTGACAAACTCAGAGTGCGGAATCAATTAAAACCAACAACAATAGATAGCAGAAGCATTTAAAACAAAACATGCAAAGCAGGTGACGGGTTCAACTAGCATAAATACCTAGTCCCAAATATCAACATACATAACAGGTGACGGGTTCAACTAGCATAAATACCTAATCCCGAATATCAATTCATAATCCAATATAATATTCAGCATAAGTATCATCAATATCTAATAACATCCAAATACTAGTTTACTAACCCCCCTCCCCCCCCACGGGTTTAAGTCTAAGTAGAGCATATAATGTAACGCCCCGGTTTTTCATTTAAACTAATGTATCGTATTTGTTTATAAATTGCGCAATTAAATCATTTAATTATGTGATTAATTGGTTATAAGTGTTTTAAATATTTAATTTTACTATAAATTGTTATTATTTTATTTTATTTCAATTTAATATTATTTTTATAAATTTCGTTATTTAGTAATTATTTTAAATTATTAATTTAGTGATTAATGTTAATCATTTTATTTAATGTTATTAATATCAAGAATATTTATATAAATATATATGTATATATATATGTTAATTGTGGTACGAGTTATTTAATATTAAATATTTAATTAATTTCGTCCATTACATTAATTGAATTAATTAGTGCATGCATTTTATATTTATACGTATATACGGATTTAAATGTTATATTATTTGGAATTGTTATGAATTGCTTATTGCATTGTTTATGAGTCACATTTACGTGCTTCGTTTCTATTTAAATTGATACCGAAATTTCATGCAAATTTAATATGTTGGATTTGTATGTGTCTTGTATATGAATATATGTTTGTTTCGTATTTTCGGATTCGTTTGCATGTGTTTCGGATTTATTTAAAATTTTGGAATCCAAGTCGGGGGCTAACGAGCAATTAGCGCACCCTTGGTTCCGTAATTGATATCTTGAGCTCGGGAACTCGGTTTCGAGTTCTGTCAACTTCGCTGAGCTCGTAACGAAAATTTGAGTTTAGTGAACTTAGCCTTTTATTTTTGCAACGTCATTTGAACCTCCGAAATTCAACCGAAAAACGAAATGGCGACGAAACTGACCATGTTTTACTAAAATGATCATAACTCATCCAAACTTTAACCAAATTAACCATGGTTTGATGCTATGGAACCCTAACTCAACCATCTAGCCTGTTATATCATCCCTTAACCAAACCAACCCTCCCACAAACCCCAAATCTCAGCCAAAGCTACTGCCTTCCAGTTTCCTCCCGCAACCTTGCCCTCCTTGGAGATTTTGGAGCTCAAATCTCTTCCAACTTTCATCCAATCAACAAGGTAAGCTTAGGATTGTAATATATGTTCATTCCTGGTCATTTTCATCCTTTCATCCCCAAATTTGATCATGGTTTCATGAGTTCTTTGGCTTAAGTTGAAATAGTGGGGTTTAGAGCAATTATGTTGATCTTCTTCAATTCTTGATGGTTTTGATTGATTCCAAGCCTAAAAATGATTGTTTTAACATCCTCTTCTCATTTATGATCATTGATTACATGGTAGTTGAAGTATTTATGAGATCTCAGTTATGGCTCTTTGAGGAAATTTCATAAAATGGCCACGTATGACTGCCTTTCATGTTTGAACTCTTTTGGGACTGATATATACGTTGAATTAGGGTTGTTTTGCTGCATATTGGATGGCCTAATTTACTTGCGCTTGATGGGATCGATTGAGAGCAGCTATGCTCTGTTTTTCTTGGGATTTTTGCCCTGTTTTGGCCTGGTTTTACTGCTGTTCGTTGCTGCTCTTTACCTTGATTAATTGTTGTCAGTTTAGTGGGTTGTTAGGGCTGAATTGTTGCTTCATTTCCTGCCTTGTATTGCTGCATATCCTGCGTGGTGGTTGCTTCAGCTGTTACTGCGTTTTAAGCAAGGAACAGGGGATCAGTTTGAGCTGCTGCTGCGTTGGGTTTCTGTTGCCTCTCCCCGACCGGGGAGATTTTGTACATGAAAGTACCCGGCCGGGGAGCTCCTTTACAGAAGCTTCATTGCATGGCAGTCCCCGGGTGGGGACTTTTGGCTTGAAAATCTCCCCGGGCGGGGAGATGATCTGTACCCGCTGCTGCTGTGTTGCTGTGAACTGCTGCTGCTAATGCTTGCTTTCCTTTCTTCCTTATGTTAATGCATGAGTGTGGTTGTTAGTTTGATAGAAATTGTGATGCATGTTTATTGCAGTACGTGGATGAGCTTCATGCATGCATATGTTAGAATTAAATATTCCATGCATGAAATTATTAGACCTTAATGTAATTGCATGCATGATGTTGTAGTTGGTTACTTTTGCATGCAATTTAAGGATTTTGCATGCATGGGCTGTACGTAGCATGCATATTTTATATGTATAAATATATATATAATATATGTATATATATATGTTTATTAAATATTGAATATTATTTGATTTAATTGAATTATAGAATTTAATTGTTACCTATTTCATGTTTTATTTAAATTCCAATTTTAAATTGAATGTATTTAATTGTTTATTTTCTAATTGTAAATGCGATTTAATACGTACTATGATCATATTTGAAATTCTTTGATTAATGTGATTGGAAATGTGAATTTGTGAATTTGAATGAAAGTGAACGAATGATTGAATGGCTTGTTTATATGATTTAAATCCTTTAATAGTGCACATGAACATTCTCATGACATAATCTTATCTTTTATACATTCTTATCGTGATCACACATTGCCGTGCGTCATATATGGTTCATTTAGAGTCTTGAGTCTCACGAACCCGTTAAGTTGTCTTTTGTACAGTTTATCTCCAGGGTGGGGAAATCTTGATCTTTCAGGCACTCAGTAACTCGATCCTTGTATCGTCATGTTTCAGGTGAGGGTATTTTCGTTCTAGTTACATATTAAACCCTACAACCTTATGTGACAAGTTTTGGCCTAAAACCTTATGTATATATATGTTATCTTTACAAAGTGGAGTCATTGAGTAAATTCTTCTAAAATTATACGTATGGGCATATATAAGCTTAAAATGGTTTTGCAACGAGGCTATGCTCCAAACCGTGTATCTTCATGCTAGTTACGGATTAGGATGACACAGAGAGGTACGTGTATAGCATATGCCGAGTTGCACGGTAAGGTATGTTTTCTTATAGTATGTATCCTAAGTATGAAGCAAATTTTTTGGCGAGATTATGCATGTATATTATGTTCAAGGGCCCAGGAATTTAGTACATGTGGCTATCCGGGGAGGCACGGGCCGACGGTGATCCCATGTGCTAGTTCCACTATGTTACGGCGATACCGACCCTCGCTAGGAGGTTTAGCGAGGAATGGGAGCTGAGTGCCCTTGGGGGAGTCATGAAACCCCATTGGCCTATGTATGAGGTGGTCGGGTCTTGCTAACCCGCCCACCACCCGGAGGAAGAAGGTTGGAACTGATTTTTATGATTATGATTATCCTTACGTTTTGATTGATATGCACCGTGCGGGAAGGCCGGGACACGGATTGCCCAAACGAATATGTTTTATGATATGATATATGATCTGCGTGTATTATGATATATTGCATGATCAACTATTTAAAGTATTAATGATATGTGTCGTACACAGTCGGAGTTTGGTTGGAGATGATGCACGCTCACTCGCCGAGCCCTTATGTTTATGTATGAATTATGAACGTAATGAATTAATATGATTAGTCGTAAAATCCGAGTATTGCTTGGTTATTCTCTTGCCCTTTGGGAACTAATTTTAAATAAAACCTTGCTCGGGATTTATGACTTGCATGTGCATGTTTTATATATATGTATATCGCTCCTGCTCACTCAGTCTTCTAGAGACTGACCCTCTCCCTCCCCAACCTTTTAGTGCGCAGGTTTGGCTTCGGAGTTTCGAGCTAGGCGAAGTTGTGTGGAGTCTTTGAGTCGGTCAAGTTCAGTTAGGAGAGTCTCTGCACTCGCATATGTATTTAATTTATGCATGATTCAATTCTATAATACTATGAATTTGAAGCTTTATGTATTTGTTACTGATTTGCCTTGTCGGGCTTTGTTATGAATTAAAAGAGGCCTGAGGAGCCCAAGTCTGCCTGTGGTTCATGTGTTTAATTTCTGCAGGCCCGTGGCCAATGCATGTGTTTGGATTTAGTTCTCCGTTGCTTTATGTCTTATTGGTTAGTTATATTTGCAGGGTCTAAGTTCCGCCTAGCTTAGGAAGGTTTTTCTGTTTGTCTCCCGTTCGCTTACCATTTCGTTACTCGTGTTGGGCCATAGTGCGGGGGATGTGGTGCCTCATGTGCGGGGTGCTACATATAACATAACCTTCAAGTGTGGAACATAAATACATAACATAAATAAAGTATGCGACAAATGCATCCTAATACCAACTAGACTGACAAGTGTGACTCAGGAGACTCACTTCCGCCTAGCTCAAGCCAAAAGGAAACCTGCAAACTAAAAGATAAATGAGGTGTCAGTCAACTGACTGAGTGAGGGGGCTAACGCACACCCACAATATATATATACAGAGCACAACACATATCAAAAGGGTGGACTCATGAACCGGGAATAGGTGTTGCATACCAAAGCGTTTCAAAGCAAAACCCAAATATATATATATATATATATATTTAGAAAACATTTTCAGAAACTCTATTCCGATTCATGATTCCCATAACATATCATACCATATGCTCGGCGAGTACGAGCTTCCAACCTCAACTCCTCATATCATAACAAAACAGAAATAACATATCAACCTCAACTCCGGGTGAAGGTAGGGTTGCGCGACCCTAACCATCCATACAGTCGAGGGGAGTGCTAATGCTACTCAAACCCTCAGGACTCCGTTTCCCAACCAAACCTCCTGGTGGGTCCCGGTACATCCTCTTCATACAGACGGAGACTACGCACAGGTATATCCCCGACGGCCTTAACCGTCCCGGGGGCTCCTTACCCGTAGCTCTTGGGCCCCATAACAGAACAGAACATAACATAATATAACATACGCCAATCTTTCATGGCAAATCTCGCTACATAATCACAACACAACGGTTTTTCCAAAATAGCTTACATATGCTTCAAAAACTGGTTTTTATAAGTATTCCTACGCTGCAGGGATAGCCCGCCCACGCAGGACTCACGCACTTACATTCCCACGCTGCAGGGATAGCCCGCCCACGGAGAAGTGCAAGCATAAGATCATAAGAATATCATATTCAACACATACATATCTATAGTAAGGTATACTCGCATGCAAGGGTTGAAATTAGCATATTAAGGCATAGGTCGCATAACTATACAAAATCCTAAACCTCACCTAAGAAACGACAAGATACGAGGATTGACAAGATGGGTGCGTGCTCGACCAGACTGTCTCCACCCTGGAGATCACTGTACAGAGAAGGAAATACAATGCACTCATGAGACGAGACTCAAACATGAACCAAAGAGACGCACGGCGACAATTAAGAGGTGACATGGAATAATATGATATATACACAAAAATTACAAGGATGCCACGAAAGTGTTCATGCACACAATTAATATCCCACAATAAATATACAAGTAACGAGATCATGTACGAGGCATAATTGCAAAATTGTTGACAATAAAATGTTCTAGCAAATTTAAGGATCAATCAAATCATATTGTATTAAGTAAGCTCATGCTCAAACACTCGGTTTAATTTAGATTAATACCTGTATGTTGTCCAATTTTTCAAGGGTGGAACATTATGATAAATACTAATTGCAACATAAGATTCATATTTGATCACAATTCCAAACGGATAAATAATTAATTCAAGAGTTTCTTAAAAATCAAAGTGGGATACACATATTCATGTACTAACAATAATTAACTCGTATATAATTAATTATGGAAGTGTGATAATCTAACCAGACTAACTCATTCGAGTCACATACATACCAACAACACAATTTGTAACATATAAAATTTTCGTGCTAGAAGCAATTAGCTCAAGGAATTTTAAAAATAAAATCATTTCATATTTAGAGAATCATGTATGCATAATAATAAATCTCACTATACTAGATGGTCCAAGTCATGGTAAGTAATTTGTGCAGGTCCGAGGACCCCTTAAAATTCAATTTATAATAATTGTATAACATGTTTGCATCAATACACCAAGATTGCAAAAGGGCGCATACACAGTTCACAATCGTCAACCTTGGATTCCAAGTTACTTAGATAGTCCAATATATAGCTTGAGTTGATATAAATAAACTGATTATACTTATATAAACACATGATTTTATATAAAAGAAAATTTTATAGGAGTTCACATGGGTTTATACTTAAACCATGATCATGTACCAAAACGTAGCTCAAATTTAGTGAAATAATTTAACTGCCCATTTAAACAATTCCTTATTTCGATTCTCATGAATCAAATTAAATCATATACAAGCTCAATTTACTCAACAGACTTAAAACTGTTAACAACTCACTTTATAAAACAATCTTGATGGTCAGGAGGTATGCGATTACCTCTCAATTTGTCCTAAATCAATTTCAATGTAATACATACAAGCATCCATACACTCATGAATCAACATAGCATCTTTAACATGTTCCATCAAAGAAGCAAGTTTTACAATTTACTCTAGTAGTTAAGTTCCAGCATAAACTCATATACTCAAGATTTAACAGACCATGTAATACAAGCTATATCACATATAGGATCTCAAAGTATAGACACAATACTACCCATAAATTAAATAAGTGTATACTGCGAATGTAATGAAATTGGGAAAAGAAGAGTTTACAATTAAAAGAAAAGTAGCAGCTAAGGCGTCAGAGGCAGTTGAAGCGGACTGGGCGCTGCTGCTTCTCTTTCTTGTGTTTTCCCCTGTTTCGGCTGAGCAAATGAAAGAGACCAGGCTGGTGGTGTCTCCTTGGCGGAGTGGTGGTAGAGCAGCAAAAGGGACGGCTGGAATTCAAAGCACCAACGGCTATGGTGTTGCTTCGATGACCCTTGTGGCAGTGAGGAGGGGGGGGGGGAGGGGAGGGGGGAGGCTGGCGGTAGTGAAATGGATACCCTGTTTTCTCTGCTGAATCAGAGATGCGAGACTGAAAGGGTAAAACAACCTAGGTCGTGGCAAGGTGGGATCAGTTGGAGGGCTTTTGCCCCTGTCTAGATCTGAGCGAGGTCGCTGGCGGAGAAGAACGGGGATGGCTCGTAGTGGCGGAGGGCTGACCTTCTTTCTTACAGCAGGTGGCGAGGTGCGCTGCAGCGGGATGATGGCGGAGATGGTGATGGTGGAGGGCCCAGTCACGGCGGCGGAAGAGCTCGCTGGGCCGCGAAACTTGGTGGCAGGCCGAGGTTTCACTGGGCGGAGGAGTGGTGGTCAGTGGCTGCTTGTCCTCTGAAATGGGAGAGAAGGATTCATCGGATGGGTGGAAGAAGGAGGCGCCGGCGATGCGGTGTTGACCGATGACTGCTGTTCTGCTGCTAAACGAGCGAGATAGGGAAGATGAAATGGAGAAGGGAGCAGCACCGTGGAGGCGGCGTGGTGTGATGTTTCTGTCACTGCTGCTGAGTTCGAATGAGGAGGAAGAAGAAGAATGAAATGTCTGCTAGCAAATTAGGGTTTGGCTTACAAATAGGGTCTCAGTTCCAGAAACTGTAATTAGGTCCCTCAAGTTTAAAAGTTATGCGATTGAGTCCCAAAATTCAATTAGGCTTCAAATAGATCCAATTAGAGATTGGGAAATTGTAAAAATACCCAAAAGATTTAAAGTTGTGTCAAATTAAATCCAATTAAGTTTCTCATAATTAGAAATAGATCCCCAATTTTAATTAATTCCAGATTAGCCCACATAATTTAAATTAAAGAGCAATTAGGCACTAAACACATATTTCAATTAAGTCCACATATATCCATAAGTTTGCAATTGAGTCAATTAAACACTTATAACATGAAATAAAACAATTTAAGTAAGTGCAAGATTAAATAAATAACGTTCTATTCGCACGAAAACGGCATCGTATTTTGCTCCGAAAATGCGGGGTGTTACATATATATATATATATATATATATGTGTGTGTGTGTGTTTGATATGTACTTTGTGGGAATTGGCCCGTTTGCTATGAAATCTTTGAAAACGTTTATATATATATATATATAAGCTATGTTTTTGTTTGTTTCTTTTTGAAAAGGGTTGGTGCGTGTTTTGATCTAGCAAGATTTGGCTTTGAAAGATAAGTCTTTGAATATGTATATGAGCTTTGGACTTTGCCTTGGGCCCCGAAGAAGTGAAATGGTATCTGGGGTCGGCCGTGGGGTCGTCGAGCTCTCCCATCAACACAACTCCATCTTTGAGAGACTTAGCCCAACTTTGGGAGGTCGAGGGGAAGACGGGTTTTCTTGAGCCGACGGGAGCAACCGTCGAAGGAGCGGGTAGGATCCCCCGACTCATATGTTTTGCTGAGAGCCTCAGGGTTGAGGGGTCACGCCTCTCTTTGCCAAACGGAGAAGGTAGGATTGTTTCTGAATTTAGTTTTGCCTTTGATTCTGATTCTGAAAATGAATTAGGTGGGTTGAAAACTCGTACCCGCCGAGTTAGTGTGATTTTGGTTCCGATTATAGTTCATGAAACGGGAGTGCACTTCTAACTTCTATAATTGGTTGATTTTGGCCTTCAGCTTTAAACCTTTTTCTTTATATGTATTATCACGGGCTAAAATATTTTAGAATACAAAAACCACACCCCGGTTCATGAACTCTTTAATTTTGAATATGCTATGCTCCTATGTATATGTATGTGTGAGTGTGTTAGTCCCCTCACAAGTCTTTAGGAGTGACCCCTCCTCGTTGTTTTCTTTTTCCCTCTTGTTTCTTTGAGTTGTAGGTATAGGTGTTCGTTTCGTGCTAGGCGGCTTTTTTTCTTTTGAGTTGTTCGAGTCCTGTAGTAGAGTCTTTGCATACCTTGCATCTATACTTTTCACTTTTGGTATTATGTATAAATATGTATGAGAATATGATCTCGGAATTGAGCTTTAGAACTTGTATGATTTATTCGGTCCGGGATGGGCATGTTATGTATATCTTGTTTATATGTTGAGCATGCATAAGTGTTTAAGTTTGAAATCCTGGTGCTTCCGCATTTGCTTTTGGTTATTCTGCGCACTCTGTATTAGAGTCTAGACCGGCTAGCCTAGGTGATTTTGTTTATCTCCCGTTCACTATAGCTTGGTGCGTATGCAGAGTTCCCATTCGTTACACGTGTCGGGCTATGGTGCGGGGTGTAGCGCCCGAGCGCGTGACGACACATCCCCCCGCACTAAGACCCGACCCGCATATGAAATGAGTAATCCATATACATGACAGATTAAAGCGAACGGGGACACAACTCACTCTCTATGCTAGGCGGGAGCTAAAACCTCGAAAGCAAATAAGCACTTTAACAAAACAAAAGCATAAGCGGAAGCAGATCATAAAATCTATCACAACATAGACAATAAGTGACGGGTTCAATCTATCCCGAGAAGCCTGTCCCGAATCAATATAATATAATCATAACCATTCATACAATCTTCGTATAACTTATTCAATAACAATATGCAAAAGGATAGACTCAGACTTGACCACGAGACTTGACAGACTCGACTTCCCGCCTAGCACTCCAAACCTGCAAGAAAACTGAAAACAATCCGAGTTCAGTCTATAAGAGACTGGTGGGTATAAAACAGGGGCTTAATACAATAATAATACAGAATTAAACACCCACACATACAAGTCATAATCCTGTACGAGGTCTTGCAACATTTCCCAAGTGGGTAAAAACAAAGAAAAAAATAATGCTCGGGATTATAAAAATCAATTTCATTCATTCATTCATGAGGTCATTACGTGAGCCCGACAAGTGGACGAATTCTCCAACCTTCTCCTCGTGTGTGCATTATCCATTCTTTTATTCGTTAGTGATCAAACAATATTCGTTCATTCATAATCATTTACTCCTTGTTATCCGGTTAATGGACGGACTCAGCCAAAGACCCGCCCACCCAATCATTGTGGCCAGTGAGGTTCATGACTCCCCAAAGGCCCGGTTCCCATTCCTCGCTAACTTACCAGTAAGGGTCGGTATCGCCGTCATGCGTTGGAACGTTTGCACGGGTTCACGGTCAGCCCATGCTTTCCCGGATAATCACATACATTTCGCTCTAGGGCCCCCATTCAGTGCATTCGATCATGTCTCGCCAAATATTAGGTTAGGGATTCAATAGATAAGAAAAGGGCTTTAACGTGAAATCAATGAATCCTTTGAAATGACTCAATATAAATATATACATACTTTGGCTTAAAACTTACACATTGAGATATATCGGGTCATTATTTAACTAATAGAAGAGAAACCCACCTGTTACACCTTACCAAACACAATCAAGAAGAACAGAAGACTGAAAGTAGCCTATGAACCCGACACGTCTCCGCCCTAGAGAAAACTGTACAAAAGACAACACGGTGCATCCGTGAGATTCAAAACTCCAAATGAACCAAATATGACGCACGACAATGCATTCACTTGATATGGGATGCATGCACAATAATAACATGTTATAAGGTTCATGTGCACAATTAATACCACTTAGACACATAAACGAGTCATTTACGAATCGTGTTCATTCATAATCCTTCTTTCATTCATTATCGCTTATTCTTTCAATATTCAATTCATATCGTGTTCATGCAATTAAGAAATGCAATCACGTACGTATAACTCATATTCTTATTAATTCCTCATAACAAAAAGGCATCACATAACCCAACATATTCATTCATACCCAAGGAGATCACATAAGCATGCATTTCAATTATACGGATTCAATTCATATAAAAAGCACCGAGTCGAACATTCAAGTTTAAGCAAGTAAGGACCAAGGAGTGTTGAACATAATTAATCATCACTTAATCATGCGTAAAATTCATTTAAATTGCATACGGAGGTCAAGGAAGTGAAAGGAACGTGAGAAAAGGGATTCCGGTAAGAGCTGACAGTTTTCTGAATTGCGCAAGCTTAGAAAATTGAACATATCTTGAGTTCTAGAAGTTAGAATTAGGTTTTATTTATTGGAAATAAAACTAGACAAACAGGGCTTTCCGACAATATAAAGTTCGGAATTTTCAAAGCGATGCAAAAATGGCGAAGGTTTGAAGTTGAATAAAAGTAGATTATCGGTGAAGTGGCGACACCAAAATGGATCAACTATATCTCACAATCAAGGAATTATTTTAAGGTGATTCCAATTGGGGAATGTTCTAGACTTAAAGAGGTTTAAGTGGTTAAAAATTCAGGTCAATCGGAGATCGTTTGGATAGATAATGGAGAATGAAACCGGGATGGAAAAAGAATAAAACGATAAAACGATAGACAAACATTACAAAAACAAGGGGTTAACAGGGGTTATGGTTTCTAAGGCAAACATTGGTAACGGGTGTTACCAGAGACAGGAGCTTTAAAGCTTGAAATTGGTGGTGGTAACGGGGGTTACCCTTTTTAAGTGTAAAGGAGGTAACGAGGGTTACTCAAGGCAGCGGGAAAAATGATCTTCATCCTCGTTTAGCAACTCCAGCAGTTCATTTCCATGGCAATGAAGGGCAACAGCAGGTGATGATCAAAATGGAAACAAAAGAACACCAAGTTCATGCAAAAATTCATCTAAACTCATGCAAGCTTCAACTTATGATCATATCATCACATTAACAACAACAAGGTGCAAGAATCTCTACAAAAACTCAAGATTCCAAGCTTCAATCATCAAACTCATTAATGGTGGATTAAATGTTAGCCAACTACCATGAATCCTAAGTCCATAATTGCATGAAAGAGGCATAAAGGAATAAGAAACAAGTTATAGAAGTTCATATATCCAAGGCTTTACATATGAATTTAAAATCTACCATTAAAACCTAACTATTCATCTCTTAAGCCATAGCATACTCAAAACTTAGGGAAAACTTGCAACCATAACTTAAAATGATCACAAGGATATGGAGAGCATTAATATAAACTTAGATCTTGAATTGGAAGAGAGATGGAGGAGATATGAGCTCAAATGTGCAAGAAGTGAATAGTTCTCTTTTCTCCTTCCTTGTATCTCAGTTTGCAGCTGCCTTTTCCCTCTTTTCTTGGAGTTTGGATAAAGTGAGGGATAGTTAGGGAGAGAGAGAGTTTTTTTAGGGTGATGTGGGCCAAAGTATGAGGTCATTTAGTCAAGAATTGAGGGAGATATAATAAAAATAGTCAAGGGTGACAGTTTTGACGAACGGGGCTCGGTTCGGTGGAATTTTGGAGTTTCAAACGGGCTTAGAAAATTACAATACTTGGGTTATTAGCTCCCAAATTTTTTTTCGAGTCCTGTGCCACTTCCGAAATTCAAATCCGAATTCCCGAGCTCCAGTTATGCCTTCCGGAACCAAAGGTACGCCCAATACTCTTTAACCCCGTCTTGGTCCTGTTCCCAAAAATAAATTCAAAACCACAACAAACGAGCTCGAAAACATAAAATGAGCATATAGGTATGGTTATAACATATATATCTCATGCATGTCAAATTATCAAAAAAATTAGAATTAAATTCGGGTACATATGGATCAAGAACGGAATCATATAAGCTCAAACATTTAAAATTCTTATTCATAACTCATCAAATAATTTCAAATAAATTCAAACAGCATATAAACATTAAAATTAACATATAAGGCATATTTAAATAATAAAAAATGCAAGTATCGAATCCTATGACGTCATACCTGTACGTACGAAAACGCGGGGGATGTAGTGCCCTTCGCTGCGGGGTGCTACATCCTGAAGTGGTATCAGAGCTCTTGGTTGGAAAACTGGAGCTCTATCGTCTGTCGGGTCTGTCTAGGTCGTTCGACTTAGGATTATGATTTTGTTTGCATTCACTTTCACTTCCGTGAATTATTTACATAATTTGTGTTAATTGTTCACAAGAACATGCATTAAAAACCCGCACGCATCGATATTCTTGGAATTGTTTCCTCATTTCAGGATGACATCTTTACATCAACATGTACCATCTAAAGAAGGACAAGGGAAACAAATGTATTTAGTCTATAAGAAGTTCGAAGATTTTGATCCATCGAAGTGGTTTGGAGGTGATGATGTCGAAGCCGAGGAGTGACTATCTGGGACTCTATGGATTTGGAAAAATTATCTGGGGACATCACAAGAGAAGGTGAATTACACTTCCCGATTACTCCAAGGCCAAGCTTCAAAGTGGCAAAAGGAAGTGAGAACAAAATTAGAAGAGTCCGGTGAAGAGTTCACTTGGGAGAATTTCATTCGAGAATTTTGCTATAAGTACATTCCTCCGAGTGAAATGATTAAAAGACTTTAAGAATTCCTAGATCTCAAACAAGAATTGAAGAAGATGGACGATCTCATATTAGAATTTGAGAGACCAGGAGCTAACAATGAATGTCCTAAAGTCCGAAGCTATATACAAGCGCGTAGAGATGAAATTCAACAAGCTTTCCAAACTTCGCCGGTGCATGAATGGTCTAAGGAAGTAAGAAGGGCGGTTCAATTAGAGATGGACGACCAACGGTTGAAGTCTTACACTTCATATGTAGGACAAAGATTGAGTTCAAATTCGAGCAAGAGCCCCGTATTACAAGAAATATCTCAAGAACTTCAAGATGTCAACGATACCAAGAAGAAGAAGAAGCTTCGATCGCCAAAAAGGGATTCGATGCCTCCCCCATCGAAAATAATTCAATGTTCGTATTGCCAAGTCCTGAATCATACGGAAGAGGTTTGTAGGAAGAAATTGGGTGGATGCTTCAAGTGTGGAGAATTAGGGCATAAGGCGAGCACTTGCCCGAAGAACAAGAATCCGAAGCCTACGAAAAGTCGTGAATCCAAGACTTTAGGTCCAGTTCAAGTTGATGCAAGTGGAGGTGAAGAGGTTGATGCCGAGCTCAACACTACCGCCATGGCGAAAGGCACACTAGACATTCATGGCATCTCATACATGCATCTCGTATTTTATTTCGGCGAAACCCATTTGCTTGATTTGTTTCTCTCCCTTAACTACTTCTTGTTGCTTGTTGTTGTTGTGCTTATTGCTTTCTTGTGCTTGAACTCTCTTCTTGGAGAGAGTTTGGTGAGGTAGAGTGTTTGAGTGGGTGGTGAGTTGTGAGGGACGAGGTTACCTGGTGAACTTCTTAAAACGCCTTGTTGAGGTACGCAACTACCTTAGGTATGGGTTTGTTGATCAAGCGCCGTGTTGCTTTGGTGGTTGCTTTTAGGAGGACCGTTCGGGGCTCAACGATATTTTCGGGTAATAGATTGAAGGCTAACCCGTTAATATCCTTCGTAGTAGTGGTTGGTTATTCCGGGACGGTGTGACAAGCTACGTGGCTTACCTTTGGATTAACCGAGGGATCGAGCCAAGCTTCAGGAGACGAAGATCGAAGTAAGACTCTCTCGATGTTTCCTTGAAGGTTGGAATTCTTTACCACTCGATAAGGACATTGAGGTGGTCGTGGTCTTTATCCCGGAATTGAACCTTGTTTGAAGACTCCCTACCAGTTAGCTCTTGCGAGGTTGTTGAAGTTCAAGGTGTAGTTCGATGGGCTCTTAGAAGGTGGTTTCATCTAACTGAGTAGTTCTTCGTAGAGTGCTTTGGTCCTATCTAAGAAGAAGACGGGACTTAGGATGAATATGAACTACCGTGAGCTGCACAGGTTAATGCTTCGAGGAGTTGTTCATTCCTCTCCAGCGTTTCGTGGTCTCCGCCGAGTTGTGATTCAACAAGGGTATTGTTGACTACGTGTTCTGGTAGAAGAACCGAGAATTGCCTCAGAGAATAAGTCTCTAGTGTTATTGGTATTTAACAGGAGATTCGTCTTTGTATAGGCGGCCATCCCGTGATATGAAAGACAAGGAAGGGGCACGGTTTGAGTAGATAAGGCTTTTGAAGAGAGTTGCCTTCGATACTAGCTTTGCTTACCTGAGGGTACTCGAAACTACTCCGTTATAATCAATGTACTAAGGACGGCTTTGGTTGTCCGTTACTAACGAGAGAGTTGGAGCCTATGTCTCAAGAAGTGCTTGGTCGCGAGACTAATTCCACTCAAGGTTCGAGAACATGAAGAACCGGTAACGGTGTATTGGCATGAGAAAAGATATGGTAAACTTCATGTAGCAATATCTAATGTGCCATTGGTAGAAGACCGAACATCATGTACTGGAAGGATTCTCCAACTACTTCCGAATTCCATTTGGAAGTGGGAGAAAATGGTTAAGGACTTAGCGTCCGGTTTGCTAAGGCTAAGGGGATTCACTCGGATTCGACAAGTGCTACCAAGCTACCGGGATATGAGAAGTCTTCCTTATTTCCAATTGAGGAAGTGATATTCCGAGGAGTCTACAACTCACTTGGATCAGAGTGGCACAGCGGATGTGTGGAGTAGGGTTCGTTCCACGAGTCTTTCAAGACCCTGCCTTCGGACCTGAGGACAGGTCCTTTTGAAGGATGGGAGTTTGTAACATGCCACTCGTCCGGCTGTATAGGTACATTGTAACGAGAGTGCTATTTGCGCTTTTAAAATTTTTAATTATGTAATTATATGTTTATTTTAATGTTTAAATGATATTCTTGAATTTACTTGAATTATTTGCTATATATGTGTTTTGAATTTTTGAACGTTTTTGCCCTATTTGCCTCGTTTTTAATCCGTTTGAACCCGTTTTCGATTTTAATTTTTATGATTATGTGATATGCATGAGTTTTATGTGTTATGAACTTGTTTACGTGCTCTTTTTATGTTTCTAAGTTCGTTTGATACGGTTCTTGAACGGTTTTATTGTTAGGGACTTGAGGGCCTAACTTGTTTTAGCGCACCTTGGGTTCCGGAAAGTCGGGAATTCGGATTCGAATTCCGAAAGTGACGCTGGACTTTTAACAAAAATACAAAGCTAAGGAACCTAGATTCATATTTTTCTAAGCCCGTTTGATACCCAAATTTCGTCTGAACCGAGCCTCACATGTAGATCTGCCACCCTTTACGGTTTTAGCCATAGCTCACTCATTTCTTAACCAAATCATCTCATTTTTTGACCCAATTAACCATGGTTAAACCCTCTATTACTTGACCCAACCCCCATTTCGAACTCAGCCAAGAAAGGAGAGAGCAGCAGCTGCAAATGTGAAGCGAGTAGGAAACCTGTAACTGTTCATCTTCTTGCTTTTCAAGCTCATAATTCTTCGATTCTTCTCCAATTCAAGAGGTAAGTACATATTATTGATTTCGATATACTTGTGGTTGTTTTAAGTCATGATTTGCATATTTTCATTCAGATCTGAGTAAGTTTTGGAACAGCAGCAGCAACGCAAAAATGAACGCCCATTCAACCGGTTCAAGCTTTAAGCTTGAACGACCGTTCAGGCATGGCAGCAAATTTTGTGCTTCTGAACGGTCATTCAAATGGGAAGGAAGAGGGGACTAAACAGTTGTTAAGTCACCCATCCAGGCCAAGAAGCTGCTGCATCAAAGGTATTCGTTCCGGAGCCGCGCACGCGATTCTTAGCTCCTTTCTTTGAACCTATATGTTGTTTTTGCTATGTTTATGATTTTATATATTTTCTCCCACCCCAATTATGATCCTAAAATGTTAATTAGTTGTTATATAATATTTTCTGATGCTCATTTTAATTTTATGATTTATTTGCTAAGTGTAAACGTGACTTGAATACATAACTGTTTAAGTGCAACGTGTGATATATTCTTGCATATCTTGCCTTGTATATGTAATCTAAACTTGTATATGCATGAGGTATGATACAATTTGATATAATATATGTTCTTTTAATATGTTATGTGTTGTTTTATTTGCCGTTTACGTGATTTTGATCTTTGCCTACGCATATGAACCTATATCCCCTAAATGCTACCTTTTGTTGCTTCATTTGTATCTTTTGCCTTCCTTATGTGACACCCCGCCTTCCAGACCGTACAGGTATGATGTATGTGCACGATTTACATTATTTAAATTCATATTCTTTATTCTTTTAATTCTTATTTTAAATATTTCTTATGAATTTGAATGATTCTTATTTGAGTAAGTACGGAATTTGTTATGGATTGATTCATTTATGCTTGAATTGAATTCGGAATTTTTCGTTGTTTTAGTATGTTAGAGAATTACGTGTTATGAACTTTGATTTATATTCGTTTTATGTTTTCGAATCTATTTGTTGAGCTTTTGAATTATTTGTTTCGTTTGGAACCTAAAGGAGGCTAAAACGCTTTTAGCGCAACTTAGGTTCCAATGTGTGTATTTTGAGCTCGGGAATTCGGATTCGAATTCCATCCCTACCGTTGAGCTCGTTTCGACGATTTGGGTTCGATGGACTAAGCCTCATAACCTTTTAAGATCATTCAATACTCCGAAATCCGACCGGAAACTTACCTCGCTCCTATATGACTACCTTTCACCTATTTGCACTTTAGTCCCTCAATTCTTGGTATATTACCCTCAACCTTGGCCCCACAACCCACCAACACCATATACTATCATCTCTCCCTCTCCTCTATCTCGGTAAATACAAGAAAAGAGTGAAAAGGTGCAGCAACTTTGGAGTTCAAAGCTTCAAACCCGTCACTATTCACACCAAGGAGAATTTAAGCTCTAATCTCCATTTTCTTTCATCTTCTTCAAGGGGTAAGTTAGTATTTGATATGTACATGATTATATGATCATTTTGAGCTATTAATTCCATGCTTTGAGCTATGTTTGGAGTGATTATGGAGAATGGCATGAATTATGAGGGTTTGATGATCACCTTGGTTTCATGGAGTTGAGCTTTGATTTAAAGTTATATATTTGATCTCTTATGACTCTAAATTGATTATATGATTCCCCTTTTGATTATGGTTGAGCTTGGTGAAGGTTACCATTAATGGAATTCAAATTCTTGCTTGGATGAACTTGAGATATATGATGATTCTTAAACTTTTGTGATAGTTGGGAGATTATATGTTGATCATGAAGTGATTTGCCTTGGTTTGTATGAGTTTTGTGGTTTGAGGTTGTTACTTGTTGTTGCTGCGTGTTGCTCTGCTTCTTCCTCTGTTTTTTTGGCGTAGAGTTACTGTAGCTGCTGTATTTTTTTTTCGAAGACGAAGGGCCAACACGGCCGTGTCAGCTTTGTACATGTTTTGGACACGGCCGTGTCAGCCTCTCGACTTGGGGCAAATTATTTTTATAAAATCGGACACGGCCGTGTCCATTTTGAACTAAAACTTAACACGGCCGTGTCAGCGTCTCGGATTAAGCTCCTGAATTAATTTTAATCGGACACGACCGTGTCCATTTTGAACTAAAACCCAACACGGCCGTGTCATTTGAAAATATGGCGGCGGCACTTGCTCGTTTTATTGCTTTGTTGTTTTTCTTTGTATTTTCTTTCTTCATTTATGACTTGTACGCAATGTTAGCTTGTTATATTATGTGTTATGTGCCTTGTTTTGAACTTATGACCTTATTTGATATGAATTGTGTGAATAAGAATTGGTAGGATTTATTTGGCATATTTATGCATTTCAATTGCATTCCTTGCATTCACAAGCATTGCCGAGAGTCTATCTGGTTCATCATTGAGTCTAAGTCTCGGGTCTTGTTCTCTTTTGCGTTTCAGAGCCTCATCTGGTCGGGCAAGAGCCCGAAGCTTAGGTGGTTGGTTGCCGTTCGATCCTACCTTTTGTCTCTTTTGTTAAGGTGAGGTTAGGAATTATTAGCTATTAACCTAGGGCCTATAATGTGATGATTTCTCACTCGCATGCGGATATGTTATACTTATTTAAATATGAGTGCTTAAATTATGTTTATGATCTTGTGGAAGATTTGAACTTTATGGAAATGATATAAGTAAGAGCATATATAAGCTTGAGTTTTGAATCTCTTTTAGTACGTTTTGTTATGTTGAGGGAGTTGTGCCCTAAAAGATGGGAATTTGGTCTTTTTTGTTATGTGGGCCCTGGAGACGTGGGTAAGGAAGACCCGGGACGACCACGGGGTCGCCGGGTTTGACCCCTGTACACGCTCTCATTTGAGATATTCACGTACGACCTAGGGAGGTTGGGAAGGCGTGATATCTTGAGCCCTCGGTGGATAACTGGGGAAGGCATATCGTGGGTTAGCTACCCTGTATGTTTTTGGTAATGTAGGTGCTAGGGTTTGATTCCCGATACACCATGGATGCGAGGGTGGATTTGTGATTTGATATGTATGTTTGAAGGAGTAAGGGATAGTCCGTTCTCGCCGGGCTTTTGGTTATGTTTGACTGATAGATTATGGATCGAGATAGGTGCTTTTCTTACTATATGTTAGCTTCGGGAAATGGTTTTGGTGTGCAAAACCCTAGCCTCGATTCATGACTATCACTTTTGATTTATGCTATGCTCTATACGTATTTAAGGTGTGGGTGTGTTAAGCTCCTCACTCAGTCGAGTTGTGAGACTGACCCTCTCCTTTCCCTTTCAGGTGTACCGAGCTTGGCGGGGAAGTGCGAGTCTAGGTCTTGTACTTGTGTGTCTAGGTCGAGTTGCATTCGTACTTCTTGCATTTTGGATACCCTTATTATTTATTTGATGCCGGAGTTGTATTTTGAAGAATTATGGACTTTTGATGTACATACTCGATCTTTTGGGCCGTGAGGCCATTGTATGTGATGTATATGTTAGTTTTAGAGCTCTTTTCGATCCTGTTTACTGATTCCGCATATCTGTTTTGTTTATTTGCTCGCTCTGTTCGAGTTTAGTCCCGCTTAGCCTAGCATGTGAGTGTAGGTTCCTATTCGCTTGAACACGGACTCATGTATGGAAATCCATTCCATATGTGGGTTCGGGTTTAGGTGCGGGGGATGTGGTGGCCCACCGTTCTGGGTGCTACACCTTATGTGTTTTAAATTCATATATGATATTGATATGATATAATATGATATGTTATGAGCTTATATGATATGATATGAACTTAATTTACGCTTCGTTGCTATGATGGTATTATATTTACTCTAATATGTCTAAATTTGAACGTATGTGACATGCATTGCATTCATATGGATTTGCCGAGCATCTTTTTGGTTCATACTGAGTCTAAGTTATATCTTTTATCATTTATTTTGTTCATAGGCTCATCCCGTGGGAAAGTAGGTGGTCCCTTAGGTGTCTTTTGGGTTGCTTCGTCCAGCTTGGTTGACAAGGTGAGGTTTTCTTTCTTTTAGTTAATATGACCTACAACCCTACATGAGTTTTAAGCCCACATGCGACTTATATATATATATATATATATATATATATATATATATATATATATATAAATATAGATATGTGTTTGATATGTACTTTGTGGGAATTAGCCCGTTTGCTATGAAATCTTTGAAAACGTTTTTTTTATATATATAAGCTATTTTTTTGTTGTTTGTTTTTGAAAAGGGTTGGTGTGTGTTTTCACCTAGCGAGATTTGGCTTTGAAAGATAAGTCTTTTAATATGTTTATGAGTTTTGCACTTTGCCTTGGGCCCCGGAGAAGTGGTATGGTATCTCGGGTCGGCCGTGGGGTCGCCGAGCTCTCCCATCAACATAACTCCATCTTTGAGAGACTTAGCCAAACCTCGGGAGGTCCGAACCCGCATATGAAATGGGAAATCCATACCCGAGCCCAAGTCTAAGCGAAAGGGAGCCACACACTCACTAGGCTAGGCAGAGCTAAACAACCCCAGAGTGCGTATCAAATAAACAAATAGCGGAAGCAAAATAGTTCTAACATTATAAAATTTATGATCAACATATGCACCAAGTATCCCATTATACTTAACCATATCCATGTTAGGAATAGTACCCTGAAAGCCGATGTAATAGTCAGCTTTAGTACTTTCCTTTTGTAAATCACATACAATCTTTGAATAATACGATTAAGGCAACACTTCTTTATATGCTCTAGTTTGATTGTGTTTACTTTTGACTGCGCATGTATAAGAACTCCCCTAATCAATATGACTTATAGGACTCAACCATTTAGGCAAAGTGGTTCATGAGACGAGCCCTATATCACATAAGTTATGATTAGAAATCACTCCAAGCCGATGAGTCCTACAGACAGTGGGAGTATCAACTTGACTCGTTCGAGGCTTGCTCGTGTGATCATGCCCTTAAGAAGGACCACCTTGTTTCATGGGGTGCAGAGTGTATAGTTGATGCGTGCGTGATACATGGGGGTACTTACTTATTCTAAGTAGGTACACTGAGGTGTCCCGTGTGAGAAGATTCCTAGATGGGAAAGGAAGTTTCTATATCTAGAAATAGAAACTTCCAAATTAGGAAATATCTCACGAGTCATTGATGTGATTAAGTGATCCTTAGACTTGAGGTTCCATTGATACTTTATAAGCTAACTCTGTAGTCTTAGGTGTAAGCTTTAAAGGGTGTCGCCTTAGACAATTGATTCAAGGCTTATGCTGGGGCTGCACAAGTGGCACATGAAAGTATATGAGAATCGATAATGGACCTACGCTTGCATTAGCAATATGATGATCTCTTATTGTGTAAGTCATTCATATGCTATCTAGGAGTCCTTGGCCAAGGCAGTGGATCAAGACATCAAGAAATGAGTTTCTTGGATTGAGATCAAATGGATATGAAATGCACTTAACATTAAGATCGAGATTATTAGGGTTCTAATTATTCCCTTGCCCTAGATCTTGATTGAGAGATGGGACGTAGGAGGATTGTATCTCACATATGTTAATGACTTAAAGGTTCTCTCGAATCGAGACATTCTTATTCAGCTAGGGGTCAAACACCTGTTGCTAGACTGTGGTCGTTTGATCTGTGGACTGATTAATTAATTAGGGAATTAATTAATTGGGGGTCACTGCTAATTGAAATAAGTACCTAGAGGGTCACACACAACAACCTGGTCACGTGGGTTAAGGCTTGAATCGATTAAACGAGTTGATCAAACCATTAAGCGAATGGTGGGACCCACACGTGTGAAGCACACGTGTGGGAGGCGTGTATGACACGTGTCCTTAGGGACACGTGTAGTCACGTGGTTTTATGTGTATATATTAAATAATTAATGTGTTAATTATTTACTGGACTTTGATTTAATTTTGAATTAATATTAAATTCCTAATTTGGAGAATTAAAGTCTAATAAATAATTAATTATGAATTAATTAATTATTAGTCTTCAAGTTATTTATTATTTAATAAATAAAGTAAAATAAAATATTTAAGAGAGTTAGATATTATTCTTGCTTGACAAGTTGGTCAAAAGGAGACTTTTGGTCAAAGTAAGAAACTTGGTCTCCAAGCAAGAAATCCCTTTCCAAAAGAGTTTGAGATTCTTGGCCAACAAGGAAGAGGGGTTCGAACCCCTTGCCTATAAATACATAGGGTTCAAACCCCATGGGATGATGATACACAATTTCTCCTTCTCCAAATATTATACACTAAACCCTAGAGCCTAAGCACCGAATATAGAACTAGCATTCTCCCTATTCGGATCGTGGTCGCGGTTGGTGGACTAATTCTCTAGAGGGCTACTATCGTGAAGTCTTGAAAGATTCAAAGGAGCTTTTGGGGATCAAATCGCGTGAAGAGCGTTCTTAGGAAAATTTTTAAATTTTCGCTGCGTTTCTGTCTCGCTTTCCCAACAAGTGGTATCAGTGCCACCTTGCAAGGCCTATCTTTGATTCGTCTCCAATATTCTGAATTTGGTAAAAATTCTTAGGCTTAGATGTGAATTGAGTATTCTTGAGTACTTTTAGAAAGCCGGAAATACGAAATTGTATTTTTCCTAAAAGTTTCTGAAAACTGTTTTCTTAAATTGTGTTTTTGAAAAACTATTTTAGTTAAAATCTGTTTAAATCATATTTTTTAATTTTGGATTGAATTGGGTTTTGGAGAAACCTGTAATATGAAAAATAAAATGCGATACGAAAACGCACGCCCAGGCCCGCATGCACCATCCTGTATCCGCGCGGGACGTCCACCGACTGTTGCGCAGCCGCGCGCGATGCCTTTAGGCGCACCTGCTCACCTGTCCCGCAACTGCGCGGGACAGTCGCCCGCCTCCCTCTCGGCAGCACTCGTGCGCATGGCGAGCGCACGCGTGCTGCGTTGGCCGTACTCTGTGCGCGTAGCTCTGTGGTGCTCCCGTCGCTAGGTGGGGCGTTCTGGACCCATTTTCGTGTTTTTGTATTTTCGGTCCTTGAAATCCTGATTTAATTTTCTGTAAAATTTTTGTTTTATAAAATTAAATTATTTTTGAAATAATTTTTTAAATTGGGATTTTGAGAAATTAAGACGATATAAATTTTGGGAAAATTATGAACTTTATTTTCTCAAAATATTGAAGGAATAAAATTATTAATTTTCAAAAATTAATTGGAATTTTATTAGTTTATTGTTTTTCGGGTTTTATAGAAAAGGCACTTGAACTAGAATTGCATCTAAGTCATGTTTTAAGTCATTAGGGCTTAAAGCGAGAATTTTAATTTATTGGTTAAATTTAAATTCTTGCAACTTATGCATGTTAGGTGTTCATAGGTTTAGTCTTATGAATGGTTTTAGTTTATGCACATGGATGGTTTAAATTGGGGTTGGAGCCCCATAGTTGCGTTTTTCAATTGGGGTCGGTGCCCCAGCTATGTGCGTACTGTTATATGTTTATTATGTGGCTTTCCATATTATTGTTTTTGAGACTGGGGTATGCCACTTGTAATTGTCTAAGGCCAATATGAAGATTGAGCCTTATTACTTTATGTCTTTTTCTTTTTATTGTAATTTGAGAGTAGAGATAGGTGGTGAGGTCTTTTTCCTTCATTTTGGAGACAATGCACCCATGGAGTAAGATGGATCCACACAACAAGTAACAAGATGGAGGCCATAAGTGAAGACCTCTCGAAATGTTTGAGAGGATTTCTATTATTGTAATAGATAGGGCATCGTTTTATTTCCAATTCCCTTATATGATTTAAACAGTTTTATGTGGCATGTATGTTAGAACTTGTGATTGTGGAGTGGCTCCTATATATCACGCATAAGATAGGTAGAACCCATGATCATCACATGTTAGTATCATGCTAGGACATGTTATGTGAAATACATTTAAGTTGTACTTGCATTAATCAAGACTAATTAAAATGGATAACATATATGTTGGTGAGGTCGAACCAGAAAACTCTCCGGTTCAATCGAATATTCCCATTAAACATTAAGCTAATCTTCAAAAAATAGGTGTTTAATTCGAGGTGCAAATTTTGAATTAAATTCCTAGCATTCCATCAATAGGATTTAAGTTGAATAGAGGAAGCTAGTTACTGTCCATGAGTCGTGGGGTGACTATGTGAAATCTATTAGTTCTTAGTTTCCTAATTGATCATTTTAAATGATCAATATTTCGAGGTCAATTTTGGAGAGGGCGATGTCCGTGAGTCATGGGTCGTTCGAACTAAGTTTTGATCTTGATCTTATGATTGATGGGTCTATCTTAACGCCTAAGTAAATATGGATGTCGCACGAGTCGTGGGTCCATATTGAAAGATAGGTGATTCAAAAACGTTACTAAGAATTCCACAGTGTTGGAATTGGTAAGTTGTACCTACCTTAGGCTTTATTAAGAATGTCCGCGAGTCGTGGGTTCGAGATAAAGTACTTAGGATCTTAGTACCCATTGGGATAACAAGTATCCTCTAAGATCTTTGAGAATTATAGATCTTCTAAAAACAGTGGGAGCTACATAGATAAAATACCTAATCTCATGTATATCGTTATTATTCAGCATGCTCACTTAATTCTCTATTTTTCCATTTTGGTCGTAGATTATGAGATTCTCTACGTGTTTTGAAATGGCAACCAAAAACCCTCTAGTATCGATCCTCGAGTCAAACAAGTTGACTGGTCCCAACTATTCTGATTGGCTTAGGAATCTAAAAATCGTTCTAGATTCCGAGAAGAGAACTTATGTATTCTACAAGGCAAAGCCCGTTCCCGAAGGGAAAGCTCCAACCCGGGCTGAGCGGGATGCGATCCAGAAGTGGAAGGATGATAATCTCCAAGCCCGTTGTCTCATGCTTGCTAACATGTCTCCGGACATGCAAAGACTGCATGAGTCCAGGGAATTCGCTTGGGAGATTTACGACCACTTAGAGCAACTTTACCGTCCTCATGAACATGTTACAAGGTATAACACCTCAAAAGAATTGTTCCATTTGAGAATGAAGGAAGGTACAAGTGTCCATGAATATGGACTCAAGTTTCTTGCTCTTACTGAGAAACTTGTCTCCATGGACATGCCACTAAGAGATGAGCTTTCGGTGGATCTATTGCTTGCCTCGCCCCCACCATCATTCAACCCTTTTGTCCTTAACTTCAACATGAATCATGTAAATGCTAGTGTAGCTGAGCTGATTAGTCAGCTTGTGACTGCTGAAAGCACGATCAAGAAGGACAATAAGGTTATGATGGTCACTGCTCCATCTTCTTCTAAACCTTACAAAGGCAAGGGCAAGAAAACCCAAAAGAAGAAGAAGTCCCTTAGGCCCAAGGAGGCATCATGAAGGAAAAAGCCGAAAAGAAGAAATGTGATCAGAAAGAGCACGTTTGCTTCTATTGTGATAAACCGGGGCATTGGAGGAGAAACTGCCAAGAGTACAAGGCTACTCTAAAGAAAGGTATGTTTCTCGTTGTAGTAAATCTTTCTATTAATTCTAACTCTTGGGTACTTGATACCGGTTGTGGATCTCATATCTGTAATAATGTACAGATGCTAAGTGAGGTCCGGCAGCTGAAGGGAGGAGAATGTGTCTTGAAGATTGGGGATGGCTCAACGGTCGAAGCTCAAGCTTTAGGCACAATTAGATTAGATTTAGGTCATTCTATTTTAGTTTTAAATAAAGTCCTTTATGTACCAGACATTATTCGTAATATTATTTCAGTTCCAATACTTGATTGTGAAGGTTATGAAATTAATATTAAGAATGGTAACTTTTTCCTTAAAAAGAATTATTCTTCAATACATCTTGGTACATTAAACAATGGGCTTTATCTAACTCAAAACAGTAATATTTTGAATATACAACGAGAAACAAAACGTCAGAGAGATGACGAAGTCTCAACATCTTTATGGCACGCTAGATTAGGACATATTTCCAAGAACAGAATTAGCAAGTTAACTACCTTAGGGACATTCTCTAAAAATGACCTCAAACAATTAACTTCCTGCGAATCTTGTCTCAAAGGAAAGATGTCCAAAACTCCTTTCAAAGGGAGTGTGGAACAAGCCACAAAGACCTTGGATTTGGTGTATTCTGATGACTAAAGGGAGTGTAAGCACTCGAAATAATCATCAGTACTTCATAACCTTTACTGATGACTTTAGTCATTATGGTTATGTGTACTTAATAAAGTACAAATCTGAGGCTTTTGAGAAATTCTTAGAATTTCAAAAGGAGGTTGAGAACCAAACTGGTCACAAGATCAAGACACTTTGATCTGATCGAGGTGGCGAGTATCTTAGTGAAGAATTCCTTAATCATCTCAGAGCTAATGGAATTATCTCTCAGTGGACTTGTGACACCCCTATCCCACATCAGGAAAGTATAAGGATCAAGTTCAGTACATAAGTTAAAGAGTCCAAGCAATGGATATCCCTTTTGGGCAGTGGTTTAGGTCCAATTTCAAGTTATACTCGGTGGGCTTGGAGACTTACACTCGCGTCCAACGGGCCCGTGGACCCGAGGCGTGACAGATGGTATCAAAGCCGCTCGTCAACCGCAGGAGCTAAGTTCTATACGGGGCAAAGTGCTACGCACATGGGAGCCACCTCTTGAGTCCGCGGGGCAAAGTGCTACATGTGTGGGAGCCACCTCTTGAGCCCGTAGGAGCCACCTCTAGAGTCCCGACGCAGACGAGTCGGTCATGGGCTATATGTCATGCCACGACAAGGATATCGCAATTCTGAAGGAGGGGTGATTGTGACACATCTATCCCACATCGAGAAAGTATAAGGATCAAGTTTAGTATATAAGTTAAAGTCCAAGTATGACCAATGGATATCCGTTTTGGGCAGTGGTTTATGTAGCGCCCCAAGCGGTAGGGCACCACACCCCCGCACTAAGACCCGACACGTATACGAAATGGAGAGTCCACACACGCACCAAGTCACAGCGAACGGGTGACAAACGAAAACGCACACACTAGCTAGGCGGTACCTAACCCTATACAAAAGAAAATATGTGAAGCATGACAGCCGAAGTAGTACAAAATGCCAACTTTCAAAAACTTTTACACACCAAGCATACAACGCTGTACATGCATTAAAATCAAATATACAGGTTCAACTAGTTTAGCAAACCTGTCCTAACCTGTCCCGAATAATTACATATCAAAACGGGTTCAACTAATCCAAGCACCTGTCCTAACCTGTCCCGAATTCCAACATTCAAATCATAAATGTAACCTGTACGTAACATAGCTTGTACAAACTTTTGCAAACATAAATTCGAAACAAAATCTCTTAACCAACTTAAACGAACAGACACATACAAGACAAACATGACACACTGCCGCCTAGCACGAACTCCAACGACCTCCAAAGCAAAGCCTGCAAACTAAAAACATAAAAGGGGAGGGGTCAGTCCAAAGACTGAGTGAGGGGCTACCCACACACACCTACATATATATAGAGCACAACACGTAATAAAAGTAACGTTCGTGAACCCGGGGTTAGTTTTTACACGCCAAAAAAGTTTCCCGTGATAATATATATAAAGGGTGACTTATCCAAAACAGAACGAACAAAACTTAACTTATACATAACTCAAAACATACGTTCAAACTCATGTAGACTAGCACACGTTCATGCGGACTTAGCACACATACCGGAGCATATTTTATTAGATTGAAAGTACACCAAATTTTATCTTAATTTAGGAATCTACCCCCGTTTCACGAACTTGAGACTGACAGACACAACTCAAAACCAAAATGCAAATCATAAAACATAAGGCAAACACACATACCTTTCACCGGATGATGGAAGGGCTGTACATACCGTAACCATGCACACTAATATGTCAGGGTATGAGTTTCATGACACTCACACCCAAGGACTCCATCCCCCACCTTCCTCATGGTGGGTTCCGGGTGGATCCTATCGTCGGGGCCCCAAGCATAACGCAAAAATCACACTTACACTGATCACGGAAATCGGAAGCTTAACCCGCAACAGACAGACAGAAAGACGAACAGACATATCTCATGCATATCATACTTATCATATCGTATGTACATATCACACAGACCGACTTCAAAAACATAACAAATCGAAATCAAGCATACATAGGCTCATACATAGCGTTTCGTACTTTCAAACTTATAACAAAACCATCAAAATACATATTTCACACATATCTACGTATATACAAGGCTTATAAATCGCACACATCCGAAAACGAGCACATTGCAATAGGGTATAACTATATCCTAACCTCACCTGGAACCAAACACAGCCGAAGACACAACAAATGGTTCACCCCGGAACCTGCACGACTCACTTGTCACCACCCCGGGTGCACCTGTACCAACTGGGCGCACAAAACACAACACAAAACTCAGACTTCGACTCAAACAACCACACAGAGATGCACGACAATGCTCATGAATGCACATAACAAAATGCACATGGTACACATTAGCAAAACAACGATTTATAATCATATACCATGCTTCATACGAAATTCACACATTGCAAGGTCAAATAAATCACATAATAACATGCTACGAATTCATTTAAATCCACGGGGTCCAAAGCAACTTACAACTAAGTCACATAATCATTCAAGTTCTCATATAATTTTCCGATGCATAACAAATTCACAAATATTACATAATAGATTAAATTCCAATTTACGTGATTAAACCTTAATTCAAAGTTTCAATGTTAGACATAATAATTTCTTTAACATATTCGTGATTAACACATTTATTTACCAAGTGACAAGTTAAAGTTTAATTAATTCAAATCACGTAAATTTACATATTACATTTCATACAATTTTGCACGTATTACAAAGCTAAATAAATCGTAATAGCATGCGTCGAATTTTTATATAAATCTCACGAGGCTACATATCAAATTCCAATCATACTAAGTTCATATAATTCCTACGTGGCCCACCCAATTCATATGTTACATAATGGATTCAATCAACAAGGTTGAACTAATTAAATCAAACAAATTCATCTTGTTTCAAAAATTACACAAACAACCCCTCTAATCTAATCAATTAGCATAAATTCAATAAATCGGGATTCAATTTACAAATTACAAAGTCCATACTTATCATATTTCATATCATACATGATTTCATACATATAGGAATTAATTCTCATTTAAACAATTAATTCAAATATGTCCCAATTACACAAATAAATTCGTAGAAAATAAACCGAGTGTCCGATTGACGAACGGAAAGTGGTGTTGGACTCACCACGACGAAGCGGACAAGTTATCCGAAGGTCGCCGGAGCGCCGCCGCCGGAACGTGCCGGAAAAATCCCGAAAAATCACCCGTGCAAGGATTCCTCGTGTCCATTCCAAATCCTCGATCAATTTCTGGAAAATCCAAGCCAATCATCACCAATTTCAGATCCAACAATACGAAAACCCTAAAATCTTCAAACTCAAATTACTTCCAAACCGGTGAACCAAAATGCGATCCGCAAAAGGCATTGTCTTACTCGTGACGAGCTCTTCGAAAGCCCTAAGGTAGCTCACCGGAAAAACCCTCGGAGCTAGCGCCGCCGTTGCACCGCCATTGTGCCGCTGCAATCCGCCGCCAATTGGCCGAATTTGGAGTCATGTGAATAAAGGCCACTAGTTCTCGTCGTTCCGAACAACTTTCGTGAAGAGCCCGAGGCCAAAAGATGGCCGGAAAAGGCCCCCGTTGGCCGCCGAAGTTTCTGCCACCGCACGCCTCCCCAGAACCACCACCTACGGCCAAAATTCGGTGAAAACGTTGCCGAAAATAGACTCAGGGGGTCGAAAAAGGGTAGGGAACACCAACCTTCGTTGAAAAAGATCGCCGGAGCGGCGAAATCGCCGCCGCTACAGTAACGGGCACCGCCGCCTCTGGCCGGCGCGTGCGGCCCAACCGCCGCCCCGATGGTGGCGCCGCCTTTGCCAGATGAAGTGCCGGGAGTCCTTCTTACTGGGTGTATGGCGCGTGTCGCTGGAAGATGGCCGGAAGCCGCCGCGAATGGGCGGCGAAGTGGCGGCTCCGCCACCCTCCACCTGCGCGACTGAAATTCCACCGTATCTCTGCCACCGCTCGTCGGTTGGTCGAGTTCTTGGTACGATTGTGACCGCGTCGTCGAGATAATCGAAATGGACTATTGGATCGTCGAATTCCGTCGAGAAACGAACGAGTTTGAGTTATGTGTGAAATCACACGTTCGAGTGTGTGTGGGTGTCGTGTTTCGCCTGGGGAAGAGAGAGAGAGAGAGAGCTGTTGAGTTATCTCACGTTAAACTAGGATCCGGGTGTTTTATCCGGGGTCCTCGTGCGAAAAACGAACGGTAGAAGGGGCAAACGACGTCAGAATTAAACAAACTCAGAGTCTACGGACTCGTTTCGATGCCCCGAACGCGTTGAAGGGGTCAAAATGGTCAAAATCTCGTTCGAATGATAAATGACCGAAAAACCCCTAAAAAGAGAAAATTGCAAAAAGGCCCCTAAACTCTAAAAGAGTTCAAAGTAGGGCCACAAAAAAAAAACATAAAATCACATAATTAAACACATAAAAAAAAAGGTTGAAACGTGGCGTACCTTATAAAATAGACGAGCGGGATGTTACAGTTTAGGTCCAATTTCAGGTTATACTCGATGGGCTTGGAGACTTGCACTCGTGTTCAACGGGCCCGTGGACCCGGGGCGTGATAGGAGTCCTCTGGGAACTCCTCAGCTTAATGTAGTTTCTGAGAGAAGGAACCGAACCCTACTTGATATGGTTCGCTCCATGATGAGTTTCACTGACTTACCACCTTCTTTTTGGGGTTATGGTCTAGAAAGTGTAGCCAAGATTCTGAATCTTGTTCCTTCCAAGTCAGTCCCTAAAACGCCTTATGAAATGTGGCATGGTAAAAGCCCTAGTTATTCTTACTTAAGGGTTTGGGGTTGTCCTGCTTATGTGAAGAGGACAGTGGGAGATAAGTTAGAAGTTCTTTCTAACTTATGCTACTTTGTTGGCTATCCTAAGGAATCCATAGTATATTACTTCTATGATGAAACTGAATAAAAGGTGTTTGTTTCAAGAAATGCAACTTTTCTTGAGGAACCGTTCCTAGAAGAAAAGAAAGGCAAGATCATGGAACTCGAAGAAATTCAAGATGATCCCATGCCACCCACGCAAGAGACTCCTCAATCTAATACCCTACAACCAATCATGAACTTCGATACACATGAGAACCCTCCTCTAAGGCATTCTGAATGCACTCCTAGACAACCTGAGAGATAGTATGGTTTTCTCCATGAAATCTCTCAAGAGGATAATGATCCCCCTAACATATGAGGGGGCACTGTCAAACTCGGATTCTGATTAGTGGAAACAAGCCATGAAGTCCGAAATGGATTCCATGTAATCCAACCAAGTTTGGACCTTAGTTGATTTACCTGATGGGGTAAAACCCATAGGTTTCAAATGGATCTTTAAGAGAAAGCTTGGACTAGGTGGAAACATTGCAGCCTATAGGGCAAGGCTCATTGCCAAAGGCTTCACTCAAAGGCCCGGTCTGGACTTTGATGAAACCTTCTCACCGGTTGCAATGCAAAAGTCCATTCGGATCACACACTATTTGCCATGTTGTGGAGACTTCTCAACCGGATTCTGCCGGAACATTCACGCCGGAGAAAAGTGAATAGAGTCTCGAAGATGTTTGGGTTCGAGGTTGCCATAAACAAGGGGTGATGTTTATAACTTGTAAAATAAACATGTGAGACCACATTATTAAAGAAGTTGGTTAACCGGGGATAAGAGGTTCATTTAACTCAAGAGAGAGAGAAGGAAGTTTTACGGTTACTAAGGATTCAAGATTTGGAATTTCAAATAAGTCGAGGATCTTCTACTAGTTGGAACTAAAATCAATAAGTGAGAGGAAATAACTTAAATGATTCGGGTTGAGGTCGAAATTTGTGAATTAAGTTTGAGATGTATCGAGACACTTCGAACTTTGAAATAGGGTTTGGATCAATTGGGAAGATTTAAGAAATTGATCTATTTTGAGTTCTTGGAAACAACACGTAGAAGAATAGAACATTGAAGTAATGAATGTAGCTCTACAAAGAATCAGGATATCTTGGATTTCGGGTTAAAAACAAGTTGGATAGGAAGGAGTAAAGAGGATCTATCAATATAGTGGGTTCAAGTTCATGGAAAGCCAAGATACTCAAGATTCTATCTTCGGTTATATTGAGTTTATTTTCAGATCCAAGATGAATTGCCAAGTGGTGGGATTAAATTGGTAGATATCGAGCAACACTTAGAATCAATAATTTGGAGAGAATATTTGGGGAAGGAATCGAGTTCCAGAGATTTCAATTCTGGAGTGATGGAAATGTACAAGTTGAAGTTAGGGATTTTGAAGAATCGGAAGACCGTGGATAACAAGAAATGACCAGTAAATTTGAGGCAAGCTCGTAATTCAACAAAACAAGGAACAAGTGTCAAGCTAAGGGATGTAACTACGGTGACAGGTTCAACGCATACATGTGCACGTGCATCATACATTGTTTCAAATTAATTAAGTTTCTTTATTTATATGCATTACTTTAATAAATGTAATTGTTCCAACATGGTGCATTTTATTACTTACAAGTGTGACACATGCATTGGCATATTAACCCGACATGCATTGTTAAGTGTTTACTTGATAGGAACTCGCCCCACCTCACTTATCATGTATTACTTCAACTAAGACACAACTGAATTATGAGAAGGAAAATAATTAGATTGTAAAGTATGGACCAAAAAGGGAAATAATTAGATGATTATGATAATTCATGACCTTTAAATTTGGGGTGAGAAAATTTTGAGAATAATTTCAAGAAGGAGAAGCATTTCAAGAATTGGAAGTGAATACTCAAGAAATGGTGGGAGAATTTGCACTCGGTGAAATTTCAAGATCGAGGTGAGGAAGACTTCGGGATTAATATTGGAAGAGACGAGTGCCTCGAGAGATGAAGATACGGATTCAAAGAGAGTTGAAAAGTTAATGGATAAGACGGGGTAAAATTTTCGAAATAATATCGGAGGAGGTAAGTGCTTCAAGAGTGGAAGGTGAGTATTCCAGAAGTGTTTGGGAATTAAAATGACAAAGTAGCATAAAGAATGATCGATGACGACTTGGGTTGAAGTATTAACATCATTGGACTCTTACCACCGAACACGCATGAATTCAAGTCTTCTAAGGTTGAACGGATTTAGTTCTCTATATAACGTGTTTCTTATCTTGGAAAGGATGGGGCCGTAAGAGAACTTCGAGGAAAAAATTTGGGTAAGGAAAGTACGGATAAGGGAATATGGGTTTGTCGGTTGTTTTCCATAATAAACCGGAGACACTTTTAGGTGGAAGACTATGATTCGAGTTATTAAAAATTAGATCGAGTAGTTGAGGAACCGGGTACAATCTATGACAAGAAGCCGATCTAATTATTACATTTCGTGACTGATAGAGTCAGAGTAATTTAACCAAGCCTTGGACATCACATGAATAAGACAGGTTACAGGCTCGTCAGTTGTTTCTGTGATGAACCGGGAATACTTTTGGGATTAGAGGTTAGAATTCAAGCTACTAAATATTAACTTAAGTATTAGAAAAGGTCGAGTATAATTCGTGGTGAAGAAGAGGTGATGTAACAGCCCAAAACAGGGCCTGGAAGAAAATGGTAAACTAAGGGCATTGGTAAAGCGTTTATAGACCGTGATCCAAGTTTATAAACCTTCATGCATTGCATTCTTACATGAAATTCGTGCTCATATGTGATCTGACATGTTTTAAGGGGGAATTCTTGACCTTCGATACAATTTACTATTCATCACCCGAGCCTACCTTGTTCATATTGTTACTGGAACCCTAGAGGTTCATATCACATGCTTTCCTATCCTTTGAACTTGTTTTCCAAGCTCCGGAAACCTTTCTTGAACCATAAGGGCATGTTGGGAACTTACCGACCAAAGTTACTATTCATCTGAAAATGAGCTTTTGATTCTGATATGTTTCCTACCCAAGTTTGTAGTCAAATTGATCCTTGAGTCGAGACGAGTCTATTGAAATCAATCTTGACTTGAAAATCTATTCCGAACTTCGTTTTATTGAAAATGTTTACGAAAACCCTAGTTCACTATTTCTACTATGAACGGTTTTCATTCGGAAAATGTTTTCTCTTCGGATTTGCACTACATGAGTTATTTCAAGATTTTTGAGATGTTTTACAACTCTTGATTCAAACCCTAGCTTGAAATTTTGAAGCGTACGTTTGTACGTAAGAATTCACTATTCATTCTACGTTTTCAACTTTCTATCGATAAAACGTTTTATAGTCGATTTTGGACTCAAAACGCTTCTCGATTTATTTCTTGAATTTTGGAAACAATCCGGACTTGAAAATCATTCTAGAAAGTCGTTTTTCACTCATGTCGAGTTTCGAGCTCAAAACTTTTATTCATTAAAACTAATGTATCTTTCAAACGGTAAATCCGATTTCGACGTATGAATATGCGTTTCGAAGCTAATTTTTGGCCGGATGGAATGGTTATACTTCCAGACACTCACCTTCACGTTTGGTCAGTGAGAATACCGAAATACCCTCCAGCAGCCCCTATTTTGTTTCATGAATGATGAAGCTTCCAAGAGAAGACATCCACTTTTGCTCTCATACCCTTACCTCAAGTTTATTTCCAATGTGAGGGGCTTCCCAACACCTATAAATAGAGCTCTCATGCCATTCATTTTCCTTGCTCAATGTTGTGTTAACAACTCCCTTTCTTTCTTCCTCCTCCCCCTCTTTGCCGATCCAAGGCCTCCCCCCCTCTAGGTTTGTAGTTTTATTTTATGTTATGTTTTTATGTTATGTTTTAGTTTAGTTTATGTTTTATGTTATGGTATGTTTATATTATGTTTAGGTTGGGTCTTAGGGTCTTCCCTAAGACATATAGGATTTTATTTTATGCATTTATTATATAGTTTTTATGATATGTTTGTTAGTAGTGAATTATGATTTAATTGTTTAGTATATGCTATGAAATGTTGTGAATTGCTTTAGTATATGGTATGATCATGTTATGGAGCTATTATATGATGATAATTGATGCATGATTATGATATTTAATTTATGTTCAAGCATGTTATGCAATGGAATAGTAACCTATGATCAATTATATCATAACTTGTTACATGTTACTATATGGTCTCAATTGATGAATGTTACATGATTAATGGTCTTGATATGCTATGACTTATGTCTATGATATGTTATTACATTGTTACAATGTTACATGACTCATATGTTATGACTTGAGCTTATGATATGATATGGATTAATGGAATAGTACTTGATCATATGTTATACACTTTGATAGTGTTACATGTTATAACCTAAGATAGAATAGTGTTTCATAACTTGATGTTATGCTTTAATTAGACCTCTTAACCATAGGTTATGCCTTTAACCTAGATCACACTTGCTTATAATAACATGAACTTGAACTATAGGTTATAATCAAGATCATAATTGAATTAGGGTGTGTGTGTGCATGCCGTGTGTGTGTGAGTGTGCTCGTGTGTGTGCATGAGTGTGTGTTTAGTGTGTGGGTTTGACCCGACCCTTTGACCCGACAAGTGAATAGTAACCTGTGAATAGTAATCCGTGAATAGTAATCTGGAATAGTAAACGTGAATAGTACTTTTGAATAGTAAAAGTGAATTAAAACTTGTGCTTTCTTAATAGACATTTACACTTAGGGTTTTCAAATCCGGGGTCTAAAATGTGATTTCAAAATGTGTTTTCTTTCGAGAACTTGTTTTATAACCTAAGGTTTTGCGATAGGATTCATAATTTGATTAATTCCTAATCGATTATAGTAAGATCATAGTCCCACGTTAATGATAACTCACTTTAAGGATTCCTTTATGTGTTATCCTTCTCTAATACCTTAAATGGTATTACTCTCTTTTCATTACATGTTATGTACTTGTTTTATATGTTTATGTGCATCGTGATAGAAGTGTGTCTTAGCTCACCTTAGTACACACTTACAGGAGTTAAGGTTGAGCACCGGAATCCCCAGGGCACTGCATAATCTGTCCTACCTACTGTTACTAATAGGTGAGGTGAGGTTATAAATGTTTCCAACTGGAACCATGAATACTTAATGATTTAATCGTTTTGAGACTCTAAGTCTAGTGCTTTACATTCTTATTTTGAAATACCCTTTATAAGGGATGATTCTTCAAAGAACCCAATCGTATTAGTTATTCATTGATCAAAGGCACATGTTTTCAAAGTATAGCATCAATGGTTCATGTTTTCAAAGTATAGCATCAATGGTTCATGTTTTCAAAGTATAGCATCAATGGTTCAATGTTTTCAAAGTAATGCATCAATGGTTCATGTTTTCAAAGTAATGCATCAATGGTTCAATGTTTTCAAAGTATTGCATCAATGGTTCAATGGTTCAATGTATATGTTCAATGGTTCATACATTCGGATTTATTCTGGATGTCATCAATGGTGCAATCAATCAATGGTTAATGGTATGGGCCCGGCGGTTATGTGTAGAGGTGATGTTCGGGAGGTGAGCGCCAACGACATCACTAATACCGGCCGCCACACTAGGCGATTGACACCGACTTTAATCAGGAGGTTTGGTTAAGTCAGGACAATTGTCGGGAATGGACCGCAAATCTATTCCCAAATCAATGGTTAATGGTCACCTAGGGGTCGCTCCCCGAAGTGAAACTTGGTGGAGGATGGTGCATGTGTGTATGTGTTAGGGTGTTGTTGATCTCGGTCCGACACCCTATTAATGGTCATGTTTTCTGGAGTAAGGATGGAGAAGCCTAGCTTGCGGGCATCAATGTTTTCATAAAGTTGGTTCATATCTTGCAAAGTTGTTCCCTACCCTTATCCCGTTTTATGAAAATCATATGAACCAAATCATAGCATATGTGTGCGCGTGTGACAGCATTCATGAAAGTGTTTTGAAAACTCTCATTACATATAGCATTGCATCAAAGGGTTTTATCACTTGAACTATTCTTAAGTTCTTCTTCAAAGCTTTGCATTAAAGGTTTTACCTTGTGAACTTCACTTCAAACGTTTACTTTAAGTACTTTCTTTTAAAGATATCCCTCACTTAGTCACTTTGACTAATACCTCTACCTGTTTTCTGGCCTCATGGTTTCAGGTCTTGCAGCCGCAGTCTAGAGGTATCTTGAAGCTCTAGAGTGTTCATTTTGTTTGAGTCAGGACTTTACTTTATTAATCTATTTTGTGTCATGCATATGTTATATGGCTGCATTGATACTTTACCTTATGTTTTTGTAATAATCCTTCTGCTACTTGGATACTGCTGCAATTGCTATCTTATGCTCCCGTGACAACGTTCAATTGATACAGTAATGTTAATAGTCTCTTCTGCTTAACGATCAGTACTTGCTTGTTTATATGCCATCACGCACATGTTTTGAAAAGTTTTAAAATACTCTGATTTTCCGCTGCATAAGCCACATAGTTAAACACTATTATTGTTAATCGTTAATGGATATGCCGTTCGCTGGGGTATTTCTTGAGTGATGGCTCACACCATTACTTGAGGGGTGCTTCAGTGCGGGGGTTGGGGCGCCGCTCTCTACCAGCAAAGTGGGGGCGCTACAGCCTGAAGTGGTATCAGAGCGCCAGGTTAAGTAAGAAGAGACTTGACCTGGATTGCTCACATCATGGAAGCTTGTTTGACGTTGCATGGTTCTATCTTCTAGCATTCATATCCGTGGTTCTCTGTATGGCCATGGCAGTTTAGCTACATCTCGATCCTAACTAGCAGCAGATAGACGAGGCCTTTTTCAAGCAGTTCGAGGCTTCACGTACTGTGGTTGTTTCTCACCGAGGAGGTACTCACTTCTATACTTGGCGTCAACCAAAGAACAGAGACAGGACTAAGAGCAGTCTGATAGAGGTAATGATGGATCTGATGATGATGAGGCTGATCTAGTAGGACATGGACAGGATTGTTTTGCGAAGGGGATGTATAGCTTTGGTAGAAGATCCCCGAATTTTGGCACCACAGATGATGGATTTCAGACAACATGGAAGCACAAGAGGTATTTTGCACTTGGTTTGGATGAATGGTAAGGCCTGAATAGGAGTCGACTCGATGGTATCGGGTCCTCCTTATTTTAAATTTTGTTTAAAAATGTGGCCTAATGTAGAAAATTTTTCCAAACCTTACACGTTTATGACACATTCGGCTTTATGTTGGATATCTGTTTACTGTTTTCCATAACTGTCATTGCATAAGTCTTAGAGTTGCTTCAAGATACCATTAGGGTCGTTATAGGATCATGCCATTTCATTTATTGTTATCATACTTGATATGTTATACATGTTCATGAATTGTCAATGGTAATGGATAATGGAATAATGGATCAATGTTGATATGTTGTTCATGCTTATAAGTTGCTCTTGCTTATGTGGTAATGGATAATGGATAATGGAATAATGGATCAATGTTGATATGTTGTTCATGCTTATAAGTTGCTCTTGCCTATGTGGTAATGTGATAATGGATTATCGTTGATATTTTGTTGTGGGAATGTGTTATTCTCATGATTATATGTGACTACGTGGAAATGTGAATACGTGGTTACCAATTATGTGAATCATCCTTACTGTCATGCATTATACACATGTCTAAATGCGTGAAACTTCAGTATCATCATGCCACCAAGAAGAGCACCACGTAATCGCGTACCGCCATCGCCACCCCAAAGAGAAGTCACGCCACAACGGGATCTTACACCGCCAAGGGATGTTACGCCACCACCTCCTAGAAGGGAGGAAGTTCCTGATTTAGCTGATGTGTTGCGACAATTCGTGAGGGCTTGCAATTCTCCTAATGGGAAAACACTAGAAAAGTTTCTAAGAATGAACCTGCCTAAGTTTTATGGCGAACCCAACGACTTGAAGGCTGAAAACTGGTTAACTAGTCTCGAAAAGATCTTTGAAGCTATGGATATCAACCCTGAAGATCGTGAACGAGTTCAGTATGCTGCATTTCTGATGGAAGGAGCGGCGTTTAACTGGTGGAGGCATACTCAACACATGTAGACAGAGAACAACGTTGATGGAAACTGGACTGAGTTTGTGAAGGAGTTTCAGCAGAAATACACTCCTCAGGTAACACGTGATGCAAGAGAAGCTGAATTTATGAATTTGGTCCAAGGATCTATGAACGTGATGGAGTATGAAGCTAAGTTTGTTAGGCTGATCAAGTATGCACCCCACATTCTGAGTGATGAACGTCGTAAGACTAAAAGGTTCATTGATGGTCTGAAACCTGAGCTCCGTTGGGCACTAGCTTCTTTGGATGACGAGACCTACACTAGAGCAGTTGATAGAGCATTGAAGGTCAAGGCGGCCCATAAGGATATCCGGATGACCGTTAGTCGTCAAGAGCCTTCTAGCCCTAAGACTTTTCAAGGAACAAAGCGACCTGCCGGATCCTCCTTTCAAGGAACCGGGAAGAAACCAATGATGGCACTGCAACAACAACAAAGGGCACCTCAGCAGTATGAAACAACTCAGCCCACTCAAGAGGAGATAGTCTGTGACTACTGTAGCCGTAAAGGGCACACTGAGGAAAATTGTCGTAAGAAGAATGGTCAGTGTTATTGGTGTGGTTTCCCTGAGCATATACGTGAACATTGTCCTACCAGGATTAAAAGATTTGGGGTTCAAGACAAGGGTAAATCGGTGGTGGGTACGACGAGCACACCAGTGGTTAAAGGCAGAGCATATGCAATGGATGGTAATGAGGAGGTTGATCCTTCGCCTGATGTGGAAGGTACTGTGCACATTCTTAACACGCCAGTTAAGGTCTTATATGACCCTGGTGCCATGCATTTTCATTGCATCTAATTTATGTGCGCATTATAATTTCCACTTGAATAATTGTCATATAAAATTTGAAGTAAGTTCTCCTTTGGGGACTTACCTCGTTACGGATCAAGTATATAAACGCTGCCCTATATGCATTGGTAATTGCTACTACCTGTCAAATCTCATTGAGTTACCTATGACGAGATATGGAATCATCCTTGGAATGGATTGGTTGTTTAAGTACCATGTTAATTCGGATTGTTACAAGAAGGAAGTCATCTTGGAAGAGTTGAGAAAAACAATTGGACAACATTTTGGTGTTTGTAAAGGCACTAGAGGAGCACGCCGAGCATATCTGAATTGTGCTGAGCACTTTGCTGGATCACAAGCTATATGCCAAGTTCAGCAAATGCGAGTTTTGGCTAGAAAGAGTTACATTTCTCGGACACATCATTTTCAAAACCGGAGTTAAAGTAGATCCATCAAAGTCGAAGCAGTGATGGAGTGAAAGACACCGAAGAAATGGTTCACTCGAATTGAGAAAGGTGGTAAATTAAACCCAAGATATGTTGGAGTCTTCCAGATAATGGAACGAGTTGGAGAAACTACTTACAGATTAGATTTACCTGCAAGTCATACAACGATCCACAATGTATCCTATATATCTCAGATTCGCAAGGGGTTTTGGATGAAAAAGAGATAGTACCAGTGGAAGAATTACCGACAGAACCAAACTTGACTTATGTGTTGAAACCGGTGAAGATCTTAGATACAAGATTCCAGGAGTTAAGGAATAAGAAGATTCCTTTGGTAAAAGTCCTTTGGAAGGAACATGGTACAGAAGAGGTAATGTGGGAAACAGAGGATAAGATGCAGAAACATTACCCCGAGCTGGTTGCAGAAGAATCTGAGGACAGATTCTCTTTAAGGAGGGGTGATTGTAACAGCCCAAAACAGGGCCTGGAAGAAAATGGTAAACTAAGGGCATTGGTAAAGCGTTTATAGACCGTGATCCAAGTTTATAAACCTTCATGCATTGCATTCTTACATGAAATTCGTGCTCATATGTGATCTGACATGTTTTAAGGGGGAATTCTTGACCTTCGATACAATTTACTATTCATCACCCGAGCCTACCTTGTTCATATTGTTACTGGAACCCTAGAGGTTCATATCACATGTTTTCCTATCCTTTGAACTTGTTTTCCAAGCTCCGGAAACCTTTCTTGAACCATAAGGGCATGTTGGGAACTTACCGACCAAAGTTACTATTCATCTGAAAATGAGCTTTTGATTCTGATATGTTTCCTACCCAAGTTTGTAGTCAAATTGATCCTTGAGTCGAGACGAGTCTATTGAAATCAATCTTGACTTGAAAATCTATTCCGAACTTCGTTTTATTGAAAATGTTTACGAAAACCCTAGTTCACTATTTCTACTATGAACGGTTTTCATTCGGAAAATGTTTTCTCTTCGGATTTGCACTACATGAGTTATTTCAAGATTTTTGAGATGTTTTACAACTCTTGATTCAAACCCTAGCTTGAAATTTTGAAGCGTACGTTTGTACGTAAGAATTCACTATTCATTCTACGTTTTCAACTTTCTATCGATAAAACGTTTTATAGTCGATTTTGGACTCAAAACGCTTCTCGATTTATTTCTTGAATTTTGGAAACAATCCGGACTTGAAAATCATTCTAGAAAGTCGTTTTTCACTCATGTCGAGTTTCGAGCTCAAAACTTTTATTCATTAAAACTAATGTATCTTTCAAACGGTAAATCCGATTTCGACGTATGAATATGCGTTTCGAAGCTAATTTTTGGCCGGATGGAATGGTTATACTTCCAGACACTCACCTTCACGTTTGGTCAGTGAGAATACCGAAATACCCTCCAGCAGCCCCTATTTTGTTTCATGAATGATGAAGCTTCCAAGAGAAGACATCCACTTTTGCTCTCATACCCTTACCTCAAGTTTATTTCCAATGTGAGGGGCTTCCCAACACCTATAAATAGAGCTCTCATGCCATTCATTTTCCTTGCTCAATGTTGTGTTAACAACTCCCTTTCTTTCTTCCTCCTCCCCCTCTTTGCCGATCCAAGGCCTCCCCCCCTCTAGGTTTGTAGTTTTATTTTATGTTATGTTTTTATGTTATGTTTTAGTTTAGTTTATGTTTTATGTTATGGTATGTTTATATTATGTTTAGGTTGGGTCTTAGGGTCTTCCCTAAGACATATAGGATTTTATTTTATGCATTTATTATATAGTTTTTATGATATGTTTGTTAGTAGTGAATTATGATTTAATTGTTTAGTATATGCTATGAAATGTTGTGAATTGCTTTAGTATATGGTATGATCATGTTATGGAGCTATTATATGATGATAATTGATGCATGATTATGATATTTAATTTATGTTCAAGCATGTTATGCAATGGAATAGTAACCTATGATCAATTATATCATAACTTGTTACATGTTACTATATGGTCTCAATTGATGAATGTTACATGATTAATGGTCTTGATATGCTATGACTTATGTCTATGATATGTTATTACATTGTTACAATGTTACATGACTCATATGTTATGACTTGAGCTTATGATATGATATGGATTAATGGAATAGTGCTTGATCATATGTTATACACTTTGATAGTGTTACATGTTATAACCTAAGATAGAATAGTGTTTCATAACTTGATGTTATGCTTTAATTAGACCTCTTAACCATAGGTTATGCCTTTAACCTAGATCACACTTGCTTATAATAACATGAACTTGAACTATAGGTTATAATCAAGATCATAATTGAATTAGGGTGTGTGCGTGCATGCCGTGTGTGTGTGAGTGTGCTCGTGTGTGTGCATGAGTGTGTGTTTAGTGTGTGGGTTTGACCCGACCCTTTGACCCGACAAGTGAATAGTAACCTGTGAATAGTAATCCGTGAATAGTAATTTGGAATAGTAACCGTGAATAGTACTTTTGAATAGTAAAAGTGAATTAAAACTTGTGCTTTCTTAATAGACATTTACACTTAGGGTTTTCAAATCCGGGGTCTAAAATGTGATTTCAAAATGTGTTTTCTTTCGAGAACTTGTTTTATAACCTAAGGTTTTGCGATAGGATTCATAATTTGATTAATTCCTAATCGATTATAGTAAGATCATAGTCCCACGTTAATGATAACTCACTTTAAGGATTCCTTTATGTGTTATCCTTCTCTAATACCTTAAATGGTATTACTCTCTTTTCATTACATGTTCTGTACTTGTTTTATATGTTTATGTGCATCGTGATAGAAGTGTGTCTTAGCTCACCTTAGTACACACTTACAGGAGTTAAGGTTGAGCACCGGAATCCCTAGGGCACTGCATAATCTGTCCTACCTACTGTTACTAATAGGTGAGGTGAGGTTATAAATGTTTCCAACTGGAACCATGGATACTTAATGATTTAATCGTTTTGAGACTCTAAGTCTAGTGCTTTACATTCTTGTTTTGAAATACCCTTTATAAGGGATGATTCTTCAAAGAACCCAATCGTATTAGTTATTCATTGATCAAAGGCACATGTTTTCAAAGTATAGCATCAATGGTTCATGTTTTCAAAGTATAGCATCAATGGTTCATGTTTTCAAAGTATAGCATCAATGGTTCAATGTTTTCAAAGTAATGCATCAATGGTTCATGTTTTCAAAGTAATGCATCAATGGTTCAATGTTTTCAAAGTATTGCATCAATGGTTCAATGGTTCAATGCATATGTTCAATGGTTCATACATTCGGATTTATTCTGGATGTCATCAATGGTGCAAGCAATCAATGGTTAATGGTATGGGCCCGGCGGTTATGTGTAGAGGTGATGTTCGGGAGGTGAGCGCCAACGACATCACTAATACCGGCCGCCACACTAGGCGATTGACACCGACTTTAATCAGGAGGTTTGGTTAAGTCAGGACAATTGTCGGGAATGGACCGCAAATCTATTCCCAAATCAATGGTTAATGGTCACCTAGGGGTCGCTTCCCGAAGTGAAACTTGGTGGAGGATGGTGCATGTGTGTATGTGTTAGGGTGTTGTTGATCTCGGTCCGACACCCTATTAATGGTCATGTTTTCTGGAGTAAGGATGGAGAAGCCTAGCTTGCGGGCATCAATGTTTTCATAAAGTTGGTTCATATCTTGCAAAGTTGTTCCCTACCCTTATCCCGTTTTATGAAAATCATATGAACCAAATCATAGCATATGTGTGCGCGTGTGACAGCATTCATGAAAGTGTTTTGAAAACTCTCATTACATATAGCATTGCATCAAAGGGTTTTATCACTTGAACTATTCTTAAGTTCTTCTTCAAAGCTTTGCATTAAAGGTTTTACCTTGTGAACTTCACTTCAAACGTTTACTTTAAGTACTTTCTTTTAAAGATATCCCTCACTTAGTCACTTTGACTAATACCTCTACCTGTTTTCTGGCCTCATGGTTTCAGGTCTTGCAGCCGCAGTCTAGAGGTATCTTGAAGCTCTAGAGTGTTCATTTTGTTTGAGTCAGGACTTTACTTTATTAATCTATTTTGTGTCATGCATATGTTATATGGCTGCATTGATACTTTACCTTATGTTTTTGTAATAATCCTTCTGCTACTTGGATACTGCTGCAATTGCTATCTTATGCTCCCGTGACAACGTTCAATTGATACAGTAATGTTAATAGTCTCTTCTGCTTAACGATCAGTACTTGCTTGTTTATATGCCATCACGCACATGTTTTGAAAAGTTTTAAAATACTCTGATTTTCCGCTGCATAAGCCACATAGTTAAACACTATTATTGTTAATCGTTAATGGATATGCCGTTCGCTGGGGTATTTCTTGAGTGATGGCTCACACCATTACTTGAGGGGTGCTTCAGTGCGGGGGTTGGGGCGCCGCTCTCTACCAGCAAAGTGGGGGCGCTACAGGTGAGTTGAACTAATATCAAGTGTACACCTAAGATTGGGATCTTGGACTGTAGTACCAGTCAGGATAAGAGAATTGATCATGGAAGCAGGATTGAATTGTCATTTAAGTATTGGATTTCGAGGATTTCAATGTTCGATGCTTTGGGTGGAGGAATCTCCAACATCAAATCGAGTGTTGAAACGGATCACTACCATGGAAGATTCCCGAACAATAGTGAACGGTACACTTAATCATGCATATCACATGCATCATGAATTTTATTGTTGTTGTATTTGATTTCTTTTTGATTGAAATTTGGTGGTATATAAGTGTTAGTTATGTGATTAACGTGATTCTACTTGCTCTATGTGACATTTATGTGAATGTTTTACAATTTGTTCTCTTGAATCGTTGTTTTGTGTGTGTGTGAGAGACGGGGTTCTCTCATTTCTTGTTTGAGAGACGGGGTCCTCTCATTTCTTGTGGAGAGACGGGGTGCTCTAATTTTGTGTTAGGGAGACGGGGCTCTCTCATTACTTGTCTAAGAGATGGGGCTCTCTTGTTGCTTGTGCATAATTTTAAAACTCTGTATCATTTTAGGGGGGGTGTGGGGAGAGAATTGGAACGCCCCGTTTTTTCATTTATGCATTATGTTACATTATATTAAATTTCTTAACATTATATGTAATATATTCTTATGCATTTATATGAATTATCATTAACGTGGAATTTACGTGAATTAATTGATAACGTGCTTAATTGCTATTATGTGACTTTAATTGATCATTTCATAAATTTATGGACTTAATTGCATAATATGTATTGGAATTATTTGATTAATTGTCTAGAGAAGGAACTTGTGTGCATGAATTCAAATATCTTAGGGACTTATGTGCAAATTGTGATGAGTCATGCAATGTCTTGGAAGACTTTATAAAATATCTTATGCATTTCATATTTCTCATTTCATTCATCATTTTCATCCAATATTCACACACACTCACACACGCTAAATCACGTTTCCAACACCAAGAGAAAGAGGAAGAGATTTCACCAATTACAAGCTTGATTTCAAGGAAGAAATTACATAAGTTAGAGCATCATCATCATACCATCATTTCTCCTTTCTTTCTTTAATTCAAGGTAGATTGAGACTTTGTTTAAATTCTTGAATTGATGCGTGAAGTAGGGTTTGTAACGCCCCGACTTTTCAGTCGTAAAGGTATGACGTATGTATTTACCAAGTTGCGCGAACTAATTGTTTATAAGTGTTAAATATTTAAATTTTTATTATAAATTGTTATCATTTTATTTTATTTCATTTTTATGTTATTTATAATATTGCATTTCGTTAATTTAATATTTTATTTTGTTAATTAAGTGTTTAATGTTAATTAAATTATAACCTTAATTATCTGAATTAATTTTAAAAATCCGTTGACTTTTCTTTAATTTAAAATAGAATTTAAATCTTGGTTTTAATTTATAATGTATGAAATTATTAAGGTTATGCGCATGAATGTTTATTTGTGCTTCGTTCTTATATGAAATGATATCGAAATGTCGTGGAAATTTAGTATGTCGTAAATTTATGTGTTATGAACATGTCTATATGCTCGGTTTATGTTTTCGAACTCGTTTGACGTGGTAACGAATTTAATTTGATTTGTGGAACCAAATCGGGGGTTAACGAGCAATTAGCGCACAGTTGGTTTCGTATGTGATATCTTGAGCTCGGGAACTCGGATTCGAGTTCCGTCAACTTCGTTGAACTCGTATCGAAGATTCCAGTTTAATGAACTTAGCCTTATAATTTTCCTAAATCGTTTGAACCTTTGAAATCCAACCGAAAAACGAAATGGCACCAAAATTGCCACATTTTATTAAATGGCCCTATCTTGTTCAAACCTTAACCAAATTAACTATGGTTGGAGTCCTTGTAACCCTAGTTCAGCCCACTATCTTCCCATACTCATCCCCAACTGAACATATCCTCACACAAGCAAGAAAACTCAGCAAAATTCCCAGCATTCCAATTTTTCCGTCACTTTGCCATTTCAGGAGATTTTGGAGCTCAAATCTCTTTCAACTTTCATCCAATCAACAAGGTGAGTTAGGATTATGTTATCCATGCATCTCTGGTCATTGTGATCCCTTCATCCCTAATTCTGAGTCAGTTTTCATGTGGTTTTGATGCTTTGAGTGAATAGTTAGGTTTTAGAGTGTTTTGATGAATTCTTGAATTCCTTTGACTTATAACTTGTTTTGGTGCTATATATATAATTCTTTTCCCTCATTTATGACTGAGTATGCTTGTATTAGTTGGTGGTTAAGAGTTGGATGAGATATCATTAATGAAATTGTTATGGATTAAATGAACTTCCAACTGATTTTTTTCTTTCCCTCACTTCTCTAACTGCTGCTAGCTTTTGTGATTTATTTTGATGTCAAATGCTACTTCTTTTTACCTTATTTGCTAAAGGAGTGATGGTTGATTGATCATATAATGTCTTGCTCTGTTTTTTTTGGTTTTGCCCCTGTTTTCCCTCACGAAAACTACTGCTTATTTCTTGTTTCTGCTGCGTGTTTTCTAGCTGGAATTGCTGAGCATTTGTTGCCTTTATTTCCTTATTATGTTGGCATGAATTGGTTGTAGTTTTTGAGCTTGTCTTGGCCTGGTTTTCCTTTCCATTTTTCCTTCCCCTGTTTCGTTATTTGTTGCGGTTGCTGCCTGTTTGCTGTTGTAATACTCTCCCCGGGCGGGGAGAGTTTGTTTTTGAAAGTACCCGGCCGGGTACCCCTGATGCAGTAGCTTCTGCATCTTCTTTCCCTGGCCGGGGAAGTTGGTTTTGAGAAACTACCCGGGCGGGTAGACTGCCGCTGCTGTTTCTGTTTCTTTCTTTCTTTCTGGCTACTTCTGTTCTTTCTTGTTTTGCTGTGTGTGTGCGTCTATATATATAGATCTGCTGCTGCTGTTTTTCTTCATTGTTGCAGTGTGTGTGCGTATGGATAGGTACATAATCTGCTGCTGCTTTCTTCTCTTTTGAGCTGTGTGTGGTTCGTAGTATATATATATATATATGTATTTAGCTAAATTGTATGCATGCATGTAACTGGTGTGATACCCCGAACGGAGGGCCCCACATCCCCCGCACCGAGACCCCGGTCCACACATGAAATGGAAGTCCATACATGAACCAAGCTCACGGCGAACGGAGACAGAATAAAAAAAAACAACCTGTTAGGCGGGACTAGACCCTGTACCAATCAATTCAACGAAACAAAGAATACGGAAGCAATGTAATCATGCAATCACTATCCAGTATAAAATTTCAATTCATACAAGAATGTAAATACGGGTTCAACTAATCAGGTAAACCTGTCCCAAATTCAAAACATATGACAACATAAATACGGGTTCCACTAGTGGCCCTAGAAACCTGTCCCGAATTCAATAAAGAAAAAGTGTAATACATTGGCCGACAAGGCCTAAAATAAAGTAGGAAATGTGAATGCGGTACAATGTAGTGTTCAAAACGGGGGAAAATTTTCAAAATTCTCAACATTTCTCAAATCCTAGCAATTCCCAAGTGTAACAAAACATCTAATCATGCAAATATTTAATAAAAAATTATAGCATCCCTAGACTGCTCCCCCAAACTTAATCTTTGCAATGTTCTCATGCAAAAGAAAGAATTAAAGTTCAAGAAAACTCCCTTATTGATTGAAGATCCGGCAACGTGCTAGCAAAGCTTCCAAAACCTGAAATATGTGACTAGAAAACACGGATCAAGTGCAAATGCAATTGGCAATCAACATGCATTCAACAATCAACACACAAGACACAACTTCGAGGTAAGAAGGGGCACATTGCATAAATAATGGAGTTCAAAATAAAGCAAAAAAATAAGTGTATCAAAATAATCCAAACATATTAACGAATATGCCTAAAAAGAATGTCTAAAAATCAGGGGGAAAAAATAATAATAACAGAATCAGGGTGATGGAGGTCCTCTAAAATATTGATTAACACGAGCACAGAACCCTTCAAACTTTGCCTCCAACTGAGCCTCCCACACATCAAATCACTCATCCACATAATGTGCTAGATCCTCAACTTTCGCGATCACGGTGGTCAAATCAGCCCTTAATCCTGCCAATTCTGTGCGAAGGTCTCTCACAGTAACCAGAGTTCCATTAGCTTCCTCGACAACGATTGGCGCGGCACTGCGAAGGATCTCAAACTCATCATTTGGCCTATCAGGAATCTGAGCTAAAAGCTCCCTCGGCACCTCTGTAAGCTCCTCGAAATGAGCCTTACCCCAACTATACATCTCCCAAAGCCTATCTCTATCCCGAATTGGCCACCAATGCAAAATATGCTCCTTGAGTTGTCCACTCTCCTATGCAATAGCCAAGCCTACATTCTCCAAGTATTGTGGACCAATATCATAGCCAAAGTCAACAGGCAACAATCCCTTTGGCCTCCAATGCGTCTCTCGTGTAACAGCCGAAAACCAGCCTGTCGATATTGTCCGTTTTGGGGGGCTAAGCGATACCACCCTCACGGTTTTGTTTCTCCCGCTGGAATTTAAGCCTGAAGGTGCCCAACCAGGAAAAGGCCTCAACAAGGGAAAGGTATCCACCCCCTTATAAAGGAGGCTTTGTTCCCCTCTCCAACCGATGTGGGACAAGCACCTTAGGCTATTACAGTCCACCCCCCTAAGAGGGCCCAACGTCCTTGCTGGCATACCGGCCCGGGCCCCGGCTCTGATACCACTTGTAACAGCCCGAAAACCCGCCTGTCGATATTGTCTGCTTTGGTGGGCTAAGCGACACCACCCTCACGGTTTTGTCTCTCCCACTGGAATTTAAGCCCGAAGGCGCCCAGCCAGGAAAAGGCCTCAACAAGGGAAAGGTATCCACTCCCTTATAAAGGAGGCTTTGTTCCCCTCTCCAACCGATTTGGGACAAGCACCTTAGGCTATTACATCTCGAGCAAACATAGTGACAAACGTGCCATGGGCTATCGTCCCAATAACATTCCCAGCAATCTCCTGAAGCTTCCAAAGGAATTTAGTTGTTCCATCGAACTTGATGCCTTCCTTCATCATGTACATTATTCCTAGCTAGACCAAGACTCGAACAAGAACCTCAAAAGACTCCCGCCTAACGACCACAGAACCTGCAAGACAAGACTAAAAACAACAAGAGGGAGGGGTCAGCCAACTGACGGAGTGAAGGGGGCACACACGCATATATATATATATATATATATATATATATTCAGGAAACCAGGCAAACATAATTCCACTATACGTTTTAGGATTAAATAAACAGGAGACAGGAATCAGGATTAAATCAATACGTACGGGTGGAATTATGTCAGGGCATGCAAGTCACGTAAACGAGATATAATATGCATGTGTCGATATCCGTACGCCTCTGTTGATGCCCATATTACCTATACGATCCACGAGCTCTGGTGCTGAACAGGGACTGAGACATACCAGAGGTTACGGATATCTATGCTTAATATTTTAGGGGACCCGGCGAGAACGGGTATTTATTCCATCCTGGACTCCACTTTTCACTTATTAAATGACAAGTATAAGCAGGTAATCAGGAAACAAGCACGAAACAGGAGTTATAATTAATTATCAGGCGGGAAAAACAAATATAAATTAATCTCCTTTCTCCGGGTGCAACGTGGCCGGTAGCTAACCTCCACATCCGCGCATCAGGGTGATCTTCGGGTTCATGACTCCCTCAGATCGGAGCCCCATCTCCCACCAAACCTCCTGGTGGTTATCCGGGTAGTCCAACAGGATGGGACCTGTGCAAGAGTTCACCGTCGGCCCGATGCCTCCCCGGTTCCCTCAATACACAAGCCCCTGGGCCCTAGGAACAGGTACAAGATCCACACCGGCTAGCCCAGCGCTAGGAAAGCCGGGGGCAATCAGGAATATCTCGCAAAACAGGCTAGGATTAACATTATGCAGTTTATAAATCATTTCCGGTACATAGCCGGTATAAAAGATATGGTTAACTTTAATATGAAAACCATTTGGCATACTTTTAATTCATGCAAGGTTATAGGTCGTTTATAAAGAAAACCCTCACCTCCAAGTGCAAGAAAGACCAAGAGAAGGACCACGAAATCGGAAAGTCTCCACCGAGGAGATCACTGTGCAAGAAGGACAATACTCGTGAGACAAGACTCAAAATGGAACCAAGTAGGACGCACGGTGATGTTCATGAAGTGGTGCATCATGTTATGGCATGATTCAATAAGCATTAAATCATAATTATGTCATGAAATGGTGTGATCGTGTTCATGAGCACAAGTAATGTCATTTAGACACATAAATGATTTAATCATTCAATTAGGCATGTATATAATTCATGTAAGTCAAATAAGAGGTCGAGGAGGTGAAAGGAAAGCGATAAAACGGGTTCTGGCAAAGTTTGGCAAAAGCTAACAGTTTTTGGAAATACGCAAGTGGAAGGAAAACTGGAAGATCTCGAGTTATAGAAGTAGGAATTGAGTTTTGTATCTTAGAGATGAAACTAGACACATAGACCTTTAAAATGGTATGTGGCTCGACTCGTGGTTCAAAGTGAGGTGAAAATGGCGTAGACTCGAAGTTGGGTGAAGGCAGATTGTCGGTAACGTGGGCGACACCAAAAAGAATTGATTATATCTTAGAAATGAGATAAGAAATTGAGTTGATTCCAGTTGGAGGTTGTTCTAGACTTCAAGAGGTTTCTAACGGCTCAAAAATCAGGTCAATCGGAGGTCGTATGAGGGAGTACCCGGCCGGGGAAAAACAATACAGAAATGCTTCTGGACTAAAGTACCCGCCCGGGTACTTTTTAGTGGGAAAAACTACCCGCCCGTGTAGTCACTCAGGGCTGGAAAAAGGATCAGAAACAGGGGCTAATCGAGGGAGGAAGCAAAAATGATCAAAACCACCTCAAAACCCAACCAAATGCAATGAAAATCAAGGCATAAGTTCATGTAAACATGCTCTATCATATATCTCAAATTCAAGCCATGAAACCAAGTATATATCAAGTTACCATTTTCATGCTTTTAAGCTTCATCAATGGTGATTCACTCAAGCTTCAACTAACAAACTAAAAACCACCAAATATGCATCATATACGCTCATAAGAACAACATATATCAAGCTTGAAGCAAGGTAATCAAAGCACAAAGCAAATTCTCAATTTTTGACATATTGGCAATATTCATCATCTTCTTCATATTCATGGAAGCAAGCAAGAGAAATGAGATTCAATCGGGAGAAAACGAGCACGTAATGAGAGGATCACATATCTTACCTTGAATCTTCGATCGGTTGGTGAGATTTCACAAGCTTGAGCTAAAGCTTGAAGGGCCAAATAGGGAGGGTTTCTTCTTCTCCCTTGTTGCCTTGTTTCCAACGTGAAAGTGAGGGAGAGAGATGAACTTGGCTCCTTTTTGGGGCTGAGTTAAACGGGTCGGATCAAAAGGGATCCGGTCCACTCGGATCGGATTTTAAAACGGTAGGGGTATCAAAGGGCTCAAGAAAATTAAAAATGTTAATTCATTGAATCCGAATCACCGAAACAAACTCAATGGTAAGGTTAGAATTCCAATCCGAATTCCCGAGCTCAAGGTAGCCACGAAGGGCCCAAAACACCCTAATTATAATTAGGTCCCAAACGAACAATTATTGGACAATTGAGTCCAAGTACAATTAATAAATTCTAATGTGCACATAATAAAATTACACGTTGACATGTTGGCATGTGACGTCACATAAATCACATAATTACTGAATTAAACTCTCTCGCGACGTCGTACCTGGCTTACCGGAAAAATGGGGTGTCACAAGCTCTCCCCCTTAAGAAGGACCTGTCCTCAGGTCCACTGCCTCGAGTACTGGACTCTAAGCAAAACCTCTCCGTGTTCATCCCACGCGGGGTTCGCGACATCCCACAGGAATTAGTTCAGCGAAGGGTCTTCAAGCACAAGGGTCTTCACCTCAAGCTACTCACAAACTTGATCCGATAATGAGTAGTCAGAACGTCTCGCACACTAGGAGGGTCATAAAAGATTCAACTCCCACCGTTTGAGTCCATCCAAACCATCCCACAACTCGGCATCACGAGTGGATTAGTTAACGAACCTCCACCACTCGTTCTCCAATCCCGGGTCTTCTATCAACTCATCAACTTCACGGATTGAAGTTGGTTTCTTGAACGGCTATTAGCTCTAAATAGGATCTCCAAAGACCCGTTGTAAAGTCCGTTGCACGGCACGACCCTCGTCTTACCGTGTTACTAAGGCACTCACTCACTCCAAAAGCAACTAACAAACGATTACACACAACAGGAATTAAGGAATGCATGATGCACGTGATATGTATGGTTAATGTACCGTTCACCATTGTTTGGAGGTTCTTCATTGTAGTGAATCTGATATCTACTTGATTTCTTTGTTGAAGGTTCCTTTGCTCGTAGTGGGAAGCTTTAAGATTGCACGATGTGTCAATATTAGAACAACCACCCGGTCCCATCCTTGATCAATTTCCTTTCTCTACCAAACTTTACGATTTGCAGTCTCGCAATTAATTCTCTTATCCTTATTAAATACCATGGTCCGAAGTCCCGATCTTAGAAGTCTCTTGATCTTAATCCAATTAACACATTCTTCACCATGAATCACATACGCCCTTCCTCGGCTACCCGAGTTTGTCCCTAATAGTTGTTAAGTATAGAGATTAACTCGACTTCTCTTGTTCACTACCTTGCTTACCAATTCTTATAAATCCTCCATAGCTCCATCATCAGATAGCTCACATCGAAAATTCAAAATTATACTCGATTTATCCGTACTCGGCCTTGTTATTTCAAATCTATAACTTCATCTCTCAGCCACTTATTCTTTCCTCTGTCCTCTTAGAAACTTTATCTTTGTCGATCTTGGGAGATTGAGTTTGTATAGGTCCCATAGTAAAACCAATAAGGTAGACTTGTATCCATATTGTCGATTCGATTCTCGACCATTCCTTGTATGGGTATTTTCATCTTCCAAAGTACTTATTTATGTCGTTGTTGCTCTTGCATTTCCATTGTTCCTTCTAGTAGCGATCCACTTGGGCACATTAAAGAATTTTAAATCATCTTCGGTCATGCTCTCCCCCTTAAAAACTTCTATCCCAATTCCTTGAACTCGTTCTATTACTTCTCGACTTAGCTCCCTCGGTGTAAATGATCCTAGCTAAGTTATTTGTACGGTGAAAGTGGTCATATTCACTTTGGAGTGATCCGTAGAGAGAACAATCTATTTCCTTTGTTTAAATCCAATTCTACTTTCCCGAGCCTTGGTATTTCCTCTTTCCTTCCTCAAACTCTGCAATCCAAAATTCTTCTTACCTTGATTCAACAATGACTCGGTTGAAGTAACACATGCCGAATGAGTTTGGAGGAAAAATTCCTATCAAGTAAACACTGTACAATGGCTGATGGGTTAAGATGCCAATGCACGTACCATTTAATTATGCAACACATTAGGGCAATCAGGGCAAATAAAGATGCACAACGCATATAATTAAAGAAGAGTAAAAATAATTCAAAATGGCGTATGATGCACGTGCCATGATTGTTTTGAACCTGTCACCGTTATGGTAAGTTTTGAACTCAGCAGCTTGTCCTTATTTCTCTAGTCACGGGCTTGCTTGGACTTGTTGATCATTTCTTGTTTTCCCACGGTCTTGAAGATTTCTATGGATCTCCTTGCATCAACTTGTATAACTCCATGGTCCGAGATCACGACCTCTTGAACCCAAATCTTCCTCCTAGTGTCACCTCGAATGAAGTCCCCTTGATTTCCATTATGAATTCGAATCGATAGTAGAACTTGTCGTTTACTTGCTTACACTTGAGCACGTAATCTCCTTCTAAGGATTCTTTGCCTTTCTTTATTGTTTCCATTTGTTGTTCTATATTTCCCACTTCGACCTCACAACACGACAATTCAGCTTGGATTTGGAAGATGAACTCAAATCCTTTCCTAAGCATTGTCACCTTCCATGAACTTGTATTTACCACATTACTTGGCTTTCTCTAACCCCTTCCCTACTCATTTCCATCTTAGTCGAAATCCAAAGCATCTCAGGCCAAACTCTTTCTTACTCGAAACCCGAAGTACCACAAATCACCTCTTCTTTTCCCACAAGTCCAAACATAACTTCCTCCTTGACGATCCCTATTGTTCACCATTCACGATCCTTGTTATATCTTGAATCTTCTATACCGGACTAGAATTCAAATAACTTGATTCACTTGGAAGCTCCTCCTCGACATCCCTTGTTGCTTATCTCTCATCAACCGATTTTACTTTGTGTTCTCTTTATTATCACCACTTATTCACTAATTCGAACCTCGAACTAAAGTACCTTCGAGATTTCTTCATTTCTCTCTTGAACGAATTATCCTAGGGGATTCGGTTGACTAACTTCTATAATATGAGGGTAGGTGTCAATTTTTGTAAAACGTCACTTCACCCCGGATTCACCATCTCCAATAGATTATGCAAGCTTTTCCCCTATACCTCGGTCTCCAATTCCGGATTCTACTTCTGAGTCGTAGCTTAATCGGAGAGGGTCTTGAATCTAAGATTCCTGTATATACTCCCCGGTACGTTCCTTATACTTTCTATACCTGAGAATTGAGCTTATGATAAACCATTGTTGTTGTAGAGATTGGCCGTGGTTTGATATTATCTTCATGCCTATAAATTATAACTCATTCCAAGGATATATGCATACGATTAGTGCATGCTTATGTCACATTTTCAACACGAAAGGCATGAATCTAATGCAATAAGAAGAAATTAATTCAACAAGGTTCAAAAGGAATGCAATTCCGTGCTCAACGTCAATGCAATGCTCACGTTATCAAGTAGTTCCTAAGCCGTACGACCTAGACTCGACACGACACGACACTAGAACTCCGATTTTTACAACCTGGAGCTCTGATACCACCTTAGGATGTGATACCCCGAACGGAGGGCCCCACATCCCCCGCACCGAGACCCCGGTCCACACATGAAATGGAAGTCCATACATGAACCAAGCTCACGGCGAACGGAGACAGAATAAAAAAAAATAACCTGTTAGGCGGGACTAGACCCTGTACCAATCAATTCAACGAAACAAAGAATACGGAAGCAATGTAATCACGCAATCACTATCCAGTATAAAATTTCAATTCATACAAGAATGTAAATACGGGTTCAACTAATCAGGTAAACCTGTCCTAACCTGTCCCGAATTCAAAACATATGACAACATAAATACGGGTTCCACTAGTGGCCCTAGAAACCTGTCCCGAATTCAATAAAGAAAAAGTGTAATACATTGGCCGACAAGGCCTAAAATAAAGCAGGAAATGTGAATGCGGTACAATGTAGTGCTAGCTAGACCAAGATTCGAACAAGAACCTCAAAAGACTCCCGCCTAACGACCACAGAACCTGCAAGACAAGACTAAAAACAACGAGAGGGAGGGGTCAGCCAACTGACTGAGTGAAGGGGGCACACACGCATATATATATATTCAGGAAATCAAGCAGGCATAATTCCACTATACGTTTTAGGATTAAATAAATAGAAGACAGGAATCAGGATTAAATCAATACGTACGGGTGGAATTATGTCAGGGCATGCAAGTCACGTAAACGAGATATAATATGTATGTGTCGATATCCGTACGCCTCTGTTGATGCCCACATTACCTATACGATCCACGAGCTCCGGTGCTAAACAGGGACTGAGACATACCAGAGGTTACGGATATCTATGCTTAATATGTTAGGGGACCCGATGAGAACGGGTATTTATTCCATCTTGGACTCCACTTTTCACTTATTAAATGACAAGTATAAGCAGGTAATCAGGAAACAAGCAGGAAACAGGAGTTATAATTAATTATCAGGCGGGAAAAACAAATATAAATTAATCTCCTTTCTCTGGGTGCAACGTGGCCGGTAGCTAACCTCCACATCCGCGCATCAGGGTGATCTTCGGGTTCATGACTCCCTCAGATCGGAGCCCCATCTCCCACCAAACCTCCTGGTGGGTATCCGGGTAGTCCAACAGGATGGGACCTGTGTAAGAATTCACCGTCGGCCCGATGCCTCCCCGGTTCCCTCAATACACAAGCCCCTGGGCCCTAGGAACAGGTACAAGATCCACACCGGCTAGCCCAGCGCTAGGAAAGCCGGGGGCAATCAGGAATATCTCGCAAAACAGGCTAGGATTAACATTATGCAGTTTATAAATCATTTCCGGTACATAGCCGGTATAAAAGATATGGTTAACTTTAATATGAAAACCATTTGGCATACTTTTAATTCATGCAAGGTTATAGGTCGTTTATAAAGAAAACCCTCACCTCCAAGTGCAAGAAAGACCAAGAGAAGGACCATGAAACCGGAAAGTCTCCACCGAGAAAATCACTGTGCAAGAAGGACAATACTCGTGAGACAAGACTCAAAATGGAACCAAGTAGGACGCACGGTGATGTTCATGAAGTGGTGCATCATGTTATGGCATGATTCAATAAGCATTAAATCATAATTATGTCATGAAATGGTGTGATCGTGTTCGTGAGCACAAGTAATGTCATTTAGACACATAAATGATTTAATCATTTAATTAGGCATGTATATAATTCATGTAAGTCAAATAAGAGGTCGAGGAGGTGAAAGGAAAGCGATAAAACGGGTTCTGGCAAAGTTTGGCAAAAGCTAACAGTTTTTGGAAATGCGCAAGTGGAAGGAAAACTGGAATATCTCGAGTTATAGAAGTAGGAATTGAGTTTTGTATGTTGGAGATGAAACTAGACACATAGACCTTTAAAATGGTATGTGGCTCGACTCGTGGTTCAAAGCGAGGTGAAAATGGCGTAGACTCGAAGTTGGGTGAAAGCAGATTGTCGGTAACTTGGCGACACCAAAAATAATTGATTATATCTCAGAAATCAGACAAGATATTGCGTTGATTCCAATTGGAGGTTGTTCTAGACTTCAAGAGGTTTCCAACGGCTCAAATATCAGGTCAATCGGAGGTCGTATGAGGCAGTACCCGGCCGGGGAAAAACAATACAGAAACGCTTCTGGACTAAAGTACCCCGCCCGGTTACTTTTTAGTGGGAAAAACTACCCGCCTGGGTAGTCACTCAGGGCTGGAAAAAGGATCAGAAACAGGGGCTAATCGGGGGAGGAAGCAAAAATGATCAAAACCACCTCAAAACTCAACCAAATGCAATGAAAATCAAGGCATAAGTTCATGTAAACATGCTCTATCATATATCTCAAATTCAAGCCATGAAACCAAGTATATATCAAGTTACCATTTTCATGCTTTTAAGCTTCATCAATGGTGATTCACTCAAGCTTCAACTAACAAACCAAAAACCACCAAATATGCATCATATACGCTCACAAGAACAACATATATCAATCTTGAAGCAAGGTAATCAAAGCACAAAGCAAATTCTCAAATTTTGACATATTGGCACTATTCATCATCTTCTTCATATTCATGGAAGCAAGCAAGAGAAATGAGATTCAATCGGGAGAAAACGAGCACGTAATGAGAGGATCACATATCTTACCTTGAATCTTCGATCGGTTGGTCGGATTTCACAAGCTTGAGCCAAAGCTTGAAGGGCCAAATAGGGAGGGTTTCTTCTTCTCCCTTGTTGCCTTGTTTCCAACGTGAAAGTGAGGGAGAGAGATGAACTTGGCTCCTTTTTGGGGCTGAGTTAAACGGGTCGGATCAAAAGGGATCCGGTCCACTCGGATCGGATTTTAAAACGGTAGGGGTATCAAAGGGCTCAAGAAAATTAAAAATGTTAATTCATTGAATCCGAATCACCGAAACAAACTCAGTGGTAAGGTTAGAATTCGAATCAGAATTCCGGAGCTCAAGGTAGCCACGAAGGGCCCAAAACACCCTAATTATAATTAGGTCCCAAACAAGCAATTATTGGACAATTGAGTCCAAGTACAATTAATAAATTCTAATGCGCACATTATAAAATTACACGTTGACACGTTGACACGTTGGCATGTGACGTCACATAAATCACATAATTACTGAATTAAACTCTCTCGCGACGTCGTACCTGGCTTGCCGGAAAACTGGGGTGTCACAACTGGTGTGTGCATGAATTTGGTATATGTATGTACGTGATATGTAATATAAATATGTATTTGTTGTTGTATGTTTTTGCATGCATGCATTGTATATATATATTACGTAAGTTTATGTATAAGTATAGGTGTGTGTAGGTATTGTGTTTGTTGTATATATATTTAGTATATATGATTGTATGTATTGTGTTTACATATATTAACAAATAATACGCATGGGATATATATATATTTAATATATATTTATTTATGTTGAATATGTTTTAAATATTATTTAATTTATTTCAATTGATATCTATTTCACGTATTTAAAATACCAATTATTACGTGAACATTCTTATTTATCTTATTTCTAATTGTAAACGTGAAATAGTACATGTTACGATTGTTATATGAAATTCTTAGATTAAATTGTTATGAAATGTGAATTTATGAACTTGAACGAATGAATGAACGAATGGCTTGGTTATATGTTTTAAATGCCTTAATAGTGCACATGAACATTTTCTTGACATAATATCATCCCTTAAGCATTCATATCATATTCATTTCATTGCCGAGCGAAATATATGGTCAAATTGAGTCTCATACCTTTTATTTTGCACAGATTAGGGTACGGTCGGAGACGAGGGCGAGCATTGAGACGCTTATGCCTATCCTTTGCTTTTATAAGGTGGGTTTCTCTTCTAATAGCTATGACAACCCATTATATCCCTTATGTGAAGGATTTAAGCCAAATTAGTATATATATAAAAATCGAGTCATTTGGGTAAATGATTTCAAATGTATGACCCTTTTATTTATCAAGCCTACCTTATGATTTTTTTTTTGGCGAAACATGATTGAAATTGCACGGGCCCAGGGACTTAGTACATGTGGCTATCCGGGGAGGCAAGGGCCGACGGGGATCCCATGTACTAGTTCCAACCAATCTACGGTGATACCGGCTCTCGCTAGGAGGTTTAGCGGGGAATGGGAGCTGAGTGCCCTTGGGGGATTCATGTACCCCCATTGGCCTATGTATGAACCTGTGGTCGTGTCTTGCAAGCCCGTCCACCACCCAGAGGAAGAAGGTGTATATGTATGATTATGAATCGTATGATTGTGCACACAATAATATATGTATGATAATGAATGAATAATGATTATGAATACACAAGGTGTTGGTTGGAGATAATGCACGCCCCCTCGCCAGGGCCACGAATACCCTAATGATTAAATATGATAGTAGTAATCCCGGTGATATCTTCTTTTGTTTTACCCACTTGGGAAAATTACTCTAAAACCTCATTCGGGATTATTGCTTGCATGTATGTGTTTAATTCCTGCGATATTATATCTTATGCCACGTTTTATACCCACCAGTCTCGTTTAGACTGAACCCGGTTTGTTTTCAGGTGTTTTGTGCAGGTATAGGAGTGCTAGGCGGGAATACTAGTCGTCTAGGTCTTGCATTATTGTTTAGCACTTCTTTTCAGTATCTCATATACTCAAGCTCTTATTCCTATTTTTTATATGATCATGTTATGGAGCGTATATGATTTTGTAGGCCGTGTGGCCCTTGAATACATGAATGATTTTGTATATCTATTGTGGAGCTTGGTGGCACATTGTATATAATGTATGTTGATTTTGCTTCCGCTTTTCGTTATTGCTCTGATTTTTATATTATCTTAATCTAGATTGGTTTAAGGGTTAGTCCCGCCTAGCATAGCGTGTGTGTTGTGTCCCCGTTCGCCGTGGATTTGGCACGTGTAGGGACTTCCATTTCATATACGGGTCGGGTCTCGGTGCGGGGGATGTGGTACCTTACGCTCGGGTGCTACATCCTTATGTGGTATCAGAGCCTAGGGTTGTAAAACCCGGGCTCTCGTGTCGTGTCGAGTCAGTTAAGTTGGTCGACTTTAGGAACAACTTGTCAACGTGTTGCATATGCATTGTTTACGTGTGTATGTGCTCTAAATTTTGAATTTTGATTGAATTAACTGCACTCTCATGCATGGACTAAAGATAACATGCATTTCAGTGTTTCTTGGACAGGATGCCTCCACGTAGACAACGTGAGAGATCTCCAGGACGACGCCGTCATCATGATCGATCTCCTACACCACAACCACAAGCCCCTCCAATGGATATGGGGAATTTCATGGAAGTAGTTTTTAATTATGTCGAGCATCGGAGAGCTCAAGCTCCCCCACCACAACAAGCAGAACAACCGGTTCCTCCACCAAACAATACTAATAGGGATTCTCATGGGGTGTTTCTGAGCTACAACCCCCCTCGGTTTTCCGGTTCCATTGATGATGCGGTCTCGGAGGGTTGGTTGATTCGATTGGAGAGGATTTTTGGAGTTCGACAGTTTACTACGCAAGAAAAGGCTCAATTTGCCATATTCCAACTAGATGGCGATGCTTATGAGTGGTGGGAAAGAACAAGAGAGAAACTTGAAGTGGATGGAGAGGAAGTTACATGGGAGGTCTTTAAGAGGGAATTTCGAGAATGTTTTGTACCGGAAGTGGTAAGGGAAAGGAAGGAGCAGGAGTTCATGGATTTAAAGAAGGGCACGCGTACGGTGACCCAATATCTTGCCGTATTTAACAGGCTTGGAAAATATGCCCCTCATGTCACCCGAGATGAGAAGAGAAAATCAAGGAAATTTATTGCGGGATTAAGACAGGACTTGAGACATGGCCAGGCGGGTCACAACTTTGTCTCCTTCGTGGACACGGTGCAAAGGGCGTCGGAACAAGAGGAAGAATTCAAGAAGAAGGATTCGGTCTTTAGAGCACCAATGGGAAGAGGTTCCGGATCAAATTCGGGAAGGAGACCGATTGTTCTAGTTGCTTCCCCACCAAGGGTCCTTTTAAGAAGCCTCGGTATGGAGGACAAGGTTCTCAGGCTGCAACGGCTCGACCAAAGGCTCTACCAATGGCACCGGCATCTACCACCTCATGCCAGGACGTACCTCCATGTACTTATTACGGGGGACCGACCCATACCTACAACAACTGTCGAAGAAGGTTGGGTTTATGTCTCATATGTGGAAAAGGTGACCATATAGTGGATAATTGTCCTGACAAGAACCCCGGATTTCAAAAAGGAGTTCAGAGGCCAATGATCCAGACACGTGCTTATGCCCTTGAGGGCGAGGAGCAAGATGCAGAGGTTGATCCGACCGCCGTGGTGGAAGGTACCATATGCATTCATACCACGAACATTCATGCACTTTTTGATCCGGGTGCTACCCATTCCTTTATTTCTTGTGATCTTGCTGCTTCTATGTGCCTACCTGTTATTTCTTTGTCTTCTTGTTACTTGGTTAGTTCCCCACTCGGGGGAAGTTTGCAGACAGATCAGATGGTCCGGGATTGTTCGGTGATATTAGAGGGGAAAGATTATCCGGCAGATTTCATCGTGATCCCTATGAAGAAATACGGGGTAATTTTTGGTATGGATTGGTTATTCCGGCATCGGGCCGAAGTCGACTGTTTTACGAAAAGGATTAAGTTGGGAAAGGAATTGATTACGGGAGTTGGATCGAAGAAGGTACCACTTTTATCTTTCATGGAAGCTCATAAGTTAATGAGAGAAGGAGCAACGGGATTCATTGCCTATCTTCTCAATAAGCCGAAGGATCAAGTTAAGTTCGAGGATACAGCCGTTGTAAAAGAATTTCCCGATGTGTTTCTAGAAAATTTGGGTTCATTGTCGCCGGATCATGAGATTGAGTTTGTGATATATTTATATTCGGGATCCGAGCCGTATTCTAAGACCCCTTATAGGATGGCATCGACCGAATTGAAAGAGTTAAAGATTTAACTTGATGAGTTGCTTAAGATTGGGTATATTCGGCCTAGTTCTTAACCTTGGGGTGCACCAGTTCTTTTTGTCAAGAAGAAGGATGGAACCTTAAGAATGTGCATAGATTATCGGGAGCTTAATCGAATGACTATAAAGAACAAGTATCCTTTGCCCCACATTGAGGATTTATTCAACATGTTACAAGGTCGGGGGTGTATTCGAAGTTGGACTTGAGACAAGGATACTATCAATTGAAGATCCGGGAAGGGGACATTCCGAAGATGGGATTTAACACTCGGTATGGGCATTATGAATTTGTAGTGATGCCTTTTGGACTGACTAATGCTCCGGCTGCTTTTATGGATATGATGCATCGGATTTTTCAACCCTATTTGGATAAGTTTGTGGTGATATTCATCGATGACATCCTTGTTTATTCGAGAACTCCGGAAGATCATGCCAGATATCTCAGAATTGTGTTGGACACCTTGAGGGAACATCGGTTGTATGCTAAGGTTAGCAAATGCGAGTTTTGGATTGATCGGGTAGCATTTTTGGGCCATATTATCTCAAGGAAAGGTTTGGAAGTAGATCCTTCTAAGATTGAGACGGTTATTCAGTGGCAAAGCCCAAAAAATGCTTCAGAAGTAAGGAGTTTCTTGGGTTTGGCAGGCTATTATCGGAGATTCGTACATGATTTCTCGAAGATTGCGGCTCCTTTAACCCGATTGACCAAGAAAGCGGTTAAGTTTGAGTGGAACGAGGCATGTGAGGAAAGCTTTCAACTCTTAAAGGAAAAGTTGACCACTGCCCTGTATTAGCACTTCCCGAAGGTACAGAAGGATATATAGTTTATACGGATGCCTTAAAGGAAGGTTTGGGATGTGTGTTGATGCAGAATGGAAGGGTAATCGCCTATGCCTTCAGGAAATTGAAGGATCATGATCAGAATTATCCCACTCACGATTTAGAGTTAGCGGCTATGATCTTTGCTTTGGGTAAGTGAAGACACTATCTTTATGGAATATCGTTCGAGATCTTTTCCGACCACAAGAGTCTCCAATACTTATTCTCACAGAAGGAATTGAACAAGAGACAACGGCGTTGGATGGAACTTTTGGCGGATTATGAGTGTATAATCCGATACCATCCCGGTGAAGCCAACTTGGTCACGGATGCGCATAGTAGGAAGGCTAGCGTGTCCAATGTGAAGGTGGAATTTGGAGATGAGAATGAGTCGTTCAAGTTAAGGGCCAGTATTCGGAATATCACGGTTCAACCGGATCTCAAGTAGAGATTGTTTTATGCTCAGAGGATTGATCCCGAGGTTCAGAAATTAGCTGAAAAAGCTCGAGCTGATCCAGAGTGTCCGTTTGGATTTGATGATACGGGACTTCTAAGATTGAAGAATAGAGTTGTTGTGCCGGAAGAGTTAAAAAGGATTATTCTTGAGGAAGCCCATCGGTCAGGGTATTCGATACATCCCGGAGGGAACAAAATGTATAAGGATTTAAAGCAATTCTATTGGTGGAATGGTTTAAAACGGGATGTTATCAATTTCGTGAAACATTGTATGACCTGCCAAGTGGTAAAAGCAGAACATCAAAAGCCATCGGGGCTACTTCAACCATTGCCTATCCCAGAGTGGAAGTGGGAACAAATAGCTATGGATTTTGTTTTGGGATTACCAAGAGTGAGAGGAGGTCTTGATGGAATTTGGGTTATTGTGGACAAGTTGACAAAATCAGCTCATTTCCTTGCTATCAGAATGTCCGATAAAGTGAGTAAGTTGGCTAAGAAGTATAATGATGAGATCGTCAGGCTTCATGGAGTACACGTTAGCATTGTCTCAGATCGGAATCCAAGATTTACTTCACGATTTTGGCAAGAATTACAGAAGTGTTTGGGAACAAGGCTTTAATTCAGCACAACTTTCCATCCTCAGACCGACGGACAATCAGAGAGGTTGATTAAGTATCTGGAGGATATGTTGAGAGCATGTGCATTGGACTTTGAAAGCTCGTGGAATGAACAGTTGCCATTAATCGAGTTCGCTTACAACAATAGCTATCAAGCCTCGATTGAGATGGCCCCTTATGAAGCTCTCTACGGACGTAAATGTAGATCTCCGTTGTTCTTTGAATTGGAGGAATGGAATTGGACCAAACAGGAAGGCGTGAAAAGAGGGGAGAAGAAGGAAAAACCGTCTAAGGCCGTACAAGAGGCTATTGACAAGGTCAAGATAATTAGATAATGGATGAAGGCTGCCCAGGATCGACAAAAGAGTTATGCAGACCTTCGGAGAAAGAACCTTGAGTTTGAGATTGGAGACAGGGTTTTCTTAAAGGCATCTCCACGAAAAGGGTTCTCAAGGATTGGTCGAGGAGGAAAATTAAACCCTCGGTATATGGGACCATATGAGATTCTAGAGAAGATTGGGGATACAGCCTATCGATTGAATTTGCCTCCGAGTTTGACTGGAATTCATAATGTGTTTCATGTTTCACAACTCCAGAAATATTATCGAGACAAGTCCGAGGTTCTACCGGTTGAAGAAGTGGAATTAGAACCAAATCTCACCTTCGTTCAAAAGCCGATTAAGATATTGGATCGAAAATTTCAAGAACTTCGAAATCGGTGTATTCCACTAGTCAAGGTTCTTTGGAGAAGTGATAAAACCGAAGAGGCTACGTGGGAGACGGAGGAAAAGATGAGAAAGTTTCACCCCGAATTATTTCCGGGCGAGCAGTGAATCCGAGGACGGATTCTTTTAAGGAGGAGAGATTGTAACGCCCCGACTTTTCAATCGTAAAGGTATGACGTATGTGTTTACCAAGTTACGCGAATTAATTGTTTATAAGTGTTAAATATTTTATTATAAATTGTTATCATTTTATTTTATTTCATTTTTATGTTATTTATAATATTGCATTTCGTTAATTTAATATTTTATTTTGTTAATTAAGTGTTTAATGTTAATTAAATTATAACCTTAATTATCTAAATTAATTTTAAAAATCCGTTGACTTTGCTTTAATTTAAAATAGAATTTAAATGTTGGTTGTAATTTATAATGTATGAAATTATTAAGGTTATGTGCATGAATGTTTATTTGTGCTTCGTTCTTATATGAAATAATATCGAAATGTCGTGGAAATTTAGTATGTCGTAAATTTATGTGTTATGAGCATGTCTATATGCTCGGTTTATGTTTTCGAACTCGTTTGACATGGTAACGAATTTAATTTGATTTGTGGAACCAAATCGGGGGGTTAACGAGCAATTAGCGTACCCTTGGTTCCGTATGTGATATCTTGAGCTCGGGAACTCGGATTCGAGTTCTGTCAACTTCGTTGAACTCGTATCGAAGATTCGAGTTTAATGAACTTAGCCTTATAATTTTCCGAAATCGTTTGAACCTTCAAAATCCAACCGAAAAACGAAACAACACCAAAACTGCCACATTTTACTAAAATGACCCTATCTTGTTCAAACCTTAACCAAATTAACTATGGTTGGAGTCCTTGTAACCCTAGTTCAGCCCACTATCTTCTCATACTCATCCCCAATCGACCATATCCTGACACAAGCAAGAAAATTCAGCAAAAATCCCAGTATTCAACTTTCATCCAATCAACAAGGTGAGTTAGGATTATGTTATACATGCATCTCTGGTCATTGTGATCCCTTCATCCCTAATTCTGAGTCAGTTTTCATGTGGTTTTGATGCTTTGAATGAATAGTTAGGTTTTAGAGTGTTTTGATGAATTCTTGAATTCCTTTGGCTTATAACTTGTTTCAGTGCTATATATATAATTATTTTCCCTCATTTATGACTGAGTATGCTTGTATTAGTTGGTGGTTAAGAGTTGGATGAGATATCATTAATGAAATTGTTATGGATTGAATGAACTTCCAACTGATTTTTTTCTTTCCCTCACGTCTCGAACTGCTGCTAGCTTCTGTGATTTATTTTGATGTCAAATGCTACTTCTTTTTACCTTATTTGCTGAAGGAGTGATGGTTGATTGATCATGTAATGTCTTGCTCTATTTTTTTTGGTTTTGCCCCTATTTTCCCTCACGAAAACTGCTTCTTATTTCTTGTTGCTGCTGCGTGTTTTCTAGCTGGAATTGCTAAGCATTTGTTGCGTTTATTTCCTTATTATGTTGGCATGAATTGGTTGTAGTTTTTGAGCTTGTCTTGGCCTGGTTTTCCTTTCCATTTTTCCTTCCCCTGTTTCGTTATTTGCTGCGGTTGTTGCCTGTTTGCTGCTATAATACTCTTCCCGAGCGGGGAGAGTTTGTTCTTGAAAGTACCCGGCCGGGTACCCCTGATGCAGTAGCTTCTGCATTTTCTTTCCCTGGCCGGGGAAGTTGGCTTTGAGAAACTACCCTGGCGGGTAGACTGCCGCTGTTGTTTCTGTTTCTTTCTTGCTGCTTCTGTTCTTCCTTGTTTTGCTCTGTGTGTGCGTCTATATATATAGATCTGCTGCTACTGTTTTTCTTCATTGTTGTAGTGTGCGTGTGTATGGATAGGTAGATAATCTGCTGCTGCTTTCTTCTCTTTTGAGCTGTGTGTAGTTCGTAGTATATATATATATATATATATATATGTATTTAGCTAAATTGTATGCATGCATGTCACTGGTGTGTGCATGAATTTGGTATATGTATGTATGTGATATGTAACATAAATATGTATTTGTTGTTGTGTGTTTTTGCATGCATGCATTGTATATATATATATATTACGTAAGTATATGTATAAGTATAACTGTGTGTAGGTATTGTGTTTGTAGTATATATATTTAGTATATATGATTGTATGTATTGTGTATACATATATTAATAAATAATACACATGGGATATATATATATATTTAATATATATTTATGTATGTTGAATATATTTTATATATTATTTAATTTATTTCAATTATAGAATTTAATTGATATCTATTCCACGTATTTAAATTACCGATTATTACGTGAACATTCTTATTTATCTTATTTCTAATTGTAAACGTGAAATAGTACATGGATTCTTATATGAAATTCTTAGATTAAATTGTTATGAAATGTGAATTTATGAACTTGAACGAATGAATGAACGAATGGCTTGGTTATATGTTTTAAATGACTTAATAGTGCACATGAACATTTTCATGACATAATATCATCCCTTACGCATTCATATCTTATTCATTTCATTGCCGAGCGTCATATATGGTCATTTTGAGTCTCATACCTTTTATTTTGCATAGATTCGGGTACGGTCGGAGACGAGGGCGAGCATTGAGACTCTTGTGCCTATCCTTTGCATTTATAAGGTGGGTTTCTCTTCTAATAGCTATGACAACCCAATATATCCCTTATGTGAAGGATTTAAGCCAAATTAGTATATATATAAAAATCGAGTCATTTGGGTAAATGATTTCAAATGTATGGCCCTTTTATTTATGAACCCTACCTTATGATTTTTTTTTTGGCGAAACATGATTGAAATTGCACGGGCCCAGGGACTTAGTACATGTGGCTATCCGGGGAGGCAAGGGCCGACGGGGATCCCATGTACTAGTTCCAACCAATCTATGGTGATACCGGCTCTCGCTAGGAGGTTTAGCGGGGAATGGGAGCTGAGTGCCCTTTGGGGATTCATGTACCCCCATTGGCCTATGTATGAACCTGTGGTCGGGTCTTGCAAGCCCATCCACCACCCAGAGGAAGAAGGTGTATATGTATGATTATGAATCGTATGATTGTGCACACAAGAATATATGTATGATAATGAATGAATAATGATTATGAATACACAAGGTGTTGGTTGGAGATAATGCACGCCCCCTCGCCAGGGCCACGAATACCCTAATGATTAAATATGATAGTAGCAATCCCGATGATATCTTCTTTTGTTTTACCCACTTGGGAAAATTACTCTAAAACCTCATTCGGGATTATTGCTTGCATGTATGTGTTTAATTCCTGCGATATTATATCTTATGCCATGTTTTATAACCACCAGTCTCGTTTAGACTGAACCCGGTTTGTTTTCAGGTGTTTTGTGCAGGTACAGGAGTGCTAGGCGGGAATACTAGTCGTCTAGGTCTTGCATTATTGTTTAGCACTTCTTTTCAGTATCTCATATACTCAAGCTCTTATTCTTATTTTGTATATGATCATGTTATGGAGCGTATATGATTTTGTAGGCCGTGTGGCCCTTGAATACATGAATGATTTTGTATATCTATTGTGGAGCTTGGTGGCACATTGTATATAATGTATGTTGATTTTGCTTTCGCTTTTCGTTATTGCTCTAATTTTTATATGGTCTTAATCTTGAATGGTTTAAGGGTTAGTCCCGCCTAGCATAGCGTGTGTGTTGTGTCCCCGTTCGCCGTGGATTTGGCACGTGTATGAACTTCCATTTCATATACGGGTCGGTCCTCGGTGCGGGGGATGTGGTACCTTACGCTCGGGTGCTACAGGGTTTGATAACTATAATGAGATTCTTTGATTATTTGTGGCTAGAAGTATGATTATGAGCATGGAACTTGAAAGCTCGAATGAATTCATGGATTATTTCAGAGTTAAGCCATGATAAATATATAGGGTTTGGTTGATGAATTCTTGATGATCTATGCATGTTCCCATGGTTTAATTGATACCTACTTGATATATATGAGTTATATATATGTTATATGTTAGTTTTGAGTTGATTCTTGTCTTGGTTTTGTGTTGGGAAGGCTTGGGAGCCAATTCCCGTGCATAGCCCCTGTTTTTCCCCTATTTTTCGCCCAGATCTCTTCCAAACGCCCGTTTGGGATCCTAGTTATAACACTAAACGCCCGTGTGGGAACCTACTGCCTCACCCGAGAGCTCCCAAACCCCCATTTGGGTTTCCAGGCCATTTTTCAAACGACCGTTTCTCCCTCATACGAACTCCGATTGACCTGATTTTGGAACTCACGAAAACCTCTTGAAGTCCAGAACAACCTCCAATTATAATCATCTAAGTATATTTTATCATTTGTGAGATATAATCAATTCTTTTTTTTGTCACCACTTCACCAGAAATCTGCATTCACCCAACTTCAAGCTTACGTCATTTTCTCCTCGCTTTGAACTAGAAAATGAGCCATATATCATTGGAAAGGTCTATTTGTCTAGTTTCTTATCCCAAAAAAAAAAACTCAATTCCAACTTCTAGAACTTGAGATATTCCCCTTTTCCCACAACATGTGCATTTCCGAAAATTGTCCGTTTTTGCCAAACTTCACCAAAACCCCTCATATTGCATTTCTTCCACTTCCTTGGCTCCTGTATGTGACTTATATGAGTTATGTACTTAGTTTATTGATAATTATACTCTTATTTGACATTCCTTAATTGTTATAGCCTGACATATTGATCATGACTTTGTCGTGCGTCGTAAATGGTTTATACGCGTCATGTCTCACGAACACTTGTCCTTGTTGCACAGATCTTCTTCAAGTTGATGAGGATCAAGCTTTATAGTTGTATCCTTATTAATTACCGGCACAGGTGAGGTTTAGTTCTAGATATATAGAACCCCTACAACCTTATGTGATGTTTTCGGCCAAAATGTATATATCTATAGTTTTTAAAACATTAATGATCTTCAACTGATTTCATGAAATGGATCGATTGATTGATTATTGATTGGGCGAGTAAGCATGTTCACGTTGGGCCCGAGGGTAGTGTATTGAGCCAACCGGGAAAGCAAGGGCTGATGGGTAACTCTTGCACTATCCTCACCATTTCGGGATCACCTTTGAATCTACCAGGAGGTTTGGTGACGGAAGAAATCCCGTGCGTGGGAGTCATGTTCCTGACGTACAATATTCATGGATGGTTGGGTCTTGCAAGCCCACCATCACCCTGAGGAAGAAGGGTTCATGAAACTGCTAATTGTGCACTGTAATAACTTGCATGATAACCATTGAATTGAAACCTAAATATTGATTGTTCACTGTTAGTGTAAAGGTTGGAGAATTTCCCTCACTCGTCGGGCCACGGATTGAATTGATCATGATTGAATTATTAAATTGATTAGTTGTAATCTCGGGTGAGTTCTATTTTATTATTGAACTTATATTGCCTTCTTTTATAAAACCTTACCCGAGGTTATAACTTACATGGTAATTGCGCTAATATTTATTTATACCCCCCCTCCCCCCCCCCCCCCCCCCCCCCCCCCCCGCGCTTAGTCTTTTGTAGACTGACACCTCACCTTTCAGGTCTTGCAGGTTGAGTGCTAGGTGGGAATGAGTCGGGGCAAGTCTTTACATTGAGTCTAGCACAATTCATTTATCTACTTGATGCATATGTATTGCTTATGAATTGTTATGGTATCTAGGTATATTATGACTTGTCTTTGGAAAATTGATATTGTATATATGGAGATGATGGAAATGACCTTGAAAGATGTTAAGGACATGAATGTATATTATTCTTCCATTTATTGATTATTCATGTTTATATTTAATTGAGGGTTAGTCCCGCTTAGCTAGTGAGTCATTTTTTTATTGTCTCCCGTTCGCTATAGGTTTGATTCATGTATGGGTGTTCGTTCCATATGTGGATTGAACTATAGTGCGGGGGATGTGGCTACCTAGCATTCCGGGTGTTACAGAAGAAGGTGGATTGATTATGTTCTATGTATGATTTTGTTTTGATTATGATTATGATTATGTAGCACCCGAGCGCAAGGTACCACATCCCCTGCACCGAGACCCGACCCGAATATGAAATGGACAATCCATACCCGAGCTAAATCACGGCGAACGGGGACATACACACTCGCTAAGCTAGGCGGGAGCTAACTATCGCAACCAAAGAGACAATAAAATAGAAATATTACCAATGCGGTAGCAAGGTACATACATAAATAACAAAATAAGCAAAGAGCAACGGGTTCAACTAGCATAGATACCTAATCCCAAAATTCAATAAAATCATAAAACATCAATTCCAGATTCTTTCTATTCCTGTAAGCTTATCTTGAATTCATGATAATAGTAATAATCAATACTAATCATACATTCTCCGCAACTTAAACATATCATAATTCAATATGCATATGGACAGACTCTGATCTAACCGAACGACTTAACAGACTTGACTTCCCGCCTAGCACTCCAAACCTGCAAGAACACTGAAAACAATTCAGGTTCAGTCTATAGGAGACTGGTGGGTATAAAAATGGCATCGTATTATATAAGGCAATATTTAAATATTCACATGCAAGTTATAATCCCAAATGAGGTTTTTAGAACATTTCGCAAATGGGTGAAATAAAGAAGTCATCAAAAGGGATTATAACATTCATTTTCATTCATTAGGTCTTTTGTGGCTCGGCGAGTAGGCGTGCATTATCTCCAACCAACACCTCGTGTAGTTCATTAAACATTCTTTCTTTCTTTCTTTCTTTCATGCATTTCATTCTTTCGTGCACATTCATAGACATTAACACCTTCTTTCTCCGGGTGATGGCCGGGTGATCGGCCCGAACCATCCATTCATTGACCAAAAGGGTTTTATGACTCCCTTAGTGGCACTCAGCGTCCATTCCTCGCTAACTCCTAACGAGGTCCGGTTACGCCGTTCATTAGTGGAACTAGTGTGAGGGATCACCGTCAGCCCATTCCTCCTCGGGTCACCACTCACACCAAGTCCCTGGGCCCCATTCTGTGCATTCATTCATTCTATCTCGCCAAAACATTAGGTAGGTTCATAAAAGAAGGGCTTTACTTTTAAAATCATTGACCCTTGAAAACGACTCTATATATATATATTTTTGGCTGAAATCTTTACACATTGGGAGTATATAGGGTCATTTAACTAAATAGTAGAGAAACCCACCTGTACGCCTCTTACCGAACAAAACCAAGAAGACAAGAAGACTTGAAAGTGTCCTATGAATCCGGTACGTCTCCGCCCTGGAGAAAACTATACAAAGGACAACGTGACGTGTTCGTGAGACTCAAGACTCCAAATGAACCATATATGACGCACGACATGCAATGAACATGATATGAATGCATAAAAGATGATATTATGTAATGAACACGTTCATGTGCACGATTAACGTATTTAAATCATATAAATGAGCCATTCATTCGTTCAAGGAAGTGTTCATATTCATTAAGTTTACAACTTTCACATTTCATACCAACTCAATTCAAGAATTTCACATAACGATCATATTACGTACTAAATCACATTTACAATTAGAGGATAGACAAATAAATGCATTCAATTCAAGATCGGAAATTAGATAAGAACATGAAATAGGTAACAATTTAATTCTATAATTCAATTAAATCAAATCATATTTAATATATAATAAACATCCACGTACATATACCACCATGCATGCAATATTTATAAATAATCATATTGATGCATGCATTCAAGCCATGCACAATTAATACTTACATGCATGTACAAGTAATTATTTTAGTCATATATATATCTAAACGTACCTATACATGCATGCCTTATTAGGTATATAATATATGTATATACTTTACACATGCATAAACACAACATCAAGAACATATACATATATATATACGCACATTACATTACACAAACACACACCTGCATGCCTAAGAAATAAGTCCATGCGTCAAGCAAGACAAAACACACAAAATAAAAAGGCATGCACAATTGGAAGAAAGATGCAGTAGCTTCTGCACAACAACTACCCGGCCGGGCCTTTTTCATGCATAAAATCTCCCCGGCCGGGGAGTGCAGTACAGACGCAAGGCAGCAGCAGCACAACGAAGCTTTATACTCTGTTTCAATGCAAGAATTCATAGCAACAGGTAGTAGGTATTAAGGGCCATACATTCAGCAACAATCAAGGCCAAATACTCCCATAAATGACTGAAAACGGACAACCAAGAAACAAGGAAAAGAGCAGCAGCTGACGCAGCAGTTCAAGCCAAAAAAACAGGGGCAAAACATCCTAAAAATAGGGCATAAGCTCAAGCACGAAATGGCCAACAAACAAGCAACAAACAAGGCAAAAAGGAGCAACAATTGACAGCAATTTCAGTCCCCAAAATCAACAGCAGCAGTTAAGTACGAGAAGAAGGCAAATGACTTCAAGTTTCAACCAATTTCTCCAAAATTCATTATTGGATTCTCAATGAATTCTCAACTACCATCTAATACATGTTCATATCTGATATAAAGAAGTTAAAGTGACCAATCTCATGCTTTAAAACAATCACAATCATCAAGGAATCCAAGAGATCAAGAAATTCATCTATAACCTAACTGTTCACTCATATACATCAAACTCCATCAAAGTAAGCTCAAATTTGGGGATGAATGGATCAAAATGACTCTAAATGAATGTATATCACAACCCTAAACTTACCTTGTTGATTAGATGGAAGATGGAAGAGATTTGAGCTTGAAATCTCCAAGTAGGGCATGGTGACGGGATTTTCTGGAGAGCAGGGGCTTTTGGCCGATTATTTCCTTATGTGTGAGGATTGGTTCGGTTGAGGTGGATAAGGATCAGATAGTGGGCTTAACTGGGGTTCCAATGCCTCCAACCATGGTCAATTTGGTCAAGGTTTGAATGAGTTATGGCATTTTTAGTAAAGAATGGCAGATTTGCATTCGTTTCGGTTTTCGGTTGAATTTCGGAGGTTCAAATGGTCTTAGAAAAATATGAGGCTAAGTTCATTAAACCTAAATTTTCCTTACGAGTTCAGCGAAGTTGAAAAAACTCGAATCCGAGTTTCCTAGGTCAAGATATCACATACGGAACCAAGGGTGCGCTAATTGCTCATTAGCCCCCAATTTGGATTCCAAGAACAAAATAAATTTGAAACTAATGCAAATGAATCCGAAAATACGAAATGAACATATATTCATATTCATGACACGTATATCTTCGACATATTAAATTTGCACAAAATTTCGGTATCAAATCATATTAGAACGAAGCACATTTATAACACTCATAAACAAGGCATAAATAAATTCATAACATTTTCAAATAAGTGACAAAATTTAAATGAAATTTAAATATGTATATAAAAGTGCACGACTTAAATATCATTTAAAAGAAAGTGCAAGAATTAACGTAAATTCAAATTCATATTTAAATAACAACAAAGTGCACGATTTTAATCACATTTATCAAAGTGTACAAATTTATTTAATTTAAAATCATAGGCACGAATTTAATATGGTTTAAATTAAAATGCACTAAATACATATATTTAAAATTTAATTAGCACGAAATACATATATATATATATATATATATATATATAGTATTAACACATTAGGATTTAAAAGTCACTAATTCGTATATAATTAATATTAGTTAACTTAAGGTATGAATAATTGACATTTAATCAAGTCAACACATTATTGTGACGCCCCGTCCGATAAATCGAACAGGTATGCGTCACGAGAGAGTTTACCTTACGCATTTATGTGAATTAATTCCCTTCCTATGCGTTTAATTCCAACTTTGATTGAAATGGGATTTAATTGATTAAAATGCAAAATGATAAAATATGAATTCTTGCATGACAACCTAAGAACGGAACTTATGTGAATTTAAATTAATTGTTAGAGTTGGATTTAAATAGGACTTGGACCTATTTGTGTGTTTGAGGCCTAACTTGAGTTAGGTGGGTTTGGGTCGTTCGGGACCAATATGAGCTTGGGAATTCGTATTCGAATTCCGACACCAGCATTGGACTTGATTCGGTGATTCGGATCCAATGGAATTTACTTTATATCTTTCAGAAACTGTTTAGACATTAAACCCTTTTACTTTGACCTATTGGGCCGGAAGTCATTTATTTGAGCCCAAATCCTATTAAAGCCTTTAGCCTCATATTATATCTTGGAAACCCTAACCTTGACCTAAAACTATTAGCCACCATATAAATAACTTTATCCCTTTTCATTTCATTTCAAACCACACAAGTTAGCTTCAAAGAGAATCATAGGGAAACTTCAAGAGAAGATCAAGACTTGAACCATCTTTCATTCTAAGAGCTCATATTCTTTGATTCCTCATTCCTTCACAAGACAAGGTAAGCTTTGGATCTCTTTTGATGAGTATTTCATTTCTATTCTTGGATTGGAGCATGAAATTGTTAGTATGAACTTGAATGATGAGATCTTGAATTCCTTAAGCAAGCCTTGATGATTTGAGTGCTCCTTATGTGTCATAGTTGCTGGAAATTCATGCAGGAAGACTAGGAATTCATATCTTCATGTTTAAGCTTGAAATTCATGAAAATGGGTGTTGGAGATTTTGGGCAAAAACATTCCTAAACTTGAATTAATTGATGTTTTGATGCTAAGCATGATTTATATGATGTTATACCTGAATCTCATGATATTTTATGGTGGATTTTGTGTTGGATTGATGATTTTTGGTGTTCCCCTTCTTCTTCCCGAAATTGTCGAGTTTCTGCTCCAGATCCATGGCCAAAACGGCCGTTCCCTTTTGTGCTTTAAGCCCAGAACGACCCTTCCGGGCTAGGGTTTGTTTTGGTGGCCGAACATGGGAACGACCGTTCCCATGTGTGCTTGGACTGGGAACGGCCGTTCCCAGTCTCGCTTGGCCTTGGCGTGGGAAGGACTGTTCCCATGCTATGTTGTGCATGGGAATGGCCGTTCTCATACGTCTGTGACCCCTTTTACTTGCTTTTTCGTACGTATTTGATTCGTCTGAGTTGCTACTTGACTTATATGATCCCATATGACTTGTAATGCAATCTCTGAACCTTTATACTTCCTTACTTGCATGATTTACTTGAATATTTAAAATATCCCTTGTGACCAATTTGATAAACATCATTCCATTTCGCATGTCATTCATACTTTGTACGCCGTGCGTCTTACTTAGTTCATATAGAGTTTAAGTCATGGGCTTTTGTACGTTTGTTACAAAATTTTGGTGGTGCTGGTGGGCTAGTGGTTTAGAGTGTTTGGCCCTTCACACTCTCAGACTCTATTATCACGAGGTGAGGTTTAGGATTTTGTATAGCTATGCGACCTATGGCCTTTACATGCTGATTTCTACCCTTGCATGCGAGTACACCTTACTATAAATACGTATGTGTTGGATATGATATGTTTATGACCTTGTGCGTGCGTCCTGCGTGGGTGGGAGCCTTCGTGGCTTAAATTCCACAGCGTAGGGATACATATAAAAACCAGTTTTTGAGGCATATGTAAGCTATTTTGGAAAAATCAGTTGTGTTATGTTTCTTTAGCGAGTTGGCCATGTTATATGTTATATGTTCTATTCTGTTCTATCTTTGGGCCTAGGAGCTACGGGTAATGGGTCCCCCGGGACGGTTAGGGCCGTCGGGTATTTATCCATTGCGTAGTCTCCATCTGTATGAAGAGGATGTACCGGGACCCACCAAGAGGTTTGGTTGGGAAACGGAGTCCTGAGGGTTGGAGTAGCATTAGCACTCCCCTCGCCTGTCTTGATGGTTAGGGCCGCGCAACCCTACCATCACCCGGAGTTGAGGTTGGAAGCTCGTAATCGCCGAGCAGTTGATTATGTTATGCTATGGAATTATGAATCGGGATAGAGTCTTTCTGAAAAATGGCTTCTAAACTTATATCTATATCTATTTGGGTTCTTTCAAAATGTTTTGGTATGCAACACCTATCCTCGGTTCATGAGTCCATCCTTTTATTCTGTGCTATGCTCTGTATATATATATTGTGGGTGTGTTTTAGCCCCCCTCACTCAATCAGTTGACTGACACCTCATTTTATCTTTTAGTTTGCAGGATTCCTTTTGGCTTGAGCTAGGCGGAAGTCAGTCTTCGGAGTCACACTTGTCAGTCTAGTTGGTGTTAGGTTGCATTTCTCGCATACCTTACTTATGTTATGTATTTATGTTTCACACTTGAAGGTTATGCTTATGTTCTACTTAGACTTAAACCCGTGTGGGGTTAGTAAGCTAGTATTTGGATATCATTAGATATTGATGATACTTATGTTGTTTATTATGTTGGATTATGAATTGATATTCGGGATTAGGTATGTATGCTACTTGAACCCGTCACCTGTTCTGCATGTTGTTTTAATTACTTCCGCTATCTGTTGCTGATTGTTTTAAATTGATTCCGCGCTCTGAGTTTGTCGAGTTAGATCCGCCTAGCCTAGTGTGTGAGTTGGTCTTCCGTTCGCTATGATTCAGATTCGGGCATGAACTTTCTATTTCATGACCGAGTCTGAGTCCTAGTGCGGGGGATGTGGTATCCTCCGTCTGGGGTGCTACAATTACAATAAATTTAATATTAAAGAAATTAAGATATAAATATTTAACATTTTATATATAAAATTAAATATATAAAACACTTATGAACAATTAATTCGCGCAAATTAGTAAACACATACGTCATTAGATTACGAAAAAGTTGGGGCGTTATAGATTATGAAAGGAGTTAGGTGGATTTGGAACTCGTTCTCGGTGAGTTATTTTGATTTTGATTATGTTTGTTGTTTGTGAAACGGGAGTGGATTATAATTTCTAAAACTTGATTATTTTGGGCTTTAGGCCTTAAATCTTTTCTATATTTAGTATCACGGGTTAAAATGTTTTAGAATGTAAAAACCACGCCCCGGTACATAAACTTTTAAATTTTGAATATGCTATGCTCTTACATATATGTACGTGTGCGTGTGTTAGCCCCCCACCAGTCTTTAGGACTGACCTCTCCTCGTTGTTTTCTTTTTTCCCCTTTTGTTCTTTAAGTTGCAAGTGCAGGTCTTCTGTTCGTGCTAGGCAGCGGTCTTTTATTTTCGAGTTGTTCGAGTCTTAGGGGTGTCTTTTGCATACCTTGCATCGTTATTTATGAATTTCGGAATTATGTATAAGATATGATTTAGATTTCGAACTTTGGAACTTATATGAATTTAATTTGGTTCGGGTTGGGCGTGGCATGTATAAATTGATTACTTTATGCCTATTATGAAAGTATGTAAGCTTGTTTATTTGAATCCTGGAGCTTCCGCGTGTGATGTTTGATTTGATTGCGCACTCTAATTTATGGTCTAGATCGCCTAGGATAGGAGAGATTTTGTTTGTCTCCCGTTTTCCGTAGTTTGATACGTGTGCGGAGTTTCCATTTCGTTACACGTGTTGGTCTATGATGCGGGGCTGCGCTCCGGGGTGCTACATCCTAAATTGGTATCAGAGCTCTGGGTTGCAAAACTGGAGCTCTAGCGTCGTGTTGGATCTGTCTAGGTCATTCTGCTTAGGATTACGTGTTTGTTTGCATTCACTTTCATCAAATATGTAAATTACTTGAATTATTTAGATTATTTGCTCTAATTGTTGACATGAACATGTACTAAACTCTGCACGCATCGATATTTGGAATAAATTTTGTTATTTCAGGATGGCTTCTCAACATCAATAAGTATCTTTGAGGGAAGGACAAGAAAAGCAAGAGTCTTCGGTATACAAGAGGTTTAAAGAGTTTGACCCGCCGAAGTGGTTCGGAGGTGATGAAGTTAGGGCCGAAGAATGGTTGTCCGAGATACTAGAGATTTGGGAAATTTTTCGGGAATCTCGCAAGAGAAATTGAAGTGTACATGCCATTTATTTCAAGGCCAAGCTTCGAAATGGATAAAAGAATTAAGATCGAGAGTGGAAGAATCCGGGGAAGAGATTACTTGGGAGAGATTCGTTCGGGAATTTTGCTATTAGTATATCCCTCCAAACGTAATGGTAAGAAGACTCCAAGAATTCTTGAATCTTGAACAAGAATTAAAGAAAATGGATGAACTTATTATAGAGCTTGAGAGTTCGGGAGCCGGCAAAGATTGTCCTTGTCCAAATTTTCGGAGTTATTTGCAAGAATGTAGAGACAATATTCAACGAGTTCTCCAAGCCTCACCGGTACATACATGGTCCGAGGAAGTTAGAAGAGTGGTTCGAAGATGGAATTGATGCCTCCACCAACGGAGACAATTCAATGTTCCTATTGCCAAGGCCCGAACCACACGGAGGAAGTATGTCGGAAGAAGTTCGGTAGATGCTTCAAGTGTGGAGAATCAGGACATATGGCGAATAGTTGCCCGAAGGACAAGAATCCAAGGCCACCGAAGAACCGTGGTTCCAAAGCTCCTAGCCGAATCTGAGTTGGAACAAGTGAAAGTGAACATCTTGACAATAAGCTCGACACTACCACCATAGTGAAAGGTACACTAAACATTCATGGCACTACATACATGCATGTTATTTTTTTTTCCATATTTCTTCGTTGTTTCTTAGTACTTGTGTGTTCTTGTTTGCTGCTTGTTTGTGGCTTTTCTTTTCTTTTCATGTAGACTCTCTTCTTGGAAGAGAGTTTGGTGAGTTGAGGGTCCGAGAGTGTTGGTGTGTTGTGAGGGCCGAGTTTACCCGGTGGTTCTTCTTGAAGGAGCTTTGTTAAGGTACAGGGTTACCTTAGGCGTGGTGGTTGCTTTTAGGTGGTCCATTTTGGGACTCAATGATATTTTCGGGTATTAGATTGAAGACTAGCCCATTTATATCCTTCGTGGAGCGAATAGTTATTCCGGGATGGTGCGACAAGCTTTGTGGCTTGCCTTTAGGATAACCGGAGGGTCGAACCGAGCTTGAGTGGACAAAGATCGGAGTAAGACCTTCTTGATGATTCCTTGAAGGATGGAATTGATCACCACATGATAGGGATATTGAGACGGTCATGGTCTTTATCCCGGAGTTGGACCCCTTTTTCAGAAGATTTCCTACCGGTGGACTCTGGTGGGGTTATGGAGTCCAAGACGTGGTCGATAAGCTCTTAGAAACTGGTTTTATCAAGTTGGGTATTTCTTGGTGGAGTGATCTTGTCTTATCTAAGGAAGAAGATGGGACTTTAAGATGAACATAACCTACCGTGAGCTACGCGGGTTAACCGTGGAGAAGAGAATACCCTTTTGCTAGCTTCGAGGAGTGGTGTCTTCGCGCTTCTTTTGAGTTTCGTGGGTGGCTTCAGTTGTGGTTTCTACAAGGGTATTGTCGACTACGTGTTTGGGTAGAAGAACCGAGAATTTACCTCAGAGTAAAGTCTCTAGTGTTATCCTGATTCAATAGGAGATTTGTCTCTCTATAGGCGGTCATCTCGTGACATGAACGACAATTAAGAGGTATGGTCTTGAGTGGGATGCGGCGGTTGAAGCGAGTTGCCTTAGGCACCGGCTTTTACTTAACCGAGGGTACTCGAGGCTACATCGTATACAATCGAGGCATTAAGGAAGGCTTTGGTTGTGGGTTCTTGTGAGAGAGTGTGGCCTACACCTCGAGAAGTGCAAGGTCACGACAATATCCCACTCTTGGTTCGAGTTGGTTCGAGGACTTGAAGATTTGGTTTGATGTAGTAGCACGAGAAAGGATGTTGCAAACTTCGTGTAGCAATATCTATCATATCATCGGTTGAAGACCGAGCATCGGGAACCGACAGGATTCTCTAACTAATTTCAAATTCTATTTGGAAGTGGGAGCAGACAACTAAGGACTTTGTGTCCGGTTTGCTATTACTAAAGAGATTTTGAGAGACTTGAAGCGGTGCTTGTTTTAAATGAGTTAACTTATTTTCTCTCAGTGCAGTTGTTCGAGACGGTTCGTGAGCTTCGCGGTTTGGGAGAGGAGATCTTTGGATTTGAAGACTTCTATCGGGTCTTATAGTGGGATTTAAAATCCGTAAAGCCACTTGAAGACTGGTCAGAGTGGCGCAGCGGAAGTGTGGAGTTAAATTCATTTCACGAGTCGTTCAAGACCTTGCTTCGGACCTGGGGACAGGTCCTTTTGAAGGAGGGGAGTTTGTAACATCCAGCTCGTCCGGTCGTACAGGTACACCTTCATGAGTGAGCTAAGTGTGCATTTAAATTACTTTAATTACGCTAATTATGTGTTTATTATATTAATTACGTGATATTCTTGAATTAGTTGAATTAATATTTGAAGTTTTATTTGAACCTTATATGAATTATTTGAACGTTTATGCCTTATGTGCCTCGTTTTTAATCCGTTTGAACTCGTTTTTGATTCTAACTTTTGTTATTACGTGATATGCATGAATTATATATGATATGAACATGTCTACGTGCTCGTTTTATGTTTTTAAGTTCGTTTGTTACCATTTTCGAACTGTTTTATTTGTTAGGGATTTAAGGGCCTAACTTGTTTTGGCGCACCTTGGGTTCCGGAAGGCGTATCTTGAGATCGGGAATTCGAATTCGAATTCCGGAAGTAACATCGTACTCGTAACAAAGAATGGAAGCTAGAGAACTTGGCCTCATAATTTTCCAAACCCGTTTGATCCCTCGAATTTCATCCGAAACTTGACCCGTGTGATAGATTTGGGACCCTCGCCCGTTTTGCTCATAACCGACCCGTTTTTTAACCCAAATAAACCTCTTTTAACCCTGTTTCACTCAATCAGCCTCTCATTCGGACCCAGCAGTAATAGAAAGAAGAAGAGGGGCAGAAACGTGAGGAAGAGAGAAGGAAGAAGAAAAGGGGGCTGCTACTATTCATTTTGCGATTTTGAGCTCGTTCGACCACCATTTCTCGTCAAATTTGAAAGGTAAGTTCAGAATTCAAACCTGCATCTTTTCATCTTTCTTGAGCCTGAATTAGTCCATTTTCTTCCTTGTTTGAGCACTTTTTGGGACTGTTGTGTGAATAGTTAGGTCATATAAATTTTCTTGATGAATTCTTGGTTTCTTTGGATCATTTCATGGATTGATGAGATATATGTGATCTATATGACTTCTATGTATTATTTCCAAGGAAGATTATTTTGGAAATTAGCTCAGATGCGAACAACCATGGCTGAACCTCCATGAATGTTTGATATATGCATCTCTTCCTTGCCCGATTCATTGCTACTTTGTTGTTGCGTGTTTGCTGCTGATTTATCTTCATTTTCCTCCCTTTATTTTCTCCGTTGTGGCCTGGTTCTACTGCTATGGTTTTGTAGGCTTTGAAGACGAAACAGGGGTTGTTTTCTCCATTCCGGCGAGCTGCTGTGCTGAGGTCGTGGCCGCGACTGAAAACAACTTGTTTTTGGTCGCGGCCACAACCATTTTTGGGGCCACTTTCGACCTGAACCTGCTGAGAACGTTGGTGGGGGTGGTGATTACGGCCGTGACCACTTTTGGGCAGTTTCAAGTTGGTGCTGCTGCCACGTTTTGTTTTTCATTTCTTTCGTGTTTTGCTTGATTTCCTTGCTTCTTTCTTGCCTTGTATGCATTAGTAACTTCATGTATTATGTGTTACATGTTTTATTATGTGTTTATGGCGTGATTTTGGTGCTCGGATGTGAACTATTTGACCTAATATGCATCATATGTCCTTCTACGTGCATGCATGTATGAATATGTCGCTTCCTTGGTTCGTATGAATTTTCTTTATTTATTTTATTGTATGCATGCATGCCTAACATGTTTATTGAAGTGTTATGCTCATTATGTAATTTTTATAAATTTTTTTAACGTGAAATATATAAATTATGACTTAATATGATTTAATATGATTTTTCATGACCTAAGTGTTATCTCATTGCATTCTTTGTACATCATTTGCATCCATATTCATTTGTCGAGCGTCTAATTGGTACATTTTGATTCTAATGTTGTCTTTTGCTCTTTGTTTTGTCCTTAGGCTCACCCCGTGGGTGACGGGGAGGTCTCTTAGAGGTGTTTGAGTTCGTTTCGTTCGGTTTGGTCGACAAGGTGAGGTTTTCTCCCTTTTAGTTAAAACGACCTACAACGCTACCTGTATTTCGAGCCCGCAGTGATTTATGTATATATATATATACTTAGATATGTGTATGATACATATTTTGAGGGAATTGTCCCGTTTTGTTATGAAATCATTTGAAAAACGCTTATATATATATATATATATATATATATATATATATATATATATATATATATACGTAATCTATTTTTAAGTTCGTTTGATTTGAAAAGGGTTGGCGTGTGTGAATGTTTTGAAATAGCGAGATTTTGGTCATCTGGGGAGTACGGCGTAATCGGACCACATTAGGAGTTAGCGAGGAATGGACGTTGAGTGCCATCTAGGGAGTCATGTAACCCCTTTTGGTCAATGAAGGAGGTGGCTGGGTCTTGCTAACCCGTCCACCAACCGGAGGAAAAAGGTGTAAATGGTCATGATTGTGCACAAAGAAAGAATTTAATGCATGAAAAGAAAGAAAGAAAGAATGTTTAATGAATTACACAAGGTGTTGGTTGGAGATAATGCACGCCCACTCGCCGGCCACGAAAGACCTAACAGAAATTGGTTGTTATAATCCCCTTTGATGATTTCTTTATCTCACCCACTTGGGAAATACTTTAAAAACCTCAAATGGGATTATAACTTGCATGTGAATGTTTAATTAATGTCTTATATTATATTGTGCTTTGTTTTACACCCACCAGTCTCCTATAGACTAAACCCGTCTTTGTTTTCAATTCTTTTGCAGGTTTTGGGAGTGCTGGGCGGGATTTTGTGTCTGTCAAGTCCTGTGGTTAAGTCAGAGTCTTTCTACACGCACATTGTAATTTGTTTAAGACACATTGAAACATGTATAAATGTTGAGCTTATGTTTTATTGTTTCGGGACAGGTTTCTAGGGATAAACTGAACCTGTGGTTATGATTTATGATTCATGATTTTTGATTATGTTTATGTTTGAATTTTCGGGACTAGGTATTTATGCTAGTTGAACCCGTCAATTGACACCTGTATTTATGATTGATTACATGATATGCTTCCGCACGTGCATTTTATCTTATTGAATTACTTATTTGGTTTTGAGGTTTTAGCTCCCGCCTAGCATAGCGAGTGAGTGAGTCCCCGTTCGCTCTGATTTTGCACGTGTATGGATTTCCTATTTCATATACGGGTCGGGTCTGAGTGCGGGTGATGTGGCACCTTCCGTTTGGGGTGCTACATCCTTAAGTGGTATCAGAGCCCCAGGTTGCAAAACCCGGGCTCTCGTGTTGTGATTGAGTCAGTTTAGGTCGTACGGCTTAGGAACTAATTGTCAACGTGTCCATTGCATTTATTCTTGAACTTACTTGACGATGTTTGATGCAAAATGTTAGAAATTTATATGTTGAACTTGTTTTACTTTAAACTTTTCGAATATGTGTTGCATTTTACTTCAAATACGTGCTCTTGGCGCTTATTATGTGTCATATGCACTTACTAACCGACATGTATTTATATTTGAGATGAGTTGGGCTTGCATGATATTCTTACAATATCAAACCACGGCCAATCTCTACGACAACCACAACCTATCACAAGCTCTAATTTCAAGCCCGGGAAAATGTAAGGAATGCACCGGGGTTTACCTAGGGGATCCGAGGATCGTGGTCTTTTGTAAGTGGAGCCATGGTCTTTGGTGTCCTTACAATGGTGCACCAAAGCTCTCTCATCATTACAAAGATCCTTATTAGAAGATAAGTCAGGATGGAAACCACAAGGCAGGAGGTTGGAAGCCATGTTTTGCCAATTCCTAAGCTTAAAGTCAAGAGAGGAAATCTCTTCGCTAGGAATAGGAGGTAAGATTTGGAGTAGAAGACTGATTTGTGGAATAGTTTCCAATTTTCGTGGTGGTCGGTGAAGGTTTGTTAAGATAGTGGATCATCCATTCACGGGACAAGTGAATAAATCTTGAAGATGTTTAGATTCAAGGATTTTATCAACGAGGAGACGAAGACCCTCAAGAGAACTCAAGTTCGGGTCAAAGGAAGAGGAAGAGGTAAACTAAGACAATCGGATTTCGGGTGAGGAAGAAGTCGTATTGGAAGGAGCTAGTGAGAACCGATCGATAAGGAGATTTCAAGTTCATGAAAGGCCAAGATGCCAAAGGTTCTATCTTCGGTCGGATTGAAGTTTATTTTCCAGACTCAAGCTGAATTATCGTGTTACGAGTTCGAATTGGGAGGCATAGAGCAACAAATGGAAACGATAAAGAAAAGCAAAGAGCTGTTGATGGGAAATTATGTGCTCAAGTGTGAGAAATTGAAAGATGAGTTTGTAGCATCCCGCTACTTCGGCATTTCCAGGTACGCGTCACGAGAGAGTTTAATTTCGTGATTTATGTGAATTCGCATGCTTTAAGTGTCAACGTATATTTATTTAAGTCTTGTGCGCTTTAGAATTTAATTAATTGTTTGGGCTCGAATGCCCAATAATTGAAGTTTAGGGACCTAATTAATTAGGGTGTTTGGGCCTTCGTGGCAATCTTGAGCTCGGGAATTCGAATTCGAATTCTGACCCCTTCATTGAGTTCGTTTCGACGATTTGGATTCGATGAAATTAACTTTATGTTTTCAAAGCCGTTTGTTAGCCCTACCGTTTTTAATCCAATCCGAATGGACCGGACACCATTTGACCCTACCCGTTTCTTGGCCCTACAAGAGAGGACCGAACCCCCTTTCTCCACATTTTGGTTTGGTCCAAGCAAGAAAGAGGGGAGAGGAGAAGAGAAGAGAAGAGAAGCCACCCAACCCTTTCGAGCTCAAGAACTCCGACCCCATTCGCCCGATCAACGATCTAAGGTAAGCAATGTGACCCTCTCCTTACGTGTTTCGATTCTACGGATTGAATCTTACTTTATTACCTTATTTCTTGAGTTTGGAGAATTGATGAATAGTATAGATTTCGTGTTTTAGGTGTTCAGACTCGTTTCAGAGTCCAATTTATGTTCTAATGTGATATATATATGTGATATAACTTGAATTTGAGTGTTTTTGGTGTATTAATTGATCGGAATGTGGTTTGGGGTGGTTTGGGAACCACCCCCGTCGAGCTCTTGCTTTGTTGCTATGATTTTTCGGAAAAGATGACCTAACACGGCCGTGTCAGCCCCTAGTTCATTTCCGACACGGCCGTGTCAAGCCCTCGAGTTGGAATTTTTTTTATTCCGACATGGCCGTGTCAGTTTCCAGGCCAATTTTGACACGGATGTGCTGACCTCGTATGTACTCGGACTGGCCTGAGTTTTCAACCTACGAAAACCTCTTGAAGTCTAGAACATCCTCCAATTGGAATCACCTCAAAATTCGTTCTAGATTGTGAGATATAATCGTTTGAAATTTGTGTCGCCATCCCGCCGAAATTCTGCTTTCATCCAACTTCAAACGTACGCCATTTTCGCCTCACTTTGAACCACGTTTTGAGACACCTAGAATTTTAAAGATATTTGTGTCTACTTTCAGTTCCAATAAACAAAACTCAATTCCCATTTCTCAAACTCAAGTTATGACTGTTTTACTACAGCTTGTCCGTTTCGGAATAATTTCCAGTTTTTGCCGGTTTTGCTCGGAACCATCTCTTATGCTTTCCATCTCTTATGCTTTCCTTCCACTTTTCTTGCACCTTGCCACCTCCGAACCCATTCCCAACTTGTTTTATCTTGCTTATGTGTATGTACGCATTGTTATATGTGTTTTATGTTGCTTGAGGAATATGAATTATTTACACGAAGCATCTATGCACCTTGTTATGTATCTCCGCCTTGTAATATGTAGTGTTTGTGCGCATGGACGTGTTATATGATTGTAGATGAATATGTTAAGCTATGTAATGTCTTGGATTGCATGTAATTGATTCGAATATGTGTTATGCCTACGTGATTGCATCTCCTATATGCATGAACATACGCCGTGGGTCTATGTCGTTCATTCTTGAGTCTAAGTCTTGTCTTTTGTCTTCAGTTTGTCCAGGTGCACCCGGGGTGGTGTTTTGTTCGTCAAGTTGATTCCGGGGTGAATCAAGTGCTTTGTCTTCGTCTTCGTTTGGTTCGAGGTGAGGTTAGGATATAGTTATACCCTAATGAAATGTGCTAGTTTTCGTATGCATGTGACTTATAAGCCTCTATGTTATGTAGATATGTGTTAAATACGTATTTGTTGGCTTTGCCATAAGTTTGAAAGTATGAAGCTATGTATAAGCCTATGTACGCTAAGCTTTGATTCTGTTATGATTTTGAGGTCGGCGTGATACGTACGTACGATATGCATGTGCTATGTATATAAGTGTGAGTGTAGCGGGTTTAAGCTTCCGGTTTTTGTGATAAGTATAAGTGTAAGTGTGGGGCCCCAAATTCCGTGTAAGGGATGTACCGGAACCCACCTGAGCTTAGGTTGGGGGAAGGAGTCCGAGGGTTTGAGAAGCATTGAGCACTCCCCTCATCCGATTTAGGATGATTAGGGTCGCGCAACCCTTCCATCGCCCTATGTATTTTCCTGGTATGTACTCGTTTTGATTTGTTTTGTGTAAGTTGCACTCATGCCCGCCGAATCATGTTATGTTGGTCTTAAGTTCGTGAAACGGGGGTAGATTCTCAAATTAAGAAAAAATTTGATATACTTTTAACCTAATAAAACATGTTTGGATATGTGTGCTTAGTCTGCATGTTTTGAATATACTCATTAAATAAGTTAAGTTTCATTTGTTCTGCCTTATAAATCACCCTATATATATATTATCACGGGCAAATGTTTTGGCGTGCAAAAACTAATCCCGGCTTCACGAACATCTTCTTTTTACCTGCTTTGCTACGTGTATTATGTATAGCGTGCGTGTGTTAACCCCTCGCTCAGTCAAGTGTGACTGACCCCTCCCTCTTTATGTTTTTAGCTTTGCAGGTTTTGGCTTTGGAGTCCGAGCTAGGCGGTGTGAGTCTCTTGGAGTCGAGTCTTGTATTAGTTGGGTCATTGCATTTGCATTTTGAATTCAGTTTTAGTTTTGTATTATTAATCCATGAACGAATATGTTTAAGTATGATTTGTTCATTTATGATTTGAAATCGGGACAGGTTAGGACAGGTGCTCGGATTAGATGAACCCGTTTGTATTTATGATTTATGTTATGATTTAAATTTCGGGATTAGGAATTATGCTAGATTGAACCCGTCAACTGTTTGCATGATTTGAATTTTTGTTTGGCAGGATCACGCTTCCATATATTCGTTAAGTATTGTGTGTGCAGGGTCTACGTCCCGCCTAGCTTAGGGTTAGTTTTGTTTTTGTTTGTCTCCGTTCGCTATGGTTTGGCATGTGTGCAGAGTCCTTGTTTCGCTACACGTGTTGAGCTATGGTGCGGGGGTGTGGTGCCCACCGTTGGGGCACTACAGAGTTTATCGGTATCAGAGCCCCAGGTTGTAAAACCGGGGTTCAGTGTCGTGTCGTGTTTGTCTAGGTCGTACGGCATAGGGTAATTTGGCTATGTGCACGTTTGCATCACGATTCGATTTGCTTTGCGTGTGACAATTTCCTATTATTTGGTTATCTTTACATTACGTGATGCATTGCATTTTAATTGCTCTTAATTGATTTAACTACGTGACATAGGCACTTACTAATCGACACGCATATACCTCTATTGTAGTTGTTGAGATTTTCAGGATGCCACCACGTCGGCAACACTTTGGTCAACCTCACCAACATCCATACCATCAAGGTCAATCCTCAACCGAAGTTCCACCTATAAATCGAATGGCAATGATGTACCGGGAATTCAAGGCATTTGACCCTCCCCAATTCCGAGAAGGAGATGACTTAAAAGCCGAAGAATGGCTCTCGGAGATAGAAAGCATATTTGAGTTATGGCCGTGTAATTCTCAAGACATGGCCCGTCTTGCGATACAACTTCTACAAGGACAAGCAAGACAACGGTGGAAAAGAGTTGCCCAACAATTAAAGGCATCAAGCGAAGAGATGACATGGGATGTGTTTGTTCGGGAACTTAGGAAAAAGTTCGCACCGGCCGTTTTACAAGAACAAAGACTCGAAGAATTCCTCGCGGTAAAACAAGGAGATAAAACGGTTATGGAGTACTTGGAGGAATTCAAGAGATTAGGTGTATACATGCCTCACATTACAAGCAACGACGAGACGAAGGCCAAGTATTTTATGGAAGGTATTCGGAATGAAATCAAGGAGGCATTAGTTGCGAAGAATACGAGTACGTGGGATAAAGCTACAAAGAAGGCTTACGTGAACCCAGGAATTGAGGTACTTGCATCCATGGCACGTGCATTCATAGCATATTGAATTTTGTAATTAAATTGCTCTATGTGTTAAAATCACAATGTCTAGCATTTTTCTGCGTGCTCGAGTGACTCTATGATGCATTTCATCTATACATATAACCCGACATGCATATCTAGTGTTTATTTGTAGAATGTTGATTCACTCATACGGCTGAATTTGAAGTCCTATGAAGTGGGAAGAGATGGTTGAAGTGAGGGTCGAATTAAAGGTCTTCCTTGAGATTTGATTGCCAACTATGGGGTGATACGGAGATATGTCAAGTAAGTAGGTTCGAGAAACGTATATACCGGATGAAAGACATGGGATCCGAGAGTGCTTTGGAGAAAAGTTGAAACTCATCTTCCGAAGAATGCGTTTTGGGATTTTCTACAAGAAAGCATATTGGTGAAGAACTTGGACTTAGAGGTGGTCGAGGAAACATCGGGTTCGAGAATTATACAAGAAGTCATGTTAATAAACCAAAAACTGAAGGATTCAATTCTTGGAAATAAAATCAGGACCAAGAGAACACTTAAGCAAGGAATCTAGGGCTAGGGCGATTGGCTAAAGATGGAACTCAATTATGAAAGGAATCCCACGATGATATTGGAAGAAACGAGTAGGACAAGGATCGAATTGAGGACCTTCTTTAGGGATTGAGAATGCCGAAGAGAGGGTGACACCAAGAATGAATCGAGGAGAAGACCGGATTTTAGGAATTTATATATAGAGTTGAAGATTTCAAATCAAAGGATACGACATTGAAAAGGACCCCAAGTACGGTGTTGTAACACCCCAAACGGAGAAGTGCCACATCCCCCGCACTATGATCCAGACCCGGTCATGAAATGGAAGTCCATGCCCGAATCCGAATCAGAGCGGACGGGAGACCAACTCACACACTAGGCTAGGCGGATCTAACTTGACAAACTCAGAGTGCGGAAGCAAAATAAACATTCAATCACGATAGCGGAAGCATTTAAATCAAATCATGCAAAGCAGGTGACGGGTTCAACTAGCATAGATACCTAGACTCGAAAAGTCAGATCAACATAACATAATAATCATCAAGTGCCACAAGGGCCGAATGAGAGTGCCACGCAGGGCTACCGAATAGTAAAGTATAATCTCCAATCTACAATTCAAAGCATAAGTAAAGTGTATGAAGCGACAAATGCAAAAAGAAAGACTAGACTGACAAAGAGTGACTCAAAGGACTCACTTCCGCCTAGCAACTCCAACAACCTGCAACTAAAAGTGTAAATGAGGGGTCAGTCAACTTGACCGAGTGAGGGGGCTAACGCACACCCATTATATATATATAGAGCATAACACATATCAGAAGGGTGGACTCATGAACCGGAGATAGGTGTTGCATACCAAAGACATTTCCAAAAGTACCCAAAAGATAAATATAAGTATAAGTTTTGGAAAACATTTCAGAAACTCTATCTCGATTCATAATTCCCAGACAGAACAGAACACATGCTTGGCGAGTACGAGCTTCCAACCTTTACTCCTCAGAACATAACAAAACATAAAATACAGAATCAAATCCAACCTTTACACCAGTGATGGAGGGGATGTGCCGTCCCCAAACCATCTAGAACATACACACCCTCAAGGGGTAGCGAACCCACAAGAGTCCTCCCCGGCCTTAGCCGAAGGCTCAAGATACCACGTCTCCCTCATCACCCTAAGGTCGCGCAATGATATCTCAAAAGGAACTACGCACAGGTATATCCCCGATGGCCTTACAGTCTCGGGGGCTCCTTACCCATAGCTCCTTGGAACTACGCACAGGTATATCCCCGACGGCCCTAACCGTCCCGGGGGCTCCTTACCCATAGCTCCTTGGATCCACATACATACATACATACAGATGCCAATATTTCATGGCCAACTCGCTACAGGAACATAACGTAACATACTTTTGAAAACAGCTTATATATGCTTTCATATCTAATTTTCCAAAAACAGAGTTGTTTCACAAGGTCATAAACATATCATACCCAACACGTACGTATTTATAATAGATATACTCGCATGCACGGGTTGAAATCAGCATATTAAGGCCATAGGACGCATAACTATACAAAATCCTAAACCTCACCTCGTGAAAGTAGAGTCTGAGAGTGTGAAGGGCCAAACACTCTAAACCTCGGGCCCACCGGCACCACCAAACTCTGTGACAAGACATACAGAAGCCCAGACTTAGACTCTATATGAACCAAACAAGACGCACGGCGTTTGCTCAACATGATCGTGGTTATGCATAAGTGTTCATGTTGTGCTTGGATAAGGTGTCGTGGTCATTCAAGGCATATCAATGCTCAACAAGGTCATATTTACAAGCAACCATCATGCAATTCCATATCCAAAGATGCAAGATCAATTTAGGAAGTCAATGTATTCACAAAATGCATATTAAATCATCCAATGTCATAGGGTTCAATTATAATGTTAGAATTAAGCATCAAGTTCATATACACGACATAAATACATGATCAAAGACGATAAAGAGTATTCAGACAAGTTAGAGAATTGAATAAGAATTATATTATGCCAAGTAAGTTCATGCTCAATCAACCTATTTAATTAGTTACACTTATTTGCACAAATTCAAGGATTGGTCATGTTGTAAACATTTATTCATTGAACAATTAATAAGGTTCCCTTTTTAACTGTAGTTTAGGAATCAAATAATACGAACCAAGACCATTAAATCATAATTGGCTCACCTTAAATTTTATTATCCAAATATAAAACCATGCCTAATCAGTTTTCAAGTAAACCATGTAACAACTCAAACGATAATTTCCAAGTTAATATCTAAGCTTAAATTTTGAACCTCAATTCACAATTTATCAAACACTTGAACATGTATTTGGAGAAAGATATATACGCACATCCATATAATACATTTATGGTAGAACATTTTATTGCCCAATACACAGTTAAATCGAACATCTATAAAATAACACTTACACTTCTGATTAGATCCAACACGTACTGAAATTTCATTTTCAGATACAACTTAGAAATTCAACTAACTACCCTAGTTCAAATTGTTATTACATCACGATTCGAAATCAAGGAAACCAATTAGACATTTAATATGCAAAACTTACACCGTTCTCCTTAATTCAAAAACCAACTCATCCATAAATCACAATTAACACACTGATTACAGTGGCCTAAAATGGAGAACTTAATTCTATCAATAATTAGCAAATAACAGGTATAAAGAATACAACTACAATCCAATTAATAATTGAAATCAAATAAGATAAAATCATAAATGCTCAAGAGTTCGGGAATATGGATTTACAAGCTACTACAATCGTTGTTTCCCGGACTGAGAGTGGAGGAGAAGATGAACGGTGGTGTTTGGTTGCAGTGTGCCGCCGGAGAAGATGGAGGCGGCGGCGATGCGGTGCCTCTGTTCCTATGGCGGAACTTCTGAGGATGGTACGGCAGGAGGGTGGTGGCGGAACGGTGCAAAGCTCCTGTCGTTGTTGCTGAGTCCGTAAGGGGATGAAGAGAAAGAGAGAATGGCTGGTGGTGGAGCTTGGATGGTGGTTACCGGGGTAGATCTCGCCGGTGGGGTAGCTGAGAAAGAGGTGGCGCAGCCTTGAGGTCCTTCCCCTTTCAGATCCGGAACGAGCGAGAATGTTGAGGGCGGTGGTTGTGCGTCAGAATCTTGCCCGGATCTATGGCCAGTTGGCGGTGGCCATCGACGCTTGCGGTGGTGGAGAGCTGAGTCGCGACGGAGTGGTGGTCGGTTGTAGAACCATCATCGGAGAGAGAGACTGGCTGTGGTGGAGCAAGGTCAGAAATGGTGGAGATCTTCCGCCTCTGTTCAGATCTGAACGAGGGTGGTGGTTCGACGGTGTTCACCTGGTGGTGGTTGGGCTGAGTCGTGGCGGCGCTTCGATGGAGAAGAAGACTGCTGCTCTGTTTTTCTGTCAGAAGAGATGAGAAAGGCGATGGCTGGTGGTAGAGTTGGTGGTGGCGTGGAAGAGAAGGTGGCGGCGGCACGACGGGGATGGGGTGGCTCCGCGGTTGCTGCTGCTAAAGAAGACGAAGGGAAGAAGAATGGGAATGAAGAATATGAAGGCTGCTAGGGTTTCTCGGAATATAACAACCACAACTCCCAGAAATTGCGAACAAGTCCCTCAAGAAAATTAATTGATGCGATTAAGTTCACAAAATCGAATTAGGGTTCAATTAGATCCAATTAGAGATTAGAAAATTATAAAAGTACCCCAAGATTTAAAGTAAAGACCAATTAAGTCTAAATTGAATTTCTCATAATTAGAAATAGATCCCCAACTTTCAATAATCTCAAATTAGCCCACATAATTTAAATTAAAGAGCAATTAGGCACCAAGCACATATTTCAGTTAAGTTCACATATTTTCATACGATTGAAATCAGTCAATTAAACTATTAAAACATAAATAAAGCAATTCAAACACAAGAAGAGTTAAATAAATAACAATCTAATCGCACGAAAACGACATTGTATCTTGCTCCGAAAATGCGGGGTGTTACAACCTTCCCCCCTTAAGAGAACCTGGTCCCCAGGTTCCACTGCTGAGCTGGAAAAGCTTCCGTTGTGAAGTTTACTCTCATTGTCTTTACTGAACCGTTCTCACGATGTCTCGTTGTCATTGGGCTCCGTTTGAGTATTGGACCATTGCTTTTCATCAAGTTTTTTTTTTTTTTTTTTCGACCATTCCCATAAGACGAATAGTTGTCACTGCACTCAACTTCGATGGCATCGCAAACTCGTCACTTGCAGACCGTAGACAGGATAACGTGTAACGCAACCGCAACAATCAAGAAAGAATCCCATCTCTCGGCACGTAAAGTGAGAGAGCCCCGTCCCTCAGCACACACAAGAGAGAGAACCCCGTCTCTCGCGCACATAATTGAGAGAACCCCGTCTCTCAAGCACACAACTGAGAGAACCCCGTCTCTCAACCTAAGTCTGATAGATTTCGACATCTCCCAAACATTCTAGTTTGAGAAAATCCCTCATTTCTCAAACCCTTAGATTCAAGAGAATCCAACATCTCCGAATATCTAAGTACAAGAGAATCCAACATCTCTCGTGCACAAAACTTAGAAAGAATCCAACATCTTTCTACCACATAAATAGAGAGAATCCTACATCTCTCCAACACGTAAAAAGAGGGAACCTAAGGTCTCTCTTGCACATAAATCTACTGATCAGTTATTCATACATACACACATCATAGTAACACTTGGCGAAAAGTATGCGATGCATGTTTGGTGTACCTTATACAACTGATATCGGTATCCCTTGAGTATAGATTCAATGCTCACGCCTCAACTCAAGGGGGATATCGCGATGGAATCCCTGTAAAACAAGGTTACAGTATGTATGTATGTTATATGAGAAGTTAGTGAGCAATCAAGAGAATTTTAAAATCACCTAGGCATGAATAGTTTACACAAGTACATAACTCATTCATTCCAGCACAGTTCATAACAAGTAGAAATTTCAAGTTATAAATACTAGATCAGGTATCCAAGTTATCACAATTAAAACAACAATGGTCGTCACCCACATCAAGCAAAACAAGGTAAGAGTATTTAAGCGATGCATGTATGCAAATGCCATGAATGCCTGGCGTACCGATCACCGTAGTGTCAAACTCTTGACAGGAAGTTGAGATGAAGTAGTAGGAGTTGATTAAGCCAACAATGATGCAACCCTCGTCATCTGAACCTCTTTGTCTTGAGTCTTTTCATAAAGTGGTAACTCAGCAAAGCTCGTCTATCACCAAACCCCTTACTATACAGTAATCCTTGCTCAACTAGAATCATCTTCAGTTTCTCCCAAGAATTCTCATTTATGTGTTAAATCTTAGTCTGCTCATCTTCAAAGAGTTGTCCATGATTCATTTGTCAATTAGATATTTACCTCAGAGTTTCGTTGGATGATTGTGGTGCTAAGTACTTCCCAAAGCAATCCATGGTATATAATTCTGAAACTTGAATAAAGTATTTCAGCATCTAAGTGTTATATTCCCACATCAATAATGTCTTCCATCTCATCTTGAAGAAACACCCAAAGAGCTAACAACCAATCTTGTCTTGTCGTTCGTTAACTCTAAACGACACCAATTCCTTCAACACTCACCGATGCGTTGCTCATGTAACATGGTTACCTATCCACATCCCTTGAACTTGATCGGATTCTTCTACATTAACTCGTTTCCATCAACAAGGTGACTACTCCCAAATAAACGAATCATCAAGGCGAAAGCTCATCAAAATCCTCCAAAACGGTTCTACTTGATCAGACTCTCCTCCATTAACTCATTTCCTCAACAAGGTGACTACTTCCAAATGAACGAATCCTCAAGGTGAAAATTCATCAAACTCCATCTTTCAATTGGCTTTAAGATAGTAAGTCAATATAGCAATTCTCATTCCTTCAACTCTGAACCTTTTCATGACCATTGATCTTGGTAAAGAATCCTTTCATCTTCGAATTATGGTATGTTTTCGTTGTAGTGCTAATAGGTAGTGTTGACGGAGGGAAATCTTAGTGTTGACTCATAGGACACCCTGAAATTCAAACACTAAATTCGATGCATGCGGATTAAAGATGCAAATGAAATGTAACACGTATATCACGTAAATGCAACAATTAGTGTAATTTATAAAGCACATAAAATAAGATGTTGCATAATTAAAGTCACAATGTGCACATAATCATATAATCACGAAACAATTCGTGTCGAAGGGTCAAAGTATCAAGTCAATCAAATGCAATGCGCAGTTATTCCTATGCCGTACGACCTAGTCAGACTCAACACGACACAAGAGCTCTAGGTTTTGTAACACCCCAAACGGAGAAGTGCCACATCCCCCGCACTATGATCCAGACCCGGTCATGAAATGGAAGTCCATGCCCGAATCCGAATCAGAGCGGACGGGAGACCAACTCACACACTAGGCTAGGCGGATCTAACTTGACAAACTCAGAGTGCGGAAGCAAAATAAACATTCAATCACGATAGCGGAAGCATTTAAATCAAATCATGCAAAGCAGGTGACGGGTTCAACTAGCATAGATACCTAGACCCGAAAAGTCAGATCAACATAACATAATAATCATCAATTGCCACAAGGGCCGAATGAGAGTGCCACGCAGGGCTACCGAATAGTAAAGTATAATCTCCAATCTACAATTCAAAGCATAAGTAAAGTGTATGAAGCGACAAATGCAAATAGAAAGACTAGACTGACAAAGAGTGACTCAAAGGACTCACTTCCGCCTAGCAACTCCAACAACCTGCAACTAAAAGTGTAAATGAGGGGTCAGTCAACTTGACCGAGTGAGCGGCCTAACGCACACCCATTATATATATATAGAGCATAGCACATATCAGAAGGGTGGACTCATGAACCGGAGATAGGTGTTGCATACCAAAGACATTTCCAAAAGTACCCAAAAGATAAATATAAGTATAAGTTTTGGAAAACATTTCAGAAACTCTATCTCGATTCATAATTCCCAGACAGAACAGAACACATGCTCGGCGAGTACGAGCTTCCAACCTTTACTCCTCAGAACATAACAAAACATAAAATACAGAATCAAATCCAACCTTTACACCAGTGATGGAGGGGATGTGCCGTCCCCAAACCATCTAGAACATACACACCCTCAAGGGGTAGCGAACCCACAAGAGTCCTCCCCGGCCTTAGCCGAAGGCTCAAGATACCACGTCTCCCTCATCACCCTAAGGTCGCGCAATGATATCTCAAAAGGAACTACGCACAGGTATATCCCCGATGGCCTTACAGTCTCGGGGGCTCCTTACCCATAGCTCCTTGGAACTACGCACAGGTATATCCCCGACGGCCCTAACCGTCCCGGGGGCTCCTTACCCATAGCTCCTTGGATCCACATACATACATACATACAGATGCCAATATTTCATGGCCAACTCGCTACAGGAACATAACGTAACATACTTTTGAAAACAGCTTATATATGCTTTCATATCTAATTTTCCAAAAACAGAGTTGTTTCACAAGGTCATAAACATATCATACCCAACACGTACGTATTTATAATAGATATACTCGCATGCACGGGTTGAAATCAGCATATTAAGGCCATAGGACGCATAACTATACAAAATCCTAAACCTCACCTCGTGAAAGTAGAGTCTGAGAGTGTGAAGGGCCAAACACTCTAAACCTCGGGCCCACCGGCACCACCAAACTCTGTGACAAGACATACAGAAGCCCAGACTTAGACTCTATATGAACCAAACAAGACGCACGGCGTTTGCTCAACATGATCGTGGTTATGCATAAGTGTTCATGTTGTGCTTGGATAAGGTGTCGTGGTCATTCAAGGCATATCAATGCTCAACAAGGTCATATTTACAAGCAACCATCATGCAATTCCATATCCAAAGATGCAAGATCAATTTAGGAAGTCAATGTATTCACAAAATGCATATTAAATCATCCAATGTCACAGGGTTCAATTATAATGTTAGAATTAAGCATCAAGTTCATATACACGACATAAATACATGATCAAAGACGATAAAGAGTATTCAGACAAGTTAGAGAATTGAATAAGAATTATATTATGCCAAGTAAGTTCATGCTCAATCAACCTATTTAATTAGTTACACTTATTTGCACAAATTCAAGGATTGGTCATGTTGTAAACATTTATTCATTGAACAATTAATAAGGTTCCCTTTTTAACTGTAGTTTAGGAATCAAATAATATGAACCAAGACCATTAAATCATAATTGGCTCACCTTAAATTTTATTATCCAAATATAAAACCATGCCTAATCAGTTTTCAAGTAAACCATGTAACAACTCAAACGATAATTTCCAAGTTAATATCTAAGCTTAAATTTTGAACCTCAATTCACAATTTATCAAACACTTGAACATGTATTTGGAGAAAGATATATACGCACATCCATATAATACATTTATGGTAGAACATTTTATTGCCCAATACACAGTTAAATCGAACATCTATAAAATAACACTTACACTTCTGATTAGATCCAACACGTACTGAAATTCCATTTTCAGATACAACTTAGAAATTCAACTAACTACCCTAGTTCAAATTGTTATTACATCACGATTCGAAATCAAGGAAACCAATTAGACATTTAATATGCAAAACTTACACCGTTCTCCTTAATTCAAAAACCAACTCATACATAAATCACAATTAACACACTGATTACAGTGGCCTAAAAGGGAGAACTTAATTCTATCAATAATTAGCAAATAACAGGTATAAAGAATACAACTACAATCCAATTAATAATTGAAATCAAATAAGATAAAATCATAAATGCTCAAGAGTTCGGGAATATGGATTTACAAGCTACTACAATCGTTGTTTCCCGGACTGAGAGTGGAGGAGAAGATGAACGTGGTGTTTGGTTGCAGTGTGCCGCCGGAGAAGATGGAGGCGGCGGCGATGCGGTGCCTCTGTTCCTATGGCGGAACTTCTGAGGATGGTACGGCAGGAGGGTGGTGGCGGAACGGTGCAAAGCTCCTGTCGTTGTTGCTGAGTCCGTAAGGGGATGAAGAGAAAGAGAGAATGGCTGGTGGTGGAGCTTGGATGGTGGTTACCGGGGTAGATCTCGCCGGTGGGGTAGCTGAGAAAGAGGTGGCGCAGCCTTGAGGTCCTTCCCCTTTCAGATCCGGAACGAGCGAGAATGTTGAGGACGGTGGTTGTGCGTCAGAATCGTGCCCGGATCTATGGCCAGTTGGCGGTGGCCATCGGCGCTTGCGGTGGTGGAGAGCTGAGTCGCGACGGAGTGGTGGTCGGTTGTAGAACCATCATCGGAGAGAGAGACTGGCTGTGGTGGAGCAAGGTCAGAAATGGTGGAGATCTTCCGCCTCTGTTCAGATCTGAACGAGGGTGGTGGTTCGACGGTGTTCACCTGGTGGTGGTTGGGCTGAGTCGTGGCGACGCTTCGATGGAGAAGAAGACTGCTGCTCTGTTTTTCTGTCAGAAGAGATGAGAAAGGCGATGGCTGGTGGTAGAGTTGGTGGTGGCGTGGAAGAGAAGGTGGCGGCGGCACGACGGGGATGGGGTGGCTCCGCGGTTGCTGCTGCTAAAGAAGACGAAGGGAAGAAGAATGGGAATGAAGAATATGAAGGCTGCTAGGGTTTCTCGGAATATAACAACCACAACTCCCAGAAATTACGAACAAGTCCCTCAAGAAAATTAATTGATGCGATTAAGTTCACAAAATCGAATTAGGGTTCAATTAGATCCAATTAGAGATTAGAAAATTATAAAAGTACCCCAAGATTTAAAGTAAAGACCAATTAAGTCCAAATTGAATTTCTCATAATTAGAAATAGATCCCCAACTTTCAATAATCTCAAATTAGCCCACATAATTTAAATTAAAGAGCAATTAGGCACCAAACACATATTTCAGTTAAGTTCACATATTTTCATACGATTGAAATCAGTCAATTAAACTATTAAAACATAAATAAAGCAATTCAAACACAAGAAGAGTTAAATAAATAACAATCTAATCGCACGAAAACGACATTGTATCTTGCTCCGAAAATGCGGGGTGTTACAGGTGTTACTTTGGGAAAACATCACCAGGAGTTAGAACAAGGATCCAGCTTGAGGATTGAGAGCAAGAGTTCGATTTAGGATTTTAGGGGCAAGGAGCTCGATTCATTGTTCAACCGTTCCTAAGGCAAGGAGGCCTTAAGGGACCTTGAGTTTCAGAGGACGAAGGAGATGGGATTGTTTCTTGACCCCTTTTTCAAAGAAACATTCGAGCAAGGGAAAAGGCGGTTTGGAGAAAGAATTCAAGAGTAGACAACAATCGTGAAATGAAGATAATGGAAATTGTTAAAGTGACTAGTACAACGAGGATTTCAAGACTTGATGGTGGGTAAAAGATTTCGGCGATGAGAAAATCCTCACGAACACTCATATATCGGTGAACGGTACACTTGAACATGCATATCACGTGTATCATGCATCTTTTAGCTTTGCTTATGTGTATTTGTTGTTTGTTACCTTTCGGGGTTGCTTTGAGTGTTCGAGTGCTTTTGCTTCGCGGTTAGTTGAGGGTCGTGCTTTGCAAAGATCGACCCAACGATCTTCCAAGAGTCTTCAGTTAGAGGCAAGCAACGGTTCGAACGTCAACTTCGAGCCACGGGTTGAAGTGGTGTTAGAAGGCCCGTTTGGGTTGGAGAACGAATGGTGGAAGTTCTTTAACGACCCCATTCGTGATTCCGAGTTGTGTGTGGTTTGGATGGATTCAAACGGTGGGAGTTGAATCATTCTTCGACCCTCCTATCGTGCGAAAACGTTTGAACTATTCCAAATTGGGATCAAGTTCGTGTTGAGCTTGGAGTGAAGAATCAATACCCCTTGGCGTGTGAAAACCTTTCTCGAGCTAACCCTCGTCGGGACGTCATGAACCTCGAACTTGGGTGAATACGGGAGAGTTGCTCGTAGTTCTTACTCGAGTGGTAGGACCTGAGGACAAGTCCTCTTTAAGGGGGAGAGTTTGTAGTATCCCGCTACATCGGCATTTCCAGGTACGCGTCACGAGAGAGTTTAATTTCGTGATTTATGTGAATTCGCATGCTTTAAGTGTCAACGTGTATTTATTTAAATCTTGTGCGCTTTAGAATTTAATTGATTGCTTGGGCTCGAATTCCCAATAATTGAAGTTTAGGGACCTAATTAATTAGGGTGTTTTGGCCTTCGTGGAAATCTTGAGCTCGGGAATTCGAATTCGAATTCCGACCCCTTCATTGAGTTCGTTTCGACGATTTGGATTCGATGAAATTAACTTTATATTTTCAAAGCCGTTTGTAAGTCCTACCGTTTTAAATCCAATCCGAATGGACTGGACACCATTTGACCCTACCCGTTTCTTGGCCCTACAAGAGAGGACCGAACCCCCTTTCTCTCCATTTTGGTTCGGTCCAAGCAAGAAAGAGGGGAGAGGAGAAGAGAAGAGAAGAGAAGCCACCCAACCCTTTCGAGCTGAAGAACCCCGACCCCGTTCGCCCGATCAACGATCTAAGGTAAGCAATGTGACCCTCTCCTTACGTGTTTCGATTCTACCGATTGAATCTTACTTTATTGCCTTATTTCTTGAGTTTGAAGAATTGATGAATAGTATAGATTTCGTGTTTTAGGTGTTCGGACTCGTTTCGGAGTCCAATTTATGTTCTAATGTTATATATATATGTGATATAACTTGAATTTGAGTGTTTTTGGTGTATTAATTGATCGGAATGTGGTTTGGGGTGGTTTGGGAACCACCCCCGTCGAGCTCTTGCTTTGTTGCTGTGATTTTTCGGAGAAGATAACCCAACACGGCCGTGTCAGTTTCCAGGCCAATTTTGACACAACCGTGCTGACCTCGTCTGAACTTGGATTGGCCTGATTTTTGAACCTACGGAAACCTCTTGAAGTCTAGAACATCCTCCAATTAGAATCACCTCAAAATTCGTTCTATATTGTGAGATATCATCGTTTTAAATTTGTGTCGCCATCCCGCCGAAATTTTGCTTTCGTCCAACTTCAAACGTACGCCATTTTCGTCTCACTTTGAACCACGTTTTGAGCCACCTAGAATTTTAAAGATATTTGTGTCTAATTTCAGTTCTATTTAAAAAAAATTCAATTCCCATTTCTCAAACTCAAGTTATGACCGTTTTACTACAGCTTGTCCGTTTCGGAATAATTTCCAGTTTTTGCCGGTTTTGCTCGGAACCATGTCTTATGCTTTCCTTCCGCTTTTCTTGCACCTTGCCACCTCCGAACCCATTCCCAACTTGTTTTATCTTGCTTATGTGTATGTACGTGTTGTTATATGTGTTTTATGTTGCTTGAGGAATATGAATTATTTACACGAAGCATCTATGCACCTTGTTATGTATCTCCGCCTTGTAATATGTAGTGCTTGTGCGCATGAACGTGTTATATGATTGTAGATGAATATGTTAAGCTATGTAATGTCTTGGAGTGCATGTAATTGATTCGAATATGTGTTATGCCTACGTGATTGCATCTCCTATATGCATGAACATACGCTGTGCGTCTATGTCGTTCATTCTTGAGTCTATGTCTTGTCTTTTGTCTTCAGTTTGTCCAGGTGCACCCGGGGTGGTGTTTTTTTCATCAAGTTGATTCCGGGGTGAATCAAGTGCTTTGTCTTCGTCTTCGTTTGGTTCGAGGTGAGGTTAGGATATAGTTATACCCTAATGAAATGTGCTAGTTTTCGTATGCATGTGACTTATAAGCCTCTATGTATATGTAGATATGTGTGAAATACGTATTTGTTGTCTTTGCCATAAGTTTGAAAGTATGAAGCTATGTATAAGCCTATGTACGCTAAGCTTTGATTCTGTTATGATTTTGAGGTCGGCATGATACGTACGTACGATATGCATGTGCTATGTATATAAGTGTGAGTGTAGCGGGTTTAGCTTCCGGTTTTCGTGATAAGTATAAGTGTAAGTGTGGCGCCCCAAATTCCGTGTAAGGGATGTACCGGAACCCACCTGAGCGTAGGTTGGGGGATGGAGTCCGAGGGTTTGAGAAGCATTGAGCACTCCCCTCATCCGATTTAGGATGATTAGGGTCGCGCAACCCTTCCATCGCCCTATGTATTTTCCTGGTATGTACTCGTTTTGATTTGTTTTGTGTATGTTGTACTCGTGCCCGCGGAGTCTTGTTATGTTGGTCTGAAGTTCGTGAAACGGGGGTAGATTCTCAAATTAAGAAAAAATTTGATATACTTTTAACCTAATAAAACATGTTTGGATATGTGTGCTTAGTCTGCATGTTTTGAATTTACGCATTAAATAAGTTAAGTTTCATTTGTTCTGCTTTACTAAATCACCCTATATATATATTATCATGGGCAAATGTCTTGGCGTGCAAAAACTAATCCCGGCTTCACGAACATCTTCTTTTTACGTGCTTTGCTACATGTATTATGTATAGCGTTCGTGTGTTAACCCCTCGCTCAGTCAATTATGACTGACCCCTCCCTCTTTATGTTTTTAGCTCTGCAGGTTTTGACTTTGGAGTCCGAGCTAGGCGGTGTGAGTCTCTTGGAGTCGAGTCTTGTATTAGTTGGGTCTTTGCATTTGCATTTTGAATTCAGTTTTAATTTTGTATTATTAATCCATGAACGGATATGTTTAAGTATGATTTGTTCATTTATGATTTGAAATCGGGACTGGTTAGGACAGGTGCTCGGATTAGATGAACCCGTTTGTATTTATGATTTATGTTATGATTTAAATTTCGGGATTAGGAATTATGCTAGATTGAACCTGTCAACTGTTTGCATGATTTGAATTTTTGTTTGGCAGGATCACGCTTCCATATATTCGTTAAGTATTGTGTGTGCAGGGTCTACGTCCTGCCTAGCTTAGGGTTAGTTTTGTTATTGTTTGTCTCCGTTCGCTATGGTTTGGCATGTGTGCGGAGTACTTGTTTCATTACACGTGTTGAGCTATGGTGCGGGGGTGTGGTGCCCACCATTGGGGTGCTACAGAGTTTATCCAGTCATTGAACTCATAAAGAATAGTCAAGGGGACTTCGAGCAGAGTGATAATTAAGAATAGGATTTGGAACGTTATTGGGGGGTCAATCTTTGAAGGGAGTCAAGATGCCGATTCCATAGGCATGAAAGAAGTTAGGTTCTAGGGATTTCAATTTCGGACCGCGGGAACACGTAAGTTGATACAAGGAAATTTTGAAGATTTAGAAGACCGTAGGTGTTTGCCATGATCAATAAATCCGAGGCAAGCCTGTACTTAAGGAAATGAAGAACAAGTTGCCGAGCCAAAGTTTACCACTACGGTGCCAGGTGTATTGCATTCATGGCACGTGTATCATACACCGCTTTAAATTATTTAAATTCCCTTGTTTATATATGCATTTCTAATTGACAAAATTGCTCCAATGTGTTGCATATTTAATTGGTTTCCATTGTACCGCGTGCGTTGGCATTTTAACCCGATATGCATTTTAGTGTTTAATTCATAGGAAGTTCCTTCACCTCATCTATCCAGTATCATTTTAATCGAGCCACATCCAAATTTAGATGAAAAGAAATAATGGGGTTACTCATAACAAGGGAGATGACGTCGGGAGAAATAAAGAACTTCAGGTAAGGGATAGGTTGATGGAAATGGGATTTCAGAAAGAGAAGCGAAACTAGAGCTGGCTTCGGGTTGTTCGGATCGGACAAGAGTAGGAAAGGGGTTTCGGACATCAAGAGAATTAGAAGAGAAGTTGAAAGGAAAAATCTTTGGGTTGCTATTCTAGCTAAAACCCTCCCTAATGAAAAATTTCACATCAAGAATTCCGATGAAGGAAGGATAGTTGGGGTTCAGCATGTAAAGGTAGAAATTTTAAGGGGGAGAGCATGACCGAGAGACAAATTGGAAGATTGAAGTTGTGCCCGAAGAAATATTTTAGTAGGAACAACGGAGATGCAAATTAAGGAAGACCTGGAAGTCCTAATGGTGGTGATCGAAAATGAATGAGACGGGTTTAATGGTTAAGTTGTTAAGAGAAAAGCTAAGTTGTTAAATTTGGGTTGAAGATTTCCATGGTGTATAAAGGAGAGGGTTCGTTGAATAACTCTACATATGGAATTCCGATTTTAGAGAAGATGGATTTATTCAGGAGCTTCAGTGAACTCCTAAATAAGTGTTGACAAGAGGAAGCCGAATCAAGTTAACATATAAAGGGGATGGTGTCAATAAGGATTAATTCAGTCAGGTCTTAAATGGGTTTGAAACGTGTAACAAAGCCAACATTATTAAGTCATCAGTTGTTCTCCATGATAATCCAGAAGGAAAATTTGACAAGAGACAAACCAAAAAGGATTATCATTAAAAAGGACTTATATCAAACTTCAAGAATCATTAGGAATGTTTTATCTCCAATTAGGGAGTCGAATGGGCCGGAAACCGAATGTATACTTAAAGGCTTTAAGGGGATGAAGTGATAACCTAAGAAGAAGAAGATGGGAAAGAATTCGTGTTGAGATAACCATAATGATGAATACCTTAAGATCGGGATTAAATTTTCAAGGTTACTGAGAGCAGTTGCTTTTGAGAATATGGTAGACTTTGGTATGGATAAAGATAGCGGATTCGAATTTAACACCGAGAGGAATATTCTAAAAGTATACGGAAAAGTTAAAGCTTGATTACTTGAAAGAGTTGGTTTTGCTGAAAGAAGATTATAGGTGAATGATGGGAGATTGACGAAGGTTGAGAGCAGTAAAAGTCCGAATAGAATCATAAGAGGGTCTATCATCTTGGCGTTGGACACTAAGGATATTGGAGACAAGACAAGTACCGAGCCAGCCTTTGGGCCAGACCATGTCTTGGGCAAACACACTACCAACTTCAACACTCTCGACTATGGTGACCGGTACCTAAACCATTCATGGCACATGCATACATGCAATTTAAATTTATATGATTTAGTAATGCTATACGCCTTATTAATTGATTATTTTTGTTATTCCTTGTTATGCTCGTAATTGTTGTTTATTACATGTCCCTGTGTGACCTACGTGATTATTAATTATTGTACATTGCGTTTTGATATCTTTTACTTTTCTTGGTGTTCTCATTGTTGTTCGAGAGACGAGGTTCTCTCTTTGTTGCTTTTGAGAGACGGGGTTCTCTCATTGTTGTTGTTCGAGAGATGGGGTTCTCTCTTTGTTGCTTTTGAGAGACGGGGTTCTTTCATTGTTGTTCGGGAGACGGGGTTCTCTCATTGTTGCTTGCGAGGGACGGGGTTCTCTCATTAATTGTTTTTAGGCGAACGGTGAATCCGAGGACGGATTCTTTTAAGGGAAGAGGTTGTAACTCCCCGGTTTTTCATTTGCACAAGTATTACGTATGTTTTTATAATTGCGCAATTAAATTATTTAATTATGTGATTAATTGTTTATAAGAGATTTGTATATTTAATTTTATATTAAATGTCAAAATGTTAAATAATTATATCTTTAATTTTATTAATATTAAATTTGTATTTATTCCGTCCACTTTGATTCCTATTTAAAAATGAATTTAATTTTTTTATTTATTATGGAATATTATGAATTTATAAATGCATTGCTCATGAGTGTTATAAACGTGTTTCGTTCTTATATGATTTGATATCGAAATTTTGTGAAAATTTAATATGTTGAAGATATACGTGTTATAAATATGTATAAATGCTCGTTTTATGTTTTCGGATTCATTTACCTGAGTTTTGAATTTATTTTGTTCTTGGAATCCAAATAGGGGGCTAACGAGCAATTAGCGCACCCTTGGTTCCGTATGTGATATCTTGAGCTCGGGAACTCGGAATCGAGTTACGTCAACTTCGTTAAACTCGTAACGAAAAATCGGGTTTAATGAACTTAGCCTCATATTTTTTCAAAATTATTTGAACCTCTGAAATTCAACCGAAATGTGTTATGTTCGCCAAAACTGCCACCTTTTACCAAAATAGCCATAACTTCCACAAACCTTGACCAAATTAACCCTGGTTTGATTTCTTGGAACCCCAACTCAACCCTCTAGCAGCCTTTAAACACCCCAAACCGAACCAACCCTGCAAACTTAGAGAAATTTCAGGAAAAACCCCTGCTCTCCAATTATTCCTGTAACCCTTGCCAAGCTTGGAGATTCAAGGCTCAGATCTCTTCGAAACTTCATCCAATCCAAAAGGTAAGCTTAGAGTTTTAATATACATTCATTATGGGACATTTTGATCCATACATCCCTAATTTTGAGCTTGAATCCATGGAGATTTGAAGGCATGAGTGAATAGTTAGGTTATAACATAAATTCTTGATCTCATGCATTCCTTGATGCTTTTGTTAATTTTAAAGCTTGAAAGTGATCATCTTAACTCCCTTATTTCATTTATGATCATGTATTTTGTGGTAGTTGGCTATTAAATGAGTTACCATTAATGAATTTGGGAAGAAAATGGAAGAAATGATCACATTTGCACTCTCCTCACGTTATGAACTGAACTGCTACGTTTTGGAACTATTGCTTGCTATCATTTGCTGCCTTATTTTCACCTTGTTATTGTTGGATTGATGGTTGATTGTGTGTGTGAGTTTTTGCCCTATTTTCCTTCCGTTTATGCCCTGTTTTTGCTGCAAACTGCTACTGTCAGTTGCTGCTCTTCTTCCTTGCTAAGTTGCTGTCCATTTTCAGTTATTTTGTGGGATTTCTTGGCCTGTTTTGCTGCTGAATTTGTGCCTAGTCTGCTACCTGCTGCTGTTATTTTCTTACCTTTGGAGCAGGGGAAAGCTTTGTTATGAGCTGCTGCTTCTCGTCTGTATTGCATCTCCCCGGACAGGGAGATTTTTGGAATGAAATTGCCTGGCCGGGTACCCTTTATGTAGAACCCTTCTGTGTGAAAGTCCCCGGGCGGGGACTTATGGGTGCAAGATCTCCCCGGGCGGGGAGATTGGTTTGGGACGCAGCTGTGTTGTATTTTTATTTGCTTTGATTGTGCATGGTTTTTCTTTAGTTTTTGCATGCAATGGATGTGTATATATAATATATATAAGAAATGCATGCAGAGTGGTGTGTGTATACGTGTATTTATGTATATGTATAGATATATAGGTGTGTATTTGTATTGTTGTGCATGAATGTGTAACTGTAATGTAATTGTGCATGCATATTTTATATTTGTTATAGAATGCATGCATAAGTACGTGTATATCTATAGGTTGCATATATGTTATTATTTATGCATGGGTTTTCGAGTATTAATGCATAAATGTGCAGGTATACCTACGTATATATATATATATATATATATTTATGTATGCATGCATGTTTGATCTTTGTAATATTTGCATGCATGTGATTTAATGTTTTATGCATGTTTATATATATATATATATATATATTTATTAGATATTAAGTATAATTTGATTTAATTGAATTATGGAAATTAAATTGTTTTTTATTTCATGTTCTTATATATTTAAATGATTTGAATGCCTTGTTTTGTTAATTTATAATTGTTATATGAAATTCATGGCTTAAGTGCTTCTATATGAGACGTTAAGTGGCTTGCGCATTCTTTTGGATGTCTCAAGTGATTCCTTCTGCCTTTATACTTACTATATACATAGTAAACATGTTGAAATGTGTAATATGATTATATTTTGAAGATTTTGGCTCGATATTGTTATGGTTCATGAAAGATATGGAACGAATGAATATGAAACCTTCTTGCTATGAATGGACTTGAATGAATTACTCGAATTATGTGGTTTCATGACATCATTTTACTTCTTAAACATCTCATACCATGTGCATAACGTTGCCGTGCATCATATATGGTTCATTTGGAGTCTTGAGTCTTCCGTACGCACCATGTCGTTCTTGTACAGTTTTCTCCACGAAGTAGACATGCCGAGTTCATAGGATACTCCCAAGTCTTTATTTCTTCTTGGTATTGTTCGGTAAGGTGTAACAGGTGGGTTTCTCTACTATTTAGTTAAATGACCCTATATACTCCGAATGTGTAAAGATTTCGGCCAAAATTATTATATGTATATAGAGTCGTTTTCAAGAGTCAATGATTTCAACGTAAAGCCTTTTTTTTTATGAACCCTACCGAATGTTTTGGCGAGAAAGAAAGAATGAATACACAGAATGGGGCCCAGGGACTTAGTGTGAGTGGCTATCCGGGAAGGCATGGGCCGACGGTGATCCCTCACACTAGTTCCAACTAATGTACGGCGTAACCGGACCTCGTTAGGAGTTAGCGAGGAATGGACGTTGAGTGCCATCTGGGGAGTCATGTAACCCCCTTTTGGTCAATGAAGGAGGTGGCCGGGTCTTGCTAACCCGTCCACCAACCGGAGGAAAAAGGTGTAAGTGATCATGATTGTACACAAAGAAAGAATGTTATGCATGAAAAGAAAGAAAGAAAGAGTGTTTAATGAATTACACAAGGTGTTGGTTGGAGATAATGCACGCCCACTCGCCGGGCCACGAAAGACCTAACGGAAATTGGTTGTTATAATCCCCTTTGATGATTTCTTTATCTCGCCCACTTGGGAAATACTTCGAAAAACTCAAATTGGATTGTAACTTGCATGTGAATTTTTAATTAATGTCTTATATTATATTATGCCTGTTTTATACCCACTAGTCTCCTATAGACTGAACCCGGCTTTGTTTTAAGTTCTTTTGTAGGTTTTGGGAGTGCTAGGCAGGATTTTGTGTCTGTCAAGTCCTGTGGTTAAGTCAGAGTCTTTCCACATGCACATTGTAATTTGTTTAAGACATATTGAAACATGTATAAATGCTGAGCTTATGTTTTATTGATTTGGGATAGGTTTCTAGGGATAAACCAAACCTGTGGTTATGATTTATGATTCAAGATTTATGATTATGTTTATGTTTAAATTTTCGGGACTAGGTATTTATGCTAGTTGAACCCGTCAATTGCCACCTGTATTTATGACTGATTACATGATATGCTTCCGCACGTGCATTTTCTCCTATTGAATTACTTATTTGGTTTTGAGGTTCTAGCTCCCGCCTAGCATAGCGAGTGAGTGAGTCCTCATTCGCTCTAATTTCCGCACGGGTCGGGTCTGAGTGCGGGGGATGTTGCTCGGACCACTGATGCACCGGTGAGGGTTGAAAAACTTGTTGAACATCATCCCTACGTCCTTGAATGTAACTACGAACTTTAGGGTAGTCCTTGTCGGGTCCTGAACTTTCAAGTTCCAATATAAGATCGCCCAATATCTCCAATTCTTGTTCAAAATTCAAAAATTCTCGAAGTCTTTTAACCATCACTCTTGGAGGAATATATTTGTAGCAAAATTCCCGTATGAATTTCTCCCATGTAAATCCTTCTCCGGATTCTTCAAATTTTATTCTCATCTCTTTAAGCCACTTTGAAGCTTGGCCTCGGAGTAAACGGAAAGTGCAAATCATCTTCTGTTTTGACGTCCCCGAAAGTATACCCCAAATCCAAGTAATCTCGGTAATCCCTTCCTCGGCCTCTACATCATTACCTTCAAACCACTTGGGTGGATCAAACTCTTTAAACTTCTTGTAAACAGAGGTTACTTGTTTCTTATGTCCTTCCTTTGATGGCACATGTTGGTGTTGAGACGCCATCCTAAAATAAGAAAATAATTCCAAAATATTGATACATGCAGGGTTTAGTACATGTTCTTGTGAACAATTAATGCAAGTATTTCAAATAATTCACATAAAAGTGAGAATGAATGCAAACAAACACATAATCCTAAGCCGAAAAACCTAGACAGACCCGACACGACGCTAGAGCTCCGGTTTCGCAACCAGCAGCTCTGATAACACTTTAGGTTGTAGCACCCCAGAGCGAAGGGTACTACACTCCCTGCACCATACCCCGACATGTGTAACGAAATGGAAACTCCGCATACGCACCAAGCTACGGTAAACGGGGTGACAAACAAAATCTCACCTAGGCTAGGAGGTCTAGACCCTAATTCAGAGTGCACGAAACAAACAAATACACATGCGGAAGCACCAGGATTTCAAATACACAAACATACATGCTTTCATAATAGGAATAAATTAAATCAGATTATACATGCCAAGTCCCAACCGATCAATTAATTCATATAAATTGCAAAGCTCAAGAATTAAATCATAACTTATACATAATTTCAGAATTCAGAAATAAAGATGCGAGATATGCAAAAGACTCTACTAACGACTCTAACACTCGAAAATAAAAGACCGTCGCCTAGCTCGAACCGACAACTTGTACCTGCAACTCAAGAGACAAAAAGGGGAAAAAGAAAACAACAAAAAAGGGTCAGTCCTAAAGACAGGTGAGGGGGTAACACACTCACACGTACGTAATAAAAGAACAGAGCATATTCAAATTTAAAAGTTCCTGAACCGGGGCGTGGTTTTTGCAATCTAAAACATTTTAGCACGTGATAATAAATATAGAAAAAATTTTAGGGCCAAAAGCCCAAAATAAACCAAATTTTAGAAATTATAAGTCCACTCCCATTTCACGAACCACAACATAATCAAAATCAAAGAACTTGGCAAGAATGAGTTTCTAACCAACCTAACTCCTTTCATCATGTAAAGGAAATCAAAACAGAGAAAAGTTCATAAATAATCCAACCTTCACAGTTTGGGGATGAGATGACGTCCTCTCAATCCCGTTCTCCCGTCATAATGTTTGAGTCGGGGGATCCTACCGGCTCCCCGACGGGTGGTAACCACCGGTTCTCAAGAAACCGCCTTCCCCTCGACCTCCCGAGCATGGGCAAATTTCTCTACATAATTTGGAGTCGTGTTGATGAGAGAGCTCGGCGACCCCACGGCCGACCCGAGACCACATACCACTTCTTCAGGCCCATTTTATAATTCATAAGTCATAATTTTACAATTTTCGAAATTTCATAATTTTTCCGACTTATTTTTCAAAGTCATAATCTCGCTATTCAAAACATTCACACACACCAACCCTTTTCAAAATAAACAAACAAAATATATCTTATGTATATATAAAGCTTTTTCAATTGAATTCATAACAAAGGGGTCAATTCCCACAAAATACGTACTAAACACATATCTAAGTACGTATATATATATATATACGTAGTCGCATTCGGACTTAAAATTCAAGTAGGGTTGTAGGTCATATTAACTAAAAGAAGAAAACCTCACCTTGTCGACCAAACCAAACAAAAGGAACCACCTCTTCAACCTCGAGACAAACCTAAGAACAAAACAAAGGGCAAAGGACAAGCTTAGACTTAACATGAACCAATTAGATGCTCGGTATATGCGTATGGATGCAAATGATGCATAAAGTATGAAATGAAATTAACACTTAAGTCACATTAGGTCATATTGAATCATGTCGAAAATAGCTCACATTTTCCACGTTAAACATGCTGACGAACTTCATATACATGTCAAATACCAAGTTAGGAAGTCACACGTGCACGTAAGGGAGCACTTAGATCACATAAAGCACATTTCACGTTAAACGAATCCATAAACGTAATATAACACACACGACACTCACAACACATTCTACAATGATGAAACATGTTAAAATCAAGCAATGATAAGTTATAACATAGCACATATCATACATATAAACAAGCAGTCAACACCTTAGGAACAAGATAGGGGAGGAAAACGAACAAAACGGACAAAGAAACAAAGTTCGTGCAACAAAACTCAAGTTTTCCAGATCCAGGGCCGTGGATATTTTCAAAAGAGGAGATCCACGACCATGGATCTGGGGACAGAAACGTCCCCTGCTGCTGGACTCCTATCCACGGCCGTAGATTTGGCCAAAGCCAAAAATCCACGCCCGTGGATCTGCTTCCAGTGACCAAAATTCGATTTTTAGCCCTTAAACTCACCAAGGACCAAAACCAAACCATGCTAACATCAAACCAACACAATATACAAGATATATGCATAAAAGATTCAAAGGTTTATGCACTAATTCATGCAAGAACCTAAGCTAAAGTGAGGAGAGGGAAGAGATGTATCACATATTCATGCTCAAATAAATTCATCAAAGAGTTTCAAGGAGAATTCATCCATAACACATCTACTAAGTATCATGTATCAAAAAGGAAGCAAAACAAGTTCATATGATCAGCTTTTGAGCATCAAAACAGCCACACAAAACGTTGCAAGGAAGGAAAGAAATTAAGTAATGTTCAAGCTCACATACGCAGCTGAAAAGGGGCATGAAATCAGGGCAAAACAGGGCAGTTTGCAGCAGCTCTTCGAGGGATTTCTTAGGCCTCAAACACACACATATCATGCATGAAATACACACCAAAACATCACCAATTCATGCCTTAAAACGCAGCAACAAGCAGCTCAAAACTCATGCACCAAATCTGTCACAAAGAAGGAAGGAATGCAGCAAGTCATACTCTTCAAGTCTGGGGCTAAAACAGGGGATGAAAGCTTGTAAACACTTAGCTAACATGTAGAAAAACTCATATACTCATGCAATTTCACACGAAATGGAGTTCAAGAAGTCATCAAACGAACCAAAATTCTAACAACAATTCAAACCAGGAAGAGCAGGGCATATTCTCACGTTTGAGGCTGAAATGAAGCATGAAATCAAGGCAAAACAAAACATATTCATAGAGTAACATGTGTGGCACATAACCATGCATTAAGACATGAAATTGGATGCAAGAATACATCAAGCAAACCTCAAAAACATGACGGCAACTTGGTGAGAAAGAAGCAGATTCACGGCAGTTTTTAAGGTCCAAGAACTCAAGTTTGCAGCCAAAATAAAGCATGAAATCAGGGAAAAACGAAGCACATTCATAGAACAACATGTATATTACATAACCAAGAATTAGCACACGAAATTGGAGGCAAGAATTCAATCATTTGATCTTAAAAACGTGACAGCAGTTTGGTAAGAAATAAATGAGCAGTTTTACAGCAGTTCGAATTTCCAGTTTCATGCCCAAAAACTCAAGCTTTCATTCATGTTAACAATGGAGAATCAACCCTAACACATCTAGCATGAAGTATAGATCGTGAATGGAAGCAAAGAAGCTCATATAATCACCAAAGATGCATGAAATCAGCCCTAAACTCAAGCTAAGACATGGATTCAAAATATGAGCTAACCCTAACTATTCATGCAAGCTTCCATACCCTTATTAAATATGAATTAAAACATGGATTTCATGGATCAAAAGATACATAAAAGAGAGGGGAATACATAAATATACTTACCTTTAAGCTATGAAGAAGTATGGAGAAGATTTGCTTAAAAAATCACAAGGCAAGAGAAAGGGGTCTTCTTTCTTCTCTTCTTTTTCTCCATTGCAGCAACTTTTCCTTCTCTCTTGGGTGTGTGGTTCGAAATGCTGCTGATAAGGGAGAGAGAGGGATGAATCAAGGTCATATAAACCAAGGTTAAGGCTTAGGTCTGGTTAGTTGGGGCCCACAAAAGTAAGACTAGTCAAAGAAGTTGGCTTTAACACAAACTGCTCGTTCCGGATGAAAGACGGGGGTCCAAATGGGCTTAGAAAAATACCAAACCAGGTTTAGAAGTTTCCTTTCTTCGTTACGAGTCCAACACATCTTGTGGAATTCGAATCCGAATTCCCGAGCTCAAGTTATGGTCTCCGGAACACGAGGCGTGCTAAAACTAGTTAGGCCCTCATGTCCCTCGTCAAATACATAAGGTTTAAAACCTTGAAAAACGAACATGAAAACTTAGAACGAGCATGTAAACATATTAATAACTCACATATATCACACATATCAAAATTTCACAAAAATCGGAATTGAAATCCGACACATAACGAGCAAATTACGAGCATGCAAACTTAAACGTTTAAAATTCAAATTCATAATATAAACAATTAATTTCATATAATTTCAAATAATCAAATAAGCATTAAAATATCACTCAATTATGTAGGTAAATAATTTAAAGCGCATATAACCCTCTCGATACGGTGTACCTGGAAATCCGAACGATCGGGATGTTACAAGGAGACTCGAAAGTGTACCTAATCTAAGCGGTCTAGCCCCTACTCAGAGTGCATCAATCCATGGCGAACGGTTGACAAACAAAAATCTAACCTAAGCTAGGCTGTCTATCCCTTACTCAGAGTGCACAAGAAATAAAATCGCGGAAGCTATCAAACAAAACTTATAGGATGCGAGCACAAATCATATCTAGTTCTCCATATAACACTTATACAATTTTAGATACAAGCAATTATACAAAAATAATCCCAAGACAGAACTAAGTAGCATATTGGTACATATATCAAAACTTAGCAAAATGCATTAAGAAAGCGAAATACAATGCATGACTCAAGCTATCCTCAACCATGACTCAAAGGCAACCGCCTAGCTCCAACTCCCCAAAACGGGTACCTGCAAACTCAAATCAAAGGGGAAAAAGAGAGAAACATCGAGGGTCAATCCTAGAGACTGGTGAGGGGACTAACACATGCACCAGTAGATAAACATAAGAGCAAAGCATATACAAAGCTGAAAGGGTTCATGACCCGGGCGCGGTTTTTGCATTCTAAAATATTTTACCCCGTGGTAATAGATATATAAAAAAAGGAGTTTGAGGCCGAAGGCCAAAATCAACCCAGTTTTAGAGTTTAGAAATCCGCCCCCATTTCATAACCATAACAAAAGCATAAACATACCCAAAGCGAAAGCTTGAATTCCAACCCACTTACTCCATAAGCAAAGGCGAAGCGGAAACAAAATGAATCATAAATCAATCCCACCCCTACACCGTTTGGGGAAGAGAGGTACCCCTCTCCACCCCCGCACTTACACTTATAATGAGTCGGGGGATCCCGCCCGCTCCTTTGACGGGCCATGACACATGCACCCGTCGGCATAAGAGAACTCGCTTTCCATGACACATGCACCCGTACGTGGAGTCGTGTTGATGAGAGAGCCCGACGACCCCATGGCCGACCCCGAGATCACATACCACTTCTCCGGGGCCCAAACTTACACTTACACTTACACTTATCACACAAAGCTTATACACAAGTCATATCACGCTTATACACACACACTCTTATCAAAACTTTGCAAGGTAAGCGAAAATAGAGCTTAGATACATATAAAAGCATTTTTGAAAGCCTCATGACAAACGGGACAAATCCCACAAAATACGTATCAAACATATATCTATGTATATATATATAAGTCGCATGCGGGTTCGAAATACTAATAGGGTTTTAGGTCATAATAACTAAAAGGAAAGAAAACCTCACCTTCGACCAAACCGAACAAAACGGACTGAAAGAGGTTTAACGAACCACTTCCTCAAAACCGGAACAAACCTAAGAGCAAAACAAAGAACAAGAGACAAACTTAGACTCAAAATGAACCATATTGATGCTCGGTGAATGCGTATAAATGCGAGTGATGCATATCAATATAATATGTTAGCATATAACACATACAAGTTCATATTCAATCATAAGTCATATAAATCATGTTCAACGAATTCATAAGTTTTATATAACAAACATATCATGCCATACAACATGTTACCAATGTATTCATATCATGCAAGGAGCAAGGATTGATCATGAATGCATATTAATGAGGCATAAAGTCATAAACGTACGTTAAAGTAGCATACTTCACATATGAAGCCATAATTCGAAAACGAGCACATAACACGTAGAATGAATCCATAAATCTAATACAATAATTATAACACATAATATAACGTGTTAGTAAAGCATGAGGAACAAGTTAGGGGTGGGAGAGCAAGAAACAAGCGAAAATAAACAAGAAAACAAAGTTCGGAGCAAAAGGGAATCACTGCCCTAAATCCACCCCGGTGGACTTTTTTCAAAAGGAGAATCCAACCCCGTGGATTTAGGTCAGAAAGTTCCAGGAGGGGCCTGCCTCAAATCCACCCCGGTGGATATTTTTCAAAGAGAAAATCCACCCCCGCGAATTTGGGTCATGGGCCAAAATTTCGGGAAACAAGCTTGCAAACTCCCTCAAAACTCCAAACAAACTACACAAGCATCAAGTTAACACATCAAGCATGTAACACCCAAAACGCAAGGCGCAATAACCCCCGCACTCAGATCCGACCCGTATATGAAATGGGAAATCCATACACGTGGCAGATCAGAGCGAACGGGGACTCCCTCACTCACTATTCTAGGTGAGAACTGAACCTTCGAAACCAATTAAACAATTCCAACAAGATAAATGCAATTGCGGAAGCGGACAATATTCAAAATTATATCAATCATATAGACGGGTTCAACTAACATAGTTACCTAGTCCCAAAAGAATAACATAAAATCAATACGATTCATGGTAAGTTAGTCAATTACAATATGCGAAGGTGTGACTCGAACTAGACCACAAGACTCGACAGACTCGAACTCCCGCCTAGCACTCCAAACCTGCAAATGAATTGAAACAAATTCGGGTTCAGTCTATAGGAGACTGGTGGGTATAAAACGGGGCATAAGTATAACATAAGACAATATTTAAACATTCACATGCAAGTTATAATCCCAAATGAGGCTTTCAAAGCATTTCCCAAGTGGGTGAGATAAAGAAATCATCAAAGGGGATTATAACAACCAATTTCCATTAGGTCTTTCGTGGCCTGGCGAGTGGGCATGCATTATCTCCAACCAACACCTTGTGTAATTCATTAAACATTCATTCATTCTTTCTTTTCATACATTATATTCTTTCTTTGTGCACATTCATGATCACTTAAACCTTTTTCCTCCGGGCGGTGGACAGGTTAGCAAGACCCGACCACCCATTCATTGACCAAAAGGGGTTACATGACTCCCCTAGTGGCACACAGCTCCCATTCCTTGCCAATCTCCTGGCGAGGTCCGGTATCACCGTAGTTTGGTTGGAACTAGAGTAAGGGATCACCGTCGGCCCGTGCCTCCCCGGATAGCCACTCACACTAAGTACCTGGGGCCCATTCTGTGCATTCATTCATTCATTCTCGCCAAAACATTTGGTAGGGTTCGTAAAATAAAGGCTTTACGTTGCAAACATTTACTCTTAAAACGACTCTATATACATATAATAAATTTTGGCCGAAATCTTTACACATTGGAAGTATATAAGGTCATTTAACTAAATAGTAGAGAAACCCACTTGTTACACCTTACCGACCAATACCAAAGAAGAAAATGAGGGAACTCGAAAGTATCCTATGAACCCGGCATCTCGGCCCTGGAGAAAACTGTACAAAGGACAAAGTAACGTGCTTGTGAGACTCAAGACCCCAAATGAACCATATATGAAGCACGACAATTCATTGAACATGATATGAAATATATAATAAATAAAATGATATCATGAAGTCATGAAATCAAGTAATTCATTCAATAGATTCAAATACATTCATTTCATGAAGGTTCCATATTCGTACATTTCATAGCTTTCATATTTTGTATCAATTCGAGCCATACGCTTTGTGCAATAATCATAACACACGTTATAACAGGTTCACAATACATTTAAATCATAAATGAAGCAAGAAGTTATCATAGTAAGGAAATAATTAAAGCAACAAATCATGCATGCAAGCTAAAGAGCATCTAAGTCACATTAGATCATATTAAATCATAGCTCGTGTAAATCACGTCAATTGAATCCGCAAATTTCATACAACAAGCATAACTCACCATTTAACATGTTAACAATTCATTTATATCCTAAGAAAGGTAAGAAAATATCACACGAATCGAGTAAGCGAAGTATTCTTGCAGGCATGCACATATAAGAGCTTAGGAGGCAATTCACGTCATAACTCGCGTATAAAAACATCGAAATCACACAACACTTCCATAATGAAACATGTAATGTAGCACCCCGCTCGTGAGGCACCACATCCCCCGCACTATGGCTCAACACGAGTAACGAAATGGGAAGTCCGCACCCGTATCAAACCACAGCGAATGGGAGACAAACAGACAAACCTCCTAAGCTAGGCGGAACTTAGACCCTGCACTTATAACCAACTAACAAAGCATAATGCAACGGAAAACAAAATCCGAACACATGCATTGGCCAAGGCCTGCAGAAATTAAACACACCAACCACACGCAGGCTTGGGCACCTCAGGCCTCTTTTAGTTCATATCGAAGCCCGGCAAAGCAATTTTAATATCAAATACATAAAGATTCAAGTTCATAATTTTACAATGCCGAATCATATACAATTCAAATACATATTCGAGTGCGAAGACTCTTCTAGCTTAACCTGACCGACTCAAAGACTCGACACCAATCCGCCTAGCTCGAAACTCCAAAGCCAAACCTGCGCACTAAAAGATTGGGGAGGGAGAGGGTCAGTCTCTAGAAGACTGAGTGAGCAGGAGCGATATACGTATATATAAAACATGCACATGCAAGTCATAAATCCCGAGCAAGGTTTTATTTAAAATTAGTTCCCAAAAGGTCAAGAGAATAACCAAGCAATACTCGGACTTCACGACTAATCATATTAATTCATTACGTTCATAAATCATACATAAACATATAGGCTCGACGAGTGAGCGTGCATCATCTCCAATCAAACTCCGACTGTGTACGTCACATATCATTAATATTTTAAATAGGTGATCATGCAATATATCATAATACATGCAGCTCATATATCATATCATAAAACATATTCGTTTGGGCAATCCGTGTCCCGGCCTTCTCGCACGGTGCATATCAATCATATCATAACATAATTATATTCATAAAACAAGTTCCAACCTTCTTCCTCCGGGTGGTGGACAGGTTAGCAAGACCCGACCACCTCATACATAGGCCAATGGGGTTTCATGACTCCCCCAAGGGCACTCAGCTCCCATTCCCCGCTAACCTCCTAGTGAGGGCCGGTATCATCGTACATAAATTGGGACTAATACAAGGGATCACCGTCGGCCCTTGCCTCCCCGGATAGCCACTTGCACTAAGTCCCTGGGCCCGTGAACATAAATACATACATGCATAATCTCGCCAAAACATTTCATAAGGAACATAACATATTCCATAATTCATTTAAAAAGGGTTTACTCGATCAATATTTACTCGATGACTTTACTTTAAAAGTAACATATATATAATTATAAGGTTTTGGCCAACGCTTTTCACATAAGGGTTGTAGGGTTTAATATATAACTAGAACGAAAACACCCTCACCTGGAACAAGTCGATGCAAGGATACGAGTTACCAAGTGCCTAGTTGAACAAGATTTCTCCACCCTGGAGACAAACTGTACAAAAGACAACGTGACGTGTTCGTGAGACTTAAGACTCCAAATGAACCATATATGACGCACGGCACTGTATAATCATGATATGAATGCATAAAAGATAATATTATGCCATGAAAATGTTCATGTGCACTATTAAGGAGTTTAAAACACAAAATCAATCCATTCGTTCATTCATTTAATTCAAATTCATAAATTCATAAATTCATAACATTCATAATGCATATCAATTAATCTAAAATTCCATTTAATAATCATAGCAAATAATATTCATATTTACAATTAGAATAAAATAAATAAAACGTTCAATCAATAATCGATAAATTAAATACGTGGAATAGTTATCAATTAATTCTAAAATTGAATTAAATCAAATAATATTTAAGATATATAATAAATATAAATATATACTAATTACATATAGATATATATATGTATATATATATCATACGTATATACATATAAATATATATATCTCATGCATGCATAATCTAATCTAATATATATATTACATATATATATATACATGTATAATTACACACACTCATGCATACAACACCTTCATGCACACACACACACGCACACATGCATGCACAAACAACACACCCCATTTTCATGCATAAATATATATATATATATATACACACACCACACTCCTGCATATATATATACACTCTGAAACTTAGAAGAATAGCAGCAGCAGTAGCCTTAACTCACCAAGAACACACGTAGCAACACAAAAGAAAAAGAAAAAGAATGAAGGAGAAGAATAGACGCAGCGGCAGAAATTGGCAGATAACAGGGGTCGCGGCCGCGACCCATTTCCTTCATGAAATGGTAGCGGCCACTACCTATATTTTTTGGAATTTTGAACAATTATTCAGAATATGTGAACAACCTACTGTTCAGTCGCGGGCACGACTGAAATAAAGGGGAAGAAGGTCGCGCGCGCGCCCTGCGCGAAACAGAACTGGCGCAGAAACTGGAGAAAAAACAACAGAGCACAATACAACCACTCCAATCCCACAAGATCAGTTAAGGCTAGGCATCAAATAAGCATAAAAAATACTCCAAAGCAACATTCAATTCTGCTCCAAGAAGGATCAAACGTGAGGTGAAGGCAAAGGTGTTCAATTCATGCTATAACCTCAAGGGTTCATTAATGGTAGCTCATGAATGCTTCAACCACCAGCTAGTACAACACCATAAATGTAGAGAGGAGATCAAAACAATCATTCTCATGCTTGGAATCATTCAAAAAGCTCAAGAATTGGAAGAGATCAATCAAAATGTCCAAAACCTAAATATATAATCATTTATGTCAAAAACTCATGAAACCTTGCTCAAATTTAGGGATGAATGAATGAAAATGACTCATATTGAATGTACATAACATATCCAAGCTTACCTTGTGAATTAATGGAGGTTTGGAAGAGATTTGAGCTTGAATCTCCAAGGATTGGCTTGAGCTACGGGATTTCTGGAAAACAGAGGATGTTTGGCCAATTTACTCTAAGTGAGAAAGGTTATCTCGGTTTGGGGAGTTAAAGGCTGGATAAAGGGTTGAGTTAGGGTTCCAAAAACTTAAACCATGGTTAATTTGGTCAACAAATGAATAAGTTATGATTTATTTGGTATAAGGTGGCAGATTGAGTTCCCGTTGCATGTTTCGGTTGAATTTCGGAGGTTCAAATGATTTTGGAAAAATATAAGGCTAAATTCACTAAACTCGAATTTTCGTTGCGAGTTCAGCGAAGTTGACGGAACTCGAATCCGAGTTCCCGAGCTCAAGATATTAAATACGGAACCAAGGGTACGCTAAGTGCTCGTTAGCCCCCGATTTGGTTCCACGATTCAAATTAAATTCGTTAATATATTAAATGAATTCGAAAACATAAACCGAGCATATAGGCATGTTCATAACACATATATTCACGACATATTACAATTTCACAACATTTCGATATCATTTCATATAAGAACGATGCACAATTTAAACGACCATGCACATCTCATAAAATTCCATGCATAAAATTTTAAATCAAATGAATTAATTCTAATATTAAATAATATAAATTCAATTAATAACATATTTTAAGGTCAACGGATTTTTAAAATTAATACAGATAATTAAGATTATAATTTAATTAACATTAAACACTTAATTAACAACATAAAATATTTAACCAACGAAATGCAATGTTATAAATAAAATAAATGAAATAGAATAAAATTAAAATAATAACAGTTTATAATTTAAATTAAATATAAAACATTTATAAACAATTAATCATATAATTAAATAATTTAATTGCGCAATTTATAACCAAATACGACACATTAGTATAAATGAAAAACCGGGGCGTTACATGTAACACATAAATCATGAAGTTAATAACGTATTCATATCATAAAGATGGAAGTGAACACGAAAGAGGTGTCAAATAAATTCCATGAATTCATATAAGATAATTACTACATAATATCATATTTATAGATTAGAATCAATCAATTTGAATATTTAATATACATATATACGTACACAAAAGAAATCATACATGTATATCATATATATATATATACACATACCACATGCATGCATACATATATATATATACATATAAATTAAAATAACCAATCAAACATTTAATGTACATTTCATGCGTATATTAAATCTTGCATGCACACACATGTAGCCTGTAAAAGAACAATAAAACCATGCATTAATTCAAAAAGCACACGCACAAAATCCATGTACACTCAACACAAACAAATGTAATATTCACACAAAGCAGCAGTCGAAGACAACCTCAAATGGGGTCGCGAAAAGGTGGTCACGGGCACGACCACCATTTCCTCCAGCCTTCACCGCAGCTACAAGTCGAAGTTGGCTTCAATATTGGTCGCGTCCGCGACCAGAAACAAGCTTGTTTTGGTCGCGGGTGCGACCTCTGCACAGCAGGTCGCGGCATAGCGAAAACAACCCCTGTTTCATCCTCTCCAAAGCTTCAACACAGCAACAGCAAACCAGACCACAAAGGAGCAATAAAAGGCAGCAAAAATAAGCATATAACAACAGCAAAATGCAGCAAACAACACAGCAGCAAAGCAAGGACGGATCGAGAAAGGAAGAAGTGCATACATTTATTCATTCATCACATTCATGGAGATTCAACAATGGCGGCTCGAATTTCAGTCAATTTCCATGAAAAATATACTTGGTAATAATACATGGAAGTCACATAGATCATATATAACTCATCAATTCAAGGAAAGAAGCTATGGATTACAAGAACTCATCAAATATGCTAAGAACCCTTACTATTCACATAGCAGTCCCAAAACATGTTCAAACAAGGATGAAAATGGACAAATCATGACTTAAAAGAAAGGCAAGGAGATGGAGGTTCGAATTCTAGGCTTACCCTTCGAATTTGATGAAGGTTGGAGGTCGAACGAGCAAGAAATGTACAAAAGTGAATAGTGACTGCCCTCCTATTCATTTTCTCCCTTGCTGCTTCGGTTTCTACTTCTTTCTTCTTTTTCCTTGGTTTCGACCGAGATGAGGGAGAGATAGGGTGATAAAAGGTTAAAAGAGGATTACATGGGTTCAAAAACGGGTCAAATCGGTTAAGAAACGGGCTGGATATGATCGAAACGTGCGAGGGTCGCAAATCTGTCACACGGGTCGTGTTTCAATCGAAATTTGAGGGATCAAAGGAGCTTAGAGAAATATTAATCTAGGTTCCTTGGTTTCCTTTCTTCATGATGAGTCCAGCGCCTCTTCCGGAATTCGAATCCGAATTCCCTAGCTCGAGATACGCCGTCCGGAACCAAAGGAGCGCCAAATGCTCTTAATCTCCCAACTTGTTCTCGTTCCCAAAATAAAATTCGTTAACACACCAAACAAGATCGAAAACATGAAACGAGCACGTAGACATGTTCATAACACATAAATCTACAACATACTAAAATTTCACAAAATTCCGAAATTAATTCAAGTAAGAATGGCACGCGATCAAAACATATAAGTGCATAACATTCAAGAATTCATTTAAATTTCAAATATTTTCATTTATAAAATTAAATTCCATTTTAATTATTCTTTAAAGTGTAACAAAATTATTATAGTTAACAAATGATTAAATTAAAATTATAATTTATAATAAACAATCAATTACATAATTAAAGAATTTAAAAGCGCAATTACATAAACACATACATTATACTATACGACTGAAAAACCGGGGCGTTACAAAGCAAGATATATGTAGCAAAGATACAATAATTCATGCCCTAACGAGCAGCAACAAAACTGATCTCAATCATGCAAGAAAACAAAGCAAGGAAAGACATGAATGCAAGCAGGCCATTCTCTTCAAGTTAGGGACTGAAACAGGGGATAAAAGCTTGGGAACACATAGCTAACATGTAGAACAACCAAAGTACTTCATGTTCATGCAATTTCACACGAATTGGAGCTCAAGAAATCAACAAACCTAGCACAAAAATCTGATAGCAGTTCGGTTGAAAGGGGAGCAGATTTGCAGCAGTTTTCCAAGCTTAAAACTCAACAATTCATCAAAGGGTTTCAAAGGAAAATCATCCATAACACATCTGCCAAGCATCAAGTGTCAAAAAGGAAACAAAGCAAGTTCAAATAATCAGCTATTGAGCACCAAAACAGCCACACAAAACCGTTGCAAGGAAGGAAAGAAAATAAGTCATGCTCTAACTCATATATGCAGCTGAAATGAGGCATGAAATCAGGGCAAAACATAGCATATTCATAGAGCAACATGTATATTACATAACCATGCATTAGTATACGAAATTGGAGGCAATAATTCATCAAAAACTACTAAAAAACGTGACAGCAGTTCATACCTAGAGAGCAGTTCGGAAAATCCAGTTTTCATGCTCAAAAGCTCAAAGTTTCATCCAAGTTATCAAAGAATAAACAACCTAACACACCTAGCATGAAGTACAAGTTAAGAATGTAAGCAAAGAAGCTTATATAATCATCAAAGATGCATCAAATCAGCCCTAAACCCAAGCTAAGACATGGAAGCTAGAATTGACCTCTAACCCTTCCTATTCATACCATCTCCCAAACTCATATCAAATCTTAATTAAAGCATGAAATTCATGGATCAAAATAAACATATAATCATGGAGAATTCAAAAATATACATACCTTGAAGAGTTGATGAAGTATGGAGAAGATTTGGCTCCAAAATCGCAAGACATGGAAGAGGGTTTCTTCTTTCTCCATTTTCAGTAGCTTTTTCCTTCTCTTGGGAGTGTGTGGTTAGAAATGGATAGGTAGGGAAGAGAGAGAGCTGAGTTATGGTCAAATAAACCAACGGTTAAGGCTTGAGTAAGGTTAAATTGGGCCCACAAGTGTGAGACTAGTCAGAGAAGGCTACTTTGGTGTATGCTGCTCATTCCGGGCAAAAAACGGGGGTCCAAATGGGCTTAGAAAAATACCAAATTAGGTTCAAAAGTTTCCTTTCCTTGTTACGATTCTGACGGTTTTGCTGGAATTCGAATCCGAATTCCCGAGCTCAAGTTATGGCATCCGGAACCCAAGGTACGCTAAAGCTAGTTAGGCCCTCGAGTCCCTCATCAAATACTTAAGGTTTAAAACCTCGACAAACGAACCCGAAAACTTAAAACGAGCATGCAAACACATTCATAACTCGCATAACTCATGCTTATCAAAATTTCACAAAAAATCAAAATTAAATTCCGGCACATAACGAGCAAATTACGAGCATGCAAACTTAAACGTTGTAATTCAAAGTTCATAATATAAACAATTAATTTCATATAAATTCAAATAATCATATAAGCATTAAAATAACACTCAATTACATAATTAAATAATTTAAATACGCATAAAACCCTCTCGTTACGGCGTACCTGAAAATCCGAACGATCGGGATGTTACAAACTCCCCTTCTTCAACAGGACCTGTCCTCAGGTCCTAAAGGTCTTGAACGGCTCCAAAGACAATCCAACTCCACACTTCCGCTGTGCCACTCTGATCTCATACTACTCGAGCCCCTATCTCCTTAAATGGCAAACCGGACACGGAGTAGTTGGATAATCCTCAACCGTTGGCACATAGACATTACTACACAAAGTCCATAATGTCTTTCTTATGCCATAACAACCGGTTTCCCAAATCTTCGAACACCTCAAACCCTAAGTGGGATTAATTCGTGACCTAGCACTCCTTAAGGCGTAGGCTACCATTCTTCTACAAGCAACACACAACAAAGGCCTTCCTTTGTGCCTCGGTTGGAAACAAGGTAGCTTTTTGTACCTCCGGTTTGGCAAGAGCCAATACCGTGGGCAACTCACTTCAACCGCCTCTTCCCTCTCAAAAACGTACCTCTTACTCTGAGGCAATTCTTGGTTCTCTTACGAGAAATATCAACGGGTTAGCCGTCAATCTAATATCCGAAAATATCGTTTAGTCCCTGACGGACCTCCTGAAAACAACCGCTAACTTCAAGAAGCGCAACATTCCTCCAAACTGATCCACCGAAAGAAACTCGACCCTTACAACTCACCAATCACTCACGAGCACTCCACACCACAAACTCTCTCCAAAAGAGGGTTAACACAAAAGGTAAAATAAAGCACACAACGAGCAAGAACTAAGAAGGGAAAGAAATACGCAACAAGCAAAAATTAAGAATAAAAAGGAAGCACACTTCAAACAAGAACCAAGAAGGGAAAAAAATACACAATAAACAAGAACCAAGAGGGAAAACAATTATGCAACAAGTGTAACCAAGAATCACCAAAGTATAAGGAATAAGACAATAAACACGTGGGTTTCCCCGATATTATAATATGTATGAAATGTGATGCGATGAATGCTTCATGTACATTCACCATAGTAGTAGTGTTGAGTGTGGTGTCATCTTCTTGCTTTCCGGGAGGATCATGTTGTGCTTGAACCATGATCTTGAATTCATGGCATTTCTTTGAAGATATTAAATTCTTGTTGTTCGGTTAACTTTCATTAGGCCTTCAATTTCTCTATAATTGAGTCATCCTACCACCTTTGGTATTAGAATCGTTCTTCGGTTGGTATTGGTGGCCTCATGAGATTCTTGAGTTTCCTTTTCCATATGATTCGAATCTCTACAATGTAGATATTAAAGTACTTCCGGGGAGGAGATGTAAAATCCATCCATCTTTGATAATTGCATCTTCTTATACTCGGCATCGTTGAAATCTTGAATTTTAAAAAATTTCTCTTTTCTTTTAGTTTCCTCGTCTTTCCTTCAAACTATTTCATCTTGAAGTCTCCTCCCATCTAATGGAATTGGAAACAATTCCTAGTTCCTCCTAATTTGATCTTTCCATTTCGACATTGAAATCTTCCTTTTCTGACACTATTGGCATCTTGAAACCTCTCGAGAATTCTTGAAGTTGGGATTCCTTGCTTGCTCTTCTAACCCCAAACCGGTCCTTTCGACACTTAAGTAGTGTGTGATATTCAATCCCTTGATTACCCATTGCTTCGTAGCCTCTGTGTATTGCATCCTCAAATCATGCACATACTCTTGGAATTTGAATGCTTGATCGAATTCCATGCCTACTTACTTGCAATTGATTCCGAACTCTAAAATGGTCCTCGAAGGTACCCAATCTTTCACACCCTTATAGAAAATCATCCATCTTCTTTCATTCTTCAATTTGAAATCTTCCTATTATCAAACTCGAAAGGGAGGTACTTGTACAAAGTTCTCGAATAGAACTCCCTCATAAGAATTCTTCTCGGACTCCTTAAATCTCAACTTCATTCTCTTGATCACCCGGAACTTGGCCTTGATATCCTCATTTCTAATCGCTTCCAAAGATCAAAATCCCTAAGCCCCTTGTAGCCCCGAAAATATCAGTCCCTCTTGTTCTTTTCCCGGTGATACTTGTAGATATCGAAGGAGTATTCTGAAATAAAATACAATTCTAAGAAGATATCGATGTATGTGGGGTTTCTAGTGCATGTTCATGTGAAAGATTAATGCAAATAATATCAAATAATTCATGCAAGTGATGTAGTGAATTCCAACAAACACGTAATCCTAAGCCGAACGACCTAGATAAACCTGACACGACACAAGAGCTCAGGTATTATAACCCAGAGCTCTGATACCACTTAGGGATGTAACACCCCGGAGCGAAGGGCGCCACATTCCTTGCACCATAGCCCAACACGTGAAACGAAATGGGGACTCCGTCCACGCATCAAGGCATAGCGAACGGGTGACAAACAAAAATTTAACCTAAGCTAAGCGGTCTAGCCCCTATTCAGAGTGCGCAAGAAATAAAATCGCGGAAGCCATCAAACAAAACTCATAGCATGCGAGCACAAATCATATCTTGTTCTCCATATAACACTTATACAATTTTAGATACAAGCAATTATACAAAACTAAATCCCAGGACAGAACTAAGTAGCATATTTGTACATATATCAAAACTTAGCAAAATGCATAAAGAAAACGATATACAATGCATGACTCAAGCTATCCTCAACCATGACTCAAAGACAACCGCCTAGCTCCAACTCCCTAAAACGGGTACCTGCAAACTCAAATCAAAGGGGAAAAAGAGAGAAACAACGAGGGTCAGTCCTAGAGACTGGGGAGGGGGCTAACACACGCACCCGTACATATACATAAGAGCAAAGCATATACAAAGCTGAAAGGGGTCATGAACCGGCATGGTTTTTGCATTCTAAAACATTTTAACCCGTGGTAATATATATATAAAGAAAGAAGTTTGAGGCCAAAGGCCAAAATCAACCCAGTTTTAGAGTTTAGAAATCCACCCCCGTTTCACAAACATAACAAAAGCATAAATATACCCAAAGCGAAAGCTTGAATTCTAACCCACTTACTCCATAAGCAAAGGCGAACCGAAAATAAAAGGAATCATAAATCAATCCCACCCCTACACCGTTTGGGGAAGAGAGGTGCCCCTCTCCACCCTCACACTTACACTTACAATGAGTCGGCATAAGAGAACTCGCTTTCCCCTCGATCTCCCGAGGTTGAGCCAAGTCTCCCATACGTGGAGTTGTGTTGATGAGAGAGCCCGGCGACCCCATGGCCGACCTGAGATCACATACCACTTCTCCGGGGCCCAAACTTACACTTACCACATGAAGCTTATACAAAAGTCATATCACGCTTATACACATACATTCTTATCAAAACTTTGCAACGTAAACGAAAATAGAGCTTAGATACATATAAAAGCGTTTTTCAAAGCCTCATGACAAACAGGACAAATCGCACAACATACATATCAAACACATATCTATATATATACATATGTAAGTCGCATGCGGGTTCGAAATACCAATAGGGTTTTAGGTCATAATAACTAAAAGGAAAGAAAACCTCACCTTGTCGACCAAACCGAACAAAACGGACTGAAAAAGGTTAACGAACCACTTCCTCAAAACCGGAACAAACCTAAGAGCAAAACAAAGAACAAGAGACAAACTTAGACTCAAAATGAACCATATTGACGCTCGGCGAATGCGTATGAATGCGAGTGTTACATATCAATATAATATGTTAGCATATAATGCATACAAGTTAATATTAAATCATAAGTCATATAAATCACGTTCAAGGAATTCTTAAGTTTCATATAACAAGCATATCATGCCATACAACATGTTACCAATGTATTCATATCATGTAAGGAGCAACGATTGATCATGCAATACATATAAATGAGGCATAAAGTCATAAACGTACGTTAAAGTTGCGTAATTCACATACGAAGCCATAATTCGAAAACGAGCACATAACACATAGAATGAATCCATAAATCTAATACAATAATTATAACTCATAATATAACATGTTAGTAAAGCATGGGGATCAAGTTAGGGGTGGGAGGGCAAGAAACAAGCGAAAATAAACAGGAAAACAAAGTTCGAAGCAAAAGGGAACCACTGCCCTAAATCCACCCCGGTGGATTTTTTTCAAAAGCAGAATCCACCCCCGTGGATTTAGGTCAGAAAGTTCCAGGAGGGGGCTGCCTCAAATCCACCTCGGTGGATATTTTTCAAGAGAAAATCCACCCCGTGGATTTGGGTCAGGGGCTAAATTTTCGGGAAACAAGCATGCAAACTCCCTCAAAACTCCAAACAAACTACACAAGCATCAAGTTAACACATCAAGAAAGATATATGCAACAAAGATACAAGAATTCATGCCCTAACGAGCAGCAACAAAACTGATCTGAATCATGCAAGAAAACAATGCAAGGAAAGACATGAATGCATGCAGGTCATTCTCTTCAAGTTAGGGGCTGAAACGGGGGATAAAATCTTGGGAAAACATAGCTAACATGTAGAACAACTAAAGTACTTCATGTTCATGCAATTTCACACGAATTGGAGCTCAACAAATCAACAAACCAAGCACAAAAATCTGACAGCAGTTTGGTTGAAAGGGAAGCAGATTTACAGCAGTTTTCCAAGCTCAAAACTCAACAATTCATCAAAGGGTTTGAAAGGAAAATCATCCATAACACATCTACCAAGCATCAAGTATCAAAAAGGAAACAAATCAAGTTCATATAATCAGCTATTGACCACCAAAACAGCCACACAAAACCGTTGCAAGAAAGGAAAGAAAATAAGTCATGCTCTAACTCATATATGCAGCTGAAATGAGGCATGAAATCAGGGCAAAACAGAGCATATTTATGGAGCAACATGTATATTACATAACCATGCATTAGTACACGAAATTGGAGGCAATAATTCATCAAAAACTACAAAAAAACGTGACAACAGTTCATACCTGGAGAGCATTTCGAAAAATCTTATTTTCATGCTCAAAAGCTCAAAGTTTCATCCATGTTATCGACGAATAAACAACCCTAACACATCTAGCATGAAGTATAAATTAAGAATGTAAGGAAAGAAGATAATATAATCATCAAAGATGCATGAAATCAGCCCTAAACCCAAGCTAAGACATGGAAGCAAGAATTGACCTCTAACCCTTCCTATTCATGTCATCTCCCAAACTCATATCAAATCTTAATTAAAGCACGAAATTCATGGATCAAAATCATTATATATCATGGAGAATTCAAAAATATACATAGCTTGAAGAGTTGATGAAATATGGAGAAGATTTGGCTCCAAAATCGCAAGGCTTGGAAGAGGGTTTCTCCTTTCTCCTTCTTTCTCCATTTTCAGCAGCTTTTTCCTTCTCTTGGGAGTGTTTGGTTCGAAATGGATAGGTAGGGAAGAGAGAGAGCTGAGTTATGGTCAAATAAACCAAGGGTTAAGGCTTGAGTAAGGTTAAATTGGGCCCACAAATGTGAGACTAGTGGAAGAATGCTACTTTGGTGTATGCTGCTCATTCCGGGAGAAAAACAGGGGTCCAAATGGGCTTGCAAAAATACCAAATCAGGTTCAAAAGCTTCCTTTCCTTGTTACGAGTCCGACGGTTTTGCCGGAATTTGAATCCGAATTCCCGAGCTCAAGTTATGGCCTCCGGAACCCAAGGTGCGCTAAATCTAGTTAGGCCCTCGAGTCCCTCATCAAATACTTATGGTTTAAAACCTCGACAAACGAACCCGAAAACTTAAAACGAGCATGCAAACACATTCACAACTCGCATAAATCATGCATATCAAAATTTCACAAAAAATCGAAATTAAATTCCGGCACATAACGACCAAATTACGGGCATGCACATAACGACTAAAGTCGGTGTCAATTGTCTATTGTGGTGGCCGGTATTAGTGATGTCGTTGGCGCTCACCTCCTGAGCATCACTTCTACACATAACCGCCGGCCCCAAACTGTTAACTGTATGCTTGCAGTCTAGAATAGCAGTGACTGGAGTACCCTCCGGGTGCTATCTATTAACATGTGAAACTGTACTGTAAATATGTGATGCTGTACTTTGAAACATATGAACATGTGAAACTTTTCATGTAACAATCTTTGAACAGAGATGCAAGACTTTGGAAAACATATGTTGTTGGTCTAGGAATATTTTTAAAGTATGATATGATCCTTTCAAATGATGTCCCGATAAAGGGATATTTCAAAACGAGGTGTAACATTGAATTTCAAAACATATGATACTAAAGTAGAATCATGGTTCCAGTTGGAAATCCTTTTAACTTCACGTCACCTAATAGTAACAAAAGGTAGGTAGACAAATTACTCGGTGCCCTAGGGATCCCAGTGCTCGACTTTAACTCATGTAGGTGGTGTACTAGAGTGAGCTTAAGAGCTATGACCCACTACTAACATGATGCATATGAAATGCATGAAACAAATGAACAAGGAACATGTAACACAAGAGAGTAATACCATTTAAGGTATTAGAGAAAGGTAACAATCAAATGTGTTAAGAATAGTGCCCTAGAAATCCGATTGAATATCCGCTTTGTACTTTTCCTTATTGTAATCACAGACAATCTTTGAATAAAATAACGAATTGAGGCAACACTTCTTTATATGCTCTTGTTTGCTATGCGTTTACTTTAGTTGTGCATGTATGAAAACTCCCCTAATCCTGATGACTTTAGGACCCTACCATTTAGGTGAAATGGTTCATGAAACGAGCCCTATTTCACATAAGTCATGATTAGTAAAATACTCCAAGCCGATGAGTCCTACAGACAGTGGGAGTGTCAACCTGACTCCTCTAAGGCTTGCTTGTGGGATCACGCCCTTAAGAAAGACCACCTTGTTTCATGGAGGTGCAAAGTGTATAGTTGATACGTGTGTGATACATGAGGGTGCTTACTTCAATAAGTACGTTCACTGAGGTGCCTCGTGCGAGAAGATTCCTAAATGGGAAAGGAAGTTTCTATTTCAGGAAATGGAAACTTCCAGATTAGGAAATATCTCACGAGTCATTGATGTGATTAATTGATCCTTAGACTTGAGGTTCCATGTCACGTTATGAGTTAACTCTGTACTCTTAGGTATAACCTTTAAAGGTGTCGCCTTAGACAACTGATTCAAGGCTTTTGCTGGCGCTACACAAGTGACTCATGAAAGTGAATGAGAATCAAGAAAGGACCTACACTTGCATTTGCAAGGTGATCTCTTATTGTGTAAGTCATTCATATGCCATATGGAGTCCTTGGCCAAGGTAGTAGATCAAGACATCAAGAAAAGGGTTTCTTGGATTGAGATCAAATGGATATGAAATGCACTTAGCTTTAAGACCAGATTATTAGGGTTCTGATTATTCCCTTACTCTAGATCTTGGTTGAGAGATAGTAAGTAGGAGGATTTTATCTCACATGAATCAATGACTTAAAGGTTATGTCGAATCGAGACATTCCAATTCAGCTAGGGGTTAAACACCTGTTTCTAGAATATGGTCGTTTAATTTGTGGACTGATTAATTAATTAGTGAATTAATTAATTAATTAATTAGGGTCATTGCTAATTTAATTGAGAACCTAGAGGGTCACACACAACAACTTGGTTGCATGAGTTGAGGCTTTAAAATGATTAAACGAGTTAATCAAGCCAAGAGGGTTCCACATGTGTGAAACCACAAGTGTGGATCACGTGACTGGACACGCGTGTCACACATGTATGTTTGTTTATATATTAAATAATTAATGTGTTAATTATTTAATAGACATTGGTTTAATTTTGAATTAAAATGAAAGTCTTGTTTTGGAGAAAATTAATCTAGTTAATTAATTATGAATTAATTAATTAGATAAAATAAGTTATTTATTTATTTAATAAATAAACTATAAAATTATCCAAAAGGAGTTTGGATATTTTTAGCTCTCTTAAAAGTTGATTTGAATTAGAATTCAAAGTCAAAGTTCAAAATTACTTGATGATCAAGTAATAAGAGAGAGGGACCAAATCCTTAGTCCATAAGGACTAGGATTTCGGCCGCGCCTCTCTACTTATATATAGGGGAGCTCGAACTCCCCTTAGAGAGTGATTAGCAATTCTTTTGGTTCATGTGTTGAACACCATCCTTTCTTCAAGATCAAATAAACCCTAGGTTAAGCCTAAACACTAACTAGAGAACTAGCATTCTTACTAATTAGATTGTAGTCAAGTTGGTGGACTATCTCTAGAGAGCTTCAAGTTCGAAGTTTTGAAGATTCGAGCTTTACCAAGGAGAGGGGATCAAGCCGCGAGAAGAGCGTTCTTGGGTGGCTTGAAACGCTTCAAGAAAGACTATTGAAAAGTAAGTTTCTAATCTCTACGAATTTGGATACACGATTGCGAGTCCCAGATCCTTTTGTTGGAAAATTTTTAAATTTTCGCTGCTTTCTGATTCCTGTTTTCCAACAAGTGGTATCAGAGCCACCTCGTTAATCGTGTTTCTGATTCGTCTCCACTTTTCTGAATTTGGTAGAAATTCGTACGCTTAGATGCAAATTAGGTATTCATGAGTTCTTTTAGAAAGCCTGAATTACGAAATTGTAATTTTTCTTGAATTTCTGAAACTGTTTTCTTAAATTGTGTTTTTGAAAACCATTTCGATTGAAATCTATTTAAATCGTATTTTTCTTATTTTCGGATCGAACCGGGTTTTGGAGAAACCCAAAATACGAAACGGAACTCGAAAAGGATGAGCCTAGGTGTGCTAGCACATCGCCGCCGCCCAGCCCTCCCGCATCCGTGCGGGAGGCCGCCCACTCGCGCCTAGGCGTGTCCGCTCGCCTGTCCCGCAACTGCGCGGGACAGCCACCCGCACCGTCCCACAACAGAGCGGGACACCCAGGCCAAGACCGGCCGCCCATGCTAGGCGCTGCTGCGCACAATGCGAGCGGCGTGCGCACATGCTGCCGCGTGGCACTACTCCTTGGGCGGATGGTCTCGAGCCAATCTTCGTGTTTTCGTGTTTCGTGTTTTCGGTCCTTGAAAATCCCGATTTAATTTTATTTTAATTTTATCTTTTGAAATCAGTTTTGCTAAAATAAAATTATTTTAAAATTTTGATTAATTTGGGATTTTTGAGAAATTGATCGATTTAAATTTTGGGAAAATTGCAAACTTTATTTTCTGAAAATATTGAAAGAACAAAATTATTAATATTCAGAAATTAATTGGAATTTTATTGGTTTATCGTTTTTCGGGTTTTATAGAAAAGACTCTTGAACAAGAATTGCATCTAAGTCGTGTTTCAAGTCATTAGGACTTGAAACGGGAATTTTAATTTATTGGCTAAGTTTAAATTCTCGCAAAAGCATGTTAGATGATCATGGGTACTAGTCTATGTATGCTTTACATTTATGCAGATGGATGGTTTACATTTGGGGTTGGAGCCCTATAGTTGCATTTTTCAATTGAGGCTGGAGCCTCACTTATGTGCGTACTGTTATGTGATTTATTATGTGGCTTTCTATATTATTGTTTTTGAGGCCGGGGTATGCCCCGTGTAATTGTCTAAGGCCAATATGAAGATTGAGCCTTATTACTTTATGTCTTTTTCTTTTTATTGTAATTTGAGAGTAGAGATAGGTGGTGAGGTTTTATTTTCATTTTGGAGACAATGCACCCATGGAGTAAGATGGACCACATTCAAGTAACAAGGAGGCCATAAGTGAAGACCCCTCAAAATGTTAGGGAGGGGAATCTCAATTGAAAATGTAATAGAGATAGGACTCGTATTTTATTACTACTTCCCCTTATGTGATATCAACTGTTTATGTGGCATGTATGTTAGAATTGTGATAGTGGAGTGGCTCCCACTTTTTACGCATAAGATAGGATAGACCCATGATCATCTCATGTTAGTATCATGCTAGGACATGTTATCAGTTTATGTGCTTGTTTGAAATGCATTTAATTGTACTTGCTGTAACGCCCCGATTTTCATTAATTAATTTCTTACGTTTCATTATAATTTATAAATTAAAATTTTAGTACACTTCCATGGAAATATATAGAATCATATCATTGGAAAATTATTTCAAGTCATAGAAAATATTTATTATATGAAACAATTACCGGGAATGCTTTAATTACCAAAATGCCTCTACTTGATTATTTTCCTAACTTTGGGGACCTAATTGTATAATTTTTCAAGGACTTAATTGATCATATTTCAAAACTTTACATACTTAATCGCATGACTTAAACATTAAAGGATTAAATAACAAATATTGGCATTTCACATGTTTCAAAAATTGGATGAATCGTTATATGCATCTCCAAGCTTCTTTGCTCTCATTTCATCCAAGAATCATCTCCCAATTTGCATCCTTTCTCACCGAACCTCAGCCCCAACAAATAAGAGAAGATTTCTTCCATTTGCATCAAGATTTTTCAAGAAATATTGCAAGAATTGAAGCTTGATCATCATCCCTATCTTTCTTCTCCATTTCTTGACCTCAAGGTGGGTGTTTTGCATGAATTCAAGATTCTTGATCATATATTTGTGGGCTAGGGTTTGTGAAATCATGGTTTGAATGAATTATTGTTTGTATGATATATAAACACATGATTATAGCATGAATTATAGCATGAATTCTTGTAAAATACAAAAATATATTTGAATATGAGTTTGAACTTGAAGCTTGGAGTTCTTGATGGTTTTCATGAACTAAGTATTTAAATGGTATATTGTCAGGTTTTGAACATATATGCATCATATTTCCCTAATTTCTTGCAAATTTGAGGGATCAAACTTGATTTTGTTGCCTTGTTAATGTTTCCCGTAGCTATCCTCTGTTCTGCTCTATTTTTCAGTTGCAGGAACTGGGAACGGCCATTCCCGCCTCAAGGCTTTGTGGGAACGTTCGTTCGCACTCTTTCAAATGAAATAGGCGGCCGAGCCTGGGAACGACCGTTCCCATTTTGGCCTGGTGCCGGAAGGGCCATTCCCAGCTTCAGCGCATTTTAAAAATGAAAATCATTGGCGCGCTTTTGGAAGGCCGGGAACGACCGTTCCCATTTTCAAAGGGGAGCCGGAACGGCCGTTCCCCGTCGTCTTGTAGAACAAAACATTCTGCATAAAATGTAATTTTTAGCAACATGATCCAATGATTTTTTTGATCCCAAATTGCTATTGTATGATCGATTATGTGCCGAAACAAGATATTTTCATACCCCATTGTTCATTGCTCGTCATCTAGTTGCATTTTCACCGTTCGTCATATTTGGTCCATTTAGAGTCAAGTCTCATGTATACATGTATCCCTTGCACAGATTATCTTCTCGTGACGTGAAGCAGGGGCCGTAGGCCGTGTCTCGACTTGCATTTTTTGGTAAAGGTGAGGTTTAGCTATTAATTATCTAGAACCATATAACCTTTACGTGGATTTCGGCAAAATTACATGTATGTATATCTTCATAATCGTTTCCCAAGAACAAAAGATTTAACAACTACCCGTGTATCATGTTACAAGTCGTGTTCTTTGAAAGTAAATCATGTTTCTTGAAAACTAATCGTGTTCATGACAAGCAAGTCGTGTATCGTGTTATCGTGATTGAACCGTGATCGTGTTTGGCGAATTATCATGTATCGTGCATTATGGGCCCGAGAGTGAGTGTTTGAGCCAACCGGGAAAGCATAGGGCTGACGGGTAACTCACACACCTCTCTCACACCGTGGGGATGCCCCCTGAATCCACCAGGAGGTTTGGTGGAGGAAGGAGTCTCGTACGTGGGAGTCATGCTCCCGACGTACGTCGTGTTATCGTGGGTGGTTCGGGCCTTGCAAACCCACCAGCAATGGTGAAGGATGGATTTCGTGTTATTGATCGTGTGCATTATAATGACTTGTATGATAATCTAATCAAGTGAAAGTGTAATACTTGTTCACTGTCGAGGTGGGTGGAGATCGTGCACGCCTCTCGCCAGGGTCACTGATGGTTATAATAAACATGATTATCATGTTAAACTTGATAGTTGTAATCTCGGGCGAGCTCTATGTTATTCTTGCATTTATATTATTTTAGTTACAAAACCTTACCCGAGATTATAACTTGCATGCTACTTGTGCTTATGTATATTTATACCCCTCACTCGGTCTTCACAGACTGATGCCTCCACCTTTCAGGTTTGTTCGTGGCGTGCTAGGCGGGAGTCGGGTCGTGTCTTTTATCCAGCTGAGTCTAGCATAGCGTTTCTTTCCATGTATTAGCATTTCAGAGTATCATGTTAGTAGTTTTAAGCACTTATGTATGTGAATGTTATTTAGAAGCTGATAATGTATTGATATAATGAAACGATATTATTATGCTTCCGCTTTTGAGTTTCATGTATTGAATTTATTTTGCATTTGAGGGTCTAGTCCCGCCTAGCTAGCGTGTTCTTTTATTTGCATTGTAACCCATTCGCTATAGGTTAATTTATGTACGGACTACCCGATTCGTATATGGATTGACCTGTAGTGCGGGGGTGTGGCATCTCCACTTGTAGGGGTGCTACATGTAACGCCCCAGTTTTTCAGTAATAATAATGTGACGTATTTGTTTATAAATTGCGCAATTTAATTATTTAATTATATGATTAATTGTTTATAAAATGTTTATATTTGATTTAAACTATTTCTATTTTAATTTAATTCATTTTATTTTACTTTGATAATTGGTGTTTAATTTCTTAATTGAGGTTTCACGTACCTTAACTGCTTCGGTAATTTCTTTAATTAATTATAACATGTTATTAGTTTGTTTAATTTATTTGATATGGAATTTAAGTTTAGTAATTTATTTATAACGATATGAATTCGTTCATGCGCATGAGTGTTCTATTTGTGCTTCGTTCATATATGTAATGATATCGGATTGGTATGAAAATTTAGTATGTCGTAAATATGTGTGTTATGAACATGTTTCTATGCTCGGTTTATGTTTTCTGATTCATTTGACGTGTTTACGAATTTATTTTGATTTTTGGAACCAAGTCGGGGGCTAACGAGCAATTAGCGCACCCTTGGTTCCGTGAGTGATATCTTGAGCTCGGGAATTCGGATTCGAATTCCGTCAACTCCGTTGCCTTCGTATCGACGATTCGGAGACAATGGAACAAGCCTCATACCTTTTTGAAATCATTAAGACCTCCGAAATCCAACCGTAACGAGCAACTCGTGCAAGAAGAGCCCTTATGTTGACTAGTCTTCATGGTGGGACCCTTTTTACTTAACCAAACTTAACCAAAGATTAACCATGACTTTTGTACCATGGGTTAAGCCTTCTCCTACCCTTTTACCTCTGAAAAACCGAACCAAATCCTCACTCTCCAGCTGCAACTGAAACGGGAAAGAAAAGAAGAGGAGAAAGGAAGAAACCCTTGGCCATCCTTTGTGATTTTGAGCTCAAATCACCATTTTTCTTCACCAAATCTTTAAGGTATGAATATTTATGTCTTCTCTACTCTATTATACTTGATTTCATCTCCTTACAACATGATTTGGGTCAGAATTGGTTAGGGTTTGAATGATGAGATTGGTATGAACTTTTAGGGATTTTTTGTCCTAGTGACCTATTTGCTTGTGTGGCTGAATTCCTTGCTTAAACATGATCATATGAGCTTGGTTCTTGGCTTATTTCTTTCCTAACTGATAGTATATGATGTTAGGAGGATTTCATCTCTTGCCCCTTTTATGAAATTAGGAGATATGGAGCTCCAAACTTGATGATCAAACTACTTCCCCTGTTTTCGAACTGCTGTGTGAAATATTGTGTTGTTGCTTGATCAAATGGTCTCCATTTCGTGTGAAATTGCTTGGAGTTGATGTACACTCATTGTTATATATGTTAGCATTCATGTTTCAAGTATTTGGATCCATTTGAAGCCTCAAAACCGAAATACATGGCCTGTTTCTATGCATGCACCATGACAGATTTGTTGCTGTTACATTTTGTAACTTGTTGATCATTCTAATGTGCTTTAAATGGTACCATTTTGCATATATATGATGTATATAAGTTGTTTAGTATGTTAGCATGCATTCCCCAAAGTTTCAGATCCAAATTCAAGCCCTAAGTACTTGATCAAGGCATGATAGAATCATTAGGGCTCATATGTCCGATTGTAGCGACCCAGTTTTGTTTCACGGTTTCGATGATCTTAACGTGTGATTTAGCCTTTGCACTCTAAATGAAAAATGTTCATAACATGCCAAATATGTTGCATATTAAGTTTCAGAGCATTTGGAGTTCATTTGGTATGCTTTTGGATTGATTTTGTAAGGGATCAGTTTTGCCGTAAAAATCTTGTGAAGGGTTTTGGTTCTGTACCGTGACACCCCCGTGTCACATTTACTCATAAAAGAGTGACACGGGCGTGTCACACCCTCTGCTCAGTTCTGTACTGAGCCACGCCCGTGGCTCAGTTTGGCCAAGGGAGGTGACACCCCCGTGTCACTTCCCATGTGCAGTCTTTGTTGTTTTCTCTTCGGGTTTTGATTCGTTTCACCTTCTTAATGACTTTATCTCCTTTTGTGTTAAACTATGAACTTGTTTGGCTATGTGTTAGGAGTATTATGGTGCAATTTCATGATATTTGGATGTGTTATAGGCATGCTTTGACGTAATGCCGTTTGTGTGTATTTATATGTCGTTTATGAATCGCATCACTTAATTTCTATATCGTATGACTTCTCCTTGTTGTCAAACCTTGGGAATATGCTATGTTATGTAATGTAAAGTATGTAGTAGCGTGTTGGGAGAGCGTGAACATGTTCTATGTTCCTCTTTGGATTCTTGAATTGAAATTTATTGGAAATATGAATCGATGAATTGAATGAAAATGATTGAATAAGTGAATGAATTGGTTATATGATTTTCATGACTTAATATGATCTTTATGTCTTCATATCATGTGTGAGCATTGTCGTGCGTCATATATGGTTCATTTAGAGTCTTGAGTCTCACGAACACGTCTTGTGGTCTTTTGTACAGTTTGTCTCCAGGGTGGAGAGCTTTTGATCGTCAGGCACTTGGTGCTCGATCCTTGTTTCTTCACGGTTAAGGTGAGGGTGGTTTTCGTTTTAGTTATGTAACAAACCCTACAACCCATATGTGAAAAGCTTTGGCCAAAACCTTATGATTATATATATATATGGTTTTCAAATGAAGTTATCGAGTAAATCCTTTTGAGTTATACGTATGAGCGTACATGAGCTTAAAAATGGTTTTGTAATGAGGCTATGCTCCAAACCGTGTGTCTTCATGCTAGCTACGGATTAGGATGACACGGAGAGGTACGTATATAGCATATGCCGAATTACACGGTAAGGTATTTATGAATTATGTTATGTATTTATGAATTATGATATGTATTTATGAATTATGCTATGTACTTATGATTGTTATGTTTTGGCGAGACACATTTATTACTTATTACTGAACGGGCCCCGGGACTTAGTATATGTGGCTAACCGAGGAAGCAAGGGCTGACGGGGATCCCATATACTAGTCCCAACTTATATACGGTGATACCGGCCCTCGCTAGGAGATTTAGCGGGGAATGGGAGCTGAGTGTCTTTGGGGAATTCATGTAACCCCATTGGCCCATGTATAATCGGTGGCCGGGTCTTGCAAGCCCGTCCACCACCCGGAGGAAGAAGGTTGGTTAGGATTTATGCCTCTTCTTATATATGTTTTGATAGAATTATGCACCGTGCGGGAAGGCCGGGATACGGATTGCCCAAACGCATATTTATGATATGATTTATGGTCTGTGTGTATTATGATATATTGCCTGATCGCTTAATCAATATATTACTGATATTTGTCGTACACGGTCGGAGTTTGGTTGGAGATTGTGCACGCTCACTCGCCGAGCCTTATATTTATGTATGATTTATGAATATAATGAATTTAATATGAATTAGTCGTAAAAGTCGAGCATTGGTTATCTATTTTCTTGCCCTTTTTGGGAACTAATTTCAAATAAAACCTTGCTCGGGATTTATGACTTGCATGTGCATGTTTTATATATATATGTATCGCTCCTGCTCACTCAGTCTTCTAGAGACTGACCCTCTCCCTCCCCAATCTTTTAGTGTGCAGGTTTGATCTTTGGAGTTTCGGGCTAGGCGGAGGTGTTTGAAGTTTTTGAGTGAGTCGAGTTAGATTAGTAGAGTCTCTTCACTCATTCATGTATTGAAATTATGTATGACTCGTTCGGTTATATATTAAGCTTGAATATTCATGTAATTGTTATTGAACTGACTTTACTGGGTTTTGCTATGTTTTAAAAGAGGCCTGAAGAGCCCAAATTCCGTTTATGATTGGTATGATTGAACTTTGGCTTTTCTGCATTATATTTGGTGGATTGGTAACCGTTGTCTAGCTCCGCCTGGCTTAGGAAGGTTTTTATGTTTGTCTCCCGTTCGCTATGGTTTGATACGGGTGCGGATTTACTGTTTCGTTACTCGTGTTGAGCCATAGTGCGGGGGATGTGGTGCCTCACGTGCGGGGTGCTACATCCTTAAGTGGTATCAGAGCCCGGTTGCAAAACCGGTGTTCTCGTGTCGTGTGTGAGTCAGTCTAGGTCGTACGGCTTAGGGACTATATGACAACGTGTGCATTGCATCGATCTTGAACATGAACTTGGTTTTCCTTTTTGAATTTCGTTGGACTATCTGTTGCATTTACATAAGGATTTTTGCATTAATTGACGAAAATGTGTCATGAGCATGCACTAATCGCATGCATCTACTCTTGAAATACGTTGTGATTTATAGGTTATGGAGATAATATCAAACCACGGCCAAGTTCTAGGACAAAAAAGATTGATTGCAAACCTTTCTGAGATATGGAAGATGGGTAGGATACTTTGAGAAGAGCGTAGAGAATTAGAGATGTGAGACTTCCCAAATGGAGTTAGAGTCAAGGATTTCTGATTAAGCCTAGTGAATTAAAAATCAAGTCTGTCGAAGTCAAGACCGGGAAGAGTTGGACTTGGATGCTCTGGATGTCGATCGTGATGGGAAACTCATAAACAATCGTCACGGGAATCTTGAACAAGGTGTGGATTGGGAGATGAGTTTGTTTTTCTAAAACCAAGTTGAATTGCCATGTTGTGAAGTAAAATGGAAGATATGAAGCAACAAATGGAAATGGTAAAGAAAGGCAATCACTCCTTGCAAGGAAATCATGCACCCGAATGTAAGCAGTTGGAGGTGAATTGAACTCACAAGGGATAGGCACGGGATTCTTGATTGAGACGACGATGGGAAGTAAAGGTCGAATTTAGAGAATAGATTGGATGTTAACTCCTTGGAAGTGGAAGATACAAGTTGATTTATAAAGATGCATGGGAATCTTGAAGACCGTGGGAAAGGCAAGGAATAATTATCAAGTCAAAGTAACCGCGGGACTTGGAGTAACACGGAAAAGCTGTCGAGTTAACTACTTACCTCATTGGTGACAGGTTCCAAAGCATTCATAGCACCTGCATCATATTTTGCATTAATTATTTATTCTCTTGATCTTATGTTATTCGTGCATTTCTAATTGGTTTTGTTGCGCTAATGTGTGGTATAATTGCTTGGTGAAAACGTGCCACATGCATTGCCATCTTTACCCGACATGCATTTTAGTGTTTACTTGATAGGAAAATCTGGCACCTCAATTGTCAAGTATATCCTCGCTCGAACCATATCTGAGTTAAGGGAAAGGAAATAGTGGCGTGGCACATGACAAGAAAGACAATTGGGAAATAAGAACTTCTATTAAAGGATAGGTTAACGGAAACAAGAATTCAGAAGGAGAAGTGAGACTAGAGTTCCGGACAAGATTAAGAAAGGAGTTTCGGACACCAAGAGAACTAGGGAAGGAGTTGAAAAGCCAAATCTTTGATTTCTATATCAGTTAAACTCCACCTAATGGGATTTACTCACCAAGAGTTTCGATAAAAGAAGAACTGGTGGAGTTCAACCCGGGACAAAAGAAATTTAAGGGTGAGAGCACGACCGAGGAACAAATTGGACGATTGAAATGGTGCTCGAAGAAATATTTCAGTAAGAATAACGAAATTGCAAATCAAGGAAGACCTGGGAGTCCCATTAGTGATGATCAGAAATAAACAAGACGGCTTGAATGGTTAAGCTGTTAAGAGGAGAGTTAAGGAGAGTTAAGTTATTCAAGTCGGGTTAGAGTCCCTCATTAGGTATAAAGGAAATGTCTTGGAGAATATTCCTATGTATGGAACATGGATCTGGGGATAACAGAACTATAAGGGAGCGTCTGGAAACTCCTAAGTCAGAATTGACAAGAGAGAGTGTCGAATCAAGTTGGCGTATGATGGAATGATGGCGATCATGAGTAATCCAATAGGGTACAAAGAGGGGGTTCAATAATGACACTATTATCAAGTCCTCGGTTAGTTCCCCGATACTTCGGAAGGAAATCTAAGAAGAAACCAAACCGGAAAAGGGTGACCATTGGAGGATTTACATCAAACGACAAGAATCATCAAGAACATTCTATCTTCAATACAAGAAATGTGGGGCCTGGTGCCGAATGTAACCTTAAGGGGTTAAAGGGAATAAATGGATAATATGCGCGGAAGATGGAAAAGGATTCGTGTTAATGTCGATCCTAATGACGAATACTTCAAGGTAGGGATTGAATCGTCAAGGTGGTCAGAGGTAGTTATTCTCGAGGGTATTTTAAACTTTGATATGAGTAAGGTAGTGGCTATGGGTCTAACTTCGAGACAGATGATCTAAGGGTATTCGGGAAGTCAAATTCGGTTAATTTAAAAGAAGTTGGTTGGGCGAATGAGGATTGCGGGGAAATGGTGAAGACTGGAAACAGTACAAGTCGGAAGGGATTTAAGAATATGATCCTTAAAAAGGTTCAAGACAAGTTGGGCACCGAGTTACATTTAGGACAGATCATACCTTGGTCAACGACAACTCGCAAATCTGAATTCTCGCAACTACGGTAAACGGTATTTATAGCATTCATGATACATGCATCCATGCAAATTTAACTTTTATAATTTTTATGCTAGGTACTATGATCTGTAATATGTTAAATTACTTGGAGTAATTGAATATCAATGTGGGCGACGTTTCTTACTTGCTTTGGGTGATTTTCGTGATTTTAAATTTGGTTTTGCGTGAGTTGCTTGGGAGTATTGGAGACTTCCTTGTTTTATTTTCGGTTGAGAGACGGGGTGCTCTCGTTGTTTCTAAGAGACGGGGCTTCTCTTATTTTTGTTTGAGAGACGGGGTACTCTCTTTGCTTGCGAGAGACGGGGTTCTCTCATTGTTGTTGGAGAGACGGGGTTCTCTCATTGCTGCTCGAGGGACGGGGCTCTCTCCTTGTTGTTTGTGAGAGACGGGGAATCTCTCATTGTTTGATTTCAAGCGTGTTTTGAATCCGAGGACGGATTCTTTTTAAGGGGGAGAGATTGTAACGCCCCAGTTTTTCAGTAATAATAATGTGACGTATTTGTTTATAAATTGCGCAATTTAATTATTTAATTATATGATTAATTGTTTATAAAATGTTTATATTTGATTTAAACTATTTCTATTTTAATTTAATTCATTTTATTTTACTTTGATAATTGGTGTTTAATTTCTTAATTGAGGTTTCACGTACCTTAACTGCTTCGGTAATTTCTTTAATTAATTATAACATGTTATTAGTTTGTTTAATTTATTTGATATGGAATTTAAGTTTAGTAATTTATTTATAACGATATGAATTCGTTCATGCGCATGAGTGTTCTATTTGTGCTTCGTTCATATATGTAATGATATCGGATTGGTATGAAAATTTAGTATGTCGTAAATATGTGTGTTATGAACATGTTTCTATACTCGGTTTATGTTTTCAGATTCATTTGACGTGTTTACGAATTTATTTTGATTTTTGGAACCAAGTCGGGGGCTAACGAGCAATTAGCGCACCCTTGGTTCCGTGAGTGATATCTTGAGCTCGGGAATTCGGATTCGAATTCCGTCAACTCCGTTGCCTTCGTATCGACGATTCGGAGACAATGGAACAAGCCTCATACCTTTTTGAAATCATTAAGACCTCCGAAATCCAACCGTAACGAGCAACTCGTGCAAGAAGAGCCCTTATGTTGACTAGTCTTCATGGTGGGACCCTTTTTACTTAACCAAAATTAACCAAAGATTAACCATGACTTTTGTACCATGGGTTAAGCCTTCTCCTACCCTTTTACCTCTGAAAAACCGAACCAAATCCTCACTCTCCAGCTGCAACTGAAACGGGAAAGAAAAGAAGAGGAGAAAGGAAGAAACCCTTGGCCATCCTTTGTGATTTTGAGCTCAAATCACCATTTTTCTTCACCAAATCTTTAAGGTATGAATATTTATGTCTTCTCTACTCTATTATACTTGATTTCATCTCCTTACAACATGATTTGGGTCAGAATTGGTTAGGGTTTGAATGATGAGATTGGTATGAACTTTTAGGGATTTTTTGTCCTAGTGACCTATTTGCTTGTGTGGCTGAATTCCTTGCTTAAACATGATCATATGAGCTTGGTTCTTGGCTTATTTCTTTCCTAACTGATAGTATATGATGTTAGGAGGATTTCATCTCTTGCCCCTTTTATGAAATTAGGAGATATGGAGCTCCAAACTTGATGATCAAACTACTTCCCCTGTTTTCGAACTGCTGTGTGAAATATTGTGTTGTTGCTTGATCAAATGGTCTCCATTTCGTGTGAAATTGCTTGGAGTTGATGTACACTCATTGTTATATATGTTAGCATTCATGTTTCAAGTATTTGGATCCATTTGAAGCCTCAAAACCGAAATACATGGCCTGTTTCTATGCATGCACCATGACAGATTTGTTGCTGTTACATTTTGTAACTTGTTGATCATTCTAATGTGCTTTAAATGGTACCATTTTGCATATATATGATGTATATAAGTTGTTTAGTATGTTAGCATGCATTCCCCAAAGTTTCAGATCCAAATTCAAGCCCTAAGTACTTGATCAAGGCATGATAGAATCATTAGGGCTCATATGTCCGATTGTAGCGACCCAGTTTTGTTTCACGGTTTCGATGATCTTAACGTGTGATTTAGCCTTTGCACTCTAAATGAAAAATGTTCATAACATGCCAAATATGTTGCATATTAAGTTTCAGAGCATTTGGAGTTCATTTGGTATGCTTTTGGATTGAGTTTGTAAGGGATCAGTTTTGCCGGAAAAATCTTGTGAAGGGTTTTGGTTCTGTACCGTGACACCCCCGTGTCACATTTACTCATAAAAGAGTGACACGGGCGTGTCACACCCTCTGCTCAGTTCTGTACTGAGCCACGCCCGTGGCTCAGTTTGGCCAAGGGAGGTGACACCCCCGTGTCACTTCCCATGTGCAGTCTTTGTTGTTTTCTCTTCGGGTTTTGATTCGTTTCACCTTCTTAATGACTTTATCTCCTTTTGTGTTAAACTATGAACTTGTTTGGCTATGTGTTAGGAGTATTATGGTGCAATTTCATGATATTTGGATGTGTTATAGGCATGCTTTTACGTAATGCCGTTTGTGTGTATTTATATGTCGTTTATGAATCGCATCACTTAATTTCTATATCGTATGACTTCTCCTTGTTGTCAAACCTTGGGAATATGCTATGTTATGTAATGTGAAGTATGTAGTAGCGTGTTGGGAGAGCGTGAACATGTTCTATGTTCCTCTTTGGATTCTTGAATTGAAATTTATTGGAAATATGAATCGATGAATTGAATGAAAATGATTGAATAAGTGAATGAATTGGTTATATGATTTTCATGACTTAATATGATCTTTATGTCTTCATATCATGTTTGAGCATTGCCGTGCGTCATATATGGTTCATTTAGAGTCTTGAGTCTCACGAACACGTCTTGTGGTCTTTTGTACAGTTTGTCTCCAGGGTGGAGAGCTTTTGATCGTCAGGCACTTGGTGCTCGATCCTTGTTTCTTCACGGTTAAGGTGAGGGTGGTTTTCGTTTTAGTTATGTAACAAACCCTACAACCCATATGTGAAAAGCTTTGGCCAAAACCTTATGATTATATATATATGGTTTTCAAATAAAGTTATCGAGTAAATCCTTTTGAGTTATACGTATGAGCGTACATGAGCTTAAAAATGGTTTTGTAATGAGGCTATGCTCCAAACCGTGTGTCTTCATGCTAGCTACGGATTAGGATGACACGGAGAGGTACGTATATAGCATATACCGAATTACACGGTAAGGTATTTATGAATTATGTTATGTATTTATGAATTATGATATGTATTTATGAATTATGCTATGTACTTATGATTGTTATGTTTTGGCGAGACACATTTATTACTTATTACTGAACGGGCCCCGGGACTTAGTATATGTGGCTAACCGAGGAAGCAAGGGCTGACGGGGATCCCATATACTAGTCCCAACTTATATACGGTGATACCGGCCCTCGCTAGGAGATTTAGCGGGGAATGGGAGCTGAGTGTCTTTGGGGAATTCATGTAACCCCATTGGCCCATGTATAACCGGTGGCCGGGTCTTGCAAGCCCGTCCACCACCCGGAGGAAGAAGGTTGGTTAGGATTTATGCCTCTTCTTATATATGTTTTGATAGAATTATGCACCGTGCGGGAAGGCCGGGATACGGATTGCCCAAACGCATATTTATGATATGATTTATGGTCTGTGTGTATTATGATATATTGCCTGATCGCTTAATCAATATATTACTGATATTTGTCGTACACGGTCGGAGTTTGGTTGGAGATTGTGCACGCTCACTCGCCGAGCCTTATATTTATGTATGATTTATGAATATAATGAATTTAATATGAATTAGTCGTAAAAGTCGAGCATTGGTTATCTATTTTCTTGCGCTTTTTGGGAACTAATTTCAAATAAAACCTTGCTCGGGATTTATGACTTGCATGTGCATGTTTTATATATATATGTATCGCTCCTGCTCACTCAGTCTTCTAGAGACTGACCCTCTCCCTCCCCAATCTTTTAGTGTGCAGGTTTGATCTTTGGAGTTTCGGGCTAGGCGGAGGTGTTTGAAGTTTTTGAGTGAGTCGAGTTAGATTAGTAGAGTCTCTTCACTCATTCATGTATTGAAATTATGTATGACTCGTTCGGTTATATATTAAGCTTGAATATTCATGTAATTGTTATTGAACTGACTTTACTGGGTTTTGCTATGTTTTAAAAGAGGCCTGAAGAGCCCAAATTCCGTTTATGATTGGTATGATTGAACTTTGGCTTTTCTGCATTATATTTGGTGGATTGGTAACCGTTGTCTAGCTCCGCCTGGCTTAGGAAGGTTTTTATGTTTGTCTCCCGTTCGCTATGGTTTGATACGGGTGCGGATTTACTGTTTCGTTACTCGTGTTGAGCCATAGTGCGGGGGATGTGGTGCCTCACGTGCGGGGTGCTACACTACATCTTAAGTGGTATCAGAGCCCGGTTGCAAAACCGAGGTTCTCGTGTCGTGTCGTGTCGTGTCAATTCTAGCTCGAACGGCATAGGATTAATTGGTAATTTGTGAACCTTGCATCTTACGTGGAGCTACTCGAACTTACTTGAATCAATTAAATTACTTGATAACTTGTGCCTTGCATTGATTTCTGCTATTAGCGTTAATTAATTGATCTTGAATTATTTGAATTATATGTTATACTTGCATCCTCTATGGAATTGCTTAGACCTAGTTGAACTTTATGAAGTATGTAAACTAGGTATTTCATTAGTATCTTATGATCTTGATCACAATTATGCTCATTAGCATCTCTTGATCCAACATGCATATCTAGTGTTTCAGTTACAGGATGCCTCGAGATAGATCTCGCTGTGATCGTCCTCCTGGACATAGGAGACATCACCACGATCATTCTTCCCGCTGTCCTTCACCCCCTCCTACTCAGCTACAAGATTTCATGAATGCAGTGGTCGGGTTAGTCGATCAGAGACTTCAAGAACGGGTTCCTCCAGCACCACCTGCGCTATTAGCACCACAGGAGAACCCTATCTCCGCTATACAATGGGAATTTCAGAATCAGCAACCTCCCAAGCTTTATAGGGGCGATGATATCCAGGCAGAGATGTGGTTAAAGGAAGTTGAAAGAATTTGGCAGCTTATCCCGTGTGATACTCAGGAAAAAGCTCACTGCACTCTTACCCTGATCCAGGGCGAGGCTTATTCTTGGTGGGAGAGTACTCAGATTGTATTAGAGGCTGCCGGGGAAGCTATTACTTGGGAAGTATTCGATCGGGAATTCAGAAATAAGTTCATTCCACCAGCTTCCCGCACTCGTAGGTTAAGGGAATTTACTGAGTTGAAGCAAGAAGGGAAATCTGTTGGCGAGTACATTGCAGAGTTCGAGAGACTGTCTCGCTACGCTCCCAATATAGCGAACGATGACTTTCACAAGGCGACACAATTCGTGTAGGGACTTAGGCCGGATATCCGGGATGCCTTGAAAGCTGCTAACACAAGTACCTGGGCCAAGGCTACTACCAAAGCATTAAAGGTCGAGGACTCGGACAATGCAAGGAGGTCAATTCTTCGCTTTGAACCGGGTCCAGTCTCGAGATCAGGTCAGGATTCCAATACACTGAAAAGGCCCAATGCTGCTTCAATCTCTCTCTCCCAGGAAATGACCAAAAAGAAAAAGTCCCAGATTGATAAGTCAACTTCAAAGAAGGTATCTGTTACATTGCCATCACGGTCAGGGAAGCCACTCTGCACTTATTGTGGATGGGACACACATACCTATGATGGATGTAGAAAGCGCTTGTGGTTATGTTTTCGTTGTGGAAGTTCTGAGCATCAAATAGATACGTGTCCAAAACGGAAGGAGCGGTCCACCGAAGGTCAAAGATCATCTAACAGGCAAGAACAACGGTGAACGGTACCTTCAAACATGCATATCACGAGCATCATGGATTTATTACTAATATAACTTTTGCTAGCAACAATGTGCTTTGATATGAAGGATAAATTAATATGATTGGCGTGACTATACTTACTTCTTATGTGATAAATGTTTCTATCATTTTTTTGGATTGCTACTTGGTGTGTGTCCGAGAGACGGGGTCCTCTCATTACGTGCTGAGAGACGGGGCTCTCTCATAACTTGTTCGAGAGACGGGGGTCTCTCAACTCTTGCCGAGAAATGGGGTTTTCTCATTTCTTGTTTAAGAGACGGGGTTCTCTTATGGCTTGTGCATCATTGAAACTCGACAGTGGACCTGGGGACCAGGTCCTTTTAAGGGGGGGGGGGAGAATTGTAACGCCCCGATTTTCATTAATTAATTTCTTACGTTTCATTATAATTTATAAATTAAAATTTTAGTACACTTTCATGGAATTATATAGAATCATATCATTGGAAAATTATTTCAAGTCATAGAAAATATTTATTATATGAAACAATTACCGGGAATGCTTTAATTACCAAAATGCCTCTACTTGATTATTTTCCTAACTTTGGGGACCTAATTGTATAATTTTTCAAGGACTTAATTGATCATATTTCAAAACTTTACATACTTAATCGCATGACTTAAACATTAAAGGATTAAATAACAAATACTGGCATTTCACATGTTTCAAAAATTGGATGAATCGTTATATGCATCTCCAAGCTTCTTTGCTCTCATTTCATCTAAGAATCATCTCCCAATTTGCATCCTTTCTCACCGAACCTCAGCCCCAACAAATAAGAGAAGATTTCTTCCATTTGCATCAAGATTTTTCAAGAAATATTGCAAGAATTGAAGCTTGAATATCATCCCTATCTTTCTTCTCCATTTCTTGAGCTCACGGTGGGTGTTTTGCATGAATTCAAGGTTCTTGATCATATATTTGTGGGCTAGGGTTTGTGAAATCATGGTTTGAATGAATTATTGTTTGTGTGATATATAAACACATGATTATAGCATGAATTATAGCATGAATTCTTGTAAAATACGGAAATATATTTGAATATGAGTTTGAACTTGAAGCTTGGAGTTCTTGATGGTTTTCATGAACTAAGTGTTTAAATGGTATATTGTCAGGTTTTGAACACATATGCTTCATATTTCCCAGATTTCTGGCAAATTTGAGGGATCAAACTTGATTTTGTTGCCTTGTTAACGTTTCCCGTAGCTATCCTCTGTTCTGCTCTGTTTTTCAGTTGCAGGAACTAGGAACGACCCTTCCCGCCTCAAGGCATTGTGGGAACGGTCGTTCCCACTCTTTCAAATGAAATAGGCGGCCGAGCCTGGGAACGGCCGTTCCCATTTTGGCCTGCGTACTGGAAGGGCCGTTCCCAGCTTTAGCGCATTTTAAAAATGAAAATCGTTGGCGCGCTTTTGGAAGGCCGGGAACGGCCGTTCCCCGTCGTCTGGCAGAACAAAACATTCTGCATAAAATGATCCAATGATTTCTTTGATCCCAAATTGCTATTATATGATCGATTATGTGCCGAAACAAGATATTTTCATGCCCCATTGTTCATTGCTCATCATCTCGTTGCATTTTCGCCGTTCTTCATATTTGGTCCATTTAGAGTCAAGTCTCATGTGTACATATATCCCTTGCACAGATCATCTTCTCGTGACGTGAAGCAGGGGCCGTAGGCCGTGTCTCGACTTGCATTTTTCGGTAAAGGTGAGGTTTAGCTATTAATTATCTAGAACCATACAACCTTTACGTGGAATTCGGCCAAATTACATGTATATATATCTTCATAATCATTTCCCAAGAACAAAAGATTTAAGAACTACCCGTGTATGATGTTACAAGTCGTGTTCTTTGAAAGTAAATCATGTTTCTTGAAAACTAATCGTGTTCATGACAAGCAAGTCGTGTATCGTGTTATCGTGATTGAACCGTGATCGTGTTTGGCGAATTGTCGTGTATCGTGCATTATGGGCCTGAGAGTGAGTGTTTGAGCCAACCGGGAAAGCATAGGGCTGACGGGTAACTCACACACCTCTCTCACACCGTGGGGATGCCCCCTGAATCCACCAGGAGGTTTGGTGGAGGAAGGAGTCCCATACGTGGGAGTCATGCTCCCGATGTACGTCGTATTATCGTGGGTGGTTCGGGCCTTGCAAACCCACCACCAATGGTGAAGGATGGATTTTGTGTTATTGATCGTGTGTAGTATAATGACTTGTATGATAACCTAATCAAATGAAAGTGTAATCCTTGTTCACTGTCGAGGTGGGTGGAGATCGTGCACGCCCCTCGCCAGGGCCACTGATGGTTATAATAAACATGATTATCGTGTTAAACTTGATAGTTGTAATCTTGGGCGAGATCTATGTTATTCTTGCATTTATATTATTTTAGTTACAAAACCTTACCCGAGATTATAACTTCCATGCTACTTATGCTTATATATATTTATGCCCCTCACTCGGTCTTCGCAGACTGACGCCTCCACCTTTCAGGTTTGTTCGTGGCGTGCTAGGCGGGAGTCGAGCCGTATCTTTTACCCAGCTGAGTCTAGCATAGCGTTTCTTTCCATGTATTAGCATTTCTGAGTATCATGTTAGTAGTTTTGAGCACTTATATATGTGAATGTTATTTAGAAGCTGATAATGTATTGATATAATGAAACGATATTATTATGCTTCCGCTTTTGAGTTTCATGTATTGGATTTATTCTGTATTTGAGGGTCTAGTCCCGCCTAGCTAGTGTGTTCATTTATTTGCATTGTCACCCGTTCGCTATAGGTTAATTTATGTACAGACTACCCGTTTCGTATATGGATTGACCTATAGTGCGGGGGTGTGGCATCTCCACGTGTAGGGGTGCTACACTTGCATTAATCAAGACTAATAAAATTGGATAACATATATGTTGGTGAGGTCGAACCGGACAACTCTCCGGTTGATTCGAAAATTCCCATTAAATATTAAGCTAATTTCGAATAATAGGTATTTAACTCGAGATGCAAATTTTGAATTAAATTCCTAGCATTCCATCAATGGGTTTTAAGTTTAGTAAGTAAAGCTAGTTATTGTCCACGAGTCGTGGGATAGCTAGTGGAGCTTATAAGTTCTTAGTTACCTAATTGATCATTTTAAATGATCAATATTTCGTGGTCAATTTTGGCAAGGGCAATGTCCGCGAGTCGTGGGTTGTTCGAACTAAGTTTTGATCATGATCTTATGATTGATGGGTCTGGCTTAACGCCTAAGTAAATATGGATGTCGCACGAGTCGTGGGTCCATATTGAAAGATAGGTGATGCAAAAATAATTACTAAGAGTTCTAAAGGTGTTAGAATTGGTAAGTTGTACCTACCTGGGGTTTTTACTTAGAATGTCTGCGAGTCGTGGGTTCAAGGTAAAATGCCTAGGATCTTAGTACCCATTGGGAAACGTGTTCCTCTTAGATCTTTGGGAATCATAGATCTCTGAAAAACAGTGGGAGCTACATTAGATTAAAGACCTTATCTTTTGTATATCATTATAATTCAGCATGCTCACTAGTTCTCTGTTTTACCATTTAGGTCGTAGATTCTGTGATTCTCTACGTGTTTTGAAATGGCAATAAAAAACCCTCTTGTATCAATCCTTGAGTCAAACAAGTTGACTAGTCCCAACTATTCTGATTGACTGAGGAATCTAAAAATCATTTTAGATTCTGAGAAGAGAACTTATGTTCTCTTCGAAGGGGGAGCTCCCACTCGGGCCGAGCAGGACGCGATCCCGAAGTGGAAGGATGATAATCTCCAAGCCCATTGCCTTATGTTGGCTAACATGTCTCCGGACTTGCAAAGGCAACATGAGGCCACGGAATTCGCTTGGGAGATTTACGACCACTTAGAGTAACTTTACCGCCCTCATGAACGTGTTACAAGGTATAACACTTCAAAGGAATTGTTCCACTTGAGAATGAGGGAAGGTTCAAGTGTCCATGAATATGGACTCAAGTTTCTCGCCCTTACTGAGAAACTTGCTTCCATGGACATGCCACTGAAAGATGAGCTTTCAGTGGACTTGTTGCTAGCCTCGCTCCCACCATCATTCAACCCATTTGTCCTTAACTTCAATATGAATCATGCTGGTGCTACTATAGCTGAGCTGATTAGTCTGAAGACTGTTGAAAGCACAATCAAGAAGGACAATAAGGTTCTGATGGTGAATGCTCCATCTTCCTCTTCTGGGCCTTCTAAAGGTAAGGGCAAGAAAGCCCAAAAGAAGAAGAAGAAACCCCTTAGGCCCACTGGTGGAGTTTCGAAGGGGAAGGCCCAAAAGAAGAAGCGTGATCAGAAAGAGGATGTTTGCTTCTATTGTGGCAAAGCGGGACATTGGAGGAGAAACTGCCCAGAGTACAAGGCTACTCTAAAGAAAGGTATGTTTCTCGTTGAAGTAAATCTTTCTATTAATTCTAGTTCTTGGGTACTTGATACCGGTTGTGGAACTCATATCTGTAATGATGTACAGATGCTAAATGAAGTCCAACAACTCAGAGAAGGAGAATGTGTCTTGAAGATCGGCGATGGCTCAAATGCTGAAGCTCGAGCTTTAGGCACAATTAGATTAGATTTAGGTAGTTTTGAGTTAGTTTTAAATAAAGTCCTTTATGTACCGAACATTATTCGTAATATAATTTCAGTTCCAATTTTAGCTTGTGAAGGTTATAAAACTTATATTAAGAATGGTAAATACTTTATCAAACCGAACAACTCTTCCGTTCACATCGGTTGTAATAGCCTAAGGTGCTTGTCCCACATCAGTTGGAGAGGGGAACAAAGCCTCCTTTATAAGGGGGTGGATACCTTTCCCTTGTTGAGGCCTTTTCCCGGATGGTGATCTTAGCCATTGGGAGGAACAAAACCATGAGGATGGTGTCGCTTAGCCAACCAAAGCGGACAATATCGACAGGCGGGTTTTGTGACGCCCCGTATTCTCGAAGGGCGTCCTGACGATATTAACAAGTAAGTCTCTACACTTGTGTGTGTTTAATTTAAGAGTTCTTGAATTATGTGGTTTAATGTAAATTCAATTTAATATGTGTTCATTCGAATTATTCTAAGATTAATTGTCAACTTGATTAATTACGCGCATATTTAACCCTAATTGTCTAATTTGATTTAATTCAAATTTATTCCATGAAATAATTGTCAAGTTGCTTTTAAATCCATCATGTTGCTTAACTTGTTTAATTTCGGTTTACTTGAATTCCTTGAGATTAATTGTCAATCATGTGTTTACGAAGTGTCGTTAAATTGTACGAAAGATTTCTAAAATTAAATTGAATTAAACTCTAATTGGTAAATCTCTCTCTTTCATTTTAATTTATAAAATTTATTCGGAGCTTGAATGTTTATTCGTAACTTTACCAATTTTATTTACGATTATTTGTACGCGATATTTCTCTTTGCTACGCGATAAGGATACCCGGTTGTATATAGCTTGTGTACAAGACACATTTCTCCCAATCTCCTTTCTCTCTCTCCTTTCCCACTCTCTCTCCCGCGGTCACTATGCGCATCTTCGGTTACGAGCCCTTAACTTGATCGTTTCTCGACGGAATTCAACAAACGAATAGTCCATTTCGATTATCTCGGCGAGACGTACACAAGAGTACCAATTTCACGGTCTAACGACGAACGGTGGTGGAGTTCTGGCCGGATTTCAGTAGCAGCGACGGAGGTGTCAGACCGCCGCCACTTCGCCGGCCTTCACGGCGGTTTCCGGCCATCCCCTTGATGCACGCGCCCCATGCCCAGAAACTACACTTCCCGGCACACCGTGTGACGTCGGTGGCGCGGCCATCGGAGCCGCGACGGCGCAACACGTGCCGCCTGAAGCTCGGGGCGGCGGCGCCCGTTCCTGTAGCGGCGTGATTTCGCCGCTTCCGGCGGTGGTTTTCGACGGGGTTTGATGGTTTCCAAGGTTGTTCGACCTCCTGAGTTCATTTCCAGCATCAATTTCACCAGATCTTGGCCGTAGGTGGTGGTTCTGGTGATGTGGCCGGCGGCACATTATTCGGCGGCCAACGGGGGCCTTTTCCGGCTATCTTTTGGCCTCGGGCTCTTCACGAAAGTTTTTCGGAACGACGAGAACTAGTAGTTTGTGATCACGCGACTCCAGATTTGGCCAATTGACGGCGGATTGCGGCGGCATAGTGGTGGTGCAACGGCGGTGCTAGCTCCGAGGATTTTTCCGGTGAGTTACCCTAGGGCTTTCGAAGAGCTCGTCATGGGTAAGACAACACCTCTTTCGGATCGCATTTTGGTTCACCGGTTTAGAAGTAATTTGAGTTTGAAGATTTTAGGGTTTTCGTGTTCTTAGATCTGAAATTGGAGGAGATTGACTTGGAATTTTCAGAAATTGATCGAGGATTTGGAACGGGCATGAAGACTTCATTCAGGACTGATTTTTCGGGATTTTTCCGGCGACCTTCGGCGGCGGCCCAGCCAAATTCCGGCAGCTACAGTGGTGGCGTTCCGGCGGCGTCTGGTCAGAATGTTCGTCTCGTTGTGGTGAGTTCAACGCCACTTTCTGTTCGTTAATCGGAAACTCGATCTATTTATTACGAATTATTTAGCGTAATTATGATTATTTGAATTAATTGTTTTAAGTGCAAATAAATTGGTTATTGTTGGTTTGTTGATCGAGATGTATTCCAATCATATACGAAAACATGTATTGAATGGATTGTGATATGCATGAATGTTTCGATTTACAATTTGAATTCCGATGTGATGAATTTATGCTATTTGTTAGTACGAAGGGGTGTTAGTGTAATAAATAGAAACTAATCTCTTATGTGACTAAATGAACTTGAATGATATTTTAGAAGAACGAACATATTGTGATTTCTCTATATGAATTTGAGACGTTCTCCATGTTATGTTTGTTTTAAATTGTGTTTCAAATATAAAATTGAGATACATGAAGGATGCTTGAACGACTTGAGACTTGATGCATGATAGGAGTTAGAATTGTAATATCTTGATTTACTCTTACTACTTGAAAATGGTATATTATGAATTACTATAAATTGATAATTGTCATGTTTGTAAGTAATTAATTCCTCGTTGAATAATTGTATAAACACTTTAAACGAACAATTATGCTTAGTAATCAACTAAGGGGATGTATGTGTAATAATTTTATACTTTTATAAATATCTTAGGGGATGTAAATGTAATATTTATGAAACTATGAATGTGACTTGAGCTTGTATACCAAACATGTTGTGAAGTTGTAAAGTAGGATCTTAAGTGAATTAAATGTACTCTTTATTTGTATCAAGCATGCCGTCTACGTACAACAACTTTGTATGTTTATATGATCAAGTTGCTCTTACTTATGCACTTTATAACTCGACATGAACTTGATGCTTAATTCTAATACTATAATTGAACCCTATGACATTGGATGATTTAATATGCATTTTGTGAATACATTGGCTTCCTAAATTGATCTTGCATCTTTGGATATGGAATTGCATGTTGGTTGCTTGTAAATATGACCTCGTTGAGCATTGATATGCCTTGAATGACCACGACACCTTATCCAAGCACAACATGAACACTTATGCATAACCACGATCATGTTGAGCAACGCCGTGCGTCTTGTTTGGTTCATATAGAGTCTAAGTCTGGGCTTCTGTATGTCTTGTCACAGAGTTTGGTGGTGCCGGTGGGCCAGAGGTTTAGAGTGTTTGGCCCTTCACACTCTCAGACTCTACTTTCACGAGGTGAGGTTTAGGATTTTGTATAGTTATGCGACCTATGGCCTTAATATGCTGATTTCAACCCTTGCATGCAAGTATATCTATTATAAATACGTATGTGTTGGATATGATATGTTTATGACCTTGTGAATCAGCTCTGTTTTGGAAAATTAGATATGAAAGCATATGTAAGCTGTTTTGAAAAGTTATGTTATGTTATGATTTGTTCTGTAGCGAGTTAGCCATGATATATGGTATCTGTTCTGTTATGTTCTGTTATGGATCCGAGGAGCTATGGGTAAGGAATCCCTGGGATGGTATAGGGCCGTCAGGGCTCGGCCTGTGCATAGTCTCCATTTGAGATATCATCGCGCGACTCAGGAAGATAGGGGAGGCGTGATATCTTGAGCCTTCGGTGTACAGCCGGGGAGGACTCTTGTGGGTTCGCTACCCCTTGAGGGTTTGTCTGTTATGGATGGTTGGATTGCTTTTTGTATTCTATGATTTGATATATTCTGAAGAGCAACGGTTGGAAGCTCGTACTCGCCGAGCATGTGATCTGTTCTGTCTGGGAATCATGAATTGAGATAGAGTTTCTGAAATGTTTTCCAAAACTTATACTTATAACTATCTTTTGGGTACTTTTGGAAATGTTTTGGTATGCAACACCTATCTCCGGTTCATGAGTCCACCCTTCTGATATGTGCTATGCTCTATATATATATACAGTGGGTGTGCGTTAGCCCCCTCACTCAGTCAGTTGACTGACACCTCATTTTATCTTTTAGTTGCAGTTTCCTTTTGGCTTGAGCTAGGCGGATGTGAGTCTACTGGGTCACACTTGTCGGTTTAGTTGGTGTTAAGATGCATTTGTCACATACTCTATTTATGTTATGTATTCTTATTTCACTTTTGCATATTATGTTTTACGCTTTACTTAGACTTAAACCCGTGTGGGGTTAGTATGCTAGCATTTGGATGTAATTAGCTATTCTGCTGATACTTATGTTGATATTCGGGACTAGGTATCTATGCTAGTTGAACCCGTCACTTATTTTGTACGTTGATTTAATTGCTTCCGCTTTCTGATGATAATTGTTTAAATTGTTTCCGCGCTCTGAGTCTGCCGAGTTAGATCCGCCTAGCCTAGTGTGTGAATTGGTCTCCCGTTCGCTTTGATTCGGATTCGGGCATGGACTTTCCATTTCGTGACCAGGTCTGGGTCTTAGTGCGGGGGATGTGGCATCCTCCGTTTGGGGTGTTACAGGTTTTCAGGCTGTTACATCGGTACTCTAAGTAATGGACTTTATCTAACTCAAAATATCAATATTATGAATATACAGCGAGAAACTAAACATAAGAGAGATGACAAAGTTTCAGCTCCCTTATGTCATGCTAGATTAGGACACATTTCCAAGAACAAAATTAGCAAGATAAACACTTTAGGATCATTCTCTGAAAACGATCTCAAAGAGTTGACTTCTTACGAATCTTGTCTCAAAGGAAAAATGTCCAAGGTTCCTTTTAAAGGGACTGTGGAACGCGCCACTAAGGTCTTGGATTTGATCCATTCTGATGTTTGTGGACCGCTTAGTGTAAGCACTAGAAACAATCATCAGTATTTCATAACCTTTACCAATGATTTTAGTCGATATGGTTATGTATACTTAATGAAGTATAAATCTGAAGCTTTTGAGAAATTCCTAGAATTTCAAAAGGAGGTTGAGAACCAAACTGGTCACAAGATCAAAGCACTTCGATCTGATCGAGGAGGCGCGTATCTTATTGAAGAATTCCTTAATCATCTCAAAGATAACGGGATTATCTCTCAGTGGACTCCTCCGGGAACTCCTCAACTTAATGGAGTTTCTGAGAGAAGGAACCGAACTCTACTCGATATGGTTCGTTCCATGATGAGTTTCACTGACTTACAACCTTCTTTCTGGGGTTATGCCCTAGAAAGTGCAGCAAAGATTTTGAATCTAGTTCCCTCTAAGTCATTCCCTAAAACGCCCTATGAAATGTGGCATGGTAAAATCCCTAGTTATTCTTACTTAAGAATTTGGGGTTGTCCTGCTTATGTGAAGAGGACAGTGGGAGATAAGTTAGAATCTCGTTCTAACTTATGCTACTTTGTAGGTTATCCTACGGAATCCATAGGATACTACTTCTACCATCAATCTGAGCAAAAGTTGTTTGTTTCCAGAAATGCCACTTTTCTGGAGGAACCGTTCCTTAAAGAAAAGAAAGGAAAGATCATAGAATTAGAGGAAGTACAAAGTGACCCCACGCCACCCACTGAAGAAACATCCCCTTCTGATCAACCACAACCAATCACGAATTTCAATACACACATAAATCCTCCTCTAAGGCATTCTGAACGCACTCCTAGACAGTAGTAGAGATGGTATGGATTCTTCCATGAGATCTCTCAAAAGGATAATGATCCTTTAACATTTGAGGAGCCACTTTCAGATTCTGACTCTGAACATTGGATAGAAGCCATGAAATCCAAAATGGATTCCATGACCTCCAACCAAGTTTGGACCTTGGTAGATTTGCCTGATGGTGTCAAACCCATAGGTTTCAAATGGATCTTTAAGAGAAAGCTTGGAGTTAATGGAAGCATTGCAGCCTACAAAGCAAGACTGGTTGCAAAAGGATTCACTCAAAGACCCGGCGTGGACTTTGATGAAACTTTTTCACCAGTTGCAATGTAAAAGTCTATTTGGATCATGCTTGCCATTGCTGCATATATGACTATGAGATATGGCAAATAGATGTGAAAACTGCCTTTCTCAATGGTGACATTGATAAAGACATTTATATGGAGCAACCCATAGGTTTCACATTCAGTGGGAGTAAGCAAAGGGTTTGCAAACTCCAAAGATCAATCTATGGATTGAAGCAGGTTTCTAGGAATTGGAACATTCGATTTGATGAATCTGTCAAAGCGTTTGGCTTCAAATTTCGAATGAATCATGTGTGTATAGAAAGGAATTGGAGACCTCAGTGCAATTCTTAGTACTTTATGTTGATGACATCCTTCTTATTGGGAATTCAAAGGATGACATGAAAGTGACTAAGTTACGGTTATCGAACCAATTCGAGATGAAAGATCTTGGTGATGCGTCCTATATCCTTGGAATTAAAATCTATCAAGATAGATCTAGAAGGTTAATAGGACTATCACAGTCGATGTACACTGAAAAAGTGTTGAAGAGATTCAATATGGAGTCAGCAAAGGTTAAGAACCTTCCTATGAGTGTAGGAACATGTCTTTCTAAGAAGATGTGTCCTAAGACTAACCTTGAGAAGGAAAGAATGACTCATACACCCTATGCATCAGCAATAGGTAGCATAATGTATGCAATGTTATGTACTCGACCAGATGTGGCTTATGCACTTAGTGTAACAAGTCGTTTCGAATCTGACCCTGGAGATGGTCACTGGGCTGTCGTGAAGAATATTCTTAAGTACTTGAAAAGTACTAAAGATTTATTCTTAGTTTACGGAGGTCAGAAAGATCTTACTGTCGAAGGATACTGCGATGCAAGCTTTGCATCTGACTTAGATGATTTTAAGTCAATGTCAGGATAAAATAACGAATTAGTGCCCTAGAAAGTAGATTGAATATCCGCTTTGTACTTTTCCTTATTGTAATCACATACAACCTTTGAATAAAATAACGAATTAAGGCAACACTTCTTTATATGCTCTTGTTTGGTATGCGTTTACTTTAGCTGTACATGTATGAGAACTCCCCTAATCCTGATGAATTTAGGACTCTACCATTTAGGTGAAATGGTTCATGAAACGAGCCCTATTTCACATAAGTCATGATTTGTAAAATACTCCAAGCCGATGAGTCCTACAGACAGTGGGAGTGTCAACCTGACTTCTCTAAGGCTTGCTTGTGGGATCACGCCCTTAAGAAGGACCACCTTGTTTCATGGAGGAGCAAAGTGTATAGTTGATATGTGCGTGATACATGAGGGTGCTTACTTCAATAAGTAAGTTCACTGAGGTGCCCCATGTGAGAAGATTCCTAAATGGGAAAGGAAGTTTCTATTTCAGGAAATGGAAACTTCCAAATTAGGATATATCTCACGAGTCATTGATGTGATTAATTGATCCTTAGACTTGAGGTTCCATGTCACTTTATGAGTTAATTTTGTAGTCTTAGGTATAAGCTCTAAATGGTGTCGCCTTAGACAACTGATTCAAGGCTTATGCTGGGGCTGCACAAGTGACTCATGAAAGTGAATGAGAGTCAAGAAAAGACCTACACTTGCATTTGCAAGGTGATCACTTATTGTGTAAGTCATTCTTATGCCATATGGAGTCCTTGGCCAAGGTAGTAGATCAAGACATCAAGAAAAGGGTTTCTTGGATTCAGATCAAATGGATATGAAATGCACATAGCTTTAAGACCAGATTTTTAGGGTTCTGATTATTCCCTTACCCTAGATCTTGGTTGAGAGATAGTAATTAGGAGGATTGTATCTCACATGAATCAATGACTTAAAGGTTCTGTCGAATCGAGACATTCCAATTAAGCTAGGGGTTAAACACCTGTTGCTAGACTAGGGTCGTTTAATCTGTGGACTGATTAATTAATTAGTGAATTAATTAATTAGGGTCACTGCTAAATGAATTGAGAACCTAGAGGGTCACACACAATAACTTGGTTACATGAGTTGAGGCTTTAAATTGATTAAACGAGCTAATCAAGCCAAGGGGGTTCCACACGTGTGGTGGGTCACGTGACTGGACACGTGTCCTTGGGACACGTGTGTCACACATGTATGTTTGTTTATATATTAACTAATTAATGTGTTAATTATTTAATAGACTTTGGTCTAATTTTGAATTAAAATGAAAGTCTTGTTTTGGAGAAAATTAATCTAGTTAATTAATTATGAATGAATTAATTAGATAAAATAAGTTATTTATTTATTTAATAAATAAAGTATAAAATTATCCAAAAGGAGTTTGGATATTTTTAGCTCTCTTAAAAGTTGATTTGAATTAGAATTCAAAGTCAAAGTTCAAAATTACTTGATGATCAAGTAATAAGAGAGAGGGACCAAATCCTTAATCCATAAGGACTAGGATTTCGGCCACCCCTCTCTACTTATATATAGGGGAGCTCGAGCTCCCCTTAGAGGCCGCGAGAAGAGCGTTCTTGGGTGGCTTGAAACGCTTCAAGAAAGACTATTGAAAAGTAAGTTTCTAATCTCTACGAATTTGGATACACGATTGCGAGTCCAAGATCCTTTTGTTGGAAAATTTTTAAATTTCCGCTGCTTTCTGATTCCTGTTTTCCAACAAAATGAATACGTTAAAGTGAGTTACTCTTAACGTGGGACTATGATCTCATTATAACCAAATAAGAATTAATCAAATTATGAGTCCTATCGCAAACCTTATGTTATGAAGTAAGTCCTCAAAAGAAAACTCATTTTTAAAACACATTTTAGACCCCGAATTTGAAAAGCCTAGGTGCAAATGTCTAATAAGAAAGCATAAGTTTTATTTCACTTTTACTATTCAAAAGCACTATTTAAAATTAATATTCAGGATTACTATTCGCAGGTTACTATTCACATTTCGGGTCAAAGGGTCGGCTCAAACCCTTAATATACACCCACACGACATACACACAAGACACGCACACACGTACACACACACACGACATGCATACATACTCACTCCCAAATTCAATTATGATCTTGATTATAACCTATAGTTTCAAGTTCATGTTATTATAATCAAGTGTGATCTAGGTTAAAGGTATAACCTATGGTTAAGAGGTTTAAATAAGGCATAACATCAAGTTATGAAATACTATTCTATCTTAGGTTAGAACATGTGACACTATCAAAGTTATAACATATGATCAAGGCACAATTCCATTACTCCATATCATATCATAAGCTCAATTCATAATTCATGAATCGTATAACCATATAAGAACATGTCCAACATAATTCATATCATATCATGAACATTAGGCATCTTTTAATTACGGAGTTCCCTCCCGTCTACGGGATTGCATGACAACTCTTTGGGGTTACGGTGGTGGTACACGATCCTTGCTCTTCTCGGTGGCATGATGTTACTGAATTCACAAGGATTCAGATACATATACGATGCATGACATTAATATGATTCACATAGTTGGTAACCACGTATTCACATTTCCACGTAGTCACAGATAAGCACGAGAATAACACGTTCCCATGACAAAATATCAGCAAAATTCAGGATCTCCACATATCATATATGTTCAGTAAAGATTCTCAAGCATGATCAACATGTAAACGAGAACCGAGCATGTACAATAATATCAACAAGAACTGTAACATGTGTAACATGATCAGAGGCATGATCAATCTATTAACGAGAATAACAGCTTGCTATCAATAAATGAAATGCCATGATCTTATCAACGGTCCTAATGGTATCCTGAAGCAACTCTAAGACTCATACAATGACAGTTATGGAAAGCAGTAAACAGATAATATAAAGCCAAAAGTGTTGTAACTGTGCAAGGTTCGGTAAATTTTACTACGGGCCACATGTCACCAGTATCAAATCAAAATGCGGAGGACCCGAACCCCTGGTGGTGTCATTAAAAACAACAACAACCTCGCCCTATCCATGTCCCACTGGGTCTTCTCCGCCATCGTCATCATCATCATCAAAACCTCCATCGCCTCCATCAGACTGCTCCTGCATAGGCTGAGGCTCCTGAGAGGCCTAACTGACCTCCTGACCCTCGACCTCCTCAACTGCCTGCTCATCGGACAAGTGATAGGCATCATACAGGCGAGCTCTCATGCGTGCACGGTAGTGCTGCTGATGCTCCATAGAGGTGTCTCGATCGATAGTCATCTGCATAAGGTCTGCCTCCAGCTCAGCAATACGAGCAACCCTCTACCCAGCAACATTAGTCATCTCTGCGGCATGCTCACGAGCAATGTTCCTGTAACGCCCCGCTTCTCTAGTGTTCGGATTTCGCCATGTGTAGACTTTCTTGTGTGCTTGATTATGTAATTATGTGAGTTATGTGGCCTTCTTTGCAGCTTCTTTCGAGTTTAGGGGCTTATTTGTAATATTCTTTTTCAAAGGGTTTTTCGGTCATTTCTCTTTCGGTCGAGCGTTCGACCTTTTTGACCCCTGCCTTGCGTTCGGGCCATCTAGACGAGTCCGTAGACTCTAAGTTTGCCCCATTCTGACTTCGTTAGCCCGCTCTTCTGACCGTTTTTGCGTACGAGGACCCGTGATATATACCCCAAATCCTCGTATTCCGTGCCATTTCAATCCAGCTTCTTCCTCCAGCGTTTTATCGTTCCTTTGGCACTATTCATGCAGTCAAGGTGTAATTACATGCACAAGCCCGTTCTCGCTCGTTTTTCGACGGAATTCGAAGTGTGAGTAGTGGAAATTTATAAGCTCGACGAGCCCGTCACGATGATACCAAAATCATGGCCTGAAAACTAGCGGAGGTGGCGCTATGGCCAGTTGCAGGCGGCGGGGGTGGTGGCGCAAGTTTCAGCCGCCTTTCGCGGTGGGTTCCGGTATTTTACCGACAACACGCGCCACCCCATTTGTTAGAAGACATCCCGGCGCAACCAGTGACATTGGCGGCACAACCATCCGGCCAGCGGTGGCGGCTCACGCGCCGCCTGAATGCAGGCGGCGGCGTTATTGTAGTGTGGCAACTCCGCCGCGTTCCGGCGAGATTTGCGGCCGGCCCTTGGTGGTTTCCGACATCTTTTGGCCTCCTGAGTTCGATTCCGATGTCGGTTTGAGCAAGCGAAGGCCGGAAGTGGCTGAACTGAAGACAAGCGCAGCGGCGGCTCTTCGGCGGCGGATTTGATCCTTTTCCGGTGGGTTTTTGGTGGTTGCTCCTTCACAAAAGTTGTTTGGAATGTTGAGACGTAGCTGATAGTGTTGGCCCCGACTCGAGAACCGGCCTTTGGCGGCGGACTGGTGGTGAACCGGCTGTGAACCAGCGGCCTTTCTCCGGAGATTTTTTCCGATGATTTGACTAGGGGATTTTGAAGGGCTCGTTACAAGCTTTCCAATAGTATGTTCGGATTTTGTTTTCGTTTTACGGTTTGAGTTTAATTGCAATTTTCGTTCTAGGGAGTAAGTTCGGTTTTTCGTCAACGAAATCCGGTGTATTTGGCTTTTTCTAAAATTGTTTGAGGGCTTTTGTCGAGTAGGCCGAGGCGCACGTTCCTGTCCTTCCGGGGATTTTTCCGGCCACCGGAGGTGGTGGCTTGGCGGCTGTCAGTGGCGGTCCGGCAGGCTTCGGTGGCGGCATTCCGATGCCTTTCGGACAGTGTGTTCCTTTCGTCGTGATGAGTCTATCACCGCTTTCCGTTCGTCAATCGGACACTTGGTTGATTTTATATGAATTTCTTAAGTTATTGTATATTGTACGTTAATTGTTTTCAATTGTAATTTGATCTTGTACGCTTAATTAATCGATGATTATGAATTGTATAATGTATGATAATATGATATGATATATAAAAACTCGAATTCTTAACTCATTGATTTTATGGGCCTGTTTTCATGTCGATTACTTGCCTTAATTGATTTAATTGTTAATTGTTTGAATATATATAAATTGGCATAATTATTCCACATGCTTATTTAATTTGAAATACGAACTTAACATTCATGAATCATATATGTAGCTTTAATTGTATATTTGATTGTTATCTGGAACCTTAAATGCACACCCGAACATTTCATGACTTTTATAATTTATTATATATTGAATCATTGCATAACTTATTGATATCATTTCGTGAACATTGTCGTGCGTCCTATTTGGTTCATATTGAGTCTCCTCTCACTGGTACACATTGTTCCTTCTCTTGTATAGTTCGTTTCCAGGACGGAGACTTCCGAATTGAATAGGCACCCGTATTGCTCATGCTTTATGTCTCGTGGTATTCCAGGCGAGGGTGTTTTCGTTCTAGTTACATATTAAACCCTACAACCTTATGTGACAAGCTTTGGCCAAAAACCTTATATATATATATGTTACTTTTAAAGTAGAGTTATCGAGTAAATATTGATCGAGTAAACCCTTTTCAAATAGATTATGAAATATGTTATGCTTCTTATGAATCAAATGTTTTGGCGAGAAAAGAAAGAATGAAGGTTATGCACAGAATGGGGCCCAGGGACTTGGTGTGAGTGGTGACCCGAGGAGGCATGGGCTGACGGTGAACCCTCACACTAGTCCCACCAATAAATGGCGTAACCGGATCTCGTTAGGAGTTAGCGAGGAATGGACGCTGAGTGCCATCTGGGGAGTCATGTTCCCCTTTTGGTCAATGAATGGGTGGTCGGGCCTTGCAAACCCACCACCAACCCGGAGGAAGAAGGTGTAAATGTTATTGAATGTGCACGAAAGAATGTTATGCATGAAAAGAAAGAAAGAATGAATGTTAATGAACTACACAAGGTGTTGGTTGGAGATAATGCACGCTCACTCGCCAAGCCTTAATGTTTAAGTATGATTATGAACTTAATGAATTTAATATGATTAGTCATAAAGTCCGAGCATTGCTTCGTTATTTTCTTGTCCTCTTGAGAACTAACTTTAAATAAAACTTTGCTCGGGGTTTATGACTTGCATATGCATGTTTCTATATATATTTATCGCTCCTGCTCGCTCAGTTTTCTAGAGACTGACCCCTCTTTCCCACTTTTCCAGTTTCTTTTGCAGGTGTTGCTTACTAGGCGGAGTTAGAATTGTCAAGTCATTGTTCTAGTCTTACTCACTTACACTCACTGCATACTACATTGTTTCTAAGTACTGTATTAACCTATTATTGTTGGCCGGTGTGCCATTTATTGAATTGACATTGATTCGGGACAGGTTAGGACAGGTGTATTGATTAGTGGAACTCGTATTTATATTCTTGTTGGATTTTATTTATTTCTTTGGTATTACATGAATGATTTCCTTGCTTCCGCATTTTGGTTATTGTTGATTATTCCAGGGCTAGCTTCCGCCTAGTCAGGACTGTTGTTTTGTTTGTCACCCATTCGCTGTGTGTCCGATTCATGTATGGACTGCCTATTTCATACGTGGATTAGATTCATAGTGCGGGGGATGTGGTGCCTGTCGTTGAGGGTGCTACATCTTTAAGTGGTATCAGAGACCCAGGTTACAAAACCGGAGTTCTAGGGTCGTGTCGTGTCAAGTCTAGGTCGTACGACTTAGGAACTACTTGTCAACGTGTGCATTGGATCGTTTTTAACCTTGAAATGTGATTATTTCAGAACTTTGGTGATTTATATGTTGCATTTTGCATCGAATCCATGTTTTAGGTGCTAAATATGTTTCATGAGCATGTATTAATCGCATGCATCTATTTTGAAATGAGTTCTGATTTATAGGTTACGAAGATAATATTAAACCACGGCCAATTTCTGCGACAACCACAATCTATCACAAGCTCTTTCCTTTAACTTGGGAGTTGTAAAGAATGCATCAGGGATTTTATATAAAATTTTTAAAAGTTGGGATCTTTTCCTGGGCTTTGGTTCGGATGATAAGAACCCTTGATGAGATGGGATTTGGGGCGTGTGATGATGGTTTGGACTCACGAGTTCAAACCGTAGGTCTACACTACGAAGATTCCTCAACTAGATTCCATAAGAGCATTCAATTAAGAAAGAAGCGAAGATAATATGGAAGATGGTATGGCTCGGGATTTCAATCGCGGAAGGAATAAAGGAAGTCAAGGAATCCGGTGGAAAAAAAAAAAAATTGGAAGACAATCACGCTAAAGGTTTTATCTCCGATGAGTTGGGTATTTTTCAGATCCAAGATGAATTGTCGTGTTGTGGGGTCACGTTAAAGGACATGAAGCAATAAATGGAAACGATAAAGAAACAATGAATGAGGTGCTGAGATAAAGCTTCCATTACTACGGTGGCAGGTTCAATGCATCCATAAGCACGTGCATCATTCACCGCTTTATCTTATTTAAAATTTTTTATTTATATACGCTTCTTCAATTGACATACTTGCTCAAACGTGCTGCATTATTAATTATTTGAAAACATACTACGTGCATTGGCATTCTTAACTGGCATGCATTATTTAGTGTTTATTTGATAGGAATATTCTTTACTTCCCCCTCAAGCATTACTCTGACCGAGTCTCATTTGAATCAAGAAGAGAAGAAATTTTGAGTTGCAAATTGTGAATCAAAAAGGAAAAAGAAATACCGAGAATTTGAAGGTGGAGTCGGAGAATGGAACGAGAGAAGTAAGTGGCTATTCCTACCTACCATTTTAAGGCAGTTGTGAGTGAAATCACCTGGCACGTGGAACAACTAGAATCATTTAAACCAATGATGCAAAATTGATGAAATTTAGGATCTGCGATCCACAAGGCGGTGTAATAATTTCAAGGAATTAAGATAGAAAATTCTTAAGGGGGAGAGTGCGGCTACTCATACACTTAAATTTACCGTAATGTTGAGGAAGTTACTTCTCGTGGTAACAATGGAAATACAAGCCATGACGGACATGAAAGACTTAAAGATAGTGACAGGAAAAGAATGAGACGGCTTTGTCAGTTAAACATTTAAAGTGGATGTCAAGCTACTACACTCGGGTTGAAGATTTCCATTAGGCATCGACGAGAGTGGTTCGTTTGGAAATTCATATGTACGTGATTCAGACATCGAAAATGATGGTATTATCAGGGAACGTTTGATGGATGCCTTTGTTAGTTTTGGTAAGAGGAATTTCAATCGAGCTAACCTTCTTGAAGACGGTGTCAATGACTCCTAGTTAATCAAGTCCTCAACAAGAATTAAAACTAGTTGAAGTCAATGAATGGAGTTGGATTAGGAATTGAAGATTGGGTCGATATTGGATTTTCCCAACTATTAAGAAAAGTAGGATAAACTAGTACTCGGTTAACTGAAGGAGATAACGGTGAGTAAGGATCTGAATGGAATCGAGAATAGGGTCAACCAGGGGTCTGATATTCTCATTCGAGTATATACTAAAGATATGAAAGACAAGTTGGAAATCAAGCCAGCTAGAGATCAGACTATCCAAACCATGGAACTAAGTCACAACATCATTTCCATTACTACGGTGAACGGTACACTAATCATTCATGGCATAAGCATACATGCACTGTTTATTTAATTAATTCTTGCTATTATTTGATATACTTACTAAACTGTAATCTGTGATGATTGATATAATTTCTTAATTGGGTTATTCTGATATATATGTATGAATGTTTTAGTAATTGTATTTACGTGCTAGAGAGATGTTACATTCCTTCTGTTTAAGTGGAAGGGAGATTTATATTCTCTCTAATTCCATGATAGAAAGATGCTGGATTCTTTCTAACTTTTGTGTACGAGAGATGTTCGATTCTCTTGCACCTAGGTATTCGAGAGATGCTGGATTCCCTCGGATTTAGGGGTTTGGGAAATGCTGGATTTTCTCAAACTAGAATGTTTGGGAGATTTTGGGATCTGTCAGACTTAGGTTGAGAGACGGGGTTCTCTCTTTTCTGTGTGCTCGAGAGACGGGGTTCTCTCCTTTTTGTGTGCCGAGGGACGGGGTTCTCTTGCTTGCGTGTTGAGAGATAGGGTTTCTCTCTTGTTTGTCTCGGTTGCTTCACGCTGGACCTGGCAACGACTTTCAAGTGACGAGTATACAACGTGATTGAGCTCTGGGAACAGTGACAACTATTGTATCCTGACGGTGGTCGAAAGAGTTAAGGCAAACAGTGGTCTAATGTTCAGATGAACCTCAGCCACAACGAGACACCACGAAGAGAACTAATGCACACAATGCGAGCAAACTTCACGATGAGGACTCTACACGACTCCGAGATGGATAGAAGTACTATAACTCGAGGTTTTCACTCAGTGCTTGGATCTGGGGACCAGATCCTCTTAAGGGGGAGAGGTTGTAACGCCCCGCTTCTCCAGTGTTCGGATTTCGCCACGTGTCGACTTTCTTATATGCTTGATTATGTAATTATGTGAGTTATGTGGCCTTCTTTGCAGCTCCTTCCGAGTTTAGGGGCTTATTTGTAATATTCACTTTCAAAGGGTTTTTCGGTCATTTCTCGTTCGGTCGAGCGTTCGACCTTTTTGATCCCTGCCTTGCGTTCGAGGTATCGAGACGAGTCCGTAGACTCTAAGTTTGGCCCATTCTGACTTCGTTAGCCCGCTCTTCTGACCGTTTTTGCGTATGAGGACCCGAGATATATACCCCGATTCCTCGTAATCCGTGCCATTTCAATCCAGCTTCTTCCTCCAGCGTTCTATCGTTCCTCTGGCACTATTTACACAATCAAGGTGTAATTACACGCACCAGCCCGTTCTCGCTCGTTTCTCGACGGAATTCGAAGTGTGAGTAGTGGAAATTTATCAGCTCGATGAGCCCGTCACGATGATACCAAAATCATGGCCTGAAAACCAGCAGAGGCGGCGCTATGGCGAGTTGCAGGCGGCAGCGGTGGTGGCGAAGTTCCAACCGCCTTTCGCGGTGGGTTCCGGCATTTTCCCGACGACACGCGCCACCCCATTTGTTAGAAGACGTCCCGGCGCAACCAGTGACGTTGGCGGAGCAACCATCCGGCCAGCGGCGGCGGCTCACGCGCCACCTGAAAGTCACGGCGGGCTGCAGCGTTACTGTAGCGTGGCAGCTCCGCCTCGTTCCGGCGAGATTTGCGGCCTGCCCTTGGTGGTTTCCGACATCTTTTGGCCTGCTGAGTTCGATTCCGGTGTCAGTTTGAGAAAACGAAGGCCGGAGGTGGCTGAACCGGAGACAAGCGCAGCGGCGGCTTTTCGGCGGCGGATTTGATCCTTTTCCGGTGGGTTTTTGGTGGTTGCTCCTTCACGAAAGTTGTTTGGAATGTTGAGACGTAGTTGATAGTGTTGGCCCCGACTCGAGTACCGGCCCTTGGCGGTGGACCGGTGGCAAACCGGCTGTGAACCGGCGGCCTTTCTCCGGTGATTTTTTCCGATGATTTGACTAGGGGCTTTTGAAGGGCTCGTTACAAGCTTTCCAACAGTATGTTCGGATTTTGTTTTCGTTTTACGGTTTGAGTTTAATTGCAATTTCCGTTCTAGGGAGTAAGTTCGGTTTTTCGTCAACGAAATCCGGTGTATTTGACTTTTTCTGAAATTGTTTGAGGGCTTTTGTCCAGTAGGCCGAGGCGCACGTTCCTGTCCTTCCGGGGATTTTTCCGGCCACCGGAGGTGGTGGCTTGGCGGCTGTCAGTGGCGGTCCGGCAGGCTCCGGTGGCGGCATTCCGATGCCTTTCGGACAGTGTGTTCCTTTCTTCGTGGTGAGTCTATCACCGCTTTCCATTCGTCAATCGGACACTTGGTTTATTTTATATGAATTTCTGAAGTTATTGTATATTATACATTAATTGTTTTAAATTGTAATTTGATCTTGTACGCTTAATTAATCGATGATTATGAATTGTATAATGTATCATAATATGATATGATATATAAAAACTCGAATTCTTAACTCATTGATTTTATGGGCCTCTTTTCATGTCGATTACTTGCCTTAATTGATTTAATTGTGAATTGTTTGAATATATATGAATTGACATAATTATTCCACATGCTTATTTAATTTGAAATACGAACTTAACGTTCATGAATCATACATGTAACTTTAATTGTATATTTGATTGTTATTTGGAACCTTAATTGCACACCTGAACATTTCATGACTTTTATAATTTATTATATATTGAATCATTGCATAACTTATTGATATCATTTTGTGAACATTGTCGTGCGTCCTATTTGGTTCATATTGAGTCTGCTCTCACTGGTACACATTGTTCCTTCTCTTATACAGTTCGTTTTCATGGCGGAGACTTCCGAATTGAATAGGTACCCGTATTGCTCATGCTTTATGTCTCGTGGTATTCCAGGTGAGGGTGTTTTCGTTCTAGTTACATATTAAACCCTACAACCTTGTGTGACAAGTGATAGACAAATCTTGAACCCAAGTGTAAGTTCCAAATTCGATTGCAACACTTAAGGTATCGTATCCACAGGGAAGGGAAATCAACAACCACTTTTATGACTACTTCTAATCTAGAGACCGAACAAAGATCGACAGAGTTGTACTATACTACTATGATAAAATTAAACTAAGTAATAACTAATTAACCACACGAACTAAGGAATAAAACCGAGAATAAATCACTTAGCTAAAGCAGGTCGGGCAGTAACTCATATGCCCTTCAGTGCTGAAATCAATGCTCATGTAAGTATGTATGATTCTTCAACCTAATCACAAACTTATACCTTGGTTCTTTCAAAGCCTAGATGTCTAATTAATCAAGCCAAGTGTTGTTCTCACAATAACTTAGTAACCGGATTAATCGATTAAAACAAGATTAGTGTATTTAAAACCTAGCGGCTTGGCATGGAATTCTAAATACGCGTTGTAGAGATTAGGGTTAAATTTCTTTAAGGCCAAAAAGTCTAAGTTTTGGAAAACAATCTCAGTTATCCTCAATCTCTCGATTATCGGATAATTTAAGATATGTTAATGGATGTCCAGTCCACACACATTCTATTCAAATCCGTTTTCCTAAGAAAGAATCATACAATTTAACTCAAGCATTAACTCAAACACCTTAGATGCATAATCCTTACCCCCTAACCCTAGGGGATTAGTTCCTCATAATAGACTCAAAACTCATTAAAATCAAAGGAATTGCACTCAAAACATTCATGTCTAGCATAAACATCAAAACGAAATTAATACTTCTGGAAATTCTAACCTAATTATCCAAACGAATCTAGAACAATTAAACTAACTAAGCTAACTCTCAATTAACAAAAACTAAGGATTGAGGAATTAGTTTGAATAGAAAAGCAATAAATAAAACCAAATTGATAAAGTCTTGTGATTGGATTTAATCTTCAACTCTACGTCTTCGTGTTTCTTCCGCCTAAACGTCCTCTTAAACTTCTGGGAAGGTATCTGTCCAAAATCTCCCAAAATCCGCCTCAAAACCGTGCTTAAATAGAATTCCTAACCCAGCTCCACAACGTGACACGGGCATGCAGTGCCCATGTACAAAAATATGACACGCCCGTGTCAACAATAAAAATCGTATTCGCGCTTTCTTCTTGACACGGGGGTGTCAACCTTTCTTCTTCAGCATGACACGGGGGTGCAAAACTGTCTGGTCCTCTCTGTACCGAGACACGGAGGTGTCTCGGTTTGCTCTTCCAGGGGGGCACGGGCGTGTCCCCTAGAATATCTCGTTCTTCGCCCGTTTTTGCATGGTTTTGCTTCTACTTTCGTTTCTTCGACTCCAAGGTAAAATGTACCTAAAAGGGAGCATAAATCGCATTATAAGCTCTTAAAATGACATAATTCTAACTCAAATTGCCCTACAAATCCATGCAAAAACCCTATACATCAAACTCCCCCAAACTTGCATATTGCTCGTCCTCGAGCAATCGAGAAAATTGCATCAAACCAACCTCAAAATCAATCTCTCAACAAGGCAATTCTCAGAATTCCACTTAAGCAAGTCTAGCCTATCAAACACATTACTATCAAGCATAAAAATCAACACACTGGTATAAAATAGAATATCCTCGTGTAGTGTGTGAATTCGAACAAAATAATGTACAACGGTTAGAACACCAAACTAATGATTCCTTCCTGAATACCAATGATAGACTTCGGAAAACATTCTTCGTTCCTATCTCCACTAATGGAATTGACTCAGAATTAAGGATCGGAAGGTCTTTCGAGGCTTGTAATGTGGGCTAGGGGTTAAGGTTATGGACTTTTTAGTTTAGTAGTGACTCAACACACCCGGCTCACCCATTCAAATCTCCTCGATCGCCATCTTTGTCTTTCCCCATCAATCTCCCCCAAACTTAGACCTTATGTCTAAGTTTATCACATGCAGACAATCTAAGAGATTTCTCTATTTCAAATCTACTCAATCACTTTTTTCATCATTCTTTTATCCTTTTTTTTTCTTCTTCTTTTGCTTACTTTCTGCTTTTAAAACTCGTTCTTTTACTACTTCCTTTCGAATTCTTCTTTTCTTTCAGCATCTAAGATTATATCTTATTTCTACTTTTGGCTCTTCATCAGGAATTTAGCAACATCTTCAATCGATTCATACGAGTGAGCAAAGTGTGACTCTAGGGTAGGTTTATGGTGCTGTGCCTGTGGCTTATAATGTGGCTACAAAAATTTAATGGCACAACACTTAGGCTCAGCGGGGTCAACAGGATTTCGTTATTTAGTGAAAATGGCTCAATAGCGAGGCTACCTCCGACATGAATGCCTAAGTCATCTCCCTAATTCTTTGTCAATTCAGAATTTCGCCTCAATAGGACTAAAATGCATCCTAATCTACTTCTCAGTATTCTTCAAGAATTACTAACTCAGCATTCTAAACTAAGTACATGACCCTGTTCAAATGTGCACGAAAATGAGGATATCCCATCATACCAGAGTGTCAATACTCACACCTAAATTCATGCATTCGACTAGCCTAACTCACTTTCGCAAAAATTCCAAAAATCAAAGCTCATCGTAAAATCAAAAATTTTGGCCTATTTTCAACAATTAACTCTTCATTCCCAAGGATATCACAATAACAAGTATATAATGTCATCAATGCATCTACCTATGCAAGATATTATCAATAAAATCCAAAACTTTTTGCCCCTCTCCCCCAAACTTAAAACATGCAATGTCCTCATGCATAAAAGAAAAAGAAAGAAGGCAAAAGAAAACTCCCTCAACACCAAGAAGAACCCGGCAACAAGCTATTCATCATGCCTAACCTGCACTCAGACGACTAAGACACGGATCATAAGCAAAGCAAAGAAAATGATAATCAACATGCAATTAACAAGAAGTCCCCGTCGTCGAGTACCTACTATAACCATATCAATAGCTAGCACAATACGAATAACTAGGTTAGAGTGGTTAAGTATATCATTATACAGACCAAAGCAAAAAGACAGGAAGCCAGAAAAGAAACCAATCATGGAAATGGCGGCGGGAAGTGTTGGGGCTGGCTTGAGCTACTCTGTCCGGCACCTCCAAACAGCGAGGCAAGATATGCGTGGAGATTATCGAACTTTCCATCAATGTGAAGCTGCAAGGCATCAAGCCTTTCGTCCACATGCTCTACAAAGTTGTCCATCCACGCATTCTGAGATGCTATATACTCCCGCATGTAAGCGGGAATCTCCTCATCGTCATCTTGGGCCACTGGCATCGGTGCTCCTCGCTCGGCATCCTCTCGGTCCGGAATCTGCGCAAGCCTCCTCTGCTGATCGAGAGTGAGGTCATCATACTTTGCCACACCCCACCGGTACATCCGATCAAAACGGTTCCTTTCCCTCTCCGGATACTAGGGTAAAACCCTGTCCTTCAAGTTCCCGGCAGGCCATCGGATGAAGAGATCCATCTTGATAAATGTCTGCTCTTCAACATAGGGAAAGTCGGACAAAGGCTCAGCATCTTCTGGTTGCCACCCTACTTCCTTGGCCAGCTTCGTCACATAGGCTCCATGGCCTATGGTTCCAGATGCCCGGCCAACCACCTCCTTCAGCTTGTACATGAATTCTTACGTGGCATCAAACTGCACCCCCTCCTTCATGAAATACATAATGGCCAACTCAAGCCCATTGACATTTCCATCGCTCTCGTGCTTAGCACAAATTCCCACAGCTAGGAATCTATGCACCATGCGCCAAACCAAACTATCAATCCAGGTGGCCTTAGTATTCGGGGCACCAGCTCTTAGAGGGAATGATCTCCAAACCGCCTCTCTTTCCTCCGTAGTCCAATTGGGCAAAACTGACATATCACAACAAGGAAACCCTAAGGCGTCACGAATGTCGCCATCATTCAATGATAGGGCATTCTCCCCATCCAACGAGAAATTGAGTTCGGTTTTGGCCTGATCCCAAGTCGTAGTGGTGAAGAATGCTGTTGTCAACTCCGGATAGGTGTTGGCCGGAACCGTCATAAATGTCTTCCACCCTATGTTGTTAAATAAGGCCTCAATCTCGTCCCAAACTCCTAACCTACGGAGTGTAGCGATGTGCGGGAACTTGGTAGGCATAACATTGCGCGTAGTATTCCGGTTGTAAGGGTTCCCAAGCCCTTCCAATGTGACATTCACGGAGTCCCGTGGTTGGCGGCCGGTGGGGCACGAAGATGAGGTGAGTTGCAAGGGGGCGGGTCTCTTGTTGCGCCCCATAATTCCTGCACAAAAATACCCCCAAATCAACAACAAAAGTCAATTCAAGTTCAATGGGGCATTTTATCGAACATCTTGTAAGCACAAGTAAGAAGTCTAGGATTTCATCAAATAAAGCACTAAATTTCATCACCCAATACCTAGACTTAGCCCTCTATATTACCAAATTCGTTTAAAGATCATAGTGCCTCAATTTCATCCACGAACGTGTAAATAACCACCCACAACAATCCTCCAAAATTTGCAAAATTCATGACAATGTGTAAGAGCAAGGGCCAAATTTTCCAATACATTTCAAACACCTAACTCTAGCATGCACGAAACTCGACTAAGGAGCAAGAATTCATAAAAATTATATCTAACATGCTTCAATAAGAAATTAGGGTTCATCTTCTAAAAGGGCAAAAATTTGCAAATTTATGCCAATTCCTAATTCTAATCATGCCAAAACTTGAAATAGAGTCAAGAATTTCAAAGAATATACACCATAGCATGCTTCATAGAACTAGGGTCTAACCCTTCTCACTCAAATCCAAGAAATTAAAGCACCCAAGAGAAGAGAAGACTTACCCGATTACAATAGGATGTAAAGTGTAATGTGTGTGTTGTTTTGCCCGTGTCATTAAGTGTGTTGTATGGATGACACGGGGGTGTCATCCTTTACCTGGCGAATACTGTACTACGACACGGGGGTGCCGATTTTGCTTGTGGAACTTGACACGCCCGTGTCATCTTCTCGGCTGGCCCTTCTGTACTGAGACACGGGGGTGTCGCGGCTTACTCCTTTTGGAAGTCACGCCCGTGTCTCCCCCCAACTTAGAGTTTCGGCACGAAACTGCGTGCAAAACGCTCCTTGGTGTTTGCATCCGCTAACTTCGCACCTATTAGCTCAAATTCTGCAAAGTAAGACCTTAGTACACCAAGTCAATTACATACCATTCTATCTTTAAGAAAAACACACACAAATTTCATGCACCCATTCGAAATTAGAAACCATAAATGAACCTCAACGCTGAATACTGTCCATGAGCTTCCTAATCCATCCACTCTAAACGAACTAAAGTACCTGAAACACGAAACAAAAGATAACAACAATCACAAGCTTAACTAACTAAAGAAAGGGAAGAAAAGAGAAGGAAAAAGGGAGAGAAGAATAGTTCTAAGTTATAGTCGTTAGCTTGACTTTGTGACTCCGGCCTAAGGCGCTGGAACCGTCAACACACACGAGACGTGTTCTCCAATTCGGTCTCCGGCGAGATATGGCTTGAGTCTTTGTCTATTCACCACAAAGGGTGGCGAGCCTTCATTGCCTATCTCCACCGCTTCGTTCGCCAAAACTCTTACCACTCTGAACGGGCCGGACCACCTTGACTTAAGTTTTCCGGGAAAGAGTTTCAATCTAGAATTGTACAACAACACCAATTGACCCTCGACAAACTCCTTAACTCGAATATGCTTATCGTGCCACTTCTTCGTTCTCTCCTTATAAATCCGGGCATTTTCATAAGCCTCTAACTTCAGTTCCTCCAACTCTTGCAAGTCAAGTATCCTTTTCTCTCCGGCTCTCGTGAGATCAAAATTTATAGCCTTAATGGCCCAGTATGACTTATACTCGATCTCGACGGGGAGGTGACACGCTTTACCATATACCAGCTGATACGGGGAAGTTCCTATGGGTGTCTTAAATGCAGTCCTGTAAGTCCATAACGCGTCATCCAACTTTGATGACCAATCTTTCCTAGAGGGGCTCACTATCTTCTCTAAAATCCACTTCAACTCCCTATTCGTGACTTCAGCTTGCCAACTTGCTTGGGGATGATACGCCGTCGTTACTCGATGCTGGACCCTGTATTTCTTCAACAATGCTTCCATAGGCTTGTTGCAAAAGTGCGTACCTCTATCACTAATTAACGCCCGTGGAACTCCGAACCTATTGAAAATGTTCTTTTGCAAGAACTTAATCACCACCTTCGAGTCATTGGTCGGAGTTGCCACGGCTTCGGCCCACTTGGATATGTAATCCACCGCCACCAAGATATATTGATTCCCATTCGACGGTGGGAAGGGCCCCATGAAATCAATTCCCCAAACGTCAAACAGTTCAACCTCCAAAATATATTTCATTGGCATCTCATCCTTTTTACTGATGTTCCCGGCTCTCTGACAAGAGTCACACTCCTTGACAAGTCTGTAGGCATCCTTAAACAACGTTAGCCACCAAAATCCTGACTGTAATACCTTAGCTGCTGTCTTCCGCCCACTCAAGTGTCCTCCATATAAGCTCGCATGACAGCTATCTAACACTTCATCTACTTCAACCTCCGGGACACACCTCCTTACTAACCCATCCGAGCTATGTTTGTATAAATATTGCTCTTCCCAATAATAACGCTTCACTTCTGACAAGAACCTCTGTTTCTGATGGAAATTTAAGCCCGGTGGTAAAGCTTTGCACACAATGTGATTCACAATGTCCGCGTACCAAGGAAGTATCACATTAGATGCAAACAACTCCTCGTCAGGGAAATTCTCAATAATCTCCTCCTCATACTCACCCTCCTTTTCTCCAACTTCTAACCTTGACAAGTTATCGGCAACCAAGTTCTCCGTCCCCTTCTTGTCACGAATTTGAAGATCAAACTCCTGAAGCAATAAAATCCATCTAATCAACCGATGCTTTGAATCCTTCTTCGAAAGGAGATACTTGATTGCTGCGCGGTCCGTGTAGACGATCGTCTTTGACCCTATCAAATAAGAACGAAACTAGTCAAAAGCATGCACAATAGCTAATAATTCTGTCTCAGTAGTAGCGTAATTTAATTGTGCATCATTTAAAGTTTTGCTAGAATATGCGATAACGTGTAAACGTTTCTCCCTTCGTTGGCCAAGAACAGCTCCAATGGCCAAATCGCTCGCATCGCACATTAGCTCAAACGGTAGAGTCCAATCGGGTGCAACCATAATTGGTGCCGAGGTAAGCTCCTTCTTCAACCTGTAAAATGCAAGTAAACAATCATTATCAAATACGAATTCAACATCTTTTTGTAGTAACTTGCATAAAGGTAAGGTAATCTTTGAAAAGTCCTTGATAAACTGGCGATAGAAACCGGCATGACCAAGGAAACTTCTCACTCCCTTTATATTAGTAGGTGGAGGCAATTTTGCAATCACATCAATCTTAGCCCTATCCACCTCAATGCATTTTTCTGAAACCTTGTGACCCAACACTATCCCTTCTTTTACCATGAAGTGGCACTTCTCCCAATTTAGAACGAGGTTAGTTTCTTCGCATCTCTGCAAAACCTGAGCAAGATTATGCAAACACTAATCGGAAGAAGAACCAAACACAGAAAAGTCATCCATAAAGATTTCCATTGTGCGCTCTATAAAGTCAGAGAAAATGGCCATCATGCATCGTTGAAACGTAGTTGGGGCATTACACAACCCAAAAGGCATACGCCTATAAGCAAACGTACCATATGGGCAAGTAAATGTACATTTTTCCTGATCCTCTGGGGCTATAGCAATTTGGTTATACCCTGAGTACCCATCCAGAAAGCAGTTATAAGAATGTCCGGCTAACCTCTCTAACATCTGATCAATAAAGGGAAGTGGAAAGTGATCTTTACGAGTGGCATCGTTCAACTTCCTATAATCTATGCAAACTCTCCACCCCGTGACTGTCCTAGTTGGTATTAACTCATTCTTCTCATTTTTAATTACAGTCATCCCCCTTTCTTGGGCACTACCTGCACAGGGCTAACCCACTTGCTATCCGAGATAGGGTAGATTATCCCGGCATCTAACAATTTGAGTACCTCCGCCCTAACTAACTCCTTCGTGTTTGGGTTCAATCTACGTTGATGTTCCACGGAGGGTTTATGGTCATCTTCCATAAGAATCCTATGCATGCAAATAGATGGGCTAATCCCCTTAATGTCAGAAATAGTCCAACCTATCGCTCGTTTGTGTTATCTCAAAACCCTCAACAAAGCATCAAGATGTGTATCAGTTAAATCAGAGGCAACTATAATAGGCAATGTTTCAGATTCACCCAAATAAGCGTATCTCAAATGATCGGGGAGGGGTTTCAGTTCTAAGTTAGGAGCTTTCTCAATAGAAGGACGAAGAGTGGGCTTACCTGTACCCAACTCTTCGTATACAAACCTCTTTTGGAATGGCACATATGGGGTGGCCTCAAATGCCTTTGCGTAGGCGGCCAATTTTTCTAGTATGTCTTCCCCATCAATGTGGTCTTTGAGTCCTCTCAGACAGAGTTCGAGAGGGTCCTCGTTGCCTACAGACATCAGTGGCTGTTCTTTGATTTCCACCATGTTGCATTGTTCTTCGATTACGGGTCCTTTGATTGCCTTCAACAGGTTGAACTCCACCTCTTCGTCTCCCACTCGAAGAGTTAGAATGCCACTCTTCACATCAATTAAGGCTCCTGCTGTGGCTAGGAAAGGTCTCCCTAAGATAAGCGGCATGTCTTGATCTTCCTCCATCTCCAACACTATGAAGTCTACCGGTAGGTAGAACTTCCTAACTCTGACCAAAACATTTTCTAGGACTCCCGTGGGGTACTTGACTGATCGATCGGCTAGCTGCAGGGACACTGTAGTCGGCTTCAATGAATTCAGTCTAAGTTTCCTGCAAACAGATAATGGCATTAAACTCACACTAGCACCAAGATCACATAAAGCTTTATTAAAGGACAAGTTGCCAATTGTGCACGGAATTGAAAAACTCCCTGGATCCTTAAGCTTCGGAGGAAGCTTATGCTGTAGAATGGCGCTGCACTCCTCAGTAAGTGCTATTGTGGCATAGTCCTCCAATTTCCTCTTGTTGGAGAGGATCTCTTTTAAGAACTTGACGTATGTGGGCATCTGGGCTAGTGCCTCGGCAAAGGGGATGTTTATATGTAGTTCCTTGAAGATACTCAAGAACTTCTCGAACTGTTTCTCTAACCTTTGCTTTTGAAATCTCTGTGGGAATGGAAGTGGTGGCACATACGGCTTGGGTGCCACTGGTGTCTTTGGCTTAGAAGGTAGCTCAATTGTCCGTGCTTCCTTCTCCTCTTCCGCGGGCTCGACTACTTTCTCTGACTCCATCTCGGCTTCCTTTTCTCGCCTCATCTCAGTCTCTACCGGAATTGCAGGCCCTTTGTAGGTTGTGCCACTTCGTAATGTAATGGCCTAGCAATGCTCTTTCGGATTCTCCTCAGGTTTGCTTGGAAGCATGCCTTGGGCTCTAACATTTATTGTATTTGCAAGATGGCCCATCTGTACTTCCAAATTTTTGTTCTAAACTAGCACCTGTTCTACCTGAGACTCGAGTTTCTGATATCTATCATTCGAGACATTGATGAACTTTTTGAGGGCCGCCTCCCACCCCGATTTCTGTTCTTGTGGTGGTTGGGGGGGGGGGGGGGGCGCGAATCTCTGCTGATTTTGATGTGGTTGATGTGGTCCCTGTTGTCTCTGTTGGAAGTGTGGTCTCGGATTTAGGTTTGGGTTTGGAACATTCTGATTGTTTGACCACGAGAAGTGTGGATGATTCTTCCAACCTGGGTTGTAGGTGTTCGAGTATGGGTCATTCGCCGGCTTTTGATTTTACACATAATTCACTTGCTCCGGACTGACAACAACCTGTGCACCTGCATTGGTAGAAGGACAAACATCGAACGCATGGGGAGCACCACAAATTTCACATACTACCTATATGGCGTTCGACTGTGCTACTATGTTACGTGCTACAGAAATTGCAAGTCTGTCTAGCTTCTGGCTCAGTGCTTCGAACTTGGCATTAAAAGTTGTCACAGTGTCAGTGGTAAGTATGCCCGCTTCAGGTCTAGGTGGAGGAGGATTGCTCCTCTCTTTAGTCCAACTACTATTTGCTGTCATCTTATCCAGAAGTTGCATTCCTTCTTATTCGGATAGCGCCATAAATGCTCCTCCTCCTGCTGCATCAACCATGATCTTCATGTTTTCTGACATTCCGTTGTAAAAGATTTGTACTAGTTGCCATCTTGGAACACGGTGATGTGGGCATTTCCTTTGCAAATCCTTATATCTCTCCCATCCTTCGTACAACGTTTCTCCATCATAGAGCCTGAAGCTCGTTACTTTGTCCCTGTACCTCATGGTCTTGCTAGGAGGGTAGAACTTAGCTAAAAAGGCCTTAGAGAGGCCCGCCCATGTATGAAGTGTCTCGTTTGACAAAGTCGAAATCCATGCCCGGGCTTTATCCCTTAAGGAGAAGGGAAAAGCCCTAACTCTGATCGCGGCATCTGAAGCATTATGGATCTTAAAAGTTGAGCAAACGTCCAAAAAGTAGGACAAATGTGATGCGGGGTCTTCATGTGCTAAGCCCCCAAACGGATTCTGTTGTAAAAGGTTGATGAACCCAGTTTTGATCTCAAAGTTCTTCGGCTCCACGGTGCGGCGAACCAGGTTGTTCTGGATTAGGCCAATGTTAGGAACGGCATAATCTTGAAGTGTGGTTGGTGGATCGTTATTGTGTTGAGCCATTGGAATTAGGTCCGCTTCCTGTTTCTTTTCCTTTCTCCGCCTCGATCGATTCGCCTGATAAGTCCTCTCAATTTCAGGGTCGTAAGGCAATGGTTCCACGCCTTGCGATCGTGGCATGCACTAGGTACCTGCAATTGGGAAAAACCAGTGGTCAAATTCAACGCACTTCAAAAAGAAATCAAACAGAAAGGGGGTGGTCTAAAGCACCAGAAAAAGTCAATAAAGTAATATTGATTTAAACGCCTTCCCTGGCAACGGTGCCAAAAACTTGATAGACAAATCTTGAACCCAAGTGTAAGTTCTAAATTCGATTGCAACACATAAGGTATCGTATCAATAGGGAAGGGAAATCAACAACCACTTTTATGACTACTTCTAATCTAGAGACCGAACAAAGATCGACAGAGTTGTACTATACTACTATGACAAAATTAAACTAAGTAATAACTAATTAACCACACGAACTAACCAATAAAACCGAGAATAAATCACTTAGCTAAAGCAGGTCGGGGAGTAACTCATATGCCCTTCAGTGCTTAAAGCAATGCTCATGTAAGTATGTATGATTCTTCAACCTAATCACAAATTTATACCTAGCTTCTTTCAAAGCCTAGATATCTAATTAATCAAGCCAAGTGTTGTTCTCACAATCACTTAGTAACCAGATTAATCGATTAAAACAAGATTAGTGTATTTAAAACCTAGCGGCTTGGCATGAAATTCTAAATACGCGTTGTAGAGATTAGGGTTAAATTTCTTTAAGCCCAAAAAGTCTAAGTTTTGGAAAACAATCTCAGTTATCCTCAATCTCTCGATTATCGGATAATTTACGATATGTTAATGGATGGCCAGTCCACACACATTCTATTCAAATCCGTTTTCCTAACAAAGAATCATATAATTTAACTCAAGCATTAACTCAAACACCTTAGATGCATAATCCTTACCCCCTAACCCTAGGGGATAGTTCCTCATAATAGACTCAAAACTCATTAAAATCAAAGGAATTGCACTCAAAACATTCATGTCTAGCATAAACATCAAAACGAAATTAATACTTCTGGAAATTCTAACCTAATTATCCAAACGAATGTAGAACAATTAAACTAACTATGCTAACTCTCAATTAACAAAAACTAAGGATTGAGGAATTAGTTTGAATAGAAAAGCAATAAATAAAACCAAATTGATAAAGTCTTGTGATTGGATTGAATCTTCAACTCTACGTCTTCGTGTTTCTTCCGCATAAACCTCCTCTTGAACTTCTGGGAAGGTATCTGTCCAAAAGCTCCCAAAATCCGCCTCAAAACCGTGTTTAAATAGAATTCCTAACCCAGCTTTGCAACGTGACACGGGCGTACAGTGCCCATGTACAAAAATATGACACGCCCGTGTCAACTATAAAAATCGTATTCGCGCTTTCTTCTTGACACGGGGGTGTCAACCTTTCTTCTTCAGCATGACACGGGGGTGCAAAACTGTCTGGTCCTCTCTGTACCGAGACACGGGGGTGTCTCGGTTTGCTCTATATTGGTGACACGGGCGTGTCACCTTCTGAATTTCGTGGGTCACTTCTGTACTGAGACACGGGGGTGTCTAAGTTTACTCTTCCAGGGGGCACGGGCGTGTCCCCTAGAATTTCTCGTTCTTCGCCCGTTTTTGCATGGTTTTGCTTTTACTTTCATTTCTTCGACTCCAAGGTAAAATGTACCAAAAGGGAGCATAAATCGCATTATAAGCTCTTGAAACGACATAATTCTAACTCAAATTGCCCTACAAATCCATGCAAAAACCCTATACATCAACAAGCTTTGGCCAAAAACCTTATATATATATATGTTACTTTTAAAGTAGAGTTATCGAGTAAATATTGATCGAGTAGACCCTTTTCAAATGGATTATGAAATATGTTAGGCTTCTTATGAATCAAATGTTTTGGCGAGAAAAGAAAGAATGAATGTTATGCACAGAATGGGGCCCAGGGACTTGGTGTGAGTGGTGACCCGAGGAGGCATGGGCTGACGGTGAACCCTCACACTAGTCCCACCAATAAACGGCGTAACCGGACCTCGTTAGGAGTTAGCGAGGAATGGACGTTGAGTGCCATCTGGGGAGTCATGTTCCCCTTTTGGTCAATGAACGGGTGGTCGGGCCTTGCAAACCCACCACCAACGCGGAGGAAGAAGGTGTAAATGTTATTGAATGTGCACGAAAGAATGTTATGCATGAAAAGAAAGAAAGAATGAATGTTAATGAACTACACAAGGTGTTGGTTGGAGATAATGCACTCTCACTCGCCGAGCCTTAATGTTTAAGTATGATTTATGAACTTAATGAATTTAATATGATTAGTCGTAAAGTCGAGCATTGCTTCGTTATTTTCTTTTCCTCTTGAGAACTAACTTTAAATAAAACTTTGCTTGGGGTTTATGACTTGCATGTGCGTGTTTCTATATATATTTATTGCACTTGGTTGCTCAGTCTTCTAGAGACTGACCCCTCTTTCCCACTTTTGCAGTTTCTTTTGCAGGTGTTGGTTACTAGGCGGAGTTAGAATTGTCGAGTCATTGTTCTAGTCTTACTCACTTACACTCATTGCATACAACATTGTTTTTAAGTACTGTATTAACCTATTATTGTTGGCCGGTGTGCTATTTATTGAATTGATATTGATTCGGGACAGTTTAGGACAGGTGTATTGATTAGTGGAACCCGTATTTATATTCTTGTTGGATTTCATTTATTATTTTGGTATTACATGAATGATTTCCTTGCTTCCGCATTTTGGTTATTGTTGATTGTTCCAGGGTTAGCTTCCGCCTAGTCAGGACTGTTGTTTTGTTTGTCACCCGTTCGCTGTGAGTCCGATTCATGTATGCACTGCCTATTTCATATGTGGATTAGACTCATAGTGCGGGGGATGTGGTGCCTGTCGTTGAGGGTGCTACAGTTCCTATCAATCTAGTGCAGTAGTGATTGATCCTAATGGCGCATAGACTCCAACCTGACCTCTCGGGTCCTCTGATACTCCTGAAAGTAACCATCTCTCTCTGACTTGAGATAGTGCACAACTCTATTAGGATTGGAATACCCAGGCCTGCCATTGTTCCCAGACCTGCACCAGGTATAGAAACGAGTGCCTCCTCGACGAAAAACTGCCAGAGTATGCGGGGCCTCAAACTGCTCAAAGAAAGCCTCATCCATCTGCTGATTAGGATCACGGTGTGGCTGAACTGCCATAGCTATACAGAAGATACCACAAATACGAAATCCAGATAACAGAACCATGCAATCCCGAATATCCTTTCTCGATGCAATATGAGAATTGTACCACCCCGCACGTGAGGCACCACATCCCCCGCACTATGGCTCAGCACGAGTAACGAAAAAAGAAGTCCGCACCCGTATCAAACCATAGCGAACGGGAGACAAACAAAACAACCCTCCTAAGCTAGGCGGAACTTAGACCTTGCAATTATTACCAATCAACAAAACATAATGCATCGGAAAACTAAAATCCAAACACATGCATTGGCCACAGGCCGGCAGAAATTAAACACACGACCCACAAGCAGACTTGGGCTCCTCCAGCCTCTTTTAACCCATAACAAAGCCCTGGCAAGGCAGTTCAATAACAAATACATAAAGATTCAAATTCATAATCTTACAGAGTCGAATCATACACAATTTAATTACATATGCGAGTGCGGAGACTCTTCTAACTTAACTTGACCGAGTCAAAGACCCAACACAACTCCGCCAAGCTCGAAACTCCGAAGCCAAACCTGCGCACTAAAAGGTTGGGGAGGGAGAGGGTCAGTCTCTAGAAGACTGAGTGAGCAGGAGCGATATATGTATATATAAAAACATGCACATGCAAGTCATAAATCACGAGCAAGGTTTTATTTAAAATTAGTTCCCAAAAAGGGCAAGAGAATAACTAAGCAATGCTCGAACTTTACGACTAATCATATTAAAGTTATTAAGTTCATAATTTATTCATAAACATAAAGGCTCGGCGAGTGAGCTTGCATTATCTCCAACCAAACTCCGACCGTGTACGATAAATATCATTAATACATTAAATAGGTGATCATACAATATATCATAATACACACAGATCATAAGACATATTCGTTTGGGCAATCTGTGTCCCGGCCTTCCCGCACGGTGCATATCAATCATAACATAATCATAATCATAAAATAAGTTCCAACCTTCTTCCTCCGGGTGGTGGACGGGTTAGCAAGCCCCGACCACCGGTCCACACATAGGCCAATGGGAGTACATGGATCCCCCAAGGGCACTCAGCTCCCATTCCCTGCTAAACCTCCTAGCGAGGGCCGGTATCACCGTAAATGTGGTTGGACTAGTACAAGGGATCACCGTCAGCCTTTGCCTCCCCGGATAGCTACTTGCACTAAGTCCCTGGGCCCGTGGAATCATATCATACATACATAATCTCGCCAAAACATTTGATTCATAAGAAACATATTCATTTGAAAAGGGGTTTACTCGATCAATATTTACTCGATGACTCTACTTTAAAAGTAACATATATAAATATATTTATATCCATAAGGTTTTGGCCAAACTTGTCACATAAGGTTGTAGGGTTTAGTATGTAACTAGAACGAAAACACCCTCACCTGGAACATGGCGATACAAGGATACGAGTTACCGGGTGCCTATTTGATCAAGATTTCTCAACCCTGGAGATAAACTGTACAAAGGACAACGTAACGTGATCGTCAGACTCAAGACTCCAAATGAACCATATATGACGCACGACAATGTATGATCATGATATGAATACATAAGAAATGATATTATGTGATGAACACGTTCATGTGCACTATTAATGCATTTAAATCCCATAAACGAGCCATTCATTCATTCAAGGAAGCGTTCATAATCATTTAAGTCATGAATTTCATATTTCATATCAAATCAATCCAAGGAATTTAAATAACGATCATGGCACATACTATGGCACGTTAACACTTAGAAAATAACCATTTAATTACATTTAAATCATAATCGGGAATTAAATAATATGAAAGGGATAACAATTTAATTTCCATAATTCAATTAAATCAAATAATATTTAATATATATAATAAACATATATATAAATATATGAGTACGTACATAATCATGGATGCATACTAATATATTATTCATGCACAAAATATTAATCTCATGCATGCAATTCTATAATTTAAACATGCATGCAAACCTAAATATACATATTATATATATATATATATATATATATATATATATATATACATACATACATATATATATATATATATACGTACACATGCATGCATCTTCAATTCCACTTCAATAATTCCATGCATGCAAATATTTAATCACACAAACAAACTCTTGAATGCATGCATATATATATAATTACACAAACACCCCCTGCATGCTTTATCTATAATTACGCAAACACCCCTTGCAGGCTTTATCTATATATTGAACATATACATGAACTATATATATATATATATATATATATATATATATATATATATATACGCATTCTAAATGTTACAACCTGAAAGAAAGAAACAGCAGCACAATATATATATACACACACAGACAACACATAACAGTACAGAAGTATGCAGCAGCAACACAGCAACATCACATGGAAGCAACAACAGAATTACAAGAAAGAAGTAGCAGCAAAACGAGAAAGGAAGCAGCAGGCTAGAAGGAGGAAAGAAGCAGCAGGCTAAGGATCAAAGCAGCGGCAGCCTATATATATATACACAATACAGCAGCCAAGAAAGAAAGAGACAGCAGCAGCGCAGCAGGGAACTCCCCGCCCGGGTTAAAACCCCGCTCAACTTTCCCCGGCCGGGTAGAAGTGGTGCCGAAGCTCTTGGCAGAAGGTGTCCCCGCCCGGGGACATTCTAGCTGGAAACTCTCCCCGCCCGGGGAGAGTATTTCTGCAGAACAGAGTAGCGGCAACAGCAGGTCGCAGAACAGGGGAAAGAAGTAGCAACAACAGGGCAGACATGGAGTGATAATTTACAGTAAAACAGATCAAGATCCAGCAAAGTTTCAGGCATAACACTCACATAATGTAGCTGACAGCAACACGACAACAATTGGAGGGCAAAACTCAAACATATTTCATGGTTTCAAGCTTTAAAATCTTAAGAATATTAAGGCAACTCATTTATTATCTAACTACCGACAAATATACACATATATATATGAATTAAATGAGCCACTAGAAGCAAGAAACAAGAGTTAGAACTCAAGAATATGCAAAGATGTTCAAGATCTCCCAAAAATGAACTCATGCCATAACTAATCACCTACATACTCACATCTCAAGCAATCATGGTTCAAACTCAGAGATTCTTAGATAAAAATATCTAAAATTGAGTGGAGAAAACAATCACAAACTTACCCCTTGAATTTGGTTGAGTTTGGAAGAGATTGGAGCTCAAAATCTCTCAAGGTGAATAGTGACGGGAATAGTGATATGATCTCCAAATTTGCAGCTATTACCTCTCTTTCCCTGGACTTGGACGAAATGATATTGGGAGCAACAAGTAGAAGGTTTAACTAGGGTCAATTGAGGCCAAACCTTGGTTAATTTGGTTAAGTATGGAGAGAGTTATGGTTAAAATGGCTAAGTGTGGTAGTTTTGTGGCCGATTAGTTTTTCGATTAAATTTTGGAGGTTCAAACAAGTTTGGAAAAATATAAGGTTAAGTTCATTAAACCCGAATCTTCAATACGAGTTCAACGAAGTTGACGGAACTCGAATCGGAGTTCCCGAGCTCCAGATATTACATACGTAACCAAGGGTGCGCTAATTGCTCGTTATCCCCCGATTTGGTTCCACAATTCAAAATAAATTCGTTACCACGTCAAACGAGATCGAAAACAGGAAATGAGCATACAAACATGTTCATAACACATAAATCTACGACATACTAAGTTTTCACGAATTTTCGATATCAATTCATATAAGAACGAAGCTCATTTAAATCACACAAAAACAATGTTAAAAAAAATTTCAAATTAAATAAAAAAATTTAAATTCTATTTTAATTTAAATAAAATTCAACGAAATTATAAAATTAATTAATCAGAATAATTAAAGGTATAAATAATTATCATTAACACTTGTTTATTAAATTAAACATACTAAGTTTAACGGATTAAAATATAATAAAATAAAATAAAATAAACTAATAACAATTTACATTAAAATTAAATACTTAAAACACTTATAAACAATTAATCACATAATTAGATAATTTAATTGCACAATTTATAAACAAATACGCCATATTAGTATAAATGAAAAACCGGGGCGTTACAATCTCTCCCCCTTAAAAAGAATCCGTCCTCGGATTCACAGCACGCCTAAAAACGATCAATGAGAGATTCCCCATCTCTCACAAGCAAAAGGAGAGAACCCCGTCCCTCGCAAGTAAAGAGAGTACCCCGTCTCTCAAACAAAAATAAGAGAATCCCCGTCTCTTACAAACAACGAGAGAACCCCATCTCTCAACCAAAAATAGAGCGAGGCAGTCTCCAATACTCCCAAGCAACACACGCAAAACTATATCTAAAATCACGTAAGACACCTAAAGTAGGTAATAGATGTCATCCACGTTGATTATCAATTACTCCAAGTAATTTAACATGATAAGAAATCAAAGCACCTAACATAAAAATTATTTAAGTTAAATTTGCATGGATGCATGTATCATGGATGTTTCATGTACCGTTCACCGTAGTTGCATAATTTAGAACTGTGAGTTTGGTTGTCCAATGCATGATCTGTCCCGAAAGTGAGTTCAGTGCTCGATTTGTCTTTAAACTCTTCAGGATACCCCAACAAAGCAATTAATAGATCTTCTAATGATTTTATTCTTTATTCCCTTCTGACTTGTACTACTTCCAGTCTTCTTCGATCCTTCACCTTTTCCCATACTCTTCATTCGTCCATCCCGAAATCAGATCCATAGTTACTATCTTTACCCATATCGGAGTCTAACATATTCTTGAGGATAACTACTCTTGACAACCTTGACGATTCAATCCCGACCTTGAGATATTTATCATTATGGTCTATGTTAACACTAATCCTTTCCCATCTTCCGTTCATGTTATCCATTCATTCTCTTTAACCCCTTAAGGTTATATTCGGTATCTGGCCCCACATTTCTTGAATCGAAGATAGAATATTCTTGATGATTTTGGAAGTTTGAAGTAAATCCTCCAATGTCATCCTTTTTGTTTGGGTCTCTACTTAAGTTTCCTTCCAAATTACCATTGAAATAACCGATGACTTAACAATATTATCCTTATTGGACCCCTTTGTACTTCATTGAATTAATCTTGATTGACATCACCCATTATATGTTAACTTGATTCGATTTTCTCTTGTCAATTCTGACTTAGGAGTTCATAGAAGCTCCCTTATAATTTTGTCATCCCCATATCAAAATTTCATACATAAGAATATTCCCCAAGCCATTTCCTTTATACCTAGTAATAAACTTCAACCCGGATTTAGTAACTTAGCTCTCCTCTTAATAGCTTAACCATTCAAGCCGTCTTATTCACTTCTGATCAACACCATTAGGACTTCCAGGTCTTTCTTAATTTGCAATTTCATTGTTCCTACTAAAATATTTCTTTAGGCTCAATTCCAACCTTCCAATTTATCTCTTAGTCATGCTCTCCCCCTTAAATTTTCTATCCTTACATGACGAATTCCATCAATCCTTCTTTTATCGAAATTCTTGATGAATAATTTCCATTAGGGAGGATTTTAATCAAAATGGCAACCCCAAGGTTTTGTCTTTCAACTCCCCTTCTAATTCGCTTGATGTCCGAAACCCCTTTCTTATTTTTGTTTGATCCAAACACCCCGCAGTCAACTTCATTAAATGCAAAAGTGGCTCGGTTAAAGTGATGCTTGATAGGTGAGGTGAATGAGCTTCCTATCAAATAAACATTAAAATGCATGTCGGTTAAGATGGCGATGCACATGGCACACTTGCAACGATTTAAGAGGCAACACATTAAAGCAATGAAATCAAACAGAAATGCGCGCACAAACATAAGTAAAGAAAATAGATAATTTTATGCGGAGTATGATGAACGTGCTATGAATGTTTTAGAACCTGTCACCAATATAGTAAGCTGTTAACTCAGTAGCTTTTCCTTGTTCCTCAAATCCCGAGGTTACTTTGACTTCCTAATCATGCCTTATCTTTCCCACGGTCTTCAAGTTTTTCCAAGAATTCTTGTGCATCAACTTGTACCTTCCACCGTCCGGAATTGAAATTTCGCGATCCCTAATTTCTTCTACGTCCATTGAGTTAGTATCTGAATTTCTCCCCGAGAATCATCCTTCAACCAGTCTTCGCCTTTCTTTATCGTTCCTATTTGTTGCTCCATATCTTCCAATTCAACCTCGCAACACGACAATTCAACTTGGATTTGGGAAAATGAACTCAAATCCCGTCCTCAATATCGCCACCTTCCCTAAATTTGTATTTACACAGTTACTTGCCTCTCTCTACTCCCTTCCAGACTCGTTTCCCATCATTAATCGAAATCCAGAGCACCCAAATTCAACTCTTCCCGGTCTTAACTTCGACAAACTCGATTTCTAATCACTAGGCTTAGTTAGAAATCCTTCTTTGTTGACCCTTGGTTCATAACTCCTACCGAACCCATTTTATCTTGACTCCTCTTAATTATTGATACCTCTTCAATGATCTGAATCTAGGACCAAAATACCTTCAAGGTTAGTTCACTTCATTCCGTAGGTTGAAAGATCCCGTTGAATCCAATTAAAGGCACCTTATGTAGTAGAGCCGTGTATGTCGATCCTCTAAGTCATAACCATCTCACGATCAATCCTTATTTCACCAAATGTCCTTCTACCACCGCATCTCTAAATTTGAACCTCCCATTCCGAATCCTAATCCTTGAACTCTAGCTCCATCTAGAAATCCTCACATCTCGAATTCTCTACATTCTTCCCGGGTGTATCCTTCCTATCTTCCATGCCTCAGAAAAGCTTGCAATCGATCGTCTTTATCGTAGAACCTGACCGTGGTTTGATATTATCTTCATAACCTATAAATCCTAACTTACTTCAAGGGTATATGCATGCGATTAGTGCATGCCCATGACACATATTTAACACGGAAGGCAAGGGTCCATATAATAATGCAACAGGTAGTTCAACATAATTCAAAAGGAAAGACAAATTCATGCTCAAAATCAATGCAGTACATATATTATCAGGTAGTTCTTAAGTCGTACGACCTATACTGACTCAATCACGACACGAGAACACCGATTTTGCAACCGGGCTCTGATACCACTTAAGGATGTAGCACCCCGCACGTGAGGCACCACATCCCCCGCACTATAGCTCAACACAAGTAATGAAAAAAGAAGTCCGTACCCGTATCAAACCATAACGAACGGGAGATAAACAAAACAACCCTCCTAAGCTAGGCGGAACTTACACCCTGCAATTATAACCAATCAACAAAACATAATGCATCGGAAAACTAAAATCCAAACACATGCATTGACCACAAGCCTGCAGAAACTAAACACACGACCCACAAGAAGACTTGGGCTCCTCAGGCCTCTTTTAACCCATAACAAAGCCCTGGCAAGGCAGTTCAATAACAAATACATAAAGATTCAAATTCATAATCTTACAGAGTCGAATCATACAAAATTTAAGTACATATACGAGTGCAGAGACTCTTCTAACTTAACTTGACCGACTCAAAGACTCAACACAACTCCGCCTACCTCGAAACTTCGAAACCAAACCTGCGCACTAAAGGTTGGGGAGGGAGAGGGTCAATCTCTAGAAGACTGAGTGAGCAGGAGCGATATACGTATATATAAAGACATGCACACGCAAGTCATAAATCACGAGCAAGGTTTTATTTAAAATTAGTTCCCAAAAGGGCAAGAGAATAACTAAGCAATGCTCGAACTTTACGACTAATCATATTAAAGTTATTAAGTTCATAATTTATTCATAAACATAAAGGCTCGGCGAGTGAGCGTGCATTATCTCCAACCAAACTCCGATCGTGTACGACAAATATCATTAATCCATTAAATAGGTGATCATACAATATATTATAATACACACAGATCATATATCATATTCGTTTGGGCAATCTGTGTCCTGGCCTTCCCGTACGGTGCATATGAATCATAACATAATCATAATCATAAAATAAGTTCCAACCTTCTTCCTCCAGGTGGTGGACCGGTTAGCAAGACCCGACCACCGGTCCATACATAGGCCAATGGGGGTACATGAATCCCCCAAGGGCACTCAGCTCCCATTCCCCGCTAAACCTCCTACCGAGTGCCGGTATCACCGTAAATGTGGTAGGACTAGTCCAAGGGATCACCGTCAGCCCTTGCCTCCCCGGATAGCCACTTGCACTAAGTCCCTGGGCCCGTGCAATCATACCATACATACATAATCTCGCCAAAACATTTGATTCATAAGAAACATAACATATTTCATAATTTATTTGAAAAGGGGTTTACTCGATCAATATTTACTCGATGACTCCACTTTAAAAGTAACATATATATATATATATATATATATATATATATATATATATATATATACCTAAGGTTTGGCCAAACTTGTCACATAAGGTTGTAGGGTTTAGTATGTAACTAGAACAAAAACACCCTCAGCTGGAACATGGCGATACAAGGATACGAGTTATCGGGAGCCTATTTGATCAAGCTGTTTCCACCCTGGAGATAAACTGTACAAAGGACAACATAACGTGATCGTGAGACTCAAGACTCCAAATGAACCATATATGACGCACGTCAATGTATGATCATGATGTGAATGCATAAGAAATGATATTATGTAATGAACACGTTCATGTGCACTATTAAAGTATTTAAATCCCATAAACGAGCCATTCATTCATTCAAGGAAGCGTTCATAATCATTTAAGTCATGAATTTCATATTTCATATCAAATCAATCTAAGGAATTTAAATAACGATCATGGCACGTACTATGGCACGTTAACACTTAGAAAATAACCATTTAATTACATTTAAATCATAATCGGGAATTAAATAATATGAAAGGGATAACAATTTAATTTTCATAATTCAATTAAATCAAATAATATTTAATATATATAATAAACATATATATAAATATATGAGTACGTACATAATCATGGATGCATACTAATATATTTTTCATGCACAAAATATTAATCTCATGCATGCAATTCTATAATTTAAACATGCATGCAAACCTAAATATACATATTATATATATACATACATACATACATACACCATATATATATATATATATATGAAATTCATGCATGCACAAACATAAAATGCACACACACACACACACACACACACAAACGAAAAAGGAAGCAACAGGCTAGAAGAAGGAAAGAAGCAGCAGGCTAAGGATCAAAGCAGCGGCAGCCTATATATATATACACAATACAGCAGCCAAGAAAGAAAGAGACAGCAGCAGCGCAGCAGGGAACTCCCCGCCCGGGTTAAAACCCCGCTCAACTTTCCCCGGCAGGGTAGAAGAGGTGCAGAAGCTCTCGGCAGAAGGTGTCCCCGCCCGGGGACATTCCAGCTGAAAACTCTCCCCGCCCGGGGAGAGTGTTTCTGCAGAACAGAGCAGCGGCAACAACAGGTCGCATAACAGGGGAAAGAAGTAGCAACAGCAGGGCAGACATGGAGTGATAATTCACAGCAAAAGAGATCAAGATTAAGCAAAGTTTCAGGCATAACACTTACATAATGCAGCTGACAGCAACACGACAACAATTGGAGGGCAAAACTCAAACATATTTCATGTTTTCAAGCTTTAAAATCTTAAGAATATTAAGGCAACTCATTTATTATCCAACTACCAACAAATATACACATATATATATGAATTAAATGAGCCACTAGAAGCAAGAAACAAGACTTACAACTCAAGAATATGCAAAGATTTTCAAGATCTCCCAAAAATGAACTCATGCCCTAACTAATCACCTACATACTCACATCTCAAGCAATCATGGTTCAAACTCAGAGATTCTTACATCAAAATGACTAAAATTGAGTGGAGAAAACAATTACAGACTTACCCCTTGAATTTGGTTGAGTTCGGAAGAGATTGGAGCTCAAAATCTCTCAAGGTGAATAATGACGGGAATAGTGATATGATCTCCAAATTTGTAGCTATTACCTCTCTTTCCCTGGACTTGGATGAAATGAGATTGGGAGCAACAAGTAGAAGGTTCAACTAGGGTCAATTGAGGCCAAACCTTGGTTAATTTGGTTAAGTATGGAGAGAGTTATGGTTAAAATGGCTAAGTGTGGTAGTTTTGCGGCCGATTAGTTTTTCGGTTAAATTTCGGAGGTTCAAACAAGTTTAGAAAAATATAAGGTTAAGTTCATTAAACCTGAATCTTCAATACGAGTTCAACGAAGTTGACGGAACTCGAATCGGAGTTCCCGAGCTCCAGATATCACATGCGGAACCAAGGGTGCGCTCATTGCTCGTTAGCCTCCGATTTGGTTCCACAATTCAAAATAAATTCGTTACCACATCAAACGAGATCGAAAACAGGAAACGAGTATACAAACATGTTCATAACACATAAATCTACGACATACTAAATTTTCACGAATTTTCGATATCAAATCATATAAGAACGAAGCTCATTTAAATCACTCAAAAACAATGTTAAAAACAATTTCAAATTAAATAACAAAATTTAAATTCTATTTTCATTTAAATAAAAGTCAACGAAATTATAAAATTAATTAATCAGAATAATTCAAGGTATAAATAATTATCATTAACACTTATTTATTAAATTAAACATACTAAGTTTAACGGATTAAAATATAATAAAATAATAAAATGAAATAAAATAAACTAATAACAATTTATATTAAAATCAAATACTTAAAACATTTATAAACAATTAATCACATAATTAGATAATTTAATTGCGCAATTTATAAACAAATATGCCATATTAGTATAAATGAAAAACCGGGGCGTTACAAGAATGATCCTGGATGCAATGCATGAACAATCCATGATGCAACATGTGAGCAATCTAGGTTAAGTCTCTTCTTACTTAATCCGATGCTCTGATACGACCTCAGGCTGTAGCATCCCCACCCGTACCAGAACAGGTGAGCGGCGCCTCAACCCCCGCACTGAAGCACCTCTCAAGTAATGGTGTGAGCCATCACTCAAGAAATACTCCAGCGAACGACTATCAATCTCAGAACTATACATGTATAACGATGTGGCTATGCAGCGAAAAATCAGAGTATTTTAAAATTTTTGAAACCATGTGCGTGGTGGCATGTAAACAAGCAAGAACATGTCGATCGGTAAGAGAGACTTGGCATGTTAGAACATATTCACATATTCATACCTATATAACAGAGTTCAAGGTATCGATAGCAGAGTAGCAAAAAGAGTATTACAAAGATACTCAAATATTCAGAAACATAAAGTGATGCAGCCATATAACATATGCAGGATACAAAAGAGTGTAATACTATAAGTCCTGACTGAAACAAAATGACAATCTAGAGCTTCAAGATACCTCTAGACTGTGGCTGTAAGACCTAAAACCATGAGGCAAGAAAACCTGAGAGGTATTAGTAAAAAGGACTAAGTGAGGGAATACTTTAAAGAAAGTACTTGAAGTGATAAAGAACTTGAAGTAAAGTGCAGAACTGTTAATGCAAAACTTTAAAGAAGAACTTGAAACAAGAGAGTTTTCAAAATACTTTCATGAATACTGTCACGCGCGCACACATATGATATGGATGGTTCATAATATTTTCATAAAACGGGGATAAGGGTAAAAACTTTTCCAAATATGAACCATCATATGAAACAGAATTTTCCCCGCAAGCTAGGCTTCTCCATCCTTACTCCAGAAAACATGATCAAGTTGGGTATCGGGTCGAGATCAACAATACCCTAACACATACAAACATGCACCATCCTCCACCGGTTATCACTTCGGGTAGCTAGCCCTAGGTGACCTGTAAACATGTAATGGGAATAGATTTACGGTCCATTCCCAGACAGATTGTCCTGACTTAACCAACCTCCAATTAAAGTCAGTGTCAATTGTCTATTGTGGCGGATGGTATTAGTGATGTCGTTGGTGCTTACCTCCCGAGCATCAATTCTACACATAACCGTCAGGCCCAAACTGTAAACTGTATGCTTGCATTCCAGAACAGCAGTGACCGGAGTACCCTCGGGGTGCTATCTATTAACATGTGAAACTGTACTGTAACATGTCATGTTGTACTGTAAATATGTGATGTTGTACTTTGAAACATATGAACATGTGAAACTTTTCATGTAACAATCTTTAAACAGAGATGCAAGACTTTGGAAAACATATGCTGTTGATCAAGGAATACTTTTAAAGTATGATATGATCCTTTCAAAAGATGTCCCGATAAAAGGGATATTTCAAAACGAGGTTTAACTTTGAATTTCAAAACATATACTAAAGCAGAATCATGGTTCCAGTTGGAAAACGTTTTAACTTCACCTCACCTAATAGTAACAAAAGATAGGTAGACAGATTACTCGGTGCCCTGGGGATCCCAGTGCTCGACTTTAACTCCTGTAGGTAGTGTACTAGAGTGAGCTTGAGAACTAAGACCCACTACAAACATGATACATATGAAATACATGAAACAAATTAACAAGGAACATGTAACACAAGAGAGTGATACCATTTAAGGTATTAGAGGAAGGTAACAATCAAAGGAATACGTTAAAGTGAGTTACTCTTAACGTGGGATTATGATCTTATTATAATCGAATAAGAATTAATCAAATTATGAATCCTATCACAAACCTTAGGCTATGAAACAAGTCCTCAAAAGAAAAATCATTTTGAAAACACATTTTGGACCCCGAATTTGAAAACCCTAGGTGCAAATGTCTATTAAGAAAGCACAAGTTTTATTTCACTTTTACTATTGAAAAGCACTATTCAAATTTACTATTCACAGGTTACTATTCGTAGGTTACTATTCACATATCGGGTCAAAAGGTCGGGTCAAACCCTTACTATACACACACACACACACACACACATGACATACACACAAGACATACACACACGTACACACACACACACGACATGCACACATACTCATACCCCGAATTCAATTATGATCTTCATTATAACCTATAGTTTCAAGTTCATGTTATTATAATCAAGTGTGATCTAGGTTAAAGGTATAACCTACGGTTAAGAGGTCTAAATAAGGCATAACATCAGGTTATGAAATACTATTCTATCTTAGGTTATAACATGTGACACTATCAAAGTGTATAACATATGATCAAGGCACTATTCCATTAATCCATATCATATCATAAGCTCAATTCATAATTTATTAATCATATAACCATATAAGAACACGTCTCAACATAATTCATATCAGATCATGAACATTAGGAATGTAACATGTAACAAATTAAATTAAATAACAACATTAACATGTTATAACATGATTGATCATAGGTTACTATTGCATTAGCTAACATGCATGAACATAATTCAAATACCCTAAACATGCATCAATATACAACTTATAGTAACCCTAATTCATGATCATTGCATATATCAAAGCATATCATAACATATCGTAGCATATTATAAACAATTAAATCATATAAACAACTATTCAAACATATCACAAAAACTATATCATAAATGCATAATATAAGCTCCTCTATGTCTTAGGGAAGACCCTAAGACCCAACCTAAACATAATATACACATACCATAACATAAAAACTTATACTAAACTAAAACATAACATAAAATAAAACTACAAACCTAGAGAGGGGGGGGGGATGCTTTGTCTCGGCAAGAGGGGGAGAGAGGGAAGAAGAAAGGGAGTTGTTAACACAACGTATGAGCAAGGAATGAATGAGATATGGAGGGGTATTTATACTTGTTGGGAGACCCCTCACCTTGCAATAAAAATAACTCCAAGGGTAGGAGAGCAAAGGTTGTAGCTTCTCTTGTAAGCTTAGCTCTAGGAATTAAATAAAAATAGGAAATGAAGGGTATTTAGGTAATTTAATGCCCTAAACATGAGAACGTGCTGCTGGAAATGTGTTCTTGTGAATCGGACAAAAATTAGCTTCGAAACGAATATTTACTCGATGAAAACGGATTTACCGTTTAAAAGATATATTGATTTTAAAGAATAGTAACTTGAACGTTTTGAACAAATACAAATGAAAAACGACCTCCGAACGTGATTTGAAAGTCCGGATCATTTCAAAATGTCATAACATGAATCAACAAGCATTTTCAGCCCAATATCGACTATGAAAAGTTTTAATGATAAAAAGTTAGAAACGTAGGATGAATAGTAACTTTATTTTAAAAAACCGTTATCTTCAAAACTTGAGCTAGGGCTTAAACCAAGAGGTGTAATCAATCTCAAAAATCAGGAAATGAATCAATATGTACTTGAAACTCAAATTTGAAGAGTAGAAGTTCTCCGGACGAAAAACCGTTCGTAGAAGGAATAGTGAATAGTGTTTTGGCTCAAACGTTTCTTTAAAACGAAGTTCAAAATAGATTTTCGAGTCAAGAATGATACCAATAAACTCTTATCGACTCAAGAAATGATTTAGCTATAAATTTGGGTAGGAGAGAGTGCCCGAATCAAAGCTCGTTTACAAGAATAAATAGTAACTTTGGTCGGTAAGTTCCCAAAGTGTTCTTTCTGGCTCAAGAAGGGTTCCGAGGCTTGAAAAACAAGTTCAAACAATTAGGAAACATGAGTTATGAACCTCTAGGATTCGAGAAACAACATGGGAAAAGTAGGATAGGAAAATGAATAGTACACTGAGTCAAATGTTAAGAATTCCCCCCTTAAAATACTGTAGGTCACATATAAGCACTTTGATCATGTAAGAATGGAATGCATGACGGTTTATAAACTTGGATCACGGTCTATAAACGCTTTACCAAAGCCCTTAGCTTACCGTTTTCATCCAGGCCCTGTTTTGGGTTGTTATAAACACATGCACACGTACATATAGTTAAGAGCATAGCATATTAAAAATTAAAGTGTTCATGAACCGGGGCGTGGTTTTTGCATTCTAAAACATTTTAACTCGTGATAATATATATAAAGAAAAAGGCTTGAGGCCGTAGGCCAAAATCAACCAATTTTAAAAGTTAGAAGTCCATTCCCGTTTCACGAACCATAAGCGAAAGCAGAAGCACACTAACTCGGCGAGTACGATTTTCCAACCCACCTACTTCATATCGTAATCAAAATGCAAAGGCAAAGCAAAGTGCAAAATTCAATCCAACCTTCTTCAGTTGGGGAAGACAGGCGGTACCCCTCAACCCCAGTTCTCGGAAAAACATGAGTCGGGGGATCCTACCCGCTCCTTTAAAGGGGTTACCGTCAGCTCAAGAAGACCCTCCTTCCCCTCGACCTCCCGAGGTTGAGCCAAGTCTCCCTTTTGTGGAGTTGTGTTGATGAGAGATCTCGACGACCCCACGGCCGACCCGAGATCACATACCACTTCTCTGGGGCCCAAGGCAAAGTGCAAAAAGGCATATACATAGACTTATCTTTGAAAGCCCATAGCTCGCTAATGCAAAACACACACCAACCCTTTTCTAAAACAAATAATGAAAAACGTAGCTTATATATATATAAAAACGTTTCAAAGCTTTCATAGCAAATGGGCCAATTCCTACCAAATACGTATCAAACACGTATCTATATACATATATATATATATAACTCGCATGCGGGCTTAAATCACGTGTAGGGTTATAGGTCATATTAACTAAAAGAAAGAAAACCTCACCTTGTCGACCAAACCGAAAGACACCGAAAGGACCACCTCCTCAACAACTGGACAAACCTAAGAACAAAAAAAAAGAACGAGAGACGTACTTAGACTCAATATGAACTAATTAGACGCTTGGCCAATGCATATGAATGCAAATGATGCGTATGAAATGAAACAAGATAACACTTAGGTCACATTAGGTTACATTAGGTCATAGCTCGAATACAAGCACAGAAATCACATCATAAGTTCATGATAAGGAGCATATCATGCAATACAACAAGTTAACGAAGCATACAAATCAGGAAAGAAGCAAGTAAGGCTATACAACACTCAACAAAGCAAGAAAAGAACACAAGTGAGGCAAAGAGTTGAAAAGAGGTAACAAGTAAGACATATAAGATCATAGCTCATATAAACGCATCTACAACACACCAAATTCACAATACATAACATATAACTTACCATACAACATGTACTTAGCATACAGGGATCAAGAACGGGGCAGGGAAAGAGCAAAACGGGCAAACAAAATAACAAAGCATGAAAATACAAGGCCGGGGGGACTAAAGACCGTTAGTACCCATCCTTCACAACCCCACTAACAACCTTTAGTGGGTGCAGGAGCCTCAGGGGTAAGTAACGGCCGTTAAGTATGGCGATACCTAACACCCATAACGGCCGTTAGCTCGCCCCTGCTTCGTCTTCTTCGTGGAAACCCTGCAAAACAGCCACAAAACCACTCCAAATCCTAACCAAAGCTAGGTAACACACTAAGGAAAGTTTAGGTAGCAAATATACATCCATTTCATGCAAAAATATGGGCTAAACTTGAAGATATATATGAGGTAAGTGCAAGACATAATTCCATTTTCATCTTCATGTCAAAAGCTTTAAGAACATGCATGGTATCTCAAAATTTCCTCTAGTAGCATACAAAATCAATTCATATAATCACTCATGGATGTATTAAGATCAAATAGGATGCATTAATTCCAAAGAAAACACAAGAGATCATGCAAATTCATCACAAAGTCTCTATACCGTTACTATTAACCCTATATACCATAGAATGCTCAAACATGGATGAAATCTTGCAAACTTATAGTTAAAATGATAAAAAAGGGATGTTGAGCACAAATATTAACTTACCTCTTGAATTAGGAGAGATTTTGATAAAGGTTTGGACTCAAAATCACCAAGGAGTGAATAGTTCTTCCTTTCTTCTTCTCTTCTCCCTTTGTCTCGATTTCTAGAAATTTTTTCCCATTTCTCCTATGGCTGAAAGGAAATGAGGCTTAGAGAAATGGATAGGGGAGTGAGTGAGTGGAATGTTTTCCGAAGAATTGGTCAAAAAGGAGTTGAAAGGAGAAAGTTATGGCTATTTTAGGCAAAGGCGGCAAATCTGCGCGTGAGGCTCGATACGGGTGAAATTTTGAGGATCAAACGGGCTTAAAAAATACATAGTTGGATTACTTGGCTTCCTTTATTTGTTACAAGTCTAACACATCTTCTGAAATTTGAATCCGAATTCCCGAGCTTGAGTTACGCCTTCTGGAATGTAACGCCCCGACTTTTCAAGTCGTTCAGGTATGAATTATGTGATGATTATGTGCGCATTTAATTTATTTTAATTACGTTATTAATTGTTTTATTTTATATTATATGAAATTATGAAATAATTGAATTATTTGAAAATCTTTGAATTTGAATTTATATGAATTTTGAACGATTTGCGCTTGTATGAATTGTTTGCTTGCCGTTTCTAGGTGAAATGAATTCGGAATTTTGTGAAAATTTAATATGTTGGACTTATATGTGTTATGAATATGGATATATGATCGTTTCATGTTTTCGGGTTCATTTGCATGAGTTATGAATTTATTTTGATTTTGGAATCCAAATCGGGGGCTAACGAGCAATTAGCGCACCTTGGTTCCGTATTTGATATCTTGAGCTAGGAAACTCGGATTCGAGTTTCGTCAACTTCGTTGAACTTGTATCGAAAATTTGAGTTTAATGAACTTAGCCTTATATTTTTCCAAAATTATTTGAACCTCCGAAATTCAACCGAAACATGTAACGAAAGCTAAATCTGCCATATTTTGCTAAAAGAGCCAAATCTCATTCAAACCTTGACCAAATTAACCATGGTTTGATTTCTTGGAACCCTAACTCAACCCCCTACCTGATCTTACTTCCCCTAACCGAACCAACCCTCATCACTTGGAGAAAATCAGCCAAAACTCCCCTGTTCCAGAAAATCCCGTAGCTCTTGACACCCTTGGAGATTCAAGCTCAAATCTCTTCCATCTTCCATCCAATACAAAAGGTAAGCTTAGGGTTGTTATATACATTCATTATGAGTCATTTTGATCCATTCTTCCCCAATTTTGAGCATGTTTTCATGGAGTTTGGAGAAGATGTTGAATAGTTAGGTTTCTTGCTCTTTTGTTGAATCAACTTGATTTCTTTGAGTTTTCTTTGCGATTCTTGAGTAATAAATGATCTTTATGCATGAAATTTTGTTACTTTCGACTTAGTTTGCTTGGTTGTTGGAGATTTCATGACTTGCCATTAATGATGGTTGAAGATTGAAGTTTATGATTGAATTCTTGAATGCATTCCTTGGATTCTTGAAGTTTAATTGTGTTAAGGCATGTATATGTGAATTTATGAATTGAATTTGTATGCTTTTGGGTTAAGATGTGAGTTGGTTTGTGCCTTGTAGCTTCCATTTCGTTTTTTTGCCCTGTTGCAGTGTTTTTTTAGCTACTGAGTCAAATCCACGGGGGTGGATTTGAGTCAGTAGGTCTGGACCAAATCCATGGGGGTGGATTTTTCCCTTTGGAAAAATCCATGGGGGTGGATTCTGTCCAGTTTTTTTTTATTGCTCCGGTTTCGTTTTCTTGTTTTTCTTTGCTTGTTTTATATTCCTCCACCTCTTTTATGACTTCTATGCTATGCTAACATGTATTATCTTGAGTGTTATGAAATTTTATGATTTTTCGTGGAATATTTTCCGAGATATGCTTCAACGTGTCTTCTTTGCTCCTAATGTGTGCATGCATGGATTTTGCTCTTAAGTTTGAACCCTAATTGTTATGTATTCCTTATTTTATGACTTGTATGATACGTGCAAATGTTATACTACGTGTTATGTTCATTATTTAAAATTCTTGGATCAATTTGATTTAAAAGTGAAGGTTATGAACTTGAATGACTTTAAACGCTTCATGGAAGGAATGAAATGAATGTTTATATGTCCTTAAGACATTAATAGTGCACATAAACGTGTTAATTACATAATATACTCTTTTATGCATTCATATCATGATCATCACATTGCCGAGCGTCTTATATGGTAATTTTGAGTCTCACTTCACCTTCCTTGCACAGATTGTGATCCCGTTGGAGACGAGGCCGGTCCGTGAGGCTTTTGTGCCCTTCTTTTGTCGTTTTAAGGTGGGTTTCTCTACTATCTAGTTATACGACCCTATATACCTTCAACGTGAAAAGTTTTCGACCAAAATTAATATATGTATATAGAGTCGTTTCAAGAGTAAATGTTTGCAACGTAAAGCCTTTATTTTATAAATCCTACCAAATGTTTTGGCGAGAAATGAATGAATGCACGAATGGGGCCCAGGGACTTAGTATGAGTGGCTATCCGGGGAGGCATGGGCCGACGGTGATCCCTCATACTAGTTCAACCAATGAACGGCGTAACCGGACCTCGTTAGGAGTTAGCGAGGAATGGACGCTGAGCGCCATCTGGGGAGTCATGTAACCCCTTTTGGTCAATGAATGGGTGGTCGGGCCTTGCAAACCCACCACCAACCCGGAGGAAGAAGGTGTAAATGTTAATGAATGTGCACGAAAGAATGTTATGCATGAAAAGAAAGAAGGAATGAATGTTTAATGAACTACACAAGGTGTTGGTTGGAGATAATGCACGCCCACTCGCCGGGCCAAGAATGACCTAATGTAAATAAATCGTTATAATCCCATTTGATGATTTCTCTATTTCACCCACTTGGGAAATTCTTTAAAAACCTCACTTGGGATTATAGCTTGCATGTGAATGTTTAAATACCGTCGTATATTTTATTTAAGCCCTGTTTTTATACCCACCAGTCCCTTTTGGACTGAACCCGTTTGGTTTTCAGTTGTTTTATGCAGGTGTCAGGGAGCTAGGCGGGAATTCGAGTCATTAGGTCTTGCATTCGCTTTTAGCTCTTGTATTTTGGTCTTACACTTGCATACACTATTTATGATTATTGTATATGAATATTGTTGTGGAGCGTACTTGTTTTGGGCCGTGACGGCATGTGAATGGTGTATATGATCTATTTTTGGAGCTTTGATGCGCATGGTATATATATATATATGATGTATGTTCATTTATTGTTTCCGCTTTAGTGTTTAACTCTGATTCTGATGGTTTAAGGGTTAGTCCCGCCTAGCATAGAGTGTGTGTACGTCCCCGTTCGCCGTGATTTAGCTCGGGTATGGAGTGTCCGTTTCATATTCGGGTCGAGTCTCGGTACGGGGGATGTGGTACCTTGCGCTCGGGTGCTACATCCTTCAGTGGTATCAGAGCTTCGGGTTGCAAAACCCGGGCTTTCGTGTCGTGTGAGTCAGTTTAGGTCGTTCGGCTTAGGAACTAATTGACAATGTGTTGCATATGCATCTCTTTTGTGCTTAATTGATTTAATTTTCGAATTTTGATTGAATTAATTGCATTATCATGCATAAACTAAACCTAGCACGCATCTTCAGTGTTTATTGACAGGATGCCTCCACGTAGACATCGTGCTAGATCTCCAGGACGACGTCATCATCGTGATCGTACTCCTGCACTTCCACAACCACCGCCAGCAGAGGTTTTTGTAAATTATGTTATCAACATCATAGATCAGAGGCTTCGAGATTATGTACCACCGGCACCTCCAGCACCACCTGCACCTGTTGTACCACCCGAGGCACCAATTTCAGTTATACTTAGGGAGTTTCAGAACCAAAGACCTCCTAAGTTTTTCAAGGGAAATAATATGCAGGCAGAAATGTGGTTAAAAGAAGTCGAGAGGATATGGGAGCTCATTCCATGTGAGTCCCGAGAGAAGGCTCGATGCACCATCACTTTGATACAAGGGGAAGCCTACTCTTGGTGGGAAAGCACACGGATAGTCTTGGAAGCAGCTGGAGAAGAGATTAATTGGGAAGTCTTTATAAGGGAGTTTAAGAATAAATTCATCCCTCCTTCATCACGTACTCGAAGACTAAGGGAATTCACCAAATTGAAGCAGGGATCGAGGTCTGTGGCCGAGTATATTTCGGAGTATGAGAGGTTACCCCGCTATGCACCTAATATAGAGGGTGATGACTTTCATAAGGCTATGCAGTTTGTTCTGGGGCTTCAACCGGATATCTAGGCAGCTCTTGAGGCAGTCAATACGAGCACTTGGGCAAAGGCTACTTCGAAAGCCTTAAAAGTTGAAGATTCTGTGAATGCTAGGAGGCCAGTTTATGACCAAGGATAAGGGTCAGGATCCGGCTCGGGATTTAATAAGGGAAAGAGGCCGATGAATTTGCCAGCTCCACCACAGAAGGGACCTTTCAAGAAGCCTCGAACAGGAGGTCATATTGCTCCAATTCCACGAGCACCTCAGGCTCCACCAGCTCCTAAGGGATCCCGCAACGATCAGCCCCCGTGTACTTATTGTGGATGGCCAACCCATTCTTACAATAATTGCCGAAAGAGATTGAGATTATGTTTGATTTGTGGGAAAGGGGATCATATGGCTTTTGCATGCCCGGACAAGACTCCAGGATATCAATCTGGAGCTCAGAGACCAATGATTCAGGCCCGAGCTTATGCCCTTGAGGGCGAGGAGCAGAATGTCGAGGTTGATCCAAACGCCGTGGTGGAAGGTACCGTTTGCATTCATAACACGAGCATCCATGCATTATTCGATCCGGGTGCCACGCATTCCTTTATATCTTGTGATCTATGTGCCTCTATATGCCTACCTGTTACTTGTTCAAATTCTTGCTGTTTTGTGAGTTCTCCTCTTGGAGGTAGTTTGCAGACAGATCGGATTGTTCGGGGTTGTTCAGTTTTGATAAAGGGAAAAGATTATCCGGCAGATTTTATCGTGATGCCTATGAAGAAGTATGGGGTAATCTTTGGTATGGATTGGTTATACCGACACCGGGCCGAAGTTGATTATTTTAAGAAGAAGATTAAGTTGGGTAAAGAGTTGATTGGAGAAGTTGGGTCGAAGAAGGTACCTCTCTTATCATTTATGGAAGCTCGCAAGTTAGTAAAGGATGGAGCCATGGGATTTATTGCCTATCTCCTTAACAAACCAAAGGATCAATCAAGTTTTGAGGAGACGGCCGTGGTAAAGGAATATCCCGATGTATTTCCAGAAAATTTGGGTTCTCTACCGCCAGATCGGGAGATTGAATTTGTTATTGACTTATATCCGGGATCAGAACCGTACTCTAAGACTCCCTATAGAATGGCTCCGGCAGAGTTGAAGGAGTTGAAGATTCAACTCGAGGAATTACTTAAGATTGGATATATTCGGCCGAGTTCGTCTCCATGGGGTGCTCCGGTTCTTTTCGTTAAGAAGAAAGACGGGACATTAAGAATGTGTATAGATTACCGGGAGCTTAATCGGATGACTATCAAGAATAAGTATCCGTTGCCCCACATCGAGGATCTATTTGATATGCTGCAAGGTTCGGGGGTCTATTCGAAATTGGATTTAAGGCAAGGTTACTACCAGTTGAAAATCCGGGAAGAGGATATACCAAAGACAGGATTTAATATCCGGTATGGGCATTATGAGTTCGTAGTAATGCCTTTTGGTTTGACTAATGCCCCTGCAGCGTTTATGGATATGATGCATCGGATTATTCGGCCTTATTTGGATAAATTTGTGACGCCCCGTTTTCTCGAAGGGCGTTCTTACGACATCAACAAGTAAGTCTCTACACTTATGTGTGTTTAATTTAAGAGTTCTTGAATTATGTGATTTAATGTAAATCCAATTTAATATGTGTTCATTCGAATTATTCTAAGATTATTGTCAACTTGATTAATTACGCGCATATTTAACCCTAACTACCTAATTTGATTTAATTCAAATTTATTCCAAGAAATAATTGTCAAGTGATTTTAAATCCATCATGTTACTTAACTTGTTTAATTTCGGTTTACTTGAATTCCTTGAGATTAATTGTCAATCATGTGTTTACAAAGTGCCGCTAAATTATACGGAAAGTTTCTAAAATTAAATTGAATTAAACTCTAATTGGTAAATTTCTATTTCACTTTTATTTGTAAAATTAATTCGGAGCTTCAATGTTTATTCGTAACTTTACTAATTTTATTTACGATTAATTGTACGCGATATTTATCCTTGCTACGCGATAAGGATACCCGGTTATATATAGCTTGTGCACAAGAGACATTTCTCCCAATCCCTTTTTCTCTCTCTCTCTCTCTCTCCTCTCCCACTTTCTCTCTCCCGCGGGTTACTATCGCGGCTTCGGTTACGAGCCCATAACTCGATCGTTTCTCGACGGAATTCAACAAATGAATAGTCCATTTCGATTATCTCGGCGAGACCGACACAAGAGTACCAATTTCACGGCCTAACAATGAACGGTGGCGGAGTTATCGCCGGATTTCAGTAGCAGCGGCGGAGGTGTCGGACCGCCGCCACTTCGCCGGCCTTTCGCGGCGGTTTCCGGCCACCTGCTTGATGCACGCGCCCCATTCCCAGACAGAGGACTTCCAGACGCTTCGTTTGACGTCAGCGGCGAGGCCATCGGATCAGCGACGACGCCGCACGCGCCGCCCAAAGCTCGCGGCGGCGGCGGCAGAAACTTCGGCGGCCAACGGGGGCCTTTTCCGGCCATCTTTTGGTATCGGGCTCTTCACGAAAGTTGTTCGGAACGACGAGAACTAGTGATCTGTCATCAGGCGACTCCAGATTCGGTGGTTTGGTGGCGGCAAAGTGGCGGTGCAACGGCGGCACTAGCTCCGAGGATTTTTCCGGAAAGCTACCATAGGGCTTTCGAAGAGCTCGTCATGGGTAAGACAACACCTCTTTCGGATCGTATTTTGGTTCACCGGTTTGGAAGTAATTTGAGTTTGAAGATTTAGGGTTTTCGTGCTCTTAGATTTCAGATCTACGACAATCGGCTTGGAATTTCCAGAAATTGATTGAGGATTCGGAACGGGCACGAAGACTTCATTCAGGAATGATTTTTCGGGATTTTTCCGGCGACCTTCGGCGGCGGCCCGGTGGCGGTCCGGCCAAATTCCGGCAGCTACAGTGGTGGCGTTCCGGCGGCGTTTGGTCAGAATGTTCGTCTCGTTGTGGTGAGTTCAACGCCACCTTCCGTTCGTTAATCGGACACTCGATCTATTTATTACGAATTATTTTGCGTAATTGTGATTATTTGAATTAATTGTTTTAAGTGCAAATAAATTGGTTATTGTTGGTTTGTTGATCGAGATGTATTCCAATCGTATATAAAAACATGTGTTGAATGGATTGTGATATGTATGAATGTTTCGATTTACAATTTGAATCCCGATGTGATGAATTTACGCTATTTGTTAAGTACGAAGGGGTGTTAGTGTAATATCTAGAAACTAATCTTTTATGTGACTAAATGAACTTGAATGATATTTTAGAAGAACGAACATGTTGTGATTTCTCTATATGAATTTGAGACGTTCTCAATGTTATGTTTGTTGTAAATTGTGTTTCCAATATTAAATTTAGATACATGAAGGATGCTTGAACAACTTGAGACTTTATGCATGATAGGAGTTAGAATTGTAATATCTTGATTTACTCTTACTACTTGAAAATGGTATATTATGAATTACGATAAATTGATAATTGTCATGTTTGTAAGTAATTAATTCCTAGTGGAATAACTATATAAACACTTTAAACGAACAATTATGCTTAGTAATCAACTTAGGGGATGTAAGTGTAATATTTATGAAACTACGAATGTGATTTGAGCTTGTGTACCAAACATGTTGTGAAGTTGTAAAGTATGATCTTAAGTGAATTAAATGTACTCTTTATTTGTATCAAGCATGCCATCTACGCACAACAACTTTGTATATTTATATGATCAAGTTGCTCTTACTTATGCACTTTATAACTCGACATGAACTTGATGCTTAATTCTAATATTATAATTGAACCCTGTGACATTGGATGATTTAATATGCATTTTGTGAATACATTGACTTCCTAAATTGATTGTGCATCTTTGGATATGGAATTACGTGATGGTTGCTTGTAAATATGACCTTATTGAGCATTGATATGCCTTGAATGACCACGACACCTTATCCAAGCACAACATGAACACTTATGCATAACCACGATCATGTTGAGCAACGCCGTGCGTCTTGTTTGGTTCATATATAGAGTCTAAGTCTGGGCTTCTGTATGTCTTGTCACAGAGTTTGGTGGTGCCGGTGGGCCCGAGGTTTAGAGTGTTTGGCCCTTCACACTCTCAGACTCTACTTTCACGAGGTGAGGTTTAGGATTTTGTATAGTTAAGCGACCTATGGCCTTAAAATGATGATTTCAATCCTTGCATGCGGTTATATACTATGTATGATTAGATATGTGTTGGATATGATATGATTATGACCTTGTCGACCATCCTTGGTTTTGAAGAAAAATTAAGTATTAAGGCATATGTAAGCTATTTTGGAAAACTCTAATATATTATGATTCTGTAGCGAGTTGCCATGAAATATTGGCATATGTATGTATGTTATGTTATGTGGATCCAGGAGCTGGTACGAGTGGAGACCGGCACGGCATAGGGCCGTCGGATAAGCCACTGTGCTAGTTCCATTTGAGACATCATTGCGCGACCTTAGGGCGATGAGGGAGGCGTGATATCTTGAGCCTTCGGTGTACAGCCGGGGAGGACTCTTGTGGGTTCGCTACCCCTTGAGGGTTTGTATGTATGTTATTGATGGTTAGGGCCAACGCGTGGCTCTTCCATCATTGGAGTAGAGGATGGATTGATTCTGCTTTATGTTCTGTTCAGTTATGAGGAGTAAAGGTTGGAAGCCCGTACTCGCCGGGTATATGTTATGAATATATGGGATTTGTGAAACGGGATAGGCTTCTCTAAATGGTTTTCCAAACTTATACAATTTTGGGTATTTCAACTGTTTTAGCGTGCAAAACCCTAATCCCGGTTCATGAGTCCACCCTTATGATATGTGTTGTGCTCTATATATATATTGTGGGTGTGCGTTAGCCCCCCTCACTCAGTCAGTTGACTGACACCTCATTTTATCTTTTAGTTGCAGGTTCTTTTGGCTTGAGCTAGGCGGAAGTGAGTCTTCTGAGTCACACTTGTCAGCCTAGTAGGTGTTAGGATGCATTTGTCGCATACTCTACTTATTTTATGTATATATGTTTCACATTTGCAGATTATGTTTATGTTCTATTTAGACTTCAACCCGTGTGGGGTTAGTAAGATAGTATTTGGTTGTTACTAGATATTGATGATATTTATGTTGTTTATTATGTTGGATTATGTATGTCGATATTCGGGATTAGGTATCTATGCTAGTTGAACCCGTCACCTGCTTTGCATGTTTTGTTTTAAATGCTTCCGCTATCTATTGTTGTTGGTTTTAATTGCTTCCGCACTCTGAGTTTTTGTCAAGTTAGATCCGCCTAGCCTAGTGTGTGAGTTGGTCTCCCGTTCGCTCTGATTCGGATTCGGGCATGGATTTCCATTTCATGTTCTGGGTCTGGGTCATAGTGCGGGGGATGTGGCATCCTCCGTTTGGGGTGTTACAAAATTCATGGTAATTTTCATAGATGACATTCTTGTGTATTCAAAGACTATGGAAGATCATGCTAGGCATCTCAGATTGGTATTGGAAACATTGAGAGAGCACCGTTTATATGCGATGTTTAGTAAGTGTGAGTTTTGGATCGACCGGGTTGCTTTTCTAGGTCATATCGTCTCAAGTAAGGGTTTAGAAGTAGATCCTTCAAAAATCGAGATGGTTATTCAGTGGCAGAGTCCGAAGAATGCTTCCGAGGTCAGGAGTTTCTTGGGTTTGGCAGGGTATTAACGAAGGTTTGTGAAAGATTTCTCTAAGATCGCCGCTCCTTTAACTCGGTTGACTAAGAAGGAAGTTAAGTTCGAGTGGGACGAGGCATGTGAGACGAGTTTCCAACTCTTAAAGGAAAAGTTGACCACTGCACCGGTATTAGCACTTCCCGAAGGTACTGAAGGATACATGGTTTATACGGATGCCTCGAAAGAAGGATTGGGATGTGTTTTGATGCAGAATGGTAAAGTGATAGCCTATGCCTCTAGGAAATTGAAGGATCATGAACAGAATTACCCCACTCACGATCTCGAACTAGCAGCAGTGATCTTTGCTTTGGGAAAGTGGAGACACTACTTATATGGAATTTGTAACGCCCGAGCGCGAGACGTCACATCCCCCGCACCATGACCCGACCCGTATACGAAATGGACTTCCATACACGTGCCGAATCATAGCGAACGGAGACATACACACTCGCTAAGCCAGGCGGGACTAACCTATAACTTAAACCCCAATAACAACACAACAACCAGAGCAATAAAAAGATTGCGGAAGCAATCATTCATGTATTACATATTGAGCTAGAGCTCTAGGTACCAACATGTATTCCATATATAGATTGAGCTATACGCTCTATGTACCAATAGTTCAAGAAAGATACATATAGGTACCAATATTCATGTACGCTCCATACATATACAATCTCCAAATGTACCAAAAGTAATCAAATACGTGTAAAGGAAAGGCTAGACACGATGCAAGACTCTCCCTGACTGGTATCCCGCCTAGCAACCCCTTTCCTGTAAAAACAACTGAAATAACTCCGGGTTCAGTCTTAGACAGACTGGTGGGTATAAAAACAGAGGCATAATATCATAATATTGCGGAATTGAAACACATACATGCAAGTTATAATCCTTATTCGAGGTTTAGAAGCATTTCTCCCAAACGGGAACATAAAGTACAAGGAATAGGATCATAACAATTCATTCGTTCATTAGGTCATTAATAGCCCGGCGAGAGGGCGTGCATTATCTCCAACCACCACCACGTGTAATCCATTAATCATTCATTCATTTGTTCATTCATTCATTACATTCTTTCGTGCACATACATTAGAACATTCATTCGTTCATTCATATACTACTTTTTCCTCCGGGTAGGGAACGGGTTTGCAAGGCCCGAGCCCTCATTCATTAATGCTAGAGGGGTACATGAATCCCCAAAAGCCGGGACCCCTTTCATCCACTAATCTCCTAGTGAAATCCAGGTTGCCGAAATTGTTGGGACTAGTATATGTGGATTCCCGTCAGCCCATGCTTCCTCGGTTCACCAATACACTAAGCCCCGGGCCCTCATTCATTATGATCATTCATACATTTCTCGCCAAAACATTTTGGTAGGACATTCATAATAAAGGCTTCCGTTCAAAAACATTTGCTCGTTAAAACTTGGCATAAATACCTATATAGGGTTTTGGCTAAAATCGTGCACATTAGGTGTTCGGGTCATATTGTTATCTAATAGAAGAAAAACCCAACTGATAGACAAAAGAACCCGACAAGCTCTCATTACCCGACCTCGTCACCCACGGGATCAAGATCTGTGTGACAAAGGTAGTGTGAGACTCAATCATGACCACATTAGACGCTCGACTATGCAATAACATGCTATGGAATGCTTAAAATGCAATAATATGTTCAATTATGGTCATCAATATCATAGAATTCAATTAAACACATAATTCACCAAGTTTCGTTCATTATACGGTAAAACCGTATTCGTTCCCGTTCATATCGTTTATACTTTCATACTTTCATTCATAAGGTCATCAATATCATATACCAATCATAAAACATTACTTTAACATAATCATGTTACATATAATTCATAAATACGAATAATAAACGTAAACAAGCAATAAAAGAGTTCCCCCAAAGCTGTCATTCAAATGACACGGCCGTGTTGAGTTTTCAAAGGAAACGGACACGGCCGTGTCCAAGGTTTAAAATCAAAAAAATTCAAAGTCGAGGGCTTGACACGGCCGTGTTGAGTTTTCAAAGCATTTGGACACGGCCGTGTCCGAGATTTAAATTCAGAAAAATCAAAGTCGAGAGCCCAACACGGTCGTGTCCATTTTCAGTTCAAAGCTGACACGGCCGTGTCAGCTCGTCGTTCTGCGAGGAAAAACAGAGCAGAAGCTCTGTTTTTCGTGGGAAAAGCTTCCAAAAACAGGGGCAGCCATAAGGAAGCTCTTGTACACTCATAGACATGCTCATAATTCATAAAACTCATACAAATCAAGTAATTCATTCATATATACAAGAATTCACACCCAAAGTTGGCCAAAAATCACTCAAACCAAGTTAATCATCCATGGAAGTTTCCAGCTCCATCAATGGCACATCATGTAATACATACCCAACATGAGATTTAAAGATATAGAAATGATGAAGAAGTTACAAGAATCATATTTCATGCATTAAATTTCCAATTAGACCATGAGATACCAAAGTTCAAGATCAAACCCTCTATTTATGCTTTCATTCAAACCATATCAATCCTTCACTCATGCCAAGCTTTCCATAGAAGAAAATATAGAGGAGAAGATGGAGATTCTAAATCCTAACTTACCTTGGAAGAAGATGGAGGATTGGTAACTCTTGAGCTCAAGGTTTGGATGATCAACAATGAAGGGTTTTTGGAGCTTCTCTTCTCTCTCTCTTGGATGATGATGATCCATCAAAATGATGAAGCAAGGAGAAAGGGAATGCTGATATTTAGTGCTAATATGGGTCAAATACGGGTCGGTTCAAGTCCGGTTCGTTTAGTAAACGGTTCAACAAGCTATAAAGTCGAGGTTGTGAAAAGATTCGTTGTCGAGAGTTCAAACGGTATCGAAAAAGTATGAGGTCAAGTTTAATGGATAGGTAACGTCGAAACGAGTTAAACGCCGGTTACGGATCTCGATTTCGAGGTCCGGAGCTCAAGATATTGCGAAAACCGTTCAGGGTTGCCTATATTCAAATAGATCCCTAAACTTTCAAAAAGTGGCAATTAAGCCCAAACACAATTTTCCAATTGAGTCCAAAACATTCAAATAAGTTACAATTAAGTCCATGATTACACGAGACACATAATTTCATTCAATGAACACCGAATTCACAAAATTCGTATTCTCACATTTTCATTCATATAGTCATAACCCAAGTTAGAATTCATATAAAAATTTTAAACAATTAAATCAATTTAGAAATAATCCAATTAGTAAAACATGATATAAACTCATATAAATAAATGAAATTGCGCACGTAACTCATACCTGCACGTGTGAAAACACGGGGCGTTACAGAATTTCTTTCGAGATCTTTTCCGACCACAAGAGCCTCGAGTATTTGTTTTCTCAGAAGGAGTTAAACAAGAGACAGAGGCGTTGGATGGAGAGTTTGGCGGATTATGAGTGTACAATCCGATACCATCCCGGAAAGGCCAATGTGGTTGCAGATGCGCTTAGTAGAAAGGCTAGCGTGTCTAGTGTAAAAGTGGAAGTTACGGATGAAACTGAGTCTTTCAAGCTGAGAGCTAGCATTCGGAATATTACCGTTCAACCGGATCTTCAGCAGAGATTGTTTGAAGCTCAAAGAGTGGATTCTGAGGTTCAGAAATTAGTGCAGAAAGCTAGAATTGATCCAGAGAGTCCGTTTGGGTTCGATGACACCGGGCTTCCAAGGTTTAAAACAAGAATTGTGGTTCCGGAAGAGTTAAAACGGTTGATATTGGAAGAAGCTCATCGATCAGGGTATTCGATACATCCCGGGGGAAATAAGATGTATAAGGACTTAAAGAAATTTTATTGGTGGAATGGACTTAAACGGGATGTGATCACCTTCATAAAACATTGCATGACTTGTCAAGTTGTGAAAGCAGAGCATCAGAAGCCATCGGGGCTACTTCAACCGCTACCTATCCCAGAATGGAAATGGCAGCAAGTCGCGATGGATTTCATTTTCGGTCTTCCTAGAGTGAAAGGTGGTTTAGATGGGATTTGGGTGATTGTGGATCGATTGACGAAATCGGCACATTTTCTAGCTATCCGGATGTCGGATAAGGTGAATAAATTAGCTAAGAAATATGTTGATGAAATTGTCCGACTTCATGGTGTGCCGGTCAGCATTGTATCAGATCGAGATCCGAGGTTTACTTCTAGATTTTGGCAAGAATTGCAAAGGAATCTGGGAACAAGGCTTCAATTCAGCACAACTTTCCATCCTCAGACAGACGGGCAATCAGCGAGATTAATTAAATATTTAGAGGATATGTTGAGAGCATGTGCATTGGATTTTCCGAGTTCGTGGAACGAGCAGTTGCCTTTGATTGAGTTTGCCTATAATAACAGCTTTCAAGCATCAATAGAAATGGCGCCCTATGAAGCTCTCTACTGACGGAAATGCAGGTCTCCGTTGTTCTTTGATTTAGAGGAATGGAATTGGACCAAACAGGAAGGTGTAAAATGAGGGGAGAAAAAGGAAAAGCCCTCTAAAGCCGTGCAAGAAGCAATTGATAAGGTCCAAATAATCAGACAATAGATGAAAGCAGCCCAGGACCGACAGAAAAGCTATGCCGATCACCGAAGGAAAGATCTTAAGTTTGAGGTTGGTGATAGGGTATTCTTGAAAGCCTCACCTCGTAAGGGATTCTCGAGGATTGGAAAAGGAGGGAAATTGAATCCTCGGTATTTAGGACCGTATGAGATTCTAGAGAAAATTGGAGATACGACCTACCGTTTAGATCTACCTCCGAGCTTGATCGGAATTCATAACGTATTTCATGTTTCTCAGCTTCGGAAATATTATCCGGATGACTCCGAGATCCTACCCGTTGAAGAAGTGGAACTTGAGCCTAACCTCACCTTCGTTCAGAAACCGGTTAGAATTTTGGATCGAAAATAGCAAGAATTAAGAAACCGACAAATCCCAGTAGTTAAAGTCTTATGGAGAAGTGATAAAACGGAAAAGGCTACGTGGGAGACGGAGGATAAGATGAAAAGCTTCCATCCTGAGTTGTTTCGAGACAATCAGTGAATCCGAGGACGGATTCTTCTAGGGGGGGGGGGAGATTGTAACGCCCCGACTTTTCAAGTCGTTCAGGTATGAATTATGTGATAATTATGTGCGCATTTAATTTATTTTAATTACGTTATTAATTGTTTTATTTTATATTATATGAAATTATGAAATAATTGAATTATTTGAAAATGTTTGAATTTGAATTTATATGAATTTTGAACGATTTGCGCTTGTATGAATTGTTTGCTTGCCGTTTCTACGTGAAATGAATTCGGAATTTTGTGAAAATTTAATATGTTGGACTTATATGGGTTATGAATATGGATATATGATCGCTTCATGTTTTCGGGTTCATTTGCATGAGTTATGAATTTATTTTGATTTTGGAATCCAAATCGGGGGCTAACGAGCAATTAGCGCACCTTGGTTCCGTATTTGATATCTTGAGCTAGGAAACTCGGATTCGAGTTTCGTCAACTTCGTTGAACTCGTATCAAAAATTTGAGTTTAATGAACTTATCCTTATATTTTTCCAAAATTATTTGAACCTCCGAAATTCAACCGAAACATGTAACGGAAGCTAAATTTGCCACATTTTGCTAAAAGAGCCATATCCCATTCAAACCTTGACCAAATTAACCATGGTTTGATTTCTTGGAACCCTAACTCAACCCCCTACCTGATCTTACTTTCCCTAACCGAACCAACCCTCATCACTTGGAGAAAATCAGCCAAAATTCCCCTGTTCCAGAAAATCCCGTAGCTCTTGACACCCTTGGAGATTCAAGCTCAAATCTCTTCCATCTTCCATCCAATCCAAAAGGTAAGCTTAGGGTTGTTATATACATTCATTACGAGTCATTTTGATCCATTCTTCCCCAATTTTGAGCATGTTTTCATGGAGTTTGGAGAAGATGTTGAATAGTTAGGTTTCTTGCTCTTTTATTGAATCAACTTTATTTCTTTGAGTTTTCTTTGCGATTCTTGAGTAATAAATGATCTTTATGCACGAAATTTTGTTACTTTCGACTTAGTTTGCTTGGTTGTTGGAGATTTCATGACTTGCCATTAATGATGGTTGAAGATTGACGTTTATGATTGAATTCTTGAATGCATTCCTTGGATTCTTGAAGTTTAATTGTGTTAAGGCATGTATATGTGAATTTATGACTTGAATTTGTATGCTTTTAGGTTAAGATGTGAGTTGGTTTGTGCCTTGTAGCTTTCATTTCGTTTTTTTGCCCTGTTGCAGTGTTTTTTTAGCTACTGAGTCAAATCCACAGGGGTGGATTTTTCCTTTGGAAAAATCCGCGGAGGTGGATTTGAGTCAGTAGGTCTGGACCAAATCCATGGGGGTGGATTTTTTCCTTTGGAAAAATCCATGGGGTGGATTCTGTCCAGTTTTTTTTTTATTGCTCCGGTTTCGTTTTTCTTGTTTTTCTTCGCTTGTCTTATATTCCTCCACCTCTTTTATGACTTCTATGCTATGCTAACATGTTTTATCTTGAAGTGTTATGAAATTTTATGATTTTTCGTGGAATATTTTCCGAGATATGCTTCAACGTGTCTTCTTTGCTCCTAATGTGTGCATGCATGGATTTTGCTCTTAAGTTTGAACCCTAATTGTTATGTATTCCTTATTTTATGACTTGTATGATACGTGCAAATGTTATACTACGTGTTATGTTCGTTATTTAAAATTCTTGGATCAATTTGATTTAAATGTGAAGGTTATGAACTTGAGTGACTTTAAACGCTTCATGGAAGGAATGAAATGAATGTTTATATGTCCTTAAGACATTAATAGTGCACATAAACGTGTTAATTACATAATATACTCTTTTATGCATTCATATCATGATCATCACATTGTCGAGCGTCTTATATGGTCATTTTGAGTCTCACTTCACCTTCCTTGCACAGATTGTGATCCCGTTGGAGACGAGGCCGGTCCGTGAGGCTTTTGTGCCCTTCTTTTGTCGTTTTAAGGTGGGTTTCTCTACTATCTAGTTATACGACCCTATATACCTTCAACGTGAAAAGTTTTCGACCAAAATTAATATATGTATATAGAGTCGTTTCAAGAGTAAATGTTTGCAACGTAAAGCCTTTATTTTATAAATCCTACCAAATGTTTTGGCGAGAAATGAATGAATGCACGAATGGGGCCCAGGGACTTAGTATGAGTGGCTATCCGGGGAGGCATGGGCCGACGGTGATCCCTCATACTAGTTCCACCAATGAACGGCGTAACCGGACCTCGTTAGGAGTTAGCGAGGAATGGACGCTGAGCGCCATCTGGGGAGTCATGTAACCCCTTTTGGTCAATGAATGGGTGGTCGGGCCTTGCAAACCCACCACCAACCCGGAGGAAGAAGGTGTAAATGTTAATGAATGTGCACGAAAGAATGTTATGCATGAAAAGAAAGAAGGAATGAATGTTTAATGAACTACACAAGGTGTTGGTTGGAGATAACGCACGCCCACTCGCCGGGCCAAGAATTACCTAATGTAAATGAATCGTTATAATCCCATTTGATGATTTCTCTATTTCACCCACTTGGGAAATTCTTTAAAAACCTCACTTGGGATTATAGCTTGCATGTGAATGTTTAAATACCGTCGTATATTTTATTTATGCCCTGTTTTTATACCCACCAGTCCCTTTTGGACTGAACCCATTTGGTTTTCAGTTGTTTTATGCAGGTGTCAGGGAGCTAGGCGGGAATTCGAGTCATTAGGTCTTGCATTCGCTTTTACCTCTTGTATTTTGGTCTTACACTTGCATACACTCTTTATGATTATTGTATATGAATATTGTTGTGGAGCGTACTTGTTTTGGGCCGTGACGGCATGTGAATGGTGTATATGATCTATTTTTGGAGCTTTGCTGCTCATGGTATATATATATATATATGATGTATGTTCATTTATTGTTTCCGCTTTAGTGTTTAACTCTGATTCTGATGGTTTAAGGGTTAGTCCCGCCTAGCATAGAGTGTGTGTACGTCCCCGTTCGCCGTGATTTAGCTCGGGTATGGAGTGTCCGTTTCATATTCGGGTCGAGTCTCGGTACGGGGGATGTGGTACCTTGCGCTCGGGTGCTACATGGAACCCAAGGCGCACTAAAACATGTTAGGCCCTCAAGTCCCTAACAAATAAAACTGTTCGAAAACCGTATCAAACAAACTAAAAAACATGCAACGAACGTAAAAACACATTCATAACACATGTAATTCATGCATATAACAAAATCAAAAAAATGAAAAATTAATTCCGAGTCTAACGGATCAAAACGACATACAACGAGCAAATATGTTCAAATATTTCATATAAGGTTCAAATAGAATTCAAATATTAATTCAAGTAATTCAAAGATATAACATAAATAATTAAAGAAACACATAAATCGCGTAAATAAATAATTTAAAAGCGCACCTAGCACTCCCGTAACAGCGTACCTATACGGCCGAAAGAGCGGGACGTTACAAACTCCCCTCCTTCAAAAGGACCTGTCCTCAGGTCCTGTAGCAGGACCTTGAACGACTCTGGGTCGAACTCAACTCCACACTTCCGCTGTGCCACTCTGATCCAAGTGAGTTGTAGACTCCTCGGGATACCACTTCCTTAATTGGAAATAAGGAGGGCTTCTCATATCCTGGTAACTTGGAGGTATTTACCGGATCCGAGTGAATCTTCTTAGTCTTAGCAAACTGGATACTAAGTCCTAAGCCATTTGCTCCCACTTCCAAATAGAATTCAGAGGTAGTTGGAGAATCCTTCCGGTTCTTGATGTTCGGTCTTCTACCGATGGCACATTAGATGTTGCTACACGAAGTTCGCAACATCTCTTCCTATGCCAACACACCATTATTGGTTCTTCAAGTTCTCGAACCATGAGTGGGATTAGTCTCATGGCCAAGCACTTCTAGAGACATAGGCTCCAACACTCCGTTAACAGTGCACAACCAAAGTTTTCCTTAGTACCTCGATTTTAACGGAGTAGTTTTGAGTACCCTCAGATAAGTAAAGCTAGTACCAAAGGCAACTCTCTTCAAGAGCCTCATCCACTTAAACCATGCCTCTTCCTTGTCTTTCATGTCATGGGATGGCCGCCTAAAGAAAGACGAATCTACTTTCGAATCCTAATAACACTAGAGACTTATTCTCTGAGATAATCCTCGATTCTTCTACCAGAATGCGTAGTCGACAATACCCTTGTTGAAACCTAACTCGGCGGAGAGCACAGAACGCTGAAGAAGAACGACTACCTCTCGAAGCAGCAAAAGGGTATTTATCTTCCACAGTTAACCTGTGCAGCTCACGGCAGTTTATACTCATCCTAAATCCCGTCTTCTTCTTAGATAGGACTAAGCACTCCATGAAGAAGTACTCAGTTGGATGAAACCACCTTCTAAGAGCCCCTCAACTACGTTTTAAACTCCAACGCCCACGCTAGAGTCATCCAGTAGGGAATCTACAAACAAGGTTTAACTCCGAGATAAAGACCACCACAACCTCAATGTCCCTATCGGGTGGTAACGCATTCCAGCCTTCAAGGAAACATCAAGAGAGTCTTACTTTGATCTTCGTCTCTCCAAGCTTGGCTCAATTCTCTGGTTAACCCTAAGGTAAGCCACGTAGCTTGTCGCATCATCCCAGAATAACCAACCGTCTCAGCAAAGGATACAAATGGGTTACCCTTTAATCTAATATCCGAAAATACCGTTGAGCCCCGATCGGGCCTCCTACAAACAACTAACAACGCCTATGGTAACTCCGTACCTTAACAAGGCATCTTCAAAGAAACCACCGGGCAGGCTCAGCCCTTACAACTCCCAACACTCCCGTTGAATCAACTCACTAACCCTCTTCAAGAAGAGAGTTTCCATAAAAGGAAACAACGAGGACAACAACAATAAAGTAACAAAAGTAACAACAAGAAGCACCGAAAGCAAGGAAACAAGAAAAAAAGCAAACAAATGGGTTTCCTCGAAATAAATATACATGTATGAAATGCCATGAATGCTTTAGTGTACCGTTCACCATGGCAGTAGTGTTGAGTTTGTTGTCAATTCGTTAGCTTTCCAAAAATGTCTTCTTGGACTTGAACCGGGATCTTGAAATCATGACGTTTCGAAGGCTTGGAACTCGGATTCTTTGGCTAACTCTCGTTACTTAAAACATTCCTTTAATTCCTATAATTCTCTTCATCGGTAGTATAATAATCCTCATCTTGTATGCATTGTTAACATCTTGAACTTCTCAAAAATTTCTTGAAATTCGAACCTCTTGCTTGGTCTTCGAACTCCACCGGGTCTTTATCTCACCCAAGAGGGTGTATGAGACTCCGACCGTTACTTATTCATCTCTTCCTCACCAACTCTTCCATATGACTCGAGCCTTAATAATTAGAATATAAGATCAATTCTGTTAAAGGGACATTGAATCCATCTTTGATAAACAAATCTTCTTATTCTTGGTATTGGTGATATCTTGAAGTTGTGAAATTTCTCTTGCAATTCGAAACCTTTTTCGAACCATATAACTCGAACCCTTGTCTATCCTTCTATTTCGAACCATATATCTCGTACCCTCAGATGTAACATCCCGACCGATTGGACTTTCAGGTATACCTTAATGTGTGTAATTTAATTTAATAATTACATGATTACGTGATATTTAAATGTTAATGTGATTATTTGAAGTTATTTGAATTTATTTGATTAAGTATGAATTCGATTTTGAACGTTTATGCTTTTATGTTTTCAAAAATCCGAATTTAATTTTGATTTTTGTAAATTTTTGATATGCGTGAATTACATGAGTTATGAACTTATTCTTATGCTTGTTTTATATTTTGGAACTTGTTTGGCTTGCCTTTTTATTTTATTTTGGGAGACGGGACCTAAAGGGGGCTAAAGGGCATTTAACGCACCTTGGGTTCCGGGAAGCATAATTTGAGCTTGGGAATTCGGATTCAAATTCCGTCACCTCCGTTGAACTCATATCAACGGTTCGGGTTCAATAAACCTAGCCTCATATTTTTATAAGCCTATTTGGATCCTCAAATTTTGACCGAAACGAGCCTCACAAGCAATTTCGACCCTTAATCACTCTTTTATTCATAACTTAATCTATAATTGACCAAATTAAGTAAAACTTGGCCCCACACTCTCCTAACATAATCCCCTATCATCTATTAGCCCTCCATCTCGTTCCAACCTTGAATGAAAGAGAAAATTTATTGCCCAAAACCGAGATACAAGAAGAGGCAAATTTATACTATTCACTTTTCACCCTTTTGAGCTCAAATCTCCACCAAATCACACCAAATTCGAAAGGTAAGCTTGGAATTATGTTATTTATCTTCTCCTCTTTGTTTGGACACCTTAATTCCTGAAAATCATGGAGATATGAGCATGTTTTGGTCAAAATAGTGAATAGTAAGGGTTTGGTATATTTTGATGAATTTGGGTGATATCTTGTGGGATTTCTTGAAATTTTTGTATCCTAATTGATCTTAAAGAATCATAGATTAAATGTATGGAAGGATTTTGCATGAGAATCAAGGAATCATTTGAGATTTTTGGAGTTTTCATGGAAGAAATGAACATATATGTATCTCTTGCCTTTGATCATGTGTATCTTCATGTTTGGCTTGATTATTGGTATGAATTGGATGAATATTGTTTTATTATCATCCTATTATGTGTATACTTGAAGATAGCATGCTTTACCTTGAGTTTTGTTGGAGATTTTTGGCTTGAAATCCCTTTTTCCCCTGCTGTGGCAGGAGGTCGCGGCCGTGATCGTTTTTAGTTTGATTTTGGTGGTGGCCGCGACTGTTTATGAGCCCAACTTCGAGATTTAGGTCGCGACCATGACCATTCATGTGGAAAATGGGTAGCGGCCGCGACCACCCCTGCATGTTTGCATGTTTGTTTTCTTCGTTTTGCATGTGTTTGCTTGCTTTATGTAGTTCGTTTATGACTCGTTTATTACATTAACATGTTATATTATGTGTCAAGCTTTATGTTATGAATTTATAGCTCGTTTTATGCCTTCGTTTGTGATATATGATCTCTTATGCAAAGTGTGACCTTATGTGACCAAAATATAAATTCATTTCATTTCATTTGCATCATTTACACGCATATGCATTTGCCGAGCGTTTATGTGGTACATTTTGAGTCTAAGAGTATCCCTTGTTGTTTGTTTTGTGTAGTTAACCCTCCTATTGATGACGAGGTTGTCCCTTAGGCGTCCGGTTTGCTTTTTTGTCACCACTACGCGTTCGGAAGGTGAGGTTTTGTTCTTTTAGCTATAATGACCTAAGACCCTAATTGATTTAAATCTCGCATGCGAGTTATGTATATTATATGTTAAATACATGTTTGATATATACTTTGAGGACTTGTTCCATTTGTTATAAGACTTTGAAAACGATTTGTATACGTATATAAGCTATTTTACGTTTGATTTGAAAACTTTTGATACGTGTGTGTGTGTAAGCGAGCTTTGTCTTTGAAAGATAAGCTTTGTTGGAAAAATATGATTTTTGAACTATGATTTGGGCCCGAAGAATGGTATGGTATCTCGGGACGGCCAAGGGGTCGCCGAGCTCTTCCATCAACATTTTCCTTTGAGAGTCTCTATAACACCCCAAATGGAGGATGCCACATCCCCCGCACTATGACCCAGACCCGGTCACGAAATGGATAGTCCATGCCCGAATCCGAATCAAAGCGAACGAGAGATCAACTCACACACTAGGCTAGGCGGATCTAACTCGACAGACTCAGAGCGCGGAAGCAATTTAAACATTCAAACAAGATAGCTGAAGCAATTAAATCAACGTACAAAATAAGTGACGGGTTCAACTAGCATAGATACCTATTCCTGAATCTCAAATCATCGCAACGTAATAAACCAATATAAGTATCAGCAGAATAGCTAATTACATCCAAATGCTAGAATACTAACCCCACACGGGTAGAAGTCTAAGTAGAGCATAAAACATAATCTCCAAAAGTGAAATAAGAATACATAACATAAATAGAGTATGTGACAAATGCATCTTAACACCAACTAAACCAACAAGTGTGACCTAGAAGACTCACATCCGCCTAGCTTAAGCCCAAAAGAAACCTGTAACTAAAAGATAAAATGAGGTGTCAGTCAACTGACTGAGTGAGGGGGCTAACGCATACCCATTGTATATATATAGAGTAGAGCACATAACAGAAGGGTGGACTCATGAACCGGGGATAGGTGTTGCATACCAGAACATTTCAAAACAACCCAAAATAGATATAGGTATAAGTTTAGAAACCATTTTCAGATAGACACTACCCCGATTCATAATTCCCAGACAGAACAGAACATATACTCGGCGAGTACGAGCTTCCAACCTTTACTCCTCAGAACAGATCAAAACATAAACACAAAATCCAATCCAACCGTCACACCAATGATGGAGGGGATGTACCATCTCCAAACCATCCAGAACAGACAAACCCTCAAGGGGTAGCGAACCCACACGAGTCCTCCACGGCTGTACACTGAAGGCTCAAGATATCACGCCTCCCCTGTCTCCCTGAGTCGCGCAATGATATCTCAAATGGAGACTATGCACAGACCGAGCCCTGACGGCCCTATACCGTCCTAGGGATTCCTTACCCATAGCTCCTCGGATCCATAACAGAACAGATACCATATATCATAGCTAACTCGCTAGAAAACAGATCATAACAAAACATAACTTTTCAAAACAGCTTACATATGCTTTCATATCTAATTTTTCCAAAACAGAACTGATTCACAAGGTCATAAACATATCATATCCAACACATACGTATTTATAATAAGATATACTCGCATGCAAGTGTTGAAATCAGCATGTAAAGGCCATAGGTCGCATAACTATACAAAATCCTAAACCTCACCTCGTGAAAGTAGAGTCTGAGAGTGTGAAGGGCCAAACACTCTAAACCTCGGGCCCACCAGCACCACCAAACTCTATGACAAGACATACAGAATGTAACGCCCCGGTTTTTCGTTTTAACTAATGTGTCGTTTTTGCTTATAAATTGTGCAATTTAATTATTTAATTATATGAGTAAAAGGTTTTAAATGTGTTATATTTGTTTTAAACTATAGACTGTTGTTGTTTTAATGTAATTCATTTTATTTTAATTTTATACTTAGTGTTTAATTTCTTAATCAAGGTTCCATGTTACCATAAATATTTCAGTAATTTCGTTAATTAATTTCAACATGTTATTAGTTGGCTTTAATTTATTTAAAATGGAATTTAAGTTTTAGTAATTAATTTATAACGTTATAAATTCATTCATGTGCATGAGTGCTTTATTTGTGCTTCGTTCTTATATGTAATGATATCGGAATGTTATGGAAATTTAGTATGTCGTAAATATGTGTGTTATGAACATGTCTTTATGCTCGGTTTATGTTTTCGGATTCATTTGACGTGTTAACGAATTTAATTTGAATTGTGGAACCAAGTCGGGGGCTAATGAGCAATTAGCGCACCCTTCGTTCCGTACGTGATATCTTGAGCTCGGGAATTCGGATTCGAATTCCGTCACCTCCGTTGCCTTCGTATCGACGATTTGGAGACAATGGAATAAGCCTCATACCTTTTTGAAATCATTAAGACCTTCGAAATCGAACCGTAACGAGCAACTCGTGCAAGCAGAGCTCCTTTTGTTGACTAGTCTTCATGGTGGGACCCTTAACACTCCTCTAACCTAACCATACCTTAAACCATGACTTTTGTACCTTGAGTTAAGCCCCTTCTTCCCCCTTTGATCAGCAAAAACCGATCCAAACTTTTCCCTTTTCTGCTGGAACTGATCGAGAGAGAGGGAGAGAAGAAAGGAAGAAAAACCCTTGGCCATTCTTGTGATTTTGGAGCTCAAATCACCTCCCTTCTTCTTCCAATCTTCAAGGTATGAATATTTATGTCTTCTATACTCTATTATACTTGATTTCATCTACTTACAACATGAATTGGATCAGATTTGGTTAGGGTTTGAGTGATGAGATTGATATGAACTTTTAGGGATTTTTGTTCTTGTGACCTATTTACTTGTGTAGCTGATTTTCTTCCTTATACATTATTATATGAGCTTGTTTCTTGGCCTATTCCTTTCCTAACTGTTAGTATATGATGTTAGGAGGATTTTATCTCTTGAACCTTTGATAAAATTATGAGATATGGAGCTTCAAACTTGATGTTCAAAACTGCCTCCTCTGTTTCGTGACTGCTGTGTGAAATTATGTGTTGTTGCTTGATCAAATGGTCTCCATTTCGTGTGAAATTTCATGGAGTTGATGTACACTCATTTCACTATATGTTAGCATTCATGTTGCAAGTATTTGGATCCATTTTAAGCCCTAAAACGGAAAGACATGGCCTGTTCTTATGCATGCTCCATGACAGACCTGCTGCTGTTAGCATGCATTCCCTAAGGTTTCAGTTCCAAATTCAGCTCCTAAGTACTTGATCATGGCTTGATTGAAACAATAGGGCTCTTATGTACGATTTTAGCGACCCAGTATTGCTTCATGATTTAGATGCCCTTAATGTGTGATTTAGCCTTTTAACTATAAATGAAATATGTTTCTTACATGCTAAATATGTTGTATATTAAGTTTCATAGCATTTGGAGTTCATTTGGTATGCTTTTGGATTGATTTTGTATGGGATCAGTTTTGCCGGTAAAGTCTTGTGTGCGTTTTGGTTCTGTACCGTGACACCCCCGTGTCTCATTTACACTAAAATGTGAGACACGGGTGTGTCACACCTTCTGGGCATGTCTGTACTGAGCCACGGTCGTGGCTCAGTTTAGCTAAGGTTGGTGACACCCCCGTGTCCCTTCCCCTGAGCAGTCCTTGTTGATTCCTTTTCGGTTTTTGATTTGTTTCACCTCTTTAATGACTTTATCTCCTTTTGTGTTGAACTATGAACTTGTTTTGTTATGTGTTATGGGTATTGTGGTTTAATTTCATAGCTTTTGGATGAGGTTTAAAGTATGCTTTTGGTGAATTGCTATGACGTGGCTTGAGTGCTTCTATATGAAATATTAAGTACCTTCTTGCATCCTTTTGATGTCTTAAGTGATGCTCTTTGCCTTTTTTATTTATCATATTCAATGTAAACATGTTGAAAGGTATAATGTGACTATGGTTCCAAGATTTTGTTAGATATTGCTATGAATTATGAAGGATATGAAAAGATGGAACTTGAATATATATGAACGTTTATAATATCTAACGAATGACTTGGATATATGAGTTAAATGCCTTAATAATGCACATGAACATTTTCATGACATGATATCATGCTTGTGCATTGTCGTGCGCCATATATGGTTCATTTAGAGTCTTGAGTCTCACGAGCACGTCATGTTGTCTTTTGTACAGTTTATCTCCAGGGTGGAGAGATCTTGATCTTCCAAGCACTCGGTTACTCGTATCCTTGTATCGTCTTGTTTCAGGTGAGGGTGTTTTTGTTTTAGCTATGTAACAAACCCTACAACCCTTATGTGAAAAGCTTTGGCCAAAACCTTATGATTACATATATATGTTACTTTTAAAGTAAAGTCATCGAGTAAATATTGATCGAGTAAACCCTTTTCAAATGATTTATGAATTATTGTTATGTTACTTATGAATTGATATGTTTGGCGAGACACATTTATGATTTATGATTGTACGGGCCCCGGGACATAGTATATGTGGCTAACCGAGGAAGCAAGGGCTGACGGGGATCCCATATACTAGTTCCAACCAATTACGGCGAAACGGACTTCGTCAAAGAGTTTTTGACGGGGAAACGCTAACCGGGCTTTGAGGCCTCATGAACCTCATAGCCGCATTGATATGATTGGGTGGTCGGGCCTTGCAAACCCGTCCACCACCGGAGGAAGAAGGTTGGAACGTATTTATGAATGATTATGATATGATTATGTTATGTTATGATTGTTATGCACCGTCCGGGAAGGCCGGGACACGGATTGCCCAAACGAATATGTTTTATGATATGATTTATGGTCTGTGTGTATTATGATATATTGCATGATCGCCTAATCAACATATTAATGATATTTGTCGTACACGGTCGGAGTTTGGTTGGAGATTGTGCACGCTCACTCGCCGAGCCTTATGTATACGTATGATTTATGAATGTAATGAATTAATATGATTATTCATAAAATCCGAGCATTGATTAATCATTCTCTTGCCCTTTTTGGGAACTAATTTCAAATAAAACCTTGTTCGGAATTTATGACTTGCATGTGCATGTTTTTATATATGTATTTCGCTCCTGCTCACTCAGTCTTCTAGAGACTGACCCTCTCCCTCCCCAACACTTTAGTGTGCAGGTTTGGCTTTGGAGTTTCGAGCTAGGCGGAGTTTTGTTGAGTTTGAGTTGGTCAAGTTAGGTTAGGAGAGTCTCTGCACTCACATATGTATTGGAATTATGTATGATTCAATTCTATAGTATCATGAACTTGAATATTTATGTAATTGTTAGTGAATTGCTTTTACTGGGTTTTGCTATTGATTAAAAGAGGCCTGAAGAGCCCAATTCTGGTTACTGTTTGTATGTTTGAACTCTGGCTTTACGTTGCATTATATTTTGTTGTCTGGTTATCATTGTAGGGTCTAGTTCCGCCTAGCTTAGGAAGGTTTTTATGTTTGTCTCCCGTTCGCTAGGGTTTGATACGGGTGCGGATTTACTATTTCGTTACTCGCGTTGAGCCATAGTGCGGGGGATGCGGTGCCTCACGTGCGGGGTGCTACATCCTTAAGTGGTATCAGAGCCCGGTTGCAAAACCGGTGTTCTCGTGTCGTGTTTGAGTCAGTCTAGGTCGTACGGCTTAGGAACTATGTGATAATGTGTGCATTGCATCGATCTTGAACATGAATTTGGCTTTCCTTTTTGAATTTTGTTGGACTATCTGTTGCATTTACATAAGGATCCTTGCATTAATTGTTTAAAATATGTCATGAGCATGCACTAATCGCATGCATATACTCTTGAAGTAAGCTATGATTTATAGGTTATGGAGACAATATCAAACCACGGCCAGGTTCTACAACAAAGATGATCGATTGCAAGCTTTTCTGAGACATGGAAGATGGGCAGGATACTCCGGGAAGAATGTAGAGAATTGGAGATGTGAGGCTTTCCAGATAGAGCTACAGTTCAATGATTAGGATTCGGAATGGGAAGATTGAATCTAGAGATGCGATGGCAGAGGGACATTTGGTGAAATCGGAATAGGAGTTAATCAAGGGATGGTTGTGACTTAGAAGATCAACTTATGCGAATCCCCTACTTGGAGTGCTTTAATTGGATTCAACGAGATCTTTCAACCTAAAGAATGAAGTGAACAAACCTTGAAGATATTTTGATTCCGGATTGGAGCGTTGAAGAGGTATCAATAATTAGGAGAAACTAAGACAAAATAGGTCCGGTAGGAGTTGTGCACCTGGGGTCGACAAGGAAGGATTTTTGACTAAGCTTAGTCAATTGAAATCAAGTCTGTCGAAGTTAAGACCGGGAAGAGTTGGACTTGGGTGCTTTGGATTTCGATAGTGATGGGAAACTCATAAACAATAGTCACGGGGAATCTTCATCAAGGTGTTGATTGGGATATGAGTTCGTTTTCCAAACCCAAGCTGAATTGTCATGTTGTGAAGTTGAAATGGAAGATATGGAGCAACAAAAGGAAACGGTAAAGAAAGGCAAACACTCCTTGCAAGGAAATCATGCGCTCAAATATAAGCAATTGGAGGTGAATTGAATTCACAAAGGATAAGCGCGGGATTCTTGATTAAGGTGACGATTAGAAGTAAAGGTCGAATTTCGAGGAGAGGTGTGGATGCTAACTCCGTGGACGTGGAAGAATTGGGGATCAAGAAATTACAATCTCGGATAGTGGAAGGTACTAGTGATTTACAAAGGGTCATAGAAATCTCGAAGACCGTGGGAAAGGCAAGGAATAATTACCAACTCAAAGTGACCTTGGGATCGGAAGAACGAGGAAAGCCACTGAACTAGCAACTTCCCACATTGGTGACAGGTTCCAAAACATTCATAGCACGTGCATCATACTCAGCATCAATTATTTATTCTTCTTTATTTATGTTCGTGCGTACAGTTCTATTTGATTTCGTTGCTCTAATGTGTTACTTAAATGCTTGATGTAAACGTGACACATGCATTGACATCTTTACCCGACATGCATTTTAGTGTTTACTTGATAGGAAGCTCTGGTACCTCAATTGTCAAGTATATCTTCGCTCGAACCATATCTGAGTTAAGGAAAAGGAAATAATGGGGTGGCACATGAAAAGAAAGACGTTTTGGGAAATAAAGAACTTTAGGTAAGGGGTAGGTTGGTGGAAGGAACTCCGAAGGAAAGTGAGATTAGATTTGGCTTCGGAGGGTTCGAATGGAATGAGAATAGAGGAAGTAGTTCCGCACCTCAAGAGGAGTAGAAGGGAAATGGAAAGGTGAAAACCTTGGGTCGTCATTGGGGTTAAAACCCTCTATAATGGAGGTGGCTCCTCAAGAATTTCAATGAGAGAAGGATTAATGGAGTTTTACATGTAAGGGAAAAAATTTTAAGGGGGAGAGCACGATCGACAGATAAATTGGAGGAAGGAAGTGGTGCTCGAAGAAATATGGCAGTAGTGACAATGGGGATGCAAATTGAAGAGGATCTGGAAATCCTAATGGTGATCATTGGAAATGAATAAGACTACTGTAATGGCTAAGTTGTTAAGAGAGAAGTTACGATGCCAAATTCGGGGGAAGATTTTTCGAGATATAAAGAAAAAGGGTTTATTGAACATTTTTATGTCTGGAATTCCGATCTGGGGGTAATGCAATTATACGGGAGTTTCTGTGACCTCCTAAGTTAGAATTAACAGGGGAAAATTGAATCAAGCTATTATATGAAGGGGGTCCGAGACAGTATTATTAAGTTATCGGTTATATCAAAGGTGATCCAGAAGGAAACTTAAGAAGGGACCAAATAGAAAAAGATGATAATTGGAAGATTACATCAAGCTTCAAGAACCATCAAGAACCTTCTGTCTTTGGTTAAGGAAATATGGGACCAGTTATCGAATATAACATTGAGGGGGGTCAAAGGGAATGAACGGACAATAGGAACGGAAGGTGGGAAAAGATTTATATTAAAAGAGACCATAAGAATAAACATCGTAAGGTCGGGATCGAATCATCAAGTTTACCAGAGTGGTTATCCTCGGGGATATGTTAAGCACCGATTTGGATAAGGATTGAAGAAGTTAGGTAGCAGTACAAGTTAGAAAGGATCTAAGAATATAATCCTTAAAGAATTCATCAATCGCTTCACCGGGGAACCCTGAAGAGGTTCAAGACAAGCTGGGCACTGAGTTACATTCAGGACAGATCATATCTTGGACAACGACAACTCACAAATCTGAATGTTGCAACTACGGTGAACGGTACTTATAGCCTTCATGATACATGCATCCACGCAAATTTGATTCAAATAATTTCTTTGTTATTTTTTCCGATTTCTTATCGTGTTAAATTACTTTGAATAATTGTTAATCAACGTGGGCGTTTACGTGATTTTAATTTTGGTTTTTGTGTGTGTTGCTTGGGAGTATTGGAGACTTCCTTGCTTTATTTTTGTCTGTAAGAGACGGGGATGCTCTTATTTTTGTTTGAGAGACGGGGTACTCTCTTTGCTTGCGAGAGACGGGGTTCTCTCATTGTTGTTGGAGAGACGGGGTTCTCTCATTGCTGCTCGAGAGATGGGGCTCTCTCCTTGTTGCTTGTGAGAGACGGGGAATCTCTCATTGTTTGTTTTCAGGCGTGTTGTGAATCCGAGGACGGATTCTTTTTAAGGGGGAGAGATTGTAACGCCCCGGTTTTTCGTTTTAGCTAATGTGTCATTTTTTCTTATCAATTGTGCAATTTAATTATTTAATTATATGAGTAATAGGTTTTAAATGTGTTATATTTGTTTTAAACTATAGACTGTTGTTTTTTTAATGTAATTCATTTTATTTTAATTTTATACTTAGTGTTTAATTTCTTAATGAAGGTTCCATGTTACCATAAATATTTCAGTAATTTCGTTAATTAATTTCAACATGTTATTAGTTGGCTTTAATTTATTTAAAATGGAATTTAAGTTTTAGTAATTAATTTATAACGTTTTAAATTCATTCATGCGCATGAGTGCTTTATTTGTGCTTCGTTCTTATATGTAATGATATCGGAATGTTATGGAAATTTAGTATGTCGTAAATATGTGTGTTATGAACATGTCTTTATGCTCAGTTTATGTTTTCGGATTCATTTGACGTGTTAACGAATTTAATTTGAATTGTGGAACCAAGTCGGGGGCTAACGAGCAATTAGCGCACCCTTGGTTCCGTACGTGATATCTTGAGCTCGGGAATTCGGATTCGAATTCCGTCACCTCCGTTGCCTTCGTATCGACGATTCGAAGACAATGGAATAAGCCTCATACGTTTTTGAAATCATTAAGACCTCCGAAATAGAACCGTAACAAGCAACTCATGCAAGAAGAGCTCTTTTTGTTGACTAGTCTTCATGGTGGGACCCTTAACACTCCTCTAACCTAACCATACCTTAAACCATGACTTTTTTACCTTGAGTTAAACCCCTTCTTCCCCCTTTTAGCAGCAAAAACCGATCCAAACGTTTCCCTTTTCTGCTGGAACTGATCGAGAGAGAGGGAGAGAAGAAAGGAAGAACAACCCTTGGCCATTCTTGTGATTTTGGAGCTCAAATCACCTCCCTTCTTCTTCCAATCTTCAAGGTATGAATATTTATGTCTTCAATACTCTATTATACTTGATTTCATCTACTTACAACATGAATTGGATCAGATTTGGTTAGGGTTTGAGTGATGAGATTGATATGAACTTTTAGGGATTTTTGTTCTTGTGACCTATTTACTTGTGTAGCTGATTTTCTTCCTTATACATGATTATATGAGCTTGTTTCTTGGCCTATTCCTTTCCTAACGGTTAGTATATGATTTTAGGAGGATTTTATCTCTTGACCCTTTGATAAAATTATGAGATATGGAGCTTCAAACTTGATGTTCAAAACTGCCTCCTATGTTTCGTGACTGCTGTGTGAAATTATGTGTTGTTGCTTGATCAAATGGTCTCCATTTCGTGTGACATTGCATGGAGTTGATGTACACTCATTTCTCTATATGTTAGCATTCATGTTGCAAGTATTTGGATCCATTTTAAGCCCCAAAACCGAAAGACATGGCCTGTTCTTATGCATGCTCCATGACAGACCTGCTGCTGTTATGTATGTGTGGTTGTTGGTCACCCTAATGTGCTTTAATTCGTGCCATTTTGCATATATATGATGTATATTAGTTTTTTAGTATGTTAGCATGCATTCCCTAAGGTTTCAGTTCCAAATTCAGCTCCTAAGTACTTGATCATGGCTTGATTGAAACAATAGGGCTCTTATGTACGATTTTGGCGACCCAGTTTTGCTGCATGATTTAGATGCCCTTAATGTGTGATTTAGATTTTTCACTCTAAATGAAATATGTTCCTTACATGCTAAATATGTTTTATATTAAGTTTCATGGCATTTGGAGTTGATTTGGTATGCTTTTGGATTGATTTTGTATGGGATTAGTTTTGCCGGTAAAGTCTTGTGTGCGTTTTGGTTCTGTACCATGACACCCCCGTGTCTCATTTACACTAAAATGTGAGACACGGGTGTGTCACACCTTCTGGGCATGTCTGTACTGAGCCACGGTCGTGGCTCAGTTTAGCTAAGGTTGGTGACACCCCCGTGTCCCTTCCCCTGAGCAGTCCTTGTTGATTCCTTTTCGGTTTTTGATTTGTTTCACCTCTTTAATGACTTTATCTCCTTTTGTGTTGAACTATGAACTTCTTTTGTTATGTGTTATGGGTATTGTGGTTTAATTTCATAGCTTTTGGATGAGGTTTAAAGTATGCTTTTGGTGAATTGCTATGACGTGGCTTGAGTGCTTCTATATGAAATATTAAGTACCTTCTTGCATCCTTTTGATGTCTTAAGTGATGCTCTTTGCCTTTTTTATTTATCATATTCAATGTAAACATGTTGAAAGGTATAATGTGACTATGGTTCCAAGATTTTGTTAGATATTGCTATGAATTATGAAGGATATGAAAAGATGGAACTTGAATGTATATGAACGTTTATAATATCTAACGAATGACTTGGATATATGAGTTAAATGCCTTAATAATGCACATGAACATTTTCATGACGTGATATCATGCTTGTCCATTTCCGTGCGCCATATATGGTTCATTTAGAGTCTTGAGTCTCACGAGCACGTCATGTTGTCTTTTGTACAGTTTATCTCCAGGGTGGAGAGATCTTGATCTTCCAAGCACTCGGTTACTCGTATCCTTGTATCGACTTGTTTCAGGTGAGGGTGTTTTTGTTTTAGCTATGTAACAAACCCTACAACCCTTATGTGAAAAGCTTTGGCCAAAACCTTATGATTACATATATATGTTACTTTTAAAGTAAAGTCATCGAGTAAATATTGATCGAGTAAACCCTTTTCAAATGATTTATGAATTATTGTTATGTTACTTATGAATTGATATGTTTGGCGAGACACATTTATGATTTATGATTGTACGGGCCCCGGGACATAGTATATGTGGCTAACCGAGGAAGCAAGGGCTGACGGGGATCCCATATACTAGTTCCAACCAATTACGGCGAAACGGACTTCGTCAAAGAGTTTTTGACGGGGAAACGCTAACCGGGCTTTGAGGCCTGATGAACCTCATAGCCGCATTGATATGATTGGGTGGTCGGGCCTTGCAAACCCGTCCACCATCGGAGGAAGAAGGTTGGAACTTATTTATGAATGATTATGATATGATTATGTTATGTTATGATTGTTATGCACCGTGCGGGAAGGCCGGGACACGGATTGCCCAAACGAATATGTTTTATGATATGATTTATGGTCTGTGTGTATTATGATATATTGCATGATCGCCTAATCAACATATTAATGATATTTGTCGTACACGATCGGAGTTTGGTTGGAGATTGTGCACGCTCACTCGCCGAGCCTTATGTATATGTATGATTTATGAATGTAATGAATTAATATGATTAGTCATAAAATCCGAGCATTAATTAATCATTCTCTTGCCCTTTTTGGGAACTAATTTCAAATAAAACCTTGTTCGGAATTTATGACTTGCATGTGCATGTTTTTATATATGTATTTCGCTCCTGCTCACTCAGTCTTCTAGAGACTGACCCTCTCGCTCCCCAACACTTTAGTGTGCAGGTTTGGCTTTGGAGTTTCGAGCTAGGCGGAGTTTTGTTGAGTTTGAGTTGGTCAAGTTAGGTTAGGAGAGTCTCTGCACTCACATATGTATTGGAATTATGTATGATTCAATTCTATAGTATCATGAACTTGAATATTTATGTAATTGTTAGTGAATTGCTTTTACTGGGTTTTGCTATTGATTAAAAGAGGCCTGAAGAGCCCAATTCTGGTTATGGTTTGTATGTTTGAACTCTGGCTTTACGTTGCATTATATTTTGTTGTCTGGTTATCATTGCAGGGTCTAGTTTCGCCTAGCTTAGGAAGGTTTTTATGTTTGTCTCTCGTTCGCTAGGGTTTGATACGGGTGCGGATTTACTATTTCGTTACTCGCGTTGAGCCATAGTGTGGGGGATGTGGTGCCTCACGTGCGGGGTGCTACACAAAAGCCCAGACTTAGACTCTATATGAACCAAACAAGATGCACGATGTTGCTCAACATGATCGTGGTTATGCATAAGTGTTCATGTTGTGCTTGGATAAGGTGTCGTGGTCATTCAAGGCATATCAATGCTCAACAAAGTTATATTTACAAGCAACCATCATGCAATTCCATATCCAAAGATGCACGATCAATTTAGGAAGTCAATGTATTCACAAAATGCATATTAAATCATCCAATGTCACATGGTTCAATTATAATATTAGAATTAAGCATCAAGTTCATGACGAGTTATAAAGTGCATAAGTAAGAGCAACTTGATCATATAAACATACAAGGTTGTTGTACGTAGATGGCATGCTTGATACAAATAAAGAGTGCATTTAATTCACTTAAGATCATACTTTACAACTTCACAACATGTTTGGTACACAAGCTCAAGTCACATTCCTTCATAAATATTACACTTACATCCCCTAAGTCATTTATAAAAGTTTAGAATTATTACATATACATCCCTTTAGTTGATTGCTAAGCATAATTGTTCATTTAAAGTGTTTACACAATTATTCAACTATGAAGTAATTACTTACAAGCATTACAATTATCAATTTATCGTAATTCATAATATACCATTTTTGAGTAGTAAGAGTAAATCAAGATATTACAATTCTAACTCCTATCATGCATCAAGTCTCAAGTTGTTCAAGCATATTTCATGTATCTCGATTTTATATTTGAAACACAATTTACAACAATCTTATAATTGAAAACGTCTCAAATTCATATAGAGAAATCACAACATGTTCGTTTTTCTAAAATATCATTCAAGTTCATTTAGTCACATAAGAGATTAGTTTCTAGATATTACACTAACACCCCTTCGTATCTAAACACATAACATAAATTCATCACATCGGGATTCAAATTGTAAATCGAAACATTCATGCATACCACAATTCATTCAATACATGTTTTCGTATACGATTGGAATACATCTCGATCAACAAACCAACAATAACCAATTTATTTGCACTTAAAACAATTAATTCAAATAATCACAATTACACAAAATAATTCGTATTAAATAGATCGAGTGTCCGATTAACGAACGGAAAGTGGCGTTGAACTCACCACTACGAGACAAACATTCTGACCAGACGCCGCCGGAACGCCACCACTGTAGCTGCCGGAATTTGGCCGAACTGCCGCCGAAGGTCGCCGGAAAAATCCCAAAAAATCAGTCCTGAATGAAGTCTTCGTTCCCGTTCCGAATCCTCGATCAATTTCTGGAAATTCCAAGTCAATCTCCTCCAATTTCAGATCTAAGAACACGAAAATCCTAAAATCTTCAAACTCAAATTACTTCCAAACCGGTGAACCAAAATGCGATCCGAAAGAGGCGTTGTCTTACCCATGACGAGCACTTCGAAAGCCCTAAGGTAGCTCGCCGGAAAAATCCTCGGAGCTAGCGCCGCCCCTATGCCGCCGCGATCCACCGCCAATCGGCTAAATCTGGAGTCGCGTGATCACAGGCTACTAGTTCTCGTCGTTCCGAACAACTTTCGTGAAGAGCCCGAGGCCAAAAGATGGCCGGAAAAGGCCCCCGTTGGTCGCCGAATATTCTTCCGCCGCCACGTCGCCGGAACCACCACCTACGGCCAAGATCTGGTGAAATTGTTGCCGGAAATGAACTCAGGAGGTCGAACAACCTTGAAAACCATCAAGCCCCGTCGAAAAACACTGCCGGAAGCGGCGGAATGGCGCCGCTACAGTAACTCACGCCGCCACCGCGAGCTTCAGGCAGCGCGTGCGGAGCCTTCAGGGCTCCGATGGCCGCGCCGCCGCCGTCAAACGAAGCGCCGGGATGTCCTTTTTCTGGGCATGTGGCGCGTGCATCAAGAAGATGGCCGGAAACAGCCGCGAAGGCCGGCGAAGTGGCGGCGGTCTGACAGCTCCGCCGCTGTTACTGAAAACCGGCCATAACTCCACCACCGTTCGTCTTTAGGCCGTGAAATTGGTACTCTTGCGTACGTTTCGTCGAGATAATCGAAATAGAATATTCGTTTGTTGAATTCCGTCGAGAAACGATCGAGTTATTGGCTCGTAACCGAAGCCGCGCATTGTGACCCCGGGAGAGAGTGGGGGAGAGTAGAGAGAGAAAAGAGAGAGAGAGAGAGAAAGGAGATTGGGAGAAATGTGTCTTGTACACAAGCTTTATACTACCGGGTATCCTTATCGCCTAGCAAAGAGCAATATCGCGTACAAATAATCGAAAATAAAATTGGTAAGGTTACGAATAAACATTCAAGCTCCGAATTAATTTTATAAAGTGAAATGAAAGAGAGAGATTTACCAGTTAGAGTTTAATTCAATTTAATTTTAGAAACCTTTCTTACAATTTAACGACACTTCGTAAACATATGATTGACAATTAATCTCAAGGAATTCAAGTAAACCGAAATTAAATAAGTTAAGCAACATGATGGATTTAAAAGCAACTTGACAATTATTTCATGGAATAAATTTGAATTAAATCAAATTAGACAGTTAGGGTTAAATATACGCGTAATTAATCAAGTTGACAATTAATCTTAGAATAATTCGAATGAACACATATTAAATTGAATTTACATTTAATCACATAATTCAAGAACTCTTAAATTAAACACACACAAGTGTAGAGACTTACTTGTTAATACCGTCAGGACGCCCTTCGAGAAAACGGGGCGTCACAACGTTCCCCCATCAAGAGAACCTGGTCCCCAGGTTCCACTGCTAAAATATAGATCCTCGAGTTGTAGTGCTCCAACACTTCTCCCGAACTCGCGTGAGATCATAACTCTAATGGTGAGGCTTACTCCTGTCATCTACACCGAACCTCCTTTAGGATGTCTTTTTAGCGTCGAGGTCCGTGTGAGTACTTGATCCGTTAGTTGTTTCGAACTCGGTCGGTCATTCCCATGATCGGATAGCTGCAACTGCACCCAACCTCGATGTCGTCTCAGATGCACCACTTGCTACCCGTAGTCAGATCAACGCGTAACGCAACCACAACAAACGAGAGAGAATCCCATCTCTCAACACTTAAGTGAGAGAGCCCCGTCCCTCAGCACCCACAAGAGAGAGAACCCCTTCTCTCGAGCACATATAAAAGAGAGAACCCCGTCTCTCAAGCACATATAAAAGAGAGAACCCCGTCTCTCAAGCACATAATCGAGAGAACCCCGTCTCTCAACCTAAGTCGGGCAGAGTCCAACATCTCCCAACATTCTAGTTTGAGAAAATCCAGCATTCCTCAAACCCCTAGATTCAAGAGAATCCAGCATCCCTGAATATCTAAGTACAAGAGAATCCAACATCTCTCGTGCACAAAACTTAGAAAGATTCCAACATCTTTCTACCACATAAATAGAGAGAATCCTACATCTCTCCAACACGTAAAAAGAGGGAACCTAAGGTCTCTCTTGCACATAAATCTACTGATCAGTTATTCATACATACACACATCATAGTAAAACTTGGCGAAAAGTATGCGATGCATGTTTGGTGTACCTTATACAACTGATATCGGTGTCCCTTGAGTATAGATTCAACGCTCATACCTCAAATCAAGGGGGATATCGCGATGGAATCCCTATAAAACAAGGTGACAGTACGTATGTATGTTATATGAGAAGTTAGTGAGCAATCAAGAGAGTTTTAAATCACATAGGCACGAATAGTTCACATAAGTACATAACTCATTCATTCCAGCACAGTTCATAACAAGTAGAAATTTCAAGTTACAAATACTAGATCAGGTATCCAAGTTATCACAATTAAAATAGCAGTAGTCATCAACCACATCAAGTAAAACAAGGTAAGAGTATTTAAACGATGCATGTATGGAAATGCCATGAATGTTTGGCGTACCGTTAACCGACGTGTAAAAATCTTGACAAGAAAATCAAAATGAAGCAGTAGAAGTTGATTAAGCCGACAATGATGCAACTTCTTCGTCTTGAATCCTCTTTGGTTGAAGAGATGATCCAACAAGCATGCCCATCCTCCAACTCTCTACTAAACTGTAACCCCTGGCTCAACCAGAATCATCCTCGGTTCCTACCAGAATTCTGATTTATATGTTAACCCTAGTCTGCTCGTTCTCAAGGAATCCCACAATTCAATTGCAAATCCGAAATTTGTCTTTGAGCTATGCTGGACGATCATGATGTTAAGCATTTCCCAAGGTAAGTCATGGCACACGATTCTGAAACGTGAATAAGGTCATGAATCTTTTTGAGTGAAGAGGTAACCCAACAAGCATGCTTATAATCCAACTCTCTACCAGACCGTAGTCCTTGTTCCACCACAATCATCTTTGGTTCCCACCAAGAATCCTAATTCATGTGTGAAACCTTAACCTGTTCATCTTCAAGAAATTGCCCATAAATCGGTCGTCAATCAAAAATCTATCTCAGAGCTAAGTTAGGCGCTAGTGGTATTAATCATTTCCCAAAGCAATCCATGGTATATGATTCTAAAACTTGAATAAAATCTTTTGGCATCTATGTGATCCATTCCCATCTCAGTAGAATCTTCCATCTTATCTTGTAGAAACACCCAAAGAGCTAACAACCAATCTTCTCTTGTCATTTGTTAACTCTAAACGGCACCAAAACCTTCAACACTCACTGATGGTTTGTAGCTCGTTGCTTAAGTAACATGGTTACCTATCCACATCCCTTGAACTTGATCGGATCTTATTTGATCGGATTCTTCTACATTAACTCGTTTCCATCAACAAGGTGACTACTTTCGGATGAACGAATCCTCAAGGTTAAAATTCGTCAAACTTCACCTTTCAATTGACTTTAAGATAGTAAGTCAATATAGCAAATCTCGTTCCTGCAACTCTGAACCTTTTCATGAACATTGATCTTGGTAAAGAATCCTTTCATCTACGAATTATGGTATGTTTTCGTTGTAGTACCAATAGGAGGTGTTGACGGAGGGAAATCTTAGTGTTGACTCATAGGGCACCCTGAAATTCAAACACCAAATTCGATGCATGCGGGTTAAAGATGCAAATGAAATGTAACACGCATATCACGTAAATGCAACAATTAGTTGCAATTTATAAAGCACATAAAATAAGATGTTGCATAATCAAAGTCATAATGTGCACACAATCATATAATCACGAAATAATTCATGTCGAAGGATCAAAATATCAAGTCAAACAAATGCAATGCGCAGTTATTCCTATGCCGTACTACCTAGACAGACTCAACACGACTCAAGAGCTCGGTTTTGCAACCTAGAGCTCTGATACCACTTAAGGATGTAACACCCCAAACGGAGGATGCTACATCCCCCGCACTATGACCCAGACCCGGTCACGAAATGGATAGTCCATGCCCGAATCCGAATCAAAGCGAACGGGAGACCAACTCACACACTAGGCTAGGCGGATCTAACTCGATAGACTCAGAGCGCGGAAGCAATTTAAACATTCAAACAAGATAGCGGAAGCAATTAAATCAACGTACAAAATAAGTGACGGGTTCAACTAGCATAGATACCTAGTCCCGAATCTCAAATCATCGGAACGTAATAAAAAAATATAAGTATCAGCAGAATAGCTAATTACATCCAAATACTAGTATACTAACCCCACACGGGTATAAGTCTAAGTAGAGCATAAAATATAATCTCCAAAAGTGAAATAAGAATACATAACATAAATAGAGTATGTGGCAAATGCATCTTAACACCAACTAAACCAACAAGTGTGACCCAGAAGACTCACATCCGCCTAACTCAAGCCCAAAAGAAACCTGCAACTAAAAGATAAAATGAGGTGTCAGTCAACTAACTGAGTGAGGGGGCTAACGCACACCCACTGTATATATATAGAGCACAACACATAACAGAAGGGTGAACTCATGAACCGGGGATAGGTGTTGCATACCAGAACATTTCAAAACAACCCAAAATAGATATAGGTATAAGTTTAGAAACCATTTTCAGAAAGACACTACCCCGATTCATAATTCCCAGACAGAACAGAACATATGCTCGGTGAGCACGAGCTTCCAACCTTTACTCCTCAGAACAGATCAAAACATAAACACAAAATCCAATCCAACCGTCACACCAATGATGGAGGGGATGTACCGTCCCCAAACCATCCAGAACAGACAAACCCTCAAGGGGTAGCGAACCCACAAGAGTCCTCCCCGGCTGTACATCGAAGGCTCAAGATATCACGCCTCCCCTATCTCCCTAAGTCGCGGAATGATATCTCAAATGGAGACTATGCACAGGTCGAGCCCTGACGGCCCTATACCTTCCCAGGGATTCCTTACCCATAGCTCCTCGGATCCATAACAGAACAGATACCATATGTCATGGCTAACTCGCTACAGAACAGATCATAACATAACATAACTTTTCAAAACAGCTTACTTATGCTTTCATATCTAATTTTTCCAAAACAGAATTGATTCACAAGGTCATAAACATATCATATCCAACACATACGTATTTATAATAAGATATACTCGCATGCAAGGGTTGAAATCAGCATGTAAAGGCCATAGGTCGCATAACTATACAAAATCCTAAACCTCACCTCGTGAAAGTAGAGTCTGAGAGTGTGAAGGGCCAAACACTCTAAACCTCGGGCCCACCGGCACCACCAAACTCTATGACAAGACATACAGAAGCCCAGACTTAGACTCTATATGAACCAAACAAGACGCACGACGTTCCTCAACATGATCGTGGTTATGCATAAGTGTTCATGTTGTGTTTGGATAAGGTGTCGTGGTCATTCAAGGCATATCAATGCTCAACAAAGTTATATTTACAAGCAACCATCATGCAATTCCATATCCAAAGATGCACGATCAATTTAGGAAGTCAATGTATTCACAAAATGCATATAAAATCATCCAATGTCACAGGGTTCAATTATAATATGAGAATTAAGCATCAAGTTCATGACGAGTTATAAAGTGCATAAGTAAGAGCCACTTGATCATATAAACATACAAGGTTGTTGTACGTAGATGGCATGCTTGATACAAATAAAGAGTGCATTTAATTCACTTAAGATCAGACTTTACAACTTCACAACATGTTTGGTACACAAGCTCAAGTCACATTCATAGTTTCATAAATATTACACTTATATCCCCTAAGTCATTTATAAAAGTTTAGAATTATTACACATACATCCCCTTAGTCGATTGCTAAACATAATTGTTCATTTAAATTGTTTATACAATTATTCAACTAGGAATTAATTACTTACAAGCATGACAATTATCAATTTATCGTAATTCATAATATACCATTTTTGAGTAGTAAGAGTAAATCAAGATATTACAATTCTAACTCCTATCATGCATCAAGTCTCAAGTTGTTCAAGCATCTTTCATGTATCTCGATTTTATATTTGAAACACAATTTACAACAATCTTATAATTGAAAACGTCTCAAATTCATATAGAGAAATCACAACATGTTCGTTTTTCTAAAATATCATTCAAGTTCATTTAGTCACATAAGAGATTAGTTTCTAGATATTACACTAACACCCCTTCGTATCTAAACACATAGCATAAATTCATCACATCGGGATTCAAATTGTAAATCGAAACATTCATGCATATCACAATTCATTCAATACATGTTTTCGTATACGATTGGAATAGATCTCGATCAACAAACCAACAATAACCAATTTATTTGCACTTAAAACAATTAATTCAAATAATCACAATTACACAAAATAATTCATAATAAATAGATCGAGTGTCCGATTAACGAACGGAAAGTGGCGTTGAACTCACCACTACGAGACGAACATTCTGACCAGACGCCGCCGGAACGCCACCACTGTAGCTGCCGGAATTTGGCCGAACTGCCGCCGAAGGTCGCCGGAAAAATCCCAAAAAATAAGTCCTGAATGAAGTCTTCGTGCCCGTTCCGAATCCTCGATCAATTTCTGGAAATTCCAAGCCAATCTCCTCCAATTTCAGATCTAAGAACACGAAAACCCTAAAATCTTCAAACTCAAATTACTTCCAAACCGGTGAACCAAAATGCGATCCGAAAGAGGCGTTGTCTTACCCATGACGAGCTCTTCGAAAGCCCTAAGGTAGCTCGCCGGAAAAATCCTCGGAGCTAGCGCCGCCGCTATGCCGCCGCGATCCGCCACCAATCGGCCAAATCTGGAGTCGTGTGATCATAGGCTACTAGTTCTCGTCGTTCCGAACAACTTTCGTGAAGAGCCCGAGGCCAAAAGATGGCCGGAAAAGGCCCCCGAATATTCTTCCGCTACCCACGTCGCCGGAACCACCACCTATGGCCAAGATCTGGTGAAATTTTTGCCGAAAATGAACTCAGGAGGTCGAACAACTTTGAAAACCATCAAGCCCCGTCGAAAAACACCGCCGGAAGCGGCGGAATCGCGCCGCTACAGTAACTCACGCCGCCGCCGCGAGCTTCAGGCGGCACGTGCGGCGCCTTCGCGGCTCCGATGGCCGCGCCGCCACCATCAAACGAAGCGCCGGGATGTCCTCTTTCTGGGCATGTGGCGCGTGCATCAAGAAGATGGCCGGAAACCGCTGCGAAGGCTGGCGAAGTGGCGGCGGTCTGACAGCTCTGCCGCTGCTACTGAAATCCGCCCATTACTCCACCACCGTTCGTCGTTAGACCATGAAATTGGTTGTAACGCCCCGATTTTCAGACAATCAGGTACGCTCGACACGTGTGGGTTTCGAGCGTTAGGATTTTATTTTATTAATTTCGTTTAATTGATTTAAACGTGTTATATTAATTCTTATAAATTGGTTTCAACATGATTACGTGAAAATTATATGATATTCGTTTCTAATTGAGAATTCTTGTATGAGTGGAATTTAATGGTTACATGAATTAATTGTCCAAATTGTATTAATTGTATAAGTGTCCTTAATTGTCCAATTCCTTTTCTTTAAGGACCAAATTGCATGAAAATGTTAAAGGACCTAATTGCTCATTTCCAAACTTGATATACTTAATTGCATGACTTACAAACATTAGGGATTTAGTTGCAAAAATTATATCTCTTCAAGAGATATATCGATACATGCTTCCCTTTCATCATTTTCATTCCTTTTCATCCCAAAATCATCATCCTTTCTTTCTCTTTTCTACCGAGCCAAAAACATCAAGGAAGGGAGAGGAGATTTCCATCAAATTCATCAAGTTTTCCATGAAATTCCATGCTTTGGGAGCTCAATCATCTAGTTGCATCATCTTCTTCCTTCTTTTCCATATTCAAGGTATATATGAGCATATGGGGGATTCTTGATTATAGTTCTTGAAGCTAGGGTTTATGATTCAAGCTTGATAATTCATGTATTTGGTGTTAGAACCATGATTAGGAGCCTTAGGCTTGAATTCCAAGTATAATTCTTGAAGAATATGAGATTATATGATAAATTTGTATATATGCTAAAGTTGGTGATTATGGAGATTAAAGCATGAATTATGTGTTTTGGTGGCATACTAATGTATATTGAACATGTATACATGCATATTTCCAAGAATCCTTGCATGTTGTGATGAATTTGGAAGGTTTGGGGATGCTTGGTTTTGTCCCGAGAGCATCCCCTGTTTTGCTCTGTTCTTTGTTCTTCCTGCGTAACTGGAACGGCCATTCCCGTTCCCTTTGTAAGTAGGGAACGGCCGTTCCCATTGTTTGAATGATTTGCTTGGCGGCGAGGACGGGAACGCCCGTTCCCATTTTGGCTTGCAAGCCGGAACGGCCGTTCCCATCTTCGGGAGCCGCTTCGGGACTGGGGAACGGCCCTTCCCATTTTGTACTAAAGCCCGGAACGGCCGTTCCCAGGCCACTGGAAGTGCAGAAAGTTTCTGCACAAAATTACAATTTCAGCCCCTCGTTCCAATGGCTTATTTGATCCCGAATTGCTATTATATGATTGATTATATGTCGATACAACATGTTTTCATGCTACATTGTGTATTGCTCGATGTTTCGTGTATAATTGTGCCGTGCGTCGTTTTATGGAATAACTTGCTTGAATTATAGTCTCATGCACGTACATTGTCCCGTTTCTTGTCCAGTTGTTCTCCAGGGCGGAGATTATGGTCATGAGCACGTTCACGCATTCACGAGTCGTGTGTCGCCTGTCAGGTGAGGTTTAATTTCTAGTTATATAGAACCCGTATAACCTTTACGTGATTGTTTTAGCCAAAAGGTATTTATACTTATACTTTCATGAAATCAATTATCGTTTCAAGTTATATTATTGTTCATGAAGTAAGCAAGTAAAGCATGTTAGTATTCACGAATCAAGCATGTCATGTTCATGATTGCAAGCAAGGGTGTTCTCTTGGCCAGGTCCTCCTTAGTGGGGGCGCTGGATTGGTTCTCGTGCCAATGATTGTCCGTCCAATCACAAGATGAACAATACCCTACCGTGTACGTGTGTTCTCTTGGCCAGGTTCTCCTCAGTGAGGGCGCTGGATTGGTCCTCGTGCCAATGGTTGTCCGTCCAACCACAAGAAGAACAAAGCCCTATTGTGTACCCGTGTTTCCCCTGACCAGGTCCTTCTGAGTGAAGGGCGCTGGATTGGTTTCGTGCCAATGATTGTCCGTCCAATCACAGGAGGAATAAACCCTATCATGTTACAAGCACGCCATGTAGTGATTGCATGATTCCATTCCATGAATGTGCTAAGTAAATACAATACATGATTGCATGATAATTGAATCGCGTGATCACCTAATGATTAACAAGCAAGCAAGCATGTTTACTAATTGCGTGAAAATGAACTAGTGATTAATATTGATAGTTGTATTCTTGGGCGAAGCCAGGTATTATTAACTGTATAATTATCTTTTATAAACCTTTACCCGAGAATATGACTTGCATGTTACCTGCATTAATATATATGTAAACCCCTCACTCGGTCTTCACAGACTGACACCTCCACCTTTCAGGTTATTGCAGGTGCGTGCTAGGCGGGAAGTGAGTCGAGTCCAGTCATTAGAGTTGAGTCAGACACGGTGCATTTATTTGATTATTTATTTATTGCCCGAGAAATTATGTTTACAGTTATATGTTATTATTTATTTAGGAGATGATAATGTATTGATATGTAAAATTTGAACATACTCTGGTCGGTAATTGAGAAATGTCATGATTGGATAAATAGAAATAGTTGATAATGTTATGTTATGCTTCCGCTTTATTATCACATGTTCGAGTATCCCGCCTAGCTTGTCGAGTATTGCATAGTCACCCGTTCGCTATAGTTTTGATTTATGTATGGACTTTCCATTTCATACGTGGATCGATGCTATAGTGCGGGGGTGTGGCACCTCCACGTGTCAAGGGGTGCTACATCTAAGGTGGTATCAGAGCCCGGTTTCAAAACCGAGGTTCTAGTGTCGTGTCGTGTCAAGTTTAGGTCGTACGGCATAGGAATTTCTTGATAATTTGAGAGTTTTGCATATTATTTGAAATTATTTGGATACTTGGATTTCTTGAATTACCTGAAATACTTGATACTTTGTAACTTGTATTGATTCATGCTAATGATTGCCAATTGGGTGACCCTGAATTGCTGGAAGTTATGTGACCAACGTGTTTATTTTAAACATTGATGAAATACTTGTTTCAATTTATGTTAAATTCTTGTTATCCGCATCAATTATGTGACAATTAAGTGACTCGAACACGTTTCACCCACATGCATTTATTTGCAAAGCAAGTTGTGAGTGACAGGTTTTGTAAAGGTATGAATCAAGGCTGAAGAATTTGAAAACTTAGAAGGCTGATCAACCGCTTGGATCAAGTTGCAACTCGGTCAAGCGAGAATGAACACCGGGATCAAGCTCAACGTTACTACGGTGCCAGGTTCTTCAATGCATTCATAAGCACGTGCATCATAATTGTTAATTAAATTGTTTCTCATTTATAAATATTGTTTCCTACTTGATGTCTTGGATGCATGTTCAAATTATTCACATTATTTATATTCCCTTACTTGTAAGAATATTTTTGAAACGATATAATTGTTTTAATATGTTGCATTTTAAATTGATAGTAATGTGTGTATTGACATTTTAACCATCATGCATTATTTAGTGTTTATTGTCAATAGGCTCTCCCTATGTTCTGCACAATCTCTGCTCTTATTTCTACTAATTTGAATTTAAAGAAGAGATTTCTGAATTATCGGGTATCGGTTTGGGAACCGAGTCATATAAATTTTGCTTGAAGCTTGGAAATGTTTGGGATTGTGAGAAGTATTGGTTCGGAATTTAGTAGGAGCCGGGGTATGAAGTAAATATTGGGAATTTTGGGAAACTGGAAAATGATGATAAGTTCAAGCAGATAAATGTTCAGTGGGTTTTCAACCTTCAGGAATGGCGCAGTATTTTGGGAATTCAGTACGGGTAGGAGAAAGAACGTTCTTGCTTTGGATTAGGATGATAGCTTGACAGATATCAATTTTAAACGCAGTAGAGGATAAACACAGGACATGGCATCTTCATGAATAGCAGAAGGGGTATCGGATATTGAAGAATTTCTAAAATCAAATTAAGTGGTGACAGTCAGGGAGCTTCAAGTTGAGTATGTTGATAACGGAAAGAATTAGAAAAGAATCATCAATTAACATTTTGAGTAACGGCCAATGGAGCGAGGAAGAGGTTATGGGAATTAAGTCAGCAGAGAAGCTTGCAAGTGGAAAAGGGTAAGAAAATTTACATTTTCTTAAGGGGGAGAGCCGGTCTGGAAGTAAGCTTAAATCAGAAGCTAGATAGCACTCACAAAAGTTGGAATTTTAAAAGAATCAATTCTTTCTGGAAACCTCTATCAGAACCATGTGGAAGAAGTTTTCAATAAGTTAAGCTTTCCTCCCTTTTACACAAAGAAAAGTCCCATCATCGACAGTACTTCGTTCTATTATCATTTTCAGGAAAGCGGGTACACTGTCTGCAATCCTCCGACAACCTCAGGATATCATTTGACTCAGTAAATAGAAAAGGATTCAGTTGGGCGATGTCCGGAACCAATCTCAAGCTTTGGTAGGGTAACTCCGACAAGAGTTTTCTTACGAAGTTGTTACTTGTACCCTAGAGATGTTTGGGAATGCTCATCGTGCTTCCATTCGTGTGGTTGCCGTCGCCTCCATGAATACACCAGTTTACTATAAACATTTCAGAGAAATGGAAGCTTGAGCGATCCTTTCTTCCAAGATATTTCGCGGAGTGTTGGGTATGTTATCAAATTTCAGGGATCACATGGAAGAAGTGTTACTAGGACTTGATTTCTTCGGTATCTATGCAAGTGTGCTTGCTGAATTACTCTCACGGGATGACGACCTTGATTCCTTTATTGCAAATACCCGCCGTATTGTTAACTAAGGGAGTAAGAGCTCAACTTTCAGATTGCAAACAAGGAGTCAGGAATGTTGCTTCGGGAAAAGGTTTACTTTAATCACTGAGGTCGGAGAAATGGTAACACCTGTTTTCTCTGCTCGTTAGACAGGAGCTTGCTTGGAACACAAAGCCAGTCTTTTAAGCTTGAACGGGAAATTCCACTCTCACAAGAATATCAGAGTGTTTTCAATTCTGGAATCGGAAAGTAATGTGGGAATCAGTGCAAGAATGGTTTAACCGGCAATTCTGTAATTCAGACGGGTCTGAAGATGTGGTGATTAATGATGATTTACGGATTATGTTAGAAAATAGCACAATAACGGAAAGGGCTATCAAGAATGGGAATAGCGAACCGTAGTGATGCAGAGCGGGAAAATCTCAACTAAGGAATCAACTTTTCAACCGAATTAACTCCGTTCCGGAACGTCAATCCTCGGTGAACGGTACACCTAATCATGCATACCACGCGCATCATTATTTTATCATTATCATTATTCTGTTAATTCTATATATGACTCCTTGTTGTTATTAATTGTTTATTATTAATTCGTTAGTCTTGTATATGATTCCTTGTTTATTAATAATTGTTACGTGAACGATTACTTGCATAAACGATAATTTTATCTGATCCCTGTGCATTAATTGAAAATATGTACCTAAGTGCTCGCTTGAATTTTATTTCGTGTGCGTGAGAGACGGGGATTCTCTCAGGGTTGTCAGGAGACGGGGGTTCTCTTGTTACTTGCTCGAGAGACGGGGTTCTCTCGTTAACTGTTTAAGAGACGGGGCACTCTCAGTATTTCTACTACTTGTCAACTTGTTTTAGTGGAAGGTTAGACTTTCTTTCGAGTGATTAGACTCCGGAAAGTTGAGGGTCGTGATCTCAACCATTGGAAGACTTTGTGGAATGAAGACCTCTTTCAAACTAATCCCTGATGGGGAATAGCTAACCCGCGTGGGATGAACGTGTAAGAGCCAATTAAATTCCAGGAATTCAGGACATGGAATCCGAGGACGGATTCTCTTAAGGGGGAGAGAGTTGTAACGCCCCGATTTTCAGACAATCAAGTACGCTCGACACGTGTGGGTTTCGAGCGTTAGGATTTTATTTTATTAATTTCGTTTAATTGATTTAAACGTGTTATATTAATTCTTATAAATTGGTTTCAACATGATTACGTGAAAATTATATGATATTCGTTTCTAATTGAGAATTCTTGTATGAGTGGAATTTAATGGTTACATGAATTAATTGTCCAAATTGTATTAATTGTATAAGTGTCCTTAATTGTCCAATTCCTTTTCTTTAAGGACCAAATTGCATGAAAATGTTAAAGGACCTAATTGCTCATTTCCAAACTTGATATACTTAATTGCATGACTTACAAACATTAGGGATTTAGTTGCAAAAATTATATCTCTTCAAGAGATATATCGATACATGCTTCCCTTTCATCATTTTCATTCCTTTTCATCCCAAAATCATCATCCTTTCTTTCTCTTTTCTACCGAGCCAAAAACATCAAGGAAGGGAGAGGAGATTTCCATCAAATTCATCAAGTTTTCCATGAAATTCCATGCTTTGGGAGCTCAATCATCTAGTTGCATCATCTTCTTCCTTCTTTTCCATATTCAAGGTATATATGAGCATATGGGGGATTCTTGATTATAGTTCTTGAAGCTAGGGTTTATGATTCAAGCTTGATAATTCATGTATTTGGTGTTAGAACCATGATTAGGAGCCTTAGGCTTGAATTCCAAGTATAATTCTTGAAGAATATGAGATTATATGATAAATTTGTATATATGCTAAAGTTGGTGATTATGGAGATTAAAGCATGAATTATGTGTTTTGGTGGCATACTAATGTATATTGAACATGTATACATGCATATTTCCAAGAATCCTTGCATGTTGTGATGAATTTGGAAGGTTTGGGGATGCTTGGTTTTGTCCCGAGAGCATCCCCTGTTTTGCTCTGTTCTTTGTTCTTCCTGCGTAACTGGAACGGCCATTCCCGTTCCCTTTGTAAGTAGGGAACGGCCGTTCCCATTGTTTGAATGATTTGCTTGGCGGCGAGGACGGGAACGCCCGTTCCCATTTTGGCTTGCAAGCCGGAACGGCCGTTCCCATCTTCGGGAGCCGCTTCGGGACTGGGGAACGGCCCTTCCCATTTTGTACTAAAGCCCGGAACGGCCGTTCCCAGGCCACTGGAAGTGCAGAAAGTTTCTGCACAAAATTACAATTTTAGCCCCTCGTTCCAATGGCTTATTTGATCCCGAATTGCTATTATATGATTGATTATATGTCGATACAACATGTTTTCATGCTACATTGTGTATTGCTCGATGTTTCGTGTATAATTGTGTCGTGCGTCGTTTTATGGAATAACTTGCTTGAATTATAGTCTCATGCACGTACATTGTCCCGTTTCTTGTCCAGTTGTTCTCCAGGGCGGAGATTATGGTCATGAGCACGTTCACGCATTCACGAGTCGTGTGTCGCCTGTCAGGTGAGGTTTAATTTCTAGTTATATAGAACCCGTATAACCTTTACGTGATTGTTTTAGCCAAAAGGTATTTATACTTATACTTTCATGAAATCAATTATCGTTTCAAGTTATATTATTGTTCATGAAGTAAGCAAGTAAAGCATGTTAGTATTCACGAATCAAGCATGTCATGTTCATGATTGCAAGCAAGAGTGTTCTCTTGGCCAGGTCCTCCTTAGTGGGGGCGCTGGATTGGTTCTCGTGCCAATGATTGTCCGTCCAATCACAAGATGAACAATACCCTACCGTGTACGTGTGTTCTCTTGGCCAGGTTCTCCTCAGTGAGGGCGCTGGATTGGTCCTCGTGCCAATGGTTGTCCGTCCAACCACAAGAAGAACAAAGCCCTATTGTGTACCCGTGTTTCCCCTGACCAGGTCCTTCTGAGTGAAGGGCGCTGGATTGGTTTCGTGCCAATGATTGTCCGTCCAATCACAGGAGGAATAAACCCTATCATGTTACAAGCACGCCATGTAGTGATTGCATGATTCCATTCCATGAATGTGCTAAGTAAATACAATACATGATTGCATGATAATTGAATCGCGTGATCACCTAATGATTAACAAGCAAGCAAGCATGTTTACTAATTGCGTGAAAATGAACTAGTGATTAATATTGATAGTTGTATTCTCGGGCGAAGCCAGGTATTATTAACTGTATAATTATCTTTTATAAACCTTTACCCGAGAATATGACTTGCATGTTACCTGCGTTAATATATATGTAAACCCCTCACTCGGTCTTCACAGACTGACACCTCCACCTTTCAGGTTATTGCAGGTGCGTGCTAGGCGGGAAGTGAGTCGAGTCCAGTCATTAGAGTTGAGTCAGACACGGTGCATTTATTTGATTATTTATTTATTGCCCGAGAAATTATGTTTACAGTTATATGTTATTATTTATTTAGGAGATGATAATGTATTGATATGTAAAATTTGAACATACTCTGGTCGGTAATTGAGAAATGTCATGATTGGATAAATAGAAATAGTTGATAATGTTATGTTATGCTTCCGCTTTATTATCACATGTTCGAGTATCCCGCCTAGCTTGTCGAGTATTGCATAGTCACCCGTTCGCTATAGTTTTGATTTATGTATGGACTTTCCATTTCATACGTGGATCGAGGCTATAGTGCGGGGGTGTGGCACCTCCACGTGTCAAGGGGTGCTACATTGGTACTCTTGCGTACGTCTCGTCGAGATAATCGAAATGGACTATTCGTTTGTTGAATTCCGTCGAGAAACGATCGAGTTATTGGCTCGTAACCGAAGCTGCGCATAGTGACCCCGGGAGAGAGTGGGGGAGAGGAGAGAGAGAAAAGAGAGAGAGAGAGAGAAAGGAGATTGGGAGAAATGTGTCTTGTACACAAGCTTTATACTACCGGGTATCCTTATCGCGTAGCAAAGAGCAATATCGCGTACAAATAATCGAAAATAAAATTGGTAAGGTTACGAATAAACATTCAAGCTCCGAATTAATTTTATAAATTAAAATGAAAGAGAGAGATTTACCAATTAGAGTTTAATTCAATTTAATTTTAGAAACCTTTCGTACAATTTAACGACACTTCGTAAACACATGATTGACAATTAATCTCAAGGAATTCAAGTAAACCGAAATTAAACAAGTTAAGCAACATGATGGATTTAAAAGCAACTTGACAATTATTTCATGGAATAAATTTTAATTAAATCAAATTAGACAGTTAGGGTTAAATATGCGCGTAATTAATCAAGTTGACAATTAATCTTAGAATAATTCGAATGAACACATATTAAATTGAATTTACATTTAATCACATAATTCAGGAACTCTTAAATTAAACACACACAAGTGTAGAGAATTACTTGTTAATATCGTCAGGACGCCCTTCGAGAAAACGGGGCGTCACAGTCTCGCCTAACCTTAGGAGGTTGTGGAAGGGCGTTTCTTTCTCTTGAGCCGGTGGAAGTAACCGCCAAAGGTTTCAAGGAAATGATTAAGCCTTGTCTCGTGTGAATTTGATCGATAGTTAGGGCCGTCAACCCTTCTACCACCCAGAGAAAGGATGGTTTATGAATTTAGTTTTGGTTATGTCTTTGTTTGTGGGAGTTGGAGGATTGACTCGTACTCGCCGAGTTGTGTGAATTTGTATGATCTATAAAATGGGGATAGATTTCTAAATATCTAAAACTTGACATTTTTGGCCTATGGCCTTTATTTTCTATAAGTATATATATATATTCTACCACGGGAAAATGCTTTAGCTTGCAAAAACCAATCCCGGTTTATGGATCTCTTTATGATTTGATTATGTGTTTTGCTCTATATGTATTATGTGTGCGTGTGTTAACCCTAGTCACTAGGACTAACCCTCGTTGTTTTCCCCCTTTTTCCCCCCTTCTTTCAGTTGCAGGTACCGTGGGAGTCGAGCTAGGAGGCAAGTTTGTCTTCGAGTCTTACTTGTTTCATAGCTCGAGTCTTCATTATTGCTTTTGTAGTGGTTTATGTTTCATACTTATGAATTCTGAAGCTATGTATTATGTATACTTTGATACTTAGATTATTTTGGCCCGGGTTGGGCATTGTACATCTTATGAATCTATCATGCTTTTATCTACTTTGATGTATATATGTTGATCTTAGGAGTTTGGAATAAATTATTTATTGCTTCTGCTATTATATGAATTAACTTGCACTCTGATTGAGGGCTAGGCCGCCTAGCTAGAGTGTGAGTTTTGTTTGTCACCCGTTCGCTATTGTTCGATTCGTGTACGGAGTCTCCATTCCACTACACGTGTTGGGCTCTAGTGCGGGGGATGTGGTACCCTAAATTCGGGGTGCTACATCGGACCACGTATGTATCCTTTGAATTTTGAAAGCTCGCCGAATTCCATTTCCACGTGCTTGTGTATAACTCTTTGTGTATAACTCTGGACCCTATGGAAACCTTTATTGGCTCCCGATCTTCCAAGTTTCGTTACGAGATCATCCATTGTTTTAAATTCTCATTCAAAGTATAAGAATTCTCGAAGTCTTCTTACCAACACTCTTGGAGAGATATACTGGTAGCAAAATTCTTAAATAAAACCTTCTAAGTGAACTCTTCCAGGATTCTTCAAACTTCATTTTTCCTTGATTACTTCTGAGCTCGGCCTTGGTAACATCATCTTCAAATCACCACGGATAAGTAAATCTCTAGACTTCTTGTAGTCCAAAGATGCCTGTTTCCTTTGTCTTCCTCCCGGTCATACTTGCTGGTGTGGAAGAGATATCCTGAAATAAAATACAAATCCAAAGAAATATCGATGCATGCGGGGGTTCTGGTACATGTTGTTGTGAATAATTAACACAAATAATTCACGTAAAGTGATGTACTGAATGCAAACAAGCACATAGTCCTAGGTAGACCCAATACGACACTAGATTGCAACCAAGAGCTCTGATACCACTTTAGGATGTAGCACCCCGGAGCGAAGGACACTACATCCCCCGCACCATAGCCTGAAATGTGTAACAAAATAGGAACTCCGCACACGCACAAAGCTATAGCGAACGGGTAACAAACAATAATCCCTCATAGGCTAGGCGGTCTAGACCCTAATACAGAGTGCGCAATAAAACAAATAATAGACGCGGAAGCACCAGGAATCCAAAATACATACATAAGTGCTCTCAAATTAGGGGATACATGAAAAAAAAGATACAAGTGCTCATAATTTCGAATAGAAAAGCGAAGTCTTATACATATTTATACATAGTACCAAAACTGAAAGTAAAAATGCAAGATATACAAAGTCTCTACTACAAGATTCCGACGACTCAAAAGAAAGACAGCCGCCTAGCTCGAACTCCCAAAACCAGCACCTGCAACTCAAAAGAAACAAGAGGAAAAAGAAAACAACGAAGAGGGGTCAGTCCTAAAGACTGGTGAGAGGGCTAACACACGCACACGTACAAAGAGCATAGCATATTCAAAATTAAAGTGTTCATGAACCGGGGCGTGGTTTTTGCATTCTAAAACATTTTAACTCGTGATAATATATATAAAGAAAAAGCCTTGAGGCCGTAGGCCAAAATAAACCAATTTTAAAAGTTAGAAGTCCACTCTCGTTTCACGAACCACAAGTGAAAGCAAAAGCACACTAACTCGGCGAGTACGAGTTTCCAACCTACCTACTTCATATCATAATCAAAATGCAAAGGCAAAGCAAAGTGCAAAAATAATCCAACTTTCTCCGGTTGGGGAAGAGAGGCGCTACCCCTCAACCCTAGTTCTCGGTAAAACATGAATCGGGGGATCCTACCCGCTCCTTCGACGGGGTTACCGTCGGCTCAAGAAGACCTACCTTCCCCTCGACCTCCCGAGGTTGAGCTAAGTCTCCCTTTTGTGGAGTTGTGTTGATGAGAGAGCTCGGCGACCCCATGGCAGACCCGGGATCACATACCACTTCTCTGGCGCCCAAGGCAAAGTACAAAAAGGCATATACATAGACTTATCTTTCGAAGCCCGTAACTCACTAATGCAAAACACACACCAACCCTTTTCGAAAATAAACAACGAAAAACGTAACTTATATATATATGAAAACGTTTCAATGCTTTCATAGCAAATGGGTCAATTCCCACCAAATACGTATCAAACATGTATCTATATACACACATACATATATATATTTATATATAAGTCGCATGAGGGCTTAAATCTCATGTAGGGTTGTAGATCATATTAACTAAAAGAAAGAAACCATCACCTTGTCGACCAAACCGAACGAAATGAACTGAAAGACAACAAAAGGACCACTTCCTCAAAAACTGGACAAACCTAAGAACAAAACAAAGAATGAGAGACATACTTAGAATCAATACGGACCAAGTAGTGCTCAGCCAATGCATATGAATGCAAATGATGCATATGAAATGAAACAAGATAACACTTAGGTCACATTAGGTCATATTAGGTCATAGCTCGTATACAAGCACCGAAATCACATCATAAGTTCATGATAAGGAGCTTATCATGCAATAAAACAAGTTAACGAAGCATACAAATCAAGAAAGAAGCAAGAAAGGTCATACAACACTCAACAAAGCAAGAAAAGAACGTAAGTGAGGGAAAGAGTTGAAAAGAGGTAACAAGTAAGACATATAAGATCATAACTCATATAAACGCATCTACAACACACCAAACTCACAATACATAACATATAACATACCAGACAACATGTACTTAACACATAGGGATTAAGAACGGGGCGGCCAAAGAGCAAAACGGGCAAACAAACGAACAAAGCATGAAAACACACGGCTTGGGGGACTGAAGGCCGTTAGTCCCCATCCTTCAGAACCCCACTAACGACCGTTAGTGGTTACAGGAGCCTCAGGGGTGAGTAACGGTTGTTTGCTCGCCGCTGCTTCGTCTTCTTCACGGAAACCCTGCAAAACAGCCACAAAACCAATCCAAATCCTAACCAAAGCCAGGCAACACATTAAGGAAAGTTTAGGTAGGAAATATACATCTATTTCATGCAAAAATTTTGGCTAAACTTGAAGATATATATGAGGTAAGTGCAAGACATAACTCCATTTTCATCTTCATATCAAAAGCTTCAGGAACATGTATGGTATCTCAAAATTTCTTCAAGTATCATACAAAATCAGTTGACATAATCACTCATGGATGTCTTCAGATCGAATAGGATGCATTAATTCCAAAGAAAACACAAGAGATCATGCAAATTCATCACAAAGTCTCTAAACCATTACTATTCACCCTATATGCCATAGAATGCTCAAACATGGATGAAATCTTGCAAACTTATAGTTAAAATGATCAAAAAAGGATGTAGAGCACATATCTTAACTTACCTCTTGAATTAGGAGAGATTTTGATCAAGGTTTGGACTCAAAATCACCAAGAAGTGAATAGTTCTTCCTTTCTTCTTCTCTTCTCCCTTTATCTCGAGTTTTAGCAATTTTTTCCCCTTTATCCTATGGCTGAAACGAAATGAGGCTTAGCGAAATGGATAGGGGATTGAGTGAGTGGAATGTGGGCCCAAGAATTGGTCAAAAAGGAGTTGAAATGAGAAAGTTATGGCTATTTTAGTTAAAGGTGGCAAACCTGTGTGTGAGGCTCGATACGGGCGAAATTCGGAGGATCAAACGGGCTTAGAAAAATACAAAGTTGTATTCCTTAGCTTCCTTTCTTCGTTTTGAGCCTAACACATCTTCCAGGGTTTGAATCCAAATTCCAGAGCTCGAGTTACGCCTTCCGGAACCCAAGGCGCGCTAAAACAAGTTAGGCCCTCGAGTCCCTAACAAATAAAACGGTTCGAAAACCATATAAAACGAACTAAAAAACATGCAACAAACGTAAAAACACATTAATAACACATATAATTCACGCATATCACAAAATCACAAAAATCAGATATTAATTCCGAGTCGAACAGATCAAAACGACATACAACGAGCAAATACGTTCAAATATTTCATGTAAGGTTCAAATAGAATTCAAATATTAATTCAAGTAATTCAAAGATATCATATATATAATAAAATAAACACTTAAAGTCGAGTAAATAAATAATTTAAAAGCGCACCTAGCACTCCCGTAACGGTGTACCTATACGGCCGAACGAGCGGGATGTTACATTAAATATATATGGTTATGGACTATAAATTACAAGGATCATCTACTTTGGGTTGTAAATAGCCTTGATCGATGATATATATATATTATGTTTCCGCTTAAATTGTTATGCGTTGATTACTTGGTTTTCGAGTTAGTCCCGCCTTGTTAGGATTGCTTTTTTTTTATTGTCTCTCGTTCACCATACGTTTGGTTTATGTACGGATTCTCCATTTCGTAAGTGGACTGAACTATAGTGCGGGGGATGTGGCTACCTTACGTTTTGGGTGCTACAAGAGGTCATTACTTGGAGAGAAAGAAATAGAAGAAAAAGTCAAAGTAGGAATCCTGTTCCTACACAGACATGGGATCTAAGAAATCCCATATAAGTAACACAAGGGCTGGTGGAACGATTTGAACCCAAAATATTCTCAGTGTAAAAATCGATCCACACAAGCTGGGGAAAACCGTTCATGCATACGAAGAACGACCAGTTTTTTCACGAGGCTTTTTTGGCAGGCAGATTTCTATCTTCGTCAAACTGGGTTTCGAAGGGAGATTTAATTATGCTCTTATTTTCTTCTCGTTTTGTTTCTTTCTTTACACATGTCATAGTACTAGCATGCTCCCTCACATGATTTGAATCTAGGAATGGTGTGGATTATTACTTTAGAGGAGACCTATTGTGGAATCTAGTAGAAAGAATCGTTTCGAGGGACGAGACGCCATTACCGCATGAATTGCATTTGAGGCGGCTCAAAACGTGTCAAGAAAGCGTCGATTCTTGTAAGTTCTCGAATCCCTAAGATTGTAAATAGAAATTACAAGTCCGATCTTACTTTTTGGGAAAATTTTTAAATTGTGCTGCGCTTTCTGATCGTGTTTTCCCCAACACATATTTTATATAATTTCAAATAATTCATATTGATGGGGTCAAAATACGATCGTCCCACGTTAAGACACGTGGCGTCACCGAGATAATGACATCTGTCTCCCCCAAGGCTGCACCCATCGGCGAACGAGCACCAAGCGCAACGAGCGCAATCCTTCTCCATGTACTTTAGCCCAATGAGCGCTCACTCTCACGAGCGCCCCTCATACTGTGTGTTTGGCTCGTCCATATGCCGAGGGAGCCCTCTTTGAGTGTCACACTCCCTCAGAGTGGCCTCCCCTCTCGGCTCGTCACTTAAACTGAAGCCTCCATTCCCCTCAGCGGATATCATGGCTCCCAATACTCTAGGTTGTCACGAGCGCGCTCTTAAGCCCTCGTTACCAACCACCCAAATGGCTCTCTGACACAACGTACATGCCCGCGCACCTGCCACTGTTGCCAGCACCAACTTTTGGCCGCTTTTGCAGAAGATTCCTCCTAGGTTTCTCTCTTACGCCGCCACGTGTTAGGGCAACATTCGGCCAGGACCACTTGAGGCAAAAGACCAAAGGGCCCTTGACCCTCAACTATAAATAGCTAAAGTCATCTTCTACATTGGTAAGCTTTTTTCATCACTGAAACTGTGACTGAACTTACATTTTTCCTTCATACCTTGAACTGACTTGAGCGTCGGAGAGCCAAACTGGGTATCACCCCCAGTTCCCCCAGCTTGGCCTTCTGACTTTTGTGCTTGTCCCAACAGGTAGAACCCACCTCATCTTTTCCGGCGAAGCTCCGGTGGTTTCCTCCACTATTACAAATCTTAAAGTGATCGGATTCGGACCCATACGTTTCTGAACCCATCATTTTTGGCGCCGTCTGTGGGAAACCAGTCCTCTGTTTTCTTCCTTTCTCTTTGTTGGTAGAAAAGCAAGCACACCCTTACCTTTGACAGTCATGGTAGCAACAAGATCTGGAGCTGTGGGAGGAGGGGATAATGCCTCCCAGGATGCCAACATCACTATTCCCTCCAACGCTACTGGTGGAGCCCCGCCTCCTTCCATTGCCGCTGGTGGAGCACCTCCTACCGCAGGAGTGACTCCACAAGCAGAGACTTCCGTACCTCCACCAGCACTGCCGATTCCCACCACCGCTGGAGGAGTCTCTCTCTCTGCCCCTCCGCCACTTGCACAGAATCCCTGGGTCCATCCCCAAGTTAATCTCGGAGTACAGGGTTATATGATGCCCCCACCTGGATATACCCTTGCTCCAGCTGTGATGATGCCGCCGGTCCAGCCGTATCAGGCCGGTCAGATCCAGCTCCCGGTGGCCATCCCCAGGGAGATCGAAGGAGTGGAGTTACCTCCACTAACCACGCAACAGTTAAGGGCTCTCTATGCCCAATGTGAGGTTCAGGCGGCCCAGGGGGCATGGGAGAGGTTCCACTCCATGTACTTCCCCTCTGGGCAGGCCACTCAGATTGCTGCCCCTTTGGGCGGACAGCAAAATTTCCCCCTCAGAGAAGCCCAGGCTGTCCTGAGGGCACAACCACCGGCACCACCGGTCAGAGAAGTGCCCCGTCAGGAGGGCAACGAGCGTCCCTCCATGGGCAGGAACAAAGAGCCCACGGAGCGAGTGAATGAAAATGAAGGGGACTCTCATGTCTCCAGGAGGGGTTCACGAGCCCCCAGGCACGGAGACAAGCAAGGGGACGTAAATCCTGACATCCTCGCGGCTGTGCAAGACCAGCTGCAGGGTCTAAAGGATATGGTGGGACAGCTCTCACGAGGGCGTTCAACTCAGATCTCCCCTAGTCGGGATGAACGGGTTGACGCCAGAAGCACCCATACCAAGGACCCTCCACCAAAGGTCCCCCGCCGCAAGGAGCCGGAGGAGAATTTCGGCACGTATGAGTACCACCCATTGTCGAGGGGTTCACCCCTCGTGGAAGAAGTTCTGATGGCCCAAGCAGGCATGGCCAAAGTCCCCACGTCCATCAACCGTTACGACGGAACAACTGATCCAGCTGAGCACCTGGATCACTTTGTGCATCTAATGCACCTCTACGAGCATTCCAGCAACTACTGGGCGAAAGTGTTTGTCACTTCGTTAGTGGGAATGGCTCAAGAGTGGTACAAACGACTGCCGCCGCGCTCGATCCACTCATATGAAGAACTGACCGATGCTTTCCTCAACCACTTCAATTCTTTGAAAGCGCCAGTCACCGCACCCACTGCCGTGTACAACGTGGTGCAAGGCAAGAGCGAATCTCTGCGCTCGTTCTTTGCCCACTTCAACAAAGAGATCTTACAGGTAGAGAGGCCTTCAATGGATTTCTTGATCCCAGTGCTCTTTCAGGCTGTGGATCACAAGCAATATGTGAGCAAAAAATTTGCTGATGCCATTGTGGAAAGGAGGCCTGGGACCCTCATGGCCTTAAGAGAAATAGCCGAGCCGTTCTTCGCGCTAGAGGACATGTACGGGACGAATGGTCCCCGGCATCACAGCCCGGCCAGGAACGAGCGACCTCATCACGAGCGGGGACGGGATGTGGCAGTCAAGAAGGAGCGCCCTCAAGAGCGCAGGAGGTCGCCACTACCCCCTCGTCGATTCGAGCGAATTCCGCTCACCAGGCCAAATTCAGAAGTCTATAACCTCTCTGATAAGAAGCTCTTCAAAAGACCCATCAAGATGAGGGAAACAGACTCGCTCAGGCGCTCGAACAAATACTGCGCCTTCCACAAGCAGAGGGGGCATGACACGGATGAGTGCCGACAGTTGGAAGCTGAGATCCAGAGGCTCGTTGCAGGGGGTCACCTGAAGGAGTTCGTTCGAGTGCTCGAGCGTTACGATGAACGCTGTAACGAGCGCGTTGCAGGGAGGAGGAGGAGTCCGTCCCGGTCAAAGAGTCCAAGGGGTAGGGGACCTCCCGAAACCAGCAGCCACCAGGGCAATAAAGGGAAAGCCCTTGTGCAAGAAAATGAACCTTTTGCAGTCATAAATATGATTGCAGGAGGCTCGGCAGGAGGGGATTCCAACGCCTCCCGACGGAGGTACGTCCGGAGCTACAACCAACGCCCAACAGTGCCCAAACCTATCTATGCCATCCAGAGTCCAAGTGCTCAACGGTCAAGAGAAAATGATGTAATAGGCTTTGATGATAGGGATTTAGAACACATTGTAACACCCCGTGGGGAGGGTATAACCTCTGATTGCCCCATGGTGGTTAGTGTAGATGTCCATAATCATGTTGTAAAAAGGGTGTTGGTGGATAGTGGAAGCTCTGTTAATGTTTTGCCTTATTCTACGTTTTTAAAGATGAAGGCTGACCTTCCGCTCGAGCCTCTCAAAACGGCCCTCATTGGCTTTGGAGGCTCGGAAGTTGTCCCTCGAGGGCAGATTCGTTTGGCCACTTCATTCGGCCGAGCCCCTCAGCGCAAAACACTCTTGGTAACATATGCAGTGGTGGAGATAGACATTCCATATAACATCATTATTGGGCGCCCGGCCCTTGTGGACTTCAAAGCTATCATCTCCACCTACCACCAAAAGATCAAATTCCCTACATCCGAGGGTGTGGGAGAAGTACTATGCAATGTGCAAGAGGCTTGGGAATGTTACATGCTGTCCCTTAGAAAGCCTAAAACGGAGAAAACCTTCCAAATTGGTTCCACCAAAAAGTCAGTGGACTTCCCCAACCTAGATGAGGACAGCCCAGCACGGAAAAGGGCAAAATTGAACAAGAAGAAGAGCAAAAAGAATAGGGGAAACAACGAGGAGGATCCCCTCGAAAGTACACCACCGGGAACCGTTGGGGGATCGTCCTCAGAAGGAGACGAGCCGGGAGAGGGTGAACCAGCACCCGGTGACCGTTTGATAGGAAAGAAGAGGGCGCTCGAACTTCCTCGCCCTGAGATAAGGATCGAACCCTCGGAGAAGATCCTTACCATTGAGCTGGAACCAGGAAACAAGGATAAGACTACACAGATAGGATCAAACCTCTCGGGGCCTTCTCAGATTATGATGATTGACTTCCTAAGGGAAAACAGTGATGTATTTGCATGGAAAGCCTCCGATCTCACAGGGATTGACCCGAGCGTCATTGTCCATAGGCTTAATGTGGATCCCTCTTTCAAACCCGTCAAGCAGAAAAAGCGGGATGTACACGGCTTTCGAAAGAAAGTCATTGAAGAAGAAGTTAGTAAACTCCTAGAGGCTCAGTATATCGAGCCCATCTTGTATCCGGAGTGGTTGTGCAACGTCGTTCTGGTGCCCAAGAGCGCAAATAAGTGGCGCATGTGCAATGATTTCACTGATCTCAACAAAGCCTGCCCTAAAGATCCTTACCCGTTGCCCCGAATTGACCAATTAGTGGATTCGACCGTTGGCTGCGAGCTTATGAGCATGATGGACGCATTCCAGGGATACTATCAGATCTTTATGGCCCCAGAAGACCGCCCTAAAACCTCGTTTGTTGTCCATCTGGGGGTATACTGTTTCTTGGTCATGCCATTCGGACTCAAGAACGCTGGAGCTACGTATCAACGGCTCGTCAACAAGATGTTTGAGAAAGAGATTGGGAGGTCCATGGAGGTTTACGTGTGTGATATGATTGTCAAAAGCGAGCGCCAGGACTCCCACTTGGAAGATCTCAAACGTACTTTTTCAATCCTGCGCCAGTATGGGATGAAGTTGAACCCATCAAAGTGCACCTTTGGAGTACAAGGGGGAAAGTTCTTGGGGTACATGGTCAGTCAGAGGGGAATTGAGGCCAATCCGGAGAAGATCAAGGCCATTTTGGAAATTCCCTCCCCTCGAAACTTGCGGGAAGTACAAGTACTAGTGGGCAAAATCATCTCGCTGAACAGATTTATTTCTCGATCAGCGGACAGGAACCTTCCCTTCTTCAAAATTTTGAGGAACGCACGTAACTTTGCTTGGACGGAGGAATGTGAAAGGGCGCTGCAAGATATGAAGGCTTACTTATCGAGCGCCCCATTGCTGACTAAGCCTGTCGAAGGCGAGAGATTATTTATGTATCTTTCCATTTCTTCCGAGGCCACGAGCGCGGTTCTAATCGCCGTACGGGATCGCAAACACTTGCCTGTCTATTATCTGAGCAAAACATTGCAAGGAGCCGAAAAGAAGTATTTGGAGATTGAGAAATTCGCGTTCGCTCTTATTAACGCCTCAAGAAGGTTAAGGCCTTACTTTCAAGCGCACTCCATAACGGTTCTCACCGACCAACCCTTGAGACAAGTGCTGTCCAAACCAGATGTGTCTGGGAGATTAATCAAATGGGCCATCGAATTGAGCCAGTTCGACTTATGTTTCGAGCCCAGGACCGCGGTACAGGCACAGGTTGTAGCTGATTTACTGGTTGAACGTTTTGGTTTAGAGCCCAACGTTGCGGAAAATGAGGGGTTATGGGTACTGCACACGGATGGTTCCTCAACCTCTCAAGGGGGAGGAGTAGGAGTAGCCCTCAGAAACCCCGATGGGATTGAACTGGACTTTGCAATCAAGCTGGATTTCCAAGTCACTAATAATGAAGCAGAATATGAGGCCCTCGTGCAAGGATTGAATATTGCTTTTCAGAATGGAGCCTCCAGAATCACCGCTTATGTGGATTCGCAGTTAATTGCGAGTCAGATTGAAGGAACTTATGAGGCTCGAGAAACCACCATGGTACAGTACTTAAATAAAGCCAGAGAAATCATTGGGAAGTTCAAGGAATTTCATCTACTTCAAGTACCGAGAGAAGAGAACGAGCGTGCGGACGCTCTGTCAAAGTTTGCATCGGCTTTAGAAGGCACTTCCGAGCGTTCTGTTACGTTCCTTAGAACTGAGGAACCTTTAATCAAGGAAAGGGTCACCACTAAGCTAATCGCCATGATCGATTCAAACGAGCCCTGTTGGCTTGATGACATCGTCATCTTCCTTAGGGACGGAGTTCCCCCCATTGACAAGGTGGAAGCTAGGAAAGTCCGAAGTAAGGCCCCTCGTTTCGCTCTGGATCCCGAGGGAAGGTTATTCAAGAAATCATTTCAGGGACCACCAATGAGATGCCTGAGGCCCTCACAAGCGAAGGAGACGCTCGAACTCATCCACAATGGAAGCTGTGGGAATCATTCCGGAGGGCGTATTCTGGCAAAGAAGGTCCTGAGAAGTGGGTTTTATTGGCCTACAGTTCTTCGAGACGCCATTGAATTTTCGAGGAAGTGCCCTAATTGCCAATTTCATTCAAATCTCCCTCAATTGCCAGCCGCACAGATGATCCCAATAGACGTCTCTTGGCCTTTTGACCAGTGGGGAATAGACATCGTGGGCCCCTTGCCCATGGCTGTGGGACAAAAGAAGTTTGTCATTTTAGCCGTCGATTACTTCACCAAATGGGCCGAGGCCGAAGCGGTGGCAAAAATTACTTTCAAGGTTGTGAGGGACTTCATCTGGAAAAACATCATTTGCAGGTACGGCATACCGAGGGTGCTCATTTCTGACAACGGATCTCAGTTCATCGCAGCTGACACAAGAGAATGGTGCTCAGAGTTGGGGATCGAACAGCGGTTTACCTCTGTAGGGCACCCCCAAGCTAATGGGCAAGCGGAAGTTACCAACAGGATTATCTTGCAACATTTGAAAACCATGATTGAGAGCAAGAAGAGTGAATGGGCTGAGGAGCTGCAAGGAGCGCTTTGGGCTTATCGCACCACCCCACGAGCGGCCACGGGAGAAACTCCTTACGCGCTCGTTTACGGATCAGAAGCAATGATACCAGCGGAAATAGTAAATGAATCCGCTCGTGTCGGCTATTTCGAGCCTCAGCACAACGATGGCAACAGGAGCTTGGAGTTGGATTTGCTGATCGTGTTTTCCCCAACACATATTTTATATAATTTCAAATAATTCATATTGATGGGGTCAAAATACGATCGTCCCACATTAAGACACGTGGCGTCACCGAGATAATGACATCTGTCTCCCCCAAGGCTGCACCCATCGGCGAACGAGCACCAAGCGCAACGAGCGCAATCCTTCTCCATGTACTTTAGCCCAATGAGCGCTCACTCTCACGAGCGCCCCTCATACTGTGTGTTTGGCTCGTCCATATGCCGAGGGAGCCCTCTTCGAGCGTCACACTCCCTCAGAGTGGCCTCCCCTCTCGGCTCGTCACTTAAACTGAAGCCTCCATTCCCCTCAGCGGATATCATGGCTCCCAATACTCTAGGTTGTCACGAGCGCGCTCTTAAGCCCTCGTTACCAACCACCCAAATGGCTCTCTGACACAACGTACATGCCCGCGCACCTGCCACTGTTGCCAGCACCAACTTTTGGCCGCTTTTGCAGAAGATTCCTCCTAGGTTTCTCTCTTACGCCGCCACGTGTTAGGGCAACATTCGGCCAGGACCACTTGAGGCAAAAGACCAAAGGGCCCTTGACCCTCAACTATAAATAGCTAAAGTCATCTTCTACATTGGTAAGCTTTTTTCATCACTGAAACTGTGACTGAACTTACATTTTTCCTTCATACCTTGAACTGACTTGAGCGTCGGAGAGCCAAACTGGGTATCACCCCCAGTTCCCCCAGCTTGGCCTTCTGACTTTTGTGCTTGTCCCAACAGGTAGAACCCACCTCATCTTTTCCGGCGAAGCTCTGGTGGTTTCCTCCACTATTACAAATCTTAAAGTGATCGGATTCGGACCCATACGTTTCTGAACCCATCACATATAAGAAATAATAGAATAAAGTATAAACACATCAAATAAAAGTGAAAATAAATGAAAATGCAGAAAATAAACTCACACATGGCACAAACCTGTACTTGCAAAGGAGAGGGTGTCACAGATCGAGGGGAAGGCGGGTTTTCTTGAGCCGACGGGAGCCTCTGTCGAAGGAGCGGGTCGGATCCCCCGACTCATATGTTTTGCCGAGAGCCTCAGGGTTGAGGGGTCACGCCTCTATTCCCCAAACGGAGAAGGTGGGATTATTTCTGAATTTAGTTTTGCCTTTGATTCTGATTTTGAATATGAAATAGGTGGGTTGGAAACTCGTACTAGCCGAGTTAGTGTGATTTTGGTTCCGATTATAGTTCATGAAACCGGAGTGGACTTTTAACTTCTAAAATTGGTTGATTTTGGCCTTCAGCCTTAAACCTTTTTCTTTATATGCATTATCACGGGCTAAAATGTTTTAGAATGCAAAAACCACGCCCCGGTTCATGAACTCTTTAATTTTGAATATGCTATGCTGCTCTGTGTATGTATCTGTGAGTGTGTTAGCCCCCTCACCAGTCTTTACGACTGAACCCTCCTTATTGTTTTCTTTTTCCCCCTTGTTTCTTTGAGTTGCATGTATAGGTGTTCGTTTCGTGCTACGCGACTGTTTTTCTTTTGAGTTGTTCGAGTCCTATACTAGTCTTTGCATACCTGGCATCTTTACTTTTTAGTTTTGGTATTATGTATAAATATGTATAAGAATATGATCTCGGAATTGAGCTTTCGAACTTGTATGATTTATTCGGTCCGAGATGGGCATGTTATGTATATCTTGTTTATATGTTGAGCATGCATAAGCGTTTATGTTTGAAATCCTAGTGCTTCTACATTTGCTTTTGGTTATTCTGCGCATTCTGTATTAGGGTCTAGACCGCCTCGCCTAGCTGAGATTTTATTTGTCTCCCGTTCATTGTAGCTTGGTGCGTGTGCGGAGTTCCCATTTCGTTACACGTGTCGGGCTATGGTGCGAGGGATGTAGTGCCCTTCGGTCCGTGGTGCTACATTATTTACAAAGTATGAACCTTTTGATAAAAAAATTTGTATTGCCCGCAAGTAAGGCCTCTCCAACCGTACTCCTTAAATATTTGGTAAAACAATACCGGGCTGATCAAGGCATTGGTTGTAACATCCCGAATTTCGGGGCCAAGAAGAAATAGGTAAATCAAAGATTAGAAGAAAGCATCAACTCATTATACATTTCATTTTATGTGAATAATGTGCTTTTATGCCTCCATTATTAAATGTTATTTAATTACAAGACTCATATCACTATTCATTCACCTAGTCAAAAGCTTCACATATTCCTTATGAAACCTTAGAAAATCATATTTCACATTTTTCGGATTCATATCTTAGTTTTTGTTACCTCAAAACACACTTTGAAAATTGTTTGTCAAAAATTCCCATTAGGTCCCTGGTTACTATTCATTCCTAAATGCAGAAATTTTTCGGGACACTTTTACCTATCCAATATTGGGTTCAAATTAATCCTTACAGAATGAATTATGATATCATTCCCGAATCCTAATTCTCATTATAGCTCCCATAATAGCCAAAACCAGTCGAAAAACCGTACTTAACCCTAATTTAGGTATTTTCGAATTTAAACACTTCCCTATTCAATATTTTAACCATAACGATCCTCGAATTATTTTATGAATTTTATGACCTTTTCCAAATCCTAGTTCAAGCCCTAGCTCGTTTTATAAAATTTTCCTATTTTTCCTAAAGTACTATTCCCATCGTAAAAACTAACTTTTAAAACGTACAACATTTGGTATTCAATATTATACTCAAAATAATCCTCAAATTATTTTATGAATCATGAACACGTTATCAGAAATTAATTCACATCCTAGCTCCGTTTTAAGTATTTTCACATATTTTTCGAAATTCCGAATACCTACTACTTTAATTTTAGACGTATAACGTTAAGTGTTCATAATCTTCAGAAAGCTCTTTCAATTCTGTTTCTTCTGCAATTTTTCTCAGTTTAAACTAAAATTTAGAGATTCTTCTACGTTTCTATTATTATTTTTACCTTATTTTGGAATTAATTTTATTTAATGTATTTATGATCTATTTATGATATAATTATGTATACATATGCACTTACCTCACGTGTACACCTAGCTATACACCTTAGCACCCTATAATTATACACCTAGCTACCTTGCACCCTTAGTCACTACCCTAAACTATAACTATAGGAAATTGCAACTTAAGCCCTTAAACCATACCTATAAATACCCCTCCAAGGTCACTTAGAAGACTACACCAAAATCCCTCTCAATTACCCCCTAGGTTCGGCCACTACCTCTCTCTCTAAGGCATGAGTCTTGTTCTTTTATTATTTCATGATTTATAAGATGTTCTTAGGGTATTATGAATATAACATGCTTAGATTTAATTAAATTAAGCCTTTAGGAATTTTATTTTATGAAATATATGCCTAAATTATTAGTTTTATGTACAATGTGCTTATGTTATGAATTTTATTTAATTAGATGCATGAATTAGGGTATGAGATAATCTGAATATATGTTGAAATATTTATGATCTTATTTGATTAAATTCATGCCTAGAATAATTTATTTAGCATTTTTTTTTATGATTAAAGTTACATAAAGTGCTATATTTTAAGTTTGATTATATGTTATGAACTTAGAATTTATTAAATATGATAATGAACTAATATGAACACATTCATAAGTCTAAGAACATTTTCATAATGTTCTTGAACCAAGAATGGTGCACGTGTGATGGTGTGTGTATATGTGTGTTCAATTTTATGTTATAAGGTGTTTAATTCTTAAGAATTTGAATAGTAAATGTTTTCAATAGTAATTTTGACTTTTTGGTCAATCAATATTCTTAATATTTCGAAATTAATATAAAAAAAATTATAAAACAGGTTTTGGAATTTTTAAAGGAAGATTTTATCCGAATTTTCCGAAAATCGGCAATCGTGTAAACGTTTTCTAAAATGTGACCTACATTGTCAAGTTAAACCCTAATTTTAATTTCAAATACTTATAATTAGTATCATAATTTGATTAATAAATATTTGATTAGTTAAAGAATTCATAAAACATAATTCATTAAAGAAATTCCCTTAAACGGTTGAAATAAGGATTTACCGGCTATTCTCTAATGTGTTATAGTTTATGTGCTTACTTGATTAGAATAATATGTTACTCTTTTAAGTATGAACATTATGTGTTTTGTGTAAAGAACCTAGTCCTAAGCCTATAGTAGTTAATACTTTCAGGCGCAATGGAATCCACGTTACAATATCTGACTACCGGTATTTGTGAGTATTAAAAAATTTTCAATTGGAATCATACCTATACTTACGTATATATATAAGAATTATTTTCAAACCTATCTTTTATTTGATTTACTCCCTATACATATTATTATACAATATCCCTCATTACGAGGAACACACTTTTACGTCGGAATCAGGATCTTACCCGAACATTATATATTTCAGTCCTATTATCACTAAGAACTGATTCCCGACCAAGCAAGCAAAATATCTTATTATTCGTGTTATTACGGGCCCCGGTTGTATACGTATTGAGCAATTACTCGGAAGGTATCGGGCCGAGGGTGTTGTTGGTGCTGCGGACTGCCACCAACTCTTGGTAGTGGTTTAACTAGAGGTTAGTAACTCCATGCCAAGAGATATACAAGGGAGTGGTATGAGCTCCCAATTATTGTTACGTCACCGCGGGGTAGCTCCCTGGGAGTGACACCGGAGTTAAGGAGGTATGATCATATTGGTTTTATTAAAGTATCGGTACCATGTAAAGTGTCGTTATTATTTTACCAACTATTTAAGGAGTTAAGGATGGAGAGTCCTAGCTTGCGGGCATCAAAGTTATTATTACAAACGGTTCATATTCCTACGAATATTCAAAATTACCCCTATCCCTACTTGTACAATTATTATGAACCGTTTCGTATTTGCTATATCCTATTGCTACTATTTTAAATCAAGATCTTCTTGATCATATAAATATATATACATATACATATAACTATAAGTTATAACACCCCTTCACTTAGTTATTTTGACTAACTCCTCGCCTTCTTTAAAATGCATGATTTCAGGAATCAAGGAACGACAATTAGAGGTGTCTTGAAGCATTACGATAGTAGGTTGGAACTGATCCTAAGCGTACACTGTCTTGAGCCTATTCTCCTTAGAAATGACCTATCTCATACTTATCCTTACATGGCATCCTGTTATACTGTTCTCCGAACTATTTGATCAGTAACGATAATCCCTGTTCTTTACACATTATCCTCCCGTTTATTGGCAAAGTTTTAAATCTCTTTATCTTACGCTTCACTGTGTCATGCACTTTACTCATATATTATCTTGACCGTTTGCCGTAGTATTTCATGAGTGTTGGGTCTAACCTCCACTTGGGGGGTATTGCGGTGCGGGGATTGTAGTGCTGGGGAGGTGCTACATTGGTACTTTAATAAAACCAAGTATAATAACAACTCCGCTACTCCGTGGTGTTAATAGAGGATCAAACCCTACAGACGATATATGTAATAAGTGGGAAATACATTCCCAGGAGGTTGTCTACCTTATCTCTTGGCGTGGAGTAACTAACCTCTAGCTAAACCACAACCAAGAGTTGGTGGCGGTCTGTGGCACCAACAATACCCTCGGCCCTATAACTTCCGCGTAATTGCTCGACACAGCTGCGCTCCAGGGCCCATAATAATGAGAGATAAATATTTTACTTGCTTAGTCGGGAATCAGTCCTTTGTAATAATAGGACTAAAGTATATGATGTCCGGGTAAGATCCCGATTCCAACTTAAAAGTATTTTCTCTTAGAGAGGGATATTATACTATAGTAATATGTATAGGTAGGAAATCAAATAATAGGTAGGTTTGGAAATCATTTTATAAATAGATACATATATAGGCATGATTCCAGTTGAAAATATTTTAATCCTCACATAGTGCTCAAATTCAAGTGGAATTGTAACGCCCCAATTTCCGAAAGTTCAGGTAAGCACGCCACGAGCGGGTCTTCGGGAGTTGGGAGGTTTAGTTTAGTTACTTCATTCGTTTATTTACAACTTTCATCATACTGTGTGCATTACATCTCCATGTATTTATATGAATTGTTACTAACATGAATTATATGAACTAATTGATATAAGTGATCTAATTGTATTCTATGTCCTCAAGTGACCCTTGGTGTAAACTTGTATACTTAATTGTATAACATAAAATGAATTTAAGTGATCTTTTGTGTAGAGATGAAAGTTGCTTGTATGAATTCAAATATTAGGAGGACTTATGTGCAAATTGGGGGGAAACACACATATTCATGCAAGACTTTGATATATCATCTCATTTCTTCCATCTTATTCCATTACATTCCATTTTCATTCAAGATATACACACACTCACACACCATATACCGATCAAAACACCAAGGAAGAAAAGGGAAGGAGTTCATTAAAAATTCGAACTATACTTTGAGGAATTTTGGAGCTAAGATCATCAACATTACCCTATTTTCATTTCATCTCATATTTCTTTCATTTCAAGGTATAACTTGAGAATTGTTTGAATTTCTTGAATTTGTGATTGAGTAGGGTTTATGGATTAAATGATGAATTCTTGCATGTTTGGAGCTAGAAGCATGTTTATGATCAAAAGGATTGAAAGCTTGCATGAAAATTTGGAAGTTTTATGGAAGTTGGAAGCATGAATATATATGGGGTTTTCATGATTGATTGTGAGGCTTTGATGCATATTTCTTGGTTTAATTGATGCATAAGTGTAGTATAATGTGTCATAGATGCATTTGAGCAATTGTTTTAGAGTAATTTGCTTTGGTTGTTGGTTTTGTGGTATTTTGGCTCGAACTCCCCTGTTTTCCCTTGTACAGGCAACAGCAGGTCGCGGCCGCGATCGAAAACAGAACAAAATTGGTCGCGCCCGCGACCCACTCATAGTTCGGGCAGGACCTCAGGTCGCGCCCACGACCGGAATAATGTGTAATTTTGGTCACGCCCACGACCCGTTTTTGGCCAAGTTTCGAGATTTTGGAAAATTGGAGGAAAATTCGGCCAAAAGTAGGTGGTCGCGACCGCGACCGTTTTATAGAGGAAATTCTGGGCGCCCTCGACCCTGTAACATTTTGGATGAAAAATTGATTTTCTAAATTTTGTCGCATGATTTTCTTGGCTCGTTTTTGGCATGAACACTTCAGTAATGTCCCATATAATGTATGATATTATGTGTATTAATTGTATTATGAAATTCCATGTTTAAATTCCATAGGGGAGGTTTGTGTAATATTTTTATACTTTGATTTATACCATGAATACTTGATCATTGCTACCATATTTGATAAAGTGAATATGTTTATGATATTTATTGTTTATAATTACATGATTTACATTACTGGAACATGTCGTTCGTCTTAAATGGTTCATGCGAGTCGAGTCTTACGTACACTTATCCTTGTTACACAGATCACATTCCAGGAGACGAGGAACACGCTCCATAGGGTGTTTCCTTATTTTTTTTGGTCGGTAAAGGTGAGGTTACTTCTAGATATATAGAACCTTTACAACCCTATGTGATCTTTCGGCCAAAATGTATCTAGATATATATCTATAGTTTCCAAAACTTTATTGATCTTCAATTGAATTACCGAATTGTACCGATTGAATGATTGACAGAGTGATCGACTGAATTGATTGATTTGGCGAGTACATTGTTCACTGTGGGCCCGAGGGTAGTGTACTGAGCCAACGGGAAAGATAGGGCTTACGGGCAACTCTTGCACTATCCTCACATTGGAGATTAGTGGAGGAAGGAGTTCCGTGTATAGGGAATCATGAACCCTATACTCACACTGATTGGATGGTCGGGGCCTGGCAATCACCCATCACCCGAAGGAAGAAGGATAGACTATTGAAATTGCTAATTACGCACCAAATTGTATTGCTTGATCACTTAATTAATCACAACTGAATTATTGTACACTGTCGGAGAAAGGCTGGAGAATTGCCCTCACTCACTGGGCCACTGATTGACTGAACTGAATTGTACCGAATTGATTAAATTGTAAATTGATTAGTTGTAGTCTCGGGCGAGTATTGTATTCTTATTGAACCTATATTGCTTTTTTTATAAAACCTTACCCGGGATAACGGCTCGCATGGTAATTGGGCTTTTAAGTTATAAACCCCTAACTCAGTCTTTCATAGACTGACACCTCACAATTCCAGGTATTGCAGGTTGAGTGTTAGGTGGGATTGAGTCGAGTTTTGCTTCTTTTGGGTCTAGCATTGTCATCCTCATATTCCATGTAGATTATGGATACGTTAAAAACTCATATGAAGTGTTGGAGTGTCTATGTATACATTATGATATATACCCAGAAATATTGGCATGCTTATGGAATTTTTGAGAGACGATAATGTATTAATATGTATATGGAATTATGATTTTGGAATCAACGATGGATAATAAATTGTATGCATACTACTATACTTCCATTCTATTGCATATATGTTGGTATTGAATTGAGGGTTAACCCGCCTAGCAAGTGAGTTATTATCTTTAGTGTCTCTCGTTCGCTATAGGCTCGATTCATGTATGGGTGTTCATTCCATATGTGGATTGAACTATAGTTCGGGGGATGTGGCTACCTAGTGTTCCGGATGCTACATCCTACGGTGGTATCAGAGCCCGGTTGCAAAACCGCGGTTGTAGTGTAGTATCTTGTGAGTCTAAGTCATACGGCATATGATTATTTGATCAATTGTGAGTCTTGCATTTGTTTGAATTTATTTGAATTTACTTGGATTTATTTGAACCTACTTGAATTACTTGAATTATTTGAATTATGTGATTTATTCGTGTTATGAGCTTTATTGGACTCATTTGCACTTGTTAATCGAACATGCATGTACAGTGTTTGAATTTTAAAATGCCACATGGTCGCCCTCGTAGAGAGCGTTCTCCGGGACATAGGCATCATCGTCATTATCATTCTCCTCCACCTACACTCCCCTCAAGCTCAACCTCAGGATTTCTTAAATTCCATGGTTCAGTTAATAGATCAGAGGTTGCGAGATTATGTGCTTCCAGCACCACCAGTTCCTCCACCACAACCGTCCCCGATTTCAGCTATTTTACGGGAGTTTCAGAATCAGCATCCGCCGAGGTTTTTCAAAGGAAATGATATGCAAGCCGAACAATGGCTTAAGGAGTTGAAAGGATTCAGACACTTTTTCCTTGTGAGTCTAGAGAGAAGGCTCGGTGCACACTTACTTTAATTCAAGGGGAAACTTATTCTTGGTGGGAGAGTACCAAGATCGTTTTGGATGCCGCCGAGGAAGAAATTACATGGGAGGTTTTTGTAAGAGAATTCAAAAATAAGTTCATTCCTCCCTCATCTCGTGTAACAGCCCGAAAACCCGCCTGTCGATATTGTCCGCTTTGGCGGGCTAAACGACACCACCCTCACGGTTTTGTTCTTCCCGGTGGAATTTAAGCCCAAAGGCGCCCACCCAGAAAAAGCCTCTTTGGGTGTAAGGGAAGACCCCAAACCACCCTCAGATATTGTCCTGCACAGCGGAAGATTGGCCAGGTTTTGTTCCTCCCGATAGAATTTAAGCCCACTCACGGGCGCCTGCCCAGGAGAAGGCCTCTACAAGGGAAAGGTATCCACCCCTTATAAAGGAGGCTTTGTTCCCCTCTCCAACCGATGTGGGACAAGCACCTTAGGCTCCGAAAACCCGCCTGTCAATATTGTCTGCTTTGGTGGGCTAAGCGACACCACCCTCACGGTTTTGTTCTTCCCGTTGGTATTTAAACCCGAAGGTGCCCAACCAGGAAAAGGCCTCTTTTGGGTGTAAGGGTATAGCCCCAAACCACCCTCAGATATTATCCTGCGCAGCGGAAGACTGGCCAGGTTTTGTTCCTCTCGACAGGATTTAAACCACCACTTAAGGGGTGCCTGCCCAGGAGGAGGCCTCTTTGGGTGTAAGGGAAGACCCCAAACCACCCTCAGATATTGTCCTGCACAGCGGAAGACTGGCCAGGTTTTGTTCCTCCCGACAGAATTTAAGCCCACTCACGGGCGCCTGCCCAGGAGAAGGCCTCTTCGGGCTGTTACAAATGGTATCAGAGGTGGGGCACGGGTCGGTGTGCCAGCGAGGACGCTGGGCCCTCTTAGGGGGTGGAATGTAATTGCCTAAGGTGCTTGTCCCACATCGGTTGGAGAGGGGAAGAAAACCTCCTTTATAAGGGGGTGGATACCTTTCCCTTGTTGAGGCCTTTTCTTGGGTGGGCGCCTTTGGGCTTAAATTCCACCGGGAAGAACAAAACCGTGAGGGTGGTGTCGCTTAGCCCACCAAAGCGGACAATATCGACGGGCGGGTTTTCGGGCTGTTACATCTCGTACCAGAAGGCTTAAGGAATTCATGGAGCTCAAACAACGAGGTAGATCAGTTGCTGAGTATATATCTGAGTTTGAGAGGCTATCCAAGTATGCACCTAACATTGCAAGCGATGATTTCCACAAAGCTATGCAATTTGTATAAGGGTTCAGGCCGGATATTCAAGTAGCAATTGAAGCCATCAATACTAGTAGTTGGAAGAAAGCTACTTCAAAGGCTTTAAAGGTTGAAGACTCGGTTAATGCACGGAGATCTACTTATCGGACAGGACAGGGCTCAGGATCGGGATCAAGAGCAGGTTACAATAAGGCCAAGAGGCCAATTATTTATGAGACAACTCCTCCACAACCGAAGGGTCCGGTAAAGAAATTCAAGCAACAAGGACCAGTTCAGAAGGCTTCTCAGCCTCCTACTTTGCCACCACCACCCGAGAAACCCAAATGTTCATTCTGTGGGCAACCTACTCATCATTATGATAATTGAAGAAGACGTCATAGGTTATGTTTAATATGTGGGAGTGTCGATCACAAGGTGGATACGTGTCCGGATCGTCGGGATCAGCCTGTCGGGGGTCAGAGGCCGTTAGTTAGAGCCCATGCTTATGCTTTGGAAGGGGAAGAAGTGGATGCAGACGTGAACCCCGCAGCCATCGTTGAAGGTACCATTTGCATTCATGGCATAGACATACATGCTCTATTTGATCCGGGAGCTACCCACTCCTTTATTTCTCCCAATTTATCTATGAAATTACCCTTGTGTAATACTTTCTCTTCTGCAAGCTATGTTGTTAGTACTCCTTTTGGTGGTAGTATAGAAACTAATCGGGTTTTTAGAAAGGTGCCGGTGAGTAATGAGGCCCGGGTTTTCTCGGGTTTTCTCGATGGATTTCATTGAACTACCGATGTCTCCCTATGGTTCTATCTTCGGAATGGATTGGTTATTCAAGCACTGTGCTACCGTGGATTGTCAGGCTAAATGAGTACGGTTGGGTTCAGAAGTTGTTATGGGTTGGACTTCTAAAACGGTACCTCTGTTATCTTTCTCGGAAGCTCAGAAATTGGCCCGTGACGGGGCTACGAGATTCATAGCCTATATTCTTAATCAACCCAAGGATCAGGTGAAATTAGAAGAAACAGAAGTTGTTATGGAATTTTCTGAAATGTTTCCGGAAAAATTGGATTCGTTGCCGCCGGATAGAGAAATAGAATTTGTGATTTATTTGTATCCGAATGCAGAGCCGTATTGTAAGACTCCATATCGGATGGCTCCGGAAGAATTGAAATAATTGAAGATTCAACTCAATGCTCTATTAGAAGTTGGGTATATTAGACCGAGCTCCTCGCCGTGGGGTGCGCCGGTATTGTTTGTGAAAAAGAAAGACGGTACTTTAATGATGTGTATTGATTACCGGGAGTTTAATCGGATGACTATAAAGAATAAATATCCTCTTCCACACATTGAGGAGTTTTTGATATACTCCAAGGATCCATAATATATTCAAAACTTGATTTACGACAAGGATATTACCAATTACGGATCCGAGCAGAGGATATTCCGAAGACGGGCTTCAACACAAGGTATGGGCATTATGAATTTGTGGTTATGCCTTTTGGTTTGACAAATGCTCCCACCGCTTTTATGGATATGATGTATAGAATTTTCCAACCGTTTCTTGATAAGTTTGTTATGATATTTATTGATGATATTTTTGTTTTCTCCAAGTCGGTTGATGAACATGCAAGGCATCTCGAACTTGTATTGAAAACTTTGAAGGAACATCAATTATTTGCAAAGTTTAGAAAATGTGAGTTTTGGATCGAACGGGTATCTTTCTTGGGTCATATTATTTCGGAAAATGGATCAGAAGTCCATCCTTCTAAGATTGAAGCGGTGTTGAAATGGGAGAAACCAAAGAACGCTTCTGAGGTTAGAAGTTTCTTGGGATTGATGGGTTATTATAGAAGATTTGTGCAAGATTTTTCCGAAATTGCTGCTCCCTTAACTCAGTTAACAAAGAATGATGTTAAATTTGTATGGGATGATAGTTGTGACAAAAGCTTCGGTATTTTGTAGGAAAAGTTAGTTTCAGCTCCAGTTCTAATTCTCCCGGAAGGTTCTGAAGGATATATTGTTTATACCGATGCGTCAAAAGAAGGTTTGGGGTGTGTTTTAACTCAAAAAGGGAAATTGATTGCTTATGCCTCCCGAAAATTGAAAGAGCATGAGAAGAACTATTCTACACATGATCTTGAGCTTGCCGCCGTGATATTTGCCCTCGGGAAATGGAGACATTATTTGTATGGGGTGTCATTTAAGATTTTCACCGACTATAAGAGTCTCCAATATTTGTCTACATAGAAAGATCTTAAAATGAGGCAACGACGATGGATGGAAAGACTAGTAGACTATGATTGTGTCATTAAATACCATCCCGGGAAGGTTAATATGGTTGCCGATGCTTTAAGTAGAAAGGTGGATATAGCAAACTTGGAAGTTAAAGAAAGTAGTGGAATTGAGCCTATTGTGGTTAAAGCTCGGGTTTTTAATATCTCCATGATTTGAGGCTCAAACTAAGGATCCGGAAGTTCAGAGATTGGTTTCTAAGGCAAGAGAAGATCCTGAAAGTCCATTCAGGTTTGATGAAACTGGTCTTCTTCGTTTCAAGAACCTAGTGGTAGTGCCCGATGAATTGAAAAGGGTATTGCTTGAAGAATCTCATAAATCGGCATATTCGGTACATCCGGGAGGAAATAAAATGTATAAGGATTTAAAACAATATTAATGGTGGTATGTATTAAAGAAGGATGTAGCCAAGTTTGTAAGATATTGTTTGACATGTCAAAACGTTAAGGCCGAACATCAAAAGCTGGGAGGTCTTCTCCAGCCGTTACCTATTTCCGATTGGAAATTGGAACAAGTGACGATGGATTTTATATCCGGATTACCATGAGTCAAAGGTGGCTATGATGGTATTTGGGTAATTGTGGATCGGTTAACTAAGTCTGCACATTTTCTACCTGTCTGAATGCCTTACAAGATTCGAAAGTTAACTGAGATTTATAATAGAGATATTGTTCGACTTCATGGGATTCCGGTGAGTATTATTTCGGATAGAGATCCCCATTTTACTTCAAAGTTATGGCAAGAGTTGCAAGGGATTTTAGGCACGAAACTCCAATTTAACACGACATTTCATCCTCAAACTGATGGTCAATCCGAGAGGGTTATACGATATTTGGAAGATTTGCTTCGGGCGTGTGCATTGGATTTTCAAACTTCTTGGCCTGAACAACTTCCGTTGATTGAGTACGCATATAACAATAGTTATCAATCTTCTATTGGTATGACTCCATATGAAGTGCTTTATGGTCGGAAATGTCGGTCACCATTATTCTTTGATTTAGAGGAGTGGAAATGGATAAAATAAGAAGGGGTAAAGAAAGGTGAGAAATTGGATAAACCTTCCAAAGTTGTGAGGGCTATGATTGAGAAGGTTCAACAGATACATCAACGGATGAAAGCTGCACAAGATAAACAGAAAAGTTATGCTGATATTTGCCAGTGGGATCTTAAATTTGAAGTGGGGGACCGGGTCTTCTTAACGTTATCTCCACGAAAGGGGTTTTCTCGGGTTGGAAAGGGAGGAAAGTTAAATCCCCGTTATTAGGGTCCATTTGAAATTCTTGAGAGAATTGGGGAAGTAGCTTACAGATTGGACCTACAGCCTAATCTTACCGAAATTCACAATGTTTTTCACGTATCTCAGCTAAGAAAGTATTATCCGAATGAAACTGAAATTCTCCCCGTTAAAAGAAATTGAATTAGAACAAAATTTGTCATTTATTCAGCAGCCGGTTAGAATTTTGGGCAGAAAGTATCAAGAGTTGAGAAATCGGAGTATTCATATGGTCAAGGTGTTATGGCGAAGCGATAAAACCGAAGAAATGACTTGGGAACCGGAAGAGGAAATGAAGAGGTTTCATCCGAAGTTATTTATTTCCGATCAGTGAATTTGGGGACCAGATTCTTATAAGGGAGGGAGAGTTGTAACGCCCCAATTTCCTGAAGTTCAGGTAAGCACGCCACGAGCGGGTCTTTGGGAGTTGGGAGGTTTAATTTAGTTACTTCATTCGTTTATTTACAACTTGCATCATACTGTGTGCATTACATCTCCATGTATTTATATGAATTGTTACTAACATGAATTATATGAACTAATTGATATAAGTGATCTAATTGTATTCTATGTCCTCAAGTGACCATTTGTGTAAACTTGTATACTTAATTGTATAACGTAAAATGGATTTAAGTGATCTTTTATATAGAGATCAAACTTGCTTGCATGAATTCAAATATTAGGAGGACTTATGTGCAAATTATGGGGAAACGCACATATTCATGCAAGACTTTGATATATCATCTCATTCCTTCCATCTTATTCCAATACATTCCATTTTCATTCAAGATATACACACACTCACACACCATATACCGATCAAAACACCAAGGAAGAGAAGGGAACGAGTTCATTAAAAATTCGAGCTGTACTTTGAGGAATTTTGGAGCTAAGATCATCAACATCACCCTATCTTCATTTCATCTCGTATTTCTTTCATTTCAAGGTATAACTTGAGAATTGTATGAATTTCTTGAATTTGTGATTGAGTAGGGTTTATGGATTAAATGATGAATTCTTCCATGTCTGGAGCTAGAAGCATGTTTATGATCAAAAAAGGATTGAAAGCTTGCATGAAAATTTTGATGTTTTATGGAAGTTGGAAGCATGAATATATATGGGGTTTTCATGATTGATTGTGGTGCTTTGACGCATATTTGTTGGTTTGTTGATGCATAAGTGTAGTATAATGTGTCGTAGATGCATTTGAGCAATTGTTTTGGAGTGAATTTGCTTTGGTTGTTGGTTTTGTGGTATTTTAGCTCGAAGTCCCCTATTTTCCCCTGTTTTTCTGCTGCTGCGTAGCAGCTTGCGGCAGCGATCGAAAACAGGACAAAATTGGTCGTGCCCACGAGCCACTCACAGTTCGGGCAGGACTTCAGGTCGCGCCCGCGACCGGAATGATGTGTTATTTTGGTCGCGCCTGAGACCCGTTTTTGGCCAAGTTTCAAGATTTTGAAAAATTGGAGGAAAATTCGGCCAAAAATAGGTGGTCGCTAGTGTTGGTGTTGCGGCGAGTCCGAAGTAGAGTGACGGTACAGCGTAATATTCAAAAAATTTCGCCATAACCTCGTTATCAAAATATTTCTAAAAATATTTTAATAAAGCACCGGAATAAATCGGGCAGCATAAGTCTAATATATACAGACATTGATAACATGATTTTAAATCATCTAGCATATGACCACAATATGCAAATAATAATTTGGGCAGCACAACGGTATTACCGTACTGCAATATTGGCTATCAATGGCACTTTTCCAGCACCTCGATATCTTCTCGTGAAATCGGCAGAGCTTCCCCGCAATATCCCTGATTAAGAAATTGGAGTGTGGGCTCCGGCAGTATTTCCCTAAATACTTGAGAAAATATTTTTCAGAAAAAACCCTTTTTTCTATTTTCAGAAAATCCCTATTTTCTATTAATTAAGTGGATTATATATTAATTATATAACCACCTAATTAAGTAATTGATTAATCCTTAATTAGGATTAATCAATCCAAGAGAGAGAGTGCCGAAAATGGCTGTTGAAATCTGAAAATGGAGCTGGAAATTGTTGCTCTGAAATGAACATGAGCATGCCCTATTTATAGGGCCAAAATGAGGACCTCCGCAGCAAATTTCCAATTTTTTGGCGTGCAAGCCAAGCTCGGTTGACAAATCCGACACCGCCACGTGGAAGCTTAGTCCGTAAGGAAGCCAACGCCGGGCGGCACGCGCCGACACGTGTCCGTACGCGCCCACACGTGCCGCCCATGTGGCGGCCGTGTGCTTGGCGCGTGTGGCACGCACGCTGCACCAGGCAGCTGCCACGTGTCCGATCCGGTTTGGTCAGACCGCGGTTCAGACGGTTCAGACCGGTTCGCCCATGAACCGGTCGATTCATACGGTCTGACTCCGCTGCCACGTGGCGAATCATCATTCGTCCACGTGTCTGGGTCGGTTAACCCATGAACCGACCCTGCCCGGAGACCCGACCCGTCGATACGCTTCCACGGCCCGTTGACTTTTCAGTCAACATGATCTGCGCCGTTCCTTCTCGCTGACGTGGCACGATCCTCATCGTCCATGTGTCAGACACGCTGCCGCCCAGTCAGCGCCACTTGGCGCTGGCCCGCTGACGTGGTGTGCCACATCATCTGCCACGTCAGCAAAAAAACTTTTTTATTTTTTTTTTTTAATTTTATTTTCTCCAAAATAAAATTTCGTGCATTTCCAACTCTTTGGAATTTAATTTATTTTCTCAAAATAAATTCCTTGGCTATTTTCAAACACTTTGAAAAAACATTTCTCTCTCTCGTTTTAATATTTTCTCTTTGATCTTCGTTGGGGCTTGCGGGGGGACCTGCAGGACTAATTAATCTTAGCTCCAAACGGGTCAATCTATTATCATCCCATGACAATAATTGATTACCGTTTAACAGTATTTAATTCCACTAAATAAATATTGTTGAACTCTAAAATTAATTAAATTATTCACGAATTTCTCGATCTAGAATAATTTTGCATTTTACTCCTCTATACAGATATCCATGAAAAATAAATCAATACTACTATCATTTATTTTTCACTTCCAATCTAAAATTTCTTGATTCGCCTTCAGTTCAAATTTCCTGTATGTGAAACACATTCAACATACAACTTCGGTGACGCACACACGAAGTACTTTGGCCAAAGTTTTAATTCGAACTTTTTGCAAATCTATTTCAGGGATATCTTTTAACCTTCCATCAAGGCTACAGATTCCTCGATCAATATTTCTCTTTAGCACATTTTATGCAATCACCGAACGTACAAAGTATTTTGGCCACCCGTTACCGAGACCTCACTTCTGAGTACATCACAGTGATTAACACTACATGCCTAAAGTAGAAACACTGCCAGGATTAAGAGTCTAATGCTTCCGAGATTCTGTTCATTTTAGATAGCAGTATAAAATGAACAATCTCAGTGGTCCAGTTCGATGTTTCCAATCTCATTGAAAATCATCAATGTGTTATAATTGGAAACTCCATTTCCCTATGACGAAAGACTAATCATCTTATATAACACATTATAGTCTTGACAAGAACATCTTCTTATCAAACCGACTAGAACTTTAATGACACGTGACTTCTGGTATTTAAAATCTTTTCCTATGAAACACATTTCATATAAAAATACCATCACACGTCATTAATTATTAAATTTGTAAAATACTCATAACTTGCGATAATTTCAGCTTTATTAATCCAAAATATTTACCATATAATTGGATTTTCAGGGCATTAATCCCAACAATCTCCCACTTGCCCTAAATCCAATTGGCTACATATCTAAGGCCCATCCCTTCTACATGAGTGTCAAAACTCTTTTGCGCCAAAGTCTTAGTGAAGGGATCTGCTAGATTATTTACTGAGCCAATTTTCACCACTGCCACTTCTCCACGTTCCACATAATCACGTATAATGTGAAACTTCCTCTCGATGTGCTTGGCACGTTTATGACTTCGAGGTTCCTTGGAGTTGGCCACCGCTCCAGCATTGTCACAGTACAATGTGATCGGCGTAAGTCCGTCCTTGACGACTTCTAGATCCATTAGAAAATTCCGGAACCAATACGCCTCTTTGGCTGCTTCCGAAGCTGCCACATATTCGGCTTCCATGGTGGAGTCAGCAATGCAAGTTTGCTTAATACTCCTCCAACTTACGGCTGCTCCTCCCAGAGTAAACACATATCCAGACGTCGAATCTGTGTACCCAATAGGAATCCGAATCTGTGTACCCAATAGGAATGAGCTCATCACTGCGATAGACAAGCATATAATCCCGAGTCCTTCTCAAGTACTTCAATATATGCTTTACAGCTATCCAGTGTTGGGGTCCAGGGTTTGACTGATATCTGCTGACTAGACCTACAGCATAACAGATATCTGGCCTAGTACATAACATGGCATACATGAGGCTTCCGACTGCCGAAGCATACGGAACATCTTTCATTTCTTCTGTCTCTTCTGGGTTATTGGGACATTGATCCCTAGACAGATGAACTCCATGTCTGAAAGGTAATGAACCTTTCTTGGAATTCACCATATTATATCTTGCCAGCATCTTATCTATATACGCTGCTTGTGATAAACCAATCATCTTATTCTTACGATCACGACAAAGTCTGATCCCTAGAATATAACTGGCTTCACCTAGGTCTTTCATGTCAAACTGGTTTGACAACCAAATCTTAACTGCTGATAATATTCCTGTGTCATTCCCAATGAGCAGAATGTCGTCAACATATAGAACTAAAAATGTTACAACACTATCATGATGTCTCTTGTACACACATGGTTCATCAGGCAATTGTATAAATCCAAAGGATTTAATTGCCTCATTAAATCTGATGTTCCATGACCTAGACGCTTGCTTAAGACCATAAATAGATCTATCAAGCTTGCATACCATATGCTCCTGATTTCTGGCTATAAAGCCTTCAGGTTGAGCCATGTATATCTCTTCTTGAAGGTGCCCGTTCAAGAAGGCAGTCTTTACATCCATTTGCCAAATCTCATAATCAAAATGAGCGGCAATGGATAGGAGAATTCTTATGGACTTAAGCATTGCTACAGGCGAGAAGGTTTCGTCATAATCGATACCTTATTTGTGGGTATAACCCTTTGCCACAAGCCTTGCTTTAAAAGTCTCAACCTTTCCATCTATTCCCCTTTTTCTCTTGTAGACCCATTTGCATCCAATAGGTTTAATGCCCTCAGGCGCCTCTACAAGTTCCCAGACTTTATTGGAATACATTGAATCTAATTCAGATTCCATGGCTCTGACCCAACGGTCAGCGTCTATATCATTTATGGCTTCATCATATGTGATAGGATCAGATACGTCAGATTCAACCACTTGGGTTAATCCTAGGTATCTGTCAGGTGCCCTGACAATCCTCCCACTACGACGAGGCTGCTGTGTACTCGTCCCTACATCGTATGTTGTATCTGGTACATCATATGTATCTAACACATTTTCAGTTACTACGGGTTCTTGGAATACAGAATCTGATGTTGTCATTTCTTCTAACACAATTTTGCTTCTACCCTTGTGGTCATTTACGAAATCATCTTCGAGATATTTAGCATTAGTACTCACAAACACTTTGTGATCTCTCGGATCGTAAAATATACCACCTCTTGTTCCTTTAGGATAACCTACAAACAAGCAAACCTCTGTTCTTGATTCCAACTTGTCAGGATCTTTCCTTAACACATGAGCTGGTGTTCCCCATATCCGAAGATAGGAGACACTGGGCTTTCGCCCTCGCCACAGTTCCATTGGTGTTTTAGGAACCGACTTGGATGGAACAAGGTTTAATATGTGTGCCGCCGTTTCGAGTGCAAAGCCCCAAAACGAACTTGGTAGGGTAGCATGACTCATCATAGATCTTACCGTTTCCATCAGAGTTCTATTTCTCCTTTCTGCAACACCGTTCTGCTGGGGTGTACCCGGTGCAGATAATTGAGATCTAATCCCATTTGCAGTGAGAAATTCTAGAAACTCTATAGACAGATACTCACCACCACGATCTGATCGAAGTGCCTTGATACGTTTTCCAGTTTGATTTTCAACTGCATCCTTGAATTCTTTGAACTTTTCAAAAGATTCAGACTTATATCTCATCAAATAAACGTATCCGTATCTGGAGTAATCATCCGTAAAAGTGATGAAATACTCAAAACCTCCTCTTGCTTGAATACTCATAGGACCACACACATCCGTATGAATTAACTCAAGCAATTATGTGGCTCGATTACCTTTAGATTTAAAAGATCTCTTGGTCATTTTACCTTCCAAGCAGGATTCACAGACTGGTAGTTCTGTTAAGTCCAAAGGACTCAACAATTCATCTGAAATTAGTCTTTGGATCCTTTTTGGATTAATATGACCAAGACGTAAATGCCACTTGTACGCCTCATTAGGCATAGGAGTTTTTCTTTTGGTTGGTAAGTCAAGCTTAGCAGTGTTATGTTCGGAATTAGGGTTTTTATCGGGGTATAACAAGAAAAGACCATCTTTTACCGTGCCAGTGCAAATAAACCTTTTATTTTGCTTAATGGTAAAGTTTTGTTCAAAACAAACACTGAAACCATTATATATTAAACAACTCACAGAAATTAAATTTCTGCGAACACACGGTATATACAGAGTGTCTTTCAGTACCAAAACCCTATCACCAAAATACAAATTTATAGTCCTTACTGCTAATACAGATATACTTGTATTATCCCCGAGCAGTAGCTGCATCTCGCCATCTTCAAGCTTTCTGGTTAGCTTGAACCCCTGCAACGAATTGCAAATATGATTAGTTGAACCAGAGTCCACACACCAGGAATCTGGTGGACTTCCAACTAAACATAGTTCAATTAAACAAGATATCGATATACCTTGTCCAGATGGCTTAGCAGGAAGACTTGCTAAGTATTTTGGACAATTCCTCTTCCAGTGCCCATTCTCTCCGCAGTGGAAACATTTTCCCTTGCTGGGTTTGCCTTTCTTCTTCTGAACCTTTTTCTTGGGAATGGGAATCTTTCCCTTTCCCTTTTTCCACTTGTTGGCCTTTGGAGCCGTGGAAGTCGACGCCTGAGCCAGGAGAACAGTTCCCTTAGCTTTCATCACTCCCTCCGCCACTTTAAGTTCGTTCATCAATTCAGGCAGAGAAAAATCCAATTTGTTCATAGAATAATTTTGCCTGAATATGTCGAACGACTTTGGCAGAGAGCATAGGATCATATCCTGTTTGCTGAGATCATCAAATTTAGCACCGAGGCTTTCAATTTCGTTCAGGCAAGCCATCATGTTCATAACATGATCCTGAACATGTGATCCCTCAGACATCTTGGTAACTAACAGCCTTCACATCAGTTCGAGCCTCTTGGCTCGGTTCTGCCCTCCAAACATTTGATGGAGATGATCCATCATGTTCCTAGCAGTTGGCATCTCATGCATTTGATGCTTGAGAACATTGGAGACAGATGCCAGGATATAAGACCTAGCCAAATCATTGGACTTGATCCAATTGGCATAAGCATTTCTCATATCCTGATTGGCTGTAGTTTCCGGTACCCCCGGACAAGGTTCAGTGAGCACTTGTTTCAGATTCTCGTGACCAAGCACGCTGTCAAGATTCATTTTCCAGTCAGCATAGTTAGACCCTTCAAGCCTATTTTCCCTTAGGATCGATTGAAGCGGGCTAGCGGTCGTCATTGTTTTAAAACTCAAATATTTTAAAAAGGTGCAAGTTATGATTCTGTATTTTACTTCTTTTGTGTCTAACCAATAAATGAAATCCACGTAAGCATTTTTGGTTTACACAATGGTGACTTATCCAACCGTAGTTGACTCCCCGGAAGCGGGGTCGAAAACTGCTTAGAAAAGCAAGAATTAATCTTGATTAACATGTCATCTAGGTAACTCTTACCAAACTATGTTAATCCACTACGTTAACCTTTGAACTCTAAGTGAATGTAACATAGCTCCGAAGGGAGGTTAATACATTACTTAGTCAAGCGTACACCATTACCTAGAAATTCGTACGTGTAGATCAGACACTCCACGGAGGCGTGGTCGAGTTGACTTTCCCCGTATTTCATTCTATCCATAGAAGCCTAATCTCGTATACCGCGAATACATACCCGCCGAAGGGAGTAGTATATATCCACTATACTATCGACGGGTAATGGAGGCCGTGAGAATCCAACTCTTTTCATCTCGCTCCCACTTGAATTTTATAAAATTTGTGGATTATCTTTGATTATTAAATAATCACTTTTGGCGTCTTATTAATTTTGGAAGTAATTAATCTAATTAATAAGCTCCCACTAGGATTATTAAATAATCCTAATAATATTTTAAGGCTTTAATAACTCTTTATTAATTTAGGCCAAAAAATATTAATCCAATTATGCATCGTATTTAATCTCTATTAAACATTATTTATCTAATCACATTAAATAAATCATGCATAATTAAAGCAACATAATATCACATATTATCATGCCATTTTTAAAATTAAAAGCATGCTTTAAAATAATTATCACGCTTTAAATTTTTATGGCCCCTTAATAAATATGTTTTAAATTATCACATAATTTAAATCATATTTACTGATTCGGCAATTAACCAGGAAGATTATTGAAATCAATTCCCAGAAAATTACCATTCCACGCAAATTCCCAGAAACACTGGAGGGGTCACAACGGTCCCACTTAAAACCCAGCCTTCTTTGACAGAATTTACGTGCACAGTATCAGATTTAAAATTATGCATCTTATGCTTTATCAATGCCAGTATATAATCAGAGCCCCGCTCTGATACCAGTTGTTGGTGTTGCGGCGGGCCCGCAGTAGAGTGACGGTACAGCGTAATATTCAAAAAAATTCGCCATAACCTCGTTATCAAAATATTTCTAAAAATATTTTAATAAAGCAGCGGAATAAATCGGGCAGCATAACTCTAATATATACAGACATTGATAACATAATTTTAAATCATCTAGCATAGGACCATAATATGCAAATAATAATTTGGGCAGCACAACGGTATTACCGTACTGCAATATTGGCTATCAACGGCACTTTTCCAGCACCTCGATATCTTCTCGTGAAACCGGCAGAGCTTCCCCGCAATATCCCTGATTAAGAAATTGGAGTGTGGGCTCCTGCAGTATTTCCCTAAATACTTGAGAAAATATTTTTCAGAAAAAACCCTTTTTTCTATTTTCAGAAAATCCCTATTTTCTATTAATTAAGTGGATTATATATTAATTATATAACCACCTAATTAAGAAATTGATTAATCCTTAATTAGGATTAATCAATCCAAGAGAGAGAGTGCCGAAAATGGCTGTTGAAATCTGAAAATGGAGCTGAAAATTGTTGCTCTGAAATGAACATGAGCATGCCCTATTTATAGGGCCAAAATGAGGACCTCCGCAGCAAATTTCCAATTTTTTGGCGTGCAAGCCAAGCTCGGTTGACAAATGCGACACCGCCACGTGGAAGCTTAGTCCGTAAGGAAGCCAACGCCGGGCGGCGCGTGTGGCGGCCGTGTGCTTGGCGCGTGTGGCACGCACGCTGCACCAGGCAGCTGCCACGTGTCCGGTCCGGTTTTGTCAGACCGCGGTTCAGACGGTTCAGACCGGTTCGCCCATGAACCGGTCGGTTCATACTGTCTGACTCGGCTGCCACGTGGCGAATCATCATTCGTCCATGTGTTCGGGTCGGTTAACCCATGAACCGACCCTGCCCGAAGACCCGACCCGTTGACCCGCTTCCACGGCCCGTTGACTTTTCAGTCAACATGATCTGGGCCGTTCCTTCTCGCTGACGTGGTACGATCCTGATCGTCCACGTGTCAGACACGCTGCCGCCCTGTCAGGGCCACTTGGCGCTAGCCCGCTGACGTGGCGTGCCACGTCATCTGCCACGTCAGCAAAAAAACTTTTTTTTTTTTTTTTTAAATTTTATTTTCTCCAAAATAAAATTTCGTGCATTTCCAACTCTTTGGAATTTAATTTATTTTCTCAAAATAAATTCCTTGGCTATTTTCAAACACTTTGAAAAAACATTTCTCTCTCTCGTTTTAATATTTTCTCTTTCATCTTCGTTAGGGCTTGCGGGGGGACCTGCAGGACTAATTAATCTTAGCTCCAAACGGGTCAATCTATTATCATCCCATGACAATAATTGATTACCGTTTAACAATATTTAATTCCACTAAATAAATATTGTTGAACTCTAAAATTAATTAAATTATTCACGAATTTCTCGATCTAGAATAATTTTGCATTTTACTCCTCTATACAGATATCCATGAAAAATAAATCAATACTACTATCATTTATTTTTCACTTCCAATCTGAAATTTCTTGATTCGCCTTAAGTTCAAATTTCCTGTATGTGAAACACATTCAACATACAACTTCGGTGACGCACACACGAAGTACTTTGGCCAAAGTTTTAATTCGAACTTTTTGCAAATCTATTTCAGGGATATCTTTTAACCTTCCAGCAAGGCTACAGATTCCTCGATCAATATTTTCTCTTTAGCATATTTCATGCAATCACCGAACGTACAAAGTATTTTGGCCACCCGTTACCGAGACCTCACTTCTGAGTACATCACAGTGATTAACACTACATGCCTAAAGTAGAAACACTGCCAGGATTAAGAGTCTAATGCTTCCGAGATTTTGTTCATTTTAGATAGCAGTATAAAATGAACAATCTCAGTGGTCCAGTTCGATGTTTCCAATCTCATTGAAAATCATCAATGTGTTATAATTGGAAACTCCATTTCCCTATGATGAAAGACTAATAATCTTATATAACACATTATAGTATTGACAAGAACATCTTCTTATCAAACCGACTAGAACTTTAATGACACGTGACTTCTGGTATTTAAAATCTTTTCCTATGAAACACATTTCATATAAAAATACCATCACACGTCATTAATTACTAAATTTGTAAAATACTCATAACTTGCGATAATTTCAGTTTTATTAATCCAAAATATTTACAATATAATTGGATTTTCAGGGCATTAATCCCAACAGCTATCGCGACCGTTTTATGAAGGAAATTTTTCGCGCCCGCGACCCTGTAACATTCTGCATGAAAAATTGATTTTCTAACTTTTCTCGCATGATTTTCATGGCTCGTTTCTGGCATGAACACTTCAGTAATGTGCCATATAATGCATGATATTATGTGTATTAATTGTATTATGAGATTCCATGTTTAAATTCTATCGGGGAGGTTTGTGTAATATTTTTATACTTTGATTTATACCTTGAATACTTGATCATTGCTACCTTATTTGATAAAGTGAATATGTTTATGATATTTATTGATTGTAATTACATGATTGACATTATTGGGACATGTCGTTCGTCCTAAATGGTTCATGCGAGTCGAGTCTTACGTACACTTGTCCTTGTTACACAGATCACATTCCAGGAGATGAGGAACACACTCCATAGGGTGTTTCCTTATTTCTTTTGGTCGGTAAAGGTGAGGTTACTTCTAGACATATTGAACATTTACAACCCTATGTGATCTTCCAGCCAAAATGTATCTTGATATATATCTGTAGTTTCCAAAACTTTATTGATCTTCAATTGAATTACCGAATTGTACCGGTTGAATGATTGACCGATTGATCGACTGAATTGATTGATTGGGCGAGTACATTGTTTCACTGTGGGCCCAAGGGTAGTGTACTGAGATAACCGGGAAAGCTTGGGCTGACAGGAAACTCTTGCACTATCCTCACATTGTTGGGATAACCCCTGAATCCACTAGGAGATTAGTGGAGGAAGGAGTTTCGGGTATAGGGAATCATGAAACCTATACTCACACTGATTGGATGGCAGGGCCTTGCAATCCCCCATCACCAGGAGAAAGAAGGATGGACTATTGAAATTGCTAATTGTGCACCGAATTATATTGCTTGATCACATAATTAATCACAACTGAATTATTGTACACTATCGGAGAAAGGTTGGAGAATTGCCCTCACTCGCCGGGCCACTGACTGACTGAACTGAATTGTACCGAATTGATTGAATTGTAAATTGATTAGTTGTAGTCTCGGGCGAGTATTGTATTCTTGTTGAACCTATATTACTTTCTTTTATAAAACCTTACCCGGGATTACGGCTTGCATGGTAATTGCACTTTTAAGTTATAAACCCCTCACTCAGTCTTTCATAGACTGACACCTCACAATTTCAGGTATTGCAGGTTGAGTGCTAGGCGGGATTGAGTCGAGTTTTGCTTCTCTTAGTTCTAGCATTGTCATCCTCATATTTCATGTGGATTATGGATACATTAAAAGCTCATATGAAGTGTTGTAGTGTCTATGTATACATTATGATATGTACCCAGAAATATTGGCATGCTTATGGAATTTTTGAGAGGCGATAATATATTAATATGTATATGGAATTATGATTTCGGAATCAATGATGGATAATAAATTGTATGCATACTACTATACTTCCATTCTATTGCATATATGTTGGTATTAAATTGAGGGTTAGCCCACCTAGCAAGTGAGTTATTGTCTTTAGTGTCTCCCGTTCGCTATAGGCTCGATTAATGTATGCGTGTTCATTCCATATGTGGATTGAACTATAGTGTGGGGGATGTGGCTACCTAGCGTTCCGGATGCTACATCCTATGGTGGTATCAGAGCCCGGTTGCAAAACCGCGGTTCTGGTGTAGTGTCTTGTAAGTCTAAGTCATACGCATATGATTATTTGATTAACTGCGAGTCTTGTATTTGTTTGAATTTATTTGAATTTACTTGGATTTATTTTAACCTACTTGAATTATTTGAATTATGTGATTTATTCGTGTTATGAGCTTTATTGCACTCATTTGCACTTGTTAATCGAACATACATGTATAGTGTTTGAATTTCAGAATGCCACATGGTAGCCCTCGTAGAGAGCATTCTCCGGGACATAGGCATCATCGTCATGATCATTCTCCTCCACCTACACCCCCTCAAGCTCAACCTCAGGATTTCTTAAATTCCATGGTTCAGTTAATAGATCAGAGGTTGCGAGATTATGTGCCTCCAGCAACGCCAGTTCCTCCACCACAACCGACCCCAATTTTAGCTATTTTACGGGAGTTTTAGAATCAGCATCCACTGAGGTTTTTCAAAGGAAGTGATATGTAAGCCGAGCAATAGCTTAAGGAGGTTGAAAGGATTTGGACTCTTATTCCTTGTGAGTCTAGAGAGAAGACTCGGTGCACACTTACTTTAATTCAAGGGGAAGCTTATTCTTGGTGGGATAGTACCAAGATCATTTTGGATGCCGCCGAGGAAGAAATTACATGGGAGGTTTTTGTAAGAGAATTCAAAAATAAGTTAATTCCTCCCTCATCTCGTACCAGAAGGCTTAAGGAATTCATGGAGCTCGAACAAGGAGGTAGATCGGTTGTGGAGTATATAGCTGAGTTTGAGAGGCTATCCAAGTATGCACCTAACATTGCAAGCGATGATTTCCACAAAGCTATGCAATTTGTATAAGGGTTGAGGCCGGATATTCAAGTAGCAATTGAAGCCATCAATACTAGTAGTTGGAAGAAAGCTACTTCAAAGTCTTTAAAGGTTGAAGAGTCGGTTAATGCACGGAGATCTACTTATCGGACAGGACAGGGCTCAGGATCGGGATGAAGAGCAGGTTACAATACGGGCAAGAGGCCAATTATTTATGAGACAACTCCTCCACAACCGAAGGGTCCGGTAAAGAAATTCAAGCAACAAGGACCAGTTCAGAAGGCGTCTCAGCCTCCTACTTTGCCACCACGACCCGAGAAACCCAAATGTTCATTCTATCGTCTGGATCAGCCTGCCGGGGGTCAGAGGCCGTTAGTTAGAGCCCATGCTTATGCTTTGGAAGGGGAAGAAGTGGATGCAGATGTGGACACTGCAGCCATCGTTGAAGGTACCATTTGCATTTATGGCATAAACATACATGCTCTATTTGATCCGGGAGCTACCCACTGCTTTATTTATCCCAATTTATCTATGAAATTACCCTTGTGTAATACTTTCTCTTCTGCATGCTATGTTGTTAGTACTCCTTTTGGTGGTAGTATAGAAACTAATCGGGTTTTTAGAAAGGTGCCGGTGAGTAATGAGGGCCGGGTTTTCTCGATGGATTTCATTGAACTACCGATGTCTCCCTATGGTTCTATCTTGGGAATGGATTGGTTATTTAAGCACTGTGCTACCGTAGATTGTGAGGCCAAATGAGTACGGTTGGGTTCAGAAGTTGTTATGGGTTGGACTTCTAAAACGGTACCTCTGTTATCTTTCTCGGAAGCTCAGAAATTGGTCCGTGACGGGGCTACGAGATTCATAGCCTATATTCTTAATCAACCCAAGGATCAGGTGAAATTAGAAGAAACAGAAGTTGTTAAGGAATTTTCCGAAGTGTTTCCGGAAAAATTGGATTCGTTGCCGCCGGATAGAGAAATAGAATTTGTGATTGATTTGTATCCGAATGCAGAGCCGTATTGTAAGACTCCATATCGGATGGCTCCGGAAGAATTGAAAGAATTGAAGATTCAACTCAAGGCTCTATTAGAAGTTGGGTATATTAGACCGAGCTCCTCGCCGTGGGGTGCGCCGGTATTGTTTGTGAAAAAGAAAGACAGTACTTTAATGATGTGTATTGATTACCGGGAGTTTAATCGGATGACTATAAAGAATAAATATCCTCTTCCACACATTGAGGAGTTTTTTGATATACTCCAAGGATCTATAGTATATTCAAAACTTGATTTACGACAAGGATATTACCAATTACGGATCCGAGCCGAGGATATTCCGAAGACGGGCTTCAACAAAAGGTATGGGCATTATGAATTTGTGGTTATGCCTTTTGGTTTGACAAATGCTCCCACCGCTTTTATAGATATGATGTATAGAATTTTCCAACCGTTTCTTGATAAGTTTGTTGTGATATTTATTGATGATATTTTCGTTTTCTCCAAGTCGGTTGATGAACATGCAAGGCATCTCGAACTTGTATTGAAAACTTTGGAGGAACATCAATTATTTGCAAAGTTTAGAAAATGTGAGTTTTGGATCGAACGGGTGTCTTTCTTGGGTCATATTATTTCGGAAAATGGATTAGAAGTCGATCCTTCTAAGATTGAAGCGGTGTTGAAATGGGAGAAACCAAAAAACACTTCTGAGGTTAGAAGTTTCTTGGGATTGGTGGGTTATTATAGAAGATTTGTGCAAGATTTTTCCGAAATTGCCGCTCCCTTAACTCAGTTAACAAAGAATGATGTTAAATTTGTCTGGGATGATAGTTGTCACAAAAGCTTCGGTATTTTGAAGGAAAAGTTAGTTTCAGCTCCAGTTCTCATTCTCCCGGAAGGTTCTGAAGGATATATTGTTTATACCGATGCGTCAAAAGAAGGTTTGGGGTGTGTTTTAACTCAAAACGGGAAAGTGATTGCTTATGCCTCCCGAAAATTGAAAGAGCATGAGAAGAACTATTCTACACATGATCTTGAGCTTGCCGCCGTGATATTTGCCCTCGGGAAATGGAGACATTATTTGTATGGGGTGTCATTTAAGATTTTCACCGACTATAAGAGTCTCCAATATTTGTCTACATAGAAAGATCTTAAAATGAGGCAACGACGATGGATGGAAAGACTAGTAAACTATGATTGTGTCATTAAATACCATCCCGGGAAGGTTAATATGGTTGCCGATGCTTTAAGTAGGAAGGTGGATATAGCAAACTTTGAAGTTAAAGAAAGTAGTGGAATTGAGCCTATTGTGGTTAAAGCTCGGGTTTTTAATATCTCCATGATTTGAGGCTCAAACTAAGGATCCGGAAGTTCTGAGATTGGTTTCTAAGGCAAGAGAAGATCCTGAAAGTCCATTCAGGTTTGATGAAACTGGTCTTCTTCGTTTCAAGAACCTAGTGGTAGTGCCCGATGAATTGAAAAGGGTATTGCTTGAAGAAGCTCATAAATCGGCATATTCGGTACATCCGGGAGGAAATAAAATGTATAAGGATTTAAAACAATATTAATGGTGGTATGTATTAAAGAAGGATGTAGCCAAGTTTGTAAGATATTGTTTGACATGTCAAAACGTTAAGGCCGAACATCAAAAGCCGGGAGGTCTTCTCCAGTCGTTACCTATTTCCGAGTGGAAATTGGAACAAGTGACGATGGATTTTATATCCGGATTACCAAGAGTCAAAGGTGGCTATGATGGTATTTGGGTAATTGTGGATTGGTTAACTAAGTCTGCACATTTTCTACCTGTCCGAATGCCTTACAAGATTCGAAAGTTAGCTGAGATTTATAATAGAGAGATTGTTCGACTTCATGGGATTCCGGTAATTATTATTTCGGATAGAGATCCCCATTTTACTTCCAAGTTATGGCAAGAGTTGCAAGGGATTTTGGGCACGAAACTCCAATTTAACACGACATTTCATCGTCAAACTGATGGTCAATCCGAGAGGGTTATACGATATTTGGAAGATTTGCTTGGGCGTGTGCATTGGATTTTCAAACTTCTTGGCCTGAACAACTTCCGTTGATTGAGTTCGCATATAACCATAGTTATCAATCTTCTATTGGTATGACTCCATATGAAGTACTTTATGGTCGGAAATGTCGGTCACCATTATTCATTGATTTAGAGGAGTGGAAATGGATAAAATAAGAAGGGGTAAAGAAAGGTGAGAAATTGGAGAAACCTTCCAAAGTTGTGAGGGCTATGATTGAGAAGGTTCAACAGATACATCAACGGATGAAAGCTGCACAAGATAGACAGAAAAGTTATGCTGATATTCGCCAGTGGGATCTTAAATTTGAAGTGGGGGAACGGGTCTTCTGAAAGGTATCTCCCCGAAAGGGGTTTTCTCGGGTTAAATCCCCGTTATTTGGGTCCGTTTGAAATTCTTGAGAGAATTGGGGAAGTAGCTTACAGATTGGACCTACCGCCTAATCTTACCGGAATTCACAATGTTTTTCACGTATCTCAGCTAAGAAAGTATTATCCGGATGAAACTGAAATTCTCCCCTTTAAAAGAAATTGTATTAGAACAAAATTTGTCATTTATTCAACAGCCGGTTAGAATTTTGGACAGAAAGTATCAAGAGTTGAGAAATCGGAGTATTCATATGGTCAAGGTGTGGCAAAGCGATAAAACCGAAGAAATGACTTGGGAACCAGAAGAGGAAATGAAGAGGTTTCACCCGGAGTTATTTATTTCAGATTAGTGAATTTGGGGACCAGATTCTTCTAAGGGAGGGAGAGTTGTAACGCCCCAATTTCCTGAAGTTCAGGTAAGCACGCCACGAGCGGGTCTCTGGGAGTTGGGAGGTTTAATTTAGTTACTTCATTCGTTTATTTACAACTTTCATCATACTGTGTGCATTACATCTCCATGTATTTATATGAATTGTTACTAACATGAATTATATGAACTAATTGATATAATTGATCTAATTGTATTCTATGTCCTCAAGTGACCATTTGTGTAAACTTGTATACTTAATTGTATAACGTAAAATGGATTTAAGTGATCTTTTATATAGAGATGAAACTTGCTTGCATGAATTCAAATATTAGGAGCACTTATGTGCAAATTATGGGGAAACACACATATTCATGCAAGACTTTGATATATCATCTCATTCCTTCCATCTTATTCCAATACATTCCATTTTCATTCAAGATATACACACACTCACACATCATATACCGATCAAAACACCAAGGAAGAGAAGGGAACGAGTTCATTAAAAATTCTAGTTGTACTTTGAGGAATTTTGGAGCTAAGATCATCAACATCACCCTATCTTCATTTCATCTCATATTTCTTTCATTTCAAGGTATAACTTGAGAATTGTATGAATTTCTTGAATTTGTGATTGAGTAGGGTTTATGGATTAAATGATGAATTCTTCCATGTTTGGAGCTCGAAGCATGTTTATGATCAAAAAAGGATTGAAAGCTTGCATGAAAATTTTGAAGTTTTATGGAAGTTGGAAGCATGAATATATATGGGGTTTTCATGATTGATTGTGGTGCTTTGACGCATATTTCTTGGTTTGTTGATGCATAAGTGTAGTATAATGTGTCATAGATGTATTTGAGCAATTGTTTTGGAGTGAATTTGCTTTGGTTGTTGGTTTTGTGGTATTTTAGCTTGAACTCCCCTGTTTTCCCCTGTTTTTCTGCTGCTGCGTAGCAGGTTGCTGCCGCGATCGAAAACAGGACAAAATTGGTCGTGCTCGCGACCCACTCACAGTTCGGGCAGGACTTCAGGCCGCGCTCGCGACCGGAATGATGTGTAATTTTGGTCGCGCCCGAGACCCATTTTTGGCCAAGTTTCGAGATTTTGAAAAATTGGAGGAAAATTCGGCCAAAAATAGGTGGTCACTACCGCGACCGTTTTATGAAGGAAATTTGTCGCGCCCGCGACCCTGTAACATTCTGCATGAAAAATTGATTTTCTAACTTTTCTCACATGATTTTCTTGGCTCGTTTCTGGCATGAACACTTCAGTAATGTGCCATATAATGCATGATATTATGTGTATTAATCGTATTATGAGATTCCATGTTTAAATTCTATCGGGGAGGTTTGTGTAATATTTTTATACTTTGATTTATACCTTGAATACTTGATCATTGCTACCTTATTTGATAAAGTGAATATGGTTATGATATTTATTGATTGTAATTACATGATTGACATTATTGGGACATGTCGTTCGTCCTAAATGGTTCATGCGAGTCGAGTCTTATGTACACTTGTCCTTGTTACACAGATCACATTCCAGGAGACGAGGAACCCACTCCATAGGGTGTTTCCTTATTTCTTTTGGTCGGTAAAGGTGAGGTTACTTCTAGATATATAGAACATTTACAACCCTATGTGATCTTTCAGCCAAAATGTATCTAGATATATATCTGTAGTTTCCAAAACTTTATTGATCTTCAATTGAATTACCGAATTGTACTGATTGAATGATTGACCGATTGATCGACTGAATTGATTGATTTGGCGAGTACATTGTTTCACTGTGGGCTCGAGGGTAGTGTACTGAGACAACCGGGAAAGCTTGGGCTGACGGGCAACTCTTGCACTATCCTCACATTGTCGGGATGACCCCTGAATCCACTAGGAGATTAGTGGAGGAAGGAGTTCCGGGTATAGGGAATCATGAACCCTGTACTCACACTGATTGGATGGCAGGGCCTTACAATCCCCCATCACCAGGAGAAAGAAGGATGGACTATTGAAATTGCTAATTGTGCACCGAATTATATTGCTTGATCACTTAATTAATCACAACTGAATTATTGTACATTGTCGGAGAAAGGTTGGAGAATTGCCCTCACTCGCCGGGCCACTGATTGACTGAACTGAATTGTACCGAATTGATTGAATTGTAAATTGATTAGTTGTAGTCTCGGGCGAGTATTGTATTCTTATTGAACCTATATTACTTTCTTTTATAAAACCTTACCCGGGATTACGGCTTGCATGGTAATTGAGCTTTTAAGTTATAAACCCCTCACTCAGTCTTTCATAGACTGACACCTCATAATTTCAGGTATTGCAGGTTGAGTGCTAGGCGTGATTGAGTCGAGTTTTGCTTCTTTTAGGTCTAGCATTGTCATCCTCATATTTCATGTAGATTATGGATACATTAAAAGCTCATATGAAGTGTTGTAGTGTCTATGTATACATTATGATATGTACCCGGAAATATTGGCATGCTTATGGAATTTTTGAGAGACGATAATATATTAATATGTATATGAAATTATGATTTTGGAATCAATGATGGATAATAAATTGTATGCATACTACTATACTTCCGTTCTATTGCATATATGTTGGTATTAAATTGAGGGTTAGCCTACCTAGCAAGTGAGTTATTGTCTTTAGTGTCTCCCGTTTGCTATAGGCTCGATTAATGTATGCGTGTTCATTCCATATGTGGATTGAACTATAGTGCGGGGGATGTGGCTACCTAGCATTCCGGATGCTACATCCTATGGTGGTATCAGAGCCCGGTTGGAAAACCGCGGTTCTGGTGTAGTGTCTTGTGAGTCTAAGTCATACGGCATATGATTATTTGATTAATTGCGAGTCTTGCATTTGTTTGAATTTATTTGAATTTAATGGGATTTATTTGAACCTACTTGAATTATTTGATTTATTCGTGTTATGAGCTTTATTGCACTCATTTGCACTTGTTAATCGAACATACATGTATAGTGTTTGAATTTCAGAATGCCACATGGTAGCCCCCGTAGAGAGCATTCTCCGGGACATAGGCATCATCGTCATGATCATTCTCCTCCACCTACACCCCCTCAAGCTCAACCTCAGGATTTCTTAAATTCCATGGTTCAGTTAATAGATCAGAGGTTGCGAGATTATGTGCCTCCAGCAACACCAGTTCCTCCACCACAACCGACCCCAATTTTAGCTATTTTACGGGAGTTTTAGAATCAGCATCCACCGAGGTTTTTCAAAGGAAGTGATATGTAAGCCGAGCAATAGCTTAAGGAGGTTGAAAGGATTTGGACTCTTATTCCTTGTGAGTCTAGAGAGAAGACTCAGTGCACACTTACTTTAATTCAAGGGGAAGCTTATTCTTGGTGGGATAGTACCAAGATCGTTTTGGATACCGCCGAGGAAGAAATTACATGGGAGGTTTTTGTAAGACAATTCAAAAATAAGTTCATTCCTCCCTCATCTCGTACCAGAAGGCTTAAGGAATTCATAGAGCTCGAACAAGGAGGTAGATCGGTTGCGGAGTATATAGCTAAGTTTGAGAGGCTATCCAAGTATGCATCTAAGATTGCAAGCGATGATTTCCACAAAGCTATGCAATTTGTATAAGGGTTGAGGCCGGATATTCAAGTAGCAATTGAAGCCATCAATACTAGTAGTTGGAAGAAAGCTACTTCAAAGTCTTTAAAGGTTGAAGACTCGGTTAATGCACGGAGATCTACTTATCGGACAGGACATGGCTCAGGATCAGGATGAATAGCATGTTACAATACGGGCAAGAGGCCAATTATTTATGAGACAACTCCTCCACAACCGAAGGGTCCGGTAAAGAAATTCAAGCAACAAGGACCAGTTCAGAAGGCTTCTCAGCCTCCTACTTTGCCACCACACCCCGAGAAACCCAAATGTTCATTCTGTGGGCAACCTACTCATCATTATGATAATTGAAGAAGACGTCGCAGGTTATGTTTAATATGTGGGAGTGCCGATTACAAGGTGGATACGTGTCCGGATCGTCGGGATCAGCCTGCCGGGGGTCAGAGGCCGTTAGTTAGAGCCCGTGCTAATGCTTTGGAAGGGGAACAAGTGGATGCAGATGTGGATAATGCAGCCATCGTTGAAGGTAGCATTTGCATTCATGACATAAACATACATGCTCTATTTGATCCGGGAGATACCCACTCCTTTATTTCTCCCAATTTATCTATGAAATTACCCTTGTGTAATACTTTCTCTTCTGCATGCTATGTTGTTAGTACTCCTTTTGGTGGTAGTATAGAAACTAATCGGGTTTTTAGAAAGGTGCCGGTGAGTAATGAGGGCCGGGTTTTCTCGCTGGATTTCATTGAACTACCTATGTCTCCCTATGGTTCTATCTTGGGAATGGATTGGTTATTCAAGCAGTGTGCTACCGTGGATTGTCAGGCCAAATGAGTACGTTTGGGTTCAGAAGTTGTTATGGGTTGGACTTCTAAAACGGTACCTCTGTTATCTTTCTCGGAAGCTCAGAAATTGGTCCGTGACGGGGCTACGAGATTCATAGCCTATATTCTTAATCAACCCAAGGATCAGGTGAAATTAGAAGAAACAGAAGTTGTTAGGGAATTTTCCGAAGTGTTTCCAAGAAAAATTGGTTTCGTTGCCGCCGGATAGAGAAATAGAATTTGTGATTGATTTGTATCCGAATGCAAAGCCGCATTGTAAGACTCCATATCGGATGGCTCCGGAAGAATTCAAAGAATTGAAGATTTAACTCAAGGCTCTATTAGAAGTTGGGCATATTAGACCGAGCTCCTCGCCGTGGGGTGCGCCGGTATTGTTTGTGAAAAAGAAAGACGGTACTTTAATGATGTGTATTGATTACCGGGAGTTTAATCGGATGACTATAAAGAATAAATATCCTCTTCCACACATTGAGGAGTTTTTTGATATACTCCAAGGATCTATAGTATATTGAAAACTTGATTTACGACAAGGATATTACCAATTACGGATGTGAGCCGAGGATATTTCGAAGACGGGCTTCAACACAAGGTATGGGCATTATGAATTTGTGGTTATGCCTTTTGGTTTGACAAATGCTCCCACCGCTTTTATGGATATGATGTATAGAATTTTCCAACCGTTTCTTGATAAGTTTGTTGTGATATTTATTGATGATATTTTCGTTTTCTCCAAGTCGGTTGATGAACATGCAAGGCATGTCAAACTTGTATTGAAAACTTTGGAGGAACATCAATTATTTGCAAATTTTAGAAAATGTGAGTTTTGGATCGAACGGGTATCTTTCTTGGGTCATATTATTTCGGAAAATGGATTAGAAGTCGATCCTTCGAAGATTGAAGCGGTGTTGAAATGGGAGAAACCAAAGAACGATTCTGAGGTTAGAAGTTTCTTGGGATTGGTGGGTTATTATACAAGATTTGTGAAAGATTGTTCCGAAATTGCGCTCCCTTAACTCAGTTAACAAAGAATGATGTTAAATTTGTATGGGATGATAGTTGTGACAAAAGCTTCGGTATTTTGAAGGAAAAGTTAGTTTCAGCTCCAGTGCTAATTCTCCCGGAAGGTTCTGAAGGATATATTGTTTATACCGATGCATCAAAAGAAGGTTTGGGGTGTGTTTTAACTCAAAACGGGAAAGTGATTGCTTATGCCTCCCGAAAATTGAAAGAGCATGAGAAGAACTATTCTACACATGATCTTGAGCTTGCCGCCGTGATATTTGCCCTCGGGAAATGGAGACATTATTTGTATGGGGTGTCATTTAAGATTTTCACCGACTATAAGAGTCTCCAATATTTGTCTATATAGAAAGATCTTAACATGAGGCAACGACGATGGATGGAAAGACTAGAAGACTATGATTGTGTCATTAAATACCATCCCGGGAAGGTTAATATGGTTGCCGATGCTTTAAGTAGGAAGGTGGATATAGCAAACTTGGAAGTTAAAGAAAGTAGTGGAATTGAGCCTATTGTGGTTAAAGCTCGGGTTTTTACTATCTCCATCTACCCGGAATTGAAACATAAATTATTTGAGGCTCAAACTAAGGATGCGGAAGTTCAGAGATTGGTTTCTAAGGCAAGAGAAGATCCTGAAAGTCCATTCAGGTTTGATGAAACTGGTCTTCTTCGTTTCAAGAACCTAGTGGTAGTGCCCGATGAATTGAAAAGGGTATTGCTTGAAGAAGCTCATAAATCGGCGTATTCGGTACATCCGGGAGGAAATAAAATGTATAAGGATTTAAAACAATATTAATGGTGGTATGTATTAAAGAAGGATGTAGCCAAGTTTGTAAGATATTGTTTGACATGTCAAAACGTTAAGGCCAAACATCAAAAGCCGGGAGGTCTTCTCCAACCGTTACCTATTTTCGAGTGGAAATTGGAACAAGTGACGATGGATTTTATATCTGGATTACCAATAGTGAAAGGTGGCTATGATGGTATTTGGGTAATTGTGGATCGGTTAACTAAGTCTGCACATTTTCTACCTGTCCGAATGCCTTACAAGATTCGAAAGTTAGCTGAGATTTATAATAGAGAGATTGTTCGACTTCATGGGATTCCGGTAAGTATTGTTTCGGATAGAGATCCCCATTTTACTTCCAAGTTATGGCAAGAGTTGCAAGGGATTTTGGGCACGAAACTCCAATTTAACACGACATTTCATCCTCAAACTGATGGTCAATCGGAGAGGGTTATACGATGTTTGGAAGATTTGCTTCGGGCGTGTGCATTGGATTTTCAAACTTCTTGGCCTGAACAACTTCCGTTGATTGAGTTCGCATATAACCATAGTTATCAATCTTCTATTGGTATGACTCCATATGAAGTGCTTTATGGTCGGAAATGTCGGTCACCATTATTCTTTGATTTGGAGGAGTGGAAATGGATAAAATAAGAAGGGGTAAAGAAAGGTGAGAAATTGGAGAAACCTTCCAAAGTTGTGAGGGCTATGATTGAGAAGGTTCAACAGATACATCAACGGATGAAAGCTGCACAAGATAGGCAGAAAAGTTATGCTGATATTCGCCAGTGGGATCTTAAATTTGAAGTGGGGGACCGGGTCTTCTGAAAGGTATCTCCACGAAAGGGGTTTTCTCGGGTTGGAAACGGAGGAAAGTTAAATCCCCGTTATTTGGGTCCGTTTGAAATTCTTGAGAGAATTGGGGAAGTAGCTTACAGATTGGACCTACCGCCTAATCTTACCGGAATTCACAATGTTTTTCACGTATCTCAGCTAAGAAAGTATTATCCGGATGAAACTGAAATTCTCCCCTTTAAATGAAATTGAATTAGAACAAAATTGGTCATTTATTCAGCAGCCGGTTAGAATTTTGGACAGAAAGTATCAAGAGTTGAGAAATCGGAGTATTCATATGGTCAAGGTGTTATGGCGAAGCGACAAAACCGAAGAAATGACTTGGGAACCGGAAGAGGAAATAAAGAGGTTTCGCCCGGAGTTATTTATTTCCGATCAGTGAATTTGGGGACCAGATTCTTCTAAGGGAGGGAGAGTTGTAACGCCCCAATTTCCTGAAGTTCAGGTAAGCACGCCATGAGCGGGTGTTTGGGAGTTGGGAGGTTTAATTTAGTTACTTCATTCGTTTATTTACAACTTTCATCATACTGTGTGCATTACATCTCCATGTATTTATATGAATTGTTACTAACATGAATTATATGAACTAATTGATATATGTGATCTAATTGTATTCTATGTCCTCAAGTGACCATTGGTGTAAAATTGTATACTTAATTGTATAACGTAAAATGGAATTAAGTGATCTTTTATATAGAGATGAAACTTGTTTGCATAAATTCAAATATTAGGAGGACTTATGTGCAAATTATGGGGAAACACACATATTCATGCAAGACTTTGATATATCATCTCATTTCTTCCATCTTATTCCAATACATTCCATTTTCATTCAAGATATACACACACTCACACACCATATACCGATCAAAACACCAAGGAAGAGAAGGGAACGAGTTCATTAAAAATTCGAGCTGTACTTTGAGGAATTTTGGAGCTAAGATCATCAACATCACCCTATCTTCATTTCGTCTCATATTTCTTTCATTTCAAGGTATAACTTGAGAATTGTATGAATTTCTTGAATTTGTGATTGAGTAGGGTTTATGGATTAAATGATGAATTCTTCAATGTATGGACCTAGAAGCATGTTTATGATCAAAAAAGGATTGAAAGCTTGCATGAAAATTTTGAAGTTTTATGGAAGTTGGAAGCATGAATATTTATGGGGTTTTCATGATTGATTGTGGTGCTTTGACGCATATTTCTTGGTTTGTTGATGCATAAGTATAGTATAATGTGTCATACATGTATTTGAGCAATTGTTTTGGAGTGAATTTTCTTTGGTTGTTGGTTTTGTGGTATTTTAGCTCGAACTCCCTTGTTTTCCCCTGTTTTTCTGCTGCTGCGTAGCAGGTTGCGGCCGCGATCGAAAGCAGGACAAAATTGGTCGCGCCAGCGACCCACTCACAGTTGGGGCAGGACTTCAGGTCGCGCCCGCGACCAGAATGATGTGTAATTTTGGTCGCTCCCGAGACCCGTTTTTTGCCAAGTTTCGAGATTTTGAAAAATTGGAGAAAAATTCGACCAAAAATAGGTGGTCGCTACCGCGACCGTTTTATGAAGGAAATTTGTCGCGCCCGCGACACTGTAACATTCTGCATGAAAAATTGATTTTATAACTTTTCTCGCATGATTTTCTTGGCTCGTTTCTGGCATGAACACTTCAGTAATGTGCCATGTAATGCATGCTATTATGTGTATTAATTGTATTATGAGATTCCATGTTTAAATTCTATCGGGGAGGTTTGTGTAATATTTTTATACTTTGATTTATACCTTGAATACTTGATCATTGCTACCTTATTTTATAAAGTGAATATGTTTATGATATTTATTGATTGTAATTACATGATTGACATTATTGGGACATGTCGTTCGTCCTAAATGGTTCATGCGAGTCGAGTCTTACGTACACTTGTCCTTGTTACACAGATCACATTCCAGGAGACGAGGAACACACTCCATAGGGTGTTTCCTTATTTCTTTTGGTCGGTAAAGGTGAGGTTACTTCTAGATATATAGAACATTTACAACCCTATGTGATCTTTCAGCCAAAATGTATCTAGATTATATCTGTAGTTTCCAAAACTTTATTGATCTTCAATTGAATTACCGAATTGTACTGATTGAATGATTGACCGATTGATCGACTGAATTGATTGATTTGGCGAGTACATTGTTTCACTGTGGGCCCGAGGGTAGTGTAATGAGACAACCGGGAAAGCTTGGGCTGACGGGCAACTCTTGCACTATCCTCACATTGTTGGGATGACCCTTAAATCCACTAGGAGATTAGTGGAGGAAGGAGTTCCGGGTATAGGGAATCATGAACCCTATGCTCACACTGATTGGATGGCAGGGCCTTGCAATCCCCCATCACCAGGAGAAAGAAGGATGGACTATTGAAATTGCTAATTGTGCACCGAATTATATTGCTTGATCACTTAATTAATCACAACTGAATTATTGTACACTGTCGGAGAAAGGTTGGAGAATTGCCCTCACTCGCCGGGCCAGTGATTGACTGAACTGAATTGTACCGAATTGATTGAATTGTAAATTGATTAGTTGTAGTCTCGGGCGAGTATTGTATTCTTATTGAACCTATATTACTTTCTTTTATAAAACCTTACCTGGGATTACGGCTTGCATGGTAATTGCGCTTTTAAGTTATAAACCCCTCACTCAGTCTTTCATAGACTGACACCTCACAATTTCAGGTATTGCAGGTTGAGTGCTAGGCGGGATTGAGTCGAGTTTTGCTTCTTTTAGGTCTAGCATTGTCATCCACATATTTCATGTAGATTATGGATACATTAAAAGCTCATATGAAGTGTTGTAGTGTCTATGTATACATTATGATATGTACCCGGAAATATTGGCATGCTTATGGAATTTTTGAGAGACGATAATATATTAATATGTATATGGAATTATGATTTTGGAATCAATGATGGATAATAAATTGTATGCATACTACTATACTTCCTTTCTATTGCATATATGTTGGTATTAAATTGAGGGTTAGCCCACTTAGCAAGTGAGTTATTGTCTTTAGTGTCTCCCGTTCGCTATAGGCTCGATTAATGAATGGGTGTTCATTCCATATGTGGATTCAACTATAGTGCGGGGGATGTGGCTACCTAGCGTTCCGGATGCTACATCCTATGGTGGTATCAGAGCCCGGTTGCAAAACCGCGGTTTTGGTGTAGTGTCTTGTGAGTCTAAGTCATACGGCATATGATTATTTGATTAATTGCGAGTCTTGCATTTGTTTGAATTTATTTGAATTTACTTGGATTTATTTGAACCTACTTGATTTATTTGAATTATGTGATTTATTCGTGTTATGAGCTTTATTGCACTCATTTGCACTTGTTAATCAAACATACATGTATAGTGTTTGAATTTCAGAATGCCACATGGTCGCCCTCGTAGAGAGCATTATCCGGGACATAGGCATCATCTTAATGATCATTCTCCTCCACCTAGACCCCCTCAAGCTCAACCTCAGCCTCAGGATTTCTTAAATTCCACGGTTCAGTTAATAGATCAGAGGTTGCGAGATTATGTGCCTCCAGCAACACCAGTTCCTCCTCCACAACCGACCCCAATTTTAGCTATTTTACGGGAGTTTTAGAATCAGCATCCACCGAGGTTTTTCAAAGGAAGTGATATGCAAGCCGAGCAATAGCTTAAGGAGGTTGAAAGGATTTGGACTCTTATTCCTTGTTAGTCTAGAGAGAAGACTCGGTGCACACTTACTTTAATTCAAGGGGAAGCTTATTCTTGATAGGATAGTACCAAGATCGTTTTGGATGCCGCCGAGGAAGAAATTACATGGGAGGTTTTTGTAAGAGAATTCAAAAATAAGTTCATTCCTCCCTCATCTCGTACCAGAAGGCTTAAGGAAATCATGGAGCTCGAACAAGGAGGTAGATCGGTTGTCGAGTATATAGCTGAGTTTGACAGGCTATCCAAGTATGCACCTAACATTGCAAGTGATGATTTCCACAAAGCTATGCAATTTGTATAAGGGTTGAGGCCGGATATTCAAGTAGCAATTGAAGCCATCAATACTAGTAGTTGGAAGAAAGCTACTTCAAAGGCTTTAAATATTGAAGACTCGGTTAATGCACGGAGATCTACTTATCGGACAGGACAGGGCTCAAGATCGGGATCAAGAGCAGGTTACAATACGGGCAAGAGGCCAATTATTTATGAGACAACTCCTCCACAACCGAAGGGTCCGGTAAAGAAATTCAAGCAACAAGGACCAGTTCAGAAGGCTTCTCAGCCTCCTACTTTGCCACCACCACCCGAGAAACCCAAATGTTCATTCTGTGGGCAACCTACTCATCATTATGATAATGGAAGAAGACGTCACAGGTTATGTTTAATATGTGGGAGTGTCGATCACAAGGTGGATACGTGTCCAGATCGTCGGGATCAGCCTGTCGGGGGTCAGAGGCCGTTAGTTAGAGCCCATGCTTATGCTTTGGAAGGGGAAGAAGTGGATGCAGACATGAACCCCGCAGCTATCGTTGAAGGTACCATTTGCATTCATGGCATAGACATACATGCTCTATTTGATCCGGGAGCTACCCACTCCTTTATTTCTCACAATATATCTATAAAATTACCCTTGCGTGTTACTTTCTCTTCTGCAAGCTATGTTGTTAGTACTCCTGTAACACCCGAGCGCAAGGTGTCACATCCCCCGCACCGAGACCCGACCCGAATATGAAATGGACGATCCATACCCGAGCCAAATCACGGCGAACGGGGACCTACACACACTCTATGCTACGCGGGACTAACCCTTGAACCATAAAACAGCGTAAAACATTAAAGCGGAAGCAATAAACGAACATACATCATATATATATACAATGAGCATCACAGCTCCAAAAGAATCAGTCATATACATCACCAATTGCCATCACGGCTCAAACAAGTACGCTCCAATATAATATCCATATACAGTGATCAAAAGTAAAAGTATGCAACCGTAAGACCAAAATACAGAGCTAGAGACGAATGCAAGACCTAGGACTCGAATTCCCACCTAGCTCCCTGGACACCTGCATAATACAACTGAATACCAAACGGGTTCAGTCCAAAAGGGACTGGTGGGTATAAAACAGGGCATAAATATAATATACGGCAGTATTTAAACAATCACATGCAAGCTATAATCCCAAATGAAGTTTTAAATAATTTCCCAAGTGGGTGAATAGAAATCCTCAAAAGGGATTATAACGATTCAATTACATTAGGTCATTATTGGCCCGGCGAGTTGGCGTGCATTATCTCCAACCAACACCTTGTGTAAATCATTTAAACATTCATTCATTCTTTCTTTTCATGCAAAACATTCTTTTGTGCACATTCATTAACGAGGTCCGACCACCCATTCGTTGACCAAAAGGGGTTACATGACTCCCCAGATGGCGCTCAGCGTCCATTCCTCGCTAACTCCTAACGAGGTCCGGTTACGCCGTTCATTGGTGGAACTAGTGTGAGCGATCCCCGTCGGCCCGTGCCTCCCCGGATAGCCACTCACACTAAGTCCCTGGGCCCCATTCGTGCATTCGTTCATTTCTCGCCAAAACATTAGGTAGGATTCATAAAATAAGGCTTTACGTTGAAAACATTTACTCTTTAAATCGACTCGATATATATATATTAATTTTGGTCGAAAACTTCACATTGAAGGTATATATATAGGGTCGTATATCTATGTAGAAGAGAAACCCACCTTAAACGGCAAAAAGGAGAAAACACGAGCCTCACTGACTGGCCTCGTCTCCAACGGGATCAAAATCTGTGCAAGAAAGGTGAAGTGAGACTCAATATGACCAAATAAGACGCTCGGCAATGTAATGATCATGATTTGAATGTATAAAAGACACGATTATCTTATGAAAATGTTCATGTGCACTATTAAGGAATTTAAATCATATAATCACGTCATTCCATCATTCGTTCACTTTCATTCGAATTCATAATTTTACATTTCCAATCAATTCAATTCAAGAATTCAAATAGAATCAAAGCACAAGTTAAATCACATTTCTAATTAGAAAATAAACAGTTAAATACTTACATTTTAAAATTGGAAATTAAATTAAACATGAAATAAGTAACAATTAAATTCTATAATTCAATTAAATCAAATATGATTTAATATTTAATAAACATATATAAATATATATAATAGATACATAAATATATATATTTATATATATATATATATATATATATATATATAACACATACATGCAAATTCTATTTAATTACATATATATATACATGCATACGTACTGTACATGCATGCAATTAATTACATATATATACATATATATGCATGCAATCAATTAAGTATATATATATATATATAGGCATACGTACCAACAACCATAATAACATTCATGCAATTCCTATTAAAATGCATGCAACCTAATACGTTCTACTACACACGTAACAGACGCACACACATGCAAAGAAAAGGAAGGAATTAAAGCAGCAACAGTAGCAGCTCACAGCAACACAGCAGCAACGTTACAGAGACAGTCTCCCCGCCCGGGGAGATTTTCAGGCCAAAAATTACCCGCCCGGGGACGACATGCAGTGGGGATTCTGTAATGAGGCTCCCCGGCCGGGTACTTTCATGTACAAAATCTTCCCGGCCAGGGAGATGCATTACAGAAGCAAACGCAGCAACAACTCAGAGACTTATCCCCTGTTTAACGCATGAAAACACAGCAGCAACTAACACCCAACTGAGGCAGTAGAATCAACAGCAATTTAGGACAACAAAACTCCTAAAAACTGATCAAAACTGACAGCAAATATTCAAGATAACGTGCAGCAACGAACAGCAGCAAATCCCAGGCCAAAACAGGGCAAAATCACAAGAAAACAGAGCATAACTGATCCTCTTCATCTCCACATATTTAAGTCAGTTTAGGTATCAAATGTGCAACAAAACAATACCAATACAATGTATAAATCAGTTCCAAGAAAGCTTAAACGCAGCAGCATCAACACGAATGAAGAAGGGGGGGAAAAACTCTATTTTCATTCAAAATTCATTAATGGTAACTCAACCAATTCTCAACTACCATGTAATACATCACCATAAATGAAAGGAAGAGATCAAAACAATCATTTTCAAGCTTGGAATCAATCAAAACCATCAAGAATTGAATGAGATCAACAAAATTACTCAAAACCTACTATTTTCGAAAATCAGTCAAAAACCTCATGAAACCATGATCAAATTTGGGTATGGAAGGATGAAAATGATCAGGAATGAACATATAATACAACCTTAAGCTTACCTTGTTGATTGGAGGAAGATGGGATGAGATTTGAGCTCCAAAATCACCAAGGGTACAAGGGTTACAGGAGAAAACTGGAAGGCAGTAACGTTAGCTGAGATTTGTGATTTTTGTGAGGGTTGGTTCGGTTCGGGCATGGTATAGCAGGTTAGGTGGTTGAGTAAGGGTTCCATAGCATCAAACCATGGTTAATTTGGTCAACAAATGAATAAGTTATGGTCATTTTAGTTAAGCAAGGTCAGTTTGGTCGCCGTTTCGTTTTTCGGTTGGATTTCGGAGGTTCAAATGACTTTGGAAAAATATAAGGCTAAGTTCACTAAACTTGAATTTTCGTTACGAGTTCAGCGAAGTTGACGTAACTCGAATCCGAGTTCCCGAGCTCAAGATATTAAATACGGAACCAAGGGTGCGCTAAGTGCTCGTTAGCCCCCGACTTGGATTCCAAAATTCAAATTAAATCCGAAACACATGCAAATGAATCCGAAAATACAAAACAAAAAAATATTCATATACAAGACACGTATAAGTTCAACATATTAAATTCGTACGAAATTCCGGTATCAATTCAAATAGAAACGAAGCACGTAAATGTCACTCATACGCAATGTAACAATAAAATTCATAATATTTAACAAATAATATAACATCACATACGTATATATATATAATGAATGCATGCATGCATAATTTTATTAATAAATATAAATGCATGCATAATTTTATTCATGCACACGTACACAAATAATATATATATATATATATATATATATATATATATATATATATTTATATTATATAAATATATTTAATATTAATAACATTAAATAAAATAATTAACATTTAATATAATTAAAATAAAATTCAATACATAAAACATGTATAATTAATTATTTCGCGCAATTTGTTAAACACTTACGTCATACCTGTACGGCCGAATTATCGGGGCGTCACAACTCCTTTTGGTGGTAGTGTAGAAACTAATCGGGTTTTTAGAAAGGTGCCGGTGAGTATTGAGGGTCGGGTTTTCTCGACGAATTTCATTGAACTACCGATGTCTCGCTATGGTTCTATCTTGGGAATGGATTGGTTATTCAAGCACTGTGCTACCGTGGATTGTCAGGCCAAAAGAGTATTGTAGCGCTCCGATTTTCAGATAGTCAGGTACACTCGACACGTGTGAGTTTTGAGTGTTAGGATTTTATTTTATTATTCTGGTTTATTCAATTTATACGTGTTATATTAGTTTTATGAGTTGTATTTCAAAATGTTTACGTGAAAATATGTGGAAACGTGTCAATTTGCGAGTTATTGTATAAAGTGAATTTAATTATTACACGAATTGATTGCCTAACATGATTTAAATGCTCGATTGCCCTAATTCATTAGTTACTTAACTTATAGGACCAAATTGCATGAAAGCCTTTTTGGACTAAATTGATCATTTTCCAAACTTGACATACTTAATTGCATAACTTATGAAACTTGGAGGATTTAATTACAATTTCAAATATTTCATCAATTTTAAAGAGATGAACAACGTACCATCTCTTCTTCATTCTTCCATTTTCATCTTCATCTAAAAACCTCCAAGACTTTGCCTCCTTGTGTCTCGGTTCCTCCATGGAGAGAAGGAGAAGGGATTTCAATGATTTACTCAAGTTTTTCCAAAAAAATTTCATGTTGAAGCTCAAGTATCATCTTTTCATCCTCATATTCCATGATTTTCATGTCAAGTTAGCTATGAGCTAAATATGTGATTTCTTGATAATAATTCTTGAAGCTAGGGTTAGGATTTGATTACAATAACTTGTTTATATGATGTTAGAAGCATGATTAGGAGCCTTGAACTTGAATTCCTTGCATATATCAAGAGATTTATGGAGTTGTATGATGAACTCATGGTTGAGATGGTGATGATGATTTTGGTGATTAGGCCATGATTTGAGTGTTTACATGAGGTTTTATTATATCTTGAGCATATATGTATATTAATCCCCAGAATTCTTGCATATTATGAATGAAAGCATGAAGTTTTGAGTGATTTTGGCCATGGTTCGAAGGTTCCCTGTTTCGTCCCCTACTTCTGTATCTTCTGTAAAACGGGAACGGCCCTTCCCGTTCCCTTTGTAATTGGGGAACGGCCGTTCCCATAGATTTGAATAATGTGCAGGGCGGCGAGGACGGGAACGACCGTTCCCGTTTTGTCTCACAAGCCGGAACGACCGTTCCCATCTTCGGATAGAAACTTCGGGAGCAGGGAACGGCCCTTCCCATTTTGTACTAAAACCTGGAACGGCCGTTCCCAGGCTTCTGGAAGTGCAGAAACATTTTGCATAAAATTGCACTTTTGGAGTTTAACTCCAATGATTTATTTGACCCCAAATTGTTATTATATGATTAATTACATGCCTAAACATGATATTTACATGCTACATTGTTTGTTGCATGATGTCTCGTACTTGATCACGCCGTGCGTCTTATATGAAATAATATTCCTAAATTGTGGTCTCATGCACGTACATTGTCCCGTTTCTTGTCCAGTTATTCTCCAGGGCGGAGATTGTTGATCATGAACACGTTCACGCATTCACGAGTCGTTGTGTGGCCTGTCAGGTGAGGTTTAATTGCTAGTTATATAGAACCTGTATATCCTTTATGTGATCTTTCGGCCAAAAGGTATTTATATCTATAATTTTATGAAATCACTTATCATTTCAAGCAAGTCATGTTCATGAAAAGCAAGCAAGCAAGCCATGTTTCGTGCATGTTTTAGGCGAGCATAGTAATTTGAGCCAACCGGGAAATCATGGGCTGGCGGGTAACTTGAATGTTATCCTCACCACATTGGGATGACCCCTGAATCCGCTAGGAGACTAGTGGAGGAAGGAGTTCCGGGCTTAGGGATTCATGTACCCTCTGCTCAACATTTCGTGGATGGTAAAGGCTAGCTACCTTTCCATCATTGGAGGGACGGGACGGGTCTGGCACCACGGATTGTCCTCGGGTTATTGCATGATTTCCATTCCATGAATATGTTACCTGATTACACTATCGTACGATTGCACGATAATTGAATTGCATGATCACCTATTGATTAATAATCAAGCAAGCATGTTCATGTACATTTGGAGTACGGTTGGAGACTGCCCTCACTCGCCGGGGCCATGTATTGATTGCATGAAAATGAACAAGTATTTAATATTGATAGTTGTATTCTCGGGCGAAGAGTACTTCATTCTTGAACTTATACTTTTATCTTTTATAAACCTTTACCCGAGAATATAACCTGCATGTTATCTGCCCTAATATGTATCTAAACCCCTCACTCGGTCTTCACAGACTGACGCCTCCACCTTTCAGGTTATTGCAGGTGCACGCTAGGCGGGAAGTGAGTCGAGTCCAGTCCATGTAATCGAGTCAAGCACGGTGCATTTTATTTAATTGTTCATTGATTGTGATTGTTCAAAGGAATTATGTTTAATGTTAATTGTTATGTATTTTAGAAGATGATAATGTATTGATTTGTAAAGTTAGAGCGTATTTTATTTGGTAAATAAGCAATGTCATGACCTGGTAAACGGAGATATTTGATAGTGATTAGTTTATGCTTCCGCTTTGTTTCGTCGCATGTATAAGTTAATCCCGCCTTACTTGTCGTTTATTGCATTGTCACCCGTTCGCTATAGGTTAGTTCATGTACGGATTGCCCGTTTCGTATGTGGATTGACCTATAGTGCGGGGGTGTGGCACCACCACGTGTAAGGGGTGCTACAAGTATGGTTGGGTTCAGAAGTTGTTACGGGTTGGAGTTCTAAAACGGTACCTCTGTTATCTTTCTCTGAAGCTCAGAAATTGGTCCGTGATGGGGCTACGGGGATTTATAACCTATATTCTTAATCAACCCGAGGATCAGGTGAAATTAGAAGAAACAGAAGTTATTAGGGAATTTTTCGAAGTGTTTCCGGAAAAACTGGATTCGTTGCCTCCAGATAGAGAAATAGAATTTGTGATTGATTTGTATCCGAATGTAGAGCCGTATTGTAGGACTACATATCGGATGGCTCTGGCAGAATTGAAAGAATTGAAGATTCAACTCAAGGCTCTATTAGAAGTTGGGTATATTAGACCGAGCTCCTCATCGTGGGGTGCGTCGGTATTGTTTGTGAAAAAGAAAGACGGTACTTTAAGGATGTGTATTGATTACCGCGAGCTTAATCGGATGATTATAAAGAATAAATATCCTCTTCCGCACATTGAGGAGTTATTTGATATACTCCAAGGATCCAAAGTATATTCAAAACTTGATTTACGACAAGGATATTACCAATTACGGATCCGAGCCGAGGATATTCTGAAGACGGGCTTCAACACAAGGTATGGGCATTATGAATTTCTGGTTATGCCTTTTGGTTTGACAAATGCTCTCGCCGCTTTTATGGATAAGATGCATCGAATTTTCCAAACGTTTCTTGATAAGTTTGTTGTGATATTTATTGATGATATTTTGGTTTTCTCTAAGTCGGTCGATGAACATGCAAGGCATCTCGAACTTGTATTGAAAACTTTGAAGGAACATCAATTATTTGCAAAGTTTAGAAAATGTGACTTTTGGATCGACCGGGTATCTTTCATGGGTCATATTATTTCGGGAAATGGATTTGAAGTCGATCCTTCTAAGACTGAAGCGGTGTTGAAATGGGAGAAACCAAAGAACGCTTCTGAGGTTAGAAGTTTCTTCGGATTGCTGGGTTATTATAGAAGATTTGTGCAAGATTTTTCCAAAATTGCCACTCCCTTAACTCAGTTAACAAAGAAAGATGTTAAATTCGTATGGGATGATAGTTGTGACAAAAGCTTCGGTATTTTAAAGGAAAAGTTAGTTTCAGCTCCAGTTCTAATTCTCGCAGAGGGTTCTGAAGGATATATTGTTTATACCGATGCGTCAAAAGAAGGTTTGGGGTGTGTTTTAACTCAAACGGGGAAAGTGATTGCTTATGCCTCCCGAAAATTGAAAGAGCATGAGAAGAACTATCCTACACATGATCTTGAGCTTGCCACCGTGATATTTGCCCTCGGGAAATGGAGACATTATTTGTATGGGTTGTCATTTGAGATTTTCACTTACCAAAAGAGTCTCCAATATTTGTTTACACAAAAAGATCCTAACCTGAGGCAACGACGATGGATGGAAAGACTAGAAGACTATGATTGTGTCATTAAATACCATCCCGGGAAGTTTAATATGGTTGCCGATGCTTTAAGTAGGATGGTGGATATAGCAAACTTGGAAGTTGAAGAAAGTAGTAGAATTGAGCCTATTGTGGTTAAAGCTCGGGTTTTTAATATCTCCATCTACCCGGAATTGAAACATAAATTATTTGAGGCTCAAACTAAGGATCCGGAAGTTCAGAGATAGGTTTCTAAGGCAAGAGAAGTTCCTAAAAGTCCATTCAGGTTCGATGAAACTCGTCATCTTCGTTTCGAGAACCTAGTGGTAGTGCCCGATGAATTGAAAAGGGTATTACTTGAAGAAGCTCATAAATCGGCATATTCGGTACATCCCGGAGGAAATAAAATGTATAAGGATTTAAAGTAATATTATTGGTGGTATGGATTAAAGAAGGATGTAGCCGAGTTTGTAAGACATTATTTGAAATGTCAGAAAGTTAAGGCCGAACATCAAAAGCCGGGAGGTTGTAACACCCCAAACGGAGGATGCCACATCCCCCGCACTATGACCCAGACCCGAAGCATGAAATGAAAGTCCATGCCCGAATCCGAATCAGAGCGAACGGGAGACCAACTCACACACTAGGCTAGGCGGATCTAACTTGACCAAAACTCAGAGCGCGGAAGCAATTAAAACCAACATCAATAGATAGCGGAAGCATTCAAAACAAAACATACAAAGCAGGTGACGGGTTCAACTAGCATAGATACCTAATCCCGAATAATAGATCAACAAACATAACAAGTGACGGGTTCAACTAGCATAAATCCCTAGTCCCGAATATCAACATAAAGTAATAATCATCAAGTGCCACAAGGGCCGAATGAGAGTGCCACGCAGGGCTACCGAATAGTAAAGTATAATCTCAAGTCTACAAGTCAAAGCATAAGTAAAGTGTATGAAAAGACAAATGCAAATAGAAAGACTAGACCGACGAAGTGCAACTCAAAGGACTCACTTCCGCCTAGCAAACGCCAACAATCCTGCAACTAAAAGTGTAAATGAGGGGTCAGTCAACTTGACCGAGTGAGGGGGCTAACGCACACCCACAATATATATATAAGGAGCATAGCACAGAATAAAAAGGATGGACTCATGAACCGGGAGTAGGTGTTACATACCAAAACATTTGAAAGAACCCAAATAAGATATAGATATAAGTTTGGAAATCATTTTCCAGAAAGACTCTATCCCGATTCATAATTCCATAACATAACATAATCAACTGCTCGGCGAGTACGAGCTTCCAACCTTTACTCCTCAGAACATATCAAATCATAGAATACAAAAATCAATCCAACCGCTACACCAATGATGGAGGAGATGTACAGTCCCCAAACCATCTAGAACATACACACCCTCAAGGGGTAGCGAACCCACAAGAGTCCTCCCCGGCCTTAGCCGAAGGCTCAAGATACCACGTCTCCCTCATCACCCTAAGGTCGCGCAATGATATCTCAAAAGGAACTACGCACAGGTATATCCCCGATGGCCTTAACAGTCTCGGGGGCTCCTTACCCATAGCTCCTTGGAACTATGCACAGGTATATCCCCGACGGCCCTAACCGTCCCGGGGGCTCCTTACCCATAGCTCCTTGGATCCACATACATACATACATACAGATGCCAATATTTCATGGCCAACTCGCTACAGGAACATAACGTAACATACTTTTGAAAACAGCTTATATATGCTTTCATATCTAATTTTCCAAAAACAGAGTTGTTTCACAAGGTCATAAACATATCATACCCAACACATACGTATATAATAGATATACTCGCATGCAGAGGTTGAAATCAGCATATTAAGGCCATAGGTCGCATAACTATACAAAATCCTAAACCTCACCTCGTGAAAGTAGAGTCTGAGAGTGTGAAGGGCCAAACACTCTAAACCTCGGGCCCACCGGCACCACCAAACTCTGTGACAAGACATACAGAAGCCCAGACTTAGACTCTATATGAACCAAACAAGACGCACGGCGTTTGCTCAACATGATCGTGGTTATGCATAAGTGTTCATGTTGTGCTTGGATAAGGTGTTGTGGTCATTCAAGGCATATCAATGCTCAAAAAGGTCATATTTACAAGTAACCATCATGCAATTCCATATCCAAAGATGCAAGATCAATTTACGAAGTCAATGTATTCGCAAAATGCATATTAAATCATCCAATGTCATAGGGTTCAATTATAATGTTAGAATTAAGCATCAAGTTCATATACACGACATAAATACATGATCAAAGACGATAAAGAGTATTCGGATAAGTTAGAGAATTGAATAAGAATTATATTATGCCAAGTAAGTTCATGCTCAATCAACCTATTTAATTAGTTACACTTATTTGCACAAATTCAAGGATTGGTCATGTTGTAAATATTTATTCATTGAACAATTAATAAGGTTCCCTTTTTAACTGTAGTTTAGGAATCAAATAATACAAACCAAGACCATTAAATCATAATTGGCTCACCTTAAATTTTATTATCCAAATATAAAACCATGCCTAATCAGTTTTCAAGTAAACCAAGTAACAACTCAAACGATAATTTCCAAGTTAATATCTAAGCTTAAATTTTGAACCTCAATTCACAATTTATCAAACACTTGAACATGTATTTAGAGAAAGATATATACGCACATCCATATAATACATTTATTGTATAACATTTAATTAGCCAAACCACTTAAATAGATTTAGTTCAAAAACGAAATCACTTAAATAAATTGACAATACTCCAGTACTAAGTTTTAGGAATAATTCACAATTAGACAATTATATACCATTCGCACATATATATTTCATAGTTAATCATAATATATTGTTAAAACATCACACGTTCATTAGTCACTAAGCAGGTTCAATTAGATTAATTCATTCCCAACATACATTAGAATTAGTCAAATTTAAACAACCAATTTCCAGATTATACAATTCAGGTGTTATAAAATAATCCTAAGTTACAAGTTATCACAAGCATACAACAATCAGATACTTCATTAACACTTACAGCAAAACCGATACAGAATTCATTCAATAGGCTGAACACAAAATTCAAATATTGAAATTGGAATGCAAGAATGGTGAAGAGAGTGGCATTCCAGCAGCTTACAATTGGAAATTGAAAGAGTAAATGAGGGAGAGAGCTGCTGGCGTGATGGTTGTTGGAGCATAACGGCACCGGTGTTGACAAACTGAAGGCGGCGGTGTCTCGTCGTAGGCGGACGAAGTTAGAGTTGACGAAAGTGAGAGGCTGTGATAGCAACTCGCCGGAATCCATGGCGGCTGGCAATGGTGGTGCTTCATTGGCCGGTCGGCGGCGGTGACTCCGGGAAGAGATGCCGGCAGTTACAGAGGACCACGGCCAATATGGCAGTTGCTACTACTGTCGTCCTGCTCCCTTGGCATCTAGAAGAATGGAGACAGAGGAGAAGAATGAAAGAATTACCGGTGGTTGTTGCTGTTGCTGATAGATCGTCTGCGGGGCTTGAGGCGATGGCTGGAGAGGTGACGACAACCCATCGTTGTTGCTGGAGTGGTGGCGGAGGGTGTCGCGTGAGGCACCAGATCTGGCGTGGTGGTGGTGCGTCGGAACCGTGGATGGAGAAAGAAGGAATCGGTGGTGGTGCGGTGTTGTCGGCGAGCGAAGATTAGCAGTGGTGGTTTCCGGATCTGAATCTCGACGGGGTGGTGGTGTGCTGGATCTAATCTCGGACAGTGGTTGTGGTTATTCGCCGGAATTCTGGCCGGCGAAGCCATTGTTGAAGCAGTGGTTCCGCGGTGGTGAGGAAGACGCCAGCGAAGAATCTGGCGGCGGAGATGTGTGACGGTGGTCATTGGCTGCTGCGGTTTCAACCGTCTTTCCAGATCTGTGGGTTTCCGACAAGGGAAAAGGTGGCTTCTCAGGTGTTGGAGCTGAGGTTCATCGGCGACAGTTGAAGGAGGTGAGACGCCGGCAAGATGGTGGTGGTTTCACCGAGAATGGTGGCTGAAGATGATGGCGGTGGTGGTGATGGTGGAGGGTCGAGTCACAGTGGCGGTTCGATGGAGAAGAAGGCTGTTGCGCCGCTGCTACCTCTGCTAGAAACCGAAAGGGAGAGAAGAGGAAATGAGAGGCAGCACTAGGGTTTCTCGGTTAAGAAGAGACCAATTCTTCTAAAATTACGATTAAGCCCCTCAAGATCTTAGCTGAAGCGATTGAGTCCCCCAATTTTCCAAATAGATCAATTGAGTCCAATTAAATCCAATTGAGTTTCTCATAATTAGAAAATGATCCCCAATTTTAATTAGTTTCAGATTAGCCCACATATTTTAATCTAAAGAGCAATTAGACACTAAACACATATTGCAATTAAGTTCACATATTTCCATAAGATCACAATTGAGTCAAATTAAACAATTAAAACGTGATTAAAGTCATTCAAACACAAGCAGAGTTAAATAAATAACAATCTAATCGCACGAAAACGGCATCGTATCTTGCTCCGAAAATACGGGGTGTTACAACCTTCCCCCCTTAAGAGAACCTGGTCCCCAGGTTCCACTGCTGAGCTGGAAAGCTTCGAGTGATAGTGTCTGAACCCTTCTCGAGGAAAAGCTTCCGTTGTGAAGTTTACTCTCATTGTCTTTACTGAACCTTTCTCCGATGTCTCGTTGTCGATGGGATCCGTTTGAGTACTGGCCCGTTGCTTTCATCGAGTTGTTCGACCATTCCCATAAGACGAATAGTTACCACTACACTCAACTTCGATGGCGTCGCAAACTCGTCACTTGTCGGCCGCTGTCAGGACAACGGGTAACGCAACCGCAACAAACAAGAGAGAATCCCATCTCTCGGCACGTAAAGTGAGAGAACCCCGTCTCTCGAGCACAGATTTGAGAGAACCCCATCTCTCAAACACATAATTGAGAGAACCCCGTCTCTCAACCTAAGTCGGGCAGATCCCAACATCTCCCAACATTCTAGTTTGAGAAAATTCAGCATTCCTCAAACCCCTAGATTCACGAGAATCCAGCATCTCCGAATATCTAAGTACAAGAGAATCCAACATCTCTCGTGCACAAAACGTAGAAAGATTCCCGCATCTTTCTACCACATAAATAGAAAGAATCCTGCATCTCTCCAACACGTAGAAAGAGGGAACCTAAGGTCTCTCTTACACATAAATCCACTGATCAGTTGTTCATACATACACACATCACAGTAGCACTTGACGAAAAGTAAGCGATGCATGTTTGGTGTACCTTATACAACTGATATCGGTGTCCCTTGAGTATAGATTCAACACTCATACCTCAACTCAAGGGGGATATCGCGATGGAATCCCTATAAAATAAGGTTACAGTATGTATGTATGTATGTTATATGGGAAGTTAATGAGCAATCAAGAGAGTTTCAAATCACATAGGCATGAATAGTTCACATAAGTACATAACTCATTCATATCAGCAACAGTTCAAAACAGGTAGAAATTTCAAGTTACAATTACTAGATCAGGTATCCAAGTTATCACAATTAAAAACAACAATAGTCATCACCCACATCAAGCAAAACAAGGTAAGAGTATTTAAGTGATGCATGTATGCAAATGCCATGAGTGCCTGGCGTACCGATCACCGTAGTGTCAAACTCTCGACAGGAAGTTGAGATGAAGTAGTAGGAGTTGTTTAAGCCGACAATGATGCAACCCTCGTCATCTGAACCTCTTTGTCTTGAGTCTTTTCATAAAGTGGTAACTCAGCAAAGCTCGTCTATCACCAAACCCCTTACTATACCATAATCCTTGCTCAACTAGAATCATCTTCAGTTTCTCCCAAGAATTCTCATTTATGTGTTAAATCTTAGTCTGCTCATCTTCAAGGAGTTGTCCATGATTCGTTTGTCAATTAGATATGTACCTCAGAGTTTCATTGAGTGATCGTGGTGCTAAGCACTTCCCAAAGCAATCCATGGTATATGATTCTGAAACTTGGATAAAGTCTTTCGGCATCTAAGTGTTCTATTCCCATCTCAGTAGAATCTTCGATCTTAGCAGAATCTTCCACCTTAGCAGAAAGAAGACACCCAGAGGGCTAGCAACCAATCTTGTTTTGTCGTTTGTTAACTCTAAACGACACCAAATCCTTCAACACTCACCGATGGTTTGTAACTCGTTGCTCATGTAACATGGTTACCTATCCACATCCCTTGAACTTGATCGGATCTTATTTGATCGGATTCTTCTACATTAACTCGTTTCCATCAACAAGGTGACTACTCCCAAATAAACGAACCATCAAGGCGAAAGCTCATCAAAATCCTCCAAAACGGTTCTACTTGATCAGACTCTCCTCCATTGACTCATTTCCTTAACAAGGTGACTACTTCCAAATGAACGAATTCTCAAGGTTAGAATTCGTCAAACTTCATCTTTCAATTGACTTTAAGGTAGTAAGTCAATATAGCAAATCTCATTCCTTCAACTCTGAACCTTTTCATGAGTATTGATCTTGGTGAGGAATCCTTTCATTTTCGAATTATGGCGTGTTTCCGTTGTAGTACCAATAGGTAGCGTTGACGGAGGGAAACCTCAGTGTTGACTCATAGGGTACCCTGAAATTCAAACACTAAATTCGATGCATGCGGATTACGATGCAAATGAAATGTAACAAGTACATCACGTAAATGCAACAATTAGTTGTAATTTATAAAGTACATAAAATAAGATGTTGCATAATTAAAGTCACAATGTGCACACAATCATATAATCACGAAACAATTCATGCCGAAGGATCAAAATATCAAGTCAAACAAATGCAATGCGCAGTTATTCCTATGCCGTACGACCTAGACAGACTCAACACAACTCAAGAGCTCGGTTTTGCAACCTAGAGCTCTGATACCACTTAAGGATGTAACACCCCAAACGGAGGATGCCACATCCCCCGCACTATGACCCAGACCCGAAGCATGAAATGAAAGTCCATGCCCGAATCCGAATCAGAGCGAACGGGAGACCAACTCACACACTAGGCTAGGCGGATCTAACTTGACCAAAACTCAGAGCGCGGAAGCAATTAAAACCAACATCAATAGATAGCGGAAGCATTCAAAACAAAACATACAAAGCAGGTGACGGGTTCAACTAGCATAGATACCTAATCCCGAATAATAGATCAACAAACATAACAAGTGACGGGTTCAACTAGCATAAATCCCTAGTCCCGAATATCAACATAAAGTAATAATCATCAAGTGCCACAAGGGCCGAATGAGAGTGCCACGCAGGGCTACCGAATAGTAAAGTATAATCTCAAGTCTACAAGTCAAAGCATAAGTAAAGTGTATGAAAAGACAAATGCAAATAGAAAGACTAGACCGACGAAGTGCAACTCAAAGGACTCACTTCCGCCTAGCAAACGCCAACAATCCTGCAACTAAAAGTGTAAATGAGGGGTCAGTCAACTTGACCGAGTGAGGGGGCTAACGCACACCCACAATATATATATAAGGAGCATAGCACAGAATAAAAAGGATGGACTCATGAACCGGGAGTAGGTGTTACATACCAAAACATTTGAAAGAACCCAAATAAGATATAGATATAAGTTTGGAAATCATTTTCCAGAAAGACTCTATCCCGATTCATAATTCCATAACATAACATAATCAACTGCTCGGCGAGTACGAGCTTCCAACCTTTACTCCTCAGAACATATCAAATCATAGAATACAAAAATCAATCCAACCGCTACACCAATGATGGAGGAGATGTACAGTCCCCAAACCATCTAGAACATACACACCCTCAAGGGGTAGCGAACCCACAAGAGTCCTCCCCGGCCTTAGCCGAAGGCTCAAGATACCACGTCTCCCTCATCACCCTAAGGTCGCGCAATGATATCTCAAAAGGAACTACGCACAGGTATATCCCCGATGGCCTTAACAGTCTCGGGGGCTCCTTACCCATAGCTCCTTGGAACTATGCACAGGTATATCCCCGACGGCCCTAACCGTCCCGGGGGCTCCTTACCCATAGCTCCTTGGATCCACATACATACATACATACAGATGCCAATATTTCATGGCCAACTCGCTACAGGAACATAACGTAACATACTTTTGAAAACAGCTTATATATGCTTTCATATCTAATTTTCCAAAAACAGAGTTGTTTCACAAGGTCATAAACATATCATACCCAACACATACGTATATAATAGATATACTCGCATGCAGAGGTTGAAATCAGCATATTAAGGCCATAGGTCGCATAACTATACAAAATCCTAAACCTCACCTCGTGAAAGTAGAGTCTGAGAGTGTGAAGGGCCAAACACTCTAAACCTCGGGCCCACCGGCACCACCAAACTCTGTGACAAGACATACAGAAGCCCAGACTTAGACTCTATATGAACCAAACAAGACGCACGGCGTTTGCTCAACATGATCGTGGTTATGCATAAGTGTTCATGTTGTGCTTGGATAAGGTGTTGTGGTCATTCAAGGCATATCAATGCTCAAAAAGGTCATATTTACAAGTAACCATCATGCAATTCCATATCCAAAGATGCAAGATCAATTTACGAAGTCAATGTATTCGCAAAATGCATATTAAATCATCCAATGTCATAGGGTTCAATTATAATGTTAGAATTAAGCATCAAGTTCATATACACGACATAAATACATGATCAAAGACGATAAAGAGTATTCGGATAAGTTAGAGAATTGAATAAGAATTATATTATGCCAAGTAAGTTCATGCTCAATCAACCTATTTAATTAGTTACACTTATTTGCACAAATTCAAGGATTTGTCATGTTGTAAATATTTATTCATTGAACAATTAATAAGGTTCCCTTTTTAACTGTAGTTTAGGAATCAAATAATACAAACCAAGACCATTAAATCATAATTGGCTCACCTTAAATTTTATTATCCAAATATAAAACCATGCCTAATCAGTTTTCAAGTAAACCAAGTAACAACTCAAACGATAATTTCCAAGTTAATATCTAAGCTTAAATTTTGAACCTCAATTCACAATTTATCAAACACTTGAACATGTATTTAGAGAAAGATATATACGCACATCCATATAATACATTTATTGTATAACATTTAATTAGCCAAACCACTTAAATAGATTTAGTTCAAAAACGAAATCACTTAAATAAATTGACAATACTCCAGTACTAAGTTTTAGGAATAATTCACAATTAGACAATTATATACCATTCGCACATATATATTTCATAGTTAATCATAATATATTGTTAAAACATCACACGTTCATTAGTCACTAAGCAGGTTCAATTAGATTAATTCATTCCCAACATACATTAGAATTAGTCAAATTTAAACAACCAATTTCCAGATTATACAATTCAGGTGTTATAAAATAATCCTAAGTTACAAGTTATCACAAGCATACAACAATCAGATACTTCATTAACACTTACAGCAAAACCGATACAGAATTCATTCAATAGGCTGAACACAAAATTCAAATATTGAAATTGGAATGCAAGAATGGTGAAGAGAGTGGCATTCCAGCAGCTTACAATTGGAAATTGAAAGAGTAAATGAGGGAGAGAGCTGCTGGCGTGATGGTTGTTGGAGCATAACGGCACCGGTGTTGACAAACTGAAGGCGGCGGTGTCTCGTCGTAGGCGGACGAAGTTAGAGTTGACGAAAGTGAGAGGCTGTGATAGCAACTCGCCGGAATCCATGGCGGCTGGCAATGGTGGTGCTTCATTGGCCGGTCGGCGGCGGTGACTCCGGGAAGAGATGCCGGCAGTTACAGAGGACCACGGCCAATATGGCAGTTGCTACTACTGTCGTCCTGCTCCCTTGGCATCTAGAAGAATGGAGACAGAGGAGAAGAATGAAAGAATTACCGGTGGTTGTTGCTGTTGCTGATAGATCGTCTGCGGGGCTTGAGGCGATGGCTGGAGAGGTGACGACAACCCATCGTTGTTGCTGGAGTGGTGGCGGAGGGTGTCGCGTGAGGCACCAGATCTGGCGTGGTGGTGGTGCGTCGGAACCGTGGATGGAGAAAGAAGGAATCGGTGGTGGTGCGGTGTTGTCGGCGAGCGAAGATTAGCAGTGGTGGTTTCCGGATCTGAATCTCGACGGGGTGGTGGTGTGCTGGATCTAATCTCGGACAGTGGTTGTGGTTATTCGCCGGAATTCTGGCCGGCGAAGCCATTGTTGAAGCAGTGGTTCCGCGGTGGTGAGGAAGACGCCAGCGAAGAATCTGGCGGCGGAGATGTGTGACGGTGGTCATTGGCTGCTGCGGTTTCAACCGTCTTTCCAGATCTGTGGGTTTCCGACAAGGGAAAAGGTGGCTTCTCAGGTGTTGGAGCTGAGGTTCATCGGCGACAGTTGAAGGAGGTGAGACGCCGGCAAGATGGTGGTGGTTTCACCGAGAATGGTGGCTGAAGATGATGGCGGTGGTGGTGATGGTGGAGGGTCGAGTCACAGTGGCGGTTCGATGGAGAAGAAGGCTGTTGCGCCGCTGCTACCTCTGCTAGAAACCGAAAGGGAGAGAAGAGGAAATGAGAGGCAGCACTAGGGTTTCTCGGTTAAGAAGAGACCAATTCTTCTAAAATTACGATTAAGCCCCTCAAGATCTTAGCTGAAGCGATTGAGTCCCCCAATTTTCCAAATAGATCAATTGAGTCCAATTAAATCCAATTGAGTTTCTCATAATTAGAAAATGATCCCCAATTTTAATTAGTTTCAGATTAGCCCACATATTTTAATCTAAAGAGCAATTAGACACTAAACACATATTGCAATTAAGTTCACATATTTCCATAAGATCACAATTGAGTCAAATTAAACAATTAAAACGTGATTAAAGTCATTCAAACACAAGCAGAGTTAAATAAATAACAATCTAATCGCACGAAAACGGCATCGTATCTTGCTCCGAAAATACGGGGTGTTACAGAGGTCTTCTCCAGCCATTACCTATTTTCGAATGGAAATGGGAACAAGTGATGATGGATTTTATATCCAGATTACCAAGAGTGAAAGGTGGTTATGATGGTATTTGGGTAATTGTGGATCGGTTAACTAAGTCTGCACAATTTCTACCTGTCCGAATGTCTTACAAGATTCGAAAGTTAGCTAAGATTTATAATAGAGAGATTGTTCGACTTCATGGGATTCTGGTGAGTATTGTTTCGGATAGAGATCCCCGTTTTTCGATTTATAGCAAGAGTTGCAAGGGATTTTGGGCATAAAACTCCAATTTAGCATGGCATTTCATCCTCAAACTGATGATCAATCCGAGAGGGTTATACGATATTTGGAAGATTTGCTTCGGGCGTGTGTATTGGATTTTCAAACTTCTTGGCCCGAACAACTTCCGTTGATTGAGTTCGTATATAACAATAGTTATCAGTCTTCTATTGGTAGGGCTCCATATGAAGTGCTTTATGGTCGAAAATGTCGGTCACCATTATTCTTTGATTTAGAGGAGTGGAAATGGATTAAACAACTTTGTTATGGAAGCTAACGGGCGTTAGTTCCTTAGCTGGGATCCCTGACCCTCATAACGGGGGTTAGTCCCACTTAGTTTTTTTCAGGGGTAATGACCGTTAGTCCAGGTCTGAGCCTCTGACCTGGCTAGTGGCCGTTAGGGCCAGGAAGAGGAGGCGTTAGCCCCTCTCTTGTGGGTGTTTTGTTGTTTGTTCATTTTTTTGAATTGTTTACTTGTTTTCTTGCTCTGTGTATCGCTTATATGTATTGTAACCATGTTGTATTATGTGTTATGAGTATTGAATTAAATTTATGAATCATTTTGATATGAAATGTGCAAGATATGATCATTTATGACCTAATTCTATTTGTCACCTTGTTGTATTTCTTACTTATCATTCGCATTCATATGCATTTGTCGAGCATCTATTTGGTTCATTTTGAGTCTAAGAGTATCCTTTGTTGTTTGTTTTGTACAGAGGACCTTCTCGTTGACAACGAGCTTGCTCCTTAGGCGTTCGTTTTGCATTGTTTTGTCACCACTACACGTATTCATGGTGAGGCTTTGTTCTTTTAGTTAAATGACCTATAACTCTATGTGTTTTGAAGCCTCGTATGTGAAATACGTATATTATATAATAGATATGTGTTTGATATATACTTTGAGGGCTTGCCCCATTTGTTATGAGAGTTTGAAAACGATTTGTATATGTATATAAGTTATTTTGGATTTGACTTGAAAACATTTGAAGAGTGTGTGTGGGTAAGCGAGCTTTAGCTTTGAAAGATAAGCTTTGTGGTATATGTGAATTTTGCTCTTACTTTGTGCCCCGGAGAATGGTATGGTATCTCGGGATGGCCGTGGGGTCGCCGAGCTCTCCCATTAATACTTTGCAATTGAGAGTCTCACCTAACCTTGGGAGGTTTGAGGAAGGGTGTTTCTCTTGAGCCGGCGGAGGTAACCCCGAAGGTTTCAAGGAGGTAATTAAGCCTTGACTCATGTGCATTTGCTGATATTTAAGGTTGTCAACCTTTCTATCACCCGAAGAAATGATGGTTTATGAATTTTGTTTTGATTTTGTGTATGCCTTTGAATATGGGAGTTTGGAGGATAACTCGTACTCGCCGAGTTGTGTGATTTTGTATGATCTATGAAACGAGAACGGATTTATAATTACTTAAAGTTTGTTATTTTTGGCCTATGGCCTTTAACTCCTTTAAGTACATATATCTATTATTACGGCAAATGTTTTAGCGTGCAAAAACCATTCTCGGTTCATGGATTTCTTTGATTTTGTTAAGTGCTTTGCTCTATATGTATTATGGGTGCGTGAGTTAGCCCCCCTCAGCCGTAGTTGGGACTGACCCTCGCTGTTGTTTCTCTTTTCCCCTTTTTCCTTGAGTTGCAAGTACAGTTGGAGAGTGAGCTAGGCGGCAAGTCTGTCGTGGTGTCTTACTTATGGCGTGTGACGCCCCGTATTCTCGAAGGCGTCCTGACGATATTAACAAGTAAGTCTCTACACTTGTGTGTGTTTAATTTCAAAGTTCTTGAATTATGTGATTTAATGTAAATCCAATTTAATATGTGATCATTTAGATTATTCTAAGATTAATTGTCAAGTTGATTTTAAATCCATCATGTTACTTAACTTGTTTAATTTCGGTTTACTTGAATTCCTTGAGATTAATCATCAATCATATGTTTACGAAGTGTCGTTAAATTGTACGAAAGGTTTCTAAAATTAAATTGAATTAAACTCTAATTGGTAAATCTCTATTTCATTTTAATTTATAAAATAAATTCGGAACTTGAATGTTTATTCGTAACTTTACCAATTTTATTTACGATTATTTGTACGCGTTATTACTCTTTGCTACGCGATAAGGATACCCGGTTGTATATAGCTTGTGCACAAGACACATTTCTCCCAAATCTCCTTTTTCTCTCTCTCTCTCTCTTCTCTCTCTCTCCTCTCCCACTCTCTCTCCCACGGGTACTATGTGCGGATTTGGTTACGAGCCCATAACTCGATCGTCTCTCAACGGAATTCAACAAACGAATAGTCCATTTCGGATATCTCGGCGAGGCCGACGCAAGAGTATCCATTTCAAGGCCTAACGATGAATGGTGGCAGAGTTATCTCCGGATTTCAGTAGTAGTGGTGGAGGTGTTAGACCACCGCCACTTCGCCGGCCTTTCGAGGCGGTTTCCGGCCACCTCCTTGATGCACGCGCCCCATGCCCAGAAAGTAGACTTCCCGGCGCATCGTTTGACGTTGGCAGCGCGGCGCAATTCCGCCGCTTCCCGTCACTGTAGCGGCGCAATTCCGCCGCTTCCGGCGGTGGTTTTCGACGGGGCCTGATGCTCTCCAAGGTTTTTCGACCCCCTGAGTTCATTTCCGGCATCAATTTCACCAGATCTTGGCCTTAGGTGGTGGTTCCGGCGATGTGGGCGGTGGCAGAAACTTCGGCGGCCAACGGGGCCCTTTTCCGGCCATCGTTTGGCCTGGGGCTCTTCACGAAAGTTGTTCGGAACGATGAGAACTAGTGGCCATTGATCACGCGACTCCAGATTTGACCGATTGGCGGTGGATCATGGCGGCACGGTGGCGGTGCAGCGGCGGCGGTAGCTCCGAGGATTTTTCCGGCGAGATACCTTAGGGCTTTCGAAGAGCTCGTCACGGGTAAGACAACGCTTCTTTCGGATCGCATTTTGGTTCACCGGTTTGGAAGTAATTTGAGTTTGAAGATGATAGGGTTTTCATGTTCTTAGATCTGAAATTGGAGGAGATTGACTTGGAATTTCCAGAAATTGATCGAGGATTCGGAATGGGCACGAAGACTTCATTCAGGACTGATTTTTCGGGATTTTTCCGGCGACCTTCGGCGGCGGTCTGACCAAATTCCGACGGCGTCTGGTCAGAATGTTCTTCTCGTTGTGGTGAGTTCAACGCCACTTTCCGTTCGTTAATCGGACACTCGATCTATTTATTACGAATTATTTTACGTAATTGTGTCTATTTGAATTAATTGTTTTAAGTGCAAATAAATTGGTTATTGTTGGTTTGTTGATCGAGATGTATTCCAATCGTATACGAAAATATGTATTGAATAAATTGTGATATGCATGAATATTTTGATTTACAATTTGAATCCCGGTGTGATGCATTTACGCTATGTGTTAAGTACGAAGGGGTGTTAGTGTAATATTTAAAAACTAATCTTTTAAGTGACTAAATGAACTTGAATGATATTTTAGAACAACGAACATGTTGTGATTTCTCTATATGAATTTGAGACGTTCTCAATGCTATGTTTGTTGTAAATTGTGTTTGAAATATAAAATTGTGATACATGAAGGATGCTTGAACAACTTGAGACTTGATGCATGATAGGAGCTAGAATTGTAATATGTTGATTTACTCTTACTACTCAAAAATGGTATATTATGAATTATAATAAATTGATAATTGTCATGCTTGTAAGTAATTAATTCCTAGTTGAATAATTGTATAAACACTTTAAATGAACAATTATGCTTAGCAATCGACTAAGGGGATGTATGTGTAATAATTCTAAACTTTTATAAATGACTTAGGGGATGTAAGTGTAATATTTATGAAACTATGAATGCGACTTGAGCTTGTGTACCAAACATGTTGTGAAGTTGTAAAGTATGATCTTAAGTGAATTAAATGCACTCTTTATTTGTATCAAGCATGCCATCTACGTACAGCAACCTTGTATGTTTATACGATCAAGTTGCTCTTACTTATGCACTTTATAACTCGTCATGAACTTCATGCTTAATTCTAATATTATAATTGAACCCTGTGACATTGGATGGTTTAATATGCATTTTGTGAATACATTGACTTCCTAAATTGATCGTGCATCTTTGGATATGGAATTGCATGATGGTTGCTTGTAAATATAACTTTGTTGAGCATTGATATGCCTTGAATGACCACGACACCTTATCCAAGCACAACATACACTTATGCATAACCACGATCATGTTGAGCAACGCCGTGCGTCTTGTTTGGTTCATATAGAGTCTAAGTCTGGGCTTCTGTATGTCTTGTCACAGAGTTTGTGGTGCCGGTGGGCCCGAGGTTTAGAGTGTTTGGTCCTTCACACTCTCAGACTCTACTTTCACGAGGTGAGGTTTAGGATTTTGTATAGTTATGCGACCTATGACCTTTACATGCTGATTTCTACCCTTGTATGCGCGTATACCTTACTATAAATACGTATGTGTTGGATATGACCTTGCGTGCGTTCTGCGTGGATGGGTGCTTACGGGCTTAAATTCCATCACGTGGGTTCTGCGTGGATGGGTGCTTACGGGCTTAAATTCCATTGCGTGGGTTCTGCGTGTCTACGGGCTAAAATTCCATCGCGTAGGAATATATGTAAAAACCAGTTTTTGAAGCATATGTAAGCTATTTTGGAAAAACAGTTGTGTTGTGATTATGTAGCGAGATTGCCATGAAAGATTGGCGTTTGTGATCCATTGTGATCTGTTCTGTTGTGATCCGTTGTGATCTGTGTGTGGATCTGATCCTGGAGAGCTACAGGTAATGGATCCCCCGGAACGGTTAGGGCCGTCGGGGTATTCATCTATTTCGTAGTTCCATTTGAGATATCTTCACGCGACCCGTGCTGTAGGGAAGGTGTGGTATCTTGAGCCTTCGGCTAAGGCCGGGGAGGACTCTTGTGGGTTCGCTACCCCTTGAGGGTGAGTCTATTTTTAGACGATTTATTATAGATGGTTAGGGCCAACGCGTGGCTCTTCCATCATTGGAGTAGAGGTTGGATTGATTTTGATTTACGTTATGAGGAGTTGAGGTTGGAAACTCGTACTCGCGAGCAGTTGATTATGTTATGTTATGGAATTGTGAACCGGGATAGAGTCTTTCTGAAAATGGTTTCTAAACTTATAGCTATATTCATTTGGGTTGTTCTGAAATGTTTTGGTATGCAACACCTGTAACAGCCCAAAACAGGGCCTGGATGAAAACAGTAAGTTAAGGCAGTGGTAAAGCGTTTATAGACCGTGATCCAACTTTTTGAATCATCATGCATTGCATTCTTACATGAACTTGGTGCTCGTATATGTTCTGACATGTTTTAAGGGGAATTCTTGACCTTTGATTCAGTTTACTATTCATAACCCGAGCCTACCTTGTTCATATTGCTACTCGAACCTTAGAGGTTCATCACACATGTTTCCCAATCGTTTGAACTTGTTTCCCGAACTCAGAAAGTCTTTCTTGAGCCATAAGGGTATTTTTGGAACTTACCGACCAAAGTTACTATTCATCAGAAAATGATCTTTTGATTCTGATACCTTTTTCTACCCAAGTTACAGTCGAATCGATCCTTGAATCGAGACGAGTCTTTTGAAATCATTCTTGGCTTGGAAATCCATTCCGGAACTTTGTTTTATTGAAAACGTTTTTGAAAACCCTAGTTTACTATTCCTTTTACGAACGGTTTTCATTCGGAAAATGTTTTCTCTTCGGATTTGCACTACTTGAGCTATTTCAAGATTTTTGAGATGTTTTACAACTCTTGATTCAAGTCCTAGCTTGAAAATTTGAAGCGTACGTTCGTACGTGAGAATTCACTATTCATCCTACGTTTTCAACTTTTTAACGGTAAAACGTTTTATAGTCGATTTTGGACTCAAAACGCTTCTCGATTTATTTCTTGAATTTTAGAAGCAATCCGGACTTGAAAATCATTCTAGAAAGTCGTTTTTCACTCATGTCGAGTTTCGAGCTCAAAACTTTTATTCACTAAAACGAATGTATCTTTCAAACGGTAAATCCGATTTCGACGAATGAATATGCGTTTCGAAGCTAATTTTCTTGCCGTCGGAATGGTTAAACTTCCAGCCACTTATCCTTGAGTCTTGGGGGACGAAATTACAGAAATACCCCCAGCAGTCCCATTTTAGCTTCATGATGCCTAAAGCTTCCAAGAGAATCTATCCAATTTTGCTCTCCTACCCTTCTCCACATTTTATTTCCAAGGTGAGGGGCTTATCTTCAGCTATAAATAGAGGGTTCATGGCATTTCATTCCTTGCTCAAAGTCTTGTGTTAACAAGCACTCCTCTCTCCCTCCTTTCCCTCATTGCCGTCGGCATCCCCTCCCCTTAGCTAGGTTAGTTTGTTTTGTTTATGTTATGTTAGTTTAGTTTATGTTTTTATGTTATGGTATGTTTATATTATGTTTAGGTTGGGTCTTAGGGTCTTCCCTAAGCCATATAGGATTTTATTTTATGCATTTATTATATAGTTTTTATGATATGTTTGTGTAGTTGTTTATATGTTTTAATTGTTTAGTATATGCTTGAATATGTTATCAATTGCTCTAGTATATGCTATGATCATGTGATATGATTGTTATATTATGAGAATTGATGCATGATTATGGAATTTAAATTATGTTCATGCATGTTTGCTAATGGAATAGTGATTTACAATTTATTATGTCACAACTTGTTACATGTTGATATGGAATTAAATTGTTACATGTTACATGCCCAAAGGTTCATGATATATGATATGATATGATATGATATATGTTGTGACATGTTGTCACATTGTTATATGACTCTTGAATTATGAATTGAGCTTATGGTATGATTTGGATTAATGGATTAGTGCCTTGATCATGTTGTACACTTTAATAGTGTCACATGTTATAACCTAAGATAAAATAGTGTTTCATAACTTGATCTTATGCCTTAATTGGATCTCTTAACTATAGGTTATACCTTTAACCTAGATCACACTTGATTATATTAACTTGAACTTGAAACTATAGGTTATAATCAAGATCATAATTTGATTAGGGTGTGTGTGTGTGTGCATGCCGTGTGTGTGTGTGTGTTCGTGCATGGTGTGTGTGTGTACCGTGTGTGTGTGGGTGTGTGTATAGTAAGGGTTTGACCCGACCCTTTGACCCGACATGTGAATAGTAACCGGTGAATAGTAATCGTGAATAGTAATCTGGAATAGTACTTTTGAATAGTGCTTTTGAATAGTAAAAATGAATTAAAACTTGTGCTTTCTCTATAGACATTTGCACCTAGGGTTTCCATATCCAGGGTCTAAAATGTGTTTTCAAAATGTGTTTTCTTTCGTGGACTTGTTTCTTAACTTAAGGTTTGCGATAGGATTCATAATTTAACTAAAGCTTACTCGGTTATAGTAAGATCATAGTCTAACGTTAAGAGTAACTCACTTTGATGTATTCCTTTGTGTGTTACCTTTCTTGAATACCTTAAATGGTATTACTCTCTTGTGTTACATGTTCTTTACATGTTCCTTGTTCATTGTTTCTTGCATTTCATATGCATCGTGGTTAGTAGTGGGTCTTAGTTGTTAAGCTCACTCTAGTACACCACCTACAGGAGTTAAAGTTGAGCACTGGGATCCCCAGGGCACCGCTTAATCTGTCTACCTACCTTTGTTACTGATAGGTGAGGTGAAGTTATAAATGTTTTCCAACTGGAACCACGATTATACTATCGTATCATATGTTTTGAAATTCAAAGCTAAACCTTGTTTTGAACTATCCCTTTTATCGGGACATTCTCTTGAAAGGATCATTCATACTTTAATAGTATACCTTGATCAACAGTACATGTTTTCCAAAGTTCTGCATTCTTGTTCAAAGACAGTTACATGTTTTGCATATGTTTTCAAAGTACAGTTTACAGACAGTTTCACATGTTTTCAGACAGAATCATATGTTTTACAGACAGCATCATATGTTACAGTTTCAGTTTCACATGTTATAAGTTAGTATACTGGAGTGTTACTCTGGTCACTGCTAATCTTAAATGCAAGCATACAGTTTACAGTTTGGGCCCGGCGGTTATGTGTGGAGGTGATGCTCGGGAGGTGAGCGCCAACGACATCACCAATACCGGCCGCCACACTTAGACAATTGACACCGACTTTTAACAGGAGGTTTGTTAAGTCAGGACAATCTGTCTGGGAACGGACAGCAAATCTGTTCCCATTACATGTTTACAGGTCGCCTAGGGCTAGCTACCCGAAGTGACAACCGGTGGAGGATGGTGCATGTTTGTATGTGTTGGTAAGAGTTGTTGTTGACCTTGGTCCAATAGTCTACTGTGTACGGAGTTGTTGTTGACCTTGGTCCAATGCTCTACTTTATGTGGGGTTATTGTTGATCCTGGTCCGATACTCTACTATACGTGGAATTATTGTTGATCCTGGTCCGATGCTCAACCAAATCATGTTTTCTGGAGTAAGGATGGAGGAGCCTAGCTTGCGGGCAAAATTCTGTTTCATAAAGGATGGTTCATATCTGAAAAGTTCACTTTACCCTTATCCCGTTTTATGAAAGAACTATGAACCATCAACAGCATATGTGTGCGCGTGTGATAGCATTCATGAAAATGTTTTATAACGTGCATTCTTTTACAGCATCGCATTCAAAGAGTTTTATCAACCGAACTTGTTTCAAGTTCTTCTTCAAAGCATTGCACTTAACAGTTTCGAACGTTACTCCAAGTTCTTTAATTCAGTACTTTCTTTAAAGTATTCCCTCACTTAGTCCTTTTGACTAATACCTCTCCCATTTTCTTGCCTCGTGGTTTCAGGTCTTGCAGCCGCAGTCTAGAGGTATCTTGAAGCTCTAGATTGTCATTTTTGTTTCTGTCAGGACTTAGTATTACTTCCTTTTGTGTCCTGCATATGTTTTATGGCTGCATCACTTTATACTTCTGTATATGTTTCTGAATACTTGAGTATCTTTGTTATACTCTTTCTGCTACTCGGTTACCGATATTTTGAACTCTACTGTATCGGTACTTATATGTTTATCTGTTACATGTTCTGATATGCCGAGTCTCTCTTACACGATCAATATGTTCTTGCTTGTTACATGCCATCACGCACATGTTTTGAAAAGTCTTAAAATACTCTGATTTTCCGCTGCATAGCCACATCGTTGTACATGTATAGTTCTGATAGACAGCCGTTCGCTGGAGTATTTCTTGAGTGATGACTCACACCATTACTTGAGGGGTGCTTCAGTGCGGGGGTTGAGACGCCGCTCTCCTCTTGTTCTGGTACGGGTGGGGGCGTTACAGCCTGAGGTGGTATCAGAGCTTCGGGTTAAGTAAGAAGAAACTTAACCTAGATTGCTCTCATGTTGCATCATGGATTGTTCACGCATTGCATCCAGGATCATTCTCATATTGCATCGAGACAGGATATTTGGGGATTGCATGGTTCTGTTATCTGGATTTCATATCTGTGGTATCTTCTGTATAGCTATGGCAGTTCAGCCACACCAGGATCCTAATCAGCAGATGGATGAGGCTTTCTTTGAGCAGTTTGAGGCCCCGCGTACTGTGGCAGTTTCTCGCCGTGGAGGCACTCGTTTCTACACTTGGCGTAGGTCTAGGAATAGTGGCAGACCTGGGTATTCCTATCCTAACAGAGTTGTGCACTATCTCGAGTCTGAGAGAGATGGTTACTTTCAGGAGTATCAGAGGACCCGTGAGGTCAGGTTGGAGTCTCTGCGCTATCAGGATCAGTCACTGCAGTACCAGATTGACAGGGACATCGCTCGTGAGCATGCTGCAGAGATGACTCATATTGCTGATCAGAGGGCTGCTCGTATTTCTGAGCTGGAGGCAGATCTTATGCAGATGACTATTGATCGCGACACCTCTATGGAGCGTCACCAGCACTACCGTGCCCGTGTGAGAGCTCGCCTGTATGATACCTATCACTTATCCGATGAGCAGGCAGTTGAGGAGGTCGAGGGTCAGGATGTCAGTCAGGCTTCTCTGGAGCCCGAGCCCATGCAGGAGCAGTCTGATGGAGGCGATGGAGGATCTGATGATGATGATGATGGCGGAGATGATCCAGCAGGACACGGACAGGGTGAGGTCGTTGCCGTTTCTGATGACACCACCAGGGGTTCTTTGGACCACAGTTATCAGGGTTGATTGCTGATGGGAGATTTCTGTATATAGTACTGATGCATATATATCTATCTATGGATGGCGGACGTATAGCCGGGACAGTTCAGGACTGACTTTTGGATGAGGGGATGTATAGCTCTGGTAGATGATCCCCGACTTTTGGCACCACGGATGACGGTTCAGATGACTTGGTACCTACTAGGTTATTTTCAGCAGGGCTGGACGGTTGGTAAGGCCTGTAAGGGAGTCAACTCGATAGTATCGGGTCCTCCCCATTTTGAATTAATACTGTTAACATGTGGCCTGTAGTAAATTTTACCAAACCTTGCACAGTTATAACACTTTCGGCTTTATGTTGGATATCTGTTTACTGCTTTCCATAACTGTCATTGCATGAGTCTTAGAGTTGCTTCAAGATACCATTAGGACCGTTGATAGGATCATGCCATTTCATTTATTGTTAGCATGCTATTATCCTTGATATGTTGATACGCTTCTGGATATGTTGATCATGTTACAGTTCTTGTTGTTATGACAGTACACGTTCTGTTCCCGTTTTACATGTTGATCATGTTTTGGGATATGTTATACATGTTTTTGATATGTTGATATGTTGCCCGAGCTTCTGTTCTCGTTTACATGATATTTGACAATTGTTTCTGATTATATGATATGTTTGGAGATCTTGAATCTTTGCTGACATGTTGTTATGGGAATGTGTTGTTCTCATACTTATATGTGACTACGTGAGAATGTGAATACGTGGTTACGGATTCTGTGAATCATTATATGTCATGCATCGAATATATGTATCTGAATGCTTATGAATTCAGTAACAATATACCACCGAGAAGAGCACCCCGGAATCGTGTACCACCACTGCCACCCCAAAGAGATGTCACGCCACCCCCTGAAAGAGAAAGAACTCCGGAATTAAGGGATGTGCTACGACAATTTATGAGGGCTTGTGCACCAAGAGATAATCCTCCTAATGAAAGGTCATTGGAGAAGTTTCTGAGGATGAATCCACCTAAGTTCTATGGAGAACCGAACGACATAAAGGCTGAGAATTGGATTACCAGTCTTAAGAAAATTTTCGAGGCTATGGAGATCTACCCAGAGGATCGTGAACGAGTTCGGTATGCTACTTTTCTTATGGAAGGAGCTGCATACAATTGGTGGAAGCACGTTCAGCATATGTGGATTGAAAATAACGTTGAAGGAAGTTGGGATGAGTTTATCAGAGAATTTCAGCAGAAGTATACGCCTCAAGTGACTCGTGATGCACGAGAGGCTGAGTTTATGAGTCTGGTTCAGGGAACTATGAATGTGATGGAGTATGAAGCTAGGTTTGTGAGGCTGATCAAGTATGCGCCTCATATTCTGAATGATGAGCGTCGCAAGACGAAGAGGTTTATCGATGGACTGAAGCCTGAAATTCGGTTGGCACTTGCTTCTTTGGTTATGGAGACCTACAACGAAGCTGTTGATAGAGCGCTAAGGGTTGAGGCTGCACACAAGGAGATCAAGATAACTACTGCACGTCAAGGACCTTCTAACCCTAAGCCTTATCAAGGGAATAAGCGACCTTCCGGATCTTTTCCCCAAGGAACTGGAAAGAGGCCAATGGTAACACCACAGCGTCAGCAGCAGAATGCTCCACCAAAACAGCAAGCACAGAAGCAGAAAGCGCCACAGCAGTACCAGAGGGCGCCACAACAGCAGAGAGCACCTCAGCCAGGACCAGAGGAAATTGTTTGCCGATACTGTCGTCGAACGGGACACACTGAGGAGATCTGTCGCAAGAAAGCTGGACAGTGTTTCGCGTGTGGTTCCCCTGAGCACCAGATGGATAGTTGCCCGCACAAGATCATGAGATTTGGGGTCCAGGATAAAGGGAAAGGAGTGGTGGGTACGACGAACAAACCGGTGGTCAGAGGCAGAGCTTATGCTTTGGATGGTAAGGAGGAGGTTGATCCTTCGTCTGTTGTGGAAGGTATTGTGCACATTCTTAACACGCCAGTTAAGGTCTTGTATGACCCTGGTGCTACGCATTCATTTGTTGCTTCTGAATTATGTGCGCATTTACAGTTTCCGCTTGAATACTTGCCATATAAATTTGAAGTGAGTTCTCCTTTGGGAACTTGCCTTGTTACGGATCAAGTATATAAACGCTGCCCTATATGTATTGGTACCCGTTGTTACCCGACGGATCTTATTGAGTTACCGATGATGAGATACGAGGTTATACTTGGTATGGATTGGTTGTCTAAGTACCGAGCTAAGTTAGATTGTTACAAGAAAGAGATCATCTTGGAAGAAGATGAAAGTGGGACATCAGAAGGTAAAGTTGAGGAGTTATCAGTGATTTCTTCGATGGAAGCTAAGAAGTTGATTCAGAAAGGAGCTAGTGGATTTGTGGCTTATCTTCTGAATAGACCGAAAGATCAACTTAAGATCGAAGAAGTAGAGGTGGTGAACGAGTTCCTAGATGTGTTTCCTGAGCATTTGGATTCGTTACCTCCTGACCGAGAGTTGGAATTTACAATCGAGACGATATCAGGAGCTGAGCCGTACTCCAAGACACCTTATAGAATGGCTCCAGCAGAATTGGATGAACTGAGAAAGCAATTGGACGAGTTGATTGAGTCAGGACATGTTCGACCGAGCACCTCGCCGTGGGGAGCGCCTGTACTTTTCGTTAAGAAAAAGGATGGATCATTGCGTTTATGCATTGACTATCGGGAGTTGAACAGGATGACAATCAAGAATAAGTATCCTCTCCCTCATATTGAAGAGCTGTTCGACATACTACAAGGATCGAAGGTCTACTCCAAGTTAGATCTAAGACAAGGGTATTATCAGTTGAAGATCAGGGAAGCAGATATTCCGAAGACTGCTTTCAACAGCCGATACGGACATTATGAGTTTGTGGTAATGCCGTTTGGTTTGACGAACGCACCAGCTGCATTCATGGATATGATGCACCGTATATTCAAGCCGTTTCTCGACAAGTTTGTAGTAATCTTCATCGACGATATTTTGGTATTTTCGAAGACACCGGAGGAACATGCTGAGCATCTTCGAATCGTGTTACGCACTTTGCTGGATCACAAGCTATATGCAAAGTTCAGTAAATGTGAGTTCTGGCTTGAGAGAGTTACATTTCTCGGACACATCATATCAGGATCTGGAATCGAAGTAGATCCCTCGAAGATCGAGACGATTATGGATTGGAAGTCACCGAAGAATCCTTCAGAAGTGAGGAGTTTTCTGGGATTAGCTGGTTACTACCGGAGCTTTGTCCAAGATTTCTCGAAGATAGCTACACCTCTCACTAAGTTGACAAAGAAAGAAGGGAAGTTTGAATGGACTGAGAAGTGTGAGCAAAGTTTTCAAAGATTGAAGGAGATGCTAACAACTGCACCCGTGTTAGCGTTACCAGAAGGAAAAAAAGGATATACAGTTTACACCGATGCTTCGAAAGAAGGACTAGGAGGAGTTTTGATGCAGAATGGAAAAGTGATTGCGTATGCATCAAGGAAACTCAAAACGCATGAAGTCAACTACCCGACACATGATTTGGAATTAGCAGCGATAATTTTTGCTCTGGGAAAATGGAGACATTACCTGTATGGAGTTACGTTTGAGATCTTTACTGATCATAAGAGCCTGCGATATCTATTCACTCAGAAGGAGTTGAATATGCGACAGAGGAGATGGATGGAATTTCTGGAGGACTACGATTGCATTATTCAGTACCATCCAGGAAAGGCGAATGTTGTAGCAGATGCTCTAAGCAGGAAAGTTCGTTTGGCACAGATTTCTGCCAATCCCGAGGTTGAACGAAGAGAGAGAATGGAGGTGATAACCAAAGCTCGAATCGCGAACGTTGTGATGATATCACCTTTGAAAGAACAAGTGCTGGAGGCACAGAAGAACGACGAGTGGATTAAGAAATGTCTCGAATCTAAGGAGAAGGATGATGAGACTAAGTTCAGGGTTGATGAACATGGAATATTGAGGTACAAAGGTCGAGTATGCATACCAACTGTTTTGAGGAAAGAGATTCTCGATGAAGCGCATAAGACTAAGTACACGATACATCCCGGAGGTACTAAGATGTATCAAGATGTTAAGACGCATTTCTGGTGGAATGGAATGAAGAGAGACATAGCCAACTATGTCAAGAAGTGCTTAACTTGTCAGAAAGTTAAAGCTGAGCACCAGAAACCGAGTGGGAAGTTGCAACCATTACCGATTCCGACTTGGAAGTGGGAGCAAATCACGATGGATTTTGTCACTGGATTACCCAAAGTCAGAGGAGGACAAGATAGTATCTGGGTGATCATTGATCGATTGACCAAGTCAGCGCACTTTTTGCCAGTTAAGACGACGGATAAGGTCAGCACGTTGGCAAAGCTGTATCAACAAGAGATTGTTAGACTACATGGAGTTCCGAACAGTATAGTCTCGGACAGAGATCCGAAATTCACGTCGCATTTATGGAAAGAAATTCAAACTTTGATGGGAACGAAGTTGAACTTCAGTACCGCAGCGCATCCTCAGACGGATGGACAATCAGAAAGGATGATCAAATACTTGGAAGATATGCTAAGAGCTTGTGCTTTGGACTTCCAGGAAAGTTGGAAAGATTGTTTACCTCTTGTGGAGTTTGCATACAATAATAGTTATCAAGCTTCTATTAAAGCTGCTCCGTATGAAGCTCTGTATGGAAGGAAATGTAGATCCCCGTTATACTGGGATTTGGATGAAGCGAGATGTACTGAGGAAGGACCGATCAGAGTGAATTCAGTTAAATGGATAAGAGAAGCGACAGAAAAGATTCAGATCATTCGCCAAAGAATGAAAGCTGCCCAGGACAGGCAGAAGAGTTACGCTGATCGACGAAGAAGGGATTTGGAATTCGCAGTGGGCGAAAAGGTATTTCTGAAGGCATCGCCAAGGAAAGGGTTTTCCCGAATTGGGAAAGGTGGAAAGTTAAACCCGAGATATGTTGGACCGTATGAGATACTAGAGAGAGTCGGACCGACTGCTTATAGATTGGATTTGCCTGTAGGTCTTACAGGAATCCACAACGTACTTCATGTATCTCAGCTTCGCAAGTGTTTCTCGGATGAGACAGAGGTTGTGCCGGTAGAGGAGATACCGTTGGAACCGAATTTGACTTATGTTTTGAAGCCCGCTAAGATTCTTGATAAGAAGTTTCAAGAGCTGAGGAATAGGAAGATTCCTTTGGTTAAAGTCCTTTGGAAAGGACATGGGACAGAAGAGGCAACTTGGGAGACAGAAGAGAAAATGCAGAAACATCACCCTGAGTTGTTTGCAGTTACAGCGGAAGAATCTGAGGACAGATTCTCTTTAAGGAGGGGTGATTGTAACAGCCCAAAACAGGGCCTGGATGAAAACAGTAAGTTAAGGCAGTGGTAAAGCGTTTATAGACCGTGATCCAACTTTTTGAATCATCATGCATTGCATTCTTACATGAACTTGGTGCTCGTATATGTTCTGACATGTTTTAAGGGGAATTCTTGACCTTTGATTCAGTTTACTATTCATAACCCGAGCCTACCTTGTTCATATTGCTACTCGAACCTTAGAGGTTCATCACACATGTTTCCCAATCGTTTGAACTTGTTTCCCGAACTCAGAAAGTCTTTCTTGAGCCATAAGGGTATTTTTGGAACTTACCGACCAAAGTTACTATTCATCAGAAAATGATCTTTTGATTCTGATACCTTTTTCTACCCAAGTTACAGTCGAATCGATCCTTGAATCGAGACGAGTCTTTTGAAATCATTCTTGGCTTGGAAATCCATTCCGGAACTTTGTTTTATTGAAAACGTTTTTGAAAACCCTAGTTTACTATTCCTTTTACGAACGGTTTTCATTCGGAAAATGTTTTCTCTTCGGATTTGCACTACTTGAGCTATTTCAAGATTTTTGAGATGTTTTACAACTCTTGATTCAAGTCCTAGCTTGAAAATTTGAAGCGTACGTTCGTACGTGAGAATTCACTATTCATCCTACGTTTTCAACTTTTTAACGGTAAAACGTTTTATAGTCGATTTTGGACTCAAAACGCTTCTCGATTTATTTCTTGAATTTTAGAAGCAATCCGGACTTGAAAATCATTCTAGAAAGTCATTTTTCACTCATGTCGAGTTTCGAGCTCAAAACTTTTATTCACTAAAACGAATGTATCTTTCAAACGGTAAATCCGATTTCGACGAATGAATATGCGTTTCGAAGCTAATTTTCTTGCCGTCGGAATGGTTAAACTTCCAGCCACTTATCCTTGAGTCTTGGGGGACGAAATTACAGAAATACCCCCAGCAGTCCCATTTTAGCTTCATGATGCCTAAAGCTTCCAAGAGAATCTATCCAATTTTGCTCTCCTACCCTTCTCCACATTTTATTTCCAAGGTGAGGGGCTTATCTTCAGCTATAAATAGAGGGTTCATGGCATTTCATTCCTTGCTCAAAGTCTTGTGTTAACAAGCACTCCTCTCTCCCTCCTTTCCCTCATTGCCGTCGGCATCCCCTCCCCTTAGCTAGGTTAGTTTGTTTTGTTTATGTTATGTTAGTTTAGTTTATGTTTTTATGTTATGGTATGTTTATATTATGTTTAGGTTGGGTCTTAGGGTCTTCCCTAAGCCATATAGGATTTTATTTTATGCATTTATTATATAGTTTTTATGATATGTTTGTGTAGTTGTTTATATGTTTTAATTGTTTAGTATATGCTTGAATATGTTATCAATTGCTCTAGTATATGCTATGATCATGTGATATGATTGTTATATTATGAGAATTGATGCATGATTATGGAATTTAAATTATGTTCATGCATGTTTGCTAATGGAATAGTGATTTACAATTTATTATGTCACAACTTGTTACATGTTGATATGGAATTAAATTGTTACATGTTACATGCCCAAAGGTTCATGATATATGATATGATATGATATGATATATGTTGTGACATGTTGTCACATTGTTATATGACTCTTGAATTATGAATTGAGCTTATGGTATGATTTGGATTAATGGATTAGTGCCTTGATCATGTTGTACACTTTAATAGTGTCACATGTTATAACCTAAGATAAAATAGTGTTTCATAACTTGATCTTATGCCTTAATTGGATCTCTTAACTATAGGTTATACCTTTAACCTAGATCACACTTGATTATATTAACTTGAACTTGAAACTATAGGTTATAATCAAGATCATAATTTGATTAGGGTGTGTGTGTGTGTGCATGCCGTGTGTGTGTGTGTGTTCGTGCATGGTGTGTGTGTGTACCGTGTGTGTGTGGGTGTGTGTATAGTAAGGGTTTGACCCGACCCTTTGACCCGACATGTGAATAGTAACCGGTGAATAGTAATCGTGAATAGTAACCGGTGAATAGTAATCGTGAATAGTAACCGGTGATATGCGTGTTACATTTCGTTTGCATTTTAACCCGCATGCATCGAATTTAGTGTTTGAATTTCAGGGTGCCCTATGAGCCAACACTAAGATTTCCCTCCGTCAACACTACCTATTGGCACTACAACGAAAACATACCATAATTCGAAGATGAAAGGATTCTTTACCGAGATCAATGTTTATGAAAAGGTTCAGAGTTGAAGGAATAAGATTTGCTATATTGACTTACTACCTTAAAGTCAATTGAAAAATGAAGTTTGACGAATTTTAACCTTGAGGATTCGTTCATATGGAAGTAGTCACCTTGTTGAGGAAATGAGTCAATGGAGGAGAATCTGATCAAGTAGAACCGTTTTGAAGGAGTTTGATGAACTTTCGCATGATGATTCGTTCATTTGGAAGTAGTCACCTTGTTGATGGAAACGAGTTAATGTAGAAGTATACGATCAAATAAGATCCGATCAAGTTCAAGGGATGTGAATAGGTAACCATGTTACTTAAGCAACGAGCTACAAACCATCGCTGAGTGTTGAAGGTTTTGGTGCCGTTTAGAGTTAACGAACGACAAGACAAGATTGGTTGTTAGCTCTTTGGGTGTTTCTCCAAGATGAGATGGAAGACATTATTGAGGTGGGGATAGAACACTTAGATGCCGAAAGACTTTATTCAAGTTTCAGAATTATATACCATGGATTGCTTTGGTAAGTACTTAGCACCACGATCATCCAATGAAACTTTGAGATAAATATCTAATTGACAAACGAATCATGGACAACTACTTGAAAACGAGCAGACTAAGATTTAATACATAAATGAGAATTCTTGGGATGTAACGCCCCGACTTTTCAGACGTAAAGGTACGACGTATGTGTTTACCAATTTACGCGAATTAATTGTTTGTACGTGTTTTATATTTAATTTTATTATAAATTGTTATTATTTTATTTTATTATATTTTATTTTAATTTATTATTATTTTAAAAATATTTCGTATTTCAAGTATAAATATGTATATATATATGTATTTCTTTAATTATTGTTAATTTAAGGATTAATGTTAATTATGTTGTTAATTAAGAGTTATGCTAATTAATCATGTTTAACCATATTAATTAATTTATTTGGTTTAATTTTATTTATGCATGGAATTTCATGAAATGTGCATGGTTGTTTATTTTGTGCATCGTTCTTATATGAAATGATATCGAAATGCCGTGAAATTGTAGTATGTTGTAAATATATGTGTTATGAACATGCCTATATGCTCAGTTTATGTTTTCGAATTCATTTGATATGTTAACGAATTTAATTTGAATCGTGGAACCAAATCAGGGGCTAACTAGCACTTAGCGTACCCTTGGTTCCAAATTTAATATCTTAAGCTCGGGAACTCGGATTCGAGTTCCGTCAACTCCGCTGAACTCGTAATGAAAATTCAAGTTTAGTAAACTTAGCCTTATATTTTCCCAAAGTCATTTGAACCTCCGAAATCCAACCGAAAAACGAAACGGCGACCAAACTGACCTTGCTGTACAAAAATAGCCATATCTCATCCAAACTTTAACCAAATTAACCATGGTTTGATTCTATTGATCCCTAACTCAACCACCTAACTTGATATATCATGCCCTATCCAAACCAATCCTCACACAATCCCCAAATATCAGCCAAAGGCTCTGGAATTACAGGTAGTCCCGTAACCCTACATTCCTTAGAGATTTTGGAGCTCAAATCTCATCCAAACTTCATCCAATCAACAAGGTAAGCTTAGGGTTGTAATATATGTTCATTTCTGATCATTTTCATCCTTTCATTCCCAAATTTGATCTTGGTTTCAAGAGTTTCTGGGCTCAATTCGAAATAGTACGTTTTGAGCCAATTTGATGATCTTATTCAATTCTTGTTGGTTTTGATTGATTCCAAGCTTGAGAATGATTATTTTGACATCCTCATCTCATTTATGATCATTGATTTCATGGTGGTTGAAGTATTAATGAGATATCATTTATGGCACTTTGGGAAAACTTTCATGAAATGTCACGTATGCTTTCTTTTCTTGGTTGAACTCTTTTGGAACTGAATTATGTGTTGAACTTATATTTTTTTGCTGCACATTTGATAGCCTAAACTGATATGAATATGTGGAGATGAAGAGAATCCATCATGCCCTGTTTCCGTGATCTTTGCTCTGTTTTTCAAACTGATTTTTGCTGTCAAAAAACAGCTGCGTTCCTTCTTGCTTTTGCTGTCAATTTTCTTGGCTTTGTGGGATTAGTTTCAGATGAGTTCTTGCTGCATTTCATACCTTCTATTGTTGCATATTTTTCTTGCATTTCATGCTGGAGTTGCAGCCTTTTTTCTGCGTTTGTTGCTGTCAAAACAGGGGTTGTTGCAGGTGAGACACGGGGGTGTCATTTTTGTTTGTTCCAGCGAGAAATGGTGGTGCTTATTGTCCAATTCTTCCTGTACCGAGACACGGGGGTACCTTAGGGCTTTCGAAGAGCTCGTCACGGGTAAGACAACGCTTCTTTCAGATCGTATTTTGGTTCACCGGTTTGGAAGTAATTTGAGTTTGAAGATTTTAGGGTTTTCGTGTTCTTAGATCTGAAATTGGAGGAGATTGACTTGGAAATTCCAGAAATTGATAGAGGATTCGGAATGGGCACGAAGACTTCATTCAGGACTAATTTTTCGGGATTTTTCTGGCGACCTTCGACGGCGGCCTGGCGGCGGTCCGGCCAATTTCCGGCGGCGTCTGGTCAGATTGTTCTTCTCGTTGTGGTGAGTTCAACGCCACTTTCCATTCGTTAATCGGACACTCGATCTATTTATTACGAATTATTTTGCGTAATTGTGACTATTTGAATTAATTGTTTTAAGTGCAAATAAATTGGTTATTGTTGGTTTGTTGATCGAGATGTATTCCAATCGTATATGAAAATATGTATTGAATGAATTGTGTAATGCATGAATATTTTGATTTACAATTTGAATCCCGGTGTGATGAATTTACGCTATTTGTTAAGTACGAAGGCGTGTTAGTGTAATATTTAGAAACTAATCTTTTATGTTACTAAATGAACTTGAATGATATTTTAGAAGAACGAACATGTTGTGATTTCTCTATATGAATTTGAGATGTTCTCAATGCTATGTTTGTTGTAAATTGTGTTCCAAATATAAAATTGAGATACATGAAGGATGCTTGAACAACTTCAGACTTGATGCATGATAGGAGTTAGAATTGTAATATCTTGATTTACTCTTACTACTCGAAAATGGTATATTATGAATTAGGATAAATTGGTAATTGTCATGCTTGTAAGTAATTAATTCCTAGTTGTATAATTGTATAAACACTTTAAACGAACAATTATGCTTAGTAATCAACTAAGGGGATGTATGTGTAATAATTCTAAACTTTTATAAATAACTTAGGGGATGTAAGTGTAATATTTATGAAACTATGAATATGTCTTGAGCTTGTGTACCAAACATGTTGTGAAGTTGTAAAGTATGATCTTAAGTGAATTAAATGCACTCTTTATTCGTATCAAACATGCCATCTACCTACAACAACTTTCTATGTTTATATGATCAAGTTGCTCTTACTTATGCACTTTATAACTCGACATGAACTTGATGCTTAATTCTAATATTATAATTGAACCCTGTGACATTGGATGATTTAATATGCATTTTGTGAATACATTAACTTCCTAAATTGATCTTGCACCTTTAGATATGGAATTGCATGATGGTTGCTTGTAAATATGACCTTGTTGAGCATTGATATGCCTTGAATGACCACGACACCTTATCCAAACATAACAAGAACACTTATGCATAACCACGATCATGTTGAGCAACGCCGTGCATCTTGTTTGGTTCATATAGAGTCTAAGTCTGGGCTTCTGTATGTCTTGTCACAGAGTTTGGTGGTGCCGGTGGGCCCGAGGTTTAGAGTGTTTGGCCCTTCACACTCTCAGACTCTACTTTCACGAGGTGAGGTTTAGGATTTTGTATAGTTATCCGACCTATGGCCTTTACATGCTGATTTCTACCCTTGTATGCGAGTATACCTTACTATAAATACGTATGTGTTGGATATGATATGTTTATGACCTTGCGTGCGTTCTGCGTGGATGGGTGCTTACGGGCTTAAATCTCATCGTGTGGGTTCTGCGTGGATGGGTGCTTACGGGCTTAAATTCCATCGCGTGGGTTCTGTGTGGGTGGGTGCCTACGGGCTTAAATTCCATCGCGTAGGAATATATATAAAAACCAATTTTTGAAGCATATGTAAGCTATTTTGGAAAAACAGTTGTGTTGTGATTATGTAGCGAGATTGCCATGAAAGATTGGCGTATGTGATCCGTTGTGATCTGTGTGTGGATCTGATCCTGGTGAGCTGCGGGTAATGGATCCCCCGGAGCGGTTAGGGTCGTTGGGGTATTCATCTATTTCGTAGTTCCATTTGAGATATCTTCACGCGAACCATGCTGTAGGGAAGGTGTGGTATCTTGAGCCTTCGGTTAAGGCCGGGGAGGACTCTTGTGGGTTCGCTACGCCTTGAGGGTGAGTCTATTTTTAGACGGTTTATTATAGATGGTTAGGGCCAACACGTGGCTCTTCCCACATTGGAGTAGAGGTTGGATTGATTTTGATTTACGTTATGAGGAGTTGAGGTTGGAAGCTCGTACTCGCCGAGCAGTTGATTATGTTATGTTATGGAATTATGAACCGGGATAGAGTCTTTCTGAAAAAGGTTTCTAAACTTATAGTTATATTCATTTGGGTTGTTCTGAAATGTTTTGGTATGCAACACCTACCCTCGGTTCATGAGTCCATCCTTTTATTCTGTGTTGTGCTCTTTATATATATATATTGTGGGTGTGCGTTAGCCCCCTCACTCAGTCAGTTGACTGACACCTCATTTTATCTTTTAGTTTGCAGGATTCTTTTGGCTTGAGCTAGGCGTTAGTGAGTCTTCGGAGTCACACTTGTCAGTCTAGTAGGTGTTAGGATGCTTTTGTCGCATACTTTACTTATGTTATGTATTTATGTTTCACACTTGCAGATTATGTTTATGTTCTACTTAGACCTAAACCAGTGTGGGGTTAGTATGCTAGTGTTTGGATGTTATTAGATATTGATGATACTTATGCTGTTTATTATGTTGGATTATGAATTGATTTTCGGGATTAGGTATCTATGCTAGTTAAACCCGTCACCTGTTATGTATGTTAAACATTCGGGATTAGGTATTTATGTTAGTTGAACCCGTCACCTGCTTTGCATGTTTTGTTTTAAATGCTTCCGCTATCTATTGATATTGGTTTTAATTGCTTCTGCACTCTGAGTTTGTCAAGTTAGATCCGCCTAGCCTAGTGTGTGAGTTGGTCTCCCGTTCGCTATGATTCGGATTCGGGCATGGACCTTCTATTTCATGACCGCGTCGGGGTCCTAGTGCGGGGGATGTGGCATCCTCCATTTGGGGTGTTACATGGCGTAGCTCGAGTCTTCATTTTACTTTGTAGTGGTTTATTTCTGCTTTATTTATTTATGAACTTGTCAGTATATGTATTATGAATACTTTGTCGCTTGGAACACTACTTTTGGCCTCGGATGGGCATAGTATATTTATATATGGTTCTAGCATGCAAGTGGAACTTATTTTGGTAAATATATGACCTTGGGATTATGTTTTGAACTGTTTAATCGCTTCCGCTAAATTTTTTATTATTTTTTTTAATGCACTCTGATGAGGGTCTAGACCGCCTAGCTAGGGTGTATATTTTGTTTATATCCCGTTCGCTATTGTTTGATGCATGTACGAACTCTCCATTCCATTACATGTGTTGGACTCTAGTGCGGGGGGATGTAGTGCCCTTCGCTCGGGGTTCTACATCCTAAAGTGGTATCAGAGCTCCAGGCTGCAAAACTGGAGCTCTAAAGTCGTGTTGAGTCTGTTTAGGTCGTTCGGCTTAGGATTATGTGACTATTTACATTCATTTACACTTTTAAGTGATTTATTTGTTTAAATTCATACTAATTGTTCACATGAACATGTACTGAACCACATGCATCGATATTTCTTGACTTGTAAATTTCAGATTGCCACCCCGAAGGAGAGTGTGACAGCCCGGTTCGGGACCAGATCAATAAAGGTAAGCTAAGGGCAATGTAAGGGCATTTACATAACTTGATCCGTACTTAAAATAATTTATATCATGCATCCCTACATGAAATGAGTGTTCTTATGTGGTATTAGGTGACACAAAGGGGGAAAACTACGTTTAAACTCTAAAAACACTATTTATTTCCGAACAAGCACTATACCGTTTTATTCGAGAGACCTTAAAGAACCTATACCTATCTTCTTAGAATTTGTCAACTCTCTTTTCGATGCTTTGAGGTTTCGTTTATGTGTCCAGAGCGATTTAAGAATTTATTTTCAAATAAAAATTTCCGTCGGTAAAATATATTTCCTTCGATAGAATGATTTAACCCTTAAGATCACCACCATAACGTTCCTCAATTTTTTATACATTTTTGGAAAGCCTTTCGGACCATCAAATTGTATCCTAGTATTTATTTTAAAATTAAAATAATTTTCGAAATTCAAGAAAATCCTATCTTCCGAAGCTTATAACTTTTAAACCGTACGTATGATTTTGACCCGTGAGTAACCGTTTCCAAGATAATTTTATTTCCTAGCTCTTGGGCACTTTTCCAACTCCAAAAATACGCAAGAGAAAGGTGAAATTACCAGAATACCCCTGCTATGAAAATTATGTAAAGAAGGAAACCTATTTTTGGAAATTTCATGAAATACCCCACCTTAAGTCCCTAAAGTAAATATTTATTGCACTTTGGTACTTCCCAACAACTATAAATAAGTATGTTGGGGTCTCATTTTTGTTCACTCCATTCTCTTTTCTTCCCTCTAGTGGCTGAACCCCCCCTATGTGAGGTATGTTTTCTTATTTTTTTTTTAATGTTTTAATTAGTTTAATTTATGTTTTAATTTATTTATTAATTATGCTAGGTTTAGGATTTAATATATGTTTTATTTTATACATGAATTATGTGATTTAATTTATGTTTTAAATATTCATGAATTTATGAATTATATTTCTTATAGTAGAGTTTATTATGAAATGTGTTACATAATTTAATTTTGTGACAAATTAATTATGTGATAATTATTCTAGCATGTTATATGTTAGATTTTAATTATTTTATGATAATACTTACGTAATTTAATTTATTACATGATTTAATTTAATGTTGCATGCTATTTAATGTTACATAATTAAAGTATAACCTATAGTTTTAAATGGTACATGTCTAACTAATTGTTACATAATTATACTTGACCAATTGATATATGTCATGGTATACATGTATAATATACGTATACATATTTGATTCCAATGTGTAGAAATACGTGTATACTTTCGTATAAATATTATGTGTATTTTCAGAATAAATATGTATGTATTTTTGTATAAATACCGTACGTATCCTAGTATAAATACCGCATGTATTCTTGTATAAATACTATATGTACCCTGTATAAATACGGTAGGTATCCCTGTATAAGTATCGTATACATACAGTATAAATACTGTATACATACTATATAAATACACGTATACATACAATATATATACCTTATACTTGAATAGTGACCTTTGACCTTTGTCCTTTGACCCTTGACCTTTGACATTTGACTTTGACCTTGACCAAGAATTTTGACTTTTAACCTAATTGATCATTTCAAAGAGACGAATTCAACGGCCAAAGCCTTTTTCGAAAATTCTCAAAAACAGGGGATCAAAGTAGGTTTCAAAGTTCACATTCCTTTTCTAATTAGGGTTGTTTTAAGACCATAAGAACATACCCTTAAACTTTTGACACGAGCTTTCCAATGAGACTAATCGTTTACTTAAATCCTTTCCTCGGGAAAGGTTATTCCTTGTTTACATGTTCTGCATTCTTTCCAATCTTATACTTCAATACTTGATTATCCTCACTCAATCATGCATCATTAATCGTGTGTGGGACTTAGATCCTTAAGCTCAAAGTACTCTGTCACTTACAGGAGATAATACCGAGTTCTGGGATCCGCAGGGTACTGTGTGAACCATGTCTTCTACCAACTATCAACTTATCTAAATAAATAGGTGAGGTTTAAACTATTTCAACTGGAACTATGAATATTCCTACGTATTCAAACGATTTCAAAATCAACGCCTTCGGGTGAAAATATTTTTATCTTTCAAGTTAAATTTTTTCACATTTTGGGACAATGCTTCCAGTTTAAAGTCAATAATCTCTGGTACACGTTTTGTTCACTGTTAGACCACTTTGAATAAAGGTTCAGTCTTCTGAACTCTGTGTGCTTATGCACTTTTGTTATTTTGAATATAAGTTTTGGAAATTTTATTATGTTGGGCCCTAGCGGTATGGTTAAGTAGTAGATCGGGAGGCGTGAGCCAATGGCTACTATGATACTGGCCGCCGTACTGACCTTGGTGATGGTTTATTCGGAGGTTGGTTACTCCACAACGAAGGTCGGGAGAGGTGGTAAATTCTTCCCGTTTCGCACGTCACCGAGGGGTAGCTCCCTAGGCGCAACAATAGAAGGGGTGGTGCATATGTATGTGGGTGTCGGGGTCCTAATGGATCTCGATGCCAATCTTGTAAATGTTTTGAGGAGTAAAGGATGGATATGGCCTAGCTTGCGGGCAACTTTGGTTTTAACGTCTGGTTCATTTGTTTGGAAAATATCCCGTTCCCCGTTCCCCGTTTATCAAGTATATATGAACCAGAACCTCTTATGTGCGTGCTTGTGTGTGTTTGTTGAAAATCCTGTTTCAAAATAGAAGATTTAATTCCGTTTGAAGAAAGTTACTAAGAAAGTCTTTCAAAAACCCTAAAGTTCAACTAATCTTTCTTGCTACAAATTATCTCACTTAGTCCATTTGACTAATACCTACACCTTGTTTTATGACCTCATGGTTTCAGGTAGGCAGCCCGGCGCTTCCTAGAGGTATCTTGAAGTTGTAGGAAGTCTTTTGTTAAGTCAGGGTTGTTAGTTACTCTTCTTTTGTCCTGCGTAGTCGTGCTTGCATCTACCTTCATGTTGCATGTTTTACAGTGAGACTTGCTCAGGCTACAACTTGAAACACTTGGGACTCAGTCTAATAATGTTTCTTTGTTTTCCTATCGTACTAATGTTTTATGTTATCGTATGACTAATTGTTTCTGTGTTTATGCATGTACTATTGTGTTGCATTCATGTTTTCAAAAGTTTTAAATTATTCTGAGAATCCGCTGCTTTAGCAATACTGGTTACTGTGATCTCTGTTATGTTTTGTCCGTTCGCCGAAGTATCTCTCGAGTGATAAGGCTTCCTAGTTACTTGGGTGATACAAGGGTGCGGGGTTGTGGCATTGGGGTACTAAAGAGAGACCGAGAGCAGACACCGGATCTTAATCAACCCCCTCCGCAAGCACCACCACCACCACCGTTGATTGCCAAAAATATTGTTTAGGCTCTCCTGAACCAACTCCAACTGAATCAAAGAAATAACCCTCATAGAGAAGCACAAGAGGGACAAGTGGGATGGTGTAGCGCCCGAGCGAGTGACGCCACATCCCCCGCACTAAGACCCGACCCGCATATGAAATGGATAATCCATACAGTGCCAGACCAGAGCGAACGGTTACTCACTCACACGCTATGCTATGCGGGAGCTAACTTTGAAATCAAATAAGCACTCCAACGAAACAATAGCACGCGCGGAGCGGAACATAAGATCAATCACAAATATAAGCAATAAGTGACGGGTACAACTAGCACAGATATCTAATCCCGAAATTTCATACATAAATCATAAATCATAATTTACGAGTTCAAACTGTCCCTAGAAGCCTGTCCCGAATTCATAACAATATAAACATAACAATTATACATTCCTTGTATAACTCATTCAATTTACAAAATGCGTGTGAAGTGACTCATGTTGGAAAACACGAATCAGAAAGCAGCGGAATTTAAAAATTTTTCCCAACAAAAGGACCTTGAACTCGCAATCGTGTATCCAAATTCGTACAGATAGAAAACTTACTTTTCTTTTATTCTTTCTTGAAGCGTTTCAAGCCACCCAAGAACGTTCTTCTCGCGGCTTGATCCCCTCTCCTTGGTAAAGCTCGAATCTTCAAACTTCTAACTTGAAGTCTCTAGAGAAAGTCCACCAACTTGATCACAATCTAACTAGTAAGGATGCTAGTTCTCTAGTTAGTGTTTAGGCTCAACCTAGGGTTTTATTTTATCTTGGAGAAAGGAAGGTGTTCAACACATGAACCAAGAATTGTCAATTAGCTCTAAAGGGGAGCATGAGCTCCCCTATATATAGGAAAGGGGAGGGGCGGCCGAAATCCTTGTCCTCATAGGCAAGGGTTTTGGTTCCTCTCTCCTATTACTTGATCTTCAAGTAATTTCCAACTTTGACTTTGAATTCAAATTCAAATCAACTTTAGGAGAGCTAAAATTATCTAAACTATTTTTGGATTATTTTATACTTTATTTATTTAAAATAAATAACCTATTTTATCTAATTAATTAATTCGTAATTAATCAACTAGATTATTTTCTCCAAAATAAGACTTTCTTTTTAATTCGAAATTAAACCAAAGTCTATTAAATAATTAACACATTTAATTATTTAATACATATATATATATAATATATATATTCACACGTGTGTGACATGTGTCACAGTGACACGTGTCACTCACGTGAGCCACACGTGTGATTTCACACGTGTGGAACCCTCTTGGCCCGATTAACTCGTTTAATCATTTTCAAGCCTCAACTCATGTAGCCAAGTTGTTGTGTGTGACCCTCTAGGTTCTCAATTCAATTAGCAGTGACCCTAATTAATTAATTCACTAATTAATTAATCAGTCCACAGATTAAACGACCATAGTCTAGCAACAGGTGTTTAACCCCTAGCTGAATTGGAATGTTCGGATTCGACAGAACCTTTAAGTCATTGATTCATGTGAGATACAATCCTCCTACTTACTATCTCTCAACCAAGATCTAGGGGAAGGTAATAATCAGAACCCTAATAATCCGGTCTCAAAGCTAAATGCATTTCATATCCATTTGATCTCAATCCAAGAAACCCTTTTCTTGATGCCTTGATCTACTGCCTTGGCCAAGGACTCCATATGGCATATGAATGACTTACACAATAAGAGATCACCTTGCAAACGCAAGTGTAGGTCCTTTCTTGATTCTCATTCACTTTCATGAATCACTTGTGCAGCCCCAGCATAAGCCTTGAATCAGTTGTCTAAGGCGACACCCTTTAAAGCTTATACCTAAGACTACAGAGTTAACTCATAAAGTGACAAGGAACCTCAAGTCTAAGGATCAATTAATCACATCAATGACTCATGAGATATTTCCTAATCTGGAAGTTTCCATTTCCTGAAATAGAAACTTCCTTTCCCATTTAGGAATGTCCTCACATGGGACACCTCAGTGAACTTACTTATTAAAGTAAGCACCCTCATGTATCACGCACGTATCAACTATACACTTTGCACCTCCATGAAACAAGGTGGTCCTTCTTAAGGGCGTGATCCCACAAGCAAGCCTTAGAGGAGTCAGGTTGACACTCCCACTGTCTGTAGGACTCATCGGTTTGGAGTATTTTACTAATCATGACTTATGTGATATAGGGCTCGTTTCACGAACCATTTCACCTAAATGGTAGAGTCGTAAAGTCATCAGGATTAGGGGAGTTCTCATACATGCACAGCTAAAGTAAACGCATACCAAACAAGAGCATATAAAGAAGTGTTGCCTCAATTCGTTATTTCATTCAAAGATTGTCTGTGATTACAATAAGGAAAAGCACAAAGCGGATATACAATCGGCTTTTAGGGCACTATTCCTAACAATCTCCCACTTACCCGTCAAAGCCATTCTAAAGCTACTCTAAGTCCCATCTTCTGAAGATGACCTTGGAAAACTTCTCGACTAAGGGGTTTGGTAAGTGGATCTGCCAAGTTCTCTGCTGATGTGACCCTCTCAATTTGCACATCTCCTCTTTTGATAATATCACGGATTAGGTGATACTTCCTCATAATGTGCTTGGTCCGTTGGTGAGATCTTGGTTCTCTTGCTTGAGCAACCGCCCCAGTGTTGTCACAAAACACAGTAATGGGGTCTTTCATGCTAGGAACAACATTCAACTCTTGAATGAAGTTTCTAATCCAAACACCTTCCTTAGCTGCATCATTTGCAGCTAAGTATTCGGCCTCAGTGGTCGAATCTGCAGTGGTTGTTTGCTTGGAACTCTTCCAACTCACTGCTCCGCCGTTTAGGCAGAAAATGTATCCTGACATTGACTTAAAATCATCTAAGTCTGATGCAAAGCTTGCATCGCAGTATCCTTCGACAGTAAGATCTTTCTGACCTCCGTAAACTAAGAATAAATCTTTAGTACTTTTCAAGTACTTAAGAATATTCTTCACGGCAGCCCAGTGACCATCTCCAGGGTCAGATTGGAAACGACTTGTTACACTAAGTGCATAAGCCACAACCGGTCAAGTACATAACATTGCATACATTATGCTACCTATTGCTGATGCATAAGGTGTATGAGTCATTCTTTCCTTCTCAAGGTTAGTCTTAGGACACATCTTCTTTGAAAGACATGTTCCTACACTCATAGGAAGGTTCTTAACCTTTGCTGACTCCATATTGAATCTCTTCAATACTTTGTCAATGTACATCGACTGTGATAGTCCTATTAACCTTCTAGATCTATCTCTATAGATTTTAATTCCAAGGATATAGGATGCATCACCATGATCTTTCATCTCGAATTGGTTCGATAACCATAACTTAGTCACTTTCATGTCATCCTTCGAATTTCCAATAAGAAGGATGTCATTAACATAAAGTACTAAGAATTGCACTGAGGTCTCCAATTCCTTTCTATACACACATGATTCATTCGAAATTTGCATGAAGCCAAACGCTTTGACTGACTCATCAAATCGAATGTTCCAATTCCTAGAAGCCTGTTTCAATCCATAGATTGATCTTTGGAGTTTTGCAAACCTTTTGCTCACTCCCACTGAATGTGAAACCTATGGGTTGCTCCATATAAATGTCTTTGTCAATGTCACCATTGAGAAAGGCAGTTTTCACATCCATTAGTCATATCTCATAGTCATAATATGCAGCAATAGCAAGCATGATCCGAATAGAATTTTGCATTGCAACTGGCGAAAAGGTTTCATCAAAGTCCACACCAGGTCTTTGAGTGAATCCTTTTGCAACCAGTCTTGCTTTATAGGCTGCAATGCTTCCATCAACTCCAAGCTTTCTCTTAAAGATCCATTTGCAACCTATGGGTTTGACCCCATCAGGCAAATCTACCAAGGTCCAAACTTGGTTGAAGTTCATGGAGTCCATTTCGGATTTCATGGCTTCTATCCACTGTTCAGAGTCAGAATCTGAAAGTGCCTCCTCATATGTTGAAGGATCATTATATTTTTGAGAGATTTCATGGAAGAATCCATACCATCTCTTCGGCTGTCTAGGAGTGCGTTCAGAACGCCTTAGAGGAGGATTTACATATGTATCGAAATTCGTGATTGGTTGTGGTTGATCAGTAGGGGACGTTTCTTCAGTGGGTGGCTTGGGGTTACTTTGTACTTCTTCTAATTCTATGATCTTGCCTTTCTTTTCTTTAAGGAACGGTTCCTCAAGAAAAGTGGTATTTATGGAAACAAACACCTTTTGCTCAGATTGATCATAGAAGTAGTATCCTATGGATTCCTTAGGATAACCTACAAAGTAGCATAAGTTAGAACGAGATTCTAACTTATCTCCCACTGTCCTCTTCACGTAAGTAGGACAACCCCAAATTCTTAAGTAAGAATAACTAGGGTTTTTACCATGCCACATTTCATAGCGCGTTTTAGGGACTGACTTAGAGGGAATTAGATTCAGAATCTTTGCTGCACTTTCTAGGGCATAACCCCAGAAAGAAGGTGGTAAGTCAGTGAAACTCATCATGGAACGAACCATATCAAGTAGGGTTCGATTCCTTCTCTCAAAAACTCCATTAAACTGAGGAGTTCCCGGAGGAGTCCACTGAGAGATAATCCCATTATCTTTGAGATGATTAAGGAATTCTTCACTGAGATATTCGCCTCCTCGATCAGATCGAAGTGCTTTTATCTTGTGACCAGTTTGGTTCTCAACCTCCTTTTGAAATTCTAAGAATTTCTCAAAAGCTTCAGATTTATACTTCATTAAGTATACATAACAATACCGACTAAAGTCATCAGTAAAGGTTATGAAATACTGATGATTGTTTCTAGTGCTTACACTAAGTGGTCCACAAACATCAGTGTGGATCAAATCCAAAACCTTAGTGGCACGTTCCACAGTTCCTTTAAAAGGGACTTTGGACATTTTTCCTTTGAGACAGGATTCGCAAGAAGTTAACTCCTTAAGATCATTTTCAGAGAATGATCCTAAAGTGTTTATTTTGCTAATTCTGTTCTTGGAAATGTGTCCTAATCTAGCGTGCCATAAGGGAGCTGAAACTTTGTCATCTCTCTTACGCTTTGTTTCTCGTTGTATATTCATAATATTGATATTTTGAGTTAGGTAAAGTCCATTACTTAGAGTACCGATATGAACGGAAGAGTTGTTCCGTTTGATAAAGTATTTACCATTCTTAATATAAGTTTCATAACCTTCACAATCTAATATTGGAACTGGAATTATATTACGAATAATGCTCGGTACATAAAGGACTTTATTTAAGACTAACTCAAAACTACCTAAATCTAATCTAATTGTGCCTAAAGCTCGAGCTTCAACGTTTGAGCCATCGGCGATCTTCAAGACACATTCTCCTTCTTTGAGTTGTTGGACTTCACTTAGCATCTGTACATCATTACAGATGTGAGTTCCACAACCGGTATCAAGTACCCAAGAACTAGAATTAACAGAAAGATTTATTTCAACGAGAAAGATACCTTTCTTTAGAGTAGCCTTGTACTCTGGGCAGTTTCTCCTCCAATGTCCCGCTTTGCCACAATGGAAGCAAACATCCTCTTTCTGATCACGCTTCTTCTTTTGGGCCATCCCCTTCGAAATGCCACCAGTGGGCCTAAGGGATTTGTTCTTCTTCTTTTGGGCTTTCTTGCCCTTACCTTTAGAAGGCCCAGAAGAGGAAGATGGAGCATTCACCATCAAAACCTTATTGTCCTTCTTGATCGTGCTTTCAGCAGTCACAAGCTGACTAATCAGCTCAGCTACAGTAGCACCAGCATGATTCATGTTGAAGTTAAGGACAAATGGGTTGAATGATGGTGGGAGCGAAGCTAGCAACAAATCCACTAAAAGCTCATCTTTCAGCGGCATGTCCATGGAAGCAAGTTTCTCAGTAAGCGCAAGAAACTTGAGTCCATATTCATGGACACTTGAACCTTCCCTCATTCTTAAGTGGAACAATTCCTTTGAAGTGTTATACCTTGTAATACGTTCATGAGGGCGGTAAAGTTGCTATAAGTGGTTGTGAATCTCCCAAGCGAATTCCATGGCCTCATGTTGCCTTTGCAAGTCCGGAGACATGTTAGCCAACATAAGGCAACGGGCTTGGAGATTATCATCCTTCCACTTCTGAATCGCGTCCCGCTCGGCCCGAGTGGGAGCCTCCCCTTCGGGACTGGGCTCCCCTTCGAAGAGAACATAAGTTCTCTTCTCAGAATCTAAAATGATTTTTAGATTCCTCAGCCAATCAGAATAGTTGGGACCAGTCAACTTGTTTGACTCGAGGATCGATACAAGAGGGTTTTTGGTTGCCATTTCAAAACACGTAGAGAATCACAGAATCTACGACCTAAATGGTAAAACAGAGAACTAGTGAGCATGCTGAATTATAACAATATACAAAAGATAAGGTCGTTAATCTATTGTAGCTCCCACTGTTTTTCAAAGATCTATAATTCCCAAAGATCTAAGAGGAACATGTTTCCCAATGGGTACTAAGATCATAGGCATTTTACCTCGAACCCACGACTCGCGGACATTCTAAGCAAGAACCCTAGGTAGGTACAACTTACCAATTCTAACACCTTTAGAACTCTTAGTAATTGTTTTTGCATCACCTATCTTTCAATATGGACCCACGACTCGTGCGACATCCATATTTACTTAGGCGTTAAGCTAGACCCATCAATCATAAGATCATGACCAAAACTTAGTTCGAACGACCCACGACTCGCGGACATCGCCCTTGCTAAAATCGATCATGAAATAATGATCACTTAAAATGATCAATTAGGTAACTAAGAACTAATAAGCTCCACTAGCTATCCCACGACTCGCGGACAATAACTAGCTTTACTTACTAAACTTAAAACCTATTGATGGAATGCTAGGAATTTAATTCAAAATTTGCATCTCGAATTAAATACCTATTTGTTCGAAATTAGCTTAATATTTAATGGGAATTTTCGAATCAACCGGAGAGTTGTCCGGTTCGACCTCACCAACATATATGTTATCCAATTTTATTAGTCTTGATTAATGCAAGTACACTTAAATGCATTTCAAACAAGCACATAAGCAGATAACATGTCCTAGCATGATACTAACATGTAATGATCATGGGTTCTACCTATCTTATGCGTGATATGTGGGAGCCACTCCACAATCACAAGTTCTAACATACATGCCACATAAACAGTTTAAATCACATAAGGGAAAGCGGTAACAAAATACGAGCTATTACATTTAACAATTGAGATTCCCCTCCCTAACATTTTGAGGGGTCTTCACTTATGGCCTCCTTGTTACTTGAATGTGGTCCATCTTACTCCATGGGTGCATTGTCTCCAAAATGAAAAGAAAACCTCACCACCTATCTCTACTCTCAAATTACAATAAAAAGAAAAAGACATAAAGTAATAAGGCTCAATCTTCATATTGGCCTTAGACAATTACACGGGGCATACCCCGGCCTCAAAAACAGTAATATGGAAAGCCACATAATAAATCACATAACAGTACGCACATAAGTGAGGCTCCAACCTCAATTGAAAAACGCAACTATAGGGCTCCAACCCCAATTTAAACCATTCATGTGCATAAATTAAAACCATACATAGATCTAAACCCATGATCACCTAACATGCTTTTGCAAGAATTTAAATTTAACCAATAAATTAAAATTCTCGTTTCAAGTCTTAATGACTTAAAACACGACTTAGATGCAATTCTTGTTCAAGAGCCTTTTCAATAAAACCCGAAAAACAACAAACCAATAAAATTCCAATTAATTTCCAAAATTAATAATTTTATTCTTTCATTATTTTCAGAAAATAAAATTCATAATTTTCCCAAAATCCAAATCGCTTTAATTTCTCAAAAAATCCCAATTTAATCAAAATTTTAAAATAATTTTATTTTATCAAAACTGATTTTAAAAGATAAAATTAAATCGGGATTTTAAGGACCGAAAACACGAAAAACACGAAACACGAAAACGAGCCCAAAAACGGCCCAGCCGCGCGAGGCACCGCCGCGCAGCAGCGCGCACAGCGCGCGGCAGTTGCCGCTCGCGTGCTCAAGCTGGGCGTGCATCATGCACGCGCCGCGACTAGGCGGGCTGTGCAGGCGTCCCGCGCGGTTGCGGGACGGACTAGGCGGCACGCCCGGAATGGCTCCCGCGCGGTTGCGGGAGGGGCTGGGCGGCGTGCGCGCGCAGGCCTGGGGCGTGCTACACATTGGCACGTCCCAATCCCGCGCGTTTGTTTCGCGTCTCGTTTCGTGTCCAGGTTTCTTAAAACCAATTCAATCCAAAATTAAAAATTCGATTTTGATAAATTTCAACTAAAACGATTTTCAAAAACAGTTTTAGAAATTCAGGAAAAATTACAGTTTCGTATTTCAGGCTTTCTAAAAGAACTCAAGAATACTTAATTCGCATCTAAGCCTAAGAATTTACACCAAATTCAGAATAATTGAGACGAATCAGAAACACGATTAATGAGGTGGCTCTGATACCACTTGTTGGAAAACACGAATCAGAAAGTAGCGGAATTTAAAAAATTTTCCCAACAAAAGGACCTTGGACTCGCAATCGTGTATCCAAATTCGTAGAGATAGAAAACTTACTTTTCTTTTATTCTTTCTTGAAGCGTTTCAAGCCACCCAAGAACGCTCTTCTCGCGGCTTGATCCCCTCTCCTTGGTAAAGCTCGAACCTTCAAACTTCTAACTTGAAGTTTCTAGAGAAAGTCCACCAACTTGATCACAATCTAACTAGTAAGGATGCTAGTTCTCTAGTTAGTGTTTAGGCTCAACCTAGGGTTTTATTTTATCTTGGAGAAAGGAAGGTGTTCAACACATGAACCAAGAATTGTCAATTAACTCTAAAGGGGAGCATGAGCTCCACTATATATAGGAAAGGGGAGGGGCGGCCGAAATCCTTGTCCTCATAGGCAAATGTTTTGGTTCCTCTCTCCTATTACTTGATCTTCAAGTAATTTCCAACTTTGACTTTGAATTCAAATTCAAATCAACTTTAGGAGAGCTAAAATTATCCAAACTATTTTTGGATTATTTTATACTTTATTTATTTAAAATAAATAACCTATTTTATCTAATTAATTAATTCGTAATTAATCAACTAGATTATTTTCTCCAAAATAAGACTTTCTTTTTAATTCAAAATTAAACCAAAGTCTATTAAATAATTAACACATTTAATTATTTAATACATATATATATAATATATATATTCACACGTGTGTGACACGTGTCACAGTGACACGTGTCACTCACGTGAGCCACACGTGTGATTTCACACGTGTGGAACCCTCTTGGCCCGATTAACTCGTTTAATCATTTTCAAGCCTCAACTAGTGTAACCAAGTTGTTGTGTGTGACCCTCTAGGTTCTCAATTCAATTAGCAGTGACCCTAATTAATTAATTCACTAATTAATTAATCAGTCCACAGATTAAACGACCATAGTCTAGCAACAGGTGTTTAACCCCTAGCTGAATTGGAATGTTCGGATTCGACAGAACCTTTAAGTCAGTGATTCATGTGAGATACAATCCTCCTACTTACTATCTCTCAACCAAGATCTAGGGGAAGGGAATAATCAGAACCCTAATAATCCGGTCTCAAAGCTAAGTGCATTTCATATCCATTTGATCTCAATCCAAGAAACCCTTTTCTTGATGTCTTGATCTACTGCCTTGGCCAAGGACTCCATATGGCATATGAATGACTTACACAAGAAGAGATCACCTTGCAAACGCAAGTGTAGGTCCTTTCTTGATTCTCATTCACTTTCATGAATCACTTGTGCAGCCCCAGCATAAGCCATGAATCAGTTGTCTAAGGCGACACCCTTTAAAGCTTATACCTAAGACTACAGAGTTAACTCATAAAGTGACAAGGAACCTCAAGTCTAAGGATCAATTAATCACATCAATGACTCATGAGATATTTCCTAATCTGGAAGTTTCCATTTCCTGAAATAGAAACTTCCTTTCCCATTTAGGAATGTTCTCACACGGGGCACCTCAGTGAACTTACTTATTAAAGTAAGCACCCTCATGTATCACGCACGTATCAACTATACACTTTGCACCTCCATGAAACAAGGTGGTCCTTCTTAAGGGCGTGATCCAACAAGCAAGCCTTAGAGGAGTCAGGTTGACACTCCCACTGTCTGTAGGACTCATCGGCTTGGAGTATTTTACTAATCATGACTTATGTGATATAGGGCTCGTTTCATGAACCATTTCACCTAAATGGTAGAGTCCTAAAGTCATCAGGATTAGGGGAATTCTCATACATGCACAGCTAAAGTAAACGCATACCAAACAAGAGCATATAAAGAAGTGTTGCCTCAATTCGTTATTTCATTCAAAGATTGTCTGTGATTACAATAAGGAAAAGCACAAAGCGGATATACAATCGGATTTTAGGGCACTATTCCTAACAATCTCCCACTTGCCCGTCAAAGCCATTCTAAAGCTACTCTAAGTCCCATCTTCTGAAGATGACCTTGGAAAGCTTCTCGACTAAGGGGTTTGGTAAGTGGATCTGCCACGTTCTCTGCTGATGTGACCCTCTCAATTTGCACATCTCCTCTTTTGATAATATCACGGATTAGGTGATACTTCCTCATAATGTGCTTGGTCCGTTGGTGAGATCTTGGTTCTCTTGTTTAAGCAACCGCCCCAGTGTTGTCACAAAACACAGTAATGGGGTCTTTCATGCTAGGAACAACATTCAACTCTTGAATGAAGTTTCTAATCCAAACACCTTCCTTAGCTGCATCATTTGCTGCTAAGTATTCGGCCTCAGTGGTCGAATCTGCAGTGGTTGTTTGCTTGGAACTCTTCCAACTCACTGCTCCGCCGTTTAGGCAGAAAATGTATCCGGACATTGACTTAAAATCATCTAAGTCTGATGCAAAGCTTGCATCGCAGTATCCTTCGACAGTAAGATCTTTCTGACCTCCGTAAACTAAGAATAAATCTTTAGTACTTTTCAAGTACTTAAGAATATTCTTCACGGCAGCCCAGTGACCATCTCCAGGGTCAGATTGGAAACGACTTGTTACACTAAGTGCATAAGCCACATCTGGTCGAGTACATAACATTGCATACATTATGCTACCTATTGCTGATGCATAAGGTGTATGAGTCATTCTTTCCTTCTCAAGGTTAGTCTTAGGACACATCTTCCTTGAAAGACATGTTCCTACACTCATAGGAAGGTTCTTAACCTTTGCTGACTCCATATTGAATCTCTTCAATACTTTGTCAATGTACATCGACTGTGATAGTCCTATTAACCTTCTAGATCTATCTCTATAGATTTTAATTCCAAGGATATAGGACGCATCACCAAGATCTTTCATCTCGAATTGGTTCGATAACCATAACTTAGTCACTTTCATGTCATCCTTCGAATTTCCAATAAGAAGGATGTCATTAACATAAAGTACTAAGAATTGCACTGAGGTCTCCAATTCCTTTCTATACACACATGATTCATTCGAAATTTGCATGAAGCCAAACGCTTTGACTGACTCATCAAATCGAATGTTCCAATTCCTAGAAGCCTGTTTCAATCCATAGATTGATCTTTGGAGTTTTGCAAACCTTTTGCTCACTCCCACTGAATGTGAAACCTATGGGTTGCTCCATATAAATGTCTTTGTCAATGTCACCATTGAGAAAGGCAGTTTTCACATCCATTTGCCATATCTCATAGTCATAATATGCAGCAATGGCAAGCATGATCCGAATAGACTTTTGCATTGCAACTGGCGAAAAGGTTTCATCAAAGTCCACGCCAAGTCTTTGAGTGAATCCTTTTGCAACCAGTCTTGCTTTATAGGCTGCAATGCTTCCATCAACTCCAAGCTTTCTCTTAAAGATCCATTTGCAACCTATGGGTTTGACCCCATCAGGCAAATCTACCAAGGTCCAAACTTGGTTGAAGTTCATGGAGTCCATTTCGGATTTCATGGCTTCTATCCACTGTTCAGAGTCAGAATCTGAAAGTGCCTCCTCGTATGTTGAAGGATCATTATCCTTTTGAGAGATTTCATGGAAGAATCCATACCATCTCTCCGGCTGTCTAGGAGTGCGTTCAGAACGCCTTAGAGGAGGATTTACATGTGTATCGAAATTCGTGATTGGTTGTGGTTGATCAGTAGGGGACGTTTCTTCAGTGGGTGGCTTGGGGTTACTTTGTACTTCTTCTAATTCTATGATCTTGCCTTTCTTTTCTTTAAGGAACGGTTCCTCAAGAAAAGTGGCATTTCTGGAAACAAACACCTTTTGCTCAGATTGATCATAGAAGTAGTATCCTATGGATTCCTTAGGATAACCTACAAAGTAGCATAAGTTAGAACGAGATTCTAACTTATCTCCCACTGTCCTCTTCACGTAAGCAGGACAACCCCAAATTCTTAAGTAAGAATAACTAGGGTTTTTACCATGCCACATTTCATAGGGCGTTTTAGGGACTGACTTAGAGGGAACTAGATTCAGAATATTTGCTGCACTTTCTAGGGCATAACCCCAGAAAGAAGGTGGTAAGTCAGTGAAACTCATCATGGAACGAACCATATCAAGTAGGGTTCGATTCCTTCTCTCAGAAACTCCATTAAACTGAGGAGTTCCCGGAGGAGTCCACTGAGAGATAATCCCATTATCTTTGAGATGATTAAGGAATTCTTCACTGAGATATTCGCCTCCTCGATCAGATCGAAGTGCTTTTATCTTGTGACCAGTTTGGTTCTCAACCTCCTTTTGAAATTCTAAGAATTTCTCAAAAGCTTCAGATTTATACTTCATTAAGTATACATAACCATACCGACTAAAGTCATCAGTAAAGGTTATGAAATACTGATGATTGTTTCTAGTGCTTACACTAAGTGGTCCACAAACATCAGTGTGGATCAAATCCAAAACCTTAGTGGCACGTTCCACAGTTCCTTTAAAAGGGACTTTGGACATTTTTCCTTTGAGACAGGATTCGCAAGAAGTTAACTCCTTAAGATCATTTTCAGAGAATGATCCTAAAGTGTTTATTTTGCTAATTCTGTTCTTGGAAATGTGTCCTAATCTAGCGTGCCATAAGGGAGCTGAAACTTTGTCATCTCTCTTACGCTTTGTTTCTCGTTCTATATTCATAATATTGATATTTTGAGTTAGGTAAAGTCCATTACTTAGAGTACCGATATGAACGGAAGAGTTGTTCCGTTTGATAAAGTATTTACCATTCTTAATATAAGTTTCATAACCTTCACAATCTAATATTGGAACTGGAATTATATTACGAATAATGCTCGGTACATAAAGGACTTTATTTAAGACTAACTCAAAACTACCTAAATCTAATCTAATTGTGCCTAAAGCTCGAGCTTCAACGTTTGAGCCATCGGCGATCTTCAAGACACATTCTCCTTCTTTGAGTTGTTGGACTTCACTTAGCATCTGTACATCATTATAGATGTGAGTTCCACAACCGGTATCAAGTACCCAAGAACTAGAATTAACAGAAAGATTTATTTCAACGAGAAAGATACCTTTCTTTAGAGTAGCCTTGTACTCTGGGCAGTTTCTCCTCCAATGTCCCGCTTTGCCACAATGGAAGCAAACATCCTCTTTCTGATCACGCTTCTTCTTTTGGGCCATCCCCTTCGAAATGCCACCAGTGGGCCTAAGGGGTTTCTTCTTCTTCTTTTGGGCTTTCTTGCCCTTACCTTTAGAAGGCCCAGAAGAGGAAGATGGAGCATTCACCATCAAAACCTTATTGTCCTTCTTGATCGTGCTTTCAGCAGTCACAAGCTGACTTATCAGCTCAGCTACAGTAGCACCAGCATGATTCATGTTGAAGTTAAGGACAAATGGGTTGAATGATGGTGGGAGTGAAGCTAGTAACAAATCCACTAAAAGCTCATCTTTCAGCGGCATGTCCATGGAAGCAAGTTTCTCAGTAAGGGCAAGAAACTTGAGTCCATATTCATGGACACTTGAACCTTCCCTCATTCTTAAGTGGAACAATTCCTTTGAAGTGTTATACCTTGTAATACGTTCATGAGGGCGGTAAAGTTGCTATAAGTGGTTGTGAATCTCCCAAGCGAATTCCATGGCCTCATGTTGCCTTTGCAAGTCCGGAGACATGTTAGCCAACATAAGTCAACGGGCTTGGAGATTATCATCCTTCCACTTCTGAATCGCGTCCCGCTCGGCCCGAGTGGGAGCCTCCCCTTCGGGACTGGGCTCCCCTTCGAAGAGAACATAAGTTCTCTTCTCAGAATCTAAAATGATTTTTAGATTCCTCAGCCAATCAGAATAGTTGGGACCAGTCAACTTGTTTGACTCGAGGATCGATACAAGAGGGTTTTTGGTTGCCATTTCAAAACACGTAGAGAATCACAGAATCTACGACCTAAATCGTAAAACAGAGAACTAGTGAGCATGCTGAATTATAACGATATACAAAAGATAAGGTCGTTAATCTATTGTAGCTCCCACTGTTTTTCAAAGATCTATAATTCCCAAAGATCTAAGAGGAACATGTTTCCCAATGGGTACTAAGATCATAGGCATTTTACCTCGAACCCAGGACTCGCGGACAGTCTAAGCAAGAACCCTAGGTAGGTACAACTTACCAATTCTAAAACCTTTAGAACTCTTAGTAATTGTTTTTGCATCACCTATCTTTCAATATGGACCCATGACTCGTGCGACATCCATATTTACTTAGGCGTTAAGCTAGACCCATCAATCATAAGATCATGACCAAAACTTAGTTCGAACAACCCACGACTCACGGACATCGCCCTTGCTAAAATCGATCATGAAATATTGATCACTTAAAATGATCAATTAGGTAACTAAGAACTAATAAGCTCCACTAGCTATCCCACGACTCGCTGACAATAACTAGCTTTACTTACTAAACTTAAAACCTATTGATGGAATGCTAGGAATTTAATTCAAAATTTGCATCTCGAATTAAATACCTATTTGTTCGAAATTAGCTTAATATTTAATGGGAATTTTTGAATCAACCGGAGAGTTGTCCGGTTCGACCTCACCAACATATATATTATCCAATTTTATTAGTCTTGATTAATGCAAGTACACTTAAATGCATTTCAAACAAGCACATAAGCAGATAACATGTCCTAACATGCTACTAACATGTAATGATCATGAGTTCTACCTATCTTATGCGTGATATGTGGGAGCCACTCCACAATCACAAGTTCTAACATACATGCCACATAAACAGTTTAAATCACATAAGGGAAAGCGGTAACAAAATACGAGCCCTATCTCTATTACATTTAACAATTGAGATTCCCCTCCCTAACATTTTGAGGGGTCTTCACTTATGGCCTCCTTGTTACTTGAATGTGGTCCATCTTACTCCATGGGTGCATTGTCTCCAAAATGAAAATAAAACCTCACCACCTATCTCTACTCTCAAATTACAATAAAAAGAAAAAGACATAAAGTAATAAGGCTCAATCTTCATATTGGCCTTAGACAATTACACGGGGCATACCCCGGCCTAAAAAACAGTAATATGGAAAGCCACATAATAAATCACATAACAGTACGCACATAAGTGAGGCTCCAACCTCAATTGAAAAACGCAACTATAGGGCTCCAACCCCAATTTAAACCATTCATGTGCATAAATTAAAACCATACATAGATCTAAGCCCATGATCACCTAACATGCTTTTGCAAGAATTTAAATTTAACCAATAAATTAAAATTCTCGTTTCAAGTCCTAATGACTTAAAACACGACTTAGATGCAATTCTTGTTCAAGAGCCTTTTCAATAAAACCCGAAAAACAATAAACCAATAAAATTCCAATTAATTTCCAAAATTAATAATTTTATTCTTTCATTATTTTCAGAAAATAAAATTCATAATTTTCCCAAAATTCAAATCGCTTTAATTTCTCAAAAAATCCCAATTTAATCAAAATTTTAAAATAATTTTATTTTATCAAAACTGATTTTAAAAGATAAAATTAAATCGGGATTTTAAGGACCGAAAACACGAAAAACACGAAACACGAAAACGAGCCCAAAAACGGCCCAGCCGCTCGAGGCACCGCCGCGCAGAAGCGCGCGCGGACGCGCGCCAGCAGCGCGCACAGCGCGCGGCAGTTGCCGCTCGCGTGCGCAAGCTGGGCGTGCATCATGTGCGCGCCGCGCGCAGCGGTGCCCGCAGCGACTAGGCGGGCTGTGCAGGCGTCCCGCGCGGTTGCGGTGGCGGTTGCGGGAATGGCTCCCGCGCGGTTGCGGGAGGGGCTGGGCGGCGTGCGCGCGCAGGCCTGGGGCGTGCTACACATTGGCACGTCCCAATCCCGCGCGTTTGTTTCGCATCTCGTTTCGTGTCCAGGTTTCTTAAAACCAATTCAATCCAAAATTAAAAATTCGATTTTGATAAATTTCAACTAAAACGATTTTCAAAAACAGTTTTAGAAATTCAGGAAAAATTACAGTTTCGTATTTCAGGCTTTCTAAAAGAACTCAAGAATACTCAACTCGCATCTAAGCCTAAGAATTTCTACCAAATTCAGAATAATTGAGACGAATCAGAAACACGATTAACGAGGTGGTTCTGATACCACTTGTTGTAAAACACGAATCAGAAAGCAGCGGAATTTAAAAATTTTTCCCAACAAAAGGACCTTGGACTCGCAATCGTGTATCCAAATTCGTAGAGATAGAAAACTTACTTTTCTTTTATTCTTTCTTGAAGCGTTTCAAGCCACCCAAGAACGCTCTTCTCGCGGCTTGATCCCCTCTCCTTGGTAAAGCTCGAATCTTCAAACTTCTAACTTGAAGTCTCTAGAGAAAGTCCACCAACTTGATCACAATCTAACTAGTAAGGATGCTAGTTCTCTAGTTAGTGTTTAGGCTCAACCTAGGGTTTTATTTTATCTTGGAGAAAGGAAGGTGTTCAACACATGAACCAAGAATTGTCAATTAGCTCTAAAGGGGAGCATGAGCTCCCCTATATATAGGAAAGGGGAGGGGCGGCCGAAATCCTTGTCCTCATAGGCAAGGGTTTTGGTTCCTCTCTCCTATTACTTGATCTTCAAGTAATTTCCAACTTTGACTTTGAATTCAAATTCAAATCAACTTTAGGAGAGCTAAAATTATCCAAACTATTTTTGGATTATTTTATACTTTATTTATTTAAAATAAATAACCTATTTTATCTAATTAATTAATTCGTAATTAATCAACTAGATTATTTTCTCCAAAATAAGACTTTCTTTTTAATTCGAAATTAAACCAAAGTCTATTAAATAATTAACACATTTAATTATTTAATACATATATATATAATATATATATTCACACGTGTGTGACACGTGTCACAGTGACACGTGTCACTCACGTGAGCCACACGTGTGATTTCACACGTGTGGAACCCTCTTGGCCCGATTAACTTGTTTAATCATTTTCAAGCCTCAACTCATGTAACCAAGTTGTTGTGTGTGACCCTCTAGGTTCTCAATTCAATTAGCTGTGACCCTAATTAATTAATTCACTAATTAATTAATCAGTCCACAGATTAAACGACCATAGTCTAGCAACAGGTGTTTAACCCCTAGCTGAATTGGAATGTTCGGATTCGACAGAACCTTTAAGTCATTGATTCATGTGAGATACAATCCTCCTACTTACTATCTCTCAACCAAGATCTAGGGGAAGGGAATAATCAGAACCCTAATAATCCGGTCTCAAAGCTAAGTGCATTTCATATCCATTTGATCTCAATCCAAGAAACCCTTTTCTTGATGTCTTGATCTACTGCCTTGGCCAAGGACTCCATATGGCATATGAATGACTTACACAATAAGAGATCACCTTGCAAACGCAAGTGTAGGTCCTTTCTTGATTCTCATTCACTTTCATGAATCACTTGTGCCGCCCCAGCATAAGCCTTGAATCAGTTGTCTAAGGCGACACCCTTTAAAGCTTATATCTAAGACTACAGAGTTAACTCATAAAGTGACAAGGAACCTCAAGTCTAAGGATCAATTAATCACATCAATGACTCATGAGATATTTCCTAATCTGGAAGTTTCCATTTCCTGAAATAGAAACTTCCTTTCCCATTTAGGAATGTTCTCACACGGGGCACCTCAGTGAACTTACTTATTAAAGTAAGCACCCTCATGTATCACGCACGTATCAACTATACACTTTGCACCTCCATGAAACAAGGTGGTCCTTCTTAAGGGCGTGATCCCACAAGCAAGCCTTTGAGGAGTCAGGTTGACACTCCCACTGTCTGTAGGACTCATCGGCTTGGAGTATTTTACTAATCATGACTTATGTGATATAGGGCTCGTTTCATGAACCATTTCACCTAAATGGTAGAGTCATAAAGTCATCAGGATTAGGGGAATTCTCATACATGCACAACTAAAGTAAACGCATACCAAACAAGAGCATATAAAGAAGTGTTGCCTCAATTTGTTATTTCATTCAAAGATTGTCTGTGATTACAATAAGGAAAAGCACAAAGCGGATATACAATCGGCTTTTAGGGCACTATTCCTAACAACTCATACTTAACCCCAAGACTCAACAGACTCGAATTCCCGCCTACCACTCCAAACCTACAAGAGAAAACTGAAACAAAGTCGGGTTCAATCTTTAAGAGACTGGTGGGTATAAAACAGGGCCTAATACAATAATATTTTTGGGAAATAAACATGCACACATGCAAACTATAATCTCGTACGAGGTTTTGAAATATTTCCCAAGTGGGTGAAAACAAAGAAAACAACGCTCGGGACTATAACCATCAATTCCTTCATTGATTATATTCATGAGGTCATTATGTAAGCCCGGTGAGTGGGGAAATTTTCCAACCTTCTCCTCGTGTGTGCAATATATATTCATTCATTACATTAGCGATCACACAACGTTCATTCATTCATTCTTTCTTTCATAATCGTTCATACTTAACAATTACACCTTTTTCCTCCGGTTAGTGGACAGACTCGGCCAAAGCGCCATCCACCCAATCATTACGGCCAGTGGGGTACATGAATTCCCAAAGGCCTCAGCTCCCATTCCTCGTTAATCTCCTAGTGAGGGCCGGTATCACCGTAGTTTGGTTGGAACTAGTGCAAGGGATCACCGTCGGCCCTTGCGTTCCCCGGATAGCCACATGCACCAAGTTCCTGGGCCCGTGCTTCCATTCATGTTCTCAACAAAAATCATTAGGTAAGGATACATAAAAGAAAAGGCTTTACATTCGAAATCATTTACTCTTAAAAAGACTCGATATATATATATATATTATGGCTCAAAGCTTTACACATTGGATATATTGGGACGAGTTAGCTAATAGTAGAGAAACCCACCTGTTACACCTTACCGAATAATACCAAAAGAAAGAAAGAATTGAAGATAGCCTATGAACCCGGTAAGTCTCCGCCCTGAAGAAAACTGTACAAGAAATAACACGGTGTATTCGTGAGACTTAAGACTGTTAGGAATAGTGCCCTAGAAAGCCGATTGTATATCTTCTTTGTGCTTTTCCTTATTGTAATCACAGACAATCTTTCAATGAAATAACGAATTGAGGTAACACTTCTTTATATGCTCTTGTTTGGTATGCATTTACTTTATCTGTGCATGTATGAGAACTCCCCTAATCCTGATGACTTTAGGACTCTACCATTTAGGTCAAATGGTTCATGAAACGAGCCCTATATCACATAAGTCATGAATAGTAAAATACTCCAAGCCGATGAGCCCTACCGACAGTGGGAGTGTCAACCTGACTCCTCTAAGGCTTGCTTGTGGGATCACGCCCTTAAGAAGGACCACCTTGTTTCATGGAGGTGCAAAGCGTATAGTTGATACGTGCGTGATACATGAGGGTGCTTACTTCAATAAGTAAGTTCAATGAGGTGCCCCGTGTGAGAACATTCCAAAATGGGAAAGGAAGTTTCTATTTCAGGAAATAGAAACTTCCAGATTAGGAAATATCTCACCAGTCGTTGATGTGATTAATTGATCCTTAAGACTTGCGGTTCCTTGTCACTTTATGAGTTAACTCTGTAGTCCTAGGTATAAGCTTTAAAGGGTGTCGCCTTAGACAACTGATTCAAGACTTATGCTGGGGCTGCACAAGTGATTCATGAAAGTGAATGTAAATCAAGAAAGGACCTACACTTGCATTTGCAAGGTAATCTCTTATTGTGTAAGTCATTCATATGCCATATGGACTCCTTGGCCAAGGCAGTAGATCAAGACATCAAGAAAAGGGTTTCTTGGATTGAGATCAAATGGATATGAATTGCACTTAGCTTTAAGACCAGATTATTAGGGTTCTGATTATTCCCGTACCCTAGATCTTGGTTGAGAGATAGTAAGTAGGAGGATTGTATCTCAAATGAATCAATGACTTAAAGGTTCTGTCAATTCCGAACATTCCAATTCAGCTAGGGGTTAAACACCTGTTGCTAGACTATGGTCGTTTGAACTGTGGACTGATTAATTAATTAGTGAATTAATTAATCAGGGTCACTGCTAATTGAATTGAGAACCTAGAGGGTCACACACAACAACTTGGTTACATGAGTTGAGGCTTTAAAATGATTAAACGAGTTAATCAGGCGAAGAGGGTTCCACACGTGTGAAACTACACGTGTGGGTCACGTGAGTGACACGTTTCCTTGTGACACGTGTCCCACACGTGTAAATATATATATTGTATATATATATATATATATTAAATAATTAAATATGTTAATTATTTAATAGACTTTGGTTTAATTTTGAATTAAAAAGAAAGTCTTATTTTGGAGAAAAATAATCTAGTTAATTAATTATGAATTAATTAATTAGATAAAAATAAGTTTTTTTTTTTTAAATAAATAAAGTATAAAATTATCCAAAAATAGTTTGGATATTTTTAGCTCTCTTGAAAGTTGATTTGAATTTGAATTCAAAGTCAAAGTCAAAATTACTTGATGATCAAGTAATAGGAGAGAGGGACCAAAATCCTTAGCCCATAAGGACTAGGGATTTCCGGCCACTCCCTTAATATAAATAGGGGAGCTCGAGCTCCCCTTAGAGCTAATTGGAAATTCTTTTGGTTCATGTGTCGAACACCATCCTTTCTCCAAGATAAACGAAACCCTAGGTTAAGCCTAAACACTAACTAGAGAACTAGCATCCTTACTAGTTAGATTGTAGTCAAGTCGGTGGACTATCTCTAGAGAGCTTCAAGTTAGAAGTTTGAAGATTCGAGCTTTACCAAGGAGAGGGGATCAAGGCGCGAGAAGAGCATTCTTGGGTGGCTTGAAACGCTTCAAGAAAGACAATTAAGAAAGTAAGTTTCTTATCCCTATGAATTTGGATACACGATTGCGAGTCCAAGGTCCTTTTGTTGGAAAATTATTTAAATTTCCGCTGCTTTTTGATTCGTGTTTTCCAACAAAGACTCCATATGAACCATATAAGACGCACGATAATACTTTAACATGATATGACATGCATAAGTAGTAACAATGTACTTGCGGATGTTCATGTACATAATTAATTGCATTTACACAAGTAAACAATTCAATCTTTCATTACACGAATAGATCGTGTCTGTTCTTTATCATTCGTCCAATTCATAACACATCATAATACATGTTTGTTGAGTGTAGAATTCGCATGGATTTGAGCGTTAATTAGAATATATTTTTGTTCTGTTTGATGCATTTATATGTTTACTTTGCTCCATTTAGGTGTTTAAGGAGTTGGAGTTAAGAAATAGTGAAACGAGGCAAATTCACGTATTTTAGGAAAATGAGGAGTAACCCCCGTTACTCTTTGGATGTACAATTTTGTTAACCCCCATTAACGGATATAGGAGCATCGCTTTTGGAAAAGTATGGGAGTCACGCCCGTTACTCCCTGGCAATACAACTCTGGTAACGCCCATTACCAGAGGCAGTACGAGGAGATTCTTGGCGCAACGTTACCCCTGGGCAGAAGGAAAGTGGTAATGCCCGTTACCACATATAAAAGCTCAGTCATGATTTCATCAGGTAACGGGCGTTAAGGTCTTTTGTTCTTGACAGCTATTTACAGTGCGTGAATTCCTTTATAGGCTTACTACAAATTATCTCACTTAGTCCCTTTGACTAATACCTCTACCGTGTTTTCTGACCTCATGGTTTCAGGTAGGCAGCCCGCCGCTTCCTAGAGGTATCTTGAAGCTATAGGAAGTCTTTTGTTAAGTCAGGATTGTTTGTTACTCTTCTTTTGTCCTGCGTAGTCGTGGTTGCATCTACCTTCATGTTGCATGTTTCACTGCGAGACTTGTTCAGCCTACAACTTGAAACACTTGGGACTCAGTCTAATAATGTTCCTTTGTTTTCTATCGGACTAATGTTTTATGTTATCATATGACTACTTGCTTCTGTGTTTATGCATGTACTATTGTGTTGCATTCATGTTTTCAAAAGTTTTAAATTATTCTGAAATTCCGCTGCTTTGGCAACACTGGTTACTCTGATCTCTATTATGTTCTGTCCGTTCGTCGAAGTATCTCTCAACTGATAAGGCTTCCTAGTTACTTGGGTGATACAACGGTGGGGGGTTGTGGCGTTTGGGCGCTATTGCTAAGGTGGAATCAGAGCCTCAGGTTGAGTACGAAGAGACTTAACCTGGGAGCTCGGAGCATGGAGGCTGTTTTGGGTTTACTTAACCTGGGAGCTCGGAGCATGGAGGATGTTTTGGGTTTACTTGCTATACATCTTGGTGTTCATATTCGTGCTTTCTCTGTAGTTATGGACAGTTCGAGTCAGCGTGCTTTCACTATAGTTATGGACAGCCTGAGTCTTCGAGAGTAGGATGAGGCTTATTTTGAGGAGCTTGAGTCCCCTCGTACAGTAGCAGTAGTTCGCTGTGGTAGGACTCGTTACTATACCTGGCAACGAGCACAGGAGAAGGTGTCAGATTGAGAGAGGTTCGGCTGGAGGCTATTAGTTACCACGATTTGGCAGCGCAGCACCGGATTGACCGAGATATTACCCGAGAGCATGCCAGATAGATGGAGGCTCGACTGAAGGAGGAGCAGTAGGCCAAAGCCCAGCAGGCGTCTCGTATTGCACAGTTAGAGGCAGACTTTGTTAGGAATATTGCCCTAGAAAGCCGATTGTATATCCGCTTTGAGCTTTTCCTTATTGTAATCACAGACAATCTTTGAATGAAATAACGAATTGAGGCAACACTTCTTTATATGCTCTTGTTTGGTATGCGTTTACTTTATCTGTTCATGTATGAGAACTCCCCTAATCCTGATGACTTTAGGACTCTACCATTTAGGTCAAATGGTTCATGAAACGAGCCCTATATCACATAAGTCATGATTAGTAAAATACTCCAAGCCGATGAGTCCTACCGACAGTGGGAGTGTCAACCTGACTCCTCTAAGGCTTGCTTGTGGGATCACGCCCTTAAGAAGGACCACCTGGTTTCAAGGAGGTGCAAAGTGTATAGTTGATACATGCGTGATACATGAGGGTGCTTGCTTTAATAAGTAAGTTCACTGAGGTGCCCCGTGTGAGGACATTCCTAAATGGGAAAGGAAGTTTCTATTTCAGGAAATGGAAACTTCCAGATTAGGAAATATCTCACGAGTCATTGATGTGATTAATTGATCCTTGGACTTGAGGTTCCTTGTCACTTTATGAGTTAACTCTGTAGTCTTAGGTATAAGCTTTAAAGGGTGTCGCCTTAGACAACTGATTCAAGGCTTATGCTGGGGTTGCACAACTGATTCATGAAAGTGAATGAGAATCAAGAAAGGACCTACACTTGCATTTGCAAGGTGATCTCTTATTGTGTAAGTCATTCATATGCCATATGGAGTCCTTGGCCAAGGCAGTAGATCAAGACATCAAGAAAAGGGTTTCTTGGATTGAGATCAAATGGATATGAAATGCACTTAGCTTTAAGACCGGATTATTAGGGTTCTGATTATTCCCTTGCCCTAGATCTTGGTTGAGAGATAGTAAGTAGGAGGATTGTATCTCACATGAATCAATGACTTAAAGGTTCTGTCGAATCCGAACATTCCAATTCAGTTTGGGGTTAAACACCTGTTGCTAGACTATGGTCGTTTAATCTGTGGACTGATTAATTAATTAGTGAATTAATTAATTAGGGTCACTGCTAATTGAATTGAGAACCTAGAGGGTCACACACAACAACTTGGTTACATGAGTTGAGGATTTAAAATGATTAAACGAGTTAATCGGGCCTAAGGGGTTCCACACGTGTGGGTCACGTGAGTGACACGTGTCCTTGTGACACGTGTCCCACACGTGTGAATATGTATATTGTATATATATATTAAATAATTAAATGTGTTAATTATTTAATAGACTTTGGTTTAATTTTGAATTAAAAAGAAAGTCTAATTTTGGAGAAAAATAATCTAGTTAATTAATTATGAATTAATTAATTAGATAAAATAAGTTATTTATTTTAAATAAATAAAGTATAAAATTATCCGAAAATAGTTTGGATATTTTTAGCTCTCTTAAAAGTTGACTTGAATTAGAATTCAAAGTCAAAGTTGGAAAATACTTGATGACCAAGTAATAGGAGAGAGAGAGACCAAAACCCTAGCCCATAAAGGACTAGGATTTTCGGTCCTCCCCATTATATAAATAGGGGAGCTCGAGCACTAGCATCCTTACTAGTTAGATTGTGATCAAGTTGGTGGACTATCTCTAGAGAGCTTCAAGTTAGAAGTTTGAAGATTCGAGCTTTACCAAGGAGAGGGGATCAAGCCGCGAGAAGAGCGTTCTTGGGTGGCTTGAAACGCTTCAAGAAAGAATAAAAGAAAAGTAAGTTTCTTAACTCTACGAATTTGGATACACGATTGTGAGTCCTAGATCCTTTTGTTGGGAAAAATTTTTAAATTCCGCTGCTTTCTGATTCGTGTTTTCCAACACACTTGGCATACATGACTACGGATAGAGATTTTTCTATGGAGATGCATCATCATTACCAGAGCCAGATGAGGGCTAGACTTTGTGAGGCTTTCTACCTTACCGACGAGCAGGCGGCTTTAGAGTACGAGGGACCAGTATACAGTGAGCCACACGCTCCGGAGGACCCTATGGACGCACATGCCGGAGAGTCCGGACAGTTGGGACTTGTATATAGAGGCAGATAGTATTAGCATATATACTCAGCAGGTATGCAGCGCATTATGACAGATAGGATGACTTCCGACAGGTGCAGAGGGATTATATATATTCCAGGGATCCCCGATTTTGGCAGGTTATGACAGTTGACAGATGATGTTTTGGAGAGCTTAGGCTATTTAGGAGCAAGTCGACTTAGCATCGGCTCCTCCCCCTTTTGTCGATATAGCCTTTGTATAAAAGCTTTTCCAAAATTTTGCATATATGACATCATCTTTTGTGGCTTTATTCATATCATTGCATGTTGCTGCTTTCTATATCTATCATGTCATGAGTCTCAGAAGTGCTTCAAGATACCATTAGGGTCGTGCATGGATCATACCATTTGTAGTACCCCAGACGGAGGATGCCACTTCCCCCGCACTAAGACCCAGACCCGGTCACGAAATGGAAAGTCCATGCCCGAATCCGAATCAAAGCGAACGGGAGACCAACTCACACACTAGACTAGGCGGATCTAACTCGACAAACTCAGAGTGCGGAAGCAATTAAAACCAACAACAATAGATAGCGGAAGCTTTTAAAACAAAACATGCAAAGCAGGTGACGGGTTCAACTAGCATAGATACCTAGTCCCGAATATCAATTTATAATCCAACATAATAAACAGCATAAGCATCATCATAATATCTACTAACATCCAGATACAAACTTATTAACCCCACACGGGTTTAAGTCTAAATAGAACATAAACATAACCTTCAAGTGTGAAACATAAATACATAACATAAATAAAGTATGCGACAAATGCATCCTAATACCAACTGGACTGACAAGTGTGACTCAAGAGACTCCCTTCCGCCTAGCTCAAGCTAAAAGGAAACCTGCAAACTAAAAGATAAATGAGGTGTCAGTCAACTGACTGAGTGAGGGGGCTAATGCACACCCACAATATATATATAAAAGAGCACAGCACAGAACAAAAGAATGGACTCATGAACCGAGGATAGGTGTTGCATACCAAAACATTTCCAAATAACCCAAATAGATACAAATATAAGTTTAGAAACCATTTTCCAGAAAACTCTATCCCGATTCATGATTCCCATAACATATCATATCATATGCTCGGCGAGTACGAGCTTCCAACCTCAACTCCTCATATCATAACAAAACAGAAATAACATACCAACCTCAACTCCGGGTGATGGTAGGGTTGCGCGACCCTAACCATCCATACAGTGGAGGGGAGTGCTAATGCTACTCAAACCCTCAGGACTCAGTTTCCCAACCAAACCTCCTGGTGGGTCCCGGTACATCCTCATCATATAGATGGAGGCTACGCACAGGTATATCCCCGACGGCCCGATACCGTCCCGGGGGCTCCTTACCCGTAGCTCCTGGGCCCCATAACAGAACAGAACATAACATATACCAACTTTCATGGAAATCTCTCTACATAATCATAACATAACTTAACTTTCCGAAATAGCTTACATATGCCTTCATACTTAATTTCCAAAACTGAAGTTGTATCATAAGGTCATAATCATATCATATCCAACACATATCTAATCGTATATATAGTATATAATCGCATGCGGGGATTGAAATCATCATATTGGGGTCATAGGTCGTTTAACTATACAAAATCCTAAACCTCACCTGAGAAGCGACGAGATACAAGAATTGACAAGATGGGTGCAAACTCGACCAAGTTGTCCCCGCCCTGGAGATCACTGTACAGAAAAGGAAATACGGTGTACTCATGAGACAAGACTCGGACATGAACCATAGTGACGCACAGCGATGCTCAACTAGACAGTGGTATGCATAAGTGCCCATGTTATGCTTCTAATTTGGTGCCGTGGTCAGTTAAGGCATATCAATACGCAGCAAGGTTATATTTACAAGTAGAAATTCTAAATGTAAGTATAAGATGAATTCAAATATTATACAACACTTAAAGTTCTAAAATGAATCAAAGTCATATTAAACCAAATAAATTCATGCTTGAATACCTCATAAATTATAATTCAAGAAATGGTCATATTATAAACATTAATTCATTTTAATAATTAATAAAGTTTTCTTTTAAGTTGTAAGAGTTTGCTTTAGTTTAAGAGTCAAATAATACAACCCAAGACAATTAAATCATGATTGGTTCACCTTAAATTTTATTGGCTAAGTATAAAATCCATTCCTTATTGAAGATTTGTTAAACGTCTAGTCAATACCCAACACTCAAGATCCCAATTTAAGTACATAACCGGTTGATCCCCATAGTTTACCAATCATCAAGCAGAATCAGTTTTCAAACCAACCACGTAACAACCTGAGCAACAATTTCAAATTAAAAATTAAGTGGATCTCAATTCATAAATTACTAAACATCCGGACATATATCAAGAGAAACGTATAGCCACACTCACATTATGCGTTTATTGTATAACATTTAATTGCCCAACTCGTGTATTAATTTAATAGAATAACACATTTGCACAAATTTAAATTCAGACATACGAAAACAAAGCATATACATCACGGTTCCCACTCAATTCCACTTCAAAGACAAGACACTTATATATATCTAATCCTAATTTCGTAAAACCAACAAAACACCCAACTCAGCTCATTACCAAATAGATACTAGAGGTACTAGTCCCACAAAACTCAATTTATTTTAGGTTATAAGGGTTTAGATTGTCAACTTGAAGAACTTCATGCAATTACAAATTCCAATTCAATTTAGTAAGGTCATATATTGTAATACACAAAGGTATGATTCAAAACATGAATTACGAACCATTTTACTAAATTGCACAAAGCAGATTTCCAATTAAAACATCCCAACCCCAAAAGCTTTATTACTAAACCCACTTCACAATTTATCAAATATAAGGATGCATATCACGAAATGTACCGTACGTTAGTGACCCTCGATTTGCATCTACGTATATACACATCACCAATTAAACCAGAATTCATTACAAAATATATTCCATCATAAATTTTCAGATTAAAATGCAGATTTCCTCATAACAACACGATTCATTAAATTGAAAGTTCAATTTCTCAGTTCTGCAAAAGAAGGGGTATACAGCTATACCCTAAACACAATTTTTCCGTTATAAACGTAATTACAATTAAATGAAGGGAGAAAGATAGAGGCCTACGATTTTAAACTGAAAGGGAGAACAAGTGATGGTTGTTGGCGTTGATAAGAGGTCCTCGGCAGTGGTTTGAGGCGACGATGGTTGCCGTGTTAGATGAAGCCTGTCGTGGCGAATGGAAGAGCAGAAGGTGATGGAGCAGGGTAGTCCACGGTTGCGGAAATGGCAACGGAGGCCGAAACTAGAGCTGCAATGGTGAAGGTGGTTGTTTGCCAGATTTGTTGCCAGAGCTGGACGGAGGTGATGGCGGCTCTCGGTGTCTCCTCTCTCAGATCTGGAAAGACAGAGGAGATCTAAGTGGTGGTTGTCGGCTTGGTCGCCACTGAGAGGGGAGAGAGAGGTCCGAGACGGAGATCGCGTGGTGGCGAATGGAGATGTGTGCGGCGGCGGAAGAGCTCGCTGGGCTGCGGAGATGGGGTAATGGGCGGCGGGTAGATCCGCCGCTGCTTGCCCAAATTCTTCCTTGTTCCAAAGAGTGGCGGGAGTTGCTTGGCCTGTTGGAGCGGTCGCTGTGGCTCTGAATCGCTGGCTGCTAAGAGAAGGAAGAGGGGTGGAAAAAGGAGACGGCGGTGATGTAGTGTCATCAGCGCAAAGATGTTGTCGGCGAGCGAAGGTGGTCGATGATGATGGCTAGCGGCGGTGGAGGGCGGACTCGCGGCGGTGGTTCAGTGGAGAGCAGGCTGTTGCGCCGCTGCTGCTGAATCTCTTGAGGGGAGGAAGAAGAATGGCATTGGGAGAGCTAGGGTTACGGGATAAAAATCTCTTCTTTAAAATTTGCAATTAAGCCCCTCGAGAGTGTAAGTCATGCGATTGAGTCCTCCAGTCCCCAAAAAGATCAGCTAAGTCCAATTAAAGATTAGGAAATTATAAAAGTACTCCCAAGATTAGATTATTGTCCAATTAAGCCCCAAATTGAATTTCTCATAATTAGAAATAGATCCCCAACTTCTAATAATTATAAATTAGCCCACATATTTTAAGTTAAAGAGCAATTAGGCATAAAACACATATTTGAATTAAGTCCACATATATCCATAAGATTACAATTGTGTCAATTAAACAATTTAAACATGATTAAAGCTATTCAAACACAAGCACAGTTAAATAAATAACAATCTAATCGCATGGAAACGACATCGTATCTTGCTTCGAAAATGCGGGGTGTTACACCATTTCATTTTGTGCATCTATATATGTCACTGTTTTCTGTTACTTGTGTATAATGATTGCTTAATTGATTAAATTGTGACACTTTGAATTGATGACTACGTGCCTAAGTGTAATTTTGATAATTGATTGTCATATTATTGATGTGGAACATTGAGTATATGGACCATTATTATCGCCATGCATTATATCTGTTTGGGTGATATTATGAATACCGTGAAAATATGCCCCCGAGAAGAGCTCCACGAACGCATTCCACCGCCACCGCCACCACCTGAAGAGTTTCCCCGTCCTCTACCGATACCACAGGAACAACCGGAAATTGGGGAGACTTTGAGGCAATTTGCACGGGCTTACAACTCAGTTAATGAAAAGACACTTGAAAAGTTTCTCCGAATGAACCCCCAGAAGTTCTTCGGAGAGCCCAATGATCTTAGAGCTGAAAATTGGATTGCGAGCTTAGTGAAGATCTTCGAAGCTATGAATATCTTTCCGGAGGATAGAGAGCAAGTTCGATATGCGACCTTCCTCCTGGAAGGAGCAACGCTGAATTGGTGGAATCGTACGAAGAATGTGTGGATTGAAAATGGGATAAGATATGGTTGGGCTGAATTTGTACGGACATTTGAGAACAAGTTTATTCCACAAGTCGCCCGAGATGCCCGGGAGTCAGAGTTTATGAATCTTACTCAAGGAACACTACCTGTGGCAGAATAAGATGCCAAGTTTGTGAGACTGATATGATATGCACTGCACATTTTGTATGATGAGCGAAGGAAATCCAAACGCTTCATTGATGGACTAAAGCCAGATCTACGATGGGCCCTAGCACTTCTGAACCTTGAGGAATATACTCCGGCGGTTGAGACTGCATTGTGTACTGAAGCAGCTCAGCGAGAAATCCGTATAACTGCTAATCGTACAGGACAATTTCAGCCAAAGCCACCGTAGGGATTTAAACGTCCAGCTAATCAATCAAATTTCAAGCACGGAAAGAAACCCATGATAGCACCATCGCAACAACGACCACAAGCACCCCCGACCTTCCAAGATTAACTGAAATGTGAATTTTGCCATAGGCCAGGGCATACCGAGGCAACGTGCCGAAAGAAAACTAGTCAGTGCTTCTATTGTGGAAGTCCTGACCATAAGCTTGGGAATTGTCCAAAAATAAAGGGTAAGCAAGGACAGCAAGGGTATCAATGAAAGGTAAGACGGTGGCGGGAAATGAAAACAAGCCAATGGTTAGAGAAAGGGCTTATGCTCTAGATGGATGCGAGGAGCCAGACCCTACAGCTGTTGTGGAAGGTACGGTAAATGTTCTTGACATGCCAGTTAAGGTCCTATACGACCCTGGTGCCGTACATTACCGTCGGCCCTTGCCTCCCCGGATCATCACATACACTAAGTCCCTGGGCCCGTGAACATAACATAATCTTGCCAAAATCATAAGGTAGGGTTCAAACATAAAAGAAGGCTTACATTTGAAATCATTTACTCATAAAACGGCTCAATATACATACACTATAGATTTTGTCTTAAAACTTTGCACGTTGAATGTATATAGGGTTGTTTTAGCTAATAGAAGAAAAACCCACCTTAAACCGACAAAAGAAGACACAAAAGGCTCACGGACCGGCCTCGTCTCCAACGGGATCAAAATCTGCGCAAGAAAGGTGAGGTGAGACTCAAAATGACCAAATAAGACGCTCGGCAATAAATGATCATGATATGAATATATAAAAGATCATATTATGAAATGAACGCGTTCATGTGCACGATTAATGTCCTAAATACATATAAACATGTTGAAGACATATAAAAGTTCATTCCATGCATGCCAAGTATCAATCAATTCCATATTCATTCATTTTATATATTTCAAGAATCAATCAAATGCGTTAGAGCTTATCATATTCATAAATCATATCAAATTACTTCAAGAAATTCAAATAAGGAGCATAACACGTACTATCGCATGTGTACTTATCGTACAACTCATAAAACAAGGCATATATAGCAATTAGGGTTCAAATATAAGAGCTAAATCCCATGTATGCACACATTATGACCCAAGAAGACACATTGAAGCATATCTCGGAAAATATTCAACGAAAACTCATAAGATTTCACAACACACATTATAACATATTATATGACATGTTAATGAAGTGAATGAACCAAAAAAAATCCAAGGAAGCCATGCAATTCACTTACAAAAACTGAATTTTCATGCAGAATGCATGGGGGTCGCAGCCGCGACCCATTTACTTCATAAAATGGTAGCGGCCGCTACCCATGCAAATGGCCGAAATATTGATCAATTTTCCAAAAACTCGAAACATGGAAAAAATGGGGTGATGGCCGCGACCTGAAATGCGCATTATTCAGGTCGCGGGCGCGACCTGAGAGACACAACCACAAAACCGTGAGAGAGGTCGCGGCCGCTACCATTTTCCTTCATGGTTCGATTGGGGCCGTGACCGACCAGTTACAGCAGCAAAATGCAACGAGAAAGCAGAGAAAAGCCATGACAACACTTCTCCAACAAGATCAATTAGGTTGTGAACACAAAAATGCAAGAAAAGGACTCCAAAGCAACACATAAACATGCTCCCAAAGCGTTGAAACGTGAGATGAAGGATGTGATGATCGTTTCATGCTATATCTTCAATATTTCATTAATGGTAGCTCGTGAATGCCTTAAATACCAGCTAATACATCACCATAAATGCAAATAAGAGATAAATGCAATCATATTCATGCTTGGAATCAATCAAATACCTCAAGAATTAGAAGAGATCAACATAAAAGCTCATAACCTAACTATTCTTCAAGTCAGCCATATACCCATGAAACCATGATAAAAATTAGGGAAGAATGGATTAAAATGACTCCTATTGAATGCATAATACAACCCTAAGCTTACCTTGTGAATTGATGGAGGTTTGGAAGAGATTTGAGCTTGAATCTCCAAGGGTTGGCTTGAGCTATGGGAAAACTGGACTGCAGGGGAAGTTTGGCTGAAATTCTCTAAGTGAGAGAGCTTGGTTCGGTTAGGGAGGGTAATATCAGGTTAGGTGGTTGAGTTAGGGTTCCATAGGCTTAAACCATAGTTAATTTGGCCAAGATTTGCATAAGTTTTGGCTCGTTTAGTAAAATGTGGCAGTTTTGGCTTCCGTTGCGTGTTTCGGTTAAATTTCGGATATTCAAATATCTTTGGAAAAATATAAGGCTAATCTCATCAAACTCAAATTTTCGATAGGAGTTCAACGAAGTTGACGAAACTCAAATCCGAGTTTCCTAGCTCAAGTTATAACATAAGAAACCAATGGTGCGCTAATTGCTCATTAGCCCCTGTTTTGGATTCCACAACTAAAATAAATTCCAAAACTCAATGAAACGAATTAAAAAATGTGAAACGAGCATAAAACCATATTCATAACACATATAAGTCCAACATATTAAATTTGCATGAAGTTTTGAATTCATTTCACGTAGAAACGGAAGCAAACACTTCGTTCAATCGCAAATAGTAAAAGAAAATTCATATAAATTCAAATTCAAATAATTAAATAATTCACTAATTTAATATAATATGTAATAAAAAAAATTAATAACATAATGAAAATAAATTAAATGCGCACGTAATTATCACATAATTCATAACTGAACGATTTGGAAAAATCGGGGCGTTACAACATCTCCCCTTTAAAAAGAATCCGTCCTCGGAATCACTGACTGCTCGGAAACAGCTCCGGATGAAATCTTCTCATCTTATCCTCCGTTTCCCACATAACATCTTCTGTCTTATCACTTCTCCGTAAGACTTTAACTAGTGGGATTCGCCGGTTTCTTAATTTTTGAAATTTCCAATCCAAAATCTTAACCAGTTTCTGGACGAAGGTGAGATCAGGCTCAATTTCTACCTCTTCCACGATATGATCTCGGATTCATCCAGATAATATTTACGAAGCTGGGAGACATGAAATACGTTGTGGATTCCAGTCATACTCGGAGGTAGATTCAAGCGATAAGCCGTATCTCCAATTTTCTCAAGAATCTCATACGGACCCAGATAACGAGGATTCAACTTACCTCCTTTTCCAATCCACGAAAACCCCTTTCATGGCGAAGCTTTTAGAAATACCCTATCACTAACTTCAAACTTAAGATCCTTTCTCCGCCGATCCGCATAACTCTTCTGTCTATCTTGAGCTACTTTCATCCTTTGCTGAATGATTTGAACCTTATCGATCGCCGCTTCCACGACCTTAGAAGGCTTCTCTTTCTGTTCCCCTCGTTTTACTCCCTCCTGTTTAGTCCAATTCCACTCCTCAAGGTCGAAAAATAAGGGAGATCTACACTTCCATCTATAGAGAGCTTCATAAGGCGCCATTCCTATCGAAGCATGGAAGTTGTTATTATAAACGAATTCAATCAAGCACAACTGCTCATTTCACGAACTCGAGAAGTCCAATGCACATGCTCTTAACATATCCTCAAAATATTCTATTAACCTCTCTGACTACCCATCTGTCTGAGGATGGAAAGTTGTGCTGAATTGAAGCCTTGTTCCCAAATTCCTTTGCAATTCTTGCCAAAACATAGAAGTAAAGCTCGGATCTCGATCTGATACTGTGACGCCCCGATTTCTCCAAATCGTTCAGCTATGAATTATGTGATAATTACGTGCGCGTTTAATTTATTTTAATTACGTTATTTCATTTCTTTTTCTTATATTATATTAATTAGAGGATATTTACTTATTTGAAATATTTGAATTTATATGAATTTTCTTTGAACTATTTGCGCTTGAACGAAGTATTTGCTTGTCGTTTTTACGTGAAATGATTTCGGAATTTCGTGTGAATTTAAGATGTTGGACTTATATGTGTTATGAATATGGTTATATGCTCGCTGTATGTTTTCGGGTTTGTTTGATTGAGTTTTGAATTTATTTTGATTCGGAATCCAAAATGGGGGCTAACGAGCAATTAGCGCACCATTGGTTCCTTATTTGATAACTTGAGCTAGGAAACTCGGATTCGAGTTTCGTCAACTTCGTTGAACTCGTATCGAAAATTTGAGTTTGATGAGCTTAGCCATATATTTTTCCGAAGCCATTTGAATTCCCGGAATTCAACCGAAACACTTAACGGAGGCCTAAACTGACCTTCCTACACCAAAATGACCATAACTTATTCATTTGTTGACCAAATTAACCATGGTTAGACTCTATGGAACCCTAACTCAACCCTTTCTTCAGCCATTAATCCCTCAAACCTAGATAACCCTTCTCACTTGGGGTAAATTGGCCAAACACTCTCTGCATTCCAGAAATACCGTCACCCAAGCCCTTCTTGGAAATTCAAGCTCAAATCTCCTCCCAAACCCTAAATTTGAGCATGGTTTCATGAGTTTTGGCCAAGATGCATATATAGTTAGGTTTTGAGCATTTTAGTTGATCTCTTCCAACCCTTGAACTTTTTGAATGATTCCAAGCATGAAAATGATTGTTTTGATCTCCTCTTTACATTTATGGTGATGTATTAGTTGTTAGTTGAGGTATTTATGAGCCACCATTAATGAGCTATTGAAGTTTTGGTATGATTTGGTCGCCACACACTACATCTCACATTTCAAGGTCTTGGGAGCATGATTGGGAGTTGTTTTTAAGTGGTTTCATTGCATCTTGGTTGTCTTTTGTTGATTGAATGTGTTGAGATGTTGTATCTTGGTTATGCCCTGTTTCTGCGCGTTTTTTTTTTCTCTGCTGCGTGCGTGCCATGGGCGTGTCACCCCTTTCTTCTTTTGGGTGACACGGGGGTGCAGTTTTGCTTGGTTCCGCTGTACCGTGACACGGGGGTGTCACGGTTTGCCTTGTAGTGGTGACACGAGCTTGTCACCCTCTGATTTCTTGTCCTGACTGTACCGTGACACGCGGGTGTCACGGATTGCTTTGTGTTGGTGACACGGGCGTGTTACCTTCTGTTTTCATGCATTTTGTGGGTTCATGCATGTTGTGTATGTATGCATGTGTATATTGATATATACATATATTTTGATTATATGATTTAAATTCCTCATTAGTGCACATGGACATGTTCATTACATAACATATTCTTTTCCATACTCATAACATGATCATTTCATTGCCGAGCGTCTTAGTTGGTCATTTTGAGTCTCACGTCACCTTTGTTGCACAGATTTTGATCCCGTTGGAGACGAGGCCGGTCCTTGAGGCTTTCGTGTCTTCCTTTTCCGGTTCGAGGTGGGTTTCTCTACCAATAGTTATCTTGTCCCAATATAACCCTTATGTGACCCTTTTAAGCCAAAAGTTATACTTATACTTATCGAGTCTTTTAAAGAGTCTTATGATTTTCGATTGTTAAGCCTTCTTTATGAAAACCTACCTTATGTTTTGGCGAGATTGCATGTATGTTATGATCACGGGCCCCGGAGCTTAGTGTATCGTGGTAAACCGGGGAGGCAAGGGCCGATGGTGAACCCGTGCACTAGTTCCAACCATTTTACGTCGAAACAGATCTCGTCAGGAGTTTTGACGAGAAAACGCTAGTCGGGCTTTTGAGGATTCATGTACCTCACTAGCGATTATGTATGAGGTGGTCGAGTCTTGCAAACTCGTCCACCACCGGAGGTAGAAGGTGTATATGAATGATTATGATCATTATGTATGTGCACATATGTTATGTATGATAACTTAAGAATTTATGAATATGTTTACACGAGGAGAAGGTTGGAGATGATGCACGCCCACTCGCCGGGCCTTAAACCCTATGTTAATTATGAATGAATATGATAGTCGTAATCCCATTGATGTTTTATTTGCTTTGCCCGCTTGGGAAATTTATTATCAAACTTCTATGGGATTAGGGCTTGCATGTATATGTTTCAATTCTGTGATATTTATACTTATGCCCCGCTTTTATACCCACCAGTCTCTTTTAGATTGAACCCGGTTGTTTTCAGTTGTTTCGTGCAGGTTTGGAGGTGCTAGGCGGGAATTCGAGTCGTCTAGGTCTTGCATTTGTGTCTAGCATTTCCTTTACACTCAATTGCACTCATATTTCGTATCTTGGATTTGTATGGAGCGAATTATGTTATTTGAGCCGTGAGGGCATTGCTACCACTTATTGTATAGGTTGATCTATTTTGGAGCTTGGATGTTCAATGTGAATATTTATGTTTATTGCTTCCGCTATTGCTCTTGTTTCTCGATTTTAAATTCCTGTTGGCTGTTATTTGGTTAAGGGTTAGCTCCCGCCTAGCTTAGCGTGTGTGTTGTGTCCTCGTTCACTGTGATTTGACACGTGTAGGGATTTTCCATTTCCTATGCCGGTTGGGTCCCGGTGGGGGGGATGTGGCGCCTCGCGCTCGAGCGTTTCATCCTTTGAGTGGTATCAGAGCCAAGGGTTGCAAAACCCGGGCTCTAGTGTCGTGTGAGTCCGTCTAGGTCGTTCGGCTTTAGGACTAATTGACAATGTGATTGCATATGCATCTCTTATGCATTCTATACGTGCTTATGTGCTCTATACTTCGATCTTGACTGAACTAATTGCATTTTCATGCATTAACTAAAGATAGCATGCACTTCATTGTTTTCTGAACAGGATGCCTCCACGTAGACATCGTGAGAGATCACCGGGGCAACGTAGACACTGTGATCGTTCCCCTTCACCACAAGGACAACAACAACCGCCTCCGATGGACATGGGAAATTTCATGGAAGCAGTTTTTAATTATGTGGAACATCGACGGGCTCAAGCTCCCCCACCACAACCCGTTGAACAACCGGCTCCGTTGAATAACAACAATCATAGAGATCCTCATGGGACATTTCTAAGTTACAACCCTCCACGGTTTTCTGGCTCAATTGATGATGAGATATCGGAGGGATGGCTGACGAGAATAGAGAGGATATTTGGAGTTCGACAATTTACCACGCAAGAGAAAGTTCAGTTCGCCGTATTTCAGTTGGATGGTGAAGCTTATGATTGGTGGGAAAGGTCGAGGGAAAAGCTAGAGGTTGATGAAGAGGAGATTACGTGGGAAGTCTTCAAAAGAGAGTTTCGAGAGTGTTTTGTGCCCTAGGTGGTGAGAGAGAGAAAGGAGCAGGAATTCATGAACTTGAAGCAGGGTAGTCGTTCAGTGGCTCAGTACATCGCCATTTTCAACCGACTTGGAAAGTATGCACCTCATATCACGAGGGATGAAAAGAGGAAGGCGAAGAAGTTTATTGCTGGACTTAGACAGGATTTGAGGCACGACCAAGCGGGACATAATTAGTTATCTTTTGCTGATACGGTACAGAGAGCTTTGGAACAAGAAGAGGAATTCAAGAAGAAAGATCCAATTTTTAAGGCTCCTATGGGACGAGGATCGGGGTATGGCAAGAGGCCTATGGTACAAGCCGCTCCACCTACACAAGTTCCTTTCAAAAAACCTAAGTTTGGAGGGCAAGTTTCTCAGATTGCTCCGCCTCGAGTGGTGGCTTCTAACACTCAACAGACTTTGACTGAGGATCGATTGTCTAAGCCGCCATGTACGTATTGTGGAGGTCCTACCCACAACTTCTACAATTGTTGGAAAAGATTGGGCTTATGTATCATCTGTGGAAAAGCGGATCGCATGGCGAATACGTGTCCTGACAAGAACCCTGGATTTCAGAACGGGGCTCCAAAGCCTATGATTCGAGCTCGTGCTTATGCCCTCGAGGGTGAGGAACAAATCTAGAAGTTGATCCCAACGCCGTGGTGGAAGGTACTGTTTGCATCCATAACACGAGCATTCATGCATTATTTGATCCGGGTGCTACCCATTCTTTCTTATCTCGTGATCTATGTGCTTCTCTGTGCCTACCTGTTTTATGTGCCAATTCTTGTTATTTTGTGAGTTCTCCTCTTGGAGGAAATTTGCAGAGGGATCAAGTAGTTCGGGGTTGTTCGGTTTTGATAGAAGGGAAAGACTATCCAGCCGATTTCATCATAATGTCTATGAAGAGATATGGGGTAATCTTTGGGATGGATTGGTTATACTGGGATCGGGCTGAGGTTGATTGGTTTAAGAAGAAGATTAAGTTGGGGAATAAGGTGATTGGTGAAATGGGATTGAAGGATGTGCCACTATTATCTTTTATGGAAGCATGTAAGCTAATGAGAGAAGGGGGTACGGGATTCGTTGCTTATCTTCTCAATAAGCCGAAGGATCAAATTAAGTTTGAGGAGACCGCAGTGGTTAAGGCTTTTCCTGATGTATTTCCAGAGAATTTGGGTTCATTGCCACCGGATCGTGAGATTGAGTTCGTCATAGATTTATATCCGGGATCAGAACCGTATTCTAAAACTCCATACAGAATGGCTCCGGCGGAGTTGAAGGAATTGAAAATTCAGCTAGAGGAATTACTTAAGATTAGATATATTCGGCCGAGTTCTTCTCTGTGGGGTGCTCCGGTTCTCTTTGTTAAAAAGAAAGATGGATCGTTAAGAATGTGTATAGAATACCGGGAGCTTAATCGAAGGACTATCAAGAATAAATATCCATTACCCCACATCGAGGATTTATTTGACATGTTGCAAGGTTCAGGAGTTTATTCGAAATTGGATCTCAGGCAAGGCTACTATCAGTTGAAAATCCGGGAAGAGGACATACCTAAGACAGGATTCAATACCCGGTATGGACACTATGAATTCACTGTGATGCCTTTCGGTTTAACTAATGCTCCTACGGCATTCATGGATATGATGCATCGGACTTTTCGGCCTTATTTGGACAAATTCGTAGTAATCTTTATCGATGATATTCTGGTCTATTCGAGGAATCCGTAGGATCATGCAAGGCATCTCAAATTGGTATTGGAGACATTGAGAGAGCACCGGTTGTATTCGAAGTTTAGTAAGTGTGAGTTCTGGATCGACCGGGTTGCTTTTCTAGGTCATATTGTCTCGAGTAAAGGCTTGGAAGTTGATCCTGCAAAGATAGAGACTGTTATTCAGTGGCAGAGTCCGAAGAATGCTTCCGAGGTCAGGAGTTTCTTGGGTTTGGCTGGATACTACCGAAGATTTGTTAAGCATTTTTCTAAGGTTGCAACTCCTTTGACTCGTCTGACGAAGAAGGAAGTTAAGTTTAATTGGAACGAGGCATGTGAGGCGAGTTTCCAACTCTTGAAGGAGCAGTTGACCACTGCACCGGTACTAGCACTCCCTGAAGGCACGGAAGGATACATGGTTTATACGGACGCCTCGAAAGAAGGGTTGGGATGTGTCTTGATGCAGAATGGTAAGGTGATAGCCTATGCCTCGAGGAAGTTAAAGGATCATGAACAGAATTATCCCACTCACGATCTCGAGCTAGCAGCGGTGATCTTTGCTTTGGGGAAGTGGAGACACTACTTATATGGAATTCCTTTCGAGATCTTTTCTGACCACAAGAGTCTTCAATATTTGTTTTCTCAGAAGGAGCTAAACAAGAGACAAAGGCGTTGGATGGAGACTTTAGCGGATTATGAGTGTACGATCCGATACCATCCTGGAAAAGCTAATGTGGTCGCGGATGCACTTAGCAGGAAGGCGAGTGTATCTAATGTAAAAGTGGAAGTTAGAGAGGAATCTGAGTCTTTCAAGCTAAGAGCCAGTATTCGGAATATTTCAGTACAACCAGATCTGCAGCAAAGGTTATTTGAGACTCAGGGAAAGGATCCCGAGGTTCAGAAATTAGCTGAGAAAGCTAGGGTGGATCCCGAGTGCCCGTTTGGATTTGATGATACGGGACTCTTAAGGTTTAAGAACAGGATTGTGGTTCCGAATGAGTTGAAGAGAATTATCTTGGAAGAAGCCCACCGTTCAGGGTATTCGATAAATCCCGGAGGTAATAAAATGTATAAGGACTTAAAGCAGTTCTATTGGTGGAATGGACTTAAAAGGGATGAAATAAATTTCGTGAGACATTGTTTGACTTGTCAAACCGTGAAAGCTGAGCATCAGAAGCCATCGGGGCTACTTCAACCGCTACCTATCCCAGAATGGAAATGGCAACAAGTGGCGATGGATTTTGTTTCGGGTCTTCCTAGAGTGAGAGGTGGTTTCGATGGGATTTGGGTGATCGTGGATCGGTTAACGAAATCGGCTCATTTTCTGGCTGTTCGGATGTCGGATAAGGTACCTAAGTTGGCAAAGAAGTATGTTGATGAGATTGTTCGACTTCATGGTGTGCCGGTCAGTATTGTATCAGATCGAGATCCGAGGTTTACTTCTAGGTTTTGGCAAGAATTGCAAAGGAATTTGGGAACAAGGCTTCAATTCAGCACAGCTTTCCATCCTCAGACAGATGGCCAGTCGGAGAGATTAATCAAGTATTTCGAGGATATGTTGAGAGCATGTGCGTTGGACTTTTCGAGTTCATGGAACGAGCAGCTGCCTTTAATTGAGTTTGCCTATAATAACAGTTTTCAAGCTTCGATAGGAATGGCGCCTTATGAAGCCCTTTATGGACGAAAGTGTAGATCTCCCTTATTCTTCGACCTTGAGGAATGGAGTTGGACAAAACTAGAGGGAGTGAAGCAAGGGGAAAAGAAAGAGAAGCCTTCTAAGGCCGTGCAAGCAGCGATTGACAAGGTTCAGATCATTCAGCAAAGAATGAAAACAACTCAAGATAGACAGAAGAGTTATGCGGATCGGCGAAGAAAGGATCTTCAGTTTGAGGTTGGTGATAGAGTATTTCTGAAAGCTTCACCACGAAAAGGAGTTTCGAGGATTGGAAAAGGAGGTAAATTAAATCCTCGTTATCTAGGACCGTATGATATTCTTGAGAAAATTGGAGACACGGCTTATCGCTTGAATCTAACTCCTAGTTTGACGGGAATCCACAATGTATTTCATGTCTCCCAACTTCGCAAATATTATCCGGATGAAGCCGAGATCCTACCCGAGGAAGAGGTAGAAATTGAACCTAATCTCACCTTCGTTCAGAAACCGGTTAAGATTTTGGATCGAAAGTTTCAAGAATTAAGAAACCGGCGAATCCCACTGGTGAAGGTGTTATGGATAAGTGATAAGACCGAAGAGGCCACGTGGGAAACAGAAGATAAGATGAAGAAGTTTCATCCTGAGCTGTTTCCGAACAATCAGTGAATCCGACGACGGATTCTTTTTAAGGGGGAGAGGTTGTGACAGCCCGATTTCTCCAAATCATTCAGGTATGAATTATGTGATAATTACGTGCGCGTTTAATTTATTTTAATTACGTTATTTCATTTCTTTATCTTATATTATATTAATTAGAGGATATTTACTTATTTGAAATATTTGAATTTATATGAATTTTCTTTGAACTATTTGCGCTTGAACGAAGTATTTGCTTGCCGTTTTTACGTGAAATGATTTCGGAATTTCGTGTGAATTTAAGATGTTGGACTTATATGTGTTATGAATATGGTTATATGCTCTTTGTATGTTTTCGGGTTTGTTTGATTGAGTTTTGAATTTATTTTGATTCGGAATCCAAAACGGGGGCTAACGAGCAATTAGCGCACCATTGGTTCCTTATTTGATAACTTGAGCTAGGAAACTCGGATTTGAGTTTCGTCAACTTCGTTGAACTCGTATCGAAAATTTGAGTTTGATGAGCTTAGCCTTATATTTTTCCGAAGCCATTTGAATTCCTGGAATTCAACCGAAACACTTAACGGACGCCTAAACTAACCTTGCTACACCAAAATGACCATAACTTATTCATTTGTTGACCAAATTAACCATGGTTAGACTCTATGGAACCCTAACTCAACCCTTTCTTCAACCATTAATCCCTCAAACCTAGATAACCCTTCTCACTTGGGGTAAATTGGCCAAACACCCTCTGCATTCCAGAAATCCCGTCACCCAAGCCCTTCTTGGAAATTCAAGCTCAAATCTGCTCCCAAACCCCCATTAATCCACAAGGTAAGCTTGGATATGTTATGTACTTCCAATATGAGCCATTTTCATTCGTTCATCCCTAAATTTGAGCATGGTTTCATGAGTTTTGGCCAAGATGCATATATAGTTAGGTTTTGAGCATTTTAGTTGATCTCTTCCAACCCTTGAACTTTTTGAATGATTCCAAGCATGAAAATGATTGTTTTGATCTCCTCTTTACATTTATGGTGATGCATTAGTTGTTAGTTGAGGTATTTATGAGCCACCATTAATGAGCTATTGAAGTTTTGGTATGATTTGGTCACCACACACTACATCTCACATTTCAAGGTCTTGGGAGCATGATTGGGAGTTGTTTTTACGTGGTTTCATTGCATCTTGGTTGTCTTTTGTTGATTGAATGTGTTGAGATGTTGTATCTTGGTTATGCCCTGTTTCTGCGCGTTTTTTTTTTCTCTGCTGCGTGCGTGCCACGGGCGTGTCACCCCTATCTTCTTTTGGGTGACACGGGGGTGCAGTTTTGCTTAGTTCTGCTGTACCGTGACACCCCCGTGTCACGGTTTCCCTTGTAGTGGTGACACGGGCGTGTCACCCTCTGATTTCTTGTCCTGACTGTACCGTGACACGGGGGTGTCACGGATTGCGTTGTGTTGGTGACACGGGCATGTCACCTTCTGTTTTCATGCATTTTGTGGGTTCATGCATGTTGAGTATGTATGCATGTGTATATTGATATATACATATATTTTGATTATATGATTTAAATTCCTCATTAGTGTACATGGACATGTTCATTACATAACATATTCTTTTCCATACTCATAGCATGATCATTTCATTGCCGAGCGTCTTAGTTGGTCATTTTGAGTCTCACGTCACCTTTGTTGCACAGATTTTGATCCCGTTGGAGACGAGGCCGGTCCTTGAGGCTTTCGTGTCTTCCTTTTCCGGTTCGAGGTGGGTTTCTCTACTAATAGTTATCTTGTCCCAATATAACCCTTATGTGACCCTTTTAAGCCAAAAGTTATACTTATACTTATCGAGTCTTTTAAAGAGTCTTATGATTTTCGATTGTTAAGCCTTCTTTATGAAAACCTACCTTATGTTTTGGCGAGATTGCATGTATGTTATGATCACGGGCCCCGGAGCTTAGTGTATCGTGGTAAACCGGGGAGGCAAGGGCCGATGGTGAACCCGTACACTAGTTCCAACCATTTTACATCGAAACGGATCTCGTCAGGAGTTTTGACGAGAAAACGCTAGTCGGGCTTTTGAGGATTCATGTACCTCACTAGCGATTATGTATGAGGTGGTCGAGTCTTGCAAACTCGTCCACCACCGGAGGAAGAAGGTGTATATGAATGATTATGATCATTATGTATGTGCCCATATGTTATGTATGATAACTTAAGAATTTATGAATATGTTTACATGAGGAGAAGGTTGGAGATAATGCACGCCCACTCGCCGGGCCTTAAACCCTATGTTAATTATGAATGAATATGATAGTCGTAATCCCATTGGTGTTTTATTTGCTTTGCCCGCTTGGGAAATTTATTATCAAACTTCTATGGGATTAGGGCTTGCATGTATATGTTTCAATTCTGCGATAATTATACTTATGCCCCGCTTTTATACCCACCAGTCTCTTTTAGACTGAACCCGGTTGTTTTCAGTTGTTTCGTGCAGGTTTGGAGGTGCTAGGCGGGAATTCGAGTCGTCTAGGTCTTGCATTTGTGTCTAGCATTTCCTTTAGACTCAATTGTACTCATATTTTGTATCTTGGATTTGTATGGAGCGAATTATGTTATTTGAGCCGTGAGGGCATTGCTACCACTTATTGTATAGGTTGATATATTTTGGAGCTTGGATGCTCAATGTGAATATTTATGTTTATTGCTTCCACTATTGCTCTTGTTTCTCGATTTTAAATTCCTGTTGGTTGTTGTTTGGTTAAGGGTTAGCTCCCGCCTTGGTTAGCGTATGTGTTGTATCCTCGTTCGCCGTGATTTGACACGTGTAGGGATTTTCCATTTCCTATGCGGGTCGGGTCCCGGTGCGGGGGATGTGGTGCCTCGCGCTCGGGCGTTACAGATACAATACTAACTGGCACAGCATGAAGTCGAACAATTTCATCAACATACTTCTTAGCTAACTTTGTCACCTTATCCGACATCCGAATAGCCAGAAAATGTGCCGATACATCATATCCATAAATGCTGCAGGGCCATTAGTCAAACCGAAAGGCATTACTACGAACTCGTAGTGTCTATACCGGGTATTAAATCCTGTTTTAGGTATATCCTCTTCCCGGATTTTCAATTGGTAGTAATCTTGCCTTAAATCCAATTTCAAATAAACCCCCGAACCTTGCAACATATCAAATAAATCCTCGATGTGGGGCAATGGATATTTATTCTTGATAGTCCTCCGATTAAGCTCTCGGTAGTCTATACACATCCTCAAAGTTCCATCCTTCTTCTTAACGAAAAGAACCGGAGCACCCCATGGAGATGAACTCGGCCGAATGTACCCAATCTTCAATATATCCTCGAGTTGAATCTTTAATTCCTTCAACTCTGCCGAAGCCATTCTATAAGGGGTCTTAGAATATGGTTCTGATCCCGGATATAAATCAATAACGAATTACATCTCACGATCCGGTGGCAAAGAACCTAAATTCTCCGGAAACACATCATGAAAATCCTTAACGACTGCGGTCTCCTCAAATTTAATTTGATCCTGCGGCTTATTGAGAAGATAAGCAACGAATCCCATAGCTCCTTCTTTCATTAGCTTACGAGCTTCTATAAATGATAAGAGCGGTACATTCTTCGATCCCACTTCTCCAATCAACTCTTTCCCCAATTTAATCTTCTTCTTAAAACAATCAACTTCGGCCCGGTGTCGGTATAACCAATCCATCCCGAAGAGTAGCCCATATCTCTTCATAGGAATCACGATGAATTCTGCCGGATAATCTTTCCCTTCTATCAATACCGAACAACCCCGAATAATCTGACCCGACTACAAATTTCCTCCAAGAGGAAAACTCACAAAATTACAAGAATTCGCACAAGTAACAGGTAGGCACATAGAAGCACATAGATCACTAGATATGAAAGAATAAGTAGCACCCGGATCAAATAATGTATGAATGTTCGTGGTGTGAATGCATATGGTACCTTCCACCACGGCTGTCGGATCCACCTCAGCATCCTGCTCCTCGCCCTCAAGGGCATAAGCACGTGCCTGAATCATGGGCCTCTGAACTCCCTTTTGAAATCCCGGATTCTTGTCAGGAGATGCATCCGCCATATGGTCATCTTTTCCACAAATAAGGCATAAACCCAACCTCTTCTAGCATTTGTAATAGTTGCTAGTTGGCCCTCCACAATGTGTGCATGGTGGCTTAGATAATCGGGCCTCACTTGGAATTTGTCGATCCGAAGATGTCACGGTTAAAGCCTTTGGAGCTTGTGAAGCTTGTCCTCCCATTCGAGGCTTCTTAAAAGAAATTTTGGAAGGAGGAGTAGCTTGAACCATCGGTCTCTTCCCTGAACTTGTTCCAGAACCTCGCCCCATGGGTGCTCTAAAAACCGGGTCTGTCTTCTTGAAATAGAGCACTTTGTACAGTGTCGGCGAAGGACTCGAAATTATGGCCGACATGTCCATGCCTCAAATCTTGTCTCAAACCCGCAATAAATTTCTTGGCCTTCCTCTTCTCATCCTGGGTAATGTAAGGAGCATACTTCCCAAGTCTGTTAAAAATAGCAATATACTGAACCACGGATCGATTCCTCTGTTTGAGATCCATGAATTCTTGCTCTTTACATTCCCGTACTACCTCGGGCACAAAACACTCTCGAAATTCCCGTTTAAAAACTTCCCATGTAATCTCCTCTCCATCAACTTCTAGCTTTTCCCTTGTTCTTTCCCACCAATCATAAGCCCCTCCATCAAGTTGAAATATAGCGAATTGGGCCTTTTCCTATGTAGTAAGCTGTCGAACCCCAAATATCCTTTCTATTCTTGTTAACCAAACCTCTGATACCTTATCATCAATGGAACCAAAAAACCGAGGAGGATTGTAGCTTAGAAATACTCCATGACGATCCCTATTATTGTTCGGTGGAGCGGGTTGCTCAACGGGTTGTGGTGGGGGAGCTTGAGCTCTCCTATGCTCGATATAATTGAAGACAGCTTCCATAAAATTTCCCATATCCATTGGAGGGGGATGTGGTTGCTGTTGTTGTTGTTGTAGCGTAGGAGATCGGTCACAGTGACGGCGTCGCCCCGGAGACCTCTCACGATGTCTACGCGGAGGCATTCTGTCAATAATACACTGAAATGCATGATATTATCAGTTCATGCATGAGAGTGCAGTTAATTCAATCAAATTCAAAAATTAGGGGACATAAACGCATAAAGGATGCATATGCAATCACATTGTCAAGTTGTTCCTAAAGTCGAACAACCTAGACTGACTCACACGACGGGAGAGCCCGGTTTTGCAACCCGAAGCTCTGATACCACTTAAGGATGTAACACCAGAGTGCAAGGTGCCACATCCCCCGCACCGAGACCCGACACGCATATGAAATGGATAATCCACACACGAGATAAGTCACAGCGAACGGGGACACACACACACTCTCTAGGCTAGGCGGGACTAACCCTTAAACCATAAATCAGAGTAAAAATATAATACGGAAGCAAGAACAAACATATATTATAAACAATGAGCCACTAAGTTTCAAAAGAGATATACAATATCATTTAGGTAATCAACGGCCCACATGGCATACAAAATCATAAACGCTCCATAACAATATTCATATACAAAATCATATACCAAAATACTATCATGAGTGTGAGTGTAACAAAACGAGAGTGCTAAATACTAATGCAAGACCTAGACGACTTGTATTCCCGCCTAGCACTGCTTAACCTGCACAAAACACTGAAAAACAAACCGGGTTAAGTCCAAAAGGGACTGGTGGGTATAATATGAGCATAGTGTATAAATATCACAGTATTTAAACACATTCATGCAAGCTATAAACCTGTAAGAAGTTTTAAAAGATTTCCCAAGTGGGTGAGACAAAGAAAGACATCTACGGGTTTACAACCATCATATTCATTCATAATTAATCATAGGGTTTCAAGGCCCGACGAGTGGGCGTGCACAATCTCCAACCTTCTCCTCGTGTATTCATAACATGATTCATTTGTTATCATACATATCTTTCGTGCACATACATAACATGATCAAAATCATACATATACCCCTTCTTCCTCCGGGTGGTGGACGGGTTTGCAAGACCCAACCACCTCATACATAATAGCTAGTGCGGTACATGAATCCTCAAAAGCCCGACTAGCGTTTCCTCATCAAAACTGCTAACGAGGTTCGTTTCATCGTAAATTTTTGTTGGAACTAGTGTATGGAATCACCGTCGGCCCTTGCCTCCCCGGATCATCACATACACTAAGTCCCTGGGCCCGTGAACATAACATAATCTCGCCAAAATCATAAGGTAGGGTTCAAACATAAAAGAAGGCTTACATTTGAAATCATTTACTCATAAAACGACTCGATATACATATACTATAGATTTTGGCTTAAAACTTTGCACGTTTAATTTATATAGGGTTGTTTTAGCTAATAGAAGAAAAACCCACCTTAAACCGACAAAAGAAGACACAAAAGCCTCACGGACCGGCCTCGTCTCCAATGGGATCAAAATCTGTGCAAGAAAGGTGAGGTGAGACTCAAAATGACCAAATAAGACGCTCGGCAATGAATGATCATGATATGAATGTATAAAAGATCATATAATGAAATGAATACGTTCATGTGCACGATTAATGCCCTAAAGACATATAAACATGTTGAAGACATATAAAAGTTCATTCCATGCATGCCAAGTATCAATCAATTCCATATTCATTCATTTTATATATTTTAAGAATCAATCAACTGCGTTAGAGATTATCATATTCATAAATCATATCAAATTACTTCAAGAAATTCAAATAAGGACCATAACACGTAGTATCACATGTGTACTTATCATACAAGTCATAAAACAAGGCATATATAGCAATTAGTGTTCAAATATAAGAGCTAAATCCCCTGCATGCACACATTATGACCTAAGAAGACACATTGAAGCATATCTCGGAAAATATTCAACGAAAACTCATAAGATTTCACAACACACAATATAACACATTATATGACATGTTAATGAAGTGAATGAACGAAAAATAATTCAAGGAAGCCATGCAATTCACGTACAAAAACTGAATTTTCATGCATAATAGATGGGGGTCGCGACCATGACCCATTTTCTTCATAAAATGGTAGCGGCCGCTACCCATGCAAATGGCCGAAATATTGCTCAATTTTCTAAAAACTCGAAACATAGAAAAAATGGGGTGTTGGCCGCACCCTGAAATGCACAATATTCAGGTCGCGGGCGCGACCTGAGAGACACAACCACAAAACCGTGAGAGAGGTGGCGGCCGCTACCATTTTCCTCAATGGTTCGATCGCGGCCGCAATCGACCAGTTACAGAAGCAAAATGCAACGAGAAAATAGAGCAAAAAATGGGTGTTGACCGCACCCTGAAATGCACCATATTTAGGTCGCAGGCGCGACCTGAGAGACACAACCATAAAACCGTGAGAGAGGTGGCGACCGCTACAATTTTCCTTCATGGTTCGATCGCGGCCGCGACCGACCAGTAACAGCAGCAAAATACAACGAGAAAACAGAGCAAGGCCGTGCCAACACTTCTCCAACAAGATCAATTAGGTTATGAACGCAAATATGCAAGAAAAAAACTCCAAAGCAACACATAAACATGCTCCCAAAGCGTTGAAACGTGAGATGATGGATGTGATGATCATTTCATGCTATATCTTCAATATTTCATTAATAGTAGCTCATGAATGCCTCAACTACCAGCTAATACATCACCATAAATGCAACGAAGAGATCAATACAATCATATTCATGCTTGGAATCAATCAAATACCTCAAGAATTAAAAGAGATCAACATAAAAGCTCATAACCTAACTATTCTTCAAGTCCGCCATATACCCATGAAACTGTGATAAAAATTAGGGAAGAATGGATTAAAATGACTCCTATTGAATGCATAATAGAACCCTAAGCTTACCTTGTGGATTGATGGAGGTTTGGAAGAGATTTGAGATTGAATCTCCAAGGGTTGGCTTGAGCTACGGGAAAACTGGAATGCAGGGGAAGTTTGGCTGAAATTCTCTAAGTGAGAGGGCTTGGTTCGGTTAGGGAGGGTAATATCAGGTTAGGTGGTTGGGTTAGGGTTCCATAGGCTTAAACCATAGTTAATTTGGTCAAGATTTGCATAAGTTATGGCTCATTTAGTAAAATGTGGCAGTTTTGGCTTCCGTTGCGTGTTTCGGTTGAATTTCGGATATTCAAATAGCTTTGGAAAAATATAAGGCTAAGCTCATCAAACTTGAATTTTCGATACGAGTTCAACAAAGTTGACGAAACTCGAATCCGAGTTTCCTAGCTCATGTTATCACATAAGAAACCAATGGTGGGCTAATTGCTCATTAGCCCCCGTTTTGGATTCCACAATCAAAATAGATTCCAAAACTCAATCAAACGAATTCGAAAATGTGAAACGAGCATAAAACCATATTTATAACACATATAAGTCCAACATATTAAATTTACACGAAGTTTCGAATTCATTTCATGTAGAAACGACAAGCAAACAATTCATTCAAGCGCAAATAGTAAAAGAAAATTCATATAAATTCAAATTCAAATATTTTCAAATAATTAAATAATTCACTAATTTAATATAATATGTAATAAAAAATAATAATAACGCAAAAAAAAAAAATTAAATGCGCACGTAGTTATCACATAATTCATACCAGAACGATTTGGAAAAATCGGGGTGTTACAAAAATCGAAGAAGTAGAGGATGTCAACGAGTTCCTAGAAGTGTTTCTTGAACACTTAAACACCTTACCACCAGACCTTGAACTGGAGTTTGTAATTGAGACAGTTCCGGGAGCCGAGCCGTTCTCTAAGGCACCCTACCGGATGGCACCGGCTGAACTTCAGGAGTTGAGGAAACAACTTGATGAATTACTAGAGGCAGGTTATCTCCGCCGTAGTACTTCTCCTTGGGGAGCACCTGTGTTATTTGTTAAGAAGAAAGATGGGTCGTTACGACTTTGCATCGACTATCGAGAACTCAACAGGATGACGGTGAAAAATAAGTACCCTCTTCCTCACATCGAGGAGTTATTCCATGTACTTCAAGGATCTTGAGTATACTCCAAGCTAGATTTGAGGCAAGCGTACTATCAATAGAAAATTAGAGAGGAGGATATTTCCAAGACCGCTTTCAATAGTCGCTACGGACATTTTGAGTTCGTGGTGATGCCTTTTGGGCTAACAAATGCTCCAGCTGCATTTATGGATATGATGCATCGGATTTTTCGGCCGTTTCTTCACAAGTTCGTGGTGATCTTTATTGATGATATCTTGGACTTTTGCAAAACACCAGAGGATCATGCCAAACATCGTCGGTTAGTATTGAGCACTTTGTTGGATCACAAGCTTTATGCAAAATTCAGCAAATGTGAGGTTTGGTTGGAAAAGATCTCATTCTTAGGACATATCATATCTGGTTCAGGAGTCGAAGTGGATCCCTCAAAAATTGAAACGATTTTAGATTGGAAACAACCAAGGAATCCTTCTGAGGTAAGAAGCTTTTTGGGACTCGCAGGATATTATCGAAGATTCGTGCAGGATTTTTCAAAGATAGCTGAACCACTTACTCAGTTAACCAAGAAAGAAGGAAAGTTCGTATGGACAGAGAAATGCGAACAGAGTTTTCAGGAATTAAAGAAAATATTAACTACCGCACCTATACTAACATTACCAGAAGGGAAAGAAGGGTACACCGTCTTCACCGATGCTTCGAAAGAAGGGTTAGGATGCATTCTGATGCAGCATGGAAAGGTGATAGCATATGCTTCAAGAAAGCTTAAACCACATGAAGTCAACTACCCCACCCATGATTTGGAGATAGCCGCAATTGTCTTAGCCCTCGCGAAGTGGAGACATTACCTGTATGGGGTGAAATTTGAAGTGTTCATGGATCATAAAAGTTTACGGTACTTATTCACTCAAAAAGAACTAAACATGAGACAGAGAAGGTGGAAGGAATTTCTGGAGGACTATGATTGTATAATTCAATACCATCCTGGAAAGGCTAACGTGGTGGCTGATGCATTGAGTCGAAAGGCTAGTTTAGCGCATATCGAGGGGCACTTAACGGAGAGTGGGAGAAAACCAGTTCAAGGGATTCCTAGAGCTAAGTTGGTAAATCTAATAATTTTGTCACCACTAAATGATCGGTTTATAAAGACGCAACCTATTGACGAATGGATTAAGAAATGTCTCAATTCCAAGGAGAAAGATGATGAGACAAAATTCAGTAAAGGTGAAGATGGAATCTTGAGATATAAGAACAGAGTTTGTGTGCCCTCAGCTATCCGAAAAGAAATACTTGATGAAGCACACAAGACAGGCTATACAGTACACCCCGGAGGAACAAAGATGTACTAAGATCTCAAGAAGCAGTTTTGGTAGAACGGAATGAAAAGAGACATTGCTGAATATGTCAAGAAATGCTTAACTTGTCAAAAGGTTAAACCAGAACATCAAAAACCAACAGGAAAGTTACAACCACTACCAATTCCTACATGGAAGTGGGAGAAGATAACCATGGATTTTGTGATACCCCGCTCGTTCACACGTACATGTTTGTACCACGTGTGAGTTTTTTTTCCATAATTATATTGATTTTCATTTTATTTGATGCATTCTTATTTATTTCTAATTATTTCTTATATGAATTATTTGAAATAATATGAAATATGTGATTTAAATGTCAAGAAAATGTCTTAAGTGGAACTATAATGTGAATTCGTGTTAATTATGAATTTATGATATGTGAATTTTATTCCCGAGCATGCTAATTTCGTGAATTATGTGAAATACGTGATTTAAGGATGTAATTGCATGATTTTAAAATATGTGGACTTAATTGAAAATTTGGTTTTGGACTAATTTGTAACTTTTTGAAAGTTTTGGACTCATTTGAAAAATGAGTCATTTTAGTACATATGTTCACGTTTTAATTCATATCTTGAGCTAAGACACTCGGATTCGAGCCCCGTCTTCGGAGTTCAATTCCTTTCGACGACCCGGACGCAATGGAATAAGTTTCGTAATTTTTCGATGTCGTTTCGACCCCCGACGAAGCAGATTTCAGCCCCACGTACCCTAAAACACCCCTATGACCTATATTGAGCTATAAGACCTATCCCTAATCATTTCTTTGACTTATTTACACCCTAAATCATCCTTCTCTCTCTCAATTGCTGCTGATATCGATCCATACCAAGAAAGAAGGAGAAAATTGAAGCAAGAAAGAAGAAAGAAGGGAAACCTCCATCTTTGGCCATTCTTTGAGCTCAATCCATCTGATCCTTTGCTTCTTCTTCAAGATCAAGGTATGAATCTTAATCTCCATGTTCTTGTGATTATTTTGCCCTACTTGAATCATATATTATGTTAAAGGATCCATGTATATGCCATATTTGATGAATAGTTAGGTTAAATTGGAATTCTTGATTATATATGCTAGCATGAACATATGTGACTGAAATTGTATGAATTCTTACATGGTTTTCATGGTTTTTGGCTGCTGTTTTGTACCCTTAATTGTTGTTCGTTGCTGCTGTGAATTACGTAAGAAAACAGGGGATTTTGCAAGCTTTAAAACATGAATATGTTGAGATTTTGCTCCCTAGCTGCTGTCGTCTTTTAGCTGAATGTTTTGTGCCTGTTTTGCTTCGTTTTGTGCCTATTTGTTGCTGTAAATGTTTGCCCTTGTTTCCTTTTCCTTGCTGCTGCTGTAAGTTGTTAAATATAGGTTTGTTGGCTGCGTAAACTGCTGTAAATCGTGGAGAAAGTGATTGTTGTGTGTTTGTGACTGTGTTGCTGCATACTTTGTGCTAATTTTGCCTTGATTTGTTGCTCCATGACTGCTCTGTTGTTGCTGCTTCGTTCCCCTGCATATGTCCCCTGTTTTTGCTCCTTTGGTACTGCTACTGCTGCTGTTATTTTGCTGCTGCGACAGCTCAACCCGGGCGGGGAGAAATTGCAAGGAAAAGTCCCCGGCCGGGGAACTTTGATGCAGAAGCTTTGTGCCTATTTTCCCTACTTCTTTATTGTTTGCATGGCTGCTACTTTTTCTTGGAAATAAATGGTGCTGTACGTAATGCATGTTGTGTTTAAATTCATGCATGAAAGTGGTCTTTAATGTTTCTGTTGTTCATGTGCAAATTATGAAGTAGTATGCATGAATTTTGTGGTGCATGTGTACGTGTGTGCATTTATATATAAATAGATATATGTGTAAGATGTAATTAATGCATGATTTGTGCATGGGGTGTGAGTGTGTACGTGAGTGCATGCATATAAATAAATATATGTAATATGTAATTTTAATGCATATTTGTATGTACGTGTGTGGATATATATATATATATATATATTGTATTATGTGTAGTATATATATATATATATTATAATGTAATTTATATATTATGAATTTAATTATGAAAATGGTTTTATTAAGTTTATATATTTTATGATCTTAATTAATTCGACCTCGAGTGCATGATTTTCGTATTTAATTTCATGCTCTTTAATCACCTTCTCTCTAATTGTTTATGACTTATATGCTAGGTGAACATGTTATATTAAATGTTAAATGTCTTAAATTAATTTTATGGATTCATTTTATATGAATTTTACGTGATATGAATTTCAACGTTTTAAATGGTACATTTCTTGAATTCTTTTGAACTATAAGTGATTTCTTTTGCCTCTAAGCTTACCCTATGATATTGATTAATGAATAAGAAACGTGTTATGATATCGATATGAAATTTGTGCTATGATATTGAATAGGTGAAATGAAATTTGTAAACGTTTAAGTGTTCATTTGATATTTTCTTGCATTCATAGCATCCATTTGCATCGCCGTGCTTCTAAGTGGTACATGTTTGAGTCTATGTCTTTAGTATTGCGTTTGTTTGTCACAGGGGTGCTTTCGGGAGGAGTCGTGCCCGGAGTTTAAGTTGTTTGGGATCGTTTTCTCGCACCACACTACACTTTTGTTCAAAGGTGAGGTTTAGGTTCTTTTCTTTTTAGTTAAGCGACCTAAGACCATTAAATGTTCGTTTTCTAGCCCGCATGTGACTATATATTATATATAGTTAAATATGTGTAATGTATAATACGTTTATGATCTTGTTATAAAGTTTTGGCTTTCGAAAGGACTATATCTACGAGCATATATAAGTTCACCTTTTTAATGAAAGTTTAATGTTTATGAAAGTTTAATGCTAATGTTCGTAATGTTAATGATTTGTAATGAGCGAGAATGCAATGCTATGAAAGGTAATGTAATGGTAATGTTGGGCCCCGGAGACGTGGGTAAGGGGGACCCGGGTCGGCCATGGGGTCGTCGGTTATGACCCCTGTGCACGTCCTCCATCCAAGGTACTACGTACGACCCTAGGGAGGTTGGGGAAGTCGTGGTGCTCTTGGTGCCTTCGGAATGAACCGGGGAGGACTCGTGCGGGTTAGCTACCCCTTGAGGAATGTATAATGTGTAATGGCACTCGTGTGGGTTAATCGCCCCTCGAGGAATGTATAATGTAATGGATGGCTAGGGCCGACGGACTCTTCCATCACCGAAGGGGAGGATTGAATGTGATTTCTGTTTTATGTAATGTAATGTAATGAGAAGTAACGGTGGATGCTCGTACTCGCCGAGCGTAATGAAATGGTTGGATTATGGAACAGGAATAAAGTATTTATTAATGTAATGTATACGTATATGTTATGTAATGTCCTTTGAAAATATTTTGGTATGCAAACACCTATTCCCGGTTCATAACCTTTATCTTTTATATGCTTTGCTATCTATATGTATAGTGTGTGGGTGTGCGTTAGCCCCCTCACTCAGTCGAGATATGACTGACACCTCTCCTTTTCCTACTTTTAGTTTGCAGGTCTTTTGAGCACGAGCTAGGCGGAGAAGTGAGTCGTTCGAGTCTCACTTTTGGGTTTAGGTCGTGCTAGGTGCATTGCATTCATTTTGTCTTGTATTTCATGAATTAATCATGTTATGAATTTTTGTTTTTGAGATATGAATTGTTATGATATGTAAATTTGATCTTGTACTCGCCGAACCAGCACTATACCGTTTTATTCGAGAGACCTTAAAGAACCTATACATATCTTCTTAGAAATTTTCAACTCTCTTTTCGATGATTTGAGGTTTCGTTTATGTTTCCAGAGCGATTTAAGAATTTATTTTCAAATAAAAATTTCTGTCGGTAAAATATATTTCCTTCGATAGAATGATTTAACCCTTGAGATCACCACCATAACGTTCCTCGATTTTTTCTACATTTTTGGAAAGCCTTTCGGACCTTCAAATTTCATCCTAGTATTTATTTCATAATTAAAATAATTTTCGAAATTCAAGAAAATCCTATCTTCCGAAGCTTATAACTTTTAAACCGTACGTCCGATTTTGCCCCGTGAGTAACCGTTTCGAAGCTAATCTTATTTCCTAGCTCTTGGGCACTTTACAACTCCAAAAATACACAGGATAAAGGTGAAATTACCAGAATACCCCTGCTGTGACAATTATGTAAAGAAGGAAACCTATTTTTAGAAATTTCTTTAATTAGTTTAATTTATGTTTTATTTTATGTTTTAATTTATTTATTAATTATGCGAGGTTTAGGATTTAATATATGTTTTATTTTATGCATGAATTATGTGATTTAATTTATGTTTTAAATATTCATGAATTTATGAATTATGTTTCTTATTGTATAGTTTATTACGAAATGTGTTACATAATTTAATTTTGTGACAAATTAATTATGTGACAATTATTCTAGCATGTTATATGTTACATTTTAATTATTTTATGATCATACTTAGGTAATTTAATTTATTACATGATTTAATTTAATGTTGCATGCTATTTAATGTTACATAATTAAAGTATAACCTATAGTTTTAAATGTTACATGTCTAACTAATTGTTACATAATTATACTTGACCAATTGATATATGTTATGGTATACATGTATAATATACGTATACGTATTTGATTCTAATATGTATAAATACGTGTTTACTTTCGTATAAATACTATGTGTCTTTTCAGAATAAATACGTATATATTTTTGTATAAATACCGTATGTATCCTAGTATAAATACAACATGTATTCTTGTATAAATACTGTATGTACCCTGTATAAATACTGTATAAATACAGTAGGTATCCCTGTATAAGTACCGTATACATACAGTATAAATATCGTTTACATACTATATAAGTACAGTATACATACAATATATATACCATATATTTGAATAATGACCTTTGACCTTTGACCCTTGACCTTTGACTGTGACCTTTGACTTTGACCTTGACCAACAATTTTGACTTTTAACCTAATTGATCATTTCAAAGAGACGAATTCAACGGTCAAAGTCTTTTTCGAAAATTCTCAAAAACAGGGGATCAAAGTAGGTTTCAAAGTTCACATTCCTTTTCTAGTTAGGGTTCTTTTAAGACCCTAAAAGCATACCCTTAAGCTTTTGACACGAGCTTTCTAATGAGTCTAATCGTTTACTTAAATCCTTTCTTTGGGAAAGGTTATTCCTTGTTTACGTGTTCTGTATTCTTTTCAATCTTATACTTCAATACTTGGTTATCCTCACTCAATCATGCATCATTAATCATGTGTGGGACTTAGATCCTTAAGCTCATAGTACTCTGTCACTTATAGGAGATAATACCGAGTTCTGGGATCCGCAGGGTACTGTGTGAACCCTATCTTCTACCAACTATCAACTTATCTAAATAAATAGGTGAGGTTTAAACTATTTCAACTGGAACCATGAATATTCCTACGTATTCAAACGATTTCAAAATCAACGCCTTCGGGTGCAAAGATTTTTTTCTTTCAAGTTAAATGCTTTCCCATTTTGGGACAATGCTTCCAGTTTAAAGTCAATAATCTCTGGCACACGTTTTGTTCACTGTTATACCACTTTGAATAAAGGTTCAGTCTTCTGAACTCTGTGTGCTTATGCACTTTATTTATTCTGAATGCAAGCTTTGGAAATTTTATTATGTTGGGCCCTGGCGGTATGGTTAAGTAGTAGACCGAGAGGCATGCGCCAATAGCTACTATGATACTGGCCGCCGTACTGACCTTGGTGATGGTTTAATCGGAGGTTGGTTACTCCACATCGAAGGTCGGGAGAGGTGGTAAATTCGTCCTGTTTTGCACGTCACCGCGGGTAGCTCCTTGGGCGCGACAATAAGGGGAGAAGGGGTGGTGCATGTGTATGCGGGTGTCGGGGTCTTAATGGATCTCGATGCCAATCTCGTAAATGTTTTGAGGAGTAAAGGATGGATATGGCCTAGCTTGCGGGCAACTTTTGTTTTAAAGTCTATTCATATTTTTGGAAAATATCCCGTACCCCGTTTATAAAGTATATATGAACCAGAACCTCTGATGTGTGTGCTTGTTGAAAATCCTGTTTCAGAATAAAAGATTTAATTCCGTTTGAAGAAAGTTACTAAGAAAGTCTTTCAAAAACCCTCAAGTTCAACTACTCTTTCTTACTACAAATTATCTCACTTACTACCTTTGACTAATACCTATACCCTGTTTTCTGACCTCATGGATTCAGGTAGGCAGCCTGGCACTTCCTAGAGGTATCTTGAAGCTGTAGGAAGTCTTTTGTTAAGTCAGGATTGTTAGTTACTCTTCTTTTGTCCTGCGTAGTCGTAGTTGCATCTACCTTCATGTTGCATGTTTTACTGTGAGACTTGTTCAGGCTACAACCTAAAACACTTGGGACTCAGTCTAATAATGTTCCTTTGTTTTCCTATCGGACTAATGTTTTATGTTATCGTATGACTACTTGTTTCTGTGTTTATGCATGTGCTATTGTGTTGCATTCATGTTTTCAAAAGTTTTAAATTATTCTGAGATTCTGCTGCTTTAGCAATACTGGTTACTCTGATCTCTGTTATGTTCTGTCCATTCGCCGAAGTATCTCTCGAGTGATAAGGCTTCCTAGTTACTTGGGTGATACAAGGGTCCGGGGTTCTGGTGTTGGAGCGCTACAAAGAGACCGAGAGCAGACACCTGATCTTAATCAACCCCCTCCGCAAGCACCACCATCACCACCGTTGAATGGCAAAAATATTGTTTAGGCTCTCCTGAACCAACTCCAACTGAATCAAAGAAATAACCCTCATGGGGAAGCACAAGAGGGACAAGTGGTATGGTGTAGAGCCCGAGCGCGTGACGCCACATCCCCCGCACTAAGACCCGACCCGCATATGAAATGGGTAATAATCCATACAGTGCCAGACCAGAGCGAACGGGTACTCACTCACACGCTATGCTAGGCGGGAGCTAACTTTGAACCCAAATAAGCACTCCAACGAAACAATAGCACGCGCGGAGCGGAACATAAGATCAATCACAAATATAAACAATAAGTGATGGGTGCAACTAGCATAGATATCTAATCCCGAAATTTTATACCTAAATCATAAATCATAATATACGGGTTCAAACTGTCCCTAGAACCCTGTCCCGAATTCATAATAATATAAACATAACAATTATATATTCCTTGTATAACTCATTCAATTTACAAAATGCGTGTGAAGTGACTCAGACTTAACCCCAAGACTCAAGAGACTCGAATTCCAGCCTAACACTCTAAACCTGCAAGAGAAAACTGAAACAAAGTCGGGTTCAATCTTTAAGAGACAGACTGGTGGGTATAAAAAAGGGCCAAATACAATAATATTTTGGGAAATAAACATACACAAATGCAAACTATAATCTCGTACGAGGTTTTGAAATATTTCCCAAGTGGGTGAAAATAAAGAAAACAACCCTCAGGACTCTAACCATCAATTCCTTCATTCATTACATTCATGAGGTCATTATATGCGCCCGAATAGTGGGGAAATTCTCCAACCTTCTCCTCGTGTGTGCAATATATATTCATTCATTACATTAGCGATCACACAACATTCATTCCTTCATTCTTTCTTTCATAATCGTTCATGCATAACAATTACACCTTTTTCCTTCGGTTAGTGGACAGACTCGGCCAAAGCGCCATCCACCCATTCATTACGGCCAGTGGGGTACATGAATCCCCAAAGGCCTCAGCTCCCATTCCTCGCTAATCTCCTAGTGAGGGTCGGTATCACCGTAGTTTGGTTGGAACTAGTGCAATGGATCACGGTCGGCCCTTGCCTTTCCGGATAGCCACATGCACCAAGTTCCTGGGCACGTGTTTCCATTCATGTTCTCACCAAAAATCATTAGGTAAGGATACATAAAAGAAAAGGTTTTACGTTCGAAATCATTTACTCTTAAAAAGACTCGAGATATATATATATATATATATAATTTGGCTCAAAGCTTTACACATTGGATATATCAGGTCGAATTAGCTAATAGTAGAGAAACCCACCTGTTACACCTTACCGAATAATACCAAAAGAAAGAAAGAATTGAAGATAGCCTATGAACCCGGCACGTCTCCGCCCTGAAGAAAACTGCAGAAGAAATAACACGGTGTATTCGTGAGACTTAAGACTCCATATGAACCATATAAGACGCACGGTAATACTCTAACATGATATGACATGCATAAGTAGTAACATTGTACTATGGGGATATTCGTTTACATAATTAATGACCTTTAGACAAGTAAACAATTCAATCTTTCATTACACGAATAGATCGTGTTCGTTCATTATCATTCGTCCAATTCATAACACATCATAATACATATTTGTTGAGTGTACAATTCGCATGGATTTGAGCGTTAATTAGAGTATATTTTTGTAATGTTTGATGCATTTATGTGTTTATTTTGCTCCATTTAGGTGTTTATGAAGTTGGAGTTAAGAAACGGTGAAACGAGGCAAATTCACATATTTTGGGAAAATGAGGAGTAACACCCATTACTCTTTGGACGTACAATTTTGTTAACCCCCGTTAACGGATATAGGAGCATCGCTTTTGGAAAAGTATGGGAGTAACGCCCATTACTCCCTGGCAGTATAACTCTGGTAACGCCCATTACCAAAGGCAATAGGAGGAGATTCTTGGCGCAGGAGGGGTAACGCCCATTACCCTGGGCAGAAGGAAAGTGGTAACGCCCGTTACCACATATAAAAGCGCAGCCATGATTTCAGCAGGTAACGGGCATTAAGGTATTTTGTTCTTGAGAAGGTAACGCCCGTTACCTAGGGCGGCGAGGCTGATTTCTGGACAGCTATTTATAGTGCCTTATGGATATATTTTAGGGATTTTTTTTCTTCCGTTCGTGACCTATCTTGGAGAATGAGAGACAGAGATTTTCAGAGAGTTGTTCAGAGAATTTCGAGAAGACCAAAAGATCGAGTTCTTAAAACAATTTCAGTTTGTCTGGTTTTATTGCTTTAGTTATTAAACTAATTCCTCTTAGTTTTGTTTTAATTCGTTTTTCACGTTAGATTTGTTTTCCAGAATTTCTGAATGTTTAGGTTTTTGTTTTTGAGACTTTGCTTAGACTTGATGAACATGAATTTCTTTAATGCAATCTCTTTTAGTTTTATGAGTTTTGATTTAATTATGAGTAGCTAATGTAGCACCCCAGAGCGCAGAGCACTACATCCCCCGCACCATAGCCCAACACGTATAACGAAATGGGAACTCCGCACACGTGCCAAACTACGACGAACAGGAGACAAACAAAATCACACCTAGGCTAGGCGGTCTAGACCCTAAATCATAGTGTGCAATAATAAACAGAGCAAAAGCAGAAGTCCCAGGACTTCAAATATACGAACATACATGCTTATAATTAACAAGATATGCAAGTATCAAATCTCAAATTTAAGCGTTTCTATACTTTTTCTTAAATTTCAATTCATATTCGTAGATACATAGTTTCCATGAGTTCAAAGATACAGAATAAACTAGAAAGATGCATGAAATTAAAAAAACAAAACCCAAGACTCGACAAACGATCGCCGTCTAGCACAAAACTAGCACGGAAACCTGCAACTCAAAAGAGACAAGGGAGAAAAGAAAAACAACGAAGAGGGGTCAGTCCTAAAGACTGGTGAGGGGGCTAACACACGTATACGAACATAAACGTAAGAACATATCAAGATAAATAGTTCATGAACCGGGGCGTGGTTTTTGCCTTCTAAATCATTTTATCCCGTGATAATTAATATATATATATATATATATATATATATAAAGAAAAGGTTTAAGGCCGAAGGCCAAAATCATCCAATTTTAGTAGTTTATAATCTACTCCTATTTCACAAACCGTATTCATAATCAAAATCAAAAGACTCGGCGAGAACGAGTTCAAACCCACCTAACTCCTTTCATATTCAAAAGAAATCAAATAACATAAACCTACCACTTCTTCGGTGATGGAAGGGTTGGTCCTACCCCAACCATCCAGACAGTTGAGGGGAGTGCTCAATGCTTCTCCAACCCTCGGACTCCATCCCCCGACCAAACCTCCTGGTGGGTTCCGGTATATCCTTTCCAACATATGGAGGCCATGCTTAGGAGTATACCCGAAGGCCCGACACCGTCCCGGGGCTCCCTCGCACAAACCTCCGGGCCCATTTCAAAGTTCAAAGTTCTTAATTTTCAAAATTTTAGAATTTTTCGACTTCTTATTCAAAGTCGTAGTCTCGCTATTTCAAAACGTTCATACACACCAACCCTTTTTCAAATCAAATAAATATAAAATAGGTTACATATATATATAAAAGCGTTTTTCCAATAATTCATAGCAAAAGGGACAAATCCCACAAAATACTAATCGAACACGTATTTACATATATATATATATATATATATACGTATATCACAGGCGGGCTTAAAATTCATGTAGGGTTGTAGGTCACTTAACTAAAAAGGAAGAAAAACCTCACCCTGTCGACCACACCGGGTGAAACAAAATCAAAACACTCTTAAGAGACCACCTCTTCAACCACAGAACGAACCTAAGGACAAAACAAAGACAAGAGACAAACTTACACTCGATATGAACCACTTAGACACTTGACAATTGCATATGTATGCAATAATGCAATAAAATACAATGGGATGTCATTTAGGTTCATCTATACCATATTTAATCATATCAAGTCACGGTTCGCATATTTCACGTTAAATAAATTTATAAACTTCATATACTAATCATAACACATTATATCATACGTTAGACATGCATGCATACAAGATAAGAGACAAGAAAATATCAAACGAAACACTTAAACGTTATATAGATCCATGCACGCATATAGGAGAACATATATAGCATATTAGGCCAAATATTGCACATAAGAGCATCGAATCCACACATTGAATTCGTAATAGAACGCATAACACGTAATATTACACGTTAATATTGCATGCATAAAAAGAAGAGAAATGAGGAAACATCAAATGAATCAAAGAAAGATTATATTGCTTCATGCATGCACGTATGAAGATATATAGCGCATATTAGGGCACATATATCACGTATAAAATCATTGAAGTCATGTAATAAATTCATAACAAAGTATGTAACACATACTACAACAAGTAAGCCATGAATATACTTCATAAAATCTCTAAGAAATAACATGCAAGGCAAACATTTACATCATGAAGTCATGCATGCACATATGGACACGTATCAAGCATGTAGGCCATTTATTTCACGTAAAAACATCGAATTCACGGGATAAATTCATAATAACACACTTAACATATAATATAACAAATTACCTATACATATTAGACAAGAAAGAAGCAAGAGAAGCAAAGGAAACACGAACGAAACAAGAAACGGAAAGCAATAACAACAGCAGCTCGAAACTGCCCAATAATGGGGTCGCGCAAAACAGTCCGCGACCACCACCATCCTCTACCTGTGAAGTGAACTGATCTCGAAACTAGGCTAAAATGGGGTCGCATCCTTCATTTTCCAGTCACGGCTGTGCAGTCGCGGAAATCTATAAATTTGTCCCTCTTCGTCTTCTCCAAAGCCACAACCACACAGCAGCAACTTCAAGTAATAAAAAGCCAAGGAAAAGGCAACAAAATACACACAAAGCAATAGCCATTCAAGCCAAGAACGAAGAGGAAACAAGATCAAAGACAAGAAAGCTCACAACATCTTCAACTTCAAGTTTCACATATGTTCATCAATGGTGGTCCGATTTTAAGCCAATTTACATGGAATTTCAGATCATATTTATATAAAAGGATGTTAAGAGATCATGTATTACTCATCAATCCAAGTCATAGGGCAAGTTTGGCATGAATTCAGCAAAGAAAAATATAAAACCTAACTATTCATATAACTCACCCAAAACATAATCAAACATAAATGAAAATGGACCAACTCAGATTCAAAAGAAAGGAAAGGAGATGGAGGTTCGAAATCTGAACATACCTTTCGAATTTGACGAGAAATGGAGGTCGAACGAGCAAGAAATCGGACTTGGTGTATAGTGAAGCCCCTCTTTTCCATTTCTACCCTTGGTTGCTACATTTTCTGCTTCTTTTCTTTTCTCCCCTGGGTTGAACCGAGATGAGGGCAAGAGAGAGAGAGATAAAGGGCTGAATAAGGGTCAAATGGGTTCAAATACGGGTCGATTTGGATAAGAAACGGGCCAGATATGAGCAAAACAGGCGAGGGTCGCAAATCTATCACAAGGGCTCGGTTTTGGGTGAAATACGGGGTATCAAACGAGCTTAGAAAATTAAGATGTCAAGTTCTCTAGCTTCCATTCTTTGTTATGAGTCCGATGTCACTTCCGAGATTCCAATCCAAATTCCCGATCTCGAGATAGGCCTTCCGGAACCCAAGGTGAGCTAAAACTAGTTAGGCCCTTAAGTCCCCAGATAGGCAATGAATCCAGTAGCTCCATTACTCACTAACTTCTTAGCTTCGGCTGCTGTAACCAGTGGTACCGACTCAAGTTTTTCTTCCGCCCCAGAGCTATCACCTTTCCCTAAGGTGACCTCTTTCTTGAAACAATCCAACTTAGCATGGTATTTACTAAGCTAATCCATTCCCAGAATAATTCCATATCTTGACATCGGTAATTCTATAAGATCTATCGGGTATTATTGGGTACCAATCCGTATAGGACATTGTTTATATCCTCTATCCGTAGTAAAACAAGCTCCCAAAGGAGACCTTATTTCAAGCATATAAGACAACGATTCAAGTTGAAAATTGAAATGCGCACATAATTGAGATTCAATAAATGAATGCGTGGCGCCAGGGTCATATAAAGCGGTAACTGGCGTGTTTAGAATGTGTACCATACCATCAACGACCTTGGTTGGATGGGGATTCTCATCACCCTTTATAACATAAGCACGTCCTTTAACCACTGGTCTTCCCGGAGTCTTAGCTGGAGCCTCCTCTACCCCATTGCTTTGGTCCTTTTGGACAGTCAGGAAATTGATGGTCAGGATTTCCACACCAAGTACATACACCAGCCTTCTTACGACAATCCTTCTCAGTGTGTCCACGCTTTTGACAATATTCACAGACAATCTCTTCTTGAGGTTTTGGGAATGTCTATTGAGGTCGGGACCAGGATTGCATCGGTTTCTTTCCTGGATTTGGCTTTGCCGATCCAGCAGGACGTTTGGATCCCTGAGTTGGCTTGTAGAAGGATCCAGGATGGCTATTAGCTATACGAACCTCTTTGTGTGTAGCCTCTGTTTTCATATCCGTTTCGACAGCCTTAGTATAGATTTCCAACTCGAATGGAGCCAAAGCCCACCTAAGATCCGACTTAAGTCCTTTGATGAATCGTTGGGTTTTTCGACGTTCATCATGGAGGATGTGTGGGGCGTATTGTATCAACCTGATAAACTTAGCTTCATACTCAGCTACTGACATATTCCCTTGTACCAGATCCATAATTTCCGCCTCTCGGGCATCCCTAACTATCTGAGGGATGTATTTGTTTTGAAACACTCTGACAAAGTCTACCCACCTATAATTAACCTGATCTTCTACCCAGACACGCTTGATATAATTCCACCAACTTAATGCCGCTCCTTCTAACATAAAAACTGCAAACTGGATTCTTTCTGGTTCTTCTGGAGAAATACCCATAGTTTCAAAGATCTTTTCTATACTAGCTATCCAACTTTCAGCTTTTACATCCCTGGGTTCTCCAAAGAACTTTGGTGGGTTCATTCGTAGAAATTTCTCCAGGGTCTTTTCATTATTCCCCTTCGTTCCATTAGCACAAGTTTGCACTATCTCTTTAAGAGCGTCCACTAACTCAGATTTTCCACCTGCTGAGGATGCACCTTCTCTAGGGGGAGTGATGTCTTGGGCAGCTCTTCGAGGAGACATATTCATTTGCAGTCGCTTTATAAAGAATATAATGCATGGTTGTTAAGAATGTGTTGCATATAATCACATAAATACATGTTCCAGATAATATCAAGCAGTAGATATCATACCACACAGATTTAGTAAAATAAAGCACAAAGTTTAACATAATAGCAAGTAAAAGGTGCAGGAAAGTAAAATACTCACTCGCAGTCCTGTTGGTATCTTGAAGCAATTATATATGCATTAAGTTTGAGAGCTATAGCTACGACTACAAAAAACAAAATGGGGTGGACCTGATCTATGTCAAGTTACACCCTACAAAGCTCTCAACTCACTCATGTCTGTCAAGCTAGTTGTGTCAACTGGTACGTCAAAAGGGAAAGTTCTCTACTGACTGACCTGTACAACCTCCCACTGATATACTCCTATATGTACCAAGCTGCATAACACCCTCTGTCTAATCATGTTGGTCACCATCCACGACCTCGTCCCAAATAGGACTCCATCCGTCACCCTGCTGCTCCTCCCCGGAACCCTGCTCCTCCTCGTCAGAACCCTGCTCAACCCCTGCATCATCTCCGGGCTCCTCCTCCTCAGGCTCAGCTGCTGCAGCCTCCTCCTAATACTACATCTCCTCAACAGCCTGTACACCAGTCAGATGATAGGCACCAGAAAGACGGTCCCGAATGCTAGAGCGGTAGCGCTGATATAAAGTCTGAGCGGCATTCCTAGCAAGAGTTATAGAAGCTAGATCCTCTTGTAGGGCTGCCACCTGTGCCACAAGATCGGCGTTCTCCTGCTCTAATGTAGATGTCTGCTGCTGGGCAAAATTCCTACTCACAGCATTCTGTAGGGCTAACTCAAGATGCCTAGTAGACTCCAACTGGTACTCACGAGCCATCTGAGCCTCCATATAGTATGCATCTCGCTCTGACTCAAGTATGTACACTAAATGGTTCGGATAAGCGTGCCCTACTCTACCTGCTCCACCTCCACGAACTACATATCTCGCCTTCTGCCAAGTGTAGTAACGCGTAGGGTTCTCACGACGAGATACTGCTATAGTGTGTGGGGCCTCGTACTCCTCAAGCCAGATATGATGTGGGTTCCCGTGTTCCTGATTCTCCATTGCTATATAAACAAACATTTAGAGTGAATTCTAAAGTTCAAATACAAAATGAGCATTCTCCCAACATTTATAGGTTAAGTCTCTTCTTAACCCAACCTGATGCTCTGATACCACCTTAAGATGTAGCGCCCCCTAACACTACAACTCCCGCACCGTGCTACCCTCGAGTGGATGTGAGACCTAGCACTCGAGAAATACTACGGCGAACGGTATAGACGGTACTTAAATAGAGCGTAGGATAAAATGCAGCGGAAGATAAAAGAATTTAAAACTTGCAACAAGCAACATGATAACACACAGAATAGTGCATGATATTGTAAGGGGGTAATATGATAGCGCAGTGTACGGAGTTAATGTATAAGAGCAATTTATTAGCAATATATACATGATCAGGATTAAATGCTCTAAATCTAAACCTGATCTAATAAGTATGACACCTATAGCTTCAAGATACCTCTAGGTGTCGTTGTCCTCGCTCCCTGAAATCATGTGTTTGAAACAGGCGAGGAATTAGTCAAAGTGACTAAGTGAAGGAAGATTAGTTATAGATTTACGTAGTTATATACTTATATAGGACCAAGAAATTCTTTGGTCAAAATAATAGCAATAAGATATAACAAGTAGGATACGGTTCATAAGTTTGAAATAAGGATAGGGGTATTTGGAGTTTTATTTATAATTGATGAACCGTTTGATAAAAGATTTGTACCGCCTGCAAGTAAGGCGTCTCCCTCCAATCTCCTTAAAATATTTGTAAAATAGTACCGGGCTGATCAAGGCACCGGTTCTTCAATAAAACTAAGTAAGATAATAACTCCGCAACACCGTAGTGTCAGTAGGGGAGCAAACCCTACCGACGATATGCAATATATGGGAGGAAGTTATCTCTCCCAGGGAGGTTGTCTCCCTTGTAAGTCTCTTGGCGTGGAGTAACTAACCTCCAGCTAAACCACTACCAAGAGTTGGTGGCGGTCTGTGGCACCAACAATACCTTCGGCCCGATGCCTTCCAGGTATTGCTCGACACAGTTGCGCGCTGGGCCCATTTTGATAAATAATAATGATTTACTTGCTTAGTCGGGAATCAGTTCTTAGTATTAATTGGACTGAAGTATATAATGTCCGGATAAGATCCTGATTCCGACTTAATGGTATTTTCCTCATAAAGAGGAATATCGTATTATAATAATATGTATAGATAGGAAATCAAATAATAGGTAGGTTTGGAAATCATTTTATAATTAGATATAGATATATACATGATTCTAGTTGAAAATGTTTTAACCCTCACCTAATATCGAAATTCAGACAGATTGGAACAGATCCCACTGTTCAGTGCAATTGTAGCCTGAAAGTAATTACTACTGACTTAGAACTAGGTTCTTATTATTCTAATCAAATAATCACATAAGGTTTAGGAAATATAACATATTAGAGAATTCTTATAACATTTAGAGATTTTCCCGGTAAAATTTAATTTTAATTATTTAAGGAAATTTAATTAATTAATTAGGTTTCATGAATTTTTTAACAACTTAAATATTTATTAATCATGTTGTGACCTTAATTAGAGTATTAGGAATTAAATTTAGAATTTAATTCAACAGTGTAGGTTGATTTTGAAATTATTTTATAATTTTATTAATTTTTTGAATTAATTTGGAAAAATTTTAATTAAAATTCCAAAATTCTATTTTATAATTAATTTTAAATTAATTTCGAAATTATTTAATTAAATGTTGACCAAAAAGTCAAAATTACTATTGAAAACATTTACTATTCCATTTCTTATGAATTAAACACTTTACAACGTAAAATTAAACACAGACATACACACTGTGGCGCTCCAATAATTCGGCCGTACAAGTATGACGTAATTGTTTACCAAATTGCGCGAAATAATTATTTATACGTGGTTATATATTTAATTTAATTTAAATATATTAAATGTGTATATATGTTAATGATGTTAATTATTATATCCTAAGTTATTTAATATTAAGTATTTTTGTGAATTCATATCAATTGATATTTATTGCATAAATCGAACTTGATTACAACGTGAATTAATTTCCCGTACTTGACTTCATTTCGTTGTGACCTTATTTGATCATTTCATGAACTTTGAGGACTTAATTGTATTGTACTTAATTGCTCATTTGTTATGGAATTGAACCTAACTGCATGACTTAAATAATGGAAGGACTCAATGTTAGGAATAGTGCCCTAGAAAGCCGATTGTATATCCGCTTTGTGCTTTTCCTTATTGTAATCACAGACAATCTTTGAATGAAATAACGAATTAAGGCAACACTTCTTTATATGCTCTTGTTTGGTATGCATTTACTTTAGCTGTGCATGTATGAGAACTCCCCTAATCCTGATGACTTTAGGACTCTACCATTTAGGTGAAATGGTTCATGAAACGAGCCCTATATCACATAAGTCATGATTAGTAAAATACTCCAAGCCGATGAGTCCTACAGACAGTGGGAGTGTCAACCTGACTCCTCTAAGGCTTGCTTGTGGGATCACGCCCTTAAGAAGGACCACCTTGTTTCATGGAGGTGCAAAGTGTATAGTTGATACGTGCGTGATACATGAGGGTGCTTACTTTAATAAGTAAGTTCACTGAGGTGCCCCGTGTGAGAACATTCCTAAATGGGAAAGGAAGTTTCTATTTCAGGAAATGAAAACTTCCAGATTAGGAAATATCTCACGAGTCATTGATGTGATTAATTGATCCTTAAGACTTGAGGTTCCTTGTCACTTTATGAGTTAACTCTGTAGTCTTAGGTATAAGCTTTAAAGGGTGTCGCCTTAGACAACTGATTCAAGGCTTATGCTGGGGCTGCACAAGTGATTCATGAAAGTGAATGAGAATCAAGAAAGGACCTACACTTGCATTTGCAAGGTGATCTCTTATTGTGTAAGTCATTCATATGCCATATGGAGTCCTTGGCCAAGGCAGTAGATCAAGACATCAAGAAAAGGGTTTCTTGGATTGAGATCAAATGGATATGAAATGCACTTAGCTTTAAGACCGGATTATTAGGGTTCTGATTATTCCCTTGCCCTAGATCTTGGTTGAGAGATAGTAAGTAGGAGGATTGTATCTCACATGAATCAATGACGTAAAGGTTCTGTCGAATCCGAACATTCCAATTCAGCTAGGGGCTAAACACCTGTTGCTAGACTATGGTCGTTTAATCTGTGGACTGATTAATTAACTAGTGAATTAATTAATTAGGGTCACTGCTAATTGAATTGAGAACCTAGAGGGTCACACACAACAACTTGGTTACATGAGTTGAGGCTTGAAAATGATTAAACGAGTTAATCGAGCCTAGAGGGTTCCACACGTGTGAAGCCACACGTGTGGGTCACGTGAGTGACACGTGTCCTTGTGACACGTGTCACGCACGTGAATTTATATATATATTAAATGATTAATTTAGTTAATTATTTAATAGACTTTGGTTTAATTTTGAATTAAAAAGAAAGTCTAATTTTGGAGAAAATAATCTAGTTAATTAATTATGAATTAATTAATTTGACAAAAATAAGTTATTTATTTTATAATAAATAAAGTATAAAATTATCCAAAAATAGTTTGGATATTTTTAGGTCTCTTAAAAGTTGACTTGAATTAGAATTCAAAGTCAAAGTTGGAAAATACTTGATGATCAAGTAATAGGAGAGAGAGGAACCAAATCCTTTCCCAACAAGGATTTGGATCGGCACCCTCTCTCTATAAATAGGAGAGCTCGAGCTCCTTATGGAGCTAATTGACAATTCTTTTGGTTCATGTGTTGAACGCCTTCCTTTCTCCAAGATTAAATTAAACCCTAGGTTAAGCCTAAACACTAACTAGAGAACTAGCATCCTTACTAGTTAGATTGTGATCAAGTTGGTGGACTTTCTCTAGAGACTTCAAGTTAGAAGTTTGAAGATTCGAGCTTTACCAAGGAGAGGGGATCAAGCCGCGAGAAGAGCGTTCTTGGGTGGCTTGAAACGCTTCAAGAAAGAATAAAAGAAAAGTAAGTTTTCTATCTTTACGAATTTGGTTACACGATTGCGAGTCCTAGATCCTTTTGTTGGGAAAATTTTTTAAATTCCGCTGCTTTCTGATTCGTGTTTTCCAACAAGTGGTATCAGAGCTACCTCGTTAATCGTGTTTCTGATTCGTCTCAATTATTCAGAATTTGGTAGAAATTCTTAGGCTTAGATGCGAATTAGGTATTCATGAGTTCTTTTAGAAAGCCTGAAATACGAAACTGTAATTTTTCCTGAATTTCTGAAACTGTTTTCTTAAATTGTGATTTTGAAAACCGTTTTGATTGAAATATGTTTAAATCGAATTTTTAATTTTTGGATTGAACCGGGTTTTCGAGAAACCCAGAAATACGAAACGAACAAAAAAAAGCAACGAGCCTAGGCGTGCTAGCACGTCGCACGCCCAGGCCCGTCGCCGCCGCCCAGCTCCTCCCGCAACAGCGCGGGAGCCGGCGCGCCCGCCCAGTCCGTCCCGCAACAGCGAGGGACGCCTGTCCAGCCCGCCTAGCCGCGGCGGGCGCTGCTGCGCGCGGAGCGCGCATGATGCGCGGCCAGCGCGCGCACGCGAGCGGCAGGCGCGCCTCTGCGCGCGCTGCTGCGCGACGGCGCCTCGCGCGGATCGGCCCTTTTCGGGCTCGCTTTCGTGTTTCGTGTTTTTTGTGTTTTCGGTCCGTAAAATCCCGATTTAATTTTATTTTAATTTTATCTTTTAAAATCAGTTTTGTTAAAATAAAATTATTTTAAAATTTTGATTAAATTGGGATTTTTGAGAAATTGAAGCGATTTGGATTTTGGGAAAATTATGAATTTTATTTTCTGAAAATAATGAAAGAATAAAATTATTAATTTTGAAAATTAATTGGAATTTTATTGGTTTATTGTTTTTCGGGTTTTATCGAAAAGGCTCTTGAACAAGAATTGCATCTAAGTCGTGTTTTAAGTCATTAGGACTTGAAACGAGAATTTTAATTTATTGGCTAAATTTAAATTCTCGCAAAAGCATGTTAGGTGATCATGGGTTTAGATCTATGTATGGTTTTAATTTATGCACATAGATGGTTTAAATTGGGGTTGGAGCCCTATAGTTGCGTTTTTCAATTGAGGTTGGAGCCTCACTTATGTGCGTACTGTTATGTGATTTATTATGTGGCTTTCCATATTGCTGTTTTTGAGGCCGGGGTATGCCCCGTGTAATTGTCTAAGGCCAATATGAAGATTGAGCCTTATTACTTTATGTCTTTTTCCTTTTATTGTAATTTGAGAGTAGAGATAGGTGGTGAGGTTTTATTTTCATTTTGGAGACAATGCACCCATGTAGTAAGATGGATCACATTCAAGTAACAAGGAGGCCATAAGTGAAGACCCCTCAAAATGTTAGGGAGGGGAATCTCAATTGTTATATGTAATAGAGATAGGGCTCGTATTTTGTTACCGCTTTCCCTTATGTGATTTGAACTGTTTATGTGGCATGTATGTTAGAACTTGTGATTGTGGAGTGGCTCCCACATATCACGCATAAGATAGGTAGAACCCATGATCATTACATGTTAGTATCATGCTAGGACATGTTATCTGTTTATGTGCTTGTTTGATATGCATTTAAGTGTACTTGCATTAATCAAGACTAATAAAATTGGATAACATATATGTTGGTGAGGTCGAACCGGACAACTCTCCGGTTGATTCGAAAATTCCCATTAAATATTAAGCTAATTTCGAACAAATAGGTGTTTAATTCGAGATGCAAATTTTGAATTAAATTCCTAGCATTCCATTAATAGGTTTTAAGTTTAATAAGTAAAGCTAGTTATTGTCCGCGAGTCATGGGATAGCTAGTGGAACTTATTAGTTCTTAGTTACCTAATTAATCATTTTAAATGATCAATATTTCGTGGTCAATTTTAGCAAGGGCGATGTCCGCGAGTCGTGGGTCGTTCGAACTAAGTTTTGGTCATGATCTTATGATTGATGGGTCTAGCTTAACGCCTAAGTAAATATGGATGTCGCACGAGTCGTGGGTCCATATTGAAAGATAGGTGATGCAAAAAACAATTACTAAAAGTTCTAAAGGTGTTAGAATTGGTAAGTTGTACCTACCTAGGGTTCTTACTTAGAATGTCCGCGAGTTGTGGGTTCGAGGTAAAATGCCTAGGATCTTAGTACCCACTGGGAAACGTGTTCCTCTTAGATCTTTGGGAATTCTAGATCTTTGAAAAGCAGTGGGAGCTACATTAGATTAAAGACCTTATCTTTTGTATATCGTTATAATTCAGCATGCTCACTAGTTCTCTGTTTTACCATTTAGGTCATAGATTCTGTGATTCTCTACGTGTTTTGAAATGGGAACCAAAAACCCTCTTGTATCGATCCTCGAGTCAAACAAGTTGACTGGTCCCAACTATTCTGATTGGCTGAGGAATCTAAAAATCATTTTAGATTCTGAGAAGAGAACTTATGTTCTCTTCGAAGGGGAGCCTAGTCCCGAAGGGGAGGCTCCCACTCGGGCCGAGCGGGATGCGATTCAGAAGTGGAAGGATGATAATCTCCAAGCCCGTTGCCTTATGTTGGCTAACATGTCTCCGGACTTGCAAAGACAACATGAGGCCATGGAATTTGCTTGGGAGATTTACGACCACTTAGAGCAACTTTACCGCCCTCATGAACGCGTTACAAGGTATAACACTTCAAAGGAATTGTTCCACTTGAGAATGAGGGAAGGTTCAAGTGTCCATGAATATGGACTCAAGTTTCTTGCCCTTACTGAGAAACTTGCTTCCATGGACATGCCACTGAAAGATGAGCTTTCAGTGGATTTGTTGCTAGCTTCGCTCCCACCATCATTCAACCCATTTGTCTTTAACTTCAATATGAATCATGCTGGTGCTACTGTAGCTGAGCTGATTAGTCAGCTTGTGACTGCTGAAAGCACGATCAAGAAGGACAATAAGGTTTTGATGGTGAATGCTCCATCTTCCTCTTCTGGGCCTTCTAAAGGTAAGGGCAAGAAAGCCCAAAAGAAGAAGAAGAAACCCCTTAGGCCCACTGGTGGCATTTCGAAGGGAAAGGCCCAAAAAGAAGAAGCGTGATCAGAAAGAGGATGTTTGCTTCCATTGTGGCAAAGCGGGACATTGGAGGAGAAACTGCCCAGAGTACAAGGCTACTCTAAAGAAAGGTATCTTTCTCGTTGAAGTAAATCTTTCTATTAATTCTAGTTCTTGGGTACTTGATACCGGTTGTGGGACTCATATCTGTAATGATGTACAGATGCTAAGTGAAGTCCAACAACTCAAAGAAGGAGAATGTGTCTTGAAGATCGGCGATGGTTCAAACGTTGAAGCTCGAGCTTTGGGCACAATTAGATTAGATTTAGGTAGTTTTGAGTTAGTATTAAATAAAGTCCTTTATGTACCGAGCATTATTCGTAATATAATTTCAGTTCCAATATTGGATTGTGAAGGTTATGAAACTTATATTAAGAATGGTAAATATTTTATCAAACGGAACAACTCTTCCGTTCATATCGGTACTCTAAGTAATGGACTTTACCTAACTCAAAATATCAATATTATGAATATACAACGAGAAACAAAGCGTAAGAGAGATGACAAAGTTTCAGCTCCCTTATGGCACGCTAGATTAGGACACATTTCCGAGAACAGAATTAGCAAGATAAACACTTTAGGATCATTCTCTGAAAATGATCTCAAAGAGTTAACTTCTTCCGAATCCTGTTTCAAAGGAAAAATGTCCAAAGTCCCTTTTAGAGGAACTGCGGAACGTGCCACTGAGGTCTTGGATTTGATCCATACTGATGTTTGTGGACCGCTTAGTGCAAGCACTAGAAACAATCATCAGTACTTCATAACCTTTACTGATGACTTTAGTCGGTATGGTTATGTATACTTAATGAAGTATAAATCTGAAGCTTTTGAGAAATTCTTAGAATTTCAAAAGGAGGTTGAGAACCAAACTGGTCACAAGATCAAAGCACTTCGATCTGATCGAGGAGGCGAGTATCTTAGTGAAGAATTCCTTAATCATCTCAAAGATAATGGGATTATCTCTCAGTGGACTCCTCCGGGAACTCCTCAGCTTAATGGAGTTTCTGAGAGAAGGAATCGAACCCTACTTGATATGGTTCGTTCCATGATGAGTTTCACTGACTTACCACCTTCTTTCTGGGGTTATGCCCTAGAAAGTGCAGCAAAGATTTTGAATCTAGTTCCCTCTAAGTCAGTCCCCAAGACGCCCTATGAAATGTGGCATGGTAAAATCCCTAGTTATTCTTACTTAAGAATTTGGGTTTGTCCTCCTTACGTGAAGAGGACAGTGGGAGATAAGTTAGAATCTCGTTCTAACTTATGCTACTTTGTAGGTTATCCTAAGGAATCCATAGGATACTATTTCTATGATCAATCTAAGCAAAAGGTGTTTGTTTCCAGAAATGCTACTTTTCTGGAGGAACCGTTCCTTAAAGAAAAGAAAGGTAAGATCACAGAATTAGAAGAAGTACAAAATGACCCCACACCACCCACTGAAGAAACGTCCCACTCTGATCAACTACAACCAATCACGAATTTCGATACACATGTAAATCCTCCTCTAAGGCGTTCTGAACGCACTCCTAGACAGCCGGAGAGATGGTATGGATTCTTCCATGAAATCTCTCAAAAGGATAATGATCCTTCAACATATGAGGAGGCACTTTCAGATTCTGACTCTGAACAGTGGATAGAAGCCATGAAATCCGAAATGGACTCCATGAACTCCAACCAAGTTTGGACCTTGGTAGATTTGCCTGATGGGGTCAAACCCATAGGTTGCAAATGGATCTTTAAGAGAAAGCTTGGAGTTGATGGAAGCATTGCAGCCTACAAAGCAAGACTGGTTGCAAAAGGATTCACTCAAAGACCCGGCGTGGACTTTGACGAAACCTTTTCACCAGTTGCAATGCAAAAGTCCATTCGAATCATGCTTGCCATTGCTGCATATTATGACTATGAGATATGGCAAATGGATGTGAAAACTGCCTTTCTCAATGGTGACATTGACAAAGACATTTATATGGAGCAACCCATAGGTTTCACATTCAGTGGGAGTGAGCAAAAGGTTTGCAAACTCCAAAGATCAATCTATGGATTGAAACAGGCTTCTAGGAATTGGAACATTCGATTTGATGAATCAGTCAAAGCGTTTGGCTTCATCCAAATTTCGAATGAGTCATGTGTGTATAGAAAGGAATTGGAGACCTCAGTGCAATTATTAGTACTTTATGTTGATGACATGAAAGTGACTAAGTTATGGTTATCGAACCAAATCGAGATGAAAGATCTTGGTGATGCGTCCTATATCCTTGGAATTAAAATCTATAGAGATAGATCTAGAAGGTTAATAGGACTATCACAGTCGATGTACATTGACAAAGTATTGAAGAGATTCAATATGGAGTCAGCAAAGGCTAAAAACCTTCCTATGAGTGTAGGAACATGTCTTTCAAAGAAGATGTGTCCTAAGACTAACCTTGAGAAGGAGAGAATGACTCATACACCTTATGCGTCAGCAATAGGTAGCATAATGTATGCAATGTTATGTACTCGACCGGATGTGGCTTATGCACTTAGTGTGACAAGTCATTTCCAATCTGACCCTGGAGATGGTCACTGGGCTGCCGTGAAGAATATTCTTAAGTACTTGAAAAGTACTAAAGATTTATTCTTAGTTTACGGAGGTCAGAAAGATCTTAATGTCGAAGGATACTGCGATGCAAGCTTTGCATCTGACTTAGATGATTTTAAGTCAATGTCAGGATACATTTTCTGCCTAAACGGCGGTGCAGTGAGTTGGAAGAGTTCCAAGCAAACTACCACTGCAGATTCGACCACTGAGGCCGAATACTTAGCTGCAAATGATGCAGCTAAGGAAGGTGTTTGGATTAGAAACTTCATTCAAGAGTTGAATGTTGTTCCTAGCATGAAAGACCCCATTACTGTGTTTTGTGACAACACTGGGGCGGTTGCTCAAGCAAGAGAACCAAGATCTCACCAACGGACCAAGCACATTATGAGGAAGTATCACCTAATCCGTGATATTATCAAAAGAGGAGATGTGCTAATCGAGAGGGTCACATCAGCAGAGAACGTGGCAGATCCACTTACTAAACCCCTTAGTCGAGAAGCTTTCAAGGTCATCTTTAGAAGATGGGACTTAGAATGGCTTTAGAATGGCTTTGACGGGCAAGTGGGAGATTGTTAGGAATAGTGCCCTAGAAAGCCGATTGTATATCCGCTTTGTGCTTTTCCTTATTGTAATCACAGACAATCTTTGAATGAAATAACGAATTAAGGCAACACTTCTTTATATGCTCTTGTTTGGTATGCGTTTACTTTAGCTGTGCATGTATGAGAACTCCCCTAATCCTGATGACTTTAGGACTCTACCATTTAGGTGAAATGGTTCATGAAACGAGCCCTATATCACATAAGTCATGATTAGTAAAATACTCCAAGCCGATGAGTCCTACAGACAGTGGGAGTGTCAACCTGACTCCTCTAAGACTTGCTTGTGGGATCACGGCCTTAAGAAGGACCACCTTGTTTCATGGAGGTGCAAAGTGTATAGTTGATACGTGCGTGATACATGAGGGTGCTTACTTTAATAAGTAAGTTCACTGAGGTGCCCCGTGTGAGAACATTCCTAAATGGGAAAGGAAGTTTCTATTTCAGGAAATGAAAACTTCCAGATTAGGAAATATCTCACGAGTCATTGATGTGATTAATTGATCCTTAAGACTTGAGGTTCCTTGTCACTTTATGAGTTAACTCTGTAGTCTTAGGTATAAGCTTTAAAGGGTGTCGCCTTAGACAACTGATTCAAGGCTTATGCTGGGGCTGCACAAGTGATTCATGAAAGTGAATGAGAATCAAGAAAGGACCTACACTTGCATTTGCAAGGTGATCTCTTATTGTGTAAGTCATTCATATGCCATATGGAGTCCTTGGCCAAGGCAGTAGATGAAGACATCAAGAAAAGGGTTTCTTGGATTGAGATCAAATGGATATGAAATGCACTTAGCTTTAAGACCGGATTATTAGGGTTCTGATTATTCCCTTGTCCTAGATCTTGGTTGAGAGATAGTAAGTAGGAGGATTGTATCTCACATGAATCAATGACTTAAAGGTTCTGTCGAATCCGAACATTCCAATTCAGCTAGGGGTTAAACACCTATTGCTAGACTATGGTCGTTTAATCTGTGGACTGATTTATTAATTAGTGAATTAATTAATTAGGGTCACTGCTAATTGAATTGAGAACCTAGAGGGTCACACATAACAACTTGGTTACATGAGTTGAGGCTTGAAAATGATTAAACGAGTTAATCGAGCCTAGAGGGTTCCACACGTGTGAAGCCACACGTGTGGGTCACGTGAGTGACACGTGTCCTTGTGACACGTGTCACACACGTGAATTCATATATATATTAAATGATTGATTTAGTTAATTATTTAATAGACTTTGGTTTAATTTTGAATTAAAAAGAAAGTCTAATTTTGGAGAAAATAATCTAGTTAATTAATTATGAATTAATTCATTAGACAAAAATAAGTTATTTATTTTATAATAAATAAAGTATAAAATTATCCAAAAATAGTTTGGATATTTTTAGCTCTCTTAAAAGTTGACTTGAATTAGAATTCAAAGTCAAAGTTGGAAAATACTTAATGATCAAGTAATAGGAGAGAGAGGAACCAAATCCTTTCCCAACAAGGATTTGGATCGGCACCCTCTCTCTATAAATAGGAGAGCTCGAGCTCCTTATGGAGCTAATTGACAATTCTTTTGGTTCATGTGTTGAACACCTTCCTTTCTCCAAGATTAAATTAAACCCTAGGTTAAGCCTAAACACTAACTAGAGAACTAGCATCCTTACTAGTTAGATTGTGATCAAGTTGGTGGACTTTCTCTAGAGACTTCAAGTTAGAAGTTTGAAGATTCGAGCTTTACCAAGGAGAGGGGATCAAGCCGCGAGAAGAGCGTTCTTGGGTGGCTTGAAACGCTTCAAGAAAGAATAAAAGAAAAGTAAGTTTTCTATCTTTACGAATTTGGTTACACGATTGCGAGTCCTAGATCCTTTTGTTGGGAAAATTTTTAAATTCCGCTGCTTTCTGATTCGTGTTTTCCGACACTCAATAGCAATTTGGCCATTTCTTCTTGATACATAGCAGCATATTACGTTCCATTCCTTTCCTTCTTTCATCCAAACATTACATTCACTTGCTCTTGTTTTCCTTGTCAACCGAGCCAACCCTCATCTAGTGGAGAGGGAGATTTCATCTTTCAAGCTTCATTTTTGGGGGATTTGTGATCATTCAAGCATCATCAACATCATCTCTTCATCCCATCTTCCATTTCTTGCATTTGAGGTAATTTTGGGAGCATGGATAATTTTCTTGAATTTATGGTACAGATAGGGGTTTGCTATATGTTGGTTGATGTGTGTAATTGTTATTGGAAATATGTTTAGGAACTTTGAGCTCAAGTTGTATGCATTTATCTTGTGAATTATGGACATGGAGCATGAATGATGAAATGGGTTTCATTTGATAGATTCTTGATGATCTAATTTGGAAAAAGGTGTTTTTATGAATTGTTATTGATCTATTTGTATGCTAGTAGGTGTATATCATGATATTTGAGCATCTAAAGGTGTGTTTGATCCATTTTTGGGCGTTTGAGTTGTGGTACGTTCTTGTTCTGCTGTTATGCCCTGTTTTTCTGATGCGTGCTATTGACATGGGCGTGTCACTTTTCCCTTCTTCAGCATGACATGGGGGTGCTTGTTGGTCTGGTTTTGCTGTACCGTGACATGGGGGTGTCACGGTTTGCCTTGTATTGGTGACACCAGCGTGTCACCTTCTGATTTCATGCATTTTGTGGTTGCCTGCTACTGCACGTGCATGTGCTATATATATATTATATATAATGTAATATAATTACATAATTATATATGTTTAGTGAATATTAATTATTATTTGGATTGATTTGATTGAAAATGTGGGATTGTGAATTCGAATTAATGATTGAATGACTTGAATATATGATTTAAATTCCTTAATAGTGCACATGAACATTTTCATAACATAATTTTATCTTTTATATATTCATATCATGATCATTACATTGCCGAGCGTCTTATTTGGTCATATTGAGTCTCACTTCACCTTTCTTACACAGGTTTTGATCCAGTTGGAGACGAGGCCGGTCAGTGAGGCTCGTGTGTTCTACTTTTGCCGTTTAAGGTGGGTTTCTCTTCTATGTAGATATATGACCCTGTATATACCTTAAATGTGAAAGTTTTCGACCAAAATTAATATATATATAGACAGTCGTTTTAAAGAGTAAATGTTTTCAACGTAAAGCCTTATTTTATGAACCCTACCTAATGTTTTGGCGAGAAATGATTAATGCACGAATGGGACCCAGGGACTTAGTGTGAGTGGTTATCCGGGGAGGCACGGGCCGACGGTGATCCCTCACACTAGTTCCACCATTGAACGGCATAACCGGACCTCTTTAGGAGTTAGCGAGGAATGGACGCTGAGCGGCATCTTAGGAGTCATGTAACACCTTTTAGTCAATGAATGGGTGGTCGGGCCTTGCAAACCCACCACCAACCTGGAGGAAGAAGGTGTAAATGTTAATGAATGTGCATAAAAGAATGATTGCATGAAAAGAATGAATAAATGAATGTTTAAATGATTTACACAAGGTGTTGGCTGGAGATAATGCACGCCCACTCGCCGGGCCAATAATGACCTAATGTTAATGATTCGTTATAATCCCTTTTGATGATTTCTATTCACCCACTTGGGAAATTCTTTAAAAACCTCACTAGGGATTATAACTTGCATGTGATTGTTTAATTACCATCGTATATTATAATTACGCCCTGTTTTATATCCACCAGTCCCTTTTGGACTGAACCCGTTTGGTTTTCAGCTGTGTCGTGCAGGTGTCGAGGGAGCTAGGCGGGAATACGAGTCCTAGGTCTTGCATTCATCTCTAGCTCTATATTTTGGTTTTTACACTTGCATTACATTAATTATGTTTTGGTTTATGAGTACTTTACTTTTGATCCTTGTATATGATTATTGATATGGAGCGTATTTGTAATGCCCCGTTTTCCCGATAAGTCAGGTACGACGTCACGAGAGAGTTTAATTTAGTAATTTTGTGATTTATGTGACGTCGCATGTTAAGTGTGTCAACGTGAATTTATCTTCCTGAGCATGAGTTAATTTCTTTTGTGACCTTACTTGAGCATTTTCATGAATTTGGGGACTTAATTGCATTGGACCTAATTGAATAATTGTTATGGAATTGAACTTCATTGCATGACTTAAATAATGGAAGGATTTAATAGCAAATTGGCCAATTCTTTCTCCTTCGTAGCAGCATATCACGTAATGCATCTCCTTCATTCATATAAACATCACATACACTTTGTTCTTCCTTCCTCCTTCAACCGAACCAAAACCCTACCAAGAGAGGTGGGAGATTTCATCATTCAAGCATCATAATTGTGAGATTTAGGATCATTGGAGCATCATCAACAACATCTCTTCATCTCATCATCCATTTCTTTCATTTGAGGTAATTTTGGGACTTTGGTGAATTCTTGAATTTATGTGATAGATAAGGCTTGGCTTTGTATTGGTTAATGTGTGTATTTGTTATGGGATATATGTTTAGGAACTTTAAGCTTAAGTTATTTGCATTCAACTTGTTGATTATGGACTTGGAAGCATGAATGAGTATAGGGGTTTCATTTGATGATCTAATGTGGAAATATGTGTTTTATGAGTTGTTGTTGCTCTATATGTAACTTAGTATGTTTATTTCTTAGAAAGTATGCATTTGAACTTGATTTATTGGTGTTTTGGTTGTTGTTGTTGTTGTGGCGTTGCTACTCTGCTGCTGTGCCCTGTTTTTTCTGCTGCGCACAGTTGACACGGGCGTGTCAACTTTGCCTTGTACAGCGTGACACGGGGGTACAGGTTGGTCTGGGTTTTCTGTACCGTGACACGAGGGTGTCACGGTTTGCCTTGTTTTGGTGACGCGGGCGTGTCACCTTCTTTTCTCGCTTTTTTCCGCTGTACTGTGACACGGGGGTGTCACGGGTTGCCTTGTTTTGGTGACACGGGCATGTCACCCTCTGTTTTTCATGCTTATGTTGGCTGCATGCTACTGTACATGCATGGGTTTTATGTATACTGGTTACGCCTTAATTGTTATTTGGTTTAATTGTTATATGATTTAATTTCCTAATAGTGCACATGAATATAATCTTATCTTTTACATATTCATATCATGATTATTGCATTGCCGAGCGTCTATCTGGTCATTATTGAGTCTCCTCTCACGAGTACACATTGTTTCCTTTCTTGTCCAGTTCTTCTCCAGGGCGGAGATCATCGATTGAGTGAACACTTTCTTGCTCGTCGTTTTGTTCTGTTACTTGTCAGGTGAGGTTTAATTTCTAGATACATAGAACCCTTACAACCCCTATGTGACTATTTCGGCAAAAAGGTATCTATATATCTATAGTTTTCTAAACTCTATTGATTTTTCCACTGCTCTATTGAAATTGTACTGTATTGACTGATTGATTGATTGATTGACGGTTTTGGAGAGTATATTATACAACACTGTGGGCTCGAGGATAGTGACTTGAGCCTACCGAGGAAGCATGGGCTGACGGGTAACTCTAGCGCTATCCTCACTGAACTGGGATGACCCCTGAATCCACTAGGAGATTAGTGGAGGAAGGAGTTCCGGGCTTAGGGAATCATGAACCCTCTGCCCGGACTGACTGGATGGCGGGGCCTTGCAATCCCCCATCACCCGGAGGAAGAAGGATGGACTAAAACTGTTAATTGTGCACTGTAAATAGATTGCTTGATCACCCAATCACTTAATAACTGAATGAGTGTACACAGTCGGAGAAAGGTTGGAGATTTTCCCTCACTCGCCGGGCCACTGATTGATTGATTGAAATTGACGGAAGTGTGTAATCTGATAGTTGTAATCTCGGGCGAGTTCTATGTATTTTTGAACCTATTTCGTTTTCTGTTATAAAACCTTACTCGAGGTTACGACTTGCATGTTATCTGCGCTTATATATTATTATGCCCCTCGCTCAGTCTTGTGGAGACTGACACCTCACTTTTCAGTTTTGCAAGTGGTGTGCTAGGCAGGTGTCAGAGTTCCAGTCCCTCCACTTACACTCACTGCATATTGTATTTTAATTACTGTATTGAATTTGCTACTAGATTAGTATGCTATTTATTGAATTTGTAGAACCTGTGTTTACTTTCCTTGAACTTGCATTCATTTTATTGATAATGTTTAGGTAATTGCCTTACTTCCGCGCCTTGGTCATTGTTGAATGTTTTCGGGTTAGATTCTGCCTAGCTAGGACTGTCTTTTCATTGTCTTCCGTTTGCTGTGAGTTTAGTTCATGTATGGATCATTCCATTTCATATGTGGACCGAACTCACAGTGCGGGGGATGTAGTGCTCACGTCACGGGGTGCTACAGTATTTGTTTTGAGCCATGACGACAATTGGTGATGTATATGACTTATTTTGGATCTGTGATGCTCATTGTTTATATATATGGTATATGTTCGTTTATTGCTTCCGCTTTAATGTTTTATGTTGTTTTATGGTTCAAGGGTTAGTCCCGCCTAGCTTAGAGTATGTGTTTGTCCCCGTTTGCCGTGATTTGGCTCGAGTATGGATCGTCCATTTCATATTCGGGTCGGGTCTCGGTGCGGGGGATGTGACACCTTGCGCTCGGGTGTTACATCCTTAAGTGGTATCAGAGCTTAGGGTTGCAAAACCCGGGCTTTCGTGTTGTGTGAGTCAGTCTAGGTCGTTCGGCTTAGGGACTACTTGACAATGTGTTGCATATGCATCTCTTTTGTGCTTAATTGATTTAAATTTTGAAATTTGATTGAATTAATCGCATTAACATGCATAAACTAAAAATAACATCTATTGTTAGTGTTTATTGACAGGATGCCTCAACGTAGACATCGAGATAGATCTCCAGGGCAACGTCATCATCGTGATCGTACTCCTACACCTCCACCTCCACAACCACCACCGGCAGAGGCCTTTGTTAATTCAGTTATCAATATCATAGATCAAAGGCTACGAGATTATGTACCACCAGCACCTCCAGCACCACATGCACCTGCCGTACCGCCCGAGGCACCACTTTCTGTTATACTTAGGGAGTTTCAGAATCAAAGACCTCCCAAGTTCTTCAAGGGAAATGATATGTAGGCGGAAATGTGGCTGAAGGAAGTTGAGAGGGTATGGGAGCTCATTCCATGTGAGTCCCGAGAGAAGGCTCGATGCACCATCACTTTGATACAAGGGGAAGCCTACTCTTGGTGGGAAAGCACACGGATTGTATTGGAAGCAGCTGGAGAAGAGATCAATTGGGAAGTATTTACAAGGGAATTCAAGAATAAGCTCATCCATCCCGCATCCCGGACTCGAAGGCTTAGGGAATTCACCGAATTGAAGCAAGGAGTGAGGTCTGAGGGCCACTGCCTGAAAGGAGATCTGGTTCGATTAGCTATCTTTTTTTAAGGCTATGCAGTTTGTCCATGGGCTTCGACCGGATATCCACACAGCTCTAGAGGCAGTTAATACGAGCACTTGGGCGAAGGCTACTTCAAAAGCCTTAAAGGTTGAAGATTCTGTGAATGCTAGGAGGCCAGTCTATCGCCAGGGACAGGGATCAGGATCCGGCTCGGGATTTAACAAAGGAAAGAGGCTGATGAATGTACCAGCTCCCCCACAAAAAGGGCCTTTCAAGAAGCCGAGAATTGGAGGTCAGATTGCACCCGTTCCACATCCACCTCAGGCTCCACCGGCTACTAAAGGATCTCGCAATGAACAGCCACCGTGTACTTATTGTGGATGGCCAACTCATTCTTATAACAATTGCCGGAAAAGATGGAAGTTGTGTTTGATTTGCGGGAAAGGAGATCATATGGCTTTTGCATGCCCGGACAAGATTCCAGGATATCAAGCTGGAGCTCAGAGACCGATGATTCAGGCACGAGCTTATACCCTTGAGAGCGAGGAGCAGAATGTCGAGGTTGATCCAAACGCCGTGGTGGAAGGTACCGTTTGCATTCATAACACGAGCATTCATGCATTATTCGATCCGGGTGCCACGCATACTTTTATATCTTCTGATCTATGTGCCTCTCTGTGCCTACCTGTTAATTGCTCAAATTCCTGTTATTTTGTGAGTTCGCCTCTTGGAGGTAGTTTGCAGACAGATCGGGTTGTCAGGGGTTGTTCAGTTTTGATAGAGGGGAAAGATTATCCGGCAGATTTCATTGTTATGCCTATGAAGAAGTATGGGGTAATCTTCGGGATGGATTGGTTGTATCGGCACCGGACCGAAGTTGATTGTTTTAATAAGAAGATAAAGTTGGGTGAAGAGTTGATTGGAGAAGTTGGGTCGAAGAACCTACCTTTATTGTCGTTTATGGAAGCTCGCAAGTTGGTAAAGGTTGGAGCCACGGGATTTATTGCCTATCTCCTTAATAAACCAAAGGATCAATCAAGTTTTGAGGAGACGGCCGTAGAAAAGGAATTTCCCGATGTATTTCCAGAAATTTTGGGTTCTCTACCACCGGATCGGGAGATCGAATTTGTTATTGATTTATATCCGGGATCAGAACCTTACTCCAAGATTCCTTATAGAATGGCTCCGGCAGAGTTGAAGGAGTTGAAGATTTAACTCGAGGAATTACTCAGGAGTGGATATCTCCGACCGAGTTCATCTCCGTGGGGTGCTCCGGTCCTCTTTGTCAAAAAGAAAGATGGGTCGTTGAGGATGTGTATAGATTATCGGGAGCTTAATCGGATGGCTATCAAGAATAAGTACCCGTTGCCCCACATTGAGGATTTATTTGATATGCTGCAAGGTTTAAGAGTTTATTCGAAATTGGATTTAAGGCAAGGCTACTACCAGTTGAAAATCCGGGAAGAGGATATACCAAACACAGGATTTAATACCCGGTATGGGCATTATGAGTTCGTAGTGATGCCTTTTGGTTTAACAAATGCCTCTGCAGCATTTATGGATATGATGCATCGGATTTTTCAGCCCTATTTGGATAAATTCGTAGTAATGTTCATTGATGACATTCTCGTGTATTCAAAGACTCCGGAAGATCATGCTAGGCATCTCACTTTGGTATTGGAGACTTTGAGAGAGCACCGGTTGTATGCGAAGTTTAGTAAGTGTGAGTTTTGGATCGACCGGGTTGCTTTTCTAGGGCATATTATTTCAAGTAAGGGTTTGGAAGTTGATCCTTCAAAGATCGAGACGGTTATTCAGTGGCAGAGTCCGAAGAATGCTTCCGAGGTTAGAAGTTTCTTGGGATTGGCAGGTTATTACCGAAGGTTTGTGAAGGATTTTTCGAAGATAACCGGTCCTTTAACCCGATTGACTAAGAAGGAAGCTAAATTTGAGTGGGACAAGGCATGTGAAGCTAGTTTCCAACTCTTAAAGGAAAAATTAACCACTGCACCGGTATTAGCACTTCCCGAGGGCACTGAAGGATACATGGTTTGTACGGACGCCTCGAAAGAATGGTTGGGATGTGTTTTGATGCAGAAGGGTAGGGTGATAGCTTATGCCTCGAGGAAATTGAAGGATCATGAACAGAATTATCCCACTCATGATCTCGAGCTTGCAGCAGTGATCTTCGCTTTGGGAAAGTGGAGATACTATCTTTACGGAGTTTCTTTTGCTTTTTCGACCACAAGAGCCTCCAGTATTTGTTTTCTCAGAAGGAATTAAACAAGAGACAGAGGCGTTGGATGGAGATGTTGGCGGATTATGAGTGTACGATTCGATACCATCAAGGAAAGGCCAACGTGGTCGCGGATGCGCTTAGTAGGAAAGCTAGCGTGTCAAGTGTTAAGGTGGAAGTTGAGGATGAATCTGAGTTTTTTAAGCTGAGAGCTAGTATTCGGAATATTACGGTTCAACCGGACCTTCAGCAGAGATTGTTTGAAGCTCAAAGAGTGGACTCCGAAGTTCAGAGGTTGGTGCAGAAAGCTAGAAATGATTCAGAGAGTCCGTTCGGATTTGATGACACCGGGCTTCTAAGGTTTAAGAACAGAGTTGTCGTTCCGGAAGAGTTGAAACGGTTGATATTGGAAGAAGCTCATCGATCAGGGTATTCGATACATCCCGGGGGAAATAAGATGTATAAGGACTTAAAGAAATTTTATTGGTGGAATGGACTTAAGCGGGATGTAATCAACTTCTTGAGATATTGCTTGACTTGCCAAGTGGTGAAAGCAGAGCATCAGAAGCCATTGGGGCTACTTCAACCGTTACCTATCCCAGAATGGAAATGGCAGCAAGTGGCGATGGATTTTGTTACGGGTCTTCTACGAGTGAAAGGTGGTTTAGATGGAATTTGGGTAATAGTGGATCGATTAACGAAATCGGCGTATTTTCTTGCTATTCGGATGTCGGATAAGGTGAATAAATTAGCTAAGAAGTATGTGGATGAAATTGTCCGACTTCATGGAGTACCGGTTAGAATTGTATCAGATCGGGATCCGAGGTTTACTTCTAGATTTTGGCAAGAATTGCAAAGGAATCTGGGCACAAAGCTTCAATTCAGCACACATTTCCATCCTCAGACGGACGGGCAATCGGAGAGATTAATTAAATATTTGGAGGATATGTTGAGAGCATGTGCATTGGACTTTTTGAGTTCGTGGAACGAGCAATTACCTTTGATTGAATTCGCCTATAATAACAGCTTTCAAGCATAGATAGAAATGGCTCCATATGAGGCTCTCTACGGACGGAAATGCAGGTCACCGTTGTTCTTTGATTTGGAAGAATGGAATTGGACGAAGGAAGAGGGTGTGAAACGAGGAGAGAAAAAGGAAAAACCCTCTAAGGCCATGCAAGAGGCAATTGATAAGGTTCAAATAATCAGACAACGGATGAAAGCAGCCCAGGACAGACAGAAAATGTAACACCCCGCTCATCCGACGTATAAGGTACGCCACATTCAAACTTTATTATGTGTCTAATTATATTATTTTGTGTTTTGTCTGGCCCTATTTTGAACTCTTTTAGAGTTTAGGGGCCTGTTTGTAATTTTCTCTTTTTTAGGGGTTATTCGGTCATTTCTCGTTCGGTCGAGAGTTCGACCTCTTTGACCCCTCTTTTGCGTTCGGGACATCGAGACAAGTCCGTAGACTCTAAGTTTGCCCCATTCTGACTTCGTTAGCCCGTTCTTCCGATCGTTTTTGCGTACGAGGACCCGAGATATATACCCCGGATCCTCGTTTTGCGTGCCAGAATTTCAGATCCAGCCTCAGTCGTCTTCTCCAGCGATCAGTTACTGTTCACACACAGTGGAGGTGTAATTACACACATTAGCTCGTTCTCGCTCGTTTCTCGACGGAATTCGAAGTGTGAGTAGTGGAAATTTATCAGCTCGACGAGCCCGTCACGATGGTATAAGAATCACGGCCTGAAAACCAACTGTGGTGGCGCTACGGCAGAGCAGCGACGGAACGAACACCCGCCACTTCGCCGCCACTTCGCGGCGTTCTCCGACTTTTTTCCTCAGACACGCGCCACCCCACCTGAACAAGGAACTCCCGGCGCAACTCCAGTGTTAACAGCGCGGCCATTGGTGGCTGGACGGCGGCTCACGCGCCGCCTGAAGTGGTCGCGGCGGCGGCGCGTCACTGTAGTGGCTCCTCCCGTGGCTTTTCGGTAACTTTTTCCGACGAACTTCAACGGTTTCCAGTGTTTTTCGGGCTCCTGGTTCCATTTCCGGCATTGGCTTGGCAAGGAAGTGATCGAAAATGGGATTTTCCGGCAAGGTAGCAGCAGCGCAGCTTTGGGGTAACGGTTCGGCCATTTTCCGGCCGGTTTTGGTGGTGTTCCCTTTACAAAAGTTGCTTGGAATAATGGAACATAACGGATGGCATCGGCGGCGTTCCAGGAACTGGCCGTTGGCGGCGGACCGGTGGTGAACCAGTGGTGAACCGGCCTGGATCGGCGGCTTCTTTTTCCGGCGATTTTTCCGGCGATTTGACTTGGGGCTTTTGTAGGGCTCGTTACGGGCTTTCCAACGGTATGCTCGGATTTCATTTTCGTTTCGCGGTTTGTATTTAATTTCAGTTTTCGTCCTTGGAATTTGGTTCGGTTTTTCGTCAACGAAGTCCGACGTGTTTGCTATTTGCTGAAATTAGTTGAGGCTTTTGTCAAGCAGGCCGAGGCGCACGTTTCTGTCCTTCCGGGGATTTTTCCGACCACCGGAGACGGTGTTCCGGTGGCGGCCGGTGACTGTTCGGCCGGCTGCGGTGGCGGCATTCCGGCGACCTTCGGACAGCAAGTTCCTCTCGTTGTGGTGAGTTCAACGCCACTTTCCGTTCGTCAATTGGATGCCCGGTTGATTTATTGCGATTTATTTTGTATAATATGAATATTTGGAATTAATTGTTTTAATTGCAATAAATTGTGTATTGTTGTATTTGTCGATCAATATGTATGCCAACGGATATAAAATCATGTATTAAGTGAAATGTGATATGTATGAATATATTGATTCGCAAATTGGACCCCGATATGTTGAATTCATGCTATTTGTTTAAACTTGAAGGGGTGTATGTGTAATTTCACTAAACATATAAATTGTATGATTTCAATTAATCCTTGTCGATTGATAAACAATTATGCTGATTATGATTTCGATTAAGATAAATTATTATGGTTAAGCTTGAAGCTTTTTTTAATTAGTCTAATCACTTAAATTGAAATAATCCTATTATGCGATATATGAATTGTATGAAACTTATATGATTAAATTAGAACGTTTGCACTTAGGAAATACGTTATTCATACGAATATAAATTGGTTATTTGATATATGAATTTATATGAAATAATGTGACATGCATTGCCTTTCCATTTTGTTTATTTAAATTAGTTGTGCTTAAGAACATCTCTTGATCTACTTTATGAATATGTTGAGTTATGCGATATTTTATTTTACAAGTAATTAGTATGATTATGAGCTTGGCTTATGTGATTGCATTTCTTAAGTACTTGAGCATGTGCCGTGCGTCTTTATATGGTTGTCTGAGTCTGAGTCTGAGTTTTGGTTCTGTGTTTTGTGTGATCAGTTGGTACAGGTGCACCCGGGGTGGTGACTTGTGGTCGTGCAGGTTCCGGGGTGGACCATTTGCTTTTGGGTTGGCTTCGTTTGGTACCAGGTGAGGGTGTTTTCATTCTAGTTATATATTAAACCCTACAACCCTTATGTGAAAAGCTTTGGCCAAAACCTTATGATTATATATATGTTACTTTTAAAGTAAAGTCATCGAGTAAATATTGATCGAGTAAACCCTTTCAAATGAATTATGAAATATGTTATGTTTCTTATGAAATGAAATATTTTGGCGAGATTATGCATGTATGATATGTTCACGGGCCCAGGAATTCAGTACATGTGGCTATCCGGGGAGGCAAGGGCCGACGGTGATACCATGTGCTGATTCCATTTATGTTTAACGGCGGTACCGGACGTCGCCAGGAGATTGGCGGGGAAAGGGAGCTGAGTGCCATCTGGGGAGTCATGTAACCCCTTTTGGTCAATGATTGGATGGTTCGGGCCGATCACCCGGAGGAAGAAGGTTGGAACTTATTTATGATTATGATTATGATTATGTTATGATTGATGGGCACCGTGCGGGAAGGCCGGGACACGGATTGCCCAAACGAATATGTTTAGGATATGATATATGATTTGTGTGTATTATGATATATTGCATGATCACCTATTTAATGTATCAATGATATTTGTCGTACACGGTCGGAGTTTGGTTGGAGATGATGCACGCTCACTCGCCGAGCCTTTATGTTTATGCATGAATTATGAACTTAATGAATTTAATATGAATAGTCGTAAAGTCTGAGCATTGTTGAGTCATTCTTTTGCCCTTTTTGGGAACTAACTTTAAATAAAACCTTGCTCGGGATTTATGACTTGCATGTGCATGTTTTTATATATATTTATCGCTCCTGCTCACTCAGTCTTCTAGAGACTGACCCTCCCCCTTCTTTTCCACTTTTCAGTTCTTGCAGGTTTGAGCTAGGCGGCCTTGAGTCGGGTTTGTTGAGTCTGTGTCGGTCTGTTTGATTTGTTAAATACCTTGTTTTGATTTGGGTAGGACACTATGTATATGATATGTATATATTATGCAGGTTGGTACTCATGATTTGGATGTATGAATTTCGGGACAGGTTAGGATAGGTGCTCGGTTTAGATGAACCCGTTTTGATTATATGTTTGATCGGGACAGGTTTCTAGGACAGTTGAACCCGTTTAGCTGATGTTGAGTTACTTTTTGAAATATATGAATTATGATTGCTGATTAAGGTTTTTGAGAATTCATATTTTGTATCGCTTCCGCATTCAGGTCTTGCATATTTGCGCTTGTACAGGGTTTAGGTACCGCCTAGCTTAGGTTGGGTTTTGTTTGTCACCCGTTCGCTGTGACTTGGTGCGTGTGCGGACTTTCCATTTCGTACACGTGTCGGGCCATAGTGCGGGGGTGTGGTGCCCCATCGCTTGGGGTGCTACAGAAAAGCTATGCCGATCACCGAAGGAAAGATATTAAGTTTGAGGTTGGAGATAGGGTATTCTTGAAAGCCTTACCTCGTAAGGGATTTTCGAGGATTGGAAAAGGAGGGAAATTGAATCCTCGGTATCTAGGACCGTATGAGATTTTGGAGAAAATTGGAGATACGGCCTACCGTTTGGACCTACCCCCGAGTTTGACCGGAATTCATAATGTATGTCATGCGTCTCAGCTTCGGAAATATTATCCGGATGAATCGGAAGTTATCCCCGTTGAAGAAGTGGAGTTAGAACCGAATCTCAGCTTCGTTCAGAAGCCGATTAAGATATTGGATCGTAAATTTCAAGAGCTTCGAAATCGGCAGATCCTACTAGTTAAAGTGTTATGGAGGAGTGATAAAACGGAGGAGGCTACATGGGATACGGAAGATAAGATGAAAAGATTTCATCCCGAGTTGTTTTCGGGCGATCAATGAATCCGAGGACGGATTCTTTTAAGGGGGAGAGGTTGTGACACCCCAATAATTCGGCCGTACAGGTATGACGTAATTGTTTACCAAATTGCGCGAAATAATTATTTATACGTGGTTATATATTTAATTTAATTTAAATATATTAAATGTGTATATATATGTTAATTATGTTAATTATTATATCCTAAGTTATTTAATATTAAGAATTTTTGTGAATTCATATCAATTGATATTTATTGCATAAATCGAACTTGATTGCAATGTGAATTAATTTCCCGAACTTGACTTCATTTCGTTGTGACCTTATTTGATCATTTCATGAACTTTGAGGACTTAATTGTATTGGACTTAATTGCTCATTTGTTATGGAATTGAACCTAATTGTATAACTTAAATAATGGAAGGACTCAATAGCAATTTGGCCATTTCTTCTTGATACATAGCAGCATATTACGTTCCATTCCTTTCCTTCTTTCATACAAACATTACATACACTTGCTCTTGCTTCCCTTGTAAACCGAGCCAACCCTCATCTAGTGGAGAGGGAGATTTCATCTTTCAAGCTTCATTTTTGTCGGATTTTTGATCATTCAAGCATCATCGACATCATCTCTTCATCCCATCTTCCATTTCTTGCATTTGAGGTAATTTTGGGAGCATGGATAATTTTCTTGAATTTATGGTATAGATAGGGGTTTGCTATATTTTGGTTGATGTGTGTAATTGTTATTGGAAATATGTTTAGGAACTTTGAGCTCAAGTTGTATGCCTTTATCTTGTGAATTATGGACTTGGAGCATGAATGATGAAATGGGTTTCATTTGATAGATTCTTGATGATCTAATGTGGAAAAAGGTGTTTTTATGAATTGTTATTGATCTATTTGTATGCTAGTAGGTGTATATCATGATATTTGAGCATCTAAAGGTGTGTTTGATCCATTTTTGGGCGTTTGAGTTGTGGTACATTCTTGTTCTGCTGTTTTGCCCTATTTTTCTGCTGCGTACTTTTGACACGGGCGTGTCACTTTTCCCTTCTTCTGCATGACACGGGGGTGCTTGTTGGTCTGGTTTTGCTATACCGTGACACGGGGGTGTCACCTTCTGATTTCATGCATTTTGTGGTTGCATGCTACTGTACGTGCATGTGCTATATATATATATATATATATATATATATATATATATATATATAATATAATGTAATATAATTACATAATTATATATGTTTAGTGAATATTAATTATTATTTGTATTGATTTGATTGAAAATGTGGGATTGTGAATTCGAATGAATGATTGAATGACTTGAATATATGATTTAAATTCCTTAATAGTGCACATGAACATTTTCATAGCATAATTTTATCTTTTATATATTCATATCATGATCATTGCATTGCCGAGCGTCTTATTTGGTCATATTGAGTCTCACTTCACCTTTCTTGCACAGATTTTGATCCAGTTGGAGACGAGGCCGGTCAGTGAGGCTCGTGTGTTCTCCTTTTGCCGTTTAAGGTGGGTTTCTCTTCTATGTAGATATATGACCCTGTATATACCTTAAATGTGAAAGTTTTCGACCAAAATTAATATATATATAGAGAGTCGTTTTAAAGAGGAAATGTTTTCAACGTAAAGCCTTATTTTATGAACCCTACCTAATGTTTTGGCGAGAAATGATCGAATACACGAATGGGGCCCAGGGACTTAGTGTGAGTGGCTATCCGGGGAGGCACGAGCCGACATGATCCCTCACACTAGTTCCACCATTGAACGGCGTAGCCGGACCTCGTTAGGAGTTAGAGAGGAATGGACGCTGAGTGCCATCTGGGGAGTCATGTAACCCTTTTGGTCAATGAATGGGTGGTCGGGCCTTGCAAACCCACCACCAACCCGGAGGAAGAAGGTGTAAATGTTAATGAATGTGCACAAAAGAATGATTGCATGACAAGAATGAATAAATGAATGTTTAAATGATTGACACAAGGTGTTGGTTGGAGATAATGCACACCCACTTGCCAGGCCAATAATGACCTAATGTTAATGATTCGTTATAATCCTTTTTGATGATTTCTATTCACCCACTTGGGAAATTCTTTAAAAACCTCACTAGGGATTATAACTTGCATGTGATTGTTTAATTACCGTCGTATATTATAATTACGCCCTGTTTTATACCCACCAGTCCCTTTTGGACTGAACCCGTTTGGTTTTCAGTTGTGTCGTGCAGGTGTCGAGGGAGCTAAACGGGAATACGAGTCCTAGGTCTTGCATTCGTCTCTAGCTCTGTATTTTGGGTTTTACACTTGCATACACTAATTATGTTTTGGTTTATGAGTACTTTACTTTTGATCCTTGTATATGAATATTGATATGGAGCGTATTTGTTTTGAGCCATGACGGCAATTGACGAGGGGAGTGCTAATGCTTCTCAGACCCTCAGGACACCGTTTCCCAACTAAACCTCCTGGTGGGTCCCGGTACATCCTATTCATACAGATGGAGACTACGTGTAACGCCCGAAACAAGAGGCGCCACATCCCCCGCACTATGAGCCTGATCCACATATGAAATGGAGAGTCCATCCATGAACCAAGCTCACAGCGAACGGGGACACACTCACTCACTAGGCTAGGCGGGAGCTAAGAATTTAAAACCGAATAAACAATTATCAAAAGAAATAAACAAATACAGAAGCAATGCAGATAAATTCATTCCAATAAAACAGAACAACGGGTTCAACTAACATAGATACCTAGTCCCGAATTTCATACACAAATGATAAAATAATCATAATCATACAATGCTCCTACATGATTGAGTTACAATGAAAGTGTGTGACAAGACTCAACTTGACCAAAAGACTTGACAACACGACTCCCCGCCTAGCACTCCAAACCTGCAAGAAAACTGAAAACAATCCGGGTTCAGTCTATAGGAGACTGGTGGGTATAAAATAGGGCAAATAGAATAATAATAATATAACAGAATTTAAACACACCCACATGCAAGCTATAATCCCGTACGAGGTTTTATTAAATGTTTCCCTAGTGGGTGAAAGCAAAGGAAAACAACGCTCGGGATTACAACGATCCATTTCATAATTTCATATTCATAATCATTCATGGGGTCAATACATGAGCCCGGCGAGAGGGCGAATTCTCCAACCTTCTCCTCGTGTGTGAATTAATTAATTCATTCATCATTCAATCATTCATTAGTGATCATATCACATTCATTCATTCGTTCATGCATTCGTTCATTAGCATACATTCATAATCATATCATAAAATAAGTTCCAACCTTCTTCCTCCGGGTGGTGGACGGGTTAGCAAGACCCGACCACCTCATACATTGACCCAGGGGGGTACATGAATCCCCCAAGGGCGCTCAGCTACCATTCCACGCTAATCTCCTAGCGAGTTCAGGTCTCTGTTAAATAGTTGGGACTAGTGCACGGGGATCACCGTCAGCTCGAGCTTCCCCGGATAGCCACGTACACATAGTCCCGGGCCCCATTAAACATTGTGTTCACTGATCTCGGCAAAACATTGGGTAAGGGTTCATGAAAGAAAGGCTTACGTTTGAAATCATTTACTCGAGAAAATACTCTGTATACGTAGTAAATATATTTTGGCTTAAAACTTTACACGTTGGTTTATATAGGGTCGTTTTAGCTAATAGAAGAGAAACCCACCTGTTACACCTTACCGACAATACCAAAAGAAAGAAAGACTTGAGGTGTCCTATGAACCCGACATATCTCCGCCCTAGAGAAAACTGTACACAAGACGATACAATGCATTTGTGAGACTCAAGACTCTAAATGAACCATATATGACGCACGATAATGCAATGAATGTCTTATGATATGCATACGAGAGGAAGTCATGTCTTGGAGATGCATTAAGGCACATAATCAATCATTTCATTCATTCTTGGGGCTTTCATAGTCACTTGAGTTCATATCTCCCATGTATAATATTAAATCCATCTATTAATTCCGAACAAAGATCATAACCCATATTTCAACAAGTATACAATTCATATGAATAATAAAAGAAAAGATAAATACACAAGTAGGGTTCATATTGACAGCAAAGATCCATATGTGCACGTACTTGGAGCATTGACGACATATTAAATCATAACTCGTAAAATATTCCACGAAAAATAACAAAAGTTCATATCACACAAGATAATACATGTTAGCATAGCATAAAAGTCATAAAAGAGGTGTAGGAAGATCAAACAAACGAAGAAAAATGGAATCGGAGTAACAAAAACAGGCTGGACAAAATCCACCCCCATGGGGAAAAAATCCACCCCCATGGATCTGGTCCAGTCCCACTGCCTCAAATCCACCCCCGCGGATTTTTCCAAAGGAAAAATCCACTCTCATGGATTCAGGTCAGTGGCGAAAAAAACACCCAACAAGAAGGGAAAAACTCAGTTAAACCATATAAACATCAAATTAACACACATAGGTAAGTTAGGGTAGCAAATATTCATGCATTTCAATCCATTAAGACAACCAAATATGCAATAAATCAAGCAAGGAAAGAATATGGAACAAGTTCATGCAAACTCTTCACTTTTCACAAATGGCAAAGTCATGGATCCTAATCCACTACCCAAACTAAGTTCATACATATCACATATGATGTGTTAGGAATAAAATACATGCTTCATACCAAAAGAATTCAAAAAGCAAGCTAGAATCATCCATTTCTCCCAACCCGTCACTATTCATGCCATATGCCCAAACATGCTCAAATCTTGGAGAGATCATGAAATATGGAACTTAAAATGATTACCAAGTGATACACAACACAAATATGAGTTTAACTTTCAATTTGGAGAAGAAAAGGTGGGGAGATGAGCTCAAAACTCCCATGGCCAAAAAGGGTTTCTTCTTCTTCTTCTTTTCTTCCTTCTTCTCCTTCTCTCCCCATAAAACTGAAAATATCTAAGTGTGGGGGGGTTAGGGTGTCGGTTTGGGGTAGAAAAGGGTGAGGGAGAGAGTGTTCAAGTGGGCTAGGGTCAATGGATAGGGTGGTCTAGGTGCGTAATAATAGGTCCGTGACTTAGGTATAGTCTTGATCGGTCAATTTAAGCGCGAGTTGCTCGTTCCGGTTTAAATTTGAGGATCTAATTGGTCTTAGAAAAATATGAGGCTTATCCCATTGTCTCTGATTCGTCGATTCGGATCTAATGGAGGTGACGGAACTCGATTTCGAGTTCCCGAGCTCAAGATATGCCGCCCGGAACACAAGGTACGCTAAATGCTCTTTAGCCCCCTTTTCGGTTTCGATCACACAAACGAACACAAAACTCAAACATGCAAGAACAAAATCATGCAACGAGCAAATAAACATGATCTTAAAGCACATAATTCACTCATGCCAAGAATCCACGAAAAACAGAAATCAAATCGAATAAGAACGACACTCAAACAAGAGCATATACGCAAATACGATCAAGTATTCATAATTAAACAATAAAACTTAACAAAAGAATCCATAATTAAAAAAATCATATATAATTAATTAAATTTCGCACTTTAGTAACCACATACATCAAGCTTAAATCACAGAACTGGGGCGTTACACTACGCACAGGTTAAAACCCCCGACGGCCCGATACCGGCTCCTTACCCGCAGCTTCTGGGGCCCCAGAACAGAACATACGCCAATCTTTCATGCCAATCTCGCTACAGAATCAGAATAGAATAGGTTTTCCCAAAAGGCTTACATATGCCTTCATAATAGTTTTACAAAACCAAAGGTGGTTCATAAGATCATACCCATATCATAACCAACACATACTAGATCATATGTATAAGATATACTCACATGCGGGGATTGAAATCATGACATTAAGGCCATAGGTCAATAACTATACAAAATCCTAAACCTCACCTGAGAAGCGACGAGACACAAGAATTAAGGAGACGGATGCACTCGATCGGGTTGTCTCCACCCTGGAGATCACTGACCAAAAAGGAAACGCAAAATACTCATGAGACACGACTCAAACATGAACCACATAGACGCACGGCAAGGATCATGAGATGCTATGACACGAATCCAAGAATTATAAAATTGTATGCTATGTAGTGAACGTAGCCATGTGCACAATTAATATCCCTCTTAAACAAAAAGCATATAATCAAAATGCATTTGCAGTAAGTAATTAACATCGGCACCTTCGATACCATTCAAAATGAGTAAAACCATTAACCCAGATCATGTTGTGCAAATAACGCTAATAAAAGCAAAACAATCACATAACAGACACAATAGTTCCAAGTCATTTACAATAAGTATTCTAAGTGTCATATTAATAGACAGGGATCAATCTAGTAACTTCCCTATTTAGCCCATGTAGCGCCCCAACGGAGGGCCCCACATCCCCCTGCACCAGGACCGAACCCGCATATGAAATGGAGAGTCCATACACGAGCCGAATCACAGCGAACGGGGACTCACTCACACACTAGGCTAGGCGGGAGCTAGAACTTGAAACCAAACAAACAAAACTCACGAATTAAATGCAAGTTCGAAGGCATACATATAATCAATCACGAGGTTATCGGAAACGATCACAAACCTGGGTACCTAATCCTGACAAATTAAAACATAAATCATAATCTCAAATACACGGGTTCCAATATCATTAGAAGTCTGTCCCGAAACAATATCATATACTCGATCAAGGGACTTAACAGACTCGACTCCCCGCCTAGCACACCAAAACCTGCAAAAGCACTGAAAACAAAGTCGGGTTCAGTCTATAAGAGACTGGTGGGTATAAAACAAGGCATAACATATATAATATCGCATAATTTAAACACCCACACATGCAAGCTGTAATCCCGTGCGAGGTTTTTAAGATATTTCCCAAATGGGTAAAACAAAGGAAAACAACGCTTGGGATTACAACCATCAAATTCGTACATTCCATTCATAGGGTTTCATGGCCCGGCGAGAGGGCGTGCATAATCTCCAACCTTCTCCTCGTGTGTGCATATAAATTCAGTCTTTTCATTAGTGATCTGTAACGCCCCGGTTTTTCATTTATACTAATGTATCGTATTTGTTTATAAATTGCCCAATTAAATTATTTAATTATGTGATTAATTGGTTAAAAGTGTTTTAAATATTTAATTTTATTATAAATTGTTATTATTTCATTTATTTTATTTTACTTAATGTTTTATTTCGTTAATTAAGTGAATTAATTGTTAATTAAGCGTTTCGTGTTAATTAAACCATAACATTAATTAGCTGAATTAATTTATATAATTCCATTGACTTGAATTTTATTTAGGTATGGAGTTTAATTTATTTAGCTTTAAATTTTATTATGCATGAAATTATTTGAGGTTATGTGCATGGTGGTCTAATTATGCATCGTTCTTATATGAAATGGTATCGAAATGTCGTGGAAACGTAGCATGTCGTAAATATATGTGTTATGAACGTGCCTACTTGCTCGGTTTATGTTTTCGAATTCATATGACGTGTTAACGAATTTAATTTGATTTGTGGAACCAAATCGGGGGCTAACAAGCAATTAGCGAACTCTTGGTTCCGTATGTGATATCTTGAGCTCGGGAACTCGGATTCGAGTTCCGTCAACTTCGATGAACTTGCAACGAAAATTCGAGTTTAGTGAACTTAGCCTTATATTTTTCCAAAGTCATTTGGATCCCCGAAATTCAACCGAAACATGACACGGAAGCCTAAACTGCCATATTTTATTAAAAGAGCCATTACTTATTCAAATCTTGACCAAATTAACCATGGTTTGAGCCTATGGAACCCTAACTCAACCCTCTAATAGCCCCTGATCAGTCTTAACCGAACCAACCCTCACACATAAAGAAAAATCAGCCAAAACATTCTGCTCTCCAGAAAATCCCGTAACCTTGCACACCTTGGAGATTTCGGAGCTCAAATCTCTTCCGTCTTCCATCCAATCATCAAGGTGAGTTTAGGGTTGTGATATACATTCAATATGTGTCATTTTAAGCTATGCATCCCCAATTTTGAGCATGCGAGCATGGGATTTTGAAGAGATGAGGAAATAGTTAGGTTTTGACTCTATTATTGAATTCATGATTTAGATCCTGTTTTCTTGAGAAATTGGGCGTGAAATCTGACCACTTCAGCTCCTAGTATGTATATTTGAACTTGAATTTGATGTATGTTCAATGTATGTGATCCCAACATTGTTGAACTTCATGAAACTTGAAGGTTTATGCATGAAATTTCTGCTCTTAGTAGGAGCTGCTGCTGCTGCATTTAGGACTGTAATTTGCTGTCAATTGCTGCTCTTTTCCACCTTGTATGTTGCTTGGTTGATTGGACTTGTTGTGAGAGAGCTTCTGCTCTGTTTTGTTCCCGTTTTTGCTCTGTTCTTGGCTGTAAATTGTTGATGTTTGCTGCTGTCAATCGCTGTTCTTTTCATCGTTTAGTTGCTATCCATTTTCAGTCGATTTGTAGGAGTAAGTGAACTGTTTTGCTGCTGAGTTTAGTCGCTTGAATGCCTGCTACCTTCTGCTGTAAATTAGTGCCAAGAAACAGGGGATTTCTTTGTTTAGGTTGCTGCTGCGCTTCTGTAATCCAACTCCCCGGCCGGGGAGATTTTCATACATGAAAGTACCCGGCCGGGTACCTCCTCTATGCAGATTAATTGCCGCTTTCCCTTATTGTTGTATGTGTGTGTAGATATATGTATATATATATGATCTGTGTGTGTGTGTATAACGTATGCATGCATGTAATTATATAACATATGCTATGCATGAAAATGTTTATATAATATATGTTGTTCATGCATGATTTGTGTGTTACGTGTATATATATGTAATTATATATTTAGGTGTTAATGCATGCATATGGGTAATTATTCTAATTTGCATGCAATATACGTGTGTATATATATATATATATATATATATATATATATATATCAAGTAATTGCATGAATTGCATGCATGGGTAATAATTGTATGTGTTGATATCTTGAATAATTTGCATGCATTTGATTATAATATGCATGGATTTGCATGTTAATGCATGCATCTTAAATATTTGTAATATTTGCATGCATAATTAAATTATCACCTTTTTGCATGCATGTAATTTAGTGTGTTTGATACATGATAATGTACGTACATATATATATATATATATATATATATATATATATATATATGTTTTATTTAATTTTCGACATTGAATTAAAAGTATTTAATTGTCTATTTTCTAATTGTCAATACAATTTTAATACGTGCTATGCTCCTAATTGAAAGTCTTAAATTGAATTGGTTGGAAATGTGAATTTATGAACTTGAATGGAAGTGAACGAATGATTGAATGGCTTGTTTGTATGATTTAAATCCCTTAATAGTGCACATGAACATTTTCATGGCATAATCTTATCTTTTATACCTTCTTATCATGATCACACATTGCCGTGCGTCATATATGGTTCATTTAGAATCTTGAATCTCACGAACACGTTATGTTGTCTTTTGCACAGTTTTCTCCAGGGCGGAGATGCCGGGTTCATAGGACACTTGTGAGTCTCCTTTTCTTCTTGGTATTGTTTGGTAAGAGGTGTACAGGTGGGTTTCTCTTCTATTAGGTAAACCGACCCGATATAATCGAATATGTATATTTCAAGCCAAAGGTAATATATATATATATCGAGTCGTTTTCAAGGAGTCTATGATTTTGATTGTTAAACCTTTATCTTTTATGAACACTTATCGATTGTTTTGGCGAGGACATGATTGATTGCATGGGCCCAGGGACTTAGTGCATGTGGCTATCCGGGGAGGCAAGGGCCGACGGTGATCCCTTGTACTAGTCCCACCACATTGTTACGGCGGTACCGGACCTCGCCAGGAGATTGGCGGGGAAAAGGAGCTGAGTGCCAATTGGGGAATTCATATAACCCCTTTTGGTCAATGATTGGGTTGACGCGTCCTCCTGGGTCGGTACACGGTAGGGAGGAACAAAACCTGTCCAGTGAGGACAATATCGTTGGGGCGGGAAGGTACACTTCAACCCTAAACGGCGCGTCCACCACCCGGAGGAAGAAGGAGAAATTGTTATGCACAAATGAATGATAATGATTGAATGATCGAATGAATGAAATGGCTGTCGCATGATCACTAATGAGTGAAGTTTTGCACACACGAGGTGTAGGTTGGAGATTTTACCCCCCTCGCCGGGCTCACGTTTTGACTGATTGAATGATTGAATTAAATTGATAGTTGTAATCCCGAGCGTTGTTTTATTTTGTTTTCACCCACTTGGGAAATATTCTAAAAACCTTGTATGGGATTATATCTTGCATGTGTGGATGTTTAAATTCTGCAGTATTATATTATTATGCCATTTTATACCCACCAGTCTCCTATAGACTGAACCCGGCTTTGTTTCAGTTCTTTTGCAGGTTTGGAGTGCTAGGCGGGGTTCTGAGTCTTTCAAGTCTCATATTTAAGTCTAAGTCAAGTCATACGCATTTTGTACACATGATAGCTTACAAAAATATATATTTGGAAATGTTTATGTAAGAATCTTCGGGGCTAGGTATCTTTGTTAGTTGAACCCGTTGCTCTTTGCTTATCTTGTTATATATATATGTGTATTGCTTCCATATTCATGATAATTCTGTTTTATTGTTTCTTGCGCAGCGAAAGTTAGCTCCCGCCTAGCTTAGCGAGTGTGTATATCCCCGTTCGCCGTGATCTAGCTCGGGTATGGATTGTCCATTTCATATTCGGGTCGAGTCTCGGTGCGGGGGATGTGGTACCTTGCACTCGGGTGCTACATCCTTAAGTGGTATCAGAGCCCGGTTGCAAAATCGGTGTTCTCGTGTCGTGATTGAGTCAGTTTAGGTCGTACGGCTTAGGAACTACGTGATGATGTGTGCATTGCATTGATCTTGAGTATGAATTGCTTTCCTCTTTAAATTTTGTGACTTAAGTGTTGCATTCCTGCATTGGATCAGTGCTTTTCGTGTTAAATACGTGCCATGAGCATACATTTATCACACGCATGTACCCTGGAAAGAAGTTATGAATTACAGGTTATGAAGGTACTATCAAACCACGACCAAACATCATTCCAACAATGCCCTATTGCAAGTTCTTTCTGAGGCATGGAAGATGGGAGGGATGCACCGGGGTAAGGATATAGAGAATTTAAGAGGCGTGGTCTTTATGGATAGAGTTAGAGTTCAAGGGTTAGGAGTATAGATGGAGATTCGACTTTAGAGATGCGAATATAGAGGGACATTTGATGGAATAGGAGTGGATCGGGGAATATTTCTGACTCCGAAGATTGATATATGCAGCTCTTTTACATTGGATGTCATAATTGGATTCAACGGGGTCATTTGAATTAGGGATTGGAGTGAACAAACCTTGAAGGTACTTTGACTCAGAGTTCGGATTATGGAAGAGATAGCGAGGATTGTGACAATTCAAGTTAAAACACCTTCAGCGGGAATTTAGTATCAAGAGTCATCAAAGAGGAACTTTTAAATAAACCTATTAGTTAGAAAAGAGTTTATTGAGGTCAAGATCGAGAAGAAGTGAGTCTGGGAGCCCTAAATTTCAACTAAGATGGGAAAGCAAGTCGGGAAGGGATTGGAAGGAGCCAAGTAGCAGGGAAAATACAAGTCCATGGAAGGTGATAATACTACGAACAAATTTGAGTTCGTTTTCCCAATCCAAGCTGAATTCTCATGTTGTGAGGCGAATTGGAGAAATATGGAGCAACAAATGGAAACGGTAAAGAAAGGCAAAAGCATTTTGGAAGGAAAACATACACGCAAGTGGGAGCAATTGGAAAGCAAGTACTCCCCAATCTAAACTCGTAAAGGATAAACAAAGGGATCTTGATCAAGGTGACGACTTGAAGTAGGATTCGGAAATACCGTCGGGGTAATTCTATAAGTGAGTTGGGCATTATTGAATGGCGATTCTGGGGAGAAGTTTTGATGCTAGTTTCATGGATGCAAAGGAAGTTAGGGATCGCGAAATTTTAATTCCGGACGGTGGAGGGTACAAGTTGAGGCACAAGAATTCTTGGAGATCTTGAAGATCGTGGGAAAGGCAAGTAATAAGCAGCAAGTCAAAGTAACTCCGGGATTTGGAGAAACGAGGAGAAGCTACCGAGTTAACAACTTACTATATTAGTGCCAGGTTCCAAAGCATTCATAACACGTGCATCATACTCCACATCAAATTATTTATTTGTCTTTACTTATGTACGTGCGCACATTTTTATTAATTTTGTTGCTAATGTGCTGCATACTTAATTATCATTAGTGTGCCACATGCATCGTCATTTTAACCCGACATGCATCCTAATGTTTAGTTGATAGGAAATTCTTTCATCTCACTTATCAAGTATCATTTCAACTGACCTACATCCGAATTATAAGGAAGATGACCTTGGAGAAATAAAGAATTTCAAGTAAGGGATAGATTGATAGAAACGGGAATTCGGAAAGCGAAGTGAGACTGGAGTTGGCTTCAAGATTTTCGAATTGGACAAGAATAATAAAGGAGTTTCGGGCAGTAAGTGATTTCGAAGGGAAGTTGAAAGGCAAAACGTTGGGGTTGCCATTTTGATTGAAATCTTCCTTAATGGAAATTATTCATCAAGAATTTCGATAAAAGAAGGATTGATGGAATTTGAGATGTAAGGGCAGAAAATTTAAGGGGGAGAGCAGGACCAAGAGGAAAATTGAATTTCGAGGTCGGGGTCAAAGAAATAATTAATAGAGTTAACGGAAAGGCAATTTGGAAAGATCCGGGAATGTTATGGTGGTGAGCGGAGATGAATAAGACGACTTTAAGGTTAACCATTACAATGAGAGCTAAGGCACTAAATTTGGATTGGAGAATTTCACGGGGAATAGAGAAGATAGCTCGTTGAATTGTTCTAAGTATGTAAGTTGATTTGAAGATAAGGGAGTTATGAAAGAGTTTGGGAAACTCCTAAGCTGAGTTGTCAAGACGGAACCGATTCGAGTTATCAAAAAAAAAAAAGAAAAAAGGATGCTGTCAATAAAGTTGGTACAAAGAGTTTGGAAAGAGATTTTAGAAGCGACAAACCGGTAAGGATAACATTTAGACGATTTAAATCAAACTTCATGAATCATCAAGAACATCCTATCTTCGATTAAGGAATAGTAGGGGTCAATCGAATGGAAGAATAAGGAAAGATTTGGATGATATATTAAGGTCCAGAACGAAATTTCAAGCAACCCAAGAGTAGTTATTTTTAATGGTATGTTAGGTTTTGATTTGGGTAAGGAATTAGCGATAGATCCAATTCCGGGGACGGACGATTTAAGGGTATTCGGGGAGGTCAAGCTCGGTTAATTAAAAAGAATTGGTTGTTCGAATGAAGATTATGGGAAATGGTGAAGGATCAAAGAAGACTGGAGATAGTACAAGTCAGAAGGGAATAAAGAGTATAATCCTTAAAGGATTCATCAATTGCTTCACCGGGGTACCCTGAAGAGGTTCAAGGAAAACTGAGGACTAAGCTTATCTTCAGGACAGATCATACACTGGACAACGACAACTCACAATTCTAAATTTTGCCACTACGGTGAACGATACTTATAGCATCTATGACACATGCATCCTTGCAAATTTAGCTTGAATAAATTTTTTTTATATTAAGTGCTTTGATTTCTTATCATGTCGTATTACTTGGAGTATTTGATAATCAACGTGGATGATATCTATTACCGCTTTGAGATGTCTTATGTGATTTTTAATTATGGTTTCGCGTGTGTTGCTTGGGAGTATTGGAGACTTCCTTGCCTTATTTTTGTTTGAGAGACGGGGTGCTCTCGTTGCTTGTAAGAGACGGGGATTATCTTATCTTTGTTCGAGAGACTGGGCTCTCTCCTTGTTGCTTGCGAGAGACGGGGAATCTCTCACTGGTTGTTTTAGCCGTGCAGTGAATCCGAGGATGGATTCTTTTAAGGGGGAGAGATTGTAGCGCCCCGGTTTTTCATTTATACTAATGTGTCGTATTTGTTTATAAATTGCGCAATTAAATTATTTAATTATGTGATTAATTGGTTATAAGTGTTTTAAATATTTAATTTTATTATAAATTGTTATTATTTCATTTATTTTATTTTACTTAATGTTTTATTTCGTTAATTAAGTGAATTAATTGTTAATTAAGCGTTTCGTGTTAATTAAACCATAACATTAATTAGCTGAATTAATTTATATAATTCCGTTGACTTGAATTTTATTTAAGTATGGAGTTTAATTTATTTAGCTTTAAATTTTATCATGCATGAAATTATTTGAGGTTATGTGCATGGTGGTCTAATTATGCATCGTTCTTATATGAAATGGTATCGAAATGTCGTGGAAACGTAGCATGTCGTAAATATATGTGTTAAGAACGTGCCTACTTACTCGGTTTATGTTTTCGAATTCATTTGACGTGTTAACGAATTTAATTTGATTTGTGGAACCAAATCGGGGGCTAACAAGCAATTAGCGCACTCTTGGTTCCGTATGTGATATCTTGAGCTCGGGAACTCGGATTCGAGTTTCGTCAACTTCGATGAACTTGCAACGAAAATTTGAGTTTAGTGAACTTAGCCTTATATTTTTCTAAAGTCATTTGGATCCCCAAAATTCAACCGAAACATGACATGGACGCCTAAACTGCCACATTTTATTAACAGAGCCATAACTTATTCAAATCTTGACCAAATTAACCATGGTTTGAGCCTATGGAACCCTAACTCAACACTCTAATAGTCCCTGATCAGCCTTAACCGAACCAACACTCACACATAAAGAAAAATCAGCCAAAACATTCTGCTCTCCAGAAAATCCCGTAACCTTGCACACCTTGGAGATTTTGGAGCTCAAATCTCTTCCATCTTCCATCCAATCATCAAGGTGAGTTTAGGGTTGTGATATAGATTCAATATGTGTCATTTTAATCTATGCATCCCCAATTTTGAGCATGTGAGCATGGGATTTTGAAGAGATGAGGAAATAGTTAGGTTTTGACTCTATTATTGAATTCATGATTTAGATCCTGTTTTCTTGAGAAATTGGGCGTGAAATCTGACCACTTCAGCTCCTAGTATGTATATTTGAACTTGAATTTGATGTATGTTCAATGTATGTGATCCCACCATTGTTGAACTTCATGAAACTTGAAGGTTTATGCATGAAATGAACTGCTCTTAGTAGGAGCTGCTGCTGCTGCATTTAGGACTGTAATTTGCTGTCAATTGCTGCACTTTTCCGCCTTGTATGTTGCTTGGTTGATTGGACTTGTTGTGAGAGAGCTTCTGCTCTATTTTGTTCCCGTTTTTGCTCTGTTCTTGGCTGTAAATTGTTGATGTTTGCTGCTATCAATCGCTGCTCTTTTCCTCGCTTAGTTGCTGTCCATTTTCAGTCGATTTGTAGGAGTAAGTGAACTGTTTTGCTGTTGAGTTTAGTCGCTTGAATGCCTGCTACCTTCTGCTGTAAATTAGTGCCAAGAAACAGGGGATTTCTTTGTTTAGGTTGCTGCTGCGCTTCTGTAATCCAAATCCCCGGCCGGGGAGATTTTCATACGTGAAAGTACCCGGTCGGGTACCTCCTTTATGCAGATTAATTGCCGCTTTCCCTTATTGTTGTATGTGTGTGTAGATATATGTATATATATATGATCTGTGTGTGTGTGTATAACGTATGCATGCATGTAATTATATTACATATGCTATGCATGAAAATGTTTATATAATATATGTTGTTCATGCATGATTTGGGTGTTACGTGTATATATATGTAATTATATATTTAGGTGTTAATGCATGCATATGGGTAATTATTCTAATTTGCATGCAATATATGTGTATATATATATATATATATCAAGTAATTTCATGAATTGCATGCATGGGTAATAATTGTATGTATTGATATCTTGAATAATTTGCATGCATTTGATTATAATATGCATGGATTTGCATGTTAATGCATGCATCTTAAATATGTGTAATATTTGCATGTATAATTAAATTATCACCTTTTTGCATGCATGTAATTTAGTGTGCTTGATGCATGATAATATACGTACATATATATATATGTTTAGTAAATATTATATATTAATTGATTTAATTAAATTATGGAAATTAAATTGTTACCTATTTCATGTTTTATTTAATTTCCGACATTGAATTAAAAGTATTTAATTGTCTATTTTCTAATTGTCAATACAATTTTAATACGTGTTATGCTCCTAATTGAAAGTCTTAAATTGAATTGGTTGGAAATGTGAATTTATGAACTTCAATGGAAGTGAACGAATGATTGAATGGCTTGTTTGTATGATTTAAATCGCTTAATAGTGCACATGAACATTTTCATGGCATAATCTTATCTTTTATACCTTCTTATCATGATCACACATTGCCGTGCGTCATATATGGTTCATTTAGAATCTTGAATCTCACGAACACGTTATGTTGTCTTTTGCACAGTTTTCTCCAGGGCGGAGATGCCGGGTTCATAGGACACTTGTGAGTCTCCTTTTCTTCTTGGTATTGTTTGGTAAGAGGTGTACAGGTGGGTTTCTCTTCTATTAGGTAAAACCGACCCGATATAATCGAATATGTATATTTCAAGCCAAAGGTAATATATATATATCGAGTCGTTTTCAAGGAGTCTATGATTTTGATTGTTAAACCTTTATCTTTTATGAACACTTATCGATTGTTTTGGCGAGGACATGATTGATTGCATGGGCCCAAGGACTTAGTGCATGTGGCTATCCGGGGAGGCAAGGGCCGACGGTGATCCCTTGTACTAGTCCCACCACATTGTTACGGCGGTACCGGACCTCGCCAGGAGATTGGCGGGGAAAAGGAGCTGAGTGCCAATTGGGGAATTCATATAACCCCTTTTGGTCAATGATTGGGTAGACGCGTCCTCCTGGGTCGGTACACGGCAGGGAGGAACAAAACCTGTCCAGTGAGGACAATATCGTTGGGGCGGGAAGGTACACTTCAACCCTAAACGGCGCGTCCACCACCCGGAGGAAGAAGGAGAAATTGTTATGCACAAATGAATGATAATGATTGAATGATCGAATGAATGAAATGACTATCGCATGATCACTAATGAGTGAAGTTTTGCACACACGAGGTGTAGGTTGGAGATTTTACCCCCCTCGCCGGGCTCACGTTTTGACTGATTGAATGATTGAATTAAATTGATAGTTGTAATCCCGAGCGTTGTTTTATTTTGTTTTCACCCACTTGGGAAATATTCTGAAAACCTCGTACGGGATTATATCTTGCATGTGTGGATGTTTAAATTCTGCAGTATTATATTATGCCATTTTATACCCACCAGTCTCCTATAGACTGAACCCGGCTTTGTTTCAGTTCTTTTGCAGGTTTGGAGTGCTAGGCGGGGTTCTGAGTCTGTCAAGTCTCATATTTAAGTCTAAGTCAAGTCATACGCATTTTGTACACATGACAGCTTACAAAAATATATATTTGGAAATGTTTATGTAAGAATCTTCGGGGCTAGGTATCTTTGTTAGTTGAACCCGTTGCTCTTTGCTTATCTTGTTATATATATATGTGTATTGCTTCCACATTCATGATAATTCTGTTTTATTGTTTCTTGCGCAGCGAAAGTTAGCTCCCGCCTAGCTTAGCGAGTGTGTATATCCCCGTTCGCCGTGATCTAGCTCGGGGTATGGATTGTCCATTTCATATTCGGGTCGAGTCTCGGTGCGGGGGATGTGGTACCTTGCGCTAGGGTGCTACATCCTTAAGTGGTATCAGAGCCCGGTTGCAAAATCGGTGTTCTCGGGTCGTGATTGAGTCAGTTTAGGTCGTACGGCTTAGGAACTACGTGATGATGTGTGCATTGCATTGATCTTGAGTATGAATTGCTTTCCTCTTTAAAATTTGTGACTTAAGTGTTGCATTCCTGCATTGGATCAGTGCTTTTCGTGTTAAATACGTGCCATGAGCATACATTTATCGCACGCATGTACCCTGGAAAGAAGTTATGAATTACAGGTTATGAAGGTACTATCAAACCACGGCCAAACATCATGCCAACAATGCCCTATTGCAAGTTCTTTCTGAGGCATGGAAGATGGGAGGGATGCACCGGGGTAAGGATATAGAGAATTTAAGAGGCGTGGTCTTTATGGATAGAGTTAGAGTTCAAGGGTTAGGAGTATAGATGGAGATTCGACTTTAGAGATGCGAATATAGAGGGACATTTGATGGAATAGGAGTGGATTGGGGAATATTTATGACTCCGAAGATTGATATATGCAGCTCTTTTACATTGGATGTCATAATTGGATTTAACGGGGTCATTTGAATTAGGGATTGGAGTGAACAAACCTTGAAGGTACTTTGACTCAGAGTTCGGATTATGGAAGAGACAGCGAGGATTGTGACAATTCAAGTTAAAACACCTTCAGCGGGAATTCAGTATCAAGAGTCATCAAAGAGGAACTTTTAAATAAAACCCATTAGTTAGAAAAGAGGTTATTGAGGTCAAGATCGAGAAGAAGTGAGTCTGGGAGCCCTAAATTTCAACTAAGATGGGAAAGCAAGTCGGGAAGGGATTGGATGGAGCCAAGTAGCGGGGAAAATACAAGTCCATGGAAGGTGATAATACTACGAGCAAGATTTGAGTTCGTTTTCCCAATCCAAGCTGAATTGTCATGTTGTGAGGTGAATTGGTGAAATTTGGAGCAACGAATGGAAACGGTAAAGAAAGGCAAAAGCATTTTGGAAGGAAAACATACACGCAAGTGGGAGCAATTGGAAAGCAAGTACTCCCCAATCTAAACTCGTAAAGGATAAACAAAGGGATCTTGATCAAGGTGACGACTTGAAGTAGGATTCGGAAATACCGTCGGGGTAATTCTATAAGTGAGTTGGGCATTATTGAATGGCGATTCCGGGGAGAAGTTTTGATGCTAGTTTCATGGATGCAAAGGAAGTTAGGGATCGCGAAATTTCAATTCCGGACGGTGGAGGGTACAAGTTGAGGCACAAGAATTCTTGGAGATCTTGAAGATCGTGGGAAAGGCAAGTAATAAGCAGCAAGTCAAAGTAACTCCGGGATTTGGAGAAACGAGGAGAAGCTACCGAGTTAACAACTTACTATATTGGTGCCAGGTTCCAAAGCATTCATAACACGTGCATCATACTCCGCATCAAATTATTTATTTGTCTTTACTTATGTACGTGCGCACATTTTTATTAATTTTGTTGCTAATGTGCTGCATACTTAATTAGCATTAGTGTGCCACATGCATTGTCATTTTAACCCGACATGCATCCTAATGTTTAATTGATAGGAAATTCTTTCATCTCACTTATCAAGTATCATTTCAACTGACCTACATCCGAATTATAAGGAAGATGACCTTGGAGAAATAAAGAATTTCAAGTAAGGGATAGATTGATAGAAACGGGAATTCCGAAAGCGAAGTGAGACTGGAGTTGGCTTCAAGATTTTCGAATTGGACAAGAATAGTAAAGGAGTTTCGGGCAGTAAGTGATTTCGAAGGGAAGTTGAAAGGCAAAACGTTCGGGTTGCCATTTTGATTAAAATCTTCCTTAATGGAAATTATTCATCAAGAATTTCGATAAAAGAAGGATTGATGGAATTTGAGATGTAAGGGCAGAAAATTTAAGGGGGAGAGTAGGACCAAGAGGAAAATTGAATTTCGAGGTCGGGGTCAAAGAAATAATTAATAGAGTTAACGGAAAGGCAATTTGGAAAGATCCGGGAATGTTATGGTGGTGAGCGGAGATGAATAAGACGACTTTAAGGTTAACCATTACAATGAGAGCTAAGGCCCTAAATTTGGATTGGAGAATTTCACGGGGAATAGAGAAGATAGCTCGTTGAATTGTTCTAAGTATGTAAGTTGATTTGAAGATAAGGGAGTTATGAAAGAGTTTGGGAAACTCCTAAGCTGAGTTGTCAAGACGGAACCGATTCGAGTTATCAAAAAAAAAAAAAAAAAAAAGGATGCTGTCAATAAAGTTGGTACAAAGAGTTTGGAAAGAGATTTTAGAAGCGACAAACCGGTAAGGATAACATTTAGACGATTTAAATCAAACTTCAAGAATCATCAAGAACATCCTATCTTCGATTAAGGAATAGTAGGGGTCAATCGAATGGAAGAATAAGGAAAGATTTGGATGATATATTAAGGTCCTGAACGAAATTTCAAGCAACCCAAGAGTAGTTATTTTTAATGGTATGTTAGGTTTTGATTTGGGTAAGGAATTAGCGATAGATCCAATTCCGGGGACGGACGATTTAAGGGTATTCGGGGAGGTCAAGCTCGGTTAATTAAAAAGAATTGGTTGTTCGAATGAAGATTATGGGAAATGGTGAAGGATCAAAGAAGACTGGAGATAGTACAAGTCAGAAGGGAATAAAGAGTATAATCCTTAAAGGATTCATCAATTGCTTCACCGGGGTACCCTGAAGAGGTTCAAGGCAAACTGAGGACTAAGCTTATCTTCAGGACAGATCATACACTGGACAACGACAACTCACAATTCTAAATTTTGCCACTACGGTGAACGATACTTATAGCATCTATGACACATGCATCCTTGCAAATTTAGCTTGAATAAATTTTTTTTATATTAAGTGATTTGATTTCTTATCATGTCGTATTACTTGGAGTATTTGATAATCAACGTGGATGATATCTATTACCGCTTTGAGATGTCTTATGTGATTTTTAATTATGGTTTCGAGTGTGTTGCTTAGGAGTATTGGAGACTTCCTTGCCTTATTTTTGTTTGAGAGACGGGGTGCTCTCGTTGCTTGTAAGAGATGGGGATTCTCTTATCTTTGTTCGAGAGACAGGGCTCTCTCCTTGTTGCTTGCGAGAGATGGGGAATCTCTCACTAGTTGTTTTAGCCGTGCAGTGAATCCGAGGACGGATTCTTTTAAGGGGGAGAGATTGTAACGCCCCGGTTTTTCATTTATACTAATGTGTCGTATTTGTTTATAAATTGTGCAATTAAATTATTTAATTATGTGATTAATTGGTTATAAGTGTTTTAAATATTTAATTTTATTATAAATTGTTATTATTTCATTTATTTTGTTTTACTTAATGTTTTATTTCGTTAATTAAGTGAATTAATTGTTAATTAAGCGTTTCGTGTTAATTAAACCATAACATTAATTAGCTGAATTAATTTATATAATTCCGTTGACTTGAATTTTATTTAAGTATGGAGTTTAATTTATTTAGCTTTAAATTTTATTATGCATGAAATTATTTGAGGTTATGTGCATGGTGGTCTAATTATGCATCGTTCTTATATGAAATGGTATCGAAATGTCGTGGAAACGTAGCATGTCGTAAATATATGTGTTATGAACGTGCCTACTTACTCGGTTTATGTTTTCGAATTCATTTGACGTGTTAACGAATTTAATTTGATTTGTGGAACCAAATCGGGGGCTAACAAGCAATTAGCGCACTCTTGGTTCCGTATGTGATATCTTGAGCTCGGGAACTCGGATTCGAGTTCCGTCAACTTCGATGAACTTGCAACGAAAATTTGAGTTTAGTGAACTTAGCCTTATATTTTTCCAAAGTCATTTGGATCCCCGAAATTCAACCGAAACATGACATGGACGCCTAAACTGCCACATTTTATTAAAAGAGCCATAACTTATTCAAATCTTGACCAAATTAACCATGGTTTGAGCTTATGGAACCCTAACTCAACACTCTAATAGCCCCCGATCAGCCTTAACCGAACCAACCCTCACACATAAAGAAAACTCAGCCAAAACATTCTGCTCTCCAGAAAATCCCGTAACCTTGCAAACCTTGGAGATTTTGGAGCTCAAATCTCTTCCATCTTCCATCCAATCATCAAGGTGAGTTTAGGGTTGTGATATACATTCAATATGTGTCATTTTAATCTATGCATCCCCAATTTTGAGCATGTGAGCATGGGATTTTGAAGAGATGAGGAAATAGTTAGGTTTTGACTCTATTATTGAATTCATGATTTAGATCCTGTTTTCTTGAGAAATTGGGCGTGAAATCTGACCACTTCAGCTCCTAGTATGTATATTTGAACTTGAATTTGATGTATGTTCAATGTATGTGATCCCAACATTGTTGAACTTCATGAAACTTGAAGGTTTATGCATGAAATGAACTGCTCTTAGTAGGAGCTGCTGCTGCTGCATTTAGGACTGTAATTTGCTGTCAATTGCTGCTCTTTTCCGCCTTGTATGTTGCTTGGTTGATTGGACTTGTTGTGAGAGAGCTTCTGCTCTGTTTTGTTCCCGTTTTTGCTCTGTTCTTGGCTGTAAATTGTTGATGTTTGCTGCTGTCAATCGCTGTTCTTTTCATCGTTTAGTTGCTATCCATTTTCAGTCGATTTGTAGGAGTAAGTGAACTGTTTTGCTGCTGAGTTTAGTCGCTTGAATGCCTGCTACCTTCTGCTGTAAATTAGTGCCAAGAAACAGGGGATTTCTTTGTTTAGGTTGCTGCTGCGCTTCTGTAATCCAACTCCCCGGCCGGGGAGATTTTCATACATGAAAGTACCCGGCCGGGTACCTCCTCTATGCAGATTAATTGCCGCTTTCCCTTATTGTTGTATGTGTGTGTAGATATATGTATATACATATGATCTGTGTGTGTGTGTATAACATATGCATGCATGTAATTATATAACATATGCTATGCATGAAAATGTTTATATAATATATGTTGTTCATGCATGATTTGTGTGTTACGTGTATATATATGTAATTATATATTTAGGTGTTAATGCATGCATATGGGTAATTATTCTAATTTGCATGCAATATACGTGTATATATATATATATATATCAAGTAATTGCATGAATTGCATGCATGGGTAATAATTGTATGTGTTGATATCTTGAATAATTTGCATGCATTTGATTATAATATGCATGGATTTGCATGTTAATGCATGCATCTTAAATATTTGTAATATTTGCATGCATAATTAAATTATCACCTTTTTGCATGCATGTAATTTAGTGTGTTTGATGCATGATAATGTACGTACATATATATATATATATATATATATATATATATATATATATATATATATATGTTTAGTAAATATTATATATTAATTGATTTAATTAAATTATGGAAATTAAATTGTTACCTATTTCATGTTTTATTTAATTTCCGACATTGAATTAAAAGTATTTAATTGTCTATTTTCTAATTGTCAATACAATTTTAATACGTGCTATGCTCCTAATTGAAAGTCTTAAATTGAATTGGTTGGAAATGTGAATTTATGAACTTGAATGGAAGTGAACTAATGATTGAATGGCTTGTTTGTATGATTTAAATCCCTTAATAGTGCACATGAACATTTTCATGGCATAATCTTATCTTTTATACCTTCTTATCATGATCACACATTGCCGTGCGTCATATATGGTTCATTTAGAATCTTGAGTCTCACGAAAACGTTATGTTGTCTTTTGTACAGTTTTCTCCAGGGCGGAGATGCCGGGTTCATAGGACACTTGCGAGTCTCCTTTTCTTCTTGGTATTGTTTGGTAAGAGGTGTACAGGTAGGTTTCTCTTCTATTAGGTAAAACCGACCCGATATAATCGAATATGTATATTTCAAGCCAAAGGTAATATATATATATCGAGTCGTTTTCAAGGAGTCTATGATTTTGATTGTTAAACCTTTATCTTTTGTGAACACTTATCGATTGTTTTGGCGAGGACATGATTGATTGCATGGGCCCAGGGACTTAGTGCATGTGGCTATCCGGGGAGGCAAGGGCCGACGCTGATCCCTTGTACTAGTCCCACCACATTGTTACGGCGGTACCGGACCTCGCCAGGAGATTGGCGGGAAAAGGGAGCTGAGTGCCAGTTGGGGAATTCATGTAACCCCTTTTGGTCAATGATTGGGTAGACGCGTCCTCCAGGGTCGGTACACGGCAGGGAGGAACAAAACCTGTCCAGTGAGGACAATATCGTTGGGGCGGGAAGGTACACTTCAACCCTAAACGGCGCGTCCACCACCCGGAGGAAGAATGAGAAATTGTTATGCACAAATGAATGATAATGATTGAATGATCGAATGAATGAAATGACTGTCGCATGATCACTAATGAATGAAGTTTTGCACACACGAGGTGTAGGTTGGAGATTTTACCCCTCTCGCCGGGCTCACGTTTTGACTGATTGAATGATTGAATTAAATTGATAGTTGTAATCCCGAGCGTTGTTTTATTTTGTTTTCACCCAATTGGGAAATATTCTAAAAACCTCGTACGGGATTATAGCTTGCATGTGTGGATGTTTAAATTCTGCAGTATTATGTTATTATGCCATTTTATACCCACCGGTCTCCTATAGACTAACCCGGCTTTGTTTCAGTTCTTTTGCAGGTTTGGAGTGCTAGGCGGGGTTCTGAGTCTGTCAAGTCTCGTATTTAAGTCTAAGTAAAGTCATACGCATTTTGTACACATGATAGCTTACAAAAATGTATATTTGGAAATGTTTATGTATGAATCTTCGGGGATAGGTATCTTTGTTAGTTGAACCCGTTGCTCTTTGCTTATCTTGTTATATATGTATGTACATTGCTTCCACATTCATGATATTTCTGTTTTATTGTTTCTTGCGCAGCGAAAGTTAGCTCCCGCCTAGCTTAGCGAGTGTGTATGTCCCCGTTCGTCGTGATCTAGCTCGGGTATGGATTGTCCATTTCATAGTCGGGTCGGGTCTCGATGCGGGGGATGTGGTACCTTGCGCTCGGGTGCTACATGATCATTCACATTCATACATATTCGTTCATAATCATAGTCATAATCATAATCATATCATGCATATTCATAATCATAAACACTTACACCTTTTTCCTCCGGGTGGTGGACGGGATTGCAAGGCCCGGCCACCTAATCATATCAATGTGGCTATGAGGTTCATGAGTCCTCAAAGCCCAGTTAGCGTTTCCTCGTCAAAAACTCCTTGACGAGGTCCGTTTCGCCGTAGTTCATTGTGGAACTAGCACATGGGATCCCCGTCGGTCCGATGCCTCCCCGGATAGCCACATGTACTAAATTCCTGGGCCCGTGTTCAAATAAGTTAAGGAAAGCAAAGGTTCAAAAATTTCCAAGAAAATCCAACTATTTATCATCTAGCCCCAAACCATATCAAATCCAAGCTAAAAACTGAAATTAACGGATGAAATTGACCACATAATGCTGTCAAACACAATTATGAATTCACCTCTTGAAGATGATGGAGAAAAATGAAGATATGAGCTCAACTACCCTCTTGGTTGCAAAGTGACGTGAAAGGGAAAGGTTTCTCCAAGGTTTACAACTGAATTCCTTTCTTTCTTAGAGTGATCTCGGTTTAGGGCTGATTTGAGGTTATAGGGGAGTGAGTTAGGTGAACTAGGGTTCAAGTTTCACTTTATTTGGATAACCATGGTTCAAGTTATGATTAAAATGGTGGAGGGTGGCTATTTAAGTGGACGTCACAAGTTTCGGTTAAAATTCGAAGGTCGAAACGTGTTTAGACAAATATGAAGCTGGGTTCATTAAACCTAAATCTTCGATACGAGTTCAACGAAGTTGACAGAACTCGAATCCAAGTTCCCGAGCCCAAGATGTCACATACGGAACCAAGGGTGCGCTAATTGCCCGTTAGCCCCCGATTTGGTTCCACAATTCAAAATAAATTCGTTACCACGTCAAACGAGACCGAAAACATGAAACGAGCACATAGACATGTTCATAACACATAAATCTATGACATACTAGATTTTCACAAAATTTCGATTTCAATTCCTATAAGAACGAAGAACGAATAAAACACTCATGCGCAAAACATTAACAAATTCATAACATTATGTATTAAATAAAAAAAATTTAAATTCTATTTTTAAATTAAAACTCAAGTCAACGATTTAAAATTTTTAAATTAATTAATATAATTAAAACATGAGTAATTAATTTTAATTCTTCATTACCAATTAAATAAATTAATTAACGAAATAAAATTATAAAATAAAATAAAATAAACTAATAACAATTTATATTAAAATTTTATATTTAAAACACTCATAAATAATTAATCACATAATTAAATAATTTAATTGCGCAATTTATAAACCCATATGGCATAATCGTACAAATGAAAAATAAGGGTGTTACAATCTCTCCCCCTTAAAAAGAATCCGTCCTCGGATTCATTGCATGTCTAAAAACAATTAATGGGAAACCCCGTCCCCTCGCAAGCAATAAGGAGAGAACCCCGTCTCTCGAACAACAAAGAGACCCCGTCTCTCAAAAGCAACAAAGAGAGAACCCCGTATCTCAAAAGCAGAAATTACATCAAAGAATAAATACCAAGAGGAAAAGTTTCAAAACGTGAATTACAATAATGAATAATAACGTAGGTCACACAGGGACATATAATAAACCTCAATTACAACATAACAAGGTACAACGAAAATAATCAATTAGCAAGGTATATATATAGCATTAAGAAACCAATTAAATTAAATTGCATGTATACATATGCCATGAATGTTTTATGTACCGTTCACCATAGCCAAGAAATTTTGAAGTTGACAAATTCATGGTCCAATTGTATAATGTGACCCAAAAGCTGGCTTGACTCTTGACTTCTCTTTAATGCCCTTACTATGAGTGTTCGGTTAAAGAGAAGACAACTCTCGGCTGGCCCTACTTTGACTCATACACCTTGATTACCTCCTTCAATTTAGCGGATTCCTTGGAATTCAAATATCTCCTGGAATAGTGCTCCCTTCCTTCTCTAACTCCTCACCCTTAACCTCTACATCTTCTCTTGACATGATTAACTCTTTCAACCAGTCGAATTCTACTTTATCCTACATGTCATCAGAGCGTTCCTTCCATGATTCATGTTTGAATCTTCTGTCCTTGTCAATGTCCAAATTCACCATATCCAAGATCAACTACTTCCAAGGCCCTAAGTTCGATTTCCATCTCATGGTCGTTCCCACCATTAGATCAACCTTTTCGTGGATCCTTTCTCATTTCTTATCCATGGTAGTAGTTGTGCATTGAGTTCTGCTCCATTGAATCTCTTAATTTAAGATAAAACTTTCTTAATGAGCTTGGATGCTTAATCCAAGTCCTTTAACGATCATTACTTTCCGATTTCCTTTAACTTAATATCCTCCGAAGCCCATATGAAGGAACGAATGACAACTGAGTCAGGTTTATATGTCGTGCGCTATCCACACTCCTTCTCATTCTCCTCGTGGTAATCTTCAACTCGAATTTTAATGACTTAGCTCTCACCTTGACGGTGTAATCGTTAAGGCCTCCTTATTCCTTTCCAATCACCATCATTAAGCTTCCATATCTTGCATGGCTTGCATTTTGGTTATTCTTACCAAATAATTCTTCAAGCATAGCTGGAAGCTTTAATTCTGTTTCTTGGTCATGCTATCCCCCTTAAAATTTCCACCTTTACATCTTAAACTCCATCGACCCTTCTTTCATCAGATTCCTTGACGAGCAATTCCCATTAGGTGGAGTTTTAATCACGATAGCAATCCAAATCCTTTGCCCTTCACTTCTTATCTAATTCTCAGAACCCCATTTCTAATCTTGTTCAATCCATGCACCCCTAAATCAACTCTAACCCCCTCTTTCTTTCAAAGATTCCATCTCTATTTCTGACTCAACCTTATTATCAAAAGGTTCTTATTCGACTCGATTCGGTTGATCTTCAATTGGGATAATAATTAGAGCATCATACGGGAAGGACAACCTAGAGCGTAAACACTGAAACGATGCTTGTGGGGTTATAATGCTAGGTGCACGTAATAGATATTTTAAATAAGGAAATGCAACATCAAGACACCTAATTCAACGAATAAATATGCAACAATAATTTAATAGTTAGAGAACTAACACATATAATAAGGATTTAAATAACTAATTTACGATGCATGGTGCACATGCTATGAATGCATTGAACCTGTCACCGTAGTGGTGTCTTTAGCACGACATCTTGTCCTTTGATCTCGAGGTTGTAAGCATAAGTCGTAAGGTTGAATATTGTTCGATCGTTGATGATGCTTCCCATAGTTCTTAAATCTCCATGTTCCGAGATCACGATCCCTTGAACCTATATTCTTCTAGATCTTTACAGTTTTCTTGTATCCACTTATGTGTCCCCGCGATCCGAAATTGAAATTCCTCGAATCCAACTTCTTCTACGCCTGTAACACCCCCGGAGCGAAGGGTGCCACATCCCCCGCACTAGGGTCCAACACGAGTGACGAAATGGAAGTTCGCACCCGTATCAAACCGTAGCGAACGGGAGACACACAAAACTCACACCCTCGCTAGGCGGCCTAGACCCTCAAGAACTGCGCAAAATAAAATCAGACTAGCGGAGGCAATTAAAACAATTCCTGAACTAAACAAATATCCCAAGATCATCACATATATACATAATCAAAATGAGAGTAGGGTCAAGTAATCCAACTATCATGCTAGCTCATGTACAATATATACAATGCCTTCTCGGCCAAAAACAAATGTGTAATCAGAATACATAATCTCCAAGTACATAAGCAAAAGAGAAAGTAAACCACTACGAATGCATGAAGACTCAAGCTAAACCACAAGTAAACTCCAAAAGACACTTGCCGCCTAGCTTGACTCGGAAGAACCTGCAACTCAAAAGAAAGGAAAAAGGGGAAAACAACAATGAGGGTTAGTCCTAGTGACTAGTGAGAGTGCTACTCACGCACCCGATATACATATATAGAGCAAAGCAATTATTAAAACGGGAGGATCCTTGAACCAAGAGTGGTTTTTGCAAGCCAAATTAATTCCCGTGATATATATATATATATATATATATATATATATATATACATAAAGTAAAGAGAAGGCAAAAGGAGAAATGCGGAATTTTAAGTAATTAGAAATCCACTCTCGTTTCTCAGATTATACAAAACTAAACCAACTCGGCGAGTACGAGTCACACACCAAACTCCCATATACGAAGATCAAAGCAAAATAAAACAAATCATCATCCATCCCCAACACCGGTTGATAGAAGGGTTGATCGGCCCTAACTATCCACACACAGAAACGAGACAAGGTTTAATTACTACCTTGAAACCTTCGGCGGTTGCCTCCGCCGGCTCAAGAGAAACACCCTTCCTCAACGTCCTAAGGTTGGGTGAGACTCTCAAATGGAGGTGTTGATGGAAGAGCTCGGCGACCCCTCGGCCGCCCGAGATTACCATACCACACTCCGGGGCCCAAACATATCACGAAAATCACACAAACATATCTCAAAGCTTATCTTTCAAAGCCAAATCTCGCTTACACACACACACTTGCACAAAACTAAACTTTTGCAAACAAAAGCAAAATAGCATATATTCTTATACAAAACGTTTTCCAAACTCTTATAACAAATGGGAAGAATCCCGCAACATACGTATCATGCATTTATTTACCATATATTATACGTATTCGCATGCGAGGTTTGAAACCAATTAGGGTCGTAGGTCAAATAACTAAAAGAACAAAACCTCACCTTGTCAACGGACGTAGTGGAGACCAAAAGAGGAAACCGAACACCTGCGGAGCAAGCTCGTTCTCTACAGGAAGATCCGCTGAACAAGACAAACAACAAGGAACACCCTTAGACTCAAAATGAACCACATTGATGCTCGGTACATGCGTACGTATGCTTATGATGCCAATGATATGAAATGAATTCACATTAAGGCCATTTACGAGCAAATAATTCATATAAGAACATATATCACAAACGAGGAGGTAAATCAAAGCACAATTCATAACATAAGGCTTAGTACCTCATAAGGCAAGTCACTCATGCATACACATCACAAACGGGGCAAGAAAGACCAACAAGAAGCAACGAAAAGGCGAAAGAAATCTCCCCGGATGCCACCCTGCTTGACACGGCCATGTCAGAAAACAAAGGGGAACGGACACGGCCGTGCCAGGCGAAATAATTCGAAAAAAAACATTTCCGAGGGCTTGACACGGCCGTGTCCATTTTCCTTTATAAAATGACGCGGCCGTGTCAGGTGGAAAAATTCAAAAAATTAAGGGTCGAGGGCTCGACACGGCCGTGTCCATTTTCCTTTGAAACTTGACGTGGCCGTGTCAGGCCTTCGGCCTGAGCAAGTTTTAGCGAAAATTTGCTGAAAATGGAAGCAAAACAGGGGTTTTCGGGTTCTTACTCCAAGGGGACTCTTAGGCCATCCAACAAACACACAACATACATCAAAATAACACCAATACCTCAACATTTCATGCCCAACAAGTAGCCACAAACTCAGCTCCAAAAATGCAAGTAATCAAGGCAAGCAAAGGGGAAAGGAATGCATCATGTATCATCCAATTCTCAAAACTCATTTATGGCCATGGATCATATCTCAACAACCATGAAAGAAGATGCAATAAATGTCAAGAATCAAGTCATATAAATCATAAATCATCATCCAAACTCAAAGAAACAAGGAATGAGCAAGAATCAAACAAATTTTCCCAACACTTACTATTCACATGCTTGCTATATTACAATAATCAACCAAAGGATTGAGCTCAAGATCACATAGAAGAGAGAAGAAAGAGTGTAGATATCAACCATGATCTTACCTTTCAAATTGGAGAAGCTTTGAAGAAGATTTGATCTCAAAATAATCACAAGTTGGACAAAGGGTTTCTTCCTCTTCTTGCTTCCTTTGTGCTGATCGGTTTAGAGGAGAGAGGGAGAGAAATGGATCGGTTATGGGGTTTTTGGGGCTGAAATGGGTTAGCTAACTCAAGGCACAAATCATGGTTAAGGCTTAGTTGAGTTTAAGGTGGGGTCCACAACTCAAAGCTAGGTCAAAAGGTAGCTTCCAAGCATCAGGGGCTCGTTACGGGTGAAATACGGAGGTCTTAATGAACTTAGAAAAATGTGAGGCTTGTCCCATCGAACCCGAATCGTCGAAACGAGTTCAATGGAGGTGACGGAATTCGAATCCGAATTCCCGAGCTCAAGATACCTAACCCGGAACCCAAGGTGCGCTAAATGCTCTTTAGCCTCCTTTAGGTCCCGTCTCCACAACGAACCCAAAAAGGCAAACAAAACAAATACCAAAACATGTAACGAGCACATAATCGAGTTCAAAAAGCATATAATTAATACATATCACAAATTCACAGAAATCAGAATCAAATTCGGATCCAAAGCGAACAAATACAAAGCAAGGAAAATTAAACTTTCAAAGATAACCAAATTCATATTAAAGCAAATAAGTTCAAATAACTTCAATAATTCACGTTAGCAATGAAATATCACATAAGGAAATAATTGAGTAGCGCACATAATAGTTTACCTGAAGAGTCTGATCAGTCGGGATGTTACAAAACCTCCCTCCTTCAAAAGGACCTGTCCTCAGGTCCGAGGTGAGGTCTTGAAAAGCTCCGGATACAACTCCTTCATCTTACTCTCAGTCTCCCAAGTGGCTTCCTCAGATTCTTGATCACGCCACAAAACTTTCACAAGAGGGATTTGCCTATTCCTCAACTCTTGCATTTTCCTGTCCAACACCTGAACTGGATACTTTTTAAAGGTTAAATCCAGTTCCAACTGAACTTTCTCGGCAGGAAGAACAGAAGACTCATCGGGATAATGTTTCCGAAGCTGTGAGACATGAAACACATTATGAATCCCGGTTAAGCTCGACGGTAAATCAAGTCTGTAGGCTACTTCCCCAACTCGATCAAGGATCTCAAAGGGGCCTAAGTAGCGAGGGTTAAGCTTCCTGCCTTTACCAATTCGAGCATACCCTTTTCTAGGAGATGCCTTTAAAAAGACCTTATCTCCTTTCTCAAACTCTAAGGGTCGTCTTCTCTTATCTGCATAACTTTTCTGCGGTCTTGTGCTGCTTTCAACCTCTGTCTAATTACTTTCACCCTCTCGATGGTGTCCTGGATCTCCTTAGGTTTCTTAGCCCTTTCGAGCTTTCCATCTTTAGTCCATCTCCACTCGTCAATATCCCAAAAGAGAGGGGATCGGCACTTCCTTCCATACAAAGCCTCATACGGTGCCACGCCAATAGAAGACTGAAAGCTGTTGTTGTAGGCATACTCAATCAAATCCAACTGTTCATCCCACGAATTCGGATAATCCAAGGCACAAGCACGAAACATGTCCTCGAGATACCTTATTAGCCTTTCTGACTGGCCATCCGTCTGTGGGTGAAATGCGGTACTAAACTGAAGCTTCGTACCCAAACACTTTTGTAACTCCTACCAAAAACTGGACGTGAACCGAGGATCCCTATCCGAAACAATGCTGACCGGGCAACCATGTAATCTGACAATCTCTTTCCGATATAACCGGGCCAACTTAGGAACCTTATCGGACATCTTCACCTTAAGAAAATGTGTTGACTTCGTCAACCGATCAATAATTACCCAAATCCCATCGCAACCTCCTTTGGTCCTAGGCAAGCCGGACACAAAGTCTATTGTCACTTGCTCCCACTTCCACTCGGATATCGGAAGTGGTTGGAGAGTTCCTCCCGGTTTCTGGTGTTCTGCTTTCACCACTTGGCATGTTTGACATCTTCTATCATAGTTAGCCACGTCTCTCTTCATGCCGTTCCACCAATATGAAGTCCTTAAATCCTTATACATTTTGGTGGTACCGGGATGTACTACATATGCTGACTTGTGAGCTTCATCAAGTACCAACTGCTTAAATCCTTCAGGGATACAAACCCGAGCTTTAAATCTAAACAATCCTGAGTCATCAAATCCAAACTTGGTTTCCGGATCGACCCTTGACTTAGCTACCAATTTCTGAATCTCGGGATCTACAGACTGAGCCTCAACCAATCTCTGTTTCAAAACTGGTTGAACCGAGATATTAGCCAAACGAGTCTCTTAAACCAAAACCACTGAATTCTGCCTACTTGAACCGGCTTCCAAACCGGAGACACTAGCCTTCCTACTCAAAGCATCCGCCACCACATTGGCTTTACCCGGATGGTACTGAATCTTACAATCATAGTCCTCGAGTAGCTCCATCCACCTTCTCTGTCTTACATTCAAATCCTTCTGGGCAAACAGATACTTAAGACTCTGGTGGTCGGTGAACACTTCAAAAGTGACTCCATAAAGATAATGTCGCCATTTCAACAAAGCAAACACCACTGCCGTGAGTTCCAAGTCATGAGTGGGATAGTTTTTCTCGTGATCCTTTAATTTCCTTGAGGTGTAGGCTACCACCTTACCATTCTGCATCAACACACAACCGAGACCTTCCTTCGAAGCATCGGTATAAACTGAGTAGCCTTCTGAACCCTCGGGTAGGGTTAAAACCGGTGCAGTAGTCAACCTCTCCTTAAGATTTTGGAAACTCTTCTCACACGCCTCATCCCACTCGAATTTCACCTCTTTCTTAGTTAACCGGGTCAACGGGGAAGCAATCTTCGAGAAATCTTTCACAAAGCGCCTATAATATCCTGTTAACCCGAGAAAACTTCTCACTTCCGAGGCATTCTTAGGCTGCTTCCAAAGCATTACCGTCTCAATCTTCGCCGGGTCCACCTCAATTCCATTCCCAGAAATGAAGTGACCTAAAAAGGAAACTCGATCCAACCAGAACTCACACTTACTGAACTTGGCGAACAATCGGTGCTCCCGAAGTGTAGACAAAACAATACTTAAATGCCGCGCGTGTTCTTCCTCGGACCTCGAATACACCAGAATATCATCTATAAAGATGACCACGAATTTATCGAGGTAAGGTCGGAATATTCGGTGCATCATGTCCATAAACGTGGCTGGGGCATTGGTAAGACCAAAAGGCATGACCACAAACTCGAAATGCTCATATCTTGTGTTAAAACCCGTCTTCGATATATCTCCCTCCCGGATACGAAACTGGTAATACCCTTGCCTTAAATCCAACTTGGAATAAACACTTGAACCTTGTAGGAGATCAAACAACTCTTCAATGTGAGGGAGTGGGTATTTGTTCTTAGTCGTTAACCGGTTCAGCTCACGGTAGTCAATACACATCCGCAAAGTCCCGTCTTTCTTCTTGACAAACAGGACCGGAGCACCCCATGGAGAAGTGCTCGGGCGGATGTAACCACACTCTAAGAGCTCATCCAATTGCGTCTTCAGCTTCTTCAACTCGGCTGGTGCCATCCTATAGGGAGATTTCGCATACGGTTCTGCTCCGGGATAGAGATCTATCACAAACTCGACGTCCCGATCCGGAGGTAAAGATCCCAAGTTCTCCGGAAACACATCGGGAAATTCCTTCACGATCTCCGTCTCCTCGAGCTTGGCCTGATCCTTTGACTTATTCAAAAGGTAGGCCACATAGCCCGTCGCACCGTCCCGGAACATTCTGCTTGCTTCCACAAAGGAAAAAAACGGGCAGGTCTTCAACCTCTGACTCGCAAAGGCCGTAGAACTCAAAGTCACCTTCTTAGCAAAACAGTCCATCATAGCCCGATATCGAAACAACCAGTCCATACCCAAAATTACCCCATACTTCTTGATTGGCATCTTGATCAAATCTGCCGGGTACTCTTGATCTTCCACAACCACCGGACAACCACGGCAAACACAATGCGTAGCCAAAGCACCACCAAGGGGAGAAGAGACAATAAAAGAATCATCGAAACAAGCAACAGGCAATGGAAGAGTAGAAACAAGCTGGGAAGCAATAAATGAATGCGTTGCCCCCGGATCAAACAATGCATGCAATGGAATGCCATGAATGTGGATAGTACCTTCAACAACGGCGTTGGCATCCACTTCCACATTCTCTTCCTCACCCTCTAAAGCATAATCTCTCGCCTGGATTGGTGCTCTCGGAGGCATCACATTCAACGGCTGAGGAGCTCGAGGTTGAGGTGCTCTCGCTTGAGGACAAGTGCTAATCAGATGGCCGGGCTCTCCACACTTAAAGCATCTTCTCAATTTCTTCTGGTAATTCTCTTCGGTGTGATTGGGACCCTTGCAATAGCCACATTGAATCGGAGCAGGTAGAGTTGGTACCGCGGGGACCGGAGGTCGAGCTTTCTTGACTGAAGTGTTAGAACCTTGGGGTTTGAAAACCGGAGGCCCACCATAGGATGCAGGCCTCTTCCCCAAATTTGAGCTCGAACCTTGGCCGGAAGAGTAAGTCGGCCTCAATCTCGTATTGTTAGCTTCCACTTTGATCGCTTTCCTCGTAGCCTTCTCCCACGTATCCACGGTAGTCGCCTTAAGAGCACTCTGAATATCATATCGCAAACCATGAATAAAGTTCCGTGCCTTCTGGGTGTCATCATTGGAAATATGTGGAGCATACGGTGCAATTCTCTCAAATTCCATGATATATTCTTCAACCGAGCGGTTCCCTTGTTTCAATTCTATGAATTGCTGTAGTCTCCTCTCGCGAGCACTTGGAGGAACATACTTGTGACGAAATTCTCTTACGAAATTTTCCCAATCAAACTCTTCTCCACACCTTTCCAATCGAGCTCTTGTAGCCTTGAGCCAATTGGAAGCGGGGCCTTGCACAAACCGAGCCGTGCAAACCGCTTTCTCATGTGAAGGTGCGGGGCAAAATTCCCAAATTCCGGCAATCTCTGATAACCATTCTTCTGCTTGGATGTCGTCTCCTCCATACCACTTAGGCGGGTTGTTATTTCGGAACTCCTTGAAAACCGGAGTTACATGTCCACCTTGTCCTTCACCCAAATGATTACCCCTCTGGTTCTGCTGAAGTTGATTCAGAAGGGCCTGCACTATATTCTCAGCATTCATTGGTGGAGGTGGAGGTGCTTGTGGAGGGGGTTGATTAAGGTCAGGAGTCTGCTCCCTTTCTGCTCTCCTTCTTGGAGGCATCCTGAAAATACACAAATCAAAAAAATATCGATGCATGGGGTTCAATTCATGATCATGTAGTCAATTATCATGAAAGTAAAACAATTGCATCACATAATTATGTAAATGAATGCAAATAATAACATATTCCTATACCGAACGACCAAGACAGACTCAACACGACTCCAGAGCTCTGGTTTTGCAATCGAGAGCTCTGATACCACGCAAGGATGTAACACCCCCAGAGCGAAGGGTGCCACATCCCCCGCACTAGGGTCCAACACGAGTGACGAAATGGAAGTTCGCACCCGTATCAAACCGTAGCGAAAGGGAGACACACAAAACTCACACCCTCGCTAGGCGGCCTATACCCTCAAGAACTGCGCAAAATAAAATCAGAGTAGCGGAGGCAATTAAAACAATTCCTGACAAATATCCCAAGATCATCACATATATACATAATCAAAATGAGAGTAGGGTCAAGTAATCCAACTATCATGCTAGCTCATGTACAATATATACAATGCCATCTCGGCCAAAAACAAAAGTGTAATCAGAATACATAATCTCCAAGTACATAAGCAAAAGAGAAAGTAAACCACTACGAATGCATGAAGACTCAAGCTAAACCACAAGTAAACTCCAAAAGACACTTGCCGCCTAGCTTGACTCGGAAGAACCTGCAACTCAAAAGAAAGGAAAAAGAGGAAAACAACAACGAGGGTTAGTCCTAGTGACTAGTGAGGGGGCTACTCACGCACCCGATATACATATATAGAGCAAAGCAATTATTAAAACGGGAGGATCCTTGAACCAAGAGTGGTTTTTGCAAGCCAAATTAATTCCCGTGATATATATATATATACATAAAGTAAAGAGAAGGCAAAAGGAGAAATGCCGAATTTTAAGTAATTAGAAATCCACTCTCGTTTCTCAGATTTTACAAAACTAAACCAACTCGGCGAGTACGAGTCACACACCAAACTCCCATATACGAAGATCAAAGCAAAACAAAACAAATCATCATCCATCCCCAACACCGGTTGATAGAAGGGTTGATTGGCCCTAACTATCCACACACAGAAACGAGACAAGGTTTAATTACTACCTTGAAACCTTCGGCGGTTGCCTCCACCGGCTCAAGAGAAACACCCTTCCTCAACCTCCTAAGGTTGGGTGAGACTCTCAAATGGAGGTGTTGATGGAAGAGCTCGGCGACCCCTCGGCCGTCCCTAGATTACCATACCACACTCCAAGGCCCAAACATATCACGAAAATCACACAAACATATCTCAAAGCTTATTTTTCAAAGCCAAATCTCGCTTACACACACACACTTGCACAAAACTAAACTTTTGCAAACAAAAGGAAAATAGCATATATTCTTATACAAAACGTTTTCCAAACTCTTATAACAAATGGGAAGAATCCCGCAACATACGTATCATGCACTTATTTACCATATATTATACGTATTCGCATGCGAGGTTTGAAACCAATTAGGGTCGTAGGTCAAATAACTAAAAGAACAAAACCTCACCTTGTCAACGGACGTAGTGGAGACCAAAAGAGGAAACCGGACACCTACGGAGCAAGCTCGTCCTCTACAGGAAGATCCGCTTAACAAGATAAACAACAAGGAACACCCTTAGACTCAAAATGAACCACATTGACGCTCGGTACATGCGTACGTATGCTTATGATGCCAATGATATGAAATGAATTCACATTAAGGCCATTTACGAGCAAATAATTCATATAAGAACATATATCACAAACGAGGAGGTAAATCAAAGCACAATTCATAACATAAGGCTTAGTACCTCATAAGGCAAGTCACTCATGCATACACATCACAAACGGGGGAAGAAAGACCAACAAGAAGCAACGAAAAGGCGAAAGAAATCTCCCAGGATGCCACCCTGCTTGACACGGCCGTGTCAGAAAACAAAGGGGAACGGACACGGCCGTGTCAGGTGAAATAATTCAAAAAAAAACATTTCCGAGGGCTTGACACGGCCGTGTCCATTTTCCTTTGTAAACTGACGCGGCCGTGTCAGGCGGAAAAATTCAGAAAATTGAGGGTCGAGGGCTCAACACGGCCGTGTCCATTTTCCTTTGAAACTTGACGCGGCCGTGTCAGGCCTTCGGCCTGAGCAAGTTTTAGCGAAAATTTGCTGAAAATGGAAGCAAAACAGGGGTTTTCGGGTTCTTGCTCCAAGGGGACTCTTAGGCCATCCAACAAACACACAACATACATCAAAATAACACCAATACCTCAACATTTCATGCCCAACAAGTAGCCACAAACTCAGCTTCAAAAATGCAAGTAATCAAGGCAAGCAAAGAGGAAAGGAATGCATCATGTATCATCCAATTCTCAAAACTTATTTATGGCCATTGATCATATCTCAACAACCATGAAAGAAGATGCAATAAATGTCAAGAATCAAGTCATATAAATCATAAATCATCATCCAAACTCAAAGAAACAAGGAATGAGCAAGAATCAAACAAATTCTCCCAACACTTACTATTCACATGCTTGCTATATTACAATAATCAACCAAAGGATTGAGCTCAAGATCACATAGCAGAGAGAAGAAAGAGTGTAGATATCAACCATGATCTTACCTTTCAAATTGGAGAAGCTTTGAAGAAGATTTGAGCTCAAAATAATCACAAGTTGGACAAAGGGTTTCTTTCTCTTCTTGCTTCCTTTGTGCTGATCGGTTTAGAGGAGAGAGGGAGAGAAATGGATCGGTTATGGGGTTTTTGGGGCTGAAATGGGTTAGCTAACTCAAGGCACAAATCATGGTTAAGGCTTGGTTGAGTTTAAGGTGGGGTCCACAACTCAAAGCTAGGTCAAAAGGTAGCTTCCAAGCGTCAGGGGCTCGTTACGGGTGAAATACGGAGGTCTTAATGAACTTAGAAAAATGTGAGGCTTGTCCCATCGAACCTGAATCGTCGAAACGAGTTCAATGGAGGTGACGAAATTCGAATCCGAATTCCTGAGCTCAAGATACCTAACCCGGAACCCAAGGTGCGCTAAATGCTCTTTAGCCTCCTTTAGGTCCCCTCTCCACAACGAACCCAAAAAGGCAAACAAAACAAATACCAAAACATGTAACGAGCACATAATCGAGTTCAAAAAGCATATAATTAATACATATCACAAATTCACAGAAATCAGAATGAAATTCGGATCCAAAGCGAACAGATACAAAGCAAGGAAAATTAAACGTTCAAAGATAACCAAATTCATATTAAAGCAAATAAGTTCAAATAACTTCAATAATTCACGTTAGCAATGAAATATCACATAAGGAAATAATTGAATAGCGCACATAATAGTGTACCTGAAGAGTCTGATCAGTCGGGATGTTACAACGCCCATGGAATCGGCATCTTGACTCTTCCTAAGTATCGATCCTTGATCATGATCCGAATCTTCGGCTTAGATAGTGCTTTGGTTGAAGTTCCATTAACTATTCTTTACGAATTCAAATGATTGAATTAACTCATCTTCCAATTGCCTACACTTGAGCACATAATTTCCCTCCAACAGCTCTTTGCCTTTCTTTATCGTTTACATTTGTTACTTCATTGCTCCTAACTCGAACTCATAGCTCGATAATTCAGCTTGAGTCTGAAAGATAGACTTCACTCCGACCGAAGATAGAGCCTCTGGCATTTTAGCTTTCCATGATCTTGAAATCACCATATCGATCGATTCTCACCACCTCCTTTCAAGCTAACTTCTTCATTGCTCGAAATCCGAATGTCTCAATTTACATCTTCTTCTCCCTTTTGCCCGAATTTGATTTCTCTTGAAGACCTTCGTCTCCTTGCTGATAAAATCCTTCCTTGTGATTTCTATCCTGACTTTTCTTCTGATAAGGCCCTTTTGAAACGATAAGAAAGCTTTGGTGCACCGTGGTAAGGTCACCAAAGAACATGACTTCATTTAGAAAAGACCACGAGCCCCTGATCTTTGTAGATAATCTCGCCTTCTATCACGACGTTGAGTAATGAATTATAACTCCATGTTGATAGCCTTGCAGATTCAACACCCGACCTTCTAATCCTTTAATTCCATAGCCTCTCCATTAGTTTAATAGAAGAACTCATTGGTGAGGTTGATAAGAGCTTCATTAACATGATAATAACCTATAACCAAATATTCCACTCAAATAGAGATGCATGTAGATTAGCATATGCTTATGGCACATATTTAGATCAATCAGGACACATAGAATGCAAATGCAGCACCTAAGGCAACGAAATTGCAAGTAGATCACATATATCAAGAAATTTCGAGTAATCAATAACAACTTAACCATGGAAATTCAATGCAATGCACACATTGACAAGTTGTTCCTAAGTCGTACGACCTAAACTGACTCAAACACAACACGAGAACCCGGGTTTTGCAACCCTAGGCTCTGATACCACTTAAGGTCGTAGCCCCCCAACAGAGGGCCCCACATCCCCCCGCACCGGGACCCGGCCCGCATATGAAATAGAGAGTCCATACAGAACCGAATCACAGCGAACGGGGACTCACTCACACACTAGGCTAGGCGGGAGCTAGAACTTGAAACCAAACAAACAAAACTCACGAATTAAATGCAAGTGCGAAGGCATAACATATAATCAATCACGAGGTTATCGGAAACGATCACAAACCTGAGTACCTAATCCCGACAAATTAAAACATAAATCATAATCTCAAGTACACGGGTTCCAATATCCTTAGAAGTCTATCCCGAAACAATATCATATAATCATAACAATCCATATGCAATCCTATAACTTAACACTTACAAAATGCATAAAAAATAGAAACCACTCGATCAAGGGACTCAACAGACTCGACTCCCCGCCTATCACACCAAAACCTGCAAAAGCACTGAAAACAAAGCCGGGTTCAGTCTATAAGAGACTGGTGGGTATAAAACAAGGCATAACATATATAATATCGCAGAATTTAAACACCCACACATGCAAGCTATAATCCCGTACGAGGTTTTTAAGATATTTCCCAAATCGGTAAAACAAAGGAAAACAACGCTTGGGATTACAACCATCAAATTCGTACATTCCATTCATAGGGTTTCATGGCCCGGCGAGAGGGCGTGCATAATCTCCAACCTTCTCCTCGTGTGTGCATATCAATTCAATCTTTTCATTAGTGATCATTCACATTCATACATATTCGTTCATAATCATAGTCATAATCATAATCATATCATGCATATTCATAATCATAAACACTTACACCTTTTTCCTCCGGGTGGTGGACGGGATTGCAAGGCCCGGCCACCTAATCATATCAATGTGGCTATGAGGTTCATGAGTCCTCGAAGCCCGGTTAGCATTTCCTCGTCAAAAACTCCTTGTCGAGGTCCATTTCACCGTAGTTCATTGTGGAACTAGCACATGGGATCCCCGTCGGCCCGATACCTCCCCGGATAGCCACATGTACTAAATTCCTGGGCCCGTGTTCAGTTCATATCATGCACTCGCCAAAATCATAGATAGGGTTCATAAATAAAAGGGGTCATACGTTTGAAATCATTTATTCAAAATGACTCAATATATAAATATACTATTTTGGCTTAAAACCTTTCACGTAAGGGATATATCGGGTCGTTTTAGCTAGTAGAAGAGAAACCCACCTGATACCGTTACCGACAATACCAAAAGAAAGAAAGACTTGAGGTGTCCTATGAACCCGACATCTCCGCCCTGGAGAAAACTGTACAAAGACAACTTAGTGTGTACATGAGACTCAAGACTCCATATGAACCATATACGACGCACGGCATGTCATGCACATGATATGAGATGCATACGAGGTATAACTCATGTTAAGAAGCTAAACTACCAAGTATTGCATTCAACATGTTCCATATATGAAGGTTTCATATTCAAACGTTTCATAATTCATAGCACTTCAAGTTATGAATTTCATATAACAATTAAAACTCAAATATATTAAGTTTACAATTATAAATTAAACCAAGCAAAGGCATTCAAATCATTTATATATGTAAAACATAAAATAGATAACAATCAATTCCATAAATTAAGTCCAAAAGTCATAACATAAAATTCCTCAATTAAAAGATCACATTTCATGAAATAATATTACTATCTTAGTCTCATAAATTCATTTCAAATTCATATCTTCACATTTTACATCAAATGAATCCAAGAATTTTATATAACAATCGTAACACGTACTATTTCACGTTTACAATTAGAAATTAGATAAATAAAATATTCAAATCATAATCGGTAATTAAATACGCGAAATAGATAACAATTAAATTCTAAAATTCAAATAAATTACTTAATATATAAAATTTATATATATATATATATTATACATAAATATATTTTTACGTACGCATGCATTTGCATGCAACATCACATCCATGGAATATATGCACAGCTCCCATGCAAAGTATACATATATATATATATATATATATATATCAAAACCATGCACAATCAAGACACACACACACACACACATATATATATATATATATATATATATATATATAAATATATATACATTACGTAAGCGCATCACCCTTCATGCCAAAGAACATCAACTATATATATATATACATACATATGATACGAACAGAAGCAACAACATAAACTGAAGAAAGAAACAGTAGCAGAAACTGAAGAAAAGAAACAGCAGCAGTCTGCACAAGGTGTCCCCACGCGGGGACACTTTCAGTTAAAACTCTCCCCGCCCGGGGAGAGTGTTGCAGAAGCACGCAGACAGAAGCAGTAGTTCACAGATAGGGGAAGGGAAAATAGGGCAAAGTGCACAGCAGCATAAAGCAAGCAATAGCAGCAACTTAAGGCCTAAATTCATACAAAAAAATCATAATAAAATTCTCATGAAACGGCAGCCACAACGCAGTAATGGCAGCAGTTCGGTTGGAGTTACAAAAACCCCAAATTCAAGTTCATAATCTCAAGTTCAATAATGGTGCAAGACTTAACACTCCAATACCATGTAATAAGGACTCAAATATACATTAATGCAGTCCAAGAGATCACTTAACAAGTCTCAAATCATCAAATAAGTCAAGGAAAGCAAAGGTTCAAAATTTCCCAAGAAAATCCAAATATTCATCATCTAGCCCCAAACCATATCAAATCCAAGCTAAAAACTGAAATTAATGGATGAAATTGACCACATAATGCTGCTAAACAAAATTACGAATGTAACAGCCCAAAATAGGGCCTGGATGAAAATGGTAAACTAAGGGCATTGGTAAAGCGTTTATAGACCGTGATCCAATTTTATAAACCTTCATGCATTGCATTCTTACATGAACTTTGTGCTCATATGTGATCTGACATGTTTTAAGGGGGAATTCTTGACCTTTGATACAGTTTACTATTCATTTCTGAAGCCTATTATACCCAATGCTTCAATGGAACCCTATAGGTTCATATCACATGTTTTCCTATCCTATGAACTTGTTTTCCAAGCTCCGAAAACCTTTCTTGAACCATAAGGGCATTTTGGGAACTTACCGACCAAAGTTACTATTCATCTAAAAATGAGCTTTTGATTCTGATATCTTTCCTACCCAAGTTTACAGTCAAATCGATCCTTGAGTCGAAACGAGTCTATTGAAATCATTCTTGACTTGAAAATCTATTCTGAACTTCGTTTTATTGAAAATGTTTACGAAAACCCTAGTTCACTATATCTAATACGAACGGTTTTCATTCGGAAAATGTTTTCTCTCTGGATTTGCACTACTTGAGCTATTTCAAGATTTTTGAAATGTTTTACAACTCTTGATTTAAACCCTAGCTCGAAATTTTGAAGCGTACGCTTGTACGTAAGAATTCACTATTCATTCTACGTTTTCAACTTTCTATCGATAAAATGTTTTATAGTCGATATTGGATTCAAAACACTTCTCGATTTATTTCTTGAATTTCGGAAACAATCCGGACTCGAAAATCATTCTCTAAAGTCGTTTTTCACTCGTGTTGAGTTTCGGGCTCAAAACTTTTATTCACTAAAACTAATGTATCTTTCAAACGGTAAATCCGATTTCGACAGATGAATATGCGTTTCGAAGCTAATTTTTGCCCGGACGGAATGGTTATACTTTCAGCCACTTAAATTCACGTTTTGGCAGTGAAATTACTGAATTACCCTCCATCAGCCCCTATTTTGTTTCATGAATGATGAAGCTTCCAAGAGAAGACATCCACTTTTTCTCTCATACCCTTACCTCAAGTTTATTTCCAATGTGAGGGGCTTCCCAACACCTATAAATACCCCCCTCATGCCATTAGAATCCTTGCTCAAAGTCTTGCGTTAACAAGCACTCCTCTCTCCCTCCTTTCTTCCCTTGGCCGTGAGCCTCCCCTCCCCCTAGGTTAGTTGTTTTATTTATTTTATGCTATGGTTTTTATGTTATGTTTTAGTTTAGTTTATGTTTTTATGTTATGGTATGCTTATATTATGTTTAGGTTGGGTCTTAGGGTCTTCCCTAAGACATATAGGATTTTATTTTATGCATTTATTATATAGTTTTTATGATATGTTTGTTAGTAGTGAATTATGATTTAATTGTTTAGTATATGCTATGAAATGTTATGAATTGCTTTAGTATATGGTATCATCATGTTATGGAGCTGTTATATGATGATAATTGATGCATGATTATGATATTTAATTTATGTTCAAGCATGTTATGCAATGGAATAGTAACCTATGATCAATTATATCATAACTTGTTACATGTTACTATATGGTCTCAATTGATAAATGTTACATGATTAATGGTCTTGATATGCTATGTCTTATGTCTATGATATGTTATTACATTGTTACAATGTTACATGACTCATATGTTATGACTTGAGCTTATGATATGATATGAATTAATGGAATAGTGCCTTGATCATATGTTATACACTTTGATAGTGTCACATGTTATAACCTAAGATAGAATAGTGTTTCATAACTTGATCTTATGCTTTAATTAGACTTCTTAACCATAGGTTATGCCTTTAACCTAGATCACACTTGCTTATAATAACATGAACTTGAAACTATAGGTTATAATCGAGATCATAATTGAATTAGGGTGTGTGTGTGTGTGTGTGCATGCCGTGTGTAACACCCCGGACACGTGGAGGTGCCACACCCCCGCACTATAGGTCAATCCACATACGAAACGGCCAATCCGTACATGAACCAACCTACAGCGAACGGGTGACAATGCAATAACTCAATAGGCTAGGCGGGATTACTACTACATGCAGCAAAATAAAGCGGAAGCATAAACTGGTTTCTACCAAATATTTCCATTTACCCAATCATGACATTTCTCATTTACCAAATAAGTATATTCCAACTTATCATATCAATACATTATCATCTTCCTTGAAAACAATAACAATAACTAAAATTCCGTAATTAACAATAATAATTAAATACACGAACCACGGATGACACGACTATATGAACTGGACTCGACTCGACTCAACTCCCGCCTAGCGTGCACCTGCAATACCTGAAAGGTGGAGGCGTCAGTCTGTGAAGACCGAGTGAGGGGTTTAAATACATATTAGCGCAGATAACATGCAAGTCATATTCTCGGGTAAAGATTTATAAAAGATAAATATACAAGTTCAATAATAATATAGCTTCGCCCGAGAATACCACTATCAATATTAAGCACTTGTTCATTTCATGCAATCGATAAACATGCTTGCTTACTTGTAAATCATTAGGTGATCACGCAATTCAATTAACGTGCAATCATGCAATAGTGTAATCATATAACATGTTCCTGGAATGGAGTGCATGCAATCACTACATGGCTTGCTTGTAACATGACAGGGTTTGTTTCTCCTGTGGTTGGACGGACAACCACCAGCTCGAAAACCAGCCCAGCGCCCTCCCTAAGGAGAACCTGGCCAGGAGAACACGGGTACACGATAGGCCTTTGTTCTTCTTGTGGTTGGACGGACAACCACCAGCCCGAAGACCAGCCCAGCGCCCTCACTAAGGAGAACCTGGCCAAGAGAACACACGAACACGATACGGTATTGTTCTTCCTGTGATTGGACGGACAATCACCAGCCCGAAGACCAGCCCAGCGCCCTCCCTAAGGAGAACCTGGCCAGGAGAACACAGGTACACGGTAGGGTATTGTTCTTCCTGTGGTTGGACGGACAACCACCAGCTCGAAAACCAGCCCAGCGTCCTCCCTAAGGAGAACCTGGCCAGGAGAACACAGGGACATGCTTTCGTGACATGACATGCTTGATTCGTGAATACTACATAACCTACTTGCTTGCTTCATGAACAATAACATGCTTTGAAATGATAAGTACTTTCATGAAATTATAAATATAATTACCTTTGGCCAAAAACTACATAAAGGTTATACGGGTTCTATATAACTAGAAATTAAACCTCACCTGACAGGCGACACACGACTCTTGAATGCGGGAACGTGCTCGTGCTCGACAATCTCCTCCCTGGAGAGTAACTGAACAAGAAATGGGAACATACATGCATTCGTAAGACAATACTCGACAATGGTACCAAATATGACGCACGGCGTAACCATGAACATATTCTTGTATGAAATAAACGTATACTTGCACGTAATGATCATATAGATACTTATAAATGGAATGGGATAATTTACAAGAAGACAAGTAATTTCACGGAGATCGCGTATTTAAGGCATGCAATCATACCAATTCGTTTTACATAAAGCATGGAGTTAACAATTAAGTTTAAGTAAGAAAAGACCATAAAATGTCAAATAGCCATATAATCATTAATTATTCAAGTATTCCAATCATATAAATTGCATACGGGAGCCGAGAGAGCGAAAGGAATGCGAGAAAAGAGGTTTTGGCAAAGTTTGGCAAAAGTTGACAGTTTTCGGAAATGTACAAGCTGTAGGAAAACTGGAATATCTTGAGTTATAGAATTTGGAATTGGGTTTTGTTTGTTGGATAGAAAACTAGACAAATACACCTTTCCGAAGATATATGGCTCGTATTCTAATTCAATGTGAGGAGAAAATGGCGTAAGCTCGAAGTTGAGTGAATGCAGATTTTCGTTAGAGTGGCGACACCAAATTAAAATGGATATATCTTACAAACCAGAAATGATATTGAGGTGATTCCAATTGGAGAATACTTTAGACTCAATGTAGTTTCTACAGTTCGGAATTCAGGTAAATCCGAGTACGTTTGAGGGGTAAACGGTCATTTAGAACAAATGACATAAATGCAGAATTGGCTGTGTGATCTTCTGTAACAGTGCTGAAGACGGGAACGGCCGTTCCGGCTTTAGGCCAAAATGGGAAGGGCCGTTCCCAGCCTCGCTGGACAAAACATTCAAAGGATGGGAACGGCCGTTCCGGGAAATCAAAGGGGACGGGAAGGGCCGTTCCCGCTGAGCAGAAAGCTCAAAACAGAGCAGAAAACAGGGGAGCTCTCGGATCACATTCAAAATCATCAAAACATCATCAAAACTTCCACCAAATGTATTAAATCAAGTAAGAAACATAATTATATACTTAAAGTACAATTAAAACTAACATAAACACTTAATTCATCCTTTGATTCTCAAGAATCATCAACTATAGCTCATATACCAACTTATGCTATATTCTTCCATATTTTCAAGAATTCAAGTTCTAATTCATGTTGAAAGCTCCTAATCATGCTTCTAACATCAAATACACGAATTATCAAGCTTGAATCATAAACCCTAGCTTTATATATATAATTCAGGAGTTCATGAAATATCCATGTCTACCTTGAAGGAGGATGATGAGATGCAAGAAGATGAAGATGAGATGATGATGCTTCAAAACTCCTAATTTCTCCATGATCATGGCTTGAAAATGATAAAATCTCCTTTCCCTTTTTGATGTCTTTGGCTCGGTAGAAAGGAGAAAGAAGAGATGATGATTCTTGAAGAAATGAGATGAAAGGCAAGGAAGAGATGCATATATCGTTACATTTAGGGAAATATGCAATATTTATGATTTAATCCCCCAAGTTATTTAAGTTATGCAATTGAGGATACAAGGTTTGGAAATGATCAATTAGGTCCACAAAGCTTTCATACAATTTGGTCCCTCAATTAAAATAAATGAGCATTTAAGAACAATTTGGTAATTAAATCAAATTAGACAATTAATTCATGTAACAATTAAATTCCATTCATACCAGGATTCTCAAAATGAAATGAATATCACACAATTATCACGTAATCATGTTGAGCACAATTTATAGAAATTAATCTAACACGTTTAAATTAAATAACCGAAAATAATAAAATAAAGTCCTAACGCTCGAAACCCACACGTGTCGAGCGTACCTGACTGTCTGAAAATCGGGGCGTTACAACTCTCTCCCCCTTAAGAGAATTCGTCCTCGGATTCCAAGTCCTGAATTCCTGGAATTTAATTGGCTCTTACATTTTCATCCCACGCGGGTTAGCTACTCCCCGTCAGGGATTAGTTTGAAAGAGGTCTTCGATCCACCATATCCTCTAATGTGTGAATTCACGACCCTCAACTTTCCGGAATCTAACACTCAAAAGAAAATCTAACCTTCCTCTAAAACAACTTGACAAGTAGTTGAAAATACTGAGAGTGCCCCGTCTCTCAAACAATTAACGAGAGACCCCGTCTCTCGTGCAAGTAACAAGAGAACCCCGTCTCTTGACAACCCTGAGAGAATCCCCGTCTCTCACGCACTCGAAATAAAAGTTCAAGCAAGCATTTACACAATTAATTGCAATTAACACGGAAGGCTCACACAAAAATTTATAATTTACAAATAATGGTTCACGTAAACAAGTAATAACAATCAAGGAATTGTGTACGGGAACAATGAAATAATACTAATAAACAAGGAATCACGTACAAGAATATTAAAATAATAATAACAAATAATAATTAAGCAATGGTGCACGTGGTATGCATGATTAAGTGTACCGTTCACCAAGGATTGAAGTTCCGATGTTGAAATAACTCAGTTGAAATCTTGATTCTTTTAGTTGCGATTTCTTTTCCGCTTTGTACCAATATGGTTCGATATTCCCATTTATGATAACCATCTCTGCCCCGGAGCTCTCTTCTAACATAATCCGTAAATCATCATTAATCACCACGCCTTAATATCCGTTTGAATTTTAGATTTACCAACCGAACTTTCCTTAGACTGATTCCCACATTCACTTTCAGACCTTGAATTGAAAATAACCCTAGGTTTCCCGTCATGGTTGCACGTTCAAGCTTAAAAGACTAGCTTTGTGCTCCAAGCAACCTTTTATCCGATTTACAGAAAGAACAGCTTTTACCATTTCCTCGACCTTGTAATCGGAGTGAAGCATTTTCCCGAAGCAAAGATCTTACACCCTTTGTTTGAAATCCGAACATTGAGCTCTTACTTCCTTAGTTAACAATACGGCGGATACTTATTACAGAAGAATCAAGGTTGTCATCCCGTGAGAGGAATTCAGCACGCACACTTGCATAGGTACCGAAGAAATCAAGTCCTAGTGAAACGTCTTCCATTTGATCCCTGAAATTTGATAACATACCCCACACTCTGCGATATATCTTGAAGGAAAGGATCGTTCAATCCTCCATCTTTCTGATGGGTTCATGGTAAACTGGTATATTTATAGAGGCAACGATGACAGCGCGGATGAAAGCACGAGGTGCTATCACAGGCATCTCTAGGGTATAAGTAACAACTTCGTAAGAAAACTCTTGTCGGAGTTAACCTACTAAAACTGAAGATTGCTTCCGAGTATTACCCAACTGAATCCTTTCTGTTTACTGAGTTAAGTGATATCCTGAGACTGTCGGAGAAATGCGGACGGTGTACCCACTTCCTTGAAACTGATAACAGAACAAAGGTACTGTCGATGATGGGACTTTCTTTGTATGAGAGGGAGAAAGGTTTAGATTATTGACAACTTCTTTCACATGGTTCTGGTAGAGGATTCCCGACTCTCCTGAATGTTGTCCAGCTTCCGATTTAAATTTATTTCCAGACCGGCTCTCCCCCTTAAAAAATGGAAATTTTCTTATCCTAGATTCATTCCATCCTTTCCCACTTGCAAGCTTCTCTGCTGGTTCAATTCCCGTAACCTTTTCCTCGTTCCACTGGTCATTAATCAAAATGTTGATTGATGATTCCTTTTCTAATTCTTTCTGCTAGCAACATACTCAACTTGAAATTTCCCAACTGTCACCACTCTGATTTGATATTAAAATTTTCCAGCATCCCACAACCCTTCTGCTATTCATGAAAATACCATATCCTGTACTTACCACCTACTACTTCTAAAGTTTATATTTGTCACATTAGCACCCTGACCTAAAGCAAGAAAAGTTCTTTCTCCTACCCAAAATTGCTGATTACTTTCTGAAAACTGAAAGACCCATTAACCATTTATCTGCTTGGACTTATCATCATTTCCCAGTTTCCAAAATTTTCCAATATCTACATCATACCTCCTGCTCTTACCAAATCCTGAGCTATTAATTCTCACAGCCCCGAATATTGCTAAACTTCTCAATCAGAATCAATAACCCGGTTACAACCATGATACCCGATGATTCAAAATCTCTTCTTTAAAATTCAAGTTGTAGAAATAGGAGCAAGGATTGTGCAGAGCATAGGGAGAGCCTATTGACAATAAACACTAAATAATGCATGATGATTAAAGTGTCAATGCACACATTACCACCAATTTAAAATGCAACATATTAGAACAATTATATCATTTTGAAGATATACGTATAAGTAAGGAAATGTAAATAATGTAAATAATTTGAGCATGTATCCAAAGCATCAAGTAGGAAATTTCAAATATAATTAGAACAACATTCATAAATGAGAAGCAACTTAATTAACAGTTTTGATGCACGTGCTTATGAATGCATTGAAGAACCTGGCACCGCAGAAATGTTAGACTCGATTCCAGCGTCCATTCCTTGTCGGCCAAATGGCAACTTTAGCCCAAGCAATTGATTAGCCTCTTAATCTTCAAAATCCCCAGCCGTGGTTTATATATTTCCCAAAACCTTGTCACTCACAACTCAATTGAGCTAAATGCATGCGGGTAAGACGTGCTCATGTCACATAATTGTCACATAATTAATACATGTATCAGGAATTAAATATAAATTGCAACAAATAATCGTCAAAGTATATGGTAAACCACGTTGATCACATAAACTTCCAGCAATTCAAGATCACTCAATTGGCAATCAATAGCATGAATTAATACAAATTACAAATTATCAAGTATTTCAGGTAATTCAAGGAATCCAAGTAGCCAAGTAATTTCAAATAAAATGCAATACCCTCAGATTATCAAGTAATTCCTATGCCGTACGACCTAGACTCGACACGACACGACACTAGAACCTCGGTTTTGCAACCGGGCTCTGATACCACCTTAGATGTAACACCCCGGACACGTGGAGGTGCCACACCCCCGCACTATAGGTCAATCCACATACGAAACGGCCAATCCGTACATGAACCAACCTACAGCGAACGGGTGACAATGCAATAACTCAATAGGCTAGGCGGGATTACTACTACATGCAGCAAAATAAAGCGGAAGCATAAACTGGTTTCTACCAAATATTTCCATTTACCCAATCATGACATTTCTCATTTACCAAATAAGTATATTCCAACTTATCATATCAATACATTATCATCTTCCTTGAAAACAATAACAATAACTAAAATTCCGTAATTAACAATAATAATTAAATACACGAACCACGGATGACACGACTATATGAACTGGACTCGACTCGACTCAACTCCCGCCTAGCGTGCACCTGCAATACCTGAAAGGTGGAGGCGTCAGTCTGTGAAGACCGAGTGAGGGGTTTAAATACATATTAGCGCAGATAACATGCAAGTCATATTCTCGGGTAAAGATTTATAAAAGATAAATATACAAATTCAATAATAATATAGCTTCGCCCGAGAATACCACTATCAATATTAAGCACTTGTTCATTTCATGCAATCGATAAACATGCTTGCTTACTTGTAAATCATTAGGTGATCACGCAATTCAATTAACGTGCAATCATGCAATAGTGTAATCATATAACATGTTCCTGGAATGGAGTGCATGCAATCACTACATGGCTTGCTTGTAACATGACAGGGTTTGTTTCTCCTGTGGTTGGACGGACAACCACCAGCTCGAAAACCAGCCCAGCGCCCTCCCTAAGGAGAACCTGGCCAGGAGAACACGGGTACACGATAGGCCTTTGTTCTTCTTGTGGTTGGACGGACAACCACCAGCCCGAAGACCAGCCCAGCGCCCTCACTAAGGAGAACCTGGCCAAGAGAACACACGAACACGATACGGTATTGTTCTTCCTGTGATTGGACGGACAATCACCAGCCCGAAGACCAGCCCAGCGCCCTCCCTAAGGAGAACCTGGCCAGGAGAACACAGGTACACGGTAGGGTATTGTTCTTCCTGTGGTTGGACGGACAACCACCAGCTCGAAAACCAGCCCAGCGTCCTCCCTAAGGAGAACCTGGCCAGGAGAACACAGGGACATGCTTTCGTGACATGACATGCTTGATTCGTGAATACTACATAACCTACTTGCTTGCTTCATGAACAATAACATGCTTTGAAATGATAAGTACTTTCATGAAATTATAAATATAATTACCTTTGGCCAAAAACCACATAAAGGTTATACGGGTTCTATATAACTAGAAATTAAACCTCACCTGACAGGCGACACACGACTCTTGAATGCGTGAACGTGCTCGTGCTCGACAATCTCCTCCCTGGAGAGTAACTGAACAAGAAATGGGAACATACATGCATTCGTAAGACAATACTCGACAATGGTACCAAATATGACGCACGGCGTAACCATGAACATATTCTTGTATGAAATAAACGTATACTTGCACGTAATGATCATATAGATACTTATAAATGGAATGGGATAATTTACAAGAAGACAAGTAATTTCACGGAGATCGCGTATTTAAGGCATGCAATCATACCAATTCGTTTTACATAAAGCATGGAGTTAACAATTAAGTTTAAGTAAGCAAAGACCATAAAATGTCAAATAGCCATATAATCATTAATTATTCAAGTATTCCAATCATATAAATTGCATACGGGAGCCGAGAGAGCGAAAGGAATGCGAGAAAAGAGGTTTTGGCAAAGTTTGGCAAAAGTTGACAGTTTTCGGAAATGTACAAGCTGTAGGAAAACTGGAATATCTTGAGTTATAGAATTTGGAATTGGGTTTTGTTTGTTGGATAGACAACTAGACAAATACACCTTTCCGAAGATATATGGCTCGTATTCTAATTCAATGTGAGGAGAAAATGGCGTAAGCTCGAAGTTGAGTGAATGCAGATTTTCGTTAGAGTGGCGACACCAAATTAAAATGGATATATCTTACAAACCAGAAATGATATTGAGGTGATTCCAATTGGAGAATACTTTAGACTCAATTTAGTTTCTACAGTTCGAAATTCAGGTCAATCCGAGTACGTTTGAGGGGTAAACGGTCATTTAGAACAAATGACATAAATGCAGAATTGGCTGTGTGATCTTCTGTAACAGTGCTGAAGACGGGAACGGCCGTTCCGGCTTTAGGCCAAAATGGGAAGGGCCGTTCCCAGCCTCGCTGGCCAAAACATTCAAAGGATGGGAACGGCCGTTCCGGGAAATCAAAGGGGACGGGAAGGGTCGTTCCCGCTGAGCAGAAAGCTCAAAACAGAGCAGAAAACAGGGGAGCTCTCGGATCACATTCAAAATCATCAAAACATCATCAAAACTTCCACCAAATGTATTAAATCAAGTAAGAAACATAATTATATACTTAAAGTACAATTAAAACTAACATAAACACTTAATTCATCCTTTGATTCTCAAGAATCATCAACTATAGCTCATATACCAACTTATGCTATATTCTTCCATATTTTCAAGAATTCAAGTTCTAATTCATGTTGAAAGCTCCTAATCATGCTTCTAACATCAAATACACGAATTATCAAGCTTGAATCATAAACCCTAGCTTTATATATATAATTCAGGAGTTCATGAAATATCCATGTCTACCTTGAAGGAGGATGATGAGATGCAAGAAGATGAAGATGAGATGATGATGCTTCAAAACTCCTAATTTCTCCATGATCATGGCTTGAAAATGATAAAATCTCCTTTCCCTTTTTGATGTCTTTGGCTCGGTAGAAAGGAGAAAGAAGAGATGATGATTCTTGAAGAAATGAGATGAAAGGCAAGGAAGAGATGCATATATCGTTACATTTAGGGAAATATGCAATATTTATGATTTAATCCCCCAAGTTATTTAAGTTATGCAATTGAGGATACAAGGTTTGGAAATGATCAATTAGGTCCACAAAGCTTTCATGCAATTTGGTCCCTCAATTAAAATAAATGAGCATTTAAGAACAATTTGGCAATTAAATCAAATTAGACAATTAATTCATGTAACAATTAAATTCCATTCATACCAGGATTCTCAAAATGAAATGAATATCACACAATTATCACGTAATCATGTTGAGCACAATTTATAGAAATTAATCTAACACGTTTAAATTAAATAACCAAAAATAATAAAATAAAGTCCTAACGCTCGAAACCCACACGTGTCGAGCGTACCTGACTGTCTGAAAATCGGGGCGTTACACCGTGTGTGTGTGAGTGTGCTCGTGTGTGTGCATAAGTGTGTGTTTAGTGTGTGGGTTTGACCCGACCTTTGACCCGATAAGTGAATAGTAATCCGTGAATACTAATCTGGAATAGTAACTCTGAATAGTACTTTTGAATAGTAAAAGTGAATTAAAACTTGTGCTTTCTTAATAGACATTTGCACTTAGGGATTTCAAATCCGGGGTCTAAAATGTGATTTCAAAATGTGTTTTCTTTCGAGGACTTGTTTTATAACCTAAGGTTTTTGCGATATGATTCATAATTTGATTAATTCCTAATCGAGTATAGTAAGATCATAGTCCCACGTTAATGATAACTCACTTTAAGGATTCTTTTGTGTGTTATCCTTCTCTAATACCTTAAATGGTATTACTCTCTTGTCATTACATGTTCTGTACTTGTTTTATATGTTTATGTGCATCGTGATAGAAGGGTGTCTTAGTTCTTAAGTTCACCTTAGTACACACTTACAGGAGTTAAGGTTGAGCACTGGAATCCCCAGGGCACTGCATAATCTATCCTACCTACTGTTACTAATAGGTGAGGTTATAAATGTTTTCAACTGGAACCATGAATACTTAATGATTCAATCATTTTGAAACTCTAAGCCTAGTGCTTTACATTCTTGTTTTGAAATACCCTTTATAAGGGACGATTCTTCAAAGAACCCAGACCTATCCGTATTCATTGATTAAAGGCACATGTTTTCAAAGTAATGCATCAATGGTTCATGTTTTCAAAGTAATGCATCAATGGTTCAATGTTTTCAAAGTAATGCATCAATGGCTCATGTTTTCAAAGTATTGTATCAATGGTTCAATGGTTCAATGCATATGTTCAATGATTCATACATTCGGATTTATTCTGGATGTTATCAATGGTGCAAGCAATCAATGGTTAATGGTATGGGCCCGGTGGTTATGTGTAGAGGTGATGCTCGGGAGGTGAGCGCCAACGACATTACTAATACTGGCCACCACACTAGGCGATTGATACCGACTTTAATCAGGAGGTTTGGTTAAGTCAGGACAATTGTCGGGAATGGACCGCAAATCTATTCCCAAATCAATGGTTAATGGTCACCTAGGGGTCGCTCCCCGAAGTGAAACATGGTGGAGGATGGTGCATGTGTGTATGTGTTAGGGTGTTGTTGATCTCGGTCCGACACCCTATTAATGGTCATGTTTTCTGGAGTAAGGATGGAGAAGCCTAGGTTGCGGGCATCAACGTTTTCATAAAGTTGGTTCATATCTTGCAAAGTTGTTCCCTACCCTTATCCCGTTTTATGAAAATCATATGAACCAAATCATAGCATATGTGTGCGCATGTGACAGCATTCATGAAAGTGTTTTGAAAACTCTCATTTCTTATAGCATTGCATCAAAGGGTTTTATCACTTGAATTTATTCTTAAGTTCTTCATTAAAGCTTTGCATTAAAGGTTTTACCTTATGAACTTTACTTCAAACGTTTACTTTAAATACTTTCTTTTAAAGATATCCCTCACTTAGTCACTTTGACTAATACCTCTACCTGTTTTCTGGCCTCATGGTTTTAGGTCTTGCAGCCGCAGTCTAGAGGTATCTTGAAGCTCTAGAGTGTTCATTTTGTTGAGTCAGGACTTTACTTTATTAATCTATTTTGTGTCCTGCATATGTTATATGGCCGCATTGATACTTTACCTTATGCTTTTGTAATAATCCTTCTGCTACTTGGATACTGCTACAATTGCTATCATGTGCTCCTGTGATAATGTTGATATAGTAATGTTAATAGTCTCTTCTGCTTAACGATCAGTACTTGCTTGTTTATATGCCATCACGCACATGTTTTGAAAAGTTTTAAAATACTCTGATTTTCCGCTGCATAAGCCACATAGTTAAACACTATTTGTTAATCGTTAATGGATATGCCGTTCACTGGGGTATTTCTTGAGTGATGGCTCACACCATTACTTGAGGGGTGCTTCAGTGCGGGGGTTGGGGCGCCGCTCTCTACCAGCAAAGTGGGGGCGTTACAGCCTGAAGTGGTATCAGAGCGCCAGGTTAAGTAAGAAGAGACTTGACCTGGATTGCTCACATCATGGAAGCTTGTTTGACGTTGCATGGTTCTATCTTCTGGCATTCATATCCGTGGTTCTCTGTATGGCCATGGTAGTTTAGCCACATCTCGATCCTAACCAGCAGCAGATAGACGAGGCCTTTTTCAAGCAGTTCGAGGCTTCACGTACTGTGGTTGTTTCTCACCGAGGAGGTACTCACTTCTATACTTCGCGTCAACCAAAGAACAGAGGCAGGGCTAGGAGCAGCCTAATGAAGGTAATGATGGATCTGATAATGATGAGGCTGATCTAGCAGGGCATGGACAGGATTGTTTGGCGAAGGGGATGTATAGCTTTGGTAGAAGATCCCCGAATTTTGGCACCACAGATGATGGATTTCAGACAACATGGAAGCACAAGAGGTATTTTGCACTTGGTTTGGATGTGGTAAGGCCTGAATGGGAGTCGACTCGATGGTATCGGGTCCTCCTTATTTTAAATTTTGTTTAAAAATGTGGCCTAATGTAGAAAATTTTTCCAAAACTTACACGTTTATGATACATTCGGCTTTATGTTGGATATCTGTTTACTACTTTGCATAACTGTCATTGCATGAGTCTTAGAGTTGCTTCAAGATACCATTAGGGTCGTTATAGGATCATGCCATTTCATTTATTGTTATCATACTTGATATGTTATACATGTTCATGAATTGTCAATGGTAATGGATAATGGAACAATGGATCAATAAGTTGCTCTTGCCTATGTGGTAATGTGATAATGGATTATCGTTGATATTTTGCTGCGGGAATGTGTTATTCTCATGATTATATGTGACTACGTGGAAATGTGAATACGTGGTTACCAATTATGTGGATCATCTTTAATGTCATGCATTATACACATGTCTAAATGCTTGAAACTTCAGTATCATCATGCCACCAAGAAGAGCACCACGTAATCGCGTACCGCCACCGCCACCCCAAAGAGAAGTCACGCCACAACGGGATCTTACACCGCCAAGGGATGTTACGCCACCACCTCCTAGAAGGGAGGAAGTTCCAGATTTAGCTGATGTGTTGCGACAATTCGTGAGGGCTTGCAATTCTCCTAATGGGAAAACACTAGAAAAGTTTCTAAGAATGAACCCGCCTAAGTTTTATGGTGAACCCAACGACTTGAAGGCTGAAAATTGGTTAACTAGTCCCGAAAGATCTTTGAAGCTATGGATATCAACCCTGAAGATCGTGAACGAGTTCAATATGCTGCATTTCTGATGGAAGGAGCGGCGTTTAACTGGTGGAGGCATACTCAACACATGTGGACAGAGAACAACGTTGATGGAAATTGGACTGAGTTTTTGAAGGAGTTTCAGTAGAAATACACTCCTCAGGTAACACGTGATGCAAGAGAAGCTGAATTTATGAATTTGGTCCAAGGATCTATGAACGTGATGGAGTACGAAGCTAAGTTTGTTAGGCTGATCAAGTATGCACCCCACATTCTGAGTGATGAACGTCATAAGACTAAAAGGTTCATTGATGGTCTGAAACCTGAGCTCCGTTGGGCACTAGCTTCTTTGGATGACGAGACCTACACTAGAGCAGTTGATAGAGCATTGAAGGTCGAGGCAACCCATAAGGATATCCGGATGACCGTTAGTCGTCAAGAGCCTTCTAGCCCTAAGACTTTTCAAGGAACAAAGCGACCTGCCGGATCCTCCTTTCAAGGAACCGGGAAGAAACCAATGATGGCACCGCAACAACAACAAAGGGCACCCCAACAATATGAAACAACTCAGCCCACTCAAGAGGAGATAGTCTGTGACTACTGTAGCCATAAAGGACACACTGAGGAAAATTGCCGTAAGAAGAATGGTCAGTGCTATTGGTGTGGTTCCCCTGAGCATATAAGGGAACACTGTCCTACTAGGATTAAAAGATTTGGGGTTCAAGACAAGGGTAAAGCGGTGGTGGGTACGACGAGCACACCAGTGGTTAAAGGCAGAGCATTTGCAATGGATGGTAATGAGGAGGTTGATCCTTCGTCTGATGTGGAAGGTACTGTGCACATTCTTCACACGCCAGTTAAGGTCTTATATGACCCTGGTGCCATGCATTTATTAATTGCATCTAATTTATGTGCGCAAATATAATTTCCACTTGAATAATTATCATATGAAAATTGAAGTAAGTTCTCCTTTGGGGACTTACCTCGTTACGGATCAAGTATATAAACGTTGCCCTATATGCATTGGTAATCGCTACTACCCGTCAAATCTCATTGAGTTGCCTATGACGAGATATGGAATCATCCTTGGAATAGATTGGTTGTTTAAGTACCATGTTAATCTGGATTGTTACAAGAAGGAAGTCATCTTGGAAGAGTTGAGAAAACAATTGGACGACATTTTGGTGTTCTTAAAGACACCAGAGGAGCACGCCGAGCATATCCGAATTGTGCTGAGCACTTTGCTGGATCACAAGCTATATGCCAAGTTCAACAAATGCGAGTTTTGGCTAGAAAGAGTTACATTTCTCGGACACATCATCTTCAGAACCGGAGTTAAAGTAGATCCATCAAAGTCGAAGCAGTGATGGAGTGAAAGACACCGAAGAAATGGTTTACTCGAATTGAAAAAGGTGGTAAATTAAACCCAAGATATGTTGGAGTCTTCCAGATAATGGAACGAGTTGGAGAAACTACTTATAGATTGGATTTACCTGCAAGTCATACAACGATCCACAATGTATCCTATATATCTCAGATTCGCAAGTGGTTTTGGATGAAAAAGAGATAGTACCAGTGGAAGAATTACCGACAGAACCAAACTTGACTTATATGTTGAAACCGGTAAAGATCTTCGACAGAAGGTTCCAGGAGTTAAGGAATAAGAAGATTCCTTTGGTAAAAATCCTTTGGAAGGGACATGGTGTAGAAACATTACCCCGAACTGTTTGCAGAAGAATCTGAGGACAGATGGTCTTTAAGAAGGGGTGATTGTAACAGCCCAAAACAGGGCCTGGATGAAAATGGTAAACTAAGGGCATTGGTAAAGCGTTTATAGACCGTGATCTAACTTTATAAACCTTCATGCATTGCATTCTTACATGAACTTTGTGCTCATATGTGATCTGACCTGTTTTAAGGGGGAATTCTTGACCTTTGATACAGTTTACTATTCATTTCCCAAGCCTATTATACCCAATGCTTCAATGGAACCCAATAGATTCATATAACATGTTTTCCTATCCTTTGAACTTGTTTTCCAAGCTCCGAAAACCTTTCTTGAACCATAAGAGCATTTTGGGAACTTACCGACCAAAGTTACTATTCATCTAAAAATGAGCTTTTGATTCTGATATATTTCCTCCCAAGTTTACAGTCAAATATTTCCATGAGTCGAAACGAGTCTATTGAAATCATTCTTGACTTGAAAATCTATTCCGAACTTCGTTTTATTGAAAATGTTTATGAAAACCCTAGTTCACTATTTCTACTACGAACGGTTTTCATTCGGAAAATGTTTCTCACTGGATTTGCACTACTTGAGCTATTTCAAGATTTTTGAGATGTTTTACAACTCTTGATTTAAACCCTAGCTCGAAATTTTGAAGCGTACGCTTGTACGTAAGAATTCACTATTCATTCTACATTTTCAACTTTCTATCGATAAAACGTTTTATAGTCGATATTGGATTCAAAACGCTTCTCGATTTATTTCTTGAATTTTGGAAACAATCCGGACTCGAAAATCATTCTCAAATGTCGTTTTTCACTCGTGTTGAGTTTCGGGCTCAAAACTTTTATTCACTAAAACTAATGTATCTTTCAAACAGTAAATCCGATTTCGACGGATGAATATGCGTTTCGAAGCTAATTTTTGCCCGGATGGAATGGTTATATTTTCAGCCACTTAAATTCACGTTTGGCAGTGAAATTACTGAATTACCCTCCAGCAGCCCCTATTTTGTTTCATGAATGATGAAGCTTCCAAGAGAAGACATCCACTTTTGCTCTCATACCCTTACCTCAAGTTTATTTCCAATGTGAGGGGCTTCCCAACACCTATAAATACCCCCCTCATGCCATTAGAATCCTTGCTCAAAGTCTTGTGTTAACAAGCACTCCTCTCTCCCTCCTTTCTTCCCTTGGCCGTGAGCCTCCCCTCCCCCTAGGTTAGTTGTTTTATTTATTTTATGCTATGGTTTTTATGTTATGTTTTAGTTTAGTTTATGTTTTTATGTTATGGTATGCTTATATTATGTTTAGGTTGGGTCTTAGGGTCTTCCCTAAGACATATAGGATTTTATTTTATGCATTTATTATATAGTTTTTATGATATGTTTGTTAGTAGTGAATTATGATTTAATTGTTTAGTATATGCTATGAAATGTTATGAATTGCTTTAGTATATGGTATGGTCATGTTATGGAGCTGTTATATGATGATAATTGATGCATGATTATGATATTTAATTTATGTTCAAGCATGTTATGCAATGGAATAGTAACCTATGATCAATTATATCATAACTTGTTACATGTTACTATATGGTCTCAATTGATAAATGTTACATGATTAATGGTCTTGATATGCTATGACTTATGTGTATGATATGTTATTACATTGTTACAATGTTACATGAGTCATATGTTATGACTTGAGCTTATGATATGATATGGATTAATGGAATAGTGCCTTGATCATATGTTATACACTTTGATAGTGTCACATGTTATAACCTAAGATAGAATAGTGTTTCATAACTTGATGTTATGCTTTAATTAGACTTCTTAACCATAGGTTATGCCTTTAACCTAGATCACACTTGCTTATAATAACATGAACTTGAAACTATAGATTATAATCGAGATCATAATTGAATTAGGGTGTGTGTGTGTGTGTGTGTATGTGTGCATGCCGTGTGTGTTTAGTGTGTGGGTTTGACCCGACCCTTTGACCCGACAAGTGAATAGTAACCTGTGAATAGTAATCCGTGAATACTAATCTGGAATAGTAATTGTGAATAGTACTTTTGAATAGTAAAAGTGAATTAAAACTTGTGCTTTCTTAATAGACATTTGCACCTAAGGATTTCAAATCCGGGGTCTAAAATGTGATTTCAAAATGTGTTTTCTTTCGAGGACTTGTTTTATAACCTAAGGTTTTTACGATATGATTCATAATTTGATTAATTCCTAATCGATTATAGTAAGATCATAGTCCCACGTTAATGATAACTCACTTTAAGGATTCCTTTGTGTGTTATCCTTCTCTAATACCTTAAATGGTATTACTCTCTTGTCATTACATGTTCTGTACTTGTTTTATATGTTTATGTGCATCGTGATAGAAGGGTGTCTTAGTTCTTAAGCTCACCTTAGTACACACTTACAGGAGTTAAGGTTGAGCACTGGAATCCCCAGGGCACTGCATAATCTATCCTACCTACTGTTACTAATAGGTGAGGTTATAAATGTTTTCAACTGGAACCATGAATACTTAATGATTCAATCGTTTTGAAACTCTAAGCCTAGTGCTTTACATTCTTGTTTTGAAATACCCTTTATAAGGGATGATTCTTCAAAGAACCCAGACCTATCCGTATTCATTGATTAAAGGCACATGTTTTCAAAGTAATGCATCAATGGTTCATGTTTTCAAAGTAATGCATCAATGGTTCAATGTTTTCAAAGTAATGCATCAATGGTTCATGTTTTCAAAGTATTGTATCAATGGTTCAATGGTTCAATGCATATGTTCAATTGTTCATACATTCGGATTTATTCTGGATGTTATCAATGGTGCAAGCAATCAATGGTTAATGGTATGGGCCCGGTGGTTATGTGTAGAGGTGATGCTCGGGAGGTGAGCGCCAATGACATCACTAATACCGGCCACCACACTAGGCGATTGATACCGACTTTAATCAGGAGGTTTGGTTAAGTCAGGACAATTGTTGGGAATAGACCGCAAATCTATTCCCAAATCAATGGTTAATGGTCACCTAGGGGTCGCTCCCCGAAGTGAAACTTGGTGGAGGATGGTGCATGTGTGTATGTGTTAGGGTGTTGTTGATCTCGGTCCGACACCCTATTAATGGTCATGTTTGCTGGAGTAAGGATGGAGAAGCCTAGCTTGCGGGCATCAATGTTTTCATAAAGTTGGTTCATATCTTGCAAAGTTGTTCCCTACCCTTATCCCGTTTTATGAAAATCATATGAACCAAATCATAGCATATGTGTGCGCGTGTGACAACATTCATGAAAGTGTTTTGAAAACTCTCATTTCTTATAGCATTGCATCAAAGGGTTTTATCACTTGAACTTATTCTTAAGTTCTTCATTAAAGCTTTGCATTAAAGGTTTTACCTTATGAACTTTACTTCAAACGTTTACTTTAAATACTTTCTTTTAAAGATATCCCTCACTTAGTCACTTTGACTAATACCTCTACCTGTTTTCTGGCCTCATGGTTTCAGGTCTTGCAGCCGCAGTCTAGAGGTATCTTGAAGCTCTAGAGTGTTCATTTTGTTGAGTCAGGACTTTACTTTATTAATCTATTTTGTGTCCTGCATATGTTATATGACCGCATTGATACTTTACCTTATGCTTTTGTAATAATCCTTCTGCTACTTGGATACTGCTACAATTGCTATCATGTGCTCCTGTGATAATGTTGATATAGTAATGTTAATAGTCTCTTCTGCTTAACGATCAGTACTTGCTTGTTTATATGCCATCACGCACATGTTTTGAAAAGTTTTAAAATACTCTGATTTTCCGCTGCATAAGCCACATAGTTAAACACTATTTGTTAATCGTTAATGGATATGCCGTTCGCTGGGGTATTTCTTGAGTGATGGCTCACACCATTACTTGAGGGGTGCTTCAATGCGGGGGTTGGGGTGCCGCTCTCTACCAGCAAAGTGGGGGCGCTACAATGAACTCACCTCTTGAAGATGATGGAGAAAAATGAAGATATGAGCTCAAATACCCTCTTGGTTGCAATGTGACGTGAAAGGGAAAGGTTTCTCCAAGGTTTACAGCTGAATTCCTTTCTTTCTTGGAGTGATCTCAGTTTGGGGCTGATTTGAGGTTATAGGGGAGTGAGTTAGGTGAACTAGGGTTCAAGTTTCACTTTATTTGGATAACCATGGTTCAAGTTATGATTAAAATGGTGGAGGGTGGCCATTTAAGTGGACGTCACAAGTTTCGGTTAAAATTCGAAGGTGGGAACGTGTTTAGAAAAATATGAAGCTGGGTTCATTAAACTGAATCTTCGATACGAGTTCAACGAAGTTGACGAAACTCGAATCTGAGTTCCCGAGCCCAAGATATCACATACGGAACTAAGGGTGCGCTAATTGCCCGTTAGCCCCCGATTTGGTTCCACAATTCAAAATAAATTCGTTACCACGTCAAACGAGACCGAAAACATGAAACGAGCACATAGACATGTTCATAACACATAAATCTACGACATACTAGATTTTCACAAAATTTCGATTTCAATTCATATAAGAACGAAGCACGAATAAAACACTCATGCACAAAACATTAACAAATTCATAACATTATATATTAAATAAAAAAAAATTAAATTCTATTTTTAAATTAAACCTCAAGTCAACGATTTAAAATTTTTAAATTAATTAATATAATTAAAACATGATTAATTAACTTTAATTCTTAATTATCAATTAAATAAATTAATTAACGAAATAAAATTATAAAATAAAATAAAATAAACTAATAACAATTTATATTAAAATTTTATATTTAAAACACTCATAAATAATTAATCACATAATTAAATAATTTAATTGCACAATTTATAAACCCATACGGCATAATCGTACAAATGAAAAATCGGGGCGTTACAGCCCAACTTAGAAGAGGTAAAGAACAATTAATTACACAATCATACTCGGTCAAACAATTGTAATTCACTTTTGTAATATTCAATTCCAACTCGCGTCAATATTACAGTGCCAAGTTCATAATTATATCACATAATATTTCCATTAAACCATTTTTAACTAATAAAACGTGCCTTAACTAATTCTTAAACTCAATCCGAGCACACAGTTCTATTTAGTAAAAGTATACATTTTGGACTAATTACGCTATACAATTTGTGATTAAACCAAAACCCGCTTCACATTACATGATAGCATTTAACAAATATATCATTAATAACATCTCAATCATATATTGTGTATTAGTTATCCGCGGATTATACCAACTGTACATTAACAAATCAATTTTCAAGTATAAAATACAAACTCCCAATTCGTATCAGGAATCATTTTCATAACTTTCAAAGATCATTTTAGAACAAGAGTTAAGGTCCAGGGATTAAATTCCAATCACTAATATTTTAAATTCAGCATATACATTTCATGTTAAGATTCTAAGTTACATTATCAGTTTGACAAAAGTGTTTTTACGAAGTTTCCGATTCAATTTTACAAACTCTTCAACTAACTCAACTTAGCAGCAATTTATAAATAAACAAGATAAACTCCCAAAGCAACCCAGCACTAATTAGTCAAAACGAGAATTCAATTACTACAACAGGTATTTCATATAACGAAATTTCTAGCAATCAACTAATTAAGACAGTCGGCTCCGTTTGCTTCTTTCATTAATTCAAAACTAAATAAGTTGAACATACAATTCTTTTTCTGAAATACATTCACAAGATTCTAATTAGCATATAATTTCCAAAATTCAATTTCACCATACATAAGTTACAATCAAATAAAATATGAGAAATTGAGAGAATAAGGAATTCTTGGCTACCGGCTCAAGATGCCGAAAATCTGAAATTGAGGAGTGGTGTCAGTCGGTTGTTGGGTGGTGGAGCTCTGGCCGGACTGGACAGGTGAGAGAATAAGCAGTTACTTGTTGTTGGGTTGTGTTTCTGAGGTGGAGCTATCGGAGACGAGCAAGGACGCCGGTAAGAATGGCAACCACGAAAGCGTCGACAAGGATGGTGGCTCGTGGCGGTACGATGGAAGACGACAAGGTGTGCAGCTACGGAGGGTAGCGCGTGAGGCACCAAATCTGGCGTCGTGGTGGTGCATCAGAATCGGTGAATACGGAGGGTTTTCAACCCCTACTCAAATCTGGGCGAGAAAGAGAGAAAGAGGTGGTCTGTTGTTAGTCTTTGGCCGAGGTTCAAGAGGAAAGGGGGTCAACGGTGGCTTCGCAGTGGCAGCGGGTTGAATCGCGGTAGAACTTGGTGGTTGTTGGCTTGATCGTCGCTGAAAGGAGGGAGAGAGAGACTGATGGTGGTGAAATGGTGGAATCAAGTGAAGGTCTTTCGCCCCTGTTTAGAAATGAGCGAGGGTGGTCGTTGGACGGTGGTTGCCTGGTGGTGGTGGTGGTGGTGGTGGTGGTAGCACGTGACTCGCCGTCTCTGCTCTGTTTGTGACGGAGGGAAAGAAGAAGATGGTCAGTGTTTGCGGTGGTGGAGGGCTGAGTTGCGGTAGTGGTTTGGTGGGGAGAAAGCTGCTGCGCCGCTACTTGAAACCAAAAGGGGAAGGCGTCGCTGGAGTTGCTGCTCTCTGTGGCTTCTCTTTTCGGATGAGGTAGAAGCGAGGTGATGGTGGTGGCTGACTGGCAGAGGTATGCGCTGCTACTGCTGGTCGTTGGAGAGAAAGGGAGAAATGGAAAGTAGCACTAGGGTTTCTCGGTTAAGAAGGGACCAATTCTTCCAAAATTACGATTAAGCCCCTAAAGAACTTAGTTGATGCGATTGAGTCCTCCCATTTCCAATAAGATCAATTAAGTCAAATTAATGTTTCTAAAATTATAAAAGTACCCCCGGGATTTTAAATAATATTTTAGTAAGTCCAAATATTTTCATGTATTGACAATTAAGAAAAATTAAATAAATTTAAACACTTTTGTCATATATTTATAATTAATTTATGAAATTAAAACGGGGTTAAACATAAAATTAATACGTAAAACACAATCAAGGTACATTATTCACGAAATTAAATATATAATTAAGCACTTTAAACATAATTAAACACACAACACTGAGCCTAGGCTCACTCGTGACGTCATACCGAACATGTCATGTAACAGCCCAAAACAGGGCCTGGATGAAAATAGTAAGTTAAGGCAGTGGTAAAGCGTTTATAGACCGTGATCCAACTTTTTGAATCATCATGCATTGCATTCTTACATGAACTTTGTGCTCGTAATTGTTCTGACATGCTTTAAGGGGGAATTCTTGACCTTTGATACAACTTACTATTCATAACCCGAGCCTACCTTGTTCATATTGCTACTCGAATCCTAGAGGTTCATCACACATGTTTCCCAATCGTTTGAACTTGTTTCCCGAGCTCAGAAAGTCTTTCTTGAGCCATAAGGGTATTTTTGGAACTTACCGACCAAAGTTACTATTCATCAGAAAATGAGCTTTTGATTCTGATACCTTTTTCTACCCAAGTTACAGTCGAATCGATCCTTGAGTCGAGACGAGTCTTTTGAAATTATTCTTGGCTTGGAAATTCATTCCGGAACTTTGTTTTATTGAAAACGTTTTTGAAAACCCTAGCTTACTATTCCTTTTACGAACGGTTTTCATTCGGAAAATGTTTTCTCTTCGGATTTGCACTACTTGAGCTATTTCAAGATTTTTGAGATGTTTTACAACTCTTGATTCAAACCCTAGCTTGAAATTTGGAAGCGTACGTTCGTACGTGAGAATTCACTATTCACTCTACGTTTTCAACTTTTTAACGGTAAAACGTTTTATAGTCGATTTTGGACTCAAAACGCTTCTCGATTTATTTCTTGAATTTTAGAAGCAATCCGGACTTGAAAATCATTTTAGAAAGTCGTTTTTCACTCATGTCGAGTTTCGAGCTCAAAACTTTTATTCACTAAAACTAATGTATCTTTCAAACGGTAAATCCGATTTCGATGAATGAATATGCGTTTCGAAGCTAATTTTCTTGTCGTCGGAATGGTTATACTTCCAGCCACTTATCCTTGAGTCTTGGGGGACGAAATTACCAAAATACCCCCAGCAGCCCCATTTTTTCCTTCTTAATCCCTAAAGCTTCTAGAAGATACAAGTGGATGAACTCTTGTTTTGCTCTCCTACCCTTAAGCCATCTCTAATTGCAAGGTGAGGGGCTTCTTCACTCCTATATATACCCCTCCCATGGCATTTCATTCCTTGCTCAAAGTTGTGTTGACAACACCCTTTCTCTCCCTCTCCTCCCCCTCATTGTCGTCGGCACCCCCCACTAGAGCTAGGTTAGTTTGTTTTGTTTTTATGTTATGTTAGTTTAGTTTATGTTTTTATGTTATGGTATGTTTATATTATGTTTAGGTTGGGTCTTAGGGTCTTCCCTAAGCCATATAGGATTTTATTTTATGCATTTATTATATAGTTTTCATGATATGTTTTGATAGTTGTTTATATGTTTTAATTGTTTAGTATATGCATGAATATGTTATGAATTGCTCTAGTATATGCTATGATCATGTAATATGGTTGTTATATTATGAGAATTGATGCATGATTATGGAATTTGAATTATGTTCATGCATGTTTGCTAATGGAATAGTGATTTACAATTTATTATGTCACAACTTGTTACATGTTGATATTGGAATTAAATTGTTACATGTTACATGCCTAAAGGTTTATGATATGATATGATATGATATGAGATATGTTGTGACATGTTATCACATTTTTATATGACTCTTGAATTATGAATTGAGCTTATGATATGATTTGGATTAATGGATTAGTGCCTTGATCATGTTATACACTTTAATAGTGTCTCATGTTATAACCTAAGATAGAATAGTGTTTCATAACTTGATCTTATGCCTTAATTGGATCTCTTAACTATAGGTTATACCTTTAACCTAGATCACACTTGATTATATTAACATGAACTCTAAACTATAGGTTATAATCAAGATCATAATTTGATTAGGTTGTGTATGTGTGTGCATGCCGTGTGTGTGTGTGTGTTCGTGCATGGTGTGTGTGTGTACCGTGTGTGTGTGGGTGTGTGTATAGTAAGGGTTTGACCCGACCCTTTGACCCGACATGTGAATAGTAACCTGTGAATAGTAATGGTGAATAGTAATCTGGAATAGTACTTTTGAATAGTGCTTTTGAATAGTAAAAATGAATTAAAACTTGTGCTTTCTTAATAGACATTTGCACCTAGGGTTTCCATATCCAGGGTCTAAAATGTGTTTTCAAAATGTGTTTTCTTTCGTGGACTTGTTTCTTAACTTAAGGTTTGCGATAGGATTCATAATTTGACTAAAGCTTACTCGGTTATAGTAAGATCATAGTCTAACGTTAAGAGTAACTCACTTTGATGTATTCCTTTGTGTGTTACCTTTCTTGAATACCTTAAATGGTATTACTCTCTTGTGTTACATGTTCTTTACATGTTCCTTGTTCATTGTTTCTTGCATTTCATATGCATTTTGGTTAGTAGTGGGTCTTAGTTGTTAAGCTCACTCTAGTACACCACCTAGAGGAGTTAAAGTTGAGCACTGGGATCCCAGGGCACCGCATAATCTGTCTACCTACCTTTTGTTACTATTAGGTGAGGTGAAGTTATAAATGTTTTCCAACTGGAACCACGATTATACTATCGTATCATATGTTTTGAAATTCAAAGCTAAACCTCGTTTTGAACTACTCCCTTTTATCGGGACATTCTCTTGAAAGGATCATTCATACTTTAATAGTATACCTTGATCTACAGCACATGTTTTCCAAAGTTCTGCATTCTTGTTCAAAGACAGTTACATGTTTTGCATATGTTTTCAAAGTACAGTTTACAGACAGAATCACATGTTTTCAGACAGAATCATATGTTTTACAGACAACATCATATGTTACAGTTACAATTTCACATGTTATAGTTAGCATACCGGAGTAGTACTCTGGTCACTGCTAATCTTAAATGCAAGCATACAGTTTACAGTTTGGGCCCGACGGTTATGTGTGGAGGTGATGCTCGGGAGGTGAGCGCCAACGACATCACCAATACCGGCCGCCACACTTAGACAATTGACACCGACTTTTAACAGGAGGTTTGTTAAGTCAGGACAATCTGTCTGGGAACGGACAGCAAATCTGTTCCCATTACATGTTTACAGGTCGCCTAGGGCTAGCTACCCGAAGTGACAACCGGTGGAGGATGGTGCATGTTTGTATGTGTTGGTAAGAGTTGTTGTTGACCTTGGTCCAATAGTCTACTGTGTGCGGAGTTGTTGTTGACCTTGGTCCAATGCTCTACTTTATGTGGGGTTATTGTTGATCTTGGTCCGATACTCTACTATACGTGGAATTATTGTTGATCCTGGTCCGATGCTCAACCAAATCATGTTTTCTGGAGTAAGGATGGAGGAGCCTAGCTTGCGGGCAAAATTCTGTTTCATAAAGGATGGTTCATATCTGGAAAAGTTCACTTTACCCTTATCCCGTTTTATGAAAGAACTATGAACCATCAACAGCATATGTGTGCGCGTGTGATAGCATTCATGAAAATGTTTTATAACGTGCATTCTTTTACAGCATCGCATTCAAAGAGTTTTATCAACCGAACTTATTTCAAGTTCTTCTTCAAAGCATTGCATTTAACAGTTTCGAACTTTACTTCAAGTTCTTTAATTCAGTACTTTCTTTAAAGTATTCCCTCACTTAGTCCTTTTGACTAATACCTCTCCCGTTTTCTTGCCTCGTGGTTTCAGGTCTTGCAGCCGCAGTCTAGAGGTATCTTGAAGCTCTAGATTGTCATTTTTGTTTCAGTCAGGACTTAGTATTACTTCCTCTTTTGCGTCCTGCATATGTTTTATGGCTGCATCACTTAATGTTTCTATTTATGTTTCTGAATACTTGAGTATCTTTGTTATACTCTTTCTGCTACTCTGTTACCGATATTTTGAACTCTGTTGTATCGGTACTTATATGTGAATCTGTTACATGTTCTGATATGCCGAGTCTCTCTTACACGATCAATATGTTCTTGCTTGTTACATACCATCACGCACATGTTTTGAAAAGTTTTAAAATACTCTGATTTTCCGCTGCATAGCCACATCGTTGTACATGTATAGTTCTGATAGACAGCCGTTCGCTGGAGTATTTCTTGAGTGATGGCTCACACCATTACTTGAGAGGTGCTTCAGTGCGGGGGTTGAGACGCCGCTCTCCTCTTGTTCTGGTACGGGTGGGGGCGTTACATGTCATGAAAATACGGGGTGTTACATGAAGTATGTACTTTGATGGTTTTGCTATACGTTTAAAAGTATGAATGCTATGTATCAGCCTATGTATGCTTGCTCTTGGATTTGATATATTTGTATGAGATGTGCGTGCTTGTGGGTATGTCTAGTATGTACGCATGTGACGAGTATGCAAGAATGTATGTTTGATACGTATGCATGTGGAATGTAAATATGTGTGTATGTATATGATACGTATGCTTGTGTCATGCACGATAAGTATGGTTATGCACGTTTGTAGCGGGCTTAGGACTTGATTTGCCTTTTTGCCTTGTAAGTGAGCTTGATTTTGCATAATGGGGCCCGCCGTACGTGATATGCTAAGATGTACCGGAACCCACCAGAGCGTTGGTTAGGGGATGGAGTCCTGAGGATTTGAGGAGCATTGAGCACTCCCCTCGACCTTTTGCATGGCTAGGGTCGCGTAACCCTTCCATCACCCTGTAGAGGTTTGTTACGTCTTGACTTGCTTGGTATGTGGGTTTTTTTTTTTATTTCGTTGTTTTGCACGTTTAGTCTTGAGAGGTTTGCACTCGTACCCGCCGAGTCTTGTTACGTTTGTCTTAAGTTCGTGAAACGGGGGTAGATTCTTAAATTAAGATAAATTTTGGTATACTTTTAACCTAATAAAATATGCTTTGATATGTTTGCTAAGTCTGCATGAATTTGAACGTATGTTTTGATATATGTATAAGTTAAGTTTGTTTGTTCTATTTTGTTAAGTCACCCTATATATCTATTATCACGGGCAAATATTTTGGCATGTAAAAACAAATCCCGGATTCACGAACATCAAATTTGAACATGTTGTGCTCTATGTATATGTAGTGTGCGTGTGTTAACCCCTCACTCAGTCTTTGAACTGACCCCTCCCTCTTTACTTTTTAGCTTTGCAGGTTTGCTTTGGAGTTCTGGCTAGGCGGAGTCAATCAATTTGTGGAGTCCGTTTCGAGTCAAGTCTTTCGTTAAGTCTGCATTTTGCATTTTGTATTTCGGATTACGTATGTTTAATTTGATTACATGTTTGTATAAGTATGATTTGTTTTATTATGTTATGATTTAGGGATAGGCTTCTAGGGTTAGAATGAACCCGTTTTCACGTATGATTTATGTTATAGTTGAATTTCGGGATTAGGAATTATGCTAGTTTGAACCCGTCACCTGTTTGTATTATTTTGAATTTTGTATGTCATGATCACGTTTTCGCATATTTGTTAAATACTGTGTTGTGCAGGGTCTACAATCCGCCTAGCTTAGGTTGGGTTTTTGGTTTGTCACCCGTTTGCTATGACTTGGTATGTGTATTGAGTCTTTGTTTCATTACACGTGTCAGGTTATAGTGCGGGGATGTGGTGCCCACCGCTTGGGGTGCTACAGTGTTCTTTTCTCCTTGAAATGGCTGAGCTTCTCTCTTCTTTCTTTCTTTCTTCGGTTATGAGGGAGTGATGAGAGTGTAGGGTTATGTGTTGGTAAGTTGTGGGGCTAAGAATTAGGTAAATAGCTTGAGTATTTAGTGAGTTATGGTTAAAATGTTGAGATGTGATTATATAGGCGCGAGTTCGACTTTTCGGTGGAATTTTGGAGGTTCAAACGAGCTTAGAAAAATATCAGGCTTGTTCCATTGTCTCCAAACCGTCGATTTGAGTCTAGCGGAGGTGACGGAATTCGAATCCGAATTCGCTGGCTCAAGATATGCCACCCGAAACCAAAGACGGGCTTAATTCTCTTTAGCCTCCATTTTGGTTCCAAAACTCAAAATAAATCCAAAGCCCCAACAAACGAGAGACAAAATGTAAAACGAGCATATAGACATGTTCATAACACACATAACTCCAACATACCAAGTTTTCACAAAAATCGGAAATCAATTCGGATTGAAACGGTACTCAAACAAAACCATATAGGCATAAACGTTTCAAGAATTTCATATGAAAATTCATATTCAAATATTCAAATAATAACAATTAATAAGAGAATAAATATATGAAAGCATATATAATTTCTCATATTGGTAAACACATACGTCATACTTGTACAACTGAAAAATCAGGGCGTCACAACCTCTCCCCCTTAAAAGGGACCTGTCCTCAGGTCCACTATCTCCCAAGCAAATAATGAGAGAACCCCTTCTCCCACAAGTAACAAGGAGAGAACCCCTCCTCTCACAAGCAACAAAGAGAGAGAACCCCATCTCTCGAACAATAATGAGAGAACCTTGTCTCTCACAAGCAACAAGGAGAGAAAACCCCGTCTCTCGAACAACAATGAGAGAACCCTATGTCTCACAAGCAACAACGAGAGAACTCTGTCTCTCGAACAACAAAATAAAAGAGTCCAAAGCACAAAAATGTCGTTACATCAAAGAGCAAACACAAGAAGAAGATATCAGGACATTAATTACAACAATTAATAATCACGTAGGTCATACATAAATTTCCACTACAAGAAATCCTGCAAATTCCGACGGAACAAGGCCGTCGGAATTCCATCAATTAGCATCCATAAATCATTTAAATGAATGTTTTATGTACCGGTCACCATAGTAAAGAGATTTGAAGTTGGTAGCTTCTTTGCCCAAGACATGGTCTAGCCCAAAAGCTGGCTCGGTACTTGACTTGTCTTCAATATCCTTAGTGTGCCCAATGACAAGATGATAGACCCTCTAATGATTCCATTCTGACAATTACTACTTCTAACCTTGTTCTCTATGGCAAAGTTCTTGGATTTCAAATCCTCTATCTTTGTTTGTACTAGTATATACCCTACTCAAAGATATCTACTCTGGATAATCCTTAAATTTCAATCCCACTCTCGGGATAGTCACCATCCCAGTTCATTACCTCGTTAATTCTTTCCTAATCAAGTCGAGGCCAGCGATTCCTTACTCGAAGATAAAACCTCCTTGATAATTCCTGAGGCTCAATTCAAATTCTTCAATAAGTACCCCTTCTGATTTCTCTCATCTTAGATTCCTTCTCGGTAATCATGACTTAGTAAGGTTTTATTTGTTATGTGACATCCGAACCCCCTTTATACTTAGTCAAATCATCTTCCACGGATACCATCACGAAATATAATGACTCGGTCTAATCCACTTTCTCTAGATCCGATCTAAAAGTTCCCCGAAGCTCCCTCATAATTCCATCATCTTCAAGATCGGAATTCCATACGTAGGGATGCCCAACGAACCAGTCTCTTCAATACCTCGTAGCTGTGACAGCCCGGTTAGGGATCGGGTCATTAACGGTAAGTTAAGGGCAGCGTAAGGGCATTTATAGAACTTGATCCGTACTTAAAATAATTTATATCATACATCCCTACATGACGTAAGTGTTCTTATGTGGTATTAGGTGACACAAAGGGGGAAAACTACCTTTAAACCCTAAAAGCACTATTTATTTCCAAACCAGCACTACACCGTTTTATTTGAGAGACCTTAAAGAACCTATACCTATTTTCTTAGAATTTTTCAACTCTCTTTTCAATGCATTGAGGTTTTGTCTATGTGTCCAGAGCAATTTAAGAATTTATTTTCAAATAAAAATTTCCGTCGGTAGAATATATTTCCTTCGATAGAATGATTTAACCCTTGAGATCATCACCATAACTGCGACACCCCGACTCCGCGACCGTACAGGTATGACGTATGTGCGCAATTTAATTTATTTAAATTTCATATTTAATTGTTGCATTTAATTGATTTATATTTTATTATTTGAAATTCTTTTATGAATTATTTGAATTTATATGAAATATTTGAATTATATGTCAAAATTTGTCTCAAGTGATTTATGATATGAATTTTATGAATTTATGATATGTGAATTTAATTCCTGAACAATATAATTTCGTAAATTATGTGATTTATTTGAGTTAAGGACTTAATTGTGTGGTTTTAATTAATATTGGACTTAATTGAACTTTTGAATTGGACTTATTTGACACTTTTTAAAAGTTTTGGACCTAATTGAAAATAGCCTTTTTATTAAAATTTTAATTATTTTTAATTCGTTTAAAATTACATTTTTATTTTTATTTATTATTTCTTGAATTTGAATTTTATTATTGGAATGATATGCTTATTTGATGAAATGAGATGCGTTCGTGTTCGATTTGAGATCGAAATTTCTTGCCTTTTTAATATGTTGGAGTTTTATGAGTCGTGAACTTGAATACGTGCTCGTTACATGTTTTCGGGTTTATTTGTTGGGTTTTCGGGACTCGTTTTGTTGGGGTAACCTAAAGGAGGCTAAAATGTACTTAGCGCACCTTGGGTTCCGGGTAGTGTAACTTGAGCTCGGGAATTCAGATTCGAATTCCGTTACCTCCGCTGAACTCATTTCGACGATTCAAGTGCAGTGGAACAGGCCTTGTAATTTTTCGACCTCATTTGATACCCCGAAATCAGGCCGTAACTTTGTCTCGCGCTCATATGACCACCTTTCACCATTTTGCACATAAGTCCCTCAATTTTTGGCTAATTGCCCTCAAACCTGGACCCACATCTCACTAACTCAACCTTTTATCCCACCATACTCCTTCCATGCCGATCCATACACAAGAGAGAAGAGGAAAAATCAGTTTTTGAGCAGCAGCTGTCCCAAACCCAGAACTATTCACCCAAGGGAGGTTTTGAGCTCCAATCTCCATTTTCCTCCATCTTCTTCAAAGGGTAAGGTTGTATTTGATATGTACATGATTAAGTGGTCATTTTCATTCAAGAAATTTTGATTTTCATCCATGTTTGATATAGTTTTGGCTCAAGACTTGAATAGTTAGGTTTTCCTTCCATTTTTGAAATTCCACGACTTCTTTGGTATTTGGCTTGAATTGGAGCGGGTATATGGATCATTTATGCTTCATTTATTGTTGAATATAGCTGACTTGGGTGGTAGTTGTGATATGGGTGAGATACCATTAATGTACTTGAGTTTTTGTTGAGATTTATGCATGAATTGGTGCCATTTCCTTACCTTTGCTGCTGCTGTTCGTTTCTAGCTGGTTTAAGGAGGTTTATGTGTTGAATTGCTGCTGTTTTTCTTGCCTTAGCTTGCTTGAATGAGTTGGTATGTGAGTGGTATGAGATGCAGGGCTGAACAGGGGCTTTTTCCACCTTTTCCCCGTCTCCGAACTGTCTCCCTGGCCGGAGAGATTTTCCTCAAGAAAGTACCCGGTCGGGTAAGCGCTATGCAGAATGTTTCTGCATCGATTGTACCCGGGAGAGTGCTTTTATAAAGAATATCTCCCCTGAGCGGGGAGATGAGGTGCAGATGGAGTGTTTGATTTTTGTTTTCTAGCTTTGCATGGTAGTTACGTGGTTTAATGCATGGCTTAATTAAGTGGAAACTTTGCATGAATTGTATGATATTAATTTGTGACTTTAAATGTATGATTTTGGCTGCTATACGTGGATATATATATTTATATCTTTATACTATACGCTATATATAAATATATATATATATTATCTTATAGTTTAATTAAATGAATTTAAGTGATTTAAATTTGAGGTTTTAAATTAAATGTGGCTCTATGATTTTATATGAATTCTTATGTATGAAATGTGTAATCTAAATTTGATTTTATGATTTAAATTATTTGTTATGTTTTATGAATTTTGTTTATGAATTTATTTGATACGGTTCGTACGTGTTTTGAACTTAAGTGATCTAAATGATGCATTCTTGCACTTCATATGCATTCATTTTATACATATGCATTTCCGAGCGTCTAAGTGGTACATATTTGAGTCTAAGTCTCGGGTCTTGCGTTCTTTTGTTTCAGCGCCTCTTCAGGAGGTTAAAGAGCCCGAGGTTTAGGTGTCCGGTTGCTTCTTTTGTTCGGTTTTCACTCCGTTTCCATTCCAAGGTGAGGGTTAGGATCTTTTCTTGTAGATAAGTGACCTATGGCCTTTATGTTATTGATTTCCTATCCCGCATGTGGCTATATATGTATTATATGGTTAAATACGAATGCTTATGATATGTTTATGACTTTATGAATCCCCTTAACGGATTTATGAAAATGGTATAAGTATGAGCGTATATGAGCTTATGATTTTGAATCCCTTGTACGTTTCCTTTATGATTCAGCGATTTGTGCCCTGAAAGATGGGTTATTGGTATGTTTCTTATGAATCCGGGCCTAGGGATTGTGGGTAAGGACCCCGGGGACGGCAAGGGCCGTCGGGTTAAGCCTGTGCACATCCCATTTGAGGTGGTGGCGTGCGACTCTTGGAGGTTGAGAAGGCGCCATTACCTTGAGCCGTCGGTGAATAACCGGGGAAGGCATATCGTGGGTTAGCTACCCCGTATGTAAATAAAATCCATATGGGAGGAGAGGATTTAATTCCCGATCACCAAGGCATGGAGGAGTTATGAATTTATGAATTCTTATGTATTTATGATTTGTATGAGGAGTTGAGGAGGTCCGTACTCGCCGGACGTTTATGTTTCTTTTATGCTTTGGTGGTTGTGAAACGAGTTAGGATTTCTTGTATATTATATGTATGTTTTCAAAATGATTTGATTTGTAAAACCGTAGCTCGGTTCATGATCGACCCCTTTTGACTTTATGCTATGCTCTATATGTATTTATGGTGTGGGTGTGCGTTAGCCCCCTCACTCAGTCGAGTTTTGACTGACCCCTTCCGTTTAACACTTTAGTTGCAGGTTGCTCGAGCTAGGCGGGGAAGTGCGTCGGTCGTGTCGTACTTGTAACGCCCCGATTTTTCATTTATACTAACATGTCGTATTTGTTATAAATTGCGCAATTAAATCATTTAACTATGTGATTAATTGTTTATAAGTGTTTTAAATATTTAATTTTAATATAAATTGTTATTAGTTTATTTTATAATTTTATTTCATTAATTAATTTATTTAAATTGATAATTGAGAATCAATGTTAATTAATCATGTTTTAATTAAGCTAATTAATTAATTTATTATAATATCATTGACTTTCATTTAAATTAAAATAGAATTTAAATTTGTTTATTTAATTTGAAATGTTATGAAATTGTTACGGTTGCGTATGAGTGTTTTAATCGTGCGTCGTTCTTATATGATTTGATATCGAAAATTCACAAAAATTTAGTATGTTGTAGATATAGGTGTCGTGTATGTGTACGTATGTTCGTTTCATGTTTTCGGATTCGTTGGATTGCGTTTTAAATTTATTTGGTATGATTGGAACCAAACCGGGGGCTAACGAGCACTTAGCGCACCTTTGGTTCCGTATGTGATATCTTGAGCTAGGGAACTTGGAATCGAGTTCCGTCAACTCCGTTGAACTCATAATGAAAATTCGGGTTCAATAAACTTAACCTCATATTTTTCTAAGATCATTTGGACCCTCGAAAATTAACCGAAACTTGCAACGGGAGTCAAAACAGCCATAGCTTACCAAATGAGCCATAACTTCCTCATATCTTAACCAAATTAACCATGGTTTGAACCTATGTGACCCTAGTTAACCCCACTATCCTCCCATACCACTCCCATACCGAGCCATCCCTCACACAAAGCAAAAACTCAGCCAAAAAGCCCTGCACTCCAGAAAATCCCGTAGCCATTGTCAACCTTGAGATTCAAAGCTCAAATCTCTTCCATCTTCCATCCATTCAACAAGGTGAGCTTAGGGTTCTGATTTACATTAATTTAGAGTCATTTTGATCTATTCATCCCCAATTTTGATCATGTTTTCATGAGTATATGGCTGATTTGGAGGAATAGTTAGGTTTTGCTCCATAATTTGAATTCTATGACTTTCCTTGCGTTATGGCTTGAATTGATGCATGGAAAGTGAGCTCTAATGCTTCATTTATTGTTTTATGTACCTGACTTTGTTGGTAGTTGAGTTATATGAGAGATACCATTAATATTCATGAGGTTTTGGAAGTTATATACATGAGTTCAGCACCTTTCTCCTTCTCCTCTAACTGCTGTCAGTTTTGGATCAGTTTTGGGGGAGTTTATGTCTTGTTTTGTTGCTGTTTTTGTTGCCTTTGGTACCTGCTAGCTGCTGCTCTGTTTTCTTACCTTTGGAACAGGGGACCGAAGCTTGAACAGCTGCCATTCTCGCGCCTGGAATGTCTCCCCGACCGGGGAGATTTTTCTCATGAAAGTACCCGACTGGGTACTTGCTATGCAGAAACATTCTGCACCAAATGTACCCGGGAGGGTACTTCTGTGTATAAAATCTCCCCTGGGCGGGGAGATGAGGGCAGCCTTGGAGTGTTTTAATTTGTTTCCTAACCTTGCATGGTTGTTAAGTGATTTAAATGCATGAATCCTTACGTGAGAGAATGCTTCGTTTGTTTCGTAAGCTTTGCATGGGTGCTAACATAATTGTAGTGCATGGATTTTTTTTTCCTTCTTGCATGGTTAACGTGAGGAATGCATGGTGGTTGCCTAATTAATTTCTTCCATTCTTTATTTCATGATTGAATGCATATTGTTTATGTTATTTTGTGGTCTGCGTGAGTAGTGCATGGGATTTGCATGAATATTTCTTACACATATGCATGCGTATAATATAGGTATTGGGTACTGAACTATTTAATGGCCTTGTTGCATGATTTAGCATACACCCATGTGTATATATGTATATTAGATGTGATATATATATATATATATATATATATATATATATATATGTATTTATATATATATGTGTATTTAATATTAATTATTATTTGATTTAATTTAATTACGAAAATTTAAGTGTTCCCTATTTCATGTTCCTTGCTAATTTCCAATCTTGAATTGAATGTAATTATTTGTCTATCCTCAAATTATAAATGTGTTATAGTATGTGATATGATCGTTATATGAAATGCTTGAATTAAATTGTTATAAAATGTGAAATTCATAACTTGAATGAATATGAACGCTTCCTTGAACCAATGAATGGCTCGTCTATATGATTTAAAGATGTTAATACATGAACGTGTTCATTACATAATATCATCTTTTATGCAATCATATCATGTTCATTGCATGCCGTGCGTCATATATGGTTCATTTAGAGTCTTGAGTCTCACGAATGCATTGTTATCCTTGTACAGTTTATCCAGGGCGAAGATGTCGGGTTCTTAGGCTTCTTCGAGTCTTCTTTTCTTCTTGGTATTGTTCGATAAGAGGCGTTCAGGTGGGTTTTTCTTCTAATTAGATAAATGACCCTATATACCTTCAATGTGAAAAGTTTTCATCCAAAATGAATATATATATATAGAGTCGTTTTAAAGAGTAAATGTTTTCAACGTAAAGCCTTAATTTATGAATCCTACCTAATGTTTTGGCGAGATCAGTGAACATATTGTTTATGGTGCCCGGGACTATGTGCACGTGGCTTTCCGGGGAAGCTCAGGCTGACTGTGATCCCCGTGCACTAGTCCCAACAAATATTAACGGTGATACCGGCCCTCGCTAGGAGATTAGCGAGGAATGGGAGCTGAGTGCCTTTGGGGAACTCATGAACCCCCTTTCGTCAATGATTGAGGTGGGAGGGTTAGCAGAGGAAGAAGGTTGGCACTTGTTTTCTGTTATGATTATGAATGATATGATTGAATGTATGTTAATGAACGAATGAATGATTGTGGTATGATCACTAATGACTGATTGAATGATTGGATGAATTAATGCACACACGAGGAGAAGGTTGGAGAATTCGCCCTCTCGTCGGGCTCACGTAATGACCTCATGATTGAATGAATAAATGAAATTGGTTGTTGTAATCGCGAGTGTTGTTTTACTTTGTTTACACCCATTAGGGAAATATTTAAACAAACGCACACGGGATTATAGCTTGCATGTGGGCGTGTTTAAATTCTGCAATATTATTTATGTTATGCCCTGTTTTATACCCACCAGTCTCCTATAGACTGAACCCGGCTTGGTTTTCAGTTCTTTTGCAGGTTTTGGAGCATTAGGCGGGATTTTGGGGTCTGTCGAGTCCTGTGCTAAGTCCGAGTCACCCCACACGCATTTTGTATTGATTAAGTTATACCTTGAATGTATGAGATGTTATGATTTATGATTTATGTTTGAATTCGGGATTAGGTATCTATGTTGGTGGAACCCGTCAATTGCTAGTTGTATTTATGACTGTTTACATATTATGATTCTGCATATGCATTTTATTTTATTGATTTGCTTATTTGGTTTCGAGGTTCTAACTCCCACCTAGCATAGTGTGTGAGTTGGTCTCCCGTTCGCTATGATTCGGATTCGGGTACGGACTTTCCATTTCGTAACCGGGATTGGGTCATAGTGCGGGGGATATGGCATCTTCCGTCTAGGGTGGTACAGTACTTTCGAGTTTAGGTCGAGTCGGTATATCTACCTGTTGCATTTTGATTACTTTATGAGTTGTATTTGAATTCTAATTATGTCTTATGGAGAATTATGAACTTTTGATGTATATACTTGACCTATTTTTGGGCCGTCAGGCCGTTGTATATGATGTATATGTTAGTATAGAGCTCTTTTCGATCCTTATGTTGTTGCTTCCGCATTCTTATTTGTTTGTTTGCGTGCTCTGTTCGAGTTTTAGCCCCGCTTAGCCTAGTGTGTGAGTGTAGGTTCTCGTTCGCTTAGACTTGGGCTCATGTATGGAAATCCATTTCAATGTGGGTTCGGGTTTAAGTGCGGGGGATGTGGTGGCCCACCGTTCCGGGCGCTATAATAACGTTCCTCGATTTTTTCTACATTTTTGGAAAGCCTTTCGGACCTTCAAATTTTATCCTATTATTTATTTCATAATTAAAATAATTTTCGAAATTCAAGAAAATCACATCTTTCGGAGCTTATAACGTTTAAACCGTACGTCCGATTTCGACCCGTGAGTAACCGTTTCGAAGCTAATTTTATTTTCGAGCTCTTGGGCACTTTTCCAACTCCAAAAATACGCAGGAGAAAGGTGAAATTACCAGAATACCCCTTCTATGACAATTATGTAAAGAAGGAAACCTATTTTTGGAAATTTTATAAAATACCCCACCTTAAGTCTCTGAAGTAAATATTTATTGGACTTTGGTCCTTCCCAACAACTATAAATAAGTATGTTGGGGTCTCATTTTTGCTCACTCCATTCTCTTTTCTTCCCCCTAGTGGCTGAACAGCCCCGCCCCCCCCCCCCCCCCCCCCCCCGCCGCGTGAGGTGTGTTTTCTTATTTTTTTTATGTTTCAATTAGTTTAATTTATGTTTTAATTTATTTATTAATTATGCTAGGTTTAGGATTTAATATATGTTTTATTTTATGCATGAATTATGTGATTTAATTTATGTTTTAAATATTCATGAATTTAAGAATTATGTTTCTTATAGCATAGTTTATTATGGAATGTGTTACATAATTTAATTTTGTGACAAATTAATTATGTGACAATTATTCTAGCATGTTACATGTTAAATTTTAATTATTTTATGATCATACTTAGGTAATTTAATTTATTACATGATTTAATTTAATGTTGAATGCTATTTAATGTTACATAATTAAAGTATAACCTCTAATTTTAAATATTACATGTCTAATTAATTGTTACATAATTATACTTGACCAATTGGTATATGTTATGGTATATATGTATAATATACATATACGTATTTGATTCCAATGTGTATAAATACGTGTATACTTTCGTATAAATACTATGTGTATTTTCAGAATAAATACGTATGTATTTTTATATAAATACCGTATGTATCCTAGTATAAATACCGCCTGTATTCTTGTATAAATACTGTATGTACCCTGTATAAATATTGTATAAATTTGGTAGGTATCCCTGTATAAATACCGTATACATACAATATAAATACCGTATACATACTATATAAGTACAGTATACATACAGTATAAGTACAGTATACTTGAATAGTGACCTTTGACCCTTGACCTTTGACTTTGACCTTGACCAAGAATTTTGACTTTTAAGCTAATTGATCATTTCAAAGAGACGAATTTAACGGTCAAAGCCTTTTTCGAAAATTCTCAGAAACAGGGGATCAAAGTAGGTTTCCAAGTTCACATTCCTTTTCTATTTAGGGTTCTTTTAAGACCCTAAGAACATACCCTTAAGCTTTTGATACGCGCTTTCTAATGAGACTAACCGTTTACTTAAATCCTTTCTTCGGGAAAGGTTATTCCTTGTTTATGTGTTTTGCATTCTTTTCCATCTTATACTTCAATACTTGATTATCCCCACTCAATCATGCATCATTAATGGTGTGTGGTACTTAGATCCTTAAGCCCATTGTAGTCTGTCACTTACAGGAGATAATACCGAGTTCTAGGATCCGCAGGGTACTGTGTAACACTGCCTTCTACCAACTATCCACATATCTAAATAAATAGGTGAGGTTTAAACTATTTCAACTGGAACCATGAATATTCCTACGTATTCAAATGATTTCAAAATCAACGCCTCCGGGTTCAAAGATTTTTATCTTTCAAGTTAAATGTTTTCCCATTTTGGGACAATGCTCCCAGTTTAAAGTCAATAATCTCTGGTACACGTTTTGTTCACTGTTATACCACTTTGAATAAAGGTTCAGTCTTCTGAACTTTGTGTGCTTATGCACTTTTGTTATTCTGAATGCAAGCTTTGGAAATTTTGTTATGTTGGGCCCTGGCGGTATGGTTAAGTAGTAGACCGGGAGGCGTGCGCCAATGGCTACAATGATACTGGCCGCCGTACTGACCTTGGTGATGGTTTAATCGGAGGTTGGTTACTCCACATCGACGGTCGGTAGAGGTGGTAAATTCCTCCCGCTTCGCACGTCACCGCGGGATAGGTCCCTGGGCGCGACAATAAGGGGAGAAGGGGGTTGTGCATGTGTATGTGGGTGTCGGGGTCCTAATGGATCTCGATGCCAATCTTGTAATTGTTTTGAGGAGTAAAGGATGGATATGGCCTAGCTTGCGGGCAACTTTGGTTTTAAAGTCTGGTTCATATGTTTGGAAAATATCCCGTACCCTGTTCCCCGTTTATAAAGTATATATGAACCAGAACCTCTGATGTGTGTGCTTGTGTGTGCTTGTTGAAAATCCTGTTTCAAAATAAAAGATTTAATTCCTTTTGAAGAAATTTGCTAAGAAACCGTCAAGTTCAACTACTCTTTCTTACTACAAATTATCTCACTTAGTCCCTTTGACTAATACCTCTACCCTGTTTTCTGACCTCATGGTTTCAGGTAGGCAGACCGGCGCTTCCTAGAGGTATCTTGAAGTTGTAGGAAGTCTTTTGTTAAGTTAGGATTGTTAGTTACTCTTCTTTTGTCCTGCGTAATCGTGGTTGCATCTACCTTCATGTTACATGTTTTACTGCGAGACTTGTTCAGGCTACAACCTGAAACACTTGGGACTCAGTCTAATAATGTTCCTTTGTTTTCTATCGGATTAATGTTTTATGTTATCATATGACTACTTGTTTATGTGTTTATGCATGTACTATTGTGTTGCATTCATGTTTTCAAAAGTTTTAAATTATTTTGAGATTCCGCTGCTTTGGCAACACTGGTTACTCTGATCTCTGTTTTGTTCTGTCCATTCGCCGAAGTATCTCTCGAGTGATAAGACTTCCTAGTTACTTGGGTGATACAACGGTGCGGGGTTGTGGCGTTGGAGCGCTACAGCTCAGGTGGTATCAGAGCCTCAGGTTGAGTACGAAGAGACTTAACCTGGGAGCTCGGAGCATGAAGGATGTTTTGGGTTTACTTGCTCTACATCTTGGTATTCATATCTGTGCTTTCTCTGTAGCTATGGACAATTCGAGTCAGCATGTTTTCACTATAGTTATGGACAGCCTGAGTCAGTGACAGCAGGATGAGACATATTCTGAGGAGCTTGAGTCCCCTCGTACAGTAGCAGTAGTTTGCCGTGGCATGACTCGTTACTATACCTGGCAGCGAGCACAGGAGAAGGGACACCCGGGGTATTCATACCCCAATAGGGTCGTTCATCAGCTGGAGGCCGAGCTGGATGAGTACCTACAGGATAGCTTGAGATTGAGAGAGGTTCGGCTGGAGGCTATTCGTTACCACGATTTGGCAAAGCACCACCGGATTGACCAGGATATTACCTGGGAGCATGCCAGAGAGATGGAGGCTCGACTGACGAAGGAGCAGCAAGCCAGAGCCCAGCAGGCGTCCCGTATTGCACAGTTAGAGGTAGACTTGGCATGCATGACTACGGATAGAGATTTTGCCATGGAGATGCATCATCGTTACCAGAGCCGGATGAGGGCCAAACTTTGTGAGGCTTTCTACCTTACTGATCAGCAGGCGGCTTTAGAGTACGAGGGACCAGTATACAATGAGCCAGTCACTCCGAAGGGCCCTATGGATGCACATGCCGGAGAGGACGAGGAGATGGAGGGATCGTCTGAGGAGGAGAGCCCATCTCCAGCACGACAGGGAGATTATGTTGCTGTGTCTGATGATAGCGATGGAGCTAGTCATAGCCAGCAGTAGAGGAGCTGAGTCCGGGCAGTTGGGACTTGTATATAGAGGCAGATAGTAGTAGCAAATATACTCAGCAGGTATGCAGAGTATTATGACAGATAGGATGAATTCTGACATGTGCAGAGGGATTATATAAATATTCCAGGGATCCCTGATTTTGGCATGTTATGACACTTGACAGATGATGTTTTAGAGAGCTTAGGTTGTTTGGGAGCAACTCGACTTAGCATCGGGTCCTCCCCTTTTGTCTTTTTGTTTAGATATAGCCTTTGTACAAAAGCTTTTCCAAAATTTTGTATATATGACATCATCTTTTGTGGCTTTATTCATATCATTGCATGTTGCTGCTTTCTATATCTATCATGTCATGAGTCTTATAAGTGCTTCAAGATACCATTAGGGTCGTGCATGGATCATACCATTTCATTTTGTGCATCTATATGTGTGACTGTTTTTTGTTACTTGTGAATAATGATTGCTTAATTGATTAAATTGCGACACTTTGAATTGATGACTACGTGTCAAAGTGCAATTTGATGATTGATTGTCATATTACTGATGTGGAACAATGAGTATATGGACCATTCTTATCGCCATGCATTATATCCGTTTGGGTGATATTATGAATACAGTGACAATATGCCCCCGAGAAGAGCTCCACGTGAACGCATTCCACCGCCACTGCCACCACCTGAAGAGTTTCCCCGTCCTCCACCGATACCACAGGAACAACTAGAAATTGGGGAGACTTTGAGGCAATTTGCATGGGCTTACAACTCAGTTAATGAAAAGACACTTGAAAAGTTTCTCCGAATGAACCCCCAGAAGTTCTTCGGAGAGCCCAATGATCTTAAAGCTGAAAACTGGATTGCGAGCTTAGTGAAGATCTTCGAAGCTATGAATATCTTTCTGGAGGATAGAGAGCGAGTTCAATACGCGACCTTCCTCCTGGAAGGAGCAACGCTAAATTGGTGGAATCATACAAAGAATGTGTGGATTAAAAATGGGATAAGATATGGTTGGACTGAATTTGTACGGACATTTGAGAATAAGTTTATTCCACAAGTCTCCCGAGATGCCCGGGAGTCATAGTTTATGAATCTTACTCAAGGAACACTACTTGTGGCAGAATGCGAGGCCAAGTTCGTGAGACTGATACGATATGCACCGCACATTCTGCATGATGAGCGAAGGAAAACCAAATGCTTCATTGATGGACTTAAGACGGATCTACGATGGCTATGTAACACTCGACCATAAGGTGCCACATACCCCGCACCGAGACCCGACCCGTATATGAAATGGATAATCCATACACGAGCAAGATCACGGCGAACGGGGATATACACACACCCTCTAGGCTAGGTGGGACTAACCCTTAAACCATAGACCAGAGTAAAATCAATAAAGCGGAAGCAATAACCGATCACATATATATATCATGAGCATTCAAGCTCCAAAAATAGAATTCATATACAATATCTACACGCCATCACGGCTCAAAACATATACGCTCCAAAACCATATCCATATACAAAATCATATATCAAAATAACATCATGAGTGCAAGTGTAACTAAAATAAGAGTGCTACACACTAATGCAAGACCTAGACGACTTGTATTCCCGCCTAGCACTCCTTAACCTGCACAAAAACACTGAAAAACTAACCGGGTTCAGTCCAAAAGGGACTAGTGGGTATAAAACGGCATAATATATAAATATTACAGAATTTAAACATATTCATGCAAGCTATAAACCCGTATGAAGTTTTTAGAAGATTTCCCAAGTGGGTGAGACAAAGAAAGACATCTACGGGTTTACAACTATCATATTCATTCATAATTAATCATAGGGTTTCAAGGCTCGGCGAGTGGACGTGCACAATCTCCAACCTTCTCCTTGTGTAATCATATCATAATTTGTTCGTTATCATACATATCTTTGGTGCACATACATTCATGATCATAATAATACATATACACCTTCTCCCTCCAAATGGTGGACGGGTTTGCAGGACCCGACCACCGGTCCATACATTGTCCAAATGGGGTACATGAATTCCCCAAAGGCACTCAGCTCCCATTCCCCGCTAATCTCCTAGCGAGGTTCGCTATCACCGTAGTTGGTTGGAACTAATACATGGGATCACCGTCGGTCCTTGCCTCTCCGGATAGCCACATGTACTAAGTCTCAGGGCCCGTGCATAACAATCATAACAATCATATCTCGCCAAAACATAAGGTAGGATTCATAAAGGAAAGATTATACGTTTACAATCATTTACTCGAGAAAAGACTCAATATATATCTATAATCATATTACTTTGGCTTAAAACTTTTCACATAGGGAGGTATATCGGGTCAATTTATCTATTTAGAAGAGAAACCCACCTTAACCCAACAAAAGAAGACACAAAAGCCTCACGGACCGACCTTGTCTCCAACAGGATCAAAATCTGTGCAAGAAAGGTAAAGTGAGACTCAAAATGACCAATTAAGACGCTCGACAATGAAAAGACTATGATATGAATACATAAAAGAGTATATCATGTGATGAACACGTTCATGTGCACTATTAATGTTTTAAAGACATATAAACGATCATTACATTCATTCCAAGAATTGTTTGAATCCGATCAAGTTCATATCTTACATATATCATACCAATTTAAATCAAGGAATTCAAATAATGACCGTAACACGTAGCATAGCATGTGTATTTATCATACAAGTCATAAAACAAGCAATACATATCACTTAGGGTTCAAATATAAGAGAAGAATCCCATGCATGCACACATTTTGATCAAAGAAGACATATGGAATCATATCTCGGGAAAAATTCAACAAAAACTCATAAGATTTCACAACATACAATATAACATATTATTTGACATGTCAATGAAGTGAATGAACAAAAAACAAGCTAAAGAAGCCATGCAATTCACGTACAAAAACTAAATTTTCATGCAAAATGGATGGGGGTCGCGGCCGCAACCTATTTTCTTCATAAAATGGTAGCAGCCGCTACCCATGCAAATGGTCGAAATATTGCTCAATTTTCCAAAAAACTCGAAACATGGCAAAAATGGGGTGTTGGTCGTGACCTGAAATGCACAATATTCAGGTCGCAGGCGCGACCTGAGAGACACAACCACAAAACCGTGAGAGAGGTCGCGGCCACTACCATTTTCCTTCATGGTTCGATCACGGCCGCGACTGACCAGTTACAGCAGCAAAATGCAACCAAGAAAAGAGCAAAGCCGTGCCAACACTTCACCAACAAGATCAAGTATGCTAAGATCACAAATAAACAAGGAAATAACTCCAAAGCAACACACAAACATGCTCCCAAAGTATTGAAACGTGAGATGAAGGCAAGGGTGATCATTTCATGATATATCCCCAAAATTTCGTTAATGATAGCACATAAATGCTTCAACTACCAGCTAATACATCACCATAAATGTAAAGAAGAGATCAAGATAATCATATTCATGTTTGGAATCAATCAAATACCTCAAGAATTGAAAGAGATCAACATATATGCTAAAAACCAACTATTTCTTCAAATCAGCCATATACCCATGAAACCATGATCAAAATTAGGGATGAATAGATCCAAATGACTCATATTGGATGCATAATACAACCCTAAGCTTACTTTGTGAATTGATGGAGGTTTGGAAGAGATTTGAGCTTGAATCTCCAAGGCTTAGCTTGAGCTACGGGATTTTCTGGAATAGGGGAAAAAGGCTGAAATTCTCTAAGTGAAAGGCCTTGGTTCGGTTAGGAAGGATAATGGCAGGTTAGGTGGTTGAGTTAGGGTTCCAAAGGCTTAACCCGTAGTTAATTTGGTCAGGATTTAAATAAGTTATGGCTCATTTAGTAAAATGTGGCAGTTTTGTCTTCCTTTGCATGTTTCGATTGAATTTCGGAGGTTCAAATAGCTTTGGAAAAATATAAGGATAAGCTCATCAAACTCGAATTTTTTATTCGAGTTCAACAAAGTTGACAAAACTTGAATCCGAGTTTCCTAGCTCAAGTTATCATATAAGGAACCAATGGTACACTAATTGATCGTTAGCCCCCGTTTTGGATTCCACAATCAAAATAAATTCCAAAACTCAATCAAACGGATCCGAAAACATGAAACAAGCATAAAACCATATTCATAACACATATAAGTCCAACATATTAAATTTGCATGAAGTTTCGACTTCATTTCACGTAGAAACGACAAGCAAACAATTCATTCAAGCGAAAAAAGTTCAAAATTCATATAAATTCAAATTCAATTATTTTCAAATAATTAAATATTTCACTAATTTAATATAATATGAAATAAAGCAGTTACTAACGAAATTAAAATAAATTAAATCCGCATGTAATTATCATATAATTCATACCTGAACGATTTGAAAAGTCGAGGTGTTACACCCTAGCACCTCTGAACCTTGAGGAATATACTCCGGCGGTTGAGACTGCGTTGTGTACTAAAGCAGCTCAGCGAGAAATCCGTATGACTTCTAATCGTACAGGACAATTTTAATCAAAGCCACTACAGGGATTTAAACGTCCAGCTAATCAATCAAATTTCAAGCACAGAAAGAAACCCATGATAACACCATCGCAATAACGACCACAAGCACCCCCGACCTTCCAAGATGAACTGGAATGTGAATTTTTCCATAGGCAGGGCATACCGAGGCAACCTGTAGAAAGAAAACTGGTTAGTGCTTCTATTGTAGAAGTCCTGACCATAAGCTTGGGAATTGTCCGAAAACAAAGGGTAAGTAAGGACAACAAGGATATCAAGGCAAAGGTAAGGCGGTGGCGGGAAATGCAAACAAGCCAATGGTTAGAGGAAGGGCTTATGCTTTGGATGGATACGATGAGCCAGACCCTACAACTATTGTGGAAGGTACGGTAAATGTTCTTGACACGCCAGTTAAGGTCCTATACGACCCTGGTGCCACGCATTCATTCATTGCATCCAAATTATGTGCGCGCTTACATTTTCCACTTGAATAATTGCCATATCTTTTCGAAGTATGTTCTCCTTTGGGAACTCGTCTCGTAACGGATCAATTATATAAATGCTGCCCTATAAGAATCAATGATCAGTTCTACCCCTTGGATCTTATTACACTACTGATGACAAAGTACGAGATTATTTTGGGAATGAATTGGCTTTATAAGTACCGAGTCAAGCTGGATTGTTTCAAGAAGGAAGTTATCTTAGGAAAGGATGAAAGTCAGACATCAGATGGACAAGGAGGACAAACAGTAATGATTTCGGCAATGGAAGCAAAAAGGATGATTCAAAGGGGAGCTATAGGGTTCGTTGATTACCTCTTAAATAGACCAAAGGATCAGAGTAAAATCGAAGAAGTAGAGGTTGTCAACGAGTTCCTAGAAGTGTTTCCTGAACACTTAAACACCTTACCACCAGACCGTGAACTGGAGTTTGTAATTGAGACAGTTTCGGGAGCCGAGCCGTTCTCCAAGGCACCCGGCCGGATGGCACCGGCCGAACTTCAGGAGTTGAGCAAACAACTTGATGAATTACTAAAGGCAGGTTATATCTGCCCTAGTACTTCTCCTTGGGGAGCACTTGTGTTATTTGTTAAGAAGAAAGATAGGTCGTTACGACTTTGCATCGACTATCGAGAACTTAACAGGATGACGGTGAAAAATAAGTACCCTCTTCCTCACATCAAGGAGTTATTCGATGTACTTCAAGGATCTCGAGTATACTCCAAGCTAGATTTTAGGCAAGGGTACTATCAATTGAAAATTATAGAGGAGGATATCCCCAAGACAGCTTTCAATAGTTGTTACGGGCATTTTAAGTTCGTGGTGATGCTTTTTGGGTTAACAAATGCCCCAGCTGCATTTATGGATATGATGCATCGGATTTTTCGGCCATTTCTTGACAAGTTCGTGGTGATCTTTATTGATGATATCTTGGCCTTTTCCAGAACACCTGAGGATCATGCCAAACATCTTCGGTTAGTATTGAGCACTTTGCTGGATCACAAGCTTTATGCAAAATTCAGCAAATGTTAGTCTTGGTTGGAAAAGATCTCATTCTTAGGACATATCATATCTGGTTCAGGAGTCGAAGTGGATCCCTCGAAAATTAAAACAATTTTGGATTGGAAACAAATAAGGAATCCTTCTAAGGTAAGAAGCTTTTTGGGACTCGCAGGATATTATCGAAGATTCGTGCAGGATTTTTCAAAGATAGCTGCACCACTTACTCAGTTAACCAAGAAAGAAAGAAAGTTCGTATGGACAGAGAAATGTGAACAGAGCTTTCAGGAGTTAAAGAAAAGGTTAACTACCGCACCTATACTAACATTACTAGAAGGGAAGGAAGGTTACACCGTCTACACCTTTGCTTCGAAAGAAGGGTTAGGATGCGTTCTGATGCAGCATGGAAAGGTGATAGCATAGGCATCAAGACAACTTAAACCACATGTAGTCAACTACCCCACCCATGATTTAGAGCTGGCCGCGATTGTCTTTGCCCTCGCGGAGTGGAGATATTACTTGTATGGGGTGACATTTGAAGTGTTCACGGATCATAAAAGTTTGCGGTACTTATTCACTCAAAAAGAACTAAACATGAGACAGAGAAGGTGGATGGAATTTCTGGAGGACTATGATTGTATAATTCAATACCATCCCGGAAAGGCTAACGTGGTGGCTGATGTATTGAGTCAAAAGGCTAGTTTAGCGCATATCGAGGGGCACTTAATGGAGAGTGAGAGAAAACCAGTTCAAGTGATTCCTAGAGCTAAGTTGGCAAATCTAATAATTTCGTCACCACTGAAGAATCGGTTGATAAAGACGCAAGCTATTGACGGATGGATTAAGAAGTGTCTCAATTCCAAGGAGAAAGATGATGAGACAAAATTCAGTAAAGGTGAAGATGGAATCTTGAGATATAAGAATAGAGTTTGTGTGCCCTCAGCTATCCGAAAAGAAATACTTGATGAAGCACACAAGACACGTTATACAGTACACCCCGGAGGAACAAAGATGTACCAAGATCTCAAGAAGCAGTTTTGGTGGAACGGAATGAAAAGAGACATTGCTGAATATGTCAAGAAATGCTTAAGTTGTCAAAAGGTTAAAGCAGAACGTCAAAATCCAGCAGGAAAGTTACAACCACTACCAATTCCTACATGGAAGTGGGAGCAGATAACCATGGATTTTGTTACTGGGTTACCTAAAGTCAAAGGAGGACAAGACAGTATATGGGTCATAGTCGACAGATTAACAAAATCAGCGCATTTCCTACCAGTCAAGACTATGGATAAAGTTAAATCCTTAGCAAAATTGTACCAACAGGAAATTGTGAGATTACATGGAGTGCCGGTAAGTATAGAGTCTGACAGAGATCCAAAGTTTACGTCACAACTTTGGCAAAATGTTCAAAATCTGATGGGAACCAAGTTGCATTTTAGTACAGCGGCGCACCCGCAGATAGACGGACAGTCAAAAAGGTTGATTAAATATCTGGAGGATATGTTAAGAGCGTGTGCTTTGGACTTTCCAGACAGTTGGAAAGATTGTTTACCTCTCGTGGAGTTTGCATACAATAACAGTTATCAGGCTTCAATTCAAGCAGCTCCATATGAAGCCTTATATGGAAGAAAATGCAGATCTCCATTATATTGGGATATGGATGAAGCGAGGGATACCTCTGAGGGAACTCCCAGGGCCAAAGTACCCGAATGGATTGGAAAAGCTACAGAAAAGATTCAAATAATCAGGAAAAGAATGAAAGCCGCCCAAGAAAGATAGAAGAGTTATGCCGATAAAAGAAGAAGGGATTTAGAGTTCGATGTGGGTGAGAAAGTGTTGCTGAAGGCATCGCCAAGGAAAGGGTTCTCAAGGATTGGAAAAGGAGGAAAATTGAACCCTAGATACATAAGACCTTTTGAGATACTGGAACGTGTGGGTCCAACAGCGTATCACCTGGATCTACGAGCAAGCTTAATAGGAATCCATAATGTATTTCACATATCCCAACTTCGCAAGTACTTTGCCGATGAGTACAGGCTATGATGCACAGACACGGACACGGCGACACGGACACGACACGACACGGACACCGCGACACGGATTTTTTTAAAATTTTAGGACACGACACGGCTCCGACACGGCTTATTATATATAAATAAATATATTTTATAAATAATACTTTATGTAATATAAGATATTCATAAATAATATAAATAAATAAATAATTTTACCGTGCATATATTTATGCATTTAGTATGCAATTTTGTATTAGTTTTATCCACATTTTGATTAGAATATTAATTTTAGGTTGTGTTTATTTCCTTAAACACTTTAACAAGTGTGATACGTTTTATGTGGGATAATGGGATTGGTGGGTGACCTTGGTGAGACACGTTGCGAAACACGTTTCTTTGGGGCTGAACTTGTATATATTAGACCCAATTTTTTACTTTACCAATTCAGTTTATAAAATATTTTCAGTTCCAGACTTAGTTAATAAGAAATTTTCAGTTCCACATTATTTCTACAGTTCTATTGTTCATCATCGTCTTTGCGCTGCTCTCTGAAATCTCTTCAAATACAAGTGAGAGCCTATCTTCATCATCGTCGCTGCTCTGTGAGATCTCCTCAAATTCAAGTGACAGCCTATCAAATTAAATGTAGGATCGATCTGAGAGCTTGTATCCAAGAACTAGATCCGATAATGTCAAGGAGAAAAAAGCAAAAAATTCCCTCTGATGGTTGAAGCTCATACGTCCATAAATATATTGTCTCCTACTCTTGCTCCTCCTCCTGTCATTTTATTCATCAATGGTGGCAGATGAAATTGCTGCTAAAAAATGCTCGAAGTGTCCACGCCGTGTCGGACACGCCTGTAAGGCGTGTCCGACACCCGTGTCCAAATTTTTCTTTTTTTTTTTTAATTCTGGACACGTATGAGACGTGTCGGATACGTGTCGGTGCCGTATCGGACGCGTGTCCGTGTCCGACACGTGTCCGACACTGCACGGGACTAATTTTCGGAGTGTCCGTGCATTAGAGGGTACAGGTGGTACCAGTAGAGGAAGTTCCACTAGAACCTAATCTAACTTACGAGTTGAAGGCGATAAAGATCCTGGATAGGAAATTCCAAGAATTAAGAAATAAAAAGATTCCATTGGTTAAGGTTTTATGGAAAAGGAACGGTACTGAGGAAGTTACCTGGGAAACTGAAGAAAAGTTGCAAAAGCACTATCCCAAATTGTTCAGAAATCAAGAGGAGAATATGAGGACAAATTCTTCTTAAGGAGGGGAGGTTGTCACAGCCCGGTTCGGGGTCGGGTCATTAACGGTAAGCTAAGGGCAACGTAAGGGCATTTATAGAACTTCATCCGTACTTAAAATAATTTATATCATACATCCCTACATGAAATAAGTGTTCTTATGTGGTATTAGGTGACACAAAGGGGGAAAACTACCTTTAAACCTTAAAAGCACTATGTATTTCTGAACCAGCACTACACCGTTTTATTCGAGAGACCTTAAAGAACCCATACCTATTTTCTTAGAATTTTTCAACTCTCTTTTCAATGCTTTGAGGTTTCGTCTATGTGTCCAGAGCAATTTAAGAATTTATTTTCAAATAAAAATTTTCGGCTGTAGAATATATTTCCTCGATTTTTTCTACATTTTTGGAAAGCCTTTCGCACCTTCAAATTTTATCCTAGTATTTATTTCATAATTAAAATAATTTTCGAAATTCAAGAAAATCACATCTTCCGGAGCTTATAACTTTTAAACCGTACGTCCGATTTCGACCCGTGAGTAACCGTTTCGAAGCTAATTTTATTTCCTAGCTCTTGGGCACTTTTCCAACTCCAAAAATATGCAGGAGAAAGGTTAAATTATCAGAATACCCCTGCTGTGAGAATTATGTAAAGAAGGAAACCTATTTTTGGAAATTTCATAAAATACCCCACCTTAAGTCCCTAAAGTAAATATTTATTGCACTTTGGTCCTTCCCAAAAACTATAAATAAGTGTGTTGGGGTCTCATTTTTGCTCACTCCATTCTCTTTTCTTACCCCTAGGGGCCAAATAATTTATGTTTTAATTAATGTTTTATTTTATGTTTTAATTTATTTATTAATTATGCTAGGTTTAGGATTTAATATATGTTTTATTTTATGCATGAATTATGTGATTTAATTTATGTTTTAAATATTCACGAATTTATGAATTATGTTTCTTATAGCATAGTTTATTATGGAATGTGTTACATAATTTAATTTTGTGACAAATTAATTATGTGACAATTATTCTAGCATGTTACATGTTACATTTTAATTATTTTATGATCATACTTAGGTAATTTAATTTATTACATGATTTAATTTAATGTTGCATGTTATTTAATGTTACATAATTAATGTATAACCTATAGTTTTAAATGTTACATGTCTAATTAATTGTTACATAATTATACTTGACCAATTGATATATGTTATGGTATACATGTATAATATACGTATACGTATTTGATTCCAACGTGTATAAATACGTGTATACTTTCGTATAAATACTATGTGTATAATAAGAATAAATACGTATGTATTTTTGTATCAATACCGTATGTATCCTAGTATAAATACCGCATGTATTCTTGCATAAATATTGTATGTACCCTGTATAAATACTGTATAAATATGGTAGGTATCTGTAACGCCCCGACTTTTTGGCCGTACAGGTATTACGTTACGAGTGGGTTTAGACCGAGAGTTATGTGACATATATGTATTCTAATTGTTAAGTGATTATTTAATTTATTAATTTCTTTAACTAATTGCTACTATGTGATTTTTATGTGCTTTAAGTGCCACTTAGATGTTCTTGGAATTAATTGCCATTACGTGATTTATAGGAATTATGTGATCTGTGACTAATGTTATTTAAATTTAGTTGTTACTTATATATTCGCTAATTAATATTTTGTGTCGACTATATACTTATTTGATATTATATGAAATCCTTGGACTCAATCGAATTTTGATTTGGACTTCAATTGTTCCCCTATTGAATCTCGGGACCCTATTTGAACACTTATATGGTTGAGGGACCAAAGAGTAATTTTTTCCTTTTTCCCTCTTGTTTTACACGACATACACACACCCCTCACCCCCATTCTTTTTCTTCCATTTTCTCCCAACACCAAAGCTTCAAACCCTTTCCTCTCTTCCCCTAAAAATGGAGCTAAGCTAGAGACAAGGAAGCAAGGGGATTCTTCTTCAATTCCAAGCCAAGAACAAGCTCCATTTCATCTCCTTCATCTTCACCCCTCACTCACCAAGGTATACATGACTTGTGTGTATATTTATATATTTTGTTTATATACATGATTGAGTATTGGGTGATTCCTTCTTAATGATTTGGAATCTTGTGTGAATAGGCATGACTACATGTTAACCCATGAGTTTTATGAATTCTTGGAGCAAGATGTATATATATGTGTTGTATATATATATATATATATATATATATATATATATATATATATATATGTGTGTGTGTGTGTGTGTGTGTATATAAATGTGTATATATATATATATATATATATGTGGGTTTATGAAATTTGATGATTTAATTCATGAATTTATGAGTGATATGTGTATATATGTTGTAGTTAGTTGTTGTTGTGTGATTTTGGATGAATTGGGAGCTCCTTTAACCTTCTTAAAGCCATTTTTCGTCACTCCCCTGTTTCTTCTCGGCCAGGTAAATTCATGAAGAAAAACTACCCGGGCGGGTAGAGCTTGTGCATAAAGTTTTCTACACAAGTTTTCCCCTGCCCGGTAGATTCTACCTTGTATTTTCCCGGGCCGGGTACTCCCTCATCCGAGCTCCGATTGACCTGATTTTTAAACCGTTGGAAACCTATTGAAGTATAGAACAACCTCAAATTTCAATCACTTCAATATCTCTTCCCATTTTTGAGCTATTATCAAGTCTTTTTGGTGTCGCTACTTTTCAAACAATCTGCGATCACCCAACTTCGGACCTTCGCCATTTTTACATCGCTTTGAACCACGATTTGGGCCATATATCTTTTGAAAGGCCTGTGTGTCTAGTTGCTTTGCCAACAAACAAAACTCCATTTCAAATTCTAGAACTTAAGATATGTTCAATTCTTTACAGCTTGTGCATTACCAAAAACTGTCAGCTCTCACCTAAACTTGTTCAAATCTGTTTTCTTGCTTTCCCTCCACTTCCTCGGAATCCATTTGAGGTTTGAATGGATTGTATGCTTGTTTAATTGATTATATGTGATTTATCTTGATATGATTATGAATTTTATGCTATGAATTCAATGTATAAACGTGAAATGACAACATGAACGTTTATGTGCTACTTTTATGCATGCGTGAATGGTTTGCTTCGTTTAATTGTTTGGTATGTTGTGAATGGATTCTTTCATGACTTATATATTTTGTTAATATGTTATATTATGTGTTAACTTGTATATTATGAAATCATAATGTGATCTTGTTAAATATTTTGTGAATTATGATCCAATATGCCTTCAAATGCTCTCTAGCTTGCATGCATGAATTGTTCCTCCATTTATTGGCCTCATATGATAACTTCCCACTTCATTTATAACTCGCATGCATTGTAAATATGTTATAGTATGAGTTATGATTAATGTATGAAGCTTATGGCTCGATTTGAGACAAATATGAAAGATATGAAACACATGAATATGAAACCACTATGTATTGAATATTTGGAATGAATCACTTTATTGTATGACCTCATCACATGATTCGTGCTTCTTATGCATCTCATATCATGCGCATAACATTCCGTGCGTCTATGTGGTTTCATATTGGGGTTAATTCTCACGAGTACACATTGTTCCATCTCTTATACAGTTCGTTTCCAGGGCGGAGACTTCTGAATTGATTAGGCACCCGTATTACTCATGCTTTATGTCTCGTGGTATTCCAGGTGAGGGTGTTTTCGTTCTAGTTACATATTAAACCCTACAACCTTATGTGACAAGCTTTGGCCAAAACCTTATGTATATATATATATATATATGTAATATTTTCAAAGTATAGTTATCGAGTAAATTATGATCGAGTAACCCATTATCTCATGAATTATGAAATATGTTTTATTTCTTACGAGTCAAACGTTTTGGCGAGAATATGATTATGAACATGATTATGAAAGCACTGGCCCAGGGACTTAGTTCAAGTGGCTATCCGAGGAGGCATGGGCCGACGGTGATCCCTTGAACTAGTCCCACCACATTTACGGTGTTACCGGCCCTCGCTAGGAGGTTTAGCGGGGAATGGGAGCTGAGTGCCCTTGGGGGATTCATGTACCCCCATTGACCTATGTATGGATCGGTGGTCGGGTCTTGCTAACCAGCCGAAGGAAGAAGGTTGAAACTTATTTTATGATTACGAGTATCTTATGATTGTTATGCACCGTACGGGAAGGCCGGGACATGGATTACCCAAACGAATATGTCTTATGTTATGATATGCAATCTGTGTGTATTATGATATATTGCATGATCACATATTTAATGTATTAATGATATTTGTTGTGCACTGTCGGAGTTTGGTTTGAGATGATGCACGCTCACTCGCCGAGCCTTTATGTTTATTTATGAATTATGAACTTAATGAATTTAATATGGTTAGTCGTAAAGTCCGAGCATTGCTTAGTTACTCTCTTGCCCTTTTGGAACTAACTTTAAATAAAACTTTGCTCGGGATTTATGACTTGCATGTGAATGTTTTTATATATACGTATATCGTTCCTGCTCACTCAGTCTTCTAGAGACTGACCCCTCTTCCCCACTTTTCAGTTCTTGCAGGTTTGGGATAGGCGGAGGTCATGTTTTAAGTGTCTTGTCGAGTCACACGTGTACACTCGAGTCCCATTATATATTGTTTTGATTAATTACATCTCCTTAAGTATTCGGGCCGGTGTGCCATTTATTATTCTTGATTATGGATTCGGGACAGGATGCATGCCTAATTGAACCCGTTGTTAGGACGTGTGTTGGAACTTAATTATGTTATGAAATGTTTTTAAGTTTGGAGCTATTATTGGAATTCATGCATGGGATTATTACTTCAGCACTATGTTGGACGTTATGATTCATTTGGTACAGAGTTAGATTCCGCTTAGCTAGGATATCTTTTATTTTGTCTCTCGTTCGCTATGAGTCTGGTTCATGCTTGGATTATCCATTTCACGTGTGGACTAGACTTGTAGTGCGGGGGATGTGGCGCCTATCGTCCCGGGTGCTACATCCTTAAGTGGTATCAGAGTCCTAGGTTGCAAAATCGGGGTTTCTTTGTGTCGTGTCTTGTCAAGTATAGGTCGAACGGCTTAGGAACAACATGTCAACGTGTGCACCACATTGATCATGAGCTTATCATTGAAATTTGATATGGAAAATATATTATCAAATATATTTAAATTAAATTTTGTTGATTTATATGTTTTATTTTGCATCAAATACGTGCTCTTGGTGCTAATTATGTCATATGCACTTACTAACCGACATGCATTTTTATTTGAATTGAGTTGTGAAAATGTAGGTTATTATCATCATATCGAACCAGGGCCAATTTCTAAGATCGTGACAACTTGTCAAGAGCTCTTGTTTGGGTATGGGTGATTTGAAGAAACTTTGGGGTTAAGAGGAATTCGGATGGTTGGAGATTTTTGTGACAAGGCTATAGGTTGTGGATCCGGGTTCGCATTGAAGTTAAAAATCAAGAAATCAAGATCGGTTAAGAAGATTATAAATTTCATTATAGAAGAGATTGGAAAGAAAGAAATAGGTCGGGATATTTCGGATTGTGAGATAAGGTCCGTGTTAGATGAAAGTTGATCAACCGGGACCAAGAGGCGTTTAATTCAAAGGGAAAGTGAAGGAAATCCTGAAGACATCAAGATTCAAGGCTTTAATGTACGAGCAAGTGGGAAAATTACAAGATGTTTGATTGGGATCGAGTTAGTTGTACAAAGGATCGTTCGATATAAATGATCAAAGAAAAACCTCAAAGGTACTTCATTTCGAGGTTTGGATCAACGAAGGGCGATGACAACCAACAGAAATCAAGGTAAACTAGGTTTTCTGGGAAGCGAGCAATAAAAGCCATTGAGGATGAGTTTTCAAGTGAATCAAGCTAAATAGTTTTAAGTTCGTGAAGAGAAGTGTTAGAGAAAACTAATCAACGAGGTGAATATAACCCCAGGAAAGATAGAAAGTAATAAAGGGAAACGATAAAGAAAGGTAAAGAGCTTTTGGAAGGAAATTTTGTGCTCAAGTGTAAACAATTGGAGGACGAGTTATTTAACCAATTTGGGTTCACAAGAGATAAATTAAGGGGACTTTGGTCAAGAAGAATTTAGGTTCAAGAATCACGAGATTTCCAACCATGGAGACACATAAGTCGATACAAGAAATTTTGAAGATTTGAAAGCCATGGGAAGTCAAGACACCCTAGTTGACATTTAAATTCGGTATTTGGATTGAATTGGAAGAACTAGGATTACTTAATTATGGAGGATTGAGATATCAAGATGTTCGGGTATAGGAAATTAGAATTAAACAATAAACAAGGATCTTGGAAGCATGGATGGATGCAAGAAGAATTAAGGAAGTTAGACGACCGTGGGTAATCAAGAAGTGGTCGATGAACTCGAGGTCAAAGGATCAAATTGTCAAGCTAAAAGCTTCCCTCTTCGGTGAACGGTACTTGCATTCATGGCACGTGCATCATACATCGTATTAAATTATTTAAGTTCCTTTATATATATGTGAGTGTGCATTTCTATTCGATAATTGCTACAATATGTTGCATCTTTAATTGGTTACTACGTGCATTGGCATTTTAATCCAACATGCATTGTTTAGTGTTTATTTGATAGGAAATTTCTCCCACATCGTTCATCAAGTGTTACTCCGACTGGGTCTTACCTGGATGAAGAAAAGAAAGAAATATTTGGGTTGCAAAGTGGTTATTAAAAGAAAAGAAGGACATTGAGGCTCCGAAAAGGAGAACTGGAATTTAGGATGAAGAAAGTAGGTTATTATCCCTACCAATCACTTCTAAGTGAATGTGAGTGAGACCTTCGGACCTGTAGCTTAGTTAGAACCACCGATATCGAGGAAGCTAAATGGAAAAGGTCAAGAATCTTTGACCTGAGAGGCGGTATAATAAGTTCAAAATGTAGAATTGAAATTTTTAAGGGGGAGAGCCGACCAGGGAGATGATTTAAATACACGGTTATGTTCGAGCAGGTCACTTCAAAAAGGAACGATGGAAATGTAAGAATCAACAAATAATAAAAACTTTACAAAGCAAGGTCACTGGATAAATTGAGAGATCTTAACACTCGTGGAATTCGAGATCAAGGTGGGATAAGACTTTGGGAATAATGTGTAAAAGACACTACTTTAAGAAATGAAGAGATGTATCCAAAGAGTAATTGGGAGTTACAATAACAAGAAAGGGAAAAGGTTGATCGACAATAGTTTAGAGTGCAAAAGCCACACCGTTAGTACTCTTATTACAAGACATGCTTGAACTCAATCCCCTAAGATCGGAAGGATCATGTCTATATCACGTGTATACCTTGAAGATGATAGGACTGTGAAGGAATTTCTAAAATTGGTAAGGAGGATAGTGGGTAAAGAGGCCCGATCGATTCATCATATTCCATGATAAACGAAGTTAGAATCAACTCATCAAGCGTTTTTCCATGATTAACCGGGGATGTTCTTAGGATTTGAGAATGGAAATTTGAGCTACTAAAGATTAACTCAAGTATTCAAGTTGGGGACTAGAACTCAAGCATTTAAAAGCTAACTGGAACAACCAAGAAGCTCGAATACGAATTGAGGTGGACAACGAGTTAATTGGGTTAAGATCAAGTGCACACTAAAAATTGGAGCTTCGGACCATAGTGATTAGAAAGGATGAGAGAAAAGATTGTGGAATGAAGACCGAGTGGCTATTTAAGTATTGGATACATCGGGGATTTCAATGCCTTACATTATGGAATGAATCAAGTGTTGAATCGGATCACTATAATGGAAGATTCCCAAACATCGGTGAAAGGTATATCAACCATCCATGGCATATGCATACATGCAACTTTAGTTTGAATAATTTTATGATGCTAAGTACTTGGATGACTTGTTGTGTTAGCTGCTGTTATATGAACAATACTCAATTTACTTGATATTTCTTACTTGTTCCTTGTGTGGTATTTACGTGCTTGTTTATTTATCTTTTCTTGGGTTCTCTTGTTGTTGTTTGAGAGACGGGGTTCTCTCGTTGTTGCTTGTGAGAGACGGGGTTCTCTCCTTATTGTTCGAAAGACGGCGTTCTTTCGTTACCTGCTACCTGCTTAGATTTTCGAGTGCTTAGGTTTTGGGAAGTTGAGGGTCGTGACTTAACCGCAATTGAAGACCCTTGTCTCTTGAAGACCTTTTCCGAACTAATTCCTGATGGGGAGTTGCTAACCCGCGTGGGATGAACACGGGAAAGTTTACGCTAAGTTTAGAAATTAAGGCAATGGACTTGGAGACCAGGTCCTCTTAAGGGGGAGAGGTTGTAACGCCCCGACTTTTTGGCCGTACAGGTATGACGTCACGAGTGGGTTTAGACCAAGAGTTATGTGACTTATATGTGTTCTAATTGCTAAGTGATTATTTTATTTATTAATTTCTTTAACTAATTGCTACTATGTGATTTTTATGTGCTTTAAGTGCCACTTGGATGTTCTTGGAATTAATTGCCATTACGTGATTTATATGAATTATGTGATTTGTGACTAATGTTATTTAAATTTAGTTGTTACTTATATATTCACTAATTAATATTTTGTGTCGACTATGTACTTATTTGATATTATGTGAAATCCTTGGACTCAATCGAATTTTGATTTGGACTTCAATTGTTCCCCTATTGAATCTCGGGACCCTATTTGAACACTTATATGGTTGAGGGACCAAAGAGCAATTTTTTCCTTTTTCCCTCTTGTTTTACACGACATACACACACCCCTCACCCCCATTCTTTTTCTTCCATTTTCTCGCAACACCAAAGCTCCAAACCCTTCCCTCTCTTCCCCTAAAAATCGAGCCAAGCTAGAGACAAGGAAGTAAGAGGATTCTTCTTCAATTCCAAGCCAAGAACAAGGTCCATTTCATCTCCTTCATCTTCTCCCCTCACTCACCAAGGTATACATGACTTGTGTGTATATTTATATATTTTGTTTATATACATGATTGAGAATTGGGTGATTCCTTCTTAATGATTTGGAATGTTGTGTGAATAGGCATGACTACATGTTAACCCATGAGTTTTATGAATTCTTGGAGCAAGATGTATATATATGTGTTGTATATACATATATATATCTGTGTGTGTGTATTTATATATATATATGTGTGTGTATATAAATGTGTATATATATATATATATATATATATATATATATATGTGTGTGTGTGTGGGTTTATGAAATTTGATGATTTAATTCATGAATTTATGAGTGATATGTGTATATATGTTGTAATTGGTTGTTGTTGTGTGATTTTGGATGAATTGGGAGCTCCTTTGGCCTTCTTAAAGCCATTTTTCGTCACTCCACTGTTTCTTCTCGGTTTTCAGCTGAAAACCCCCTACCCGGGTGGGTAAATTCATGAAGAAAAACTACCCGGGCGGGTAGAGCTTGTGCAGAAAGTTTTCTCCACAAGTTTTCCCCGGCCGTGTAGATTTTGCTTTGTATTTTCCCCGGCCGAGTACTCCCTCATCCGAGCTCCGATTGACCTGATTTTTAAACCGTTGGAAATCTACTGAAGTCTAGAATAACCTTAAATTTCAATCACTTCAATATATCTTCCCATTTGTGAGATATTATCAATTCTTTTTGGTGTCGCTACTTTTCAAACAATCTGCGATCACCCAACTTCGGACCTTCACCATTTTTACATCGCTTTGAACCACGATTCGGGCCATATATCTTTTGAAAGGCCTGTGTGTCTAGTTTCTTTCCCAACAAACAAAACTCCATTTCAAATTCTATAACTTAAGATATGTTCAATTCTTTTCAGCTTGTGCATTACCAAAAACTGTCAGCTCTCACCTAAACTTGTTCAAATCCGTTTTCTTGCTTTCCCTCCACTTCCTCGGAATGCATATGTGGTTTGAATGAATTGTATGCTTGTTTAATTGATTAAATGTGATATATCTTGATATGATTATGAATTTTATGCTATCAATTCAATGTATAAACGTGAAATGACAACATGAACGTTTATGTGCTACTTTTATGCATGCGTGAATGGTTTGCTTCGTTTAATTGGTTGGTATGTTGTGAATAGATTCTTCCATGACTTATATATTTTGTTAATATGTTATATTATGTGTTAACTTGTATATTATGAAATCATAATGTGATCTTGTCAAATATTTTGTGAATTATGATCCAATATGCCTTCAAATGCTCTCTAGCTTGCATGCATGAATTGTTCCTCCATTTATTGGCCTCATATGATAACTTCCCACTTCATTTATAACTCGTATGCATTGTAAATATGTTATAGTATGAGTTATGATTAATGTATGAAGCTTATGGCTCGATTTGAGATAAATATGAAAGATATGAAACACATGAATTTCAAACCACTATGTATTGAATATTTGGAATGAATCACTTGATTATATGACCTCATCACATGATTCGTGCTTCTTATGCATCTCATATCATGCGCATAACATGCCGTGCGTCTATGTGGTTTCATATTAGCGTTAATTCTCACGAGTACACATTGTTCCTTCTTTGACACAGTTCCTTTCCAGGCCAGAGACTTCTGAATTGATTAGGCACCCGTATTACTCATGCTTTATGTCTCGTGGTATTCCAGGTGAGGGTGTTTTCGTTCTAGTTACATATTAAACCCTACAACCTTATGTGACAAGCTTTGGCCAAAACCATATATATATATATAATATTTTCAAAGTAGAGTCATCGAGTAAATTATGATCGAGTAACCCATTTTCTCATGAATTATGAAATATGTTTTATTTCTTATGAGTCAAACGTTTTGGCGAGAATATTATTATGAAATTTGATTACGAATGCACGGGCCCAAGGACTTAGTGCAAGTGGCTATCCGGGGAGGCATGGGCGACGGTGATCCCTTGTACTAGTCCCACCACATTTACGGTGATACCGGCCCTCGCTAGGAGGTTTAGCGGGGAATGGGAGCTGAGTGCCCTTAAGGCATTCATGTACCCCCATTGGCCTATGTATGGACCGGTGGTCGGGTCTTGCTAACCCGTCTACCACCCGGAGGAAGAAGGTTGGAACTTATTTTTTGATTACGAGTATGTTATGATTGTTATGTACCGTGTGGGAAGGCCGGGACACGTATTGCCCAAACGAATATATCTTATGTTATGATATGTAATCTGTGTGTATTATGATATATTGCATGATCACGTATTTAGTGTATTAATGATATTTGTCGTGCACGGTCGGACTTTGGTTGGAGATGATGCACGCTCACTCGCCGAGCCTTTATGTTTATGTATGAATTATGAACTTAATGAATTTAATATGGTTAGTCGTAAAGTCCGAGCATTGCTTAGTTATTCTCTTGCCCTTTTGGAACTAACTTTAAATAAAACTTTGCTCGGGATTTATGACTTGCATGTGCATGTTTTTATATATACGTATATCGTTCCTGCTCACTCAGTCTTCTAGAGACTGACCCCTCTTCCCCACTTTTCAGATCTTGCAGGTTTGGGATAGGAGGAGGTCATGTTTTAAGTCTCTTGTCTAGTCACACGTGTACACTCGAGTCCCATTATATATTGTTATGATTAATTACATCTCCTTAAGTATTCGGGCCTGTGTGCCATTTATGATTCTTGATTATGGATTTGGGACAGGATGCATGCCTAATTGAACCCGTTGTTAGGACGTGTGTTGGAACTTAATTATGTTATGAAATGTTTTTAAGTTTGGAGCTATTATTGGAATTCATGCATGGGATTATTACTTCAGCACTATGTTGGACGTTATGATTCATTTGGTACACGGTTAGATTCCGCCTAGCTAGGATATCTTTTATTTTGTCTCCCGTTCGCTATGAGTCCGGTTCATGCTAGGATTATCCATTTCACGTGTGGACTAGACTTGTAGTGCGGGGGATGTGGTGCCTATCGTCCCGGGTGCTACAGTATCCCTGTATAAATACCGTATACAAACAGTATAAATACCGTATACATACTATGTAAATACACGTATACATACAGTATAAGTATAGTATACATACAGTATATATATACCGTATACTTTAATAGTGACCTTTGACCTTGACCAAGAATTTTGACTTTTAACCTAATTGATCATTTTAAAGAGACGAATTCAACGGTCAAAGCCTTTTTTGAAAATTCTCAAAAAGAGGGGATCAAAGTAGGCTTCAAAGTTCACATTCCTTTTCTAATTAGGGTTGTTTTAAGACCCTAAAAACATACCCTTAAGCTTTTGACACGAGCTTTCTAATGAGACTAATCATTTACTTAATTCCTTTCTTCGGGAAAGATTATTCCTTGTTTACGTGTTCTGCATTCTTTTCCATCTTATACTTCAATACTTGATTATCCCCACTCAATCATGCATCATTAATCGTGTGTGGGACTTAGATCCTTAAGCTCATAGTAGTCTGTCACTTACAGGAGATCATACCGAGTTTTGGGGTTCCGCAGGGTACTAGGTGAAACCTGCCTTCTACCAACTATCAACTTATCTAAATAAATAGGTGAGGTTTAAACTATTTCAATTGGAACCATGAATATTCCGACGTATTCAAACGGTTTCAAAATCAACGCCTTCGGGTGCAAAGATTTTTATCTTTCAAGTTAAATGCTTTCCCATTTTAGGACAATACTCCCAGTTTAAATTCAATAATCTCTGGTACAAGTTTTGTTCACTGTTATACCACTTTGAATAAAGGTTCAGTCTTCTGAACTTTGTGTGCTTATGCACTTTTTTTATTCTGAATGCAAGCTTTGGAAATTTTGTTATGTCGGGCCCTGGCGGTATGCTTAAGTAGTAGACCGGGAGGCGTGTGCCAATGGCTACTATGATACTGGCTGCCGTACTGACCTTGGTGATGGTTTAATCGGAAGTTGGTTACTCCACATCGAAGGCCGGGAGAGGTGGTCAATTCCTCCAGTTTCGCACGTCACCGAGTGGTAGCTCCTTGGGCGCGACAATAAGGGGAGAAGGGGGTGGTGCATGTGTATGTGGGTGTCGGGGTCCTAATGGATCTCGATGCCAATCTTGTAAATGTTTTGAGGAGTAAAGGATGGATATGGCCTAGCTTGGTTCATATTTTTGGAAAATATCCCGTACCCTGTTCCCCGTTTATAAAGTATATATAAACCAGAACCTCTGATGTGTGTGCTTATGTGTGCTTGTTGAGAATCCTGTTTCAAAATAAAAGATTTAATTCCGTTTGAAGAAAGTTACTAAGAAAGTCTTTCAAAAACCCTCAAGTTCAACTACTATTTCTTACTACAAATTATCTCACTTAGTCCCTTTGACTAATACCTCTACCCTGTTTTCTGACCTCATGGTTTCAGGTAGGCAGCCCGGCGCTTCCTAAAGGTATCTTGAAGTTGTAGGAAGTCTTTTGTTAAGTCAGGATTGTTAGTTACTCTTCTTTTGTCCTGCATAGTCATGGTTGCATCTACCTCCATGTTGCATGTTTTAATGCGAGACTTGTTCAGGCTACAACCTGAAACACTTGGGACTCAGTCTAATAATGTTCCTTTGTTTTCTATCGGACTAATGTTTTATGTTATCATATGACTACTTGCTTCTGTGTTTATGCATGTACTATTATGTTGCATTCATGTTTTCAAAAGTTTTAAATTATTCTGAGATTCCGCTGCTTTGGCAACACTAGTTACTCTGGTCTCTGTTATGTTTTGTCCGTTCTCCAAAGTATCTCTTGAGTGATAAGGCTTCCTAGTTATTTGGGTGATACAACGGTGCGGGGTTGTGGCGTTGGGGCGCTACAGTAGCCGTCTTCAATCCGAGTATAAGAACTTAACTCTCACTTTGAGGGTTTAACTGCTAATCCTGTTTTATTCTTTTTCTATCACCATCATTTGAGCTTTCATGCCCTCCATGGCGTGCATTTCTATTGTTCCTACTAAAATACTCTTGAAGCACAACCTTAAATCTTAAGTTTCTCTCTTGGTCGTGCTCTCCCCCTAAAAAAAAAATTCCCGATCTCCCCAAAATTATTTCCTTGGAACGAACTACTCTATGTGGGAAATGTGTTCGATGGCCTAGCTCACGTTCACCTTGAAGTGCTTCATCGGAACGAAGACCCTTTTCCCTTGTTTCCCAAACTCCGGTTTAACTACCCTACGTTCCCTAACTTGTCTTGTAACATCCCGTTCGTTCGATGTATAAGGTACGCCACGTTTCAACCTTTTTATGTGTTTAATTATGTGATTTTGTGTTTTGCGTGGCCCTATTTTGAACTCTTTTAGAGTTTAGGGGCCCCTTTATAATTTTCTCTTTTTAGGGATTTTTCGGTCACTGCTCGTTCGATCGAGATTCTTACCATTTTGACCCCTTCAACGTGTTCGGGATATCAAAATGAGTCCGCAGACTTTGAGTTTGCCCAATTCTTACATCATTTGCCCCTCCTACTACTCGTTTGCGCATAAGGACCCGGGATAAATACTCGGATCCTCGTTTGTTGTGCCAAAACATCAGACCTCAACCCGCTCTCTCTCTCTCTCACACGATTCAGTCACTATTCACACACACTAACGATTTAAACACACACACAACTTAAACTTGGCCATTTCTCGACGAAATTCGACGTGTGAATAGTCTAAGTTGATCAGCTCGATGAGCCCGACACAATGATACCAAAATCATGACCCGACGATGAGCGCACTTTCAAGGCAGCCACTTTCAAGGCGGCGCACGGTCGTCTCCAGTGGTGGGATTGAACGGGAACTGACTGGGCTTGGAGTGGCTCGGCCCTGCGGTTCCAGCGGCGTTGGTGGCGCGGCCAGAGAGGCGGCGACGGTGGCACACTCGCAGCCTGAACGCGTTACTGTACCGCCACATTCCGTCCACTTTTTCGGAGGAGCTTCGATGGTTTCCAAAGGTTTCCGACCCCCCGATCTCATTTTTGGCCTCGGATTGACCCATTTCACGGCGTAGGTGGTGGTTCCGGCGAGACGTAGCGGCGGTTCGCGGTGGAGGTCAGCTTCGGGGATTTTTCCAGACGAATAGCTTGGGGGTTTCGAAGAGCTCATCACGGGTAAGATAATGCCTTTTACGGATTCGATTTTCGTTCTCCGGTTTGGAAGTAATTTGGAATTGAAGATTTGGGGTTTTCGTGTTCTTAGATCTGAAATTGGAGACGATTAGCTTGGAATTTTCAGAAATTGATCGAGGAATTGGAACGAGCATGAGGAGTACTTGCATGGCTGATTTTTCGGGATTTTTTCGGCACGCTCCGGCGGCGGCCGAGCAGCAACCCGCCACTGTTCCGACGGCTCCGATGGTGGTGCTCCTACGAGCTTCGGACTGTTTGTCCGCCTCGTTGTGGTGAGTCCATCGCCACTTTCCGTTCGTCAATCGGATGCCCGGTTGATTTGTTGTGATTTATTTTGTGTAATTTGAATATTTAAAATTAATTATTTTAATTGCGATAAATTGTTAATTGCTTGATTTGTCGATCAATATGAACTCCAATGTATACAAAATCATGTATTAAATGAATTATGATATGTATGGATGCTTTGATTTGCAATTTGAATTCCGATATTTCGTATTTGAGCTATTTATATAACTTGAAGGGGTGTTTGTGTAATTTTGGGAACGATATGAATTTTTTTGATTTAATTAAATAAACCTTGTCCATTGAATTCATTCTGCGAAATATGAATTGAGTATACAATATATGAAATTATACGACTTGTATTAATCAATCCTCGCTACTTGATAAACAAATATGCTATTCATGTAGCACCCGAGCGCAAGGTACCACATCCCCCGACACCGAGACCCGACCCGAATATGAAATGGACAATCCATACCCGAGCTAAATCACGGCGAATGGGGACAAACACACACTCTAGGCTAGGCGGGACTAACCCTTGAACCATAAAATCAGGGTTAAACATTAAAGCAGAAGCAATAACTGAACATATATCTTATATATATACCATGAGCATCAAAGCTCCAAAAATAATTCATATACAACATTCACATGCCGTCACGTCCCAAAACAAGTACGCTCCATAACAATATTCATATACAGTGATCAAAAGTAAGAGTATGTGTAGCACCCGGAACAAGAGGCGCCACATCCCCCGCACTATGAGCCCGATCCACACATGAAATGGAAAATCCATACATGAACCAAGCTCATAGCGAACGGAGACTCACTCACTCGCTATGCTAGGCGGGAGCTAAACTTAAAACCAAAAGAACAAGACTGAAATACATGAAATTTAAAAAAAAACAAATCATACCATTCATTATAAACATAAGAAGTAATGACGGGTTCAACTAGCATAAATACCTAGTCCCGAAATTCAAACATAAATGTAAACATAATTCATAATCATAATCATAACCATGATTCATACATACATTTTTTTTCTCATCCCTTAATCAAAATACAAAGATGCGTGCAAAGTGACTCAAACTAAGACATAGAACTTGACCGACTCGGAACCCCGCCTAACACACCAAAACCTGCAAAACTGAAAATAAAGCCGGGTTCAGTCTATAGGAGACTGGTGGGTATAAAATAGGGCATCATATAATATAAGACAGTATTTAAACATTCACATGCAAGTTATAATCCCCAAATGAGGTTTTCAAAGCATTTCCCAAGTGGGTGAGATAAAGAAATCATCAAAAGGGATTATAACCATCAAATTCCATTAATTAGGTCATTTGTGGCCCGGCGAGTGGGCGTGCATTATCTCCAACCAACACCTTGTGTAATCCATTAATAATTCATACATTCGTTCATTCATTCATTCATACATATCATTCTTTTGTGCACAATCATAAACATTTACACCTTTTTCCTCCGGGTGATGGCCGGGTGATCGGCCCGAACCATCCATTCATTGACCAAAAGGGTTTCATGACTCCCCAGATGGCACTCAGCGTCCATTCCCCGCTAACTCCTAACGGGGTCCGGTTACGCCGTTCATTGGTGGGACTAGTGTGAGGGTTTCCCGTCAGCCCATGCCTCCTCGGGTCCCCACTCACACCAAGTCCCTGGGCCCCATTCATTGTGAACATTCATTCATTCTCGCCAAAACATTAGGTAGGATTCAAGAAATAAGGGCTTTACGTTTGCAATCATTTACTCGAGAAAAGACTCAATATATATATATAATCGTATTGCTTTGGCTTAAAACTTTTCACATAGGGAGATATATCGGGTCGTTTTATCTAAGTAGAAGAGAAACCCACCTGTTACACCTTACCGACAATACTAAAAGAAGGAAGACTCATGGTGTCTTATGAACCCGGCAAGTCTCCGCCCTGGAGAAACTGTACAAGAGAAAGACATAATGTGTACTCGTGAGAAACGACTCAATATGAAACCAATTAGGACGCACGGCATTAACATGAGGTGCTCGTGAAATGCTATATCATGATTCAATATACAATGGATCATAAAATGTCATGAGTTGATGTGATCATGTTCATGCACACCATTAAGTTCATTTTAAACACATAAATGATTCAATCAATCAATCAATTCATAATAAATTACAATACATGTTAACAATAAATAAGGATCAATTAGGCATGTATATAATGCATATAAGTCACATAAGGGGTCGAGGAAGTGCAAGAAAGGCGATAGAACGAGTTTTGGCAAAGTTTAGCAAAAGTTAGGAAAAGTTGACAATTTATGAAAATACGCAAGCTGTAGAAAATTGGGTATAACTTGAGTTTGAGAAACTGGAATTAAGTTTTGCTTGTTGGAGGTGAAACTAGACACATATATGTTTTCAAGGATATGTGGCACGAATCATGGTTCAAAGCGAGGTGAAAATGGCATAGGTTTGAAGTTGGACGAACGCAGATTGTCGAAGAAGTGGCGACACCAAAATGAATTGATCATATCTCAAAAATGTGAAAAGATATTAAGATGATTCCAATTGGACCATCTTCTAGACTTCAATAGGTTTCCGTGGGTTCAAAAATTAGGTCAATCCGAGTTCGTATGAGGGAGAACGAAGCAAAACAATCTCAGGCTGAAACAGGGGAGGGTCCAAAGTTTCTGCATCAAATCCACCCCCGTGGATTTTTCCAAAGGGAAAAATCCACCCTCGCGGATTTAGGTCAGTGGCGAAAAACACACAACAAACAGGGCAAAACTCATGCTAAACCATATAAACATCAAATTAACACACATAGGTAAGTTAGGATAGCAAGTATTCATGCATTTCAATCCATTAAAACATCCAAAGATGCAACAATTCAAGCAAGGAATAAAATTGGAACAAACTCATGCTATCTCTTCAAATTCCATAAATGGTAAGGCCATGAATTCTAACCTAGAAACTAAAGCAAGTTCATACATATCACAAATAACATCTTAGGAGCAATATAAATGCATCATAACAAAAGAATCCACAAGGAGACATGCTAGAATTCATCAATTTCCCCCAAACCCTCACTATTCATCATACATGCCATGTCTAACCCAAAGCTTGGAGAAATCATGCAAACCTTAACTTAAAATGACTACAAGAAGATGTACATCACAAATATGGGCTTACCTTTCAATTTGGAGTAGAAATGGTGGGGGTAGGAGCTCAATACCCCAAGGTTTGAATAGTGTCATCTTCATCCTTCTTCTTTCTCCCTATTTCTTCTTTCTCTCTCCTTTTGGCTGAGTTTGGGGATAAATGGGAGGGGTTGGTTCGGTGGGGGGCCAGATATGGGGGAGAGAGAGAGTGTGAAAGTGGTTATAGGTCAAGGGTTAGGGTCTAGGTTCATTAGGTTAGGTCCGTGAACGTGAAATAACTATTATTTGTCATTTTTGGCGCAAGGGGCTTGTTTCGGTTAAAATTTGGCAACCCAAATGATCTTAGAACAATGTGAGGTTTGTCCCATTGTCTCCGATTCATCGATCCGGATCCAATGGAGGTGACGGAACTCGATTCCGAGTTCCCGAGCTCAAGATATGCCGCCCGGAACACAAGGTGCGCTAAATGCTCTTTAGCCCCCTTTTCGGTTCCGATCACACGAACGAATCCAAAACACACACATACGAGAATAAAATCATGCGACGAGCATATAAAAATAATCATATGTCACATAGTTCACTCATGCCAAGTTTTCACGAAAAACAGAAATCAAACCAAATAGCAACGGCATCAAACATAAACACACATGCTCAAACGTCTCAAGAATTCACGATCAATTAATAAAATCAATAATGAAGCATATGTCGTTAATTAAATTGCGCACATTGGTAAACGAATACGTCATGCTCAAACCTCTGAAAAACTGGGGCGTTACAACCTCACCCCCTTAAAAAGAATCCGTCCTCGGATTCACTACAACCTATTCAAACAAAGAGAGAACTCAGTCTCTCGAAAACAACAAAGAGAGAGCCCCGTCTCTGAGACAACAAGGAGAGAACCCCGTCCCTCAAATAACAAAGAGAGAGCCCCGTCTCTGAATCAACAAGGAGAGAACCCCGTCCCTCAAAAAAACAAAGAGAGAGCCCCGTCTCTGAAACAACAAGGAGAGAACCCCGTCTCTCAAAAAACAAAGCAAGGAAGTCTCCAATACTCCAGAGCCACACAACCCAAACAGAAACATCAAAGAGCAAACATCAAACATGAGGCAACAGAATCAATTACAACAGTTGAAATCATGTAAGACACAAAAGACAGAGCAATATTTATAAAGTAAGCACATAAGTCATTGATCATGCAAAGCAATTATCACGACAGGAAAACAAGGTACACGTCATCAAATTTATTTGAATTGTAATTGCATGTATGCATATGCCATGAATGTTTCCTATACCGTTCACCGAAGCAATGAGGTTGAAAGTTGATAATTCATAATGCGGTAGGAGGCTCCGATTTGGCTCTTGATTAATTCTTGGAATTCCCTTTGCTCGTAGTATTAAGCTTTGAAATCCTCGGCGTGTTGACATCGGAAGAACTACCCCATTCCCATTCCATAGCAAGTCCTTATCCACGAATCATACTCGAACTTTTCTCAAATTCTCGAATATATTCTCTCACCGAAATAACATCCTCAACTTGCCTCGGAAAACATTTGAAAAGCCGGTAACCCATCTTGATTAAATCATAGTATCCCTTCCCACAACCAATTGTATTAATCCTCACTAAATAAATCACCAATTATAGTGATTGGATCGATTCTTGTTATTCACTACCTTTCTTAACCCCTCGTCTTCAAGTCAGGGAACACGGTAGTCCAATTATAATCCGTTCCGCGATTAACCTCACAGTTTCTATCACTTAAAATTTTGACATGGTAGCAAGTGCTAATCCTTCTTATGAATCCTTCCTCATCTCTTGCCATGGTAATTCTTCCTTTTCTTTGAACGGTAGTGATACATCCAGTTTTGATCCATTTACTCCTTTACACTTAGTCCACACAATTTCACCATCTCTACTTCCCGATTTCCCTCAACTTAATATCCTTGGAAGTCTTCATAGAAGAATGACCGACAACTCGGTGAAGTTTGTATGTCGTGTTATCCACATTCCTTCAATACTTGGTGATGTCTTTTGCTATTCTCTCGAATTACTTCCTCTTCAATCTTTATACGTACATTTTATCTCTTTTCGTTTTATTTACCCCTAGAATTCTTTTGTTGAGGACTTAGTTAACTTAGGAGTGGTTACCATCATCTTCAAGCATGACGATTCGATCGAGTTTTCCTTTTTACCAAAGCTATTCTCAGAATCCCTTAGAAATTCCCTGATAATATCATCATTTTCGGTATCTGTATCCCATATACACGACTGGCCCAAGAATCTATTTGTAAAGATGCGTTTGGTTTCGGCTCCTTTAATTCCCTAGGGTCCAATTCAAGTCCTTCCATAATTGCTCCCTACTATTCCTTTCTCCTTAACTTCTTTTGAGTCATCATGGAAAATCAACCAGTACATAGTTGGATCTTAATTTGTTGGGTGTCATCCGAGCTCCTCCAACACTCGATCGAAATTATCCTCTAGGGGCGCCATCACGAATTGTGCCAATCTGATTCGGTTCCTTTTCTTTTGAGTTGACATAATGGTCCCACAGAAGCTCCTCCGTAATTCCACCATCTTCAGAGTATGATACCCGATTCTATAGAAAACCCCCTATTTCGAACTCTATCCATATCCTTTTCGCCGAAAATCCTAATCTCATTCAACTGAGTAACTCTAGCTAAGAAATGGTTCGGTGAGTTACTCACATGAAATCAAGACGTTTAAATTGGAATAACATCCACTCTCTTTTATCCCCAACTTCTATCTTTCCTGATCTTATTGCAATCCGGAACTCTCCTCTCTTTTCTCATTTGATTCAAATAATTCCAAATCCATTCCAACCCTTAATCTCTAAAATTTAACTTTCATTTCCAGCATCTCCCTATCACCCAAAAAAAATTTCCTTTTTTGACCCGCTTCGGTAAGGATTCGGTTGAATTAATAGTTGAGGCATTACATTGAGAGAGTATCCTAATAAGTAAACATTCAAACAGTGCATGTTGGGTTAGAATGTTCAATGCGTGCAGCACATATTTCAACCAAGGAGATGCAACATCCAATCATTGATTACAATATTAAAACACATAGGTAGGAATTTAAATATGTAAATTACAACGTATGATGCACGTGCTATGAATGCATTGAACCTGTCACCATCATGATGGATTTTAGTACGATATCTCGTCCCTTGATTCCAATCCACGTGCATATTCAATCATTGATGATGCTTCCCATCCTTGCTTGCTTCTTGATATCACCGTGTTCCAAAATTCCAAGAAGTTGATGCGATTTGAATTCTTCGAGACTCCTGGCTATCTTTGCTTTGCATCCATTTGTTAATCCTCAATTGCAACCGTATCTCCCAAGCTTCTTAACTTGACTCCTTTTTGTAAAATCCTACAATTAACGGCTCTCCACTCTTTTCATCTTAGTTGAGTCGAAGCCTCCAACACATCTTGCATTTGGTCCTTTGAAGCTTCCCAATTTGACCTTCCAATTGCTCAACCATCTCGAACTCGGAGGTCTCAACAGTGGACATTGGAGATTTTGATCTCGTATTGAACGCCTTTATAATTGGGTGGTAAGAAGTTCCACATCCATCTTGTTGTCTCACAACTCCCTTAAATTAGAAATTTTGAGTCTCCACCATACTTGTACTTTGATAATCTTCAAGGTTTGTAAAAAGGATGAAATTGATGAACCTTCCCATGATCCAAGCTTCCTATTACCTTCCTCTCATGATATCGAGCCATGATATGAAATTCCATTTGGCAAGCCGCGAAAATTAAACACCTAGCCTTCAATTCCCTTTTTGCTCCCACAATCCCTCCGTCGATCTAGTAGAAGTAACTTGTAGTTGAAATAGGTTGTAGCTTGATTGACATGATTACAATCTATAATCAAAATTCAACTCAAATATATATGTATGTCGGTTAGGATATGCTTATGGCACATAGTTGAATCAATGAAAGCACACTAAATGCAAAATGCAATACCAAAGTAATGAGATTAAAATTAAGTTATGTATAACGAACAATCTCAACAATTAGCAGCAAATAACAATAAAAGTCAATGCAATGCATACGTTGACAAGTTGTTCCTATACCGCACGACCTAAACTGACTCAATCACGACACTAGAACACCAGTTTTGCAACCGGGCTCTGATACCACTTAAGGATGTAGCACCCGGAACAAGAGGCGCCACATCCCCCGCACTATGAGCCCGATCCACACATGAAATGGAAAATCCATACATGAACCAAGCTCATAGCGAACGGAGACTCACTCACTCGCTATGCTAGGCGGGAGCTAAACTTAAAACCAAAAGAACAAGACTGAAATACATGAAATTTAAAAAAAAACAAATCATACCATTCATTATAAACATAAGAAGTAATGACGGGTTCAACTAGCATAAATACCTAGTCCCGAAATTCAAACATAAATGTAAACATAATTCATAATCATAATCATAACCATGATTCATACATACATTTTTTTTCTCATCCCTTAATCAAAATACAAAGATGCGTGCAAAGTGACTCAAACTAAGACATAGAACTTGACCGACTCGGAACCCCGCCTAACACACCAAAACCTGCAAAACTGAAAATAAAGCCGGGTTCAGTCTATAGGAGACTGGTGGGTATAAAATAGGGCATCATATAATATAAGACAGTATTTAAACATTCACATGCAAGTTATAATCCCCAAATGAGGTTTTCAAAGCATTTCCCAAGTGGGTGAGATAAAGAAATCATCAAAAGGGATTATAACCATCAAATTCCATTAATTAGGTCATTTGTGGCCCGGCGAGTGGGCGTGCATTATCTCCAACCAACACCTTGTGTAATCCATTAATAATTCATACATTCGTTCATTCATTCATTCATACATATCATTCTTTTGTGCACAATCATAAACATTTACACCTTTTTCCTCCGGGTGATGGCCGGGTGATCGGCCCGAACCATCCATTCATTGACCAAAAGGGTTTCATGACTCCCCAGATGGCACTCAGCGTCCATTCCCCGCTAACTCCTAACGGGGTCCGGTTACGCCGTTCATTGGTGGGACTAGTGTGAGGGTTTCCCGTCAGCCCATGCCTCCTCGGGTCCCCACTCACACCAAGTCCCTGGGCCCCATTCATTGTGAACATTCATTCATTCTCGCCAAAACATTAGGTAGGATTCAAGAAATAAGGGCTTTACGTTTGCAATCATTTACTCGAGAAAAGACTCAATATATATATATAATCGTATTGCTTTGGCTTAAAACTTTTCACATAGGGAGATATATCGGGTCGTTTTATCTAAGTAGAAGAGAAACCCACCTGTTACACCTTACCGACAATACTAAAAGAAGGAAGACTCATGGTGTCTTATGAACCCGGCAAGTCTCCGCCCTGGAGAAACTGTACAAGAGAAAGACATAATGTGTACTCGTGAGAAACGACTCAATATGAAACCAATTAGGACGCACGGCATTAACATGAGGTGCTCGTGAAATGCTATATCATGATTCAATATACAATGGATCATAAAATGTCATGAGTTGATGTGATCATGTTCATGCACACCATTAAGTTCATTTTAAACACATAAATGATTCAATCAATCAATCAATTCATAATAAATTACAATACATGTTAACAATAAATAAGGATCAATTAGGCATGTATATAATGCATATAAGTCACATAAGGGGTCGAGGAAGTGCAAGAAAGGCGATAGAACGAGTTTTGGCAAAGTTTAGCAAAAGTTAGGAAAAGTTGACAATTTATGAAAATACGCAAGCTGTAGAAAATTGGGTATAACTTGAGTTTGAGAAACTGGAATTAAGTTTTGCTTGTTGGAGGTGAAACTAGACACATATATGTTTTCAAGGATATGTGGCACGAATCATGGTTCAAAGCGAGGTGAAAATGGCATAGGTTTGAAGTTGGACGAACGCAGATTGTCGAAGAAGTGGCGACACCAAAATGAATTGATCATATCTCAAAAATGTGAAAAGATATTAAGATGATTCCAATTGGAACATCTTCTAGACTTCAATAGGTTTCCGTGGGTTCAAAAATTAGGTCAATCCGAGTTCGTATGAGGGAGAACGAAGCAAAACAATCTCAGGCTGAAACAGGGGAGGGTCCAAAGTTTCTGCATCAAATCCACCCCCGTGGATTTTTCCAAAGGGAAAAATCCACCCTCGCGGATTTAGGTCAGTGGCGAAAAACACACAACAAACAGGGCAAAACTCATGCTAAACCATATAAACATCAAATTAACACACATAGGTAAGTTAGGATAGCAAGTATTCATGCATTTCAATCCATTAAAACATCCAAAGATGCAACAATTCAAGCAAGGAATAAAATTGGAACAAACTCATGCTATCTCTTCAAATTCCATAAATGGTAAGGCCATGAATTCTAACCTAGAAACTAAAGCAAGTTCATACATATCACAAATAACATCTTAGGAGCAATATAAATGCATCATAACAAAAGAATCCACAAGGAGACATGCTAGAATTCATCAATTTCCCCCAAACCCTCACTATTCATCATACATGCCATGTCTAACCCAAAGCTTGGAGAAATCATGCAAACCTTAACTTAAAATGACTACAAGAAGATGTACATCACAAATATGGGCTTACCTTTCAATTTGGAGTAGAAATGGTGGGGGTAGGAGCTCAATACCCCAAGGTTTGAATAGTGTCATCTTCATCCTTCTTCTTTCTCCCTATTTCTTCTTTCTCTCTCCTTTTGGCTGAGTTTGGGGATAAATGGGAGGGGTTGGTTCGGTGGGGGGCCAGATATGGGGGAGAGAGAGAGTGTGAAAGTGGTTATAGGTCAAGGGTTAGGGTCTAGGTTCATTAGGTTAGGTCCGTGAACGTGAAATAACTATTATTTGTCATTTTTGGCGCAAGGGGCTTGTTTCGGTTAAAATTTGGCAACCCAAATGATCTTAGAACAATGTGAGGTTTGTCCCATTGTCTCCGATTCATCGATCCGGATCCAATGGAGGTGACGGAACTCGATTCCGAGTTCCCGAGCTCAAGATATGCCGCCCGGAACACAAGGTGCGCTAAATGCTCTTTAGCCCCCTTTTCGGTTCCGATCACACGAACGAATCCAAAACACACACATACGAGAATAAAATCATGCGACGAGCATATAAAAATAATCATATGTCACATAGTTCACTCATGCCAAGTTTTCACGAAAAACAGAAATCAAACCAAATAGCAACGGCATCAAACATAAACACACATGCTCAAACGTCTCAAGAATTCACGATCAATTAATAAAATCAATAATGAAGCATATGTCGTTAATTAAATTGCGCACATTGGTAAACGAATACGTCATGCTCAAACCTCTGAAAAACTGGGGCGTTACAGTATGCAAGTGTAAGACCAAAACACAAGAGCTAGAAGCGAATGCAAGACCTAATGACTCGAATTCCCGCCTAGCTCCCTGATACCTGCACAACACAACTGAAAACCAACGGGTTCAGTCCAAAAGGGACTGGTGGGTATAAAAACAGGTCATAAATATAATATACGACGATATTTAAACAGTCACATGCAAGCTATAATCCCAAGTGAGGTTTTTAAAGAATTTCCCAAGTGGGTGAAACAGAGAAATCATCAAAAGGGATTATAACGTTTCATTTACATTAGTTCATTCTTGGCCCGGCGAGTGGGCGTGCATTATCTCCAACCAACACCTTGTGTAATTCATTTAAACATTCATTCTTTCTTTCTTTTCATGCATAACATTCTTTCGTGCACATTCAATAACATTTACACCTTCTTCCTCCGGGTTGGTGGCGGGTTTGCAAGGCCCGATGACCTATTCATTGACCAAAAGGGGAACATGACTCCCCAGATGGCGCTCAGCGTCCATTCCTCGCTAACTCCTAACGAGGTCCGGTTACACCGTTCATTGTGGGACTAGTGTGAGGGATCACCATCGACCCGTGCCTCCCCGGATAGCCACTCACACTAAGTCCCTGGGCCCCATTCGTGCATTCGTTCATTTCTCGCCAAAACATTAGGTAGGATTTATAAACTAAGGCTTTACGTTGAAAACATTTACTTTTTAAAATGACTCTACATATATATATATACATTTTGGTCGAAAACTTTACACATTGACGGTATATAGGGTCATATAACTAAATAGAAGAGAAACCCACCTTGAAACGACAAAAGAAGACACAAAAGCCTCACGGACCGGCCTCGTCTCCAACGGGATCAAATATGTGCAAGAGAGGTGAAGTGAGACTCAAAATGACAAAATAAGACGCTCTGCAATGAAATGATTATGATATGAATGCATAAAAGAGTATTTTATGTAATGGACATGTTCATGTGCATTATTAATGTCTTAAAGACATATAAACGTTCATTTCATTCATTTCAAGAAACGCTTAAAGTCATTCAAGTTCATAATCTTCACATTTAAATCAATTGATCCACCAATTTCAAATAAAATCATAACACGTAGTAGAACATGTTCACAATTACAAATTAGGTAAATAGAAACATTTAAGTCGTATTCGGAAATTAAATAACATGAAATAGATAACAATTTAATTTCCATAATTCAATTGAATCAAATAATATTTAATATATAATAAATAAATATATATATATATATATATATATATACGTACATACACCAATCTGCATGCATGAATTATACAAACACCACTATGCATGTATGAATTAAACAAACACCAAAAGCATGCACAACTAAATTAAAAATCAATGCATGCATTTAATACAAAGTAATGAAATGGATCACATATTGCATGCAACATATACGTAGATAAATACATATTCCACCAAAGTTATGCATACATGCAAGGAAGGAAATTGGAAGCAAATTTAAAAAGCCATGCATGCAACTGAAACGGAAATATTTTTGTGCAGAGAGCAGGGGTCGCGGCCGCGACCCAATTTCTTCATGAAATGGTAGCGGCTGCTACCCTATTCAATTCTGAATTTTCCTCCAATTTACCAAGAATACGTGAGCAGCTAATTTTGGAGTCGCAGGCGCGACACCAATACGAGCAAATCAGGTCACGGGCACGACCTTCGTAAAGCAACAAAATTAACGCAGCAAAACCAGAAAAATAGGGCAGCAACTCGATGAAAAACAGAGCAACACCAAAACAATCTTCAACCAACATGTTCAGGTAAGTTAAGATCACAAATATGCAATAAAACTTAGCAAAAATCAGGCTCCAAATAACCTCAAAACGCAGCAGCAGCAGCAGCAAGCAGGAAGAAGGGGGGGAAAAACTCCATTTTCATTCAAAATTCATTAATGGTAACTCAACCAATTCTCAAATACCAGCTAATACATCACCATAAATGAAAAGAAGAGATCAAAACAATCATATTCATGCTTGGAATCAATCAAATTCATCAAGAATCGAAAGAGATCAAGAAAAAGTTCAAAACCTACTATATTTCCAATTCAGCCAAAAATCCATGAAACCATCATCAAATTTGGGGATGAAAAGATGAAAATGACCAGGAGTGAACATATATTACAACCCTAAGCTTGCCTTGTTGATTGGATGAAGGTTGGATGAGATTTGAGCTCCAAAATCTCCAAGGAAGGCAAGGTTGCGGGAGAAAACTGGAAGACAGTGACTTTGGCTGAGATTTCTGATTTGGGTGAGGGTTGGTTCGGTTAGGGCATGGTATAACCGGTTAGGTGGTTGAGTTAGGGTTCCATAGCATCAAACCATGGTTAATTTGGTTAAAGTTTTGGATGAGTTATGGTCATTTTAGTACAGCATGGTCAGTTTCGTCGCCGTTTCGTTTTTCGGTTGGATTTCGGGGGTTCAAATGACTTTGGAAAAATATAAGGCTAAGTTCACTAAACTCGAATTTTCGTTATGAGTTCAGCGGAGTTGACGGAACTCGAATCCGAGTTCCCAAGGTCAAGATATCAATTACGGAACCAAGGGTGCGCTAATTGCTCGTTAGCCCCCGACTTGGATTCCAAAATTAAAATAAATTCGAAACTCATGCAAGTGAACCCGAAAATATGAAACGAACATATATTCATATACAAGACACATATAAGTCCAACATATTAAATTTGCACAAAATTTCGGTATCAATTTATATAAAAACGAAGCACGTAAATGTCACTCAAAAGCAATTCAATCATAAAATCCATAACATTACAAATAATATAAAATTAAATTCGTACATAATATATTATAAATAATAATGCATGCATCAATTATGATTTTAATGAATTGCATGAGTTCATGAAAATATATTAAACAACTCGTACCACAATTATTATCTGTACGGCCGAAAAGTCGGGGCATCACAACCTCTCCCCCTTAAAAGAATCCGTCCTCGGATTCATTTATCGTCCGGAAACAATTCAGGATGAAATCATTTCATCTTATCCTCCGTCTCCCACGTAGCCTCTTCCGTTTTATCACTTCTCTATAAGACTTTAACTAGTGGGATTTTTCGGTTTCTTAATTCTTGAAATTTTCGATTCAAAATTCCAACCTGTTTCTAAACGAAGGTAAGGTTAGGCTCAAGTTCCGCTTCCTCAACATGTAGGATCTCGGATTCATCCGGATAATATTTTCGAAGCTGAGAAACATGGAATACATTATGAATTCCGGTCAAACTCAGGGGTAGGTCCAAACGGTAGGTCGTATCTCCAATTTTCTCAAGAATCTCATACAGTCCTAAATACCGAGGATTCAATTTCCCTCCTTTTCCAATCCTCGAGAATCCCTTTCGTGGCGAAGCTTTCAAGAATACCCGATCACTAACCTCAAACTTAAGATCTTTGCTTCGGTGATCGACATAGCTTTTCTGTCGATCCTGGGCTGCTTTCATCCGTTGTCTGATTATTTGGACCTTATCAATGGCTTCTTGCACGGCCTTAGAGGGTTTTTCCTTATTCTCCCCTCGTTTCACACCTTCTTGCTTGGTCCAATTCCATTCTTCCAAATCAAAGAACAACGGTGACCTGCATTTCCGTCCGTAGAGAGCCTCATATGGAGCCATTTCTATCGATGCTTGAAAGTTGTTATTATAGGCAAACTCAATCAAAGGCAATTGCTCGTTCCACGAACTCGGAAAATCCAATGCAGATGCTCTCAACATATCCTCCAAATATTTGATTAATCTCTCTGATTACCCGTCTGTCTGAGGATGGAAAGCTGTGCTTAATTGAAGCCTTGTTCCTAGATTCCTTTGAAATTCTTGCCAAAATCTAGAAGTAAACCTCGGATCTCGATCTGATACAATGCTGACCGGCACACCATGAAGTCGGACAATTTCATCAACCTATTTCTTAGCTAACTTAGTCATTTTATCCGACATCCGAATAGCAAGAAAATGTGCCGATTTCGTCAGTCGATCCACGATCACCCAAATTCCATCTAAACCACCTTTCACTTTAGGAAGACCCGAAACAAAATCCATCGCCACTTGTTGCCATTTCCATTCCGGGATAGGTAATGGTTGAAGTAGCCCCGATGGCTTCTGATGCTCTGCTTTTACAACTTGACAAGTCAAGCATTGTCTCACGAAGTTGATCACATCCCGCTTAAGTCCATTCAACCAATAAAATTTCTTTAAGTCCTTATACATCTTGTTTTCCCCGGGATGTATCGAATTCCCTGATCGATGAGCTTCTTCCAATATCAACCGTTTCAATTCTTCCGGAACCACAATTCTGGTTTTGAACCTTAGAAGCCCGGTGTCATCAAACCCAAACGGACTCTCTGGATCATTTCTAGCTTTCAGCACTAATTTCTGAACTTCGGAATCCACTATTTGAGCTTCAAATAATCTCTGTTGAAGATCAGATTCATCTCCAACTTCCACTTTCACACTAGACACACTAGCCTTCCTGCTAAGTGCATCCGCGACCACATTAGCTTTTTCGGGATGGCATCGAATCGTACACTCATAATCCGCTAACATCTCCATCCAACGCCTCTGTCTCTTATTCAATTCTTTCTGAGAAAACATATACTGGAGAATCTTGTGGTCGGAAAAGATCTCGAAAGAAATTCCATATAAGTAGTGTCTCCACTTTCCCAAAGCAAAGATCACTGCTGCTAACTCGAGATCGTAAGTGGGATAATTCTGCTCATGATCCTTCAATTTCCTCGAGGCATAGGCTATCACTTTACCATTCTGCATCAAAACACATCCCAACCCTTCTTTCGAGGCATCCATATAAACCATGTGTCCTTCACTGCCCTCGGGAAGTGCTAATACCGGTGCATTGGTTAATTTTTCCTTTAAGAGTTGGAAACTCGCCTCACATGCCTCGTCCCACTCGAACTTAACTTCCTTCTTAGTTAACCGAGTTAAAGGAGCGGCAATCTTTGAAAAATCTTTCACAAACCTTCGGTAATACCCTGCCAAACCCAAGAAACATCTGACCTCAGAGGCATTCTTCGGACTCTGCCACTGAGTAACTGTCTCGATCTTCGAAGAATCCACTTCCAAACCCTTACTTGAGACGATATGACCTAGAAAAGCAACCCGGTCGATCCAGAACTCACACTTACTAAACTTCGCATACAACCGGTGCTCTCTCAACGTCTCCAATACCAATTTAAGATGCCTGTCATGATCTTCTGGAGTCTTCGAATACACAAGAATGTCATCAATGAAGATTACTACGAATATATCCAAGTAGGGCTGAAAAATCCGATGCATCATGTCCATGAATGCTGCAGGGGCATTAGTTAAACCAAAAGGCATCACTACGAATTCATAATGCCCATACCGGGTGTTAAATCCTGTCTTTGGTATATCCTCTTCTCGGATTTTCAATTGGTAATACCCTTGCCTTAGATCCAATTTCGAATAAATCCCCGAACCTTGCAGCATATCAAATAAATCCTCAATATGGGGCAATGGATATTTATTCTTGACAGTCAACCGATTAAGCTCCCGGTAATCTATACACATCCTCAATGTTCCATCTTTCTTCTTGACAAAGAGAATCGGAGCACCCCACGGAGACGAACTCGGTCGAATATATCCAATCTTGAGTAATTCCTCGAGTTGAATCTTCAACTCTTTCAACTCTGCCGGAGCCATTCTATAAGGAGTCTTGGAGCAAGGTTCTAATCCCGGATATAAATCAATAACAAATTCAATATCCCGATTCGGTGGTAGAGAACCCAAATTTTCTGGAAACACGTCGGGACATTCCTTTACCACGGCCGTCTCCTCAAAACTTGATTGATCCTTTGGTTTATTAAGGAGATAGGCAATAAATCCCATTGATCCATCCTTCACCAACTTGCGAGCTTCCATAAACGATACGAGTGGTACATTCTTCGACCCAAATTCTCCAATCAACTCTTGACCCAATTTAATCTTCTTCTTAAAACAATCAACTTTGGCCCGATGCCGGTATAACCAATCCATCCCGAAGATTACCCCATACTTCTTCATAGGCATCACAATGAAATCTGCCGGATAATCTTTCCCTTCTATCAAAACTGAACAACCCCTGACAACCCGATCCGTCTGCAAACTACCTCCCAAAGGAGAACTCACAAAATAGCAAGAATTTGAACAAGTAACAGATAGGCACAGAGGGGCACATAGATCACAAGATATGAAAGAATGTGTGGCACCCGGATCGAATAATACATGGATGCTCGTGTTATGAATGCAAACGGTACCTTCCACCACGACATTTGGATCAGCTTAAACTTTCTGCTCCTCACCCTCAAGGGCATAAGCTCGTGCCTGCACCATCGGTCTCTGAGCCCTAGCTTGATATCTTGGAGTTTTGTCTGGGCATGAAAAAGCCATATGATCCCCTTTTCCACAAATCAAGCACAACCCCAATCTCTTCCGGCAATTGTTGTAAGAATGAGTTGGCCATCCACAATAAGTACACGGAGGCTAATCGTTTCGGGATCCCTTAGGAGCTGGTGGAGCCTGAGGTGCTCGTGGAATAGGTGCAATCTGACCTCCTGCTCTAGGCTTCTTGAAAAGTCCTTTTGGTGGTGGAGCTGGTAAATTCATTGGCCTCTTTCCTTTGTTAAATCCCGAGCCGGATCCTGACCCTTGTCCCTGGCGATAAGCTAGCCTCCTAGAAATTACAGAATCTTCAACTTTTAAGGCTTTCGAAGTAGCCTTCGCCCAAGTGCTCATATTAACTGCCTCAAGAGCTGCCTGGATATCTGGTCCAAGTCCCTGAATAAACTGCATAGCCTTGTGGAAGTCATCACTCGCTATATTAGGTGCATTGTAACACCCCAAACGGAGGATGCCACATCCCCCGCACTATGACCCAGACCCGGAACATGAAATGAAAGTCCATGCCCGAATCCGAATCAGAGCGAACGGGAGACCAACTCACACACTAGGCTAGGCGGATCTAACTTGACCAAAACTCAGAATGCGGAAGTAATTAAAACCAACAACAATAGATAGCGGAAGCATTTAAAACAAAATATGCAAAGCAGGTGACGGGTTCAACTAGCATAAATCCCTAGTCCCGAATATCAACATAAAGTAATAATCATCAAGTGCCACAAGGGGCCGAATGAGAGTGCCACGCAGGGTTACCGAATAGTAAAGTATAATATCTAGTCTACGAGTCAAAGCATAAGTAAAGTGTATGAAAAGACAAATGCAAATAGAAAGACTAGACCGAGGAAGTGCAACTCAAAGGACTCACTTCCGCCTAGCAAACGCCAACAACCTGCAACTAAAAGTGTAAATGAGGGGTCAGTCAACTTGACCGAGTGAGGGGGCTAATGCACACCCACATTATATATATATATAAGGAGCATAGCACAGAATAAAAAGGATGGACTCATGAACCGGGGATAGGTGTTACATACCAAAACGTTTTGAAAGAACCCGAATAAGATATAGATATAAATTTAGAAACCATTTTCCAGAAAGACTCTATCCCGATTCATAATTCCATAACATAACATAATCAACTGCTCGGCGAGTACGAGCTTCCCACCTTTACTCCTCAGAACATAAATCACAATCAATCCAACCGCTACACCAATGATGGAGGGGATGTACAGTCCCCAAACCATCTATAATAACACCGTCTAAAATAGACTCGATCTCAAGAGGGTAGCGAACCCACAAGAGTCATCCCCGGATAAAACACCGAAGGCTCAAGATATCACGCCTCCCTCATCACCCTAAGGTCGCCCAATGGTGTCTCAAATGGAAACTAGCACAGTGGCTTATCCGACGGCCCTATGCCGTACCGGTCTCCACTCGTACCAGCTCCTGGATCCACATACAGAACAGTACAGAACAGAACAGATACCATATATCATGGCTAACTCGCTACAGAATCATAACACCACTGAATTTTCCAAAATAGCTTACATATGCCTCAAAAACTGGTTTTTATATTTACACCCTTCCTACGCGATGGAACTTTAAGCCTCATGACCTCCATCCACGCAGGACTCACACAAGGTCATCAACATATCATATTCAGCACATACATATCTATAATAGAGTATACTCGTATGCAAAGGTGGAAATCAACATGTAAAGGCCATAGGTCACGTAACTATACAAAATCCTAAACCTCACCTCGTAGTAGTAGAGTCTGAGAGTGTGAAGGGCCAAACACTCTAAACCTCGGACCCATCCGCACCACCAAACTCTGTGACAAGACATACAGAAGCCCAGACTTAGACTCTATATGAACCAAACAAGACGCACGGCGTTGCTCAACATGATCATGGTTATACATAAGTGTTCATGTTGTGCTTGGATGAGGTGTCGTGGTCATTCAAGGCAAATCAATGCTCAACAAGGTCATATTTACAAGCAACCATCATGCAGTTCCATATCCAAAGATGCAAGATCAATTTAGGAAGTCAATGTATTCAGAAAATGCATATTAAATCATCCAATATCACAGGGTTCAATTACAATATTAGAATTAAGCATCAAGTTCATGACGAGTTATATAGTGCATAAGTAAGAGCAACTTGATCATATAAACATACAAAGTCGTTGTACGTAGATGGCATGCTTGATACAATTAAAGAGTGCATCTAATTCACTTAAGATCATACTTTACAACTTCACAACATGTTTGGTACACAAGCTCAAGTCACATTCATAGTTTCATAATATTACTCTTACATCCCCTAAGTCATTTATAAATGTTTAGAATCATTACACATATATCCCCTTAGTTGATTACTAAGCATAATTGTTCATTTAAAGTGTTTATACAATTATTCAACTAGGAATTAATTATTTACAAAGGATGACAATTATCAATTTATCGTAATTCATAATATACCATTTTCGAGTAGTAAGAGTAAATCAAGATATTACAATTCTAACTCCTATCATGCATCAACTCTCAAGTTGTTCAAGCATCTTTCATGTATCTCAATTTAATATTGGAAACACAATTTACAACAAACATAACATTGAGAACGTCTCAAATTCATATAGAGAAATCACAGCATGTTCGTTCTTCTAAAATATTATTCAAGTTCATTTAGTCATATAAGAGATTAGTTTCTAAATATTATACTAACACCCCTTCATATCTAAACACAGTATAAATTCATCAAATCAGGATTCAAATTGTAAACCGAAACATTCATGCATATCACAATCCATTCAACACATGTTTTCATATACGATTAGAATACATCTCCATCAACAAACCAACAATAACCAATTTATTTGCACTTAAAACAATTAATTCAAATAATCACAATTACGCAAAATAATTCTTAATAAATAAACCGAGTGTCCGATTAACGAACGGAAAGTGGCGTTGAACTCACCACAACGAGACGAACATTCTGACCAAACGCCGCCGGAACGCCACCACTGTAGCTACCGGAATTTGGCCGGACCGCCGACGGGCCGCCGTCAAAAGTCACCGGAAAAATCCCAAAAAATCAGTCCTGAATGAAGTTTTCGTGCCCGTTCCGAATCCTCGATCAATTTCTGGAAATTCCAAGCCGATTGTCCTAGATCTGAAATCTAAGAACACGAAAACACTAAATCTTCAAACTCAAATTACTTCCAAACCGGTGAACCAAAATGCGATCCGAAAGAGGTGTTGTCTTACCCATGACGAGCTCTTCGAAAGACCTAAGGTAGCTTTCCGGAAAAATCCTCGGAGCTAGTGCCGCCGTTGCACCGCCACTTTGCCGCCGCCGATCAGCCACCAAACCTCCAAATCTGGAGTCGCCTGATCACAGGTCACTAGTTTTCGTCGTTCCAAACAACTTTTGTGAAGAGCCCGAGACCAAAACATGGCCGGAAAAGGCCCCCGTTGGCCGCCGAAGTTTCTGCCGCCGCCGCTACAATAACTCGCGCTGCCACCACGAGCTTTGGGCGGCGCGTGCGGCGTCGTCTCTCCTCCGATGGCCGCGCTGAAGACGTCATCCGCTGCGCCGGGAAGTACTCTTGCTGGTTCTTTGGCGCGTGTACCAAGGAAGTGGCCGAAAAACGCCGGGAAATGCCGGCGAAGTGGCGGCGGTCTGACAGCTCCGCCGCTGCTACTGAAATCCGGCCATAACTCCGCCACCGTTCGTCATTAGGCCGTAAAATTGGTACTCTTACGTCGGTCTCGCCGAGATAATCGAAATGGACTATTCGTTTGTTGAATTCCGTCGAGAAACGATCGAGTTATGGGCTCGTAACCGAAGCCGCGATAGTAACCCGCGGGAGAGAGAAAGTGGGAGAGGAGAGAGAGAGAGAAAAAAGGGATTGGGAGAAATGTGTCTTGTGCACAAGCTATATACAACCGGGTATCCTTACCGCGTAGCAAAGATAAATATCGCGTACAATTAATCGCAAATAAAATTGGTAAAGTTACGAATAAACATTCAAACTCCGAATTAATTTTACAAATTAAAATGAAAGAGATCAATTTACCAATTAGAGTTTAATTCAATTTAATTTTAAAACCTTTCGTACAATTTAACGACATTTCGTAAACACATGATTGACAATTAATCTCAAGGAATTCAAGTAAACCAAAATTAAACAAGTTAAATAATATGATGGATTTAAAATCAACTTGACAGTTATTTCATGGAGTAAATTTGAATTAAATCAAATTAGACAGTTAGGGTTAAATATGCGCGTAATTAATCAAGTTGACAATTAATCTTAGAATAATTCGAATGAACACATATTAAATTGGATTTACATTAAATCACATAATTCAAGAACTCTTAAATTAAACACACATAAATGTAGAGACTTACTTGTTGATGTAGTAAGAACACCCTTCGAGAAAACGGGGCGTCACAACCTTCCCCCCTTAAGAGAACTTGGTCCCCAGGTTCCACTGGAAAATGTAGATCCTCGAGTTGTAGTGCTCCAACCCTTCTCCCGAACTCGCGTGAGATCATAACTCTAATGGTGAGGCTTACTCCGGTCATCTACACTGAACCTCCTTTAGGATGTCTTGTTATCGTCGAGGTCCGTGCGAGTACTTGATCCGTTAGTTGTTTCGAACTCGGTCAGTCATTCCCATGATCGGATAGCTGCAACTGCACCCAACCTCGATGTCGTCTCAGATGCACCACTTGCTACCCGTAGTCAGATCAACGTGTAACGCAACCACAACAAACAAGAGAGAATCCCATCTCTCAACACGTAAGAGAGAGAACCCCGTCCTTCAGCACCCACAAGAGAGAGAACCCCGTCTCTCGAGCACATATAAAAGAGAGAACCCCGTCTCTCAAGCACATAATTGAGAGAACCCCGTCTCTCAACCTAAGTCGGGCAGATTCCAACATCTCCCAACATTCTAGTTTGAGAAAATCCAACATTCCTCAAACCCCTAGATTCACGAGAATCCAGCATCTCCGAATATCTAAGTACAAGAGAATCCAACATCTCTCGTGCACAAAACTTAGAAAGATTCCAGCATCTTTTTATCACATAAATAGAGAGAATCCTGCATCTCTCCAACACGTAGAAAGAGGGAACCTCAGGTCTCTCTTGCACATAAATCCACTGATCAGTTATTCATACATACACACATCATAGTAACACTTGACGAAAAGTATGCGATGCATGTTTGGTGTACCTTATACAACTGATATCGGTGTCCCTTGAGTATAGTTTCAACGCTCATACCTCAACTCAAGGGGATATCGCGATGGAATCCCTGTAAAATAAGGTTACAGTATGTATGTATGTTATATGGGAAGTTAGTGAGCAATCAAGAGAGTTTCAAATCACATAGGCATGAATAGTTCACATAAGTACATAACTCATTCATTTCAGCAACAGTTCAAAACAGGTAGAAATTTCAAGTTACAATTACTAGATCAGGTATCCAAGTTATCACAATTAAAAACAACAATAGTCATCACCCACATCAAGCAAAACAAGGTAAGAGTATTTAAGCGATGCATGTATGCAAATGCCATGAATGCTTGGCGTACCGTTAACCAAAGTGTGAAAGTCTTGACAAGAAAGTCAAGATGAAGCGGTAGAAGTTGGTTAAGCCGACAATGATGCAACCCTCGTCATCTGAACTTCTTTGTCTTGAGTCTTTTCATAAAATGGTAACTCAACAATGCTCGTTTATCACCAAACCCCTTACTAGACCGTAATCCTTGCTCAACTAGAATCATCTTCAATTTCTCCCAAGAATTCTCATTCATGTGTTAAATCTTAGTCTACTCATCTTCAACGAGTTGCTCATGGTTCGTTTGTCAATTAGATATGTACCTCAGAGTTTCATTGAGTGATCGTGGTGCTAAGCACTTCCCAAAGCAATCCATGGTATATGATTCTGAAACTTGGATAAAGTCTTTCGGCATCTAAGTGTTCTATTCCCATCTCAGTAGAATCTTCGATCTTAGCAGAATCTTCCACCTCAGCAGAAAGAAGACACCCAGAGAGCTAGCAACCAATCTTGTTTTGTCGTTTGTTAACTCTAAACGACACCAAATCCTTCAACACTCACCGATGGTTTGTAACTCGTTGCTCATGTAACATGGTTACCTATCCACATCCCTTGAACTTGATCGGATCTTATTTGATCGGATTCTTCTACATTAACTCATTTCCATCAACAAGGTGACTACTCCCAAATAAACGAATCATCAAGGCGAAAGCTCATCAAAATCCTCCAAAACGGTTCTACTTTATCAGACTCTCCTCAATTGACTCATTTCCTTAACAAGGTGACTACTTCCAAATGAACGAATCCTCAAGGTTAGAATTCGTCAAACTTCATCTTTCAATTGACTATAAGGTAGTAAGTCAATATAGCAAATCTCATTCCTTCAACTCTGAACCTTTTCATGAGTATTGATCTTGGTGAGGAATCCTTTCATTTTCGAATTATGGCGTGTTTCCGTTGTAGTACCAATAGGTAGCGTTGACGGAGGGAAACCTCAGTGTTGACTCATAGGGTACCCTGAAATTCAAACACTAAATTCGATGCATGCGGATTAAGATGCAAATGAAATGTAACAAGTACATCACGTAAATGCAACAATTAGTTGTAATTTATAAAGCACATAAAATAAGATGTTGCATAATTAAAGTCACAATGTGCACACAATCATATAATCACGAAACAATTCATGCCGAAGGATCAAAATATCAAGTCAAACAAATGCAATGCGCAGTTATTCCTATGCCGTACGACCTAGACAGACTCAACACGACTCAAGAGCTCGGTTTTGCAACCTAGAGCTCTGATACCACTTAAGGATGTAACACCCCAAACGGAGGATGCCACATCCCCCGCACTATGACCCAGACCCGGAACATGAAATGAAAGTCCATGCCCGAATCTGAATTAGAGCGAACGGGAGACCAACTCACACACTAGGCTAGGCGGATCTAACTTGACCAAAACTCAGAGTGCGGAAGCAATTAAAACCAACAACAATAGATAGCGGAAGCATTTAAAACAAAATATGCAAACCAGGTGACGGGTTCAACTAGCATAAATCCCTAGTCCCGAATATCAACATAAAGTAATAATCATCAAGTGCCACAAGGGGCCGAATGAGAGTGCCACGCAGGGTTACCGAATAGTAAAGTATAATATCAAGTCTACGAGTCAAAGCATAAGTAAAGTGTATGAAAAGACAAATGCAAATAGAAAGACTAGACCGACGAAGTGCAACTCAAAGGACTCACTTCCGCCTAGCAAACGCCAACAACCTGCAACTAAAAGTGTAAATGAGGGGTCAGTCAACTTGACCGAGTGAGGGGGCTAACGCACACCCACATTATATATATATATATAAGGAGCATAGCACAGAATAAAAAGGATGGATTCATGAACCGGGGATAGGTGTTACATACCAAAACGTTTTGAAAGAACCCGAATAAGATATAGATATAAATTTAGAAACCATTTTCCAGAAAGACTCTATCCCGATTCATAATTCCATAACATAACATAGTCAAATGCTCGGCGAGTACGAGCTTCCCACCTTTACTCCTCAGAACATAAATCACAATCAATCCAACCGCTACACCAATGATGGAGGGGATGTACAGTCCCCAAAACCATCTATAATAACACCGTCTAAAATAGACTCGATCTCAAGAGGGTAGCGAACCCACAAGAGTTATCCCCGGATAAAACACCGAAGGCTCAAGATATCACGCCTCCCTCATCACCCTAAGGTCGCGCAATGATATCTCAAATGGAAACTAGCACAGTGTCTTATCCGACGGCCCTATGCCGTACCGGTCTCCACTCGTACCAGCTCCTGGATCCACATACAGAACAGTACAGAATAGAACAGATACCATATATCATGGCTAACTCGCTACAGAATCATAACACCACTGAATTTTCCAAAATAGCTTACATATGCCTCAAAAACTGGTTTTTATATTTACACCCTTCCTACGCGATGGAACTTTAAGCCTCATGACCTCCATCCACGCAGGATTCACACAAGATCATCAACATATCATATTCAACACATACATATCTATAATAGAGTATACTCGCATGCAAGGGTAGAAATCAACATGTAAAGGCCATAGGTCACGTAACTATACAAAATCCTAAACCTCACCTCGTAGTAGTAGAGTCTGAGAGTGTGAAGGGCCAAACACTCTAAACCTCGGACCCATCGGCACCACCTAACTCTGTGACAAGACATACAGAAGCCCAGACTTAGACTCTATATGAACCAAACAAGACGCACGGCGTTGCTCAACATGATCGTGGTTATGCATAAGTGTTCATGTTTTGCTTGGATGAGGTGTCGTGGTCATTCAAGGCAAATCAATGCTCAACAAGGTCATATTTACAAGCAACCATCATGCAATTCCATATCCAAAGATGCAAGATCAATTTAGGAAGTCAATGTATTCAGAAAATGCATATTAAATCATCCAATATCACAGGGTTCAATTATAATATTAGAATTAAGCATCAAGTTCATGACGAGTTATATAGTGCATAAGTAAGAGCAACGTGATCATATAAACATACAAAGTCGTTATACGTAGATGGCATGCGTGATACAATTAAAGAGTGCATCTAATTCACTTAAGATTATACTTTACAACTTCACAACATGTTTGGTACACAAGCTCAAGTCACATTCATAGTTTCATAATATTACACTTACATCCCCTAAGTCATTTATAAAAGTTTAGAATCATTACACATATTTCCCCTTAGTTGATTACTAAGCATAATTGTTCATTTAAAGTGTTTATACAATTATTCAACTAGGAATTAATTATTTACAAAGGATGACAATTATCAATTTATCGTAATTCATAATATACCATTTTCGAGTAGTAAGAGTAAATCAAGATATTACAATTCTAACTCCTATCATGCATCAAGTCCCAAGTTGTTCAAGCATCTTTCATGTATCTCAATTTAATATTGGAAACACAATTTACAACAAATATAACATTGAGAACGTCTCAAATTCATATAGAGAAATCACAGCATGTTCGTTCCTCTAAAATATTATTCAAGTTCATTTAGCCATATAAGAGATTAGTTTCTAAATATTATACTAACACCCCTTCATATCTAAACACAGTATAAATTCATCACATCGGGATTCAAATTGTAAACCGAAACATTCATGCATATCACAATCCATTCAACACATGTTTTCATATACGATTAGAATACATCTCGATCAACAAACCAACAATAACCAATTTATTTGCACTTAAAACAATTAATTCAAATAATCACAATTACGCAAAATAATTCATAATAAATAAACCGAGTGTCCGATTAACGAACGGAAAGTGGCGTTGAACTCACCACAACGAGACGAACATTCTGACCAAACGCCGCCGGAATGCCACCACTGTAGCTACCGGAATTTGGTCGGACCGTCGATGGGCTGCCGTCAAAAGTCACCGGAAAAATCCCAAAAAATCAGTCCTGAATGAAGATTTCGTGCCCGTTCCGAATCCTCGATCAATTTCTGGAAATTCCAAGCCGATTGTCCTAGATCTGAAATCTAAGAACACGAAAACCCTAAATCTTCAAACTCAAATTACTTCCAAACCGGTGAACCAAAATGCGATCCGAAAGAGGTGTTCTCTTACCCATGACGAGCTCTTCGAAAGACCTAAGGTAGCTTTCCGTAAAAATCCTCGGAGCTATTGACGCCGTTGCACCGCCACTTTGTCACCGCCGATCCGCCGCCAAACCACCGAATCTGGAGTCACCTGATCACAGGTCACTAGTTCTCGTCATTCCGAACAACTTTCGTGAAGAGCTCGAGACCAAAAGATGGCCGAAAAAGGCCCCCGTTGGCCACCGAAGTTTCTGCCGCCGCCTCTACAATAACTCGCGCTGCCGCCACGAGCTTCGGGCGGCGCGTGCGGCGTCGTCTCTTCTCCGATGGCCGTGCCGACGACGTCATCCGCTGCACCGGGAAGTCCTCTTGCTGGTTCTTCGGCGCGTGTACCAAGGAAGTGGCCGGAAAACGCTGCGAAACGCCGGCGAAGTGGCGGCGGTCTGACAGCTCCGCCGCTGCTACTGAAATCCGGCCATAACTCCGCCACCGTTGGTCATTAGGCCGTGAAATTGGTACTCTTACATCGGTCTCGCCGAGATAATCGAAATGGACTATTCGTTTGTTGAATTCCGTCGAGAAACGATCGAGTTATGGGCTCGTAACCGAAGCCGCGATAGTAACCCGCGGGAGAGAGAAAGTGGGAGAGGAGAGAGAGAGAGAGAAAAGGGATTGGGAGAAATGTGTCTTGTGCACAAGCTATATACAACCGGGTATCCTTACCGCGTAGCAAAGATAAATATCGCGTACAATTAATCGCAAATAAAATTGGTAAAGTTACGAATAAACATTCAAACTCCGAATTAATTTTACAAATTAAAATGAAAGAGATAAATTTGCCAATTAGAGTTTAATTCAATTTAATTTGAAAACCTTTCGTACAATTTAATGACATTTCGTAAACACATGATTGACAATTAATCTCAAGGAATTCAAGTAAACCGAAATTAAACAAGTTAAATAATATGATGGATTTAAAATCAACTTGACAATTATTTCATGGAGTAAATTTGAATTAAATCAAATTAGACAGTTAGGGTTAAATATGCGCGTAATTAATCAAGTTGACAATTAATCTTAGAATAATTCGAATGAACACATATTAAATTGGATTTACATTAAATCACATAATTCAAGAACTCTTAAATTAAACACACATAAATGTAGAGACTTACTTGTTGATGTAGTAAGAACACCCTTCGAGAAAACGGGGCGTCACATGCATAGCGAGACAACCTCTCATACTCTGACATATATTCAGCCACAGACCTCGATCCCTGCTTCAGTTCAGTGAATTCCTTAAGTCTTCGAGTACGGGATGAAGGAGGAATAAATTTTTTCTTTAATTCCCTTGAAAAGACTTCCCAGTTAATCTCCTCTCCAGCTTCTTCCAAAACAATCCGTGTGCTTTCCCACCAAGAGTAAGCCTCCCCTTGTATCAAAGTGATGGTACATCGAGCCTTCTCTTGGGACTCACATGGAATGAGCTCCCAGATCCTCTCAACTTCTTTCAGCCACATTTCCTCCTGCATATCATTTCCCTTGAAAACCTTAGGAGGTCTTTGGTTCTGAAACTCCCTGAGTATAACTAAAATTGGTGCCTCAGGTGGTACAGCAGGTGCAGGCGGTGCTGGAGGTGCCGGTGGTACATAATCTCTAAGCCTCTGATCTATGATATCGATGACCGAATTAACAAAGGCCTCTGTCGGCGGTGGTTGTGGGGGTGGAGGTGTAGGAGTACGATCACGATGGCGACACCGTCCTGGAGATCGATCTCGATGTCTACGCGGAGGCATCCTGTCAATAAAACACTAAAAATGCGTGCTAGGTTTAGTTTATGTATGATAATGCAATTAATTCAACCAAGATTCGAAATTTAAAATAATTAAGCACAAAAGAGATGCATATGCAACACATTGTCAATTAGTTCCTAAGCCAAACGACCTAGACTGACTCACACGACACGAAAGCCCGGGTTTTGCAACCTGAAGCTCTGATACCACTTAAGGATGTAGCACCCGAGCGCAAGGTACCACATCCCCCGACACCGAGACCCGACCCGAATATGAAATGGACAATCCATACCCGAGCTAAATCACGGCGAACGGGGACAAACACACACTCTAGGCTAGGCGGGACTAACCCTTGAACCATAAAATCAGGGTTAAACATTAAAGCGGAAGCAATAACTGAACATATATCATATATATATACCTTGAGCATCAAAGCTCCAAAAATAATTCATATACAACATTCACATGCCGTCACGGCCCAAAACAAGTACGCTCCATAACAATATTCATATACAGTGATCAACAGTAAGAGTATGCAAGTGTAAGGCCAAAATACAAGAGCTAGAAGCGAATGCAAGACCTAATGACTCGAATTCCCGCCTAGCTCCCTGACACCTGCACAACACAACTGAAAACCAACGGGTTCAGTCCAAAAGGGATTGGTGGGTATAAAAACAGTGTAACGTCCCCACCCTTACCAGAACAAGAGGAGAGCGGCGTCTCAACCCCCGCACTGAAGCACCTCTCAAGTAATGGTGTGAGCCATCACTCAAGAAATACTCCAGCGAACGGCTGTCTATCAGAACTATACATGTACAACGATGTGGCTATGCAACGGAAAATCAGAGTATTTTAAAACTTTTCAAAACATGTGCGTGATGGCATGTAACAAGCAAGAGCATATTGATCGTGTAAGAGAGACTCGGCATATCAGAACATGTAACAGATTCACATATAAGTACCGATACAGCAGAGTTCAAAATATCGGTAACAGAGTAGCAGAAAGTGTATAACAAAGATACTCAAGTATTCAGAAACATATACAGAAGTATAAAGTGATGCAGCCATAAAACATATGCAGGACGCAAAAGAGGAAGTAATACTAAGTCCTGACTGAAACAAAAATGACAATCTAGAGCTTCAAGATACCTCTAGACTGCGGCTGCAAGACCTGAAACCACGAGGCAAGAAAACGGGAGAGGTATTAGTCAAAAGGACTAAGTGAGGGAATACTTTAAAGAAAGTACTGAATGATAAAGAACTTGAAGTAAAGTTCGAAACTGTTAAATGCAATGCTTTAAAGAAGAACTTGAAACAAGTTCGATGGATAAAACTCTTTGAATGCGATGCTGTAAAAGAATGCACGTTATAAAACATTTTAATGAATGCTATCACACGCGCACACATATGCTGTTGATGGTTCATAGTTCTTTCATAAAACGGGACAAGGGTAAAGTGAACTTTTCCAGATATGAACCATCCTTTATGAAACAGAATTTTTCCCGCAAGCTATGCTCCTCCATCCTTACTCCAGAAAACATGATTTGGTAGAGCATCGGACCAGGATCAACGATAATTCCACGTTTAGTAGAGTATCGGACCAAGATCAACAATAACCCCACATATAGTAGAGCATCGGACCAAGGTCAACAACAACTCCGCACATACTAGACTATCGGACCAAGGTCAACAACAACTCTTACCAACGCATACAAACATGCACCATCCTCCACCGGTTGTCACTTCGGGTAGCTAGCCCTAGGCGACCTGTAAACATGTAATGGGAACAGATTTGCTGTCCGTTCCCAGACAGATTGTCCTGACTTAACAAACCTCCTGTTAAAAGTCGGTGTCAATTGTCTAAGTGTGGCGGCCGGTATTGATGATGTCGTTGGCGCTCACCTCCCGAGCATCACCTCCACACATAACCGCCGGGCCCAAACTGTAAACTGTATGCTTGCATTTAAGATTAGCAGTGACCAGAGTATCACTCCAGTATGCTAACTATAACATCTGAAACTGTAACTGTAACATATGATGCTGTCTGTAAACATATGATTCTGTCTGAAAACATGTGAAACTGTCTGTAAACTGTACTTTGAAAACATATGCAAAACATGTAACTGTCTTTGAACAAGAATGCAGAACTTTGGAAAACATGTGCTGTAGATCAAGCTATACTATTAAAGTATGAATGATCCTTTCAAGAGAATGTCCCGATAAAAGGGATAGTTCAAAACAAGGTTTAGCTTTGAATTTCAAAACATATGATACGATAGTATAATCGTGGTTCCAGTTGGAAAACATTTATAACTTCACCTCACCTAATAGTACCAAAAGGTAGGTAGACAGATTAAGCGGTGCCCTGGGGATCCCAGTGCTCAACTTTAACTCCTGTAGGTGGTGTACTAGAGTGAGCTTAACAACTAAGACCCACTACTAACCAAGATGCATATGAAATGCAAGAACAAAGAACAAGGAACATGTAAAGAACATGTAACACAAGAGAGTAATACCATTTAAGGTATTCAAGAAAAGTAACACACAAAGGAATACGTCAAAGTGAGTTACTCTTAACGTTAGACTATGATCTTACTATAACCGGGTAAGCTTTAGTCAAATTATGAATCCTATCGCAAACCTTAGGTTAAGAAACAAGTCCACGAAAGAAAACACATTTTGAAAACACATTTTATACCCTGGATATGGAAACCCTAGGTGCAAATGTCTATAGAGAAAGCACAAGTTTTAATTCATTTTTACTATTCAAAAGCACTATTCAAAAGTACTATTCCAGATTACTATTCACGATTACTATTCACAGGTTACTATTCACATGTCGAGTCAAAGGGTCGGGTCAAACCCTTACTATACACACACCCACACACACACGGTACACACACACACCATGCACGAACACACACACACACACGGCATGCATACACACACACACCCTAATCAAATTATGATCTTGATTATAACCTATAGTTTCAAGTTCATGTTAATATAATCAAGTGTGATCTAGGTTAAAGGTATAACCTATAGTTAAGAGATCCAATTAAGGCATAAGATCAAGTTATAAAACACTAATATATCTTAGGTTATAACATGTGACACTATTAAAGTGTATAACATGATCAAGGCACTAATCCATTAATCCAAATCATACCATAAGCTCAAATCATAAATCAAGAATCATATAACAATGTGACAACATGTCACAACATATCTCATATCATATCATATCATATATCATGAACCTTTAGGCATGTAACATGTAACAATTTAATTCCATATCAACATGTAACAAGTTGTGACATAATTAATTGTAAATCACTATTCCATTAGCAAACATGCATGAACATAATTCAAATTCCATAATCATGCATCAATTCTCATAATATAACAATCATATTACATGATCATAGCATATACTAGAGCAATTCATAACATATTCATGCATATACTAAACAATTAAAACATATAAACAACTATCAAAACATATCATGAAAACTATATAATAAATGCATAAAATAAAATCCTATATGGCTTAGGGAAGACCCTAAGCCCAACCTAAACATAATATAAACATACCATAACATAAAAACATAAACTAAACTAACATAACGTAAAAACAAAACAAACTAACCTAGCTTCTAATGGGGGGTGCCGACGGCAAGAGGGGGAGGAGAGGGAGAGAAAGGGTGTTGTCAACACAACTTTGAGCAAGGAATGAAATGCCATGGGAGGGGTATTTATAGTTGTGAAGAAGCCCCTCACCTTGCAATTAGAGATGGCTTAAGGGTAGGAGAGCAAAACAAGAGTTCATCCACTTGTATCTTCTAGAAGCTTTAGGGATTAAGAAGGAAAAAATGGTGCTGCTGGGGGTATTTCTGTAATTTCGTCCCCCAAGACTCAAGGATAAGTGGCTGGAAGTATAACCATTCCGACGGAAAGAAAATTAGCTTCGAAACGCATATTCATTCGTCGAAATCGGATTTACCGTTTGAAAGATACATTAGTTTTAGTGAATAAAAGTTTTGAGCTCGAAACTCGACATGAGTGAAAAACGACTTTCTAAAATGATTTTCAAGTCCGGATTGCTTCTAAAATTCAAGAAATAAATCGAGAAGCGTTTTGAGTCCAAAATCGACTATAAAACGTTTTACCGTTAAAAAGTTGAAAACGTAGAGTGAATAGTGAATTCTCACGTACGAACGTACGCTTCAAAATTTCAAGCTAGGGTTTGAATCAAGAGTTGTAAAACATCTCAAAAATCTTGAAATAGCTCAAGAAATGCAAATCCGAAGAGAAAACATTTTCCGAATGAAAACCGTTCGTAAAAGGAATAGTAAACTAGGGTTTTCAAAAACGTTTTCAATAAAACAAAGTTCCGGAATGGATTTCCAAGCCAAGAATGATTTCAAAAGACTCGTCTCGACTCAAGGATCGATTCGACTGTAACTTGGGTAGAAAAAGGTATCAGAATCAAAAGCTCATTTTCTGATGAATAGTAACTTTGATCGGTAAGTTCTAAAAATACCCTTATGGCTCAAGAAAGACTTTCTGAGCTCGGGAAACAAGTTCAAACGATTGGGAAACATGTGTGATGAACCTCTAGGGTTCGAGTAGCAATATGAACAAGGTAGGCTCGGGTTATGAATAGTAAACTGTATCAAAGGTCAAGAATTCCCCCTTAAAACATGTCAGAACATATACGAGCACAAAGTTCATGTAAGAATGCAATGCACGATGATTCAAAAAATTGGATCACGGTCTATAAACGCTTTACCACTGCCTTAACTTATTGTTTTCATCCAGGTCCTGTTTTGGGCTGTTACAATCACCCCTCCTTAAAGAGAATCTGTCCTCAGATTCTTCTGCTGTAACTGCAAACAACTCAGGGTGATGTTTCTGCATTTTCTCTTCTGTCTCCCAGGTTGGCTCTTCTGTCCCATGTCCCTTCCAAAGGACTTTAACCAAAAGAATCTTCCTATTCCTCAGCTCTTGAAACTTCCTATCAAGAATCTTAGCGGGCTTCAAAACATAAGTCAGATCCGGTTCCAAAGGTATCTCCTCTACCTGCACAACGTCTGTCTCATCCGAGAAACACTTGCGAAGCTGAGATACATGAAGTACGTTGTGGATTCCTGTTAGACCTACAGGCAAATCCAATCTATAAGCAGTCGGCCCGACTCTCTCCAGTATCTCATACGGCCCAACATATCTCGGGTTTAACTTTCCACCTTTCCCAATTCGGGAAAACCCTTTTCTTGGCGATGCCTTTAGAAATACCTTTTCGCCCACTGCGAATTCCAAATCCCTTCTTCGTCGATCAGCATAACTTTTCTGCCTGTCCTGGGCAGCTTTCATTCTCTGGCGAATGATCTGAATCTTTTCTGTCGCCTCTCTTATCCATTTAGCTGAATTCACTCTGATCTGTCCTTCCTCAGTACATCTTGCTTCATCCAAATACCAGTACAACGGGGATCTACATCTCCTTCCATACAGAGCTTCATATGGAGCAGCTTTAATAGAAGCTTGATAACTATTGTTGTATGCAAACTCCACAAGAGGTAAACATTCTTTCTAGCTTTCCTGGAAGTCCAAAGCGCAAGCTCTTAGCATATCTTCCAAGTATTTGATCATCCTTTCTGATTGTCCATCCGTCTGAGGATGCACTGCAGTACTGAAGATCAACTTCGTTCCCATCAAAGTCTGAATTTCTTTCCATAAGTGCGACGTGAATTTCGGATCTCTGTCCGACACTATACTGTTCGGAACTCCATGTAATCTGACAATCTCTTGTTGGTACAGCTTTGCCAACGTGCTGACCTTATCCGTCGTCTTAACTGGCAAAAAGTGTGCTGACTTTGTCAATCGATCAATGATCACCCAGATACTATCTTGTCCTCCTCTGACTTTGGGTAATCCAGTGACAAAATCCATCGTGATTTGCTCCCACTTCCAAGTCGGAATCGGTAATGGTTACAACTTTCCACTCGGCTTCTGGTGCTCAGCTTTAACTTTCTGACAAGTTAAGCACTTCTTGACATAGTTGGCTATGTCTCTCTTCATTCCGTTCCACCAGAAATGCGTTTTAACATCTTGATACATCTTAGTACCTCCGGGATGTATCGTGTACTTAGTCTTATGCGCTTCGTCGAGAATCTCTTTCCTCAAAACAGTCGGCACGCATACTCGACCTTTGTACCTCAATATTCCATGTTCATCAACCTTGAACTTGGTCTCATCATCTTTCTCCTTAGATTCGAGACATTTCTTAATCCATTCATCGTTCTTCTGTGCTTCCAGCACTTGTTCTTTCAAAGGTGATATCATCACAACGTTCGCCACTCGAGCTTTAGTTATCACCTCTATTCTTTCTCTTTGATCAGTCTCGGGGTTGGCAGAAATCTGTGTCAAACGAACTTTCCTGCTTAGAGCATCTGCTACAACATTCGCCTTTCCTGGATGGTACTGAATAATGCAATCGTAGTCCTCCAGAAATTCCATCCATCTCCTTTGTCGCATATTCAACTCCTTCTGAGTGAATAGATATCGCAGGCTCTTATGATCAGTAAAGATCTCAAACGTAACACCATACAGGTAATGTCTCCAGTTTCCCAGAGCGAAAATTATCGCTGCTAACTCCAAATCATGTGTCGGGTAGTTGACTTCATGCGTTTTGAGTTTCCTTGATGCATACGCAATCACCTTTCCATTCTGCATCAAAACTCCTCCTAGTCCTTCTTTCGAAGCATCGGTGTAGACTGTGTATCCTTCTTTTCCTTCTGGTAACGCTAACACGGGTGCAGTTGTTAGCATCTCCTTCAATCTTTGAAAACTTTGCTCACACTTCTCCGTCCATTCAAACTTCCCTTCTTTCTTTGTCAACTTAGTGAGAGGTGTAGCTATCTTCGAGAAATCTTGGACAAACCTCCAGTAGTAACCAGCTAATCCCAGAAAACTCCTTACTTCTGAAGGATTCTTCGGTGACTTCCAATCCATAATCGTCTCGATCTTCGAGGGATCTACTTCGATTCCAGATCCTGATATGATGTGTCCGAGAAAAGTAACTCTCTCAAGCCAGAACTCACATTTACTGAACTTTGCATATAGCTTGTGATCCAGTAAAGTGCGTAACACGATTCGAAGATGTTCAGCATGTTCCTCCGGTGTCTTCGAAAATACCAAAATATCGTCGAAAGATCACTACAAACTTATCAAGAAACGACTTGAATATACGGTGTATCATATCCATGAATGCAGCTGGTGCGTTCGTCAAACCAAACGACATTACTACAAACTCATAATGTCCATATCGGCTGTTGAAAGTAGTCTTCGGAATATCTGCTTCCCTGATCTTCAACTGATAATACCCTAGTCTAAGATCTAACTTGGAGTAGACCTTTGATCCTTGTAGTATGTCGAACAACTCTTCGATATGAGGGAGAGGATACTTATTCTTGATTGTCATCCTGTTCAGCTCCCGATAGTCAATGCATAAACGCAATGATCCATCCTTCTTCTTAACGAAAAGCACAGGCGCTCCCCACGGCGATGTGCTCGGTCGAACATATCCTGACTCAATCAACTCGTCCAATTGCTTTCTCAGTTCATCTAATTCTGCTGGTGCCATTCTATAAGGTGTCTTGGAGTACGGCTCAGCTCCTGATATCGTCTCGATCGTAAATTCCAACTCTCGGTCAGGGGGTAACGAATCCAAATGCTCAGGAAACACATCTAGGAACTCGTTCACCACTTCCACTTCTTCAATCTTAAGTTGATCTTTCGGTCTATTCAGAAGATAAGCCACAAATCCACTAGCTCCTTTCTGAATCAACTTCTTAGCTTCCATCGAAGAAATCACTGATAACTTCTCAACTTTCCTTTCTAATGTCCGACTTTCATCTTCTTCCAAGATGATCTCTTTCTTGTAACAATCCAACTTAGCTCGGTACTTAGACAACCAATCCATACCAAGTATAACATCGTATCTTGTCATCGGTAACTCAATCAGATCCGTCGGGTAACAACGGGTACCAATACATATAGGGCAGCGTTTATATACTTGATCCGTAACAAGGTAAGTTCCCAAAGGAGAACTCACTTCAAATTTATATGGCAAGTATTCAAGCGGAAACTGTAAATGCGCACATAATTCAGAAGCAACAAAAGAATGCGTGGCACCAGGGTCATACAAGACCTTAACTGGCGTGTTAAGAATGTGCACAATACCTTCCACAACAGACGAAGGATCAACCTCCTCCTTACCATCCAAAGCATAAGCTCTGCCTCTAACCACCGGTTTGTTCGTCGTACCCACCACTGCTTTTCCTTTATCCTGGACCCCAAATCTCCTGATCTTGTGCGGGCAACTATCCATCTGGTGCTCAGGGGAACCACACGCAAAACACTGTCCAGCTTTCTTGCGACAGTTCTCCTCAGTGTGTCCCGTTCGGCGACAATATCGACAAACAATTTCCTCTGGACCTGGCTGAGGTGCTCTCTGCTGTTGTGGCGCCTTCTGATACTGCTGTGGCGCTTTCTGCTTCTGTGCTTGCTATTTCGATGGAGCATTCTGCTGCTGACGCTGTGGTGTTACCATTGGCCTCTTTCCAGTTCCTTGGGGAAAAGATCCGGATGGTCGCTTATTCCCTTGATAAGGCTTAGGGTTAGAAGGTCCTTGACGTGCAGTAGTTATCTTGATCTCCTTGTGTGCAGCTTCAACCCTTAGCGCTCTATCAACAGCACAGTTGTAGGTCTCAATAACCAAAGAAGTAAGTGCCAACCGAAGTTCGGGCTTCAGTCCATCAATAAACCTCTTCGTCTTGCGACGCTTATCAGTCAGAATATGAGGCGCATACTTGATCAGCCTCACAAACCTAGCTTCATACTCCATCACATTCATTGTTCCCTGAACCAGACTCATAAACTCAGCCTCTCGTGCATCACGAGTCACTTGAGGCGTGTACTTCTGCTGAAACTCTCTGATAAACTCATCCCAACTTCCTTCAACGTTATTCTCGATCCACATATGCTGAACGTGCTTCCACCAATTGTATGCAGCTCCTTCCATAAGAAAAGTAGCATACCGAACTCGTTCACGATCCTCTGGGTAGCTCTCCATAGCCTCAAAAATCTTCTCAAGACTGGTAATCCAATTCTCAGCCTTTATGTCGTTTGGTTCTCCATAGAACTTAGGCGGATTCATCCTCAGAAACTTCTCCAATGACCTTTCATTAGGAGGATTATCTCTCGGTGCACAAGCCCTCATAAATTGTCGTAGCACATCCCTTAATTCTGGAGTTCTTTCCCTTTCAGGGGGTGGCATGACATCTCTTTGGGGTGGCAGTGGTGGTACACGATTCCGGGGTGCTCTTCTTGGTGGCATGTTGTTACTGAATTCACAAGCATTCAGATACATATATTCGATGCATGACATATAATGATTCACAGAATCCGTAACCACGTATTCACATTCTCACGTAGTCACACACAAGTATGAGAACAACACATTCCCATAACAACATGTCAGCAAAGATTCAAGATCTCCAAACATATCATATAATCAGAAACAATTGTCAGACAACATGTAAACGAGAACAGAAGCTCGGGTAACATATCAACATATCAGAAACATGTATAACATATCCCAAAACATGATCAACATGTAAAACGGGAACAGAACGTGTACTGTCATAAGAACAAGAACTGTAACATGATCAACATATCCAGAAGCGTAATCAACATATCAAGAATAATAGCATGCTAACAATAAATGAAATGGCATGGTCCTATCAACGGTCCTAATGGTAACTTGAAGCAACTCTAAGACTCATGCAATGACAGTTATGGAAAGCAGTAAACAGATATTCAACATAAAGCCGAAAGTGTTATAACTGTGCAAGGTTTGGTAAAATTTACTACAGGCCACATGTTAACAGTATTAATTCAAAATGGGGAGGACCCGATACTATCGAGTTGACTCCCTTACAGGCCTTACCAATCCGTCCAACCCTGCTGAAAATAACCTAGTAGGTACCAAGTCATCTGAACCGTCATCCGTGGTGCCAAAAGTCGGGGATCATCTACCAGAGCTATATATCCCCTCATCCAAAAGTCAGTCCTGAACTGTCCCGGCTATACGTCCGCCATCCATAGATAGATATATATATGCATCAGTACTATATACAGAAATCTCTCATCAGCAATCAACCCTGATAACTGTGGTCCAAAGAACCCCTGGTGGTGTCATCAGAAATGGCAACGACCTCACCCTGTCCGTGTCCTGCTGGCTCATCTCCGCCATCATCATCATCATCATCAGACCCTCCATCGCCTCTATCAGACTGCTCCTGCATAGGCTCGAGCTCCAGAGAGGCCTGACTGACATCCTGACCCTCGACCTCCTCAACTGCCTGCTCATCGGATAAGTGATAGGTATCATACAGGCGAGCTCTCACGCGGGTACGGTAGTGCTGGTGACGCTCCATAGAGGTGTCGCGATCGAGAGTCATCTGCATAAGATCTGCCTCCAGCTCAGCAATACGAGCAGCCCTCTGATCAGCAATATGAGTCATCTCTGCAGCATGCTCACGAGCGATGTCCCTGTCAATCTGGTACTGTAGTGACTGATCCTGATAGAGCAGAGACTCCAACCTAACCTCACGGGTCCTCTGATACTCCTGAAAGTAACCATCTCTCTCAGACTCGAGATAGTGCACAACTCTGTTAGGATAGGAATACCCAGGTCTGCCACTGTTCCTAGACCTACGCCAGGTGTAGAAACGAGTGCCTCCACGGCGAGAAACTACCACAGTACGCGGGGCCTCAAACTGCTCAAAGAAAGCCTCATCCATCTGCTGATTAGGATCCTGGTGTGGCTGAACTGCCATAGCTATACAGAAGATACCACAGATATGAAATCCAGATAACAGAACCATCCAATCCCCAAATATCCTGTCTCGATGCAATATGAGAATGATCCTGGATGCAATGCTTGAACAATCCATGATGCAACATGAGAGCAATCTAGGTTAAGTCTCTTCTTACTTAACCCGATGCTCTGATACCACCTCAGGCTGTAACGCCCCCACCCGTACCAGAACAAGAGGAGAGCGGCGTCTCAACCCCCGCACTGAAGCACCTCTCAAGTAATGGTGTGAGCCATCACTCAAGAAATACTCCAGCGAACGACTGTCTATCAGAACTATACATGTACAACGATGTGGCTATGCAGCGGAAAATCAGAGTATTTTAAAACTTTTCAAAACATGTGCATGATGGCATGTAACAAGCAAGAACATATTGATCGTGTAAGAGAGACTCAGCATATCAGAACATGTAACAGATTCACATATAAGTACCGTTACAGCAGAGTTCAAAATATCGGTAACAGAGTAGCAGAAAGAGTATAACAAAGATACTCAAGTATTTAGAAACATATACAGAAGTATAAAGTGATGCAGCCATAAAACATATGCAGGATGCAAAAGAGGAAGTAATACTAAGTCCTGACTGAAACAAAAATGACAATCTAGAGCTTCAAGATACCTCTAGACTGCGGCTGCAAGACCTAAAACCACGAGGCAAGAAAACGGGAGAGGTATTAGTCAAAAGGACTAAGTGAGGGAATACTTTAAAGAAAGTACTGAATGATAAAGAACTTGAAGTAAAGTTCGAAACTGTTAAATGCAATGCTTTAAAGAAGAACTTGAAACAAGTTCGATGGATAAAACTCTTTGAATGCGATGCTGTAAAAGAATGCACGTTATAAAACATTTTCATGAATGCTATCACACGCGCACACATATGCTGTTGATGGTTCATAGTTCTTTCATAAAACGGGATAAGGGTAAAGTGAACTTTTCCAGATATGAACCATCCTTTATGAAACAGAATTTTGCCCGCAAGCTAGGCTCCTCCATCCTTACTCCAGAAAACATGATTTGGTAGAGCATCGGACCAGGATCAACGATAATTCCACGTTTAGTAGAGTATCGGACCAAGATCAACACTAACCCCACATATAGTAGAGCATCGGACCAAGGTCAACAACAACTCCGCACATACTAGACTATCGGACCAAGGTCAACAACAACTCTTACCAACGCATACAAACATGCACCATCCTCCACCGGTTGTCACTTCGGGTAGCTAGCCCTAGGCGACCTGTAAACATGTAATGGGAACAGATTTGCTGTCCGTTCCCAGACAGATTGTCCTGACTTAACAAACCTCCTGTTAAAAGTCGGTGTCAATTGTCTAAGTGTGGCGGCCGGTATTGATGATGTCGTTGGCGCTCACCTCCCGAGCATCACCTCCACACATAACCGCCGGGCCCAAACTGTAAACTGTATGCTTGCATTTAAGATTAGCAGTGACCAGAGTATCACTCCAGTATGCTAACTATAACATCTGAAACTGTAACTGTAACATATGATGCTGTCTGTAAACATATGATTCTGTCTGAAAACATGTGAAACTGTCTGTAAACTGTACTTTGAAAACATATGCAAAACATGTAACTGTCTTTGAACAAGAATGCAGAACTTTGGAAAACATGTGCTGTAGATCAAGCTATACTATTAAAGTATGAATGATCCTTTCAAGAGAATGTCCCGATAAAAGGGATAGTTCAAAACAAGGTTTAGCTTTGAATTTCAAAACATATGATACGATAGTATAATCGTGGTTCCAGTTGGAAAACATTTATAACTTCACCTCACCTAATAGTACCAAAAGGTAGGTAGACAGATTAAGCGGTGCCCTGGGGATCCCAGTGCTCAACTTTAACTCCTGTAGGTGGTGTACTAGAGTGAGCTTAACAACTAAGACCCACTACTAACCAAGATGCATATGAAATGCAAGAACAAAGAACAAGGAACATGTAAAGAACATGTAACACAAGAGAGTAATACCATTTAAGGTATTCAAGAAAAGTAACACACAAAGGAATACGTCAAAGTGAGTTACTCTTAACGTTAGACTATGATCTTACTATAACCGAGTAAGCTTTAGTCAAATTATGAATTCTATCGCAAACCTTAGGTTAAGAAACAAGTCCACGAAAGAAAACACATTTTGAAAACACATTTTAGACCCTGGATATGGAAACCCTAGGTGCAAATGTCTATAGAGAAAGCACAAGTTTTAATTCATTTTTACTATTTAAAAGCACTATTCAAAAGTACTATTCCAGATTACTATTCACGATTACTATTCACAGGTTACTATTCACATGTCGGGTCAAAGGGTCGGGTCAAACCCTTACTATACACACACCCACACACACACGGTACACACACACACCATGCACGAACATACACACACACACGGCATGCACACACACACACACCCTAATCAAATTATGATCTTGATTATAACCTATAGTTTCAAGTTCATGTTAATATAATCAAGTGTGATCTAGGTTAAAGGTATAACCTATAGTTAAGAGATCCAATTAAGGCATAAGATCAAGTTATGAAACACTAATATATCTTAGGTTATAACATGTGACACTATTAAAGTGTATAACATGATCAAGGCACTAATCCATTAATCCAAATCATACCATAAGCTCAAATCATAAATCAAGAATCATATAACAATGTGACAACATGTCACAACATATCTCATATCATATCATATCATATATCATGAACCTTTAGGCATGTAACATGTAACAATTTAATTCCATATCAACATGTAACAAGTTGTGACATAATTAATTGTAAATCACTATTCCATTAGCAAACATGCATGAACATAATTCAAATTCCATAATCATGCATCAATTCTCATAATATAACAACCATATTACATGATCATAGCATATACTAGAGCAATTCATAACATATTCATGCATATACTAAACAATTAAAACATATAAACAACTATCAAAACATATCATGAAAACTATATAATAAATGCATAAAATAAAATCCTATATGGCTTAGGGAAGACCCTAAGACCCAACCTAAACATAATATAAACATACCATAACATAAAAACATAAACTAAACTAACATAACATAAACACAAAACAAACTAACCTAGTTTCTAATGGGGGGTGCCGACGGCAAGAGGGGGAGGAGAGGGAGAGAAAGGGTGTTGTCAACACAACTTTGAGCAAGGAATGAAATGCCATGGGAGGGGTATTTATAGTTGTGAAGAAGCCCCTCACCTTGCAATTAGAGATGGCTTAAGGGTAGGAGAGCAAAACAAGAGTTCATCCACTTGTATCTTCTAGAAGCTTTAGTGATTAAGAAGGAAAAAATGGGGCTGCTGGGGGTATTTCTGTAATTTCGTCCCCCAAGACTCAAGGATAAGTGGCTGGAAGTATAACAATTCCGACGGCAAGAAAATTAGCTTCGAAACGCATATTCATTCGTCGAAATCGGATTTACCGTTTGAAAGATACATTAGTTTTAGTGAATAAAAGTTTTGAGCTCGAAACTCGACATGAGTGAAAAACGACTTTCTAAAGTGATTTTCAAGTCCGGATTGCTTCTAAAATTCAAGAAATAAATCGAGAAGCGTTTTGAGTCGAAAATTGACTATAAAACGTTTTACCGTTAAAAAGTTGAAAACGTATAGTGAATAGTGAATTCTCACGTACGAACGTACGCTTCAAAATTTCAAGCTACGGTTTGAATCAAGAGTTGTAAAACATCTCAAAAATCTTGAAATAGCTCAAGAAATGCAAATCCGAAGAGAAAACATTTTCCGAATGAAAACCGTTCGTAAAAGGAATAGTAAACTAGGGTTTTCAAAAACGTTTTCAATAAAACAAAGTTCCGGAATGGATTTCCAAGCCAAGAATGATTTCAAAAGACTCGTCTCGACTCAAGGATCGATTCGACTGTAACTTGGGTAGAAAAAGGTATCAGAATCAAAAGCTCATTTTCTGATGAATAGTAACTTTGGTCGGTAAGTTCCAAAAATACCCTTATGGCTCAAGAAAGACTTTCTGAGCTCGGGAAACAAGTTCAAACGATTGGGAAACATGTGTGATGAACCTCTAGGGTTCGAGTAGCAATATGAACAATGTAGGCTCGGGTTATGAATAGTAAACTGTATCAAAGGTCAAGAATTCCCCCTTAAAACATGTCAGAACATATACGAGCACAAAGTTCATGTAAGAATGCAATGCATGATGATTCAAAAAGTTGGATCACGGTCTATAAACGCTTTACCACTGCCTTAACTTACTGTTTTCATCCAGGTCCTGTTTTGGGCTGTTACAAACAGGGCATAAATATAATATACGATGATATTTAAACAGTCACATGCAAGCTATAATCCCAAGTGAGGTTTTTAAAGAATTTCCCAAGTGGGTGAAACAGAGAAATCATCAAAAGGGATTATAACGTTTCATTTACATTAGTTCATTCTTGGCCCGGCAAGTGGGCGTGCATTATCTCCAACCAACACCTTGGGTAAGTCATTTAAACATTCATTCATTCATTCTTTTCATGCATAACATTCTTTCATGCATATTCAATAACATTTGCACGTTCTTCCTCTGGGTTGGTGGCGGGTTTGCAAGGCCCGACCACCCATTCATTGACCAAAAGGGGAACATGACTCCCCAGATGGCGCTCAGCGTCCCTTCCTCGCTAACTCCTAACGAGGTCCGATTACGCCGTTCATTGTGGGACTAGTGTGAGAGATCACCGTCGGCCCGTGCCTCCCCAGATAGCCACTCACACTAAGTCCCTGGGCCCCATTTGTTCATTCGTTCATTTCTCCCCAAAACATTAGGTAGGATTTATAAACTAAGGCTTTACGTTGAAAACATTTACTCTTTAAAATGACTCTATATATATATGTATACATTTTGATTGAAAACTTTACACATTGACGGTATATAGGGTCATATAACTAAATAGAAGAGAAACCTACCTTGAAACAACAAAAGAAGACACAAAAGCCTCACGGACCGGCCTCGTCTCCAACGGGATCAAAATCTGTGCAAGAGAGGTAAAGTGAGACTCAAAATGACCAAATAAGACGCTCGGCAATGAAATGATTATGATATGAATGCATAAAAGAGTATGTTATGTAATGGACATGTTCATGTGCACTATTAATGTCTTAAAGACATATAAACGTTCATTTCATTCATTTCAAGAAACGCTTAAAGTCATTCAAGTTCATAATCTTCACATTTAAATCAATTGATCCACGAATTTCAAATAAAATCATAACACATAGTAGAACATGTTCACAATTAGAAATTAGGTAAATAGAAACATTTAAGTCGTATTCGGAAATTAAATAACATGAAATAGATAACAATTTAATTTCCATAATTCAATTGAATCAAATAATATTTAATATATAATATATATATATATATATATATACACACCAATCTGCATGCATGAATTATACAAACACCACTATGCATGCATAAATTAAACAAACACCTAAAGCATGCACAACTAAATTAAAAATCAATGCATGCATTTAATACAAAGCAATGAAATGGATCACATATTGCATGAAACATATAAGTAGATACATACATATTCCACCAAAGTTATGCATGCATGCAAGGAAGGAAATTGGAATCAAATTTAAAAAGCAATGCATGCAACTGAAACGGAAATTTTTTTGTGCAGAGAGCAGGGGTCGCGGCCGCGACCCATTTTCTTCATGAAATGGTAGCGGCCGCTACCCTATTAAATTCTGAATTTTCCTCCAATTTACCAAGAATACGTGAGCAGCTAATTTTGGAGTCGCGGGCCCGACACCAATACGAGCAAATCAGGTCGCGGGCGCGACCTTCGCAAAGCAGCAGAATTAACGTAGCAAAACCAGAAAAACAGGGCAGTAACTCGACGAAAAACAGAGCAACACCAAAAAAATCTTCAACCAATATGTTCAGGTAAGTTAAGATCACAAATATGCAATAAAACTCAGCAAAAATCAGGCACCAAATAACCTCAATATGCAGCAGCAGCAGCACGCAGGAAGAAGGGGGGGGGGACTCCATTTTCATTCAAAATTCATTAATGGTAACTCAACCAATTCTCAACTACCAGCTAATACATCACCATAAATGCAAAGAACAGATCAAAACAATCATACTCATGCTTGGAATCAATCAAATTCATCAAGAATCGAAAGAGATCAACAAAAAGTTCAAAACCTACTATATTTCAAATTCAGCCAAAAATCCATGAAACCATCATCAAATTTGGGGATGAAAAGATGAAAATGACTAGGCGTGAACATTTATTACAACCCTAAGCTTACCTTGTTGATTGGATGAAGGTTGGATGAGATTTGAGCTCCAAAATCTCCAAGGAAGGCAAGGTTGCGGGAGAAAACTGGAAGGCAGTGACTTTGGCTGAGATTTCTGATTTGGGTGAGGGTTGGTTCGGTTAGGGCATAGTATAACAGGTGAGTTGGTTGATTTAGGGTTCCATAGCATCAAACCATGGTTAATTTGGTTAAATTTTGGATGAGTTATGGTCATTTTAGTACAGCATGGTCCGTTTCGTCGCCGTTTCGTTTTTCGGTTGGATTTCGGGGGTTCAAATGACTTTGGAAAAATATAAGGCTAAGTTCACTAAACTCGAATTTTCGTTACGAGTTTAGCGGAGTTGACGGAACTCGAATCCGAGTTCCCGAGCTCAAGATCTCAATTACGGAACCAAGGGTGCGCTAATTGCTCGTTAGCCCCCGACTTGGATTCCAAAACTAAAATAAATTCGATGTGACACCCCGCCTCTTCGGCATTCCAGGTACGGCGTCACGAGAGAGTTTAATTCTACACTTTACGTGAATTATGTGATTTAATTGTCGTTTTATTTCTTATAATTTTCTTACTTGTCCTATTTAAATCTATTTGAACCTATGTGAAATTTGATTATATTGAATTTATGATAATTTTGGACTTGAACCCAACACCTTCTGAACCAAACCAAATTGAACCGGGAAACTTTGAACCGAACCGAACCCCCTTAAACCGAACCGGTCCAAGACTTAAAGCCTTGAACCCTCTTCTTCCCCCATTTACACGTTAAACAAGAGAGTAGAAGGAAGAGAAGCTCTCCCCTTGCTCCCATGCTTTGGTCACTTTGAATCACCATATCTCTTCCTTTTCTTGATCAATTTTCGATCCAAAGTAAGTTCCGAACTCTCCACGACATCCTCCATCTATCTACCGATTGTTTTCTCTTGAGAATGTGATTTTGTTTGAGTTTGGAGAATTATGTGAATAGTGTAGGTTTTGGCTATATGATGAAATTTTGGTGATCTCTTGGAGTTTTGTTGGAAGCTTTGCATCTTTATTGGTCCTAAGACATCCATATGTATATGTATGAGCTGAGTTTTGCATGAGAAGCTAGAATTCCTTGGTTTTCGTTTTGGGGTTTTTGAAGTTTTTGGTGAAATATGAACTTGTGTGTATTTCTTGCATTGATTCTTCATTTATCTTCATACTTAGGCTTAGAGATTCCATGAATTTGATGTTTTCTGCTTGTATTTCCATCCTATATGTGTTATGTTGAGTTGGGATTTGATTATGTTGGTTTGGGGTGATTTTTGGCTTGGAAACGTAGCTTTGCCCTGTTCTCGCCAAGGCAGTGGAGGCCGCGACCGTTTTTGCTACTGTTTTGGTCGAGGTCGCGACCCCTGGTTTTTTCGCTATGACTTGCGGGTGGAGGTCTCGACCAGTTTGTGTGCAAATTTGGTAGAGACCTCGACCCCCTCTTTTTTTTCGGGTTTCGAGTGCGTTTCTTTGCTTCATATGGTTCATTTAATATTCAAAAATATGTGAACTTATTATTTGAGATTTTAAGCTTCGGGTTATGAATTATACTTATTTTTATGCTTCTAATTTTGATGTATTTTTCGTATTTGCCTTGTATGCCCTCATATAACTTAAGTATGCATTCATTTCATTTCATTTGCATGCATAAGCATTACCGGGCGTCTATATGGTTCATACTTGAGTCTAAGTCTCGGGTTTTGCCCCCTTTTTGTTTCAGACCCGCTTCCGGACATTGCTAAGCCCGAGGTTTAGGTGGTTCTTTGCCGGTTGCCTCGTTTCTTGTCTCTACTTTTGCTAAGGTGAGGTTTAGGTTCTTTCCTTTTTAGTTAAGCGACCTATGACCCCTATGTGCTCATTTTCAAGCCCGTATGCGAATATACTATTATATTTATATAATAGATATGTGCTTATACAATATGTTTATGACTTTGTCATATGATTAAAGGTTTTCGCACTATATATACGAGCGTATGTAAGCTTGAAATGTTTTGCAACGAGGTTATGCTCCAAACCGTGTGTCTCCATGCTAGCTACAGATTAGGATGACACGGAGAGGTACGTCTATAGCATAAGCTGAGTTGCAAGGTAAGGTATGCTCTTATAAGCTTTTGGAAAGGCTATATCTACGAGCATATATGAGCTCATGGTTTTATGAAAGTTTAATGTTAATGTATGTAACGTTAATGATTGGTAATGAGCGAGAATGCAATGAAAGGTAAGGTAACGGTAAAGTTGGATCCATGGAGACTACGGGTTAGGACGCCCGGTACGGTGAGGGTCGTCGGGTTAAGCCTAAACGTGGTTTCCCTCCGAGGTATTACGTTCGACCCTCAGGAGGTTGGGGAAGACGTGGTGCTCTTGATGCCTTCGGAATGAACCGGGGAGGACTCGTGCGGGTAGCTACCCCTCGAGGAATTTATAATGATACTCGTGTGGGTTAATAGCCCCTCGAGGAATTTACTAATAGATGGTTAGGGTCTGCAGGCTCTTCCATCACCGAAGGGGAGGATTGAATGTGATTTCTGTTTTGTATAATGTAATGTAATGTAATGAGAAGTAACGGTAGATGCTCGTACTCACCGAGCTTAATGAAATGGTTGGATTATGGAACGGGAATAGAGCCTTTGATAATGTAATGTACACGTATAGGATAAGTAATGTTATTTGAAATGTTTGGTATGAAAAACCTATTCCCGGTTCATAACCTTTACGTTTTACGTGCTTTGCTCTATTATGTATAGTGTGTGGGTGTGCATTAGCCCCCTCACTCAGTCGAGATATGACTGACACTTCTCCTTTTCCCACTTTTAGTTTGCAGGTCTTTTGGGCACGAGCTAGGCGGAGAAGTGGGTCGTTCGAGTCTCACTTTTGGGTTTAGGTCGTGCTAGGTGCATTGCATTCATTTTGTCTTGTATTTAATGAATTGATCATGTTATGAAGTTTATGTTGGAAATACGAATAGTTTTGACTTCGTATATTTGATCACCATGTATATGTTAATCTTGTAATTTTATATTTCTAGAACTCCTTGCTTCCGCTATTTGTTTATTTATCACGCGCTCTGAGTTTGTTTTAGCTCCGCCTAGCCTAGTGAGTGTGTGGTCTCCCGTTCGCTTAGACTTGGGCTCGTGTATGGACTTCCCATTTCATATGCGGGTTCGGGTTTGGGTGCGGGGGATGTGGTGGCCCGCGCTCCGGGTGCTACATTCGAAACTCATGCAAGTGAACCCGAAAATACGAAAAGAATATATATTCATATACAAGACACGTATAAGTCCAACATATTAAATTTGCACGAAATTTCGGTATCAATTTATATAAAAACGAAGCACTTAAATGTCACTCATAAGCAATGCAATCATAAAATCCATAACATTACAAATAATATAAAATTTAATTCGTATATAATATATTATAAATAATAATTCATGCATGAATTATGATTTTAATGAATTGCATGAGTTCATGAAAATATATTAAACAACTCGTACCACAATTAATATCTGTACGGCCGAAAAGTCGGGGAGTCACAATTCATGACTACTTAGAAATGAGTTATTATGCCGTAGATACTTAAACTTGAAACTTTTGTAATTTAAAGTTTAATTACTTACATTAAATGTGTCTACTGTGCGATATATGAATTATATGAAATTGTTTGCTTTGATTTACCCGATCCTTGTTCTTTGAAAACGAGCATGCTATTCTTGATAACGTAGAAATAATTTACCGTGCTATGTATGATTTAATTGGCCACCCTTGCAAATAAGAAATGATTTAATTGCACAAATATGAATTGGATATGCAATGAGTAAAGTAATATGAAATAATTTAAATTGCTTTGTCTTTCGATTTCTCTTAATTGCATTAATTGTGCACATGAATATGTTCTAATGTGTAATATGATTTCATTAAATTATATAATGTTTTGCCTGAAATTAATATTAATTTGAATCTTGCTTATGTGATTTCATCCCTTAAGTGGTTAAGCATTGTCGTGCGTCTCTGTATGGTTGTCTGAGTCTGAGTCTGAGCAATGTGTTGTGTTTCGTGTGTCCAGTTGGTTCAGGTGCACCCGGGGTGGTGTCAAGTGGGTCGTGCATGTTCCGGGCTGGACCATTTATTGTGTCTTCGGCTGTGTTTGGTACCAGGTGAGGCTAGCATATAGTTATACCCTATTGTAATGTGCTCGTTTTCGAATACATGCGGTTTATAAGCCTTATGTATATGTAGATATGTGCGAAGTACGTATTCTGCTGGTTTTGTCATTTGATTTAATTTGAAAAGTACAAAACGCTATTTATGAGCCTATGTATGGTTAGTCTTAGTTTTGTTGTGATTTCGAGGTCAGTGTGTGTGATATGTACGTGCGATATGATAAGTACGATATGCATGGAATATGTCTGTCTGTCTGTCTGTAGCGGGGTTTGAACTTTTGAAACTTTAAACTTTTGAACTGTCACTCCCAGGTCCGTGGGCCCATTGGACGCGAGCGCAAGTCTCCAAGCCCACCGAGTATAACCTGAAATTGGGCCTGAACCACTGCCCAAAAGGGATATCCATTGGTTATACTTGGACTCTTTAACTTATCTACTGAACTTAATCCTTATACTTTCCCGATGTGGGACAGGGATGTCACATGAACAATATGAACTGGGCCCCGGAGATTTGCATAAAAGAGCCCCGGGACGGCATTAGGCTGTCGGGTTACTCCCGAGTGCAGTCTCCATCTGTCTGAAAGGATCAACCCGAAATCCCCCAGGAGATTAGTGGAGGATGGAGCCCTGAGGGTTTGAGAAGCATTGAGCACTCCGCTCGACTGTTTGTGGATGGTTAGGGTATGTACAACCCTTCCATCACCCGAAGAAGAGGAATGTATGTCTCACTTTGATTTATGTTTGACTCTGAATTTAAATATGATCTGAGGAGTTGGTTGGAATTTGAACTCGTACCCGCCGAGTGTTCTGTCTATCTGTTGTAAGTTCGTGAAACGGGGTAGATTCTTAAATTAAGATAAAATTTGGTATACTTTTCAACTAATTAAATATGCTCCGATATGTGTGCTAAGTCTGTATGAATTTGAACGAATGTTTTGATCAGTCTATAAGTTAAGTTTTGTTTATTCTGTTTTGATAAGCCATCCTATATATTTATTATCACGAGCAAATGTTTTGGCGTCCAAAAAGTAATCCCGAATTCACGAACATTTAATTTGGAACGTGCTGTGCTCTATATATATATAGGTGTGTGTGGGTAGCCCCTCACTCAGTCTTTGGACTGACCCTTCCCCTTTTATGTTTTTAGTTGCAGGTTCACGTTTTGGAGTTCCAGCTAGGCGGCTTTGAGTCGGGTCTGTCGAGTCTGTGTCTGTCTGTTTAATTTGTTAAGTACTTTGTTTCGAATTGTGTAGGAAACTATGTATATGGTATATTTTATGCAGGTTTGTACTTATGATTTGAATGTATGGAATTCGGTATAGGTTAGGACAGGTGCTCGGATTAGATGAAGCCGTTGTGATTTTATGACTATTCGGGACAGGTTAGGACAGGTGCTCGGAATAGATGAACCCATTGTGATTTTATGATTATTTGGGACAGGATAGGACAAGTTTTCTTGATTAGTTGAACCCGTTTAGCTGATGTTCATTTAAGTATTTGATAATTCGTATTTTTGTATCGCTTCCGCATTCAGGTTTTGCATATTTTCATTTGTACAGGGTTTAGGTACCGCCTATCCTAGGTTGGATTTTTTGTTTGTTACCCGTTCGCTGTGACTTGGTGCGTGTGCAGACCTTCCGTTTCATACACGTGTCAGGTCATAATGCGGGGGTGTGGTGCCCCAGCGCTTAAGGTGCTACATGTCTTATCCAATTTTTTTATCCCGAAACCATCCACTTTCGTCTTTATCCCACTCTATCAATCTAAAATGTTCTTCTTCAACTTTGTTCGATAGGGCTTTGATTGAAGTAATAGTGGAAGTATTAAACGGGGCGAAATCCTAGCAAGTAAACACTAAAACGATGTGTGTTGGATTAAGGTGCTAAGTGCATGTAGTAGATATTTTAAACAAAGGAAATGCAACATCAAGGCACATAATTCAACAAAGAAATATGCAACAATAATTTAACAATTAGAATATTAAAAGGCATACAGTAAGAATTTAAATAACTAATTGTGATGCATGATGCACGTGCTATGAATGCATTTAACCTGACACCATAGTGATGGCTTTAACACGACATCCTGTCCTTTGATCTCTAGTTTGCGAGAATTGGTTGTACGATTGAACATTATTCAACTATTAATGATGTTTTCCTATCCTCGCTTGTTTCCTTGTATCATCATGTCCCAAAGTCCCAAGAAGATGACCCGATTTGGATTCTTCAATGCTCCTTGCTATATTTGCTTTGCATCCATTCATTGACCAACGATTGTGGCCGTATCCATTAAGCTTTTGTACTTGACCCCGTTACGAAACCATATCATTGACGTTCTCCCTTTCGTACATGTAGTTGGGAAGCTTTTAACACATCTTAGATATGCTCCCGAACCCTTGAGTCTTCCCGATTTGGCCTTCCATTTTGATTACCTTCTTCAAACTCATGTATCCTTTAAGTTGGTGATTCGGGTCCCCACAATGCACTTATGTTGATAATCTTCTAGATTTGTAGGGGGATGCAATTAGTGAACTCTTGTATGGTCAAAACCTCCTATCACGATATTAAATAATGAAATGTAGCTCCATTTTGGGTAGCCCTAAAGGTTCAACACCCGACTTTCAATTTCCATAATCCCATAATCTCTTTATTAGTTTGATAGGAGAAAGTTGTAGTTGAGGTTGCGGTAGATTTAATAGCGTGGTAATAATCTAAAATCAAAAACTCAACTCAAGAATAAATGCATATGGATTAGTATATCCTTATGGCACATAGTTAGACCATAAACACAAATAAAATGCAAAGTGCAACACATAAAGCAACGAATTTAAAAGTAAATGACATACAAGTAATTTCCAACAGTTTGTAAAAATTAACTATGAAAATTCAATGCAATGCACACGTTGACAAGTTGTTCCTATGCCGTACGACCTAAACTGACTCAATCATGACACGAGAACTCCGGTTTTGCAACCTGGAGCTCTGATTCCACTTAAGGATGTAGCACCCGAGCGCGTGACGCCACATCCCCTGCACTAAGACCCGACCCGCATATGAAATGGGTAATCCATACACGTAACAGATCAGAGCAAACGAGGACTCACTTACTCGCTATGCTAGGCGGGAGCTAACTTCGAAACCAAATAAGCACTCCAATGACACAATTGCACGTGTTGAAGCAAAACATAAGATCAATCACAAATATAAGCAATAAGTGACCGGTTCAACTAGCATAGATACCTAATCCCGAAATTTCATACATAAATCATAAATCATAATTTACGGGTTCAAACTGTCCCTAGAAGCCTGTCCCGAATTCATAATAATATAAAAATAACAATTATACATTCCTTGTATAACTCATTCAATTTACAAAATACGTGTGAAGTGACTCAGACTTCACCCCAAAACTCGACAGACTCGAATTCCCGCCTAGCACTCCAAACCTATACTGAAACAAAGCCGGGTTCAGTCTTTAAGAGACTGGTATGTATAAAACATGGCTTAATATAATAATATTTCAGGAAATAAACATACACACACATGCAATCTATAATCCCATATGAGGTTTTGAAATATTTCCCAAGTGGTTGAAAACAATGAAAACAACGCTTGGGATTATAACCATCAATTACTTCATTCATTACATTCATGAGGTCATTACGTGAGCCCGGCGAGTGGGGAAATTCTCCAACCTTCTCCTCGTGTGTGCAATATATATTCATTCATTACATTAGCGATCACACAACATTCATTCATTCATTTATAATCGTTCATACATAATAATTATACCTTTTTCCTCAAGTTACTGGACGGACTCGGCCAAAGCGCCGTCCACCCATTGATTACGGCTAGTGGGGTACATGAATCCCCAAAGGCCTCAGCTCCTATTCCTCGCTAATCTCCTAGTAAAGGCTGGTATCACCGTAGTTTAGTTGGAACTAGTGCAAAAGATCATCGTCGACCCTTGCCTCCCTGGATAGCCACATGCACCAAGTTCCTAGGCCCATGCTTGCATTCATGTTCTTGCCAAAAATCATTAGGAGAGGATACATAAAAGAAAAGGCTTTACGTTTGAAATCATTTACTCTTAAAAAGACTCGATATATATATATATATATATATATATATATATATATATATATATATATATATGTATGTATATATGTAATTTGGCTCAAACCTTGACATATTGGATATATCGGGTCGAGTTAACTAATAGTAGAGAAACCCACCTGTTACACCTTACCGAACAATACCAAAAGAAAGAAAGACTTGAAGATAGCCTATGAACCCGACACGTCTCCGCCCTGGAGAAAATCGTACAAGAAATAACACGGTGCATTCGTGAGACTCGAGACTCCATATGAACCATATATGATACACGGTAATGATTTAACATGATATGACATGCATAAGTAGTAACAATGTACTATAGGGATGTTCATGTGCACAATTAATGCCATTTAGACAAGTAAACAATTCAATCTTTCATTACACGAATAGATCGTGTCTGTTCATTATCATTTGTTCAATTCATAATACATGTTAACAATGCATAGAAGTCAATTTAAGGTGAAAGGAATCCATTAACACATAAAGAAAACAATGCAGCATTTAAACGTTCACATTTTCATTTCACCTTTACACATTGAATTCTCAGCATAAAATTCATAAACATATCAAAATATATCTTATATTATCAATTAATCAAGCATAAAAGTCCATCAAACCACATTCGGGGTTCGAGGAAGTGGAAGGAAAGCAAGAAAATGGATTTGAGTAAGTTTGGTGAAAGCTGACAGTTTTTCATATGTGCATGCTGAAGAAAATGGAACATATCTCAAGTTCTAGAAATTGGAATTAGGTTTTTTTTGTTGGATATGAAACTAGACAAATAGGGCTTTCCAAGGATATATAGCTTGAATTTAAGTTCAAACCGATGTGAAAATGGCGAAGTTTTGAAGTTGGATGAAAGCTGATTTTTGGTGAAGTGGCGACACCATAATGGATCGATTATATTTCACAATCAAGGGATGATTTTAAGGTGATTCTAATTGTAAAATTCTGTATACTTTAATAGGTTTAAGTGGTTAAAAATTCAGGTCAATCGGAGCTCATTTGGATAGGTAACGGAGAATGAAACCGAGACAGAAAAAGAATGAAAGGACAAAATGATAGACAAACATTACAAGAGCAAAAAGGGGGGTAACAAGGGTTACACTTTTCAAGGCAAAAATTTGTAACGGGGTTAGCAGAGGCATACGATTTTCCCCCAACAAAGGAACAAGGTAATGGGGGTTAAAAATTTTAAATACAAAAGGGTTAACGGGGGTTACTTGTAACGCCCCGACTTTTTGGTCGTACAGGTATGATGTCACGAGTGGGTTTAGATCGAGAGTTATGTGAATTATATGTGTTTTAATTGCAACGTGACTATTTAATTTAATAATTTCATGAATTAATTGCTATTATGTGACGTATATGACTTATATGATTTAATTGACAGTGTTATTTAAATTCGTTTCTAACGTGTTTATTTGGTAATTAACTGTTTTATTTTACTTATACACTTATTTGAAATTATATGAAATCCTTGGACTCAATCAAATTTTGATTTGGACTTCAATTGTTCCGTATTAAATCTCGGGACCCTAATTGAGCACTTAAATGGTTGAGGGACCAAAGAGCAAATTTTCGCTTTTCCCCTCTTGTGTTACACGAGATACACACACCCCTCACACCCCATTCTTATTCTTCCATTTTCTCCCCACATCAAAGCTCCAAACCCTTCCCCCTCCTTCCCTAAATTCGATCCAAGCAAGACCAAGGAGACAAGAGAATTTCTTCAAGATTTGGTCCAAGGATTCAAGCCCCAACCATTTATTCTTCTTCTCTCCCTTCTTGCTTCCAAGGTATATGTGGGTTTTGTGTATATATGTAGCACCCCGGACACGTGGAGCTGCCACACCCCCGCACTACAGGTCAATCCACATACGAAACGGCCAATCCGTACATGAACTAACCTGTAGCGAACGGGTGACAATGCAATAAAATGACAAGCTAGGCGGGATACTCGAACATGCGACATAATAAAGCGGAAGCATAATAGAACATTATCAACTATTTCCATTTATCCAATCACGACATTTGTCATCTTCCAAATAAAATATATTCTAGCTTACATATTGTAACGCCCCGACTTTTCGGCTATACAGGTATGACGTCACGAGTGGGTTTAGACTGAGAGTTATGTGACATTTATGTGTTTTAATTGTTAAGTGATCGTTTAACATATTAATTTCGTGAACTAAATTGCTATCATGTGACTAATATGACTTAGATGATTTATTTGATTATGTTATTTGAATTTGCTTATAACATGCTTACTTGCCAATTAAATATTTATTTCACTTGTGCACTTATTTGAAATTATATGAAATCCTTGGACTCAATCGAACTTTTAATTGGACCTCAATTATTCACCAACCAAACTTTCGGGACCCAATTGGAGCTTTTAAATTGTAGAAGGACCAATGTGTGATTTTCCCTCTTTCCTTCCCTCTAATTCACGATCAAAGCCCCCCACCCCCCCCCCCCCCCCCCAAATCCATTCTTCTTCTTTCATTTCTTCTATCAAAAGAAAGGCTCCCAACTCCTTTCCTCTTCTCCTTCTTTGATCGGACCATCAAGCAAGCAAGGAGACAAGAGATTTCTTCAAGCTTTGGCCCAAGAATTCAAGCTCCAACCATTTCTTCTTCTTCTCCATCCTTTTCCTCCAAGGTATAAGTGTATATATATGAGTATGTTGGGTGATAACTAGGGTTGGGGAATTCTTGCTTTATAACTTGAATCTTTGGGTGTATATGCATGAATAGATGATAATCTTTGAATCCTAAGCTTGATTGTTGATATTCTTGGGGCAAGAAGGTGTATATATATGTGCACATATATGTGGGTTTATGAATTTAGGTGTTTTAATTTGCCCTAAACTTGCATTTGATGTTTCTACTTGGTATACTACATGTTTTAAGTGATTTGGGTTGAGTTTTGAGGTGTTTTGGTGATTTTGGTCTTCTCCCGCGTTTGCGCCCTGTTTTCAGCGTTTTTTTTTTGCCCCTGACCTGAATCCCCTGTTTTGGCCTGAGATTGTTTTGCTTTGTTCTCCCTCATACGAACTCGGATTGACCTGACTTATGAACCCACGGAAACCTATTGAAGTCTAGAACATCCTCAAATTCGAATCATCTTAATATCTTTTTCCATTTATGAGATATGATCAATTCATTTTGGTGTCGCGACTTATTCGACAATCTGCGTTCGTCCAACTTCAAACCTATGCCATTTTCACCTCGCTTTGAACCATGATTCGTGCCACATATCCTTGAAAACCTCTATGTGTCTAGTTTCACCTCCAACAAGCAAAACTTAATTCCAACTTCTCAAACTCAAGATATACCCATTTTTGTACAGCTTGCACTTTTCCAAAAATTGTCAACTTTTCCTAACTTTTGCAAAACTTTGCCAAAACTCGTTCTATCGCCTTCCTTGCACCTCCTCGACTCCTTATGTGACTTATATGCATTATAGACATGTCTAATTGATTCATATGCATTGTTAACATGTATTGTAATATATTATGAATTGAATGATTGAATCATTTATGTGTTTAAATGGCTTTATTGGTGTGTACGAACATGATTACATCAACTCATGACATTTATGATCCCTTGCATATTGAATCATGACATAGAATTTCACGAACACCTCATGTTAATGCCGTGCGTTCTAATTGGTTTCATATTGAGTCATTTCTCACGAGTTCACATTATGTCTTTCTCTTATACAGTTCATCTCCAGGGAGGAGATATCGTAATCAATTGGCACACGGCCTAGTTTGTATCCTTATATCGTCATGTTCCAGGTGAGGGTGTTTTCGTTCTAGTTACATATTAAACCCTACAACCTTATGTGACAAGCTTTGGCCAAAACCTTATGTATATATATATGTTACTTTTGAAGTAGAGTCATCGAGTAAACTTTGATCGAGTAAACCCTTTTCTAATAAATTATGAAATATGTTATGTTTTCATGAATGGGAACATTTTGGCGAGAACATGAATGAATGCACGGGCCCAGGATCTAGCACATGTGGCTACCCGGGGAGGTAAGGGCTGACGGTCATCCCATGTGCTAGTCCCAACCATTTAACAGAGACCGGACCTCGCTAGGAGATTAGCGTGGAATGGTAGCTGAGCGCCCTTGGGGGATTCATGTACCCCCCTGGGTCAATGCATGAGGTGGCCGGGTCTTGCAAGCCCGTCCACCACCCGGAGGAAGAAGGTTGGAACTTATTTTATGTCAATGTTTATGTTATGATTGTTATGCACCGTGCGGGAAGGCCGGTACACGGATCGCCCAAACGCCTATATCTTATGTTATATGGCTTGCATGTATTATAAGATATTGCATGATCACGTATTCAATGTATTAATGATATTTGTCGTACACGGTCGGAGTTTGGTTGGAGATGATGCACGCTCACTCGCCGAGCCTTTATGATTATGTATGAATTATGAACATAACAAATTTAATATGAATTAGTCATAAAGTCCGAGCATTACTTGTTAATTTCTTGCCCTTCGTGGGAACTATCTTTGAATAAAATCTTGCTCGGGATTTATGGCTTGCATGCGCATGTTTCTATAGTATATGTATCGCTCCTGCTCTCTCAGTCTTCTAGAGACTGACCCCTCTTTCCCACTTCTCAGTTTCTTGCAGGTTTTGCTAGGCGGAGGTCAAGTTTTACTTCTTTTGTTAGATCACTTGTACACTCGAGTCACATCTTACATTATTATGTTCTAATTGGATATTCCTATGTAATTGGGCCTTTGTGCTAGTTATGAAATTATTGGATATTGATTCGGGACAGGTTGTGTGCTTAGTTGAACCCGTTGTTAGGATGCATGATGGATTTAATTTTATGTATTGGAAATTCGGGCTTGTAGCCTTTGTTGAAATCTATGAATTGCATATTAATGCTTCCGCACAGCCTTTTGATTATATGGTATGGGGTTAGTTTTCGCCTAGCAAGGTTGTTTTTGTTTTGTCACCCGTTCGCTATGGGTCCGGTTCATGCTGAACTATCCATTTCATGTGTGGACTAGACTTATAGTGCGGGGGATGTGGCGCCTATCGTCCCGGGTGTTACATTCTTAAGTGGTATCAGAGCCCCAGGTTGCAAAACCTGGGCTCTCGTGTCATGTCGTGTCAGGTGTAGGTCGAACGGCTTAGGAACAACATGTCAACGTGTGCATCGCATTGATCATGAGCATTGTTATTGAAATTTGACATGGAAAAACTTATTATTAAATGTGTTTGACTTAAAATTTTGTTAATTTATGTGTTACATTTTTCATTAATACTTGCTCTTGGTGCTAATTGTGTGTCATATGCACGTACTAACGGGCATGCATTATATTTGAATTGAATTGTGAATTGTAGGATATTAATATAACCTCAAACCACGGCCAATCCTCAAAACCACAACAACTTGCAACGGGCTCTCTCTAAAGTGTGGATGTTTGCTTCGGATATTTAGAATAATACGGGTAATCGGTGACCCTTATGATAAGATTATAGGTTGAGAGTTCGAGCTCAAAGGGAATTAAAGTTTGGGTGAAGATTTTGAATGAATGAAGTAATAGTACGAGGTTGTGATGTTTATATCCACAAAATAAACACCTACCTCTTTATATCGCGAAGGGAGTCGATCAACCGGGCATGAGATTCATTTAATTCAAGAAGGAGGCGAAATCAATACTTGAAGGTATCAAATGTTTACAACATCCGGGTTTAGAAGACCAAAGAAGAAAACTTGAGTTGAAAGAAATGATCCGAATTGAAGCTAAAGACCGAGAAGCTTAATTATGGAAAAAGGGAATTTATAATTTTTAAAATAAAGAGGAATTTGGTGTAAAGAAATATGTCGAGATACTTAGGGTTTTGGAATGAGGCTAGTGGAAGAAGCTAGAGACCACTTCACTTTAAGAATTACAAAAGGATGACCAAGATACTCGAATCAACCACTAAATTCGTCAATTCAACCCGGAGTGAGAATGAAAGCATCCGATCTTGGAAAGTTTATGAAGTTGCTCGACCACGAGAAATTCTTTAAGGCTAGAGCGAGAAGGTTTTGGTCAAGATAACAATTGCGGTAAAGAATCGGATAAGAGATGAGTGAGATACTTTGGATGCTAAAATAAGTCTTAGATTGGGTTGGAGACCAAACAATTTTGGATTCATGAAGGTGACAAGTAGAGGAACCAAGCAACGGCATAATCCCTATAAATCTATGGGAAGTCAAGGTACCCAAACTGATATTCAAGTTTGATAACTTGATCGAAACGGAACACTAAGATCATACAATCATGGAAGCCAAATCCATTCACTTTTATGAACTTAAGAAGAAGGAAATATAGAGACTATGATTAAGGTGACGACTATGGTGGAAATCCTACAATTTGGGATCGAAATTTGGGGAGACTAGCGCTACCGATTTCGTGAATGTGAAAGGATTGGAGTTTAATGAAAACTTTGGATTTGGGGCCTCACAAGAGGATTAAGGAAGTAAAAAGGAACTTGGAAATTGGCATTTGGGAGGATTGAGGTATCAAGATGTTCGGGTATAGAAAATTGGAATTTAATAGCAAACACGGACCTTGGAAACATGGATGGATGCAAGGAGAATTAAGGAAGTTAGAAGACCGTGGGTAAGCAAGAAGTGGCTGATGAACTCAAGGTCAAAGGATCAAATTGTCAAGCTAAAAGCTTACCACCATGGTGACAGGTTTAATATATTCATGGCACGTGCATCATACTTCGCTTTAAATTAATTACTCTTCTATATTTCTATATGTGTGCATACATCTTTACATTAAATACTTGCTCTAATGTGTTGCATCCTTATATGTTGGCTATGTGCATTGGCATCTTAATCCAACATGCATGGTTTAGTGTTTACTTGATAGGAACTTTCTCCACTCCATTCCTCAAGTGTTACTCCGACCGAGCCGCATCCGATTTGAGATAAGAGGACAATTGGATTGCAAAGTGTGTGGAACAAAAGGAAAGAGGAAATATCGAGGCTCGGGAAAACAGAGCTTGAGGGTAGGATAGAAGAAGTAGGTTGTTATCTCTACCAAAATCACTTCAACGTAAATATGAATAATGTCACCGGACACGTAGCTTGACTAGGACCTTTATACCAAGAAAGCTGAAGTTAAGAAGTTGGGAATCCCATATTCCATAAGTGATAGAACAAGTTCAAAGGGTTGAGATAGAATCTCTTAAGGGGGAGAGCCGACCCAGAAGAATGATAGTTGGTAACTTCAGTTGAAGAATCAACCTCGTTGATTTCTTGTTATGAGACTTCCAAGTTAAATCTTCCAAGATTAAAAGGATCATAGATAGCATAACGTGTCTTCAACTTGGAGACATGGGACTGTGAAAGAATTTTAAGAATTGGCAAGGAAAGTATTGGGTAAAAGGGAAGCTAATCGGATCATCATATTCCATGATAAATGAAGTTAGAATCAACTCACGTGATGAAAACAAGAGTTACTTTGGAAGAGGAATACTTAGAAGGAAAACACACAACATGAAAGATGGGTTACCATCTCGTCGGGCTTTTTCCAGGATTAACCGGGGAAGTTATTGGGATTGGAGAATGGAAATTGAGCTACTAAAGATTAACTCAAGTATTCAAGTTGGAGGTTAGAACTTGAGCATTTAAAGGCTAACTTGAACAACTAAGAAGGTCGAATACTAATCGAGGTGGACAACGAGCTAATTGGGTAACGATCAAGTACACACTAAAAATTTGAGCTTCGGACTATGGTGTTTAGAGACGGCAAGAGAAAAGATTATGTGATGAAGATCGGGTGGTTATTTAAGTATTGAGTACATCGGGGATTGCAATGCCTGACACTATGGAAGGAATCAAGTGTTGAATCGGATCACTACAATATAAGATTCTCGAGCGTCAGTGAACGGTACATTTAGCATCCATGGCATATACATACATACAACTTTATTTCGAATAATTTTATGATGCTAAGTGCTTGGATTACTTGTTGTATTAACTGTTCTTGTATGATTGATTCTCGATGTATTTGATAACTCCTACTTGTTTCTTGTGTGGTTGTGACATGATTGTTTATTTAATTGTTGTTTTGAGAGTTTGAGAGTTTCTCGTTCTTTTTCTGTTTGAGAGACGGGGTTCTCTCGTTGTTGTTTGAGAGATGGGGTTCTCTCGTTGTTGCTTATGAGAGACGGGGTTCTCTCCTTGTTGTTCGAAAGACAGGGCTCTTTCATTACTTGCTACCTGATTAGACTTTCGAGTGCTTAGGCTTCGGTGAGTTAAGGGTCGTGATTTAGCAACAATTGAAGACCCCTTGTTGCTTGAAGACCTTTTCCGAACTAATTCCTGACGGGGAGTTGCTAACCCGCATGGGATGAACACGGGAAAGTTTACGCAAAGTTCAGAATCAAGGCAGTGGACCTGGGGACAGGTCCTTCTTAAGGGGGAGAGGTTGTAACGCCCCGACTTTTCGGCTATAAAGGTATGACTTCACGAGTGGGTTTAGACTGAGAGTTATGTGACATTTATGTTTTTCAATTGTTAAGTGATCGTTTAACATATTAATTTCGTGAACTAAATTGCTATCATGTGACTAATATGACTTAGATGATTTATTTGATTATGTTATTTGAATTTGCTTATAACATGCTTACTTGCCAATTAAATATTTATTTCACTTGTGCACTTATTTGAAATTATATGAAATCCTTGGACTCAATCGAACTTTTAATTGGACCTCAATTATTCACCAACCAAACTTTCGGGACCCAATTGGAGCTTTTAAATTGTAGAAGGACCAATGTGTGATTTTCCCTCTTTCCTTCCCTCTAATTCACGATCAAAGCCCCCTCCCCCCCCCCCCCCCCCCAAATCCATTCTTCTTCTTTCATTTCTTCTATCAAAAGAAAGGCTCCCAACTCCTTTCCTCTTCTCCTTCTTTGATCGGACCATCAAGCAAGCAAGGAGACAAGAGATTTCTTCAAGCTTTGGCCCAAGAATTCAAGCTCCAACCATTTCTTCTTCTTCTCCATCCTTTTCCTCCAAGGTATAAGTGTATATATATGAGTATGTTGCGTGATAACTAGGGTTGGGGAATTCTTGCTTTATAACTTGAATCTTTGGGTGTATATGCATGAATAGATGATAATCTTTGAATCCTAAGCTTGATTGTTGATATTCTTGGGGCAAGAAGGTGTATGTATATATGTGCACATATATGTGGGTTTATGAATTTAGGTGTTTTAATTTGCCCTAAACTTGCATTTGATGTTTCTACTTGGTATACTACATGTTTTAAGTGATTTGGGTTGAGTTTTGAGGTGTTTTGGTGATTTTGGTCTTCTCCCGCGTTTGTGCCCTGTTTTCAGCGTTTTTTTTTGGCCCCTGACCTGAATCCGCGAGGGTGGATTTTTCCTTTTGGAAAAATCCACGGGGGTGGATTTGAGGCAGAAACTTTGGACCATCACCTGTTTTGGCCTGAGATTGTTTTGCTTTGTTCTCCCTCATACGAACTCGGATTGACCTGATTTCTGAACCCACGGAAACCTATTGAAGTCTAGAACATCCTCAAATTCGAATCATCTTAATATGTTTTTCCATTTATGAGATATGATCAATTCATTTTGGTGTCGCGACTTCTTCGACAATCTGCGTTCGTCCAACTTCAAACCTATGCCATTTTCACCTCGCTTTGAACCATGATTCGTGCCACATATCCTTGAAAACCTCTATGTGTCTAGTTTCACCTCCAACAAGAAAAACTTAATTCCAATTTCTCAAACTCAAGATATACCCATTTTTGTACAGCTTGCACTTTTCCAAAAATTGTCAACTTTTCCTAACTTTTGCAAAACTTTGCCAAAACTCGTTCTATCGCCTTCCTTGCACCTCCTCGACTCCTTATGTGACTTATATGCTTTATAGACATGTCTAATTGATTCATATGCATTGTTAACATGTATTGTAATATATTATGAATTGAATGATTGAATCATTTATGTGTTTAAATGGCTTTATTGGTGTGTACGAACATGATTACATCAACTCATGACATTTATGATCCCTTGCATATTGAATCATGACATAGAATTTCACGAACACCTCATGTTAATGCCGTGCGTTTTAATTGGTTTCATATTGAGTCATTTCTCACGAGTTCACATTATGTCTTTCTCTTATACAGTTCATCTCCAAGGAGGAGATATCGTAATCAATTGGCACACGGCCTAGTTTGTATCCTTATATCGTCATGTTCCAGGTGAGGGTGTTTTCGTTCTAGTTACATATTAAACCCTACAACCTTATGTGACAAGCTTTGGCCAAAACCTTATGTATATATATATGTTACTTTTGAAGTACAGTCATCGAGTAAACTTTGATCGAGTAAACCCTTTTCTAATAAATTATGAAATATGTTATGTTTTCATGAATGGGAACGTTTTGGCGAGAACATGAATGAATGCACGGGCCCAGGATCTAGCACATGTGGCTACCCGGGGAGGCAAGGGCCGACGGTGATCCCATGTGCTAGTCCCAACCATTTAACAGAGACCGGACCTCGCTAGGAGATTAGCGTGGAATGGTAGCTGAGCGCCCTTGGGGGATTCATGTACCCCCCTGGGTCAATGCATGAGGTGGCCGGGTCTTGCAAGCCCGTCCACCACCCGGAGGAAGAAGGTTGGAACTTATTTTATGTCAATGTTTATGTTATGATTGTTATGCACCGTGCGGGAAGGCCGGTACACGGATCGCCCAAACGCCTATATCTTATGTTATATGGCTTGCATGTATTATAAGATATTGCATGATCATGTATTCAATGTATTAATGATATTTGTCGTACACGGTCGGAGTTTGGTTGGAGATGATGCACGCTCACTCGCCGAGCCTTTATGATTATGTATGAATTATGAACATAACAAATTTAATATGAATTAGTCATAAAGTCCGAGCATTACTTGTTAATTTCTTGCCCTTCGTGGGAACTCTCTTTGAATAAAATATTGCTCGGGATTTATGGCTTGCATGCGCATGTTTCTATAGTATATGTATCGCTCCTGCTCACTCAGACTTGTAGAGACTGACCCCTATTTCCCACTTCTTAGTTTCTTGCAGGTTTTGCTAGGCGGAGGTCAAGTTTTACTTCTTTTGTTAGATCACTTGTACACTCGAGTCACATCTTACATTATTATGTTCTAATTGGATATTCCTTTGTAATTAGGCCTTTGTGCTAGTTATGAAATTATTGGATATTGATTCGGGACAGGTTGTGTGCTTAGTTGAACCCGTTGTTAGGATGCATGATGGATTTAATTTTATGTATTGGAAATTCGGGCTTGTAGCCTTTGTTGAAATCTATGAATTGCATATTAATGCTTCCGCACAGCCTTTTGATTATATGGTATGGGGTTAGTTTCCGCCTAGCAAGGTTGTTTTTGTTTTGTCACCCGTTCGCTATGGGTCCGGTTCATGCTGAACTATCCATTTCATGCGTGGACTAGACTTATAGTGCGGGGGATGTGGCGCCTATCGTCCCGGGTGTTACACATATCAATACATTATCATCTCCTAAAATAAATAACATATAACCATAAACATGATTTTCTCGAACAATAAATAAACAATCAAATAAATGCACCGTGTATGACTCAACTCTAACAACTGGACTCGACTCACTTCCCGCCTAGCACGCACCTGCAACAACCTGAAAAGTGGAGGCGTCAGTCTGTGAAGACCGAGTGAGGGGTTTATATACATATTAGCACAGATAACATGCAAGTCATATTCTCGGGTAAAGATTTATAAAAGATAATATACAAGTTCAATAATAATATAGTTTCGCCCGAGAATACAACTGTCAATATTAAATACTTGTTCTTTCATGCAATCGATGAACATGCTTGCTTGCTTGTTAATCATTAGGTGATCATGCAATCAATACATGGCTCGCTTGTAACACGATAGGGTTTGTTCCTCCTGTGGTTGGACGGACAACCACCAGCCCTAAGACTAGCCCAGCGCCCTCACTAAGGAGAACCTGACCAGGAGAACACAGGTACACGATAGGGCTTTGTTCTTCCTGTGGTTGGACGGACAACAACCTGCCCGAAGACCAGCCCAGTGCCCTCACTAAGGAGGACCTGGCCAAGAGAACACACGTACACGATAGGGTATTGTTCTTCCTGTAGTTGGACGGACAACCACCAGCCCGAAGACCAGCCCAGCGCCTTCACTAAGGAGGACCTGGCCAGGAGAACGCATTTACTTGCTTTCATGAACATGACATGCTTGATTCGTGAACAATAACATACTTGAAATGATAAGTGATTTCATGAAATTATAACTATAAATACCTTTGGCCAAAAAGTCACGTAAAGGTTATACGGGTTCTATATAACTTGAAATTAAACCTCACCTGACAGGCGACACACGACTCTTGAATGCGTGAACGTGCTCATGATCCACAATCTCCGCCCTGGAGAATAACTAGACAAGAAACGGGACAATGTACGTGCATGAGACCACAATTCAAGCATATTATTCCATATAACACGCACGGCATGATCATGTACGAGACATCGAGCAATAAACAATGTGGCATCTAAATATCACGTTTTGACATGTAATCAATAATATAATCACAAATTGGGGTCAATTAATCCATTGGAATTGGATTCCAAAATCTCAAGTTTATGCAGAATGTATTCTTCTATCAGTGGGGTGGGAACGGCCGTTCCAGGTTTTAGTTCAAAGTGGGAAGGGCCATTCCCGCCTCCCTGAAGATGGGAACGGGCGTTCCCGTCTGTGAGACAAAGTGGGAACGATCGTTCCCGTCCTCACCGCCATGCACAATATTCAAATAAATGGGAACGGTCGTTCCCCAAACACAAAGGGAACGGGAAGGGCCGTTCTCGCTACGCAGGTATTACAGAAACAGAGGATGAAGCAGGGGAGCTTCGAACCATAACCCAAAACCATCCTATACTCCATGAAATTAATACTCAAGCACATAAATCATGCAAGAAGCGTACCTAAGTACTTCTAGTTTAATAAAATCCAATATAAACATTTGTTTCATGCTTGATCATGCCAAATTCATCAATCCAACCTATAAGCATCCCCTAAGCAATCAAGCTCCAATCTTCATGATTTCAAGTGGTAAATACATAAATCACTCCCACATCATAATATATGCTTCATATAAGCTCATGGAATGAAAAGGAGTCTCAACCCTAGCTTCACATGTAGGTTCAAGAACTCACATATACGCTTATATATACCTTGAAGTGAAAATAGATGGAAGAAGATGATGAACATGGATGCTTGAGCTTGAATCATGGAATTCTTTAGCAATTTCTAACTTGAAGATGATGATTTCTCAATTTCCCTTTCTTCTTGAGTGAATGCCGAGAGAGAGGATGATGATTGTTTTTGTTGGAATAAAAATGAGGATGGAAGAAGAATGAAGAAGCATGTACCGTGATATATTTGGGGAAAAATGCATTATTTATGATTTAATCCTCCAATTTCCATAAGTTATGCAATTGAGTATACCAAGTTTGGAAAAGATCAATTAGGTCCAAAAGGTTTTCATGCAATTGGGTCCTTAAAGAAAAGGAAATGAGCAATTAAGGACAATTATGCAATTAATACAAATTTGGACAATTAATTCATGTAACAATTAAATTCCATTTATACAAGAATTGTCAAATTGAAATGAATATCATATAATTTTCACATAATCATGTTGAACGCAATTTATAGAAATTAATATAACACACATAAATTAAATAAACGAAAATAATAAAATAAAGTCCTAACACTCGAAACCCACACATGTCGAGCGTACCTGACTGTCTCAAAATCGGGGCGTTAGAACTCTCTCCCCCTTAAGAGAATCCGTCCTCGGATTCCTTGTCCTGAATTCCTGGAATTTAATTGGCTCTTACGTGTTCATCCCATGCGGGTTAGCTACTCCCCGTCAGGGATTAGTTCGAAAGAGGTCTTTAATCCACAATATCCTCCCATGTGTGAATTCACGACCCTCAACTTTTCGGAATCTAACACTCGAAAGAAAATCTAACCTTCCACTAGAACAACTTGACAAGTAGTTGAAATTACTGAGAGTGCCCCGTCTCTCAAACAATTAACGAGAGAACCCCGTCTCCCGAGCAAGTAACAAGAGAGCCCCGTCTCTTGACAACACTGAGTGAATCCCCGTGTCTCACGCACTTAGATAAAATTTGCAAGTAACACACAAGAATCAAATAAAATTATTACTTATGCAACTGTTAGTTCACATAAACAGTTAATAGTAAACAATGAATCGTATACAAGAATGGCAGATAATAATAAACAGATAGTAATAAAATAATGATGCACGTGGTATGCATGATTAAGTGTACCGTTCACCGAGGATTGAAGTTCCGGTGTTGAAATAACTCGGTTGAATTCTTGATTCTTTTAGTTGCGATTTCTTTCCCGCTTTGTACCAATACGGTTCGATATTCCCATCTCTGATAACCATCTCTGCCCTTGTGCTATTTTCTAACATAATCCGTAAATCATCATTAATCCCCACATCTTCAGACCTGTCTTAATTTCAGATCCCCTGGTTGTACCCTTCTCGCACTGATTCTCACATTCACCTTCCGGTTTTGGAATTAAAATAACCATGGTTTTCTGGTTAGAGATTAATTGTGCATTCAAGCTTAGAAGACTGACTTTGTATTTCAAGCAAGCTCTTATCCAACCAATAGAGAAAACAGGCGTTACCATTTCCCCGATCTCAGTAATTAAAGTAAACATTTTCCCGAAGTAACATTCTTGACTCCTTGTATGCAATCTGAAAGTTGAGCTCTTACTCCCTTAGTTAGCAATACGGCGAATATTTATTATAGAAGAGTCAAGGTTGTCATCCCGTGAGAGTAATTTAGCAAGCATATTGCATAGAAACCGAAAGAATCAGGTCCTAGTGAAACGTCTTCCTTTGACCCTTGAAATTTGATAACATACCCCACAATTCCACGAAATATCTTGAAAGAGAGGATCAATCAATCTTCCATCTTTCTGAAGTGTTCATGGTAAACTGGTATATTTATGAAGGTGACGGCGACAGCAGGGATGAGAGCACGGTGTGACATCACAGGCATCTCTAGGGTATAAGTAATAAATATTTACTACCAAAACTTGATATTGATTCCGGATATCACCCAAACTGAATCCTTTTCTATTTACTAAGTCAAATGATATCCTGAGGTTATCAGAGGATTGCGGAGGGTGTACCCACTTTCTTGGAAACGATAATGGAACAAAGGTACTGTCGATGATGGGACTTTCCTTTGTGTGAGAGGAAGGAAAGGTTTAGATAATTGCAAACTTCTTTCACAGGGTTCTGATAGAGGATTCCCGACTCTCCTGAATGTTGTGCAACTTCCGATTTAATTCATTCCCAGACCGGCTCTCCCCCTTAAGAAAATGAAAACTTTCTTATCCTTTAGCTTCATTCTGTCCTTTCCCACTTGCAAGCTTCTCTGCTGATTCAATTCCCGTAACCTTTTCTGTTGGAAAACACGAATCAGAAAGCAGTGGAATTTAAAAAATTTTCCCAACAAAAGGATCTTGAACTCGCAATCGTGTAACCAAATTCGTAAAGACAGGAAACTTACTTTTCTTTTGTTCTTTCTTGAAGCGTTTCAAGCCACCCAAGAACGCTCTTCTCGCGGCTTGATCCCCTCTCCTTGGTAAAGCTCAAATCTTCAAACTTCTAACTTGAAGTCTCCAGAGAAAGTCCACCAACTTGATCACAATCTAACTAGTAAGGATGCTAGTTCTCTAGTTAGTGTTTAGGCTTAACCTAGGGTTTAATTTAATCTTGGAGAAAGGAAGGTGTTCAACACATGAACCAAAAGAATTGTCAATTAGCTCTAAAGGGGAGCTCGAGCTCCCCTATATATAAGAGGGGAGTGCCGATCCAAATCCTTGTTGGACAAGGATTTGGTTCCTCTCTCTCCTATTACTTGATCATCAAGTATTTTCCAACTTTGACTTTGAATTCTAATTCAAGTCAACTTTTAAGAGAGCTAAAAATATCCAAACTATTTTTGGATAATTTTATACTTTATTTATTATAAAATAAATAACTTATTTTTATCTAATTAATTAATTCATAATTAATTAACTAGATTATTTTCTCCAAAATTAGACTTTCTTTTTAATTCAAAATTAAACCAAAGTCTATTAAATAATTAACTAATTAATTATTTAATATATATATAATATATATATATATATTCACGTGTGTGACACGTGTCACAAGGACACGTGTCACTCACGTGACCCACACGTGTGGCTTCACACGTGTGGAACCCTCTTGGCCCGATTAACTCGTTTAATCTTTTCCAAGCCTCAACTCATGTAATCAAGTTGTTGTGTGTGACCCTCTAGGTTCTCAATTCAATTAGCAGTGACCCTAATTAATTAATTCACTAATTAATTAATCAGTCCACAGATTAAACGACCATAGTCTAGCAACAGGTGTTTAACCCCTAGCTGAATTGGAATGTTCGGATTCGACAGAACCTTTAAGTCATTGATTCATGCGAGATACAATCCTCCTACTTACTATCTCTCAACCAAGATCTAGGGCAAGGGAATAATAAGAACCCTAATAATCCGGTCTTAAAGCTAAGTGCATTTCATATCCATTTGATCTCAATCCAAGAAACCCTTTTCTTGATGTCTTGATCTACTGCCTTGGCCAAGGACTCCATATGGCATATGAATGACTTACACAATAAGAGATCACCTTGCAAATGCAAGTGTAGGTCCTTTCTTGATTCTCATTCACTTTCATGAATCACTTGTGCAGCCCCAGCATAAGCCTTGAATCAGTTGTCTAAGGCGACACCCTTTAAAGCTTATACCTAAGACTACAGAGTTAACTCATAAAGTGACAAGGAACCTCAAGTCTAAGGATCAATTAATCACATCAATGACTCGTGAGATATTTCCTAATCTGGAAGTTTCCATTTCCTGAAATAGAAACTTCCTTTCCCATTTAGGAATGTTCTCACACGGGGCACCTCAGTGAACTTACTTATTAAAGTAAGCACCCTCATGTATCACGCACGTATCAACTATACACTTTGCACCTCCATGAAACAAGGTGGTAATTCTTAAGGGCGTGATGCCACAAGCAAGCCTTAGAGGAGTCAGGTTGATACTCCCACTGTCTGTAGGACTCATCGGCTTGGAGTATTTTACTAATCATGACTTATGTGATATAGGGCTCGTTTCATGAACCATTTCACCTAAATGGTAGAGTCCTAAAGTCATCAGGATTAGGGGAGTTCTCATACATGCACAACTAAAGTAAACGCATACCAAACAAGAGCATATAAAGAAGTGTTGCCTCAATTCGTTATTTCATTCAAAGATTGTCTGTGATTACAATAAGGAAAAGCACAAAGCGGATATACAATCGGCTTTTTAGTGGCATGTCCATGGAAGCAAGTTTCTCAGTAAGGGCAAGAAACTTGAGTCCATATTCATGGACACTTGAACCTTCCCTCATTCTTAAGTGGAACAATTCCTTTGAAGTGTTATACCTTACAACACGTTCATGAGGGCGGTAAAGTTGCTCTAAGTGGTCGTAAATCTCCCAAGCAAATTCCATAGCCTCATGTTGCCTTTGCAAGTCCGGAGACATGTTAGCCAACATAAGGCAACGGGCTTGGAGATTATCATCCTTCCACTTCTGAATCGCGTCACGCTCGGCCCGTGTGGGAGCCTCCCCTTCGGGACTAGGCTCCCCTTCGAAGAGAACATAAGTTCTCTTCTCAGAATCTAAAATGATTTTTAGATTCCTTAGCCAATCAGAATAGTTGGGACCAGTCAACTTGTTTGACTCGAGGATCGATAGAAGAGGGTTTTTGGTTGCCATTTCAAAACACATAGAGAATCACAGAATCTACGACCTAAATGGTAAAACAGAGAACTAGTGAGCATGCTGAATTATAACGATATACAAAAGATAAGGTCTTTAATCTAATGTAGCTCCCACTGTTTTTCAAAGATCTAGAATTCCCAAAGATCTAAGAGGAACACGTTTCCCAATGGGTACTAAGATCCTAGGCATTTTACCTCGAACCCACGACTCACGGACATTCTAAGCAAGAACCCTAGGTAGGTACAACCTACCAATTCTAACACCTTTAGAACTCTTAGTAATTGTTTTTGCATCACCTATCTTTCAATATGGACCCACGACTCGTGCGACATCCATATTTACTTAGGCGTTAAGCTAGACCCATCAATCATAAGATCATGACCAAAACTTAGTTTGAACGACCCACGACTCGCGGACATCGCCCTTGCTAAAATTGACCACGAAATATTGATCATTTAAAATGATTAATTAGGTAACTAAGAACTAATAAGTTCCACTAGCTATCCCAAGACTCGCGGACAATAACTAGCTTTACTTACTAAACTTAAAACCTATTGATGGAATGCTAGGAATTTAATCCAAAATTTGCACCTCGAATTAAACACCTATTTGTTCGAAATTAGCTTAATATTTAATGGGAATTTTCGAATCAACCGGAGAGTTGTCCGGTTCGACCTCACCAACATATATGTTATCCAATTTTATTAGTCTTGATTAATGCAAGTACACTTAAATGCATATCAAACAAGCACATAAACAGATAACATGTCCTAGCATGATACTAACATGTAATGATCATGGGTTCTACCTATCTTATGCGTGATATGTGGGAGCCACTCCACAATCACAAGTTCTAACATACATGCCACATAAACAGTTTAAATCACATAAGGGAAAGCGGTAACAAAATACGAGCCCTATCTCTATTACATTTAACAATTGAGATTCCCCTCCCTAACATTTTGAGGGGTCTTCACTTATGGCCTCCTTGTTACTTGAATGTGGTCCATCTTACTCCATGGGTGCATTGTCTCCAAAATGAAAATAAAACCTCACCACCTATCTCTACTCTCAAATTACAATAAAAAGAAAAAGACATAAAGTAATAAGGCTCAATCTTCATATTGGCCTTAGACAATTACACGGGGCATACCCCGGCCTCAAAAACAGTAATATGGAAAGCCACATAATAAATCACATAACAGTACGCACATAAGTGAGGCTCCAACCTCAATTGAAAAACGCAACTATAGGGCTCCAACCCCAATTTAAACCATCCATGTGCATAAATTAAAACCATACATAGATCTAAACCCATGATCACCTAACATGCTTTTGCGAGAATTTAAATTTAGCCAATAAATTAAAATTCTCGTTTCAAGTCCTAATGACTTAAAACACGACTGGATGCGAGTCTTATTTATAAAAGTTTTCAATAAATCCCAAATTACCAAAACAAATAAAATTCCAATTAATTTCTGAAAATTAATAATTTTATCAAAGATTGTATTTTGCCAAAATATAAACCGTTTCAATTTCTCAAAAATCCCAATTTTAAGTTTTATTCAAAAATTAAAATAAAAAATTGGGACTAGATTGCACGAAATACGAAAAATCGGATCAGGAAAACGGGGCCCATACGCGAAACGGGCCGCACGCGTCGCAAGCGCGCGCGGACGCGCACGGCAGGCGGGCACAGCGCCCGGCCAAGGCCGGGCGAGTGCGCGCACTGCGCGCGCATGCCGTGCGCCCTGTAGGGCGACGGTGGGCGATGGGCGGCCATTCTCGGCCGCCCTGGGCGGGCGCGCCTAGGAAGGCTCCCGCACAGGCGTGCGGGAGGTGCTGGGCGGATGCCCTGATCACGCCTAGGACAGGCGGGCGGTGGCGCGCGAAGCCCGCGCGCGCGACGCCTTCGCGCGCGGGGTTTCGCGTGTTCGTCGTGATCCGGTTTTCGTTTCGTGTTTTCGTTCAAAAGCAAAACCAATCCAAGAAATCCAATAACAGTTTATACAGTTTCAAATCTAAAATGGTTTTCAAAAATTAAATTTTACAAAAACCAATTTTCAGAAACTTTCAGGAAAAAATTACAGTTTCGTAATTCAGGCTTTCTAAAACAATTACAAATACTCAATCGCATCAAGCCTAAGAATTTCTACCAAATTCAGAATAATAGAGACGAATCAGAAACACGATTAACGAGGTGGCTCTGATACCACTTGTTGGAAAACACGAATCAGAAAGCAGCGGAATTTAAAAAATTTTCCCAACAAAAGGATCTTGAACTCGTAATCGTGTAACCAAATTCGTAAAGACAGAAAACTTACTTTTCTTTTGTTCTTTCTTGAAGCGTTTCAAGCCACCCAAGAACGCTCTTCTCGCGGCTTGATCCCCTCTCCTTGGTAAAGCTCGAATCTTCGAACTTCTAACTTGAAGTCTCTAGAGAAAGTCTACCAACTTGATCACAATCTAACTAGTAAGGATGCTAGTTCTCTAGTTAGTGTTTAGGCTTAACCTAGGGTTTAATTTAATCTTGGAGAAAGGATGGTGTTCAACACATGAACCAAAAGAATTGTCAATTAGCTCTAAAGGGGAGCTCGAGCTCCCCTATATATAAGAGGGGAGTGCCGATCCAAATCCTTGTCGGACAATGATTTGGTTCCTCTCTCTCCTATTACTTGATCATCAAGTATTTTCCAACTTTGACTTTGAATTCTAATTCAAGTCAACTTTTAAGAGAGCTAAAAATATCCAAACTATTTTTGGATAATTTTATACTTTATTTATTATAAAATAAATAACTTATTTTTATCTAATTAATTAATTCATAATTAATTAACTAGATTATTTTCTCCAAAATTAGACTTTATTTTTAATTCAAAATTAAACCAAAGTCTATTAAATAATTAACTAATTAATTATTTAATATATATATATAATATATATATATATATATATTCACGTGTGTGACACGTGTCACAAGGATACGTGTCACTCACGTGACCCACACGTGTGGCTTCACACGTGTGGAACCCTCTTGGCCCGATTAACTCGTTTAATCTTTTCCAAGCCTCAACTCATGTAACCAAGTTGTTGTGTGTGACCCTCTAGGTTCTCAATTCAATTAGCAGTGACCCTAATTAATTAATTCACTAATTAATTAATCAGTCCACAGATTAAACGACCATAGTCTAGCAACAGGTGTTTAACCCCTAGCTGAATTGGAATGTTCGGATTCGACAGAACCTTTAAGTCATTGATTCATGCGAGATACAATCCTCCTACTTACTATCTCTCAACCAAGATCTAGGGCAAGGGAATAATAATAACCCTAATAATCCGGTCTTAAAGCTAAGTGCATTTCATATCCATTTGATCTCAATCCAAGAAACCCTTTTCTTGATGTCTTGATCTACTGCCTTGGCCAAGGACTCCATATGGCATATGAATGACTTACACAATAAGAGATCACCTTGCAAATGCAAGTGTAGGTCCTTTCTTGATTTTCATTCACTTTCATGAATCACTTGTGCAGCCCCAGCATAAGCCTTGAATCAGTTGTCTAAGGCGACACCCTTTAAAGCTTATACATAAGACTACAGAGTTAACTCATAAAGTGACAAGGAACCTCAAGTCTATGGATCAATTAATCACATCAATGACTCGTGAGATATTTCCTAATCTGGAAGTTTCCATTTCCTGAAATAGAAACTTCCTTTCCCATTTAGGAATGTTCTCACACGGGGCACCTCAGTGAACTTACTTATTAAAGTAACCACCCTCATGTATCACGCACGTATCAACTATACACTTTGCACCTCCATGAAACAACGTGGTCCTTCTTAAGGGCGTGATCCCACAAGCAAGCCTTAGAGGAGTCAGGTTGACACTCCCACTGTCTGTAGGACTCATCGGCTTGGAGTATTTTACTAATCATGACTTATGTGATAAAGGGCTCGTTTCATGAACCATTTCACCTAAATGGTAGAGTCCTAAAGTCATCAGGATTAGGGGAGTTCTCATACATGCACAGCTAAAGTAAACGCATACCAAACAAGAGCATATAAAGAAGTGTTGCCTCAATTCGTTATTTCATTAAAAGATTGTCTGTGATTACAATAAGGAAAAGCACAAAGCGGATATACAATCGGCTTTCTAGGGCACTATTCCTAACATTTTCCTCGTCCTACTTGTTATTAATCAAGATTTTGATTAATGATTCTTTTCTAATCTTTTCTGTTAATGACATACCCAACTTGAAATTCCCTGACTGTCACCACTTAGAATTGATATTAAAATTCTTCAACATCCTACACCCCTTCTGCTATTCATGAGAATGCCATATCCTGTATTTACCCTCTACTGCTTCTAAAGTTGATATCTGTCAAGTTAACACCCTGATCCAAAGGGTTTTAGTTCAAAGTGGGAAGGGTCATTCCCGCCTCCCCGAAGTGCTCCCCGAAGATGGGAACGGCCGTTCCCGTCTGTGAGACAAAGTGGGAACGGTCGTTCCCGTCCTCGCCGCCATGCACATTATTCAAATAAATGGGAACGGCCGTTCCCCAAACACAAAGGGAACGGGAAGGGCCGTTCCCGCTACGCAGGTATTACAGAAACAGAGTATGAAGCAGGGGAGCTTCGAACCATAACCCAAAACCATCCCATACTCCATGAAATTAATACTCAAGCACATAAATCATGCAAGAAGCATACCTAAGTACTTCTAGTTTAATAAAATCCAATATAAACATTTGTTTCATGCTTGATCATGCCAAATTCATCAATCCAACCTATAAGCATCCCCTAAGCAATCAAGCTCCAATCTTCATGATTTCAAGTGGTAAATACATAAATCACTCCCACATCATAATATATGCTTCATATAAGCTCATGGAATGAAAAGGAGTCTCAACCCTAGCTTCACATGTAAGTTCAAGAATTCACATATATGCTTATATATACCTTGAAGTGAAAATAGATGGAAGAAGATGATGAACATGGATGCTTGAGCTTGAATCATGGAATTCTTTAGCAATTTCTAACTTGAAGATGATGATTTCTCAATTTCCCTTTCTTCTTGAGTGAATGCCGAGAGAGAGGATGATGATTGTTTTTGTTGGAATAAAAATGAGGATGGAAGAAGAATGAAGAAGCATGTACCGTGATATATTTGGGGGAAAATGCATTATTTATGATTTAATCCTCCAATTTCCATAAGTTATGCAATTGAGTATACCAAGTTTGGAAAAGATCAATTAGGTCCAAAAGGTTTTCATGCAATTAGGTCCTTAAAGAAAAGGAAATGAGCAATTAAGGACAATTATGCAATTAATACAAATTTGGATAATTAATTCATGTAACAATTAAATTCCATTTATACAAGAATTGTCAAATTGAAATGAATATCATATAATTTTCACGTAATCATGTTGAACGCAATTTATAGAAATTAATATAACACACATATATTAAATAAACGAAAATAATAAAATAAAGTCCTAACGCTCGAAACCCACACATGTCGAGCGTACCTGACTGTCTCAAAATCGGGGCGTTAGAACTCTCTCCCCCTTAAGAGAATCCGTCCTCGGATTCCTTGTCCTGAATTCCTGGAATTTAATTGGCTCTTACGTGTTCATCCCACGCGGGTTAGCTACTCCCCGTCAGGGATTAGTTCGAAAGAGGTCTTTAATCCACAATATCCTTCCATGTGTGAATTCACGACCCTTAACTTTCCGGAATCTAACACTCGAAAGAAAATCTAACCTTCCACTAGAACAACTTGTCAAGTAGTTGAAATTACTGAGAGTGCCCCGTCTCTCAAACAATTAACGAGAGAACCCCGTCTCCCGAGCAAGTAACAAGAGAGCCCCGTCTCTTGACAACAATGAGTGAATCCTCGTCTCTCACGCACACGAAATAAAAGTTCAAGCGAACACTTAGATAAAATTTGCAAGTAACACACAAGAATCAAATAAAATTATTACTTATGCAACTATTAGTTCACATAAACAGTTAATAGTAAACAATGAATCGTGTACAAGAATGACAGATAATAATAAACAGATAGTAATAAAATAATGATGCACGTGGTATGTATGATTAAGTGTACCGTTCACCGAGGATTGAAGTTCCGGTGTTGAAATAACTCGGTTGAATTCTTGATTCTTTTAGTTGCGATTTCTTTCCCGCTTTGTACCAATACGGTTCGATATTCCCATCTCTGATAACCATCTCTGCCCTTGTGTTATTTTCTAACATAATCCGTATATCATCATTAATCCCCACATCTTCAGACCTGTCTTAATCTCAGATCCGTCGGTTATACCCTTCTCGCACTGATTCTCACATTCACCTTCCGGTTTTGGAATTAAAATAACCATGGTTTTCTGGTTAGAGATTAATTGTGCATTCAAGCTTAGAAGACTGACTTTGTGTTTCAAGCAAGCTCTTATCCAACCAACAGAGAAAACAGGTGTTACCATTTCCCCGATCTCAGTAATTAAGGTAAACATTTTCCCGAAGTAACATTCTTGACTCCTTGTGTGCAATCTGAAAGTTGAGCTCTTACTCCCTTAGTTAACAATACGACGAATATTTATTATAGAAGAATCAAGGTTGTCATCCCGTGAGAGTAATTCAGCAAGCACATTGCATAGAAACCGAAAGAATCAGGTCCTAGTGAAACGTCTTCCTTTGACCCATGAAATTTGATAACATACCCCACAATTCCACGAAATATCTTGAAAGAGAGGATCAATCAATCTTCCATCTTTCTGAAGTGTTCATGGTAAACTGGTATATTTATGAAGGCGACGGCGACAGCACGGATGAGAGCACGGTGTGCCATCACAGGCATCTCTAGGGTATAACTAATAACTTCGTAAGAAACTCTTGTCAGAGTTAACCTACCAAAACTTGAGATTGATTCCGGATATCACCCAAACTGAATCCTTTTCTATTTACTGAGTCAAATGATATCCTGAGGTTATCAGAGGATTGCGGACGGTGTACTCACTTTCTTGGAAACGATAATGGAACAAAGGTACTGTCGATGATGGGACTTTCCTTTGTGTGAGAGGAAGGAAAGGTTTAGCTAATTGCAAACTTCTTTCACAGGGTTCTGATAGAGGATTCCCGACTCTCCTGAATGTTGTCCAACTTCGATTTAATTCATTCCCAGACCGGCTCTCCCCCTTAAGAAAATGAAAATTTTCTTATCCTTTAGCTTCATTCTGTCCTTTCCCACTTGCAAGCTTCTCTGCTGATTCAATTCCCGTAACCTTTTCCTCGTCCTACTTGTTATTAATCAAGATTTTGATTAATGATTCTTTTCTAATCTTTTCTGTTAATGACATACCCAACTTGAAATTCCCTGACTGTCACCACTTTGATTTGATATTAAAATTCTTCAACATCCTACACCCCTTCTGCTATTCATGAGAATGCCATATCCTGTATTTACCCTCTACTGCTTCTAAAGTTGATATCTGTGAAGTTAGCACCCTGATCCAAAGTAAGAAAAGTTCTTTCTCCTACCCTTACTGAATTCCCAAAATACTGATCAATTCCTGAAGATTGAAGAACCCACTGAACATTTATCTGCTTGAACTTATCGTCATTTCCCCATATTCCAAAATTTTCCATATATTTATATCATACCCACTCCTACTAGATCCTGGATCAATAAATTCTTACAGTCCCAAATTTTTAATCTTCAAGCGAAATCAAATGACCCGATTCCCAACATGATGCCCAATGATTCAAAAATCTCCTCTTTAAAATTCAAGTTGGTAGAAATAGAGGCTAGGATTGTGTAGAGCATAGGGGAAACCTATTAATCAACAAACACTAGATAATGCATGATGGTTAAAGTGACAATGCACGTAGCAACCTACCAACAATTTAAATGCCACGCGTTGGAACATTTATATTGATTTATAGAAATACTCATAAGCAAAGAAAATTAAATATTTCGACTAATTCAAACATATTTTTAATGCATCAAGTAGATAATCTCAATAATATTCATAACGATATTTCATAATAAGAAGCAATTTAATTAACAATTATGATGCGCGTGCTTATGAATGCATTGAAGAACCTGGCACCGTAGAAATGTTAGACTCGATTCCAGCGTCCATTCCTTGTTGGCCAAATTGCAACTTTAGCCCAGGCAGTTGATCAGTCTCTTTAATCTTCAAAATCCTCGGCCTTGATTTATATATTTCCCGAAACCTGACACTCACAACTCAATTGAAACTAAATGCATGCGGATAAGACGTGCTCATGTCACATAGTTGTCACAAAGTTGGGCCAATGACGAGAATTTAATATAAAATGCAACAACTAATCATAAATGTTCAAACAAAACATGTTGTTCACATAGGTTTCAAGCAATTCAAGATAAATAAATTGGCAATGAATACATAAACCAATACAAGAGCGCAAGTTATCAGGTATTTCAATCAATTCAAAGAGTTCAAGTAGATCAAGACATTCAGATACGATGCAAGACTCTCAAATTGTCAAATAATTCCTATGCCGTACGACCTAGACTCGACACGACACGACACTAGAACCTCGGTTTTGCAACCGGGCTCTGATACCACCTTAGATGTAGCACCCCGGACCCGTGGAGGTGCCACACCCCAGCACTATAGGTCAATCCACATACGAAACGGCCAATCCGTACATGAACTAACCTGTAGCGAACGGGTGACAATGCAATAAAATGGCAAGCTAGGCGGGATACTCGAACATGCGACATAATAAAGCGGAAGCATAACAGAACATTATCAATTATTTCCATTTATCCAATCATGACATTTCTCATCTTCCAAATAAAATATATTCTAGCTTACATATCAATACATTATCATCTCCTAAAATAAATAACATGTAACCGTAAACATGATTTTCTTGAACAATAAATAAACAATCAAATAAATGCACCGTGTATGACTCAACTCTAACAACTGGACTCGACTCACTTCCCGCCTAGCACGCACCTGCAATAACCTGAAAGATGGAGGCGTCAGTCTGTGAAGACCGAGTGAGGGGTTTATATACATATTAGCGCAGATAACATGCAAGTCATATTCTCGGGTAAAGATTTATAAAAGATAATATACAAGTTCAATAATAATATAGCTTCACCCGAGAATACAACTGTCAATATTAAATACTTGTTCTTTCATGCAATCGATGAACATGTTTGCTTGCTTGTTAATCATTAGGTGATCATGCAATCAATACATGGCTTGCTTGTAACACGATAGGGTTTGTTCCTCCTGTGGTTGGACGGACAACCACCAGCCCTAAGACTAGCCCAGCGCCCTCACTAAGGAGAACCTGACCAGGAGAACACAGGTACACGATAGGGCTTTGTTCTTCCTGTGGTTGGACGGACAACCACCAGCCCGAAGACCAGCCCAGTGCCCTCACTAAGGAGGACCTGGCCAAGAGAACACACGTACACGATAGGGTATTGTTCTTCCTGTAGTTGGACGGACAACCACCAGCCCGAAGACCAGCCCAACGCCCTCACTAAGGAGGACCTGGCCAGGAGAACGCATTTACTTGCTTTCATGAACATGACATGCTTGATTCGTGAACAATAACATACTTGAAATGATAAGTGATTTCATGAAATTATAACTATAAATACCTTTGGCCAAAAAATCACGTAAAGGTTATACGGGTTCTATATAACTAGAAATTAAACCTCACCTGACAGGCGACACACGACTCTTGAATGCGTGAACGTGCTCATGATCCACAATCTCCGTCCTGGAGAATAACTGGACAAGAAACGGGACAATGTACGTGCATGAGACCATAATTCAAGCATATTATTCCATATAAGACGCACGGCATGATCATGTACGAGACATCGAGCAATAAACAATGTGGCATATAAATATCACGTTTTGACATGTAATCAATAATATAATCACAAATTGGGGTCAATTAATCCATTGGAATTGGATTCCAAAATCTCAAGTTTATGCAGAATGTTTTCTTCTATCAGTGGGGTGGGAACGGCCGTTCCAGGTTTTAGTTCAAAGTGGGAAGGGTCGTTCCCGCCTCCCTGAAGATGGGAACTGGCGTTCCCGTCTGTGAGACAAAGTGGGAACGGTCGTTCCCGTCCTCGCCGCCATGCACATTATTCAAATAAATGGGAACGGTCGTTTCCCAAACACAAAGGGAATGGGAAGGGCCGTTCCCGCTACGCAGGTATTACAGAAACAGAGGATGAAACAGGGGAGCTTCGAACCATAACCCAAAACCATCCCATACTCCATGTAATTAATACTCAAGCACATAAATCATGCAAGAAGCATACCTAAGTACTTCTAGTTTAATAAAATCCAATATAAACATTTGTTTCATGCTTGATCATGCCAAATTCATCAATCCAACCTATAAGCATCCCCTAAGCAATCAAGCTCCAATCTTCATGATTTCAAGTGGTAAATACATAAATCACTCCCACATCATAATATATGCTTCATATAAGCTCATGGAATGAAAAGGAGTCTCAACCCTAGCTTCACATGTAAGTTCAAGAATTCACATATATGCTTATATATACCTTGAAGTGAAAATAGATGGAAGAAGATGATGAACATGGATGCTTGAGCTTGAATCATGGAATTCTTTAGCAATTTCTAACTTGAAGATGATGATTTCTCAATTTCCCTTTCTTCTTGAGTGAATGCCGAGAGAGAGGATGATGACTGTTTTTGTTGGAATAAAAATGAGGATGGAAGAAGAATGAAGAAGCATGTACCGTGATATATTTGGGGAAAAATGCATTATTTATGATTTAATCCTCCAATTTCCATAAGTTATGCAATTGAGTATACCAAGTTTGGAAAAGATCAATTAGGTCCAAAAGGTTTTCATGCAATTGGGTCCTTAAAGAAAAGGAAATGAGCAATTAAGGACAATTATGCAATTAATACAAATTTGGACAATTAATTCATGTAACAATTAAATTCCATTTATGCAAGAATTGTCAAATTGAAATGAATATCATATAATTTTCACGTAATCATGTTGAACGCAATTTATAAGAATTAATATAACACACATAAATTAAATAAACGAAAATAATAAAATAAAGTCCTAACGCTCGAAACCCACACGTGTCGAGCGTACCTGACTGTCTGAAAATCGGGGCGTTACAATATATATTAATTAAGATGGGATTGTGATTCTTGCTTGATAATTTGTAATCTTGTGTGTATATGCATGGATATATGATAATGTATGGATTCTTTGCTTGATGGTTGAAATTCTTGAAGCAAGAAATTGCGTATGTATATGTGTATATATATATATATATATATATATATATATATATGGGTTTATGAAATTTGATGGTTTAATTCATTAATTGATGAGTGATATGTGTATATATGTAGTATTTGGTTGTTTTGTGTGTTTTGTTGCCTTGCCGGATCATACGGGAGCCCGAGATGAGCCCCCTGCATCCTTCCTTTGAATGGTATACTTTCTCGCCTGGAACAAGGTCGCGGCCGGGGCCGTTTTACTCTTAAAAGTGTCGCGGCCGCGACCATCAAAATTTTGAGCTACTGTCTTGCCGTCGCGGCCGCGACTATTTTTCAGTGTAACTTTGTCGCGGCCGCGCCCACCTCAAACGAGCTCCGATTGACCTGATTTTTTAACCGTTGGAAACCTTTTGAAATCTAGAATAACTTACAATTGGAATCACTTCATTATCTTTTCCCATTTGTGCGATATTTTCAATTATTTTTTGGTGTCGCCACTTTATGTCACTTCCTCTTCATTTTGAACTAGAATACGAGCCATATATCCTCAGAAAGGTCTATGTGTCCTGTTTCATATCCAACAAACAAAACTTAATTTCAATTTCTAGAACACAAGATAAGTTCAATTCTTTACAGCTTGTGCATTCCAGAAACTGTCACCTATCACCTAAACTTGTTCAAATCGGTATTCTTGCTTTCCTTCCACTCTTTCGGACTCCGTATGTGAGTTGAATGAAGTTTATGCTTAATTAATTAATAATATGTGATATATTTTGTTATGATTATGGATTTTATATTGTGAATCCAATGTGTTAACGTGAAAGATAATGTGAACATTTACATGATACAATATGACCTTCTTTGCAACTATTACATTCCCTATGTATCTAATGAATTCCTTACACCTGTAAATGCTTCATATGCATTGTAAACATGTTATAACGTGTGTTATGAATATTGTATAAAGCTTATGGCTTGATTGATACAAAATATCAAAGATATGAAACGCATGATTATGAAACCACCATGTATTGAACATTTTGAATGAATTACTTGATTATATGACCCCATAACATGATTCATGCTTTTTATGCATCTCATATCATGTGTATAATGTGCCGTGCATCGTATATGGTTCACTTAGAGTCTTGAGTCTCACAAGTACACTACCTTGTCTTTTGTACAGTTTTCTCCAGGGCGAGATGTGTCGGGTTCATAAACTACCTTGGGTCTTCTTTTCCTTTTTGGTATTGGTCGGTAAGGTGTAACAGGTGAGTTTCTCTTCCATTAGATATGAATCAACTCGATATATCCAATGTGAAAGTTTTAAGCCAAAATATTATATATATACATATATATATATATATATATATATATATCGAGTCTTTTCAAAAGAGTAAATGATTTCCAACGTAAAGCCCTTCTTTTATGTATTCCCACCTTATGTTTTTGGCGTGGACATGATTGAATGGACGGGCCCAGGACTTAGTGTATGTGGCTATCTGGGGAGGTAAGGGCCGACGATGATCCCTTGTACTAGTCCCACCACATTTACAGTGACACCGGCCCTCGCTAGGAGGTTTAGCGGGGAATGGGAGCTGAGTGCCCTTGGGGGATTCATGTATCCCCCTAAGTCAATGTACGGACCGGTGGTCGGGTCTTGCTAACCCGTCCACCACTCGGAGGAAAAAGGTGTATATCTTTATAATTATGATTGATATGAACATTTAATGATATGATTATGATTATGAACGAACATGTATGAATATGTATGATCGCTAATAAAGATTGAATTGATATGCACACACTAGGAGTAAGTTGGAGATATACGCCCACCCGTCAGGGCTCACGTATTGACCGCATGAACGATTATGATTATGAATGAAATTGATCGTTGTAATCCCGAGCGTTGTTTGTTAGGAATAGTACCCTAGAAAGCCGATTGTATATCCGCTTTCTGCTTTTCCTTATTGTAATCACAGACAATCTTTGAATGAAATAACGTATTAAGGCAACACTTCTTTATATGCTCTTGTTTGGTATGCGTTTACTTTAGCTGTGCATGTATGAGAACTCCCCTAATCCTGATGACTTTAGAACTCTACCATTTAGGTGAAATGGTTCTTGAAACGAGCCCTATATTACATAAGTCATGATTAGTAAAATACTCCAAGCTGATGAGTCCTACAGACAGTGGGAGTGTCAACCTGACTCCTCTAAGGCTTGCTTGTGGGAACACGCCCTTAAGAACGACCACCTTGTTTCATAGAGGTGCAAAGTGTATAGTTGATACGTGTGTGATACATGAGGGTGCTTACTTTAATAAGTAAGTTCACTGAGGTACCCCGTGTGAGAACATTCCTAAATGGGAAAGGAAGTTTTTATTTCAGGAAATAGAAACTTCCAGATTAGGAAATATCTCACGAGTCATTGATGTGATTAATTGATCCTTATACTTGAGGTTCCATGTCACTTTATGAGTTAACTCTGTAGTCTTAGGTGTAAGCTTTAAAGGGTGTCGCCTTAGACAACTGATTCAAGGCTTATGCTGGGGCTGCACAAGTGATTCATGAAAGTGAATGAGAATCAAGAAAGGACCTACACTTGCATTTGCAAGGTGATCTCTTATTGTGTAAGTCATTCATACGCCATATGGAGTCCTTGGCCAAGGCAGTAGATTAAGACATCAGGAAAAAGGTTTCTTGAATTGAGATCAAATGGATATGAAATGTACTTAGCTTTAAGACCGGATTATTAGGGTTCTAATTATTCTCTTACCCTAGATCTTGGTTGAGAGATAGTAAGTAGGAGGATTGTATCTCACATGAATTAATAACTTAAAGGTTCTGTCGAATCCGAACATTCCAATTCAGCTAGGGGTTAAACACCTGTTGCTAGACTATGGTCGTTTAATCCGTGGACCGATTAATTAATTAGTGAATTAATTAATTGGGGTCACTGCTAATTGATTTGAGAACCTAGAGGGTCACACATAACAACTTGGTTACATGAGTTGAGGCTTTAAAATGATTAAACGAGTTAATCGGGCCGAGAGGGTTCCACACGTGTGGGTCACGTGAGTGACACGTGTCATTATGACACGTGTCTCACGTGAATGTATATATATTAAATAATTAATTTGTTAATTATTTAATAGACTTTGGTTTAATTTTGAATTAAAAGGAAAGTCTTATTTTGGAGAAAAATAATCTAGTTAATTAATTATGAATTAATTAATTAGATAAAATAAGTTATTTATTTTAAATAAATAAAGTATAAAATTATCCAAAAATAGTTTGGATATTTTTAGCTCTCTTGAAAGTTGATTTGAATTTGAATTCAAAGTCAAAGTCAAAATTACTTGATGATCAAGTAATAGGAGAGAAGGACCAAAATCCTTAGCCCATAAGGACTAGGATTTTCGGTCCTCCCCTTCCTATATATAGGGGAGCTCGAGCTCCCCTTAGAGCTAATCGAGAATCGAGAATTTAGGACTGTATAAACTGTTTTTGGATTTCATGCATTGGTTTTGCTTTCGAACGAAAACACGAAACGAAAAGCCTGGATTACGAACACGCGAAACCCAGCTCGCAAAGGCGTCGCGCGAGCGGGTTTAGTGCACCACCGCCCGCCTGTCCTAGGCGTGCGCAGGCCGTGTGCCAACTCCCTCCCGCAACCGCGCGGGAGGCGTTTCGGGAGCACCCAGGGCTGCCGACACCGCCCGCCCAGGCTGGGCGAGAATCCCGCAAGGCGTGCGGGATTGCTCGCCCAGGCCGCCCGCCATCCTACCGAGAAGGGCCGCGCAGAGGAGCGCGCGGCGTGCACGCCCAGCACGCTCGCGCACGCTTGCGACGTACAACCCTTTTCGTGCACGGGCCCTTTTTTCCGTAATCCCTGTTTTCGTATTTCTTGCAATCCAGTCCCAATTTTTATTTTTATTTTATGAATATTTATTTTAATTTTTGAATAAAACTTTAAAATTGGGATTTTTTAGTAATTGAAACGGTTTATATTTTGGGAAAATACATCTTTGATAAAATTATTAATTTTCAGAAATTAATTGGAATTTTATTTGTTTTGGTAGTTTGGGATTCACTGAAAACTTTTATAAATAAGACTCGCATCAAGTAGTGTTTTAAGTCATTAAGACTTGAAACGGGAATTTTAATTTATTGGCTAAATTTAAATTCTCGCAAAAGCATGTTAGGTGATCATGGGTTTAGACTTATGTATGGTTTTAATTTATGCACATGGATGGTTTAAATTGGGGTTGGAGCCCTATAATTACGTTTTTCAATTGAGGTTGGAGCCTCACTTATGTGCGTATTGTTATGTGATTTATTATGTGGCTTTCCATATTACTGTTTTTTAGGCCGGGGTATGCCCCGTGTAATTGTCTAAGGCCAATTTGAAGATTGAGCCTTATTACTTTATGTCTTTTTTCTTTTTATTGTAATTTGAGAGTAGAGATAGGTGGTGAGGTTTTATTTTCATTTTGGAGACAATGCACCCATGGAGGAGGATGGACCACATTCAAGTAACAAGAAGGCCATAAGTGACGACCCCTCAAATTGTTAGGGAGGGGAATCTCAATTGTAAAAATGTAATAGAGATAGGGCTCGTATTTTGTTACCGTTTTCCCTTATGTGATTTAAACTGTTTATGTGGCATGTATATTAGAACTTGTGATTGTGGAGTGGCTCCCACTTATCACGCATAAGATAGGTAGAACCCATGATCATTACATGTTAGTATCATGCTAGGACATGTTATCTGTTTATGTGCTTGTTTGAAATGCATTTAAGTGTACTTGCATTAATCAAGACTAATAAGATTGGATAACATATATGTTGGTGAGGTCGAACCGGATAACTCTCCGGTTAATTCGAAAATTCCCATTAAATATTATGCTAATTTCGAATAAATAGGTATTTAATTCGAGATGTAAATTTTGAATTAAATTCCTAACATTCCATCAATAGGTTTTAAGTTTAGTATGTAAAGTTAGTTATTGTCCGGGAGTCGTGGGATAGCTAGTGGAGCTTATTAGTTCTTAGTTACCTAATTGATCATTTTAAATGATCAATATTTTGTGATCAATTTTGGCAAGGGCGATGTCCGCGAGTCGTGGGTCGTTCGAACGAAGTTTTGATCATGATCTTATAATTGATGGGTCTAGTTGAACGCCTAAGTAAATATGGATGTCGCACGAGTCGTGGGTCCATATTGAAAGATAGGTGATGCAAAAACAATTACTAAGAGTTCTAAAGGTGTTAGAATTGGTAAGCTGTACCTACCTAGGGTTTTACTTAGAATATCCGCGAGTCGTAGGTTCGAGGTAAAATGCCTAGGATCTTAGTACCCATTGGGAAACGTGTTCCTCTTAGATCTTTGTGAATTATAGATCTTTGAAAAACAGTGGGAGCTACATTAGATTAAAGACCTTATCTTTTGTATATCGTTATAATTCAGCATGCTCACTAGTTCTCTGTTTTACCATTTAGGTCGTAGATTCTGTGATTCTCTACGTGTTTTGAAATGGCAACCAAAAACCCTCTTGTATCGATCCTCGAGTCAAACAAGTTGACTGGTCCCAACTATTCTGATTGGCTGAGGAATCTAAAAATCATTTTAGATTCTGAGAAGAGAACTTATGTTCTCTTCGAAGGGGAGCCTAGCCCCGAAGGGGAGGCTCCCACTCGGGCCGAGCGGGAAGCGATCCAGAAGTGGAAGGATGATAATCTCCAAGCCCGTTGCCTTATGTTGGCTAACATGTCTCCGGACTTGCAAAGGCAACATGAGGCCATGGAATTTGCTTGGGAGATTTACGACCACTTAGAGCAACTTTACCGCCCTCATGAATGTGTTACAAGGTATAACACTTCAAAGGAATTGTTCACTTGAGAATGAGGGAAGGTTCTAGTGTCCATGAGTATGGACTCAAGTTTCTCGCCCTTATTGAGAAACTTGCTTCCATGGACATGCCATTGAAAGATGAGCTTTCAGTGGACTTGTTGCTAGCCTCGCTCCCACCATCATTCAACCCTTTTGTCCTTAACTTCAATATGAATCATGCTGGTGCTACTGTAGCTGAACTGATTAGTCACCTTGTGACTACTAAAAGCACGATCAAGAAAGACAATAAGGTTTTGATGGTGAATGCTCTATCTTCCTCTTCTGGGCCTTCTAGAGGTAAGGGCAAGAAAGCCCAAAAGAAGAAGAAGAAACCCCTTAGGCCCACTGGAGGCATTTCGAAGGGGAAGGCACAAAAGAAGAAGCATGATCACAAAGTGGATGTTTGCTTCCATTGTGGCAAAGCGGGACATTGGAGGAGAAACTGCCCAGAGTACAAGGCTACTCTAAAGAAAGGTATGTTTCTCGTTGAAATAAATCTTTCTATTAATTCTAGTTCTTGGGTACTTGATACCAGTTGTGGAACTCATATCTGTAATGATGTACAGATGCTAAGTGAAGTCCAACAACTCAAAGAAGGAGAATGTGTCTTGAAGATCGGTGATGGCTCAAACGTTGAAGCCCGAGCTTTAGGCACAATTAGATTAGATTTAGGTAGTTTTGAGTTAGTCTTAAATAAAGTCCTTTTTGTACCGATCATTATTCGTAATATAATTTCAGTTCCAATTTTAGATTGTGAAGGTTACGAAACTTATATTAAGAATGGTAAATACTTTAACAAACGGAACAACTCTTCCGTTCACATCGGTACTCTAAGTAATGGACTTTATCTAACTTAGAATATCAATATTACGAATATAGAACGAGAAACTAAACATAAGAGAGATGACAAAGTTTCAGCTCCCTTATGGCACGCTAGATTAGGACACATTTCCAAGAACTGAATTAGCAAGATAAACACTTTAGGATCATTCTCTAAAAATGATCTTAAGGAGCTAACTTCTTGCGAATCCTGTCTCAAAGGAAAAATGTCCAAAGTTCCTTTTAAAGGAACTGTGGAACGTGCCACTAAGGTCTTGGATTTGATCCATACTGATGTTTGTGGACCGCTTAGTGTAAGCACTAGAAACAATCATCAGTATTTCATAACCTTTACCGATGACTTTAGTCGATATGGTTATATATACTTAATGAAGTATAAATCTGAAGCTTTTGAGAAATTCTTAGAATTTCAAAAGGTGGTTGAGAACCAAACTGGTCACAAGATCAAAGCACTTCGATTTGATCGAGGAGGCGAGTATCTTAGTGAAGAATTCCTTAATCATCTCAAAGATAATGGGATTATCTCTCAGTGGACACCTCCGGGAACTCCTCAACTTAATGGAGTTTCTGAGAGAAGGAATCGAACCCTACTCGATATGGTTAGTTCCATGATGAGTTTCACTGACTTACCACCTTCTTTCTGGGGTTATGCCCTAGAAAGTGCAGCAAAGGTTTTGAATCAAGTTCCCTCTAAGTCAGTCCCTAAAACGCCCCATGAAATGTGCCATGGTAAAATCCCTAGTTATTCTTACTTAAGAATTTGGGGTTGTCCTGCTTATGTGAAGAGGACAGTGGGAGATAAGTTGGAATCTCGTTCTAACTTATGCTACTTTGTAGGTTATCCTAAGGAATCCATAGGATACTACTTGTATCATCAATCTGAGCAAAAGGTGTTTGTTTCTAGAAAAGCCACTTTTCTGGAGGAACCTTTCCTTGAAGAAAAGAAAGGCAAGATAGTAGAATTAGAAGAAGTACGAAGTAACCCCACGCCACCCACTGAAGAAACCTCCACTTCTGATCAACAATAACCAATAGCGGATTTCGATACACACGTAAATCCTCCTCTAAGGCGTTCTGAACGCACTCCTAGACAACCGGAGAGATGGTATAGATTATTCCATGAGATCTCTCAAAAGGATAATGATCCTTTAACATATGAGGAGGCACTTTCAGATTCTGACTCTGAACAGTGGATAGAAGCCATGAAATCCGAAATGGATTTCATGAACTCCAACCAAGTTTGGACCTTGGTACGTTTGCCTGATGGGGTCAAACCCATAGGTTGCAAATGGATCTTTAAGAGAAAGCTTGGAGTTTATGGAAGTATTGCAGCCTACAAAGCAAGACTGGTTGCAAAAGGATTCACTCAAAGACCCGGAGTGGACTTTGATGAAACTTTTTCGCCAGTTGCAATGCAAAAGTCTATTCGGATCATGCTTGCCATTGCTGCGTATTATGACTACGAGATATGGCAAATGGATGTGAAAACTGCCTTTATCAATGGTGACATTGATAAAGACATATATATGGAGCAACCCATAGGTTTCACATTCAGTGGGAGTGAGCAAAAGGTTTGCAAACTCCAAAGATCAATCTATGGATTGAAACAGGCTTCTAGGAATTGGAACATTCGATTTGATGAATCAGTCAAAGCGTTTGGCTTCATTCAGATCTGGAGTGAATCATGTGTGTATAGAAAGGAATTGGAGACCTCAGTGCAATTCTTAGTACTTTATGTTGATGACATCCTTCTTATTGGGAATTCGAAGGATGACATGAAAGTGACTAAGTTATGGTTATCGAACCAATTCGAGATGAAAGATCTTGGTGATGCGTCCTATATCCTTGGAATTAAAATCTCTCGAGATAGATCTAGAAGGTTAATAGGACTATCACAGTCGATGTACGTTGACAAAATATTCAAGAGATTCAATATGGAGTCAGCAAAGGTTAAGAACCTTCATATGAGTGTAGGAACATGTCTTTCAAAGAAGATGTGTCCTAAGACTAACCTTGAGAAGGAAAGAATGACTCATACACCCTATGCATCAGCGATAGGTAGCATAATGCATGCAATGTTATGTACTCGACCGGATGTGGCTTATGCACTTAGTGTAACAAGTCGTTTCCAATCTGACCCTGGAGATGGTCACTGGGCTGCCGTGAAGAATATTCTTAAGTACTTGAAAAGTACTAAAGACTTATTCTTAGTTTACGGAGGTCAGAAAGATCTTATTGTCGAAGGATACTGCGATGCAAGCTTTGCATCTGACTTAGATGATTTTAAGTCAATGTCAGGATATATTTTCTGCCTAAACGGCGGAGCAATGAGTTGGAAGAGTTCCATGCAAACTACCAGTGCAGATTCGACCACTGAGGCCGAATACTTAGCTGCAAATGATGCAGCTAAGGAAGGTATTTGGATTAGAAACTTTATTCAAGAGTTGAACGTTATTCCTAGCATGAAAGACCCCATTACTGTGTTTTGTGACAACATTGGGGCGGTTACTCAAGCAAGAGAACCAAGATCTCACCAACGGACCAAGCACATTATGAGGAAGTATCACCTAATCCGTGATATTATCAAAAGAGGACATGTGCAAATTGAGAGGGTCACATCAGCAGAGAACGTCGCAGATCCACTTACTAAACCCCTTAGTCGAGAAGCTTTCCAAGGTCATCTTCAGAAGATGGGACTTAGAATAGCTTTAGAATGGCTTTGACGGGCAAGTGGGAGATTGTTAGGAATAGTGCCCTAGAAAGCCGATTGTATATCCGCTTTGTGCTTTTCCTTATTGTAATCACACACAATCTTTGAATGAAATAACGTATTGAGGCAACACTTCTTTATATGCTCTTGTTTGGTATGCGTTTACTTTAGTTGTGCATGTATGAGAACTCCCCTAATCCTGATGACTTTAGGACTCTACCTTTTAGGTGAAATGGTTCATGAAACAAGCCCTATATTACATAAGTCATGATTAGTAAAATACTCCAAGCCGATGAGTCCTACAGACAGTGGGAGTGTCGACCTGACTCCTCTAAGGCTTGCTTGTGGGATCACGCCCTTAAGAAGGACCACCTTGTTTCATGGCGGTGCAAAGTGTATAGTTGATACATGCGTGATACATGAGGGTGCTTACTTTAATAAGTAAGTTCACTGAGGTGCCCCTTGTGAGAACATTCCTAAATAGGAAAGGAAGTTTCTATTTCAGGAAATAAAAGCTTCCAGATTAGGAAATATCTCACGAGTCATTGATGTGATTAATTGATCCTTAGACTTGAGGTTCCATGTCACTTTATGAGTTAACTCTGTAGTCTTAGGTGTAAGCTTGAAAGGGTGTCGCCTTAGACAACTGATTCAAGGCTTATGCTGGGGATGCACAAGTGATTCATGAAAGTGAATGAGAATCAAGAAATGAACTACACTTGCATTTGCAAGGTGATCTCTTATTGTGTAAGTCATTCATATGCCATATGGAGTCCTTGGCCAAGGCAGTAGATCAAGACATCAAGAAAAGGGTTTCTTGGATTGAGATCAAATGGATATGAAATGCACTTAGCTTTAAGACCGGATTATTAGGGTTCTAATTATTCCCGTACCCTAGATCTTGGTTGAGAGATAGTAAGTAGGAGGATTGTATCTCACATGAATCAATGACTTAAAGGTTCTGTCGAATCCGAACATTCCAATTCAGCTAGGGGTTAAACACCTGTTGCTTGACTACGGTCATTTAATCTGTGGACCGATTAATTAATTAGTGAATTAATTAATTGGGGTCACTGCTAATTGAATTGAGAACCTAGAGGGTCACACACAACAACTTGGTTACATGAGTTGAGACTTTAAAATGATTAAACGAGTTAATCGGGCCGAGAGGGTTCCACACGTGTGAAACCACACGTGTGGGTCACGTGAGTGACACGTGTCATTATTACACGTGTCTCACGTGAATGTATATATATTAAATAATTAATTTGTTAATTATTTAATAGACTTTGGTTTAATTTTGAATTAAAAGGAAAGTCTTATTTTGGAGAAAAATAATCTAGATAATTAATTACGAATTAATTAATTAGATAAAATAAGTTATTTATTTTAAACAAATAAAGTATAAAATTATCCAAAAATAGTTTGGATATTTTTAGCTCTCTTTAAAGTTGATTTGAATTTGAATTCAAATTCAAAATTACTTGATGATCAAGTAATAGGAGAGAGGGACCAAAATCCTTAGCCCATAAGGACTAGGATTTTCGGTCCTCCCCTTCCTATATATATAGGGGAGCTCGAGCTCCCCTTAGAGCTAATCGAGAATTCTTTTGGTTCATGTGTTGAACACCATCCTTTCTCCAAGATAAACAAAACCCTAGGTTAAGCCTAAATACTAACTAGAGAACTAGCATCCTTACTAGTTAGATTGTAGTCAAGTTGGTGGAGTATCTCTAGAGAGCTTCAAGATTACCTTGGAAAGGGGATCAAGCCGCGAGAAGAGCGTTCTTGGGTGGCTTGAAACGCTTCAAGAAAGACAATTAAGAAAGTATGTTTCTAATCCCTACGAATTTGGATACACGATTGCGAGCCTAAGATCCTTTTGTTGGAAAAATTTTAAATTTGCGCTGCTTTTCTGATTCGTGTTTTCCAACATTGTTTTCCTTTGCTTTCACCCACTTGGAAAATATCTCATAAAACCTCGCACGGGATTATAGCTTGCATGTGGGTATGTTTAAATTCTGCAATATTATTAATGATATGCCCTGTTTTATACCCACCAGTCTCCTATGGACTTAACCCGGCTTTGTTTTCAGATCTTTTGCAGGCTTTGGAGTGCTAGGCAGGATTTTGGGGTCTATCGAGATCAGTGGTTAAGTCTGAGTTACACTTCACGCATGTTGTAATTGATTAAATTATAGATTTATGTATGAAATGTTATGATTATGTTATATTGTTCGGGACAAGCTTCTAGGGATAGATTGAACCCGTGATTTATGATTTTTGTTTGAATTTCGGGACTAGGTATTTATGTTAGTGAAACCCGTCATTTGTTAATTACATTATCATTGATTGTATGTTGTGCTTCCGCGCATGGTTTTATCTTGTGGAATTGTTTTCTTGGTTTCGAAGTTCTAGCTCCCACCTAGCATAGCATGTGAGTTGGTCTCCCATTCGCTATGATTCGGATTCGGGTACGGACTTCCCATTTCGTAATCGGGTTTGGGTGATAGTGCGGGGGATGTGGTGCCTTGCGTGTGGGGTGCTACATTACCCCTGGCAGAAATCTTTCCCCTGTTTCGGCATATTCTTCTTTACAGCAAAACAAACACACACACACCCCTGTTCTTGGCAGCCATGAACGCAGCAGCAAGACAACAACTTGTCAACATATTTAAGAATAAAATGAGCAAGAAAGGCAGCAAATCATTCATACATTCACATATAATAACCGAGCAAGAGAGGGAAAGGAAAGGATCAACACTCATGCTTCATCTTCAGCCTTAAGGAACCAAAGCTCCAACAATGACAACTCACTATATACTCAAACACCATGAAAATACAAGTAATAATTACATTAAAGAAGGTCTTAGGTTCAGTTTTCATGCATCAATTCACAACAAATCCAAAGAATGAGCAAGAAGCCATGAAATCTCTTAAACCCTTACTATTCATACAAAATTTCAAATCTATATCAAACCTAGCTAAAAATCTGAAATTCATGGATTAACATGACCAATAAAGAGTGGAGAAAAAAAAATATACACTTACATCTTGAGTTTGATTGAGTTTGGAAGAGATTGGAGCTCACAATCTGAAGAAGGAATAGTGGCGGGAATAGTATTATTTTCTCCTTGAAATGGCTGAGCTTCCCTCTTCTTTCTTGCTTGGTTCGGTTTTGAGAGATTGATGAGAGTATAGGGCTATGTGTTGGTAAGGTGTGGGGCCAAGAATTAGGTAAATAGCTTGAGTATTGAGTGAGTTATGGTTAAAATGGTGAGATGTGGTCATATGGGCGCGAGTTTGAATTTTCGGTGGAATTTTGGATTTTCAAACGAGCTTAGAAAAATATAAGGCTTGTTCCATTATCTCTAAATCTTTGATTTGAGTCCAACGGAGGTGACAGAATTCAAATCCAAATTCCCGAGCTCAGGATATGCCGCCCGGAACCAAAGGTGCCCTTATTTCTCTTTAGCCTCCATTTTGGTTCCAAAACTCAAAATAAATCCAAAACCCCAACAAACGAAACCAAAAATATAAAACAAGCATATAGACATGTTCATAACAAACATAACTCCAACATACCAAGTTTTCACCAAAATCGGAAATCAATTCGGATAAAAACGACACTCAAACATAAACATAATGGCATAAATGTTTCAAGAATTTCATATGAAAATTCATATTCAAATATTCAAATAATAACAATTAATAAAATAATTAATATATGAAAGAATATATAATTAATTTAATTATACATATTGGTAAACACATACATCATACTTGTACAGCTAAAAGATCGGGTTGTCACATACGGGGGTGACTGCATAAAAGCTGAAGAATGGTTGTCAGAAATTTCAGGGATATGGGAGATATGCCCTGCACCTTCTTATGAAAAAGTTGTTTATAAGGCTCGCTTTGTTCAAGGCCCTGCATCAAATTGGCAAAAAGCTATGACGGCCCAATTTGAGAGGATTGGGGAGGAGTTCAACTGGGAAAGCTTTACAAGGGAATTTCGTATTAAGTATATTCCTCCGAGTGTTAGAGAAAGAAGGCTCCAGGAATTTTTGGAGCTGAAGCAAGGGAACAGATCGGTAGAGGACTGTATCTTAGAATTCGAGAGACTCGCTCCGTATGCTCCTCACATGACCAATGATGATACTATGACAGCTGTTACTGTAGACACCTGGGAGAAGGCCAAGAGGAAGGCCATAAAAGTTGAAGCTCAGAGGTTGAGGTTGAGGGCCCCAGCTTATTCTTCGGGGCAAGGTTCAGGATCGGGATCCAACTTGGGTAAGAGGCCCCAAGGTTATAATGCTTCCAAGAAGAAAGCCCGGCCTCCCGTACCGGCTGTACTCGCTCTACCGGGGCCGATACAATGTTCCTATTGCAAGGGTTCCAACCATACTGAGGAGACCGACTGGAAGAAGTTAAGGAGGTATTACAAATGTGGAGAGCCCGGTCATATGGTTAATGCTTGCCCGAACAAGAAGGACCCCAAGCCCTTGAATGTTATTCCTCCGGGAGCTCCTATTCAAGCAAGGGCCTATGCGTTGGAAGGTGAGGAAGAGGATGTAGAGGTCGATGATACCGTTGTTGTAGAAGGTACCATTAGCGTTCATGGCATTCCATTGGATGCATTGTTTGATCTGAGAGCAACATATTCTTTTATTGCTTTCCAGCTTGTTCCTACTCTTTCCTTGCCTGTTGCTCGCCTTGATGACTCTTTTGTGATAAGTTCTCTTCTTGGTGGTACCTTGGTGACGAACTGAGTGTTCCAAGAGTGCCCGATGAGTATTGAGGGCCAAGAGTACTCGGCGGACTTGAATGAGATGCCTATGAAGAAGTACGGGGTGATCTTGGGAATGGATTGGTTATTTCAGCGCAGAGCGAAGATGGATTGTTTAGAGAAGAAGGTTATTTTGGGTTCTATAGTGTTTTCGGGGCGAGAGGTTGAAGACCTGCCCATTTATTTCCTTCATTGAAGCTAATAGGCTGTTCTGGGACAGTGCGATGGGCTATGTGGCTTATCTTTTAAATAATCCGAAGGATTAGGCCAAGCTCGAGGAGACGGAGATTGTAACGGCCGATTTTCGGTTATTCAGGTACACACGACACGTGTGAGTTTTCGAGAGTTAGGATTTATTTTAATTCTTTCGTTTATTAAATTCCTACGTGTCATGATAATTATATGAATTATATTTCAATATGTTTACGTGAAAATATGTGAAATACTTGTCTACTTGAGAATTATTTTATAAATTGGATTCGATTGTTATGTTAATTAATTGTCGAACGTGACTTAATTGCTTATGTGTCCTTAATTGGCCATTCTATTAAATTTTGTAACAGCCCAAAACAGGGCCTGGATGAAAACAGTAAGTTAAGGGCATTGGTAAAGCATTTATAGACCGTGATCCAACTTTTTTGAATCATCATGTATTGCATTCTTACATGAACTTTGTGCTCGTATATGATCTGACATGTTTTAAGGGGGAATTCTTGACCTTTGATACAGTTTACTATTCATAACCCCAGCTTACCTTGTTCATATTGCTACTCGAACCCTAGAGGTTCATCACACATGTTTCTCTATTGTTTGAACTTGTTTCCCGAGCTCAGAGAGTCTTTCTTGAACCATAAGGGTATTTTTGGAACTTACCGACCAAAGTTACTATTCATCCAAAAATGAGCTTGTGATTCTGATACCTTTCCTACCCAAGTTTACAGTCGAATCGATCCTTGAGTCGAGACAAGTCTTTTGAAATCATTCTTGGCTTGGAAATCTATTCTGGAACTTTGTTTTATTGAAAATGTTTTCGAAAACCCTAGTTCACTATTTCTTCTATGAACGGTTTTCATTCGGAAAATGTTTTCTCTTCGGATTTGCACTACTTGAGCTATTTCAAGATTTTTGAAATGTTTTACAACTCTTGATTCAAACCCTAGCTTGAAATTTTGAAGCGTACGTTCGTACGTAAGAATTCACTATTCACTCTACGTTTTCAACTTTTTTACGGTAAAACGTTTTGTATTCGATTTTGGACTCAAAACGCTTCTCGATTTATTTCTTGAATTTTGGGAACAATCCGGACTTGAAAATCATTCTAGGAAGTCGTTTTTCACTCGTGTTGAGTTTCGAGCTCAAAACTTTTATTCACTAAAACTAATTTATCTTTCAAACGGTAAATCCGATTTCGACGAATGAATATGCGTTTCGAAGCTCATTTTTGCCCGGACGGAATGGTTACACTTCCAGACACTTATCCTCGAGTCTTGGCCATGAAATTACAGAAATACCCCCCAGCAGTTCCATTTTTACCTTCATAAAGGCTAAAGCTTCTAGAAGATGCAAGTGGATGAACTTTTGTTTTGCTCTCCTACCCTTAAGCCATCTTTCTTTGCAAGGTGAGGGGCTTCTTCACAACTATAAATACCCCTCTCATGCCATTAGAATCCTTGCTCAAAGTCTTGTGTTGACAAGCACTCCTCTCTCCCTCATTTCCCCCTTGGGCGTCGGCCTCCCCTCCCCTTTGCTAGGTTAGTTGCTTTATTTTTATGTTATGTTTAGTTAGTTTGTGTTTTTATGTTATGGTATGTTTATATTATGTTTAGGTTGGGTCTTAGGGTCTTCCCTAAGCCATATAGGATTTTATTTTATGCATTTATTATATAGTTTTCATGATATGTTTGAATAGTTGTTTATATGTTTTATTTGTTTAGTATATGCTTGAATATGTTATGAATTACCCTAGTATATGCTATGATCATGTGATATGATTGTTATATTATGAGAATTGATGCATAATTATGGAATTTGAATTATGTTCATGCATGCTAGCTAATGGAACAGTGATTTACAATTTATTATGTCACAACTTGTTACATGTTGATATTGAATTAAATTGTTACATGTTACATGCCTAAAGGTATATGATATGATATGATATATGTTGTAACACTATTCTATCTTAGGTTATATGATTCTTGAATTATGAATTGAGCTTATGGTATGATATGGATTAATGGATTAGTGCCTTGATCATATGTTATAAACTTTAATAGTGTCACATGTTATAACCTAAGATAGAATAGTGTTTCATAACTTGATCTTATTCCTTAATTGGATCTCTTAACCATAGGTTATACCTTTAACCTAGATCACACTTGATTATTAACATAAACTTGAAACTATAGGTTATAATCAAGATCATAATTTAATTAGGGTGTGTGTGTGTGTGCATGTCGTGCGTGTGTGTGTGTTCGTGCATGGTGTGTGTGTGTACCGTGTGTGTGTGTGTGGGTGTGTGTGTATAGTAAGGGTTTGACCCGACCCTTTGACCCGATATATGAATAGTAATCTGGAATAGTAATCTTCAATAGTACTTTTGAATAGTGCTTTTGAATAGTAAAAATGAAATAAAACTTGTGCTTTTTTAATAGACATTTGCACCTATGGTTTCCATATCCAGGGTCTAAAATGTGTTTTCTTTCGTGGACTTGTTTCTTAACCTAAGGTTTACGATAGGATTCATAATTTGACTAAAGCTTACTCGGTTATAGTAAGATCATAGTCTCACATTAAGAGTAACTCACTTTAACGTTTTCCTTTGTGTGTTACCTTTCTTGAATACCTTAAATGGTATTACTCTCTTGTGTTACATGTTCTTTATATGTTCCTTGTTCATTGTTTCATGCATTTCATATGCATCTTGGTTAGTAGTGGGTCTTAGTTCTTAAGCTCACTCTAGTACACCACCTACAGGAGTTAAAGTTGAGCACTGGGATCCCCAGTGCACCGCATAATCTGTCTACCTTCCTTTTGTTACTATAGGTGAGGTGAAGTTATAAATTTTTTCCAACTGGAACCACGATTATACTATCGTATCATATGTTTTGAAATTCGAAGCTAAACCTCGTTTTGAACTATCCCTTTTATCCGGATATTCTTTTGAAAGTATCATTCATACTTTAATAGTATACCTTGATCTACAGCACATGTTTTCCAAAGTTCTGCATTCTTGTTCAAAGACAGTTACGTGATCTGCATATGTTTTAAAAGTACAGTTTTACAGACAAAATCATATGTTTTACAGACAGAATCATATGTTTTACAGACAGCATCATATGTTACAGTTACAGTTTTACATGTTATAGTTAGCATATTGGAGTGGTACTCTGGTCACTGCTAATCTTAAATGCAAGCATACAGTTTACAGTTTGGGCCCGGCGGTTCTGTGTGGAGGTGATGTTCGGGAGGTGTGCGCCAACGACATCACCAATACCGGCCGCCACACTTAGACAATTGAGACCGACTTTTAACAGGAGGTTTGTTAAGTCAGGACAATCTGTCTGGGAACGGACAACAAATCTGTTCCCATTACATGTTTACAGGTCGCCTAGGGCTAGCTACCCGAAGTGACAACCGGTGGAGGATGGTGCACGTTTGTATGCGTTGGTAAGAGTTGTTGTTGACCTTGGTCCGATAGTCTACTGTGTGCGGAGTTGTTGTTGACCTTGTTCCGATGCTCTACTATATGTGGGGTTATTGTTGATCTTGGTCCGATATTCTACTATACGTGGAATTATTGTTGATCCTGGTCCGATGCTCTACCAAATCATGTTTTTCTGGAGTAAGGATGGAGGAGCCTAGCTTGCGGGCAAAATTCTGTTTCATAAAGGATGGTTCATATCTGGCAAAGTTCACTTTACCCTTATCCCGTTTTATAAAAGAACTATGAACCATCAACAGCATATGTGTGCGCGTGTGATAGCATTCATGAAAATGTTTTAAAACGTGCATTCTTTTACAGCATCACATTCAAAGAGTTTTATCAACAGAACTTGTTTCATGTTCTTCTTTAAAGCCTTGCACTTAACAGTTCTGAACTTTACTTCAAGATCTTTAACACAGTACTTTCTTTTAAGTATTCCCTCACTTAGTCCTTTTGACTAATACCTCTCCCGTTTTCTTGCCTCGTGGTTTCAGGTCTTGCAGCCGCAGTCTAGAGGTATCTTGAAGCTCTAGATTGCCATTTTTGTTTCAGTCAGGACATAGTATTACTTTCTTTTGTGTCTTGCATATGTTTTATGACTGCATTACTTTATGTTTCTGAATACTTGAGTATCTTTGTTATACTCTTTCTGCTACTCTGTTACCAATATTTTGAACTCTGCTGTATGGCTATTTATATGTGAATATGTTACATGTTCTGATATGCCGAGTCTCTCTTACACGATCGATATGTTCTTGCTTGTTGCATGCCATCATGCACATGTTTTGAAAAGTTTGAAAATACTCTGATTTTCCTCTGCATAGCCACATCGTTATACATATATAGTTCTGAGATAGACAGCCGTTCGCTGGAGTATTTCTTGAGTGATGGCTCACACCATTACTTGAGAGGTACTTCAGTGCGGGGGTTGAGACGCCGCTCCCCTCTTGTTCCAGTACGGGTGGGGGCGTTACAGCCTGAGGTGGTATCAGAGCATCGGGTTAAGTAAGAAGAGACTTAACCTAGATTGCTCTCATGTTGCATCATGGATTGTTCACGCATTGCATCCAGGATCATTCTTCTATTGCATCGAGACAGGATATTGGGGGATTGCATGGTTCTGTTGTCTGGATTTCATATCTGTGGTATCTTCTGTATAGCTGTGGCAGTTCAGCCGCACCAGGATCCTAATCAGCAGATGGATGACGCTTTCTTTGAGCAGTTTGAGGCCCCACGTACTGTGGCAGTTTCTCGCCGTGGAGGCACTCGTTTCTACACCTGGTGTAGGTGTAGGAACAGTGGCAGGCCTGGGTATTCCTATCCTAACAGAGTTGTGCACTATCTCGAGTCTGAGAGAGATGGTTACTTTCAGGAGTATCAGAGGACCCGTGAGGTCAGGTTGGAGTCTATGCGCCATCAGGATCAGTCACTACAGTACCAGATTGATAGGGACATCGCTCGTGAGCATGCTGCAAAGATGACTCATATTGCTAATCAGAGGGCTGCTCGTATTGCTGAGCTGGAGGCAGATCTTATGCAGATGACTATCGATCGCGACACCTCTAGGGAGCATCACCAGCACTACCGTGCACGCGTGAGAGCTCACCTGTATGATACCTATCACTTATCCGATGAGCAGTCAGTTGAGGAGGTCGAGGGTCAGGATGTCAGTCAGGCCTCTCAGGAGCCCGAGCCTATGCAGGATCAGTCAGATGGAGGCGATGGAGGATCTGATAATGATGATGATGGCGGAGACGAGCCAGCAGGACACGGACAGGGTGAGATCGTTGCTGTTTCTGATGACACCACCAGGGGTTCTTTGGACCACAGTTATCAGGGTTGATCGCTGATGGGAGTTTTCTGTATATAGTACTGATGCATATATATCTATCTATGGATGGCGGACGTATAGCCGGGACAGTTCAGGACTGACTTTTGGATGAGGGGATGTATAGCTATGGTAGATGATCCCCGACTTTTGGCACCACGGATGACGGTTCAGATGACTTGGTACCTGCTAGGTTATTTTCAGCAGGGTTGGACGGATTGGTAAGGCCTGTAAGGGAGTCAACTCGATAGTATCGGGTCCTCCCCATTTTGAATTAATACTGTTAACATGTGGCCTGCAGTAAATTTTACCAAACCTTGCACAGTTATAACACTTTCGGCTTTATGTTGGATATCTGTTTACTGCTTTCCATAACTGTCATTTCATGAGTCTTAGAGTTGCTTCAAGATACCATTAGGACCGTTGATAGGATCATGCCATTTCATTTATTGTTAGTATGCTGATATTCTTGTTGTTGGATTGATCATGCTATTCATGTTACAGTTCTGGTTGATATGACAGTACACGTTCTGTTCCCGTTTACATGTTGATCATGTTTTGGGATATGTTATACATGTTTCTGATATGTTGATATGTTACCCGAGCTTCTGTTCCCGTTTATATGTTGTCTGACAGTTGTTTCTGATTATATGATATGTGTGGAGATCTTGAATCTTTGTTGATATGTTGTTATGGGAATGTGTTGTTCTCATACTTATGTGTGACTACGTGGGAATGTGAATACGTGGTTACGGATTCTGTGAATCATTATATATCATGCACCGAATATATGTATCTGAATGCTTATGAATTCAGTAACAACATGCCACCAAGAAGAGCACCCCGGAATCGTGTACCACCACTGCCACCCCAAAGAGATGTCACGCCACCCCCTGAACGGGAGGGAACTCCAGAGTTAAGGGATGTGCTATGACAATTTATGAGGGCTCGTGCACCGAGAGATAATCCTCATAATGAAAGGTCACTGGAAAATTTTCTGAGGATGAATCCACCTAAGTTCTATCGAGAACCGAACGACCTAAAGGCTGAGAATTGGATTACTAGTCTTGAGAAGATTTTCGAGGCTATGGAGATCTACCTAGAGGATCGTGAACGAGTTCGGTATGCTACTTTTCTTATGGAAGGAGTTGTATACAATTGGTCGAAGCACGTTCAGCACATGTGGATTGAGAACAACGTTGAGGGAAGTTGGGATGAGTTTATCAGAGAGTTTCAGCAGAAGTACACGCCTCAAGTGACTCGTGATGCACGAGAGGCTGAGTTTATGAGTCTGGTTCAGGGAACTATGAATGTGATGGAATATGAAGTTAGGTTTGTGAGGCTGATTAAGTATGCGCCTCATATTCTGAATGATGAGCGTCGCAAGACAAAGAGGTTTATTGATGGACTGAAGCCCGAACTTCGGTTGGCACTTGCTTCTTTGGACATTGAGACCTACAACCGGGCTGTTGATAGAGCGCTAAGGGTTGAGGCTGCACACAAGGAGATCAAGATAACTACTACACGTCAAGGACCTTCTAACCCTAAGCCTTATCAAGGTAATAAGCGACCTTCCGGATCTTTTCCCCAAGGAACTGGAAAGAGGCCAATGGTAACACCACAGCGTCAACAGCAGAACGCTCCACCGAAACAGCAAGCACAGAAGCAGAAAGCGCCACCGCAGTACCAGAGGGCGCCACAACAGCAGAGAGCACCTCAGCCAGGTCCAGAGGAAATTGTTTGCCGATATTGTTGCCGAACGGGATACACTGAGGAGAACTGTCGCAAGAAAGCTGGACAGTGTTTCTCGTGTGGTTCCCCTGAGCACCAGATGGATAGTTGCCCGCACAAGATCAGGAGATTTGGGGTCCAAGATAAAGGAAAAGGGGTGGTGGGTACGACGAACAAACCGGTGGTCAAAGGCAGAGCTTATGCTTTGGATGGTAAGGAGGAGGTTGATCCTTCATCTGTTGTGGAAGGTATTGTGCACATTCTTAATACGCCAGTTAAGGTCTTGTATGACGCTGGTGCTACGCATTCATTTGTTGCATCTAAATTATGTGCGCATTTACAGTTTCCACTTGAATACCTGCCATATAAATTTGAAGTGAGTTCTCCTTTGGGAACTTGCCTTATTACGGATCAAGTATATAAACGCTGCCCTATATGTATTGGTACCCGTTATTACCCGACGGATCTTATTGAGTTGCCGATGACAAGATACGACGTTATACTTGGTATGGATTGGTTGTCTAAGTACCGAGCTAAGTTGGATTGTTACAAGAAAGAGATCATCTTGGAAGAAGATGAAAGTGGGACATCAGAAGAGAAAGTTGAGGAGTTATCAGTGATTTCTTCGATGGAAGCTAAGAAGTTGATTCAGAAAGGAGCTAGCGGATTTGTTGCGTATCTTTTGAATAGACCGAAAGATCAACTTAAGATCAAAGAAGTGGAAGTGGTGAACGAGTTCTTAGATGTGTTTCTTGAGCATTTGGATTCGTTACCTCCTGACCGAGAGTTGGAGTTTACGATCGAGACGATATCAGGAGCTGAGCCGTACTCAAAGACACCTTATAGAATGGCACCAGCCGAATTGGAAGAACTGAGGAAGCAATTGGATGAACTGATTGAGTCTGGATATGTTCGACCGAGCATGTGGCCGTGGGGAGCGCCTGTGCTTTTCGTTAAGAAGAAGGATGGATCATTGCGTTTATGCATTGACTATCGGGAGCTGAACAGGATGACAATCAAGAATAACTATCCTCTCCCTCATATCGAAGAGCTGTTCGATATACTTCAAGGATCGAAGGTCTACTCTAAGTTAGATCTAAGACAAGGATATTATCATTTGAAGATCAGGGAAGCAGATATTCCGAAGACTGCTTTCAACAGTCGATACGGACATTATGAGTTTGTAGTAATGCCGTTTGGTTTGACGAACACACCAGCTGCATTCATCGATATGATGCACCGTATATTCAAGCCGTTTCTCGACAAGTTTGTAGTAATCTTCATCGACGATATTTTGGTATTTTCGAAGACACCGGAGGAACATGCTGAACATCTTCGAATCGTGCTACGCACTTTGCTGGATCACAAGCTATATGGAAAGTTCAGCAAGTGTGAGTTCTGGCTTGAGAGAGTTACATTTCTCGGACACATCATATCAGGATCTGGAATCGAAGTAGATCCCTCGAAGATCGAAACGATCATGGATTGGAAGTCACCGAAGAATCCTTCAGAAGTGAGAAGTTTTCTGGGATTAGCTGGCTACTACCGGAGGTTTTTCAAAGATTTGTCGAAGATAGCTACACCTCTCACTAAGTTGACAAAGAAAGAAGGGAAGTTTGAATGGACTGAGAAGTGTGAGCAAAGTTTTCAAAGATTGAAGGAGATGCTAACAACTGCACCCGTGTTACCGTTACCAGAAGGAAAAGAAGGTTACACTGTTTACACCGATGCTTCGAAAGAAGGATTAGGAGGAGTTTTGATGCAGAGTGGAAAAGTGATTGCGTTTGCATCAAGGAAACTCAAAACGCATGAAGTGAACTACCCGACACATGATTTGAAGTTAGCCGCGATAATGTTTGCTCTTGGAAAGTGGAGACATTACCTGTATGGAGTTACGTTTGAGATCTTTACTGATCATAAGAGCCTGCGGTATCTATTCACTCAGAAGGAGTTGAATATGCGACAGAGGAGATGGATGGAATTTCTAGAGGACTACGATTGCATTATTCAGTACCATCCAGGGAAGGCGAATGTGGTAGTCGATGCCCTAAGCAAGAAAGTTCATTTGGCACAGATTTCTGCCAACCCCAAGGTTGATCAAAGAGAAAGAATGGAGGTGATAACTAAAGCTCGAGTCGCGAACGTTGTGATGATATCACCGCTGAAAGAGCAAGTGCTGGAAGCACAGAAGAACGACGAGTGGATCAAAAAATGTCTCGCATCTAAGGAGAGAGATGATGAGACTAAGTTCAAGATTGATGAACATGGAATATTGAGGTACAAAAGTCGAGTATGCGTGCCGACTGTTTTGAGGAAAGAGATTCTCGACGAAGCGCACAAGACTAATTACATGATACATCCCGGAGGCACTAAGATGTATGATGATGTTAAGACGCATTTCTGGTGGAACGGAATGAAGAGAGACATAGCCAACTATGTCAAGAAGTTCTTAACTTGTCAGAAAGTTAAAGCTAAACACCAGAAGCCGAGTGGGAAGTTGCAACCATTACCGATTCCGACTTGGAAGTGGGAGCAAATCACGATGGATTTTGTCACTGGATTACCCAAAGTCAGAGGAGGACAAGATAGTATCTGGGTGATCATTGATCGATTGACAAAGTCAGTGCACTTTTTCTCAGTTAAGACGACGGATAAGGTCAGCACGTTGGCAAAGCTGTACCAACAAGAGATTGTCAGATTACATGGAGTCCCGAACAGTATAGTCTCGGAGAGAGATCCGAAATTCACGTCGCACTGGTGGAAAGAAATTCAGACTTTGATGGGAACGAAGTTGAACTTCAGTACTGCAGCGCATCCTCAGGCGGATGGACAATCAGAAAGGATGATTAAGTACTTGGAAGATATGCTAAGAGCTTGTGCTTTGGACTTCCAGGAAAGTTGGAAAGAGTGTTTACCTCTTGTGGAGTTTGCATACAACAATAGTTATCAAGCTTCTATTAAAGCTACTCCATATGAAGCTCTATATGGAAGGAAATGTAGATCCCCGTTATACTGGGATTTGGATGAAGCGAGTTGTACTGAGGAAGGACAGATCAGAGTGAATTCAGCTAAATGGATAAGAGAAGCGACGGAAAAGATTCAGATCATTCCTTTGGTTAAAGTCCTTTGGAAGGGACATGGGACAGAAGAGGCAACCTGGGAGACAGAAGAGAAAATGCAGAAGCATCAACCCGAGTTATTTGCAGTTACAGTGGAAGAATCTGAGGACAGATTCTCTTTAAGGAGGGGTGATTGTAACAGCCCAAAACAGGGCCTGGATGAAAACAGTAAGTTAAGGGCATTGGTAAAGCATTTATAGACCGTGATCCAACTTTTTGAATCATCATGCATTGCATTCTCACATGAAGTTTGTTCTCGTATATGATCTGACATGTTTTAAGGGGGAATTCTTGACCTTTGATACAGTTTACTATTCATAACCCCAGCCTACCTTGTTCATATGGCTACTCGAACCCTAGAGGTTCATCACACATGTTTCTTTATCTTTTGAACTTGTTTCCCGAGCTCAGAGAGTCTTTCTTGAACCATAAGGGTATTTTTGGAACTTACCGACCAAAGTTACTATTCATCCAAAAATGAGCTTTTCATTCTGATACCTTTCCTACCCAAGTTTACAGTTGAATCGATCGTTGAGTGGAGACAAGTCTTTTGAAATCATTCTTGGCTTGGAAATCTATTCTGGAACTTTGTTTTATTGAAAATGTTTTCGAAAACCCTAGTTCACAATTTCTTCTACGAACGGTTTTCATTCGGAAAATGTTTTCTCTTCGGATTTGCACTACTTGAGCTATTTCAAGATTTTTGAAATGTTTTACAACTCTTGATTCAAACCCTAGCTTGAAAGTTTGAAGCGTACGTTCGTACGTAAGAATTCACTATTCACTCTACGTTTTTAACTTTTTAACGGTAAAACGTTTTATAGTCGATTTTGGACTCAAAACGCTTCTCGATTTATTTCTTGAATTTCGGGAACAATCCGGGCTTGAAAATCATTCTAGGAAGTCGTTTTTCACTCGTGTTGAGTTTCGACCTCAAAACTTTTATTCACTAAAACTAATGTATCTTTCAAACGGTAAATCCGATTTCGACGAATGAATATGCGTTTCGAAGCTAATTTTTGCCCGGAAATAATGGTTACACTTCCAGCCAATTATCCTTGAGTCTTGTCCACGAAATTACAGAAATACCCCCCAGCAGTTCCATTTTTACCTTCATAATGCCTAAAGCTTCTAGAAGATGAAAGTTGATGAACTCTTGTTTTGCTCTCCTACCCTTAAGCCATCTTTCTTTGCAAGGTGAGGGGCTTCTTCACAACTATAAATACCCCTCTCATTCCATTAGAATCCTAGCTCAAAGTCTTGTGTTGATAAGCACTCCTCTCTCCCTCCTTTCCCCCTTGGCCGTCGGCCTCGCCTCCCTTTTGCTAGGTTAGTTGCTTTATTTTTATGTTATGTTTAGTTAGTTTATGTTTTTATGTTATGGTATGTTTATATTATGTTTAGGTTGGGTCTTAGGGTCTTCCCTAAGCCATATAGGATTTTATTTTATGCATTTATTATATAGTTTTCATGATATGTTTGAATAGTTGTTTATATGTTTTATTTGTTTAGTATATGCTTGAATATGTTATGAATTACCCTAGTATATGCTATGATCATGTGATATGATTGTTATATTATGAGAATTGATGCATGATTATGGAATTTGAATTATGTTCATGCATGCTAGCTAATGGAATAATGATTTACAATTTATTATGTCACAACTTGTTACATGTTGATATTGAATTAAATTGTTGCATGTTACATGCCTAAAGGTATATGATATGATATGATACATGTTGTGACATGTTGTCACATTGTTATATGATTCTTGAATTATGAATTGAGCTTATGGTATGATATGGATTAATGGATTAGTGCCTTGATCATATGTTATACACTTTAATAGTGTCACATGTTATAACCTAAGATAGAATAGTGTTTCATAACTTGATCTTATGCCTTAATTGGATCTCTTAAACATAGGTTATACCTTTAACCTAGATCACACTTGATTATTAACATAAACTTGAAACTATAGGTTATAATCTAGATCATAATTTAATTAGGGTGTGTGTGTGTGTGCATGCCGTGCGTGTGTGTGTGTTCGTGCATGGTGTGTGTGTGTACCGTGTGTGTGGGTGTGTGTGTATAGTAAGGGTTTGACCCGACCCTTTGACCCGACATGTGAATAGTAATCTAAATAGTACTTTTGAATAGTAAAAATGAAATAAAACTTGTGCTTTCTTAATAGACATTTGCACCTAGGGTTTCCATATCCAGGGTCTAAAATGTGTTTTCTTTCGTGGACTTGTTTCTTAACCTAAGGTTTACGATAGGATTCATAATTTGACTAAAGCTTACTCGGTTATAGCAAGATCATAGTCTCACGTTAAGAGTAACTCACTTTAACGTATTCCTTTGTGTGTTACCTTTCTTGAATACCTTAAATGGTAATACTCTCTTGTGTTACATGTTCTTTACATGTTCCTTGTTCATTGTTTGATGCATTTCATATGCATCTTGGTTAGTAGTGGGTCTTAGTTCTTAAGCTCACTCCAGTACACCACCTACAGGAGTTAAAGTTGAGCACTGGGATCCCCAGGGCACCGCATAATCTGTCTACCTACCTTTTGTTACTATAGGTGAGGTGAAGTTATAAATGTTTTCCAACTGGAACCACGATTATACTATCGTATGAAATGTTTTGAAATTCAAAGCTAAACCTCGTTTTGAACTATCCCTTTTATCGGGACATTCTTTTGAAAGGATCATTCATACTTTAATAGTATACCTTGATCTACAGCACATGTTTTCCAAAGTTCTGCATTCTTGTTCAAAGACAGTTCCATGATCTGCATATGCTTTCTAAGTACAGTTTTACAGACAGAATCATATGTTTTACAGACAAAATCATATGTTTTACAGATAGAATCATATGTTTTATAGACAGCATCATATGTTACAGTTACAGTTTCATATGTTATAGTTAGCATACTGGAGTGATACTCTGGTCACTGCTAATCTTAAATGCAAGCATACAGTTTACAGTTTGGGCCCGGCGGTTATGTGTGGAGGTGATGTTCGGGAGGTGTGTGCCAACGACATCACTAATACCGGCCGCCACACTTAGACAATTGACACCGACTTTTAGCAGGAGGTTTGTTAAGTCAGGACAATCTATTTGGGAACGGATAGCAAATTTGTTCCCGTTACATGTTTACAGGTCGCCTAGGGCTAGCTACCCGAAGTGACAACCGGTGGAGGATGGTGCATGTTTATATGCGTTGGTAAGAGTTGTTGTTGACCTTGGTCCGATAGTCTACTATGTGCGGAGTTGTTGTTAACTTTGGTCCGATGCTCTACTATATGTGGGGTTATTGTTGATCTTGGTCCGATACTCTACGATACATGGAATTATTGGTGATCCTGGTCCGATGCTCTACCAAATCATGTTTTTCTGGAGTAAGGATGGAGGAGCCTAGCTTGCAGGCAAAATTCTGTTTCATAAAGGATGGTTCATATAAGGAAAAGTTCACTTTACCTTTATCCCGTTTTATGAAAGAACTATGAACCATCAAAAGCATATGTGTGCGCGTGTGATAGCATTCATGAAAATGTTTTAAAACACGCATTCTTTTACAGCATCACATTCAAAGAGTTTTATCAACCGAACTTGTTTCAAGTTCTTCTTTAAAGCCTTGCACTTAACAGTTCTGAACTTTACTTCAAGATCTTTAACTCAGTACTTTCTTTTAAGTATACCCTCACTTAGTTCTTTTGACTAATACCTCTCCCGTTTTCTTGCCTCGTGGCTTCAGGTCTTGCAGCCGCAGTCTAGAGGTATCTTGAAGCTCTAGATTGTCATTTTTGTTTCAGTCAGGACTTAGTATTACTTTCTTTTGTGTCCTGCATATGTTTTATGGCTGCATTACTTTATGTTTCTGAATACTTGAGTATCTTTGTTATACTCTTTCTGCTACTCTGTTACCGATATTTTGAACTCTGATGTATCGGTATTTATATATGAATATGTTACATGTTCTGATATGCCGAGTCTCTCTTACACGATCGATATGTTCTTGCTTGTTACATGCCATCACACACATGTTTTGAAAAGTTTTAAAATACTCTGATTTTGCGCTGCATAGCCACATCGTTATACATATATAGTTCTGAGATAGACAGTCGTTCGCTGGAGTATTTCTTGAGTGATGGCTCACACCATTACTTGAGAGGTGCTTCAGTGTGGGGGTTGAGACGCCGCTCTCCTCTTGTTCCAGTACGGGTGGGGGCCTTACAAATTTGAAAACCTAATTGCATGATTATTTCTTGGACTCAATTGATCATTCTTCCCACGTTCATCCTTGGTTGCATAACTTAGAGAATTGGAGGATCAAATTGCAATTTGAATATTTCATCAAATTTCAGGAGATGAATCACGTAATAAGCTTTCTCCATTCTTCCAATTTCATTTTTCATCCAAAATCTTCAACACTTTGCTTCTTGTTGCTCTCGGTTCAATCATCAGGAAAAGAAGAAGAGATTTCATTGATTCCAACCAAGTTTTTCAAGAAATTCCAAGATTTGAAGCTCAATCATCTATTCCATCATCTTCTTCCATCTCTTTTCTTTAATGTATATGAAAGTTTATATATGTGAATCTTTGAAGATATTCTTGAAGCTAGGGTTTATGAATTCATGAAATAAATGGATGATTTATTGTTTGATACATGAATGCATGATTTTAACTTAGATTCACGCATGAATTCTTGGAGAATTTGATGTTCTATGATGAATTCATATATGAACTTGAAACTCATGATTCTTGATGGTCAAGCATGGTTTGATTGTTTATCTTGGATTTTATTGCACTTTGAGTATGTATACATGTTAATTCCCAGAAAATTTACATTTTATGATTGAAATTATGATGATTATGATGAATTGGAGAGTGGTTCGTGCATCATTTGTTTCATGCCCTGTTTCTGCATCTTCTGCATAACGAGAACGGCCCTTCCCATTCCCTTTATAATTGGGAACGGTTGTTCCCATGTTTGAATGTGAGTGTGTGTTGGCGAGAACGGGAACGGCCCTTCCCATTTTGGCATACAGCCGGAACGGTCGTTCCCATTTTCGGGGAACAACTTCGGAGAGCTGGGAACGGCCCTTCCCATTTCAAACTAAGGGCTGAAATGGTCGTTCCCAGATCCCTGGAGAGGCAGTAAGTTTCTGCATAAAATTGAGATTTCCATTTCCTTTTCTTTACCCTTAATTGACCCCAACATGTTATTATATGATCAATTACATGCAAGAATATGATTGTAACATGCTACATTTGATAATGCATGTCATCTCGTTACATGATTACGCCGTGCACCATATTTGGTATCATTACTGAGTCATGTCTCACGAGTGCACAATGTTCCCTTTTCTTGTCCAGTTCTTCTCCAGGGCGGAGATTATTGATCGACTGATTATGTTCATACATCCTTGAGTCCGCTTGTCGCCTGTCAGGTGTGGTTTAATTGCTAGTTATCTAGATCCCGTATAACCCTTATGTGGAGTTTTAGGCCAAACGGTATATATATCTCTATAATCATTTCTAAACTCTCAAGTGATTGAAAGCAAGCCATGTTCATTGAAATAAGCCATGTCCATTGAAAGCAAGTCGTGTTACCGTGATTGAATCGTGACCGTGTTTTGGCACGTATTCATGTATCATGCACTGTGGGCCCGAGAGTTAGTGTATGAGCCAACCGGGAAAGCATGTGCTGACAGGTAACTCTGCACTCCTTTCATACCATGGGGATGAACCCTGAATCGACCAGGAGGTTTGGTGGAGGAAGAAGTCCTGTACATGGGAGTCATGAACCTAACGTACAGTGTGATCGTGGATGGTTGAAGGCTAGCTAACCTTCCCATCATTGGAGAAAGAAGGAGTTCATGAAACTGCTACTTGTGCACTGTAATTACTTACATGACCACTTAATTAATTGAAAGTATCGTGATCGTACACTGTTGGAGTAAAGGTTGGAGAATTTCCCTCACTCTCTAGGGCCACTGATTGATTGATTGAAAGTGATTAACGTGTTAAACTTGATAGTTGTAATCTCGAGCGACGGTTACTTTGTTATTGAACTTATATTGTTGTTTTCCATTTCCTAAAACCTTACCAAATGTTCTAACTTGCATGTTATCTGCGCTAATATTTATTTATGCCCCTCAGTCAGTCTTCCATAGACTGACCCCTCCACCTTTCAGGTTCTTGCTGGATCGTGCTAGGCGGGAATTGAGTCAAGTCCAGTCTTTGCATTCAAGTCGAGCATGGTTCATTTTAGTTATTGTTGCATATGAATTGTTGGAATCCGTTATGGCATTATCAGAGAATTGTAAATGTTTATCATAAACCGTACCTAATTAGTGACATGTTTACATATGTTTTCGCTTATGTTATTATTCATTGATTGGCATGGTTTGGGGTTAGTCCCACCTAGCTAGTTGGTTTATTTTATTGTCACTCGTTCCCTATAGGTTGGTTCATATACGGATTACCGATTTCGTATGTGGATCGACCTATAGTGCGGGGGATGTGGCACCCTGCGCTTTGGGTGCTACAAAGATTGTGAAGGTATTTCTCGATGTTTTCCCGGAGAGTTTGGGATCTCTATCTCCAGATCAGGACATTGAGTTTGAAATCAATCTCTATCCCTGAGCGGAACATTATGCGAAGTCTCCCTATAGGATGTCTCCAGCAGAGTTGAAGGAGCTGAAGATGCAACTTGATGAGCTCTTAGAATGTGGTTACATTCGCCCGGGCACTTCTCCGTGGGGTGCTCTCGTCCTGTTTGTAAAGAAGAAAGATGGGACGTTGCGGATGTGTATTGACTACCGTAAGCTAAACTGGTTAACGGTTAAGAACAAATACCCATTTCCTCATATTAAAGAGCTATTTGATCTCCTTCAGGGTTTGTGTGTCTACTCCAAGTTGGATTTGAGGCAAGGGTACTATCAGTTGCGTATCTGGGAGGAAGATATACCGAAGACGGGTTTCAATACTCGTTATGGGCATTTTAAGTTCGTGGATATGCCTTTTGTCCTTACTAATGCCCCAGCTGCGTTTATGGATATGATGCACCGAATATTCCGGTCTTACCTCGATAAATTTGTGGTCATCTTTATAGATGATATTCTAGTGTATTTGAGGTCCGTGGAAGAGCACGCAAAGGCATTTTAGAACGGTATTGACAACGCTCCAAGAGCATAGACTGTTTGCCAAGTTCATCAAGTGCGAGTTCTGGATAGATCAGGTTTCCTTTTTGTAACAGCCCAAAACAGGGCCTGGATGAAAACAGTAAGTTAAGGCAGTGGTAAAGCGTTTATAGACCGTGATCCAACTTTTTGAATCATCATGCATTGCATTCTTACATGAACTTGGTGCTCGTATATGTTCTGACATGTTTTAAGGGGAATTCTTGACCTTTGATTCAGTTTACTATTCATAACCCGAGCCTACCTTGTTCATATTGCTACTCGAACCCTAGAGGTTCATCATACATGTTTCGCAATCGTTTGAACTTGTTTCCCGAACTCAGAAAGTCTTTCTTGAGCCATAAGGGTATTTTTGGAACTTACCGACCAAAGTTACTATTCATCAGAAAATGAGCTTTTGATTCTGACACCTTTTTCTACCCAAGTTACAGTCGAATCGATCCTTGAATCGAGACGAGTCTGTTGAAATCATTCTTGGCTTGGAAATCCATTCCGGAACTTTGTTTTATTGAAAACGTTTTTGAAAACCCTAGTTTACTATTCCTTTTACGAACGGTTTTCATTCGGAAAATGTTTTCTCTTCGGATTTGCACTACTTGAGCTATTTCAAGATTTTTGAGATGTTTTACAACTCTTGATTCAAGTCCTAGCTTGAAAATTTGAAGCGTACGTTCGTACGTGAGAATTCACTATTCATCCTACGTTTTCAACTTTTTAACGGTAAAACGTTTTATAGTCGATTTTGGACTCAAAACGCTTCTCGATTTATTTCTTGAATTTTAGAAGCAATCCGGACTTGAAAATCATTCTAGAAAGTCGTTTTTCACTCATGTCGAGTTTCGAGCTCAAAACTTTTATTCACTAAAACTAATGTATCTTTCAAACGGTAAATCCGATTTCGACGAATGAATATGCGTTTCGAAGCTAATTTTCTTGCCGTCGGAATGGTTAAACTTCCAGCCACTTATCCTTGAGTCTTGGGGGACGAAATTACAGAAATACCCCCAGCAGTCCCATTTTAGCTTCAACATGCCTAAAGCTTCCAAGAGAATCTATCCAATTTTGCTCTCCTACCCTTCTCCACATTTTATTTCCAAGGTGAGGGGCTTATCTTCAGCTATAAATAGAGGCCAAGAGGCATTTGAATCCTTGCTCAAAGTTGTGTTAACAACACCCTTTCTTTCTCTCCCTCTCCCCCTCATTGCCGTCGGCTTCCCCCCTTTGGTAGCTAGGTTAGTTTGTTTTGTTTTATGTTATGTTAGTTTAGTTTATGTTTTTATGTTATGGTATGTTTATATTATGTTTAGGTTGGGTCTTAGGGTCTTCCCTAAGCCATATAGGATTTTATTTTATGCATTTATTATATAGTTTTTATGATATGTTTGTGTAGTTGTTTATATGTTTTAATTGTTTAGTATATGCTTGAATATGTTATGAATTGCTCTAGTATATGCTATGATCATGTGATATGGTTGTTATATTATGAGAATTGATGCATGATAATGGAATTTGAATTATGTTCATGCATGTTTGCTAATGGAATAGTGATTTACAATTTATTATGTCACAACTTGTTACATGTTGATATTGGAATTAAATTGTTACATGTTACATGCCCAAAGGTTCATGATATATGATATGATATGATATGATATATGTTGTGACATGTTGTCACATTGTTATATGACTCTTGATTTATGAATTGAGCTTATGGTATGATTTGGATTAATGGATTAGTGCCTTGATCATGTTGTACACTTTAATAGTGTCACATGTTATAACCTAAGATAGAATAGTGTTTCATAACTTGATCTTATGCCTTAATTGGATCTCTTAACTATAGGTTATACCTTTAACCTAGATCACATTTGATTATATTAACATGAACTTGAAACTATAGGTTATAATCAAGATCATAATTTGATTACGGTGTGTGTGTGTGTGCATGCCGGGTGTGTGTGTGTGTTCGTGCATGGTGTGTGTGTGTGTACCGTGTGTGTGTGGGTGTGTATAGTAAGGGTTTGACCCGACCCTTTGACCCGACATGTGAATAGTAATCATGAATAGTAATCTAGAATAGTACTTTTGAATAGTGCTTTTGAATAGTAAAAATGAATTAAAACTTGTGCTTTCTCTATAGACATTTGCACCTAGGGTTTCCATAGCCAGGGTCTAAAATGTGTTTTCTTTCGTGGACTTGTTTCTTAACTTAAGGTTTACGATAGGATTCATAATTTGACTAAAGCTTACTCGGTTATAGTAAGATCATAGTCTAACATTAAGAGTAACTCACTTTGACGTATTCCTTTGTGTGTTACCTTTCTTGAATACCTTAAATGGTATTACTCTCTTGTGTTACATGTTCTTTACATGTTCCTTGTTCATTGTTTCTTGCATTTCATATGCATCTTGGTTAGTAGTGGGTCTTAGTTGTTAAGCTCACTCTAGTACACCACCTACAGGAGTTAAAGTTGAGCACTGGGATCCCCAGGGCACCGCTTAATCTGTCTACCTACCTTGTTACTGATAGGTGAGGTGAAGTTATAAATGTTTTCCAACTGGAACCACGATTATACTATCGTATCATATGTTTTGAAATTCAAAGCTAAACCTTGTTTTGAACTATCCCTTTTATCGGGACATTCTCTTGAAAGGATCATTCATACTTTAATAGTATACCTTGATCTACAGTACATGTTTTCTAAAGTTCTGCATTCTTGTTCAAAGACAGTTACATGTTTTGCATATGTTTTCAAAGTACAGTTTACAGACAGTTTCACATGTTTTCAGACAGAATCATATGTTTTACAGACAGCATCATATGTTACAGTTTCAGTTTCACATGTTATAAGATAGCATACTGGGGTGTTACTCTGGTCACTGCTAATCTTCAATGCAAGCATACAGTTTACAGTTTGGGCCCGGCGGTTATGTGTGGAGGTGATGCTCGGGAGGTGAGCGCCAACGACATCACCAATACCGGCCGCCACACTTAGACAATTGACACCGACTTTTAACAGGAGGTTTGTTAAGTCAGGACAATCTGTCTGGGAACGGACAGCAAATCTGTTCCCATTACATGTTTACAGGTCGCCTAGGGCTAGCTACCCGAAGTGACAACCGGTGGAGGATGGTGCATGTTTGTATGTGTTGGTAAGAGTTGTTGTTGACCTTGGTCCAATAGTCTACTGTGTACGGAGTTGTTGTTGACCTTGGTCCAATGCTCTACTTTATGTGGGGTTATTGTTGATCCTGGTCCGATACTCTACTATACGTGGAATTATTGTTGATCCTGGTCCGATGCTCAACCAAATCATGTTTTCTGGAGTAAGGATGGAGGGGCCTAGCTTGCGGGCAAAATTCTGTTTCATAAAGGATGGTTCATATCTGGAAAAGTTCACTTTACCCTTATCCCGTTTTATGAAAGAACTATGAACCATCAACAGCATATGTGTGCGCGTGTGATAGCATTCATGAAAATGTTTTATAACGTGCATTCTTTTACAGCATCGCATTCAAAGAGTTTTATCAACCGAACTTGTTTCAAGTTCTTCTTCAAAGCATTGCATTTAACAGTTTCGAACTTTAATTCAAGTTCTTTATTTCAGTACATTCTTTAAAGTATTCCCTCACTTAGTCCTTTTGACTAATACCTCTCCCGTTTTCTTGCCTCGTGGTTTCAGGTCTTGCAGCCGCAGTCTAGAGGTATCTTGAAGCTCTAGATTGTCATTTTTGTTTCTGTCAGGACTTAGTATTACTTCCTTTTGTGTCCTGCATATGTTTTATGGCTACATCACTTAATGTTTCTGTATATGTTTCTGAATACTTGAGTATCTTTGTTATACTCTTTCTGCTACTCTGTTACCGATATTTTGAACTCTGTTGTATCGGTACTTATATGTGAATCTGTTATATGTTCTGATATGCCGAGTCTCTCTTACACGATCAATATGTTCTTGCTTGTTACATGCCATCACGCACATGTTTTGAAAAGTTTTAAAATACTCTGATTTTCCGCTGCATAGCCACATCGTTGTACATGTATAGTTCTGATAGACAGCCGTTCGCTGGAGTATTTCTTGAGTGATGGCTCACACCATTACTTGAGGGGTGCTTCAGTGCGGGGGTTGAGACGCCGCTCTCCTCTTGTTCTGGTACGGGTGGGGGCGTTACAGCCTGAGGTGGTATCAGAGCATCGGGTTAAGTAAGAAGAGACTTAACCTAGATTGCTCTCATGTTGCATCATGGATTGTTCACGCATTACATCCAGGATCATTCTCATATTGCATCGAGACAGGATATTTGGGGATTGTATGGTTCTGTTATCTGGATTTCATATCTGTGGTATCTTCTGTATAGCTATGGCAGTTCAGCCACACCAGGATCCTAATCAGCAGATGGATGAGGCTTTCTTTGAGCAGTTTGAGGCCCCGCGTACTGTGGCAGTTGCTCGCCGTGGAGGCACTCGTTTCTACACCTGGCGTAGGTCTAGGAACAGTGGCAGACCTGGGTATTCCTATCCTAACAGAGTTGTGCACTATCTCGAGTCTGAGAGAGATGGTTACTTTCAGGAGTATCAGAGGACCCGTGAGGTCAGGTTGGAGTCTCTGCGCCATCAGGATCAGTCACTGCAGTACCAGATTGACAGGGACATCGCTCGTGGGCATGCTGCAGAGATGACTCATATTGCTGATCAGAGGGCTGCTCGTATTGCTGAGCTGGAGGTAGATCTTATGCAGATGACTATTGATCGCGACACCTCGATGGAGCGTCACCAGCACTACCGTGCCCGTGTGAGAGCTCGCCTGTATGATACCTATCACCTATCCGATGAGCAGGCAGTTGAGGAGGTCGAGGGTCAGGATGTCAGTCAGGCTTCACAGGAGCCCGAGCCTATGCAGGAGCAGTCTGATGGAGGCGATGGAGGATCTGATGATGATGATGATGGCGGAGATGATCCAGCAGGACACGGACAGGGTGAGGTCGTTGCCGTTTCTGATGACACCACCAGGGGTTCTTTCGACCACAGTTATCAGGGTTGATTGCTGATGGGAGATTTCTGTATATAGTACTGATGCATATATATCTATCTATGGATGGCGGACGTATAGCCGGGACAGTTCAGGACTGACTTTTGGATGAGGGGATGTATAGCTCTGGTAGATGGTCCCCGACTTTTGGCACCACAGATGACGGTTCAGATGACTTGGTACCTACTAGGTTATTTTCAGCAGGGTTGGACGGATTGGTAAGGCCTGTAAGGGAGTCAACTCGATAGTATCGGGTCCTCCCCATTTTGAATTAATACTGTTAACATGTGGCCTGTAGTAAATTTTACCAAACCTTGCACAGTTATAACACTTTCGGCTTTATGTTGAATATCTGTTTACTGCTTTCCATAACTGTCATTGCATGAGTCTTAGAGTTGCTTCAAGATACCATTAGGACCGTTGATAGGATCATGTCATTTCATTTATTGTTAGCATGCTATTATCCTTGATATGTTGATCATGTTACAGTTCTTGTTGATATGACAGTACACGTTCTGTTCCCGTTTTACATGTCGATCATGTTTTGGGATATGTTATACATGTTTCTGATATGTTGATATGTTGACCGAGCTTCTGTTCTCGTTTACATGTTATCTGACAATTGTTTCTGATTATATGATATGTTTGGAGATCTTGAATCTTTGCTGACATGTTGTTATGGGAATGTGTTGTTCTCATACTTATGTGTGACTACGTGAGAATGTGAATACGTGGTTACGGATTCTGTGAATCATTATATGTCATGCATCGAATATATATATCTGAATGCTTATGAATTCAGTAACAATATGCCACCGAGAAGAGCACCCCGGAATCGTGTACCACCACTGCCACCCCAAAGAGATGTCACGCCACCCCCTGAAAGAGAAAGAACTCCGGAATTAAGGGATGTGCTACGACAATTTATGAGGGCTTGTGCACCGAGAGATAATCCTCCTAATGAAAGGTCATTGGAGAAGTTTCTGAGGATGAATCCGCCTAAGTTCTATGGAGAACCGAACGACATAAAGGCTGAGAATTGGATTACCAGTCTTGAGAAAATTTTCGAGGCTATGGAGATCTACCCAGAGGATCGTGAACGAGTTCGGTATGCTACTTTTCTTATGGAAGGAGCTGCATACAATTGGTGGAAGCACGTTCAGCATATGTGGATTGAGAATAACGTTGAAGGAAGTTGGGATGAGTTTATCAGAGAGTTTCAGCAGAAGTATACGCCTCAAGTGACTCGTGATGCACGAGAGGCTGAGTTTATGAGTCTGGTTCAGGGAACTATGAATGTGATGGAGTATGAAGCTAGGTTTGTGAGGCTGATCAAGTATGCGCCTCATATTCTGAATGATGAGCGTCGCAAGACGAAGAGGTTTATCGATGGACTGAAGCCTGAAATTCGGTTGGCACTTGCTTCTTTGGTTATTGAGACCTACAACCAAGCTGTTGATAGAGCGCTAAGGGTTGAGGCTGCACACAAGGAGATCAAGATAACTACTGCCCGTCAAGGACCTTCTAACCCTAAGCCTTATCAAGGGAATAAGCGACCTTCCGGATCTTTTCCCCAAGGAACTGGAAAGAGGCCAATGGTAACACCACAGCGTCAGCAGCAGAATGCTCCACCAAAACAGCAAGCACAGAAGCAGAAAGCGCCACAGCAGTACCAGAGGGCGCCACAACAGCAGAGAGCACCTCAGCCAGGACCAGAGGAAATTGTTTGCCGATACTGTCGCCGAACGGGACACACTGAGGAGAACTGTCGCAAGAAAGCTGGACAGTGTTTCGCGTGTGGTTCCCCTGAGCACCAGATGGATAGTTGCCCGCACAAGATCAGGAGATTTGGGGTCCAGGATAAAGGAAAAGGAGTGGTGGGTACGACGAACAAACCGGTGGTCAGAGGCAGAGCTTATGCTTTGGATGGTAAGGAGGAGGTTGATCCTTCGTCTGTTGTGGAAGGTATTGTGCACATTCTTAAAACACCAGTTAAGGTCTTGTATGACCCTGGTGCTACGCATTCATTTGTTGCTTCTGAATTATGTGCGCATTTACAGTTTTCGCTTGAATACTTGCCATATAAATTTGAAGTGAGTTCTCCTTTGGGAACTTGCCTTGTTACGGATCAAGTATATAAACGCTGCCCTATATGTATTGGTACCCGTTGTTACCCGACGGATCTTATTGAGTTACCGATGACGAGATACGAGGTTATACTTGGTATGGATTGGTTGTCTAAGTACCGAGCTAAGTTAGATTGTTACAAGAAAGAGATCATCTTGGAAGAAGATGAAAGTGGGACATCAGAAGGTAAAGTTGAGGAGTTATCAGTGATTTCTTCGATGGAAGCTAAGAAGTTGATTCAGAAAGGAGCTAGTGGATTTGTGGCTTATCTTCTGAATAGACTGAAAGATCAACTTAAGATCGAAGAAGTAGAGGTGGTGAACGAGTTCCTAGATGTGTTTCCTGAGCATTTGGATTCGTTACCTCCTGACCGAGAGTTGGAATTTACAATCGAGACGATATCAGGAGCTGAGCCGTACTCCAAGACACCTTATAGAATGGCTCCAGCAGAATTGGATGAACTGAGAAAGCAATTGGACAAGTTGATTGAGTCAGGATATGTTCGACCGAGCACCTCGCCGTGGGGAGCGCCTGTACTTTTCGTTAAGAAAAAGGATGGATCATTGCGTTTATGCATTGACTATCGGGAGTTGAACAGGATGACAATCAAGAATAAGTATCCTCTCCCTCATATTGAAGAGCTGTTCGACATACTACAAGGATCGAAGGTCTACTCCAAGTTAGATCTAAGACAAGGGTATTATCAATTGAAGATAAGGGAAGCAGATATTCCGAAGACTTCTTTCAATAGCCGATACGGACATTATGAGTTTGTGGTAATGCCGTTTGGTTTGACGAACGCACCAGCTGCATTCATGGATATGATGCACCGTATATTCAAGCCGTTTCTCGACAAGTTTGTAGTGATCTTCATCGACGATATTTTGGTATTTTCGAAGACACCGGAGGAACATGCTGAACATCTTCGAATCGTGTTACGCACTTTGCTGGATCACAAGCTATATGCAAAGTTCAGTAAATGTGAGTTCTGGCTTGAGAGAGTTACATTTCTCGGACACATCATATCAGGATCTGGAATCGAAGTAGATCCCTCGAAGATCGAGACGATTATGGATTGGAAGTCACCGAAGAATCCTTCAGAAGTGAGGAGTTTTCTAGGATTAGCTGGTTACTACCGGAGGTTTGTCCAAGATTTCTCGAAGATAGCTACACCTCTCACTAAGTTGATAAAGAAAGAACGGAAGTTTGAATGGACTGAGAAGTGTGAGCAGAGTTTTCAAAGATTGAAGGAGATGCTAACAACTGCACCCGTGTTAGCGTTACCAGAAGGAAAAGAAGGATATACTGTTTACACTGATGCTTCGAAAGAAGGACTAGGAGGAGTTTTGATGCAGAATGGAAAGGTGATTGCGTATGCATCAAGGAAACTCAAAACGCATGAAGTCAACTACCCGACACATGATTTGGAGTTAGCAGCGATAATTTTCGCTCTTGGAAAGTGGAGACATTACCTGTATGGAGTTACGTTTGAGATCTTTACTGATCATAAGAGCCTGCGATATCTATTCACTCAGAAGGAGTTGAATATGCGACAAAGGAGATGGATGGAATTTCTGGAGGACTACGATTGCATTATTCAGTACCATCCAGGAAAGGCGAATGTTGTAGCCGATGCTCTAAGCAGGAAAGTTCATTTGGCACAGATTTCTGCCAACCCCGAGACTGATAAAAGAGAAAGAATAGAGGTGATAACTAAAGCTCGAATTGTGAACGTTGTGATGATATCACCATTGAAAGAACAAGTGTTGGAAGCTCAGAAGAACGACGAATGGATTAAGAAATGTCTCGAATCTCAGGAGAAAGATGATGAGACCAAGTTCAAGGTTGATGAACATGGAATTTTGAAGTACAAAGGTCGAATATGCGTACCAACTGTTTTGAGGAAAGAAATTCTCGACGAAGCGCATAAGACTAAGTATACGATACATCCCGGAGGTACTAAGATGTATCAAGATGTTAAGACGCATTTCTGGTGGAATGGAATGAAGAGAGACATAGCCAACTATGTCAAGAAGTGCTTAACTTGTCAGAAAGTTAAAGCTGAGCACCAGAAGCCGAGTGGGAAGTTGCAACCATTACCGATTCCGACTTGGAAGTGGGAGCAAATCACGATGGATTTTGTCACTGGATTACCCAAAGTCAGAGGAGGACAAGATAGTATCTGGGTGATCATTGATCGATTGACCAAGTCAGCGCATTTTTTGCCAGTTAAGACGACGGATAAGGTCAGCACGTTGGCAAAGCTGTATCAACAAGAGATTGTTAGACTACATGGAGTTCCGAACAGTATAGTCTCGGACAGAGATCCGAAATTCACGTCGCACTTGTGGAAAGAAATTCAAACTTTGATGGGAACGAAGTTAAACTTCAGTACTGCAGCGCATCCTCAGACGGATGGACAATCAGAAAGGATGATCAAATACTTGGAAGATATGCTAAGAGCTTGCGCTTTGGACTTCCAGGAAAGTTGGAAAGATTGTTTACCTCTTGTGGAGTTTGCATACAATAATAGTTATCAAGCTTCTATTAAAGCTGCTCCGTATGAAGCTCTGTATGGAAGGAAATGTAGATCCCCGTTATACTGGGATTTGGATGAAGCGAGATGTACTGAGGAAGGACCGATCAGAGTGAATTCAGCAAAATGGATAAGAGAAGCGACAGAAAAGATTCAGATCATTCGACAAAGAATGAAAGCTGCCCAGGACAGGCAGAAGAGTTACGCTGATCGACGAAGAAGGGATTTGGAATTCGCAGTGGGCGAAAAGGTATTTCTGAAGGCATCGCCAAGAAAAGGGTTTTCCCGAATTGGAAAAGGAGGAAAATTAAACCCGAGATATGTTGGACCGTATGAGATACTAGAGAGAGTCGGACCGACTGCTTATAGATTGGATTTGCCTGTAGGTCTTACAGGAATCCACAACGTATTTCATGTATCTCAGCTTCGCAAGTGTTTCTCGGATGAGACAGAGGTTGTGCCGGTAGAGGAGATACCGTTGGAACCGGATTTGACTTATGTTTTGAAGCCCGCTAAGATTCTTGATAAGAAGTTTCAAGAGCTGAGGAATAGGAAGATTCCTTTGGTTAAAGTCCTTTGGAAAGGACATGGGACAGAAGAGGCAACCTGGGAGACAGAAGAGAAAATGCAGAAACATCACCCTGAGTTGTTTGCAGTTACAGCGGAAGAATCTGAGGACAGATTCTCTTTAAGGAGGGGTGATTGTAACAGCCCAAAACAGGGCCTGGATGAAAACAGTAAGTTAAGGCAGTGGTAAAGCGTTTATAGACCGTGATCCAACTTTTTGAATCATCATGCATTGCATTCTTACATGAACTTGGTGCTCGTATATGTTCTGACATGTTTTAAGGGGAATTCTTGACCTTTGATTCAGTTTACTATTCATAACCCGAGCCTACCTTGTTCATATTGCTACTCGAACCCTAGAGGTTCATCATACATGTTTCCCAATCGTTTGAACTTGTTTCCCGAACTCAGAAAGTCTTTCTTGAGCCATAAGGGTATTTTTGGAACTTGACCAAAGTTACTATTCATCAGAAAATGAGCTTTTGATTCTGACACCTTTTTCTACCCAAGTTACAGTCGAATCGATCCTTGAATCGAGACGAGTCTGTTGAAATCATTCTTGGCTTGGAAATCCATTCCGGAACTTTGTTTTATTGAAAACGTTTTTGAAAACCCTAGTTTACTATTCCTTTTACGAACGGTTTTCATTCGGAAAATGTTTTCTCTTCGGATTTGCACTACTTGAGCTATTTCAAGATTTTTGAGATGTTTTACAACTCTTGATTCAAGTCCTAGCTTGAAAATTTGAAGCGTACGTTCGTACGTGAGAATTCACTATTCATCCTACGTTTTCAACTTTTTAACGGTAAAACGTTTTATAGTCGATTTTGGACTCAAAACGCTTCTCGATTTATTTCTTGAATTTTAGAAGCAATCCGGACTTCAAAATAATTCTAGAAAGTCGTTTTTCACTCATGTCGAGTTTCGAGCTCAAAACTTTTATTCACTAAAACTAATGTATCTTTCAAACGGTAAATCCGATTTCGACGAATGAATATGCGTTTCGAAGCTAATTTTCTTGCCGTCGGAATGGTTAAACTTCCAGCCACTTATCCTTGAGTCTTGGGGGACGAAATTACAGAAATACCCCCAGCAGTCCCATTTTAGCTTCAACATGCCTAAAGCTTCCAAGAGAATCTATCCAATTTTCCTCTCCTACCCTTCTCCACATTTTATTTCCAAGGTGAGGGGCTTATCTTCAGCTATAAATAGAGGCCAAGAGGCATTTGAATCCTTGCTCAAAGTTGTGTTAACAACACCCTTTCTTTCTCTCCCTCTCCCCCTCATTGCCGTCGGCTTCCCCCCTTTGGTAGCTAGGTTAGTTTGTTTTGTTTTATGTTATGTTAGTTTAGTTTATGTTTTTATGTTATGGTATGTTTATATTATGTTTAGGTTGGGTCTTAGGGTCTTCCCTAAGCCATATAGGATTTTATTTTATGCATTTATTATATAGTTTTTATGATATGTTTGTGTAGTTGTTTATATGTTTTAATTGTTTAGTATATGCTTGAATATGTTATGAATTGCTCTAGTATATGCTATGATCATGTGATATGGTTGTTATATTATGAGAATTGATGCATGATTATGGAATTTGAATTATGTTCATGCATGTTTGCTAATGGAATAGTGATTTACAATTTATTATGTCACAACTTGTTACATGTTGATATTGGAATTAAATTGTTACATGTTACATGCCCAAAGGTTCATGATATATGATATGATATGATATGATATATGTTGTGACATGTTGTCACATTGTTATATGACTCTTGATTTATGAATTGAGCTTATGGTATGATTTGGATTAATGGATTAGTGCCTTGATCATGTTGTACACTTTAATAGTGTCACATGTTATAACCTAAGATAGAATAGTGTTTCATAACTTGATCTTATGCCTTAATTGGATCTCTTAACTATAGGTTATACCTTTAACCTAGATCACATTTGATTATATTAACATGAACTTGAAACTATAGGTTATAATCAAGATCATAATTTGATTAAGGTGTGTGTGTGTGTGCATGCCGGGTGTGTGTGTGTGTTCGTGCATGGTGTGTGTGTGTGTACCGTGTGTGTGTGGGTGTGTATAGTAAGGGTTTGACCCGACCCTTTGACCCGACATGTGAATAGTAATCATGAATAGTAATCTGGAATAGTACTTTTGAATAGTGCTTTTGAATAGTAAAAATGAATTAAAACTTGTGCTTTCTCTATAGACATTTGCACCTAGGGTTTCCATAGCCAGGGTCTAAAATGTGTTTTCTTTCGTGGACTTGTTTCTTAACTTAAGGTTTACGATAGGATTCATAATTTGACTAAAGCTTACTCGGTTATAGTAAGATCATAGTCTAACATTAAGAGTAACTCACTTTGACGTATTCCTTTGTGTGTTACCTTTCTTGAATACCTTAAATGGTATTACTCTCTTGTGTTACATGGTCTTTACATGTTCCTTGTTCATTGTTTCTTGCATTTCATATGCATCTTGGTTAGTAGTGGGTCTTAGTTGTTAAGCTCACTCTAGTACACCACCTACAGGAGTTAAAGTTGAGCACTGGGATCCCCAGGGCACCGCTTAATCTGTCTACCTACCTTGTTACTGATAGGTGAGGTGAAGTTATAAATGTTTTCCAACTGGAACCACGATTATACTATCGTATCATATGTTTTGAAATTCAAAGCTAAACCTTGTTTTGAACTATCCCTTTTATCGGGACATTCTCTTGAAAGGATCATTCATACTTTAATAGTATACCTTGATCTACAGTACATGTTTTCCAAAGTTCTGCATTCTTGTTCAAAGACAGTTACATGTTTTGCATATGTTTTCAAAGTACAGTTTACAGACAGTTTCACATGTTTTCAGACAGAATCATATGTTTTACAGACAGCATCATATGTTACAGTTTCAGTTTCACATGTTATAAGATAGCATACTGGGGTGTTACTCTGGTCACTGCTAATCTTCAATGCAAGCATACAGTTTACAGTTTGGGCCCGGCGGTTATGTGTGGAGGTGATGCTCGGGAGGTGAGCGCCAACGACATCACCAATACCGGCCGCCACACTTAGACAATTGACACCGACTTTTAACAGGAGGTTTGTTAAGTCAGGACAATCTGTCTGGGAACGGACATCAAATCTGTTCCCATTACATGTTTACAGGTCGCCTAGGGCTATCTACCCGAAGTGACAACCGGTGGAGGATGGTGCATGTTTGTATGTGTTGGTAAGAGTTGTTGTTGACCTTGGTCCAATAGTCTACTGTGTACGGAGTTGTTGTTGACCTTGGTCCAATGCTCTACTTTATGTGGGGTTATTGTTGATCCTGGTCCGATACTCTACTATACGTGGAATTATTGTTGATCCTGGTCCGATGCTCAACCAAATCATGTTTTCTGGAGTAAGGATGGAGGGGCCTAGCTTGCGGGCAAAATTCTGTTTCATAAAGGATGGTTCATATCTGGAAAAGTTCACTTTACCCTTATCCCGTTTTATGAAAGAACTATGAACCATCAACAGCATATGTGTGCGCGTGTGATAGCATTCATGAAAATGTTTTATAACGTGCATTCTTTTACAGCATCGCATTCAAAGAGTTTTATCAACCGAACTTGTTTCAAGTTCTTCTTCAAAGCATTGCATTTAACAGTTTCGAACTTTACTTCAAGTTCTTTATTTCAGTACTTTCTTTAAAGTATTCCCTCACTTAGTCCTTTTGACTAATACCTCTCCCGTTTTCTTACCTCGTGGTTTCAGGTCTTGCAGCCGCAGTCTAGAGGTATCTTGAAGCTCTAGATTGTCATTTTTGTTTCTGTCAGGACTTAGTATTACTTCCTTTTGTGTCCTGCATATGTTTTATGGCTACATCACTTAATGTTTCTGTATATGTTTCTGAATACTTGAGTATCTTTGTTATACTCTTTCTGCTACTCTGTTACCGATATTTTGAACTCTGTTGTATCGGTACTTATATGTGAATCTGTTATATGTTCTGATATGCCGAGTCTCTCTTACACGATCAATATGTTCTTGCTTGTTACATGCCATCACGCACATGTTTTGAAAAGTTTTAAAATACTCTGATTTTCCGCTGCATAGCCACATCGTTGTACATGTATAGTTCTGATAGACAGCCGTTCGCTGGAGTATTTCTTGAGTGATGGCTCACACCATTACTTGAGGGGTGCTTCAGTGCGGGGGTTGAGACGCCGCTCTCCTCTTGTTCTGGTACGGGTGGGGGCGTTACACTTTTTGGGTCACTTAATCTCAGGGAAAGGTGTAGAAGTGGATTCGGCAAAGATTGAGACAGTCATGCTATGGAAGCAGCCGAAGAATGCCTCAGAAGTGAGAAGTTTTTTTGGGTTAGCGGGATACTATAGGCGCTTTGTGAAAGATTTCTCGAGGATTGCCTCCCCGTTCACTCGGTTAACAAAGAAAGAGGCTAAGTTCGAGTGGGCTGAGGCGTGTGAGAGGAGTTTTCAAACTCTTAACGAAAGGTTGACTATAACACTGGTTTTGACCCTACCCGAGGGTTCTGAAGGCTACTCAGTTTACACCGATGCGTCGAAGGAAGGGCTCAGTTATGTGTTGATGCAGAATGGAAAAGTTATAGCCTATGCCTCTAGAAATTTAAAAGATCACGAGAAGAACTATCCCACTTATGATTTAGAGCTTGCTGCAGTTGTCTTTGCTTTGTTGAGGTGGCGCCATTACCTCTATGGAGCTACTTTTGATGTGTTCACCGACCACCAAAGCCTCAAGTATTTGTTCACTCAGAAGGATTTGAACGTGAGGCAGAGACGTTGGGTGGAGTTCGTTGAGGACTATGATTGCAAGATTCAGTACCACCCGGGTAAGGCTAACGTGGCTATAAATGCTTTGAACCGGAAGGCTAGTTGTAATGCCCCAATTTCCAGACAGTCAGGTACGCTCGACACGTGTGAGTTTTGAGTATTAGGATTTTATTTTATTATTTTCGCTTATTCAATTTATACATGCTACATTAATTTTACAAATTGTATCTCAACATGATTGCGTGAAAATATATGAAATACGTGCCAACTTGAGAATTATTTTACATATTGATCATTTGTTACGTGAATTAATTGCCAAACGTGACTTAATTGTTTAAGTGTCCTTAATTGACCATTCATTAAGAAATGTAAGGACCAAATTGCATGGCCATTTGGTGGGGTTAAATTGATCATTCATCAATCTTTCATCCTCAATTTCATGAACTTGATAAGCTTAGGGATTTAATTGTAAAATGTGGTGAGTAATCTCATTTAAGAGATTAATAACGTAGAATCATCTATTTCTTTCATTTCATTTCCATACAAACATTTTTGCTTCCTTGCTCTCCATTTCCACGAGCCAAGCATTCAAGAGGAAAATTGGGATTCATCATATCCAAGTTAAATTTCCAAGAAATTAGGAACTTTGGAGCCTCATCATCATCACTTCTCCATCTCTTTTCATCTATTTTCCATTCAAGGTATATATGAGCCATTTATATGAATTCTTGAATTAAGGTAATGATGCTAGGGTTATGATTTTGATTGAATAACTTGTGTTTTAATTCTTAGAAGCATGATCCTAAGCTTTTAACTTGAATTTATGTAAGACTTCTTGAAGTTTTGATGTAGAAATTCATGAACTTGGGTGAGCTTGTTCTTGATGATTCTTGGGAATTAAAGCATGGAATAAGTGTTTATGTTAGATTTTATTGCACCTTAAGTATGCTAACATGTTTCTTTCATGATTTATTGCATTTGGAAGTTGAATTGGTGATGTTTTGTTGGTTTTGAACATGATCCGAGAGCTCCCCTGTTTCCTGCTCTGTTTTGAGCTTTCTGCGCAGCGGGAACGGCCCTTCCAGTCCCCTTTGATTTCCCGGAACGGCCATTCCCATCCTTTGAATGTTTTGGCCAGCGAGCCTGGGAACGGCCCTTCCCATTTTGGCCTAAAGCCGAAACGGCCGTTCCCGTCTTGAGCACTGTTACAGAAGATCACACTGCCAATTCTGCATTTATGCCATTTGTTCTAAATGACCGTTTACACCTCAAACGTACTCCGATTTTCCTGAATTTCGAACTGTAGAAACTACATTGAGTCTAAAGTATTCTCCAATTGGAATCACCTTAATATCATTTCTGTTTTGTGAGATATACCCATTTTAATTTGGTGTCGCCACTCTACCGAAAATCTACGTTCACTCAACTTCGAGCTTACGCCATTTTCTCCTCACTTTGAATTAGAATACGAGCCATATATCATCGGAAAGGCCTATTTGTCTAGTTTTATATCCAACAAACAAAGCCCAATTCCAACTTTTATAACTCAATATATTCCAGTTTTCCTACAGATTGTACATTTCCGAAAACTGTCGATATTTGCCAAACTTTGCTAAAACCTCTCTTCTTGCATTCCTTTCACTCTCTCGGCTCCCGTATGCTATTTATATGATTGGAATACTTGAATAATTGATGATTGTGTGGCTATTTGACATTTTATTATCTTTACTTACTTCAAGTTAATTGTTAACTCCATGCTTTATGTAAAACGAATTGTATGATTGCATGCCTTGAGTACGTGGCCTCCGTGAAATTATTTGTCTTCTTGTAAATTATTCCATTCCATTTATAAGTATCGATATGATCGTTACATGCAAGTATACGTTCTTTTCATACAAGAATATGTTCATGGTTACGCCGTGCGTCATATTTGGTATCATTATTGAGTCGTATCACATGAGTACACTATGTTTCCTTTCTTGTTCAGTTCTTCTCCAGGGCGGAGATTGTGATCTATGAGCACGTTCACATGTTCACGAGTTGTTGTGTCGCCTGTCAGGTGAGGTTTAATTGTTAGTTATATAGAACCCGTATAACCATTATGTGGAATTTCAAGCCAAAAGGTATATATATATTTATCTATAGTGATTTCTAAACTTATAACAATTGCAAGCAAGTCATGTTCATGAAAAGCAAGCAAGCAAGCCATGTATCGTGCATGTTTTAGGCGAGTAGCATGTCCGTTCACGTTGGGCCCGAGGGTAGTGGCTTGAGCCAACCGGGAAAGCAAGGGCTGACGGGTAGCTCTCGCGCTATCCTCACCACATTGGGATGACCCCTGAATCCGCTAGGAGATTAGTGGAGGAAGGAGTTCCGGGCTTAGGGATTCATGTACCCTCTGCTCAATACGTCGTGGATGGTGAAGGCTAGCTACCATCCCATCATTGGAGGGAGAAGGAGACTGGGGACGACGGATTGTCCTAGGGTTATTGCGTGATTTCCATTCCATGAATGTGTTACTTGATTACACTATTGCACGACTGCACAATAATTGAATTGCATGATCACTTATCAGTTAATAAAGCAAGCATGTTTGATTTACATTTGGAGTAAGGTTGGAGACTGCCCTCACTCGCCGGGGCCATGTATTGAATGCATGAAATGAACAAGTATTTAATATTGATAGTTGTATTCTCGGGTGAAGAGTACTCATTATTGAACTTATACATATATCTTTTCTAAAACTTTACCCGAGAATATAGCTTACATGTTACCTGCGCTAATATTATTTAAACCCCTCATTCGGTCTTCACAGACTGATGCCTCCACCTTTCAGGTTATTGCAGGTGCACGCTAGGCGGGAAGTGAGTCGAGTCTAGTCCTTGTAGTCGAGTCAAGCACGGTGCATTTTACTTAATTGTTTATTGAGTATTCAAAGTAATTATGCTTAATGTTATTTGTTATGTAGTTTAGGAGATGATAATGTATTGATATGTAAAATTAAGTTTGGTTTACTTGTTAAATGTTCGTCAAGTCATGCTTCCGCCTATTATTCTGCATTATGATATTTAAATTGCGAGTTAGTCCCGCCTAGCCGGTCATTTTATTTTATTGCATGGTCACCCGTTCGCTGTAGGTTAGTTCATGTACGGATTACCCATTTCGTATGTGGATCGACCTATAGTGCGGGGGGTTTCGTATCTCCACTTGTAGGGGTGCTACACTAGTGCTTCAAGTTTAGAAGTGGGTTAGAGAAAGCAGAGTTCAGTGGTTTTGGTTTCTGAAGCTCGTTCGGCAAATATCTCTGTTCAACCGGAATTAAAGCAAAGATTGATTGAAGCTCAAGCTAATGATCGGGAAATTTAGAGATTGGTAGTTAAAGCAAGGATTGATCCGGAGACTAAGTTTGGGTTCGATGATTCAGGTCTGTTTCGGTTCAAGACTCAGGTTTGTGTTCCATAAGAGCTTAAGCAGTTCATCCTTGATAAGGCACATAGGTCGGCTTGTACGGTATATCCCGGCACCACGAAGATGTATAAGGATTTGAGAACCTTGTACTAGTGGAATGGCATGAAGAGAGACGTAGCTAACTTTGTGAGAAGATGTTTAACGTGCCAAGTGGTGAAGGCTAAGCACCAAAAGCCGGGAGGAACTCTCCAACCACTTCCAATTCCCGAATGGAAGTGGGAGCAAGTAACAATGGACTTTGTGTCCGACTTGCCAAGGTCCAAAGGAGGTTTTGATGGGATTTGGGTCATAATTGATCGGTTCTCAAAGTCGGCCGATTTTCTCAAAGTCTGAATATCCGACAAAGTGTCTAAGCTAGCCAAGTTATATTGCAAGGACATCGTGAGGTTACATGGTGCACCGATCAGCATCGTTTCAAATAGAGATCCTCGGTTTACAGTGAGTTTTTAGCAAGAGTTGCAGAAGTGTATGGGTATGAAGCTCCAGTTCAGCACCGCATCTCACCCACAAATGGATCGTCAATCCGAAAGGTTAATAAAGTATCATAAGGACATGCTTTGTGCTTGTGCCTTAGATTATCAAGACACTTGGGATGAGCATTTGGACTTGGTTGAGTTTGCCTATAATAACAGCTTTCAATCATCGATCGGTACGGCTCCGTATGAAGCACTATATGGGAGAAAGTGTCGATCACCTCTCTTTTGGGACATTGATTAGTGGAGGTGGACATGGGACGGTAAGCTTGATAGAGCTAAGAAACCAGCGGAGATCCAAAACACCATTGAGAAAGTGAAAGTGATTCAACAAAGGTTGAAGGCGGCTCAGGACCGATAGAAAAGTTACGCGGATAAGAGAAGACGACCCCAAGAGTTCGAAGTGGGAGATAAGGTCTTTCTAAAGGCATCTCCTAGAAAGGGGTTTGCTCGGATTGGTAAGGGCGGGAAGCTTAACCCGCGCTACTTAGGCCCCTTCGAGATTCTTGAACGAGTTGGTGAAGTAGCCTACCGACGTGACCTACCACCGAGTTTGACAGGGATTCATAATGTCTTCCATGTCTCTCAACTAAGGAAGTTTTATCCCGATGAATCTTCTATTCCACCTGTTGAAGAGGTACAGCTTGAGCCGGATTTGATAATGGCGAAGCACCCGGTTAAGATCTTGTGGAATTGACAGATTCCTTTGGTGAAAGTCTTGTGGCATGATCAGAAGTCCAAAGAAGCCACTTGGGAGACCGAGGAGAATATGAAATAGTTGTACCCGGAGCTGTTTAAGACCTCGCTTCGGACCTGAGGACAGGTCCTTTTGAAGGAGGGGAGTTTGTAACATCCCGATCATTCAGATTTACAGGTATGTCATCATGGGTGTGTTACGTATGTAATTTAATTATTTAATTATGCACTTAATCATATGCTCGTTATGTGATTTTGAATTTATCTGGTTTGGTTTTGGCTCATTTTTGTTTAACGAAACCGAAAAGGGGGGCTAAAGAGCTTTTGGCATACCTTGGGTTCCAGATGGCGTATCTTGGGCTCGGGAATCCGGATTTGAATTTTAGAAGAGGCGTTGGATTCATAACAAGATTTGAGAGCTCGAGAACCTAACTTTGTATTTTTCTAAGCTTGTTTGGACCTCTGAAATTCAACCGAAACGAGCAACTTGTACCGAAAGTACCACCCTTGACTTGAATGGCCATAACTATTTCATATGATCACCTTTTTGACCAATTCTTAGCCCCAACATCCATTAATTCTCTTATCTACCCCTCCCTATCAGCTCACTTCGAGCTGACACGAAAAAGGAAGAGAAAGTCAGGCCCAAAGTCTGATCTCCGAGAGAAGAAGAAGGAAGAGAGAGCAACTATTCATTTTCTTGTGATTTTGAGCCCAAATCACCATCAATTTTCTCCCAATCAAAGAGGTAAGTTAATATTTGTTATCCCTATGACTTTCTGATCATTTTAACTTCAATTTTGCAAGATTTCACCATGATTTGAGCATTATATGGCTATTGTGATGAATAGTGAGGGTTTGGAGCAATTTGTTGAGTCGAACTTGTTTTCTTGTTCATTCTTTGTATATGAAGCATGTATATTGATCCTAAGACATCATTTATAACCTATATGAACTTACTTTAAGTGTTAGTTGAGAATTCATGACTTTGCCATTAATGAAATTTGAGGTTTTATAAGCACTTGTTCTCTTTTCATTCCTAGCATGAGTTATTGCATGTTTGGACCTTTTATTGGCTTGAAATACATGAATTCTTACTACCTTAAGTTACCTATATGTGTTATCCTAGTGTTGGCTTGGTTTACTTTGGGTTTTGAGGGGGTTGGAGGGCTGAACTTTCAAGTTGTTGCTGTCAGGGTGGCCCTAACGCCCGTTAGGGCATTCCTTTGTTATGGAAGCTAACGGGCGTTATTTCCTTGGCTTGGATCCCTGACCCTTCTAATGGGGGTTAGTCCCCCTTATTTTTTTTCAGGGGTAATGACTGTTAGTCCAGGTCTGAGCCTCTGACCTGGCTAACGACTGTTAGGGCCAGGAAGGTCGTTAGCCCCTCTGTTATGGGTGTTTGTGTTTTTTGTTCGTTTCTTTGCTTTGTTTACTTGTTTCCTTGCTCCGTATATGACTTATATGTATTGTGAACATGTTGTATTATCTGTTATGAGTATTGCATTAAATTTATGAATCATTTTGATATGAAACGTGCAAGATATGATCATTTGTGCCCTAATTCTATTTGTCACGTTGTTGTATTTCATACTTATCATTCGCATTCATATGCATTTTCCGAGCATCTATTTGGTTCATTTTAATTCTATGAATATCCTTTGTTGTTTATTTTGCACAGAAGACCTTCCCGTTGACAACGAGCTTGCTCCTTAGGCGTTCGTTTCGCACTCTTTTGTCACCACTACACGTATTCAAGGTGAGATTTTGTTCTTTTAGTTAAATGACCTACAACTCTATGTGTTTTGAAGCCTCACATGTGAAATACGTATATTATATAATAGATATGTGTATGATATGTACTTTGAGGGCTTGCCCCGTTTGTTATGAGACTTTGAAAACGATTTGTATATGTATATAAATTATTTTTCATTTGACTTGAAAACATTTGAAGAGTGTGTGTAGGTAAGCGAGCTTTAGCTTTGAAAGATAAGCTTTGTGGTATAGGTGAACTTTGCTTTTACTTTGGGCCCCGGAGAGTGTTATGGTATCTCGGGGACGGTCATGGGGTCGCCGAGCTCTCCCATAAACACTTTTCATTTGAGAGTCTCACCCAACCTTGGGAGGTTTGAGGAAGGGTGTTTCTCTTGAGCCGGCGGAGGCAACCGCCGAAGGTTTCAAGAACGTAATTAAGCCTTGTCTCCTGTGCATTTGCTAGTATTTAGGGTCTTCAACCCGTCTATCACCCGGAGAAAGGATAGTTTATGAATTCTGTATTGATTTTGTATATGCCTTTGCATATGGGAGTTTGGAGGATAACTCGTATGTCGAGTTTTGTGATTTCGTATGATCTATGAAACGAAAACGGATTTATAATTACTTAAAATTTGTTATTTTTGCCCTGTAGCCTTTAACTCCTTTTAAGTACGTATATCTATTATTACGGGAAATGTTTTAGCGTGCAAAAACCATTCTCGGTTCATGGATCTCTTTGCTTTTGTTAAGTGCTTTGCTCTATATGTATTATGGGTGCCTGAGTTAGCCCCCTCACCAGTCGTTAGGACTGATCCTCGCTGTTGTTTCTCTTTTTCCCTTTTTCCATGAGTTGCAGGTACGGTTGGAGAGTGAGCTGGGCGGTAAGTCTATCGTAGTGTCTTACTAATGGCGTAGCTCGAGTCTTCATTTTTCTTTGTAGTTGTTTATTTTTGCTTTACTTATTTATGAACTTATGTATTGTGAATACTTTGTCGCTTGGAATATTACTTTTGGCCCCGGATGGGCATTATATATTTGTATATGGTTCTAGCATGCTAGTGGAACTTATTTTGTTAAATATATGACCTTGGGATTATGTTTTGAACTATTTCATCGCTTCCACTAAATTCATGTTTTTTTATGCACTTTGATGAGGGTCTAGACCGCCTAGCTAGGGTGTGTGTTTTGTTTGTCTCCCGTTCACTATTGTTTGATGCGTGTGCAGACTCTCCATTCCATTATACATTTTGGACTCTAGTACAGGGGATGTGGTGCCCTTCGCTCGGTGTGACGCCCAGAGCGGTGGGCCACCACATCCCCCGCATCTAGATCCGAACCCACATATGAAATGGATTTCCATACATGAGTCCAAGTCTAAGCGAACGGGAACCTACACTCACTCCCTAGGTTAAGCGGGGCTAAAATCGGATAGAGTGCGCAAAACAAACATATAAATATGCAGAAGAAACAAATAGGATCTAAAGAGCTCGAACACAACCACATATTAACATATACATGGCCTCGCGACCCCAAAAGGTCAAGTATATACATCAGAAGTTCATAATTCTCCATAATACAATTCCAATATCCAATACATGAGAAGAGTATTCAAAAGGTAGGAAATATGAATGCAACTTGAACTAAAATAGACGTACAACAAGACTCGAAGCACTTTTCCACCTAGCTCGAGACAACCTGCAACTGAAGGTAGGGAAAAATGAGGGTCGGTCAAAACTCGACTGAGTGAGGGGCTAAGCGCACACCCATGCCTAAAATACATATAAAGTAGAGCAATTAACAAAGGTGATGGTCGTGAATCGAGCTAAGGCTTTTCATATCAAAATGTTTTAAACATAACATATAATACATAAGGAAATCCTAACTCGATTCACAATCCATTGGACAAAACGTAACATAACATAAGTCCGACGAGAACGGACTATCCCTTACTCCATGAAATATAACATAAAATCGAATTCAAATCACAATTCCAACCTAGATCACATAAAGCGAGTGCGGCTGTGAGTACGGGAGGTGCGTAAATGCATAAAAATTAAAAAAATTTGAGTGCGAGAGCGCCTTAAAGCATTTAATTAAAAATAATATTTAATTTTTTATTTATAGTATATTTATTTATTTCTATTCAATAAAAAGTATTTTGAATAGAAAATATTTAAAAATAAATTTACCAAAGAATCAATCTCAATTATATCACACAATTTGCGATTAACATTAAAGCTCAATCTATTTTCGAGATGATAAGAGATAATTTTAGTTGACTTGAAATTTTAAGTGTTTTCTTTAATTATATTAATTTAAGTAAATCATCAAAATAAGATAAAAACAATATTTTAATAAAGAATTGCATACCTTTTAAAGGGTGAGATAATAATATTGAGATTCTAATTTATTGGTTTAAGCGGTACATTAGGTTGAGTGTGAATTAAGTGTCCCACGGAAATCCAAAAACTACGCATTAATGAGTTTTGACTAATTCGCGCACTAAATATTTTAATGTAGGTTAAAGTGCCGCACGGGCACTCAATTCATAAATTCGCGATTTGACTGCGGGTTCGCATGTTAAGGTGAACGACTTATGTGACTTAGATTCCAACCCCACATCCATGGTGCATCGGGAATCAAACCTTATCACCTACACTGCCAACACATACGGGGTAGCTAACCCATGATATGCCTTTCCCGGTTCTCCACCGAGGGCTCAAGATACCACGTCTTCCCAACCTCCATAGATCGCACGTGAATATCTCAAATGAGAGCGTGCACAAGGGTTATAACAGGTGACCCCGTGGTCGTCCCGGGTCTCCCTTACCCATGTCTCCGGGGCCCAACAATACCATAACAAACCAAATTCCCATCTTTCAGGGTGCAACTTGCTCATACATATCATATACGAATAACGAATTTCAAATCATAGCTTACTTTTGCCAATACTTATACTAATTTCAAAAAGGTAAAGCTTATTCAAAAAATCATAACATAGCTTAAGCACTCGTATTTGATATATATATATATATATATAAGATATACATTTGCATACGGGATAAGAAAACAACACGTAATAGGTCATAGGTCGCTTAGCTACTACAAACACTCGTAACCTCACCTTAACGCAAAAAGGGAAGGGGAAACCGGGTCGAAGAAGCAAATAACCACCTAGACTTCGGGCTCTTGCACGTCCGAAAGAGGCTCTGAAACAGAAAGAAGGCAAGACCCGAGACTTAGACTCAATAGTCAACCATATGGACGCTCGGCAAATGCTCATGGATGCAATGGGTGCAAAATGAAATGTAAATGAGATGCAAATTCATACCACTTATGTGACACCCCGCTCGTTCGAACGTACAGGTTTGTACCATGTGTGAGTTTATTTTTTGTAATTGTATTTATTTTCATTTTTATTTGATGCATTCATATTTTATTTATATTGTTTTCTAAATAAATTATTTGAAATTATGTGAAATATACGATTTAAATGTCAAGAAAATACCTTAAGTGAAAGTATGATGTGAATTATTGGGAATTATGAATTTATGATATGTGAATTTTATTCCAGAGCATGTTAATTTCGTGAATTATGTGAAATACATGATTTAAGGATGTAATTTCATGATTTTAAAATTATTGGACTTAATTGAAAATTTGGTTTTGGGCTTACTTGCAACTTTTTCAAAGTTTTGGACTCATTTGGAAAATGAGTCATTTTAGTAAACTTGTGTACGTTTTAATTTATATCTTGAGCTCCGGCACTCGGATTCGAGTGCCATCTTCGGTATTCAACTCCTTTCGACGATCCGGATGCAATGGAATAAGTTTCGTAATTTTTCGATGCCGTCTCGACCCCCGACGAAGTAAATTTCAGCCACGCGTGCCCTATTACGCCCCTATGGCCTATTTTTGAACCTTCCCTAATCATTTTCCTTGACTTAATCTCATCTAAACCATCCCTCCTCTCATTTTTGTTGTTGAAAATCGAACCTATCAGCCAAGAAAGGAAGAAGAGGAAGCCACAAGAACCCCATCTCCATTTTTGGCCCTTTTTGAGCTCATCTGAATACCCCTTCTCTTCCAAGCTTCAAGGTAAGTTAGGATTCTTAATCTCCATGTTCTAAGATCTAATTTCATCCATGAATTTCTTGGAATAAGCATGAGATTATATGAGTTTGATTCTAGGCATGAATAGTTAGGTTAAAAATGGAATAACATGATCATTTGAGCTCCTTTTACTTTCGGATTGAATCGTGTATATAGGTGGCTGTTTTGTGTGAATTTTATGCATGTTTTTCATGGTTTTAGCTACTGCTTTGTGCCCATACCTGCTGCTACTTGTGCTGCCTTGTTTCATGAAGAAAAACAGGGAATTTTTGGTATAAAATGAACTGCTGTCATGGCTCTTTGTTGCTTCAGTTATGTTGTTGATTTTGAGAGTTCTTGCATGAGTTTTAGGCATTAAATGCATGGAAAATGATCTAGATTTGTGGAGTTCTGTTACGTGCTGCTGCTGCTCTGTTTTTCCTTCATTTTCAGCTGCGTTTTAGTTGATTTTGGACACGAATTGAGCTGCTATCACAGCTGTGTGTTTGCTACTTGTTAGCGCTGCTGTTACCTACGTTTTACATTGTCTTGTGCCTGGAATTTCATGCTTTTCGGACCTTTTTTGCTGCTGTCATTCCATGCTTCCCCTGCTCCAGTTTTAGCTGCTGCTGTGTGATGTTTTTGGTGAAAATTAGCTACTCATTTACTCCATTTTCTTGCCCATACTGAAGCGTGAATTATGGGACTGTTTTGTATGGTTTGTGCCTCAATTTTTCCTTGCATTTTATGTTTTGTTGCTGCTGCCTCATAGCTACCTGAAATTTAAGTCGCGACCGCGACCCTTATATGAAGAAATTGGGTCACGCCTCGTAGCTACCTGCATTCGTTGTTGCTTGTTAATTGCTGCTCCTGTTCTCTTTTCCCATGCATGTTTGTTTATTCCTTGTTTTGTGTTCGTGATATGCAGGTATATATGTATTGTGTTGTGTGTATATATATATATGTACGTGATATATATATTGTGTGTATGAATATGTGTATATATATAGTGCATGCATGGTTTGTGTGTGTATTATATATGATTCGTAAATATATATATGTAGATTAAATTATAGGTGTGATGTTTGTTATGTACATGTGTTGTATTGTGCATGTGGTTGCATGTGTACGTGAGTGTGTAAATATATATATATATATATATATATATATATATGTTATATTATATAATATAAATGTAATGTAATGTATATTATATATTATTATTTTAATTATGGAAATGGTTTTATTAAGTTTATATATTTTATGATCTTAAATAATTTGATCTCGCGTGCATGATTTTTGTAATTCATTTCATGCTCTTTAATGCCTTCTCTCTAATTGTTTAAGACTTATATGCCACGTGAATATGTTGAATTATATGTTAAATGTCTTGAATCAATTTTATGGATTCATTTGATATGAATTTTACGTGATATGAATTTGAACGTTTTAAATGGTACCTTTCTTGTATTCCTTTGACACTATAAGTGGTTTCTTTTGCCTCTATGCTTATCCTATGATAATGATTAATGCATAAGCAATGTGTTATGATATCGATATGAAATTTATGCTATGATATTGAAATGGGAAAAATGTGAAATGAAATTTGTAAATGTTTAAGTCCTTCATTTGTTATCTTATTACATTCATAGAATCCATTTGCATCGCCGTGCGTGTAAGTGGTACATGTTTGAGTCTAAGTCTTTAGTATTGCATTTGTTTGTCGCAGTGGTGCTTCCGGGAGGATTTGTGCCTGAAGTTTAGTTGTTTGGGATCGTTTTCTCGCACCACACTACACTTTTCTTCAAAGGTGAGGTTTAGGTTCTTTTCTTTGTAGTTGAGTGACCTAAGACGCTTAAATGATCGTTTTCTAGACCGCATGCGACTATATACTATATATAGTTAAATATGTGTAATGTACGATATGTTTATGATCTTGTTATCAAGGTTTCGGATTTCTAAAGGGCTATACTGCGAGCATATATGAGCTCAAGTTTTTAGTGAAAGTTTAAGGTTTATGAAAGTTTAATGTTAATGTATGTAATGTTAATGACTGGCAATGAGCGAGAATGTGACGCCCCGATTTCTCCAAATCGTTCAGGTATGAATTATGTGATAATTACGTGCGCGTTTAATTTATTTTATTTACGTTATTTCATTTCTTTATCTTATATTATATTAATTAGAGGATATTTACTTATTTGAAATATTTGAATTTATATTAATTTTCTTTGAACTATTTGCGCTTGAACGAAGTATTTGCTTGCCGTTTTTATGTGAAATGATTTCGGAATTTCGTGTGAATTTAAGATGTTGGACTTATATGTGTTGTGATTATGGTTATATGCTCGTTGTATTTTTTCGGGTTTGTTTGATTGAGTTTTGAATTTATTTTGATTCGGAATCCAAAACGGGGGCTAACGAGCAATTAGCGCACCATTGGTTCCTTATTTGATAACTTGAGCTAGGAAACTCGGATTCGAGTTTCGTCAACTTCGTTGAACTCGTATCGAAAATTTTAGTTTGATGAGCTTAGCCTTATATTTTTCCGAAGCCATTTGAATTCCCGGAATTCAACCGAAACACTTAACGGACGCCTAAACTGACCTTGCTACACCAAAATGACCATAACTTATTCATTTGTTGACCAAATTAACCATGGTTAGACTCTATGGAACCCTAACTCAACCCTTTAGTCAGCCATTAATCCCTCAAACCTAGATAACCCTTCTCACTTAGGGTAAATTGGCCAAACACCCTCTGCATGCCAGAAATCCCGTGCCTCAAGCCCTTCTTGGAAATTCAAGCTCAAATCTCCTCCCAAACCCCCAATAATCCACAAGGTAAGCTTGGATATGTTATGTACTTCCAATATGAGTCATTTTCATTCATTCATCCCTAAATTTGAGCATGGTTTCATGAGTTTTGGCCAAGATGCATATATAGTTAGGTTTTGAGCATTTTAGTTGATCTCTTCCAACCCTTGAACTTTTTGAATGATTCCAGGCATGAAAATGATTGTTTTGATCTCCTCTTTACATTTATGGTGATGTATTAGTTGTTAGTTGAGGTATTTATGAGACACCATTACTGAGCTATTGAAGCTTTGGTATGATTTGGTCACCACACACTACATCTCACATTTCAAGGTCTTGGGAGCATGATTGGGAGTTGTTTTTAAGTGGTTTCATTTCATCTTGGTTGTCTTTTGTTGATTGAATCTGTTGAGATGTTGTATCTTGGTTATGCCCTGTTTCTGCGCGTTTTTTTTTTCTGCTGCGTGCGTGCCACGGGCGTGTCACCCTTTTCTTCTTTTGGGTGACACGGGGGTGTAGTTTTGCTTGGTTCCGTTGTACCGTGACACGGGGGTGTCACGGTTTGCCTTGTAGTGGTGACACGGGCGTGTCACCCTCTGATTTCTTGTTCTGACTATACCGTGACACGGGGGTGTCACGGATTGCTTTGTGTTGGTGACACGGGCATGTCAGCTTCTGTTTTCATGCATTTTGTGGGTTCATGCATGTTGTGTATGTATGCATGTGTATATATATAAACATATATTTTGATTATATGATTTAAATTCCTCATTAGTGCACATGGACATGTTCATTACATAACATATTCTTTCCCATACTCATAGCATGATCATTTCATTGCTTAGCGTCTTAGTTGGTCATTTTGAGTCTCACGTCACCTTTCTTGCACAGATTTTGATCCCGTTGGAGACGAGGCCGGTCCTTGAGGCTTTCGTGTCTTCCTTTTCCGGTTCGAGGTGGGTTTCTCTACTAATAGTTATCTTGTCCCAATATAACCCTTTTGTGACTGTTTTAAGCCAAAAGTTATACTTATACTTATCGAGCCTTTGAAAGAGTCTTATGATTTTCGATTGTTAAGCCTTCTTTATGAAAACCTACCTTATGTTTTGGCGAGATTGCATGTATGTTATGATCACGGGCCCCGGAGCTTAGTGTATCATGGTAAACCGGGGAGGCAAGGGCCGACGGTGAACCCGTGCACTAGTTCCAACCATTTTACGTCGAAACGGATCTCGTCAGGAGTTTTGACGAGAAAACGCTAGTCGGGCTTTTGAGGATTCATGTACCTCACTAGCCATTATGTATGAGGTGGTCGAGTCTTGCAAACTCGTCCACCACCGGAGGAAGAAGGTGTATATGAATGATTATGATCATTATGTATGTGCACATATGTTATGTATGATAACTTATGAATTTATGAATATGTTTACATGAGGAGATGGTTGGAGATGATGCACGCCCACTCGCCGGGCCTTAAACCCTATGTTAATTATGAATGAATATGATAGTCGTAATCCCATTGATGTTTTATTTGCTTTACCCGCTTGGGAAATTTATTATCAAACTTCTATGGGATTAGGGCTTGCATGTATATGTTTCAATTCTGCGATATTTATACTTATGCCCCGCTTTTATACCCACCAGTCTCTTTTAGACTGAACCCAGTTGTTTTCAGTTGTTTCGTGCAGGTTTGGAGGTGCTAGGCGGGAATTCGAGTCGTCTAGGTCTTGCATTTGTGTCTAGCATTTCCTTTACACTCAATTGCACTCATATTTTGTATCTTGGATTTGTATGGAGCGAATTATGTTATTTGAGCCGTGAGGGCATTGCTACCACTTATTGTATAGGTTGATCTATTTTGGAGCCTGGATGCTCAATGTGAATATTTATGTTTATTGCTTCCGCTATTGCTCTTGTTTCTCGATTTTAACTTCCTGTTGGCTGTTGTTTGGTTAAGGGTTAGCTCCCGCCTAGCTTAGCGTGTGTGTTGTGTCCTCGTTCGCCGTGATTTGACACGTGTAGGGATTTTCCATTTCCTATGCGGGTCGGGTCCCGGTGCGGGGGATGTGGCGCCTCGCGCTCGGGCGTTATATCCTTTGAGTGGTATCAGAGCCAAGGGTTGCAAAACCCGGGCTCTAGTGTCGTGTGAGTCAGTCTAGGTCGTTCGGCTTTAGGACTAATTGACAATGTGATTGCATATGCATCTCTTATGCATTCTACACGTGCTTATGTGCTCTATACTTCGATCTTGACTGAACTTATTGCATTTTCATGCATTAACTAAAGATAGCATGCACTTCATTGTTTTCTGAATAGGATGCCTCCACGTAGACATCGTGAGAGATCACCGGGGCAACGTAGACACCGTGATCATTCCCCTTCACCACAAGGAGAACAGCAACCACCTCCGATGGACATGGGAAATTTTATGGAAGCGGTTTTTAATTATGTGGAACATCGACGGGCTCAAGCTCCCCCATCACATCCCGTTGAACAACCGGCTCCGTTGAATTACAACAATCATAGAGATCCTCATGGGACATTTCTAAGTTACAACCCTCCACGGTTTTCTGGCTCAATTGATGATGAGATATCGGAGGGATGGCTGATGAGAATAGAGAGGATATTTGGAGTTCGACAATTTACCACCCAAGAGAAAGTTCAGTTCGCCGTATTTCAGTTGGATGGCGAAGATTATGATTGGTGGGAAAGATCGAGGGAAAGGCTAGAGGTTGATGAAGAGGAGATTACGTGGGAAGTCTTCAAAAGAGAGTTTCGAGAGTGTTTTGTGCCCGAGGTGGTGAGAGAGAGAAAGGAGCAGGAATTCATGAACTTGAAGCCGGGTAGTCGTTCAGTGGCTCAGTACATCGCCATTTTCAACCGACTTGGAAAGTATGCACCTCATATCACGAGGGATGAAAAGAGAAAGGCGAAGAAGTTTATTGTCGGACTTAGACAGGATTTGAAGCACGGCCAAGCGGGACATAATTACTTATCTTTTGCTGATACGGTACAGAGAGCTTTGGAACAAGAAGAGGAATTCAAGAAGAAAGATCCAATTTTTAAGGCTCCTATGGGACGAGGATCGGGGTATGGCAAGAGGGCTATGGTACAAGCCGCTCCACCTACACAAGTTCCTTTAAAAAAACCTAAGTTTGGAGGGCAAGTTTCTCAGATTGCTCCGCCTCGAGTGGTGGCTTCTAAAACTCAACAGACTTTGAGTGAGGATCGATTGTCTAAGCCGCCATGTACGCATTGTGGAGGTCCTACCCACAACTTCTACAATTGTTGGAAAAGATTGGGCTTATGTATCATCTGTGGAAAAGCGGATGATATGGCGAATACATGTCTTGACAAGAACCCTGGATTTCAGAACGGGGCTCCAAAGCCTATGATTCGAGCTCGTGCTTATGCCCTCGAGGGTGAGGAACAAAATGTAGAAGTTGATCCCAACGCCATGGTGGAAGGTACCGTTTGCATCCATAACACGAGCATTCATGCATTATTTAATCCGGGTGCTACCCATTCTTTCTTATCTCGTGATCTATGTGCTTCTCTGTGCCTACCTGTTTTATGTGCCAATTCTTGTTATTTTGTGAGTTCTCCTCTTGGAGGAAATTTGCAGACGGATCAAGTAGTTCGGGGTTGTTCGGTTTTGATAGAAGGGAAAGACTATCCAGCCGATTTCATTGTAATGTCTATGAAGAGATATAGGGTAATCTTTGGGATGGATTGGTTATACCGGCATCGGGCCGAGGTTAATTGCTTTAAGAAGAAGATTAAGTTGGGGAATGAGGTGAATGGTGAAATGGGATTGAAGGATGTGCCACTATTATCTTCTATGGAAGCATGTAAGCTAATGAGAGAAGGGGGTACGGGATTCGTTGCTTATCTTCTCAATAAGCCGAAGGATCAAATTAAGTTTGAGGAGACCGCAGTGGTTAAGGATTTTCCTGATGTATTTCCAGAGAATTTGGGTTCATTGCCACCGGATCGTGAGATTGAGTTCGTCATAGATTTATACCCGGGATCAGAACCGTATTCTAAAACTCCATACAGAATGGCTCCGGTGGAGTTGAAGGAATTGAAAATTCAGCTAGAGGAATTACTTAAGATTTGATATATTCGGCCGAGTTCTTCTCCATGGGGTGCTCCGGTTCTCTTTGTTAAAAAGAAAGATGGATCGTTAAGAATGTGTATAGATTACCGGGAGCTTAATCGAAGGACTATCAAGAATAAATATCCATTACCCCACATCGAGGATTTATTTGACATGTTGCAAGGTTCAGGAGTTTATTCGAAATTGGATCTCAGGCAAGGCTACTATCAGTTGAAAATCCGGGAAGAGGACATACCTAAGACAGGATTCAATACCCGGTATGGACACTATGAATTCACTGTGATGCCTTTCGGTTTAACTAATGCTCCCGCGACTTTCATGGATATGATGCATCGGACTTTTCGGTCTTATTTGGACAAATTCGTAGTAATCTTTATCGATGATATTCTGGTCTATTCGAGGAATCCGGAGGATCATGCAAGGCATCTCAAATTGGTATTGGAGACATTGAGAGAGCACCGGTTGTATGCGAAGTTTAGTAAGTGTGAGTTCTGGATCGACCGGGTTGCTTTTCTAGGTCATATTGTCTCGAGTAAAGGCTTGGAAGTTGATCCTGCAAAGATAGAGACTGTTATTCAGTGGCAGAGTCCGAAGAATGCTTCCGAGGTCAGGAGTTTCTTGGGTTTGGCTGGATACTACCGAAGATTTGTTAAGGATTTTTCTAAGGTTGCAACTCCTTTGACTCGTCTGACGAAGAAGGAAGTTAAGTTTAATTGGAACGAGGCATGTGAGGCGAGTTTCCAACTCTTGAAGGAGAAGTTGACCACTGCACCGGTACTAGCACTCCCTGAAGGCACGGAAGGATACATGGTTTATACGGACGCCTCGAAAGAAGGGTTGGGATGTGTCTTGATGCAGAATGGTAAGGTGATAGCCTATGCCTCGAGGAAGTTAAAGGATCATGAACAGAATTATCCCACTCACGATCTCGAGCTAGCAGCGGTGATCTTTGCTTTGGGGAAGTGGAGACACTACTTATATGGAATTCCTTTCGAGATCTTTTCTGACCACAAGAGTCTTCAATATTTGTTTTCTCAGAAGGAGCTAAACAAGAGACAAAGGCGTTGGATGGAGACTTTAACGGATTACGAGTGTACCATCCGATACCATCCTGGAAAAGCTAATGTGGTCGCGGATGCACTTAGCAGGAAGGCGAGTGTATCTAATGTAAAAGTGGAAGTTAGAGAGGAATCTGAGTCTTTCAAGCTAAGAGCCAGTATTCGGAATATTTCAGTACAACCGGATCTGCAGCAAAGGTTATTTGAGACTCAGGGAAAGGATCCCGAGGTTCAGAAATTTGCTGAGAAAGCTAGGGTGGATCCCGAGTGCCCGTTTGGATTTGATGATACGGGACTCTTAAGGTTTAAGAACAGGATTGTGGTTCCGAATGAGTTGAAGAGAATTATCTTGGAAGAAGCCCACCGTTCAGGGTATTCGATACATCCCGGAGGTAATAAAATGTATAAGGACTTAAAGCAGTTCTATTGGTGGAATGGACTTAAAAGGGATGTAATAAATTTCGTGAGACATTGTTTGACTTGTCAAACCGTGAAAGTTGAGCATCAGAAGCCATCGGGGTTACTTCAACCGCTACCTATCCCAGAATGGAAATGGCAACAAGTGGCGATGGATTTTGTTTCGGGTCTTCCTAGAGTGAGAGGTGGTTTCGATGGGATTTGGGTGATCGTGGACCGGTTAACGAATTCGGCACATTTTCTGGTTGTTCGGATGTCGGATAAGGTACCTAAGTTGGCAAAGAAGTATGTTGATGAGATTGTTCGACTTCATGGTGTGCCGGTCAGTATTATATCAGATCGAGATCCGAGGTTTACTTCTAGGTTTTGGCAAGAATTGCAAAGGAATCTGGGAACAAGGGTTTAATTCAGCACAACTTTCCATCCTCAGACAAGTGGCCAGTCAGAGATTAATCAAGTATTTGGAGGATATGTTGAGAGCATGTGCATTGGACTTTTGAGTTCATGGAACGAGCAGCTGCCTTTAATTGAGTTTGCCTATAATAACAATTTTGAAGCTTCGATAGGAATGGCGCCTTATGAAGCCCTTTATGGACGAAAGTGTAGATCTCCCTTATTCTTCGACCTTGAGGAATGGAGTTGGACAAAACAAGAGGGAGTGAAGCGAGGGGAAAAGAAAAAGAAGCCTTCTAAGGCCGTGCAAGCAGCGATTGACAAGGTTCAGATCATTCAGCAAAGAATGAAAGCAGCTCAAGATAGACAGAAGAGTTATGCGGATCGGCGAAGAAAGGATCTTCAGTTTGAGGTTGGTGATAGAGTATTTCTGAAAGCTTCACCACGAAAAGGATTTTCGAGGATTGGAAAATGAGGTAAATTAAATCCTTGTTTTCTAGGACCGTATGAGATTCTTGAGAAAATTGGAGACACGGCTTATCGCTTGAATCTACCTCCGAGTTTGACGGGAATCCACAATATATTTCATGTCTCCCAACTTCGCAAATATTATCCGGATGAAGCTGTGATCCTACCCGAGGAAGGGGTAGAAATTGAACCTAATCTCACCTTCGTTCAGAAACCGGTTAAGATTTTGGATCGAAAGTTTCAAGAATTAAGAAACCGGCGAATCCCAGTGGTTAAGGTGTTATGGAGAAGTGATAAGACGGAAGAGGCCACGTGGGAAACGGAAGATAAGATGAAGAAGTTTCATCCTGAGCTGTTTCCGAGCAATCAGTGAATCTGAGGACGGATTCTTTTTAAGGGGGAGAGGTTGTGATGCCCCGATTTCTCCAAATCGTTCAGGTATGAATTATGTGATAATTACGTGCGCGTTTAATTTATTTTAATTACGTTATTTCATTTCTTTATCTTATATTATATTAATTAGAGGATATTTACTTATTTGAAATATTTGAATTTATATGAATTTTCTTTGAACTATTTGCGCTTGAACGAAGTATTTGCTTGCCGTTTTTATGTGAAATGATTTCGGAATTTCGTGTGAATTTAAGATGTTGGACTTATCTGTGTTATGAATATGGTTATATGCTCGTTGTATTTTTTCGGGTTTGTTTGATTGAGTTTTGAATTTATTTTGATTCGGAATCCAAAACGGGGGCTAACGAGCAATTAGCGCACCATTGGTTCCTTATTTGATAACTTGAGCTAGGAAACTCGGATTCGAGTTTTGTCAACTTCGTTGAACTCGTATCGAAAATTTGAGTTTGATGAGCTTAGCCTTGTATTTTTCCGAAGCCATTTGAATTCCCGGAATTCAACCGAAACACTTAACGGACGCCTAAACTGACTTTGCTACACCAAAATGACCATAACTTATTCATTTGTTGACCAAATTAACCATGGTTAGACTCTATGGAACCCTAACTCAACCCTTTCTTTAGCCATTAATCCCTCAAACCTAGATAACCCTTCTCACTTGGGGTAAATTGGCCAAACACCCTCTGCATTCCAGAAATCCCGTCACCCAAGCCCATCTTGGAAATTCAAGCTCAAATCTCCTCCCAAACCCCCATTAATCCACAAGGTAAGCTTGGATATGTTATGTATTTCCAATATGAGTCATTTTCATTCATTCATCCCTAAATTTGAGCATGGTTTCATGAGTTTTGGCCAAGATGCATATATAGTTAGGTTTTGAGCATTTTAGTTGATCTCTTCCAACCCTTGAACTTTTTGAATGATTCCAAGCATGAAAATGATTGTTTTGATCTCCTCTTTACATTTATGGTGATGTATTAGTTGTTAGTTGAGGTATTTACGAGACCCCATTAATGAGCTATTGAAGTTTTGGTATGATTTGGTCACCACACACTACATCTCACATTTCAAGGTCTTGGGAGCATGATTAGGAGTTGTTTTTAAGTGGTTTCATTGCATCTTGGTTGTCTTTTGTTGATTGAATGTGTTGAGATGTTGTATCTCGGTTATGCCCTGTTTCTGCGCGTTTTTTTTCTCTGCTGCGTGCGTGCCACGGTCGTGTTACCCCTTTCTTCTTTTGGGTGACACGGGGGTGCAGTTTTGCTTGGTTCCGTTGTACCGTGAAACGGGGGTGTCACGGTTTGCCTTGTAGTGGTGACACACCTCTGATTTCTTGTCCTGACTGTACCGTGACACGGGGGTGTCACGGATTGCTTTGTGTTGGTGACACGGGCGTGTCACCTTCTGTTTTCATGCATTTTGTGGGTTCATGCATGTTGTGTATGTATGCATGTGTATATATATAAACATATATTTTGATTATATGATTTAAATTCCTCATTAGTGCACATGGACATGTTCATTACATAACATATTCTTTTCCATACTCATAGCATGATCATTTCATTGCTTAGCGTCTTAGTTGGTCATTTTGAGTCTCACATCACCTTTCTTGCACAGATTTTGATCCCGTTGGAGACGAGGCCGGTCCTTGAGGCTTTCGTGTCTTTCTTTTCCGGTTCGAGGTGGGTTTCTCTACTAATAGTTATCTTGTCCCAATATAACCCTTATGTGACCGTTTTAAGCCAAAAGTTATACTTATACTTATCGAGCCTTTTAAAGAGTCTTATGATTTTCGATTGTTAAGCCTTCTTTATGAAAACCTACCTTATGTTTTGGCGGGATTGAATGTATGTTATGATCACGGGCCCCAGAGCTTAGTGTATCGTGGTAAACCGGGGAGGCAAGGGCCGACGGTGAACCCGTGCACTAGTTCCAACCATTTTACGTCGAAACGGATCTCGTCAGGAGTTTTGACGAGAAAACGCTAGTCGGGCTTTTGAGGATTCATGTACCTCACTAGCCATTATGTATGAGGTGGTCGAGTCTTACAAACTCGTCCACCACCGGAGGAAGAAGGTGTATATGAATGATTATGATCATTATGTATGTGCACATATGTTATGTATGATAACTTATGAATTTATGAATATGTTTACAGAGGAGAAGGTTGGAGATGATGCATGCCCACTCGCCGGGCCTTAAATCCTATGTTAATTATGAATGAATATGATAGTCGTAATCCCATTGATGTTTTATTTGCTTTGCCCGCTTGGGAAATTTATTATCAAACTTCTATGGGATTAGGGCTTGCATGTATATGTTTCAATTATGCGATATGTATACTTATGCCCCGCTTTTATACCCACCAGTCTCTTTTAGACTGAGCCCGGTTGTTTTCAGTTGTTTCGTGCAGGTTTGGAGGTGCTAGGCGGGAATTCGAGTCGTCTAGGTCTTGCATTTGTGTCTAGCATTTCCTTTACACTCAATTGCACTCATATTTTGTATCTTGGATTTGTATGGAGCGAATTATGTTATTTGAGGCGTGAGGGCATTGCTACCACTTATTGTATAGGTTGATCTATTTTGGAGCCTGGATGCTCAATGTGAATATTTATGTTTATTGCTTCCGCTATTGCTCTTGTTTCTCGATTTTAAATTCCTGTTGGCTGTTGTTTGGTTAAGGGTTAGCTCCCGCCTAGCTTAGCGTTTGTGTTGTGTCCTCGTTCACCGTGATTTTACACGTGTAGGGATTTTCCATTTCCTATGCGGGTCGGGTCCCAGTTCGGGGGATGTGGCGCCTCGCGCTCGGTCGTTACAGAGAATGCAATGAACGGTAATGTAATAGTAATGTTGGTCCCCGGAGATGTGGGTAAGGGAGACCCTGTTCGGCCATGGGGTCGCCGGTTATCACCCCAGTACACTCTCCATGAAAGGTATTACCTTCGACCTTGGGAGGTTGGGAAGATGTGGTGCTCTTGATGCCTTTGGAATGAACCGGGGAGGACTCGTGTGGGTTAGCTACCCTTCGAGGAATTTATAATGGCACTGTATGGGTTAATAGCCCCTCGAGGAATTTACTAATGGATGGTTAGGGTTGATGGACCCTTCCATCACCGAAGAAGATGATTGAATGTGATTTCTGTTTTATGTAATGTGATGTAATGAGAAGTAACGGTGGATGCTCGTACTCGCCGAGCTTAATGAAATGCTTGGATTATGGAACGGGAATAGAGTCTTTAATAATGTAATGTATATGTATATGATATGTAATGTTCTTTGAAAATGTTTTGGTATGAAAAACCTATTCCCGGTTCATAACCTTTATCTTTTACATGCTTTGCTATTTATATGTATAGTGTGTGGGTGTGCGTTAGCCCCCTCACTCAGTCCAGATATGACTGACACCTCTCTTTTACCACTTTTAGTTTGCAAGACATTTGAGCTCGAGCTAGGTGGAGAAGTGGGTCGTTCGAGTCTCACTTTTTGGTATAGGTCGTGCTAGGTGCATTGCATTCATTTTGTCTTGTATTTAATGAATTAATCATGTTATGAATTTGTGTTTTGGAGTTATGAATTGTTAAGGTTATGTATATTTGATCTTTTGACGTATATGTAAATCTTGAAATTTTATTTTTCTATAACTCCTTGCTTCCGCTATTTGATTAGTTGTCGCGCGCTCAGGTTTAGTTTTAGCTCCGCCTAGCCTAGTGAGTGTGTGGTCTCCCCATTCTCTTAGACTTGGGCTCGTGTATGGACTTCCTATTTCATATGCGGGTCGGGTTTAGGTGCGGGGAATGTGTTGGCCCACGCTCCGGGTGCTACATCCAAAAGTGGTATCAGAGCTCCGGGTTGCAAAACTGGAGTTCTAGTGTCGTGTTGAGTTTGTCTAGGTCATACGTCATAGGAAAACGTGGATATGTGACTTCATGTGCTTATTTGTTTATCTCATTTGTTAATTGTGCACATGAACATCTTTTACCACTTTTAGTTTGCAAGACATTTGAGCTCGAGCTAGGTGGAGAAGTGGGTCGTTCGAGTCTCACTTTTTGGTATAGGTCGTGCTAGGTGCATTGCATTCATTTTGTCTTGTATTTAATGAATTAATCATGTTATGAATTTGTGTTTTGGAGTTATGAATTGTTATGGTTATGTATATTTGATCTTTTGACGTATATGTAAATCTTGAAATTTTATTTTTCTATAACTCCTTGCTTCCGCTATTTGATTAGTTGTCGCGCGCTCAGGTTTAGTTTTAGCTCCGCCTAGCCTAGTGAGTGTGTGGTCTCCCCATTCTCTTAGACTTGGGCTCGTGTATGGACTTCCTATTTCATATGCGGGTCGGGTTTAGGTGCGGGGAATGTGTTGGCCCACGCTCCGGGTGCTACATCCAAAAGTGGTATCAGAGCTCCGGGTTGCAAAACTGGAGTTCTAGTGTCGTGTTGAGTTTGTCTAGGTCATACGTCATAGGAAAACGTGGATATGTGACTTCATGTGCTTATTTGTTTATCTCATTTGTTAATTGTGCACATGAACATATATTAACCGTCACGCATATGTATTGGAATTTCTTGAATTTTGCCGAAATATGCCTCCAAGAAGACATCACCGTCGGGATAGAACTCCCCAGCGTCGTCATCACCGGGATCACTCTCCTTAACAAGGAAATAATAATCCACCACCACCACCACAGATGGATCTGGGGATGGAGAGACTCGCGGTATATCTAGAACAGAGAAATCAAGAGAGAAATAATGCCCCTCCGGCCAATAATCATGGAGAAGGTCCTATCACAGCCACCCTTAGGGAATTCAAGAATCAAAACCCACCGGTATTCATCGGTGGAAATGATATTCAAGCAGAGGAGTGGTTAGTTCAAACGAATCGAATATGGAATCTTATCCATTGTGGACCGGATGAGAAACTTCAATGCACCCTCACCATGATACAAAGACAAGCTTATAATTGGTGGTCGAGTGTTCAGGGGAAATTAGAGGCCTCCGGGAAAGGGATTACTTGGGAAGTGTTCGTCCGAGAGTTCAAGAGCAAGTATGTGCCGAGAGCTACCCAAAATAGACGTTTGAGAGAGTTTATGGATCTCAAGCAAGGAGGGATGTCGGTGACGGATTACATTAATAAGTTCGAGAGGCTTTCTCGCTACGCCCCAAGCATTGCAAATGACGATGAGAGTAAGGCCTCCCAATTTCTTCAAGGTCTTCGAGAGGACATGAAAGATGCATTAGAAGCTTCCAATACTAGCACGTGGGCGAAGGTGACGGACAAGGCCCTAAGAGTTGAGGACTGGGTGGTTATGAGAAGGAAGAACTCTCACCCCGGCCAAAGTTCTAGTTCGGTTTCACAAGAAATTCTTGGAAAGAGACCCGTGTACGAAGTTCATTCCCTTCCGAATTCTCAAAAAAAGTAACCTAAACCGGCGAATCCTAATCCTTCTTTGGCTATCAAGGGTCCCGAGTGTGTGCATTGTTGATGAACAAACCACTTGTCGGAGAATTGTTGGAAACTGCACGGGAGGTGCTTCGGATGTGGGTCATCGGAGTATATGTTAGATCGATACCCACGCAAGAGGTCAGATTGTGTGCCGGGAAGAAATCAAAGGCCCGCGATTCAAGCTCGGGCGTATGCTTTGGGTGGAGGAGGAGAAAAAGTAGCGGAGGTTAATCAAATTACCACGATGGAAGGTACAAATGCATACATGGCATAACTTCACATGCATTGGTCGATCCCGAGACCATCTATGTATTTATTTTCGGGATGCATTGTTGTGGTTGTTGTTATTATTTTACTCTCTTGTATTCCCTTTACTTGCGCATGCCTTCATTGTAAGTTTCTTTTAAGAGTTGTTGGTGAGATTTCTTTGACGGGAGTGTTCGGTAAGCTTGAGGGTCAAGTTCTCCTTGTCAACTTGATAGAGCTATCGAGAAGAGCTAAGACTTGAGGTGTAAGACTTAAGAAGGCAAGAGATTAAAAGTTGAAAGAGTCCACTCAAGAGATCGAAAAGAAGATGAGAAGTTGTATGCGGAGTGGTTCGAGGTCCCCGAGCCGAACCTGAGGACAGGTCCTTTTTAATGGGGAGAGTTTGTGACACCCCGCTCGTTCGTACATACAGGTTTGTACCACGTGTGAGTTTATTTTTCGTAATTGTATTTATTTTCATTTTTATTTGATGCATTCATATTTTATTTCTATTGTTTTCTATATAAATTATTTGAAATTATGTGAAATATATGATTTAAATGTCAAGAAAATGTTAAGTGAAACTATGATGTGAATTCTTGGGAATTATGAATTTATGATATGTGAATTTTATTCCTGAGCATGTTAATTTCATGAATTATGTGAAATACGTGATTTAAGGATGTAATTGCATGATTTTAAAATTATTGGACTTTATTGAAAATTTGGTTTTGGGCTTACTTGCAACTTTTTGAAAGTTTTGGACTCATTTGGAAAATGAGTCATTTTAGTACACTTGTGTACGTTTTAATTTATATCTTGAGCTCCGGCACTCGGGTTTGAGTTCCGTCCTCGATATTCAACTCCTTTCAACGATCCGGATTAAATGGAACAAGTTTCGTAGTTTTTCGATGCCGTTTCGACCCCCGGCGAAGGAGATTTCAGCCACTCGTACCCTAATACGCCCCTATGGTCTATTTTTGAACCTTGAGACCTATCCCTAATCATTTTCCTTGACTTAATCTAACCTAAACCCTCCCTCCTCTCATTTTTGCTGCTGAAAATCGAACCTATCAGCTAAGAAAGGAAGAAGAGGAAGCCAAAAGAACCCCATCTCCATTGTTGGCCCTTTTTGAGCTCATCCAAATACCCCTTCTCTTCCAAGCTTCAAGGTAAGTTAGGATTCTTAATCTCCATGTTCTAAGCTCTAATTTCCTTCAAGGTAAGTTAGGATTCTTAAAAATGGAATAACTTGATCATTTGAGCTCCTTTTACTTCCGGATTGAATCGTGAATATAGGTGGCTGTTTTGTGTGAATTTTATGCATGTTTTTCATGGTTTTAGCTGCTGCTTTGTGCCCATACCTGCTGCTACATGTGCTGCCTTGTTTCATGAAGAAAAAAGGGGGATTTTTAGTATAAAATGAACTGCTGTCATGGCTCTTTGTTGGTTCAGTTATGTTGCTGATTTTGAGAGTTCTTGCATGAGTTTTAGGCATTAAATGAATGGAAAATGATCTGGATTTGTAGAGTTCTATTACGTGCTGCTGCTACTCTGTTTTTCCTTCATTTTCAGCTGCGTTTTGGTTGATTTTTGGCACGAATTGAGCTGCTGTCACAGCTGCGTGTTTGCTGCTTGTTAGAGCTGTTATTACCTGTGTTTTACGTTGTCTTGTGCCTGGAATTTCATGCTTTTCTGACCTGTTTTGCTGCTGTCATTTCGTGCTTCCCCTGCCCCAGTTTTAGCTGCTGCTGTGTGATGTTTATGGTGAAAATTAGCTACTCATTTACTCCATTTTCTTGCCCATATTGAAGCGTGAATTATGGGACTATTTTGTATGGTTTGTGCCTCAATTTTCCTTGCATTTTATGTTCTTTTGCTGCTGCCTCGTAGCTATCTGAAATTTAAGTCACGACCGTGACCCTTTTATGAAGAAATTGGGTCGCGCCAGCGACCTTGCGTGATGCTGCATTCGTTGTTGCTTGTTAATTGCTGCTCCTGCTCTCTTTTCCCATGCATGTTTGTTCATTCCTTGTTTTGTGTTCGTGATATGCAGGTATATATGTATTGTGTTGTGTGTATATATATATATGTACGTGATATATATATTGTGTGTATGAATATGTATATATATATATAGTGCATGCATGGTTTGTGTGTGTATTATATATGATTCGTAAATATGTATATGTAGATTAAATTATAGGTGTAATGTTTGTTATGTATGTGTGTGCATGTATATATATATATATATATATATATATATATATATATATATATATATGTTATATTATATAATATAAATGTAATGTAATGGATATTATATATTATGATTTTAATTATGAAAATGGTTTTATTAAGTTTATATATTTTATGATCTTAAATAATTTGATCTCGCGTGCGTGATTTTGGTAATTCATTTCATGCTCTTTAATGCCTTCTCTCTAATTGTTTATGACTTATATGCTACGTGAATATGTTGAATTATATGTTAAATGTCTTGAATTAATTATATGGATTCATTTGATATGAATTTTACGTGATATGAATTTGAACGTTTTAAATGGTACCTTTCTAGTATTCCTATGACACTATAAGTGGTTTCTTTTGCCTCTAAGCTTATCCTATGATATTGATTAATGAATAAGCAATGTGTTATGATATCGATATAAAATTTATGCTATGATATTGAAAGGGGAAAAATGTGAAATGAAATTTGTAAATGTTTAAGTCCTTCATTTCTTATCTCCTTACATTAATAGCATCCATTTGCATCGCCGTGCGTGTAAGTGGTACATGTTTGAGTCTAAGTCTTTAGTATTGCATTTGTTTGTCGCAGGGGTGCTTCCGGGAGGAGTTGTGCCCGAAGTTTAGTTGTTTGGGATCGTTTTCTCGCACCACACTACACTTTTGTTAAAAGGTGAGGTTTAGGTTCTTTTCTTTTTAGTTAAGTGACCTAAGACCCTTAAATGATCGTTTTCTAGACCGCATGCGACTATGTACGATATATAGTTAAATATGTGTAATATACGATATGTTTATGATCTTGTTATCAAGGTTTCGGCTTTCTAAAGGGCTATATCTACGAGCATTTATGAGCTCACGTTTTTAATGAAAGTTTAAGGTTTATGAAAGTTTAATGTTAATGTATGTAGTGTTAATGATTGGCAATGAGAGAGAATGCAATGAAAGGTAATGTAATAGTAATTTTGGGCCCCGGAGACGTGGGTAAGGGAGACCCGGGTCGGCCATGGGGTCGCCGGTTATTACCCCTGTACACTCTCCATCCAAGGTATTGCGTTCGACCCTGGGAGGTTGGGAAGACGTGGTGCTCTTGATGCCTTCGGAATGAACCGGGGAGGACACGTGTGGGTTAGCTACCTTTTGAGGAATTTATAATGGCACTCGTGTGGGTTAATAGCCCCTCGAGGAATTTACTAATGGATGGTTAAGGGTCAGCCGACCCGACACGTGTGGGTTAGCTACCTTTCGAGGAATTTATAATGGCACTCGTGTGGGTTAATAGCCCCTCGAGGAATTTACTAATGGATAGTTAAGGGTCGGCCGACCCTTCCATCACCGAAGGGGAGGATTGAATGTGATTTCTGTTTTGTATAATGTAATGCAATGAGAAGTAGGGGTGGATGCTCGTGCTCACCGAGATTAATGAAATGGTTGGATTATGGAATGGGAATAGAGTCTTTATTAATGTAATTTATACGTATATGATATATAATGTCCTTTGAAAATGATTTGGTATGCAAAACCTATTCCCCGGTTCATAACCTTTATCTTTTACGTGCTTTGTTCTATATATGTATAGTGTGTGGGTGTGCGTTAGCCCCCTCACTCAGTCGAGATATGACTGACACATCTCCTTTTCCCACTTTTAGTTTGCAGGTCATTTGAGCACGAGTCAGGCGGAGAAGTGGGGCGTTCGAGTCTCACTTTTTGGTATAGGTTGTGCTGGGTGCATCGCATTCATTTTGTCTTGTATTTAATGAATTAATCATGTTATGAATTTTTGTTTTGGAGATATGAATTGTTATGGTTATGTATATTTGATCTTTTGATGTATATGTAAATCTTGAAATTTTATTTTTCTAGAACTCCTCGCTTCCACTATTTGATTAGTTGTCGCGCTCTTAGATTTAGTTTTAGCTCCGCCTAGCCTAGTGAATGTACGGTCTCCCATTCGCTTAGACTTGGGCTCGTGTATGGACTTCCCATTTCATATGCGATTTCGGGTTTAGGTGCTGGGGATGTGGTGGCCCGCGCTCCGGGCGCTACAACTTAAGTCATATTGATTCATAATTCGGAAATTTCACATATGAACTCAACAAATTACCCAACCAAATAGTTCATGGCTCAATATAATTCAATCACACTCATACAATATGATAAAGCATCAATTAACACTCAAGAATCAAGCCCGGAACAAGGAAATAACATGCGAACGGAACGAAAAACAATTAAAGCACTTAAGGGCCTGCACCACATCTCCCCTCCTGGGGAGCTTTTGCACATAAAAACTACCCTTCCGGGGACTTTCATGCAGAAAACATTCTGCATAAAATTACGGGCCTGGTACTTTCGAGGTAAAATCTCCCCGGCCGGGGAGACACTCCAGTCGCGGAAAAAATGGAGTTTCCTCCCCTATTCAGCCCTGCATTCCATCCAAATCAAATACCAACCCATCTAGGAATGTAAAGGCAAGAAAAGAGGTAGCAAATCAGCATACATAATCCAACAAACAAGCCCAAAACTGACAGCAAGTGAAGGAGAAGGAAAAAGGGTCCAAACTCATAAATATATCTTCCAAAAGCTCAAGAACATTAATGGCATCTCACATATATCTCAACTACCACCAAAGTCAGATATATAAAACAATAAATGAAGTGTAAGTGATCAAGTTTATAGCCTCAATTGAAGAGAAATACCAAAAGAAATCATAGGATTCAAATATAGGGCATAAAATTCATTTTTCATGTCATGAAGCATATCTCAATCAAACATGGGTAAAAATCAGAATTTCTTGGATGAAAATGATCATATAAGCATGTACATATCAAATATAAGCGTACCCCTTCAAGAAGTTGGAGGAAAATAGAAATTAGAGCTTAAAATCTCCCTTAGGTGCAAAGTGGCGAAAATGGGGTGTTGCTGCTCCAAAAATCTTATTTCCTCTCCTCTCTTGTGTATGAATCGGTATTAAGGAAGAAAAGGCTGATAATGTATTGAGTTCGTAGATTGTCAGTCCAGGTTTCATGTGAAAAGGTTGAAAGATGAAGGACTTATGTGTAAATTAGTGAAAGATGGTCATATGAGTGCGAGACAAAGTTACAGGCTGATTTCGGGGTACCAAATGATTTTAGAAAAATATAAGGCTTAGTTCATTAGACCTGAATTGTCAAAACGATTCCAACAGAAGTGACGGAATTCGAATCCGAATTCCCGAGCTCAAATTACACTACCCGGAACCCAAGGTGCGCTAAGTACATTTTAGCCTCCTTTAGGTTACCTAACAAAACGAGTCCCGAAAACCTAACATATAAACCCGAAAACACATTACGAGCATATATTCAAGTTCATAACTTATAAAACTCCAACATATCAGAAAGACAAGAAATTTCAATCACAAATCAAACATAAACGAAGTAAATTTCAACAAAAGGGCATAATTATTCATATAAGAGAATTCAATTTTCAAAAGATAATAAAATAAGAATTAAAATAATAAAGATTATGAAATTAAAATAATTTAAATCGCGCACATAAGTCATACCTATAGGGTCTGGAGTCGGGGTGTCACAATCCTCCCCCCTTAAAAAGGACTTGTCCTCAAGTCCGAACCGAGTCCTCAAACAACTCCGGGTATAAACTTCTCATTTTCTCCATGGTCTCCCAATTCGATTCCTCGGATTTCTGATCTGTCCAGAGTACCCTGACCAAAGGAATCTACCGGTTTCTCAATTCTTGCATCTTCCGGTCCTGAATTGTAACCGAATGCCTTTCTATTATCAAATCCGGCTCTAACTGAACCTCTTCAACAGGGAGAATTGTTGTCTCATCGGGATAAAATTTACGGAGCTGAGAGACGTGAAACACGTTATGTATCCCTGTCAAATTCGGTGGTAGATCCAATCTATACGCCGTTTCTCCAATTCTTTCCAAAATCTGAAATGCCCCTAAGTATCGTGGACTGAGTTTTCCACCTTTACCTATTCGAGTGAAGCCCTTTCTGGGAGATGCTTTCAGAAAAACTCTATCTCCGACCTCAAACTCTAAAGGCCTTCTTCTCTTATCGGCGTAACTCTCCTGACGAGCCTGAGCTACCCTCATTCTTTGTCGGATCTTGTGAACCTTTTCAATAGTATCACTAATCTTTTCCTTAGGCTCTGCTCTCTCGAGCTTATTCTCTTAGGTCCACCTCCAATCCTCGATATCCCAAAACAAAGGAGATCTACACTTTCTCCCATAAAGTGCTCCATAAGGAGTCATTTTAATCGAACTCTGGTAGCTGTTGTTATAAGCAAATTCAACCAAATCTAGATGCTCGTCCCATTTGTCCTGGAAATCCAAAGCACACGACCTAAGCATATCCTCCAAATATTGTATTAACCATTTCGACTGACCGTCCGTCTGAGGATGCGAGGCGGTGCTAAACTTGAGCCGGGTGCCCAAACATTTCTGAAGATTCTGCCAGAAGATCGAAGTAAACCGTGGATCCCGATCTGAAATAATACTAGCCGGAACTCCATGCAACCTTACAATCTCCTGAACATATAACTCGGCTAGCCTTGGAACTTTTTTGGACATCCGAACCTTTAGGAAATGGGCAGACTTAGTCAATCTGTCGACAATTACCCAAATTCCATCAAACCCTCCTTTGACTCTTGGCAAGCCGGACACGAAGTCCATCGTCACTTGCTCCCACTTCGACTCGGGAATAGAAAGTGGTTGGAGAGTTCCTACCGGCTTCTGGTTCTCTGCCTTCACCTTTTGACATGTTAGACATCGCTTCACGAACTTCGCGATGTCCCTTTTCATGCCATTCCACCAGAATTTCTCTTTCAGGTCTCGATACATCTTACTACCTCCCGGATGAATCGAGTACCTCGAGCGATGTGCCTCCTCAAGTACAAGCCTCTTGAGCTCTTCTGGGAGATATATTCTCGCTTTGAACCTTAACAAACCTGAATCATTAATTCCAAACTTAGAATTTGGGTCATCTCTAGGATGAGCTACCAACTTCTGAATTTCTGCATCAGAGGCTTGAGCTTCTAACAACTATTGTTTCAAGTCTGGTATTACTGTAAGGTTAGCCAACCAAGTTCCCGAAACCAAGATCTCTAAACTTGAACTTGAAGAACCTGCTTCCAAATTAGCCACACTCGCCTTTCTACTCAAAGCATCGACTACCATGTTTGCTTTACCCGGATGGTACTGAATGGTACAATCATAATCCTCTAACAACTCCATCCAATGCCTCTGTCTTACATTTAAATCCTTCTGAGAAAAGTGATACTTGAGGCTTTAGTGATCCGTAAACACCTCGAACATGGAACCATAGACATAGTGTCGCCACTTCATCAAAGCAAACATAATGGCAGGTAATTCAAGATTGTGGGTAGGGTATTTCTTCTCATGCTCCTTCAATTTCCTCGAAGCATAAGCTACCACTCTATCGTGCTACATCAAAACACAATTGAGACCTTCTTTGGAAGCATTTGTATAAACTGCATAACCCTCAGATAGGGTAAGAACTGGTGCTGAAGCCATTTTCACCTTCAAAGTCTTAAAACTCACCTCACACTTATTATCCCATTCGAATTTGACTTCCTTCTTAGTCAGACGAGTCAACGGGGGGGTCAAATTTAGAGAAATCCTTAACAAATCTTCGGTAATATCCGGCTAACCCAAGAAAACTTCTAATCGCTGAGGCATTTCTTGGTCTTTCCCTACGAAGCACGGACTCAACCTTAGATGGATCAACTTCAATCCCATCACCTGAAATTATATGACCTAAAAACATAACTCGATCGATCTAGAATTCACACTTACTGAACTCTGCATACAACTTGTGTTCTCTCAAGGTTTCCAAAATTATCCGAAGATACTGTGCGTGCTTTCCGGCAGACATAGAATACACAAGAATGTCGTTTATAAATATCACCACGAACTTGTCCAGAAATGGCCTGAACACTCGGTGCATTATATCCATAAATATGGTTGGAGCATTAGTTAATCCAAACGGCATAACAATGAATTCAAAGTGCCCATATTGTGTAATAAACCCAGTCTTCGGAATATCCTCCTCCCTAATTCACAGCTGATAGTAACCCTGTCTCAAATCTAACTTGGAGTAGACTTTGGAACCCTGCAGAATATCGAATAACTGCTCGATGTGAGGCAAAGGGTACTTGTTCTTCACGGTCATCTGATTCAGCTCACAGTAATCTATCCACATCTGTAGCGTTCCATCTTTCTTCTTTACAAACAGAACGGGAGCACCCCACGGAGAAGTGCTCGGACGGATGAACCCGCAAGCTAGAAGTTCATCAAGCTGCGTCTTTAACTCCTTTAACTCAGCAGGAGACATTCTGTAGGGAGTCTTCAAAAAAGGCTCTGCTCCGGGATAAAGGTCAATTACGAACTCGATGTCGCTATAAGGCGGTAGAGAACCTAAAGTCTCAGGGAAAACATCGGTATACTCTCGCATGACCTCCATCTCTTCAAGCTTGGCCGGATCCTTCAGTTTATTCAAAAGATAGGCCACAAAACCTATAGCACCGTCTCGGACCAGTCTACTAGGCTCAACAAAAGAAATAAACGGGCTTAACTTCACCTTCTTGCCCTTAAACACCACTGAACTAAAAGAAACTTTCTTCTCCCGACAATCCATCTGAGCCCCATGTTCAAATAACCAATCCATTCCAAGGATTACATCATATCTCTACATCGGCATTTCAATCAAATCTGCAAGAAAAATCCAACTTTCGAAGCTCACAGGACAACCCCGAAAAACCCGACAATTTACTAAATTACCACCAAGAGGAGATCTAACCACGTAATCATGCGTACAAAGGGAAACAGGCAAGCACATAGAAGAAGCAATGTCCCGGGAAATAAAGGAATAAGTGGCCCCAGTATCAAATAATGCATCAAATGTAGTGCCATGAATACTAATAGTACCTTCAATCACGGAATTTGGGTCGATTTCCATAGTTCTCTCTTCCTCACCACCCAACGCATAAGCCCTAGCTTGGATTACAGCCTCGGGTTATCTTTCTTCTTCGGGCACGTACTCACCATGTGCTCCGGGGACCCACAAACAAAGCACCTCTTATGAAGCTTGAAACAGTTATCCACGTGATAAGGACCCTTGCAATATGTACATTTCACTTTAGGTGGAGCCGGAAGTGCTAAGGGTCGATTTGGTTGATTGGGTTCCACGGGTCGGGGTTGCTTATTTTGAGGCTTGGCTTGTTCAAAAGTTTGGAATGCCGACCTCTTCCCAAATTTATTGAAATTCCCCGAGCTAGACCCTTGCCCGATATGAGTACTCTATCTCCTCATCACAACACGCGCTTCTACCCTCAGAGCTTTATCCGTGACCTTTGCCCAAGTGCTCGTGTTAGAAGCCTCTAAAGCATCTTTCATATCCTCCCAAAGTCCTTGGAGGAATTGAGAAGCCTTGCTTTGATCGTCATTGGCAATGTTCAGGGCATATCAAGAGAGCCTTTCAAATTCATTCATATAATCCATGACGGACATGCTCCCTTGTTCAAGGTCCATGAACTCCCTAAACCATCGGTTCCTTGTAGCTTTGGGAATATATTTGTTCTTGAATTCCCGAACCAATACCTCCTAGGTAATCTCCTCTCCTGAAGCCTCCAACTTTCCTTGCATGCTCGACCAACAATTGTAGGCTTAACCTTGGATTATAGTAAGTGTGCATTTCAACTTCTCCATCAGCCCGCAAGGTATGAGATTCCATACCCTATTTATTTGCAGAAGCCATTCCTCCGCTTGGACATCATTTCCACTAACAAAGACTGCTGGATCTTGGTTTTTGAACTCCCGGAGTGTAGCTGTAAGGAGATTTCCTCCGTGATTTCCAACTGGAAGTGCATTATTCCTTTCCTGAGCCCGTTGCTCCAAGAATACCACGAGTCTCTCCATGAAATTACCCAGATCCATTTGGGGTGGTGGTGGATTGTCATTTTCAGGTTGTGGAGAATAATCCCGGTGGTGAAGATGTTCCGAAGATCTATCTCGGCGGTGGTGTCTTCGTGGAGGCATATTCTGTAAAATCAAGGAATTACAATTCATATGCGTGAGGGTCTGTAATGCCCCGGTTTTTCATTTATACTAATTTATCGTATTTGTTTATAAATTGTGTAATTAAATTATTTAATTAGGTGTTTATACATGTTTTATATTCAATTTCATATAAATTGTTATTATTTTATTTTATTTTATTTCAATTTAATATCAATTTAGTTATTTCGTTATTTTAGTGATTATTTTAAATTATTAATTTAGTGATTAATGTTAATTAAATTGTTAATCAAGTGTATAGTATTAATTAAATGATAACCTTAATTATCTGTATTAAATTATTCAAATATGTTGACTTGAATTATATTTAAAATAGAATTAAAATTTTTGTATTAAGTCATAATGTATGAATTATTAAGAAAATGCGCATGAATGTTTATTTGTGCTTCGTTCATATATGAAATGATATCAAAATGTCGTGGAAATGTAGTATGTCATAAATATATGTGTTATGAACATGCCTATATGCTCGGTTTATGTTTTCGAACTCATTTGATGTGTTAACGAATTTAATTTGATTCGTGGAACCAAATCGGGGGCTAACGAGCAATTAGAGCACCCTTGGTTCCGTATGTGATATCTTGAGCTCGGGAACTCGGATTCGAGTTCCGTCAACTTCGTTGAACTCGTATCGAAGATTCAAGTTTAATAAACTTAGCCTTATATTTTTCCGAAATCATTTGAACCTCCGAAATCCAACCGAAAAACGAAACGGCACCAAAACTACCACATTTCACTAAAATGGCCATAACTCTTTCAATTCTTAACCAAATTTACTATGGTTGGAGTCCTTTTAACCCTAGTTCAACCCTCTATCATCCCTTAACTTCCCCAGTTCGAACCAATCCTCACACAAGCCAAAAAATTCAGCCAAAGCTTCTGCATTCCAGTTTCCCGTCACTGTGCAAATCCTTGAGATTTTGGAGCTCAAATCTCTATCAACTTTCATCCAATCAACAAGGTGAGTTAGGATTATGTTATACATGCATCTCTGGTTATTTTGATCCTTTCATCCCTAATTTTGAGTCAGATTTCATGGGGTTTTGAGAATTTGAATGAATAGTTAGGTTTTAAGGTGTTTTGTTGATTCCTTGAATTCCTTTGACCTCTGACTTGTTTTGGTGCAGCATATATGATCCTTTTCCCTCATTTATGACTGAGTATGCTTGTATTGGTTGGTGGTTAAGGATCGGTTGAGAGATCATTAATGAAATGGTTATGTATTGAATGAACTTTTAACTGAAATTTACTCTCCTTCACGTACCTAACTGCTGCTAGCTTTGGTGACTTATTTTGATGTCATTTGCTGTCTCTTTTTACCTCATTTCCTGAAGGAGAATTGGTTGATTGATCATGTTTGGGATTGCTTTGCTCTTTTTCAGTTTTGCTCTGTTTTTCCTCGCATGAAACTGCTGTCTTTTTCTTGTTGATTGCTGCGTATATTGAGGTTGTATCGAGGTCTAGTTGCAGTACATTTGTAGCCTCTTCTGACCTTAATGTGTTGGCATGAATTGGTTAGGTTTTGTGGGTGTTTGGCCTGTTCTTTTTCCACCTCTTTTCCTCCTCTGTTTTTCGTTGCCGCCTGTGCTGCTTCTGTTGCTTCTGTAACACTCTCCCCGGGCGGGGAGAGTTTGCTCTTGGAGAGTACCCGGCTGGGTACTCCTGCTGTAGAAGCTTTCTGTACCCTCTACCCGGTCGGGGAGTTTAGGGAAGGATTGGCTACCCGGGCGGGTAGCTGCTGCGAGTTGCTTCAGTTCTTTTCCTTCTTTCCTTGTGCTGCTTCTTTCTTCCTTCTTTTTCTTCTTCTTTCCTTCCTTGTGTTGCAGCGTGTGTGTGTTTATTTATTCAGTCCTTGCTGCTGCTGTTTTCCTCCATTGATCCAGAGTGTGTGCGTGTGTATATATATATATAGGCAGAGCTGGTTGTGTGTGCATGGTTAACATGGAATGTAATATATATATATATATATACTGTGTGTGCGTGGGAGTGTTTGCATGCATGCGTTGTTGTTTATATCATATATATATATATATATGTTGTAATTGCATGCATGGCCTTGTAATTTCATTTACTTGTATGACATATATATATATATATATATATATATATATATATGTGTGTGTGTGTGTGTGTGTACGTGGGAGTATAGATATATATATATTTATTATATACTTTAAATATTATTTGATTTACTTCAATTTTAGAATTTAATTGATATCCATTTCACGTATTTTAATTTACCGATTATTGCTTGAACGTTTTATTTATCTTATTTCTAATTGTAAACATTAATATTATGTGTTATGATTATTTTATGAATCCTTAGATTAAATTGACATGAATTGTGAATTTATGAATTTGAATGAAAATGAATGAACGAATGTCTTGGTTATATGCCTTAAATTCTTTAATCGTGCACATGAACATTCTCACGACATAATATCATTTCTTATGCATTCAAATCATGATTATACATTGTCGTGCATCGTATATGGTCCATTTGGAGTCTTGAGTCTCACGAACATGTTACGTTGTCTTTTGTACAGTTTATCTCCTGGGTGGAGAAATCTTCACCATACAGGCACTCGATAACTCGTATTCTTGTATCGTCATGTTTCAGGTGAGGGTGTTTTTGTTGTACTGACATATTAAACCCTACAACCTTATGTGACAAGCTTTGGCCAAAAACCTTATGTATATTTATATATGTTACTTTTAAAGTAGAGTTATCGAGTAAATATTGATCGAGTAAACCCTTTTCAAATGAATTATGAAATATGTTATGTTCTTATGAATCAAATGTTTTGACGAGATTATGCATGTATGATATGTTCACGGGCCCAGGGACTTAGTACATGTGGCTATCCGGGGAGGCATGGGCCGACGGTGATCCCATGTGATAGTTCCACTATGTTTTACGGTGATACCGGCCCTCGCTAGGAGGTTTAGCGGGGAATGGGAGCTGAGTGCCCTTGGGGGAGTCATGAAACCCCATTGGCCTATGTATGAGGTGGTCGGGTCTTGCTAACCCGTCCACCACCCGGAGGAAGAAGGTTGGAACTTCCTTTATGATTATATTATGATTGATATGCACCGTGCGGGAAGGCCGGGACACGGATTGCCTAAACGAATATGTCTTATGATATGATATATGATCTGAGTGTATTATGATATATTGCATGATCACCTATTTAATGTATTAATGATATTTGTCGTACACGGTCGGAGTTTGGTTGGAGATAATGCACGCTCACTCGCCGAGCCTTTATGCTATGTATTAATTATAAACTTAATAAATTTAATATGATTAGTTGTAAAGTTCGAGCATTGCTTATCCTTTTTCTTACCCTTTTTGGGAACTAATTTTAAATAAAACCTTGCTCCAGATTTAGGATTTGCATTTGCATGTTTTATATATACGTATTTCGCTCCTGCTCACTCAGTCTTCCAGAGACTGATCCTCTCCCTCCCCAACCTTTTAGTGCGCAGGTTTGGCTTTAGAGTTTCGAGCTAGGCGGAGTTGTGTGGAGTCTTTGAGTCGGTCAAGTTAAGTTAGGAGAGTCTCTGCTCTTGCATATGTATTTAAATTATGCATGATTCGATTATGTACTATTATGAACTTGAATATTTATGTAATTGCTATTGAATTGCCTTGTCGGGCTTTATTATGAATTAAAAGAGGCCTGAGGAGCCCAAGTCTGCCTGTGGTTCGAGTGTTTAATTTCTGTAGGCCCGTGGCCAATGCATATGTTTGGATTTAGTTCTCCGTTGCATTTTGTCTTGTTGATTAGTTATATTTGCAGGGTCTAAGTTCCGCCTAGCTTAGGAGGGTTATTCTGTTTGCCTCCCGTTTGCTATGGTTTGATACGGGTACGGATTTACCATTTCGTTACTCGTGTTGAGCCATAGTGCGGGGGATGTGGTGCCTCACGTGCGGGGCGCTACAGGGTCAGTATATGTTCATGTGCACGATTAACAAGAAAATAAACAAATAATCACATAAACGCACATAACCAAGTTGTCCTAAGCCGTACGACCTAGAAAGACCCAACACGACTCTAGAGCTCCGGTTTTATAACGGAGAGCTCTGATACCACTTTAAGATGTGATGCCCGGAACGGTGGGCCACCACATCCCCCGCACCTAACCCGAACCCACATATGAAATGGATTTCCATACATGAGTCCAAGTCTAAGCGAACGGGAACCTACACTCACTCCCTAGGCTAAGCGGGGCTAAACTCGGACAGAGTGCGTAAAACAAACATACAAATATGCGGAAGCAACAAACAGGATCTAAAGAGCTCGAACATAACCACATATTATCGTATACATGGCGTCACTGCCCTAAAAGGTCAAGTATATACATCAGAAGTTCATAATTCTCCAAAATACGATTCCAATATCCAATACATGAGAAGAGTAATCAAAAGGCAGGAAATATGAATGCAACTCGACCTAAACTAGAAGTACGACAAGACTCGAAGCACTTCCCCGCCTAGCTCGAGACAACCTGCAACTGAAGGTAGGGAAAAAGGAGGGTCTGTCAAAACTAGACTGAGTGAGGGGGCTAAACGCACACCCACACCTAAAATACATATAAAGTAGAGCAATTAACAGAGGTGATGATCGTGAACCGAGCAAAGGTTTTTCATATCAAAACTTTTTAAACATAACATATAATACATAAGGAAATCCTAACTCGATGCGCAATCCATCGGACATAACATAACATAACATAAGTTCGGCGAGAACGGACTATCCCTTACTCCATCAAACATAACATAAAATCGAATTCAAATCACAATTCCAACCCCACATCCATGGTGCATCGGGAATCAAACCGTATCATCTACACTACCAACACATACGGGGTAGTTAACCCACGATATGCCTTTCCCGGTTATCCACCGAGGGCTCAAGATACTACGCATTCCCAACCTCCATGGGTCGCACGTGAATATCTAAAATGAGAGCGTGCACAGGGGTCATAACCGGTGACCCCGTGGTCGTCCTGGGTCTCCCTTACCCACATCTCCGGGGCCCAACATTACCATAACAAACCAAATTCCCATCTTTCTTGGTGCAACTCGCTCATACATATCATATACAAATAACGAATTTCAAATCATAGCTTACTTATGCCAATACTTATACTAATGTTGAAAACGTAAAGCTTATTCACAACATCATAACATAGCTTAAGCACGCGTATTTAATATATATATATATAAGATATATATTCGCATGCGAGATAAGAAAACAACACGTAATAGGTCATAGGTCGCTTAGCTAATACAAACACTCGTAACCTCACCTTAAAGCAAAAAAGGAAGCGAAAATCGAGTCGAAGAAGCAAATAACCACCTAGACTTCGGGCTCTTGCACGTCCGAAAGAGGCTCTGAAATAAAAAGAAGTCAAGACCCGAGACTTAGACTCAATAATGAACCATATAGACGCTCGACAAATGCTCATGGATGCAAAATGAAATGCTAATGAGATGCATATTCATACCACGTAAGTCATATTGATTCATAATTTAGAAATTTCATATATGAACTCAACAAACTACCCAACCAAATCAGTTCATAGCTCCATATAATTCAATCACACTCATAACATATGATAAAGCATCAATTAACACTCAAGAATCAAGCCCGAAACAAGGAAATAACATGTAAATGGAAGGAAAACAATTAAAGCACTTAAGGGCCTGCACCACATCTCCCCTCCCGGGGAGTTTTTGCACATAAAAAGTGCCCTGCCGGTGACTTTCATGCAGAAAACATTCTGCATAAAAGTACCCGGCCAGGTACTTTTCCAGGCAAAATCTCCCTGGTCGGGGAGACACTCCAGTCGCGGAAAAAATGGAGTTTCCTCCCCTGTTCAGCCCTGCATTCCATCCAAATCAAATACCAACCCATCTAGGCATGTAAAGGCAGGAAAAGAGGCAGCAACTCAGCATAAATAATCTAACAAACAAGCCCAAAATTGACAGCAAGTGAAGGAAAAGGAAAAAGGGTCCAAAATCATAAATATATCTTCCAAAAGCTCAAGAACATTAATCGTATCTCACACATATCTGAACTACCACCAAATTCAGATATATACAACAATAAATGAAGTGGAAGTGATCAAGTTTATAGCCTCAATTCAAGAGAAACACCAAAAGAAGTCATAGGATTCAAATATAGGGCATAAAATTCATTATTCATGTCATGAAGCATATCTCAATCAAACATCGGTAAAAATTAGAATTTCATGGATGAAAATGATCATATAAGCATGCACATATGAAATATAAGCTTACCCCTTGAAGAAGATGGAGGAAAATGGAGATTAGAGCTCAAAATCTCCCTTGGGTGCAAATTGGGGAAAATCGGGTGTTGCTGCTCCAAAAATATGATTTCCTCTCCTCTCTTATGTATGAATCTGTATTAAGGAAGAAAAGGCTGATAATGTATTGAGTTCGTAGATTGTGAGTCCAGGTTTTATGTGAAAAGGTTGAAAGATGAAGGACTCATATGTAAAATAGTGAAAGATGGTCATATAAGTGCGAGACAAAGTTACGGGCTGCTTTTGGGGTACCAAATGATTTTATAAAAAATAAGGCTTAGTCCATTAGACCTGAATCGTCAAAATAAGTCCAACAGAAGTGACGGAATTCGAATCCGAATTCCCGAGCTCAAATTACACTACCCAGAACCCAAGGTGCGCTAAGTACATTATAGCCTCCTTTAGGTTACCCAACAAAACGAGTCCCGAAAACCCAACATATAAACCCGAAAACACATAACGACCATATATTCAAGTTCATAACTCATAAAACTCCAACATATCAGAAAGACACTAAATTTCAATCACAAATCAAACACAAACGAAGCAAATCTGAACAAAAGGGCATAATTATTCATATAAGAGAATTCAATTTTCAAAAGATAATAAAATAAGAATTAAAATAATAAAGATTATGAAATTAAAATAATTTAAATCGCGCACATACGTCATACCTGTACGGTCATGGAGTCGGGGTTTCATACTCGGGGTGCTACACGAGGTGCGAGTGGTGAGAGTCCAGTACTACGCCACTGGTAGAATACCGTGTTTTGAGCTAGTTGAGATGGATTCAAACGGTGGGGGATGGGAGATGAATCTCAATTAGACCCTCCTATCGTGCGAGTCATTTGAGCTGCTCATAGCCGAGATCAAGTTCTTGTTTGAGGAATGTTCTTTCAAGGTTTTGGAGAAATGATTGAACCCCCCCCTTCATGCTTGAAGACCTTTACCGGGCTAATCCTTATCAGGACGTAGCGAGCCCCGAACATGAGATGAATACGAAAAGTTGCTCATTGTTCTAACTCGAGCTTAAGGAGGGGAGAGGTTATGACACCCTGCTTCTTCGGCAAGCCAGGTATTACGTCACGTGTGAGTTTAATTACGTATTTTCGTTAATTTAATTTAAATTATGCGAATTAGGTACAACTTCCGGTTCAATAGGGAAGAAATGTACTTCGTCAGAGGTTCAAACGACATCGAAAAAATACAAAGCTTGTGCCATTGGATCCGAATCATCGGAAAGAGTCCAACAGCGAAGACAGAAGTCCAATCCGAATTTTCGAGCTCAAGATATTGAATAAAATAGCTTAAGGGGTCAAATAGGTCCTCAAATTTTTAAAAAGATCAAATAGGCCCAAAGCCTATTTTCAATTAATTCCCATACATTCAAATAAGTTGAAATCAGGTCCAATTTAAATATAATTCATTTAATTCAAAGAAATTAGCATGCTCGACAACAAATTCATTTTATAACATTTACGAGAAATTAATAACTGATCAATTTAAAAGTTTTCTTAACAAGTTAGGCTTTCAAATCTAATTAAATAAAATTAAATCAAGTTCAACAATTAAATAACTCTTAAATCAAATTATAATTAAATAGATAACAATTAAGTCAAATTATATACACTTAGATATAATTAAAGAAATGAAACTATGTAAAGTAAACTCACACATGACACAACCTGTACGTACGAACGAGCGAGGTGTCACAATCTCACCCCGTTGAGAGAACCTGGTCCCCAAGTTCACCGCTTGAGTTAAAACTATGAGCAACTTGGCGGCCTATAACACAGGGAAAAAAGGGAGCGAGAGCAGCAGCATGGTAGTATTGGAGCAGTATTTATCAATAAAAAGTAGGGCTTAAAATGCAGCAATTTCAGTCAGAACACTCGCACAACGCAGCCGACAGTCACACAACAGTAAATTGAGCCATATATTTTCAGGTATTCTTGTCATAAACTTCAAGAACTTTAAAATCATTTCATTCATTACTCAATTACAAACAATAGGATCATATAAATTCAATAAAGAGCCATAAGAGAACACATATCAAGTCTCAAAACGTCAAATGATGCAAGAAGGAGCATGTTCTTCAAATTTTCATTTAAACCCTACCTATTCATCACATCTGCAATAATCCAAGAATTTCTAAGCAAAAACATGAAATATATGGATTAAAATGTGCACAAGAAGATGGAAAAAAAGAATCTAAACATACCTTAAAGATTCATGGAAGAAACAAGGGGTCTTGAGCGGAAATGGCCAAAGAAGTGCTTTGCTCTCCTTGCTATTGTTTTTCGTTCGTTTCATGTCTTTTCTTTCTTCTATCACATTAGGAAGAGCTTAAGAGGACAAAGGGGGAAATCAGGTACAAAAAGGGGTCCAAGAAAACCGGTTTAAAGGCTCAATTTAATCAAAAATCGGTTCGGTTCAACTTTCGGTTCAATCGGGTAGAAATTTGCTTCGTCGGAGGTTCAAACGACATCGAAAAAATACAAAGCTTGTTCCATTGCATCCGAATCATCGAAAAGAATCCAACGGCGAAGATGAAAATCGAATTTGAATTCCCGAGCTGAAGATATTGAATAAAATAGCTTAATGGGTCTTATTTTCAAAAGGGTCCTCAAAATTTTAAAAAGATCAAATAGGCCCAAAGCCTATTTTCAATTAAGTCCCATACATTCAAATAACTTCAAATAAGGTCCAATTTAAATATAATTCATTTCATTCCAAGAAATTAGCATGCTCGAAAAAAAATTCATTTTATAACATTTACGAGAAATTAATAACAGATCAATTTAAACGTTTTCTAAACAAGTTAGGCACTCAAATCTAGTTAAATCGAATTAAATCAAGTTGAACTATTAAATAACGCTTAAACCAAATGATAAATAAATAGATAACAATTAAGTCCAATTATAAACACTTGGATATAATTAAAGAAACAAAATTATGTAAAGTAAACTCACACATGGCACAACCTATACGTACGAACGAGGGAGGTGTCACAATCTCCCCCCCCCCCCCCCCCTTAAGAGAACCTCGTCCCCAGGTTCACTGCTCGAGTTAAAACTGGAAGTTGGAGGACTGTAACTCAGGGAAAAAAGTAGGGGAACTCGAGTAACAACATGGCAGTCTTGGAGAAGCATTTATCAATAAAAAACAAGGCTTAAAATGCAGTAATTTCCGTCAGAACACTCACACAACGCAGTCGGCAGTCACACAACAATAAATGGAGCCATATATTTTCAGGTATTCTTGTTATAAATTTCAAGAACTTTAAAATCATTTCATTCATTACTCAATTACCAACTATAGGAGCACATAAATTCATTAAACAGGCATAAGACAACACATATCAAGTCTCAAAATGTCAAATGATACAAGAAAAAGCGTGTTCTTCAAATTTTCATTTAAACCCTAACTATTCATCACCTCTTCAATAATCTAAGAATTTCTAAGCTAAAACATGAAATATATGGATTAAAATGTGCACAAGAAGATGGAAAACAAGAATACAAACATACCTTGAAGATTCATGGAAGAAACAAGGGGTTTTGAGCTCAAATGGCGAAAGAAAGTGCTTTGCTCTCCTTGCTCTTGTTTTTCCTTCCTTTAATGCCTTTTCTTGCTTCTATCACATTAGGAAGAGGTTAAGGGGACAAAGGGGAAACTCTGGTACAAAAAGGGGTCCAAGAAAACCGGTTTAAAGGTTTGGTTTAATCAAAAATTAGTTCGGTACAACTTCCGGTTCAATAGGGAAGAAATGTGCTTCGTCAGTGCTTCAAACGGCATCGAAAAAATACAAAGCTTGTGCCATTGGATCCGAATTATCGAAAAGAGTCCAACGGCGAAGACAGAACTCCAATCCGAATTTTCGAGCTCAAGATATTGAATAAAATAGCATAAGGGGTCAAATAGGTCCTCAAAATTTTAAAAAGATCAAATAGGCCGAAAGGCTATTTTCAATTAATTCCCATACATTCAAATAAGTTGAAATCAGGTCCGATTTAAAAATAATTCATTTAATTCCAAGAAATTATCATGCTCGACAACAAATTCATTTTATAACATTTACGAGAAATTAATAACAAGTCAATTTAAACGTTTTCTTAACAAGTTAGGCATTCAAATCTAATTAAATGAAATTAAATCAAGTTCAACAATTAAATCACTCTTAAATCAAATTATAATTAAATAGATAACAATTAAGTCAAATTATATACACTTAGATATAATTAAAGAAATGAAAATATGTAAAGTAAACTCACACATGACACAACCTGTACGTACGAACGAGCGAGGTGTCACAATCTCACCCCGTTGAGAGAACCTGGTCCCCAAGTTCACCGCTTGAGTTAAAACTACGAGCAACTTGGCGGCCTATAACACAGGGAAAAAAGGGAGCGAGAGCAGCAGCATGGTAGTATTGGAGCAGCATTTATCAATAAAAAATAGGGCTTAAAATGCAGCAATTTCAGTCAGAACACTCGCACAACGCAGCCGGCAGTCACACAACAGTAAATGGAGCCATATATTTTCAGGTATTCTTGTCATAAACTTCAAGAACTTTAAAATGATTTCATTCATTACTCAATTACCAACAATAGGATCATATAAATTCATTAAAGAGGCATAAGAGAACACATATCAAGTCTCAAAACGTCAAATGATGCAAGAAGGAGCATGTTCTTCAAATTTTCATTTAAACCCTACCTATTCATCACATCTTCAATAATCCAAGAATTTCTAAGCAAAAACATGAAATATATGGACTAAAATGTGCATAAGAAGATGGAAAACAAGAATCTAAACATACCTTAAAGATTCATGGAAGAAACAAGGGGTCTTGAGCGCAAATGGCCAAAGAAGTGCTTTGCTCTCCTTACTCTTGTTTTTCCTTCGTTTCATGACTTTTCTTTCTTCTATCATATTAGGAAGAGGTTAAGAGGACAAAGGGGAAAATCAGGTACAAAAAGGGGTCCAAGAAAACCGGTTTAAAGTTTCCATTTAGTCAAAAATCGGTTCGGTTCAACTTCCGGTTCAATCGGGTAGAAATTTGCTTCGTCGGAGGTTCAAACGGCATCGATAAAATACAAAGCTTGTTCCATTGGATCCGAATCATCGAAAAGAGTCCAACGGTGAAGATGAAACTCGAATCTGAATTCCCGAGTCAAGATATTGAATAAAATAGCTTAATGGCTCTTATTTTCAAAAAGGTCCTCAAAATTTTAAAAAGAGCAAATAGGCTTAAAGCCTATTTTCAATTAAGTCCCATACATTCAAATAACTTGAAATCAGCTCCAATTTAAATATAATTCATTTAATTCCAAGAAATTAGCATGCTCGAGAAAAAATTCATTTTATAACATTTACGAGAAATTAATAACAGATCAATTTAAACGTTTTCTTAACAAGTTAGTCATTCAAATCTAGTGAAATCGAATTAAATCAAGTTTAACTATTAAATAACTCTTAAACCAAATTATAAATAAATAGATAACAATTAAGTCCAATTATAAACACTTGGATATAATTAAAGAAACGAAATTATGTAAAGTAAACTCACACATGGCACAACCTATACGTACGAACGAGGGAGGTGTCACAATCTTTCCCCGCCCCCCCCCCCCCCCAAGAGAACCTGGTCCCCAGGTTCACTGCTCGACTTAAAACTACGAGCAAGTTGGAGGACTGTAACTCAGGGAAAAAAGTAGAGGAACGAGAGCAGCATCATGACAGTCTTGGAGTAGCATTTATCAACAAAAAACAAGGCTTAAAACGCAAAAATTTCAGTCAGAACACTCACACAACGCAGCCAGCAGTCACACAACAATAAATAGAGCCATTTATTTTTAGGTATTCTTGGTATAAACTTCAAGAACTTTAAAATCGTATCATTCATTACTCAATTGCTAACAATAGGAGCATATAAATTCATTAAAGAGGCATAAGAGAACACATATCAAGTCTCAAAACTTCAAATGATGCAAGAAGGAGCATGTTCTTCAAATTTTCATTTAAACCCTAACTATTCATCACATCTTAAATAATCCAAGAATTCTAAGCTAAAACATGAAATATATGGATTAAAATGTGCACAAGAAGATGGAAAACAAGAATCCAAACATACCTTAAAGATTCATGGACGAAACAAGGGGTCTTGAGCTTAAATGGCCAAAGAAAGTTCTTTGCTCTCCTTGCTCTTGTTTTTCCTTCCTTTCATGCCTTTTCTTGCTTTTATCACCTTAGGAAGAGGTTAAGGGGAGAAAGGGGAAAATTTGGTACAAAAAGGGGTCCAACAAAACCGGTTTAAAGGCTTGGTTTAATAAAAAATTAGTTGGGTTCAACATCCGGTTCAATCGAGTAGAAATTTGTTTCGTCGGTGGTTCAAACGGCATCGAAAATATACGAAGCTTGTGCCATTAGTTCCAAATCATCGAAAAGAGTCCAACAGCGAAGACGAAACTCAAATCCGAATTTTCGAGCTCAAGACATTGACTAAAATAGCTTTAGGGGTCCTATTTTCAAATAGGTCCTCAAAATTTTAAAAAGATCAAATAGGCCCAAAGCCTATTTTCAATTAAATCCCATACATTCAAATAACTTGAAATCAGGTCCAATTTAAATATAATTCATTTAATTCCAAGAAATTAGCATGCTCGACAACAAATTGATTTTATAACATTTACGAGAAATTAATAACAGATCAACTTAAACGTTTTCTTAACAAGTTAGGCATTCAAATCAAATTAAATAAAGTTTAACAATTAAATAACTCTTTTATCAAATTATAAATAAATAGATAACAATTAAGTCAAATTATAAACACTTGGATATAATTAAAGAAACGAAATTATGTAAAGTAAACTCACACATGGCACAACCTATACGTTCGAACGAGCGAGGTGTCACAATCTCCCCCCTCCCCCCCTAAGAGAAGCTGGTCCCCAGGTTCATTGCTCGAGTTAAAACTACGAGCAAGTTGGAGGTCTGTAAGTCAGGGAAAAAAGTAGGGGAACGAGAGCAGCAACAGGGCAGTCTTGGAGCAACATTTATCTGTTAGGAATTGTACCCTAGAAAACCGATTGAATATCCGCTTTGTACTTTTCCTTATTGAGATCACAGACAATCTTTGAATAAAATAATGAATTAAGGCAACACTTCTTTATATGCTCTTTTTTGGTATGCGTTTACTTTAGTTATGCATGTATGAGAACTCCCCTAATCCTGATGACTTTAGGACTCTACCATTTAGGTGAAATGGTTCATGAAATGAGCCCTATTTCACATAAGTCATGATTAGTAAAATACTCCAATCCGATGAGTCCTACAGACAGTGGGAGTGTCAACCTGAATCCTCTAAGGCTTGCTTGTGGGATCACGCCCTTAAGAAGGACCACCTTGTTTCATGGAGGTGCAAAGTGTATAGTTTATACGTGCGTGATACATGAGGGTGCTTACTTCAATAAGTAAGTTCACTGAGGTGCCCCGTGTGAGAAGATTCGTAAATGGGAAAGGAAGTTTATATTTCAGGAAATGAAAACTTCCAGATTAGGAAATATCTCACGAGTCATTGATGTGATTAATTGATCCTCAGACTTGAGGTTCCATGTCACTTTGTGAGTTAACTCTGTTGTCTTAGGTATACGCTTTAAAGGGTGTCGCCTTAGACAACTGATTCAAGGCATATGCTGGGGCTGCACAATTGACTCATGAAAGTGAATGAGAATCAAGAAAGGACCTACACTTGCATTTTCAAGGTGATCTCTTATTGTGTAAGTCATTCATATACCATATGGAGTCCTTGGCCAAGCCAATAGATCAAGACATCAAGAAAAGGGTTTCTTGGATTGAGATCAAATAGATATGAAATCCACTTAGTTTTAAGACCAGATTATTAGGGTTCTGATTATTCCCTTACCCTAGATCTTGGTTGAGAGATAGTAAGTAGGAGGATTGTATCTCACATGAATCAATGACTTAAAGGTTCTGTCGAATCGAGACATTCCAATTCAGCTAGGGGTTAAACACCTGTTGCTAGACTATGGTCGTTTAATCTGTGGACTGATTAATTGATTAGTGAATTAATTAATTAGGGTCACTGCTAATTGAATTGAGAACCTAGAGGGTCACACACAACAAATTGGTTACATGAGTTGAGACTTTAAAATGATTAAACCAGTTAATCAAGCCAAGAGGGTTCCTCACTTGTGAAACCACACGTGTGGGTCACGTGACTGGACACGTGTCCTTGGGACACGTATGTCACACGTGTATGTTTGTTTATATATTAAATAATTAATGTGTTAATTATTTAATAGACTTTGGTTTAATTTTGAATTAAAATGAAAGTCTTGTTTTGGAGAAAATTAATCTAGTTAATTAATTATTAATTAATTAATTAGATAAAATAAGTTATTTATTTATTTAATAAATAAAGTGTAAAATTATCCAAAAGGAGTTTGCATATTTTTACCTATCTTAAAAGTCGATTTGAATTAGAATTCAAAGTCAAAGTTCAAAATTACTTGATGATCAAGTAATAAGAGAGAGGGACCAATCCTTAGTCCATAAGGACTAGGATTTCGGCCGCCCCTCTCTACTTATATATAGGGGAGCTCGAGCTCCACTTAGAGAGTGATTGGCAATTCTTTTGGTTAATGTGTTGAACACCATCCTTTCTCCAAGATCAAATAAACCCTAGGTTAAGCCTAAACACTAACTAGAGAACTAGCATCCTTACTAGTTAGATTGTAGTCAAGTTGGTGGACTATCTGTAGAGAGCTTCAAGTTAGAAGTTTTGAAGATTCGAGCTTTACGAAGGAGAGGGGATCAAGCCGCGAATTTGGATACACAATTGCGATTATAGAAAAGTAAGTTTCTAATCTCTACGAATTTGGATACACGATTGCGAGTCCAAGATCCTTTTGTTGGAAAATTTTTAAATTTCTGCTGCTTTCTGATTCCAGTTTTCCAACAAGTGGTATCAGACTCACGCTTGTGACTGCTGAAAGCACGATCAAGAAGGACAATAAGGTTCTGATGGTGAATGCTCCATCTTCCTCTTCTGGGCCTTCTAAAGGTAAGGTCAAGAAAGACCAAAAGAAGAAGAAGAAACCCCTTAGGCCCACTGGTAACATATCGAAGGGGAAGGCCCAAAAGAAGAAGCGTGATCAGAAAGAGGATGTTTGCTTCCATTGTCGCAAAGCGGGACATTGGAGGAGAAACTGCCCAGAGTACAAGGCTACTCTAAAGAAAGGTATGTTTCTCGTTGAAGTAAATCTTTCTATTAATTCTACTTCTTGGGCACTTGATACCGGTTGTGGAACTCATATCTGTAATGATGTACAGATGCTAAATGAAGTCCAACAACTCAGAGAAGGAGAATGTGTCTTGAAGATCGGCGATGGCTCAAATGTTGAAGCTCGAGCTTTAGGCACAATTAGATTAGATTTAGGTAGTTTTGAGTTAGTCTTAAATAAAGTCCTTTATGTACCGAGCATTATTCGTAATATAATTTCAGTTCCAATTTTAGATTGTGAAGGTTATGAAACTTATATTAAGAATAGTAAATACTTTATCAAACGAAATAACTCTTCCGTTCACATTGGTACTCTAAGTAATGGACCTTATCTAACTCAAAATATCAATATTATGAATATACAACGAGAAACTAAACGTAAGAGAGATGACAAAGTTTCAGCTCCCTCATGGCACGCTATATTAGGACACATTTCCAAGAACAGAATTAGCAAGATAAACACTTTAGGATCATTTTCTGAAAATGATCTCAAAGAGTTGACTTCTTACGGATCCAGTCTCAAAGGAAAAATGTCCAAGTTTCCTTTTAAAGGGACTGTGGAACGTGCGACTAAGGTCTTGGATTTGATCCATTCTGATGTTTGTGGACGCTTAGTGTAAACACTAGAAACAATCATCAGTATTTTATAACCCTTATCGATGACTTTAGTCGATATGGTTATGTATACTTAATGAAGTATAAATCTGAAGCTTTTGAGAAATTCCTAGAATTTCAAAAGGAGGTTAAGAACCAAACTGGTCACAAGATCAAAGCACTTCGATCTGATCGAGGAGGCGAGTATCTTAGTGAAGAATTCCTTAATCATCTCAAAGATAATGGGATTATCTCTCAGTGGACTTCTCTGGGAACTCCTCAGCTTAACGGAGTTTCTGAGAGACGGAACCGAACTCTACTCGATATGGTTCATTCCATGATGAGTTTCACAGACTTATCACCTTCTTTCTGGGGTTATGCCCTAGAAAGTGCAGCAAAGATTTTAAATCTAGTTCCCTCTAAGTCAGTCCCTAAAACGCCTTATGAAAGGTGGCATGGTAAAATCCCTAGTTATTCTTACTTAAGAATTTGTGGTTGTCCTTCTTATGTGAAGAGGACAGTGAGAGATAAGTTAAAATCTCGTTCTAACTTATGCTACTTTGTAGGTTATCCTAAGGAATCTATAGCATACTACTTCTACGATCAATCTGAGCAAAAGGTGTTTGTTTCCAGAAATGCCACTTTTCTGGAGGAACCGTACCTTAAAGAAAAGAAAGGCAAGATCATAGAATTAGAGGAAGTGCAAAGTGACCCCACGCCACCCACTGAAGAAACATCCCCTTCTGATCAACCACAACCAATCACGAATTTCGATACACACATAAATCCTCCTCTAAGGCATTCTGAACGCACTCGTAGACAGCAGGAGAGATGGTATAGATTCTTCCATGAGATCTCTCAAAAGGATAAGGATCCTTTAACAGATAAGGATCCTTTAACATATGAGGAGGCACTTTCAGTTTCTGACTCTGAACAGTGGATAGAAGCTATGAAATCCAAAATGGAATCCATGAACTCCAACCAAGTTTGGACCTTGGTAGATTTGTCTGATGGAGTCAAACCCATAGGTTGCAAACGGATCTTTAAGAGAAAGCTTGGAGTTGATGGAAGCATTGCAGCCTATAAAGCAAGACTGGTTGGAAAAGGATTCACTCAAAGACCCGACATGGACTTTGATGAAACTTTTTCACCAGTTGCAAAGCAAAAGTCTATTCGGATCATGCTTGCCATTGCTGCATATTATGACTATGAGATATGGCAAATGGATGTGAAAACGGCCTTTCTCAATGGTGACATTGATAAAGACATTTATATGGAGCAACCCATAGGTTTCACATTCAGTGGGAGTGAGCAAAAGGTTTGCAAACTCCAAAGATCAATCTATGGATTGAAACAGGTTTCTAGGAATTGGAACATTCGATTTGATGAATCAATCAAAGCGTTTGGCTTCATTCAAATTTCGAATGAATCATGTGTGTATAGAAAGGAATTGGAGACCTCAGTACAATTCTTAGTACTTTATGTTGATGACATCCTTCTTATTGGGAATTCGAAGGATAACATGAAAGTGACTAAGTTATGGTTATCGAACCAATTCGAGATGAAAGATCTTGGTGATGCGTCCTATATCCTTGGAATTAAAATCTATCGAAATATATCTAGAAGGTTAATCGGACTATCACAGTCGATGTACATTGACAAAGTATTGAAGAGATTTAATATGGAGTCAGCAAAGGTTATGAACCTTCCTATGAGTGTAGGAACATGTTTTTCTAAGAAGTTGTGTCCTAAGACTAACCTTGAGAAGGAAAGAATGACTCATACACCTTATGCATCAGCAATAGGTAGCATAATGTATGCAATGTTATGTACTCGACCGGATGTGGCTTATGCACTTAGTGTAACAAGTCGTTTCCAATCTGACCCTGGAGATGGTCACTGGGCTTTCGTGAACAATATTCTTAAGTACTTGAAAAGTACTAAAGATTTATTCTTGGTTTACGGAGGTCAGAAAGATCTTACTATCGAAGGATACTGCGATGCAAGCTTTGCATTTGACTTAGATGATTTTAAGTCAATGTCAGGATATATTTTCTGCCTAAACGGCGGAGCAATGAGTTGGAAGAGTTCCAAGAAAACGACCACTGCAGATTCGACCACTGAGGCCGAATACTTAGCTGCAAATGATGTAGCTAAGGAAGGTGTTTGGATTAGAAACTTCATTCAAGAGTTGAATGTTGTTCCTAGCATGAAAGACCCCATTACTTTGTTTTGTGACAACACTGGGGCGGTGGCTCAAGCAAGAGAACCAAGATCTCACCAACGGACCAAGCACATTATGAGGAAGTATACCTAATCCGTGATATTATCAAAAGAGGAGATGTGCAAATTAAGAGGGTCACATCAGCAGAGAACGTGGCAGATCCACTTACTAAACCCCTTAGTCGAGAAGCTTTCCAAGGTAATCTTCAGAAGATGGGACTTAGAGTAGCTTTAGAATGGCTTTGACGGGCAAGTGGGAGATTGTTAGGAATAGTGCCCTAGAAAGCTGATTGAATATCCGCTTTGTACTTTTCCTTATTGAGATCACAGATAATCTTTGAATAAAATAACGAATTAAGGCAACACTTCTTTATATGCTCTTGTTTGATATGCGTTTACTTTAGTTGTGCATGTATGAGAACTCCCCTAATCCTGATGACTTTAGGAGTCTATCATTTAGGTGAAATGGCTCATGAAACGAGCCCTATTTCACATAAGTCATGATTAGTAAAATACTCCAAGCCGATGAGTCCTACATACAGTTGGTGTGTCAACCTGACTCCTCTGAGGCTTGCTTGTGGGATCACGCCCTTAAGAAGGACCACCTTGTTTCATGGAGGTGCAAAGTGTATAGTTATACGTGCGTGATACATGAGGGTGCTTACTTCAATAAGTAAGTTCACTGAGGTGCCCCTTGTAAGAAGATTCCTAAATGGGAAAGGAAATTTCTATTTCAAGAAATGGAAACTTCCAGATTAGGAAATATCTCACGAGCCATTTATGTGATTAATTGATCCTCAGACTTAAGGTTCCATGTCACTTTGTGAGTTAACTCTGTAGTCTTAGGTATAAGCTTTAAAGGGTGTCGCCTTAGACAACTGATTCAAGGCTTATGCTAGGACTGCACAATTGACTCATGGAAGTGAATGAGAATCAAGAAAGGACCTACACTTGCATTTGCAAGGTGATCTCTTATTGTGTAAGTCATTCATATGCCATATGGAGTCCTTGGCCAAGGCAGTAGATCAAGACATCAAGAAAAGGGTTTCTTGGATTGAGATCAAATGGATATGAAATGCACTTAGCTTTAAGACCAGATTATTAGGGTTCTGATTATTCCCTTACTCTAGATCTTGGTTGAGAGATAGTAATTAGGAGGATTGTATCTCAGATGAATCAATGACTTAAAGGTTCTGTCGAATCGTGACATTCCAATTCAGCTAGGGGTTAAACGCCTGTTGCTAGACTATGGTCCTTTAATCTGTGGACTGATTAATTAATTAGTGAATTAATTAATTATGGTCACTGCTAATTGAATTGAGAACCTAGAGGGTCACGCACAACAACTTGGTTACATGAGTTGAGGATTTAAAATGATTAAAAGGGTTAATCAAGCCAAGAGGGTTCCACACGTGTGAAACCACACGTGTGGGTCACGTGTCCTTGGGACACGTGTATCACACGTGTATGTTTGTTTATATATTAAATAATTAATGTGTTAATTATTTAATAGACTTTGGTTTAATTTTGAATTAAAATGAAAGTCTTGTTTTGGAGAAAATTAATCCAGTTAATTAATTATGAATTAATTAATTAGATAAAATAAGTTATTTATTTATTTAATAAATAAAGTATAAAATTATCCAAAAAGGAGTTTGGATATTTTTACCTCTCTTAAAAGTTGATTTGAATTAGAATTCAAAGTCAAAGTTCAAAATTACTTGATGATCAAGTAATAAGAGAGAGGGACCAAATCCTTAGTCCATAAGTACTAGGATTTCGACCGCCCCTCTCTACTTATATATAGGGGAGCTCGAGCTCCCCTTAGAGAGTGATTGGAAATTCTTTTGGTTCATTTGTTGAACACCATCCTTTCTCCATTATCAAATAAACCCTAGGTTAAGCCTAAGCACTGACTAGAGAACTAGCATCCTTACCAGTTAGATTGTAGTCAAGTTGGTGGACTATCTCTAGAGAGCTTCAAGTTAGAAGTTTTGAAGATTAGAGCTTTACCAAGGAGAGGGGATCAAGCCGCGAGAAGAGCGTTCTTCGGTGGCTTGAAACGCTTCAAGAAAGATTATTGAAAAGTAAGTTTCTAATCTCTACAAATTTGGATACACGATTGCGAGTCCAAGATCCTTTTTGTTGGAAAATTTTTAAATTTCCGCTGCTTTCTGATTCCAGTTTTGCAACATGATCAACAAAAAACAGGGCTTAAAATGCAGCAGTTTTAGTCAGGACACTCACACAATGAAATCGACAGTCACACAACAATAAATGGAGCCATATATTTTGAGGTATTCTTGTCATGAACTTCAAGAACTTGAAAATCATTTCATTCATTACTAAATTACCAATAAATAGGACCATATAAATTCATTAAAGAGGTAAAAGATAACAAATATCAAGTCTCAAAACGTCAAATAATGCAAGAAGGAGCATGTTCTTCGAATTTAAATTAAACCCTAACTGTAGCACCCGGGACGATAAGCGCCACATCCCCCGCACTATGAGTCTAGTCCACACATGAAATGGATAGTCCAAGCATGAACCGAACTCATAGTGGACGGGAGACAAAATAAAAACAACCTTGCTAGGCGGAATCTAATCCCATACCAAATAACTCAAGAAAAGCAAATGTGCAATGCGGAAGCAATAACATATAATTCATACTTTTCAACAATTACTACAAGTCCAACAATTCCAATACATAATTTAAATCCATCATGCATCCTAACAACGGGTTCAGCTAAACATGCAACCTGTCCCGAATCAATAATCAACAATGAATCATAGTTGGCACACAGGCCCAATTACGTTAAGAGATACAATTATAACATATCAATATGAAATGTGACTCGAGTGTACAAGTGTGACTCGATCAAGAATGCAATGACTAGACTCCCGCCTAGCCAAAATATGCAAGAACTGAGAAGTGGGAAAGAGGGGTCAGTCTCTAGAAGACTGAGTGAGAAGGAGCTATACATATATATAAAAACATGGACATGCAGGCCATAAATCCCGAGCAAAGTTATATTTAAAGTTAGTTCCCAAGAGGGCAATAAAAGGACTAAACAATGCTCGGGTTTTACTGTAACGCCCCGACTTTTCGGACGTAAAGGTAGGACGTATGTGTTTACCTATTTGCGCGAATTAATTGTTTTACGTGGTATATATTTAATTTTTTATAATTGTTATTATTATATTACATTATATTATATTAATTTATTTTAATATTATTAATTTTATATATATATATGTTTCGTATTATATATATATGCTAATTACTTTATTATTAATTTAATGATTATACTAATTATATGTTATATTAATTAACCATGTATTAATTAATTAATTGATTATTTATGTATATATATATATTTTATACGTACAATATATTTTGCATGGAGAATTTAATTATGCATGCAACCTAATATATTTATGCATGAATTTCAATTTTTGCATGGGTTTAATATAATTATGCATGGGAGTTATAATATATGCATGGAATTATGTTGAATTGCATATATGAGGTTGCTCGTTTATTTTGTGCTCCGTTCTCTTATGAAATGATATCAAATTGCCACGAATTTGTAAAATGTTGTACATATATGTGTTATGGACATGATTTTATGCTCAAATTATGTTTTTGAATTCATTTGTTGTGTTAACGAATTTAATTTCATTTGAGGAACCAAAACGGGAGCTAACGAGCACTTAGCGTACCCTTGGTTCCGAATTTAAAATCTTGAGCTCGGGAACTCGGATTCGAGTTCCGTCAACTCCGCTGAACTCGTAACGAAAATTCGAGTTTAGTGAACTTAGCCTTATAATTTTCCCAATTCATTTGAAACTCCGAAATCCAACCGAAAAACGAAACGGAGACCAACTTGACCTTGTTACACTAATTCATCCATAACTTGGCCAAACCACAACCAAATTAACCATGGTTTGATTCCTTTAAACCCTAACTCAACCATCTATCTAGATATTTCAAGCCTTGACCGAGATTATCATCACTCCATCCCCAAACATCAGCCAAAGCTACTGTTTTCTCTCCAGATCCGTAACCCTTCATCCCTTGGAGATTTTGGAGCTCAAATCTCCTCCAAACTTCAACCAATCATCAAGGTAAGTTAAGGGTTGTAAAATATGATTAATTCTGATCATTTTCATCATACCATTCGTGATTTTTGAGCTTGGTTTCACCATTTCTGGACTGGTTACCGAAAACTTAGGATTTTGGGCAATATCTTGATCTCCTTTGATTCTCTATGATTTAAACTGATTCCAAGCCTGAGATTAATTGTTTTAACATCCTCATATCAATTATGATCTTTGCTTTCATGTTTGTTGAGATATATATGAGATATCACTTATGAAATTTTCAGAACTTCCACGGGAAGGTCACGTATGCTTCCATGCTTTGATTGATCACTTTTGGAACTGATTTCCTTGTTGATTATATGATGTTTTGTTGCTTATTGTTGGCCTTAACTGAGTTGATTGGATGGAGAAGGATTGAATGCGAGCTTGCCCTGTTTTTTTTCTTCGAACTTTGCCCTGTTTTGGACTGGAAAGTTGCTGTCAAAACTGCCGATTTCCTTCTTCCTTTTTGCTGTCTCTTTCATGGCTATTTGGTGTGGGATTAGCTGAGTTTCTTGCAGCATTTTATGCCTTGCTTTGTAGTCTTTCCTGCCTGTTTTTATCGTTTTCAAGGATGCCCTGTTTCTGCGTCAGTTTTGGTATAACAGAGACTGCTGCTGCTGCGTGTAACGGGCGTGTCTCCTCCCTCTCTTCTGGCGAGACACGGGGGTGCAGTTGGGTCTGGGATTTCTGTACCGAGACACGGGCGTGTCTCGGTCTAGTTTTGGAGGGTGACACGGGGGTGTCACCCCGTTTTGCTTAATCTATTCCTGCGTTTTCTTCTTCTTCTTTGCGTGATTTATGCTGCTGTTCTGCTGCTGTTTTGCTACTGTTTGGGTGCAGTGTATGTGTTACATGCATGGTTGTGTTGTGTGTGTTTTGATTGTGTATTGTGTATTAGTGTGCATGCATGAGAGTGTTGTAGTGTGAGTTTTTGCATGTGTATTATAAATAAAAATGCATGCATGGCTGTGTATATTTATATATATGTATTTGTGTGTGTATGTTACTTAGTTTGCATGCATGGGTTTATATATATGTAATAGTTATATAGTATAAATATATTGCATGCATGTGTAGGTGTGTGTACGTGTTTATATATGTATATATATGTATATTATATATTATTATATATATATGATTATATGTTATATTATATTATATATTATGTATATTTATTATATATTTTAAATATTATTTGATTTAATTTGATTATTGAAATTAACTGATTTCAATTTCGCGTATTTATTCTACTGACTATTAATTGAACGTTCTATTTATTTTATTCCTAAATGTGAAATTGAATAATATGTGTTATGCTTCTTAAATGAATTTTAGATTAATTGATATGCATTATAAATGTTTTGAATGTTATGAATATATGAATTTATGAATTTATGAAATTATGGAATTGAATGAGATATATGAACGAATGAATGATTATATGTTTTAAATTTATTAATCGTGCACATGAACATTTTTATGATATAACATGATCAATTATGCATTCATGTCATATGCACTTCATTGCCGAGCGTCATATGTGGTCATGAGTCTCATACCTTTTCTTTTACACAGATTCGGGTTTGGTCAGAGACGCGGGCGAGCCCTGAGACGCTTGTGCCTTATTTTGCTTTGGAAAAAGGTGGGTTTTTCTTCTACTAGTTAAAACAACCCTATAAATCCCTTATGTGCAAAGTTTTAAGCCGAAATAGTATATTTATATAAATCGAGTCATTTTGGGTAAATGATTTCAAACGTATGACTCCTTTTATTTATGAAACCCTACCTTATGTTTTGGCGAGATTGTATGTATGTTATGTTCACGGGCCCCGGGACTTAGTATATGTGGCTAACCGAGGAAGCAAGGGCTGACGGGGATCCCATATACTAGTTCCAACCAATTTACGACGATACGGACCTCGTTAGGAGTTTTGACGAGGAAACGCAAGTCGGGCTTTTGAGGATTCATGTACCTCACTAGCCATTATGTATGATTCGGTGGTCAGGTCTAGCTAACTTGTCCACCACCCGGAGGAAGAAGGTGTATATGTATGATTATGATCATTTATGTATGTGCACAAAAGATATGTATGATAACCAATAATTATGATATGACTACACGAGGAGAAGGTTGGAGATTGTGCACGCTCACTCGCCGAGCTTAAACCCTTATGAACAATTATGAATGAATATGAATGTCGTAATCCCGTTGATGTTTTTCGTTGTTTTAACCACTTGGTAAATTCTTATCAAACTTCACACGGGATTAGGGCTTGCATGTATGTGTTTCATTTATGCGATATTATATATCTTATGCCCCGTTTTTATACCCACCAGTCTCTTTTAGACTGAACCCGGTTGTTTTCAGCTGTTTTGTGCAGGTATAGGAGTGCTAGGCGGGAATACAAGTCGTCTAGGTCTTGCATTTATGTTTAGCACTTCTTTTCAGTATCATATTCATACTCTTGTTGATACTTTTGTATATGATTATAGTTTTAGTTTTGGAGCGTTATGATTTTTGTAGGCCGTGAGTGCCGTTGAATATTTGGATGATCTTGTATATCTATTTTTGGAGCTTGTTAGCTCATTGTGTATATGCTATGTATTTCTTGCTTCCGCGAATTTTATGTAACTCTGATTTTATGATTCCTGTGTTGATTGGTTCAAGGGTTAGTCCCGCCTAGCATAGCGTGTGTGTTGTGTCCCCGTTCGCCGTGGATTTGACACGTGTATGGACTTCCATTCCATATACGGGTCGGGTCTCGGTGCGGGGGATGTGGTACCTTACGCTCGGGTGCTACATCCTTAAGTGGTATCAGAGCTTAGGGTTGCAAAACCCGGGCTCTAGTGTCGTGTTGAGTCAGTTAGGTCGTTCGGCTTTAGGAACAACTTGTCAATGTGTTGCATATGCATTGTTTACGTGCTTGTGTGCTTTAAATCTCGAATTTTGATCGAATTAATTGCACTTGCATGCATAGACTAAAGATAGCATGCATTTCAGTGTTTCTTGAACAGAATGCCTCCGCGTAGACACCGTGAGAGATCTCCCGGACATCGTCGTCATCATGATCGATCTCCTACGCCTCCACCCCAACCACAAGCACCACCTATGGACATGGGAAATTTCATGGAAGCGGTCTTCAACTATGTAGAGCATCGGAGAGCTCAAGCTCCCCCCACCACAACAAGCAGAACAACCGGCGCCTCCACCAAATCATAATAATAATAGAGACCCGCATGGGGTGTTTCTGAGTTACAACCCCCCTCGATTTTCTGGTTCTATCGACGATTCGGTCTCGGAGGGTTGGTTGATTCGACTAGAGAGGATATTTGGGGTCCGACAGTTTACTACACAAGAGAAGGCTCGATTTGCTATATTCCAACTTGATGGAGATGCATATGAATGGTGGGAACGAACAAGGGAGAAACTTGAGGTCGATGAAGAGGAAGTAACTTGGGAGGTCTTTAAAAGAGAATTCAGAGAATGCTTTGTGCCGGAGGTAGTGAGAGAGAGAAAGGAGCAAGAGTTCATGGATCTAAAGCAAGGGGCTCGTACGGTGACTCAATACCTCGCCGTATTCAATAGACTCGGGAAATATGCTCCTCATGTCACCCGGGATGAGAAAAGGAAAGCAAGGAAATTCATTGCGGGGTTAAGACAGGATTTGAGACACGGCCAAGCGGGTCACAACTTCGAGTCATTTGCCGACACGGTGCAAAGAGCTTTGGTTCAAGAGGAGGAATTCAAGAAGAAGGATCCGGTTTTTAGAGCTCCTATGGAAAGAGGTTCCGGATCGAATTCGGGAAAGAGGCCGATGGTTCAAGCTACTTCCCCTCCTAAGGTTCCGTTTAAGAAGCCAAGAATGGGAGGACCAACTCCCCCGGTTCCAATGGCTTTGCCTGCACCAACAAGGGATCGACAAGGTCCGAGTGAAGCACGATTATCCAAGCCACCATGTACATATTGTGGAGGGCCAACTCACAATTATCACAAATGCTGGAAGAGGTTGGGTTTATGCCTAATATGTGGAAAAGCTGATCATATGGCGGATACATGCCCCGACAAGACTCCGGGATTTAAAAAGGGAGTTCAAAGGCCAATGATCCAGGCTCGTGCTTACGCCCTTGAAGGTGAAGAGCAAGATGCAGAGATCGATCCCACAGCAGTGGTAGAAGGTACCCTATGCATACATAACATGAGCATTCATGCACTCTTTGATTCGGGTGTTATGCATTCTTTTATTTCTTGTGACTTAGTTGCTATTCTGTGCTTGCCTGTTATTTGCTTTTTCTTCTTGTTGTTGGTGAGTTCGCCACTGGGTGGTAGTCTTCAGACAGATCAGTTAGTTCGGGAGTGTTCAGTTCTGATGGAAGGATAAGGGTGGTAATCTTCTTCGATGACATCTGGGTTTATTCGAGAACTCCGAAGGATCATGCCAGGCACCTCAGGATTGTGTTGGATACCATCCCGGCAAAGCCCGAAAACTGTTTCAGAAGTAAAGCGTTTCTGGGGTTTGGCAGATTACTATCGAAGCTTTGTACAGGATTTTCGAAGATTACAGCTCCTTTAACCCGATTGACTAAGAAGGTGGTTAAGTTTGAGTGGGACGAGGCATGAGGATAGCTTTCAACTTTTAAAGGAAAAGTTGACCACCGCTCCTGTATTAGCACTTCCTGAAGGTACAGAAAGATATACAGTTTATACGGACGCCTCAAAAGGAAGTTTGGGATGTGTGTCGATGCAAAATGGAAGAGTGATCGCCTATGCCTCAAGGAAACTGAAAGGGCATGAACAGAACTACCCCACTCACGATTCGGAATTAGTGACAGTGATCTTTGCTTTGAGTAATGAAGGGGACTTGGAAGTATTAAATACAGTGGATTTGCTGCTCAAGGCATTTAGAAACAAGGAAGTGGTTAAAATTAATGGCAGAGAACAGGCAGTAATAAATGAAGACGATGAAAGGTGAGAGACCTGAAGGAGAATTACGGTAAGGAAAATTTCAAAGCTGTGACATCAGCTCTGTTTGAGGTAAACGAATACAACCCGAGTGGACGTTACATTATTTCAGAAATGTGGAACTACAAGGAAGGTAGAAGAACTAACCTGAAAGAAGGTGTTGAGGTTTTATTGAAGCAATTCTATTGATGGGAATTTGGGTTATCGTGGACAGGTGGACAAAATCCGCTCATCTTCTTACAATCAGAATGTCCGATAACTGAATAAGTTGACCAAGAGATACAATGACGAGATTGTCAGGCTTCATGGGGTACTTGTTAGTATTGTCTCGGATAGGGATCCCAGATTTACTTCACGGTTATGGCAAGAATTGCAGAAGTGTTTGGAAGCAAGGCTTCATTTCAGCACAGCTTTCCATCCTCAGACCGACGGACAATCAGAAAGGTTGATTAAGTATTTGGAGGATTTGTTGAGAGCATGTGCATTGGACTTTCAGAGCTCGTGGAATGAACAGTTGCCGGTAATCGAGTTTGCTTATAATAATAGCTATCAAGTCTTGATTGAAATGACCCCTTATGAAGCTCTTTTGGACGTAAATGTCGATCACTGTTGTTCTTGGACTTGGAAGAATGGAATTGGACCAAACAAGAGGGAATTAAAAGAGGGGAAAAGAAGGGGAAAAAAAAAAAAAAAAAAAAAAAAAAAAACCCTCTAAGGTTGTACAAGAAGCTATTGATAAGGTCCAGATAATTAGGCAACGGATGAAGGCCGCTCAGGATCGACAAAAGAGTTATGCAGATTTTGGAGGAAGAATTTGGAGTTCGAGATTGGAGATAAGGTTTTCTTAAAGGCTTCCCCACGAAAAGGATTTTCAAGGATTGGACGGGGAGGAAAATTTAACCCTCGGGTTATGGGACCATATGAGATTTTGGAGAAGTGATAAAACTGAAGAGACTACGTGGGAGACAGAGGATAAAATGTAAAAGATTTCACCCTGAGTTATTTCCGAGCGAGCAGCGAATCCGAGGACGGATTCTTTTAAGGGGGAGAGATTGTAACGCCCCGACTTTTCGGACGTAAAGGTAGGACGTATGTGTTTACCTATTTGCGCGAATTAATTGTTTTACGTGGTATATATTTAATTTTTTATAATTGTTATTATTATATTACATTATATTATATTAATTTATTTTAATATTATTAATTTTATATATATATATGTTTCGTATTATATATATATGCTAATTACTTTATTATTAATTTAATGATTATACTAATTATATGTTATATTAATTAACCATGTATTAATTAATTAATTGATTATTTATGTATATATATATATTTTATACGTACAATATATTTTGCATGGAGAATTTAATTATGCATGCAACCTAATATATTTATGCATGAATTTCAATTTTTGCATGGGTTTAATATAATTATGCATGGGAGTTATAATATATGCATGGAATTATGTTGAATTGCATATATGAGGTTGCTCGTTTATTTTGTGCTCCGTTCTCTTATGAAATGATATCAAATTGCCACGAATTTGTAAAATGTTGTACATATATGTGTTATGGACATGATTTTATGCTCAAATTATGTTTTTGAATTCATTTGTTGTGTTAACGAATTTAATTTCATTTGAGGAACCAAAACGGGAGCTAACGAGCACTTAGCGTACCCTTGGTTCCGAATTTAAAATCTTGAGCTCGGGAACTCGGATTCGAGTTCCGTCAACTCCGCTGAACTCGTAACGAAAATTCGAGTTTAGTGAACTTAGCCTTATAATTTTCCCAATTCATTTGAAACTCCGAAATCCAACCGAAAAACGAAACGGAGACCAACTTGACCTTGTTACACTAATTCATCCATAACTTGGCCAAACCACAACCAAATTAACCATGGTTTGATTCCTTTAAACCCTAACTCAACCATCTATCTAGATATTTCAAGCCTTGACCGAGATTATCATCACTCCATCCCCAAACATCAGCCAAAGCTACTGTTTTCTCTCCAGATCCGTAACCCTTCATCCCTTGGAGATTTTGGAGCTCAAATCTCCTCCAAACTTCAACCAATCATCAAGGTAAGTTAAGGGTTGTAAAATATGATTAATTCTGATCATTTTCATCATACCATTCGTGATTTTTGAGCTTGGTTTCACCATTTCTGGACTGGTTACCGAAAACTTAGGATTTTGGGCAATATCTTGATCTCCTTTGATTCTCTATGATTTAAACTGATTCCAAGCCTGAGATTAATTGTTTTAACATCCTCATATCAATTATGATCTTTGCTTTCATGTTTGTTGAGATATATATGAGATATCACTTATGAAATTTTCAGAACTTCCACGGGAAGGTCACGTATGCTTCCATGCTTTGATTGATCACTTTTGGAACTGATTTCCTTGTTGATTATATGATGTTTTGTTGCTTATTGTTGGCCTTAACTGAGTTGATTGGATGGAGAAGGATTGAATGCGAGCTTGCCCTGTTTTTTTTCTTCGAACTTTGCCCTGTTTTGGACTGGAAAGTTGCTGTCAAAACTGCCGATTTCCTTCTTCCTTTTTGCTGTCTCTTTCATGGCTATTTGGTGTGGGATTAGCTGAGTTTCTTGCAGCATTTTATGCCTTGCTTTGTAGTCTTTCCTGCCTGTTTTTATCGTTTTCAAGGATGCCCTGTTTCTGCGTCAGTTTTGGTATAACAGAGACTGCTGCTGCTGCGTGTAACGGGCGTGTCTCCTCCCTCTCTTCTGGCGAGACACGGGGGTGCAGTTGGGTCTGGGATTTCTGTACCGAGACACGGGCGTGTCTCGGTCTAGTTTTGGAGGGTGACACGGGGGTGTCACCCCGTTTTGCTTAATCTATTCCTGCGTTTTCTTCTTCTTCTTTGCGTGATTTATGCTGCTGTTCTGCTGCTGTTCTGCTGCTGTTTGGGTGCAGTGTATGTGTTACATGCATGGTTGTGTTGTGTGTGTTTTGATTGTGTATTGTGTATTAGTGTGCATGCATGAGAGTGTTGTAGTGTGAGTTTTTGCATGTGTATTATAAATAAAAATGCATGCATGGCTGTGTATATTTATATATATGTATTTGTGTGTGTATGTTACTTAGTTTGCATGCATGGGTTTATATATATGTAATAGTTATATAGTATAAATATATTGCATGCATGTGTAGGTGTGTGTACGTGTTTATATATGTATATATATGTATATTATATATTATTATATATATATGATTATATGTTATATTATATTATATATTATGTATATTTATTATATATTTTAAATATTATTTGATTTAATTTGATTATTGAAATTAACTGATTTCAATTTCGCGTATTTATTCTACTGACTATTAATTGAACGTTCTATTTATTTTATTCCTAAATGTGAAATTGAATAATATGTGTTATGCTTCTTAAATGAATTTTAGATTAATTGATATGCATTATAAATGTTTTGAATGTTATGAATATATGAATTTATGAATTTATGAAATTATGGAATTGAATGAGATATATGAACGAATGAATGATTATATGTTTTAAATTTATTAATCGTGCACATGAACATTTTTATGATATAACATGATCAATTATGCATTCATGTCATATGCACTTCATTGCCGAGCGTCATATGTGGTCATGAGTCTCATACCTTTTCTTTTACACAGATTCGGGTTTGGTCAGAGACGCGGGCGAGCCCTGAGACGCTTGTGCCTTATTTTGCTTTGGAAAAAGGTGGGTTTTTCTTCTACTAGTTAAAACAACCCTATAAATCCCTTATGTGCAAAGTTTTAAGCCGAAATAGTATATTTATATAAATCGAGTCATTTTGGGTAAATGATTTCAAACGTATGACTCCTTTTATTTATGAAACCCTACCTTATGTTTTGGCGAGATTGTATGTATGTTATGTTCACGGGCCCCGGGACTTAGTATATGTGGCTAACCGAGGAAGCAAGGGCTGACGGGGATCCCATATACTAGTTCCAACCAATTTACGACGATACGGACCTCGTTAGGAGTTTTGACGAGGAAACGCAAGTCGGGCTTTTGAGGATTCATGTACCTCACTAGCCATTATGTATGATTCGGTGGTCAGGTCTAGCTAACTTGTCCACCACCCGGAGGAAGAAGGTGTATATGTATGATTATGATCATTTATGTATGTGCACAAAAGATATGTATGATAACCAATAATTATGATATGACTACACGAGGAGAAGGTTGGAGATTGTGCACGCTCACTCGCCGAGCTTAAACCCTTATGAACAATTATGAATGAATATGAACGTCGTAATCCCGTTGATGTTTTTCGTTGTTTTAACCACTTGGTAAATTCTTATCAAACTTCACACGGGATTAGGGCTTGCATGTATGTGTTTCATTTATGCGATATTATATATCTTATGCCCCGTTTTTATACCCACCAGTCTCTTTTAGACTGAACCCGGTTGTTTTCAGCTGTTTTGTGCAGGTATAGGAGTGCTAGGCGGGAATACAAGTCGTCTAGGTCTTGCATTTATGTTTAGCACTTCTTTTCAGTATCATATTCATACTCTTGTTGATACTTTTGTATATGATTATAGTTTTAGTTTTGGAGCGTTATGATTTTTGTAGGCCGTGAGTGCCGTTGAATATTTGGATGATCTTGTATATCTATTTTTGGAGCTTGTTAGCTCATTGTGTATATGCTATGTATTTCTTGCTTCCGCGAATTTTATGTAACTCTGATTTTATGATTCCTGTGTTGATTGGTTCAAGGGTTAGTCCCGCCTAGCATAGCGTGTGTGTTGTGTCCCCGTTCGCCGTGGATTTGACACGTGTATGGACTTCCATTCCATATACGGGTCGGGTCTCGGTGCGGGGGATGTGGTACCTTACGCTCGGGTGCTACATTTACGACTAATTCATATTAAATCCATTAAGTTCATAATTCATACATAAACATAATGGCTTGGCGAGTGAGTGTGCATAATCTCCAACCAAACTCCGACCGTGTACGACAAATATCATTAATACATTGAGTACGTGATCATGCAATATATATAATACACACAACTCATATAACATAACATAAGACATAGTCGTTTGGGCAATCCGTGTCTGTAACACCCGAGCGCAAGGTGTCACATCCCCCGCACCGAGACCCGACCCGATTATGAAATGAACGATCCATACCCGAGCCAAGTCACGACGAACGGGGACAAACACACCCTCTATGCTAGGCGGGACTAACCCTTGAACCATAAATTCAGGATAAATAATAAAGCAGAAGCAGTAAACGGACATACTTCAAGTATATAAGCAATGAGCATCACATTTTCAAATTTTAAGTTATATACACCCTCAAATGCCATCAAGGCTCAAACAGGTATGCTCCAATATAGTTCATATACAATGCTCAAAAGTGCAACATGTGAGTGCAAGACCAGAATACAAGGGTAAAAGCAAATGCAAGACCTATGACTCGAAATCCCGCCTAGATTCCTTGACACCTGCACAACACAACTGAAAACCAAACGGGTTCAGTCCAAAAGGGACTGGTGGGTATAAAAATCGGGCATAAGGATAATATACAACAGTATTTAACAATCACATGCAAGCTATAATCCCAAGTGAGGTTTTTAAAGAATTTCCCAAGTGGGCAAATAGAAATCATCAAAAGGGATTATAACGATTCATTTACATTAGGTCAATGTCATTAGTGGCCGGACGAGTGGGTGTGCATTATCTCCAACCAACACCTCGTGTAATTCATTAACACTCGTTAATATTCATTAACATTCATTAGCATTCATTCATTCTTTTCATGCAATCATTCTTTCGTGCACATTCAGTAACATTCCACCTTCTTCCTCCGGGTTGGTGGCGGGTTTGCAAGGCCCATCCACCCATTCGTTGACCAAAAGGGGAACATGACTCCCCAGATGGCACTCAGCGTCCATTCCTCGCTAACTCCTAACGAGGTCCGGTTACGCCGTTCGTTGGTGGGACTAGTGTGAGGGTTTCCAGTCAGCCCATGCCTCCTCGGTTCCCCACTCACACCAAGCCCCTGGGCCCCATTCATTATGAACATTCATTCATTCTCGCCAAAACATTAGGTAGGATTCATGAAAGAAGGGCTATACGTTGAAAACATTTACTCTTGAAAACGACTCTATATACATATATATACTTTTGGCCGAAATCTTTGCACATTGGGAGTATATAGGGCCATTTAACTAGATAGTAGAGAAACCCACCTTAAACGGCAACAAGGGGAGCACACGAGCCTCACAGACAGGCCTCGTCTCCAACAGACTCAAAATCTGTGCAAGAGAGGTGAGGTGAGACTCAATATGACCAAATAAGATGCTCGACAATGAAATGATTATAATATGAATGTATAAGAGATGCTATAATGTAATGGACACGTTCATGTGCACTATTAAAGTCTTAAAGACATATAAACATTCAATTCATTCATTCAATGAAGCATCCGTATTCAAACGAGTTCATATCCTTCACATTTCACGTCAAAGGAAATTTAAATTATATAAACAAGTCGTTCAATCTTTCATTCGAATTCATCAATTCACATTTTCAATCAAATTAATTCAAGAAATTCAAATAGGGCATAACACGTATTAAATCACATTTAAATTTAGAACATAACTAATTAAACACATTCAATTTAAAATTGGAAATTAAATAAAACATGAAATAGGTAACAATTAAATTCTATATTTTAATTAACTCAAATAACATTTAAAATATAACAAACCTATATATATATATATATATATATATATATATATATATATACACGTACAACAATTCCCATGCATGCAAATTACCTATATATATATATATATATAGATATATATATATATATATATATATAATATACATGCGTTTATTACATATATATTTTTATACGTATATAAAAGAAATACATGTAATTTCATGCATCAATTACCAACCATGCATGCAACAATTTATTTATATATACATATACAGGCATACGTATAAATGCATGAAAGTTCATGCATGAAACAAAATTTATATGCATGCAAATCATTAAAGCATAAATAATTCATGCATGAAACATATATATACATATCACGCAGTTTAACCAGGAAACAGAAGGTGACACGGGTGTGTCACCAACACAGAACAAACCGAGACACCCCCGTGTTTCGGTATAGCAAAATCAGACATCCCTGCACCCCCGTTTCAAGCTGAAGAAGGAAGGTTGACACCCCCGTGTCAAAGCATGTAGCAACAGTAACAAACGCAGACTTAACCCCCTGTTTTTTGGGCATGAAACGCAGCAACAACTAAAGCCACAAACAAGCAGGAGATGCAGCAATACAAGGCACGAAATGCAGCAACAAATTAGCCTTAACAATGCACAAAATTGACAACAAAAGCAAGGAGGAAACGCAGCAGCTTTGACAGCAACTTTCTGGCCGAAAAACAGGGCATAAATTGCGAAAAACAGGGCATCAAATGATCTCTATTAATCCCAACACGTTTATGTAAGTTAGGTTGTCAAATGGGCAGCAAAACAACACAATTTCAACATGAAGAGAAAGCATACGTGACATTACATGAAGTTTTTCCCAAAGTTCCATAATTGATATCTCATAAATAGTTAAACTACCATGAAATCAATGCTCACAACTGAGAAGAGGATCTCAAAACAATCATTTACAAGCTTGGAATCAATCAAAACCATCAAGAATTGAATGAGATCAACAAAAAGCTCTAAATCCCTTATTTTCGAATTCAGTCAAGAAATTCATGAAACCACGATCAAATTTGGGGATGAATGAATGAAAATGATCAGGAATGAACATATAATACAACCCTAAGCTTACCTTGTTGATTGGATGAAGATAGGATGAGATTTGAGCTCCAAAATCTCCAAGGAATGCAAGGTTACGGGAGAGAACTGGAGAGCAGTAACTTTGACTGAGATTTGTGAATTGTGTGAGGGTTGGTTCGGTTAGGGCATGGTACAGAAGGTTAGGTGGTTGAGTTAGGGTTCTATAGCATCAAACCATGGTTAATTTAGTCAACAAATGAATGAGTTATGGCCATTTTAGTGCAACAAGGTCAGTTTCGTCGCCGTTTCGCTTTTCGGTTGAATTTCGGAGGTTCAAATGACGTTAGAAAAATATAAGGCTAAGTTTACTAAACTCGAATTTTCTTTACGAGTTCAGCGAAGTTGACGGAACTCGAATCCGAGTTCCTGAGCTCAAGATGTTAAATACGGAACCAAGGGTGCGCTAAGTGCTCGTTAGCCCCCGACTTGGATTCCAAAATTCAAATTAAATCCGAAACATTTCCAAATGAATCCGAAAATAAGAAACAAACAAATATTCATATACAAGACACGTATAAGTTCAACATATTAAATTTGCACGTAATTTCGGTATCAATTCAAATAGAAACGAAGCACGTAAATGTCACCCATACACAATGTAACAATAAAATTAACAATATTAGAAACAATATACTATAAATACTTATATAATATATTATAATTAATAATGCATGCATACGTATATATATATATAATGAATACATGCATGCATATATAATTTATAAATATAAATGCATGCATAATAATCTATAAAATCTAAAATGCATGCATTACATGCACACGTACACCTTTAGTGTATATATATATATATATACATAAATATATGATATTAATATTATTAAGTAAAATAATTAACATTTATTACATATAAAATAAAATTAAATATATAAAACACGTATAAATAATTATTTCGCACAATTAAGGAGCACACAAGTTAATCACATAAATTCAAATTCGAATATAGCATATATTTCAATTAATCCCTTATTTAACAATTAAACAATGAAATTTAATTATAGAAAACACTAAAAACCAATTAATTTGCGCAATTTAGTAAGCATATACGTCATGTTGTACTAATAAAAAGAACTAGGGTGTTACAACCTTTCCCCCTTGAAAGAATCCGTCCTCGGATTCACTATCTGCCTGAAAACAATTAATGAAGGAACCCCGTTCCTCACAAACAACAAGGAGAGAATCCCCGTCTCTCAAACAACAATGAGAGAACCCTATCTCTCAAAAGCAACAAAGAGAGAACCCTGTCTCTCGCAAGCCAAAAGAGCACCCCGTCTCTCGAACAAAAATAAGAGCAAGGAAGTCTCCAATACTCCCAAGCCGCACACGCGAAACCATAATTTAAATCATGTAAGACACCCTAAAGCAAGTAACAGACATCGTCCACGTTGGTTATCAATTGCTCCAAGTAATTTAACATGATAAGATATCAAAGCACATAATATAAAAATTATTGGAGTTAAGTTTGTATGGATGCATGTATCATGGATGCTATAAGTACCGTTCACCGTAGTTGCGAAATTTAGAATTGTAAGTTGTCGTTGTCCAGTGTATGATCTGTCCTGAAGATAAACTTAGTGCTCAACTTGTCTTTAACCTCTTCAGGGTACCCCGGTGAAGCAATTGATGAATCATTTAAGGATTATACTCTTGAATCCCATCTGACTTGTACTGTTTCCAGTCTTCACCATTTCCCATAATCTTCGTTCGACCAACCAATTCTTTTTAATTGACCGAGCTTGACCTCCCCGAATACCCTTAAATGGTCTGTCCCGAACTCAGGTCTGTAGTTATTACCTTTACCATATCGAAGTCTAACATATCCCCGAGGATAACCACTCTGGACAACCTTGATGATTCAATCCCGACCTTAAGATGTTTATTCTTATGGTCTCTCTCAACACAAATCCTTTCCCATCTTCCGTTCCTATGATCCGTTCATTCCTTTTGACCCCCTGAAGGTTATATTCGATAATTAGTCCCATATTTCTTAAATCGAAGACAGAAGGTTCTTGACGATTCCTAGGTTTTGATTTAGATTTCTCAATGTTCATCCTCTTCGGTGTTGTTTCTTCTTAACTCCTTCCAACTCATTGGACCAAGCTTTATTGACAGCATCTCTTTCTGTGTTAATTCGAATTAATTCCCTCTCCATAAGTCAACTAGAAAGTTTCCTTAACTTCTCCGTAACTCCTCCATCTTCAAATCGACTTACATATGTAGCAAATTCAATGAACTATCTTCCCAATTCCTCGTGAAAATCTTCAGCCCGAATTTAGTGGCCTAACCTTCATTTTAATGGCCAACCGTTAAAGTCGTCTTATTCATTTCCGCTCACTAACATAACCCCGGATCTTCCTAATTGCACTTCCGTTATCTCTACTATTTATTTCTTCAACTACACTTCAAGTTTTAATTTTTGCTTCTTGGTTACGCTCTCCCCCTTAAATTTTCTATCGTTATACCTTGAACTCCATCAATCCATCTTTCACCGAAACTCTTGATAAAACAATTTCATTTGGGGGGGGGGGGGAGGGGAGGAATTTAACGAACATAGCAACCCCCTTATCTATTCTTGTTCGATCCAACACCCTAAAGCCAACTCTAGTTTCGCTTCTTTTTCTGAATCCCATTTCCATCAAACTGACCCTTATTTGAGGTTCTTTATTTTCTCCAACGTTACCTACCTATGCAACTCCATTATTTTCCTTTCATCTAAATTCTGAGGTGGCTCGGTTAAAATGATACTTGATGGGTGAGATGAAGGAACTTCCTATCAAATAAACACTAAAATGCATGTCTGGTTAAGATGTCGATGCATGTGGCTCTCTTGCAACACTTAAATATGCCGCACATTAGAGCACAAAATCAAATAGAAATGTGCGCACAAACATAAGCAAAGAAAATAAACAATTTGATGTGAAATATGATGCACGTGCCATGAATGTTTTGGAACCTGTCACCAATATAGTAAGCTGTTAGTTCAGTATCTTTTCCTCATTCCTTCAATCAAGTGGTTACTATGATTTGCTAATCATGCCTTGTCTTTCCCACGGTCTTCAAGTTTTCCATGAATCTTTTCGCATCACTTGTATCTTTCACTGTCTGAAATTAAAATTTCACGATCCTTGATTTCTTCGACAACCACTGAATTGACCTCTGCATTTCCACCCCGAGAATCACCCTTTTACACTGCCCAAATTCTCTTACAAAATCGAACCATAATGAAATTTTGAACCCTACTTCTCACCATCACCGTGATCAAGACTCCCGTGCTTATCCTTTATGAGTTAAGATTAGTGAAATAAACTCATTTTGCTTATACTTGAGCACATGATTTCATCCCAAAGAGACTGAGTCTTTGTCTTTCTTTACCGTTTCAATTTGTTGCTCCATATTTCCAATTCGACCTCTCCACCCGACAATTCAGCTTGGATTTGGAAAACGAACTCAATTCCCATCCTCAATATCGCCACCTTCCCTAAATTGGTATTTACCCAGTTACTAGCCTCTCTCTCTACTCCTTTCCAGACTCGTTTCCCCATCTTGATCGAAATCCAAAGCACCCAAATCTGACTCTTCCCGGTCTTAACTTCAACAAACTTGATTTCAAATCACTAAGCTAGGTCAGAAATCCTTCTTTGTCGACCCTTCGTGCACAACTCCTACCGGATCCATTTTATCTTAACTCCTCTTAATTATTGATACCTCTTCAATGATCCAAATTCGGAATCAAAATACCTTCAAGGTTTGTTCACTTCATTCATTAGGTTGAAAGATCCCGTTGAACTCTAGCTCTATCCATGAAGTCGAACCTCCAATTCAGTTCCTCACCTTGAACTCTAGCTCTATCCATGAAGGCCACGCATCTTGAATCCTCTATATCATTTCCCCGTGCAACCCTCCTATCTTCCATGCCTCAAAAAGGACTTGCAATAGAGCACTGTTAGCGTGATATTTGGCCGTGGTTTGATATTATTTTCATAACCTGTAAATCATAACTCATTTCGGAGATATATGCATGCGATTAATACATGCATATGGCACATATTCAACACGAAAGACACGGATCCAGTATAAAATGCAACAGGTAATTCGACAAGATTAAAAGAAGGATAATTTCATGATCAAAATTGATGCAATGCGCACATTATCACGTAGTTCCTATGCCGAACGACATAGACTGACTCACACGACACGAGAGCCCGAGTTTTACAACCCTAAGCTCTGATACCACTTAAGGATGTAACACCCGAGCGCAAGGTGTCACATCCCCCGCACTGAGACCCGACCCGATTATGAAATGAACGATCCATACCCGAGCCAAGTCACGGCGAACGGGGACAAACACACCCTCTATGCTAGGCGGGACTAACCCTTGAACCATAAATTCAGGATAAATAATAAAGCGGAAGCAGTAAACGGACATATATCAAGTATATAAGCAATGAGCATCACAGTTTCAAATTTTAAGTTATATACACCCTCAAATGCCATCAAGGCTCAAACAGGTACGCTCCAATATAGTTCATATACAATGCTCAAAAGTGCAACATGTGAGTGTAAGACCAGAATACAAGGGTAAAAGAAAATGCAAGACCTATGACTCGAAATCCCGCCTAGCTACCTTGACACCTGCACAACACAACTGAAAACCAAACGGGTTCAGTCCAAAAGGGACTGGTGGGTATAAAAATCGGGCATAAGGATAATATACAACAGTATTTAACAATCACATGCAAGCTATAATCCCAAGTGAGGTTTTTAAAGAATTTCCCAAGTGGGCAAATAGAAATCATCAAAAGGGATTATAACGATTCATTTACATTAGGTCAATGTCATTAGTGGCCCGGCGAGTGGGTGTGCATTATCTCCAACCAACACCTCGTGTAATTCATTAACACTCGTTAATATTCATTAACATTCATTAGCATTCATTCATTCTTTTCATGCAATCATTCTTTCGTGCACATTCAGTAACATTCCACCTTCTTCCTCCGGGTTGGTGGCGGGTTTGCAAGGCCCATCCACCCATTCGTTGACCAAAAGGGGAACATGACTCCCCAGATGGCACTCAGCGTCCATTCCTCGCTAACTCCTAACGAGGTCCGGTTACGCCGTTCATTGGTGGGACTAGTGTGAGGGTTTTCCGTCAGCCCATGCCTCCTCGGTTCCCCACTCACACCAAGCCCCTGGGCCCCATTCATTGTGACCATTCATTCATTCTCGCCAAAACATTAGGTAGGATTCATGAAAGAAAGGCTATACGTTGAAAACATTTACTCTTGAAAACGACTCTATATACATATATATAATTTTGGCCGAAGTCTTTGCACATTGGGAGTATATAGGGCCATTTAACTAGATAGTAGAGAAACCCACCTTAAACGGCAACAAGGAGGGCACACGAGCCTCACAGACAGGCCTCGTCTCCAACGGACTCAAAATCTGTGCAAGAGAGGTGAGGTGAGACTCAATATGACCAAATAGGATGCTCGGCAATGAAATGATTATGATATGAATGTATAAGAGATGCTATAATGTAATGGACACGTTCATGTGCACTATTAAAGTCTTAAAGACATATAAACATTCAATTCATTCATTCAATGAAGCATTCGTATTCAAACGAGTTCATATCCTTCACATTTCACGTCAAAGGAAATTTAAATTATATAATCAAGTCGTTCAATATTTCATTCGAATTCATCAATTCACATTTTCAATCTAATTAATTCAAGAAATTCAAATAGGGCATAGCACGTATTAAATCACATTTAAATTTAGAACATAACCAATTAAACACATTCAATTTAAAATTGAAAATTAAATAAAACATGAAATAGGTAACAATTAAATTCTATATTTCAATTAAATCAAATAACATTTAAAATATAACAAACCTATATATATATATATATATATATATATATATATATATATATCAATTCCCATGCATGCAAATTACCTATATATATATATATATATATATCAATTCCCATGCATGCAAATTACCTATATATATATATATATATATATATATATATAATATAATATGCTTGCGTTTATTACATATATATTTTCATACGTATGTAAAAGAAATGCATGTAATTTGATGCATCAATTACCAACCATGCATGCAACAATTTATTTATATTTACATATACAGGCATACGTATAAATGTATGAAAGTTCATGCATGAAACAAAATTTATATGCATGCAAATCATTAAAGCATAAATAATTCATGCATGAAACATATATATACATATCACGCAGTTTAACTAGGAAACAGAAGGTGACACGGGTGTGTCACCAACACAGAACAAACCGAGACACCCCCGTGTCTCGGTATAGCAAAATCAGACATCCCTGCACCCCTGTTTCAAGCTGAAGAAGGAAGGTTGACACCCCCGTGTCAAAGCATGTAGCAGCAGCAACAAACGCAGACTTAACCCCCTGTTTTCTGGGCATAAAACGCAGCAACCACTAAAGCCACAAACAAGCAGGAGATGCAGCAATACAAGGCACGAAATGCAGCAACAAATCAGCCTTAACAATGCACAAAATTCACAGCAAAAGCAAGGAAGAAACACAGTAGCTTTGACAGCAACTTTCAGGCCGAAAAATAGGGCATAAATCGCAAAAAACAGGGCATGAAATGATCTCTATTAATCCCAACAAGTTTATGTAAGTTAGGTTGTCAAATGTGCAGCAAAACAACACAATTTCAACATGTATATCAGTTCCAAGAGAGTTCGAACATGAAGAGAAAGCATACGTGACATTACATGAAGTTTTTCCCAAAGTTCCATAATCGATATCTCATAAATAGTTCAACTACCATGAAATCAATGCTCACAACTGAGAAGAGGATGTCAAAAAAATCTTTTACAAGCTTGGAATCAATCAAAACCATTAAGAATTGAATGAGATCAACAAAAAGCTCTAAATCCCTTATTTTCGAATTCAGTCAAGAAATTCATGAAACCATGATCAAATTTGGGGATGAATGAATGAAAATGATCAGGAATGAACATATAATACAACCCAAAGCTTACCTCGTTGATTGGATGAAGATAGGATGAGATTTGAGCTCCCAAAACTCCAAGGAATGCAAGGTTACGGGAGAGAACTGGAGAGAAGTAACTTTGGCTGAGATTTATGAATTGTGTGAGGGTTGGTTCTGTTAGGGCATGGTACAGAAGGTTAGGTGGTTGAGTTAGGGTTCTATAGCATCAAACCATGGTTAATTTGGTCAACAAATGAATGAGTTATGGCCATTTTAGTACAACAAGGTCAGTTTCGTCGCCGTTTCATTTTTCGGTTGAATTTCGGAGGTTCAAATGACGTTAGAAAAATATAAGGCTAAGTTTACTAAACTCGAATTTTCATTACGAGTTCAGCGAAGTTGATGGAACTCGAATCCGAGTTCCCGAGCTCAAGATATTAAATACGGAGCCAAGGGTGCGCTAAGTGCTCGTTAGCCCCCGATTTGGATTCCAAAATTCAAATTAAATCCGAAACATATGCAAATGAATCCGAAAATACGAAACGAACAAATTTTCATATACAAGACACGTATAAGTTCAACATATTAAATTTTCACGTAATTTCGATATCAATTCAAAGAGAAACGAAGCACGTAAATGTCACTCATACGCAATGTAACAATAAAATTTACAATATTACAAACAATATACAATAAATACGTATATAATATATTATAATTAATAATACATGCATACGTGTATATATATATATATATATATATATATATATATATATATAATGAATACATGCATGCATATATAATTTATAAATATAAATGCATGCATAATAATCTATAAAATCTAAAATGCATGCATTACATGCACACGTACACCTTTAGTATATGTATATATATATATATATATATATATATACACATAATTATATGATATTAATATTATTAAAGTAAAATAATTAACATTTATTATATATAAAATAAAATGAAATATATAAAACACGTATAAATAATTATTTCGCACAATTAAGGAGCACACAAGTCAATCACATAAATTCAAATTCGAATATAGCATATATTTCAATTAATCACTTATTTAACAATTAAACAATGAAAATTAATTATAGAAAACACTAAAAACCAATTAATTTGCGCAATTTAGTAAACATATACGTCATGCTATACTAATAAAAAGAACTGGGGTGTTACAGTGTCTCGGCCTTCCCGCACGGTGCATAACAATCATAACATAATCATAATCATAAAATAAGTTCCAACCTTCTTCCTCCGGGTGATGGCCGGGTGATCGGCCCGAACCATCCATGCATGGACCAAAAGGGTTTTATAACTCCCCTAGTGGCACTCAGCGTCCGTTCTTCGCTAACTCCTAACGAGGTCCGGTTACGCCGTTAATATAATTGGAACTAGTGAAAGGGATCACCGTCGGCCCATGCCTCCCCGGATAGCCTCTAACACCAAGTCCCTAGGCCCCATTGTGCATTCATTCATACATTTCTCACCAAAACATTTGCTTCATACTTAGGATACATACTATAAGAAAACATACCTTACCGTGCAACTCGGAAAATGCTATACATGTACCTCTCCGTGTCATCCTAATCCGTAGCTAGCATGAAGACACACGGTTTGGAGCATAGCCTCGTTACAAAACCATTTTAAGCTTATATACGCCCATACGTATAATTTCAGAAGAATTTACTCAATGACTCCACTTTGTAAAGATAACATATATATACATAAGGTTTTAGGCCAAAACTTGTCACATAAGGGTTATAGGGTTTTATACATAACTAGAACGAAAACACCCTCACCTGGAAGATGATGATACAAGGATACAAGCTAGGCCGTGAGCCTATCGATCACAATATCTCCACCCTGGAGATGAACTGTACAAGAGAAAGACATAATGTGTAATCGTCAGAAACGACTCAATATGAAACCAATTAGGACGCACGGTATTAACATGAGGTGTTCGTGAAATGCTATCTGATGTTTCAATATACAATAGATCGTAAGATGTCATGAGTTGATGTGATTCATGTTCATACACACCAATAAAGCTATTTAGACACATACATGTTTTAATCATTCAATTCATAATATATTACAATGCATGTTAACAATGCATATGGATCAATTAGGCATGTATATAATGCATATAAGTCACATAAGGGGTCGAGGAAGTGCAAGGAAGGCGATAGAACGAGTTTTGGCAAAGTTTAGCAAAACTTAGGAAAAGTTGACAATTTTTGGAAATGCGCAAGCTGTAGAAAAATGGGTATATCTTGAGTTTGAGAAATTGGAATTAAGTTTTGCTTGTTGGAGGTGAAACTAGACACATAGATGTTTTCAAGGATATGTGGCACTAATCATGGTTCAAAGCAAGTTGAAAATGGCGTAGGTTTAAAGTTTGGGCAAATGCAGAAGTTCGGCGAAGTGGCGACACAATTTTCAAACAATCATAACTCACAATTGAGGAAAGATATCGAGTTGATTCCAATTGGAGATGTTCTAGACTTCAAGAATTCAAATAATCAAGCATGAAACTCACGGGTTCAAGTGTTAGAGCATCAAACACCTACAAATTCATGATTCAAACTCAAAGAAATTCAAACCCTATCTTATATGACATATATATACAAAATTCACATTATACCTTGGAAGAGATGGAGGAGAAGATGAAGGAAGAGGATGGAGCTTGAATTCTTGCTTGGAAGCGGAAGAAATCTCCTTGCCTCCTTGCTTGCTTGATGGATCGAATGAGAGAAGGAAGAGAAGGGTTTGGGTGTCTTGTGGTTAGAAGAGAAAAATGAAGAAGAAGAATGAGAAAGGAATGGGGGTTGGATCGTGTAATAAGGGAGAAGAAAGGAGGGAATTTGTGCTTTGGTCCTCCAAGAATTTAAGTGCTTCAATTAGGTTACCGGGGTTTAGTTGGGGACCGATTGAGGTCCGAGACAAGGTTCGATAGAGTCCAAGGATTTCATATAATTCAAATAAGTGCAGAAGGAAAAAAAAACATTTAATTAACAAGTAAACATGTGATAAACGAATTTAAATAGCATAGTCAAAGGTCATATAAATCATATAGTTCACTTACAATTTAAAAAGCATATAAGTCACGTACTCGGTCTAAACCCACTCGTGACGTCATACCTGTACGGTCTAAAAGTCGTGGCGTTACAACCTCTCCCCCTTAAGAAGGACCTGTCCTCAGGTCCACTGCCTCGGGTCAAACTTCTAAGCAACTTTCCCGTGTTCATCCCATGCGGGTTAGCAACTCCCCTTCAGGAATTAGTTCGAAAAAGGTCTTCAAACAACAAGGGGTCTTCAATTGCCGTTAAGTTACGACCCTTAACTCACCGAAACCTAAGCACTCGAAAGTCTAAGCATGTAGCAAGTAATGAAAGAACCCCGTCTTTCGAACAAGAAGGAGAGAACCCCATCTCTCACAAGAAACAACGAGAGAACCCCGTCTCTCAAACAACAACGAGAGAACCCCGTCTCTCAACAACAACACAACAACCCAAGAAAAAGGTAAATAAGCAAGCACGAATTTACCACAAAAAGGTCAGGTAAGAAACATTATGTAAATCAAGTATCGTACATACAAGAGCCGTTAATACAACAAACAATCAAAGCATATATAGTATCACGAAATTATTCAAATTAAATTTGCATGTATGCATATGTCATGAATGTTCAATGTACCGTTTACCGAAGCACTAGAACTGATGATAATGATCTCGTTGCTTGTGTGAAATCTTTCTCCTATGATTAAATTGTTCCTTGGCTTCTTCTTATACCCTTGACATATGGCCGATCCTTAATAATTCCATCTTCTGAATGACTCAATTCTTAATCACTTCTGTCAAGTTTGGAGGGTGCCCTCGACCATAATCCAATCAACCCGTTCCTAAGGAATTATATTTGATGAACTCAGAAGCTCGAGTTAACCCGCCATTAGTTCGAATTATGGTTTCCAATTCTAGAGGTGTCTCCGGCTCATCATGAAAAATGATTGACGAACCGGTAATTTCCTTCATGCATGTTGTACCTTACTTCGTCAAATATTTCAGCTTTAAGACTTGATTGGATTAACTCTCGGGATCACCTCTATGGAATAGACCAATTTGATCCGACATTCCTTACTCTATTTTCTCTTCGTTTTTCATTGTCTCAATATCTTCGACATCCAATGCCCATTGTGCCAAATTCAACCCTTTTAAGTCTTGGAAGATTGAGTTCTTACATCTCTTATTGTCAGGGGTCGGCGTAAGTGACCATCTTTCATATTTTCCCTTCCATTAGACAAATCCCTAAATATCCTCGAGCTTGCATCTTTATTACTGGAGATATCAATCCCTTCCAATATACTCCAAAGCTCTATTTTCTCAACCTTAATTTTCATCAATTTCTAAGGTTTTTCGAACTTACTCCGTATTGCTTTCGTAAAGCCCTATTGCTTGCTAAACCTTGGACCTTCGTTCTTCCTACTTGAAGTAACTTCCTTGACATGACCTAGAATTTAAATTTATTCCCAAGCCGTGCTCTCCCCCTTAAGAATTTGATCCACCTTTGTTTATTATCTTGAGTCAGCACTTCTTTATCCGAACTCATCAACTTCTTCAAGAATCATCTCACTTAGAATGAAGGGTCTTGACTATGTGATATTTTTGGTGTTCTTGTCCCCATTCACTTGATTTGATTAGTTAGGATAGCAATCACTTTCCTTTCACCCCCAACTTCGATTCAATTCCCAAACTTTTCAAAGTCTTCCATTATATCCTTGTCTACTTTGCATCCCAAGTCTCATCTCTCGACCCAAACTCAACTTGTTTATTATAGCACGCGGAGCATGAGATGAAGAAGACTTCCTATCAAGCAAACATCAAGCTATGCATGCCGGGTAAGAATGCCCGATACATTTTCAACAATTAAAGTATGCATCACAATTAAATAATTATGTCAATTAAACAAAATATAAGTAAATCAAATAATTTAACATAGCGAATGATGCACGTGCCATGAATGCAAGTACCTTTCACCGTAGAAATAAGCTTTAGTTTGACACCTTGTCCTTTGCTCTTGAATTAGTTGACTGGGTTTGTTTAACCACGGTCTTTCGGATTTCCTTAGCCCTCTTGTATAAGGTAGTGTGTTCCCAAAGTCCGAGTTGTAGTTTGAACCCAATTTCTATATCCACGGAACCTGTCCCTTGATTCTTTCCCCCATTTCCGATCCCAATTTGGTTAAAACCATTTTCATGTCCGAAATTTCATGATTTTTGAACCCAAATTCTTCTTGATCAAAGTCCCGTTGACTTGTCTCTTGTGAATTTAAATTGGTGGAATGGCTCGTCCCCCAATTGTTTACACTTGAGCACATAATTTCCTTCCAAAAGCTCTTTGCCCTTTCTTTATCGTTTCCCTTTCTTGTTCCATATCTAACTCTCCCAAATCCGAATTTGTTGTTTAGTTGCAATTCTTCTATACTCGAACATCTCGATACTTCAATATTTTACAAAATCGATCCCAAAATTCTTTTATTCCCCTCATATCTCTTATGAGACTTTATTATCCAAAGTTATTATTTTAAATCCCATCTCCTTCATACCCGTGCTTCTCGATCCTCTAATTTCTCCCCAAATCCAAATCCTAAATTATCCAAATCTTCCCCGTAGTTGTTACCTTGAGAAGAGCCTTCTTATTCCACTCATGGTGAGTTTATAAGGTGAATAAACCATCTTTTATGATTAGGTAATTGTATTTCAGTCGCTGCACTCCAAATACCGAACTTGAGTGCAACTCAATGTTAGGAATAGTGCCCTAGAAAGCCGATTGTATATCCGCTTTGTACTTTTCCTTATTGTAATCACAGACAATCTTTGAATAAAATAACGAATTGAGGCAACACTTCTTTATATGCTCTTGTTTGGTATGCGTTTACTTTAGCTGTGCATGTATGAGAACTCCCCTAATCCTGATGACTTTAGGACTCTACCATTTAGGTGAAATGGTTCATGAAACGAGCCCTATATCACATAAGTCATGATTAGTAAAATACTCCAAGCCGATGAGTCCTACAGACAGTGGGAGTGTCAACCTGACTCCTCTAAGGCTTGCTTGTGGGATCACGCCCTTAAGAAGGACCACCTTGTTTCATGGAGGTGCAAAGTGTATAGTTGATACGTGCGTGATACATGAGGGTGCTTACTTTAATAAGTAAGTTCACTGAGGTGCCCCGTGTAAGAACATTCCTAAATGGGAAAGGAAGTTTCTATTTCAGGAAATGGAAACTTCCAGATTAGGAAATATCTCACGAGTCATTGATGTGATTAATTGATCCTTAGACTTGAGGTTCCTTGTCACTTTATGAGTTAACTCTGTAGTCTTAGGTATAAGCTTTAAAGGGTGTCGCCTTAGACAACTGATTCAAGGCTTATGCTGGGACTGCACAAGTGATTCATGAAAGTGAATGAGAATCAAGAAAGGACCTACACTTGCATTTGCAAGGTGATCTCTTATTGTGTAAGTCATTCATATGCCATATGGAGTCCTTGGCCAACGCAGTAGATCAAGACATCAAGAAAAGTGTTTCTTGGATTGAGATCAAATGGATATGAAATGCACTTAGCTTTAAGACCGGATTATTAGGGTTCTGATTATTCCCTTGCCCTAGATCTTGGTTGAGAGATAGTAAGTAGGAGGATTGTATCTCACATGAATCAATGACTTAAAGGTTCTGTCGAATCCGAACATTCCAATTCAGCTAGGGGTTAAACACCTGTTGCTAGACTATGGTCGTTTAATCTGTGGACTGATTAATTAATTAGTGAATTAATTAATTAGGGTCACTGCTAATTGAATTGAGAACCTAGAGGGTCACACACAACAACTTGGTTACATGAGTTGAGGCTTGAAAATGATTAAACGAGTTAATCGGGCCAAGAGGGTTCCACACGTGTGAATTCACACGTGTGGCTCGCGTGAGTGACACGTGTCACTGTGACACGTGTCACACACGTGTGTGTATATATATTATATATATATATTAAATAATTAATTAGTTAATTATTTAATAGACTTTGGTTTAATTTTGAATTAAAAAGAAAGTCTAATTTTGGAGAAAATAATCTAGTTAATTAATTACGAATTAATTAATTAGATAAAAATAAGTTATTTATTTTGTAATAAATAAAGTATAAAATTATCCAAAAATAGTTTGGATATTTTTAAGCTCTCTTAAAAGTTGACTAGAAATCGAATTCAAAGTCAAAGTTGGAAAATACTTGATGATCAAGTAATAGGAGAGAGAGGAACCAAATCCTTGTCCAATAAGGACTAGGTTCGGCCGCCCCTCCCCTTTCCTATATATAGGGGAGCTCATGCTCCCCTTTAGAGCTAATTGACAATTCTTGGTTCATGTGTTGAACACCTTCCTTTCTCCAAGATTAAATTAAACCCTAGGTTAAGCCTAAACACTAACTAGAGAACTAGCATCCTTACTAGTTAGATTATGATCAAGTTGGTGGACTTTCTCTAGAGACTTCAAGTTAGAAGTTTGAAGATTCGAGCTTTACCAAGGAGAGGGGATCAAGCCGCGAGAAGAGCGTTCTTGGGTGGCTTGAAACGCTTCAAGAAAGAATAAAAGAAAAGTAAGTTTTCTATCTTTACGAATTTGGTTACACGATTGCGAGTTCAAGGTCCTTTTGTTGGGAAAATTTTTTTAAATTCCGCTGCTTTCTGATTCGTGTTTTCCAACAAGTGGTATCAGAGCCACCTCGTTAATCGTGTTTCTGATTCGTCTCAATTATTTCTGAATTTGGTAGAAATTCTTAGGCTTAGATGCGAATTAGGTATTCATGAGTTCTTTTAGAAAGCCTGAATTACGAAACTGTAATTTTTCCTGAATTTCTAAAACTGTTTTCTCAAATCGTGTTTTTGAAAAATTGTTTTAGTTGAAATTTGTTTAAATCGAATTTTAATTTTTTGGATTGAACTGGTTTTTCGAGAAACCCAGAAATACGAAACGAACACGAAAAGCAACGAGCCTAGGCGTGCTAGCACGTCGCACGCCCAGGCCCGTCGCCGCCGCCCAGCTCCTCCCGCAACAGCTCGGGAGCCGTCCTGGGCGTGCTGCCCAGTCCGTCCCGCAACCGCGCGGGACGCCTGCTCAGTCCGTCCCGGGCGCTGCTGCGCGCAGGCGCGCGCACGATGCACGCCCAGCGTGCGCACGCGAGCGGAACATCCCGCCCGCTGTGCGCGCCGCTGCGCGCGCGGCTGCGCGGCGGTGCCTCGCGCGGCTGGGCCCTTTTTCCGGACTCGTTTTCGTGTTTCGTGTTTTTCGGTCCGTAAAATCCCGATTTAATTTTATTTTAATTTTATCTTTTTAAAATCAGTTTTGTTAAAATAAAATTATTTTAAAATTTTGATTAAATTGGGATTTTTGAAAAATTAAAGCGATTTGGATTTTGGGAAAATTATGAATTTTATTTTCTGAAAATAATGAAAGAATAAAATTATTAATTTTGGAAATTAATTGGAATTTTATTAGTTTAATGTTTTTCGGGTTTTATTGAAAAGGCTCTTGAACAAGAATTGCATCTAAGTCGTGTTTTGAGTCATTAGGACTTGAAACGAGAATTTTAATTTATTGGCTAAATTTAAATTCTCGCAAAAGCATGTTAGGTGATCATGGGTTTAGATCTATGTATGGTTTTAATTTATGCACATGGATGGTTTAAATTGGGGTTGGAGCCCTATAGTTGCGTTTTTCAATTGAGTTAGGAGCCTCACTTATGTGCGTACTGTTATGTGATTTATTATGTGGCTTTCCATATTACTGTTTTTGAGGCCGGGGTATGCCCCGTGTAATTGTCTAAGGCCAATATGAAGATTGAGCCTTATTACTTTATGTCTTTTTCTTTTTATTGTAATTTGAGAGTAGAGATAGGTGGTGAGGTTTTATTTTCATTTTGGAGACATTGCACCCATGGAGTAAGATGGACCACATTCAAGTAACAAGGAGGCCATAAGTGAAGACCCCTCAAAGTGTTAGGGAGGGGAATCTCAATTGTTAAATATAGAGATAGGGCTCGTATTTTGTTACTGCTTTCCCTTATGTGATTTGAACTGTTTATGTGGCATGTATGTTAGAACTTGTGATTGTGGAGTGGCTCCCACATATCACGCATAAGATAGGTAGAACCCATGATCATTACATGTTAGTATCATGCTAGGACATGTTATCTGTTTATGTGCTTGTTTGAAATGCATTTAAGTGTACTTGCATTAATCAAGACTAATAAAATTGGATAACATATATGTTGGTGAGGTCGAACCGGACAACTCTCCGGTTGATTCGAAAATTCCCATTAAATATTAAGCTAATTTCGAACAAATAGGTGTTTAATTCGAGATGCAAGTTTTGAATTAAATTCCTAGCATTCCATCAATAGGTTTTAAGTTTAGTAAGTAAAGCTAGTTATTGTCCGTGAGTCGTGGGATAGCTAGTGGAGCTTATTAGTTCTTAGTTGCCTAATTAATCATTTTAAATGATCAATATTTCGTGGTCAATTTTAGCAAGGGCGATGTCCGCGAGTCGTGGGTCGTACAAACTAAGTTTTGGTCATGATCTTATGATTGATGGGTCTAGCTTAACGCCTAAGTAAATATGGATGTCGCACGAGTCGTGGGTCCATATTGAAAGATAGGTGATGCAAAAACAATTACTAAGAGTTCTAAAGGTGTTAGAATTGGTAAGTTGTACCTACCTAGGGTTCTTACTTAGAATGTCCGCGAGTCGTGGGTTCGAGGTAAAATGCCTAGGATCTTAGTACCCATTGGGAATGTGTGTTCCTCTTGGATCTTTGGGAATTCTAGATCTTTGAAAAACAGTGGGAGCTACAATAGATTAAAGACCTTATCTTTTGTATATCGTTATAATTCAGCATGCTCACTAGTTCTCTGTTTTACCATTTAGGTCGTAGATTCTGTGATTCTCTACGTGTTTTGAAATGGCAACCAAAAACCCTCTTGTATCGATCCTCGAGTCAAACAAGTTGACTGGTCCCAACTATTCTGATTGGCTGAGGAATCTAAAAATCATTTTAGATTCTGAGAAGAGAACTTATGTTCTCTTCGAAGGGGAGCCTACTCCTGAAGGGGAGGCTCCCACTCGGGCCGAGCGGGATGCAATTCAGAAGTGGAAGGATGATAATCTCCAAGCCCGTTGCCTTATGTTGGCTAACATGTCTCCGGACTTGCAAAGACAACATGAGGCCATGGAATTTGCTTGGGAGATTTACGACCACTTAGAGCAACTTTACCGCCCTCATGAACGTGTTACAAGGTATAACACTTCAAAGGAATTATTCCACTTGAGAATGAGGGAAGGTTCAAGTGTCCATGAATATGGACTCAAGTTTCTTGCCCTTACTGAGAAACTTGCTTCCATGGACATGCCGCTGAAAGATGAGCTTTCAGTGGATTTGTTGCTAGCTTCGCTCCCACCATCATTCAACCCATTTGTCCTTAACTTCAACATGAATCATGCTGGTGCTACTGTAGCTGAGCTGATTAGTCAGCTTGTGACTGCTGAAAGCACGATCAAGAAGGACAATAAGGTTTTGATGGTGAATGCTCCATCTTCCTCTTCTGGGCCTTCTAAAGGTAAGGGCAAGAAAGCCCAAAAGAAGTAGAAGAAACCCCTTAGGCCCACTGGTGGCATTTCGAAGGGGAAGGCCCAAAAGAAGAAGCGTGATCAGAAAGAGGATGTTTGCTTCCATTGTGGCAAAGCGGGACATTGGAGGAGAAATTGCCCAGAGTACAAGGCTACTCTAAAGAAAGGTATCTTTCTCGTTGAAGTAAATCTTTCTATTAATTCTAGTTCTTGGGTACTTGATACCGGTTGTGGAACTCATATCTGTAATGATGTACAGATGCTAAGTGAAATCCAACAACTCAAAGAAGGAGAATGTGTCTTGAAGATCGGCGATGGCTCAAACGTTGAAGCTCGAGCTTTAGGCACAATTAGATTAGATTTAGGAAGTTTTGAGTTAGTATTAAACAAAGTCCTTTATGTACCGAACATTATTCGTAATATAATTTCAGTTCCAATATTATATTGTGAAGGTTATGAAACTTATATTAAGAATGGTAAATACTTTATCAAACGGAACAACTCTTCCGTTCATATCGGTACTCTAAGTAATGGACTTTACCTAACTCAAAATATCAATATTATGAATATACAACGAGAAACAAAGCGTAAGAGAGATGACAAAGTTTCAGCTCCCTTATGGCACACCTATTAGGACACATTTCCAAGAACAGAATTAGCAAGATAAACACTTTAGGATCATTCTCTGAAAATGATCTCAAAGAGTTAACTTCTTGCGAATCCTGTCTCAAAGGAAAGATGTCCAAAGTTCCTTTTAAAGGAACTGTGGAACGTGCCACTAAGGTTCTGGATTTGATCCATACTGATGTTTGTGGACCGCTTAGTGTAAGCACTAGAAGCAATCATCAGTATTTCATAACCTTTACTGATGACTTTAGTCGGTATGGTTATGTATACTTAATGAAGTATAAATCTGAAGCTTTTGAGAAATTCTTAGAATTTCAAAAGGAGGTTGAGAACCAAACTGGTCACAAGATCAAAGCACTTCGATCTGATCGAGGAGGCGAGTATCTTAGTGAAGAATTCCTTAATCATCTCAAAGATAATGGGATTATCTCTCAGTGGACTCCTCCGGGAACTCCTCAGCTCAATGGAGTTTCTGAGAGAAGGAATCGAACCCTACTTGATATGGTTCATTCCATGATGAGTTTTACTGACTTACCACCTTCTTTCTGGGGTTATGCCCTAGAAAGTGCAGCAAAGATTTTGAATCTAGTTCCCTCTAAGTCAGTCCCTAAAACGCCCTATGAAATGTGGCATGGTAAAGTCCCTAGTTATTCTTACTTAAGAATTTGGGGTTGGCCTGCTTACGTGAAGAGGACAGTGGGAGATAAGTTAGAATCTCGTTCTAACTTATGCTACTTTGTAGGTTATCCTAAGGAATCCATAGGATACTACTTCTATGATCAATCTGAACAAAAGGTGTTTGTTTCTAGAAATGCCACTTTTCTTGAGGAACCGTTCCTTAAAGAAAAGAAGGGCAAGATCATAGAATTAGAAGAAGTACAAAATGACCCCACACCACCCACTGAAGAAACGTCCCACTCTGATCAACCACAACCAATCACGAATTTCGATACACACGAAAATCCTCCTCTAAGGCGTTCTGAACGTAATCCTAGACAGCCGGAGAGATGGTATGGATTCTTCCATGAAATCTCTCAAAAGGATAATGATCCTTTAACATATGAGGAGGCACTTTCAGATTCTGACTCTGAACAGTGGATAGAAGCCATGAAATCCGAAATGGATTCCATGAACTCCAACCAAGTTTGGACCTTGGTAGATTTGCCTGATGGGGTCAAACCCATAGGTTGCAAATGGATCTTTAAGAGAAAGCTTGGAGTTGATGGAAGCATTGCAGCCTACAAAGCAAGACTGGTTGCAAAAGGATTCACTCAGAGACCCGGCGTGGATTTTGATGAAACCTTTTCACCAGTTGCAATGCAAAAGTCTATTCGGATCATGCTTGCCATTGCTGCATATTATGACTATGAGATATGGCAAATGGATGTGAAAACTGCCTTTCTCAAGGGTGACATTGACAAAGACATTTATATGGAGCAACCCATAGGTTTCACATTCAGTGGGAGTGAGCAAAAGGTTTGCAAACTCCAAAGATCAATCTATGGATTGAAACAGGCTTGTAGGAATTGGAACATTCGATTTGATGAATCAGTCAAAGCGTTTGGCTTCATCCAAATTTCGAATGAATCATGTGTGTATAGAAAGGAATTGGAGACCTCAGTGCAATTCTTAGTACTTTATGTTGATGACATCCTTCTTATTGGGAATTCGAAAGATGACATGAAAGTGACTAAGTTATGGTTATCGAACCAATTCGAGATGAAAGATCTTGGTGATGCGTCCTATATCCTTGGAATTAAAATCTATAGAGATAGATCTAGAAGGTTAATAGGACTATCACAATCGATCTACATTGACAAAGTATTGAAGAGATTCAATATGGAGTCAGCAAAGGTTAAGAACCTTCCTATGAGTGTAGGAACATGTCTTTCAAAGAAGATGTGTCCTAAGACCAACCTTGAGAAGGAGAGAATGACTCATACACCTTATGCATCAGCAATAGGTAGCATAATGTATGCAATGTTGTGTACTCGACCGGATGTGGCTTATGCACTTAGTGTAACGAGTCGTTTCCAATCTGACCCTGGAGATGGTCACTGGGCTGCCGTGAAGAATATTCTTAAGTACTTGAAAAGTACTAAAGATTTATTCTTAGTTTACGGAGGTCAGAAAGATCTTACTGTCGAAGGATACTGCGATGCAAGCTTTGCATCTGACTTAGATGATTTTAAGTCAATGTCAGGATACATTTTCTGCCTAAACGGCGGAGCAGTGAGTTGGAAGAGTTCCAAGCAAACTACCACTGCTGATTCGACCACTGAGGCCGAATACTTAGCTGCAAATGATGCAGCTAAGGAAGGTGTTTGGATTAGAAACTTCATTCAAGAGTTGAATGTTGTTCCTAGCATGAAAGACCCCATTACTGTGTTTTGTGACAACACTGGGGCGGTTGCTCAAGCAAGAGAACCAAGATCTTACCAACGGACCAAGCACATTATGAGGAAGTATCACCTAATCCGTGATATTATCAAAAGAGGAGATGTGCAAATTGAGAGGGTCACATCAGCAGAGAACGTGGCAGATCCACTTACTAAACCCCTTAGTCGAGAAGCTTTCCAAGGTCATCTTCAGAAGATGGGACTTAGAGTAGCTTTAGAGTGGCTTTGACGGGCAAGTGGGAGATTGTTAGGAATAGTGCCCTAGAAAGCCGATTGTATATCCGCTTTGTACTTTTCCTTATTGTAATCACAGACAATCTTTGAATAAAATAACGAATTGAGGCAACACTTCTTTATATGCTCTTGTTTGGTATGCGTTTACTTTAGTTGTGCATGTATGAGAACTCCCCTAATCCTGATGACTTTAGGACTCTACCATTTAGGTGAAATGGTTCATGAAACGAGCCCTATATCACATAAGTCATGATTAGTAAAATACTCCAAGCCGATGAGTCCTACAGACAGTGGGAGTGTCAACCTGACTCCTCTAAGGCTTGCTTGTGGGATCACGCCCTTAAGAAGGACCACCTTGTTTCATGGAGGTGCAAAGTGTATAGTTGATACGTGCGTGATACATGAGGGTGCTTACTTTAATAAGTAAGTTCACTGAGGTGCCCCGTGTGAGAACATTCCTAAATGGGAAAGGAAGTTTCTATTTCAGGAAATGGAAACTTCCAGATTAGGAAATATCTCACGAGTCATTGATGTGATTAATTGATCCTTAGACTTGAGGTTCCTTGTCACTTTATGAGTTAACTCTGTAGTCTTAGGTATAAGCTTTAAAGGGTGTCGCCTTAGACAACTGATTCAAGGCTTATGCTGGGACTGCACAAGTGATTCATGAAAGTGAATGAGAATCAAGAAAGGACCTACACTTGCATTTGCAAGGTGATCTCTTATTGTGTAAGTCATTCATATGCCATATGGAGTCCTTGGCCAACGCAGTAGATCAAGACATCAAGAAAAGTGTTTCTTGGATTGAGATCAAATGGATATGAAATGCACTTAGCTTTAAGACCGGATTATTAGGGTTCTGATTATTCCCTTGCCCTAGATCTTGGTTGAGAGATAGTAAGTAGGAGGATTGTATCTCACATGAATCAATGACTTAAAGGTTCTGTCGAATCCGAACATTCCAATTCAGCTAGGGGTTAAACACCTGTTGCTAGACTATGGTCGTTTAATCTGTGGACTGATTAATTAATTAGTGAATTAATTAATTAGGGTCACTGCTAATTGAATTGAGAACCTAGAGGGTCACACACAACAACTTGGTTACATGAGTTGAGGCTTGAAAATGATTAAACGAGTTAATCGGGCCAAGAGGGTTCCACACGTGTGAATTCACACGTGTGGCTCGCGTGAGTGACACGTGCAACTGTGACACGTGTCACACACGTGTGTGTATATATATTATATATATATATTAAATAATTAATTAGTTAATTATTTAATAGACTTTGGTTTAATTTTGAATTAAAAAGAAAGTCTAATTTTGGAGAAAATAATCTAGTTAATTAATTACGAATTAATTAATTAGATAAAAATAAATTATTTATTTTGTAATAAATAAAGTATAAAATTATCCAAAAATAGTTTGGATATTTTTAAGCTCTCTTAAAAGTTGACTAGAAATAGAATTCAAAGTCAAAGTTGGAAAATACTTGATGATCAAGTAATAGGAGAGAGAGGAACCAAATCCTTGTCCAATAAGGACTAGGTTCGGCCGCCCCTCCCCTTTCCTATATATAGGGGAGCTCATGCTCCCCTTTAGAGCTAATTGACAATTCTTGGTTCATGTGTTGAACACCTTCCTTTCTCCAAGATTAAATTAAACCCTAGGTTAAGCCTAAACACTAACTAGAGAACTAGCATCCTTACTAGTTAGATTGTGATCAAGTTGGTGGACTTTCTCTAGAGACTTCAAGTTAGAAGTTTGAAGATTCGAGCTTTACCAAGGAGAGGGGATCAAGCCGCGAGAAGAGCGTTCTTGGGTGGCTTGAAACGCTTCAAGAAAGAATAAAAGAAAAGTAAGTTTTCTATCTTTACGAATTTGGTTACACGATTGCGAGTTCAAGGTCCTTTTGTTGGGAAAATTTTTTTAAATTCCGCTGCTTTCTGATTCGTGTTTTTCAACACTCAAGTGTCTTGACTTCCCATAGTTTTATGTTGCGTTTCTAGTTGGCCGATTCCTCTACTTGTCTTCATGAATCCAAAATTGATCGGTCTTCTTAACTCTTTCAAATCAATCCAAACTTTTATTTCAAAATTCAAAGTATCCCGACTCATCTCTTTATTCTTGATCTCTTATTTCGACATTAAGGGACTTTACCCCGAGCTTAACTTCCAATCTTAATTTCGACCCTAACCATCTTGATTTAACCCTTCAATTCCAATAGTGTGATTCCCTATATCTTGCTATACATTAGAGCCTTGAATTTTGATGTCTTCAACGTTTCCTTCACTTCTCCTTCGAATTAAACGAGCCTCTTGAACCCGGTTGATCAACTCCGCTTGTGGCGTAGGCATGTGTTTTTATCTTATGGGTTATAGATTTCACACACTCACACCATTCCTTTATCCATACCAATCTTCACGCATAATTTAATCCTCATCTCAAACATGAACTCCCAACATATTCTTGCCATAATATCCGCCAACTACCTGAGTTCCTCTAAATCCCCGAAATCTTCTTCAAGCCACCGATATCTCAAAAGAATTACTTGTAGCATGTGGTTGTTGTAGTGAAAATTTGGCCGTGGTTTGATGTTGTGTAGTCGCCTACAATTCATAACTCAATTTCAATATAAATGCATGCGAGTTAGTGAATGCATATGTCACATATTTAACACCAAAACACGTATGGATGTAAAATGCAACACAGAATTCAACAAAATTTAAATTTCATCATAAAATTCATCAAACTTTCAAATAATACATGCTCATGATCAATGCGGTGCGCACGTTAACACGTTGTTTCTATACCGTTCGACCTACACTTGACACGACACGACGCAAAGAACCCCGGTTTTGTAACCGGGCTCTGATACCACTTAAGGATGTAGCACCCGGGACGATAGGCGCCACATCCCCAGCACTATGAGTCTAGTCCACACATGAAATGGATAGTCCAAGCATGAACCGGACTCATAGCGAACGGGAGACAAAATAAAAAACAACCTTGCTAGGCAGAATCTAACCCCATACCAAATAACTCAAGAAAAACCAAATGTGCAATGCGGAAGCAATAACATATGATTCATACTTTTCAACAATTACTACAAGTCCAACAATTCCAATACATAATTTAAATCCATCATGCATCCTAACAACGGGTTCAGCTAAACATGCAACCTGTCCCGAATTAATAATCAACAATGAATCTTAGTTGGCACACAGGCCCAATTACGTCAGGAGATACAATTATAACATATCAATATGAAATGTGACTCGAGTGTACAAGTGTGACTCGATCAAGAATGCAATGACTCGACTCCCGTCTAGCCAAAACCTGCAAGAACTGAGAAGTGGGAAAGAGGGGTCAGTGTCTAGAAGACTAAGTGAGCAGGAACTACACATATATATAAAAACATGCACATGCAGGTCATAAATCCCGAGCAAAGTTTTATTTAAAGTTAGTTCCCACGAGGGCAATAAAAGGACTAAGCAATGCTCGGGTTTTACAACTAATTCATATTAAATTCATTAAGTTCGTAATTCATACATAAACATAATGGCTCGGCAAGTGCGCGAGCATAATCTGCAACCAAACTCCGACCGTGTACGACAAATATCATTAATACATTGAATACGTGATCATGCAATATATATAATACACACAAGTCATATAACATAACATAAGACATAGTCGTTTGGGCAATCCGTGTCTCGGCCTTCCCGCACGGTGCATAACAATCATAACATAATCATAATCATAAAATAAGTTCCAACCTTCTTCCTCCGGGTGATGGCCGGGTGATCGGCCCGAACCATCCATGCATGGACCAAAAGGGTTTCATGACTCCCCTAGTGGCACTCAGTGTCCATTCCTCGCTAACTCCTAACGAGGTCTGGTTACGCCGTTAATATAATTGGAACTAGTGAAAGGGAACACCGTCGGCCCATGCCTCCCCGGATAGCCTCTAACACTAAGTCCCTGGGCACCATTGTGCATTCATTCATACATTTCTCGCCAAAACAGTTGCTTCATACTTAGGATACATACTATAAGAAAACATACCTTACCGTGCAACTCGGCATATGCTATACACTTACCTCTCCGTGTCATCCTAATCCGTAGCTAGCATGAAGACATACGGTTTGGAGCATAGCCTCGTTGTAAAACCATTTTAAGCTTATATATGCCCATACGTATAATTTCAGAAGAATTTACTCAATGACTCCACTTTGTAAAGATAACATATATATACATAAGGTTTTAGGCGAAAACTTGTCACATAAGGGTTATAGGGTTTTATACATAACTAGAACGAAAACACCCTCACCTCGAAGATGACGATACAAGGATACAAGCTAGGTCGTGAGCCTATCGATCACGATATCTCCACCCTGGAGATGAACTGTACAAGAGAAAGACATAATGTGTACTCATGAGAAACGACTCAATATGAAACCAATTACGACGCACGGCATTAACATGAGGTGTTCGTGAAATGCTATATCATGTTTCAATATACAATAGATCATAAGATGTCATGAGTTGATGTGATTCATGTTCATACACACCAATAAAGCTATTTAGACACATACATGTTTTAATCATTCAATTCATAATATATTACAATACATGTTAACAATGCATATGGTTCAATTAGGCATGTATATAATGCATATAAGTCACATAAGGGGTCGAAGAAGTGCAAGGAAGGCGATAGAACGAGTTTTGGCAAAGTTTAGGAAAAGTTAGGAAAAGTTGACAATTTTCGGAAACTAGACACATAGATGTTTTCAAGGATATGTGGCACTAATCATGGTTCAAAGCGAGTTGAAAATGGCGTAGGTTTAAAGTTTGGGCCAATGCAGAAGTTCGGCGAAGTGGCGACACAATTTTCAAACAATCATAACTCACAATTGAGGAAAGATATGGAGTTGATTCCTATTGGAGGATGTTCTAGACTTCAAGAATCCAAATAATCAAGCATGAAACTCATGAGTTCAAGTGTTAGAGCATCAAACACATACAAATTCATGATTCAAACTCAAAGAAGTTCAAACCCTATCTTATATGACATATATATACAAAATTCACATTATACCTTGGAAGAGATGGAGGAGAAGATGAAGGAAGAGGATGGAGCTTGAATTCTTGCTTGGAAGCGGAAGAAATGTCCTTGCCTCCTTGCTTGCTTGATGGATCGAATGAGAGAAGGAAGAGAAGGGTTTGGGTGTCTTGTGGTTAGAAGAGAAAAATGAAGAAGAAGAATGAGAAAGGAATGGGGGTTGGATCGTGTAATAAGGGAGAAGAAAGGAGAGAATTTGTGCTTTGGTCCTCCAAGAATTTAAGTGCTTCAATTAGGTTACCTGGGTTTAGTTGGGGACCGATTGAGGTCCGAGACAAGGTTCGATTGAGTCCAAGGATTTCATATAATTCAAATAAGTGTAGAAGGAAAAGAAAACATTTAATTAACAAGTAAACATATGATAAACGAATTTAAATAGCATAGTCAAAGGTCATATAAATCATATAGTTCACTTACAATTTAAAAAGCATATAAGTCACGTAACTCTCGGTCTAAACACACCAATTTCAGTCACAACACTCACACAATGCAGCCGACAGTCACACAACAATAAATGGAGCCATATATTTTCATTTATTCTTGTCATACACTTCCAGAACTTTAAAATGATTTTATTCATTACTCAATTACCAACAAATAAGAGCATATAAATTCATTAAAGAGGCATAAGAGAACACATATCAAGTCTCAAAACTTCAAATGATGCAAGAAGGAGCATGTCCTTCAAATTTTCATTTAAACCCAATCTATTCATCATATCTTCAATAATCCGACAATTTCTAAGCTAAAACATGAAATATTTGGATTAAAATGTGCACAAGAAGATGGAAAGCAAGAATCCAAACATACCTTAATGATTCAAGGAAGAAACATGGGGTCTTGAGCTCAAATGGCCAAAGAAAGTGCTTTGCGCTCCTTGCTCTTGTTTTTCCTTCCTTTCTTGCCTTTTATTGCTTCTATCACATAAGGGATAGGTTAAGGGTAGAAAGGGGAAAATCAGGTAGAAATTTGCTTTGTCGGAGGTTCAAACGACATCGAAAAAATATGAAGCTTGTTCCACTGAATCAGAATCAACAAAAAGAGTCCAACGGTGAAGACAGAACTCGAATCCGAATTCCCGAGCTCGAGATATTGAATAAAATAGCTTAAGGGGTCCTATTTTCAAATAGGTCCTCAAAATTTTGAAATGATCAAATAGGCCCAAAGCCTATTTTCAATTATGTCCCTTATATTCAAATAAGTTGAAATCAGGTCTAATTTAAATATAATTCATTTAATTCCAACAAATTAGCATGCTCGACAACAAATTCATTTTATAACATTTGCGAGAAATTAATAACCGATCAATTTGAACGTTTTCTTAACCAGTTAGGCATTCAATTCAAATTAAATCAAATTAAATCTAGTTTAACAATTAAATAACACTTAAATCAAATTATAAATAAATAATAACAATTAAGTCAAGTTATAAACACTTAGATATAATTAAAGAAACTAAATTATGTAAAGTAAACTCACACATGGCACAACCTGTACGTACGAACGAGCGAGGTGTCACAATCTCCCCCCGTTCCAAGTTCACCATGTGAGTTAAAACTACGAGCAACTTGGAGGTCTATAACTCGGGGAAAAAAGTAGGGGAATAAGAGCAGCAGCAGGGCAGTCTTGGAGCAACATTTATCAACAAAAAACAGGGCTTAAAACGCAGCAATGTCAGTCACAACACTCACACAATGCAGCCGGCAGTCACACATCAATAAATGGAGCCATATATTTTCATTTATTCTTGTCATACACTTCAAGAACTTTAAAATCATTTTATTCATTACTCAATTACCAACAAATAAGAGCATATAAATTCATTAAAGAGCCATAAGAGAACACATATCAAGTCTCAAAACTTCAAATGATGCAAGAAGGAGCATGTTCTTCAAATTTTCATTTAAAACCGAACTATTCATCATATCTTCAATAATCCGACAATTTCTAAGCTAAAACATGAAATATTTGGATTAAAATGTGAACAAGAAGATGGAAAGCAAGAATCCAAACATACCTTAAAGATTCGTGGAAGAAACATGGGGTCTTGAGCTCAAATGGCCAAAGAAAGTGCTTTGCTCTCCTTGCTCTTGTTTTTCCTTCCTTTCTTGTCTTTTCTTGCTTCTATGAAATGAGGGAGAGGTTAAAGGGAGAAAGGGGGAAATCTGGTACAAAAAGGGGTCCAAGAAAACCGGTTTAAAGGCTCGGTTTAATCAAAAATCGGTTCTGTTTAACTTCCGGTTCAATCAGGCAGAAATTTACTTCGTCGAAGGTTCAAACGGCTTCTAAAAGATACGAAGCTTGTTCCATTGGATCTGAATCATCAAAAAGAGTCCAACATCAAAGACGGAACTCGAATCCGGATTCCCGAGCTCAAGTTATTGAACAAAATAGCTTAAGGGGTCCAATTTTCAAATAGGTCCTCAAAATTTTAAAAAGATCAATAGACCCAAAACCTATTTTCAATTAAGTCTCATACATTGAAATAAGTTGAAATCAGGTCCAATTTAAATATAATTCATTTAATTCCAAGAAATTAGCATGCTCGACAATAAATTCATTTTATAACATTTACGATAAACTAATAACAGATTAATTTAAACGTTTTCTTAACAAGTTAGGCATTCAAATCAAATTAAATTGAATTAAATAAAGTTTAACAATTAAATAACACTTAAATCAAATTATAAATAAATAGATAACAATTAAGTTAAATTATAAACACTTAGGTATAAATAAAGAAACGAAATTATGTAACGTAAACTCACACATGGCACAACCTGTACGTACGAACGAGCGAGGTGTCAATCTCCCCCCGTTGAGAGAAACTTGTCCCCAAGTTCACCGCTTGAGTTAAAACTACGAGCAACTTGGAGGTCTATAACTCTGCGAAAAAAGTAGGGGAACGAGAGCAGCAGCAGGGTAGTCTTGGAGCAGCATTTATCAACAAAAAACCGGGCTTAAAACGCAGCAATTTTAGTCACAGCACTCACACAATGCAGCCAGCAGTCACACAACAATAAATGGAGCCATATATTTCATGTATTCTTGTCATTAACTTCAAGAACTTTAAAGGCATTTCATTCATTACTGAATTACAAAAAAATAGGAGTATATAAATTCATTAAAGAGGCTTAAGAGAACACATATCAAGTCTCAATACTTCAAATGATGCAATAAGGAGCATGTTCTTCAAATTTTCATTTAAACCCATATTCATCACATCTTCAATAATCCAAGAATTTCTAAGCTAAAATATGAAATATTTGGATTAAAATGTGAACAAGAAGATGGAGAACAAGAATCCAAACTTACCTTAAAGATTCATGGAAGAAACTAGGGGTCTTGAGCTCAAATGGCCAAAGAAAGTGCTTTGCTCTCCTTGCTCTTGTTTTTCCTTCCTTTCTTGCCTTTTCTCACTTCTATCACATGAGGGAGAGGTTAAGGGGAGAAAGGGGAAAATCAATTACAAAAAGGGGTCCAAGAAAACCGGTTTAAAGGCTTGGTTCAATAAAAAATTGGTTCGGTTCAATCGGGTTGAAATTTACTTCATCGGAGGTTCAAACGGCATCGAAAAAATACGAGGCTTATTCCATTAGATCCGAATCATTGAAAAGTGTCCAACGGCATAGACGGAACTCAAATCTGAATTCCCGAGCTTAAGATGTTGAATAAAATAGCTTAAGGGGTCCTATTTTCAAATAGGTCCTCAAACTTTTAAGAAGATCAAATAGGCCCAAAGCCTATTTTCAATTAAGTCCCACACGTTCACATAAGTTGAAATCAGGTCCAATTTAAATATAATTCATTTAATTCTAAGAAATTAGCATGCACGGCAATAAATTCATTTTATAACATCTATGAGACATTGATAACAGATCAATCTAAACATTTTCTTAACAAGTTAGGCATTCAAATCAAATTAAATCAAGTTTAACAATTGAATAACACTTAAATCAAATTATATATAAATAGATAATAATTAAATCAAATTATAAACACTTAGATATAATTAAAGAAACGAAATTACGTAAAGTAAACTCACATATGCCACAACCTGTACGTACGAACGAGCGAGGTGTCACAATCTCCCCCCCCCCCCAAAGAGAACCTGGTCCCCAGGTTCACTGCTCGAGTTAAAACTACGAGCAACTTTCCGTGTTCATCCCATGTTCGAGGTTCACAACGTCCCGACAAGGATTAATCTGGTAAAGGTCTTCAAGAACAAAGGGGATTAATTGTTTCTTGAAGTGTTGATGGAGTAACTCCTTCACGAACTTGATTCGGGCTAGGAGCAGCTCGAATGTCTCGTACGATAGGAAGGTCTAAATGGCATTCATCACCCACCATTTGTTTCATTCAAAACTAACTCAAAAGCTCGGCGCTTCTCGAGTGGCGTAGTTACTGAACTTTAATCACTCGCACCTTCAAACACAAGAGACCTCCCAAATATGGCCATCCCATGGTTTGTTGCTTGCCTTAGAGGCCCGTTGAAACCACGACCTTCAACTTACCACGTAACGACACTCTCGTACGCTCAAAGTTGTCTCTTGGGACAATTAAGCATTTAACTACATCATACACATACAATGAGCAAATAACAATAATAAAAAATAACACTTTAAGAATGCATGATGCACGTGCCATGAATGATTTATGTACCTTTCACTGTTGTTTCGAAGTTCTTGACATGCAAGTGGCTTAAATTAATGTTGTGAAGCTCGAGACCCAAATTTCTTGATCTCGGGCTTCTTCAACGGATCTCTAGTTCGACAACCGATTTCTTTCTCTTTCATGGACTGTAAATATCATAGTGTTTCCTCTCGGAAAGCAAGCGGAGAAGGAACTTGGGGCCCTGCAAGCTTTGCCTTAATTTATTCATACATCTATCTTCTCCACCCTAACAACGGGTGGAGCTCATCTGAACTGGGGATTTTCATCAAAGATATGTGGGAATGCTTCTTCAATTTCAACTTCTTTCATGGAACAAACATTCTTCAAACTCCGGATCAGTTGAGACACGTCGTAGCGGCATAGGAAACACTAAATATGCATGTCGGGTTAAGACTGCAATTGGTATGCATCACATAATCTCCACTCAGCATGTAAGAAGTCACGCTTTACAATTTTATAGCATATAGAACAAGTAATTACAAGAATTAATTATGGCATGAATTCACGTGCTATGAATGCAACTACCTCAACTCCCGAGCTCCTTTCGGTTCCCAACTCGAGGTCTTTAATTTTGTAGCCCCGGTTTATAAGCTTTCGCTCTTTTGCAATTGGGTAGTTGGTGCTCCAAGGAACCGCAATTGTAACATCTCTTCCGTTTGATCCAACATCCATCGTAGGTGTGGTTGGTCCTCCACAACATCTGCACGGTTGAAATTCTCTTTCGGACCGTGGGAGCTTTCCGGCTTTATGCTTCTTCCAACACCCTTTTTCGATCTAAGCACCACAGTGTGTGGTTCCCTCTACTTGCAGATTCGAGCAGGAACCCAATTCGAACTCCATTTCTGGAATCTCATCCACTACGCCTCTGGTTATCCTTTGGGTTTCAACCCTTAATGCCTTTTTTGTAGCTTTGGCCCAAGTGCTCTTATTTTCTGCGACTAGAGCCCCCTTGAACTATCCTCGAAGGCCTTCCGTAAAGTATGTAGCCTTCATTTCTTCGTTGTTCACAATGTGGGGCACAAACATACTCAACCTCGCGAATTCTTCAAGGTATTCCATTATCGTTTGATTTTCTTGTTTCAAAGTGATGAACTCCCCGAGCTTTTGATCCCTCAAAACTGATGGAGTGTACCTCTTTTGGGACTCTTGGATAAACACATCCCATGTCAACTCTTCATTTGTCGCCCCTATTTGCGACGTAACCCCTACCCACCATTGTCGAGCTTGTCCTTGGAGAAGGAGAGAACTAAGGCGTGTTTTATAAGAAGAGTGGCACGACCAAACTTCAAATATGCTCTCTCTCTCGGAGAGCCACTCCTCGGCACTAATATCATCACCACCTATGAATTGGGGAGGATTAAAAGCCTTGAAATCTCGGTACATAGTCGTCATCGGGTCTAGAGGTTGCACTGAAGCTGGAGGTTGCCCCTGATTTGGTTGAAAATGTTGGAACATTACAGTCATGAACTCCTCGGCGTTGAATGACGGACGAGGATGTTGGTGAGGTGGATGCTCGTAGCCTTGTCGTCGTGGTGGCATCCTGAAAGGCTTAACTAAACCAATATATAATTATGTGTGCTCGTTAGTAAATGGTTATGACATGTACGTTAATCGTCTAAGAGCAAGCAAGGAATGCGATGCAATATGGAATATAAAGTTAGCAAGTTAATAGAAATAAAGCACAGAGCTTAGCAAATCATAATGCAATGCACGCATAATCAAGTTATCCCTATGCCGTTCGACCTAGACAGACACAACTAGACACTGAACCCCGGTTTTGCAACCCGGACCTCTGATACCACTTTAGGATGTAGCGCCCGGAGCGTCGGCCACCACATCCCCCACACGAAGACCCTAACCCGCATATGAAATGGAAAATCCATACACGATCCCAAATCAAAACAAACGGGAGACCACACACTTGCTAGGCTTGGCGGAGCCAAAACGTAACGAAAGCAAAGTACAAGACAATAAAGGCGGAAGCAAGCGTATAAAATCAAACATATATCAACAAGTGATGGGTTCAGCTATCCCTAGAAGCCTGTCCCAAATAATCATCATACATAATCCATAATTTCATAAATTTACAACATATCCAAATCTTATACAAATCTCATATCTGATGCAAAATGGAATGCAAAGTAGAACTAGACGACAACAAGACTTGACCGACAAACTCCTCCGCCTAACTCGAACCAAAACCTGCAACTAAAAGGTTAAAGGGAGAGGGTCAGTCCGCCGACTGAGTGAGGGGGCTAACGCACACCCACACACTATATACGTATAGAGCATAACACACATTAAACAAAAGATTATGAACCGGGAGTAGGTTTTTGCACACCAAAATCATTTTCGAAACAAACTTATACATATCATAATCATAACGTAGCATATCATAACTTTAAAGTCCTATCCCATTTCATAATCAAACATAACGTGCAAAAGCTCGACGAGTACGAGCACATATCCACCCAACTTGTAACGCCCCAACAAGGGCATCCACGCCTATCCCGCGCCACGGACCTAGCTTGTATATAGAATTGCTATCCATATACCCGCCAGGTACGAAGCAAGCGGTGACAAACGGACATCCTAGCTAGGGGGTACTAGACTCACTGTAACGCCCCAATTTCTGGTTTTCAGGTACGTTATTTTAATTCATTTGTTTATTAAATTCCTACGTTTATAATAAATTGTGTAAATTATGTTTCAATATGGTCATGTGAAATAATTATCAATTTCAGCATTACGGCATGAATTGGACTCATTGTTATATGAATTAATTGTCAAACATAATTTAATTTCATAATTGTCCTTAATTGCTCATTTAAGTGAAATAAAGGACCGAATTGCATGCCAATCTTTTGGACCTAATTGATCATTTTCCAAACATGATATACTCAATTGCATGACCTATGGAGTTGGAGGATTACATCATAAATATTACATATTTTCCCAAATATATCGGTATATCATATACCTCTCTTCCACAAGCTTCATGTTGATCATATCATACAATCATTCTTCTCCATGGCTCTCTCTCTCTCTCGGTTCTTTCACCCAAGGAGGAAGAAATTGGGAAATCATCATCTTCAAGCTAGAATTTGTTAGGGAAATCCATGATTTAAGCTCAAGCATCCATCTTCATCTTCTTCTCCTTCTATTCTCTTTCAAGGTAAAGATGAAGATATATGAGATTTCTTGATAACTCTAAGTGAAGCTAGGGTTAGCGGTTAAGCTAGCAAACTTGATGATTTAATGTTAGGAGCATGTTTAGGAGTCTTGATCTCAAATTCCTTGCATGAATCTTAAGAAATATGGAATTATATGATGAATTTATGGTAGAGGAGATGATGATGATCTTGGGTGGTTAAGCATGATTTGAGTGTTTATATTACACTTTAGTGTACCTTAAACATATATATGTGTTTTCTCTCATAAACCATAACATATGGATGCGAATTACAAGTATTTGGGAAGAATTTGGTATAGGTTCGAGCTTCCCCTGTTTCTGCTGCTATGTTCTGTATCTTCTGCGTAATGGGAACGGCCCTTCCCGTCCCCTTTGTATTTGGGGAACGGCCGTTCCCATTATTTGAATAATTATGCAGGCGGCGAGGAGGGGAACGACCGTTCCCACTTTGTCGCATGGACGGGAACGGCCGTTCCCATCTTCGGGAGCAACCTCGGGACTGGGGAACGGCCCTTCCCATTTTACACTAAAACCTGGAACGGCCGTTCCCATACCCCTAGAAGTGCAGAAACATTCTGCACAAAGGTAACATTTCCAATTCCTTCTTTAATTATCCAAATGACCTAAATATGATATTATATGATTAATATCATGCAATAATATGATTGTATTATGCTACATTGTTCTTCACACGATTTCTCGTCTTATGAAGTTAAGACCAAATAGGTATAGGAATACCTGTTTATTACTAATCATTTCCACGTTCTCAAGTATATAGCAAGCAGGTCTTGATCGTGCAAAGCAATGCGCATACCAGATCGAGTCGTGCAATGGATAACAATCAAGTCAAGCTCATGCAAAGCAATGCGTGTAGTTTGATAGGTATCATGTTCATGCAAAGCAATGCTTGAAATGTGATTAATGCCAAAACCGGGATGACCCCTGAATCCACCAATAGGTGGAGGAAGGAATCCCGCACGTGAGATTCATACTCTTGACGTGCATAGCATGAACCCGGGATGACCCCTGAATCCACCAATAGGTGGAGGAAGGAATCCCGCACGTGAGATTCATACTCTTGACGTGCGTAGCATCGGAATGACCCCTGAACCCACCAATAGGTGGAGGAAGGAATCCCGCACGTGGGAACCATATTCCTGACGTGCGTAGCATGGATGGATAGGGCCTTGCAAACCCACCATCATCATGATTAACATGTTATCGTGATTGGAGTGATGTAGATATTGGAGTGATGTAGATATTGGAGTGATGGAGGGTTTGGAGTAAAGGAGTTATTGGAGTGATGGAGGTTAACGGAGTGATTGGGTGTATTGGAGTGACGGGGTGTATCCGGAGTGATGGGAATTATTGGAGTGATGGAGGTATTTATAAAATCGATATACATGCCGTGTTCTTGCAGGTACATTCTAGGCGGGAATCGAGCTAAGTCAAGTCCTTACATTCAAGCCAGACGGTGCATTTATTTATTTATTTACCGTTTCAAAGAAAATTATTGTTAAGGTTACTTGTTATATATTTAGGAGATGATAATGTATTGATATGTAAAATACAAGTATACATTACTTGATAAATGATCGATAGTATAGCATGCTTCCGTTTGATTCTATCGCATGTATAAATGAATTTCCTTTTAGCCTGTCATTTTACTTACATTATTACCCGTTCGCTATAGGTTGGTTCATGTACGGACATTTCCTTTCGAATATGAATCGGCCTATAGTGCGGGGGTGTGGCATCCTCATGTATTGGGGTGCTACATCTGAAGTGGTATCAGAGCCCGGTTGCAAAACCGAGGTTCTAAATGTCGTGTCAAGTCTAGGTCGCATGCCATAGGGATTATTTGCTAATCGGTACATTGCAGCCAATTATGATATTGCGTGCTCGCCAAGTGAATCCGAGGACGGATTCTTTTAAGGGGGGGAGAATTGTAACGCCCCAATTTCCGGTTTTCAGGTACGTTATTTTAATTCATTTGTTTATTAAATTCCTACGTTTATAATAAATTGTGTAAATTATGTTTCAATATGGTCATGTAAAATAATTATCAATTTCAGCATTACGGCATGAATTGGACTCATTGTTATATGAATTAATTGTCAAACATAATTTAATTTCATAATTGTCCTTAATTGCTCATTTAAGTGAAATAAAGGACCGAATTGCATGCCAATCTTTTGGACCTAATTGATCATTTTCCAAACTTGATATACTCAATTGCATGACTTATGGAGTTGGAGGATTACATCATAAATATTACATATTTTCCCAAATATATCGGTATATCATATACCTCTCTTCCACAAGCTTCATGTTGATCATATCATACAATCATTCTTCTCCATGGCTCTCTCTCTCGGTTCTTTCACCCAAGGAGGAAGAAATTGGGAAATCATCATCTTCAAGCTAGAATTTGTTAGGGAAATCCATGATTTAAGCTCAAGCATCCATCTTCATCTTCTTCTCCTTCTGTTCTCTTTCAAGGTAAAGATGAAGATATATGAGATTTCTTGATAACTCTAAGTGAAGCTAGGGTTAGCGGTTAAGCTAGCAAACTTGATGATTTAATCTTAGGAGCATGTTTAGGAATCTTGATCTCAAATTCCTTGCATGAATCTTAAGAAATATGAAATTATATGATGAATTTATGGTAGAGGAGATGATGATGATCTTGGGTGGTTAAGCATGATTTGAGTGTTTATATTACACTTTAGTGTACCTTAAACATATATATGTGTTTTCTCTCATAAACCATAACATATAGATGCGAATTACAAGTATTTGGGAAGAATTTGGTATAGGTTCGAGCTTCCCCTGTTTCTGCTGCTATGTTCTGTATCTTCTGCGTAACGGGAACAGCCCTTCCCGTCCCCTTTGTATTTGGGGAACGACCGTTCCCATTATTTGAATAATTATACAGGCGGCGAGGAGGGGAACGACCGTTCCCACTTTGTCGCATGGACGGGAACGTCCGTTCCCATCTTCGGGAGCAACCTCGGGACTGGGGAACGGCCCTTCCCATTTTACACTAAAACCTGGAACGACCGTTCCCATACCCCTGGAAGTGCAGAAACATTCTGCACAAAGGTAACAATTCCAATTCCTTCTTTAATTATCCAAATGACCTAAATATGATATTATGTGATTAATATCATGCAATAATATGATTGTATTATGCTACATTGTTCTTCACACGATTTCTCGTCTTATGAAGTTAAGACCAAATAGGTATAGGAATACCTGTTTATTACTAATCATTTCCACGTTCTCAAGTATATAGCAAGCAGGTCTTGATCGTGCAAAGCAATGCGCATACCAGATCGAGTCGTACAATGGATAACAATCAAGTCAAGCTCATGCAAAGCAATGCGTGTAGTTTGATAGGTATCATGTTCATGCAAAGCAATGCTTGAAATGTGATTAATGCCAAAACCGGGATGACCCCTGAATCCACCAATAGGTGGAGGAAGGAATCCCGCACGTGAGATTCATACTCTTGACGTGCGTAGCATGAAGGGATGACCCCTGAATCCACCAATAGGTGGAGGAAGGAATCCCGCACGTGAGATTCATACTCTTGACGTGCGTAGCATCGGGATGACCCCTGAACCCACCAATAGGTGGAGGAAGGAATCCCGCACGTGGGAACCATATTCCTGACGTGCGTAGCATGGATGGATAGGGCCTTGCAAACCCACCATCATCGTGATTAACATGTTATCGTGATTGGAGTGATGTAGATATTGGAGTGATGGAGGGTTTGGAGTAAAGGAGTTATTGGAGTGATGGAGGTTAACGGAGTGATTGGGTGTATTGGAGTGACGGGGTGTATCCGGAGTGATGGGAATTATTGGAGTGATGGAGGTATTTATAAAATCGATATACATGCCGTGTTCTTGCAGGTACATTCTAGGCGGGAATCGAGCTAAGTCAAGTCCTTGCATTCAAGCCATACGGTGCATTTATTTATTTATTTACCGTTTCAAAGAAAATTATTGTTAAGGTTACTTGTTATATATTTAGGAGATGATAATGTATTGATATGTAAAATACAAGTATACATTACTTGATAAATGATCGATAGTATAGCATGCTTCCGTTTGATTCTATCGCATGTATAAATGAATTTCCTTTTAGCCTGTCATTTTACTTACATTATTACCCGTTCGCTATAGGTTGGTTCATGTACGGACATTTCCTTTCGAATATGAATCGGCCTATAGTGCGGGGGTGTGGCATCCTCATGTATTGGGGTGCTACACTCACAAAGCGAGTAAACAATCACAAGTATGCGGAAGCTTAAATCATAACATATCAAGTGCATAAATTCATTCATTCAGCAACTAAGTGACCATCACGGTCCAGCACGAAATTCTCCAAGTATGGAATGTAAAATCATCCTAATGACCATCACGGTCCAAACTAGCATAATAAAACATCATACATATTAAGTCCATAATTCCCAAAACAAAGCATAAGACATAAGTAAGAAAGTATGCTACAAGCATAACGAGAACAAACTAGACCACTTACATAAGACTCTCAAAAGACCCCGCTTAGCTCGACTCCAAAACGCAACCTGTGGACACGAAAGGTAAAGGGAGTCAGCTCAAAAGGAACCGGTGAGGAGAAGTTTACATAAGTAAATAGCATAAGGGGTTCAATGCATGCTCAAAACAAAGGTATTCATGATCCAACTCATTTTCGAAGTAGATGCAAGTTTTAGAAAATATGGATCATAAACCACACATAACCGGCTCGACAAGAACGAGCACTCCATCCGATCTTCCCAAACCAAGAAATTAACTCAAAACATCCATTACACCGTTGATGCCGAGGGTGTACATCCCCCGATCATCCATAACATAGAGAATTCGGTCCATGAAACCTAGCTCTCTCTAAGAAAACTTCAACCCCGAACCTCCTCGGAGTCTTAGTAGTCTTATCCACAAGTGGGAACTTTGGATAAGGACATCCGTCGGCCCTTGCCTTCCCAGAATATCTCTCACCTCCATCCCCGAGCTCAAATTCGATTTCCCCAAGCAAGCGTCCTTGCGAGGTACATCATAACCTCGCTACACAACTCACACGTACATAATATTCAAATGAAAGTTCCGAAACCATTTTGGGTATCTATCCCATATACCAAAACTCAAGTTTTTCTTGTAAACCGTTTTCCATAAGCAAATATCCATAATACAAGCAAAGCCCACAAAAACTTGGCTTATAAAACCTACATACACGTTTCGAAAACGGGAGTTAAATCATCAAATATGAAAGGCTATAGGTGTCTACAGTTTTGAAATCATTTCATAAGTATATAACTCCTCACCTTTACCAAGAACCTCAAAGGTCGACCACAAGCAACGGACTACTCGGCCGGAGATACACCACCTAACAAGACAAACATACTAACAAAGGTAAGACACAACTCAAACCAATTAAGACGACGCACGGCTTCAAGAAAGAGTAAACATGCTCATGAGATACAATGAATGTCCAAGTATAGCATAAGTTCAATAATGATGATCAAACAACATCATATAAGTCATATAACAACTCCCAAGTCATGACATATACAATTGATAACAAGTAAACCATACTTAGTACAATCTCACACATAATAGAGGCATGCAAGACATTACAGTGCACATAAACATGATTCCAAGTCATATATATCATATTAGGGGTGTAAGAAGTGCATAGGAAGTGAAAACGAAGCAAAACCATCAAAATCACAAAAACTCAAATTTTAGACCCGAGAGCACCCAAACGGGCGTTTGGTGTAACGCCCAACCCTTCGATCTTCTAAGTACGATGTTACGGATGTGCTAAGTGTGCATTTAATTATTAAGCATGTGATAATTTGAATTATTTGGAATAATTGAATAACGATATTAAGTTTTAGGTTTGAAGTTTTAAACGTTTAAATCCTTTTTGAACCGTTTTTGATTTGTTTAATTCCGTTTCCAATTCCGATTTTGTGCCAACTTGGTACACTGGAATTATGTGAGTTATTAACGTGTTTACATGCTTACGTTGTAATTTTAAGCTCGTTTGATTTAATTTTGATTTCGGCTTTTGGAGACGGAACTTATAGGGCTGAAAACGCTTTTAAGCGCGCCCTGGGTTCCGGACATCATATCTTGAGCTCGGGAATTCGGATTCGAATTCCGTCACCTACGTTGCCTTTGTATCGATGATTCGGAGACAATGGAACAAGCCTCAAACCTTTTTGAGATCATTAAGACCTCCGATATCCAACCGTAACAAGCAACTCGTGCAAGGAGAACCTTTTTTGTTGACTAGTCTTCATGGTGGGACCCCTTAACACCTCTCTAACCTAACCATACTTTAACCATGACTAGTGTGCTAGAGTTAAGCCTTTCTTCTCCCTTTTGGTCAGCCAAAACCGAGCCAAACCCCCTCATTTTCTGCGGTAACAAATCGAGAGAGAGGGGGAGAAGAAAAAAGAAGAACCTTAGCTACCTTTGTGATTTTGAGCTCAAATCACTTACTTTCTTCACCAAATCTTCAAGGTATGAATATTTATGTATCCTCTACTCTTTTATACATGATTTCATGCATTTATTTCTGATTTTGGATCAGATTTGGTTAGGGTTTGAGTTATGAGCTTGATATGAAATTTTGGGGATTTTTGCTCTAATGACTTATCTAGTTGTGTAGCTGATTTCCTTGCTTATACATGATGATATGAGCTTGTTTCTTGACCTATTTGTTTCCTAAATGATAGTATATGATGTTAGGATGATTTCCTCTTTAGACCCTTTGATGAAATCATCTGAGTTAGAGCCCCAAACTTGATGATCAAAACTGCCTCCCCTGTTTCGGGACTGCTGTGTGGAATTATGCCTTGTTGCTTGATCAAATAGCCTTCTTTTACTGTGAATTTGCATGGAGATGATGTACACTCATTTTTTTATATGTTAGGATTCATATTACAAGCCTTTGGATCCATTTTAAGCCCCAAAACCGAGATACATGACCTGTTTTTATGCATAATCCATGACAGACCTGTTGCTGTTGCATTTTGTGGTTCGTTGGTCATTCTAATGTGCTTCAACTCGTGCCATTTTGCATATATATGATGTATATTAGTTTTTTAGTATTTTAGCATGCATTCCCCAAGGTTTTAAATCCAAATTCAGCCCCTAAGTACTTGATCATGGCATGATTGAACTAATCAGGCTCATATGTGCGATTTTGGCGCCCCAGACTTGCTGCTCGGTTTCGGCGCTCTTAACGTGTGATTTGGACTTTTCACTCTAAATAAAATATGCTCCTAACATGCTAAATATGTTATATATTAAGTTTCATAAGATTTGGAGTTGATTTGGTATGCTTTTGGACTGATTTTGTATAAGGCTTGTTTTGTCGGTAAAACCTTATTTTCATTTTTGGGTCTGTACCGAGACACCCCCGTGTCTCATTTGCCTTGTATTGTGTGACACCCCCGTGTCACACCCTTTTTGCCTGTCTGTACTGAGACACCCCCGTGTCTCAGTATACTTAAGTTGAGGGACACGGGCATGTCCCTCCCCCTGCGCATTTCTTGTCTTTTCCTTTTCGGTTTTTTGATTGTTTCACCTCTTTAATGCCTTTATCTTCATTTGTGATGAACTATGAACTTGTTTTACTATGTGTTGGGAGTATTTTGGTTTAATTTCTTAACCTTTGGGCGAGATTTAGGCATGCTTTTGATGAATGCCGTTTATGTGCGTTTTGTGGCGTTTACGATTTCCGTAACCTATTTCCCTTATCATATGATTTCTTCTTGTTTTCAAACTTTGGAAATATGTTACATTATGTAATATGATGTATGTAGTAGAGTTTTTTGAAAGGTTGAATACGTTTGAATGTGTGTTAAACTTAATTTACTTCAATGCTCTTATTTGCCTAAATGTTGGATCTTGTGCTTTGAATTTGTTGAATTGAATTGATTGAAAACGTGAAATGTGAAGGATATGAACTTGTTTGAATACGAATGTTTCATTGAATGAATGAATTGAATGTTTATATGTCTTTAAGACTTTAATAGTGCACATGAACGTGTTCATTACATTATAGCATCTTCTCTTCATTCATATCATGATCATTACATTGCCGAGCGTCCTATTTGGTCATTATGAGTCTCACTTCACCTTTCTTGCACAGATTTTGATTCCACTGGAGATGAGGCCGATCCGAGAGGCTCTTGTGATCTCCTCTTTGCGGTTTAAGGTGGGTTTCTCTTCTATGTAGATAGATGACCCTATATACTCCCAATGTGAAAAGTTTTCGGCGAAAAGCATATATATGTATATAGAGTCATTTAAATGAGTAAATGTTTTTATCGTAAAGCCTTTCTTTCATGAACCTACCAAATGTTTTGGCGAGAATGAATGAATGTTCACAATGAATGGGGCCCAGGGACTTGGTGTGAGTGGGGACCCGAGGAGGCATGGGCTGACGGGAAACCCTCACACTAGTCCCACTAATGAACGGCGTAACTGGACCTCATTAGGAGTTAGCGAGGAATGGACGCTGAGTGCCATCTGGGGAGTCATGTTCCCCTTTTGGTCAATGAATGGGTGGATGGGCCTTGCAAACCCGCCACCAACCCGGAGGAAGAAGGTGGAATGTTATTGAATGCGCACGAAAGAATGAAATGCATGAAAAGAATGAATGAATGAATGTTAATGAACGTTAATGAATTACACGAGGTGTTGGTTGGAGATAATGCACGCCCACTCGCCGGGCCAATAATGACCTAATGTTAATGAATTGTTATAATCCCTTTTGATGATTTCTATTCGCCCACTTGGGAAACTCTTCAAAACCACACTTGGGATTATAGCCTGCATGGGATTGTTTAAATACTGTCGTATATTTTATTATGCCCTGCTTTTATACCCACCAGTCCCTTTTGGACTGAACCCGTTTGGCTTTCAGTTGTGTTGTGTAGGTGTCAAGGGAGCTAGGCGGGATTTCGAGTCATAGGTTTTACTTTCATCTTTTAGCCCTTGTATTTTGGTTTTACTCTCACATATTGCACGTTGGATCATTGTATTGATTAATAATGGAGTATATTGGTTGTTTGAGCCTTGACGACATTTGATAATGTATATGGACTATTTTTTTGAGTTTGATTGCTCATTGTTTATATTATGGCCAGTTATTGCTTCCGCATTTGTAATCACTCTGATTTTATGGTTTAAGGGTTAGCCCGCCTAGCATAGCGTGTGTGTTTGTCCCCGTTCGCCGTGACTTAGCTCGAGTATGGATCGTCTATTTCATATTCGGGTCGGGTCGGGTCTCGGTGCGGGGGATGTGGTACCTTGCGCTCGGGTTCTGCATTTGGTGTTTCTGAAGGAAATGCAAACGGGGCGTTTGGCCCTTGAAAAAACGTAACATAATTTTTTCAAACGGGGGTTTGGCTTTTCAATGCATTTTTCACACGGGCGTTTAACATGCTACTATAGCAAATCTGATTTACGAACATATGCTTGCAAATGGTGGATTTTAGGCTCTAAACACTCCTAAATCATGCTTCCATGTGTATACAATATGCATAAACGAATTTAAACATCAAATATCATGCCATGAACATTTAGGAATGAATATGCATCAAAATTCCAACAAATTACAAACATGAACTTCATCTTCTTCAAGCATTCAAAGCTTCAAACTAAAAAGTGGTGAAATCTCCAATCATGCAAGAAACTCAAGGAAATTAATCACATTCTTCATGAAATTGCTCAAGGAAGAAGAATCAATCAACAAATCAAGCTAAAACACACAAGAAGGTGAACATGCAAGAATTCTCCAAAAAACTTCAAAGGTCAACAATGGTGGATTTCAGATAGGAGCATAAAAGCAAGTAATCCTCATATGAAAATGTTCCCAACATCAAAATAGGCATATTTCCAACAAGAAATTCGAATTCAATCCAACACACAAGAACCCTAGTTCAAATTCAAGTTCAAAAGCTTCAAGAACGTAAACCCAACAAAGAGCACATAATCCTTACCTCAAGAGCTGAAAATCAAAGGAAATAACTCATCTTCTAATCTCGAATTCCCAGCTTCAATCTCCACTTTTGCCTCTTGAAAATGGTTGAAGGTGTTCTTGGTGTTATTGGAGAAGATGAATGGGCTAGAGAGAGTTTGTGTTTGAATCTTGTGAAATAACGTAAAATGAGGTTTTGGGTGTTAAAATCTGATTTTGTTATTTGGGTCAGCTATTAGGGTCACGAAACAGGTCAATTGGAGCGGGTCAGGAGTGAAATTGGGTCTCAAATTGGGCTAAATTCGGAATTGGGTCATAAGTCTTATAAAAAGGTTGACTTTTCGTAGAATGGCCATAACTTCTTCGTCCGAACTCCAAATCGAGCGATTCAAGAACCCACGAACTCGTAATGAAGTTATCTACTCAATTTCAACAAGTTCAACCCAGTTTCAGGCTTAGAAAATAAATTTACCTTTTAGTCCCTAAATTATGCTTTAATGTCCAAATAAGCACATTGTTTTGTTTAAGCATAAAGCATGCTATCAAAGCTCAATAAGAACAATACGAGCACATAATTAACACATCAATTAGTCACGTATTTCATAAAACTCATTTATTCCACATAAGTTCAAGCATAACGGTCAATTAAGGCATATTACTCACATAATTCATGCAAAGAAAAGTAAATCGTTCACTCTCGTAACAAGCTTACCTTGATCGAGAAACGGGGCGTCACACAACTCCTCATAAAATATCATAAGAAAACATAAATCATATCACAAAATACATACCAACCTCCTTAGGTTGATGGAAGGGTTGCGCGACCCTAGCCATCCATTACATTAACTGCAAGTCGTAAGTTTCATGACATTCACGCCCAAGGACTCCATCCTCCAACAAAACCTCTTGGTGGGTTCCGGGTTTATCTTATCGTATGGAAACTACGTCGAGGCTTATCCCTACGGCTCATTACCATTCCGAGCATCCCAAACCGTAGGCTCCAGGGCCCAATATTAACCTTACATTACGCATTTTATTCATATTTAACTCGTTCGTATCATAACATAACATAACATATGTACCTTATCATTTGTACCTTATGATGAAACCCAGCGTATTCTTGAAACATATCTCTCTGTGTCATCCAATTCATATAGTTGTTGAAGCTGAACATAACTCGCACGAGAGCACACAGTTTGGAGCATAGATGTGACACCCCGACTTTCGGACGTCCATGTATGTATTCACGAGTGAGCTAAGTGCGCTTTTAAATTTTTTCTTTATGTATTTATGTGTCTATTATAAGATTTATATGTTATATTCGATTTATATGAGTTATTTGTTAAGTGTTTTAATTGAATTTTTTTGAACGTTTATCCCCATTTGACCCCGCTTTAATTCGTTTAACCCTGTACTTATTTCCAACTTTTTGTAATAACTTGCTATGCATGAATTATATGATTTATGAACTTGTTTACATGCTCGTTTTATGTTTTAGAACTCGTTTGTTGTGGTCTTTGACCATTAATTTGTTTTGGGGACTCGAGGGCCTAACGGAGTTTTAGCACACCTTGTGTTCCGAAGGCCGTATCTTGAGAATGGGAATTTGGATTCGAATTATGAAAGTGGTGATGGACTCGGAAAAAAGATATAGAACTAAATAACCTATCCTTGTATTTTTCTAAGCCCGTTCAAGCCTCCGAAATTTGTCTGAACCGAGCCACACGCACAGATTCGCCACCTTGGAGTATTTTGGACATAACTTACTTATTCCTTAACCAAATTAGTTGATTCTTGAGCTCACTTAACCCTAGTTAAACTCTATTTGATCCCAACTAACCCTTATTTCGGACTCAGAATAAGGGAAGGAGGAAAAGGGCTGGAAATCGAGACATTCAGAGAGAAAGAAGAAAACAGAGTAGTCACTATTCACTCTTACACATTTCAAGCTCGTTCGACCTCCGATCTTCATCAAATCGAAGAGGTGAGAACATATTCTTGTTATTAAGCTCCTCCTATTTCTTTTAAGTGCTTAATTGTTGATTTTCACGGAGATTTGAGTATATTTGGGAAAGAACATGTATAGTAAGGGTTATATGAATTTTTCTTGAGCTCTTGGCCATCCTTCTTTCGTTTCTGAATTGGAGCTGAATATGTGATGTATATGGTGTATATGTTTCATTTATATGCATGATTTTCATGTTGCTTGAGTGTATATTGATCTACCATGGCTGCACTTAATGACAGCTTTGAGAGATTGAAGTTAAACTTCAATCCATTTGCATCATTGTTGCTACGTGAGTTAATGCTGTTTGTGGGGTGTTTTGTGTGCGCTTTTGCTGCTTCCTTTACACTGTTTTCCTACTGTGTGTTTCTACTGCCGCTTGGCCATGGAGGAAATAGGGCAACTTCTCGCGAGGAAGAAGCTGCTGCACGAGGTGACGCCTATCACCATTTTTGTGGGTTTGGGATGTGACTCCCGTCACTCCCTTGGTTGGGGCTACTGCCTCCCTTCACAAGGGTCACCCCCTTTGTGCTTGGGATTGGTGACCCCCGTCACCCCCTCTATTTTCAACCTTTAATGGTTGATACGGGGGGGGGGGGGGGGGGGGGAGGGGTTTGTATGTGCCGTTTTCTTGCGCGTTATGTATTTACGTTTAATGCCCTCTATTTTCAACCTTTAATGTTTTTCTTGTTTCGTTTTTAATTGTATTCGATTCCTCCCACCCCGATTATGATCCTAATATATTAATATGTTGTATTATGTTATGTTTCATTATTTATTTTAATTTTATGGTCTCGTTTGCTATGTATAATTACTATGTGAATGTATAACCGTTTATATGAATCGTTTAACGTTTTCTTGCATCTCGTCCTTTCTTTTCATGCTTTAACCTTATAAATATCTATGATATGCTTAGTTAATATGTTATATTATGTGTTAGGTTGTATGTTTTAAATTTACGGCTCGATTGGAATGCTCGTTTTTTAATTTTGAGCTAATATTCTCTTATATGCCTTAAGTGCTACTCGTTTCACCTCTTATGCATCCCATACCATTTACGTAGCACCCATCATGATAGGCACCACATCCCCTGCACCATAAGTCTAGTCCACACATGAAATGGATTGTCCAAGCATGAACCAGACTCATAGCGAACGGGTGATGTAGCGCCCCAAACGGAAGGCACCACATTCCCCGCACCGAGACCAGACCCGCATATGAAATGGGAAGTCCATACACGTGCCAATTCATGGCGAACGAGGCCCACTCACTCGCTATGCTAGGCGGGAGCTAATTTCGAAACTAAATAAACAATTCAAAAGAATAAAATGCGTGTGCGGGAGCAAAACGTATAATCAATCATAAATACAGTTAGCAATTGACGGGTTAAACGTAACTAACATAAATATCTAGTCCCGAGTATCATAAAATATAATCTTAATATTTCATATATTCAATGCATAACTAAATCAATTTACAATATGCGTGTGGTGTGACTCAGACCTAACCAAGGACTCGACAGACCCAAAAATCCCGCCTAGCACTCCAAAACCTGCAAAGAACTGCAAACAAAGCCGGGTTCAGTCAATAGGAGACTGGTGGGTATAAAACGAGGCATATCATAAATAATATCGCAGAATTTAAACACACCCACATGCAAGCTATAATCCCGTGCGAGGTTTTATTAGATATTTCCCAAGTGGGTAAAACAAAGGAAAACAACGCTCAGGATTACAACGATCAATTTCATTCATTCATTAAAATCATGCCGTCATTTCATGAGCCCGGCGCGAGGGTGAATTCTCCAACCTCCAACTCGTGTGTGCATTTAATCATTCATTCATTCGTTCATTCATTAGTGATCATACAACAATCATTCAATCGTTCATTCGTTCATTCATTAACAATCATTCATAATCATTAACAGTCATAAACATAAGCACTTACACCTTCTTCCTCCGGGTGGTGGACGGGTTAGCAACACCCGACCACCTAATTCATTAACCAAAAGGGGTTACATGACTCGCCAGATGGCGCTCAGTGTCCATTCCTCGCTAACTCCTAAGGAGGTCCGGTTACGCCATCATTGTTTGTTGGGACTAGTGCACGGGGATCACCGTCAGGCCGAGCTTCCCCGGATAGCCATGAACACATACTCCCGGGCCCCATTAAACATTGTGTTCACTGATCTCGCCAAAACATTGGGTAAGGGTTCATGAAAGAAAGGCTTACGTTTGAAATCATTTACTCATTTGAAACTACTCGATATACGCATAATATAAATTTTGGCTTAAAACATTGCACATTGGATGTATGTAGGGTAGTTTTAACTAATAGAAGAAAAACCCACCTTTACACCTTATCGACCAATACCAAGAAGAAAACAAGAGGACTTGAAAGTGTCCTATGAACCCGGCACGTCTCTGCCTTGGAGAAACTGTACAATAAACGACATGGTGCATACGTGAGACTCAAGACTCCAAATGAACCATATACGATGCACGACAATGCAATGAATACGGTATGAAAGCATAAGATATGATATTGTGTCATGGAAACATTCATGTGAACGATTAATGCCTTTAAGGCATATAAACAAGCAATTCATTTATTATAAGTGGCGTTCATATCCATTCGAGCTCATAACTTTCACATTCCATATTAAGTCAGTCCATGAATTTCGTATAATGATCATAACATATGTTTTAACATGTACACATTTCATATGAATCATAAAAGAAGAGATAAATATGTAATTAGGGTTCACATTGAGAGCAAAGATCCATGCATGCGCATATTAGGAGCAATCATGACACGTTGAGGTATAACTCGGAAAATATTCCACGAAAAAATCATGAAACTTCATAACACACAAGGTAACACATTATAAAACATGTTAGTATATCAAAGAAGTCATAAAAGACGTGGAGGAAGATCAAACGAGTGAAGAAAACGGAATCCGAGTAACAAAAACAGGATAGACAGAATCCACCCCCATGGATTTTTCCAAAGGGAAAAATCCACCCCCATTGTTTCTGGTCAGAAAAAAATGCAAGAAATCAATTCGAACCTCTACCAAACTTACACAAATCCAAGATAACACATTAATATAAGTTCAAACATCAAGAATTCAAGTAATTCATGCCAAGAAATGAGTTAAAACAAGTTACACATGCAAGAGACATGATCATAAATCATTTTCTTCCAAAACCTCAAATTTCATAAATGACAAATCCTTTAATACTTAACCACCAACCAAAATAAATCCATACAATTATAAATACATGCTTTAGGGTTATATATAACTCATGCACCTCAAGGAAATTCCAAGAAATCAAGCTAGAATCCACAAAATACATCTAACCCTCACTATTCATCATATATATCAATTCTAACTCAAAACATGGTGAAATCATGCAAATCCTAACTTAAAATGACCACAAGGAGAAATAAATCACAAAAATGAGCTTACCTTCAAGAAATGATGGAAGATGGTGAAGAGATGAGCTAAAAATCTCAAAGGGTGAATAGTATTCTTCTATCCTTTTCCTCTTCTCTTCTTTTCCTCCTTTCTGGCTGATATTTCTTGTGTGAGAGAGAGGAATTTCGGTTGGGGCTGAGCAAGGGAGAGAGAGAGATGTATCAAGTTGATATAGGTCAAGGGTTTAGGGATTAGGTGCGTTAGGGTAGGTCCGTAGCTTGGGAAAAGCCAAGAATGGTCATTTTAGTCCCGAGATGCTCATTCCGGTTGAAATTTGGGAATCTAAATGATCTTAGAAAAATATGAGGTTTGTTCCATCGGATCTTAATCGTCGATACGAGTCCAATGGAGGTGACGAAACTCGATTCCGAGTTCCCGAGCTCAAGATATCACATACGGAACCAAAGGTGCGCTAATTGCTCGTTAGCCCCCATTTTGGTTCCAAAACTCAAAATAAATTCAAAACTAAAACAAAAGAATCCGCAAACATAAAACGAGCAAAACGATATGATCATAATACTCATAATTCACTCATACCAAGTTTTCACGAAAAACGGAAATCAAATCGAATAGAAACGACACTCAAACACAATCAATAGGCATAAACGTTTCAAGAATTCGTTTTCAAAATTAACTAATAAGAGAAATAATAGTTGAAATCATACAAGATTAATTTAATTGCACATATCGATAAACATATACGTCATACTTGAATAACGGAAAAACTGGGGCGTTACAATCTCTCCCCTTTAAAAGAATCCGTCCTTGGATTCATTGTATCCTATGCAACCAATGAGAGAACCCCGTCTCTCGAAAACAACAAAGAGAGAACCCCGTCTCTCAAACAACAAGGGGAGAACCCCGTCTCTCAAACAACAAATAGAGAACCCCGTCTCTCAAAGAACAAAACAAGGGAGTCTCCAATACTCCCAAGTAACACAACATAAAACAGTTACATTAAAGAACAAATACCAAAAAGAAGGTATCAAACATCAATTACAACAATTGTCACGTAAGTCACACAAGAGCAAGTAATAGGTATCATTCATGTCAATTATCAATTATACAAATCAATTTAACACCGCAAGTGATCAAAGCACATAGCATCAAAATTATTTAAATTAAAATTGCATGTATGCATGTGCTATGGATGCTTCATGTACATTTCACCGTACTTGAGAAATTTGGAATTGTTAATTTTGTTGTCCAATGCATGATCTGCCCCGAAAGCTAGCCCAGTGCTTGACTTGCCTTTAAGTTCTTCAGTGTACCCCGGTGAAGGGCTGATGAACCTTTTATTCTTTCTCTAAAATCCACTCCGACTCTTGCTCCTTCTTACCATATCTTATCTGGCGATGTTCTTGGAATTTGAATCTTTTACCTTGGCTAATACTTGAATCTGCTATACTTAAGGGTAACTACTTCCAATCTCTTTAAAGTTCGATCCCCATCCAAAGATGGTTATTCCCACGGTTGTCTACTTCATGGATTCTTCCTCAATCGAGTTAAGGCCCTCATGGAAGAACGACTGACAACTCAGTGAGGTTTATTTGTTGTGAGTTGCCCGAGTTCCTCCTGTTTATAGTTGAATGGACTTTTAATATTATCTTACAATTCCATCATCTTCAGACTCTAAGACCCGATTGCTAGAGAGTCAATCATTTTAAGCTTAAGAGGTTGATTCTATAAGGGTTTCCCATCAAGAGATTGGTGTCACTATCTGTCCTGATGATTTCGCAGCAAACCTTATCTCCACTTTGAGGGTCTTAGACTGATAAACCATTTCATTCTTTTCATCACTACCATTAAAATTCTCATGCGTAGCAAGATTTGTATTTCATCATTTCTATTAGAAGCTATTTTGTAACATCCCGACTGATCAGACTTTTCAGGTAACCTCTTATGTGCGCTAGTTAATTATTACTTTAATTGATTATGCGATATTTAATTGGTAACGTGGATTAATTGAAGTTATTTGAACTTAAGTGCTTTGGTATGAATTTGTTTAACTTGAACGTTTATTTTTCCTTCACTTTGTATTTTGCTCGTTTTAGATTCGTATTTAATTCTGATTTTTGTGAATTCGTGATATGTGTTAATTATATGCTTTATGGACTCGGTTATGTGCTCGTTATATGTTTTGTTATTTGATTTGGTTACCTTTATAGGTTCGTTTTGGAGACGGGACCTAAAGGAGGCTAAAGAGCATTTAGCGCATCTTGGGTTCCGGGACGCGTATCTTGAGCTCGGGAATTCGGATTCAAATTCTGTCACCTCCGTTGAACTCTTCTCAACGATTCGGATTTAATGGGACAAGCCTCACATTTTTCTAAGCTCATTAAGACCTTCGAATTTCACCCGTAACGAGCCCCTTATGCTTGTGAGACATGTTTTGACCTAACCTAGCTTTGTGGGACCCTCTTAACTCAACCTAACCTTAACGTCGACTTTGTATCCATGAGTTAATCTCTCCTCTCCCCCTTAACCGCTGAAAACCGAGCCAAACCTCTCTCTCTCCTACCAAAACCGATCAGCACAAGGAAGCAAGAAGGAAGAAGAAAGCCCTTTGTCCCTTTTCTTGATTTTGAGCTCAAATCTTCACCCAAGCTTCTCAAATCTGAAAGGTAAGTTCATGGTTGTCATCTACTCTCTCTCTTCTCTCTTTTATGTGCTCTTGAGTTCATTTCTATGGTTGATTGATGAGATATAGCAAGCTTGTGAATAGTAGATGTTGGGTGAATTTGTTGATCTTTGCTTCCATTCTTGTTTTCATGAGATTGGATGATGATATTATGCTCCTAGGACTTAATTCTTAGCATTTATTGCATTTCCTTACTTGGTAGTTGGAGTATGAGTGTTTAGTTTTAATGGGGTTGCTGAGTTTGTTGTTTGAGCCGATTTCGTTTTTCTATACCGAGACATGGGAGTGTCACCTTCGGGATTCTGTTGTTCGTTTTCTGTACCGAGACACGGGGGAGTCTCGGTTTGCCTTTTTTTGGTGACACGGGTGTGTCACCTTCAGGATTCTGTTGTTCGGTTTCTGTATTGAGACACGGGGGTGTCTCAACTTGCCCTTCCAGGGGGGCACGGGCGTGTCCCCTAGGAACTCAAGTTTTTCGTCCGTCTTTGCTTGGTTTTGCTTCCTTTATGTTGCTTCTTGTTGATCCTTCCTGCCTCATTTTGGTGTGTATAGATGACCAACTTGTTATATTTTGTGTTAAGCCTTATGTTATGAATTTGTACTTTGTTTTATCTCCTCGTTTATGATATATGCCCGTATATGCATTGAATGCTAACAAATGATCTAAAAGTGGATTCATTTCATACCAATTGCATCATAAACATACACACGCATGTACCGAGCGTCAATGTGGTTCATATTGAGTCTAAGAGTGTTCCTTGTCGTTTGTCTTGTTCAGAGGATCTCCCTGTAGAGGACGAGCTTGCTCCGTAGGTGTCCGGTGGTCACACTTTTGTCTCCACTACGTTCGTTGATGAGGTGAGGTTTTTGTTCTTCTAGTTACTCGACCTATAACCCTATTTGATTTGAAACCTCGCATGCGAATACGTATAATATAGGGTAAATAAGTGTATGATACATATGTTGCGAGACTTCACCCATTTGTTATAAGAGTTTGAAAAGGTTTTGTATAAGTATATAAGCTATTTTGCTTTCGTTTGAAAAGTTTAGTTTTGTGCAAGTGTGTGTGTGTAAGCGAGATGTGGCTTTGAAAGATAAGCTTTGAGGTATGTTTGTGTGACTTTCGTGATATGTTTGGGCCCCGGAGTGTGGTATGGTAATCTCGGGACGACCGAGGGGTCGCCGAGCTCTTCCATCAACACCTCCATTTGAGAGTCTCGCCCAACCTTGTGAGGTTGAGGAAGGGTGTTTCTCTTGAGCCGGCGGAGGCAACCGCCGAAGGTTTCAAGGTAGTAATTAAACCTTGTCTCGTCTGTGTATGTGGATAGTTAGGGCCGATCAACCCTTCTATCAACCGGTGTTGGGGATGGATTCTGATTTGTTTTGTTTTGCTTTGATCTTTGTATATGGAAGTTGGGATGTGTGTGACTCGTACTCGTCGAGTTGGTTTAGCTTTATATGATCTATGGAACGAGAGTGGATTCTTAATTTACCTAAAACTTGGAGTTTGGCTTTTGGCCTTTTTCCTTTCCTTTCACCTATGTATATCAATATCACGGGAATTAATTTTGCTAGGCAAAACCACTCTCGGTTCAAGGATTTTTCCGTTTTGATTAAATGCTTTGCTCTATATACATATATATTGTGTGCGTGAGTTAGCCCCCTCACTGGTCACTAGGACTAACCCTCGTTGTTGTTTTTTTCCCTTTTCCTTTCTTTTGAGTTTGCAGGTTCTTCTGAGTCAAGCTAGGCGGCAAGTGTCTTTTGGGTTTACTTGTGGTATAGCTTGGGTCATCATGCATCGTAGTCGATTTTTCCTTTTCCTTACTTTACGCATTTTGGATTATGTATTCGGTATACACTTATGCTATTTTGGTCGTGATGGCATTTCTACATTTGTATATAAGCTAGCTTGTTGATTGGAATACTTGACCCTTCCCCATTTTGATATGCATATATGTGATCTTGGGAATCATGTTTGGTATATGATTTGCTTCCGCTACTCTTATTTTAACTTGCGCAGTTCTTGAGGGTCTAGGCCGCCTAGCGAGGGTGTGAGTTTTATGTGTCTCCCGTTTGCTATGGTTTGATACGGGTGCGAACTTCCATTTCGTTATTCGTGTTGGACCTTAGTGCGGGGGATGTGGCACCCTTCGCTCTGGGGGTGTTACATATTTCGTCGAGCACAACTTCGAATTTAACTTTGTCTCTCGGTTGTGCTCTCCCCCTTAAAAATCTTCACCTTCATATCTTGAACTCAATTAATCCTTCTTTCATAGGAATTATTGGTGAACAATTTTCATTAGGGAGGGTTTTGATCACACGAGATGCCCGAATCCTTGGCCCTTCAACTTCTCATCAAATTCTCTTGATTCTCGGAACACCATTCTCTAATCTTGTTCGATCTAGACACCCCGAAGTCAACTCTAAACCCCTTTAATCCCTGAAATTTCCATTTCCATCTCTATCTCAACTTCATCGTCCAAAGATTCTTCTTCCATTCGGTTTGGTTAAGTTTTGGTTGTGATAGTAGTTGAAGCATCAAGTGCAAAAGATAACCTAACAACTAAACACTAAAATAGTGCATGTTGGATTATGATGCTAAGTGCATGTAGTACATATTTTCAACAAAAGAAATGTAACATACAGTCATCAATTATAAAACCCAAGGCACGTAATTCCACAAAGGAATATGCAACAACAATTTAACAATTAGAATGTTAAAACACATACGACAAGGATTTAAATAATTAATTACAACGTATGATGCACGTGCTATGAATGCTATGAACCTGTCACCGTATTGGTGGCTTTAGCACGATATCTTGTCCTTTGATTCCATTATCGTGAGCATTATTTGCAAGTTTGAATATTGTTCAATCGTTGCTGATGTTTTCCCATCCTTGCTCGCTTCTTTATATCACCGTGTCCTGAATTCCCACGAAGATGATACGGGTTGAATTCTTCAATGCTTCTTGCTATCTTTTCTTTGCATCAAATCCCTTGAGCCCATCTTCTTCTACACCCATGGAATCGGCATCTTGACTCACTCCCAAGTATCGATCTCCAAAGGTTGTCTGAATCTTCACCTTGATTTTCACTATGTTCGAAGTTCTCTTAAATTATCCCTTATAAGGTTGAATCGGTGGAATGCACTCGCCCTCCAATTGCTTACACTTGGCTTCACCATATCCTCCACATGCTCTTTGTCTTTCTTTATCGTTTCCATTTGTTCCTCCATATCTTTTGTTGCTTTACTTTGTTTAACTTCTCCAATTTCGATTCCTACCTCGTCCGGACTCCAAAGTATCCCAAGTCACGACTTTTTTTTTTTTTTTCCTTTTTCCCCGGACTTAATTTCTAATGAATTGATTTACTCGAGAGCTCTTCCTCGACGATCTTCGTTGCTCACTTCTCAGCCAATCTATTTAACCTTAAGTCCTCTTGGTTATCATCACCTCTTCACCGATCCAACCTCAAAATGAGGTACCTTTGAGGTTTTCTTTTAATTCTTTCTTGAATTAAATAATCCTAAGGAATCCAATTAATCAACCCCGATAGTGTAGATGTATATGTTAATATTGTGGATGGTAGACATCGCGCACACACTACTATCCTTTCGAATACTCCTCAACCTTGGTAGACCTTATCAATTATTCCTACAACTTGGGTTTTCCATCTCAGATTCCCCCACTCAAATCGTAGCCCAATTGAGAAAGGCCATGACTCTCGAATTCTTGTATAAAATCTTCGGTGCATTCCTTACATCCTCGATGCTTGATTGTAGGACTCATGGCGAGTTGTTGTGATCGTGAGAATTGACCGTGGTTTGATGTTATAAAAATATCCTACAATCACAACCCATCTCAAATATCAATGCATGCCAATTAGTAAGTGCATATGACATATAATTAGCACCAAGAGCACGTATTTGATGCAAAATGCAACACATAAGTCAAAAAAATTTAAATTAAGCACATTTACAAATATATTTCCACATCAAGTTTCAATGACAATGCTCATAATCAATGTCGTACGACCTAGACTTGACATGACATGACGCTAGAAACCCCGATTTTGCAACCGGGCTCTGATACCACTTAAGCATGTAGCGCCCCAAACGGAAGGCACCACATCCCCCGCACCGAGACCCGACCCGCATATGAAATGGGAAGTCTCTACACGTGTCAACTCACCACGAACGGGGACCACTCACTCGCTATGCTAGGCGGGAGCTAATTTTGAAACTAAATAAACAATTCAAAAGAATAAAGTGCATCTGCGGGACCAAAACATATAATCAATCATAAATACAGTTAGCAATTGACGGGTTAAACTAACATAAATATCTAGTCCCGAATATCATAAAATATAATCTTAATATTTTATATATTCAATGCATAACTAAATCAATTTACAATATGCGTGTGGTGTGACTCAGACCTAACCAAGGACTCGATAGACCCAAAAATCCCGCTAGCACTCCAAAAACTGCAAAGAACTGCAAACAAAGCCGGGTTCAGTCTATAGGAGACTGGTGGGTATAAAACGAGGCATATCATAAATAATATCGCAGAATTTAAACTCACCCGCATGCAAGCTATAATCCCGTGCGAGGCTTTATTAGATATTTCCTAAGTGGGTAAAACAAAGGAAAACAACGCTCAGGATTACAACGATCAATTTCATTCATTCATTAAAATCATGCGGTCAGTTCGTGAGCCCGGCAAGAGGGCTGTAACGCCCGAGCACGAGACGTCACATCCCCCGCACCATGATCCGACCCGTATACGAAATGGATTCCCATACACGTGCCGAATCATAGCGAACGGAGACATACACACTCGCTAAGCCAGGCGGGACTAGCCTATAACTTAAACCCCAACAACAATCAAAGTAACAACAGAGCAATTGAAAAGCGGAAGCAATCATTCATATATTATATATTGAGCTAAATGCTCTAGGTACCAACATGTAATTCATATATTGAGCTATACGCTCTATGTACCAATATTTTATGTAAGATACATATAGGTACCATATACGTGTACGCTCGAAACATAACAAAATCCAAAAGTGAACAAAATGTAGTCATATGCGTGTAAAGGAAAGGCTAGACACGATGCAAGACTCTCCCTGACTGGTATCCCGCCTAGCATCCCCCTTCCTGCAAAAACAACTGAAACAACTCCGGGTGCAGTCTTAGACAGACTGGTGGGTATAAAAAGAATAGGGATAATATCATAATATTACGGAATTTAACCACGTACATGCAAATTATAATCCTTATTCGAGGTTTTGAATCATTTTTCCCAAGTGGGAAAGTAAATACAACGAATAGGATTATAACAATTCGTTTCATTCATTAGGTCATTCGTGGCCCGGCGAGAGGGCGTGCATTATCTCCAACCACCACCTCGTGTAATTCATCAAGCATTCATTCATTCATTCATTCGTTCATGCATTCTTTCTTTAGTGCACATTCATTAGAACATTCATTTGTTTATTCATATACTCCTTTTTCCTCCGGGTAGGGAACGGGTTTACAAGGCCCGGACCCTCATTCATTAATGCTAGAGGGGTACATGAATCCCCAAAAGCGCGGGTCCCCTTTCAATCACTAATCTCCTAGTGAAATCCAGGTTGCCGAAATTGTTGGAACTAGTATATGTGGATTCCCGTCAGCCCATGCTTCCCCGGTTCACCAATACACTAAGTCCCGGGCCCCCATTTATTGTGATCACTCAATCATTACTCGCCAAAACATTTTGGTAGGATATTTAAGAAAAAGGCTTTCGATTAAAACATTTGCTCATTAAAACTTGGTATAAATACCTATATAGGGTTTTAACCAAAATCTTGCACATTAGGTGTTCGGGTCATATTGTTATCTAAAAGAAGAAAAACCCACCTGGTAGACAAAAAAAACCCGACACAGCTCTCACTGCCCGACCTCGTCAACCACGGGATCAAGATCTGTGTGACAAAGGTAGTGTGAGACTCGATCACGACCACATTAGACACTCGGCTATGCAATATCATGTGAAGGAATGCTTAAATGCAATAATATGTTCAAATATGGTCATGAATGTCATTGAATTCAATTAAACACATAATTCACCAAGTTTCGTTCATTATACAGTAAAACCGTATTCCTTCCCGTTCGTATCGTTCATACTTTCATACTTTCATTCATAAGGTCATCAATATCAAATATCCATCATAAAACATAACTTTAATACATTCACGTTACATACAATTCACAAATACTAGCAATAAACGCAAAACAAGCAACAAAAAAGTTCCCCTAAAGTTGTCATTACAAATGACACGGCCGTGTTGAGTTTTCAAAGGAAACGGACACGGCCGTGTCCGAGGTTTAAAAATCAAAAAATTCAAAGTCGAGGGCTTGACACGGCCGTGTTGAGTTTTCAAAGCGTTTGGACACGGCCGTGTCCGAGATTTAAATTCAGAAAAAATCAAAGTCGAGGGCCCAACACGGCCGTGTCCATTTTCAGTTCAAAGCTGACACGGCCGTGTCAACTCATCGTTTTGCCAAGAAAAACAGAGCAAAAGCTCTGTTTCTCGAGGGAAAAGCTTTGCAAAACAGGGGCAGCAACAAGGAAGCTCTTATACACCCTTAAACATGCTTTCAATTCATATAATTCACATATATCATGCAATCCAATCATAGAAGCAATAATTCACCCTTAAAGTTGGCAAAAGATCACTCAAAACCAAGTTCTCATCCATGGAAGCTTCAAGCTTCAACAATGGCACATCATGTAATACATATCCAACATGATATTTAAAGATATAGAAATGATGAGGAAGTTGCAAGCAACACATTCCATGCATCAACTATCACTTAAAACCATTAAAATCCCAAGTTCAAGATCAAACCCCAATTCATGCTCATACTCAAAACACAAGAATCCTTCACTCATGCCAAGCTTTCCATGGAAGAAAAGATAGAAGAGAATGAGGGAAAATCAATCCATACCTTACCTTGGAAGAAGATGGAAGATTGGTTAATCTTGAGCTCAAAGTTAGTTTGATCAACAAGGGTTTTCTTGGAGCTACTCTTGCTTCTCTCTTGGGATGAATTGATCGATCAAAAGTGGGAGCAAGGAGGAGGAAAATGCTGATATTTAGTGCTAAAAGGGTAGGATATGGGTCGGTTCTAGTCCGGTTCGTTTAGGAAATGGTTAAAACAAGTTATAAGGTCGAGGTTGTGGAAAGATTCGTTGTCGAAGGTTCAAACGGTATCGAAACAATACAAGGTCAAGTTTAATGGATAGGTATCGTCGAAAGAAGTTCAACGCCGGTTATGGATCTCGATTTCGAGGTCCGGGGCTCAAGATATCGCAAAAACCGTTCAGGGTTGCCTATATACAAATTTGTCCCTAAACTTTCAAAAAGTGGTAATTAAGCCCAAATTCAATTTCCAATTGAGTCCAAAACATTCAAATAAGTTACAATCAAGTCCACAAATCACACGAACACATAATTTCATTCAATTAACACCGAATTCACAAAATTCACATTCTCACAAATTCGTTAATATATTCATAGCACATATTGGAATTCATATATAAAATTTAAACAATTAAATCAAATTAGAAACGAATTCAATTAATAAAACAAGATATGAAATCATATAATTAAATGTAAATGCGCACGTAACTCTTACCTGCACGTGTGAAAACACAGGGCGTTACAACCTCTCCCCCTTAAAGAGAATCCGTCCTCGGATTCATTGCTCGGTCGGAAACAACTCGGGATAGAACTTCTTCATTTTCTCTTCCGTTTCCCACGTAGCTTCTTCCGTCTTATCACTTCGCCACAACACTTTCACCAAGGGAAACCGTCTATTTCGAAGTTCCTGAAATTTTCGATCCAAAATCTTAACTGGTTTCTGAACAAAAGTGAGATTCGGTTCAAGCTCAACCTCTTCAACCGGTATAATCACTGATTCATCGGGGTAGTACTTCCGAAGTTGTGATACATGGAAGACATTGTGTATACCCGTTAGACTTGGAGGTAAATCCAATCTATAAGCTGTATCTCTGATTCTCTCTAAAATCTCATAAGGTCCCAAATATCAGGGATTCAACTTTCCTCCTTTTCCAATTCGGGTAAATCCTTTCCGAGGTGAAGCTTTCAGGAATACCCTATCCCCAACTTCAAATTCAAGATCTTTCCTTCGCTTATCTGCATAACTTTTCTGTCGATCTTGAGCTGCTTTCATCCGTTGTCGAATAATCTGGACCTTTTCAATAGTATCTTGAATAGCTTTGGAAGGTTTAACTTTCCTTTCACCTCTTTGTACCCCTTCTTGCTTACTCCACTTCCATTCTTCCAAATCGAAAAACAACGGGAATCGACACTTTCTTCCATAAAGAAACTCATACGGTGTCATTTCTATAGAAGCTTGGTAATTGTTATTGTACGCAAACTCAATCTAGGGCAATTGTTCATTCCATGAACTCGAGAAATCCAATGCACACGCCCTTAACATATCCTCAAGACATCTGATTAACCTTTCAGATTGCCCATCAGTCTGTGGATGAAAAGCTGTACTGAACTGAAGCTTAGTTCCCAAACACTTCTGTAATTGTTGCCAGAACTTGGAAGTGAAGCTCGGATCCCTGTCTGAAACAATACTAGCTGGCACTCCATGTAACCGAACAATCTCATCACAATACCTCTTAGCCAACTTACCTATCTTATCTGACATCCGAACTGCAAGAAAATGGGCTGACTTGGTTAACCTGTCCACGATTACCCAAATTCCATCGAATCCACCCTTCACTCTAGGTAAACCCAATACAAAATCCATTGCTATCTGTTCCCATTTCCATTCTGGAATAGATAGTGGCTGTAACAATCCTGACGGCTTCTGATGCTCAGCTTTCACTAGCTGACAAGTCAGACAATGCTTCACACTTCTCATCCCATTTAAACTGAACCTCTTTCTTGGTTAATCGGGTTAACGGAGCCGCAATCTTAGAAAAATCCTTAACAAATCTTCGGTAATAACCGGCTAAACCCAAGAAACTTCGGATTTCAGAAACATTCTTAGGACTCTGCCACTGTGAAACTGCCTCTATTTTCGAAGGATCCACTTCTAATCCTTTGCTCGAAATAATATGTCCCAAGAAACTCACCCTGTCAATCCAAAACTCGCATTTACTGAACTTGGCATAAAGCTGGTTATCTCTTAACGTTTCAAATACCAATCTCAAATGCCGAGCATGATCCTCTTCTGACCTTGAGTACACCAAAATATCATCGATGAAAATTACAACAAACTTACCCAAATACGACCTGAAAATCCGATGCATCATGTCTATAAAAGTTGCCGGCGCGTTAGTTAATCCAAATGGCATCACCACGAATTCATAATGTCCATACCGGGTATTAAATCCTGTCTTAGGAATATCTTCCTCCTTAATCTTTAGCTGATAATATCCTTGCCTTAAATCAAGCTTAGAATACACTCTTGACCCTTGTAACATGTCAAACAAATCCTCTATATTAGGCAATGGATATTTATTCTTTACTGTCATCCGATTCAACTCCCGCTAGTCAATGCACATCCTCAAGCTTCCATCTTTCTTCTTAACAAAGAGAACCGGCGCGCCCCACGGTGATGAACTTGGTCGAATATAACCATTCTTGAGAAGATCTTCCAGCTGAACTTTCAACTCCTGTAACTCTGCCGGTGCCATCAGGTAAGGAGTCTTAGAATAAGGTTCAGATCCCAGATATAAGTCTATTACAAATTCGATCTCTCGATCCGGAGGCAAAGGACCTAAAACTTCGGGAAACACCTCAAGATATTCCTTCACCACTTCTGTCTCTTCGAGTTTCGCCTGATCTTTCGGCTTATTCAAGATATAGGCAATAAATCCCGTTGCCTCATTCCTTATCAACTTATGAGCCTCAGTAAACGACAAAAGAGCTGTAATCTCTGATTCTTTCCCCACTGTCACTTCTTCTCCCAACTTAACTGTCTTGGTGAAACAATCAACCGTGGCGTGGTACCGAAATAACCAATCCAATCCCAGAATAACCCCATATCTGTTCATCGGCATTACCACCAAATCTGCTCGATATACTCTGCCTTCAAACCCAAACACACAATCTCTGACCACCCGATCCGTCTCAAGACTTCCACCCAACGGCGAACTCACCACATAACAAGCATTTAAGCACGTAACAGGCAAACACAAAGTATCAATTAATTTGCAAGAAATAAAAGAATGAGTAGCGCCAGGGTCAAATAATGCATGTATGTTCGTGTTATGGATGCATATCGTACCTTCCACCATAGCATTGGGATTGACTTTCACATCTTGCTCTTCACCCGCAAGGGCATATGCACGAGCTGGGATCATCGGCCTCTGAGCTCCCGGTTGATATCCCGGAGTCTTATCTGGACAAGTATTGGCCATATGCGTCGTTTTCCCACAAATCAGACACTGTCCCAACCTCCTTCTGCAAGTGTTGTAGGTGTGAGTCGGGCCTCCACAAAATAGACATGGTGACCTATCATGCCGAAGATCAAAAGTAGCTGGAGGTGCTTGTGGCTTCGGCGGTGCAGCTCCTGTAGGTCGAAACCTCTTAGCTTGCCCTTGAAATGGCTGAGGAGGAGAGACCATAGGCTTTTTCCCCTTTCCAAACCCCGATCCTTGTCCCATTTGCATGCGAGGTAAGGGGTCCTTTTTCTTATACTCTTCTTCCAACATCAGAGCCCTTTGTACAGTGTCAGCAAAAGATTCAAAGTTATGGCCTGCATGCCCGTGCCTCAATTCCTGTCTCAATCCAGCTATAAGCCTCTTTCCCTTTCTCTTTTCATCCCTTGTAATGTGAGGTGCATACTTGCCAAGCCGATTGAAAAGAGAAATATACTGAGCCACCGTCCGCATCCCTTGCTTTAAATCCATAAATTCTTGTTCTTTCCTTTCTCGAACGACTGCAGGAACAAAGGCTTCTCTAAACTCCCTTACAAAGACTTCCCAATTGACTTCTTCCCCTTCCACTTCGAGCTTCTCTCGGGTGCGTTCCCACCAATCATATGCCTCTCCATCCAGTTGGAAAATAGCAAATTGAGCTTTCTCATGAGAGGTAAATTGTCTAACATTGAAAATCCTCTCAATCCGAGTGAGCCATCCTTCCGATATCGCATCATCCATCGAACCGAAAAACCTTGGTGGATTATTACTCAAAAACAACCCATGATGATCTCTCGGGTTATTTGGAGGAGGTGCTTGATGTTCAGCCTGCGGTTGTACTGGAGGATCCTGAGCCCTTCTATGTTCCACATAGTTATATACCGCCTCCATAAAGTGCTCCATATTCATAGGCGGCTGTGGAGGATTAGGAGAACGATCTCTATGATGATGACGATCCGGAGACCTTTCCTGATGTCTTCGAGGAGGCATCCTATCAATTCAAACACTAACATGCATGCTAATTTTAGTTCATGCGTAACAATGCAATAAATTCAACCAATCATTCAAGTCTGGAATCAAAACACCTTATCATATAAAAATACAAATGCTCCAAATTACAAGTAATTCCTACAACCGAACGACCTACTGACTCAACAAGACACTAGAACCCTGGTTTTGCAACCCTGGGCTCTGATACCACTCAAAGGATGTAACGCCCGAGCACGAGACGTCACATCCCCCGCACCATGACCCGACCCGTATACGAAATGGATTCCCATACACGTGCTGAATCATAGCGAACGGAGACATACACACTCGCTAAGCCAGGCGGGACTAGCCTATAACTTAAACCCCAACAACAATCAAAGTAACAACAGAGCAATAGAAAAGCGGAAGCAATCATTCATATATCATACATTGAGCTAAATGCTCTAGGTACCAACATGTAATTCATATATTGAGCTATACGCTCTACGTACCAATATTTTATGTAAGATACATATAGGTACCATATACGTGTACGCTCGAAACATAACAAAATCCAAAAGTGAACAAAATGTAGTCATATGCGTGTAAAGGAAAGGCTAGACACGATGCAAGACTCTCCCTGACTGGTATCCCGCCTAGCATCCCCCTTCCTGCAAAAACAACTGAAACAACTCCGGGTGCAGTCTTAGACAGACTGGTGGGTATAAAAAGAATAGGCATAATATCATAATATTACGGAATTTAACCACGTACATGCAAATTATAATCCTTATTCGAGGTTTTGAATCATTTTTCCCAAGTGGGAAAGTAAATACAACGAATAGGATTATAACAATTCATTTCATTCATTAGGTCATTCGTGGCCCGGCGAGAGGGCGTGCATTATCTCCAACCACCACCTCGTGTAATTCATCAAGCATTCATTCATTCATTCATTCGTTCATGCATTCTTTCTTTCGTGCACATTCATTAGAACATTCATTCGTTCATTCATATACTCCTTTTTCCTCCGGGTAGGGAACGGGTTTGCAAGGCCCGAACCCTCATTCATTAATGCTAGAGGGGTACATGAATCGCCAAAAACGCGCGTCCCCTTTCAATCAATAATCTCCTAGTGAAATCCAGGTTGCCGAAATTGTTGGAACTAGTATATGTGGATTCCCGTCAGCCCATGCTTCCCCGGTTCACCAATACACTAAGTCCTGGGCCCCCATTTATTGTGATCACTCAATCATTACTCGCCAAAACATTTTGGTAGGATATTCAAGAAAAAGGCTTTCGTTTAAAACATTTGCTCATTAAAACTTGGTATAAATACCTATATAGGGTTTTAGCCAAAATCTTGCACATTAGGTGTTCGGGTCATATTGTTATCTAATAGAAGAAAAACCCACCTGGTAGACAAAAAAAACCCGACACACTGCCCGACCTCGTCAACCACGGGATTAAGATCTGTGTGACAAAGGTAGTGTGAGACTCGATCATGACCACATTAGACGCTCGGCTATGCAATATCATGTTAAGGAATGCTTAAATTCAATAATCTGTTAAAATATGGTCATGAATGTCATAGAATTCAATTAAACACATAATTCACCAAGTTTATTTCATTATACGGTAAAACCGTATTCCTTCCCGTTCGTATCGTTCATACTTTCATACTTTCATTCATAAGGTCATCAATATCAAATATCCATCATAAAACATAACTTTAATACATTCACGTTACATACAATTCACAAATACTAGCAATAAACGCAAAACAAGCAATATAAGAGTTCCCCCAAAGCTGCCATTACAAATGACACGGCCGTGTTGAGTTTTCAAAGGAAACGGACACGGCCGTGTCCGAGGTTTAAAAATCCAAAAATTCAAAGTCGAGGGCTTTACACGGCCGTGTTGAGTTTTCAAAGCGTTTGGACACAACCGTGGCCGAGATTTAAATTCAGAAAAAATCAAAGTCGAGGGCCCAACACGGCCGTGTCCATTTTCAGTTCAAAGCTGACACGGCCATGTCAGCTCATCGTTTTGCCAAGAAAAACAGAGCAAAAGCTCTGTTTCTCAAGGGAAAAGCTTTGCAAAACAGGGGCAGCAACAAGGAAGCTCTTATACACCCTTAAACATGCTTTCAATTCATATAATTCACATATATCATGCAATCCAATCATAGAAGCAAGAATTCACCCTTAAAGTTGGCAAAAGATCACTGAAAAGCAAGTTCTCATCCATGGAAGCTTCAAGCTTCAACAATGGCACATCATGTAATACATATCCAACATGAGATTTAAAGATATAGAAATGATGAGGAAGTTACAAGCAAGACATTCCATGCATCAACTATCACTTAAAACCATTAAAATCCCAAGTTCAAGATCAAACCCCAATTCATGCTCATACTCAAAACACAAGAATCCTTCACTCATGCCAAGCTTTCCATGGAAGAAAAGATAGAAGAGAATGAGGGAAAATCAATCAATACCTTACCTTGGAAGAAGATGGAAGATTGGTTAATCTTGAGCACAAAGTTAGTTTGATCAAACAAGGGTTTTCTTGGAGCTTCTCTTGCTTCTCTCTTGGGATGAATTGATCGATCAAAAGTGGGAGCAAGGAGGAGGAAAATGCTGATATTTAGTGCTAAAAGGGTAGGACACGGGTCGGTTCTAGTCCGGTTCGTTTAGGAAACGGTTAAAACAAGTTATAAGGTCGAGGTTGTGGAAAGATTCGTTGTCGAAGGTTCAAACGGTATCGAAACAATACAAGGTCAAGTTTAATGGATAGGTATCGTCGAAACAAGTTCAACGCCGGTTACGGATCTCGATTTCGAGGTCCGGAGCTCAAGATATCGCAAAAACCGTTCAGGGTTGCCTATATACAAATAGGTCCCTAAACTTTCAAAAAGTGGCAATTAAGCCCAAACACAATTTCCAATTGAGTCCAAAACATTCAAATAAGTTACAATCAAGTCCACGAATCACACGAACACATAATTTCATTCAATTAACACCGAATTCACAAAATTCACATTCTCACAAATTCGTTAATATATTCATAGCACATATTGGAATTCATATGTAAAATTTAAACAATTAAATCAAATTAGAAACGAATTCAATTAATAAAACAAGATATGAAATCATATAATTAAATGTAAATGCGCATGTAACTCTTACCTGCACGTGTGAAAACACGGGGCGTTACAAGGGCGAATTCTCCAACCTCCAACTCGTGTGTGCATTTAATTAGTCATTCAATCGTTCATTCGTTCATTCATTAACAATCATTCGTAATCATTAACATTCATAAACATAAGCACTTAGACCTTCTTCCTCCGAGCGGTGGACGGGTTAGCAAGACCCGACCACCTAATTCATTAACCGAAAGGGGTTACATGACTCCCCAAATGGCGCTCAGCGTCCATTCCTCGCTAACTCTTAACGAGGTCCGGTTACACCATCATTGTTTGTTGGGACTAGTGCATGGGGATCACCGTCAGGCCGAGCTTCCCCGGATAGCCACGAACACATAGTCCCGGGCCCCATTAAACATTGTGTTCACTGATCTCGCCAAAACATTCGGTAAGGGTTCATGAAAGAAAGGCTTACGTTTGAAATCATTGGCTCATTTGAAATGACTCGATATACGCATAATATAAATTTTGGCTTAAAACTTTGCACATTGGATGTATGTAGGGTAGTTTTAACTAATAGAAGAAAAATCCACCTTTACACCTTATCGACCAATACCAAGAAGAAAACAAGAGGACTTGAAAGTGTCCTATGAACCCGGCACGTCCCCGCCTTGGAGAAAATGTACAACAAACGACATGGTGCATACGTGAGACTTAAGAATCCAAATGAACCATATATGATGCACGGCCATGCAATGAATACGATATGAAAGCATAAGGGATGATATTATGTCATGGAAACATTCATGTGAACAATTAATTCCTTTAAGGCATATAAACAAGCAATTCATTTATTATAAGTGGCGTTCATATCCATTCGAGCTCATAACTTTCACATTCCATATTAAGTCAGTCCATGAATTTCATATAATGATCATAACATATGCTTTAGCATGTACACATTTCATATGAATCATAAAAGAAGAGATAAATATGTAATTAGGGTTCACATTGAGAGCAAAGATCCATGCATGCGCATATTAGGAGCAATGATGACACATTGAGGTATAACTCGGAAAATATTCCATGAAAAAATCATGAAACTTCATAACACACAAGGTAACACATTATAAAACATGTTACTGTATCAAAGAAGTCATAAAAGAGGTGCAGGAAGATTAAACGAGCGAAGAAAAACGGAATCCGAGTAACAAAAACAAGCTGGACAGAATCCGCCCCCATGGATTTTTCCAAATGGACAAATCCACCCCCATGGATTCTGGTTAGAAACCCACTGACCCAAATCCACCCCCATGGATTTTTCCAAAGGAAAAATCCACCCCCGTGGATTTGTGTCTGTGGCAAAAAAAAAAACAGAAAACAAGGTAAAGTCACGGGAAAAGGGGCAAAAATGCAAGAAACCAATTCAAACCTCTACCAAACATACACAAGTCCAAGCTAACACATTATTATAAGTTCAAACATCAAGAATTCAAGTAATTCATGCCAATAAATGAGTTAAAACAAGTTACACATGCAAGAGACATGATCATAAATCATTTTCTTCCAAAACCTCAAAGTTCATAAATGACAAATCCTTTAATACTTAACCACCAACAAAATTAAATCCATACAATTATAAATACATGCTTTAGATGACCACAAGGAGAAATACATCACAAAAATGAGCTTACCTTCAAGAAATGATAGAAGATGGTGAAGAGATGAGCTCAAAATCTCAAAGGGTGAATAGTATTCTTCTTTCCTTTTCCTCTTCTCTTCTTTTCCTCCTTTCTGGCTGATATTTCTTGTGTGAGAAAGAGGGATTTCGGTTGGGGCTGAGTAAGGGGGAGAGAGAGAGATGTATCAAGTTGATATAGGTCAAGGGTTTAGGGCTTAGGTGCGTTAAGGTAGGTCCGTAGCTTGGGAAAAGTCAAGAATGGTCGTTTTAGGCGCGAGATGCTCATTCCGGTTGAAATTTCGGAATTTAAATGATCTTAGAAAATTTTGAGGTTTGTTCCATCGGATCCAAATCGTCGATACCAGTCCAATGGAGGTGACGGAACTCGATTCCAAGTTCCCGAGCTCAAGATATCACACACGGAACCAAAGGTCCGCTAATTGCTCGTTAGCCACCGTTTTGGTTCCAAAACTCAAAATAAATTCAAAACTCAAACAGAAGAATCTGGAAACATAAAACGAGCAAAAAAATATGATCATAATACTCATAATTCAATCATACCAAGTTTTCACGAAAAACGGAAATCAAATCCAATAGAAACGACACTCAAACACAATCACCTAGGCATAAACGTTTCAAGAATTCATTTTCAAAATTAACTAATAAGAGAAATAATAGTTGAAATTATACGAGATTAATTTAATTCCACATATTGATAAACATATACGTCATACTTGAATAACGGAAAAACCGGAGCGCTACAGGTGACAAATAAAAACAACGACCTGGCTAGGCTGTACCAAATAAATCACACTGCCAAAACATGGTCCGGAAGCAATAATTAAGCATGACTTTCAATAATGGCTATAAGCCCAATAATTCCATAACATAATTATAGTCCAACATGCATCCTAACAACGGGTTCAACTAAACATGCAACCTGTCCCGAATCAATAATCAAAATTCATAATTGGGACATAGGCCCAAATACATAAAGGAATTACAATTAAATCATAATAATGTACAATGAGACTCTAGTGTACAAGTGACTCGACAAGAGAATTAAAACTCGACCTCCGCCTAGCAAAACCTACAAGAAACTGAAAAAAGTGGGAAAGAGGGGGTCATTCTCTAGAAGACTGAGTGAGCAGGAGCGATACGTATATATAGAACATGCACAGGCAAGCTATAAATCCCTAGCAAGGTTTTATATGAAATTAGTTCCGGCGAGGGGCAAAAAGATAGATAAGCAATACTCGGACTTTACGACTAATTCAAATTAAATCCTTTAAGTTTATAATTTATGATAATCATAATAGCTCAGCGAGTGGGTGTGCATAATTCTCCAACCAAACTCCGACCGTGTACAATGAACATGACTTAATACTTTGAATACGTGATCATGCAATACATAATAATACATGCGAGCAATAAACATGAGACTTGATCGTTTGGGCAATCCGTGTCCCGGCATTCCCGCACGGTGCATAACATAATAACATAAACATGAACATGATCATTAAACATTTTCCAACCTTCTCCCTCTGTAATAGTCGGCCCTGCTGACCCGAACCATTTAATAATAATAATATCGAGATGGGGGCTCATGACTCCTACCCGTTCCTTCGATGGGTTAACCATCGGCTCAAGAACAACTCACCTGCCACACTACACGGTCGCATGAGAGATTCTCAATGGGTACTTTGTGCAATGTCTGATCTATACGTCGGCCCGATGCTGAACCGGTCTCCATTCACACATTTCCCCTGGGCCTAATAACATTATCAAGTCATGAGATATCATAATATATTTCGTAATTCTTAAGGAAATATTTACTCGATAAAGATTTACTCAATGACTCCATTTTAATCCGATCAGCTTCTTTGCCCAATATTTTCTTCCACCATTTCCATAATTTCTTCATGCTTCCATGAACCTCGATATTCGAACATACAATACAAACTCAACTCTTTTAGAAAACTTGGAAGGTTGAATTCGTATGTGTCTTTGAACTAAACGTCGAGGGTGTTGTCTCTATTTCCTCCTTCCATTTTATAGATTTGATTCTTAATTATTTCTCGAACTTGCCTTCTTATTCACTTAGGTACCTATCCTCCTTACCCACTTCTCAAAGTTTTCCTTAACCTTAACGGTCTTCAAGTGCCAAAATATTCCAACTTATTCCTTGTGACTTGAGTAAGGTCCCCTGACTTATAAAATCTTACATTTCCGCCATTCCTACTAAAAGCACTTCCTTAACACAACCGATAGTTCAAATTTATTCCCTATACGTGCTCTGCCCCTTAAAGTTTTCACTTGGCTTATTGAACTTGGTCTATATTCAATTTGAGGGGATAGGTTAGGATAGAATCCATACACCTCTCTTTTCCTATTCCCACTCTAATTCTCAGACTTTCCAAAATTTTCTTTGCATCTTCGTATGGTTCGTAATCCGAGAACCATTCTTAACCCAAATATGACTCGTACAAAATGGCATGTGAAGCATAGGGTGAAAAGACATCCTATCAAGTAAACACTAAACTATGCATGTCGGGTAAGAATGTTCGATGCATGTAGCATATTTACAACAACCAAAGTATACATCATATTTGAGCAATTACTTCAATTAAATGAATATAAAACGAGATTTAAAATAATTAATATGATGTATGATGCATGTGCCAAGGATGCGACTACCTTTCACCGTAGTGGGAATCTTTATTTTGGTAATCGATCTTTTGTTCTCAAATTCGTTGATCAACTCTTGCTTACCCACGGTCTTCTAACTCCCTTGATTCTTCTTGCATCTACTCGTGTTCCCAAAATCCGAATGCCTTGTTGAGCTCCAATTCTTTTACCCCAAAACACATCAAGGCTTAAATTTCTCCCAAGACGGTTCCAAGTTTCTTTTTTTGTTCCTTGTATCGCTTCTACGAGATTCCTTGATCCAAAGTTGTCACGTAAGCCCAATCCTTCTACCTTCATGAAGCCGAACATTTGAGTCTTTACTAATTCCGATTCCTTCGTTAAAATATTTTCCATGGTCCGGAATTTTGTGATTCTTAAACCCAAATTCTTCTTGATCAAAATCTCCTTGACTTATCTCCTATGAATTCAAATCGGTTGGATAGCTCGTCCCCAAATGTTTACACTTGAGCACATAATTTCCTTCCAAAAGCCTTTTGCCTTTCTTTATCGTTTCCCTTTGTTGCTCCATATCTTCCATGAGGTTGTATCTACCGCGTTGATTGGCTTTCTCTAACTCTTCCAAATTCGACTTCCAATGGCTTGATTTATTTGAAAGTCCTTCTTTGATGATTTGTTTTCCTCGCCATCCATTGACCCTATTGTCTATTGAATCTTCTTGAGTTTTTCATCCTTTTCCACCGACCTAAGCTTTGAGCCATAACATTTTCAAGATTTTCCTCGCTTTATTCTTGAGTTAGATGATCCCATTGCATCCGGTTATATAATCTTATTCATTCCACTCCGGTCCGACCATCAAACTTGAATATCCATTTGGGTACCTTGACTTATTTCTTTCTCCCAGATCTCTTCTATTTCAAAATTATAATTCTTCTTACCTCGAACTCCATTTCTCGGTCCTTGAGTTCAATTCGGTTCACTTCATTTAGCCCTCAAGATTCTCTTCCTTAGTCTTATCATAAAAATCACCAATCACCCGAATTCTTCTAACTCCCCGGACCCTTCTTCATTCACCCATGTCCATAAAGAATACTTGTAGTATACGGTTGTTATTTTGAAAATTTGTCCGTGGTTTGATGTTGTGATAGCAACCTATAATTCACAACTCAATTCAAATATAAATGCATGCAAGTTATTCTATGTATATGTCACATAATTAACACCAAAAACACGCATGGATGCAAAATGCAACACATAATTCACCAAAATTTAAATATCAGCATATAATTCATCAAATTTTCCAATAATACATGCTCGTGATCAATGCGATGTGTACGTTGACATGTTGTTCCTAAATCGTTCGACCTATACTTGACGCGACACAACTCTAGAGACCCCTATTTTGTAACTGGGCTCTAATACCACCTTAGGATGTAGCTCCCACGACGATAGGCACCACATCCCCTGCAACATAAGTCTAGTCCACACATGAAATGGATTGTCCAAGCATGAACCGGACTCATGGCGAATGGGTGACAAATAAAAACAACGACCTGGCTAGGCGGAATCTAACCCTGTACCAAATAAATCACACTGCGAAAACATGGTGCGGAAGCAATAATTAAGCATGACTTTCAATAATAGCTATAAGCCCAATAATTCCATAACATAATTAAAGTCCAACATGCATCCTAACAACGGGTTCAACTAAACATGCAACCTGTCCCGAATCAATAATTAAAATTCATAATTGGCACATAGGCCCAAATACATAAAGGAATTACAATTAAATCATAATAATGTATAATAGGACTCAAGTGTACAAATGACTCGACAAGAGAATTAAAACTCAACCTCCGCCTAGCAAAACCTGCAACAAACTAAAAAAAGTGGGAAAGAGGGGTCAGTCTCTAGAAGACTGAGTGAGCAGGAGCGATACATATATATAGAACATGCACAAGCAAGTCATAAAGCCCTAGCAAGGTTTTAGGTGAAATTAGTTCCCGCGAGGGGCAAGAAGATAGATAAGCAATGCTCGGACTTTACGACTAATTCATATTAAATCCTTTAAGTTTATAATTCATGATAATCATAATAGCTCGACGAGTGAGCGTACATAATTCTCCAACCAAACTCCGACCGTGTACAATGAACATGACTTAATACTTTGAATACGTGATCATGCAATACATAATAATGCATGCGAACAACAAACATGAGACTTGATCGTTTGGACAATCCGTGTACCGGCCTTCCCACACGGTGCATAACATAATAACATAAACATGAACATGATCATTAAACATTTTCCAACCTTCTCCCTCCGTAATGGTCGGGCCTACAGACCCGAACCATTTAATAATAACAATATCGAGACGGGGCTCATGACTCCTACCCGTTCCTTCGATGGGTTAACCATCGGCTCCAGAATAACTCACCTTCCACTCTACACGGTCGCATGAGAGATTCTCAATGGGTACTTTGTGCAATGGCTTAGCTATACGTCGACCCCGATACCGAACCGGTCTCCATTCACACATGTCCCCTGGGCCCAATAACATGTGCATGATCAATGTGCATAATCTAGCCAAAACATTATCAAGTTATGAGATATCATAATACATTTCGTAATTCTTGAGGAAATATTTGCTCGATAAAGATTTACTCAATGACTCCATTTTAAAATCAATATATATATACTTTAGGTTTTTGGCCAAAACATATCACATAAGGGTTGTAGGGATTTCATACATAACTAGAACGAAAACACCCTCACTTGGATGACGATGAAACAAGGATACGAGTTATACCGGGTGCCTATTTGATAATGATATCTCCGCCCTGGAGATAAACTATACAAGAAGGGAAACAATGTGTACTCGTGAGAAAATGACTCAATATGAGACCAACTAAGACGCACGGCATTGGTATGAGGTGATATTTCATGTGTGACATTCAATTAACATATCAGAGATGCAATTAAACTTAAAGAGGTCATGTATTCATGCCATTTAATCAAATTAATTCATTTCATGTAAGGCACGGAGTTAACAATCAATTTTAAACAATTAAAAATCAAAGAGTGTCAAATAATAACATAATTATCAATTAATTAAGCACATAATTCATACAATTCACATACGGGAGCCAAGGAAGTGAAAGGAATGCAATATGATGGGTTTTAGTGAAGTTTGGCAAAAACGGACAATTTTCGAAAATGCGCAAACTGTGGTAAAACAAGAATATCTTAAGTTCTAGAAGTTGAAATTGGGTTTTGTTTATTGGATATGAAAGTACACACACAGACATTTAAAATGTTATATGGCTCGAATCGTGGTTCAAAGCGAGGAGAAAATAGTGTAAGCTCGAAGTTTGGTGAATGAAGATTCCCGGTAAAGTGGTGACACCAAATTGAATTGATTATAACTCACAAACTAGAAATGATATTGAGGTGATTCCAATCGGAGAGTGTTCTAGACTTCAAGAGATTTCTGTGGGTTCACAAATCAGATCAATCGGAGTTTGTATGAGGGAGAAACGCCCCTTTGAAAATTTGTCTGAAAGTAGAAATGGGTTCTTAAAAAGGCTCGGATGAGGCAGTAGCTTTTTTATACGGGCGTTTGGTGAATGAATAGGTATCCAAACACCCGTTTGGGTATGGTCTGTTCGGAAAAAGGGCAGGGGATCAAATTTAGCTCTAAGGGAAGGCTCCAAATTCATCCCAAAACAACACCCCAACCAAATAACTCACAAAAACATCAAAATACATGATATGACACATATAAAATTCATTAAAACAAGTATTAATCCATGAATCTTGCCACAAAATTCAAACCCACATATATACAAATATATACACAAATATATATATAAACATATACCTTGGAAGGAAATGAAGGAATGGAAGAATCAAATGATGGAGATGATGAAGATGATGATTATGTCTTGATTCCTCCTTCTCCTTCATCTTGCTTGGATCAAAAATGGAGATGTATGTGTGTGAAGGGTTTGAGAGAAAGAGAGAGGTGTGTCCGTGTGTTAGAGATTTAGTGTGTGGATGTGTTCTTGTATATATGTGTATATAATTATATGATATAATTATGTATGTATATGTATGTATAAAGTGAAATAAAGATATTATGTCTATGATATATATATAAATGCATTACTTATAGTTATATATTGTGATTGTGTGAGTATGTAAATATATGGTATATATATAAATATTCATGTTTCACAATGTAGGCATGAAAAACATATATATGATATCACTTATTTTTATGAAATTAGTTTCAAGTGTATATATATGTATAAGTATATAGAAAATATGATATACTTATGAAATGAAATGGAATATGTATAAGTTAAAAGAGAATTTATGAAACGATTATGAATGAATAATATGAAATACTTTTGAAGTGGCTAGCGAACAAAATTCATATATTTCACCTAATTCGATTAGGTCAAATAATTCAAGTAAGGTTATCAAATAATAACGCATGCAAGTACGAGATTAAATAAATAATTAACCTAACTCTCAAAAATTCACACGTGCGGCGCGCGCACATGTACGATGAAAACACGGGGCGTTACATTTATATGAACCTTAAGCTTATGAATGCATATGGTATGCTATTATATGAAATAATATGAGTTTATTTGACATGATATGAGTCTTATTCTTGAATTATTTGCGTGATATTTGCTCCAATATGCCTAAGTATGAACTTATATGAAGTGCATTATATCATTTGCATCTATATGCATTAGCTGAGCATTTCTATGGTTCATGTGGAGTCTTAGCCTTGTTTCTTGTGTTTAGATTGTTCGAAGGGAGTTGCTCGTGGGGTGCTTTGAGTTGTTCGTTCGTTTTGTTCGTCAAGGCGAGATTTTAGATTTGTTATAGTTAATTCGACCTACAACCCTATATGCTCGTTTTCAAGCCCGCATGCGATTATACTATTACATTTATTACTTTGTCATACGATTAAATGTTTTGAATTATATGTACGAGCATACGTAAGCTTGAAATTGTTTTGCAACGAAGCTATGCTCCAAACCATGTACTTTCAAGCTAGCTAAGGATTAGGATGACATGGAGAGGTACATCTATAGCATACACTAAGTTGCAAGGTAAGGTATGTCTGATAAGGTACGTAACTTACGATATGTATGTTCGAGCGAGTTATGTTATGATTTAGTATGGTATGATTTGTTCGTTTTGATGGGCCTCTGAGATGTGAGTAAGGGAGACCCGGGATGGCCATGGGCTTGCCGGTTATCACCCCTGTACACATTCTCCTGTTTGGTAGGATCACCTCTGAACCCACTAGGAGATTAGTGGGGAATGGAATCCTCGGGCATGAGCGTCATGAAACTCACGACCCACACATAATGTAATAGATGGCTAAGGTCGCGCAACCCTTCCATCACCCAAAGAAGGTTGGTATTGTAGCAACCGAGCGTAAGGTACCACATCCCCCGCACCGAGACCCGACCCGTATATGAAATGGAAGTCCATACACGTGCCAAATCCACGGCGAACGGGGACACAACACACACGCTATGCTAGGCGGGACTAACCCTTAAACCAATCAACTCAAGATAATATAAAATCAGAGTTAAAGTAAAACGCGGAAGCAAGAACGACATAGCATATATATGTTGGAAAACACGAATCAGAAAGCAGCGAAATTTAAAAAATTTTCCCAACAAAAGGACCTTGGACTCGCAATCGTGTAACCAAATTCGTAGAGACAGAAAACTTACTTTTCTTTTGTTCTTTCTTGAATCGTTTCAAGCCACCCAAGAACGCTCTTCTCGCGGCTTGATCCCCTCTCCTTGGTAAAGCTCGAATCTTCAAACTTCTAACTTGAAGTCTCTAGAGAAAGTCCACCAACTTGATCACAATCTAACTAGTAAGGATGCTAGTTCTCTAGTTAGTGTTTAGGCTTAACCTATGGTTTATTTAATCTTGGAGAAAGGAAGGTGTTCAACACATGAACCAAAAGAATTGCCAATTAGCTCTAAAGGGGAGCAGAGCTCCCCTATATATAGGAAAGGGAGAGGGACGACCGAACCTATTCCTTGTTAGACAAGGATTTGGTTCCTCTCTCTCCTATTACTTGATCATCAAGTATTTTCCAACTTTGACTTTGAATTCTAATTCAAGTCAACTTTTAAGAGAGCTAAAAATATCCAAACTATTTTTGGATAATTTTATACTTTATTTATTATAAAATAAATAACTTATTTTTATCTAATTAATTAATTTGTAATTAATTAACTAGATTATTTTCTCCAAAATAAGACTTTCTTTTTAATTCGAAATTAAACCAAAGTCTATTAAATAATTAACACATTTAATTATTTAATACATATATATATAATATATATATATTCACACGTGTGTGACATGTGTCACAGTGACACGTGTCACTCACGTGAGCCACACGTGTGATTTCACACGTGTGGAACCCTCTTGGCCCGATTAACTCGTTTAATCATTTTAAAGCCTCAACTCATGTAACCAAGTTGTTGTGTGTGACCCTCTAGGTTCTCAATTCAATGAGCAGTGACCCTAATTAATTAATTCACTAATTAATTAATCAGTCCACAGATTAAACGACCATAGTCTAGCAACAGGTGTTTAACCCCTAGCTGAATTGGAATGTTCGGATTCGACAGAACCTTTAAGTCATTGATTCATGCGAGATACAATTCTCCTACTTACTATCTCTCAACCATGATCTAGGGTAAGGGAATAATCAAAACCCTAATAATCCGGTCTTAAAGTTAAGTGCATTTCATATCCATTTGATCTCAATCCAAGAAACCCTTTTCTTGATGTCTTGATCTACTGCCTTGGCCAAGGACTCCATATGGCATATGAATGAGTTACACAATAAGAGATCACCTTGGAAATGCAAGTGTAGGTCCTTTCTTGATTCTCATTCACTTTCATGAATCACTTGTGCAGCCCCAGCATAAGCCTTGAATCAGTTGTCTAAGGCGACACCCTTTAAAGCTTATACCTAAGAGTACAGAGTTAACTCATAAAGTGACAAGGAACCTCAAGTCTAAGGATCAATTAATCACATCAATGACTCGTGAGATATTTCCTAATCTGGAAGTTTCCATTTCCTGAAATAGAAACTTCCTTTCCCATTTAGGAATGTTCTCACACGGGGCACCTCAGTGAACTTACTTATTAAAGTAGGCACCCTCATGTATCACGCACGTATCAACTATACACTTTACACCTCCATGAAACAAGGTGGTCCTTCTTAAGGGCGTGATCCCACAAGCAATCCTTAGAGGAGTCAGGTTGACACTCCCACTGTCTGCAGGACTCATTGGCTTGGAGTATTTTACTAATCATGACTTCTGTGATATAGGGCTCGTTTCATGAACCATTTCACCTAAATGGTAGAGTCCTAAAGTCATCAGGATTAGGGGAGTTCTCATACATGCACAGCTAAAATAAACACATACCAAACAAGAGCATATAAAGAAGTGTTGCCTCAATTCGTTATTTTATTCAAAGATTGTCTGTGATTACAATAAGGAAAAGCACAAAGCGGATATACAATCGGCTTTTAGGGCACTATTCCTAACAATCTCCCACTTGCCCATCAAAGCCATTCTAAAGCTACTCTAAGTCCCATCTTCTGAAGATGACCTTGGAAAGCTTCTCGACTAAGGGGTTTAGTAAGTGGATCTGCCACGTTCTCTGCTGATGTGACCCTCTCAATTTGCACATCTCCTCTTTTGATAATATCACGGATTAGGTGATACTTCCTCATAATGTGCTTGGTCCGTTGGTGAGATCTTGGTTCTCTTGCTTGAGCAACCGCCCCAGTGTTGTCACAAAACACAGTAATGGGGTCTTTCATGCTAGGAACAACATTCAACTCTTGAATGAAGTTTCTAATCCAAACACCTTCCTTAGCTGCATCATTTGCAGCTAAGTATTCGGCCTCAGTGGTCGAATCTGCAGTGGTTGTTTGCTTGGAACTCTTCCAACTCACTGCTCCGCCGTTTAGGCAGAAAATGTATCCTGACATTGACTTAAAATCATCTAAGTCTGATGCAAAGCTTGCATAGCAGTATCCTTCGACAGTAAGATCTTTCTGACCTCCGTAAACTAAGAATAAATCTTTAGTACTTTTCAAGTACTTAAGAATATTCTTCACGGCAGCCCAGTGACCATCTCCAGGGTCAGATTGGAAACGACTTGTCACACTAAGTGCATAAGCTACATCCGGTCGAGTACATAACATTGCATACATTATGCTACCTATTGCTGACGCATAAGGTGTATGAGTCATTCTCTCCTTCTCAAGGTTAGTCTTAGGACACATCTTCTTTGAAAAACATGTTCCTACACTCATAGGAAGGTTCTTAACCTTTGCTGACTCCATATTGAATCTCTTCAATACTTTGTCAATGTACATCGACTGTGATAGTCCTATTAACCTTCTAGATCTATCTCTACAGATTTTAATTCCAAGGATATAGGACGCATCACCATGATCTTTCATCTCGAATTGGTTCGATAACCATAACTTAGTCACTTTCATGTCATCCATCGAATTCCCAATAAGAAGGATGTCATCAACATAAAGTACTAAGAATTGCACTGAGGTCTCCAATTCCTTTCTATACACACATGATTCATTCGAAATTTGCATGAAGCCAAACGCTTTGACTGATTCATCAAATCGAATGTTCCAATTCCTAGAAGCCTGTTTCAATCCATAGATTGATCTTTGGAGTTTGCAAACCTTTTGCTCACTCCCACTGAATGTGAAACCTATGGGTTGCTCCATATAAATGTCTTTGTCAATGTCACCATTGAGAAAGGCAGTTTTCACATCCATTTTCCATATCTCATAGTCATAATATGCAGCAATGGCAAGCATGATTCGAATGGACTTTTGCATTACAACTGGTGAAAAGGTTTCGTCAAAGTCCACGCCGGGTCTTTGAGTGAATCCTTTTGCAACCAGTCTTGCTTTGTAGGCTGCAATGCTTCCATCAACTCCAAGCTTTCTCTTAAAGATCCATTTGCAACCTATGGGTTTGACCCCATCAGGCAAATCTACCAAGGTCCAAACTTGGTTGGAGTTCATGGAATCCATTTCGGATTTCATGGCTTCTATCCACTGTTCAGAGTCAGAATCTGAAAGTGCCTCCTCATATGTTGAAGGATCATTATCCTTTTGAGAGATTTCATAGAAGAATCCATACCATCTCTCCGGCTGTCTAGGAGTGCGTTCAGAACGCCTTAGAGGAGGATTTACATTTGTATCGAAATTCGTGATTGGTTGTGGTTGATCAGTAGGGGACGTTTCTTCAGTGGGTGGCGTGGGGTTACTTTGTACTTCTTCTAATTCTATGATCTTGCCTTTCTTTTCTTTAAGGAACGGTTCCTCAAGAAAAGTGGCATTTTTGGAAACAAACACCTTTTGCTCAGATTGATCATAGAAGTAGTATTCTATGGATTCCTTAGGATAACCTACAAAGTAGCATAAGTTAGAACGAGATTCTAACTTATCTCCCACTGTCCTCTTCACGTAAGCAGGACAACCCCAAATTCTTAAGTAAGAATAGCTAGGGATTTTACCATGCCACATTTCATGGGGCGTTTTAGGGACTGACTTAGAGGGAACTAGATTCAAAATCTTTGCTGCACTTTCTAGGGCATAACCCCAGAAAGAAGGTGGTAAGTCAGTGAAACTCATCATGGAACGAACCATATCAAGTAAGGTTCGATTCCTTCTCTCAGAAACTCCATTAAGCTGAGGAGTTCCCGGAGGAGTCCACTGAGAGATAATCCCATTATCTTTGAGATGATTAAGGAATTCTTCACTAAGATATTCACCTCCTCGATCAGATCGAAGTGCTTTGATCTTGTGACCAGTTTGGTTCTCAACCTCCTTTTGAAATTCTAAGAATTTCTCAAAAGCTTCAGATTTATACTTCATTAAGTATACATAACCATACCGATTAAAGTCATCAGTAAAGGTTATGAAATACTGATGATTGTTTCTAGTGCTTACACTAAGCGGTCCACAAACATCAGTATGGATCAAATCCAAAACCTTAGTGGCACGTTCCACAGTTCCTTTAAAAGGAAATTTGGACATTTTTCCTTTGAGACAGGATTCGCAAGAAGTTAACTCTTTGAGATCATTTTCAGAGAATGATCCTAAAGTGTTTATCTTGCTAGTTCTGTTTTTGGAAATGTGTCCTAATCTAGCGTGCCATAAGGGAGCTGAAACTTTGTCATCTCTCTTACGCTTTGTTTCTCGTTGTATATTCATAATATTGATATCTTGAGTTAGGTAAAGTCCATTACTTAGAGTACCGATGTGAACGGAAGAGTTGTTCCGTTTGATAAAATATTTACCATTCTTAATATAAGTTTCATAACCTTCACAATCTAATATTGGAACTGAAATTATATTACGAATAATGCTCGGTACATAAAGGACTTTATTTAAGACTAACTCAAAACTACCTAAATCTAATCTAATTGTGCCTAAAGCTCGAGCTTCAACGTTTGAGCCATCGCCGATCTTCAAGACACATTCTCCTTCTTTGAGTTGTTGGACTTCACTTAGCATCTGTACATCATTACAGATATGAGTTCCACAACCGGTATCAAGTACCCAAGAACTAGAATTAATAGAAAGATTTATTTCAACGAGAAAGATACCTTTCTTTAGAGTAGCCTTGTACTCTGGGCAGTTTCTCCTCCAATGTCCCGCTTTGCCACAATGGAAGCAAGCATCCTCTTTCTGATCACGCTTCTTCTTTTGGGCCTTTCCCTTCGAAATGCCACCAGTGGGCCTAAGGGGTTTCTTCTTCTTCTTCTGGGCTTTCTTGCCCTTACCTTTAGAAGGCCCAGAAGAGGAAGATGGAGCATTCACCATCAAAACCTTATTGTCCTTCTTGATCGTGCTTTCAGCAGTCACAAGCTGACTAATCAGCTCAGCTACAGTAGCACCAGCATGATTCATGTTGAAGTTAAGGACAAATGGGTTGAATGATGGTGGGAGCGAAGCTAGCAACAAATCCACTGAAAGCTCATCTTTCAGTGGCATGTCCATGGAAGCGAGTTTCTCAGTAAGGGCAAGAAACTTGAGTACATATTCATGGACACTTGAACCTTCCCTCATTCTCAAGTGGAACAATTCCTTTGAAGTGTTATACCTTGTAACACGTTCATGAGTGCGGTAAAGTTGCTCTAAGTGGTCGTAAATCTCCCAAGCGAATTCCATTGCCTCATGTTGCCTTTGCAAGTCCGGAGACATGTTAGCCAACATAAGGCAACGGGCTTGGAGATTATCATCCTTCCACTTCTGAATCGCATCCCGCTCGGCCCGAGTGGGAGCCTCCCCTTCGGGACTTGGCTCCCCTTCGAAGAGAACTTAAGTTCTCTTCTCAGAATCTAAAATGATTTTTAGATTCCTCAGCCAATCAGAATAGTTGGGACCAGTCAACTTGTTTGACTCGAGGATCGATACAAGAGGGTTTTTGGTTGCCATTTCAAAACACGTAGAGAATCACAGAATCTACGACCTAAATGGTAAAACAGAGAACTAGTGAGCATGCTGAATTATAACGATATACAAAAGATAAGGTCTTTAATCTATTATAGCTCCCACTGTTTTTCAAAGATCTGTAATTCCTAAAGATCTAAGAGGAACACGTTTCCCAGTGGGTACTAAGATCCTAGGCATTTCACCTCGAACCCACGACTCGCGGACATTCTCAGTAAGAACCCTAGGTAGGTACAACTTACCAATTCTAACACCTTTAGAACTCTTAGTAATTGTTTTTGCATCACCTATCTTTCAATACGGACCCATGACTCGTGCGACATCCATATTTACTTAGGCGTTAAGCTAGACCCATCAATCATAAGATCATGACCAAAACTTAGTTCGAACGACCCACGACTCGCGGACATCGCCCTTGCTAAAATCGATCTTGAAATATTGATCATTTAAAATGATCAATTTGGTAACTAAGAACTAATAAGCTCCACTAGCTATCCCACAACTCGCGGACAATAACTTGCTTTACTTACTAAACTTAAAACCTATTGATGGAATGCTAGGAATTTAATTCAAAATTTGCATCTCGAATTAAATACCTATTTGTTCAAAATTAGCTTAATATTTAATGGGAATTTTCGAATCAACCGGAGAGTTGTCCGGTTCGACCTCACCAACATATATGTTATCCAATTTTATTAGTCTTGATTAATGCAAGTACACTTAAATGCATTTCAAACAAGCACATAAACAGATAACATGTCCTAGCATGATACTAACATGTAATGATCATGGGTTCTCCCTATCTTATGCGTGATATCTGGGAGCCACTCCACAATCACAAGTTCTAACATATATGCCACATAAACAGTTCAAATCACATAAGGGAAAGCGGTAACAAAATACGAGCCCTATCTCTATTACATTTAACAATTGAGATTCCCCTCCCTAACATTTTGAGGGGTCTTCACTTATGGCCTCCTTGTTACTTGAATGTGGTCCATCTTACTCCATGGGTGCATTGTCTCCAAAATGAAAATAAAACCTCACCACCTATCTCTACTCTCAAATTACAATAAAAAGAAAAAGACATAAAGTAATAAGGCTCAATCTTCATATTGGCCTTAGACAATTACACGGGGCATACCCCGCCTCAAAAACAGTAATATGGAAAGCCACATAATAAATCACATAACAGTACGCACATAAGTGAGGCTCCAACCTCAATTGAAAAACGCAACTATAGGGCTCCAACCCCAATTTAAACCATCCATGTGCATAAATTAAAACCATACATAGATCTAAACCCATGGTCACCTAACATGCTTTTGCGAGACTTTAAATTTAGCCAATAAATTAAAATTCCCGTTTCAAGTCCTAATGAATTAAAACACGACTTAGATGCAATTCTTGTTCAAGAGCCTTTTCAATAAAACCCGAAAAACCAACAAACCAATAAAATTCCAATTAATTTCCAAAATCAATAATTTTATTCTTTCATTATTTTCAGAAAATAAAATTTGTAATTTTTCCAATGTTCAAATCGCTTAAATTTCTAAAATCTCAATTTAATCAATTATTTCAAAAATAATTCAAATTTAATAAATAAAATTTTCAGAAAAATTAAATCGGGATTGGATTGGACTAAACACGAAAATCAAGATCGCGAAACGAAGTGCCCGGAACGGACTTCACGTCCGCCCGAGACCAAGCCCGGCTGACGCACAACATCGCGCGCTCGGACGCGCACGCCAGCGCTACGCACAGCCGGCAGCGTAAGCTGCCAGCGTGCGCGCGCATGGCGCGCATCCTTGCGCGCGTCGCGCACATCAGCTGGGCGAGGCGGGCGGCCGCGACCGGGAGGCTCCCGCGCGGTTGCGGGAGGTGCAGGCGGGCTCGCCTAGGCGCGTGCCTAGGCGCTGGCGGACGACAGTGGCGGGCAGTCCCGCGCGGTTGCGGGATTGCTGGGCTGGCGGGCGCGCGGGCCTGGCGTGCTACGCCTTAGCACGTCCAGGCTCGCGTTTTCATAACGCGATTTCGTGTTTCGTATTTTTAGTTCAAAAACCAAAACAATCCAAAATTCAAAAACACGAATTAAATTAATTTCTATCAAAACGGGTTTCCGAAAACACAATTTAAGAAAACAGTTTCAAAAATTCAAGAAAAATTACAGTTTCGTATTTCAGGCTTTCTAAAAGAACTCATGAATACCTAATTCGCATCTAAGCCTAAGAATTTCTACCAAATTCAGAATAATGGAGACGAATCAGAAACACGATTAACGAGGTGGCTCTGATACCACTTGTTGGAAAACACGAATCAGAAAGCAGCGGAATTTAAAAAATTTTCCCAACAAAAAGACCTTGGACTCGCAATCGTGTAACCAAATTCGTAGAGACAGAAAACTTACTTTTCTTTTGTTCTTTCTTGAAGCGTTTCAAGCCACCCAAGAAAGCTCTTCTCGCGGCTAGATCCCCTCTCCTTGGTAAAGCTCGAATCTTCAAACTTCTAACTTGAAGTCTCTAGAGAAAGTCCACCAACTTGATCACAATCTAACTAGTAAGGATGCTAGTTCTCTAGTTAGTGTTTAGGCTTAACCTAGGGTTTATTTAATCTTGGAGAAAGGAAGGTGTTCAACACATGAACCAAAAGAATTGCCAATTAGCTCTAAAGGGGAGCATGAGCTCCCCTATGTATAGGAAAGGGAGAGGGACGGCCGAACCTATTCCTTGTTGGACAAGGATTTGGTTCCTCTCTCTCCTATTACTTGATCATCAAGTATTTTCCAACTTTGACTTTGAATTCTAATTCAAGTCAACTTTTAAGAGAGCTAAAAATGTCTAAACTATTTTTGGATAATTTTATACTTTATATTTTATAAAATAAATAACTTATTTTTATCTATCTAATTAATTCGTAATTAATTAACTAGATTATTTTCTCCAAAATAAGACTTTCTTTTTAATTCGAAATTAAACCAAAGTCTATTAAATAATTAACACATTTAATTATTTAATACATATATATATAATATATATATATTCACACGTGTGTGACACGCGTCACAGTGACACGTGTCACTCACGTGAGCCACACGTGTGATTTCACACGTGTGGAACCCTCTTGGCCCGATTAACTCGTTTAATCATTTTAAAGCCTCAACTCATGTAACCAAGTTGTTGTGTGTGACCCTCTAGGTTCTCAATTCAATTAGCAGTGACCCTAATTAATTAATTCACTAATTAATTAATCAGTCCACAGATTAAACGACCATAGTCTAGCAACAGGTGTTTAACCCCTAGCAGAATTGGAATGTTCGGATTCGACAGAACCTTTAAGTCATTGATTCATGCGAGATACAATCCTCCTACTTACTATCTCTTAACCATGATCTAGGGTAAGGGAATAATCAGAACCCTAATAATCCGGTCTTAAAGTTAAGTGCATTTCATATCCATTTGATCTCAATCCAAGAAACCCTTTTCTTGATGTCTTGATCTACTGCCTTGGCCAAGGACTCCATATGGCATATGAATGACTTACACAATAAGAGATCACCTTGCAAATGCAAGTGTAGGTCCTTTCTTGATTCTCATTCACTTTCATGAATCACTTGTGTAGCCCCAGCATAACCCTTGAATCAGTTGTCTAAGGCGACACCCCTTAAAGCTTATACCTAAGACTACAGAGTTAACTAATAAAGTGACAAGGAACCTCAAGTCTAAGGATCAATTAATCACATCAATGACTCGTGAGATATTTCCTAATCTGGAAGTTTCCATTTCCTGAAATAGAAACTTCCTTTCCCATTTAGGAATGTTCTCACACGGGGCACCTCAGTGAACTTACTTATTAAAGTAAGCACCCTCATGTATCACGCACGTATCAACTATACACTTTGCACCTCCATGAAACAAGGTGGTCCTTCTTAAGGGCGTGATCCCACAAGCAAGCCTTAGAGGAGTCAGGTTGACACTCCCACTGTCTGCAGGACTCATCGGCTTGGAGTATTTTACTAATCATGACTTATGTGATATAGGGCTCGTTTCATGAACCATTTCACCTAAATGGTAGAGTCCTAAAGTCATCAGGATTAGGGGAGTTCTCATATATGCACAGCTAAAATAAACGCATACCAAACAAGAGCATATAAAGAAGTGTTGCCTCAATTCGTTATTTTATTCAAAGATTGTCTGTGATTACAATAAGGAAAAGCACAAAGCGGATATACAATCGGCTTTTAGGGCACTATTCCTAACAATATACAGTGAGCCACCAAGCTCCAAAAATAGATATACAAAAGCATTCAAATATTCAACGGCACTCACGGCCTACAAATCATGACGCTCCATGCTATACTATGATCATATACAAAATATCAATAAGAGTATGAATATATGAGACTGAAAAGAAGTGCTAAACATAAATGCACGGCCTAGACGACTTGTATTCCCGCCTAGCACTCCTATACCTGCACAAAACACTGAAAACAACCGGGTTCAGTCTAAAAGAGACTGGTGGGTATAAAACGGGGCATAAGATATAATATCGCATAAATTAAACACATACATGCAAGCCCTAATCTCGTGTGAAGTTTGATAAGAATTTCCCAAGTGGTTAAAACAAAAGAAAACATCAATGGGAATACGACGTTCATATTCATTCATAATTGTCATAAGGGTTTATGGCCCCGCGAGTGGGCGTGCACAATCTCCAACCTACTCCTCGTCTAATCATAATCAATTATTCAATCATTCATTATCATACATAAATCTTTTGTGCTCATACATAACATGATCATAATCATTCATATACACCTTCTTCCTCCGGGTGGTGGACGGGTTTGCAAGGCCCGACCACCGAAACATATCAATGTGGCTACGAGGTTCATGAGTCCTCAAATCCCGGTTAGCGTTTCCTCGTCAAAAACTCCTTGACGAAGTCCGTTTTGCCGTAGTTGGTTGGAACTAGTATATGGGATCCCCGTCAGCCCTTGCTTCCTCGGTTAGCCACATATACTAAGTCCCGGGGCCCGTGCAATCATAAATCATAAATATGTCTCGCCAAAACATAAGGTAGGGTTTTGTAAATAAAAGGGGTCATACGTTCGAAATCGTTTACCCAAAATGACTCGATATACATAAATAAACTATTTTGGCTTAAAACCTTTCACATAAGGGATATATCGGGTCATTTTAACTATTAGAAGAAAAACCCACCTTTCAAAGCAAAAGAAAGGCACAAGCGTCTCAATGCTCGCCCTCGTCTCCAACCAAACCCGAATCTGTGCAAAAGAAAAGGTATGAGATTCAATGACCACATATGACGCTCGGCAATGAAGTGAATATGACATGAATGCATAAATGATCATATTATATCATAAAAATGTTCATGTGCACTATTAAGGAATTTAAAACATATAATCAAACCATTCGTTCATATATTTCATTCAAATTCATAAATTCATAAATTCACAATATTCATAGCGCATATCAATTAATCCATGAATTCATTTAATAATCATAGCAAGTAATATTCATATTCACAATTAGGAATAAAATAAATAAAACGTTCAATCGATAGTCGGTAATTTAAATACGCGAAATAGAGATCAATTAATTTCCATAATTGGATTAAATCAAATAATATTTGAAATATATAATAAATATATATAATATAATAAGTATATAGTAATATATAATAACATATGTATATATATATATATATATACACGTACACACATAAACACACCCATGCATGCATTTACTATATACTAAATACATATATATATATTACATATGTAACACATTCATGCATGCAATGTACACACAAATATATATAATATATAATATATACATGCATGCAATTAATATGAAATCCATGCACACACACAATTAAACAGCCATGCATGCACAACAACACACACAACACCAATATATATACATATATACAGCAGCAGCAGCAGCAGTTCAAGGAAAACGCATAAATCAGTTCAAGAAAAACGGGGTGACACCCCCGTGTCACCTCCCAAGCCCAGACCGAGACACCCCCGTGTCTCGGTACAGCAACTCAGCCCAAGAATGCACCCCCGTTCCGCGCTGGAAAGGCGAGAATGACACCCCCGTGTCACACACCAGCAGCCTCCCCTGTTTCGACAGCAAAATGGCGCAGAAAAAGGGCAGAAATCCCAGCAAGAAATGCAGGCAACACAAGCAACATTACAAGGTATAAAATGCAACAAGAAATCATCTAGAACACACCCACAAAGCTACGAAACTGACAGCAAAAGCATGAACGAAACTCAGCAGTTGTGACAGCAACACATCCAAGCCAAAACAGAGCAAAAATCTCGAAGAAAAACAGAGCATGAAGATCTCTAACCATCCGAGCAAGTTCAGGTCACAAAGGCTACCAAATGTGCAGCAAAACAACATAAACTCAACACATAATTCAGTTCCAAAAGAGTTCAACCAAGAGGAGAAGGCATACGTGACATTCAAGTGAATTTTCTCAAGGTGTCATAAATGGTATCTCATCAATATCTCAACCACCATGAAATTAATGACCATAAATGATATGAGGATGTCAAAATAATCATTCAAGCTTGGAATCAATCAAAACCAACAAGAATCGAATGAGATCAACAAAATGCCCAAAATTCTTCATTTTCGAAAATAGCCCAGAAATTCTTGAAACCATGCTCAAATTCGTGAATGAAAGGATGGAAATGAACAGAAATGAACATATATTACAACCCTAAGCTTACCTTGTTGATTGAATGAAGTTTGGAGGAGATTTGAGCTTCAAAATCTCTAAGGAATGAAGGGTTACGGGACTGCTTGAAATTCCAGTGACTTTGGCTGAGTTTTGGGGATTGTGTGAGGATTGGTTTGGTTAGGGCATGACATATCCGGTTAGGGGGTTGAGTTAGGGATCAATAGAATCAAACCATGGTTAATTTGGTTAAATTTTGAATGAGATATGGCTATTTTTGTACCTCAAGGTCAGTTTAGTCTCCGTTTCGTTTTTCGGTTGCATTTCGGAGGTTCAAATGACTTAGGAAAAATATAAGGCTAAGTTTACTAAACTCGAATTTTCGTTACAAGTTCAGCGGAGTTGACGGAACTCGAATCCGATTTCCCGAGCTCAAGATAAAAATTTGGAACCAAGGGTACGCTAAGTGCTCGTTAGCCCCCAATTTGGTTCCTCGAAACAAATTAAATTCGTTGACATGTCCAATAAATTCGAAAACATAAACCGAGCATATAATCATGTTCATAACACATATATTTATGACATACTACAAATTCATGGCATTCCGAAGTCATTTCATATATGAACGAAGCACAAAATAAGTAACATGCTCATTTCATGCAATTCATGCATATAATATAAATTCCATGCATAATATTTAAATCAAAGTTCATGCAATTCATGCACAAATTTTAATTCCCATGCAATAACATTTAAATAAATAAATCACATTAATTTAAAAACACAAATTAAAGTCACGTGATTAGTTAATTAAAGCATGATTAATTAACATAACATTTAATTAGCATAAACATTAAATTAATAGCATAATTAACATTAATAATTAAATTAGCAATAATATAAACATATATATATATATATTATAATACGAAATATTTTAGAATAATAATAAATTAAAATAAAATATAATAAAATAAAATAATAATAATTTATAATAAAATTAAGTATAAAACACGTAAAAACAATTAATTCGCGCAAATTGGTAAACACATACGTCGTACCTTTACGTCCGAAAAGTCGGGGCGTTACAATCTCTCCCCCTTAAAAGAATCCGTCCTCGGATTCATTGCTCGCTCGGAAACAATTCGGGGTGAAACTTTCTCATCTTTTTCTCCGTCTCCCACGTAGCCTCTTCGGTTTTATCACTTCTCCAAAGAACCTTGACTAGTGGAATACGCCGATTTCGAAGTTCCTGAAATTTTCGATCCAATATCTTATTCGGCTTCTGAACGAAGGTGAGATCCGGTTCTAATTCCACTTCTTCAACCGGTAGAATCTCGGACTCGTCTAGATAATACTTTCGGAGCTGTGAAACATGAAACACGTTATGAATTCTAGTCAAACTCGGAGGCAAGTCCAATCGATAAGCCGTATCCCCAATCTTCTCTAGAATCTCATATGGTCCCATATACCGAGGGTTTAATTTTCCTCCTCGTCCAATCCTTGAGAACCCTTTTCGTGGAGAAGCCTTTAAGAAAACTCTATCTCCAATCTCAAACTCCAAATTCTTCCTCCGAAGGTCTGCATAACTCTTTTGTCGATCCTGAGCGGCCTTCATCCGTTGTCTAATTATCTGGACCTTGTCAATAGCCTCTTGTACAGCCTCAGAGGGTTTTTCCTTCTTTTCCCCTCTTTTAATCCCTTCTTGGTTGGTCCAATTCCATTCCTCCAAGTCAAAGAACAACGGTTATCGACATTTACGTCCGTGAAGAGCTTCATAAGGGGCCATTTCAATCGAGGCTTGATAGCTATTGTTGTAAGCAAACTCGATTAATGACAACTGTTCATTCCACGAGCTTTCAAAGTCCAATGCACATGCTCTCAACAGATCCTCCAGATACTTAATCAACCTTTCTGATTGTCCGTCGGTCTTAGGATGGAAAGTTGTGCTGAATTGAAGCCTTGTTCCCAAACACTTCTGCAATTCTTGCCATAACCGTGAAGTAAATCTGGGATCCCGATCCGAGACAATACTAACAGGTACTCCATGAAGCATGACAATCTCATTGTTGTATCTCTTGGCCAACTTACTCACTTTATCCGACATTCTGATAGCAAGGAAATGAGCTGATTTTGTCAACCTGTCCACGATAAACCAAATTCCATCGAAACCTCCTCTCACTCTTGGTAATCCCGAAACAAAATCCATGGCTATTTGTTCCCATTTCCACTCCGGGATAGGCAATGGTCGAAGTAGCCCCGATGGCTTTTGATGTTCTGCCTTTACCACTTGACAGGTCATACAATGTTTCATGAAGTTGATAACATCCCGTTTCAATACATTCCACCAATAGAATTGCTTAAGATCCTTATACATTTTGTTCCCTCCGGGATGTATCGAATACCCTGACCGATGGGCTTCTTCAAGAATAATCCTTTTTAACTCTTCCGGTACAACAACTCTATTCTTGAATCTTAGAAGTCCAGTATCATCAAATCCAAACAGACACTCTGAATCAGCTCGAGCTTTCTCAGCTAATTTCTGAACTTCGGGATCAATCCTCTGAGCATCAAATAATCTCTGTTTAAGATCTGGTTGAACCATGATATTCCGAATACTAGCCCTCAGTCTGAACAACTCATTCTCATCTCCAATTTCCACTTTCACATTGGACACACTAGCTTTCCTACTAAGCGCATCCGCGACCAAATTGGCTTTACCGGGATGGTATCGGATTGTACACTCATAATCCGCCAACAGTTCCATCCAACGCCGTTGTCTCTTGTTCAATTCCTTTTGTGAGAATAAGTATTGGAGACTCTTGTGATCGGAAAAGACCTCAAACGAAATTCCATAAAGATAGTGTCTCCACTTACCCAAAGCAAAGATCACTGCCGCTAATTCCAAATCATGAGTAGGGTAGTTCTGTTCATGCTCTTTCAATTTCCTTGAGGCATAGGCGATTACTCTTCCATTCTGCATCAATACACATCCCAAACCTTCCTTTGAGGCGTCCGTATAAACTGTATATCCTTCTGTACCTTCGGGAAGTGCTAATACAGGAGCGGTAGTCAACTTTTCCTTTAAAAGTTGAAAGCTAGCCTCACATGCCTCGTCCCACTCAAACTTAACCGCTTTCTTAGTCAATCGGGTTAAAGGAGCCGCAATCTTCGAGAAATCCTAAACGAATCTTCGATAGTAGCCTGCCAAACCCAGGAAACTCCTTACTTCTGAAGCATTTTTCGGGCTTTGCCATTGAATAACCGTCTCAATCTTAGAAGGGTCTACTTCCAAACCTTTCCTTGAAATAATGTGGCCCAAAAATACTACCCGATCAATCCAAAACTCGCATTTGCTAAACTTAGCATACAATCGATGTTCCCTTAAGGTGCCCAACACAATTCTGAGGTGCCTGGCATGATCCTCCGGAGTTCTCGAATAAACCAAGATGTCATCGATGAATATTACCACAAACTTATCCAAATAGGGCCGGAAAATTCGATGCATCATATCCATAAAAGCAGCCGGAGCATTAGTCAATCCAAAAGGCATCACTACGAACTCGTAGTGTCCATACTGGGTGTTAAATCCCGTCTTCGGAAGGTCCTCATCCCGGATCTTCAATTGATAGTATCCTTGTCTCAAGTCCAATTTTGAGTGTACCCCCGAACCTTGTAACATATCGAATAAATCCTCAATATGGGGCAAAGGATACTTATTCTTTACAGTCATCCGATTAAGCTCCCGGTAATCTATACACATTCTTAAGGTTCCATCCTTTTTCTTAACAAAGAGAACCGGAGCACCCCAAGGTGACGAACTTGGCCGTATATATCCAACTTTGAGCAATTCTTCTAACTGAATTTTTAACTCTTTCAATTCGGCCGGTGCCATCCGATACGGAGTCTTAGAATACGGTGTGGATCCTGGATATAAGTCAATAACAAATTCGATCTCACGGTCTGGTGGTAAAGAACTCAAATTTTCCGGAAACACATCGGAGAAATCCTTCACAACCGCGGTATCCTCCAATTTAACTTGATCTTTCGGCCTATTAAGAAGGTCAGCAATAAATCCCGTTGCTCCTTCTCTCAACAACTTGTGAGCTTCCATATAAGACAAGAGAGATACCAATCTTGATCCGCTACCAATCACCAATTCATTACCCAAAATCACCTTCTTCGCAAAACAATCAACATTGGCCCGATGCCTGGACAACCAGTCCATACCCAAGATAACTCCATACCACTTCATAGGCATAACAATTAAATCAGCCGGATATTCTTTCTCTTCAATCAGAACTGAACACTCCCGAACCAACTGATCTGTCTGAAGACTACCGCCAAGTGGCGAACTCACCAAATAACAAGAAGAGAGACAAATAACAGGCAAGCACAGAGTGGCAACTATATCACAAGAAATAAAGGAATGCGTGGCACCCGGATCAAAGAGTGCATGAATGCTCATGTTATGTATGCATAGGGTACCTTCTACCACAGCTGTGGGATCGATCTCTGCATCTTGCTCTTCACCCTCGAGGGCGTAAGCACAAGCCGGGATCACTGGCCTTTGAACTCGTCTTTGAATTTCGGGGTCCTTGTCGGGACAAGTATCCGCCATATGGTCGCCCTTTCCGCATATGAGGCACAAATTCAACCTCCTCCGACAGTTATAGAAATAGTGAGTTGGTCCTCCACAATGTGTACAAGGAGCTTGAGCCAATCTCGCCTCACTCCGACCTTGTCGATCCCTCGTTGGTGCAGGCAAAGCTTTTAGAACCGGTGGAGTTGGTCCTCCCATTCTTGGCTTCTCAAACGGACCCTTAGGAGGGGGAGTAGCTTGAATCATCGGCCTCTTTCCCGAATTCGATCCGGAACCTCTTCCCATTGGAGCTCTAAAAATCGGATCCTTCTTCTTGAATTCCTCCCCTTGAACCAAAGCCCTTTGCACAGTGTCGGCAAATGACTCGAAGTTGTGACCCGCCTGACCATCTCTCAAGTCCTGTCTTAATCCCGCAATGAATTTCCTTGATTTTCTCTTCTCATCCCGGGAGACATGAGGAGCATATTTCCCAAGTCAGTTAAATACGGCGAGATATTGAGTCACCGTACACGCACCTTGCTTTAAATCCATAAACTCCAACTCCTTCCTTTCTCTCACTACCTCCGGTACAAAGCATTCCCGAAATTCTCTCTTGAAAACCTCCCAAGTCACTTCCTCCTCATCCACTTCAAGTTTCTCTCTCGTTCGTTCCCACCATTCATACTCATCTCCATCAAGTTGAAATATAGCAAATTGAGCCTTCTCTTGCGTAGTAAACTGTCGGACTCCAAATATTCTCTCTAATCGAATCAACCAACCCTCCGAGACCGCATCATCAATAGAACCGGAAAATCGAGGGGGGTTGTAGCTCAGAAACACCCCATGAGGATCTCTATTATTATGGTTTGGTGGAGGAGCTTGTTGTGGTGGGGGAGCTTGAGCCCTCCAATGCTCGACATAATTGAAAACCGCTTCCATGAAATTCCCCATGTCCATTGGTGGTGCTTGTGGTTGGGGTGGAGGCGTAGGGGATCGGTCATGATGACGACGGTGTCCTGGAGATCTCTCACGGTGTCTACATGGAGGCATCCTGTTCAAGAAACACTGAAATGCATGCTATTTTTAGTCCATGCATGCAAGTGCAATTAATTCGATCAAAATTCGAGATTTAAAGCACACAAGCACGTAAACAATGCACATGCGATGTAACGCCCCGGTTTCCGGATGAACAGGTAAGCACGCCACGTGTGAGTTTGAGCGTAGGTTTTATTTTACTTCTTTTCATTTCATAATATTCTTACGTGGCATTCATATTTTATAAAATTCATGAAACACTATTTATATTAATTCTTTGAATTCATATCATTGAAATTATTATTTCATGACACGAAAAATATTTGTTGCATGAAATTGATACCGAGAGTATTTCAAATTACCAACTTGTCCCTAAATATTCATTTTAAAACTTTGGGGACTTAATCGCATGATTCTTCAAGGATGTGATTGATCACTTTCAAAACCTACCTATACATTATTGTATAACTTAAACAATTAAAGGAGTAATTGGCAAATTGAGCAATTTCACACATTTCCATGGGATGAATCACGTTATACCATTTTCCATGAGCTTCCATGATCTCATTTCATCAAAACATTTCCCAACTCATTCACTCTCTCTCTCGGTATGAAGAAGCAAGGAGAAAGAAGATAATTTTCCATCAATCATCAAGATTTCAAGAAGTGTTCCAAGGAATTAAGAGTTCATCATCACCATCATCCATTTCTTCATTTCTTTCCATCTTTAAGGTTGGTTTGCATGAGTTGATGATTCTTGATCATATTTTCCTAGGCTAGGGTTTGAGTTGGTTATGCTAGATGAATGAATTAGACTTGGAAGCATGATTGAGTGATTATTTCATGAATTATTGCATGAATTCTAGCTTGAATATTTGAATACTTGGCTTGAATGATCAACCTTTGATCATGAGAATAAACTATGAATTCTTGACCATATTGCATGCTTTGAGTGTTTAAATGTGATATTGTTACTTCTTGAATGTGTTTGCATCATATTCCCAGAAATTATAGCATTTGGGGATCAAAAATGGAATTTTGATGCTTTGTTGAACCATTCCCGTAGCTTTCCCCTGTTTTTGCTCTGTTTCTGTAACTTGCAGAAACAGGGAACGGCCGTTCCCAGCCTCAAGGCTTTGTGGGAACGGGCGTTCCCTTCTTTTGAATCAAATGTGCGCGGCCGACTATGGGAACGGCCGTTCCCATTTTGGCCTTGGAGCCGGAAGGGCCGTTCCCAGCGTAGGCGCGTTTTAAAAATGGAAAAACGTTGCCGCGTTTTCTGGGCAACGGGAACGACCGTTCCCAATTACAAAAGAAGCCTGGAACGGCCGTTCCCAAGGGACTGACAGAACAAAATTCACTGCATAAAATTACGTTTTTGACCCCTTGATCCAACGACTTCTTTGACCCCGAATTGCTATAATATGTACTAATATGATGTGAAACGACATGTTATATTACCACATTGCATTTTCATGGTCGTCTCGACATGTTTTCGCCGTTCGTCCTATTTTGGTCATTTTAGGTCTTGTCTCACGTATATACATCGTATTTGCACAGGTCACGAGGGCGTGGACGGGGAGCAAGCTCCTTAGAACGCTTCTTTATTATATTTTTCAAGAAAGGTGAGGTTTTGTTTTGGTAAAACGGACCCAATAACCCTTATGTGCTAGTTTTCGGCCAAAACCTATTATACTTACAAACGTTTTCAAAGTGATAAATATTTCAAGCAAGAAAGTATTGATTGTCATGATTTTCAAGCATGTTGGCGAGTACATGATTGCACGTGGGCCCGAGGGTAATTCTTGAGCCAACCGGGAAAGCAAGGGCTGACGGGTAACTCCTGAATTGTCCTCACATTGTTGGGATCACCCCCGAAGCCACTAGGAGATTAGTGGTGGAAGGAGATCCGTGTCTAGAGGGTCATGTCCTCTACACACACCATGTCGTGGATAGTCGAGCCTTGCAAACTCGCTATCACCCGGAGGAAGAAGGAGACTGGGGATTAATCCGGCATGTCGGGTTGTCCTCGGGTTATTGCATGTTTTCAAGTATGAAATTGTCTATGTGAGCACTAAAATATATTGCATGATCACGTATTTATCAAGCAAGCAAGCATGATCACGTATTGTTCACGATTGGGAGTTCGGTTGGAGATTGCCTGTAGCACCCCGCACGTGAGGCACCACATCCCCCGCACTAAGCCTCAACACGAGTAACGAAATAGTCAATCCGCACCCGTATCAAACCTTAGCGAACGGGAGACAAACATAAAAACTTTCCTAAGCCAGGCGGAGCTAGACCCTGCAACGATAACCAATCCACAAAGTACATTGCATTGCAAAGCCATAAGATCAATCATACTAATCATAAGCAGAAATTTGGGCTCTTCAGGCCTCTTTTAAATCAATAGCAAAACCCAGTAACAGCAATTCAACTCCAATTACAAGAATATACTAGTTCACGATATAATAAAATGAATTATACATAATTCCAATACAGAAATGAGTGCAGAGACTCTTCTAATCTAACTCGACTCACTGAAAGACTCCAGACACCTCCGCCTAGCTCGAAACTCCAAAGCCAACCTGCACACTAAAGTGTTGGGGAGGGAGAGGGTCAGTCTCTAGAAGACTGAGTGAGCAGGAGCGATACATATATATATAACATGCACATGCAAGTCATAAATCCCGAGCAAGGTTTTCTTTGAATTTAGTTCCCGAAAAAGGCAAGAAAATAGATAAACAATGCTCGACTTTTACGACTAATTCGTATTAAATTCATTACATTCATAAATCATACATAAATATAAGGCTCGGCGAGTGAGCGTGCATCATCTCCAACCAAACTCCGACCGTGTACATAAATATCAATAATATATTGATTAGGCGATCATGCAATATATCATAATACATGCGGACCATAAATCAGATCATAAATATATGCGTTTGGGCAATCCGTGTCTCGGCCTTCCCGCACGGTGCATAATTCTATTAAAACATATACATAAGAAGAGGCATAAATCCTAATCAACCTTCTTCCTCCGGGTGGTGGACGGGCTTGCAAGACCCGGCCACCGGTTATACATGGGCCAATGGGGGTACATGAATTCCCCAAAGACACTCAGCTCCCATTCCCCGCTAAATCTCCTAGCGAGGGCCAGTATCACCGTAATTTGTTGGGACTAGTATATGGGATCCCCGTCAGCCCTTGCTTCCTCGGTTAGCCACATATACTAAGTCCCGGGGCCCGTTAAATCAGAAGTCATAAATCAGAAATGTGACTCGCCAAAACATATCATAATTCATAAATCTTTTGAGAAGGGTTTACACGATCAATACATACTATAAGAAATCATACCTTACCGTGTAATTCGGCATATGCTATATACGTACCTCTCCGTGTCATCCTATTCCGTAGCTAGCATGAAGACACACGGTTTGGAGCATAGCCTCATTACAAAACCATTTTTAAGTTATACGCTCATACGTATAATTCAGAAGGATTTACTCGATAACTTCATTTGAAAACTATATACATATAATCATAAGGTTTTGGCCAAATCTTTCACATAAGGGTTGTAGGGTTGATTACATAGCTAAAACAAAAACCACCCTCACCTTAACCGTGATGAAACAGGGAACGAGTTATCAAGTGCTTGAACGATCAAAAGCTCTCCACCCTGGAGACAAACTGTACAAAAGACCACAAGACGTGTTCGTGAGACTCAAGACTCTAAATGAACCATATATGACGCACGGCAATGCTCACACATGATATGAAGACATAAAGATCATATTAAGTCATGAAAATCATATAACCAATTCATTCACTTGTTCAATCATAGATCATTCAATTCATATCTCCATTCAATTTATTCAAGAACTCAAATAGAAGCATAGAACATTTTCAAACTCTTCCATAATGTTACCATATACTTCATATTACATAACATAGCATATATTCAAGGTTGGGCAACAAGAAGAAGCGATAAGATATAGAAAATAAGCGAGGCGATTCATAAACGACACATAAACACCCATAACCGGCATTAAATAAAAGCTTGCCTATAACACATCCAAATATCATGAAATTGCACCATAATACTCCTAACACATAGTACAACAAGTTCATAGTTCAACATAAAGGGAGATAAAGTCATTAAGGAGGGGAAACAAATCAAAAACCGAAGCGGAAGTAACGAAGACTGCGCATGGGAAGTGACACGGGGGTGTCACCAACCCTTGCCCAACTGAGCCACGGGCGTGGCTCAGTACAGAGCTGCCCAGAAGGTGTGACACGCCCGTGTCTCCCTCTTATGAGTAAATGAGACACGGGGGTGTCACGGTACAGAACTAAATCACACGTAAAATTTTACCGGCAAAACTGAACTCATAAAAATTCAATCCAAAGGCATACCAAATGAACTCCAAATGCTCTGAAACTTAATATGCAACATATTTGGCATGTTATGAACATTTTTCATTTAGAGTGAAAAAGCTAAATCACACGTTAAGATCATCAAAACCGTGAAACAAAACTGGGTCGCTACAATCGGACATATGAGCCCTAATGATTCTATCATGCCTTGATCAAGTACTTAGGGCTTGAATTTGGGTCTGAAACTTTGGGGAATGCATGCTAACATACCAAACAACTAATATACATCATATATATGCAAAATGGTACCATTTAAAGCACATTAGGAGGACCAACAACTCACCAAACACAACAGCAACAAATCTGTCATGAAGCATGCATAAACAGGCCATGTATTTCGATTTTAAGGCTTCAAATGGAACCAAATACTTAAAGCATGAATGCTAACATATAGAACAATGAGTGTACATCAACTCCATGCATTTTCACACGAAATGGAGGCCATATGATCATGCAACAACACCAAACTTCACACAGCAGTCACAAAACAGGGGAGGTAGTAAGATCATCAAGTTTGGAGCTCCATAACTCATAATTTCATAAAAGGAGCAAGAGATGAAATCCTCCTAACATCATACACTATCAGTTGGGAAAGAAATTGGCCAAGAAACAAGCTCATATACTCATGTACAAGCAAGAAAATCAGCCACACAAGCAAATAGGTCATTAGATCAAAAATCCCTAAAAGTTCATACAAAACCCAACACTCAAACCCTAGCCAAATCTGGTCCAAATCATGTTGTAAATAGATAAGATCAAGTGTAATAGAGTAGAGAAGACATAAATATTCATACCTTGAAGATTTGGGAGAGAAAGGTGGTGGTTTGAGCTCCAAAACCACAAAATTGGCCAAGTTTTCCTCTCTTCTCCTCTATCTCTCTCTCTCGATCAGTAGCTGCTGAAAATGGAGGAGTGTGGTTCGGTTTTTGCAGCTTAAGGGGAAGAGAAAGGGTTAACTCAAGGTACAAGAGTCAAGGTTAAGGTTTGGTTAGGTTAAGGAGTGTTATGGGGTCCCACCATGAAGACTAGTCAACCAAAGGAGCTCTTCTTGCACGAGTTGTCCGTTACGGTTGGATTTCGGAGGTCTTAATGATTTCAAAAAGGTATGAGGCTTGTTCCATTGTCTCCGAATCGTCGATACGAAGGCAACGGAGGTGTCGAAATTCGAATCCGAATTCCCGAGCTCAAGATATCACGCACGGAACCAAGGGTGCGCTAATTGCTCGTTAGCCCCCGACTTGGTTCCAAAAATCAAAATAAATTCATAAACACGTCAAATAAATCCGAAAACATAAACCGAGCATAAAGGCATGTTCATAACACACATATTTACGACATTTTAAATTTTCACGCCAATCCAGTATCATTTCATATAAGAACGAAGTAGAAATAAAACACTCAAGCGCATGAACGAATTCATATTGTTATAAATGAATTACTAAAACTTAAATTTCATATTAAATAAATTAAACAAACTAATAACATGTTGTGATTAATTAAAGAAATTACCGAAACTGTTAAGGTAACGTGAAACCTCAATTAAGAAATTAAACACTAAATATCAAAGTAAAATAAAATGAATTAAATTAAAATAACAATGGTTTATAGTTTAAATCAAATATAACCATTTATAAACAATTAATCATATAATTAAATAATTAAATCGCGCAATTTATAAACAAATACGTCACATTATCTAAGACTGAAAAACTGGGGCGTTACAATCTCTCCCCCTTAAAAAGAATCCGTCCTCGGATTCAAAACACGCTTGAAAACAAACAATGAGAGATTCCCCGTCTCTCTCAAGCAGCAAGGAGAGAGCCCCGTCTCTCGAACAGCAATGAGAGAACCCCGTCTCTCCAACAACAATGAGAGAACCCCGTCTCTCACAAGCAAGGAGAGTACCCCGTCTCTCAAACAAAAATAAGAGAATCCCCGTCTCTTAACCGAAAATAAAGCAAGGAAGTCTCCAATACTCCCAAGCAACTCACGCAAAAACCAAATTTAAAAAAAAAATCACTTAAGCCAACTCAAGGTAAATATCAGATATCATCCACGTTAATCATCAATTACTTCATGTAATTTAACTTGACAAGAAAACAAAGCATACGACAAAGAAATTATTAAATTGGATTTGCATGAATGTATGCTTCATGAATGCTATAAATACCGTTCACCGTAGTCACGAAGTTTTAACATTGTGAGTTGTCGTTGTTCAGTGCATCATCTGTCCCGAAGATAGATTCAGTGCTCAGTTTGTCCTTAACCTCTTCAGGATACCTCGCTGAAGCAATTAATGAATCCTTCAGGGATTATACTTCTTAGATCCCTTCTGCCTGGTACTGTTCCCAGTCTCCATCATTTCCCTTAATCTTCCTTCAACCAACTCTTTGTAATTAACCGAGTTTGACCTCCCGAATATCCTTAGACCATCCGTTTCAAAGTTAGGTCCATAGCTACTATCTTACCCATATCGGAGTTTAAAATACCCTCAAGGATAACTACTCCTAACAACCTTGACGATTCAATCCCTACCTTGGGGTATTCGTCATTAGGACCTACCTGAACACGAATCCTTTTCCGGTTTGGTTTCTTCTTGGATTTCCTTCCGCGGTATCGTGGGACTAATCGAAGAATTGGTAATATTGTCATTATTGAACCCCCTTTTTTACCCTATTGGATTACTCGTGATCGCCATCATTCCATCATATGCCAACTTGATTCGACACTCTCTCTGGTCAATTCTGACTTAGGAGTTTTCAGAGGCTCTCTTATAATTCTGTTATCCTCAGATCCATGTTCTATACATAGGGATATTCTCCAAGCTATTTCCGTTATACCTAATGAGGGCCTCCAACCCGAATTGAGTAACTTAACTCTCCTCTTAACAACTTAACCCTTCAAGCCGTCTTGTTTATTTCCGATCATCACTAATAGGACTCCCAGGTCTTCCTTAATTTGCAATTTCGTTATTCTTACTGGAATATTTCTTCGAGCACCCTTTTAATCGTCCAATTTGTTCCTCGGTCGTGCTCTCCCCCTTAAATTTCTGTTGTCCCGTATTGAACTCTGTTGATTCTTCTTTTGTCGAAAGTTTTGATGAGTAATTCCCATTAGGTGAAGTTTAACTGATATAGAAATCAAGGATTGGCCTTTCACTCCTTCCCTAGTTCTCTTGATATCCGAAACTCCTTTCTTAATCTTGTCCGGAACTCTAGTCTCATTTCTCCTTCTGATGTCATCCTATTATTTCTCTTCCTCATAACTCAAATGCGGCTCGGTTGAACTGATACTTGATAGTTGAGGAGAAAGGACTTCCTATCAAGTAAACACTAAAATGCATGTTGGGTTAAAATGACAATGCATGGGTCACGTTTACATCAAGCAATTATACAATATCTTAGCGCAACAAAACCAATTAGAATTGCACGGATAACATAAGATCAAGAGAATAAATAATTAATGCTAAATATGATGCAAGTGCTATGAATGCTTTGGAACCTGTCACCGATGTGGGAAGTTATTAGCTCGGTAGCTTTCCTCGTTCTTCTGATCCCAAGGTCACCTGACCTGGTAATTATTCCTGGCCTTTCCCACGGTCTTCGAGACTTCCATGCATCTTTGTAAATCGACTTGTATCATCCACTGCCCGAGATTGCAATTTCTTAATCCTTAATTCTTCCACGTCCACAGAGTTAGTATCCAAACTTCTTCTCGAAATTCGACCTTTACTTCTAATCGTCACCTCGATCAAAAATTCCACGCTTATCCTTTGTAGATTTAATTCTCCTCCAATTGCTTCTACTTGAGCGCATGATCTCCGCTCATTCTCGTTTCCATTTGTTGCTCCATATCTTCCAATTTAACCTCACAACATGACAATTCAGCTTGGATTTGGAAAAATGAACTCAAATCCTCTTCTCAATATCGCCACCTTCCCTCTATTTGTGTTTACCCAAATGCTTGCCTTCTAGAACCCGACTTCTAATCACTAGGCTTAATTCGAAGTCCTTCTTGGTAGACCCTTGATGCATAACCTCTACCGAGCCCCTGTTATCTCTACTCCTCTTAATTACTAGTACCTCTTCCATAATCCAAATCCGGGACTAATATATCTTCAAGGTTTTGTTCCCTTCATTCCTTAGGTTGCAAGATCCTGTTGAATCCAATTAATGCACTTCAAGTAGTGGGTTCACATAAATTGTTCTTCTGAATCACAACCATCCCTTGACTAACTCCTATTCCTATTCCCCCAAATGTTCCTCTGCCATCGCATCGCCAAGGTCGAACCTCCCATTCTAAATCCTAACCGTTAATTGCAACTCAGTCTGTAAAGCCACGCGGTTAGTATTCTCCACATTCTTCCTCGGGCATCCTTCCTACCTTCCATGCCTCCGAAGGAGTTTGCAATAGGTTGTTGTGATCATAAAATTTGGCCGTGGTTTGATATCATCTTTATAACCTGGAAATCATAACTCATTTCAAAAATAGATGCATGCGATTAGTGCATGCTCATGGCACATATTCAATATGGAAGACAGGAACCCATATAAATTGCAACAAGTGATTCAACAAATTCCTGAGGAAACCAAATTCCATATTCAAGATTGATGCAATGCACACAATATCACATAGTCCCTATGCCGTTCGACTTAGACTGACTCCAACACGACTCAAGAACACCGGTTTTGCAACCGGGCTCTGATACCACTTAAGGATGTAGCACCCCGCACGTGAGGCACCACATCCCCCGCACTAAGCCTCAACACGAGTAACGAAATAGTCAATCCGCACCCGTATCAAACCTTAGCGAACGGGAGACAAACATAAAAACTTTCCTAAGCCAGGCGGAGCTAGACCCTGCAACGATAACCAATCCACAAAGTACATTGCATTGCAAAGCCATAAGATCAATCATACTAATCATAAGCAGAAATTTGGGCTCTTCAGGCCTCTTTTAAATCAATAGCAAAACCCAGTAACAGCAATTCAACTCCAATTACAAGAATATACTAGTTCACGATATAATAAAATGAATTATACATAATTCCAATACAGAAATGAGTGCAGAGACTCTTCTAATCTAACTCGACTCACTGAAAGACTCCAGACACCTCCGCCTAGCTCGAAACTCCAAAGCCAACCTGCACACTAAAGTGTTGGGGAGGGAGAGGGTCAGTCTCTAGAAGACTGAGTGAGCAGGAGCGATACATATATATATAACATGCACATGCAAGTCATAAATCCCGAGCAAGGTTTTCTTTGAATTTAGTTCCCGAAAAAGGCAAGAAAATAGATAAACAATGCTCGACTTTTACGACTAATTCGTATTAAATTCATTACATTCATAAATCATACATAAATATAAGGCTCGGCGAGTGAGCGTGCATCATCTCCAACCAAACTCCGACCGTGTACATAAATATCAATAATATATTGATTAGGCGATCATGCAATATATCATAATACATGCGGACCATAAATCAGATCATAAATATATGCGTTTGGGCAATCCGTGTCTCGGCCTTCCCGCACGGTGCATAATTCTATTAAAACATATACATAAGAAGAGGCATAAATCCTAATCAACCTTCTTCCTCCGGGTGGTGGACGGGCTTGCAAGACCCGGCCACCGGTTATACATGGGCCAATGGGGGTACATGAATTCCCCAAAGACACTCAGCTCCCATTCCCCGCTAAATCTCCTAGCGAGGGCCGGTATCACCGTAATTTGTTGGGACTAGTATATGGGATCCCCGTCAGCCCTTGCTTCCTCGGTTAGCCACATATACTAAGTCCCGGGGCCCGTTAAATCAGAAGTCATAAATCAGAAATGTGACTCGCCAAAACATATCATAATTCATAAATACATATCATAATTCATAAATCTTTTGAGAAGGGTTTACTCGATCAATACATACTATAAGAAATCATACCTTACCGTGTAATTCGGCATATGCTATATACGTACCTCTCCGTGTCATCCTATTCCGTAGCTAGCATGAAGACACACGGTTTGGAGCATAGCCTCATTACAAAACCATTTTTAAGTTATACGCTCATACGTATAATTCAGAAGGATTTACTCGATAACTTCATTTGAAAACTATATACATATAATCATAAGGTTTTGGCCAAATCTTTCACATAAGGGTTGTAGGGTTGATTACATAGCTAAAACAAAAACCACCCTCACCTTAACCGTGATGAAACAGGGAACGAGTTATCAAGTGCTTGAACGATCAAAAGCTCTCCACCCTGGAGACAAACTGTACAAAAGACCACAAGACGTGTTCGTGAGACTCAAGACTCTAAATGAACCATATATGACGCACGGCAATGCTCACACATGATATGAAGACATAAAGATCATATTAAGTCATGAAAATCATATAACCAATTCATTCACTTGTTCAATCATAGATCATTCAATTCATATCTCCATTCAATTTATTCAAGAACTCAAATAGAAGCATAGAACATTTTCAAACTCTTCCATAATGTTACCATATACTTCATATTACATAACATAGCATATATTCAAGGTTGGGCAACAAGAAGAAGCGATAAGATATAGAAAATAAGCGAGGCGATTCATAAACGACACATAAACACCCATAACCGGCATTAAATAAAAGCTTGCCTATAACACATCCAAATATCATGAAATTGCACCATAATACTCCTAACACATAGTACAACAAGTTCATAGTTCAACATAAAGGGAGATAAAGTCATTAAGGAGGGGAAACAAATCAAAAACCGAAGCGGAAGTAACGAAGACTGCGCATGGGAAGTGACACGGGGGTGTCACCAACCCTTGCCCAACTGAGCCACGGGCGTGGCTCAGTACAGAGCTGCCCAGAAGGTGTGACACGCCCGTGTCTCCCTCTTATGAGTAAATGAGACACGGGGGTGTCACGGTACAGAACTAAATCACACGTAAAATTTTACCGGCAAAACTGAACTCATACAAATTCAATCCAAAGGCATACCAAATGAACTCCAAATGCTCTGAAACTTAATATGCAACATATTTGGCATGTTATGAACATTTTTCATTTAGAGTGCAAAAGCTAAATCACACGTTAAGATCATCAAAACCGTGAAACAAAACTGGGTCGCTACAATCGGACATATGAGCCCTAATGATTCTATCATGCCTTGATCAAGTACTTAGGGCTTGAATTTGGGTCTGAAACTTTGGGGAATGCATGCTAACATACCAAACAACTAATATACATCATATATATGCAAAATGGTACCATTTAAAGCACATTAGGAGGACCAACAACTCACCAAACACAACAGCAACAAATCTGTCATGAAGCATGCATAAACAGGCCATGTATTTCGATTTTAAGGCTTCAAATGGAACCAAATACTTAAAGTATCAATGCTAACATATAGAACAATGAGTGTACATCAACTCCATGCATTTTCACACGAAATGGAGGCCATATGATCATGCAACAACACCAAACTTCACACAGCAGTCACAAAACAGGGGAGGTAGTAAGATCATCAAGTTTGGAGCTCCATAACTCATAATTTCATAAAAGGAGCAAGAGATGAAATCCTCCTAACATCATACACTATCAGTTGGGAAAGAAATTGGCCAAGAAACAAGCTCATATACTCATGTACAAGCAAGAAAATCAGCCACACAAGCAAATAGGTCATTAGATCAAAAATCCCTAAAAGTTCATACAAAACCCAACACTCAAACCCTAGCCAAATCTGGTCCAAATCATGTTGTAAATAGATAAGATCAAGTGTAATAGAGTAGAGAAGACATAAATATTCATACCTTGAAGATTTGGGAGAGAAAGGTGGTGGTTTGAGCTCCAAAACCACAAAATTGGCCAAGTTTTCCTCTCTTCTCCTCTATCTCTCTCTCTCGATCAGTAGCTGCTGAAAATGGAGGAGTGTGGTTCGGTTTTTCCAGCTTAAGGGGAAGAGAAAGGGTTAACTCAAGGTACAAGAGTCAAGGTTAAGGTTTGGTTAGGTTAAGGAGTGTTATGGGGTCCCACCATGAAGACTAGTCAACCAAAGGAGCTCTTCTTGCACGAGTTGTCCGTTACGGTTGGATTTCGGAGGTCTTAATGATTGCAAAAAGGTATGAGGCTTGTTCCATTGTCTCCGAATCGTCGATACGAAGGCAACGGAGGTGTCGAAATTCGAATCCGAATTCCCGAGCTCAAGATATCACGCACGGAACCAAGGGTGCGCTAATTGCTCGTTAGCCCCCGACTTGGTTCCAAAAATCAAAATAAATTCATAAACACGTCAAATAAATCCGAAAACATAAACCGAGCATAAAGGCATGTTCATAACACACATATTTACGACATTTTAAATTTTCACGCCAATCCAGTATCATTTCATATAAGAACGAAGTAGAAATAAAACACTCAAGCGCATGAACGAATTCATATTGTTATAAATGAATTACTAAAACTTAAATTTCATATTAAATAAATTAAACAAACTAATAACATGTTGTGATTAATTAAAGAAATTACCGAAACTGTTAAGGTAACGTGAAACCTCAATTAAGAAATTAAACACTAAATTTCAAAGTAAAATAAAATGAATTAAATTAAAATAACAATGGTTTATAGTTTAAATCAAATATAACCATTTATAAACAATTAATCATATAATTAAATAATTAAATCGCGCAATTTATAAACAAATACGTCACATTATCTAAGACTGAAAAACTGGGGCGTTACATTGCCCTTGCTCGCCGGGGCCACATGTTCATGATATTGACAAGCATGATTAAGTAAACATGTTAAAATGGATAGTTGTAATCTCGGGCAAAGGATGAGATTTCTTGAACTATATACCTACTGTTTTCTAAAGTCTTTACCCGAGGCTACAACTTGCATGTGATGTGTGTTATATTTATTTATTGCCCCTCACTCAGTCTTCGGTAGACTGATACTTCACTTTTCAGGTACCTTTTGAGCGTGGTTGTACTAGGCGGGAGTTGATCGAGTCTTGCATCATCACGGGCCTAGCTTGTACCTTTCATGTATATACTTTTGCTAGATATCATGTCATGCCCATGATTAGTACATTTTGAATACTTAATTATGTATACTTTTGAGAGTTGATAATGTATTGATAGTTAATTGGTACCTATATATACGAATGACTTTATTGCTTCCGCTTTTCTATTCATGTTTGCTTTGGTGTTGTTGGGGAGAGTGTCCCGCCTAGTTCGTCGTTTTATTTGTCACCCGTTCGCTGTGGTCTTGGTTTGTGTATGAACTGTCCATTTCATACGTGGATCGAGGCTATAGTGCGGGGGATGTGGCGCCTTGGGGTTTAGGGTGCTACATCTACAGGTGGTATCAGAGCCCGGTTGCAAAACCGAGGATCTCGAGTCGTGTCGAGTCAGTCTAGGTCGCACGGCATAGGATTATGTGGTACTTGGGAGTCTGCATTGGATTGATTTACTTGATTTACTCCCTTATTCGTATTAATTGAACTACTTGATCTTCCTTGAACATGTGTTACTTGATATTATTGAGATTATATGCACACATTTGGATTTATTGATCAAGCCACGCATGTTTAGTGATCTAATTTCAGGATGGAGCCCGACAGACATTACAGTGATCGATCCTCGAGGCACAGGCATCATCATCGCCGACATCATCGCCGCGAGAGATCACCACCTCCTCCACCTGCCCAGGCACAGCCCCAGGATTTTATGAACGCAGTAGTGGGGCTAATTGATCAGAGGTTACAGGACAGGGTTCCTCCACCACCTCCAGCACCAGTAGCACCTCTGGAGAACCCCATTTCTGCCATTCTACGAGAGTTTCAGAACCAGCGTCCCCCGAAGTTCTATAAGGGAGACGATATCCAGGCAGAGATGTGGCTGAAGGAGATCGAGAGGATATGGCAGCTTATTCCTTGCGACAGTCAGGAGAAGGCTCGTTGCACCCTTACTCTTATTCAGGGCGAGGCCTACTCCTGGTGGGAGAGTACAGAGATTGTTCTGGAGGCAGCCGGGACCGCGATTACTTGGGAGGTATTTGTACGGGAATTCAGAAACAAGTATATTCCTCCAGCTTCCCGTACCCGCAGGTTGAGAGAGTTTACTGAGCTAAAGCAAGGAGGCAGGTCTGTGGGTCAGTACATCGCCGTGTTTGGGAGGCTTTCTCGCTATGCACCCAACATAGCGAATGATGACTTTCACAAGGCGATGCAGTTTGTTCAGGGGTTGAGACCGGACATTCAGGATGCACTGAAAGCGGCTAATACGAGCACCTGGGCAAAGGCTACTGCAAAGGCCCTGAAGGTTGAAGATTCTGATATAGCCAGGAGGTCTATTCCTCGAGTAGGACAGGCTTCGGGCTCGAGAGCAGGTCAGGGATCGAGCTCGGGAAAGAGGCCGATGATGTATTCTGCACCTCTAGCGCAGAGGAACACCGGGAAGAAACCTAAGTTCACAGGGCCAGCACAGAAGGGTCCGAGAGCTCCAGCACCACCCCAGCCACCTCAGAAACCGGGATGTAGATGGTGTGGACATCCTACGCACACCTATGACAACTGCAGACGCCGGTTAGGGCTATGTTTGATCTGCGGGAGTAACGAGCACCTGGTTGATGGTTGTCCGGATCGTCAGGATCCACCACCTGCAGGACCGAGGCCACTGGTGAGAGCTCGGGCTTATGCACTCGCGGGAGAGGAGCAGGAGGCTGATATTGACCCCCCCCCCCCCCCCCCCCCCCCCGCTGCGGTAGTTGAAGGTACTATTTGCATCCATGGCACGAACATCCATACATTATTTGATCCAGGAGCTACACACTCCTTTCTTGCGCACTCTATTGCTATTACTTTGTCTTTGCCTGCTATGTGTACTTCTGTGCGCTATATAGTCAGTACTCCTTTCGGTAGTAGGCGAGAGACGGATCAGGTTTACAGGGATGTTCCAGTTGTGGTTGAAGGCCGGGAATTTTTGACAGATTTTATTGTTATGCCGATGGAGAGATACGGAGCTATATTGGGGATGGAATGGTTATACAGGCATCGTGCTACAGTTGATTGCCGGGCTAAGAAGGTTCAGTTGGGTTCAGAGGTTGTTACGGGCTGTACTTCAAAGACCGTACCCCTACTTTCGTTTTCAGAGGCTCAGAGGCTAGTCAGAGACGGGGCTACAGGGTTCATTGCCTACATTCTGAACAAGCCCAAGGATCAGGTGAAATTAGAGGACACTGAAGTGGTAAAGGAATTTCCCGAGGTATTCCCAGAAAAATTGGATTCCTTACCTCCTGAACGAGAGATTGAATTTGTGATCGATCTATTTCCGAATGCTGAGCCGTATTCAAAGACTCCCTACCGGATGGCTCCAACTGAGTTGAAAGAGTTAAAAGTTCAGGTTGAGGCCTTGTTGGAAGTTGGGTATATTCGGCCAAGTTCTTCGCCGTGGGAAGCACCAGTTTTGTTTGTAAAGAAAAAGGACGGGACTCTAAGAATGTGCATCGATTACAGGGAGTTGAACAGGATGACTATCAAGAACAAGTATCCCCTCCCAAATATCGAGGAGTTGTTCGATATACTTCAGGGTTCCAAAGTGTATTCAAAACTGGATTTAAGACAGGGATACTATCAGCTGCGAATCCGAGCAGAGGACATTCCTAAGACAGGATTCAATACTCGGTACGGGCACTACGAGTTCGTGGTTATGCCGTTTGGGTTAACTAACGCCCCTGCAGCTTTTATGGATATGATGCATCGGATATTCAGGCCTTTCCTCGACAAGTTCGTGGTGATTTTCATTGATGACATTCTGGTTTTCTCAAAGTCAGTCGAGGAGCACGCGAGACATATCAGGCTCGTTCTTCAGACACTAAAGGAGCATCAGTTGTTTGCTAAGTTCAGCAAATGTGAATTTTGGATAGATCGGGTTTCCTTCTTGGGGCATGTGATTTCAGGAAAAGGGTTGGAAGTCGATCCCTCGAAAATTGAGGCCGTGCTTAAGTGGGAGAAACCAAAGAATGCCTCGGAGATTAGAAGCTTCTTGGGATTGGCCGGTTACTATAGAAGGTTTGTTCAGGATTTCTCCAAGATTGCGGCACCGTTAACCCGATTGACAAAGAAGGATGTTAAGTTTGTCTGGGACGAGAAGTGTGATCAAAGCTTTAATTTTCTGAAGGAAAAGTTAGTCTCAGCTCTGGTATTAACCTTACCCGAAGGTTCAGAAGAGTATGCAGTGTATACAGATGCTTCGAAAGAAGGCTTAGGTTGTGTTTTGACTCAGAAAGGAAAAGTGATCGCCTATGCTTCTCGAAAGCTAAAGGAATATGAAAGGAATTATCCGACACACGACCTAGAGCTTGCAGCCGTGATCTTTGCGCTAGGGAAATGGAGACACTATCTTTACGGGACTTCCTTTGAGATTTTTACCGACCACAAGAGCCTCCAGTATTTATTCACACAGAAGGATTTGAATATGAGGTAACGGCGTTGGATGGAAAAGTTGGAGGATTATGATTGTACAATTAAGTACCATCCCGGGAAAGCCAATGTGGTCGCCGATGCACTTAGCAGGAAGGCGAGTGTATCGAGTTTGGAAATAAAGGAAAGTGAGGAAGTTGTCCCGATTGTGTTAAAGGCTCGGGTTTCTAATATCACAGTTCAGCCGGAATTGAAGTATCAGTTATTCGAGGCTCAGAATAGGGATCCGGAAGCACAAAAACTTGCAAGTAAAGCTAAGGATGACCCGGAGAGTCTGTTTGGGTTTGATGAGACTGGGTTGCTACGGTTTAAAAACAGAGTAGTCGTACCTGAAGAATTGAGACGGGTCCTACTCGAAGAAGCTCACAAGTAAGCCTACTCGATCCACCCAGGAGGAAATAAAATGTATAAGGATTTAAAACAGTATTATTGGTGGAACGGGATGAAAAGGAACGTGGCAGAGTATGTGAAACATTGCTTGACTTGTCAGAAAGTGAAAGCTGAGCACCAAAAACCCGCGGGACTTCTACAACCGTTACCTATTCCCGAGTGGAAGTGGGAACAAGTAACGATGGACTTTGTTTCTGGATTACCGAAGGTTAAAGGCGGGTTTGATGGAATTTGGGTAATTGTGGATAGATTTACAAAGTCTGCGCACTTTCTACCGGTCCGGATGTCCTATAAGATTCCGAAGTTGGCTGAAATCTATAACAGAGAGATTATTCGACTTCATGGTATTCCGGTGAGCATAGTTTCAGACCGAGACCCGAGGTTTACTTCTAAGTTGTGGCAGGAATTAAAGGCTGTCTTGGGTACGAAACTTAAGTTCAGTACAGCATTCCACCCGCAAACAGACGGTCAAACTGAAAGGTTAATCAGATATTTGGAAGATCTTCTTCGGGCTTGCGCGATGGATTTTCAGAACCCTTGGGCAGAACAGCTTCCCTTGATCGAGTTTGCTTACAATAACAGCTTTCAGGCTTCGATTGGGATGGCTCCTTACGAGTTACTTTATGGAAGAAAGTGCCGATCTCCATTGTTCTTCGACTTGGAAGAATGGAAGTGGTCAAAACAGGAAGGGGTAAAGAAGGGTGAAAGATTCGAAAGACCTTCCAAAGTCGTCCAAGCTATGATTGAAAAGGTTCAAATAATTCAACAACGGATGAAAGCCGCGCAGGATAGACAGAAGAGTTATGCCGATAAGCGCCGAAGGGATCTAGAGTTCGAAGTTGGTGACCGGGTTTTCTTGAAGGTGTCACCAAGGAAAGGTTTCACCCGGATCGGGAAAGGAGGAAAGCTTAATCCTCGCTACTTAGGTCCGTTCGAGATTCTTGAAAGAATAGGCGAAGTAGCCTACCGACTGGACCTACCACCGAGTCTTACGGGGATTCACAACGTATTTCATGTTTCACAGCTAAGGAAATATTACCCCGATGAGACTACGATTCTCCCCGTGCAAGAAGTTGAGCTGGAACCGAATTTGACATTTGTACAGAGGCCGGTTAGAATCATGGATCGGAAATTCCAAGAATTGAGAAACCGGAGAATTCCCATGGTTAAAGTGTTGTGGAGAAGCGACAAAACCGAGGAAGCCACTTGGGAAACAGAGGATAAAATGAAACGGTTCCACCCGGAGTTGTTCGAGCAAGACTAGAGAATCTGGGGACCAGATTCTTCTAAGGGGGGAAGAGTTGTAACGCCCCGGTTTCCGGATGAACAGGTAAGCACGCCACGTGTGAGTTTGAGCGTAGGTTTTATTTTACTTCTTTTCATTTCATAATATTCTTACGTGGCATTCATATTTTATAAAATTCATGAAACACTATTTATATTAATTCTTTGAATTCATATCATTGAAATTATTATTTCATGACACGAAAAATATTTGTTGCATGAAATTGATACCGAGAGTATTTCAAATTACCAACTTGTCCCTAAATATTCATTTTAAAACTTTGGGGACTTAATCGCATGATTCTTCAAGGATGTGATTGATCACTTTCAAAACCTACCTATACATTATTGTATAACTTAAACAATTAAAGGAGTAATTGGCAAATTGAGCAATTTCACACATTTCCATGGGATGAATCACGTTATACCATTTTCCATGAGCTTCCATGATCTCATTTCATCAAAACATTTCCCAACTCATTCACTCTCTCTCTCGGTATCAAGAAGCAAGGAGAAAGAAGATAATTTTCCATCAATCATCAAGATTTCAAGAAGTGTTCCAAGGAATTAAGAGTTCATCATCACCATCATCCATTTCTTCATTTCTTTCCATCTTTAAGGTTGGTTTGCATGAGTTGATGATTCTTGATCATATTTTCCTAGGCTAGGGTTTGAGTTGGTTATGCTAGATGAATGAATTAGACTTGGAAGCATGATTGAGTGATTATTTCATGAATTATTGCATGAATTCTAGCTTGAATATTTGAATACTTGGCTTGAATGATCAACCTTTGATCATGAGAATAAACTATGAATTCTTGACCATATTGTATGCTTTGAGTGTTTAAATGTGATATTGTTACTTCTTGAATGTGTTTGCATCATATTCCCAGAAATTATAGCATTTGGGGATCAAAAATGGAATTTTGATGCTTTGTTGAACCATTCCCGTAGCTTTCCCCTGTTTTTGCTCTGTTTCTGTAACTTGCAGAAACAGGGAACGGCCGTTCCCAGCCTCAAGGCTTTGTGGGAACGGGCGTTCCCTTCTTTTGAATCAAATGTGCGCGGCCGACTATGGGAACGGCCGTTCCCATTTTGGCCTTGGAGCCGGACGGGCCGTTCCCAGCGTAGGCGCGTTTTAAAAATGGAAAAACGTTGCCGCGTTTCCTAGGCAACGGGAACGACCGTTCCCAATTACAAAAGAAGCCTGGAACGGCCGTTCCCAAGGGACTGACAGAACAAAATTCACTGCATAAAATTACGTTTTTGACCCCTCGATCCAACGACTTCTTTGACCCCGAATTGCTATAATATGTACTAATATGATGTGAAACGACATGTTATATTACCACATTGCATTTTCATGCTCGTCTCGACACGTTTTCGCCGTTCGTCCTATTTTGGTCATTTTAGGTCTTGTCTCACGTATATACATCGTATTTGCACAGGTCACGAGGGCGTGGACGGGGAGCAAGCTCCTTAGAACGTTTCTTTATTATATTTTGCAAGAAAGGTGAGGTTTTGTTTTGGTAAAACGGACCCAATAACCCTTATGTGCTAGTTTTCGGCCAAAACCTATTATACTTATAAACGTTTTCAAAGTGATAAATATTTCAAGCAAGAAAGTATTGATTGTCATGATTTTCAAGCATGTTGGCGAGTACATGATTGCACGTGGGCCCGAGGGTAATTCTTGAGCCAACCGGGAAAGCAAGGGCTGACGGGTAACTCCTGAATTATCCTCACATTGTTGGGATCACCCCCGAAGCCACTAGGAGATTAGTGGTGGAAGGAGTTCCGTGTCTAGAGGGTCATGTCCTCTACACACACCATGTCGTGGATAGTCGAGCCTTGCAAACTCGCTATCACCCGGAGGAAGAAGGAGACTGGGGATTAATTCGGCATGTCGGGTTGTCCTCGGGTTATTGCATGTTTTCAAGTATGAAATTGTCTATGTGAGCACTAAAATATATTTCATGATCACGTATTTATCAAGCAAGCAAGCATGATCACGTATTGTTCACGATTGGGAGTTCGGTTGGAGATTGCCCTTGCTCGCCGGGGCCACATGTTCATGATATTGACAAGCATGATTAAGTAAACATGTTAAAATGGATAGTTGTAATCTCGGGCAAAGGATGAGATTTCTTGAACTATATACCTACTGTTTTCTAAAGTCTTTACCCGAGGCTACAACTTGCATGTGATGTGTGTTATATTTATTTATTGCCCCTCACTCAGTCTTCGGTAGACTGATACTTCACTTTTCAGGTACCTTTTGAGCGTGGTTGTACTAGGCGGGAGTTGGTCGAGTCTTGCATCATCACGGGTCTAGCTTGTACCTTTCATGTATATACTTTTGCTAGATATCATGTCATGCCCATGATTAGTACATTTTGAATACTTAATTATGTATACTTTTGAGAGTTGATAATGTATTGATAGTTAATTGGTACCTATATATACGAATGACTTTATTGCTTACGCTTTTCTATTCATGTTTGCTTTGGTGTTGTTGGGGAGAGTGTCCCGCCTAGTTCATCGTTTTATTTGTCACCCGTTCGCTGTGGTCTTGGTTTGGGTATGAACTGTCCATTTCATACGTGGATCGAGGCTATAGTGCGGGGGATGTGGCGCCTTGGGGTTTAGGGTGCTACATGCGACACATTGACAAGTTGTTCCTAAAGCTGAACGACCAAACTGACTCAACACGACACTAGAGCCCGGGTTTTGCAACCCTAAGCTCTGATACCACTTAAGGATGTAGCACCCGAGCGTAAGGTACCACATCCCCCGCACCGAGACCCGACCCGTATATGAAATGGAAGTCCATACACGTGCCAAATCCATGGCGAACGGGGACACAACATGTAACGCCCCAGTTTTTCAGAGGTTTGAGCATGACGTATTCATTTACCAATGTGCGTAATTTAGTTAATGATATATGCTTCATTATTAATTCCTTTATTGATTTTATTAATTGATTCTGAATTCTTGAGACGTTTGAGCATGTGTGTTTATGTTTGATACCGTTTCTATTTGATTCGAATTCCATTTTTTTCATGGAAACTTAGCATGAGTGAATTATGTGACTTATGATTATGTTTATATGCTTGTTGCATGATTTTATTCTCGTATGTGTGAGTTGGATTCTTTTGTGTGATCGGAACCGAAAAGGGGGCTAAAGAGCATTTAGCGCACCTTGTGTTCCGGGCAGCATATCTTGAGCTCGGGAACTCGGAATCGAGTTCCGTCACCTCCATTGGATCCGGATCGATGAATCGGAGACAATGGGACAAGCCTCACATTTTTCTAAGATCATTTGGGTTGCCAAATTTTAACCGAAACAAGCCCCTTGCGCCAAAAATTACAAATAATAGCTATTTCACGTTCACGGACCTAACCTAACGAACCTAGACCCTAACCCTTGACCTATAACCACTTGCACTCTCTCTCTCTCTCCCCCATTTCTGGCCCCCCACCGAACCAACCCCTCCCATTTATCCCCAAACTCAGCCAAAAGGAGAGAGAAAGAAGAAATAGGGAGAAAGAAGAAGGAAGAAGATGACACTATTCAAACCTTGGGGTATTGAGCTCCTACCCCCACCATTTCTACTCCAAATTGAAAGGTAAGCCCATATTTGTGATGTACATCTTCTTGTAGTCATTTTAAGTTAAGGTTTGCATGATTTCTCCAAGCTTTGGGTTAGAAATGGCATGTATGATGAATAGTGAGGGTTGGGGGAAATTGATGAATTCTAGCATGTCTCCTTGTGGATTCTTTTGTTATGATGCATATATATTGCTCCTAAGATGTTATTTGTGATATGTATGAACTTTCTTTGGTTTCTAGGTTAGAATTCATGGCCTTACCATTTATGGAATTTGAAGAGATAGCATGAGTTTGTTCCAATTTCATTCCTTGCTTGAATTGTTGCATCTTTGGATGTTTTAATGGATTGAAATGCATGAATATTTGCTACCTTAACTTACCTATGTGTGTTAATTTGATGTTTATATGGTTTAGCATGAGTTTTGCCCTGTTTGTTGTGTGTTTTTCGCCACTGACCTAAATCCACGAGGGTGGATTTTTCCTTTTGCAAAAATCCACGGGGGTGGATTTGATGCAGAAACTTTGGACCCTCCCCTGTTTCGGCCTGAGATTGTTTTGCTTCGTTCTCCCTCATACGAACTCGGTTTGACCTGATTTTTGAACCCACGGAAACCTATTGAAGTCTAGAAGATCTTCCAATTATAATCATCTTAATATCTTTTCCCATTTATGAGATATGATCAATTCATTTTGGTGTCGCCACTTCTTCCACAATCTGCATTCGTCCAACTTCAAACCTATGCCATTTTCACCTCGCTTTGAACCATGATTAGTGCCACATATCCTTGAAAACATCTATGTGTCTAGTTTCACCTCCAACAATCAAAACTTAATTCCAATTTCTCAAACTCAAGTTATACCCAATTTTCTACAGCTTGCGCATTTTCTTAAATTGTCAACTTTTCCTAACTTTTGCTAAACTTTGCCAAAACTCGTTTTATCGCCTTCCTTGCACTTCCTCGACCCCCTTATGTGACTTATATGCATTATATACATACCTAATTGATCCTTATGCCTTGTTAACATGTATTGTAATATATTATGAATTGAATAATTAAAACATGTATGTGTCTAAATGGCTTTATTGGTGTGTATGAACATGAATCACATCAACTCATGACATCTTATGATCTATTGTATATTGAAACATGACATAGAATTTCACGAACACCTCATGTTAATGCCGTGCGTCCTAATTAGTTTCATATTGAGTCGTTTCTCACGAGTACACATTATGTCTTTCTCTTGTACAGTTCATCTCCAAGGTGGGGGTATCGTGACCGATAGGCTCACGGCCTAGCTTGTACCCTTGTATCGTCATCTTCCAGGTGAGGGTGTTTTCGTTCTAGATATGTATTAAACCCTACAACCTTATGTGATAAGTTTTGGCCAAAAACCTAATGTATATCTATATATTGTTTTCAAATGGAGTCATCGAGTAAATCTTTTCTCAATGATTATGAAAAGTAATAAGTATGTTATAAATGTATTATGTTTCTCATGAATTGAATGTTTTGGCGAGAACATGAATGAATGCACGGGCCCGGGATCTAGCACATGTGGCTACCCGGGGAGGCAAGGGCCGACGGTGATCCCATGTGCTAGTCCCAACCATTTAACAGAGACCGGACCTCGCTAGGAGATTAGCATGGAATGGTAGCTGAGTGCCCTTGGGGGATTCATGTATCCCCCTGGGTCAATGCATGAGGTGGCCGGGTCTTGCAAGCCCGTCCACCACCCGGAGGAAGAAGGTTGGAATTTATTTTATGATTATGATTATGTTATGATTGATAGGCACCGTACGGGAAGGCCGGGACACGGATTGCCCAAACGAATATGTTTAGGATATGATATATGATTTGTGTGTTTTATGATATATTGCATGATCACCTATTTAGTGTATCAATGATATTTGTCGTACACGGTCGGAGTTTGGTTGGAGATGATGCACGCTCACTCGCCGAGCCTTTATGTTTATGTATGAATTATGAACTTAATGAATTTAATATGGATAGTCGTAAAGTCTGAGCATTGCTTAGTCATTCTTTTGCCCTTTTTGGGAACTAACTTTAAATAAAACCTTGCTCGGGATTTATGACTTTCATGTGCATGTTTTTATATATATGTATAGCTCCTGCTCGCTCAGTCTTCTAGAGACTGACCCCTCTTTCCCACTTCTTAGTCCTTGCAGGTTTTGGCTAGGCGGGAGTCGAGTCATTGCATTCTTGATCGAGTCACACTTGTACACTCGAGTCACATTTCATATTGATATGTTATAATTATATCTCCTGACGTATTTGGGCCTGTGTGCCAACTTTGATTCATTGTTGATTATTGATTCGGGACAGGTTGCATGTTTAGCTGAACCCGTTGTTAGGATGCATAATGGATTTAAATTATGTTTTGGAGTTATAGGGCTTGCAGCAATTGTTGAAAAGTATGGATTATATGTTATTGCTTCCGCATTGCACATTGGGTTTTTCTTGAGTTATTTGGTATGGGGTTAGATTCCGCCTAGCAAGGTTGTTTTATTTTGTCTCCCGTTTGCTATGAGTCCGGTTCATGCTTGGATTATCCATTTCATGTGTGGACTAGACTCATAGTGCGGGGGATGTGGCGCCTATCGTCCCGGGGTGTTACATCCTTATGTGGTATCAGAGCCCGGTTGCAAAACCGGTGTTCTAGTGTTGTGAGTGAGTCAGTTTAGGTCGTGCGGCATAGGAACAACTTGTCTACGTATGCATTGCATTGAATTCTTTGCCATTAATTGTTGAAATTACTTGCTAAGTGTGACTAGTTTTCTTTTGTTTCGTTGCTTTAATTGTTGCATTTTACTTCTTATGTGCGTTGATTCATTCAACTATGTGCCATAAGCATATCCTAACCGACATACATATATATTTGAATTGAATTTTGATTATAGATTGTAATCATGTCAATCAAGCTACAACCTATTTCAACTACAAGTTACTTCTACTAGATCGACGGAGGGATTGTGGGAGCAAAAAGGGAATTGAAGGCTAGGTGTTCAAATTTCACGGCTTGCGCAATGGAACTTCATATCATGGCTCGTATCATGGGAGGAAGCTTGGATCACGGGAAGGTTCATCAATCATATCCTATCTATAAACCTTGAAGGTTCTCAACATACAAGAATTGTAAAGACTCAAGTTCTAACTTGAGGGATGCGTGAGACAACGAGAGGGGTGTGGAACTTTTCACCACCCCGATTTTGAAGACATTTAATACAAGATTAAATGCTTCAAGGTTCAACATTGAACCTCCGAGTTTGGAATGGTTGGGCGATTGGAAGACCAAATTGGGAAGCTTCAAGGGATAGGATGCAAGATATGTTGGAAGGCTCAACTCAACTAAGATGCAAGGAATGGGAGCCGTCAATCATGGAGCTTACTATGAGGCCAAATACGGAAGCTCAATCGACATGACTACAAGCGTGGATCAACGGATGGATGCAAAGCAAAGATACCTAAGAGCATTGAGGAATTCAACCGTGCCAGCTTCTTGGAACTTTGGAACATGAAGATATCAAGAAGCAAGCAAGGATGGAAAGCATCATCAACGATGGAATATGAGCGTGGAGTAGAATCAAAGTACAAGATACCGTGTTGAAGCCATTATGATGGTGACAGGTTCAATGCATTCATAGCACCTGCATCATACGTTTTTGATTTACTTATTTAAACTCTTATCTATGTGTTTTAATATTGTAATTAATGAATTTGATGTTGCATCTTTTTTGTGTTGCATGCATTACACCTTCTAATCCCACATGCACTGTTTGAGTGTTTACTTGTTAGGATACTTTCTTTGTTCAATGCCCCAACTATTAATTCAACTGAAGCTTTACCGGAACCTAGCAAAGCGGGTAAAAAGGGGATTTTTGGGTGATAGGGATATGTTGGAAATGGAAGTTCTAGAGATTAAGGGTTGGAATGGACTTAGAATGATTTAGGCCAAATAAGAGAAGAGAAGATTCGGAAAGAGAAAAGTTGGGGATCCAAGGAAGTGGATGTTATTTTAACTCAAACATCTTGAATTAATGAGAGTAACTCACTGAACAATTTCTTAGCTGGATTTACTCGATAGAAGGAGATTAGGACTTTTTATGAAAAGAATAGGGATAGAGTTCGAAATGGTTGGTTTTCTACAGAATCGGGTTTTATATTTCGAAGAAGGTGGAATTTTGGAGGGGCTTTGGCGGGACCATTATGTCACCTCCAAAGGAAAGGAACTAAATCAGATTGATATATTTCATGATGTTATCCATAGAGGTTAATTTCGGTCGAGTGTTGGAGGAGCTCGGATGACACACAACAAACTAAGATCCAACTATGTACCGGTTGTTATTTTATGATTACTCAAAAGAAGATCGAGGAGAAAGGAATAGGAGGGAGTAAGAATAGAAGGACTGGAATTAGACCTTAGGGAATTGAAGGAGCCGGAATTGAATGCATCTTCACAAATAGATTTTTGGGTCGATTGTACATATAGGATTCAAATACCGAGGATGATGATATTATTAGGGAACTTTCGAGGGATCCTGAAAATAGCTTCGGGAAAAAGGAAAGTTCGATCAAGTTGCCGTGTTTAAAGATGATGATAACGACTTCTCATTAACCAAGTCTCCAATCAAGAACTAAACCGACACATCTCATAATTTAAGGATAAAGGAATTATGCAGAAACTCTGTACAACCTTGGAAAAGCAAGCCGGCTCAGAATCTCATACTTTATGGTGGGGTCGACAGAAGTGATTTTGGGCAGCACTCATTGAAGGGAGTGTTAGAGTTTTAATTATTCATTGTTCCCATGAGGACCAGGAAAGAATTCAAGAGAAGTAAATAGAAGGAACGGAGACGAAGTGGAGGTGTAGGGATTGAAGAATGCTAAGGGTGGATTTAATTAAGGGATGTCAAGAAGATTCTTGGGAGATTAATTTACACTCGGGGAACCGATAGTTCCACCTCATTACGGGAAATGGGTGTTGGAGTTAAATTAAGAAGCACAATCAGGAACTCAAGAAGACAATGATGGGTAAGAATCAGAATGGAATCAAGGACAGAGTTAACTGTGGAATTATCGCCTTTACTTCAATCGGATATGCATTAAGGATACTAAAGACAAGTCAAGGATCAAGTTAGCTTCTGGATTCGACCATATACTCTGAAAGGAGATGTTCATATTCAAAATTCCCTACTACGGTGAACGGTACAAGAAGCATTCATGGCATATGCATACATGCAATTTTAATTCAAATAATTTGATTGCAATATTCTTTGTTTGCCTATTGTGTTATTTGTTTTACATGTTGTTGATCAATATGCTCAATATGTACTTAATACTTGACCTTGTGTGTTTTTATAAACGTTAACTATTGTATTTGTATTTGTTGCCCTTCTTGTTGTTAGCTCTTTGTTGTATGTTTGGGTTGTGTTGCTCGAGAGTATTGGAGACTCCCTTGCTTTGTTGCTTTTGAGAGACGGGGTTCTCTCCCTTTGTTGCTTTTGAGAGACGGGATTCTCTCTCATTGCTGTTTGAGAGACGGGGTTCTCTCTTTGTTGTTTGAGAGACGGGGTTCTCTCTTTGTTGTTTCAGAGACGGGGTTCTCTCACTTTGTTGTTTGAGAGGCGGGGTCCTCTCTTTGTTTGCTTAGGTTGTAGTGAATCCGAGGACGGATTCTTTTTAAGGGGGTGAGGTTGTAACGCCCCAGTTTTTCAGAGGTTTGAGCATGACGTATTCATTTACCAATGTGCGTAATTTAATTAATGATATATGCTTCATTATTAATTCCTTTATTGATTTTATTAATTGATTCTGAATTCTTGAGACGTTTGAGCATGTGTGTTTATGTTTGATACCGTTTCTATTTGATTCGAATTCCATTTTTTTCATGGAAACTTAGCATGAGTGAATTATGTGACTTATGATTATGTTTATATGCTTGTTGCATGATTTTATTCTCGTATGTGTGAGTTGGATTCTTTTGTGTGATCGGAACCGAAAAGGGGGCTAAAGAGCATTTAGCGCACCTTGTGTTCCGGGTAGCATATCTTGAGCTCAGGAACTCGGAATCGAGTTCCGTCACCTCCATTGGATCCGGATCGATGAATCGGAGACAATGGGACAAGCCTCACATTTTTCTAAGATCATTTGGGTTGCCAAATTTTAACCGAAACAAGCCCCTTGCGCCAAAAATTACAAATAATAGCTATTTCACGTTCACGGACCTAACCTAACGAACCTAGACCCTAACCCTTGACCTATAACCACTTGCACTCTCTCTCTCTCTCTCCCCCATTTCTGGCCCCCCACCGAACCAACCCCTCCCATTTATCCCCAAACTCAGCCAAAAGGAGAGAGAAAGAAGAAATAGGGAGAAAGAAGAAGGAAGAAGATGACACTATTCAAACCTTGGGGTATTGAGCTCCTACCCCCACCATTTCTACTCCAAATTGAAAGGTAAGCCCATATTTGTGATGTACATCTTCTTGTAGTCATTTTAAGTTAAGGTTTGCATGATTTCTCCAAGCTTTGGGTTAGAAATGGCATGTATGATGAATAGTGAGGGTTGGGGGAAATTGATGAATTCTAGCATGTCTCCTTGTGGATTCTTTTGTTATGATGCATATATATTGCTCCTAAGATATTATTTGTGATATGTATGAACTTTCTTTGGTTTCTAGGTTAGAATTCATGGCCTTACCATTTATGGAATTTGAAGAGATAGCATGAGTTTGTTCCAATTTCATTCCTTGCTTGAATTGTTGCATCTTTGGATGTTTTAATGGATTGAAATGCATGAATATTTGCTACCTTAACTTACCTATGTGTGTTAATTTGATGTTTATATGGTTTAGCATGAGTTTTGCCCTGTTTGTTGTGTGTTTTTCGCCACTGACCTAAATCCACGAGGGTGGATTTTTCCTTTTGCAAAAATCCACGGGGGTGGATTTGATGCAGAAACTTTGGACCCTCCCCTGTTTCGGCCTGAGATTGTTTTGCTTCGTTCTCCCTCATACGAACTCGGTTTGACCTGATTTTTGAACCCACGGAAACCTATTGAAGTCTAGAAGATCTTCCAATTATAATCATCTTAATATCTTTTCCCATTTATGAGATATGATCAATTCATTTTGGTGTCGCCACTTCTTCCACAATCTGCATTCGTCCAACTTCAAACCTATGCCATTTTCACCTCGCTTTGAACCATGATTCGTGCCACATATCCTTGAAAACATCTATGTGTCTAGTTTCACCTCCAACAATCAAAACTTAATTCCAATTTCTCAAACTCAAGTTATACCCAATTTTCTACAGCTTGCGCATTTTCTTAAATTGTCAACTTTTCCTAACTTTTGCTAAACTTTGCCAAAACTCGTTTTATCGCCTTCCTTGCACTTCCTCGACCCCCTTATGTGACTTATATGCATTATATACATACCTAATTGATCCTTATGCCTTGTTAACATGTATTGTAATATATTATGAATTGAATAATTAAAACATGTATGTATCTAAATGGCTTTATTGGTGTGTATGAACATGAATCACATCAACTCATGACATCTTATGATCTATTGTATATTGAAACATGACATAGAATTTCACGAACACCTCATGTTAATGCCGTGCGTCCTAATTAGTTTCATATTGAGTCGTTTCTCACGAGTACACATTATGTCTTTCTCTTGTATAGTTTATCTCCAAGGTGGGGGTATCGTGACCGATAGGCTCACGGCCTAGCTTGTACCCTTGTATCGTCATCTTCCAGGTGAGGGTGTTTTCGTTCTAGATATGTATTAAACCCTACAACCTTATGTGATAAGTTTTGGCCAAAAACCTAATGTATATCTATATATTGTTTTCAAATGGAGTCATCGAGTAAATCTTTTCTCAATGATTATGAAAAGTAATAAGTATGTTATAAATGTATTATGTTTCTCATGAATTGAATGTTTTGGCGAGAACATGAATGAATGCACGGGCCCGGGATCTAGCACATGTGGCTACCCGGGGAGGCAAGGGCCGACGGTGATCCCATGTGCTAGTCCCAACCATTTAACAGAGACCGGACCTCGCTAGGAGATTAGCGTGGAATGGTAGCTGAGTGCCCTTGGGGGATTCATGTACCCCCCTGGGTCAATGCATGAGGTGGCTGGGTCTTGCAAGCCCGTCCACCACCCGGAGGAAGAAGGTTGGAATTTATTTTATGATTATGATTATGTTATGATTGATAGGCACCGTGCGGGAAGGCCAGGACACGGATTGCCCAAACGAATATGTTTAGGATATGATATATGATTTGTGTGTATTATGACATATTGCATGATCACCTATTTAGTGTATCAATGATATTTGTCGTACACGGTCGGAGTTTGGTTGGAGATGATGCACGCTCACTCGCCGAGCCTTTATGTTTATGTATGAATTATGAACTTAATGAATTTAATATGGATAGTCGTAAAGTCTGAGCATTGCTTAGTCATTCTTTTGCCCTTTTTGGGAACTAACTTTAAATAAAACCTTGCTCGGGATTTATGACTTGCATGTGCATGTTTTTATATATATGTATAGCTCCTGCTCGCTCAGTCTTCCAGAGACTGACCCCTCTTTCCCACTTCTTAGTCCTTGCAGGTTTTGGCTAGGCGGGAGTCGAGTCATTGCATTCTTGATCGAGTCACACTTGTACACTCGAGTCACATTTCATATTGATATGTTGTAATTATATCTCCTGACGTATTTGGGCCTGTGTGCCAACTTTGATTCATTGTTGATTATTGATTCGGGACAGGTTGCATGTTTAGCTGAACCCGTTGTTAGGATGCATAATGGATTTAAATTATGTTTTGGAATTATAGGGCTTGCAGCAATTGTTGAAAAGTATGGATTATATGTTATTGCTTCCGCATTTCACATTGGGTTTTTCTTGAGTTATTTGGTATGGGGTTAGATTCCGCCTAGCAAGGTTGTTTTATTTTGTCTCCCGTTCGCTATGAGTCCGGTTCATGCTTGGATTATCCATTTCATGTGTGGACTAGACTCATAGTGTGGGGGATGTGGCGCCTATCGTCCCGGGGTGTTACACAACACACACGCTATGCTAGGCGGGACTAACCCTTAAACCAATCAACTCAAGATAATATAAAATCAGAGTTAAAGTAAAACGCGGAAGCAAGAACGACATAGCATATATACAGTGAGCCACCAAGCTCCAAAAATAGATATACAAAAGCATTCAAATATTCAACGGCACTCACGGCCTACAAATCATGACGCTCCATGCTATACTATGATCATATACAAAATATCAATAAGAGTATGAATATATGAGACTGAAAAGAAGTGCTAAACATAAATGCAAGACCTAGACGACTTGTATTCCCGCCTAGCACTCCTATACGTGAACAAAACACTGAAAACAATCGGGTTCAGTCTAAAAGAGACTGGTGGGTATAAAACGGGACATAAGATATAATATCACATAAATTAAACACATACATGCAAGCCCTAATCCCGTGTGAAGTTTGATAAGAATTTCCCAAGTGGTTAAAACAAAAGAAAACATCAACGGGATTACGACGTTCATATTCATTCATAATTGTTCATAAGGGTTTATGGCCCGGCAAGTGGGCGTGCACAATCTCCAACCTACTCCTCGTGTAATCATAATCAATTATTCAATCATTCATTATCATACATAAATCTTTTGTGCTCATACATAACATGATCATAATCATTCATATACACCTTCTTCCTCCGGGTGGGGGACGGGTTTGCAAGGCCCGACCACCGAAACATATCAATGTGGCTATGAGGTTCATGAGTCCTCAAATCCCGGTTAGCGTTTCCTCGTCAAAAACTCCTTGACGAAGTCCGTTTCGCCGTAGTTGGTTGGAACTAGTATATGGGATCCCCGTCAACCCTTGCTTCCTCGGTTAGCCACATATACTAACTCCCGGGGCCCGTGCAATCATAAATCATAAATATGTCTCGCCAAAACATAAGGTAGGGTTTCATAAATAAAAGGGTCATACGTTTGAAATCGTTTACCCAAAATGACTCGATATACATAAATAAACTGTTTTGGCTTAAAACCTTTCACATAAGGGATATATCAGGTCACATTAACTATTAGAAGAAAAACCCACCTTTCAAAGCAAAAGAAAGGCACAAGTGTCTCAATGCTCACCCTCGTCTCCGACCAAACCCGAATCTGTGCAAAAGAAAAGGTATAAGACTCAATGACCACATATGACGCTCGGCAATGAAGTGAATATGACATGAATGCATAAATGATCATATTATATCGTAAAAATGTTCATGTGCACTATTAAGGAATTTAAAACATATAATCAAACCATTCGTTTTCATATTTCATTCAAATTCATAAATTCACAATATTCATAGTGCATATCAATTAATCCATGAATTCATTTAATAAACATAGCAAGTAATATTCATATTCACAATTAGGAATAAAATAAATAAAACGTTCAATCGATAGTCGGTAATTTAAATACGCGAAATAGAGATCAATTAATTTCCATAATTGGATTAAATCAAATAATATTTGAAATATATAATAAATATAAATAATATAATAAGTATATAATAATATATAATAACATATGTATATATATATATATATATATATACACGTACACATACAAACACACCCATGCATGCATTTACTATATACTAAATACATATATATATATTACATATGTAACACATTCATGCATGTAATGTACACACAAATATATATAATATATAATATATACATGCATGCAATCAAAATGATATCCACGCACACGCACAATTAAACAGCCATGCATGCACAACATCACACACAACACCAATATATATACATATATACAGCAGCAGCAGCAGTTCAAGGAAAACGCAGAAAACAGTACAAGAAAAACGGGGTGACACCCCCCGTGTCACCTCCCAAGCCCAGACCGAGACACCCCCGTTTCTCGGTACAGCAACTCAGGCCAAGAATGCACCCCCGTTCCGCGCTGGAAAGGCGAGAACGACACCCCCGTGTCACGCAGCAACAGCCTCCCCTGTTTCGACAGCAAAATGGCGCAGAAAAAGGGCAGAAATCCCAGAAAGAAATGCAGGCAACACAAGCAACATTACAAGGTATAAAATGCAACAAGAAATCATCTAGAACACACCCACAAAGCTATGAAACTGACAGCAAAAGCATGAAGGAAAGTCAGCAGTTGTGACAGCAACACATCCAAGCCAAAACAGAGCAAAAATCTCGAAGAAAAACAGAGCATGAAGATCTCTAACCATCCCAACAAGTTCAGGTCACAAAGGCTATCAAATGTGCAGCAAAACAACATAAACTCAACACATAATTCAGTTCCAAAAGAGTTCAACCAAGAGGAGAAGGCATACGTGACATTCAAGTGAATTTTCTCAAGGCGTCATAAATGGTATCTCATCAATATCTCAACCACCATGAAATTAATGACCATAAATGATATGAGGATGTCAAAACAATCATTCTCAAGCTTGGAATCAATCAAAACCAACAAGAATCGAATGAGATCAACAAAATGCCCAAAATTCTTCATTTTCGAAAATTGCCCAGAAATTCTTGAAACCATGCTCAAATTTGTGAATGAAAGGATGGAAATGAACAGAAATGAACATATATTACAACCCTAAGCTTACCTTATTGATTGAATGAAGTTTGGAGGAGATTTGAGCTCCAAAATCTCTAAGGAATGAAAGGTTACGGGACTGCTTGAAATTCCAGTGACTTTCGCTGAGTTTTGGGGATTGTGTGAGGATTGGTTTGGATAGGGCATGACATATCCGGTTAGGCGGTTGAGTTAGGGATCAATAGAATCAAACCATGGTTAATTTGGTTAAAGTTTGAATGAGATATGGCTATTTTTGTACAGCAAGGTCAGTTTAGTCTCCGTTTTGTTTTTCGGTTGAATTTCGGAGGTTCAAATGACTTAGGAAAAAATAAGGCTCAGTTTACTAAACTCGAATTTTCGTTACGAGTTTAGCGGAGTTGACGAAACTTGAATCCGAGTTCCCGAGCTCAAGATAAAAATTCGGAACTAAGGGTACGCTAAGTGCTCGTTAGCCCCCAATTTGGTTCCTCGAAACAAATTAAATTCGTTGACATGTCCAATAAATTCGAAAACATAAACCGAGCATATAATCATGTTCATAACACATATATTTATGACATACTACAAATTCATAGCATTCCGAAATCATTTCATATAAGAACGAAGCACAAAATAAGTAACATGCTCATTTCATGCAATTCATGCATATAATATAAATTCCATGCATAATATTTAAATCAAAGTTCATGCAATTCATGCACAAATTTTAATTCCCATGCAATAACATTTAAATAAATAAATCACATTAATTTAAAAACACAAATTAAAGTCACGTGATTAGTTAATTAAAGCATGATTAATTTACATAACATTTAATTAGCATAAACATTAAATTAATAACATAATTAACATTAATAATTAAATTAGCAATAATATAAACATATATATATATATATATATATATATATATATTATAATATGAAATATTTTAGAATAATAATAAATTAAAATAAAATATAATAAAATAAAATAATAACAATTTATAATAAAATTAAATATAAAACACGTAAAAACAATTAATTCGCGCAAATTGGTAAACACATACGTCGTACCTTTACGTCCGAAAAGTCGGGGCGTTACAATCTCTCCCCCTTAAAAGAATCCGTCCTTGGATTCATTGCTCGCTCGGAAACAATTCGGGGTGAAACTTTCTCATCTTTTCCTCCGTCTCTCACGTAGCCTCTTCTGTTTTATCACTTCTCCAAAGAACCTTGACTAGTGGAATACGCCGATTTCGAAGTTCCTGAAATTTTCGATCCAATATCTTATTCAGCTTCTGAACGAAGGTGAGATCCGGTTCTAATTCCACTTCTTCAACCGGTAGAATCTCGGACTCGTCTAGATAATACTTTCGGAGCTGTGAAACATGAAACACGTTATGAATTCCAGTCAAACTCGGAGGCAAGTCCAATCGATAAGCCGTATCCCCAATCTTCTCTAGAATCTCATATGGTCCCATATACCGAGGGTTTAATTTTCCTCCTCGTCCAATCCTTGAGAACCCTTTTCGTGGAGAAGCCTTTAAGAAAACTCTATCTCCAATCTCAAACTCCAAATTCTTCCTCCGAAGGTCTGCATAACTCTTTTGTCGATCCTGAGCGGCCTTCATCCGTTGTCTAATTATCTGGACCTTGTCAATAGCCTCTTGTACAGCCTTAGAGGGTTTTTCCTTCTTTTCCCCTCTTTTAATACCTTCTTGCTTGGTCCAATTCCATTCCTCCAAGTCAAAGAACAACGGTGATCGACATTTACGTCCGTAAAGAGCTTCATAAGGGGCCATTTCAATCGAGGCTTGATAGCTATTGTTGTAAGCAAACTCGATTAACGACAATTGTTCATTCCACGAGCTTTGAAAGTCCAATGCACATGCTCTCAACAGATCCTCCAGATACTTAATCACCCTTTCTGATTGCCCGTCGGTCTGAGGATGGAAAGCTGTGCTGAATTGAAGCCTTGTTCCCAAACACTTTTGTAATTCTTGCCATAACCGTGAAGTAAATCTGGGATCCCGATCCGAGACAATACTAACAGGTACTCCATAAAGCCTGACAATCTCATCGTTGCATCTCTTGGCCAACTTACTCACTTTATCGGACATTCTGATAGCAAGGAAATGAGTTGATTTTGTCAACCTGTCCACGATAACCCAAATTCCATCGAAACCTCCTCTCACTCTTGGTAATCCCGAAACAAAATCCATGGCTATTTGTTTCCATTTTCACTCCGGGATAGGCAACAGTCGAAGTAACCCCGATGGCTTTTGATGTTCTGCCTTTACCACTTGACAGGTCATACAATGTTTCATGAAGTTGATAACATCCCGTTTCAATCCATTCCACCAATAGAATTGCTTAAGATCCTTATACATTTTGTTCCCTCCGGGATGTATCGAATACCCTGACCGATGGGCTTCTTCAAGAATAATCCTTTTTAACTCTTCCGGTACAACAACTCTATTCTTGAATCTTAGAAGTCCCGTATCATGAAATCCAAACAGACACTCTGAATTAGCTCGAGCTTTCTCAGCTAATTTCTGAACTTCGGGATCAATCCTCTGAGCATCAAATAATCTCTGTTTAAGATCTGGTTGAACCGTGATATTCCGAATACTAGCCCTCAGTCTGAACAACTCATTCTCATCTCCAATTTCCACTTTCACATTGGACACACTAGCTTTCCTACTAAGCGCATCCGCGACCAAATTGGTTTTGCCGGGATGGTATCGGATTGTACACTCACAATCCACCAACAGTTCCATCCAACGCCGTTGTCTCTTGTTTAAATCCTTTTGTGAGAATAAATATTGGAGACTCTTGTGATCGGAAAAGACCTCAAACGAAATTCCATAAAGATAGTGTCTCCACTTACCCAAAGCAAAGATCACTGCCGCTAATTCCAAATCGTGAGTGGGGTAGTTCTGTTCATGCTCTTTCAATTTCCTTGAGGCATAGGCGATTACTCGTCCATTCTGCATCAATACACATCCCAAACCTTCCTTTGAGGCGTCCGTATAAACTGTATATCCTTCTGTACCTTCAGGAAGTGCTAATACAGGAGCGGTAGTCAACTTTTCCTTTAAAAGTTGAAAGCTAGCCTCACATGCCTCGTCCCACTCAAACTTAACCGCTTTCTTAGTCAATCGGGTTAAAGGAGCCGCAATCTTCGAGAAATCCTGAACGAATCTTCGATAGTAGCCTGCCAAACCCAGGAAACTCCTTACTTCTGAAGCATTTTTCGGGCTTTGCCATTGAATAACCGTCTCAATCTTAGAGGGGTCTACTTCCAAACCTTTCCTTGAAATAATATGGCCCAAAAATGCTACCCGATCAATCCAAAACTCGCATTTGCTAAACTTAGCATACAATCGATGTTCCCTTAAGGTGTCCAACACAATTCTGAGGTGCCTGGCATGATCCTCCGGAGTTCTCAAATAAACCAAGATGTCATCGATGAATATTACCACAAACTTATCCAAATAGGGCCGGAAAATTCGATGCATCATATCCATAAAAGCAGCCGGAGCATTAGTCAATTCAAAAGGCATCACTACGAACTCGTAGTGTCCATACCGGGTGTTAAATCCCGTCTTCGGAAGGGCCTCATCCCGGATCTTCAATTGATAGTATCCTTATCTCAAGTCCAATTTTGAGTATACCCCCGAACCTTGTAACATATCGAATAAATCCTCAATATGGGGCAAAGGATAATTATTCTTTACAGTCATCCGATTAAGCTCCCGGTAATCTATACTCATTCTTAAGGTTCCATCCTTTTTCTTAACAAAGAGAACCGGAGCACCCCAAGGTGACGAACTTGGCCGTATATATCCAACTTTGAGCAATTCTTCTAATTGAATTTTTAACTCTTTCAATTCGGCCGGTACCATCCGATACGGAGTCTTAGAATACGGTGTGGATCCTGGATATATGTCAATAACAAATTCGATCTCACGGTCTGGTGGTAAAGAACTCAAATTTTCCGGAAACACATCGGAAAAATCCTTCACAACCGCGGTATCCTCCAATTTAACTTGATCTTTCGGCCTATTAAGAAGGTCATCAATAAATCCCGTTGCTCCTTCTCTCAACAACTTGTGAGCTTCCATATAAGACAAGAGAGATACCAATCTTGATCCGCTACCAATCACCAATTCATTACCCAAAATCACCTTCTTGGCAAAACAATCAACATTGGCCCGATGCCTGGACAACCAGTCCATACCCAAGATAACTCCATACCTCTTCATAGGCATAACAATTAAATCAACCGGATATTCTTTCTCTTCAATCAGAACTAAACACTCCCGAACCAACTGATCTGTCTGAAGACTACCGCCAAGTGGCGAACTCACCAAATAACAAGAAGAGAGACAAATAACAGGCAAGCACAGAGTGGCAACTATATCACAAGAAATAAAGGAAAGCGTGGCACCCGGATCAAAGAGTACATGAATGCTCATGTTATGTATGCATAGGGTACCTTCTACCACAGTTGTGGGATCGATCTCTGCATCTTGCTCTTCACCCTCGAGGGCGTAAGCACGAGCCGGGATCATTGGCCTTTGAACTCGTCTTTGAAATCCGGGGTCCTTGTCGGGACAAGTATCCGCCATATGGTCGCCCTTTCCGCATATGAGGCACAAATTCAACCTCCTCCGACAGTTATAGAAATTGTGAGTTGGTCCTCCACAATGTGTACAAGGAGCTTGAGCCAATCTCGCCTCACTCGGACCTTGTCGATCCCTCGTTGGTGCAGGCAAAGCTTTTAGAACCGGTGGAGTTGGTCCTCCCATTCTTGGCTTCTTAAACGGAGCCTTAGGAGGGGGAGTAGCTTGAATCATCGGCCTCTTTCCCGAATTCGATCCGGAACCTCTTCCCATTGGAGCTCTAAAAATCGGATCCTTCTTCTTGAATTCCTCCTCTTGAACCAAAGCCCTTTGCACAGTGTCGGTAAATGACTCGAAGTTGTGACCCGCCTGACCGTCTCTCAAGTCCTGTCTTAATCCCGCAATGAATTTCCTTGATTTTCTCTTCTCATCCCGGGTGACATGAGGAGCATATTTCCCAAGTCTGTTAAATACGGCGAGATATTGGGTCACCGTACGCGCACCTTGCTTTAAATCCATAAACTCCAGCTCCTTCCTTTCTCTCACTACCTCCGGTACAAAGCATTCCCGGAATTCTCTCTTGAAAACCTCCCAAGTCACTTCCTCCTCATCCACTTCAAGTTTCTCTCTCGTTCGTTCCCACCATTCATACGCATCTCCATCAAGTTGAAATATAGCAAATTGAGCCTTCTCTTGCGTAGTAAACTGTCGGACTCCAAATATCCTCTCTAATCGAATCAACCAACCCTCCGAGACCGCATCATCAATAGAACCGGAAAATCGAGGGGGGTTGTAGCTCAGAAACACCCCATGAGGATCTCTATTATTATGGTTTGGTGGAGGAGCTTGTTGTGGTGGGGGAGCTTGAGCCCTCCAATGCTCGACATAATTGAAAACCGCTTCCATGAAATTCCCCATGTCCATTGGTGGTGCTTGCGGTTGTGGTGGAGGCGTAGGGGATCGGTCATGATGACGACGGTGTCCTGGAGATCTCTCACGGTGTCTACGTGGAGGCATCCTGTTCAAGAAACATTGAAATGCATGTTATTTTTAGTCCATGCATGTAAGTGCAATTAATTCGATCAAAATTCGAGATTTAAAGCACACAAGCACGTAAACAATGCATATGCGACACATTGACAAGTTGTTCCTAAAGCCGAACGACCTAACTGACTCAACACGACACTAGAGCCCGGGTTTTGCAACCCTAAGCTCTGATACCACTTAAGGATGTAGCACCCGAGCGTAAGGTACCACATCCCCCGCACCGAGACCCGACCCGTATATGAAATGGAAGTCCATACACGTGCCAAATCCATGGCGAACGGGGACACAACACACACGCTATGCTAGGCGGGACTAACCCTTAAACCAATCAACTCAAGATAATATAAAATCAGAGTTAAAGTAAAACGCGGAAGCAAGAACGACATAGCATATATACAGTGAGCCACCAAGCTCCAAAAATAGATATACAAAAGCATTCAAATATTCAACGGCACTCACGGCCTACAAATCATGACGCTCCATGCTATACTGTGATCATATACAAAATATCAATAAGAGTATGAATATATGAGACTGAAAAGAAGTGCTAAACATAAATGTAAGACCTAGACGACTTGTATTCCCACCTAGCACTCCTATACCTGCACAAAACACTGAAAACAACCGGGTTCAGTCTAAAAGAGACTGGTGGGCATAAAACGGGGCATAAGATATAATATCACATAAATTAAACACATACATGCAAGCCCTAATCCCGTGTGAAGTTTGATAAGAATTTCCCAAGTGGTTAAAACAAAAGAAAACATCAACGGGATTACGACGTTCATATTCATTCATAATTGTTCATCAGGGTTTATGGCCCGGCGAGAGGGCGTGCACAATCTCCAACCTACTCCTCGTGTAATCATAATCAATTATTCAATCATTCATTATCATACATAAATCTTTTGTGCTCATACATAACATGATCATAATCATTCATATACACCTTCTTCCTCCGGGTGGTGGACGGGTTTGCAAGGCCCGACCACCGAAACATATCAATGTGGCTATGAGGTTCATGAGTCCTCAAATCCCGGTTAGCGTTTCCTCGTCAAAAACTCCTTGACGAAGTCCGTTTCGCCGTAGTTGGTTGGAACTAGTATATGGGATCCCCGTCAACCCTTGCTTCCTCGGTTAGCCACATATACTAAGTCCCGGGGCCCGTGCAATCATAAATCATAAATATGTCTCGCCAAAACATAAGGTAGGGTTTCATAAATAAAAGGGGTCATACGTTTGAAATCGTTTACCCAAAATGACTCGATATACATAAATAAACTATTTTGGCTTAAAACCTTTCACATAAGGGATATATCGGGTCACTTTAACTATTAGAAGAAAAACCCACCTTTCAAAGCAAAAGAAAGGCACAAGTGTCTCAATGCTCGCCCTCGTCTCCGACCAAACCCGAATATGTGCAAAAGAAAAGGTATGAGACTCAATGACCACATATGACGCTCGGCAATGAAGTGAATATGACATGAATGCATAAATGATCATATTATATCGTAAAAATGTTCATGTGCACTATTAAGGAATTTAAAACATATAATCAAACCATTCGTTCATATATTTCATTCAAATTCATAAATTCATAAATTCACAATATTCATAGTGCATATCAATTAACCCATTAATTCATTTAATAATCATAGCAAGTAATATTCATATTCACAATTAGGAATAAAATAAATAAAACGTTCAATCGATAGTCGGTAATTTAAATACGCGAAATAGAGATCAATTAATTTCCATAATTGGATTAAATCAAATAATATTTGAAATATATATAATATAATAAGTATATAATAATATATAATAACATATGTATGTATATATATATATATATATACACGTACACACATAAACACACCCATGCATGCATTTACTATATACTAAATACATATATATATATTACATATGCAACACATTCATGCATGCAATGTACACACAAATATATATAATATATAATATATACATGCATGCAATTAAAATGAAATCCATGCACACACACAATTGAACAGCCATGCATGTACAACAACACACACAGCACCAATATATATACATATATACAGCAGCAGCAGCAGTTCAAGGAAAACACAGAAAACAGTTCAAGAAAAACGGGGTGACACCCCCGTGTCACCTCCCAAGCCCAGACCGAGACACCCCCGTGTCTCGGTACAGCAACTCAGGCCAAGAATGCACCCCCGTTCCGCGCTGGAAAGGCGAGAACGACACCCCCGTGTCACGCACCAGCAGCCTCCCCTGTTTCGACAGCAAAATGGCGCCGAAAAAGGGCAGAAATCCCAGAAAGAAATGCAGGCAACACAAGCAACATTACAAGGTATAAAATGCAACAAGAAATCATCTAGAAGACACCCACAATGCTACGAAACTGGCAGCAAAAGCATGAAGGAAACTCAGCAGTTGTGACAGCAACACATCCAAGCCAAAACAGAGCAAAAATCTCGAAGAAAAACAGAGCATGAAGATCTCTAACCATCCCAACAAGTTCAGGTCACAAAGGCTATCAAATGTGAAGCAAAACAACATAAACTCAACACATAATTCAGTTCCAAAAGAGTTCAACGAAGAGGAGAAGGCATACGTGACATTCAAGTGAATTTTCTCAAGGTGTCATAAATGGTATCTCATCAATATCTCAACCACCATGAAATTAATGACCATAAATGATATGAGGATGTCAAAACAATCATTCTCAAGCTTGGAATCAATCAAAACCAACAAGAATCGAATGAGATCAACAAAATGCCCAAAATTCTTCATTTTCGAAAATTGCCCAGAAATTCTTGAAACCATGCTCAAATTCGTGAATGAAAGGATGGAAATGAACAGAAATGAACATATATTACAACCCTAAGCTTACCTTGTTCATTGAATGAAGTTTGGAGGAGATTTGAGCTCCAAAATCTCTAAGGAATGAAGGGTTACGGGACTGCTTGAAATTCCAGTGACTTTGGCTGAGTTTTAGGGATTGTGTGAGGATTGGTTTGGTTAGGGCATGACATATCCGGTTAGGGGGTTGAGTTAGGGATCAATAGAATCAAACCATGGTTAATTTGGTTAAAGTTTGAATGAGATATGGCTATTTTTGTACAACAAGGTCAATTTAGTCTCCGTATCGTTTCTCGGTTGAATTTCAGAGGTTCAAATGACTTAGGAAACATACAAGGCTAAGTTTAATAAACTTGAATTTTCGTTACGAGTTCAGCGGAGTTGACGGAACTCGAATCGGAGTTCCCGAGCTCAAGATATAAAATTCGGAACCAAGTGTACGCTAAGTGCTCGTTAGCCCCCAATTTGGTTCCTCGAAACAAATTAAATTCGTTGACATGTCCAATAAATTCGAAAACATAAACCGAGCATATAATAATGTTCATAACACATATATTTACGACATACTACAAATTCATGGCATTCCGAAATCATTTCATATAAGAACGAAGCACAAAATAAGTAACATGCTCATTTCATGCAATTCATGCATATAATATAAATTCCATTCATAATATTTAAATCAAAGTTCATGCAATTCATGCACAAATTTTAATTCCCATGCAATAAAATTTAAATAAATAAATCACATTAATTTAAAAACACAAATTAAAGTCACGTGATTAGTTAATTAAAGCATGATTAATTAACTTAACATTTAATTAGCATAAACATTAAATTAATAACATAGTTAACATTAATAATTAAATTAGCAATAATATAAACATATATATATATTATAATACAAAATATTTTAGAATAATAATAAATTAAAATAAAATATAATAAAATAAATAATAACAATTTATAATAAAATTAAATATAAAATGTAAAGCTCAAAGTGCTTGTCCCACATCGGAAGAAGAGGAGAACGAAGCCTTCCTTATAAGGGGGTGGATACCTCTTCCCTGTTGAGGCCTTTTCCTAGGTGGGCGCCTTCGGGCTTAAATTCCACCGGGAGAAACAAAACCGTGAGGGTGGTGTCGCTTAGCCCACCAAAGCGGGCAATATCGACAGGCGGGTTTTCGGGCTGTTACAAATGGTATCAGAGCCGGGGCCCGGGCCGGTGTGCCAGCGAGGACGCTGGGCCCTCTTAGGGGGTGGACTGTAATAGCCTAAGGTGCTTGTCCCACATCGGTTGGAGAGGGGAACAAAGCCTCCTTTATAAGGGGGTGGATACCTTTCCCTTGTTGAGGCCTTTTCCTGGCTGGGCACCTTCGGGTTTAAATTCCAGCGGGAGAAACAAAACCGTGAGGGTGGTGTCGCTTAGCCCACCAAAGCGGACAATATCGACAGGCAGGTTTTCGGGCTGTTACACATGGTATCAGAGCTGGGACCCGGTCCGGTGTGCCAACGAGGACGCTGGGCCCTTATGGGGGGGTGGACTGTAAAGCTCAAAGTGCTTGTCCCACATAGGAAGAAGAGGAGAACGAAGCCTTCCTTATAAGGGGGTGGATACCTCTTCCCTGTTGAGGCCTTTTCCTGGGTGGTTTCGGGCTTAAATTCCACCGGGAGAAACAAAACCGTGAGGGTGGTGTCGCTTAGCCCACCAAAGCGGACAATATCGACAGGCGGGTTTTCGGGCTGTTACATAAAACACGTAAAAACCATTAATTCGCGCAAATTGGTAAACACATACGTCGTACCTTTACGTCCGAAAAGTCGGGGCGTTACAGGTATGATATGTTTTGATTTATGTTTTATTATGATATGTTATGAGGAGCCCGGGATTGGATTTCGGCTCGTACTCGCCGAGCTTTTGTACGTTATATTGATTATGAAACAGGATAGGACTTTTAAGTTAAGTATGCTATAATTTGTTATGGTTTGTATACGTTTGTTTTGAAAATGGTTTTGGTGTGCAAAACGCTATACCCGGTTTACAGTCTTTTGTTTAATACGTGTTATGTTCTATATTATGTATCGTGTGTGTGTGTTCAGCCCCCTCACTCAGTCCAATTGTAGACTGACCCCTCTCTTTTTTCCCCTTTAGTTACAGGTGCAGGGTTCGTTTCGAGTTAGGCGGCGGTCTTCTTTTGTGTCTTTTTAGTCAAGTTGTTCGAGTCCTTGCATTTTGCATCTTTATTTCTTTGTTTTGGGTTTCGTCGAATATATGTATATGTTATGTATATCAATTTGAATTTTAGAGATTTGTATAATTCATTCGGCCCTGGAGTGGCATAGTATGTATTTGATGTATCTTGTTGATTTTATATGATTCGGGACAGGCTTCTAGGGATAGTATGAACCCGTTGCGTATTTATGTTTTATGTTTGATTTACGAGATTAGGTATCTATACTAGTTGAACCAGTCACCTGTTCCTATTTGAGACCTTGCATGACTATGATTGTTGATCCTGTTGCTTCCGCCTTTGTTTTCTTTTTTGTTGCGCACTCTGTATTAGGGTCTACACCGCCTAGCCTAGGAGTGTGTTTTTGTTTGTCTCCCGTTCGCTATAGCTTGGTGCGTGTGCGGAGTACCCATTTCATTATACAGGTCGGGCTATGGTACGTGGGATGTGTTACCCTTCGCTCGGGGTGCTATATCTTATAGTGGTATCAGAGCTCTTGGTTGCAAAACCGGAGTTCTAGTGTCGTGTTGGGTCTGTCTAGGTCGTTCGGCTTAGGATTATGTGTTTGTTAGTATTCATTACACCATTTGTGTGGTTATTTGTTATTAATCATATTAATTATTCACATGAACATACATTTACTAAACCCCCATGCATCGAAATTTCTTGGAATTGTTTTCTTAATGGCATCTCAACATCGACAATTAACACAGGGAAAAAGACAAAGGGAACAAGTGTCTTCAAAATACAAGAAGTTTTGAGATTTTAATTGTAGCACCCCAGACGGAAGGCACCACATCCCCCGTACCGGGACCCGTCCCGCATATGAAATGGAGAGTCCATACACGAGCCGAATCACGGCGAATGGGGACTCACTCACACACTAGGCTAGGCGGGAGCTAGAACCTTGAAACCAAATATACAAGTTCATGAATTTAAATGCGTGGGCGAAAGCAGAACATATATTCAATAAAGAGGTTTATCATAAAAGACGGGTTCCACAAGCATGAATACCTAGTCCCGAAACAATATAACATAATCATAACATTTCATACATAAATCTATAACTTATTCGATTAACAAAATGCGTGAAGTGACCAAAACTTGACCAAACTACTCGACCGACTCGAAACCCCGCCTAGCACTCCAACACCTGCAAGAGAAAACTCAAAACAAAGCCGGGTTCAGTCTATAGGAGACTGGTGGGTATAAAACAGGGCATAATATAATATTATCGCAGAATTTAAACACTCATGCATGCAAGCTATAATCCCGTGCGAGGTTTTTAATATATTTCCCAAATGGGTAAAACAAAGGAAAACAACACTCGGGATTACAACTATCAAATTCATTCATTCATAATCATCCATGAGGTCATTACGTGAGCCCTGGCGGGTGGGAGAACATCTCCAACCTACTCCTCGTGTGTGCATATCGATTCAATCTTTTCATTAGCGATCATACACATTCATGCATAATTGTTCATATTCATTCATAATCAGTCATAATCGTATTATTCATAAACATAAACACTTACACCTTTTTCCTCGGGGTGGTGGACGGGTTAGCAAGACCCGGCCACCGGTCCATACATTGACCCAGGGGGATACATGAATCCCCCAAGGGCACTCAGCTCCCATTCCCCGCTAAACCTCCTAGCGAGGGCCAGTATCACCGTAAATGTGGTGGGACTAGTACAAGGGATCACCATCGGCCCTTGCCTCCCCGGATCGCCACTTGCACTAAGTCCCTGGGCCCGTGTATTCAATCATGTCCACGCCAAAAATCATGAGGTGGGAGTACATAAAAGAAGGGCTTTACGTTGGAAAATGATAGACTCTTTTGAAAAAACTCGATATATATACATATATATAATATTTTGGATTAAAACCTGCACATAAGGGATATATCGGGTCATCATAGCTAATAGAAGAGAAACCCCACCTGGTACACCTTACCGAACAATACCAAGAAGAAAAGAAGACTTGAAGTGTCCTATGAACCCGGCATCTCCGCCCTGGAGAAAACTGTACAAAGACAATGTAACGTGCTCGTGAGACTCAAGACTCCTAATGAACCATATATGATGCACGGCAATGCTATGCACATGACATGAATACATTAAAGATGATACTATGTCATGAACACGTTCATGTACACAATTAATGCATTTAAGGCATATAAACAAGCTATTCATTCGTCCAAGGAATCGTTCATATTTGTTAAAGTTCATAATTTCACATTTCCTATCAATTCAATCCAAAAATTTCATATAACAATCATAACACGTACTATTTCACGTCCAAACGTTTCTTAATTCATAGCAATTCAAGTCATGAATTCATATAACAATTATAGCCCAAAGATTACAAGTTTGCAATTAGAGAATAGACAAATAAAGACATTCAAGTAATGATCGGAAATTAAATAACACGAAATAGCTAACAATTAAATAATTTAAACAATACTTAATATTTATAACTAATCATGCATTTAAATAATATATAATCAAATCAATATATATATATATATACATACGTACCACCTTGCATGCATGTATTATATCAAAACTTAATAAATTCAACTAACATGCATGCATTGATATATAAATACTATATATACACATTTGCATGCATTTAACGCATTATACATCTATATATATATTTATATATATAGAACACACTACACAACACCCATGCACACACAAGCACTTATAATATCATATATATACTTATATTTACATGCATGAACAAACCATGCAATGCATACATAAGCACTGTATATATACTTATATTTACATACAATATGCAGAAGAAAGAAAAGGCAGCAGAACAGGGCATTCCCCGCCCGGGGAAAAACCGAACACAACCTTCCCCGACCGGGGAAGGAGACGCAGAATGAACCTGCACAAAGTGTCCCCGCCCGGGGACACAACAGACCAAGATCTCCCCGCCCGGGGAGATTAACGCAGCAAGAAAGAAACGAACACACTACAAGAAAATCTGCGAAATCCGACGGACAGGCCCGTCGGAATTCCCTCGGAATTCCGTCGGATTTCACGAATTCCGACGGAATTCCGAGGGAATTCCGACGGGAACGAGTCCGTAGGAAAACCCTCCCTCGGAATCAAAATTCCGAGGGAAAACCGACGGAATTCCGAGGGAAAATAAAATCGAATTTTTTAAATAAAATAAAATATTTCCGACGGAATTCCGAGGGAAATCCCGTCGGATTTATTAAAATAATCAAAATAAAAAAAATTAAATTACACTATTCCGACGGGATTTCCCTCGGAATCCCGTCGGATTTTTTAAAATAAAAAAAATTAAATTAAACAATTCCGACGGGATTTCCCTCGGAATACCGTCGGAATTTTTATAATAAAATAATAAAATTAAACAATTCCGACGGGATTTCCCTCGGAATCCCGTTGGTTTTTTAAAATAAAAAATAAAAATTAAACATTTCCGACGGGGTTTCCCTCGGAATCCCGTCGGATTTTTTTTAAAAAAAAAAATAATTAAACAATTCCGACGGAATTCCCCTTGGAATTCCGTCGGAAATTATTAAAAAAATAATAAAAAAAAAATCATTTTACAACCATTCAAATTATTTATTCAAAACCAATTCATTAAAATACCATTTCGAAAACACAATCCATACAAAAATTATCTATACAAAATGGTACTTCGACAATTTTGACACGACCGTGAGATCAACACCCTGAAGCAATATATAGATAAAGTAAAGGAGGAGCCTAACAATATTGTACACACGTGTTGTATTCTTATCCCGTAGCTGCCACATCAATTTAATAAACACCATGACATAAACAAAAAATTCTTGTAACACAACTTGCCCTGCCCTTTGATACCCATCAACACAAACTAAAATGGAGCACAATCAAGTAAAATCTTCATCAGTGCATGTTGTTTGAATCCTACCAATAGACATTTTCTCAAAAGAATCTTCTGATCTACAAGCTTTCATTGTAACCCAAGCTACATCTCCAACCACACGAGTTCTTACATCTTGTATCTGCAAATCAATAGCAAACAACATATTCCCAGCTCTGGATCCATTGATATCATTCAATTTGCAAGTAAGCAAGAAACCACTAAAATCACCTTGAAATAAAACAATATAACAAGTGCAGCTACAAGTATAACAATCTCAATCGACATGTTATAGAGTTAATCTTGGTAAATTCATGCCACAGCAGCTCGGAGCACTCAATAACAATTCCTAGAACTTTTTGATAAATACAAATTTCAGTGTAAAATCAGGAAAAAAACAGCAACTCAACTGCAGCGACACATTTCAAAGGAAAATTCATTAACCATATCGAACGGAGTCGGAAAATTCTGAAAATTTACAGGTATACTCCCAACACATGTATGTACTCCTCTATAAAACAGATTTTAAAAATTCAAAGGTTTATCCCCTCTGCTCAGGCTGCCATTTCAGATCAGAAAACCGGGTGAAAACAGGGGTAGTCATTCGAAATTCCTTTCGGGTAACAAACGAACTCGGATGGACATAAAATTTCACGGAGATAAACTTTAATATGTTGAGAACTTCTACTTAAAACAGTTCTAGAAAACGACATCGCACGAACTCAAAATTTAAATTCAAACCCACTGCATAGATGCTGTCAACATTTCATTATATGCATAATTACAATTCCACGTTTCTAATTCAATTAATCATGCTTATGAACCATTCAAAATCATAAAGTTCATCCAATTCCAATATCTAGGTTTCCAAATAGCACGAAACCATAAAATTCATCCAAGAATTTATCCCTAAATATAGCTTGTCTTTTTCAACTTTAACGCACAAACTTATAACATCACATCATAAATTCATCTAATATTACATATTTGAATCACAAAAGTAAAAACTTCCAAGGGAATCACTTGGCATTTTGTCAACAATTCTTACCTATAAATAAAGTAGGAATTGTAAAGTACCTCATAAGCAAATCCAGTTCCGGAATAAAACCTTCCACCCTCGTGTCTATGCAAAGATACATACAAAACCTATAAAATTATACAGATCATTAGACTATTAGTATCAGTAGGATATTGGAATAAAAAACGAAGATAAGATGCAGAAAAGGAAAAAATCAAATGCTCATAACATGAGACACAACTCTTCTAATTTTCTATAAGTAATATTTGAGAATATGACATCGTTTCACAGTCCCAATTTAAGAACATCATTTCACAGGCTCAATTCCTAATAATAGCAAATTTAGTAAACCTTGAGCAATGCTTAAATATAGCTACAAAACTTGCTTCATTCCTTAAACCGCATTTGCTATATATGAGAGTATTTCTTGAATATTGTGAAATTCTAATCTCCAAACTAATCAAGTAAATTCTGATTTACATGATGCCTAACTTAGTATCAGAACATCCAGATTAGTAGACAATATATGTTGCATAGAACATCAATACACACAACATAGCTTCAATATTGAACATTACCTCACAAAAGTATCAACAATTATGTAGCAATTTCCCAGACTTTATGCTTCTTTCTGATTTGTTGTAACAGGTTTTACCTTGAATTATCCCCTGATACAGTTTACCATCAGGTTTTGATATTTACACTTGGAGTCCTCAAGTCATGCTACTCCTCGTACACACTCTGTCTATAATCATTTGTCGACCGGATAAGTCTTCTTCATAACCAACAACCTGCAGGTAAATCAAAGTATCAAACACGTCCCCCATTAAACCAGACCCGACTTCTCGATTATTGATTAAGGTTTTAGAAGCTAATTAAAAGTGTTAGGTCTGTATTTTATCTGTTAAATTCCAGTTTATGAAAAGGAAACGGAAAGTGTGGAAGATGTGTTGCAAATGCAATAAGAAACCTGAGAATCAGTTTGTATTTCACTAAAACCATCATATAATCCCTTAGCTGCAGCATCAGTTGAGGGATTATCACCTGTTAATATTAGTCTAATGCAACTTTGAAAGCAATTTTTCCCTACTACATATGAAGCCACAATATGCAAAATGAGCATACCTCATTTAAGGAGAGAAACTCATGTCTATCTTATCTTATCCTGTAGGCAAGAATCCTAATTCATATGCAATCACACATAATGCTTCCAGAGCCCATGCCCATTCCCAGTTTCGAAATTCCTGAATAAAACCACTACAATTCTTTATCATTAGGAATTCAGTAGCATGCAAAACGTTCAAACTTCAACCATAGAGTGAATTCAACTGAAAAATGACATACTTGGCTGCTTTTTAATAAGCCACGTATGACTCGACCAAATTTCTATGATATCTGAATACAGGGGGCATTCAAATTGTCTAATAATTCTGTTTAAATCCAATAAGGGTTAGAAATTCGCAGTGGAAAAATCGAAATTCTAAAAATCTGCTCTAAAACTCAAAAATAAAAAATCTACTCTAAAAATCAAAGGGCATTACAGATGGGGGAGAGAGCGAGTGAGAGAAACCTGGGTTGAGCAGAGGCCGACGGAAGAGATGACAACGGATGAGGAGAGAGAAGCAGTCGGTGGAGAAGGGGTTTTCCGCGTCGGAGCTGGTGAGAAAGAATGATAGAGCCGCACGCAATCGGAAGCAAAGACGTGCAATAGAGAAGGGGTTTTCCACGTCGGAGGTTGACTCAGGCGAAGACGGGCGGCGGCGGGATGGCGGAGGCGTTTTCAGAGGTCTCGTGGCGCGATAGAGAAGGGTTTTATGCGTCTGAAAACTGGGGAAGAAGGCTGAAAATTAGGGAAGAAAAAGGACGCAGCTTATTTTAAATTTGATTTTACAATTGCCGACGGGAATCCGACGGAAATTCCGTCGGATTCTTTTAATTATTTTTTTAATAATTTTTTATTTAAGTAGAATCCGATTTTTATAACCTAATTTAAATTTTCATTTTAATTTTTAAATTTTATATTTAAAAAAACCGACGGGATTCCGAGGGGGAATCCCGTCGGAAATATTTTTTATCAGTTTTTAAATTTTATAATGACAAAACCGACGGGATTCCCCTTGGAATCCCGTCGGAAACATTTAATTTGTTTTTTATATTTTATATTTTAAATAATCCGACGGGATTCCCCTCGGAATCCCGTCGGAATTATCAAATATTATTTTTAAATTTTATATTTTAAAAAAACCGACGGGATTCCGAGGGAAATACCGTCGGAATTAATTAATTTTAATTTTTTTTTAAAAAATCGAAGCCCGTCGGAATCCCGTCGGAAATCCCTCGGATTTTCCGACGGAATTCCGACGGATGGTGTCCGTCGGAATTTTCCGTCGGAATTTGCAGGATTTCTTGTAGTGACAGCATCTGTTCACGCAGAACAGGGCAAAAATAAAGGCAAAACAGGGTAAGAATACACACAAGACTTCAACCAAAAATTAGGCAAACAATTTAATAGATTAAGGTGCTGCAAAACTCAGCAAAACAGATCCTTAACACACCAAAATTCACACAGAAGCAGCAACAGAAAAATAAGGAGGAAAAGAAGTCATTTTCATACAAAATTCATTAATGGTATCTCATTAAATCTTCAAATACCACAAAATATATGTCCATAAATGAAATAACGGAGTTAAAGTGATCACTTTCATGCTTTAAAACAATCAAAACCATCAACGATTTAAAGAGATCAAGAAATTGCCTCATAACCTAACTATCCATTCATTTCCTTCAAACTCCATGAGTATAAGCTCAAAATTAGGGATACATGGCTTAAAATGAACACAAATGAATGTATATAACAATCCCTAACACACCTCTTGAATTGGTTGAAGGTTGGAAGAGATTAGAGTTCAAAATCTCCAAGATGGCCAAAGTGACAGGTTGGAACTGGAAGTCTGATGTTTAGCTGAGTTTTTCTCTTGGGTTGAGATTGTGAGTCGAAATGGGATTGTTAGGGCTGATAGAGGGTTGAGTTAGGTTTCCAAAAAGTCCAACCATGGTTAATTTGGATAAGTATGGTGAGAGTTATAATTAAAATGGTAAAGTGTGGCAGTTTTGCGGCCGATTTATTTTTCAGTTGAATTTCGGAGGTCCAAATGGGTTTAGAAAAATATAAAGCTAAGTTCATTAGACCCTGACTCTTCGATACGAGTCCAGCGAAGTTGACGGAACTCGATTCCGAGTTCTCGAGCTCAAGATATGACATCCGGAACCAAAGGTGCGCTAATTGCCCATTAGCCCCTGATTTGGTTCCACAAGTCGAAATAAATTTGTTACCACGCCAAACGAGATCGAAAGCATGAAACGAGCATAAGGACATGTTCTCAACACATAAATGTACAACATTCTAAATTTTCACGAAATTCCGAATTCAATTCGAATAGGAACGACACTCAAACATGTCACACATTTGCATATAGTTCAAGAATTGAAATAAAATTAAAATTTGAAATAATTCAAATATTTATAAAATAAAATAAAATAAAATAAAACTTAATGAAATAAAAATAAAATAACAATTAAACATATAAAATAATTAAATTCCATTTTAAATTAAATTACAAAAGTCAACGAATTAAATTTAAGGTTAATAATGATAAAATTAATGATATATTTATTTAACATTTTAACATTTAATTATAAAATTAAGTATACAAAACACTTATAAATAATTATTCGCGTAATTTGGTAAACACATACGTCATACCTGTACGACTGAAAAGTCGGGGTGTTATAATCTCTTGCCCTTAAAAGAATCCGTCCTCGGATTCACTGTTCGCCTGGAAACAATTAATGATAGAACCCCGTCCCTCGCAAGCCACAATGAGAGAACCCCATCTCTCAAAAGAAACAAAGAGAGAACCCCGTCTCTCGAACAACAATGAGAGAACCCCGTCTCTCAAAAGCAGCAAAGAGAGAACCCCGTCTCTCGAACAACAATGAGAGAAACACAACTGAGTCACAAAATAATTACACGCAAAGACTAGCATAAGGCCAAATACAACAAGCAAGATTCAGATAATTCACACAAGGGTAGATAATAAATATCCATTACAACCTTATCAAGGAATAATAAAAATATTCAATTGGCAAAACATATAGCATTAAGAAATTATTTAAATTTAAATTGCATGTATGCATATGCCATGAATGTTTTATGTACCGTTCACCTTAGCCAAGGAATTTGAAGTTGATAACTTTATGGCCCAAGTGTTTGGTCTGACCCAAAAGCTGTCTCAATTCTTGACTTGTCTTTGATACCTCTAGCGTATATCCGGTTGAGAAAGAAATTAGACCTTCGATCGATTCTATTCTTGATCCTGTTCTGATCCTTACTCCCTGATTATCTTACTTGATTTGGTGATGTCCTTGGACTTCAAATAGACCTCTCGGAGGTGACGACCCAGCTTTCAATCTCTAAATTATCTTCATACACTATCTCCAATTATACAGTTGCTGGTTTACTCCTTCATTGGTGACTTGGTTAAATGGAATTCATTGACGTCATCTATAAACAAGATAACTTTACCAAGTTCCCCTTCTTAAAAACTACTTAAGAAATCCTTCGGAAGTTCCCCGATAATACCATTATCTTTGGTACCCAAATCACGTACACATGAATACCCAAATGAACCTATCTCTTCGACACCTCATGGGAGTCTTCAACCCAGGGGTAGTAATCTAACCCCCACTTTGAAGGTCTAGGTCTGAAGAATCATCTCACCCTTTCCCCATCACCATTATTAGGATTTCGTGCCCACCGTGGTTCGCATTTTTGTTGTTCCTACTAAAGTATTTCCTCAAGCACAACCTTGAATTTAAGTTCATTTATTGGTGGTGCTCTCCCCCTTAAGAATTTCGTCTCCTCGGGTTGATCCCTATTCATCACCTCATAGTCCGAATGCTTGATCTACTCGAAACAAGCAATTCTAATCAAGAATTACATCCGACGTATTATCCACATTCACTTGGGAGCGATCAAATTGAATGACATCCTCATTTCTTCATTCTTTAAATCCCCTTTTTAACTGAAATTCCTTTTTCTTTCCTGCCGTTCTGAAAATCCCGAAATCCACTTCAACTCCTTTACTTTATGAAATATCATTTCCATCTCTGTCTCAACCCTATCAACGGGGAAGGTTTTTCTTCAACACGGTTCGGTAGAGCTTTGATTGGAATAATAGTTGAAGCCTCAAGCAAGAAAGGCATCCTAACAAGTAAACACTAAAATAATGCATGTCAAGTTAAAGTGCCAATGTAATGAAGTACATATTTCACAGTAAAACATGCAACACGAAGGAAATCACAATATTAAAGTGCATAAAATAAAATCAAAATATATCAATGCAAGGTATAATACGCGTGCCATGGATGCAATGAACCTGTCACCGTAGTCGCTTTTGGCTCAGCAACTTATTCTTCATTCCTCTAATTATGGCTTGCTTTTAGCTCGTTGTTCCTTTTTCTTTGTTTACCCATGGCCTTCTAAATTTTTAAAGTTTCCCTTATATCAACTTGTGTGTCTCCGTGGTCCGAGATTACAATTCTTGAACCTAAAGTCTTCTACACCCATGGAATTGGGCATTTCGAATCCTTCCTGAGATGGGTCTCCAATTGTTGCCCAAATCTTCTCCATGGTTGTCACTTCGTTTGAAGCTCCTTTGACCATTCGTTATGAGCTAAATTGATTGAAGGAACTCTCCTTCCAATTGCTTACACTTGAGCACATAATTTCCCTTTAACAGTTCTTTACCTTTCTTTATCGCTCTCATTTGTTGCCCGGTAACTCTCACTTCGACCTCACAACATGACAATTCAACTTGGATCTGGAATGTAAACTCCAATTCCAATTTAAGATAGAACTTTGAATATAGTTACCTTCCATAGCCTTATACTTACCGTGTTGATTGATTTTCTTAAACTCTATTCAATCCAACTTCTTCCTCACCCGGGGTCCGAAGCATCTCTAGTTTCTCTTATTTTCTTTTCTTCCGAACTTAGCTTCTAATAGTCTGATTTATTAGAAATCCTTCTTTGCCGATTCGTATTGTTCCCTTTCACTGATCCTGATACATTCTGAATCTTCTACTCCGAACTTGAATTCAAATACTTGATTCATAACTACCACTAAACTCGGGAACTTATCCAGAAATCAATCTTTCATTCCGAATCCTACTTCCCATTCCTAACGAGAAGATATTCTCCCTTGACTTTAAACTTAGGAGTGGGCAAAATACGGCCTTCAACCTGAGTAAAGCTACTACCCAGAGAAATCTCTTCAGCGATCCGAACCCCTAACTAAAGTACTTTCAAGATTTCTTCACTCTATTCTCGAGTTAGATTATCCCATGGAATCTGGTCGAAATCCCTTTTTGTAGTAGAGGCATAAGTATTAATCTTTTAAGCTACAACCCCAGATTCGAATCTCCTATCCCAGGCTCCTTCACTCAAACCTTAGCCCCAATTACTAAAGGCCCTGACTCTCGAATCCTTGAATATAACCTCCCGGTGCAGTCCACACTTTATTCGATTTAAATGTAAAACTCGTTGTTTAGTTCCCATCTTTATCTTGAACTCCCATCTTCTAACCTTTTCGTAAGGAACACCAATTGTCCGAATTCCTCTAAGTCCCGAGAGTCTTCTTTAAATCATCCACACCTAAAAAGAAGAGCTCGTGGCAAGGAGTTGTGATTGTGAGAATTGTCCGTGGTTTGATGTTGTAAGAATATCCTACAATCACAACTCATCTCAAATATAAATGCATGTCGGTTAGTAAATGCATATGACACGTAATTAGCACCAAAAACATGTATTTAATGCAAAAGGCAACACATACTTGAAATGTTTAAAGTAAAACAAGTTCAACATATAAATTTTCAACATTTTGCATCTAACACCATCAGGTAAGGTCAAGAATCAATGCAATGCACATGTTGACAATTAGTCCCTATGCTGTACGACCTAAACTGACTCAATCACAACACGCGAGCTCCGGTTTTGTAACCTGGAGGCAATGATACCACTTAGAGATGTAGCACCTCAGGCGGAAGGCACCACATCCCCCGCACCGGGACCCGTCCCGTATATGAAATGGAGAGTCCATACACGAGCCGAATCACGGCGAACGGGGACTCACTCACACACTAGGCTAGGCGGGAGCCAGAACCTCGAAACCAAATATACAAGTTCATGAATTCAAATACGTGTGCGAAAGCAGAACATATATTCAATAACGAGGTTTATCATAAAAGACGGGTTCCACTAGAATGAATACCTAGTACCAAAATAATATAACATAATCATAACACTTCACACATAAATCTATAACTTATTCAATTAACAAAATGCGTGAAGTGTCCCAAACATGACCAAACTACTCGACCGACTCGAAATCCCCCCTAGCACTCCAACACCTGCAAGAGAAAACTGAAAACAAAGCCGGGTTCAGTCTATAGGAGACTGGTGGGTATAAAACAGGGCATAATATAATATTATCGCAGAATTTAAACACTCATGCATGCAAGCTATAATCCCGTGCGAGGTTTTTAAGATATTTCCCAAATGGGTAAAACAAAGGAAAACAACGCTTGGGATTACAATTATCAAATTCATTCATTCATAATCATTCATAAGGTCATTACGTGAGCCCTGGCGGGTGGGAGAACATCTCCAACCTACTCCTAGTGAGTGCATATCGATTCAATCTTTTGATTAGTGATCATACCCATTCATGCATAATTGTTCATATTCATTCATAATCAATCATAATCATTATTATTCATAAACATAAACACTTACACCTTTTTCCTCGGGGTGGTGGATGGGTTAGCAAGACCCAGCCACTGGTCCATACATTGACCCAGGGCGGTACATGAATCCCCCAAGGGCACTCAGCTCCCATTCGCCGCTAAACCTCCTAGCGAGGGCCGGTATTACCGTAAATGTGATGGGACTAGTACAAGGGATCACCGTCGGCCCTTGCCTCCCCGGATCGCCACTTGCACTAAGTCCCTGGGCCCGTGTGTTCAATCATGTCCACGCTAAAAATCATAAGGTGGGAATACATAAAAGAAGAGTTTTACGTTGGAAAATCATAGACTATTTTCAAAAGACTCGAAATATATACATATATATAATATTTTGGCTTAAAACCTGCACATAAGGGATATATCGGGTCATCATAGCTAATAGAAGAGAAACCCACCTGTTACACTTTACCGAACAATACCAAGAAGAAAATAAGACTTGAGGTGTCCTAAGAACCCGGCATGTCCGCCCTGGAGAAAATTGTACAAGGACAATTTAACGTGCTCGTGAGACTCAAGACTCCAAATGAACCATATATGACACACGACAAGGCTATGCACATGATATGAATACATAAAAGATGATACTATGTCATGAACATGTTCATGTGCACTAGTAATGCATTTAAGGCATATAAACAAGCCATTCATTCGTTCAAGGAAGCGTTCATATTTATTCAAGTTCATAATTTCAAATTTCCTATCAATTCAATTCAAGAATTTCATATAACAATCATAACACGTACTATTTCACGTCCAAACTTTTCGTAATTCATAGACAAATAAAGACATTCAAGTTATGATTGGAAATTAAATAACACGAAATAGCTAACAATTCAATTCTAAAATTAAATAAATTAAACAATACTTAATATTTATAACTAATCATGCATTTAAATAATATATAATCATATCAATATTTATATATATATATATATATATATATATATATATATATATATATATATACCTACGTACCACCTTGCATGCATGAATTATATCAAAACTTAATAAATTCAACAAACATACATGCATTAATATATAAATACTATATATACACATTTGCATGCATTTAACGTATTATACATATATATGTATAACACACTACACAACACCCATGCACACACAAGCACTTATAATATCACACACACACACACACACACACACACACATATATATATATATATATATATATATATATATGCACAAACCATGTAATGCACACACAAACACTGTATATATATATATATTTACATACAATATGCAGAAAAAAGAAAAGGCAGCAGAACAGGGCATTCCCCGCTCGGGGAAAAACCCAACATAACCTTCCCCGACCGAGGAAGGAGACGCAGAATGAATCTGCACAAAGTGTCCCCACCCGGGGACACAACAAACCAAAATCTCCCCGCCCGGGGAGATTAACGCAGATGGAAGGAAACGAACAACAACAGTTCACGCAGAACAGTGGCAAAAATAAAGGCAAAACAGGGCAAGAATACACACAAGACTTCAACCAACAATTAGGCAAACAATTTAATATATTAAGGTGCTGCAAAACTCAGCAAAACAGATCCTTAACACACAAAAATTCACACAGCAACAACAACCCGAAAATAAGGAGGAAAAGAAGTCATTTTCATACAAAATTCATTAATGGTATCTCATTAAATCTTCAAATACAACAAAATATATGTCCATAAATGAAATAAGGTAGTTAAAGTGATCACTTTCATGCTTTAAAACAATCATAACCATCAACGATTCAAAGAGATCAAGAAATTGCTTCATAACCTAACTATTTATTCATTTCCTTCAAACTCCATGAGTATAAGCTCAAAATTAGGGATACTTGGCTTACAATGAACACAATTGAATGTATATAACAATCCCTAACTCACCTCTTGAATTGGTTGAAGGTTGGAAGAGATTAGAGCTCAAAATCTCCAAGATGGCCAAAGTGACGGGTTGGAACTGGAATTCTGATGTTTAGCTGAGTTTTTCTCTTGGGTTGAGAGTGTGAGTCAAAATGGGATGGTTAGGACTGATAGAGGGTTGAGTTAGGTTTCCAAAAAGTCCAACCATGGTTAATTTGGATAAGTAAGGTGAGAGTTATAATTAAAATGGTAAAGTGTGGCAGTTTTGCGGCCGATTCATTTTTCAGTTGAATTTCGGAGGTCCAAATGGGTTTAGAAAAATATAAAGCTCAGTTCATTAGACCCTGAATCTTCAATACGAGTCCAGTGAAGTTGATAGAACTCGATTCCGAGTTCTCGAGCTCAAGATATGACATCCGGAACCAAAGGTGCGCTAATTGCCCATTAGCCCCCGATTTGGTTCCACAACTCGAAATAAACTTGTTACCACGCCAAACGAGATCGAAAGCATGAAACGATCATAAGGACATGTTCTCAACACATAAATGTACAACATTCTAAATTTTCACGAAATTCCGAATTCAATTCGAATAGGAACGACACTCAAACATGTCACACATTTGCATATAGTTCAAGAATTCAAATAAAATTAAAATTTGAAATAATTCAAATATTTATAAAATAAAATAAAACTTAACGAAATAAAAATAAAATAACAAAATAACAATTAAACATATAAAACAATTAAATTCCATTTTAAATTAAATTACAAAAGTCAACGAATTAAATTTAAAGTTAATAATAATAAAATTAATGATATATTTATTTAACATTTTAACATTTAATTATAAAATTAAGTATACAAAACACTTATAAACAATTATTCGCGTAATTTGGTAAACACATACGTCATACCTGTACGACTGAAAAGTCGGGGCGTTACATTAATTCTTCAGAGTGGTTTGGTGGTAATGATGATTAAAGCTGAGAAATGGTTGTCCGAGGTAGCATGAATTTGGGAGAATTATCCAGGAACATCATAAGAGAAGGAAAAGTACACTTCCATCTAATTCGAGGCCAAGCTTCAAGTGGTTCAAGAAAACAAATGATCTTATATTGGAGCTTGAGAGATTGGGAGTCGAGAAAGAATGCTCTAAAGTTCGAAATTATTTACAAATGAGTAAAGATGATATCTAACAAGTTCTCCAAGCTCCAACCGTGCATACATGGCTCAAGGGAGTAAGAAAGGTAATTCAAGTGGAGATGGATAAACAACGGTTCGAGTCTCGCACCTCCTATATGGGACAAGAACCCGGTTCGAGTTCTAGTTTGTGCAAGAGATCTGAAATACAAGAGAAATCCTAAGAATTTCAAGATATCAACAATCCCAAGAAGAAGAAGAATAATAAGATTCGACCGCCAAAGATGGAATCGATGTCTTCCCCACCAGAATCGATTCAATACTTTATTGCCGAGGCCTGAATCATGTGGAAGAGGTTTGTAAGGGGAAATTGGATGAATGCTTCAAGAGTGGAGAGTTAGGACCTTTAGTGAGCGATTGTCCACACAACAAGAATCTGAGGCCGTCAAAACGTCGTAACTTCAAGATCCCGGTTCAAGTGCAAGATGACGCTTTAGAAAGAAAATGAGTTGACACCGAACTCGACACTACCGCCATGGTGAAAGGTACAATAAGCATTCATGCATATCGAATCTCGAGAAAACCCACTAGTTGGTTACTTTTCTTGTTTCATTACTTTTCGGTGCTTGTTGTTGTTTGTGTTATTGTTTTCTTGGGATAGCTCTCTTCTTGGAAGAGAGTTTGGTGAGCTCGAGTGCTCGGGTGACTTGTGAGTTGTGAGGGCTAAGTTTGCCTGGTGGGTTCGTTTGAAGGCGCCTAGTGAAGTACAGAGCTACCATAGGTATAGGTTGGTTGTTTGGGCACCGAGTTGAGTAGGTGTTGCTTTAGAAATCCGCTTTGGGTTCAACGATATTTTCGGGTAATAGATTGAAGGCTGGCCTGTATGTATAGCTTTGTGGCTTACCTTTAGGTTAACTAAGGGATCGAGCCTAGCTCAAGGAGACAAAGATCGGAGTAAGGAATTTTGATGTGTCCTTGAAAGTTGGGATTCTCTAATACTTGATAGGGATGTTGAGACGTTGTTGATCTTTATCCCGAAGTTAAACTTGTTCGAAGATTCCCTACCGAATGGCTCTAGCATGGTTGTTAGAGTTGAAGACATAGTTCGATGAGCTCTTAGAAGGTGGTTTCACCCATTGAATACTTCTTCGTGGAGTGCTTAAGTCATTCCTATGAAGAGACGGGACTTTAGGGTGAATGTCGACTACCGTGAGCTACACAGGTTAACTGTGGAAGATAAATACTCTCTGCTCGCTTCGAAGAGTTATTCATCTGCTCCAGAGTTCCGTGGTTTGTGCCGAGTTTGGTTTTAGCAAGGTATAACCGACTACGTATTCGGTTAGAAGAATCGAGAATTGCCTCAGAGTAAGAAGCCTCTCGTGTTGACGGGGTATATTAGGCGATTATTTTCCTTAAGATTGCCAATCCATTGATTCGTTTGACAAGAAAGAGGTACGATTTTAGAGTGGGAAGAGGTCATAGAAGAAAGTTGCCTTCGGCACCGGCTTTTGCCTACCCGAGGGTACTCAAGACTACTTCGTTTACAATAGAGGCACAAAGGAAGGCATTAGTTGTGTGTTGCTAGCGGGAGAGTGTAGCCTATGTCTCGAGGAGTGCTTTGTCACGAGGCTTACCCCACTCTTGGTTTGAGTTTGTTCGAGGATTTGAAGAACTGGTAAAGGTGTATTGCCATAAGGAGAGATGTTGTATACTTTGCGTAGCAATGTCTAATGTGCCATCGGTGGAAGGCCGAGCATCGAGAACCGGAAAGATTCTCCAACTACTTCCATATTCTAATTGGAAGTGGGAGTAAATGGCTAAGGACTATGTGTCCGGTTTGCTAAAGTTGAGGAGATTTCAATGAGTTTTGGAGCGGGCGCTCGTTTCAACGAGTTGGCCTATTTTCCTCGTGGTTTCGTTGTTCGACAAGGTTTCGAGAGTTTTGCAGCTCGAGAATGAAAACCTCTAGAGTTGAAGTGGGAGATCGAGACTTCTTGGAAGCATCTCCTGCAAGGAGTTCGTCGTTCGTGAGCAACCGGTTAGAGTTTTGGGTTCGACATAGGTTCGAGATGAAGACTTAGCTTGCCTTCGGTGAGAGTTCTTGTGGCGGGATTGGAAATCCGAGAAGCCACTTGAGAACCGAATCAGAGTGGCGCAGTGGAAGCGTGAAGTTGAGTTTTTCCGGCGTTGATCAAGACCCTGATTCGGACCTGAGGACAGATCCTTTTTAAGGGGGAGAGATTGTGACACCCCGACATTTCGGACATCCAGGTATGTCTTCACGAGTGAGCTAAGTGAGCTTTTAAATTATTTCTTTATGCATTTATGTGTTTATTATAAGGTTTATATGTTATATTCGATTTATATGAATTATTTGTTAAGTGTTTTAATTGAATTGTTTTGAACTTTTATCTCCGTTTGACCCCGCTTTAATTCGTTTGACCCCGTACTTGTTTCCAAGATTTTGTAATATCTTGCTATGCATGAATTATATGATTTATGAACTTTTTTACATGGTCGTTTTATATTTTATAACTCATTTGTTGTGGTCTTTGACCATTTATTTGTTTTGGGGACTAGAGGGCCTAACGAAGCTTTGGCACACCTTGTGTTCCGGAGGCCGTATCTTGAGATCGGGAATTCAGATTTGAATTTTGGAACTGGTCCTGGACTCATAAAAAAGATATGGAACTAAGAAATCTAGCCTTGTATTTTTCTAAGCCTGTTCGAGCCTCCGAAATTTGTCCGAACCGAGCCGCACTCGCAGATTCGCCACCTTGGAGTATTTTGGCCATAACTTGCTCATTCCTTAACCAAATGAGTTGATTCTTGAGCTCACTTAACCCTAGTTAAACCATATTTGATCCCACCTAACCCTAATTTCGGACCCAGCACAAGGGAAGGAGAAAAGGGCTGGAAACCGAGACATTAAGGGAGAAAGAAGAAAAGAGAGCAATCACTATTCACTCTTACACATTTCAAGCTCGTTCGACCTCCGATCTTCATCAAATCGAAGAGGTAAGCACATATTCTTGTTATTCAGCTCCTCCTCTTTCTTTTAAGTGCTTAATTGTTGATTTTCATGGAGATTTGAGTATATTTGGTGAAGAACATGAATAGTAAGAGTTATATGAATTTTTGTTGAGTTCTTGGCCATCCTTGTTTCGTTTCTGAATTGGAGCTGAATATGTGATGTATATGGTGTATATGTTTCATTTCTATGCATGATTTTCATGTTGCTTGAGTTTATATTGATCTACCATGGCTGCACTTAATGAAAGCTTTGAGAGATTGAAGTTAAACTTCAATCCATTTGCATCCTTGTTGTTGCGTGACTTGCTGCTGTTTGTGGGGTGTTGTGTGTGCGTTTTTGCTTCTTCCTTTACTCCATTTTTCTACTGTGTGTTGTTGCTACTTGAGCTGTTGCTGCTGCTACTTGGCCATGGAGGAAACAGGGCAGCTTCTCGCGAGGAAGAAGCTGCTGCACGAGGAAGAAGCTTCTCGCAGATTCGCCACCTTGGAGTATTTTGGCCATAACTTGCTCATTCCTTAACCAAATGAGTTGATTCTAGAGCTCACTTAACCCTAGTTAAACCATATTTGATCCCACCTAACCCTAATTTCGGACCCAGCACAAGGGAAGGAGAAAAGGGCTGGAAACCGAGACATTAAGGGAGAAAGAAGAAAAGAGAGCAATCACTATTCACTCTTACACATTTCAAGCTCGTTCGACCTCCGATCTTCATCAAATCGAAGAGGTAAGCACATATTCTTGTTATTCAGCTCCTCCTCTTTCTTTTAAGTGCTTAATGGTTGATTTTCATGGAGATTTGAGTATATTTGGTGAAGAACATGAATAGTAAGGGTTATATGAATTTTTGTTGAGTTCTTGGCCATCCTTGTTTCGTTTCTGAATTGGAGCTGAATATGTGATGTATATGGTGTATATGTTTCATTTCTATGCATGATTTTCATGTTGCTTGAGTTTATATTGATCTACCATGGCTGCACTTAATGTAAGCTTTGAGAGATTGAAGTTAAACTTCAATCCATTTGCATCCTTGTTGTTGTGTGACTTGCTGCTGTTTGTGGGGTGTTGTGTGTGCGTTTTTGCTTCTTCCTTTACTCCATTTTTCTACTGTGTGTTGTTGCTACTTGAGCTGTTGCTGCTGCTACTTGGCCATGGAGGAAACAGGGCAGCTTCTCGCGAGGAAGAAGCTGCTGCACGAGGTGACGCCCGTCACCATTTTTGTGGGTGTGGGGAGTGACTCCCGTCACTCCCTTGGTTGGGGCTGCTGCCTCCCTTCAAGGGTTACACCCCCTTTGTGCTTAGGATTGGTGACCCCCGTCACCCCCTCTATTTTCAGCCTTTAATGGTTGATACGTCTTCCGCGTTATGTGTTTACATATATTTTTCTTATTTCGTTTTCAATTGTATTCGATTCCTCCCACCCCGATTATAATCCTAATATGTTAATATGTTGTACTATGTTATGTTTCGTTATTTATTTTAGTTTTATGGTCTCGTTTTCTTTGTATAATTGTTATGTGAATACATGACCGCTTATATGAAAAGTTTAACGTTTTCTTGCATCTCGTGCTTTCTTTTTGTGGTTTAACCTTATAAATGTCTATGACATGCTTAGTTAATATGTTCTATTATGTGTTAGGTTGTATGTATTAAATTTATGCTCCATTTGAATGCTCGTTTTTTTAATTTTGAGCTAATAAGCTCTTATATACCTTAAGTGCTACTCGTTTCACCTCTTATGCATCCCTTACCTTTTATATGAACCTTAAGCTGATGAATCATATGGTATGCTATTATATGATATAATATGAGTTTATTTGACATGATATGAGTCTTATTCTTGAATTATTTGTGTGATATTTTGTTATTTGCTCCAATATGCCTAAGTATGAACTTATATGAAGTGCATTGCATCATTTGCATCTATATGCATTAGCCGAGCATTTCTATGGTTCATATGGAGTCTTAACCTTGTTTCTTGTGTTTAGATTATTCGAAGGGAGTTGCTCGTGGGGTGCTTTGAGTCGTTCGCTCGGTTTGTTCGTCAAGGTGAGGTTTTAGATTTGTTATAGTTAATGCGACCTACAACCCTATATGCTCGTTTTCAAGCCCGCATGCGATTATACTATTATATTTATATAATAGATATGTGTATATATGATATGTTTATGACTTTGTCATACGATTAAATGTTTTGAATTATATGTACGAGCATACGTGAGCTTGAAAATGTTTTGCAACGAGGCTGTGCTCCAAACCGTGTACTTTCAAGCTAGCTAAGGATTAGGATGACAAGGAGAGGTACGTCTATAGCATACGCTAAGTTGCAAGGTAAGGTATGTCTAATAAAGTACGTAAGTTACGATATGTTATGTTCGAGCGAGTTATGTTATGATTTGGTATAGTATGATTTGTTCGGTTTGATGGGCCCCGGAGATGTGAGTAAGAGAGACCCGGGACGGCCGTAGGGTCGCCGGTTATCACCCCTGTAACACCCCGCATTTTCGGAGCAAGATACGATGCCGTTTCCATGCGATTAGATTGTTATTTATTTAACCTTGCATGTGCTTGAATTGATTTAATTCATGTTTTAATAGTTTAATTGACTCGATTGCAACTTTATGAAAATATGTGGACTTAATTGAAATATGTGTTTTATGCCTAATTGCTCTTTAACTTAAAATATGTGGGCTAATTTATAATTATTAAAAGTTGGGGATCAATTTCTAATTATGAGAAATTCAATTTGGGCTTAATTGAACACCACTTTAAATCTTTGGGGTACTTTTATAATTATCAAATCTCTAATTGGACTTGATTAAATCTTACTTATATCTGTGGGCTCTATTGTGTGATTTGAACTCCTGAGGGGCTTATTTGTAATTTTAGAGTTTGGGACCCCTTTTTGTACCGAGAACCCTAGCTACTACTTCATTCTTTTCCCCTTTGGCTTTAAGCAGCAGCAACATTCTTCTTCTCCCCTTCACCTCCACCACCAGCGAACTGCCGCCACCACCCTCCTTCCGCCAGCAACCACTCCCCGCCGGCGCTTCCAGCGCCGATCACCTCCGCCACCTCTTTCACCACTATCCTTCCCCATTTTCAGTCTCTCCCACTCCCTAGACCCTCGCACTACGCGATTCTTCACCACCACAGAAACCTCCGCTAGTCGCTGCGTCTCAGCCTCCACCATTACAAGTGCCGATAGCAATGGATCCGGGCACGAGGCCGACGCACAACCACCACCATGACTCAGCCCTCCGCCAACATCGCTACTCACCTGCATCACCGTGATTCAGCACCACCACCACCCTCCTCGCCGCGTGATCTTCATTTTCTCCGGCGACACGTAGCAACCAAGCACTACCATTCCAGAACCACCAGCGGTCAGATCTGTTCTCTTTTGCCGGTCTTCATCTCCAAACTCTAACGCCATCTCGTCGCCATCTTCTACAAGAAAGAAGGCCTGCACTTCACCTCTGCTCCGCCGCTGACCACCACTCTAGTCAGAGCCACCCCTGTTCCTCCGCAACGGTCAGCCATCATTCCTACCTCAAGCACTTTCGAACAAGGAAATATCGGCGGATCTGTTCGCCGCCCTTCACCACGCGACCTTTGTCTCGGATCTCTCTCTCTCTCCAGATCTGCCAACAAGGACCCCTTCCGATTCCAGAAGTCATTCGTCGCCATCCCTTCAGGCAAGACAGCCATCGCCATCCTCACACCTTCTCTTCCCGTCATCACCTGTCTCAGATCCAGCGAACCCCACCTCATTTCGGCAAGACCCGTCGCCATCGTGCCTAACGATCAACATTGTTGATCTTCTTCAGATTGTAAACCTCACTCCATTCTTTGCTTAAATTATTTTAATTAATCGTACTTAGTGTGTCCATTAATTCATATATATATCCTGTCTTAAATTTCTTTAAGTAATACGTTTAATTGTATAATTGTGGAATTAAATTTATAGTATGTTGTTTCTTGAAATAGTTATACGTTATGATTTTGGGCTATTAGTACCTATATGTATACACATAACCTATACATGTATACGTGTATTTATGAGTGTTTTGGATCGACGTATTTGTGAAAATTGGGAACTAATTAATGGGTGGTTGATCCTTGAAATTTGGTATTAAGTGAGCAAATAATGTTAGTGGTGTATGTGTATGTGTGTGACCGAATTAGTCTAGTAGAATTGTCCCTTAATTAATTGGAACTTATAGCTGAATAATCTGTATACTTGTAAACATGTAAACTGATTAATTATCATTTATACATATATATGTTGATTGTTAATATAAGATTTAGTTGATGGTTGAACTATGCTTTGGTGATTAGTGCGTGAGACGTGGAATTAAAATTATGTTGTAATTATAAATGATGAAATTATGATAAGGGGAGTCTTGGTTCTTGAATTCAGTTTAAAGCCTAATGTTCGGATTAATAAATATATATATATGGTATTTGTTGGACTAAAACATAACTAGTATAATTATCAGTTAATGACTCAGCTACCCTGATTGTGTATTTGAATTTGACTTATGCTATTGAAGCTTGGTTGTTGGGAGTAATGAATGTCGTGTATTGTTCGATTCTTAGAACTAGTAAGATAATACATATTAATTCAAGATGGGCTCTTGCAATTAATAATTGTTGGGTTTTGCCAAATTTTACTTACTCCTAAATACAATTTAAAGTTAATGGGCTAAATGTAATTCTGCAATCTTCTGGTTTAATTGTATTGAGCGCATATGTATATGTATGGATATGGTAATAACAATTTTGTCTTGTAACATGACATTAATACCAATGGGAAGTAACACTATTGAATATTCTGTTATTGAAGTACCTGTTTGATCATGCATTTTGTTAAAGAAATTGATTTCTGAAATTGTGAGTTTATGCAGATGTCGGGTTATGAGTTAGCGTTCTTTGAACTCGAATTTATGTGTTCCACCTAATTTTTGTAAACATACTTAATTGTTAATTGCTCACTTGGTGATTGACCTTGTATAATTAATTGCTACTTGTAAATATGATTTGCTACGCACTGGCATGTCTTAATTGACCACGACACCACATTAGAAGTACAACATGAACACTTATGCATAACCACGATCATGTTGAGCAATGCCGTGCGTCTTGTTTGGTTCATATAGAGTCTAAGTCTGGGCTTCTGTATGTCTTGTCACAGAGTTTGGTGGTGCCGGTGGGCCCGAGGTTTAGAGTGTTTGGCCCTTCACACTCTCAGACTCTACTTTCACGAGGTGAGGTTTAGGATTTTGTATAGTTATGCGACCTATGGCCTTAATATGCTGATTTCAACCCTTGCATGCGAGTATATCTATTATAGATACGTATGTGTTGGATATGATATGTTTATGACCTTGTGAATCAGCTCTGTTTTGGAAAATTAGATATGAAAGCATATGTAAGCTGTTTTGAAAAGTTATGTTATAAAAACCAGTTTTTGAGACATATATAAGTCATTTTGGAAAAATCAGTTATGTTATGATTATGTAGCGAGATTGCCATGAAAGTTGGTATATGTTATGTTCTGTTCTGTTATGGGGCCCAGGAGCTACGGGTAAGGAGCCCCCGGGACGGTATCGGGCCGTCGGGGATATACCTGTGCGTAGTCTCCATCTGTATGAAAAGGATCTACCGGGACCCACCAGGAGGTTTGGTTGGGAAACGGAGTCCTGAGGGTATGAGTAGCAATCAGCACTCCCCTCGACCGTATGGATGGTTAGGGTCGCGCAACCCTACCATCACCCGGAGTTGAGGTTGGTATGTTATTTCTGTTTTGTTATGATATGAGGAGTTGAGGTTGGAAGCTCGTACTCGCCGAGCATATGTTATGATCTGTTATGGGAATTATGAATCGGGATAGAGTCTCTCTGAAAATGGTTTCTAAACTTATATCTATATCTATTTTGGGTTGTTTTGAAATGTTCTGGTATGCAACACCTATCCCCGGTTCATGAATCCACCCTTTTGATATGTGCTGTGCTCCTTATATATATATTGTGGGTGTGTGTTAGCCCCCTCACTCGGTCAAGTTGACTGACCCCTCATTTACACTTTTAGTTGCAGGATTGTTGGCGTTTGCTAGGCGGAAGTGAGTCCTTTGAGTTGCACTTCGTCGGTCTAGTCTTTCTATTTGCATTTGTCTTTTCATACACTTTACTTATGCTTTGACTTGTAGACTTGAGATTATACTTTACTATTCGGTAGCCCTGCGTGGCACTCTCATTCGGCCCTTGTGGCACTTGATGATTATTACTTTATGTTGATATTCGGGACTAGGGATTTATGCTAGTTGAACCCGTCACCTGCTTTGTATGTTTTGTTTTAAATGCTTCCGCTATCTATTGTTGTCGGTTTTAATTGCTCCGCGCTCTGAGTTTTGGTCAAGTTAGATCCGCCTAGCCTAGTGTGTGAGTTGGTCTCCCGTTCGCTCTGATTCGGATTCGGGCATGGACTTTCATTTCATGCTTCGGGTCTGGGTCATAGTGCGGGGGATGTGGCATCCTCCGTTTGGGGGTATTACATCCTTAAGTGGTATCAGAGCTCTAGGTTGCAAAACCGAGCTCTTGAGTCGTGTTGAGTCTGTCTAGGTCGTACGGCATAGGAATAACTGCGCATTGCATTTATTTGACTTGATATTTTGACCCTTCGGCATGAATTGTTTTGTGATTATATGATTGTGTGCACATGTGACTTTGATTATGCAACATCTTATTTTATGTGCTTTATAAATTACAACAAATTGTTGCATTTACGTGATGTACTTGCTACATTTCATTTGCATCTTAATCCGCATGCATCGAATTTAGTGTTTGAATTTCAGGGTACCCTATGAGTCAACACTGAGGTTTCCCTCCGTCAACGCTACCTATTGGTACTACAACGAAAACACGTCATAATTCGAAGATGAAAGGATTCTTTACCAAGATCAATGTTCATGAAAAGGTTCAGAGTTGAAGGAATGAGATTGCTATATTATTGACTTACTATCTTGAAGTCAATTGAAAGATGAAGTTTGACGAATTCTAACCTTGAGGATTTGTTCATTTGGAAGTAGTCACCTTGTTAAAGGAATTAGTCAATGGAGGAGAGTCTGATCAAGTAGAACTGTTTTGGAGGATTTTGATGAACTTTCACCCTGAAGATTCGTTTATTTGGAAGTAGTCACCTTGTTGATGGAAACGAGTCAATGTAGAAGGGTCCGATCAAATAAGATCCGATCAAGTTCAAGGGATGTAGATAGGTAACCATGTTACTTAAGTAACGAGCTACAAACCATCGGTGAGTGCTGAAGGTTTTGGTGCCGTTTAGAGTTAACAAGACAAGATTGATTGTTAGCTCTTTGGGTTTTTCTTTAAGATAAGATGGAAGACATTGCTGAAGTGGGAATAAATCACTTAGATGTCGAAAGACTTTACTCAAGTTTTAGAATCGAAACCCATGAATTACTTTGGAAAGTGCCTAGTACCACGACCGTCCAACGTAGCTCTGAGATAGATTTCTGATCGGCAATCGAATTATGAGCAATTCCTTGAGGATGAGCAGACTAAGGTTTAACACATAAGTCAGAGTTCCTGGAGGAGACTGTGGATGATTCTGGTTGAGCGAGGATTATGGTTTAGTAGAGAGTTGGATGATGGACATAATTGCTGAATTGCCTCTTCACATCAAAAGATTTAAGACAAGAAGTTCAGATGGCAAGGATTGCATCATTATCGGCTTAATCAACTCCTACCACTTCGTCTCAACTTCCTGTCAAGAGTTTGACACTACGGTGATCGGTACGCCAAGCATTCATGGCATTTACACACATGCATCGCTTAAATACTCTTACCTTGTTTTGCTTGATGTGGTTGATGACTACTGCTATTTTAATTGTGGTAACTTGGATACCTGATCTAGTATTTGTAACTTGAAATTTCTACTTGTTATGAACCGTTACTAAAATAAACGAGTTATGTACTTATGTGAACTATTCATGCCTAGGTGATTTTAAAATTCTCTTGATCGCTCACTAACTTCTCATGTAACATACATACATACTGTAACCTTGTTTTACAGGGATTCCATCGCGATATCCCCCTTGAGTTGAGGCGTGAGCATTGAATCTATACTCAAGGGACACCGATATCAGTTGTATAAGGTACACCAAACATGCATCGCATACTTTTCGCCAAGTGTTACTATGATGTGTGTATATATGAATAACTGATCAGTAGATTTATGTGCAAGAGAGACCTTAGGTTCCCTCTTTTTACGTGTTGGAGAGATGTAGGATTCTCTCTATTTATGTGGTAGAAAGATGTTGGATTCTTTCTAAGTTTTGTGCACGAGAGATGTTGGATTCTCTTGTACTTAGATATTCGGAGATGTTGGATTCTCTTGAATCTAAGGGTTTGAGAAATGAGGGATTTTCTCAAACTAGAATGTTTGGGAGATGTGGAAATCTATCAGACTTAGGTTGAGAGACGGGGTTCTCTCAGTTGTGTGCTTGAGAGACGGGGTTCTCTCAATTATGTGCGCGAGAGACGGGGTTCTCTCTCTTGTGTGTGCCGAGGGACGGGGCTCTCTCACTTTACGTGCCGAGAGATGGGATTCTTTCTTGTTTGTTGCGGTTGCGTTACGCGTTATCCTGTCTACGGTCTGCAAGTGACGAGTTTGCGATGCCATCGAAGTAGAGTGCAGTGACAACTATTCGTCTTATGCGAATGGTCGAAAAACTTGATGAAAAGCAACGGTCCAGTACTCAAATGGATCCCAATGACAACGAGACTTCGCGAGAAAGGTTCAGTAAAGACAATGTGAGAGTAAACTTCACAAAGGAGACTATGTTTTACGTAAGCTTCACAACAAAGGCTATGTTTACGCAACTCCTCGAGAAGGGCTAAAACACTATCAACTCGAAGCTTGTCCAGCTCAGGAGTGGAACCTGGGGACCAGGTTCTCTTAAGGGGGGAAGGTTGTAACACCCCGCATTTTCGGAGCAAGATACGATGCCGTTTCCATGCGATTAGATTGTTATTTATTTAACCTTGCATGTGCTTGAATTGATTTAATTCATGTTTTAATAGTTTAATTGACTCGATTGCAACTTTATGAAAATATGTGGACTTAATTGAAATATGTGTTTTATGCCTAATTGCTCTTTAACTTAAAATATGTGGGCTAATTTATAATTATTAAAAGTTGGGGATCAATTTCTAATTATGAGAAATTCAATTTGGGCTTAATTGAACACCACTTTAAATCTTTGGGGTACTTTTATAATTATCAAATCTCTAATTGGACTTGATTAAATCTTACTTATATCTGTGGGCTCTATTGTGTGATTTGAACTCCTAAGGGGCTTATTTGTAATTTTAGAGTTTGGGACCCCTTTTTGTACCGAGAACCCTAGCTACTACTTCATTCTTTTCCCCTTTGGCTTTAAGCAGCAGCAACATTCTTCTTCTCCCCTTCACCTCCACCACCAGCGAACTGCCGCCACCACCCTCCTTCCGCCAGCAACCACTCCCCGCCGGCGCTTCCAGCGCCGATCACCTCCGCCACCTCTTTCACCACTATCCTTCCCCATTTTCAGTCTCTCCCACTCCCTAGACCCTCGCACTACGCGATTCTTCACCACCACAGAAACCTCCGCTAGTCGCTGCGTCTCAGCCTCCACCATTACAAGTGCCGATAGCAATGGATCCGGGCACGAGGCCGACGCACAACCACCACCATGACTCAGCCCTCCGCCAACATCGCTACTCACCTGCATCACCGTGATTCAGCACCACCACCACCCTCCTCGCCGCGTGATCTTCATTTTCTCCGGCGACACGTAGCAACCAAGCACTACCATTCCAGAACCACCAGCGGTCAGATCTGTTCTCTTTTGCCGGTCTTCATCTCCAAACTCTAACGCCATCTCGTCGCCATCTTCTACAAGAAAGAAGGCCTGCACTTCACCTCTGCTCCGCCGCTGACCACCACTCTAGTCAGAGCCACCCCTGTTCCTCCGTAACGGTCAGCCATCATTCCTACCTCAAGCACTTTCGAACAAGGAAATATCGGCGGATCTGTTCGCCGCCCTTCACCACGCGACCTTTGTCTCGGATCTCTCTCTCTCTCCAGATCTGCCAACAAGGACCCCTTCCGATTCCAGAAGTCATTCGTCGCCATCCCTTCAGGCAAGACAGCCATCGCCATCCTCACACCTTCTCTTCCCGTCATCACCTGTCTCAGATCCAGCGAACCCCACCTCATTTCGGCAAGACCCGTCGCCATCGTGCCTAACGATCAACATTGTTGATCTTCTTCAGATTGTAAACCTCACTCCATTCTTTGCTTAAATTATTTTAATTAATCGTACTTAGTGTGTCCATTAATTCATATATATATCCTGTCTTAAATTTCTTTAAGTAATACGTTTAATTGTATAATTGTGGAATTAAATTTATAGTATGTTGTTTCTTGAAATAGTTATACGGTATGATTTTGGGCTATTAGTACCTATATGTATACACATAACCTATACATGTATACGTGTATTTATGAGTGTTTTGGATCGACGTATTTGTGAAAATTGGGAACTAATTAATGGGTGGTTGATCCTTGAAATTTGGTATTAAGTGAGCAAATAATGTTAGTGGTGTATGTGTATGTGTGTGACCGAATTAGTCTAGTAGAATTGTCCCTTAATTAATTGGAACTTATAGCTGAATAATCTGTATACTTGTAAACATGTAAACTGATTAATTATCATTTATACATATATATGTTGATTGTTAATATAAGATTTAGTTGATGGTTGAACTATGCTTTGGTGATTAGTGCGTGAGACGTGGAATTAAAATTATGTTGTAATTATAAATGATGAAATTATGATAAGGGGAGTCTTGGTTCTTGAATTCAGTTTAAAGCCTAATGTTCGGATTAATAAATATATATATATGGTATTTGTTGGACTAAAACATAACTAGTATAATTATCAGTTAATGACTCAGCTACCCTGATTGTGTATTTGAATTTGACTTATGCTATTGAAGCTTGGTTGTTGGGAGTAATGAATGTCGTGTATTGTTCGATTCTTAGAACTAGTAAGATAATACATATTAATTCAAGATGGGCTCTTGCAATTAATAATTGTTGGGTTTTGCCAAATTTTACTTACTCCTAAATACAATTTAAAGTTAATGGGCTAAATGTAATTCTGCAATCTTCTGGTTTAATTGTATTGAGCGCATATGTATATGTATGGATATGGTAATAACAATTTTGTCTTGTAACATGACATTAATACCAATGGGAAGTAACACTATTGAATATTCTGTTATTGAAGTACCTGTTTGATCATGCATTTTGTTAAAGAAATTGATTTCTGAAATTGTGAGTTTATGCAGATGTCGGGTTATGAGTTAGCGTTCTTTGAACTCGAATTTATGTGTTCCACCTAATTTTTGTAAACATACTTAATTGTTAATTGCTCACTTGGTGATTGACCTTGTATAATTAATTGCTACTTGTAAATATGATTTGCTACGCACTGGCATGTCTTAATTGACCACGACACCACATTAGAAGTACAACATGAACACTTATGCATAACCACGATCATGTTGAGCAATGCCGTGCGTCTTGTTTGGTTCATATAGAGTCTAAGTCTGGGCTTCTGTATGTCTTGTCACAGAGTTTGGTGGTGCCGGTGGGCCCGAGGTTTAGAGTGTTTGGCCCTTCACACTCTCAGACTCTACTTTCACGAGGTGAGGTTTAGGATTTTGTATAGTTATGCGACCTATGGCCTTAATATGCTGATTTCAACCCTTGCATGCGAGTATATCTATTATAGATACGTATGTGTTGGATATGATATGTTTATGACCTTGTGAATCAGCTCTGTTTTGGAAAATTAGATATGAAAGCATATGTAAGCTGTTTTGAAAAGTTATGTTATAAAAACCAGTTTTTGAGACATATATAAGTCATTTTGGAAAAATCAGTTATGTTATGATTATGTAGCGAGATTGCCATGAAAGTTGGTATATGTTATGTTCTGTTCTGTTATGGGGCCCAGGAGCTACGGGTAAGGAGCCCCCGGGACGGTATCGGGCCGTCGGGGATATACCTGTGCGTAGTCTCCATCTGTATGAAAAGGATCTACCGGGACCCACCAGGAGGTTTGGTTGGGAAACGGAGTCCTGAGGGTATGAGTAGCAATCAGCACTCCCCTCGACCGTATGGATGGTTAGGGTCGCGCAACCCTACCATCACCCGGAGTTGAGGTTGGTATGTTATTTCTGTTTTGTTATGATATGAGGAGTTGAGGTTGGAAGCTCGTACTCGCCGAGCATATGTTATGATCTGTTATGGGAATTATGAATCGGGATAGAGTCTCTCTGAAAATGGTTTCTAAACTTATATCTATATCTATTTTGGGTTGTTTTGAAATGTTCTGGTATGCAACACCTATCCCCGGTTCATGAATCCACCCTTTTGATATGTGCTGTGCTCCTTATATATATATTGTGGGTGTGTGTTAGCCCCCTCACTCGGTCAAGTTGACTGACCCCTCATTTACACTTTTAGTTGCAGGATTGTTGGCGTTTGCTAGGCGGAAGTGAGTCCTTTGAGTTGCACTTCGTCGGTCTAGTCTTTCTATTTGCATTTGTCTTTTCATACACTTTACTTATGCTTTGACTTGTAGACTTGAGATTATACTTTACTATTCGGTAGCCCTGCGTGGCACTCTCATTCGGCCCTTGTGGCACTTGATGATTATTACTTTATGTTGATATTCGGGACTAGGGATTTATGCTAGTTGAACCCGTCACCTGCTTTGTATGTTTTGTTTTAAATGCTTCCGCTATCTATTGTTGTCGGTTTTAATTGCTCCGCGCTCTGAGTTTTGGTCAAGTTAGATCCGCCTAGCCTAGTGTGTGAGTTGGTCTCCCGTTCGCTCTGATTCGGATTCGGGCATGGACTTTCATTTCATGCTTCGGGTCTGGGTCATAGTGCGGGGGATGTGGCATCCTCCGTTTGGGGGTATTACAACCCCTGTACACATTCTCCTGTTTGATAGGATCACCCCTGAACCCACTAGGAGATTAGTGGGGAATGGAATCCTTGGGCGTGAGCGTCATGAAACGCACGACCCACACATAATGTAATGGATGGCTAGGGTCGCGCTACCCTTCCATCACCCGACGAAGGTTGGTATGATACGTTTTGATTTATGTTTTGTTATGATATGTTATGAGGAGCCCGGGATAGGATTTTGGTTCGTACTCGCCGAGCTTTTGTACGTTATGTTGATTATGAAACAGGATAGGACTTTTAAGTTAAGTATGTTATGATTTGTTATGATATGTATACGTTTGTTTTGAAAATGGTTTTGGTGTGCAGAACCCTATCCCCGGTTCATAGTCTTTTGTTTAATATGTGTTATGCTCTATATTATGTATCGTGTGTGTGTGTTCAGCCCCCTCACTCAGTCGAGTTATATACTGACCCCTCTCGTTTTCCCCCTTTAGTCGAATATATGTCTATGTTATTTATATGAATTTGAATTTTAGAGATCTGCATGATTCATTCGGTCCTGGAGTGGCCTAGTATGTATTTGATGTATCTTGTTGATTTTATATGATTCGGGACAAGCTTCTAGGGATAGTATGAACCCGTTACGTATTTATGTTTTATGTTTGATTTACGAGATTCTGTATCTATGCTAGTTAAACCCGTCACCTGTTCCTATTTGAGACCTTGCATGACTATGATTGTTGATCCTGTTGCTTCCGCCTTTGTTTTCTTTTTTGTTACGCACTTTGTTTTAGGGTCTAGACCGCCTAGCCTAGGAGTGTGTTTTTGTTTATCTCCAGTTCGCTATTACTTGGTACGTATGCGGAGTTTCCATTTCGTTCCACGTGTCGGGCTGAGGTGTGGGGGATGTGGTGCCCTTCGTTCGGGGTGCTACAATTGCCTCGTTACAAAACATTAAGCTTGCATACGCTTATAGTTTTTAAAACCCGTAATCCTTTGACAAAGTCATAAACATATCATATAAACACATATATTCAAATTTTCATTTAAACCCTAACTATTCATCACATCTTCAATAATCCAAAAATTTCTAAGTTAAAACATGAAATATATGGATTAAAATGTGCACAAGAAGATGGAGAACAAGAACCCAAACTTACCTTAAAGATTCATGGAATAAATGAGGGGTCTTAAGCTCCAATGGCCAAAGAAAGTGCTTTGTTCTCCTTGCTCTTGTTTTTCCTTCCTTTCTTGCCTTTTCTTGCTTCTATCACGTGAGGAAAAGGTCACTACTAGAAAAACTACCTATTGTGACGCCCTAATATGACGCTTTTTAAAAGGCGTCATAATAGATCACCTATTGTGACGCTTTTTATAGTTTCATCTTATTAAATTTAATTTACTTTATTAAATAAATTATTTATTAAATAAATTGATTATATTAAGACACTATTATATTAGGCGTCACAAAATAATACATTTATTATGATTTTTTTTTTTTTATAAAGGGTCTCAATATACTATATTTAGAATGATACTTGAAAGAAAGATGTCATAAATATATTATTTTTCTTAAATTCTATTATAAAATTACTGAATGTTTTGGCGATTGGGGGAAAAAACCGGAGGGAAACATTAAAAATCCTTTTTCTCCCTTTCTTCTCAAACGGCGAAACCCTTCTCTGACTACACACCCTTCTCTCGAAAATCATTGAAAAATCAACGCTGAGGCTTTCTCTCTGTACGTCGTTGAGGCTTTCTCTCAAAATTGTCCGAATTGAAGAAGGAACAATGTTGCGGCTTTCTCGCATTTGGAACCGTTCGTCGCTGGAAGGAACTAAAATCAACGATGCCTGGAACCCTTCTCTCGATCGAGCCGTCTCATTGTTGGAGCTTGGGTAAATCTACATACAGAAGAAGAAGAAGAAATTTCTGGCAACGCGTAAATTGCATTCCCCCTTCTTATTATATCGAAAACGTAGAAGATGGGATTCTTAGAGATGAAATTCTGAAATCTCACTACTTCTCCTGCTATTTGTATTGGAATTACGAGTTTCATCTCCAAAAAACCTTCTTATTTTCTGACTTTTGCTGCTCTTTTTTCTTTTTAGTGTTTTTCTTTTCTCTTTTTCGGTTGTGTGCCAACTGCAAGAATTGGGTTGAGTTTTCTATATGGTGAAGTTAAATGGTGATGTTTGAGCATAAGTTTGGTTTAATTGGAGCATGTTGAAATGGTTTTGGGGGGTTTTGCTAATTTCTGACACTGTTGCAACTGAGTGTTTGCTTGTTGTATTACTATTGAGCTTGATGTCTCAGTTACTCTTTTACGAGGATTGGTTCTTATCTTTGTTGTTGTTCTGATTTTCCAAACTGTTGAACTTAGTTCTCATTGGGATTTGGAATTTGCAGGCTTGGTTATGAAAAGGAAGATTGGATTCTGTTTTAATCTGTTGCATAAGATGAGTTTTTATGCAGTGGTGACTTTTTACATGAAGCTTCTTGCAATTGGCATGATTTTATATGATTCGGGACAAGCTTCTAGGGATAGTATGAACCCGTTACGTATTTATGTTTTATGTTTGATTTACGAGATTCTGTATCTATGCTAGTTAAACCCGTCACCTGTTCCTATTTGAGACCTTGCATGACTATGATTGTTGATCCTGTTGCTTCCGCCTTTGTTTTCTTTTTTGTTACGCACTTTGTTTTAGGGTCTAGACCGCCTAGCCTAGGAGTGTGTTTTTGTTTATCTCCAGTTCGCTATTACTTGGTACGTATGCGGAGTTTCCATTTCGTTCCACGTGTCGGGCTGAGGTGTGGGGGATGTGGTGCCCTTCGTTCGGGGTGCTACAATTGCCTCGTTACAAAACATTAAGCTTGCATACGCTTATAGTTTTTAAAACCCGTAATCCTTTGACAAAGTCATAAACATATCATATAAACACATATATTCAAATTTTCATTTAAACCCTAACTATTCATCACATCTTCAATAATCCAAAAATTTCTAAGTTAAAACATGAAATATATGGATTAAAATGTGCACAAGAAGATGGAGAACAAGAACCCAAACTTACCTTAAAGATTCATGGAATAAATGAGGGGTCTTAAGCTCCAATGGCCAAAGAAAGTGCTTTGTTCTCCTTGCTCTTGTTTTTCCTTCCTTTCTTGCCTTTTCTTGCTTCTATCACGTGAGGAAAAGGTCACTACTAGAAAAACTACCTATTGTGACGCCCTAATATGACGCTTTTTAAAAGGCGTCATAATAGATCACCTATTGTGACGCTTTTTATAGTTTCATCTTATTAAATTTAATTTACTTTATTAAATAAATTATTTATTAAATAAATTGATTATATTAAGACACTATAATATTAGGCGTCACAAAATAATACATTTATTATGATTTTTTTTTTTATAAAGGGTCTCAATATACTATATTTAGAATGATACTTGAAAGAAAGATGTCATAAATATATTATTTTTCTTAAATTCTATTATAAAATTACTGAATGTTTTGGCGATTGGGGGAAAAAACCGGAGGGAAACATTAAAAATCCTTTTTCTCCCTTTCTTCTCAAACGGCGAAACCCTTCTCTGACTACACACCCTTCTCTCGAAAATCATTGAAAAATCAACGCTGAGGCTTTCTCTCTGTATGTCGTTGAGGCTTTCTCTCAAAATTGTCCGAATTGAAGAAGGAACAATGTTGCGGCTTTCTCGCATTTGGAACCGTTCGTCGCTGGAAGGAACTAAAATCAACGATGCCTGGAACCCTTCTCTCGATCGAGCCGTCTCATTGTTGGAGCTTGGGTAAATCTACATACAGAAGAAGAAGAAGAAATTTCTGCCAACGCGTAAATTGCATTCCCCCTTCTTATTATATCGAAAACGTAGAAGATGGGATTCTTAGAGATGAAATTCTGAAATCTCACTACTTCTCCTGCTATTTGTATTGGAATTACGAGTTTCATCTCCAAAAAACCTTCTTATTTTTTGACTTTTGCTGCTCTTTTTTCTTTTTAGTGTTTTTCTTTTCTCTTTTTCGGTTGTGTGCCAACTGCAAGAATTGGGTTGAGTTTTCTATATGGTGAAGTTAAATGGTGATGTTTGAGCATAAGTTTGGTTTAATTGGAGCATGTTGAAATGGTTTTGGGGGGTTTTGCTAATTTCTGACACTGTTGCAACTGAGTGTTTGCTTGTTGTATTACCATTGAGCTTGATGTCTCAGTTACTCTTTTACGAGGATTGGTTCTTATCTTTGTTGTTGTTCTGATTTTCCAAACTGTTGAACTTAGTTCTCATTGGGATTTGGCATTTGCAGGCTTGGTTATGAAAAGGAAGATTGGATTCTGTTTTAATCTGTTGCATAAGATGAGTTTTTATGCAGTGGTGACTTTTTACATGAAGCTTCTTGCAATTGGCATGATTTTATATGATTCGGGACAAGCTTCTAGGGATAGTATGAACCCGTTACGTATTTATGTTTTATGTTTGATTTACGAGATTCTGTATCTATGCTAGTTAAACCCGTCACCTGTTCCTATTTGAGACCTTGCATGACTATGATTGTTGATCCTGTTGCTTCCGCCTTTGTTTTCTTTTTTGTTACGCACTTTGTTTTAGGGTCTAGACCGCCTAGCCTAGGAGTGTGTTTTTGTTTATCTCCAGTTCGCTATTACTTGGTACGTATGCGGAGTTTCCATTTCGTTCCACGTGTCGGGCTGAGGTGTGGGGGATGTGGTGCCCTTCGTTCGGGGTGCTACAATTGCCTCGTTACAAAACATTAAGCTTGCATACGCTTATAGTTTTTAAAACTCGTAATCCTTTGACAAAGTCATAAACATATCATATAAACACATATATTCAAATTTTCATTTAAACCCTAACTATTCATCACATCTTCAATAATCCAAAAATTTCTAAGTTAAAACATGAAATATATGGATTAAAATGTGCACAAGAAGATGGAGAACAAGAACCCAAACTTACCTTAAAGATTCATGGAATAAATGAGGGGTCTTAAGCTCCAATGGCCAAAGAAAGTGCTTTGTTCTCCTTGCTCTTGTTTTTCCTTCCTTTCTTGCCTTTTCTTGCTTCTATCACGTGAGGAAAAGGTCACTAATAGAAAAACTACCTATTGTGACGCCCTAATATGACGCTTTTTAAAAGGCGTCATAATAGATCACCTATTGTGACGCTTTTTATAGTTTCATCTTATTAAATTTAATTTACTTTATTAAATAAATTATTTATTAAATAAATTGATTATATTAAGACACTATTATATTAGGCGTCACAAAATAATACATTTATTATGATTTTTTTTTTTTATAAAGGGTCTCAATATACTATATTTAGAATGATACTTGAAAGAAAGATGTCATAAATATATTATTTTTCTTAAATTCTATTATAAAATTACTGAATGTTTTGGCGATTGGGGGAAAAAACCGGAGGGAAACATTAAAAATCCTTTTTCTCCCTTTCTTCTCAAACGGCGAAACCCTTCTCTGACTACACACCCTTCTCTCGAAAATCATTGAAAAATCAACGCTGAGGCTTTCTCTCTGTACGTCGTTGAGGCTTTCTCTCAAAATTGTCCGAATTGAAGAAGGAACAATGTTGCGGCTTTCTCGCATTTGGAACCGTTCGTCGCTGGAAGGAACTAAAATCAACGATGCCTGGAACCCTTCTCTCGATCGAGCCGTCTCATTGTTGGAGCTTGGGTAAATCTACATACAGAAGAAGAAGAAGAAATTTCTACCTACGCGTAAATTGCATTCCCCCTTCTTATTATATCGAAAACGTAGAAGATGGAATTCTTAGAGTTGAAATTCTGAAATCTCACTACTTCTCCTGCTATTTGTATTGGAATTACGAGTTTCATCTCCAAAAAACCTTCTTATTTTCTGACTTTTGCTGCTCTTTTTTCTTTTTAGTGTTTTTCTTTTCTCTTTTTCGGTTGTGTGCCAACTGCAAGAATTGGGTTGAGTTTTCTATATGGTGAAGTTAAATGGTGATGTTTGAGCATAAGTTTGGTTTAATTGGAGCATGTTGAAATGGTTTTGGGGGGTTTTGCTAATTTCTGACACTGTTGCAACTGAGTGTTTGCTTGTTGTATTACTATTGAGCTTGATGTCTCAGTTACTCTTTTACGAGGATTGGTTCTTATCTTTGTTGTTGTTCTGATTTTCCAAACTGTTGAACTTAGTTCTCATTGGGATTTGGCATTTGCAGGCTTGGTTATGAAAAGGAAGATTGGATTCTGTTTTAATCTGTTGCATAAGATGAGTTTTTATGCAGTGGTGACTTTTTACATGAAGCTTCTTGCAATTGGCATGATTTTGTACAAACTTTATAATCCCTGATTTTGTATATAAAGATTGGGTTTTATTAGTATTCTTTACTAAAAAGGAATAATTATGATGAGGTTTGGGATTCAATGGATATAATACATATATTCATATTCAACGCATCAAATAGGAAACAAAATTGTGATGTGACAAGGCTCCTTTGGTTAACGTTGTAGCAAGGGTTGGTTAACACTAGCTAATTAGTGTTGAATAAGATCAATGCTAAGGTAGTGAAGTGAATAATTGAATAGTGTTGGTGGTATTTGTACTTATGAAGGCTGGACCCAGTTTTGGTTAGAGAAGAACTCCCCTATATATCATTCCAAGTGAATACAAAGGAATGTCAATTTAATAGAACCGAAAGTTTATATTGGATTATGTTAAGTTTATAAGTTCTTTTAGCAAAGTTTATATTGGATTATGTTGAGTTTATAAGTTCTTTTAGCAAATTTAATAATGTGTTTGATTATGTTCAATGTAGTTGCGACTCCAATAAAATCATTCCATCTGGTTACTTGTAAATAGACATGTGTAATATATTGAATTAGGGTATCTACGTTTACAGAAGTTAGAATTAGTTATGTAAAAAAGAATTTCTCAACTGGACTTGAGCAAAGATCAATAAAAGAGCATATATTTTAGACTCTTTGACAGGAAGATTAAATGTCTTATAGAAGCTACTAAATTTAGAAGCTATCACTTGGTATACAGGATTAGAATGTCAAAAATTACTTCTTTGTATATAATTTACACAGAAAGTTAAGGTAATTCGTGAAGACTCTATAACCCAGTTATGAAAAGCATTCATATCCAATATAGGTTGCTAGTTCTAAATTGATAAAGTTACTCTCATAACTAATTGTTGCTACAAGTGTCATCACTGTATCCCATCATTTTTATTTTCACTAAACCTCTTAAATTCAGATTCAACACTATAACATCTGATTTTTCTTGTATTCACCAAGAAAATAGACTTACCTTGTATGTTTCTCAAACATTTCAACACTACACATAAATCAATTTTATACCAAAACAAAGATACCGTGTTCAAAAGTTATCAGGGTTGCTTTCTTGGCGGGCTCAAGGTGAGTAGCCTATTGAATTCTTTAGTGTAGTTGATGTGTATTATAATTCTTTTAATCTGTATATATATATATATATATATATATATATATATATATATTTTGGTTGCTTTAGGGAAGCGAGATTCAAGAGGAAATGAAAGATTTGAAATTAACAAGAATGCTCTCTATAATGGTGGAACAGATGCGAGTTTTAGGTTATATATCAAACAAGAAGTTGAACAGTAGCCATGTGATGAAGGCGCTGGATCAAGAGGAAAGAAGTCTGATGCTCCTCCTTATGGGAGGTAGAATGGGGGCGGGGAAAAGCAAAATTATAAAAGGAATGAAGGAAGAGTAAGTACAATTTTTATGTTATTGCTTATTTTTCTGTGTTTTGCTTGCTTGTCGAGTTTTGGATTGGGTAATATTTTGTATAGATGTTGGGTGAAAGAGTTTTTGGGTTTGAGTTTATTTTGGTTGTCAATACTTACAGTGGGTTGGGCCGGCTATTAGCCTTTAGATGCTGCTAGGTGCACTAAACGAGGTAGATCTGGTGTTCAGAGGACTTAGTTAGATGTTCATTTAAATAATACAAATATTGGCGTGCCTGACAATGGAGGTATGTTTGGATTATATGTTTCTGCACATTTTACATTGCTGATGTTTTGTATTATTAGTCTATGATTATTTTAACATTTTTTGTAGAAATATGGTTAAGGCTCTCGACGACCTACTAACGTGCCACATGTTTAGGCTAGAAACATTACGGCCCTGTACATCAACATCAATGAATAACATGCCTCTTCAAGTAATTAATGTTGTTACTTTTGAGAATGCAGTTTATCTTGGTGATTTTCTGAGCTATTTTGTTGCTTGTTTTGTCAGAAGAAATTAGGCACGCATGGTTGTATATGAAAATTTGCCCCAATCCTTTAGTCTTTCCAAACTTTATTAGAAATTAGATATTGATGAGCTGGATTTTGTTATCCTGTTATTATCATATCTATAGTGTGTTGAATGAAATTTGGGAGCTGTTGCAGTGTGAGATCATGTGCAAAGGCTATCTGATATAGCTAGAAAAATGTCTTCTTCAGTAATAATAAGTTACTGGTTGTGTGCAATAAAAGGAAAAAGGTTGCAAATGATAAGCTGAAGGAAATCTTTCACCATATGTTCGTTTACAATTTTTGATGCATTAGTACGATTGGGGAGCTAATATAGTTAAAAGATTGAGTTTTTGGTTACCATAAAGGAAATAAACGAGCAGGTCTTCAACCTCTGACCCGCAAAGACCGTAGAACCCAAAGTCACCCTCTTGGCAAAACAATCCATCATAGCTCGGTAACGGTACAACCAGTCCATTCCCAGAATCACCCCATACTTCTTAATCGGCATCTTGATCAAATCTGCCGGATACTCTTGATCTTCCACAACCACCGGACAACCACGGTAAACACAATTCGTAGCCAAAGTAGCACCAAGGGGAGAAGAAACAATAAAGGAATCATCTAGGCAAGCAACATGCAAAGGAAGAGTAGAAACAAGCCGGGAAGCAATAAATGAATGCGTTGCTCCCGGATCAAACAATGCATGCAATGGAATGCCATGAATGTGGATAGTACCTTCAACAACGGCATTGGCATCCACCTCTACATTCTCTTCGTCGCCCTCCAAAGCATAGGCTCTCGCTTGGATCGGTGCTCTCGGAGGCATCACATTCAACGGTTGAGGGGCTCGAGGCTGAGGTGCTCTCACTTGAGGACAAGTGCTAATCAAATGACCGGGCTCTCCACACTTATAACATCTTCTCAATTTCTTCCGGTAATTCTCCTTGGTGTGATTGGGACCCTTGCAATAACTACATTGAATCGGGGCCGGTAGAGCTGGTGCCGCCGGTACCGGAGGTCGAGCTTTCTTAACTGAAGTAGTAGGACCTTGGGGTTTGAAAACCGGAGGCCCACTATAGGATGCAGGCCTCTTCCCCAAATTAGAGCTCGAACCTTGGCCCGAAGAGTAAGTCGGTCTCAATCTTGTGTTGTTAGCTTCCACTTTGATAGCCTTCCTCGTAGCCTTTTCCCACGTATCCATGGTAGCAGCCTTAAGAGCATTTTGGATATCATATCTTAAGCCATGAACGAAATTACGGGCTTTCTGGGTGTCGTCATTGGTGATGTGTGGAGCATACGGTGCAAATCTCTCAAATTCCAAAATATACTCTTCAACCGAACGGTTCCCTTGTCTCAATTCCGTAAATTGCTGAAGTCTTCTCTCACTACCACTTGGTGGAACATACTTGTGACGAAACTCTCTCACAAAGCTTTCCCAATCAAACTCTTCTCCATTCCTCTCCAATCGAGCTCTCATAGCCTTGAGCCAATTGGACGCGGGGCCTTGAACAAACCGGGCTGTGCAAACAGCTTTCTCATGCGAAGGAGCGGGGCAAATTTCCCAAATTCCCGAAACTTCTGACAACCACTCTTCGGCTTGGATGTCATCTCCTCCATACCACTTCGGGGGATTGTTGCTTCTGAACTCCTTAAAGGCCGGAGTTACTTGCCCACCTTGTCCTTCCCAACGTGGATTATCTCTTTGATTCTGCTGAAGCTGATTCAAAAGAGCCTGCACAATATTCTCAGCATTCATCGGAGGAGGTGGAGGTGCTTGTGGAGGGGGTTGATTGAGATCAGGAGTCTGCTCCCTATCTGCTCTCCTTCTTGGAGGCATCTTGAAAATTCACAAATCAAGAAGATATCGATGCATGGGGTTCAGTTCATGATCATGAAGTCCATTATCTCAAATTTAAACAATTTTGTTCCTTTCTTTCACGAACGACCTCAGGCACAAAAGCTTCATCTGAATTCCCTTACAAAGACTTCCCAATTCACCACCTCCTCTTCCACTTCAAATTTTTCTCGTGTGCGTTCCCACCAATCATAGGCTTCTCCATCCAGTTGAAAAATAACGAATTGAGCCTTCTCTTGAGATGTAAATTGTCTAACATTGAAAATCCTCTCAATCCTTGTTAGCCATCCTTCCGATATTACATCATCTACTGAACCCGAAAACCTTGGGGGATTATAACTAAAAAACAACCCATAGTGATCTCGTGGATTATTAGGAGGAGGTGCTTGTTGCTCAGTTGGTGGTTGTACAGGAGGATCTTGAGCTCTTCTATGTTCCACATAATTATACACCGCTTCCATAAAATGTTCCATATTCATAGGTGGCTGTGGTGGATTAAGGGAATGATCACGGTGATGATGACGTCCCGGAGACCTTTCCCGATGTCTTCTAGGAGGCATCCTGTCCAATTAAACACTAACATGCATGCCAGATTTAGTCCATGCGTGACAATGCAATGAATTCAATCAATTACAAAATCACGAAGCAAAGCACACTATCACATAAAAATGCAATTACTTCACCTTAGCAAATAATTCTTAAAGCCGAACGACCTAACTGACTTAACACGACACTGGAGCCCTGGTTTTGCAACCGTGGGCTCTGATACCACTCAAGGATGTAACGCCCGAGCGCGAGACGTCACATCCCCCGCACTATAACCCGACCCGTATATGAAATGGATTTCCATACACGTGCCAAATCATAGCGAACGGGGACATACACACTCGCTAAGCCAAACGAGACTAACCTATACTTACCCCAACAACAACAACAACAAAGTAACAGAACAGCGGAAGCAATTATTCATATTCCATATATTGAGCTATATGCTCTAGGTACAAAGAGGTAAGGTTCAAGTACGATCAGTAAATTTAATACAAAACATGTACGCTCCATATTCATATACAATATCCAGAATACCATAAACATAAGCATATGAGTGTAAAGAAAGAAAGGCTAGACACTATGCAAGACTCTCTCAGACTTGTATCCCGCCTAGCATCCCTTCCTGTAAAAAGAACTGAAATAACTCCGGGTTCAGTCTTGGACAGACTGGTGGGTATAAAACGGGCTTAATATCATAATATGGCGGAATTTAAACACATACATTCAAGTTATAATCCTTATTCGAGGTTTTAGAAGCATTTTTCCCAAGTGGGAAGTAAAATATAGCGAATAGGATTGTAACAATTCATTTCATTCATTAGGTCCTTTGTGGCCCGGCGAGAGGGCGTGCATTATCTCCAACCAACACCTCGTGTAATTCATTAATCATTCATTCATTCATTCGTTCATGCATTTCAATCTTTCGTACATATTCATTCGATCATTCATTCGATCATTCATATACTCCTTCTTCCTCCGGTTAGGGGACCGGTTTGCAAGGTCCGAACCCTCATTCATTGGTGCTAGAGGGGTACATGAATCCCCAAACGCTCGGATCCCCTTCTTTCACTAATCTCCTAGTGAAGTCTAGGTTACCGTAATTGATGGAACTAGTATATGTGGATTCCCGTCAGCCCAAGCTTCCCCGGTTCCGGGCCCCCATTCATTGTGAACATTCAATTCTCGCCAAAACTTTTGGTAGGATATTCGATTTAAAGGCTTAACGTTGAAAACATTAATTCGTTGTAAAACTCGATATAAATATATATCTTTGGCCAAAATCTTGGACATTAGGTATATTGGGGTCATATCTTTTAGCTAATAGAAGAAAAACCCACCTGGTAGACAAAAGAACCTGACAAGGACCTCACTGCACGGTCTCACCTCCCACGGGATCAATATCTGTGTGACAAGGTAGTGTGAGACTCAATTATGACCACATTTGACGCTCGACTATGCAATGGAATGTGATGAAGTGCATAAAATGTAAGAATTTGATCATGAAGGCCATGGAATGCAATTAAGCACACAATTCATCAAATTCCATTCAATATACGATAAAATCGTATTCGTTCACATTCATAGCGTTCATAGCTTTCATTCTTGCATTCATGTAACTCTTGAAGTTATATAACAATCATACAACATAGCTTTAATAAATTCACGAACACGAACAATAAACATGATACAAGCAAGAAAAGAGGTTCCCCAAAGCTGCCAATTCAAATGACACGGCCGTGTTACATTTTCAAAGGATTTGGACACGACCCTGTCCGAGGTAAAAAAATAAAATTCCCAAGTCGAGAGCTTGACACGGCCGTGTTGAGTTTTCAAAGCATTTGGACACGGCCGTGTCCGATTTTCTGTAAATATTTTTCGCAAGTCGAACTGCCAATACGGCCGTGTCCATTTTCAGTTCAAAGCTGACACAGCCGTGTCTGCTCGTCGTTTTGAAAGAGAAAACAGAGCAGAAGCTCTGTTTCTGCGAGGGAAAAGCTTAAAGAACAGGGCAGCGACAAGGAAGCTCATATATCATACTTAGACATGTAATTTTAACACCAAACTCAAGCAAATCATGTAACTCATTCATATTCATAAGAATACATGCACAAATTTAGCAAAAGATCACTCAAACCCAAGCTTTTAAACATGGAGGTTTCAAGCTCCATTAATGGAAAATCATACAATAATCAACCAACATGAAATTTAAAGATATAGAAATGATGAGGAGGATACAAGCAACACTTTCCATGTATTAATTCTTACTTGAAACCAAGAAAATCCAATGTTCAAGATCAAATCCCAATTCATGCTTTCATACAAACCATATGAATTCCCCGACTTCTATCATGCGTCACTTAGATGAAAATATAGAGGAGAAGATGGAGATTACAAACCACTAATTACCTTGAAAGAAGATGGAAGATTGAATTGATCTTGAGCTTAAAGTTTGGTTGATAAAAAATGGAGGTTCTTAGGGTTTCTCTTCTCTTCTTGTGGAGCTGATGATGATCCATGAAAAGGGAAGCATAAGGAACGAATGAGAAGCTATCTATAACATATAGAATCATTCGGGTAGGAGTCGGGTCGATCCAAGTCCGGTTCGTTTAAGAAAATGGTTCAAAACAAGTTATAATGTCGAGGCTGTGGAAAGGTTCATCGTCGAAGGTTCAAATGATATCGAAAAGGTATAAGGTCAAGTTTAAAGAATAGGAATTGTCGAAACAAGTTCAACGCCGAAAACGGATCTCGATTTTGAGGTCCGGAGCTCAAGATATTGCGAAAACCGTTCAGGGTTGCCTATTATTCAAATAGGTCCCTAAACTTTCAAAAAGTGGCAATTAAGCCCAAACTCAATTTCCAATTGAGTCCAAAACATTCAAATAAGTTACAATTAGACCCTCGGATCACACAAAGCACGTAATTTCATTCAATTACCACCAAATTCACGAAGTTCACATTTCCAAAATTTCATTCATAAATACATATCTCACATTGGAATTCATATGAAATTTAAACAAATAATTCAAGTTATAAACGAATTTAAACCATTAACTAAAATATAAAATCACAAACTTAAATTAAATACGCACATACCACTTACCTGCACGTGTGAATTCGCGGGGCGTTACAACAAGCGTAGCATCTCCCTAATCTAATCTAACATCCATCTAATGCATGTTTGGTCCCCCCGCAATGGGCGCACGGTTGAAATTCTCTCTCTGATCGAGGGGTCTTCCGAGACTTAAGCTTCTTGTCCCTTCTTCAATCAATTCGAATACCATGTCGAAACGATCTTTCCTCCACTTGCAAATTGGGACATGAACCTAACCCAAGTGGTTGTCCCGATGCCTCTTCTTCATGTCACTTCCTTGCCATCCACCGATTTTCAATCCCGTAGTGCTTTCTCAACGGCTTGGTTCCAAGTACTCGTATCTTTTGCCATCAAAGCTTCCCTGAACTCGCTTCGAAGGCCCTCCATAAAGTATTTAGCCTTTAGCCGATCATCATTTATAATATGTGGTACGTATGAGCCCAACCTCTTGAACTCCTCCAAGAATTCCATAACTGTCTTGTCTCCTTGTTTAAGGGTGAGAAATTCTTTAATTCTTTGATCTTGTAAAATGGCTGGAGTGTACCTCTTTCTGAATTCCCGGACAAACATATCCCAAGTCAATTCTTCGCTCATTGCCTCAAGTTGTTGAGTAACTCTTGACCACCATAATTTCGCTTGTCCTTGTAGAAGTAGTGTGACTAGGCGGACCATGTTTTGACGATTGCATGGCCACACTCTAAATATACCCTCTATCTCCAAGAGCCATTCCTCGGCCTTAATATCATCACCTGCTTGGAATTTGGAAGGATTGAAGGTTCCAAACTCCAGGTACATGGTTGCTATCGGATCCATAGGTGGCACCGTAGATGAAGATTTTCTTTGACTCGGTTGGAAGTGTTGGTACATCACGGCCATGAACTCTTCTGCATTAAAGGATGGACGACGATGTTGATGTGAAGGTTGACCGAAATGTTGTCGACGCGGAGACATCTTGAAATTCTCAACAATTACAATTGATACATGTGCATGTCGATTAGTAAGTGCATGTTCATGTGCACAATTAATACAAAAAAATACAAATAATTCACATAGGAGTGAGAGTGAATGCAAACAAACACATATTCCTAAGCCGAACGACCTAGACAGACCCAACACGACACTGGAACTCCAGTTTTGTAACCCAGAGCTCTGATACCACTTAAAAATGTAGCACCCCGGAGCGAAGGACACTAAATCCCCCACACCATAGCCCGACACGTGTAACAAAATGGGTACTCTGCACACGCACCAAGCTACAGTGAACGGGAGACAAACAAAATCTCTCCTAGACTAGGTGGTCTAGACCCTAATACAGAGTGCGTAATAAAATCAAATATCACATGCGGAAGCTATAGGATCAAAAAATACAAACATACATACTCAAAATAATCCAAGATATACATATTATGCCCACCCCGAGCCAAATAATTCATACAAGTACCAAAGTTTGAAATTCTAAATCATATCTTATACATATTTATACGCAGTACCAATACGGAAAAATAAAGATGCAAAGTATGCAAAGACTCGAACAACTCGAAAGAAAGACCGCTACCTGGCACGAACAAACCTTGTACCAGCAAACTCAAAGAGACAAAAGGGGAAAAGAAGACAACAAGGAGGGGTCAGTCCTAAAGACTGGTGAGGGGGCTAACACACTCACACGTACATATATATAAGATCATAGCATATTCAAAAGTTGAAGAGTTCATGAGCCAGGGCGTGGTTTTTACATTCTAAAATATTTTAGCCCATAATATTATATATAAAGAAAAAGGTTCAAGGCCGAAGACCAAAACCAACCAATTTTAGAAGTTAGAAGTCCACTCCTGTTTCACAAACCATATCAAAATCTAAATCATACGACTCGGCGAGTACGAGTTTCTGACCAACCTTTCTCGATTCATAATCAAAATTGAATTCAAAATTAAAACAAAAATAAAATCAAACACACATACCTCTTCTTCGGGTGATGGGAGGGTGGCCTACCCTAACCATCGTCCTAACAGTACGGGTCGTGAGTTTCATGACGCTCACGCCCTAGGACTCCATCCCCCACCAAATCTCCTGGTGGGTTCCAGGTTGACCCTTTAAGTGAAGACCATGTTCGGGAGTGACCCGACGGCTCGACACCGTCCCGGGGCTCCTTTGCACAAATCTCCGGGGCCCAATTCAAATTATTCAAAAAAACATAGTTCAAAAATTCTAAAATTTCAAAAATAAACTTATCTTTCAAAGTCATAACTCGCTAGTTTCAAAACACACACACCAACCCTTTTTTCAAAACAAATAAACGAAAATATAACTTACATATACATAAAAGCGTTTTTCAAACGTTTCATAACAAACGGGCTAATTCCCACAAAATACATATCAAACATGTATCTATATACATATATATATACTTAAGTTGCATGCAGGCTTCAAAATTCACATAGGGTTATAGGTCGTATTAACTAAAAGAAAGGAAACCTCACCTTGTTGACCAAACCGAACTGAACGAACCAAAACACACCTAAGAGACCACCTCCTTTCCCTCGAGACAAACCTCTGAACAAAACAAAGGATGAAAGAAAAACTTAGACTCAATTATGAACCACTTAGACACTCGGCAAATGCATATGAATGCAAGTGATGTATAAGAAATGTAAAGAAATAACATTTAACGCATGCAAGTTTATATTAAGTTATAAATCTTGTAGATCATATTAAACGAATTCATAAATTTCATATAACAAACATATCATATCATAAAATATGTTCATAATGCATGAATATAATATAAGAGGCAAGGAATCACCATATAAAGCGAATAAATGAAGCATTTAGTCATGCACACATGTTAAAGTAGCATATTAAGCATAGGAGTCCATAAATAAGAAACGAGCACATAAAATGAGCTATAAATTCATAACATACTACTTAAAACATAATATAACATGTTAACATAACGTATAAGTCATAAACGAACCATAAAGAGCAAGCAAAGCATGAACGAAAGATGAAAAACAAACCACACTCACGCAGGGGAGGGGTCATGGCCGCTATAACATTTGCTCATGGAAAGGTCGCGCCCATGACATCCAGGTCGAGAATTGAGCCAAAAGAGTTCGTGGACATGACCAGAAAACAACCAGGAATGGTCATGGCCGTGACCTGAATTCGTACCAAAGAGAAAAACTGGCCGCCGTCGCGACCAAAAATGACCTTGGTGCGATCGCGGCCGAGACTCCACCTCGCAGCAGCAGCAAAACACGAAAACAGCAGCCAAAACTCATGTAAAACTAATCTTAAATCAATCTAACATGCTAAGGTAAGTTTATGCAACAAAAATTCATCAAATTTATGCTATATTCCATGCTAAAACCGAAGCAATATGCAAGGGAAGGGAGGAGAGGGATCAAACATGTATATTTCTTCCATTTTCATACAAAATCATTAATGGTATCTATAAATATGTGCAACTACAATGTGATATGAATTCATACAAACAATAATGCATGTCTTAGGATCATTTATGATGCATCAATTCAACAAGAAACACAAGAATTCAAGCAAATTCATCCAAATATCCCTAAACCCTTACTATTCATCATAATATCCATAGCTCACTTAAATGTCCATGAAATTCAGCAAACGAGCACTTAAAAGAAAGAGGAGAAGATTGAGGACAAGATTTTGGACTTACCTTTCGAATTTGAGGCGAATCGGAGGTGTATGAAGCATGAAATGGCAAAAGTGAATAGTGTAAAAATCTCTTCTCTTTCTCTCTCGGTTTACTGCTTCTTTTTATTCTCTCTTAAGCTAAGTCCGAAAATGGGAGACAAAGGGGTGGAAAAAGGGTTAAGTCAGGGTCAAATGGGTTCAAATATGGGCGATTTGGTTAAGAAACGGGTCGGATATGAGCAAAAGGGGCGGGGGTGGCAAATCTTTCACATGGAGCTCGGTTCGGGCAAAATTCGGGGGTTCAGATGGGCTTAGAAAATACAAAACTACGTTCTTTAGCTTTCATTCTTTGTTATGAGTCCAAAATTTGAGTCCGAATTCCCGAGCTTAAGTTATGCCTTTGGAACACGAGGTGTGCTAAAACGAGTTAGGCCCTCGAGTCCCTCAAATCATAAAATGGTCCGAGACCACGTCAAACAAATTCAAAAACATAAAACCAGCACATAGACAAGTTCATAAAAAACATATTTCATATATAACACGTAGTCACATAATTACGAACGAAAATGGGGTCAAATGGATCAAGAGGTGGAAATCAAAAGAGGCAAAAATGACCAAATACTTAACAAAACGTAATAAATAATTCGTTCAAATAATCAATTAAGCATATAAACAATTTAATAAACATAGAAAGGCATAAATATATAATTTAAAAGCGCAAATAACACTCTCGTTACGACGAACCTGTACGGCCGGACGAGCGGGATGTTACACTTAGTACCTGAACTCGAGTCAGTCTTCGAAACAAGGCCCGAACTCAATACCCCTGAACTCGATGAGTTTGAAAAAGTCATTCCCACTGCTCGACCGTTTATGCTTCGGCTAACCCTTATCTTCAACCGCTTAGCTGGACTGGATAGCCTCTTCCTCAAAATAAGGAAAAAGGGATTTTATTGGATATTCTCACTCGACGCCACATCACCCAAAAATTGAAATAAAATTGCAAAAAAATCAAGAAATTAAGTCGAGAATCTCCCTAGAAGGCTAGAGTAAAGGCTTGGTTGAAAGGTCGCTCATGAAAACCCCTAACTCCTTACTCATGGGAAAACCTGAAGGATGTAGCACCTTCAGCGAAGAGCACTACATCCCTAGTTATGGTAGTGTCTAAATGGTCCTTAGAGTTGAGGCTACATTGATGCTCTATGCATGACAAGGGCAATGTTTGATATACACCTAGAGATTCATGGGTTCCATGAATCTCGTTATGGTTGTATGTTGCTATTGTTCGAGTCATGTATGGGGGCATATGAGATGCCAACATAGAATCTATCGCTCGTCTAGAAGAACGAGTGAATCACCCATGAATTCTATTGTAGTACATTCCACTTAAATCCTTGCGTAAGGTAGTGAGATCTAAATTAGGAAATGAGTTTCCTCCTAGAGTGTTAGATCAAATGGAATTGCTATTAGAATTAATTCATAGCATTAGGACTAATAGGGTTCTAACATTCCCATGCCCTAGGTCCTAATCGGGGATTAGGCGATAGAAGGATCTTATCTCACGGTATCCATGAGACTGTAAGGTCCACAACACAATCTTCACCTATTGGATGGGTGGTCACAAGCTTGTCACTAGACATCGATCATGATCTGTAGGTACTGATTAATTAAAGGAGTTTTAATTAAACAGTGATTATTGAAAGGGTTCAATTGAATTAATAAGATAAATTGTTATCTGAAATACCACGTTAAGAATGTGGGCCTACTACTATTCATTGGCGAACCTAAGGGGTCACACAATGACTCGAATTGAACAACAAGATTATCTAAAGATCAATAGAGATTGATTGATAAATTAAAAGAGTTTAATTTATAAAAGAGTAATTAATTAATAATTGTATTAATTAATATATGCTTAATTGTTAATCTATTGAGAATAGATTTTAAAGAGTTAGTATTAATTTAAATAAGTGTATTTAATTGGACTTCAAATTTAATTAGGAGTAATTAATTTTTAAGTCCACAAATTTAATTAGATATTGGACTTGTGATTTAATTAATGTAATTAAATTAAGTCCACTGATTAAAATGAATATTGGGTTTTTAATTTAATTAAGTAGTAATTAAATATAAGCCCAAGACTGGCCCATAGGGTTTTTGACCTAGGGATAAGTATTTAAGCAAGATAAGGGAGAGAAATCAAACATCATTGTTTTCTTCTTTTCTGCTTTCTCTCCAAGTCTCTCTTCTCTCTCATCTCTCAATACTGTATTGAGAATGCTATTAGATAATCAATATCTAATTAGTGTTCTAGTGTGCTAATTGAATAGTTGTTCAATTACGGGTTGTGGACTACCTTAGAGGAACTCCACGTGGCATTCTTGGAAGAAGATCGGATAGAAGAGAAGTGGGTAGGTTTTGGAAAACCTTCTTGTCATCGTCATCAATTGGAAGCGAAAGAGGTATGTGATTCTTCTTTTGTTTAAATCGTAAATCTTGAATTAAAGGTGATCTTGTTTGGAATTCCGATAAAACCTGTTTCATTATCCCAAAAAATTTTAATTTCCACTGCGTTGGGGCTAATGAATTCGAAAAGTGGTATTAGAGCCATACTTTGATTAATTTACGATTTTTTATTCCTTGTATTAATTTGATTAATATGTTAATGCATATCATGCTTGTTTTAATTTGAGATTCGTTTGGGCATGAGTTTTAAAATTTGAAGAAAAGTTATTGTTTTAAAACTAATATGAGAATTATGAGAGTTTATGAAAATTCTGAAAAATTTGTTTTTCTTGAATTCATAAAATTATGATTTTTATTATATTATATTTTAAAATGGTTTTGAAATATAATTAAATAAAAGGGCGACTGCAGTGCATGATGCACTGTACGTTACATTCACAATGATGTGCGATGGATGAAGGCTGGTGCTGCCCTAGGGCAGCAACTCACTGGGCTTGCTTGAAGCCCAAATCGCAAGCCTCTTACAAATTTTGGGCAGCACTCAAACTGGAGTCCTGCGCACACTTCACTGGGTCGCACTTTGCAACCACTGAGATGGGCCGCGAAGCAGCCTGGGCTTCGGCGTACTGCAAAGAGCTCCAGCAGCCCATATGGGCATGGCCCACCGACAGAGCAGCCCCTTCGTTTTACAAAAATGTTTTATCAAATTGGGGTAGCTGGGGGTCAAACCTGCGACACTCAGCAGTGCAATTGCTCCATCAGCCAGCTACGCTAACTCAACTTGTTGAGTTAATTTTGGTAACTTTTGATCTTACCTCTAAAGCCACAGTTTTTAAAATTGTTTTAAAACTAAATTTTTGTAATTAATTTTGTAAAATTGTTTTACTTGAAAATTAATTATTTTTGCCCAAATTTGAATTGTTAAAATAGAAGCATGATTTATTAGATAGAGATCTAATGGGAATTAAATTGGACTAGAGAATTCAATTTGATTAAATTTGAAGGATTAATTTAATTAGTGAATTAAAAGGTAATCCTTGGTCAATAAATAATTTTAGAAATTATTTAAAGACTTTAAATCGCATAATGACTATTTACTTGGTGAATTTATTTTATACAATGCATTGGATGTATGGTTGGATCAATCATGGGCTTTATTTGCGTTATATATGGTTTTATTTTATTTATGCATTTTGATATTGGTTTTAAACGAGAGCCTGCGAGCCTCTTATTCAATTGTTGTAAGCATTGTTTTTTATTTTCTCCCCTCTTAAAATGTAATCTCCCTTTATTTTGTAAAGAGAGTAGTTTTAGGGTGAGATCTCTAATTAGATTAGAAGATGGAGAAACAAGTGGAGCAAGCAACGGAATAAGAAGTTCATCAAGGCCCCAAAAGTGTTCGGGTGCAATTATTTTGATGTAATATAATAGGATTCTATTTGAGTGTTCTCTTTGTGTGTTTAATTCGGTTGATGCATGAACAGAACCATGGTCTATAAAATGGCTATTATGGACCATACATAGGAAACCCATGATTATCCATATTTTATGGGAGCATGCTAGGCTTTTATTATATTGTTCTGTATGTTATCTTTATGTGCATAAATGTGTTCATGCATTAAATAAGATAAAATAAGATAATAATTACAATTGATGAGTCTTGTTAGAATTTTTGAAATTCTTATACCCCGAACCGTCTTAGATAGTATCAGGCAATATAAATATTAAATCCAAATGGAAATTGAAGGATAAAATTCGATTTTAAAAATTTCCAAGCATTGTGTCAATAGAATTATTTGTTTTAGAATTAATCAAATCATTATGTATTAGCCACGAGGCGTGGGATACGAAATAACGAGATTAATTGAACTAAAATAATTCTTTGCATAAAAGATGCAATTTTGCAAAGTCAAAATTATGGTATTGGCCACGAGGCGTGGGATATTCATAATGGCGATGGAGAAATCTTAGGGATTGACAGGTCGGATTTAAATACTGATTAGTATAGATGTCGCACGAGTCGTGGGTTTATATGAAAGGTAATGCAAAGTAATATTAAGAGTTGTATAGAGATACAATTGATGATAAGATCGTCTACATTGAGGCTTAAAGTCGGATGTCTCACTAGTCGTCGGTCCGGTTATAAGTGCTAGGGGGTCTTAATACCCACTATTTGAGAAATATGATTTTTCTAAAATTATAAAGGGGTCAAAGGAGTTTGATTAAAATAGTGGGAGACTACATTTGATAAGTCCATATCATTTGTAATTGTTATTATTTCATAACCGTCACTCATATTACATTTTATGCTTACATGTAGATTTTCTGTTAAAATCGTGATGTCTAAAAATCCACTTAGTGCTATCCTTCAGGCCAATAAATTGACTGGCTCGAATTATGCAGATTGGCTTCGCAATCTCAAATTGTCTTGGATTATGAAAGGAGGACCTATGTATTGACACAGTCTCCTCCTGATGTCATACCTGATGGCATGGCAGCAGATGAGAGGGAAACAGCTCTCCAGTAGCAAGAAGATGATCTACAGGCTAGATGTCTAATGTTTGCCACTATGTCTCCCGAGTTGCAGAGGCAGCATGCTGAGATGCGCCACTCGGCTGAGATCCATCTTCGCTTGGAACAAATTTACAAGCCGATCAATAGGATTGATCGATTTGCAGCATCTAATGAGTTATTCTCACTTACGATGACTGAGGGATCGAGTGTTCATGCACACTGTATTAAGGCTTTAGGCCTTATTGAAAAGCTTGCAAGTCTCGAGGTGATCATGGATAATGAGCTTTACATAGATTTGATCTTAACCTCTCTGCCACCTTCATTCAGACAGTTCATAATAAACTTCAATATGAATGGAGCTAAAGTCTCAGTTGAGGAACTGATGAACATGCTCGTAACTGCCGAGCGGACTATGAAGAAGGATAAGACTGTTTTCTTAGTGGGTTCATCTTCATCCCAAACTAAGGCTACAAAGCCAAAGAAGGGTAAAGGAAAGGGTTTCCAAAAGAAGAAGAAGACTCTTAAGCCCAATGGTGGGGTTAAGAAAGCAAACACTAAGAAAAAGACCAATCAAGCTGAGGATGAGTGCTTCCATTGCAAGAAACAAGGGCATTGGAAAAGGAACTGTAAGGAGTACTTTGGCACCCTTACAAAAGGTATAAATCTCATCGAAATTAACCTTTCATTTTAATTCTAATAATTGGTTATTAGACTCTGGATGCGCTTGTCACATCTGTAATACGTTACAGGAAATGAGCAACGTCCATGAGGTCGATGAAAGAGAACATGTTCTTCAAGTGGGCAATGGAGCAAGAGTTTCAACAGAAGCCATAGGACATGTTAGGTTAATGTTAGGAGATGGTTTTATTTTAGTATTGAACAATGTTTTATTTGTTCCTGAGTTAGTTAAAAACATTATTTTCATTCCTGTACTAGACTTGGAAGGTTTTTCCTTCTCTATTACTAATGCTATGTTTTACATTTTGAAGAATGGTTCTTCACATGCATTAGGGTCTTTACAAAACGGTTTGTATTTAACTAATACTAATTTAAATCTCCTAAATGTCGAACGACAAAACAAACAAAAATCAAATGACCAAACTTCAGCAAAGATTTGGCATGCTAGACTTGGACATATCTCCAAGAATAGGCTTCTAAAGATGGGTAACTTAGTGATACGAACTCCACGTACTTGCCGTGAAACCTTATACCAATACTTGGAGTTCTTGATTTTCGATCGTCCACTTCAAGGTTAAAATTGAGGAGTGTGACCCGTTTGCTATAATGAGCAAGGAACCAAACACTATCATATTTGAAAAGTAATGCACCCCGTCGACTATAATGAGTCAGGAAATGACATTATGCGGTGGAGGGTTTGAAACCCTAATGACGTTCAGCCAAGAACTAGAGAGTTGAACTCACTTGAATCACAAATTCATTAAGAGTTGACTGAAAAAAACAAAATACAAGGCTGAAATATAAAGAAGCATGCATGGGAATTCTAGGGGACAGTTCAGAATTCAAAGAGACAAGCTATTCTAGTCACTTTCCTAGTAGGTTAAAAAAAATGGGCTTAACGTAATTCTAAATGCATGGAAAATAAATAAAAAGATGTCCCAAAGTATAATATAATAGTTCAGGGCTAAATTACAACAAAATTAACACAATTTGGGCTTAAAATTCGATCACTAAGACATTGAAACAAAGTGGATTGGATCCAGCTGAATACTTGTCTTCTTGGGGCTCTTCTTGAGTTATTTGGATCAAAAGAGATTGAACTTCCTCTTGCATTCTTTTGGACCGTGACCGTGTGATAGGTCCAACATAACTTGGTTCATCTTGAGTTGTGATCATATCAACATTTGGATCAAAGTGTGGCGTTGTCTTATGATTCACATCATCCTCCCCTTCTTGAAAAGGATTCGACCTCGAATCAAAATCTGCATCAAAACGAGTTAAATCAGCCACATTAAAAGTTGCACTTACATTATACTTACCCGGAAGATCAATTTTGTATGCATTATCATTAATCCTCTCCAACACTTTGAATGGTCCATCTCCCCTTGGATCAAGCTTGGACTACCGTTGGTTATTTAATCTCTCCTTTCTAAAATGTACCCAAACTAAATCACCTTTCTTGAAAACAACCTTCCTTCGTCCCTTGTTAGCATGGATCATAGCTTGAGTGTTTCTCTTGAGGATATGAAGTCGTGCATCTTCATGCATTTTCTTTACTCGTTCAGTCTTCTCTTTTACATCTAAACTCACAATCTCATTCATAGGCAAAGGAAGTAATCGGGAGGGGTTAAAGGGTTAAATCCATATCAAACTTCAAAAGGTGAAAAGGAAGTAGAAGAATGTATTGAACGATTATAAGAAAATTCAACAAACGGAATACATTTAACCCAATTCTTTGAATATGTTTTAAAAACAGCCCTTAAAAGAGTTCCCAAGGTTCTATTTACAACTTCCGTTTGTCCATCTGTTTGATGATGACAAGTTGTTGAAAACGACAACTTAGTTCCCAATTTTCGCCACAAAACCCTCCAAAAATGGCTTAAGAACTTCACGTCTCGATCACTTACAATAGACTTTGGAATTCCATGAAGTCTTACCACTTCTTTAAAGAATAAACCTGCCACATCTGTTGCATCATCCGTTTTATTACAAGGGATAAAATGTGCCATTTTAGAGAAACGATCAACAACAACAAAAATTGAATCCTTCCCGTTTTGTGTTCTTGGCATTCCTAACACAAAATCCATAGACAAATCTACCTAAGGATGAGTTGGAATCGGCAAAGGTGTGTAAAGACCATGAGGTTTAACTCGTGATTTTGCCTTTCAAAATCTCGTTTCATGTGAGGCCAAAAGAAGTGTTCTTTAATCATGTTCAAAGTTTCCAAAACACCAAATTGCCCCATCAAACCACCCCCATGAGACTTATGCACAAGTAATTGACGTAAGAAACAATTAGGTATACAGAACTTGTTTTCTCGAAAGAGATAGCCTTCTTGAACAAAATATTTATCACAAGGTTTCAATTCACAAGATGCAAAGACTTCGGCAAAATCAGAATCACTCACATATAATTCCTTAATGTGATTAAATCCCATGAATTTAGTACTAAGGGTAGAGAGAAGAGTGTACCTACGTGATAGTGCATCTGCCACAACGATGTCCTTACCCTTTTTGTATTGAATCACATAAGGAAACATCTCTATGAACTTAACCCAACGAGTATGCCTCTGGTTCAAGCTCCCTTGCCCCTTCAAGTGCTTCAAGGACTCATGATCCGAGTGAATGATGAATTCTTTTGACCACAAATAGTGTTTCCACGTTTCTAGGGCTCAAACCAAAGCATACAATTCCTTGTCATAGGTGGAATAGTTCAAGGCTGCTCCATTTAATTTCTCACTAAAGTAAGCGATTGGCCTCCTTTCTTGCATAAGCACGACACCTATACCAATACCGGAAGCATCACATTCGATTTCAAAGGCTTTAGAAAAATTCGGTAAAAGTAAAAGAGGAGCTGAACTTAGCTTTGATTTCAACGTTTGAAACGCCTTTTCTTGAGCTTCCCCCAACTTGAATCGAACACTCTTCTTGATAACTTCTGTCAAAGGAGCTGCAATGGTGCTGAAATTGGGCACAAACCTCCTATAAAATCCGGCTAAGCCATGAAAGCTTCGAACTTCCGTAATGGACTTAGGTGTAAGCCACTTTTTAATTGCCTTCACCTTCTCTTCATCTACTTCAATACCACCTGCACTTACAACAAATCCAAGAAACATAATTCTATCCATGCAAAAATTACACTTTTTGAGTTTAGCATACAAGTTCTCTTTTCTTAACACCTCAAGTACCATTTTCAAATGCTCAACATGTTCATGCAAGTTATGGCTGTAAATTAATATATCATCAAAATAAACGACTACAAACTTGCCAATATAAGCACGTAACACATGATTCATCAATCTCATGAATGTACTAGGTGCATTAGTTAAACTAAAGGGCATTACTAACCATTCATACAATCCATGCTTTGTTTTAAATGTCGTTTTCTATTCATCACCTTCTCGCATGCGTATTTGATGATATCCACTTTTCAAATCATTCTTAGAGAAAATTGTAGAACCATGCAATTCATCAATCATACCATCAAGGCGAGGTATGGGATAACGATACTTTACCGTGATCTTGTTGAGAGCTCTACAATCCACGCACATTCGCCAAGTACCATCCTTTTTAGGCACCAAAAGAACCGGAACAACACATGGACTCATGCTCTCACGTACGAACCCTTTCTCAAGCAATTCCTCGACTTGTTTTTGGAGTTCCTTAGCTTCTTGAGGGGTGCTTCTATAGGCTGGTCGATTTGGAGTTGCAGCCCCCGGAATTAGGTCAATTTGGTGCTCTATCCCACGAATTGGAGGCAATCCGGGTGGAATCTCCTCCGGAAACACATCTTTGAACTCCTACAAAAGAGAGGAAGCAATACTAGGTAGAGAGGTGTGTCGTTAGAAGATAAGAAGGTCTTCTTATACATCATTATCATCACCAACTTTTCTTTTTTAAAAACACTCTCAATTTCTTTTTCTTTTGTGAGGAAACTCATTCTCTTCTTTTCTTTCTTTTCAACTTCTTTTTTTCCTCCCTTTTCACTTTCTTTCTTTTCAACTTCTTTTTTTCCTCCCTTCTCACATTCTTTCTTTTCAACTACTTTTTTTTCTCCTTCTTTTTCACATTCACTATTACAATCATTTCGTTTAGAAGAGGCTGAAATAGACTCTTTCAATTGGCATTGTTCTTTGTACACTTGATTGGGTGGTAGAGGTGCCAAAATGATGTTTCGGCCTTCTTTGGTAAAATTATACCTGTTTTTGTATCCATCATGCAATGTGGTCGTATCAAATGACCACGGCCTCCCAAGCAAAATATGTCCGACATGCATAGGTACCACATCACAAAGTACTTCATCCGTGTATTTACCAATGGAAAAAGAAATGAGAACTTGTTTTGTTACCTTCAACTCACCAAGTTCATTGAGCCATTGGAGCTTGTAGGGTTTCGGATGCAACGAGGCTATGCTCCAAACCGTGTATCTTCATACCAGCTGCAGTTTAGGATGACACGGAGAGGTACGTTTATAGCATATGCTAAGTTGCAAGGTATGGTATGCTCCGATAAGGTACGTAAGTATGATTTTGATTCGATATGATAAGTTTAATATGTAGCGAGTTATGATATGATCTGTTCTGATATGCTCTGTTTTGATATGTTGGGCCCCGAGACGTGGGTAAGGGGGACCCGGGACGACCATGGGGTTGCCGGTTATGACCCCTGTGCACGTTCTCATTTGAGATATTCACGTGCAACCTAGGGAGGTTGGGAAGGCGTGGTATCTTGAGCCCTCGGTGGATAACCGGGGAAGGCACAGTGTGGGTTCGCTACCCCGTGTGTGTTTGTATCTGTATGAGTAGTGAGGGTTTGCTCCCCGAACTACATGGTGTTGGGGTTGGATTGTTTATGATATTTGTTGGTTTTCTGTTATGATACTTTTGATTCGATATGGAAGTAAGGTTGGAGATCCGTACTCGCCGGGTATTTGCATTCTTTTAGTTTTGATGATTATGAAACGGGATAGGAGGTTTTGTTTTTAATAAGAGATTTATTCGATTAAGCTATGAATTTATGAATCTTTGAACCAATTTGATTATATGAATCCATAAGAGTTTTAATATGAATCCCTATGAGTTTTAATATGAATCTGTATCCATTTCTGAATCTATGAATCCTTACGAGTTTTCAAATTTAAGAATATACGAATATATGAATAAGTACGAGTTCTTTTGGGAAAATGGCTTTGGTATGTAAAACCCTATTCCCGATTCATAGTCTTTTGTTTGATACGTGCTTTGCTCTATATGTATATATGGGTTGGTGTGCGTTAGCCCCCTCACTCAGTCGAGTTGTAGACTGACCCTCTCCCTCCCCAATCTTTTAGTGTGCAGGTCTGCTTTGGAGTTTGGAGCTAGGCGGAGTTGAGTCAAGTCTTTTGAGTTGGTCGGTCTGAGTTAGTTTAGTCTACATTTGCATTGGTATTATTTGAATTCGGATCAACATGTAAGATTTGTATATGTATACTTATGCATTTGTTAATTGAATTACCCTTGTTGGGTTTTGTAATTGTTTAAAAGAGGCCTGAGGAGCCCAAGTCTGCATGTGAGCCGTGTGTTTAATTTCTGTAGGCCTGTGGCCAATGCTTGTGCTTCATCTTTAGTCTTCCGCTGTACTCTGCTTTTCTGGTTGATTTTACTAGACAGGGTTTACGTTCCGCCTAGCTTAGGTGTTTGTTTTGTTTCTCCTGCTCGCTACGGTTTGATCCGAGTGCGGACTCTCCATTTCGTTGCTCGGGTTAGACCGTAGTGCGGGGGATGTGGTGCCTCTCGTGCGGGGTGCTACATCTTAAAGTGGTATCAGAGCTCTGGGTTGCAAAACCAGGGCTCAGAGTCGTGTTGTGTCGGTCTAAGTCGAACGGCATAGGACAATGTGGTTATGTTCTCGCATTTGCATCATGATTCAATATGTTATACGTTTGAATTTTACCATTTTGTTAATTTTATATTTTCTGATGCATTGCATTTATCTAATTGCTCTTACTTGCTTTAATTATGTGTCATCCTCACGTACTAACCGACATGCATATATCTATATAAGTTGTGGGATTTTTAGGATGCCACCACATTGATCGGATTTTTGGTCAACCATCACATCGTCATCCACATAATGGAGAGCAACCATCAATCGAATTGCCACCTGTGAACCCGATGGCAATGTTACATAGGGATTTTAGGGCATTCAACCCTCCCAATTCAAAGAAGGTGATGATTTTGAGCCGAAGAGTGGATTTCGGAGATGGAAAGCATATTTGAAGTGTGGTCATGCAACTCTCAAGATATGGCTCGACTCGCCATATTACTCCTTTAAAGACAAGCGAGATAATGGTGGAAGAGAGTTGGCCCACAAATTGAAGCAACGAGAGAAGGATTGATATGGGATACCTTCATTCGGGTATTTAGAAAAATGGTATACTCCAGCCATTTTATGAGACCGAAGATTTGAAGAGTCCCGTACCCTAAAATAAAGGAATAAAATGGTCATGGAGTATATTGAAGAATTCGAGAGGCTAGGCACTTACGTGGCTTATATTATGAACAACGAGGGGATGAAGACTTGGCACTTCATGGAAGGACTTTATGATGAGTTTAAGGAGGCCTTAATTGCGGAGGATACGAGCACGTGGGATAAAGCTACAATGAAAGCTTTAACGGTTGAGAGCCGGAGAATAACAAGAGACCAAGAAGAAGAAAATTTAGACTGAGAGATGAGTGGGATTTTGTGCGAATTGACAAGTACAAGAAGGATTTCAACATTTCGGTACTAAAAAAGAGCCCCACGGGAAGAAATATAAGGTCGGGAATCCCTCAAAATCAAGGAAAGAAACTCAACCGTGTATGAATTGTGGAGGAATTCATCACGACTATAACATGTGTTGGAATCGGTTGAAGAAGGGTTATGCGTGGGGATCCGGGGAGCATATGGTTTCCGAGTGCGAGTAATCAAAGATTAACAAACAATGGAAGCGAGAACAAAGGCTTCAATTCGGAAACCAACATGGATCTGAGGATGGAGGTACTTGCATTCATGGCACGTGCATTCACGACATCTTTAAAATTCTGTAATTATTTATCTATCATGTTATAATTGTTATTTCTTGCATCTTGTGTGCCTTGAATGGAAACTATGTGATGCGTAGCATCGACATTGTAACCCAACATGCATATTCAATGTTACTTGATAGAATGTCACTTCTTTCGACCTTCAAGTTTTCAATGCCATGTAGTTGGAAGAAATGGTTAGAGTAAGGGTTGGAATTGAGGACTCTCTTTTGAGAATGGTTGTAGATTATATGGTAACTCGAAGAAGGGGTCGAGGAATTTCAGTTTGGAAAGCTAAAATGAGATTGGAGATTCGAAGAACATAGAACACCTTGAAGGAAGGTCAAGTTTCAATGAGGATTAATCTAACGGGTTTAGGGCGTAATTTATTGAGAATTCGGGTTCGAGAGGTATGGAGGTGTTGGAATTAATCCATGGTAAATAACGGATGAGAAGTGTCAAGGAGTCCCTCTAATGGTGTAATCTAAACAGATTCAGCGAAGACTAGAACAAGGATTCAACTCGGGATTTGGAGATAAAATTTAATTACTAAAGATTCCGAGAGCATGGTGATTACCTTCCTATTTGACCATGCCTTTGGAAAAGAGAATGGAAGAAGATTGCTAGGAGGTCTTGTTTGGATGTTTGGGACTTTAGAATTTCCAAGAAGAAGAGTGCCAACCGTGAGGAAATAGTTCCAAACCCAAAAGGAACTTTCGCGCGGAATAATTATAGTTACGGAGCAAGGCAAATTCTTGGAAGCCCTACAAGATGAGAGAATAAATTCGGACTATGAGTGTGAAGATGAGATACCGAACTCATAAACCGTATGAAGAATCATAATGCGTAACCAATGTCCAACAAATTCAAGTTCAACAGGAACATGTTCAAGACTAAGACAACACTTAAGAAGTTAAGCGTGGAATTCAAGGGATTTTTGAAGATAGACAACAACTATGGATGAAGACCTAGATGATGTTGATGCACAAGCTACATTGGGAATTTCGAGGCATGATTGCTGGACAAGGAGACCTCGACTTTAACCAAATCATCACAAATAAGATAGAATTTTCCACATCGGTGAACGGTATTCTAGAACATACATATCACGTGCATCATGCATCTTTAGTTTGTTTTATGTTTTGAGTGTTCGAGAGTGTGCTTCGATGATATAAGGGTCGAGCTTTGCAACGATGCAACAAGCCTTTTTGAAGAGTCGGAGATGTAAGAAGAGGGTTCAGATGGTAGACACTTCGGACCCTAGTTCGTGGACAAGAAGGAGATTTGGTTTGAGCTTGGTCGTGTAAGCAATATGACTGAGCTCGAGAGTTGACTCAAATGAACTCAAACGGTGCGAGTTAAATCTACCTTAGACCCTCTTCATCGTGCGAGTCAATCGAGCAATTCAAATGACTGGATCGATTCGATGATTCAAACCCCTTGTGCTTGAAGATCTTTCTCGAGCTAACCCTTGTCGGGACGTCATGAACCTCGAACTGGGGTAAATACGGAAAGTAGTTCGAGCTTGAAACTCGAGCAAGCGAACCTGGGGACCAGGTTCTCTTAAGGGGGGGAGATTGTAACACCCCTTCTTCTCGGCAATCCAGGTACGACGTCTTGGGAGAGTTTAATTTAGTAATTATGTGATTTGTGTGCCTTATTTGTCTATTTGTAATCTTTTTAACTACATGCGTATTAGAATTTAATTAATGTTCTTGGACTCAATCGTCCAATATTTGCTATTTAAGGACCTAATTGTGAATTAGGGTGTTTGAGCCCTTGTGGCTACTTTGAGCTTGGGAATTCGAATACGAATTTCGATCTTGTCATTGAGTTCGTTTCGATGATTCGAATTTTATGAAATTAACCTCTTTTATTTCTAAAGCCATTTGATAGCCCTACTGTTTTAAATCCGATCTGAGAGGACCGGATCATTTTGACCCGACCCGTTTCAACCCTTTTTGGCTTAAAATATCAGCCCCTCTCCCTCTTTTATTTTTATCACGTAAGAAGAAGGGAAGGGAGAAAGAGAATAAGAAAACCCCTTTTGGCCATTCAAGCTTTGAGCTCGGGCTTGCCTCATCCGACTACCCGATCGAAGATTGAAGGTAAGATTTGTGATCCTCTCCTCACGTGTTTCGATTCTACTCGATTGAATCTCATCTTTCTTGCTCGAATCCATGGCTTTCTTGATGATGATGAATAGTGTGAAAAATATGAATTTCTTCTAGTGCCTTCAAATGTGAATTATATGCTCCAAGTTTGATATATGTTACTCGAATGAACTTCCTCTTCGTTTATTTAGTTAAATTTCGTTCGTTGGTTGCTTCTTGTTTGACACTCCATTAATGGAGCTTGAATGTGCTTTAATGGCAACTTGTTTAATCCTTGCTTCCATGCCTTGAATTTGAGATATGTGATAGAGCATGTTTATATGAGCTTGCACCTTGATTTTCATTGCATTCGGTTGAGTTTGGAGGTGGATTTTGTAAATTTTGGTTCCCCATTCATATAGCCCCTGTTTCTGCTTCGTTTTCATGCCCAGAACCTCTACCCGGGCGGGTAGATTTTGTGAAGGAAAGTACCCGGGCGGGTAGATTTACTGCAGAAAGTTTCTGCACTGTTTTCCCCGGCCGGGTAGATTTCTGTCTTGTTTTTACCCGGCCGGGTACCCCCTCATATGACCTTCGATTGAGCTGATTTTTGGATATGTTCAACCTTATTGAGTCTAAAACAATCTCCAATTGGAATCACCCCAAAATCCATTCTAGATTGTGAGATATAATCGTTTAATTTTGTGTCGCCAATTTGCCGAGAGTCTGCACTAGTTCAACTTCAAACCTACGCCATTTTCGACTCGCTTTGAACCACGATTCGAGCCACCTACCATTTTAAATATATATGTGTCTACTTTCATTTCCAACAAGAAAAACTTAATTCTCATTTCACGAACTCAAGTTATGAACATTTTCCTACAGCTTGTGCATCTTGCAAAACTGTCAGCTTTAGTCCAATTTCACTCGGAACCCCTTTTTGTGTTCTTATTCCATTTTTCTCGTATCTTTCCACCTCCGAACTTATTCCTAACTTCTTTTAGCATGTTTATGTATATGCATTTGCTCTTTTTATGCATTTTATGTTTCTTAAGTAATGTGAGTTGTTTGTACGAATCGCTTATGAGCCTTATTATGTTTTTAGATGCTTCATTATGCATTAATTGTGCACATGAACATGCTTTAATGTATATTATGAATTTGTTAAGCTATGATATGTGTGTTTTTCACGTCTTGTATGAATTTGATACGTGTATGAGTTTGACTAAGTATTTGCATCTCTTATGCAACTAAGCATGTGCCGTGCGTCTATATGGTTCGTCCTCGAGTCTAAGTTTTTGCATATTATCTTCAGTTTGTCCAGGTGCACCCGGGGTGGTGTTTCGTGATCCGAGTTGATTCCGGGGTGAATCATTTGTCTCATTCTTGGCCACGTCGGTGTAAGGTGAGGGTTAGGATCTTTTCTTTTAATTCCGGGGTGAATCATTTGTCTCATTTGTCTCATTCTTGGCGACCTATGGCCTTAATGTGATGTTTTCTCACCCCGTATGCGAATATAAACTATATGTCTATTAAATATGTGTGTTACGATATGTTATGAATTTTATTAATTCGATTTGATATGAATCCTTTTGAAATTATACGTATGGGCGTATATGAGCTTAAAATGTTTTGCAACGAGGCTATGCTCCAAACCGTGTGTCTTCATACCAACTGCGGATTAGGATGACACGGAGAGGTACGTTTATAGCATATGCTAAGTTGCAAGGTATGGTATGCTCCGATAAGGTACGTAAGTATGATTTGGATTCGATATGATAAGTTTGGTATGTAGCGAGTTATGATCTGTTCTGATATGCTATGTTCTGGTGTGTTGGGCCCCGAGACGTGGGTAAGGGGCACCCGGGATGACCATGGGTTCGCTGGTTATGACCCCTGTGCACGTTCTCATTTGAGATATTCACGTGTGACCTATGGAGGTTGGGAAGGTGTGGTATCTTGAGCCCTCGGTGGATAACCGGGGAAGGCACAGTGTGGGTTCGCTACCCCGTGTGTGTTTGTATCTGTATGAGTAGTGAGGGTTTGCTCCCCGAACTACATGGTGTTGGGGTTGGATTATTTTGATATTTGTTTGTTTTCTGATTTAATACGTATGATTCGATATGGGAGTAAGGTTGGAGACCTGTACTCGCCGGGTATTTGCATTCTTTTGGTTTTGATGATTACGAAACAGGATAGGAGGTTTGGTTTTTAATAAGAGATTTATTCGATTAAGCTCTGAATTTATGAATCTTTGAACCAATTTGATTATATGAATCCATAAGAGTTTTAATATGAATCCCTATGAGTTTTAATATGAATCCGTATGCGTTTCTGAATCTATGAATCCTTACGAGTTTTCAAATTTAAGAATATACGAATATATGAATAAGTATGAGTTCTTTTAGGAAAATGGCTTTGGTATGTAAAACCCTATTCCCGATTCATAGTATTTTGTTTGATACGTGCTTTGCTCTATATGTATATATGGGTTGGTGTGCGTTAGCCCCCTCACTCAATCGAGTTGTAGACTGACCCTCTCCCTCCCCAATCTTTTAGTGTGCAGGTCTGCTTTGGAGTTTGGAGCTAGGCGGAGTTGAGTCGAGTCTTTTGAGTTGGTCGGTCTGAGTTAGTTTAGTCTACATTTGCGTTGGTATTACTTGAATTCGGATCAACATGTAAGATTTGTATATGTATACTTATGCATTTGTTATTTGAATTACCCTTGTTGGGTTTTGTAATTGTTTAAAAGAGGCCTGAGGAGCCCAAGTCTGCATGTGAGCCGTGTGTTTAATTTCTGTAGGCCTGTAGCCAATGCTTGTGCTTGATCTTTAGTCTTCCGCTGTACTCTACTTTGCTGGTTGATTTTACTAGACAGGGTTTACGTTCCGCCTAGCTTAGGTGTTTGTTTTGTTTGTCTCCTGCTCGTTACGGTTTGATCCGAGTGCGGACTCTCCATTTCGTTGCTCGGGTTAGACAGTAGTGCGGGGGATGTGGTGCCTCTCGTGTGGGGTGCTACGCCCCCGATTTGGTTCCACAACTCAAAATAAATTTGTTACCATGCCAAACGAGATCGAAAACATCAAACGGGCATATAGACATGTTCATAACACATAAATCTACGACATACTAAATTTTCACGAAATTTCGATTTCAATTCATATAAGAACGAAACGCGATTAAATCACTAAAAAACAATGCATTAAAAATTTCATAACATTCTCAAATTAAATAAACACAATTAAATTCCATTTTAAAGAAAAAATCAAAGTCAACGAAAATTTTGAAATTGATTAATATAATTAAAGATATAGTTAATTAACATTAACTTTTAATTATTAAATTAACTATACTAATTACGAAAATAAAAGAAATAAAATAAAATAAAATAATAACAATTTATATTAAAACTAAATATTAAACAAGTATAAACAATTAATTTGCGCAAATTGGTAAACACATACGTCATACCTGTACGACTGAAAAGTCGGGGCGTTACAGTCTCTCCCCCTTAAATGAATCTGTCCTCGTATTCACCGGTCGGCCGGAAATAACTCGGGGTGAAACTTTCTCATCTTTTCCTCCGTCTCCCACGTAGCCTCTTCGGTTTTATCACTTCTCCAAAGAACCTTGACTAGTGGAATATGCCGATTTCGAAGTTCCTGAAATTTTCGATCCAATATCTTAATCGGCTTCTGAACGAAGGTGAGATTTGGTTCTAATTCCACTTCTTCAACTGGTAGAACCTCGGATTCATCTCAATAATATTTCCGGAGTTGTGAAACGTGAAACACTTTGTGAATTCCAGTCAAATTCGGAGGCAAATCCAATCGATAGGCCGTATCCCCAATCTTCTCTAAAATCTCATACGGTCGCATATACCGAGGGTTTAATTTTCCTCCTCGACCAATCTTTGAGAACCCTTTTCGTGGAGATGCCTTTAAGAAAACCCAGTCTCCAACCTCAAACTCCAGATTCTTTCTCCGAAGATCTGCATAACTTTTTTGTCGGTGCTGAGCGGCCTTCATCCGTTGTCTAATTATCTGGACCTTGTCGATAGCCTCTTGTACGGACTTAGAGGGTTTTTCCTTCTCCTACCCTCTTTTAATACCTTCTTGTTTGGTCCAATTCCATTCCTCCAAGTCAAAGAACAACAGGGATCTACATTTTCGTCCGTAGAGAGCTTCATAAGGTGCCATCTCGATCGAGGCTTGAAACGCCCCCACCCGTACTGGAACATGAGGAGAGCGGCGTCTCAACCCCCGCACTGAAGCCCTCCCAAGTAATGGTGTGAGCCATCACTCCAGAAATACTCCAGCGAACGGCTATCTATCAGAACTATACATGTATAACGATGTGGCTATGCAACGGAAAATCAGAGTATTTTAAAACTTTTCAAAACATGTGCGTGATGGCATGTAACAAGCAAGAACATATTGATCGTGTAAGAGAGACTCGGCATATCAGAACATGTAACATATTCACATATAAATACCGATATAGCAGAGTTCAAAATATCGGTAGTAGAGTAGCAGAAAGAGTATAACAAAGATACTCAAGTATCAGAAACATAAAGTAATGCAGCCATAAAACATATGCAGGACACAAAAGAGAAGGTAATACTAAGTCCTGACTGAAACAAAAATGACAATCTAGAGCTTCAAGATACCTCTAGACTGCGGCTGCAAGACCTGAAACCACGAGGCAAGAAAACGGGAGAGGTATTAGTCAAAAGGACTAAGTGAGGGAATACTTTAAAGAAAGTACTGAATTAAAGAACTTGAAGTAAAGTTCAGAACTGTTAAGTGCAATGCTTTAAAAAAGAACTTGAAACAAGTTCGGTTGATAAAACTGTTTGAATGCGATGCTGTAAAAGAATGCACGTTTTAAAACTCTTTTCACGAATGCTATCACACGTGCACACATGTGCTGTAGAAGGTTCATAGTTCTAAAACGGGATACGGGTAAAGTGACTTTTCCAAATATGAACCATCCTTTATGAAACAGAATTTTGCCCGCAAGCTAGGCTCCTCCATCCTTACTCCAGAAAAACATGATTTGGTAGAGCATCGGACCAGGATCAACAATAATTCCACCTATAGTAGAGTATCGGACCAAGATCAACAATAACCCCACATATAGTAGAGCATCGGACCAAGGTCAACAACAACTCTTACCAATGCATACAAACATGCACCATCCTCCACCGGTTGTCACTTCGGGTAGCTAGCCCTAGGCGACCTGTAAACATGTAATGGGAACAGATTTGCTGTCCGTTCCCAGACATATTGTCCTGACTTAACAAACCTCCTGTTAAAAGTCGGTGTCAATTGTCTAATTGTGGCGGCCGGTATTGGTGATGTCGTTGGCGCTCACCTCCCAAACATCACCTCCACACATAACCGCCGGGCCCAAACTATAAACTGTATGCTTGCATTTCAAGATTAGCAGTGACCAGAGTACCACTCCACTATGCTAACTATAACATGTGAAACTGTAACTGTAACATATGATGTTGTCTGTAAAACATATGATTTTGTCTGTAAAACATATGATTCTGTCTGTAAAACATATGAAACTGTAATTTGAAAACATATGCAGATCATGCAACTGTCTTTGAACAAGAATGCAGAATTTTGGAAAACATGTGCTGTATATCAAGGTATACTATTAAAGTATGAATGATCCTTTCAAAAGAATGTCCCGATAAAAGGGATAGTTCAAAATGAGATTTAGCTTTGAATTTCAAAACATATGATACGATAGTATAATCGTGGTTCCAGTTGGAAAACATTTATAACTTCACCTCACCTATTAGTAACAAAAGGTAGGTAGACAGATTATGCGGTGCCCTGGGGATCCCAGTGCTCAACTTTAACTCCTGTAGGTGGTGTACTAGAGTGAGTTTAAGAACTAAGACCCACTACTAACCAAGATGCATATGAAATGCATGAAACAATGAACAAGGAACATATAAAGAACATGTAACACAAGAGAGTAATACCATTTAAGGTATTCAAGAAAGGTAACACACAAAGGAATACGTTAAAGTGAGTTACTCTCAACATGAGACTATGATCTTACTATAACCGAGTAAGCTTTAGTCAAATTATGAATCCTATCGCAAACCTTAAGTTATAAAAGAAGTCCACGAAAGAAAACTCATTTTGAAAACACATTTTAGACCCTGGATATGGAAACCCTAGGTGCAAATGTCTATTAAGAAAGTACAAGTATTATTTCATTTTTACTATTCAAAAGAACTATTCAAGATTACTATTCACGATTACTATTCACAGGTCGGGTCAAAGGGTCGGGTCAAACCCTTACTATACACACACACCCACAGACACGGTACACACACACACCATGCACGTACACACACACACACGGCATGCACACACACACACACCCTAATTAAATTATGATCTTGATTATAACCTATAATTTCAAGTTCATGTTAATACAATCAAGTGTGATCTAGGTTAAAGGTATAACCTATGGTTAAGAGATCTAATTAAGGCATAAGATCAAGTTATGAAACACTATTCTATCTTAGGTTATAACATGTGACACTATTAAAGTGTATAACATATGATCAAGGCACTAATCCATTAATCCATATCATACCATAAGCTCAATTCATAATTCAAGAATCATGTAACAATGTGAAAACATGTCACAACATATATCATATCATATCATATACCTTTAGGCATGTAACCTGTAACAATTTAATTCAATATCAACATGTAACAAGTTGTGACATAATAAATTCTAAATCACTATTCCATTAGCTAGCATGCATGAACATAATTCAAATTCCATAAACATGAATCAATTCTCATAATATAACAATCATATCACATGATCATAGCATATACTAGGGCAATTCATAACATATTCAAGCATATACTAAACAAATAAAACATATAAACAACTATTCAAACATATCATGAAAACTATATAAGAAATGCATAAAATAAAATCTTATATTGGTTAGGGAAGACCCTAAGACCCAACCTAAACATAATATAAACATACCATAACATAAAAACATAAACTAAACTAAAACATAACATAAACTAAAACATAAAAATAAAACAACTAACCTATGCTCACAATGGGGGGGAGACGACAAGAGGGGGAGAGGGAGAGAAGAAAGGGTGTTGTTAACACAACATATGAGCAAGGATTCAAATGGCATGAGGGGGGTATTTATAGGTGTTGGGAAGCCCCTCACCTTGGAAATAAAATGTAAGGAAGGGTATGAGAGCAAAATGGAATAGCTTCTCTTGGAAGCTTCATCATCTTGAAGCTAAAAATGGGGCTGCTGGGGGTATTTCTATAATTTCGTTGCCCAAGACTTGAGGATAAGTGGCTGGAAGTATAACCATTCCGACGGCGAGAAAATTAGCTTCGAAACGCATATTCATACGTCAAAATCGGATTTACCGTTTGAAAGATACATTAGTTTTAGTGAATAAAAGTTTTGAGCTCGAAACTCAACACGAGTGAAAAACGACTTTCTAGAATGATTTTCAAGTCCGGAACATTTTGAAAAATCATAAAATAAATCGAGAAGCGTTTTGAATCCAATATCGACTATAAAACGTTTTACTATTAAAAAGTTGAAAACGTAGAATGAATAGTGAATTCTCACGTACGAACGTACGCTTCAAAATTTCAAGCTAGGGTTTGAATCAAGAGTTGTAAAACATCTCAAAAATCTTGAAATAGCTCAAGTAGTGCAAATCCGAGGAGAAAACATTTTTTGAATGAAAACCGTTCGTAGAAGGAATAGTGAACTAGGGTTTTTGTAAACATTTTCAATAAAACCAATGCTCAAAATAGATTTCCAAGTCAAGAATGATTTCAAAAGACTCGTCTCGACTCAAGGATCGATTCGACTGTAAACTTGGGTAGGAAAGGTATCAGAATCAAAAGCTCATTTTCAAATAAATAGTAACTTTGGTCGGTAAGTTCCAAAAGTACCCTTATGGTTCAAGAAAGACTTTCTGAGCTCTTGAAACAAGTTCAACCGATTGGGAAACATGTGTGAAGAACCTCTAGGGTTTGAGTAGCAATATGAACAAGGTAGGCTCGGGTTATGAATAGTAAACTGTATCAAAGGTCAAGAATTCCCCCTTAAAACATGTCAGATCATATACGAGCACAAAGTTCAGGTAAGAATGCAATGCATGATGATTCAAAAAGTTGGATCACGGTCTATAAACGCTTTACCAATGCCCTTAACTTATTGTTTTCATCCAGGCCCTATTTTGGGCTGTTACAATCACCCCTCCTTAAAGAGAATCTGTCCCCAGATTCTTCCTCTGTAACTGCAAACAACTTAGGGTGATGCTTCTGCATTTTCTCTTCTGTCTCCCAGGTTGCCTCTTCTGTCCCATGTCCCTTCCAAAGGACTTTAACTAAAGGAATCTTCCTATTCCTTAACTCTTGAAACTTCCTGTCTAGAATCTTAGTGGGCTTCAAAACATAAGTCAAATCCGGTTCCAACGGTATCTCTTCTATCGGTACAACGTCTGTCTCATCTGAGAAGCACTTGCGAAGCTGAGATACATGAAATACGTTGTGGATTCCTGTTAGAACTACAGGCAAATCCAATCTATAAGCAGTCGGTCTGACTCTCTCCAGTATCTCATACGGTCCAACATATCTCGGGTTTAACTTTCCACCTTTCCCAATTCGGGAAAACCCTTTCCTTAGCGATGCCTTCAGAAATACCTTTTCGCCCACTGCGAATTCCAAATCCCTTCTTCGTCGATCAGCATAACTCTTCTGCCTGTCTTGAGCAGCTTTCATTCTCTGGCGAATGATCTAAATCTTCTCCGTCGATTCTCTTATCCATTTAGCAGAATTCACTCTGATTGGTCCCTCCTCAGTGCATCTTGTTTCATCCAAATCCCAGTATAACGGGGATCTACATTTTCTTCCATACAAAGCTTCATATGGAGCAGCTTTAATAGAAGCTTGATAACTATTGTTGTATGCAAACTCCACAAGAGGTAAACTGTAATGCCCCAGCTTTCGGCAATTCAGGTATGATCGACACGTGTGCGTTTGAGAGTTAGATTTTAATTATTAATTGCTCATTTCTTTAATTTTCCATAGCATGACATAATTTTATAAAATTATATTCTATGTATTTTATTGAAAATTCATATCATATGATAATTATCACATAAATTGAACGTGATTGCAATGTGAATTATTTTTCCCGAATGGGATTTAATTTTTTGATGGCCTTAATTGCTCATTTTCATGAATTTGGGATAAAATTGCATCGGACTTGAATGGTCAATTAATAGGGAAGTGGACTTCATTGCATGACTTATTAAATGGAAGGATTTAATTGCAAATTGGCCATTTCTTCTCTTTACTTGGCAGCATCACGTACCAACACATTTCTTTCTTCATACAAACATTTCATATTTGCTCCATTTTCTTCCTTGCTCAACCGAGACCAACCCTAGCAAGATAAGAGGGAGATTTCATCATTCAAGCATCATATTTGTGGGATTTGTGATATTTGAGGCATCATCAACATCATATCTTCTTCTCATCTCTCATTTCTTTCATTTGAGGTAATTATGGAGAATGGATGATTTTCTTGAATATGTGGTATAGTTAGGGCTTTGTTATGTGTTGATTAAATTGTGTAATTGTTGTTGGAAATATGTATGTGATCATTGAGCTCAAGATTGATGCATATAACTTGTGATTTATGGACATGGAGCATGAGTGTTGATATGGGTTTGGATTGATGATTATTGATGATCTAACATGGGAAATGAGTGTTTAAATGAATTGTTATTGATTATATGTAAGCTAGTATATTTATTGCATCAAATATATGCATTACATCTTGGCTTGAAGCCATTTTTGGTGGTTGATTGTTGTTACTCCATTGCTGCTTTGTTTCTGTTCTTCTTCAGCTACTCACGTATTTTGGGAACGGCCATTCCCAACCCCAGTTCAAAACTGGAACGGCCGCTCCCATGATTCTGAGTCAGGCCAGCGAGACTGGGAACGGCCGTTCCCATTTTGGCCTGTGTGCCGGAAGGGCCGTTCCCAGCTAAAATGTTTTCCCTTTTAAAAAAAAAACGCTGGCGTGTTTCTGAGGGCCATGGGAACGGCCCTTCCCATTTTCAAAGGGAAGCCGGAACGGCCGTTCCCAGACTCCAGAAAGTGCTCAAAATTCACTGCATAAAATTGTAATTTTAGCCCCTCGATCCGACGGCTTCTTTGACCCCTAATTGCTATTATATGACTGAATACATGTCGAAACGCAATATTTTCATGGTACATTGTATTTTTCCCGTCATCTCGTTGCATTTCCGCCGTTCGTCATATTTGGTACATTTTGAGTCGTGTTTCACAGGCATTTGTCTTTCTTGCACAGACCAGCTTCCTGGTGACGAGGAGCAGGCCCCGTGAGCTGTTTCCTTGGTTGTTTTTGGGTCGTTCAGGTGAGGTTTAATTTTAGATACATAGGACCCGTATAACCCTATGTGAAATTTTAAGCCAAAACCTATCTATATATATTATAGTTTTCAAATGAGATTGGTTTTCAAAGGATTTATCGAACTATTGGTTAATTGATTGATTGTTTTGGCGAGTATTGTATTGCACTGTGGGCCCGAGGGTAGTGGCTCGAGCCATCCGGGAAAGCATGGGCTGACGGGTAACTCGAGAGCTATCCTAACCAAATTGGGATAAACCCTGAACCCCCTAGGAGATTAGGGGAGGAAGGAATTCCGGGCTAAGGGATTCATGTACCCTCTGCCCAGATTTATTGGATGGTGGGGCCTTGCAATCCCACCATCACCCGGAGGAAGAAGGTGCCATTGAAACTGCTAATTGTGCATAGTAATAGATTGCTTGATCACTTAATCACCTACTAAGTAATTGATTGATTGATTGTACACAGTCGGTGTAAGGTTGGAGAATTGCCCCACTCGCCGGGCCACAAATTGATTGTATTGAATTGGTTAAATTGAAATTGAATTAGTTGTAACCTTGGGCGATAGTATTCCTTTTTATTCTATTAAATTGTTTGTTTTCCAAAAATTATTACCCGAGAGTATGACTTGCATGTTTGTGCGCTTACATTTATTTATACCCCTCGCTCAGTCTGTGTTGGACTGACACCTCAACTTTTCAGTTGTTTTGCAGGGCGTGCTAGGCGGGAATTTAGAGTCTAGTTGTCTTTAAATTGGGGTCTAGCACACTTCATTCCCACATTTTGTTCATGTATAGCTACTTGGGATATTTTGTATCATGCCTTGTTATCTATTTTGGAGATGATATTGTATTGATAGTGTACTTGTTGGTACCTATTAGTAAATAAATAAATATGGTACCTATAAGTATCTAATGAATGTTATTGCTTCCGCTTTTAGTTACTCTGATGGTTGGTTTGGTTTTTAATTGAGGGTACCCGCCTAGCCTTGTGTCATTTTATTGTCTCCCGTTCGCTATAGCTTTGATTCATGTGTGGATTGTCCATTTCATATGTGGATCGGGGCTATAGGACGGGGGATGTGGTGCCTAGCGTTTCGGGTGCTACATCCTACGGTGGTATCAGAGCCCGGTTGCAAAACCGGGTCTCTAGTGTCGTGTCTTGTGAGTCTAGGTCGCACGGCATAGGAACTAATTGTCGAGAGGCCTTCTTGTACCTTCTGTGGACAGAAGACACACGTTTATGAGAACTGTAGGAGGTGTCTGGGTTTATACCTACTTTGTGGGAGCGACGATCATATGGTAGACGGCTGTCCAGATCGCAGGATGCCACCACCGGGAGCACCGAGACCACTGATCAGGGCTCGTGCTTATGCTTTGGAGGGTGAGCAGCAGGATGCTGATATTGATCCAGCTGCGGTAGTTGATGGTACCATTTGCATACATGGCACGAACATTCATACGTTGTTTGATCCGGGAGCTACTCACTCCTTTCTTTTGAGTGCTATATCTGTTTCTTTGCCTTTGCCTGTTACTCGCTCTTCTGCATGTTACGTGGTTAGTACTCCGTTTGGTGGTAGTTTAGAATCTGATCGGGTGCTTAGAGAGGTTCCGGTGATCATCGAGGGCCGAGTTTTCTTGTCAGACTTCATTGAGCTGCCAATGACTTGCTATGGATCCATTTTGGGCACGGATTGGTTGTACAGACATTCTGCCACAGTTGATTGCAGGGCGAAGAAGGTTCAGTTGGGATCAGATTTGGTAGTGGGTTGGAGTTCCAAGACTGTGCCTCTACTTTTTTTCTCCGAAGCTCATAAGTTGGTTCGAGAGGGAGCCATGGGTTTGATTGCTTATATTCTCAACAAGCCCCAAGGATCAGAGTAAGTTGGAAGAAACGGAAGTAGTAATGGAGTTTTCCGAGGTCTTTCCTTAGGAATTGGATTCTTTACCTCCAGAACGGGAAATTGAGTTTGTGTTCGACTTGTACCCTAATGCAGAGCCGTACTCCAAGACTCCGTATCGTATGGCTCCGGCCGAGTTGAAAGAGTTGAAGACTCAACTTGATGCATTATTGGAGATTGGGTATATTAGACCGAGTTCTTCTCCCTGGGGTGCACCGGTTTTGTTCGTAAAGAAGAAGGACGGAACTTTGAGAATGTGTATAGACTATAGGGAGTTGAATGACGATCAAGAACAAGTATCCTCTTCCACACATCGAGGAGTTGTTTGACATACTTCAGGGATCGAAAGTCAACTCGAAATTGGATTTGAGACAAGGGTACTACCAGCTGCGAATCCGAGCAGGGGATATTTCTAAGAAAGGATTTAAAACTCGGTACGGGCATTATGAGTTTGTTGTGATGCCGTTTGTTTTGACCAATGCCCCATCAGCTTTTATGGATATGATGCACAGGATTTTCAGGCCTTTTCTGGATAAGTTCGTGGTCATCTTCATTGATGACATCCTGGTTTTCTCGAAGTCTGCCGAGGAGCATGCAAGACACCTTCAGTTGGTATTGACGACTTTGAAGGAACATCAGTTATTTGCCAAATTCAGCAAGTGTGAGTTCTGGATTGACAGGGTGTCTTTCTTGGGTCACGTGATTTCAGGTAATGGTTTGGAAGTTGGCCCTTCTAAGATTGAGTCGGTTTTGAAGTGGGAGAAACCTAGGAATGCCTCAGAGATAAGGAGTTTCTTGGGATTGGCAGGTTATTAGCGGAGGTTTGTTAAGGATTTATCCAAGTTAGAAGCTCCTTTAACCCGGTTGACGAAGAAGAATGTGAAATTTGATTGGAATGAAGATTGTGAGAAGAGTTTCACTTTCTTGAAGGAGAAGTTAGTTTCTGCTCCAGTGTTAGCCCTTCCGGAAGATTCTGAAGGTTATGCTATTTATACGGATGCTTCTAAGGAATGTTTGGGATGTGTGTTGACTCAGAAGAGTAAAGTAATCGCTTATGCATCCCGAAAGTTGAAAGAGCATGAAAAGAATTATCCCACACATGATCTTGAGCTCGCCGCTGTAGTCTTTGCACTTGGAAAGTGGAGACATTATTTGTACGGGGTGTCTTTTGAGATTTTCACTGACCACAAAAGCCTCCAATATTTATTCACTCAGAAGGATTTGAATATGAGGTAGCGGCGTTGGATGGAAAGGTTGGAAGATTATGATTGTACGATTAAGTACCATCCCGGCAAAGCCAAAGTGGTCGCCGATGCACCTAGTAGAAAGGTTAGTGTGTCGAGCTTGGAAGTGGGTGAAAGTAGTGGAATCGACCAAATTGTTTTAAGGGCTCGAGTTGCTAATATTTCGGTCCAGCCGGATTTGAAGCACAGGTTGTTTGAGGCTCAGAGTACGGATATGGAAGTGCAGAAATTGGTAGCTAAGGCAAGAGCTGATCCGGAGTGTCCATTCGGGTTCGATGAAACCGGTCTTCTTCGTTTCAAGAACCGAGTGGTTGTACCCGAAGAGTTGAAACGGGTATTGCTCGAGGAAGCTCACAGATAGGCTTATTCTATCCACCCCGGAGAAAATAAGATGTATAAGGACTTAAGGCAATATTATTGGTGGCGTGGATTGAAGAAAGATGTGGCCGAGTTTGTGAGGCATTGTCTCACTTGTCAGAAAGTGAAGGCCGAGCATCAGAAACCGGGAGGTCTTCTTCAGCCGTTACCTATTCTTGAGTGGAAGTGGGAACAGGTGACGATGGATTTCGTGTCTGGATTACCTAAAGTGAAAGGTGGATTCGATGGGATTTGGGTGATTGTGGACCGTTTGACGAAGTCTGCACATTTTCTGCCGGTTCGGATGTCGTATAAGATTCACAAGCTAGCCGAGCTTTATAACCGGGAGATTGTTAGACTTCACGGGATTCCGGTTAGTATAGTTTCAGACAGAGATCCATGGTTCACTTCGAAGTTGTGGCGTGAATTGCAAGAGGTTTTCGGTACGAAGCTCCAGTTTAGTACAGCTTTTCATCCTCAGACGGATGGTCAGTCCGAGAGATTAATAAGATATCTCGAGGATTTGCTTAGAGCTTGTTCCTTGGATTTTCAGTCTTCTTGGCATGATCAGCTACCTTTGATTGAGTTTGCGTACAACAACAGTTTTCAGGCTTCGATTGGAATGGGACCGTATGAGCTACTTTATGGTAGGAAGTGTCGTTCTCCGTTGTTCTTTGAGTTGGAAGAGTGGAGATGGACTAAACAGGAAGGTGTTAAGAAAGGTGAAAAGTTGGAAAAACCTTCCAAGGCCGTTGAAACTATGATTGAGAAAGTCCAATTAATAAAACAACGGATGAAAGCAGCTCAGGACAGGCAGAAAAGCTACGCCGATCGTCGCAGAAGAGATCTCGAGTTTGAGGTTGGAGATCGGGTATTCTTGAAGGCGTCTCCACGAAAAGGGTTTGCTCGGATAGGGAAAGGAGGTAAGCTTAAACCTCGTTATTTAGGTCCTTATGAGATTATGGAAAGAGTTGGAGAAGTTGCTTACAGATTGGACCTACCACCGAGCCTCACGGGGATTCATAATGTATTTCACGTGTCTCAGCTGAGGAAATACTACCCCGATGAAACCGAGATCATTCCTGTCGAAGAAGTGGAATTGGAACTGAGTCTTACCTTTGTTCAGCAACCGGTTAAGATATCGGATAAGAAGTTTTAGGAATTAAGAAACCGGAAGATTCCCATGGTTAAGGTTCTTTGGAGAAGTGACAAGACCGAAGAAGCCACGTGGGAGACCGAAGACAAAATGAGACGGTTCCATCCAGAGTTGTTCCCTTCCGATCAGTAAATCTGGGGACCAGATTCTTTTAAGGAGGGAGGATTGTAACGCCCCAGCTTTCGGCAATTCAGGTATGATCGACACATGTGCGTTTGAGAGTTAGATTTTAATTATTAATTGCTAATTTCTTTAATTTTCCATAGCATGACATAATTTTATAAAATTATATTCTATGTATTTTATTGAAAATTCATATCATATTATAATTATCGTATAAATTGAACGTGATTGCAATGTGAATTATTTTTCCCGAATGGGATTTAATTCTTTTATGGCTTTAATGGCTCATTTTCATGAATTTGGGATTAAATTGCATCGGACTTGAATGATCAATTAATAGGGAAGTGGACTTCACTGCATGACTTATTAAATGGAAGGATTTAATTGCAAATTGGCCATTTCTTCTCTTTACTTAGCAGCATCACGTACCAACACATTTCTTTCTTCATACAAACATTTCATATTTGCTCCATTTTCTTCCTTGCTCAACCAAGACCAACCCTAGCAAGATAAGAGGGAGATTTCATCATTCAAGCATCATATTTGTGGGATTTGTGATATTTGAGGCATCATCAACATCATATCTTCTTCTCATCTCTCATTTCTTTCATTTGAGGTAATTATGGAGAATGGATGATTTTCTTGAATATGTGGTATAGTTAGGGCTTTGTTATGTCTTGATTAAATTGTGTAATTGTTGTTGGAAATATGTATGTGATCATTGAGCTCAAGATTGATGCATATAACTTGTGATTTATGGACTTGGAGCATGAGTGTTGATATGGGTTTGGATTGATGATTATTGATGAACTAACATGGGAAATGAGTGTTTAAATGAATTGTTATTGATTATATGTAAGCTAGTATATTTATTGCATCAAATATATGCATTACATGTTGGCTTGAAGCCATTTTTGGTGGTTGATTGTTGTTACTCCATTGCTGCTCTGTTTCTGTTCTTCTTCAGCTACTCACGTATTTTGGGAACGGCCATTCCCAACCCCAGTTCAAAACTAGAACGGCCGTTCCCATGATTCTGAGTCAGGCCAGCGAGACTGGGAACGACTGTTCCCATTTTGGCCTGTGTGCCGGAAGGGCCGTTCCCAACTAAAACGTTTTCCCTTTTTAAAAAAAAACGCTGGCGCGTTTCTGAGGGCCATGGGAACGGCCCTTCCCATTTTCAAAGGGAAGCCGGAACGGCCGTTCCCAGACTCCAGAAAGTGCTCAAAATTCACTGCATAAATTACAATTTTAGCCCCTCGATCCGACGGCTTCTTTGACCCCTAATTGCTATTATATGACTGAATACATGTCGAAACGCAATATTTTCATGGTACATTGTATTTTTCCCGTTATCTTGTTGTATTTCCGCCGTTCGTCATATTTGGTACATTTTGAGTCGTGTTTCACGGGCATTTGTCTTTCTTGCACAGACCAGCTTCCTGGTGACGAGGAGCAGGCCCCGTGAGCTGTTTCCTTGGTTGTTTTTGGGTCGTTCAGGTGAGGTTTAATTCTAGATACATAGGACCCGTATAACCCTATGTGAAATTTTAAGCCAAAACCTATCTATATATATTATAGTTTTCAAATGAGATTGGTTTTCAAAGGATTTATCGAACTATTGGTTAATTGATTGATTGTTTTGGCGAGTATTGTATTGCACTGTGGGCCCCAGGGTAGTGGCTCGAGCCAACCGGGAAAGCATGGGCTGACAGGTAACTCGAGAGCCATCCTAACCAAATTGGGATGAACCCTGAACCCCCTAGGAGATTAGGGGAGGAAGGAATTCCGGGCTAAGGGATTCATGTACCCTCTGCCCAGATTGATTGGATGGTGGGGCGTTGCAATCCCACCATCACCCGGAGGAAGAAGGTGCCATTGAAACTGCTAATTGTGCACAATAATAGATTGCTTGATCACTTAATCACCTACTAAGTAATTGATTGATTGATTGTACACAGTCGGTGTAAGGTTGGAGAATTGCCCCACTCGCCGGGCCACAAATTGATTGTATTGAATTGGTTAAATTGAAATTGAATTAGTTGTAACCTTGGGCGATAGTATTCCTTTTTATTATATTAAATTGTTTGTTTTCCAAAAATTATTACCCGAGATTATGACTTGCATGTTTGTGCGCTTACATTTATTTATACCCCTCGCTCAGTCTGTGTTGGATTGACACCTCAACTTCTCAGTTGTTTTGCAGGGCGTGCTAGGCGGGAAATTAGAGTCTAGTTGTCTTTAAATTTGGGTCTAGCACACTTCATTCCCACATTTTGTTCATGTATAGCTACTTGGGATATTTTGTATCATGCCTTGTTATCTATTTTGGAGATGATATTGTATTGATTGTGTAATTGTTGGTACCTATTAGTAAATAAATAAATATGGTACCTATAAGTATCTAATGAATGTTATTGCTTCCGGTTTTAGTTACTCTGATGGTTGGTTTGGTTTTTAATTGAGGGTACCCGCCTAGCCTTGTGTCATTTTATTGTCTCCCGTCCGCTATAGCTTTGATTCATGTGTGGATTGTCCATTCATATGTGGATCGGGGCTATAGTGCGGGGGATGTGGTGCCTAGCGTTCCGGGTGCTACATAAACACTCTTTCCAACTTTCCTGGAAGTCCAAAGCGCAAGCTCTTAGCATATCTTCCCAGTACTTAATCATCCTTTCTGATTGTCCATCCGTCTGAGGACGCGCTGCAGTACTGAAGTTCAACTTTGTTCCCATCAAAGTCTGAATTTCTTTCCACAAGTGCGACGTGAATTTCGGATCTCTGTCCGAGACTATACTGTTCGGGACTCCATGTAATCTGACAATCTCCTGTTGGTACAGCTTTGCCAACGTGCTGACCTTATCCGTCGTGTTAACTGGCAAAAAGTGCGCTGACTTTGTCAATCGATCAATGATCACCCAGATACTATCTTGTCCTCCTCTGACTTTGGGTAATCCAGTGACAAAATCCATCGTGATTTGCTCCCACTTCCAAGTCGGAATCGGTAATGGTTGTAACTTCCCACGCGGCTTCTAGTGCTCAGCTTTAACTTTCTGCCAAGTTAAGCACTTCTTGACATAGTTGGCTATGTCTCTCTTCATTCCATTCCACCAGAAATGCATCTTAACATCTTGATACATCTTAGTGCCTCCGGGATGTATCGTGTACTTAGTCTTGTGCGCTTCGCCGAGAATCTCTTTCCTCAAAACAGTTGGCAAGCATACTCGACCTTTGCACCTCAATATTCCATGTTCATCAACGTTGAACTTAGTCTCATCATCTCTCTCCTGGGATTCGAGACATTTCTTGATCCACTCGTCGTTCTTCTGAGCTTCCAAGACTTGTTCTTTCAACGGTGATATCAACACAATGTTCGCGACTCGAACTCTAGTTATCACCTCCTTTCTTTCTCTTTGATCAACCTCGGGGTTGGCAGAAATCTGAGCCAAATGAACTTTCCTGCTTAGGGCATCGGCTACCACATTCGCCTTTCCTGGATGGTACTGAATAATGCAATCGTAGTCCTCTAGAAATTCCATCCATCTCCTCTGTCGCATATTCAACTCCTTCTGAGTGAATAGATATCGCAGGCTCTTATGATCAGTAAAGATCTCAAACATAACTCCATACAGGTAATGTCTCCACTTTCCCAGAGCAAAAATTATCGCTGCTAATTCCAAATCATGTGTCGGGTAGTTAACTTCATGTGTTTTGAGTTTCCTTGATACATACGAAATCACTTTTCCATTCTGCATCAAAACTCCTCCTAGTCCTTCTTTCGAAGAATCGGTGTAAACAGTGTATCCTTCTTTTCCTTCGGGTAACGCTAACACGGGTGCAGTTGTTAGCATCTCCTTCAGTCTTTGAAAACATTGCTCACACTTCTGAGTCCAATCGAATTTCCCTTCTTTCTTTGTCAACTTAGTGAGAGGTGTAGCTATCTTCGAGAAATCTTTGACAAACCTCCGGTAGTAGCCAGCTAATACTAGAAAACTCCTCACTTCTGAAGGATTCTTCGGTGACTTCCAATCCATGATCGTTTCGATCTTCGAGGAATCTACTTCGATTCCAGATCCTGATATGATGTGCCCGAGAAATGTAACTCTCGCAAGCCAGAACTCACATTTACTGAACTTTGCATATAGCTTGTGATCCAGCAAAGTGCGTAACACGATTCAAACCAGAACTCACATTTACTGAACTTTGCATATAGCTTGTGATCCAGCAAAGTGCGTAACATGATTCGAAGATGTTCAGCATGTTCCTCCGGTGTCTTCGAAAATACTAAAATATCGTCGATGAAGATCACTACAAACTTGTCGAGAAACGGCTTGAATAGACGGTGCATCATATCCATGAATGCAGCTGGTGCGTTCGTCAAACCAAACGGCATTACTACATACTCATAATGTTCGTATCGGCTGTTGAAAGTAGTCTTCGGAATATCTGCTTCCCTGATCTTCAATTGATAATATCCTTGTCTTAGATCTAACTTAGAGTAGACCTTCGATCCTTGAAGTATATCGAACAGCTCTTCGATATGAGGGAGAGGATACTTATTCTTGATTGTCATCCTGTTCAGCTCTCGATAGTCAATGCATAAACGCAATGATCCATCCTTCTTCTTAACGAAAAGCACAGGCACTCCCCACGGCGACGTGCTCGGTTGAACATATCCAGACTCAATCAGTTCATCCAATTGCTTCCTCAGTTCTTCCAATTCAGCTGGTGCCATTCTATAAGGTGTCTTTGAGTACGGCTCAGCTCCTGATATCGTCTCGATCGTAAACTCCAACACTCGGTCAGGAGGTAACGAATCCAAATGCTCAGGAAACACATCTAGGAACTCGTTCACCACTTCCACTTCTTCGATCTTAAGTTGATCTCTTGGTCTATTCAAAAGATAAGCAACAATTCCAATAGCTCCTTTCTGAATCAACTTCTTAGCTTCCATTGAAGAAATCATTGATAACTTCTCAACTTTCCCTTCTGATGTCCCACTTTCATCTTCTTCAAAGATGATCTCTTTCTTGTAACAATCCAACTTAGCTCGGTACTTAGACAACCAATCCATACCGAGTATAACATCATATCTTGTCATCGGCAACTCAATAAGATCCGTCGGGTAACAACGGGTACCAATACATATAGGGCAGCGTTTATATACTTGATCCGTAACAAGGCAAGTTCCCAAAGGAGAACTCACTTCAAATTTATATGGCAAGTATTCAAGTGGAAACTGTAAATGCGCACATAATTTAGATGCAACAAATGAATGCGTGGCACCAGGGTCATACAAGACCTTAACTGGCGTGTTAAGAATGTGCACAATACCTTCCACAACAGAGGAAGTATCAACCTCCTCTTTACCATCCAAAGCATAAGCTCTGCCTTTGACCACCGGTTTGTTCGTCGTACCCACCACCCTTTTTCCTTTATCTTGGACCCCAAATCTCCTGATCTTGTACGGGAAACTATCCATCTGGTGCTCAGGGGAACCACACGCAAAACACTGTCCAGCTTTCTTACGACAGTTCTCCTTAGTGTGTCCCGTTCGGCGACAATATCGGCAAACAATTTCCTCTGGACCTGGCTGAGGTGCTCTCTGCTGTTGTGGCGCCCTCTGGTACTGCTGTGGCGCTTTCTGCTTCTGTGCTTGCTGTTTCGGTGGAGCCTTCTGCTCTTGATGTTGTGGTGCTACCATTGGCTTCTTTCCGGTTCCTTAGGGAAAAGATCCGGATAGTCGCTTGTTCCCTTGATAAGGCTTAGGGTTAGAAGGTCCTTGACGTGCAGTAGTTATCTTGATCTCCATGTGTGCAACTTCAACCCTTAGCGCTCTATCAACAGCCCGGTTGTAGGTCTCAATGTCCAAAGAAGCAAGTGCCAACCGAAGTTCGGGCTTCAGTCCATCAATAAACCTCTTTGTCTTGCGACGCTCATCATTCAGAATATGAGGCGCATACTTGATCAGTCTCACAAACCTAGCCTCATACTCCATCACGTTCATAGTTCCCCGAAACAAACTCATAAACTCCGCCTCTCGTGCATCACGAGTTACTTGAGGCGTATACTTCTGCTGAAACTCTCTGATAAACTCTTCCCAACTTCCTTCAACGTTATTCTCAATCCACATATGCTGAACGTGCTTCCACCAATTGTATACAGCTCCTTCCATAAGAAAAGTAGCGTACCGAACTCGTTCACGATCCTCTGGGTAGATCTCCATAGCCTCGAAAATCTTCTCAAGACTAGTAATCCAATTCTCAGCTTTTAGGTCGTTCGGTTCTCCATAAAACTTAGGTGGATTCATCCTCAGAAACTTTTCCAGTAACCTTTCATTAGAAGGATTATCTCTCGCTACGCAAGCCCTCATAAATTGTGGTAGCACATCCCTTAATTCAGGAGTTCCTTCCCGTTCAGGGGGTGGCGTGACATCTCTTTGGGGTGGCAGTGGTGGTACACGATTCCGGGTTGCTCTTCTTGGTGGCATGTTGTTACTGAATTCATAAGCATTCAGATACATATATTCGATGCATGACATATAATGATTCACAGAATCCGTAACCACGTATTCACATTCCCACGTAGTCACATATAAGTATGAGAATAACACATTCCCATAACAACTCATCAGCAAAGATTCAAGATCTCCACACATATCATGTAATCAGAAACAACTGTCAGACAATCATGTAAACGGGAACAAAAGCTCGGGTAACATATCAACATATCAGAAAAATGTATAACATATCCCAAAACATGATCAACATGTAAACGGGAAAAGAACGTGTACTTGTCATATCCACAAGAACTGTAACATGAATAGAAGTATGATCAACATATCCAGACACGTATTCAACATATCAAGAATAATAGCATGCTATCAATAAATGAAATGGCATGATCCTATCAACGGTCCTAATGGTATCTTGAAGCAACTCTATGACTCATGCAATGACAGTTATGGAAAGCAGTAAACAGATATCCAACATAAAGCCGAAAGTGTTATAACTATGCAAGGTTTGGTAAAATTTTACTACAGGCCACATGTTAACAGTATTAATTCAAAATGGGGAGGACCCGATACTGTCGAGTTGACTCCCTTACAGGCCTTACCAATCCGTCCAACCCTGCTGAAAATAACCTAGTAGGTACCAAGTCATCTGAACCGTCGTCCGCGGTGCCAAAAGTCGGGGATCAACTACCATTGCTATACATCCCCTCATCCAAAAGTCAGTCCTGAACTGTCCCGGCTATACGTCCGCCATCCATAGATAGATATATATGCATCAGTACTATATACAGAAAACCTCCCATCAGCAATCAACCCTGATAACTGTGGTCCAAAGAACCCCTGGTGGCGTCATCAGAAACAGCAACGACCTCACCCTATCCGTGTCCTGCTGGCTCATCTCCGCCATCATCATCATTATCAGATCCTCCATCGCCTCCATCAGACTGCTCCTGCATAGGCTCGGGCTCCTGAGAGGCCTGACTGACATCCTGACCCTCGACCTCCTCAACTGCTTGCTCATCGGATAAGTGATAGGTATCATACAGGCGAGCTCTCACGCGGGCACGGTAGTGCTGGTGACGCTCTATAGAGGTGTCGCGATCGATAGTCATCTGCATAAGATCTGCCTCCAGCTCGGCAATACGAGCAACCCTCTGATCAGCAATATGAGTCATCTCTGCAGCATGCTCACGAGCGATGTCCCTATGAATCTGGTACTGTAGTGACTGATCCTGATGGCGCATAGACTCCAACCTGACCTCACGGGTCCTCTGATACTCCTGAAAGTAACCATCTCTCTCAGACTCGAGATAGTGCACAACTCTATTAGGATAGGAATACCCAGGTCTGCCACTGTTCCTAGACCTGCGCCAAGTATAGAAACGAGTGCCCCCACGGCGAGAAACTGCCACAGTACGCGGGGCCTCAAACTGCTCAAAGAAAGCCTCATCCATCTGCTGATTAGGATCCTGGTGTGGCTGAACTGCCATAGCTATACAAAAGATACCACAACTATGAAATCCAGATAATAGAACCATGCAATCCCCAAATATCCTGTCTCGATGCAATATGAGAATGATCCTGGATGCAATGCGTGAACAATCCATGATGCAACATGAGAGCAATCTAGGTTAAGTCTCTTCTTACTTAACCCGACGCTCTGATACCACCTCAGGCTGTAACGCCCCCACCCGTACTGGAACATGAGGAGAGCGGCGTCTCAGCCCCCACACTGAAGCACCTCTCAAGTAATGGTGTGAGCCATCACTCAAGAAATACTCCAGCGAACCGCTATCTATCAGAACTATACATGTATAACGATGTGGCTATGCAGCGGAAAATCAGAGTATTTTAAAACTTTTCAAAACATGTGCGTGATGGCATGTAACAAGCAAGGACATATTGATCGTGTAAGAGAGACTCGGCATATCAGAACATGTAACATATTCACATATAAATACCGATATAGCAGAATTCAAAATATCGGTAGCAGAGTAGCAGAAAGAGTATAACAAAGATACTCAAGTATCAGAAACATAAAGTAATGTAGCCATAAAACATATGCAGGACACAAAAGAGAAGGTAATACTAAGTCCTGACTGAAACAAAAATGACAATCTAGAGCTTCAAGATACCTCTAGACTGCGGCTGCAAGACCTGAAACCACGAGGCAAGAAAACGGGAGAGGTATTAGTCAAAAGGACTATGTGAGGGAATACCTTAAAGAAAGTACTGAATTAAAGAACTTGAAGTAAAGTTCAGAACTGTTAAGTGCAATGCTTTAAAGAAGAACTTGAAACAAGTTCGGTTGATAAAACTGTTTGAATGCGATGCTGTAAAAGAATGCACGTTTTAAAACTCTTTTCATGAATGCTATCACATACGCACACTACAAGAAATCCTGCGAAATCCGACGGAAAATTCCGAGGGAAGAACTCCGTCGGAATTCCGACGGGTTTTGATATTTTTTTTAAAAAAAATAAAATAAATAATTCCGACGGGAATACCGTCGGAAACCCGTCGGTTTTTTTAAAATATAAAATTTAAAAACACCGACGGAATACCGAGGGCTATCCCGTCGGAATATATAAATATAAAAAATATTGCTACGAAAATAAAAAAATAAAATTAATTGATTAAAAGTTCCGACGGGTTACCGAGGGTTATCCCGTCGGAATGTTTAAAATGAAAAAAAAAAAAGAATTAACAGAAACCAACGGGAGAAATCCCTCGCTTTCCCGTCGGTATATGTCCATTAAAATCCATCAAAACCCCCCAAAATTTGAGACTTTCACTTTTTTAAAAACATCCCAATTTTCTCTCCTCCTCCACCTCCGTCCATCTTTGCCCACCGACTGCTTCTTAGCCTCCGCCTCCCCCAATCGAACGCTTCATCTCTACCTACGCCGCCGATGCGCCCACCTCAGCCAACTTCTCCGTCGTTGCCAGCCACGCCGCAGTCTGCTCCATCCAGGTACCTCTCTCTCTCTCTCTCTCTCTTTCTCCCTAAGACATTCACAGATCGTAATATTTGCTAGAAAGAAGTAGGGTTTCTTTTTTCTTTGCAAGATTGAAGTATAGGGTTTATCTGTTCACCTTTGTGTTGCTTAGCTATTAGCTTTATAGAGTGCCTGAGCTGGTTAAATTGTTTAGTGGTTATTAGCCTGTATAGGGGGTGTTTGGGGACTGACTAGTTTTACCTGATCTTCAGTGCTCTTGATAATTTTTTCCTGATTTTCTACAAATTTTGTTTGTTTGAATAAACAGGTGATTTTGATAGATTAGTGTTGAATTATAATTTCTAGATCTAATAATATGTGTGGATGATGAAAATGGTTGCTGTAATTTTGTTGTTCTGTTGCTTCTGTTGTATAAGATGAATGTATGGTTGAACTTCCTAATGTTACACATATTGATTAACGTACTTTCTGTCAAAGATTATCACCCTCAAATGTTTGGTAAAGTAATTAGAATCTCATGAGAAGATCATGTATAAACTGATTTTCCATTATTTGCCAGGATGTGTGTGTAGGAATGAGATAGACTGTTGAGTAACCAGATTTGCTCGTAACCAACTGAATAAGCTATAAATGAAATAGACAGATTGTTTAGCAAGTTGTAATCTTTGATATACTTTTCAGATTAACTCTAAGGGGGTGACCATGACAGCATTGTTAGCCAAAGCAACAGCTCTTGCTTTGGCCAAACATCCTGTTGTCAATTCTAGTTGCCGAGATGGCAAGAGCTTTACATACAACAGTCGCATCAATGTTGTTTTAGCTGGGGCCATTGATGTTGGTTTGATTACCCTTGTACTTCAAGATGCTGAAAAGGTTGATCCTGTTTCTACCCTTATCTTTCTTTTTTTTAGTCAAATATGTATGAGAATTATGATTTTCGTAGCCCTTCTCATATATTTTTTCCCCCTAATGTCTTTATCTTAGGTTGACATATATTCATTATCAAGGAAGTGGAAGGAGATAGTTGATAAGGCACGTTCAAAATAGCTACAACCTAAGGAATATACTACTGGTAATTATTTTCAGCTCCACTTGTTATAGTGAATAAAATTCCTGCAGACCCCTTTTCTTACATGAAACTTCTAGTTAGAATGGTTGTTTTATTGCTTTACAGGCACTTTCACTTTGTCTAACCTCGGTATGTTCGGGGTGGATCGTTATGATGCCATCTTGCCTCCAGGAACTGTAAGTGATACAGGATATGGAAATAGGGCATTGTTTTATTGATAATAATTTAGGGGTTAGTTTATAATCTATTAAAGAGATGATTTTGCACTAATAATGAAATGTTTGAAAATAGATTATCACTATTTTAATAAGGTAAATTTCTTAAAATTGTATATAAAATTGTTGGAATTTGACCAAATGACAATTCTGAGTTAGCTTTAAGTTTTCCGTATGTCTCTGATGGTTTGGAAATAGATAGTAAATTTACAGTTTACACTACAAGGCCTGACACTATTTTTGGTGCAAAGCATGTACTTCACTTTCAGTTCCACTGGTTTAGTTTCATTTATTTTAGGACAACTGTGATTTCTCATTATTTTCGTCTTAACTTTGCGGTTACTTAGTCCTAGCACTAGAACATGTCTTATTATCGGTCATTGTGTTTGTCTTATTCTTGGTTGTTTATCCCAAATTTCTACTTACATAGTATCAACTTTTTTAAAGCTCTTTGGTCTGGTTAATCTGGCTCCTTAGTTATGCATATTTTGACTTTGCCTTGCATGACTTACAGTTACGAAAGCTAAGCTAATTAGTTGTCTCTTTTGCACAGTCTAGCTCTTATTTAAACAAGTCAAACAGTGTTAATTTTGTTGTTCAGTTGAATCTTGAATTGTATGATAGTATTGATAATATTTTATTTTCTGGAAGTTTAATGTGATTCCCAACTCTAATGCACTCTGTTCATTGTCGATCTGTGTCGAAAGTGCAAATTTAAGTCCCAGTAGTCTTTCGTAATTTAAGGCATGTTGTGTATGTATGAAATGAGTCTCTAAATCATTTGGCATGATGTTAATGAAGTTTCTAGTTGATGAGTTGATGCCCACAAGAAATATCTGTTGCTCGTGTTTCATTATTCTTGTTTTTCTTTTTCCCCGTTTAAGTGCAGGACACCTTGTTTAGATTTATGATACTAAGAAACAAAGTTTGATAATAAGCCTGACATCGAGAAACCTTCAAAATTCTTGGTGAAATACTGCTGGAGTAACTGTTGTTTTATTACGTTCTATGGAGTTCGACACTATCTAAGTTTACTGAGTTTGTTTTAGCAGAACTTGTTGAGGCAGTAGCATTAAAGGGCTTTCTCCGGTTCTTCCCCAATCTCTCTTTCAAGACTGATAATCAGCTGCTTTATATTTAGGTAATATACCATTCATTGATCTTATTTATGGTTTATGAGCTTTTATCGCTTTTGTTAGCACAACATATTGCTTTTACTCGAGTGCTGAGAGACATTGGGTTTGATGTGCCTCACATGTTTGGGAGTAATTTAGACATTGCTTAGTTATGGATTTAGTTTGAAGCTCTTTGGGGATGCTTAATGGTCAATGCATATGTTATCTGATATCTTTTCATATATCAAGCAACCATGATACCCACTATGAGGATGCTATTGTAACTTTCTCTTTGGATTCTGAAATATTGCATATGCCAATCAATGGAAAAGTTTCGTATCTTTCTTCATCAATCCAAATTGCTCATTATGGAAAGCCATCTGTTTGTAATCATCAACTTTGTGTTAAATTTGAAGATAGTTTAAGTGGATAAATGACATGAGCTTTGACGTTGCCTATAATTTACTAGTAATGCATCTAAATTCGTAGTTCCAAAGATACCATTGTTTGTCTTCACTTGTACATTATTTTGTTAATTATCACTTTGTATGAACTCAGTTTATCCCTTTCCTCTTCAGATGATGCAAGAGATGCACAAAACACAAGATGAACTAAATCAGAAATTAGCCGAGATAGGAAGATTGCAATTGGAGTTACAGAGAAGAGGCAGAGATGACAGAGATGATACTGCAGAGAAATTGAAAAGAGTAATTGCTTCTTTAGAGGAAGAAAATAGAAATGTCAAGGTTGGTCTCTTAGCATAACTTCAGTTTTTGTGTTTCTGCAACTGTGCAACTGAGTAATTTTGCGGTTCATTAAAATAGAAATTTTTTTGATTCAGTTCTTAGGATTGGAACCTGGGAGGTGCATCTTGTTTTATTATGTTTGAGAAGATTCATTATGATTCGATGTCGATTTGAATTTCCTGAATTGTGTTCTACTAAATTATACTGAATATCAAGTTTGCGTAGATAGATACCAAATTCTTTACTGATGATTATCTATGATATTCGACTCCAACTTGGTTGCATTAGTGGAAATGTTATGGCTGCCAAGAAGTCGGGAATTTGTCATATTTTGAGTTTACTTGAAGTCTTGAAAGAAAAATTACATGGCGAATGTGATAAAATCTGCACTACTTAGCTATTTATGCGAGAGAGAACTTATGACGATTGAAGTCTTGATAATAGTTGGTCTCGTACTTGTTTTTAGTGTTGAGTAAGGGAATATAACAGGTTATGGATGCTACGAACATTAAAAATATGTGTTTGATTTATACTTGTCTGATGCTAACCTTGTCATGGTTTAGTGCTAAGAATATGTAAAATAATTTTTTTTTAATTTTTTTTAGAATTCCGACGGAATTCCGGAATTATTTTTTCTTTTTTTCAATTTTAATAAATCCGACGGGATTCCGAGGGAAATCCCGTCGGAATTAATTATTTTTTCCCATTTTAATAAAACCGACGGGATTCCGAGGGAAATCCCGTCGGATTAATTAATTATTTTTTTTTTATTTAATAAAAATACCGACGGGATTCCGAGGGAAATCCCGTCGGAACTAACTAATTAAATTTTTATTTTAATAAAAACCGACGGGATTCCGAGGGAAATCCCGTCGGAACTAATTAATTAAATTTTTATTTTAATAAAAACCGACGGGATTCCGAGGGAAATCCCGTCGGAATTAATTAATTAAAAATTTATTTTAATAAAAAACCGACGGGTTTCCGAGGGGAATTCCGTCCGAATATATTTTCTTTAATCACCTTAGGACATTTCCGACGGGATTTCCCTCGGTAGCCCGTAGGTTTTCCGTCGGTTTATAAATTCCGAGGAGGGTTTTTCCGAGGGACTGTGTCCCGTCGGAATTCCCTCGGTTTTCCGTCGGATTCATGAAAATCCGACGAAAAACCGAGGGAATTCCGACGAGTGCTCCCGTCTGAATTTCGGGAATTTCTTGCAGTGGCACACATATGCTGTAGATGGTTCATAGTTCTAAAATGGGATACGGGTAAAGTGACTTTTCCAAATATGAACCATCCTTTATGAAACAGAATTTTGCCCGCAAGCTAGGCTCCTCCATCCTTACTCCAGAAAAACATGATTTGGTAGAGCATCGGACCAGGATCAACAATAATTCCACGTGTAGTAGAGTATCGGACCAAGATCAACAAGAACCACACATATAGTAAAGCATCGGACCAAGGTCAACAACAACTCCGCACACAGTAGACTATCGGACCAAGGTCAACAACAACTCTTACCAACGCATACAAACATGCACCATCCTCCACCGAAGTGACAATCCTCCACCGGTTGTCACTTCGGGTAGCTAGCCCTAGGCGACCTGTAAACATGTAATGGGAACAGATTTGCTATCCGTTCCCAGACAGATTGTCCTGACTTAACAAACCTCCTATTAAAAGTCGGTGTCAATTGTCTAATTGTGGCGGCCGGTTTTGGTGATGTCGTTGGCGCTCACCTCCCGAACATCACCTCCACACATAACCGCCCGGCCCAAACTATAAACTGTATGCTTGCATTTCAAGATTAGCTGTGACCAGAGTACCACTCCAGTATGGTAACTATAACATGTGAAACTGTAACTGTAACATATGATGTTGTCTGTAAAACATATGATTCTGTCTGTAAAACATATGAAACTGTACTTTGAAAACATATGCAGATCATGTAACTGTCTTTGAACAAGAATGCAGAACTTTGGAAAACATGTGCTGTAGATCAATGTATACTATTAAAGTATGAATAATCCTTTCAAAAGAATGTCCCGATAAAAGGGATAGTTCAAAATGAGGTTTAGCTTTGAATTTCAAAACATATTATAAGATAGTATAATCGTGGTTCCAGTTGGAAAACATTTATAACTTCACCTCACCTATTAGTAACAAAAGGTAGGTAGACAGATTATGCGGTGCCCTGGGGATCCCAGTGCTCAACTTTAACTCCTGTAGGTGGTGTACTAGAGTGAGCTTAAGAACTAAGACCCACTACTAACCAAGATGCATATGAAATACATGAAACAATGAACAAGGAACATATAAAGAACATGTAACACAAGAGAGCAATACCATTTAAGGTATTCAAGAAAGGTAACACACAAAGGAATACGTTAAAGTGAGTTACTCTCAACATGAGGCTATGATCTTACTATAACCGAGTAAGCTTTAGTCAAATTATGAATCCTATCGCAAACCTTAAGTTATAAAAGAAGTCCACGAAAGAAAACTCATTTTGAAAACACATTTTAGACCCTGGATATGGAAACCCTAGGTGCAAATGTCTATTAAGAAAGCACAAGTTTTATTTCATTTTTACTATTCAAAAGAACTATTCAAAAGTACTATTCAAGATTACTATTCACAACTACTATTCACAGGTCGGGTCAAACCCTTACTATACACACACACCCACACACACGGTACACACACACACCATGCACGTACACACACACACACACACCATAATTAAAGTATGATCTTGATTATAACCTATAGTTTCAAGTTCATGTTAATACAATCAAGTGTGATCTAGGTTAAAGGTATAACCTATGGTTAAGATATCCAATTAAGGCATAAGATCAAGTTATGAAACACTATTCTATCTTAGGTTATAACATTTGACACTATTAAAGTGTATAACATATGATCAAGGCACTAATCTATTAATCCATATCATACCATAAGCTCAATTCATAATTCAAGAATCATATAACAATGTGACAACATGTCACAACGTAGAATGTACGCTTCAAAAATCTTGAAATAGCTTAAGTAGTGCAAATCCGAAGAGAAAACATTTTTCGAATGAAAACCGTTCGTAGAAGGAATAGTGAACTAGGGTTTTCGTAAACATTTTTAATAAAACCAATGCTCAAAATAGATTTCCAAATCAAGAATGATTTCAAAAGACTCGTCTCAACTTAAGGATCGATTCGACTGTAAACTTGAGTAGGAAAGGTATCAGAATCAAAAGCTCACTTTCAAATAAATACTAACTTTGGTCGGTAAGTTCCAAAAGTAGCCTTATGGTTAAAGAAAGACTTTCTGAGCTCGGGAAACAAGTTCAAACGATTGGGAAACATGTGTGATGAACCTCTAGGGTTCGAGTAGCAATATGAACAAGGTAGGCTCGGGTTATGAATAGTAAACTGTATCAAAGGTCAAGAATTTCCCCCTTAAAACATGTCAGATCATATACGAGCACAAAGTTCATGTAAGAATGCAATGCATGATGATTCAAACAGTTGGATCATGGTCTATAAACGCTTTACCAATGCCCTTAACTTACTGTTTTCATCCAGGCCCTGTTTTGGGCTGTTACAAGGCTTGATAGCTATTGTTGTAAGCAAACTCAATTAATGGTAACTGCTCATTCCACGAGCTTTGAAAGTCCAATGCACATGCTCTCAACATATCCTCCAGATACTTAATCAACATCTCTGACTGTCCATCGGTTTGAGGATGGAAAACTGTGCTGAATTGAAGCCTTATTCCCAAATTTCTTTGCAATTCTTTCCAAAATCTCGATGTAAACCTTGGATCCCGATCCGACACAATACTTACCGGTACTCCATGGAGTCTTACAATCTCATCCTTGTACTTCTTTGCTAACTTGCTCACTTTATCGGACATTCTGATATCAAGAAAATGACCCGACTTTGTCAACCTGTCTACAATTACCCATATACCATCAAGACCTCCTCTCACTCTTGGTAATCCCAAAACAAAATCCATAGCTATTTGTTCCCATTTCCACTCTGGGATAGGCAATGGTTGAAGTAGCCCCGATGGCTTTTGATGTTCTACTTTTACCACTTGACAAGTCATACAATGCTTCACGAAATTGATCACATCCCGTTTCAAGCCATTCCACCAATAGAATTGTTTTAAATCCTTATACATTTTGTTCCTCCCCGGGATGGATCGAATACCCTAACCGACGAGCCTCTTCAAGTATAATCCTTTGCAACTCTCCTGGCACAACAATTCTATTCTTAAATCTTAAAAGGCCTGTATCATCAAACCCAAATGGACACTCTGGATCTGCTCGAGTTTTCTCTACTAACTTCTTAACCTCAGAATCAACCCTCTGAGCATCAAACAACCTTTGTTGAAGATCTGGCTGAACCGAAATATTCCGAATACTAGCTCTCAATTTGAACGACTCATTCTCATCTCCAATTTCCACTTTCACATTGGACACGCTAGCCTTCCTACTAATCGCATCTGCGACCAAGTTGGCTTTGCCGGGATGGTATCGGATTGTACACTCATAATCCGCCAAAAGTTCCATCCAACGCCTTTGTCTCTTGTTCATTTCCTTCTGTGAGAATAAGTACTGGAGACTTTTGTGGTCGGAATAGATCTCAAACGATATTCCATAGAGATAGTGTCTCCACTTACCCAAAGCAAAGATCATAGCCGCTAACTCTAGATCATGAGTGGGGTAGTTCTGCTCATGATCTTTCAATTTCCTTGAGGCATAGGCGATTACCCGTCCACACACATCCCAAACCCTCCTTTGAGGCGTCCGTATAAACTGTATATCCTTCTGTACCTTCGGGAAGCGCTAATACAGGGGCGGTGGTCAACTTTTCCTTTAATAGTTGAAAGTTAGCCTCACATGCCTCGCCCAACTCAAACTTAACCTCTTTCTTAGTCAATCGGGTCAGAGGAGCAGCAATCTTCGAGAAATCCTATACGAATCTCCAATAGTAGCCTGCCAAACCCAAGAAACTTCTTACTTCTGAAGTATTTTTTGGGCTTTTCCACTGAATAACCGTCTCAATCTTTGAAGGATCTACTTCCAAACCTTTCCTTGAGATAATGTGGCCCAGAAATGCTACCCGATCAATCCAAAACTCACATTTACTGAAGTTAGCGAATAATCGGTGTTCCCTTAAAGTTTCCAACACAATTCTGAGATGCCTGACATGATCTTCCAGAGTTCTCGAATAAAAAAGGATGTCGTCGATGAATATCACCACAAACTTATCCAAGTAGGGCCGAAAAATCCGATGCATCATGTCCATGGATGTAGCTTGGGCGTTCGTTAATCTAAAAGGTATCACTACGAATTCATAATGTCCATATCGGGTGTTAAATCCCGTCTTCGGAATGTCCTCTTCCCGGATTTTCAATTGGTAGTATCCTTGTCTCAAATCCAACTTTGAATATACCCCCGAACCTTGTAACATGTTGAATAAATCCTCAATGTGGGGTAAAGGATACTTGTTCTTTACGGTCATCCAATTAAGCTCCCGATAATCTATACACATTCTTAAAGTTCCATCTTTCTATTTGACAAAAAGAACCGGTGCACCCCAAGCTCAAGAACTAGGCCGAATGATAGGAATCAGGATGACGTGAATCATAAGACAAGGCCACACTTTGGTCCAACAAGGCCACACTTTGATCCAAATGATGATATGATCACAACTCAAGATGAACCAAGAATTGTTGGACCTATCACAAGGTCACGGTCCAAAAGAATGCAAGAAGAAGTTCAATCTCTTTTGATCTAAATAACTTAAGATTAGCTCCAAGAAGACAAGTATGTAGCTGGACCCAATCCACCTTGTTTCAATGTCTTAGTGATAGAATTTTAAGCCCAAATTGTGTTAAGTTTATTGTAATTTGGCCCTGAACTATTATATTATACTTTGGGCCATCTTTTTATTTATTTTGCATGCATTTAGAATAGGTTAAGCCCATTTTATTCAGCCTACAAGAAAAGTGACGGGATTAGCTTGTCTCTTTGAATTCTGAATTGTCTCTTCGAATTCCCATGCATGCATCTTTATATTCCAGCCTTGTAGTGAAATATTCAGTCAAAAAATGAATGAATTGTGATTCAAGTGAGTTATACTCACAAGTTCTTAGTTGAACGACACCGGAGTTTCAAACCTCCATCGGATAATGTCATTTCCCGACTCATTATAGTCGACGGGGTGCATTACTTATCAAATCTGATACTGTTGGTTCCTTGCTCATTATAGCAAACGGGTCACACTCCTATAATTCAAATCTGATAGTGTTGGTTCCTTGCTTATTATAGAAAATGGGTCACACTCCTATAATTCAAATCTGATAGTGTTGGTTCCTTGCTCATTATAGCAAACGGGTCACACTCCTCTATTTTAACCTTGAAGTGGACGATCGAAAATCAAAAACTCCAAGTATTGGTATAGGGTTTCACGACAAGTACGTGGAGTTTGTATCACCGAATATACCCAATCTTAAGCAACTCTTCCAGATGGATCTTTAACTCTTTCAATTTGGCCGGTGCCATCCGATAAGGAGTCTTAGAATACGGCTCGGATCCCGGATACAAATCTATTACAAACCCAATCTCACGATCCGGTGGTAATGAACCCAAATTTTCTGGAAACACATCGGGAAATTCTTTAACAACCGCGGTATCCTCAAACTTAACTTGATCTTTCGGCTTATTGAGAAGATAAGCAATAAATTCCGTGGCTCCTTCTCTCATTAACTTATGAGCTTCCATGTAAGATAAGAGAGGTACCGATCTTGATCCACTACCAAACACCAACTCTTCACCCAAAATAACCTTCTTGGCGAAACAATCAACCTTGGCCCTATGCCGAAACAACCAATCCATACCCAATATAACCCTATACTTCTTCATCGGCATAACGATAAAATCAACCAGATAATCTTTCCCTTCTAACAAAACTGAACAACCCCGAACCATCTGATCTGTCTGCAAACTTCCCCTGAGTGGGGAACTTACCAAGTAACAAGAAGACAAAGAAATAACAAGTACGTACATAGTAGCAGCAAGATCACAAGAAATAAAGGAATGGGTAGCACCCAGGTCAAAAAGTGCATGAATGTTCGTGGTATGAATGCATATGGTACCTTCCACCATGGCGGTCGGATCAAACTCTACATCCTGCTCCTCGTCCTCAAGGGCATAAACACGTGCCTGGATCATAGGCCTCTGAACTCCTCTTTGAAATCCGGGGTTCTTGTCAGGACAAGTATCCGCCATATGGTTGCCCTTTCCACATATGAGACATAGACCCAACCTTCTTCGGTAGTTGTTATAAGTATGGGTCGGTCCCCCGCAATTAGTACATGGATGTATATCTTGGCGTGAGATGGTAGAATTCTGTGCCATTGGTAGAGCGTTTGGTCGAATCGGTGCAGCCTGAGAAGCTTGTCCTCCATACCGAGGCTTCTTAAAAGGACCCTTTTGTGGGGGAGTAGCTGGAACCATCGGTCTCTTTCCCGCATTTGATCCGGAACCTCGTCCCATTGGTGTTCTAAAGACCGGATCCCTCTTTTTAAATTCTTCTTCTTGAACCAAAGCCCTTTGCACGGTATAGGCAAACGACTCGAAGTTATGACCGGCATGATCTAAGACTTATGACCGGCATGCCCATGTCTTAGATCCTGCCTCAAACCCGCAATGAACTTCCTTGCCTTCCTTTTTTCATCCCTAGTGATATGAGGAGCATACCTCCCCATCCTATTAAACAGAGCAAGGTATTGAGCCACGGTTCGGTTTCCTTGCTTTAAATCCATAAACTCTTATTCTTTGTGTTCCCGGACCACCTCAGGTACATAGCACTCCCGAAATTCCCTTTTGAACACCTCCCAATTGATCTCTTCTCCATCCACTTCAAGTTTTTCTCTTGTCCTTTCCCACCATTCATAAGCATCGCCATCTAGTTGGAATATGGCAAATTGGGCCCTCTCTTGCATAGTGAACTGTCAGACTCCAAAAATCCTTTCCAATCGAGTCAACCAACCCTCCGAAACCGTGTCATCAATAGAACCAGAAAACCTAGGGGGATTATAACTTAGAAACACCCTATGAGGATCCCGATTATTGTTGTTAGGTGGCGGAACCGGTTGCTCTGCTTGTTGTGATGGGGGAGCTTGAGCCCTCCTATGCTCGACATAGTTAAAAACAACTTCCATAAAGTTCCCCATATCCATTGGAGGCGGTTGCGGTTGTGGTTCTTGTGGTTGTGGCGTAGGAGATCGGTCCTGATGATGGCATCGCCCTGGGGATCTCTCACGGTGTCTACGTGGAGGCATCCTGTCAAAGAAACACTGAAATGCATGTTATATTTAGTCTATGCATGAGAGTGCAATTAATTCAATCAAAATTTGAAATTTAGAGCACATAAACACATAAAGAATACATATGCAACACGTTGACAAGTTGTTCCTAAAGCCGAACGACTTAACTAACTCGACACGACACGAGAGCCCGGGTTTTGCAAGACTAAGCTCTGATACTACATAAGGATGTAGCACCCGAGCGCAAGGTACCACATCCCCCGCATCGAGACCAGACCCGTATATGAAATGGAAGTCTATACAACACACATGCTATGCTAGGCGGGAGTAACCCTTAAACCATTCAAGATCAAGGCAATTTAAAAATCAGAGCGATAATAAAAATGCGGAAGTAGAACCAACATATATTATATACAACGAGCCACCAAGCTCCCAAAATAGATATACAATATCATTCAGGTAATCAAAGGCCCACACGGCCTACAAAATCATATACGCTCCATAAACATGATGATATACAAAAATAATAATATGAGTATATGAGGAACTGAAAAGAAGTGTTAAACTCTAATGCAAGACCTAGACGACTTGTATTCCCGCCTAGCACTCCTTAACCTGCACAAAACAACTGAAAACAAATCGGGTTCAGTCTAAAAGAGACTGGTGGGTATAAAACAGGGTATAAATATAAATATCATGGAATTTAAATAGATACATGCAAGCAATAATCCCGAATGAGGTTTTAGAGTAATTTTCCCAAGTAGGTAAAATGAAAGAATACATCATCGAGATTACCACTATTATATTTAATCATTAGGGTATTCATGGCCCTGGTGACTGGGCGTGCATTATCTCCAACCAACACCATATGTATTCATAATGATTATTCATTCATTATCATACATATATTCTTTTGTGCACATTCATACGATTCATAATCATACATATACACCTTCTCCCTCCGGGTGGTGGACGAGCTTCCAAGACCCGGCCACCGGTCCATACATAGGCCAATGGGGGTACATGAATCCCCCAAGGGCACTCAGTTCCCATTCCCCGCTAATCTCCTAGCGAGGGCCGGTATCACCGTAGTTTGGTTGGAATTAGTACATGGGATCCCCGTCGGCCCTTGCCTCTCCGGATAGCCACATGTACTAAGTCCCTAGGCCCCGTGCAATTTCAATCATGTCTCGCCAAAATCATAAGGTAGGGTTCACAAATAAAAGGGTCCTACGTTTAAAATCATTTACCCAAAATGACTCGATTATATACATATACTAATTTGGCTCAAATCTTTCATACAAGGGATATATTGGGTTGTCATAGCTATTAGAAGAGAAACCCACCTCAAAAGAGCAAAAGAAGAAGAGCAAGAATCTCACGGATCGCCCTCGTCTCCGACCAAACCCGAATCTGTGTAAGAAAGGTGAAGTGAGACTCAATATGACCGTATATGACACTCGACAATGAAATGAACATGATATGAATGCATAAAAGATGATATTAAGTCATGGAAATGTTCATGTGCACGATTAATGCATTTAAGGTATATAAACAAGCCATTCATTCGATCAAGGAAGACTTCCTATTCATTCAAGTTCATAATTTTACATTTCATATCAATTCAATCCAAGAATTTCATATAACAATCAAAACACGTACTATTTCACTTTACAATTAGAAAATAAACAAATAAAGACATTCAAGTCATGATCGGAATTTAAATAACACGAAATAGATAACAATTAAATTCTATAACCATAGAATAAATACAATATTTTAAATAATACTAACTAACTAATATATATATAAAATGTATATATACATATTTATACATACTAATTTTATATAATATAAAATATTCAAATATATATATATATATACACATGCATGCATTTACATTAATATATATATATATTCACGTATACACACAAAAACACATGCATGCTAATTATAACACACATATAATATACATATACATATTATACATGCACAGATGTACAAAATAAATCCAATTAACTCTCACACACACAAAACAGCAGTTCGAGAAATGATGCACAACGGCAAATATCTTCCGGATTTTTTTTCAAGGGTCGAAACCTGCCATAATTGAGGTCGCGGGCGCGACCTCATTTATGCATGATATAGGTCACGGGCGCGACCCAAAAGTCGAAGAAAAATAAAATTGCAGCCGCGGCCGCGACCAAGAATGAACTTGGCGCGAACGTGGCCACGACCTTCACGAACAACAGCAGATACGCAGCAAACAGAGCAGAAATCAACAAAAAGCTTAGACCAACATCTAGCCAATAAGTTAGGTAAGAATAGACAGTAATTATGTAGCAAAATACATCTCATTCCATGCCTTAAAGTCGCAGCAACAATCCATACGTTAGCAAAGAAGAAGAGAGTTCATTTCATCCAATTTCTTCCAAAGCTCATTAATGAAAACCATTTAAATCCTCAACTACCAAGCCAAATCAGTTCATATAAGCAATAATGGACACTTAGGGATCATTTATGATGCATCAAACTCAAAGGAAACACAAGAATTCATCCATAATTTTAAATTTTGCCTAAACCCTTACTATTCATATATTTCGTCAAACATGCTCATAAATCCATGAAATTCAGAGTTTAAGGGGTCCAAAGAAAGATAAGAAGATGGAGAATAATATGGGGTGAAATGGAGGAGAAGTGAGCTCTTGAAGGTGAAAGAGAATAGTTAAAATTTTCTTCCTTCTTGGGGAGGAAAAGTTTCAGCTACTTCTTATCTTGGTTTGGAGTATAAAATGAAATTAGAGTCAATTTGGCTGATCAAGGGATAAGTAAGGGTCATGTGGGTTCGAACCTTGCTCAATTTGGTTAACCATGGTTCAAGATATGATTAAAATAGTGGTAGGTGGTCATTTAGGCGGACGTCACAAGTTCCGGTTAAATTTTGGAGGTCCAAACGAGCTTAGAAAAATATGAGACTTGTTCCATTGAACCCGAGTCTTCGATACGAGTTCAGCGGAGGTGACGGAACTCGAATCCGAGTTCCCGAGCTCAAGATATCACATACGGAACCAAGGGTGCGCTAATTGCTCGTTAGCCCCCGATTTGGTTCCACAACTCAAAATAAATTCGTTACCATGCCAAACAAGATCGAAAACATCAAACGGGTATATATACATGTTCATAACACAAAAATCTATGACATACTAAATTTTCACGAAATTTCGATTTGAATTCATATAAGAACGAAGTGCGATTAAATCACTCAAAAACAATACATTAAAATTTTCATAGCATTCTCAAATTAAATAAACACATTTAAATTCCATTTAAAAAAAAAATCAAAGTCAACGAAAATTTTGAAATTGATTAATATAATTAAAGATATAGTTAATTAACATTAACTCTTAATTATTAAATTAACTACACTAATTACGAAAATAAAAGAAATAAAAAAATAATAATAATAACAATTTATATTAAAATTAAATATTAAACACGTATAAACAATTAATTTGCAGAAATTGGTAAACACATACGTCATACCTGTACGACTGAAAAGTCAGGGCGTTACAGTAACACTCTCGATAAGGCCTACCTGTATGGCCAGACGAGCGGGATGTTACAGCTCCCTTCCTTTAAAAGGACCTATCCTCATGTCCGAAGCAAGGTCTTGATCGACTCTTGGAACGAAGTTCAACTCCGCATTCCACTCTAGCAGTCTTCTCTCCAAACCACGAAGCTCTCGAACCCTCGTCGAACAACCGTATTGAGAGAAAATAGGTCGACTCATTAAAATGAGCAACCCCTCAAATCTCTTAAGTTCTCCTTAACATTAGCAAACCAGACACAAAGGCCTTAGTCGTTTGCTCCCACTTCAAGTGGAATTTAGAAGTGGTTGGAGATCCTTCCGGTTCTCGATGTTCGGTCTTCCACCGATGGCACGTTAGACATTGGTACACCAAGTTTGCAACATCTCTTCTTATGCCAATACATCATAACCAGATCTTTAAGTCTCGAACCATGAATGCACTTAGTCTCGTGACAAAGCACTTCTAGAGATTCAAGCTCCAACTCTCCGTTAACACGCACAACCAAAGTCTTCCTTTCTACCTCGTGTAACCGCCCGCTCGTTTTACCGTACAGGTACGCCTTAACGAGAGTGTTATTTGTGTTTTCTAATTCATTATTTATGCAATTCCTTGTTATTTTAATTGTTATGTGATTATTTGAATTAATATGAAATTAATTGTTTATATTACGTACTTTGAATTTTTAACGTTTAAGTTTGCATGCCCGTAATTTGCTCGATATGTGCCGGAATTCAATTCCGATTTTTGTGAAATTTAGATATGCATGATATATGTTGGTTATGAATGTGTTTTCATGCTCGTTTTAAGTTTTTGGGTTCGTTTTTCAAGGTTTTAAACCTTTGGTATTTGACGAGGGACATGAGGGCCTAACTAGTTTTAGTGTGCCTCGTGTTCCGGAGGCCATAACTGGAGCTCGGGAATTCGGATTCAAATTCCGGAAGAAGCTTCGGACTCGTATCAAAGAAAGGAAACTTTTGAACTTGATTTGGTATTTTTCTAAGCCCGTTTGGACCCCCGTTTTTTTCCCGGACTGAACAACTTGCTGCAAAGTAGCCTTCTTTGACTAGTCTTACACTTGTGGGCCCAATCTAACCATACCTAAGCCTTAACCCTTGGTTTATATGACCATGATTCACCTCTGTCTCTCCCTTACCTGCTGCATTTCGAACCACACACCCCACAAGAGAGGAAAAAGCTACTGATCCAAGAAGAAGAGAAGAGAAGGATTAACCCTCATCCATGCTTTGTGATTTTGGAGCTTGATCTCTTCCATACTTCATCAACTCTTGAAGGAATGTATATTTTTTAATTCTCCCTGATTATATGATGAATTTGATCCATGAATTTCATGCTTTAATTGAGATTTAATATGAGTTTGGGAGATAGCATGAATAGGAAGGGTTAGAGGTCATTTCTTGCTCCTATGCCTTAGCTTGAGTTTGGGACTGATTTGATGCAACTTTGCTGATTATATGAACTTATTTGCTTCCATTCTTGATTTATACTTCATGATAGATGTGTTAGGGTTGTTTTTTCTTTAATAACTTGGTTGAAACCTTGAGTTTTAAGCATGAAAACTGGAATTTCCGGACTGCTCTCCCGGTATGAACTGTTGTCATGTTTTTGGGATGTGTTTGATGAATTCTTGCCTCCAATTTTGTGTATTAATTCATGGTTATGTAGTACACATGTTGCTCTATGAATATTCTCTGTTTTTCCCTGATTTCATGCCCCTTTTCAGCTACATATGTGAGTTAGAACATGACTTATTTTCATTCCTTCCTTACATCGGTTTTGTGTGGCTGTTTTGGTGCTCAAAAGCTGATTATATGAACTTGTTTTGCTTTCTTTTTGATACTTGATACTTGGTAGATATGTTATGGATGAATTTCCTTTGAAACCCTTTGATGAATTGATGAGCTTTGAGCTTGAAAAACTGCTGCAAATCTGCTCCTCTTTCAACCGAACTGATTTCAGGATTTTTGGATTGGTTTGATGATTTATTGAGGTCCATTTCGTGTGAAATTGCATGAACATGAAGTATTTTAGTTGCTTTACATGTTAGCTAAGTGTTCCCTATCTTTTATCCCCTGTTTCAACCCCATATTTGGAGATTATAGCCTGCTTGTTAGGGCCTGAATATGTGATATTTTGGTAGATAATTCATACATGTTATATGTGTCTTTGAGGCCTAAGAAATTCCCTAAGAGCTGCTGCAAATTGCCCTACTTTTGCTTCCAAAAATCGAACTGTTGCGTTTTGTTTCTCTTCATGCCGAAGATCATGACACGGTCGTGTCCTTAATGAACTGTAGCATGACACGACCGTGCTGTGTTCTCGACTTGGGTGTCTGATTTTATTAAATTCGGACACGGCCGTGTCCGTTTCCTTTGTGTTTTAGACATCGTCGTGTCATGTGTCACGGTGGCGCCCCGGGGGAGTTTCTTTAGTCATTTCGTTGCTTTTCTTTGCCTTCTCTCATGCCGTTTGTGACTTGTATGTATTATTAGCTTGATGAATTATGTGTTAACTTATATATTATGGATTTATGGCTTGATTTGTTTGCTCATTTTTGAATTATGATCTCATATGTGAAGTATGCTACTTTAACGTACGTTTATGACTTCGCCTTGCATGATTATTCCTTGTTCCTTATATGATACGAATGCTTTCAGAACATGTTGTATGATATGATATGTTTGTCATATGAAAATTATGAATCCGTTTGATGTGATTTATATGACTTATGATTTGATATGAACTTGTATACATTATATGTTGACTTGTTAAGCTTCACACGCATCACTTGCATTTATACGCATTCACCGAGCGTCAAAATGGTTCATTTTGAGTCTAAGCTTGTCTCTTGTTCTTTGTTTTGCTCTTAGGTCCATTCCGATTGTTGAGGAAGTGATTTGTTAGTCCTCTTTTGGTCCGTTTTATTTGGTTTGGTCGACAAGGTGAGGTTTTCTTGCCATATAGTTATTATGACCTAAAACCTTATTTGCATTTTTAACCCGCATGTGACTTATATATACATATATATAGATATGTGTTTGATACGTATTTTGTAGGATTTGTCCCGTTTGTCATGAGACTTTGAAAAAACGCTTTTATATGTATCGAAGCTCTATTTTCGTTAACTTTGCAAAGGTTTGATAAGAGTGTGTGTGCATAAGCATGATATGACTTGTGTATAAGCTTCGTGTGATAAGTGTAAGTGTAAGTTTGGGCCCCAGAGAAGTGGTATGTGATCTTGGGTCGGCCATGGGGTCGCTGGGCTCTCTTATCAACACGACTGCACATACGGGAGACTTGGCTCAACCTCGGGAGGTCGAGGGGAAAGTGAGTTCTCTTATGCCGACGGGTGCATGTGTCATGGCCCGTCGAAGGAGCGGGCGGGATCCCTCAACTCATGTTATGTATATGTGTGGGGGTTGAGAGGGGCACCTCTCTTCCCCAAACGGTGTAGGGGTGGGACTGATTTATGTTTCGTTTTGTTTTCTCTTCACCTTTTCTTTGGAGTAAGTGGGTTGGAAGTCAAGCTTTCGGATTGGTATGTTTATGCTTTTGGTTAGGGTTGTGAAACGGGGGTGGATTTCTAAACTCTAAAACTTGTTTAATTTTGGCCTTCGGCCTTAAACTTCTTTCTTTATATATCTATTACCATGGTTAAATGTTTTAGAATGCAAAAAAAAAACCACGCCCGGTTCGTAAACCTCTTTCAGCTTTGAATATGCTTTGCTCTTATATATATGTGTGTGTGTGTTAGCCCCCTCACCAGTCTCTAGGACTGACCCTCGTTGTTTCCCTCTTTTTCCCCCTTTGATTTGAGTTTGCAGGTATCCGTTTGGGAGTTGGAGCTAGGCGGTTGCCTTTGAGTCGTGGTTGAGGATAGCTCGAGTCTCACGCATTGTACTTTGTCTTTTTTACACATTTTCCTAATTTTGAAATATGTATAAATTTGCTACTTAGTTATGTCCTGGGATTTAGTTTTGTATATTTGCCTTGCATCTAAAATTGTACAAGTGTTATATGGAGAACAAGATATGTTTTGTGCTAGCCCGCTTTGATTTTTAAATTAATTACTTCTATGATTATGTTTCTTGCGCACTCTAATTAGGGTCTAGACCGCCTAGCTTAGGTTGGATTTTTGTTTGTCACCCATTCGCCATGGCTTGATGCGTGGGCGGAGTTCCCATTTCGTTACACATGTCGGGCTGTGGTGCAGGGGATGTGGTGCCCTTGGCTCCGGGGTGTTACATCCTTGCATGGTATCAGAGCTCTTGGTTGCAAAACCGGAGCTCTTGTGTCGTGTCGGGTTTATCTAGGTCGTTTGGCTTAGGATTACGTGTTTGTTTGCATTCACTACATCGCTTATGTGAATTATTTGATATTAATTGTATTAATCGTTCACATGAACATGCACTAAAAACCCCCGCATGCATCGATATCTTCTTGGAATGGTATTTTATTTCAGGATATACCTTCGACATCAACAAGTATTACCGGGGAAAAGAACATGAGAGATAGGTATATTCGGGCTACAAGGGGCTTAGGGATTTTGATCTTCGAAAGCGATTGGAAATGAGGATATCAAGGCCACGTTCTAGGTGATCAAGAGAATGGAGTTGAGATTTGAGGAGTCCGAGAAGAATTCTTATGAGGGAGTTCTATTCGAGGATTTTGTTACAAGCACCTCCCTTCCAAGTTCGATGATAGGAAGATGTCAACTAGAAGAATGTAAGAAGATGGATGATTTCATATAAGGGTTTGAAAGATTGGGTACCTTCGAGGACTATCCTAGAGTTTGGAATTATTTGCAAGCAAGTAGGCATGGAATTCGACCAAACTTTCGAATTCCAAGAGTATGTGCATGATCTGAGGATGCAATACACAAGGGCTATGAACGAATGGGTAATCAATAGATGCAGTCTCACCATTACTTATGTGAAGAAAAGACCGGTTTGGGGTTCGAAGATTAACTAAGGAATCCAAACTTCAAGAATTCTCGATAGGTTTCAAGATGTCAACAACGTCAGAAAAAGGAGATTTCAATGCTGAGGTGGAAAGATTAAATTAAGAAAAATTCCCTAAAATTCAAGAGTTCAACGATGTCGAGTATAGGAAGATTCCATTATCAAAGATGGATTTAATATCCCTTCACCAGAAGTAATTTAATATTCACATTGTAGAAATTCGAATCACATGGAAGGAGGAAATTGAAGATTTTAATGAGGTTACCAATATCAACCAAGGAAGGATTCCAATACTGAAGGTGGGAGAATGAGTCAAGTACCGAGAAATTTAAGGTATGATGAAAGCTAACCAAAGAACAAGAATTTGAGATCTTCAAAGAACTTCATGGTTGCAAGATCCCGGTTAAAGCACAAGATGATTCTCTCGAAAAGCAAGAAATTGACACCGAATTCAACACTACTACTATGGTGAACGGTACATGAAGCATTCATTGCATCACATATCATGCATATTTTAATATCGGGGAAACCCACGTGTTTATTCCCTTATTCCTTGTTCTTCGGTGGTTCTTGGTTACACTTGTTATGTAATTGCTTTCCTTCTTGTCCTTGCTTACTGTGTGTTTCTTTCCCTTCTTGGTTCTTGTTTGTAGTGTGCTTCCTTTCCTTCCTAGTTGTGCTTGTTACGTATTTCTTTTCCTTTCTAGCTCTTACTCATTATGTGCTTTACTTTCTTTTGGTGTGAACTCTCTTTTGAAGAGATTTTTGTGGTGTGGAGTGTTCGTGAGTGTTTGGTGAGTTGTGAGGGTCGAGCTGCTTTCGGTGGGATTGTTTAAAGGAGTTTTGCTCTTGTTGCAGTTGGCGGTTGTTTTCAGAAGGTCCGCCAGGGACTCAACGATATTTTCGGGTAATAGATTGAAGGCTAACCCGTTGATATTCCTCGTAGAAGAACCGAGGATTACCTCAGAGTAAGAGGTATGCTTCTGAGTGGGAAGAGGCGGTTGAAGAGAGTTACCCACGCTATCGGCTTTTGCCAAACCGGAGGTACAAAAGGTTACCTTGTTTGCAACCGAGGCACTAAGGAAGGCCTTTGTTGTTTGTTGTTTGTTGCTTGTAGAAGAACGGTAGCCTAAGCCTTAAGGAGTGCAAGGTCATAAGTTTGTCCCGCTCTTAGTTTGAAGTTGTTTGAAGTTCTGGGAAAACTGGTTGTAATGGCATAAGAAAGACGTTATGGACTTTGTGTAGTCATGTCTATGTGCCGACGATCGAGAGTTCTCAAACTACTCCCTAATCTTTATTTGGGAAGTGGGGGCGAACGACTAGGACTTTGTGTCCGGTTCGCTATTTGAGGAGATAGGGTCTCGAGAAGTTTGAGATCAGGGTGGCGCAGCGGAAGTGTGGAGTTGGGTTGTCTTTGGTGTAGCACCTGCAATGATAGGCACCACATCCCCCGCACTACAAGTCTAGTCCACGCATCAAATTGACGATCCAGCATGAACCGGACTCATAGCGAACGGGTGACAAAATAAAAACAACTCCCTGGCTAGGCGGAATATAACCATGTACCAATTAATTCAACAAACTGACGAGTGCAATACGGAAGCAATGATACCAACAATAAAATTCAGTAATGGCTACAAGCCCAACAATTCCAATACATAAATTAAAATTATCATGCATCCTAACAACGGGATCAACTACGCATGCAACCTGTCCCGAATCAATAATCAACAATAATTCATAATTGGCACACAGGCCCAAATACATAAAGGGATTTCCATTAAATCATACAATGTAAAATGTGGCTCGAAGTGACTCGATAAGGAAAATAAAACTCGACCTCCGCCTAACAAGACCTACAAGAACTGAAAAGTGGAGAAGGAAGGGTCAGTCTCTAGAAGATTGAGTGAACAGGAGCTATGCATATATAGAAAGACGCACATGTAAGTCATAAATCCTGAGCAAAGTTTTAAATGAAATTAGTTCCTGAGAAGGGTAAGAAAAGGTCTAGCTATGCTCGGACTTTACGACTAATTCATATTAAAATCTTTAAATCCATAATTCATGAATAATCATAATGGCTCGGCGAGTGAGCGTGCATAATTCTCCAACCAAACTCCGACCGTGTACAATGAACATAACATAATACTTTGAATAAGTCATCATGCAATACATAATTATACATGCGAGACATATACATGAGATATAAGCGTTTGGGCAATCCGTGTCCCGGCCTTCCCGCACGGTGCCTGACATTAATCATAATACATGAACATGATCATAAAGCATTTTCCAACCTTCTCCCTCCGTAATGGTCGGGCTTGCAGACCCGAACCATTTAATAATAACAACATCGAGACGGGGGCTCATGACTCCTACCCGCTACTTCGATGGGTTAACCATCGGCTCAAGAATAACTCACCTTCCACACTATACGGTCGCGTGAGAGATTCTCAATGAGTACTTTGTGCAATGGCTTAGCTATACGTCGGCCCAATGCCGAATCGGTCTCCATTCATATATTTCCTCGGGGCCCAATAACATGTACATGATCAATGTGCATAATCTAGCCAAAACATTCAAGTCATGAGTAATAATAATTCATTTCATAATTCATGAGGAAACATTTACTCGATGACTCCACATAAGGGTTTTGGCCAAAAATTGTCACATAAGGTTATAGGGTTTGCTACATAGCTAGAACAAAAATACCCTCACCTGACAAGAGACAATACAAGAGCAAGAGCTATGCCGGTGACTATTGGATCATGATATCTCCACCCTGGAGATGAGCTGTACAAGAAAGAGAACTATGTGTACTCTTGAGATAAGACTCGATAACATACAAAATAGAAAGCAAGACAATGCTTATGAAGTGGTGTTTGTGTCATAACATAATTCAATATGAAATGAAGCATAGGAATTTCATGGAATGGTGTGATCGTGTTAATATGCTCAATTACTCAGAATAATTCAATTCATGTATCAAGCACGGATTCAAACAATCAAACTTAAGCAAGTAAAGACCAAGGAGTGTCAAATAAGATCATAATTATCAATTAAGCAAGCATATAATTCATATAAGTCACATACGGGAGCCAAGGAAGTGAAAGGAATGCAATATGAGGGGTATTGGTGAAGATTGGCAAAAAGGGACAATTTTCTGAAATGCGCAAGCTGCGGTAAAACAAGAATATCTTAAGTTATAAAAGTTGAAATTGGATTTTGTTTGTTGGATATAAAACTAGACAAACAGACCTTTAAAATGATATATGGTTCGTTTTTTGATTCAAAGTGAGGAGTAAACGACGTAGGTCCGAAGTTGAAGGAGTGCAGATTTCCGGAAAAGTGGTGACACCAAATTAAAATGATTATAACTCACAAAATAGAAATTATATTGAGCTAATTCCAATTTCAAAGTATTCTAGACGTCAATAGGTTTCCGTGGGTTCAAAAATCAGGTCAATCCAAGTTCGTATGAGGGAGAAACGCCCATTTGTCTAAAAGCAGAAACGGGAGTTTGAAAAGGCTCGGATGAGGCAGTAGCTTTGTACACGGGCGTTTGGTGAATGAACTAAGAACCCAAACGCCCGTTTGGGTATGTTCTATCCGAAAAATGAGCAGGGGATCTGATCTGGCTCGAACGAAAGGCTCCAAAATCGTCCCAAAACATCAACCCAACCAAAATTACTCACAATTACATCAAAACACAAGATATAACACACAAAATACACATTAAAACAAGTATTAATCCACAAGCCCACATCAACACACACACATAAACATACACACACACATCAACTAATTCTTGAAATAAAATCATAGATCCTAACATATATTAGTATAATTTCATCAAGGAATAAGAATTTAAACTTAAATCATGTCAATCTCTAACAAAACACACATTCACACACATGAATACACACACACACATACATATATATATATATATATATATATATATATATATCTATTTACACACCTTGGGATGGGATGAGGAAGATGAAGGAATGAAATGATGGAGATGAAGAAGATGATGATGATTGCTTGGCTTCCCCTTCTCTTCCTCTTGCATAAATCGATTGGAGTGTGTGTGTGTGAAGAGATTGAGAGCAAGTGTGTGTTTATAGTGTGTTAGAGATTTAGTGTGTGTGTGAGAGTTCTTGTGTGATAATGTAAATATGATATAATGTATGTAATATATTGTATATATGATATATTAGTCAAAGATATATTTGTATGTTTATGTATGTATAAAGTAAGATATTATGTATATTATATCTATATAATTTCTTAGTGCTCCATTTATATATACATATATAATGCATGTGTGAGTGTATTAGTATAGAAAGATTATGTATACATGTATATAATTCATGTTTCATGAATAAATGCATAAGGAAATGGAAATATTATTCTTATGAAATTAGTTTAAGTTTATGTAGGTATGTATATATATATATATGAAAATATGTTATGAAATGAAATGTATAAATTATGCATATGTTGAGAATTGAAATTTCATTTAAAAATGATCACATAAACAATTAGGCAATTATTCACATAATTCACATAAACATATTATTCAAATAAGCATGTAAAGGAATTCTAACTCTCAAAACTCACACGTGTGGCACGCGTACCTGTACGACGAAAACACGGGGAGTTACAACCTCTCCCCCTTGAGAAGGACCTGTCCTCAGGTCCAATGCCTCAAGTTCTGGACTCTAAGCACAACTTCTCCGTGTTCATCCCACGCGGGTTCGCGACTCCCCGTCAGGAATTAGTTCATAAAAGGTCTTCAAGCAACAATAGGTCTTGACTCGTCGTAGAGAAGATTCGTCCTCGAACACAATCCGGTGTTTATTGAAACTCATCCTGCGAATCATCCACGGCCCTTATCTCCCCGCTATCTAAACCCTCGAAAATATAAACTACCGCTAGAACAAGTTGAACAAGTAGTAAACAACGATGAGAGAACCCCGTCTCTCAAACAAACAATGAGAGAACCCCGTCTCTCAAACAAACAGCGAGAGAACCCTGTCTCTTAAACATGAAAAGGGAAAACCCCCAAAATAAAAATAAACAAGCAATCACACAAGGAACAGGTAAGAACATCAAAAACACCGAGTATCATACAAAAACAATTAATACAATTAGTGATTAAGGCATATAACATCATGAGATTGTTCAAATTAAAGTTGCATGTATGCATATGCCATGAATGTTCGATGTATCTTTCACCGAAGTAATAAAATTGATGATTATGCTCTTATTGCCCGTGCCAATGCATCCGTTGGGTTGTTTTCTTCAGTTCCTTCTTTTTATCCTTATACACATGCCCAGTCATCAATCCATCCCATCTTTCAAGTAACTTGGTCTCGATTCCTTTTCCTCTCTTTACACTCCCAAATTCTTAAGTGGTCTCTTTGTCTAACCCGATCAACTCGTTTTTCCTAACGAGTCATGTTTGCCTTTCCTAGTTGTTCGAACCACTCTTCCAGGAAATTCAAATTACAATCTCTAACTCTCCATGGCGAGTTCTATCCCCTCTATCTCAGAAACTTGAGCTCATTTCTACTAACCCAGGTTATGGTTTATTTCCTTAAAATGTCCTCGGCTCTTCACGAAGAAACGACCAACGAACCGGAATCTGACTCATTCACGTTATCGCACCTCGTAGATATCCACTTTTCAACACTCGGTTGAATTGACTCTCACTTTCCATCACGGAATATGGTGATCCGATCGGCTTCTCTATCCATTCCTCTTCATCATTTCTGTAATTCCTTCGTCTCCATTAACTCGGAAATTGAAATTCACAATATAACTCATCCTTTTCCACCTTTGGGAGATTGAGTTGGTACGCCACCAACATAAGAGATCGATAACTTTGGTTTTTTCCCATTGAGCACACTTTTCCTTCTTATCAACACGGCCTCCAACAACTCTTGAAGCTTTAATTCTCTCGGCCTTATTCGTTCCTCGATTACTAAAATTTACAAATTTGATAGGATTCCGTAATTATCAATTCTTGTATTTCTGTTGTTCTCGCTAGATGTACTCCTTCATCCTCAACCGGAGATTTAGATTTACTCTTTTGTCGCTCTCTCCCCCTTAAGAATTTCTTTCCTGGCTCGCTAAACTTGGTCTATCATGTAACACCCCAAACGGAGAAGTGCCACATACCCCGCACTATGACCCAGACCCGGGACATGAAATGAAAGTCCATGCCCGAATCCGAATCAGAGCGAACGGGAGACTAACTCACACACTAGGCTAGGCGGATCTAACTTGACCAAAACTCAGAGTGCGGAAGCAATTAAAACAAAACATGCAAAGCAGGTGACGGGTTCAACTAGCATAGATACCTAATCCCGAATATCGACATACATAATCCAACATAATAAACAACATAAATATCATCAATATCTAGTAACAACCAAATACTAGTTTGCTAACCCCATACGGGTTGAAGTCTAAATAGAACATAAACATAATCTGCAAATGTGAAACATAAATACATAAAATAAGTAGAGTATGCGATAAATGCATCCTAACACCTACTAGACTGACAAGTGTGACTCAGAAGACTCACTTCCGCCTAGCTCAAGCCAAAAGAACCTGCAACTAAAAGATAAAATGAGGTGTCAGTCAACTGACTGAGTGAGGGGGCTAACGCACACCCACAATATATATATAGAGCACAACACATATCATAAGGGTGGACTCATGAACCGGGATTAGGGTTTTGCACGCCAAAACAGTTGAAATACCCAAAATAGTATAAGTTTGGAAAACCATTTAGAGAAACCTATCCCGTTTCACAAATCCCAGACATTCATAACATATACCCGGCGAGTACGGGCTTCCAACCTTTACTCCTCATAACTGAACAGAACATAAAGCAGAATCAATCCATCCTCTACTCCAATGATGGAAGAGCCACGCGTTGGCCCTAACCATCAATAACATACATACAAACCCTCAAGGGGTAGCGAACCCACAAGAGTCCTCCCCGGCTGTACACCGAAGGCTCAAGATATCACGCCTCCCTCATCGCCCTAAGGTCGCGCAATGATATCTCAAATGGAACTAGCACAGTGGCTTATCCGACGGCCCTATGCCGTGCCGGTCTCCACTCGTACCAGCTCCTGGATCCACATAACATAACATAACATATACCAACTTTCATGGCAATCTCGCTACATAATCATAACATAACTTAACTTTCCGAAACAGCTTACATATGCTTTCATATCTAATTTTCCAAAACAGAGTTGTTTCACAAGGTCATAAACATATCATATCCAACACATACTTATATAATAGATATACTCGCATGCAGGGGTTGAAATCAGCATATTAAGGTCATAGGTCGCATAACTATACAAAATCCTAAACCTCACCTCGTGAAAGTAGAGTCTGAGAGTGTGAAGGGCCAAACACTCTAAACCTCGGGCCCACCGGCACCACCAAACTCTGTGGCAAGACATACAAAAGCCCAGACTTAAACTCTATATGAACCAAGTAAGACGCACGGCGTACCAAGAGATGTATGATATGGAAAATGGGATGAAGTGTTCACATAGGTCACATAGCATAACATAGGATAAGCTTTCATACGAAATTATTTAATTAAAATGAAGTATTAAAGTTTAGAACATAAATTAAAGTCATATTATTAATATTTAAAATAATGCATTTTAACATTAAAGTAAAGCTTGTGTTTGATGAACGAAATAAATTAATAATAAATATAAAAAAAGGAAGAAGAAATCGAGACTCATTTCCATATCAAATTCATTTCAAAACTTAATATTTAATACACACACAGATCAAATTAATCGATGATTATACTAGGTAGTGGCGGCATTCACAAAACTTAAATTCAAGAATCACATTATCCAATTTAATGAAAAGGAAGCAAGTGGTCACTTGGGGCCTTGGGGATAATTGTACTTCCATGCACAAGCTAAAGCCAACACATTTCTGCATAAGTTTTCAAGGTGTTTTAATGTTTTCCCAATCTCAAAACCAAGCAACAACTGTCACGGTTTTCAATGCTCATCTAACGCAGCAAAGGAACGAAATGAGATAATCAGCTATGCTATTCCTTTTGTGTGTCCCACATTAATTGATGCATGTATTAATAATTGAAATGTTGGGAATTCAACATCTAATTCAAAGAATGAAGGCAGCAAGGTGGCGGACGGACACAGGGGTTCACCCACCCAAATCAAACAATCATTACACCTATTATTAATTTATGAAATGTTGGCATGCAAGACAATGAAATACAACAACTCATACCAAAATTCAAAGGAAGGAAATGCCGCGTGGGGTCAAGCTACCCAAAATTCATTCCAGCAACAGTACGACTCTTAAATGGTTTGAGGGAAAAAGTTTGACTTTTAATTCCATCTTGTTACTGAATGTGTACTGCAAAGTTTAATTAATTCCAAGCAAAGGGGCACGGTTTCCTAGATACAAACACGCTGCAAATTGTTCCATTTTTCTTCGTACACTTGACAGCATTTTAAATTCAAAAGCACCAAATTGAATGTTGAAGTCTGTTCTAAAGTAATCATTTCAACCATTAATTGTTAAATGTGTTGCACCTTAATTCGATAGTTCCTATTCCCCATTAGCCTTGATTAAATATGTTCCCACCGAAAATCATTTCTGTACGCATAATTTGAGGTTTGTAACAGCACGAAGACTATGATGGCAACAATTAAATTTCCAGCCAACGAGACTCACGGAACCAACAAAAAGACGGGCAACAGGGCATAAATTCTAGTCTAATATAATTACTTAACATATATACCAACAAGCTTGCTCAAATAATTCAAGATCTCATCATTCAAGTTCATACCAACAAATTTCATGCTCCAATCCAAAAATAGAAATGAAATAATCCTTAAAAGAGATCCAAAGCTTACCTTGTCTTGTGAAGGAGTGAGAATTCAAGGAATATGAGCTCTTAGAATGAAAGATGGTTCAAGTCTTGATATTCTCTTGAAATTTCTCCATGATTCTCTTGGAAGCTAACTTGTGTGGTTTGAAATGAAATGAAAAGGGAATAAAGCTATTTATATGGTGGCTAAAGTTTTAGGTCAAGATTAGGGTTTCCAAGATAAAATGTGGGGCTAAAGGCTTGAATAGGATTTGGGCTCAAATAAATGACTTTCGGCCCAATAAGTCCAAATTGAAAGGTTTAAAGTCTAAATGGTTTCCGAAAAATATAAAATAAATTCCGTTGGACCCGAATCACCGATTCAAGTCCAATAGTGGTGTCGAAATTCGAATTCGAATTCCCGAGCCCATATTGGTCCCGAATGACCCGCACTCACCTAATTCAAGTTAGGCCCAAAACACACAAATAGGTCCAAGTCCTATTTAAATCCAATTCCAACAATTAATTTAAATTCATCCAAGTTCCATTCCCAAGTTGTCATGCAAGAATTCTTATTTTACTATTTTGGATTTTAGTCAATTAAGTCACACTTTCAATCAAAGTTTGGAATTAAACACATACAAGAGAATTAAATCACATAAGTGCGTAAAGTAAACTCTCTCGTGGCGCATACTTGCACGATTTATCGGACGGGGCGTCACAATCTCCCCCCCTTAGGAGAACCTGGTCCCCAGGTTCGCTGCTCGGCTTCAAACAAACCCGATCACAACTTCTTCATTGCCTCATTTATCTCCCAAGTTGGTTCCTTCGGTTTCTATCCTTCCCGCAATCCCGATCTTGAATCTCGTCCGGATATCTCACATCCATCCAGCCCGAAGTAAAAGGTAATTCTTCTATCGTAAAAGCAGCCGTCCCTTTGATGTGGGACCAACGTCTCTTCAAGGACGTCCCGTTCTTACTTCTTATAATCCGTAGTCGTCGACGTGCATCACAAACAAGACACATCCGTTAGGTATTTCGAACTCGGTCGGTCATTCTCATGATCGGATAGCTGCAACTGCACCCAACCTCGATGTCGTCTCAAACTCGCCACTTGCAACCCGTAGTCAAAACAACACTTAGCGCAACCACAACAAACAAGAGAGAATCCCATCTCCCAGCACGTAAGTGAGAGAGCCTCGTCTCTCGAACACAGAAAGCGAGAGAACCCCGACTCTCGATCACACAAGAGAGAACCCCGTCTCTCAAGCAAATAATTGAGAGAACCCCGTCTCTCAACCTAAGTTGGGCAGCTTCCAGCATCTTCCAACATTCTAGTTCAAGAAATTCCAGCATCTCTCAAACCCCTAAATTCAAGAGAATCCAGCATCTCCCGAATATCTAAGTACAAGAGAATCCAACATCTCTCGTGCACAAAGTTTAGAAAGAATCCAGCATCTTTCTACCACATAAGTAGAGAATTCTGTGACTCTCTAACACATAAATCGAGAGGATTAACATCTCCCAAGCACGTAAATAGAGAGAATCAAATCTTCCCCACACTGAGAACGAGAGATCCCGACATCTCTCTAGCACAAAAATACAATTATTCGAAGCACTTGTGCCTAGGCACATCAAAGTAGCAGAGTTGAAAATTACAACAATCAACGCATATCATAATTAACAAGTATATCACATAACAATAAGAGTCAAATAAACGATGTATGTATGTTCGTGCTATGAATGTTTATTATACCTCCCACTGCGGCATTCTGATCAACCTCTGCTGCTTCATCCTTTCCATCAAGAGCATATGCACGAGCCTGAACAGCTGGCCTCCTCTTCGGACAGGTGCCCATCATGTGATCAGCAGAACCACACACCACGCATCTACCCAAATACCTCCAACACTTCTCCAATGGATGAGAACCCTGACAGTGAGAGCAACGGGCCTGAGCTGGGGCCGGTAAAGCTGGAGGTGCTGCGGGTGTAGCAGTTCGGGGCTTCTTGTTGATAAAGCCCTGTGGACGGCAAGCTGGTGTAGAAGTAGTAGAATCATGAGTAGCGGGCTTCTTGCCCGAATCGGAACCCGAACCATGCCCCGAAGAGAATGATGGGGGCCCCAACCTCCGTCTCTGAGCCTCGACCTGAATAGCCCTCTTGGTAACCTCATCCCAAGTGCTAACATCGACAGCCTGAAGAGCTCTCTGAATATCCTCTCGAAGCCCATGAAGAAAGTGACGGGCTCTATGTGTTGGAAAACACGAATCAGAAAGCAGCGGAATTTAAAATTTTTCCAACAAAAGGATCTTGAACTCGCAATCGTGTATCCAAATTCGTAAAGATAGAAAACTTACTTTTCTTTTATTCTTTCTTGAAGCGTTTCAAGCCACCCAAGAACGCTCTTCTCGCGGCTTGACAACCCGTCCCTCGAAAGTCTCTTTCTACTTCAGAATCCATTGTCGGGATAGCAATCCACACAAACCTAGATTCAATTCATGTTAGAGATGTTCTTAACAATATAACATAAAGAAAGAAACATGAAACGAGAAAAGCAGGATTGAAACTCCCTTCGAAAACCAGTTTTGCGAAAGTAGAAAACTGCCAGTCACAAAACCCTCGTGAAAAAATTCATCCTTCAGGATATTGACGAACGGTTTTCGCCATCTTCTTTGGTTCGATTTTTTCATTCGCTTCACGTCGGGTTCAGAATCGTTTCATCATCCCTTCTGATCGTTTTGCTTAATCCCCACTTTTGGTAAAGCTCGAATCTTCAAAACTTCTAACTTGAAGTCTCTAGAGATAGTCCACCAACTTGGCTACAATCTAACTAGTAAGGATGCTAGTTCTCTAGTTAGTGTTTAGGCTTAACCTAGGGTTTTATTTTATCTTGGAGAAAGGAAGGTGTTCAACACATGAACCAAGAATTGTCTATTAGCTCTAAAGGGGAGCATGAGCTCCCCTATATATAAGAAAGGGGAGGGACGAAATTCCTAGTCCTTAATGGGCTAGGATTTTGGTCTCTCTCTCTCCTATTACTTGATCATCAAGTATTTTCCAACTTTGACTTTGAATTCTAATTCAAATCAACTTTTAAGAGAGCTAAAAATATCCAAACTATTTTTGGATAATTTTATACTTTATTTATTATAAAATAAATAACTTATTTTATCTAATTAATTAATTCATAATTAATTAACTAGATTATTTTCTCCAAAATAAGACTTTCTTTTTAATTCAAAATTAAACCAAAGTCTATTAAATAATTAACACATTTAATTATTTAATACATATATATACAATATATATATTCACACGTGTGTGACACGTGTCACAGTGACACGTGTCACAGTGACACGTGTCACTCACGTGAGCCACACGTGTGATTTCACACGTGTGGAACCCTCTTGGCCCGATTAACTCGTTTAATCATTTTTAAGCCTCAACTCATGTAACCAAGTTGTTGTGTGTGACCCTCTAGGTTCTCAATTCAATTAGCAGTGACCCTAATTAATTAATTCACTAATTAATTAATCAGTCCACAGATTAAACGACCATAGTCTAGCAACAGGTGTTTAACCCCTAGCTGAATTGGAATGTTCGGATTCGACAGAACCTTTAAGTCATTGATTAATGTGAGATACAATCCTCCTACTTACTATCTCTCAACCAAGATCTAGGGCAAGGGAATAATCAGAACCCTAATAATCCGGTCTTAAAGCTAAGTGCATTTCATATCCATTTGATCTCAATCCAAGAAACCCTTTTCTTGATGTCTTGATCTACTGCCTTGGCCAAGGACTCCATATGGCATATGAATGACTTACACAATAAGAGATCACCTTGCATATGCAAGTGTAGGTCCTTTCTTGATTCTCATTCACTTTCATGAATCACTTGTGCAGCCCCAGCATAAGCCTTGAATCAGTTGTCTAAGGCGACACCCTTTAAAGCTTATACCAAAGACTACAGAGTTAATTCATAAAGTGACAAGGAACCTCAAGTCTAAGGATCAATTAATCACATCAATGACTCGTGAGATATTTCCTAATCTGGAAGTTTCCATTTCCTGAAATAGAAACTTCCTTTCCCATTTAGGAATGTTCTCACACGGGGCACCTCAGTGAACTTACTTATTAAAGTAAGCACCCTCATGTATCACGCACGTATCAACTATACACTTTGCACCTCCATGAAACAAGGTGGTCCTTCTTAAGGGCGTGATCCCACAAGCAAGCCTTAGAGGAGTCAGGTTGACACTCCCACTGTCTGTAGGACTCATCGGCTTGGAGTATTTTACTAATCATGACTTATGTGATATAGGGCTCGTTTCATGAACCATTTCACCTAAATGGTAGAGTCCTAAAGTCATCAGGATTAGGGGAGTTCTCATACATGCACACATAATGGAAACACTCAAAACACGTATTGGCATATAAAGAAGTGTTTGCCTATGATCAATCGTATATTATTCAAAGATTGTCTGTGATACAAGAAAAGTCCCAAAGCAGATTACGTCGAATCGGCTTTCTAGGGCACTATTCCTAGCACTATGTACATCGATATCAGTGATGTGGGTAGCATAGGGAGCAAGTCTCTCAAACTCCAGAATGTAGTCCTCAACAGATCTGGATCCCTGCTTCAGCTCAGAGAACTCCTGAAGTCTGCGCTCTCGTGCACTATGAGGTATATACTTCTCGTGGAACTCATGCACAAAAGTCTCCCAAGTGAACTCCATACCACTCCTCTCAAGTCTAGATCGAACTCCCTTGAGCCAGTTAGCTGCCTGTCCCTGAATGAATCGAGCAGTACAAATAGCCCTGTCCTGAGAACTCCCTGGGCAAATCTCCCAAATACCACTGATCTCAGCTAACCACTCCTCAGCCTTAATATCATCTCCTCCAAACCACTTAGGAGGGTTGTTGTTCCGAAACTCCCTATACACAGCTGAGATAGTACCATCCTGACCATCAACCGGTGGTGTCTGCTGTCTCTGATTCTGTTGTAACTGATTGAGTAGTGCCTGAACAATGTTCTCCGCATTCAGTGGTGGTGGCGGAGGCGGATTAGGCGCATCAGGTGAAGCCTCTCGGTCACGGCGTCTAGGAGGCATCCTGAAGATCTCAACAATTCCAGTACAGGTATATGCATGTCGGTCAGTAAATGCTCATGTCACATAATAAATCAATCATCAACATCAAAGGCAAGTAATGTTTCACATTATATAAATTCAGCCAAATGATGAAAATTCAAATGTATAGCTTATCGAAATGAGAGGTTCATGCACATATAACCACATTGTCCTATGCCGTACAACCTAGACAGACTCAACACGACTCGAGAGCTCGGTTTTGCAACCTAGAGCTCTGATACCACTTAAGGATGTAACACCCCAAACGGAGAAGTGCCACATACCCCGCACTATGACCCAGACCCGGGACATGAAATGAAAGTCCATGCCCGAATCCGAATCAGAGCGAACGGGAGACTAACTCACACACTATGCTAGGCGGATCTAACTTGACCAAAACTCAGAGTGCGGAAGCAATTAAAACAAAACATGCAAAGCAGGTGACGGGTTCAACTAGCATAGATACCTAATCCCGAATATCGACATACATAATCCAACATAATAAACAACATAAATATCATCAATATCTAGTAACAACCAAATACTAGTTTGCTAACCCCATACGGGTTGAAGTCTAAATAGAACATAAACATAATCTGCAAATGTGAAACATAAATACATAAAATAAGTAGAGTATGCGATAAATGCATCCTAACACCTACTAGACTGACAAGTGTGACTCAGAAGACTCACTTCCGCCTAGCTCAAGCCAAAAGAACCTGCAACTAAAAGATAAAATGAGGTGTCAGTCAACTGACTGAGTGAGGGGGCTAACGCACACCCACAATATATATATAGAGCACAACACATATCATAAGGGTGGACTCATGAACCGGGATTAGGGTTTTGCACGCCAAAACAGTTGAAATACCCAAAATAGTATAAGTTTGGAAAACCATTTAGAGAAACCTATCCCGTTTCACAAATCCCAGACATTCATAACATATACCCGGCGAGTACGGGCTTCCAACCTTTACTCCTCATAACTGAACAGAACATAAAGCAGAATCAATCCATCCTCTACTCCAATGATGGAAGAGCCACGCGTTGGCCCTAACCATCAATAACATACATACAAACCCTCAAGGGGTAGCGAACCCACAAGAGTCCTCCCCGGCTGTACACCGAAGGCTCAAGATATCACGCCTCCCTCATCGCCCTAAGGTCGCGCAATGATATCTCAAATGGAACTAGCACAGTGGCTTATCCGACGGCCCTATGCCGTGCCGGTCTCCACTCGTACCAGCTCCTGGATCCACATAACATAACATAACATATACCAACTTTCATGGCAATCTCGCTACATAATCATAACATAACTTAACTTTCCGAAACAGCTTACATATGCTTTCATATCTAATTTTCCAAAACAGAGTTGTTTCACAAGGTCATAAACATATCATATCCAACACATACTTATATAATAGATATACTCGCATGCAGGGGTTGAAATCAGCATATTAAGGTCATAGGTCGCATAACTATACAAAATCCTAAACCTCACCTCGTGAAAGTAGAGTCTGAGAGTGTGAAGGGCCAAACACTCTAAACCTCGGGCCCACCGGCACCACCAAACTCTGTGGCAAGACATACAAAAGCCCAGACTTAAACTCTATATGAACCAAGTAAGACGCACGGCGTACCAAGAGATGTATGATATGGAAAATGGGATGAAGTGTTCACATAGGTCACATAGCATAACATAGGATAAGCTTTCATACGAAATTATTTAATTAAAATGAAGTATTAAAGTTTAGAACATAAATTAAAGTCATATTATTAATATTTAAAATAATGCATTTTAACATTAAAGTAAAGCTTGTGTTTGATGAACGAAATAAATTAATAATAAATATAAAAAAAGGAAGAAGAAATCGAGACTCATTTCCATATCAAATTCATTTCAAAACTTAATATTTAATACACACACAGATCAAATTAATCGATGATTATACTAGGTAGTGGCGGCATTCACAAAACTTAAATTCAAGAATCACATTATCCAATTTAATGAAAAGGAAGCAAGTGGTCACTTGGGGCCTTGGGGATAATTGTACTTCCATGCACAAGCTAAAGCCAACACATTTCTGCATAAGTTTTCAAGGTGTTTTAATGTTTTCCCAATCTCAAAACCAAGCAACAACTGTCACGGTTTTCAATGCTCATCTAACGCAGCAAAGGAACGAAATGAGATAATCAGCTATGCTATTCCTTTTGTGTGTCCCACATTAATTGATGCATGTATTAATAATTGAAATGTTGGGAATTCAACATCTAATTCAAAGAATGAAGGCAGCAAGGTGGCGGACGGACACAGGGGTTCACCCACCCAAATCAAACAATCATTACACCTATTATTAATTTATGAAATGTTGGCATGCAAGACAATGAAATACAACAACTCATACCAAAATTCAAAGGAAGGAAATGCCGCGTGGGGTCAAGCTACCCAAAATTCATTCCAGCAACAGTACGACTCTTAAATGGTTTGAGGGAAAAAGTTTGACTTTTAATTCCATCTTGTTACTGAATGTGTACTGCAAAGTTTAATTAATTCCAAGCAAAGGGGCACGGTTTCCTAGATACAAACACGCTGCAAATTGTTCCATTTTTCTTCGTACACTTGACAGCATTTTAAATTCAAAAGCACCAAATTGAATGTTGAAGTCTGTTCTAAAGTAATCATTTCAACCATTAATTGTTAAATGTGTTGCACCTTAATTCGATAGTTCCTATTCCCCATTAGCCTTGATTAAATATGTTCCCACCGAAAATCATTTCTGTACGCATAATTTGAGGTTTGTAACAGCACGAAGACTATGATGGCAACAATTAAATTTCCAGCCAACGAGACTCACGGAACCAACAAAAAGACGGGCAACAGGGCATAAATTCTAGTCTAATATAATTACTTAACATATATACCAACAAGCTTGCTCAAATAATTCAAGATCTCATCATTCAAGTTCATACCAACAAATTTCATGCTCCAATCCAAAAATAGAAATGAAATAATCCTTAAAAGAGATCCAAAGCTTACCTTGTCTTGTGAAGGAGTGAGAATTCAAGGAATATGAGCTCTTAGAATGAAAGATGGTTCAAGTCTTGATATTCTCTTGAAATTTCTCCATGATTCTCTTGGAAGCTAACTTGTGTGGTTTGAAATGAAATGAAAAGGGAATAAAGCTATTTATATGGTGGCTAAAGTTTTAGGTCAAGATTAGGGTTTCCAAGATAAAATGTGGGGCTAAAGGCTTGAATAGGATTTGGGCTCAAATAAATGACTTTCGGCCCAATAAGTCCAAATTGAAAGGTTTAAAGTCTAAATGGTTTCCGAAAAATATAAAATAAATTCCGTTGGACCCGAATCACCGATTCAAGTCCAATAGTGGTGTCGAAATTCGAATTCGAATTCCCGAGCCCATATTGGTCCCGAATGACCCGCACTCACCTAATTCAAGTTAGGCCCAAAACACACAAATAGGTCCAAGTCCTATTTAAATCCAATTCCAACAATTAATTTAAATTCATCCAAGTTCCATTCCCAAGTTGTCATGCAAGAATTCTTATTTTACTATTTTGGATTTTAGTCAATTAAGTCACACTTTCAATCAAAGTTTGGAATTAAACACATACAAGAGAATTAAATCACATAAGTGCGTAAAGTAAACTCTCTCGTGGCGCATACTTGCACGATTTATCGGACGGGGCGTCACATATCATTTCTTCAACCTGAAATTCTTGACTTCTTAAATTCCTCTTTTCACAGAATGATTGATTCCCGTTATGTGGTGTGCTCGGTACTCTTGCTCACATTCACTTTGAAGGGATTTCGTTAGGGTGGCAACCATAGTTCTTGCTTTTCCAGTTTCTACTTCGATCTCCCCAACTTCCAAATTTTCTTTACACCGTCGTTTAGTTTACAATCCGAGATCCATTCATGACCCAAATATGACTCGTACGAAATGGCACATGAAGCCTAAACCGAAAAAGACCTCCTATCAAGCAAACACTAAACTATGCATATCGGGTAAGAATGTTCGATGCATGTAGCATATTTCCGGCAATCAAAGTATGCATCACATTTGAGCAATTACTTTAATTAAACAAATATAAGGCGAAATTAAAATAATTAATATATTGTATGATGCGAGTGCTATGAATGCAAGTACCGTTCACCGTAGAGGAAAACTTTTAGCTCGGTGACTTGATCTCCGGTCATCAAATTCATCGACTACTTCTTGTATACCTACGGTCTTCTAACTTCTTTAATTCTTCTTGCATCCTCCCGTATTCCCAAAATCCAACAACTCTACTTTACTTACAACCTTGACTTATCTTTTAGGAATTCAAATTGGTTAGGCGGCTCATCCCCAATTGCTTACACTTGAGCACATAATTCCCTCCAAAGGCCCTTTGCCGTGTTAATGGGCTTTCTCTAAGTCTTCTAAATTCAACTTCCAAAGGCTTGATTTATTCAAAAGTCCTTCTTCGATAATTTACCTTGCTTACCATCCATTGACCCTATTATATATGGAGTCTCCTTGAGGTCTTCATCCTTTCCTACCGAACTAAGCTTCGAACCGTAATATCTTCAAGATTTTCCTCGCTTCATTTTTGAGTTAGACGATCCCGTTGCATCCGATTATATAATCTTCATAGAGTAGGTGTGTATGTTGATATAGTGAATTGCATACATCACACGCCCCACCACCATCTCATCAAATACCCATCAACAACAATTAAAACCCATAAGTTACCACCACATATGGAGTCTTCTAATCCGGATCTTAAACTTCAATTCTCCAATTACTTCCCTTGCCTTGATAAGCTTGATTTTCTATCCATGCCAAGTCTTCTCCCAAAATGTAGTTTTCATCTCAAGCCCAAGCTCCCAACCTAGAGTGTTGGTATGAAGACCATCAATCACCCGAATCCTTCTAAATCCCAAAAGTCTTCTTCAATTTCTCATACTTGGAAGAAAAACTCGTGACAAGTTGTTGTGGTCGAAAAGATTGGCTTGGGTCGTTGTGGCAATATTATCCTACAGTCACAACTCAACTTAAATATAAATGCATGCTAGTTAGTAAATGCAAATGACACATATTTCGCACCAAAGCACATATTGATGCAAAATGCAACAACTAATTCAACAATATTTAAATTTCAACATATAATTCATCAAATTTTCCAATAATACAAGCTCATGATCAATGCGGTGCGCACGTTGACACATTGTTCCTAAGCCGTTCAACCTATACTTGACACGACACGACACTAGAGACCCCGGTTTTGCAACCGGGCTCTGGTACCACCTTAGGATGTAGCACCCGCAACGATAGGCACCACATCCCCCGCACTACAAGTCTAGTCCACGGATAAAATTGATGATCCAGCATGAACCGAACTCATAGCGAATGGGTGACAAAATAAAAACAACTCCCTGGCTCGGCGGAATCTAACCTTGTACCAATTAATTCAACAAACTGACGAGTGGAATACGGAAGTAATGATACCAACAATAAAATTCAGTAATGGCTAAAAGCCCAACAATTCCAATACATAAATTAAAATCATCATGCATCCTAACAACGGCTTCAACTACGCATACAACCTGTCCCGAATCAATAATCAACAATAATTCATAATTGGCACATAGGCCCAAATACATAAACGGATTTTCATCAACAATGTAAAATGTGACTCGAGTGTACAAGTGACTCGACAAGGAAAATAAAACTCGACCTCCGCCTAGCAAGACCTGCAAGAACTGAAAAGTGGAGAAGGAGAGGTCAGTCTCTAGAAGACTGAGTGAACAAGAGTTATACATATATAGAAACACGCACATGCAAGTCATAAATCCCGAGAAAAGTTTTAAATGAAATTAGTTCCTGAGAAGGGCAAGAAAAGGTCTAGCAATGCTCGGATTTTATGACTAATTCATATTAAATTCTTTCAATCCATAATTCGTGAATAATCATAATGGCTCGGCGAGTGAGCGTGCATAATTCTCCAACCAAACTCCGACCGTGTACAATAAACATACCATAATACTTTGAATACGTGATCATGCAATACATAATTATACATACGAGACATATACATGAGACATAAGCGTTTGGGCAATCCATTCCCCGACCTTCCCGCACGATGCATGACATTAATCATAATACATGAACATGATCATAATGCATTTTCCAACCTTCTCCCTCCGTAATGGTCGGGCCTGCAGACCCAAACCATTTAATAATAACAACATCGAGACGGGGGCTCAAGACTCCTACCCGCTCCTTCGATGGGTTAACCATCGGCTCAAGAATAACTCACCTTCCACACTACACGGTCACGTCAGAGATTTTCAATGAGTACTTTGTGCAATGGCTTAGCTATACGTCGGTCCGATGCCGAACCGGTCTCCATTCACACATTTCCTCAGGGCCCAATAACATGTGCATGATCAATTTGCATAATCTCGCCAAAATATTCAAGTCATGAGTAATCATAATTCATTTCATAATTCATGAGGAAACATTTACTCGATAAAGATTTACTCGATGACTCCACTTTGAAAACGATATATATATATATACATAAGGGTTTTGGCCAAAACTTGTCACATAAGGTTATAGGGTTTGATACATAGCTAGAACGAAAACACCCTCACCTGACAAGAGATACTACAAGAGCAAGAGATATGCCGGTGCCTATTCGATGATCATATCTCCACCATGGAGATGAGCTGTACAAGAAAGAGAACAATGTGTACTCGTGAGATAAGACTCGATATGATACCAAATAGAACGCACGACAATGCTTATGAAGTGGTGCATCGTGTCATAACATAATTTAATATGAAATGAAGCATAGGAATATCATGGAATGGTGTGATCGTGTTCATATACTCAATTACTCAAACAAATTCAATTCATGTATCAAGCACGGATTCAAACAATCAAACTTAAGCAAGTAAAGACCAAGGAGTGTCAAATAAGATCATAATTATCAATTAAGCAAGCATATAATTCATATAAGTGACATACGGGAGCCAAGGAAGTGAAAGGAATGCAATATGAGGGGTTTTGGTGAAGATTGACAAAAAGGGACAATCTTCGAAAATGCGCAAGCTACGGTAAAACAAGAATATCTTAAGTTCTAAAAGTTGAAATTGGGTTTTGTTTGTTGGATATGAAACTAGACACACAGAACTTTAAAATGATATATGGCTCGTTTTGTGATTCATATAAGATCATAAGATCATAATTACCAATTAAGCAAGCATATAATTCATATAAGTCACATACGGGAGCCAAGGAAGTGAAAGGAATGCAATATGAGGGGTTTTGGTGAAGAATGGCAAAAAAGGGCAATTTTCAGAAATGCGCAAGCTGTGGTAAAACAAGAATATCTTAAGTTATAAAAGTTGAGATTGGGTTTTGTTTATTGGATATGAAACTAGACACATAGAACTTTAAAATGATATATGGCTCGTTTTTTAATTCAAAGCGAGTAGTATACGACGTAGGTCCGAAGTTGAAGGAGTGTAGATTTCTGGAAAAGTGGCGATACCAAATTAAAATGGTTATAACTCACAAAATAGAAATGACATTGAGGTAATTCCAATGAGAGTATTCTAGACTGCAAGAGGTTTCCGTGGGTTCAAAAATCAAGTCAATCCGAGTTCGGATGAGGGAGAAACGCCCATTTGCAAATTAGCCTGAAAGTAGAAACGGGCGTTTGAAAAGGCTCGGATGAGGCAGTAGCTTTGCACACGGGCGTTTGGTGAATGAACTAAGTGTTGGAAAACACTAATCAAAAAGCAGCGGAATTTAAAATTTTTCCAACAAAAAGATCTTGAACTCGCAATCGTGTATCCAAATTCGTAAAGATAGAAAACTTACTTTTCTTTTATTCTTTCTTGAAGCGTTTCAAGCCACCCAAGAACGCTCTTCTCGCGGCTTGACAACCCGTCCCTCGAAAGTCTCTTTCTACTTCAGAATCCATTGTCGGGATAGCAATCCACACCAACCTAGATTCAATTCATGTTAGAGATGTTCTTAACAATATAACATAAAGAAAGAAACATGAAACAAGAAAAGCAGGATTGAAACTCCCTTCGAAAACCAGTTTTGCGAAAGTAGAAAATTGCCAGTCACAAAACCCTCGTGAAAAAATTCATCCTTCAGGATATGGACGAACGGTTTTCGCCATCTTCTTTGGTTCGATTTTTTCATTCGCTTCACGTCGGGTTCAGAATCGTTACATCATCCCTTCTGATCGTTTTGCTTGATCCCCACTTTTTGGTAAAGCTCGAATCTTCAAAACTTCTAACTTGAAGCTCTCTAGAGATAGTCCACCAACTTGGCTACAATCTAACTAGTAAGGATGCTAGTTCTCTAGTTAGTGTTTAGGCTTAACCTAGGGTTTCGTTTATCTTGGAGAAAGAATGGTGTTCAACACATGAACCAAAAGAATTTCATTAGCTCTAAAGGGGAGCATGAGCTCCCCTATATATAGGCAAAGGGGAGGGACGCCGAACCTAGTCCTTGTTGGGCAAGGATTTGGTCCCTCTCTCTCCTATTTACTTGATCATCAAGTATTTTCCAACTTTGACTTTGAATTCTAATTCAAATCAACTTTCAAGAGAGCTAAAAATATCCAAACTATTTTTGGATAATTTTATACTTTATTTATTTAAAATAAATAACTTATTTTATCTAATTAATTAATTCATAATTAATTAACTAGATTATTTTCTCCAAAATAAGACTTTCTTTTTAATTCAAAATTAAACCAAAGTCTATTAAATAATTAACAAATTAATTATTTAATATATTATTAAACAATCACGTGTGGCACACGTGTCACAATGACACGTGTCCAGTCACGTGACCCACACGTGTGGTTTCACACGTGTGGAACCCTCTAGGCTTGATTAACTCGTTTAATCATTTTAAAGCCTCAACTCATGTAACCAAGTTGTTGTGTGTGACCCTCTAGGTTCTCAATTCAATTAGCAGTGACCCTAATTAATTAATTCACTAATTAATTAATCAGTCCACAGATTAAACGACCATAGTCTAGCAACAGGTGTTTAACCCCTAGCTGAATTGGAATATTCGGATTCGACAGAACCTTTAAGTCATTGATTCATGTGAGATACAATCCTCCTACTTACTATCTCTCAACCAAGATCTAGGGCAAGGGAATAATCAGAACCCTAATAATCCGGTCTTAAAGCTAAGTGCATTTCATATCCATTTGATCTCAATCCAAGAAACCCTTTTCTTGATGTCTTGATCTACTGCCTTGGCCAAGGACTCCATATGGCATATGAATGACTTACACAATAAGAGATCACCTTGCATATGCAAGTGTAGGTCCTTTCTTGATTCTCATTCACTTTCATGAATCACTTGTGCAGCCCCAGCATAAGCCTTGAATCAGTTGTCTAAGGCGACACCCTTTAAAGCTTATACCAAAGACTACAGAGTTAATTCATAAAGTGACAAGGAACCTCAAGTCTAAGGATCAATTAATCACATCAATGACTCGTGAGATATTTCCTAATCTGGAAGTTTCCATTTCCTGAAATAGAAACTTCCTTTCCCATTTAGGAATGTTCTCACACGGGGCACCTCAGTGAACTTACTTATTAAAGTAAGCACCCTCATGTATCACGCACGTATCAACTATACACTTTGCACCTCCATGAAACAAGGTGGTCCTTCTTAAGGGCGTGATCCCACAAGCAAGCCTTAGAGGAGTCAGGTTGACACTCCCACTGTCTGTAGGACTCATCGGCTTGGAGTATTTTACTAATCATGACTTATGTGATATAGGGCTCGTTTCATGAACCATTTCACCTAAATGGTAGAGTCCTAAAGTCATCAGGATTAGGGGAGTTCTCATACATGCACACATAATGGAAACACTCAAAACACGTATTGGCATATAAAGAAGTGTTTGCCTATGATCAATCGTATATTATTCAAAGATTGTCTGTGATACAAGAAAAGTCCCAAAGCAGATTACGTCGAATCGGCTTTCTAGGGCACTATTCCTAACAATCTCCCACTTGCCCGTAAAAGCCATTTAGGTACTCTAAGTCCCATCTTCTCAAGATGCACTTAGAGACCCTATTGACTTTGGGCGTTTCCAAAGTGGATCTACTATATTCTCTGCTGATGTGACCCTCTTGTTTACACATCTCTTAGGAAACACCTTTTCCTTATAAAGTGATTCGTAATCACGTGTTCAGTCTCTTGGTGAGGTCTTGGTTCTCTTACTTGAGCAACCATCCTTTTTATCATACAATATGATCAAGGAGTTGTTTTCATGCTAGGAACTTCATCTAACAAGTTAGATGGAGTTTCTTACCCAAACACTTAACTTAGTGTTATATAATACGACTAAGTTCTCAACTACGATAGTTGAGTTTTGCAATGTCCGTCCTTGGACCCCTTTCCAACACATTGCATTACCATTCTGGTAGAAGTTGTATCCTTTCAATGATTTCATAATCATCTATGTTTGATGAACGGTTACATCAAATATCCTTCTAACAATAAGATCTGTTGGGCTCTGTAAACTAATACATATCCTCATTTCTTCTCAAGTACTCTGAGGACATCCTTTACAGAGATCTAATGACCTTCTCTGAGGTCATATTAGATTCGGCCTACTACGCTTAGTGTTGCGCCATATCTAATTTAGTACATAACTTTTCATACATTATGCACCCTTTCACTTAAAGGGATTTTGGACATTCTAACTTTCTCAAAGTTATCTTAGGACACATACTCTTCAAAAGAGATGTTCCATTGTCCATACTAAACTCCTTTTAGTACCGTGGTTATGTACTCATTTTGTGATAATCCTTTTATTCTCTTAGATCTATCTTCTATAGATCTGAATGTCGAGAATATAGGATAATCACTAAGATCTTTCATGTCAAATTGTTTCTTAAACAAGAATTGATAACTTTCACGTCGTCCTTGACATTCCTAATGAGAAGGATGTCGTTTTCTAAAGAACCAAAAATTGACTCTTACATCACTAACTTTCCTATGTACACTTTGAGACTTATTCGACTTCCATCTGTGTCAAACGATTTGACTATCCTATGGAATCGAATTGTCTAATCCTAGAAGCCTTTATCAATCCACAGATTGACTTTAGGGATTTGCATACCTTATGCATACTCCCACTGAATATGAGATTTATAGAAATACCTTATTTCAGTCTCTTTCAATCTCATATTGAACAAGATAGTTCTCATATTCATTTATCATATCTCATAGTCAGAATATGAGGATATGGTAAACACAACCCAAATGGACTTTTGCATTTCAACCGTCAAGAAGGTTGTAATCCTTTCCATTTACTCGAAGCTCTAGGAGCTTGATCCTATCAGGTGGATCAACCAAGGTCAAAACTCGGTGTAAGTATATGGAATCCATATTGGCTTTCAAGGCTTGCTTACACTACTCAGATTCCAAATCTGACAGTGTCTCCTCTTCAAGTAATTCCTTGGCTATCTAGGAACGCGTTCTAAACGCATCTTAAGAGAAGGGTTTCACACGTGTACATACTCTAAAATTTGGCTAAGTTTTATCAGATGGGCTCGTTTCTTCTATATGTGGCATGAATATTTTTCCTCAAATTTCTTTGAGGTCTGCTTGCTTGCCTTTCTTCTTCTATAGGAATGATTCCTTAAGAAAGGTACATTCCTTTGAGACAAACAACCTTTGTACAAGGGAATCGCAAAACTGATATCCAATATCATTGTATAAACTTGAACTCATTTCAAGCTTATCTCCCACTATCCTCTTCAAGAAAGAGGATTCCATTGAATTCTTGGATAAGAATAATTAGGGAATTTAGTATGCCACTTTGCATAGTGCAACTGAAGGACTGATTTTGGAAGGTACTAAATTCAAAATCTCTAACTGCATATTCTAGGAGTTTATTCCTAGAATGATTATAAGTCAGTAAAGCTTGCTATGGAATGGACCATATCCTATAAGGTTTCATTCCCTCATTCAGAAACACTAAGGTGTTCTCGAATTAGTTTACTGAGAGATAATCCTATTATCTCTAAGATGAGTAAGGAATTAGTTGCTAAGATATTGGCTATCTCGATCATATCGATTTACCTATAACTTATGACTACTTCGGTTCCTAACCTCCTTTCGAAATTCTAAGAATTTCATATAAGTTTCGAATTTGTACTTTAACAAGTACATTCATTCATAACGATTAAACTGACGATTGTATCTAGTGCTTACATTAAGCATCTTACACTCATCAGCATGGATCGAAATCCACTATAATTTTGGAACGTTCCACGTTTCTTATAAACGGGATTCAGGAACGCTTCCCTCATGACAGGATTCACAGGAAGTCAACACTATAGGTTCATTTTCATAGAATGATCCTAAGGTGTCTGACTTGCTAATCCTTTTATATCTCAACGTTCCAAAGTAATTCGAAGCTTTGTCATCTCACTTACTTTTGTTATCTCGTTGTATGTTCAGAATATTAATGCCTTGAGTCTTTGCACAACGGCTTATGCAGAATTGACTTAAGACTAGTAAATTCTATCCCTAGTAGAATTACTAAACGAGGTAACATTTCAAAGTACTCATACTCTTTGCAGTTCCCTTTCAAAGTCCTTATTTGCTACCATAGAAGCAAACGTCCTATTTGATCTCTAGTGTCTATTGGGCGTACCCCTTACATGCCCCTCCATTGGGCTCTTAAGGGTTTCTTCTTCTTTAGGCCTTCAAGCCTTTAACTTAGGGAGTTTTAGAAGAAGAATTAACCATCTCAACCTTTTATTCCTTCTTAAGGATGCTCTCAACCATTATCAACTTAAATGATTAACTATGCTACATTAGCATCATTCTAGTTGAGCATAAAGGGTTTGATTGATAGTCGAAGCAATGTAAGCAATCAGTGCATTGAGAACTCTTTTCTCAGTTGATGACCGAGACCATAAGATCTTCAAATAAGATCTTTAGACCTTGTTCGTGTGCACTTGTTTCCTCATTTGGAATATTGAATAATTCCATAATGTTATACCTTGTAACATTTTTATGAGGTGGTTCAATTGCTTTTAAGTGGTTTGGAAAAATCCATTCACCTCAGATTGCTTCTCTTTTGGCCCGGGTCGACTTTTCACAATTGAAAACTTCGCCCTTTAGAGAACGCCTTTCTCTAGTCTGGTTCTAAAATGGATTTTAGGATCCGAATCCATTTAGAGTTAGTCAGGACTTAGTCAACTTATTTGACTTAAGGATGGATACGAATGGGTTTGCATTTCATATTGTAGAGAATCACAGAACTACAACCTAAATGCTAAGCAGAGAAAATGTGGGTATGCTGAATTATAACGATATACAAAAGATAAGGTCTTTAATCTAATGTAGCTCCCACTGTTTTTCAAAGATCTATAATTCCCAAAGATCTAAGAGGAACACGTTTCCCAATGGGTACTAAGATCCTAAGCATTTTACCTCGAACCCACGACTCGCGGACATTCTAAGCAAAATCCTAGGTAGGTACAACTTACCAATTCTAACACCTTTAGAACTCTTAGTAATTGTTTTTGCATCACCTATCTTTCAATATGGACCCACGACTCGTGCGACATCCATATTTACTTAGGCGTTTAAGCTAGACCCATTAATCATAAGATCATGATCAAAACTTAGTTCGAACGACCCACGACTCGCGGACATCGCCCTTGCCAAAATTAACCACGAAATATTGATCATTTAAAATGATCAATTAGGTAACTAAGAACTAATAAGCTCCACTAGCTATCCCACGACTCGCGGACAATAACTAGCTTTACTTACTAAACTTAAAACCTATTGATGGAATGCTAGGAATTTAATTCAAAATTTGCATCTCGAATTAAATACCTATTATTCGAAATGAGCTTAATATTTAATGGGAATTTTCGAATCAACCGAAGAGTTGTTCGGTTCGACCTCACCAACATATATGTTATCCAATTTTATTAGTCTTGATTAATGCAAGTACACTTAAATGCATTTCAAACAAGCACATAAACAGATAACATGTCCTAGCATGATACTAACATGTAATGATCATGGGTTCTACCTATCTTATGCGTGATATGTGGGAGCCACTCCACAATCACAAGTTCTAACATACATGCCACATAAACAGTTTAAATCACATAAGGGAAAACGGTAACAAAATACGAGCCCTATCTCTATTACATTTAACAATTGAGATTCCCCTCCCTAACATTTTGAGGGGTCTTCACTTATGGCCTCCTTGTTACTTGAATGTGGTCCATCTTACTCCATGGGTGCATAGTCTCCAAAATGAAAATAAAACCTCACCACTTATCTCTACTCTCAAATTACAATAAAAAGAAAAAGACATAAAGTAATAAGGCTCAATCTTCATATTGGCCTTAGACAATTACACGGGGCATACCCCGGCCTCAAAAACAGTAATATGGAAAGCCACATAATAAATCACATAACAGTACGCACATAAGTGAGGCTCCAACCTCAATTGAAAAACGCAACTATAGGGCTCCAACCCCAATTTAAACCATCCATGTGCATAAATTAAAACCATACATAGATCTAAACCCATGATCACCTAACATGCTTTTGCGAGAATTTAAATTTAGCCAATAAATTAAAATTCTCGTTTCAAGTCCTAATGACTTAAAACACGACTTGATGCGAGTCTTATTTATAAAAGTTTTCAATAAATCCCAAATTACCAAAACAAATAAAATTCCAATTAATTTCTGAAAATTAATAATTTTACCAAAGATTGTATTTTCCCAAAATATAAACCGTTTCAATTTCTCAAAAATCCCAATTTTAAGTTTTATTCAAAAATAAAAAATAAATATTCAAAAATAAAATTTTTAAAATTAAAATAAAAATTGGGACTGGATTGCACGAAACACGAAAAAGCCGGATCACGAAAACGGGGCCCGTACGCGAAAAAGGGTCACGCCAGTTGCAAGCGCGCGGGCGCGCGCGCGGCCAAGGCCGCGCTAGTGCGCGCACTGCGCGCGCATGCTTGCGCGCCTGCTGGGCGTGTCCCTTCCGGGCGTGTGCGGGCGGGCTGGGCGACTGATCCCGCACGCCTTGCGGGATCGTTGCCCAGCCTGGGCGGGACGGCGTCGGCAGTCCTGGGCGGGGCGCCTAGGCGCTCCCGGAACACCTCCCGCGCGGTTGCGGGAGGGAGTAGGCGCACGGCCTGCGCGCGCCTAGGACAGGCGGGCGGTGCTGCGCGAAGCCCGCGCGCGCGACTCCTTCGCGTGCGGGGTTTCGCGTGTTCGTCGTATTCCGTATTTTCGTTTCGTATTTTCGTTCAAAAGCAAAACCAATCCAAGAAATCCAAAAACAGTTTATACAGTTTCAAATCTAAAATAGTTTTCAAATATTAAATTTTGCAAAAACCAATTTTTAGAAACTTTCAGGAAAAAATACAGTTTCGTAATTCAGGCTTTCTAAAACAATTACAAATACTCAATCGCATCAAGCCTAAGAATTTCTACCAAATTCAGAATAATTGAGACGAATCAGAAACACGATTAACGAGGTGGCTCTGATACCACTTGTTGGAAAACACTAATCAAAAAGCAGCGGAATTTAAAATTTTTCCAACAAAAAGATCTTGAACTCGCAATCGTGTATCCAAATTCGTAAAGATAGAAAACTTACTTTTCTTTTATTCTTTCTTGAAGCGTTTCAAGCCACCCAAGAACGCTCTTCTCGCGGCTTGACAACCCGTCCCTCGAAAGTCTCTTTCTACTTCAGAATCCATTGTCGGGATAGCAATCCACACCAACCTAGATTCAATTCATGTTAGAGATGTTCTTAACAATATAACATAAAGAAAGAAACATGAAACAAGAAAAGCAGGATTGAAACTCCCTTCGAAAACCAGTTTTGCGAAAGTAGAAAATTGCCAGTCACAAAACCCTCGTGAAAAAATTCATCCTTCAGGATATGGACGAACGGTTTTCGCCATCTTCTTTGGTTCGATTTTTTCATTCGCTTCACGTCGGGTTCAGAATCGTTACATCATCCCTTCTGATCGTTTTGCTTGATCCCCACTTTTTGGTAAAGCTCGAATCTTCAAAACTTCTAACTTGAAGCTCTCTAGAGATAGTCCACCAACTTGGCTACAATCTAACTAGTAAGGATGCTAGTTCTCTAGTTAGTGTTTAGGCTTAACCTAGGGTTTCGTTTATCTTGGAGAAAGAATGGTGTTCAACACATGAACCAAAAGAATTTCATTAGCTCTAAAGGGGAGCATGAGCTCCCCTATATATAGGCAAAGGGGAGGGACGCCGAACCTAGTCCTTGTTGGGCAAGGATTTGGTCCCTCTCTCTCCTATTTACTTGATCATCAAGTATTTTCCAACTTTGACTTTGAATTCTAATTCAAATCAACTTTCAAGAGAGCTAAAAATATCCAAACTATTTTTGGATAATTTTATACTTTATTTATTTAAAATAAATAACTTATTTTATCTAATTAATTAATTCATAATTAATTAACTAGATTATTTTCTCCAAAATAAGACTTTCTTTTTAATTCAAAATTAAACCAAAGTCTATTAAATAATTAACAAATTAATTATTTAATATATTATTAAACAATCACGTGTGGCACACGTGTCACAATGACACGTGTCCAGTCACGTGACCCACACGTGTGGTTTCACACGTGTGGAACCCTCTAGGCTTGATTAACTCGTTTAATCATTTTAAAGCCTCAACTCATGTAACCAAGTTGTTGTGTGTGACCCTCTAGGTTCTCAATTCAATTAGCAGTGACCCTAATTAATTAATTCACTAATTAATTAATCAGTCCACAGATTAAACGACCATAGTCTAGCAACAGGTGTTTAACCCCTAGCTGAATTGGAATATTCGGATTCGACAGAACCTTTAAGTCATTGATTCATGTGAGATACAATCCTCCTACTTACTATCTCTCAACCAAGATCTAGGGCAAGGGAATAATCAGAACCCTAATAATCCGGTCTTAAAGCTAAGTGCATTTCATATCCATTTGATCTCAATCCAAGAAACCCTTTTCTTGATGTCTTGATCTACTGCCTTGGCCAAGGACTCCATATGGCATATGAATGACTTACACAATAAGAGATCACCTTGCATATGCAAGTGTAGGTCCTTTCTTGATTCTCATTCACTTTCATGAATCACTTGTGCAGCCCCAGCATAAGCCTTGAATCAGTTGTCTAAGGCGACACCCTTTAAAGCTTATACCAAAGACTACAGAGTTAATTCATAAAGTGACAAGGAACCTCAAGTCTAAGGATCAATTAATCACATCAATGACTCGTGAGATATTTCCTAATCTGGAAGTTTCCATTTCCTGAAATAGAAACTTCCTTTCCCATTTAGGAATGTTCTCACACGGGGCACCTCAGTGAACTTACTTATTAAAGTAAGCACCCTCATGTATCACGCACGTATCAACTATACACTTTGCACCTCCATGAAACAAGGTGGTCCTTCTTAAGGGCGTGATCCCACAAGCAAGCCTTAGAGGAGTCAGGTTGACACTCCCACTGTCTGTAGGACTCATCGGCTTGGAGTATTTTACTAATCATGACTTATGTGATATAGGGCTCGTTTCATGAACCATTTCACCTAAATGGTAGAGTCCTAAAGTCATCAGGATTAGGGGAGTTCTCATACATGCACACATAATGGAAACACTCAAAACACGTATTGGCATATAAAGAAGTGTTTGCCTATGATCAATCGTATATTATTCAAAGATTGTCTGTGATACAAGAAAAGTCCCAAAGCAGATTACGTCGAATCGGCTTTCTAGGGCACTATTCCTAACAATCTCCCACTTGCCCGTAAAAGCCATTTAGGTACTCTAAGTCCCATCTTCTCAAGATGCACTTAGAGACCCTATTGACTTTGGGCGTTTCCAAAGTGGATCTACTATATTCTCTGCTGATGTGACCCTCTTGTTTACACATCTCTTAGGAAACACCTTTTCCTTATAAAGTGATTCGTAATCACGTGTTCAGTCTCTTGGTGAGGTCTTGGTTCTCTTACTTGAGCAACCATCCTTTTTATCATACAATATGATCAAGGAGTTGTTTTCATGCTAGGAACTTCATCTAACAAGTTAGATGGAGTTTCTTACCCAAACACTTAACTTAGTGTTATATAATACGACTAAGTTCTCAACTACGATAGTTGAGTTTTGCAATGTCCGTCCTTGGACCCCTTTCCAACACATTGCATTACCATTCTGGTAGAAGTTGTATCCTTTCAATGATTTCATAATCATCTATGTTTGATGAACGGTTACATCAAATATCCTTCTAACAATAAGATCTGTTGGGCTCTGTAAACTAATACATATCCTCATTTCTTCTCAAGTACTCTGAGGACATCCTTTACAGAGATCTAATGACCTTCTCTGAGGTCATATTAGATTCGGCCTACTACGCTTAGTGTTGCGCCATATCTAATTTAGTACATAACTTTTCATACATTATGCACCCTTTCACTTAAAGGGATTTTGGACATTCTAACTTTCTCAAAGTTATCTTAGGACACATACTCTTCAAAAGAGATGTTCCATTGTCCATACTAAACTCCTTTTAGTACCGTGGTTATGTACTCATTTTGTGATAATCCTTTTATTCTCTTAGATCTATCTTCTATAGATCTGAATGTCGAGAATATAGGATAATCACTAAGATCTTTCATGTCAAATTGTTTCTTAAACAAGAATTGGTAACTTTCACGTCGTCCTTGACATTCCTAATGAGAAGGATGTCGTTTTCTAAAGAACCAAAAATTGACTCTTACATCACTAACTTTCCTATGTACACTTTGAGACTTATTCGACTTCCATCTGTGTCAAACGATTTGACTATCCTATGGAATCGAATTGTCTAATCCTAGAAGCCTTTATCAATCCACAGATTGACTTTAGGGATTTGCATACCTTATGCATACTCCCACTGAATATGAGATTTATAGAAATACCTTATTTCAGTCTCTTTCAATCTCATATTGAACAAGATAGTTCTCATATTCATTTATCATATCTCATAGTCAGAATATGAGGATATGGTAAACACAACCCAAATGGACTTTTGCATTTCAACCGTCAAGAAGGTTGTAATCCTTTCCATTTACTCGAAGCTCTAGGAGCTTGATCCTATCAGGTGGATCAACCAAGGTCAAAACTCGGTGTAAGTATATGGAATCCATATTGGCTTTCAAGGCTTGCTTACACTACTCAGATTCCAAATCTGACAGTGTCTCCTCTTCAAGTAATTCCTTGGCTATCTAGGAACGCGTTCTAAACGCATCTTAAGAGAAGGGTTTCACACGTGTACATACTCTAAAATTTGGCTAAGTTTTATCAGATGGGCTCGTTTCTTCTATATGTGGCATGAATATTTTTCCTCAAATTTCTTTGAGGTCTGCTTGCTTGCCTTTCTTCTTCTATAGGAATGATTCCTTAAGAAAGGTACATTCCTTTGAGACAAACAACCTTTGTACAAGGGAATCGCAAAACTGATATCCAATATCATTGTATAAACTTGAACTCATTTCAAGCTTATCTCCCACTATCCTCTTCAAGAAAGAGGATTCCATTGAATTCTTGGATAAGAATAATTAGGGAATTTAGTATGCCACTTTGCATAGTGCAACTGAAGGACTGATTTTGGAAGGTACTAAATTCAAAATCTCTAACTGCATATTCTAGGAGTTTATTCCTAGAATGATTATAAGTCAGTAAAGCTTGCTATGGAATGGACCATATCCTATAAGGTTTCATTCCCTCATTCAGAAACACTAAGGTGTTCTCGAATTAGTTTACTGAGAGATAATCCTATTATCTCTAAGATGAGTAAGGAATTAGTTGCTAAGATATTGGCTATCTCGATCATATCGATTTACCTATAACTTATGACTACTTCGGTTCCTAACCTCCTTTCGAAATTCTAAGAATTTCATATAAGTTTCGAATTTGTACTTTAACAAGTACATTCATTCATAACGATTAAACTGACGATTGTATCTAGTGCTTACATTAAGCATCTTACACTCATCAGCATGGATCGAAATCCACTATAATTTTGGAACGTTCCACGTTTCTTATAAACGGGATTCAGGAACGCTTCCCTCATGACAGGATTCACAGGAAGTCAACACTATAGGTTCATTTTCATAGAATGATCCTAAGGTGTCTGACTTGCTAATCCTTTTATATCTCAACGTTCCAAAGTAATTCGAAGCTTTGTCATCTCACTTACTTTTGTTATCTCGTTGTATGTTCAGAATATTAATGCCTTGAGTCTTTGCACAACGGCTTATGCAGAATTGACTTAAGACTAGTAAATTCTATCCCTAGTAGAATTACTAAACGAGGTAACATTTCAAAGTACTCATACTCTTTGCAGTTCCCTTTCAAAGTCCTTATTTGCTACCATAGAAGCAAACGTCCTATTTGATCTCTAGTGTCTATTGGGCGTACCCCTTACATGCCCCTCCATTGGGCTCTTAAGGGTTTCTTCTTCTTTAGGCCTTCAAGCCTTTAACTTAGGGAGTTTTAGAAGAAGAATTAACCATCTCAACCTTTTATTCCTTCTTAAGGATGCTCTCAACCATTATCAACTTAAATGATTAACTATGCTACATTAGCATCATTCTAGTTGAGCATAAAGGGTTTGATTGATAGTCGAAGCAATGTAAGCAATCAGTGCATTGAGAACTCTTTTCTCAGTTGATGACCGAGACCATAAGATCTTCAAATAAGATCTTTAGACCTTGTTCGTGTGCACTTGTTTCCTCATTTGGAATATTGAATAATTCCATAATGTTATACCTTGTAACATTTTTATGAGGTGGTTCAATTGCTTTTAAGTGGTTTGGAAAAATCCATTCACCTCAGATTGCTTCTCTTTTGGCCCGGGTCGACTTTTCACAATTGAAAACTTCGCCCTTTAGAGAACGCCTTTCTCTAGTCTGGTTCTAAAATGGATTTTAGGATCCGAATCCATTTAGAGTTAGTCAGGACTTAGTCAACTTATTTGACTTAAGGATGGATACGAATGGGTTTGCATTTCATATTGTAGAGAATCACAGAACTACAACCTAAATGCTAAGCAGAGAAAATGTGGGTATGCTGAATTATAACGATATACAAAAGATAAGGTCTTTAATCTAATGTAGCTCCCACTGTTTTTCAAAGATCTATAATTCCCAAAGATCTAAGAGGAACACGTTTCCCAATGGGTACTAAGATCCTAAGCATTTTACCTCGAACCCACGACTCGCGGACATTCTAAGCAAAATCCTAGGTAGGTACAACTTACCAATTCTAACACCTTTAGAACTCTTAGTAATTGTTTTTGCATCACCTATCTTTCAATATGGACCCACGACTCGTGCGACATCCATATTTACTTAGGCGTTTAAGCTAGACCCATTAATCATAAGATCATGATCAAAACTTAGTTCGAACGACCCACGACTCGCGGACATCGCCCTTGCCAAAATTAACCACGAAATATTGATCATTTAAAATGATCAATTAGGTAACTAAGAACTAATAAGCTCCACTAGCTATCCCACGACTCGCGGACAATAACTAGCTTTACTTACTAAACTTAAAACCTATTGATGGAATGCTAGGAATTTAATTCAAAATTTGCATCTCGAATTAAATACCTATTATTCGAAATGAGCTTAATATTTAATGGGAATTTTCGAATCAACCGAAGAGTTGTTCGGTTCGACCTCACCAACATATATGTTATCCAATTTTATTAGTCTTGATTAATGCAAGTACACTTAAATGCATTTCAAACAAGCACATAAACAGATAACATGTCCTAGCATGATACTAACATGTAATGATCATGGGTTCTACCTATCTTATGCGTGATATGTGGGAGCCACTCCACAATCACAAGTTCTAACATACATGCCACATAAACAGTTTAAATCACATAAGGGAAAACGGTAACAAAATACGAGCCCTATCTCTATTACATTTAACAATTGAGATTCCCCTCCCTAACATTTTGAGGGGTCTTCACTTATGGCCTCCTTGTTACTTGAATGTGGTCCATCTTACTCCATGGGTGCATAGTCTCCAAAATGAAAATAAAACCTCACCACTTATCTCTACTCTCAAATTACAATAAAAAGAAAAAGACATAAAGTAATAAGGCTCAATCTTCATATTGGCCTTAGACAATTACACGGGGCATACCCCGGCCTCAAAAACAGTAATATGGAAAGCCACATAATAAATCACATAACAGTACGCACATAAGTGAGGCTCCAACCTCAATTGAAAAACGCAACTATAGGGCTCCAACCCCAATTTAAACCATCCATGTGCATAAATTAAAACCATACATAGATCTAAACCCATGATCACCTAACATGCTTTTGCGAGAATTTAAATTTAGCCAATAAATTAAAATTCTCGTTTCAAGTCCTAATGACTTAAAACACGACTTGATGCGAGTCTTATTTATAAAAGTTTTCAATAAATCCCAAATTACCAAAACAAATAAAATTCCAATTAATTTCTGAAAATTAATAATTTTACCAAAGATTGTATTTTCCCAAAATATAAACCGTTTCAATTTCTCAAAAATCCCAATTTTAAGTTTTATTCAAAAATAAAAAATAAATATTCAAAAATAAAATTTTTAAAATTAAAATAAAAATTGGGACTGGATTGCACGAAACACGAAAAAGCCGGATCACGAAAACGGGGCCCGTACGCGAAAAAGGGTCACGCCAGTTGCAAGCGCGCGGGCGCGCGCGCGGCCAAGGCCGCGCTAGTGCGCGCACTGCGCGCGCATGCTTGCGCGCCTGCTGGGCGTGTCCCTTCCGGGCGTGTGCGGGCGGGCTGGGCGACTGATCCCGCACGCCTTGCGGGATCGTTGCCCAGCCTGGGCGGGACGGCGTCGGCAGTCCTGGGCGGGGCGCCTAGGCGCTCCCGGAACACCTCCCGCGCGGTTGCGGGAGGGAGTAGGCGCACGGCCTGCGCGCGCCTAGGACAGGCGGGCGGTGCTGCGCGAAGCCCGCGCGCGCGACTCCTTCGCGTGCGGGGTTTCGCGTGTTCGTCGTATTCCGTATTTTCGTTTCGTATTTTCGTTCAAAAGCAAAACCAATCCAAGAAATCCAAAAACAGTTTATACAGTTTCAAATCTAAAATAGTTTTCAAATATTAAATTTTGCAAAAACCAATTTTTAGAAACTTTCAGGAAAAAATACAGTTTCGTAATTCAGGCTTTCTAAAACAATTACAAATACTCAATCGCATCAAGCCTAAGAATTTCTACCAAATTCAGAATAATTGAGACGAATCAGAAACACGATTAACGAGGTGGCTCTGATACCACTTGTTGGAAAACACTAATCAAAAAGCAGCGGAATTTAAAATTTTTCCAACAAAAAGATCTTGAACTCGCAATCGTGTATCCAAATTCGTAAAGATAGAAAACTTACTTTTCTTTTATTCTTTCTTGAAGCGTTTCAAGCCACCCAAGAACGCTCTTCTCGCGGCTTGACAACCCGTCCCTCGAAAGTCTCTTTCTACTTCAGAATCCATTGTCGGGATAGCAATCCACACCAACCTAGATTCAATTCATGTTAGAGATGTTCTTAACAATATAACATAAAGAAAGAAACATGAAACAAGAAAAGCAGGATTGAAACTCCCTTCGAAAACCAGTTTTGCGAAAGTAGAAAATTGCCAGTCACAAAACCCTCGTGAAAAAATTCATCCTTCAGGATATGGACGAACGGTTTTCGCCATCTTCTTTGGTTCGATTTTTTCATTCGCTTCACGTCGGGTTCAGAATCGTTACATCATCCCTTCTGATCGTTTTGCTTGATCCCCACTTTTTGGTAAAGCTCGAATCTTCAAAACTTCTAACTTGAAGCTCTCTAGAGATAGTCCACCAACTTGGCTACAATCTAACTAGTAAGGATGCTAGTTCTCTAGTTAGTGTTTAGGCTTAACCTAGGGTTTCGTTTATCTTGGAGAAAGAATGGTGTTCAACACATGAACCAAAAGAATTTCATTAGCTCTAAAGGGGAGCATGAGCTCCCCTATATATAGGCAAAGGGGAGGGACGCCGAACCTAGTCCTTGTTGGGCAAGGATTTGGTCCCTCTCTCTCCTATTTACTTGATCATCAAGTATTTTCCAACTTTGACTTTGAATTCTAATTCAAATCAACTTTCAAGAGAGCTAAAAATATCCAAACTATTTTTGGATAATTTTATACTTTATTTATTTAAAATAAATAACTTATTTTATCTAATTAATTAATTCATAATTAATTAACTAGATTATTTTCTCCAAAATAAGACTTTCTTTTTAATTCAAAATTAAACCAAAGTCTATTAAATAATTAACAAATTAATTATTTAATATATTATTAAACAATCACGTGTGGCACACGTGTCACAATGACACGTGTCCAGTCACGTGACCCACACGTGTGGTTTCACACGTGTGGAACCCTCTAGGCTTGATTAACTCGTTTAATCATTTTAAAGCCTCAACTCATGTAACCAAGTTGTTGTGTGTGACCCTCTAGGTTCTCAATTCAATTAGCAGTGACCCTAATTAATTAATTCACTAATTAATTAATCAGTCCACAGATTAAACGACCATAGTCTAGCAACAGGTGTTTAACCCCTAGCTGAATTGGAATATTCGGATTCGACAGAACCTTTAAGTCATTGATTCATGTGAGATACAATCCTCCTACTTACTATCTCTCAACCAAGATCTAGGGCAAGGGAATAATCAGAACCCTAATAATCCGGTCTTAAAGCTAAGTGCATTTCATATCCATTTGATCTCAATCCAAGAAACCCTTTTCTTGATGTCTTGATCTACTGCCTTGGCCAAGGACTCCATATGGCATATGAATGACTTACACAATAAGAGATCACCTTGCATATGCAAGTGTAGGTCCTTTCTTGATTCTCATTCACTTTCATGAATCACTTGTGCAGCCCCAGCATAAGCCTTGAATCAGTTGTCTAAGGCGACACCCTTTAAAGCTTATACCAAAGACTACAGAGTTAATTCATAAAGTGACAAGGAACCTCAAGTCTAAGGATCAATTAATCACATCAATGACTCGTGAGATATTTCCTAATCTGGAAGTTTCCATTTCCTGAAATAGAAACTTCCTTTCCCATTTAGGAATGTTCTCACACGGGGCACCTCAGTGAACTTACTTATTAAAGTAAGCACCCTCATGTATCACGCACGTATCAACTATACACTTTGCACCTCCATGAAACAAGGTGGTCCTTCTTAAGGGCGTGATCCCACAAGCAAGCCTTAGAGGAGTCAGGTTGACACTCCCACTGTCTGTAGGACTCATCGGCTTGGAGTATTTTACTAATCATGACTTATGTGATATAGGGCTCGTTTCATGAACCATTTCACCTAAATGGTAGAGTCCTAAAGTCATCAGGATTAGGGGAGTTCTCATACATGCACACATAATGGAAACACTCAAAACACGTATTGGCATATAAAGAAGTGTTTGCCTATGATCAATCGTATATTATTCAAAGATTGTCTGTGATACAAGAAAAGTCCCAAAGCAGATTACGTCGAATCGGCTTTCTAGGGCACTATTCCTAACAATCTCCCACTTGCCCGTAAAAGCCATTTAGGTACTCTAAGTCCCATCTTCTCAAGATGCACTTAGAGACCCTATTGACTTTGGGCGTTTCCAAAGTGGATCTACTATATTCTCTGCTGATGTGACCCTCTTGTTTACACATCTCTTAGGAAACACCTTTTCCTTATAAAGTGATTCGTAATCACGTGTTCAGTCTCTTGGTGAGGTCTTGGTTCTCTTACTTGAGCAACCATCCTTTTTATCATACAATATGATCAAGGAGTTGTTTTCATGCTAGGAACTTCATCTAACAAGTTAGATGGAGTTTCTTACCCAAACACTTAACTTAGTGTTATATAATACGACTAAGTTCTCAACTACGATAGTTGAGTTTTGCAATGTCCGTCCTTGGACCCCTTTCCAACACATTGCATTACCATTCTGGTAGAAGTTGTATCCTTTCAATGATTTCATAATCATCTATGTTTGATGAACGGTTACATCAAATATCCTTCTAACAATAAGATCTGTTGGGCTCTGTAAACTAATACATATCCTCATTTCTTCTCAAGTACTCTGAGGACATCCTTTACAGAGATCTAATGACCTTCTCTGAGGTCATATTAGATTCGGCCTACTACGCTTAGTGTTGCGCCATATCTAATTTAGTACATAACTTTTCATACATTATGCACCCTTTCACTTAAAGGGATTTTGGACATTCTAACTTTCTCAAAGTTATCTTAGGACACATACTCTTCAAAAGAGATGTTCCATTGTCCATACTAAACTCCTTTTAGTACCGTGGTTATGTACTCATTTTGTGATAATCCTTTTATTCTCTTAGATCTATCTTCTATAGATCTGAATGTCGAGAATATAGGATAATCACTAAGATCTTTCATGTCAAATTGTTTCTTAAACAAGAATTGGTAACTTTCACGTCGTCCTTGACATTCCTAATGAGAAGGATGTCGTTTTCTAAAGAACCAAAAATTGACTCTTACATCACTAACTTTCCTATGTACACTTTGAGACTTATTCGACTTCCATCTGTGTCAAACGATTTGACTATCCTATGGAATCGAATTGTCTAATCCTAGAAGCCTTTATCAATCCACAGATTGACTTTAGGGATTTGCATACCTTATGCATACTCCCACTGAATATGAGATTTATAGAAATACCTTATTTCAGTCTCTTTCAATCTCATATTGAACAAGATAGTTCTCATATTCATTTATCATATCTCATAGTCAGAATATGAGGATATGGTAAACACAACCCAAATGGACTTTTGCATTTCAACCGTCAAGAAGGTTGTAATCCTTTCCATTTACTCGAAGCTCTAGGAGCTTGATCCTATCAGGTGGATCAACCAAGGTCAAAACTCGGTGTAAGTATATGGAATCCATATTGGCTTTCAAGGCTTGCTTACACTACTCAGATTCCAAATCTGACAGTGTCTCCTCTTCAAGTAATTCCTTGGCTATCTAGGAACGCGTTCTAAACGCATCTTAAGAGAAGGGTTTCACACGTGTACATACTCTAAAATTTGGCTAAGTTTTATCAGATGGGCTCGTTTCTTCTATATGTGGCATGAATATTTTTCCTCAAATTTCTTTGAGGTCTGCTTGCTTGCCTTTCTTCTTCTATAGGAATGATTCCTTAAGAAAGGTACATTCCTTTGAGACAAACAACCTTTGTACAAGGGAATCGCAAAACTGATATCCAATATCATTGTATAAACTTGAACTCATTTCAAGCTTATCTCCCACTATCCTCTTCAAGAAAGAGGATTCCATTGAATTCTTGGATAAGAATAATTAGGGAATTTAGTATGCCACTTTGCATAGTGCAACTGAAGGACTGATTTTGGAAGGTACTAAATTCAAAATCTCTAACTGCATATTCTAGGAGTTTATTCCTAGAATGATTATAAGTCAGTAAAGCTTGCTATGGAATGGACCATATCCTATAAGGTTTCATTCCCTCATTCAGAAACACTAAGGTGTTCTCGAATTAGTTTACTGAGAGATAATCCTATTATCTCTAAGATGAGTAAGGAATTAGTTGCTAAGATATTGGCTATCTCGATCATATCGATTTACCTATAACTTATGACTACTTCGGTTCCTAACCTCCTTTCGAAATTCTAAGAATTTCATATAAGTTTCGAATTTGTACTTTAACAAGTACATTCATTCATAATGATTAAACTGACGATTGTATCTAGTGCTTACATTAAGCATCTTACACTCATCAGCATGGATCGAAATCCACTATAATTTTGGAACGTTCCACGTTTCTTATAAACGGGATTCAGGAACGCTTCCCTCATGACAGGATTCACAGGAAGTCAACACTATAGGTTCATTTTCATAGAATGATCCTAAGGTGTCTGACTTGCTAATCCTTTTATATCTCAACGTTCCAAAGTAATTCGAAGCTTTGTCATCTCACTTACTTTTGTTATCTCGTTGTATGTTCAGAATATTAATGCCTTGAGTCTTTGCACAACGGCTTATGCAGAATTGACTTAAGACTAGTAAATTCTATCCCTAGTAGAATTACTAAACGAGGTAACATTTCAAAGTACTCATACTCTTTGCAGTTCCCTTTCAAAGTCCTTATTTGCTACCATAGAAGCAAACGTCCTATTTGATCTCTAGTGTCTATTGGGCGTACCCCTTACATGCCCCTCCATTGGGCTCTTAAGGGTTTCTTCTTCTTTAGGCCTTCAAGCCTTTAACTTAGGGAGTTTTAGAAGAAGAATTAACCATCTCAACCTTTTATTCCTTCTTAAGGATGCTCTCAACCATTATCAACTTAAATGATTAACTATGCTACATTAGCATCATTCTAGTTGAGCATAAAGGGTTTGATTGATAGTCGAAGCAATGTAAGCAATCAGTGCATTGAGAACTCTTTTCTCAGTTGATGACCGAGACCATAAGATCTTCAAATAAGATCTTTAGACCTTGTTCGTGTGCACTTGTTTCCTCATTTGGAATATTGAATAATTCCATAATGTTATACCTTGTAACATTTTTATGAGGTGGTTCAATTGCTTTTAAGTGGTTTGGAAAAATCCATTCACCTCAGATTGCTTCTCTTTTGGCCCGGGTCGACTTTTCACAATTGAAAACTTCGCCCTTTAGAGAACGCCTTTCTCTAGTCTGGTTCTAAAATGGATTTTAGGATCCGAATCCATTTAGAGTTAGTCAGGACTTAGTCAACTTATTTGACTTAAGGATGGATACGAATGGGTTTGCATTTCATATTGTAGAGAATCACAGAACTACAACCTAAATGCTAAGCAGAGAAAATGTGGGTATGCTGAATTATAACGATATACAAAAGATAAGGTCTTTAATCTAATGTAGCTCCCACTGTTTTTCAAAGATCTATAATTCCCAAAGATCTAAGAGGAACACGTTTCCCAATGGGTACTAAGATCCTAAGCATTTTACCTCGAACCCACGACTCGCGGACATTCTAAGCAAAATCCTAGGTAGGTACAACTTACCAATTCTAACACCTTTAGAACTCTTAGTAATTGTTTTTGCATCACCTATCTTTCAATATGGACCCACGACTCGTGCGACATCCATATTTACTTAGGCGTTTAAGCTAGACCCATTAATCATAAGATCATGATCAAAACTTAGTTCGAACGACCCACGACTCGCGGACATCGCCCTTGCCAAAATTAACCACGAAATATTGATCATTTAAAATGATCAATTAGGTAACTAAGAACTAATAAGCTCCACTAGCTATCCCACGACTCGCGGACAATAACTAGCTTTACTTACTAAACTTAAAACCTATTGATGGAATGCTAGGAATTTAATTCAAAATTTGCATCTCGAATTAAATACCTATTATTCGAAATGAGCTTAATATTTAATGGGAATTTTCGAATCAACCGAAGAGTTGTTCGGTTCGACCTCACCAACATATATGTTATCCAATTTTATTAGTCTTGATTAATGCAAGTACACTTAAATGAATTTCAAACAAGCACATAAACAGATAACATGTCCTAGCATGATACTAACATGTAATGATCATGGGTTCTACCTATCTTATGCGTGATATGTGGGAGCCACTCCACAATCACAAGTTCTAACATACATGCCACATAAACAGTTTAAATCACATAAGGGAAAACGGTAACAAAATACGAGCCCTATCTCTATTACATTTAACAATTGAGATTCCCCTCCCTAACATTTTGAGGGGTCTTCACTTATGGCCTCCTTGTTACTTGAATGTGGTCCATCTTACTCCATGGGTGCATAGTCTCCAAAATGAAAATAAAACCTCACCACTTATCTCTACTCTCAAATTACAATAAAAAGAAAAAGACATAAAGTAATAAGGCTCAATCTTCATATTGGCCTTAGACAATTACACGGGGCATACCCCGGCCTCAAAAACAGTAATATGGAAAGCCACATAATAAATCACATAACAGTACGCACATAAGTGAGGCTCCAACCTCAATTGAAAAACGCAACTATAGGGCTCCAACCCCAATTTAAACCATCCATGTGCATAAATTAAAACCATACATAGATCTAAACCCATGATCACCTAACATGCTTTTGCGAGAATTTAAATTTAGCCAATAAATTAAAATTCTCGTTTCAAGTCCTAATGACTTAAAACACGACTTGATGCGAGTCTTATTTATAAAAGTTTTCAATAAATCCCAAATTACCAAAACAAATAAAATTCCAATTAATTTCTGAAAATTAATAATTTTACCAAAGATTGTATTTTCCCAAAATATAAACCGTTTCAATTTCTCAAAAATCCCAATTTTAAGTTTTATTCAAAAATAAAAAATAAATATTCAAAAATAAAATTTTTAAAATTAAAATAAAAATTGGGACTGGATTGCACGAAACACGAAAAAGCCGGATCACGAAAACGGGGCCCGTACGCGAAAAAGGGTCACGCCAGTTGCAAGCGCGCGGGCGCGCGCGCATGCTTGCGCGCCTGCTGGGCGTGTCCCTTCCGGGCGTGTGCGGGCGGGCTGGGCGACTGATCCCGCACGCCTTGCGGGATCGTTGCCCAGCCTGGGCGGGACGGCGTCGGCAGTCCTGGGCGGGGCGCCTAGGCGCTCCCGGAACACCTCCCGCGCGGTTGCGGGAGGGAGTAGGCGCACGGCCTGCGCGCGCCTAGGACAGGCGGGCGGTGCTGCTCGAAGCCCGCGCGCGCGACTCCTTCGCGTGCGGGGTTTCGCGTGTTCGTCGTATTCCGTATTTTCGTTTCGTATTTTCGTTCAAAAGCAAAACCAATCCAAGAAATCCAAAAACAGTTTATACAGTTTCAAATCTAAAATAGTTTTCAAATATTAAATTTTGCAAAAACCAATTTTTAGAAACTTTCAGGAAAAAATACAGTTTCGTAATTCAGGCTTTCTAAAACAATTACAAATACTCAATCGCATCAAGCCTAAGAATTTCTACCAAATTCAGAATAATTGAGACGAATCAGAAACACGATTAACGAGGTGGCTCTGATACCACTTGTTGGAAAACACTAATCAAAAAGCAGCGGAATTTAAAATTTTTCCAACAAAAAGATCTTGAACTCGCAATCGTGTATCCAAATTCGTAAAGATAGAAAACTTACTTTTCTTTTATTCTTTCTTGAAGCGTTTCAAGCCACCCAAGAACGCTCTTCTCGCGGCTTGACAACCCGTCCCTCGAAAGTCTCTTTCTACTTCAGAATCCATTGTCGGGATAGCAATCCACACCAACCTAGATTCAATTCATGTTAGAGATGTTCTTAACAATATAACATAAAGAAAGAAACATGAAACAAGAAAAGCAGGATTGAAACTCCCTTCGAAAACCAGTTTTGCGAAAGTAGAAAATTGCCAGTCACAAAACCCTCGTGAAAAAATTCATCCTTCAGGATATGGACGAACGGTTTTCGCCATCTTCTTTGGTTCGATTTTTTCATTCGCTTCACGTCGGGTTCAGAATCGTTACATCATCCCTTCTGATCGTTTTGCTTGATCCCCACTTTTTGGTAAAGCTCGAATCTTCAAAACTTCTAACTTGAAGCTCTCTAGAGATAGTCCACCAACTTGGCTACAATCTAACTAGTAAGGATGCTAGTTCTCTAGTTAGTGTTTAGGCTTAACCTAGGGTTTCGTTTATCTTGGAGAAAGAATGGTGTTCAACACATGAACCAAAAGAATTTCATTAGCTCTAAAGGGGAGCATGAGCTCCCCTATATATAGGCAAAGGGGAGGGACGCCGAACCTAGTCCTTGTTGGGCAAGGATTTGGTCCCTCTCTCTCCTATTTACTTGATCATCAAGTATTTTCCAACTTTGACTTTGAATTCTAATTCAAATCAACTTTCAAGAGAGCTAAAAATATCCAAACTATTTTTGGATAATTTTATACTTTATTTATTTAAAATAAATAACTTATTTTATCTAATTAATTAATTCATAATTAATTAACTAGATTATTTTCTCCAAAATAAGACTTTCTTTTTAATTCAAAATTAAACCAAAGTCTATTAAATAATTAACAAATTAATTATTTAATATATTATTAAACAATCACGTGTGGCACACGTGTCACAATGACACGTGTCCAGTCACGTGACCCACACGTGTGGTTTCACACGTGTGGAACCCTCTAGGCTTGATTAACTCGTTTAATCATTTTAAAGCCTCAACTCATGTAACCAAGTTGTTGTGTGTGACCCTCTAGGTTCTCAATTCAATTAGCAGTGACCCTAATTAATTAATTCACTAATTAATTAATCAGTCCACAGATTAAACGACCATAGTCTAGCAACAGGTGTTTAACCCCTAGCTGAATTGGAATATTCGGATTCGACAGAACCTTTAAGTCATTGATTCATGTGAGATACAATCCTCCTACTTACTATCTCTCAACCAAGATCTAGGGCAAGGGAATAATCAGAACCCTAATAATCCGGTCTTAAAGCTAAGTGCATTTCATATCCATTTGATCTCAATCCAAGAAACCCTTTTCTTGATGTCTTGATCTACTGCCTTGGCCAAGGACTCCATATGGCATATGAATGACTTACACAATAAGAGATCACCTTGCATATGCAAGTGTAGGTCCTTTCTTGATTCTCATTCACTTTCATGAATCACTTGTGCAGCCCCAGCATAAGCCTTGAATCAGTTGTCTAAGGCGACACCCTTTAAAGCTTATACCAAAGACTACAGAGTTAATTCATAAAGTGACAAGGAACCTCAAGTCTAAGGATCAATTAATCACATCAATGACTCGTGAGATATTTCCTAATCTGGAAGTTTCCATTTCCTGAAATAGAAACTTCCTTTCCCATTTAGGAATGTTCTCACACGGGGCACCTCAGTGAACTTACTTATTAAAGTAAGCACCCTCATGTATCACGCACGTATCAACTATACACTTTGCACCTCCATGAAACAAGGTGGTCCTTCTTAAGGGCGTGATCCCACAAGCAAGCCTTAGAGGAGTCAGGTTGACACTCCCACTGTCTGTAGGACTCATCGGCTTGGAGTATTTTACTAATCATGACTTATGTGATATAGGGCTCGTTTCATGAACCATTTCACCTAAATGGTAGAGTCCTAAAGTCATCAGGATTAGGGGAGTTCTCATACATGCACACATAATGGAAACACTCAAAACACGTATTGGCATATAAAGAAGTGTTTGCCTATGATCAATCGTATATTATTCAAAGATTGTCTGTGATACAAGAAAAGTCCCAAAGCAGATTACGTCGAATCGGCTTTCTAGGGCACTATTCCTAACACTAAGAACCCAAATGCCCATTTGTGTATGTTCTGTCCAAAAAATGAGTAGGGGATCTGATATAGCTCGAAGGAAAGGCTCCAAAATTGTCCCAAAACATCAACCCAACCAAAATAACTCACAATTACATCAAAACTAAAGATATAACACACAAAATACACATTAAAACAAGTATTAATCCACATACCCACATCAACACACACACATATACATACACACGCACATCAACTAATTCTTGAAATAAAATCATAGATCCTAACATATATTAGCATAATTTCATCAAGGAACAAGAATTTAAACTTAAATCATGTCAATCTCTAACAAAACACACATTCACACACATGAATACACACACACACGCACACACACACACACACACACACACACACATATATATATATATATATATATATATATTTACACACCTTGGGATGGGATGAGGAAGATGAAGGAATGAAATGATGGAGATGATGATGATTTCTTGGCTTCCCCTTCTCTTCCTCTTGCTTGAATCGATTGGAGTGTGTGTGTGTGAAGAGATTGAGAGCAAGTGTGTGTTTATGGTGTGTTAGAGATTTAGTGTGTGTGTGTGTGAGTTCTTGTGTGATAGTGTAAATATGATATAATGTATGTAATATATTGTATGTATGAAATATTAGTCAAATATATATTTCTATGTTTATGTATGTATAAAGTAAGATATTATGTATATTATATGTATATAATTTCTTAGTGCTCCATTTATATATACATATATAATGCATGTGTGAGTGTATTAGTATAGGAAGATTATGTATACATATATATAATGCATGTTTCATGAATAAATGCATAAGGAAATGGAAATATTATTCTTATGAAATTAGTTTAAGTTTACGTAGGTATATATATATGAAAATATGTTATGGAATGAAATGTATAAATTATGCATATGTTGAGAATTGAAATTTAATTTAAAAATGATCACATAAACAATTAGGCAATTATTCACATAATTCACATAAACATATTATTCAAATAAGCATGTAAAGGAATTCTAACCCTCAAAACGCACACGTGTGGCGCACGTACCTGTACGACAAAAACACGGGGCATTACATTTGGGGCCGTTCAAGACCCCTTAGGACCTGAGGACAGGTCCTTTTGAAGGAGGGGAGTTTGTAAAATTCCGCTCGTTTGGCCATATAGGTACGCCTTAACGAGAGTGTTATTTGTGTTTTCTAATTCATTATTTATGCAATTCCTTGTTATTTTAATTGTTATGTGATTATTTGAATTAATATGAAATTAATTGTTTATATTATGAAATTTGAATTTTTAACGTTTAAGTTTGCATGCCCGTAATTTGCTCGTTATTTACTGGAATTCAATTCCGATTTTTGTGAAATTTATATAGGCATGATATATGTGGGTTATGAATGTGTTTGCATGCTCGTTTTAAGTTTTTGGGTTCGTTTGTCGAGGTTTTAAACCTTTGGTATTTGACAAGGACATGAGGGCCTAACTAGTTTTAGCGCGCCTCGTGTTCCGGAGGCCATAACTGGAGCTCGGGAATACGGATTGGAATTCTGGAAGAAGCATCGGACTCGTATCGAAGAAAGGAAACTTTTGAACTTGATTTGGTATTGTTCTAAGCCCGTTTGGACCCCCGGTTTTCACCCGGAATGAACAGATTGCACCAAAGTAGCCTTCTTTGACTAGTCTTACACTTGTGGGCCCAATCTAACCATACCCAAGCCTTAACCCTTGGTTTATGTGACCATGATTCACCTCTATCTCTCCCTTACCTACTGCATTTCGAACCACACACCCCACAAGAGAGGAAAAAGCTGTTGATCCAAGAAGAAGAGAAGAGAAGAAAGTAACCCTCATCCATGCTTTGTGATTTTGGAGCTTGATCTCTTCAATACTTCATCAACTCTTGAAGGTATGTATATTTTCGAATTATCCATGACTATATGTTGAATTTGATCCATGAATTTCATGCTTTAATTGAGATTTAATATGAGTTTGGGAGATAGCATGAATAGGAAGGGTTAGAGGTCATTTCTTGCTTCTATGCATTAGCTTGAGTTTGGGACTGATTTGATGCATCTTTGGTGATTATATGAACTTATTTTCTACCATTCTTGATTTATACTTCATGATAGATGTGTTAGGGTTGTTTTTTCTTTAATAACTTGGTTGAAACCTTGAGTTTTAAGCATGAAAACTTGAATTTCCAAACTGCTCTCCCGGTATGAGCTGCTATCATGTTTTTGGGATGTGTTTGATGAATTCTTGCCTCCAATTTCGTGTATTAATGCATGGTTATGTAGTACACATGTTGCTCTATGAATATGCTCTGTTTTACCCTGATTTCATGGCCCTTTTCAGATGCATATATGAGTTAGAACATGACTTAATTTCCTTCCTTCCTTGCATCTGTTTTGTGTGACTGTTTTGGTGCTCAAAAGCTGATTATATGAACTTGTTTTGCTTCCTTTTTGATACTTGATACTTGGTAGATATGTTATGGATGAATTTACTTTGAAACCCTTTGATGAATTAATAAGTTTTCAGCTTGAAAAACTGCTGCAAATCTGCTCCTCTTTCAACCGAACTGCTGTCAGGATTTTTGGATTGGTTTCATGATTTCTTGAGCTCCATTTCATGTGAAATTGCATGAACATGAAGTATTCTAGTTTCTTTACATGTTAGCTAAGTTTTCTCAAGCTTTTATCCCCTGTTTCAACCCCATATTTGGAGATTACGGCCTGCTTGTATTCATACCCTTCATTACTTCGTTTTCTTGCATGATTGAGATCAGTTTTGTTGCTGCTTGTTAGGGCCTGAATATGTGATATTTGGTAGATAATTCATGCATGTTATATGTGTCTTTGAGGCCTAAGAAATTCCCTAAGAGCTGCTGCAAAATGCCCTGCTTTTCCTTCCAAAAATCGAACTGCTGCGTTTTGTTTCTCTTCATGCCGAAGATCATGGCACGGCCGTGTCGTGTCCTCAATGAACTACAGCATGACACAGCCGTGTTGTGTTCTCGACTTGGGCATCTGATTTTATTAAATTCGTACACGGCCGTGTCTGTTTCCTTTGTGTTTTAGACATGGTCGTGTCATGTGTCACGGTAGCGGCCCAAGGGAGTTTCTTTCGTCATTTCGTTGCTTTTCTTTGCCTTCTCTCATCCCGTTTGTGACTTGTATGTATTATTAGCTTGATGTATTATGTGTTAACTTATATATTATAGATTTATGGCTTGATTTCTTTGCTCATTTTTGAATTATGATCTCATATGTGAAGTATGCTACTTTAACGTGCGTTTATGACTTCAAGTCTCGTTTGTATGCCTTGCATGATTATTCCTTGTTCCTTATATGGTGTAACACCCCACATTTTCGGAGCAAGATACGAAGTCATTTTCGTGTGATTAGATTGTTATTTATTTAACTCTGCTTGTGCTTGAATTGCTTTATTCATGTTTTAATTGTTTAATCGACTCAATTGTAATCCCACGAAAATATATGGACTTAATTGAAATATGTGTTTAGTACCTAATTGCTCTTTAATTTAAATTATTTAGGCTAATTTTAGATTAATAAAAGTTCGGGATCTATTTTTAATTATGAGAAATTCAATTTGGACTTAATTGGGCACTACTCTAAATCTTGGGGGTACTTCTATAATTTCCTAACCTTTAATTGGACTAAATTGATCATTTCTTAAGATTCTTGAACTCAATTGACTAGTCTTGGAATTTGAGGACTCAATTGCATCATCTTAATTCTTGAGGGACTAATCAGCAACTTCAGAACTTGGGACTCCCTTTTATACCGTGAAACCCCAAACCCTAGCAGCTTTCTTTCATTTCCTTATCTCTCTCCCTCTCGAGCTTCAGTAGCGGCGCCACCACTCTCAGTGTAGGCGGCGTGAGTCAGTCTTTGTGTTCAGTTGTCATGTCGAGTCTGATGTCTTCGTTTAAGGTTGTCTTGTATTACATTCAGTTTTGGACAAGTTATGTATGACTGTTTAATTCTGGATCATATCATTTATTAATACGGACTTTTCGGGACTAGGTATCTCTGCTAGTTGAACCCGTCACCTGTTCTGTACGTTGATTTAATTGCTTCCGCTGTTCGTTGATGATTGATTTAATTTGCTTTCGCGCTCTGAGTTTGTCAAGTTAGACCCGCCTAGCCTAGCGTGTGAGTTGGTCTCCCGTTCGCTACGATTCGGATTCGGGCATGGACTTCCTATTTCATGACCGGGTCTGGGTCTTAGTGCAGGGGATGTGGCATCCTTCGGTTGGGGTGTTACATCCTTAAGTGGTATCAGAGCTCTAGGTTGCAAAACCGAGCTGTTGAGTCGTGTTGAGTCTGACTAGGTCGTACGGCATAGGAATAATTGCGCATTGCATTTGTTTGACTTGATATTTTGACCCTTCGGCATGAATTGTTTCGGGATTATATGATTGTGTGCATATTATGACTTTCATTATGCAACGTCTTATTATATGTGCTCTATAAATTACAGCTAATTGTTGCATTTACGTAATATACGTGTTACATTTCATTTGCATCTTTAACCAGCATGCATCGAATTTAGTGTTTGAATTTCAGGGTGTCCTGTAAGTCAACACTGAGATTTTCCCTCCATCAACACTACCTATTGGCACTACAACGAAGACACACACTATTTCGACGATGAAAGGATTCTCTACCAAGATCAATGTTCATGAAAAGGTTCAGAGTTGAAGGAATGAGGTTTGCTATATTGACTTACTATCCTAAAGTCAATTGAAAGATGGAGTTTGACAAAATTTCACCTTGAGGATTCGTTCATCTGAAAGTAGTCACCTTGTTGAGGGAAATGAGTTAATGGAGGAGAATTTGATCAACTAGAACCGTTTTGAAGGAGTTTGATATGCTTTCGCCTTAATGATTTGTTTGTTTGGAAGTTGTCACCTTGTTGATGGAAATGAGTTAATGTAGAAGTATACGGTCAAATAAGATCCGATTAGGTTCAATGGATGTGGATAGGTAACCATGTTACTTAAGCAACGAGCTACAAACCATCGGTGAGTGTTGAAGGTTTTGGTGCCGTTTAGAGTTAACAAACGACAAGACAAGATTGGTTGTTAGCTCTCAGGGTGTTTCTTCAAGATGAGATGGAAGACATTGTTGAGGTAGGAATAGAACACTTAGATGCCGAAAGACTTTATTCAAGTTTCAGAATTATATACCTTGGATTGTTTTAGGAAGTACATAGCACCACAATCATCCAACGAAGCTCTGAGGTAAATATCTGATTGACAAATGAATCATGGACAACCTCTTGAAGATGAGGAGACTAAGATTTAACACATAAATCAGAATTCTTGGGAGAAACTGAGGATGGTTCTAGTTGAGCAAGGATTAAGGTCTAGTAAGGGGTTGGGTGATAGACAAGCTTTGTTGAGTTACCACTTTACGAAAAGACTCAAGTTAAAGAAGCTCAGATGACGAAGATTGCATCATTATCGGCTTAATCAACTCCTACTGCTTCATCTCGACTCTCTTGGCAAGTGTTACACTTCGGTTAACGGTACGCCAAGCATTCATGGCATTTCCACACATGCATCGCTTAAATACTCTTACCTTGTTTTGCTTGATGTGGGTGATGACTATTGTTGTTTTAATTGTGATAACTTGGATACCTGATCTAGTATTTGTAACTTGAAATTTTTAGTTGTTATGAATCGTTACTGAAATGAATGAGTTACGTGCTTATGTGAACTATTCATGTCTATGTGATTTAAAACTCTCTTGATTGCTCACTGACTTCTCATATAACATACATACATACTGTAACCTTGTTTTACAGGGATTCCATCGCGATATCCCCCTTGAGTTGAGGTATGAGCGTTGAATCTATACTCAAGGGATACCGATATCAGTTGTGTAAGGTACACCAAACATGCATCGCATACTTTTCGTCAAGTGTTATTCTGATGTGTGTATGTATGAATAACTGATCAGTGGATTTATGTATAAGAGAGACCTTAGTTTCCTTCTTTTTACGTGTTGGAGAGATTTAGGATTCTCTCTATTTATGTGATGGAAAGATGTTGGATTCTTTCTAAGATTTGTGCACGAGAGATGTTGGATTCTCTTGTACTTAGGTACTCAGGAGATGCTGGATTCTCTTGAATTTAGGGGTTTGAGAAATGCTGGAATTTCTCAAACTAGAATGTTGGGAGATGTTGGAATCTGTCTGACTTAGGCCGAGAGACGGGGTTCTCTCAATTCTGTGGTTGAGAGACGGGGTTCTCTCAAATCTGTACTTGAGAGACGGGGTTCTCTCAATTCTGTGCTCGAGAGATGGGGTTCTCTCAAATCTATTCTCGAGAGACGGGGTTCTCTCACCTCTTGTGCCGAGAGATGGGATTCTCTCTTGTTTGTTGTGATTGCGTTACGCGTTCTCCTGGCTATGGTCTGCAAGTGACGAGTTTGTGATGGCATCGAATTTGAGTGCAGTGACAACTATTCGTCTTATGAGAATGGTCGAACAACTTGATGTAAGCAACGGTCCAGTGCTCAAACGAATCCCAATGATAACGAGACACCACGAGAAAGGTTCAGTAAAAACAATGAGAGTGAACTTCACAACGGAGGCTATGTTTTGCGCAATTCCTCGATAAGGGTTAAGACACTACAACTCGAAGCTTTTCCAACTCAGGAGGGGAACCTGGGGACCAAGTTCTCTTAAGGGGGGAAGGGTGTAACACCCCGCATTTTCGGAGCAAGATACGAAGTCGTTTTCGTGCGATTAGATTGTTATTTATTTAACTCTGCTTGTGCTTGAATTGCTTTATTCATGTTTTAATTGTTTAATTGACTCAATTGTAATCCCACGAAAATATCTGGACTTAATTGAAATATGTGTTTAGTACCTAATTGCTCTTTAATTTAAATTATGTGGGCTAATTTGAGATTAATAAAAGTTGGGGATCTATTTTTAATTATGAGAAATTCAATTTGGACTTAATTGGGCACTACTCTAAATCTTGGGGGTACTTCTATAATTTCCTAACCTTTAATTGGACTAAATTGATCATTTCTTAAGATTCTTGAACTCGATTGACTAGTCTTGGAATTTGAGGACTCAATTGCATCATCTTAATTCTTGAGGGACTAATCAACAACTTCAGAACTTGGGACTCCCTTTTATACCGTGAAACCCCAAACCCTAGCAGCTTTCTTTCATTTCCTCATGTAGTACCCCGCACGTGAGGCACCACATCCCCCGCACTATGGCTCAACACGAGTAACGAAATGGTAAATCTGCACCTGTATCAAAAAATGGAGCCTCGGTAGAACCGATGATGATGGGACCTTGAGCGTTTTGATCGGTTCGGCGAGGCGAGCTGAATGGAGGTTGTCCCGCCACCTGAAACTCGTCGGATTGGCAACAGCGGCAGAATAGAAGCGGCATAGCGGCGGATCGCGACAGAGGTCAGCACCGGTAACTTTTTTCGACAAATAGCATATGAGTTTCGAAGGCCTCGTCACGGGTAACCCAATGCAATTTACGGATTTTGTTTTTGTTCACCGGTTTGGAAGTAATTTGGATTTGAAGATTTTGGGGTTTTTGTATTCTTCGATTTGAAATTGGGGACGATTGGCTTGGAATTTTCAGAAATTGATCGAAGATTTAGAACGGGCACGAAGACTACATTCTCGGGTGATTTTCAGGATTTTTCCGGCACTTTTCGGCGGCGGCTGAACAGCGGCCGCCGACGGTTCCGATAGCTCTGGCGGTGGTGTTCCAGTGGTCTTTGGACAGTTTGTCTATTTCGTCGTGGTGAGCCCAGTGCCACTTTCCGTTCGTTAATCGGACACTCGGTTTATTTTTTTATGAATTAATTCATAGATTTGAGATTAATTAGTTTAATTGTTTTAAATGTAAACTAATTGTTAATTGCTTGATTTGTCGATCGAGATGTAATCCAATGTGTATGAAATCATGTATTGAATGAATTATGAAATGTATTGATGTTTCAAATTGCAATTTGAATTCAAATCCCTGCATGTTTAATTTGTGCTATTTGTTTAAGTTAGAAGGGGTGTTTGCGTAATTTTTGAAAACAAGGTAAACTTATATGACTTGAATTAATTAAACCTTGACATTTGGTAAACAAATATGCTAATCTTCACTATGTAAAAAATGAGTTATTATCCCTTGGATAATTAAACTTGAAACTTTTGCTATTAAGGTTTAATTACTGAAATTGAATATGAATCTATTATGCAATATATGAGTTGTATAAAACTTTGTATGGTTGGACAACTTAGTTATCCTTCATTTATGCCTTTTATGACATTAGTTTGAATTTGATATGTGACCTCGTGGTTTTAAATAAAATTCGTAGCATGCTTACATTATCTAACTTCTTATTAAGAATGTGATGGAATATTAGTTCTTAATTTTAAAATAATGACATGATTTGAGTTTTCAAGAAATATGTATAATGTGTAAAATTTATGTATGCTATATTTATGTATGGAAATGACTTGATTGGGATACGTTATATGCTTGTTTGACTAAATTGCATCTTTTAAAGAATAGTTGTAAATTGTAACTTATCTTCTTAGGATAATTGGATAAGTATATGCATATAAATTGTTTGTGTTGCGAATATATATCGTATGTATTTCATTTTATGCATTCATGAGCATTGCCATTGTAACGTCCCGCTCGTCCGGCGTATAAGGTACGCCACGTTTCAACTTTTTATGTGTTGAATTTTGTGATTTTGTGTTTTGCGTGGCCCTATTTTGAATTCTTTAAGAGTTTAGGGGTCTTTGTAATTTTCTCTTTTTAGGGTTTTTCATTCATTCCTCGTTCGATCGAGATTTCGACATCTTAGACCACTTCAACTCGTTCGGGGCATCAAAACGAGTCCGTAGACTCTGAGTTTGCCCAATTCTAATGTCGTTAGCCCCTACTACCGTTCGTTTTGCACGTGAAGACCCGGGATAAAAACACACGGACCCTCGTTAAATGTGTTAGAACAGGCTCAACTCTCTCTCCTCTCCCTCACGCACTAGCACACACTCACGGTGTGAACACATACGCAACTCCAACTTGGCCGTTTCTCGACGGAATTCGACGAATCAATAGTACATTTCGAAGAGCCCCGACGACGCTATCACAATCGTACCAAGATCTCGACCAACCGACGAGCGGTGGCGGAGAAATCGCCGGATTACAGTCGCGGCAGGCGATAGTTTTGAGGCGAAAATTTTGCCGCCCTTTCGCGGTAATTTCCGGTGATGATTTTGGAACATGCGCCCCTAGACCAACAAGAAGAGTTCCCGGCATTAAGTTTCCCGTTGGCGGCATGGCCATCCGGGCCGCGATGGTGCCGCACTCGCCCCCTGAAGCTTGCCGCAGCGGCACGTGTTACTGTATTGGCACGTTTCGCCGCGTTTCCGATGAAGTTTGATGATTCCCAAGGTTTTCGACCCTCCCGAGTTCATTTCCGGCATTATTTTGAGCTATTAATGGCCGTAGGTGGCGGTTCCGGCAAGGCACAATGGCAGTTCAACGGCGGAGGTCCGCTCCGGGGATTTTTTTCGGTGACCACTATAGGGGTTTCGAAGGCCTCGTTATGGGTAAGACAATACCTCTTACGGATTCGGTTTTCGTTCACCGGTTTGGAAGTAATTGGATTGTGAAGATTTTAGGGTTTCATGTTGTTAGATCTGAAATTGGTGGAAATTGGCTTGGAATTTTTAGAAATTGATCGAGGATTTGGAAGGAGTACGAGGAGTACTTGCACTGGTGATTTTTTGGGATTTTTACGGCACATTCCGGCGGCGGTCGGCCACTGTTCTGGCGGCTCTGGTGGTGGCATTCCGCCGGGCTTCGGACCGTTTGTCTGCCTCGTTGTGGTGAGTCCAACGTCACTTCCCGTTCATTAATCAGACTCCCGGTTTAATTGTTACGAATTATTTGTATATTTGGTACTAATTGATTTAATTGTTTAAATGTAATTTCATTGCTATTTGCTTGATTTGTTGATCGAAATGTATCCCGATGTATATGAAATTATATATTTAATGAAATACGACATGTATGGATGTTTTGATTTGATAATTGAATCCCGACTTGTTGAATTTCTCTATTTGTTAAACTTTAAGGGGGTGTATGTGTAATTTTCCTAAAATATGAAAAAATTAGTATAACTTGAATTAATCAAATCTTGGCATGCAATAAACGAATATGGTAATTTTAGTTACATGAAAATGAATTCTTATATCTTGACAATTTAAACATAATTACCATGATATGAATGATTTAATTAGAGACTTTGCATGTAAGAAATAATTTATTCGTACGAATATGAATTGGTTATTTGACATATGAATTAATATGAAATAATGTGACTTGCATTGTCTTTCCTTTTTGTTTGTTTGAATTAATTGTGCATAAGAATATCTCTTGAGGTGTTTTATGAATATGTTAAACTATGTGATATTTTATTTTGCACCTAATTAATATGAATTTGAACCCTGCCTACGTGATTGCATCTTTTAAGTGTTTGAGCATTGTCGTGCGTCTCTATGTGGTTGCCTGAGTCTGAGTCTGAGCCCTATGTTGTGTTTTGTGTGCTCAGTTGGTACACGTACACCCGGGGTGGTGACAAGTGGGTCGTGGAGGTTCCGGGGTGGACCGTTTGCTTTGTCTTCAGCCTTGTTGGTACCAGGTGAGATTAGGTTATAGTTATACCCTAATGAAATGTGCCCGGTATGTACACAGGCTAATATAAGCCATAAGTATATGTAGATACGTGTGTAATACGAATACGTATGACTATTTAGGTTGTGTATATGATACGTACGTACGATAAGTATGAATGTACGTGTTATGTTTGTGAATGTGTGTGTGTGGGATGTGTGCGTTATGTTATGTTTAATTATGATTTGAACGTGTATGTTATGATATGATTATGATTATGAACGTGGTGTGTGTGTGTGTGTGAGTGAGTGCGTGCGTGGTGTGCGTGTGTGTGAGTAAGTTCGTGTGCGGTGGTGTGTGTGAGTGAATGCATGCGTGGTGGGGTGTGTATGGGTGCGTGTGTAAGGCCCGGAGGGTATGAGAAGCATTGAGCACTCCCCTCATCTGTCTGAGAAGGTACGATCTGATTCCGATTCTGACTATGATTCTGAATTAACTTTATGAATGTGCGTGTGAGTCGTGGGTGTGTTGTATGAGAATAGTATGGATCGTTCGTGGAACGGGAGTGGACTTATAATTACCAAAAATTTAGTTGTTTTGGCCTTCGGCTTAACTCTTTTACTCTTCCCTATATATTATTATCACGGGTAAAATGATTTAGATTGCAAAAACCACGCCCCGATTCATGGACTTTAAATGCTTTATGTGTTGTGCTCCGTATACGTATGTACGCGTGCGTGTGTAGCCCCTCACTCAGTTAGTGTGACTGATCCCTCCCTCTTTACGTTTTTAGTTTACAGGTTCAGGTTCTTGGAGTTCGAGCTAGGGGGCTTTGTGTCGTGTCTATTAAGTCTGTGTCTATTTGATTAAGTTTTGAATCTCTGATCTGCATCTGTTTGTAATTATGTAAATATTATGGTATAATCTATACAGGTTTCTGCCTTATGAATGAGTCATATTTCGGGACAGGTTAGGACAGGTGCTTGGATTAGTTGAACCCGTTCTGATATATGTTATCCGGGATAGGTTAGGACAGGTTCTTGATTTAGTTGAACCCGTGTAGTTGATTTATTATATGGATGGTTTTATTATGCATGATATGTAATGTTTTTGAAAGTTCAGGTTTGTATCGCTTCCGCATTCAGGTTTTGCATATTTTCCTTTGTACAGGGTTTAGGTACCGTGTAACGCCCCGTGTTTTCACACGTGTAGGTAAGTGTTACGTGCGCATTTTTATTTAATTATGTGATTTTATAATTTGATTTTCTATTTGGATTCGTTTCTAATTCGATTTATTTGTTTAAATCCAATATGAATGAATTTGTGAGAATGTGAATTTCGTGAATTCGGTGTTAATTGAATGAAATTACATGTTTCGTGTAATACGTGGGCTTGATTGTAACTTATTTGAATGTTTTGGACTCAATTGAAAATTGGGTTTCGGCTTAATTGCCACTTTTTGAAAGTTTAGGGACCTATTTCTATATAGGCAACCCTGAACGGTTTTCGTGATACCTTGAGCTCCGGACCTCGAAATCGAGATCCGTAACCGGCGTTGAACTTGTTTCGACGATACCTATTCATTAAACTTGACCTTGTATTGTTTCGATACCGTTTGAACCCTCGACAACGAATCTTTTCACAACCTCGACTTTATAGCTTGTTGAACCGTTTACTAAACGAACCGGACTTGAACCGACCCGTATCCTACCCATTTAGCAGTAAATATCAGCATTCTTATCTTCTTGCTCCATCGCATTCATCGATCAATTCACCATTCCAAGAGGGAGAGGAGAGAAAGCTTCAAGAAACCCTTGTTTCGATCAACCAACTTTGAGCTCAAGATTAACCAATCTTCCAATCTTCTTCTAAGGTAATAAGTGATTTGAATTCTCCATCTTCTCCTCTATATGTTCATCTAAGTGAAGCATGATAGATGTTGGGGGAATTGATATGGTTTGAATGAAAGCATGAATTGGGGTTTGATCTTGAACTTGGAATTTTAATGGTTTTAGGTGATAGTTGATGCATGAAAAATGATCCTTGGAGCTTCCTTATCATTTCTAGATGCTAAGATTTTGTGTTGGTTGAGTATAGCTTGAGTTGCCATTAATGGAGCTTGAAGCTTCCATGGGTGAAAGTTTGAATTTGGGTGATCATTTGCCAATTTTATGTATGAATTCTTGTATATATGAATGGATTGCATGATATATGTGAATTATTTGACTTGAATACATGTCTAAGTGGTACAAAAGAGCTTCCTTGTTGCTGCCCTGTTTTGCAAGCTTTTCCCTCAAAGAAACAGAGCTTATGCTCTGTTTCTCTTGTGAAGACAACGAGTTGACACGGCCGTGTCAGCTTTGAACTGAAAATGGACACGGCCGTGTTGGGCTCTCGGCTTTGATTTTTTTTCTGAATTTAATCTCGGACACGGCCGTATCCAAATGCTTTGAAAACTCAACACGGCCGTGTCAAGCCCTCGACTTTGAATTTTTCTGATTTTAAACCTCAGACACGGCCGTGTCCGTTTCCTTTGAAAACTCAACACGGCCGTGTCATTTGAAATGGCAGCTTTGGGGGAACTCTTTTATTGCTTGTTTTGCGTTTATTGCTCGTAATTGTGAATTATATGTAACGTGATTGTATTAAATCTATGTTTTATGATTGATATTTGATATTGATGACCATATGAATGAAAGTATGAAAGTATGAATGATATGAACGGGAATGAATACGGTTTTACCGTATAATGAACGAAACTTGGTGAAGTATGTGTTTAATTGAATTCTATGATATTCATGACCATATTTGAACACATTATTGCATTTTAAGCATTCCATAGCATGATATTGCATAGCCGAGCGTCTAATGTGGTCATAATTGAGTCTCACACTACCTTTGTCACACAGATCTTGATCCAGTGGGTGACGAGGTCGGGCAGTGAGAGCTTTGTCGGGTTCTTTTTGTCTACCAGGTGGGTTTTTCTTCTATTAGATAACAATATGACCCCGAACACCTAATGTGCAAGATTTTGGCCAAAACCCTATATAGGTATTTATACCAAGTTTTGAATGAACAAATGTTTTCGAACGAAAGCCTTTTTCTTGAATATCCTACCAAATGTTTTGGCGAGTAATGATTGAGTGATCACAATGAATGAGGGCCCGGGACTTAGTGTAGTGGTGAACCGGGGAAGCATGGGCTGACGGGAATCCATTTATACTAGTTCCAACAATTTCGGCAACCTAGATTTCACTAGGAGATTGGTGAATAAAAGGGGTCCCGCGCTTTAGGGGATTCATGTACCCCTCTAGCATTAATGAATGAGGGCTCGGGCCTTGCAAACCCGTTCCCTACCCGGAGGAAAAAGGAGTATATGAATGAACGAATGAATGTTCTAATGAATGTGCACGAAAGAAAGAATGCATGAACGAATGAATGAATGATTAATGAATTACACGAGGTGGTGGTTGGAGATAGTGCACGCCCTCTCGCCGGGCTATTAATGACCGAATTAATGAAATGAATGGTTATCATCCTATTCATTGTATTTATTTTCCCACTTGGGAAAAATGCTTCTAAACCTCGAATAAGGATTATAACTTGCATGTATGTGTTTCAATTCCGCGATATTATGATATTATGCCTATTCTTTTTATACCCACCAGTCTGTCTAAGACTGAACCCGGTGTTGTTTCAGTTGTTTTTGCAGGAAGGGGGATGCTAGGCGGGATACCAGTCAGGGAGAGTCTTGCATCGTGTCTAGCCTTTCCTTTACACGCATATGATTACATTTTTACTCATTTTGGAATTTTGTATATGTATGGAGCGTACTTGGATATGGTACCTATATGTATTTTACATGAAATATGGGTACATAGAGCGTATAGCTCAATATATGAATTACATGTTGGTACCTAGAGCATCTAGCTCAATATATAATATATGAATGATTGCTTTCGCTTTTCTATTGCTCTGTTGTTACTTTGATTGTTGTTGGGGTTTAAGTTATAGGCTAGTCCCGCCTGGCTTAGCGAGTGTGTATGTCTCTGTTCGCTATGATTCGGCACGTGTATGGAAATCCATTTCGTATACGGGTCGGGTCATGGCGCGGGGGATGTGACGTCTTGCGCTCGGGCGTTACATACCGCCTAGCTTAGGTTGGTTTTTTTTGTTTGTCACCCCGTTCGCTTCAACTTGGTGTGTGTGCGGACTTTCCATTTCGTACACGTGTCGGGTCATAATGCGGGGTTGTGGTGCCCCATCGCTTGGGGCGCTACATCTAAAGTGGTATCAGAGCTACCAGGTTCAGAACCGGTGCTCTGGAGTCGTGTGGTGTCAGTCGAGGTCGTACGGCATAGGAATATGTGCGCATTGCATTTGTTTGGCATGAAATTTTGACTTCTGTGCATTAATTTGTTTGAGCTTATATGAATGTGTATGTGCTATGACTATGATTCTTAGTAATATATTTTATTGATGTGTTATCAATTTTATAAATTTCGCGTCGCATCTATATTAACTAGGTGCTCTTATTTGCTTCCATTATTTGATATATTCATGCACTAATGTAACATCCCGTTCGTCCCACCATTCCAGGTATGTAAGGCCCCTGTTTCTCATTTACACTAATATGTCATATTTGTTTATAAATTGCGCAATTAAATTATTTAATTATGTGATTAATTATTTATAAGTGTTTTATATATTAATTTTATTATAAATTGTTATTAATTTTGTTTTATTTCATTTAATTTCATTTAGTTAAATTAGTGTATTAAATTGTTAATTAGGTGTTTAGTATTAATTAAACTATACCCTTAATTATTTGAATTAAATTCATTATGCCGTTGACTTTGAATTATAATTAAAATAGAATTTGAATTTTAGTTTTAATTCATAATGTATGAATTTATTAATGTTATGCGCATGAATGTTTAATCGTGCTTCGTTCTTATATGAATTGATATCGAAATGTCTTGGAAATTTAGTATGTTGTAGATTTATGTGTTATGAACATGTCTATATACTCGGTTTACGTTTTCGAACTCGTTTGACGTGGTAACGAATTTAATTTGAATTGTGGAACCAAGTCGGGGGCTAACGAGCAATTAGCGCACCCTTGGTTCCGTATGTGATATCTTGAGCTCGGGAACTCGGATTCAAGTTCCGTCAACTGCGTTGAACTCGTATCGAAGATTCGGGTTTAATGAACTTAGCCTCGTATTTTTCCGAAATCGTTTCAACCTTCGAAATCCAACCGAAAAACGAAACGGTACCCAAAACTGCCACACTTTACTAAAATGGTCATAACTCTTTCAATTCTTAACCAAATTAACTAAGGTTGGAGTCCTTGTAACCCTAGTTCAACCCTATATCATCCCTTAACTACCCTAGCTCAAACCAACCCTCACAAAAGCAAGAAAACTCAGCTAAAGGGTCTGACTTCCAGTTTCCAGTCACCCTGCTTTTCCCTTGAGATTGTGGAGCTCAAATCTCTTCCAACTTTCATCGAATCAACAAGGTGAGTAAGGATTATGTTATACATGCATCTATGGTCCTTCTGATCCTTTCATCCCTAATTTTGAGTCAGTTTTCATGTGGTTTTGATGATTTGAGTGAATAGTTAGGTTATAATATAAATTCTTGGTCTCTTGAATTCCTTGATGATTTTGTTGGTTTTAAAGCTTGAGAGTGATCATATTAACTCCCTTATTTCATTTATGGATATGTAGTTGATGGTAGTTGAAGATTTAATTAGATGCCCTTAATGAACTTGGAGGAGATTACATGAATTGAACTCTTGTATCTCTATGCTCACGTATGAGGTCTTGATAGCTGGTTTGGGTGTTATGTTGAGACTTAATTATGGCATAAATGGAGTTGCTACTTACCTGTTTTTGTTGGGAGAAGTTTAGACTTGTTGGCTGCCCTGTTTCGTGTTGAACTGTTGCGCTATTTGTGCTTAAACTGCTGCTGCTCTGCTGTTGGTTGCGTGTGGAACATCTCCCCGGGCGGGGATATTTGTGTGTATTATTTACCCGGCCGGGGAGTGTTGCTGCGTATTAATTGCCCGGCCGGGGAGTTGGTGCCGTGAATTTGCTGCTGTTAGTTAGTTGGTTTCTTCCATTCCTTTAGCTGCTGAGTTTGATTATGTACTGTGATATACAAATATATATATCGAGGTGTAGGCATGCAAATGTGTAATATATATATATACTAAATGCATGCAGGGTGAGATGTGTGTATTTGCATGCATTTACACCATCAAATAGATTTAAAAGCACATGCATCCAAACTTTAACAAACTTAAAAATGTGTAGTGCTATATATTTATACATATGTATATCTATCACGTAATATGCATGCAAATGTCTTTATATTACATAAATATACATGCATGCGGGTACGTATACCTATATATATATATATATTTTTGCCTTCATTTGTTTAATTAATGGTTAATTACGTATATGCTATGATATATATAAAGTATTGTTTAATTTATGTCAATTTTAGAATTTAATTGTTATATGAAATTCTTGGATTCATTTGATATAAAATGTGCAAATATGAATTTATGAGACTAAAGTGGTATGATATTAATTCATGAAGTGTGATCTTTAAATTGTAGAATGTTATGCTATGAATTATGGATTTAATTTATGGAATGATGTGAATGCCTATAATTCGTTTGATTTATAAATTGTTGTATTTGAGTTATAAATGGTTATTCGGAATTCTTGATTTAAATTGCTATGAATTACGAAATGAATGAACGTGAAACCTTTGTTTAGTGATTGACATTTATCGATTGGGTCGACTTTGCATGATTCGTGAAAGGATATGAAACAAATGAGTATGATACCTTCATTTCTTAAAAGTATTTGAATGAATTGCTCGTTTATGTGTTCTAAGGCATTAATTATGCACATGAACGTGTTCATAACATGTTGTTACTTCTTATGGCATCTCATATCACGTTAATACATTGCCGTGCGTCTTATATGGTTCATTTGGAGTCTTAAGCCTCACAATCATGTTACATTATCTTTTGCACAGTTTTCTCCAGGGCGGAGATGCCTGGTTCATAGGACATTTCGAGTCTTCTTTCTTTTGGTATTGTTCGGTAAGAGGCGTACAGGTGGGTTTCTCTTCTATTAGCTATGATGACCCCGATATATCCTTATGTGAAGTTTCAAGCCAAAATATTATATATATGTGTATATATATCGAGTCTTTTCAAAAGAGTCTATGATTTTCAACGTAAAGCCCTTTTTTCCTTTCATGAATCCCTTACTGATAGACAAATTTTGAACCCAAGTGTAAGTTCTAAATTTGGTTGTAACACTTAAGGTATCGTATCCACAGGGAAGGGAAATCAACAACCACTTTTATGACTAATTCTAATCTGGAGACCGAACAAACATCGAGAGTGTTGTTCTATACTACTATGACAAAATTAAACTAAGTAATAACTAATCAACCAAACGAACCAACAAATAAAATCGAGAATATATCACTAGAGAAAGCAGGTCGGGGAGTAAATCATATGCCCTTCAATGTTTAAATCAATGCTAACGTATTTATGTATGATTCTTCAACCTAATCACAAATTTATACCTAGCTTCTTTCAGAGCCTAGACATCTAATTAATCGAGCCAAGTGTTGTTCTCACAATCACTTAGTAACCAGACCAATCGATTAAAACAAGATTAGTGTATTTAAAACCTAGCGGCTTGGCATGGAATTCTAAATACGCGTTGTAGAATTTAGGGTTAAATTTCTTTAAGCCAAAAATTCTAAGTTTTGGAAAACAATCTCAATTAACCTCAATCCCTCGATTATCGGATGATTTACGATATGTTAATGGATGGCCAGTCCACTCACATTCTATTCAAAGCCGTTTTCCTAAGAAAGAATCAAACAATTTAACTCAAGCATTAAATCAAACACGTTAGATGCATAATCATTACCCCCTAACCCTAGGGGATTAGTTCCTAATAATAGACTCAAAACTCATTAAAATCAAAGGAAATGCATTCAAAACATTCATGTCTAATCATAAACATCAAAACGAAATTAGGAATTCTGGAAATTTCTAACCTAATTATCAAAACGAATCAAGAACAACTAAGCTAACTATACAAAATCTCAACTAACAAAAACTAAGAATTGAGGAATTAGTTTGGATAGAAAAGCAATAAATAAAACCAAATTGATAAAGTCTTGCGATTGAATCGAAGCTTCAACTCTAGGTCTTCGTGTTTCTTCCGCCAAAAACGTCCTCTTGAACTCGGGAAAGGTATATGTCAAAAAGCTCCCAAAATCCGCCTCAAAATCGTGCTTAAATAGGATTCCTAACTCAGCTTCCGCAACGTGACACGGGCGTGCAGTGCCCATGCACAAAAATATGACACGCTCGTGTCACCTATAAAAGTCGTATCCGTGTTTTCTACTTGACACGGGGGTGTCAACATTTCTTCTTCAGCATGACACGGGGGTGCAAGACTGTTGGTCCTCTCTGTACCGAGACACGGGGGTGTCTCGATTTGCTCTATATTGGTGACACGGGCGTGTCACCTTCTGAAATCCGTTGATCATCTCCTGTAGTGAGACACGGGGGTGTCTCAGTTTACTCTTCCAAGGGGGCACGGGCGTGTCCCCTAAGAATTCTCGTTTTTCGCCCGTCTTTGCATGGTTTTGCTTCTACTTTCGTTTCTTCGACTCCAAGGTAAAATGTACCTAAAAGGGAGCATAAATCACATTATAAGCTCTTGAAACGACATAAATTTAACTCAAATTGCCTTACAAATCCATGCAAAAATCCAATAAATCACTTACCAAATGTTTTGGAGAGATCAGTGAACACATTGTTTATGGGGGCCCGGGACTATGTGTACGTGGCTATCCGGGGAAGCTCGGGCTGACGATGATCCCCGTGCACGAGTCCCAACAATTATTAACGGTGATACCGTCCCTCGCTAGGAGATTAGCGAGGAATGGGAGCTGAGTGCCTTTGGGGAACTCATGAACCCCCTTTGGTCAATGATTGAGGTGGTCGGGTCTTGCTAACCCGTCCACCACCCGGAGGAAGAAGGTTGGAACTTGTTTTATGGTATGATTATGAATAATATGGTTATGAACGTATGCTAATGAACAAATGCATGAACGGTTGAATGAATGTGGTATGATCCCTAATGAATTAGTTAATGCACACACGAGGAGAAGCTTGGAGAATTCGCCCTCTCGCCGGGCTCACATAATGACCACATGATTGAATGAATAAATGAAATTGATTGTGGTAATCCCGAGTGTTGTTTTACTTTGTTTTCACCCACTTGGGAAATATTTAAACAAACCTCACACGGGATTATAGCTTGCATGTGAGCATGTTTAAATTCGGTAATACTATTTATGTTATGCCCTGTTTTATACCCACCAGTCTCCTATAGACTGAACCCGGATTGTTTTCAGTTTCTTGCAGGTTGGAGTGCTAGGTGGGAAGTCGTGTTGGTCAAGTCTTTTGATTAAGTTGAGTCATGTCGCGTGCATCTTGTAAACTTGAACAATTTTGAGCATGGTACGATTATGATTATGTTATGATATTGATTCGGGACAGGCTTCTAGGACAGATTGAAGCCATGATTGTGATTATGATTTATGTTGAATTTTCGGGACTAGGAATTTATGCTAGTTGAACTCGTCCTATCTTATTTGTATTTTTGATTAATTATATATTTTGCTTCCGCACGTTCGTTAACACTTGTATCACTTATTTGCTTTGGCAGTTTTAGTTCCCGCCTGGCCTAGTGAGTGAGTGGTCTCCCGTTCGCTATGATTCGGATTCGGGTGCGGACTTTCCATTTCGTAACCGGGTTTGGGTCATAGTGCGGGGGATGTGGTGCCTTTCGTTTGGGGCGCTACAAGGTACGTCTCTACGAGAGAGTTACGTGTGTATTTAATTATTTAATTATGTAATTCCGTGTTATTTTACTGCTAATGTGATTATTTGTAATTAATTGTATTTAATTGTTTAACTTATAACTTCAGTTTTAGCGTTTATGTACGCATGCCTAGTAATTTGCTCTGTTTGTACCCGAATTTGATTCCGTTTCTTGCGAATATTTGATATATGTGAACTACTTAAGTTATGAACGTCATTATGTGCTTGTTACATGTTTTAGAGTTTGTTTTATGTGGTTCTTGGCTCGTTTTGTATAAACGAGATTTGGGTTAGGGACATAAGGGCTTAACAAGCTTTAGCGCACCTTGTGTTCCGGAAGGCATAACTTGAGCTCGGGAATTCGGATTCGAATTCCAAAAGATTCGTCGGACTTATAACGAAGAAATGAAGACAAAAAACTTGGCCTCACATTTTTCTAAGCCCATTTGATCCTCCGAATTTCGTCCGGATTGAGCCCGTTGTGACAGATTTACCACCTTTCACTAATTAAGCCATATCTTGACCAATCCTTGACCAACTTAGGTGCTTCTTGGGCCCACATGTCACCCAATTGATCCCCTATGCATTCCTTAGCCCCTCATTTCGTTTTTCAGAAGCCAAGAGGGAGAGAAGCAGCAGAAACCAAGGAAGAGAGGGAGAAGAAAGGGTTTGGCCATTTCTTCCAGTTTCAAGCTCGTTTCTCCTTGGATTCGCCTCAAATTTGAAAGGTAAGTCCGGATTCTTGTGATTTAGCTTCTCCTCTTTCTTTTAAGTGTATTTTGGCTGAATTTCCTTGAGGTTTGAGCATGGTTTGTGGAAGTGCATGAATAGTTAGGTTTTTGGCCCCTTTTGTTGAATCCTTGCTTTCCTTGCCTTGTTTCTTAAATTGATGAGTTATATGTGATATATGTGACTTGCTTTCTTCATTTATATGCATGAATTTTGGTGACCTTTGAGTTATAGTGGGGTTACCATTGTTGTTCTTGTATGAAACTTGAAGAACTCGAACAAGTTGATGCATCTCTTCTTTCCCCTCACATTAGGTTCGATTTTGGCATAATCTAGGACATAAATCTTTGAATATTTATTACATACATCTTGTATAATGTGCTAACTTGGTCCCTTGTTGATTGGTTTTGAGTTTGGAGTGTTTGGGGTTGAAGAAATAGAGTTTTTCCCACTGAACTATCAGCCACGGCCGTGGATATTTTGCCTTGATTAAATCTATGGTCATAGATGAGAGGGCAATTTTCTTGGATGTTTTTGGACCATATCCACGGCCGTGGATCCCTTCTTTAATAAAAAACCACGGTCATGGATCTGGAAAAAGAGACTTTTGACCCCGAACTTTGTTTTCTTGGTTCGTTTTGTTCGTTTCCCTCCCCGAGCTTGATCCCTATGTTGTGTATGCTTGTTTATATGTATGATATGTGTTTCCATGACTTGTGATTGCTTGACTTTGATGTGTTATATGTTAGGATTATGTGTTATGTGTGTTGTATTAAGTTTGTGGATTCGTTTGACATGAAACATGTTTTATGTGATCCGATATGCGCTTTATGCTCTCTTATGTGATTGTATGATTTCATACCTTGTTTCTTCGCCTTGCATGTGATTTCCCTGCTCCTTATATGAGGTATATGCATTGCTAAGGTGTGGTATGACTCGTTATGTGGATTGCATTAACTTGTTTACATGAAATACGTGAGATATGTGACTTGTGTTTCAATATGATACAATATAACGTAAGTGCTAATCCGTTGCATCCTTTATGCATCATTCGCATTTATATGCATATGCCGAGCGTCTAATTGTTTCATTTTGAGTCTAAGCTTGTCCTTTGCCCTTTGTTTTGTTCTTAGGTTTGTATCGAGGTTGAAGAGTTAGTTCCTTTTGTTCGGATTGGTCGTCCAGGTGGGGTTTTCTTTACTTTTAGCTAATATGACCTGCAACCCTAAATGTGTTTTAAGCCCGCATGTGATTTATACGTATATATGTATATAGATATGTGTTTGATATGTATTTTGTGGGACTTGGCCCCTTTTGGTATAAGACCTTGAAAACCGCTTTTACGTATAAGTAAGCTATATATTTTTGTTTGCTTGTTTTGAAAAGGGTTGGCGTTTTGGCGAGTTGATGCGTGATTTTTGCGTAAGTGTAAGTTTGGGCCCCGGAGTTGTGTGTAGGATGTAACACCCCAAACGGAGAATGCCACATCCCCCGCACTATGACCCAGACCCGGAACATGAAATGAAAGTCCATGCCCGAATCCGAATCAGAGCGAACGGGAGACCAACTCACACACTAGGCTAGGCGGATCTAACTTGACCGAAACTCAGAGTGCGGAAGCAATTAAAACCAACAACAATAGATAGCGGAAGCATTTAAAACAAAACATGCAAAGCAGGTGACGGGTTCAACTAGCATAGATACCTAATCCCGAATAATAGATCAACAAACATAACAAGTGACGGGTTCAACTAGCATAAATCCCTAGTCCCGAATATCAACATTAAGTAATAATCATCAAGTCCCACAAGGGGCTACCGAATAGTAAAGTATAATCTCAAGTCTACAAGTCAAAGCATAAGTAAAGTGTATGAAAAGACAAATGCAAATAGAAAGACTAGACCGACGAAGTGCAACTCAAAGGACTCACTTCCGCCTAGCAAACGCCAACAACCTGTAACTAAAAGTGTAAATGAGGGGTCAGTCAACTTGACCGAGTGAGGGGGCTAACGCACACCCACAATATATATATATATATATAAGGAGCATAACACAGAATAAAAAGGATGGACTCATGAACCGGGGATACGTGTTACATACCAAAACGTTTTGAAAGAACCCGAATAAGATATAGATATAAGTTTAGAAACCATTTTCGAAAAAGACTCTATCCCGATTCATAATTCCATAACATAACATAATCAACTGCTCGGCGAGTACGAGCTTCCCACCTTTACTCCTCAGAACATAAATCACAATCAATCCAACCGCTACACCAATGATGGAGGGGATGTACAGTCCCCAAAACCATCTATAATAACACCGTGTAAAATAGACTCGACCTCAAGGGGGTAGCGAACCCACAAGAGTCCTCCCCGGCCTTAGCCGGAGGCTCAAGATATCACGCCTTCCCTATCTCCCTGAGTCGCGCAATGATATCTCAAATGGAACATACGCACATGGTTGAAACTGTAACACCCCGCACGTGGGGCATCACACCCCCGCACTATGACCCGACACGTGTACGAAATGGAGAGTCCGCACACGCACCAAGTCACAGCGAATGGGTGACAAATGAAAACGCACACACTAGCTAGGCGGTACCTAACCCTGTACAAAAGAAAATATGCGAAGCATGACAGCGGAAGTAGTACGAAATGCCAACTTTCAAAAACTTTTACGCACCAAGCATACAACGCAGTACATACATTAGAATCAAAGATACGGGTTCAACTAGTTCAGCAAACCTGTCCTAACCTGTCCCGAATAATCACACATCAAAACGGGTTCAACTAATCCGAGCACCTGTCCTAACCTGTCCCGAATTTCCAAACATTCAACTCATAATTTCAAACCTGTACAAAACATATCTTTTACGAAATTTATAATTTATAAATCAGAACAAAATACTTAACAAACTGAAACGTGCAGACATAGACTCAAAAGACACGACACACCGCCGCCTAGCACGAACTCCAACGATCACCAAAGCTAAGCCTGCAAACTAAAAACATAAAAGGGGAGGGGTCAGTCCAAAGACTGAGCGAGGGGCTCCACACACACGCGTATATACATATACAGAGCACAACACATATCATAAAGGGGAGTTCGTGAACCAGGGCGTGGTTTTTGCATTCTAAAATATTTCTCACGTGATACTAGATATAGGAGAGTAAAAGAGTTAGGCCAAAGGCCAAAACTGTAACGCCCCGGTTTTTCAATTTTATTAAAATGTCATATTTGTTTCTAAATTGCGCAATTTAACTATTTAATTATGTGATTAATTGTTTTACGTGTTTCATATTTAATTTGTATTATAAATCGTTATAATTTTATTTTATTATATTTTTATTTTAATTCAATATTATTCTAAACACCTGATTCGTATTTTTAAGTATTAATATAAATATAGATATATATTCCTTTAATTATTGTTAGTTAATGATTAATGTAATTATGTTGTTAATTAATCATGCTTTAATTAATTAATTACATGACATTAATTTATGTTTACAGATTAATTTGATTTATTTAATTAGAATATTTATGCATGGATTTTTATTGAATTATGCATGAATTTTAATGTATTTATGCATGAATTGCATGAATGTGCATGTTGTTCATTTTGTGCGACGTTCTTATATGAATTGATATCGAATTGCCACGAATTTGTAGTATGTCGTAAATATATGTGTTATGAACGTGTCTATATGCTCGGTTTATGTTTTCGAATTTATTTGATATGTTAACGAATTTAATTTGTTTCGAGGAACCAAATCGGGGGCTAACGAGCACTTAGCGTACCCTTGGTTCCGAATTTAATATCTTGAGCTCGGGAACTCAGATTCGAGTCCCGTCAACTCCGCTGAACTCGCAACAAAAATTCGAGTTTAGTAAACTTAGCCTTATATTTTTCCTAAGTCATTTGAACCTCCGAAATTCAACCGAAAAACGAGGCGGCGACCAAAATGACCTTGTTGCACTAAAATGACCATATCTTGCTCAAACCTTGACCAAATTAACTATGGTTGGATGCTATGGAACCCTAACTCAACCCTCTATTCATCAATTAACCCCCCAAGCCGAGATAACCCTCCCCACCTACTGAAAATATCTCAAACACTTTCTGCTCCCCAGTCTCTCCCGTAACTCAAACTTTGCCATGAGATTCAAGCTCAAATCTCCTTCCAAACCTCCATTAATCCACAAGGTAAGCTTGTATATGTTATGTACATACTATATGAGTCATTTTCATCCTTTCATTCACGAATTTGAACATGGATTCATGATTTCTGGGCTGGTTTTCCGAAATGAAGAATTTTGGGCAAAATTTTGATCTCACTCGATTCTTGTTGGTTTTTGATTGATTCCAAGCTTGAGATTGATTGTTTTGACATCCTTATATCATTTATGGTCATTGATTTCTTGGTGGTTGAAGTATTAATGAGATATTGATTATGGTACTTTGAGAGTAATTCCTTGAAATGTCACGTATGCTTCCATGTCTTGTTTGAGCTTGTTTGGAACTGATTTACTTGTTGAATTCATGTTGTTTTGCTGCACATTTGATGGCCTTAAGGACTTGAACTAAGTCGGATTAACTGAGAGCAAGCATACCCAGTTTTCGCGATTGTTTTGCCCTGTTTTTCACGCTGAGTTTTGCTGTCAATTTGTTGAGTTTCCTTCTTCCTTTTTGCTGTCATTTTCGTGGGTTCTTGATGTGTGCTTAGATGAGTTTTTTCTGTAATTCATGCCTTGTTTTGTTGCTCGTGTTGCCTGCATTTCATGCGTGAGGGGCTGCCCTGTTTCTGCGTTTTATGTCCAGTTCGGGGGAGGTTGCTGCTGTGCAATACGGTGGTGTCGTTTTCTTCCTTTCCAGCGGGAACGGGGGTGCTTCTTTGGCCTGGGATTTCTGTACCGAGACACGGGGGTGTCTCGGTCTGGGCTAGGGAGGTGACACGGGGGTGTCACCCCGTTTTTCTTGAACTTTTGCTGCGTTTCTTTAGACTGTTGTTGCTGCTGTATATGTATCCATGGCTGCTGGATGTTTGTGCTGAGGGTGTGCGTGTGCATGCATGGGAGTGTTGTTGTGTGTGCTTCGATTTGTGGAGTATTGCATGCATATTTATATTATATATATATATATACAAATGCATGCATGGTTATGTTTGTGTGTGTACGTATATATATATATATATAATGTATATACATATGTTATTATATTATATATATATATTATATTATATATGTATTTATTATATATTTTGAATATTATTTGATTTAATTTAATTCTTGAAAATTAATTGATTTCTATTTCGCGTATTTAATTTACCGACTATTGATTGAACGTTCTATTTATTTTATTCCTAAATGTGAATATGAATTCTTGGATTAATTGATATGCATTATGAATGTTATGAATTTATGAATTTATGAATTTATGAAATTGAATGAAATATATGAACGAATGGCTTGATTATATGTTTTAAATTCCTTAATTGTGCACATGAACATTTTCATGACTTAATACGATCTTTTATGCATTCATATCATGATCATTACACTGCCGAGCGTCCTATTTGGTTCATTTGGAGTCTCGAGTCTCACGAACACGTCATGTTATCTTTTGTACAGTTTATCTCCAGGGTGGAGAGATCTTGATCGTTCAGGCACTTGGTACTCGTTCCTTGTTTCGTCACGGTTCAGGTGAGGGTGTTTTCGTTTTAGTTACGTATTAAACCCTACAACCCTTATGTGAAAAGCTTTGGCCAAAACCTTATGATTATATATATGTACTTTTAAAGTAAGTCATCGAGTAAATTCTTCTGAAATTATACGTATGGGCGTATATAAGCTTAAATGGTTTTGCGACGAGGCTATGCTCCGAACCATGTGTCTTCATGCTAGCTACGGATTAGGATGACATGGAGAGGTACGTGTATAACATATGCTGAGTTGCACGGTAAGGTATGTTTTCTTATAGTATGTATCCTACCTTATGATTTTGGCGAGATAATGTTATGTTCACGGGCCCCGGGACTTAGTGTATATGGCAATCCGGGGAGGCAAGGGACGATGGTGATCCCATACACTACTTCCAACCAAATTTACGACGAAACGGACCTCGTTAGGAGTTTTGACGAGGAAATGCTAGTCGCGCTTTTGAGGATTCATGTACCTCACTAACCATTATGTATGAGGTGGTCGGGTCTTGCTAACCCGTCCACCACCCCGGAGGAAGAAGGTTGGAACTTATTTATGTTTATGTTATGCTATGATATGTTATGATTATGCACCGTGCGGGAAGGCCGGGACCCGGATCGCCCAAACGAATATGTTTATGATATGATTTATGGTCTGTGTGTATTATGATATATTGCATGATCGCCTAATCAACATATTAATGATATTTGTCGTACACGGTCGGAGTTTGGTTGGAGATTGTGCACGCTCACTCGCCAAGCCTTATGTATATGTATGATTTATGAAAGTAATGAATTAATATGATTAGTCATAAAATCCGAGCACGGATTGGTCATTCTCTTGCCCTTTTGGGAACTAATTTCAAACGAAACCTTGTTCGGAATTTATGACTTGCATGTGCATGTTTTTATATATGTATATCGCTCCTGCTCACTCAGTCTTCCAGAGACTGACCCTCTCCCTCCCCAACCTTTTAGTGTGCAGGTTTGACTTTGGAGATTCGAGCTAGGCGGAGTTATGTTGAGTTTGAGTCGGTCAAGTTAAGTTAGAAGCGTCTCTACATTCACCTTATGCATTTAAATTGTGATTGGTCCGACCTTGTAAGATCATGGAATTGATTCTTGTATAATTGTTATTGAATTGCTTTTGTTGGACTTTATTTATGAGTTTAAAAGAGGCCTGAAGAGCCCAAGTCTGCTTATGGTTTGCATGTTTGAGTTTTAGTTTTTCGAGGCACTATATTTTGTTGATTGGTTGTTATTGCAGGGTTTTATGTTTGTCTCCCGTTCGCTATGGTTTGATACGGGTGCGGATTTACCATTTCGTTACTCGTGTTGAGCCATAGTGCGGGGGATGTGGTGCCTCATGTGCGGGGTGCTACATCCTTAAGTGGTATCAGAGCCCGGTTGCAAAACCGGTGTTCTCGAGTCGTGTTGGAGTCAGTCTAAGTCGAACGGCATAGGGACTACGTGATATTGTGTGCATTGTATCGATCTTGAATATGGAATTTGGTTTCTCTTAAGAATTTTGTTGAATTACTTGTTGCATCTTATACGGATTCTTGTCTTTCGTATTGAATATGTGTCATGAGCATGCACTAATCGCATGCATCTATTCTTGAAATGAGTTATGATTTCCAGGTTATAAAGATGATATCAAACCACGACCAAGTTTTATGATCACAACAACCTATTGAAAATTCCTTCGGAGGCATGGAAGATAGGAAGGATGCCCGAGGAGGAATGTTGAAAATGCTAGCCGTGTGGCTTTACAGACTGAGTTGCAATTAACGGTTAGGATTTACAATGGGAGGTTCGACCTTGGCGATGCGATGGCAGAGGAACATTTGGTGGTATAGGAATAGGGGTTAATCAAGGGATGGTTGTGACTCAAAAGATCAACTTAGGTGAATCCACTACTTGAAGTGCATTAATTGGATTCAACAGGATCTTTCAACCTAAGGAATGAAGTGAACAAAACCTTGAAGATATTTTGGTCCCGGATTTGGATCATCGAAGGGGTATTAATAATTAAGAGGAATAGAGATAACAGGAGTCCGATAGGGGTTATGCACCAAGGGTCTACAAAGAAGGACTTCGAACTAAGCCTAGTGATTAGAAGTCGGGTTTTAGAAGGCAAGCATTTGGGTAAACACAAATAGAGGGAAGGTGGTGATATTGAGAACAGGATTTGAGTTCGCTTTCCAAATCCAAGCTGAATTGTCATGTTGTGAAGTGAATTGGAAGATATGGAGCAACAAATGGAAACGGGAAAGAAAGGAAATCATGCGCTCAGGTATAAGCAATTGGAGGTGAATTAAATTCACAAAGGATAAGCGCGGAATTCTTGATCGAGGTGACAATTAGAAGTAAAGGTCGAATTTCGAGGAGAAGTTTGGATACTAACTCTGTGGGCGTGGAAGAATTAAGGATTAAGAAATTGCAATCTCGGATAGTGGAAGATACAAGTGATGCAAAAAGACTCATGGAAAACTTGAAGACCGTGGGAAAGGCAAGGGATAATCACCAAGTCAAAGTAACCTCGGGATTGGAGGAACGAGGAAAAGCTACCGAGCTAACTACTTACCACCTTGGTGACAGGTTCCAAAACATTCATAGCACGTGCATCATCTTTTGCATTAATTATTTATTCTTTTGACCTTATGTTTATCCGTGTATTTCTAATTAGTTTCGTTGCGCTAATGTGTTGTATAATTGCTTGATGTAAACGTGACACATGCATTGTCATTTTAACCCAACATGCATTTTAGTGTTTACTTGATAGGAAGTCCTTTCGCCTCAACTATCAAGTATCAGTTCAACCGAGCCGCATATGAGTTATGAGGAAGAGAAATAATAAGATGACGTTAGTAGGAAGGTGAATTTGGGAAATAAGAACTTCCATTAAGGGATAGGTTAACGGAAACAAGAATAAGAAAGGAGTTTCGGACATCAAGAGAACTGGGGAAGGAGTTGAAAGGCCAAATCCTTGATTTCTATATCAGTTAAACTTCACCTAATGGGATTTACTCATCAAGAATTTCGATAAAAGAAGAATCAATGGAGTTCAACACGGGACAACAAAAATTTAAGGGGGAGAGCACGACCGAGGAATAAATTGGACGATTGAAAGGGTGCTCGAAGAAATATTTCAGTAGGAATAATGAAATTGCAATTTAAGGAAGACCTGGAAGTCCTATTAGTGATGATTAGAGATAAATAAGACGGCTTGAATGGTTAAGTTGTTAAGAGGAGAGTTAAGTTACTAAATCCGGTTGAAGTCTATCACTAGGAATAAAGGAAATGGTTTAGAGAATATTCTTATGTGTAGAATATGGATCTGGGGATAACAAAATTATAAGGGAGCTTCTGTGAACCCTAAGTCAGAATTGACAAGAGAGAGAGTCGAATCCAGTTAGCATATAATGGAATGATGGCGATCAAGAGTAATCCAATAAAGTACAAAAGGGGGTTCAATAATGACAATATTATCAAGTCTTCGGTTAGTCCCACGATAATTCGGAAGAAACCAAACCGGAAAGGAGGATCATTGGAGGATTTACATCGAACTTCAAAACGCATCAAGAACATTCTATCTTCGATTCAAGAAATGTGGGGCCAGATACAAAATATAACCTTGAGGGGTTAAAGAGATTGAATGGATAACATGAACTGAAGATAGAAAAGGAATCGTGTTAAGGTAGATCCTAATGACGAATACCTAAAGGTAGGGATTGAATCGTCAAGGTTGTCAGGAGTAGTTATCCTTGAGGATATTTTAAACTCCGATATGGGTAAGATAGTAGCTATGGACCTAACTTCGAGACGGATGGTCTAAGGGCATTCGGGAAGTCAAATTCGGTTAATTAAAAAGAGTTGGTTGGTCGAATGAGGATTAAGGGGAAATGGTGAACACTGGAAGCAGTACTAGGCAGAAGGGATCTAAGAGTATAATCCTTAAAGGATTCATCAACTGTTTTATCGGGGTACCCTGAAGAGGTTAAAGACAAACTGAGCACTAAATCTATCTTCGGGACAGATGATACACTGAACAACGACAACTCACAATTTTAAAACTTCGTGACTACGGTGAACGGTATTTATAGCATTCATGAAGCATACATTCATGCAAATTCAACTTAATAATTTCTTTGTTATGTGCTTTGTTTTCTTATCAAGTTAAACTACGTGAAGTAATTGATGATTAACGTGGATGATATCTGTTATTTGCCTTGAGGTGGCTTGTGTGATTTTGAATTTGGTTTTGCGTGTGCTGCTTGGGAGTATAGGAGACTTCCTTGCTTTATTTATTTTTGTTTGAGAGAAGGGGTGCTCTCGTTGTTTCTAAGAGACGGGCTTCTCTTATCTTTGTTTGAGAGACGGGGTACTCTCTTTGCTGCGAGAGACGGGGTTCTCTCATTGTTGCTCGAGAGACGGGGCTCTCTCCTTGTTGTTTGCGAGAGACGGGGAATCTCTCATTGGTGGTTTTAAGCGTGCAGTGAATCGGAGGACGGATTCTTTTCAAGGGGGAGAGATTGTAACGCCCCGGTTTTTCAATTTTATTAAAATGTCATATTTGTTTCTAAATTGCGCAATTTAACTATTTAATTATGTGATTAATTATTTTACGTGTTTCATATTTAATTTTTATTATAAATCGTTATAATTTTATTTTATTATATTTTTATTTTAATTCAATATTATTCTAAAAACCTAATTCGTATTTTTAAGTATTAATATAAATATAGATATATATTCCTTTAATTATTGTTAGTTAATGATTAATGTAATTATGTTGTTAATTAATCATGCTTTAATTAATTAATTACGTGACATTAATTTATGTTTACAGATTAATTTGATTTATTTAATTAGAATATATATGCATGGATTTTTATTGAATTATGCATGAATTTTAATGTATTTATGCATGAATTGCATGAATGTGCATGTTGTTCATTTTGTGCGACGTTCTTATATGAATTGATATCGAATTGCCACGAATTTGTAGTATGTCATAAATATATGTGTTATGAACGTGCCTATATGCTCGGTTTATGTTTTCGAATTTATTTGATATGTTAACGAATTTAATTTGTTTCGAGGAACCAAATCTGGGGCTAACGAGCACTTAGCGTACCCTTGGTTCCGAATTTAATATCTTGATCTCGGGAACTTGGATTCGAGTCCTGGCAACTCCGATGAACTCGTAACGAAAATTCAAGTTTAGTAAACTTAGCCTTATATTTTTCCTAAGTCATTTGGACCTCCGAAATTCAACCGAAAAACGAGGCGGCGACCAAAATGACCTTGTTGCACTAAAATGACCATATCTTGCTCAAACCTTGACCAAATTAACTATGGTTGGATGCTATGGAACCCTAACTCAACCCTCTATTCATCCATTAACCCCCCAAGCCGAGATAACCCTCCCCACCTACTAAAAATATCTCAAACACTTTCTGCTCCCCAGTCTCTCCCGTAACTAAAGCTTTGCCATGAGATTCAAGCTCAAATCTCCTTCCAAACCTCCATTAATCCACAAGGTAAGCTTGGATATGTTATGTACATACTATATGAGTCATTTTCATCCTTTCATTCACGAATTTGAGCATGGATTCATGATTTCTGGGCTGGTTTTCCGGAATGAAGAATTTTGGGCAAAATTTTGATCTCACTCGATTCTTGTTGGTTTTGATTGATTCCAAGCTTGAGATTGATTGTTTTGACATCCTTATATCATTTATCGTCATTGATTTCTTGGTGGTTGAAGTATTAATGAGATATTGATTATGGTACTTTGAGAGTAATTCCTTGAAATGTCACGTATGCTTCCATGTCTTGTTTGAGCTTATTTGGAACTGATTTACTTATTGAATTCATGTTGTTTTGCTGCAAATTTGATGGCATTAAGGACTTGAACTGAGTCGGATTAACTGAGAGCAAGCATACCCTGTTTTCGCGATTGTTTTGCCCTGTTTTTCACGCTGAGTTTTGCTGTCAATTTGCTGAGTTTCCTTCTTCCTTTTTGCTGTCATTTTCGTGGGTTCTTGATGTGTGCTTAGATGAGTTTTTTTTGTAATTCATGCCTTGTTTTGTTGCTCGTGTTGCCTGCATTTCATGCGTGAGGGGCTGCCCTGTTTCTGCGTTTTATGTCCAGTTCGGGGGAGGTTGCTGCTGTGCGATACGGTGGTGTCGTTTTCTTCCTTTCCAGCGGGAACGGGGGTGCTTCTTTGGCCTGGGATTTCTGTACCGAGACACGGGGGTGTCTCGGTCTGGGCTAGGGAGGTGACACGGGGGTGTCACCCCGTTTTTCTTGAACTTTTGCTGCGTTTCTTTAGACTGTTGTTGTTGCTGTATATGTATCCATGGCTGCGGGATGTTTGTGCTGAGGGTGTGCGTGTGCATGCATGGGAGTGCTGTTGTGTGTGCTTCGATTTGTGGAGTATTGCATGCATATTTATATTATATATATATATATACAAATGCATGCATGGTTATGTTTGTGTGTGTACGTATATATATATATAATGTATATACATATGTTATTATATTATATATATATATTATATTATATATGTATTTATTATATATTTTGAATATTATTTGATTTAATTTAATTCTTGAAAATTAATTGATTTCTATTTCGCGTATTTAATTTACCGACTATTGATTGAACGTTCTATTTATTTTATTCCTAAATGTGAATATGAATTCTTGGATTAATTGATATGCATTATGAATGTTATGAATTTATGAATTTATGAATTTATGAAATTGAATGAAATATATGAACGAATGGCTTGATTATATGTTTTAAATTCCTTAATTGTGCACATGAACATTTTCATGACTTAATACGATCTTTTATGCATTCATATCATGATCATTACACTGCCGAGCGTCCTATTTGGTTCATTTGGAGTCTCGAGTCTCACGAACACGTCATGTTATCTTTTGTACAGTTTATCTCCAGGGTGGAGAGATCTTGATCGTTCAGGCACTTGGTACTCGTTCCTTGTTTCGTCACGGTTCAGGTGAGGGTGTTTTCGTTTTAGTTACGTATTAAACCCTACAACCCTTATGTGAAAAGCTTTGGCCAAAACCTTATGATTATATATATGTACTTTTAAAGTAAGTCATCGAGTAAATTCTTCTGAAATTATACGTATGGGCGTATATAAGCTTAAATGGTTTTGCGACGAGGCTATGCTCCAAACCGTGTGTCTTTATGCTAGCTACGGATTAGGATGACACGGAGAGGTACGTGTATAGCATATGCCGAGTTGCACGGTAAGGTATGTTTTCTTATAGTATGTATCCTACCTTATGATTTTGGCGAGATAATGTTATGTTCACGGGCCCCGGGACTTAGTGTATGTGGCAATCCGGGGAGAAAATTTCGTATAGTATGTATCCTACCTTAGTATTTAGAAATCCACTCCCGTTTCCCGAACAATTTCTTAACAAACTAACTTAACGAAAACAAACACACCAAGTAAACGTTCAGACAAAAGGGGAAAATGTGCACAGGAGTAATACTCGACGCTCCGAGGCTCCTTACCCACATCCTGATGATCATGCACAGGAGTAATACTCGACTCTCCGAGGCTCCTTACCCATAATCACCGGGCCCCCAAACAAAGCAGAGTCAAACCATCAAATCTGAGGGGAAATGTGCACAAGAGTAATACTCGACGCTCCAAGGCTCCTTACCCACATCCTAATGATCACGCACAGGAGTAATACTCGACTCTCCGAGGCTCCTTACCCATAATCACCGGCCCTACACATACACACACAACACCCCCACACACGCACTCACACACACACACCACCACTCACGCACGCCCTCACAACCTCACGCACGCCACGTTCATAATCATAATCATATCATAGTTTACACATTCAAATCAACACGAAACATATCACAACGCACACATCCCACATAACACCAAGTCACACATATTCGTATTGCACACGTATCTACATATATACGCAAGGCTTATATTCGCATGCAAACATATAGGCACATATCAATAGGGTATAACTATAACCTAACATCACCTGGTACCAAACACAGCCGAACACAAAGCAGAAGGTCCACCCCGGAACTTGCACGACTCACTTGTCACCACCCCGGGTGCACCTAATCCACTGAACACACAAAACAGACCACAAAGCTCAAACTCAAACAGACAACCACACAGAGACGCACGGCAAATGCAATTACATTAGCTCGTATCCATTCATATTTTGCACATTTACAAAGCAATCAAATCCAATTAATATATAACATTTCATAAACTTGCACGTATTACAAGGCCCAAATAAATCTTGTAATAACATGCTACGAATTTATTTAAATCCACGGGGTCATAAGCAACTTCCAGCTAAGTTACATAATTATTCAAGTTCTCATATAATTTTCCGATGCATAACAAATTCACAAATATTACCTAATAGATTAAATTCCAAATTACGCGATTAAACCTTAATTTAAAGTTCAATGTTAAACATAATAATTTGTTTAACACATCGAGATTATCATATTTATTTACCAAGTGACAAATTAAAGTTAAATAAATCCCACGAGGTTTCATATCAAATTCCAATCATACAGAGTTCATATAATTCCTACGTAACATGCCCAATTCATACGTTACATAATGGATTCAATTATCAAGGCTGACTAATTAAATCAAACAAAGTCATCTTGTTTCAAAATTACACAAGCACCCCCTCAAATCTACTCAATTAGCATAAATTCAATAAATCGGGATTCAATTTATAAATTACAAAGCCCATACTTGTCATATTTCATATCATACATAATTTCATACACATAGGAGTACATTTCGATCGACGATTCAAGCAATTAGCAATTAAAACAATTAATTCCAAATATTCAAGTTATACAAAATAAATCACAACAAATCAACCGGACATCCAATTGACGAACGGAAAGTGGCGTTGGACTCACCACGACGAGAGGAACTTGCTACCCGAAGGGCATCAGAACGCCGCCACCGGGACCAGCCGAACCGCCACGTGCAGCCACCGGACCACCTCCTCTGGTGGTCGAAAAATTCCCTGGAAGGACAGGAACGTGTGTCTCGGCCTGCTCGACAAAAGCTTTCAATCAATTTCAGAAAATACCAAACACGCCGGACTTCGTTGACGAAAAACCGAATTAAAATCCTAGTACGAAAATTGAAATTAAATACAAACCGCTAAACGAAAATAAAATCCGAACATACCGTTGGAAAGCCCTTAACGAGCCCTATGAAAGCCCCCTAGCCAAACACCGGAAAAGTCACCGAAAAATCGAGCAGCCGGTCCAGAGCCGGTCCGCCACCGGTTCACCGCCGCAGGCCGGTTCTCGAGTCGGGGCCAACGTCATTCGCTACGTTCCAATATTCTGAGCAACTTCCGTGAAGGAACCACCACCAAAACCGGCCGGAAAAAGGCCCCAAACCGCCGCCAAACGTCCGCCGGTGTGCCACTCGCCGGTTCGGCCATCTCCGCCGTGAGTCGCTCAAAAAGGAGGCCGGAAACGAGTTCAGGGGGTCGAAATACGTCGGAAACCACCAAGGCTTGTTGGAAAACGCCGCCGGAAGGCGGCGGAACTTGCCGCTACAGCAGCACCGCCGCCCGTCGGCCGCTTTGGGCGGCGCGTGTGGCTTCCTGGCTGCCCCGATGGCGGCGCCGCCAACGCCATACGCTGCGTCGGGGAGTCTTCTTACTGGGTCCGTGGCGCGTGTCTCGAGATCGCCGCCGGAAACCGCCGCGAATGGGCGGCGAAGCGGCGGCTCCGCTACCCCCCTCCTGCGCGTCTGAAAATCGACGAAAAGGGCCGCCTCCGGTTGTTATCGGGCCATGATCTTGGTACAGTTGAGACCGCGTCATCGAGCTCGTCGAAAAGCACTATTGGTTCGTCGAAATCCATCGAGAAACGAGCAAGTTTGGATTGTGTGTGAAATTACACCTTCGAGTGTGTGTGTACAGTGTTGATCGCGGGAGAGAGACAGAGGAAGCTGAAGCTCAGTTATGGCATGAAAAACGATGAAGATAGATATTTATCCCGGTCCTCGCGTGAAGAAACGATCGGTAGAAAGGGCTAACGACGTCAGAATTGGGCAAACTTAGAGTCTACGGACTTGATTAGATGCCCCGAACGCGTTAAAGGGGTCAACGAGGTCAAAATCTCGACCGAACGAGAAGTGACGGAAAAACCCCTAAAAAGAGAAAATTGTAAACAAGCCCCTAAACTCATAAAGAGTTCAAAATAGGGCCGTGCAAAGCACAAAATCACATAATTACACACATAAAAGGTTGAAACATGGCCTACCTTATTTATAGGGCGAGCGGGATGTTACAAACTTCCCTCCTTCAAAAGGACCTGTCCTCAGGTCCTACTGCTGAGTCGAAGAGCTTCGATCTGGACTACTTCAATCAATCTCCCAAAAATCGCATAGTCATAGCCCTGGCTGTGAAGTTTACCCCTTTTGGCATCATCTCCCTTCAGGGTTTGGTAGCCACAGAGATCTGTCTGAACACTTCATTCCATCACCCCTAGGTCACTGCACTCCAAGCTCGACACCGTCGCATCCTCATCGCTTAATGGCTGAAGTCAGGCCACCCACAACGCAACGGCAACAAACAAGAGAGAATCCCATCTCTCAACACTCAAGTGAGAGCACCCCGTCTCTCGGTACACAAAAGAGAAAACCCCTTTCCTCAGCATACAAGGGAGAGAACCCCGTCTCCCTGGCATAGAATTGAGAGAACCCCGTCTCTCAACCTAAGTCTGGCAGATTCCGCACCTCCCAGACATTCTAGTTTGAGAAAATCCAGCACTTCGCAAACCCCTAAATTCGAAAGAATCCAACATCTTCGAATATCTAGCTCCAAGAGAATCCAACATCTCTCGCTCACACGAATAGGGAGAATCCCGCATCTCCCTAACACATAAATAGAGAGAGATCTCAAAAACTCTCTAGCACACAAGTCCACTAACTCAGCAATCAAACAAACACACATTGGAGCAAACACTGGACGCAAAACATGTGATGCATGTTTAATGTACCTTATCACAACTGATATCGGTGTCCCTGGAATAGACTCGTCATCCATGCTCAACTCAAGGGGGATATCGCGATGGAATCTCTGTAAAATAAGATTACAATATATGTATATGCATGAAAGGGGTAATGAGCAATCAAGAACATTAAACATAGAGGCACAAATAATTTACACAAGCATGCAATCCCATCAGCTTGACAAGTGTTCACAAACAACAGAAAACTTTAAGTTACGAAATTAAATCAATTAGCCACGTTATCACACACGTTGTCACACACGTCAAACAAAATAAAATATAATTACTCATGCAATGCATGTGTGCAAATGCCATGAATGTTTAATGTACCGTTCACCGTGGCAGTGAAGTCGTGGTTGACAATTTCTTTAACTTGAAAGGATAATCAAATCCTTAACTGGCCGTAGTTCCAACTTCCCATTTTGTATTCTTTGGTATTTCCTCGCATCCTCTGGTTCAAAAGGGTCTCGAACCGTTTCAATTAGTTTTCGGAGCCAAGTGATCCGTAGGGTTTCCCGAAGTCCCGCTAAAATTCGCGAGAAATAGAATTTGCTGCCTTCATCATCGGCAAGGTTTCTTATAACGTGCGTGAAGGGATCAATGGAGAATCCTTAATCAGTCCCACTTTGCTACCTTCATTATAACTGATGCTCCCGTCCCCGTAATTTCGTGAAGTTGGCTTTCAAAAACATTGCCACGAAATTCCTTATTTTAAAGTTTTCCCTTTTTCCATAGTACAAGTGTAACTACTCTTGTTGATGTCTTTAAAATAGTCTGACCCTCCCTTGAATGACTCTGAATGGTACAAATGCTTCAATTTCTTCGTTGCTACTTCACGCCATCCAGAGTTAGAAATCCTGGTGTCCTTGTAAAACGTGTTACTCCCGAGCACCTCCAAGTAGTTAGGTACAAATCCCAAAGGCACCTCGATAATTAAAAGATCTAATATCTCTCTCGTATTCGAGTATCTTCTTTTATCCACCCAATATCCTGGCTGTGCTAGCTCGATCATTCACTATCTGGTCAACCCCTGTTCGAATTCCAATGAGGCTTCAACTAAGACAGCACTTGGTGAATCAGATAGATGACCACCTAAAATACAATCACGATTCTAATGCATGTGGGGTTAGGGATGTGAATGGCATATACTCATTAATCAGCAAGGAAAACAATCAAACACGTAAAGCAAATGTTCAAAATAATTATAATTTAATCCAATGCATGATGCACGTGCTATGAATGCATGGTACCTGTTTCCATTATATTAGCATCGAGCCCTGACTGAATTCTTGTAGAGATTCGTTTGCTCCAACTAGTCAGAAGATGGAAGTCTCAAATCCTCTTTCATAAATTTGTAGAAGTGGGAAGTGTTGTCACGATCAATTACAATTTTGGCGCCAAGGAGTCACCCTACAATTCACAATTTGAATAAATATTTATGCATGGGAGTTAGTAAGTGGATATGTCAAGTAATGAAAACAATTAAGAGCACCTACTAAATGCAGATGCAACACATAATTTACAAAAATTTAAAGCATAACAATGATAATTTTATAAAAATCGTAATCATAGTGTACACATAATCACATAAGCTCAGACAAATTCATACAGAGAAGTCAATAATTCACATTAAACGAATGCACTGCACAAGTACTCCTATGCCGTACGACCTCAACTGACACGACACGACTCCAGAGCACCGGTTTTGAACCTGGTAGCTCTGATACCACTCAAGATGTAACACCCCGAACGTGGGGCATCACACCCCCGCACTATGACCCGACACGTGTACGAAATGGAGAGTTCGCACACGCACCAAGTCACAGCAAACGGGTGACAAGCGAAAACGTACACAGTAGCTAGGCGGTACCTAACCCTGTACAAAAGAAAATATGCGAAGCATGACAGCGGAAGTAGTACGAAATGCCAACTTTCAAAAACTTTTACGCACCAAGCATACAACGCAGTACATACATTAGAATCAAAGATACGGGTTCAACTAGTTCAGCAAACCTGTCCTAACCTGTCCCGAATAATCACACATCAAAACAGGTTCAACTAATCCGAGCACCTGTCCTAACCTGTCCCGAATTTCCAAACATTCAACTCATAATTTCAAACATGTACAAAACATATCTTATACGAAATTTACAATTTATAAATTAGAACAAAATACTTAACAAACTGAAACGTGCAGACACGGACTCAAAAGACACGATACACCACCACCTAGCACGAACTCCAACGATCACAAAAGCAAAGCCTGCAAACTAAAAACATAAAAGGGGAGGGGTCAGTCCAAAGACTTAGCGAGGGGCTACACACACACGCGTATATACATATACAGAGCACAACACATATCATAAAGGGGAGTTCGTGAACCAGGGCGTGGTTTTTGCATTCTAAAATATTTCTCACGTGATACTAGATATAGGAGAGTAAAAGAGTTAGGCCAAAGGCCAAAATAATCCCAATTTTATTAATTAGAAATCCACTCCCGTTTCCCGAACAATTTCTTAACAAACTAACTTAACGAAAACAAACACACCAAGCAAACGTTCAGACAGAAGGGGAAAATGTGCACAGGAGTAATACTCGACGCTCCGAGGCTCCTTACCCACATCCTGATGATCATGCACAGGAGTAATACTCGACTCTCCGAGGCTCCTTACCCATAATCACCGGGCCCCCAAGCAAAGCAGAGTCAAACCATCAAATCAGAGGGGAAATGTGCACAGGAGTAATACTCGACGCTCCGAGGCTCCTTACCCACATCCTGATGATCATGCACGGGAGTAATACTCGACTCTCCGAGGCTCCTTACCCATAATCACCGGCCCTACACATACACACACAACACCCCCACACACACACTCTCACACACACACCACCACTCACGCACGCACTCACAACCTCACGCACGCCACGTTCATAATCATAATCATATCATAGTTTACACATTCAAATCAACGCGAAACATATCACAACGCACACATCCCACATAACACCAAGTCACACATATTCGTATTGCACACGTATCTACATATATACGCAAGGCTTATATTCGCATGCAAATATATAGGCACATATCAATAGGGTATAACTATAACCTAACCTCACCTGGTACCAAACACAGCCGAACACAAAGCAGAAGGTCCACCCCGGAACCTGCACGACTCACTTGTCACCACCCCGGGTGCACCTGATCCACTGAACACAAAAAACAGACCACAAAGCTCAGACTCAGACAGACAACCACACAGAGACGCACGACAAATGCAATTACATTATCTCGTATCCATTCATATTTTGCACATTTACAAAGCAATCAAATCAAATTAATAAATAACATTTCATAAACTTGCACGTATTACAAGGCCCAAATAAATCTTGTAATAACATGCTACGAATTCATTTAAATCCACGGGGTCATAAGCAACTTCCAGCTAAGTTACATAATAATTCAAGTTCTCATATAATTTTCCGATGCATAACAAATTCACAAATATTACCTAATAGATTAAATTCCAATTTACGTGATTAAACCTTAATTTAAAGTTCAATGTTAAACATAATAATTTCTTTAACACATCGAGATTATCATATTTATTTACCAAGTGACAAATTAAAGTTAAATAAATCCCACGAGGTTTCATATCAAATTCCAATCATACAGAGTTCATATAATTCCTACGTAACATGCCCAATTCATACGTTACATAATGGATTCGATTATCAAGGTTGACTAATTAAATCAAACAAATTCATCTTGTTTCAAAATTACACAAACACCCCCTCTAATCTACTCAATTAGCATAAATTCAATAAATCGGGATTCAATTTATAAATTACAAAGCCCATACTTGTCATATTTCATATCATACATAATTTCATACACATAGGAGTACATTTCGATCGACGATTCAAGCAATTAGCAATTAAAACAATTAATTCCAAATATTCAAGTTATACAAAATAAATCATAACAAATCAACCGGACATCCGATTGACGAACGGAAAGTGGCGTTGGACTCACCACGACGAGAGGAACTTGCTGCCTGAAGGGCGTCGGAACGCCGCCACCGGGACCAGCCGAACCGCCACGTGCAGCCACCGGACCACCGCCTCCGGTGGTCGGAAAATTCCCCGGAAGGATAGGAACGTGGGTCTCGGCCTGCTCGACAAAATCCCTCAATCAATTTCAGAAAATACCAAACACGCCGGACTTCGTTGACGAAAAACCGAATTAAAATCCTAGTACGAAAATTGAAATTAAATACAAACCGCTAAACGAAAATAAAATCCGAACATACCGTTGGAAAGCCCGTAACGAGCCCTATGAAAGCCCCCTAGCCAAACGCCAGAAAAGTCACCGGAAAATCGAGCCGCCGGTCCAGAGCCGGTCCGCCACCGGTTCGCCGCCGCCGGCCGGTTCTCGAGTCGGGGCCAACGTCATTCGCTACGTTCCAATATTCTGAGCAACTTCCGTGAAGGAACCACCACCAAAACCGGCCGAAAAAAGGCCCCAAACCGCCGCCAAACGTCCGCCGGTGCGCCACTCGCCGGTTCGGCCATCTCCACTGTGATTCGCTTAAAAAGGAGGCCGGAAACGAGTTCAGGGGGTCTAAATACGTCGGAAACCACCAAAGCTTGTCGGAAAACGCCACCGGAAGGCGGCGGAACTTGCCGCTACAGTAGCACCGCCGCCCGTCGGCCGCTTTGGGCGGCGCGTGCGGCTTCCTCGCTGCCCCGATAGCGGCGCCGCCAACGCCATACGCTGCGTCGGGGAGTCTTCTTACTGGGTCCGTGGCGCGTATGTCGAGATCGCCGCCGGAAACCGCCACGAATGGGCGGCGAAACGGCGGCTTCGCCACCCCCTCCTGCGCGTCTGAATATCAATGAAAAGGGCCACCTCCGGTTGTCGTCGGGCCATGATCTTGGTACGGTTGAGACCGCGTGGTCGAGCTCGTCGAAAAGCACTATTGGTTCGTCGAAATCCGTCGAGAAATGAGCAAGTTTGGATTGTGTGTAAAATTACACCTTCGAGTGTGTGTGTGTACAGTGTTGATCGCGGGAGAGAGACAGAGGAAGCTGAAGCTCAGTTATGGCACGAAAAACGATGAAGATAGATATTTATCCCGGTCCTCGCGCGAAGAAACGATAGTTAGAAAGGGCTAACGACGTCATAATTGGGCAAACTTAGAGTCTACGGACTCGATTCGATGCCCCGAACGCGTTAAAGGGGTCAACGAGGTCAAAATCTCGACCGAACGAGAAGTGACCGGAAAACCCCTAAAAAGAGAAAACTGCAAACAAGCCCCTAAACTCATAAAGAGTTCAAAATAGGGTCGTGCAAAGCACAAAATCACATAATTACACACATAAAAGGTTGAAACATGGCGTACCTAATTTATAGGGCGAGCGGGATGTTACAGAAACTCCGACGGCCCTAACCGTCCCGGAGGCCCCATTACCCGTAGCTCCTCGGATCCACAATAGAACAGAACAGAACATACACCAGTCTTTCATGGCAATCTCGCTACAGAATCATAACACAACCGAATTTTTCCAAAATAGCTTACATATGCCTCAGAAAACATAATTTATATATATATATATATTTCCACGCGATGGAATTTAAGCCCTTAGATACCCATCCACACAAATCACACGCGATGGAATTTAAGCCCGTAACCACCCATCCACGCGGAACCCACGCGATGGAATTTAAGCCCGTAAGCACCCATCCACGCAGAACACACGCTCAATATCATAAACATATCATATCCAACACATACGTACTTATAGTAAGGTATACTCACATGCAAGGGTAGAATTCAACATATAAAGGACATAGGTCACATAACTATACAAAATCCTAAACCTCACCTCGTGAAAGTAGAGTCTGAGAGTGTGAAGGGCCAAACACTCTAAACCTCGGGCCCACTGGCACTACCAAACTCTATGACAAGACATACAGAAGCCTAGACTTAGACTCTATATGAACCAAACAAGACGCACGGCGTTGCTCAACACGATCGTGGTTATGCATAAGTGTTCATGTTGTGCTTGGATAAGGTGTCGTGGTCATTCAAGGCATATCAATGCTCAAAGAGGTCATATTTACAAGCAACCGACACGCAATTCCATATCCAAAGATGCAAGATCAATTTAGGAAGTCTATTCACAAAATGCATATTAAATCATCCAATGTCATAGGGTTCAATTATAATATTATAATTAAGCATCAAATTCATGTCGAGTTTTAAAGTGCATAAGTAAGAGCAACTTGATCATATAAACATACACAGTTGTTGTACGTAGATGGCATGCTTGATACAAATAAAGAGTGTATTTAATTCACTTAAGATCATACTTTACAAGTTCACAACATTTTTGGTACACAAGCTCAAGTCACATTCCTAGTTTCATAAATATTACAATAACACCCTTCATATCTAAACATATAGTATAAATTCATCACATCGGCATTCAAATTGTAAATCGAAACATTCATGCATATCACAATCCATTCAACGCATGTTTTCATATACAATTAGAATACATCTCCATCAACAAACCAACAATAACCAATTTATTTTCACTTAAAACAATTAATTCAAATAATCACAATTACGCGAAATAATTCGTAATAAATAGATCGAGTGTCCGATTAACGAACGGAAAGTGGCGTTGAACTCACCACTACGAGACGAACATTCTGACCAGACGCCGCCGGAAGGAAACCACTGTAGCTGCCGGAATTTGGCCTGACCGCCACCGAAGGTCGCCGGAAAAATCCCAAAAAATCAGTCCTGAATGAAGTCTTCGTGCCCGTTCCGAATCCTCAATCAATTGCTAGAAATTCCAAGCCGATTGTCCTAGATCTGAAATCTAAGAACATGAAAACCCTAAATCTTCAAACTCAAATTACTTCCAAACCGGTGAACCAAAATGCAATCCGTAAAAGGTATTGTCTTACCCATGACGAGCTCTTCGAAAGCCCTAAGGTAATTCACCGGAAAAATCCTCGGAGCTAGCACCGCCGTTGCACCACCACTATGCTGCCGCGATCTGCCGCCAAACCACCGAATCTGGAGTAGCGTGATCATAGGCTACGAGTTCTCACCGTTCCGAACAACTTTCGTGAAGAGCCCGAGGCCAAAAGATGGCCGGAAAAGGGCCCCGTTGGCCGTCGAAGTTTCTGCCACCGCCCATGTCGCCGGAACCACCACCTACGGCCAAGATCTAGTGAAATTGATGCCGGAAATGAATTCAGGAGGTCGAAAAACATTGGAAACCATCAAGCCCCGTCGAAAACCACCGCCGGAATCACCGAAAACGACCGGCGAAGTTTGCCCAGATCCACCACCAGCGGCGTGATCTTTGAGCCGTGCGTGTGGAGCCGGCGCTGCTCCAATGATTGCGACACCACTTCCTTGTTTTAGATCTCATCGAGACGTTCGATTTTCATACCAATTTCGCTATATTCCGATGTCGGAGGAGGCCGTACGAGGCTGTAGAAGTTGATGTCGCAATCCAGTCGCGAATTCCGAACCTATCAGCAGCCATGTCTGAAAATCGAAGATTTCTCCTCCACCGTTGGTCATTTGGCCAAGATCTTTAAACCATCATGATCCTCTCGTCGAGCTCATCGAAATGGACTACTCATTCGTCGAATTCCGTCGAGAAACGGCCAAGTTACAATTAGTGTATGTTTTAGGTGTAGTGTGTGTGCGGGAATGAGAGAGAGAAAGAGAGAACCAAGAGAGAGAAGAGGAGATTGGGAGAAATGTGTCTTGTGCACAAGCTATATACAACTGGGTATCCTTATCGCGTAGCAAAGAGTAATAGCGCGTACAAATAATCGTAAATAAAATTGGTAAAGTTACAAATGAACATTCAAGCTCCGAATTAATTTTAGAAATTAAAACGAAATAGATATTTACCAATTAGAGTTTAATTCAATTTAATTTTAGAAACGTTTCGTATAATTTTAGAAACCAAAATAAAACAAGTTAAGTAACATAATGGATTTAAAATCAACTTAACCATTAATTTTAGAATAATCCGAATGATCACATATTAAATTGGATTTCCATTGAATCACATAATTCAAGAACTCTTAAATTAAACACACACAAGTGTAGAGACTTACTTGTTAATGTCGTCAGGACGCCCTTCGAGAATACGGGGCGTCACAGTAGTGGGAGACCCGGGACGACCATCGGGGTCGCCGGTTGCAACCCCCAGACACTTCTCCACCTTATATGATCAACCCGAAACCCACTCGGAGGGGGACGGAGGGGGACGGAGTCCTTGGGCGTGAGTGTCATGAAACTCACTGCCCTGACGTATAAAGCGCACTGACTATAAGGTAAGAGTGGGGGTTGAGGGTGCGCACTCTCTTCCCCAAAACGGTGTTAAGGTGGGGTTGATTTATGATTTCCATCGTTTTGCTATGGAGTAAGTGGGTTAGAACTTGTACTTGCCGAGTTATTTATACTTTGTTTCGGTTATGAAATGGGGGTGGAATCCTCACTCTAAAACTTGGTTGTCTCTGGCCTTCGGTATTAAACTCTTTTCTTATGCATAGTATCAAGGGTTGGAATGTTTTGGAATGGAAAAACCACGCCCGGTTCATGAGCCCCCTTCAGCTTTCATTATTCTTTGCTTCGATATATTTACGTACGTGTGCGTGTGTTAGCCCCCCCCCCCCCACCAGTCTTTAGGACTGACCCCTCTTTGTTGTTTTGTTTTTCCCCCTTTTTGTTTTGAATTTGCAGGTACCCGGTTTGGGAGTTCGAGCTAGGCGGCGGTCTTTTGGTTTTTGGGGGGTCTTTCGAGTTGTCGAGTCTTTAGCATAGTCTTTGCATTTGCATATTAACTTTCCCACTCTGGTACTATGTATAATTTGGTACTATGTATAAATACGTATAGGTTATGTTTTGTAAATGTGAGCTAAGTATGTTTTATTTGGCCTGGGAGGGGCAAGGCATGTAATAATTGTTTTCTCGTTTTAAGTTTGGATGCATGATTAGATATATATGCGTGTTTGTGATCCTGGTAGCTTTCGTATTTGCATTTGGTTTCTCTTACTCGCTCTGTTCAAGGTCTAGACCGCTTAGCCTAGGGGGTGTGTTTTGTTTGTCACCCGTTCGCCATGGTTTGATGCGTGGGCGGAGTCCCCATTTCTTTACACTAGTCGGGCCGTGGTGCGGGGGATGTGGCGCCCTTCGCTCCGGAGTGTTACATGCTTGCGTGGTATCAGAGCTCTTGGTTTCAAAACCGGAGCTCTAGTGTCGTGTAGGGGTTGTCTAGATCGTCCGGCTTAGAATTATGTGTTTGTTTGCGTTCATTGTCACTTTATGTGGATTATTTGATATTATTTACATTAATTGTGTACATGAGCATGTACTAAACCCGGCACGCATCGATATTTTGGAATCACCTTTCTCATCTCAGGATGATATCTCCTCATCAACATGTATCATCAAAAGGAAGACAAAAGGAATAAATATCCTCGATCTACAAGAAGTTGAAGATTTTGACCTGCCGAAGTGGTTGGAGACGATAGTGTTGAAGATGAGGAGTGGTTGTCCACGATATTGTGGATTTGGAAAAGTGACCCGAAACTTCACAAGAGAGAGTAAAGCACACTTCCCGCTTGTTACAAGGTGAAGCTTCAAAATGAATTGAGGAATTGAGATCAAATCTAAAGAAGTCTGGAGAAGAGTTCAAATGGAAGAGGTTATCCGAGAATTTTACTACAAGTACATTCCTCCGAAGGAAAAGATTAGAAGACTTCAAGAGTTCTTGAACCTTGAGGAAGAAATGAAGATGATGGATGAGCTTATGATGGATCTAGAAGGTTCGAGAACTAACCAAGATTTCCCTAAAATCCGGAGCTATATACAAAGGCATAGAGGCGAGATTCGACAAGCCTTTCAAATCTCATCAGTACATGAATGGTCCGAGGAACTTCGAAGATCGGTGCAAGAGGTAATGGATGAGGAGAAGATGATGTCTCACACTTCTCATGTGGGACAAGATCAAGGATCAAGCTAGAGCTCAAGCAAGAGACCTATTTCCCGAGGGGAAACTCAAGAACTTCTAGATGTCAACGACACCAAGAAAAAGAAAGTTCAACTCGTGAAGATGGATTTGATGCCTCATCCAATAGGACTAACTCAATGTTCCTAGTGCCAAGGTCCGAGCCATACGAAAGAAGTTTGCTGGAAGAAGCTCAAAAGATGCTACAAGTGTGGAGAATCGGGGCATATGGTGAGTGGTTGCCCGAAGAATAAGAATCCAAAGCCTTTGAAGAGCCATACTTTCAAGACTCCAAGACAAGTTCGAGTTGATGCAAGTGGAAGTAAAGAGCTTGATGTCGAGATCAACTTCATTGCATGGTGACAGGTACACTAAGCATTCATGGCACTTCATACATGCATCTTTAATTCTATTGTATGTTGCTTTCTTCCTTGTTGCTCCTTGATATTTACTTATTGTTGTTTGCTTGTGGTTTCTTTCTCTTTTTTTCTTCTTTGTGTTGACTCTCTCCTTAGAGAGAGTTTGGTGAAGTGAGTGTTCGAGTGTTTGGTGAGTTGTGAAGACCGAGCTTGCCGGTGGTTGTTCTTGAAGGTGCCTGGTTCGTGTTAAGGTGACGTTGTCACCATAGGCTTTGGTTGCTTGTGGAGGTCCTTCTTAGGGCTCAACGATATTCTCGGGTATTAGATGGAAGGCTAACCCATTTGTATTCTTTAGGGAAACGGTTGGTTATTCCGGGACGGTGCAATAAGCTCTGTGGCTTTCCTTTGGGTTAACCTAGAGGTCGAGCCAAGCTTAAAGAGACGAAGATCGAAGTAAGCTACTTTTGGCGTTTCTCTGAAGGTTGGAATTCGTTTCTACTCGATAAGGACATCGAGGTTGACGTGGTCTTTATCCTGGAATCGGTCCGTAATTGGAGTTTCTCTTCCGGTGGGTTCTAGTGTGGTGGTTGAAGATAAGTCGTGGTTGACGAGCTCTTAGAAGGTAATTTCATCCGTTTGAGTACTTCTTTGTGGAGTATCTTGGTCCTATCTAAGAAGAAGACGGGACTTAGGATGAGTTTAAATTACCATGAGCTACACGGGTTAAACGTGAGAGGTGAATACCCTTTTTCTTGCTTCGAGGAGTCGTTCGTCCTTCTTCGGCGTTCCGTAGTCTTCACCGAGTGTGGTTTCAACAAGGGTATGGTAGACTACGTGTTTTGGTAGAAGAACCGAGATTTGCCTCAGAGAATAAGTCTTTAGTGTTACCGGGATTCAACAGGAGCTCCGTCGTTACAAGTGGCCATCCCGTTACATGAAAGACAAGGAAGAGGCATGGTTCCAGTGGATAAGGCTTTTGAAGAGAGTTACCTTGAATACACGAGGATACTCAAACTTCTCCGTTACAATCGAGGTACTAAGGAAGACTTCGGTTGTGCGTGGCTAACGGGGAGTTAGAGCCTATGTCTCAAGAAGTGCTCGGTCATGAGACTAATTCCACTCATGGTTTGAGACTTGAAGAGCCGGTAATGGTATTGACATAAGAAAGGATATTGTAGACTTGGTGTAGCAATGTCTAAGGTGCTATCGGTAGAAGATCGAGAACCATTCCGGCATGTTTCTCCAACTACTTTCAAATTTCATATGGAGGTGGGAGCAAACCGAACTTAGAGTTTGCTAAGATTAAGGAGATTTACTCGGAGTTAGCAAGTACCACCGAGTTATCGGGAGGTGAGAAGTCTCCCTCATCCCTAATTGAGGAAGTGATATCCCGAGGAGTCTATGGCACTCTGGGATCAGAGTGGCGTAGCGGAAGTGTGGAGTTGGGTTCGCCTCAATAGTTGTCTCAAGTCTGGCCTAGGACCTGAGGACAGGTCCTTTTGAAGGAGGGGAGATTGTAACATCCCGTTCGTCCGACCATTCCAAGTACGCCTCTACGAGAGAGTTACGTGTGTATTTAATTATGTAATTTGGTGTTATTTTAATGCTAATGTGATTATTTGTAATTAATTGTATTTAATTGTTTAACTTATAACTTGAGTTTTAGCGTTTATGTACACATGCCTAGTAATTTGCTCTGTTTATACCCGAATTTGATTCCGTTTCTTGCGAATATTTGATATATGTGAACTACTTGAGTTATGAACGTGATTATGTGCTTGTTACATGTTTTAGAGTTTGTTTTATGTGGTTCTTGGCTCGTTTTGTATAAACGAGATTTGTGTTAGGGACATAAGGGCCTAACGAGCTTTAGCGCACCTTGTGTTCCGGAAGGCATAACTTGAGCTCAGGAATTCGGATTCGAATTTTGAAAGATACGTCGGACTTATAATGAAGAAATGAAGACGAGAAACTTGGCCTCACATTTTTCTAATCCCGTTTGATCCTCCGAATTTCGTACGGATTGGGCCCGTTGTGACAGATTTACCACCTTTCACTAATTAAGCCATATCTTGACCAATCCTTGACCAAATTTGGTGCTTCTTGGGCCCACATCTCACCCACTTGATCCCCTATCCATTCCTTAGCCCCTCAATTCGTTTTTCAGAAGCCAAGAGGGAGAGAAGCAGAAAAAACCGAGGAAGAGAGGGAGAAGAGAGGGTTTGGCCATTTCTTCAAGTTTTAAGCTCGTTTCTCCTTGGATTCGCCTCAAATTTTAAAGGTAAGTCCGGATTCTTGTGATTTAGCTTCTCCTCTTTATTTTAAGTGTATTTTGGCTGAATTTCCTTCAGGTTTGAGCATGGTTTGTGGAAACGCATGAATAGTTAGGTTTTTGGCCCCTTTTGTTGAATCCTTGCTTTCCTTGCCTTGTTTCTTGAATTGATGAGTTATATGTGATATAGGTGACTTGATTTCTTCATTTATATGCATGAATTTTGGTGACCTTTGAGTTATAGTGGGGTTACCATTGTTGTTCTTGTATGAAACTTGAAGAACTTGAACAAGTTGATGCATCTCTTCTTTCCCCTCATTTTAGGTTCGATTTTGGCATAATCTAGGATATAAATCTTTGAATATTTGTTACATACATCTTGTATAATGTGCTAACTTGGTCCCTTGTTGATTGGTTTTGAGTTTGGAGTGTTTGGGGTTGAAGAAATGGAGTTTTTCCCGCTTAACTATCAGCCACGGCCGTAGATATTTTGCCTTGATTAAATCTATGGTCGTAGATGAGAGGGCAGTTTTCTTGGACGTTTTTGGACCATATCCACGGCCGTGGATCCCTTCTTTAATAAAAACCCACGGCCATGGATCTGGAAAAAGCGACTTTTGGCCCCGAACATTGTTTTTTTGGTTCGTTTTGTTCGTTTCCCTCCCCGAACTTGATCCCTGTGTTGTGTATGCTTGTTTTCATGTATGATATGTGATTCCATGACTTGTGATTGCTTGACTTTGATGTGTTATATGTTAGGATTATGTGTTATGTGTGTTGTATTAAGTTTGTGGATTCATTTGACATGAAACATGTTTTATGTGATCCGATATGCGCTTTATGCTCTCTTATGTGATTGTATAATTTCATACCTTGTTTCTTCGCCTTGCATGCGATTTCCCTGCTCTTTATATGAGGTATATGCATTGCTAAGGTGTGGTATGACTCGTTATGTGGATTGCATGAACTTGTTTACATGAAATACGTGAGATATGTGACTTGTGTTTCAATATGATACAAGATGACCTAAGTGCTAATCCGTTGCATCCTTTATGCATCATTCACATTCATATGCATATTCCGAGCGTCTAATTGGTTCATTTTGAGTCTAAGCTTGTCCTTTTCCCTTTGTTTTGTTCTTAGGTTTGTCTCGAGGTTGAAGAGGTGGTTCCTTTTGTTCGGATTGGTCGTCCAGGTGGGGTTTTCTTTCCTTTTAGCTAATATGACCTACAACCTTAAATGTGTTTTAAGCCCGCATGTGATTTATACGTATATATGTATATAGATATCTGTTTGATACGTATTTTGTGGGACTTGGCCCCTTTTGTTATAAGACCTTGAAAACCTCTTTTACGTATAAGTAAGCTATATATTTTTGTATGTTTGTTTTGAAAAGGGTTGGCGTTTTGGCGAGTTGATGCGTGATTTTTACGTAAGTGTAAGTTTGGGCACCGGAGTTGTGTGTAGTGGGAGACCCGCGACGACCATCAGTGTTACGCCCCGCTTCTCGGTCAAGGTAAAGTTGGTACGAGAGTGCACGATTTACCTTTCTTTGCATGAATTATGTGAATAATATGCCTTAATTGACCGTTATGCTTGAACTTATGTGGAACATATGTTTTGTATGAAATACGTGACTAATTGATGTGTTAATTATGTGCTCATATTATTCTTATTGTGCTTTGATAGCATGTTTTATAGTTTGACGAAACAATGTGCTTATATGGACATTAAAGCATAATTTAGGGACTATAAAATAAATTTATTTTCCAAGCCTGAAACTGGATAGAACTTAATGAAATTGAGTAGATAATTCGATTACGAGTTCGTGGGTTTTTGAATCGCTCGATTTGGAGTTCGGACGAAGAAGTTATGGCCATTCTACGAAAAGTCAACCTTTTAAGCCTTTAAATGTTGACCTGCGACCCAATTTCAATTCTGACCCAATTTGAGCCCCAATTTCACCTAAGTCCGACCCGTATGACCCGCTCCATGACCCTATATGGCTGACCCAATTTACAAAATCAGATTTAACACACCAAAACCCATTCTTACGTTATTTCAAGATTGAAACACACTCTCTCCCTCACTTTTCTCAAGAGACCATCCATATTCTCTCAAGAACTTCAAGCCATCTTCAAGAGCCAAGAGTGGAGACTAAATTTGGAGATTCAAGACTAAAGAACAAGATTCCCTCTTCCATTTTCAGCTCTTAAGGTAAGAAATGCTTGAATGCTTATGTGGGTCTTCTTCTTTGAACTTGAAGCTTGAGTTTGAAATCTAGGGTTCTTGGTTAGATGGATTAAATCCGAATTTTATGATGGAATATGTTTCTTATGATGTTGGGAGTGATTTGATGTAAAAATTTCTCATTTTCATGCTTGTTTGAAGAAACCACCATTGTTGACCTTTGAAGCTTTTATGAAGAATTCTTGCATGTTCATGTTCTAGCTTGGTTTAGCTTGATTTGATGATGGATTCTTGTTCCTTATGTGTTTTATGGAGAATGTGATAGATTTCCTACAATTTCTTGCAATGATTGTTGATTTGACCATTGTTATGCTTGAAGTTTTCTTGAAACTTGTAGAAGACGAAGTTCTTGCATGAATTGTTAGATTTCTTGATGTTTAAATGTTCCTAAATGCTTTATTATGTAACTTGATGGTTTATGATGCTTATTTGTGGTTTTGGAAGCTTAATTTCATGTTTTGGGGTGTTTAGAACTCATTCCCGTCGAATTCGGAGTGGCTGTCACGTTTTTTTTTTTTAAATTCTGGGCAGAATCCGCTAGGGTGGATTTTTGCTGTGTAAAAAATCCATGGGGGTGGATTTGAGGCAGTAGCTTTGGACCAAATCCGCAAGGGTGGATTTTTTGTAAAGGAAAATCCATGGGGGTGGATTTTCCCCAGCCTTGTTTTCTTGATTCGTTTCACTTGTTTTGCTTCTCGTTTGTTCCTTACTTATTTATATTATGTCTCTAATGTATTGCGACCTCGTTATATGTTGTGACATCTCATGTATACCTTATATTATGATCTTTATACCTCAATCATGCTTAAGTTATCTTAATTGACTAAGTTATTTGTTTAATTAAATTGTGTTAAGTATGATTCATATGTCACTTATTACTTATGACTTGGGAAATTGATATATGACTTATATGATGCAATATGATCATAATTGCCAATCTATAGCATCGTTGAACATTCCTTGCACACGATTAACATATTTGCATTCATGTCCAAGCCGTGCATCGTCTTGTTGGGTTTCGAGTCGAGTCTTACCTTTGTTGGTACGTTGTCTTGTTAGGTGGTGAGTCTCCGGACGTGTAACCTTCCTTGTTCGTGCTTGATCTTCGAGGTTCTTGGTAAAGGTGAGGAGTTATAATATCAAAACGATTTCAAAACTATAGACACCTATGACCTCTCATATTTATTGGTTTTAAACTCCCGTTTTCGAAATGTATAATTATAAACCAAGTTTTGTGAGCTTTGCTCGTATTATGGATATTTGCTTATGGAAAACGGTTTACAAGTAAAACTTGAGTTTTGGTATATGGGATAGATACCCAAAATGGTTTTGGAACTTTCATTTGAGTATTATGTACGTGTGAGTTGTGTAGCGAGCCTTTGTTATACCTTGCAAGGACGCTTGCTTGGTCGGTTCTTTTGATAGCACTCGGGCCGGAGTAAGCGGTGATGCCGGGAACGCAAGGGCGGACGGCTGATCCCTTATGAAGTACCCACTTTTGGACAAGTTTGCTAAGACTCCGAGGAGGATTCGGGGTTAAGGTAGGCTTGGGGGAAGGTCAGTTTCATGGACCCACTTCTCCATGGTTCTTTTGCGATGATCGGGGGGTGCACACCCTCGACATCAACGGTGTTAAGGATGGATTGGTTTGATTTCACTTGGTTTGGGAAGTAAGGATGGAGTGCTCGTACTCGCCGAGCCGGTGCTTTGGTTTATGATCCGTATTTTTATAAAATCTGCATTGTTTTCTAAAAACGTTAACGGATCATGAACACCTTTGATTTGAGCATGTATTGAACCTTTTTATGTTAATTATATTATGTATACTTCTCCTCACCGGTTCCGTTTGAACTGATCTCCTTTACCTTTCGTGTCCGCAGGTTGCTTGTGGAGTAATGCTAGGCGGGAGTCTTTCTTGAGAGTCTTGTCTAGTTGTCTAGTTATGTTTGTTGCTTTTACTTTGATTTTGTTACCTTGGAGTTGTTTTGGATTTAGCATGTACGTTATCGGATTTATTATCTTGTTAGTTGGACCGTGGCGGTCTCTAGGATGATTTACATTTCCGTATTTTGAGCATTTCATGTTGGACCGTGTTGGTCACTTAATTGATGATTTAATCTTTCGCATTTGTTTTCATTTGACTTGAGAAGGTCTGAAGTGGGTATATTGAATTTGAACTCTTATGCATGTGGTGTGTTTTAAGCTTCCGCGTATTTGTGTTTCTTTTAATTCTCTTGGTGTGAGTCTAGTACCGCCTAGCTAGGATGTCCATTTGTCACCGCTTGCTTCGATCTTAGCGGGTATATGGATAGCAATTCTATATACAAGCTAGGCCCGTAGCGCGGGATAGGCGTGGGATGCCCTTGTTGGGGCGTTACACCCCTATTTAGTTGGTATCAGAGCCGAAGGTTCAAAACCGGGCTCTTGAGTCGTCTAGGTCGTACGGCAATAGGAATAACTTACTTATGTGCTTCAAATTGATTCATTTTGCATATGCTACATTGTTGATTAACATAATTGTTCTTGCATTACATGTACATCTTGATTGAATATGTTGACCCTTTTGTTAACTACTTGCCTATATCACTTAACTTGTAACTACTTTGTTGTACTTAAATTAACTTCGTGCTTATGTATTGGTTTGTTTTCATATATGAACGTCCTCATGATACGTATATCTTGTTAACTATTGCTTCTAAATTATGCAATTGCATTGCTTACTTGACAATATGTGACATGAGCATATGACTAATCGACATGCATACATGATAAGATTGCGTGTAAGATGCCTCCTCGTAGAAGTGATCGCTCTTCGACACGCCAAAATGAGCAAGACCCTCCGGCAGAAAATCAAATTGCACCACCAATGCCGCCTCTGATTGTCAATGAATTGCTCACTATTATGATTCAGATTTTGCAACTCCTACAAGCACCACAAACCTTATTGGCACCTCCGGCGTTGATACCTACGCCCACCGTCAAGGAACAAGGGTTTCGAACTAAGGGAGTAGTTTCCGGATTGGGGTCTGAGAGATCACCATCCTTGATGGCACCTTCGACTTCTCGAGTACCACATAAGGGGTTAAGAGATAGAAAGGCTAAAAATCTTGTATCCGGATCAGCGACCCCTTTGGCTATTAAGGGCCGAAACTCGTACAAGCATTATGGGAGAGCCAATCACTTCGGGGATAACTACCGGAAAGGACACGGGAAGTGTTTTATATGTTGTGGCAACCCAAAATGTAAAGCTAAGGATTGCGATCAGAGGAGAGGCCACCATATGGATGAGAAGGGTAAGGCTAAGATTTTTACATCTCAAGTACAGGCCCCTCAAGCTATTAAGGGCCATAACCCGTGTGAGCATTGTGGTCGTGCTACACACCTTGGGGAGAATTGTTGGTGGAAACAAGGTAGATGTTTCAACTGTGGTAGCACGAAACAATTGGCAAGGAATTGTGATAGATCGAGAACTAGAGGTTTGTATGAGCATCGAGGTGACATTGGCCATAAGGGAGACTAATCTTGGGGAGAGATTGGGAAATGCTTTACTTGTGGGGATCCAGCACTTTGGGTAAGGGATTGTAATCAGAGGATAGACCGACAGAATTTGGAAGGGCTTCGTGGGAAGTTAGCAAAGACCTTGACTCAGGAAGAAACCAACGATTGGGCCACCGCTACCGAGCTAGCTATGGAAGCGGAAGCGGAGGAACAAAGACTTGGAACTAAGAAGAATGTTGCTAATCCTTGTTTCAGTTCGGGTCTTAAGAGAGTTGTCCCTAGTTCTTTCTCTCAACCTCCACCGCGGAAAAAGGGCCACGTGATGGTTAAGAAAGGGAAAGGAAAGGAGCTCCTATCAACTGCACAAGGGCGTAAACCTTGTGATCATTGTGGTAGCATCACTCATCGTGAAGGAAATTGTTGGAAGAAGCTTGGTAAATGTTTCAATTGTGGGAGCACCGGATACATAGCAAGGAATTGTACCGAACCTAAGACTAAGGGACCGGGTGATGAGATAAGGCCCGTGGCACATGCACGTGCCTATGCGTTGAATGGCGGGCAAAAGGATGATGAGCATGATTTCATTACTACGGTGAAAGGTACGGACTGCATTCACGGCATTGCACTTATACATTTTGATTTGAATATTATTATTACCCGATTGTTACACTTGTGACGTTATATGCTAGAATGTGATTATTTGATATGCATGTAACTTGCGTTGCTAATTGCTTGAAGTGCCAACGTGAATACGGTAAGTTAGAAATTGATTGTTCTTTACCGGGTGGTGTACTTGATAGTTGATACATGCACTCTACCTAAACTTGAATTATTTTGTAGCCTCTCTTATGCTATGTTGGTAATGATTGACGTTAAATGTTACGTTTGTATTTAGCTTATCTCCTACTTGTGCAATTTGCATAAATGCTTTCCTTGATCAGTTGTGCTACCATGTGATAACCCTAGTAACCCTTGCATTAATGCAACCTTGAGATTTATGAGCTATGTTGAACGGATGTAAAGCATGAATAAGTACTTGTGAGACCATGTTGTTTACTTGTTTTCGGGATGCATGATTATTGTTGAAATTATGTCGAAATTTTTATTTATGGGGAACTTTCATGTAATTGAAGAATCATGCTTAGTTAGTTAACAAATGGATGGTTTATGTCGAGTTGCTAGGAACCTTAAAGGATGTTTTTTTTTATTAATTCCAAAGTTATGTGAATCGCCTAGGGGGATCTAATTGTAATATCTCTAAACCTTGAATGTGTGTAGAAATTTGAGTTTATGCTTCGATGCATGTTACGAATTCGTAAGGCATGATTAAATGAATTGAGAATTTACCGCTTACCTTAAAAACATGACTTTATGTGATTAAATTATGTTATTCATTTGAGCATGATAATATGGGATGACGATGCATACACTCATCTACGATTTCGAATATGAGACTTGAACTGATCATTAGAGGGTGATATAAGGAATCGAGAGTATGTTGTTTACCTTGGACGTATGACCTTATGTGAATAAATGTATGTCTTATATGTATTGAGCTCGACGTACGTATATTTGAGCGCTGCATAGACTTATACATGACTAAGATTACGATATCTTGATTGGTGCTACTTGAATCAATTATTAAAGTACGACTTGTAATTGCTATGTTTAGATACTTACAACTTCATGCACGTTAAATGCTCAAATTGACTTTATCTATGCATGTTAATACAAGACTTGAGCTTGGAAATTGAATCGAATGACCTTTCTATGCATGCTACTACTAAGTATGAAGTTAATAATTGAATCGCATGATCTTGGATACTTTGGTGAACTTGTATGATGTAAGTATGAGTTAATTCTTGTGACTTTTGTAACCTTGGATGTTATACATGCTCGATTTTGTGCACTTTGTTACGGTGAGCTATGAGAGACGCCTTTGATGCGATGAAGCCTTTACCTCACCGATGGAGAACGACTCAACCGTACAGCGGTCCCTTGTCGTGTGTCTTGTTTGTGCTTTGCATGTTTTGGATCCGAGTAGTTGTTCGTGTGCTTTTGTGCTCGGGTGTTGTAGGGTTCTCCCTCTTTTGTGTTCGGGGGATGTTGGGTCCCCTCGGTTTTAGTCATTTGGGAATGTTACATCCTCCCGAATTTAGGAGTTTGTGAGATGTTAACTCTTTCAAACTTAGATGTTTGAGGGATGTGGGATTCCTTCAAACTTAGGATGAGAGACGGGGTTCTCTCGTTGCTTGTTGAGAGACGGGGTTCTCTCATTGCTTGTTGAGAGACGGGGTTCTCTCATTGCTTGTTGAGGGACGGGGTTCTCTCGTTGCTTGTTGAGAGACGGGGTTCTCTTGTTGTGTGTCTCGTCCCGTTGGCTAGCGCGCTCAGATGACTCCATTCAGAAGGGATCTTTTGAAGAGGTTAAGCGAGATCAAGATGGACCGAAGGTGTATACAGCAACTAAGATCTTTCGCATCGACAAAGTGTGATGTTTAAACCACATGTGGGAGTGGTATAAGACTGGCAACGGAGTTATGCCAAGCAAAGGAGGAAAGACTTTGAATTCGAACATGGTGACCGAGTCTTCCTAGAGGCGACAAGAAGGAGTTTCCCCCCAAAACAGTGCGAGCAGTAACCTAAACTTGTGATCTAGCGAGCCGCCTGGAGCTGTGGAACAGAGTGAGGAAGTATTTCCGAGAGGAGATGGGGACTATTCCGACGAAAGAGGTACACTTGGATCAGGACTTGACACGTAACAACCGGGGAAGATTTTAGACGAAATACCATGGATTGAGAATTCAGCTAACTCCTTTGGATAAAGCCTATGGAGAGATCTCAAGCAGAAGAAGCAACTTGGAAGACATAAGAGAAGGTGCAGAGTTTCCACACTGAGTCTTTTCCGTTGGTAAATCTGGGGACCAGATTTCTTTAAGGAGGGGAGGTTGTGACGCCCCGCTTCTCGGTCAAGGTAAAGTTGGTATGAGAGTGCACAATTTACCTTTCTTTGCATGAATTATGTGAATAATATGCCTTAATTGACCGTTATGCTTGAACTTATGTGGAACATATGATTTGTATGAAATACATGACTAATTGATGTGTTAATTATGTGCTCATATTATTCTTATTGTGCTTTGATAACATGTTTTATAGTTTGACGAAACAATGTGCTTATATGAACATTAAAGCATAATTTAGGGACTATAAGGTAAATTTATTTTCCAAGTCTGAAACTGGATAGAACTTAATGAAATTGAGTAGATAATTCGATTACGAGTTCGTGGGTTTTTGAATCGCTCGATTTGGAGTTCGGACGAAGAAGTTATGGCCATTCTACGAAAAGTCAACCTTTGAAGCCTTTAAATGTTGACCTGCGACCCAATTTCAATTCTGACCCAATTTGAGCCCCAATTTCCCCTAAGTCCGACCCGTATGACCCGCTCCATGACCCTATATGGCTGACCCAATTTACAAAATCAGATTTAACACACCAAAACCCATTCTTACGTTATTTCAAGATTGAAACACACTCTCTCCCTCACTTTTCTCAAGAGACCATCCATATTCTTTCAAGAACTTCAAGCCATCTTCAAGAGCCAAGAGTGGAGACTAAATTTGGAGATTCAAGACTAAAGAACAAGATTCCCTCTTCCATTTTCAGCTCTTAAGGTAAGAAATGCTTGAATGCTTATGTGGGTCTTCTTCTTTGAACTTGAAGCTTGAGTTTGAAATCTAGGGTTCTTGGTTAGATGGATTAAATCCGAATTTTATGATGGAATATGTTTCTTATGATGTTGGGAGTGATTTGATGTAAAAATTTCTCATTTTCATGCTTGTTTGAAGAAACCACCATTGTTGACCTTTGAAGCTTTTATGAAGAATTCTTGCATGTTCATGTTCTAGCTTGGTTTAGCTTGATTTGATGATGGATTCTTGTTCCTTATGTGTTTTATGGAGAATGTGATAGATTTCCTACAATTTCTTGCAATGATTGTTGATTTCACCATTGTTATGCTTGAAGCTTTCTTGAAACTTGTAGAAGACGAAGTTCTTGCATGAATTGTTAGATTTCTTGATGTTTAAATGTTCCTAAATGCTTTATTATGTAACTTGATGGTTTATGATGCTTATTTGTGGTTTTGGAAGCTTAATTTCATGTTTTGGGGTGTTTAGAACTCATTCCCGTCGAATTCGGAGTGGCTGTCACGTTTTTTTTTTAAATTCTGGGCACAATCCGCTAGGGTGGATTTTTGCTGTGTAAAAAATCCATGGGGGTGGATTTGAGGCAGTAGCTCTGGACCAAATCCGCGAGGGTGGATTTTTTGTGAAGGAAAATCCATGGGGGTGGATTTTCCCCAGCCTTGTTTTCTTGATTCGTTTCACTTGTTTTGCTTCTCGTTTGTTCCTTACTTATTTATATTATGTCTCTAGTGTATTGTGACCTCGTTATATGTTGTGACATCTCATGTATACCTTATATTATGATCTTTATACCTCAGTCATGCTTAAGTTATCTTAATTGACTAAGTTATTTGTTTAATTAAATTGTGTTAAGTATGATTCATATGTCACTTATTACTTATGACTTGGGAAATTGATATATGACTTATATGATGCAATATGATCATAATTGCCAATCTATAGCATCGTTGAACATTCCTTGCACACGATTAACATATTTGTATTCATGTCCAAGCCGTGCGTCGTCTTGTTGGGTTTCGAGTCGAGTCTTACCTTTGTTGGTACGTTGTCTTGTTAGGTGGTGAGTCTCTGGACGTGTAACCTTCTTTGTTCGTGCTTGATCTTCGAGGTTCTTGGTAAAGGTGAGGAGTTATAATATCAAAACGATTTCAAAACTGTGGACACCTATGACCTCTCATATTTATTGGTTTTAAACTCCCGTTTTCGAAATGTATATGTAGGCATTATAAGCCAAGTTTTGTGAGCTTTGCTCGTTTTATGGATATTTGCTTATGGAAAACGGTTTACAAGTAAAACTTGAGTTTTGGTATATGGGATAGATACCCAAAATGGTTTCGGAACTTTCATTTGAGTATTATGTACGTGTGAGTTGTGTAGCGAGCCTTTGTTATACCTTGCAAGGACGCTTGCTTGGTCGATTCTTTTGATAGCGCTCGGGGCGGAGTAAGAGGTGATGCCGGGAACTCAAGGGCAGACGGCTGATCCCTTATGAGGTACCCACTTTTGGACAAGTTTGCTAAGACTCCGAGGAGGATTCGGGGTTAAGGTAGGCTTGGGGGAAGGTCGGTTTCATGGACCCACTTCTCCATGGTTCTTTTGCGATGATCGGGGGTGCACACCCTCGACATCAATGGTGTTAAGGATGGATTGGTTTGATTTCACTTGGTTTGGGAAGTAAGGATGGAGTGCTCGTACTCGCCGAGCCGGTGCTTTGGTTTATGATTCGTATTTTTATAAAATCTGCATTGTTTTCTAAAAACGTTAACGGATCATGAACACCTTTGATTTAAGCATGCATTGAACCTTTTTATGTTAATTATATTATGTATACTTCTCCTCACCGGTTCCGTTTGAACTGATCTCCTTTACCTTTCGTGTCCGCAGGTTGCTTTTGGAGTCATGCTAGGCGGGAGTCTTTCTTGAGAGTCTTGTCTAGTTGTCTAGTTATGTTTGTTGCTTTTACTTTGATTTTGTTACCTTGGAGTTGTTTTGGATTTAGCATGTACGTTATCGGATTTATTAACTTGTTAGTTGGACCGTGGCGGTCTCTAGGATGATTTACATTTCCGTATTTTGAGCATTTCATGTTGGACCGTGTTGGTCACTTAATTGATGATTTAATCTTTCGCATTTGTTTTCATTTGACTTGAGAAGGTCTGAAGTGGGTATATTGAATTTGAACTCTTATGCATGTGGTGTGTTTTAAGCTTCCGCGTATTTGTGTTTGTTTTAATTCTCTTGGTGTGAGTCTAGTACCGCCTAGCTAGGATGTCCGTTTGTCACCGCTTGCTTCGTTCTTGGCGGGTATATGGATAGCAATTCTATATACAAGCTAGGCCCGTAGCGCGGGATAGGCGTGGGATGCCCTTGTTGGGGCGTTACAATCAGGCTCGCCGGTTGCAACCCCCGGACACGTCTCCAATTTATAGGATCTACCCCAAAACCCACTCGGAGGGAGGTGGGGGACGGAGTCCTTGGGCGTGAGTGTCATGAAACTCACTACCCTGATGTATAAACCGCACTGACTATAAGGTAAGCGTGGGGGTTGAGGGTGCGCACTCTCTTCCCCAAAACGGTGTTAAGGTGGGATTGATTTATGATTTCCTTCGTTTTGCTATGGAGTAAGTGGGTTAGAACTCGTACTCGCCGAGTTATTTATGCTTTGTTTCGGTTATGAAACGGGGGTGGAATCCTCACTCTAAAACTTGGTTGACATTGGCCTTCGGCCTTAAACTCTTTGCTTATATATAGTATCACGGGTTGGAATGTTTTGGAGTGCAAAAACCACGCCCGGTTCATGAACCCCCTTCAGCTTTGATTACGCTTTGCTTCGATATATTTACGTACGTGTGTGTGTGTTAGCCCCTCCACAAGTCTTTAGGACTGACCCCTCTTCGTTGTTTTGTTTTTCCCCCTTTTTGTTTTGAGTGTGCAGGTACCCGGTTTGGGAGTTCGAGCTAAGCGGCGCTCTTTTGGTTTTTGGGGGGTCTTTCGAGTTGTCGAGTCTTTAGCATATTCTTTGCATTTGCATATTCACTTTCCCGCTCTGGTACTATGTATAATTTGGTACTATGTATAAATACGTATAGGTTATGTTTTGTAAATGTGAGCTAAGTATGTTTTATTTGGCCCGGGAGGGGCAACGCATGTAATAATTATTTTCTCGTTTTAAGTTTGCACGCATGATTAGATATATATGCGTGTTTGTTATCCTGGTAGCTTTCGCATTTGCATTTGGTTTCTCTTGCACGCTCTGTTCAGGGTCTAGACCGCCTAGCCTAGGGGGTGTGTTTTGTTTGTCATCCGTTCGCCATGGTTTGACGCGTGGGCGGAGTCCCCATTTCGTTACACCTGTCCGGCCGTGGTGCGGGGAATGTGGCGCCCTTCGCTCCGGGGTGTTACAACTAACTTGCATGCATAGATATCTGTTTAATTTGTGAATTGTAGGGTGTCATCACGATGCAAAAAATAAAATAAAATAAAAATTATAGTCGACATGATAGTATTCTTCCTTCTACTAGATTGTTGACCCAGAATTTCAAAGAGATACCAAGGATGCAAATTTGAACAGGAAGTTCTAACCCCAACTAATCAAGGATCTGATTATCTCTCAAGTTAAAGAAATTGGCAGTCCTAACTTCCTTGCCACGGTGAACGGTACAATGATCATCCATGGCATAAGCATACATGCATCCTTAAGTTTGATTACTTCCTGTTATTATGTAATATATTTGTCAAGTGTGCTATGTGTTGATTGTTGTGATTTTTTATCCTGGTTATGTGCTTGAGTGAAAGGGAGATTTAATAACTTTAGATGTAGCACCACAAGCGGTGGGGCACCACACCCCCGCACTATGACCCAACACGTGTACGAAATGGAAAGTCTGCACACGCACCAAGTCGAAGCGAACGGGTGACAAACAAAACAAACCAACCTAAGCTAGGCTATACTTTAGGTGATAACTTAAATTTACAGAGGGTATTGATATGTTTTGGTCGAGCAACCAACTAGTATGATATTATATGTCTTATATGCTGAAGCGTGAAACGTTAAGTGCCTTCTTGTAATATCTTGATGTCTCAAGTTTGCACCGTGTCAACTCTTTTACAGTTTTCTCCAGGGCAAAGACGTGTCGGGTTCATAGGCTATCTTTAAGTCTCTCTTCCCTTTTGGTATTGTTCGGTAAGGTGTAACCGGTGGGTTTCTCTCCTATTTAGTTAAATGACCCTATATACTCCCAATGTGTAAAGATTTCAGCCAAAATTATTATATGTATATGTCGTTTTCAAGAGTCAAGGATTTCAAAGAAAAGCCCTTCTTTTATGAACCCTACCGAATGTTTTGGCGAGAAATGAATGAATGCACAGAATGGGGCCCAGGGACTTAGTGTGAGTGGCTATCCGAGGAGGCATGGGCCGACGGTGACCCCTTACACTAGTTCCAACCAATGTACGGCGTAACCGGGCCTCCTTAGGAGTTTTAGCGAGGAATGGACACTGAGTGCCATCTGGGGAGTCATGTAACCCATTTTGGTCAATGAATGGGTGGCCGGGTCTCGCTAACCTCTCCACCACCCGGAGGAAGAAGGTGTAAATGATCATGAAAGTGCACAAAGAATGTAATGCATGAAAAGAAAGAAAGAATGAATTACACAAGGTGTTGGTTGGAGACAATGCACGCCCACTCACCGGGCCACAAAAGACCTAATGGAAATTGGTTGTTATAATCCCCTTTGATGATTTCTTTATCTCACCCACTTGGGAAATACTTCGAAAACCTCAATTGGGATTATAACTTGCATGAGAATGTTTAAATATTGTCTTATGTTATACTTATGCCCCGTTTTATACCCACCAGTCTCCTATAGATTGAACTCGGATTATTTTTAGTTCTTTTGCAAGTTTGGAGTGCTAGGCGGGAGTTCGATTCTGTCGAGTCTTGTGGTCTAGTCCTTGTCACACCATTGCATTTTGTAAAGTGATTTAAATTCCATGAATTGTATTGATTTATGTTATTGATTTGGGTCAGGCTTCTAGGGATATAGTGAACCCGTGAATGTATGATTTATGTTTATGTTCGCATTTCGGGATTAGGTATCGATGTTAGTTGAACCCGTCCCTAGGAATGATACAATTTTTGAATATATGTTCCGCTTCCGCAATTGCATTTATTTTGTTGGAATTATTTAATTGGTTTCGAAGGTTTAGTTCCCGCCTAGCATAGTGAGTGAGTGAGTCCCCGTTTGCTCTGATTTAGCACTTGTATGGATTTCCCATTTCATATATGGGTCGGGTCTGAGTGCGGGGGATTTGGCGCCTTCCGTTTGGGGTGCTACATGAATGATATCGTTTTGGGCATTTGAATGAATAGTTAGGGCATAATTGAATTTTTCTGATTTCTTGAGTTTCTTTGGATGAAATTTGGACATGAAGTTATATATGTGATCCTTGTTGCCTCATTTACGAATATATGAACCTAATTTTGTTGGTAGTTGGTTGTATAATAAGTTCACATTAATGCACTTGAGTTTTATTTCACAAAAACATGGAATTTGATTTATTTGTTTGAACTGTTGCTGTGTGCCTGCTGCTGCGTGTGAGTTAAGGGCTAGTTTGCTGCGTTTTCTTACATTTTCCTGTTGTATTTTTGCTATCATCTTGCTTGATTTGCTGCTGCTACATCCCCTACATCTCCCCTGCATTTGAGGACTGCTGCAGCTGCGTCAGATTGGAGAAGAGCGTCAGATTGGAGAAGAAGGCTGCGTCGAGCATTGATTCGAAGGAAATTGATTTTAGAGTCGCGGCTGCGACTCTCATCTCGAGACTGCCTGAATTTGAGGTCGCGACCGCGATGTGTTTGTGAAGAAATTTGGTCGCGCCCGCGACCTTGTTCTACATACATCTCATGGTTGCTATGCGTGGTCCCTTTTTCTTGCTAAGTTAATTACTTCCATGTATGCCTTAATTAATTTATTTGAAGCTGCTAGCAATATGTGAATTTATTTTATATGAATTTGATTAGTGGATTAAAATCTACATGCATGTTACGTGCTGCTCTAGCTTTTTTACCATGCATGTAATTTGACTTCTTTTGTGATCTTAGCTGCAAGTACATGCTATATATATATATATATATATATGACAATATTTAATTATTAATTTAATTGTATTAGTTTTTATATGATAGGATCTCAATTAATTCAGTTTTTCATGCATGACTTTTGTGTTTCATTTTGTGCTTTCTAATGCCGTCTTCTTATTCATTTATGACTTATATGCTATGTCAACATGTTATAATATATGTTAAATGTATTGTATTAATTTTATGAATTTATTTGATATGAGTGTTACATGATTTGAACTTGAACGCTTTAAGGGGCACTTTCTTGCACTTCATATGCATACATTGCATTCATGAGCATTGCCGAGCATCTATTTGGTTCATATTCGAGTCTAAGTCTCGGGTATTGTGTTCTTTTATTTCAGAGCCGCTTCCGAACGTTGTTAAGCCCGAGGTTTATGTGAAAACCCGCTCATTCGCACGTACAGGTTTGTAGCACGTGTGAGTTTATTTTCCGTAATGGTATTTATTTTCATTTTTATTTGATGCATTCGTATTTATTTCTAATTGTTTCTTATATGAATTATTTGAAATAATATGAAATATGTGATTTAAGTGTCTAGAATATGCCGGAATTTAGATTATGATGTGAATTCTTGTAAATTATGAATTTATGATATGTGAATTTTATTCTCGAGCATGCTAATTTCGTGAATTATGTGAAATACGTGATTTAAGGATGTAATTGCATGATTTAAAAATATGTGGACTTAATTGAAAATTTGATTTTTGGACTAATTTGTAACTTTTTGAAAGTTTGGGACTCTTTTGAAAAATGAGTCATTTTAGTACATGTGTGCACGTTTTAATTTACATCTTGACCTACGGCACTCGGATTCGAGCTCCGTCTTCGGTGTTCAACTCCTTTCGACGATCCGGACGCAATGGAACAAGTTTCGTAATTTTTCGATGTCGTTTCGACCCCCGACGGAGCAGATTTCAGCCACTCGTTCCTTAAAACACACCAATGACCTATGTTTGAGCTTAGATACCTAATCCTTATCATTTCTTTGACTTAATTATAACCTAAACCATCCCTATACCTCTTCCATACCTGCTGCATCGATTTACATCAGAGGGAGAAGGGGAAAAACGAGAAGAGAAAGAAAGAGGAGAAGAGCAACCATTTTCATACCATTTCTTGAATTCAACCTTCGATTCTTTACTCATTCTTCAAGATCAAGGTATGATTCTTAATCTCCATATTCTTGTGATCATTTTCCACTACTTGAATCATGTATTTTGTTAGAGAATCCATGTGTATGCCATACTTGATGAATACTTAGGTTAAAAATAGAATTTTGTATATATATGCTGTTATGTACGTGTGAGGCTGATATTGCACGATTTTTGAGCTTGAATTGTGTGGATTTAGTTGCTGTCTTATACACTACTTGCTTCTACGTATTCTGCCTTGCTTCATGAACAAAAACAGGGGATTTTTGGTATAAATAAACTGTTGTCATGGCTCTTTGTTGCTGTCAGTTTTGCCACTGCTGCTCTATATGAATTATGGACTGAAATCTCTTTAGTTTTGCTACTTTTTTGCTGCATCAATTTCCCGGTTTCCATGCCTAACCTGCTGCTGCATATCTCCCCTGTTTTGAACTGCTGTTGTTGCCGATTTGTTACTGCTGTGAAAGCTCTCCCCGGGCAAGGAGCTGTTATGCAGAGAATATGATGTGCTTTTGCTGCTTCATTTCTTAATTTTGTGCATGCATGTGTATGTATTTGTGCATGTGTGTTACGTACGTGTGTGTGTGGTTGTTTATGTAATGCATGATTTTGTGCATGGGGTGTGAGTGTGTAATTGATTATATATATATATATATATATGGTTTGTAATTAATGCATGATTTGTGCATGGTGTGTGAGTGTGTACGTGAGTGCATGCATATTATATATATACATATATGTAATGAATGCTTTGCATGGGAAATAAATGAGGTAGCATGAATTAATTATTTTGTGGCTGAATGTGGTGTGAGCTACGTGTTGCTGCCATAAATGATGATTAAGTGCACTATGGCATTTTTGTAAATGAATTTTATAATGTTATTAAATGTTTCATGGAATTAAATGCATGAATTTGATGTGCAGGTGTGTGTTCGTGAGGGTGTATTTATATATATATATATATATATATATATATATATGTTATATGATATGTTGTCTATATAATAAAATGTGTGCTATATTATGATTTTTTTTAACTATGGAAATTGTTTTATTAAGTATATATATCTTATGAACTTGAATAATTTGATCTCACGTGCATGATTTTCGTATTTAATTTCATGCTCTTAAATGCCCTCTCTCTAATTTTCTGTGACTTATATGCTATGAAATATGTGATATTATATGTTAAATGTTTTAAATTAATTTTATGCATTCATTTGATATGAATTTTATGTGATATGAATTTGAACGTTTTAAATGGTATATTACTTGAATTCTTTTGAATTATAAGTTGATTCTTTTGACTCTAAGCTTATCCTATGCTATTGATTAATGGATAAGCAATGTGTTATGATATCGATATGAAACTTATGCTATGATATTGAAAGGGAAAAACGTGAAATGAAATTTGTGAACTTTTAAGTGTTCATTTGATATTTTATTGCATTCGTAGCATCCATTTGCATCGCCGTGCGTCTAAGTGGTACATGTTTGAGTCTAAGTCTTTAGTGTTGCGTTTGTTTGTCACAGGGGTGCTTCCGGGAGGAGTCGTACCCGGAGTTTAAGTTGTTTGGGCTCGTTTTCTTACACCACGACACTCTTTTGTTCAAAGGTGAGGTTTACGTTCTTTTCTTTTAGTTAAGCAACCTAAGACCCTTAAATGCTTGTTTTCTAGCCCGCATGCGACTATATATTATATATATAGTTAAATATGTGTAATGTACGATATATTTATGATCTTGTTATCATGTTTTGGCTTTCGAAAGGGTTATATCTACGAGCATATATGAGCTCATGTTTTAGTGAAAGAGTAATGTTTATGAAAGTTTAATGCTAATGTTCGTAATGTTAATGATTTGTAATGAGCGAGAGTGCATTGAAAGGTAAGGTAATGTAATGGTATTGTTGGGCCCCGGAGACGTGGGTAAGGGGGACCCGGGTCGGCCACGGGGTCGCCGGTTATTGACCCCTATACACTCTCCATCCAAGGTATTACGTACGACCCTAGGGAGGTTGGGGATGTCGTGTTGCTCTTGATGCCTTCGGAATGAACCGGGGAGGACTCGTGTGGGTGAGCTACCCCTCGAGGAATTTATAATGGCACTCGTGTGGTTAATAGCCCTCGAGGAATTTACTAATGGATGGTTAGGGTCTGCAGGCCCTTCCATCACCGAAGGGGAGGATTGAATGTGATTTCTGTTTTGTATAATGTAATGTAATGTAATGAGAAGTAATGGTGGATGTTCGTACTCGCCGAGCTTAATGAAATGGTTGGATTGTGAAATGGGAATAGAGACTTTATATTAACGTGTTTGATAATGAATATGAATGTATACGTATATGATATGTAATGTCCTTTGAAATTGATTTGGTGTGCAAAACCTATTCCCGGTTCATAACCTTTATCTTTTACGTGCTTTGCTATATATGTATAGTGTATGGGTGTGCGTTAGCCCCCTCACTCAGTCGAGATATGACTGACACCTCTCCTTTTCCCACTTTTAGTTTGTAGGTCTTTTGAGCACGAGCTAGGCGGAGAAGTGGGTCGTTCGAGTCTCACTTTTGGGTATAGGTCGTGCTAGGTGCATTGCATTCATTTTGGCTTGTATTTAATGAATTGATTATGTTATGAGTTTTGTTTTGGAAATATGAATCGTTTTGGCTACATATATTTGATCATGTGATGTATATGTTTATTTTGGAAATTTTAAATGACTAGAACTCCTTGCTTCCGCTATTTGTTTTTTTTTTTATAGCGCGCTCTGGTTTAGTTTTAGCTCCGCCTAGCCTAGTGAGTGTGTGGTCTCCCGTTCGCTTAGACTTGAGCTCGTGCATGGACTTCCCATTTCATATGCGGGTTCGGGTTTAGGTGCGGGGGATGTGGTGGCCCGCGTTCCGGGTGCTACATCCTAAATTGGTATCAGAGCTACGGGTTGCAAAACCGGAGTTCTAATGTCGTGTTGAGTCTGTCTAGGTCGAACGGCATAGGACAACGTGGATATGTCACTTTATGGGCATACTTTGTTTATCTTTTTGTTAAACGGGCACATGAACATGAATTGACCTGCACGCATATATATTGGAAATTCTTGAACTTTTGCAGAAATATGCCTCCAAGAAGACATCATCGTCGGGATAGATCCCCCGAGCGTCGTCATTATCGGGATCACTCTCCTCAACAAGAGCATAACAATCCACCGCCACCACCACCACCACAAATGGATCCGGGGAACTTTATGGAAAGGCTCGCGGTATTTTTAGAGCAACGTACCCAAGAAAAAAATAATGCTCCGCCGGTCAGTAATCACGGAGGAGGTCTTATTACAGCCACCCTTAGGGAATTCAAGAATCTAAACCCACCGGTTTTCATTGGTGGGAATGACATTCAAGCCGAAGAATGGTTGGTCCAAACGAATAGGATATGGAATCTTATACCTTGTGGATCGGATGAGAAACTTCAATGCACCCTCACCATGATACAAGGACAAGCGTATAATTGGTGGTCAAGTGTTCAAGTGAAGCTAGAGGCCTCCGGGGAAGAGGTCACTTGGGAGGTGTTTGTTCGAGAGTTCAAGAGCATGTATGTCCTGAAAGTTACCCGGAATAGACGCTTGAGAGAGTTTATGGACCTCAAGCAAGGAGGGATGTCGGTGACGGACTACATAAATGAGTTTGAGAGACTCTCACGCTATGCCCCAAGTATTGTAAATGACGATGAGAGTAAGGCATCCCAATTTCTTCAAGGTCTTCAAGAGGACATGAAAGATGCATTAGAAGCTTCCAATACTAGTACGTGGGCTAAGGTGACGGACAAGGCTCTAAGAGTTGAAGACCGGGTAGTTATGAGAAGGAAGAATTCACACATCGGCCAAAGTTCTAGTTCGGGTTCTCAAGAAATTCTTGGAAAGAGACCGGTGTATGAAGTTCATCCCCTTCCGGATCCTCAAAACAAGCAACCTAAAACGGCGAATCTAAATCCTCCTATGGCTATCAAGGGTCCCGAATGTGTGCATTTCCCACGAACAAATCATTTGTCGGAGGATTGTTGGAAACTTCACAAGAGGTGCTTCGGATGTGGGTCACCGGAGCATATGTTAGATCGATGCCCACGCAAAAGGCCGGATTATGTGCCGAGAGGAAATCCGAGACCCACGATTCAAGCTCGGGCATACGCTTTGGGTGGAGAAAGAGAAAGAAGGGCAGAAGTTAATCAAAATGCCGCGGTGGGAGGTACAATTGCATACATGGCATAACATCACATGCATTGGTCAATCCTGAGACCATTTATTCATTTATTTTCGGGATGCATTATTGTTGTCGTTGTTGTTGATTGTCGTTTTCACTCTCTGATATGCCCTTTACTTGCGCATGCCTTCGTTGTAAGTTTCTTTTGAGAGTTCTTGGTGAGATTTCTATGACGGGAGTGTTCGGTGAGCTTTAGGGTCGGCTTTTCCTTGTCAACTTGATAGAGCCATCGAGAAGAGGTAAGACTTGAGGTGCGTGACCAAACAAGGCCAGAGATCGATAAGAAGATGGGAAGTTATTTCCGGAGTGGTTCGAGGTTCCGAGCCGGACCTGAGGACAGGTCCTTTTTAAGGGGGAGAGTTTGTGATACCCCGCTCGTTCGCACGTAAAGGTTTGTAGCACCTGTGAGTTTATTTTCCGTAATGGTATTTATTTTCATTTTTATTTGATGCATTCATATTTATTTCTAATTGTTTCTTATATGAATTATTTGAAATAATATGAAATATGTCATTTAAGTGTCAAGAATATGCCGGAATTTAGATTATGATGTGAATTCTTGTAAATTATGAATTTATAATATGTGAATTTTATTCCTGAGCATGCTAATTTCGTGAATTATGTGAAATACGTGATTTAAGGATGTAATTTCATGATTTTAAAATATGTGGACTTAATTGAAAATTTGATTTTTGGAGTAATTTATAACTTTTTGAAAGTTTTGGACTCTTTTCAAAAATGAGTCATTTTAGTACATGTGCGCACGTTTTAATTTATATCTTGAGCTACGCCACTCGGATTCGAGCTTCATTTTTTGCGTTCAACTCCTTTCGACGACCCGGACGCAATGGAACAAGTTTCGTAATTTTTCGATGTCGTTTCGACCCCCGACGGAGCAGATTTCAGCCACTCGTACCTTAAAACACACCTATGACCTATGTTTGAGCTTAGATACCTAATCCTTATCATTTCTTTGACTTAATTATAACCTAAACCATCCCTATACCTCTTCCATACCTGCTGCATCGATTTACATCAGAGGGAGAAGGGGAAAAACGAGAAGAGAAAGAAAGAGGAGAAGAACAACCATTTTCATACCATTTCTTGAATTCAACCTCCGATTCTTTGCTCCTTCTTCAAGATCAAGGTATGATTCTTAATCTCCATATTCTTGTGATCATTTTCCACTACTTGAATCATGTATTTTGTTAGAGAATCCATGTGTATGCCATACTTGATGAATAGTTAGGTTAAAAATAGAATTTTGTATATATATGCTGTCATGTACGTATGATGCTCATATTGCATGATTTTTGAGCTTGAATTGTGTGGATTTAGTTGCTGTCTTATACACTACTTGCTTCTACGTATTCTGCCTTGCTTCATGAACAAAAACAGGGGATTTTTGGTAAAAATAAACTGTTGTCATGGCTCTTTGTTGCTGTAAGTTTTGCCGCTGCTGCTGTGTATGAATTATGGACTGAAATCTCTTCAGTTTTGCTGCTTTGTTCCTGCATCAATTTCCCTGTTTCCATGCCTAATCTGCTGCTGCATATCTCCCCTGTTTTGAACTGCTGTTGTTGCTGATTTGTTACTGCTGTGAAAGCTCTCCCCGGGCGGGGAGAATTTTCAAAGAAAAATCCCCGGGCAGGGAGCTGTTATGCATAGACTATGATTTGCTTTTGCTGCTTCATTTCTTAATTTTGTGCAAGCATGTTTATGTGTTTGTGCATGTGTGTTACGTACGTGTGTGTGTGGTTGTTTATGTAATGCATGATTTTGTGCATGGGGTGTGAGTGTGTAATTGATTATATATATATATATATATGTATATGGTTTGTAATTAATGCATGATTTGTGCATGGTGTGTGAGTGTGTACGTGAGTGCATGCATATTATATATATATATATGTAATGAATGCTTTGCATGGGAAATAAATGAGATAGCATGAATTAATTATTTTGTGGCTGAATGTGGTGTGAGCTACGTGTTGCTGCCATAAATGATGATTAAGTGCGCTATGTAATTTTTGTAAATGAATTTTATAATGTTATTAAATGTTTCATGGAATTAAGTGCATGAATTTGATGTGCAGGTGTGTGTTGGTGAGGGTGTATTTATATATATATATATATATATATATATATATATATATATATATATATATATGTTATATGATATGTTGCCTATATAATAAAATGTGTGTTATATTATGATTTTTTTTTTAATTATGGAAATTGTTTTATTAAGTATATATATGTTATGAACTTGAATAATTTGATCTCACGTGCATGATTTTCGTATTTAATTTCATGCTCTTTAATGCCCTCTCTCTAATTGTTTGTGACTTATATGCTATGAAATATGTGATATTATATGTTAAATGTTTTAAATTAATTTTATGCATTCATTTGATATGAATTTTACGTCATATGAATTTGAACGTTTAAATGGTATACTACTTGAATTCTTTTGAATTATAAGTGGATTCTTTTGACTCTAAGCTTATCTTATGATATTGATTAATGAATAAGCAATGTGTTATGATATCGATATGAAATTTATGCTATGATATTGAAAGGGAAAAACGTGAAATGAAATTTGTGAACGTTTAAGTGTTCATTTGATATTTTATTGCATTCATAGCATCCATTTGCATCGCCGTGCGTCTAATGGTACATGTTTGAGTCTAAGTCTTTAGTGTTGCGTTTGTTTGTCACAGGGGTGCTTCCGGGAGGAGTCGTACCCGGAGTTTAAGTTGTTTGGGCTCGTTTTCTTACACCACGACACTCTTTTGTTCAAAGGTGAGGTTTAGGTTCTTTTCTTTTAGTTAAACGACCTAAGACCCTTAAATGCTTGTTTTCTAGCCCGCATGCGACTATATATTATATATATAGTTAAATATGTGTAATGTATGATATATTTATGATCTTGTTATCAAGTTTTGGCTTTCGAAAGGGTTATATCTACGAGCATATATGAGCTCATGTTTTAGTGAAAGAGTAATGTTTATGAAAGTTTAATGCTAATGTTCGTAATGTTAATGATTTGTAATGAGCGAGAGTGCATTGAAAGGTAAGGTAATGTAATGGTAATGTTGGGCCCCGGAGACGTGGGTAAGGGGGACCCGGGTCGGGCACGGGGTCGCCGGTTATTGACCCCTATACACTCTCCATCCAAGGTATTACGTACGACCCTAGGGAGGTTGGGGAAGTCGTGGTGCTCTTGATGCCTTCGGAATGAACCGGGGAGGACTCGTGTGGGTTAGCTACCCCTCGAGGAATTTATAATGGCACTCGTGTGGTTAATAGCCTGGAGGAATTTACTAATGGATGGTTAGGGTCTGCAGGCCCTTCCATCACCGAAGGGGAGGATTGAATGTGATTTATGTTTTGTATAATGTAATGTAATGTAATGAGAAGTAATGGTGGATGCTCGTACTCGCCGAGCTTAATGAAATGGTTAGATTATGAAACGGGAATAGAGACTTTATATTAATGTGTTTGATAATGAATATGAATGTATACGTATATGATATGTAATGTCCTTTGAAATTGATTTGGTGTGCAAAACCTATTCCCGGTTCATAACCTTTATCTTTTATGTGATTTGCTATATATATATAGTGTGTGGGTGTGCGTTAGCCCCCTCACTCAGTCGAGATATGACTGACACCTCTCCTTTTCCCACTTTTAGTTTGCAGGTCTTTTGGGCACGAGCTAGGCGGAGAAGTGGGTCGTTCGAGTCTCACTTTTGGGTTTAGGTCGTGCTAGGTGCATTGCATTCATTTTGTCTTGTATTTAATGAATTGATCATGTTATGAAGTTTATATTGGAAATACGAATCGTTTTGACTTCGTATATTTGATCATGTGATGTATATGTTTATTTTGGAAATTTTAAATTACTAGAACTCCTTGCTTCCGCTATTTGTTTTTTTTTTTTATCGCGTGCTCTGGTTTAGTTTTAGCTCCGCCTAGCCTAGTGAGTGTGTGGTCTCCCGTTCACTTAGACTTGAGCTCGTGTATGGACTTCCCATTTCATATGCGGGTTCGGGTTTAGGTGCGGGGCATGTGGTGGCCCGTGTTCCGGGTGCTACAGTTTAGGTGCTTCTTTACCCGTTTTGGCCCCGATTCTTGTTCACTTTTGTTATAAGGTGAGGTTTAGGAACTTTTGTATTCGTTATCAACCTATAGCCTATTATTTGTTGTTTTCTCACCCCGTATGTGAATATATACTTTATATATATTTAAATACGAGTGCTTAAGTTATGTTTATGACTTTATGGAAGCGTTTGAATTTTATGAAAAAGGTGTATGTAAGAGAATACATAAGGTTCTCTTTTGAATCCTTTTATACGTTTATGTTATGTTTGAGCGAGTTATGCCCTGAAAGATGGGTTTATGGTTCGATTTGGTATGTTGGGCCCCGTAACTATGGGTAAGGAATGCCCAGGACGACAACGGCCGTCGGGTTTGGCCTGTGCGTAGTTCCCTTTGAGGTATTCACGTGCGACTCATGGAGGTTGGGAAGGCGTGGTATCTTGAGCCCTCGGTGAATAACTGGGGAAGGCATATCGTGGGTTAGCTACCCCGTATGTTTTTGTATTGTAGGTAGAGAGGGTTTGATTCCCGAAACACCAAGGATGTGGGGTTGGATTTCTGTTTATGACTTCGGTTTTATGTTATGTTTTGAGGAGTTAGTAGAAGTCCGTTCTCGCCGGACGTTTGTTCATGTTATGTATTGATGATTATGGATCGAGATAGGATTTTGTTTCTATTATATGTTACCTTTTACAAATGATTTGGTATGAAAAACTCTAGCCTCGATTCATAACCATCCCTTTATTATATGCTCTGTTTATACTTAGACGTGTGTGGGTGTACGTTCAGCCCCCTCACTCAGTCGAGTTTGAGACTGACCCCTCTCTTTTCCCATCTTCAGTTGCAGGTTGCTCGAGTTAGACGGGGAAGTGCGTCGTCGAGTCGTACTTAGCGGTCTAGGTCGAGTCTGCATACATATTTACAGCTTATGGATACTTTTGGATTGTGATTGTGAATGGATATGTATATTTGGGAGAAATCTTGAATACTTGCATTATTTTTGGGCCGAGAGGCCGTGGTATATATGTTAATGTAGGTTTTATTGAGCTCTATTTAGATCCTGTTTATTGCTTTTGTATATTTGTTTTATGTTTTGCGCGCTCTGTTGGTCTTTAGCCCCGCTTAGTCTAGTATGTGAGTGTAGGTTCCCGTTCGCTTAGACTTGGGCTCATGTATGGAGGTCCTTTTCATATGTGGGTTCTGGTTTAGGTGCGGGGATTATGGTGACCCACCGTTCCCTGCGCTACAACTTAAGTGGTATCAGAGCGCTCGGTTGCAAAACCGGAGCTCTAGAGTCGTGTTGGGTCTGTCTAGGTCATACGGCTTAGGACAATGTGGTTATGTTCCTTTATGTGATTATTTGTTTATTTTCTTGTTAATAGTGCACATGAACATGTACTGACCCTCACGCATATGAATTGAAAACTTTTGATTTTGCAGAAATTATGCCTCCACGAAGACACCACCGTCAGGATAGATCCCCCAAACAACGCCATCACTGGGATCATTCTCCCCAACAGGAAAACCATAATCCAGCACCGCCACCTCAGATGGATCCCAGGAACTTCATGGAAAGACTCGCGGTATTTCTGGAGCAACGGGCTCAAGAGAGGAATAATGCCCCTCCGGTCGAGAATCATGGAGGAGGTTTAATTGCTGCCATTGTAGCACCCCGAAGGGGCAACAACCCCGTACCGTCGTGCCTTTCAAGTGGATAGGAGACCTAACACCGAAGAGGCACTCCGGCGAATGGACAAAAACATTACAAGATCAGAGTACTAGAAGGGAACATTGCAGTGGAAATATGAGAAATTTAAAACATTTGAAACATAAATCAGGAGACACAAGAGGCTAGTAACTAAGAACAAGGACTATACAGGAATTGAGTATTGAAAGAGATATTTCGATAGAGTGTCAAGGTAAAATGTAACTAGTGTAAAAAAGTAACAAAGGACACCAGAGCCTAGATCGATAAATAATTAATTGGACATTACATTATCATCCAGGGGGTGGTGTCCCAGATGGTTCAGAAGAACCTGACCATTAGAGCACAACAAAGGATTTCCTATACTTCAAGATACCAGCCAACAAGCGATCACTGAACCTGAAACCATGAGGTCAGAAAACAGGGTAGAGGTATTGGTCAAAAGGACTAACTGAGGCATGACTTTGGAAACAATATAAGTACTTGAAAGCTTTAGGACTTTCAGAAGAGGTTTACTTCAAATTGCACTTTAAAACTGAGTTTCAGAGCTTTTTCATTAAAACTTTGATTCAGAACCGTACTTCAAAGCATTACTTTGAAACAAGATTTCCAAGCAGGGACACACATGCACACACATCAGAGGTTCTGGTTCATACATACTTTTACAAAAGGGAATAGGGTATTGGGTACATTTTCTGAAAGTATGAACCAGTCTTTAAAACAGAATTTGCCCGCAAGCTAGGCAGTCTCCAACCATTACTCCCAGAAAACATTTAACAGAATTGGTATCGAGACTAGTCGCGACACCCATAATCACATGCACCATCATTCTTCCTCCAGTTGTCGCGCCCAGGGAGCTACCCCGCGGTGACGTAAACAAGAATGGGAGGAATTACATCTACCTCTCCCGATCATGATGTGGTCTAACCAATCTTCGATTATTACTATCATCATAATCAACAAGGACGGCCGATATCGTAGTAGCCATTGGCGCACGCCTCCCGGTCTGCTACTCAACCATACCGTCAGGGCCTAACAAAACAGGATTTCCAAGGCTTGCATTATCCAAAATATTCAAAAGTGCAAAAGCACACAGAGTTCAAGAACTGGAACTTTAATTAAGACAGTATAGCAGTGAACAGAACGTATATCAGAAACCATTAACTTCAAATTTGAAGCCTTGCGCCAAAATGGGGAGCGTTTAACTGGAAAGATAAAATCTTTGAACTCGAAAGGGTTGATTTCGAAATCATTTGAATACATAAGAATATTCATGGTTCCAGTGGAAATAGTTAAACCTCACCTACAGAGCCATAGTAAATCCGGACTTTACCTGTGAGTGGTGAATGATTAAGCTTCTATCCAGAAACCATATAGTCACATAAACAAATAGGGACGATCTCAAGTTATTCAATAACACATAACGATATCATATGTACAGGATAAAACATTATCAAAGCATATCATATCATGTGGCGAGATTTCGTGATAATTATTCAATAATCATCAAAGCATGAGGGCATAATTGAATTCATGTAACGTAGTACATAGGAGAGTAATACCATTTAATGCAGGAGAATCATTTAACTAGAATGGACCATTGATTGCGAGTTATCCTTAATCCACCTAGCGTTTTATTTAATCTTGGAGAAAGGAAGGTGTTCAACACATGAACCAAAAGAATTGCCAATTAGCTCTAAAGGGGAGCATGAGCTCCCCTATATATAGGAAAGGGAGAGGGACGACCGAACCTATTCCTTGTTGGGCAAGGATTTGGTCCCTCTCTCTCCTATTACTTGATCATCAAGTAATTTCCAACTTTGACTTTGAATTCTAATTCAAATCAACTTCCAAGAGAGCTAAAATATCCAAACTATTTTTGGATAATTTTATACTTTATTTATTTAAAATAAATAACTTATTTTATCTAATTAATTAATTCATAATTAATTAACTAGATTATTTTTCTCCAAAATTAGACTTTCTTTTTAATTCAAAATTAAACCAAAGTCTATTAAATAATTAACACATTTAATTATTTAATATATATATACAATATATATATTCACACGTGTGGGACAGGTGTCACAAGGACACGTGTCACTCACGTGACCCACACGTGAGGTTTCACACGTGTGGAACCCTCTAGGCCCGATTAACTCGTTTAATCATTTTTTTAAGCCTCAACTCATGTAACCAAGTTGTTGTGTGTGACCCTCTAGGTTCTCAATTCAATTAGCATTGACCCTAATTAATTAATTCACTAATTAATTAATCAGTCCACAGATTAAACGACCATAGTCTAGCAACAGGTGTTTAACCCCTAGCTGAATTGGAATGTTCGGATTCGACAGAACCTTTAAGTCATTGATTCATGTGAGATACAATCCTCCTACTTACTATCTCTCAACCAAGATCTAGGGTAAGGGAATAATCAGAACCCTAATAATCCGGTCTTAAAGCTAAGTGCATTTCATATCCATTTGATCTCAATCCCAGAAACCCTTTTCTTGATGTCTTGATCTACTGCCTTGGCCAAGGACTCCATATGGCATATGAATGACTTACACAATAAGAGATCACCTTCCAAATGCAAGTGTAGGTCCTTTCTTTATTCTCATTCACTTTAATGAATCACTTGTGCAGCCCCAGCATAAGCCTTGAATCAGTTGTCTAAGGCGACACCCTTTAAAACTTATACAGAGTTAACTCATAAAGTGACAAGGAACCTCAAGTCTAAGGATCAATTAATCACATCAATGACTCGTGAGATATTTCCTAATCTGGATGTTTCCATTTCCTGAAATAGAAACTTCCTTTCCCATTTAGGAATGTTCTCACACGGGGAACCTTAGTGAACTTACTTATTAAAGTAAGCACCCTCATGTATCACGCACGTATCAACTATACACTTTGCACCTCCAAGAAACAAGGTGGTCCTTCTTAAGGGCATGATCCCACAAGCAAGCCTTAGAGGAGTCAGATTGACACTCCCACTGTCTATAGGACTCATCGGCTTGGAGTAATTTACTAATCATGACTTATGTGATATAGGGCTCGTTTCATGAACCATTTCACCTAAATGGTAGAGTCCTAAAGTCATCAGGATTAGGGGAGTTCTCATACATGCACAGCTAAAGTAAACGCATACCAAACAAGAACATATAAAGAAGTGTTGCCTCAATTCGTTATTTCATTCAAAGATTGTCTGTGATTACAATAAGGAAAAGCACAAAGCGGATATACAATCGGCTTTCTAGGGCACTATTCCTAACAATCTCCCACTTGCCCGTCAAAGCCATTCTAAAGCTACTCTAAGTCCCATCTTCTGAAGATGACCTTGGAAAGCTTCTCGACTAAGGGGTTTAGTAAGTGGATCTGCCACGTTCTCTGCTGATGTGACCCTCTCAATTTGCACATCTCCTCTTTTGATAATATCACGGATTAGGTGATACTTCCTCATCATGTGCTTGGTCCGTTGGTGAGATCTTGGTTCTCTTGCTTGAGCAACCGCCCCAGTGTTGTCACAAAACACAGTAATGGGGTCTTTCATGCTAGGAACGACATTCAACTCTTGAATGAAGTTTCCAATCCAAACACCTTCCTTAGCTGCGTCATTTGCAGCTAAGTATTCGGCCTCAGTGGTCGAATCTACAGTGGTAGTTAGCTTGGAACTCTTCCAACTCACTACTCCGCCGTTTAGGCAGAAAATGTATCCTGACATTGACTTAAAATCGTCTAAGTCAGATGCAAAGCTCGCATCGCAGTATCCTTCGACATTAAAATCTTTCTGACCTCCGTAAACTAAGAATAAATCTTTAGTATTTTTCAAGTACTTAAGAATATTCTTCACGGCAGCCCAGTGACCATCTCCAGGGTCAGATTGGAAACGACTTGTTACACTAAGTGCATAAGCCACATCCGGTCGAGTACATAACATTGCATACATTATGCTACCTATTGCTGATGCATAAGGTGTATGAGTCATTCTTTCCTTCTCAAGGTTAGTCTTAGGACACATCCTTTTTGAAAGACATGTTCCTACACTCATAGGAAGGTTCTTAACCTTTGCTGACTCCATATTGAATCTCTTCAATACTTTGTCAATGTACATCGACTGTGATAGTCCTATTAACCTTCTAGATCTATCTCTATAGATTTTAATTCCAAGGATATAGGACGCATCACCAAGATCTTTCATCTCGAATTGGTTCGATAACCATAACTTAGTCACTTTCATGTCATCCTTCGAATTCCCAATAAGAAGGATGTCATCAACATAACGCACTAAGAATTGCACTGAGGTCTCCAATTCCTTTCTATACACACAAGACTCATTCGAAATTTGAATGAAGCCAAACGCTTTGACTGATTCATCAAATTGAATGTTCCAATTCCGAGAAGCCTGTTTCAATCCATAGATTGATCTTTGGAGTTTGCAAACCTTTTGCTCACTCCCACTGAATGTGAAACCTATAGGTTGCTCCATATAAATGTCTTTGTCAATGTCACCATTGAGAAAGGCAGTTTTCACATCCATTTGCCATATCTCATAGTCATAATATGCAGCAATGGCAAGCATGATCCGAATAGACTTTTCAATTGCAACTGGCGAAAAGGTTTCGTCAAAGTCCACGCCGGGTCTTTGAGTGAATCCTTTCGCAACCAGTCTTGCTTTGTAGGCTGCAATGCTTCCATCAACTCCAAGCTTTCTCTTAAAGATCCATTTGCAACCTATGGGTTTGACCCCATCAGGCAAATCTACCAAGGTCCAAACTTGGTTGGAGTTCATGGAATCCATTTCGGATTTCATGGCTTCTATCCACTGTTTAGAGTCAGAATCTGAAAGTGCCTCTTCATATGTTAAAGGATCATTATCCTTTTGAGAGATTTCATGGAAGAATCCATACCATCTCTCCGGCTGTCTACGAGTGCGTTCAGAACGCCTCAGAAGAGGATTTACGTGTGTATCAAAATTCGTGATTGGTTGTAGTTGATCAGAAGGGGACGTTTCTTCAGTGGGTGGCGTGGGGTCACTTTGTACTTCTTTTAATTCTATGATCTTGCCTTTCTTTTCTTTAAAGAACGGTTCCTCAAGAAAAGTGGCATTTCTTGAAACAAACACCTTTTGCTCAGATTGATCATAGAAGTACTATCCTATGGATTCCTTAGGATAACCTACAAAGAAGCATAAGTTAGAACGAGATTCTAACTTATCTCCCACTGTCCTCTTCACGTAAGCAGGACAACCCCAAATTCTTAAGTAAGAATAACTAGGGATTTTACAATGCCACATTTCATAGGGCGTTTTAGGGACTGACTTAGAGGGAACTAGATTCAAAATCTTTGCTGCACTTTCTAGGGCATAACCCCAGAAAGAAGGTGGTAAGTCAGTGAAACTCATCATGGAACGAACCATATCAAGTAGGGTTCGATTCCTTCTCTCAGAAACTCCATTAAACTGAGGAGTTCCCGGAGGAGTCCACTGAGAGATAATCCCATTATCTTTGAGATGATTAAGGAATTCTTCACTAAGATACTCGCCTCCTCGATCAGATCGAAGTGCTTTGATCTTGTGACCAGTTTGGTTCTCAACCTCCTTTTGAAATTCTAAGAATTTCTCAAAAGCTTCAGATTTATACTTCATTAAGTATACATAACCATACCGACTAAAGTCATCAGTAAAGGTTATGAAATACTGATGATTGTTTCTAGTGCTTACACTAAGCGGTCCACAAACATCAGTATGGATCAAATCCAAAACCTTAGTGCCATGTTCCACAGTTCCTTTAAAAGGGAATTTGGACATTTTTCCTTTGAGACAGGATTCGCAAGAAGTTAACTCCTTAAGATCATTTTCAGAGAATGATCCTAAAGTGTTTATCTTGCTAATTCTGTTCTTGGAAGTGTGTCCTAATCTAGCGTGCCATAAGGGAGCTGAAACTTTGTCATCTCTCTTACGCTTCGTTTCTCGTTGTATATTCATAATATTGATATTTTGAGTTAGGTAAAGTCCATTACTTAGAGTACCGATGTGAATGGAAGAGTTGTTCCGTTTGATAAAGTATTTACCATTCTTAATATAAGTTTCATAACCTTCACAATCTAATATTGGAACTGAAATTATATTACGAATAATGCTCGGTACATAAAGGACTTTATTTAAGACTAACTCAAAATTACATAAATCTAATCTAATTGTGCCTAAAGCTGGAGCTTCAACGTTTGAGCCATCGCCGATCTTCAAGACACATTCTCCTTCTTTGAGTTGTTGGACTTCACTTAGCATCTGTACATCATTACAGATATGAGTTCCACAACCGGTATCAAGTACCCAAGAACTAGAATTAATAGAAAGATTTACTTCAACGAGAAAGATACCTTTCTTTAGAGTAGCCTTGTACTCTGGGCAGTTTCTCCTCCAATGTCCCGCTTTGCCACAATGGAAGCAAACATCCTCTTTCTGATCACGCTTCTTCTTTTGGGCTTTCCCCTTCGAAATGCCACCAGTGGGCCTAAGGGGTTTCTTCTTCTTCTTTTGGGCTTTCTTGCCCTTACCTTTAGAAGGCCCAGAAGAGGAAGATGGAGCATTCACCATCAAAACCTTATTGTCCTTCTTGATCGTGCTTTCAGCAGTCACAAGCTGACTAATCAGCTCAGCTACAGTAGCACCAGCATGATTCATGTTGAAGTTAAGGACAAATGGGTTGAATGATGGTGGGAGCGAGGCTAGCAACAAATCCACTGAAAGCTCATCTTTCAGTGGCATGTCCATGGAAGCAAGTTTCTCAGTAAGGGCAAGAAACTTGAGTCCATATTCATGGACACTTGAACCTTCCCTCATTCTTAAGTGGAACAATTCCTTTGAAGTGTTATACCTTGTAACACGTTCATGAGGGCGGTAAAGTTGCTCTAAGTGGTCGTAAATCTCCCAAGCAAATTCCATGGCCTCATGTTGCCTTTGCAAGTCCGGAGACATGTTAGCCAACATAAGGCAACGGGCTTGGAGATTATCATCCTTCCACTTCTGAATCGCATCCCGCTCGGCCCGAGTGGGAGCCTCCCCTTCGGGACTAGGCTCCCCTTCAAAGAGAACATAAGTTCTCTTCTCAGAATCTAAAATGATTTTTAGATTCCTCAGCCAATCAGAATAGTTGGGACCAGTCAACTTGTTTGACTCGAGGATCGATACAAGAGGGTTTTTGGTTGCCATTTCAAAACACGTAGAGAATCACAGAATCTACGACCTAAATAGTAAAACAGAGAACTAGTGAGCATGCTGAATTATAATGATATCCAAAACATAAGGTCTTTAATCTAATGTAGCTCCCACTGTTTTTCAAAGATCTATAATTCCCAAAGATCTAAGAGGAACACGTTTCCCAATGGGTACTAAGATCCTAGGCATTTTACCTCGAACCCACGACTCGCGGACATTCTAAGTAAGAACCCTAGGTAGGTACAACTTACCAATTCTAGCACCTTTAGAACTCTTAGTAATTGTTTTTGCATCACCTATCTTTCAATATGGACCCACGACTCGTGCAACATCCATATTTACTTAGGCGTTAAGCTAAACCCATCAATTATAAGATCATGATCAAAACTTAGTTCGAACGACCCACGATGTAGCACCCGGGACGATAGGCACCGCATCCCCCGCACTATGAGTCTAATCCACATATGAAATAGGCAGTCCACACACGAATCGGACTCATAGCGAACGGGTGATAATCAAAAGAACAGTCCTGACTAGGCGGAAGCTAACCCTGGGACAATCAACAAAAACCAAAATGCGGAAGCAAGGAAATCATTTATGTAATATCCATGAAATAAATGAAATCCAATACGAATATAAATACGGGTTCCACTAATCAGTACACCTGTCCTAACCTGTCCCGAATCAATACAAGGAAACAACATAACAACGGGTTCAACTGGCTCCAGAACCTGTCCTAACCTGCCCCGAATCAATATCAATTCAATAAGGGCACACCGGCTAACAATAATAAATCAATACAGTACTTAGAGACAATATAATATGCAGTGAGTGTAAATGAGTGAGACTAGAACAATGACTCGACAATCATAACTCCGCCTAGTAACCAACGCCAGCAAAAGAAACTGGAAAAAGGGGGAAGGAGGGGTCAGTCTCTAGAAGACTGAGTGAGCTGGAGCGATACATATCATATAGAAACATGCACATGCAAGTCATAAATCCCGAGCAAGGTTTTATTTAAAGTTAGTTCCCAAAAAGGGCAAAAGAATGACTAAACAATGCTCAGACTTTACGACTATTCATATTAAATTCATTAAGTTCATAAATCATACTCAATCAATAAGGCTCGGCGAGTGAGCGTGCACAATCTCCAACCAAACTCCGACCGTGTACGACAAATATCATTAATACATTAAATAGGTGATCAGGCAATATATCATAATACACACATATCACATATCATGTCCTGAATATATTCGTTTGGGCAATCCGTTTCCCGGCCTTCCCGCACGGTGCTTATCAATCATATCATAATCAATCAATCAATCATAATCTATCATATATAAGTTCCAACCTTCTTCCTCCGGGTTGGTGGTGGGTTTGCAAGGCCCCACCACCCAGTCATTGACTAAAAGGGGTTACATGACTCCCCAGATGGCACTCAGCTCCCTTTCCCCGCCAATCTCCTGACGAGATCCGGTACCTCCGTTCAATAGTGGGACTAGTGTGAGGGTTTACCGTCAGCCCTTGCCTCCTCGGGTCCCCACTCACATCAAGCCCCTGGGCCCCATTCAGTGCAATCAGTCAATCATTCTTTCTTTTCTCGCCAAAACATTTGATCCATGAGTAACATAACATATTTCATCATTATCCATTTGAAAAGGGGTTTACTCGATCAATCAATATTTACTCGATCAATATTTACTCGATGACTCCACTTTGAAAATGGTATATGTATATATATATATATATATATATATATATATATATATATAGGTTTTGGCCCAAAACTTATCACATACGGGTTGTAGGGATTGATATGTAACTAGAACGAAAACACCCTCACCTGGAATACCACGAGACCAGAAACAAGAGCAATACTGGTGCCTATTCAATTTGGAAGTCTCCGCCCTGGAAACAAACTGTACAAGAGAAGGAACAATGGGTACTTGTGAGAATTGACTCAATATGAAACCATATAGACGCACGGCAATGCTAAACACATGATATGAGAGGTATAAGAAGTAAAATGATGTTATGGAGTTACATAATCAAGTAATTCGTTCAAGTACATTCCATACATGAGGGTTTCAAGCCCAATCATTTCATATCTTTCATAATTCATAGCAAATCAAGTCATGAACTTCATATAACATTTATAACTCAAGTATATCAAGTTTACAATTACAAAATAAATAAAATCGAGTCATTCAAATCACTTAAATCTCACAAAGTCGCATATCAATTCAAACTATATCAATTTTATATAATTAACACATGGCATTCTCAATTCATGTATCACTAAACGGATTCAATTACAAGGTTACCTAATTAAATCAAACAATATTCATATTGTTTACAAAATTACACATACACCCCTTCAAGTTAGACAAATAGCTCAAATACGGCATATCGGAGTTCAAATTGCAAATCAAAGCATCAACATATATCATAGTTCATTTAATACATGCTTTCGTACACATTGGAATTCATATTGATCGACAAATCAAGCAATTGACAATTGATTGCAATTAAAACAATTAATTTCAATTAAATAGAAATACACAAAATAAATCACAACAAATCAACCTGGCATCCGATTGACGAACGGAAAGTGGCATTGAACTCACCAAAACGAAAGGGACCTTCTGTTCGAAAGTCACTGGAATGCCACTACCGTAGCCGGCCGAACAGCCACCGGCCGCCACCGGAACACCGCCTCCGGTGGTCGGAAAAATCCCCGGAAGGACAGAAACGTGCATCTCGGCCTGTTCAACAAAAGTCCTCAATCAATTTCAGAAAATGCCAAACACGCAGGACTTCGTTGATGAAAAACCGAACTTAAATCCTAGTACGAAAACTGAAATTAAACGTAAACCGTAAAACGAAAATGAAATCCGGGCATACCGTTGGAAAGCTTGTAACGAGCCCTACAAAAGCCCCCAGTCAAAACCCGGAAAAAGTTAACGGTCCGCCGCCACCGGTCGATTCTTGGAACGCCGTCGATGCCATCCGCTAAGTTTCGTCATTCCAAGCAACTTTTGTGAAGGCTTCACCACCAAAACCGGCCGGGAAGAGGACCCAATTCGCCGCCGAAGTTCCGACGTTGTGCCACCGTCGATTCGGCCATCTTCGCCGTGATTCGCTCAAAAAAGAGGCCGGAAATGGAACGGGAAGGGTCGAAAACGTAGGGTAGGGTAGCGGTTAGCCGGCGAGAGTCACCGGATCGCCGCCGGCGAAGAGGTTGCGCAAACCGCCACCTTCGGACCGCCGCTGCGCCGCCGCTGGTCAATTTCAGGCCACAAAACTGGTACGGTTGTGACGGGCTCGTCGAGCTGATAAATTTCCACTATTGGTTCGTCGAATTCCGTCGAGAAACGAGGGAGAACGAGCATGTGTGTGTTTTCACACCTTCACTGTGTGTGAATAGTGATGGATCGCTGGAGAAGACCATGAAGGCTGAGTCTACTGTTCTGGCACGCAAAACGAGGAAACCCGAGTATATATCTCGGATCCTCGTACTAAAAAACGATCGGAAGAACGGGCTAACGAAGTCAGAATTGGGCAAACTTAGAGTCTACGGACTTGTTTCGCTGCCCCGGACGCGTTAAAGGGATCAAAGAAGTCAAAATCTCTAGCGAACGAGAAGTGACCGGAAAACCCCCCTAAAAGAAGAAAATTACAAAAAGGGCCCTAACTCTAAAAGAGTTCAAAAGACGGCCACACAACGCACCAATCACATAATTAAACACATAAAAAGGTTGAAAGGTGTCGTACCTTATTTATCGGATGAGCGGGGCGTTACAATATTCCCTCCTTCAAAAGGACCTGTCCTCAGGTCCTACTATTGGACAGAAGAGCTTCAAACTGAAATTGTATCGATCTATTTCCCGAAACTATTTAGCATCATAGCCCTGGTTGTGAAGTTTACTCCCCTTATTTGTATCAACCTCTTTAGAGTCTGGTAGTCAAAAAGATCTACTCGAACACTTGGTCGTTAGTCACTTCAAAAGTCGTTCGACCGCTACTAGTCCATTGCCTCGTCACTTGTTAACCTTTGTGTTAGGAATAGTGCCCTAGAAAGCCGATTGTATATCCGCTTTGTGCTTTTCCTTATTGTAATCACAGACAATCTTTGAATGAAATAACGAATTGAGGCAACACTTCTTTATATGCTCTTGTTTGGTATGCGTTTACTTTAGCTGTGCATGTATGAGAACTCCCCTAATCCTGATGACTTTAGGACCCTACCATTTAGGTGAAATGGTTTATGAAACGAGCCCTATATCACATAAGTCATGATTAGTAAAATACTCCAAGCCGATGAGTCCTACAGACAGTGGGAGTGTCAACCTGACTCCTCTAAGGCTTGCTTGTGGGATCACGCCCTTAAGAAGGACCACCTTGTTTCATGGAGGTGCAAAGTGTATAGTTGATACGTGCGTGATACATGAGGGTGCTTACTTTAACAAGTAAGTTCACTGAGGTGCCCCGTGTGAGAACATTCCTAAATGGGAAAGGAAGTTTCTATTTCAGGAAATGGAAACTTCCAGATTAGAAAATATCTCACGAGTCATTGATGTGATTAATTGATCCTCAGACTTGAGGTTCCATGTTACTTTATGAGTTAACTCTGTAGTCTTTGGTATAAGCTTTAAAGGGTGTCGCCTTAGACAACTGATTCAAGGCTTATGCTGGGGCTGCACAAGTGATTCATGAAAGTGAATGAGAATCAAGAAAGGACCTACACTTGCATATGCAAGGTGATCTCTTATTGTGTAAGTCATTCATATGCTATATGGAGTCCTTGGCCAAGGCAGTAGATCAAGACATCAAGAAAAGGGTTTCTCGGATTGATATCAAATGGATATGAAATGCACTTAGCTTTAAGACCAGATTATTAGGGTTCTGATTATTCCTTTGCCCTAGATCTTGGTTGAGAGATAGTAAGTAGGAGGATTGTATCTCACATGAATCAATGACTTAAAGGTTCTATCGAATCCGAACATTCCAATTCAACTAGGGGTTGAACACCTGTTGCTAGACTATGGTCGTTTAATCTGTGGACTGATTAATTAATTAGTGAACTAATTAATTAGGGTCACTGCTAATTGAATTGAGAACCTAGAGGGTCACACACAACAACTTGGTTACATGAGTTGATGCTTGAAAATGATTAAACGAGTTAAATCGGGCCAAGAGGGTTCCACACGTGTGAAGTCACACGTGTGGCTCACTTGAGTGACACGTGTCACTGTGACACGTGTCACACACGTGTGTATATATATATATATATCATATATATGTTAAATAATTAATTAGTTAATTATTTAATAGACTTTGGTTTAATTTTGAATTAAAAAGAAAGTCTTATTTTGGAGAAAATAATCTAGTTAATTAATTATGAATTAATTAATTAGATAAAATAAGTTATTTATTTTTATAATAAATAAAGTATAAAATTATCCAAAAATAGTTTGGATATTTTTAGCTCTCTTAAAAGTTGACTTGAAATAGAATTCAAAGTCAAAGTTGGAAAATACTTGATGATCAAGTAATAGGAGAGAGAGGGACCAAATCCTTTGTCCATTAGGACTAGGTTCGGCCGCCCCTCCCCTTTCCTATATATAGGGGAGCTCATGCTCCCCTTTAGAGCTAATTGACAATTCTTGGTTCATGTGTTGAACACCTTCCTTTCTCCAAGATTAAATTAAACCCTAGGGTAAGCCTAAACACTAACTAGAGAACTAGCATCCTTACTAGTTAGATTGTGATCAAGTTGGTGGACTTTCTCTAGAGAGTTCAAGTTAGAAGTTTGAAGATTCGAGCTTTACCAAGGAGAGGGGATCAAGCCGCGAGAAGAGCGTTCTTGGGTGGCTTGAAACGCTTCAAGAAAGAATAAAAGAAAAGTAAGTTTTCTATCTTTACGAATTTGGTTACACGATTGCGAGTTCAAGGTCCTTTTGTTGGAAAAATTTTTTAAATTCCGCTGCTTTCTGATTCGTGTTTTCCAACAAGTGGTATCAGAGCCACCTCGTTAATCGTGTTTCTGATTCGTCTCCATTATTCTGAATTTGGTAGAAATTCTTAGGCTTAGATGCGAATTAGGTATTCATGAGTTCTTTTAGAAAGCCTGAAATACGAAACTGCAATTTTTCTTGAATTTCTGAAACTGTTTTCTTAAATTGTATTTTCGGAAACCCGTTTTGATAGAAATTAATTTAATTCGTGTTTTTGAATTTTGGATTGTTTTGGTGTAATTTTTGGATTGTTTTGGTAGCACGCCAGGCCCGCGCGCCCGCCAGCCCAGCAGTCCCGCAACCGCGCGGGACTGCCCGCCACTACCGTCCGCCAGCGCCTAGGCGCGCGCCTAGGCGAGCCCGCCTGCACCTCCCGCAACCGCGCATGACAGCCGCCCGCACGCTCCCGCAACCGCGCGGGAGCACCCGCCCGGCATCGCCCGCACGCGAGCAGCAGCAAGCTGCGCGCGTTGCGCGCAGGGCGTGCGCCTAGCGCGCGCGACGCTGCGCGGCGAGCCTGTACTCCTTCCGGGCGGTTCCGGGCACGGTTTTGGCGTTTTCGTATTTTCGTGTTTTCGGTCCTTGAAATCCCGATTTAATTTTTTCTAAAAAATTTTATTTATTAAATTTGAATTATTTTTAAAATAATTGTTTAAATTGGGATTTTGAAAATTTGAGCGATTTAAATTTTGAAAAATTACAATCTTTATTTTCTGAAAATATTGAAAGAATAAAATTATTAATTTTCAGAAATTAATTGGAATTTTATTAGTTTGTTGTTTTTCGGGTTTTATTGAAAAGGCTCTTAATATTGAAAGAATAACATATATGTTGGTGAGGTCGAACCGGACAAACCCTCCGGTTAATTCGAAAATTCCCATTAAATATTAAGCTAAATTCGAATAAATAGGTATTTAATTCGAGATGCAAATTTTGAATTAAATTCCTAGCATTCCATCAATAGGTTTTAAGTTTAGTAAGTGAAGCTAGTTATTGTCCGCGAGTCGTGGGATAGCTAGTGGAGCTTATTAGTTCTTAGTTACCTAATTGATCATTTTTAAATGATCAATATTTCATGATCAATTTTAGCAAGGGCGATGTCCACGAGTCGTGGGTCGTTCGAACTAAGTTTTGATCATGATCTTATGAATGATGGGTCTAGCTTAACGCCTAAGTAAATATGGATGTCGCACGAGTCGTGGGTCCATATTGAAAGATAGGTGATGCAAAAATAATTACTAAGAGTTCTAAAGGTGTTAGAATTGGTAAGTTGTACCTACCTAGGGTTCTTACTTAGAATGTCCGCGAGTCGTGGGTTCGAGGTAAAATGCCTAGGATCTTAGTACCCATTGGGAAACGTGTTCCTCTTAGATCTTTGGGAATTATAGATCTTTGAAAAACAGTGGGAGCTACATTAGATTAAAGACCTTATCTTTTGTATATCGTTATAATTCAGCATGCTCACTAGTTCTCTGTTTTACCATTTAGGTCGTAGATTCTGTGATTCTCTACGTGTTTTGAAATGGCAACCAAAAACCCTCTTGTATCGATCCTCGAGTCAAACAAGTTGACTGGTCCCAACTATTCTGATTGGCTGAGGAATCTAAAAATCATTTTAGATTCTGAGAAGAGAACTTATGTTCTCTTCGAAGGGGAGCCTAGTCCCGAAGGGGAGGCTCCCACTCGGGCCGAGCGGGACGCGATTCAGAAGTGGAAGGATGATAATCTCCAAGCCCGTTGGCTAACATGTCTCCGGACTTGCAAAGGCAACATGAGGCTATGAAATTTGCTTGGGAGATTTACGACCACTTAGAGCAACTTTACCGCCCTCATGAACGTGTTACAAGGTATAACACTTCAAAGGAATTGTTCCACTTGAGAATGAGGGAAGGTTCAAGTGTCCATGAATATGGACTCAAGTTTCTTGCTCTTACTGAGAAACTTGCTTCCATGGACATGCCATTGAAAGATGAACTTTCAGTGGATTTGTTGCTAGCTTCGCTCCCGCCATCATTCAACCCATTTGTTCTTAACTTCAACATGAATCATGCTGGTGCTACTGTAGCTGAGCTGATTAGTCAGCTTGTGACTGCTGAAAGCACGATCAAGAAGGACAATAAGGTTTTGATGGTGAATGCTCCATCTTCCTCTTCTGGGCCTTCTAAAGGTAAGGGTAAGAAAGCCCAAAAGAAGAAGAAGAAACCCCTTAGGCCCATTGGTGGCATTTCGAAGGGGAAGGCCCAAAAGAAGAAGCGTGATCAGAAAGAGGATGTTTGCTTCCATTGTGGCAAAGCTGGACATTGGAGGAGAAACTGCCCAGAGTACAAGGCTACTCTAAAGAAAGGTATCTTTCTCGTTGAAGTAAATCTTTCTATTAATTCTAGTTCTTGGGTACTTGATACCGGTTGTGGAACTCATATCTGTAATGATGTACAGATGCTAAGTGAAGTCCAACAACTCAAAGAAGGAGAATGTGTCTTGAAGATCGGCGATGGCTCAAACGTTGAAGCTCCAGCTTTAGGCACAATTAGATTAGATTTAGGTAGTTTTGAGTTAGTATTAAATAAAGTCCTTTATGTACCGAGCGTTATTCGTAATATAATTTCAGTTCCAATATTAGATTGTGAAGGTTATGAAACTTATATTAAGAATGTTAAATATTTTATCAAACGGAACAACTCTTCCGTTCACATCGGTACTCTAAGTAATGGACTTTACCTAACTCAAAATATCAATATTATGAATATTCAACGAGAAACAAAGCGTAAGAGAGATGACAAAGTTTCAGCTCCCTTATGGCACGCTAGATTAGGACACATTTCCAAGAATAGAATTAGCAAGATAAACACTTTAGGATCATTCTCTGAAAATGATCTCAAAGAGTTGACCTCTTGCGAATCCTGTCTCAAAGGAAAGATGTCCAAAGTTCCTTTTAAAGGAACTGTGGAACGTGCCACTGAGGTTTTGGATTTGATCCATACTGATCTTTGTGGACCGCTTAGTGTAAGCACTAGAAACAATCATCAGTACTTCATAACCTTTACTGATGACTTTAGTCGGTATGGTTATGTATACTTAATGAAGTATAAATCTGAAGCTTTTGAGAAATTCTTAGAATTTCAAAAGGAGGTTGAGAACCAAACTGGTCACAAGATCAAAGCACTTCGATCTGATCGAGGAGGCGAATATCTTAGTGAAGAATTCCTTAATCATCTCAAGGATAATGGGATTATCTCTCAGTGGACTCCTCCGGGAACTCCTCAGCTTAATGGAGTTTCTGAGAGAAGGAATCGAACCCTACTTGATATGGTTCGTTCCATGATGAGTTTCACTGACTTACCACCTTCTTTCTGGGGTTATGCCCTAGAAAGTGCAGCAAAGATTTTGAATCTTGTTCCCTCTAAGTCAGTCCCTAAGACGCCCTATGAAATGTGGCATGGTAAAATCCCTAGTTATTCTTACTTAAGAATTTGGGGTTGTCCTGCTTACGTGAAGAGGACAGTGGGAGATAAGTTAGAATCTCGTTCTAACTTATGCTACTTTGTAGGTTATCCTAAGGAATCCATAGGATACTACTTCTATGATCAATCTGAGCAAAAGGTGTTTGTTTCCAGAAATGCCACTTTTCTTGAGGAACCGTTCCTTAAAGAAAAGAAAAGAAAGATCATAGAATTAGAAGAAGTACAAAGTAACCGCACGCCACCTACTGAAGAAACGTCCCCTACTAATCAACCACAAACAATCACGAATTTCGATACACATGTAAATCCTCCTCTAAGGCGTTCTGAACGCACTCCTAGACAGCCGGAGAGATGGTATGGATTCTTCCATGAAATCTCTCAAAAGGATAATGATCCTTCAACATATGAGGAGGCACTTTCAGATTCTGACTCTGAACAGTGGACAGAAGCCATGAAATCCGAAATGGACTCCATGAACTCCAACCAAGTTTGGACCTTGGTAGATTTGCCTGATGGGGTCAAACCCATAGGTTGCAAATGGATCTTTAAGAGAAAGCTTGGAGTTGATGGAAGCATTGCAGCCTACAAAGCAAGACTGGTTGCAAAAGGATTCACTCAAAGACCCGGCGTGGATTTTGATGAAACCTTTTCACCAGTTGCAATGCAAAAGTCTATTCGGATCATTCTTGCCATTGCTGCATATTATGACTATGAGATATGGCAAATGGATGTGAAAACTGCCTTTCTCAATGGTGACATTTATAAAGACATTTATATGGAGCAACCCATAGGTTTCACATTCAGTGGGAGTGAACAAAAGGTTTGCAAACTCCAAAGATCAATCTATGGATTGAAACAGGCTTCTAGGAATTGGAACATTCGATTTGATGAATCAGTCAAAGCGTTTGGCTTCATTCAAATTTCGAATGAATCATGTGTGTATAGAAAGGAATTGGAGACCTCAGTGCAATTCTTAGTACTTTATGTTGATGACATCCTTCTTATTGGGAATTCGAAGGATGACATGAAAGTGACTAAGTCATGGTTATCGAACCAACTCGAGATGAAAGATCTTGGTGATGCGTCCTATATCCTTGGAATTAAAATCTATAGAGATAGATCTAGAAGGTTAATAGGACTATCACAGTCGATGTACATTGACAAAGTATTGAAGAGATTCAATATGGAGTCTGCAAAGGTTAAGAACCTTCTTATGAGTGTAGGAACATGTCTTTCAAAGAAGATGTGTCCTAAGACTAACCTTGAGAAGGAGAGAATGACTCATACACCTTATGCGTCAGCAATAGGTAGCATAATGTATGCAATGTTATGTACTCGACCGGATGTGGCTTATGCACTTAGTGTAACAAGTCGTTTCCAATCTGACCCTGGAGATGGTCATTGGGCTGCCGTGAAGAATATTCTTAAGTACTTGAAAAGTACTAAAGATTTATTCTTAGTTTACGGAGTTCAGAAAGATCTTACTGTCGAAGGATACTTCGATGCAAGCTTTGCATCAGACTTAGATGATTTTAAGTCAATGTCAGGATACATTTTCTGCCTAAACGGCGGAGCAGTGAATTGGAAGAGTTCCAAGCAAACAACCACTGCAGATTCGACCACTGAGGCCGAATACTTAGCCGCAAATGATGCAGCTAAGGAAGGTGTTTGGATTAGAAACTTCATTCAAGAGTTGAATGTTGGTCCTAGCATGAAAGACCCCATTACTGTGTTTTGTGACAACACTGGGGCGGTTGCTCAAGCAAGAGAACCAAGATCTCACCAACGGACCAAGCACATTATGAGGAAGTATCACCTAATCCGTGATATTATCAAAAGAGGAGATGTGCTAATTGAGAGGGTGACATCAGCAGAGAACGTGGCAGATCCACTTACTAAACCCCTTAGTCGAGAAGCTTTCCCAGGTCGTCTTCAGAAGATGGGACTTAGAGTAGCTTTAGAATGGCTTTGACGGGCAAGTGGGAGATTGTTAGGAATAGTGCCCTAGAAAGCCGATTGTATATCCGCTTTGTGCTTTTCCTTATTGTAATCACAGACAATCCTTGAATGAAATAACGAATTGAGGCAACACTTCTTTATATGCTCTTGTTTGGTATGCGTTTACTTTAGCTGTGCATGTATGAGAACTCCCCTAATCCTGATGACTTTAGGACTCTACCATTTAGGTGAAATGGTTCATGAAACGAGCCCTATATCACATAAGTCATGATTAGTAAAATACTCCAAGCCGATGAGTCCTACAGACAGTGGGAGTGTCAACCTGACTCCTCTAAGGCTTGCTTGTGGGATCACGCCCTTAAGAAGGACCACCTTGTTTCATGGAGGTGCAAAGTGTATAGTTGATACGTGCGTGATATATGAGGGTGCTTACTTTAACAAGTAAGTTCACTGAGGTGCCCCGTGTGAGAACATTCCTAAATGGGAAAGGAAGTTTCTATTTCAAGAAATGGAAACTTCCAGATTAGAAAATATCTCACGAGTCATTGATGAGATTAATTGATCCTCAGACTTGAGGTTCCATGTTACTTTATGAGTTAACTCTGTAGTCTTTGGTATAAGCTTTAAAGGGTGTCGCCTTAGACAACTGATTCAAGGCTTATGCTGGGGCTGCACAAGTGATTCATGAAAGTGAATGAGAATCAAGAAAGGACCTACACTTGCATATGTAAGGTGATCTCTTATTGTGTAAGTCATTCATATGCCATATGGAGTCCTTGGCCAAGGCAGTAGATCAAGACATCAAGAAAAGGGTTTCTTGGATTGAGATCAAATGGATATGAAATGCACTTAGCTTTAAGACCAGATTATTAGGGTTCTGATTATTCCCTTGCCCTAGATCTTGGTTGAGAGATAGTAAGTAGGAGGATTGTATCTCACATGAATCAATGACTTAAAGGTTCTATCGAATCCGAACATTCCAATTCAGCTAGGGGTTAAACACCTGTTGCTAGACTATGGTCGTTTAATCTGTGGACTGATTAATTAATTAGTGAATTAATTAATTAGGGTCACTGCTAATTGAATTGAGAACCTAGAGGGTCACACACAACAACTTGGTTACATGAGTTGAGGCTTGAAAATGATTAAACGAGTTAAATCGGGCCAAGAGGGTTCCACACGTGTGAAGTCACACGTGTGGCTCACGTGAGTGACACGTGTCACTCACGTGTGTATATATATATATCATATATATGTTAAATAATTAATTAGTTAATTATTTAATAGACTTTGGTTTAATTTTGAATTAAAAAGAAAGTCTAATTTTGGAGAAAATAATCTAGTTAATTAATTATGAATTAATTAATTAGATAAAATAAGTTATTTATTTTTATAATAAATAAAGTATAAAATTATCCAAAAATAGTTTGGATATTTTTAGCTCTCTTAAAAGTTGACTTGAAATAGAATTCAAAGTCAAAGTTGGAAAATACTTGATGATCAAGTAATAGGAGAGAGAGGGACCAAATCCTTTGTCCATTAGGACTAGGTTCGGCCGCCCCTCCCCTTTCCTATATATAGGGGAGCTCATGCTCCCCTTTAGAGCTAATTGACAATTCTTGGTTCATGTGTTGAACACCTTCCTTTCTCCAAGATTAAATTAAACCCTAGGTTAAGCCTAAACACTAACTAGAGAACTAGCATCCTTACTAGTTAGATTGTGATCAAGTTGGTGGACTTTCTCTAGAGACTTCAAGTTAGAAGTTTGAAGATTCGAGCTTTACCAAGGAGAGGGGATCAAGCCGCGAGAAGAGCGTTCTTGGGTGGCTTGAAACGCTTCAAGAAAGAATAAAAGAAAAGTAAGTTTTCTATCTTTACGAATTTGGTTACACGATTGCGAGTTCAAGGTCCTTTTGTTGGAAAAATTTTTTAAATTTCGCTGCTTTCTGATTCGTGTTTTCCAACACTTTGTCTATCCAGGCGTAACGCAAACAGGACAAACAAGAGAGAATCTCATCTCTCAACACACAAGTGAGGAAACCCCGTCCCTCAGCACACACAAAAGAGAGAACCCCGTCTCTCGGGCACAGAATTGAGAGAACCCCGTCTCCCAGCCTAAGTCTGTCAGATTCCACATCCTTCCAGACATTCTAGTTTGAGAAAATCCAGCATTTCTCAAACTCCTAAATCCAAGAGAATCCAACATCCCTTGAATACCTAAGTACAAGAGAATCCAGCATCTCTCGTGCACAGAAAACAGAAAGAATCCAGCATCTTTCTATCACATAGACAGGGAGAATCCACATCTTCCTGGCACGTAATCAGAGAGAATCAAATCTCCCTTTCACTCAAGCACACAAGCAGAAGCAAGGTTCACAATAATCAACACACACTCCACTGGCCAGGGTATCACATAATAACAAAAATTTAAATATGTAAACGATGCATGTATGCTCGTGCAATGAATGCTTAGTGTACCGTTCACCGTAGTAATGGAATTGATGTTGTGACTTTACTTCTACGATTTGGATAGTCTGATCTCTAGCTGGCTTGATTCCCAACTTGTCTTTCATATCTTTAGTATATGTTTGACTGAGAAAGTCAGACCCTTGGTTGATCCTATTCTCGATTCCATTCGGATCCTTACTCACAGTTATCTTCTGCAATTAACCGAGCACTAGTTTATTCCGCCTACGATCAGAACATTTATCTTTGTACCAGGTTCCCTATATTATCTTTGGCCGTAAACGAATCTTAAACTTTAACTCCCACTTCATACATTGTCACTAACTGGTTAAATTCTTTGTTGAAGATTTGGTCATCTGAAACTAGTTGACATCCTTCTTAAAGGTGATAATTTTTTATTTTTATTTTTTTTTTGACCAATTTCCTTTCTTGAAACTAATTTAGGAATCCATCAGAAGTTCCCTGATAGTATCATCATCCTCACTGTCTGAATCACGTACTTATAAATTCCCAAAGGAACCACTCTCTTCGATGCCTTATGAAGATCTTCATCCCGGGTATATTAACTTAACTCAAACTTTGAAGGTTTAAACTGATAATGCCGCCTTATTCTTTTCCTGTTACTATCATTGGGTCATTCATGTCCGTGAGAAGTATCTTCCTCGAGCACAACTGTGAATTTAAGTTTCATGTCTAGTCGTGCTCTTCCCCATAAGAACTTTTATTCCAACTCCTTAGACTTTTTCTACCACTTCTCGGATCAAAACACCTCAATTTCTTCAACTTAACTTCCTCGGTATAAGTGGTTCTAATCACGCCACTTGTCTAGTGATAGTCCTCACATTTCCTTTGAAGCACTTAGTAGGAATGACAACCTGCTTCTTTCGTTCCCACTTTCGATTCTAGTTTCCCAAACCTCAGAATTTCCCATTTCCTTTTTAACCAACCAGTGCAACCCAGAATTTCTTCTTTTCTTGATCCCAGCAAGAATCAGTCGGAGTATCACTTGATAAATAAGATGTGGGGAATTCCTAACAAGTAAACACTAAAATGCATGTCGGGTTAGGGTGCCAATGCAGTATCACATTTGTAAACAATTAAAGATGCAACACATTGGAACAATTATACAAATTAGAGATGCGCATATAAATAAAGAAATTTAAACAATTAAAGCGATGTATGATGCACGTGCTTATGAATGCATAGAACCTGTCATCGTAGTTGTAAAATTTAACTTGGCATATTTCTTTGTTTCTCAAATTGCAGGTTTATCTTGAATTAATTGTTCCCCTCTTCTTTACCCACGGTCTTTCAAATCTTCAAAGTTCCCGTGCATCAACTTATGGATCTCCCAAGTCCGAGATTGAAATCTCTTGAACCCAAATTCTTCAACACCCATGAAGTTGGTATCTTGACTTCTCTTGAAGAATCAATCTCCAATTGTTTACATTTGAGTACATAATTTCCCTCAAATAGTTCTTTGTCTTTCTTTATCGTTTCCATTTGTTGCTCCAAAGCTCTTAATTAAATCTCACAACTCGACACTTCATCTTGAATTTGGAAGATGAACTCATAACCGGCCGAAGATAAAATCCTTAGCATTATCATTTTCCATGAACCTATACTTACCACGTCGACTAATTTTCTTTAATTCTTCTCAATTCAACTCCTATCTCATCTCAATTCTGAAGTATGTGAATTCCCTCTTCGTAGTCTCTTCATCCTTTTTCATCGATCTAAATCGCAAGCTATATTATTCTTCATATTTTCTTTCGCCTCTTTCTCAAGTTAGATGGTCTTTACTGCTTCTCAACCACGAACCTACTTTACTTTAATTCTCTTGAAGGGCATCGCCTCCTCGTTGATAGAAACCTCGAATCTAAAACATCTTCGAGATTTCTCTTCTTTGGAATCTGGTTGACAAATCTTCGTAGTGTAAGCAAACATGTTGATCTCGTGAAACCAAATCATTACACTCCACAAATCCCGTCTCATCATGGATTCACCATCGGTAATAGAGCTTGCAAACTTCTCCTTCGAACTGACCCCTTATTCTGGACTTTGTCACTCGAGCCCTAACCTCATTTTAGAAAAGGTTTGACTCTTAAATTTCTGTAGAAATCCCCAAGGCATTCCTTACCACTTTCGAGCCAGAAAGAAGAGCTTGTGGTAGCCTGTGGTTGTCGTAAAGATTGGCCGTGGTTTGATATTGTCTTCATATCCTATGAATCACAGCTCATTTTGAAAATAAATGCATGCGATTAGTATATGCTCATGCCACATAATTAACACTAAAAGAATGGATTCAATGCAAAATGCAACAAATAATCTAATAAAGTTTGAAAAAAAATCACAATTCAGTGTTCAAGAATGATGCAATGCACACATTGACAATTAGTTCCTATGCCGTGCGACCTATACTCGAGACAACACAACCCAGAGCACCGGTTCTGAACCTGGTAGCTCTGATACCACCTAAAGATGTAGCACCCGGGACTATAGGCACCACATCCCCCGCACTATGAATCTAATCCACATATGAAATAGGCAGTCCACACATGAATCGGACTCACAGCGAACGGGTGACAATCAAAAGAACATTCCTGCCTAGGCGGAAGCTAACCCTGGGACAATCAACAAAAACCAAAATGCGGAAGCAAGGAAATCATTTATGTAATATCCATGAAATAAATGAAATCCAATACGAATATAAATACGGGTTCCACTAGTCAGTACACCTGTCCTAACCTGTCCCGAATCAATACAAGGAAACAACATAACAACGAGTTCAACTGGCTCCAGAACCTGTCCTAACCTGTCCCGAATCAATATCAATTCAATAAGGGCACACCGGCTAACAATAATAAATCAATACAGTACTTAGAGACAATATAATATGCAGTGAGTGTAAATGAGTGAGACTAGAACAATGACTCGACAATCATAACTCCGCCTAGTAACCAACGCCTGCAAAAGAAACTGGAAAAAGGGGGAAGGAGGGGTCAGTCTCTAGAAGACTGAGTGAGCTGGAGCGATACATATCATATAGAAACATGCACATGCAAGTCATAAATCCCGAGCAAGGTTTTATTTAAAGTTAGTTCCCAAAAAGGGCAAAAGAATGACTAAGCAATGCTCAGACTTTACGACTATTCATATTAAATTCATTAAGTTCATAAATCATACTCAATCAATAAGGCTCGGCGAGTGAGCGTGCACAATCTCCAACCAAACTCCGACCGTGTACGACAAATATCATTAATACATTAAATAGGTGATCATGCAATATATCATAATAGACACAGATCACATATCATGTCCTGAATATATTCGTTTGGGCAATCCGTTTCCCGGCCTTCCCGCACGGTGCTTATCAATCATATCATAATCAATCAATCAATCATAATCAATCATATATAAGTTCCAACCTTCTTCCTCCGGGTTGGTGGTGGGTTTGCAAGGCCCCACCACCCAATCATTGACCAAAAGGGGTTACATGACTCCCCAGATGGCACTCAGCTCCCTTTCCCCGCCAATCTCCTGACGAGGTCCGGTACCGCCGTTCAATAGTGGGACTAGTGTGAGGGTTTACCGTCAGCCCTTGCCTCCTCGGGTCCCCACTCACATCAAGCCCCTGGGCCCCATTCAGTGCAATCAATCAATCATTCTTTCTTTTCTCGCCAAAACATTTGATCCATGAGTAACATAACATATTTCATCATTATCCATTTGAAAAGGGGTTTACTCGATCAATCAATATTTACTCGATCAATATTTACTCGATGACTCCACTTTGAAAATGGTATATGTATATATATATATATATATATATATATATATATATATATATATATATATGGTTTTGGCCCAAAACTTATCACATACGGGTTGTAGGAATTGATATGTAACTAGAACGAAAACACCCTCACCTGGAATACCACGAGACAAGAAACAAGAGCGATACGGGTGCCTATTCAATTTGGAAGTCTCCGCCCTGGAAACAAACTGTACAAGAGAAGGAACAATGGGTACTTGTGAGAATTGACTCAATATGAAACCACATAGACGCACGGCAATGCTAAACACATGATATGAGAGGTATAAGAAGTAAAATGATGTTATGGAGTTACATAATCAAGTAATTCATTCAAGTACATTCCATACATGAGGGTTTCAAGCCCAATCATTTCATATCTTTCATAATTCATAGCAAATCAAGTCATGAACTTCATATAACATTTATAACTCAAGTATATCAAGTTTACAATTATAAAATAAATAAAATAGAGTCATTCAAATCACTTAAATCTCACAAAGTCGCATATCAATTCCAACTATATCAATTTTATATAATTCACACATGGCATTCTCAATTCATGTATCACTAAACGGATTCAATTACAAGGTTACCTAATTAAATCAAACAATATTCATATTGTTTACAAAATTACACATACACCCCTTCAAGTTAGACAAATAGCTCAAATAAAGCATATCGGAGTTCAAATTGCAAATCAAAGCATCAACATATATCATAGTTCATTTAATACATGCTTTCGTACACATTGGAATTCATATTGATCGACAAATCAAGCAATTGACAATTGATTGCAATTAAAACAATTAATTTCAATTAAATAGAAATACACAAAATAAATCACAACAAATCAACCGGGCATCCGATTGACGAACGAAAAGTGGCGTTGAACTCACCACAACGAAAGGGACCTTCTGTCCGAAAGTCACCGGAATGCCACTACCGTAGCCGGCCGAACAGCCACCGGCCGCCACCGGAACACCGCCTCCGGTGGTCGGAAAAATCCCCGGAAGGACAGAAACGTGCATCTCGGCCTGCTCAACAAAAGCCCTCAATCTATTTCAGAAAATGCCAAACACGCCGGACTTCGTTGACGAAAAACCGAACTTAAATCCTAGTACGAAAACTGAAATTAAACGTAAACCGTAAAACGAAAATGAAATCCGGGCATACCGTTGGAAAGCTTGTAACGAGCCCTACAAAAGCCCCCAGTCAAAACCAGAAAAAAGTCGCCGAAAAATCGGACAGCCGGTCCAGGCCCGGTCCGCCACCGGTCCGCCGCCGCCGGCCGGTTCTTGGAACGCCGTCGATGCCATCCGCTAAGTTTCGTCATTCCAAGCAACTTTTGTGAAGGCTTCACCACCAAAACCGGCCGGGAAGAGGGCCCAATTCGCCGCTGAAGTTCCGCCGCTGCGCCACCCCCGATTCGGCCATCTCTGCCGCGATTCGCTCAAAAAGGAGGCCGGAAATGGAACGGGAAGGGTCGAAAACGTAGGGTAGGGTAGCGGTTGGCCGACGAGAGTCACCGGATCGCCGCCGGCGAAGAGGTGGCGCAAACCGCCACCTTCGGACCACCGTTGCGCCGCCGATGGTCAATTTCAAGCCACGAAACTGGTAAGGTTGTGACGGGCTCGTCGAGCTGATAAATTTCCACTATTGGTTCGTCGAATTCCGTCTAGAAACGAGGGAGAACGAGCATGTGTGTGTTTTCACACCTTCACTATGTGTGACTAGTGACGGATCGCTGGAGAAGACGATGAAGGCTGAGTCTGCTGTTCTGGCACGCAAAACGAGGAAACCCGAGTATATATCTTGGATCTTCGTACTCAAAAACGATCGGAAGAACGGGCTAACGAAGTCAGAATTGGGCAAACTTAGAGTCTACGGACTCGTTTCGCTGCCCCGGACGCGTTAAAGGGATCAAAGAAGTCAAAATCTCTACCGAACGAGAAGTGACCGGAAAACCCACCTAAAAGAAGAAAATTACAAAAAGGGCCCTAACTCTAAAAGAGTTCAAAAGAGGGCCACACAACGCACCAATCACATAATTAAACACATAAAAAGGTTGAAAGGTGTCGTACCTTATTTATCGGATGAGCGGGGCGTTACAACTCGCGGACATCGCCCTTGCTAAAATTGACCATGAAATATTGATCATTTAAAATGATCAATTAGGTAACTAAGAACTAATAAGCTCCACTAGCTATCCCACGACTCGCGGACAATAACTGGTTTCACTTACTAAACTTAAAACCTATTGATGGAATGCTAGGAATTTAATTCAAAATTTGCATCTCGAATTTAAATACCTATTTGTTCGAAATTAGCTTAATATTTAATGGGAATTTTCGAATCAACCGGAGAGTTGTCTGGTTTGACCTCACCAACATATATGTTATCCAATTTTATTTGTCTTGACTAATGCAAGTACACTTAAATGCATTTCAAACAAGCACATAAACAGATAACATGTCCTAGCATGATACTAACATGTAATGATCATGGGTTCTACCTATCTTATGCGTGATATGTGGGAGCCACTCCACAATCACAAGTTCTAACATACATGCCACATAAACAATTTAAATCACATAAGGGAAAGCGGCAACAAAATACGAGCCCTATCTCTATTACATTTAACAATTGAGATTCCCCTCCATAACATTTTGAGGGGTCTTCACTTATGGCCTCCTTGTTACTTGAATGTGGTCCATCTTACTCCATGGGTGCATTGTCTCCAAAATGAAAATAAAACCTCACCACCTATCTCTACTCTCAAATTACAATAAAAAGAAAAAGACATAAAGTAATAAGGCTCAAAATTCATATTGGCCTTAGACAATTACACGGGGCATACCCCGGCCTCAAAAACAGTAATATGGAAAGCCACATAATAAATCACATAACAGTACGCACATAAGTGAGGCTCCAACCTCAATTGAAAAATGCAACTATAGGGCTCCAACCCCAATTTAAACCATCCATGTGCATAAATTAAAACCATACATAAGTCTAAGCCCATGATCACCTAACATGCTTTTGCAAGAATTTAAATTTAACCAATAAATTAAACTTCTCGCCTTAAGCTCTAATAACTTAAAACACGAGTTAGATGCAATTCTTGTTCAAGAGCCTTTTCTATAAAACCCGAAAAAATAATGAACTAATAAAATTCCAATTAATTTCTGAAAATTAATAATTTTATTCTTTCAATATTTTCAGAAAATAAAGATTGTAATTTTTCCAAAGTTTAAATGGCTTAAATTTCTAAAATCCCAATTTAAACAATTATTTCAAAAATAATTCAAATAATAAATAAAATTTTTCAGAAAAATTAAATCGGGATTGGATTGGACTAAACACGAAAATCAAGATCGCGAAACGAAGGGCACGGAACGGACTGCACGCCCGCCCGAGACCAAGCCCGGCAGACGCGCAGCATCGCGCAAATGGGCTGCCAGCCCGCGCGCGCATGGCGCGCATCCTCGCGCGCATCAGCTGGGCGGGGACGGGCGGGCGTGACCGGCAGGCTCCCGCGCGGTTGCGGGAGGGATGTGCGGGCACGCCTAGGCGCATGCCTAGGCGCTGGCGGACGGCAGCGGCGGGCAGTCTCGCGCGGTTGCGGGACTGCTGGGCGGGCGGGCGCGCGGGCCGGGGCGTGCTATGCCTTAGCACGTCCAGGCTCGTGTTTTCGTAACACGATTTCGTGTTTCGTACTTTTGGTTCAAAAAACCAATAACAATCCAAAATTAAAAAAAAATATTTAAACATATTTCAATCTAAATAGTTTCAGAAATTTAAGAAAAATTACAGTTTCGTATTTCAGGCTTTCTAAAAGAACTCATGAATACCTAATTCGCATTTAAGCCTAAGAATTTCTACCAAATTCAGAATAATTGAGACGAATCAGAAACACGATTAACGAGGTGGCTCTGATACCACTTGTTGGAAAACACGAATCAGAAAGCAGCGGAATTTAAAAAATTTTCCCAACAAAAGGATCTTGGACTCGCAATCGTGTATCCAAATTCGTAGAGATAGAAAACTTACTTTTCTTTTATTCTTTCTTGAAGCGTTTCAAGCCACCCAAGAACGCTCTTCTCGCGGCTTGATTCCCTCTCCTTGGTAAAGCTCGAATCTTCAAACTTCTAACTTGAAGCTCTCTAGAGAAAGTCCACCAACTTGATCACAATCTAACTAGTAAGGATGCTAGTTCTCTAGTTAGTGTTTAGGCTTAACCTAGGGTTTTATTTAATCTTGGAGAAAGGAAGGTGTTCAACACATGAACCAAAAGAATTGCCAATTAGCTCTAAAGGGGAGCATGAGCTCCCCTATATATAGGAAAGGGAGAGGGACGGCCGAACCTATTCCTTGTTGGGCAAGGATTTGGTCCCTCTCTCTCCGATTACTTGATCATCAAGTAATTTCCAACTTTGACTTTGAATTCTAATTCAAATCAACTTCCAAGAGAGCTAAAATATTCAAACTATTTTTGGATAATTTTATACTTTATTTATTTAAAATAAATAACTTATTTTATCTAATTAATTAACTAGATTATTTTTCTCCAAAATTAGACTTTCTTTTTAATTCAAAATTAAACCAAAGTCTATTAAATAATTAACACATTTAATTATTTAATATATATATACAATATATATATTCACACGTGTGGGACAGGTGTCACAAGGACACGTGTCACTCACGTGACCCACACGTGTGGTTTCACACGTGTGGAACCCTCTAGGCCCGATTAACTCGTTTAATCATTTTTTTAAGACTCAACTCATGTAACCAAGTTGTTGTGTGTGACCCTCTAGGTTCTCAATTCAATTAGCAGTGACCCTAATTAATTAATTCACTAATTAATTAATCAGTCCACAGATTAAACGACCATAGTCTAGCAACAGGTGTTTAACCCCTAGCTGAATTGGAATGTTCGGATTTGACAGAACCTTTAAGTCATTGATTCATGTGAGATACAATCCTCCTACTTACTATCTCTCAACCAAGATCTAGGGTAAGGGAATAATCAGAACCCTAATAATCCGGTCTTAAAGCTAAGTGCATTTCATATCCATCTGATCTCAATCCAAGAAACCCTTTTCTTGATGTCTTGATCTACTGCCTTGGCCAAGGACTCCATATGACATATGAATGACTTACACAATAAGAGATCACCTTGCAAATGCAAGTGTAGGTCCTTTCTTGATTCTCATTCACTTTCATGAATCACCTGTGCAGCCCCAGCATAAGCCTTGAATCAGTTATCTAAGGCGACACCCTTTAAAGCTTATACCTAAGACTACAGAGTTAACTCATAAAGTGACAAGGAACCTCAAGTCTAAGGATCAATTAATCACATCAATGACTCGTGAGATATTTCCTAATCTGGAAGTTTCTATTTCCTGAAATAGAAACTTCCTTTCCCATTTAGGAATGTTCTCACACGGGGCACCTCAGTGAACTTACTTATTAATGTAAGCACCCTCATGTATCACGCACGTATCAACTATACACTTTGCACCTCCATGAAACAAGGTGGTCCTTCTTAAGGGCGTGATCCCACAAGCAAGCCTTAGAGGAGTCAGATTGACACTCCCACTGTCTGTAGGACTCATCGGCTTGGAGTAATTTACTAATCATGACTTTTGTTATATAAGGCTCGTTTCATGAACCATTTCACCTAAATGGTAGAGTCCTAAAGTCATCAGGATCAGGGGAGTTCTCATACATGCACAGCTAAAGTAAACGCATACCAAACAAGAGCATATAAAGAAGTGTTACCTCAATTCGTTATTTCATTCAAAGATTGTCTGTGATTACAATAAGGAAAAACACAAAGCGGATATACAATCGGCTTTCTAGGGCACTATTCCTAACAGCTCCCACTGTTTTTCAAATATCTATAATTCCCAAAGATCTAAGAGGAACACGTTTCCCAATGGGTACTAAAATCCTAAGCATTTTACCTCGAACCCACAACTCGCGGACATTCTAAGTAAAACCTTATGTAGGTACAACTTACCAATTCTAACACTTTTAGAACTCTTAGTAATTGTTTTTTCATCACCTATCTTTCAATATGGACCCACGACTCGTGCGACATCAATATTTACTTAGGCGTTAAGCTAGACCCATCAATCATTAGATCATGATCAAAACTTATTTCGAACGACCCACGACTCGCGGACATCGCCCTTGCCAAAACTAACCACGAAATATTGATCATTTAAAATGATCAATTAGGTAATTAAGAACTAATAAGCTCCACTAGCTATCCCACGACTCGCGGACAATAACTAGCTTCACTTACTAAACTTAAAAACCATTGATGGAATGCTAGGAATTTAATTCAAAATTTGCATTTCGAATTAAACACCTATTATTCGAAATGAGCTTAATATTTAATGGGAATTTTCGAATCAACCGGAGAGTTTTCCGGTTCGACCTCACCAACATATATGTTATCCAATTTAATTAGTCTTGATTAATGCAAGTACAACATAAATGCATTTCACACAAGCACTTAGCAGATAACATGTCCTAACATGATACTAACATGAGATGATCATGGGTTCTACCTATCTTATGCGTGATATGTGGGAGCCACTCCACAATCACAAGTTCTAACATACATGCCACATAAACAGTTTAAATCACATAAGGGAATTGGAAATAAAACTATGCCTAACTATTACAATAATAGTAGTCCTCTCTAACAATTCGAGAGGTCTTCACTTATGGCCTCCATCTTGTTACTTGTTGTCCTGATCCATCTTACTCCATGGGTGCAACGTCTCCAAAATGAAAGAAAAAAGACCTCACCACCTATCTCTACTCTCAAATTACAATAAAAAGAAAAAGACATAAAGTAATAAGGCACAATCTTCATATTGGCCTTAGACAATTACACGGGGCAAACTCCGGCCTCAAAAACAGTAATATGGAAAGGCACATAATAAACACATAACAGTACGCACATAAGTGAGGCACCGACCCCAATTGAATAACGCAATTATGGGGCTCCAACCCCAATTTAAACTATTCATGTGCATAAATTAAAACCATACATAAGTCTAAACCCATGATCACCTAACATGCATAAATTGCAAGAATTTAAATTTAACCAATAAATTAAAATTCTCGCTTTAAGCTATAATAGCTTAAAACACGACTTAGATGCAATTCTTGTTCAAGAGCCTTTTCTTGAAATTTTCCCAAAATTTAAATCCCTTAATTTTTCAAAATCCCAATTTAAACAATTATTTCAAAAATAACTTTTAATTTAAATAAAACAAAAATTTTCAGAAAAATTAAATCGGGATTGGATTGGACTAAACACTAAAATCAAGATCGTGAAACGAACGGCCCGGAACGGACTGCACGCCCGCCCGAGACCCTGCCCGGCAGCCGCGCAGCATCGCCCGCATGGACGCGCGCGCGCATGGTGCGCATCCTCGCGCGATTTGCGCGCAGCCGCTGGGCGGGAGGGGCAAGCGTGGCCCTGAAGGCTCCCTCGCGGTTGCGGGAGGGGTGTGCGGGCGCGCCTGGGCGCTGGCGGGCGACCTCCCGCGCGGTTACGGGAGGGATAGACGAACAGTCCCGCGCGGCTGCGGGACTGTTGTGCGGCGGTGGTGCGGGCCTGGGCATGCGACGCCCTAGCATGCCTAGGCTCGCGTTTTCGTAACGCTATTTTCGTGTTTCGTGTTTCAGTTCAAAAACCAACAACAATCTAAAATTTAAAACACAATTTAAATATATTTGATCCAAATAATTTCAATCAAACTTTCGAAAACGTTTTTCAGAAACTTTAAGAAAAAATAAAGTTTTGTAATTCAGGCTTTCTAAAAGAACTCAAGAATACTTAATTTGCATCTAAGCCTAAGAATTTCTACCAAATACAGTTAAGCGGAGACGAATCAAAAACACGATTAACGAGGTGACTCTGATACCACTTGTTGGAAAAACGGAATCAAAAAGTTGCGAAAATTTTAAAATTTTCCAACAAAAGGACCGAAACGCGCAATCATGAATCCAATTCCGTAAGGCAAAGAAACTTACTTTTCAATAATCTTTGTTGAAGCGTTTCAAGCCACCCAAGAATGCTCTTCTCGCGGCTTGATCCCTTCTCCTTGGTAAAGCTCGAATCTTTAAAAACTTCTGACTTGAAGCTTTCTAGGGATAGTCCACCAACTTAAGTACAATCTGACTAGTAAGGATGCTAGTTCTCTAGTTAGTGTTTAGGCTTAACCTAGGGTTTATGTGATCTTGGAGAAAGGATGGTGTTCAACATATGAACCAAGAAGAATAGATCAATCCCTAAGGGGAGCTCGAGATCCCCTATATATAGCTTGAGAGGGGCGGCCGAACCTAGTCCTTTTGGAATAAGGATTTGGTCCATCTCTTATTACTTGATCATCAAGTAATTCCAAACCTTGATTTTTGAATTCTAATTCAAATCAACTTCTAAGAGAGCTAAGATATCCAAAACCCTTTTGGATAATATTATACTTTATTTATTAATAAATAAATAACTTATTTGTCTAATTAATTAATTCATAATTAATTAAATAGATTAATTTCTCCAAAATAAGACTTTCATTTTAATTCAAAAATTAAACCAAAGTCTATTGAATAATTAACACATTAATTATTTAATAAGTAAACAATATACACGTGTGGCACACGTGTCCCCAAGCACACGTGCCAATCACGTGAACCACACGTGTGTTTTACACGTGTGCAGCCCTCTTGGTATGATCAACTCGTTCAATCATTTTAAAGCCTTAACTCATGTGACCAAGTTGTTGTGTGTGACCCTCTAGGTTCTCAATTCAATTTGTAGTGACCCTAATTAATTAATTCACTAATTAATTAATCAATCCACAGATTAAACGACCATTGTCTAACAACAAGTGTTTAACCCCTAGCTGAATTGGAATATCTCGATTCGACAGAACCTTTAAGTCATTGATTCATGTGAGATACAATCCTCCTACTTACTATCTCTCAATCAAGATCTAGGGTAAGGGAATAATCAGAACCCTAATAATCTGGTCTTAAAGCTATGTGCATTTCATATCCATTTGATCTCAATCCAAGAAACCCTTTTCTTGATGTCTTGATCTATTGCCTTGGCCAAGGACTCCTTATGGCATATGAATGACTTACACAATAATAGATCACCTTGCAAATGCAAGTGTAGGTCCTTTCTTGATTCTCATTCACTTCCATAAATCACTTATGCAGCCCCAACATAAGCCTTGAATCAGTTGTCGAAGGCGACACCCTTTAAAGCTTATACCTAAGACTACAGAGTTAACTCATAAAATGACATGGAACCTCAAGTCTAAGGATCAATTAATCACATCAATGACTAGTGAGATATTTCCTAATCTGGAAGTTTCCATTTCCTGAAATAGAAACTTCCTTTCCCATGTAGGAATCTTCTCACATGGGGTACCTCAGTGAACTTACTTATGGAAGTAAGCACCCTCATGTATCACACACGCATCAACTATACACTTTGCACCTCTATGAAACAAGGTGGTATTTCTTAAGGGCGTGATCCCACAAGCAAGCCTTAAAGGAGTAAGGTTGACACTCCCACTGTCTGTAGGACTCATCAGCTTGGAGTATTTTACTAATCATGACTTATGTGATATAGGGCTTGTTTCATGAACCATTTGACCTAGATGGTAGAGTCCTAAAGTCATCAGGATTAGGGGTGTTCTCATACATGCACAGCTAGAGTAAATGCGTACCAAACAAGAACATATAAAGAAGTGTTGCCTCAATTTGTTATTTTATTCAAAGAGTGTCAGTTATTACAATAAGGAAAAGTACAAAGCGGATATACGATCGGCTTTCTAGGGCACTATTCCTAACAGACTGAGCTTTGTTTGAAGAGTGGGTTTAATGGGTTGGAACTTCAACATAATTGAAGCAGAAAATGGAACTGCCTTTTGTTGTGATGTATACCACTTTTAGGTTATCTAATTTCAATGTTATGCTTGGTTTCTACTGTGTATTGTAAGCTTTTAGAACATTATTGTCTAATTTCAATGGTTTTGACTTTAAAAATCTGATGGAATTACAGTCTTAGTAGGTTTGTTAATGCATTTAGTGATTTCTCTTGAAATTGTATTGAGGTTCTGCTCTTTGACCTTGTAAATTTTATAAGTTTGAATAATAGTAGCCTGAAACGTTGGTGCAGATCTATTATGCAATTATGTAACGTATCTACATCTGTTTGGCTTTTTATTGGCAAAAACGACACTCAGAAAGAGACATGAAAGGTAAAATTTAAATTACGCACGTCCGCCTTTATTTCTGCAGTTAAATAATGTTGTTCTCATGTACTGTGACGTTATAAAAGTTATGCTCTAACGTGCATAATGTTTCGCTGTAATATGTTTAATGTTCTGCTCTAATATACTCTATGTTTGGCTACAGTATGATTAATGTTATGTTGTAATATATGCTGCTTATTATTAAACTTTTACTTGGGATGGATTACGTAACAAACTTTGATTATGTTACAGAATAACTGGGTTTACTGTTTACTTGGGATAATTAATGAACAAACTTTGATTATCTTTAACACTAACTTCCAACTAAATAACTGAATGTACTTATGATATGGTCTTTTTGCAGATTTTTCATCTCGGGGCTGCTGAATACAAGAGGTTTACATTCATAATTTAAAATCTGCATTGAATCCTAGGTCAGTTAGTATTGGTGTAACAAAGTGCAGCTGTAGCACCCGAGCGCAAGGTACCATATCCCCCGCACCGAGACCCGACCCGACCCGAATATGAAATGGACAATCCATACCCGAGCTAGATCACGGCAAACGGGGACATACACACTCGCTAAGCTAGGCGGGAGCTAACATTCGCAACCAAAGCACCAATAAAACAGAAAGAATACCAATGCGGAAACGAAATACATACATAAATAACAAGATAAGCTAATAACAATGGGTTCAACTAGCACAGGTACCTATCCCAAAAATCAATAAAATCATAGCACTTAAATTATGGTTTCTTATAAACTCAATCATAATTCATGATAGTGGTAACAATCAATACAAATCTTACATCTTTATACTTAAACAAATCATGATTCAATATGCACATGGACCTACCCTGACCTAACCGAAAACTTAAAAGACTTGACTTCTCGCCTAGCACTCCAAACCTGTAAGAACACTGAAAACAATCCGCGTTCAGTCTATACGAGACTGGTGGGTAAAAAACGAGGCATAAGTAACATATACAACAATATTTAAACATTCACATGCAAGTTATAATCCCAAATGAGGTTTTTAGAGTATTTCACATTCACATCTCTTAAGGGGGAGAGAGTTGTAACGCCCCGATTTTCAGACAGTCAGGTACGCTCGACACGTGTGGGTTTCGAGCGTTAGGACTTTATTTTATTATTTTCGTTTATTTAATTTAAACGTGTTAGATTAATTTCTATAAATTGTGTTTCAACATGATCACGTGAAAATATATGAAATATATGCCAACTTGGGAATTATGTTATATATCGAATTTAATTGTTACATGAATTAATTGTCCAAATTGTATTAATTGTATAAGTGCCCTTAATTGTCCAATTCCTTTTCTTTTGGGACCAAATTGCATGAAAGCTTTGTGGACCTAATTGCTCATTTTCCAAACTTGATATACTTAATTGCATAACTTATGAAGTTGGGGGATTAAATTATAAATATTGCATATTTCCCTAAATGTAACGATATATGCATCTCTTCCTTGCCTTTCGTCTCATTTTCTTCAAGAATCATCATCTCTTCTTTCTCCTTTCTACCGAGCCAAAGACCTCAAAAAGGGAAAGGAGATTTTATCATTTTCAAGCCATGATCATGGAGAAGTTAGGAGTTGAAGCATCATCATCTCATCTTCATCTTCTTGCATCTCATCATCCTCCTTCAAGGTAGACATGGATAATTCATGAACTCTTGAATTATATATATAGCTAGGGTTTATGATTCAAGCTTGATAATTCGTGTATTTTATGTTAGAAGCATGACTAGGAGCTTTTGACATGAATTGGAACTTGAATTCTTGAAAATATGGAAGAATATGGCATGAGTTCATATGTGAGCTATAGTTGGTGATTATGATGATTAAAGCATGAATTATGTGTTTATATGGAGTGTTATTGTTTCTCAAGCATGTGTACGTATCATCCTATACGAATTCTAGCTTGTGTAATTGAATCATGAGTGTTTGAGATGAATTTGGGAGTGGTTCGTGCATGCTCTGTTCTTCTCCCCTGTTTTCTAAACCTTCTGTGTAACGGGAACGGCCGTTCCCGTCCCCTTTGCATTTGGGGAACAGTCGTTCCCATTATTTGAATATTGTGTTAGGCGGCGAGGACGGGAACGCCCGTTCCCACTTTGTCTCACAGACGGGAACGGCCGTTCCCATCTTCGGGGAGCCACTTCGGGACTGGGGAACGGCCATTCCCATTTTGTACTAAAGCCCGGAACGGCCGTTCCCAAGCCTCTGGCAGTGCAGAAACTTTCTGCACAAAATTGCATTTTCAACCCCTCGTTCCAATGGCTTATTTGACCCCGAATTGCTATTATATGATTGATTATATGTCGAAACAACATGTTATCATGCTACATTGTGTATTGCTCGATGTCTCGTGTATGATCATGCCGTGCGTCATTATATGAAGTAATTGCCTTGAATTGTGATCTCATGCACGTACATTGTCCCGTTTCTTGTCCAGTTATTCTCCAGGGTGGAGATTATCAAGCATGAGCACGTTCACGCATTCACGTGTCGTATGTCGCCTGTCAGGTGAGGTTTAATTTCTAGTTATATAGAACCCGTATAACCTTTACGTGACTGTTTTAACCAAAAAGGTATTTATAGTTATAATTCATGAAATCATTTATCGTTCCAAGTTATATTATTGTTCATTAATCAAGCAAGTAGGTCATGTTAGTGTGCATGAATCAAGCATGTCATGTCATGAAAGCAAGCCATGTGTTCTCCTGGCCAGGTCCTCCCTAGTGAGGGCGCTGGACCGGTCCTCGGGCCGGTGATTGTCCGTCCAATCAAAGGAAGAACAATACCGTATCGTGTTCGTGTGTTCTCTTGGCCAGGTTCTCCTCAGTGAGGGCGCTGGACTGGTCTTGCCAGTGGTTGTCCGTCCAACCACAAGAAGAACAAAACCCTATCGTGTACCTGAGTTTCCCCTGACCAGGTCCTTCTTAGTGGGGGGGCTGGATTGGTTTTCGTGCCAATGATTGTCCGTCCAATCACAGGAGGAACAAACCCTATCATGTCACAAGCACGCCAAGTACCGATTGCATGATTCCCATTCCATGAATGTGCTAATTGAGTACACTTACATGATTGCATGATAACGAACTTGAGTGATCACCTAATGATTAACAAGCAAGCAAGCATGTTTATTAATTGCGTGAAAATGAACTAGTGATTAATATTGATAGTTGTATTCTCGGGCGAAGCCATGTTATTATTAAACTGTATAATTATCTTTTATAAACCTTTACCCGAGAATATAACTTGCATGTTATCTGCGCAAATATATATGTAAACCCCTCACTCGGTCTTCACAGACTGACGCCTCCACCTTTCAGGTATTGCAGGTGCACGCTAGGCGGGAGTTGAGTCGAGTCGAGTCCAGTTCATGTAGTCGTGTCATCCGTGGTTCGTGTATTTAATTATTATTGTCTTTTACGGAATTTTAGTTATCATTATTGTTTTCAAGGAAGATGATAATGTATTGATATGATAATTTGAAATATATTTTATTTGGTAAACGAGAAATGTCCTGATTGGACAAGTGGAAATAAGTGATAATGTTTAGTTTATGCTTCCGCTTTATCTTATTGCACGTTTTAGTTATCCCGCCTAGCTTGTCATCTATTGCATTGTCACCCGTTCGCTATAGGTTAGTTCATGTACGGATTGGCCATTTCGTATGTGAATTGACCTATAGTGCGGGGGTGTGGTACCTCCACGTGTCCGGGGTGCTACATCTAAGGTGGTATCAGAGCCCGGTTGCAAAACCGAGGTTCTCGTGTCGTGTCGTGTCGAGTCTAGGTCGTACGGCATAGGAATTACTTGATAATTTGAGAGTCCGGCATTTTATTTGAACGTGTTGATTTACTTGAATTCTGTGAAGTACTTGAATTATGTTATAATTTAAGTGAATTGTGTGATAACTTGTGTACTGCATTGACCTGTACTATTAATTGCCAATTAATTGATCTTGAATTGCTGGAAGTTTATGTGATTAATGTGGTTTATCATACACTTTGACGATCATTTGTTGCAAATTATATTTCATTCTGGATACATGTACTAATTATGTGACATGAGCACGTCTTATCTGCATGCATTTAGTTTCCATTGAGTTGTGAGTGACAGGCTTTCGGGAAATATATAAATTAAGACCGTAGGATTTTGAAGATTAAAGAGACTGGTCAACCGCTTGGGTTAAAGTGCAATTTGGCCAACAAGGAATGGACGCTGGAATCGAGTCTAACATTTCTACGTTGCTAGGTTCTTCAATGCATTCGTAAGCACGTGCATTATACTTGTTAATTAAATTGTTTCTCATGTATAAATGTTGTTCTAATTATAATTAAAATTTCCTAATTGATACTTTGGATGCATAATCGAATTATCTACTTTTTTTTTTTTCATTTCCCTATTTATATGAATACCTTTAAAGTGAGATGATGGTTCTAATATGTTGCATTTAAATTGGTGGTAATATGTGCATTGACATTTTAACTATCATGCATTAGTTAGTGTTTATTGTCAATAGGCTCTCCCTATGCTCTGCACAATCTTTGCTCCTATTTCTATCAATTTGAACGTAGAGAAGAGATTTCTGAATTATTGGGTGTCGTGTTGGGAACCGAGTCATTTAGCTTTGCTTGAAAGATTGGAAATGTTGGGACTGTGAGAATTATTGATCCAAGATTTAGTAGGAATGGGTATGATACAAATATTTGGAAAATTTTAGAACGGGGAAAGGATGATAAGTCCAAGCAGTTAAATGTTCAGTGGGCCCTCAAATTTTCAGAAATTAATCAGTCCTATGAAGATGCGTTGGAATTAAGAAAGTGACCTTCTTGTTTTGGACTATAATGCCGAACTTGTAAACGCCAATTCGCTGGAAAGCATTAGGTAAATGTAGGATGTTGAAGAATTTTAAACATCAAACCAAAGTGGTGATAGTCAGGGAGCTTCAAGCTGAGTATGTGGATAACAGAAGGAATTAGAAAGAAATTATCAATCAACATTTTGAATAACGACCAGTAGGACGAGGAAAAGGTTACGGGAATTGAATCAGCAGAGAAGCTTGCAAGTGGGAAAGGACAGAATTAACCCAAAGGATAAGAAAACTTCCATTTTCTTAAGGGGGAGAGCCGGTTTGGGAATGAATTAAATAGAAAGCTGGACAACATTCAGGAGAGTCAGGAATCCTCTATCAGAACCCTGTGAAAGAAGTTTCAGTTAGCTAAACCTTTCCTTCCTTTTATACAAAGGAAAGTCCCATCATCGACAGTACCTTTGTTTCATTATCGTTTCCCAGAAAGTGAGTACACCGTCCGTGGTCCTCCGACAACCTCAGGATATCATTTGACTCGATAAAAGGGAGAGGGGATCCTGTCCGGTTAAATTTGGATAGTAAATCTTGAATCTTAATCCCTCTTGCTATCAGAATGTCTACAGTAAGCGGAAGAGAAGGAAGTGGGGAAAAGAAAGGATTCAGTTTGGATGATATCCGGAACCAATCTCAAGTTTTGGTAGGTTAACTCCGACAAGAGTTTTCTTACGAAGTTATTACTTATACCCTAGAGATACCGGTAATAGCACACCGTGTGCTCATCCGTGCTGACGCTGTCGCCTCCGTAAATATACTAGTTGCCATGAACACTTCAGAAAGATGGAAGATTGGTTGATCCTCTCTTTCAAGATATTTCGTGGATTTGTGGGGTATGTTCTTAAACTTTAGGGGTCAAAGGAAGACGTTTCACTAGGACCGGATTCTTTCGGTTTCTATGCAAGTGTGTTCGCTGAATTACTCTCGCGGGATGACAACCTTGATTCTTCTATAGAAAATGTCCGCCGTATTGTTAAACTAAGGAAGTAAGAGCTCAACTTTCAGATTGCAAACAAGGAGTCAAGAATGTTGCTTCGGGAAAAGGTTTACTTTAATTACTGAGGTCGGAGAAAGGGACAAGAAATCGAGGGTATATTTCAGTACCAAAAACCGGAAGGTGAATATGGGAATTGATTTAAGAATAGTCCAACCGGCAAATCTGAGAAATTAAAACGGGTATAAAGATGTGGTGATTAATGATGAATTACGGATTATGTTAGAAAATAGCACAAGGTCAGAGAAGGTCATCGGAGATGGGAATATCGAATCGTATTGGTACAAAGCGGGAAAGAAATCGCAACTAAAAGAATCCAGATTTCAATGGAGTTACTTCAACATCGGAACTTCAATCCTCGGTGAACGGTACACTTAATCATGCATACCACGTGCACCATTACTTAATCATTATTTTGATATTCTTGTACGTGATTCCTGGAGCATTAGTATTACTTCATTGTTCCCGTATATAATTCCTTGATTGTTATTACTTGTTCACATGAACCATTATTTGTAAATTATAAATTTTATGTGAGCCTTGTGTGATATTTGAAATTTTTATCTAAGTGCTCGCTTGAACTTTATTTCGTGTGTGTGAGAGACGGGGATTCTCTCAGGGTTGTCAAGAGACGGGGTTCTCTTGTTACTTGCTCGAGAGACGGGGTTCTCTCGTTAATTGTTTGAGAGACGGGGTACTCTCAGTATTTTCAACTACTGGTCAACTTGTTTTAGTGGAAGGTTAGATTTTCTTACAGGTGTTTAGGCTCCGGAAAGTTGAGGGTCGTGATTTCACATCTTGGCGAACGTGTGGACTAAAGACCTCTTTCGAACTAATCCCTGACGGGGAGTAGCTAACCCGCGTGGGATGAACACGTAAGAACCAATTAATTTCCAGGAATTCAGGACATGGAATCCGAGGACGGATTCTCTTAAGGGGGAGAGAGTTGTAACGCCCCGATTTTCAGACAGTCAGGTACGCTCGACACGTGTGGGTTTCGAGCGTTAGGACTTTATTTTATTATTTTCGTTTATTTAATTTAAACGTGTTAGATTAATTTCTATAAATTGTGTTTCAACATGATCACGTGAAAATATATGAAATATATGCCAACTTGGGAATTATGTTATATATCGAATTTAATTGTTACATGAATTAATTGTCCAAATTGTATTAATTGTATAAGTGTCCTTAATTGTCCAATTCCTTTTCTTTTGGGACCAAATTGCATGAAAGCTTTGTGGACCTAATTGCTCATTTTCCAAACTTGATATACTTAATTGCATAACTTATGAAGTTGGGGGATTAAATTATAAATATTGCATATTTCCCTAAATGTAACGATATATGCATCTCTTCCTTGCCTTTCGTCTCATTTTCTTCAAGAATCATCATCTCTTCTTTCTCCTTTCTACCGAGCCAAAGACCTCAAAAAGGGAAAGGAGATTTTATCATTTTCAAGCCATGATCATGGAGAAGTTAGGAGTTGAAGCATCATCATCTCATCTTCATCTTCTTGCATCTCATCATCCTCCTTCAAGGTAGACATGGATAATTCATGAACTCTTGAATTATATATATAGCTAGGGTTTATGATTCAAGCTTGATAATTCGTGTATTTTATGTTAGAAGCATGACTAGGAGCTTTTGACATGAATTGGAACTTGAATTCTTGAAAATATGGAAGAATATGGCATGAGTTCATATGTGAGCTATAGTTGGTGATTATGATGATTAAAGCATGAATTATGTGTTTATATGGAGTGTTATTGTTTCTCAAGCATGTGTACGTATCATCCTATACGAATTCTAGCTTGTGTAATTGAATCATGAGTGTTTGAGATGAATTTGGGAGTGGTTCGTGCATGCTCTGTTCTTCTCCCCTGTTTTCTGAACCTTCTGTGTAACGGGAACGGCCGTTCCCGTCCCCTTTGCATTTGGGGAACAGCCGTTCCCATTATTTGAATATTGTGTCAGGCGGCGAGGACGGGAACGCCCGTTCCCACTTTGTCTCACAGACGGGAACGGCCGTTCCCATCTTCGGGGAGCCACTTCGGGACTGGGGAACGGCCATTCCCATTTTGTACTAAAGCCCGGAACGGCCGTTCCCAAGCCTCTGGCAGTGCAGAAACTTTCTGCACAAAATTGCATTTTCAACCCCTCGTTCCAATGGCTTATTTGACCCCGAATTGCTATTATATGATTGATTATATGTCGAAACAACATGTTATCATGCTACATTGTGTATTGCTCGATGTCTCGTGTATGATCATGCCCTGCGTCATTATATGAAGTAATTGCCTTGAATTGTGATCTCATGCACGTACATTGTCCCGTTTCTTGTCCAGTTATTCTCCAGGGTGGAGATTATCAAGCATGAGCACGTTCACGCATTCATGAGTCGTATGTCGCCTGTCAGGTGAGGTTTAATTTCTAGTTATATAGAACCCGTATAACCTTTACGTGACTGTTTTAACCAAAAAGGTATTTATAGTTATAATTCATGAAATCATTTATCGTTCCAAGTTATATTATTGTTCATTAATCAAGCAAGTAGGTCATGTTAGTGTGCATGAATCAAGCATGTCATGTCATGAAAGCAAGCCATGTGTTCTCCTGGCCAGGTCCTCCCTAGTGAGGGCGCTGGACCGGTCCTCGGGCCGGTGATTGTCCGTCCAATCACAGGAAGAACAATACCGTATCGTGTTCGTGTGTTCTCTTGGCCAGGTTCTCCTCAGTGAGGGCGCTGGACTGGTCTTGCCAGTGGTTGTCCGTCCAACCACAAGAAGAACAAAACCCTATCGTGTACCTGAGTTTCCCCTGGCCAGGTCCTTCTTAGTGGGGGCGCTGGATTGGTTTTCGTGCCAATGATTGTCCGTCCAATCACAGGAGGAACAAACCCTATCATGTCACAAGCACGCCAAGTACCGATTGCATGATTCCCATTCTATGAATGTGCTAATTGAGTACACTTACATGATTGCATGATAACGAACTTGAGTGATCACCTAATGATTAACAAGCAAGCAAGCATGTTTATTAATTGCATGAAAATGAACTAGTGATTAATATTGATAGTTGTATTCTCGGGCGAAGCCATGTTATTATTAAACTGTATAATTATCTTTTATAAACCTTTACCCGAGAATATAACTTGCATGTTATCTGCGCAAATATATATGTAAACCCCTCACTCGGTCTTCACAGACTGACGCCTCCACCTTTCAGGTATTGCAGGTGCACGCTAGGCGGGAGTTGAGTCGAGTCGAGTCCAGTTCATGTAGTCGTGTCATCCGTGGTTCGTGTATTTAATTATTATTGTCTTTTACGGAATTTTAGTTATCATTATTGTTTTCAAGGAAGATGATAATGTATTGATATGATAATTTGAAATATATTTTATTTGGTAAACGAGAAATGTCCTGATTGGACAAGTGGAAATAAGTGATAATGTTTAGTTTATGCTTCCGCTTTATCTTATTGCACGTTTTAGTTATCCCGCCTAGCTTGCCGTCTATTGCATTGTCACCCGTTCGCTATAGGTTAGTTCATGTACGGATTGGCCATTTCTTATGTGAATTGACCTATAGTGCGGGGGTGTGGTACCTCCACGTGTTCGGGGTGCTACACGGGGAGCTTCGTGCAGAAACTTTTTGCACATAGACTACCCGGTCGGGCCTTTTCAGGGCCAAAAATCTCCCCGCCCGGGGAGATCCATACCAGTACGTAGCAGCAGCTCAACGCAAGAAAATCCTTTGTTACGGACATGAATAAACAACAGCAAAAGGGAAGTAACCAAGGGCAGGATATACAGTAGAATTATAGCATGAACAACCCACCTAAAAGACTAAAAACTGACAGCATTGAAGCACGGCAAGTAACAGCAATGACATCAGCAAAAATCTAATCTAAAAATAGGGTAAAACGAGGCAAAAACAGAGCAGCTACTGATCTAATTCGACCCCACATATTAAGGTAAGTTAGGCCATCAAATATGCAGTAAAACAACTCTAAATTAACGTACAAATCAGCTCCCAAGAATGCTCAAACGTATAGGTGTTTATTTCATGAATTTTCCTCAAAGTGCCATTAATGAAATATCATGAATACTTCAACTACCACATAATCAATGAACAGAAATGAGAAGAGGGAGTCAACACAATCATATTCAAGCTTGGAATCAACCAAAACCATCAAGAAACGAAGGAGATCAACATAAATGCTCAATACCTAACTATTCACTCAAGCTTGCAAATCTCCAAGAAAGCTGACTCAAAATTAGGGGTGAATGGATGAAAATGACCAGGAATGAATTTATATTACAACCCTAAGCTTAGCTTGTGGATTGGATGAAGTTTGGAAGAGATTTGAGCTTTGAATCTCCAAGGTGCACAAGGGTTAAGGGAAAAATGGAAGTCAGGAGGTTTTGGCTGAATTTCCTCTTTGTATGAGGTATGGTTCGAAATGGGGTTGGTTAGGGCTGATAGAGGGTTAAGTCAGGGTTCCAAAAAGTCCAACCATGGTTAATTTGGTTAAGTATGGTGAGAGTTATGATTAAAATGGTAAAGTGTGACAGTTTTGCGGCCGTTTCGTTTTTCGGTTAAATTTCGGAGGTCCAAATGATTTCGGAAAAATATATGGCTCTGTTTATTAAACCCGAATCTTCGATACGAGTTCAACGAAGTTGACAGAATTCGATTCCGAGTTCCTGAGCTCAAGATATCACATACGGAACCAAGGGTGCGCTAATTGCCCGTTAGCCCCCGATTTGGTTCGACAATTCAAAATAAATTTGAAACTAATGCAAATAAATCCGAAAACATGAAACGAGCGTATGTTCATATTCATGACACATATATCTTTGACATATTAAATTTTCACGAAATTTCGGTATCAAATCATATAAAAACGAAGCGACATTAAGACACTTATGCACAAACGTAACAATTCATAACATTCAAATCGAATAATAAAATTAAATTCTATATTAAATTAAATAAAGTCAACGGTTTAAATAATTAAATTAATTAGTATAAGTAAGGACATAATTAATTAACATTAACTCTTAATTATCAATTAAATAAATTAATTAACGAAATAAAATTATAAAATAAAATAACATAAACTAATAACAATTTATATTAAAATTAAATATTTAAAACACTTATAAACAATTAATCACATAGTTAAATGATTTAATTGCGCAATTTATAACAAATACGACATATTAGTATAAATGAAAAACTGGGGCGTTACATCAACTTTGTTTTTTTTGTCTTTTGTCGAAGATTCTGATTTTATCGTAAAAGTGTGTGATGTAGGATCATTACACACCGGGACACTAGTTTGATTTTTAGTTAGAGTTTGTTTTGGTAACCTTGTATTTTAATTGGGTGAGATAAGATGCTAACAACAGATACATAGATTACATGACTGACAAATGATATGTTCTGCTGTAAGGTGCTTAATGTTGTGATGTAACATGTTCTGCTGTAACATCCTTAATGTTCTGCTTAGTTTTCCTTCAACAATAAGACTAAAAAGAGAAATTTTTTTACTTGGGATTGTGTATCAAAATTTTGTATTAGGTTACATTTTATCTTTAACATTGAGTACCAACTGAATAGCTGGAAATACTTATAATATGTTCTTTTTGTAGATTTTTCATGTCGGAGCTGCAAAGTGATGGGGCTACACACTCCTGATTTGAATTCTGTTGTGAATTGAAGGTTAGTTAGTATTAGTGTAACTTATCGCAGTTCTGTTTCTTCTCTTGACTTGAATGATCTGATTTTATCTTGAATGTGTGTGACGTAGGACCATTACAGCTTTCGAAAATGATTTTAGTTTCAGTTAGAATTCTACAAAATAATAAGGAGATAACAATTTTTAATATGCCTGTTGTTATCGTGTTTTTCCCATGATTATGAGATTTTGAGGATGGGAAATGAAACCATTATTTAGTAGACTTTTGAGGGTTTTTTTTTTCAAAGAATTTCTTTTTCTTATGCAAAGTGAGACAGATGATCTTGAAACTGTTGCTAGGGTATCTACTGTTTGCCAAGAGTAAGCCCTTTTTTCCAATTTTGATTTTGACTTCTTTCTTTTTATGCCACTGTAATTTTGATAATCGGTCTCTCTTTCATAACATAATATTAGATTTGATTGTCACTGTAGCACCCGCGCGCAAGGTACCACATCCCCGCACCGAGACTCGACCCGAATATGAAATGGACGATCCATACCCGAGCTAGATTGTAACAGCCCGAAAACCTGCATGTCGATATTATCCGCTTTGGTGGGCTAAGCGACACCACCCTCACGGTTTTGTTTCTCCCGCTGGAATTTAAACCCGAAGGTGCCCAGCCAGGAAAGGTATCCACCCCCTTATAAAGGAGGCTTTGTTCCCCTCTCCAACCGATGTGGGACAAGCACCTTAGGCTATTACAGTCCACCCCCCTAAGAGGGCCCAAAGTCCACACCGGCCCGGGTCCCCGCTCTAATACCATTTTAGGATGTAAATGGAATGTTCGTACCCGAATCCAAATCATAGCGAACAGGAGACCAACACACACTCTAGGCTAGGCGGAGCTAAACAAACTAAACCAGAGTGCGCGGAAGCGAATAATTAAAAGGACAACAAAGATCATCACATATATACTTATCATCACGTATATATTTATATTATTTACATATAGGTACCAACACTTATTTCCTGTACAAACGCCATCACGGCTCAAAAAAAATATAAGTATCCAAACTATACATATACAAAATGATAAATATGCAGGTGAGTATGCAACTAGCAAAACCTAGATGTTACAAGTGCAATAAAGACACACTTCTCCGCCTAGCTCAAGCCCCGAAAGAACCTGCAACTGAAAGAGAAACGAGGGGTCAGTCAACTGACTGAGTGAGGGGGCTAACGCACACCCACACCCTATATAAATATAAAGCATAGCACTTAACAAAAGGTGGACCTATGAATCGGAATAGGTTTTACAAACCAAAATTTCAAAACAACCTAGTATACTTGAAATCTTTTCACAACTCTATCCCGATTCATACTTCACAACATAACATAACATAACATATGCTTGGTGAGAACGAGCTTCCGACCTTTACTCCTCAGAACATAAAACATAAATCAAAACAAATATCCTCTCCTCCAATGATGGAAGAGCCACGCGTTGGCCCTAACCATCCATAACATAACAAACCCCCGAGAGGTAGCTAACCTACAACGGGTCCTCCTCGGTAAACCGAAGGCATCGGAATATCACGCCTTCCCTAGCTCCCGAGGTCGCACGTCATACTTCGGGTGGAGACTATGCACAGGCTTAACCTCGACGGCCCAATGCCGTCCCGAGGGCTCCTTACCCATAGCTCCTCGAGCTCATAAACACATAGCACATCACATAACAAGTCTTTCATGGTTTCACTCGCTAACCAACATAAATAAAATCCTTTTTCCAAATGGCTTACATATGCCTTCATATTACTTTTCGAAATCAAAGTTGGTTCACAAACTCATAAAAATGTATTTCATAACATTTATTTACATATACATATAATTTATCCACATACGAGGCAAGAAAACGACATATAAAGATTATAGGTGAAATAGCTATACAAACACCTAAACCTCACCTTGTACATAGAAAGTAAAGAGAGTGATCACACTAAGCCTCGGGCTCGACCCCGGCCGCACCATCTGAAAAGAAACACAAAAGCCCACGACTTAGACACTTAATGAACCACTTAAGATTCTCTGCATATGCTTGACTCATGCTTGGATGTGAAACAAATGTGAAATGAATCATAGAAATCACAAAACATAACATATAACAATTATTCCTAATTTATTAATCAATTATAATTAAGTTATAACCTTAAGCAAGCAAAAGAAAAGTAAAGAAATGCATATAAATGCATAGAATGGAAAATGGAAAGCAGTAGCAGCTCCCAGGATTCGGCTAGGTTGGGAACGACCCTTTCACTGTAGGGAACGGTCGTTCCTGGCCTCGCTAAAAGTTTCTGGAAGATGGGAACGGTCGTTCCCTGTTTGTACTGGGGACGGGAAGGGCCGTTCCCAACTACCCGAACTTCTCCCCGCGCGTCTGTAACTTGAACTAAAAATTTTTGATCATGGGAACGGCCCTTCCCATTCCCAGTTCAAATTGGGAACGACCCTTCCCACTCTCGGTAGGAAACATTTAAAAGGGCCCAGAAGGGCCGTTCCCAGTTTATAACTGGGACGGGAACGGCCGTTCCAGCCTGGTTCGAATTACAGAAGCAAAATCAGAACAGGGAAAGCTTCAAAAATGGCCAAAATGGCAAAATCCAAGACCTAAGGACTGCAACAACTTACCAATATGCACAAACAATTCATAAAAATCATGCTTGACATAAAACCACTCATAAAACCCAAGAAAAACGGGACTAAACATCAATGATCCAAGAGTGAAAAATCAAGCCAAAACTCATAATCTCAATAAATGCTCAACTACCCATGCTCTCAAGCAATAAATACAATATATACAACATGTATAACTCACATATAAAGATAGACTTCAAATATAAAAAGTAGAGAACTCATATCCAAAATTTGAACTAAACCCTTACTATTCACATAAAGTTCAAAGAGAATCATCCAAGGCTCCAAGAAAAGAATTTGAACCGTAGAAATGATGGGCATGACGAGAGGTTTCCGAAACTTACTTAAGCTCGAAGATTGGTCAAGAAATGGGGAAGATATGGTTGCTTGAAGCTTGAATAAAAAATGAAGGGTTTGCTTCTCTCTTCGCCAAGAACTACTGCTATGTTACGTAAAATGAGAGAAGGAAGAAAATGGTTCACTCATAAGGCTTAACTGGGTTCGGTTTACGGGTTTGGTTCAAGGTTTCCGGTTCGGTTTTTATTTGGTTTAAGAGGTTAAGGGTTCAATGAGTCCAAAACACCAAAATCACATAGTCAATTAATTCAAATAGTTTAAAAATAAATTCATATAATTCCTATACAATAATTTAAGACGCGATTAATATTAAAACACATAATCTACCTGTACCGACTGTAGGTCGGGGTGTCACAACCTCCCCCCCTTCGGAAAACCTGGTCCCTAGGTTCACTGCCTGACCTGAGAACAAATCCGGATACAACTGTCTCATTTTCTCCTCAGTTTCCCAATTAAACTCTTCTGATTTCTGATCTGTAACACCCCAAACGGAGGATGCCACATCCCCAGCACTATGACCCAGACCAGGAACATGAAATGAAAGTCCATGCCCGAATCCGAATCAGAGCGAACGGGAGACCAACTCACACACTAGGCTAGGCGGATCTAACTTGACCAAAACTCAGAGTGTGGAAGCAATTAAAACCAATAACAAAAGATAGCGGAAGCATTTAAAACAAAACATGCAAAGCAGGTGACGGGTTCAACTAGCATAGATACCTAATCCCGAATAATAGATCAACAAACATAACAAGTGACGGGTTCAACTAGCATAAATCCCTAGTCCCGAATATTAACATAAAGTAATAATCATCAAGTGCCGCAAGGGGCCGAATGAGAGTGCCACGCAGGGCTACCGAATAGTAAAGTATAATCTCAAGTCTACGAGTCAAAGCATAAGTACAGTGTATGAAAAGACAAATGCAAATATAAAGACTAGACCGACGAAGTGCAACTCAAAGGACTCACTTCCGCCTAGCAAACGCCAACAACCTGCAACTAAAAGTGTAAATGAGGGGTCAGTCAACTTGACCGAGTGAGGGGGCTAACGCACACCCACGTTATATATATAAGGAGCACAACACATATCAAAAGGGTGGACTCATGAACCGGGAATAGGTGTTGCATACCAAAGCGTTTCAAAGCAAAACCCAAATATATATATATATATATCCTTAGAAAACATTTTCAAAACTCTATCCCGATTCATGATTCCCATAACATATCATACCATATGCTCGGTGAGTACGAGCTTCCAACCTCAACTCCTCATATCATAACAAAACAGAAATATCATACCAACCTCAACTCCGGGTGACGGTAGGGTTGTGCGACCCTAACCATCCATACAGTCGAGGGGAGTGCTGATGCTACTCAAACCCTCAGGACTCCATTTCCCAACCAACCTCCTAGTGGGTCCCGGTAGATCCTCTTCATACAGATGGAGACTACGCACAGGTATAACCCCGACGGCCCGATACCGTCCCGGGGGCTCCTTACCCATAGCTCCTGGGCCCCATAACAGAACATAACATAACATATACCAACTTTCATGGCAATCTCGCTACATAATCATAATATAACATAACTTTCCGAAATAGCTTACATATGCCTTCATACTTAATTTCCAAAACTAAAGTTATCTCATAAGGTCATAATCATATCATATCCAACACATATTTAATCGTATATATATATTATATAATCGCATGCGGGGATTGAAATCATCATATTGGGGTCATAGGTCATTTAACTATACAAAATCCTAAACCTCACCTCGTGAAAGTAGAGTCTGAGAGTGTGAAGGGCCAAAACACTCTAAACCTCTGGCCCACCGGCACCACCAAACTCTGTGACAAGACATACAGAAGCCCAGACTTAGACTCTATATGAACCAAACAAGACGCACGGCGTTGTTCAACATGATCGTGGTTATGGATAAGTGTTCATGTTGTGGTTGGATAAGGTGTCATGGTCATTCAAGGCATATCAATGCTCAACAAGGTCATATTTACAAGCAACCAACACGTAATTCCATATCCAAAGATACAAGATCAATTTAGGAAGTCAATGTATTCACAAAATGCATATTAAATCATCCAATGTCACAGGGTTCAATTATAATATTACAATTAAGCATCAAGTTCATGTCGAGTTATAAAGTGCATAAGTAAGAGCAACTTGATCATATAAACATACAAAGTTCTTGTACGTAGATGGCATGCTTGATACAAATAAAGAGTGCATTTAATTCACTTAAGATCATACTTTACAACTTCACAACATGTTTGGTACACAAGCTCAAGTCACATTCATAGTTTCATAAATATTACACTTACATCCCCTAAGTCATTTATAAAAATTTAGAATTATTACACATACATCCCCTTAGTTGATTACTAAGCATAATTGTTCGTTTAAGGTGTTTATACAATTATTCAACTATGAATTAATTACTTACAAACATGACAATTATCAATTTATCGTAATTCATAATATACCATTTTCGAGTAGTAAGAGTAAATCAAGATATTACACTTCTAACTCCTATCATGCATCAAGTCTCAAGTTGTTCAAGCATCTTTCATGTATCTAAATTTATATTTGAAACACAATTTACAACAAACATAACATTGAGAACGTCTCAAATCCATATAGAGAAATCACAACATGTTCGTTCTTCTAAAACATCATTCAAGTTCATTTAGTCACATAAGAGATTAGTTTCTATGTATTACACTAACACCCCTTCATATCTAAACACATAGCATAAATTCATCACATCGGGATTCAAATTGTAAATCGAAACATTCATGCATATCACAATCCATTCAATACATGTTTTCATATATGATTGGAATACATCTCGATCAACAAACCAACAATAACCAATTTATTTGCATTTAAAACAATTAATTCAAATAATCACAATTACGCAAAATAATTTGTAATAAATAGATCGAGTGTCCGATTAACGAACGGAAGGTGGCGTTGAACTCACCACAACGAGACGAACATTCTGACCAGACGCCGCCGGAATGCCACCACTGTAGCTGCCGGGATTTGCCCGGGCCGCCCCTGAAGATAGCCGGAAAAATCCCGAAAAATCATTCCTGAATGAAGTCTTCGTGCCCGTTCCGAATCCTCGATCAATTTCTGGAAATTCCAAGTCAATCTCCTCAAATTTCAGATCTACGAACACGAAAACCCTAAATCTTCAAACTCAAATTACTTCCAAACCGGTGAACCAAAATGCGATCCGTAAAAGCCATTGTCTTACCCATGACGAGCTCTTGGAAAGCCCTAAGGTAGCTCGCCGAAAAAATCCTCGGAGCTAGCGCCGCCGTTGCACCGCCACTATGCCGCCGCGATCCGCAGCCAAACCACCGAATCTGGAGTAGCGTGATCACAGGCCACTAGTTCTCGTCGTTCTAAACAACTTTCGTGAAGAGCGCGAGACCAAAAGATGGCCGGAAAAGGCCCTCGTTGGCCGCCGAAGTTTTTGCCGCAGCCCACGTCGCCGGAACCACCACCTACGGCCAAGATCTGGTGAAATTGATGCCGGAAATGGACTCAGGAGGTCGAAAAACCTTGGGAACCATCAAGCCCAGTCGAAAAACCCCGCCGGAAGGCGGTGAAACCCGCCGCTACAGTAACGATTGTCGCCGCCGCGAGCTTCAGGGGGCGCGTGTGGCGCCGTCGCGGCCCGGATGGCCGCGCCACCGACGTCAGACGCTGCGCCGGGAAGTCCTCTTTCTAGGCATGTGGTGCGTGTAACAAGGAGATGGCCGGAAACCGCCGCGAAGGCTGGCGAAGTGGCGGCGGTCTGACAGCTCCGCCGCTACTACTGAAATCCGACCATAACTCCGCCACCGTTCTTTGTTAGGCCATGAAATTGGTACTCTTGTGTCGTTCTCGCCGAGATAATCGAAATGGATTATTCGTTTGTTGAATTCCATCGAGAAACGATCGAGTTATGGGCTCGTAACCGAAGCCGCGCATAGTGACCCCCGGGAGAGAGAGAGTGGGAGAGGAGAGAGAGAGAGAGAAAAGGGATTGGGAGAAATGTATCTTGTGTACAAGCTATATACTACAGGGTATCCTTATCGCGTAGCAAAGTGAAATATCGCATACAAATAATCGTAAATAAAATTGGCAAAGTTACGAATAAACATTCAAGCTCCGAATTAATTTTACAAATTAAAATGAAAGAGATAGATTTACCAATTAGAGTTTAATTCAATTTAATTTTAGAAACCTTTCGTACAATTTAACGACATTTCGTAAGCACATGATTGACAATTAATCTCAAGGAATTCAAGTAAACCGAAATTAAACAAGTTATGTAACATGATGGATTTAAAATCAACTTGACAATTATTTCATGGAATAAATTTGAATTAAATCAAATTAGACAGTTAGGGTGAAATATGCGCGTAATTAATCAAGTTGACAATTAATCTTAAAATAATTCGAATGATCACATATTAAATTGGATTTACATTTAATCACATAATTCAAGAACTCTTAAATTAAACACACACAAGTGTAGAGACTTACTTGTTAATACCATCAGGACACCCTTCGAGAATACGGGGTGTCACAACCTTCCCCCCTTAAGAGAACCTGGTCCCCAGGTTCCACTGCAAAAATGTAGATCCTCGAGTTGTAGTGCTCCAACCCTTCTCCCGAACTCGTGCAAGATCATAACTCTAATCGTGAGGCTTACTCCTATCATCGACACCGAACGTCCTTTATGATGTCTTGTTATCGTCGAGGTCCCTGCGAGTACTTGATCCGCTAGTTGTTTCGAACTCAGACGGTCATTCTCATGATCGGATAGCTGCAACTACACCCAACCTCGATGTCGTCTCCGATGCACCACTTGCTACCCGTAGTCAAATCAACGCGTAACGCAACCACAACAAATAAGAGAGAATCCCATCTCTCAGCACGTAAGTGAGAGAGCCCCGTCCCTCATCACCCATAAGAGAGAGAACCCCGTCTCTCAAGCACATAATTGAGAGAACCCCGTCTCTCAACTTAAGTCGGGCAGATTCCAACATCTCCCAACATTCTAGTTTGAGAAAATCCAGCATTGCTCAAACCCCTAGATTCAAGAGAATCCAGCATCTCCGAATATCTAAGTACAAGAGAATCCAACATCTCTCGTGCATAAAACTTAGAAAGAATCCAGCATCTTTCTACCACATAAATAGAGAGAATCCTACATCTCTCCAACACGTAAAAAGAGGGAACCTAAGGTCTCTCTTACACATAAATCCACTGATCAGTTATTCATACATACACACATCAAAGTAACACTTGACAAAAAGTATGTGATGCATGTTTGGTGTACCTTGTACAATTGATATCGGTGTCCCTTGTGTATAGATTCAACGCTCATACCTCAACTCAAGGGGGATATCGCGATGGAGTCCCTGTGAAACATGGTTACAGTATGTATGTATGTTATATGAGAAGTTAGTGAGCAATCAAGAGAGTTTTTAAATCACATAGGCACGCATAGTTCACATAAGTACATAACTCATTCATTCCAGCACAGTTCATAAAAAGTAGAAATTTCAAGTTACAAATACTAGATCAGGTATCCAAGTTATCACAATTAAAATAGTAGTAGTCATCAACCACATCAAGTAAAACAAGGTAAGAGTATTTAAACGATGGATGTATGCAAATGCCATGAATGCTTGGCGTACCGTTAACCGAAGCATAACAATCTTTACAAGAAAGTCGAGATGAAGCAGTGGGAGTTGATTAAGCCGGTAATGATGCAGCCCTCGTCATCTGAACTTCTTTGTCTTGAGTCTTTTCATAAAGTGGTAACTTAGCAAAGCTCGTTTATCACCAAACCCCTTACTAGACCGTAATCTTTGCTCAACTAGAATCATCTTCAGTTTCTCCCAAGATGTAACGCCCCCACCCGTACCAGAACAAGAGGAGAGCGGCGTCTCAACCCCCGCACTGAAGCACCTCTCAAGTAATAGTGTGAGCCATCACTCAAGAAATACTCCAGCGAACGGCTATCTATCAGAACTATACATGTACAACGATGTGTCTATGCAGCGGAAAATCAGAGTATTTTAAAACTTTTCAAAACATGTGCGTGATGGCATGTAACAAGCAAGAACATATCGATCGTGTAAGAGAGACTCGGCATATCAGAACATATAACATATTCACATATAAGTACCGATACAGCATAGTTCAAAATATCGGTAACAGAGTAGCAGGATGAGTATAACAAAGATACTCAAGTATTCAGAAACAAAAGTAATGCAGCCATAAAACATATGCAGGACGCAAAAGAGGAAGTAATACTAAGTCCTGACTGAAACAAAAATGACAATCTAGAGCTTCAAGATACCTCTAGACTGCGGCTGCAAGACCTGAAACCACGAGGCAAGAAAACGGGAGAGGTATTAGTCAAAAGGACTAAGTGATGGAATACTTTAAAGAAAGTACTGAATTAAAGAACTTGAAGTAAAGTTCGAAACTGTTAAATGCAATGCTTTGAAGAAGAACTTGAAACAAGTTCGATTGATAAAACTCTTTGAATGCGATGCTGTAAAAGAATGCACGTTATAAAACATTTTCATGAATGCTATCACACGCGCACACATATGCTGTTGATGGTTCATAGTTCTTTCATAAAACGGGATAAGGGTAAAGTGAACTTTTCCAGATATGAACCATCCTTTATGAAACAGAATTTTGCCCGCAAGCTAGGCTCCTCCATCCTTACTCCAGAAAACATGATTTGGTTGAGCATCGGACCAGGATCAACAATAATTCCACGTATAGAGGTATACGTGTGAAACTGTATGCTCCTCCATCCTTACTCCAGAGTACCACTCCAGTATGCTAACAATAACATGTGAAACTGTAACTGTAACATATGATGCTGTCTGTAAAATATATGATTCTGTCTGAAAACATGTGATTCTGTCTGTAAACATGTGATTCTGTCTGTAAACTGTACTTTGAAAACATATGCAAAACATGTAACTGTCTTTGAACAAGAATGCAGAACTTTGGAAAACATGTGCTGTAGATCAAGGTATACTATTAAAGTATGAATGATCCTTTCAAGAGAATGTCCCCATAAAAGGGATAGTTCAAAACGAGGTTTAGCTTTGAATTTCAAAACATATGATACGATAGTGTAATCGTGGTTCCAGTTGGAAAACATTTATAACTTCAACTCACCTAATAGTAACAAAAGGCAGGTAGACAGATTATGCGGTGCCCTGGGGATCCCAGTGCTCAACTTTAACTCCTGTAGGTGGTGTACTAGAGTGAGCTTAAGAACTAAGACCCACTACAACCAAGATGCATATGAAATGCATGAAACAATGAACAAGGAACATGTAAAGAACATGTAACACAAGAGAGTAATACCATTTAAGGTATTCAAGAAAAGTAACACACAAAGGAATACGTCAAAGTGAGTTACTCTTAACGTTAGACTATGATCTTACTATAACCGAGTAAGCTTTAGTCAAATTATGAATCCTATCGCAAACCTTAGGTTAAGAAACAAGTCCACGAAAGAAAAACACATTTTAGACCTTGGATATGGAAACCCTAAGTGCAAATGTCTATTAAGAAAGCACAAGTTTTAATTCATTTTTACTATTCAAAAGCACTATTCAAAAGTACTATTCAAGATTACCATTCACATGTTACTATTCACATGTCGGGTCAAAGGGTCGGGTCAAACCCTTACTATACACACACCCACACACACACGGTACACACACACACCATGCACGAACACACACACACACACGGCATGCACACACACACACACACCCTAATTAAATTATGATCTTGATTATAACCTATAGTTTCAAGTTCATGTTAATATAATCAAGTGTGATCTAGGTTAAAGGTATAACCTATAGTTAAGAGATCCAATTAAGGCATAAGATCAAGTTATGAAACACTATTCTATCTTAGGTTATAACATGTGACACTATTAAAGTGTATAACATATGATCAAGGCACTAATCCATTAATCCAAATCATACCATAAGCTCAATTCATAATTCAAGAAGCATATAACAATGTGACAACATGTCACAACATATATCATATCATATCATATCATATATCATGAAACTTTAGGCATGTAACATGTAACAATTTAATTCCAATATCAACATGTAACAAGTTGTGACATAATTAATTGTAAGTCACTATTCGATTAACTAGCATGCATGAACATAATTCAAATTCCATAATCATGCATCAATTCTCATAATATAACAATCATATCACATGATCATAGCATATACTAGAGCAATTGATAACATATTCAAGCATATACTAAACAATTAAAACATATAAACAACTATCAAAACATATCATGAAAACTATAAAATAAAGGCATAAAATAAAATCCTATATGGCTTAGGGAAGACCCTAAGACCCAACCTAAACATAATATAAACATACCATAACATAAAAACATAAACTAACTAAACATAACATAAAAATAAAGCAACTAACCTAGCAAAGGGGAGGGGAGGCCGACGGTCAAAAGGGAAAGGAGGGAGAGAGGAGTGCTTGTTAACACAAGACTTTGAGCAAGGAATGAAATGCCATGAGCCCTCTATTTATAGCTGAAGAGAAGCCCCTCACCTTGGAAATAAAATGTGGAGAAGGGTATGAGAGCAAAATGGGATAGCTTCTCTTGGAAGCTTTAGGCGTATGAAGCTAAAAATGGGGCTGCTGGGGGTATTTCTGTAATTTCGTCCCCCAAGGCTCGAGGATAAGTGGCTGGAAGTATAACCATTCCGACGGCAAGAAAATTAGCTTCGAAACGCATATTCATTCGTCGAAATCGGATTTACCGTTTGAATGATACATTAGTTTTAATGAATAAAAGTTTTGAGCTCGAAACTCAACACGAGTGAAAAACGACTTTCTAGAATGATTTTCAAGTCCGGATTGTTTCCAAAATTCAAGAAATAAATCGAGAAGCGTTTTGAGTCCAAAATCGACTGTAAAACGTTTTACCGTTAAAAAGTTAAAAACGTAGAGTGAATAGTGAATCCTCACGTACGAACGTACGCTTCAAAATTTCAAGCTAGGGTTTGAATCAAGAGTTGTAAAACATTTCAAAAATCTTGAAATAGCTCAAGTAATGCAAATCCGAAGAGAAAACATTTTCCGAATGAAAACCGTTCGAAAAAGGAATAGTGAACTAGGGTTTTCGAAAACGTTTTCAGTAAAACAAAGTTCCAGAATAGATTTCCAAGCCAAGAATGATTTCAAAAGATTCGTCTCGACTCAAGGATCGATTCGACTGTAAACTTGGGTAGGAAAGGTATCAGAATCAAAAGCTCATTTTCTGATGAATAGTAACTTTGGTCGGTAAGTTCCAAAAATACCCTTGTGGTTCAAGAAAGACTCTGTGAGCTTCGGGAAACAAGTTCAAACGATTGGGAAACATGTGTGATGAACCTCTAGGGTTCGAGTAGCAATAAGAACAAGGTAGGCTCGGGTTATGAATAGTAAACTGTATCAAAGGTCAAGAATTCCCCCTTACAACATGGCAGATCATAGACGAGCACAAAGTTCATGTAAGAATGCAATGCATGATGATTCAAAAAGTTGGATCACGGTCTATAAACGCTTTACCACTGCCTTAACTTACTGTTTTCATCCAGGCCCTGTTTTGGGCTGTTACAATCAGCACTCCTTAAAGAGAATCTGTCCTCAGATTCTTCCGCTGTAACTGCAAACAACTCAGGGTGATGCTTCTGCATTTTCTCTTCTGTCTCCCAGGTTGCCTCTTCTGTCTCATGTCCCTTCCAAAGGACTTTAACTAAAGGAATTTTTCTATTCCTCAGCTCTTGAAACTTCCTGTCTAGAATCTTAGCGGGCTTCAAAACATAAGTCAGATCCGGTTCCAACGGTATCTCCTCTACCGGCACAACCTCTGTCTCATCCGAGAAACACTTGCGAAGCTGAGATACATGAAATACGTTATGGATTCCTGTTAGACCTACAGGCAAATCCAATCTATAAGCAGTCGATCCGTCTCTCTCTAGTATCTCATACGGTCCAACATATCTCGGGTTTAACTTTCCACCTTTCCCAATTCGGGAAAACCCTTTTCTTGGCGATGCCTTCAGAAATACCTTTTCGCCCACTGCGAATTCCAAATCCCTTCTTCGTCGATCAGCATAACTCTTCTGCCTGTCCTGGGCAGCTTTCATTCTCTGGCGAATGATCTGAATCTTTTCTGTCGCTTCTCTTATCCATTTAGCTGAAGTCACTCTGATCGGTCCTTCCTCAGTACATCTTGCTTCATCCAAATCCCAGTATAATGGGGATCTACATTTCCTTCCATACAGAGCTTCATATGGAGCAGCTTTAATAGAAGCTTGATAACTATTATTGTATGCAAACTCCACAAGAGGTAAACAATCTTTCCAACTTTCCTGGAAGTCCAAAGCGCAAGCTCTTAGCATATCTTCCAAGTATTTGATCATCCTTTCTGATTGTCCATCCGTCTGAGGATGCGCTGCAGTACTGAAGTTCAACTTTGTTCCCATCAAAGTCTGAATTTCTTTCCACAATTGCGACGTGAATTTCGGATCTCTGTCCAAGACTATACTGTTCGGGAGTCCATGTAGTCTAACAATCTCTTGTTCATACAGCTTTGCCAACGTGCTGACCTTATCCGTTGTCTTTACTGGCAAAAAGTGCGCTGACTTTGTCAATCGATCAATGATCACCCAGATACTATCTTGTCCTCCTCTAACATTGGGTAATCCAGTGACAAAATCCATCGTGATTTGCTCCCATTTCCATGTCGGAATCGGTAATGGTTGCAACTTCCCACTCGGCTTCTGGTGCTCAGCTTTAACTTTCTGACAAGTTAAGCACTTTTTGACATAGTTGGCTATGTCTCTCTTCATTCCGTTCCACCGGAAATGCGTCTTAACATCTTGATACATCTTAGTACCTCCGGGATGTATCGTGTACTTAGTCTTGTGCGCTTCGTCGAGAATCTCTTTCCTCAAAACAGTTGGTACACATACTCGACCTTTGTAACTCAATATTCCATGTTCATCAACCTTGAACTTGGTCTCATCATCTTTCTCCTTCGATTCGAGACATTTCTTAATCCACTCGTCGTTCTTCTATGCTTCCAGCACTTGTTCTTTCAAAGGTGATATCATCACAACATTCGCGACTCGAGCTTTAGTTATCGCCTCCATTCTTTCTCTTTTATCAATCTCGGGGTTGGTAGAAATCTGTGCCAAACGAACTTTCCTGCTTAGAGCATCTGCTACAACATTCGCCTTTCCTGGATGGTACTGAATAATGCAATCGTAGTCCTCCAGAAATTCCATCCATCTCCTTTGTCGCATATTCAACTCCTTCTGAGTGAATAGATATCGCAGGCTCTTATGATCAGTAAAGATCTCAAACGTAACTCCATACAGGTAATGTCTCCACTTTCCAAGAGCAAAAATTATCGCGGCTAACTCCAAATCATGTGTCGGGTAGTTAACTTCATGCGTTTTGAGTTTCCTTGATGCATACATAATCACCTTTCCATTCTGCATCAAAACTCCTCCTAGTCCTTCTTTCGAAGCATCGGTGTAGACTGTGTATCCTTCTTTTCCTTCTGGTAATGCTAACACGGGTGCAGTTGTTAGCATCTCCTTCAATCTTTGAAAACTTTGCTCACACTTCTCCGTCCATTCAAACTTCCCTTATTTCTTTGTCAACTTAGTGAGAGGTGTAGCTTTCTTCGAGAAATCTTGGACAAACCTCCGGTAGTAACCAGCTAATCCCAGAAAACTCCTCACTTCTGAAGGATTCTTCGGTGATTTCCCATCCATGATTGTTTCGATCTTTGAGGGATCTACTTCGATTCCAGATCCTGATATGATGTGTCCGAGAAACGTAACTCTCTCAAGCCAGAGCTCACATTTACTGAACTTTGCATATAGCTTGTGATCCAGCAAAGTGCGTAACACGATTCGAAGATGTTCAGCATGTTCCTCCGGTGTCTTCGAAAATACCAAAATGTCATCGATGAAGATCACTACAAACTTGTCAAGAAACGACTTGAATATACGGTGCATCATATCCATGAATGCAGCTGGTGCGTTTGTCAAACCAAACGGCATTACTACAAACTCATAATGTCCGTATTGGCTGTTGAAAGCAGTCTTAGGAATATCTGCTTCCCTGATCTTCAATTGATAATACCCTTGTCTAAGATCTAACTTGGAGTAGACCTTTGATCCTTGTTGTATGTCGAACAGCTCTTCGATATGAGGGAGAGGATATTTATTCTTGATTGTCATCCTGTTCAGCTCCCGATAGTCAATGCATAAATGCAATGATCCATCTTTCTTCTTAACGAAAAGCACAGGCGCTCCCCACGGCGAGGTGCTCGGTCGAACATATCCTGACTCAATCAACTCGTCCAATTGCTTTCTCAGTTCATCCAATTCAGATGGAGCCATTCTATAAGGTGTCTTCGAGTACGGCTCAGCTCCTGATATCGTCTCGATCGTAAACTCCAACTCTCGGTCAGGAGGTAACGAATCCAAATGCTCAGGAAACACATCTAAGAATTCATTCACCACTTCCACTTCTTCGATCTTAAGTTGATCTTTCGGTCTATTCAAAAGCTCCTTTCTGAATCAACTTCTTAGCTTCCATCGAAGAAATCACTGATAACTTCTCAACTTTCCCTTCTGATGTCCCACTTTCATCTTCTTCCAAGATGAACTCTTTCTTGTAACAATCCAACTTAGCTCAGTACTTAGACAACGAATCCATACCAAGTATAACATCGTATCTTGTCATCGGCAACTCAATAAGATCCGTTGGGTAACAACGGGTACCAATACATATAGGGCAGCGTTTATATACTTGATCCGTAACAAGGCAAGTTCCAAAAGGAGAACTCACTTCAAATTTATATGGCAAGTATTCAAGCGAAACTGTAAATGCGCACATAATTTAGAAGCAACAAATGAATGCGTGGCACCAGGGTCATACAAGACCTTAACTGGCGTGTTAAGAATGTACACAATACCTTCCACAACAGACTAAGGATCAACCTCCTCCTTACCATCCAAAGCATAAGCTCTGCCTTTGACCACCGGTTTGTTCGTCGTACCCACCACTCCTTTTCCTTTATCATGGACCCCAAATCTCCTGATCTTGTGCGGGCAACTATCCATCTGGTGATCAGGGGAACCACACGCGAAACACTGTCCAGCTTTCTTGCGACAGTTCTCCTCAGTGTGTCCCGTTCGGCAACGATATCGGCAAACAATTTCCTCTGGACCTGGCTGAGGTGCTCTCTGCTGTTGTGGCGCCCTCTAGTACTGCTGTGGCGCTTTCTGCTTCTGTGGTTGCTATTTCGGTGGAGCGTTCTGTTGCTGACGCTGTGGTGTTACCATTGGCCTCTTTCCAGTTCCTTGGGGAAAAGATCCGGAAGGTCGCTTATTACCTTGATAAGGCTTAGGGTTAGAAGGTCCTTGTCGTGCAGTAGTTATCTTGATCTCCTTGTGTGCAGCTTCAACCCTTAGCGCTCTATCAACAGCCTGGTTGTAGGTCTCAATGTCCAAAGAAGCAAGTGCCATCCGAAGTTCGGGCTTCAGTCCATCAATAAACCTCTTGGTCTTGCGACGCTCATCAGTCAGAATATGAGGCGCATACTTGATCAGCCTCACAAACCTAGCCTCATACTCCATCACATTCATAGTTCCCTGAACCAGACTCATGAACTCAGCCTCTCGTGCATCACGAGTCACTTGAGGCGTATACTTCTGCTGAAACTCTCTGATAAACTCATCCCAACTTCCTTCAACGTTATTCTCAATCCACATGTGCTGAACGTGCTTCCACCAATTGTATGCAGCTCCTTCCATAAGAAAAGTAGCATATCGAACTCGTTCACGATCCTCTGGGTAGATCTCCATAGCCTCGAAAATCTTCTCAAGACTAGTAATCCAATTCTCAGCGTTTAGGTCGTTCGGTTCTCCATAGAACTTAGGCGGATTCATCCTCAGAAACTTCTCCAATGACCTTTCATTAGGAGGGTTATCTCTCGGTGCACAAGCCCTCATAAATTGTCGTAGCACATCCCTTAATTCCGGAGTTCCTTCCCGTTCCGGGGGTGGCGTGACATCTCTTTGGGGTGGCAGTGGTGGTACACGATTCCGGGGTGCTCTTCTCGGTGGCATGTTGTTACTGAATTCATAAGCATTCAGATACATATATTCGATGCATGACGTATAATGATTCACAGAATCCGTAAACACGTATTCACATTCTCACGTAGTCACACATAAGTATGAGAACAACACATTCCCATAACAACATGTCAGCAAAGATTCAAGATCTCCAAACATATCATATAATCAGAAACAATTGTCAAACAACATATAAACGGGAACAGAAGCTCGGGTAACATATCAACATATCAGAAACATGTATAACATATCCCAAAACATGATCAACATGTAAAACGGGAACAGAATGTGTACTGTCATAACAACAAGAATTGTAACATGATCAACATATCCAGAAGCGTATTCAACATATCAAGAATAATAGCATGCTAACAATAAATGAAATGGCATGATCCTATCAACGGTCCTAATGGTATCTTGAACCAACTCTAAGACTCATGCAATGACAGTTATGGAAAGCAGTAAACAGATATCCAACATAAAGCCGAAAGTGTTATAACTGTGCAAGGTTTAGTAAAATTTACTACAGGCCACATGTTAACAGTATTAATTCAAAATGGGGAGGACCCGATACTATCGAGTTGACTCCCTTACAGGCCTTACCAATCCGTCCAACCCTGCTGAAAATAACCTAGTAGGTACCAAGTCATCTGAACCGTCATCCGTGGTGCCAAAAGTCGGGGATCATCTACCATAGCTATACATCCCCTCATCCAAAAGTCAGTCCTGAACTGTCCCGGCTATACGTCCGCCATCCATAGATAGATATATATGCATCAGTACTATATACAAAAATCTCCCATCAGCAATCAACCCTGATAACTGTGGTCCAAAGAACCCCTGGTGGTGTCATCAGAAACAGCAACGACCTCACCCTGTCCGTGTCCTGCTGGCTCATCTTCGCCATCATCATCATCATCAGACCCTCCATCGCCTCCATCAGACTGATCCTGCATAGGCTCGGGCTCCTGAGAGGCCTGACTGACATCCTGACCCTCGACCTCCTCAACTGTCTGCTCATCGGATAAGTGATAGGTATCATACAGGCGAGCTCTCACGCGGGCACGGTAGTGCTGGTGACGCTCCATAGAGGTGTCGCGATCGATAGTCATCTGCATAAGATCTGTCTCCAGCTCAGCAATACGAGCAGCCCTCTGATCAGCAATATGAGTCATCTCTGCAGCATGCTCACGAGCGATGTCCCTATCAATCTGGTACTGTAGTGACTGATCCAGATGGCGCATAGACTCCAACCTGACCTCACGGGTCCTCTGATACTCCTGAAAGTAACCATCTCTCTCAGACTCGAGATAGTGCACAACTCTGATAGGATAGGAATACCCAGGTCTTCCACTGTTCCTATACCTGCGCCAGGTATAGAAACGAGTGCCTCCACGGCGAGAAACTGCCACCGTACGCGGGGCCTCAAACTGCTCAAAGAAAGCCTCATCCATCTGCTGATTAGGATCCTGGTGTGGCTGAACTGCCATAGCTATACAGAAGATACCACATATATGAAATCCAGATACAGAACCATGTAATCCCCAAATATCCTGTCTCGATGCAATATGAGAATGATCCTGGATGCAATGCGTGAACAATCCATGATGCAACATGAGAGCAATCTAGGTTAAGTCTCTTCTTACTTAACTCGATGCTCTGATACCACCTCAGAGCTGTAACGCCCCCACCCGTACCAGAACAAGAGGAGAGCGGCGTCTCAACCCCCGCACTGAAGCACCTCTCAAGTAATGGTGTGAGCCATCACTCAAGAAATACTCCAGCGAACGGCTATCTATCAGAACTATACATGTACAACGATGTGGCTATGCAGCGGAAAATCAGAGTATTTTAAAACTTTTCAAAACATGTGCGTGATGGCATGTAACAAGCAAGAACATATCGATCGTGTAAGAGAGACTCGTCATATCAGAACATATAACATATTCACATATAAGTACCGATACAGCAGAGTTCAAAATATCGGTAACAGAGTAGCAGGATGAGTATAACAAAGATACTCAAGTATTCAGAAACAAAAGTAATGCAGCCATAAAACATATGCAGGACGCAAAAGAGGAAGTAATACTAAGTCCTGACTGAAACAAAAATGACAATCTAGAGCAACAAGATACCTCTAGACTGCGGCTACAAGACCTGAAACCACGAGGCAAGAAAACGGGAGAGGTATTAGTCAAAAGGACTAAGTGAGGGAATACTTTAAAGAAAGTACTGAATTAAAGAACTTGAAGTAAAGTTCGAAACTGTTAATTGCAATGCTTTAAAGAAGAACTCGAAACAAGTTCGGTTGATAAAACTCTTTGAATGTGATGTTGTAAAAGGATGCACGTTAAAACATTTTCATGAATGCTATCACACGCGCACACAAATGCTGTTGATGGTTCATAATTCTTTCATAAAACGGGATAAGGGTAAAGTGAACTTTTCCAGATATGAACCATCCTTTATGAAACAGAATTTTGCCCGCAAGCTAGGCTCCTCCATCCTTACTCAAGAAAAACATGATTCGGTAGAGCATCGGACTAGGATCAATGATAATTCCACGTTTAGTAGAGTATCGGACCAAGATCAACAATAACCCCACATATAGTAGAGCATCGGACCAAGGTCAACAACAACTCCGCACATAGTAGACTATCGGACCAAGTTCAACAACAACTCTTACCAACGCATACAAACAGGCACCATCCTCCACCGGTTGTCACTTCGGGTAGCTAGCCCTAGGCGACCTGTAAACATGTAATGGGAACAGATTTGCTGTCCGTTCCCAGACAGATTGTCCTGACTTAACAAACCTCCTGTTAAAAGTCGGTGTCAATTGTCTAAGTGTGGCGGCCGGTATTGGTGATGTCGTTGGCGCTCACCTCCCGAGCATCACCTCCACACATAACCGCCGGGCCCAAACTGTAAACTGTATGCTTGCATTTAAGATTTAGCAGTGACCAGAGTACCACTCCAGTATGCTAACAATAACATGTGCAACTGTAACTGTAACATATGATGTTGTCTGTAAAACATATGATTCTGTCTGAAAACATGTGATTCTGTCTGTAAACATGTGATTCTGTCTGTAAACTGTACTTTGAAAACATATGCAAAACATGTAACTATCTTTGAACAAGAATGCAGAACTTTCGAAAACATGTGCTGTAGATCAAGGTATACTATTAAAGTATGAATGATCCTTTCAAGAGAATGTCCCGATAAAAGGGATAGTTCAAAACGAGGTTTAGCTTTAAATTTCAAAACATATGATACAATAGTATAATCGTGGTTCCAGTTGGAAAACATTTATAACTTCAACTCACCTAATAGTAACAAAAGGCAGGTAGACAGATTATGCGGTGCCCTGGGGATCCCAGTGCTCAACTTTAACTCCTGTAGGTGGTGTACTAGAGTGAGCTTAAGAACTAAGACCCACTACAACCAAGATGCATATGAAATGCATGAAACAATGAACAAGGAACATGTAAAGAACATGTAACACAAGAGAGTAATACCATTTAAGGTATTCAAGAAAAGTAACACACAAAGGAATACGTCAAAGTGAGTTACTCTTAACGTTAGACTATGATCTTACTATAACCGAGTAAGCTTTAGTCAAATTATGAATCCTATCGCAAACCTTAGGTTAAGAAACAAGTCCACGAAAGAAAACACATTTTAGACCCTGGATATGGAAACCCTAGGTGCAAATGTCTATTAAGAAAGCACAAGTTTTAATTCATTTTTACTATTCAAAAGCACTATTCAAAAGTACTATTCAAGATTACTATTCACATGTTACTATTCACATGTCGGGTCAAAGGGTCAGGTCAAACCCTTACTATACACACACCCACTCACACACGGTACACACACACACCATGCACGAACACACACACACACACGGCATGCACACACACACACACCCTAATTAAATTATGATCTTGATTATAACCTATAGTTTCAAGTTCATGTTAATATAATCAAGTGTGATCTAGGTTAAAGGTATAACCTATAGTTAAGAGATCCAATTAAGGCATAAGATCAAGTTATGAAACACTATTCTATCTTATGTTATAACATGTGACACTATTAAAGTGTATAACATATGATCAAGGCACTAATCCATTAATCCAAATCATACCATAAGCTCAATTCATAATTCAAGAAGCATATAACAATGTGACAACATGTCACAACATATATCATATCATATCATATCATATATCATGAAACTTTAGGCATGTAACATGTAACAATTTAATTCCAATATCAACATGTAACAAGTTGTGACATAATTAATTGTAAGTCACTATTCGATTAACTAGCATGCATGAACATAATTCAAATTCCATAATCATGCATCAATTCTCATAATATAACAATCATATCACATGATCATAGCATATACTAGAGCAATTGATAACATATTCAAGCATATACTAAACAATTAAAACATATAAACAACTATCAAAACATATCATGAAAACTATATAACAAAGGCATAAAATAAAATCCTATATGGCTTAGGGAAGACCCTAAGACCCAACCTAAACATAATATAAACATACCATAACATAAAAACATAAACTAACTAAACATAACGTAAAAATAAAGCAACTAACCTAGCAAATGGGAGGGGAGGCCGACGGTCAAGAGGGAAAGGAGGGAGAGAGGAGTGCTTGTTAACACAAGACTTTGAGCAAGGAATGAAATGCCATGAGCCCTCTATTTATAGTTGAAGAGAAGCCCCTCACCTTGGAAATAAAATGTGGAGAAAGGTATGAGAGCAAAATGGGATAGCTTCTCTTGGAAGCTTTAGGCATATGAAGCTAAAAATGGGGCTGCTGGGGGTATTTCTGTAATTTCGTCCCCCAAGGCTCGAGGATAAGTGTCTGGAAGTATAACCATTCCGACGGCAAGAAAATTAGCTTCGAAACGCATATTCATTCGTCGAAATCGGATTTACCGTTTGAAAGATACATTAGTTTTAATGAATAAAAGTTTTGAGCTCGAAACTCAACGCGAGTGAAAAACGACTTTCTAGAATGATTTTCAAGTCCGGATTGTTTCCAAAATTCAAGAAATAAATCGAGAAGCGTTTTGAGTCCAAAATCGACTATAAAACGTTTTACCGTTAAAAAGTTGAAAACGTAGAGTGAATAGTGAATCCTCACGTACGAACGTACGCTTCAAAATTTTAAGCTAGGGTTTGAATCAAGAGTTTTAAAACATTTCAAAAATCTTGAAATAGCTCAAGTAATCCAAATCCGAAGAGAAAACATTTTCCGAATGAAAACCGTTCGAAAAAGGAATAGTGAACTAGGGTTTTCGAAAACGTTTTCAGTAAAACAAAGTTCCAGAATAGATTTCCAAGCCAAGAATGATTTAAAAAGATTCGTCTCGACTCAAGGATCGATTCGACTGTAAACTTGGGTAGGAAAGGTATCAGAATCAAAAGCTCATTTTCTGATGAATAGTAACTTTGGTCGGTAAGTTCCAAAAATACCCTTATGGTTCAAGAAAGACTCTCTGAGCTTCGGGAAACAAGTTCAAACGATTGGGAAACATGTGTGATGAACCTCTAGGGTTCGAGTAGCAATAAGAACAAGGTAGGCTCGGGTTATGAATAGTAAACTGTATCAAAGGTCAAGAATTCCCCCTTACAACATGTCAGATCATATACGAGCACAAAGTTCATGTAAGAATGCAATGCATGATGATTCAAAAAGTTGGATCACGGTCTATAAACGCTTTACCCCTGCCTTAACTTACTGTTTTCATCCAGGCCCTGTTTTGGGCTGTTACACAAGAGTTCTCATTTATGTGTTAAATCTTAGCCTGCTCATCTTCAAGGAGTTGTCCATGATTCGTTTGTCGATTAGATATTCACCTCAGAGTTTCGTTGGTTGATCGTGGTGTTAAGCACTTCCCAAAGCAATCCATGGTATATGGTTCTGAAACTTGGATAAAGTCTTTCTTCATCTAGGTGTTCTATTCCCACATCAGCAATGTCTTCCATCCCATCTTGAAGAAACACCCAAAGAGCTAACAACCAATCTTGCCTTGTCGTTCGTTAACTCTAAACGGCACCAAAAGCTTTAACACTCACCGATGGTTTGTAGTTCGTTGCTTAAGTAACATGGCTACCTATCCACATCCCTTGAACTTGATCGGATCTTATTTGATCGTATACTTCTACATTAACTCGTTTCCATCAACAAGGTGACTACTCCCAAATAAATGAATCATCAAGGCGAAAGCTCATCAAACTCCTTCAAAACGGTTCTACTTGATCAGATTCTCCTCCATTGACTCATTTCCATCCACAAGGTGACTACTTCCAAATAAACAAATCCTCAAGGTGAGAATTCATCAAACTCCATCTTTCAATTGACTTTAAGATAGTAAGTCAACATAGCAAATCTCATTCCTTCAACTCTGAACCTTTTCATGACCATTGATCTTGGTAAAGAATCCTTTCATCTTCGAATTATGGCGTGTTGTCGTTGTAGTACCAATAGGTAGTGTTGACAGAGGGAAATCTCAGTGTTGACTCATAGGGCACCCTGGAATTCAAACACTAAATTCGATGCATGCGTTTTAAAGATGCAAATGAAATGTAACACGTATATCACGTAAATGCACCAATTAGTTGCAATTTATAAAGCACATAAAATAAGATGTTGCATAATCAAAGTCATAATGTGCACACAATCATATAATCACGAAATAATTCATGCCGAAGGATCAAAGTATCAAGTCAAACAAATGCAATGCGTAATTATTCCTATGCCGTACGACCTAGACAGACTCAACACGACTCAAGAGCTCGGTTTTGCAACCTAGAGCTCTGATATCACCTAAGGACGTAACACCCCAAACGGAGGATGCCACATCCCCCGCACTATGACCCAGACCCGGAACATGAAATGAAAGTCCATGCCCGAATCCGAATAAGAGCGAACTGGAGACCAACTCACACACTAGGCTAGGCGGATCTAACTTGACCAAAACTCAGAGTGCGGAAGCAATTAAAACCAATAACAAAAGATAGCGGAAGCATTTAAAACAAAACATGCAAAGCAGGTGACGGGTTCAACTAGCATAGATACCTAATCCCGAATAATAGATCAACAAACATAACAACTGACGGGTTCAACTAGCATAAATCCCTAGTCCCGAATATTAACATAAAGTAATAATCATCAAGTGCCACAAGGGGCCGAATGAGAGTGCCACGCAGGGCTACCGAATAGTAAAGTATAATCTCAAGTCTACGAGTCAAAGCATAAGTAAAGTGTATGAAAAGACAAATGCAAATAGAAAGACTGGACCGACGAAGTGCAACTCAAAGGACTCACTTCCGCCTAGCAAACGCCAAGAACCTGCAACGAAAAGTGTAAATGAGGGGTCAGTCAACTTGACCGAGTTAGGGGGATAACGCACACCCACGTTATATATATAAGGAGCACAACACATATCAAAAGGGTGGACTCATGAACCGGGAATAGGTGTTGCATACCAAAGCATTTCAAAGCAAAACCCAAATATATATATATATATATATATATATATATATATATACTTAGAAAACATTTTCAAAACTCTATTCCGATTCATGATTCCCATAACATATCATACCATATGCTCGGCGAGTACGAGCTTCCAACCTCAACTCCTCATATCATAACAAAACAGAAATATCATACCAACCTCAACTATGGGTGATGGTAGGGTTGCGCGACCCTAACCATCCATATAGTCGAGGGGAGTGCTGATGCTACTCAAACCCTCAGGACTCCATTTCCCAACCAACCTCCTGGTGGGTCCCGGTAGATCGTCTTCATACAGATGGAGACTACGCACAGGTATAACCCCGACGGCGCGATACCGTCCCGGGGGCTCCTTACCCGTAGCTCCTGGGCCCCATAACAGAACAGAACATAACATATACCAACTTTCATGGCAATCTCGCTACATAATCATAACATAACTTAACTTTCCGAAATAGCTTACATATGCCTTCATACTTAATTTCCAAAACTGAAGTTGTCTCATAAGGTCATAATCATATCACATCCAACACATATTTAATCGTATATATATATTATATAATCGCATGCGGGGATTGAAATCATCATATTGGGGTCATAGGTCGTTTAACTATACAAAATCCTAAACCTCACCTCGTGAAAGTAGAGTCTGAGAGTGTGAAGGGCCAAAACACTCTAAACCTCTGGCCCACCAGCACCATCAAACTCTGTGACACGACATGCAGAAGCCCAGACTTAGACTCTATATGAACCAAACAAGACGCACGGCATTGTTCAACATGATCGTGGTTATGCATAAGTGTTCATGTTGTGCTTGGATAAGGTGTTGTGGTCATTCAAGCCATATCCATGCTCAACAAGGTCATATTTACAAGCAACCAACACGTAATTCCATATCCAAAGATGCAAGATCAATTTAGGAAGTCAATGTATTCACAAAATGCATATTAAATCAACCAATGTCACATGGTTCAATTATAATATTAGAATTAAGCATCAAGTTCAGGTCGAGTTATAAAGTGCATAAGTAAGAGCAACTTGATCATATAAACATACAAAGTTGTTGTACGTAGATGGCATGCTTGATACAAATAAAGAGTGCATTTAATTCACTTAAGATCATACTTTACAACTTCACAACATGTTTGGTACACAAGCTCAAGTCACATTCATAGTTTCATAAATATTACACTTACATCCCCTAAGTCATTTATAAAAATTTAGAATTATTACACATACATCCCCTTAGTTGATTACTAAGCATAATTGTTCGTTTAAGGTGTTTATACAATTATTCAACTATGAATTAATTACTTACAAACATGACAATTATCAATTTATCGTAATTCATAATATACCATTTTCGAGTAGTAAGAGTAAATCAAGATATTACAATTCTAACTCCTATCATGCATCAAGTCTCAAGTTGTTCAAGCATCTTTCATGTATCTAAATTTATATTTGAAACACAATTTACAACAAACATAACATTGAGAACGTCTCAAATCCATATGGAGAAATCACAACATGTTCGTTTTTCTAAAACATCATTCAAGTTCATTTAGTCACATAAGAGATTAGTTTCTAAGTATTACACGAACACCCCTTCATATCTAAACACATAGCATAAATTCATCACATCGGGATTCCAATTGTAAATCGAAACATTCATGCATATCACAATCCATTCAATACATGTTTTCATATATGATTGCAATACATCTCAATCAACAAACCAACAATAACCAATTTATTTGCATTTAAAATAATTAATTCAAATAATCATAATTACGCAAAATAATTCGTAATAAATAGATCGAGTGTTCGATTAACGAACGGAAGGTGGCGTTGAACTCACCACAACGAGACGAACATTCTGACCAGACGCCGCAGGAACGCCACCACTGTAGCTGCCGGAATTTGGCCGGGCCGCCGCCGAAGGTCGATGGAAAAATCCCGAAAAATCATTCCTGAATGAAGTCTTCGTGCCCGTTCCGAATCCTCGATCAATTTCTGGAAATTCCAAGTCAATCTCCTCTAATTTTAGATCTATGAACACGAAACTAAATCTTCAAACTCAAATTACTTCCAAACCGGTGAACCAAAATGCAATCCGTAAAAGCCATTGTCTTACCCATGACGAGCTCTTAGAAATCCCTAAGGTAGCTTGCCGGAAAAATCCTCGGAGCTAGCGCCGCAGTTGCACCGCCACTATGCCACCGCGATCCGCCGCCAAACCACTGAATCTGGAGTCGTGTGATCACAGACCACTAGTTCTCGTTGTTCTGAACAACTTTCGTGAAGAGCCCGAGACCAAAAGATGGCCGGAAAAGGCCCCCGTTGGCCGCCGAAGTTTCTGCCGCCACCCACGTCGCCGGAACCACCACCTACGGCCAAGATCTGGTGAAATTGATGCCGGAAACCCGCCGCTACAGTAACGACCGCTGCCGCCGCGAGGTTCAGGCGGCGCGTGCGGCGCCGTCGCTGCCCGGATGGCCGTGCCGCCGACGTCAGACGCTGTACCGGGAAGTCCTCTTTCTGGGCATGTGGCACGTGTGACAAGGAGATGGCCGGAAACCGCCGCGAAGGCCGGCGAAGTGGTGGCGGTCTGACAACTCCACCGCTGCTACTGAAATCCGACCATAACTCTGCCACCGTTCGTTTTTAGGCCGTGAAGTTGGTACTTTTGTGTCGGTCTCGCCGAGATAATCGAAATGGACTATTCTTTCGTTGAATTCCGTCGAGAAACGATCGAGTTATGGGCTCGTAACCGAAGCCACGCATAGTGACCCGCTGGAGAGAGAGAGTGGGAGAGGAGAGAGAGAGAGAGAGAGAAAAGAGATTGGGAGAAATGTGTCTTGTGTACAAGCTATATACTACCGGGTATCCTTTTCGCGTAGCCAAGTGAAATATCGCGTACAAATAATCGTAAATAAAATTGGCAAAGTTACGAATAAACATTCAAGCTCCGAATTAATTTTACAAATTAAAATAAAAGAGATAGATTTACCAATTAGAGTTTAATTCAAATTAATTTTAGAAACCTTTCGTACAATTTAACAACATTTCGTAAACACATGATTGACAATTAATCTCAAGGAATTCAAGTAAACCGAAATTAAACAAGTTAAGTAACATGATGGATTTAAAATCAACTTGACAATTATTTCACGGAATAAATTTGAATTAAATCAAATTAGACAATTAGCGTTAAATATGCGCGTAATTAATCAAGTTGACAATTAATCTTAGAATAATTCGAATGATCACATATTAAATTGGATTTACATTTAATCACGTAATTCAAGAACTCTTAAATTAAACACACACAAGTGTAGAGACTTGTTAATACCATCAGGACACCCTTCGAGAATACGGGGTGTCACATGATCTCTCTACAATACACGGACCAAGGGAATCTGTTCATTTCTAACACTTGTAACTTCCGGTCTTGAATCTCAACCGGGTGCCTTACTATTGTCAAATCCGGTTCCAGTTGTACCTCTTCAACAGGGAGTATGGTTGCTTCTTCGGGATAGAACTTCCTGAGTTGAGAAACATGAAATACATTGTGTTTCCCGGTCAAATTTGGCGGTAAATCCAACCTATAAGCCACTTCTCCAATCTTCTCAAGAATTCCAAAAGGTCCAAGGTATCTCGGGTTAAGCTTCCCACCTCGACCTATTCGAGAGAAACCCTTTCTAGGAGATGCTTTCAAGAAAACCCGATCTCCTATTTCAAACTCAAGGGGTCTCCTTCTCTTATCCGCATAGCTCTTCTGACGGTGCTGGGTTGCTCTCATTCTCTGTTGGATAAGTTTAACTTTAGCAGCAGTTTTATCCAACCTCTCCCGAGGTGTGGCTCTCTCAAGTTTATTTTCTTCAGTCCATCGCCAATCCTCAAGATCCCAAAAGAGAGGTGATCTACACTTCCTTCCATAAAGGGCTTCGTACGGCGCCATACCAATAGAAGCCTGAAAACTGTTATTATAAGCAAACTCGACTAGAGCTAGATGTTTATCCCATTTGTCCTTGAAATCCAAAGCACACGCCCTTAATAAGTCCTCCAAATACTTAATCAACCTCTCGGATTGTCCATCGGTCCGAGGGTGAAAAGCGGTGCTAAAATTAAGTTTGGTACCCAACCGTTTCTGTAAATCCTGCCAGAACTTAGCTGTAAATCTCGGATCACGATCTGAAACAATACTAGCAGGTGCCCCATGCAGTCTCACAATTTCATCACAATAAAGTTCAACTAACTTCGGAGTTTTATAGGACATCTTAACCTTGAGAAAGTGAACTGACTTGGTTAGACGATCAACTATCACCCAAATTCCATCAAATCCCCCTCTCGATCTCGGTAAACCGGACAAGAAATCCATAGTTACTTGCTCCCATTTCCATTCAGGTATGGGAAGTGGTTGGAGAACTCCTCCCGGTTTTTGGTGTTCGGCCTTGACAACGTGGCACGTGAGACATCGCCTTACAAAGTTAGCAATATCTCTCTTCATACCATTCCACCAAAAGAACTCTTTCAAATCCCGATACATTTTAGTACCACCGGGATGAATGGAATATCCTGAACGGTGCCCTTCTTCAAGTACTAGCCTCTTAAGTTCTTCTGGAACACAAACTCTTGTCTTGAACCAGAATACCCCGGAATCATCAAACCCAAACTTTGTCTCTGGATCTACTCTAGAGCGAAGTACCAATTTCTGAATTTCTGCATCTGTAGCCTGAGCCTCAATTATTCTCTGTTTCAAATCAGGCTGAACCGAAATATTAGCTAATCGAGCTACTGAAACCACAACTGCCGAACTCGGCTCTGACACCTATGCTTTCAACCCCGCAACACTCACTTTTCTGCTCAAAGCATCGGCCACCACATTGGCCTTACTCCGATGATACTGAATCGTGCAATCATAATCTTCTAAGAATTCCATCCAGCGCCTCTGTCTATTATTAAGATCCTTTTGAGTGAAAAGATATTTCAGACTCTTATGATCCGTAAAAATCTGAAATGTCGTCCCGTAGAGGTAGTGGCGCCATTTCATCAAAGCAAACACGACCGCTGCAAGTTCAAGATCGTGAGTGGGGTAGTTTTTCTCGTGATCCTTCAACTTCCTAGAAGCGTAGGCTACCACTCGGCCATACTGCATTAACACACATCCGAGGCCTTCCTTTAATGCATCTGTATAAACTGAATAGCCTTCGGATCCCTCGGGTAGGGTAAGAATTGGTGCTGAAGTTAGCCTTTCCTTCAAGGCTTGAAAACTCCTCTCACGCATCATCCCACTCATACTTTACCTCCTTCTTGGTTAATCGAGTAAACGGTACGTAATCTTGGAGAAATCCTTCACGAATCTCCTATAGTAACCCGCTAACCCAAGGAAAGTTCTCACTTCAGAGGCATTCTTCGGTCTCTCCCACTGAGCCACGGTTTCAATCTTGGAAGGGTCGACCTCAATTCCTTTACCCGAAATGATATGGCCAAGGAAGGTGACCCGATAAATCCAGAACTCACATTTACTGAACTTAGCATAAAGCTTATGCTCCCTTAGAGTTTCCAAGACAAGTCTCAAGTGATAAGCAAGTTCTTCTACAGTTCTCGAATACACCAAGATATCATCTATAAAGATAACCACAAACTTGTCGAGATACGGTCTGAATACTCGGTGCATCATATCCATAAACACGGCTGGAGCATTAGTCAACCCAAAAGGCATCACCACTAACTCAAAGTGTCCATACCGGGTGTTAAATGCTGTCTTAGAAATATCTTCTTCCCGAATACGGAGTTGCTAATAAGCTTGTCTCAAGTCCAACTTGGAATACACTTGGGACCCTTGCAAAATATCAAACAATTCTTCAATCCGAGGTAGTCGGTACTTATTCTTCACTGTCATCCGGTTTACTTCATGGTAGTTTATGCACATCCTTAAAGATCCATCCTTCTTTTTCACAAATAAAATCGGAGCACCCCAAGGTGAAATACTCGGACGAATATAACCACAAGCTAACAATTCATCAAGCTGATTCTTCAATTCCTTCAACTCGGCAGGAGGCATTCGGTACGGGGTTTTAGAAAATGGTTGTAACGTCCCAATTTCAGGTACGCATGACACGTGTGATTTTGAGGGTTAGGATTTAATATTAATTCTTTTACTTATTAAATTCCTACGTTTATGATAAATTGTGAAAATTTCATTTCAATATGTTTACGTGGGATTAAGTGAGATATATGTCAATTTGGGAATTTGGTGTTACATGAATTAATTGTCTAGCTATGATTTAATTACCTAATTGTCCTTAATTGCTCATTTCCTTTTCTTTAAGGATTAAATTGCATGAAAGTTTCTTGGACTAAATTGATCACTTTCCAAACGTTTTATACTCAATTGCATGACTTATGGAGTTGGAGGATTTAATCATAAATATTACATTTTTCCCCATAATATATAGGTATATGCATCTCTTCTCCAAGCTTCATTTTCTTTTTGCATCAAAGATCATTCTCCGTCTTTCCTCTCTTCTTACCGAACCAAAAACTCAAGAAAGGGGGAGAAGATTTCATCAAAATAATCAAGGTTTCCAAGGAAATTAGGAGCTTTGAAGCATCTTCTTCATAACTTCAATCTTCTTCTTCCTCTTTTATTTCAAGGTACATATATGATTCTTGAATTACATATATGAAGCTAGGGTTATGATTTCTATGTAATAGCTTGTTTATATGATGCTAGGAGCATGATTCTAAGCTTTAGAATTGAATTGATGCATGAAATCTTGAGAAATATAGGATTATGTGGTGAATTCATATGTGAGCTAAAGTTGATGATTTGGGATGATCAAGCATGAAACAAGTGTTTTATTGGGTTTTATTGCACTATAAGCATGTATGTATGTTTCCCTTCCTGAATGATAACATATGAGATAGAATTATAAGTGTTTATGAAGCTTGGTTGATGAATTCGTGCCTCCCCTGTTCTTCATCCTCTGTTCTGCATCTTCTGTGTAACGGTAGCGGCCCTTCCCGTTCCCTTTGTAAATAGGGAACGGTCGTTCCCATAATTTGAATAAGGTGAAGGGCGGCGAGGACGGGAACGCCCGTTCCCATCTACGGGACCAGCTTGGGGAGAGGGGGAATGGCCCTTCCCATTTTCTATTAAAACCTGGAACGACCGTTCCCAGCTCTCTGGAAGTGCAGAAACATTCTGCATAAAATTTGAAATCCCAAACCCTTTTCTTTACCTTTATTTAACCCCAACATGATATTATATGATCAATTACATGTCATAATATGAATATATCATGCTACATTCGTGAATCCATGTCATCTCGTTGTATAGTTAAGTCGTGCGTCTTATTTGGTAACATTGATAAGTTATTGTCTCACAAGTACACCGTGTCCCATTTCTTGTTCAGTTACCCTCCAGGGAGGAGATTGTCGAGCAGGAGCACGTTAACGAAATCATGGGTCGTGTGTCGCCTGTCAGGTGAGGTTTAATTGCTAGTTACTTAGAACCTGTATAACCTTACGTGACTTTTGGGCCAAAAAGATATAAATATATAATGATACGTGTTTCTAAACTATCAAATCGTGTTCTCTAGAAGCAAACCGTGTTTCTTGAAAGAAAGTCATGTTCATGAAAAGCAAGTCGTGTATCGTGTGACAAGCAAGCCGTATATCGTGTTATCGTGATCGTGTTTGGCGAACTATTGTGTACATGCGTTCTCCTGGACAGGTCCTTCTTAGTGAGGGCGCTGGGCTGGTCTTCGGGTTGGTGGTTGTCCGTCCAACCACAGGATGAACAAAGCCTTATCGTGTATCGTGTTTATGGGCCCGAGGGTGAGTGTTTGAGCCAACCGGGAAAGCATAGGGCTGACGGGTAACTCACACACCTCTCTCAAACCGTGGGGATGCCCCCTGAATCCACCAGGACGTTTGGTGGAGGAAGGAGTCCCGTACGTGGGAGTCATGTTCCCGACGTGCAACGTGATATCGTGGGTGATTCGGGCCTTGCAAACCCACCACCATTAGAGAAAGGAGAATTTCGTGTTATTGATCGTGTGCACTATAATGAATCGTGTGATAACCTAATTAAATAAAATGGTAATTCTTGTTCACTATCGAGATTGGATTGGAGATCGTGCACGCCCCTCGCCAGGGCCACTGATTGTTATAATAAACGTGATTATCGTGTTAAACCTGATAGTTGTAATCTCGGGCGAGTTCTTGATATTCTTGCACTTATATTATTGTTATTATTACTTTAGTTACAAAACCTTACCCAAGGTTACAACTTGCATGTTATTTGAGCTAATATACATGTAAGCCCCTCACTCAGTCTTCCATAGACTGACGCCTCCACCTTTCAGGTTCTTGCAGGTGCACGCTAGGCGGGAGTCGAGTCGTGTCAAGTCCAGTCCATGTAGTCGAGTCCATCACGGTGCATATTGTTTATTGTCGTTTAGAATTTTTATTATAGTTACTTGTTATTTAGGCTCGGAGATGATAATGTATTGATATGTAAAGCTGGAACATATTTGACTTGGTAAATGAGAAATGTCGTGACATGTTTAATAATTATATTTGATAGTGAACAGTTTATGCTTCCGCTTTCACTCGTTGCATGTATACATTAATCCCGCCTAGCTTGTCGTTTATTGCATTGTCACCCGTTCGCTATAGGTTGGTTCATGTACGGATTGACCGTTTCGTGTGTGGATTGACCTATAGTGCGGGGGTGTGGTACCTTCACGTGTACGGGGTGCTACATCTAAGGTGGTATCAGAGCCCGGTTTCAAAACCGAGGTTCTCGTGTCGTGTCGTGTCGAGTCTAGGTCGAACGTCGTAGGAATTATTTGGTAACTTGTGTATTGCATTCATTCTTGTCATTAATTTCTCACTACTTGACCTTATATGCCGTGAAATTCATGTGATCAACGTGTCTACGTGAATCTTGTGAAATTAATTGTCATATTTGGCGTTCGGAATTGTTTCTAAATGTGACACGTGCATTGACATCTTAACCGGCATGCATAATTTCGTGATTCTTGTTAGCAAAAATCCATCCTGTTTTGCCGAATAGAGTCAAGTGTGAATAGTTGGACATTCACTCCGGACTTCGGAAGGCTTAAGAAAGAAAATTTTCATTTTCTTTCTTAAGGGGGAGAGACGACCAAGGAACTAATTTAAGGAATCAAGTGTCAACCGCACTACCACAATGAAAATTTTCAATCCACGGTGAACGGTACACTTGAACATGCATATCACGTGCATCATATATTTCATTATTGTTACCTTTAATTCCCTGTTTGTTGGTTTATTTTGTTATTCAAGAGACGGGGTTCTCTCGTTGTTTGTTAGAGAGACGGGGCACTCTCATTTTGTTTGGCAACTTGTTGTAGTGGAAGGTTAGATTCTCTCGCGAGTGTTAAGAATCCCGGCAAGTTGAGGGTCGTGATTTAACAATAATGCAAGGAATCTCGCGGATTGAAGAGCTCTTTCGGACTAATCCCAGACGGGGAATGGCCAACCCCGCGTGGGATGAAAACGAGAGAGTCAATTAACTTCCCAAAATTCGAGACAGTGAATCCGAGGATGGATTCTCTTAAGGGGGAGAGAATTGTAATGCCCCAATTTCAGGTTCGCACGACACGTGTGATTTTGAGGGTTAGGATTTAATCTTAATTCTTTTACTTATTAAGTTCCTACGTTTATGATAAATTGTGGAAATTTCATTTCAATATGTTTACGTGGGATTAAGTGAGATATATGTCAATTCGGGAATTTGGTGTTACATGAATTAATTGTCTAGCTATGATTTAATTACCTAATTGCCATTAATTGCTCAGTTCCTTTTCTTTAAGGATTGAATTGCATGAAAGTTTCTTGGACTAAATTGATCACTTTCCAAACCTTTTATACTCAATTGCATGACTTATGGAGTTGGAGGATTTAATCATAAATATTACATTTTTCCCCATAATATATCGGTATATGCATCTCTTTTCCAGGCTTCATTTTCTTTTTGCATCAAAGATCATTCTCCATCTTTCCTCTCTTCTTACCGAACCAAAAACTCAAGAAAGGGGGAGAAGATTTCATCAAAATAATCAAGGTTTCCAAGGAAATTAGGAGCTTTGAAGCATCTTCTTCATAACTTCAATCTTCTTCTTCCTCTTTTATTTCAAGGTACATATATGATTCTTGAATTACATATAGGAAGCTAGGGTTATGATTTCTATGTAATAGCTTGTTTATATGATGCTAGGAGCATGATTCTAAGCTTTAGAATTGAATTGATGCATGAAATCTTGAGAAATATAGGATTATGTGGTGAATTCATATGTGAGCTAAAGTTGATGATTTGGGATGATCAAGCATGAAACAAGTGTTTTATTGGGTTTTATTGCACTATAAGCATGTATGTATGTTTCCCTTCCTGAATGATAACATATGAGATAGAATTATAAGTGTTTATGAAGCTAATTGGTTGATGAATTCGTGCCTCCCCTGTTCTTCATCCTCTGTTCTGCATCTTCTGTGTAACGGGAACGGCCGTTCCCGTTCCCTTTGTAAATAGGGAACGGCCGTTCCCATAATTTGAATAATGTGAAGGGCGGCGAGGACGGGAACGCCCGTTCCCACTTTCTCTCACAAGATGGGAACGGTCGTTCCCATCTTCGGGACCAGCTTCGGGAGAGGGGGAACGACCCTTCCCATTTTCTATTAAAACCTGGAACGGTCGTTCCCAGCTCTCTGGAAGTGCAGAAACATTCTGCATAAAATGTGAAATCCGAAACCCTTTTCTTTACCTTTATTTAACCCCAACATGATATTATATGATCAATTACATGTCATAATATGAATATATCATGCTACATTCGTGAATGCATGTCATCTCGTTGTATAGTTAAGCCGTGCGTCTTATTTGGTAACATTGATGAGTTATTGTCTCACAAGTACACCGTGTCCCATTTCTTGTTCAGTTACTCTCCAGGGAGGAGATTGTCGAGCAGGAGCACGTTAACGCAATCACGGGTCGTGTGTCACCTGTCAGGTGAGGTTTAATTGCTAGTTACTTAGAACCTGTATAACCTTATGTGACTTTTGGGCCAAAAAGATATAAATATATAATGATACGTGTTTCTAAACTATCAAGTCGTGTTCTCTAGAAGCAAACCGTGTTTCTTGGAAGAAAGTCATGTTCATGAAAAGCAAGTCGTGAATTGTGTGACAAGCAAGCCGGGTATCGTGTTCTCGTGATCGTGTTTGGCGAACTATCGTGTACATGCGTTCTCCTGGCCAGGTCCTTCTTAGTGAGGGCGTTGGGCTGGTCTTCGGGCTGGTGGTTGTCCCTCCAACCACAGGATGAATAAAGCCTTATCGTGTATCGTGTTTATGGGCCCGAGGGTGAGTGTTTGAGCCAACCGGGAAAGCATAGGGCTGACGGGTAACTCACACACCTCTCTCAAACCGTGGGGATGCCCCCTGAATCCACCAGGAGGTTTGGTGGAGGAAGGAGTCCCGTACGTGGGAGTCATGTTCCCGACGTGCAACGTGATATCATGGGTGGTTCGGGCCTTGCAAACCCACCACCATTGGAGAAAGGAGAATTTCGTGTTATTGATCGTGTGCACCATAATGAATCGTGTGATAACCAAATTAAATGAAATGGTAATTCTTGTTCACTGTCGAGATTGGATTGGAGATCGTGCACGCCCCTCGCCAGGGCCACTGATTGTTATAATAAACGTGATTATCATGTTAAACCTGATAGTTGTAATCTCGGGCGAGTTCTTGATGTTCTTGCACTTATATTATTGTTATTATTACTTTAGTTACAAAACCTTACCCGAGGTTATAACTTGCATGTTATTTGACCTAATATACATGTATGCCCCTCACTCAGTCTTCCATAGACTGACGCCTCCACCTTTCAGGTTCTTGCAGGTGCACGCTAGGCGGGAGTCGAGTCGTGTCAAGTCCAGTCCATGTAGTTGAGTCCATCACGGTGCATATTGTTTATTGTCGTTTAGAATTTTTATTATAGTTACTTGTTATTTAGGTTCGGAGATGATAATGTATTGATATGTAAAGCTGGAACATATTTGACTTGGTAAATGAGAAATGTCGTGACATGTTTAATAATTATATTTGATAGTGAACAGTTTATGCTTCCGCTTTCACTCGTTGCATGTATACATTAATCCTGCCTAGCTTGTTGTTTATTGCATTGTCACCCGTTCACTATAGGTTGGTTCATGTACGGATTGACCGTTTCGTGTATGGATTGACCTATAGTGCGGGGGTGTGGTACCTCCACGTGTAAGGGGTGCTACAATGGTTCTTCTCCAGGATAGAGATCAATCACAAATTCAATATCCCTATCGGGTGGTAAGGAACCCAAATTCTCAGGAAATACATCAAGAAATTCTCTTACAACCTTAGTCTCTTCATGTTTAGTCTGATCCTTTGGCTTGTTAAGAAGATATGCCGCAAACCCGGTTGCACCTTCCCGGAGGAGTTTATTAGCTTCCATAAAAGACACAAAGGGGCTAGATTTCAATCTTCCACCTGTAAACACCACGGTATCCAAAGAAATCTTCTTATCGTAACAATACAACTGAGCTCGATGTCAGAAGAGAAAATCCATACCAAAGATAACTCCATACTTCTTCATCGGCATAATAATCAAATCTGCGGGGAAAGCTCTGCCTTCAACATTCACGGGACAATCCTTGAACACCCTGTCAACCTCCAAAGAACCTCCCAACGGGGTACTCACCACATACACATGCGCAGATAATTCATCATGCAAAGGCAAAGAAGCAACAAGATCCCGGGAAATAAATGAATGCGTAGCCCCGGGATCAAATAATGCATGAAATGATATGCCATGAATGTTTATAGTACCTTCAATCATGGCGTTAGGATCCACATCGGCTGCTTCCTCTTCCCCTTCAAGAGCATATACACGTGCTGGAACCGCTGGCCTCTTCTTTGGACAAGTATCAACCTTGTGCTCGGAGGATACACACACGTAGCACTTGCCTAGAAGTCTCCAACAACGCTCGACCGGATGCTTTCCCTGACAAAATGCACAAAGAGGTGGAGTCTGAGCCGGAGCCGGAGCCGGAGCCAGAGCCGGTAAAGCAGGAACTGCAGGAGGTGCCACGGGACCGGAAATTCTGGGCTTTTTGTTCCCGAAACCCTGGGGACGAAAAGTTGGTGAAGCAGGAGCTCTCGGAGCATAAGAAACGGGTCTTTTACCTGATCCAGAGGCGGATCCCGAACTCTGAGAAGAAGAGAAAGGTGGAGGCTTCAACCTTATATTTTGGGCTTCAACTTGCAATGCCCTCTTTGTAACCTTAGCCCAAGTGCTCACATTGACGGCTTTGAGTGACTCTTGAATGTCTCGACGAAGTCCATGAGGAAATTTACGAGCTTTATGATTATCATGATCGGTGATGTGAGTAGCATAAGGCGCGAGTCTCTTAAATTGCAGAATATATTCCTCCACCGTCCTAGTACCTTGCCTCAAATCCGTAAACTCTTGCAACCGACGTTCTTGAGCACTATGAGGCAGATACTTCTCATAAAACTCTCGTACAAAAGTTTCCTAATTGAATTCCATTCCAGTCCTTTCCAATTTGGACCGTACACTCCTAAGCCAAACGGCCGCTTGTCCTTGAATAATACGACCCGTACAAACCGCTTTATCTTGGGAACTTCCCGGACATATTTCCCAAATTCCTCGAATCTCGGATAACCATTCCTCCGCTTTGATATTATCTCCCCCATACCACTTTGGAGGATTGTTGCTACGGAAATCCTTATATACACCGGAGATATCTTGGCCTTCACCCAGGTTTTGATTCATTTGGTTTTGTTGAAGTTGATTAAGGAGAGCTTGAACAATGTTCTCCGCATTCATAGGTCGTGGCGGAGGAGCATTTTGTGGAACCGGTTCATTAAGATCAGGAATACGTTGGCGGTTATTTTGTCTCCTTGGAGGCATCCTGAAATTCACAAATTCAAATAAAATGGATGCGTGTGGATTAGTATATGACCATGTGTACAAGTAAGAAATTAAACAAGTAATCAAGAAATTGCATATTCAAGTCATATAGTCATATAATCACATAATCATATTGTGCTAAGCCGCACGACCTAGACAGAGTCACACGACACTAGAGCCCCGTTTTGCAATCTCGCTCTGATACCACATAAGGATGTAGCACCCACACGCAGGGCCACACCCCCCCGCACTATAATCCAAACTCGGATACGAAATGGAATGTCCGTACCCGAATCCAAATCATAGCGAACGGGAGACCAACACACACTCTAGGCTAGGCGGAGCTAAACAAACTAAACCAGAGTGCGCGGAAGCGAATAATTAAAAGCACAACAAAGATCATCACATATATACTTATAGGTACCATCACGTATATATTCATATTATTTACATATAGGTACCAACACTTAATTCCTGTACAAACGCCATCACGGCTCAAACAAAATATAAGTATCCAAACTATACATATACAAAATGATAAATATGCAGGTGAGTATGCAACTAGCAAAACCTAGACCGACAAGTGCAACAATGACACACTTCTCCGCCTAGCTCAAGCCCCAAAAGAACCTGCAACTGAAAGAGAAACGAGGGGTCAGTCAACTGACTGAGTGAGGGGGCTAACGCACACCCACACCCTGTATAAATATAACGCATAGCACTTAAAAAAAGGTGGACCTATGAATCGGAATAGGTTTTACAAACCAAACTTTCAAAACAACCTAGTATACTTGAAATCTTTTCACAACTCTATCCCCATTCATACTTCACAACATGACATAACATAACATATGCTTGGCGAGAACGAGCTTCCAACCTTTACTCCTCAGAACATAAAACATAAATCAAAACAAACATCCTCTCCTCCAATGATGGAAAAGCCACGCGTTGGCCCTAACCATCCTAACATAACAAACCCCCGAGAGGTAGCTAACCTACAACGGGTCCTCCCCGGTAAACCGAAGGCATCGGAATATCACGCCTTTCCTAGCTCCCGAGGTCACACGTGATATTCCGGGTGGATACTATACTCAGGCTTAACCTCGACGGCCCAATGCCGTCCCGAGGGCTCCTTACCCATAGCTCCTCGAGCTCATAAACACATAGCACATCACATAACCAGTCTTTCATGGTTTCACTCGCTAACCAACATAAATAAAATCCTTTTTCCAAATGGCTTACATATGCCTTCATATTACTTTTCGAAATCAAATTTGGTTTACAAACTCATAAACATGTATTTCATAACACTTATTTACATATACATACAATTTATCCACATGCGAGGCAAGAAAACGACATATAAAGGTCATAGGTCAAATAGCTATACAAGCACCTAAACCTCACCTTGTGCGTAGAAAGTAAAGAGAGTGATCACACTAAGCCTGGGGCTCGACCCCGGCCGCACCGTCTGAAAAGAAACACAAAAGCCCACGACTTAGACACTTAATGAACCACTTAAGACGCTCGGCATATGCTTAACTCATGCTTGGATGTGAAACAAATGTGAAATGAATCATATAAATCACAAAACATAACTTATAACAATTATTCCTAATTTATTAATCAATTATAATTAAGTTATAACCTTAAACAAGTAAAAGAAAAGCAAAGAAATGCATATAAATGCATAGAATGGAAAATGGAAAGCAGTAGCAGCTCCCAGGATTCGGCTTGGTTGGGAACGACCCTTTCACTATAGGGAACGGCCATTCCTGGCCTCGCTAAAAGTTTATGGAAGATGGGAACGGCCGTTCCCAGTTTGTACTGGGGATGGGAACGGCCGTTCCCAACTACCTGAACTTCTCCCCGCGCGTTTGTAACTTGAACTAAAAAGTTTTGATCATGGGAACGGCCCTTCCCATTCCCAGTTCAAACTGGGAACGACCGTTCCCACTCTCGGTAGGAAACATTTAAAAGGGCCCGGAAGGGCCGTTCCCAGTTTATAACTGGGACGGGAACGGCCGTTCCGGCCTGGTTCGAATTATAGAAGCAAAATCAGAACTGGGGAAGCTTAAAAAATGGCCAAAATGGCAAAATCCAAGACCTAAGGGCTGCAACAACTTACTAATATGCACAAACAATTCATAAAAATCATGCTTGACATAAAACTACTCATAAAACCCAAGAAAAACGGGACTAAACATCAATGATCCAAGAGTGAAAAATCAAGCCAAAACTCATAATCTCAATAAATGCTCAACTACCCATGCTCTCAAGCAATAAATATAATATATACAACATGTATAACTCAGATATAAAGATAGACTTCAAATATAAAAAGTAGAGAACTCATATCCAAAATTTGAACTAAACCCTTACTATTCACATAAAGTTCAAAGAGAATCATCTAAGGCTCCAAGAAAAGAATTTGAACCGTAGAAATGATGGGCATGACTAGAGGTTTCCGAAACTTACTTAAGCTCGAAGATTGGTCAAGAAATGGGGAAGATATGGTTGCTTGAAGCTTGAATAAAAAATGAAGGGTTTGCTTCTCTCTTGGCCAAGAACTACTGCTATGTTACGTAAAATGAGAGAAGGAAGAAAATGGTTCACTCATAAGGCTTAAGTGGGTTCGGTTTACGGGTTTGGTTCAAGGTTTCCGGTTTGGTTTTTATTTGGTTTAAGAGGTTAAGGGTTCAATGAGTCCAAAACGCCAAAATCACATAATCAATTAATTCAAATAGGTTAAAAATAAATTCATATAATTCCTATACAATAATTTAAAACGCGATTAATCTTAAAACACATAATCTACCTGTACCGACTGTAGGTCGGGGTGTCACATAGATCACGGCGAACGGGGACATACTCACTCCATAGGCTAAGCGGGAACTAAACTTTCGCAGCCAAATAGGACAATCCAACCAAAACAATACCAATGCGGAAGCAAAGTACTATCATAAATAACAAAGTAAGCAAAGAGCAACGGGTTCAACTAGCATAGATACCTAATCCCGAAATTCAATAAAATTATAAAACATCAATTCCAGATTCTTTCTATTCCTGCAAGCTTATCTTGAATTCATGGAAGTAGTAATAATCAATACAAATCTCATATTCTTCAAAGCTTAAACAAATCGTAGTTCAATGTGCAAATAGACAAACTCTGACTTAACCGAAAGACTTAAAAGACTTGACTTCCCGCCTAGCACTCCAAACCTTCAAGAACACTGAAAACAATCCGGGTTCAATATATAGGAGATTGGTGGGTATAAAATGAGGTATAAATAGCATATACAATAATATTTGAACATTCACATGCAGGTTATAATCCCAGATGAAAGTTTTTAGAGCATTTCCCAAGTGGGTAAAATAAAGAAGTCATCATAAGAGATTATAACGTTCATTTTAATTCTTTAGGTCTTTTGTAGCCCGGCGAGTAGGCGTGCATTATCTCCAACCAACTCCTCGTGTTTTTCATTAAACATTCTTTCTTTCTTTCTTTCTTTCATGCATTACATTCTTTTGTGCACATTCATGAACATTTACACCTTCTTCCTCCGGGTGATCGGCCTGAACCATCCATTCATTGACCAAAAGGGGAACATGACTCCCCAGATGGCACTCAACGCCCATTCCTCGCTAACACCTAAAGAGGTTTGGTTACACCGTTCATTAGTGGAACTAGTGTGAGGGATCACCGTCAGCCCATGCCTCCTCGGGTCACCACTCACACCAAGTCCCTGGGCCCCATTCTGTGCATTTATTCATTCTTTCTCGCCAAAACATTTGGTAGGTTCATAAAAGAAGGGCTTTACTTTTAAAATCATTGACTCATGAAAATGACTCTATATACATATATACTTTTGGTTGAAATCTTTACACATTGGGAGTATATAGGGTCTTTTAACTAAATAATAGAGAAACCCACCTGAACACCTCTTACCGAACAATACCAAGAAGAAAAGGAGACTCGAAAGTGTCTTAAGAACCCGGCATCTCCACCCTGGAGAAAACTGTACAGAGGGCAACGTAAAGTGTTCGTGAGACTCAAGACTCCAAAAGAACCATATATGACGTAAGGCATGCAATGAACATGATATGAATGCAGAAGAGATAATATTATGTAATGAACACGTTCATGTGCACGATTAATGCATTGAAATCATATAGATACAAGTCATTCATTCATTCAAGGAAGCGTTCATATTAATTAAGTTCAATCCTTACACATTCATAACAATTCAATTCAAGCACTTCATATAACTATCATATCACGTACTATAACACGTTTACAATTAGAGAATAGACAAATAATTACATTCAATTCAAGATTGGAAATTAGAAACGAACATGAAATAAGGTAACAATTAATTTCCATAATTCAATTAAATCAAACAATACTTAATATATATATAAAAACATATATAGATACATATATATATATATATATATGTACGTATAGCATGCATGCAAATATATAAAGATATACACATTAATTATAGGACACAAATGCATGCATTCAAACAAATTAAAAATCAACAATATACATGCATGTATTACATATATATATATATATATATATAAATATATATATATATATATATACGTATACGTAACATTGCATGCATACAAATATATATATATATATATATATATATATATATATATATATTTGTATGCATGCAATGTTACGTATACGTATATATATATATATATATATATATATATATATATTAATATATATATACATACACTTATAAACATACAACATGTATGCAAGAAAAAGGGAAAGGAAGGTGCGGCCGCGACCGCGCAGCAGAATCGCCACTGGAGTGGCGTCGCGGCCGAGACACAAAACAGCATAAACGCGGCGCGGCCGCAACACTGAACAGCAGCAGCAGAAGCAGCACGAAAACAGAGCAACTGTAATACCCCGACTTTTCGGCCGTACAGGTATGACGTCACGAGTGGGTTAGACCGAGAGTTATGTGACTTATATGCGTGTTATATGCCAAGTGGACTTTTAATATGTAACATCCCGTTCATCCGTTAAATAAGGTACGTCACCTTCCAACCTTTTTATGTGTTTAATTATGTGGTTTGTGCGTTGTGTGGCCCTCTTATGAACTCTTTTAGAGTTCAGGGTCCTTTTGTAATTTTCTTATTTTAGGGGGGTTCTCTAGTCACTTCTCGTTCGGTCGAGATTTTGACCTCTTTGACCCCTTTAAAGCGTTCGGGGCAGCGAAACGAGTCCGTAGACTCTAAGTTTGCCCCATTCCGACTTCGTTAGCCCGTTCTTCCGACCGTTTTTACGTACGAGGACCCGAGATATATACCCCGAATCCTCGTTTTGCGTGCCAGAAGTTCAGCTCCAGACTCAGCGTCTTCCTCCCGCGATTGGTACTGTTCATGCAGTGGAGGTGTATTTTCACACACATGTCCGTTCTCGCTCGTTTCTCGACGGAATTCGACGTTTGAGTAGTGCAAATTTATCGTCTCGACGAGCCCGAAACGATGGTACAAGAATCGGGACCTGAAAATCAGTGGTGGTGGAGCTATGGCCAGTAGCAGGCGGCGCGGCTTAGAGCACACGCCCCTTACCCAGATGAAGGAGTTCCTGGCGTTTCAAATGGCGTTGGCGGCGTGGCCATCCTGGCCGCGACGGTGCCGCACGCGCCGCCTGAACTTCACTACAGGCTGCGGCGCTACTATAGCGGCACGATACCGCCGCCTCCGGCGATTTTCTCCGGCGTTGAAGGGTGGTGTCCTAGGTTTTTCGGTGCCCTGAATACATTTCCGGCCTTCTTTTTACCTGAATCGCGGCGGAAGTGGTGGTTTCGGCGTGGCATCGGTGGCGCGCGGCTTTCGGCGGCGGTTTAGAGCTTTTCCGGCGATCTTTTGGCAACGGTTCCTTCTGAGAAGTTGTTCCTCACGTCAAGTCCGAGCCATTCGGGGTGGTGCCGGCCCAAGAACCGGCCGGCGGTGGTGCACCGTGACTGGACCGGCGGGCCGGTTTTCCGATGATTTTTCGGGGTTTGGCTATGGGGCTTTCGTAGGGCTCGTTACGGGCTTTCTAACGGTGTGTTCGGATTTCGTTTTCGTTTTGCGGTTTGCATTTAATTTCAGTTTTTGTCCTTGGAATTTAGTTCTGTTTTTCGTCAACGAAATCCGGTGTGCTTGGTATTTTCGGAAATTGGTTGAGGGCTTTTGTCAAGCAGGCCGAGGCGTACGTTTTTGTCCTTCCGGGGAATTTTCCGACCACCGGAGGTGGTGGTCCGACGGTTGCACGTGGCGATTCGACTGGTTCCGGGGGCGGCATTCCGACGCCCTTCGGGCAGCAAGTTCCTCTTGTCGTGGTGAGTCCAGCGCCACTTTCCGTTCGTCAATCGGATGTCCGGTTGATTTGTTGTGATTTATTTTGTATAACTTGAATATTTGGAATTAATTATTTTAATTGCTAATTGCTTGATTTGTCGATCGAATTGTATTTCAATATGTACGAAATTATGTATTAAATGAATTATGGAATATATTGATGCTTTAATTTGCAATTTGAATCCCGTTTTGTCTAAGTGAGCAAATTGTCTAATTGAAGGGGGTGTTAGCGTAATATTTAGAAACTAGAATTTGTATGTGTTTAAATAAGTTTGAATTAATTTGTGATTGATGAGCATTTAATGTTTCGATTATTATGAATCACAAATATGCCTAAATGTTATTGTTGTTTACTTTGTACTCTTTGTATAAATTAATAAGTTATTCGTACGAATATGAATTGGTTATTTGATATATGAATTTAAATGAAATAAATTAAGTAAACTTTGTTAATTAAATTTGTTATACAATCCATGAATTGTTTGTGTGATAAATGAATAATTTGATTTGATTAAATTATATAATGTTTCTTCTGCAAATAATTGCTATGCATTTGATCCCTGTTTGTGTGATAGCGTTTGCCATGCGTCTTTGTGGTTTGATTTGAGTCTGAGTCTTGTGTTCCGTGTGTTCAGCCGATCAGGGTTTTTCCTGGGAGTATCTGTCAGCTGTTTGGGTTCCAGTGGGACTTCTTGGCTCGTGTTTTCTGTTCTCGTCGGTGTAAGGTGAGGTTTTACGATTTCTGTTTAGTTAAAGCGACCTACTACCTTCTGTGCTCGTTTTCAAGCCTGCATGCGATTATTCTATTATATTTATATAATAGATATGTGTTTATATGATATGTTTATGAATTTGTCATACAATTAAAGGTTTTCGAATTGTATATGTACGAGCATATGTAAGCTTGAATTGTTTTGCAACGAGGCTATGCTCCAAACTGTGTGTCCTCAAGCTAGCTACGGATTAGGATGACACGGAGAGGTACGTCTATAGCATATGCTAAGTTGCAAGGTAAGGTATGCTTCGATAAGGTACGTAAGTATGATTTTGATACGATATGATAAGTTTGATATCTAGCGAGTTATGATCTGATCCGATCTGTTCTGATATGCTATGTTCTGTTGTGTTGGGCCCCGAGACGTGGGTAAGGGAGACCCCGGGACGACCATGGGGTCGCCGGTTATGTACCCCTGTACACGTTCTCATTTGAGATATTCACGTGCGACCTAGGGAGGTTTGGAAGGCATGGTATCTTGAGCCCGCGGTGGATAACCGGGAAAGGCACAGTGTGGGTTAGCTACCCCGTGTGCGTTTGTATCTGTATGAGTGGTGAGGGTTTGCTCCCCGAACTACATGGTGTTGGGGTTGGATTGTTTATGATATTTGTTGGTTTCTGATATGATACGTATGATACGATAAGGAAGTAAGGTGGGAGACCCGTACTCGCTGGGTATATGATTATGATCTGTTATGTTGATTATGAAACGGGATAGGAGCTTTCTCTTTTAATAAGATATGAGTATGCTCAGTTTGTTAAGTTATGAATAAGAAAAGATATGTATAAGTTTGATTTGAAAAATGGTTTTGGTATGCAAAACCCTACTCCCGGTTCATAATCTTTCTTTTGATACGTGCTCTGCTCCTCATTATGTATAGTGTGTGTGAGTTCAGCCCCCTCACTCAGTCAGTGGACTGACCCTCGCCCCATCTATGTTTTTAGTTTGCAGGTGCAAGTTGTTGGAGTTCGAGCTAGGCGGCTTTGAGTAGGGTCTGTCGAGTCTGTGTCAGTCCGTTTGATTTTTTTTAAATACTTTGTTCCGAATTATGTATGAAAATTATGTAAATAGTATGTTCTGTACAGGATTATGTTTATGCTTTAATTATATGAAGTTCGGGATAGGTTAGGACAGGTTCGTGGAATTAGTTGAACCCGTTTATTTATATTTGTTGATTAAAGTTTTTGGATGGATAGTATTTTGCATCGCTTCCGCATTCGGGTTTTTTTTGCATATTTTACTTGTACAGGGTTAGGTACCGCCTAGCTTAGGTTGGATTTTTCGTTTGTCACCCGTTCGCTGTGACTTGGTGTGTGTGCGGACCTTCCATTTCGTACCACGTGTCGGGTCATAGTGCGGGGGTGTGGTGCCCCACCGCTTGGGGTGCTCCATCTTGAGTGGTATCAGAGCTACCAGGTTCAGAACCGGTGCTCTGGAGTGGTGTCGTGTCGGTCTAGGTCGTACGGCATAGGAATATGTGTGCATTGCATCCGTTTGGCATGAAATTTTGCTTCCTCAATATGAATTGTACCGAGTTATGTGATTCTGTGCGTACTATGACTATAATTGTGTAACACTTTATCATGTACGTGCAATTACATTTAATTGTTGCACTTATGTGACTTAAGTGCTGCATTTCATTTGCACATCTAACTCTCATGCACCGACTTTAGTGTTTTACTTACAGGGCTGCTTCAGCAACAACTTAAACAACTTCTATGACATCATCGCAACTTTATGGTCAAGATTTCAAACACCATGGTGAACGGTACACTAAGCATCATGGCACGAGCATACATGCATTCTTTAGTTTGACCACTTCCTGTTATTACGTGATATAGTTGTCAATTATGCTACGTGTTAATTGTTGTGATTTCTGACTCTGACTATGTGCTTGAGTGAGAGAGATTTGATTCTCTCTATTTATGTGCTAGGGGGATGTTGATTCTTCCTATTTGTGTGTTAGAGAGATGATGGATTCTCTCTATTACGTGACAGAAAGACGCTGGATTCTTTCTGAGTTCTGTTCACGAGAGATGCTGGATTCTCTTGTTCTTAGGTATTCGAGGGATGCTGGATTCCCTTGGATTTAGGGTTTGAGAGATGCCGGATTTTCTCAAACTAGATTATCTGAGAGATGTTGAATTAATCAGACTTAGGTTGAAAGACGGGGTTCTCTCGATGCTGTGCTTGAGAGACGGGGTTCTCTCTTTTGGGTGTTGAGAAACGGGGTTTTCTCTTTTGTGTGCCGAGGGACGGGGTTCCTTCGCTTGTGTGTCGAGAGATGGGATTCTCTCTCTTGTTTGTTGCGGTTGCGTTACTTCTGGCCAGACGACAGTTTGCAAGCAACGAGGACGTGACGGTATCAAGCATTGGTTACAGTGGCCTAGTGGTGATCAAATAAGCTTGAAGTGACCAACGATCAAGTGTGTAGACAGACCTCTGTGACTACGAGACTCAAAAGGGAGTGGTTGCAAACAAGGGGAGTAAACTTCACGGCCAGGGCTAAGAAGCTACGCAGTTTCGGGGGATAGATCAAGATATTTCAGTTCGAAGCTATTCGGTTCAGCAGTAGGACCTGAGGACAGGTCCTTTTGAAGGGGGGAAGTTTGTAACATCCCGTTCATCCGATAAATAAGGTACGTCACCTTCCAACCTTTTTATGTGTTTAATTATGTGATTTGTGCGTTGTGTGACCCTCTTATGAATTCTTTTAGAGTTCAGGGTCCTTTTGTAATTTTCTTCCTTTAGGGGGGTTCTCTAGTCACTTCTCGTTCGGTCGAGATTTTGACCTCTTTGACCCCTTTAACGCGTTCGGGGCAGCGAAACGAGTCCGTAGACTCTAAGTTTGCCCCATTCCGACTTCGTTAGCCCGTTCTTCCGACCGTTTTTACATACGAGGACCCGAGATATATACCCCGAATCCTCGTTTTGCATGCCAGAACTTCAGCTCCAGACTCAGCGTCTTCCTCCCGCTATTGGTATAGTTCATGCAGTGGAGGTGTGTTTTCACACACATGTCTGTTCTCGCTCGTTTCTCGACGGAATTCGACGTTTGACTAGTGGAAATTTATCGTCTCGACGAGCCCGACATGATGGTACAAGAATCGGGACCTGAAAATCAGTGGTGGTCGCGCTACGACGAGCAGCAGGCGGCACGGCTTAGAGCCGCCTAGGGGTGTACAAAAAACCCGAACCGAACCGATCATGTTCGGTTTCGGTTTCGGTTAGTGTTCTTTTGAAAATTCGGTTTCGGTTCGGTTTCGGTAAAAACCGAAAATAAAAAACCGAACGATTTTCGGTTTTTATCGAAAACCGAACCCATTGGCCATATTACGTTTTTCTAGTTTTCCTTTACACGCTTCACTTATGTCGTGTTCTTACAAATGAAATTATGGGGGCTCAATTACAATTCCCAAACAGCCAAACGCCCAAACCCACAATTCCAAATTCAATTTCAAACCCTCCACCCGGAGTCCGACTTCACTTCTACAGATCTGTCCACCGTTTGATTTCAATGGCTCAAGCTTCCAGAAGAAGAACAAAGTGGAGCTGCTGGGTTGTTGGCTGGAGGCACCTGAAGGATCGAACTCAAGAGTCAAGGACTCAAGGTAGAGCTGCTGCGTGGTTGTAATTATTATTTGTTGCAGACCCTTTTCAGCCTCTAAGCAACAAAGATGAAGGTTCAATGTACATGTTTCCCTTGCAAAGCTGTAGACATGGCTGGATTGATTCTTCTGATTTTATCTGTGTATTATGCATATGTGGGATTTTCTTTTTCAATTTCGGTTTCTTCGGTTACTAACCCAAATCGAACCGAAAAAATTCAGTTTTTACCGAACCGAAATCGTACCCCTTCGGTTCGGTAAACGGTTAGCATATTTGCTAACCGAATTTTCGGTTAACCGAAACTGAAAAACCGAAAACTCGGTTTTTTACCGTTTGAACACCCCCAGCCGCCGCTTTGCCGCCAATTCGCGACGGCTTCCGGTGACAGTCTTGGAGCACGCGGCCCTTACCCAGATGAAGGAGTTCCCGGCGTTTCAAATGGCGTTAGCGGCGCGGCCATCCGGGCCACCGCCTGAACTTCACTACAGGCGGCGGCGCTACTGTAGCGGCGTGATTCCGCCGCCTCCGGCGACTTTCTCCGGCGTTGAAGGGTGGTGTCCTAGGTTTTTGGGTGCCCTGAATCCATTTCCAGCCTTCTTTTTACCTGAATCGCGGCGGAAGTGGTGGCTCCGGCGTGGCAGCGGTGGCTCGCGGCTTTCGACGGTGGTTTGGAGCTTTTCCGGCAATCTTTTGGCAACGGTTCCTTCTGAGAAGTTGTTCCTCACGTCAAGTCCGAGCCATTCGGGTGGTGCCGGCCCAAGAACCGGCCGGCGACGGCGAACCGGTGGCGGACCGTGACTGGACCGGCGGTCCGGTTTTCTGATGATTTTTTCGGGTTTTGGCTATGGGGCTTTCGTAGGGCTTGTTACAGGCTTTCTAACGTATGTTTGGATTTCGTTTTCGTTTTACGGTTTGCATTTAATTTCAGTTTTCATCCTTGGAATTTAGTTCGATTTTTCGTCAACGAAATCCGGTGTGCTTGGTATTTTCTGAAATTGGTTGAGGGCTTTTGTCAAGCAGGCCGAGGCGTATGTTTCTGTCCTTCCGGGGAATTTTTCGACCACCGGAGGTGGTGGTCCGGCGGCTGCACATGGCGATTCGACTGGTTCCGGGGGCGGCATTCCGACGCCCTTCGGGCAGCAAGTTCCTCTTGTCGTGGTGAGTCCAGCGCCACTTTCCGTTCGTCAATCGGATGTCCGGTTGATTTGTCGTGATTTATTTTGTATAACTTGAATATTTGGAATTAATTGCTTTAATTGCTAATTGCTTGATTTGTCGATCGAATTGTATTTCAATATGTACGAAATTATGTATTAAATGAATTATGGAATATATTGATGCTTTAATTTGCGATTTGAATCTCGTTTTGTCTAAGTGAGCAAATTGTCTAATTGAAGGGGGTCTTAGCGTAATATTTAGAAACTAGAATTTGTATGTGTTTAAATAAGTTTGAATTAATTTGTGATTGATGAGCATGTAATGTTTCGATTATTATGAATCACAAATATGCCTAAATGTTATTGTTGTTTACTTTGCACTCTTTGTATAAATTAATAAGTTATTCGTACGAATATGAATTGGTTATTTGATATATGAATTTAAATGAAATGAATTAAGTAAACTTTGTTAATTAAATTTGTTATACAATCCATGAATTGGTTGTGTGATAAATGAATAATTTGATTTGATTAAATTATATAATGTTTCTTCTGCAAATAATTGCCATGCATTTGATCCCTGTTTGTGTGATTGCATTTGCCGTGCGTCTTTGTGGTTTGATTGGAGTCTGAGTCTTGTGTTTCGTGTGTTCAGTCGATCAGGGTTTTTCCTAGGAGTATCTGTCAGCTGTTTGGGTTCCAGTGGGACTTCTTGGCTTGTGTTTTCCGTTCTCGTTGGTGTAAGGTGAGGTTTTAGGATTTCTGTTTAGTTAAAGCGACCTACAGCCTTATGTGCTCGTTTTCAAGTCTGCATACGATTATTCTATTATATTTATATAATATATATGTGTTTATATGATATGTTTATGAATTTGTCATACGATTAAAGGTTTTCGAACTGTATATGTACGAGCATATGCAAGCTTGAATTGTTTTGCAACGAGGCTACGCTCCAAACCGTGTGTCTTCAAGCTAGCTATGGATTAAGATGACACGGAGAGGTACGTCTATAGCATATGCTAAGTTGCAAGGTAAGGTATGCTTCGATAAGGTATGTAAGTATGATTTTGATACGAAATGATAAGTTTGATATGTAGAGAGTTATGATCTGATCCGATCTGTTCTGATATGCTATGTTCTGTTGTGTTGGGCCCCGAGACGTGGGTAAGGGAGACCCGGGACGACCATGGGGTCGCCAGTTATGTACCCCTGTGCACGTTCTCATTTGAGATATTCACGTGCGACCTAGGGAGGTTGGGAAGGCGTGGTATCTTGAGCCCTCGGTGGATAACCGGGGAAGGCACAGTGTGGGTTAGCTACCCCCTGTGTGTTTGTATCTGTATGAGTAGTGAGGGTTTGCTCCCCGAACTACATGGTGTTGGGGTTGGATTGTTTATGATATTTGTTGGTTTCTGATATGATACGTATGATACGATATGGAAGTAAGGTGGGCGACCCGTACTCGCTGGGTATATGATTATGATCTGTTATGTTGATTATGAAACGGGATAGGAGCTTTCTCTTTTAATAAGATATGAGTATGCTCAGTTTGTTAAGTTATGAATAAGAAAAGATATGTATAAGTTTGATTTGAAAAATGGTTTTGGTATGCAAAACCCTACTCCCGGTTCATAATCTTTCTTTTGATATGTGCTCTACTTCTCATTATGTATACTGTATGTGAGTTCAGCCCCCTCACTCAATCAGTGGACTGACCCTTGCCCCACCTATGTTTTTAGTTTGCAGGTGCAAGTTGTTGGAGTTCGAGCTAGGCGGCTTTGAGTAGGGTCTGTCGAGTCTGTGTCAGTCCGTTTGAGTTTTGTTAAATACTTTGTTCCGAATTATGTATGAAAATTATGTAAATAGTATGTTCTGTACAGGATTATGTTTATGCTTTAATTATATGAAGTTCGGGACAGGTTAGGACAGGTTCGTGGAATTAGTTGAACCCGTTTATTTATATTTGTTGATTAAAGTTTTTGGATGGATCGTATTTTGCATCGCTTTGGCATTCGGGTTTTTTTTGCATATTTTACTTGTACAGGGTTAGGTACCGCCTAGCTTAGGTTGGATTTTTCATTTGTCACCCGTTCGCTGTGACTTGGTGCGTGTGCAGACCTTCCATTTCGTACCACGTGTCGGGTCATAGTGCGGGGGTGTGGTGCTACATAATATATTTTACTTTCGTGAATTAATTTCCATTACGTGACCTAGATAATTTATATGAACCTTGATTATGCTATTTAAATTCGTTTATAGCATGTTTTCTTACTAATTAAAAGTTTTATTTCACTTATGCACTTATTTGAAATTATATGAAACCCTTGGACTCAATCGAACTTTTAATTGGACCTCAATTATTCACCTACCAAACCTTGGGGTCCTAATTGAATCACTTAAATTCTCAAAGGACAAAAGTGCAAATTCTTCTCTTCTCCCTCTCCATATACACGATCCAAACCCCCTCCACAATCTCATTCTTCTTCTTTCATCTCTTCTAGCAAAAACAAGGGCTCCCAACTTCTTCTCTCTTTTCCTTTTGATCGATCCAAGCTAACAAACAAGGAGACAAGAGAATTTCATCAAGTTTTATCCAAGAATTCAAGCTTAAACCATTTTCTTCCTCTTCTTCTTCCTTTCCAAGGTATATGTGTGTATATATATATGTATATGTTGGGTGATAACTAGGGTTTTATGATTCTTGCTTTATAACTTGAATTCTTGTGTGAAAATACGTGAATACATGTTAATCCATGAGTTTTATGTTTGGTTGTTTCAATTCTTGGAGCAAGAGTATGTGTATGTATATATGTGTACATAGGTGTATGTATATTTATTTATATTTTTTGAGTTTGTGAATTAATGTGTTCTTAATTGTCTTAAACTTGTATTTGATGTTCCTACTTCGTATACTACATGTTTTAAGTGATTGGGTTGAGTTTTGAGGTGTTTTGGTGATTTTTGGTCTTCTCCTGCGTTTGTGCCCTGTTTTCTGCATTTTTTTGGCCCCTGTTCTGAATCCGCGAGGGCACGGGGGTGGATTTCAGGCAGAAACTTTGGATCCTCCCCTGTTTTCTGACTGAGATTGTTTTGTCCCGTTTACCCTCATACTAACTCCGATTAACCTGATTTTTAAACCGTTGGAAACCTCTTGAAGTCTAGAACAACCTCCAATTGGAATCATCTTAATAGCTTTTCCCATTTACGAGATATGATCAATTCAGTTTGGTGTCGCCACTTCTTCGATTATCTGCATTCATCCAACTTCAAACCTATGTCATTTTCACCTCGCTTTGAAAACATCTATGTGTCTAGTTCCACCTCCAAAAAGCAAAACTTAATTCCAATTTGTCAAACTCAAGATATACCCATTTTTGTACAGCTTGCGCTTTTTCAAAAATTGTCAACTTTTCCTAACTTTTGCTAAACGTTGCCAAAACTCGTTCTATCGCCTTCCTTGCACCTCATCGACTCCTTATGTGACTTATATACATTATAGACACGTCTAATTGATTCATATGCATTGTTAACATGTATTGTAATATATTATGAATTGAATTTGTAACACACGGGACGATAGGCGCCACATCCCCCGCACTATGAGTCTAGTCCACACATGAAATGGATAGTTCAGCATGAACCAGACTCATAGCGAACGGGTGACAAAATAAAAACAACCTTGCTAGGCGGAAACTAACCCCGTACCATATAATCAAAATGCTGTGCGGAAGCATTAATGTGCAATTCATAGATTTCAGCAAAGGCTACAAGCTCGAATTTCCAATACATAAAATTAAATCCATCATGCATCCTAACAACGGGTTCAACTAAGCACACAACCTGTCCCGAATCAATATCTAATAATTTCATAATTAGCACAAAGGCCCAATTACATAGGAATATCCAATTAGAACATAATAATGTAAGATGTGACTCGAGTGTACAAGTGATCTAACAAAAGAAGTAAAACTTGACCTCCGCCTAGCAAAACCTGCAAGAAACTGAGAAGTGGGAAAGAGGGGTCAGTCTCTAGAAGACTGAGTGAGCAGGAGCGATACATATACTATAGAAACATGCGCATGCAAGCCATAAATCCCGAGCAAGATTTTATACAAAGTTAGTTCCCACGAAGGGCAAGAAATTAACGAGCAATGCTCGGACTTTATGACTAAATTCATATTAAATTCGTTATATACTTCATACATAATCATAAAGGCTCGGCGAGTGAGCGTGCATAATCTCCAACCAAACTCCGACCGTGTACGACAAATATCAATAATATATTGAATACGTGATCATACAATATCTTATAATACATGCAATCCATATAACCTAAGATATAGGCGTTTGGGCGATCCGTGTACCGGCCTTCCCGCACGGTGCATAACAATCATAATATAAACATAATTATAAAATAAGTTCCAACCTTCTTCCTCCGGGTGGTGGACGGGCTTGCAAGACTCGGCCACCTCATGCATTGACCCAGGGGGGTACATGAATCCCCCAAGGGCGCTCAGCTACCATTCCACGCTAATCTCCTAGCGAGGTCCGGTCTCTGTTAAATGGTTGGGACTAGCACATGGGATCACCGTCGGCCCTTGCCTCCCCGGGTAGCCACATGTGCTAGATCCCGGGCCCGTGCATTCATTCATGTTCTCGCCAAAACGTTCAATTCATGAGAAACATAATACATTTATAACATACTTATTCCCTTTCATATTCATTGAGAAAAGATTTACTCGATGACTCCATTTGCAAAAACAATATATAGATATACATAGGTTTTTGGCCAAAACTTATCACATAAGGTTGTGGGGTTTAATACATATCTAGAACGAAAACACCCTCACCTGGAAGATGACGATACAAGGATACAAGCTAGGCCGTGAGCCTATCGATCACGATATCTCCACCCTGGAGATGAACTGTACAAGAGAAAGACATAATGTGTACTCGTGAGAAACGACTCAATATGAAACCAATTAGGACGCACGGCATTAACATGAGGTATTCGTGAAATTCTATGTCATGTTTCAATATACAATAGATCATAAGATGTCATGAGTTGATGTGATCATGTTCATGCACACCAATAAAGCCATTTAGACACATACATGTTTTAATCATTCAATTCATAATATATTACAATACATGTTAACAGGGCATATGGATCAATTAGGCATGTATATAATGCATATAAGTCACATAAGGAGTCTAGGAGGTGCAAGGAAGGCGATAGAACGAGTTTTGGCAAAGTTTAGCAAAAGTTAGGAAAAGTTGACAATTTTCGAAAATGCGCAAGCTGTAGAAAAATGGGTATATCTTGAGTTTGAGAAACTGAAATTAAGTTTTTCTTATTGGAGGTGAAACTAGACACATAGATGTTTTCAAAGATATGTGGCACGAATCATGGTTCAAAGCGAGGTGAAAATGGCATAGGTTTGAAGTTGGACGAATGCAGATTGTCGAAGAAGTGGCGACACCAAAATGAATTGATCATATATCATAAATGGGAAAAGATATTAAGATGATTCCAATTGGAGGATATTCTAGACTTCAAGAGGTTTCCTTGGGTTCAAAAATCAGGTCAATCCGAGTTTGTATGAGGGAGAACGAAGCAAAACAATCTCAGACCGAAACAGGGGAGGGTCCAACGTTTCTGCATCAAATCCACCCCCGTGGATTTTTCCAAAAAGAAAAATCCACCCTCGTGGATTTAGGTCAGTGGCGAAAAAAATGCAGAAAACAGGGCACAAACGTGAGAGAAGACCAAAAAACACCAAAACACCTCAAAACTCAACCCAAATCACTTAAAACATGTAGTATACCAAGTAAGAACATCAAATGCAAATTTAGGGCAAATTAAAACACCTAAATTCATAAACCCACATATATATACACACATATACATACATACACCACATATATATATACAACTTGCTCCAAGAATTCTTTAAACTCATGAATTAACATGTATTCATGCATATTCACACAAAATTCCAAGTTATTAAGGAAGAATCACACAATCCTAGTTATCATCTAACAAAGCCATATATATAAACACATATACCTTGGAGGGAATGGAAAGAGAAGAAGATGATGATGAGGGCTTGAGTTCTTCTCTAGAATGAAGAAGAATAGAGCTTGAGTCCTTGGGCCAAAACTTAAAGAAATCCTCTTGTCTCCTTGTTTGTTGCTTGGCTCGATTTTGGGGGAGGAGAAAGGAAGGGTTTGGAGTTTGGTGTTGGGAGAAAATGGAAGAATAAGAATGGGGTGTGAGGGGGTGTGTGTATATCGTGTAATGCAAGAGGGAAAAAGGAAAAAATTGCACATTGGTCCCTTAACAATTTAATTGTTCGATTTGGGTCCCAAGGTTTGGATAGGTGAGCAATTGGGGTCTAATTCAAAATTCGATTGAGTCCAAGGATTTCATATAAGATCAAATAAGTACATATTCAAAATAATACATCTAATAGCAAGTTTACATATTAAAGCGAGTTCCAATAACATAATCAATTAAGTCATATTGGTCACGTAGTAGCAATTAGTCTATGACTAATAAGTTAAACAGTCACTTAGCAATTAAAACACATATAAATCACATAACCCTCGGTTTAAACCCACTCGTGACTTCAAACCTGTACGGCCAAAAAATTTGGGGCGTTACAACCTCTCCCCCTTAAGAGGACCTGGTCCCCAGGTCCACTGCCTTGTATTCTGAACTCTGAGTAAACTTTTCCGTGTTCATCCCACGCGGGTTAGCAACTCCCCGTCAGGAATTAGTTCGGAAAAGTTCTTCAAGCACAACGGGTCTTCAATTGTTGTTACGTCACGACCCTCAACTCACCGAAACCTAGGCACTCGCAAGTCTAACAGGTAGCAGGCAACAAAAGAACCCCGTCTTTCGAGCAGGAAGGAGAGAACCCCGTCTCTCTCAAACAGCAAAGAGAGAACCCCGTCTCTCAAACAACTAGTGAGAGCACCCCGTCTCTCAAACAGAAAGAAAGAGAAACTCTCAAGCTCCCAAAACAACAAATAAATAAATAATCACACAACAACCACACAAGAAGCAAGTAGAAGATATCAAACACGTCAAGTATCAATCGTGCAAAAGCAGTTAATACAACAAGCAATCAAAGTACCTAGCTTCATAAAATTATTCAAGCTAAAAGTTGCATGTATGCATATGTCATGGATGCTTGTTGTACCATTCACCATTGTTTGGGAATCTTCCATTATAGTGATTCGATTCAAAGCAGGATTCTTGTTGGAGATTCCTTTTTATCCCTAGTGCCATGGCGTAAAATGCACGATGTGTTCAAGGCTTCAATGATCACCCGGTCTTCGATTCACGGTCGATCCTCTAATCTTGAGTGTGTGCTTGAACTCACTTAATTAATTCATCATTCTCTACGAATTAAACTCAACCCTTATTGAATGCCCGAGCTAGGTTTTAGTAGCCCGAATTCCTATTTTTCATTCTAGTAACATCCTTAGCTCATCATGGAAAAATGACTGTCGAGCTAGGATTCTCATGTTGTTTAAGTCGTGGTCTCTCCTAGACCATCCACTTCCAATGCCCTTCTGAATTGACTTTCACTTGCCCATCTCGGAATATGATGACCTGATCGGCTTTTTCCTTTACCCCATACTTTCTTCGCCAATTCATGAAATTCCTTCACGGCCCCATGTTCATAAGCATGAATCACGTTATACCATATACGATCTTTTCCAACCTGCGGAGATTTAGCTTGTACTTCTCATGTTCAGAAACCAACAAGGTTACTTCTTCAACCGCAGTTACCATCAATCTTCCCTTTGCCTTGTCTTATCACCTTAATTCCCATTATTTCTCGCCCACCTTTTTTCAACCCTTGAAACACTTACCCTTCTTGAAACTGTTACAGAAATTTTCTTGTGGCAGTCTTGAAGTTTTCCATTTTGATCTTAAAATTCGTCAATTATCATAATCTTCTATTTCATCTCTTGTCATTCCTTGTAGAATCTCGTTGCTTGGGGTCTTGAATTACCATTGTCTCTTTTAAAAGTAACTCATCCGAGCACAATCGTGAATTCAATTTATTTCCCGGTCAGCTCTCCCCCTTAAAAGTTTCTATCCCAAACTTGTGAACTTATTTTATCACTCATGGAATATGAGACTCCCAACTTCTTCATCTTAGCTTCCTTGGTATCAAGGTCCTAGTCAAGCCACGTGTCCGTAGATATTGCTCACACTTACGTTGAAATGATTTGGTAGGGATAACCACCTCCTTCATCTATTCTAACCTCCAGTTCTACTTTCCAAGCCTCCGCCTTTCTTTCCTTCCTTTAATCCACACTTTACCACCCAAAATTCCTCCTTAGCTCGATTCGAATATGGCTTGGTTGAAGTAGTATTTGATAAACGGAGAGGAAGAAAATTCCCTATCAAATAAACACTAAACCATGCATGTTGGATTAAGATGCCGATGCACATAGCCAACAATTTGAGATGCAACACATTAGAGCAAGCATGTCAAGTAAAGATGTACACACATATATATAAATATAGAAGATTAAATAATTTAATACAGTGTATGATGCACGTGCCATGAATGTGTCGAACCTGTCACCGTGGTGGTAAGCTTTAGCCCAAAAATTTTGTTCTCGATTTCCTTAATTACAGCTTTGGTTTGAGTTTGTTGATCATCTCTCATTTTCCCACGGTCTTCTAAATCCTTAAAGTGTTATTGTATCAAATTGTGTGTTGCCATGGCCCGATATCACAATTCTTGATTCCAAAGTCTTCTACGGTCACAGAATTGGGTATTTTGATCCTTTCCCAAAATTGGATTTCCAATTGTTATCTAGAATCTTCCACCTGGTTGTTACTCTGTCTGAAATTCCCTTGACTTATACTTTATGAGTTCAGATTGGTAGAATGAACTCATCCTCCCACTTGCTTAAACTTGATTTCACAATTTCCTCCAAAAGCTCTTTGCCTTTCTATACCGTTTCCATTTGCTATTCCATATCTTCCAATTCAACCTCACAACACGACAATTCATCTTGGATCTGGAAGTTAAACTCCAATCCGGCCAAAGATAAAACCGTTGGCATTGTTACCTCCCATAGCTTTGCATTCACCGTGTTGGATCGATTTTCTTTAACTCTTTTCAAATTCAGCTTTTTCCCAAACTCGGCTTCTCAAGCTTGATTTATTCGGAAGTTCAACTTCGCCGATTTGCCTCGGTTTCCATTCACAAATCCTAATATATCCCGAACCTTCTACTCCGAACTTGAAACCAATTAGCTTGATTCACTTGGAAACTCATCTTCGATGACCTTTGTTGCTTATCTTTCGGCATTCGATTTTACTTCGATTCCTCTTAACTATCAACACCTCTTTGTTGATCCGAACCCCAAACTAAAGCACCTTCAAGGTTTTCCTTTACTTCTTTCGTGAATTAGAGGATCCCATTGAATCCGGTTATATAAGCTTCCTATAGTAGGTGGGCATGTGGATGCTATGAATTTGCAAACATTACACGCCCCTCCATCGTCTCATCAAGTATATGCCAACTATAATAAAATCCATAAATTGTAGCCACACACCGAGTCTTCTATTCCGGATCCTAACTTTCTTGCACGATTTAATTCCCATCTCGAGCTTGAACTCCCCACCTATCACCTTATCATAAGGATCACCAATTACCCGAGTTCTTCTAAATCTCCGAAGTTTTCTTCAATCACCCACACTTGAAAGAAAGCTCATAGCAATTTGTTGTGATTGTGAGAATTTGGCCGTGGTTTGATGTTGTAAGAATATCCTACAATCACAACTCATCTCCAATATAAATGCATGCCGGTTAGTGAGTGCATATGACACATAATTAAAATTAAAAGCACACATTAATGTAAAATGCAACACGTAAATAAACAAAATTAAAGTTGAACACATTTAATAATAAATTTTCCAAGTCAATTTCAATAACAACGCTCATGATCGATGCGGTGCACACGTTGACACATTGCTTCTAAGCCGTTAAACCTATACTTGACACGACATGACCCAAGGAACCCCGGTTTTGCAACCGAGGGCTCTGATACCACTTAAGGATGTAACACCCGGGACGATAGGCGCCACATCCCCCGCACTATGAGTCTAGTCCACACATGAAATGGATAGTTCAGCATGAACCAGACTCATAGCGAACGGGTGACAAAATAAAAACAACCTTGCTAGGCGGAAACTAACCCCGTACCATATAATCAAAATGCTGTGCGGAAGCATTAATGTGCAATTCATAGATTTCAGCAAAGGCTACAAGCTCGAATTTCCAATACATAAAATTAAATCCATCATGAATCCTAACAACGGGTTCAACTAAGCACACAACCTGTCCCGAATCAATATCCAATAATTTCATAATTAGCACAAAGGCCCAATTACATAGGAATATCCAATTAGAACATAATAATGTAAGATGTGACTCGAGTGTACAAGTGATCTAACAAAAGAAGTAAAACTTGACCTCCGCCTAGCAAAACCTGCAAGAAACTGAGAAGTGGGAAAGAGGGGTCAGTCTCTAGAAGACTGAGTGAGCAGGAGCGATACATATACTATAGAAACATGCGCATGCAAGCCATAAATCCCGAGCAAGATTTTATTCAAAGTTAGTTCCCACGAAGGGTAAGAAATTAACGAGCAATGCTCGGACTTTATGACTAAATTCATATTAAATTCGTTATATACTTCATACATAATCATAATGGCTCGGCGAGTGAGCGTGCATAATCTCCAACCAAACTCCGACCGTGTACGACAAATATCAATAATATATTGAATACGTGATCATGCAATATCTTATAATACATGCAATCCATATAACCTAAGATATAGGCGTTTGGGCGATCCGTGTACCGGCCTTCCCGCACGGTGCATAACAATCATAATATAAACATAATTATAAAATAAGTTCCAACCTTCTTCCTCCGGGTGGTGGACGGGCTTGCAAGACTCGGCCACCTCATGCATTGACCCAGGGGGGTACATGAATCCCCCAAGGGCGCTCAGCTACCATTCCACGCTAATCTCCTAGCGAGGTCCGGTCTCTGTTAAATGGTTGGGACTAGCACATGGGATCACCGTCGGCCCTTGCCACCCCGGGTAGCCACATGTGCTAGATCCCGGGCCCGTGCATTCATTCATGTTCTCGCCAAAACGTTCAATTCATGAGAAACATAATACATTTATAACATACTTGTTCCCTTTCATATTCATTGAGAAAAGATTTACTCGATGACTCCATTTGAAAACAATATATAGATATACATAGGTTTTTGGCCAAAACTTATCACATAAGGTTGTAGGGTTTAATACATATCTAGAACGAAAACACCCTCATCTGGAAGATGACGATACAAGGATACAAGCTAGGCCGTGAGCCTATCGATCACGATATCTCCACCCTGGAGATGAACTGTACAAGAGAAAGACATAATGTGTACTCGTGAGAAACGACTCAATATGAAACCAATTAGGACGCACGGCATTAACATGAGGTATTCATGAAATTCTATGTCATGTTTCAATATACAATAGATCATAAGATGTCATGAGTTGATGTGATCATGTTCATGCACACCAATAAAGCCATTTAGACACATACATGTTTTAATCATTCAATTCATAATATATTACAATACATGTTAACAGGGCATATGGATCAATTAGGCATGTATATAATGCATATAAGTCACATAAGGAGTCTAGGAGGTGCAAGGAAGGCGATAGAACGAGTTTTGGCAAAGTTTAGCAAAAGTTAGGAAAAGTTGACAATTTTCGAAAATGCGCAAGCTGTAGAAAAATGGGTATATCTTGAGTTTGAGAAACTGAAATTAAGTTTTTCTTATTGGAGGTGAAACTAGACACATAGATGTTTTCAAAGATATGTGGCACGAATCATGGTTCAAAGCGAGGTGAAAATGGCATAGGTTTGAAGTTGGACGAATGCAGATTGTCGAAGAAGTGGCAACACCAAAATGAATTGATCATATATCATAAATGGGAAAATATATTAAGATAATTCCAATTGGAGGATGTTCTAGACTTCAAGAGGTTTCCTTGGGTTCAAAAATCAGGTCAATCCGAATTCGTATGAGGGAGAACGAAGCAAAACAATCTCAGACCGAAACAGGGGAGGGTCCAACGTTTCTGCATCAAATCCACCCCCCGTGGATTTTTCCAAAAGGAAAAATCCACCCTCGTGGATTTAGGTCAGTGGCGAAAAAAATGCAGAAAACAGGGCACAAACGTGACAGAAGACCAAAAAACACCAAAACACCTCAAAACTCAACCCAAATCACTTAAAACATGTAGTATACCAAGTAAGAACATCAAATGCAAATTTAGGGCAAATTAAAACACCTAAATTCATAAACCCACATATATATACACACATATACATACATACACCACATATATATATACAACTTGCTCCAAGAATTCTTTAAACTCATGAATTAACATGTATTCATGCATATTCACACAAAATTCCAAGTTATTAAGGAAGAATCACACAATCCTAGTTATCATCTAACAAAGCCATATATATAAACACATATACCTTGGAGGGAATGGAAAGAGAAGAAGATGATGATGAGAGCTTGAGTTCTTCTCTAGAATGAAGAAGAATAGAGCTTGAGTCCTTGGGCCAAAACTTGAAGAAATCCTCTTGTCTCTTTGTTTGTTGCTTGGCTCGATTTTGGGGGAGGAGAAAGGAAGGGTTTGGAGTTTGGTGTTGGGAGAAAATGGAAGAATAAGAATGGGGTGTGAGGGGGTGTGTGTATATCGTGTAATGCAAGAGGGAAAAAGGAAAAAATTGCACATTGGTCCCTTAACAATTTAATTGTTCGATTTGGGTCCCAAGGTTTGGATAGGTGAGCAATTGGGGTCTAATTCAAAATTTGATTGAGTCCAAGGATTTCATATAAGATCAAATAAGTACATATTCAAAATAATACATCTAATAGCAAGTTTACATATTAAAGCGAGTTCCAATAACATAATCAATTAAGTCATATTGGTCACGTAGTAGCAATTAGTCTATGACTAATAAGTTAAACAGTCACTTAGCAATTAAAACACATATAAATCACATAACCCTCGGTCTAAACCCACTCGTGACTTCAAACCTGTACGGCCAAAAAATTTGGGGCGTTACAGAATGATTGAATCATTTATGTGTTTAAATGGCTTTATTGGTGTGTATGAACATGATCACATCAACTCATGACAATTATGATCCATTGCATATTGAATCATGACATAGCATTTCACGAACACCTCATGTTAATATCGTGCGTTCTAATTGGTTTCATATTCAGTCGTTTCTCACTAGTACACATTATGTCTTTCTCTTATACAGTTCATCTCCAGGGAGGAGATATCATGATCAATAGGCACACGGCCTAGTTTGTATCCTTATATCGTCATGTTCCAGGTGAGGGTGTTTTCGTTCTAGTTACATATTAAACCCTACAACCTTATGTGACAAGCTTTGGCCAAAACCTTATGTATATAAATATGTTACTTTTAAAGTAGAGTCATCGAGTAAACTTTGATCGAGTAAACCCTTTTCTAATAAATTATGAAATATGTTATGTTTTCATGAATGGGAACGTTTTAGCGAGAACATGAATGAATACACGGGGTCGGGATCTAGCACATGTGGCTACCGGGAAGGCAAGGGCCGACGGTGATCCCATGTGCTAGTCCTAACCATTTAACAGAGACCGGACCTCGCTAGGAGATTAATGTGGAATGGTAGCTGAGCGCCCTTGGGGGATTCATGTACCCCCCCGGGTCAATGCATGAGGTGGCCGGGTCTTGCAAGCCTGTCCACCGCCCGGAGGAAGAAGGTTGGAACTTATTCTATGTCAATGTTTATGTTATGATTGTTATGCACCGTGCGGGAAGGCCGGTACACGGATCGCCCAAACGCCTATATCTTATGTTATATGGCTTGCATGTATTATAAGATATTGCATGATCACGTATTCAATATATTATTGATATTTGTTGTACACTGTCGGAGTTTGGTTGGAGATTATGCACGCTCACTCGCCGAGCCTTTATGATTGTGTATGAATTATGAACATAACGAATTTAATATGAATTAGTCATAAAGTCCGAGCATTGCTTGTTAATTTCTTGCCCTTCGTGGGAACTAACTTTGAATAAAATCTTGCTCGGGATTTATGGTTTGCATGCGCATGTTTCTATAGTATATGTATCGCTCCTGCTCACTCAGTCTTCTAGAGACTGACCCCTCATTCCCATTTCTCAGTTTCTTGCAGGTTTTGCTAGGCGGAGGTCAAGTTTTACTTCTTTTGTTAGATCACTTGTACACTCGAGTCACATCTTACATTATTATGTTCTAATTAGATATTCCTATGTAATTGGGCCTTTGTGCTAGTTATGAAATTATTGGATATTGATTCAGGACAGATTGTGTGCTTAGTTGAACCCGTTGTTAGGATGCATGATGCATTTAATTTTACGTATTGGAAATTCGGGCTTGTAGCCTTTGTTGAAATCTATGAATTGCACATTAATGCTTCCGCACAGCCTTTTGATTATATGGTACGGGGTTAGTTTCAGCCTAGCAAGGTTGTTCTTGTTTTGTCACCCGTTCTCTATGGGTCCGGTTCATGCTGAACTATCTATTTCATGTGTGGAGTAGACTTATAGTGCGGGGGATGTGGCGCCTATCGTCCCGGGTGTTACAGCAACAATCCAGTCCAAACTTCACCAACATGTTCATGTATGTAAGAGCTTTAAATATACAACAAAACATGCATCAATTCAGGCCTAAAGCACGCAGCATCAACCAAGACATGAGCAGGGAGAAAGAGAGCCCAAAATCATCCAAGTTCTTCAAGGTTTCATTAATGGAAAATCAACTAATTCTCAACTACCATTTAATACCTGTTCATACCTGATATAAAGGTGTTAAAGTGACCATTCTCATGCTTTAAAACAATCAAAATCATCAAGGAAGCCAAGAGATCAAGAAATTCATCTATAACCTAACTATTCACTCATATACATCAAACTCCATCAAAGCAAGCTCAAATTTGGGGATGAATGAATCAAAATGACTCTAAATGAATTTATATTACAATCATGAGCTCACCTTGTGGATTGATTGAGGTTTGAAAGAGATTTGAGCTCCAAAATCTCCAAGGTATGCAAGGTTACGGGATAAACTGGAGAGCAGGGGCTTTTGGCTGAGTTTTCTTTGTGTGAGGTGTGTGGTTCGGTTTGGGGCTGGTATGGAGTGTTAGTGGCCTTAACTAGGGTTCCATAGGATCCAACCATGGTTAATTTGGTCAAGGTTTGAGAGAGTTATGGCCATTTTAGAGAGTTGTGGCTGTTTTGACGAACGTAGCACTTTTCGGTTGAATTTCGGAGGTGCAAATAACTTTGGAAAAATATAAGGCTAAGTTCATTAAACTCAAATTTTTGTTGCGAGTTTAGCGAAGTTGACAGAACTCGATTCCGAGTTCCCTAGCTCAAGATATCACATACGGAACCAAAGGTGCGCTAATTGCTCGTTAGCCCCCATTTTGGATTCCGAAATCAAAATAAATTCAAAACTAAAGCAAATGAATCCGAAAAAATGAAACGAGCATATATTCATTTTCATGACACGTATATCTTCGACATATTAAATTTTCACGAAATTTCGGTATCAAATCATATAAGAACGAAGCACGTTTATAACACTCATGAGCAATACATAAATGAATTCATAATATATATCAAGATTTAAATTCATATTTAAATATAACCAAAAATGCATGAATTAAATATACAAAGTGTACGTATTACATATAATTTAAAGTTAATTAGCACGAATTAAATATGTATATTTAGGATTAATAGCATTAAGATTTAAACGTCAACTAATTCACATATATATTTAATATTAATTAACTTAAGATAGGATTATTTAACATTTAATCAAAGGTTAACAATTAAATTAAATTTAATGTCAATAGACTTAAATAGAAATATTCAACATTTAATATAAAATTAATTATATAAAAAACTTATGAACAAAATTCATACAAATCGATAAACACATACGTCATATTAAAATACAGAAAAGTTGGGGCTTTACAATCTCTCCCCCTTAAAAGAATCCGTCCTCGGATTCACTACTCGACCGCCCAAGCAATGAGAAATTCCCCGTCTCTCACAAGCAACAAGTAGAGAGCCCCGTCTCTCGAGCAACAATGAGAGAACCCCGTCTCTCGTAAGCAAAGAGAGCACCCCATCTCTCCAGCAACGATGAGAGAACCCCGTCTCTCGCAAGCAAAGAGAGCACCCCGTCTCTCAAACAAGAATAAGAGATCCCCGTCTCTTACAAACAATGAGAGCTCCCCCTCTCTCAAACAAAATAAAGCAAGGAAGTCTCTAATACTCCCGAGCAACACAACGCGAAACCATAATTAAAGTCACGTAAGACACTCAAACCAGATAACAGACATCATCCACATTGATTATCAATTACACCAAGTAATTTAACATGATAAGGAATCAAAGCACATAGTAGAAAAATTATTTAAATTAAGTTTGCATGGATGCATGTATCATGGATGCTTCGGTACCGTTCACCGTAGTTGTATAATTCAGAATGGTACGTTTCGTTGTCCAAAGCGTGATCTACCCCGAAAGTGAGTTCAGTGCTCGACTTGTCTTTAAGCTCTTCAGGGTACCCCAACAAAGCAATTGATAAATCCTCTAAGGATTTTATTCTTTATTCCCTCCTGACTTGTACTACTCCCAGTCTTCTTCGATCTTTCATCATTTCCCATAATCTTCATTCGACCAACCAACTCTTTTAAATTAACCGAGCTTGACCTCCCCGAATACCCTTAAATCATCTGTCCCGAACTCAGATCCATAGTTATTTCCTTTACCCATATCGAAACCTAACCTACCATTGAAGATAACTACCCTTGGCGTCTTTAAAAGTTTATTCCCGACCTTAATTTATATATTACCCAAATCTTTCCCTATCTTCCGTTCAATTTTCCCCTTTTCACTCTCTTTAAACCTCTAACGTGAAATTTGGTATTCGGCCCCTACAATTCCTTAATCGAAGATAAAATATTCTTGATGATTCTTGAAGTTTGATTTAAATTTCCCAATGCTCATCCTTGCCGGTTTTATCTCTTCTTAAATCTCTTTCCAAACTTATTGAACCAAGCTTTATTGACAGCATCCCCTTTGTATGATAGCTTGAATCAGTTCCCTCTTGACAACTCAACTTAGGAGTTTCCCTAAACTCCTTCCTAATTCCTTTATCTTCAAATCGACTTACATACGTAGAAAGATTCGATGAGCTAACCTCTCTATTCCCCGTGAAAATCTTCAACCTGAATTTAGTGGTTTAGCTCTCATTTTAATGGTCAACCCTTACAGTCATCTTATTCATCTCCATTTCCCACCATAAAATTCCCAGATCTTGCCTAATTGTATTTCCGTTAATTCTATTAATTATTTCTTCGGCCACAACTTCAAGTTTCAATTTTTCTCTCTTGTCATGCTCTCCCCCTTAAATTTTTGTCGTTACATTTTGAACTCCATCGATCCTTCTTTCATCGAAATTCTTGATGGAAAGATTTCAGTTGGGAAGGATTTTAACTGACATAGCAACCCAAAATTTTGCCTTTCAACTTTCCTCCAATCCTCTTGATAATCGAATCCCCCTTCTCTATTCTTATTCGATCCGAACACCCTGAAGCCAAATCTAATCTCAATTTCCCTTTCGAATTCCTTTCCACCAACCTATCCCTTACTTGAAGTTCTTTATTTCCTGAAGTCATCTTCCTTGTAGTGTGCCATCCCATTATTTATTTTCCTCTTAACTCATGTGTGGCCAGTCGAAGAGATACTTGATAAGTGAGGCGAAAGATCTTCTTACAAAGTAAACACTAAAATGCATGTCGGGTAAGGATGTTAATGCACGTGTTACGCTTGTAACAATTGAATAGGCAGCACATGTGATGCCCATTATTCTCGAAGGTCGTCCTGACGATATTAACAAGTAAGTTTCTACACTTGTGTGTGTTTAATTTAAGTGTTCTTGAGTTATGTGATTGAATGTAAATCCAGTTTAATATGTGATCATTCGAATTATTCTAAGATTAATTGTCAACTTGATTAATTACGCGCATATGTAACCCTAACCGTCTAATTTGATTTAATTCGAATTTATTCCATGAAATAATTGTCAAGTTGATTTTAAATCCATCATGTTACTTAACTTGTTTAATTTCGGTTTACTTGAATTCCTTGAGATTAATTGTCAATCATATGTTTACGAAATGTCGTTAAATTGTACGAAAGGTTTCTAAAATTTAATTGAATTAAACTCTATTTGGTAAATCTCTCTTTCATTTTAATTTATAAAATTTATGCGGAGCTTGAATGTTTAGTCGTGACATTTCCAATTTTATTTATGATTATTTGTACGCACTATTTCACTTTGATACACGATAAGGACACCCGGTTGTATATAGCTTGTGCACAAGACACACCCAATCTCCTCTTCTCTCTCTTGGTTCTCTCTCCCTCTCTCATTCCCGCACACACACTACACCTAAAACACACACTAGTCGTAACTTGGTCGTTTCTCGATGGAATTCGACGAATGAGTAGTCCATTTCGAAGAGCTCGATAAGAGGATCACGATGGTACAAAGATCTCAGTCAAACAATGAACGGTGGAGGAGATATCTGCCATTTTCAGAAATAACTGCTCAAAATTCGAAAAATCGCGACTAGATTGCAACAGCAACTTCGACAGTCTCGTTCAGCTTCCTCCGACATCGAAATCTAGAAAAATTAGTATGTAAATTGAACGTCTCGATGAGATCTACAACCTGGAAGTGGTGGCCCAGTCATTGGGTCAGCGGTGGCGTCACACACGCCGCCCGAAGCTCATGCCGGTGGTGGTGGATTTGGGCGAACTTCGCTGGCAGTTTTCGGCGGTTCCGACGGTGGTCTTGGGCGGATGAGGTACCGATCTGAAGCATCTCGGGATGGCACACCGATCTGGGTTGGTGGCGCAACCATCGGAGTGGAGGTGGCGGCACACGCACCGCCTGAAGAAACGAAGGTAGCGGCTTGTCACTGTAGCGGCCGATTTCGACACTTTCCGGCGACCGACTTGGGGGTCTAAAAGAACTCATCATGGGTAAGTCAATGCCTTTTACAGATTTCGTTTTCGTTCACCGGATTGGAAGTAATTTGATTTTGAAGTTTTTGGGGTTTTCTAGGACGATTGGCTTAGAATTTTCAGAAATTGATTGAGGGTTCGGAACGAGCATGGAGGATACCTACTCGGATAATTTTTTGGGATTTTTCCTGCGACTTTCGGCCGCGGCCCGGCGACTTTCCGGCGGCTCCGCTGGCAACACTCCGGCGACTTTCGGACAGAATATCGGTCTCGACGCGGTGAGTTCAACACCGCTTTCTGTTCGTTAATCGGACACTCGATTTATTTATTACGAATTATTTTGCATAATTATAATTATTTGAATTGATTGTTTTAAGTGCAAATAAATTATTTATTGTTGGTTTGTTGATCGAGATGTATTCCAATCATATTCAAAAATATGTATTGAATGAATTGTGATATGCATGAATATTTTGATTTACAATTTGAATTCTGATGTGATGAATTTACGCTATTTGTTAAGTACGAAGGGGTGTTAGTGTAATATTTAGAAACTAATCTTTTATGTGACTAAATGAACTTGAATAATATTTTAGAAGAACGAACATGTTGTGATTTCTCTATATGAATTTGAGACGTTCTCAATGCTATGTTTGTTGTAAATTGTGTTTCAAATATAAAATTTAGATACATGAAGGATGCTTGAACAACTTGAGACTTGATGCATGATAGGAGTTAGAATTGTAATATCTTGATTTACCCTTACTACTGGAAAATGGTATATTATGAATTACGATAAATTGATAATTGTCATGTTTGTAAGTAATTAATTCCTAGTTGAATAATTGTATAAACACTTTAAATGGACAATTATGCTTAGCAATTGACTAAGGAGATGTATGTGTAGTAATTCTAAACTTTTATAAATGACTTAGGGGATGTAAGTGTAACATTTATGAAACTATGAATGTGACTTGAGCTTGTGTACCAAACATGTTGTGAAGTTCTAAAGTATGATCTTAAGTGAATTAGATGCACTCTTTAATTGTATCAAGCATGCCATCTACGTACAACAACTTTGTATGTTTATGTGATCAAGTTGCCCTTACTTATGCACTTTATAACTCGACATGAGCTTGATGCTTAATTGTAATATTATAATTGAACCCTGTGACATTGGATGATTTAATATGCATTTTGTGGATACATTGACTTCCTAAATTGATCTTGTATCTTTGGATATGGAATTGCATGATGGTTGCTTGTAAATATGACCTTGTTGAGCATTGATATGCCTTGAATGTCCACGACACCCTATTAAAGCACAACATGAACACTTATGCATAACCACGATCACGTGAGCAACGCCGTGCGTCTTGTTTGGTTCATATAGAGTCTATGTCCGGACTTCTTTATGTTCTGTTTTAGAGTTTGGTGGCGGTGGTGTGCCCGAGGTTTAGGGGTGTTTGTCCTTCACACTCTCGGACTCTACTTTCACGAGGTGAGGTTTAGGATTTTATATAGTTATGCGACCTATGGCCTTAATATGCTGATTTCAACCCTTGCATGCAAGTATATCTTATTATAAATACGTATGTGTTGGATATGATATGTTCATGACCTTGTGAATCAACTCTGCCTTTGGAAAATTAGATATGAAAGCATATGTAAGCTGTTTTGAAAAGTTATGTTATGTTATGATCTGTTCTATAGCGAGTTAGCCATGATATATGGTATTTGTTCTGCTCTGTTCTGTCTGTGGATCCGAGGAGCTATGGGTAAGGAATCCCTGGGACGGTATAGGGTCGTCAGGGCTCGGCCTGTGCATAGTCTCCATTTGAGATATCATCGCGCGACTCAGGGAGACAGGGGAGGCGTGATATCTTGAGCCTTCGGTGTACAGCCGGGGAGGACTCTTGTGGGTTCGCTACCCCTTAAGGGTTTGTCTGTCATGGATGGTCTGGGGACGGTACATCTTCTCCATCATTGGTGTGGGGTTGGATTTGATTCTATATTTATGTTTTGATCTATTCTGAGGAGTAAAGGTTGGAAGCTCGTACTCGTCGAGCATGTGTTCTGTTTTGTCTGGGAGTTGTGAATCGAGATAGAGTTTCTGAAATGTTTTCTAAAACTTATATATCTATCTTTTGGGTACTTTTGGAAATATCTTTGGTATGCAACACCTATCTCCGGTTTATGATTCCCTCCTTTTGATCTGTGTTGTGCTTTAGCCCCCTCACTCAGTCAGTTGACTGACCCCCCCCCCCCCCTCTCATTTTATCTTTTAGTTAGCAGGTCTCCTTTTGGCTTGAGCTAGGCGGAAGTGAGTCTTTTGAGTCACACTTGTCGGTTTAGTTGGTGTTAAGATGCATTTGTCACATACTCTATTTATGTTATGTATTCTTATTTCACTTTTGGAGATTATGTTTTATGCTCTGCTTAGACTTAAACCTGTATGGGGTTAGTATGCTAGCATTTGGATGTAATTAGCTATTCTGTTGATACTTATGTTGGTTTATTACGTTGCAATGATTTGAGATTCGGGACTAGGTATCTATGCTAGTTGAACCCGTCACCTGTTATGTATGTTGATATTCGGGACTAGGTATCTATGCTAGTTAAACCCGTCACTCATTTTTTACGTTGATTTAATTGCCTCCGCTATCTGATGATAATTGTTTAAATTGCTTCCGCGCTCTGAGTCTGTCGAGTTAGATCAGCCTAGCCTACTGTGTGAGTTGGTCTCCTGTAACGCCCCCACCCGTACTGGAACAAGAGAAGAGCGGCGTCTCAACCCCCGCACTGAAGCACCTCTCAAGTAATGGTGTGAGGCATCACTCAAGAAATACTCCAGCGAACGGCTGTCTATCTCAGAACTATACATGTACAACGATGTGGCTATGCAGCGGAAAATCAGAGTATTTTAAAACTTTTCAAAACATGTGCGTGATGCCTGTAACAAGCAAGAACATATCGATCGTGTAAGAGAGACTTGGCATATCAGAACATGTAACATAATCACATATAAATACCGATACAGCAGAGTTCAAAATATCGGTAACAGAGTAGCAGAAAGAGTATAACAAAGATACTCAAGTATTCAGAAACATAAAGTAATGCAGCCATAAAACATATGCAGGACGCAAAAGAGGAAGTAATACTAAGTCCTGACTGAAACAAAAATGACAATCTAGAGCTTCAAGATACCTCTAGACTGCGGCTGCAAGACCTGAAACCACGAGTCAAGAAAACGGGAGAGGTATTAGTCAAAAGGACTAAGTGAGGGAATACTTTAAAGAAAGTATTGAATTAAAGAACTTGAAGTGTAATTCAAAACTATTAAATGCAATGCTTTAAAGAAGAACTTGAAACAAGTTCGCTTGATAAAACTCTTTGAATGCAATGCTGTAAAAGAATGCACGTTATAAAACATTTTCATGAATGCTATCACACGCGCACACATATGTTGTTGATGGTTCATAGTTCTTTCATAAAACGGGATAAGGGTAAAGTGAACTTTTCCAAATATGAACCATCTTATATTAAACAGAATTTTTCCAGCAAGCTAGGCTCCTCCATCCTTACTCTAGAAAAACATGATTTCGTAGAGTATCGGACCGAGGTCAACAATAACTCCACACACAGTAGAGTATCAGACCAAGGTCAACAATACCCCACTAACGCATAGAAACATGCACCATCCTCCACCGGTTGTCACTTCGGGTAGCTAGCCCTAGGCGACCTGTAAACTTGTAATCGGAACAGATTTGTTGTCCGTTCCCAGACAGATTGTCCTGACTTAACAAACCTCCTGTTAAAAGTCAGTGTCAATTGTCTAAGTGTGGCGGCCGGTATTGGTGATGTCGTTGGCGCTCACCTCTCGAGCATCACCTCCACACATAATCGCCGGGCCCAAACTGTAAACTGTAAGCTTGCATTTAAGATTAGCAGTGACCAGAGTACCACTCCAGTATGCTAACTATAACATGTGAAACTGTAACTGTAACATATGATGTTGTCTGTAAAACATATGATTCTGTCTGAAAACATGTGATTCTGTCTGTAAACTGTACTTTGAAAACATATGCAAAACATTTAACTGTCTTTGAACAAGAATGCAGAACATTGGAAAACATGTGCTGTAGATCAAGGTATACTATTAAAGTATGCATGATCCTTTCAAAAGAATGTCCCGATAAAAGGGATAGTTCAAAACGAGGTTTAGCTTTGAATTTCAAAACATATGATACGATAGTATAATCGTGGTTCCAGTTGGAAAACATTTATAACTTCACCTCACCTAATAGTAACAAAAGGCAGGTAGACAGATTATACGGTGCCCTGGGGATCCCAGTGCTCAACTTTAACTCCTGTAGGTGGTGTACTAGAGTGAGCTTAAGAACTAAGACCCACTACTAACCAAGATGCATATGAAATGCATGAAACAATGAACAAGGAACATGTAAAGAACATGTAACACAAGAGAGTAATACCATTTAAGGTATTCAAGAAAGGTAACACACAAAGGAATACATCAAAGTGAGTTACTCTCAACGTGAGACTATGATCTTACTATAACCGAGTAAGCTTTAGTCAAATTATGAATCCTATCGCAAACCTTAAGTTATAAAAGAAGTCCACGAAAGAAAACACATTTTGAAAACACATTTTAGACCCTGGATATGGAAACCCTAGGTGCAAATGTCTATTAAGAAAGCACAAGTTTTAATTCATTTTTACTATTCAAAAGCACTATTCAAAAGTATTATTCAAGATTACTATTTACGATTACTATTCACATGTCGGGTCAAAGGGTCGGGTCAAACCCTTACTATACACACACCCACACACACACGGTATACACACACACCATGTACGAACACACACACACACACGGCATGCACACACACACACACCCTAATTAAATTATGATCTTGATTATAACCTATGGTTTCAAGTTCATGTTAATATAATCAAGTGTGATCTAGGTTAAAGGTATAACCTATGGTTAAGAGATCCAATTAAGGCATAAGATCAAGTTATGAAACACTATTCTATCTTAGGTTATAACATGTGACATTATTAAAGTGTATAACATACGATCAAGGCACTATTCCAATAATCCATATCATATCATAAGCTCAATCCATAATTCAAGAATCATATAACAATGTGACAACATGTCGCAACATATATCATATCATATCATATCATATATCATGAACCTTTCGGCATGTAACATGTAACAATTTAATTCAATATCAACATGTAACAAGTTGTGGCATAATTAATTGTATATCACTATTCCATTAGCTAGCATGCATGAACATAATTCAAATTCCATAATCATGCATCAATTCTCATAATATAACAACCATATCACATGATCATAGCATATACTAGAGCAATTCATAACATATTCAAGCATATACTAAAGAATTAAAACATATAAACATACATTCAAACATATCATGAAAACTATATAATAAATGCATAAAATAAAATCCTATATGGCTTAGGGAAGACCCTAAGACCCAACCTAAACATAATATAAACATACCATAACATAAAAACATAAACTAAACTAAAACATAACATAAACTAAAGCATAAAAAATAAAACAAACCTAGCTAATGGAGGGGGTGGCCGACGGCAAGAGGGGGACAGGGAGAGAAGAAAGGGTGTTGTTAACACAACATTGAGCAAGGAATGAAATGCCCCTTGGCCTCTATTTATAGTTGAAGAGAAGCCCCTCACCTTGGAAATAAAATGTGGAGAAGGGTATGAGAGCAAAATGGAATAGCTTCTCTTGGAAGCTTTAGGCATATGAAGCTAAAAATGGGGCTGCTGGGGGTATTTCTGTAATTTCGTTGCCCAAGACTCGAGGATAAGTGGCTGAAAGTATAACCATTCTGACGGCAAGAAAATTAGCTTCGAAACGCATATTCATTCGTCGAAATCGGATTTACCGTTTTAAAGATACATTAGTTTTAGTGAATAAAAGTTTTGAGCTTGAAACTCAACACGAATGAAAAACGACTTTCTAGAATGATTTTCAAGTCCGGATTGTTTCCAAAATTCAAGAAATAAATCGAGAAGCGTTTTGAGTCCAAAATCGACTATAAAACGTTTTACCGTTAAAAAGTTGAAAACGTAGAGTGAATAGTGAATCCTCACGTACGAACGTACGCTTCAAAATTTCAAGCTAGGGTTTGAACCAAGAGTTGTAAAACATCTCAAAAATCTTGAAATAGCTCAAGTAATGCAAATCCGAAGAGAAAACATTTTCCGAATGAAAACCGTTCGTAGAAGAAATAGTGAACTAGGGTTTTCGAAAACATTTTCAATAAAACAAAGTTCCGGAATAGATTTCCAAGCCAAAAATGATTTCAAAAGATTCGTCTCGACTCAAGGATCGATTCGACTGTAAACTTGGGTAGGAAAGGTATCAGAATCAAAAGCTCATTTTCTGATGAATAGTAACTTTGGTCGGTAAGTTCCAAAAATACCCTTATGGTTCAAGAAAGACTTTCTGAGCTCGGGAAACAAGTTCAAACGATTGGGAAACATGTGTGATGAACCTCTAGGGTTCGAGTAGCAATATGAACAAGGTAGGCTCGGGGTATGAATAGTAAACTGTATCAAAGGTCAAGAATTCCCACTTAAAACATGTCAGATCATATACGAGCACAAAGTTCATGTAAGAATGCAATGCATGATGATTCAAAAAGTTGGATCACGGTCTATAAACGCTTTACCAATGCCCTTAACTTACTGTTTTCATCCAGGCCCTGTTTTGGGCTGTTACAATCACCCCTCCTTAAAGAGAATCTGTCCTCAGATTCTTCCGCTGTAACTGCAAACAACTCAGGGTGATGCTTCTGCATTTTCTCTTCTGTCTCCCAGGTTGCCTCTTCTGTCCCATGTCCCTTCCAAAGGACTTTAACCAAAGGAATTTTCCTATTCCTTAACTCTTGAAACTTCCTGTCTAGAATCTTAGCGAGCTTCAAAACATAAGTCAGATCCGGTTCCAACGGTATCTCCTCTACCGGCACAACCTCTGTCTCATCCGAGAAACACTGGCGAAGCTGAGATACATGAAATACGTTGTGGATTCCTGTTAGACCTACAGGCAAATCCAATCGATAAGCAGTAGGTCCGACTCTCTCTAGTATCTCATACGGTCCAACATATCTCGGGTTTAACTTTCCACCTTTCCCAATTCGGGAAAACCCTTTCCTTGGCGATGCCTTCAGAAATACCTTTTCGCCCACTGCGAATTCCAAATCCCTTCTTCGTCGATCAGCATAACTCTTCTGCCTGTCCTGGGCAGCTTTCATTCTCTGGCGAATGATCTGAATCTTTTCTGTCGCTTCTCTTATCCATTTAGCTGAATTCACTCTGATCTGTCCTTCCTCAGTACATCTTGCTTAATCCAAATCCCAATATAACGGGGATCTACATCTCCTTCCATACAGAGCTTCATATGGAGCAGCTTTAATAGAAGCTTGATAACTATTGTTGTATGCAAACTCCACAAGAGATAAACACTCTTTCCAACTTTCCTGGAAGTCCAAAGCGCAAGCTCTTAGCATATCTTCCAAGTACTTAATCATCCTTTCTGATTGTCCATCCGTCTGAGGATGCACTGCAGTACTGAAGTTCAACTTCGTTCCCATCAAAGTCTGAATTTCTTTCCACAAGTGCGACGTGAATTTCGGATCTCTATCCGAGAATATACTGTTCGGGACTCCATGTAATCTGACAATCTCTTGCTGATACAGCTTTGCCAACGTGCTGACCTTATCCGTTGTCTTTACTGGCAAAAAGTGCGCTGACTTTGTCAATCGATCAATGATCACCCAGATACTATCTTGTCCTCCTCTAACTTTGGGTAATCCAGTGACAAAATCCATCGTGATTTGCTCCTATTTCCATGTCGGAATCAGTAATGGTTGCAACTTCCCACTCGGCTTCTGGTGCTCAGCTTTAACTTTCTGACAAGTTAAGCATTTCTTGACATAGTTGGCTATGTCTCTCTTCATTCCGTTCCACCAGAAATGCGTCTTAACATCTTGATACATCTTAGTGCCTCCGGGATGTATCGTGTACTTAGTCTGGTGCTCTTCGTCGAGAATCTCTTTCCTCAAAACAGTTGGCACGCATACTCGACCTTTGTACCTCAATATTCCATGTTCATCAACCTTGAACTTGGTCTCGTCGTCTTTCTCCTTAGATTCGAGACATTTCTTGATCCACTCGTCGTTCTTCTGAGCTTCCAACACTTGTTCTTTCAAAGGTGATATCATTACAATGTTTGCGACTCGAGCTTTAGTTATCACCTCCATTCTCTCTCTTTGATCAACCTCGGGATTGGCAGAAATTTGTGCCAAACGAACTTTCCTGCTTAGAGCATCTGCTACAACATTTGCCTTTCCTGGATGGTACTGAATAATGCAATCGTAGTCCTCCAAAAATTCCATCCATCTCCTCTGTCGCATATTCAACTCCTTCTGAGTGAATAGATATCGCAGGCTCTTATGATCAGTAAAGATCTCAAACGTAACTCCATACAGGTAATGTCTCCACTTTCCAAGAGCAAAAATTATCGCGGCTAACTCCAAATCATGTGTCGGGTAGTTGACTTCATGCGTTTTGAGTTTCCTTGATGCATACGCAATCACCTTTCCATTCTGCATCAAAACTCCTCCTAGTCCTTCTTTCGAAGCATCGGTGTAGACTGTGTATCCTTCTTTTCCTTCCGGTAATGCTAACACGGGTGCAGTTGTTAGCATCTCCTTCAGTCTTTGAAAACTTTGCTCACACTTCTCAGTCCATTCAAACTTCCCTTCTTTCTTTGTCAACTTAGTGAGAGGTGTAGCTATCTTCGAGAAATCTTGGACAAACCTCCGGTAGTAACCAGCTAATCCCAGAAAACTCCTCACTTCTGAAGGATTCTTCGGTGATTTCCAATCCATAATCGTCTCGATCTTCGAGGGATCTACTTCGATTCCAGATCCTGATATGATGTGTCCGAGAAACGTAACTCTCTCAAGCCAGAACTCACATTTACTGAACTTTGCATATAGCTTGTGATCCAGCAAAGTGCATAACACGATTCGAAGATGTTCAGCATGTTCCTCCGGTGTCTTCAAAAATACCAAAATATCGTCGATGAAGATCACTACAAACTTGTCGAGAAACGGCTTGAATATACGGTGCATCATATCCATGAATGCAGCTGGTGCGTTTGTCAAACCAAACGGCATTACTACAAACTCATAATGTCCGTATCGGCTGTTGAAAGCAGTCTTCGGAATATCTGCTTCCTTGATCTTCAATTGATAATATCCTTGTCTTAGATCTAACTTAGAGTAGACCTTCGATCCTTGAAGTATATCGAACAGCTCTTCAATATGAGGGAGAGGATACTTAATTTTGATTGTCATCCTGTTCAGCTCCCGATAGTCAATGCATAAACGCAATGATCCATCCTTCTTCTTAACGAAAAGCACAGGCGCTCCCCACGGCGACGTGCTCGGTCGAACATATCCAGACTCAATCAGTTCATCCAATTGCTTCCTCAGTTCTTCCAATTCAGCTGGAGCCATTCTGTAAGGTGTCTTCGAGTACGGCTCAGCTCCTGATATCGTCTCGATTGTAAACTCCAACTCTCGGTGTAACGCCCAGACTTTTTGGCCGTACAGGTTTGACGTCACGAGTGGGTTTAGACCGAGGGTTATGTGATTTATATGTGTTTTAATTGCTAAGTGACTGTTTAACTTATTAGTCATAGACTAGTTGCTACTACGTGACCAATATGACTTAATTGGTTATGTTATTGGAACTCGCTTTAATATGTAAACTTGCTATTAGATGTATTATTTTCAATATGTACTTATTTGATCTTATATGAAATCCTTGGACTCAATCGAATTTTGAATTAGACCCCAATTGCTCACCTATCCAAACCTTGGGACCCAAATCGAACAATTAAATTGTTAAGGGACCAATGTGCAATTTTTTCCTTTTTCCCTCTTGCATTACACGATATACACACACACCCTCACACCCCATTCTTATTCTTCCATTTTCTCCCAACACCAAACTCCAAACCCTTCCTTTCTCCTCCCCCAAAATCGAGCCAAGCAACAAACAAGGAGACAAGAGGATTTCTTCAAGTTTTGGCCCAAGGACTCAAGCTCTATTCTTCTTCATTCTAGAGAAGAACTCAAGCTCTCATCATCATCTTCTTCTCTTTCTATTCCCTCCAAGGTATATGTGTTTATATATATGGCTTTGTTAGATGATAACTAGGATTGTGTGATTCTTCCTTAATAACTTGGAATTATGTGTGAATATGCTTGAATACATGTTAATTCATGAGTTTAAAGAATTCTTGGAGCAAGTTGTATATATATATGTGGTGTATGTATGTATATGTGTGTATATATATGTGGGTTTATGAATTTAGGTGTTTTAATTTGCCCTAAATTTGCATTTGATGTTCTTACTTGGTATACTAAATGTTTTAAGTGATTTTGGTTGAGTTTTGAGGTGTTTTGGTGATTTTTGGTCTTCTCTCACGTTTGTGCCCTGTTTTCTGCATTTTTTTCGCCACTGACCTAGATCCACGAGGGTGGATTTTTCCTTTTCGAAAAATCCACGGGGGTGGATTTGATGCAGAAACGTTGGACCCTCCCCTGTTTCGTCCTGAGATTGTTTTGCTTCGTTCTCCCTCATACGAACTCGGATTGACCTGATTATTGAACCCAAGGAAACCTCTTGAAGTCTAGAACATCCTCCAATTGGAATCATATTAATATCTTTTCCCACTTATGAGATATGATCGATTCATTTTGGTGTCGCCACTTCTTCGACAATCTGCATTCGTCCAATTTCAAACCTATGCCATTTTCACCTCGCTTTGAACCATGATTCGTGCCACATATCCTTGAAAACATCTATGTGTCTAGTTTCACCTCCAACAAGAAAAACTTAATTCCAATTTCTCAAACTCAAGATATACCCATTTTTCTACAGCTTGCGCATTTCCGAAAATTGTCAACTTTTCCTAACTTTTGCTAAACTTTGCCAAAACTCGTTCTATCGCCTTCCTTGCACCTCCTAGACTCCTTATGTGACTTATCTGCATTATATACATGCCTAATTGATCCATATGCCTTGTTAACATGTATTGTAATATATTATGAATTGAATGATTAAAGCATGTATGTGTCTAAATGGCTTTATTGGTGTGCATGAACATGATCACATCAACTCATGACATATTATGATCTATTGTATATTGAAACATGACATAGAATTTCACGAACACCTCATGTTAATGCCGTGCGTCCTAATTGGTTTCATATTGAGTCGTTTCTCACGAGTACACATTATGTCTTTCTCTTGTACAGTTCATCTCCAGGGTGGAGATATCGTGATCGATAGGCTCACGGCCTAGCTTGTATCCTTGTATCGTCATCTACCAGGTGAGTGTGTTTTCGTTCTAGATATGTATTAAACCCTACAACCTTATGTGATAAGTTTTGGCCAAAAACCTATGTATATCTATATATTGTTTTCAAATGGAGTCATCGAGTAAATCTTTTCTCAATGATTATGAAAGGGAATAAGTATGTTATAGATGTATTATGTTTCTCATGAATTGAACGTTTTGGCGAGAACATGAATGAATGCACGGGTCCGGGATCTAGCACATGTGGCTACCCGGGGAGGCAAGGGCCGACGGTGATCCCATGTGCTAGTCCCAACCATTTAACAGAGACCGGACCTAGCTAGGAGATTAGCGTGGAATGGTAGCTGAGCGCCCTTGGGGGATTCATGTACCCCCCCGGGTCAATGCATGAGGTGGTCGGGTCTTGCAAGCCCGTCCACCACCCGGAGGAAGAAGGTTGGAACTTATTTTATGATTATGATTATGTTTATGTTATGATTGTTATGCACTGTACGGGAAGGCCGGTACACGGATCGCCCAAACGCCTATATCTTAGGTTATATGGATTGCATGTATTATAAGATATTGCATGATCACGTATTCAATATATTATTGATATTTGTCGTACACGGTCGGAGTTTGGTTGGAGATTATGCACGCTCACTCACTGAGCCTTTATGATTATGTATGAAGTATTTAACGAATTTAATATGAATTTAGTCATAAAGTCCGAGCATTGCTCGTTAATTTCTTGTCCTTCGTGGGAACTAACTTTGAATAAAATCTTGCTCGGGATTTATGGCTTGCATGCGCATGTTTCTATAGTATATGTATCGCTCCTGCTCACTCAGTCTTCTAGAGACTGACCCCTCTTTCCCACTTCTCAGTTTCTTGCAGGTTTTGCTAGGCGAAGGTCAAGTTTTACTTCTTTTGTTAGATCACTTGTACACTCGAGTCACATCTTACGTTATTATGTTCTAATTGGATATTCCTATGTAATTGGGCCTTTGTGCTAGTTATGAAATTATTGGATATTGATTCGGGACAGGTTGTGTGCTTAGTTGAACCCGTTGTTAGGATGCATGATGGATTTAATTTTATGCATTGGAAATTAGAGCTTGTAGCCTTTGCTGAAATCTATGAATTACACATTAATGCTTCCGCACAGCATTTTGATTATATGGTACGGGATTAGTTTTCGCCTAGCAAGGTTGTTTTTATTTTGTCACCCATTCGCTATGAGTCTGGTTCATGCTGAACTATCCATTTCATGTGTGGACTAGACTCATAGTGTGGGGGATGTGGCGCCTATCGTCCCGGGTGTTACACTCGGTCAGGAGGTAACAAATCCAAATGCTCAGGAAACACATCTAAGAACTCGTTCACCACTTCCACTTCTTCAATCTTAAGTTGATCTTTCGGTCTATTCAAAAGATAAGCAACAAATCCAATAGCTCCTTTCTGAATCAACTTCTTAGCTTCCATCGAAGAAATCACTGATAACTTCTCAACTTTCCCTTCTGATGTCCGACTTTCATCTTCTTCCAAGATGATCTCTTTCTTGTAACAATCCAACTTAGCTCGGTACTTAGACAACCAATCCATACCAAGTATAACGTCGTATCTTGTCATCGGCAACTCAATAAGATCCGTCGGGTAACAACGGGTACCAATACATATAGGGCAGCGTTTATATACTTGATCCGTAACAAGGCCAGTTCCCAAAGGAGAACTCACTTCAAATTTATATGGCAAGTATTCAAGTGGAAACTGTAAATGCGCACATAATTTAAAAGCAACAAATGAATGCGTGGCGCCAGGGTCATACAAGACCTTAACTGGCGTTTTAAGAATGTGCACAATACCTTCCACAACAGATGAAGGATCAACCTCCTCCTTACCATCCAAAGCATAAGCTCTGCCTTTGACCACCGGTTTGTTCGTTGTACCTACCACCCCTTTTCCCTTATCCTGGACCCCAAATCTCCTGATCTTGTGCGGGCAACTATCCATCTGGTGCTCAGGGGAACCACACGTGAAACACTGTCCAGCTTTCTTGCGACAGTTCTCCTCAGTGTGTCCCGTTCGACGACAATATCGGCAAACAATTTCCTCTGGACCTGGCTGAGGTGCTCTCTACTGTTGTGGTGCCCTTTGGTACTGCTGTGGCGCTTTCTGCTTCTGTGCTTGCTGTTTTGGTGGAGCGTTCTGCTGCTGACGCTGTGGTGTTACCATTAGCCTCTTTCCAATTCCTTGGGGAAAAGATCCGGAAGGTCGCTTATTCCCTTGATAAGGCTTACGGTTAGAAGGTCCTTGACGTGCGGTAGTTATCTTGATCTCCTTGTGTGCAGCTTCAACCCTTAGCGCTCTATCAACAGCCTAGTTGTAGGTCTCAATATCCAAAGATGCAACTGCCAACCGAAGTTCGGGCTTCAGTCCATCAATAAACCTCTTTGTCTTGCGACGCTCATCAGTTAGAATATGAGGCGTATACTTGATTAGCCTCACAAACCTAGCTTCATACTCCATCACATTCAAAGTTCCCTGAACCAGACTCATAAACTCAGCCTCTCGTGCATCACGAGTCACTTGAGGCGTATACTTCTGCTGAAACTCTCTGATAAACTCATCCCAACTTCCTTCGACGTTGTTCTCAATCCACATATGCTGAACGTGCTTCCACCAATTGTATGCAGCTCCTTCCATAAGAAAAGTAGCATATCGAACTCGTTCACGATCCTCTGGGTAGATCTCCATAGCCTCGAAAATTTTCTCAAGATTAGTAATCCAATTCTCAGCCTTTATGTCGTTCGGTTCTCCATAGAACTTAGGTGGATTCATTCTCAGAAATTTCTCCAACGACCTTTCATTAGGAGGGTTATCTCTCGGTGCACAAGCCCTCATAAATTGTCGTAGCACATCCCTTAATTCCGGAGTTCCTTCCCGTTCAGGGGGTGGCGTGACATCTCTTTAGGGTGGCGTGACATCTCTTTGGGGTGGCAGTGGTGGTACACGATTCCGGGGTGCTCTTCTCGGTGGCATGTTGTTACTGAATTCTCAAGCATTCAGATACATATATTCGATGCATGACATATAATGATTCACAGAATCCGTAACCACGTATTCACATTCCCACGTAGTCACACATAAGTATGAGAACAACACATTCCCATAACAACATGTCAGCAAAGATTCAAGATCTCCAAATATATCATATAATCAGAAACAATTGTCAGATAACATGTAAACGGGAACAGAAGCGCGGGTAACATATCAACATATCAGAAACATGTATAACATATCCCAAAACCTGATCAACATGTAAACGGGAACAGAATGTGTACTGTCATATCAACAAGAACTGTAACATGATCAGAAGCATGATCAACATATCCAGAAGCGTATTCAACATATCAAGAATAATAGCATGCTAACAATAAATGCAATGGCATGATCCTATCAGCGGTCCTAATGGTATCTTGAAGCAACTCTAAGACTCATGCAATGACAGTTATGGAAAGCAGTAAATAGATATCCAACATAAAGCCGAAAGTGTTATAACTGTGCAAGGTTTGGTAAAATTTACTACAGGCCACATATTAACAGTATTAATTCAAAATGGGGAGGACCCAATACTATCGAGTTGACTCCCTTACAGGCCTTACCAATCCGTCCAACCCTGCTGAAAATAACCTAGTAGGTACCAAGTCATCTGAACCATCATCCGTGGTGACAAAAGTCGGGGATCATCTACCAAAGCTATACATCCCCTCATCCAAAAGTCAGTCCGGAACTGTCCCGGCTATACGTCCGCCATCCATAGATAGATATATATGCATCAGTACTATATACATAAAACCTCTCATCAGCAATCAACCCTGATAACTGTGGTCCAAAGAACCCCTGGTGGTGTCATCAGAAACAGCAACGACCTCACCCTGTCCGTGTCCTGCTGGCTCATCTCCGCCATCATCATCATCATCAGATCCTCCATCACCTCCATCCGACTGATCCTGCATAGGCTCAGGCTCCTGAGAGACCTGACTGACATCCTGACCCTCGACCTCCTCAACTGCCTGCTCATCGGATAAGTGATAGGTATCATACAGGCGAGCTCTCACGCGGCCACGGTAGTGCTGGTGACGCCCCATAGAGGTATCGCGATCGATAGTCATCTGCATAAGATCTGCCTCCAGCTCAGCAATACGAGCAACCCTCTGATCAGCAATATGAGTCGTCTCTGCAGCGTGCTCACGAGCGATGTCCCTATCAATCTGGTACTGCAGTGACTGATCCTGATGGCGCATAGACTCCAACCTGACCTCACGAGTCCTCTGATACTACTGAAAGTAACCATCTCTCTCAGACTCGAGATAGTGCACAACTCTGTTAGGATAGGAATACCCAGGCCTGCCACTGTTCCTAGACCTACACCAAGTGTAGAAACGAGTGCCTCCACCGCGAGAAACTGCCACAGTACGCGGGGCCTCAAACTGCTCAAAGAAAGCCTCATCCATTTGCTGATTAGGATCCTGGTGTGGCTGAACTGCCATAGCTATACAGAAGATACCACAGATATGAAATCCAGATAACAGAACCATGCAATCCCCAAAATATCCTGTCTCGATGCAATATGAGAATGATCCTGGATGCAATGCGTGAACAATCCATGATGCAACATGAGAGCAATCTAGGTTAAGTCTCTTCTTACTTAACCCAACGCTCTGATACCACCTCAGGCTGTAACGCCTCCACCCGTACTGGAACAAGAGGAGAGCGGCGTCTCAACCCCCGCACTAAAGCACCTCTCAAGTAATGGTGTGAGCCATCACTCAAGAAATACTCCAGCGAATGGCTGTCTATCTCAGAACTATACATGTACAACGATGTGGCTATGCAGCGGAAAATCAGAGTATTTTAAAACTTTTCAAATCATGTGCGTGACGGCATGTAACAAGCAAGAACATATCGATTGTGTAAGAGAGACTCGGCATATCAGAACTTGTAACATAATCACATATAAATACCGATACAGCAGAGTTCAAAATATCGATAACAGAGTAGCAGAAAGAGTATAACAAAGATACTCAAGTATTCAGAAACATAAAGTAATGCAACCATAAAACATATGCAGGACGCAAAAGAGGAAGTAATACTAAGTCCTGACTGAAACAAAAATGACAATCTAGAGCTTCAAGATACCTCTAGACTGCGGCTACAAGACCTAAAACCACGAGGCAAGAAAACAGGAGAGGTATTAGTCAAAAGGACTAAGTGAGGGAATACTTTAAAGAAAGTACTGAATTAAAGAACTTGAAGTGTAATTCAAAACTGTTAAATGCAATGCTTTAAAGAAGAACTTGAAACAAGTTCGCTTGATAAAACTCTTCGAATGCAATGCTGTAAAAGAATGCACGTTATAAAACATTTTCATGAATGCTATCACACGCGCACACATATGCGGTTGATGGTTCATAGTTCTTTCATAAAACGGGATAAGGGTAAAGTGAACTTTTCCAAATATGAACCATCTTATATGAAACAGAATTTTGCCCGCAAGCTAGGCTCCTCCATCCTTACTCCAGAAAAACATGATTTCGTAGAGTATCGGACCGAGGTCAACAATAACTCCACACACAGTAGAGTATCAGACCAAGGTCAACAATACCCCACTAACGCATACAAACATGCACCATCCTCCACCGGTTGTCACTTAGGGTAGCTAGCCCTAGGCGACCTGTAAACATGTAATGGGAACAGATTTGCAGTCCGTTCCCAGACAGATTGTCCTGACTTAACAAACCTCCTGTTAAAAGTCGGTGTCAATTGTCTAAGTGTGGCGGTCGGTATTGGTGATGTCATTGGCGCTCACCTCCTGAGCATCACCTCCACACATAACCGTCGGGCCCAAACTGTAAACTGTAAGCTTGCATTTAAGATTAGCAGTGACCAGAGTACCACTCCAGTATGCTAACTATAACATGTGAAACTGTAACTGTAACATATGATGATGTCTGTAAAACATATGATTCTGTCTGAAAACATGTGATTCTGTCTGTAACTGTACTTTGAAAACATATGCAAAACATGTAACTGTCTTTGAACAAGAATGCAGAACTTTGGAAAACATGTGTTGTAGATCAAGGTATACTATTAAAGTATGAATGATCCTTTCAAAAGAATGTCCCGATAAAAGGGATAGTTCAAAATGAGGTTTTGCTTTGAATTTCAAAACATATGATACGATAGTATAATCGTGGTTCCAGTTGGAAAACATTTATAACTTCACCTCACCTAATAGTAACAAAAGGCAGGTAGACAGATTATGCGGTACCCTGGGGATCCCAGTGCTCAACTTTAACTCCTGTAGGTGGTGTACTAGAGTGAGCTTAAGAACTAAGACCCACTACTAACCAAGATGCATATGAAATGCATGAAACAATGAACAAGGAACATGTAAAGAACATGTAACACAAGAGAGTAATACCATTTAAGGTATTCAAGAAAGGTAACACACAAAGGAATACATCAAAGTGAGTTACTCTCAACGTGAGACTATGATCTTACTATAACCGAGTAAGCTTTAGTCAAATTATGAATCCTATTGCAAACCTTAAGTTATAAAAGAAGTCCACGAAAGAAAACACATTTTGAAAACACATTTTAGACCCTGGATATGGAAACCCTAGGTGCAAATGTCTATTAAGAAAGCACAAGTTTTACTTCATTTTTACTATTCAAAAGCACTATTCAAAAGTACTATTCAAGATTACTATTCATGATTACTATTCACATGTCGGGTCAAACCCTTACTATACACACACCCACACACACATGGTATACACACACACCATGCACGAACACACACACACACACACACATACGGCATGCACACACACACACACCCTAATTAAATCACTACAAGAAAACAGGCGAATTCCGAGGGAAATTTCCGAGGGATTCCGAGGGAAACCATTCCCTCGGAAAAAGCCTCCTCGGAATTGGTTCCGAGGGAAAAATTTCGGAATATACCCAATGACGATATTCCCTCGGAAAATTTTCCAAGAAAAATATTTCCGAGGGAATTCCCTCAGAAATTCCCTCGGAAAATAAAATTAAAAAAAAATATTGGACTAAAAGATTTCTGAGGGAATTCCCTCGGAAATTCCCTCGGAAAATAAAATAAAATAAATTAGACAACATTTCCGAGGGAATTCCCTCGGAAATTCCCTCGGAAAATAGAATTAGAAAAAATGGGCAACAACATTTCCGAGGGAATTCCCTCGAAAAATTTAAAATTATTTGTTTTTATTTTTTTATTTATTTTTATACCTGTTTTGAATCTAAAAATTTGAGATGCATTCTAATTCTAAATACATTTTGTATATGGGTAATTAAATTCTGAAAATCCAAATACATTCTTTTTACTTAAAATCAAATTCCAAAAATCCAAATACATTCTTTTTACTTAAAATCTTCAAACATTCTTCGCATTGAAGCCAATCCATACTACAAATGATGTAATAAAAGTAAGTCAATACGTATAATATAGCAAAAGGAAGCATGTCAAAAATAATTCATTGGTAGATCCCACTCATCAGTAGTTTTTCTCATCTTTGGCTTCAGTTTTCTTCTTGAATTCTTACTCCTTCTCCGAGAGTAACCTGCATTGCCCTGCTCGTCATTGGTGTCCAATGGATCTTCAAGAGCATTGCTTGCATCACCTGCATTCTGGCCATCCCAAAAACCCTGTAGTCACCAATTGGTAAGAATTAGTGCCAAAAAGAATTCAAATCGTTAATAGTTATATCGATCAGTTCGGATATAAATTGTTAAGGAAAAACCCTGATTCATTCATTTCTAGCTATAAGAAGACCAGTTAGTGACTGACAACCAAATTTACAAACTCAGAGAAAAGTACCTTAGTTAACCTTTGTATGCGCGATACAACCTCTTCATGTACAACTGTGTCAGATAAAACTTCCAGGACATCTTCAACATACAGTGCATATGTGCTTACCTGAAATAAAATCAGCTAATTAATGAAACAAAGTCCTGAAAATAGGTGTTGATATTGATGCAGGGTAAACGAACCATTCACCTACCAAACTTGATGGTATTATAGAAATTCCAAATAAATCAAGTGGCAAGACTCAATAGTCAAGATACACGGTGTTCACTATCAGGAGAAATTGGAAAGATAGAATCCATTAGCCTAAAATACTCAGACATTATTGGCAAGGGAAAACTAAATTTCAATGGTACAACTTCAAATTAAAAAATCACCCGGGCCACAACAGTTAGCAAGCCTTCCTGATGGTTATGGGAGAAATAGGTATTTAATATTAGTGACTATACTGAGTTAATGAGTAAGGAAATAAATAGTAATCTGAATCAAATACAATGACAGCATAGCTTTTGCATAAAGTAGTTCTCAAATACATGATGAAATCTTCTCCAAATATATATTGCAATGTATACCTTGTGAAGCAAAATTCATAACAGTTATCCACTTGAGCAAAAAAAATTCCAAGCACAGAAAGTACCAAGAGTCCAAATAGGAAAAATAACAACTGAAATGCATTCAAGAAATTCCAAATAGGAAAAATAAAAAGGAAAACTGACATTAAGGTAGGGAAAGTTGCCTTTGATCCCAACTTCAACATGCTTGGAATCAATCCTGCAGTGGAATAGTTTCTTTGGAACATTGGGTGGAAGGGTTATGTAATTGTTCACTTCGTCTAGAATTTGGTCCCAATTGAATACCTTCTGACCTAAAAACAGAAACATTTCTCCAAATGATTTATCTCATTCATATAAATAAAAAAGTTTATAAGAATGCATACCCACAACGATATATAACTCAAATTCTATGAAAGTACCATGTCGAAAGCATTTATGTTCGAACGAGATTAAGGAACTAAAAGAAGGAAGCCTGAACAAGGTTGCAGCAAAAAATTATTTTCTACCGAAAGCATGAAAATTGAATGGAATCATAAAAAAATGACAAGTTGAAACGGTCAAGCACCATTTCAAGGCTTTAATAACAATGAATCAATTTTGAAACAGAAGAGCACTTTCTATTATATACCTCATATGAAAAGGTATTGTCCTTTGCTGCACGTTCCTGAAGATAACTACAATTATGAAATTAATCAAAAGTTGATCAGAGAAGATCCAAATCATATTCTAAATGTGGTAAATCATACAATATTTGCACATAAAATCACTTAGGAAAATGGCATAAGAAAAGGGCTCTATGTCTTTACTACAAGGTTTCGTCAAGAGCTCCCGGAAGCCTATGCTCTTTGTTGAATGCTGGAACTATCAAAGATATGAGGACAAGCAACCTGGAACAGACAAGTCCACGGACCAATTATTTATGGAGGTTAAACCCCATTCATAAAATACTTATCAGACCCTCTATAACCATGATTCAGATCTAATCAGGCGACTTCAAAACTATGTAAAGACTCCTGAATTTCTCAAAAACCAAAAAGAATTAAACATTGCTAGGTAAATATAAAATTACTTCTCAGAACAATAACCCTTTAAGCGGAATTTGAGTTATATATCAGTGTGGTTATGCATTCATAGAATTTGAGTTATATATCGGCGTGGGTATGCACTTTCACTTCCCTTCCTCCACGAAAATCAATGAGTTAACCTGAATATAAGATATTTTAAGTGTATTATACTATATATTAAGGGGTTAGAATTTTAAGTTTTTAAAACTTTGAGTTTTGATATATTTCGTAAGACACAATAATAATAGTTCTGAATTTTTTATTTTAAGTTATGATTTCGTTCGAAATACTTACCGAATATTCGATTACATATGTATAACCATCAATTCAATCATTTAATAACTAAAATTATCTTATTTTATTCATTAATTATTCATATAATTGTCATGGATTGTATTTAAACTCAACAAATTATTATTTGTGCTTAATTTTAAAAAATATATATTGTAAATTCCGAGGGATTTCCGAGGGAAAATGGTTTTCCCTCGGAAATCCCTCGGAATCTGCAAAATACTAAATATTCAAAAAAAAAAGGAAAACATTGTTTTTAAATATTAAATGTAATAACATGATATTTTCTTTGTTATTTAATTAAATAGGAAAATTTTCTCTTCCAAAAATATGTGAAAACGAAATTCGATTTCAATTTAAATTAAAATGAATGTACTTAACGTTATGATTTCGTTCGAAATACTTACCGAATATTCGATTACATATGTATAACCATCAATTCAATCATTTAATAACTAAAATTATCTTATTTTATTCATTAATTATTCATATAATTGTCATGGATTTTATTTAAACTCAACAAATTATTATTTGTGCTTAATTTTAAAAAATATATATTGTAAATTCCGAGGCATTTCCGAGGGAAAATGGTTTTCCCTAGGAAATCCCTCGGAATTCCCTCGGAATCTGCAAAATACTAAATATTCAAAAAAAAAAAGGAAAACATTGTTTTTAAATATTAAATGTAATAACATGATGTTTTCTTTGTTATTTAATTAAATAGGAAATTTTTCTCTTCCAAAAATATGTGAAAACTAAATTCAATTTCAATTTAAATTAAAATGAATGTACTTAACGTTATGATTTCGTTCGAAATACTTACCGAATATTCGATTACATATGTATAACCATCAATTCAATCATTTAATAACTAAAATTATCTTATTTTATTCATTAATTATTCATATAATTGTCATGGATTGTATTTAAACTCAACAAATTATTATTTGTGCTTAATTTTAAAAAATATATATTGTAAATTCCGAGGGAATTCCGAGGGATTTCCGGGGGAAAATGGTTTTCCCTCGGAATTCCCTCGGAATATTCAAAATACTAAATATTCAAAAAAAAAGTAAAACATTGTTTTTAATTATTAAACGTAATAATATGATGTTTTCTTTGTTATTTAATTAAATAAGAAAATTTTCTCTTCCAAAAATATGTGAAAACGAAATTCGATTTCAATTTAAATTAAAATGAATGTACTTAACGTTATGATTTCGTTCGAAATACTTACCGAATATTAGATTACATATGTATAACCATCAATTCAATCATTTAATAACTAAAATTATCTTATTTTATTCATTAATTATTCATATAATTGTCATGGATTGTATTTAAACTCAACAAATTATTATTTGTGCTTAATTTTATAAAATATATATTGTAAATTCCGAGGCATTTCCGAGGGAAAATGGTTTTCCCTAGGAAATCCCTCGGAATTCCCTCGGAATCTGCAAAATACTAAATATTCAAAAAAAAAAAAAGGAAAACATTGTTTTTAAATATTAAATGTGATAACATGATGTTTTCTATGTTATTTAATTAAATAGGAAAATTTTCTCTTCCAAAAATATGTGAAAACTAAATTCGATTTCAATTTAAATTAAAATGAATGTACTTAACGTTATGATTTCGTTCGAAATACTTACCGAATATTCGATTACATATGTATAACCATCAATTCAATCATTTAATAACTAAAATTATCTTATTTTATTCATTAATTATTCATATAATTGTCATGGATTGTATTTAAACTCAACAAATTATTATTTGTGCTTAATTTTAAAAAATATATATTGTAAATTCCGAGGGAATTCCGAGGGATTTCCGGGGGAAAATGGTTTTCCCTCGGAATTCCCTCGGAATATTCAAAATACTAAATATTCAAAAAAAAAGGAAAACATTGTTTTTAATTATTAAATGTAATAATATGATGTTTTCTTTGTTATTTAATTAAATAAGAAAATTTTCTCTTCTAAAAATATGTGAAAACGAAATTCGATTTCAATTTAAATTAAAATGAATGTACTTAACGTTATGATTTCGTTCGAAATACTTACCGAATATTCGATTACATATGTATAACCATCAATTCAATCATTTAATAACTAAAATTATCTTATTTTATTCATTAATTATTCATATAATTGTCATGGATTGTATTTAAACTCAACAAATTATTATTTGTGCTTAATTTTAAAAAATATATATTGTAAATTCCGAGGGAATTCCGAGGGAAAATGGTTTTCCCTCGGTATTCCCTCGGAATATTCAAAATAATAAATATTCAAGAAAAAAGGAAAACATTGTTTTTAATTATTAAATGTAATAACATGATGTTTTATTTGTTATTTAATTAAATAAGAAAATTTTCTCTTCCAAAAATATGTGAAAACGAAATTCGATTTCAATTTAAATTAAAATGAATGTACTTAACGTTATGATTTCGTTCGAAATACTTACCGAATATTCGATTACATATGTATAACCATCAATTCAATCATTTAATAACTAAAATTATCTTATTTTATTCATTAATTATTCATATAATTGTCATGGATTGTATTTAAACTCAACAAATTATTATTTGTCCTTAATTTTAAAAAATATATATTGTAAATTCCGAGGCATTTCCGAGGGAAAATGGTTTTCCCTAGGAAATCCCTCGGAATTCCCTCGGAATCTGCAAAATACTAAATATTCAAAAAAAAAAAGGAAAACATTGTTTTTAAATATTAAATGTAATAACATGATGTTTTCTTTGTTATTTAATTAAATAGGAAAATTTTCTCTTCCAAAAATATGTGAAAACTAAATTCGATTTCAATTTAAATTAAAATGAATGTACTTAACGTTATGATTTCGTTCGACATACTTACCGAATATTCGATTACATATGTATAACCATCAATTCAATCATTTAATAACTAAAATTATCTTATTTTATTCATTAATTATTCATATAATTGTCATGGATTGTATTTAAACTCAACAAATTATTATTTGTGCATAATTTTAAAAAATATATATTGTAAATTCCGAGGGAATTCCGAGGGATTTCCGGGGGAAAATGGTTTTCCCTCGGAATTCCCTCGGAATATTCAAAATACTAAATATTCAAAAAAAAAGGAAAACATTGTTTTTAATTATTAAATGTAATAATATGATGTTTTCTTTGTTATTTAATTAAATAAGAAAATTTTCTCTTCCAAAAATATGTGAAAACGAAATTCGATTTCAATTTAAATTAAAATGAATGTACTTGACGTTATGATTTCGTTCGAAATACTTACCGAATATTCGATTACATATGTATAACCATCAATTCAATCATTTAAGAACTAAAATTATCTTATTTTATTCATTAATTATTAATATAATTGTCATGGATTGTATTTAAACTCAACAAATTATTATTTGTGCTTAATTTTAAAAAATATATATTGTAAATTCCGAGGGAATTCCAGGGATTTCCGAGGGAAAATGGTTTTCCCTCGGAATTCCCTCGGAATATTCAAAATACTAAATATTCAAGAAAAAAGGAAAACATTGTTTTTAATTATTAAATGTAATAACATGATGTTTTCTTTGTTATTTAATTAAATAAGAAAATTTTCTCTTCTAAAAATATGTGAAAACGAAATTCGATTTCAATTTAAATTAAAATGAATGTACTTCACGTTATGATTTCGTTCGAAATACTTACCGAATATTCGATTACATATGTATAACCATCAATTCAATCATTTAATAACTAAAATTATCTTATTTTATTCATTAATTATTCATATAATTGTCATGGATTGTATTTAAACTCAACAAATTATTATTTGTGCTTAATTTTAAAAAATATATATTGTAAATTCCGAGGGAATTCCGAGGGAAAATGGTTTTCCCTCGGTATTCCCTCGGAATATTCAAAATAATAAATATTCAAGAAAAAAGGAAAACATTGTTTTTAATTATTAAATGTAATAACATGATGTTTTATTTGTTATTTAATTAAATAAGAAAATTTTCTCTTCCAAAAATATGTGAAAACGAAATTCGATTTCAATTTAAATTAAAATGAATGTACTTAACGTTATGATTTCGTTCGAAATACTTACCGAATATTCGATTACATATGTATAACCATCAATTCAATCATTTAATAACTAAAATTATCTTATTTTATTCATTAATTATTCATATAATTGTCATGGATTGTATTTAAACTCAACAAATTATTATTTGTGCTTAATTTTAAAAAATATATATTGTAACTTCCGAGGGAATTCCGAGGGTTTTCCGAGGAAAATGGTTTTCCCTCGGAAATCCCTCGGAATTCCCTCGGAATATTCAAAATACTAAATATTCAAAAAAAAAAGAAAAACATTGTTTTTAATTATTAAATGTAATAATATGATGTTTTCTTTGTTATTTAATTAAATAAGAAAATTTTCTCTTCCAAAAATATGTGAAAACGAAATTCGATTTCAATTTAAATTAAAATGAATGTACTTAACGTTATGATTTCGTTCGAAATACTTACCGAATATTCGATTACATATGTATAACCATCAATTCAATCATTTAATAACTAAAATTATCTTATTTTATTCATTAATTATTCATATAATTGTCATGGATTGTATTTAAACTCAACAAATTATTATTTGTGCTTAATTTTAAAAAATATATATTGTAACTTCCGAGGGAATTCCGAGGGTTTTCCGAGGGAAAATGGTTTTCCCTCGGAAATCCCTCGGAATTCCCTCGGAATATTCAAAATACTAAATATTCAAAAAAAAAAGAAAAACATTGTTTTTAATTATTAAATGTAATAATATGATGTTTTCTTTGTTATTTAATTAAATAAGAAAATTTTCTCTTCCAAAAATATGTGAAAACGAAATTCGATTTCAATTTAAATTAAAATGAATGTACTTAACGTTATGATTTCGTTCGAAATACTTACCGAATATTCGATTACATATGTATAACCATCAATTCAATCATTTAATAACTAAAATTATCTTATTTTATTCATTAATTATTCATATAATTGTCATGGATTGTATTTAAACTCAACAAATTATTATTTGTGCTTAATTTTAAAAAATATATATTGTAAATTCCGAGGGAAAATGGTTTTCCCTCGAAATTCCCTCGGAATATTCAAAATACTAAATATTCAAGAAAAAAGGAAAACATTGTTTTTAATTATTAAATGTAATAACATGATGTTTTCTTTGTTATTCAATTAAATAAAAAAATTTTCTCTTCCAAAAATATGTGAAAACGAAATTCGATTTCAATTTAAATTAAAATGAATGTACTTAACGTTATGATTTCGTTCGAAATACTTACCGAATATTCGAATACATATGTATAACCATCAATTCAATCATTTAATAACTAAAATTATCTTATTTTATTCATTAATTATTCATATAATTGTCATGGATTGTATTTAAACTCAACAAATTATTATTTGTGCTTAATTTTAAAAAATATATATTGTAAGTTCCGAGGGAATTCCGAGGGATTTCCGGGGGAAAATGGTTTTCCCTCGGAATTCCCTCGGAATATTCAAAATACTAAATATTCAAAAAAAAAGGAAAACATTGTTTTTAATTATTAAATGTAATAATATGATGTTTTCTTTGTTATTTAATTAAATAAGAAAATTTTCTCTTCCAAAAATATGTGAAAACGAAATTCGATTTCAATTTAAATTAAAATGAATGTACTTGACGTTATGATTTCGTTCGAAATACTTACCGAATATTCGATTACATATGTATAACCATCAATTCAATCATTTAATAACTAAAATTATCTTATTTTATTCATTAATTATTAATATAATTGTCATGGATTGTATTTAAACTCAACAAATTATTATTTGTGCTTAATTTTAAAAAATATATATTGTAAATTCAGAGGGAATTCCGAGGGATTTCCGAGGGAAAATGGTTTTCCCTCGGAATTCCCTCGGAATATTCAAAATACTAAATATTCAAGAAAAAAGGAAAACATTGTTTTTAATTATTAAATGTAATAACATGATGTTTTCTTTGTTATTTAATTAAATAAGAAAATTTTCTCTTCTAAAAATATGTGAAAACGAAATTCGATTTCAATTTAAATTAAAATGAATGTACTTAACGTTATGATTTCGTTCGAAATACTTACCGAATATTCGATTACATATGTATAACCATCAATTCAATCATTTAATAACTAAAATTATCTTATTTTATTCATTAATTATTCATATAATTGTCATGGATTGTATTTAAACTCAACAAATTATTATTTGTGCTTAATTTTAAAAAATATATATTGTAAATTCCGAGGGAATTCCGAGGGAAAATGGTTTTCCCTCGGTATTCCCTCGGAATATTCAAAATAATAAATATTCAAGAAAAAAGGAAAACATTGTTTTTAATTATTAAATGTAATAACATGATGTTTTATTTGTTATTTAATTAAATAAGAAAATTTTCTCTTCCAAAAATATGTGAAAACGAAATTCGATTTCAATTTAAATTAAAATGAATGTACTTAACGTTATGATTTCGTTCGAAATACTTACCGAATATTCGATTACATATGTATAACCATCAATTCAATCATTTAATAACTAAAATTATCTTATTTTATTCATTAATTATTCATATAATTGTCATGGATTGTATTTAAACTCAACAAATTATTATTTGTGCTTAATTTTAAAAAATATATATTGTAACTTCCGAGGGAATTCCGAGGGTTTTCCGAGGGAAAATGGTTTTCCCTCGGAAATCCCTCGGAATTCCCTCGGAATATTCAAAATACTAAATATTCAAAAAAAAAAAGAAAAACATTGTTTTTAATTATTAAATGTAATAATATGATGTTTTCTTTGTTATTTAATTAAATAAGAAAATTTTCTCTTCCAAAAATATGTGAAAACGAAATTCGATTTCAATTTAAATTAAAATGAATGTACTTAACGTTATGATTTCGTTCGAAATACTTACCGAATATTCGATTACATATGTATAACCATCAATTCAATCATTTAATAACTAAAATTATCTTATTTTATTCATTAATTATTCATATAATTGTCATGGATTGTATTTAAACTCAACAAATTATTATTTGTGCTTAATTTTAAAAAATATATATTGTAACTTCCGAGGGAATTCCGAGGGTTTTCCGAGGGAAAATGGTTTTCCCTCGGAAATCCCTCGGAATTCCCTCGGAATATTCAAAATACTAAATATTCAAAAAAAAAAGAAAAACATTGTTTTTAATTATTAAATGTAATAATATGATGTTTTCTTTGTTATTTAATTAAATAAGAAAATTTTCTCTTCCAAAAATATGTGAAAACGAAATTCGATTTCAATTTAAATTAAAATGAATGTACTTAACGTTATGATTTCGTTCGAAATACTTACCGAATATTCGATTACATATGTATAACCATCAATTCAATCATTTAATAACTAAAATTATCTTATTTTATTCATTAATTATTCATATAATTGTCATGGATTGTATTTAAACTCAACAAATTATTATTTGTGCTTAATTTTAAAAAATATATATTGTAAATTCCGAGGGAAAATGGTTTTCCCTCGAAATTCCCTCGGAATATTCAAAATACTAAATATTCAAGAAAAAAGGAAAACATTGTTTTTAATTATTAAATGTAATAACATGATGTTTTCTTTGTTATTCAATTAAATAAAAAAATTTTCTCTTCCAAAAATATGTGAAAACGAAATTCGATTTCTATTTAAATTAAAATGAATGTACTTAACGTTATGATTTCGTTCGAAATACTTACCGAATATTCGAATACATATGTATAACCATCAATTCAATCATTTAATAACTAAAATTATCTTATTTTATTCATTAATTATTCATATAATTGTCATGGATTGTATTTAAACTCAACAAATTATTATTTGTGCTTAATTTTAAAAAATATATATTGTAAATTCCGAGGGAAAATGGTTTTCCCTCGAAATTCCCTCGGAATATTCAAAATACTAAATATTCAAGAAAAAAGGAAAACATTGTTTTTAATTATTAAATGTAATAACATGATGTTTTCTTTGTTATTCAATTAAATAAAAAAATTTTCTCTTCCAAAAATATGTGAAAACGAAATTCGATTTCAATTTAAATTAAAATGAATGTACTTAACGTTATGATTTCGTTCGAAATACTTACCGAATATTCGAATACATATGTATAACCATCAATTCAATCATTTAATAACTAAAATTATCTTATTTTATTCATTAATTATTCATATAATTGTCATGGATTGTATTTAAACTCAACAAATTATTATTTGTGCTTAATTTTAAAAAATATATTTTGTAAATTCCGAGGGAATTCCGAGGGATTTCCGAGGGAAAATGGTTTTCCCTCGGAATTCCCTCGGAATATTCAAAATACTAAATATTCAAGAAAAAAGGAAAACATTGTTTTTAATTATTAAATGTAATAACATGATGTTTTCTTTGTTATTTAATTAAATAAGAAAATTTTCTCTTCGAAAAATATGTGAAAACGAAATTCGATTTCAATTTAAATTAAAATGAATGTACTTAACGTTATGATTTCGTTCGAAATACTTACCGAATATTCGATTACATATGTATAACCATAAATTCAATCATTTAATAACTAAAATTATCTTATTTTATTCATTAATTATATATATAATTGTCATGGATTGTATTTAGACTCAACAAATTATTATTTGTGCTTAATTTTAAAAAATATATATTGTAAATTCCGAGGGGAAATGGTTTTCCCTCGGAAATCCCTCGGAATTCCCTCGGAATATTCAAAATACTAAATATTCAAAAAAAAAAAAGAAAAACATTGTTTTTAATTATTAAATGTAATAATATGATGTTTTCTTTGTTATTTAATTAAATAAGAAAATTTTCTCTTCCAAAAATATGTGAAAACGAAATTCGATTTCAATTTAAATTAAAATGAATGTACTTAACGTTATGATTTCGTTCGAAATACTTACCGAATATTCGATTACATATGTATAACCATCAATTCAATCATTTAATAACTAAAAGTATCTTATTTTATTCATTAATTATTCATATAATTGTCATGGATTGTATTTAAACTCAACAAATTATTATTTGTGCTTAATTTTAAAAAATATATATTGTAAATTCCGAGGGAATTCCGAGGGAAAATGGTTTTCCCTCGAAATTCCCTCGGAATATTCAAAATACTAAATATTCAAGAAAAAAGGAAAACATTGTTTTTAATTATTAAATGTAATAACATGATGTTTTCTTTGTTATTTAATTAAATAAGAAAATATTCTCTTCCAAAAATATGTGAAAACGAAATTCGATTTCAATTTAAATTAAAATGAATGTACTTAACGTTATGATTTCGTTCGAAATACTTACCGAATATTCGATTACATATGTATAACCATCAATTCAATCATTTAATAACTAAAATTATCTTATTTTATTCATTAATTATTCATGTAATTTTGATGGATTGTATTTAAACTCAACAAATTATTATATGTGCTTAATTTTAAAAAATATATAGTGTAAATTCCGAGGGAATTCCGAGGGATTTCCGAGGGAAAATCATTTTCCCTCGGAAATCCCTCGGAATATTCAAAATATTAAATATTCAAGAAAAAAGGGAAACATTATTTTTAATTATTAAATGTAATAACATGATGTTTTCTTTGTTATTTAATTAAATAAGAAAATTTTCTCTTCCAAAAATATGTGAAAACGAAATTCGATTTCAATTTAAATTAAAATGAATGTACTTAACGTTATGATTTCGTTCGAAATACTTACCGAATATTCGATTACATATGTATAACCATCAATTCAATCATTTAATAACTAAAATTATCTTATTTTATTCATTAATTATACATATAATTGTCATGGATTGTATTTAAACTCAACAAATTATTATTTGTGCTTAATTTTAAAAAATATATATTGTAAATTCCGTGGGAATTCCGAGGGAATTCCGAGGGAAAATGGTTTTCCCTCGGAATTTCCTCGGAATCTGCAAAATACTAAATATTCATAAAAAAAGGAAAACATTGTTTTTAAATATTAAATGTAATAACATGATGTTTTCTTTGTTATTTAATTAAATAGGAAAATTTTCTCTTCCAAAAATATGTAAAAACGAAATTCGATTTCAATTTAAATTAAAATGAATGTACTTAACGTTATGATTTCGTTCGAAATACTTACCGAATATTCGATTACATATGTATAACCATCAATTCAATCATTTAATAACTAAAATTATCTTATTTTATTCATTAATTATGTTTTTAATGAATTTAATAATTATATAATAATTTTAATTTCAAAATTAATTAGCTTTTCAATGAAAATTTCCGAGGGAATGTATCCCTCGGAAATCCCTCGGAATATGATTTTAATTTAAAAAATAAATAAATTCTAATTTTCCGAGGGAAAAGTCCCACGGAATTCCCTCGGAAAATTTAAGAATTGAATATGGGAATGTTTCCGAGGGAATATTTCCCTCGGAAATCCCTCGGAAGGTACTTTAATTTTAAAATTATGTAAGTTTTGATATTCCGAGGGAAAATTCCCTCGGAATTCCCTCGGAAAATTCAAGATCTAATAATGCAAAAATTTCCGAGGGAATCTATCCCTCGGTAATCCCTTGGAATATAATTTTAATTTAAAAAATATAAATTTCTAATTTTCCCAGGGAAAATTCCCTTGGAATTCCCTCGGAAAATTCAAGATATACAAATTCGAATATTTCCGAGGGATATATTCCCTCGGAAATCCCTCGAAAAATAATTTTAATTTAAAAATAATCACATTTTAATTTTCCGAGGGAAAAGTCCCTCGGAAATCCCTCGGAAAACTTGGCGGCTAACCTTGGCGCTAAAATATCCGAGGGATTTCCGAGGGAATTTTCCCTCGGAAATTAATTGGGTGAATTCACTCGGAATTCCCTCGGAAATGTCCGAGGGAATAATAGTCCCTCGGAATTCCCTCAAAAATTCCCTATAGTTTCAAGTTCATGTTAATATAATCAAGTGTGATCTAGGTTAAAGGTATAACCTATGGTTAAGAGATCCAATTAAGGCATAAGATCAAGTTATGAAACACTATTCTATCTTAGGTTATAACATGTGACATTATTAAAGTGTATAACATACGATCAAGGCACTATTCCAATAATCCATATCACGTCATAAGCTCAATTCATAATTCAAGAATCATATAACAGTGTGACAACATGTCACAACATATATCATATCATATCATATCATATATCATGAACCTTTGGGCATGTAACATGTAACAATTTAATTCAATATCAACATGTAACAAGTTGTGGCATAATTAATTGTAAATCACTATTCCATTAGCTAGCATGCATGAACACAATTCAAATTCCATAATCATGCATCAATTCTCATAATATAACAACCATATCCCATGATCATAGCATATACTAGAGCAATTCATAACATATTCAAGCGTATACTAAACAATTAAAACATATAAACATACATTCAAACATATCATGAAAACTATATAATAAATGCATAAAATAAAATCCTATATGGCTTAGGGAAGACCCCTAAGACCCAACCTAAACATAATATAAACATACCATAACATAAAAACATAAACTAAACTAAAACATAACATAAACTAAAGCATAAAAAATAAAACAAACCTAGCTAATGGAGGGCGGTGGCCGACGGCAAGAGGGGGAGAGGGAGAGAAGAAAGGGTGTTGTTAACACAACATTGAGCAAGGAATGAAATGCCTCTTGGCCTCTATTTATAGTTTAAGAGAAGCCCCTCACCTTGGAAATAAAATGTGGAGAAGGGTATGAGAGCAAAATGGAATAGCTTCTCTTGGAAGCTTTAGGCATATGAAGCTAAAAATGGGGCTGCTGGGGGTATTTCTGTAATTTCGTTGCCCAAGACTCGAGGATAAGTGGCTGAAATTATAACCATTCCGACGGCAAGAAAATTAGCTTCGAAACGCATATTCATTCGTCGAAAGTGGATTTACCATTTGAAAGATACATTAGTTTTAGTGAATAAAAGTTTTGAGCTCGAAACTCAACACGAATGAAAAACGACTTTCTAGAATGATTTTCAAGTCCGGATTGTTTCCAAAATTCAAGAAATAAATCGAGAAGCGTTTTGAGTCCAAAATCGACTATAAAACGTTTTATCGTTAAAAAGTTGAAAACGTAGAGTGAATAGTGAATCCTCACGTACGAACGTACGCTTCAAAATTTCAAGCTTGGGTTTGAATCAAGAGTTGTAAAACATCTCAAAAATCTTGAAATAGCTCAAGTAATGCAAATCCGAAGAGAAAACATTTTCCGAATGAAAACCGTTCGTAGAAGAAATAGTGAACTAGGGTTTTCGAAAACATTTTCAATAAAGCAAAGTTCCGGAATAGATTTGCAAGCCAAGAATGATTTCAAAAGATTCGTCTCGACTCAAGGATCGATTCGACTGTAAACTTGGGTAGGAAAGGTATCAGAATCAAAAGCTCATTTTCTGATGAATAGTAACTTTGTTTTTCGACCCCCTGAGTTCATTTCCGGCATCAATTTCACCAGATCTTAGCCGTAGGTGGTGGTTCCGGCGACGTGGGCGGCGGCAGAAACTTCGGCGGCCAACGGGGGCCTTTTCCGTCCATCTTTTGGTCTCGCGCTCTTCACGAAAGTTGTTCGGAACAACGAGAACTAGTGGCCTATGATCACGCGACTCCAGATTCGGTGGTTTGGCGGCAGATCGCGGCGGCATAGTGGCGGTGCAATGGCGGCGCTAGCTCCGAGGATTTTTCTGGCGAGCTACCTTAGGGCTTTCGAAGAGCTCATCACGGGTAAGACAATGCCTTTTACGGATCGCATTTTGGTTCACCGATTTGGAAGTAATTTGAGTTTGAAGATTTAGGGTTTTCGTGTTCTTAGATTTCAGATCTAGGACAATTGGCTTGGAATTTTCAGAAATTGATCGAGGATTCGGAACGGGCACGAAGACTTCATTCAGGACTGATTTTTCGGGATTTTTCCGGAGACCTTCGGCGGTGGCCCGGCCAAATTCCGACAACTACAGTGGTGGCGTTCCGGCGGCGTCTGGTCAGAATGTTCGTCTCGATGTGGTGAGTTCAACGCCACTTTCCGTTCGTTAATCAGACATTCGATCTATTTATTACGAATTATTTTGCGTAATTGTGATTATTTGAATTAATTGTTTTAAGTGCAAATAAATTTGTTATTGTTGGTTTGTTGATCGAGATGTATTCCAATTGTATACGAAAACATGTATTGAATGGATTGTGATATTTATGAATATTTCAATGTACAATTTGAATCCGATATGATGAATTTATGCTATGTGTTTAGATATGAAAGGGTGTTAGTGTAATATCTAGAAACTAATCTTTTATGTGACTAAATGAACTTGAATGATATTTTAGAAGAACGAACATGTTGTGATTTCTCTATATGGATTTGAGACGTTCTCAATGTTATGTTTGTTGTAAATTGTGTTTCCAATATTAAATTGAGATACATGAAAGATGCTTGAACAACTTGAGACTTTATGCATGATAGGAGTTAGAATTGTAATATCTTGATTTACTCTTATTACTTGAAAATGGTATATTATGAATTATGATAAATTGATAATTGTCATGCTTGTAAGTAATTAATTCCTAATTGAATAATTGTATAAACACTTTAAACGAACAATTATGCTTAGTAATCAACTAAGGGGATGTATGTGTAATAATTCTAAACTTTTATACATGACTTAGGGGATGTAAGTGTAATATTTATGAAACTATGAATGTGACTTGAGCTTGTGTACCAAACATGTTGTGAAGTTGTGAAGTATGATCTTAAGTGAATTAAATGCACTCTTTATTTGTATCAAATATGCCATCTACGTACAACAACCTTGTATGTTTATATGATCAAGTTGCTCTTACTTATGCACTTTATAACTCGACATGAATTTGATGCTTAATTATAATATTATAATTGAACCCTGTGACATTGGATGATTTAATATGCATTTTTGTGAATACATTGACTTCCTAAATTGATCTTGCATCTTTGGATATGGAATTGCATGTTAGTTGCTTGTATATATGACCTTGTTGAGCATTGATATGCTTTGAATGACCACGACACCCTATCTAAGCACAACATGAACACTTATGCATAACCACGATCATGTTGAGCAACGCCGTGCGTCTTGTTTGGTTCATATAGAGTCTAAGTCTGGGCTTTTGTATGTCTTGTCACAGAGTTTGGTGGTGCCTGTGGGCCCGAGGTTTAGAGTGTTTGGCCCTTCACACTCTCAGACTCTACTTTCACGAGGTGAGGTTTAGGATTTTGTATAGTTATGCGACCTATGGCCTTTATATGCTGATTTCTACCCTTGCATTCGAGTATATCTTATTATAAATACATACGTGTTGAATATGATATGTTTATGCCCTTGCGTGCGTCCTGCTTGTGTGGGAGCCTTCGTGGCTTAAATTCCACAGCGTGGGAATATATAAAAATAAGTTTTTGAGGCATACGTAAACTATTTTGGAAAAATCAGTTGTGTTATGTTTCTTTAGCGAGTTGGCCATGTTATATGGTACCTGTTCTATTCTGTTCTATTATGTTATGGATCCTAGGAACTACAGGAATGGGTACCCCCGGGACGGTTAAGGTCGACGGGGCATTTATCCATTGCGTTCCGAGGAGCTGCGGGAGTGGGTACCCCCGGGACGTTTAGGGCCGTCGGGGCATTTATCCATTGCGTAGTTCCATTTGAGATATCATTACGCGACTTTAGGGTGATGGAGGAGGCGTGATATCTTGAGCCTTCGGCTAAGGCCAGGGACGCCTCTTGTGGGGTTCGCTACCCTCTTGAGATCGAGTCTATTTTAGACGGTGTGATTATAGATGGTTTTGGGGACTGTACATCCCCTCTATCATTGGTGTAGCGGTTGGATTGATTGTGATTTATGTTCTGAGGAGTAAAGGTGGGAAGCTCGTACTCGCCGAGCAGTTGATTATGTTATGTTATGGAATTATGAATCGGGATAGAGTCTTTCTGGAAAATGGTTTCTAAACTTATATCTATATCTTATTCGCGTTCTTTCAAAACGTTTTGGTATGTAACACCTATCCCCGGTTCATGAGTCCATCCTTTTTATTCTGTGCTATGCTCCTTATATATATATATTGTGGGTGTGCGTTAGCCCCCTCACTCGGTTAAGTTGACTGACCACTCATTTACACTTTTAGTTGCAGGTTGTTGGCGTTTGCTAGGCGGAAGTGAGTCCTTTGAGTTGCACTTCGTCGGTCTAGTCTTTCTATTTGCATTTGTCTTTTCATACACTTTACTTATGCTTTAACTTGTAGACTTGAGATTATACTTTACTATTCGGTAGCCCTGCGTGGCACTCTCATTCGGCCCTTGTGGAACTTGATGATTATTACTTTATGTTGATATTCGGGACTAGGGATTTATGCTAGTTGAACCCGTCACTTGTTATGTTTGTTGATCTATTATTCGGGATTAGGTATCTATGCTAGTTGAACCCGTCACCTGCTTTGTATGTTTTGTTTTAAATGCTTCCGCTATCTATTGTTGTTGGTTTTAATTGCTCCCGCACTCTGAGTTTTGGTCAAGTTAGATCCGCCTAGCCTAGTGTGTGAGTTGGTCATCCGTTCGCTCTGATTCGGATTCGGGCATGGACTTTCATTTCATGTTCCGGGTCTGGGTCATAGTGCGAGGGATGTGGCACTTCTCCGTTTGGGGTGTTACACTAAAAATAAGTGACATTAAAACTTACCAAGTATTTAAGCGAGATTGCAACAAGTCAAGAGAAGTGAGTCAAATCTGTTTCTGTTAACTTGTTCTTGTGAAGGCATGTTTTTCTTCGACACTGTAATATTGATAATGCGGTGGTTTAGAATTGAAACCAGATTAGGAATGCACAAGAATATGACTTTCTTGTCGCCGATTATGATGTTCTAATATTGTCAATGGCAGACTAATAGCAAGCGTGGAATCTGTTCCAGTTGCTGTACTTCCAGTGTAAGAATTCTCCTCATTTTTGTCAAGGGCAAATCGTAGAGAGACATAATATAGGTCACTTTTAAGTCTAATCTAAATTGTTTTATACGTCGTGTTCAGGTTTGGTTCAGATTGAGAGAAATTTGGAAGCTTAGTCTTATTGGAAACAGAAACTCAGGTGAATATTTATAATATTCATGTACTATGTTTAATACTTATTACTATGAATTAGTTTCTTGTTAGTTGGTATGTGCTGATTTTCTGTTCTCCATTTCTATGTAATGTATTATTAGTTTACATATCCTTTTAATTCTTGAATAGCACAAGTATGCAGCTTATTTTGTTTGAAATAGGTTTGTATATATGTAGATTCTGTAAAACACTATTTTTGCTTGATAGCATTTTGTTATGTATGCGTTTTAAGTAAAATGCCTACAAACATTTGAATACCTTTGTATGTAGTTGTTCTGAATTTTGACCTTCACCAAACTCCCAACCTATTTGATTATGCCTTTAACAACAAATCTGACTGAAGAATCCATATCAATAAGTTTGTTTAAACCAAACAGTTGTTATAAACCTAACAACTCTGATAAGTTTGATTAATATGAATGTAAAAACCTGTATAGTAGCTGGCCATTTAGAATAAACAGAGAATGTTAAGTTTACTCCGAATATGTAAACCTAACAGCTCTTATAAGTTTGATTAATATGCATGTAAAAATTTGTATAGTAGCCAGCGGTCATTTAGAATAAACAGGGAATGTTTAGTTTACTCCGAATATGTTGGTCTGTTAAGAGTCAAATATGGTGTTTTGTTGTCGTTAACTCTGAACTTTAGGGAAACAGATAGTTAATCTAATGAAATACTTTCAATAAAAATTGTAGATCTTGAATATACCTCCACATAGACTCTGGATGTACAATCGGACAAATCCTAACCGAGGGGGCGGTAGGGTGGAATTTATTCAAGGGGGCGAAACATTCATGGAACATGCAAGTAAGTTGGAGTCATTTTTAAGAGAAGGAGTAATACAGTTTCCTTGCAAGAAATGCACAAGGAAATACGTTCTATTGAAACCTGATGATTTGAGACAACATTTGTATGCAAATGGGTTCAAACCTAACTATTGGTACTGGACTTATTATGGTGAGGAAGCACCTTATGTTGATTATGGGAATGCAACACCGCATGGCAATCATGCTGGACCTAGTACCATCAATCATCAGAACAGTGTAGATCCTCTGAGTCGGTATAATGAGATGTGCTTTGATGCAGCAATGCAAGATGCAGGGACAAGGGCAGCCCATGACGAAGCACCAAATCCCGATACTCATAAGTTTTATGACCTTTTAAATGAATTTAACACACCAGTATGGGAAGGGTACGACAATCATTCACTGCTGTCAATTGCAGCTAGGATAATGAGCATTCAAAATGATTATAACGTAACACATGAATTAGTTGATGAATTCCTTGAATTAATGTCAGAAATATGCCCACCGGGCCACAAAGTGCCAAGGAACTTTTTCGAAGCAAAGAAACTTATCCAGAGGTTAGGATTAGAGAGCATAAACATTGATTGTTGTGACAACGGGTGCATGTTGTATTACAAGGAAGATATAGAATTGAAAGAAGGCAAATTTTGTGGTGCCCCTCGATACAAGGAAAAACAGGCTGATAAAGGTAAGAGAAAGAGAATACCTATATCAAGAATGCATTACCTACCTCTTATCACTAGGTTGAAAAGGCTATATGCATCAATGAGCTCTGCACCACATATGACATGGCATGCGAACAATCAACACCCAAAAGGGACAATGTCCCATCCATCTGATGGGAAAGCTTGTAAACATTTTGACCAGACACATCCTGATTTTGCGAGTGACCCGAGAAATGTCCGTCTTGCCTTGTGCGCTGATGGGTTTACTCCGTATTCGCAGTCTGCGGCCTCGTATTCATGTTGGCCTATAATCATGATACCGTACAATCTTCCACCAGAAATGTGTATGACGATGTCGTATTTGTTCTTGATGTGTATCATTCCTAGTCCTAATAATCCGAAGCAGAACATTGATACATATTTGCAACGGTTAATTGACGAGTTGAAAACGTTGTGGGAAGTCGGTGTGCCTACATATGATGCATCAACAAAGCAAAATTTTGACATGAGAGCTGCGTTGATGTGGACTATTAATGACTTCCCGGCGTATGCGATGCTTTCTGGGTGGAGCACTCATGGCATATTAGCGTGTTCGTATTGCATGGGCGAAAGTAAGGCAACCTACTTGCAAAACGGAAGGAAATTTAGTTGGTTTGATTGCCACCGTATGTTTCTAGATGAAAATCATCCCTATAGGAATAACAAGATCAATTTAAAAAAAAACGGACTGAATATGATCCTCCGCTCCCTAAGTTTAGCGAAGATGAATTGTGGGAACAGGTGCAATACTTCCCAAAAGTAACAGATCATCCTGATAATCCTAAAATCTCGGGTTGTGGTGTAGCACCCCGTGACGTGAGCACCACATCCCCCGCACTGTGAGTTCGGTTCACATATGAAATGGAATGATCCATACATGAACTAAACTCACAGCGAACGGAAGACAATGAAAAGACAGTCCTGGCTAGGCGGAATCTAACTGTAACGCCCCCACCCGTACCAGAACAAGAGGAGAGCGGCGTCTCAACCCCCGCACTGAAGCACCTCTCAAGTAATGGTGTGAGCCATCACTCAAGAAATACTCCAGCGAACGGCTGTCTATCAGAACTATACATGTACAACGATGTGGCTATGCAGCGGAAAATCAGAGTATTTTAAAACTTTTCAAAACATGTGCGTGATGGCATGTAACAAGCAAGAACATATTGATCGTGTAAGAGAGACTCGGCATATCAGAACATGTAACAGATTCACATATAAGTACCGATACAACAGAGTTCAAAATATCGGTAACAGAGTAGCAGAAAGAGTATAACAAAGATACTCAAGTATTCAGAAACATAAACAGAAACATTAAGTGATGCAGCCATAAAACATATGCAGGACGCAAAAGAGGAAGTAATACTAAGTCCTGACTGAAACAAAAATGACAATCTAGAGCTTCAAGATACCTCTAGACTGCGGCTGCAAGACCTGAAACCACGAGGCAAGAAAACGGGAGAGGTATTAGTCAAAAGGACTAAGTGAGGGAATACTTTAAAGAAAGTACTGAATTAAAGAACTTGAAGTAAAGTTCGAAACTGTTAAATGCAATGCTTTGAAGAAGAACTTGAAACAAGTTCGATTGATAAAACTCTTTGAATGCGATGCTGTAAAAGAATGCACGTTATAAAACATTTTCATGAATGCTATCACACGCGCACACATATGCTGTTGATGGTTCATAGTTCTTTCATAAAACGGGATAAGGGTAAAGTGAACTTTTCCAGATATGAACCATCCTTTATGAAACAGAATTTTGCCCGCAAGCTAGGCTCCTCCATCCTTACTCCAGAAAACATGATTTGGTTGAGCATCGGACCAGGATCAACAATAATTCCACGTATAGTAGTGTATCGGACCAAGATCAACAATAACCCCACATAAAGTAGAGCATTGGACCAAGGTCAACAACAACTCCGCACACAGTAGACTATTGGACCAAGGTCAACAACAACTCTTACCAACACATACAAACATGCACCATCCTCCACCGGTTGTCACTTCGGGTAGCTAGCCCTAGGCGACCTGTAAACATGTAATGGGAACAGATTTGCTGTCCGTTCCCAGACAGATTTTCCTGACTTAACAAACCTCCTGTTAAAAGTCGGTGTCAATTGTCTAAGTGTGGCGGCCGGTATTGGTGATGTCGTTGGCGCTCACCTCCCGAGCATCACCTCCACACATAACCGCCGGGCCCAAAATGTAAACTGTATGCTTGCATTTAAGATTAGCAGTGACCAGAGTACTACTCCGGTATGCTAACTATAACATGTGAAATTGTAACTGTAACATATGATGCTGTCTGTAAAACATATGATTCTGTCTGAAAACATGTGATTCTGTCTTTAAACTGTACTTTGAAAACATATGCAAACATGTAACTGTCTTTGAACAAGAATGCAGAACTTTGGAAAACATGTGCTGTAGATCAAGGTATACTATTAAAGTATGAATGATCCTTTCAAGAGAATGTCCCGATAAAAGGGAGTAGTTCAAAACGAGGTTTAGCTTTGAATTTCAAAACATATGATACGATAGTATAATCGTGGTTCCAGTTGGAAAACATTTATAACTTCACCTCACCTAATAGTAACAAAAGGTAGGTAGACAGATTATGCGGTGCCCTGGGGATCCCAGTGCTCAACTTTAACTCCTGTAGGTGGTGTACTAGAGTGAGCTTAACAACTAAGACCCACTACTAACCAAAATGCATATGAAATGCAAGAAACAATGAACAAGGAACATGTAAAGAACATGTAACACAAGAGAGTAATACCATTTAAGGTATTCAAGAAAGGTAACACACAAAGGAATACATCAAAGTGAGTTACTCTTAACGTTAGACTATGATCTTACTATAACCGAGTAAGCTTTAGTCAAATTATGAATCCTATCGCAAACCTTAAGTTAAGAAACAAGTCCACGAAAGAAAACACATTTTGAAAACACATTTTAGACCCTGGATATGGAAACCCTAGGTGCAAATGTCTATTAAGAAAGCACAAGTTTTAATTCATTTTTACTATTCAAAAGCACTATTCAAAAGTACTATTCCAGATTACTATTCACGATTACTATTCACATGTCGGGTCAAAGGGTCGGGTCAAACCCTTACTATATACACACCCACACACACACGGTACACACACACACCATGCACGAACACACACACACACACGGCATGCACACACACCATGCACGAACACACACACACACACGTCATGCACACACATACACAACCTAATCAAATTATGATCTTGATTATAACCTATAGTTTCAAGTTCATGTTAATATAATCAAGTGTGATCTAGGTTAAAGGTATAACCTATAGTTAAGAGATCCAATTAAGGCATAAGATCAAGTTATGAAACACTATTCTATCTTAGGTTATAACATGTGACACTATTAAAGTGTATAACATGATCAAGGCACTAATCCATTAATCCAAATCATAACATAAGCTCAATTCATAATTCAAGAGTCATATAACAATGTGACAACATGTCACAACATATCTCATATCATATCATATCATATATCATAAACCTTTAGGCATGTAACATGTAACAATTTAATTCCAATATCAACATGTAACAAGTTGTGACATAATAAATTGTAAATCACTATTCCATTAGCAAACATGCATGAACATAATTCAAATTCCATAATCATGCATCAATTCTCATAATATAACAACCATATTACATGATCATAGCATATACTAGAGCAATTGATAACATATTCAAGCATATACTAAACAATTAAAACATATAAACAACTATCAAAATATATCATAAAACTATATAATAAATGCATAAAATAAAATCCTATATGGCTTAGGGAAGACCCTAAGACCCAACCTAAACATAATATAAACATACCATAACATAAAAACATAAACTAAACTAACATAACATAAAAACAAAACAAACTAACCTAGCTTCTAATGGGGGTGCCGACGGCAAGAGGGGGAGGAGAGGGAGAGAAAGGGTGTTGTCAACACAACTTTGAGCAAGGAATGAAATGCCATGGGAGGGGTATATATAGGAGTGAAGAAGCCCCTCACCTTGCAATTAGAGATGGCTTAAGGGTAGGAGAGCAAAACCAGAGTTCATCCACTTGTATCTTCTAGAAGCTTTAGGGATTAAGAAGGAAAAAAAATGGGGCTGCTGGGGGTATTTCTGTAATTTCGTCCCCCAAGGCTCGAGGATAAGTGGCTGGAAGTATAACCATTCCGACGGCAAGAAAATTAGCTTCGAAACGCATATTCATTCATCGAAATCGGTTTTACCGTTTGAAAGATACATTAGTTTTAGTGAATAAAAGTTTTGAGCTCGAAACTCGACATGAGTGAAAAACGATTTTCTAAAATGATTTTCAAGTCCGGATTGCTTCTAAAATTTAAGAAATAAATCGAGAAGCGTTTTGAGTCCAAAATCGACTATAAAACGTTTTACCGTTAAAAAGTTGAAAACGGAGAGTGAATAGTGAATTCTCACATACGAACGTACGCTTCCAAATTTCAAGCTAGGGTTTGAATCAAGAGTTGTAAAACATCTCAAAAATCTTGAAATAGCTCAAGTAGTGCAAATCCGAAGAGAAAACATTTTCCGAATGAAAACCGTTCGTAAAAGGAATAGTAAACTAGGGTTTTCAAAAACGTTTTCAATAAAACAAAGTTCCGGAATGGATTTCCAAGCCAAGAATAATTTCAAAAGACTCGTCTCGACTCAAGGATCGATTCGACTGTAACTTGGGTAGAAAAAGGTATCAGAATCAAAAGCTCATTTTCTGATGAATAGTAACTTTGGTCGGTAAGTTCCAAAAATACCCTTATGGCTCAAGAAAGACTTTCTGAGCTCGGGAAACAAGTTCAAACGATTGGGAAACATGTGTGATGAACCTCTAGGATTCGATTAGCAATATGAACAAGGTAGGCTCGGGTTATGAATAGTAAACTGTATCAAAGGTCAAGAATTCCCCCTTAAAGCATGTCAGAACAAATACGAGCACAAAGTTCATGTAAGAATGCAATGCATGATGATTCAAAAAGTTGGATCACGGTCTATAAACGCTTTACCACTGCCTTAACTTACTGTTTTCATCCAGGCCCTGTTTTGGGCTGTTACAATCACCCCTCCTTAAAGAGAATCTGTCCTCAGATTCTTCTGCTGTAACTGCAAACAACTCAGGGTGATGTTTTTGCATTTTCTCTTCTGTCTCCCAGGTTGCCTCTTCTGTCCCATGTCCCTTCCAAAGGACTTTAACTAAAGGAATCTTCCTATTCCTCAGCTCTTGAAACTTCCTATCAAGAATCTTAGCGGGCTTCAAAACATAAGTCAGATCCGGTTCCAAAGGTATCTCCTCTACCTGCACAACCTCTGTCTCATCCGAGAAACACTTGCGAAGCTGAGATACATGAAATACGTTGTGGATTCCTGTTAGACCTACAGGCAAATCCAATCTATAAGCAGTCGGTCCAACTCTCTCTAGTATCTCATACGGTCCAACATATCTCGGGTTTAACTTTCCTCCTTTCCCAATTCGGGAAAACCCTCTTCTTGGCGATGCCTTTAGGAATACCTTTTCGCCCACTGCGAATTCCAAATCCCTTCTTCGTCGATCAACATAACTCTTCTGCCTATCCTGGGCAGCTTTCATTCTCTGGCGAATGATCTGAATCTTTTCTGTCGCTTCTCTTATCCATTTAGCTGAATTTACTCTGATCTGTCCTTCCTCAGTACATCTCGCTTCATCCATATCCCAGTATAACGGGGATCTACATCTCCTTTCATACAGAGCTTCATACGGAGCAGCTTTAATAGAAGCTTGATTACTATTATTGTATGCAAACTCCACAAGAGGTAAACAATCTTTCCAACTTTCCTGGAAGTCCAAAGCGCAAGCTCTTAGCATATCTTCCAAGTATTTAATCATCCTTTCTGATTGTCCATCCGTCTGAGGATGCGCTGCAGTACTGAAGTTCAACTTTGTTCCCATCAAAGTCTGAATTTCTTTCCATAAGTGCGACGTGAATTTCGGATCTCTGTCCGACACTATACTGTTCGGAACTCCATGTAATCTAAAAATCTCTTGTTGATACAGCTTTGCCAACGTGCTGACCTTATCCGTCGTCTTTACTGGCAAAAAGTGTGCTGACTTTGTCAATCGATCAATGATCACCCAGATACTATCTTGTCCTCCTCTGACTTTGGGTAATCCAGTGACAAAATCCATCGTGATTTGCTCCCACTTCTAAGTCGGAATCGGTAATGGTTGCAACTTCGCACTCGGCTTCTGGTGCTCAGCTTTAACTTTCTGACAAGTTAAGCACTTCTTGACATAGTTGGCTATGTCTCTCTTCATTCCATTCCACCAGAATTGCGTCTTAACATCTTGATACATCTTAGTGCCTCCGGGATGTATCGTGTACTTAGTCTTATGCGCTTCGTCGAGAATCTCTTTCCTCCAAACAGTTGGTACGCATACTCGACCTTTGTACCTCAATATTCCATGTTCATCAACCTTGAACTTGGTCTCATCATCTTTCTCCTTAGACTCGAGACATTTCTTAATCCACTCGTCGTTCTTCTGTGCCTCTAGCACTTGTTCTTTCAAAGGTGATATCATCACAACGTTCGCAACTCGAGCTTTAGTTATCACCTCCATTCTTTCTCTTTGTTCAACCTCGGGATTGGCAGAAATCTGTGCCAAACGAACTTTCCTGCTTAGTGCATCGGCTACAACATTCGCCTTTCCTGGATGGTACTGAATAATGTAATCGTAGTCCTCCAGAAATTCCATCCATCTCCTCTGTCGCATATTCAACTCCTTCTGAGTGAATAGATATCGCAGGCTCTTATGATCAGTAAAGATCTCAAACGTAACTCCATATAGGTAATGTCTCCATTTTCCCAGAGCGAAAATTATCGCTGCTAACTCCAAATCATGTGTCGGGTAGTTGACTTCATGCGTTTTGAGTTTCCTTGATGCATACGCAATCACTTTTCCATTCTGCATCAAAACTCCTCCTAGTCCTTCTTTCGAAGCATCGGTGTAGACTGTGTATCCTTCTTTTCCTTCTGGTAATGCTAACACGGGTGCAGTTGTTAGCATCTCTTTCAATCTTTGAAAACTTTGCTCACACATCTCCGTCCATTTAAATTTTCCTTCTTTCTTTGTCAACTTAGTGAGAGGTGTAGCTATCTTCGAGAAATCTTGGACAAACCTCCGGTAGTAACCAGCTAATCCCAGAAAACTTCTCACTTCTGAAGGATTCTTCGGTGACTTCCAATCCATGATCGTCTCGATCTTCGAGGGATCTACTTCGATTCCAGATCCTGATATGATGTGTCCGAGAAATGTAACTCTCTCAAGCCAGAACTCACATTTACTGAACTTTGCATATAGCTTGTGATCCAGCAAAGTGCGTAACACGATTCGAAGATGTTCAGCATGTTCCTCCGGTGTCTTCGAAAATACCAAGATATCGTCGATGAAGATCACTACAAACTTGTCGAGAAACGGCTTGAATATACGGTGCATCATATCCATGAATGTAGCTGGTGCGTTCGTCAAACCAAACGGCATTACTACAAACTCATAATGTCCGTATCGGCTGTTGAAAGCAGTCTTCGGAATATCTGCTTCCCTGATCTTCAACTGATAATACCCTTGTCTTAGATCTAACTTGGAGTAGACCTTTGATCCTTGTAGTATGTCGAACAGCTCTTCGATATGAGGGAGAGGATACTTATTCTTGATTGTCATCCTGTTCAGCTCCCGATAGTCAATGCATAAACGCAATGATCCATCCTTCTTTTTAACGAAAAGCACAGGCGCTCCCCACGGCGAGGTGCTCGGTCGAACATATCCTGACTCAATCAACTCGTCCAATTGCTTTCTCAGTTCATCCAATTCAGCTGGTGCCATTCTATAAGGTGTCTTTGAGTACGGCTCAGCTCCTGATATCGTCTCAATCGTAAACTCCAACTCTCGGTCAGGAGGTAACGAATCCAAATGCTCAGGAAACACTTCTAAGAACTCGTTCACCACTTCCACTTCTTCGATCTTAAGTTGAACTCTCGATCTATTCAAAAGATAAGCCACAAATCCACTAGCTCCTTTCTGAATCAACTTCTTAGCTTCCATCGAAGAAATCACTGATAACTTCTCAACTTTCCCTTATGATGTCCCACTTTCATCTTCTTCCAAGATGATCTCTTTCTTGTAACAATCCAACTTAGCTCGGTACTTAGACAACCAATCCATACCAAGTATAACATCGTATCTCGTCATCGGTAACTCAATCAGATCCGTCGGGTAACAACGGGTACCAATACATATAGGGCAGCGTTTATATACTTGATCCGTAACAAGGCAAGTTCCCAAAGGAGAACTCACTTCAAATTTATATGGCAAGTATTCAAGCGGAAACTGTAAATGCGCACATAATTCAGAAGCAACAAATGAATGCGTAGCACCAGGGTCATACAAGACCTTAACTGGCATGTTAAGAATGTGCACAATACCTTCCACAACAGACGAAGGATCAACCTCCTCCTTACCATCCAAAGCATAAGCTCTGCCTTTGACCACCGGTTTGTTCGTCGTACCCACCACTGCTTTTCCTTTATCCTGGACCCCAAATCTCCTGATCTTGTGCGGGCAACTATCCATCTGGTGCTCAGGGGAACCACACGCGAAACACTGTCCAGCTTTCTTGCGACAGTTCTCCTCAGTGTGTCCCGTTCGGCGACAATATCGGCAAACAATTTCCTCTGGACCTGGCTGAGGTGCTCTCTTCTGTTGTGGCTCCCTCTGGTACTGCTGTGGTGCTTTCTGCTTCTGTGCTTGCTGTTTCGGTGGAGCGTTCTGCTGCTGACTCTGTGGTGTTACCATTGGCCTCTTTCCCGTTCCTTGGAGAAAAGATCCGGAAGGTCGCTTATTCCCTTGATAAGGCTTAGGGTTAGAAGGTCCTTGACGTGCAGTAGTTATCTTGATCTCCTTGTGTGCAGCTTCAACCCTTAGCGCTCTATCGACAGCCTGGTTGTAGGTCTCAATAACCAAAGAAGCAAGTGCCAACCGAAGTTCGGGCTTCAGTCCATCAATAAACCTCTTCGTCTTGCGACGCTCATCAGTCAGAATATGAGGCGCATACTTGATCAGCCTCACAAACCTAGCCTCATACTCCATCACATTCATAGTTCCCTGAACCAGACTCATAAACTCAGCCTCCCGTGCATCACGAGTCACTTGAGGCGTGTACTTCTGTTGAAACTCTCTGATAAACTCATCCCAACTTCCTTCAACGTTATTCTCAATCCACATATGCTGAACGTGCTTCCACCAATTGTATGCAGCTCCTTCCATAAGAAAAGTAGCATACCGAACTCGTTCACGATCCTCTGGGTAGATCTCCATAGCCTCGAAAATCTTCTCAAGACTGGTAATCCAATTCTCCGCCTTTATGTCGTTCGGTTCTCCATAGAACTTAGGCGGATTCATCCTCAGAAACTTCTCCAATGACCTTTCATTAGGAGGATTATCTCTCGGTGCACAAGCCCTCATAAATTGTCGTAGCACATCCCTTAATTCCGGAGTTCTTTCTCTTTCAGGGGGTGGCGTGACATCTCTTTGGGGTGGCAGTGGTGGTACACGATTCCGGGGTGCTCTTCTTGGTGGTATGTTGTTACTGAATTCACAAGCATTCAGATACATATATTCGATGCATGACATATAATGATTCACAGAATCCGTAACCACGTATTCACATTCTCACGTAGTCACATATAAGTATGAGAACAACACATTCCCATAACAACATGCCAGCAAAGATTCAAGATCTCCAAACATATCATATAATCAGAAACAATTGTCAGATAACATGTAAACGAGAACAGAAGCTCGGGTAACATATCAACATATCAGAAACATGTATAACATATCCCAAAACATGATGAACATGTAAAACGGGAACAGAATGTGTACTGTCATAACAACAAGAACTGTAACATGATCAGAAGTATGATCAACATATCAAGAACAATAGCATGCTAACAATAAATGAAATGACATGATCCTATCAACGGTCCTAATGGTATCTTGAAGCAACTCTAAGACTCATGCAATGACAGTTATGGAAAGCAGTAAACAGATATTCAACATAAAGCCGAAAGTGTTATAACTGTGCAAGGTTTGGTAAAATTTACTACAGGCCACATGTTAACAGTATTAATTCAAAATGGGGAGGACCCGATACCATCGAGTTGACTCCCTTACAGGCCTTACCAATCCGTCCAACCCTGCTGAAAATAACCTAGTAGGTACCAAGTCATCTGAACCGTCATCCGTGGTGCCAAAAGTCGGGGACCATCTACCAGAGCTATACATCCCCTCATCCAAAAGTCAGTCCTGAGCTGTCCCGGCTATACGTCCGCCATCCATAGATAGATATATATGCATCAGTACTATATACAGAAATCTCCCATTAGCAATCAACCCTGATAACTGTGGTCCAAAGAACCCCTGGTGGTGTCATCAGAAACGGCAACGACCTCACCCTGTCCGTGTCCTACTGGATCATCTCCGCCATCATCATCATCATCAGATCCTCCATCGCCTCCATCAGACTGCTCCTGCATAGGCTCGGGCTCCAGAGAGGCCTGACTGACATCCTGACCCTCGACCTCCTCAACTGCCTGCTCATCGGATAAGTGATAGGTATCATACAGGCGAGCTCTCACACGGGCACGGTAGTGCTGGTGACGCTCCATAGAGGTATCGCGATCAATAGTCATCTGCATAAGATCTGCCTCCAGCTCAGCAATACGAGCAGCCCTCTGATCAGCAATATGAGTCATCTCTGTAGCATGCTCACGAGCGATGTCCCTGTCAATCTGGTACTGTAGTGACTGATCCTGATAGCGCAGAGACTCCAACCTGACCTCACGGGTCCTCTGATACTCCTGAAAGTAACCATCTCTCTCAGACTCGAGATAGTGCACAACTCTGTTAGGATAGGAATACCCAGGTCTGCCACTGTTCCTAGACCTACGCCAAGTGTAGAAACGAGTGCCTCCACGGCGAGAAACTGCCACAGTACGCGGGGCCTCAAACTGCTCAAAGAAAGCCTCATCCATCTGCTGATTAGGATCCTGGTGTGGCTGAACTGCCATAGCTATACAGAAGATACCACAGATATGAAATCCAGATAACAGAACCATGCAATCCCCAAATATCCTGTCTCGATGCAATATGAGAATGATCCTGGATGCAATGCGTGAACAATCCATGATGCAACATGAGAGCAATCTAGGTTAAGTCTCTTCTTACTTAACCCGATGCTCTGATACCACCTCAGGCTGTAACTCCCCCACCCGTACCAGAACAAGAGGAGAGCGGCGTCTCAACCCCCGCACTGAAGCACCTCTCAAGTAATGGTGTGAGCCATCACTCAAGAAATACTCCAGCGAACGGCTGTCTATCAGAACTATACATGTACAACGATGTGGCTATGCAGCGGAAAATCAGAGTATTTTAAAACTTTTCAAAACATGTGCGTGATGGCATGTAACAAGCAAGAACATATTGATCGTGTAAGAGAGACTCGGCATATCAGAACATGTAACAGATTCACATATAAGTACCGATACAACAGAGTTCAAAATATCGGTAACAGAGTAGCAGAAAGAGTATAACAAAGATACTCAAGTATTCAGAAACATAAACAGAAACATTAAGTGATGCAGCCATAAAACATATGCAGGACGCAAAAGAGGAAGTAATACTAAGTCCTGACTGAAACAAAAATGACAATCTAGAGCTTCAAGATACCTCTAGACTGCGGCTGCAAGACCTGAAACCACGAGGCAAGAAAACGGGAGAGGTATTAGTCAAAAGGACTAAGTGAGGGAATACTTTAAAGAAAGTACTGAATTAAATAACTTGAAGTAAAGTTCGAAACTGTTAAATGCAATGCTTTGAAGAAGAACTTGAAACAAGTTCGATTGACAAAACTCTTTGAATGCGATGCTGTAAAAGAATGCACGTTATAAAACATTTTCATGAATGCTATCACACGCGCACACATATGCTGTTGATGGTTCATAGTTCTTTCATAAAACGGGATAACGGTAAAGTGAACTTTTCCAGATATGAACCATCCTTTATGAAACAGAATTTTGCCCGCAAGCTAGGCTCCTCCATCCTTACTCCAGAAAACATGATTTGGTTGAGCATCGGACCAGGATCAACAATAATTCCACGTATAGTAGAGTATCGGACCAAGATCAATAATAACCCCACATAAAGTAGAGCATTGGACCAAGGTCAACAACAACTCCGCACACAGTAGACTATTGGACCAAGGTCAACAACAACTCTTACCAACACATACAAACATGCACCATCCTCCACCGGTTGTCACTTCGGGTAGCTAGCCCTAGGCGACCTGTAAACATGTAATGGGAACAGATTTGCTGTCCGTTCCCAGACAGATTGTCCTGACTTAACAAACCTCCTGTTAAAAGTCGGTGTCAATTGTCTAAGTGTGGCGGCCGGTATTGGTGATGTCGTTGGCGCTCACCTCCCGAGCATCACCTCCACACATAACCGCCGGGCCCAAACTGTAAACTGTATGCTTGCATTTAAGATTAGCAGTGACCAGAGTACTACTCCGGTATGCTAACTATAACATGTGAAATTGTAACTGTAACATATGATGCTGTCTGTAAAACATATGATTCTGTCTGAAAACATGTGATTCTGTCTGTAAACTGTACTTTGAAAACATATGCAAACATGTAACTGTCTTTGAACAAGAATGCAGAACTTTGGAAAACATGTGTTGTAGATCAAGGTATACTACTAAAGTATGAATGATCCTTTCAAGAGAATGTCCCGATAAAAGGGAGTAGTTCAAAACGAGGTTTAGCTTTGAATTTCAAAACATATGATACGATAGTATAATCGTGGTTCCAGTTGGAAAACATTTATAACTTCACCTCACCTAATAGTAACAAAAGGTAGGTAGACAGATTATGCGGTGCCCTGGGGATCCCAGTGCTCAACTTTAACTCCTGTAGGTGGTGTACTAGAGTGAGCTTAACAACTAAGACCCACTACTAACCAAAATGCATATGAAATGCAAGAAACAATGAACAAGGAACATGTAAAGAACATGTAACACAAGAGAGTAATACCATTTAAGGTATTCAAGAAAGGTAACACACAAAGGAATACATCAAAGTGAGTTACTCTTAACGTTAGACTATGATCTTACTATAACCGAGTAAGCTTTAGTCAAATTATGAATCCTATCGCAAACCTTAAGTTAAGAAACAAGTCCACGAAAGAAAACACATTTTGAAAACACATTTTAGACCCTGGATATGGAAACCCTAGGTGCAAATGTCTATTAAGAAAGCACAAGTTTTAATTCATTTTTACTATTCAAAAGCACTATTCAAAAGTACTATTCCAGATTACTATTCACAATTACTATTCACATGTCGGGTCAAAGGGTCGGGTCAAACCCTTACTATACACATACCCACACACACACGGTACACACACACACCATGTACGAACACACACACACACACGGCATGCACACACACCATGCACGAACACACACACACACACGGCATGCACACACATACACAACCTAATCAAATTATGATCTTGATTATAACCTATAGTTTCAAGTTCATGTTAATATAATCAAGTGTGATCTAGGTTAAAGGTATAACCTATAGTTAAGAGATCCAATTAAGGCATAAGATCAAGTTATGAAACACTATTCTATCTTAGGTTATAACATGTGACACTATTAAAGTGTATAACATGATCAAGGCACTAATCCATTAATCCAAATCATAACATAAGCTCAATTCATAATTCAAGAGTCATATAACAATGTGACAACATGTCACAACATATCTCATATCATATCATATCATATATCATAAACCTTTAGGCATGTAACATGTAACAATTTAATTCCAATATCAACATGTAACAAGTTGTGACATAATAAATTGTAAATCACTATTCCATTAGCAAACATGCATGAACATAATTCAAATTCCATAATCATGCATCAATTCTCATAATATAACAACCATATTACATGATCATAGCATATACTAGAGCAATTGATAACATATTCAAGCATATACTAAACAATTAAAACATATAAACAACTATCAAAACATATCATAAAACTATATAATAAATGCATAAAATAAAATCCTATATGGCTTAGGGAAGACCCTAAGACCCAACCTAAACATAATATAAACATACCATAACATAAAAACATAAACTAAACTAACATAACATAAAAACAAAACAAACTAACCTAGCTTCTAATGGGGGGTGCCGACGGCAAGAGGGGGAGGAGAGGGAGAGAAAGGGTGTTGTCAACACAACTTTGAGCAAGGAATGAAATGCCATGGGAGGGGTATATATAGGAGTGAAGAAGCCCCTCACCTTGCAATTAGAGATGGCTTAAGGGTAGGAGAGCAAAACAAGAGTTCATCCACTTGTATCTTCTAGAAGCTTTAGGGATTAAGAAGGAAAAAAAATGGGGCTGCTGGGGGTATTTCTGTAATTTCGTCTCCCAAGGCTCGAGGATAAGTGGCTGGAAGTATAACCATTCCGACGGCAAGAAAATTAGCTTCGAAACGTATATTCATTCATCGAAATCGGATTTACCGTTTGAAAGATACATTAGTTTTAGTGAATAAAAGTTTTGAGCTCGAAACTCGACATGAGTGAAAAACGACTTTCTAAAATGATTTTCAAGTCCGGATTGCTTCTAAAATTCAAGAAATAAATCAAGAAGCGTTTTGAGTCCAAAATCGACTATAAAACGTTTTACCGTTAAAAAGTTGAAAACGTAGAGTGAATAGTGAATTCTCACGTACGAACGTACGCTTCCAAATTTCAAGCTAGGGTTTGAATCAAGAGTTGTAAAACATCTCAAAAATATTGAAATAGCTCAAGTAGTGCAAATCCGAAGAGAAAACATTTTCCGAATGAAAACCGTTCGTAAAAGGAATAGTAAACTAGGGTTTTCAAAAACGTTTTCAATAAAACAAAGTTCCGGAATGGATTTCCAAGCCAAGAATAATTTCAAAAGACTCGTCTCGACTCAAGGATCGATTCGACTGTAACTTGGGTAGAAAAAGGTATCAGAATCAAAAGCTCATTTTCTGATGAATAGTAACTTTGGTCGGTAAGTTCCAAAAATACCCTTATGGCTCAAGAAAGACTTTCTGAGCTCGGGAAACAAGTTCAAACGATTGGGAAACATGTGTGATGAACCTCTAGGATTCGAGTAGCAATATGAACAAGGTAGGCTCGGGTTATGAATAGTAAACTGTATCAAAGGTCAAGAATTCCCCCTTAAAGCATGTCAGAACAAATACGAGCACAAAGTTCATGTAAGAATGCAATGCATGATGATTCAAAAAGTTGGATCACGGTCTATAAACGCTTTACCACTGCCTTAACTTACTGTTTTCATCCAGGCCCTGTTTTGGGCTGTTACACTAACCCTGAAACAATCAACAATGACCAAGGTGCGGAAGTAAAGCAATTATCTATTCAATATCAATAAAATGAATGCAAGTTCAAGGAAAGTAAATACGGGTTCTACTAATTCAATGAACCTGTCCTAACCTATACCGAATCAATTCAATACAATAACATAAAACGGGTTCAACTAAAGCCCTAGAACCTGTCCCGAGTTCAATTTAATTCAGTAAGTAGCATACTAATTCAATAGCAAGTTCAATACAGTAATTAAAATACAATATGCAGTGAGTGTAAGTGGAGAGATTGGAACAAGACTCGAAAGGAAAGACAAGACACAACTCTGACTCCCGCCTAGCACACCACCTGCAAAACTGAAAAGTGAGGTGTCAGTCTCCACAAGACTGAGCGAGGGGCATAATAATATATAAGCGCAGATAACATGCAAGTCGTAACCTCGGGTAAGGTTTTATAACAGAAACAAAGTAGGTTTAAGAATACTTAGAACTCACCCGAGATTACAACTATCAGATTAGACACTTCAATCAATTTCAATCAATCAATCAATCAGTGGCCCGACGAGTGAGGGCAAATCTCCAACCTTACTCCGACAGTGTACAATCAATCATTCAGTTATTAAGTGATTAGGTGATCAAGCAATCTATTTACAGTGCACAATTAACAGTTTCAGTCCATCCTTCTTCCTCCGGGTGATGGGGGATTGCAAGGCCCCACCATCCAATCAATCTGGGCAGAGGGTACATGAATCCCTAAGCCCGGAACTCCTTCCTCCCCTAATCTCCTAGAGGGTTCAGGGTTCATCCCAGTTTGGTGAGGATAGCTCTCGAGTTACCCGTCAGCCCGTGCTTTCCCGGTTGGCTCGAGTCACTACCCTCGGGCCCACAGTGCAATACAATACTCGCCAAAACAATCAATCAATCAATCAATCCCTTCAATAGTTCGATAAAACATTTGAAAACCAATCTCATTTGAAAACTATAAGTATATAGATAGGTTTTGGCTTAAAACATCACATAGGGTTGTACGGGTCCTATGTATCTAAAATTAAACCTCACCGAACGACCCAAAATAAACCAAGGAAACAGCTCACGGGGCCTGCTCCTCGTCACCAGGAAGCTGGTCTGTGCAAGAAAGACAATTGTCCGTGAAACACGACTCAAAATGTACCAAATATGACGAACGGCGGAAATGCAACGAGACGACGAGAAAAATACAATGTACCATGAAAATATTGCGTTTCAACATGTAATCAGTCATATAATAGCAATTAGGGGTCAAAGAAGCCGTCGGAACGGGGTGCTAAAAATGCAATTTTATGCAGTGAATTTTGGGCACTTTCTGGACTACGGGAACGGCCGTTCCGGCTTCCCGTTGAAAATGGGAATGGCCGTTCCCATGGCTACAGAAAACGCGCCAGCGTTTTCTTAAAGGGAAAAACGTTTTAGCTGGGAACGGCCCTTCTGGCTCAAAGGCCAAAATGGGAACGGCCGTTCCCAGTCTCGCTGGCCAACTATCTCAGCATCATGGGAACGGCCGTTCCAGTTTTGAACTGGGGTTGGGAAGGGCCGTTCCCAGAATACGAGAGCAGCTGTATGCAGAGCAGAACAGAGCAGCAATGGCAACACCACAAACAATCACCAAAAATGGCTTCAAGCCAAGTTCAAAAGCATATATTAGATGCAATAAATATGCTAACATGCATATTGATCAACAACAAGTCATAAAATACATAATCCAATGTTAGATCATCAATAATCAATCATTTGAAACCCATATACTCAATCATGCTTCAAGTCCCCAAAACTCAAGATAATTGCATCAAACTCAAGCTTAAAGTTCACAAACAAATTTCCAACAACAAATACACCATTTACTCAAGACATTACAAAGCCCTATATCCCACATATTTTCAATAAAATCATTCAAACTCCATAGTTACCTCAAATGAAAGAGATGAGAGACAAGATGAAGAAGTGATGATGATGATGCTACTATGATCACAATTCCCACAAAAATTGATGCTTGCAAGATGAAATCTCCCACTCCTTCAAGTAGGGTTTGGTTCGGTTGAGCAAGGGAAGCAAAAGAAGCAAGATGATATGTTTGTATGAATGAGAAGCCAAAGGTACGTGATGCTGCTAATGAAGAAGAGAAAAGATGGCCAATTTGCTATTAAATCCTTCCATTTGTTAAGTTAAGCAATCAAGTCCAATTCCATTATTAAATGATCAATATGGTCCAATGCAATTAGATCCCAAATTCATGCAAATGAGCAATTAAGGACATAAAAGAAGTAAATCACATTCGGGAAAATAATTCACATTGCAATCACGTTCAATAAATCCAAAAAATATGATATGATATGAATTTTCAATAAAATGTTAAGAATATAATTTTTATAAAATTATGTCATGTTAGGAAAATGAATTAAATGATCAATTAATAATTAAATTACAACTCTCAAACGCACACGTGTCGTTCATACCTGAATTGCCGAAAGCTGGGGCGTTACATGTGGTGAGTCACATAACTGGAAGAAAAAAAACATCTTCTGGGAGTTGCCTTATTGGAAGGATCTCCTCATACGCCATAACTTAGACGTGATGCATATAGAAAAAAATATTTTTGATAATATCTTCAACATTGTTATGGATATGCCAACAAAAACAAAGGATAATGCAAAGGCACGACTAGATATGAAACACTTGTGCAGACGTCCAGAACTAGAGTTGGTTTCCAAAGGAAACGGGCGTTGGGGGAAGTCCAAAGCTAAGTATGCATTTACATTCGAGCAAAAATGAGTAATCTGTGATTGGATAAATCAACTTCAAATTCCTGATGGATGTTCCTCGAATTTGGCGAGGTGTGTTAACATTCAATCCGCTAAGATTCATGGAATGAAGAGTCATGATTGTCATATTTTTTTTGGAGCAATTGATGCCAATAGCCTTCAAGGAGTTTCTTGATGATGTATGGAAACCGTTAGCTGAATTGAGTAAATTTTTCAAGGATTTGTGTTCAAGTACTCTAAGGTGAGTTAGAAGCACATACAATATCAATTTTCAATTTGCCAGGACATGCATCAGGTGCAAGTAAAGAACGACATATTACTACTTCAAAGGAGTACAATGCTCTCTCGCTTCATATTTTGCTAAATTGTGACGAGGTCCCACAATATCTGAAGTAAGTAATTAACATAATTTTAGATAATATCAAAGTCACCATCAATTAATTAACCGACTAATTTTGATATATTGACATTTAACCTTGAAGGGAGTTCAAGGCAATCAATGGCATAGACGATGGTGATAATAGTGACCTAATTGACAAACACTTTGTACCTTGGTTCAGCAATTATGTAAGTTTGTGCCCACTATGTTTCATCTTATAACACGATCGATTTTGAGTAATTAACTAACCTTCTGAACATCTTTAATAGGTTCAGAACCCTAGTAACGAGATCTATGATCCTCTCTCAAAGCACTTGTCTTGGGGCCCGAATACAAAAGTTAAGTCCTTCAACAAGTACTTTGTCAATGGTCAGAAGGTATACTCGTATACAAGGGTAGAAATTAGCATGTAAAGGCCATAGGTCGCATAACTATACAAAATCCTAAACCTCACCTCGTGGTAGTAGAGTCTAAGAGTGTGAAGGGCCAAACACTCTAAACCTCGGGCTCACCGGCACCACCAAACTCTGTAACAAGGTATACATAAGCCCAAACTTAGACTCTACATGAACCAAGTAAGACGCACGGCCTACAAAGTATGAATGACATCCGAAATGGAATGATGCTTATCAAGTTGGCCACAATGGACAATTCAAATATTCAAGTAGATCATGCAAGTAATGAGATATTTAGGTTCAGAAATGCACTCCAAGTTATATCGTAACATACAAGTCAGGTAGCAACTCAAACGAATCAAATACGCACGAAAAAGTAAGTAAAAAGGATCACAGACGCATGGGAACGGCCATTCCCACGCATAGCCTTGCATTGGAACGGTCCTTCCCGCGGACCACTCCAGCGAAGCTTGGAATGGTCGTTCCCAGTACAAGGCATAAATGGGAACGGTCCTTCCCATCTTCGGCCCCAAATTCCAAACCCTAGCCCGGAAGGGCCGTTCCGGGCTTAAAGCACAAATGGGAACGGCCGTTTCGGCCATGGATCTGGAGCAGAAACTTGACAGTTTCGGGAAGAAGAAGGGGAACACCAAAAATCATCAATCCAACATAAAATCCACCATAAAATATGAAGAAATTCAGGTATAACATCATATAAATCATGCTTAGCATCAAAACATCAATTAATTCAAGTTTAGGAATGTTTTTGCCCAAAATCTCAAACACCCATTTTCATGAATTTCAAGCTTAAACATGAAGATATGAATTCCTAGTCTTCTTACACGAATTTCCAACAACTAAGACACATAAGGAGCATTCAAATCATCAAGGCTTGCTTAAGGAATTCAAGAACTCATCATTGAAGTTCATACTGACAATTTCATGCTCCAATCCAAGAATAGAAATGAAATACTCATCAAAAGAGATCCAAAGCTTACCTTGTCTTGTGAAGGAATGTGGAATCAAAGAATATGAGCTCTTAGAATGAAAGATGGTTCAAGTCTTAATCTTCTCTTGAAGTTTCTCCATGATTCTCTTTGAGGCTAACTTGTGTGGTTTGAAATGAAATGAAAAGGGATAAAACTATTTATGTGGTGGCTAATAGTTTTAGGTCAAGGTTAGGGTTTCCAAGATATAATATGAGGCTAAAGGCTTTAATAGGATTTGGGCTCAAATAAATGACTTTCGGCCCAATAAGTCAAAATTAAAAGGTTTAAGGTCTAAACGGTTTCCGAAAAACATAAAGTAAATTCCGTTGGACCCGAATCACCGAATCAAGTCCAATGGTGGTGTCAGAATTCGAATTCGAATTCCCGAGCTCATATTGGTCCCGAATGACCCAAACTCACCTAACTGAAGTTAGGCCCAACCACATCAATAGGTCCAAGCCCTATTTAAATCCAACTCCAACAGTTAGTTTAAATTCACCCAAGTTTCAAATCTTAAGTTCTCATACAAGAATTCAGATTGTAAAATTTTGCAATTTAGTTAATTAAGTGACATTTTCAGTCAAAGTTGGAATTAAACACATAGAAAGGAAATTAAATCACATAAGTGCGTAAGGTAGACTCTTTCGTGGCACATACCTGTACGATCTATCGGACGGGGCGTCACAACCTCCCCCCCTTAGGAGAACCTATCCTCAGGTTCGCTGCTTGAAACAACTCCGGATACATCTTCCTCATCTTTTCTTCAGTCTCCCAAGTCGATTCCTCGGATTTCTGATCTCTCCATAACACTTTGACTAAGAGAATCTGCTTGTTCCTCAACACTTTACTTTCTGATCCTGAATCTCAACCGGGTGCTTCACAATCGACAAATCGGACTCAAGCTGTACCTCTTCAACCGGTAAAACCGTCGACTCCTCAGGGTAGAACTTCCGAAGCTGTGAAACGTGGAACACATTATGAATTCTAGTCAAACTCGGTGGTAGGTCCAACCTATACGCCACCTCTCCAATCCTCTCTAGAATCTCAAACGGTCCAAGATATTGAGGGCTAAGCTTCCCACCTCTACCAATACGAGAAAAGCCCGTCCTAGGAGATGCCTTCAAGAAGACACGATCTCCGACCTCAAACTCGAGGGGCCTTCTCCTCTTATCCGCATAACTCTTCTGTCTATCCTGAGCTGCTTTCATTCTCTGCTGAATCAACTCAACCTTCTCAACCGTCTTCTCAATCTTAGCCGAGGCCTTTGCTCTCGTGAGCTTATCCTCCTTAGTCTATCGCCAATCCTCAATATCCCAATACAGTGGCGACCTACACTTCCTCCCATAGAGTGCCTTGTAAGGGGCCACACCAATGAAAGCCTGGTACTGTTGTTGTAAGAGAACTCCACCAACGTCAAGTGCTTATCCCATTTATCCTTAAAATCCAATGCACATGCCCTTAACATATCCTTAAGATACTTAATCAGCCGCTCTGATTGTCCATCAGTCTGAGGATGTGATGCGGTGCTAAACTTAAGCTTTGTACGCAAGCACCTTTGAAGATCCTACCAAAAACTAGTTGTAAACCGATGATCCCGATCTGACACGATGCTAGTCGGAACTCCATGTAGTCTCACTATCTCATTACAATATAATTCAGCCAACTTAGGTACCTTATCCGTCATCCGAACCTTAAGGAAATGGGCAGACTTAGTGAAACGGTCTATCACTACGTAAATCCCGTCGAATCCTCTCCTAGACCTCGGCAGGGCGGTCACAAAGTCCATAGTCATCTGCTCCCACTTCCACTCCGGTATCGGAAATGGTTGGAGAGTACCTCCCGGTTTTTGATGTTCTGCCTCAACCATCTGGCATGTCAGACATCGCTTAACAAAGAATGCGACATCCTTCTTCATGCCACTCCACCAATACAACTCTTTCAAGTCCCGGTACATCTTCGTACCTCCTGGGTGAATGGAATAACTGGAGCGGTGTGCCTCCTCAAGTATTACCCTCTTGAGCTGGTTAGGCACACACACTCTTGCCTTGAACCTGAACAAACCAGAATCATCAAACCCAAACTTAGTCTCTGGATCATCTCTAGAATGAGCAACAGATCTCTGAATCTTGGGATCCGTAGACTGAGCCTCCAACAATCTCTGCTTCAAATCAAGTTGAACCGTGAGGTTGGCTAACCTAGCCACCGAAACCATAACAGTTGAACTCTGCTCAGAAAACCCTACCACCAAACTCGAAATACTGACCTTCCTGCTCAACACGTCGGCAACCACATTTACCTTACCCGGATGGTACTAAATCGTACAATCGTAGTCCTCTAAGAACTCAACCCATCTCCTATGTCTCAAGTTAAGCTCTTTCTGCGTGAATACCTCAAATGTAGCACCATAGAGATAGTGACGCCACTTAGACAACGTAAACACGACTGCTGCAAGCCCTAGGTCATGGGTGGGGTAATTCTGCTCATGCACCTTCAATTTCCTAGAGGCATAAGCTACAACTCGGCCATTCTGCATCAACACACAACCCAGTCCTTCCTTAGAAGCATCTGCATAAACTGCATAACCCTCAAGTCCCTCGGGTAGGGTGAGAACTGGTGTTGTAGTCAACCTTTCCTTTAAAGTCTGAAAACTCATCTCACAACTATCATCCCATTCAAACTTGGTTTCCTTCTTGGTCAACTTAGTTAACGGGGCTGCAATCTTAGAGAAATCCATCACAAATCTCCTATAATAACCTGCCAAGCCCAGAAAACTCCGTATCTCAGAGGCGTTCCTAGGCCTCGCCCAATGTAACACCGTTTCAATCTTAGAGGGGTCGACCTCAATTCCATCGCCTGAGATGATATGACCCAGAAAAGTGAGTCGATCAATCCAAAACTCGCACTTACTGAACTTAGCATACAACTTGTGCTCTCTAAGTGTCTCCAACACAATTCGGAGATGCTGCGCATGCTCCTCAACCGATCTCGAATACACCAAGATGTCGTCTATAAAGATCACCACGAACTTATCAAGGGACGGCCTAAACACCCTGTGTATCATATCCATAAACACTGCAGGAGCATTCGTCAACCCAAACGGCATAACCACAAACTCAAAGTGCCCGTACCTCGTGTTGAATCCAGTCTTAGAGATATCCTCCTCTCTAATCCTCAACTGATAGTGACCCTGCCTCAAATCCAATTTGGAGTACACTCGCGAACCCTGCAAGCTATCAAACAACTCCTCAATATGGGGCAATGGATATTTGTTCTTAACTGTCATCCTGTTCAGCTCACGATAATCTATACACATCCTTAACGTCCCATCTTTCTTCTTAACAAACAGGATGGGAGCACCCCACAGAGAAGTGCTCGGACGAATGTATCCGCTAACCAAAAGCTCATCCAACTGCTTCTTCAGCTCCTTCAACTCGGCAAGAGCCATCCTGTAGGGGGTCTTCGAGTAAGGCTCAGCTCCGGGATAGAGATCCACTACAAACTCAATATCCCTGTCTGGTGATAAAGACCCCAAACTCTCCGGGAACACATCCAGATACTCCCGTACGACCTCCGTCTCCTCAAGCCTGACCTGGTCCTTGGGTTTATTCAGATGGTAAGCCACGAAACCTGTAGCACCATCCCAAACTAACTTACTAGCCTCAACAAAGGATATAAACGGGCTGGATCCCAAACTCTCTCCCGAAAACACCGCAGAATCAAAAGAAATACTCTTCAAAAGGCAATCCATAACTGCACCATATCGGGAAAGCCAATCCATCCCAAGAATCACCTTAAACCTCCCCATCGGCATCACAATCAGATCAGCAGGAAAAACTCGACCCTCAAAACTCACCGGACAATCACGAAACACTCTGTCCGTCTCCAAGCTCCCCCCCCTCCCCCCAACAAGGGAGAACTCACCACAAGCACATGCGCAGATATCTCAGCAAGCAAAGGCAAAGAAGCAACAATATCCCGGGCAATAAAAGAACGAGTAGCCCCGGGATCAAATAATGCATGTAATGATATGCCATGAATATGTATTGTACCTTCCACTACAGCGTTCTGATCAATCTCTGTTGCCTCCTCCTCACTATCCAGAGCATAAGCACTAGCCTTAACTACCGGCCTCCTCTTTGGACAAGCATCCCTCATGTACTCAGCCGAACCACACCCCAAACATCTACCCAAATACCTCTAACACCTATCCGATGGATGGGCACCCTGACACTAAGAGCAACGAGCTGGAGCTGGTGCTGGTAATGCCGGTGGTCCTGTAGGAGCAGCGGGTTGGGGCTTCTTGTTAATGAAGCCCTGTGGACGGAAAGCTGATGTAGTAGTAGTAGAAGCATGAGTAGCGGGCTTCTTGCCCGATCCAGAACCCGAACCATGCCCCGAAGAGAAGGATGGGGGCCTCAACCTTTGTCTCTGGGCCTCCACCTGAATAGCCCTCTTGGTAACCTTATCCCAAGTACTAACATTGACAGCTTGAAGAGCTCTCTGAATAGTCCTCTCGAAGCCCATGAAGGAAGTGACGGGCTCTGTGTGAATTAATATCAGTGATGTGGGTAGCATAGGGAGCAAGTCTCTCGAACTCTAGAATGTAGTCCTCAACAGATCTGGATCCCTGCTTCAGCTCAGAAAACTCCTGAAGTCTGCGCTCTCGTGCACTATAAGGTATAAACTTCTCGTGAAACTCATGCACAAAAGTGCCCCAAGTGAACTCCATACCACTCCTCTCAAATCTGGATCGAACTCCCTTGAGCCAGTTAGCTGCCTGCCCCTGAGAATCAAGCAGTACAAACTGCCCTATCCTGAGAACTCCCTGGGCAAATCTCCCAAATACCACTGATCTCAGCTAACCACTCCTCAGCCTTGATATCATCTCCCCCAAACCACTTAGGAGGGTTGTTGTTCCGAAACTCCCTATACACAGCTGAGATAGTACCATCCTGACCATCAACTGGTGGTGTCTGCTGTCTCTGATTTTGTTGCAACTGATTGAGAAGTGCCTAAACAATGTTCTCCGTATTCAGTGGTGGTGGCGGAGGCGGATTGGGCGCCTCTGGTGAAGCCTCTCGGTCACGACGTCTAGGAGGCATCCTGAAATTTAAAGATTCAGGCAATATTGATGCATGTTGATTAGTGCGTGGTTATGTATACAAGTATTAGTAATAAACAAGTATTCCAGTAATCACACAATCCTATGCCATAACATCTAGACAGACTCAACACGACACTAGAGCTCGGTTTTGCAACCTAGAGCTCTGATACCACTTAAGGATGTAACACCCCAAATGGAGGATGCCACATGAAATGGAAGTCCATGCCCGAATACGAATCAGAGCGAACGGGAGACAAATACACACGCTATGCTAGGCGGATCTAACTCGACAGACTCAGAGTGCGAAAGCAATTCAAACATTCAAAACAAGATAGCGGAAGCATTTAAATAAACATTCAAAACAAGAGACGGGTTCAACTAGCATAAATACCTAGTCCCGAAATCCGATCAACATAACGTAATAACCATCAAGTGCCACATGGGGCTGAATACGAATGCCACACAGGGCTTGTGACGCCCTGGTTCCGGATAAACAGGTAAGCACGCCACGTGTCAGTTTGTGAGCGTAGGATTTATTTTAATTCTTTTATTTATCTATTTTTCCTACATGACATCAAATCATTTATAAATTTCATATCATATCCTAACATGCATACATATTATGCGGCATATCAACTACGTAATTTATTTGTTTATTTATAATACAACTTGATTAAATTAAAGTTGTGAAACTAGGGGTCTTTTTTAAAAAGTACCTAAAAGTTGAAAAAATTTGCTTTAACTCCCCATTTTTAAAAAAATTCCTCTTTGCTCCCTAGATGACAAGCCAAATTTGCTTTAACTCCCCATTTTTTTGAAGGTTGTATTAAAACTCAAGAATCTCGTACCCGAACCCCGAAATCACGTACTTAAATGTCCAAATCTCGTATTTGGGGACAAATACATCATTTGGGCATTTAAGTACATGATTCCGGGGTTCGGGTACGAGATTCTTGAGTTTTAATACAACTATGGGGAGTTAAAGCAAATTTGGCCTGTCATCTAGGGAGCAAAGAGGAACTTTTTTAAAAATGGGGAGTTAAAGCAAATTTGAGTCCTCATTTGGGGGATTTTTTTGGGAATTTCCCGGTGAAAACAATTACGTATTTAATCGACGAAAATGTTCATATGTAATTTGAGATTCTATAAGTACTTGAATAGACATAGATCTTATTATAATGAACAAGAATTCAATTGAAGTTAGGTACACGATACGTGTGAGTTATTTTCTTGTTTTCGCCACTTACAATTCGTATCCCTAGTTATTTAACGAAACTTAAATTGGTGGATTATGTGCTAAAGTGAAAATGTTTGTATAATTCGGAAAATAAATAAATAAACAAAGAAAGACTAGTTCGACTGAATTAATTTCATCTACCAATTTAAGGGAACAATTGCTTAACTATTAAATTAGGAGGTTTTAAATGCAATTAAGATGAAATTGTTGCTCACTCCTTTCCATTTCACTACACGTACATCATTGTTTTTTTTTATTATTTCCCCCAACAAGCCTTGTATTGATCAGCTAAAAATAGAAGGAAAATTCCATTTCTCCATTTCTCATGTTTGCCATCTCTCACGTTACATACCAAGAACATCACCTTGCTCCTTCTTTCCTCTTCCCATCGTGTTCCAGTCACGCAAGCCGAACACCATCCTAAGAAATCCTCCTTCTTGATTGTCCCCTTGCTCTTCCTCACTTCGGTTTAGTTAGCTCGCCACCTCTCTTCGAATTTCTGCAGCTAACAACAGGTAGAATCCATGTTGTGATTCCTTTCTCCCTTTAACAAGATGATATGGTGTATATATGTTATATATGTGTTGATAGATTTAAACATGATGGAGTGATGAAGGTCCTGCAAATATATGTTAGAGTTGATAATATTTGATCATGATAAATGAATTTTATGGGCTGAGAACTGATATAAGGCATGCTGGAAGTTAGCAAAACACGAAAATCATAGAAGCTTGCATCCTAAAGTTGAGCAGCAATTGTCTTGAACGAATTTGTCAATTTTCATGGCTAAGTACGTGAATCATAGCTGGATAGCATGAGGAAATCTGATGGTTTTTATGTTAAAGAGTCTGAATCTCTGTGAGTTTGTACAATTTGAAAGTTTAGAAATGATATACGTGTGAGTTATGGTGCTGTCACGATTTGTACGGTCACTTCGAACGTGAATTCCGAAAACGTGCGACCTTATTTTTCGAAACTGTTTTAACTGTATATTCCTCACATATTCAGGTCTCTCTCCGTAAAATTTTGTGTTCATCCGAGTCTGTTTGATAGCCCGAAAAAATCCCGAAAAATGCCGCAGTCCCCTGTTTTACCCTGTTTTCTGATCTGGAACTGCAGCCCAAGCAGAATAAGTAAACCTTCGAATTTTCCAAAACTGTTTTATAGGGGTATTCTTATATGTGTCTGGAGTATACCTACAAAAATTCAGAATTTTTCGACTTCGTTTGGTATGGTAACGAAATTTTTCTTTCAAACGTGGCACAGCACAAGAGTTGCTGTTCTATTCCAGTTTTACACTGAAATCTGCCTTTATATACAAACATCCTTGATCTGAGGCTTATACCATGTTAAATTTCAGTGTGTCTAGTTTACTAGAAATTTTACGGATCATTAAAATAGCGTCTGAGCAATGAGATATCGCGATTTTTCAACAAGGTGTACCTGCAGAAAGTTTCTGCACATTATGGCTATTTGAGAATTTGCTCATGAACATTGTTGCATGCCATACGTACCAATTTCCTTACTCTTAACACTTTGTCATCCAACTTTTAACCCAGATTATGTTGCTTATATGTTGTATGATGTATAAATGTTGGAAATTAATCATGTTTGCTTCGATTTACATGGATATTATAGGTCTTGTTAAGCACTTGAACCTCAGGGGGGTGTAAGTGTAATAAACTGAAACTTGTATAAGATTTCTTAAACATGATTACTAAATGAAATACATTAGATTAATGTTATAAATCTGATGTATTTAGATACTTTATGAGTTAGAATGTTTCGTGTGTCATCATATGCTACCGATCGATGAATAATTACCCGTTTTACCCATGATCATATACTTTGAGCACAAGTATACCATGCTATCATGTCATTGGCAACATACACGCATCATTACATTTATTTTCACGCCGTGCGTCATAACTGGTTCATGATTGAGTCCAAGTTCACGGGTCATGTCCTGTTTGAACAGGTGGTTCCCCGGTTGAGCAGGATCAAGTCGCGTAGGTTGCACACACTCTCACCTTTTGTGGAAATTATAAGGTGAGGTTTTGCTCTAGGTACTTAGAACCATTACAACCCTTATGTGTTGATTTCGGCCAAAACTTATTATATCTATAACCGTTTTCAAACTATAAATATTTTCAAGCAAGCAAGCCATGATTGTTCATGGTTTCAAGCATGTTTTGGCGAGTACATGATTGCACTTAGGCCCAAAGGTAGTATCTTGAGCCAACCGGGAAGGCAAGGGCCGACGGATAACTCTTGAGCTATCCTCACCTCATTGGGATCACCCCCGAAGCCACTAGGAGATTGGTGGTGGAAGGAGTTCCGTGCGTGGGAGTCATGTTCCCGACGTACACCATGTCGTGGATAGTTGGGCCTTGCAAACCCACTATCACCCGGAGGAAGAAGGAGACTGGGGACGGATTCGATAACACGGATTGTCCTCGGGTTATTACATGTTTTAATCATGATTATGTCTAATTGAGCACTAAATGAAATGTATGATCACGTATTGAATTAATCATGCAAGCACGTATTGTTCACGATTGGTGTAAAGGTTGGAGAATTGCCCTGCTCGCCGGGCCACATGTTTCATGAAATGATCAAGTTAACATGTTAAATTGGATAGTTGTAATCTCGGGCAAAGAACAAGCTATTCTCGAACTTTATATTTATTTCATTTTCCAAGTCTTCACCCGAGGCTATGACTTGCATGTGACGTGTGATATATATATATATATATATATATATATATATATATATCTATGCCCCTCACTCAGTCTTCGGTAGACTGATACTTCACTTTTCAGGTACACGGTCGTGCTAGGCGGGAGTCGAGTCAGGTCTTGCATTCTCCGAGTCTAGCATTTCACTTTCATGTATAGATCTTTTGGTATCTCATGTTATGGTTATTGATATCACATTATGGACATTTTGATATGTATATTATGTAGGAGATGATAATGTAGTGATAACTTGTTGGTACCTACTACTAAATATGTTTTCAATATAAATATGGTACCTATATGTATTGTTGTTTTAAATGCTTCCGCTCTAATTTACATGTTTTGGTGTGATTGTTGGGGATTGTCCCACCTAGCTCGTTATTTCTTGATTGTCACCCGTTCGCTGTAGTTTCGGTTTACGTACGGATTGGCCATTTCGTATGTGGATCGGACTATAGTGCGGGGGATGTAGTGCCTTGGGGATTAGGGTGCTACAGGGCTACAGAAAAGTAAAGTAAAATCTCAAGTCTACAAGTCATAACATAAGTAAAGTATATGAAAGACAAATGCAACTAGAAAGGTTAGACCGATGAAGTGCAACTCAAAGGACTCACTCCCCGCCTAGCAAACGCCAACAGACCTGCAACTAAAAGTTAAATGAGGGGTCAATCAACTTGACCGAGTGAGGGGGCTAAGGCACACCCACAATAAATATATATCGAGAACATCACAGATCAAAAGGAGGGAATCGTGAACCAAAGATAGGTGTTGCATACCAAAGACATTTCCAAAGTACCCAAAAGATAGATATAGAAGTTTTAGAAAACATTTCAGAAACTCTATCTCGATTCATGATTCCCAGACAGAATAGATCACATGCAAGGCGAGTACGAGCTTCCAACCTTTACTCCTCAGAACATAAATCAAAATCAATCCATCCGCTACACCAGTGATGGAGGAGATGTACTGTCCCCAAACAATCTATAATAGAATTGTCTAAAATAGAGTCGATCTCAAGGGGTAGCGAACCCACAAGAGTCCTCCCCGGATAAAACACCGGAGGCTTAAGATACGACGCCTTCCCTACAGCACGGGTCGCGCGAAAATATCTCAAATGGAACTACACACAGACTGATCCCTGACGGTCCTATACCGTTCCAGGGTTGTCTATCCACAACGGAACCGAACAGAACAGAACATACGTCAATCTTTCATGGCAATCTCACTACAGAATTAGAACACAACTGGTTTTCCAAAATAGCTTACATATGCCTCAAAAACTGGTTTTTATAAATATTCCTACGCTGCAGGGATATAGCCTGAAGGCACCCGCCCACACAGGACGTACGCACATACATTCCCACGTTGTGGGGATATAGCCCGAAGGCACCCACCCACACAGGATGCACGCATAAGGTCATAAACATACCATATCCAAAAAATATATATCTATAGTAAGGTATACTCGCATACAAGGGTAGAAATTAGTATGTAAAGGCCATAGGTCGCATAACTATACAAAATCCTAAACCTCACCTCGTGGTAGTAGAGTCTGAGAGTGTGAAGGGCCAAACACTCTAAACCTCGGGCTCACCGGCACCACCAAACTCTGTAACAAGGCATACATAAGCCCAAACTTAGACTCTACATGAACCAAGTAAGCCGCACGACCTACAAAGTATGAATGACATGCGAAATGAAATGATGCTTATCAAGTTGGCCACAATGGATAATTCAAATATTCAAGTAGATCATGCAAGTAATGAGATATTTAAGTTCAGAGATGCACTCCAAGTTATATCGTAACATACAAGTAAGGTAGCAACTCAAACGAATCAAATACGCACGAGAAAGCAAGTAAAAAGGGTCACAGACGCATGGGAACGACCATTCCCATGCATAGCCTTGCATGGGAACGGTCCTTCCCGCGGACCCGTTCCCAGCACAAGGCATAAATGGGAACGGTCCTTCCCATCTTCAGCCCCAAATTCCAAACCCTAGCCCGGAAGGGCCGTTCCGGGTTTAAAGCACAAATGGGAACGGCCGTTTCGGCCATGGATCTGGAGCAGAAACTTGACAGTTTCGGGAAGAAGAAGGGGAACACCAAAAATCATCAATCCAACATAAAATCCACCATAAAATATGAAGAAATTCAGGTATAACATCATATAAATCATGCTTAGCATCAAAACATCAATTAATTCAAGTTTAGGAATGTTTTTGCCCAAAATCTCAAACACCCATTTTCATGAATTTCAAGCTTAAACATGAAGATATGAATTCCTAGTCTTCTTACACGAATTTCCAACAACTAAGACACATAAGGAGCATTCAAATCATCAAGGCTTGCTTAAGGAATTCAAGAACTCATCATTGAAGTTCATACTGACAATTTCATGCTCCAATCCAAGAATAGAAATGAAATACTCATCAAAAGAGATCCAAAGCTTACCTTGTCTTGTGAAGGAATGTGGAATCAAAGAATATGAGCTCTTAGAATGAAAGATGGTTCAAGTCTTAATCTTCTCTTGAAGTTTCTCCATGATTCTCTTCGAGGCTAACTTGTATGGTTTGAAATGAAATGAAAAGGGATAAAGCTATTTATGTGGTGGCTAATAGTTTTAGGTCAAGGTTAGGGTTTCCAAGATATAATATGAGGCTAAAGGCTTTAATAGGATTTGGGCTCAAATAAATGACTTTCAGCCCAATAAGTCAAAATTAAAAGGTTTAAGGTCTAAACGGTTTCCGAAAAATATAAAGTAAATTCCATTGGACCCGAATCACCGAATCAAGTCCAATGGTGGTGTCGGAATTCGAATTCGAATTCCCGAGCTCATATTGGTCCAGAATAACCCAAATTCACCTAACTCAAGTTAGGCCCAAACACATCAATAGGTCCAAGCCCTATTTAAATCCAACTCCAACAATTAGTTTAAATTCACCCAAGTTTCAAATCTTAAGTTGTCATGCAAGAATTCATATTTTAAAATTTTGCAATTTAGTTAATTAAGTCACATTTTCAGTCAAAGTTGGAATTAAACACATAGAAATGAAATTAAATCACATAAGTGCGTAAGGTAAACTCTCTCGTGGCGCATTCATGTACGATCTATCGGACGGGGCGTCACAATATATATATATATATATATATATATATATATATATATATATATATATATATACACGTACATTACCATGCATGCATTAACAACAATTAAACAAATCAACTAAATTACATGCATACAATTAGGTAACAATTTAAACATGCATGCATACTTAAATATATGTAAATACACGTAGGTATACATGCACTAATACACAATATAATCATGCACAATTAATAAATCATATGCATGCATATATGTATAACACAAACACACATTCTGCATGCATGTATATATATATATATAATAAACACCCTTCAATTGCACGCAAAAGACCAAAGAAACCATGCACAAAGAAGGAAGAAAAGAAGCAGCAGCTTCTGCACAGAGGCTACCCGGCCGGGCCTTTTCATAGCCAAAATCTCCCCGCCCGGGGAGATCTATTCCAGGCGCAAAGCAGCAGTTCAAACGAAGCTTTCCCCTATTTAAATTGCATGAACACACAGCAGCAGGTAGCAGCAATTTAAAGCAAAAGACGCAGCAGCAAACTAGGCCAAAAACTCCCACAATTGACTGAAAATTAAAAGCAACTGAGCAAGGAAATAAGTAGTAGCCGACAGCAACAATGCACAGCAGAAACAGGGCACAAACCGGAAGGAAAACAAGGAAAAAACCATTCCATTTCTCACGCAACAAGATCAGGTATTTATATCCAGCAAACAAGACAAAAAGGAGCAGCAATTGACAGCAATTTCAATCCTAAAATGCAGCAGCAGCAGTTCATGCCGTGAGGGAGGAAAAGAAATCAAGTTTCACCCAATTCTTTCAAGCTTCATCAATGGCATCACACTTGATTCTCAATTACCACAAAATACAAACTCATAAATGAAATTAGGAAGTTAAGATCATCACTTTCAAGCTTTAAAATCAAAAAAAGCATCAAGTATTCCATGAGATCAAGATTTTATGTTAAAACCTAATTATTCACTCATGCCTTCAAATCTCCATGGATTCAAGGTCAAAATTAGGGATGTATGGTTCAAAATGATCATAAATGAATTTATATTATAAATCTAAGCTTACCTTGTGGATTGAATGAAGTTTGGAAGAGATTTGAGCCATGAATCTCCAAGTAAGGAAATGGTTATGGGAAAACTGGAGAGCAGAGAATTTTTTCTGAATTCTCTCTAATTGTGGAGGGTTGGTTTGGTTTGGGATGATTAAGGGCTGTTAGAGGGTTGTGTTAGGGTTCCAAGGAATCAAACCATGGTTAATTTGGTGAAGGTTTGTGAAAGTTATGGCCATTTTAGTGAGCTGTGGCAGTTTTGACGAACGTAGCACATTTCGGTTGAGTTTCGGAGGTCCAACTAATCTTGGAAAAATATAGGGCTAAGTTCATTAAAATTGAATTTTCGTTATGAGTTCAACGAAGTTGACGGAACTTGATTCCGAGTTCCCGACCTCAAGATATCACATACGGAACTAAGGGTGCGCTAATTGCTCGTTAGTCCCCGATTTGGATTCCAAGAACAAAATAAATTCGAAACTAATACAAATGAACCCGAAAACATGAAACGAGCATATATTCATATTCATGACACGTATATCTCCGACATATTAAATTTTCACGAAGTTTCGATATCAAATCGTATAAAACGAAGCACGTTTATAACACTCATGAGCAGTGCATTTATAAATTCATAATATTCCATAATAAATAACAAAATTTAAACTCATTTTTAAATATAAACCAAGGTGCGTGAATTAAATATACGCTAAATTAAAATACATGAATTAAATTTACATTCAGTATTAATAAACTTAAAATGTAAATTTTCTACGAATTAACAAAAATTTAATATTAATTAACTTTCGATATGATTAATTAACATTTTAACATTTAAAATTAAAATATATAAAACACTTATAAATAATTAATTCGCGCAAATTGATAAACACATACGTCATGCTATACGACTGAAAAACTGGGACGTTACAACCTCTCCCCCTTAAAAGAATCCGTCCTCGGATTCACTACTCGCCCGAACAAACATTGAGAGATTCCCCATCTCTCACAAGCAACAAGGAAAGAGCCCTGTCTCTCGAGCAACAATGAGAGAACCCCGACTCTCCAACAACAATGAGAGAACCCCATCTCTCAAACAAAAATGAGAGAACCCCGTCTCTCAAACAACAAAACAAGGGAGTCTCCAATATTCCCCAGCCCCACAAAATAAAATAGTTACATTAAAGAAAAATTACAAAAAAGAAGTATCACACATCATTTACAACAATTAAAGTCACATAATTCACACAAGGGCAGGTACTAAGTATCACTCGTGGCTATCATCAATTACACAAAGCAATTTAACACGATAAGCGATTAAAGCACATGGTATCAAAATTATTTAAATTAGATTTGCATGTATGCATGTGTCATGGATGCTTCATGTACCGTTAACCGAGGTAAAGATACTTGGAGTTGGGAGTTTTGTTGTACAACGCATGATCTGCCCTAAAAGTGAGTGCAGAGCTTGACTTGTCTTTAATTTCTTCAATGTGCCCCGTTGAAGGCATGATAGATTTTCTGCGAATATTATTCTTGATTCCCTTCTGATATTACTGCTTCTAGTCCTCTTCGATCTTTCATCATTTCCCATAATCTTCATTCAGCCAGACCAACTCTTTTAAATAACCGAGCTTTGACCTCCCCGTATACCCTTAGACCATCCGTCCCAAAGTTAGGTCCATAGCTACTATCTTTACCCATATCGGAGTCTAACATATCCTCGAGGATAACTACTCTTGACAACCTTGACGATTCAATCCCGACCTTGAGATATTTATCATTATAGTCTCTCTCAACACAAATCCTTTCCCAACTTCCGTTCATGTTATCCATTCATTCTCTTTGACCACTTAAGGTTACATTCGGTATTTGGCCAACATTTCTTGAATCGAAGATAGAATGTTCTTGATGATTCTTGAAGTTTGATGTAAATCCTTCAGTGATCATCCTTTTCGATTTGGTCTCTTCTTAATTTTCCTTCCAAATTACCATTGGAATAACTGATGACTTAATAATATTGTCTTTGTTGGACCCCCTTTGTACTTCATTGAATTAATCTTGATTGACATCATCCCATTATATGCTAACTTGATTCGACATTCTCTTGTCAATTCTGACTTAGGAGTTCACAGAAGCTCCCTTATAATTCAATCACCTCCAAATCGGAATTCCATACATAGAAATGTTCAACAAATCATCTCCTTTATACGTCGTGATAATCTTCACCCGAATTTAGTAACTTAACTCTCACTTTGACAGTTTAACCATTAAAGTCATTTTACTCGTTTCCGATTACCATCATAAGGACTCCCAGGCCTTCCCTAATTGTATTTGTAGCACCCGGGACGATAGGCGCCACATCCCCCCGCACTATGAGTCTAGTCCACACATGAAATGGATAGTCCAAGCATGAACCGGACTCATAGCGAACGGGAGACAAAATAAAAACAACCTTGCTAGGCGGAATCTAACCCCATACCAAATAACTCAAGAAAAACCAATTATGCAATGCGGAAGCAATAACATATTGTGACGCCCCGTCCGATAAATCGCAATTAGGCGTTTGCCCCCAAATTGTTTTTGAATATGATTTTTTTTTATGTTTGGTTATTTGTCTTATTTATTTCTCCCAACACAAACATGATCCTAACATGTCAAAAACTTGTAGTATAATTTGTTACGTTGTGTATTTTAATTTTATTTATGTGATTTTTAAAGTGCAAACATGAATTTAAATATAAATGTCTAATTGCTACCGTATGCCATTTCATTTCATTCTTAGATTATAATACTTCATTTGATCGAATGATTTGTGTGAATACTTGTATTATGCTACGAGACTTGACTTATGTGATCCATATCATTCCATAATGCATTTCATACATGATGTTCTATGTTGACGTGCGTCTTACTTGGTTCATATAGAGTTTAAGTCTGGGCTTCTGTATGTCTTGCCACAGAGTTTGGTGGTGCCGGTGGGCCCGAGGTTTAGAGTGTTTGGCCCTTCACACTCTCAGACTCTACTTTCACGAGGTGAGGTTTAGGATTTTGCATAGTTATGCGACCTATGACCTTAATATGCTGATTTCAACCCCTGCATGCGAGTATATCTATTATATACGTATGTGTTGGATATGATATGTTTATGACCTTGTGAAACAACTCTGTTTTGGAAAATTAGATATGAAAGCATATGTAAGCTGTTTCGGAAAGTTAAGTTATGTTATGATTATGTAGCGAGATTGCCATGAAAGTTGGTATATGTTATGTTATGTTATGTGGATCCAGGAGCTGGTACGAGTGGAGACCGGCACGGCATAGGGCCGTCGGATAAGCCACTGTGCTAGTTCCATTTGAGATATCATTGCGCGACCTTAGGGCGATGAGGGAGGCGTGATATCTTGAGCCTTCGGTGTACAGCCGGGGAGGACTCTTGTGGGTTCGCTACCCCTTGAGGGTTTGTATGTATGTTATTGATGGTTAGGGCCAACGCGTGGCTCTTCCATCATTGGAGTAGAGGATGGATTGATTCTGCTTTATGTTCTGTTCAGTTATGAGGAGTAAAGGTTGGAAGCCCGTACTCGCCGGGTATTTGTTATGAATATATGGGATTTGTGAAACGGGATAGGCTTCTCTAAATGGTTTTCCAAACTTATACTATTTTGGGTATTTCAACTGTTTTAGCGTGCAAAACCCTAATCCCGGTTCATGAGTCCACCCTTATGATATGTGTTGTGCTCTATATATATATTGTGGGTGTGCGTTAGCCCCCCTCACTCAGTCAGTTGACTGACACCTCATTTTATCTTTTAGTTGCAGGTTCTTTTGGCTTGAGCTAGGCGGAAGTGAGTCTTCTGAGTCACACTTGTCAGTCTAGTAGGTGTTAGGATGCATTTGTCGCATGCTCTACTTATTTTATGTATTTATGTTTCACATTTGCAGATTATGTTTATGTTCTATTTAGACTTCAACCCGTGTGGGGTTAGTAAGATAGTATTTGGTTGTTACTAGATATTGATGATATTTATGTTGTTTATTATGTTGGATTATGTATGTCGATATTCGGGATTAGGTATCTATGCTAGTTGAACCCGTCACCTGCTTTGCATGTTTCGTTTTAAATGCTTCCGCTATCTATTGTTGTTGGTTTTAATTGCTTCTGCACTCTGAGTTTTTGTCAAGTTAGATCCGCCTAGCCTAGTGTGTGAGTTGGTCTCTCGTTCGCTCTGATTCGGATTCGGGCATGGATTTCCATTTCATGTTCTGGGTCTGGGTCATAGTGCGGGGGATGTGGCATCCTCCGTTTGGGGTGTTACATCCTTAAGTGGTATCAGAGCTCTAGGTTGCAAAACCGAGCTCTTGAGTCGTGTTGAGTCTGTCTAGGTCGTACGGCATAGGAATAACTGCGCATTGCATTTGTTTGACTTGATATTTTGATCATTCGGCATGAATTGTTTCGTGATTATATGATTGTGTGCACATTGTGACTTTAATTATGCAACATCTTATTTTATGTGCTTTATAAATTACAACTAATTGTTACATTTACGTGATGTACTTGTTACATTTCATTTGCATCTTAATCCGCATGCATCGAATTTAGTGTTTGAATTTCAGGGTACCCTATGAGTCAACACTAAGATTTCCCTCCGTCAACACTACCTATTGGTACTACAACGGAAACACGCCATAATTCGAAGATGAAAGGATTCTTTACCAAGATCAATGGTCATGAAAAGGTTCAGAGTTGAAGGACTGAGATTTGCTATGTTGACTTACTATCTTAAAGTCAATTGAAAGATGGAGTTTGATGAATTTTCACCTTGATGATTCGTTTATTTGGAAGTAGTCACCTTGTTGATGGAAACGAGTTAATGTAGGAGAATCCGATCAAATAAGATCCAATCAAGTTCAAGGGATGTGGATAGGTAACCATGTTACTTAAGCAACGAGCTACAAACCATAGGTGAGTGTTGAAGGTTTTGGTGCCATTTAGAGTTAACGAACGACAAGACAAGATTGGTTGTTAGCTCTTTGGGTGTTTCTCTAAGATGAGATGGAAGACATTGTTGATGCGGGAATATAACACTTAGATGCTGAAAGACTTTATTCAAGTTTTAGAATTATATACCATGGATTGCTTTGGGAAGTACTTAGCACCACGATCATCCAACGAAACTCTGAGGTAAATATCTAATTGACAAATGAATCATGGACAACTCCTTGAAGATGAGCAGACTAAGATTTAACACATAAATGAGAATTCTTGGGAGAAACTGAGGATGATTCTAGTTGAGCAAGGATTATGGTCTAGTAAGGGGTTTGGTGATAAACGAGCTTTGCTGAGTTACCACTTTATGAGAAGACTCAAGACAAAGAAGTTCAGATGACGAAGGTTGCATCATTACCGGCTTAATCAACTCCTACTGCTTCATCTCGACTTTCTTGTAAAGATTGTTACGCTTCGGTTAACGGTACGCCAAACATTCATGGCATTTGCATACATGCATTGTTAAATACTCTTACCTTGTTTTGCTTGATGTGGTTGATGACTACTGCTATTTTAATTGTGATAACTTGGATACCTGATCTAGTAATTGTAACTTGAAATTCCTACTCGATATGAACCGTTGCTGAGATGATGAATGAGTTATGTACTTATGTGAACTATTCATGCCTATGTGATTTAAAACTCTCTTGATTGCCCACTAACTTCTCACATAACATACATACATACTGTAACCTTGTTTTATAGGGATTCCATCGCGATATCCCCCTTGAGTTGAGGTATGAGCTTTGAATCTGCGCTCAAGGGACACCGATATCAGTTGTATAAGGTACACCAAACATGCATCGCATACTTTTCGTCAAGTGTTACTGATGTGTGAATGTATGAATAACTAATCAGTGGATTTATGTGTAAGAGAGACCTTAGGTTCCCTCTTTTTACTTGTTGGAGAGATGTAGGATTCCCTCTATTTAGGTGGTAGAAAGATGTTGGAATCTTTCTAAGTTTTGCGCGCGAGAGATGTTGGATTCTCTTGTACTTAGATATTCGGAGATGCCGGATTCTCTTGAATCTAGGTGTTTGAGAAATGCTGGATTTTCTCAAACTAGAATGTTGGGAGATGTTGGAATCTGCCCGACTTAGGTTGAGAGACGGGGTTCTCTCAATTGTGTGCTCGAGAGACGGGGTTCTCTCTCCTGTTGGTGCTGAGGGACGGGGCTCTCTCACTTACGTGCTGAGAGATGGGATTCTCTCTTGTTTGTTGTGGTTTTGACTACGGGTTGCAAGTGGCGAGTTTGAGACGACATCGAGGTTGGGTTCAGTTGCAGCTACCCGATCATGAGAATAACCGACCGAGTTCGAAACAACTAACGGATGTGTCTTGGTTGCGATGCACGTCGACGACTGCGGACTATAAGAAGCAATAACGGGACGTCCTTGAACAGACGTTGGTCCCACATCGAAAAGACGGTTGTTTTTACAATAGAAGAATTACCATTTACTTTGGATTTGATGGTTGTGAAATATCCGGACGAGATTCAAGATCGGGTTGTATAAAGGACAGAAATCAGAGAAATCAACTTGGGAGACAAAGAATGAGGCAACGAAGAAGTTGTGACCGGGTCTGTTTGAAGCCGAGCAGCGAACCTGGGGACCAGGTTCTCCTAAGGGGGGGAGATTGTGACGCCCCGTCCGATAAATCGTATAAGTATGCGTCACGAGAGAGATCACGTTACTTACTTATGTGATTCAATTCTCTTTTTGTGTGTTTAATTCCAACTTTGATTGAAAACGTGACTTAATTGATTAAATCCGAAATGGTAAAATATGAATTCTTGCATGACAACTTGGGAATAAAACTTGGATGAATTTAAATTAATTGTTGGAATTGGATTTAAATGGGACTTGGACCTATTTGTGTGTTTTGGGCCTAACTTGAGTTAGGTGGGTTTGGGTCGTTCGGGACCAATATGAGCTCGGGAATTCGAATTCGAATTCCAACACCACCATTGGATTTGATTCGGTGATTCGGATCCAATGGAATTTACTTTATATTTTTCGAAAACCGTTTAGTCCTTGAACCTTTTAATCTTGACCTATTGGGCCGAAAGTCATTTATTTGAGCCCAAATCCTAATAAAGCCTCTAGCCTCATATTATATCTTGGAAACCCTAATGAAATCTTTAGCCACCATATAAATAGCCTTATCCTTTCTCATTTCATTTCAAACTTCATCTCCCAACAATACATAACTTCCATGGAGAGCTTCAATGGAGGATGAAGATCTAAGGCTTTTCCCACACTTTCAAGAGCTCATATCTCCCTCATTTCTTCATCATTTCAAGATCTAAGGTAAGCCACATATTTTTTTTGATGTGAATTTCATCTCTATCTTTGAATCTTGAGCATGAATATGTGTTCTCCATGTTATGTTTGTGTATATTTATGCAAGAAACAATATTTAGTTGCTACAATTTTTGTCACGCCATTAACGAAACCTCTTCATAATGTTCAATGGTTCGGAATTATCGGTTGATTCACGGCTGAGATCTCAATTTAAATGTATAACATGGTTGCTGGATAACTTGCTTTGAAATTCCTTGGGTATTAGTTCGACGGTAATAAGAAGTGGAAAGCCCCTAACTGTTCTCCATTAATGCTGAAAATTGCCGAATACCTGTTGTTAATATGATATTAAATGTAAATGCTTATGTGGTGGAGTGTATATCAATTATTAAAGGCTTGAGTTAATAACCCCTGATACGTCCGCCTTCTTGTTGCAAGAATTAGAATAAGGAAATCTCATTAACTGAAATGAAAGGCAAAAAGGGGATTAGGAAGGCTTGAATTAATGCGCAACACGTCTTAATAAATATTAGGTGCAATGATTGCTTGGGTTTGAGTTTTTGGGTGGCATGGAATTACCTCTGTTTTATCCGCTATCAGCTTTGTACATGGTGCCTTCATTTCATTAAAGTGGGTATTGAATTCTTGAATTTAAAGTATCACGTTAGCCACTAATTGAATTCTTGAATTTAATGCCAACATATTTAATTAACAAATAGAAGTAATGATTGCTTGAAATTTAGAATTTAGGTGGAATTATTTTCATGCTATCTTCATTTCGTTTATTAGGTGATGACTATTTAATTTAATAACTAAGAACATGCCACTATCAAATATTAAATTGCACCAACTCTTAAACGTTTGCTGCTACCAAAAGGAAGAAAAGCTGCACAGGGCAGCCACGCAATTAGGCGTTTGCCCCCAAATTGTTTTTGAATATGATTTTTTTTTATGTTTGGTTATTTGTCTTATTTATTTCTCCCAACACAAACATGATCCTAACATGTCAAAAACTTGTAGTATAATTTGTTACGTTGTGTATTTTAATTTTATTTATGTGATTTTTAAAGTGCAAACATGAATTTAAATATAAATGTCTAATTGCTACCGTATGCCATTTCATTTCATTCTTAGATTATAATACTTCATTTGATCGAATGATTTGTGTGAATACTTGTATTATGCTACGAGACTTGACTTATGTGATCCATATCATTCCATAATGCATTTCATACATGATGTTCTATGTTGACGTGCGTCTTACTTGGTTCATATAGAGTTTAAGTCTGGGCTTCTGTATGTCTTGCCACAGAGTTTGGTGGTGCCGGTGGGCCCGAGGTTTAGAGTGTTTGGCCCTTCACACTCTCAGACTCTACTTTCACGAGGTGAGGTTTAGGATTTTGCATAGTTATGCGACCTATGACCTTAATATGCTGATTTCAACCCCTGCATGCGAGTATATCTATTATATACGTATGTGTTGGATATGATATGTTTATGACCTTGTGAAACAACTCTGTTTTGGAAAATTAGATATGAAAGCATATGTAAGCTGTTTCGGAAAGTTAAGTTATGTTATGATTATGTAGCGAGATTGCCATGAAAGTTGGTATATGTTATGTTATGTTATGTGGATCCAGGAGCTGGTACGAGTGGAGACCGGCACGGCATAGGGCCGTCGGATAAGCCACTGTGCTAGTTCCATTTGAGATATCATTGCGCGACCTTAGGGCGATGAGGGAGGCGTGATATCTTGAGCCTTCGGTGTACAGCCGGGGAGGACTCTTGTGGGTTCGCTACCCCTTGAGGGTTTGTATGTATGTTATTGATGGTTAGGGCCAACGCGTGGCTCTTCCATCATTGGAGTAGAGGATGGATTGATTCTGCTTTATGTTCTGTTCAGTTATGAGGAGTAAAGGTTGGAAGCCCGTACTCGCCGGGTATTTGTTATGAATATATGGGATTTGTGAAACGGGATAGGCTTCTCTAAATGGTTTTCCAAACTTATACTATTTTGGGTATTTCAACTGTTTTAGCGTGCAAAACCCTAATCCCGGTTCATGAGTCCACCCTTATGATATGTGTTGTGCTCTATATATATATTGTGGGTGTGCGTTAGCCCCCCTCACTCAGTCAGTTGACTGACACCTCATTTTATCTTTTAGTTGCAGGTTCTTTTGGCTTGAGCTAGGCGGAAGTGAGTCTTCTGAGTCACACTTGTCAGTCTAGTAGGTGTTAGGATGCATTTGTCGCATGCTCTACTTATTTTATGTATTTATGTTTCACATTTGCAGATTATGTTTATGTTCTATTTAGACTTCAACCCGTGTGGGGTTAGTAAGATAGTATTTGGTTGTTACTAGATATTGATGATATTTATGTTGTTTATTATGTTGGATTATGTATGTCGATATTCGGGATTAGGTATCTATGCTAGTTGAACCCGTCACCTGCTTTGCATGTTTCGTTTTAAATGCTTCCGCTATCTATTGTTGTTGGTTTTAATTGCTTCTGCACTCTGAGTTTTTGTCAAGTTAGATCCGCCTAGCCTAGTGTGTGAGTTGGTCTCTCGTTCGCTCTGATTCGGATTCGGGCATGGATTTCCATTTCATGTTCTGGGTCTGGGTCATAGTGCGGGGGATGTGGCATCCTCCGTTTGGGGTGTTACATCCTTAAGTGGTATCAGAGCTCTAGGTTGCAAAACCGAGCTCTTGAGTCGTGTTGAGTCTGTCTAGGTCGTACGGCATAGGAATAACTGCGCATTGCATTTGTTTGACTTGATATTTTGATCATTCGGCATGAATTGTTTCGTGATTATATGATTGTGTGCACATTGTGACTTTAATTATGCAACATCTTATTTTATGTGCTTTATAAATTACAACTAATTGTTACATTTACGTGATGTACTTGTTACATTTCATTTGCATCTTAATCCGCATGCATCGAATTTAGTGTTTGAATTTCAGGGTACCCTATGAGTCAACACTAAGATTTCCCTCCGTCAACACTACCTATTGGTACTACAACGGAAACACGCCATAATTCGAAGATGAAAGGATTCTTTACCAAGATCAATGGTCATGAAAAGGTTCAGAGTTGAAGGACTGAGATTTGCTATGTTGACTTACTATCTTAAAGTCAATTGAAAGATGGAGTTTGATGAATTTTCACCTTGATGATTCGTTTATTTGGAAGTAGTCACCTTGTTGATGGAAACGAGTTAATGTAGGAGAATCCGATCAAATAAGATCCAATCAAGTTCAAGGGATGTGGATAGGTAACCATGTTACTTAAGCAACGAGCTACAAACCATAGGTGAGTGTTGAAGGTTTTGGTGCCATTTAGAGTTAACGAACGACAAGACAAGATTGGTTGTTAGCTCTTTGGGTGTTTCTCTAAGATGAGATGGAAGACATTGTTGATGCGGGAATATAACACTTAGATGCTGAAAGACTTTATTCAAGTTTTAGAATTATATACCATGGATTGCTTTGGGAAGTACTTAGCACCACGATCATCCAACGAAACTCTGAGGTAAATATCTAATTGACAAATGAATCATGGACAACTCCTTGAAGATGAGCAGACTAAGATTTAACACATAAATGAGAATTCTTGGGAGAAACTGAGGATGATTCTAGTTGAGCAAGGATTATGGTCTAGTAAGGGGTTTGGTGATAAACGAGCTTTGCTGAGTTACCACTTTATGAGAAGACTCAAGACAAAGAAGTTCAGATGACGAAGGTTGCATCATTACCGGCTTAATCAACTCCTACTGCTTCATCTCGACTTTCTTGTAAAGATTGTTACGCTTCGGTTAACGGTACGCCAAACATTCATGGCATTTGCATACATGCATTGTTAAATACTCTTACCTTGTTTTGCTTGATGTGGTTGATGACTACTGCTATTTTAATTGTGATAACTTGGATACCTGATCTAGTAATTGTAACTTGAAATTCCTACTCGATATGAACCGTTGCTGAGATGATGAATGAGTTATGTACTTATGTGAACTATTCATGCCTATGTGATTTAAAACTCTCTTGATTGCCCACTAACTTCTCACATAACATACATACATACTGTAACCTTGTTTTATAGGGATTCCATCGCGATATCCCCCTTGAGTTGAGGTATGAGCTTTGAATCTGCGCTCAAGGGACACCGATATCAGTTGTATAAGGTACACCAAACATGCATCGCATACTTTTCGTCAAGTGTTACTGATGTGTGAATGTATGAATAACTAATCAGTGGATTTATGTGTAAGAGAGACCTTAGGTTCCCTCTTTTTACTTGTTGGAGAGATGTAGGATTCCCTCTATTTAGGTGGTAGAAAGATGTTGGAATCTTTCTAAGTTTTGCGCGCGAGAGATGTTGGATTCTCTTGTACTTAGATATTCGGAGATGCCGGATTCTCTTGAATCTAGGTGTTTGAGAAATGCTGGATTTTCTCAAACTAGAATGTTGGGAGATGTTGGAATCTGCCCGACTTAGGTTGAGAGACGGGGTTCTCTCAATTGTGTGCTCGAGAGACGGGGTTCTCTCTCCTGTTGGTGCTGAGGGACGGGGCTCTCTCACTTACGTGCTGAGAGATGGGATTCTCTCTTGTTTGTTGTGGTTTTGACTACGGGTTGCAAGTGGCGAGTTTGAGACGACATCGAGGTTGGGTTCAGTTGCAGCTACCCGATCATGAGAATAACCGACCGAGTTCGAAACAACTAACGGATGTGTCTTGGTTGCGATGCACGTCGACGACTGCGGACTATAAGAAGCAATAACGGGACGTCCTTGAACAGACGTTGGTCCCACATCGAAAAGACGGTTGTTTTTACAATAGAAGAATTACCATTTACTTTGGATTTGATGGTTGTGAAATATCCGGACGAGATTCAAGATCGGGTTGTATAAAGGACAGAAATCAGAGAAATCAACTTGGGAGACAAAGAATGAGGCAACGAAGAAGTTGTGACCGGGTCTGTTTGAAGCCGAGCAGCGAACCTGGGGACCAGGTTCTCCTAAGGGGGGGAGATTGTGACGCCCCGTCCGATAAATCGTATAAGTATGCGTCACGAGAGAGATCACGTTACTTACTTATGTGATTCAATTCTCTTTTTGTGTGTTTAATTCCAACTTTGATTGAAAACGTGACTTAATTGATTAAATCCGAAATGGTAAAATATGAATTCTTGCATGACAACTTGGGAATAAAACTTGGATGAATTTAAATTAATTGTTGGAATTGGATTTAAATGGGACTTGGACCTATTTGTGTGTTTTGGGCCTAACTTGAGTTAGGTGGGTTTGGGTCGTTCGGGACCAATATGAGCTCGGGAATTCGAATTCGAATTCCAACACCACCATTGGATTTGATTCGGTGATTCGGATCCAATGGAATTTACTTTATATTTTTCGAAAACCGTTTAGTCCTTGAACCTTTTAATCTTGACCTATTGGGCCGAAAGTCATTTATTTGAGCCCAAATCCTAATAAAGCCTCTAGCCTCATATTATATCTTGGAAACCCTAATGAAATCTTTAGCCACCATATAAATAGCCTTATCCTTTCTCATTTCATTTCAAACTTCATCTCCCAACAATACATAACTTCCATGGAGAGCTTCAATGGAGGATGAAGATCTAAGGCTTTTCCCACACTTTCAAGAGCTCATATCTCCCTCATTTCTTCATCATTTCAAGATCTAAGGTAAGCCACATATTTTTTTTGATGTGAATTTCATCTCTATCTTTGAATCTTGAGCATGAATATGTGTTCTCCATGTTATGTTTGTGTATATTTATGCAAGAAACAATATTTAGTTGCTACAATTTTTGTCACGCCATTAACGAAACCTCTTCATAATGTTCAATGGTTCGGAATTATCGGTTGATTCACGGCTGAGATCTCAATTTAAATGTATAACATGGTTGCTGGATAACTTGCTTTGAAATTCCTTGGGTATTAGTTCGACGGTAATAAGAAGTGGAAAGCCCCTAACTGTTCTCCATTAATGCTGAAAATTGCCGAATACCTGTTGTTAATATGATATTAAATGTAAATGCTTATGTGGTGGAGTGTATATCAATTATTAAAGGCTTGAGTTAATAACCCCTGATACGTCCGCCTTCTTGTTGCAAGAATTAGAATAAGGAAATCTCATTAACTGAAATGAAAGGCAAAAAGGGGATTAGGAAGGCTTGAATTAATGCGCAACACGTCTTAATAAATATTAGGTGCAATGATTGCTTGGGTTTGAGTTTTTGGGTGGCATGGAATTACCTCTGTTTTATCCGCTATCAGCTTTGTACATGGTGCCTTCATTTCATTAAAGTGGGTATTGAATTCTTGAATTTAAAGTATCACGTTAGCCACTAATTGAATTCTTGAATTTAATGCCAACATATTTAATTAACAAATAGAAGTAATGATTGCTTGAAATTTAGAATTTAGGTGGAATTATTTTCATGCTATCTTCATTTCGTTTATTAGGTGATGACTATTTAATTTAATAACTAAGAACATGCCACTATCAAATATTAAATTGCACCAACTCTTAAACGTTTGCTGCTACCAAAAGGAAGAAAAGCTGCACAGGGCAGCCACGCAATTAGGCGTTTGCCCCCAAATTGTTTTTGAATATGATTTTTTTTTATGTTTGGTTATTTGTCTTATTTATTTCTCCCAACACAAACATGATCCTAACATGTCAAAAACTTGTAGTATAATTTGTTACGTTGTGTATTTTAATTTTATTTATGTGATTTTTAAAGTGCAAACATGAATTTAAATATAAATGTCTAATTGCTACCGTATGCCATTTCATTTCATTCTTAGATTATAATACTTCATTTGATCGAATGATTTGTGTGAATACTTGTATTATGCTACGAGACTTGACTTATGTGATCCATATCATTCCATAATGCATTTCATACATGATGTTCTATGTTGACGTGCGTCTTACTTGGTTCATATAGAGTTTAAGTCTGGGCTTCTGTATGTCTTGCCACAGAGTTTGGTGGTGCCGGTGGGCCCGAGGTTTAGAGTGTTTGGCCCTTCACACTCTCAGACTCTACTTTCACGAGGTGAGGTTTAGGATTTTGCATAGTTATGCGACCTATGACCTTAATATGCTGATTTCAACCCCTGCATGCGAGTATATCTATTATATACGTATGTGTTGGATATGATATGTTTATGACCTTGTGAAACAACTCTGTTTTGGAAAATTAGATATGAAAGCATATGTAAGCTGTTTCGGAAAGTTAAGTTATGTTATGATTATGTAGCGAGATTGCCATGAAAGTTGGTATATGTTATGTTATGTTATGTGGATCCAGGAGCTGGTACGAGTGGAGACCGGCACGGCATAGGGCCGTCGGATAAGCCACTGTGCTAGTTCCATTTGAGATATCATTGCGCGACCTTAGGGCGATGAGGGAGGCGTGATATCTTGAGCCTTCGGTGTACAGCCGGGGAGGACTCTTGTGGGTTCGCTACCCCTTGAGGGTTTGTATGTATGTTATTGATGGTTAGGGCCAACGCGTGGCTCTTCCATCATTGGAGTAGAGGATGGATTGATTCTGCTTTATGTTCTGTTCAGTTATGAGGAGTAAAGGTTGGAAGCCCGTACTCGCCGGGTATTTGTTATGAATATATGGGATTTGTGAAACGGGATAGGCTTCTCTAAATGGTTTTCCAAACTTATACTATTTTGGGTATTTCAACTGTTTTAGCGTGCAAAACCCTAATCCCGGTTCATGAGTCCACCCTTATGATATGTGTTGTGCTCTATATATATATTGTGGGTGTGCGTTAGCCCCCCTCACTCAGTCAGTTGACTGACACCTCATTTTATCTTTTAGTTGCAGGTTCTTTTGGCTTGAGCTAGGCGGAAGTGAGTCTTCTGAGTCACACTTGTCAGTCTAGTAGGTGTTAGGATGCATTTGTCGCATGCTCTACTTATTTTATGTATTTATGTTTCACATTTGCAGATTATGTTTATGTTCTATTTAGACTTCAACCCGTGTGGGGTTAGTAAGATAGTATTTGGTTGTTACTAGATATTGATGATATTTATGTTGTTTATTATGTTGGATTATGTATGTCGATATTCGGGATTAGGTATCTATGCTAGTTGAACCCGTCACCTGCTTTGCATGTTTCGTTTTAAATGCTTCCGCTATCTATTGTTGTTGGTTTTAATTGCTTCTGCACTCTGAGTTTTTGTCAAGTTAGATCCGCCTAGCCTAGTGTGTGAGTTGGTCTCTCGTTCGCTCTGATTCGGATTCGGGCATGGATTTCCATTTCATGTTCTGGGTCTGGGTCATAGTGCGGGGGATGTGGCATCCTCCGTTTGGGGTGTTACACATATAATTCATACTTTTCAACAATTACTACAAGTCCAACAATTCCAATACATAATTTAAATCTATCATGCATCCTAACAACGGGTTCAGCTAAACATGCAACCTGTCCCGAATCAATAATCAACAATGAATCATAGTTGGCACACAGGCCCAATTACGTTAGGAGATACAATTATAACATATCAATATGAAATGTGACTCGAGTGTACAAGTGTGACTCGATCAAGAATGCAATGACTCGACTCCCGCCTAGCCAAAACCTGCAAGAACTGAGAAGTGGGAAAGAGGGGTCAGTCTCTAGAAGACTGAGTGAGCAGGAGCTATACATATATATAAAAACATGCACATGCAGGTCATAAATCCCGAGCAAAGTTTTATTTAAAGTTAGTTCCCACGAGGGCAATAAAAGGATTAAGCAATGCTCGGGTTTTACGACTAATTCATATTAAATTCATTAAGTTCATAATTCATACATAAACATATTGGCTCGGCGAGTGAGCGTGCATAATCTCCAACCAAACTTCGACCGTGTACGAAAAATATCATTAATACATTGAATATGTGATCATACAATATATATAATACACACAAGTCATATAACATAACACAAGACATAGTCGTTTGGGCAATCCGTGTCTCGGCCTTCCCGCACGGTGCATAACAATCATAACATAATCATAATCATAAAATAAGTTCCAACCTTCTTCCTCCGGGTGATGGCCGGGTGATCGGCCCGAACCATCCATGCATGGACCAAAAGGGTTTCATGACTCCCCTAGTGGCACTCAGCGTCCATTCCTCGCTAACTCCTAACGAGGTCCGATTACGCCGTTAATATAATTAGAACTAGTGAAAGGGATCACCGTCGGCCATGCCTCCAAGGATAGCCTCTAACACCAAGTCCCTGGGCCACATTGTGCATTCATTCATACATTTCTCGCCAAAACATTTGCTTCATACTTAGGATACATACTATAAGAAAACATACCTTACCGTGCAACTCGGCATGTAACATCCCAACCGATCAGACTTTCAGGTATATTTTTATGTGCGCGATTTAATTAATTAATTATGTGAATACTTGATAATTATTAATTCTTATGTGGATATTTGATAATTATTTGGTTTAAGAATGAATTCGTTTTGAACGTTTAAACCCTCTATGCTTGAAATTTTGCCCTATTCGTATCCGATTTCAATTCTGTTTCTTACGAATTTTTGATATGCGTGAATTACTTGAGTTATGAACTTGACTATATGCTCGTTTTATGTTTTGGAATTTATTTGGTTTGTCTTTTGATTTTATTTTGGAGACGGAACCTAAATGAGGCTAAAGAGCATTTAGCGCGCCTTAGGTTCCGGGAAGCACAAATTGAGCTCGGGAATTCGGATTCGAATTCCGCCACCTCCGTTGAACTCGTATCCATGATTTGGGTTCAATAAACATAGCCTCATATTTTTCTAAGCTCATTTAGACCTCCGAAATTTAACCAAAACAAGCCTCGTATGCCATTTTAGACCTTTGCCCACTTTTTTATTCAGAACTTTTGATATATTTGACCAAATTAAATAAACCTTGGCCCCACATACTCCTAACATACTCCTCTATCAGCCATAAGCCCCTCATTTCGTTCCAACCTTGGAGAGAAGAGAGAAATAGCTGCTCAAAACCGAGACCAAGAAGGAAGCAAAAATATACTATTCACCTTTCAACCTTTTGAGCTCAAATCCTCATCAAATCCTTCCATTTCCGAAAGGTAAGCTTGGAATTTGTTTCTCCATCTTCTCTTCTTTGTTTAGATACCTTATTTGCTCAATTTGGTGGTGATTTGATCAAGATATGAATATTTCTATGAATAGTAAGGGTTTTGCCAATTTTGAAATTATAGCTTGATCTCTTGGAGTTTTGTTGGAGTTTTTGTATCCTAATTGATCTTATGACCTTATAATATAAGTTTATGGTCTGATTTTCCATGAGAATCTAGGAATCTTTAGGTTTCAATTTGGGTTTTTGGAGTTTTTTGCATGAACTTGAAGATATGTATATCTCTTGCATTCTTTCACTTGAATCTTGATGTTTAGCTTGGATTTTGACATGGATTGAGTGAATATATGACATATTATGATCCTAATATGTTCTATCTTGAGTTTGCACGAATTTGATTGAGTTTTGGAGAGTTTTGGGGCTAAAATTCGAGTTTTTTTTTGGCTTCCGACTCAAATCCACGGGGGTGGATTTTCCTTTGAAAAAAATCCACCGGGGTGGATTTGAGTCAGACACTCCTGGAACTTTCTGACCTAAATCCATGGGGGTGGATTTTCCCTTTGAAAAAAATCCAACGTGGTAGATTTAGGGTAGTGGCTCCCTTTGCCCCAAACTTCGATTTTCTTGTTTCGTTTCGCATTCTTTTCGCTTTCTCACCACTAATTTGATCCCCATGCTTCTTCAAACATGTTATATTGTGTGTTAAGATTTATGTTATGAATTTATAGTTCATTTTACATCCTCGTTTATGATATGTGAGTTCATATCCAATGTGTGACCTTATATGACCTAAACATGAATTCATCTCATTTCATTTGCATCATTTACACTTATATGCATTTGCCGAGCGTTTATGTGGTACATATTGAGTCTAAGAGTATCCCTTGTTATTTGTTTTGTGTAGTTGACCCTCCCGTTGACGACGAGGTTGTCCCTTAGGCATCCAGTTCGCTTTCTTTTGTCATCGCTACGTGTTCGGAAGGTGAGGTTTTATTCTTTTAGATATTATGACCTAAAACCCTAAATGTTTTTAATCCCGCATGCGAGTTATGTATACTATATGTTAAATACATGTATGGTATGTACTTTGAGGACTTGTTCTCTTTGTTATAAGTTTTTGAAAATGATTTGTATAAGTATATAAACTATTTTACATTTGTTTTGAAATCCTTTCGTTAAGTGTGAGTGTGTAAGCGAGCTTTGAACTTTGAAAGAGAAGTTTATGAAAATTATGAATTTTGAATTATGATTTGGGCCCGGAGAGTGGCATGGTATCTCGGGACGGCCGAGGGGTCGCCGGGCTCTTCCATCAACACTTTCCTTTAAGAGTTTCGCCTAACCTTAGGAGGTTGAGGAAGGGCGTTTCTCTTGAGCCGGTGGATTCAACCACCGAAGGTTTCAAGGAAGTAATTAACCTTGTTTCGAGTGAATTTGACCGATAGTTAGGGCCGTCAACCCTTCTATCACCCGGAGAAGGATGGTTTATGAATTTTGCTTTGATTATGTCTTTGTTTGTGGGAGTTGGAGGTATAACTCGTACTCGCCGAGTTGTGTGAATTCGTATGATTTACGAAACGGGAATGGATTCTTAAATACTTAAAATTTGTGATTTTGGCCTATGGTCCTTACTTCTTTTCATTATATATAGTTATTATCACGGGAAATGATTTAGTTTGCAAAAACCATCCCCGGTTCATGGATCCTTCTATGATTTTGATTAAGTGCTTTGCTCTATATGTATTATGAGTGTGTGTGTAGCCCCCTCACAAGTCATTAGGACTAACCCTCGTGGTTTTCCTTTCTTTTTCCCATCTTTGAGTTGCAGGTACCGTGGGAGTCGAGCTAGGCGGCAAGTTGTCTTCGAGTCATACTTGTTTCATAGCTCGAGTCATCTTTATTGCATTCGTAGTGGTTTATGTCTTATGTTTATGAAATTTATTTTCCGAATACTTTGATACTTGAAATATTTTGGCCCGGGAAGGGCATTGTAAATTTGTAGTTGGAAATATTATGCTCTTATGACTATGTGATATGTATATATGTGATCTTGGGGAATTTTGTATGAATTGCTTTTATCGCTTCCGTATACCATGAACTGTTTTGTGCTCTGACTGAGGGTTAGGCCGCCTAGCTAGAGAGTGAGTTATGTTTGCCTCTCGTTCGCTATTGTTCGATGAGTGTACGGATTCTCCATTCCACTACACGTGTCGGGCTCTAGTGCAGGGGATGTGGTGCCCTACGCTCGGGGTGCTACATCCTTAGGTGGTATCAGAGCTCTCGGTTGCAAAACCGGAGCTCTAGAGTCGTGTCGGGTCTGTCTAGGTCGTTCGGCTTAGGGTTATGTGATTATTTGCATTCATCTATACAATTATGTGAGTTAATTGTTTAAATTTTAATTAATTGCTTCCATGAACATACATTGAAACCCATGCATCAATATTTTCTTGATTTGTGAGTTTTCAGGATGCCTCCACGAAGGAGAACCGATACGGAACAAACCCCGGATCTTAATCAACCTCCTCCACAAACACCACCACCACCTTCTCCATTGAATGCAGAAAATATTGTTCAGGCTCTCTTAAACCAGTTGCAACAGAATCAAAGTAATAATCCTTATGGGGAGGCTCAAGAGGGTTAAGTTACCCCGACTTTTAGGGAATTTCGGAACAACAACCCTCCGAAGTGGTACGGCGGTGATGATATTAAAGCAGAGGAATGGTTGTCAGAAATTTCGGGGATTTGGGAAATACGCCCTGCACCATCTCATGAGAAGGCAGTTTGCACGGCTCGTTTTGTTCAGGGTCCCGCCTCTAATTGGTTGAAGGCTATGAGAGCTCGGTTAGAAAGAATGGATGAAAAGTTTAACTGGGAAAGCTTCATAAGAGAATTTCGCCACAAGTATATCCCACCAAGTGCCCGTGAAAGAAGACTCCAGGAATTTACGGAGTTAAAACAAGGGAATCGTTCTGTTGAAGATTATATTTTGGAATTTGAAAGACTCGCCCCGTATGCCCCTCACGTCACTAACGATGATACTGAGAAAGCCCGAAATTTTGATTCATGGGCTCAGGTATGACATTCAGAATGCTCTAAAGGATGCTACTGTGGACACTTGGGAGAAGGCTACAAGGAAGGCACTGAAAGTAGAAGCTCATAATTTGAGGATGAAACCTCCGGTTTATTCTTCGAGGCAAGGTTCGAGCATCGGATCAAATTTGGGTAAGAGGCCTATCTCTCAACGTGGGCCTCCGGTCTTGAAGCCCAAAGGTTCTAATCTTTTTAATAAAAAGCCCCGACCCCAGGGACAGGCTGTGGTACCCGCTCTACCGGCCCCAATTGAGTGTTCTTATTGCGGGGGTCCCAATCATACCGAGGAGACGTGTCGAAAGAAATTGGGAAGGTGTTATGGTTGTGCGGAGCCCGGTCACATGATCAACGCTTGTCCTAAGAAGAAGGATCCTCAACCCTTGAATACTTGGCGTCCGAGAGCTCCTATCCAAGCCAGAGCCTATGCACTTGAAGGTGAAGAAGAGGATGCCGAGGTGGATGGAAATGCCGTCGTTGAAGGTACTATTAGCATTCATGGCATTCCATTACATGTATTATTTGATCCGGGAGCAACGCATTCTTTTATTGCTTCCCGGTATGTTCCTGCACTTTCTTTGCCTGTTGCTCGCTTTGATGATTCCTTTATTGTGAATTCCCCACTCGGGGGCAGTTTGGTAGCGGACCATGTGTTTCGTGGGTGCCCGGTTGTTGTTGAAGATCAAGAGTATCCGGCAGATTTGATTGAGATGCCTATCAAGAGATATGGGGTAATTTTAGGGATGGACTGGTGGTTTCGACACCGAGTCATGATGGATTGCTTCGCTAAGAAGGTGACATTGGGTTCTATGGTATTTGCGGGTCAGAGATTGAAGGCCTGCCAGTTTATATCCTTTATGGAAGCAAGTAAATTGTTCCGGGACGGTGCAACGGGCTACGTGGCCTATCTTTTGAATAAACCGAAAGATCAGGCCAAGCTCGAGGAGACGGAGATCGTGAAGGAGTTCCCCGATGTTTTTTCGGAGAATTTGGGGTCTTTACCTCCGGATCGGGACGTCGAATTTGTAATAGATCTCTATCCCGGAGCGGAACCTTATGCGAAATCTCCCAACAGGATGGCTCCAGCGGAGTTGAAGGAGCTGAAGGCGCAACTTGATGAGCTCTTAGAGTGTGGTTACATTCGCCCGAGCACTTCTCCGTGGGGTGCTCCTGTCCTGCTTGTAAAGAAGAAAGACGGGACATTGCGGATGTGTATTGACTACCGTGAGCTGAACCGGTTAACAGTTAAAAATAAGTACCCACTTCCTCACATTGAAGAGTTGTTCGATCTTCTTCAAGGTTCGTGTGTTTATTGTAAGTTGGATTTAAGACAAGGGTACTATCAGTTGCGTATCCGGGAGGAAGACATACCGAAGATGGGTTTCAACACTCGTTATGGGCATTTCGAGTTCGTGGTCATGCCTTTTGGTCTTACTAATGCCCCAGCCGCGTTCATGGATATGATGCACCGAATATTCCGGCCCTACCTCGATAAATTCGTGGTCATCTTTATAGATGATATTCTGGTGTATTCGAGGTCTGTTGAAGATCATGCGCGGCATTTGAGAATGGTATTGTCAACACTTCGAGAACATAGATTGTTCGCCAAGTTCAGTAAGTGTGAGTTCTAGATTGAACGGGTTTCATTTTTGGGTCACTTTATCTCAGGGAATGGTGTTGAAGTGGATCCGGCAAAGATAGAAACGATTATGTTATGGAAATAGCCGAAGAATGCCTCTGAAGTGAGAAGTTTTCTAGGGTTAGCGGGGTATTATAGGCCCTTTGTGAAAGACTTCTCGAAGATTGCTTCCCCGTTGACTCGGTTAACAAAGAAAGAGGTTAAGTTCGAGTGGGACGAGACGTGTGAGAAGGGTTTTCAAACTCTTAAGGAGAGATTGACTTCTGCACCAGTTTTAACCCTACCCGAGGGTTCTAAAGGTTACTCAGTTTATACCGATGCATCGAAGGATGGGCTCGGTTGTGTCTTGATGCAAAATGGTAAAGTAGTAGCATACGCCTCGAGGAAGTTAAAAGAGCACGAGAAAAATTATCCCACTCATGATTTGGAATTAGCTGCGGTTGTTTTTGCTTTGATGAAATGGCGTCATTATCTCTATGGGGTTACTTTTGAAGTTTTTACCGGCCACCAAAGCCTTAAGTATTTGTTTACACAGAAGGATTTAAATGTAAGACAAAGACGTTGGGTTGAGCTACTTGAGGACTATGATTATAGAATTCAATACCATCCGGGTAAGGCTAATGTGGTTGCGGATGCTTTGACCAGAAAGGTTAGTATCTCGAGTTTGGGAGCAGGTTCAAGTAAACAGAGTTCGGTATCCTTGGTTTCAGAGGCCCGTTTGGCAAATATCTCAGTACAATCGGATTTGAGGCAAAGATTGATTGAAGCTCAATCTAATGATTTGGAAATTCAAAGATTAGTGGCTAAGGCAAGGATTGATCCAGAGACAAAATTCGGGTTGGATGATTCGGGATTATTCCGATTTAAGGATCGGGTGTGTGTTCCAGATGAACTTAAGCAGTTGGTGTTGGATGAGGCGCATAAGTCGGCTTATACGGTACATCCCGGTACTACTAAGATGTATAGAGATTTAAGAAGTTTGTATTGGTGGAACGGCATGAAAAGAGATGTGGCCAATTATGTAAGAAGGTGCCAAACATGCCAAGTGGTGAAAGCTGAACATCAGAAACCGGGGGGAACTCTCCAACCACTTCCAATTCCTGAATGGAAGTGGGAGCAAGTGATGATAGACTTCGTGTCCGGCTTGCCAAGGACCAAAGGAGGTTTCGATGGAATTGGGTCATAATTGATCGGTTTTCGAAGTCAGCTCACTTTCTCAAGGTCCGGATGTCCGATAAAGTGCCTAAGTTGGCCAAGTTGTACCGGAAAGAAATTGTGAGATTACATGGTGCACCTGTCAGTATTGTTTCAGATAGGGATCCACGGTTTACAGCGAGTTTCTGGCAGGAATTACAGAAGTGTATGGGAACGAAACTTCAGTTTAGTACTGCATCTCACCCACAAACGGATGGACAATCCGAGAGGTTAATTAAATATCTTGAGGACATGCTTCGTGCTTGTGCTTTAGACTATCAAGACTCGTGGGATGAGTATTTGGACTTGGTCGAGTTCGCTTATAATAACAGTTTTCAGACTTCGATTGGTATGGCTCCGTATGTGGCATTATATGGAAGGAAATGTCGATCACCTTTATTTTGGGATATTGATGAATGGAGATGGACAAAGGATGGTAAGCTCGACAGAGCTAAGAAACCAAAGGAGATCCAAGATACCATCGAGAAAGTGAAAGTGATTCGACAAAGGCTAAAGGCGGCTCAGGACCGACAGAAAAGTTATGCGGGCAAAAGAAGACGATCCTTGGAGTTTGAAGCGGGAGATAAGGTTTTTCTAAAAGCATCTCCTAGAAAAGGGTTTGCTCGGATTGGTAAAGGCGGGAAGCTTAACCCGCGCTACTTAGGCCCCTTTGTAATTCTTGAACGAGTTGGGGAAGTAGCCTACCGGCTTGATCTACCGCCGAGTTTGACCGGGATACACAATGTTTTCCATGTCTCTCAACTCCGGAAACACTATCCCGATGAGTCTTCTATAATTCCAATCAAAGAGGTGCAACTAGAGTCGGATTTGACAATCAAGAAGTACCCAGTTAAAGTTTTGGACCGGAAGATGCAAGAATTGAGAAACCGGTAAATCACCTTGGTAAAAGTCTTGTGGCGTGATCAGAAATCCGAAGAAGCCACTTGGGAAACCGAGGAGAAAATGAGACAGTTGTACCCGGAACTTTTCAAGACCTCGCTTCGGACCTGAGGACAGGTCCTTTTGAAGGAGGGAGGTTTGTAACATCCCGAACGATCAGACTTTCAGGTATATTTTTATGTGCTCGATTTAATTAATTAATTACGTGAATACTTGATAATTATTAATTCTTATGTGGATATTTGATAATTATTTGGTTTAAGAATGAATTCGTTTTGAACGTTTAAACCCTCTATGCTTGAAATTTTGCCCTATTCGTATCCGATTTCAATTCTGTTTCTTGCGAATTTTTGATATGCGTGAATTACTTGAGCTATGAACTTGACTATATGCTCGTTTTATGTTTTGGAATTTATTTGGTTTGTCTTTTGATTTTATTTTGGAGACGGAACCTAAATGAGGCTAAAGAGCATTTAGCGCGCCTTAGGTTCCGGGAAGCACAAATTGAGCTCGGGAATTCGGATTCGAATTTCGTCACCTCCGTTGAACTCGTATCCATGATTCGGGTTCAATAAATATAGCCTCGTATTTTTCTAAGCTCATTTAGACCTCCGAAATTTAACCAAAACAAGCCTCGTATGCCATTTTAGACCTTTGCCCACTCTTTTATTCATAACTTTTGATATATTTGACCAAATTAAATAAACCTTGGCCCCACATACTCCTAACATACTCCTCTATCAGCCATAAGCCCCTCATTTCGTTCCAACCTTGGAGAGAAGAGAGAAATAGCTGCTCAAAACCGAGACCAAGAAGGAAGTAAAAATATACTATTCACCTTTCAACCTTTTGAGCTCAAATCCTCATCAAATCCTTCCATTTTCGAAAGGTAAGCTTGGAATTTGTTTCTCCATCTTCTCTTCTTTGTTTAGATACCTTATTTGCTCAATTTGGTGGTGATTTGATCAAGATATGAATATTTCTATGAATAGTAAGGGTTTTGCCAATTTTGAAATTATAGCTTGATCTCTTGGAGTTTTGTTGGAGTTTTTGTATCCTAATTGATCTTATGACCTTATAATATAAGTTTATGGTCTGATTTTGCATGAGAATCTAGGAATCTTTAGGTTTCAATTTGGGTTTTTGGAGTTTTTGGCATGAACTTGAAGATATGTATATCTCTTGCATTCCTTCACTTGAATCTTGATGTTTAGCTTGGATTTTGACATGGATTGAGTGAATATATGACATATTATGATCCTAATATGTTCTATCTTGAGTTTGCACGAATTTGGTTGAGTTTTGGGGCTAAAATTGGAGTTTTTTTTTGGCTTCCGACTCAAATCCACGGGGATGGATTTTCCTTTGAAAAAAATCCACCGGGGTGGATTTGAGTCAGACACGCCTGGAACTTTCTGACCTAAATCCATGGGGGTAGATTTTCCCTCTGAAAAAAATTCCATGGGGGTGGATTTAGGGCAGTGGCTCCCTTTGCCCCAAACTTCGATTTTCTTGTTTCGTTTCGCATTCTTTTCGCTTTCTCACCACTAATTTGATCGCCATGCTTCTTCTAACATGTTATATTGTGTGTTAAGATTTATGTTATGAATTTATAGTTCGTTTTACATCCTCGTTTATGATATGTGAGTTCATATCCAATGTGTGACCTTATATGACCTAAACATGAATTCATCTCATTTCATTTGCATCATTTACACTTATATGCATTTGCCGAGCGTTTATGTGGTACATATTGAGTCTATGAGTATCCCTTGTTATTTGTTTTGTGTAGTTGACCCTCCCGTTGACGACGAGGTTGTCCCTTAGGCGTCCAGTTCGCTTTCTTTTGTCACCGCTACGTGTTCGGAAGGTGAGGTTTTATTCTTTTAGATATTATGACCTAAAACCCTAAATGTTTTTAATCCCGCATGCGAGTTATGTATACTATATGTTAAATACATGTATGGTATGTACTTTGAGGACTTGTTCTCTTTGTTATAAGTTTTTGAAAATGATTTGTATAAGTATATAAACTATTTTACATTTGTTTTGAAATCCTTTCGTTAAGTGTGAGTTTGTAAGGGAGCTTTGAACTTTGAAAGAGAAGTTTATGAAAATTATGAATTTTGAATTATGATTTGGGCCCGGAGAGTGGCATGGTATCTCGGGACGGCCGAGGGGTCGCCGGGCTCTTCCATCAACACTTTCCTTTAAGAGTTTCGCCTAACCTTAGGAGGTTGAGGAAGGGCGTTTCTCTTGAGCCGGTGGATTCAACCACCGAAGGTTTCAAGGAAGTAATTAACCTTGTTTCGTGTGAATTTGACTGATAGTTAGGGCCGTCAACCCTTCTATCACCCGGAGAAGGATGGTTTATGAATTTTGCTTTGATTATGTCTTTGTTTGTGGGAGTTGGAGGTATAACTCGTACTCGCCGAGTTGTGTGGATTCGTATGATTTATGAAACGGGAATGGATTCTTAAATACTTAAAATTTGTGATTTTGGCCTATGGTCCTTACTTCTTTTCATTATATATAGTTATTATCACGGGAAATGATTTAGTTTGCAAAAACCATCCCCGGTTCATGGATCCTTTTATGATTTTGATTAAGTGCTTTGCTCTATATGTATTATGAGTGTGTGTGTAGCCCCCTCACAAGTCATTAGGACTAACCCTCGTGGTTTTCCTTTCTTTTTCCCATCTTTGAGTTGCAGGTACCGTGGAAGTCGAGCTAGGCGGCAAGTTGTCTTCGAGTCATACTTGTTTCATAGCTCGAGTCATCTTTATTGCATTCGTATTGGTTTATGTCTTATGTTTATGAAATTTATTTTCCGAATACTTTGATACTTGAAATATTTTGGCCCGGGAAGGGCATTGTAAATTTGTAGTTGGAAATATTATGCTCTTATGACTATGTGATATGTATATGTGATCTTGGGGAATTTTGTATGAATTGCTTTTATCGCTTCCGCTATACCATGAACTGTTTTGTGCTCTAACTGAGGGTTAGGCCGCCTAGCTAGAGAGTGAGTTTTGTTTGTCTCCCGTTCGCTATTGTTCGATGCGTGTAAGGATTCTCCATTCCACTACACGTGTCGGGCTCTAGTGCGGGGGATGTGGTGCCCTACGCTCGGGGTGCTACACGGCATATGCTATACATGTACCTCTCTGTGTCATCCTAATCCATAGCTAGCATGAAGACACACGGTTTGGAGCATAGCCTCGTTGCAAAACCATTTTAAGCTTGTATACACCCATACGTATAATTTCAGAAGAATTTACTCAATGACTCCACTTTGTAAAGATAACATATATATACATAAGGTTTTAGGCCAAAACTTGTCACATAAGGGTTATAGGGTTTTATACATAACTAGAACGAAAACACCCTCACCTGGAAGATGACGATACAAGGATACAAGCTAGGCCGTGAGACTATCGATCACGATATCTCCACCCTGGAGATGAACTGCACAAGAGAAAGACATAATGTGTACTCGTTGACGAAAGCCCTCCCAATTTCAGAAAACACCAAACACGCTGGACTTCGTTGACGAAAAACCGAACTAAATCCCAACGACGAACACTGAAATTAAACGCAAACCGTAAAATGAAAACAAAATCCGAACATACCGTTGGAAAGCCTGTAACGAGGCCTTCGAAAACCCCCTAGCCAATCGTCGGAAAAGTCGTCCGAAAAATAGGTTGCCGGTCTGCCATCGGTCCGCCGCCAATGGCCGGTTCTTGGGCCGCCACCTACATGAAAAATTCGGCCTCATCGTGCTGAGTAAATCTTGTGAAGGGTCCTATGTCAAAAACCCACCGGAAAAGGCCAAACCGCCGCCGTCTTCAACCGCACAACCACCATGCTGGAAAACTCCATCTCCATCGCGAATCTGACAAAAAGGAGGCCGGAAATGGAACCAGGAGCCCGAAAAACCTTGGAGACCATCGAAGGTCGCCGAAAAAGACCGCCGGAGGGGGCAGAATCGCATCGCTACAGGAACTCCGCCGCCTGCCGTCCGCTTTGGGTGGCGTGTATGCCCTCCTCGCAGGCCCGATGGTGGCGCCGCCTACACAAAATTTTGCGCCAGGAAATCCCCTTACCGTCCTTGGGGCGGGTGCCTCAAATGGTGGCCGGAAACCACCGTGGGATGCCGGTGAAGTGGCGGCTCCGCCACTCCCTTCCAGTCGTGACTGAAATGCCGCCGTATCTCCTCCACCACTCGTCGTTAGGCCGCGAATCTGGTATCATTATTACGGGCTCGTCGAGATCATCGAAAAGCACTAAGGGTTCGTCAAAATCCGTCGAGAAACGGTCGAGCTATGGTCGAGTGTGTGTAAAAGGTGTAGTGTGAGAGAGAGAAGAGAGAAGAGAGATGGTAGAGGAGAGAGAAAGAGCTGATCCGTTATGCTCGAAAAGCGAGGGACTGGGTGTTTTATCCCAGTTCCTCGGGCGTGAAACAAACGGTAGAAGGGGCAAATGACATCAGAATTGGGCAAACTCAGAGTCTATGGACTCGTCTCGATGCCTCGAACGCGTTAAAGGGGTTCAAGATGTCGAAATGTAACACCCCGTGTCTTCTTTCGAGGTACGCTCGCCACACGTGTGCGTTTGAGTGAGATTTGTTGGCATGCTTCAAGAATTATGTGTTTATTTGAATTTACATGAATTAATTGCCTATTTGACTCAATTTAATTTCCTTTCATCTTGTATCATATCCAACATATGCATAATTCATACATTCATTTCATAACAAATTATATATATATATATATATATATATATATATATATATCTCTACACTTAAACTAAAATTTATGAGATTAATATTTATTTTCCCACTTTTATTCACTTCATGCAATTAGTCATTAAAAATGTAATATATATATACATATATTCATGCATAACACCTATATATATTAATACACTCACATGCATTACATTTGCATATATTAATAAGCACTAAGAGGAAATATATATATTTTATACCTAGTGTTTTACTTTATGACTTTTTACATATATGATATATATCTACACATATAATCACTCTTATACATTATATACATATATCATATATTCAAGAACACTCACTCACCTCCATTCTTATCACACCCACTTTGATAATCAAGCAAGAAGGAGAAGAAAGAAGAATTAACCATCAAGAACCATAAGCATCATCTTCATCATTTCTTCATTTCATTTCTTTCATTCCAAGGTTAGTATGGTATATTTGGGATTGATTATGAGTTGATGATCTAGGCCTTCTTGACTTAGATGTTTGTTCTTGATTTAAGTTTGAATATGTGATCATATAGGTGTGTATCTTTGAATTAGGAGACTTTTATAGGATTTTTTTGATTGATCTAAGTGCTCAAATGATGGATATATGTTTTGTAATTGAAGTATTAGATGTATATTGGTGTTATATGATAGTTTGGAGTTGAACTCTTGCCTTGGTTTTGTGTGATAGTGGTTTGGGAGCCAATTTCGTGCTTGCCCTGTTTTTCCCGTAACTTTTGTTGCTGCTGGAGTTGTGGTCATGGCCGCGACCGTTTCGTGACCATTTTTGGTCACGGCCGAGACCAACAACCCGGGAACCCTCTGTTCTTCCTTCCCGGCCGCGACTGTTTTTTAGTACAATTTTGTCACGGCCGCGACACCTACAAACGAACTCCGATTCACCTGATTTTGAACCGTTAGAAACCTCTTGAAGTCTATAACAACCTACGATTGGAATCACCTCAATATCATTTCTAGATTGTGAGATATGATCAATTCTTTTTGGTGTCGCCATTTTTCCGGAAATCTGCGTTAATAACCCAACTTCGGACCTACGCCATTTTCACCTCATTTTGAACTAGAATTCGAGCCTTATTTGGAAAGATCTATTTGTCTGCTTTCATATTCAATAAACAAAACTCCATTAAAACTTCTAGAACTCAAGATATTCCCAATTTTCCACAGCTTGCGCGTTTCCAAAAATTGCCAAACTTCGCCAAAACACCTCCTCTTGCATTTCTTTCACTCCCTTGGCTCCCATATGTAGCTATTTGAAGTATTATTTGTGAATGAGCATTCGCATGACTTATAATTATCATCACCCCATATCATAAGCATACCGTTCGTCGATTATTTGGTTCATTAGTCTAGAGTCTTATGTATACTCTTGTTTCTTGCACAGAGCTCGATCCGGTTGAGGAGCAGGGTCCTTAGGCTTCTCATTTCTTCACTCTTTTGGTTAAGGTGAGGTTTTCTTTATGTATCTAAAGCCCATAATATCCTTATGTGACTATTTCAGCCAAAACTTATATTAAACTTATAGATTTCCCAAAATGTCAAAGTGATTTATATAGAAGAACTCTGTTTCTTTTAATAAAAACCTACCTACCATATTGTTTTGGCGAGATATTGTGCTGTATTGTTTGGGCCCTAGGGGAACGTGGGATTGGCGCCCGGAACGACATCGGGCCGTCGGAGAGAACCTCTACACATAGTACCCATTGGGAATACCTTCGCGCGACCTAGGAGACGGGAAGGCGGGGTATTCCTGAGCCGGTGGTTCCCATACCATCGAAGGAGCGGGTAGAAGTCATGAGCCCCTGTCTCACATTATATTTAGGTGGATTGGGCCTTGCAAACCCGACCACTGATCCATGGAAGAAGGAGGGATATTAAGTTATCAATTGACTGATTATTTGAATACTATTTTGCATGATCACCTCTTATTTGAACTGTACACTGTACACTGTCGGAGTTTGGATGGATTTTACCCACTCGCCGGGTCACGAATGCCAAGTGATAATTGTAATTAAATGATACTTGTAATTTAGGGCATTGACTCTTTTATTCAACAATCCATTTGGACCTTTACCAAAACCATGCTCGGAATTATGGGTTGCATGTTATGTGAGCTTTATATATATTAAACCCCTCACTTAGTCTTCATAGACTAACCCTCCTCACTTTCAGCTTTTGCAGGTCTCGCTAGGCAGGCAAATAGAGTCTGTCAAGTCTTTATTTTGTAGCCTAGCTTGAGCATTTTTGGTTGTTGCATAATTACATACTTACACTTTAATTATGTATTATCGTTTTGGAGAATTATTTTATATCTTATGTGGTGGTCGGGATGGCCTTTGATTGTATAACCTAATCATGTGCTAATTATGTATATATGCTTCCGCTTAATGTTAATACATCGTTAGTTGATTTTGGTTTAAGGGTTAGCCCTGCTTAGCTAGGTTGTTTATTTTCTTTGTCACCCGTTCGCCATGTGTTTGATTTATGTATGAAAATTCATTTTGTGCATGGATTTGACACGTGGTGCGCGGGATGTGACGCCTTCCGATGCGGGTGTTACACGAAATCTCGATCGAACGAGGAATGACCGAAAAACCCCTAAAAAGGGAAAATTACAAACAGGCCCCTAAACTCTGAAAGAGTTCAAAATAGGGCCAGGAGAAATATAAAATCACATAATTAAACACATAAAAAGATTGAAACATGGCGTACCTTATACGTCGGACGAGCGGGACGTTACACCCTTGAATCTCACCTATGTAGTAGAACCACATATGTCGACCTTCTAAGTCACCACCATCCCTCGATCAACCCTAATTTCACCAAGTATTCCTCTCCTATTGTATTTCCAAAGTCGAACCTCCTATTCCGACTCCTGACCCTTGAACTCTAGCTCCATCTAGGAACGCCTCACATCTCGAGTTCTCTATATTCTTCCCCGGTGCATCCTTCCCATCTTCCATGCCTCAGAAAGAACTTGCAATAGATCGTTGTTATCATAGAACTTGGCCGTGGTGTGATATTATCTTCATAACCTATAAACCATAACTCATTTCAAAGATATATGCATGCGATTAGTGCATGCCCATGGCACATATTCAACACGAAAGCCACGGATCCAATATGAAAATGCAACAGGTAATTCGACAAGATTCAAAGGGAAAGACAATTTCATGTTCAAAATCGATGCAATACACACATTATGACATAGTTACTAAGTCGTACGACCTATACTGACTCAATCACGACACGAGAACACCGGTTTTGCAACTGGGCTCTGATACCACTTAAGGATGTAGCACCCCAACCGGAAAGGCGCCACATCCCCCGCACTATGAGCCCGATACACCCATGAAATGGAAAATCCATACATGAATCCAGCTCACAGTGAATGGGGACTCACTCACTCATAAGGCTAGGTGGGAACTAAACCTTCTCAACCAAATCATAAAGAACAAAGAAAAATTCCAAATGCGGAAGCATAGCATATTAATTCAATACCAATTCAAGCAACATAACGGTTTCAACTAGCACAATAACCTATTCCCGAGAATTTATACATAAACATAGTTTCATAATCATAATCATAATCATAACATTTATCTATTCCTGTAAAATTCAATCTAGTTACAAAATGCATATGAAGTGACCCAAACTTAACTAATAAACATGACAGACTCGACTTCCCGCCTAGCACTCCAAACCTGCAAAGAAACTGAAAACAAACCGCGTTCAGTCTTTAAGAGACTGGTGGGTATAAAACAGGGCATAAGTATAATATAAGACAATATTTAAACATTCACATGCAAGTTATAATCCCAAATGAGGTTTTTAGAGCATTTCCCAAATGGGTGAAATAAAGAAATCATCAAAAGGGATTATAACAACCAATTTTCATTAGGTCGTTTGTGGCCCAGTGAGTGGGCGTGCATTATCTCCAACCAACACCTTGTGTAATTCATTAAACATTAATTCTTTCTTCCTTTCATGCATTACATTCTTTCGTGCACATTCATGATCATTTACACCTTCTTCCTTCGGGTTGGTGGACGGGGTTAGTAAGAACCGGCCACCTCCTTAATTGACCAAAAGGGGTTACATGACTCCCCAGATGGCACTCACCGTCCATTCCTCGCTAACTCCTAATGAGGTTTGGTTACGCCGTTCATTGGTTAGAACAAGTGTGAGGGATCCCCGTCGGCCCATGCCTCCCCGGATAGCCACTCAAATCAAGTCCGTAGACCCCATTCTATGCATTCATTCATTCATTTTCGCCAAAACATTTGGTAGGGTTCATAAAATAAAGGCTTTACGTTGCAATCATTTACTCTTGAAACGACTCTATATACATATAATAATTTTTGGCCGAAATCCTTGCACATTGGAAGTATATTAATACGAACTCCACGTACTTGCCGTGATACCCTATATCAATACTTGGAGTTCTTGAATCTGATCGTCCAATTCAAGGTTGAAAATAAGAGGAGTGTAACCCGTTTGCTATATTGAGCAAAGAACCAACATTATTAGATTGTAAGTAACGCACCCCGTCGACTATAAGGAGTCAAGAAATAACGTTATCCGGGAAAGGGGTTTGAAACCCTAATGTTGTTCAGCAAAGAACTTGAGAGAAAATCTCATTTGAATGAAAACTCAATAATTTTACTTCTTGATTGAAAGAAAAACAAGTTACTATGCTGAATATAAAGATGCATGCATGGAATCCTAAGAGACACTAGAATACTAAAGGACACAAGCTATTCCCGCCACTTGCCATGAAGGCTTACAAAAGTGGGCTTAAATAAACTAATATGCAGCTAAATAATGATAAAATAAAGGCCCAAATAATACTATAATAGGCTTTGGACCGAATTACATCATTTCCACACTTTGGACTTTAGGAATTGGACATAAAAACATTGAAGTATTCTGAATTTGGTTCAGCAGCCCATGTCAAAGGTTGGAGTCCAGTTTGAGCAAATTGGTTTAAGAGATTTCCAACTTCCTCTTGGATAATTTTGGCCCGAGCTCTTGTAATTGGACCACCATAACTTTGTTCCTTTTATTTGCTATCTTCTTGAGCTGTGGATCGGTCCAGTTCTTTATTTGGGACAAGATATGGCCACTGTTCAACATGATTCACATCATTCCCCCCTTCTCTAAAAGGATTTATCCCTGAATCTGAATCTGCATGAAAGGGAGATAAATCAGCAACATTAAAGGTGGAACTTACACTATACGTATCCGGGAGATCAATTTTGTAAGCATTATCATTGATCCTTTTGAAAACTTTGAATGGTCCGTCCCCCCGTGGGTCAAGTTTGGACTTTCACTGATTATTGAATCTCTCTTTCCTAAAGTGAACCCAAACCAAGTCTTCTTCCTTGAAAACAAGTTTCTTTCGTCCCTTGTTTGCTTGAATCATTGATTGGTTGTTTCTTTTGAGAATGTGAAGCCGAGCATCCTCATGTATTTTCTTCACAAGTTCAGCTTTCTCCTTTCCATCTAAGCTTACAAGTTCATTCATAGGTAAAGGAAGCAAATCTAAAGGAGTTAAGGGATTAAAACCATAAACAAGCTCAAAGGGTGAGAAAGAAGTAGAATAATGTATTGAACGGTTATATGCAAATTCAAAAAATGGAATACACTCAACCCAATTCTTTGAATATGTTTTAAACACAACTCTTAAAAGAGTTCCCAAAGTTCGATTCACTACTTCCGTTTGTCCATCTGTTTGAGGATGACAAGCGGTGGAAAATAACAGTTTTGTTCCCAATTTTCCCCACAATACTCGCCAAAAGTGACGTAAAAACTTCACATCTCGATCACTTACAATTGATTTTGGGATTCCATGAAGTCTTACTACTTCCCGAAAGAACAATCCAGCCACATGTGTTGCATCATCAGTTTTATTACAAGGAATGAAATGTGCCATTTTAGAAAATCGATCAACAACAACAAAAATTGAATCCTTTCCATTTTGTGTTCTTGGCATTCCTAGCACAAAATCCATAGAAATATCAGTCCACGGATGCGTTGGAACAGGCAAGGGTGTGTAAAGGCCGTGAGGTTTAACTCGTGATTTAGCCTTTCTACAAGTTACGCATCTATGACAAGTCCGTTCAACATCCCGTTTCATATGAGGCCAAAAGAAATGTTCCTTAAGTATGCTCAAAGTTTTTAAAACACCAAAATGTCCCATTAATCCTCCCCCATGAGACTCACGGATCAGCAACTGACGCAAAGAACAATTTGGAATGCATAACTTGTTTTCTCTAAACAAATAACCATCTTGAACATAAGATTTATCACAAGGCTTTTGTTCACAAGATGCAAATATTTCAGCAAAATCAGAATCACTCAAGTATAGTTCCTTAATATGATCAAATCCCATGAATTTAGCACTTAAGGTAGAGAGAAGAACGTACCTTCGTGATAAGGCATCAGCAACAACATTATCCTTACCTTGCTTGTACCGAATCACATAAGGAAACATCTCTATAAATTCAACCCAGCGAGCATGCCTTCGGTTCAAACTTCTTTGCCCCTTCAAATGTTTTAATGACTCATGATCCGTATGAATGATGAACTCTTTCGACCACAAGTAATGCTACCACGTCTCTAAGGCCCTAATTAAGGTATTGAGCTCCTTGTCATAAGTAGAGTAGTTCAATGCAGCCCCATTGAGTTTCTCACTAAAGTATGCAATTGGTTTCTTCTCTTGCATGAGCACAACACCTATACCAACACCCGAAGCATCACATTCGATTTCAAAGGCTTTAGAAAAATCACATCTCTTGTATGAACCCTTTGTTGTAGGTGGATCCTCCTTTGGTTTTGAAGGCTTTTCGACTGTTTTTGGAGAAGAATTCCACTTTGGTTTAGAGGTATTTGAATCATCACGCTTAACCACAGTCCGTCCTTTCTTAAATTGTCTCTCCACCTTGATAGCCATATGGACCACTTTCTCAAGTTCAACATAGTGATGAAGTTCCACTACATTGGCGATCTCTCGGTTGAGACAACATATGAACCGAGCCATGGTTGCCTCACGATCCTCCTCAATATTTGCTCGAATCATGGCCATCTCCATTTCTTTGTAGTATTCCTCTACCATTTTGAACCCTTGCCTCAAACTTTGCAACTTAAGGTCTAGGTCCCTATAGTAGTGAGGAGGTACGAACCTCTTCCTCATAACCACCTTCATCTCATCCCACGTTTCAATAGGGTACTCACCACTTCTTCGTCTACTTATCACCACTTGTTCCCACCATATAATAGCATAGTCCGTAAAGGATACGGCTGCAAGTTTTACCTTTTTCCCTTCCGGATAGTTGTGGCAGTCATAAATTAACTCCACCTTTCGTTCCAATTCAATGTAAGTTTCCGGGTCATTTTGTCCTTTGAAGGAAGGAATAGAAAGCTTGATAAATCCGAGGTTATTGACAATTACCCCTCTTCCTCTTCGTGGTTGTTGGTATCTTGGACTTCTATGATCTCTCCTTGAAGAGGCATTTGATGCAGCCTCATCCAAGTCATCTTCCTCATCATCAAATCCATCACGAGGATTGATACCCAAATCGGCTGGTCGTCGGTTTGGTCTCCTAGCCGGGAGAGGATTTTGTTGTAATTCAGTCAGTCGTTCATCATTTTGATCCAATCGATCTCGGATCTCACCAAATTATACGTTCAACCTATCAAATTGTTGTTGTATTGCACGGAGGACAAATTTAACGTCCATTGGAGGCTGTTCATTTAGTTCTTCCGTCATGTTTTAAACCTGTAAGAAAAATCGTTAGTAAAAATTACCTCACAACACTCCCTCACGTGTTTGCCCTCGTTTAGAGTCACTCATGCTCGTGTATCACTCAAAAATATGGTTTTTTCCCTCTTTTGTGCTCACAACTCAAGCCTTTTACCACTGTAGCGCCCGGAACGGTGGGCCACCACATCCCCCGCACCTAAACCCGAACCCACATATGAAATGAATTTCCATACATGAGCCCAAGTCTAAGCGAACGGGAACCTACACTCACGCGCTAGGCTAAGCGGGGCTACAACTCAAACAGAGCGCGCAAACAAACAATAAGAATGCGGAAGCAGCAACATAAGGATCGAAAAGGAGCTCTATACGAACATATACATCATATACAACGGCCTGACGGCCCAAAAATAGGTCAAGTATATACATCAAAAGTTCATAATCTCCGTAAGACATAATAAGAATTCAGATACAATTCATAAAAGTAATCAAAATGCAGCAGGTAAATATGCCGACTCGACCTAAACTCGAAAGTACGACACGACCGACGCACTTCCCCGCCTAGCTCGAGAACCCTGCAACTAAAGTGTTAACAGAAAGGGGTCAGTCAAAACTCGACTGAGTGAGGGGGGCTAACGCACACCAACACCATAAATACGTATAGAGCATAGCAAATAATCAAAAGGGGTCGATCATGAACCGAGCTGGGGTTTTTCATACCAAATCATTTTTAAAACATACATATAATACCAAGGAAATCCTAACTCGTTTCACAACCACCAAAGCATAAAAGAAACATAAACGTCCGGCGAGTACGAACCTCCTCAATTCCTCATACAAATCATAAATACATAAGAATTCATAAATTCATAACTCCTCAACGCCTTGGTGATCGGGAATCAAACCCTCTCCACCTATTTGGATTCTATATACATACGGGGTAGCTAACCCACGATATGCCTTCCCCAGTTATTCACCAAGGGCTCAAGGTAATAGCGTCTTCTCAACCTCCAAGAGTCGCACGCCACCACCTCAAATGGGATGTGTACAGGCTTAACCCGACGGCCCTTGCCGTACCGGGGGTCCTTACCCACAATCCCTGGGCCCGGATTCAAAAGAAACATGCCAATAACCCATCTTTCAGGGCACAACTCGCTGAATCATAAAGGAAACGTACAAAGGATTCAAAATCATAAGCTCATATATGCCCATACATATACCGTTTTCATAAATTCGTAAAGGGGATTCATAAAATCATAAACGTATCATAAGCATTCGTATTTAACCATATAATACATATATAGCCACATGCGGGATAGGAAATCAATAACATAAAGGCCATAGGTCACTTATCTAAAAGAAAAGATCCTAACCCTCACCTTGAAGTGGAAGCGGAGTGAAAATCGGACAAAAGAAGCAACCGGACACCTAAACCTCGGGCTCTTTAACTTCTTGAAGAGGCTCTGAAACAAAAGAACGCAAGACCCGAGACTTAGACTCAAATATGTACCACTTAGACGCTCGGAAATGCATATGTATGAAATGAATGCATATGAAATGCAAGAATGCATCATTTAGATCATTTAAATTCAAAACACGTACAAACCATATCAAATAAATTCATAAACATAGTTCCTAAAATATAACAAATAATTTAAATCATAAAATCGAATTTCATATATAAGAATTCATATCAAATCATAGGGCCATATTTAATTTAAAACCTCAAATTTAGATTAAAATAACAAATTAAAGCACATAAATTTCATTTAATTAAACATATAATATAATATATATATGTATTTATATATAATCATATATTACATGCATATATATATACACTCCAGTAGCACTTAAATTCATTAAATATATAACATATATAATATATATTACCTACATATATGTATACGAAATATATTATGCATATATACACTTCTGCATGAACATATATATATTACAATACACATATGCATGCATAACACTCGCACTAATTACATATATAAAATCAAAACACACCTCACGTACTCCATGCAAGAAGGCATGCACAACAATTAAAAATCCATGCATTCATCACATAATTACCATGCAAAGTATAAGAAAACAATTAAAACATGTCGGCTGCAGATTCATCTCCCCGCCCAGGGGAGACAGTTCAGACGCAGAAAAGAGGTAATTTCAGCCTTGTTATGCCCTGCTTCTCATACCAGATCTCAACCACAACAACAAGGCATGAAAAGGCAGCAAATATGGCAGCATATCAGCACAAAAACATCATCATACCAGCTGAAAACGAACAGCAACAGTTGGGGAAAGGAAATGGCACCAACTCATGCTTATAACTCAACAAAAACTCAAGTATATTAAAGGTATCTCACCCATATCACAACTACCACCCAAGTCAGCTATAATCAACAATAAATGAAGCACAAATGATCAATAATCCAGCTCCAATTCAAGCAAAACACCAAGGAATGAGATGAAATTCAAAAATGGCAATAAAACCTAACTATTCATGTCTTGAATCAAAACTATATCAAACATGGATGAAAATCAGAATTTCTTAGATTAAAATGACCACTTAATTAAGTACATATCAAATACAAGCTTACCCTTTGAAGAAGATGGAAGAAAATGGAGATTGGAGCTCAAAATCACCCTTGGGTGAACAGTTACGGGTTTGGGACAGCTGCTGCTCAAAAACTGATTTTTCCCTCTTTTCTCTGGTGTATAGAACGATATTAAGGCAGCAAAAAGTAATAAAGGACTGAGTTGGTGGAGTGTGGGTCCAGGTTTGAGGGCAATTGGCCAAGAAATGAGGGACTTATGTGCAAAATGGTGAAAGGTGGTCATATGAGCGCGAGACGAAGTTACGGGCTGATTTCGGTGTATCAAATGAGGTCGAAAAATTACATGGCCTGATCCATTGCACTCGAATCGTCGAAACGAGTTCAACGGAGGTGACGGAATTCGAATTCGAATTCCCGAGCTCAAGTTACACTACCCGGAACCCAAGGTGCGCTAAGTACATGTTAGCCTCCTTTAGGTTACCCCAACAAAACGAGTCCCGAAAAACCAACAAATAAACCCGAAAACATGTAACGAGCACATATTCAAGTACACGACTCATAAAACTCCAACATATTAAATCGGCACGAAATTTCGATCTCAATTCGAACACAAACGCATCTCATTTCATCAAATAGGCATATCAATTCAATAAATAAATTCAAATAAAACAAATAAAATAAAATAAAATATTAATTTATACGAATTAAACAAATAAAATTTTAAATAAAAGGTCATTTTGCAATTAAGTCCAAAACTTTGAAAAAGTATCAAATAAGTCCAAATCAACTTTTCGATTAAGTCCAAAAATAATTAAAATTGCACAATTAAGTCCTTAATTCATATAAATCACATAATTCACGAAATTAGCTTGTTCGGGAATTAAATTCACATATCATAAATTCATAAAATTCATATCATAATCACTTGAGGCAAATTTCGACATATAATTCAAATAATTCATATAAGAATTTCAAATAATAAAATATAAATCAATTAAATGCAACAATTAAAAATGAAATTAAAATAAATTAAATTGCGCACATACGTCATACCCGTACGGTCGCGGAGTCGGGGTGTCACAATCCTCCCCCCTTAAAAAGGACTTGCCCTCAAGTCCGACTCGAGTCCTCAAACAACTCCGGATAAAACCTTCTCATTTTCTCCTCGGTTTCCCAAGTCGATTCCTCGGATTTCTGATCCCTCCAAAGTACCCTGACCAAAGGAATCTGCCGGTTTCTCAAATCTTGCATCTTCCGATCCTGAATTGAAACCGGATGCTTTTCTATTGTTAAATCCGGCTCTAACTGAACCTCTTCAACTGGAAGGATAGTTGACTCATCGGGATAATACTTTCGGAGTTGAGAGATATGAAAAACATTATGTATCCCGGTCATACTCGGCGGTAAATCCAATCTGTACGCCGTTTCTCCGATTCTTTCCAAAATCTCAAACGGCCCAAGATAACGAGGACTAAGCTTTCCACCTTTACCTATACGAGTGAAGCCTTTTCTAGGAGACGCCTTCAAAAAGACTCTATCTCCGACTTCGAACTCTAAGGGCCTTCTTCTCTTATCGGCGTAACTCTTTTGACGGGCCTGAGCTGCTCTCATCCTTTGTCGAATCTTATGAACTTTCTCAATAGTATCGGCAATCTTTTCCTTAGACTCGGCTCTCTCGAGCTTATTCTCTTCGGTCCACCTCCAATCCTCAATGTCCCAAAATAGAGGAGACCTGCACTTTCTTCCATAAAGTGCCTCATACGGAGCCATCTTAATCGAACCCTGAAAGCTGTTGTTATAAGCAAACTCAACCAAAGGTAGGTGCTCATCCCACTTATCTTGGAAGTCCAAAGCACACGCTCTGAGCATATCCTTTAAGTACTGAATTAGTCTTTCAGATTGGCCGTCTGTCTGAGGATGCGAAGCTGTACTAAACTTGAGCTTAGTGCCCAAACACTTCTGAAGATTCTGCCAAAAGATCGAAGTAAACCGTGGATCCCGATCCGAAACAATACTAGCCGGAACTCCATGTAACCTTACAATCTCCCGAACGTACAATTCGGCTAGCTTAGGAACTTTCTCAGACATCCGAACCTTGAGGAAATGGGCAGACTTAGTTAATCTGTCGACAATTACCCATATTCCATCAAACCCTCCTTTAACTCTAGGCAAGCCGGACACGAAGTCCATCGTCACTTGCTCCCACTTCCACTCGGGAATAGGAAGTGGTTGGAGAGTTCCTCCCGGCTTCTGGTGCTCTGCCTTCACCTTTTGACAAGTTAGACACCGCTTCACGAAGTTCGCGACATCCCTTTTCATGCCATTCCACCAGAATTTCTCTTTCAGGTCCCGATACATCTTAGTACCTCCCGGATGAATCGAGTACCTCGAGCGATGTGCCTCCTCAAGTATAATCTTCTTGAGCTCTTCTGGAACACATATTCTTGCTTCAAACCTTAACAACCCGGAATCATCAAATCCAAACTTAGAATTCGGATCATCTTTAGAACGAGCTACCAACTTCTGAATCACGGCATCCGTAGCCTGAGCTTCTAACAACTGCTGTTTCAAATCCGGTATTACTGTAAGATTAGCCAACCAAGTTCCCGAAACCAAGATCTCTGAACCCAAACTTGAAGAACCTGCTTCCAAACTAGCCACACTCGCCTTTCTACTCAAGGCATCGGCAACCACGTTTGCTTTACCCGGATGGTACTGAATGGTGCAATCGTAGTCCTCTAATAACTCCATCCAACGCCTTTGTCTTACATTCAAATCTTTCTGAGAAAAGAGATACTTGAGGCTTTGGTGATCCGTAAACACCTCGAACGTGGCACCGTAGAGATGGTGTCGCCACTTCATCAAAGCAAACACAACGGCAGCTAATTCAAGATCGTGGGTAGGGTAATTCTTCTCATGCTCCTTCAATTTCCTCGAAGCATAAGCTACCACTCTACCGTGTTGCATCAAAACACAACCAAGACCCTCTTTCGAAGCATCTGTATAAACTGCATAACACTCGGTACCCTCGGGTAGGGTAAGAACTGGTGCCGAAGTCAATTTCACCTTCAACGTTTGAAAACTCGCCTCACACTTATCATCCCATTCAAATTTCACTTCCTTCTTAGTCAGATGAGTCAACGGGGCGGCGATTTTTGAAAAATCCTTAACAAACCTACGGTAGTAACCGGCCAACCCAAGAAAACTTCGGATCTCTGGGACATTTCTCGGTCTCTCCCAACGAAGCACGGACTCAACCTTAGATGGGTCAACTTCAATCCCATCACCTGAAATTATATGTCCCAAAAACATAACTCGGTCGATCCAGAATTCGCACTTGCTGAACTTTGCATACAACTTATGTTCCCTCAAAGTTTCCAAGACGATCCGTAGATGTTGGGCATGTTCTTCAGCCGACCGTGAATACACCAGAATGTCGTCTATAAAGATCACCACGAACTTGTCAAGAAAAGGCCTGAACACTCGGTGCATCATGTCCATAAAAACGGCTGGAGCGTTGGTTAATCCAAATGGCATGACAACGAATTCAAAGTGCCCATATCTTGTGTTAAAACCAGTCTTCGGAATATCTTCCTCCCTAATCCGCAGCTGATAATAACCTTGCCTCAAATCTTACTTGGAGTAGATTTTCGAGCCTTGCAGAATATCAAATAACTCCTCGATGTGAGGCAAAGGGTATTTGTTCTTCACGGTCATCCTATTCAACTCACGGTAGTCTATACACATTCGTAGCATTCCATCCTTCTTCTTTACAAATAGAACGGGAGCACCCCACGGAGAAATGCTCGGACGAATGTAACCGCAAGCTAGTAGCTCATCAAGCTGCGTCTTTAACTCCTTTAACTCTGCGGGAGCCATTCTGTAGGGCGTCTTTGAAAAAGGCTCTGCTCCGGGATAAAGGTCGATTACGAATTCGATGTCCCTATCGGGTGGCAAAGAACCCAATATCTCAGGGAATACATCGGCATACTCCCGCACGACCTCCGTCTCCTCAAGTTTAGCCTGATCCTTCGGTCTATTCAAAAGATAGGCCACGAACCCTGTCGCACCGTCCCGGACCAGTTTACTCGCCTCAACAAAAGAAATAAGTGGGCTTGACTTCACCTTCTCGCCCTTAAACACCACTGAACCAAAAGAAACCTTCTTCTCTCGACAATCCATCTGAGCCCCATGTTCAGACAACCAATCCATTCCTAGGATTACGTCATACCTCTTTATCGGCATCTCAATCAAATCGGCGAGGAAAACCCTATCTTCAAAACTCACTGGACAACCCCGATAAATCCTGCAAGTAACAAGACTACCGCCAAGAGGCGAACTAACCACATAATCATGCACACAGAGGGTAACAGGCAAGCACAACGAAGAAGCAAGATCCCGAGAAATAAAGGAATGAGATGCCCCGGGATCAAATAATGCATGAAATGTAGTGCCATGAATGCTTACGGTACCTTCAATCACGGCATTAGGATCAAGATCTGCAGCTTCCTCTTCCTCGGCCCCGAGTGCATAAGCTCTAGCCTGAATTGCGGGCCTCTGATTGTTCCCCGCTGCCTGTCCTGGCCTTTTGTTCGGGCATTGATTAAGCATGTGATCCGGCGAGCCACAACCGTAGCACCTCTTGTGAAGTTTAAAGCAATTTTCAACGTGATGATTACCCTTGCAATATTTGCATTGGACTAGAGGCGGTGCCGGTAATGCTAGAGGTTGAGTCTTTTGTCCTGTTGGCTTGAATTGCTTATTTTGAGGCTTTGCCGGTGCAAAAGCTTGGTAAGCTGGCCTCTTTCCATATTTGTTCTGACCTCCCGAGCTAGAACCCTGTATGGCCTGAAAAGTCCTTCTCCTCCTAGCAACCACTCGATCCTCCACTTTCAAAGCCTTCTCGGTGACTAACGCCCAAGTGTCGGTATCAACCGCTTCGAGTGCATCCTTCATATCTTCTCTTAAACCTCGAAGAAACTTCAAAGCCTTGTGGCGGTCATCATTGGCAATGTTGGGAGCATATCTTGACAAACGGTCGAACTCATCAATATATTCGGTGACCGTCTTCTCACCTTGTTTCAAGTCCATGAACTCTTGGAGTCTTCGGTCCCGAGCGGCGATTGGGATGTACTTGTTGCGAAACTCTCGAGTGAATGTTTCCCAATTAATCTCATCACCTGAGGCATCCAAACGGGCTCGGATGCTAGTCCACCAACTATAAGCCTGACCTTGCACCATTGTGAGGGTACACCTTGCCTTCTCAACCGATTCACACGGTATCAATTCCCAAATTCTCTCTATTTGAATTAGCCACTCCTCGGCTTGAATATCGTTCCCACCTTCAAACTTGGGGGGGTTCTGATTCCTGAACTCCCGTAGAATGTGAGTGACTTGTCCTCCTTCTTGATTGACAACCGGAGGTGTATTCTGGCGATACCGAGTATCCAAATATGCACATAACCTTGCCATAAATCCCTCAGGTTCCATGTTGTTCTCGGCTTGTGGGGAACGATCCCGGTGATGTCTATGGCCCGGAGACCTGTCACGATGATGATCTCTTCTCGGAGGCATCCTACAAAATTCAAAGAATTCCAATATACATGCGTGCGGTTAGTTCATGATCATGTGCACAATTCATAGAAATTCAAGTAAATGAGACACATAAATGCACATAACCACATTGTCCTAATCCGAACGACCTAGACAAACCCAACACAACTCTAGAGCTTCGGTTTTGCAACCGAGAGCTCTGATACCACTTTAAGATGTAGCGCCCGGAACGGTGGGCCACCACATCCCCCGCACCTAAACCCGAACCCACATATGAAATGAATTTCCATACATGAGCCCAAGTCTAAGCGAACGGGAACCTACACTCACGCGCTAGGCTAAGCGGGGCTACAACTCAAACAGAGCGCGCAAACAAACAATAAGAATGCGGAAGCAGCAACATAAGGATCGAAAAGGAGCTCTATACGAACATATACATCATATACAACGGCCTGACGGCCCAAAAATAGGTCAAGTATATACATCAAAAGTTCATAATCTCCGTAAGACATAATAAGAATTCAGATACAATTCATAAAAGTAATCAAAATGCAGCAGGTAAATATGCCGACTCGACCTAAACTCGAAAGTACGACACGACCGACGCACTTCCCCGCCTAGCTCGAGAACCCTGCAACTAAAGTGTTAACAGAAAGGGGTCAGTCAAAACTCGACTGAGTGAGGGGGGCTAACGCACACCCACACCATAAATACGTATAGAGCATAGCAAATAATCAAAAGGGGTCGATCATGAACCGAGCTGGGGTTTTTCATACCAAATCATTTTTAAAACATACATATAATACCAAGGAAATCCTAACTCGTTTCACAACCACCAAAGCATAAAAGAAACATAAACGTCCGGCGAGTACGAACCTCCTCAACTCCTCATACAAATCATAAATACATAAGAATTCATAAATTCATAACTCCTCAACGCCTTGGTGATCGGGAATCAAACCCTCTCCACCTATTTGGATTCTATATACATACGGGGTAGCTAACCCACGATATGCCTTCCCCGGTTATTCACCAAGGGCTCAAGGTAATAGCGTCTTCTCAACCTCCAAGAGTCGCACGCCACCACCTCAAATGGGATGTGTACAGGCTTAACCCGACGGCCCTTGCCGTACCGGGGGTCCTTACCCACAATCCCTGGGCCCGGATTCAAAAGAAACATGCCAATAACCCATCTTTCAGGGCACAACTCGCTAAATCATAAAGGAAACGTACAAAGGATTCAAAATCATAAGCTCATATATGCCCATACATATACCGTTTTCATAAATTCGTAAAGGGGATTCATAAAATCATAAACGTATCATAAGCATTCGTATTTAACCATATAATACATATATAGCCACATGCGGGATAGGAAATCAATAACATAAAGGCCATAGGTCACTTATCTAAAAGAAAAGATCCTAACCCTCACCTTGAAGTGGAAGCGGAGTGAAAATCGGACAAAAGAAGCAACCGGACACCTAAACCTCGGGCTCTTTAACTTCTTGAAGAGGCTCTGAAACAAAAGAACGCAAGACCCGAGACTTAGACTCAAATATGTACCACTTAGACGCTCGGAAATGCATATGTATGAAATGAATGCATATGAAATGCAAGAATGCATCATTTAGATCATTTAAATTCAAAACACGTACAAACCATATCAAATAAATTCATAAACATAGTTCCTAAAATATAACAAATAATTTAAATCATAAAATCGAATTTCATATATAAGAATTCATATCAAATCATAGGGCCATATTTAATTTAAAACCTCAAATTTAGATTAAAATAACAAATTAAAGCACATAAATTTCATTTAATTAAACATATAATATAATATATATATGTATTTATATATAATCATATATTACATGCATATATATATACACTCCAGTAGCACTTAAATTCATTAAATATATAACATATATAATATATATTACCTACATATATGTATACGAAATATATTATGCATATATACACTTCTGCATGAACATATATATATTACAATACACATATGCATGCATAACACTCGCACTAATTACATATATAAAATCAAAACACACCTCACGTACTCCATGCAAGAAGGCATGCACAACAATTAAAAATCCATGCATTCATCACATAATTACCATGCAAAGTATAAGAAAACAATTAAAACATGTCGGCTGCAGATTCATCTCCCCGCCCAGGGGAGACAGTTCAGACGCAGAAAAGAGGTAATTTCAGCCCTGTTATGCCCTGCTTCTCATACCAGATCTCAACCACAACAACAAGGCATGAAAAGGCAGCAAATATGGCAGCATATCAGCACAAAAACATCATCATACCAGCTGAAAACGAACAGCAACAGTTGGGGAAAGGAAATGGCACCAACTCATGCTTATAACTCAACAAAAACTCAAGTATATTAAAGGTATCTCACCCATATCACAACTACCACCCAAGTCAGCTATAATCAACAATAAATGAAGCACAAATGATCAATAATCCAGCTCCAATTCAAGCAAAACACCAAGGAATGAGATGAAATTCAAAAATGGCAATAAAACCTAACTATTCATGTCTTGAATCAAAACTATATCAAACATGGATGAAAATCAGAATTTCTTAGATTAAAATGACCACTTAATTAAGTACATATCAAATACAAGCTTACCCTTTGAAGAAGATGGAAGAAAATGGAGATTGGAGCTCAAAATCACCCTTGGGTGAACAGTTACGGGTTTGGGACAGCTGCTGCTCAAAAACTGATTTTTCCCTCTTTTCTCTGGTGTATAGAACGATATTAAGGCAGCAAAAAGTAATAAAGGACTGAGTTGGTGGAGTGTGGGTCCAGGTTTGAGGGCAATTGGCCAAGAAATGAGGGACTTATGTGCAAAATGGTGAAAGGTGGTCATATGAGCGCGAGACGAAGTTACGGGCTGATTTCGGTGTATCAAATGAGGTCGAAAAATTACATGGCCTGATCCATTGCACTCGAATCGTCGAAACGAGTTCAACGGAGGTGACGGAATTCGAATTCGAATTCCCGAGCTCAAGTTACACTACCCGGAACCCAAGGTGCGCTAAGTACATGTTAGCCTCCTTTAGGTTACCCCAACAAAACGAGTCCCGAAAAACCAACAAATAAACCCGAAAACATGTAACGAGCACATATTCAAGTACACGACTCATAAAACTCCAACATATTAAATCGGCACGAAATTTCGATCTCAATTCGAACACAAACGCATCTCATTTCATCAAATAGGCATATCAATTCAATAAATAAATTCAAATAAAACAAATAAAATAAAATAAAATATTAATTTATATGAATTAAACAAATAAAATTTTAAATAAAAGGTCATTTTGCAATTAAGTCCAAAACTTTGAAAAAGTATCAAATAAGTCCAAATCAACTTTTCGATTAAGTCCAAAAATAATTAAAATTGCACAATTAAGTCCTTAATTCATATAAATCACATAATTCACGAAATTAGCTTGTTCGGGAATTAAATTCACATATCATAAATTCATAAAATTCATATCATAATCACTTGAGGCAAATTTCGACATATAATTCAAATAATTCATATAAGAATTTCAAATAATAAAATATAAATCAATTAAATGCAACAATTAAAAATGAAATTAAAATAAATTAAATTGCGCACATACGTCATACCCGTACGGTCGCGGAGTCGGGGTGTCACAACCACTCTTTTCTCTCAATTCTTGAAGAAAGACACAAGAAATTTCAGATCCCCCCACCAAATAATCCCTTAAGATGAATGAATCAATAAGGGCGCTAAAAATATCACAAACGAACTGTTACAATTAAAAAGATACAAACAAACAAATCCACATGACTTATGATTTGAGATTACAAAGAAAATGACTGAAAAAATGCTGCTCTTTCTTTTTTTTTTTTTTTTTTGCCTTTATCGATTTTTTTGCAACAATATAACAATAATGAAAAGAAATTATACAAAAGATAAAAGATACGAATACGTAACCTTGGATGGAAACCTAAGCTCTAGATACCAAATGATACGAACTCCACGTACTTGCCGTGAAACCCTATATCAATACTTGGAGTTCTTGAATCTGATCCTCCAATTCAAGGTTGAAAATAAGAGGAGTATGACCCGTTTGCTATAATGAGCAGAGAACCAACACTATCAGATTGTAAGTAACGCACCCCGTCGACTATAAGGAGTCGAGAAATAACGTTATCCGGGAAAAGGGTTTGAAACCCTAATGTCGTTCAGCAAAGAACTTGAGAGAAAATCTCACTTGAATGAAAATTCAATAATTTTACTTCTTGATTGAAAGAAAAACAAGTTACAATGCTGAATATAAAGATGCATGCATGGAATCCTAAGAGACACTAGAATACTAAAGGACACAAGCTATTCCCGCCACTTGCCATGAAGGCTTACAAAAGTGGGCTTAAATAAACTAATATGCAGCTAAATAATGATAAAATAAAGGCCCAAATAATACTATAATAGGCTTAGGGCCGAATTACATCATTTCCACACTTTTCGCTTTAGGAATTGGACATAAAAACATTGAAGTATTCTGAATTTGGTTCAGCAGCCCATCTTGAAGGTTGGAGTCCAGTTTGAGCAAATTGGTTTAAGAGATTTTCAACTTCCTCTTGGATAATTTTGGCCCGAGCTCTTGTAATTGGACCACCATAACTTTGTTCCTTTTGTTTGCTATCTTCTTGAGCTGTGGATCGGTCCAGTTCTTTATTTGGGACAAGATATGGCCACGGTTCATCATGATTCACATCATATATAGGGTTATTTAACTAAGTAGTAGAGAAACCCACCTGTACACCTCTTACCGAACAATACCATGAAGAAAAGGGGGACTCGAAAATGTCCTATGAACCCGGCAAGTCTCCGCCCTGGAAAAAATTGTACAAAGGACAATGTAATGTGTTCGTGAGACTCAAGACTCCAAATGAACCATATATGACGCACGACATGCAATGAACATGATATGAATGTATAAGAGATGATGTTATGTCATGAACATGTTCATGTGCACGATTAATGCATCTAGAGCATATAGACAAGTCATTCATTCGTTCAAGGAAGTGTTCATATTCATTATGTTCATAACTTTCACATTTCATACCAAATCATTTCAAGAATTTCACATAACGATCATAGCACGTACTATATCACGTTTACAATTAATGAATAGACAAATAAATACATTCACATCAAGATCAGAATTTAGATGAGAACATGGAATAGGTAATTATACTTAATATATAATAAACATATATACATATATATATATATATATATATATATATATATATACGTACATTATCATGCATGCATTAACAACAATTAAATAAATCAACTAAATTACATGCATGTAATTAGGTAACAATTTAAACATGCATGCATACTTAAATATATATATAAATACACCTACTGTATACATGCACACACAGGCACTAATACACAATATAATCATGCACAATCAATAAATCATATGCATGCATATATGTATAACACAAACACATACTCTGCATGTATGCATATATATATAATAAACACACTTCAATTGCATGCAAAAGACCAAAGAAACCATGCACAAAACTCAGACACAAAGAAGGAAGACAAGAAGAGGCAGCTTCTGCACAGAGGCTACCCGGCAGGGCCTTTTCATGGCCAAAATCTCCCCGCTCGGGGAGATCCATTCCAAGCGCAAAGTAGCAGTGAAAACGAAGCTCTCCCCTGTTTAAATTGCATGAACACACGGCAGCAGGTAGCAGAAATTTAAACCAAAAGACGCAGCAGCAAACTACGCCAAAAACTCCCACAATTCACTGAAAATTAACAGCAACTGAGCAACGAAATAAGTAGCAGCTGACAACAACAATTCACAGCAGAAACAGGGAACAAACAGAAGGAAAACGGGGCAACAACCATTCCATTTCTCACGCAACAAGATCAGGTATTTATATCCAGCAAACAAGGCGAAAAGGAGCAGCAATTGACAACAATTTCAATCCTAAAATGCAGCAGCAGCAATTCATGTCGTGAGGGAGGAAAAGAAATCAAGTTTCACCCAATTCTTTCAAGTTCCATCAATGGCATCACACTTGATTCTTAATTACCACAAAATACAAACTCATAAATGAAATATGGAAGTTAAGATCATCACTTTAAAGCTTTAAAATCAATAAAAGCATCAAGTATTCCATGAGATCAAGAATTTATGTTAAAACCTAACTATTCACTCATGCCTTCAAATCTCCATGGATTCAAGCTCAAAATTAGGGATGTATGGTTCAAAATTATCATAAATGAATGTATATTATAACTCTAAGCTTACCTTGTGGATTGAATGAAGTTTGGAAGAGATTTGAGCCATGAATCTCCAAGTATGGAAATGGTTATGGGAAAACTGGAGAGCAGAGGATTTTTTCTGAATTTTCTCTATGTGTGGAGGGTTGGTTCGGTTCGGGATGATTAAGGGCTGTTAGAGGGTTAAGTTAGGGTTCCAAGGAATCAAACCATGGTAAATTTGGTCAAGGTTTGTGAAAGTTATGGCCATTTTAGTGAGATGTGGCAATTTTGACGAACGTAGCACATTTCGGTTGAATTTCGGAGGTTCAAATAATCTTGGAAAAATATGGGGCTAAGTTCATTAAACTTGAATTTTCGTTACGAGTTCAACGAAGTTTATGGAACTCGATTCCGAGTTCCCGAGCTCAAGATATCACATACGAAACTAAGGGTGCGCTAATTGCTCGTTAGCCCCCGATTTGGATTCCAAGAACAAAATAAAATCTAAACTAATACAAATGAACCCGAAAACATGACATGAGCATATATTCATATTCATGACACGTATATCTCCGACATATTAAATTTTCAGGAAATTTCGATATCAAATCATATAAAAACAAAGCGCGTTTATAACACTCATGAGCCATGCATTTATAAATCCATAATATTCCATAATAAAGAACAAAATTTAAACTCATTTTTAAATGTAAACCAAGGTGCGTGAATTAAATATACACTAAATCAAAATACGTGAATTAAATTTACATTCAATATTAATAAACTTAAAATGTAAATTTCAACGAATTAACATAAACTTAATATTAATTAACTTAAGATATGATTAATTAACATTTTAACATTTAAAATTAAAATATATAAAACACTTATAAACAATTAATTCGCACAAATTGATAAACATATACGTCATGCTATACGACTGAAAAACTAGGGCGTTACAAAAACGGTCGCGGCCGCTACTCCAAAACAACGTAGGGGAGGTCGCGGTCGCGACCTGAAGCCTGCACAGCTGCACAACTCGAAACAAGGCCAAAAACGGGTCGCGGCCACTACCCAAAATGAACTAAAATCGATCGCGGCCGCGACCCCCTACGACAGCTGCGGGAAAACAGAGTTTCAAGCCAAAAACACCACCAAAACTCACATGAATTCATGCCAAATCCAAGTTAACACATAATAGGATGAAAATACATCAAGAAGTCATCAAATTCATGCAATATCCAAACCTAAACATGAAGCTACCCAAGATCAAAGGCAAGAGATGTTCATATATACATATTCATACCAAAACTTCAAAAATCCAAAATGAAAGCTAATGATCCCTTGATTTTCATGCAAAATCCTTCCATACAAATACTATATGATGCATTAAGATCTAATAGGTTGCATAAAATCCAATAAATCCCCAAGAGATCACCTAAACTCATCCAAAACATGTTAAACCCTTACTATTCACTACATTCTCCATAACATGCTCATATCACCACCAAATTCAGTAAAATTGGAGTCTAAAAAAATAAGAGAAGATGGAGAAACAAATTCCAAGCTTACCTTTCGAATTTGGTGCGATTTGGTGCGAATTTGAGCTCAAATGGGTGAAAGGTGAATAGTAAAAATTGGCTTCTCCTTGTATCTCGATTTTTGGCAGCTATTTCTCTCTTTTCTTCAAGTGTGGAACGACATTAGGGGCTTATGACTGAAAGAGGATTATGTTAGGGGTATATGGGACCAAGCCATGCATTATTTAGTCAATTATATCAAAAGTTATGGATAAAAGAGTGAGCAAAGTTCTAAAATGGCACACGAGGCTTATTTCGGTCAAAATTCGAGGATCCAAAAAGGCTTAGAAAAATATAAGCCTAGCTTATTGAACCTGAATCGTCGATACGAGTTCAACGGTGGTGTCAGAATTCGAATCCGAATTCCCGAGCTCAAGTTATGCTTGTCGGAACCCAAGGCACGCTAAATGCTCTTTAGCCTCCTTTAGGTCCCGTCTCCAAAATAAAAACAAAAGACAAGCCAAACAAATTCCAAATCATAAAACGAGCATGAAATCAGGTTCATAACGCACATAATTCACATATATCAAAAATTCGCAAGAAACAGAATTAAATTCGGACGCAAATAGAGCAAATATACAAAGTATAAAACTTAAACGTTAAAATAAAATCTCAAGTTCATACTTAAAGAAATAATTCAAATATTCAGGAAGCAGTTAATAAATATCAGGTAATCACCTGATACCTGAAAGTCCGATCGGTCGGGATGTTACAGACCTCCCTCCTTCAAAAGGACCTGTCCTTAGGTCCGAAGCGAGGTCTTGAAAAGCTCCGGGTACGATTGTCTCATTTTCTCCTCGGTTTCCCAAGTGGCTTCTTCAGATTTCTGATCATGCCACAAGACTTTTACCAAGGGAATTTGCCAGTTTCTTAATTCTTGCATCTTCCGGTCTAAGACTTTAACCGGGTACCTCTTAATTGTCAAATCTAGTTGCACCTCTTTGACTAGAATTATAGAAGACTTATTGGGATAATGTTTCCGAAGCTGAGAAACATGAAAAACATTGTGTATCCCGGTCAAACTCGGTGGTAAGTCAAGTCGGTAGGCTACTTCCCCAACTTGTTCAAGAATTACAAAGGGGCCTAAGTAGTGCGGGTTAAGCTTCCCGCCTTTACCAATCCGAGCAAACCCTTTCCTAGGAGATGCTTTTAGAAAACCTTATCTCCCACCTCAAACTCCAAGGGTCGTCTTCTCTTGTCCGCATAACTTTTCTGTCGGTCCTGAGCCGCTTTTAACCTTTGCTGAATCACTTTTACTTTCTCGATGGTACTCTGAATCTCCACTGGTTTCTTGGCTCTGTCGAGCTTACCATCCTTAGTCCATCTCCATTCATCAATATCCCAAAATAAGGTGATCAACACTTCCTTCCATATAATGCCTCATATGGAGCCATACCAATCGATGTCTGAAAGTTGTTATTATAAGCGAACTCGACCAAGTCCAAATGCTCATCCCACGAGTCTTGATAATCTAAGGCACAAGCACGAAGCATGTCCACAAGATACTTTATTAACCTCTCGGATTTACCATCCGTTTGTGGGTGAGATGTGGTACTAAATTGAAGCTTCGTTCCCATACATTTCTGTAATTCCTGCCAGAAACTCGTTATAAACCTTGGATCCCTATCTAAAACAATACTGACCGGTGCCCCATATAATCTCACAATTTCTTTTCGGTACAACTTGGCTAACTTAGGCACTTTATCGGACATCCGGACCTTAAGCAAATGAGCCGACTTCGAAAACCGATCAATTATGACCCAAATTCCATCGAAACCACCTTTGGTCCTTGGCTAGCCAGACACGAAGTCCATCGTCACTTGCTCCCACTTCCATTCGGGAATTGAAAGTGGTTGGAGAGTTCCTCCCGGTTTCTGGTGTTCGGCTTTCACCACTTGGCATGTCTGACTCGTTCTTACAAAATTGGCAACATCTCTTTTCATGTCGTTCCACCAATACAAAGCCCTTAAATCTGTATACATCTTGGTAGTATCGGGTTGTACTGTACAGGCTAACTTATGTGCCTCATCTAACACCAATTGCTTAAGTTCTTCCGGAACACAAACCCGAGCCTTAAACCGAAATAATCCCAAATCATGAAACCCAAATTTTATCTCCGGATCAATTCTTGCCTTAGCCATTAATCTCTGAATTTCCAAATCATTAGATTGAGCTTCAAACAATCTCTATTTCAAATCTGGTTGTACTGAAATATTTGCCAAACGAGCCTCTGAAACCATAAATACCGAACTCCGTTTACTAGAACCTGTTTCCATACTTGAAATGTAACAGCCCAAAACAGGGCCTGGATGAAAACAGTAAGTTAAGGGCATTGGTAAAGCATTTATAGACCGTGATCCAAGTTTTTTAATCATCATGCATTGCATTCTTACATGAACTTTGTGCTCGTATATGATCTGACATGTTTTAAGGGGGAATTCTTGACCTTTGATACAGTTTACTATTCATATCCCGAGCCTACCTTGTTCATATTGCTACTCGAACCCTAGAGGTTCATCACACATGTTTCTCTATCGTTTGAACTTGTTTCCCGAGCTCAGAGAGTCTTTCTTGAACCATAAGGGTATTTTTGGAACTTACCGATCAAAGTTACTATTCATCCAAAAATGAGCTTTTGACTCTGATACCTTTCCTACCCAAGTTTACAGTCGAATCGATCCTTGAGTCGAGACGAGTCTTTTGAAATCATTCTTGGCTTGGAAATCTATTCTGGAACTTTGTTTTACTGAAAATGTTTTCGAAAACCCTAGTTCACTATTTCTTCTACGAACGGTTTTCATTCGGAAAATGTTTTCTCTTCGGATTTGCACTACTTGAGCTAATTCAAGATTTTTGAGATGTTTTAGAACTCTTGATTCAAACCCTAGCTTGAAATTTTGAAGCGTACGTTCGTACGTAAGAATTCACTATTCACTCTACGTTTTCAACTTTTTAACGGTAAAACGTTTTATAGTCGATTTTGGACTCAAAACACTTCTCGATTTATTTCTTGAATTTTGGGAACAATCCGGACTTGAAAATCATTCCAGGAAGTCGTTTTTCACTCGTGTTTACTTTCGAGCTCAAAACTTTTATTCACTAAAACTAATGTATCTTTCAAACGGTAAATCCGATTTCGACGAATGAATATGCATTTAAAAGCTAATTTTTGCCCGGACGGAACGGTTACACTTCCAGCCACTTATCCTCGAGTCTTGGCCACAAAATTATAGAAATACCCCCCAACAGTCCCATTTTTACCTTCATAATGCCTAAAGCTTCTAGAAGTTGCAAGTGGATGAACTCTTGTTTTGCTCCCCTACCCTTAAGCCATCTTTCTTTGCAAGGTGAGGGGCTTCTTCACAACTATAAATAACCCTCTCATGCCATTAGAATCCTTGCTCAAAGTCTTGTGTTGACAAGCACTCCTCTCTCCCTCCTTTCCCCCTTGGCCGTCGGCCTCCCCTCCCCTTTGCTAGGTTAGTTGCTTTATTTTTATGTTATGTTTAGTTAGTTTATGTTTTTATGTTATGGTATGTTTATATTATGTTTAGGTTGGGTCTTAGGGTCTTCCCTAAGCCATATAGGATTTTATTTTATGCATTTATTATATAGTTTTCATGATATGTTTGAATAGTTGTTTATATGTTTTATTTGTTTAGTATATGCTTGAATATGTTATGAATTGCCCTAGTATATGCTATGATCATGTGCTATGATTGTTATATTATGAGAATTGATGCATGATTATGGAATTTGAATTATGTTCATGCATACTAGTTAATGGAATAGTGAAGTACAATTTATTATGTCACAACTTGTTACATGTTGATATATTAAATTGTTACATGTTACATGCCTAAAGGTATATGATATGATATGATATATGTTGTGACATGTTGTCACATTGTTATATGATTCTTGAATTATAAATTGAGCTTATGGTATGATATGGATTAATGGATTAGTGCCTTGATCATATGTTATACACTTTAATAGTGTCACATGTTATAACCTAAGATAGAATAGTGTTTCATAACTTGATCTTATGCCTTAATTGGATCTCTTAACCATAGGTTATACCTTTAACCTAGATCACACTTGATTATTAACATAAACTTGAAACTATAGGTTATAATCAAGATCATAATTTAATTAGGGTGTGTGTGTGTGTGCATGTCGTGCGTGTGTCTGTGTTCGTGCATGGTGTGTGTGGGTGTGTGTATAGTAAGGGTTTGACCCGACCCTTTGACCCGACATGTGAATAGTAATCATGAATAGTAATCTGGAATAGTAATCTTGAATAGTACTTTTGAATAGTGCTTTTGAATAGTAAAAGTGAAATAAAACTTGTGCTTTCTTAATAGATATTTGCACCTAGGGTTTCCATATCCAGGGTCTAAAATGTGTTTTCAAAATGAGTTTTCTTTCGTGGACTTGTTTCTTAACCTAAGGTTTACGATAGGATTCATAATTTGACTAAAGCTTACTCGGTTATAGTAAGATCATAGTATCACGTTGTGAGTAACTCACTTTAACGTATTCCTTTGTGTGTTACCTTTCTTGAATACCTTAAATGGTATTACTCTCTTGTGTTACATGTTCTTTATATGTTACTTGTTCATTGTTTCATTCATTTCATATGCATCTTGGTTTGTAGTGGGTCTTAGTTCTTAAGCTCACTCTAGTACACCACCTACAGGAGTTAAAGTTGAGCATTGGGATCCCCAGGGCACCGCATAATCTGTTTACCTACCTTTTGTTACTATAGGTGAGGTGAAGTTATAAATGTTTTCCAACTGGAACCACGATTATACTATCGTATCATATGTTTTGAAATTCAAAGCTAAACCTCGTTTTGAACTATCCCTTTTATCGGGACATTCTTTTGAAAGGATCATTCATACTTTAATAGTATACCTTGATCTACAGCACATGTTTTCCAAAGTTTTGCATTCTTGTTCAAAGACAGTTACATGATCTGCATATGTTTTCAAAGTACAGTTTCATATGTTTTACAGACAGAATCATATGTTTTACAGACAGAATCATATGTTTTACAGACAACATCATATGTTACAGTTACAGTTTCACATGTTATAGTTAGCGTACTGGAGTGGTACTCTGGTCACTGCTACTCTTAAATGCAAGCATACAGTTTACAGTTTGGGCCCGGCGGTTATGTGTGGAGGTGATGTTCGGGAGGTGTGCGCCAACGACATCACTAATACCGGCCGCCACACTTAGACAATTGACACCGACTTTTAACAGGAGGTTTGTTAAGTCAGGACAATCTGTCTGGGAACGGACAGCAAATCTGTTCCCATTACATGTTTACAGGTCGCCTAGGGCTAGCTACCCGAAGTGACAACCGGTGGTGGATGGTGCATGTTTGTATACGTTGGTAAGAGTTGTTGTTGACCTTGGTCCGATAGTCTACTGTGTGCGGAGTTGTTGTTGACCTTGGTCCGATGCTCTACTATATGTGGGGTTATTGTTGATCTTGGTCCGATACTCTACTATACGTGGAATTATTGTTGATCCTGGTCCGATGCTCTACCAAGTCATGTTTTTCTGGAGTAAGGATGGAGGAGCCTAGCTTGCGGGCAAAATTCTGTTTCATAAAGGATGGTTCATACCTGGAAAAGTTCACTTTACCCTTATCCCGTTTTATGAAAGAACTATGAACCATCAACACCATATCTGTGCGCGTGTGCTAGCATTCATGAAAATGTTTTAAAACGTGCATTCTTTTACAGCATCACATTCAAAGAGTTTTATCAACCGAACTTGTTTCAAGTTCTGCTTTAAAGCCTTGCATTTAACAGTTCTGAACTTTACTTCAAATTCTTTATCACTCAGTACTTTCTTTTAAGAATTCCCTCACTCAGTCCTTTTGACTAATACCTCTCCCGTTTTCTTGCCTCGTGGTTTCAGGTCTTGCAGCCGCAGTCTAGAGTTATCTTGAAGCTCTAGATTGTCATTTTTGTTTCAGTCAGGACTTAGTATTACTTTCTTTTGTGTCCTGCATATGTTCTTTTGTGTCCTGTATATGTTTTATGGCTGCATCACTTCATGTTTCTGAATACTTGAGTATCTTTGTTATAGTCTTTCTGCTACTCTGTTACCGATATTTTGAACTCTGCTATATCGGTATTTATATGCGAATATGTTACATGTTCTGATATGCCGAGTCTCTCTTACACGATCGATATGTTCTTGCTTGTTACATGCCATCACGCACATGCTTTTGAAAAGTTTTAAAATACTCTGATTTTCCGCTGCATAGCCACATCGTTGTACATGTATAGTTCTGAGATAGATAGCCATTCGCTGGAGTATTTCTTGAGTGATGGCTCACACCATTACTTGAGAGGTGCTTCAGTGCGGGGGTTGAGATGCCGCTCTCCTCTTGTTCCAGTACGGGTGGGGGCGTTACAGCCTGAGGTGGTATCAGAGCATCGGGTTAAGTAAGAAGAGACTTAACCTAGATTGCTCTCATGTTGCATCATGGGTTGTTCATGCATTGCATCCAGGATCATTCTCATATTGCATCGAGACAGGATATTTGGGGATTGCATGGTTCTGTTATTTGGATTTCATATCTGTGGTATCTTCTGTATAGCTATGGCAGTTCAGCCGCACCAGGATCCTAATCAGCAGATGGATGAGGCTTTCTTTGAGCAGTTTGAGGCCCTGCGTACTGTGGCAGTTTCTCGCCGTGGACGCACTCGTTTCTACACCTAGCGTAGGTCTAGGAACAGTGGCAGGCCTGGGTATTCCTATCCTAACAGAGTTGTGCACTATCTCGAGTCTGAGAGAGATGGTTACTTTCAGGAGTATCAGAGGACCCGTGAGGTCAGGTTGGAGTCTATGGGCCATCAGGATCAGTCACTACAGTACCAGATTGATAGGGACATCACTCGTGAGCATGCTGCAGAGATGACTCATATTGCTGATCAGAGGGCTGCTCGTATTGCTGAGCTGGAGGCAGATCTTATGCAGATGACTATCGATCGCGACACCTCTATGGAGCGTCACCAGCACTACCGTGCACGTGTGAGAGCTTTCCTGTATGATACCTATCACTTATCCGATGAGCAGGTAGTTGAGGAGGTCGAGGGTCAGGATGTCAGTCAGGCCTCTCAGGAGCCCGAGCCTATGCACGATCAGTCAGATGGAGGCGATGGAGGATCTGATGATGATGATGATGGCGGAGACGAGCGAGCAGGACACGGACAGGGTGAGATCGTTGCTGTTTCTGATGACACCACCAGGGGTTCTTTGGACCACAGTTATCAGGGTTGATCGCTGATGGGAGTTTTCTGTATATAGTACTGAAGCATATATATCTATCTATGGATGGCGGACGTATAGCCGGGACAGTTCAGGACTGACTTTTGGATGAGGGGATGTATAGCTATGGTAGATGATCCCCGACTTTTGGCACCACGGATGACGATTCAGACGACTTGGTACCTACTAGGTTATTTTCAGCAGGGTTGGACGTATTGGTAAGGCCTGTAAGGGAGTCAACTAGATAGTATCGGGTCCTCCCCGTTTTGAATTAATGCTGTTAACATGTGGCCTGTAGTAAAATTTTACCAAACCTTGCACAGTAATAACACTTTCAGGCTTTATGTTGGATATTTGTTTACTGCTTTCCATAACTGTCATTGCATGAGTCTTAGAGTTGCTTCAAGATACCATTAGGACCGTTGATAGGATCATGTCATTTCCTTTATTGTTAGTATGCTGATATTCTTGTTGTTGGATTGATCATGCTTCTGATCATGCTATTCATGTTACAGTTCTGGTTGATACGACAGTACACGTTCTGTTCCCGTTTACATGTTGATCATGTTTTGGGATATGTTATACATGTTTCTGATATGTTGATATGTTACCCGAGCTTCTGTTCCCGTTTATACGTTGTCTGACAGTTGTTTCTGATTACATGATATGTGTGGAGATCTTGAATCTTTGCTGATATGTTGTTATGGGAATGTGTTGTTCTCATACTTATATGTGACTACGTGGGAATGTGAATACGTGGTTACGGATTCTATGAATCATTATATATCATGCACCGAATATATGTATCTGAATGCTTATGAATTCAGTAACAACATGCCACCAAGAAGAGCACCCCGGGATCGTGTACCACCACTGCCACCCCAAAGAGATGTCACGCCACCCCAATGAGATGTCACGCCACCCCCCGAACGGGAGGGAACTCCAGAGTTAAGGGATGTGCTACGACAATTTATGAGGGCTTGTGCACCGAGAGATAATCCTTATAATGAAAGGTCACTGGAAAAATTTCTGAGGATGAATCCACCTAAGTTCTATGGAGAACCGAACGACCTAAAGGCTGAGAATTGGATTACTAGTCTTGAGAAGATTTTCGAGGCTATGGACATCTACCCAGAGGATCGTGAACGAGTTCAGTATGCTACTTTTCTTATGGAAGGAGCTGCATACAATTGGTGGAAGCACGTTCAGCATATGTGGATTGAGAATAACGTTGAGGGAAGTTGGGATGAGTTTATCAGAGAGTTTCAGCAGAAGCATACGCCTCAAGTGACTCGTGATGCACGAGAGGCTGAGTTTATGAGTTTGGTTCAGGGAACTATGAACGTGATGGAGTATGAGGCTAGGTTTGTGAGGCTGATCAAGTATGCGCCTCATATTCTGAATGATGAGCGTCGCAAGACAAAGAGGTTTATTGATGGACTGAAGCCCGAACTTCGGTTGGCACTTGCTTCTTTGGACATTGAGACCTACAACCGGGCTGTTGATAGAGCGCTAAGGGTTGAGGCTGCACACAAGGAGATCAAGATAACTACTGCATGTCAAGGACCTTCTAACCCTAAGCCTTATCAAGGTAATAAGCGACCTTCCGGATCTTTTCCCCAAGGAACTGGAAAGAGGCCAATGGTAACACCACAGCGTCAGCAGCAGAACGCTCCACCGAAACAGCAAGCACAGAAGCAGAAAGCACCACAGCAGTACCAGAGGGCGCCACAACAGCAGAGAGCACCTCAGCCAGGTCCAGAGGAAATTGTTTGTCGATATTGTCGCCGAACGGGACACACTGAGGAGAACTGTCGCAAGAAAGCTGGACAGTGTTTCGCGTGTGGTTCCCCTGAGCACCAGATGGATAGTTGCCCGCACAAGATCAGGAGATTTGGTGTCCAAGATAAAGGAAAAAGGGGTGGTGGGTACGACGAACAAACCGGTTGTCAAAGGCAGAGCTTATGCTTTGGATGGTAAGGAGGAGGTTGATTCTTCATCTGTTGTGGAAGGTATTGTGCACATTCTTAATACGCCAGTTAAGGTCTTGTATGACCCTGGTGCTACGCATTCATTTGTTGCATCTAAATTATGTGCGCATTTACAGTTTCCACTTGAATACCTGCCATATAAATTTGAAATGAGTTCTCCTTTGGGAACTTGCCTTATTACGGATCAAGTATATAAACGCTGCCCTATATGTATTGGTACCCATTGTTACCCGACGGATCTTATTGAGTTGCCGATGACAAGATACGACGTTATACTTGGTATGGATTGGTTGTCTAAGTACCGAGCTAAGTTGGATTGTTACAAGAAAGAGATTATCTTGGAAGAAGATGAAAGTGGGACATCAGAAGGGAAAGTTGAGAAGTTATCAGTGATTTCTTCGATGGAAGCTAAGAAGTTGATTCAGAAAGGAGCTAGCGGATTTGTTGCGTATCTTTTGAATAGACCGAAAGATCAACTTAAGATCGAAGAAGTGGAAGTGGTGAACGAGTTCTTAGATGTGTTTCCTGAGCATTTGGATTCGTTACCTCCTGACCGAGAGTTGGAGTTTACGATCGAGACGATATCAGGAGCTGAGCCGTACTCAAAGACACCTTATAGAATGGCACCAGCTGAATTGGAAGAACTGAGGAAGCAATTGGATGAACTGATTGAGTCTGGATATGTTCGACCGAGCACGTCTCCGTGGGGAGCGCCTGTGCTTTTCGTTAAGAAGAAGGATGGATCATTGCGTTTATGCATTGACTATCGGGAGCTGAACAGGATGACAATCAAGAATAAGTATCCTCTCCTCATATCGAAGAGTTGTTCGGTATACTTCAAGGATCGAAGGTCTACTCTAAGTTAGATCTAAGACAAGGATATTATCAATTGAAGATTAGGGAAGCAGATATTCCGAAGACTGCTTTCAGTAGCCGATACGGACATTATGAGTTTGTAGTAATACCGTTTGGTTTGACGAACGCACCAGCTGCATTCATGGATATGATGCACCGTATATTCAAGCCGTTTCTCGACAAGTTTGTAGTAATCTTCATCGACGATATTTTGGTATTTTCGAAGACACCGGAGGAACATGCTGAACATCTTCAAATCGTGTTACGTACTTTGCTGGATCACAAGCTATATGCAAAGTTCAGTAAATGTAAGTTCTGGCTTGAGAGAGTTACATTTCTCGGACACATCATATCAGGATCTGGAATCGAAGTAGATCCCTCGAAGATCGAAACGATTATGGATTGGAAGTCACCGAAGAATCCTTTAGAAGTGAGAAGTTTTCTGGGATTAGCTGGCTGCTACCGGAGGTTTGTCAAAGATTTCTCGAAGATAGCTACACCTCTCACTAAGTTAACAAAGAAAGAAGGGAAGTTTGAATGGACTGAGAAGTGTGAGCAAAGTTTTCAAAGATTGAAGGAGATGCTAACAACTGCGCCCGTGTTAGCAGTACCAGAAGGAAAAGAAGGTTATATAGTCTACACCGATGCTTCGAAAGAAGGACTAGGAGGAGTTTTGATACAGAATGGAAAGGTGATTGCGTATGCATCAAGGAAACTCAAAACGCATGAAGTCAACTACCCGACACATGATTTGGAGTTAGCCGCGATAATTTTTGCTCTTGGAAAGTGAAGACATTACCTGTATGGAGTTACGTTTGAGATCTTTACTGATCATAAGAGCCTGCGGTATGTATTCACTCAGAAGGAGTTGAATATACGACAGAGGAGATGGATGGAATTTCTGGAGGACTACGATTGCATTATTCAGTACCATCCAGGAAAGGCGAATGTGGTAGCCAATGCCCTAAGCAGGAAAGTTCATTTGGCACAGATTTTTACCAACCCCGAGGTTGATCAAAGAGAAAGAATGGAGGTGATAACTAAAGCTCGAGTCGCGAACGTTGTGATGATATCACCGTTGAAAGAGCAAGTGCTGGAAGCACAGAAGAACGACGAGTGGATCAAGAAATGTCTCGAATCTAAGGAGAGAGATGATGAGACTAAGTTCAAGGTTGATGAACATGGAATATTGAGGTACAAAGGTCGAGTATGCGTACCAACTGTTTTGAGGAAAGAGATTCTCGACGAAGCGCACAAGACTAAGTACACGATACATCCCGGAGGCACTAAGATGTATCAAGATGTTAAGACGCATTTCTGGTGGAACAGAATGAAGAGAGACATAGCTAACTATGTCAAGAAGTGCTTAACTTGTCAGAAAGTTAAAGTTGAGCACCAGAAGCCGAGTGGGAAGTTGCAACCATTAGCCATTCCGACTTGGAAGTGGGAGCAAATCACGATGGATTTTCTCACTGGATTACCCAAAGTCAGAGGAGGACAAGATAGTATCTGGGTGATCATTGATCGATTGACAAAGTCAGCGTACTTTTTGCCAGTTAAGACGACGGATAAGGTCAGCACGTTGGCAAAGCTGTACCAATAAGAGATTGTCAGATTACATGGAGTTCCGAACAGTATAGTCTCGGATAGAGATCCGAAATTCACGTCGCATTTGTGGAAAGAAATTCAGACTTTGATGGGAACGAAGTTGAACTTCAGTACTGCAGCGCATCCTCAGACGGATGGACAATCAGAAAGGATGATTAAGTACTTGGAAGATATGCTAAGAGCTTGCGCTTTGGACTTCCAGGAAAGTTGGAAAGAGTGTTTACCTCTTGTGGAGTTTGCATACAACAATAATTATCAAGCTTCTATTAAACGGGAAGAGGATATACCTAAGACAGGATTTAATACCTGGTATGGGCATTATGAGTTTGTAGTGATGCCCTTTGGTTTGACAAATGCCCCTGCAGCATTTATGGATATGATGCATCGGATTTTTCGACCGTATTTGGATAAATTCGTCGTAATCTTCATTGATGACAATCTCGTGTATTCCAAGACTCCGGAAGATCATGCTAAGCATCTCGAATTGGAATTGGAGACATTGAGAGAGCACCGGTTGTATGCGAAGTTTAGTAAGTGTGAGTTTTGGATCGACCGGGTTGCTTTTCTAGGTCATATTGTCTCAAGTAAGGGTTTGGAGGTAGATCCTTCAAAGATCGAGACAGTTATTCAGTGGCAGAGTCCGAAAAATGCTTCGGAGATCAGAAGTTTCTTGGGTTTGGCTGGGTATTATCGGAGATTTGTTAAGGACTTCTCTAAGATTGCAGCTCCTTTGACTCGTTTGACAAAGAAGGAAGTCAAGTTTGCTTGGGATGAGGCATGTGAGGCAAGTTTCCAAGTTTTAAAGGAGAAGTTGACCACTGCACCAATATTAGCACTCCCCGAAGGAACTGAAGGATACATGGTTTATACGGATGCCTCGAAAGAGGGACTGGGATGTGTTTTGATGCAGAAGGGTAGGGTGATAGCCTACGCCTCGAGGAAACTGAAGGATCATGAATAGAATTATCCCACTCACGATCTCTAGCTAGCGGCAGTGATCTTTGCTTTGGGGAAGTGGAGACACTACTAATATGGAATTTCTTTCGAGATCTTTTCTGACCACAAAAGTCTTCAATACTTGTTTTCTCAGAAGGAGTTAAATAAGAGACAAAGGCGATGGATGGAGACTTTAGCGGATTACGAGTGTACAATCCGATACCATCCCAGAAAAGCTAATGTGGTCACGGACGCACTTAGCAGGAAGGCTAGTGTGTCTAGTGTGAAAGTGGAAGTGGGATATGAATCCGAGTCTTTCAAGTTAAGAGCAAGTATTCGGAATATTACAGTACAACCGGATCTTCAACCAAGATTATTTGAAACTCAGAGAAGAGATCCCGAAGTGCAGAAATTAGCCCAGAAAGCTAGAGATGATCCCGAATGTCCATTTGGGTTCGATGACACAGGACTCTTAAGGTTTAAGAACAGGATTGTGGTTCCGGATGAACTGAAGAGGATTATTTTGGAAGGAGCTCACAGATCAAGGTATTCGATACATCCCGGAGGTAATAAGATGTACAAGGATTTGAAACAGTTCTATTGGTGGAATAGACTTAAAAGGGATGTAATTAAATTCGTGAGACATTGTCTGACTTGTCAAACCGTGAAAGCCGAGCATCAGAAGCCATCGGGGCTACTTCAACCGCTACCTATCCCAGAATGGAAATGGCAACAGGTGGCGATGGATTTCGTTTCGGGTCTTCCTAGAGTGAAGGGTGGTCTTGATGGGATCTGGGTGATCGTGGATAGACTAACAAAATCGGCACATTTTCTGGCGGTTCGGATGTCGATAAGGTACCTAAGTTAGCTAAGAAGTATGTTGATGAAATTGTTCAACTTCATGGTGTGCCTACCAGTATTGTATCAGATCGGGATCCGAGGTTCACTTCTAGGTTTTGGCAAGAACTGCAAAGAAATCTGGGAACAAGGCTCCAATTCAGCACAGCTTTCCATCCTCAGACAGATGGCCAATCGGAAAGATTAATCAAATATTTGGAGGATATGTTGAGGGCTTGTGCATTGGATTTCTCGAGTTCGTGGAATGAGCAGTTATCCCTGATTGAGTTCGCCTATAATAACAGTTTTCAGGCTTCGATAGGAATGACACCTTATGAAGCCCTTTACGGACGGAAATGTAGATCCCCCTTATTTTTCGACCTTGAAGAATGGAATTGGACGAAACAAGAGGGAGTGAAATGAGGAGAACTGAAGGAGAAGCCTTCTAAAGCCATACAAGCTGCAATTGATAAGGTTCAAATCATTCAACAAAGAATGAAAGCGGCTCAAGATAGACAGAAAAGCTATGCGGACCGACGGAGAAAGGATCTTCAGTTCGAAGTTGGTGATAGGGTATTCTTGAAAGCTTCGCCGCGAAAAGGATTTTCGAGGATTGGAAAAGGAGGTAAGTTGAATCCTCGTTATCTGGGTCCGTATGAGATTCTGGAGAAAGTTGGAGATACTGCTTATCGCTTGAACCTACCTCCGAGTTTGACGGGAATCCACAACGTATTTCATGTCTCCCAGCTTCGCAAGTATTATCCGGATGAGTCCGAAATCCTACCCGAGGAAGAGGTAGAAATTGAGCCTAATCTCACCTTCGTTCAGAAACCGGTTAAGATTTTGGATCGGAAATTTCAAGAATTAAGAAACCGACAAATCCCACTAGTTAAACTGTTATGGAGAAGTGATAAGACAGAAGAGGCTACGTGGGAGACGGAGGATAAAACGAGGAAGTTTCATCCCGAATTATTTCCGGGCGATCAGTGAATCCGAGGACGGATTCTTTTAAGGGGGAGAGGTTGTGACGCCCCGACTTTTCAGACGTAAAGGTATGACGTATGTGTTTACAAAATTGCGCAAAATAATTGTCTTTACGTGTTTTATATTAAATTTTATTGTAAATTGTTATTATTTTATTTTATTATAATTTATTTTAATTCAATATTATTTTAAAATAATTTGTATTTTAAATATATATATATATATATATATATATATGTATGTATTTCTAATTCGTTAATTGTTGATTAATTTAATGATTAATGTTAATTAAGTATTATATTAATTAATCATGTTTAATCATATTAATTAATTTATTCAAATTTAATGGTTGACTTTGATATATATGTTCGTATTTAATTGCATTTATTTGATTAATTCATGTAATTCGTTGAAAATGTGCATCGTTCTTATATGAAATGATCTCGAAATAGCGTGCAATTGTAATATGGCGTAAATATGTGTGTTATGCACATGCTTATATTCTCGGTTTATGTTTTCGAATTCATTTGACATGTTAACGAATTAAATTTGAATCGTGGAACCAAGCCGGGGGCTAACGAGCACTTAGCGCACCCTTGGTTCCGAATTTAATATCTTGAGCTAGGAAACTCGGATTCGAGTTTCGTCAACTTCGCTGAACTCGCAACAAAAATTCGAGTTTAGTAAACTTAGCCACATATTTTCCCCAACCCATTTGAACCTCCGAAATCTAACCGAAAAACCTACACGGCGCCAAAACTGCCACATTTCACCAAAATAGTCATATCTCTTACCATACTTGACCAAATTAACCATGGTTTGAACCTATGGGACCCTAACTCAACCATCTAGCTGATCATTATCCTCCCCAACCAAAATAGTCTCTCTTACTTAGAGAAATTCAGCCCTCTTTCCTCTGTTTTCCAGAAATCCCGTAGCTCAAGCAAACCTCTTGAGATTCAAGCTCAAATCTCTTCCAAACCTCCATTAATCCACAAGGTAAGCTTGGTTATGTTATGTACATCCATTATGAGTCATTTTCATTCATTCATCCCTAAATTTGAGCATGATTTCGTGAGCTTTTGGGCAGAAATGGATATATATAGATTTACGTTTGAGTTTAGTTGATCTCTTTCAATCCTTGAGCTTTTTGGATGATTCCAAGCATGAAAATGATTGTCTTGATCTCTTCTTGGAATTTATGGTAATGTTTTAGCTGGTAGTTGAAGCATTCATGAGCTATCATTAATGAGATATTCAAGGTTGTTGTGTTGCTCTGTTTTCGGCTAAGCTACCTGCGTCAGTTTTGTGGCTGCGCTTGAGAGGTGTTTGAGGCTTGTTTTTGCTGAGTTTTATTGTCTATTTCATGTCCTTATTGAACTGATCTTGTTGGGAGAAAATTGGATTTGGTTTTGCTCTGTTTCGCCATAGCTGCTGCTTTTTTTTGTTGTTGTCGCGCAGGTCGCGCCCGCGACCTTGGTTGCCTGTAAATTGGGTCGCGCCCGCGACTGTACAGTTCGCTGCCCTCGTATTCTGAAAATTGGAGAAAAATGCTGGAAATTAAGGGTAGCGGCCGCTACCATTTCATGAAGAAAATGGGTCGCGGCCGCGACCCCTGTTTTTCTGGAAAAATTCCAGTCTTCGACTTGCTGTGTAATGTTTGAACTGTAACTTTGTTTCCTTTCTTTACTTGCATGCATGGAGTGGGACGTGTATATATATATATATGTATAGATATAACATTTCATGCATGAAATATAATTTTAATTGATGGAATGCATGCATGCATCAATTGTAAATTTCCATTTTAATACATGCATGCATAAGTTGTGAATTCTCATTTTAATAATTTGCATGCATGATATTCATGCATACGTGTATATATATATGTATATATCTATATATATATTAATATTATGTTTAAATAATTGTATATATATATATATTAATTATAGTTTAATTTGTTTAAATTTTAGAATTTAATTGTTATCTAATTCATGTTTTATTTAATTTCCTAAATTTAATTGAATGTATTTACTTGTTTATTTTCTAATTATAAATGTGATTGAATGTATGTAATTATCGAATTCCTAATTTTATATGTGATTTACTTTGTGCTAAGATTTAATTGAAATTCTTGAATTAAGTTGATTGAAAATGTGAATTATGATTTGAACGAACGTGAATGAATGATGGAATGACTTGATTATATGAATTAAATTTCTTAATCGTGCACATGAACATTTCATAACATAATTTTATCTTTTATACGCTCATGTCATAATCATTTCATTGCCGAGCGTCTTAATTGATCATTTTGAGTCTCACTTTACCTTTCTTGCACAGATTTTGATCCCGTGGGAGACGAGGCCAATCCTTGAGGCTTTCGTATCTTATTTTGTCAGTACAAGGTGGGTTTCTCTTCTACTTAGATAAAACGACCCGATATATCTCCCTATGTGAAAAGCTTTAAGCCAAAGTGATACGATATATATATATATTGAGTCTTTTATCGAGTAAATGATTGCAAACGTAAAACCCTTATTTCTTGAACCCTACCAAATATTTTGGCGAGTATTGATTGATTGATTGCACTGATTGGGGCCTGGAGTTCTTGGTGTGAGTGGCTATCCGAGGAAGCATGGGCTGACGGTGATCCCTCACACTAGTTAGCACTAATGAACGGCGGTACCGGACCTCTTTAGAAGATTGGCGGGGAAAGGGAGCTGAGTGCCATCTGGGGAGTCATGTAACCCCTTTTGGCCAATGATTGGGTGGCGGGGTCTTGCAAGCCCGCCCACCAACCCGGAGGAAGAAGGTGTATATGACCGATTGAATAGAATCGATTGATTGTGCACAAAAGAACGATATGCATGAAAGACTTAATGAATGAATGATTGTTGAATCACACATGGTGTTGGTTGGAGTTGATGCACGCCCACTCGCCGGGCCACTAATGACCTATTGTAAAATTGATCATTATAATCCCTTCCGATGATTCCTCTATTTTTCCTACTTGGGAACCATTTCTAAAACCTCGCTTGGGATTATAATCTGCATGTGATTGTTAAATTCAGTTATATATTATATTTACGCCAATGTTTTATACCCACCAGTCCCTTTTGGACTGAACCCGTTTGGTTTTCAACTGTTTGGTGCAGGTGTCGAGAGAGCTAGGCGGGAATACGAGTCCTAGGTCTTACATTCGTCTCTAGCTCTGTATTTTGGTCTTACACTTGCATCTCACACTTTTCATTATTGTATATGGATATTATATTGGAGCGTACACATGCTTTGGGCCGTGATGGCTTGCATTGATGTATATGAATTATATTTTGGAGCTTGGATGCTCATGGTATATATATGATATGCTTTGTTCGTTTATTGCTTCCGCTTTAAATGTTTAATTCTGATTTTATGGTTCAAGGGTTAGTCCCGCCTAGCATAGAGTGTGTGTTTGTCCCCGTTCGCCGTGATTTAGCTCGGGTATGGATCGTTCATTTCATATTCGGGTCGGGTCTCGGTGCGGGGGATGTGACACCTTACGCTCGGGTGTTACATAAGCCATCTTTCTTTGCAAGGTGAGGGGCTTCTTCACAACTATAAATACCGCTCTCATGCCATTAGAATCCTTGCTCAAAGTCTTGTGTTGACAAGCACTCCTCTCTACCTCCTTTCCCCCTTGGCCGTCGGCCTCCCCTCCCCTTTGCTAGGTTAGTTGCTTTATTTTTATGTTATGTTTAGTTAGTTTATGTTTTTATGTTATGGTATGTTTATATTATGTTTAGGTTGGGTCTTAGGGTCTTCCCTAAGCCATATAGGATTTTATTTTATGCATTTATTATATAGTTTTCATGATATGTTTGAATAGTTGTTTATATGTTTTATTTGTTTAGTATATGCTTGAATATGTTATGAATTGCCCTAGTATATGCTATGATCATGTGATATGATTGTTATATTATGAGAATTGATGCATGATTATGGAATTTGAATTATGTTCATGCATACTAGCTAACGGAATAGTGATGTACAATTTATTATGTCACAACTTGTTACATGTTGATATTGAATTAAATTGTTACATGTTACATGCCTAAAGGTATATGATATGATATGATATATGTTGTGACATGTTGTCACATTGTTATATGAGTCTTGAATTATAAATTGAGCTTATGGAATGATATGGATTAATGGATTAGTGCCTTGATCATATGTTATACACTTTAATAGTGTCACATGTTATAACCTAAGATAGAATAGTGTTTCATAACTTGATCTTATGCCTTAATTGGATCTCTTAAGCATAGGTTATACCTTTAACCTAGATCACACTTGATTATTAACATAAACTTGAAACTATAGGTTATAATCAAGATCATAATTTAATTAGGGTGTGTGTGTGTGTGCATGTCGTGCGTGTATGTGTGTGTGTGGGTGTGGGTGTGGGTGGGTGTGTGTATAGTAAGGGTTTGACCCGACCCTTTGACCCGACATGTGAATAGTAACCTATGAATAGTAATCATGAATAGTAATCCGGAATAGTAATCTTGAATAGTACTTTTGAATAGTAAAAGTGAAATAAAACTTGTGCTTTCTTAATAGACATTTGCACCTAGGGTTTCCATATCCAGGGTCTAAAATGTGTTTTCAAAATGAGTTTTCTTTCGTGGACTTGTTTCTTAACCTAAGGTTTACGATAGGATTCATAATTTGACTAAAGCTTACTCGGTTATAGTAAGATCATAGTCTCACGTTGTGAGTAACTCACTTTAACGTATTCCTTTGTGTGTTACCTTTCTTGAATACCTTAAATGGTATTACTCCCTTGTGTTACATGTTCTTTATATGTTCCTTGTTCATTGTTTCATGCATTTCATATGCATCTTGGTTAGTAGTGGGTCTTAGTTCTTAAGCTCACTCTAGTACACCACCTACAGGAGTTAAAGTTGAGCACTGGGATCCCCAGGGCACCGCATAATCTGTCTACCTACCTTTTGTTACTATAGGTGAGGTGAAGTTATAAATGTTTTCCAACTGGAACCACGATTATACTATCGTATCATATGTTTTGAAATTCAAAGCTAAACCTCGTTTTGAACTAACCCTTTTATCGGGACATTCTTTTGAAAGGATCATTCATAATTTAATAGTATACCTTGATCTACAGCACATGTTTTCCAAAGTTTTGCATTCTTGTTCAAAGACAGTTACATGATCTGCATATGTTTTCAAAGTACAGTTTCATATGTTTTACAGACAGAATCATATGTTTTACAGACAGCATCATATGTTACAGTTACAGTTTCACATGTTATAGTTAGCATACTGGAGTGGTACTCTGGTCACTGCTACTCTTAAATGCAAGCATACAGTTTACAGTTTGGGTCCGGCGGTTATGTGTGGAGGTGATGTTCGGGAGGTGTACGCCAACGACATCACCAATACCGGCCGCCACACTTAGACAATTGACACCGACTTTTAATAGGAGGTTTGTTAAGTCAGGACAATCTGTCTGGGAACGGACATCAAATCTATTCCCATTACATGTTTACAGGTCGCCTAGGGCTAGCTACCCGAAGTGACAACCGGTGTAGGATGGTGCATGTTTGTATGCGTTGGTAAGAGTTGTTGTTGACCTTGGTCCGATAGTCTACTGTGTGTGGAGTTGTTATTGACCTTAGTCCGATGCTCTACTATATGTGGGGTTATTGTTGATCTTGGTCCGATACTCTACTATACGTGGAATTATTGTTGATCCTGGTCTGATGCTCTATCAAATCATGTTTTTCTGGAGTAAGGATGGAGGAGCCTAGCTTGCGGGCAAAATTCTGTTTCATAAAGGATGGTTCATATCTAGAAAAGTTCACTTTACCCTTATCCCGTTTTATGAAAGAACTATGAACCATCAACAGCATATGTGTGCGCGTGTGATAGCATTCATGAAAATGTTTTAAAACGTGCATTCTTTTACAGCATCACATTCAAAGAGTTTTATCAATCGAACTTGTTTCAAGTTCTGCTTTAAAGCCTTGCATTTAACAGTTATGAACTTTACTTCAAATTCTTTATCACTCAGTACTTTCTTTTAAGTATTCCCTCACTTAGTCCTTTTGAATAATACCTCTCCCGTTTTCTTGCCTCGTGGTTTCAGGTCTTACAGCCGCAGTCTAGAGGTATCTTGAAGCTCTAGATTGTCATTTTTGTTTCAGTCAGGACTTAGTATTACTTTCTTTTGTGTCCTGCATATATTTTATGGCTGCATCACTTCATGTTTCTGAATACTTGATTATCTTTGTTATACTCTTTCTGCTACTCTGTTACCGATATTTTGAACTCTGTTGTATCGGTATTTATATGTGAATATGTTACATGTTCTGATATGTCGAGTCTCTCTTACACGATCGATATGTTCTTGCTTGTTACATGCCATCACGCACATACTTTTGAAAAGTTTTAAAATACTCTGATTTTCCGCTGCATAGCCACATCGTTATACATGTATAGTTCTGAGATAGACAACCGTTCGCTAGAGTATTTCTTGAGTGATGGCTCACACCATTACTTGAGAGGTGCTTCAGTGCGGGGGGTTGAGACGCCGCTCTCCTCTTGTTCCAGTACGGGTGGGGGCGTTACAGCCTGAGGTGGTATCAGAGCATCGGGTTAAGTAAGAAGAGACTTAACCTAGATTGCTCAATTGTTTGTTTGGAGACGGGGTTCTCTACTCGTTGTTGTGCTTTGTGTTCGGTTTACTTTGGCTACGATCGGAAGCAGGTGGTTTTAGAAGATGTCGAGATTCCCTCACACTGATGACACGATGCTCGAGAAGGGATCAATCATCCAAACACTAAATAAACACGAGATACGAACACTTTGAGTTCGTTGTGATGCCCTTCGGACTTACCAACGCACCCGCAGCTTTTATGGATTTAATGCACCGTGTTTTCAAGGAGTTCTTGGACAAGTTCGTTGTTATTTTCATTGATGACATCTTGGTTTTCTCTAAGTCGGTTGAGGAACATGCTCTACATCTTCGTTTGGTACTTGAGAAGCTACGTAAACACAAATTGTATGCTAAGTTTAGCAAATGTGATTTTGGATGGATCGGGTATCATTTTTGGGACATATTATTTCCGGTGATGGGATTTCAGTGGATCCTTCTAAGATAGAAACAGTTTCTCTTTGGGACCAACCGAAGAATGTGTCGGAAGTAAGGAGTTTTCTTTGCTTAGCAAGTTATTACCGCCGATTCGTCAAGGATTTTTCTAAGATTGCCGCACCTCTCACACGATTAACTAAGAAGGAAACAAAGTTTGTGTGGGATGAAGCTTATGAAGAGAGCTTCCGTGTGCTTAAGGAGAAATTGACAACGGCTTCGGTGTTAACTCTACCGGAAGGTTCGGATGGGTTTTCAGTTTACACCGATGCATCCAAGGAAGGGTTGGGATGCGTGCTTATGCAAAATGGTCGGGTGATTGCTTATGCTTCGAGGAAATTGAAGGAGCACGAGCAGAATTACCCAACACATGATCTTGAGTTGGCAGCGGTGATATTTGCCTTAGGGAAATGGCGACACTACCTCTATGGAATTAAGTTTGAGGTATTTACCGACCACAAGAGTCTCCGTTACTTGTTCACACAGAAGGAATTAAACATGAGACAACGACGGTGGATGGAATTCTTGGAAGATTACGATTGTGTCATACAATATCATCCGGGGAAGGCCAATGTAGTTGCGGATGCCTTGAGTCGGAAAGCAAAGATTGCTAATCTTGAGGTTGATTTCGGTAAGAGTGAAACCGAGATCCTTGTTTCGCAATCAAGGTTGGCTAACATCACTATAAGGCCGAATTTGAGGCAAAGGATTCTAGATACACAATCAACGGATGAATGGATTCAAAGACAAGTGATTCGAGCAAAGGCTAATCCGAAGTCTAAGTTTGGATTTGATGATTTGGGGATCTTTAGGTACAAGGGCCGAGTATGTATACCGGATGGATTGCAAAGGTTAGTGCTTGAAGAAGCACATAGGACCGTCTATACGATGCATCCGGGTGGCAACAAGATGTACCGGGATATCAAGAAGTACTTTTGGTGGCATGGAATGAAAAAGGATGTGGCTAATTTTGTTAAGAGATGTCGAGTTTGTCAACAAGTTAAGGCCGAACATCAATTACCGGCGGGAAAGTTGCAACCGATACCGATTCCCGAGTGGAAATGGGAACAAGTCACTATGGACTTTGTGACCGGGCTTCCGAGAGTGAAGAAGGGATTTGATGGAATTTGGATCATTGTAGATCGCTTTACAAAATCTGCACACTTTCTACCGATTCGATCGACCGATAAAGTGGAGAAATTAGCGGGGTTGCATCACCAAGAAATTATGAGACTACATGGGATACCCGCTAGCATTATTTCGGATAGAGATCCTCGTTTCACTTCTAAGTTGTGGAAGGTTCTTAACAGATTATGGGGTACGAAGTTAAGTTTTAGTACCGCATTTCATCCGCAAACCGATGGACAATCCGAACGGGTGATTAAGTTTCTTGAGGATTTATTAAGGGCTTGTGTAATGGATTTTTTGGTTGAGTGGGATAAACAATTGACTTTGATCGAATTCGCCTACAATAATAGTTACCAATCTTCGATCAAGATGGCACCATATGAAGCTTTGTATGGTCGTAAGTGTAGGTCTCCTCTTTATTGGGATCTTGAGGAATGGAAATGGACCGAGGAAAATGGTTTAGAGCGAGGAACCGAGCCTGATTTGATTAAGGGAGCACTTGAAAAAGAGGAAAGGATTAAGCAACACATGAAAGCGACACAAGATCGGCAAAAGAGTTATGCCGACCGGAGAAGGAAAGATTTGAAATTTGAAGTGGGTGACCGAGTTTTCTTGAAGGCAACACCGAGAAAGGGTTTCTCACGTATTGGAAAGGGTGGTAAGTTGAATCCGAGATTCATTGGTCCGTTTGAGATTGTGGAACGTATCGGGGAAGTTGCTTATCGCTTGGATTTGCCTCCGAATCTCACGGGAATCCATAATGTGTTTCATGTGTCACAATTGAGAAGGTATTTCCGGGATGAGATGGAAACTATGCAGGTTGAAGAGGTACAATTGGAATCAGATTTGACATTTAAACAACAACCGGTAAAGATCTTGGATAGGAAGGTTCAAGAGTTAAGGAATCGACAAATTCCATTGGTTAAGGTACTTTGGAAAGATCTTAAGTCCGTAGAAGCAACATGGGAGACGGAAGAGAAGATGCGAAGATATCATCCTGAGTTGTTTTTCGATGGTAAATCTGGGGACCAGATTTCTTTAAGGAGGGGAGGTTGTGACGCCCCGTTTCTCGATCAAGGTATGCTTTGGTACGAGAGTGAATGATTTACTTTTCTTTGCATGAATTATGTGAATAATATGCCTTAATTGACCGTTATGCTTGAACTTATGTGAAATATATACTTTAGATGAGTTATGTGACTATTTGATATGGTAATTATGTGTTCATATTGTTTTCATTTGGCTTCGATGGCATGCTTCGTGTTTAATCAAAACTGTGTGCTTATTTGGACATTAAAGTATAATTTAGGGACTAAATGATAAATTTATTTTCTAAGCTTGGAACTAGACAGAACTTAATAAAATTGAGTAGATAATTTGATTACGAGTTTGTGGGTTTTTGAATCACTCGATTTGGAGTTCGGACGAAGAAGTTATGGCCATTTTACGAAAAGTCAACCTTTTTATAAGACTTATGACCCCATTCCGAATTTGGCCTAATTTGAGACCCAATTTCACTTATGACCCGCTCTAATTGACCCGGTTCGTGACCCTAATAGCTGACCCAAATCCCTAAATCAGATTTTAACACCCACAAGCCATTTTACGTTATTTCACAAAGATTTAAACACAAACTCTCTCTAGCCTATTCATCTTCTCCAAGAACACCAAGAACACCTCCAAGCATCTTCAAGAGGCAAGAGTGGAGATTGAAGCTGGGAATTCGAGACTCAAGACCAAGTTATTCTCTTCTATTTTCAGCTCTCAAGGCAAGCTTTGTGTGCTACTTCCATGGTTTTATGTTCTTGAGCTTCTTGACTTGAATTTGAACTAGGGTTCTTGTATGTTGGATTGAATTTGAATTTCTTGTTGGAAATGTGATTCTTATGGTGTTAGGAACAATTTGATGTAAGTATTTCTTGATTTCATGCTTGTTTGAAGAATCCACCATTGATGACCTTTGAAGCTTTCTTGAGAAATTCTTGTATGTCTAAGATTTACTTGATTTCTTGCAATCTTGGTGTTGTAGAATGATTATGCTTGAGTTTTTATGAGGTTTGGAATCAATTTTAGTTGAATTCATGCTAGGATTAGAGATTCACCATTGAAGAACATGCTTGAACTATAAAGCTTTTATGCATATATGTAATTCTTGCTTAAATGATTTAATTCTTGGATTTTATGCTTATATTATGTTCTTATATGATGTATGAATGTTTTATGAGCTTAATTGAGGTTTTGGAATCTTAATTTCATGTTTTGGGGGTGTTTAGAACTCATTCCCGTCAAGTTCGAAGTGGCTGTCACGTTTTTTTTAAGTTCTGGGCAGAATCCACTAGGGTGGATTTTTGCTGTGTAAAAATCCATGGGGGTGGATTTGAGGCAGTAGCTTCTGGACAATCCGCGAGGGTGGATTTTTTGTGAAGGAAAATCCTTGGGGGTGGATTTTCCCCAGCCTTGTTTTCTTGACTTGTTTCGCTTGTTTTGACTCTTGTATGTCCTTTTCTTGTTTCTATAATACCTTTAATGAGTTGTGGCCGTATTATATGTGGTGGAACTTCTTGCATATCACTTGATATGATATTATTGCCTTGATCAAGTTTAAGTTGTTACATTTTGCTAAGTTATGCATTTAGTTGAACTTGTATGACTTCCTACGCTATGTGTGACCTTGACATGCTATACATGCTCATGATTGATCCTCACATTTCATTAAGTGCATGATATGACTCCTTAAGCATTCATAACTCTCATAAGTGACTTGTTACTTAAGTCGTGCGTCGTTTACTTGGTTTGTGTCGAGTCTCACCTTTGTTAGTACGTTTGTCTTATTAGGTGGTGAGTCTCCGACCGAGTAGTCCGTTGCTCGTGGTCGACCTTTGAGGTTCTTGGTAAAGGTGATGAGTTATATTATTAAAATGTTTTCAAACTGTGGACAATACCGTATAGCCTTCATGATTTGGTTCTCAAATTCCCGTTTTGAAAACTATATGTATAGGCATAGTATGCCGGATTTTGGGAGCTTGGATCATTATACTTATATCGTTGCTTATTGAAAACGGTTTGCAACTATAGTATGAATCTTGTTATACGGGATAGGTACCCGAAATGTTTTGGTTTTGAAAAGGATATATATGTACGTATGTGGCGAGATGTTTTGGACCATGCTACGAAAGTGGTATGGGGATTGATGTACCTTGCAGCGACGCTTGCTTGGGGAAATCGAACTTGAGCTCGGGGATGGAGGTGAGTGATATTCCGGGAAGGCAAGGGCCGACGGATGTCCTTATCCAAAGTTCCCACTGTGGATAAGATTACTAAGACTCCGAGGAGGTTTCGGGGTTGAAGTCTTCTTGGAGAGAGCTAGGTTTCATGGACCAAATTCTCTATGTTATGGATGATCGGGGGTGCACACCCTCGACATCAATGGTGTGATGGATGGATTGGTTTGATTTCTTTGGTTTGGGAAGTAAGGTTGGAGGGCTCATTCTCGCCGAGCCGGTTATGTTTCTAGTTTGTGATCCGTTGTTTTGAAAACCCCTTTGCATTGATTTTGGAAAGTTAAACGGATCATAAACACCTTTAATATCGCATGCATTGTACCCCCTTTTTATTATATTCCTTAGAGTACATCCTCACCGGTTCATTTTGAACTGACTCTTCAACCTTTGTATTGTCTGTAGGTCTTCAGGAGTCTTGCTAGGCGGTGTGTCGTAGAGTCTTGGCTCGTACAAGTTGTGTCGAGTCTGCATTTACTTAAAGTTGGTGTTATGTATGTTGTTATGGTTTAATGCTTTCATTAGCCTTGGTGGACATTATGATATAGTTAGAAATGTTACATTCTTGTATGAATTCCGTTTATGAAAATTGTACAGGTTGTGATCGTGATGATCCAATGATATTTGGATATATTATCCTGTCGGGACAGGTGCTTAGGTAGTTGAACCCGTATTTATGATTTTGTTTCGAGACAGGTGCCTAGGGAGTGGAACCCGTATTTATATTATTCCTTGTCGGGACAGGTTGCATGCTCTTGAACCCGTTGAACTGTGTGATGCGTGATTGATCTTGTTAATTGACGTTAATGAATTGATTCCGATTGCATGCTACACGTTTGTTGAAAAAATTTATGCTCGCTTTCGCATGTCTGTTGCTTCTTTACGGCGCGTTGAGTCGAGTTGTTTAGGTACCGCCTAGCCAGGTTGTTTGTCCGTCACCGCTTGCTTTGGGAACGGCGCATATATGGATGTCAGTTTCATATACGAGCTAGAACCTTAGCGCGGGGTAGGATGTGATTGCCCTCCGCCGGGGTGTTACACCCTATTTGTGTGGTATCAGAGCTTAAGGTTCAAAACCGGGCTCTTGAGTCGTCTTGTGTCGGTCTAGGTCGTACGGCATAGGAATATTTGTGCATTGCATTTACTTGACTTGGCAATTTTGATTAGTTGGCATGAATTTTCTGAATTACTTGATTACATGTTCGCATCTTTTAATACACTTGCGCTTATGCTTTTGCTTAGATTGAATCATGCTAGGTACAATTGAATTAATTATGTAAATGCTTTAGACTTCCGGAATTGTTGCTTACCTGTTAATTGACTCCTATTGAAAGATTTCATTTTCTTAAATGACAATTTTGATTGCCTTAATTGGGAATGCATGCTTATTTGCTTATAGCTTCTCCATAAGTGCTTTTAGCTTGAAATTTATACTTGTTGTAACATCCCGCTCGTTCGATTTATGAGGTACGCCACGTTTCAACCTTTTAATGTGTTTAATTATGTGATTTTATATTTTTCGTGGCCCTATTTTGAACTCTTGAAGAGTTTAGGGGCTTGTTTGCAATTTTCTCTTTTAGGGGTTTTCCGGTCACTTCACGTTCGGTCGAGATTTTGACCTCTTTGACCCCTTCAACGCGTCCGGGATGGCGAAACGAGTCCGTAGACTCTAAGTTTGCCCAATTCGGATGTCGTTAGCTCATTCGTTTGATCGTTTTTGCGTACGAGGACCCGAGATATATACTCGGATTTCCTCGTTTTGTGTACAAAAGATCAGATCTCAGCCTTCAGTGAAGGTGCGATTTCACACACATGCCCGTTCTCCCTCGTTTCTTGAGGGAATTTGACGAACCATTAGTCGAAATTCATCAACTCGACGAGCCCGTCACGATGATACAAGAATCGAGACCCGAAACTCAGCGGTGGTGGGGCTACGGCACAACAGCGGCGGCGAAACGAACACCCGTCACTTCGCCGCCTTCTTACGGCGGTTTTCGGCGACATTCCGACGACACGCGCCACCCCATTTGTTAGAGGAGGTCCCGGCGCAATTCCAGTTCAAACGGCATGGCCAACGGTGGCCGGACGGCGGCGCACGCGCCGATTGAAGACCGGCGGCGGTGGCGCGTGCACTGTAGCACCTCGTTCCGCCGCGTTCCGGCGAGATTCGTGACCGGCCTTTGGTGGTTTCCAACGTATTTTGGCCTCCTGAGTCCGATTCCGGGGTCAATTTGAGCAAACGGTGGCCGGAGATGGCTAAACCGGCGAGTGGCGCGGCGGTGGGTTTTTGGGCGACGGTTTGAAGCTTTTCCGGTGGGTTTTTGGTGGTTGCTCCTTCACGAAAGTTGCTTGGAATGTTGCGACGTAGCTGGTAGTGTTGGCCCCGACTCGAGAACCGGCCGTTGGCGGCGAACCGGTGGTGAACCGGCTGTAAACAGGCGGGCTTTTTCCGGCGGTTTTTCCAATGTTTTGGCTAGGGGCTTTTGAAGGGCTCGTTACGAGCTTTCCAACGGTATGTTCGGATTTCATTTTCGTTTTACGGTTTGTGTTTAATTTCAATTTTCGTCGGGATTTGGTTCTGTTTTTCGTCAACGAAGTCCGGCGTGTTTGCTATTTTCTAAAATTGGTTGAGGGCTTTTGTCAAGCAGGCCGAGGCGTACGTTTCTGTCCTTCCGGGGATTTTTCCGACCACCGGAGGTGGCGTTCCGGTGGCGGCCGGTGGCTGTTCGGCCGGCTACGGTGGCGGCATTCCGACGCCCTTCGGACAGCAAGCTCCTTTCGTCGTGGTGAGTCCATCGCCACTTTCCGTTCGTCAATCGGATGTCTGGTTGATTTTATATGAATTTTTGAAGTTATTGTATTTATTTTCGTTAATTGTTTTAATTGTGCAATTCGATCCTGTATGTGCTATAAATTGAAATTATGAGTTGTATGATACTTGAAAATATGTTATGATGTATGTAAGCTTGATTCGTGATTTATGGAATTTATTTGCCTCGTTTTACGCCTATCTACTTGAGAATAATTATTATTTAAGGGGATGTTAGTGTAATTTTAGAAACTAATTGATTATGAAATTTATGTTTTATTCCCACAAGACTTGATGCGTGATATGAATGAAATTCCTAATATCCTAATTTGTTTTATGTAATTAATTAAGATTGACCCTTGTTTGATTTAATTGCTCCATTCGAATATATGCCTAGTTGTGAGGTGAGTTTAAGGGTATTGCAATTATGGATTTATGTATAGGATGGATATGCAATTCGTGTTTATTTGTCTAGAGACCTAGTACTTGATAATAATTAAATTTATGATGTCTTGATTTATTTTATGTAATAAATGTTATGAATTTTTAAGCTATGTATCTCTGTATATGTAATATGAATTATAATATGCTCTGAATGAATATGAATTATATGTTGCATCATTTGTATTCGTGAGCATGGCCGTGCGTTGTTGTGGTTGTGTTTGGAGTCTTAGTCTTGTGTTCTATGTGTGTTCAGTTGTTCAGGGGGTTTTCCAGAGAGTGTCTGTCAGCTGTTTGGGTTCCAGTGGGACTTCTTGGCTCAGATTTTTTCCGTTTCGTCGGTGTAAGGTGAGGTTTTAGGGTTTTTGTTTAGTTAAAGCGACGTATAACCTTCTGTGCTCGTTTTCAAGCCTGCATGCGATTATTCTATTATATTTATATAATAGATATGTGTTTATACGATACGTTTATGATTTGTCATACGATTAAAGGTTTTCGAACTGTATATGTACGAGCATACGTAAGATTGAAATGTTTTGCAACGAGGCTATGCTCCAAACCGTGTGTCTTCATACCAGCTGCGGATTAGGATGACACGGAGAGGTACGTTTATAGCATATGCTAAGTTGCAAGGTAAGGTATGCTCCGATAAGGTACGTAAGTATTGATTTGGATTCGATATGATAAGTTTGGTATGTAGCGAGTTATGATCTGTTCTGATATGCTATGTTCTGGTGTGTTGGGCCCCGAGACGTGGGTAAGGGGGACCCGGGACTACCATGGGGTCGCCGGTTATGACCCCTGTGTACGTTCTCATTTGAGATATTCACGTGCGACCTATGGAGGTTGGCAAGGCATGGTATCTTGAGCCCTCGGTGGATAACCGGGGAAGGCACAGTGTGGGTTCGCTACCCCGTGTGTGTTTGTATCTGTATGAGTAGTGAGGGTTTGCTCCCCGAACTACATGGTGTTGGGGTTGGATTGTTTATGATATTTGTTTGTTTTCTGATTTGATACGTATGATTCGATATGGAAGTAAGGTGGGAGACCCGTACTCGCCGGGTATATGATTATGATATGTTATGTTGATTATGAAACGGGATAGGAGTTTTCTCTTCTAATAAAATATGAGTTTGCTCAGTTTGTTAAGTTATGAATAAGATAAGATATGTATAAGTTTGAATAAGATAAGATACATATAAGTTTGATTTGATAAGATATGTATAAGTTCGATTTGAAAATGGTTTTTGGTATGCAAAACCCTTGTAGCACCCTAGACCCCAAGGCGCCACATCCCCCGCACTATAGCCTCGATCCACGTATGAAATGGACAGTTCATACATAAACCAAGACCACAGCGAACGGGTGACAACAAAAACGACGCTCTAGGCGGGACACTCTCCCCAACATAAACAACAACAACAACATGAATAGAAAAGCGGAAGCAGTAAATTCAATCATACGTATAGGTACCATATTTATTTCATAGATACATATAGGTACCAAATCTTACTATCAATACATTATCATTTCTCAATTATATACATATCTAAGTATTCAAAATATACTAATCATAACATGACATGATAACTAGCAAAAGTATGTACATGAAAGGTACAAGCTAGGCTCGTGACGATGCAAGACTCGACCAACTCCCGCCTAGTACGACCACGCTCAAAATGTACCTGAAAAGTGAAGTATCAGTCTACCGAAGACTGAGTGAGGGGCAATAAATAAATATAACGCACATCACATGCAAGTTGTAGCCTCGGGTAAAGACGTTAGAAAACAATAATTATGTAGTTCAAGAAATCTTATCTTTTGCCCGAGATTACAACTATCCATTTTAACCCGTTTAATTAATCATGCTTGTCAATATCATGAACATGTGGCCCCGGCGAGCAAGGGCAATCTCCAACCGAACTCCCAATCGTGAACAATACGTGGTCATGCTTGCTTGTTTGATAAATAAGTGATCATGCAATATACTTTAGTGCTCACATAGACAATTCATACTTGAAAACATGCAATAACCCGAGGATAACCCGACATGCCGGATTAATCCCCAGTCTCCTTCTTCCTCCGGGTGATAGCGAGTTTGCAAGGCTCGACTATCCACGACATGGTGTGTGTAGAGGACATGACCCTCTAGACACGGAACTCCTTCCACCACTAATCTCCTAGTGGCTTCGGGGTGATCCCAACAATGTGAGGATAATTCAGGAGTTACCCGTCAGCCCTTGCTTTCCCGGTTGGCTCAAGAATTACCCTCGGGCCCACGTGCAATCATGTACTCGCCAAACTTGCTTGAAAACCATGACAATTAATACTTTCATGCTTGAAATGTTCATTACTTTAAAAACGTTTATAAATACAATAGGTTTTGGCCGAAAACTCACACATAAGGGTTGTAGGGTTTATTTTACCAAAACCAAACCTCACCTTTCTTGCAAAATATAATAAAGAAGCGTTCTAAGGAGCTTGCTCCCCGTCCACGCCCTCGTGACCTGTGCAAATACGACGTACATTCATGAGAAATGACCTAAAATGACCAAAATAGGACGAACGGCGAAAACATGTCGAGACGATCACGAAAATGCAATGTGGTATTATAACTTTTCGTTTCACATCATATTAACACATATTATAGCAATTCGGGGTCAAAGAAGTCGTTGGATCGAGGGGTCAAAATCGTAATTTTATGCAGTGAATTTTGTTCTGTCAGCCCCTTGGGAACGGCCGTTCCAGGTTTCCTTTGTAACTGGGAACGGTCGTTCCCGTTGCCCAGAAAACGCGGCAACGTTTTCCATTTTTAAAAGCGCGCCTTAGCCGGGAACGGCCCTTCCGGCTCCAAGGCCAAAATGGGAACGGCCGTTCCCATAGTCGGCCGCGCATATTTGATTTGAAAGGTGGGAACGCCCGTTCCCACAAAGCCTAGAGGCTGGGAACGGTCGTTCCCAAGTTCTGGAAATGAAAAAACAGAGCAAAACAGAGTATGCTCTCGGGAAAGATTCAACAAAGCAACAACAATTTTAATTTTGATCCCAAATGCCATAATTTCTGGAAATATGATGCAAACATGTTCAATAAATGATAAGGTAACACTTAAACACATAAAACCATGAAATATCATCAAGAATCCATGCTTTCAAGTTCATGACCAAACTTGATCATTCATGCCAAATATTCAAATATCCAAGCTAGAATTCATGCCATAATTCATGTTATCATCTTATAATCATGCTCAACACAACTAAGAATTGAACTAGCATAATAAACTCAAACCCTAGCTATCCCATGAATGATCAAAATCATCATTTCCATGCAAACCAACCTTGAAAGCTAAGAAATGAAGAAGATGGATGAAGATGATGATCAACTCTCAAAAGCTTGGTTAATTCCTTGAAATCTTGATGATTGATGAAAAATTATCTTCTTCCCTTTTTCTTCTTGAAGAACCGAGAGAGAGAGCAATTGTGTTTAGCAAATTTTGGGATAAAATTGATCAAAGAAGCTTGAGGAAGCTTATACCGATACATCCATTCTTGGTTTGGGTGAAAAGTTCAATTTTGCCAATAAATCCTTTAAGACTTTAAGTTATGCAATTAGGTATGCAACAATTTAAAATATGCTCAATCAAGTCCCTAATAGTTTATGCAATTGAGTCCCTAGAGTTTTAGGAAATATTCAACTAGGGACAATTTGGTAATTTTATCACTCTCGGTAATTGATTTCATGTAATAAATATTTTTCGTGCCATGAAATAATATTTTCAATGATATGAATTTAAAGAATTGATATAAATAATGTTTCATGAATTTTATAAAATGTGAATGCCACGTACGAATATATTATAAATTAAAGAAATAAAATAAAACCTACGCTCAAACTCACACGTGGCGTGCTTACCTGTTCATCCGGAAACCGGGGCGTTACAACTCTCCCCCCCTTAGAAGAATCTGGTCCCCAGATTCTCTAATCTTGCTCAAATAATTCCGGGTGGAACCGTTTCATCTTATCCTCGGTTTCCCAAGTGGCTTCCTCGGTTTTATCGCTTCTCCACAATACTTTAACCATGGGAATCCTCCGGTTTCTCAATTCCTGAAATTTCCGATCCATAATCTTAACCGGTCTCTGAATAAATGACAAATTCGGTTCCAGCTCAACTTCTTCCACGGGGAGAATCGTAGTCTCATCGGTGTAATATTTCCTCAGCTGAGATACGTGGAACACGTTGTGAATTCCCGTGAGACTCGGTGGTAGGTCCAGTCGATAGGCTACCTCGCCTATTCTTTCAAGAATCTCGAACGGACCTAAATAGCGAGGATTCAGCTTTCCTCCTTTCCCGATCCGGGTGAAACCTTTCCTTGGTGCCACCTTCAAGAATACCCGGTCACCCACTTCGAACTCTAGATCCCTTCGGCGCTTATCAGCATAGCTCTTCTGTCTATCTTGCGCGGCTTTCATCCGTTGTTGAATCGTTTGAACCTTTTCAATCATAGCCTGAACGACTCTGGAAGGCCTCTTGAATCTTTCACCTTTCTTTACCCCTTCCTGTTTCGACCACTTCCACTCTTCCAAGTCGAAGAACAACGGAGATCGGCACTTTATTCCATAAAGTAACTCGTAAGGAGCCATCCCGATCGAAGCCTGAAAGCTGTTATTATAAGCAAACTCTATCAAGGGAAGCTGTTCTGACCACGAGTTCTGAAAATCCATCGCGCAAGCCCGAAGAAGATCTTCCAAATACCTGATTAACCTTTCCGTCTGACCATCTGTTTGAGGGTGAAAAGCTGTACTAAACTTAAGTTTCGTACCCAAGACAGCCTGTAATTCCTGCCACAACTTAGAAGTAAACCTCGGGTCTCGATCTGAAACTATACTCACCGGAATACCATGAAGTCGAATGATCTCCCGGTTATAGATTTCAGCCAACTTCGGGATCTTATAGGACATCCGGATCGGTAGAAAGTGAGCAGACTTGGTAAACCTATCCACGATTACCCAAATTCCATCAAACCCGCCTTTAACCTTCGGTAATCCAGAAACAAAGTCCATCGTTACTTGTTCCCACTTCCACTCGGGAATAGGTAACGGCTGTAGAAGTCCCGCGGGTTTTTGATGCTCAGCTTTCACTTTCTGACAAGTCAGGCAATGTTTCACATACTCTGCCACGTCTCTTTTCATCCCGTTCCACCAATAGTACTGCTTCAAATCCTTATACATTTTGTTTCCTCCGGGGTGGATCGAGTAGGCTGACTTGTGAGCTTCTTCGAGTAGGACCCGTCTCAATTCTTCAGGTACTACCACTCTGTTTTTAAACCGAAGCAACCCGGTCTCATCAAACCCAAACGGACTTTCCGGGTCATCCTTAGCTTTACCGGCAAGCTTCTGTACCTCCGAATCCTGATTCTGAGCCTCGAATAACCGATACTTCAATTCCGGCTGAACTGTGATATTAGAAACCCGAGCCTTTAACACAATCGGGACAACTTCCTTACTTTCCTTTATTTCTAAACTCGATACACTCGCCTTCCTGCTAAGTGCATCGGCAACCACATTGGCTTTCCCGGGATGGTATTTAATTGTACAATCATAATCTTCCAACTTTTCCATCCAACGCCGTTGCCTCATATTCAAGTCCTTCTGCGTGAATAAATACTGGAGGCTCTTGTGGTCGGTAAAAATCTCGAAAGAAGTCCCGTAAAGATAATGTCTCCATTTCCCTAACGCAAAGATCACGGATGCAAGCTCTAGGTCGTGTGTCGGATAATTCCTTTCATATTCCTTTAGCTTTCGAGAAGCATAGGCGATCACTTTTCCTTTCTGAGTCAAAACACAACCTAAGCCTTCTTTAGAAGCATCTGTATACACTGCATACTCTTCTGAACCTTCGGGTAAGGTTAATACCGGAGCTGAGACTAATTTTTCTTTCAGAAAATTAGAGCTTTGATCACACTTTTCGTCCCAGACAAATTTAACATCCTTCTTTGTCAACCGGGTTAAGGGTGCAGCAATCTTAGAGAAGTCCTGAACAAATCTTCTGTAGTAACCGGCCAACCCCAAGAAGCTTCTAATCTCCGAGGCGTTCTTTGGTTTCTCCCACTTAAGCACGGCCTCAATTTTCGAGGGATCGGCTTCCAATCCTTTTCCTGAAATCACATGCCCCAAGAAAGAAACCCGATCTATCCAAAATTCACATTTACTGAACTTAGCAAATAACTGATGCTCTTTTAGGGTCTGAAGAACGAGCCTGAGATGTCTCGCGTGCTCCTCGGCTGATTTTGAGAAGACCAAAATGTCATCGATAAATATCACCACGAACTTGTCGAGGAAAGGCCTGAGTATCCGGTGCATCATATCCATGAAAGCTGCAGGGGCGTTAGTTAATCCAAACGGCATAACCACGAACTCATAGTGCCCGTACCGAGTATTGAGTCCCGTCTTTGGAATGTCCTCGGCTCGGATTCGCAGCTGATAGTATCCCTGCCTTAAATCCAATTTCGAATACACCTTAGAACCCTGGAGTATATCGAACAACTCCTCGATATGTGGGAGAGGATACTTGTTCTTAATAGTCATCCTGTTCAACTCCCTGTAATCGATGCACATTCTTAGAGTCCCGTCCTTTTTCTTTACAAACAATACCGGTGCTCCCCACGGCGAAGAACTCGGCCGAATGTACCCAACTTCCAACAAAGCCTCAAGCTGCACTTTTAATTCCTTCAACTCAGCTGGAGCCATCCGATAAGGAGTCTTTGAATACGGCTCAGCATTCGGGAAAAGATCAACCACAAATTCAATCTCTCGCTCGGGAGGCAAAGAATCCAATTTCTCTGGGAATACCTCGGGATATTCCTTTACCACTTCTGTGTCCTCCAATTTCACCTGATCTTTGGGCTTGTTCAGAATGTAAGCAATGAACCCTGTAGCCCCGTCCCTGACTAACCTCTGAGCCTCTGAGAATGAAAGTAGGGGTACAGTCTTCGAAGTACAGCCCGTAGTAACTTCTGAACCCAACTGAACCTTCTTAGCCCGGCAATCTACAGTAGCACAATGCCTGTATAACCATTCCATCCCCAAAATAGCCCCGTACCTCTCCATCGGCATAACAATAAAATCTGTCAGAAACTCCCGACCTTCAATCACAACTGGAACATCCCTGAAAACCTGATCCGTCTCTCGCCTACTACCAAAAGGAGTACTAACTATATAGCGCACAGAAGTACACATAGCAGGCAAAGACAAAGTGATAGCAATAGAGTGCGCAAGAAAGGAGTGTGTAGCTCCTGGATCAAATAATGTATGGATGTTCGTGCCATGGATGCAAATAGTACCTTCAACTACTGCAGCGGGGTCAACATCAGCCTCCTGCTCCTCTCCGGCAAGTGCATAAGCTCGAGCTCTCACCAGTGGCCTCGGTCCTGCAGGTGGTGGATCCTGACGATCCGGACAACCATCGACCCGGTGCTCGTTGCTCCCGCAAATCAAACATAGACCTAACCGGCGTCTGCAATTATCATAGGTGTGCGTAGGATTTCCACACCATCTACATCCCGGTCTCTGAGGTGGCTGGGGTGGTGCTGGAGCTCTTGGACCCTTCTGTGCTGGCCCGGTGAACTTAGGCTTCTTTCCAGTATCCCTCTGAGCTGGAGGTGCAGAGTAAACCATCGGCCTTTTTCCTGAACTCGAACCCTGGCCTGATCTCGAGCCAGAAACCTGTCCTGCTCGCTGAGTAGCCCTCCTAGCTATATCAGAATCTTCCACCTTCAGGGCCTTTGCAGTAGCCTTTGCCCAGGTGCTCGTATTAGCCGCTTTCAGTGCATCCTGGTTGTCCGGTCTCAACCCCTGAACAAACTGCATCGCCTTGTGAAAGTCGTCGTTCGCTATATTGGGTGCATAGCGAGAAAGCCTCTCGAACTCGGCGATGTACTGACCCACGGATCGGCCTCCCTGCTTTAACTCTGTAAACTCTCTCAACCTGCGGGTACGGGAAGCTGGAGGAATATACTTGTTTCTGAACTCCCGTACAAAAACCTCCCAATTAATCTCGGTCCCGGCTGCCTCCAGAACGATCTCTGTGCTCTCCCACCAGGAGTAGGCCTCGCCCTGAATAAGAGTAAGTGTGCAGCGGGCCTTCTCCTGACTGTCACAAGGGATAAGCTGCCAAATCCTCTCGATCTCCTTCAACCACATCTCTGCCTGGATGTCGTCTCCCTTATAGAACTTCGGGGGACGCTGATTCTGAAACTCTCGCAAGATAGCAGAAATGGGGTTCTCCGGAGGTGCTACTGGTGCTGGAGGTGGTGGAGTGACCCTTTCCTGTAACCTTTGATCGATTAGCCCCACTACTGCGTTCATAAAATCCTGGGGCTGTGCCTGGGCAGGTGGAGGAGGTGGTGATCTCTCGTGGCGATGATGTCGGCGATGATGATGCCTGTGCCTCGAGGATCGATCACTGTAATGTCTGTCGGGCTCCATCCTGTAATTAAATCACTAAACATGCGTGGCTTGATCAATAAATGCAAATGTGTGCATATAATTTCAATAATGTCAAGTAACACATATTCAAGGAAGATCAATTAATTCAATTAATGCGAATAAGGGAGTAATTCAAGTAAATCAACCCAATGCAGACTCCCAAATACCACATAATCCTATGCCGTGCGACCTAGACTGACTCGACACGACTCGAGAACCTCGGTTTTGCAACCGGGCTCTGATACCACCTGTAGATGTAGCACCCTAGACCCCAAGGCGCCACATCCCCCGCACTATAGCCTCGATCCACGTATGAAATGGACAGTTCATACATAAACCAAGACCACAGCGAACGGGTGACAACAAAAACGACGCTCTAGGCGGGACACTCTCCCCAACATAAACAACAACAACAACATGAATAGAAAAGCGGAAGCAGTAAATTCAATCATACGTATAGGTACCATATTTATTTCATAGATACATATAGGTACCAAATCTTACTATCAATACATTATCATTTCTCAATTATATACATATCTAAGTATTCAAAATATACTAATCATAACATGACATGATAACTAGCAAAAGTATGTACATGAAAGGTACAAGCTAGGCTCGTGACGATGCAAGACTCGACCAACTCCCGCCTAGTACGACCACGCTCAAAATGTACCTGAAAAGTGAAGTATCAGTCTACCGAAGACTGAGTGAGGGGCAATAAATAAATATAACGCACATCACATGCAAGTTGTAGCCTCGGGTAAAGACGTTAGAAAACAATAATTATGTAGTTCAAGAAATCTTATCTTTTGCCCGAGATTACAACTATCCATTTTAACCCGTTTAATTAATCATGCTTGTCAATATCATGAACATGTGGCCCCGGCGAGCAAGGGCAATCTCCAACCGAACTCCCAATCGTGAACAATACGTGGTCATGCTTGCTTGTTTGATAAATAAGTGATCATGCAATATACTTTAGTGCTCACATAGACAATTTCATACTTGAAAACATGCAATAACCCGAGGATAACCCGACATGCCGGATTAATCCCCAGTCTCCTTCTTCCTCCGGGTGATAGCGAGTTTGCAAGGCTCGACTATCCACGACATGGTGTGTGTAGAGGACATGACCCTCTAGACACGGAACTCCTTCCACCACTAATCTCCTAGTGGCTTCGGGGTGATCCCAACAATGTGAGGATAATTCAGGAGTTACCCGTCAGCCCTTGCTTTCCCGGTTGGCTCAAGAATTACCCTCGGGCCCACGTGCAATCATGTACTCGCCAAACTTGCTTGAAAACCATGACAATTAATACTTTCATGCTTGAAATGTTCATTACTTTAAAAACGTTTATAAATACAATAGGTTTTGGCCGAAAACTCACACATAAGGGTTGTAGGGTTTATTTTACCAAAACCAAACCTCACCTTTCTTGCAAAATATAATAAAGAAGCGTTCTAAGGAGCTTGCTCCCCGTCCACGCCCTCGTGACCTGTGCAAATACGACGTACATTCATGAGAAATGACCTAAAATGACCAAAATAGGACGAACGGCGAAAACATGTCGAGACGATCACAAAAATGCAATGTGGTATTATAACTTTTCGTTTCACATCATATTAACACATATTATAGCAATTCGGGGTCAAAGAAGTCGTTGGATCGAGGGGTCAAAATCGTAATTTTATGCAGTGAATTTTGTTCTGTCAGCCCCTTGGGAACGGCCGTTCCAGGTTTCCTTTGTAACTGGGAACGGTCGTTCCCGTTGCCCAGAAAACGCGGCAACGTTTTCCATTTTTAAAAGCGCGCCTTAGCCGGGAACGGCCCTTCCGGCTCCAAGGCCAAAATGGGAACGGCCGTTCCCATAGTCGGCCGCGCATATTTGATTTGAAAGGTGGGAACGCCCGTTCCCACAAAGCCTAGAGGCTGGGAACGGTCGTTCCCAAGTTCTGGAAATGAAAAAACAGAGCAAAACAGAGTATGCTCTCGGGAAAGATTCAACAAAGCAACAACAATTTTAATTTTGATCCCAAATGCCATAATTTCTGGAAATATGATGCAAACATGTTCAATAAATGATAAGGTAACACTTAAACACATAAAACCATGAAATATCATCAAGAATCCATGCTTTCAAGTTCATGACCAAACTTGATCATTCATGCCAAATATTCAAATATCCAAGCTAGAATTCATGCCATAATTCATGTTATCATCTTATAATCATGCTCAACACAACTAAGAATTGAACTAGCATAATAAACTCAAACCCTAGCTATCCCATGAATGATCAAAATCATCATTTCCATGCAAACCAACCTTGAAAGCTAAGAAATGAAGAAGATGGATGAAGATGATGATCAACTCTCAAAAGCTTGGTTAATTCCTTGAAATCTTGATGATTGATGAAAAATTATCTTCTTCCCTTTTTCTTCTTGAAGAACCGAGAGAGAGAGCAATTGTGTTTAGCAAATTTTGGGATAAAATTGATCAAAGAAGCTTGAGGAAGCTTATACCGATACATCCATTCTTGGTTTGGGTGAAAAGTTCAATTTTGCCAATAAATCCTTTAAGACTTTAAGTTATGCAATTAGGTATGCAACAATTTAAAATATGCTCAATCAAGTCCCTAATAGTTTATGCAATTGAGTCCCTAGAGTTTTAGGAAATATTCAACTAGGGACAATTTGGTAATTTTATCACTCTCGGTAATTGATTTCATGCAATAAATATTTTTCGTGCCATGAAATAATATTTTCAATGATATGAATTTAAAGAATTGATATAAATAATGTTTCATGAATTTTATAAAATGTGAATGCCACGTACGAATATATTATAAATTAAAGAAATAAAATAAAACCTACGCTCAAACTCACACGTGGCGTGCTTACCTGTTCATCCGGAAACCGGGGCGTTACAACCCTACTCCCGGTTCATAATCTTTCTTTTGATACGTGCTTTGCTCCTTATTATGTATAGTGTGTGTGAGTTCAGCCCCCTCGCTCAGTCAGTGGACTGACCCTCGCCCCATCTATGTTTTAGTTTGCAAGTGCAAGTTGTTGGAGTTCGAGCTAGGCGGCTTTGAGTCGGGTCTGTCGAGTCTGTGTCAGTCCGTTTGATTTTTGTTAAGTATTTTGTTCCGAATTATTTATGAAAATTATGTATATAGTATGTTCGGTAACAAGTTGATGTTTATGCTTTGATTATATGGATTTTCGGGACTGGTTAGGACAGGGCATGGAGTAGTTGAACCCGTCTTTGTTGTATATTTGAATTCGGGACAGGTTAGGACAGGTTCGTGGAATTAGTTGAACCCGTTTATTTATGTTCGGTGATTAAAGTTTTTGTTAGTTCATACTTTGCATCGCTTCCGCATTCGGGTTTTTGCATATTTTACTTGTACAGGGTTTAGGTACCGCCTAGCTTAGGTTGGTTTTTTTCGTTTGTCACCCGTTCGCTGTGACTTGGTGCGTGTGCGGACTTTCCATTTCGTACCACGTGTCAGGTCATAGTGCGGGGGTGTGGTGCCCCACCGCTTGGGGTGCTACATCTTAAGTGGTATCAGAGCTACCAGGTTCAGAACCGGTGCTCTGGAGTCGTGTCGTGTCAGTTTAGGTCGTACGGCATAGGAATACTTGTGCATTGCATTTGTCTGACGTGAAAATTTTGACTTTTCTGTTTGAATTTGTCTGAGCTTATGTGATTATTTGCACACTATGATTACGATTTTTGCAAAATTATCAATTTTTTTTTTATGCTTTAAAATTTTAGTAAATTACTTGTTGCATCTACATTAATTAGGTGCTCTTAATTGCTTTTGTTACTTGACATCTCCACGTACTAACCCGCATGCATAGATGTTTATTCCATTTGTGAATTGCAGGGTGTTACTTCGACATCAAATTATAATTGATCGTGGCAACACTTCTCACTTCTATAAATGGATGACAGAAGATTCAACACTACCATGCCCTAATTAATTGAATAAGGGACAAATGGACTTCTGAAAGAATTCGACAATAGTTAGATGCTAATATTAAGGAAACAGGTATCATGCATTCATAGCATGTGCATCATGCATTGGATTAAATTATAATTATTTCGAACATTTGCTTTACGTGATTGATTGTCTTCTTTGCTAGATATGTGTGCATGCCATTTACATCCCTAACCCCACATGCATTAGCTTTGTGGTTGTAATTCAGGTGTTCTCCTACCTGATCCACTAAGTGCTGTCTTGGTCGAAGCAACATTAAGATTCGAACCGGGGTTAACCAGAAGATGTGTGATCAAGCTAACACAGTCAGGATATTGGGTGGATACAAGAAGATGTTTGTATACAGGGGAAACAAGAGACCTTTTATCTAATGAGGTGCCTTCAGGATATATATATATACTAAATTACTTGGAGGTACTCGGGGGGGCAGCAAATTTTATAAGAAAGCCAGAATTTTTAACTCTGGATGGCGTGAGGTGACAATGAAGAAATCAAGACACTTGTACCATTCAGAGAATTCCAAGCAGGAAATCGGATTTCTATTATAAAGACACCCACCAGAGTAGTTACACTTACACAAAGGAAAAGGGGAAAATTGTGCGAGCTATGGAATTATGTGCCGAGGTCATTGAAGATCAACATCACCAAATATTGAGGATAAGGGCATGACTTACAACGACGCTGTACTAAGCAAGAATGTTTAAAGATTCTTCATTTACCTCTCCACGATTGTCCTGAGAGATTTTACCGTGAATGAAATGGTAATTTCCGATTACCGAGGATTTTATTGGGATTTCAAGGGACTCCACGGATCACTATACTTTGAGAATCAAGTGAGACGGTTCAAGACCATTTAGGGTACCCGAGAATCTGAGGGAGTACTAAAGAATGCAAAATTTGAACGGGAAGTTGGAACTACGGGCAGTTAAGGAGTTGACTACCCTTTCAAGTTAAAGAAATTTTTTTTCCACCTCGACTCCACTACTACGGTGAACGGTACATTGAGCATTCATGGCATTTGCACACATGCATTTCATAAGTAATTATATTTAATTTTGCTTGACGTGCGCGACGACGTGTATTACGTGATGCTGCCTTGATTGTAATAACGTGACTAATTGATTTAATTTCCATAACTTGAGATTTATTGTTGTTGTGAATTCTTGTAAACTGAATGGATTACATGCTTGCGTGGATTGTTCGTGCTTCAGTGTTTATAAAATTTCCTTAATGGCTCACTAACCCTACATGCAACTACATGCATATTATAATTTTTTCTTACAGTGATCCCATCGCGATATCCCCCTTGAGTTGAGCATGGATGATGAGTCTATACTCTAGGGATACCGATATCAGTCGTGTAAAGGTACACTATACATGCATCCCATGTTTTGCATCCAGTGTTATTTTGACGTGTGTAAGTTTGAATGCTGAGTAAGTGGACTTGTATGCTAGAGAGTTGTTGAAATCTCTCTATTTATGTGTTAGGGAGATGTGGGATTTTCCCTATTTATGTGATAGAAAGATGTTGGATTCTTTCTAATTATGTGAGCAAGAGATGCTGGATTCTCTTGGTGTTAGATATTTGGGAGATGCTGGATTCTCTCGAATTTAAGGGTTTGAGAAATGCTGGATTTTCTCAAACTAGAATGTTTGGAAGATGTGGAAGTCTGCCAGACTTAGGTTGAGAGACGGGGCTCTCTCGATTACGTGGTGGAGAGACAGGGTTCTCTCAATTCTGTGCCTGAGGGACGGGGTTCTCTCTTTTGATGTGCTGGGAGACGGGGTTCTCTCTCTTGCGTGCTGAGAGATGGGATTCTCTCTTGTTTGTTGCGGCTTAGTTCAGGTGGCCAGACAGCAGCTAGTAAGCGATGAGGGTGCGACGGTATCGAGCTTCGGGTGCAGTGGCCTAGTGGTGATCGAATGAGTTAAAGTGACCAACGGTCAAGTGCTCAGTGGAACTTCAGTGACAATTGGTCACCATGAATAGAGTTGATGCCAGCTAAGGGAGAAGTATCCTGCAGAAATTGCAGTTCGCCTAGACCAGAGTTGCGCAGCGGAAGCTTGAAATAGAATTCGTTTCAGCGTCGTTCAAGATCCGACCTTAGGACCTGAGGACAGGTCCTTTTGAAGGAGGGAAGTTTGTAACATCCCGCTCGTTCGATTTATGAGGTACGCCACGTTTCAACCTTTTAATGTGTTTAATTATGTGATTTTATATTTTTCGTGGCCCTATTTTGAACTCTTTAAGAGTTTAGGGGCTTGTTTGCAATTTTCTCTTTTAGGGGTTTTCCGGTCACTTCTCGTTCGGTCGAGATTTTGACCTCTTTGACCCCTTCAACGCGTCCAGGGCGGTGAAACGAGTCCGTAGACTCTAAGTTTGCCCAATTCGGATGTCGTTAGCTCGTTCGTTTGATCGTTTTTGCGTACGAGGACCCGAGATATATACTCGGATTTCCTCGTTTTGCGTGCAAAAGATCAGATCTCAGCCTTCAGCGTCTTCTCCAGCGATCAGCACTGTTCACACAGTGAATGTAACGCCCCAGCTTTCGGCAATTCAGGTATGAACGACACGTGTGCGTTTGAGAGTTGTAATTTAATTATTAATTGACCATTTAATTCATTTTCCTATCATGACATAATTTTATAAAAATTTATATTCTTCGTATTTTATTGAAAATTCATATCATATCATATTTATTGGATATTTTGAACGTGATTGCTACGTGAATTATTTTCCCGAATGTGATTTATTTCCTTTATGGCCTTCATTGCTCATTTTCATGAACTATGGATCTAATTGCATTGGACTCGTTTGATCATTTAATTATGAGATTGAACTTGAGTGCATAACTTACTAAATTGGAGGATTTAATTGCAAATTGGCTCTCTCTTCTTCCTTCTTGAGCAGCATCACGTACCATTTGCTTCTTTTTTCATACAAAAACATTTCATCCCTTGTTCATTTTCCATTGCTCAACCGTGATCAACCCTAGCTAGTTAGGAGGGAGATTTCATCATCCAAGCATCAATTCTTGTGGGATTTGTGACCATACAAGCATCATCAACATCATTTCATCATTTCTTCTTCCATTTCTTTCTTTTGAGGTAATTATGGAGATTGAATGATTTTATTGAAAATGTGTGAAATATAGGGCTTGGTATTGGCTTGAATGAATTGTGTATTGGTTGTTGGAAATATGTTTGTGGTCATTAAGCTTGAGTTTGGTGCATACATCTTGAGTTTTATGAACTTGGATCATACATGAGTGTGTGGGTTTCAAATGATTGAATATTGATGATCTAACGTGGGATTATATGTTTTTATGAGTTATTGTTGATCCATATGCATGTTAGCATGTGTATTGCATCAAAAATGTGCATTTTATCTTGAGTTGGATCCATTTTGGTTGATTGTTGTTGTGGTTTTGTTGCTGCTCTGTTCTGCTCTTCTTCTTCTTCAGCTCACGTATTTTGGGAACGGCCATTCCCAACCCCAGTTCAAAACTGGAACGGCCGTTCCCATGATGCTGAGACATTAGGCCAGCGAGACTGGGAACGGCCGTTCCCACTTTGGCCTGTGAGCCGGAACGGCCCTTCCCAGCCCAAAACGCGTTTTGAATTTAAAAAAATGCTGGCGCGTTTCTGAGAGCCATGGGAACGGCCCTTCCCATTTTCAAAGGAAGGCCGGAACGGCCGTTCCCACGGCGACTGCAGAGCAAAAGCTACTGCATAAAATTAATTTTTCATCATCATCCTCCAATCATTTCTTTGACCCCTAATTGATGTTATATGATCGCATACATGTTGAAACGTGATATTTTTATGGTGCATTGTATTTTTCCCGTCGTCTCGTTGCATTTCCGCCGTTCGTCATATTTGGTACATTTTGAGTCGTGTTTCACGGACAATTGTCTTTCTTGCACAGACCAGCTTCCTGGTGACGAGGAGCAGGCCCCGTGAGCTGTTTCCTTGGATTATTTTGGGTCGTTCAGGTGAGGTTTAATTTTAGATACATAGGACCCGTACAACCCTATGTGATGTTTTAAGCCAAAACCTATTTATATACTTATAGTTTTCAAATGAATTGGTTTTCAAATGTTTTACTAAACTTTTGGAAAGAAATTGATTGATTGATGGATTGATTTGGCGAGTATTGTATTGCACTGTGGGCCCGAGGGTAGTGACTCGAGCCAACCGGGAAAGCACGGGCTGACGGGTAACTCGAGAGCTATCCTCACCAAATTGGGATGACCCCTGAACCCTCTAGGAGATTAGAGGAGGAAGGAGTTCCGGGCTTAGGGATTCATGTACCCTCTGCCCAGATTGATTGGATGGTGGGGCCTTGCAATCCCACCATCACCCGGAGGAAGAAGGCGTTATTGAAACTGCTAATTGTGCACATTAATGAATTGCCTGATCACCTAATCACCTAATAATTGATTGATTGATTGTACACAGTCGGTGTAAGGTTGGAGAATTGCCCCACTCGCCGGGCCACAAATTGATTGTATTGAATTGATTGAATTGAAATTGGAATAGTTGTAATCTCGGGCGATAGTATCTCTTTTAACCTATTAGATTGTATTGTTTTCCAAAATTATTACCCGAGGTTATAACTTGCATGTATGTGCCCTTATATTTGTTATACCCCTCGCTCAGTCCGAGTTGGACTGACACCTCAACTTTTCAGTTGTTTTGCAGGGCATGCTAGGCGGGAATTTAGAGTCTAGAGGGTTTTAAATTTGGGTCTAGCACACTTCATTCCACATTTTGTTCATGTACAGTTAGCTTGGGATATTTTGTATATCGCCTTGTTATCTATATTGTTGGGAGATGATAATGTATTGATAGTGTAAATGTTGGTATCTATAAGTAAATAAATAAATATGGTACCTATATATATCTAATGAATGTTATTGCTTCCGCTTTTTAATAGTCTGTCTTACTTGTTAATTGGTTTTAAATTGAGGGTACCCGCCTAGCCTTGAGTCATTTTATTGTCTCCCGTTCGCTATAGCTTTGATTCATGTATGGATTGTCCATTTCATAGGTGGATTGGGGCTATAGTGTAGGGGATGTGGCGCCTGGCGTTCCGGGTGCTACATCCTACGGTGGTATCAGAGCCCGGTTGCAAAACCGGGTCTCTAGTGTCGTGTCTTGTGAGTCTAGGTCGCACGGAATAGGAAGTAATTGTCAAATTGAGAGTCTTGCATTGTTATTTGATACTTGAACCTCTTTGAACTCTTTGAATCTGCTTGAATTTGGGGTGAATTGTTGAGTTTTGAATTTATGAGCAATCTTGACTTATTTGCACACATTGGCATTACTAATCGAACATGCACAATAGTGACTTGATTTCAGGATGGCTCGCGATAGACATCATCGTGATCGTTCTCCTAGACATCGACATCATCGTCATCATCGCAGGGAGAGATCACCACCTCCTCCTCCACCTCCTCAGGCTCAGCCACAGGACTTCATGAATGCAGTGGTGGGTCTTATTGATCAGAGAGTCCGGGATCATGTTCCCCCAGCACCACCAGTTCCACCACCACAGCCAGGGGCACAAATTTCAGCTGTCTTTAGGGAGTTCCAGAACCAGCATCCTCCCAAGTTTTACAAAGGTAATGATATTCAGGCCGAGCAGTGGCTCAGGGAGATCGAGAGGGTTTGGGAGCTTATCCCGTGTGGACCCCAGGAGAAGGCCCGTTGTACGCTTTCTTTGATTCAGGGTGAGGCCTATTCCTGGTGGGAGAGTGCTCGGATAGTGTTAGAGGCAGCAGGTGAGGAAGTGACTTGGGAAGTGTTTGTCAGAGAATTCAGAAACAAGTTCATTCCTCCATCTTCTCGCACTAGAAGATTGAAGGAATTTACAGAGCTCAAGCAGGGAAGCCGGTCAGTTTCAGAGTATATCGCTGAGTATGAGAGATTGTCCCGCTATGCTCCTAATATAGCGAGTTATGATTTCCATAAGGCAATGCAGTTTGTTCAGGGCCTTAGACCGGACATTCAGGCAGCAATTGAGGCGGTCAACACGAGCACCTGGGTGAAGGCTACCAAGAAGGCTCTATTGGTTGAGGATTCAGTGAATGCGAGGCGATCTACCTACCGTTCAGGTTCAGGATCGGGCTCAGGGTCAGGATCGGGATTCAGGGGTTCTGGATCGGGTTTCAGAGGTGCCGGATCAGGGTATAAGGGTTCTGGCTTGGGTTCTGCTTCAGGCAAGAGGCCGATGGTTTATTCTTCTCCACCACCAGCTCCACAGGGCCCAGGGAAAAAGCCCCGACCTGCAGGACCAGTGATTAGAGCTCCAATTGCTCCAGTTGCTCCAGCTTTGCCACCACCACCCGAGAGACCTTATTGTACCTTCTGTGGACAGAGGACACACATCTATGATAACTGCAGGAGGCGTTTGGGTTTATGCCTACTTTGTGGGAGTGATGAGCACATGGTAGATGGCTGTCCAGATTGCAGGATACCACCACCGGGGGCACCGAGACCACTGATTAGGGCTCGGGCTTATGCTTTGGACGGAGAGCAGCCAGATGCTGATATTGATCCAGCCGCGGTAGTTGAAGGTACCATTTGCATACATGGCACGAACATTCATACCTTGTTTGATCCAGGAGCTACTCACTCCTTTCGTTCGAGTGCTATATCTGTTTCTCTGTCTTTGCCTGTTACTCGCTCTTCTGCATGTTATGTGGTTAGTACTCCTTTTGGTGGTAGTTTAGAATCTGATCGGGTGTTTAGAGAGGTTCCGGTGAGCATCGAGGGTCGAGTCTTCTTGTCAGACTTCATTGAACTGCCGATGACTTGCTATGGATCTATTCTGGGCATGGATTGGTTGTACAGACATTCTGCCACAGTTGATTGTAGAGCGAAGAAGGTTCAGTTGGGATCAGATTTGGTAGTAGGTTGGAGTTCCAAGACTGTACCACTACTTTCTTTTTCTGAAGCTCATAAGTTGGTTCGAGAGGGAGCCACGGGTTTCATTGCTTATATTCTCAACAAACCTAAGGATTAGAGTAAGCTGGAAGAAACAGAAGTAGTGAAGGAATTTCCCGAGGTCTTTCCTGAGGAATTGGATTCTTTACCTCCAGAACGGGAAATTGAGTTTGTGATCGACTTGTACCCTAACGCAGAGCTGTACTCTAAGACTCCGTATCGTATGGCTCTGGCCGAGTTGAAAGAGTTGAAGACTCAACTTGATGCGTTGTTGGAGATTGGGTACATTAGACCGAGTTCTTCTCCTTGGGGTGCACCGGTTTTGTTTGTAAAGAAAAAGGACGGAACCTTGAGAATGTGCATAGACTATAGAGAGTTGAACCGGATGACGATCAAGAACAAATATCCTCTTCCACACATTGAGGAGTTGTTTGACATACTTCAGGGATCGAAAGTCTACTCGAAATTGGATTTGAGACAAGGTTACTACCAGCTGCGTATCCGAGCAGGGGATATTCCTAAGACAGGATTTAACACTCGGTACGGGCATTATGAGTTTGTTGTGATGCCGTTTGGTTTGACTAATGCCCCAGCAGCTTTTATGGATATGATGCACAGGATCTTCAGGCCTTTTCTGGATAAGTTTGTGGTCATTTTTATTGATGATATTCTGGTTTTCTCGAAGTCTGCCGAGGAGCATGCAAGACACCTTCAGTTGGTATTAAAGACTTTGAAGGAACATCAGTTGTTTGCCAAATTCAGCAAGTGTGAGTTCTGGATTGACAGGGTGTCATTCTTGGGTCACGTGATTTCGGGCAACGGTTTGGAAGTCGATTCTTCCAAGATTGAGTCGGTTTTGAAGTGGGAGAAACCTAGGAATGCTTCTGAGATTAGGAGTTTCTTAGGATTGGCAGGTTATTACCGGAGGTTTGTTAAGGATTTCTCCAAGTTAGCAGCTCCTTTAACCCGGTTGACGAAGAAGAATGTGAAATTCGATTGGAATGAAGATTGTGAGAAGAGTTTCACTTTCTTGAAGGAAAAGTTAGTGTCTGCTCCAGTGTTAGCCCTTCCGGAAGGTTCTGAAGGATATGCTGTTTATACGGATGCTTCTAAGGAAGGCTTGGGATGTGTGTTGACTCAGAAGGGTAAAGTAATTGCTTATGCATCCCGGAAGTTGAAAGAGCATGAGAAGAATTATCCAACACATGATCTTGAGCTTGCTGCCGTAGTCTTTGCACTTGGAAAGTGGAGACATTATTTGTACGGGGTGTCCTTCGAGATTTTCACTGACCACAAAAGCCTCCAGTATTTATTCACTCAGAAGGATTTGAATATGAGGCAACGGCGTTGGATGGAAAGGTTGGAAGATTATGATTGCACGATCAAGTACCATCCCGGCAAAGCCAACGTGGTCGCCGATGCACTTAGTAGGAAGGCTAGTGTGTCGAGCTTGGAAGTGGGTGAAAGTAGTGGAATCGAGCCAATTGTTTTAAGGGCTCGAGTTTCTAATATTTCGGTCCAGCCAGAATTGAAGCACAAGTTGTTTGAGGCTCAGAGTACAGATTTGGAAGTTCAGAGATTGGTAGCTAAGGCAAGGGCTGATCCAGAGTGTCCATTCGGGTTCGATGAAACCGGTCTTCTTCGTTTCAAGAACCGAGTGGTTGTACCCGAAGAGTTGAAACGGGTATTGCTCGAGGAAGCTCACAGATCGGCTTATTCTATCCACCCCGGAGGAAATAAGATGTATAAGGATTTAAGGCAATATTATTGGTGGCGTGGATTGAAGAAAGATGTGGCCGAGTTTGTGAAGCATTGTCTCACTTGTCAGAAAGTGAAAGCCGAGCATCAGAAACCGGGAGGTCTTCTTCAGCCGTTACCTATTCCTGAGTGGAAGTGGGAACAGGTGACGATGGATTTCGTGTCCGGGTTACCTAAGGTGAAAGGTGGATTTGATGGTATTTGGGTGATTGTGGATCGTTTGACGAAGTCTGCACATTTTCTGCCGGTTCGGATGTCGTATAAGATTCGCAAGCTAGCCGAGCTTTATAACCGGGAGATTGTTAGGCTTCATGGGATTCCGATTAGCATAGTTTCTGACAGAGATCCACGGTTCTGTAACATCCCGACTGATCAGACTTTTCAGGTAACCTCTTATGTGCGCTATTTAGTTAGTTCTTTAAGTGATTATGTGATATTAATTGTCAACGTGGATTAATTGAAGTTATTTGAACTTATTTGCTTTGATATGAATTTGGTTACCCTTGATCGGTTAACTTCTCTTGTTTGGTATTCGATTCGTTTTGGGTTCGTATTGGATTCTAATTTTTGTGAATTCGTGATATTTGTTAATTATATGCTTTAGGGACTCGCTTACATGCTCGTTATATGTTTTGGTATTTGTTTTGGTTGCTTTTTGGGTTCGTTTTGGAGACGGGACCTAAAGGAGGCTAAAGAGCACTTAGCGCACCTTGGGTTCCGAGACGCGTATCTTGAGCTCGGGAATTCGGATTCGAATTCCGTCACCTCCATTGAACTCGTTTCGACGATTCGGGTTCGATGGGACAAGCCTCACATTTTTCTAAGCTCGTTAAGACCTCCGTATTTCACCCGTAACGAGCCCCTTACGCTTGAGAGCCACCCTTTTGACCTAGCTTTGAGTGTGGACCCCACCTTAACCTTATCTAGACCTTAACCATGAATTAGAACTTGAGTTAAACCCCACTTTCAGCCCCTAAACCCCTTGAAACCGAGCCAATCCTTCTCTCTCTCTCCCAAAACTGATCGGTACAAGGAAGCAAGGAAGAAGAAGAAAACTTTTGTCCAACCTTGTGATTTTTGAGCTCAAAACTTCATCAAGGCTTCTCCAAAATTGAAAGGTAAGTTCATGGTTGTCTTCTTCACTCTCTCTTCTCTCTTTTATGTGTTCTTTAGTTCAATTCCATGATTGGTTGTTGAGTTGGAGTAAGCTTGTGAATAGTAGTAGTTGGGAGATGGGTTTGATTCTTGCTCCTTACTTGTTTCCTTGAGTTTTGTTGTTGTTTTTATGCTTCTAGGACTTGTTTCCTAGCATTTATTGCTTTTCCTTGCTTGGTAGTTGGAGCATGAGTGTTTGGTTTTGGTTTTGGAGTTGCTTAGTTACTGTAGTGCCGTCTGTGTGTTTTCTGTACCGTGACACGGGGGTGTCACGGTTTACCTTTTTTTGCTGACACGGGCGTGTCACCTTTAATTTTCGTTTTTCTGTACCGTGACACGGGGGTGTCACGGTTTGCCTTTTTTTGGTGACACGGGCGTGTCACCTTTAATTTTCCGTTGTTTAGTTCTGTACTGAGACACGGGGGTGTCTCAGCTTGCCTTTCCCGGGGGACACGGGCGTGTCTCCTAGGAACTCTAGTTTTGTTCGTTTTGTTTCCTTTCCGTTGTTTCTTGTTGTTTATTCTTGCCTCGTTTTTGATTTATGTCCGATTATGCTTTGAATGCTCGTAAATGATCTAATTGTGAATACATTTCATATCATTTGCATCATAAGCATACATATTCATGTACCGAGCGTCAATGTGGTTCATATTGAGTCTAAGAGTGTCTCTTGTTGTTTGCCTTGATTCAGAGGATCTTTCTGTTGGGGACGAGCTTGCTCCGTAGGTGTCCGGTTTCCTCTTTTGACTCCGCTACGTTCGTTGCCAAGGTGAGGTTTTTGTTCTTTTAGTTACTCGACCTACGACCCTATTTGATTTGGAAACCTCGCATGTGAATACGTATAGTATATGGTAAATAAGTGTACGATACTTATGTTGCGGGATTTGCCCCATTTGTTATAAGAGTTTCAAACGTTTTGTATATGTATATACACTATTTTGCTTTTGTTTGAAAGGTTTAGTTTTGAGCAAGTGTGTGTGTGTAAGCGAGGTGTGGCTTTGAAAGATAAGCTTTGAGATTTGTTTGTGTGACTTTCGTGATATGTTTGGGCCCCGGAGTGTGGTATGGTAATCTCGGGACGGCCGAGGGGTTGCCGAGCTCTTCCATCAACACCTCCATTTGAGAGTCTCGCCCAACCTTAGGAGGTTGAGGAAGGGTGTTTCTCTTGAGCCGGCGGAGGCAACCGCCGAAGGTTTCAAGGTAGTAATTAAACCTTGTCTCGTTTCTTTGTGTGGATAGTTAGGGCCGATCAACCCTTCTATCAACCGGTGTTGGGGATGGATTCTGGTTTGTTTTGCTTTGCTTTGTTCTTCATATTTGGAAGTTGGGGATGTGTGTGACTCGTACTCGCCGAGTTGGTTAAGCTTTGTATGATCTACGAAACGAGAGTGGATTCTTAATTCACCTAAAACTTGGAGTCTTGTTTTGCCCTTTTCCCTTTCCTTTAACTTATATATATCTATATCACGGGAGTAAATTTTAGCTTGCAAAAACCACTCTCGGTTCAAGGATCTTTCCTTTGATTAAGTGCTTTGCTCTATATATATATCGGGTGCGTGAGTTAGCCCCCTCACTAGTCACTAGGACTAACCCTCGTTGTTGTTTTCCCCTTTTTCCTTTCTTTTGAGTTTGCAGGTTCTTCCGAGTCAAGCTAGGCGGCAAGTGTCTTTTGAGTTTACTTGTGGTTTAGCTTGGGTCTTCATGCATCGTAGTGGATTACTTCTACTCTTATTGTTGTATTTTGGATTATGTGTTCTGATTATACTTTCGCTTTTGGGCCTTGATGGCATTGTATATTCTGTATATGAACTGGCGTGAATGGTTGACCCTTCCCCACTTTTGAAATGTATATGTGATCTTGGGAAATATGTTAATTATAAATTGCTTCCGCTACTCTGATTTTAATTCTTGCAGTTCTTGAGGGTCTAGGCCGCCTAGCGAGGGTGTGAGTTTTGTGTGTCTCCCGTTCGCTATGGTCTGATGCGGGTGCGGACTTCCATTTCGCTACTCGTGTTGGACCTTAGTGCGGGGGATGTGGCACCCTTCGCTCTGGGGGTGTTACATCCTGGCGTGGTATCAGAGCTCTCGGTTGCAAAACCAGAGCTCTGGAGTCGTGTTGAGTTTGTCTAGGTCGTTCGGTATAGGAGTATGTGACTATTTACATTCATTCATATCTCTACTTGACTTATTTGCTTAAATTGGTGATAATTGACTTCATGATCATGAACTAAACTCCATGCATCGATATCTTCTTGATTTGTGTATTTTCAGGATGCCTCCAAGAAGGAGAGCAGATAGGGAACAGACTCCTGATCTTAATCAACCCCCTCCACAAGCACCTCCACCTCCTCCGATGAATGCTGAGAATATTGTGCAGGCCCTTCTGAACCAGCTTCAGCAGAACCAAAGGAATAATCCACATTGGGAAGGACAAGGTGGGCAAGTAACTCCGGCCTTTAAGGAGTTCAGAAACAACAATCCACCTAAGTGGTATGGAGGAGATGACATCCAAGCCGAGGAGTGGTTGTCGGAAGTTGCGGGAATTTGGGAAATTTGCCCCGCTCCTTCGCATGAGAAAGCTGTTTGTACGGCCCGGTTTGTTCAAGGTCCCGCATCCAATTGGCTCAAAGCTATGAGAGCTCGATTGGAGAGGAATGGAGAGGAATTCGATTGGGAAAGCTTTGTGAGAGAGTTTCGTCATAAGTACGTTCCGTCAAGTGCTCGTGAGAGAAGATTGCAACAATTTACAGAACTGAGACAAGGGAACCGTTCGGTTGAAGAGTATATCATGGAATTTGAGAGACTTGCACCGTATGCCCCGCACATCACCAATGATGATACCCAGAAGGCCCGGAACTTTATTCATGGTTTAAGATATGAAGTTCAGGATGCTCTTAAGGCAGCTACAGTGGATACATGGGAGAAGGCTACGAGGAAGGCAATTAAGGTGGAAGCCAACAACAAGAGATTGAGGCCGACTTGCTCTTCGGGCCAAGGTTCGAGCTCTAATTTGGGGAAGAGGCCTGCATTCTATGGTGGGCCTCCGGTTTTCAAACCCCAAGGTCCTCCTACTTCAGTTAAGAAAGCTCGACCTTCGGTCCCCGCGATACCAGCTTTACCGGCCCCGATTCAGTGTAGCTATTGCAAGGGTCCCAATCACACCGAGGAGAATTGCCGGAAGAAATTGAGAAGATGTTATAAATGTGGAGAGCCCGGCCATATGATCAGTACTTGTCCTCAAGTGAGAGCACCTCAGCCTCGAGTTCCTCCGCCGTTGAATGTGATGCCTCCGAGGGCACCGATCCAAGCGAGAGCCTATGCTTTGGAGGGCGAGGAAGAGAATGTAGAGGTGGATTCCAACGCCGTTGTTGAAGGTACCATCCACATTCATGGCATTCCATTGCATGCATTGTTTGATCCGGGGGCAACGCATTCATTTATTGCTTCCCGGCTTGTTGCTACTCTTCCATTGCCTGTTGCTTGTCTAGATGATTCCTTTATTGTTTCTTCTCCCCTTGGTGCTACTTTGTCTACGAATTGTGTTTACCGAGGTTGTCCAGTGGTTGTGGAAGATCATGAGTATCCGGCAGATCTGATCAGGATGCCTATCAGGAAGTATGGGGTAATTCTGGGAATGGACTGGTTGTACCGTTACCGAGCCATGATGGATTGTTTTGCTAAGAGGGTGACTTTGGGTTCTACGGTCTTTGCGGGCCAGAGGTTGAAGACCTGCCCGTTTATTTCCTTCATGGAAGCAAGTAGACTGTTTCGGGACGGTGCGACGGGCTATGTGGCCTACCTTTTGAATAAGCCAAAGGATCAGGCCAAGCTCGAAGAGACGGAGATCGTGAAGGAATTCCCCGATGTGTTTCCGGAGAACTTGGGATCTTTACCTCCGGATCGGGATGTCGAGTTTGTAATAGATCTCTATCCCGGAGCAGAACCGTATGCGAAATCTCCCTATAGGATGGCTCCAGCCGAGTTGAAGGAGTTGAAGACGCAATTGGACGAGCTCTTAGAGTGTGGTTACATTCGCCCGAGCACTTCTCCGTGGGGTGCTCCGGTCCTGTTTGTAAAGAAGAAAGACGGGACTTTGCGAATGTGTATTGACTACCGTGAGCTGAACCGGTTAACGGTTAAGAACAAATACCCGCTCCCTCACATTGAAGAGTTGTTCGACCTCCTGCAAGGTTCGAGGGTTTATTCTAAGTTGGACTTAAGGCAAGGGTATTACCAGTTGCGTATCCGGGAGGGAGATATACCGAAGACGGGTTTCAACACGAGATATGGGCATTTTGAGTTTGTGGTCATGCCTTTTGGTCTTACCAATGCCCCAGCCACGTTTATGGATATGATGCACCGAATATTCCGGCCTTACCTCGATAAATTCGTGGTCATCTTTATAGATGATATTCTGGTGTATTCGAGGTCCGAAGAAGAGCACGCGCGGCATTTAAGCATTGTTTTGTCTACACTTCGGGAGCACAGATTGTTCGCCAAGTTCAGTAAGTGCGAGTTTTGGTTGGATCGAGTTTCTTTTTTGGGTCACTTCATTTCAGGGAATGGTATAGAAGTGGACCCTGCGAAGATCGAAACGGTTATGCTTTGGAAGCCACCGAAGAATGCCTCGGAAGTGAGAAGTTTTCTCGGGTTGGCAGGGTACTATAGGCGCTTTGTGAAAGATTTCTCGAGGATTGCTTCCCCGTTGACCCGGTTAACTAAGAAAGAGGTGAAGTTTGGGTGGGATGAGGCGTGTGAGAAGAGTTTCCAAACTCTTAAGGAAAGATTGACTACTGCACCGGTTTTAACCCTACCCGAAGGTTCGGAAGGCTACTCAGTTTATACCGATGCTTCGAAGGAAGGTCTCGGTTGTGTGTTAATGCAGAATGGTAAGGTTGTAGCCTACGCCTCAAGGAAGTTAAAGGATCATGAGAAGAACTATCCCACTCATGACTTGGAACTCGCCGCAGTGGTGTTTGCTTTGATGAAATGGCGGCATTACCTTTATGGAGTTACTTTTGAAGTGTTCACCGACCACCAGAGTCTCAAGTATCTGTTTACCCAGAAGGATTTGAACGTGAGACAGAGGAGATGGATGGAGACACTCGAGGATTATGATTGTAAGATTCAGTACCATCCGGGTAAAGCCAATGTAGTGGCGGATGCTTTGAGTAGGAAAGTGAATGTTTCAGGTTTGGAAGCAGGTTCTAGTAGACAGGGTTCAGTAGTTCTGGTTTCAGAGGCTCGATTGGCTAATATTTCGGTTCAGCCGGTTTTGAAGCAGAGATTGATAGAAGCTCAATCTGTGGATCCGGAGATTCAGAAATTAGTAGCTAAGTCAAGGATTGATCCTGAAACCAAGTTTGGATTTGATGATTCGGGATTGTTTCGATTTAAGGCTCGGGTTTGTGTCCCTGAAGGATTTAAGCAGTTGGTACTTGATGAGGCTCACAAGTCAGCGTATGCAGTACATCCCGGTACCACCAAAATGTACAAGGATCTAAGGACTCTATACTGGTGGAACGACATGAAGAGAGACGTTGCTAACTATGTTAGGAGATGTCAAACATGCCAAGTGGTGAAAGCAGAACACCAGAAACCGGGAGGAACTCTCCAACCACTTCCAATACCCGAGTGGAAGTGGGAGCAAGTGACAATGGACTTCGTGTCCGGCTTGCCAAGGACCAAAGGAGGTTCCGATGGAATTTGGGTGATTATTGATCGGTTGACGAAGTCCGCGCACTTTCTTAAGGTGAAGATGTCCGATAAGGTTCCTAAGTTGGCCCGGTTGTATCGGAAAGAGATTGTCCGATTACATGGTTGCCCGGTTAGCATTGTTTCAGATAGAGATCCTCGGTTTACGTCCAGTTTTTGGCAGGAATTACAGAAGTGTTTGGGGACGAAGCTCCACTTCAGTACTGCATTTCACCCACAGACGGATGGTCAGTCAGAAAGGCTAATAAGGTATCTCGAGGACATGCTTCGTGCTTGTGCCTTAGATTATCAGAATTCGTGGGATGAACTGTTGGATTTGATTGAGTATGCCTACAACAACAGCTTTCAGTCTTCTATTGGCATGGCACCGTATGAGGCGTTATATGGAAGGAAATGTAAATCCCCTCTCTTTTGGGATATTGATGAGTGGAGATGGACTAAAGATGGAAAGCTCGAGAGAGCTAAGAAGCCTAAGGAAATACAGGATACCATCGAGAGGGTGAAAGTGATTAAACAGAGGTTGAAAGTGGCTCAAGACCGACAGAAGAGTTATGCAGATAGGAGAAGACGACCCTTAGAGTTCGAGAAAGGAGATAAGGTCTTTTTAAAGGCATCTCCTAGAAAAGGGTATGCTCGGATTGGTAAAGGCGGGAAGCTTAACCCTCGCTACTTAGGCCCCTTTGAGATCCTTGATCGAGTTGGAGAAGTAGCCTACAGACTTGAATTACCGCCGAGCTTAACCGGGATTCACAATGTGTTCCATGTCTCACAGCTTCGGAAACATTATCCCGATGAGTCTTCTATTCTTCCAGTCGAGAAAGTTCAGTTAGAGCCGGATTTGACTTTTAAGAAGTATCCAGTTCAGGTGTTGGATCGGAAGATGCAAGAGTTGAGGAATAGACAGATCCCTCTTGTGAAAGTCTTGTGGCGTGATCAAGAAGCCGAAGAAGCCACTTGGGAGACTGAGGATAAGATGAGGACAGGTCCTTTTGAAGGAGGGAGGGTTGTAACATCCCGACTGATCAGACTTTTCAGGTAACCTCTTATGTGCGCTATTTAGTTAGTTCTTTAAGTGATTATGTGATATTAATTGTCAACGTGGATTAATTGAAGTTATTTGAACTTATTTGCTTTGATATGAATTTGGTTACCCTTGATCGGTTAACTTCTCTTGTTTGGTATTCGATTCGTTTTGGGTTCGTATTGGATTCTAATTTTTGTGAATTCGTGATATTTGTTAATTATATGCTTTAGGGACTCGCTTACATGCTCGTTATATGTTTTGGTATTTGTTTTGGTTGCTTTTTGGGTTCGTTTTGGAGACGGGACCTAAAGGAGGCTAAAGAGCACTTAGCGCACCTTGGGTTCCGAGACGCGTATCTTGAGCTCGGGAATTCGGATTCGAATTCCGTCACCTCCATTGAACTCGTTTCGACGATTCGGGTTCGATGGGACAAGCCTCACATTTTTCTAAGCTCGTTAAGACCTCCGTATTTCACCCGTAACGAGCCCCTTACGCTTGAGAGCCACCCTTTTGACCTAGCTTTGAGTGTGGACCCCACCTTAACCTTATCTAGACCTTAACCATGAATTAGAACTTGAGTTAAACCCCACTTTCAGCCCCTAAACCCCTTGAAACCGAGCCAATCCTTCTCTCTCTCTCCCAAAACTGATCGGTACAAGGAAGCAAGGAAGAAGAAGAAAACTTTTGTCCAACCTTGTGATTTTTGAGCTCAAAACTTCATCAAGGCTTCTCCAAAATTGAAAGGTAAGTTCATGGTTGTCTTCTTCACTCTCTCTTCTCTCTTTTATGTGTTCTTTAGTTCAATTCCATGATTGGTTGTTGAGTTGGAGTAAGCTTGTGAATAGTAGTAGTTGGGAGATGGGTTTGATTCTTGCTCCTTACTTGTTTCCTTGAGTTTTGTTGTTGTTTTTATGCTTCTAGGACTTGTTTCCTAGCATTTATTGCTTTTCCTTGCTTGGTAGTTGGAGCATGAGTGTTTGGTTTTGGTTTTGGAGTTGCTTAGTTACTGTAGTGCCGTCTGTGTGTTTTCTGTACCGTGACACGGGGGTGTCACGGTTTACCTTTTTTTGCTGACACGGGCGTGTCACCTTTAATTTTCGTTTTTCTGTACCGTGACACGGGGGTGTCACGGTTTGCCTTTTTTTGGTGACACGGGCGTGTCACCTTTAATTTTCCGTTGTTTAGTTCTGTACTGAGACACGGGGGTGTCTCAGCTTGCCTTTCCCGGGGGACACGGGCGTGTCTCCTAGGAACTCTAGTTTTGTTCATTTTGTTTCCTTTCCGTTGTTTCTTGTTGTTTATTCTTGCCTCGTTTTTGATTTATGTCCGATTATGCTTTGAATGCTCGTAAATGATCTAATTGTGAATACATTTCATATCATTTGCATCATAAGCATACATATTCATGTACCGAGCGTCAATGTGGTTCATATTGAGTCTAAGAGTGTCTCTTGTTGTTTGCCTTGATTCAGAGGATCTTTCTGTTGGGGACGAGCTTGCTCCGTAGGTGTCCGGTTTCCTCTTTTGACTCCGCTACGTTCGTTGCCAAGGTGAGGTTTTTGTTCTTTTAGTTACTCGACCTACGACCCTATTTGATTTGGAAACCTCGCATGTGAATACGTATAGTATATGGTAAATAAGTGTACGATACTTATGTTGCGGGATTTGCCCCATTTGTTATAAGAGTTTCAAACGTTTTGTATATGTATATACACTATTTTGCTTTTATTTGAAAGGTTTAGTTTTGAGCAAGTGTGTGTGTGTAAGCGAGGTGTGGCTTTGAAAGATAAGCTTTGATATTTGTTTGTGTGACTTTCGTGATATGTTTGGGCCCCGGAGTGTGGTATGGTAATCTCGGGACGGCCGAGGGGTCGCCGAGCTCTTCCATCAACACCTCCATTTGAGAGTCTCGCCCAACCTTAGGAGGTTGAGGAAGGGTGTTTCTCTTGAGCCGGCGGAGGCAACCGCCGAAGGTTTCAAGGTAGTAATTAAACCTTGTCTCGTTTCTTTGTGTGGATAGTTAGGGCCGATCAACCCTTCTATCAACCGGTGTTGGGGATGGATTCTGGTTTGTTTTGCTTTGCTTTGTTCTTCGTATTTGGAAGTTGGGGATGTGTGTGACTCGTACTCGCCGAGTTGGTTAAGCTTTGTATGATCTACGAAACGAGAGTGGATTCTTAATTCACCTAAAACTTGGAGTCTTGTTTTGCCCTTTTCCCTTTCCTTTAACTTATATATATCTATATCACGGGAGTAAATTTTAGCTTGCAAAAACCACTCTCGGTTCAAGGATCTTTCCTTTGATTAAGTGCTTTGCTCTATATATATATCGGGTGCGTGAGTTAGCCCCCTCACTAGTCACTAGGACTAACCCTCGTTGTTGTTTTCCCCTTTTTCCTTTCTTTTGAGTTTGCAGGTTCTTCCGAGTCAAGCTAGGCGGCAAGTGTCTTTTGAGTTTACTTGTGGTTTAGCTTGGGTCTTCATGCATCGTAGTGGATTACTTCTACTCTTATTGTTGTATTTTGGATTATGTGTTCTGATTATACTTTCGCTTTTGGGCCTTGATGGCATTGTATATTCTGTATATGAACTGGCGTGAATGGTTGACCCTTCCCCACTTTTGAAATGTATATGTGATCTTGGGAAATATGTTAATTATAAATTGCTTCCGCTACTCTGATTTTAATTCTTGCAGTTCTTGAGGGTCTAGGCCGCCTAGCGAGGGTGTGAGTTTTGTGTGTCTCCCGTTCGCTATGGTCTGATGCGGGTGCGGACTTCCATTTCGCTACTCGTGTTGGACCTTAGTGCGGGGGATGTGGCACCCTTCGCTCTGGGGGTGTTACAGGTTCACTTCGAGGTTGTGGCGTGAATTGCAAGAGGTTTTGGGTACGAAGCTCCAGTTTAGTACAGCTTTTCATCCTCAGACGGATGGTCAGTCCGAGAGATTAATAAGGTATCTCGAGGATTTGCTTCGTGCTTGTTCTTTGGATTTTCAGTCTTCCTGGCATGATCAGCTACCTTTGATTGAGTTTGCATACAACAACAGTTTTCAGGCTTCGATTGGAATGGCACCGTATGAGCTACTTTATGGACGGAAGTGTCGTTCTCCGTTGTTCTTTGACTTGGAAGAGTGGAAATGGACTAAGCAGGAAGGTGTTAAGAAAGGTGAGAAATTGGAGAAACCTTCCAAGGCCGTTGAAGCTATGATTGAGAAAGTCCAACTAATAAAACAACGGATGAAATCAGCTCAGGACAGACAGAAGAGCTACGCCGACCGTCGCAGAAGGGATCTCGAGTTTGAGGTTGGAGACCGGGTATTCTTGAAGGCGTCTCCACGTAAAGGATTTGCTCGGATTGGGAAAGGAGGTAAACTTAAACCTCGTTATTTAGGTCCTTATGAGATTTTGGAAAGAATTGGAGAAGTTGCTTACAGATTGGACCTACCACCGAGCCTCACGGGGATTCATAACGTATTTCACGTGTCTCAGCTGAGGAAATACTACCCCGATGAAACCGAGATCATTCCTGTTGAAGAAGTGGAATTGGAACCGAGTCTTACTTTTGTTCAGAAACCGGTTAAGATATTGGATAAGAAGTTTCAGGAATTAAGAAACCGGAGGATTCCCATGGTTAAGGTTCTTTGGAGAAGTGATAAGACCGAAGAAGCCACGTGGGAGACCGAAGACAAAATGAGACGGTTCCATCCAGAGTTGTTCCCTTCCGATCAGTGAATCTGGGGACCAGATTCTTATAAGGAGGGAGGATTGTAACGCCCCAGCTTTCGGCAATTCAGGTATGAACGACACGTGTGCGTTTGAGAGTTGTAATTTAATTATTAATTGACCATTTAACTCATTTTCCTATCATGACATAATTTTATAAAAATTTATATTCTTCGTATTTTATTGAAAATTCATATCATATCATATTTATTGGATATTTTGAACGTGATTGCTACGTGAATTATTTTCCCGAATGTGATTTATTTCCTTTATGGCCTTCATTGCTCATTTTCATGAACTATGGATCTAATTGCATTGGACTCGTTTGATCATTTAATTATGAGATTGGACTTGAGTGCATAACTTACTAAATTGGAGGATTTAATTGCAAATTGGCTCTCTCTTCTTCCTTCTTGAGCAGCATCACGTACCATTTGCTTCTTTCTTCATACAAAAACATTTCATCCCTTGTTCTTTTTCCATTGCTCAACCGTGATCAACCCTAGCTAGTTAGGAGGGAGATTTCATCATCCAAGCATCAATTCTTGTGGGATTTGTGACCATACAAGCATCATCAACATCATTTCATCATTTCTTCTTCCATTTCTTTCTTTTGAGGTAATTATGGAGATTGAATGATTCTATTGAAAATGTGTGAAATATAGGGCTTGGTATTGGCTTGAATGAATTGTGTATTGGTTGTTGGAAATATGTTTGTGGTCATTAAGCTTGAGTTTGGTGCATACATCTTGAGTTTTATGAACTTGGATCATACATGAGTGTGTGGGTTTCAAATGATTGGCTATTGATGATCTAACATGGGATTATACGTTTTTATGAGTTATTGTTGATCCATATGCATGTTAGCATGTGTATTGCATCAAAAATGTGCATTTTATCTTGAGTTGGATCCATTTTGGTTGATTGTTGTTGTGGTTTTGTTGCTGCTCTGTTCTGCTCTTCTTCTTCTTCAGCTCACGTATTTTGGGAACGGCCATTCCCAACCCCAGTTCAAAACTGGAACAGCCGTTCCCATGATGCTGAGACATTAGGCCAGCGAGACTGGGAACGGCCGTTCCCACTTTAGCCTGTGAGCCGGAACGGCCCTTCCCAGCCCAAAACACGTTTTGAATTTAAAAAAACGCTGGCGCGTTTCTGAGAGCCATGGGAACGGCCCTTCCCATTTTCAAAGGAAGGCCGGAACGGCCGTTCCCACGGCGACTGCAGAGCAAAAGCTACTGCATAAAATTAATTTTTCATCATCATCCTCCAATCATTTCTTTGACCCCTAATTGATGTTATATGATCGCATACATGTTGAAACGTGATATTTTTATGGTGCATTGTATTTTTCCCGTCGTCTCGTTGCATTTCCGCCGTTCGTCATATTTGGTATATTTTGAGTCGTGTTTCACGGACAATTGTCTTTCTTGCACAGACCAGCTTCCTGGTGACGAGGAGCAGGCCCCGTGAGCTGTTTCCTTGGATTATTTTGGGTCGTTCAGGTGAGGTTTAATTTTAGATACATAGGACCCGTACAACCCTATGTGATGTTTTAAGCCAAAACCTATTTATATACTTATAGTTTTCAAATGAATTGGTTTTCAAATGTTTTACTAAACTTTTGGAAAGAAATTGATTGATTGATGGATTGATTTGGCGAGTATTATATTGCACTGTGGGCCCGAGGGTAGTGACTCGAGCCAACCGGGAAAGCACGGGCTGACGGGTAACTCGAGAGCTATCCTCACCAAATTGGGATGACCCCTGAACCCTCTAGGAGATTAGAGGAGGAAGGAGTTCCGGGCTTAGGGATTCATGTACCCTCTGCCCAGATTGATTGGATGGTGGGGCCTTGCAATCCCACCATCACCCGGAGGAAGAAGGCGTTATTGAAACTGCTAATTGTGCACATTAATGAATTGCCTGATCACCTAATCACCTAATAATTGATTGATTGATTGTACACAGTCGGTGTAAGGTTGGAGAATTGCCCCACTCGCCGGGCCACAAATTGATTGTATTGAATTGATTGAATTGAAATTGGAATAGTTGTAATCTCGGGCGATAGTATCTCTTTTAACCTATTAGATTGTATTGTTTTCCAAAATTATTACCCGAGGTTATAACTTGCATGTATGTGCGCTTATATTTGTTATACCCCTCGCTCAGTCCGAGTTGGACTGACACCTCAACTTTTCAGTTGTTTTGCAGGGCGTGCTAGGCGGGAATTTAGAGTCTAGAGGGTTTTAAATTTGGGTCTAGCACACTTCATTCCACATTTTGTTCATGTACAGTTAGCTTGGGATATTTTGTATATCGCCTTGTTATCTATATTGTTGGGAGATGATAATGTATTGATAGTGTAAATGTTGGTATCTATAAGTAAATAAATAAATATGGTACCTATATATATCGAATGAATGTTATTGCTTCCGCTTTTTAATACTCTGTCTTACTTGTTAATTGGTTTTAAATTGAGGGTACCCGCCTAGCCTTGAGTCATTTTATTGTCTCCCGTTCGCTATAGCTTTGATTCATGTATGGATTGTCCATTTCATAGGTGGATTGGGGCTATAGTGCGGGGGATGTGGCGCCTGGCGTTCCGGGTGCTACAGTGAAGGTGCGATTTCACACACATGCCCGTTCTCCCTCGTTTCTCGACGGAATTCGACGAACCATTAGTCGAAATTCATCAACTCGAGGAGCCCATCACGATGATACAAGAATCGAGACCCGAAACTCAGCGGTGGTGGGACTACGGCACAACAGCGGCGGCGAAACGGACACCCGCCACTTCGCCGCCTTCTTACGGCGGTTTCCGGCGACATTCCGACGACACGCGCCACCCCATGTGTTAGAGGAGGTCCCGGCGCAAATCCAGTTCAAACGGCGTGGCCAACGGTGGCCGGACGGCGGCGCACGTGCCGACTGCAGACCGGCGGCGGTGGCGCGTGCACTGTAGCACCTCGCTCCGCCGCGTTCCGGCGAGATTCGCGACCGGCCTTTGGTGGTTTCCAACGTATTTTGGCCACCTGAGTCCGATTCCGGGGTCAATTTGAGCAAACGGTGGCCGGAGATGGCTGAACCGGCGAGTGGCGCGGCGGCGAGTTTTTGGGCGACGGTTTGAAGCTTTTCCGGTGGGTTTTTGGTGGTTGCTCCTTCACGAAAGTTGCTTGGAATGTTACGACGTAGCTGGTAGTGTTGGCCCCGACTCGAGGACCGGCTGTTGGCGGCGAACCGGTGGTGAACCGGTGGCGAACCGGCTGTAAACCGGCGGGCTTTTTCCGGCGGTTTTTCCAATGTTTTGGCTAGGGGCTTTTCAAGGGCTCGTTACGAGCTTTCCAACGGTATGTTCGGATTTCATGTTCGTTTTATGGTTTGTGTTTAATTTCAATTTTCGTGGTTGGGATTTGGTTCGGTTTTTCGTCAACGAAGTCCGACGTGTTTGCTATTTTCTGAAATTGGTTGAGGGCTTTTGTCAAGCAGGCCGAGGCGTACGTTTCTGTCCTTCGGGGGATTTTTCTGACCACCGGAGGTGGCGTTCCGGTGGCGGCCGGTGGCTGTTCGGCCGGCTACGGTGTCGGCATTCCGACGCCCTTCGGACAGCAAGTTCCTTTCGTCGTGGTGAGTCCATCGCCACTTTCCGTTCGTCAATCGGATGTCGGGTTGATTTTATATGAATTTTTGAAGTTATTGTATTTATTTTCGTTAATTGTTTTAATTGTGCAATTCGATCCTGTATGTGCTATAAATTGAAATTATGAGTTGTATGATACTTGAAAATATGTTATGATGTATGTAAGCTTGATTCGTGATTTATGGAATTTATTTGCCTCGTTTTACGCCTATCTACTTGAGAATAATTATTATTTAAGGGGATGTTAGTGTAATTTTAGAAACTAATTGATTATGAAATTTATGTTTTATTCCCGCAAGACTTGATGCATGGTATGAATGAAATTCCTAATATCCTAATTTGTTTTATATAATTAATTAAGCTTGACCCTTGTTTGATTTAATTGCTCCATTCGAATATATGCCTAGTTGTGAGGTGAGTTTAAGGGTATTGCAATTATGGATTTATGTATAGGATGGATATGCAATTCGTGTTTATTTGTCTAGAGACCTAGTACTTGATAATAATTAAATTTATGATGTCTTGATTTATTTTATGTAATAAATGTTATGAATTTTTAAGCTATGTATCTCTGGATATGTAATATGAATTATAATATGCTCTGAATGAATATGAATTATATGTTGCATCATTTGTATTCGTGAGCATGGTCGTGCGTTGTTGTGGTTGTGTTTGGAGTCTGAGTCTTGTGTTCTGTGTGTGTTAAGTTGTTCAGGGGGTTTTCCAGAGAGTGTCTGTCAGCTGTTTGGGTTCCAGTGGGACTTCTTGGCTCAGGTTTTTTCCGTTTCGTCGGTGTAAGGTGAGGTTTTAGGATTTTTGTTTTGTTAAAGCGACCTATAACCTTCTGTGCTCGTTTTCAAGCCTGTATGCGATTATTCTATTATATTTATATAATAGATATGTGTTTATACGATACGTTTATGATTTGTCATACGATTAAAGTTTTTCGAACTGTATATGTACGAGCATACGTAAGCTTGAAATGTTTTGCAACGAGGCTATGCTCCAAACCGTGTGTCTTCATACCAGCTGCGGATTAGGATGACACGGAGAGGTACGTTTATAGCATATGCTAAGTTGCAAGGTATGGTATGCTCCGATAAGGTACGTAAGTATTGATTTGGATTCGATATGATAAGTTTGGTATGTAGCGAGTTATGATCTGTTCTGATATGCTATGTTCTGGTGTGTTGGGCCCCGAGACGTGGGTAAGGGGAACCGGGACGACCATGGGGTCGCCGGTTATGACCCCTGTACACGTTCTCATTTGAGTTAATCACGTGCGACCTATGGAGGTTGGGAAGGCGTGGTATCTTGAGCCCTCGGTGGATAACCGGGGAAGGCACAGTGTGGGTTCGCTACCCCGTGTGTGTTTGTATCTGTATGAGTAGTGAGGGTTTGCTCCCCGAACTACATGGTGTTGGGGTTGGATTGTTTATGATATTTGTTTGTTTTCTGATTTGATACGTATGATTCGATATGGAAGTAAGGTGGGAGACCCGTACTCGCCGGGTATATGATTATGATATGTTATGTTGATTATGAAACGGGATAGGAGCTTTCTCTTCTAATAAAATATGAGTTTGCTCAGTTTGTTAAGTTATGAATAAGATAAGACATGTATAAGTTTGAATAAGATAAGATACGTATAAGTTTGATTTGATAAGATATGTATAAGTTCGATTTGAAAATGGTTTTTGGTATGCAAAACCCTACTCCCGGTTCATAATCTTTCTTTTGATACGTGCTTTGGTCCTTATTATGTATAGTGTGTGTGAGTTCAGTCCCCTCGCTCAGTTAGTGGACTGACCCTCGCCCCACCTATGTTTTGGTTTGCAGGTGCAAGTTGTTGGAGTTCGAGCTAGGCGGCTTTGAGTCGGGTCTGTCGAGTCTGTGTCAGTCCGTTTGATTTTTGTTAAGTATTTTGTTCCGAATTATTTATGAAAATTATGTATATAGTATGTTCGGTAACAAGTTGATGTTTATGCTTTGATTATATGGATTTTCGGGACAGGTTAGGACAGGGCATGGAGTAGTTGAACCCGTCTTTGTTGTATATTTGAATTCGGGACAAGTTAGGACAGGTTCGTGGAATTAGTTGAACCCGTTTATTTATGTTCGGTGATTAAAGTTTTTGTTAGTTCATACTTTGCATCGCTTCTGCATTCGGGTTTTTGCATATTTTACTTGTACAGGGTTTAGGTACCGCCTAGCTTAGGTTGGTTTTTTTCGTTTGTCACCCGTTCGCTGTGACTTGGTGCGTGTGCGGACTTTCCATTTCGTACCACGTGTCGGGTCATAGTGCAGGTGTGTGGTGCCCCACCGCTTGGGGTGCTACACTTGTTAGAAGCATGCTTCAAATGTTGAACCTAATGACTTAACTGCTTGCCTAGTTGCTGTGGAAACTTAAGAACTACATGCTCCTTGTTACTAATATGTTAGAATTCAATTGTTTTATAATCAATTATGCTAGCACCTTAAATAATTGTGTTCTTGCCGTAGATAACTTGAACTCTCCTTGGCTAACTTATTTAATTGTCTACTTGCTTTACCAACTTACAGATTACGTGCTTTTGCACCCATTGAATTGGGTTGACTGAACTTATGTGCTTAATTAAACATTACGAGTATCTTATGTTGGAACTATGTACTTATGTGATTACAACAGTTTCTTAATTAAACTGCCTATAGCTTTACATAATGCTTACTAACCATCATGCATACATACATATGCATTAAACTGTGTGTTGTAGAGGAAATTCCATCGCAATGTCCCCCTTAAGATAGGACATGGATGCGCAACCTATGCTCTAAGGGATACCGACATTAGTTGATTAAAGGTACGCAAAAACATGCACCGCATTTCATTTTAAATATGCAAACCTATGTGTATGCAATTGATTATTTTATGATGGTTATGTATGCCAAGACATGTTAGGGGTTATAGGGACTTCTCTAATGTATGTGCAAGAGAGATGTTGGATTCTCTCTAATTTATGTGCTAGGGAAATGCTGGATTCTCCCTAATTTACGTGTTTGAAGGATGTTGGATTCCTTCAATTTAGGTGTTGGGAATTGTTGGATTTTCCTAACTTAGGTGTTTGAGAAATGTCGGATCTTTTCTCAAACTAGTCCTTCGGGAGATGTCGGATTCTCTTGAACTTAGGCGCTTGAGAGACGGGGTGCTCTCACTTGTGCGCTTGAGAGATGGGGTGCTCTCACTTGTGCGCTTGAGAGACGGGGTGCTCTCAATTGTTTGTTTGGAGACGGGGTTCTCTACTCATTGTTGTGCTTTGTGTTCGGTTTACTTTGGCTACGATCGGAAGCAGGTGATTTTAGAAGATGTCGAGATTCCCTCACACTGATGACACGATGCTCGAGAAGGGATCAATCATCCAAACACTAAATAAACACGAGATACGAACACTTTGAGTTCGTTGTGATGCCCTTCGGACTTACCAACGCACCCGCAGCTTTTATGGATCTAATGCACCGTGTTTTCAAGGAGTTCTTGGACAAGTTCGTTGTTATTTTCATTGATGACATCTTGGTTTTCTCTAAGTCAGCTGAGGAACACGCCCTACATCTTCGTTTGGTACTTGAGAAGCTACGTGAACACAAATTGTATGCTAAGTTTAGCAAATGTGATTTTAGATGGATCGGGTATCATTTTTGGGACATATTATTTCCGGTGATGGGATTTCAGTGGATCCTTCTAAGATAGAAATAGTTTCTCTTTGGGACCAACCGAAGAATGTGTCGGAAGTAACGAGTTTTCTTTGCTTAGCAAGTTATTACCGCCGATTCGTCAAGGATTTTTCTATGATTGCCGCACCTCTCACACGATTAACTAAGAAGGAAACAAAGTTTGTGTGGGATGAAGCTTGTGAAGAGAGCTTCCGTGTGCTTAAGGAGAAATTGACAACGACACAGGTGTTAACTCTACCGGAAGGTTCGGATGGGTTTTCAGTTTACACCGATGCATCCAAGGAAGGGTTGGGATGCGTGCTTATGCAAAATGGTCGGGTGATTGCTTATGCTTCGAGGAAATTGAAGGAGCACGAGCAGAATTACCCAACACATGATCTTGACTTGGCAGCGGGGATATTTTCCTTAGCGAAATGGCAACACTACCTCTATGGAATTAAGTTTGAGGTATGTACCGACCACAAGAGTCTCCGTTACTTGTTCACACAGAAGGAATTGAACATGAGACAACGACGGTGGATGGAATTCTTGGAAGATTACGATTGTGTCATACAATATCATCCGGGGAAGGCGAATGTAGTTGCGGATGCCTTGAGTCGGAAAGCAAAGATTGCTAATCTTGAGGTTGATTTAGGTAAGGGTGAAACCGAGATCCTTGTTTCACAATCAAGGTTGGCTAACATCACTATAAGGCCGGATTTAAGGTAAAGGATTCTAGATGCACAATCAACGGATGAATGGATTCAAAGACAAGTGATTCGAGCAAAGGCTAATCCGAAGTCTAAGTTTGGATTTGATGATTTGGGGATCTTTAGGTATAAGGGCCGAGTATGTATACCGGATGGATTGCAAAGGTTAATGCTTGAAGAAGCACATAGGACCGTCTATACGATGCATCCGGGTGGCAACAAGATGTACCAGGATCTCAAGAAGTACTTTTGGTGGCATGGAATGAAAAAGGATGTGGCTAATTTTGTTAAGAGATGTCGAGTTTGTCAACAAGTTAAGGCCGAACATCAATTACCGGCGGGAAAGTTGCAACCGATACCGATTCCCCAGTGGAAATGGGAACAAGTCACTATGGACTTTGTGACCGGGCTTCCGAGAGTGAAGAAGGGATTTGATGGAATTTGGGTCATTGTAGATCGCTTTACAAAATCTGCACACTTTCTACCGATTCGATCGACCGATAAAGTGGAGAAATTAGCGGAGTTGTATCACCGAGAAATTGTGAGACTACATGGGATACCCGCTAGCATTATTTCGGATAGAGATCCTGGTTTCACTTCTAAGTTGTAGAAGGTTCTTAAAAGATTATGGGGTACCAAGTTAAGTTTTAGTACCGCATTTCATCCGCAAACCGATGGACAATCCGAACGGGTGATTAAGTTTCTTGAGGATTTATTAAGGGCTTGTGTAATGGATTTTTCGGTTGAGTGGGATAAACAATTGACTTTGATCGAATTCGCCTACAATAATAGTTACCAATCTTCGATCAAGATGGCACCATATGAAGCTTTGTATGGTCGTAAGTGTAGGTCTCCTCTTTATTGGGATCTTGAGGAATGGAAATGGACCGAGGAAAATGGTTTGGAGCGAGGAACCGAGCCCGATTTGATTAAGGGAGCAATTGAAAAAGAGGAAAGGATTAAGCAACACATGAAAGCGGCACAAGATCGGCAAAAGAGTTATGCCGACCGGAGAAGGAAAGATTTGAAATTTGAAGTGGGTGACCGAGTTTTCTTGAAGGCAACACCGAGAAAGGGTTTCTCACGTATTGGAAAGGGTGGTAAGTTGAATCCGAGATTCATTGGTTCGTTTGAGATTGTGGAACGTATCGGGGAAGTTGCTTATCGCTTGGATTTACCTCCGAATCTCACGAGAATCCATAATGTGTTTCATGTGTCACAATTGAGAAGGTATTTCCGGGATGAGATGGAAACTATGCAGGTTAAAGAGGTACAATTGGAATCAGATTTGACATTTAAACAACAACCGGTAAAGATCTTGGATAGGAAGGTTCAAGAGTTAAGGAATCGACAAATTCCATTGGTTAAGGTACTTTGGAAAGATCTTAAGTCCGCAGAAGCAACATGGGAGACGGAAGAGAAGATGCGAAGATATCATCCTGAGTTTTTTTTCGATGGTAAATCTGGGGACCAGATTTCTTTAAGGAGGGGAGGTTGTGACGCCCCGTTTCTCGATCAAGGTATGCTTTGGTAAGAGAGTGAATGATTTACTTTTCTTTGCATGAATTATGTGAATAATATGCCTTAATTGACCGTTATGCTTGAACTTATGTGAAATATATACTTTAGATGAGTTATGTGACTATTTGATATGGTAATTATGTGTTCATATTGTTTTCATTTGGCTTCGATGGCATGCTTCGTGTTTAATCGAAACTATGTGCTTATTTGGACATTAAAGTACAATTTAGGGACTAAATGATAAATTTATTTTCTAAGCCTGGAACTGGACAGAACTTAATAAAATTGAGTAGATAATTTGATTATGAGTTCGTGGGTTTTTGAATCACTCGATTTGGAGTTCGGACGAAGAAGTTATGACCATTTTACGAAAAGTCAACCTTTTTATAAGACTTATGACCCAATTCCGAATTTGGCATAATTTGAGACCCAATTTCACTTATGACCCGCTCTAATTGACCCGGTTCGTGACCCTAATAGCTGACCCAAATCCCTAAATCAGATTTTAACACCCACAAGCCATTTTACGTTATTTCACAAAGATTTAAACACAAACTCTCTCTAGCCTATTCATCTTCTCCAAGAACACCAAGAACACCTCCAAGCATCTTCAAGAGGCAAGAGTGGAGATTCAAGCTGGGAATTCGAGACTCAAGACCAAGTTATTCTCTTCTATTTTCAGCTCTCAAGGTAAGCTTTGTGTGCTACTTCCATGGTTATATGTTCTTGAGCTTCTTGACTTGAATTTGAACTAGGGTTCTTGTATGTTGGATTGAATTTGAATTTCTTGTTGGAAATATGATTCTTATGGTGTTAGGAACAATTAGATGTAAGTATTTCTTGATTTCATGCTTGTTTGAAGAATCCACCATTGATGACCTTTGAAGCTTTCTTGAGAAATTCTTGCATGTCTAAGATTTACTTGATTTCTTGCAATCTTGGTGTTGTAGAATGATTATGCTTGAGTTTTTATGAGGTTTGGAATCAATTTTAGTTGAATTCATGCTAGGATTAGAGATTCACCATTGAAGAGCATGCTTGAACTATGAATCTTTTATGCATATATGTAATTCTTGCTTAAATGATTTAATTCTTGGATTTTATGCTTATATTATGTTCTTATATGATGTATGAATGTTTTATGATGCTTAATTGAGGTTTTGGAATCTTAATTTCATGTTTTGGGGTGTTTAGAACTCATTCCCGTCGAGTTCGAAGTGGCTGTCACGTTTTTTTTAAGTTCTGGGCAGAATCCACTAGGGTGGATTTTTGCTGTGTAAAAATCCATGGGGGTGGATTTGAGGCAGTAGCTTCTGGACAATCCGCGAGGGTGGATTTTTTGTGAAGGAAAATCCGTGGGGCTGGATTTTCCCCAACCTTGTTTTCTTGACTTGTTTCACTTGTTTTGACTCTTGTATGTCCTTTTCTTGTTTCTATAATACCTTTAATGAGTTGTGGCAATATTATATGTGGTGGAACTTCTTGCATATCACTTGTTATGAATTTATTGCCTTGATCAAGTTTAAGTTGTTACATTTTGCTAAGTTATGCATTTAGTTGAACTTGTATGACTTCCTACGCTATGTGTGACCTTGACATGCTATACATGCTCATGATTGATCCTCACGTTTCATTAAGTGCATGATATGACTCCATAAGCATTCATAACTCTCATAAGTGACTTGTTACTTAAGCCGTGCGTTGTTTACTTGGTTTGGGTCGAGTCTCACCTTTGTTAGTACGTTTGTCTTATTAGGTGGTGAGTCTCCGACCGAGTAGTCCGTTGCTCGTGGTCGACCTTTGAGGTTCTTGGTAGAGGTGAGGAGTTATATTATTAAAATGTTTTCAAACTGTAGACAATACAGTATAGCCTTCATGATTTGGTTCTCAATTTCCCGTTTTGAAAACTATATGTATAGGCATAGTATGCCGGATTTTGGGAGCTTGGCTCATTATACTTATATCGTTGCTTATTGAAAACGGTTTGCAACTATAGTATGAATCTTGGTATACGGGATAGGTACCCGAAATGTTTTGGTTTTGAAAAGGATATATATGTACGTATGTGGCGAGATGTTTTGGACCATGCTACGAAAGTGGTATGGAGATTGATGTACCTTGCAACGACGCTTGCTTGGGGAAATCGAACTTGAGCTCGGGGATGGAGGTGAGTGATATTCCGGGAAGGCAAGGGCCGACGGATGTCCTTATCCAAAGTTCCCACTGTGGACAAGATTACTAAGACTCCGAGGAGGTTTCGGGGTTGAAGTCTTCTTGGAGAGAGCTAGGTTTCATGGACCGAATTCTCTATGTTATGGATGATCGGGGGTGCGCACCCTCGACATCAATGGCGTGATGGATAGATTGGTTTGATTTCTTTGGTTTGGGAAGTAAGGTTGGAGGGCTCATTCTCGCCGAGCCGGTTATGTTTCTAGTTTGTGATCCGTTGTTTTGAAAACCCCTTTGCATTGATTTTGGAAAGTTAAACGGATTATAAACACCTTTAATATCGCATGCATTGTACCCCCTTTTTATTATATTACTTAGAGTAAATCCTCACCGGTTCCTTTTGAACTGACTCTTTGTATTGTTTGCAGGTCTTCAGGAGTCATGCTAGGCGGTGTGTCGTAGAGTCTTGGCTCGTACAAGTTGTGTCGAGTCTGCATTTACTTAAAGTTGGTGTTGTGTATGTTGTTATGGTTTAATGCTTTCATTAGCCTTGGTGGGCATTATGATATAATTAGAAATGTTACATTCTTGTATGAATTCCGTTTATGAAAATTGTACAGGTTGGGATCGTGATGATCCAATGATATTTGGATATATTATCCTGTCGGGACAGGTGCTTAGGTAGTTGAACCCGTATTTATGATTTTGTTTCAGGACAGGTGCCTAGGGAGTGGAACCCGTATTTATATTATTCCTTGTCGGGACAGGTTGCATGCTCTTGAACCCGTTGAACTGTGTGATGCGTGATTGATCTTGTTAATTGACGTTAATGAATTGATTCCGATTGCATGCTACACGTTTGTTGAAAAAATTTATGCTCGCTTCCGCATGTTTGTTGCTTCTTTACGGAGCGTTGAGTGGAGTTGTTTAGGTACCGCCTAGCCAGGTTGTTTGTCCATCACCGCTTGCTTTGGGAACGGCGCGTATATGGATGTCAGTTTCATATACGAGCTAGAACCTTAGCGCGGGGTAGGATGTGATTGCCCTCCGCCGGGGCGTTACAGCCTCGGTTTTTCATTTATACTAATATGCCATATGTGTTTATAAATTGCGCAATTAAATCATTTAACTATGTGATTAATTGTTTATAAGTGTTTTAAATATTTGATTTTAATATAAATTGTTATTAGTTTATTTTATTTTATTTTATAATTTTATTTTGTTAATTAATTCATTTAAGTGATAATTAAGAGTTAATGATAATTAATTATATCCTTGCTTATACTAATTAATTTTATCATTTTAAATCGTTGACTTTATTTAATTTGACAAGAATTTAATTTTATTATTTGATTTGAATGTTATGAATTGTTACGTTTGTGCATAAGTGTTTTAATCGCGCTTCGTTTTTACATGATTTGATACCGAAATTTCGTAAAAATTTACTATGTCAAAGATATACGTGTCTTGAATATGAATATATGTTCGTTTCGTGTTTTCGGGTTCATTTGCATGAGTTTCGAATTTATTTTGATTTTGGAATCCTCGGGGGCTAACTAGCAATTAGCGCACCCTTGGTTCAGTATTTGATATCTTGAGCTAGGAAACTCGGATTCGAGTTTCGTCAACTTCGCTGAACTCGTAACAAAAATTTGAGTTTAATGAACTGAGCCTCATGTTTTTCTAAGACCATTTGAACCTCCAAACTTCAACCGAAACATGTAACGGATGCCAAAACTGCCACATTTTACCAAAAGAGCCATATCTTATTCAAACCTTGACCAAATTATCTATGGTTTGATTCTTTAGAACCCTAACTCAACCCTCTAACCGTCCTTTATCACCCCAAACCAAGATAACCCTCATTACTTGGAAAAAATTTAGCGAAAACCTTCTGCTCTCCAGTTTTCCCGTAGCTCAAGCCAACCCTTGGAGATTCAAGCTCAAATCTCTTCCAAACCTTCATTAATCAACAAGGTAAGCTTAGGGTTGTATTTTACATTCAATAAGAGTCATTTTAATCCATTCATCCCTAATTTTGATCATGGTTTCATGAGTTTATGGCTGACTTGAAGAATAGTTAGGTTATGACTCCATTTTTGAATTCATGATTTAGTTGCTGTTTTCTTGAGAAATCGGGCATGAAATCTGACCACTTCAGCTCCTAGTATGTATATTTGAACTTGAATTTGATGTATGTTAAGTGTATGTGATCCCACCATTGTTGAACTCCATGAAACTTGAAGGTTTATTCATGAATTGAACTGCTCTTCGTAAGAGCTACTGCTGCTGCGTTTTATAACTGTAATTGCTGTCATTTGGTGCTCATTTTTACCTTGTTTGATGTACATACATACCTGATCATGTGGAGTAAGAAATGGAATGATTGTTACCCTGTTTTCCTCCCGTTTTGCCCTGTTTTTGGCCGTGAACTGCTGTTGTTATTGCTGCGTTGTTGCTGTCACTGTTGCGTACTGCTGTGTGTTATTTGCTGCCTTGAATACCTGTTTTGTTGCTGTTGTTTTGTTGTTGCTTTGTTGCTTGCCGCTGCTATGTGTTAAGGATAGAAAAACAGGGGGAAAACTTGGTCTTGAACTGCTGCGTTGCTTCTGTACCGTAACTCCCCGGCCGGGGAGATTTCATGCATGAAATTACCCGGCCGGGTACCACCTTTTACAGAATGCTACTCCTTTGCTGTTGCATCTCATTCGTTTCTTTTAATTTGTTAAGTGATGTGTGTGCATGCAAACAGGTATACTTATAATATTAATGCATGTTGATTGTTGTTAAATTGTGAATGTGTGCATGTAATTAGATATATATATTGCATGAGAGATGCATGAGTGTGTAAATCATATATATGTATATTTTGTATTATGCATGCATGAATAATATATATATATATATATATATATATATATATATATATTGTGTATAGGTACGTATATATACATAAATATTGCATGCATGTTTAAGGAATAAGGTTACATGCATGAATTGTTTTAATTAAATTGTTCTTACATGCATGCTATATATATATATATATGTATAAATATATACCTTGTATTGTTAATATGCATGCATGGGCTTATGGTTGTTATATGTTATGTACGTATATATATATATATATATATATATATATATATATATATATATATATATATGTTTATTATATATTATTTGATTTAATTGAATTATGGAAATTAAATTGCTATCTATTTCATATTATTAAATTTCTGATTATGATTTGAATGTAATTAATTGTTTATTTTCTAAGTCTTAACGTGTTATAGTACGTGATATGATCGTTATTTGAATTCTTGAATTAAATTGTTATAAAATGTGAAATTCATGACTTGAATGCATATGAACGCTTCCTTGAACGAATGAAAGACGTTAATATGATTTAAAGACGTTAATAGTGCACATGAGCGTGTTCATTACATAATATTATTTCTTATGCACTTATATCATGTTCATTGCATGCCGTGCGTCATATTTGGTTCATTTGGAGTCTTGAGTCTCACGAACATGTTACATTGTCTTTTGCACAGTTTTATCCAGGGCGGAGATGCCGGGTTCATAGGACACTTTCGAGTCTCCTTTTCTTCTTGGTATTGTTTGGTAAGAGGCGTACATGTGGGTTTCTCTACTATCTAGTTAAATGACCCTATATACTCCCAACGTGTAAAGTTTTCGGCCAAAATTTAGTATATGTATATAGAGTCGTTTTAAAGAGTAAATGATTTTAAAGTAAAGCCCTTCTTTTATGAACCTACCAAATGTTTTGGCGAGAAAAGAATGAATGTTATGCACAGAATGGGGCCCAGGGACTTGGTGCGAGTGGTGACCCGAGGAGGCATGGGCTGACGGTGAACCCTCACACTAGTTCCACCAATGTACGGCGTAACCGGACCTCGTTAGGAGTTGGCGAGGAATGGACGCTGAGTGCCACTAGGGGAGTCATGAAACCCTTTTGGTCAATGAATGGATGGTTCGGGCCGATCACCCGGCCATCACCTGGAGGAAGAAGGTGTAAATGTTCATGAATGTGCACAAAAGAATGTTATGCATGAATGAAAGAAAGAAAGAAAGAATGTTTAATGAACTACACGAGGTGTTGGTTGGAGATAATGCACGCCTACTCACCGGGCCACAAAAGACCTAAAGAATGAAAATGAACGTTATAATCCCTTTTGATGACTTCTTTATTTTACCCACTTGGGAAAAATGCTCAAAAAATCTCATTTGGGATTATAACTTGCATGAGAATGTTAAATATTATTGTATATGCTATTTATGCCTCATTTTATACCCACCAGTCTCGTATAGATTGAACCCGGATTGTTTTCAGTGTTCTTGCAGGTTTGGAGTGCTATGCGGGAAGTCTTGTTTGCTCTGTCGTTCGGATAGGTCAGAGTCGTTCCATGTGCATAATGAATCATGATTTGTTTAAGCTACGTAGAATGTATGATTTGTATTGAACATTCCTATTATCATGAATTCAGGATAAGCTTACAAGAATAGAAAGAATTTGGAATCGATGTTTTATGATTTTATTGAATTTCGGGATTAGGTATCTATGCTAGTTGAACCCGTTGCTCTTTGCTTATCTTGTTATATATGTATGTACATTGCTTCCGCATTCGTGATATTTCCGTTTTACTATCTCTTTGGTTGCGAAAGTTAGTTCCCGCCTAGCTTAGCGAGTGTGTGTGTCCCCGTTCGCCGTGATTTAGCTTGGGTATGGATTGACCGTTTCATATTCGGGTCGGGTCTCGGTGCGGGGGATGTGGTACCTTGCGCTCGGGTGCTACATTGGTGATCGGTGAGCACTTCAAAAGTAACCCCGTAGCGATAATGACGACATTTCATCAAAGCAAAAACAACTGCAGCTGGTTCCAAATCATGAGTGGGATAGTTCTTTTCGTGATCCTTTAATTTTCTAGAGGCGTATGCTACTACCTTACCATTCTACATCAACACACAACCGAGCCCATCCTTTGATGCATCGGTGTAAACTAAGTAGCCTTCAGAACCCTCGGGTAGGGTTAAAACCGGTACAGAAGTCAATCTTTCCTTACGAGTTTGAAAACTCTTCTCACACGCCTCGTCCCACTCGAACTTAACCTCCTTCTTTGTCAACTGAGTCAACGGGGAGGCAATCTTCGAGAAGTCTTTTAGAAAGCGCCTATAATACCCCGCTAACCCTAGAAAACTTCTCACTTCTGATGCTTTCTTCGGCTGTTTCCATAGCGTAACTGTCTCTATCTTAGCCGGATCCACTTCAACACCATTTCCCGAAATGAAGTGACCCAGAAAGGAAACCCGATCTATCCAAAACTCACACTTGTTGAACTTGGCGAACAACCTATGTTCTCGAAAAGTTGACAATAACATTCTCAAATTCCGCGCATGTTCTTCAACGGACCTCGAATACACCAGAATAAAGTTGACCACGAATCTATCGAGGTAAGGCCGTAATATTCGGTGCATCATATCCATGAACGCGGCTGGGGCATTAGTAAGACTAAAAGGCATAACCACGAACTCAAAATGCCCACAACAAGTGTTGAAACCCATGTTCGATATGTCTTCCTCCCGGATACGCAACTGATAATACCCTTGTCTTAAATCCAACTTAGAATAAATACTCGAACCCTGGAGAAGATCGAATAACTCTTCAATATGAGAAAGTGGGTATTTGGTTTTAACCGTTAACCGGTTCAGCTCATGGTAGTCAATACACATCCGTAATGTCCCATCTTCCTTCTTTACAAATAGGACAGGAGCACCCCACGGTGAAGTGCTCGGGCGAATGTAACCACATTCTAAGAGCTCATCAAGTTGCGCCTTCAGCTCCTTCAACTCTGCTGGAGCCATCCTGTAGGGAGATTTCAGATAAGGTTCTGCTCTGGGATAGAGATCAATTACAAATTCGACGTCCCGATCCGGAGGTAAATACCCCATATTCTCCGGAAAACATCGGGGAACTCCTTCATGATCTCCGTCTCCTCGAACTTGGTCTGGTCTTTAGGTTTATTCAAAAGATAGGCCACGTAGCCCGTCGCACCATCCCGGAATAATTTACTTGCTTCCATAAAGGAAATAAATGGGCAGGTCTTCAACCTCGGACCCGCGAACACAGTAGAACCCAAAGTCACCTTCTTAACAAAACAATCCATCTTGGCTCGATATCGGAACAACCAATCCATCCCCAAAATCGCCTCGTATCTCTTCATAGGCATCTCAATTAAATCTGCATAATACTCTTGATCTTCAACCACAACCGGACACCCACGGAAAACACGGTTCGTCAGCAAACTTCCCCCGAGTGGGGAACTTACCACAAAAGAATTATCAAGGCAAACAACAGGCAAAGAAAGAGTAGGAACAAACCGGGAAGCAATAAAAGAATGTGTCGCTCCCGGATCAAATAATGCATGTAAAGGAATTCCATGAATGCTAATAGTACCTTCAACGACGGCATTTGCATCCATCTCGGCATCCTCTTCTTCAACTTCAAGTGCGTAGGCCCTTGCTTAGAGGCATAGCATTCAAGGGTTGAGGATTCTTCTTCTTAGGACAAGAGTTGATCAAGTGACCGGGCTCACCACAACCAAAGCATCTTCCCAATTTCTTTCTACATGTTGCCTGGGCCTTCTTGTTGAGAGTTTTAGAACCTTTAGGCTTGAAAACTAGAGGCCCACCTTGAGACATAGGCCTCTTACACAAATAAGAGCTAGAACCCGAACCCTGCCCTGAAGGAAAAACCGGAGGCTTCAACCTTAACTTCTGAGCTTCAACCTTCAAAGCCTTCCTAGTAGCTTTCTCCCAAGTATCAACGGTGGCGGCTTGTAAAGCTACTTGAATCTCCCTTCTCAAATCGTGAATATGGGTGGCATAGGGAGCCAACCTCTCGAACTCAAGAATATATTCTTCAACAGTTTTAGTTCCTTGCCTTAAATCAGAAAATTCTTGGACCCTTCTTTCACGAGCACGTAGAGGGATATACTTGTTATGGAATTCCCTCACGAAATTCTCCCAATTAAATTCCTCCCCACTCCTTCCAACTTATACCTCATTGCTTTCAACCATCTTGCAGCCGGACCTTGGATAAATCGACCGGTACATATTGCTTTCTCATGAGAAGGAGCCGGACAAATCTCCCAAATTCCAATAATTTCTGACAACCATTCCTATGCTTTGATGTCATCTCCCCCAAGCCACTTAGAAGGGTTATTGTTTTGAAATTTACGATAAACCGGTGTAACTTGCCCTTCTTGTACATCCGCCAGAGGATTTTGATTTCGTTGGTTCTGTTGGAGTTGATTTAAAAGAGCTTGAACAATGTTCTTGGCATTTAGTGGTGGAGGTGGTGGTGCTTGTGGAGGTGGTTGATTAAGATCCGGAGTTTGTTCCCTATCCATTCTCCTTCGTAGAGGTATCCTGAAAATTCATAAATCAAGAAAATATTGATGCATGGGGTTCAATGTATGTTCATGAAAGCAATTAATACAAATTTAAACAATTAAGTCACATAAATGTATAGATGAATGCAAATAATCACATAACCCTTAGCTGAACGACCTAGACAGACCCGACACGACTCTAGAGCTCCGATTTTGCAACCGAGAGCTCTGATCTACTTAAGGATGTAGCACCCTAAGCGTAGGACACCACATCCCCCGCACTAGAGCCCAACACGTGTAATGGAATGGAGAATCCGCACACGCATCGAATAATAGCGAACGCGAGACAAACAAAACTCACTCTCTAGCTAGGTGGCCTAACCCTCAATCAGAGTGCATACTAATTAACAGGATAAAGCGGAAGCGATAAGAGCAAATCATACTACATTCCCAAGATCACATATATACATACCGCATAGTCATAAGAGTATAATAATTCCTTCTACAAATCTACAAATGCCCTTCCCGAGCAAAAATATTTCAAGTATCGAAGTATTCATAATACATAATTTCATAAGTAAAAGACATAAGCCGATACAAATGCAATAAATGACGACTCGAGCTATGAAACAAGTAAGACTCGAAGACAAACTTGCCGCCTAGCTCGACTCCCACGGTACCTACAACTCAAAGAAGGGGAAAAAGGGAAAAACAACGAGGGTTAGTCCTAATGACTAGTGAGGGGCTTACACACGCACCCATAATACGTATAGAGCAAGGCACTTATTCAAAAACATAAAAGATCCATAAACCGGGATTGGTTTTTGCACGCTAAAGTATTTCCCGTGATAGTATAGGTATATATTTAAAAGAAGTTCAAGGCCATAAGCCAAAATGATAATTTTTAGGTATTTAAAAGTCCATCCCCGTTTTATATAGATCAAGCCAATTCACACGACTCGTCGAGTACGAGTTATTCCTCCAACTTCCATAAACAAAGGCATAATCAAAGCAAAATTCATAAACCATCCTTTCTACGGGGTGGTAGAAGGGTTGATGGCCCTAACTATCGATCAAATTCACACGAAACAAGGTTAATTACTTCCTTGAAACCTTTGGCGGTTGCTTCCACCGGCTCAAGAGAAACGCCCTTCCTCAACCTCCTAAGGTTAGGCGAGACTCTCAAAGGAAAGTGTTGATGGAAGAGCTCGGCGACCCCTCGGCCGTCCCGAGATACCATACCACTCTCCGGGGCCCAAATCATATTCGAAATCATATTTTCCAACCAAGCTTATCTTTCGAAGCCAAAGCTCAGTTACACACTCACACTTATCAAAGGGGTTTCAAATCATAAGCAAAATAATCTATATACGTATATACAAATCGTTTTCAAAGTCTTATGACAAATGGAACAAGTCCTCAAAGTACATACCATACATGTATTTAATATATAGTATACATAACTCGCATGCGGGATTAAAAACAATTAGGGTTTTAGGTCATTATAGCTAAAAGAACAAAACCTCACCTTCCGAACATGTAGTGGGGACAAAAGAAAGCAAACCGGACGCCTAAGGGACAACCTCGTCGTCAACGGGAGGGTCAACTACACAAAACAAACAAGAACGGATACTCTTAGACTCAAAATGTACCATATAGAACGCTCGGCTAATGTATATGCGTGTAAATGATGCAAATGAGATGAAATGAATTCATATTTAAATCATACACGGTTACATTTTGCATATTAGGTCATATTTCATAACTGAGGGCATAAAACGAGCTATAAATTCATAACACAAATCTTAACACATAATATAACATGTTAATAAAATAAACGAGTCATAAACGAACCACATAAAGTGATCAAACACAAACGAAATGAAGAAAACTGTCACAAAAGAAAGTAGGGTGGTTGCGGCCGCTACCCATTTTCCACACGAAATGGTCGCGGTCGCGACCAACAACTCGAAAGTTGGCCCAAAAACAGTCGCGGCCGCTACTCCAAAACAACGTAGGGGAGGTCGCGGTCGTGACCTGAAGCCTGTACAGCTGTACAACTCGAAACAAGGCCAAAAACAGGTCGCGGCCACTACACAAAATGAACTAAGATCGATCGCGGTCGCGACCCCCTACGACAGCTGTAGGAAAACAAAGTTTCAAGCCAAAAACACCACCAAAACTCACATGAATTCGTGCTAAATCCAAGTTAACACATAATAGGATGAAAATACATCAAGAAGTCATCAAATTCATGCAATATCCAAGCCTAAAAAGGAAGCTACCCAAGATCAAAGGCAAGAGATGTTCATATATACATATTCATACCAAAACATCAATATCCCTTGATTTTCATGCAAAATCCTTCCATACAAATATTATATAATGCATTAAGATCTAATAGGTTGCATAAAATCCAATAAATCCCCAAGAGATCATCCAAACTCATCCAAAACATGCCAAACCCTTACTATTCACTACATTCTCCATAACATGCTCATATCACCACCAAATTCAGCAAAATTGGAGTCTAAACAAAGAAGAGAAGATGGAGAAACAAATTCCAAGCTTACCTTTCAAATTTGGTGCGATTTGGTGCGAATTTGAGCTCAAATGGGTGAAAGGTGAATAGTAAAAATTGGCTTCTCCTTGTATCTCGGTTTTTGGCAGCTATTTCTCTCTTTTCTTCAAGTGTGGAATGAAATTAGGGACTTATGGCTGAAAGAGGATTATGTTGGGGGTATGTGGGGCCAAGACTTGCATTATTTGGTCAATTATATCAAAAGTTATGGATAAAAATAGTGAGCAAAGGTCTAAAATGGCACACGAGGCTTATTTCGGTCAAAATTCGAGGATCCAAAAAGGCTTAGAAAAATATAAGGCCAGGTTTATTGAACCCAAATCATCGATACGAGTTCAACGGATGTGTCAGAATTCAAATCTGAATTCCCGAGCTCATGTTATGCTTCCCGGAACCCAAGGAGCGCTAAATGCTCTTTAGCCTCCTTTAGGTCCCGTCTCCAAAATAAAAACAAAAGACAAGCCAAACAAATTCCAAATAATAAAACAAGCATGAAATTAGGTTCATAACACACATAATTTACATATATCAAAAATTCGCAAGAAACAGAATTAAATTCGAACGAAAATAGATCAAATATACAAGGTATAAAACTTAAACGTTAAAATAAAATCTCAAGTTCATACTTAAAGAAATAATTCAAATATTCACGGAAGCACTTAATAAATATAAGGTAATCACATAATTAAATAATTAAATCGCGCAAATAGAATACCTGAAAATCCGATCGGTCAGGATGTTACAGTAGTCATGGGCGAGGGAGGAATGGTCAATCGATGCAGTTGGTAGATCAGTCGAATAGTAAGCCACCCGTGGCCTCTGCCACACCTTCGTCGGTCCTTTCAACTACTCAGTCCCATATTCCTTCTACGCTACAGACCCTGACCCCAACGAGCATTCATTTGGAAGTCCCTCCCACATTCCCTTGCACGGGCGAGCTAGATTCATTCCACTTCAGCAGAACCTCCTGGACCTAGCCAAAATGCCCCTGCTGGTTTAGTGCTACATGACAGCCATGGTAGCACTAATATTGCTTTCACTGGCAGAAAATTTTTAGTTCCAATTGGGAAGAGAGGGTAAGTGTAATAGGTTATAGCTTTTACACTTTAATTTGGATTCTTTAAAGTTAAAAAACTAACAATTTGTAATATCTTATAGCTTTTACACTTTAATTTGGATTCTTTAAAGTTAAAAAGCTTACATCTTCGAGTAAACTGTAGGTACCATGATAACAAGGATGGCACGAATGCAATTACTTGGGTACTCAAAAGCCGAACCATATGAGATATGGAGTAAAGTACCACAAGTTGTAAAGGATAGTTAGTTTCAAGATTGGAAGGTGGACATAAAGGATACTTAAATTATGTACCATTTTAATACTTGCGCTAAATTGTTCAATATTTTATCAGAAATTTATATGTTGGGGGCCTCATGTAATATCCCACATCGCTCGGGTAGGAGAACAAAGTCCTCCTTATAAAGTGGATGGAAACCTATCCTTGTAGACGCGTTTTAAGTAGACTGGTACACAGTCCCTGCTCAGGAACAAAACCGTGAGGCTGCGGCCAAAGCGGACAATATCAACATACTGGGTCGGTCCTTGGTCCTTTCATTTGAAATGGTATCAGAGACGGTGCCAGGAAGGTGCTGTGCCAACGAGGACGATGGTCCCCTCTAAGGGGGGTGGATGTAATATCCCACATCGGTCGGGTAGGAGAACGAAGTCCTCCTTATAAGGTGGATGGAAACCTATCCTTGTGGACGCGTTTTGAGTAGACTGGTATACAGTCCCCGCTCAGGAACAAAACCGTGAGGCTGCGGCCAAAGCGGACAATATCCACATACTGTGTCGGTCCTTGGTTCTTTCACCTCAAGCGGAAGCACATATGTACACTGCCTTCATAGAGAAAACAGGGGAGCGAATGCACGGTATCTAACACAAGATCAGGAAAAATGGTCGTAAACCGGGGTGGATGCTTGATGAAGTGTACAAGGATTTGCGCACTCTTTGGGACACTGAGGACTTGTCTTTTTGAAAGGAACAGAACAAACCGGACATCTGCGGTGGGCCCGCCACTTATACCAGTAGATCTCAAAGTGTGCACACAATAATTAAGAAGCGGGTAACAACTACAAAGCATTTACTCTTCTGTTAATTTATAATTTTTATTTGTTCATTCTGTGCTTTTAGAATATGTTATTGTACAAAATGTGCTCATAGAATCGGTGGTTATTGAATCTAATAACATTTTGTAATTAAAAAGTACGAATCTGACAGATTTTTATGGAATCTGTCAACAATGAATCCTTGGTTATTCAATCTGTGTTTTCAGCATCAGAGGTCATTGAACCTGTCATTCTAGAATCAAAGGTTATAGAATCTGTCATTTCATTGATTGAAATGCTGAGATTTTATTGATTCAAAATCTTTCCTACTATTCATTCAAAAGCTTTCATTTTGGAATTCAGCTTGCTGCCATTTTGGAATCCTGCTTGCTGTCATTTTGGAATATGCTTTTACTTTTAAATCGGCAAGTGCGATATTAAATATGGTAAAAATTGCGGTTATGGCCTTGTAGAAAACTGAATTGTAATGATACTGCTCTCATTTTTTCATAAAAGTCGGGGTAATTGATAGCTTGGTAAGTTGCTAGCCCGGTGCTGCAATAATGTTCAGGATGGGCAGTAAACTGTCACTTTCATGTGCAACGATTGCAACTCTAGAATTTACTCATTTTGATGATGCCACTTATATATGTATCCAGTTATATTGTACGGCATGTTACTTTCTTGGCTAGTTGATATAAATCCAGTGAGTGGTTTTTAAATAAGTTAAAGGTTTATGCAGTAACAGCCATATCTATAAACTGTGTGTGCCTTATAATGTGTATGTACAGACTGCGTGTGGACGTCTTCAATTCTGTATTTTGTATGCTTTATGGCAGAGTGGATTCAAATATGTTTATTCTAATAACAAATTATCATTTGGACATTTTAGATGATAAAAAATTTAGATCTTAGTTTTGTATCCAACTTGACAAAAAACAGATCACATATACCCTTGTAAACACCGAATTGTCATCAAACTGATATATATCCTTGTGAACACCGAATTGTAATAAAACTGATATCATTGGCCTTAAAATGTGCATTTGTATTCCTAGCACTGTCGATCGATTGAAGACAAAATTGATGTTAATATGATGAACTGCATTGTAGGAAGCTGCGACAGGCAAGAAATTGTGCCCCTCCCCAGTTTACAAACTGACCTTTGTTAAGGTTCAAGACCGGGATAAACAACTTCAGAATTTGCCACCTGATGATAAGCAAGTTCAATATCAGGTTCGTTGGATTCTTGCTCATTATGATTTCTTTGCATTAATTGGTATGAAATTAATATGTTAAGTAATTGTCTTATATAGCTAATATACCAGAAAGTGCGGAGGATCAAGAGAAGCATAAGCTTGAGGATCCCAATTTCAGTGGCTTGGATGAGGTCAGGTTATGGTACGAGGCGCAAGGGGGACCTAACAAGAAAGGTCGGTTGACGGGTCTAAACCACTTGACCTTGTCCCCTCCAAATCTGTCGTCTAGTGAAGGGTCCTCCGGCAGTCAGAGTGTGGGATCGCTGGAATTGGCATTCATAAAATGCAGGGCGAGATTAGCGAACTGAAACTTCCTAGCAACAAGTGCTCGCTACAATACAGTAAATGTTTGTAATGTTGCAATCACAGTCCAAGGGTAAAGGAGTAGAAGACCCGGCGATTGATCCAGCATCGGATGGTGCACACAATGAGGAAGAGGATTCCGACTGAGGTATGGTTATATATGTGCCTGCTTATTTCAGCTTCATATGATGTGCATGTTTGATTTCCATTTTTTTTTTTTTTTTAGCTGCCTAATTTGGTTAGAATTGGATTTTTTTACCTCTGTTTGGGATTGAAGTGATTGAATTTTCTTCATAGCCATGGCCTGAGTATGAATTCCTTTTCCAAAAATTGCATTTGAAATTCCAAGTGTTGCTCCTTTTCATTTTCTTGCAGATTTCCATGAATTGCCATACACTCATGCTATTTTGGTATTGCTGTCCCTCCTAGATGCAATGGCCATTAAATTAATTGGATTACAATTTTGAATGAAGTATAATCTGTAGGATTTCTTTGTGCATTTGGGTAGCCTTACAATGTTAAAATATGTATGCTTTAGAAGCTTGATGTGAATGCCTAGAAAACTGCACGTGTATGCCTTAGTATCTGTAGGTTCAGCCTGATTTGGAATAAAATTTCTATGAATTGATGACTGAATTATACTCATAGCCATGGTCCGTACAATTTACTTGTTTTGACGTTGAACCTGTAGCACCCCAAACGGAGGATACCACATCCCCCGCAGTAGGACCCAGACCCGGTCATGAAATAGAACGTCCATGCCCGAATCCGAATCATAACGAACGGGAGACCAACTCACACACTAGGCTAGGCGGGTCTAACTCGACAAACTCAGAGCGCGGAAGCAATTTAAAACAATCAACAACAGATAGCGGAAGTAATTAAAACAACATGCAGAACAGGTGACGGGTTCAACTAGTATAGATACCTAGTCCCGAATATCAATTCATAATCCAATATAATAATCAGCATAAGTATCATCAATATCTAATAATATCAAAATACTAGCTTACTAACCCCACACGGGTTTAAGTCTAAGTAAAACATAAACATAACCTTCAAGTGTGAAACATAAGTACATAACATAAGTAAAGTATGCGATAAAAGCATCCTAACACCAACTAGACTGACAAGTGTGACTCCGAAGACTCACTTCCGCCTAGCTCAAGTCAAAAGGAATCCTGCAAACTAAAAGACAAAATGAGGTGTCAGTCAACTGACTGAGTGAGGGGGCTAACGCACACCCACAATATATATATAAAGAGCATAGCACAGAATAAAAGGATGGACTCATGAACCGAGGATAGGTGTTGCATACCAAAACATTTTGAAAGAACCCAAATAGATATAGATATAAGTTTAGAAACCATTTTTCAGAAAAACTCTATCCCGATTCATAATTCCATAACGTAGCAACATCAACTGCTCGGCGAGTACGAGCTTCCAACCTCAACTCCTCATAAAATAGAAATAACATACCAACCTCAACTCCGGGTGATGGTAGGGTTGCGCGACCCTAACCATCAAGACAGGCGAGGGGAGTGCTAATGCTACTCCATCCCTCAGGACTCCGTTTCCCAACCAAACCTCCTGGTGGGTCCCGGTACATCCTCTTCATACAGATGGAGACTACGCAATGGATAAATACCCGATGACCCTAACCGTCCCGGGGGACCCATTACCCGTAGCTCCTGGACCCAAAGATAGAACAGAATAGAACATATACCATATAACATGGCCAACTCGCTAAAGAAACATAACACAACTGATTTTTCCAAAATAGCTTACATGTGCCTCAAAAACTGGTTTTTATACATATCCCTACACTACGGAATTTAAGCCACGAAGGCTCCCAACCCACGCAGGACGCACGCAAGGTCATCAACATATCATATCCAACACGTACGTATTTATATTAAGGTATACTCGTATACAGGGGTAGAAATCAGCATGTAATGGCCATAGGTCGCATAACTCTACAAAATCCTAAACCTCACCTCGTGGTAGTAGAGTCTGAGAGTGTGAAGGGCTAAACACTCTAAACCTCGGGCTCACCGGCACCACCAAACTCTGTGACAAGACATACAGAAGCCCAAACTTAGACTCTACATGAACCAAGTAAGACGCACGGTGTACAAAGTATGAATGACATGCAAAATGGAATGATGCTTATCAAGTTGGTCACAAGGGTCAATTCAAATATTCAAGTAAATCATGCAAGTAATAAAGTATTAAGGTTCAGGGATGCATTCCAAGTCATATCGGATCATACAAGTGAAGTAGCAACTCAAACGAATCAAATACGCACGAAAAAGCAAGTAAAAGGGGTCACAGACATATGGGAACGGCCATTCCCATGCACAACATAGCATGGGAACGGTCCTTCCCATGCCTAGGCCAAGCGAGACTGGGAACGGCCGTTCCCAGTCCAAGCACACATGGGAACGGTCGTTCCCATGTTCGGTCGCCAAAACTAAACCCTAGCCCGGAAGGGCCGTTCCAAGCTTATAGCATAAATGGGAACGGCCGTTCCGGCCACAGATCTGGAGCAGAAGCTTGACAGTTTCGGGAAGAAGAAGGGGAACACCAAAAATCAACAATTCAACACGAAATCTACCGTAAAACATCACAAAATTCAAGTATAACATCATATAAATCATGCTTAGCATCAAAACATCAATTAATTCATGTTTAGGAATGTTTTTGGCCAAAATCTCAAACACCCATTTTAATGAATTTCAAGCTTAAACATGAAGATATGAATCCATAGTCTTCCTACACGAATTTCAAGCAACTAAGACACATAAGGAGCATTCAAATCATCAAGGCTTGCTTAAGGAATTCAAGATCTCATCATTCAAGTTCATACTAATAATTTCATGCTCCAATCCAAGAATAGAAATGAAATACTCATCCAAAGAGATCCAAAGCTTACCTTGTCTTGTGAAGGAATGAGGAATCAAAGAATATGAGCTCTTAGAATGAAAGATGGTTCAAGTCTTGATCTTCTCTTGAAGTTTCCCCATGATTCTCTTTGAAGCTAACTTGTGTGATTTGAAATGAAATGAAAAGGGATAAAGCTATTTATATGATGGCTAATAGTTTTAGGTCAAGGTTAGGGTTTCCAAGATATAATATGAGGCTAAAGGCTTTAATAGGATTTGGGCTCAAATAAATGACTTCCGGCCCAATAGGTCAAAGTAAAAGGGTTTAATGTCTAAATAGTTTCCGAAAGATATAAAGTAAATTCCATTGGATCCGAATCACCGAATCAAGTCCAATGGTGGTGTCGGAATTCGAATTCGAATTCCCAAGCTCATATTGGTCCCGAACGACCCAAACCCACCTAACTCAAGTTAGGCCTCAAACACACAAATAGGTCCAAGTCCTATTTAAATCCAAACTCTAACAATTAATTTAAATTCACATAAGTTTCGTTCTTAGGTTGTCATGCAAGGATTCATATTTTATCATTTTGCATTTTAATCAATTAAATCCCATTTCAATCAAAGTTGGAATTAAACGTATAAGAAGGGAATTAACTCACATAAATGCGTAAGGTAAACTCTCTCGTGACGCATACCTGTGCGATTTATCGGACGGGGCATCACAGAACCGGGCATTGATTATTGATTTTATGTCCCTGCAGGTTTGTTCATGATGAAGCTGCAGGGGGGGTGTTTCTTTTCCTATAGTTTGTATAATAAATTTTTCGTATATTCTGGATAATAGTATGTAGCATACTGTGCTTCATTTGCAGACTTGGTGTCTGAATAACTAGTCTACTAAGTAATACTCCAAAAACACATAAACGCATGTGTATGTAAATGTCAACTAGTATTCCTAATTTCATTAGTCTCAATTGTTAGCTTATAATTGTCTGCATATAATACATTTAAATGTATTAGATTTGGTTGCCTCGTCTTTAGTTCTGCAAACTTGTTATGCTACATAAATTACCATTTTAAATTGTTGGCTAGTTTTGGATTCTACATGAATGTTTTCATTTTGCAGATTTGCATCTTCATTTCGTACAGGTATTAGATGTAGATTTAGCCTAAATGAGGGATAAGAAATATAAGATTTCCAATGGAATTCCTACGGGTTTTCGATGGAATTCCATTGGAAAATCCGTACGTCAATAATTCCAACGGATTCCCGACGGTAAAATTCGTTGGAACAAGAGAATAAAACATGATATAAAGGACGTTGTGAAGTCATCGGAAACAAAATCCAACGAAATCCCAATGGAAACTAAGCCGTCGGAACAATTTCACCTTGGAATTTCCCAACAGGAGCCTATCGGACTCCCGTCGGAACGGCATTTGGCATCAGGCAACATAAACCTGTCGAAAACCCATTGAAATTCTGTCGGATAGGTAATCCAACGGACTTCTGACGGGCACTCCCATCGATTTACCGGGTAATGACTGTGGTCACCAATCTCGTTGGAAATCCGTTGCATTTCCGTTGGATTCATTTTTCCAACGGGAATCCAACGACGTTGGCCCGTCGGAGAGGTCTTCCGATGATACATTATCCAACGGCTTCCTTCCCGTCGGAAACCCGTCGGTTTTTCGTTGGGGTTTATATTTTCCAACGGAAAACCGACGGGATATTAAAAAAATCCGTCGGTTTTTCCCATCGCAACTCGGGTAAATTTTTGTAGTGAAATCATAACTTATCAAATTCATACGTAACAAACTTTTCAAATTATAACTTATCATATCAAATCATTTCATACTATATCTTATACTTTCCAAGAGATTCATATTTTACTTTTATTAAGAATCTGTCCCTGTTTCACGAACTTAGCAAAACATACATACAAAACTCGACGGATACGAGTACCTAATCCCAACCCGGGCTCCTCCGACTAAACATATAAGCAAATAAAAATCAAACATATAACATACTTACACATTAAACTCCTTCTCCGACGATGGAAGGGTTGCGTGAGCCTAACCATCCATACAGACGAGGGGAGTGCGACCACTCAAACCCTCAGGTTCCTATTCCCCTACCAAACCTCCTGGTAGGTTCAGGGTTATTCCTATCAAACTTGGAGAATGTCCAAAGGGGTGATAACCGGCGACCCAATGGCCATTCAGGGTCTCTCTTACCCACAACTCCAGGGCCCAACATATCAGACCATATCATAACGGAGCATATCAGGTCATATCATAACCCGCTACAGAACCTAACATATCAAGACTTACATAACATACCATACCTTACAATAACTATGCTTTACATACCTCTCCGTGTCAAATCCATAACATATCTAGAGCTTTAGCACTTGGCTCATAAGAGGCACACGGTTTGGAGCATAGTTTAACATTGCAAACATAACAAATCATACCAAATTAGAACAAGCGTACATAGGCTTGTACATAGCGTATCTTATTTGCAAATTCTTAGCAATTTCATAAACATACATATCTCACACATATTTACTTATACTTAAGGTTATAGTTCGCATGCATAGAAAAAGAGCACGTTTAATAGGGTTTAACTATAACCTAACCTCACCTTATACTAACGAAACCGAGAACAAGACAGATGATCCACCCCGAAATCACCACGGCTCACGAAACACCACCCCGGGTGCTCCTATCCAAACTGAAGACGGGACACAGAACTTAGACTCAAGGATGAACCACATAGACGCACGGCATATGCATAGGCACTTAAGAGATTCAAACACTTAGGTAAAACTCATATTCAAATCAATTAAATTCAATAAAAGACATTACATGGCCCCACATATTCGTTTATAATCACTAGTAACCGCTGTATAAAAATTTTTATTATAATTTTATACTATATCCACAATTTATGTATCTTATTAAAAGAAATATTAAATTTATTTAAATTTAAAAAAAAATACTTTATTAAATTTAATTATTTTTATAATTACAATATATATATATATATATATATATATATATTTATTTATTTATTTATTTATTTTGTAGAATAAATTTTTTGATGTATATATTATTTTTTATTTAATTTAATCAATATCATTAAAACACAGTATTTATTAAAACATATAAGTCTATAAGCACTATTTCATAAGACAAGCATGCAGTCTATAATACGGCATTTGATATATTATACATGTGAATCTATATACCATATATAATAATTCATTAAATAATCACACATAATAGAAAAATAAATTTACTAACACAACACAGGGCAACTTTACTAATGGTTGATTGGTTGTAATACAAAATTAAAAGATATTAAATTTTTTATATAATTTGTCAAAACATAAACCTTTTATACCTGTGGATATACATTATTGACACTGAAGTTTCCAAGAAAATACATGTGTAATCATCATTTGCCTCTTATAGAACAATAAAATAGTGTGGACTGGAAAAGCAATAGAAAATAATCATAATCACAAAAATTTGATCCACTCTCAATTCTATTGTTGTGGTAAATTAGATAAATCAAAAAGTAAAATTTAATATCCCCACATAATAAAAAAAAAAAAAAAACTTCTCATTGGTGCCCTGGTTGTACCACCCTCTTTATAATATCAACTTATGTACCTGCAATATGAAAAATAAATATCACCCTTCAAAAGTATATATGAAACATATCTATACAACTGTCTTCAAGTAATGATGTAACGCCCCCACCCGTACCAGAACAAGAGGAGAGCGGCATCTCAACCCCCGCACTGAAGCACCTCTCAAGTAATGGTGTGAGCCATCACTCAAGAAATACTCCAGCGAACGGCTATCTATCAGAACTATACATGTACAACGATGTGGCTATGCAGCGGAAAATCAGAGTATTTTAAAACTTTTCAAAACATGTACGTGATGGCATGTAACAAGCAAGAACATATCGATCGTGTAAGAGAGACTCGGCATATCAAAACATATAACATATTCACATATAAGTACCGATACAGCAGAGTTCAAAATATCGGTAACAGAGTAGCAGGATGAGTATAACAAAGATACTCAAGTATTCAGAAACAAAAGTAATGCAGCCATAAAACATATGCAGGACGCAAAAGAGGAAGTAATACTAAGTCCTGACTGAAACAGAAATGACAATCTAGAGCTTCAAGATACCTCTAGACTGCGGCTGCAAGACCTGAAACCCCGAGGCAAGAAAACGGCAGAGGTATTAGTCAAAAGGACTAAGTGAGGGAATACTTTAAAGAAAGTACTGAATTAAAGAACTTGAAGTAAAGTTCGAAATTGTTAATTGCAATGCTTTAAAGAAGAACTCGAAACAAGTTCGGTTGATAAAACTCTTTGAATGTGATACTGTAAAAGAATGCACGTTAAAAACATTTTCATGAATGCTATCACACGCGCAAACATATGCTGTTGATGGTTCATAATTCTTTCATAAAATGGGATAAGGGTAAAGTGAACTTTTCCAGATATGAACCATCCTTTATGAAACAGAATTTTGCCCGCAAGCTAGGCTCCTCCATCCTTACTCCAGAAAAACATGATTCGGTAGAGCATCGGACCAGGATCAACGATAATTCCACGTTTAGTAGAGTATCGGACCAAGATCAACAATAACCCCACATATAGTAGAGCATCGGACCAAGGTCAACAACAACTCCGCACATAGTAGACTATCGGACCAAGGTCAACAACAACTCATACCAACGCATACAAACATGCACCATCCTCCACCGGTTGTCACTTCGGGTAGCTAGCCCTAGGCGACCTGTAAACATGTAATGGGAACAGATTTGCTGTCTGTTCCCAGACAGATTGTCCTGAGTTAACAAACCTCCTGTTAAAAGTCGGTGTCAATTGTCTAAGTGTGGCGGCCGGTATTGGTGATGTCGTTGGCGCTCACCTCCCGAGCATCACCTCCACACATAACCGCCGGGCCCAAACTGTAAACTGTATGCTTGCATTTAAGATTTAGCAGTGACCAGAGTACCACTCCAGTATGCTAACAATAACATGTGAAACTGTAACTGTAACATATGATGCTGTCTGTAAAACATATGATTCTGTCTGAAAATATGTGATTCTGTCTGTAAACATGTGATTCTGTCTGTAAACTGTACTTTGAAAACATATGCAAAACATGTAACTGTCTTTGAACAAGAATGCAGAACTTTGGAAAACATGTGCTGTAGATCAAGGTATACTATTAAAGTATGAATGATCCTTTCAAGAGAATGTCCCGATAAAAGGGATAGTTCAAAACGAGGTTTAGCTTTGAATTTCAAAACATATGATACGATAGTATAATCGTGGTTCCAGTTGGAAAACATTTATAACTTCACCTCACCTAATAGTAACAAAAGGCAGGTAGACAGATTATGCGGTGCCCTGGGGATCCCAGTGCTCAACTTTAACTCCTGTAGGTGGTGTACTAGAGTGAGCTTAAGAACTAAGACCCACTACTAACCAAGATGCATATGAAATGCATGAAACAATGAACAAGGAACATGTAAAGAACATGTAACACAAGAGAGTAATACCATTTAAGGTATTCAAGAAAAGTAACACACAAAGGAATACGACAAAGTGAGTTACTCTTAACGTTAGACTATGATCTTACTATAACCGAGTAAGCTTTAGTCAAATTATGAATCCTATCGCAAACCTTAGGTTAAGAAACAAGTCCACGAAAGAAAACACATTTTGAAAACACATTTTAGACCCTGGATATGGAAACCCTAGGTGCAAATGTCTATTAAGAAAGCACAAGTTTTAATTCATTTTTACTATTCAAAAGCACTATTCAAAAGTACTATTCAAGATTACTATTCACGATTACTATTCACATGTTACTATTCACATGTCGGGTCAAAGGGTCGGGTCAAACCCTTACTATACACACACGGTACACACACACGGTACACACACACACCATGCACGAACACACACACACACACACACGGCATGCACACACACACACACCCTAATTAAATTATGATATTGATTATAACCTATAGTTTCAAGTTCATGTTAATATAATCAAGTGTGATCTAGGTTAAAGGTATAACCTATGGTTAAGAGATCCAATTAAGGCATAAGATCAAGTTATGAAACACTATTCTATCTTAGGTTATAACATGTGATACTATTAAAGTGTATAACATATGATCAAGGCACTAATCCATTAATCCATATCATACCATAAGCTCAATTCATAATTCAAGAAGCATATAACAATGTGACAACATGTCACAACATATATCATATCTTATCATATCATATATCATGAAACTTTAGGCATGTAACATGTAACAATTTAATTCCAATATCAACATGTAACAAGTTGTGACATAATTAATTGTAAGTCACTATTTCATTAACTAGCATGCATGAACATAATTCAAATTCCATAATCATGCATCAATTCTCATAATATAACAATCATATCACATGATCATAGCATATACTAGAGCAATTGATAACATATTCAAGCATATACTAAACAATTAAAACATATAAACAACTATCAAAACATATCATGAAAACTATATAATAAATGCATAAAATAAAATCCTATATGGCTTAGGGAAGACCCTAAGACCCAACCTAAACATAATATAAACATACCATAATATAAAAACATAACTAACTAAACATATCATAAAAATAAAGCAACTAACCTAGCAAAGGGGAAGGGAGGCCGACGGCCAAGAGGGAAAGGAGGGAGAGAGGAGTGCTTGTTAACACAAGACTTTGAGCAGGGAATGAAATGCCATGAGCCCTCTATTTATAGTTGAAGAGAAGCCCCTCACCTTGGAAATAAAATGTGGAGAAGGGTATGAGAGCAAAATGGGATAGCTTCTCTTGGAAGCTTTAGGCATATGAAGCTAAAAATGGGGCTGCTGGGGGTATTTCTGTAATTTCGTCCCCCAAGGCTCGAGGATAAGTGGCTGGAAGTATAATCATTCCGACGGCAAGAAAATTAGCTTCGAAACGCATATTCATTCGTCGAAATCGGATTTACCGTTTGAAAGATACATTAGTTTTAATGAATAAAAGTTTTGAGCTCGAAACTCAACACGAGTGAAAAACGACTTTCTAGAATGATTTTGAAGTCCGGATTGTTTCCAAAATTCAAGAAATAAATCGAGAAGCGTTTTGAGTCCAAAATCGACTATAAAACGTTTTACCGTTAAAAAGTTGAAAACGTAGAGTGAATAGTGAATTCTTACGTACGAACGTACGCTTCAAAATTTCAAGCTAGGGTTTCAATCAAGAGTTGTAAAACATCTTAAAAATCTTGAAATAGCTCAAGTAGTCCAAATCCAGAGAGAAAACATTTTCCGAATGAAAACCGTTCGAAAAAAGAATAGTGAACTAGGGTTTTCGAAAACGTTTTCAATAAAACAAAGTTCCGGTATAGATTTCCAAGCCAAGAATGATTTCAAAAGACTCGTCTCGACTCAAGGATCGATTCGACTGTAAACTTGGGTAGAAAAGGTATCAGAATCAAAAGCTCATTTTCTGATGAATAGTAACTTTGGTCGGTAAGTTCCAAAAATACCCTTATGGTTCAAGAAAGACTCTCTGAGCTCGGAAAACAAGTTCAATCGATTGGGAAACATGTGTGATGAACCTCTAGGGTTCGAGTAGCAATATGAACAAGGTAGGCTCGGGTTATGAATAGTAAACTGTATCAAAGGTCAAGAATTCCCCCTTAAAACATGTCAGATCATATACGAGCACCAAGTTCATGTAAGAATGCAATGCATGATGATTCAAAAAGTTGGATCACGGTCTATAAACGCTTTACCACTGCCTTAACTTACTGTTTTCATCCAGGCCCTGTTTTGGGCTGTTACAAATGATATTATTAAAAATAGAAAACATATTTGATGTAACATTAAGTGATGGAACTAACATTATAATTTTATGTGGAGCATATATACCATACACTAATGCGATAATAAAACACTAAAATATAGTGTTTCAACCTGTTTCTGAGAAGTTGGGATACTTTTCAAAATAACAATCTAAATAATATGGAAGTTACCAAATTCAATCGGAATCACTAACAATTTTCACAAAAATAAACTTAAGATAGTAATATACAGACGAATCATAGGCTAAACACAACAAATTTGCTTGATTTCTCAACTTTTCACCAACTACAGCAATAATCACACCAACTAAATTCCAATAAACCAAAGCCTTTTGAAGAACACAACACTTTCACCTATAACTAATCGAATTAGCTGCCCAAAGATTTTGTTATAATTTCAAAATTGTTAAGAGAAAAAAATTAGTATAGATATTAATCGAGCTATATTTTGTATTTTTTGCAAGAATGAGATAATATATGTGAATCAACTAAGAACATTCAAAATAGAAAATCGATGCAAATAATGATTAGCAGAAAATTAAAAAGGAAGTTAAGGATAGTTACCTGGAGATGATTAGTAGAGTTTTTACTTTGTATTGTATGAATTATGGAATATGAAGAAACTGAAATGACCTCCCAAATTGTTTATCCTTCGAATGTGCAAACTCCCATTTTGATACGCAATCAGCCTCCTTTCACAATGCTATTTTATTCTAAGAACATGAAGGACCAATCACGACACAAATGGTTAGTTAAAAAATCAACAAAAATTCCATTTTATCAAACAAAAATAAAGGATTTGAATAATAATAGCATACATCCTAAAGATTTCTCCAGTTCAGTTGATCTATATTCCAATATAATCCCATGAAAAACTCTTGATCAAGAATTTCACATGGAAATTTTGAAGTGAGATGTTTCACAACAGGCCTATGAAAACCACCAATGTTTTTTTCCTACTATTAGTTCATAGTCCCTATCAAATGAGTGAACATGGTGATTTTATAGACTATTTGTAGCACCCGGGATGATAGGCGCCACATCCCCCGCACCACAAGTCTAGTCCACATGTGAAATGGATAATCCAAGCATGAACCGGACTCATAGCGAACTGGAGACAAAATAAAAGATATCCTAGCTAGGCGGAATCTAACCCTGTACCAATAAATCAAGAATACCCAGAATGCAATACGGAAGCAATAATACCATGCATGAATTCCAATAGTGGCTACTAGCCCAATAATTTCATAACATAATTAAAATTCCAACATGCATCCTAATAACGGGTTCAACTACGCATGCAATCTATCCATAATTCATAATCAAGAATCATAAATTGCACTCGGGCCCGAATACATAAAGAGATACAATTAAATCGTAATAATGTAAATGTGACTCAAGTGTATAAGTGACTCGGACATGAAAACTAAGACTCGACTCCCGCCTAGCAAAACCTGCAAGAAACTGGAAAAGTGGGAAAGAGGGGTCAGTCTCTAGAAGACTGAGTGAGCAGGAGCGAGAAATATATATAGAAATATGCACATGCAAGTCATAAATCCCAAGTAAGGTTTTATTTAAAGTTAGTTCCCAAGAGGGCAAGAGAATAACTAAGCAATGCTCGGACTTTACGACTAATCATATTAAATTCATTAAGTTCATAAGTCATACATAATCAATAAGGCTCGGTGAGTGAGCGTGATAATCTCCAGCCAAACTCCAACCGTGTACGATAAATATCATTATTATATTGAATACGCGATCACACAATACATTCTAATACATGCAAGCCATAAAATATAACATAAGACATAGTCGTTTGGGCAATCCGTGTCCCGGCCTTCCCGCACGGTGCATAATAATCATAACATAATCATAATCATAAAATAAGTTCCAACCTTCTTCCTCCGGGTGGTGGACAGGTTAGCAAGACCCGACCACCGATCCATACATAGGCTAATGGGGGGTACATGAATCCCCCAAGGGCACTCAGCTCCCATTCCCCACTAAACCTCCTAGTGAGGGTCGGTATCACCATAAATGTGGTGGGACTAGTACAAGGGATGGCCGTCGGCCCATGCCTCCCTGGATAGCCACTTGCACTAAGTCCCTGGGCCCGTGCATTCATAATCATGTTCATAATCATATTCTCGTCAAAACGTTTGACTCATAAGAAACATAACATATTTCATAATTAATGAGAAAAGGGTTACTCGATCATAATTTACTCGATGACTGTACTTTGAAAATATCATATATGTATATACATAAGGTTTTGGCCAAAACATCCTGTATAAGGGTTGTTGGGTTTGTTACATAGCTAAAACAAAAACACCCTCACCTGGAATACCACGAGACATAAAGCATGAGCAATACGGGTGCCTATTCAATTCAGAAGTCTCCGCCCTGGAAACGAACTGTACAAGAGAAGGAACAATGTGTACTCGTGAGAATTGACCCAATATGAAACCACATAGACGCACGACATGTTGTGCGCATGATATGAGATGCATAAGAAGCATGAATCATATGATGAGGTCATATAATCAAGTAATTCATTCAAAACGTGCAATACATGGTGGTTTCATATTCATGTGTTTCATATCTTTCATATTTTGTGTCAATCGAGCCATAAGCTTTATACAATAATCATAACTCATACTATAACATGTTTACAATGCATGCGAGTCAAAATGAAGCGAGAAGTTATCATATGAAGCCAACAAACGAAGGAACAATTCATGCATGCAAGCTAGAGAGCATTTTAAGGCATATTGGATCATAATTCACAAAATGTATTAACAAGATCACATTATGATTTCATAATATACAAGTTAACACATAATATAACATATTAACAAAATATATAAGTCATGAAAGAAGTTATACACAACATACAAAACAATTAAACAGAGCAAACCATTCATGCATGCATAGAAGTAGCACATAAACGTTCATGTTGTAATTTTAGGTTTATACCTTGAATTCATAGCATATTCATAATCATATCAAGATATATCACATATAATCAATTAACCAAGCATAAAATTCATTCAAACCACATATGTAGTCTGAGGAAGTGGGAGGAAAGCAAGAAAACGGATTGAAGAAGCTTTTGGTAAGAGCTGACAGTTTTTGGTAATGCACAAGATGTAAAGAATTGAACATATTTAAGTTCTAGAAGCTGGAATGGAGTTTTTTTTATTGGGAATGAAACTAGACATATAGAGCTTTCCAAGGATATATGGCACGAATCATGGTTCAAAACGAGGTGAAAATGACGTAGGCCCGAAGTTGGGTGATTGCAGATTTTCGGTAAAGTGGCGACACCAAAAAGAATTGATAATATCTCACAAATGGGAAAAAAATATCGAAGTGATTCCAATTGGAGAATATTCTAGACTTCAAGAGGTTCCCGTGAGTTCAAAAATCAGGTTATTCGGAGTTTGTATGAGGGAGTCGCGGCCGTGACAAAATTGTGCTGAAAATTAGTCGCGGCCGCGACTGAAAATTGGCCAGTTCTCAAGTTGTTGGTCGCGGGCGCGACCATCACTCCAGCAGCAGCAAAAGTTTCGGGAAAAACAGGGGACTGACGAAAAATGGCTTCAAGGAGCTCCCAATTCACCCAAAATCACATTACAACAATCAAATACAACATATATACACACACACCCATCAAATCATGAATTAAACCATCAATTTTCATAAGCCCACATATATATATATATATATGTGCACATTTATATACACACATATATATATATACAACACATATATATACTTCTTGCTCCAAAAATTCATAAAACTCATGGATTAACATGTAGTCATGCATATTCACATAAGATTCCAAGTTATTAAGGAAGAATCACACAATTCTCAATCATATATATAAAAAAAATAAATATACACATATACACATTATACCTTGGAGGAAGATGGAGGAAATGAGGAAGAAATAGTTGAAGCTTTAAATTCTTGGACCAAAACTTGAAGAAATTCTCTTGTCTCTTGCTTGCCTTGCTTGGATCTAATTTGGGGAAAAGAAAGAGAAGGGTTTGGAGCTTTAATGTGGGGAGAAAATGGAAGAACAAGAATGGGGTGTGAGGGGTGTGTGTATCTCGTGTAAAACAAGAGAGGAAAAGGGAAAAATTGCTCTTTGGCCCCTCAACCATTTAAGTGCTCAATTAGGGTCCCGGGATCTAATTCGGGAACAATTGAAGTCCAAATCAAAATTTGATTGAGTCCAAGGATTTCATATAATTTCAAATAAGTGTATAAGTAAAATAAAACATTTAATTACCAAATAAACACGTTAGAAACGAATTTAAATAACACTGTCAATTAAATCATATAGGTCATATACGTCACATAATAGCAATTAATTCATGAAATTATTAAATTAAATAATCACTTAGCAATTAAAACACATATAAGTCACATAACTCTCGGTCTAAACCCACTCGGGATGTCATACCTGTACGGCCAAAAAGTTGGGGCATTACACTATTAGTATTATCACCAATCACATAACGCATGTATCCGCCAAGTCCGTTGCCTATTTCTGCAAGAAGAAGAAAACATAGCACCATCCAAAATTTTATCTTAATAGTGAAAAAGTTATTGGAATCATACAAACTAAGTTAACTTCGACAACAATCTATTGACAGAAGAGAGTTGATATGTTTAATTGTTAAATTCGAACCTTTCATACATTCTATCAGTGAAGGGATGGAGCCTGGGGATATACAAATGTGATTCACCCCAACTCCAGTCTTGCATCGAGCATCAAGAAGGCATAACAATATAGTTGTTGGAAAATAGAAAATTTTCCCTTTTCTTTTAAATTTGAAAATAGATTGTTCACCGCAAATCACAATTAGATTAAAAAACCACAAATCACATTAGAAAATTAGAACAGTTTTAACAAAAGTGAATAAAGAAAATGTAATGCCCCGACAAGGGCATCCACGCCTATCCCGCGCTACGGACCTAGCTTATATATAGAATTGCTATCCATATACCCGCCGGAACCGAAGTAAGCGGTCACAAACGGACAACCTAGCTAGGCGGTACTAGACTCACAAAGCGAGTAAACAAACACAAGTATGCGGAAGCTTAAATCATAACATGACAAGTGCATAAATTCATTCATTCACCAAATAAAGTGACCACCACGGTCCAGCATGAAATGCTGAAAGTACGGAATATAAAATCATCCTAATGACCATCACGGTCCAAACTAGCATAATAAGACATCATACATATTAAACCCATAAATCCCAGAACAAAGCATAAGACATAAGTAGCAAAGTATGCTACAAGCATAACGAGTACAAACTAGACCGCTTAAACAAGACTCTCAAAAGACCCCGCCTAGCTTGACTCCAAAACGCAAACTGCGGACACGAAAGGTAAAGGGAGTCAGCTCAAAAGGAACCGGTGAGGAGAAGTTTACATAAATGAATAGCATAAGGGTTTCAATGCTTGCTCAAAATAAAGGTGCTCATGAACCAACTTATTTTCAGATCAATGCAAGTTTTATAAAACGATTCATGAACCAAAACACCGGCTCGGCGAGTATGACCACTCCATCCTTACTTCCCAAAACATAAGAAATCAAACCAATCTATCCTTCACACCATTGATGTCGAGGGTGTACGACCCCCGAACATCCTTACGGTGACACCTCCACTCCACGACCATACAAGTATGACGTATGTGCGCAATTTAATTTATTTTAATTTCATATTTAATTGTTGTATTTAATTTATGTATATTTTATTATTTGAAATTCTTATATGAACTATTTGAATTTATATTAAATCTGTAACGCCCCCACCCGTACTGGAACAAGAGGAGAGCGGCGTCTCAACCCCCGCACTGAAGCACCTCTCAAGTAATGGTGTGAGCCATCACTCAAGAAATACTCCAGCGAACGGCTGTCTATCTCAGAACTATACATGTACAACGATGTGGCTATGCAGCGGAAAATCAGAGTATTTTAAAACTTTTGAAAACATGTGCGTGATGGCATGTAACAAGCAAGAACATATTGATCGTGTAAGAGAGACTCGGCATATCAGAACATGTAACATAATCACATATAAATACCGATACAGCAGAGTTCAAAATATCGGTAACAGAGTAGCAGAAAGAGTATAACAAAGATACTCAAGTATTCAGAAACATAAAGTAATGCAGCCGTAAAACATATGCAGGACGCAAAAGAGGAAGTAATACTAAGTCCTGACTGAAACAAAAATGACAATCTAGAGCTTCAAGATACCTCTAGACTGCGGCTGCAAGACCTGAAACCACGAGGCAAGAAAACGGGAGAGGTATTAGTCAAAAGGACTAAGTGAGGGAATACTTTAAAGAAAGTACTGAGTGATACAGAATTTGAAGTAAAGTTCAGAACTGTTAAATGCAATGTTTTAAAGAAGAACTTGAAACAAGCTCGGTTGATAAAACTTTTTGAATGTGATGTTGTAAAAGTATGCATGTTTTAAAACAATTTCATGAAAGCTATCACACGCGCACACATATGTTGTTGATGGTTCATAGTTCTTTCATAAAACGGGATAAGGGTAAAGTGAACTTTTCCAAATATGAACCATCTTATATGAAACAGAATTTTGCCCGCAAGCTAGGCTCCTCCATCCTTACTCCAGAAAAACTTGATTTCATAGAGTATCGGACCGAGGTCAACAATAACTCCACACACAGTAGAGTATCAGACCAAGGTCAACAATACCCCACTAACGAATACAAACATGCACCATCCTCCACCGGTTGTCACTTCGGGTAGCTCGCCCTAGGCGACCTGTAAACATGTAATGGGAACAGATTTGTTGTCCGTTCCCAAACAGATTGTCCTGACTTAACAAACCTCCTGTTAAAACTCGGTGTCAATTGTCTAAGTGTGGCGGCCGGTATTGGTGATGTCGTTGGCGCTCACCTCCCGAGCATCACCTCCACACATAACCGCCGGGCCCAAACTGTAAACTGTATGCTTGCATTTAAGAATTAGCAGTGACCAGAGTACCACTCCAGTATGCTAACAATAACATGTGAAACTGTAACTGTAACATATTATGTTGTCTGTAAAACATACGATTCTGTCTGAAAACATGTGATTCTGTCTGTAAACTGTACTTTGAAAACATATGCAAAACATGTAACTGTCTTTGAACAAGAATGCAGAACTTTGGAAAACATGTACTGTAGATCAAGGTATACTATTAAAGTATGAATGATCCTTTCAAAAGAATGTCCCGATAACAGGGATAGTTCAAAACGAGGTTTAGCTTTGAATTTCAAAACATATGATACGATAGTATAATCGTGGTTCTAGTTGGAAAACATTTATAACATCACCTCACCTAATAGTAACAAAAGCTAGGTAGACAGATTATGCGGTGCCCTGGGGATCCCAGTGCTCAACTTTAACTCCTGTAGGTGGTGTACTAGAGTGAGCTTAAGAACTAAGACCCACTACTAACCAAGATGCATATGAAATGCATGAAACAATGAACAAGGAACATGTAAAGAACATGTAACACAAGCGAGTAATACCATTTAAGGTATTCAAGAAAGGTAACACACAAAGGAATACATCAAAGTGAGTTACTCTCAACGTGAGACTATGATCTTACTATAACCGAGTAAGCTTTAGTCAAATTATGAATCCTATCGCAAACCTTAAGTTATAAAAGAAGTCCACGAAAGAAAACACATTTTGAAAACACATTTTAGACCCTGGATATGGAAACCCTAGGTGCAAATGTCTATTAAGAAAGCACAAGTTTTAATTCATTTTTACTATTCAAAAGCACTATTCGAAAGTACTATTCAAGATTACTATTCACGATTACCATTCATAGGTTACTATTCACATGTCGAGTCAAAGGGTCGGGTCAAACCCTTACTATACACACACCCACACACACACGGTACACACACACACCATGCACGAACACACACACACACACACGGCATGCACACACACACACCCCCTAATTAAATTATGATCTTGATTATAACCTATAGTTTCAAGTTCATGTTAATGAAATCAAGTGTGATCTAGGTTAAAGGTATAACCTATGGTTAAGAGATCCAATTAAGGCATAAGATCAAGTTATGAAACACTATTCTATCTTAGGTTATAACATGTGACACTATTAAAGTGTATAACATATGATGAAGGCACTATTCCATTAATCCAAATCATACCATAAGCTCAATTCATAATTCAAGAATCATATAACAATGTGACAACATGTCACAACATATATCATATCATATCATATCATATATCATGAACTTTTAGGCATGTAACATGTAACAATTTAATTCCATATCAACATGTAACAAGTTGTGACATAATTAATTGTAAATCACTATTCCATTAGCTAGCATGCATGAACATAATTCAAATTCCATAATCATGCATCAATTCTCATAATATAACAACCATATCACATGATCATAGCATATACTAGAGCAATTCATAACATATTCAAGCATATACTAAACAATTAAAGCATATAAACATATACACAAACATATCATGAAAACTATATAATAAATGCATAAAATAAAATCCTATATGGCTTAGGGAAGACCCTAAGACCCAACCTAAACATAATATAAACATACCATAACATAAAACATAAACTAAACTAAAACATAAATAAACTAAAGCATAAAAAATAAAACAAACCTAGCTAATGGAGGGGGGTGGCCTACGGGAAGAGGGGGAAGGAGAGGGAGAGAAAGGGTGTTGTTAACACAACATTGAGCAAGGAATGAAATGCCTCTTGGACTCTATTTATAGTTGAAGAGAAGCCCCTCACCTTGGAAATAAAATGTGGAGAAGGGTATGAGAGCAAAATGGAATAGCTTCTCTTGGAAGCTTTAGGCATATGAAGCTAAAAATGGGGCTGCTGGGGGTATTTCTGTAATTTCGTTGCCCAAGGCTCGAGGATAAGTGGCTGGAAGTATAACCATTCTGACGGCAAGAAAATTAGCTTCGAAACGCATATTCATTCGTCGAAATCGGATTTACCGTTTGAAAGATACATTAGTTTTAGTGAATAAAAGTTTTGAGCTCGAAACTCAACACGAATGAAAAACGACTTTCTAGAATGATTTTCAAGTCTGGATTGTTTCCAAAATTCAAGAAATAAATCGAGAAGCGTTTTGAGTCCAAAATCGACTATAAAACGTTTTACCGTTAAAAAGTTGAAAACGTAGAGTGAATAGTGAATCCTCACGTACGAACGTACGCTTCAAAATATCAAGCTAGGGTTTGAATCAAGAGTTGTAAAACATCTCAAAAATCTTGAAATAGCTCAAGTAATGCAAATCCGAAGAGAAAACATTTTCCGAATGAAAACCGTTCGTAGAAGAAATAGTGAACTAGGGTTTTCGAAAACATTTTCAATAAAACAAAGTTCCGGAATAGATTTCCAAGCCAAGAATGATTTCAAAAGATTCGTCTCGACTCAAGGATCGATTCGATTGTAAACTTGGGTAGGAAAGGTATCGGAATCAAAAGCTCATTTTCTGATGAATAGTAACTTTGGTCGGTAAGTTCCAAAAATACCCTTATGGTTCAAGAAAGACTCTCTGAGCTCGGGAAACAAGTTCAAACGATTAGGAAACATGTGTGATGAACCTCTAGGGTTCGAGTAGCAATATGAACAAGGTAGGCTCGGGTTATGAATAGTAAACTGTATCAAAGGTCAAGAATTCCCCCTTAAAACATGTCAGATCATATACGAGCACAAATTCATGTAAGAATGCAATGCATGATGATTCTAAAAGTTGGATCACGGTCTACAAACGCTTTACTAATGCCCTTAACTTACTGTTTTCATCCAGGCCCTGTTTTGGGCTGTTACAATCACCCCTCCTTAAGGAGAATCTGTCCTCAGATTCTTCCACTGTTACTGTAAACAACTGATGCTTCCGCATTTTCTCTTCTGTCTCCCAGGTTGCCTCTTCTGTCCCATGTCCCTTCCAAAGGACTTTAACCAAAGGAATCTTCCTATTCCTTAACTCTTGAAACTTCCTGTCTAGAATCTTAGCGGGCTTCAAAACATAAGTCAAATCCGGCTCCAACGGTATCTCCTCTACCGGCACAACCTCTGTCTCATCCGAGAAACACTTGCGAAGCTGAGATACATGAAATACGTTGTGGATTCCTGTTAGACCTACAGGCAAATCCAATCTATAAGCAGTCGGCCCGACTCTCTCCAGTATCTCATACGGTCCAACATATCTCGGGTTTAATTTTCCACCTTTCCCAATTCGGGAAAACCCTTTCCTTGGCGATGCCTTCAGAAATACCTTTTCGCCCACTGCAAATTCCAAATCCCTTCTTCATCGATCCGCATAACTCTTCTGCCTGTCCTGGGCAGCTTTCATTCACTGGCGAATGATCTGAATCTTCTTCGTTACTTCTTTTATCCATTTAGCAGAATTCACTCTGATTGGTCCTTCCTCAGTACATCTTGCTTCATCCAAATCCCAGTATAACGGGGATCTACATTTCCTTCCATACAGAGCTTCATATGGAGCAGCTTTAATAGAAGCTTGATAACTATTGTTGTATGCAAACTCCACAAGAGATAAACACTCTTTCCAACTTTCCTGGAAGTCCAAAGCGCAAGCTCTTAGCATATCTTCCAAGTATTTGATCATCCTTTCTGATTGTCCATCCGTCTGAGGATGCGCTGCAGTACTGAAGTTCAACTTTGTTCCCATCAAAGTCTGAATTTCTTTCCACAATTGCGACGTGAATTTCGGATCTCTGTCCGAGACTATACTGTTCGAGACTCCATGTAATCTGACAATCTCTTGTTGGTACAGCTTTGCCAACGTGCTGACCTTATCCGTCGTCTTAACTGGCAAAAAGTGCGCTGACTTTGTCAATCAATCAATGATCACCCAGATACTATCTTGTCCTCCTCTGACTTTGGGTAATCCAGTGACAAAATCCATCGTGACTTGCTCCCATTTCCAAGTTGGAATCGGTAATGGTTGCAACTTCCCACTCGGCTTCTGGTGCTCAGCTTTAACTTTCTGACAAGTTAAGCACTTCTTGACATAGTTAGCTATGTCTCTCTTCATTCCGTTCCACCAGAAATGCGTCTTAACATCTTGATACATCTTAGTGCCTCCGGGATGTATCGTGTACTTAGTCTTGTGCGCTTCGTCGAGAATCTCTTTCCTCAAAACAGTTGGTACGCATACTCGACCTTTGTACCTCAATATTCCATGTTCATCAACCTTGAACTTGGTCTCATCATCTTTCTCCTTAGATTCGAGACATTTCTTGATCCACTCGTCTTTTTTCTGAGCTTCCAACACTTGTTCTTTCAAAGGTGATATCATTACAATATTCACGACTCGACCTTTAGTTATCACCTCCATTCTCTCTCTTTGATCAACCTCGGGATTGGCATAAATCTGTGCCAAACGAACTTTCCTGCTTAGAGCATCTGCTACAACATTTGCCTTTCCTGGATGGTACTGAATAATGCAATCGTAGTCCTCCAGAAATTCCATCCATCTCCTCTGTCGCATATTCAACTCCTTCTGAGTGAATAGATATCGCAGGCTCTTATGATCAGTAAAGATCTCAAACGTAACTCCATACAGGTAATGTCTCCACTTTCCAAGAGCAAAAATTATCGCGGCTAACTCCAAATCATGTGTCGGGTAGTTGACTTCATGCGTTTTGAGTTTCCTTGATGCATACGCAATCACCTTTCCATTCTGCATCAAAACTCCTCCTAGTCCTTCTTTTGAAGCATCGGTGTAGACTGTGTATCCTTCTTTTCCTTCTGGTAACGCTAACACGGGTGCAGTAGTTAGTATCTCCTTCAATCTTTGAAAACTTTGCTCACACTTCTCAGTCCATTCAAACTTCCCTTCTTTCTTTGTCAACTTAGTGAGAGGTGTAGCTATCTTCGAGAAATCTTTGACAAACCTCCGGTAGTAACCAGCTAATCCCAGAAAACTTCTAACTTCTGAAGGATTCTTCGGTGACTTCCAATCCATGATCATTTCGATCTTCGAGGGATCTACTTCGATTCCAGGTCCTGATATGATGTGTCCGAGAAACGTAACTCTCTCAAGCCAGAACTCACATTTGCTGAACTTTGAATATAGCTTGTGATCCAGCAAAGTGCGTAACACGATTCGAAGATGTTCAGCATGTTCCTTCGGTGTCTTCGAAAATACCAAAATATCATCGATGAAGATTACTACAAACTTGTCGAGAAACGGCTTGAATATACGGTGCATCATATCCATGAATGCAGCTGGTGAGTTCGTCAAACCAAACGGCATTACTACAAACTCAAAATGTCTGTATCGGCTGTTGAAAGCAGTCTTCGGAATAGTTGCTTCCTTGATCTTCAATTGATAATACCCTTGTCTTAGATCTAACTTGGAGTAGACCTTCGATCCTTGAAGTATATCGAACAACTCTTCAATATGAGGGAGAGGATACTTATTCTTGATCGTCATCCTGTTCAGCTCCCGATAGTCAATGTGGAAACGCAATGATCCATCCTTCTTCTTAACGAAAAGCATAGGCGCTCCCCACGGCGACATGCTCGGTCGAACATATCCTGACTCAATCAACTCGTCCAATTGCTTTCTCAGTTCTTCCAATTCAGCTGGAGCCATTCTGTAAGGTGTCTTTGAGTACGGCTCAGCTCCCGCTATCGTTTCGATTGTAAACTCCAACTCTCTGTCAGGAGGTAACGAATCCAAATGCTCAGGAAACACATCTAAGAATTCATTCACCACTTCCACTTCTTCAATCTTAAGTTGATCTTTCGGTCTATTCAAAAGATAAGCAACAAATCCAATAGCTCCTTTCTGAATCAGCTTCTTAGCTTCCATCGAAGAAATCACTGACAACTTCTCAACTTTCCCTTCTGATGTCCCACTTTCATCTTCTTCCAAGATGATCTCTTTCTTGTAACAATCCAACTTAGCTCGGTACTTAGACAACCAATCCATACCAAGTATAACATCGTATCTTGTCATCGGCAACTCAATAAGATCCGTCGGGTAACAACGGGTACCAATACATATAGGGCAGCGTTTATATACTTGATCCGTAACAAGGCAAGTTCCCAAAGGGGAACTCACTTCAAATTTATATGGCAAGTATTCAAGTGGAAACTGTAAATGCGTACATAATTTAGAAGCAACAAATGAATGCGTGGCGCCAGGGTCATACAAGACCTTAACTGGCGTGTTAAGAATGTGCACAATACCTTCCACAACAGACGAAGGATCAACCTCCTCCTTACCATCCAAAGCATAAGCTCTGCCTTTGACCACCGGTTTGTTCATCGTACCTACCACCCCTTTTCCCTTATCCTGGACCCCAAATCTCCTGATCTTGTGCGGGCAACTATCCATCTGGTGCTCAGGGGAACCACACGCGAAACACTGTCCAGCTTTCTTGCGACAGTTCTCCTCAGTGTGTCCCGTTCGGTGACAATATCGACAAACAATTTCCTCTGGACCTGGCTGAGGTGCTCTCTGCTGTTATGGCGCCCTCTGGTACTGCTGTGGCGCTTTCTGCTTCTGTGCTTGCGGTCTCGGTGGAGCGTTCTGCTGCTGACGCTGTGGTGTTACCATTGGTCTCTTTCCAGTTCCTTGGGGAAAAGATCCGGATGGTCGCTTATTCCCTTGATAAGGCTTAGGGTTAGAAGTTCCTTGACGTGCAGTAGTTATCTTGATCTCCTTGTGTGCAACTTCAACCCTTAGGGCTCTATCAACAGCCTGGTTGTAGGCCTCAATGTCCAAAGATGCAAGTGCCAACCGAGGTTCGGGCTTCAGTCCATCAATAAACCTCTTTGTCTTGCGACGCTCATCAGTCAGAATATGAGGCGCATACTTGATTAGCCTCACAAACCTAGCCTCATACTCCATCACATTCATAGTTCCCTGAACCAGATTCATAAACTCAGCCTCTCGTGCATCACGAGTTACTTGAGGCGTATACTTCTGCTGAAACTCTCTGATAAACTCATCCCAACTTCCCTCAACGTTATTCTCAATCCACATGTGCTGAATGTGCTTCCACCAATTGTATGCAGCTCATTCCATAAGAAAAGTAGCATATCGAACTCGTTCACGATCCTCTGGGTAGATCTCCATAGCCTCGAAAATCTTCTCAAGACTAGTAATCCAATTCTCAGCCTTTAGGTCGTTCGGTTCTCCATAGAACTTAGGTGGATTCATCCTCAGAAATTTCTCCAACGTCCTTTCATTAGGAGGGTTATCTCTCGGTGCACAAGCCCTCGTAAATTGTCATAGCACATCCCTTAATTCCGGAGTTCCTTCCCGTTCAGGGGGTGACGTGACATCTCTTTGGGGTGGCAGTGGTGGTACACGATTCCGGGGTGCTCTTCTCGGTGGTATGTTGTTACTGAATTCACAAGCATTCAGATACATATATTCTATGCATGACATATAATGATTCACAGAATCCGTAACTGCGTATTCACATTCCCACGTAGTCACACATAAGTATGAGAACAACACATTCCCATAACAACATATCAGCAAAGATTTAAGATCTCCAAACATATCATATAATCATAAACAATTGTCAGACAACATGTAAACGGGAACAGAAGCTCGGGTAACATATCAACATATCAGAAACATGTATAACATATCCCAAAACATGATCAACATGTAAACGGGAACAGAACGTGTACTGTCATATCAACAAGAACTGTAACATGATCAGAAGCATGATCAACATATCCAGAAGCGTATTCAACATAACCAGAATAATAGCATGCTAACAATAAATGAAATGGCATGATCCTATCAACGGTCCTAATGGTATCTTGAAGCAACTCTAAGACTCATGCAATGACAGTTATGGAAAGCAGTAAACAGATATCCAACATAAAGCCGAAAGTGTTATAACTGTGCAAGGTTTGGTAAAATTTACTACAGGCCACATGTTAACAGTATTAATTCAAAATGGGGAGGACCCAATACTATCGAGTTAACTCCCTTACAGGCCTTACCAATCCGTCCAACCCTGCTGAAAATAACCTAGTAGGTACCAAGTCATCTAAACCGTCATCCGTGGTGCCAAAAGTCGGGGATCATCTACCAAAGCTATACATCCCCTCATCCAAAAGTCAGTCCTGAACTGTCCCGGCTATACATCCGCCATCCATAGATAGATTTATATGCATCAGTACTATATACAGAAATCTCCCATCAGCAATCAACCCTGATAACTGTGGTCCAAAGAACCCCTGGTGGTGTCATCAGAAACGGCAATGACCTCACCCTGTCTGTGTCCTGTTGGCTCTTCTCCGCCATCATCATCATCATCAGATCCTCCATCGCCTCCATCCGACTGATCCTGTATAGGCTCGGGCTCCTGAGAGGCCTGACTGACATCCTGACCCTCGACCTCCTCAACTGCCTGCTCATCGGATAAGTGATAGGTATCATACAGGCGAGCTCTCACGCGGGCACGGTAGTGCTGGTGACGCTCCATAGAGGTGTCGCGATCGATAGTCATCTGCAAAAGATCTGCCTCCAGCTCAGCAATACGAGCAGCCCTCTGATCAGCAATATGAGTCATCTCTGCAGCATGCTCCCGAGCGATGTCCCTATCAATCTGGTACTGTAGTGACTGATCCTGACGGCGCATAGACTCCAACCTGACCTCACGGGTCCTCTGATACAACTGAAAGTAACCATCTCTCTCAGACTCGAGATAGTGCACAACTCTGTTCGGATAGGAATACCCAAGTCTGCCACTGTTCCTAGACCTACGCCAAGTGTAGAAATGAGTGCCTCCACGGCGAGACACTGCCACAGTACGCGGGGCCTCAAACTGCTCAAAGAAAGCCTCATCCATCTGCTAATTAGGATCCTGGTGCGGTTGAACTGCCATAGCTATACAGAAGATACCACAGATATGAAATCCAGATAACAGAACCATGCAATCCCCAAATATCCTGTCTCGATGCAATAGAGAATGATCCTGGATGCAATGCGTGAACAATCCATGATGCAACATGAGAGCAATCTAGGTTAAGTCTCTTCTTACTTAACCCAACGCTCTGATACCACCTCGGAGCTGTAACGCCCCCACCCGTACTGGAACAAGAGGAGAGCGGCGTCTCAACCCCCGCACTGAAGCACCTCTCAAGTAATGGTGTCAGCCATCACTCAAGAAATACTCCAGCGAACGGCTGTCTATCTCAGAACTATACATGTACAACGATGTGGCTATGCAGCGGAAAATCAGAGTATTTTAAAACTTTTGAAAACATGTGCGTGATGGCATGTAACAAGCAAGAACATATTGATCGTGTAAGAGAGACTCGGCATATCAGAACATGTAACATAATCATAGATAAATACCGATACAGCAGACTTCAAAGTATCGGTAACAGAGTAGCAGAAAGAGTATAACAAAGATACTCAAGTATTCAGAAACATAAAGTAATGCAGCGATAAAACATATGCAGGACGCAAAAGAGGAAGTAATACTAAGTCCTGACTGAAACAAAAATGATAATCTAGAGCTTCAAGATACCTCTAGACTGCGGCTGCAAGACCTGAAACCACGAGGCAAGAAAACGGGAGAGGTATTATTCAAAAGGACTAAGTGAGGGAATACTTTAAAGAAAGTACTGAGTGATACAGAATTGGAAGTAAAGTTCAGAACTGTTAAATGCAATGTTTTAAAGAAGAACTTGAAACAAGCTCGGTTGATAAAACTTTTTGAATGTGATGTTGTAAAAGTATGCATGTTTTAAAACAATTTCATGAAAGCTATCACACGCGCACACATATGCTGTTGATGGTTCATAGTTCTTTCATAAAACGGGATAAGGGTAAAGTGAACTTTTCCAAATATGAACCATCTTATATGAAACAGAATTTTGCCCACAAGCTTGGCTCCTCCATCCTTACTCCAGAAAAACATGATTTCGTAGAGTATCGGACCGAGGTCAACAATAACTCCACACACAGTAGAGTATCAGACCAAGGTCAACAATACCCCACTAACGCATACACACATGCACCATCCTCCACCGATTGTCACTTCGGGTAGCTAGCCCTAGGCGACCTGTAAACATGTAATGGGAACAGATTTGTTGTCCGTTCCCAGACAGATTGTCCTGACTTAACAAACCTCCTGTTAAAAGTCGGTGACAATTGTCTAAGTGTGGCAGCCGGTATTGGTGATGTCGTTGGCGCACACCTCCCAAGCATCACCTCCACACATAACCGCCGGGCCCAAACTGTAAACTGTATGCTTGCATTTAAGAATTAGCAGTGACCAGAGTACCACTCCAGTATGCTAACAATAACATGTGAAATTGTAACTGTAACATATGATGTTGTTTGTAAAACATATGATTCTGTCTGGAAACATGTGATTCTGTCTGTAAACTGTACTTTGAAAACATATGCAAAACATGTAACTGTCTTTGAACAAGAATGCAGAACTTTGGAAAACATGTACTGTAGATCAAGGTATACTATTAAAGTATGAATGATCCTTTCAAAAGAATGTCCCGATAACAGGGATAGTTCAAAACGAGGTTTAGCTTTGAATTTCAAAACATATGATACGATAGTATAATCGTGGTTCCAGTTGGAAAACATTTATAACATCACCTCACCTAATAGTAACAAAAGCTAGGTAGACAGATTATGCGGTGCCCTGGGGATCCCAGTGCTCAACTTTAACTCCTGTAGGTGGTGTACTAGAGTGAGCTTAAGAACTAAGACCCACTACTAACCAAGATGCATATGAAATGCATGAAACAATGAACAAGGGACAAGTAAAGAACATGTAACACAAGCGAGTAATACCATTTAAGGTATTCAAGAAAGGTAACACACAAAGGAATACATCAAAGTGAGTTACTCTCAACGTGAGACTATGATCTTACTATAACCGAGTAAGCTTTAGTCAAATTATGAATCCTATCGCAAACCTTAAGTTATAAAAGAAGTCCACGAAAGAAAACACATTTTGAAAACACATTTTAGACCCTGGATATGGAAACCCTAGGTGCAAATGTCTATTAAGAAAGCACAAGTTTTAATTCATTTTTACTATTCAAAAGCACTATTCAAAAGTACTATTCAAGATTACTATTCATGATTACTATTCATAGGTTACTATTCACATGTCGGGTCAAAGGGTCGGGTCAAACCCTTACTATACACACACCCACACACACACGGTACACACACACACCATGCACGAACACACACACACACACGGCATGCACACACACACACACACCCTAATTAAATTATGATCTTGATTATAACCTATAGTTTCAAGTTCATGTTAATGAAATCAAGTGTGATCTAGGTTAAAGGTATAACCTATGGTTAAGAGATCCAATTAAGGCATAAGATCAAGTTATGAAACACTATTCTATCTTAGGTTATAACATGTGACACTATTAAAGTGAATAACATATGATGAAGGCACTATTCCATTAATCCAAATCATACCATAAGCTCAATTCATAATTCAAGAATCATATAACAATGTGACAACATGTCACAACATATATCATATCATATCATATCATATATCATGAACCTTTAGGCATGTAACATGTAACAATTTAATTCCATATCAACATGTAACAAGTTGTGACATAATTAATTGTAAATCACTATTCCATTAGCTAGCATGCATGAACATAATTCAAATTCCATAATCATGCATCAATTCTCATAATATAACAACCATATCACATGATCATAGCATATACTAGAGCAATTCATAACATATTCAAGCATATACTAAACAATTAAAGCATAAAAACATATACACAAACATATCATGAAAACTATATAATAAATGTATAAATTAAAATCCTATATGGCTTAGGGAAGACCCTAAGACCCAACCTAAACATAAAATAAACATACCATAACATAAAACATAAACTAAACTAAAACATAACATAAACTAAAGCATAAAAAATAAAACAAACCTAGCTAATGGAGGGGGGTGGCCGACGACAAGAGGGGGAAGGAGAGGGAGAGAAAGGGTGTTGTTAACACAACATTGAGCAAGGAATGAAATGCCTATTGGCCTCTATTTATAGTTGAAGAGAAGCCCCTCACCTTGGAAATAAAATGTGGAGAAGGGTATGAGAGCAAAATGGAATAGCTTCTCTTGGAAGCTTTAGGCATATGAAGCTAAAAATGGGGCTGTTGGGGGTATTTCTGTAATTTCGTTGCCCAAGGCTCGAGGATAAGTCGCTGGAAGTATAACCATTCCGACGGCAAGAAAATTAGCTTCGAAACGCATATTCATTCGTCGAAATCGGATTTACCGTTTGAAAGATACATTAGTTTTAGTGAATAAAAGTTTTGAGCTCGAAACTCAACACGAATGAAAAACGACTTTCTAGAATGATTTTCAAGTCCGGATTGTTTCCAAAATTCAAGAAATAAATCGAGAAGCATTTTGAGTCCAAAATCGACTATAAAACGTTTTACCGTTAAAAAGCTGAAAACGTAGAGTGAATAGTGAATTCTTACGTACGAACGTACGCTTCAAAATTTCAAGCTAGGGTTTGAATCAAGAGTTGTAAAACATCTCAAAAATCTTGAAATAGCTCAAGTAATGCAAATCCGAAGAGAAAACATTTTCCGAATGAAAACCGTTCGTAGAAGAAATAGTGAACTAGGGTTTTCGAAAATATTTTCAATAAAACAAAGTTCCGGAATAGATTTCCATGCCAAGAATGATTTCAAAAGATTCGTCTCGACTCAAGGATCGATTCGACTGTAAACTTGGGTAGGAAAGGTATCAGAATCAAAAGCTCATTTTCTGATGAATAGTAACTTTGGTTGATAAGTTCCAAAAATACCCTTATGGTTCAAGAAAGACTCTCTAAGCTCGGGAAACAAGTTCAAACGATTGGGAAACATGTGTGATGAACCTCTAGGGTTCGAGTAGCAATATGAACAAGGTAGTCTCGGGTTATGAATAGTAAACTGTATCAAAGGTCAAGAATTCCCCCTTAAAACATGTCAGATCATATACGAGCACAAATTCATGTAAGAATGCAATGCATGATGATTCAAAAAGTTGGATCACGGTCTATAAACGCTTTACCAATGCCCTTAACTTACTGTTTTCATCCAGGCCCTGTTTTGGGCTGTTACAAAATATTTGAATTATATGTCAAAATTGCCTCAAGTGATTTATGATATGGATTTTATGAATTTATGATATGTGAATTTAATTCCCGAACAAGCTAATTTCGTAAATTATGTGATTTATATGAGTTAAGGATTTAATGGTGCGATTTTATTTAATTTCGGACTAAATTGAAATTTTGAACTTATTTGACACTTTTTGAAAGTTCAGGACTTAATTGAAAATAGCCTTTTTATTAAAATTTTAATTTTTTTAATTCGTATAAATTAATTTTTTATTTTTATTTAATTGTTTTATTTGAATTTTTTATTATTCAAATGATATGCCTATTTGTTAAAATGAGATGTGTTCGTGTTCGATTTGAGATCGAAATTTCGTGCCATTTTAATATGTTGGAGTTTTATGAGCCGTGAACTTGAATACGTGCTCGTTACATGCTTTTGGGTTTATTTGTTGGGTTTTCGGGACTCGTTTTGTTGGGGTGACCTAAAGGGGGCTAAAGTGTACTTAGCGCACCTTGGGTTCCGGGTAGTGTAACTTGAGCTCGAGAATTCGGATTCGAATTCCGTCACCTTCGCTGAACTCATTTCGACGATTCGAGGGCAATGGAACAGGCCTTATAATTTTTTGACCTCGTTTGATACCCCGAAATCAGCCCGTAACTTTGTCTCGCGCTCATATGACCACCTTTCACCATCTTGCACATAAGTCCCTCAATTTTTGGCCAATTGCCCTCAAACCTCGACCCACACTCCACTAACTCAACCCTTTATCACACCATACTCCTTCCATATCGTTCCATACACAAGAGAAGGGAGAGAAGTCAGTTTTTGGAGCAGCAATAAGCAATCCCGTCACTATTCACCCATTGAAGAGATTGAGCTCTAATCTTCACTTTCCTTCACCATCTTCAAAGGGTAAGCTTGTATTTGATATGTACATGATTAAGTGGTCATTTTCATTCAAGAAATTCTGATTTTCATCCATGTTTGATATAGTTTTGGCTCAAGACATGAATAGTTAGGTTTTCCTTCCATTTTTGAAATTCCATAACTTCTTTGGTGTTTGGCTTGAATTGGAACTGGTATATGGATCATTTATGCTTCATTTATTGTTGAATATAGCTGACTTGGGTGGTAGTTGCGATATGGGTGAGATACCATTAATGTACTTGAGTTTTTGTTGAGATAGAAGCATGAATTGGTTGCATTTCCTTTCCTCAACTACTGTTGTTCATTTCCTGCTGGTTTAAGGATGTTTTTGTACTGAATTGTTGCTATTTCTCTTGCTTTAGCATGCTTGAATAAGTTGGTATTTGAGTGGTATGAAATGCAGGGCTGAACAGGGGCTTTTTCCGCCATTTTTCCGTCTCTGGAGTGTCTCCCCGGCCGGGGAGATTTTGTTCTTGAAAGTACCCGGTCGGGTACTTGCTATGCAGAAACATTCTGCATCAAATGTACCCGGGAGGGTACTTTAAAGAAGAAAATTTCCCCTGGGCGGGGAGATAACGTGCAGCCATGAATGCTTCATTTATTTTTCCTTAGTTTGCATGGTTGTTACATGACCATGCATGGTTGTTTATTTATGGACTTTGCATGATGTTTGTGAACTTTGCATGGACTTTACATGCATGGCATGTTTAAATTGAAACTTTGCATGGATGTGTAATATTATTTGTGACTTTGAGTGTTTGTATTATGGCTGCCATACGTGAATATATATATATTTATGTACTATATTTATATATATGTATATATTTATATATATATATTATGATATATATATTTATGTCATTTAAAATTTAAATGATTTAATTTGAGGTTTTAAATTAAATGTGATCCTATGATTTTATATGAATTCTTATGTATGAAATGTGATTTTATGATTTAAATTATTTGTTATATTTTAGGAATTACGTTTATGAATTTATTTGATATGGTTCGTACGTGTTTTGAATTTAAATGACCTAAATGTTACATTCTTGAATTTCATATGCATTCATTTCATACATATGCATTTCCGAGCGTCTAAGTGGTACATATTTGAGCCTAAGTCTCGGGTCTTGCGTTCTTTTGTTTCAGAGCCTCTTCAGGAAGTTAAAGAGCCCGAGGTTTAGGTGTCCGGTTGCTCCTTTTGTTCGGTTTTCACTCCGTTTCCACTTCAAGGTGAGGGTTAGGATCTTTTCTTTTAGATAAGTGACCTATGGCCTTATATATGTATTATATGGTTAAATATGAATGCTTATGATACGTTTATGATTTTATGAATCCCCTTTTTCGAATTTATGAAAATGGCATAAGTATGGGCGTATATGAGCTTATGATTTTGAATCCCTTGTACGTTTCCTTTATGTTTCTAGCGAGATGTACCCTGAAAGATGGGATTATTGGTATGTTTCTTATGAATCCGGGTAAGGACGCCCGAGACCGCAAGGGTCGCCGGGTTAAGCCTGTGCACATCCCATTTGAGGTGGTGGCGTGCGACTCTTCGAGGTTGAGAAAGCGTTATTACCTTGAGCCCTCGGTGAATAACCGGGGAAGGCATATCATTGGTTAGCTACCCCGTATGTATATAGAATCCATATGGGTTGAGAGGGTTTGATTCCCGATCACCAAGGCGTTGAGGAGATATGAATTTACGAATTCTTATGTATTTATGATTTGTATGAGGAGTTGAGGAGGTCCGTACTCGCCAGACATTTATGTTTCCTTTTATGCTTTGGTGGTTGTGAAACGAGTTAGGATTTCCTTTGTATTATATGTATGTTTTAAAAATGATTTGGTATGCAAAACCCTAGCTCGGTTCATGATCGACCCTTTTTGATTATATGTTATGCTCTATATATATTTATGGTGTGGGTGTGCATTAGCACCCTCACTCAGTCGAGTTTTGACTGACCCCTTCCGTTTAACACTTTAGTTGCAGGTTGCTCGAGCTAGGCGGGGAAGTGCGTCAGTCGTGTCGTACTTTCGGGTTTAGGTCGAGTCGGCATATCTACCTGTTGCATTTTGATTACTTTTATGAATTGTATTTGAATTCTAATTATGTATTATGGAGAATTCTGAACTTTTGATGTATATACTTGACCTATTTTTGGGTCGTCAGGCCATGGTATATGATGTAAATGTTAGTATAGAGCTCTTTTTGATCCTTATGTTATTGCTTCCACATTCTTATCTATTTGTTTTGCGCGCTCTGTTTGAGTTCTAGCCCCGCTTAGCCTAGCGTGTGAGTGTAGGTTCCCGTTCGCCTAGACTTGGGCTCATGTACGGAAATCCATTTCATATGTGGGTTCATGTTTAGGTGCGGGAGATGTGGTGGCCCACTGTTCCGGGCGCTACACTTACCGTATGAAGAGATGGGTCCATGAAACCGGCCTCTCCCTTGCAACCTAAATCCCGAAACCTCCTCGGAGTCTTAGTTATCAAGTTTCTTACATGTGGGAACTTCGAATGAGGACAACCGTCGGCCCTTGCCTTCCCGGAATATCACTCACCTTAGCCCCGAGCGCTAAAATCCAACCAAGCAAGCGTCCTTACATGGGGCAACAAACTCGCTACACAACTCTTACGTACGTAATATTCAATAAAAGTTCCAAAACCATTTTGGGTATCTATCCCATATAACAAAGCTTATGTTTTACTTGTAAACCGTTTTCCATAAGCAAATATTCATAATACGAGCAAAGCTCACAAAACTCGGCTTATAAAGCCTACACATACGTTTTGAAAATGGGAGTTTAAATCAATAAATATGAAAGGCTATAGGTGTCCACAATTTTGAAATCGTTTCATAAGTATATAACTCCTCACCTTCACCAAGAACTTCGAACACCAACCACGAGCAACAAGCTACTCGACCGGAGACTCACCACCTAACAAGACAAACGTACGAACAAAGGTAAGACACGACTCACACCAATTAAGACGACGCATGGCTTCAAGAATGCAAATATGTCCATGATGTGCAATGAATGTCCAAGTATAGCATAAGTTCGGCAATGATGATCAAACAACACCATATAAGTCTTATAATAAGCTTTCAAGTCATAAGATAAGCAAATAACAACATGTGAACCACACTTAGCATAATCTTACACATAATCAAAGCATGCAAGACATCATAATGTATATAAACATGATTCTAAGTCATATATATCATATTAGGGGAATAAGAAGTGCATAGGAAGTGAAAACGAAGCAAAATGAATGAAATCTCAAAAACTCAAATTTTAGACCTGAGAGCACCCAAACGGGCGTTTGGTGTTTGTGAAGGAAATGCAAACGGGCGTTTGGCCCTGGAAAACATCACAGTAGGTTCTCACACGGGGGTTTGGTGTTTCAATGCAATTTCCACACGGGCGTTTAACATGCTACTGTTGCAAATCGGAATTACGAACATATGCTTGAAAATGGTGAAAATTAAGCTCCAAATACTCCTAAATCATGCTCCAAAGCTAATGCAATATGTATAAACGCATTTAAACATCAATTATCATGTTATGAACATTTAGGAATGAATATGCATCAAAATTCCAACAAATTACAAACATGAACTTCATCTTCTTCACACATTCAAGCTCCAAGCTCAACAATGGTGAAATCTTCAGTCATGCAAGAAACTTAAAGAAATTAATCACATTCTTCATGAAATTGGTCAAGGAACAAGAATCTAACACGAAATCAAGCAAAAACATAAAAGAACATGAACATACAAGAATTCTCCAAAAAGCTTCAAAGGTCAACATTGGTAGATTTCACATAAAAGCATAAAAGTAAGAAATTCTCATACCAAAATGTTCCCAACATCAAAATAAGCACATTTCCAACAAGAAATTCGAAATCAATCCAACACATAAGAACCCTAGTTCAAATTCAAGTTCAAAAGCTTCAAGAACATAAACCCAACAAAGAAGCACATAAACTTTACCTTAAGAGCTGGAAATCGAATAGAAAGTCGAGTTCTTCAACCTTGAACCTCTAGCTTCAATCTCCAATCTTGTCTCTTGAAAATGGCTTGAAGTGTTCTTGAGATAATATGAATAGGTTGGAGAGAAGAGTGAGGGAGAGAGGGTTTGAATCTTGTGTTTTAACGTAAAATGAGTTTTGGGTGTTAAAATCTCAATTAGTAAATTGGGTCAGCTATTTGGGTCGCGAACCGGGTCAATTGAAGCGGGTTATAAGTGAAATTGGGTCTCAAGTTGGGCGAATTCTGAAATTGGGTCGTAGGTCAAGCTTAAAGGCTTAAAAAGTTGACTTTTCGCAAAATGGCCATATCTTCTTCTTCCGAACTCCAAATCGAGCGATTCAAGAACCCACGAACTCGTAATCGAATTATCTACTCAATTTCATTAAGTTCTATCTAGTTCTAGGCTTAGAAAATAAATTTATCATTTAGTCCCTAAATTATGCTTTAATGTCCAAATGAGCACATAGTTTTGGATTGATCACAAAGCATGCAATCAAAGCTCAATAAGAATAATACGAGCACATAATTAGCACGTCAAATGATCATGTATTTTAATAGAAATCATATATTTCACATAAACATGAAACGGTTATCATTTAACGCATAAATGTACATAATTCATACGTAAAAGGTAAATCGTTCACTCTCGTAACAAAACTTACCTTGATCGAGAAACAGGGCGTAAAGAAGTCTAGTCCCCAGATTTACCATCGGAAAACAACTCAGTATAAAAACTTCGCATCTTCTCTTCCGTCTCCCATGTTGCTTCTTCCGACTTAAGATCTTTCCAAAGTACTTTAACCAACGGTATTTGTCGATTCCTCAACTCTTAAACCTTCCTATCCAAGATCTTTACCGGTTGTTGTTTAAATGTCAAGTCCGGATCCAACTGTACCTCTTCAATCGGCATAGTTTTCATCTCATCCCGAAAATACTTCCTCAATTGTGACACATGAAACACGTTATGAATTCCCGTGAGATTCGGAGGCAAATCCAAGCGATAAGCAACTTCCCCAATACGTTCCACAATCTCAAACGGACCAATGAACCTTGGATTTAACTTACCGCCCTTTCCAATTCGTGAGAAACCCTTTCTCGGTGTTGCCTTCAAGAAAACCCGATCACCTACTTCGAATTCCAAATCTTTCCTTCTCCGATCGGCATAACTCTTTTGCCGGTCTTGCACCAGTTTCATATGTTGTTTAATCTTTTCCACTTTCTCAATTGCTCCCTTAATTAAATCGGGCTCGGTTCCTCGCTCCAAACCGTTTTCCTCGGTCCATTTCCATTCCTCAAGATCCCAATAGAGAGAAGACTTACACTTACGGCCATACAAAGCTTCATACGGTGCCATCTTGATCTAAGATTGGTAACTATTGTTGTAGGCGAATTCGATCAAAGTCAATTCCTTATACCACTCATTCGAAAAGTCCAATATACAAGCCCTTAATAAATCCTCAAGAAACTTAATTACCCGTTCGGATTGTCCATCGGTATGCGGATGAAATGTGGTACTAAAACTCAACTTCGTACCCCATAATCTGTTAAGAACCTTCCACAACTTAGAAGTGAAACGAGGATCTCTATCCGATATGATGCTAGCAGGTATCCCATGCAATCTCCCAATTTCTCGGTGATACAACTCTGCTAATTTCTCCACTTTATCGGTCGATCGAATCGGTAGAAAGTGTGAAGAGTTGGTGAGGCGATCTACGACAACCCAAATTCCATCAAACCCATTTTGAACCCCCGGAAGCCCGGTCACTAAATCCATAGTGACTTGTTCCCATTTCCACTCGGGTATTGGTATCGGTTGTAACTTTCCCGCCAGTAATTGATGTTCGGCCTTAACTTGTTGACAAACCCGATATCTCTTAACAAAATTAGCCACATCCCGTTTCATACCGTGCCACCAAAAATACTTCTTAAGATCCCGGTACATTTTGTTGCCACCCAGATGCATCGTATAAACGGTCCTATGTGCTTCTTCAAGCACTAAGCTTTGCAATCCATCTGGTATACATACTCGGCCTTTGTACCGAAGGATACCCAAATCATCGAATCCAAACTTGGACTCCGAATTAGCTGTTGCCCGAACCACTTGTCTTTGAATCCACTCATCCTTTGATTGAGCATCTAGGATTTGTTGCCTCAAATCCGGTTTTATAGTGATGTTAGCCAACCTTGATTGTGAAACAAGGATCTCGGCTTCACCCTTTCCCGAAACGACCTCAAGATTAGCAATCTTTGCTTTCCTACTCAAGGCATCCGCAACAACATTTGCCTTACCCGGATAATATTGTCTGACACAATCGTAGTCTTCCAAGAATTCCATCCACCGACGTTGTCTCATGTTTAAATCCTTTTGTGTAAACAAGTTGTAACAGCCCAAAACAGGGCCTGGATGAAAACAGTAAGTTAAGGCAGTGGTAAAGCGTTTATAGACCGTGATCCAACTTTTTGAATCATCATGCATTGCATTCTTACATGAACTTTGTGCTCGTATATGTTCTGACATGCTTTAAGGGGAAATTCTTGACCTTTGATACAGTTTACTATTCATAACCCGAGCCTACCTTGTTTATATTGCTACTCGAACCCTAGAGGTTCATTACACATGTTTCCCAATCGTTTGAACTTGTTTCCCGAGCTCAGAAAGTCTTTCTTGAGCCATAAGGGTATTTTTGGAACTTACCGACCAAAGTTACTATTCATCCGAAAATGAGCTTTTGATTCTGATACCTTTTTCTACCCAAGTTACAGTCGAATCGATCCTTGAGTTGAGACGAGTCCTTTGAAATCATTCTTGGCTTGGAAATCCATTCCGGAACTTTGTTTTATTGAAAACGTTTTTGAGAACCCTAGTTTACTATTCCTTTTACGAACGGTTTTCATTCGGAAAATGTTTTCTCTTCGGATTCGCATTTCTTGAGCTATTTCAAGATTTTTGAGATGTTTTACAACTCTTGATTCAAACCCTAGCTTGAAATTTTGAAGCGTACGTTCGTACGTGAGAATTCACTATTCACTCTACGTTTTCAACTTTTTAGCGGTAAAACGTTTTATAGTCGATTTTGGACTCAAAACGCTTCTCGATTTATTTCTTGAATTTTAGAAGCAATCCGGACTTGAAAATCATTCTAGAAAGTCGTTTTTCATTCGTGTCGAGTTTCGAGCTCAAAACTTTTATTCACTAAAACTAATGTATCTTTCAAACGGTAAATCCGATTTCGACGAATGAATATGCGTTTCGAAGCTAATTTTCTTGCCGTCGGAATGGTTAAACTTCCAGCCACTTATCCTTGAGTCTTGGGGGACGAAATTACCAAAATACCCCCAGCAGCCCCATTTTTTCCTTCTTAATCCCTAAAGCTTCTAGAAGATACAAGTGGATGAACTCTTGTTTTGCTCTCCTACCCTTAAGCCATCTATAATTGCAAGGTGAGGGGCTTCTTCACAACTATAAATACCCCTCCCATGGCATTTCATTCCTTGCTCAAAGTTGTGTTGACAACACCCTTTCTTCTCTCCCTCTCCCCCTCTTGCCGTCGGCACCCCCCATTAGAAGCTAGGTTAGTTTGTTTTGTTTTTATGTTATGTTAGTTTAGTTTATGTTTTTATGTTATGGTATGTTTATATTATGTTTAGGTTGGGTCTTAGGGTCTTCCCTAAGCCATATAGGATTTTATTTTATGCATTTATTATATAGTTTTCATGATATGTTTTGATAGTTGTTTATATGTTTTAATTGTTTAGTATATGCTTGAATATGTTATGAATTGCTCTAGTATATGCTATGATCATGTGATATGCTTGTTATATTATGAGAATTGATGCATGATTATGGAATTTAAATTATGTTCATGCATGTTTGCTAATGGAATAGTGATTTACAATTTATTATGTCACAACTTGTTACATGTTGGTATTGAATTAAATTGTTACATGTTACATGCCTAAAGGTTTATGATATATGATATGATATGATATGAGATATGTTGTGACATGTTGTCACATTGTTATATGACTCTTGAATTATGAATTGAGCTTATGTTATGATTTGGATTAATGGATTAGTGCCTTGATCATGTTATACACTTTAATAGTGTCACATGTTATAACCTAAGATAGAATAGTGTTTCATAACTTGATCTTATGCCTTAAATGGATCTCTTAACTATAGGTTATACCTTTAACCTAGATCACACTTGATTATATTAACATGAACTTGAAACTATAGGTTATAATCAAGATCATAATTTGATTAGGGTGTGTGTGTGTGTGTGCATGTCGTGTGTGTGTGTGTGTTCGTGCGTGGTGTGTGTGTGTACCGTTTGTGTGTGGGTGTGTGTATAGTAAGGGTTTGACCCGACCCTTTGACCCGACATGTGAATAGTAACCTGTGAATAGTAATCTAGAATAGTACTTTTGAATAGTGCTTTTGAATAGTAAAAATGAATTAAAACTTGTGATTTCTTAATAGACATTTGCACCTAGGGTTTCCATATCCAGGGTCTAAAATGTGTTTTCAAAATGTGTTTTCTTTCGTGGACTTGTTTCTTAACCTAAGGTTTGCGATAGGATTCATAATTTGACTAAAGCTTACTCGGTTATAGTAAGATCATAGTCTAACGTTAAGAGTAACTCACTTTGACGTATTCCTTTGTGTGTTACCTCTCTTGAATACCTTAAATGGTATTACTCTCTTGTGTTACATGTTCCTTGTTCATTGTTTCATGCATTTCATATGCATCTTGGTTAGTAGTGGGTCTTAGTTCTTAAGCTCACTCTAGTACACTACCTACAGGAGTTAAAGTTGAGCACTGGGATCCCCAGGGCACCGCATAATCTGTCTACCTACCTTATGTTACTATTAGGTGAGGTGAAGTTATAAATGTTTTCCAACTGGAACCACGATTATACTATCGTATCATATGTTTTGAAATTCAAAGCTAAACCTCGTTTTGAACTATCCCTTTTATCGGGACATTCTCTTGAAATGATCATTCATACTTTAATAGTATACCTTGATCTACAGCACATGTTTTCCAAAGTTCTGCATTCTTGTTCAAAGACAGTTACATGTTTTGCATATGTTTTCAAAGTACAGTTTACAGACAGTTTCACATGTTTTCAGACAGAATCATATGTTTTACAGACAGCATCATATATTACAGTTACAGTTTCACATGTTATAGTTAGCATACTGGAGTGATACTCTGGTCACTGCTAATCTTAAATGCAAGCATACAGTTTACAGTTTGGGCCCAGCGGTTATGTGTGGAGGTGATGCTCGGGAGGTGAGCGCCAACGACATCACCAATACCGGCCGCCACACTTAGACAATTGAGACCAACTTTTAACAGGAGGTTTGTTAAGTCAGGACAATCTGTCTGGGAACGGACAGCAAATCTGTTCCCATTACATGTTTACAGGTCGCCTAGGGCTAGCTACCCGAAGTGACAACCGGTGGAGGATGGTGCATGTTTGTATACGTTGGTAAGAGTTGTTGTTCACCTTGGTCCGATAATCTACTATGTGCGGAGTTGTTGTTGACCTTGGTCCAATGCTCTACTTTATGTGGGGTTATTGTTGATCTTGGTCCGATACTCTACTATACGTGGAATTATCGTTGATCCTGGTCCGATGCTCTACCGAATCATATTTTCTGGAGTAAGGATGGAGGAGCCTAGCTTGTGGGCAAAATTCTGTTTCATAAAGGATGGTTCATATCTGGAAAAGTTCACTTTACCCTTATCCCGTTTTATGAAAGAACTATGAACCATCAACAGCATATGTGTGCGCGTGTGATAGCATTCATGAAAATGTTTTATAACGTGCATTCTTTTACAGCATCGCATTCAAAGAGTTTTATCAACCGAACTTGTTTCGAGTTCTTCTTTAAAGCACCGCATTTAACAGTTTCGAACTTTACTTCAAGTTCTTTAATTCAGTACTTTCTTTAAAGTATTCCCTCACTTAGTCCTTTTGACTAATACCTCTCCCGTTTTCTTGCCTCGTGGTTTCAGGTCTTGCAGCCGCAGTCTAGAGGTATCTTGAAGCTCTAGATTGTCATTTTTGTTTCAGTCAGGACTTAGTATTACTTCCTTTTGTGTCCTGCATATGTTTTATGGCTGCATCACTTAATGTTTCTGTATATGTTTCTGAATACTTGAGTATCTTTGTTATACTCTTTCTGCTACTCTGTTACCGATATTTTGAACTCTGCTATATCGGTACTTATATGTGAATCTGTTATATGTTCTGATATGCCGAGTCTCTCTTACACGATCAATATGTTCTTGCTTGTTACATGCCATCACGCACATGTTTTGAAAAGTTTTAAAATACTCTGATTTTCCGCTGCATAGCCACATCGTTGTACATGTATAGTTCTGATAGACAGCCGTTCGCTGGAGTATTTCTTGAGTGATGGCTCACACCATTACTTGAGAGGTGCTTCAGTGGGGGGTTGAGACGCCGCTCTCCTCTTGTTCTGGTACGGGTGGGGGCGTTACACAAGTAATGAAAACTCTTGTGGTCGGTGAACACCTCAAACTTAATCCCATAAAGATAGTGTTGCCATTTCGCTAAGGCAAATATCACCGCGGACAACTCAAGATCGTGTGTCGGGTAATTCTGCTCGTGCTCCTTCAATTTCCTCGAAGCATAAGCAATCACCCGCCCATTCTTAGTTATTCCTTACTTTCGTAAGCATAAGCACACATCCCAACCCTTCCTTGGATGCATCAGTGAAAACTGAAAACCCATCCGAACCTTCAGGTAAAGTGAACACCGGAGCCGTTGTCAATTTCTCCTTAAGCACACAGAAGCTCTCTTCACAAGCTTCATCCCACACAAACTTTGTTTCCTTCTTAGTTATTCATGTGAGAGGTGCGGCAATCTTAGAAAAATCCTTGACGAATCGGCGGTAATAACCTGCTAAGCCGAGAAAACTCCTTACTTTCGACACATTCTTCGGTTGCTAGAGAAACTGTTTCTATCTTAGAAGGATCCACTGAAATCCCATCACCGGAAATGATATGTCCCAAGAATGATACCCGATCAATCCTGAAATCACATTTGCTAAACTTGGCATACAACTTGTGCTCACGAAGCTTGTCAAGTACCAAACGAAGATGTAGAGCGTGTTCCTCAACCGACTTAGAGAAAACCAGGATGTCATCAGTGAATATAACAACAAACTTGTCCAAGAACTCCCTGAAAACACGGTGCATTAAATCCATAAAAGCTGCGGGTGCGTTGGTTAGTCCGAAGGGCTTCACAACGAACTCATAGTGTCTGTATCTCATGTTAAAGCCCGTCTTCGGTATATCCGACTCCTTAATCCTTAACTGATAGTATCCTTGTCGGAGATCGAGCTTCGAATATACCTTCGAACCTTGCAACAAATTGAACAACTCTTCGATGTGCGGGAGGGGATACTTGTTCTTCACTGTCATCTTATTCAACTCCCGATAGTCTATGCACATACGAAGTGTCCCATCTTTCTTCTTCACGAACAACACCGGAGCACCCCAAGGTGAAGTACTCGGCCGTACAAACCCACATGCCAACAACTCGTCTAGTAGTGTTTTATGTTCCTTGAGTTCTTCGGAGCCATTCTATACGGCATCTTCGAGAATGGCTCGGCCTCTTGGAATAGATCAATAACAAATTCGATCTCTCTTTCCAGTGGCCAAGTCCCCAAACTTTCCGGAAAGACATTGGGGAATTCATTTGCCACTTTCGTCTCTTCGAGCTTAATTTGATCTCTAGGCCGGTTCAACACTTACGCCACATACCTGGTAGCTCCATCTCGAATAAGCTTCTTAGCTTCCATCAAACAAATAAACGGACTCCCACGAACACTCGAAACCGTAATCACACCGGTACCCAACTCAACCTTCTTCCCGAAACAATCCATCTTCGCCCGATGCGCATACAACCAATCCATACCGAGTATCACGTCGTACTTCTTCATCGGAATAGCAATCAAGTTCGCCGGATAAACGCATCCCTCAATACTCACCGAACAATTACGGTACAAGCAATCAGTTCTAATCATACCACCCAAAGGAGAACACACAATATAAAGCATAGAATCACTCGCAAGAGGCAAATTTAACATAGTAGCCATAATAGGAGTAACAAACGAATGAGATGCACCCGGATCATATAATGCATGTATGGGAATGTCATGTATGTGGAGTGTACCTTCCACCACGGCGGTAGGGTCGATCTCGGCATTCTCTTGCTCCCCATCCAAAGCATAAGCACGAGCATGAGCCACGGGTCTCGCCATGCCACCCGATCCTTGAGTTTTCGGCTCGGTACAATTCCTTGCTATGTGTCCGATGCTCCCACAATTATAGCATTTACCATGTTTCTTCCAACAATGATCCTCATCATGGGTGATACTATCACAATGTCCACATAGTTTACGCCCTTGTGTAGTCGAAGGAGTCTTCTTTCCTTTCCCCTTGTTTCCCACAAACCGGCCTCTTGAAGATGGTTGGGGTGACTTAGAGAACGATTGTTGAGTTGTCCTCTTAAATCCCGAACCGGAACCCATAATACCCTTCCTTGTTCCAAGCCTTTGTTCTTCCGCTTCCACTTTCAAAGCTAACCCGGTAGCATCGGCCCAATTATCAATGTGCACCGGAGCCAAAGATCTTGAAATCTCCCCACGAAGTCCTTCCACAAATTTCTCACACTTGCGGTCTTCCTCATCGGTGATATGAGGTGCATATGGGGATAATCGATTGAACTCGGTAATGTACTCGGTCACGGACATATTCCCTTGCTCCAAATTCACGGCGCTTCCTTGCTTGTTTCGGTATGTAATGTGCCTGAAACTCTCTAGCAAACATCTCCCATGTAACATTGTCTTCACCAACCCCAAGGCGGGACATGGTGCTACGCCACCAATTATAAGCCTCATCGCGTAGGAGATCAATAGCACACAAAGCCTTCTCCGTTTCGGTACAAGTAACAACCCGAAAAATCCTCTCGATGGTAGTGATACAATACTCCGCTTTCAAATCATCCGTAGTGCCCGAAAATATAGGTGGATGACGCCAACTAAATTGGTCATAAACACTCTCAACCGGAGCCAGTGGTGGAGAAGGTGCCGGAGGAGGTGCTTGCGCAGCTTGTTGTGCATTCACGGCTTGCACAAACTGAGTCATAAGGGCCATAAGATCGCTGCATTAGGTAGAGGCGGCTGTGGAGGTGCATTTTGATTATTCCACGGAGGATCTTGCTCATTTACATGAGCCGGAGAACGGTCATGATGACGTGGAGGCATCCTACATAATTCCATCATCTATGCATGTTGGTTAGTCATATGCTCATGTCACGTAATATCAAGTAAGAAATATGATTACATGAATTTAAAGCAAGAATTAACAAGGTATAAGTAACATAGAGTCATATGCAAAAGCGGAATAAATCAACACGAAAGCACAATGTCCCTATGCCATTCGAGCTAGACGACTCAAGAGCCCGGTTTTAAACCTTCGACTCTGATACCAACCAAATAGGGGTGTAACACCCCGACGAGGGCATCCATGTCTATCCCGCGCTACGGACCTAGCTTGTATATAGAATTGCTATCCGTACACCCGCCGGGACCGAAGCAAGCGGTCACAAACGGACAACCTAGCTAGGCGGTACTAGACTCACAAAGCGAGTAAACAAACACAAGTATGCGGAAGCTTAAATCATAACATGACAAGTGTATAAATTCATTCATTCACCAAATAAAGTGACCACCACGGTCTAGCATGAAATGCTCAAAGTACGGAATGTAAAATCATCCTAATGACCATCACGGTTCAAACTAGCATAATAAGACATCATACATATTAAACACCCATAAATCCCAAAACAAAGCATAAGACATAAGTAACAAAGTATGCTACAAGTATAACGAGTACAAACTAGACCACTTAAACAAGACTCTCAAAAGACCCCGCCTAGCTTGACTCTAAAACGCAACCTGCGGACAAGAAAGGTAAAGGGAGTCAGCTCAAAAGGAACCGGTGAGGAGAAGTTTACATAAATGAATAGCATAAGGGTTTCAATGCATGCTCAAAATAAAGGTGCTCATGAACCAACTTATTTTCAGATCAATGCAAGTTTTATAAAACGATTCATGAACCAAAACACCGGCTCGGCGAGTACGAGCACTCCATCCTTACTTCCCAAAACATAAGAAATCAAACCAATCCATCCTTCGCACCATTGATGTCGACAGTGAACGGCCACCGAACATCCTTATCGTATGAAGAGACAGGTCTATCCAACCGGCGTCTCCCTTGCAACCTCAACCCCGAAACCTCCTCGGAGTCTTAGTTAGCAAGTTTCTTACATGTGGGAACTTCAAATGAGGACAACCGTCGGCCCTTGCCTTCCCGGAATATCACTCACCTTAGCCCCGAGCGCTAAACTTCAACCAAGCAAGCGTCCTTGCATGGGGCAACAAACCTCGCTACACAACTCTTACGTACGTAATATTCAATAAAAGTTCCAAAACCATTTTGGGTATCTATCCCATATACCAAAGCTTAAGTTTTACTTGTAAACCGTTTTCCATAAGCAAATATTCATAATACGAGCAAAGCTCACAAAACTCGGCTTATAAAGCCTACATATACGTTTTGAAAATGGGAGTTTAAGTCAATAAATATGAAAGGCTATAGGTGCCCACAATTTGAAATCGTTTCATAAGTATATAACTCCTCACCTTCACCAAGAACTTCGAAGGCCAACCACGAGCAACAAGCTACTCGAACGGAGACTCACCACCTAACAAGATAAACGTACTAACAAAGGTAAGACACGACTCAAACCAATTAAGACGACGCATGGCTTCAAGAATACAAATATGTCCATGATGTGCAATGAATGTCCAAGTATAGCATAAGTTCAGCAATGATGATCAAACAACACCATATAAGTCATATAATAAGCTTATAAGTCATAAGATAAGCAAATAACAACATGTGAACGATACTTAGCATAATCTTACACATAATCGAAGCATGCAAGACATCCTAATGTATATAAACATGATTCTAAGTCATATATATCATATTAGGGGAATAAGAAGTGCATAGGAAGTGAAAACGAAGCAAAATGAATGAAATCTCAAAAACTCAAATTTTAGACCTGAGAGCACCCAAACGGGCGTTTGGTGTTTGTGAAGGAAGTGCAAACGGGAGTTTGGCCCTGGAAAACATCACAGTAGGTTCTCACGCGGGGGTTTGGTGTTTCAATGCAATTTCCACATGGGCGTTTAACATGCTACTGTTGCAAATCGGAATTACGAACATATGCTTGAAAATGGTGAAAATTAAGCTCCAAATACTCCTAAATCATGCTCCAAAGCTAATGCAATATGTATAAACGCATTTAAACATCAATTATCATGTTATGAACATTTAGGAATGAATATGCATCAAAATTCCCACAAATTACAAACACGAACTTCATCTTCTTCACACATTCAAGCTCCAAGCTCAACAATGGTGAAATCTTCAGTCATGCAAGAAACTTAAAGAAATTAATCACATTCTTCATGAAATTGGTCAAGGAACAAGAATCTAACACGAAATCAAGCAAAAACATAAAAGAACATGAACATGCAAGAATTCTCCGAAAAGCTTCAAAGGTCAACAATGGTGGATTTCACATAAAAGCATAAAAGTAAGAAATTCTCATACCAAAATGTTCCCAACATCAAAATAAGCACATTTCCAACAAGAAATTCGGAATCAATCCAACACATAAGAACCCTAGTTCAAATTCAAGTTCAAAAGCTTCAAGAACATAAACCCAACAAAGAAGCACATAAACTTTACCTTAAGAGCTGGAAATCGAATAGAAAGTCGAGTTCTTCAACCTTGAACCTCTAGCTTCAATCTCCAATCTTGTCTCTTGAAAATGGCTTGAAGTGTTCTTGAGAGAATATGAATAGGTTGGAGAGAAGAGTGAGGGAGAGAGGGTTTGAATCTTGTGTTGTAACTTAAAATGAGTTTTGGGTGTTAAAATCTCAATTAGTAAATTGGGTCAGCTATTTGGGTAGGCGAACCGGGTCAATTGGAGCGGGTTATAAAATGAAATTGGGTCTCAAGTTGGGTGAATTCTGAAATTGGGTCGCAGGTCAAGCTTAAAGGCTTAAAAAGTTGACTTTTCGTAAAATGGCCATATCTTCTTCGTCCGAACTCCAAATCGAACGATTCAAGAACCCACGAACTCGTAATCAAATTATCGACTCAATTTCATTAAGTTCTATCTATTTCCAGGCTTAGAAAATAAATTTACCATTTAGTCCCTAAATTATGCTTTAATGTCCAAATAAGCACATAGTTTCAATTGATCGCGAAGCCTGCTATCAAAGCTCAATAAGAACAATACGAGCACATAATTAATACGTCAAATGATCATGTATTTCATACAAATCCTATATTTCACATAAACACGAAACGGTTATCATTTAAGGCATAAATTCACATAATTCATGCGTAAAAGGTAAATCGTTCACTCTCGTAACAAAACTCACCTTGACTGTGAAACGAGGCATCACAGAAAAACTGTGAAATCTATTCCGAATTCAGATTTTTATACATCATAAAACTCAATGATGTGTACCCATAAAATTCCTATGAAAGTGAAGCTTCATTCAACAATCCAGAAACAAAAAAAAACCAAAGAACTTTTGATGAATTATATTACGAACCTGTTAAAGAAGGTCTCCATTAGTTCACATGATCCATGGGCAAAAGCAGTGCAGCTCCGGTTCTTCTTGATTTTTAGTAGATATCCTCTTCGACTTTCGGCTAACCTAAATATTTTGTCTTCACGCTGTCGTTTGTTGCAGCAACTATCTCCTTATAATCTTTTTTTATTCTACAACCTAAAAACAAACATATTATGCACAATACAAACATTTTTCAGCAACCCAAAAGATAATGTATATCATAGATCGGTGCCTTATCTTTGGCTTGATTGAGCTTCTCCCCGTACTCGTATAGCTACTCAATGTCCCTTGATTCGTCATACAAACCTCAAAAATCATGCTGTTTGAACCACCACAATCCTACGAATCAAATTCATATACAACAATCAATGAAAGTTGAGCAATTATATTGATTCGTAACACCATTAATCCACAACATATAAAAATCAAATCATAAGGTTTTCAATTAATACACCCACTAAATAATTAAATAATATAAGTGCGATGGTACCAACTGACGGAATTCCAATCTGAAAAATGCTCACATCTGAATACAATCTAGGGGACAACGTAGGCGTACCTGAAGCAAATGAAAAGTAAATTCACACAAATGCAATGACATGCCAAGATATAACGAACCATAATTATATATGAACTAATTAAAATTTTACAATAAAATTAACCGATCAGTGTCAGTTATTCTTGATTCTTTGTAGTGATGCTACACACCGCCGCCTTCTGATTAAAGATTCCTAAAGAAGCCTGAGATTGCAGCGTTAAGTTTTAGCATATCAGATAGAAATGAACCATGGAAGAAAAAACAGGGAAAGAAAAACACTATTTTGGCATTTAAATAAATAAATGAAATTATATCAAACAATTTCCACATCTTCCTCATTAATCAAGAAGCAAACCGAAAAACTAAAATTCACCAAGAAAATAAAGAACCAACCTTTAGTCTAAGGCTATCCTCCACCAATAGAAGCACAATCGATTAATGTTGCGGTCCAATCCCCCGAAAAAACTGTCTCAGGACCTCTTGATTACACCAGCATAGACGTATTTTCTGGCCGAATGTTCGTGATGAAAAGGAAGAAAAGAGCTTTTGTTTTTTCAGCAGTTACTTTGAGAAGGAGTAAGAAGAAGTTGAGTTTCGTTCAGTTTTTTATCAAAGGACAGAGAACGTGGGTCTTCATCAAGCCTATGATATTACCAATAAACCCCTAATATGTAGATTAACTTTTTAATAAGAAAAGGGATATTTTGGGGCATTCATATTTTGGTGTGAGAACTGCCCTAATTTGTAGAAATCTTTGTTTTACCCTTCATTTTATGATTCTGTAGAATTCGTTAGGATAATTAAAAGGATAAATATGTAATTTAGATAGAAAAAATTCCATTTTTGAGGTAAAACAGAGTTTCTTTTTAATATAGGATAGATACAACACGTTCATATGCACAATTAATGCATATCACAAGGTGGAGCTACCTAACAAGGTGCTTACGTGCCTCGTGCAATCAATTCACATTACTTAAGCAATATAAAATGTATATAAGAACAAGTTCATACACATAAACAAGATATAATAAGGTAGCAAAAATTTTGGAGGTGGGAAGATACGAGAAAAACATAATAAAAGACAAAATAGGGCTCCGAGTGAAAATAGGCCAAAGCTGACAGTTTTACCGAAACGGACAAGCCATAGGAAAATAGGCATAACTTGAGTTTGAGAAGTTCGAATTGAGTTTTTTTTTTAATTTTGAAATGAAAGTAGACACATAGATCTTTCCAATGATATATGGCATGAATCGTAGTTCAAAGGGATCCAAAAATGGCGGAGGTTTGAAGTTGAACGAGTGCAGAATTTTGACAAAGTGTTGACACCAAATCTGTAACACCCCCGGAGCAAAGGGTGCCACATCCCCCTCACTAAAGGTCTAACACGAGTAACGAAATAGGGAGTTTGCACCCGTATCAAACCATAACGAACGGGAGACACACAAAACTCACACCCTCGCTAGGCGGCCTAGACCCTCAAAAACTGCGCAAATTGAAAATCAGAGTAGCGGAAGCAATTCATAAGATATACATAAATCCCAAGATCATCATATATACATATCCAAAACGGGGGAGGGTCAAGTATCCAAGCTACAAGCTAGATCATATACAAATGTACATTGCCATCATGGCCAAAATAGCATAAGTGTCTTCAGAATACATAATCCGGAAATACAAAAGCAAAGGAAAGGAAATCCACTATGATGCATGCGGACTCAAGCTATACCACAAGTAACCCAAAAGACACTTGCCGCCTAGCTTGACTCGGGAGAACCTGCAAACTCAAAAGAAAGGGAAAAGGGGAAAACAACAACGAGTGTTAGTCCTAGTGACTAGTGAGGGGGCTAACTCACACACCCGATATACATATAGAGCAAAGCAATTAATCAAAACGGAAGGATCCTCGAACCGAGAGTGGTTTTTGCAAGCCACAGTAGTTCCTGTGGTATAGATATACATAAGAGTAAAGAAAAGGCAAAAAGGCCAAATCCCAAGTTTTAGGTAATTAGGAATCCATTCTCGTTCCATAGATCATACAAAGCTAAACCGACTCGGTGAGTACGAGTCACACTCCAAAATTCCACATACGAAGGACAAAGCAAAGCAAAGCAAATCAGAATCCATCCCCAACACCGGTTGATAGAAGGGTTGATCGGCCCTAACTATCCACACACACAAACGAGACAAGGTTTAATTACTACCTTGAAACCTTCAACGGTTGCCTCCGTCGGCTCAAGAGAAACACCCTTCCCCAAACCTCCCAAGGTTGGGTTAGACTCTCAAATGGAGGTGTTGATGGAAGAGCTCGCCGACCCCTCGGTCGTCCCGAGATTACCATACCACACTCCAGGGCCCAAACAGATCACAGAAATCACACATCCATATCTTACAAAGCTTATCTTTCAAAGCCGAACCTCGCTTACACACACACACTTGCATAAAGCTAAACTTTTTCAAACAAAGGCAAAATAGGTATATACTTATACAAAGCGTTTTCAAACTCTTATAACAAATGGGACAAATCCCGCAACATAAGTACCATACACTTATTTACCATATATTATACGTATTCGTATGCGAGGCTTCAAATCAAATAGGGTCATAGGTCGAATAACTAAGAGAACAAAACCTCACCTTGTCAACGTGCGTAGTGGAGACAAAAGTGTGACAACCGGACACCTACGGAGCAAGCTCGTCCTCAACAGGAAGATCCTCTGAACAAGACAAGCAACAAGGAACACTCTTAGACTCAATATTAACCACATTGACACTCAGTACAAGCATATGTATGCTTATGATGCAAATGATATGAAATGAATCCACATTTAGGTCATTTACGAGCAAACATTGCACATAGGAACATATATCATAAACGAGGACGTAAATCAAGTCACAAATTCATAACATAAGGCTTAACACATAATATAACAAGTTAAGCATGCATACACATCAAAAATGATGCAAGAAAGATCAACAAGAAGCAACGAAAAGGCGAAAGAAATCTCCTCGGATGCCTCCCCCTGTTGGACACGGCCGTGTCAGAAACGCAAAGGGGACGGACACGGCCCTGTCCGGCAAATAAATTCGAAAAAAACATTTCCGAGACCTCAAAACGGCCGTGTCCATTTTCCCTTGTAGCATGACACGGCCGTGTCATGCGTTCGGCGCAGAAAAAAAAACGCAGCAGCAACGGTTTTAAAATGGCAAAAACAGGGGATCTCGGTTGGGGGCCCTTAGGAGTCTCTTATGCCATTGAAAACACATATATCAAGCATGAAAATAACACTAAGCCATCACCAATTCATGCCATAAAAGAAACAACAAATTTAGCTCCAAAAATGCAAGAATCAAAGCAAGAAAAGGGGGGAAGAATGCATCAAATTATATCATCAAATCTCAAGAGTTCATTAATGGAAAATTAATCCTATCTCAACTACCATGTAAGGAAATGCAATAAATGTCAAGAATCAAGTCATAGAAGTCATATATCATCACCAAGAATCAAAGGAACAAGAATGGAATCAAGAATCAACAATTTCTCCCAACATCAACTATTCACATGCTTGGCATAACGCAAGATTCCACTAATGAAATTAGCTCAAAATCACATAAAAGAGAGAAGAGAGAGTGTAGATTACAACCATGAACTTACCTTTCAAACTTGAGAAGCTTTGGTAGTGATTTGAGCTCAAAATCAAAGGAATGGCCAAAGGGGTTTTCCTTCTCGTCTTTTCCCTTGCTTGCTGATCGTTTCATGTGGGAAGAGAGGAAATGGATTGGTATCAAGGGGTTTAAGGGCTGAGGGAGTAAGTTAACTCAAGGTATAAGTCATGGTTAATGCTTGCTTAAGTTTAAATGGGGTCCACAAAGCTTTAATAGGTCAAAACGTAACTCTCAATCGTACGGGGCTCGTTTCGGTTGAAATTCGAAGGTCTTAATGAGCTTAGAAAAATGTGAGGCTTGTCCCATTGAACCTGAATCATCGAAACGAGTTCAACGGAGGTGACGAAATTCGAATCCGAATTCCCGAGCTCAAGATACGCGCCCCGGAACCCAAGGTGCGCTAAATGCTCTTTAGCCTCCTTTAGGTCCCGCCTCCGGAACGAACCCAAAAAGGCAATCAAAACAAATACCAAAACATATAACGAGCATATAATCGAGTCCATAAAACATATAATTAACACATACCATGAATTCACAGAAATCAGAATTAAATTCGAATCCAAAACAAGCAAAATATATAGCACAGGAAAGTTGAACGTCTAAACAATTAAATCCACGTTAGCAATTAAATATCACGTAATCTCATAAGAGAAATAATTAAATAGCGCACATAATAGGTTACCTGAAAGTCTGATTAGTCGGGATGTTACAAACCTCCCTCCTTCAAAAGGACCTGTCCTCAGGTCCGAGGCGAGGTCTTGAAAAGTTCCATATACAACTATTTCATCTTATCCTCGGTCTCCCTAGTGGCTTTCTCAGATTCTTGATCACGCCACAAGACCTTAACAAGAGGGATTTGCTTGTTTCTCAACTCTTGCATTTTACGATCCAACACCTGAACTGGATACTTCTTCAAAGTTAAATCCGGCTCCAACTGAACTTGCTCAACTGGGAGAATAGAAGACTCATCGGGATAATGTTTCCGAAGCTGCGAGACATGAAACACATTGTGAATCCCGGTCAAACTCGGCGGTAAATCAAGTCTGTAGGCTACTTCCCCAACTCGATCAAGGATCTCAAAGGGGCCTAAGTAGCGAGGATTAAGTTTCCCGCCTTTACCGATCCGAGCATACCCTTTTCTAGGAGATGCCTTTAAAAAGACCTTATCTCCTTCCTCAAACTTTAAGGGTCGTCTTCTCTTATCTGCATAACTTTTCTGCCGGTCTTGTGCCGCTTTCAACCTCTGCCGAATCACTTTCACCCTCTCGATGGTATCCTAAATCTCCTTGGGTTTCTTAGCCCTTTCGAGCTTTCCATCTTTAGTCCATCTCCACTCATCTATATCCCAAAAGAGAGGGGATCGGCATTTCCTTCCATATAAAGCCTCATACGGTGCCATGCCAATAGAAGACCGGAAGCTGTTGTTGTAGGCATACTCAATTAAACCCAACTGTTCATCCCACAAATCCTGATAATCCAAGGCACAAGCACGAAGCATGTCCTCGCGATACCTTATTAGCCTTTCAGACTGGCCATCCGTCTGTGGGTGGAATGCAGTACTAAACTGGAGCTTCATCCCCAAACACTTTTGTAACACCTGCCAAAACCTAGATGTGAACCGAGGATCCCTATCCGAAACAATACTAACCGGGGTACCATGCAACCTAACAATCTCCTTCCGATATAACCGGGCCAACTTAGGAACCTTATCCGACATCTTAACCTTAAGGAAATGTGCCGACTTCGTCAACCGATCAATAATCACCCAAATTCCATCGGAACCTCCTTTGGTCCTTGGCAAGCCGGACACAAAGTCCATTGCCACTTGCTCCCACTTCCACTCAGGTATTGGAAGTGGTTGGAGAGTTCCTCCCGATTTCTGGTGTTCTGCTTTCACCACTTGGCATGTTTGACATCTCCTAACATAGTTAGCAACGTCTCTCTTCATGTCGTTCCACCAATATAAAGTCCTTAAATCCTTGTACATTTTGGTGGTACCAGGATGTACTGCATATGCTGACTTGTGGGCTTCATCAAGTACCAACTGCTTAAGTTCCTCTGGAACACAAACCCGTGCTTTGAACCGAAACAACCCCAAATCATCAAATCCAAACTTGGTTTCAGGATCAACCCTTGACTTAGCTACTAATTTCTGAATCTCGGGATCCATAGATTGAGCTTCTATTAATCTCTGCTTCTAAACCGATTGAACTGAAATATTAGCCAAAAGAGCCTCTGAAACCATAACCTCTGAACCCTGTCTACTAGAACCTGCTTCCAAGCCTGAGATACTAGCCTTCCTACTCAAAGCATCCGCTACCACATTAGCTTTACCCGGATGGTACTGAATCTTACAATCATAATCTTCAAGTGTCTCCATCCATCTTCTCTGTCTTACGTTCAAATCCTTCTGAGTAAATAGATACTTAAGACTCTGGTGGTCGGTGAACACCTCAAAAGTAACTCCATAAAGTAATGTCGCCATTTCATCAAACCAAACACCACTGCCACGAGTTCCAAGTCATGAGTGTTGGAAAACACGAATCCGAAAGCAGCGGAAATTTAAAATTTTTCCAACAAAAGGATCTAGGACTCGCAATCGTGTAACCAAATTCGTAGGGATTAGAAACTTACTTCCTTAATTGTCTTTCTTGAAGCGTTTCAAGCCACCCAAGAACGCTCTTCTCGCGGCTTGATCCCCTCTCCAAGGTAATCTCGAATCTTCAAACTTCTAACTTGAGCTCTCTAGAGATAGTCCACCAACTTGATCACAATCTAACTAGTAAGGACGCTAGTTCTCTAGTTAGTGTTTAGGCTTAACCTAGGGTTTAATTTATCTTGGAGAAAGGATGGTGTTCAACACATGAACCAAAAGAAGATCATCAATTAGCCTCAAGGGGAGCCCGAGCTCCCCTATATATAGGAAGGAGGGTTGGCCGAAAGTCCTAGTCCTTATGGGCTAGGGTTTTGGTCTCTCTTTCCTTTGATCATCAAGTATTTTCCAACTTTGACTTTGAATTCTATTTCAAGTCAACTTTTAAGAGAGCTAAAATATCCAAACTATTTTTGGATAATTTTATACTTTATTTATTTAAAATAAATAACTTATTTTATCTAATTAATTAATTCGTAATTAATTAACTAGATTATTTTTCTACAAAATAAGACTTTCCTTTTAATTCAAAATTAAACCAAAGTCTATTAAATAATTAATGACATTAATTTTTTAACACATAAATATACACATATATTTACACACGTGTGAGACACATGTCACAAGGACACGTGTCACTCACGTGAGCCATACGTGTGGTTCACACGTGTGGAACCCTCTTGGCCCGATTAACTCGTTTAATCATTTTCAAGCCTCAACTCATGTAACCAAGTTGTTGTGTGTCACCCTCTAGGTTCTCAATTCAATTAGCAGTGACCCTAATTAATTAATTCACTAATTAATTAATCAGTCCACAGATTAAATGACCATAGTCTAGCAACAGGTGTTTAACCCCTAGCTGAATTGGAATGTTCGGATTCGACAGAACCTTTAAGTCATTGATTCATGTGAGATACAATCCTCCTACTTACTATCTCTCAACCAAGATCTAGGGTAAGGGAATAATTAAAACCCTAATAATCCGGTCTTAAAGCTAAGTGCATTTCATATCCATTTGATCTCAATCCAAGAAACCCTTTTCTTGATGTCTTGATCTACTGCCTTGGCCAAGGACTCCATATGGCATATGAATGACTTACACAATAAGAGATCACCTTGCAAATGCAAGTGTAGGTCCTTTCTTGATTCTCATTCACTTTCATGAATCACTTGTGCAGCCCCAGCATAAACCTTGAATCAGTTGTCTAAGGCGACACCCTTTAAAGCTTATACCTACGACCACAGAGTTAACTCATAAAGTGACAAGGAACCTCAAGTCTTAAGGATCAATTAATCACATCAATGACTCGTGAGATATTTCCTAATCTGGAAGTTTCTATTTCAGGAAATAGAAACTTCATTTCCCATTTAGGAATGTTCTAACACGGGGCACCTCAGTGAACTTACTTATTAAAGTAAGCACCCTCATGTATCACGCACGTATCAACTATACACTTTGCACCTCCATGAAACAAGGTGGCCGTTCTTAAGGGCGTGATCTCACAAGCAAGCCTTAGAGGAGTCAGGTTGACACTCCCATTGTCGGTAGGACTCATCGGCTTGGAGTATTTTACTAATCATGACTTATGTGATATAGGGCTCGTTTCATGAACCATTTCACCTAAATGGTAGAGTCCTAAAGTCATCAGGATTAGGGGAGTTCTTATACATGCACAGATAAAGTAAACGCATACCAAACAAGAGCATATAAAGAAGTGTTGCCTCAATTCGTTATTTCATTCAAAGATTGTCTGTGATTACAATAAGGAAAAGCACAAAGCAGATATACAATCGGCTTTCTAGGGCACTATTCCTAACAATCTCCCACTTGCCCGTCAAAGCCATTCTAAAGCTACTCTAAGTCCCATCTTCTGAAGATGACCTTGGAAAGCTTCTCGACTAAGGGGTTTAGTAAGTGGATCTGCCACGTTCTCTGCTGATGTGACCCTCTCAATTTGCACATCTCCTCTTTTGATAATATCACGGATTAGGTGATACTTCCTCATAATGTGCTTGGTCCGTTGGTGAGATCTTGGTTCTCTTGCTTGAGCAACTGCCCCAGTGTTGTCACAAAACACAGAAATGGGGTCTTTCATGCTAGGAACAACATTCAACTCTTGAATGAAGTTTCTAATCCAACACCTTCCTTAGCTGCATCATTTGCAGTTAAGTATTCGGCCTCAGTGGTCAAATCTGCAGTGGTAGTTTGCTTGGAACTCTTCCAACTCACTGCTCCGCCGTTTAGGCAAAAAATGTATCCTGACATTGACTTAAAATCATCTAAGTCAGATGCAAAGCTTGCATCGCAGTATCCTTTGACAGTAAGATCTTTCTGACCTCCGTAAACTAAGAATAAATCTTTAGTACTTTTCAAGTACTTAAGAATATTCTTCACAGCAGCCCAGTGACCATCTCCAGGGTCAGATTGGAAATGACTCGTAACACTAAGTGCATAAGCCACATCCGGTCAAGTACATAACATTGCATACATTATGCTACCTATTGCTGATGCATAAGTTGTATGAGTCATTCTTTCCTTCTCAAGGTTAGTCTTAGGACACATCTTCTTTGAAAGACATGTTCCTACACTCATTGGAAGGTTCTTAACCTTTGTTGACTCCATATTGAATCTCTTCAATACTTTGTCCATGTACATCGACTGTGATAGTCCTATTAGCCTTCTAGATCTATCTCTATAGATTTTAATTCCAAGGATATAGGACGCATCACCAAGATCTTTCCTCTCGAATTAGTTCGATAACCATAACTTAGTCACTTTCATGTCATCCTTCGAATTCCCAATAAGAAGGATATCATCAACATAAAGTACTAAGAATTGTACTGAGGTCTCCAATTCCTTTCTATACACACATGATTCATTCGAAATTTGAATGAAGCCAAACGCTTTGACTGATTCATCAAATCGAATGTTCCAATTCCTAGAAGCCTGTTTCAATCCATAGATTGATGTTTGGAGTTTGCAAACCTTTTGCTCACTCCCACTGAATGTGAAACCTATGGGTTGCTCCATATAAATGTCTTTATCAATGTCACCATTGAGAAAGGCAGTTTTCACATCCATTTGCCATATCTCGTAGTCATAATACGCAGCAATGGCAAGCATGATCCGAATAGACTTTTGCATTGCAACTGGCGAAAAGGCTTCATCAAAGTCCACGCCGGGTCTTTGAGTGAATCCTTTTGCAACCAGTCTTGCTTTGTAGGCTGCAATGCTTCCAACAACTCCAAGCTTTCTCTTAAAGATCCATTTGCAACCTATGGGTTTGATCCCATCAGGAAAATCTACCAAGGTCCAAACTTGGTTGGAGTTCATGGAATCCATTTCGGATTTCATGGCTTCTATCCACTGTTCAGAGTCAGAATCTGAAAGTGCCTCCTCATATGTTAAAGGATCATTATCCTTTTGAGAGATTTCATGGAGGAATCCATACCATCTCTCTGGCTGTCTAGGAGTGCGTTCAGAACGCCTTAGAGGAGGATTTTCGTGTGTATCGAAATCCGTGATTGGTTGTGGTTGATCAGTAGGGGACGTTTCTTCAGTGGGTGGCGTGGGCTCACTTTACACTTCTTTTAATTCTATGATCTTCCCTTTCTTTTCTTTAAGGAACGGTTCCTCAAGAAAAGTGGCATTTCTGGAAACAAACACCTTTTACTCAGATTAATCATAGAAGTAGTATCCTATGGATTCCTTAGGATAACCTACTGTTAGGAATAGTGCCCTAGAAAGCCGATTGTATATCCGCTTTGTACTTTTGCTTATTGTAATCACAGACAATCTTTGAATAAAATAACGAATTGAGGCAACACTTCTTTATATGCTCTTGTTTGGTATGCGTTTACTTTAGCTGTGCATGTATGAGAACTCCCCTAATCCTGATGACTTTAGGACTCTACCATTTAGGTGAAATGGTTCATGAAACGAGCCCTATATCACATGAGTCATGATTAGTAAAATACTCCAAGCCGATGAGTCCTACAGACAGTGGGAGTGTCAACCTGACTCCTCTAAGGCTTGCTTGTGGGATCACGCCCTTAAGAAGGACCACCTTGTTTCATGGAGGTGCAAAGTGTATAGTTGATACGTGCGTGATACATGAGGGTGCTTACTTTAATAAGTAAGTTCACTGAGGTGCCCCGTGTGAGAACACTCCTAAATGGGAAAGGAAGTTTCTATTTCAGGAAATGGAAACTTCCAGATTAGGAAATATCTCACGAGTCATTGATGTGATTAATTGATCCTTAGACTTGAGGTTCCTTGTCACTTTATGGGTTAACTCTGTAGTCTTAGGTATAAGCTTTAAAGGGTGTCGCCTTAGACAACTGATTCAAGGCTTATGCTGGGGCTGCACAAGTGATTCATGAAAGTGAATGAGAATCAAGAAAGGACCTACACTTGCATTTGCAAGGTGATCTCTTATTGTGTAAGTCATTCATATGCCATATGGAGTCCTTGGCCAAGGCAGTAGATCAAGACATCAAGAAAAGTGTTTCTTGGATTGAGATCAAATGGATATGAAATGCACTTAGCTTTAAGACCGGATTATTAGGGTTCTGATTATTCCCTTGCCCTAGATCTTGGTTGAGAGATAGTAAGTAGGAGGATTGTATCTCACATGATTCAATGACTTAAAGGTTCTGTCGAATCCGAACATTCCAATTCAGCTAGGGGTTAAACACCTGTTGCTAGACTATGGTCGTTTAATCTGTGGACTGATTAATTAATTAGTGAATTAATTAATTAGGGTCACTGCTAATTGAATTGAGAACCTAGAGGGTCACACACAACAACTTGGTTACATGAGTTGAGGCTTGAAAATGATTAAACGAGTTAATCGGACCAAGAGGGTTCCACACGTGTGAATTCACACGTGTGGCTCACGTGAGTGACACGTGTCACTGTGACACGTGTCACACACGTGTATATATATATATATATTAAAAATAATTAAATTAGTTAATTATTTAATAGACTTTGGTTTAATTTTGAATTAAAAAGAAAGTCTAATTTTGGAGAAAATAATCTAGTTAATTAATTACGAATTAATTAATTAGATAAAAAAATAAGTTATTTATTTTATAATAAATAAAGTATAAAATTATCCAAAAATAGTTTGGATATTTTTAAGCTCTCTTAAAAGTTGACTAGAAATAGAATTCAAAGTCAAAGTTGGAAGATACTTGATGATCAAGTATTAGGAGAGAGAGGAACCAAATCCTTGTCCAATAAGGACAAGGTTCGGCCGCCCCTCCCCTTTCCTATATATAGGGGAGCTCATGCTCCCCTTTAGAGCTAATTGACAATTCTTGGTTCATGTGTTGAACACCTTCCTTTCTCCAAGATTATATTAAACCCTAGGTTAAGCCTAAACACTAACTAGAGAACTAGCATCCTTACTAGTTAGATTGTGATCAAGTTGGTGGACTTTCTCTAGAGGCTTCAAGTTAGAAGTTTGAAGATTCGAGCTTTACCAAGGAGAGGGGATCAAGCCGCGAGAAGAGCGTTCTTGGGTGGCTTGAAACGCTTCAAGAAAGAATAAAAGAAAAGTAAGTTTTCTTTCTTTACGAATTTGGTTACACGATTACGAGTTCAAGGTCCTTTTGTTGGGAAAATTTTTTAAATTCCGCTGCTTTCTGATTCTGTTTTCCAACAAGTGGTATCAGAGCCACCTCGTTAATCGTGTTTCTGATTCGTCTCAATTATTCTGAATTTGGTAGAAATTCTTAGGCTTAGATGCGAATTAGGTATTCTTGAGTTCTTTTAGAAAGCCTGAATTATGAAACTGTAATTTTTCTTGAATTTCTGAAACTGTTTTCTTAAATTGTGTTTCTTGAAAACCGTTTTGATAGAAATTAATTTAAATCGTATTTTTGAATTCTGGTTTTTGAACTAAAAGCACGAAACACGAAATCGCGTTACGAAAACGCGAGCCTGACATGCTAAGGCGTAGCACGCCAGGCCCGCGACCTCCCGCCCAGCAGTCCCGCAACCGCGCGGGACTGCCCGCCACTGACGCCCGCCAGCGCCTAGGCCCCCGCCTAGGCGCGCCCGCCCGCCTGTCCCGCAACCGCGCGGGACAGCCGCCCGCACGCTCCCGCAACCGCGCGGGAGCACCCGCCCGGCATCGCCCGCACGCGAGCAGCAGCAAGCTGCGCGCATCGCGCGCAGGGCGTGCGCCTAGCGCGCGCGCCTGGCGCGCAACGCTGCGCGGCGAGCCTGTGCTCGTTCCGGGCGGTTCCGGGCACGGTTTTGGCGTTTTTTCGTGTTTTCGTGTTTTCGGTCCTTGAAATCCCGATTTAATTTTTCTGAAAAATTTTATTTATTAAATTTGAATTATTTTTGAAATAATTGTTTAAATTGGGATTTTGAAAATTTGAGCGATTTAAAATTTGAAAAATTACGATCTTTATTTTCTGAAAATATTGAAAGAATAAAATTATTAATTTTCAGAAATTAATTGGAATTTTATTAGTTTATTGTTTTTCGGGTTTTATTGAAAAGGCTCTTGAACAAGAATTGCATCTAAGTCGTGTTTTAAGCTATTAGAGCTTAAAGCGAGAATTTTAATTTATTGGTTAAATTTAAATTCTTGCAAAAGCATGTTAGGTGATCATGGGTTTAGATCTATGTATGGTTTTAATTTATGCACATGGATGGTTTAAATTGGGGTTGGAGCCCTATAGTTGCGTTTTTCAATTGAGGTTGGAGCCTCACTTATGTGCGTACTGTTATGTGATTTATTATGTGGCTTTCCATATTACTGTTTTTGAGGCCGGGGTATGCCCCGTGTAATTGTCTAAGGCCAATATGAAGATTGAGCCTTATTACTTTATGTCTTTTTCTTTTTATTGTAATTTGAGAGTAGAGATAGGTGGTGAGGTTTTATTTTCATTTTGGAGACAATGCACCCATGGAGTAAGATGGACCACATTCAAGTAACAAGGAGGCCATAAGTGAAGACCCCTCAAAATGTTAGGGAGGGGAATCTCAATTGTTAAATGTAATAGAGATAGGGCTCGTATTTTGTTACTGCTTTCCCTTATGTGATTTGAACTGTTTATGTGGCATGTATGTTAGAACTTGTGATTGTGGAGTGGCTCCCACATATCACGCATAAGATAGGTAGAACCCATGATCATTACATGTTAGTATCATGCTAGGACATGTTATCTGTTTATGTGCTTGTTTGATATGCATTTAAGTGTACTTGCATTAATCAAGACTAATAAAATTGGATAACATATATGTTGGTGAGGTCGAACCGGACAACTCTCCGGTTGATTCGAAAATTCCCATTAAATATTAAGCTAATTTCGAACAAATAGGTGTTTAATTCGAGATGCAAGTTTTGAATTAAATTCCTAGCATTCCATCAATAGGTTTTAAGTTTAGTAAGTAAAGCTAGTTATTGTCCGCGAGTCGTGGGATAGCTAATGGAGCTTATTAGTTCTTAGTTACCTAATTAATCATTTTAAATGATCAATATTTCATGATCGATTTTAGCAAGGGCGATGTCCGCGAGTCGTGGGTCGTTCAAACTAAGTTTTGGTCATGATCTTATGATTGATGGGTCTAGCTTAACGCCTAAGTAGATATGGATGTCGCACGAGTCGTGGGTCCATATTGAAAGATAGGTGATGCAAAAAACAATTACTAAGAGTTCTAAAGGTGTTAGAATTGGTAAGTTGTACCTACCTAGGGTTCTTACTTAGAATGTCCGCGAGTCGTGGGTTCGAGGTAAAATGCCTAGGATCTTAGTACCCATTGGGAAACGTGTTCCTCTTAGATCTTTGGGAATTATAGATCTTTGAAAAACAGTGGGAGCTACAATAGATTAAAGACCTTATCTTTTGTATATCGTTATAATTCAGCATGCTCACTAGTTCTCTGTTTTACCATTTAGGTCGTAGATTCTGTGATTCTCTACGTGTTTTGAAATGGCAACCAAAAACCCTCTTGTATCGATCCTCGAGTCAAACAAGTTGACTGGTCCCAACTATTCTGATTGGCTGAGGAATCTAAAAATCATTTTAGATTCTGAGAAGAGAACTTATGTTCTCTTCGAAGGGGAGCCTAGTCCCGAAGGGGAGGCTCCCACTCGGGCCGAGCGGGATGCGATTCAGAAGTGGAAGGATGATAATCTTCAAGCCCGTTGCCTTATGTTGGCTAACATGTCTCCGGACTTGCAAAGACAACATGAGGCCATGGAATTTGCTTGGGAGATTTACGACCACTTAGAGCAACTTTATCGCCCTCATGAACGTGTTACAAGGTATAACACTTCAAAGGAATTATTCCACTTGAGAATGAGGGAAGGTTCAAGTGTCCATGAATATGGACTCAAGTTTCTTGCCCTTACTGAGAAACTTGCCTCCATGGACATGCCGCTGAAAGATGAGCTTTCAGTGGATTTGTTGCTGGCTTCGCTCCCACCATCATTCAACCCATTTGTCCTTAACTTCAACATGAATCATGCTGGTGCTACTGTAGCTGAGCTGATTAGTCAGCTTGTGACTGCTGAAAGCACGATCAAGAAGGACAATAAGGTTTTGATGGTGAATGCTCCATCTTCCTCTTCTGGGCCTTCTAAAGGTAAGGGCAAGAAAGCCCAAAAGAAGAAGAAGAAACCCCTTAGGCCCACTGGAGGCATTTCGAAGGGGAAGGCCCAAAAGAAGAAGCGTGATCAGAAAGAGGATGTTTGCTTCCATTGTGGCAAAGCGGGACATTGGAGGAGAAACTGCCCAGAGTACAAGGCTACTCTAAAGAAAGGTATCTTTCTCGTTGAAGTAAATCTTTCTATTAATTCTAGTTCTTGGGTACTTGATACCGGTTGTGGAACTCATATCTGTAATGATGTACAGATGCTAAGTGAAGTTCAACAACTCAAAGAAGGAGAATGTGTCTTGAAGATCGGCGATGGCTCAAACGTTGAAGCTCGAGCTTTAGGCACAATTAGATTAGATTTAGGTAGTTTTGAGTTAGTATTAAACAAAGTCCTTTATGTGCCGAAAATTATTCGTAATATAATTTCAGTTCCAATATTAGATTGTGAAGGTTATGAAACTTATATTAAGAATGGTAAATACTTTATCAAACGGAACAACTCTTCCGTTCATATCGGTACTCTAAGTAATGGACTTTACCTAACTCAAAATATCAATATTATGAATATACAACGAGAAACAAAGCGTAAGAGAGATGACAAAGTTTCAGCTCCCTTATGGCACGCTAGATTAGGACACATTTCCAAGAACAGAATTAGCAAGATAAACACTTTAGGATCATTCTCTGAAAATGATCTCAAAGAGTTAACTTCTTGCGAATCCTGTCTCAAAGGAAAGATGTCCAAAGTTCCTTTTAAAGGAACTGTGGAACGTGCCACTAAGGTTCTGGATTTGATCCATACTGATGTTTGTGGACCGCTTAGTGTAAGCACTAGAAGCAATCATCAGTATTTCATAACCTTTACTGATGACTTTAGTCGGTATGGTTATGTATACTTAATGAAGTATAAATCTGAAGCTTTTGAGAAATTCTTAGAATTTCAAAAGGAGGTTGAGAACCAAACTGGTCACAAGATCAAAACACTTCGATCTGATCGAGGAGGCGAGTATCTTAGTGAAGAATTCCTTGATCATCTCAAAGATAATGGGATTATCTCTCAGTGGACTCCTCCGGGAACTCCTCAACTCAATGGAGTTTCTGAGAGAAGGAATCGAACCCTACTTGATATGGTTCGTTCCATGATGAGTTTCACTGACTTACCACCTTCTTTCTGGGGTTATGCCCTAGAAAGTGCAGCAAAGATTCTGAATCTAGTTCCCTCTAAGTCAGTCCCTAAAACGCCCTATGAAATGTGGCATGGTAAAATCCCTAGTTATTCTTACTTAAGAATTTGGGGTTGTCCTGCTTACGTGAAGAGGACAGTGGGAGATAAGTTAGAATCTCGTTCTAACTTATGCTACTTTGTAGCTAAGGAATCCATAGGATACTACTTCTATGATCAATCTGAACAAAAGGTGTTTGTTTCCAGAAATGCCACTTTTCTTGAGGAACCGTTCCTTAAAGAAAAGAAAGGCAAGATCATAGAATTAGAAGAAGTACAAAATGACCCCACACCACCCACTGAAGAAACGTCCCACTCTGATCAACCACAACCAATCACGAATTTCGATACACACGAAAATCCTCCTCTAAGGCGTTCTGAACGTACTCCTAGACAGCCGGAGAGATGGTATGGATTCTTCCATGAAATCTCTCAAAAGGATAATGATCCTTTAACATATGAGGAGGCACTTTCAGATTCTGACTCTGAACAGTGGATAGAAGCCATGAAATCCGAAATGGATTCCATGAACTCCAACCAAGTTTGGACCTTGGTAGATTTGCCTGATGGGGTCAAACCCATAGGTTGCAAATGGATCTTTAAGAGAAAGCTTGGAGTTGATGGAAGCATTGCAGCCTACAAAGCAAGACTGGTTGCAAAAGGATTCACTCAGAGACCCGGCGTGGATTTTGATGAAACCTTTTCACCAGTTGCAATGCAAAAGTCTATTCGGATCATGCTTGCCATTGCTGCATATTATGACTATGAGATATGGCAAATGGACGTGAAAACTGCCTTTCTCAATGGTGACATTGACAAAGACATTTATATGGAGCAACCCATAGGTTTCACATTCAGTGGGAGTGAGCAAAAGGTTTGCAAACTCCAAAGATCAATCTATGGATTGAAACAGGCTTCTAGGAATTGGAACATTCGATTTGATGAATCAGTCAAAGCGTTTGGCTTCATCCAAATTTCGAATGAATCATGTGTGTATAGAAAGGAATTGGAGACCTCAGTGCAATTCTTAGTACTTTATGTTGATGACATCCTTCTTATTGGGAATTCGAAGGATGACATGAAAGTGACTAAGTTATGGTTATCGAACCAATTCGAGATGAAAGATCTTGGTGATGCGTCCTATATCCTTGGAATTAAAATCTATAGAGATAGATCTAGAAGGTTAATAGGACTATCACAGTCGATGTACATTGACAAAGTATTGAAGAGATTCAATATGGAGTCTGCAAAGGTTAAGAACCTTCCTATGAGTGTAGGAACATGTCTTTCAAAGAAGATGTGTCCTAAGACTAACCTTGAGAAGGAAAGAATGACTCATACACCTTATGCATCAGCAATAGGTAGCATAATGTATGCAATGTTGTGTACTCGACCGGATGTGGCTTATGCACTTAGTGTAACGAGTCGTTTCCAATCTGACCCTGGAGATGGTCACTGGGCTGCCGTGAAGAATATTCTTAAGTACTTGAAAAGTACTAAAGATTTATTCTTAGTTTACGGAGGTCAGAAAGATCTTACTGTCGAAGGATACTGCGATGCAAGCTTTGCATCTGACTTAGATGATTTTAAGTCAATGTCAGGATACATTTTCTGCCTAAACGGCGGAGCAGTGAGTTGGAAGAGTTCCAAGCAAACAACCACTGCAGATTCGACCACTGAGGCCGAATACTTAGCTGCAAATGATGCAGCTAAGGAAGGTGTTTGGATTAGAAACTTCATTCAAGAGTTGAATGTTGTTCCTAGCATGAAAGACCCCATTACTGTGTTTTGTGACAACACTGGAGCGGTTGCTCAAGCAAGAGAACCAAGATCTCACCAACGGACCAAGCACATTATGAGGAAGTATCACCTAATCCGTGATATTATCAAAAGAGGAGATGTGCAAATTGAGAGGGTCACATCAGCAGAGAACGTGGCAGATCCACTTACTAAACCCCTTAGTCGAGAAGCTTTCCAAGGTCATCTTCAGAAGATGGGACTTAGAGTAGCTTTAGAATGGCTTTGACGGGCAAGTGGGAGATTGTTAGGAATAGTGCCCTAGAAAGCCGATTGTATATCCGCTTTGTACTTTTCCTTATTGTAATCACAGACAATCTTTGAATAAAATAACGAATTGAGGCAACACTTCTTTATATGCTCTTGTTTGGTATGCGTTTACTTTAGCTGTGCATGTATGAGAACTCCCCTAATCCTGATGACTTTAGGACTCTACCATTTAGGTGAAATGGTTCATGAAACGAGCCCTATATCACATGAGTCATGATTAGTAAAATACTCCAAGCCGATGAGTCCTACAGACAGTGGGAGTGTCAACCTGACTCCTCTAAGGCTTGCTTGTGGGATCACGCCCTTAAGAAGGACCACCTTGTTTCATGGAGGTGCAAAGTGTATAGTTGATACGTGCGTGATACATGAGGGTGCTTACTTTAATAAGTAAGTTCACTGAGGTGCCCCGTGTGAGAACACTCCTAAATGGGAAAGGAAGTTTCTATTTCAGGAAATGGAAACTTCCAGATTAGGAAATATCTCACGAGTCATTGATGTGATTAATTGATCCTTAGACTTGAGGTTCCTTGTCACTTTATGGGTTAACTCTGTAGTCTTAGGTATAAGCTTTAAAGGGTGTCGCCTTAGACAACTGATTCAAGGCTTATGCTGGGGCTGCACAAGTGATTCATGAAAGTGAATGAGAATCAAGAAAGGACCTACACTTGCATTTGCAAGGTGATCTCTTATTGTGTAAGTCATTCATATGCCATATGGAGTCCTTGGCCAAGGCAGTAGATCAAGACATCAAGAAAAGTGTTTCTTGGATTGAGATCAAATGGATATGAAATGCACTTAGCTTTAAGACCGGATTATTAGGGTTCTGATTATTCCCTTGCCCTAGATCTTGGTTGAGAGATAGTAAGTAGGAGGATTGTATCTCACATGATTCAATGACTTAAAGGTTCTGTCGAATCCGAACATTCCAATTCAGCTAGGGGTTAAACACCTGTTGCTAGACTATGGTCGTTTAATCTGTGGACTGATTAATTAATTAGTGAATTAATTAATTAGGGTCACTGCTAATTGAATTGAGAACCTAGAGGGTCACACACAACAACTTGGTTACATGAGTTGAGGCTTGAAAATGATTAAACGAGTTAATCGGACCAAGAGGGTTCCACACGTGTGAATTCACACGTGTGGCTCACGTGAGTGACACGTGTCACTGTGACACGTGTCACACACGTGTATATATATATATATATTAAAAATAATTAAATTAGTTAATTATTTAATAGACTTTGGTTTAATTTTGAATTAAAAAGAAAGTCTAATTTTGGAGAAAATAATCTAGTTAATTAATTACGAATTAATTAATTAGATAAAAAAATAAGTTATTTATTTTATAATAAATAAAGTATAAAATTATCCAAAAATAGTTTGGATATTTTTAAGCTCTCTTAAAAGTTGACTAGAAATAGAATTCAAAGTCAAAGTTGGAAGATACTTGATGATCAAGTATTAGGAGAGAGAGGAACCAAATCCTTGTCCAATAAGGACAAGGTTCGGCCGCCCCTCCCCTTTCCTATATATAGGGGAGCTCATGCTCCCCTTTAGAGCTAATTGACAATTCTTGGTTCATGTGTTGAACACCTTCCTTTCTCCAAGATTATATTAAACCCTAGGTTAAGCCTAAACACTAACTAGAGAACTAGCATCCTTACTAGTTAGATTGTGATCAAGTTGGTGGACTTTCTCTAGAGGCTTCAAGTTAGAAGTTTGAAGATTCGAGCTTTACCAAGGAGAGGGGATCAAGCCGCGAGAAGAGCGTTCTTGGGTGGCTTGAAACGCTTCAAGAAAGAATAAAAGAAAAGTATGTTTTCTTTCTTTACGAATTTGGTTACACGATTACGAGTTCAAGGTCCTTTTGTTGGGAAAATTTTTTAAATTCCGCTGCTTTCTGATTCTGTTTTCCAACACCTACAAAGTAGCATAAGTTAGAACGAGATTCTAACTTATCTCCCACTGTCCTCTTCACGTAAGCAGGACAACCCCAAATTCTTAAGTAAGAATAACTAGGGATTTTACCATGCCACATTTCATAGGGCGTTTTAGAGACTGACTTAGAGGGAACTCGATTCAAAATCTTTGCTACACTTTCTAGGGCATAACCCCAGAAAGAAGGTGGTAAGTCAGTGAAACTCGTCATGGAATGAACCATATCAAGTAAGGTTCGATTCCTTCTTTCAGAAACTCCATTAAGCTGAGGAGTTCCCGGAGGAGTCCACTGAGAGATAATACCATTATCTTTGAGATGATCAAGGAATTCTTCACTAAGATACTCGCCTCCTCGATCAGATCGAAGTGGTTTGATCTTGTGACCAGTTTGGTTCTCAACCTCCTTTTGAAATTCTAAGAATTTCTCAAAAGCTTCAGATTTATACTTCATTAAGTATACATAACCATACCGACAAAAGTTATCAGTAAAGGCTATGGAAATACTGATGATTGTTTCTAGTGCTTACACTAAGCGGTCCACAAACATCAGTATGGATCAAATCCAAAACCTTAGTGGCACGTTCCACAGTTCCTTTAAAAGGAACTTTGGACATTTTTCCTTTGAGACAAGATTCGCAAGAAGTTAACTCTTTAAGATCATTTTCAGAGAATGATCCTAAAGTGTTTATCTTGCTAATTCTATTCTTGGAAATGTGTCCTAATCTAGCGTGCCATAAGGGAGCTGAAACTTTGTCATCTCTCTTACATTTAGTTTCTCGTTGTATATTCATAATATTGATATTCTGAGTTAGATAAAGTCCATTACTTAGAGTACCGATGTGAACGGTAGAGTTATTCCGTTTGATAAAGTATTTACCATTCTTAATATAAGTTTCATAACCTTCACAATCTAAAATTGGAACTGAAATTATATTACGAATAATGTCCGGTACATAAAGGACTTTATTTAAGACTAACTCAAAACTACCTAAATCTAATCTAATTGTGCCTAAAGCTCGAGCTTCAACATTTGAGCCATCTCCGATCTTCAAGACACATTCTCCTTCTTTGAGTTGTTGGACTTCACTTAGCATCTGTATATCATTACAGATATGAGTTCCACAACCGGTATCAAGTACCCAAGAACTAGAATTAATAGAAAGATTTATTTCAATGAGAAACACACCTTTCTTTAGAGTAGCCTTATAGTCTGGGCAGTTTCTCCTCCAATGTCCCGCTTTGCCACAATGGAAGCAAACATCCTCTTTCTGATCACGCTTCTTCTTTTGGGCCTTCCCCTTCGAAACGCCACCAGTGGGCCTAAGGGGTTTCTTCTTCTTCTTTTGGGCTTTCTTGCCCTTACCTTTAGAAGGCCCAGAAGAGGAAGATGGAGCATTCACCATCAAAACCTTATTGTCCTTCTTGATCGTGCTTTCAGCAGTCACAAGCTGACTAATCAGCTCAGCTACAGTAGCACCAGCATGATTCATATTGAAGTTAAGGACAAATGGGTTGAATGATGGTGGGAGCGAAGCTAGCAACAAATCCACTGAAAGCTCATCTTTCAGTGGCATGTTCATGGAAGCAAGTTTCTCAGTAAGGGCGAGAAACTTGAGTCCATGTTCATGGACACTTGAACCTTCCCTCATTCTTAAGTGGAACAATTCCTTTGAAGTGTTATACCTTGTAACAGGTTCATGAGGGCGGTAAAGTTGCTCTAAGTGGTCGTAAATCTCCCAAGCGAATTCCATGGCCTCATGTTGCCTTTGCAAGTCTGGAGACATGTTAGCCAACATAAGGCAACGGGCTTGGAGATTATCATCCTTCCACTTCTGAATCGCGTCCTGCTCGGCCCGAGTGGGAGCCTCCCCTTCGGGACTAGGCTCCCCTTCGAAGAGAACATAAGTTCTCTTCTCAGAATCTATAATGATTTTTAGATTCCTCAGCCAATCAGAATAGTTGGGACCAGTCAACTTGTTTGACTCGAGGATCGATACAAGAGGGTTTTTGGTTGTCATTTCAAAACAAGTAGAGAATCACAGAATCTACGACCTAAATGGTAAAACAGAGAACTAGTGAGCATGCTGAATTATAACGATATACAAAAGATAAGGTCTTTAATCTAATGTAGCTCCCACTGTTTTTCAAAGATCTATAATTCCCAAAGATCTAAGAGGAACACGTTTCCCAATGGGTACTAAGATCCTAGGCATTGTACCTCGAACCCACGACTCGCGGACATTCTAAGTAAAACCCTAGGTAGGTACAACCTACCAATTCTAACACCTTTAGAACTCTTAGTAATTGTTTTGTATCACCTATCTTTCAATATGGACCCACGACTCGTGCGACATCCATATTTACTTAGGCGTTTAAGCTAGACCCATCAATCATAAGATCATGATCAAAACTTAGTTGGAACGACCCACGACTCGCGGACATTGCCCTTGCCAAAATTGATCACGAAATATTGATCATTTAAAATGATCAATTAGGTAACTAAGAACTAATAAGCTCCACTAGCTATCCCACGACTCACGGACAACAACTAGCTTTACTTCCTAAACTTAAAACCTATTGATAGAATGCTAGGAATTTTAATTCAAAATTTGCATCTCGAATTAAATACCTATTTGTTCGAAATTAGCTTAATATTTAATGGAAATTTTTGAATCAACCGGAGAGTTGTCCGGTTCGACCTCACCAACATATATGTTATCCAATTTTATTAGTCTTGATTAATGCAAGTACACTTAAACGCATTTCAAACAAGCACATAAAGAGATAACATGTCCTAGCATGAAACTAACATGTAATGATCATAGGTTCTACCTATCTTATGCGTGATATGTGGGAGCCACTCCACAATCACAAGTTCTAACATACATGCTACATAAACAGTTTAAATCACATAAGGGAAAGCGGTAACAAAATACAAGCCCTATCTCTATTACATTTTTACAATTGAGATTCCCCCTCCCCCCCTAACATTTTGAGGGGTCTTCACTTATGGCCTCCTTGTTACTTGAATGTGGTCCATCTTACTTCATGGGTGCATTGTCTCCAAAATGAAAATAAAACCTCACCACCTATCTCTACTCCCAAATTACAATAAAAGGAAAAAGACATAAAGTAATAAGGCTCAATCTTCATATTGGCCTTAGACAAATACACGGGGCATACCCCGGCCTCAAAAATAGTAATATGGAAAGCCACATAATAAATCACATAACAGTACGCACATAAGTGAGGCTCCAACCTCAATTGAAAAACGCAACTATAGGGCTCCAACCCCAATTTAAACCATCCATGTGCATAAATTAAAACCATACATAAGTCTAAACCCATGATCACCTAACATGCATAAATTGCAAGAATTTAAATTTAACCAATAAATTAAAATTCTCGCCTTAAGCTCTAATAGCTTAAAACACGACTTAGATGCAATTCTTGTTCCAGAGCCTTTTCTATAAAACCCGAAAAACAATGAACTAATAAAATTCCTATTAATTTCTGAAAATTAATAATTTTATTCTTTCAATATTTTCATAAAATAAAGTTTGTAATTTTTACAAAATTTAAATCGCTTAAATTTTCAAAATCCCAATTTAAACAATTATTTCAAAAATAATTCAAATTTAATAAAATAAAATTTTTTTAAGAAAAATTAAATCGGGATTGGATTGGACTAAACACGAAAATCAAGATTGCGAAACGAGGTCCAGGCCTCGCCCGCACGCCAGCCCAGGCGGACCGCACGCATCGCGAGCACAGCGCGCACGTCTTCTCGCGCGCATCGCACGCGCTTCGCCTAGGCGGGAAGGCAGGCCGGCGACGGGAGGCTCCTGCGCGGTTGCGGGAGGAGCAGGCGGGCGTGCCTAGGCGCGGTTGCGGGAGGGACGGGCGGCCAGTCCCTCGCAGCTGCGGGACTGCTGTGCGCGACGGCGCGGGCCTAGGCTCCCGTTTTTGTAACGCGATTTTCGTGTTTCGTGTTTCAGTTCAAAACCAACAATAATCCAAAATTTAAAAAAAAATGATTTAAAAGGATTTCAATCAAAACGGTTTTGAAAAACACGATTTAAGAAAACAGTTTCAGAAATTCAAGAAAAATTACAGTTTCATAATTCAGGCTTTCTGAAAGAACTCATGAATACCTAATTCGTATCTAAGCCTAAGAATTTCTACCAAATTTAGAATAATGGAGACGAATCAAAAACACGATTAACGAGGTGGCTCGGATACCACTTGTTGGAAAACACGAATCAGAAAGCAGCGGAAATTTAAAATTTTTCAACAAAAGGATCTAGGACTCGCAATCGTGTAACCAAATTCGTAGGGATTAGAAACTTACTTCCTAAATTGTCTTTCTTAAAGCGTTTCAAGCCACCCAAGAACGCTCTTCTCGCGGCTTGATCCCCTCTCCAAGGTAATCTCGAATCTTCAAACTTCTAACTTGAAGCTCTCTAGAGATAGTCCACCAACTTGATCACAATCTAACTAGTAAGGATGATAGTTCTCTAGTTAGTGTTTAGGCTTAACCTAGGGTTTAATTTATCTTGGAGAAAGGATGGTGTTCAACACATGAACCAAAAGAAGATCATCAATTAGCCTCAAGGGGAGCCCGAGCTCCCCTATATATAGGAAGGAGGGTTGGCCGAAAATCCTAGTCCTTATGGGCTAGGGTTTTGGTCTCTCTTTCCTATTACTTGATCATCAAGTATTTTCCAACTTTGACTTTGAATTCTATTTCAAGTCAACTTTTAAGAGAGCTAAAATATCCAAACTATTTTTGGATAATTTTATACTTTATTTATTTAAAATAAATAACTTATTTTATCTAATTAATTAATTCGTAATTAATTAACTAGATCATTTTTCTCCAAAATAAGACTTTCCTTTTAATTCAAAATTAAACCAAAGTCTATTAAATAAGACTTTCCTTTTAATCACATTAATTTTTTAACACATAAATATACACATATATTTACACACGTGTGAGACACGTGTCACAAGGACACGTGTCACTCACGTGAGCCACACGTGTGGTTCACACGTGTGGAACCCTCTTGGCCCGATTAACTCGTTTAATCATTTTCAAGCCTCAACTCATGTAACCAAGTTGTTGTGTGTCACCCTCTAGGTTCTCAATTCAATTAGCAGTGACCCTAATTAATTAATTCACTAATTAATTAATCAGTCCACAGATTAAATGACCATAGTCTAGCAACAGGTGTTTAACCCCTAGCTGAATTGGAATGTTCGGATTCGACAGAACCTTTAAGTCATTGATTCATGTGAGATACAATCCTCCTACTTACTATCTCTCAACCAAGATCTAGGGTAAGGGAATAATTAGAACCCTAATAATCCAGTCTTAAAGCTAAGTGCATTTCATATCCATTTGATCTCAATCCAAGAAACCCTTTTCTTGATGTCTTGATCTACTGCCTTGGCCAAGGACTCCATATGGCATATGAATGACTTACACAATAAGAGATCACCTTGCAAATGCAAGTGTAGGTCCTTTCTTGATTCTCATTCACTTTCATGAATCACTTGTGCAGCCCCAGTATAAACCTTGAATCAGTTGTCTAAGGCGACACCCTTTAAAGCTTATACCTAAGACCACAGAGTTAACTCATAAAGTGACAAGGAACCTCAATTCTTATGGATCAATTAATCACATCAATGACTCGTGAGATATTTCCTAATCTAGAAGTTTCTATTTCCTGAAATAGAAACTTCCTTTCCCATTTAGGAATGTTCTCACACGGGGCACCTCAGTGAACTTACTTATTAAAGTAAGCACTCTCATGTATCACGCACGTATCAACTATACACTTTGCACCTCCATGAAACAAGGTGGTCCTTCTTAAGGGCGTGATCCCACAAGCAAGCCTTAGAGGAGTCAGGTTGACACTCCCACTGTCGGTAGGACTCATCGGCTTGGAGTATTTTACTAATCATGACTGATGTGATATAGGGCTCGTTTCATGAACCATTTCACCTAAATGGTAGAGTCCTAAAGTTATCAGGATTAGGGGAGTTCTTATACATGCACAGATAAAGTAAATGCATACCAAACAAGAGCATATAAAGAAGTGTTGCCTCAATTCGTTTTTTCATTCAAAGATTGTATGTGATTACAATAAGGAAAAGCACAAAGCGGATATACAATCGGCTTTCTAGGGCACTATTCCTAACAATGAGTGGGATAAGTTTTCTCGTGATCCTTCAACTTCCTTGAGGCGTAGGCTACAAACTTACCATTCTGCATTAACACACAACCAAGACCTTCCTTCGAGGCATCGGTGTAGACTGAGTAACCTTCTGAACCCTCGGGTAGGGTTAAAACCGGTGCAGTAGTCAATCTTTCCTTAAGAGTTTGGAAACTCTTCTCACACGCCTCATCCCACTCGAACTTAACCTCTTTCTTAGTTAACCGGGTCAACGGGGAAGCAATCTTCGAGAAGTCTTTCACAAAGCGCCTATAATACCCTGCTAACCAGAGAAAACTTCTCACTTCCGAGGCATTCTTAGGTTGTTTCCAAAGCATAACCGTCTCAATCTTCGCCGAATGCACTTCTATACCAATCCCAGAAATAAAGTGACCCAAAAAGGAAACTCGATCCAACCAGAACTCACACTTACTGAACTTGGCAAACAACTTGTGCTCCCGAAGTGTAGATAAGACAATGCTCAAATGCCGCGCGTGCTCTTCCTCGGACCTCGAATACACCAAAATATCATCTATAAAGATGACCACGAATTTATCAAGGTAAGGCCGGAATATTCGGTGCATCATATCCATAAACGCGGCTGGGGCATGGGTAAGACCAAAAGGCATGACCACAAACTAGAAATGCCCATATCTCGTGTTGAAACCTGTCTTCGGTATATCTCCCTCCCGGATACGCAACTGGTAATACCCTTGCCTTAAATCCAACTTAGAATAAACACTTGAACCTTGCAGGAGATCGAACAACTCTTCGATGTGAGGAACTGGGTATTTGTTCTTAACCGTTAACCGGTTTAGCTCACGGTAGTCAATACACATTCGCAAAGTCCCGTCTTTCTTCTTGACAAACAAGACCGGAGCACCCCACGGAGAAGTGCTCGGGTGAATGTAACCACATTCTAAGAGCTCGTCAAATTGCATCTTCAACTCCTTCAACTCGGCTGGAGCCATCCTATAGGGAGATTTTGCATATGGTTCTACTCCGAGATAGACATCTATCACAAACTCAACGTCCCGATCCGGAGGTAAAGATCCCAAATTCTCCGGAAACACATCCGGGAATTCCTTTACGATCTCCGTCTCCTCGAGCTTGGCTTGATCCTTTGGCTTATTCAAAAGGTAGGCCACATAGCCCGTCGCACCGTCCTGGAACAATCTACTTGCTTCCATGAAGGAAATAAACGGGCAGGTCTTCAACCTCTGACCCGCAAAGACCGTAGAACCCAAAGTCACCTTCTTGGCAAAACAATCCATCATTGCTCGGTAACGATACAACCAGTCCATACCCAGAATCACCCCATACTTCTTGATAGGCATCTTGATCAAATCTACCGGATACTCTTGATCTTCCACAACCACCGGACAACCACGGAAAACACAATTCGTAGCCAAAGTACCACCAAGAGGAGAAGAGACAACAAAAGAATCATCTAAGCAAGCAATAGGCAATGGAAGAGTAGAAACAAGCCAGGAAGCAATAAATGAATGTGTTGCCCCCGGATCAAACAATGCATGCAATGGAATGCCATGAATGTGGATAGTACCTTCAACAACGGCATTGGCATCTACTTCCACATTCTCTTCCTTGCCCTCCAAAGCATAAGCTCTCGCTTGGATCTGTGCTCTCGGAGGCATCATATTCAACGGTTGAGGAACTTGAGGTTGAGGTGCTCTCACTTGAGGACAAGTGCTAATCAAATGACCGGGCTCTCCACATTTTTAACATCTTCTCAATTTCTTCTGGCATGACTCCTCGGTATGATTGGGACCGTTACAATAACTACATTGTATCGGAGCAGGTAGAGCTGGTGCCGCAGGTACCGGAGGTCGGACTTTCTTAACTGAAGTAGTAGGACCTTGGGGTTTGAAAACCGGAGGCCCACTATGGGATGCAGGCCTTTTCCCCAAACTTGAACCTGAGCCTTGTCCCGAGGAATAAGTCGGTCTCAATCTCGTGTTATTGGCCTCCACTTTAATCGCCTTCCTCGTAGTCTTCTCCCACGTATCAACCGTAGCAGTCTTAAGAGCATTCTGGATCTCATATCTCAAACCATGAATGAAATTCCGAGCCTTCTGGGTGTCATCATTGGTGATATGTGGAGCATACGGCGCAAGTCTCTCAAATTCCAAAATATACTCTTCAACCGATTGGTTCCCTTGTCTCAATTCTGTGAACTGTTATAGTCTTCTCTCGTGAGCACTTAGTGGAACATACTTGTGACGAAACTCTCTTACAAATCTTTCCCAATTAAACTCCTCTCCACTTCTTTCCAATCGAGCTCTCATAGCTTTGAGCCAATTGGATGCGGGACCTTGAACAAACCGGGCCATGCAAACAGCTTTCTCATGTGAAGGAGCGGGGCAAATTTCCTAAATTCCCGCAACCTCTGACAACCACTCCTCTGCTTGTATGTCATCTCCTCCATACCACTTAGGTGGATTGTTATTTCTGAACTCCTTGAAGGCCGGAATTACATGTACACCTTGTCCTTCCCATTGAGGATTATCTCGTTGATGATGCTGAAGTTGATTCAGAAGGGCCTGCACTATATTCTCAGCATTCATTGGAGGAGGTGGAGGTGCTTGTGGAGGGGGCTGATTAAGATCAGGAGTCTGCTCTCTATCTACTCTCCTTCTTGGAGGCATCCTGAAAATACACAAATCAAGAAATATCGATGCATGGGGTTCAGTTCATGATCATAAAATCAATTACCAAGAATTTAAAGCAATTAAGTCACATAAGGATGTAGATGAATGCAAATAATCACGTACTCCTATACCGAACGACCTAGACAGACTCAACACGACTCCAGAGCTCCGGTTTTGCAACCGAGAGCTTTGATACCACGTAAGGATGTAACACCCCTGGAGCGAAGGGTGCCACACCCCCCGCACTAAGGTCTAACAAGAGTAACGAAATAGGGAGTTCACACCTGTATCAAACCATAGCGAATGGGAGACACACAAAACTCACACCCTCGCTAGGCGGCCTAGACACTCAAAAACTGCGCAAATTGAAAATCAGAGTAGCGGAAGCAATTCATAAGATATACATAAATCCCAAGATCATCATATATACATATCTAAAACGAGGGAGGGTCAAGTATCCAAGCTACAAGCTAGATCATATACAAATGTACAATGCCATCATGGCCAAAATAGCACAAGTGTATTCAGAATACATAATCCGGAAATACAAAAGCAAAGGAAAGGAAATCCACTACGATGCATGCGGACTCAAGCTATACCACAAGTAACCCAAAAGACACTTGCCGCCTAGCTTGACTCGGGAGAACCTGCAAACTCAAAAGAAAGGGAAAAGGGGAAAACAACAACGAGGGTTAGTCCTATTAACTAGTGAGGGGGCTAACTCACACACCCGATATACATATAGAGCAAAGCAATTAATCAAAATGGAAGGATCCTCGAACCGAGAGTGGTTTCTGCAAGCCAAAGTAGTTCCCGTGGTATAGATATACATAAGAGTAAAGAAAAGGCAAAAAGACCAAATCCCAAGTTTTAGGTAATTAGGAATCCACTCTCATTCCATAGATCATACAAAGCTAAACCGATTCGGCGAGTACGAGTCACACTCCAAACTTCCATATACGATGGACAAAGGAAAGTAAAACAAATCAGAATCCATCCCCAACACCTGTTGATAGAAGGGTTGATCGGCCCTAACTATCCACATACACAAACGAGATAAGGTTTAATTAGTACCTTGAAACCTTCGACGGTTGCCTCCGTCGGCTCAAGAGAAACACCCTTCCCCAAACCTCCCAAGGTAGGGTGAGACTCTCAAATGGAGGTGTTGATGGAAGAGCTCGCCGACCCCTCGGTCGTCCCGAGATTACCATACCACACTCCGGGGCCCAAACAGATCACAGAAATCACACATCCATATCTTACAAAGCTTATCTCTCAAAGCCGAACCTCGCTTACACACACACACTTGCACAAAGCTAAACTTTTTCAAACAAAGGCAAAATAGGTATATACTTATACAAAGCGTTTTCAAACTCTTATAACAAATGGGACAAATCCCGCAACATAAGTACCATACACTTATTTACCATATATTATACGTATTCGCATGCGAGGCTTCAAATCAAATAGGGTCATAGGTCGAATAACTAAGAGAACAAAACCTCACCTTGTCAACGTGCGTAGTGGAGACAAAAGTGTGACAACCGGACAACTACGGAGCAAGCTCGTCCTCAACAGGAAGATCCTCTGAACAAGACAAGCATTAAGGAACACTCTTAGACTCAATATTAACCACATTGATGCTCAGTACATGCATATGTATGCTTATGATGCAAATGATATGAAATGAATCCACATTTAGGTCATTTACGAGCAAACATTGCACATAGGAACATATATCATAAACGAGGACGTAAATCAACTCATTATTCATAACATAAGGCTTAACACATAATATAACAAGTTAAGCATGCATACAAATCAAAAATAAGGCAAGAAAGATCAACAAGAAGCAACGAAAAGGCGAAAGAAATCTCCTCGGATGCCCACCCTGTTGGACACGGCCGTGTCAGAAACGCAAAGGGGACGGACACGGCCGTGTCCGACAAATAAATTCAAAAAAAACATTTCCGAGACCTCAACACGGCCTTGTCCATTTTCCCTTGTAGCATGACACGGCCGTGTCATGCGTTCGGCTCAGAAAAAAAAACGCAGCAGCAACGGTTTTAAAATGGCGAAAACAGGGGATCTCGGTTGGGGACCCTTAGGAGTCTCTTATGCCATTGAAAACACATATATCAAGCATGAAAATAACACTAAGCCATCACCAATTCATGCCATAAAAGAAGCAACAAATTCAGCTCCAAAAATGCAAGAATCAAAGCAAGAAAAGGGGGAAGAATGCATCAAATTATATCATCAAATCTCAAGAGTTCATTAATGGAAAATTAATCCTATCTCAACTACCATGTAAGGAAATGCAATAAATGTCAAGAATCAAGTCATAGAAGTCATATATCATCACCAAGAATCAAAGGAACAAGAATGGAAGCAAGAATCAACAATTTCTCCCAACATCAACTATTCACATGCTTGGCATAACTCAAGATTCCACCAATGAAATTAGCTCAAAATCACATAAAAGAGAGAAGAGAGAGTGTAGATTACAACCATGAACTTACCTTTCAAACTTGAGAAGCTTTGGTAGTGATTTGAGCTCAAAATCAAAGGAATGGCCAAAGGGGTTTTCCTTCTCTTCTTTTCCCTTGCTTGCTGATTGTTTCATGTGGGAAGAGAGGAAATGGATCGGTATCAAGGGGTTTAAGGGCTGAGGGAGTAAGTTAACTCAAGGTACAAGTCATGGTTAATGCTTGGTTAAGTTTAAATGGGGTCCCCAAAGCTTTAATAGGTCAAAAGGTAACTCTCAAGCGTAAGGGGGTCGTTTCGGTTGAAATTCAAAGGTCTTAATGAGTTTAGAAAAATGTGAGGCTTATCCCAATGAACCCGAATCGTCGAAACGAGTTCAACGGAGGTGACGAAATTCGAATCCGAATTCCCGAGCTCAAGATACGAGCCCCGGAACCCAAGGTGCGCTAAATGCTCTTTAGCCTCCTTTAGGTCCCGCCTCCAAAACGAACCCAAAAAGGCAATCAAAACAAATACCAAAACATATAACGAGCATATAATCGAGTCCATAAAACATATAATTAACACATACCACGAATTCACAGAAATCAGAATTAAATTCGAATCCAAAACAAGCAAAATACAAAGCAAAGGAAAGTTGAACGTCTAAACAATTAAATCCACGTTAGCAATTAAATATCATGTAATCTCATAAGAGAAATAATTAAATAGCGCACATAATAGGTTACCTGAAAGTCTGATCAGTCGGGATGTTACAAAATCAAAGCAGTTATATCTCACAATCTAGAATGAATTTTAAGCTGATTCCAATTGGAGAGTGTTCTAGACTCAAAGAGGTTGATCGTGTCCGAATTTCAGGTCAAATGGAGCTCGGATGAAGGGGTACCCAGCCGGGGAGATTACAAGGAAAATTTTCCCCACCCAGGGAAAACAGTCCAGAAACTTTTATGTACTCAAGGTCCCTCCCGGGGACCTTTTTAGGCACAAAGTTCCCCGGCGGGGAACCTTTCTGGGCAGAAAAAACATAGCAGAAACAGGGGTTCTCACGGGAGAAACCAAAAATTACAAAATCCACCTCCAAACTCAACCAAATCAAACAAGAATTAAGGTATAATATCACACATACATGCTCTATCACATATCTCAAACTCAAGGCATAAAAACAAGGGTTAAACAAGTTGCCATGAACACCCATTTAAGCTCCAACAATGGTAAATCATACAAACTCAAGGTAATGACCAAAATTCTTCCACAAACTTATCAAGCTAGCTTACAAGAACAACATATATCATATCTAACTTCAAAGATGCAAGATATAAAGCATGCTTTCAACTTTTCATTCAAAGGAACTATTCATTGTCTTCTTCATTTAACACCAAGACTTGGATTCCAAGAGCAAAGAATGGTATGAGAAGAAAGAGCACGTTGAGGAGTGTCGGAATCTTACCTCGAATCGTCGGAGAAGTGGACGGATGGAGCAAAACATGAATTTGAAGAGGCTAGGGCTTGGGAGCTCTTCTTCTCTCTCTCTCTCTCTCTCTCTCTCTCTCTCTCTCTTGCTTATCTCATTTGAAATGGGGGTGGAAGGAGCTGATATTTCAGCTCTTTTGGGTAGGTCAAGTGAAAACGGGTCGGGTCAAAAGATCCGGTCCATACACATCGAATTTTAAAACGGTAGGCAATCAAACGACTTTAGAAAATAAAAAGGTTAATTCATCGAGTCCGAATCATCGAAATGAACTCAATGACAAGGTTGGGATTCGCATTTGAATTCCCGAGCTCAAGGTAGCCACAAAAGCTCAAACACCCTAATTATAATTAGGTCCTTGCTCTGCAAATATTAGACGATTGAGTCCAAGTACATTTAATTAAATTCTAATGCACATATAATTAAAATAAGATTCAAATTGACATGTAAGGCATGCGAATTCACATAAGTCATGAAAATACAAAATAAAACTCTTTCATGACATCACACCTAGATTGTCGAGAAGACGGGGTGTCATATAATGTATCTATGTGGATTTTATTTCATGTTATTTGTTACCTTAGAACTTGTTTATTAAGTGTTTGGACTTGAAAGTCCACTTATTTGAAGATTAGGAACCTAACCGGGATTAGGGTCTATGAACCATTTCTTGGCTAACTTGAGCTCAGGGATTCTAATTCAAATTCCGACCCCACCATTAGATTTGTTTCAACGATTTAGGTCCATTGGAGCTAGCCTCGCCTTTTTCTACAATCGTTTGAACCCTCTAGCGTTCTATTTCTAACCGTTTGAACCAAACCCATCGCGAACCAAACCGGTTTTCCTTGGCTTACATGGATCGAACTAACCTCTCTCTCCATCATTTGCTTTTCATCGGTCCAAAGGGGAAGAAAAGAGAAGAAGAAGGCCACTATTCACCCTGAACTTTGAGCTCAAGTTCGGGCTTCCTCACTCGCCCGATCAATGATCCAAGGTAAGCAATGTATTCTCCTCTTCGAGTACTTTGTTTTCCCCCGATCGTATCTTATTTTTCGTGCTCAAATCCATGTCTTTCTTGAAGATGTTGAATAGTGTAGAAATATGAATTTTTGCTCCCAACGTGCTTATATGTGATCTATTTGAGCTAGAATCGAAGTATGTTATTCCCGTATGTGTGTTTGTCATTTATTTTTTGGATTTTGCTCATTTCTTGCCCCGTACTTGAACCACCATTTTTGGGTCTTGGAAGAGCTTCCATGGTGGCTTGCTTTATACCTTGATTCTTGAGTTTTTAATGTGCTTAAGTTGTTAAGCTTGTGATTTGGGACTTATGTAACACCCGAAGCGCAAAGGTGTCACATCCCCCGCACTAGAGCCCAGTCCACATATGAAACGGTCAATCCATACATGAACTGAGCCATAGCGAACGGGTGACAAGAAAATAAATGCTAGCTAGCTAGGCGGGACTAACCCCAAACCAATTATCATAACAGAAAATAAACTGAAGTGCATTAATATCAAGTCTTTAACAAGCAAACCATTCTAATTCCTATCAATACATCATCATCTCTCACATACATAACAGTATACAACCGAAGATAACAATACATATGCAGTAAGGTAGAATGGACACGTGCGAGACCCGAAAAGAAAGACTTGACTCGACACCAATCCCACCTAGCACACAACCTGCAAAACTGAAAGGTGAGGTGTCAGTCTCCACAAGACTGTGCGAGGGGCATAATAATATATAAGCGCAGATAACATGCAAGTCATAACCTCGGGTAAGGTTTTATAGACAAAAACAATCTAAGTTCAATAACAACATAAAGCTCGCCCGAGATTACAACTATCAGGTTTAACAATCAATCATTTCAATCAATCAATCAATCAGTGGCCCGGCGAGTGAGGGCATTTCTCCAACCTTACTCCGACAGTGTACAATCACGATACTTTTCATTAATTAGTTAAGTGATCACACAATCAATTACAGTGCACACGTAGCAATTTCAATGACTCCTTCTTCCACCAATGATGGTGGGTTTGCAAGGCCCTATCCATCCACGGTAAACACGGTGTACGTCGGGAACATGACTCCCACGCACAGGACTCCTTCCTCCACCAAACCTCCTGGTGGATTCAGGGTTCATCCCCACGGTTGAGAGGAGTGTAAGAGTTACCCGTCAGCCCATGCTTTCCCGGTTGGCTCAAACACTAACTCTCGGGCCCACAGTGCACGATACAATATACTCGCCCAAAACACGGTCAATCAATACAATATAATTCGGTAAATCAGTTGCAATTCAATAAGGTTTGGAAAACTATAGATATATATACCTTTTTGGCTTAAAACATCACATAGGGTTGTAATGGTTCTAGATATCTAGCAATTAAACCTCACCTGTACCGACAAAACAAAGAGAAAGGCACGGCCTAAGAAGCCCACTCCACGTCACTGGCGTGCCGGTCTGTGCAACAAAGACAAGTGTACATAAGACACGACTCAAAATGCACCAAATATGACGAACGGCGAAATGCAATGAGACGACGAGCAAAATGCAATGTGACATGAAAACATCTTGTTTCACTTCATTTTAGATCATATAATATCAAATCGGGGTCAAGGAAGCTGTCGGAACGAGCTGTTAAAAATGTAATTTTATGCAGAATATTTTGTTCTGTCAGACGCATGGGAACGGCCGTTCCGGCTTCCCTTTGAAAATGGGAAGGGCCGTTCCCATGGCCCTTCAGAAACGCGCCAGCGTTTTATAAATTAAAGCACGCTTTGGCTAGGAACGGCCCTTCCGGCGCAAAGGCCAAAGTGGGAACGGCCGTTCCCTGTCTCGCTGGCCTTGCTGACTCGGGATCATGGGAACGGCCGTTCCAGTTTTAAACTGGGGCTGGGAAGGGCCGTTCCCAGAATATGAGAGCAGCAGAAAACAGAGCAAATGCAGGGGAGGCACGAAATAACACCAAAACTCCACAAATGATCATATACCAACTCCAAATGCATATAATTCATGAAATAAACATGCTTGCATACTTATAGTTCAATAATAACTCATTTAAACACTTAAATCTGTAACGCCCCCACCCGTACCAGAACAAGAGGAGAGCGGCGTCTCAACCCCCGCACTGAAGCACCCCTCAAGTAATGGTGTGAGCCATCACTCAAGAAATACTCCAGCGAACGGCTGTCTATCAGAACTATACATGTACAACGATGTGGCTATGCAGCGGAAAATCAGAGTATTTTAAAACTTTTCAAAACATGTGCGTGATGGCATGTAACAAGCAAGAACATATTGATCGTGTAAGAGAGACTCGGCATATCAGAACATATAACAGATTCACATATAAGTACCGATCCAACAGAGTTCAAAATATCGGTAACAGAGTAGCAGAAAGAGTATAACAAAGATACTCAAGTATTCAGAAACATATACAGAAACATTAAGTGATGCAGCCATAAAACATATGCAGGACACAAAAGGAAGTAATACTAAGTCCTGACAGAAACAAAAATGACAATCTAGAGCTTCAAGATACCTCTAGACTGCGGCTGCAAGACCTGAAACCACGAGGCAAGAAAACGGGAGAGGTATTAGTCAAAAGGACTAAGTGAGGGAATACTTTAAAGAAAGTACTGAATTAAAGAACTTGAAGTAAAGTTCGAAACTGTTAAATGCAATGCTTTGAAGAAGAACTTGAAACAAGTTCGATTGATAAAACTCTTTGAATGCGATGCTGTAAAAGAATGCACGTTATAAAACATTTTCATGAATGCTATCACACGCGCACACATATGCTGTTGATGGTTCATAGTTCTTTCATAAAACGGGATAAGGGTAAAGTGAACTTTTCCAGATATGAACCATCCTTTATGAAACAGAATTTTGCCCGCAAGCTAGGCTCCTCCATCCTTACTCCAGAAAACATGATTTGGTTGAGCATCGGACCAGGATCAACAATAATTCCACGTATAGTAGAGTATCGGACCAGGATCAACAATAACCCCACATAAAGTAGAGCATTGGACCAAGGTCAACAACAACTCCATACACAGTAGACTATTGGACCAAGGTCAACAACAACTCTTACCAACACATACAAACATGCACGATCCTCCACCGGTTGTCACTTCGGGTAGCTAGCCCTAGGCGACCTGTAAACATGTAATGGGAACAGATTTGCTGTCCGTTCCCAGACAGATTGTCCTGACTTAACAAACCTCCTGTTAAAAGTCGGTGTCAATTGTCTAAGTGTGGCGGCCGGTATTGGTGATGTCGTTGGCGCTCACCTCCCGAGCATCACCTCCACACATAACCGCCGGGCCCAAACTGTAAACTGTATGCTTGCATTTAAGATTAGCAGTGACCAGAGTAACACTCCAGTATGCTATCTATAACATGTGAAACTGTAACTGTAATATATGATGCTGTCTGTAAAACATATGATTCTGTCTGAAAACATGTGAAACTGTCTGTAAACTGTACTTTGAAAACATATGCAAAACATGTAACTGTCTTTGAACAAGAATGCAGAACTTTGGAAAACATGTACTGTAGATCAAGGTATACTATTAAAGTATGAATGATCCTTTCAAGAGAATGTCCCGATAAAAGGGATAGTTCAAAACAAGGTTTAGCTTTGAATTTCAAAACATATGATACGATAGTATAATCGTGGTTCCAGTTGGAAAACATTTATAACTTCACCTCACCTATCAGTAACAAAGGTAGGTAGACAGATTATGCGGTGCCCTGGGGATCCCAGTGCTCAACTTTAACTCCTGTAGGTGGTGTACTAGAGTGAGCTTAACAACTAAGACCCACTACTAACCAAGATGCATATGAAATGCAAGAAACAAATGAACAAGGAACATGTAAAGAACATGTAACACAAGAGAGTAATACCATTTAAGGTATTCAAGAAAGGTAACACACAAAGGAATACATCAAAGTGAGTTACTCTTAACGTTAGACTATGATCTTACTATAACCGAGTAAGCTTTAGTCAAATTATGAATCCTATCGCAAACCTTAAGTTAAGAAACAAGTCCACGAAAGAAAACACATTTTGAAAACACATTTTAGACCCTGGATATGGAAACCCTAGGTGCAAATGTCTATAGAGAAAGCACAAGTTTTAATTCATTTATACTATTCAAAAGCACTATTTAAAAGTACTATTCCAGATTACTATTCACAATTACTATTCATAGGTTACTATTCACATGTCGGGTCAAAGGGTCGGGTCAAACCCTTACTATACACACACCCACACACACACGGTACACACACACACCATGCACGAATACACACACACACACGGCATGCACACACACACACACCCTAATCAAATTATGATCTTGATTATAACCTATAGTTTCAAGTTCATGTTAATATAATCAAATGTGATCTAGGTTAAAGGTATAACCTATAGTTAAGAGATCCAATTAACGCATAAGATCAAGTTATGAAACACTATTCTATCTTAGGTTATAACATGTGACACTATTAAAGTGTACAACATGATCAAGGCACTAATCCATTAATCCAAATCATATCATAAACTCAATTCATAATTCAAGAGTCATATAACAATGTGACAACATGTCACAACATATATCATATCATATCATAAACCTTTAGGCATGTAACATGTAACAATTTAATTCCAATATCAACATGTAACAAGTTGTGACATAATAAATTGTAAATCACTATTCCATTAGCAAACATGCATGAACATAATTCAAATTCCATAATCATGCATCAATTCTCATAATATAACAATCATATCACATGATCATAGCATATACTAGAGCAATTCATAACATGTTCAAGCATATACTAAACAATTAAAACATATAAACAACTACACAAACATATCATAAAAACTATATAATAAATGCATAAAATAAAATCCTATATGGCTTAGGGAAGACCCTAAGACCCAACCTAAACATAATATAAACATACCATAACATAAAAACATAAACTAAACTAACATAACATAAAACAAAACAAACTAACCTAGCTACCAAAGGGGGGAAGCCGACGGCAATGAGGGGGAGAGGGAGAGAAAGAAAGGATGTTGTTAACACAACTTTGAGCAAGGATTCAAATGCCTCTTGGCCTCTATTTATAGTTGAAGAGAAGCCCCTCACCTTGGAAATAAAATGTGGAGAAGGGTAGGAGAGCAAAATTTGGATAGATTCTCTTGGAAGCTTTAGGCATGTTGAAGCTAAAATGGGACTGCTGGGGGTATTTCTGTAATTTCGTCCCCCAAGACTCAAGGATAAGTGGCTGGAAGTTTAACCATTCCGACGGCAAGAAAATTAGCTTCGAAACGCATATTCATTCGTCGAAATCGGATTTACCGTTTGAAAGATACATTCGTTTTAGTGAATAAAAGTTTTGAGCTCGAAACTCGACATGAGTGAAAAACGACTTTCTAGAATGATTTTCAAGTCCGGATTGCTTCTAAAATTCAAGAAATAAATCGAGAAGCGTTTTGAGTCCAAAATCGACTATAAAACGTTTTACCGTTAAAAAGTTGAAAACGTAGGATGAATAGTGAATTCTCACGTACGAACGTACGCTTCAAATTTTCAAGCTAGGACTTGAATCAAGAGTTGTAAAACATCTCAAAAATCTTGAAATAGCTCAAGTAGTGCAAATCCGAAGAGAAAACATTTTCCGAATGAAACCGTTCGTAAAAGGAATAGTAAACTAGGGTTTTCAAAAACGTTTTCAATAAAACAAAGTTCCGGAATGGATTTCCAAGCCAAGAATGATTTCAAAAGACTCGTCTCGATTCAAGGATCGATTCGACTGTAACTTGGGTAGAAAAAGGTATCAGAATCAAAAGCTCATTTTCTGATGAATAGTAACTTTGGTCGGTAAGTTCCAAAAATACCCTTATGGCTCAAGAAAGACTTTCTGAGTTCGGGAAACAAGTTCAAACGATTGGGAAACATATGTGATGAACCTCTAGGGTTCGAGTAGCAATATGAACAAGGTAGGCTCGGGTTATGAATAGTAAACTGAATCAAAGGTCAAGAATTCCCCTTTAAAACATGTCAGAACATATATGAGCACCAAGTTCATGTAAGAATGCAATGCATGATGATTCAAAAAGTTGGATCACGGTCTATAAACGCTTTACCACTGCCTTAACTTACTGTTTTCATCCAGGCCCTGTTTTGGGCTGTTACAATCACCCCTCCTTAAAGAGAATCTGTCCTCAGATTCTTCCGCTGTAACTGCAAACAACTCAGGGTGATGTTTCTGCATTTTCTCTTCTGTCTCCCAGGTTGCCTCTTCTGTCCCATGTCCCTTCCAAAGGACTTTAACCAAAGGAATCTTCCTATTCCTCAGCTCTTGAAACTTCCTGTCTAGAATCTTAGCGGGCTTCAAAACATAAGTCAGATCCGGTTCCAACGGTATCTCCTCTACCGGCACAACCTCTGTCTCATCCGAGAAACACTTGCGAAGCTGAGATACATGAAATACGTTGTGAATTCCTGTAAGACCTACAGGCAAATCCAATCTATAAGCAGTCGGTCCGACTCTCTCTAGTATCTCATACGGTCCAACATATCTCGGGTTTAACTTTCCACCTTTCCCAATTCGAGAAAACCCTTTTCTTGGCGATGCCTTCAGAAATACCTTTTCGCCCACTGCGAATTCCAAATCCCTTCTTCGTCGATCAGCGTAACTCTTCTGCCTGTCCTGGGCAGCTTTCATTCTCTGGCGAATGATCTGAATCTTCTCTGTCGCTTCTCTTATCCATTTTGCTGAATTCACTCTGATCGGTCCTTCCTCAGTACATCTCGCTTCATCCAAATCCCAGTATAACGGGGATCTACATTTTCTTCCATACAGAGCTTCATACGGAGCAGCTTTAATAGAAGCTTGATAACTATTATTGTATGCAAACTCCACAAGAGGTAAACAATCTTTCCAACTTTCCTGGAAGTCTAAAGCGCAAGCTCTTAGCATATCTTCCAAGTATTTGATCATCCTTTCTGATTGTCCATCCGTCTGAGGATGCGCTGCAGTACTGAAGTTTAACTTCGTTCCCATCAAAGTTTGAATTTCTTTCCATAAGTGCGACATGAATTTCGGATCTCTATCCGAGACTATACTGTTCGGAACTCCATGTAGTCTAACAATCTCTTGTTGATACAGCTTTGCCAACGTGCTAACCTTATCCGTCGTCTTTACCGGCAAAAAGTGCGCTGACTTGGTCAATCGATCAATGATCACCCAGATACTATCTTGTCCTCCTCTGACTTTGGGTAATCCAGTGACAAAATCCATCGTGATTTGCTCCCACTTCCAAGTCGGAATCGGTAATGGTTGCAACTTCCCACTCGGTTTCTGGTGCTCAGCTTTAACTTTCTGGCAAGTTAAGCACATCTTGACATAGTTGGCTATGTCTCTCTTCATTCCGTTCCACCAGAAATGCATCTTAACATCTTGATACATCTTAGTGCCTCCGGGATGTATCGTGTACTTAGTCTTATGCGCTTCATCGAGAATCTCTTTCCTCAAAACAGTTGGTACGCATACTCGACCTTTGTACCTCAATATTCCATGTTCATCAACCCTGAACTTAGTCTCATCATCCTTCTCCTTAGATTCGAGACATTTCTTAATCCACTCGTCGTTCTTCTGTGCCTCCAGCACTTGTTCTTTCAAAGGTGATATCATCACAACGTTCGCAACTCGAGCTTTGGTTATCACCTCCATTCTCTCTCTTCGTTCAACCTCGGGGTTGGCAGAAATCTGTGCCAAATGAACTTTCCTGCTTAGAGCATCTGCTACAACATTCGCCTTTCCTGGATGGTACTGAATAATGCAATCGTAGTCCTCCAGAAATTCCATCCATCTCCTCTGTCGCATATTCAACTCCTTCTGAGTGAATAGATATCGCAGGCTCTTATGATCAGTAAAGATCTCAAACGTAACTCCATACAGGTAATGTCTCCATTTTCCCAGAGCAAAATTATCGCTGCTAACTCCAAATCATGTGTCGGGTAGTTGACTTCATGCGTTTTGAGTTTCCTTGATGCATACGCAATCACTTTTCCATTCTGCATCAAAACTCCTCCTAGTCCTTCTTTCGAAGCATCGGTGTAAACTGTGTATCCTTCCTTTCCTTCTGGTAACGCTAACACGGGTGCAGTTGTTAGCATCTCCTTCAATCTTTGAAAACTTTGCTCACACTTCTCAGTCCATTCAAACTTCCCTTCTTTCTTTGTCAACTTAGTGAGAGGTGTAGCTATCTTCGAGAAATCTTGGACAAACCTCCGGTAGTAACCAGCTAATCCCAGAAAACTCCTCACTTCTGAAGGATTCTTCGGTGACTTCCAATCCATGATTGTCTCGATCTTCGAGGGATCTACTTCGATTCCAGTTCCTGATATAATGTGTCCGAGAAATGTAACTCTTTCAAGCCAGAACTCACATTTACTGAACTTTGCATATAGCTTGTGATCCAGCAAAGTGCGTAACACGATTCGAAGATGTTCAGCATGTTTCTCCGGTGTCTTCGAAAATACCAAAATATCATCGATGAAGATCACTACAAACTTGTCAAGAAACGGCTTGAATATACGGTGCATCATATCCATGAATGCAGCTGGTGCGTTCGTCAAACCAAACGGCATTACCACAAACTCATAATGTCCGTATCGGCTGTTGAAAGCAGTCTTCAGAATATCTGCTTCCCTGATCTTCAACTGATAATACCCTCGTCTTAGATCTAACTTGGAGTAGACCTTCGATCCTTGTAGTATGTCGAACAGCTCTTCAATATGAGGGAGAGGATACTTATTCTTGATAGTCATCCTGTTCAGCTCCCGATAGTCAATGCATAAACGCAATGATCCATCCTTCTTCTTAACAAAAAGTACAGGCGCTCCCCACGGCGATGTGCTCGGTCGAACATATCCTGACTCAATCAACTCGTCCAATTGCTTTCTCAGTTCATCTAATTCAGCTGGAGCCATTCTATAAGGTGTCTTGGAATATGGCTCAGCTCCTGATATCGTCTCGATTGTAAACTCCAACTCTCGGTCAGGAGGTAACGAATCTAAATGCTCAGGAAACACATCTAGGAACTCGTTCACCACCTCTACTTCTTCGATCTTAAGTTGATCTTTCGGTCTATTCAGAAGATAAGCCACAAATCCACTAGCTCCTTTCTGAATCAACTTCTTAGCTTCCATCGAAGAAATCACTGATAATTTCTCAACTTTCCCTTCTGATGTCCCACTTTCATCTTCTTCCAAGATGATCTCTTTCTTGTAACAATCCAACTTAGCTCGGTACTTAGACAACCAATCCATACCAAGTATAACCTCATATCTTGTCATCGGTAACTCAATCAGATCCGTCGGGTAACAACGGGTACCAATACATATAGGGCAGCGTTTATATACTTGATCCGTAACAAGGCAAGTTCCCAAAGGAGAACTCACTTCAAATTTATATGGCAAGTATTCAAGCGGAAACTGTAAATGCGCACATAATTCAGAAGCAACAAATGAATGCGTAGCACCAGGGTCATACAAGACCTTAACTGGCGTGTTAAGAATGTGCACAATACCTTCCACAACAGACGAAGGATCAACCTCCTCCTTACCATCCAAAGCATAAGCTCTGCCTCTGACCACCGGTTTGTTCGTCGTACCCACCACTGCTTTTCCTTTATCCTGGACCCCAAATCTCCTGATCTTGTGCGGGCAACTATCCATCTGGTGCTCAGGGGAACCACACGCGAAACACTGTCCAGTTTTCTTGCGACAGTTCTCCTCAGTGTGTCCCGTTCGGCGACAGTATCGGCAAACAATTTCCTCTGGACCTGGCTGAGGTGCTCTCTGCTGTTGTGGCGCCCTCTGGTACTGCTGTGGCGCTTTCTGCTTCTGTGCTTGCTGTTTTGGTGGAGCATTCTGCTGCTGACGCTGTGGTGTTACCATTGGCCTCTTTCCCGTTCCTTGGGGAAAAGATCCGGAAGGTCGCTTATTACATTTATAAGGCTTAGGGTTAGAAGGTCCTTGACGTGCAGTAGTTATCTTGATCTCCTTGTGTGCAGCCTCAACCCTTAGCGCTCTATCAACAGCCTGGTTGTAGGTCTCAATAACCAAAGAAGCAAGTGCCAACCGAAGTTCGGGCTTCAGTCCATCAATAAACCTTTTCGTCTTGCGACGCTCATCAGTCAGAATATGAGGCGCATACTTGATCAGCCTCACAAACCTAGCTTCATACTCCATCACATTCATAGTTCCCTGAACCAGACTCATAAACTCAGCCTCCCGTGCATCACGAGTCACTTGAGGCGTATACTTCTGCTGAAACTCTCTGATAAACTCATCCCAACTTCCTTCAACGTTATTCTCAATCCACATATGCTGAACGTGCTTCCACCAATTGTATGCAGCTCCTTCCATAAGAAAAGTAGCATACCGAACTCGTTCACGATCCTCTGGGTAGATCTCCATAGCCTCGAAAATTTTCTCAAGACTGGTAATCCAATTCTCAGCCTTTATGTCGTTCGGTTCTCCATAGAACTTAGGCGGATTCATCCTCAGAAACTTCTCCAATGACCTTTCATTAGGAGGATTATCTCTCGGTGCACAAGCCCTCATAAATTGTCGTAGCACATCCCTTAATTCCGGAGTTCTTTCTCTTTCAGGGGGTGGCGTGACATCTCTTTGGGGTGGCAGTGGTGGTACACGATTCCGGGGTGCTCTTCTCGGTGGCATATTGTTACTGAATTCATAAGCATTCAGATACATATATTCGATGCATGACATATAATGATTCACAGAATCCGTAACCACGTATTCACATTCTCACGTAGTCACACATAAGTATGAGAACAACACATTCCCATAACAACATGTCAGCAAAGATTCAAGATCTCCAAACATATCATATAATCAGAAACAATTGTCAGATAACATGTAAACGAGAACAGAAGCTCGGGCAACATATCAACATATCAGAAACATGTATAACATATCCCAAAACATGATCAACATGTAAAACGGGAACAGAACGTGTACTGTCATATCAACAAGAACTGTAACATGATCAACATATCCAGAAGCGTATCAACATAACAAGAAGAATAGCATGCTAACAATAAATGAAATGGCATGATCCTATCAACGGTCCTAATGGTATCTTGAAGCAACTCTAAGACTCATGCAATGACAGTTATGGAAAGCAGTAAACAGATATTCAACATAAAGCCGAAAGTGTTATAACTATGCAAGGTTTGGTAAAATTTACTACAGGCCACATGTTAACAGTATTAATTCAAAATGGGGAGGACCCGATACTATCGAGTTGACTCCCTTACAGGCCTTACCAATCCGTCCAACCCTGCTGAAAATAACCTAGTAGGTACCAAGTCATCTGAACCGTCATCCGTGGTGCCAAAAGTCGGGGATCATCTACCAGAGCTATACATCCCCTCATCCAAAAGTCAGTCCTGAACTGTCCCGGCTATACGTCCGCCATCCATAGATAGATATATATGCATCAGTACTATATACAGAAATCTCCCATCAGCAATCAACCCTGATAACTGTGGTCCAAAGAACCCCTGGTGGTGTCATCAGAAACAGCAACGACCTCACCCTGTCCGTGTCCTGCTGGATCATCTCCGCCATCATCATCATCATCAGATCCTCCATCGCCTCCATCAGACTGATCCTGCATAGGCTCGGGCTCCTGTGAAGCCTGACTGACATCCTGACCCTCGACCTCCTCAACTGCCTGCTCATCGGATAAGTGATAGGTATCATACAGGCGAGCTCTCACACGGGCACGGTAGTGCTGGTGACGCTCCATAGAGGTGTCGCGATCAATAGTCATCTGCATAAGATCTGCCTCCAGCTCAGCAATACGAGCAGCCCTCTGATCAGCAATATGAGTCATCTCTGCAGCATGCTCACGAGCGATGTCCCTGTCAATCTGGTACTGCAGTGACTGATCCTGATGGCGCATAGACTCCAACCTGACCTCACGGGTCCTCTGATACTCCTGAAAGTAACCATCTCTCTCAGACTCGAGATAGTGCAAAACTCTGTTAGGATAGGAATACCCAGGTCTGCCACTGTTCCTAGACCTACGCCAGGTGTAGAAACGAGTGCCTCCACGGCGAGAAACTGCCACAGTACGCGGGGCCTCAAACTGCTCAAAGAAAGCCTCATCCATCTGCTGATTAGGATCCTGGTGTGGCTGAACTGCCATAGCTATACAGAAGATACCACAGATATGAAATCCAGATAACAGAACCATGCAATTCCCAAATATCCTGTCTCGATGCAATATGAGAATGATCCTGGATGCAATGCGTGAACAATCCATGATGCAACATGAGAGCAATCTAGGTTAAGTCTCTTCTTACTTAACCCGATGCTCTGATACCACCTCAGGCTGTAACGCCCCCACCCGTACCAGAACAAGAGGAGAGCGGCGTCTCAACCCCCGCACTGAAGCACCCCTCAAGTAATGGTGTGAGCCATCACTCAAGAAATACTCCAGCGAACGGCTGTCTATCAGAACTATACATGTACAACGATGTGGCTATGCAGCGGAAAATCAGAGTATTTTAAAACTTTTCAAAACATGTGCGTGATGGCATGTAACAAGCAAGAACATATTGATCGTGTAAGAGAGACTCGGCATATCAGAACATATAACAGATTCACATATAAGTACCGATCCAACAGAGTTCAAAATATCGGTAACAGAGTAGCAGAAAGAGTATAACAAAGATACTCAAGTATTCAGAAACATATACAGAAACATTAAGTGATGCAGCCATAAAACATATGCAGGACACAAAAGGAAGTAATACTAAGTCCTGACAGAAACAAAAATGACAATCTAGAGCTTCAAGATACCTCTAGACTGCGGCTGCAAGACCTGAAACCACGAGGCAAGAAAACGGGAGAGGTATTAGTCAAAAGGACTAAGTGAGGGAATACTTTAAAGAAAGTACTGAATTAAAGAACTTGAAGTAAAGTTCGAAACTGTTAAATGCAATGCTTTGAAGAAGAACTTGAAACAAGTTCGATTGATAAAACTCTTTGAATGCGATGCTGTAAAAGAATGCACGTTATAAAACATTTTCATGAATGCTATCACACGCGCACACATATGCTGTTGATGGTTCATAGTTCTTTCATAAAACGGGATAAGGGTAAAGTGAACTTTTCCAGATATGAACCATCCTTTATGAAACAGAATTTTGCCCGCAAGCTAGGCTCCTCCATCCTTACTCCAGAAAACATGATTTGGTTGAGCATCGGACCAGGATCAACAATAATTCCACGTATAGTAGAGTATCGGACCAGGATCAACAATAACCCCACATAAAGTAGAGCATTGGACCAAGGTCAACAACAACTCCATACACAGTAGACTATTGGACCAAGGTCAACAACAACTCTTACCAACACATACAAACATGCACGATCCTCCACCGGTTGTCACTTCGGGTAGCTAGCCCTAGGCGACCTGTAAACATGTAATGGGAACAGATTTGCTGTCCATTCCCAGACAGATTGTCCTGACTTAACAAACCTCCTGTTAAAAGTCGGTGTCAATTGTCTAAGTGTGGCGGCCGGTATTGGTGATGTCGTTGGCGCTCACCTCCCGAGCATCACCTCCACACATAACCGCCGGGCCCAAACTGTAAACTGTATGCTTGCATTTAAGATTAGCAGTGACCAGAGTAACACTCCAGTATGCTATCTATAACATGTGAAACTGTAACTGTAACATATGATGCTGTCTGTAAAACATATGATTCTGTCTGAAAACATGTGAAACTGTCTGTAAACTGTACTTTGAAAACATATGCAAAACATGTAACTGTCTTTGAACAAGAATGCAGAACTTTGGAAAACATGTACTGTAGATCAAGGTATACTATTAAAGTATGAATGATCCTTTCAAGAGAATGTCCCGATAAAAGGGATAGTTCAAAACAAGGTTTAGCTTTGAATTTCAAAACATATGATACGATAGTATAATCGTGGTTCCAGTTGGAAAACATTTATAACTTCACCTCACCTATCAGTAACAAAGGTAGGTAGACAGATTATGCGGTGCCCTGGGGATCCCAGTGCTCAACTTTAACTCCTGTAGGTGGTGTACTAGAGTGAGCTTAACAACTAAGACCCACTACTAACCAAGATGCATATGAAATGCAAGAAACAAATGAACAAGGAACATGTAAAGAACATGTAACACAAGAGAGTAATACCATTTAAGGTATTCAAGAAAGGTAACACACAAAGGAATACATCAAAGTGAGTTACTCTTAACGTTAGACTATGATCTTACTATAACCGAGTAAGCTTTAGTCAAATTATGAATCCTATCGCAAACCTTAAGTTAAGAAACAAGTCCACGAAAGAAAACACATTTTGAAAACACATTTTAGACCCTGGATATGGAAACCCTAGGTGCAAATGTCTATAGAGAAAGCACAAGTTTTAATTCATTTATACTATTCAAAAGCACTATTCAAAAGTACTATTCCAGATTACTATTCACAATTACTATTCATAGGTTACTATTCACATGTCGGGTCAAAGGGTCGGGTCAAACCCTTACTATACACACACCCACACACACACGGTACACACACACACCATGCACGAATACACACACACACACGGCATGCACACACACACACACCCTAATCAAATTATGATCTTGATTATAACCTATAGTTTCAAGTTCATGTTAATATAATCAAATGTGATCTAGGTTAAAGGTATAACCTATAGTTAAGAGATCCAATTAACGCATAAGATCAAGTTATGAAACACTATTCTATCTTAGGTTATAACATGTGACACTATTAAAGTGTACAACATGATCAAGGCACTAATCCATTAATCCAAATCATATCATAAACTCAATTCATAATTCAAGAGTCATATAACAATGTGACAACATGTCACAACATATATCATATCATATCATAAACCTTTAGGCATGTAACATGTAACAATTTAATTCCAATATCAACATGTAACAAGTTGTGACATAATAAATTGTAAATCACTATTCCATTAGCAAACATGCATGAACATAATTCAAATTCCATAATCATGCATCAATTCTCATAATATAACAATCATATCACATGATCATAGCATATACTAGAGCAATTCATAACATGTTCAAGCATATACTAAACAATTAAAACATATAAACAACTACACAAACATATCATAAAAACTATATAATAAATGCATAAAATAAAATCCTATATGGCTTAGGGAAGACCCTAAGACCCAACCTAAACATAATATAAACATACCATAACATAAAAACATAAACTAAACTAACATAACATAAAACAAAACAAACTAACCTAGCTACCAAAGGGGGGAAGCCGACGGCAATGAGGGGGAGAGGGAGAGAAAGAAAGGATGTTGTTAACACAACTTTGAGCAAGGATTCAAATGCCTCTTGGCCTCTATTTATAGTTGAAGAGAAGCCCCTCACCTTGGAAATAAAATGTGGAGAAGGGTAGGAGAGCAAAATTTGGATAGATTCTCTTGGAAGCTTTAGGCATGTTGAAGCTAAAATGGGACTGCTGGGGGTATTTCTGTAATTTCGTCCCCCAAGACTCAAGGATAAGTGGCTGGAAGTTTAACCATTCCGACGGCAAGAAAATTAGCTTCGAAACGCATATTCATTCGTCGAAATCGGATTTACCGTTTGAAAGATACATTCGTTTTAGTGAATAAAAGTTTTGAGCTCGAAACTCGACATGAGTGAAAAACGACTTTCTAGAATGATTTTCAAGTCCGGATTGCTTCTAAAATTCAAGAAATAAATCGAGAAGCGTTTTGAGTCCAAAATCGACTATAAAACGTTTTACCGTTAAAAAGTTGAAAACGTAGGATGAATAGTGAATTCTCACGTACGAACGTACGCTTCAAATTTTCAAGCTAGGACTTGAATCAAGAGTTGTAAAACATCTCAAAAATCTTGAAATAGCTCAAGTAGTGCAAATCCGAAGAGAAAACATTTTCCGAATGAAACCGTTCGTAAAAGGAATAGTAAACTAGGGTTTTCAAAAACGTTTTCAATAAAACAAAGTTCCGGAATGGATTTCCAAGCCAAGAATGATTTCAAAAGACTCGTCTCGATTCAAGGATCGATTCGACTGTAACTTGGGTAGAAAAAGGTATCAGAATCAAAAGCTCATTTTCTGATGAATAGTAACTTTGGTCGGTAAGTTCCAAAAATACCCTTATGGCTCAAGAAAGACTTTCTGAGTTCGGGAAACAAGTTCAAACGATTGGGAAACATATGTGATGAACCTCTAGGGTTCGAGTAGCAATATGAACAAGGTAGGCTCGGGTTATGAATAGTAAACTGAATCAAAGGTCAAGAATTCCCCTTTAAAACATGTCAGAACATATATGAGCACCAAGTTCATGTAAGAATGCAATGCATGATGATTCAAAAAGTTGGATCACGGTCTATAAACGCTTTACCACTGCCTTAACTTACTGTTTTCATCCAGGCCCTGTTTTGGGCTGTTACAATCACCCCTCCTTAAAGAGAATCTGTCCTCAGATTCTTCCGCTGTAACTGCAAACAACTCAGGGTGATGTTTCTGCATTTTCTCTTCTGTCTCCCAGGTTGCCTCTTCTGTCCCATGTCCCTTCCAAAGGACTTTAACCAAAGGAATCTTCCTATTCCTCAGCTCTTGAAACTTCCTGTCTAGAATCTTAGCGGGCTTCAAAACATAAGTCAGATCCGGTTCCAACGGTATCTCCTCTACCGGCACAACCTCTGTCTCATCCGAGAAACACTTGCGAAGCTGAGATACATGAAATACGTTGTGAATTCCTGTAAGACCTACAGGCAAATCCAATCTATAAGCAGTCGGTCCGACTCTCTCTAGTATCTCATACGGTCCAACATATCTCGGGTTTAACTTTCCACCTTTCCCAATTCGAGAAAACCCTTTTCTTGGCGATGCCTTCAGAAATACCTTTTCGCCCACTGCGAATTCCAAATCCCTTCTTCGTCGATCAGCGTAACTCTTCTGCCTGTCCTGGGCAGCTTTCATTCTCTGGCGAATGATCTGAATCTTCTCTGTCGCTTCTCTTATCCATTTTGCTGAATTCACTCTGATCGGTCCTTCCTCAGTACATCTCGCTTCATCCAAATCCCAGTATAACGGGGATCTACATTTTCTTCCATACAGAGCTTCATACGGAGCAGCTTTAATAGAAGCTTGATAACTATTATTGTATGCAAACTCCACAAGAGGTAAACAATCTTTCCAACTTTCCTGGAAGTCTAAAGCGCAAGCTCTTAGCATATCTTCCAAGTATTTGATCATCCTTTCTGATTGTCCATCCGTCTGAGGATGCGCTGCAGTACTGAAGTTTAACTTCGTTCCCATCAAAGTTTGAATTTCTTTCCATAAGTGCGACGTGAATTTCGGATCTCTATCCGAGACTATACTGTTCGGAACTCCATGTAGTCTAACAATCTCTTGTTGATACAGCTTTGCCAACGTGCTAACCTTATCCGTCGTCTTTACCGGCAAAAAGTGCGCTGACTTGGTCAATCGATCAATGATCACCCAGATACTATCTTGTCCTCCTCTGACTTTGGGTAATCCAGTGACAAAATCCATCGTGATTTGCTCCCACTTCCAAGTCGGAATCGGTAATGGTTGCAACTTCCCACTCGGTTTCTGGTGCTCAGCTTTAACTTTCTGGCAAGTTAAGCACATCTTGACATAGTTGGCTATGTCTCTCTTCATTCCGTTCCACCAGAAATGCATCTTAACATCTTGATACATCTTAGTGCCTCCGGGATGTATCGTGTACTTAGTCTTATGCGCTTCATCGAGAATCTCTTTCCTCAAAACAGTTGGTACGCATACTCGACCTTTGTACCTCAATATTCCATGTTCATCAACCCTGAACTTAGTCTCATCATCCTTCTCCTTAGATTCGAGACATTTCTTAATCCACTCGTCGTTCTTCTGTGCCTCCAGCACTTGTTCTTTCAAAGGTGATATCATCACAACGTTCGCAACTCGAGCTTTGGTTATCACCTCCATTCTCTCTCTTCGTTCAACCTCGGGGTTGGCAGAAATCTGTGCCAAATGAACTTTCCTGCTTAGAGCATCTGCTACAACATTCGCCTTTCCTGGATGGTACTGAATAATGCAATCGTAGTCCTCCAGAAATTCCATCCATCTCCTCTGTCGCATATTCAACTCCTTCTGAGTGAATAGATATCGCAGGCTCTTATGATCAGTAAAGATCTCAAACGTAACTCCATACAGGTAATGTCTCCATTTTCCCAGAGCAAAATTATCGCTGCTAACTCCAAATCATGTGTCGGGTAGTTGACTTCATGCGTTTTGAGTTTCCTTGATGCATACGCAATCACTTTTCCATTCTGCATCAAAACTCCTCCTAGTCCTTCTTTCGAAGCATCGGTGTAAACTGTGTATCCTTCCTTTCCTTCTGGTAACGCTAACACGGGTGCAGTTGTTAGCATCTCCTTCAATCTTTGAAAACTTTGCTCACACTTCTCAGTCCATTCAAACTTCCCTTCTTTCTTTGTCAACTTAGTGAGAGGTGTAGCTATCTTCGAGAAATCTTGGACAAACCTCCGGTAGTAACCAGCTAATCCCAGAAAACTCCTCACTTCTGAAGGATTCTTCGGTGACTTCCAATCCATGATTGTCTCGATCTTCGAGGGATCTACTTCGATTCCAGTTCCTGATATAATGTGTCCGAGAAATGTAACTCTTTCAAGCCAGAACTCACATTTACTGAACTTTGCATATAGCTTGTGATCCAGCAAAGTGCGTAACACGATTCGAAGATGTTCAGCATGTTTCTCCGGTGTCTTCGAAAATACCAAAATATCATCGATGAAGATCACTACAAACTTGTCAAGAAACGGCTTGAATATACGGTGCATCATATCCATGAATGCAGCTGGTGCGTTCGTCAAACCAAACGGCATTACCACAAACTCATAATGTCCGTATCGGCTGTTGAAAGCAGTCTTCAGAATATCTGCTTCCCTGATCTTCAACTGATAATACCCTCGTCTTAGATCTAACTTGGAGTAGACCTTCGATCCTTGTAGTATGTCGAACAGCTCTTCAATATGAGGGAGAGGATACTTATTCTTGATAGTCATCCTGTTCAGCTCCCGATAGTCAATGCATAAACGCAATGATCCATCCTTCTTCTTAACAAAAAGTACAGGCGCTCCCCACGGCGATGTGCTCGGTCGAACATATCCTGACTCAATCAACTCGTCCAATTGCTTTCTCAGTTCATCTAATTCAGCTGGAGCCATTCTATAAGGTGTCTTGGAATATGGCTCAGCTCCTGATATCGTCTCGATTGTAAACTCCAACTCTCGGTCAGGAGGTAACGAATCTAAATGCTCAGGAAACACATCTAGGAACTCGTTCACCACCTCTACTTCTTCGATCTTAAGTTGATCTTTCGGTCTATTCAGAAGATAAGCCACAAATCCACTAGCTCCTTTCTGAATCAACTTCTTAGCTTCCATCGAAGAAATCACTGATAATTTCTCAACTTTCCCTTCTGATGTCCCACTTTCATCTTCTTCCAAGATGATCTCTTTCTTGTAACAATCCAACTTAGCTCGGTACTTAGACAACCAATCCATACCAAGTATAACCTCATATCTTGTCATCGGTAACTCAATCAGATCCGTCGGGTAACAACGGGTACCAATACATATAGGGCAGCGTTTATATACTTGATCCGTAACAAGGCAAGTTCCCAAAGGAGAACTCACTTCAAATTTATATGGCAAGTATTCAAGCGGAAACTGTAAATGCGCACATAATTCAGAAGCAACAAATGAATGCGTAGCACCAGGGTCATACAAGACCTTAACTGGCGTGTTAAGAATGTGCACAATACCTTCCACAACAGACGAAGGATCAACCTCCTCCTTACCATCCAAAGCATAAGCTCTGCCTCTGACCACCGGTTTGTTCGTCGTACCCACCACTGCTTTTCCTTTATCCTGGACCCCAAATCTCCTGATCTTGTGCGGGCAACTATCCATCTGGTGCTCAGGGGAACCACACGCGAAACACTGTCCAGTTTTCTTGCGACAGTTCTCCTCAGTGTGTCCCGTTCGGCGACAGTATCGGCAAACAATTTCCTCTGGACCTGGCTGAGGTGCTCTCTGCTGTTGTGGCGCCCTCTGGTACTGCTGTGGCGCTTTCTGCTTCTGTGCTTGCTGTTTTGGTGGAGCATTCTGCTGCTGACGCTGTGGTGTTACCATTGGCCTCTTTCCCGTTCCTTGGGGAAAAGATCCGGAAGGTCGCTTATTACATTTATAAGGCTTAGGGTTAGAAGGTCCTTGACGTGCAGTAGTTATCTTGATCTCCTTGTGTGCAGCCTCAACCCTTAGCGCTCTATCAACAGCCTGGTTGTAGGTCTCAATAACCAAAGAAGCAAGTGCCAACCGAAGTTCGGGCTTCAGTCCATCAATAAACCTTTTCGTCTTGCGACGCTCATCAGTCAGAATATGAGGCGCATACTTGATCAGCCTCACAAACCTAGCTTCATACTCCATCACATTCATAGTTCCCTGAACCAGACTCATAAACTCAGCCTCCCGTGCATCACGAGTCACTTGAGGCGTATACTTCTGCTGAAACTCTCTGATAAACTCATCCCAACTTCCTTCAACGTTATTCTCAATCCACATATGCTGAACGTGCTTCCACCAATTGTATGCAGCTCCTTCCATAAGAAAAGTAGCATACCGAACTCGTTCACGATCCTCTGGGTAGATCTCCATAGCCTCGAAAATTTTCTCAAGACTGGTAATCCAATTCTCAGCCTTTATGTCGTTCGGTTCTCCATAGAACTTAGGCGGATTCATCCTCAGAAACTTCTCCAATGACCTTTCATTAGGAGGATTATCTCTCGGTGCACAAGCCCTCATAAATTGTCGTAGCACATCCCTTAATTCCGGAGTTCTTTCTCTTTCAGGGGGTGGCGTGACATCTCTTTGGGGTGGCAGTGGTGGTACACGATTCCGGGGTGCTCTTCTCGGTGGCATATTGTTACTGAATTCATAAGCATTCAGATACATATATTCGATGCATGACATATAATGATTCACAGAATCCGTAACCACGTATTCACATTCTCACGTAGTCACACATAAGTATGAGAACAACACATTCCCATAACAACATGTCAGCAAAGATTCAAGATCTCCAAACATATCATATAATCAGAAACAATTGTCAGATAACATGTAAACGAGAACAGAAGCTCGGGCAACATATCAACATATCAGAAACATGTATAACATATCCCAAAACATGATCAACATGTAAAACGGGAACAGAACGTGTACTGTCATATCAACAAGAACTGTAACATGATCAACATATCCAGAAGCGTATCAACATAACAAGAAGAATAGCATGCTAACAATAAATGAAATGGCATGATCCTATCAACGGTCCTAATGGTATCTTGAAGCAACTCTAAGACTCATGCAATGACAGTTATGGAAAGCAGTAAACAGATATTCAACATAAAGCCGAAAGTGTTATAACTATGCAAGGTTTGGTAAAATTTACTACAGGCCACATGTTAACAGTATTAATTCAAAATGGGGAGGACCCGATACTATCGAGTTGACTCCCTTACAGGCCTTACCAATCCGTCCAACCCTGCTGAAAATAACCTAGTAGGTACCAAGTCATCTGAACCGTCATCCGTGGTGCCAAAAGTCGGGGATCATCTACCAGAGCTATACATCCCCTCATCCAAAAGTCAGTCCTGAACTGTCCCGGCTATACGTCCGCCATCCATAGATAGATATATATGCATCAGTACTATATACAGAAATCTCCCATCAGCAATCAACCCTGATAACTGTGGTCCAAAGAACCCCTGGTGGTGTCATCAGAAACAGCAACGACCTCACCCTGTCCGTGTCCTGCTGGATCATCTCCGCCATCATCATCATCATCAGATCCTCCATCGCCTCCATCAGACTGATCCTGCATAGGCTCGGGCTCCTGTGAAGCCTGACTGACATCCTGACCCTCGACCTCCTCAACTGCCTGCTCATCGGATAAGTGATAGGTATCATACAGGCGAGCTCTCACACGGGCACGGTAGTGCTGGTGACGCTCCATAGAGGTGTCGCGATCAATAGTCATCTGCATAAGATCTGCCTCCAGCTCAGCAATACGAGCAGCCCTCTGATCAGCAATATGAGTCATCTCTGCAGCATGCTCACGAGCGATGTCCCTGTCAATCTGGTACTGCAGTGACTGATCCTGATGGCGCATAGACTCCAACCTGACCTCACGGGTCCTCTGATACTCCTGAAAGTAACCATCTCTCTCAGACTCGAGATAGTGCAAAACTCTGTTAGGATAGGAATACCCAGGTCTGCCACTGTTCCTAGACCTACGCCAGGTGTAGAAACGAGTGCCTCCACGGCGAGAAACTGCCACAGTACGCGGGGCCTCAAACTGCTCAAAGAAAGCCTCATCCATCTGCTGATTAGGATCCTGGTGTGGCTGAACTGCCATAGCTATACAGAAGATACCACAGATATGAAATCCAGATAACAGAACCATGCAATTCCCAAATATCCTGTCTCGATGCAATATGAGAATGATCCTGGATGCAATGCGTGAACAATCCATGATGCAACATGAGAGCAATCTAGGTTAAGTCTCTTCTTACTTAACCCGATGCTCTGATACCACCTCAGGCTGTAACGCCCCCACCCGTACCAGAACAAGAGGAGAGCGGCGTCTCAACCCCCGCACTGAAGCACCCCTCAAGTAATGGTGTGAGCCATCACTCAAGAAATACTCCAGCGAACGGCTGTCTATCAGAACTATACATGTACAACGATGTGGCTATGCAGCGGAAAATCAGAGTATTTTAAAACTTTTCAAAACATGTGCGTGATGGCATGTAACAAGCAAGAACATATTGATCGTGTAAGAGAGACTCGGCATATCAGAACATATAACAGATTCACATATAAGTACCGATCCAACAGAGTTCAAAATATCGGTAACAGAGTAGCAGAAAGAGTATAACAAAGATACTCAAGTATTCAGAAACATATACAGAAACATTAAGTGATGCAGCCATAAAACATATGCAGGACACAAAAGGAAGTAATACTAAGTCCTGACAGAAACAAAAATGACAATCTAGAGCTTCAAGATACCTCTAGACTGCGGCTGCAAGACCTGAAACCACGAGGCAAGAAAACGGGAGAGGTATTAGTCAAAAGGACTAAGTGAGGGAATACTTTAAAGAAAGTACTGAATTAAAGAACTTGAAGTAAAGTTCGAAACTGTTAAATGCAATGCTTTGAAGAAGAACTTGAAACAAGTTCGATTGATAAAACTCTTTGAATGCGATGCTGTAAAAGAATGCACGTTATAAAACATTTTCATGAATGCTATCACACGCGCACACATATGCTGTTGATGGTTCATAGTTCTTTCATAAAACGGGATAAGGGTAAAGTGAACTTTTCCAGATATGAACCATCCTTTATGAAACAGAATTTTGCCCGCAAGCTAGGCTCCTCCATCCTTACTCCAGAAAACATGATTTGGTTGAGCATCGGACCAGGATCAACAATAATTCCACGTATAGTAGAGTATCGGACCAGGATCAACAATAACCCCACATAAAGTAGAGCATTGGACCAAGGTCAACAACAACTCCATACACAGTAGACTATTGGACCAAGGTCAACAACAACTCTTACCAACACATACAAACATGCACGATCCTCCACCGGTTGTCACTTCGGGTAGCTAGCCCTAGGCGACCTGTAAACATGTAATGGGAACAGATTTGCTGTCCGTTCCCAGACAGATTGTCCTGACTTAACAAACCTCCTGTTAAAAGTCGGTGTCAATTGTCTAAGTGTGGCGGCCGGTATTGGTGATGTCGTTGGCGCTCACCTCCCGAGCATCACCTCCACACATAACCGCCGGGCCCAAACTGTAAACTGTATGCTTGCATTTAAGATTAGCAGTGACCAGAGTAACACTCCAGTATGCTATCTATAACATGTGAAACTGTAACTGTAACATATGATGCTGTCTGTAAAACATATGATTCTGTCTGAAAACATGTGAAACTGTCTGTAAACTGTACTTTGAAAACATATGCAAAACATGTAACTGTCTTTGAACAAGAATGCAGAACTTTGGAAAACATGTACTGTAGATCAAGGTATACTATTAAAGTATGAATGATCCTTTCAAGAGAATGTCCCGATAAAAGGGATAGTTCAAAACAAGGTTTAGCTTTGAATTTCAAAACATATGATACGATAGTATAATCGTGGTTCCAGTTGGAAAACATTTATAACTTCACCTCACCTATCAGTAACAAAGGTAGGTAGACAGATTATGCGGTGCCCTGGGGATCCCAGTGCTCAACTTTAACTCCTGTAGGTGGTGTACTAGAGTGAGCTTAACAACTAAGACCCACTACTAACCAAGATGCATATGAAATGCAAGAAACAAATGAACAAGGAACATGTAAAGAACATGTAACACAAGAGAGTAATACCATTTAAGGTATTCAAGAAAGGTAACACACAAAGGAATACATCAAAGTGAGTTACTCTTAACGTTAGACTATGATCTTACTATAACCGAGTAAGCTTTAGTCAAATTATGAATCCTATCGCAAACCTTAAGTTAAGAAACAAGTCCACGAAAGAAAACACATTTTGAAAACACATTTTAGACCCTGGATATGGAAACCCTAGGTGCAAATGTCTATAGAGAAAGCACAAGTTTTAATTCATTTATACTATTCAAAAGCACTATTTAAAAGTACTATTCCAGATTACTATTCACAATTACTATTCATAGGTTACTATTCACATGTCGGGTCAAAGGGTCGGGTCAAACCCTTACTATACACACACCCACACACACACGGTACACACACACACCATGCACGAATACACACACACACACACGGCATGCACACACACACACACCCTAATCAAATTATGATCTTGATTATAACCTATAGTTTCAAGTTCATGTTAATATAATCAAATGTGATCTAGGTTAAAGGTATAACCTATAGTTAAGAGATCCAATTAACGCATAAGATCAAGTTATGAAACACTATTCTATCTTAGGTTATAACATGTGACACTATTAAAGTGTACAACATGATCAAGGCACTAATCCATTAATCCAAATCATATCATAAACTCAATTCATAATTCAAGAGTCATATAACAATGTGACAACATGTCACAACATATATCATATCATATCATAAACCTTTAGGCATGTAACATGTAACAATTTAATTCCAATATCAACATGTAACAAGTTGTGACATAATAAATTGTAAATCACTATTCCATTAGCAAACATGCATGAACATAATTCAAATTCCATAATCATGCATCAATTCTCATAATATAACAATCATATCACATGATCATAGCATATACTAGAGCAATTCATAACATGTTCAAGCATATACTAAACAATTAAAACATATAAACAACTACACAAGCATATCATAAAAACTATATAATAAATGCATAAAATAAAATCCTATATGGCTTAGGGAAGACCCTAAGACCCAACCTAAACATAATATAAACATACCATAACATAAAAACATAAACTAAACTAACATAACATAAAACAAAACAAACTAACCTAGCTACCAAAGGGGGGAAGCCGACGGCAATGAGGGGGAGAGGGAGAGAAAGAAAGGGTGTTGTTAACACAACTTTGAGCAAGGATTCAAATGCCTCTTGGCCTCTATTTATAGTTGAAGAGAAGCCCCTCACCTTGGAAATAAAATGTGGAGAAGGGTAGGAGAGCAAAATTTGGATAGATTCTCTTGGAAGCTTTAGGCATGTTGAAGCTAAAATGGGACTGCTGGGGGTATTTCTGTAATTTCGTCCCCCAAGACTCAAGGATAAGTGGCTGGAAGTTTAACCATTCCGACGGCAAGAAAATTAGCTTCGAAACGCATATTCATTCGTCGAAATCGGATTTACCGTTTGAAAGATACATTCGTTTTAGTGAATAAAAGTTTTGAGCTCGAAACTCGACATGAGTGAAAAACGACTTTCTAGAATGATTTTCAAGTCCGGATTGCTTCTAAAATTCAAGAAATAAATCGAGAAGCGTTTTGAGTCCAAAATCGACTATAAAACGTTTTACCGTTAAAAAGTTGAAAACGTAGGATGAATAGTGAATTCTCACGTACGAACGTACGCTTCAAATTTTCAAGCTAGGACTTGAATCAAGAGTTGTAAAACATCTCAAAAATCTTGAAATAGCTCAAGTAGTGCAAATCCGAAGAGAAAACAATTTCCGAATGAAACCGTTCGTAAAAGGAATAGTAAACTAGGGTTTTCAAAAACGTTTTCAATAAAACAAAGTTCCGGAATGGATTTCCAAGCCAAGAATGATTTCAAAAGACTCGTCTCGATTCAAGGATCGATTCGACTGTAACTTGGGTAGAAAAAGGTATCATAATCAAAAGCTCATTTTCTGATGAATAGTAACTTTGGTCGGTAAGTTCCAAAAATACCCTTATGGCTCAAGAAAGACTTTCTGAGTTCGGGAAACAAGTTCAAACGATTGGGAAACATATGTGATGAACCTCTAGGGTTCGAGTAGCAATATGAACAAGGTAGGCTCGGGTTATGAATAGTAAACTGAATCAAAGGTCAAGAATTCCCCTTTAAAACATGTCAGAACATATACGAGCACCAAGTTCATGTAAGAATGCAATGCATGATGATTCAAAAAGTTGGATCACGGTCTATAAACGCTTTACCACTGCCTTAACTTACTGTTTTCATCCAGGCCCTGTTTTGGGCTGTTACAAAATCCATGCTTAATCATCAAGAATCATTCATATCAAACCCATAAATGAACTCATGCTCCAAGCTTATAACCTTCCCAATATATGCATCAAATCCAAGTTATAACCATATAATCATGCTTTCCACAACTCAAACATAATTTACTAAGCTCAACACATAACCCTAGCTCCCATATATGTTCATGAATTTCCCCAACTAAAAGCTCATACCTTGAATAAATGAAAAGAAGGAGAAGAGATGATGTTGTGATGATGATGATGCTTCAATGCATGCAATTTTCCCTTGAATTCAAGCTCAAATGATGAAATCCTCTTCTTTCTTCTTGGGGTTTTAGAATCGGTAAAAAGAAAGGAAGCAAGAGTGTAATGCTAGAATGAAATGAGCTCATGGAAGAGATATATGCTAGATATTAAAGACTAAGCACAATTTGCAATTTAATCCCTCCAAAACATTAGTCATGCAATCAAGTTCAATCCCATGGAAATTGATCAATTAAGTCCAAAACTATTTCATGCAATTAAGTCCTCAAATTAATAAAATGACCACTTTAGGACAATTATGCAATTAAACAATTAAGTCATATTTGGAAATTAATTCACATATTGCATAATTGAAAATTGGGGCGTTACAACTTATATGTGTAATTTAGTGTGTTTTGGGCTTGTGGTTGGGTTGGTGCCGTGTTTTTCTCCCTTTTTTCTCTATCCTGCCCGCCATGGCTGTTTCCTTGAGGTTTGGAGACGAAGGGGAGACACGCCCGTGTCTCCCCCACAGGCCATTTTCAGACACGGCCGTGTCTGGCCGTCTTGGGCCGCCTGTACTGCGACATGGCCGTGTCTCAGTTTAGGCTTTGAGGGAGACACGGTCGTGTCTCCCTTGTTTCATGGGGAGTCTGTACTGAGATACCCCCGTGTCTCAGTTTGTTCTTGGAGGGAGACACCCCCGTGTCTCCCCCTTTTTGTGTGTATATGTGCTACATTTCGCTCTGTATGTTTGTTATACGGTTTTATCCCTCCCCAAGCACGATCCTAACTTGATTTATGATATGTTATGCATATGAATTGATAAGATATGATCCGTTTCATGATTTCATGGTATGCCTTTAATGTTTAAATACATTATGCGCTCATATATGAATAAGTGTTACCTTATGCATTTCATTTGTATGTGTTTGCATTAATTGTGCACATGAACATCTTTTAGGATGTTCTATAATTGTGTTAGGTTATGTTATGTCTTTCCATGATATTGGTTTGCATATGATCTTTGCCTAAGTGTTTGCATTCCTTAAGTGCTTATGCATACGCCTTGCGTCTCTGCGGTTCATTCTTGAGATTGAGTTCCGTGTTTTGTCTTCAGTTTCTCCAGGTGCACCCGAGGTGGTGCTTTGTTAGCCATGTGGTTGTTGCGCCCCCAAATATGCTACAACCCCGCACCATCGCACTTCCCAGGCGGATGTGAGACCTAGCACCTGAGAGGCACGCCGGCGAACGGACGATGCTATACAATATCAGAGTAAGAAAACGTGGCAGCAGAATTTGAAACATTGAAAACAACAGCTTATGTTTGGGGTAGCAAATAAAAGAATTTGGAATAATTTGAAACTCATGAAAACTTAGAAGCAGTACCATAGGGTTAAAGTTGTTCATGATCTAAGAGTATGATATTGGAGTAATATAATAACTATACAAGATTATAGTCTATCTTGGCTTAGTTAATAAACCTGATCTAATATGCACAAGATAATGGGCTCTCTATTCTTCAAAATACCAGCTAATGAGCGATGGCAATACCTGAAATCATGAATTTGAAAAGAGCGAGGGGTTAGTCAAAGTGACTAAGTGAGGGGTGGTTGAGTGATGCTATAAAACTTTAGGATTTTTACCAAGAAACTTTTATTCCAAAAGGATCTTTAATAGTAATCGAATAAGAATGAAGTAATAATTTTGAGAGTAATGTGAAATCAGCATCCATGGTGGGATTAACCAAGAAACTCCTTGGTTAATACCTGATAATAGGAAAATACTTAAAACAATATTAATATTGGGTTCATATTTATTTGAAGATAAAGGGGTAGGGGGATTATGTGCTATACTTTTTAAGAAAAATATGAACCCTTTTGTGAAACAATATGGTGCCCGCAAGCTAGACGTTCTCCAACCTTAATTCCTTAAAAACCAAGAATATTCGTAACGACATTGATCAAGATGTCGTTACTTAATAAAAAGAAATACAACGATACCATCCTTCTTCCTCCGGTGTCACCTCAGGGAGCTACCCCTAGTGACGATATACATGAACTTGGGACGGACGTACCTTTTCCCGTCACTTGATGTGGAATAACTAACCTCCAGTTAGACCGCCACCAAGATCTAGTCGGTGGCTGGTATAATAGTAGACCTCGGCCCATGCCTCCCGGACTACTACTTCTACCAAGACCACCGGGCCCACAATAAGAAAATATATTTTGCTTGCATTTAACGATACCCGATAAATGGTAACATAGTACCGAGATAATTTAGCAGGAGATACTTTTAATTGTTTATGACAAGATGTTATGAATACTTTAAAATAGTTGATTGTGTATACTGGAACAATATAAGCTGATATCAACGTATTTTCAAAAGGGCAGTATCATTTATAAAAGAATAAAAATTGAATGGTATTATGGTAGGTCATAAAATGTTTCATGTATATATATATATATATATACTCATGATCCTAGTTGAAAACGTTTAACCTCACCTACAGTAACCAGGTATTATGTAATAATACCGGAGTCCTAGTCCGTACAGATCTTCACCTATGAGTGGTGATCAACTATAAGTTTCTATTTCGTAACCAAAACTGCTCACATAGATAAGTTATCATAAAACATGTCATAATCATGGAATGAGATCACATAATAATACTCTAATAAATACAACTTTAACATTCAAACAAAACTTATAAAACAAGCGGTTATTAAATTATGAATCTTAGTAAACTTTTATATTATAAAATAAATTCATAAATTTTAATAAGGAAATCTTATTTATTTTATTCATATAATATTTACACCTAAAAGGGTAATATGTTAGAAAAATCCGGTAAACTTTAATTTTTACCCGGTAAACCCTTATTTTCACCGTTTAAGTGAATTTCTTTAATTAATTAGGTTTTATGAAATCTTTAACTAATTAAATATTTATTAATCACATCATGATCCTATTTATAAGATTTGAAATGAAATTTAGGATTTAATTTGACAATGTAGGTTATATTTGGAAAATGTTTCACAATTATCGATTTTTGGAAAATTCGGATAAAATCCTTATTTAAAAAATTCCAAAACTAATTTTATAATTAATTTAATATAAATTTCGAAATTATCAGAATATGGGTTGACCAAAAAGTCAAAATTACTATTGAAAACATTTACTATTCAACTTCTTATGAATTAAACACTTTATAACATAAAATCAAATTCACACACACACACACTAGTCACACGCCACACACAAACACACACACATGTCCAAGAACATTAAGAACATGTTCTTAGCTCCATTTGAATATTCAAAGAGGGTGTGTAACATGCTTGATCATATTCATATTTATAACATAGAATTTGAAGCATAATATAGCAAGATATACAAGTTTTCTATGAAAAATAATTCTAAATAAATTATTCTAGGCATGAATTTAATCAAACAAGATCATGAATACTTAAACATATGAAAATACAATATCATATCATAATTCATGCATTTAATTAAATAAAATTCACATATATTATCATATTTTTCCTAAACTAGCATAAATAGCATATATTTCATCAAATAAATTCCTAAAGCATAATTTAATTAAATATAAGCATGCTACTATTATTATTATACTAAGAACATAATATAAAGCATGAAATAATAAAATAAAACACATCTGAGCCTAGGGAGAGAGAGGAGTGATGTGAGAGGGAGAGAGATGGAGTGAATTTTGTGTAGTCTTGGAAATGAGCTTGGAGGGGTATTTATACTTGGGATTTAGGGGCTTATGTTGCAATTCCTAAGAGTTTTGGGGAGATGTGGATGCTTCATAACCTAAACAAATGCTTGGTAGCTATGTAGGAAATGTGGTTGTCTCACATTTTAAACAAATGCCTGGAAGCTATATAAGAAATGTGGGTGAATTATATTCATTTATTTAAACTTTCTAGAAGGCCTATGTTGTCATGGATGATGTCATGTTGAATAAAAATAAATATAAAATGATATAAAATTTATTCAAGAGTCGAGAGGTGAAAACTTGAAGTAGTAAATTAATGAAAGAACGAGTGAAAAATAAGCCTCGTTATGATTATAAATATGAAATATTTAGTGTTTTCGTTTATAAATTATGAACGTTAAAGATGATGAAAATCATGAGAAAATTATATAAACGAAGATATGATGAAGTTTAAAGGTTGGAAAATTTATGATGGTTTAGAGAAAAATTCAAGAAACGTTTTAAGTATAATTTTGAATATTGAATGAAAGCTAATTATTTAAAATAAAATGATAATTTTTAAAAAGGAACATGTTTATAAAATATGCTATGGTTGGAATCAAGTTTTGGTAAATGTATGAAAATTCATAAAATAATTCAAGGATCGTTTTGACTATAATATTGAATATCAAAAAGTGTACAGATAAAAAGTTGTTTACGCTAAAATAGTAACTAGGGTTTTGAAGTGATTTTCGATTCTACTTGAGTTAGAATAGGAATTAGGGTTTGTGGATGATATCAAAATTCTCGAAATGATTCAAGGATTCATTTGACTATAATATTTGATAGGAAAAAGTGTTCCGAGAATTTCTTAATTGTATGGAATGAATAGTGATCAAGGGACCTAATGGTAATTTTGATCAATAATTTTTGTAAAGAGTTTTGGGTCATGGAAAGCATATGTAAGTGATAGAAAAATATAAGTTTCATGCCTCTAAGGTTCTACGAATGAGATAAGAGGATATCATTTAGTGGATAAACAATGACATGGGGATAAAATCGTAACTCTGATGTTAAATTTTCGAAAATGATTTTAAAACAAGAGATGTGAGTTAAGGTATTCAAGAAATACATATTTGAGTTTTTAGTATTCTATTGAGGGAATGGAGGCTCGGAAATAAATAGTAATATGGGGTTTTAGTTGAGATCTCTCCCAAAGTCACATAATAGCACGTAAGAACAACTTAAAACACATGGAAATGTGATGCATGAAGAACATTTGACGGATCATAGTCTATAAAAGCTTTCACTTTCTTTCAAGGCTTACCAATTCCTTACAGTGGTAGTATGTAATTAGTGCTTAATTTGCTTCAATTTTCCCCCCATATTTGACTAGAAATCTACTTAATTATGCTTAAATATGGCATTACAGGTCTAATTATGCTGGAATGAAGTACATTGCAAAATCTAGGTCAAAAGAAGTTACAAGTGCAGAAAAAGGCCTGAGCTATGACCTTCAAGCCATGATCATCCCTTAAGTCAAGGGTGACGTAGCAGATACCTCACCAAAGTCAACTGTTGCGGCTGACTTTCTATTTTTGGCAACTTCAGCTTCTTGCAGCAGCTTTACATAGCATTTTGCGTCTCAAGAAGTGTAATCATCATATTTAGGAATTCTAAAGAATATTTACCTTGAAGTGTGTGCCAAAGATGAGCTTATCAACCATATAAGCAAGGTTTATGAGAGAGCAAAGGACATTTAGCCTTTCCCTTGAAGAAGCAAGCACGTAGCAGCTGGAGAAGCAGTAAAAATCGTCCTCTTCCCTGTTATGATCAGCAAGCCTTTCTTTCCCTTTTCCTTCTCTTTTTAGTTAAAATTTATACTAGTTTATGAATGCACTTGTGTAGATAAGCTTAGCCTACTTAAATTCAGTTCTAAAACAGTTTATTATCTGATCTTTTTGTAAGAATGTACAACAGCTAAGTCTACTTTATCCTAGTGAAGTTGTTTATTTGATTCATGCTTTGGATTTGTGAGATCTAAATGAGTTTATGCAGCTTTAATCTCTTGGTATATGCATGTATCTTGAACGTATGGCCGTTCCCGCCCCTGCCTTAGTGTAGTTTCGTGCTTTGTTCGAGTATTGTTATTTCGTAACTTCCTTTGCATATCTAAGTATTATTGCATTGTTTTACTTGCATAATTTCATGCAATTGAACTCATTTAGTGAATATAAGTGTTACATGACTTAATTGATCTTAATTGCACATAAGAACATGATCACGCCTTAGCTTATTGTCTTATATATTGTTCCATAACATTCATGCCATTCCATATCAATGTCGTGCGTCGTAATTGGTATCATTATTGAGTCTCCTCTCACGAGTACACATTGTTTCCTTTCTTGTCCAGTTCTTCTCCAGGGCGGAGACCATCGATCGAGTGAACACTTTCTTGTACGTTGTCTTGTTCCGTCGCTGGTCAGGTGAGGGTGTTTTCGTTCTAGCTACCTATCGAATCTAAAACCTGCATGAATGATATTGGGCCTAAAAACCATATTTATATTTATATTGTTTTCATGTGTGTAATCGAGTAAACCTTTATTAAACTGAACCTATTGTTATTGTTTTTGTTACTCACTACCGTTCCTGTTTTGGCGAGATACTGTACTGCACACTGATTGAGGGCCCTGAGACTTGTCTATTGAGCGAGCCGGGGAGGTATCGGGCCGACGGTAACCTCTTGCACAGTCTCACACTATTGGGATGACCCCTGAATCCACTAGGAGATTAGTGGAGGAAGGAGTTTCGGGCAGGGGAGTCAAGTTCCTGATGCTCACACTGACTGGATGGCAAGGGCTAGCTACCCGAACCATCATGGAGGGAAAAGGAGATCTTAGGGGAGTCCGGCACCACGGGTGGCCCAGGATTATTGTCGTGATTGATTGCACTGATTGACTGTACTGAGTGTGAACACTATTACACTATTGCACGGTATAATAACGATTGAATTGCATGATCACCTTTAAATAACTGAAACTTAATCATTGTACACTGTCGGAGTTTGGTTGGAGATTGTGCATGCTCACTCGCCGAGCTACTCATAGCCTGAAATTGTAACTAAGAGTCTAAAGTGATAGTTGTAAAGTCCGAACATAGCTTAAGTGATTTCTTGCCCTCACGAGAACTACTTTAACTAAAACATTGCTCGGGATTTACAACTTGCATGTGCATGTTTCTATATATATGTATACCTCCTGCTCACTCAGTCTTCTAGAGACTAATCCCTTTTTTCCCCTTTTCTTCCAGGTTCCTTACAGGTGGTTGCTAGGCGGGATTGAGTCTTTTGTCTTTGTTTGAGTCCTGCACGTGTACACCCACTGCATATTGTATTTACTTATTGAATTGATTTAATTACTGAATTGTATTGAACTCAGGACAGGTTTCTAAGGCTTTAGTTGAACTCGTTCTATGTTATTGCATTGAATTGATTCGGGTCAGGTTAGGATAGGTGTATCTTTTAGTGGACCCCTTATTTACTTTTCTATGGAGTTGCATTTATTTCTCATGGATATTGCAAATGTCATTGCCTTGCTTCCGCCTTTCGTTTAATTTGAATTGTGATGGGGTTAGATTCCGCCTAGCTAGGATAGTCTTTTATTATTTTCCGTTCGCTGTGAGTTTAGTTCATATATGGATTAGCCATTTCATATGCAGACCGAATTCATAGTGCGGGGGATGTGGTGCTCTCATCGCGAGTGCTACATGATACTTGTTGTATTTGACTACACAAATACTTGATCCGTAATTGTCATGTAAATGTGCCTAAGAGTTACACATCATTGAAGGCTTACCTCCATGTTTGCTTGATAGCGATGAGATGCATATATAATGACTTAGACATTCCAAGCTTCTTGAGTTTGTTGGTTAGGATCAGTATCCTTTTCATGATTAATGCTATCACGAGGTTAAATCTTAGGATCGTATCTTTAAGACTGCTTTTGTGATAAGAAGATGATTAGTGAGTGTTTCATAATCATTGTAAAACTAAGAAAGGATCAAGTGTGTAGAGCTTGTTACCACTATAGCCGATCTATCAATGAATTAAAGTTGAATATTGCACCAATGATCGAATCAATGGCATGAATTATAAGAACAACTTGGCTAGGATAACCTATCTCTAAATCAATTAATTTCAGCCACTAAATATCAGCTTTCTTTACTTGATATCTTTCATTTTAGCATCTTCAATTTGTAGTTTGGTAATTACTCAAACCTCCCCCCCCCCCCCCTTGTTGTGAACCGTTCTTGTGGATTGTTTACTTGGTTTGTGTGAAATATAAGAATTGCTAGTCCTTTGGGTTCGACCCTTTGCTGCTATACTCTATTTGTAGTGTATTGGGAGGTGAAGGTTTTATTTGGTGGATTCGGAAACCATCACCGTGTTGATTTCGGGGTGGATCACTCATTGTGTTATGGCTCTGTCGGTGTAAGGTGAGGTTAGGTTATAGTTAAACCCTAATGAAATGTGCTCGTTTTCTATGCATGCGAACTATAACCTTAAGTATATGTAAATATGTGCGAGATATGTAGTTTGATGAATTTATCATACGTTTGCAAAAATGATACGTTATGTACAAGCCTATGTATGCTTGTTATAAATTGATTTGATTTGGTTCGATTTGTTATGTTTTGCAACATCAAACCACGCTTCAAACCGTATGCCTCTTATGAGTCAGGAGATACGAGTTGCGGATTTGACACGGAGAGGTATGAATAGCGTGGTTATTGCAAGGTAAGGTTTGGTACGTAAGTTAGAGATTGGTAATGATAAGTAGCCGGTTAAGTTATTCTATAATGTAAAGATTCGAGTTTGTATGATGGGCCCCGGAGACTGTGGGTTAGGAATCCCGGGACGGCATCAGGCCGTCGGGCTTGCCCTAGACATAGTCTCCAAGCTTGATCAGATAACTCTTGAACTCACCAGGAAGTTTAGTGGGGGATGGAGATCCTGAGGTTTTGGAGTAGCTTGCACTCCCCTCACCCGTAATGGATGGTTAGGGTCGCGCAACCCTTCCATCACCGAAGAAGGAGGTTTGATAAGTAAGTTTGATTAGTTTGTTTTGCTTTGTTATAATTTAATTCGCATGAGGAGCCCAGGAGGGGATTTGATACTCGTACCCGCCGAGTTATGTATGAATGCTCTGTTAAAGTTCGTGAAACGGAGATAGACTCCTAATTAAGATAAAATATGGATCTTTTGAAAATATATGTTAAGATATGAAATGACTTGATAAGATTTGGTATAGTTTGTTATGTTTGATACGTAAGAGTTTGTTAAGTTAAGTTTTGTTCTTTTTTTATAAGTAACCCCTATACGTATGTATCACGGGCAAAGGTTTTGGTGTGCAAAAACTATCCCTGAGTTCACGAACATTATAATTTGAATGTGCTTTGCTCCTTATATATATGTAGTGTGTGTAGGTAGCCCCTCACTCAGTCAGTGTGACTGACCCCTCCCCATTGTTTTTAGTGTGTAGGTGTTGCGTGGAGTTCGAGCTAGGCGACGTGTGTCGAGTCCTTGGAGTCTGTTGTGTCTTTTATTTCGTTCGGGTCTGTTGCATTTCATATGAATTGGATTTTGTATAAGTACGAGTGTATGATTATATTTGTATCATTATTTTATGTATTCGATCGGGACAGGCATCTAGGAAACAGTTCAAACCCGTTTGCTTTTATGATTTATGTTTATATTCGGGATTAGGTATCTATGATAGTTAAACCCGTCATGTAGCACCCGAGCACAAGGTACCACATCCCACGCACCGAGACCCGACCCGAATATGAAATGGACAATCCATACCCGAGCTAGATCACGGCGGACGGGGACATACACACTCGCTAAGCTAGGCGGGAGCTAACTTTCGCAACCAAAGAAACAATAAAATAGAAATATCACGAATGTGGAAGCAATGTACATACATATATAACAAGATAAGCAAAGAGCAACGGGTTCAACTAGCATAGATACCTAATCCCGAAATTCAATAAAATCATAAACATCAATTCCTGGTTCTTTCTATTCCTGTAAGCTTACCCTGAATTCACGATAATAGTAACGATCAATACAAATCATACATCTCCATAGCTTAAACAAATCATGAATCAATATGCACATGGACTGACTCTGACCTAACCGAAAACTTAAAAGACTTGACTTCCCGCCTAGCATTCCAAACCTGCAAGAACACTAAAAATAATTCGGGTTCAGTCTATACGAGACTGGTGGGTATAAAATGAGGCATAAATAGCATATACAACAATATGTAACATTCACATGCAAGTTATAATCCCAAATGAGATTTTAAAACATTTCCCAAGTGGGTAAAATAAAGAAGTCATCAAAAGGGATTATAACGTTCATTTTCATTAGGTCGTTTGTGGCCCGGCGAATGGGCTTGCATTATCTCCAACCAACACCTCGTGTAGTTCATTAAACATTCTTTCTTTCTTTCTTTCTTTCATGCATTACATTCTTTGGTGCACATTCATGAACATTTACACCTTCTCCCTCCGGTTGATGGCCGGGTGATCGGCCCGAACCATCCATTCATTGACCAAAAGGGGAACATGACTCCCCAGATGGCACTCAGCGTCCATTCCTCGCTAACTCCTAACGAGGTCCGGTTACGCCGTTCATCGGTGGGACTAGTATAAGGGTTCACCGTCAGCCCATGCCTCCTCGGGTCACCACTCACACCAAGTCCCTGGGCCCCATTCTGTGCATAGCATTCATTCTTTTCTCGCCAAAACATTTGGTAGATTCATAAAAGAAAGGCTTTACTTTTAAAATCATTGACCCTTGAAAACGACTCTATATACATATATATTTTTGGCTGAAATCTTTACACATTGGGAGTATATAGGGCCATCTATCTAAATAGTAGAGAAACCCACCTGTACGCCTCTTACCGAACAACACCAAGAAGACAAGAAGACTTGAAAGTGACCTAAGAACCCCGACATCTCCTCCCTGGAGAAAACTGTGCAAAAGAAAAAGTAACGTGTTCGTGAGACTCAAGACACCAAATGAACCATATATGATGCACGGCAATGAAATGATCATGATATGAGTGTACAAACGATCATATTATGTAATGAACACGTTCATGTGCGCGATTAATGCACTTAAATCATATAAACAAGCCATTCCTTTGATATAACAAACGTTCATATTCATTCAAGTTCAATCTTTATACATTTCATATTAATTTAATCTAAGAATTTCATATAATAATCATAACATGTACTATTTCACGTTTACAATTAGAAAATGGTAAATAGAAACATTCAAGTCATAATCGGAAATTAAACAACATGAAGTAGATAACAATTAAATTCTAAAGTTTAAGTAAATTGACCAATACTTAATATATATAATATATATATATATATATATATATATATATATATATATACATAATAGCCATGCATAATATTACATAAATATATACATATACGTACTCACATGCATGAGTATATATATAATATGCATACTACACAATATAATACCTATATATATATATAAATACTCACACATGCATACAATTATATATCTAGACATGCACGTACACTCACTCATGCATAGAGCACATGCACAACACACAATACATGCACAAACAAATCAATAAAAGCAACAGTTCAAACTGCAGCGAAGGCAACAACTCGAAACTCCATCCAAAGGAGGTCGCGGTCGTGACTAAATTCCAGTTCAAAATGGGTCGCGGTCGCGACCACATTCTTCTCCAGCAAGTGCCACTGTTCATCCCGAAACATAGCCAAATTTGGGTCGCGGCCGCGACTGCGCGCAGCAGTCGCGAATTTGCAGCAGCAGCACCCCTGTTTCTTGTCCTCAAACTCAACAGCCACAGCAGCATGAAAGGGAAGCTTAAAGGCAACAAAACAGCAGCTAAAGTAAGCAAAAGAAACAGCATACAAGGTGCAACAGCAGCAACAAAGTGCACGCAGCAGCAAGAAGCAAATCAGTCACCAAGCTTCAAAAGACCCATTTTCAGCAATGGTGGATTCTTGCACATAACATATAATTCAAATTCAAGTCCAATAATGTCTAAAGGATGCTAGAGTAGTCAAGTTTCATGCATTAATCCTCAAGAAATACGAATATAAAATCATGGATTTAAGAAAATGAGATTTCAACCTAACTATTCATTCATGTCACTCACCTTGTGGATTGAATGGAAGATGGGAGAGATTTGAGCTTGAAATCTCCAAGGCATGGCATGGGGAGAAACTGGAGCAGGGGATAATTTGCTGATTTTTGCTTTGTTGCTGAGTGTGGTTCAGTGGGGGAGTGGTATGGGAGATAGTGGACTTAACTAGGGTTACATAGGCACCAACCATGGTTAATTTGGTCAAGGTTTGAGTGAGATATGGTTAATTTAGTAAACTGTAGCAGTTTTGGCTTTCGTTGCGTGTTTCGGTTGATTTTCGGAGGTTCAACTGATCTTAGAAAAATATAAGGCTAAGTTCATTAAACTCGAATTTTCGTTGCGAGTTCAGTGAAGTTGATGAAACTCGAATCCGAGTTTCCTAACTCAAGTTATCAAATACGGAACCAAGGGTGCGCTAATTGCTCGTTAGCCCCCGACTTGGCTCCACAATTCAAAATAAATTCGTTACCACGTCAAACGAAGTCGAAAACATAAAACGAGCATATAAACATGTTCATAACACATAAATCTACAACATACTCAATTTTCATGAATTTTCGATAGCAAATCATATAAGAACGACGCACGATTAAAACACTCATGCGCAAACGTAACAATTTCATAACATTCAAATTAAATAATACAATTAAATTCTATATTAAATTAAATTAAGTCAACGATTTAAATGATAAAATTAATTAGTGCAAGTAAAGACATAATTAATTAACATTAACTCTTACTTATCAATTAAATGAATTAATTAACGAAATAAAATTATAAAATAAAATAAAATAATCTCATCACAATTTATATCAACATTTAATATTTAAAACACTTATAAACAATTAATCACGTAATTAAATAATTTAATTGCACAATTTAAAAACACATACGACATATTATTACAAAAGGGAAACCGGGGCGTTACACGTCACCTGCTGCTTGTGATTTAGTGTTCGTTTGTATGATTCGCTTCCGCATACGCATTTACTTGGTGGTTTGTTTTGAGTTGCAGGGTTAATGCTCCCCCAAGCTTAGGTGTTCTGTCTGTCTGTCTCCCGTTCGCCTCTGCTTTGTTCATGTATGAGTTCCCTGTCTTATATGTGAATTGGGCTTAGGTGCGGGGGATGTGGTGACTCACCGTGAGGGGTGCTACAAAATCAAACGGATCAAGTTCGAAGTCATAAGAGCGAAATGTTCAAAGTGTAAACATATTCAAATAAGTCATATATTCAATATAGCATGTAAACATTATAATAAACACATAATTGCATTAATAAGTAATTTAAATACGCAAGTATCGCACATGTGATGTCATACCTGTACGGCCGAAAAGACGGGGCGTCACAAAATTATCAAGAAATGGAGTATATTTCTTTATGCCATTTTCATATATCAAGCTCCATTAATGGTGGATCACTAAACCTTCAACCACTAACACATATAACACCATAAAAACAACAAGGGAGCTCATACCAATCATATACAACACATAAAGCATCATTTAGTCCATCTTTCATGCCTTGAATTCAAGAATGTCCCTAACCTTTACTATTCATGCTATATCTCATATACTAGCAGCAACAAAATCATGGATGAATTAGAGAGCTTGAAGTGTGGAGAATTCAAAACTAAACTCACCTTGAAGAGATGAGGAAGTATGAAGGTGTCTTGAGCTCAAATGGTGTAAAATGGCATGGGTGTTCTTCTTCTTCTTCTTCTTCTCCCTTTCTTAGTTGTTTTTGTGTTGTTAAAATGGGGAAGAAAGAGTTATTTTTGGTTGAAATAAGAGGGAAAAACCGGTTTGGTTCGGTTCGGTTCAATTGGATCGAATTTTAAAGCTTAGGGGGTTCAAACGAGTTTAGAAAAATATAGGGCTTGTTCCGTTGGACTCGAATCGTCAAAATGAATCCAATGGTGGTGTTGCATTTCCAATTCAAATTCCTGAGCTCAAGTTAACCGAAAAGGGCTCAACATTGGGCTATTTGCAAATAGGCCCCCAAAACTTAATAAAAGTACAATTAGGTTCAACCCTAATTTAAATCAATCGTAAAACATTCTAATATCATGCAAATGCATTCATAAATCATTTAATTCACAGAATTGACATGTTCGGCATCAAAATCACTTTAAAAAAAATTAGGAACGAGGAAACACGTATCAATTTAAACACTTAGGTCATGTTGATCACTTAAACGAATTAATTAGCGCATAAATTAAATTAAAAGAACATAAATACGTAAATAAACTCTCTCTTGACGTTATAGCTAACTTGTCGGAGAAACAGGGTGTCACATGTGCAATTTGGACGATATTGGAGAGTTCCTCCCAAATTCCCTTCAATTTTGTAAAGTTAACACGTACGGAGGCGTCTTCCTGGCGAGTAAAAAGGAGACCATGATACAATTGAAAATTTCTCGGACCATTCGATTGTTGGAATTGTTCGCGGAGATCAAGCCAATTATCACGAGCAGAATCAGAAAATAGAATACTCGCAGCAATTTCCTTTGAAACAAAATGGATAATCCAATAGATAACTACATGATTGTTCTGAATCCATTATTGCTGACGAGATGGAGGTTCAGTAGCCTGTGGTGGTGAAAATCGAGCCATCAACGGAGCCATGCTTGTTTATGGCGGAGAGAGCAATTAGAATAGAGCGGCTCCGTATGTTGTAATTATCACCGGTTAGTGGCGGAGAAACTACAAAAGAAGAAGGTATTCCTATTGATGAAGATAAAATGGATCATCAATAGAAACCGCCGGAGATCCCGGAAAATAAGCAGCGGATGAGGCGCCAGTAGACATAGCGTAACACAGACACAAAGAAGAAGATGAGCCCAAACTTCAATGAACTCCTGATACCATATTAGAAACTAAACGAGAGAAAACAAGGGAAACTTTTATTGTCATTTGATGAACTAATGATCTGTACAAATCTGAACCTGTTAATAAATACAATTCCAGAATCTTCTTGTCACGTTGGTTTGTGCACGTTCCTAACTAAGTCCTCAGCTAACCAACAGGAACATGTTTTTGCTTTGACAACTATATAACTGAATTAACAACTATGACTAATTACAATACTGTGCACATCTGCCGCCAGCAACACGAAACCCACACCACCGAGACCAATAGGCAAAAAAATTTCTTGATTCTCGCTGCGTGATCATATTTCTAAAAGTACACTGTAAATAATTTGCATATGATCTTGATTATTTGTACCCCTTAGAGTAATTCCCTTAGGAAGGGATTCAAGGCACGATCGAGGGATCCAGGATGGCATGGGCCGACGGTGACCTTTATTCACGCCTTTTATGGGAATTTGTGCTATTATCAGATGCAGGTAATATCATATTTTTCTGTGCCGGACTGTCTCCTTGTGTCGCCAAAGGATTGTCGTGAGTGTATTCCTTACGAATTTCACGAGTGTGGATGGAAGAGAGTAATTAACTTTTTATCAATGGAGGCGTAAGGATATTTTCATAATTGTTACTGATTGAATATGGAGAAACAAGGTTGGAGAATGATATAACTCGATACCATTAAACGGCCAAAACCTTTGTAAAGATTATATTGGATCAAGGGATTGCATTGTTGCGTGACTTTATTACTCCTCGTATTATAGTCACCTTAATGCTTAGTCATGGGGATTTACAAATATTGCTATATTGTGGCCAATGCGGCCTTGCTGTTGAATGTTTAAATTGGCCATTGTGGCCCTTTCTGTGTTGGATATATTGTTCAACTTTGGATTTGTATGGTTTCAATTTCGTCGGCTCGTGACCATTACTTGTTGATTGTTTAAATCGCTTCCGCTATCGCATGCTCTTCTTGATGATATTATGTCTATTTAGGTGTTGATTTTACTTGTATACCGTTCGCTATAATTTAGAGTGCATACAGATTTATCCGTTTCGTATGCGGATCAGAGTAAAGTACGGGAAATTGTCAACTGCTCGTGGGAGCTGCAACTCTTGCACAGGTAACACGACAAAATGTTTTTCACCTTCGCATTCAGGGAGATCAGCTTCTTATCCTCTGCGGAGTACTCATTGTCCATTACCATGTAGGCATCCACTATACACAATCTTGCCGTCGACATTTTTCTCTGTACATTGATCAAGATTTACATACTGAGAATTTGGAGAAAAGAAAAGTTACAATATATAATTGATTGTTGGAGAATGATACCAACGCCCCCTTTTACTATCACAATTTTCCAAACTTATAATTTCTACTTAGAAACTTGAATAATTTACGATCAAAATTTAATCCAAACTTATAACGTCTATTTAGAAACTTGAATAACATCATTCGTGCATGCAAGAACAGCTTGAAAGATTCAAGTAAAATTGGAGTTATAAGTGCGAGGATAATTTTCAAAATCATTAGGGGATTTTTGTGTAACGGCTTAATTGAATATAGTTAAGGGGGTAGGGTGCTGTGACTATTGCAAAATATAGACTTATTTATGAGCTTCAAACAATCACCATTCACCAGTGCTATTACAACGGATTGATATCAAAGAATTTCGAAAAGGAAATGTTCAAGCGAATAAACAACATCAACAAACAAGAATAGTGTACTGAATTTACAGTAATTAGTCAAATAAGGCGCACCAAAACTGGGGCACCTAACCCACAGTCACATACAAATTACAATAGAGATAAATAAATTTAAGCAAGCAAACAAATATAATCAAACCAATGATTAACGAGCGACTTCTTTCCCCAAGCAGCGATTATAACCAACATGAATAACATAACAGAATCCAGTCTCGTTGAGTCTGATTAATATTTACGGGAATAGATAAAAAAAATTAGGTTTCAACTAAACTGTAAAAAATCTTCCCCATACATAACAACAGCTTCTGCATGCCCTAACACTCTCAGATCAAACTAAAAGGTAAATAACGGCTGTTAAAAAATTTCCAGTGAACTTAATTTTACCACTTCAATTGGCCAAATCAATCAAGATATATACAAAATTTTACCGGTAGGGATCGTATGAATTCAATTCCAAAACAAACACTTCTTTTTCTTTACATAATCACAAACAACAATTAACGTTTAGGAAAATCCACCACAACAGAAACTCATCTCACCTTCCTATTAGCCTTGAAGGGTAACCTAGATGGGGGCGGAGGCGAAAACTCAACCGGAAGCTCTCTCACCACTAAATCCCCACTCAACATTTCCACCACCTCCTTCATCGACGGCCTCCTCAAAGGCAACTTCTGCAAACAAAGCAAAGCCACAGTAATACACAGCAATGCTTGTCCTTGATTCAAATCCTTAATATTCCCATCAACCAAATCAAGAAGTTTCCCAGCACGTGACAGGCGGCCGGCCCACGACAAAAGATTGGCCCTCTGGAACTCCGACATGGGTGAACCAGTAACCTGAAGGGGCCTCCGCCCAGAAACAAGAACCAACAACAGAACTCCGAAACTGTACACGTCACTTTTTTCAGATACATAGGACCCACCCCCATATTCCGGGGCAATGTAACACACCGTACCTCTCATGCTCGGCGTGCTGCTGATCCCTCCACTTTTGGGTATATCTCCACTTATGGAGTCGTAGCTGTTTTTCCTTGCTCTCCAAAGCTCACCGCTTAGACCCTCCAACCACCTGTCCATGCTGGTACCCCTACTACCACTGCCCCTACTTCTTTTCGTCTTTCGGTCACTGTATAATTCATGGTCCCTCGGCCACCAACCATCGGTAGTGTACCAATCTTCACTCGGGGAGGCTTTTTGAGACTGTTTTTTCTTTTTCTTCTTTTTTTCCTTTTCGAGCTCTTCGCAGTACTCCTCCTTCCACCATTCCCTTGCAGGCCGTCTCTTGTCTTTCTTGACACTCTTTTCTTCGTCCAACGATACCCACCAATCTAACTGCCTTTTTTTCTTCTTCTTGTTCTTCTCGATTTTTGCAGAGCTTGAAGAAGCACCTATCCAGTCACTTTTTGGCCTCTCTTTCTTTATCTCGCTCCCAATCCATTCCATCACGTAATCCTTAACAGTGCCCGTGTCAATGTCTACACTATTCTCTTGCTTCCACCACCATTCTTTCCCTGAAACACTCTTTTTCTTCTTCTTATTCTTCTTCCTCTCCCTGTTCTCCCCCACACTGTCAACACTTAAACCATCAAAGTTAGCCTCAGAGCCACTTTTTTTATCTAATCCATCGGATGGAGAAGCCATTTCCGCCACCATTCGTGGTGACACCACCAGAGCAGATTCTGCCTCTGGTGATAGCTCCATCACTGTCTCCGGCGAGGCCTCAATCCTAATAACCACACTCTCCGGCGACCTTTCAATCACATTGTTAACTTCCTCAAATCCACTTGTCATAATCACGCTCTCGGTTTCTTCCATTACAGATCCATTATCCTCCACCCCATTCACCAAACTGCCCTCCTTCTTCACCTCACTTTCCACAATATTATTATCTTCTACCTTAAACCTAGCCAAACCAAAATCACCAATCTTAGCATTGAAATTTGCATCTAACAAAATATTACTCGGCTTGATATCGCCATGGATGATTGGTGGATCGCAGTCATGCAAGTACTCCAACCCTCTGGCTATGTTCAAAGCAATGGAAAACCTCTTATCCCAGTTCCTCAATTCTTCGCTCTTTTTATGAAACAAACAATCTTGCAAGCTTCCATTTTCCATTAGGTCATAAATTAAAAGCATCCGACGTTTCTTGGGGTTCGATGAGAAACCAGTAACAGAAACAACATACTTACAGTCGATCTTCGATGAAAAGAGCAGCTCGTTCTGAAACTCGCGCTCCCCTTGCAAAGATCCCGAATCCATAAGCTTTACAGCAAAATGGGAAGATGAAAACGCCGTCTCTTTGGGTATGACACGGCCTGGCTTGAGCTCTGCTCTGTAGACCGAGCCGAAGCCCCCTTGTCCGAGGCGGAGGGCAGGGGAGAAATTAGAGGTGGCTCGGCGGAGGAGGGAGTAGGAAAGCCGGTGGGGTGGCTTCTTCGAGTCGGTGTCGGAGGCGGAAGGCGCTGTGCGTTTTCTTCTAATCCTCCGTAAGCAGAGCACCAGGAGAAGAAGACAAGAAAACGCCGCCGTCAAACCGCCTGCAAGAAGGGGGATGAGATGATTCCCGCGGTGGTGCAGCGCCGGCAGTGGAGAAAGCAGGTGGCGCGAGGGCATCGTGGTAATTTTCGACCGAGGCGAAGGTGGGGTTACCGAGTACAGCTCATTAACAGAGGGATTTGAGCGCAGAAAAAAAGGAGAAGGAGAGAGAGAGAGAGAGAGTCAATGGGGATGGCGACAAGTGATTGTGCGTAACAGTGAACCGAATCAAAGAAGCAGCAAAGAGAGCGTTAACCCATCAGCTTCAGAGTGAAGCATTTTAGTAGATCTCTGAATTTTGCCTCTCTATATTCTATTCGAGTCAAAGTTTCCTCGGGAAATACGTGAAAAAATCCTTAAATGGGACTCAATTTTTAGTTAGATCCCCATTTTTAAAATTATTTTAGTTAAGTTCCCAAATAAGATACATAATTTAAGTTAGATTCCCATTTTTTTGGCCACATATTACATATGGTGATTTAGATATCACATATGGCGAAATATGTGGTATTTATTTCGCCATATATGGTATGTGGCCAAAAAAATAGGGACCTAACTTAAATTATGCATTTCATTTGAGGACCTAACTAAAATTTTTTCAAATGGGGTCTTTTAAGCAACTCCCCCAAGTTTCTTATGTTTTTCCATTTCTTTTATTAGTTCTATTTTTATAATAATAAATAAGGGGTCGTCTCCCATAACTCTCCATGTGGTTGGAATATTTTCACTTACCTCCCCAAACACGAATTATGAATTTATTCTATATAATAGGATATAAATATTGCATTAGAATGTTTTTGTACTACATTATGTGAAATTCATATAACACACGTTTGAACGTTTCCATATGGTGATTTGTCCCCAAAATCCATTTTATACTACATAATAGGATATAAATATTGCATTATAATGTTTTTATACTACATTATGTGAAATTTGTACGGGGGAGTTATGTCAAAATATGATGCCGCATTAGGGATTTATGTAGCACCCCTATCCGTAGAGATACCACACCCCCGCACTATAGGCCGATCCACATACGAAATGGACAATCCGTACATGAACTAACCTATAGCGAACGGGTGACAAATAAAAGAAAAGACGGGCTAGGCGGGACTAAACCTCAAAGCAATACAAAACCAAGACATATAAATACATATAGGTACCATATTTATTGGATAGATACGTATAGATACCAAACTAACTATCAATACATTATCATCTCTTACTAACCTATACATGATCAAGTATTCAGAATGTGATAATAACGGACATAACATGAGAAGTAGCAAAATATATACATGATGGTACACTGCTAGACTCGTGACAATGCAAGACTGGACCAGACTCCCGCCTAGCACGACCGGCTCTCAAGTACCTGAAAAGTGAAATATCAGTCTATCGAAGACTGAGTGAGGGGCAATACTTATATATTTGCGCAGTTAACATGCAAGCTATACTCTCGGGTAAAGTTTTACAAAAGATAAATATAAGTTCGAGAATAAAGTACCCTTCGCCCGAGAATACAACTGTCAATATTAAATACTTATCCCTTTTCATGCAATCAATCAATACATGGCCCCGGCGAGTGAGGGCGGTCTCCAACCGAACTCCAAATGCACATGAACATGCTTGCTTGTTAAATAGTCAATAGGTGATCATGCAATTTACTTATCGTGCAATCGTGCGAAAGTGTAATCATATAACACGTTCATGAAATGGAAATCATGCAATAACCCGAGGCGCATCCGTGGTGCCGGACTCGTCCCCAGTCTCCTTCTTCCTCCAGTTTGATGATGGGATTGCAAGGCCCCAACATCCAATCTCATTGAGCAGAGGGTACATGAATCCCTAAGCCCGGAGCTCCTTCCTCCACTAACCTCCTAGTGGATTCAGGGGTGACCCCAAACATGGTGAGGATACCGCCAGAGTTACCCGTCAGCCCTTGCTTTCCCGGTTGGCTCTAGTCACTACCCTCGGGCCCAAACGTAACCGTCATGCTACTCGCCTAAACATGCACGAAACAATACATGGCTTGCTTGCTTGCTTGAACATGACTTGAAATGATCAATGATTTATAAAGATTATAATTATAAATACCTTTTTGGCCAAAATATCACATAAGGGATATACGGGTTCTATATAACTAACAATTAAACCTCACCTTTACCGACAAAAGACAAGTAGGGCACGGCCTACGGAGCTTGCTCCTCGTCCCTACGAAGCTGGTCTGTGCAAAATAGACGTGTACACGTGAGACTTGACTCTAAAATGAACCAAATATGACGAACGGCGGAAATGTAAGGAGATGACGTGCAAATCACAATGTGGCATGAAAACATCTTGTTTCAGTACATATGGGATCATATAAAAACAATTCGGGGTCAAAGAAGTCGTTGGATCGAGGGGCTAAAAATGTAATTTTATGCAGAATATTTTGTTCTGCAATCCAGGTGGGAACGGCCGTTCCGGGTTCCCTTTGTAAATGGGAATGGTCGTTCCCATGAATCCCCAAAACGCGCCAACGATTTCAATTTTAGAAATGCGCCTTAGCTGGGAACGGCCCTTCCGGCGCAAGGCCAAAATGGGAACGGCCGTTCCCATGCTCGGCCGCCTAGTTTTTGTTTAAAAGAGGGGAACGCCCGTTCCCACAGTGCCTTGAGGTTGGGAACGGCCGTTCCCTGTTTCTGCAACTTACAGAAACAGAGCAAAACAGGGGAGGCTCTCGGCAAAGAGCAACAAAGCTACAACAATCCAATTTTGATCCTCAAAATGCTATTATTTCTGACACTTCTCATGCATATATGTTCATAAGATGATAATTTAACCTTTAAACACATAAAACATGGAAAACCATCAAGAATTCAAAGTTTGAAGCCCATGATCCAACTTGATCATTCATACCAAATATTCAATAATTCAAGCTAGAAATCATGCAATAACTCAAGAGATGATCCCCTAATCATGCTTCCAACTACAAATAATCCATCTATCACATAATCCTCAAACCCTAGATCCTTCAAATATAATCAAACTCATCAACTCATGCAACCACCAACCTTGGAATGGAAAAGAGATGAAGAAATGAATGAAGATGATCAACTCCAATTCTTGAAGAAAAGTATGAAATTCTCTTTCCTTTTCCTTCTTGTATGAACCGAGAGAGAGAGGATGAAGATGTTGGTGAGTTTTTGATGATAGAATGATCAAGGAAGCATATGGAAGCAATATACCGTGATTCATTCCTTGAAATTGATGAAATTATCAATTTGCAATTTAGTCCCTCAAATATTTAAGTCTTGCAACTAAGGATGAAAAGCTTTGGGAATTGATCAATTGAGTCCTTGAAAAGGTTATGCAATTTGGTCCCTAAATTTAAAAGAATGAACTTATATGGCAAGTTGACAATTAAATTATTTTCGGTAATTATTTCACGAAATAACTATTTCCAAGTCTTGCAAGGAATTCTCAATTTGATATAAATTGATAAAATCTTATGAAAGTATTATAAAATATAATTTATAAAATTATTTTAGACATAAGATATTAATAAATAAAAATCGGGGCGTTACAATTTATCTCATATTTTCCCAATAAATAATAATAATAAAAATATTGATCGTGCCAAATTCCGGCTGCCAGCACTCGAGCTGGAGAAGGTCGACCATTCAAATATTTATATTCAAGCGAAGACTCTCCATCTAGAATTTGTGATGTGCGAATAAATAAACATGAACTAACAGCCGACCTAAAATAAGATGGGAATGGACATAAGGTCAGTACTCTGATACCCAGGTCAGTGTCTCGAGTTAATAGAGGTATTCGAGTTGAAAGTTGTAACAAATGTGCTTACTTATCGACGTTAATGAAGGGGTATTTTACTCTGGTGGTGGGCGATGTTGGCGCACGACGGTCACGACGCATTTAATGTTAACGGAAGCCGAGAAGGTCCCACTGTCGTACCAAGTGTCAGGAGCAAAAGGCAACCAGATCTAATTGCTTATAGTGCTCGATCATGACCTTTCTTGTTAGGTCGGGGGTTGAGGCTCGTAATGTTAGTACAGAGAGATCACTAGCCTGCCTCCTTCCTTATGCCCTTGAGTTGGGGAGTCATTACTTTCGATTAGTGACGGAGCCAGGGGGAGCCATGTGGTGACTCTCGTACCCCCTAAATTTTGAAATTTTTTAATTTTTGTATGTATATTTTTTATATATTTATATTTTTACCCCTTAATTTTTTTATATTCTAACTTTTTGTCCCTCCTAATTAAAGATTTTACCTCTTCATTTTTTATATTTTAAGTTTTCGTCCAAATTCTAGCTCCCTGCTTTCGATCCGATGTTCAAGGTGAAAACAATCGACGCTAATGAGAATGTGGCGCGTAGCGAAGCGGAATCTGACCGCGTCAAATATAATGGAATAAACTTGAGGTGGGTTCCTTCTTTATATATATATATATATATATATATATATGAATTAAATTAAAGAATAATAAACATGGGGCAATTTGAAATAACTCCCCATCAGGTTGGAATATTTTTACTTTACTCCCCATAAAATTATACAACATAATATGATATAAATACTGCATTAGAACGTTTTAGTCCTACATTTTGTGAAAAATATACAACATACTTTGACAGGTATTTTAAGTACTACATTATGTAAAAATTATACGATATTTTACCAAAATGGGGAGTTAAGTAAAAATATAATGCCCAATTGAGGATTTATCCCATATTACCTAAATAAATATTGTGATAAATGGTTGATGCAGTTTCTTTTTCAGCTCAATTATAAATATTCAGAGTCAAAACTCAAGGGTAGCCTCTAATTTGAACCAAGTAGATTATGTTTTTTTAAGATAGTATAATGTTCACACCTCTCCTATGGAAAATAAAATTTTCATTTGTGATTGAATAAATAGATTACTTTTATGTGAGCGTCACATTGAGAGCAACTAATTAATTAATAATTACACCATCATCTGACAAAAAGATATATAATTAAATATGATAGTAATTTTTTTATTTTTTTCAACACATAGCCTTATATAGGATTCTAATTTGAATTATTATTCTCCAATTAGACCTCTCGACAAATAGGATAGCAAGTTAGCAACAGTCTAAAAGCACATTATAAGTGCTCACACAGTTTGTAAGTTTTACTTTTCAAGACATTATATGAAATGCATTAAAGTTGAGAGGCAAAGAAAACGAATTTGTACTCGTGTAAATTGTGTGTAGCTGGCTCGCTTGCAAGTTGGAATGCAAATTTAGTTAGTGAATGCTTAGATTTTATTCATATCTTTATCTAGTACTTTATTTCATTCAATTTCATAAGACAAAATTTAATCCTTGGCCAAGGGAAAAAGTACATATATACACATCCTGGCATCCATTCGCATCGTATTTATATTCCCATATCATTATATCATATAGATACCCCCACCTTATCCATGCATTATATACTTCTATATATCAAACCGTAACAGATAAAACAATTAATACATACACACATGGCAGTGAGAGACCTTTTCAACGCTTGGTCATTTTTCAATGACAATAAGTCTTTAGTGGGTGGACGACTAATATTTAAAGCTGTTATTTTCAGTTCTTGAGTAGGTGGGATGGATTATTGCTATACAATACAACAAATAATCTAGGTCTAATCATAGATAAGATTTTTATTTTTCAGCTTCACATATCTGTAAATCGAGAAAAATTATGTTCTATAATTTGTTTATTTTTTTTTTGAAACTCAAACCCTCAAAGGGGAATATTATTGAACATCAAGAGGAATAATAACAAAAATACAAGGAATAACAGGAAAATTAACGCAGGCCGAAGTCGCGATTCCAACAGATTTGTGAGCTATTATATTAGCATCATGTTTAATAAAAGAAACAGGCTCCTTGAAGTTGAAGATCCGATCTGGGTGAAGTTCCGCAACTACCTTTTCTCCGGATTGAAAAGAACACTTTGCCCTACAGCAGATAACTCGGCCAAAAAATTTCCTCGGAGAATCACAAAACATAATAAAAAAGAACATAAAGAAACTGACTAAACTAACTTTCATACGGAAGGAACAAAACTTCCATACGGAAGAGATAAAGAACTTGAAATATAAAATAACCTAAAGAAAAAAAAAACACAAACAGACGTAACAAATCTGAGAATCTAACAGCAGAATAGATTTGAATCAATCCGGCGATTGAACATAGTATTCGCCACCGCCGGATCGAAGCTTCATTTGATTGAATGCTTTGTCTTGAATTTGAAACAGGTAGATTAGGATTTTGATTTTTGAGAGAGTTTGGGAGAGAGAATCCTATAATTTGTTTATTAAAAAGCTTTATTGACATAAATATGTGTTATGTGCGTGAACAGAGATTTTGTATACAAGAAGAATATAAAGAAGTTAATTATTTCCAATTTTAAATTGAATTAACACCATTTGGTGCTTTTACTGAGCTAAAATTTAAAATTTGATATTTTTTAAAGAAATAGATTAAATAAAAAATGGCCCTAATATTAATTTAGTTGGAAGTTTAAAGGCCCATGGTTTGCTAGCCTTAATTGTTCAAAAGAATTAAAGAGAAAAAGTCCTAGGAACAAAATGAAATAAAGTAGTTGAAACAAATCTTGAGAAACAAGCTAAAAAAAAATAAAAAGATGAAAAAGAAAAGGTCAAAGGTTGAATTGACGGGGATGCCTTAAAAACTTTTTAATTGATGCGAGCTTTTCCTTTTCTTTTTGCATTTTTTATTGGGAAATGGAAATATATCCACATTCCGACGTTTTGCAAATAAAAAGACATTTAGTTTACAAGTTGCAAAAGTAAACAATATACAAGTTAGTTTGCATAGGGAGCGTTAGGTATCTAATATATATTTTTTTTAGAGTTAAACTTCATTAAATTTAAGGTAAATTAATATTTGGTCCATAATGGAGCAAAACATTTATTCTAATTCCCCAACTTTAAAAATAGCTATATTAGATTCCTATTAGCCTTTTTATTTTTTATAAATCCCCCCAAATCCTATAAAAGTACCATAATGCCCTCATTAAAATTAATAAAGACACAAATATCAATTGTCTTCTTCATCGCGTCGTTTGTTTTCTTGTTGACAGTAAACTCATCGTCGGTGACTCTTTTCCGGCGACAAACTGGAAAAATTAGCACCGATGATTCTTACGACTAATCTTACCTATCTTGTCACAGTCGTAATCAGGGCCGAGTTGGAAAAGGTAAGTAAAGGATTGATTCAAAAGCATTTATAATCTCGATCCCTTTTTATTCTCTTCATGCATTGCATTCTTATGTGACTTATATGTCTTTATGTGTTATATTTTTATTTGAGAAGTTCGTATTTAAGTTCTTTCCTTTATTGAGAATGTATCTCGATATCATTCTCATAGGATCTTAGAAACTTGATATTTACCTCTTTCTAGCACCTAAATTCACTCCTTGTGCTTCAGAAGTTCTTCCAACAATTGTAGGTCTGAAATTCCAAATATGCCCCTAAACCCTAGATTTTTACCTAAATTCTAGTTTATTTATCGGGATACTTTTTCCTACTCAATATTATAACCAAATGAATCCTCAAATTATTTCGAGGATTTTGACATCTTCCGTGACCCCTAGTTTCCATCCCAACTCTAGTAGTATCAAAAATCGTTTAAAAACCTTAGTTACTATTCACACCGTAAATAATTTTTTTTATTCATTCACTTTTGCTATTCAATATTATAATCAAAACGATCCTTGAATTATTTTATGAATTCTCATACTCTTACCAAAACTTAATTCCAACCGTACCTTATTTCATAAATATTTTCCTTTTAAAAATCATCATTTTTACCATAAAAGTTTAATTTTCAATTAATATTCAAAATTATACCTAAAACGTTCCTTGAATTTTTCTCTAACCACGACAATTTTCTCAACTTTTAAATTTCATCATAGCTTCGTTTTATATAATTTATCATGATTTTCATAATTTCTAAAGTTTATAACTTTCAAACGAAAAACTTAAACGCAATATGTTTATAATCATGACGAAGCTCATTTTACGCCCATTCTTTCACTACTTTCACCACTTCAAGCTCTCGTCTCTAGACCCTTGAATAAATTTTATAATATTTTATATTTATTTTTAATATATTATGACATCATCCATGACGTCACTCCTTCAATGACATGACATCACCTTCTAAAATTAGAAAGGTAAGTGTAAGGCTACAAATCTTCCACATTCCTTATACAATTTCAAAATTCCCTCTAGGTCCCAAACTCCTACCTATAAATACCCCCCAAATCTCTCATTTTTAACTCACAAATCTGTCTTCTCTCCCCAATATTTCGGCCACAACCTAGCTCTCTCTCAAGGTTAGTTTTTTTTTTTTGTCCTTTAATTTATGCTTTATTTTCATATTTAGTCTCGGTAATTTAATTAGTATATTTTATATGCTTTAAATTATGTTAAATATTTATGTTTTATTAGGAAATTATGATTTAGGAATTTATATTTCATGAATTAAAGGTAGGAATTTAATTTATGAAAAATGCATGTTTATGTTATGGAATGATTTAAATATGTGTTTATATATACATAATTATGTTCTTGAATATTTGAATAAATGCATGCTTAGAAAAATTAAATTTTGAATTATTTTTCATGAGAAATTTATATATTTTGCTACATTATGCTTTAATCTTATGTTATGAATATGAATGTGATCAAGTATGCTTAATATGTCCTATGAACATTCAAATAGACTTAAGAACATGTTCTTGATGCTTTTGGGGTGTGTGTGTGTGTGTGTGTGTGTGTAGGTGTGTGTTCGATTATGTGTTTAGTAACCCTTTTTCAGTAGTAACTTTGACTTTTCAATAGTAACTTTAACTTTCAACATTTAGTGAGAACTTTGACTAATTATTATATGAAAAAATAATTTGGATTTTTAAGAAAGGACTTTTATCTAGAATTTTCAAAAATTGGGGATTAAATAATGTTTTCAAAAATATAGTTTTAGGTAATTAGAATTTTCCATATATTGCTTGTTTCATTAGTAAGACTTAGTCCTAAGCTGATAGTAGTACTTTCAGGCAAGGATAAAGCCGAACAGTGGGACCCTAGAGATTTTGCATAAACCGTCAAGACACTAGGTGAGGGTTTAAACATTTTCAACTGGAATCATGACTATATATAAAATATTTTAGCTTACTTTATTAAAGTTGTTCCCTATATATATAATACTACCCCTTTTGGGAAAAACGTTTCATATTAAATTATATTATTACCCGAAATTACAAATTTACCCAGAAGTACTTAGTATGTAACGCCCCAACTTTTTCGTATTCCAGTATGACATTTGTGTTTACCAATTTGCGCGAATTAATTGGCTATAAGTGTTTTCTATATTTAAATTTCGTTATTTAATTGTTAAATATGTGATTAATTGAGATATATGAAATATTTGAATTGGAATTGATACGAATACTTGAACCACTCGCGCATGAATAACTTGTGTGCTCCCTAATTACGCGTTTAAATTATTTAATTACCTAATTAATTGTTTATTATAATTACAATTTTTATTTTTAATTAATATTTTAATAATATGTATTTCGTCATATTTTAATAAATATTTAAAATGGATTCTTAAATTTCATTTGAATTTTGAAATTATAGGAATTCTTGAACAATTTGCATTTACGTGACAAGTTGCGTGCCGTTACTATAGGAAATGAATTCGAAATTTCGTGGGAATTTAATATGTCGGAGATATACGTGTCATGAATATGAATATATATTTGTTTCATGTTTTCGGATTCATTTGATTGAGTTTTGAATTTATTTTGTTCTGGGAATCCAAATTGGGGGCTAATGAGCAATTAGCGCACCCTTGGTTCCGTATGTGATATCTTGAGCTCGGGAACTCGGAATCGAGTTCCGTCAACTTCGTTGAACTCGTAACGAAAATTCGGGTTTAATGAACTTAGCCTCATATTTTTCTAAGACCATTTGAAATCCCAAAATTCAACCGAAAAACGAGACGTCCGCTAAATTTCCACACTTTACCATTTTAATCATAACTCTCACCATACTTAAACAAATTAACCATGGTTGGACTTTTTGGAACCCTAACTCAACCCACTATGAGCCCCTATCCACTACCATTCGAACCATACCTGCTACAAAGAGGAGAAACTCAGCCTAACTCCAGCTTTCCAGTCCCATTCCCGTCACTATTCACTTGAGGGATTTTGAGCTCCAATCTCTTCCTAACTCAACCAAATTCAAGGGGTAAGTTTATGATCTTGTTGTACGTCTTCTTATCTCTCTTTTAAGTACTTATTTGCTGAATTTCTTGGAGTATTGAGCATGTTATGATCTTTAAAGTGAATAGTAAGGGTTTAGATGATTTTGATGAATTCTTGTTGGCTCTTGTTATACTTCTTGATATGGGGCTGAATCTATGATCTTTGTGACTTGTTTGTTCCCTTTTAATGCATGAATTTCGTGTTGTATGAGTGTGCTTTGAACCACCATTGATGCACTTCTTGAAAGCTTGAAAAAATGAGTTCAAACTCTAACCATTTTTGTGCCTTGCTGCTGCGTGAACTTTGCTGCTTTTATGTGTGAGTTTTCCTGCTTTGTTTTGTGTATTTTTGTTGCTTCTTTTCTGTTCTTTATGGCTTGGAAGACCGCCCTGCTGCTGCTGCAAAAATGGATGAAAAACAGGGCTGGAAATCACCTTAGCAGTCGCGGACGCGACCGTGTGAAGGTGTTTTTGGGTCTGCCTGCTACTAGATTTTCCCCATGTTTCGACCTGAAGTTGCTGGAGAATATGGTAGCGACCGCGACCCTTTTTAAACTGAATTTAAGTCGCGGTCGCGACCTAAAATTTGGACAGTTTCGAGTTGTGAATTTTTGGGGTAGTCTGCACGAGCTATTGGTTGCATGCATGCGTTGTTGCTTGTTGTCTGCTGCTGTCCCATATCTTTTCCCTTCTTTTAATTATCCAGTTCGTGTAGAGATGCATGTTACGTATTATATTATATATAGGACATGGCCAATTACGTTTAATTGTTGGTAAGTATGCATGCATGTATATTATATATATATATATATATATATATATATATATATATATTAATATGTTTCTTAATTGTTACTTTGTAAAACGAAGTGGCAGACATGTGTATATATATATATATATATATATATATATATATATAATATGTTATATATTTAATTAATATGAATTTAAGTGTTATAATTTGAATATTTAAATAGTGTGATCTCTCTAATTTAAACTTCTCGCGCATGACTTTCGTGCTTAGTTTGGTGCTTTTTAATGCCTTCTTCTTATTTGTTTATGACTTATATTCTATGTGAACATATTATATTATATGTTAACTTACATGTTATGAATTTGCATGAAGTTTTGATAAATATTTTACGAGTTGTAACCTAATAAGCCTTCAATGCTCCCTAATGTGCATGCATGTTTCGTTACTTCATTTGGGAGCCCTAAATGATAACTTCTACCTTCTTTTATGACTCATATGCCTTGTATACAGGTTGTAGTATGTGTTATGATTACTATATGGAATTTATGGCTCTTTTTGATGTGATTCTTGAAAGATATGGAATTAATGAATATGAAACCACCATGTATTGAACGTTTGAATGAATTACTTGATTATATGACATCATAACATGATTTATACATTTTAAACATAGCATATCATGTGCATAACATGCCGTGCGTCATATATGGTTCATTTGGAGTCTTTTGTCTCACGAGTGCATCATATTGTCTTTTGTACAGTTTTCTCCAGGGCGGAGATGCCTGGTTCATAGGACACCTCAAGTCTTCTTTTCTTATTGGTATTGTTCGGTAAGGTGTAACAGGTGGGTTTCTCTACTATTTAGCTAAATAACCTTATATACTTCCAACGTGTAAAGATTTCGGCCAAAATTTAATATATGTATATAGAGTCGTTTTAAGAGTAAATGATTGCAACGTAAAACCTTTATTTTATGAACCCTACCCAATGTTTTGGTGAGAATGAATGAATGAATGCATAGAATGGGGCCCAGGAACTTAGGGTGAGTGGCTATCCGGGGAGGCATGGGCCGAAGATGATCCCTCACATTAGTTCCAACCAATGTACGGCGTAACCGGACCTCGTTAGGAGTTAGCGAGGAATGGACACTGACCGCCATCTGGGGAGTCATGTAACCCCTTTTGGTCAATGAAGGAGGTGGCCGGGTCTTGCTAACCCGTCCACCAACCGGAGGAAGAAGGTGTAAGTGATCATGATTGTACACAAAGAAAGAATGTAATGCATGAAAAGAAAGAAAGAAAGAATGTTTAATGAATTACACAAGGTGTTGGTTGGAGATAATGTATGCCCACTCGCCGGGCCACGAAAGACCTAACGGAAATTGATTGTTATAATCCCTTTTGATGATTTCTTTATTTCACCCAATTGGGAAATGCTTTAAAAACCTCATTTGGGATTATAACTTGCATGTGAATGTTTAAATACTATCTTATATTATACTTATGCCTGTTTTATTCCCACCAGTCTCTTAAAGACTGAACCCGGTTTGTTTTCAGTTTCTTTGTAGGTGATGTGAATCATAAGATAAGGCCACAATTTGATCCAAATGTTGATATGATCACAACTCAAGATGAACCAAGTTATGTTGGACCTATCACACGGTCACGGTCCAAAAGAATGCAAGAGGAAGTTCAATCTCTTTTGATCCAAATAACTCAAGAAGAGCCCCAAGAAGACAACTATTCAGCTGGATCCAATCCACCTTGTTTCAATATCTTAGTGATCGAATTTTAAGCCCAAATTGTGTTAAGTTTATTGTAATTTGGCCCTGAACTATTTTATTATACTTTGGGTCATCTTTTTATTTATTTTCCATGCATTTAGATAAGTTTAGGCCCATTTTTTTTAACCTACTAGGAAAGTGACGAGAATAGCTTGTCTCTTTGAATTCTGAATTGTCCCCTAGAATTCCCATGCATGCATCTTTATATTCCAACTTTGTATTTTGTTTTTTTCCAGTCAACTCTTAATGAATTGTGATTCAAGTGAGTTCAACTCTCTAGTTCTTGGCTGAACGTCATTAGGGTTTCAAACCCTCCACCGGATAATGTCATTTCCCGACTCATTATAGTCGATGGGGTGCATTATTTTTCAAATCTGATAGTGTTGGTTCCTTGCTCATTATAGTAAACGGGTTACACTCCTCAATTTTAACCTTGAAGTGGACGATCGAAAATCAAGAACTCCAATTATTGGTATAGGGTTTCACGGAAAGTACGAGGAGTTGTATCATTTGGTATCAAGAGCTTAGGTTTCCATACAAGGTTACTTATCCTTATCTTTATTTTTGTGTAATTTCGTTTCTCTTGTTATTTTGGCTGCACAAGTTTTTCGCACCCTTGATTCATCTTAAGGGATTATTTGGTTGAGGAATTTGAAACTTCTTGTGACTTTCTTCAAAGAATTGAGAGTAAAGAGTGGAAAAAGGCGTGAGATTGTAAGCCTAGTAGAGGGAAAAAAAAGCCATAATTTGAGTGATACACGAGGGGAGTGAACACCAAAAGAGTGTAAACACGTAAGGGAGTGTTTGTGAGGTGTTTTTTCTAACTTTATTTTGTAGGTACAATATGGCCGAAAATCAAACTCCAATGGACCTAGCTTTTACATTACAAGCTACGCAACAACAATTTGAACGAATGAATTTGCAATTCAATGAGATCCGAGACCGTTTCGATCAAAATGATGAAAGGATGACTCAAATTTAAAATGGAAGGGCAAATCAAAGGCAACATAATCCACAGAATGAATTTGAGGATGATTCCTTTGATGAGGCAGCCTCAAGTGCATCCTCAAGAAGAGCCCGTAGATGACCAAGGCACCACCAACCACGTATGGGAAGAGAGACAATGGATAACAATCTTGGTTCTATTAAACTCTCCATTCCTTCATTTAAAGGGCAAATTGATCCGGAGGCCTATATTGAATGGACAAGGAAAGTGGAAATGGTGTTTGAGTGTCATAACTACTCGGAGGAAAAGAAGCTTAAGCTTGCAGCCGTGTCCTTCACGGAATATGCCATTGTATGGTGGGATCAATTGATGCTAAATAGGAGGAGAAGTGGTGAGTATCCTATTGATAATTGGAATGATATGAAAGTGGCCTTAAGGAAACGTTTTGTACCTCCTCATTACTACGTGACTTACACCTCAAATTACAAAGCTTGAGGCAAGGATTTAAGACCGTAGAGGAGTACCATAAAGAAATGGAGATGGCCATGATTAGGGCAAATGTGGAGGAAGACCGAGAGGCAACTATGGCTCGGTTCATATGTGGTCTCAACCGAGAGATTGCAAACATAGTGGAGCTTCATCACTATGTTGAACTTGATGAAGTGGTTCATATGGCTATCAAAGTTGAAAGGCAACTCAAGAAGGGGCGTACGGTTACTAAACTTGATGAACAAAACCCTTCTAAAGCTAAGTGGATTTCTACTTCAAAAGCACCCGAAAAACAGCCCAAACCTAAGGAGGATCCACCCGTGGCTAAGGGATCATTTGAGAAAGGTAATACTTCTACTCAACGCTCTCGTGATATTAAATGTTTCAAGTGTCATAGATCAGGTCATATTATGTCCCAATGTCCAAATAAGAAGGCCATGATCATGTTGGATAATGGAGAGATTGAAACTGAAAGTGAGGGCCATGAAGTAGACCATGATTCACCGGATGAGGAGAGTGATGTTGAGCATGCGGTTGTTGGGCAAAGTTTGGTGATCCTTAGGGCTTTACATATGCAAACCCTATAGGACAAGGATGAACAACAATGAGAGAACATCTTTTACAGTCGGTGTCATGTTAGGGAACGAGTGTGTGGATTGATCATTGATGGGGGGAGTTGTGTGAATGTTGCTAGCAAATTATTGGTAGAGAGGCTCGGACTTAAAACCTTGAAGCATCCAAAACCCTACAAGCTCCAATGGCTCAATGAACTTGGTGAGTTGAAGGTAACAAAACAAGTTCTCATTTCTTTTTCCATTGGTAAATACACGGATGAAGTACTTTGTGATGTGGTACCTATGCATACCGGACATATTTTGCTTGGGAGGCCGTGGCAATTTGATAGGAGGACATTGCATGATGGGTACAAAAACAGGTATAGTTTTACCAAAGATGACCGAAACATCATTTTGGCACCTCTACCACCCAATCAAGTGTATAAAGAACAATGCCAATTGAAAGAGTCTATTTCAGCCTCTTCTAAACGAAATGATTGTAATAGTGAATGTGAAAACGAAGGAGAAAAAAAAGTAGTTGAAAAGAAAGAATGTGAGACGGGAGGAAAAAAAGAAGTTGAAAAGAAAGAAAGTGGAAAGAGAGGAAAAAAAAAAGTTGAAAAGAAAGAAAAGAAGAAAATGAGTTTCCTCAGAAAAGAAAAAGAAATTGAGAGTGTTTTTAAAAAAGAAAAGTTGGTGATGATAATGATGTATAAGAAGACCTTCTTATCTTCTAACGACACATCTCCCCTACCTAGTATTGCTTCCTCTCTTTTGCAGGAGTTCAAAGATGTGTTTCCGGAGGAGATTCCACCCGGATTGCCTCCAATTCGTGGGATAGAGCACCAAATTGACCTAATTCCGGGGGCTGCAATTCCAAATCGACCAACCTATAGAAGCACCCCTCAAGAAGCTAAGGAACACCAAAAACAAGTCGAGGAATTACTTGAGAAAGGGTACGTACGTGAGAGCATGAGTCCATATGCTGTTTCGGTTCTTTTGGTGCCTAAAAAGGATGGTACTTGGCGAATGTGTGTGGATTGTAGGGCTGTCAACAAGATCACGGTAAAGTATCGTTATCCCATACCTCGCCTTGATGATATGATTGATGAATTGCATGGTTTTACAATTTTCTCTAAGATTGATTTGAAAAGTGGATATCATCAAATACGCATGCAAGAAGGTGATGAATGGAAAACGACATTTAAAACAAAGCATGGATTATATGAATGGTTAGTAATGCCCTTCGGTTTAACTAATGCACCTAGTACATTCATGAGATTGATAAATCATGTGTTACGTGCTTATATTGGCAAGTTTGTAGTCGTTTATTTTGATAATATATTAATTTACAGCCATAACTTGCATGAACTTGTTGAGCATTTGAAAATGGTACTTGAGGTGTTAAGAAAAGAGAATTGTATGCTAACCTCAAAAAGTGTAATTTTTGCATGGATAGAATTGTGTTTCTTGGATTTGTTGTAAGTGCAGGTGGTATCGAAGTAGATGAAGAGAAGGTGAAAGCAATTAAAGAGTGGCCTACACCTAAGTCCATTACGGAAGTTCGAAGCTTTCATGGCTTAGCCGGATTTTATAGGAGATTTATGCCCAATTTCAGCACCATTGCAGCTCCTTTGACGGAAGTTATCAAGAAGAGTGTTGGATTCAAGTGGGGGGAAGCTCATGAAAAGGCGTTTCAAACGTTGAAGTCAAAGCTAAGTTCAGCTCCTCTTTTACTTTTACCGAATTTCTCTAAAACCTTTGAAATCGAACGTGATGCTTCCGATATTGGTATAGGTGCCGTGCTTATGCAAGAAAGGAGGCCAATCGTTTACTTTAGTGAGAAATTAAATGGAGCAGCCTTGAACTATTCCACCTATGACAAGGAATTGTATGCTTTGGTTCGAGCCCTAGAAACATGGAAGCACTATTTGTGGTCAAAAGAATTCATCATTCACTCGGATCATGAGTCCTTGAAGCACTTGAAGGGGCAAGGGAGCTTGAACCGGAGGCATGCTCGTTGGGTTGAGTTCATAGAGATGTTTCCTTATGTGATTCAACAAAAAGGGTAAGGACAACGTTGTGGCAGATGCACTATCACGTAGGTACACTCTTCTCTCTACCCTTAGTACTAAATTCATGGGATTTGATCACATTAAGGAATTATATGTGAGTGATTCTGATTTTACCGAAGTCTTTGCATCTTGTGAATTGAAACCTTGTGATAAATATTTTGTTCAAGATGGCTATCTCTTTCGAGAAAACAAGTTGTGTATACCTAATTGTTTCTTACGTGAATTACTTGTGCGTGAGTCTCATGGGGGTGGTTTGATGGGGCATTTTGGTGTTTTGAAAACTTTGAACATGATTAAAGAACACTTCTTTTGGCCTCACATGAAACGAGATGTTGAAAGATTTTGTAACAAATGCATAACTTGTAGGAAGGCAAAATCACGAGTTAAACCTCATGGTCTTTACACACCTTTGTCGGTTCCAACTCATCCTTGGGGAGATTTGTCTATGGATTTTGTGTTAGGAAGGCCAAGAACACCAAACAGGAAGTATTCAATTTTTGTTGTTGTTGACCGTTTCTCTAAAATGGCACATTAAACGGATGATGCAACAAATGTGGCAGGTTTATTCTTTAAAGAAGTGGTAAGACTTCATGGAATTCCAAAGTCTATTGTAAGTGATCGAGATGTGAAGTTCTTAAGTCATTTTTGGAGGGTTTTGTGGGGGAAATTGGGAACTAAGTTGTTGTTTTCAACCACCTGTCATCCTCAAACGGATGGACAAACGGAAGTTGTAAATAGAGCCTTGGGAATTGTTTTAAGGGCTGTTTTTAAAACATATTCAAAGAATTGGGTTGAATGTATTCCGTTTGTTGAATTTGCTTATAATCGTTCAATACATTCTTCTACTTCCTTTTCACCTTTTGAAGTTGTGTATGGATTTAACCCTTTAACCCCTCTCGATTTACTTCCTTTGCCTATGAATGAGCTTGTGAGTTTAGATGGAAAAGAGAAGGCTGAACGAGTGAAGAAAATACATGAAGATGCACGACTTCATATCCTCAAGAGAACAATCAAGCTATGATCCATGCTAACAAGGGACGAAGGAAGGTTGTTTTCAAGAAAGGTGATTTAGTTTGGGTACATTTTAGGAAGGAGAGATTCAATAACCAACGGAAGTCCAAGCTTGATCCAAGGGGAGATGGACCATTCAAAGTGTTGGAGAGGATTAATGATAATGCATACAAAATTGATCTTCCGGGTAAGTATAAGTGCAACTTTTAATGTGGCTGATTTAACTCCTTTTGATGCAAATTTTGATTCGAGGTCGAATCCTTTTCAAGAAGGGGAGGATGATGTGAATCATAAGATAAGGCCACACTTTGATCCAAATGTTGATATGATCACAACTCAAGATGAACCAAGTTATGTTGGACCTATCACACGGTCACGGTCCAAAAGAATGTAAGAGGAAGTTCAATCTCTTTTGATCCAAATAACTCAAGAAGAGCCCCAAGAAGACAACTATTCAGCTGGATCCAATCCACCTTGTTTCAATGTCTTAGTGATCGAATTTTAAGCCCAAATTGTGTTAAGTTTATTGTAATTTGACCCTGAACTATTTTATTATACTTTGGGTCATCTTTTTATTTATTTTCCATGCATTTAGATAAGTTTAGGCCCATTTTTTTTAACCTACTAGGAAAGTGACGAGAATAGCTTGTCTCTTTGAATTCTGAATTGTCCCCTAGAATTCCCATGCATGCATCTTTATATTCCAGCCTTGTATTTTGTTTTTTTTTTTCAGTCAACTCTTAATGAATTGTGATTCAAGTGAGTTCAACTCTCTAGTTCTTGGCTGAACATCATTAGGGTTTCAAACCCTCCACCGGATAATGTCATTTCCCGACTCATTATAGTCGACGGGGTGCATTACTTTTCAAATCTGATAGTGTTGGTTCCTTGCTCATTATAGCAAATGGGTCACACTCCTCAATTTTAACCTTGAAGTGGACGATCGAAAATCAAGAACTCCAAGTATTGGTATAGGGTTTCACGGAAAGTACGGGGAGTTCGTATCAGCAGGTTTGCAGTGCTAGGCGGGAAGTCGAGTCTATCTAGTTTATTAGTTAAGTTTGGGTCACTTCATATGCATTTTGTAATTCGATTGAACTTTACAAGAATAGACCAATGTTATGACTATGATTATGATTATGAAATTATTTTTCTATATGAATTTTTGGGAATAGGTTATTATGCAAGTTGAACCCGATATTTTGCTTGATTTGGTATTGGGTTTAATGCTATGCTTCCGCATTTGTCATTTATCTTTGTTCTTTATTATTCGGATTCGAAGGTTTAGTTCCCGCCTAGCCTTTTGAGTGAGTGAGTCCCCGTTCGCTGTGAGCTGGGTTTATGTATGGACTTTTCATTTCATATGTGGATTGGGCTCATAGTGCGGGGGATGTGTTGGGGTGCTACATCCTTAAGTGGTATCAGAGCCCGGTTGCAAAACCGGTGTTCTCGTATCGTGATTGAGTCAGTCTAGGTCGTACGGCTTAGGAATTACATGATAATGTGTGCATTGCGTCAATTTTGAGAATGAATTGCCTTCTCTGTTGAATCTTGTTGAATTACCTGTTGCATTCTTATGTTGAATCCATGCCTTCCATGTTGAATACGTGACATGAGCATGCACTAATTGTTAGGAATAGTGCCCTAGAAAGCCGATTGAATATCCGCTTTGTACTTTTCCTTATTGTAATCACAGACAATCTTTGAATCAAATAACGAATTGAGGGAACACTTCTTTATATGCTCTTGTTTGGTATGCGTTTACTTTAGCTGTGCATGTATGAGAACTACCCTAATCCTGATGACTTTAGGGCTCTACCATTTATGTGAAATGGTTCATGAAACGAGCCCTATATCACATAAGTTATGATTAGTAAAATACTCCAAGCCGATGAGTCCAACAGACAGTGGGAGTGTCAACCTGACTCCTCTAAGGCTTGCTTGTGGGATCACGCCCTTAAGAAGGACCACCTTGTTTCATGGAGGTGCAAAGTGTATAGTCGATACGTGCATGATACATAAGGGTGCTTACTTCCATAAGTAAGTTCACTGAGGTGCCCCGTGTGAGAAGATTCCTAAATGGGAAAGGAAGTTTCTATTTCAAGAAATGGAAACTTCCAGATTAAGAAATATCTCACGAGTCATTGATGTGATTAATTGATCCTTAGACTTGAGGTTTCGTGTCACTTTATGAGTTAACTCTGTAGTCTTAGGTATAAGCTTTAAAGGGTGTCGCCTTAGACAACTGATTCAAGGCTTATGCTGGGGTTGCGTAAGTGATTCGTGAAAGTGAATGAGAATCAAGAAAGGACCTACACTTGCATTTGCAAGGTGACCTCTTATTGTGTAAGTCATTCATATGCCATATGGAGTCCTTGGCCAAGGCAGTAGATCAAGACATCAAGAAAAGGTTTCTTGGATTGAGATCAAATGGATATGAAATGCACTTAGCTTTAAGACCAGATTATTAGGGTTCTGATTATTCCCTTACCCTAGATCTTGGTTGAGATATAGTAAGTAGGAAGATTGTATCTCACATGAATCAATGAATTAAAGGTTCTGTCGAATCGAGACATTCCAATTCAGCTAGGGGTTAAACACCTGTTGCTAGACTATGGTCGTTTAATCTGTGGATTGATTAATTAATTAGTGAATTAATTAATTAGGGTCACTGCTAATTGAGTTGAGAACCTAGAGGGTCACACACAACAACTTGGTTACATGAGTTGGGGCTTTGAAATGATTAAACGAGTTAATCGAGTCGAGAGGGTTCCTTGGGATACATGTGCCACAAGTGTATAATTATTTGTACATTAAATAATTAATGTGTTAATTATTTAATAGATTTTGTTTTAATTTTGAATTAAAAAGAAAGTCTTATTTTGGAGAAAAATAATCTAGTTAATTAATTACGAATTAATTAATTAGATAAAATAAGTTATTTATTTATAAATAAATAAAGTATAATAATATCCAAAAGGGTTTGGATATTTTAACTCTCTTAAAAGTTGATTTGAATTAGAATTCAAAGTCAAAGTTGGAAATTACTTGATGATCAAGTAATAGGAGAGAGGGACCAAATCCTTAGTCCATAAGGACTAGGTTTTTGGCCACCCCTCCCCAATTATATATAGGGGAGCTCGAGCTCGAGCTCCCCTAGAGGGGGATTGGCAATTCTTTTGGTTCATGTGTTGAACACCATCCTTTCTCCAAGGTCAAATAAACCCTAGGTTAAGCCTAAACACTAACTAGAGAACTAGCATCCTTACTAGTTAGATTGTAGTCAAGTTGGTGGACTATCTCTAGAGAGCTTGAAGTTAGAAGTTTTGAAGATTCAAGCTTTACCAAGGAGAGGGGATCAAGCCGCGAGAAGAGCGTTCTTGGGTGGCGTGAAACGCTTCAAGAAAGATTATTGAAAAGTAAGTTTCTAATCTCTACGAATTTGGATACACGATTGCGAGTCCAAGATCCTTTTGTTGGAAAAATTTTAAATTTCCGCTGCTTTCTGATTCCAGTTTTCCAACAAGTGGCATCAGAGCCACCTCGTTAATCGTGTTTCTGATTAGTCTCCACTTAACTGAATTTGGTAGAAATTCTTAGGCTTGATGCGATTGAGTATTTGTAACTGTTTTAGAAAGCCTTAATTACGAAACTGTATTTTTCCTGAAAGTTTTTGAAAACTGGTTTTGTAAAAATTTGTTTTTGAAAACTGTTTTAGATTTGAAACTATATAAACTGTTTTTGGATTTCTTGGATTGGTTTTGCTTTTGAACAAAAACACGAAACGAAACCCGGATTACGACGAACACGCGAAACCCCCCGCTAAAGCATCGCGCGCGTGGGCTTTGCGCACCGCCGCCCGCCTGTCCTAGGCGCGCGCAGGCCGTGCGCCTGGCGGGAGGCGTTCCGCCAGTCGCCTGCCCAGGATGGGCAAGGATCCCGCAAGACGTGCGGGATCGCCCGCCCAGGCCGCCCGCATGCTGCCGATAGGGGTGTGCGCACAGCAGCGCATGGCCAAGGCCGCGCGAGTGCGCGCGCGCGCCTGCGATGCGCTCAGCCCCTTCGATACGGGCCCTGTTGGAGGAGAAACTGCCCAGAGTACAAAGCTACTCTAAAGAAAGGTATGTTTCTCGTTGAAGTGAATCTTTCTATTAATTCTAGTTCTTGGGTACTTGATACCGGTTGTGGAACTCATATCTGTAATGATGTACAGATGCTAAATGAAGTCCAACAACTCAGAGAAGGAGAATGTGTCTTGAAGATCAGCGATGGCTCAAATGTTGAAGCTCGAGCTTTAGGCACAATTAGATTAGATTTAGGTAGTTTTGAGTTAGTTTTAAATAAAGTCCTTTATGTACCGAGCATTATTCGTAATATAATTTCAGTTCCAATTTTAGATTGTGAAGGTTATGAAACTTATATTAAGAATGGTAAATACTTTATCAAACGGAACAACTCTTCCGTTCACATCGGTACTCTAAGTAATGGACTTTATCTAACTCAAAATATCAATATTATGAATATACAACGAGAAACTAAACGTAAGAGAGATGAAAAAGTTTCAGCTCCCTTATGGCACGCTAGATTAGGATACATTTCCAAGAATAGAATTAGCAAGATAAACACTTTAGGATCATTCTCTGAAAATAATCTCAAAGAGTTGACTTCTTGCGAATCTTGTCTCAAAGGAAAAATATCCAAGGTTCCTTTTAAAGGGACTGTGGAACGGGCCACTAAGGTCTTGGATTTGATCCATTCTGATGTTTGTGGACCGCTTAGTGTAAGCACTAGAAACAATCATCAGTATTTCATAACCTTTACCGATGACTTTAGTCGATATAGTTATGTATACTTAATGAAGTATAAATCTGAAGCTTTTGAGAAATTCCTAAAATTTCAGAAGGAGGTTGAAAACCAAACTGGTCACAAGATCAAAGCATTTCGATCTGATCGAGGAGACGAGTATCTTAGTGAAGATGTAACACCCCAAACGGAGGATGCCACATCCCCCGCACTGAGACCCAGACCCGGTCATGAAATGGAAGGTCCATGCCCGAATCCGAATCAGAGCGAACGGGAGACAAACACACACGCTATGCTAGGCGGATCTAACTCGACAGACTCAAAGTGCGGAAACAAATCAAACATTCAAAACAAGATAGCCGAAGCATTTAAATCAACATTCAAAACAAGTGACGGGTTCAACTAGCATAGATACCTAGTCCAGAATATCAACAAGCATAACAGGTGATGGGTTCAACTAGCATAGATACCTAGTCCCGAATATCCGATCAACATAACGTAATAATCATCAAGTGCCACACAGGGCCGAATACGAATGCCACACAGGGCTACAGTAAGGTAAAGTAAAATCTCAAGTCTACAAGTCATGACATAAGTAAAGTGTATGAAAGACAAATGCAACTAGAAAGGCTAGACCGACGAAGTGTAACTCAAAGGACTCACTCCCGCCTAGCAAACACCAACAGACCTGCAACTAAAAGTTTAAATGAGGGGTCAGTCAACTTGACCGAGTGAGGGGGCTAACGCACACCTACAATATATATATATATATAGAGCATAGCACAGAATAAAAGGATGGACTCATGAGCCGAGGATACGTGTTACATACCAAAATATTTCGAAATAACCCAAATAGATATAGATATAAGTTTAGAAACCATTTTCCAGAAAGACATCCCGATTCATAATTCCATAACAGAACAGAACACATGCTTGGCGAGTACGAGCTTCCCACCTTTACTCCTCATATCAGAACAAAACGGAAATACAGAAATAAATCCCTCCTCAACTCCAGTGATGGAAGAGCCCCGCGTTGGCCCTAACCATCCATAATAAAACCGTCTAAAATAGACTCGACCTCAAGGGGTAGCGAACCCACAAGAGTCCTCTCCGGCCTTAGCCGAAGGCTCAAGATATCACGCCTCGCCTATCTCCCTGAGTCGCGTAATGATATCTCAAATGGAACGTATGCACATGGTTGAAACCCCGACGGCCCTAACCGTCCCGGGGGACCCATTACCCGTAGCTCCTCGGATCCACAACAGAACATAATAGAACAAAACATACGCCAGTCTTTCATGGCAATCTCGCTACAGAATCAAAACACAACTGTTTTTCCAAAATAGCTTATATATGCTTCAAAAACTGGTTTTTATAAATATATTCCTACGCGATGGAACTTTAAGCCTCATGACCTCCACCCACGCAGGACGCATGCAAAGTCATAAACATATCATATCCAACACATACGTATTCATAATAAGGTATACTCGCATGCAAGGGTAGAAATCAGCATGTAAAGTGTTAGGAATAGTGCCCTAGAAAGCCGATTGTATATCCGCTTTGTACTTTTCCTTATTGTAATCACAGACAATCTTTGAATAAAATAACGAATTGAGGCAACCCTTCTTTATATGCTCTTGTTTGGTATGCGTTTACTTTAGCTGTGCATGTATGAGAACTCCCCTAATCCTGATGACTTTAGGACTCTACCATTTAGGTGAAATGGTTCATGAAACGAGCCCTATATCACATAAGTCATGATTAGTAAAATACTCCAAGCCGATGAGTCCTACAGACAGTGGGAGTGTTAACCTGACACCTCTAAGGCTTGCTTGTGGGATCACGCCCTTAAGAAGGACCACCTTGTTTCATGGAGGTGCAAAGTGTATAGTTGATACGTGCGTGATACATGAGGGTGCTTACTTTAATAAGTAAGTTCACTGAGGTGCCCCGTGTGAGAACATTCCTAAATGGGAAAGGAAGTTTCTATTTCAGGAAATGGAAACTTCCAGATTAGGAAATATCTCACGAGTCATTGATGTGATTAATTGATCCTTAGACTTGAGGTTCCTTGTCACTTTATGAGTTAACTCTGTAGTCTTAGGTATAAGCTTTAAAGGGTGTCGCCTTAGACAACTGATTCAAGGCTTATGCTGGGGCTGCACAAGTGATTCATGAAAGTGAATGAGAATCAAGAAAGGACCTACACTTGCATTTGCAAGGTGATCTCTTATTGTGTAAGTCATTCATATGCCATATGGAGTCCTTGGCCAAGGCAGTAGATCAAGACATCAAGAAAAGTGTTTCTTGGATTGAGATCAAATGGATATGAAATGCACTTAGCTTTAAGACCGGATTATTAGGGTTCTGATTATTCCCTTGCCCTAGATCTTGGTTGAGAGATAGTAAGTAGGAGGATTGTATCTCACATGAATCAATGACTTAAAGGTTCTGTCGAATCCGAACATTCCAATTCAGCTAGGGGTTAAACACCTGTTGCTAGACTATGGTCGTTTAATCTGTGGACTGATTAATTAATTAGTGAATTAATTAATTAGGGTCACTGCTAATTGAATTGAGAACCTAGAGGGTCACACACAACAACTTGGTTACATGAGTTGAGGCTTAAAAATGATTAAACGAGTTAATCGAGCCTAAGGGGTTCCACACGTGTGAAATCACACGTGTGGCTCACGTGATTGGACACGTGTCATTAAGACACGTGTGCCACACGTGATTATGTGATGTTAAATAATTAATGTGTTAATTATTTAATAGACTTTGGTTTAATTTTGAATTAAAAAGAAAGTCTAATTTTGGAGAAAATAATCTAGTTAATTAATTATGAATTAATTAATTAGATAAAAATAAGTTATTTATTTTATAATAAATAAAGTATAAAATTATCCAAAAATAGTTTGGATAATTTTAAGCTCTCTTAAAATTTGACTAGAAATAGAATTCGAAGTCAAAGTTGGAAAATACTTGATGATCAAGTAATAGGAGAGAGAGGGACCAAATCCTTTGTCCATTAGGACTAGGTTCGGCCGCCCCTCACCCTTCCTATATATAGGGGAGCTCATGCTCCCCTTTAGAGCTAATTGACAATTCTTGGTTCATGTGTTGAACACCTTCCTTTCTCCAAGATTAAATTAAACCCTAGGTTAAGCCTAAACACTAACTAGAGAACTAACATCCTTACTAGTTAGATTGTGATCAAGTTGGTGGACTTTCTCTAGAGACTTCAAGTTAGAAGTTTGAAGATTCGAGCTTTACCAAGGAGAGGGGATCAAGCCGCGAGAAGAGCGTTCTTGGGTGGCTTGAAACGCTTCAAGAAAGAATAAAAGAAAAGTAAGTTTTCTATCTTTACGAATTTGGTTACACGATTGCGAGTTCAAGGTCCTTTTGTTGGAAAAATTTTTTAAATTCCGCTGCTTTCTGATTCGTGTTTTCCAACAAGTGGTATCAGAGCCACCTCGTTAATCGTGTTTCTGATTCGTCTCAATTATACTGAATTTGGTAGAAATTCTTAGGCTTGATGCGATTGAGTATTTGTAATTGTTTTAGAAAGCCTGAATTACGAAACTGTATTTTTTTCCTGAAAGTTTCTGAAAATTGGTTTTTATAAAATTTAATTTTTGAAAAACAATTTTAGATTTGAAACTGTATAAACTGTTTTTGGATTTCTTGGATTGGTTTTGCTTTTGAACGAAAACACGAAACGAAAGCCCGGAACACGATGAACACGCGAAACCCCGCGCGCGAAGGAGTCGCGCGCGCGGGCTTCGCGCGCCACCCTCCCGCAACCGCGCGGGAGGCCCTCCCGCACGCCGTCCGCCCGTCGCCGCCCAGGCCTGGCCGGGACAGACCGGCCAGCCGCCCAGCTCCTCCCGCACGCCTGTGCGGGAGCCTCGCGCCCGCCCAGGGCGGCCGAGACTGGCCGCCCACCGCCCAGCAGGGCGCGCGCGCGCGAGGCGCGCGGTATGCGCGCGCAGTGCGCGCACTCGCCTGGCCTTGGCCGGGCGCTGTGCGCGCCTGCCGTGCGCGTCCGCGCGAGCTTGCGACGCTGTGCCCCGTTTCGCGCACGGGCCCCGTTTTCGTGATCCGGCCCCTTTTGTGTTTCGTGCAATCCAGTCCCAATTTTTTATTTTAATTTTAAAAAAAAATTTTATTTTTGAATATTTATTTTTTTTTAATTTTGAATAAAAACTTAAAATTGGGATTTTTGAGAAATTGAAACGGTTTATATTTTGGGAAAATACATCTTGATAAAATTATTAATTTTCAGAAATTAATTGGAATTTTATTTGTTTTGGTAATTTGGGATTTATTGAAAACTTTTATAAATAAGACTCGCATCAAGTCGTGTTTTAAGCTATTAGAGCTTAAAGCGAGAATTTTAATTTATTGGTTAAATTTAAATTCTTGCAAAAGCATGTTAGGTGATCATGGGTTTAGATCTTTGTATGGTTTTAATTTATGCACATGGATGGTTTAAATTGGGGTTGGAGCCCTATAGTTGCGTTTTTCAATTGAGGTTGGAGCCTCACTTATGTGCGTACTGTTATGTGATTTATTATGTGGCTTTCCATATTACTGTTTTTGAGGCCGGGGTATGCCCCGTGTAATTGTCTAAGGCCAATATGAAGATTGAGCCTTATTACTTTATGTCTTTTTCCTTTTATTGTAATTTGAGAGTAGAGATAGGTGGTGAGGTTTTATTTTCATTTTGGAGACAATGCACCCATGGAGTAAGATGGACCACATTCAAGTAACAAGGAGGCCATAAGTGAAGACCCCTCAAAATGTTAGGGAGGGGAATCTCAATTGTTAAATGTAATAGAGATAGGGCTCGTATTTTGTTACTGCTTTCGCTTATGTGATTTGAACTGTTTGTGTGGCATGTATGTTAGAACTTGTGATTGTGGAGTGGCTCCCACATATCACGCATAAGATAGGTAGAACCCATGATCATTACATGTTAGTATCATGCTAGGACATGTTATCTGTTTATGTGCTTGTTTGAAATGCATTTAAGTGTACTTGCATTAATCAAGACTAATAAAATTGGATAACATATATGTTGGTGAGGTCGAACCGGACAACTCTCCGGTTGATTCGAAAATTCCCATTAAATATTAAGCTAATTTCGAACAAATAGGTGTTTAATTCGAGATGCAAATTTTGAATTAAATTCCTAGCATTCCATCAATAGGTTTTAAGTTTAGTAAGTAAAGCTAGTTATTGTCCGCGAGTCGTGGGATAGCTAGTGGAGCTTATTAGTTCTTAGTTACCTAATTAATCATTTTAAATGATCAATATTTCGTGGTCAATTTTAGCAAGGGCGATGTCCGCGAGTCGTGGGTCGTTCAAACTAAGTTTTGGTCATGATCTTATGATTGATGGGTCTAGCTTAACGCCTAAGTAAATATGGATGTCGCACGAGTCGTGGGTCCATATTGAAAGATAGGTGATGCAAAAACAATTACTAAGAGTTCTAAAGGTGTTAGAATTGGTAAGTTGTACCTACCTGGGGTTCTTACTTAGAATGTCCGCGAGTCGTGGGTTCGAGGTAAAATGCCTAGGATCTTAGTACCCATTGGGAAACGTGTTCCTCTTAGATCTTTGGGAATTATAGATCTTTGAAAAACAGTGGGAGCTACATTAGATTAAAGACCTTATCTTTTGTATATCGTTATAATTCAGCATGCTCACTAGTTCTCTGTTTTACCATTTAGGTCGTAGATTCTGTGATTCTCTACGTGTTTTGAAATGGCAACCAAAAACCCTCTTGTATCGATCCTCGAGTCAAACAAGTTGACTGGTCCCAACTATTCTGATTGGCTGAGGAATCTAAAAATCATTTTAGATTCTGAGAAGAGAACTTATGTTCTCTTCGAAGGGGAGCCTAGTCCCGAAGGGGAGGCTCCCACTCGGGCTGAGCGGGACGCGATTCAGAAGTGGAAGGATGATAATCTCCAAGCCCGTTGCCTTATGTTGGCTAACATGTCTCCGGACTTGCAAAGACAACATGAGGCCATGGAATTTGCTTGGGAGATTTACGACCACTTAGAGCAACTTTACCGCCCTCATGAACGTGTTACAAGGTATAACACTTCAAAGGAATTATTCCACTTGAGAATGAGGGAAGGTTCAAGTGTCCATGAATATGGACTCAAGTTTCTTGCCCTTACTGAGAAACTTGCTTCCATGGACATGCCGCTGAAAGATGAGCTTTCAGTGGATTTGTTGCTAGCTTCGCTCCCACCATCATTCAACCCATTTGTCCTTAACTTCAACATGAATCATGCTGGTGCTACTGTAGCTGAGCTGATTAGTCAGCTTGTGACTGCTGAAAGCACGATCAAGAAGGACAATAAGGTTTTGATGGTGAATGCTCCATCTTCCTCTTCTGGGCCTTCTAAAGGTAAGGGCAAGAAAGCCCAAAAGAAGAAGAAGAAACCCCTTAGGCCCACTGGCGGCATTTCGAAGGGGAAGGCCCAAAAGAAGAAGCGTGATCAGAAAGAGGATGTTTGCTTCCATTGTGGCAAAGCGGGACATTGGAGGAGAAACTGCCCAGAGTACAAGGCTACTCTAAAGAAAGGAATCTTTCTCGTTGAAGTAAATCTTTCTATTAATTCTAGTTCTTGGGTACTTGATACCGGTTGTGGGACTCATATCTGTAATGATGTACAGATGCTAAGTGAAGTCCAACAACTCAAAGAAGGAGAATGTGTCTTGAAGATCGGCGATGGCTCAAACGTTGAAGCTCGAGCTTTAGGCACAATTAGATTAGATTTAGGTAGTTTTGAGTTAGTATTAAACAAAGTCCTTTATGTACCGAACATTATTCGTAATATAATTTCAGTTCCAATATTGGATTGTGAAGGTTATGAAACTTATATTAAGAATGGTAAATATTTTATCAAACGGAACAACTCTTCCGTTCACATCGGTACTCTAAGTAATGGACTTTACCTAACTCAAAATATCAATATTATGAATATTCAACGAGAAACAAAGCGTAAGAGAGATGACAAAGTTTCAGCTCCCTTATGGCACGCTAGATTAGGACACATTTCCAAGAACAGAATTAGCAAGATAAACACTTTAGGATCATTCTCTGAAAATGATCTCAAAGAGTTAACTTCTTGCGAATCCTGTCTCAAAGGGAAAATGTCCAAAGTCCCTTTTACAGGAACTGTGGAACGTGCCACTGAGGTTTTGGATTTGATCCATACTGATGTTTGTGGACCGCTTAGTGTAAGCACTAGAAACAATCATCAGTACTTCATAACCTTTACTGATGACTTTAGTCGGTATGGTTATGTATACTTAATGAAGTATAAATCTGAAGCTTTTGAGAAATTCTCAGAATTTCAAAAGGAGGTTGAGAACCAAACTGGTCACAAGATCAAAGCACTTCGATCTGATCGAGGAGGCGAATATCTTAGTGAAGAATTCCTTAATCATCTCAAAGATAATGGATTATCTCTCAGTGGACTCCTCCGGGAACTCCTCAGCTTAATGGAGTTTCTGAGAGAAGGAATCGAACCCTACTTGATATGGTTCGTTCCATGATGAGTTTCACTGACTTACCACCTTCTTTCTGGGGTTATGCCCTAGAAAGTGCAGCAAAGATTTTGAATCTAGTTCCCTCTAAGTCAGTCCCTAAAACGCCCTATGAAATGTGGCTTGGTAAAGTCCCTAGTTATTCTTACTTAAGAATTTGGGGTTGTCCTGCTTACGTGAAGAGGACAGTGGGAGATAAGTTAGAATCTCGTTCTAACTTATGCTACTTTGTAGGTTATCCTAAGGAATCCATAGGATACTACTTCTATGATCAATCTGAACAAAAGGTGTTTGTTTCTAGAAACGCCACTTTTCTTGAGGAACCGTTCCTTAAAGAAAAGAAGGGCAAGATCATAGAATTAGAAGAAGTACAAAATGACCCCACACCACCCACTGAAGAAACGTCCCACTCTGATCAACCACAACCAATCACGAATTTCGATACACACGAAAATCCTCCTCTAAAGCGTTCTGAACGTACTCCTAGACAGCCGGAGAGATGGTATGGATTCTTCCATGAAATCTCTCAAAAGGATAATGATCCTTTAACGTATGAGGAGGCACTTTCAGATTCTGACTCTGAACAGTGGATAGAAGCCATGAAATCCGAAAATGATTCCATGAACTCCAACCAAGTTTGGACCTTGGTAGATTTGCCTGATGGGGTCAAACCCATAGGTTGCAAATGGATCTTTAAAAGAAAGCTTGGAGTTGATGGAAGCATTGCAGCCTACAAAGCAAGACTGGTTGCAAAAGGATTCACTCAAAGACCCGGCGTGGACTTTGACGAAACCTTTTCACCAGTTGCAATGCAAAAGTCCATTCGAATCATGCTTGCCATTGCTGCATATTATGACTATGAGATATGGCAAATGGATGTGAAAACTGCCTTTCTCAATGGTGACATTGACAAAGACATTTATATGGAGCAACCCATAGGTTTCACATTCAGTGGGAGTGAGCAAAAGGTTTGTAAACTCCAAAGATCAATCTATGGATTGAAACAGGCTTCTAGGAATTGGAACATTCGATTTGATGAATCGGTCAAAGCGTTTGGCTTCATCCAAATTTCGAATGAATCATGTGTGTATAGAAAGGAATTGGAGACCTCAGTGCAATTCTTAGTACTTTATGTTGATGACATCCTTCTTATTGGGAATTCGAAAGATGACATGAAAGTTACTAAGTTATGGTTATCGAACCAATTCGAGATGAAAGATCTTGGTGATGCGTCCTATATCCTTGGAATTAAAATCTATAGAGATAGATCTAGAAGGTTAATAGGACTATCACAGTCGATGTACATTGACAAAGTATTGAAGAGATTCAATATGGAGTCAGCAAAGGTTAAGAACCTTCCTATGAGTGTAGGAACATGTCTTTCAAAGAAGATGTGTCCTAAGACTAACCTTGAGAAGGAAAGAATGACTCATACACCTTATGCATCAGCAATAGGTAGCATAATGTATGCAATGTTATGTACTCGACCGGATATGGCTTATGCACTTAGTGTAACGAGTCGTTTCCAATCTGACCCTGGAGATGGTCACTGGGCTGCCGTGAAGAATATTCTTAAGTACTTGAAAAGTACTAAAGATTTATTCTTAGTTTACGGAGGTCAGAAAGATCTTACTGTCGAAGGATACTGCGATGCAAGCTTTGCATCTGACTTAGATGATTTTAAGTCAATGTCAGGATACATTTTCTGCCTAAACGGCGGAGCAGTGAGTTGGAAGAGTTCCAAGCAAACTACCACTGCTGATTCGACCACTGAGGCCGAATACTTAGCTGCAAATGATGCAGCTAAGGAAGGTGTTTGGATTAGAAACTTCATTCAAGAGTTGAATGTTGTTCCTAGCATGAAAGACCCCATTACTGTGTTTTGTGACAACACTGGGGCGGTTGCTCAAGCAAGAGAACCAAGATCTCACCAACGGACCAAGCACATTATGAGGAAGTATCACCTAATCCGTGATATTATCAAAAGAGGAGATGTGCAAATTGAGAGGGTCACATCAGCAGAGAACGTGGTAGATCCACTTACTAAACCCCTTAGTCGAGAAGCTTTCCAAGGTCATCTTCAGAAGATGGGACTTAGAGTAGCTTTAGAGTGGCTTTGACGGGCAAGTGGGAGATTGTTAGGAATAGTGCCCTAGAAAGCCGATTGTATATCCGCTTTGTACTTTTCCTTATTGTAATCACAGACAATCTTTGAATAAAATAACGAATTGAGGCAACACTTCTTTATATGCTCTTGTTTGGTATGCGTTTACTTTAGCTGTGTATGTATGAGAACTCCCCTAATCCTGATGACTTTAGGACTCTACCATTTAGGTGAAATGGTTCATGAAACGAGCCCTATATCACATAAGTCATGATTAGTAAAATACTCCAAGCTGATGAGTCCTACAGACAGTGGGAGTGTCAACCTGACTCCTCTAAGGCTTGCTTGTGGGATCACGCCCTTAAGAAGGACAACCTTGTTTCATGGAGGTGCAAAGTGTATAGTTGATACGTGCGTGATACATGAGGGTGCTTACTTTAATAAGTAAGTTCACTGAGGTGCCCCGTGTGAGAACATTCCTAAATGGGAAAGGAAGTTTCTATTTCAGGAAATGGAAACTTCCAGATTAGGAAATATCTCACGAGTCATTGATGTGATTAATTGATCCTTAGACTTGAGGTTCCTTGTCACTTTATGAGTTAACTCTGTAGTCTTAGGTATAAGCTTTAAAGGGTGTCGCCTTAGACAACTGATTCAAGGCTTATGCTGGGGCTGCACAAGTGATTCATGAAAGTGAATGAGAATCAAGAAAGGACCTACACTTGCATTTGCAAGGTGATCTCTTATTGTGTAAGTCATTCATATGCCATATGGAGTCCTTGGCCAAGGCAGTAGATCAAGACATCAAGAAAAGTGTTTCTTGGATTGAGATCAAATGGATATGAAATGCACTTAGCTTTAAGACCGGATTATTAGGGTTCTGATTATTCCCTTGCCCTAGATCTTGGTTGAGAGATAGTAAGTAGGAGGATTGTATCTCACATGAATCAATGACTTAAAGGTTCTGTCGAATCCGAACATTCCAATTCAGCTAGGGGTTAAACACCTGTTGCTAGACTATGGTCGTTTAATCTGTGGACTGATTAATTAATTAGTGAATTAATTAATTAGGGTCACTGCTAATTGAATTGAGAACCTAGAGGGTCACACACAACAACTTGGTTACATGAGTTGAGGCTTAAAAATGATTAAACGAGTTAATCGAGCCTAAGGGGTTCCACACGTGTGAAATCACACGTGTGGCTCACGTGATTGGACACGTGTCATTAAGACACGTGTGCCACACGTGATTATGTGATGTTAAATAATTAATGTGTTAATTATTTAATAGACTTTGGTTTAATTTTGAATTAAAAAGAAAGTCTAATTTTGGAGAAAATAATCTAGTTAATTAATTATGAATTAATTAATTAGATAAAAATAAGTTATTTATTTTATAATAAATAAAGTATAAAATTATCCAAAAATAGTTTGGATAATTTTAAGCTCTCTTAAAAGTTGACTAGAAATAGAATTCAAAGTCAAAGTTGGAAAATACTTGATGATCAAGTAATAGGAGAGAGAGGGACCAAATCCTTTGTCCATTAGGACTAGGTTCGGCCGCCCCTCACCCTTCCTATATATAGGGGAGCTCATGCTCCCCTTTAGAGCTAATTGACAATTCTTGGTTCATGTGTTGAACACCTTCCTTTCTCCAAGATTAAATTAAACCCTAGGTTAAGCCTAAACACTAACTAGAGAACTAGCATCCTTACTAGTTAGATTGTGATCAAGTTGGTGGACTTTCTCTAGAGACTTCAAGTTAGAAGTTTGAAGATTCGAGCTTTACCAAGGAGAGGGGATCAAGCCGCGAGAAGAGCGTTCTTGGGTGGCTTGAAACGCTTCAAGAAAGAATAAAAGAAAAGTAAGTTTTCTATCTTTACGAATTTGGTTACACGATTGCGAGTTCAAGGTCCTTTTGTTGGAAAATTTTTTTAAATTCCGCTGCTTTCTGATTCGTGTTTTCCAACATAAAGGCCATAGGTCACATAACTATACAAAATCCTAAACCTCACCTCGTGAAAGTAGAGTCTGAGAGTGTGAAGGACAAACACTCCTAAACCTCGGGCACACCACTGCGACCAGACTCTAAAACAGAACATACAGAAGCCCGGACTTAAACTCTATATGAACCAAACAAGACGCATGGCGTTGCTCAACATGATCGTGGTTATGCATAAGTGTTCATGTTGTGCTTTGATAGGGTGTCGTGGTCATTCAAGGCATATCAATGCTCAACAAGGTCATATTTACAAGCAACCATCATGCAATTCCATATCCAAAGATGCAAGATCAATTTAGGAAGTCAATGTATTCACAAAATGCATATTACAGGGTTCAATTATAATATTACAATTAAGCATCAAGTTCATGTCGAGTTATAAAGTGCATAAGTAAGAGCAACTTGATCATATAAACATACAAAGTTGTTGTACGTAGATGGCATGCTTGATACAAATAAAGAGTGCATTTAATTCACTTAAGATCATACTTTACAACTTCACAACATGTTTGGTACACAAGCTCAAGTCACATTCATAGTTTCATAAATATTACACTTACATCCCCTAAGTCATTTATAAAAGTTTAGAATTATTACACATACATCTCCTTAGTTGATTGCTAAGCATAATTGTTCATTTAAAGTGTTTATACAATTATTCAACTAGGAATTAATTACTTACAAACATGACAATTATCAATTTATCGTAATTTATAACCATTTTCGAGTAGTAAGAGTAAATCAAGATATTACAATTCTAACTCCTGTCATGCATCAAGTCTCAAGTTGTTCAAGCATCCTTCATGTATCTAAATTTATATTTGAAACACAATTTACAACAAACATAACATTGAGAAAGTCTCAAATTCATATAGAGAAATCACAACATGTTCGTTCTTCTAAAATATCATTCAAGTTCATTGAGTCACATAAAAGATTAGTTTCTAAATATTACACTAACACCCCATCGTACTTAACAAATAGTGTAAATTCATCACATCGGGATTCAAATTGTAAATCGAACATTCATGCATATCACAATTCATTCAATACATATTTTCGTATATGATTGGAATACATCTCGATCAACAAACCTGATCTGGCTCAAATCTGGTCGATCTGACGTGGTCGATCTGGCTGTCAGATATGGGCCAATCAGTCAAGAATTTGTTTGAGTGGGTTCTTATCGACCTGAAAGCACTAACACAAGTGAGCTAAGTACCAAATTGGGGGACTTGGGGTTTTACCCAAGTTTGGCACTCCGACGCTCAAGTCAGTAATGGAGCTCTATAGAGAGAGAATAAATGCAATTGAATGCGTATTAAAGGCTTACCAACTACTGTTCAAAGGGCGAGTATTTATAGCCATAGCCAAATGACACAGTAGTGTGTGTACTGTAGGTGTACATTAATGGCGTTGCCAGTCGTCGATCTGGATGTCGGACGATGGAACCGGCTTAAGGCAGGTCGGTTGTACCTTCTTTCCCCTTTGGGTAAAAGCAGGGACTGACGGTCATTAATGAGCCATAGTACGCCTGTTCCAGGGAATGAGAAGGATACACGTGTCCCGACAGGAGTGCTTTACAGTATTCGGGTGTCCGGTGACGTAGGTAATCGATCTGGAGATCGATATTGCCTTCCGGGATCCTTAATGCTGTGGGTTTCCTCATAAGAGAGGGCAGATCGATCTGATGACCTGGGTATTGAAATCGATCCGCTGATCTGACGATCAAGCGATGTGTATATCGATCTAATGACCTCATGTAGATCTGATGATCTGCGGACCTGGTAGCGATCTGATGATTTGTCCAAAAGTCTGTTTCTGGTTTGTCCGAGTTAGCGTGGAGTCTACGTGGGCGTGCCACGTGTCCTCGAATTATTATGCCATGTCAAAACCACCCCAAATTACCACTGTGAAATTTCGCAGTGGTAATTTCATCGATCTGGCATTGGACAGGGGAACCATCGTGACCGTTTAAATCGAACCGCTGCCTTGATGATGAGGCGCGTCTTTTGAGTTCCTCGATCCGACGGCGCATTTAATGCGATGTGACCTTTGAGGGAGGTGGCGTGTCCGGGGTAATAATGGCGTCATTTCGTATTTCGTGACGTTACCTTTTCACCCTCTATAAATAGGGGGTCACCCTCTGCCCTCATTCACTGTTTTCGCATACCAAGCGTCGAACTGCTCCGATCTGCCGCCCTCGCCAGCCGTCCTTTTTTTTGAAGCTCGTTCGAACTGCTCCCAAGGTAAATTTCCATTTCTTCCATTTGTTATGGCTCACAATCAGGTCGAAATGGGTGGGGAATCTTCGGAAGAGGCTTTCACTCCGTCTCCAGAACGGGAGATCGCGCAAAGTGTCCCTTCGCTTCCGGAGGCTAGTTTCGAGCCACTCGCGGGATCCGTCGGTACGGCCAATCGCGGGGGACCCGCCTCGACCTCGAGGGGGAAAAGACCGTTGAGATTAATGGACGAGCCTGAGGTTCCGCCGGTCGATGAAGAAGGGGAGATCGAGGAACCTGTGGCGAACCCTCTAGTGGCAGAGCAACCGCGTCATATCTACCGCACTCTGACTCATGTAGCCTAGAGGTCATCGAAGATAACCGAATCCGAGTTCACGGACGCGAGAAGGAGACTGGAGTTGGACTTGCCGTATGTCGTTCGAATGCCGCTGGAGGGGGAGACAGTGGGGAGCCCTCAGAGGCCAAGGTCGATTGGGATCTATTATCACTCGGTTAAGTACGAATTGAGGCTTCCGCTACCTCCGATCGTCTCCGACTTCCTAGTTCGCTTCAACATGTGTCCGGCTCAGTTGACTCCAAACTCGTTCTGCTTTATTCACTGCTTGATGATCATCGTGAAGAGCCTGGGGTTCGCGCCTGAGATCGAAGATTTTGGGGAGTTCTTTACGCTGAATAGCGCCGCGAAATCTGGCCCCGGGTACTTCCATCTTCAGTCGAAGCCTCATAGGAAGATGGTATCGATCCCCTCGACATCGCATGGGGTAGATTGGAAATCCAAGTTCTTCTTTGTCGACCTCCCTATCTCCCCTTCGTTCCGATCTACATGGGGTTCGGATGATCCGAAGCGCCTTCCTACCAGATCGACCTCGTGGCTCCACAATAACTTCGATCTGCTTCCCCGTTTGGGCCTGCTTGACCATACAAACCTGACGAGGACTGGGAACCTGGTCGAAGCAGGCATAATCCTTGGGCATCGACAGAGGAACTTCCGCCTTGGTATGCTGCTACTTCGACCAGTTCCCTCCTCGATCGGGGTTCCTTAAGTAATTTGTAAATTTTCCTCTTTCTATGTCGATCTGATCCCTTGTTTTTTGGATCTGCAGATCTCCGAGTTCTAATCATGTCTCGAGCTGCAAAGATGAGGGCGAGGAACCATCGGGAGGTCGCTGCCGCGGAGATGCAACCGGTGATAGACGCAGCCCGCTCGATACTCAACGCCCTTCCTGAGGCGCAACAAGTTCATCAAGAGGGGTTCCGAAAGGAGTTACATGATCAAGGCGTTCATCAGATCGGCCCAGACATGGCGGCGCCTCCAGTTCGAGGTCAGGAGTTCGTCGATTTGGCGGGGTCCTCAGGGGTTCAGGTCGATGACGACCTCGAGCAAGTAATAAATTTAGACCACTTAGAATTACATTTTGATGAAGACATTGACCCTTATGCCTAGTTTGTTCAGGCAAGGCATGGCGTGGGAAAGAGGCCTTTCAGAGAAACCGCTCATTTGGTGGAGGAGTCAGAGGAATCGGACGAAGAATCCCGGCTTTTGGATTTCCCCAGAACCCCACTTCCGCAATGGCCGGCCGGACTCGAGCTGGAAAAACCGGACGGATCGAAGCGCGCCTTGGCTTTTGGCACTCCGGACATCGATCTGGTCTCTGCTCTGTTCAATACCGGCAGCATTATTGATGAACAGAGGAAGCTGTCCAGGTCGAGGTCGGCGGATCAGAAGAGGGCCAAAGCCGCTCGACGAATCTTCTGTGTGAGTATCTCATTTTATTTCATTTTCTTTTTGTAACATTTTGTGTCGATCGACTCGGTGATGATCGATCTGTACTTTGTCGATCGATCTGCTTCTTGCTGATCGATCCCTTTGTTTCTGATTGATCTGCATATTGCTTTTCAGGACGTCCTCCCTGTGTTGGTGAACTCGATCCAGGAGGCGGAAGTCTTTAAAGCCGGCAAACAGAGGTACAAGGAGAAGTACCAGAGCGCGAAGGCATGGCTCGCTTCGATGGACCCCCAAATCATCCATCAGCTCGAAGAAGACCTCCGCAAAGCTAGGGAGGAGAAAAGGATCCGGGTCGAGGAGAGGGATACGATGGAGGCCTGAATGCAGAGTGCCCAGGAGGCTTTGGCAAATGCTGAGAAGCAACACGAGAATGCTATTGCTGCACTAAGGGTGGAGTTCGCTGGGGAGCTCGGGAGCGCCAAGATTGTTGCCAAGGAGGAGGGAAGACTGGAGACCTTCGACCTCGCCAAGGCCAAGATCGACAAGGCTGCTGATGATCTGAGGAAGTGCAAGGTCCAGATCGAACGGTATGCAGTTCGAGAATTCATGGAGGGCCCTGGGTTTGAAGAGGCCAGTCTGATCGTGGGAGAAAACGATCTGGCGGAGGGGTTTCAAATCGCCATTAATCAGCTCAAGGCTCAGGATATTTTCCCTCCGAATTTTGACTTTGAATCGATCGGACCCATGCTCCCCGATCCGGGTGCCGTTGATCAACCTGAAGAAGAGGAGTCGGTTCACATCGACTGGGCGACCTACAAGTATGGGCACGCCATTGTGATGGCCCAGGCTAAGAAGACCAAGTCCCAGGTGACATGCGAGCTGCCTCAACCGGTCGAGGTCGAGCATTTCCTTCCCAGCGCCCGCGAGTTCAAGAGAGCCAGACATCGATCTGCCCAAGAATCTACTTCAACCCGGGTCGAGATCGACTGATTCATTCTCTTACTACTTTTAAAACATTCAATTCGACCTGCTAGCCGGTCTGTGGCTAGGTGAATACTTGCTGTTTGTTTCTGCCTTTGTTTTTGAACATTTGCCCATCGAGCCACGTCGCGTGGTGAGCTCGATGCGCTAGGTATAATAGATCTTTATTAATGTTTGAGATCGATTTTCGCATGAATGAATTATGTTTCTCATACTTGCGTTTTCTTTTACTTTGCAAGTTGAACATTAATTTGATCTGGCATGCGCGTGGTTTGTCGATCCAGGTTTTGCTTACCCTTTAGCTAGATTTTTATCGCTTTCGGATCGATAGGTTAGTCACGCTATTTGATCTCGTTTGGATGTTGATCTATTCTCGGGTGTTTGCATTTTTTCCCTGGGTCCTTTTAGCTTACTGCGTTCTCATCGAATCGATCTCTAGATCTCCTTGGATCTAAATCGATCTCATTGGATATTAGGATCTTTCCTCTGAAGATCATTAATCTCTGGATCTCCTCGGATCTGAAACGATCTCCTTGGATCTTTAATTTCTGAAAACCATTGATCTTTGGACCTATTTGGATCTAAAACGATCTCGTTGGATCTCTGGATTATTAACATTAAATGTTAGGATTTTTAGGATCTCGTTTGGATCTAAAACGATCTCCTTGGATCTCGATCTCTAACGACCAGATGAGGTCTAGAGATCGATCTCATCGGATCTTAGGATCTTTCCTCTAAAGATCATTAATCTCTGGATCTCCTCGGATCTGAAACGATCTCCTTGGATCTCTGGATCTTTAATTTCTGAAAACCATTAATCTCTGGACCTCTTTGGATCTAAAACGATCTCCTTGGATCTCTGGATCTTTAACATTAAATGTTAGGATTTTTAGGATCTCATTTGGATCTAAAACGATCTCCTTGGATCTCGATCTCTAACGACCAGATGAGGTCTAGAGATCGATCTCATTGGATCTTAGGATCTTTCCTCTGAAGATCATTAATCTCTGGATCTCCTCGGATCTGAAACGATCTCCTTGGATCTCTGGATCTTTAATTTCTGAAAACCGTTAATCTCTGGACCTCTTTGGATCTAAAGCGATATCCTTGGATCTCTGGATCTTTAATTTCTGAAAACCATTAATCTCTGGACCTCTTTGGATCTAAAACGATCTCGTTGGATCTCTGGATTATTAACATTAAATGTTAGGATTTTTAGGATCTCGTTTGGATCTAAAACGATCTCCTTGGATCTCGATCTCTAACGACCAGATGCGGGGGGCTCACTCCCTCCTCGGCTCATGACCGTAGGTCGAATGAGAGCTTAATCGAGGGGATAGTGACCTGGTGCGGGATTGCTGATTAACTTTAATCGAATGTCCCGAAATATGTAAATTAATTAACTGATTAGAGATCGATCCTCAGGCGAATTCGACCTCTTTAACTATTACAATTTGAAATAAATTTGAAGGCTAAGTGTAAAACTTCTTTAAGTTGTGCGCGTTCCATGGTCTGGGTAACGGCTCGCCGGGCATATCTTCGAGCCGGTAGGCCCTGTTTTTCCCAATTTCCGTGACGCGATAAGGTCCTTCCCAGTTAGGCTCAAGCTTCCCGACATGTTGCAAGACCTCAACCTTTTTTAACACTAGGTCGCCGATCTGAAATGATATGGGCTTCACGTGTTTGTTGTACGATCGAGCTGCTGCTGCCTTGTACTGTTTGAGCTTCTTATAGGCGTGTTCCCTGCTTTCTTCAATCACATCTAGATCTTCAGCTCTGATCTCTGTATTCCGGTCGAGCTGGTATTGCGATACACGAGCGGTTTCGTGTAACAGCTCCGATGGGATGACAACTTCGGATCCGTAAACCAGAGAGTATGGTGTTTGTCCCGTGGATGTCCGCGGGGTAGTTCGATATGCCCATAGTACGCCATCGAGCTCGTCTGCCCATGCCCCCAGTTTGGCATCAAGGCGGGTCTTGAGATTTTGGATAATGATTCGATTGGTGACTTCAGCTTGGCCGTTTGCTTGCGGATGGCCAACTGTAGTGAATCTGAGGTCGATCCCGAGGTCCCGACAATAGCTCTTGGTATTCTCAGATCGAAATTGAGGACCATTGTCACAGATGAGTACCCTCGGAACCCCAAAACGGCAGATTATATTCTTCCAGAGGAAATTTCTTATCACTGCATCAGTAATTTTGGGGACTGCCTCGGCCTCAACCCACTTTGAGAAGTACTCGACACATACTATGGCCAACTTTTTCTGTCTGGGTGCCAAGGGGAAGGGACCGATGATGTCGATCCCCCATTGGTCGAAGGGCCAGCACACATCGATCGGTATCATGGACGCCGGGTGAGTGTGGATTAGGTTGCCGTGTTTTTAGCACTTGGGGCTCCTAGAGTGGATCTTCGCATCCCACACCATAGTCGGCCAAAAATACCCACTCCTCAAGATCTTTCGAGCTAGAGCTCGACCTCCGGAATGGTTTCCGCAGCATCCCTCATGGACTTCTTCCAGGACATCTTGGGCTTGGCTAGGTCGTAGGCACCTTAGAGGGGGACCGCTGAAGGGTTTTTTGAACAACCTGCCTTCATGATCTATCATATAGGGTAGAGATCGGTATTTTATTCTCCTTGCCTCAGTTCGATTTTGGGGCAAAAGCCCATCTTTGAGGTAAGCGATTAGATTGTCCATCCAGCAAGGCTCCGGCGGATCGATGGTGGCGATCTCGACTTTTCCTTCATCGATCGCACGGCCCCCCGAGACCATGAACGAGATGGTCGTATCCTTTGTTCCTTGGAATCCGTTGGCCAACTTCGATAGGGCATCAGCTCGACCGTTCTCTTCGCGGGGAACCTGCTCAATTTTGAACTCTTTCAGCTTTGAGGCTAGTTCTTTCACTATTTTGAGATACGCTGCCATGGACTCTTCTCGAGCTTCGTAAGTACCATTAACTTGGCCAGCGATGAGCTGAGAGTCAGTTACCACGGATAGCTTATCGATCTTATTCTCTGTGGCGTACCTCAATCCCGCCACTAGCGCTTCATATTCCGCCTCATTGTTAGTTGCTTTAAAATCGAGTTTGATGGCGAAATCGAGCTGGAGTCCATCCGAGATCGTAAGGGATATGCCCACTCCTCCTCCTTGAGAGGTCGATGAGCCATCCGTGTACATGGTCCAATTCGGCGAGGTAGGGACGATCTCCATCGAACTGGTGTTCTTTTCGACTAGAAAGTCAGCCAGAACTTGAGCTTGCTGGGCGGCTCGAGGTTGGTATGTGATGTCATGCTGACTCAGCTCGACCGCCCATTCCATCATTCGACCCGACACATCTGGTTTGGACAGGACTTGCCTAAGTGGTTGATCCGTTAGGACGATTATGGGATGAGCTTGGAAGTATGGACGTAGCTTCCGGGCTGCGTGTGTGAGGGCGAACACGAACTTCTCGACCTCGAGATAGTTCCGTTCCGCTCCGTGTAGGATCTTGCTTAGGTAGTAGATCGGTAGGTGTTTTCGATCTCGGATGGCGACCAAGACTGAGCTGAAGGTCTTGTTAGAAAGGGACAGGTAGAGGTACAAGGTCTCTCCCTCATTTGGCTTGGCCAACAATGGGGGGGAGGCCAGGTACTCTTTCAATTGATCTAACGCTCGATCGCATTCTTCGTTCCATTCGAATTTCTTGAGATTCCGCAATACTTTGAAAAATGGGAGGTTTCATTCTGATGATCGTGATATGAACCGATTGAGGGAGATTATCCGTCCTACGAGTGATTGGACCTGGTTGATGCACCGAGGTCGTGGTATGATCTGGATAGCTTTGATCTTGGTGAGATTGGCCTCGATGCCTCGCTGGCTCACCATATACCCCAAGAACTTCCCTCATTCGACCCCAAACGTGCACTTGTCAGGGTTGAGCTTCATCCCATATTGCCGCAAGATCTCAAACGATCTGCGCAGATGATCTAGATGAAGGTACGCCCATCGGCTCTTCACGATCATGTCGTCGACGTAGACCTCCATGGTCTTCCCGATCTCATCCTTAAACATCAGGTTGACCAACCTTTGGTACGTAGCTCCTGCGTTCTTTAGCCCGAAGGGCATGACCTTGAAGCAGTATATTCCCTTTACCACAATGAAGGCCGTGTGCTTTCGATCTTCGGGAGCCATAGAGATCTGGTAGTAGCCTTGAAATGTGTCCATCATACTGAGCATCTCGCACCCAGCTGTCGAGTCGACGAGCTGATCGATTCGAGGCAATGGATACGGGTCTTTCGGGCATGCCTTGTTGAGGTCGGTGAAGTCGTTGCACATTCTCCACTTCCCGCCCGTTTTTTGCACGAGGACTACGTTGCACAACCAGTCAACGTATTGAGCTGGAGTAACGTATCCAGCGTCGAGGAGTTTATTGACCTCGGCCTCGATTATATCATTCCTTGCCCGGCTTTGCGGTCTCAACTTTTGTTTTATGGGCTTGACTGACGGATCGATCCCGAGCTGGTGGCAGATCACCTTCGGGTTGACCCCAACCAGGTCTTTGGCTGCCCAAGCGAAGATGTCAGAGTTGTCCCTCAAGAATTCTATCATCATGATTTCATGTTGGGGGTACATGTTCGCCCCGATCTTGGTGGTTTTATTACTGTCTCTGGGGATAAGGGCAATTTCTTTTAGCTCTTCAGAGGGCTCGAGCCGCTCGCTGGCCTTTCTTTTTCGAGCTGCAGGGGATCTCTCCGCCTCGTTCTCCTTCGTGGGTAGTTCGATCTCCCCGTCGGCATAGGTCTGGAGGTCGAGTTCTTCCTCCACCTCTTTCCCGGATGGCTTTTTCAGGACGATGGCATAACAAGCCCAACTGTCCATGACGTCGCAAGTCACTTCTCCGACCCCGTTCGGGGTGGGCATTTTCAGCTTTTGATGGTACGTTGAGATGATTGCTTTGAATTGAATAAGGCCAGGTCGACCGAAGATCATATTATACGCTAGGGGCATATTGACGATGACGTACTCGACCTCCTGGGTCACCGTCTTGGGGGATGTTCCCATCGAGGTGAGGAGTCGGATGCGCCCTAATGGTATAACTTCCGACCCACCGAACTCGGAGAGCGGTGTTCGGATCGGATCGAGTTTTAGATTATGCAATTTCATTTTTACAAGAGTCGAGTAAGGGATAATGTTCCAGCTGCTTCCATTATCAACTAGGCATTTGGTTACATCCTAGTTAGCCACGCCCAAGGTCACCACCATCGGATAGCTAGGCGCGTCGCCTTCCCGATGGGGGCCAGGGCGGCTATCAATCTCACTAAAGCTAACCTCTTGCCTCTCCCACTCTCTACCCTAATCGATCTGGAAGACCTCTTCGTGGGGACCGTTGAACTCTCTTGCTGCTCGCCTGATGTTCCTCTTTCGAGCTGCATTGGAGTCACCGCCCTCATGCCCCCCGGCTATCATATAGATCTTGCCGTGAGTAGGGGGATTGTCTTCAGCTCTTTCCAGTGGCTGCTTCCCAGATCGTTTAGGGGGAAATCTAGACCTAGACCGGTTGCGATCGCTCGACCTCCCCGCCTTCTCAGAGTAGTGGTCGATGCGTCAAATAAAATCCTTCAGATGCCCTCCTTGAATGAGTCTTTCGATCTCATCACGGAGGGCGTTACATTCCGCGATCGTGTGGCCCCATTGCTGATGGTAGCCACAGAACTTCCCCGATTTCTCAGCCTTCGGGCCCTCTCGGATGGGCTTTGGTTTCTTCAGAAGGCTTTGGTCCATGACCACGTAGATCTGGTCGATGGACTTGGTCAAGGGGACATAGTTTCGTCGGTTGACCTGGGTAGGTGGGTCGACTTTCCCCTTGATCTTCTTTTGTTCGCTCCCTTTCCGGTGTTGGGGCGAGCTGGACCCGATGACCTGCCTCTCAGATCGGGGCGGAGGTCCATGCACGAGGGCGATCTCATCAACGCGCATGAAGCCGTGGGCGATATCTTGTATTTTCGTCAGGTTGTGGGGCCCGGCCCTGACGATCTCATCTGCCCAGAGGCGGTTACGAAGGGCTCGATGGACTACGGAAAGTAAGGTGTCCAACATCGGGTTCTCGACCCGAACCACTTCTCTCGAAAAGCGAGTCATGAAATCTCGCAGGGACTCGCCCTCCTTCTGGTATATGCTGTTGAGATAGGAGGGTGGTAGCTTTTCCCCGGACATCGAGGAGAAGTGCACCGTGAATCGATCTACAAATCGGTTGTAGGTCGATATGCATCGAGGCGGCAGGCCGATGAACCAGTCCTGCGCAGGGCCCGTCAATGTGGTGACGAAGAGTTTGGCCCAAATCTGCTGCGGGTGGGAGTGTAGCAGCATCCGGTTCTCGAAGGCCGTCACATGTTTTTCGGCATCGGTGGTCCCGTTATACATGGGTAGGCCGGTCGGAATTCGATCTCCATCACAAGTCGTGCGGAGAATATCTTTGCAGAAGGGGGAAGCTTCCTTCCTGTCGCTGCGGTAACGGAGAGGGCGTCGACTCAGTCCCTCTCGGAGGTCGACCTGCCTCTGGGTGACGTGGGATCCACAGTCACCCAGGCGGTCTTGGACCCGTCTCCGCGGTGGGTCTACACCTTGGTCCTGCTCTCTCCCAGCGCGAGCGGCGGCGATTCTGGCGGCTTCCTCCCTAGAGGATCGAGCTGGGATCCGAGCTCGGAGATCGTCGAACTCTTCATTGTCCTCGTCGACCACGCGTTTTCCGCGGTGGTTACGGTTGGGATGGTCGGAGTCCCCGTGGCCCTCGTGGGGAACTTCTTTGCTCGCTGCGGGGGGTGGCGGCGGCGGAGCGAATTCTTGGACCTGCCCAGCTCCGATCTGGGGGCTGAGGCCCTAAATGATTTGGGCTGGTCGACCGTCGAGCGGTTGGAAGACATAGGGAACTGGGTTCCCGTATGCTTGGACGGAGGGGGCCAACTTGTTGCCTACCACGGGGCTAGGGATTGTGGTGGTTGGGCTGGCCCTCGGTAGTTCGGGGTGCCTGGGTTCGCGACCCTCAGTCTGGGCGCGCTCTATCTCGACCCGCCACTGGTCGAGAAAGCTATCAAGGTCCGCCTGAGTGACAGTGAACCTGGGGGTGACCTCCAGCGGAGGTTGGGGAACATTGGTGCTAGGGCCGACCGGGGGGATGTTGGAGGCGTTGCCAAGTGGCGCGTTGTAGTCATGCCTGCCTTTGGCAACCTCCTCCATGTCCTCGTCACGATTGGTGTTCCTTGTGTTAACCATGGTGTTGAAAAGAGGGTGAAAGGGCTTTTATCTAGGTCGATGTGAAAAAGGGTTTCCCACAGACGGCGCCAAACTGATCTGGCTCAAATCTGGTCGATCTGACGTGGTCGATCTGGCTGTCAGATATGGGTCAATCATTCAAGAATTTGTTTGAGTGGGTTCTTATCGACCTGAAAGCACTAACACACGTGAGCTAAGTACCAAATTGGGGGACTTGGGGTTTTACCCAAGTTTGGCACTCCGACGCTCAAGTCAGTAATGGAGCTCTATAGAGAGAGAATAAATGCAATTGAATGCGTATTAAAGGCTTACCCACTACTGTTCAAAGGGCGAGTATTTATAGCCATGGCCAAATGACACAGTAGTGTGTGTACTATAGGTGTGCATTAATGGCGTTGCCAGTCGTCGATCTGGATGTCGGACGATGGAACCGGCTTGAGGCGGGTCGGTTGTACCTTCTTTCCCCTTTGGGTAAAAGCAGGGACTGACGGTCATTAATGAGCCATAGTACGCCTGTTCCAGGGAATGAGAAGGATACACGTGTCCCGACAGGAGTGCTTTACAGTATTCGGGTGTCCGGTGACGTAGGTAATCGATCTGGAGATCGATATTGCCTTCCGGGATCCTTAATGCTGTGGGTTTCCTCATAGGAGAGGGCAGATCGATCTGATGACCTGGGTATTGAAATCGATCCGCTGATCTGACGATCAAGCGATGTGTATATCGATCTAATGACCTCATGTAGATCTGATGATCTGCGGACCTGGTAGCGATCTGATGATTTGTCCAAAAGTCTGTTTCTGGTTTGTCCGAGTTGGCGTGGAGTCTACGTGGTGCCCACGTGGGCGTGCCACGTGTCCTCGCATTATTATGCCATGTCAAAACCAACAATAAACAATTTATTTACACTTAAAACAATGAATTCAAATAATCACAATTACGCAAAATAATTTGTAATAAATAGATCGGGTGTCCGATTAACGAACGGAAAGTGGCGTTGAACTAACCACAACGAGAAGAATATTCTGACCAGACGCCGCCGGAAGGCCACCATTGTAGCTGCCGGAATTTGGCCGGACCGCCGCCAAAGGTCGCCGGAAAAATCCCAAAAAATCAGTCCTGAATGAAGTCTTCGTGCCCATTCCGAATCCTTGATCAATTTCTGGAAATTCCAAGTCAATCTCCTCCAATTTCAGATCTAAGAACACAAAAACCCTAAAATCTTCAAACTCAAATTACTTCCAAACCGGTGAACCAAAATCGAATCCGAAAGAAGCATTGGCTTACCCATGACGAGCTCTTCGAAAGCCCTAAGCCATTAGCCGGTGGAGCTAGCGCCGCCGTTGCACTGCCGCTGTGCCTTCGCGATCCACTACCAAACGTCCAAATCAGGAGTCGCGTGATCAATAGCCGATAGTTCTCGTTGTTCCGAACAACTTTCGTGAAGGGCCCGAGGCCAAAAGATCACCGGAAAAGGGCCACGTTGGCCGCCGAAGTTTTTGCCGTCGAGCACGTCGCCGGAACCACCACCTACGGCCAAAATTGGATGAAATCGATGCCGGAAATGAACTCAGGGGGTCGAGAAACCTTGGGAATCGAAGAGGGTCGCTGAAAAAGACCGTCGAAGGCGGCGGAATCGCGCCGCTACAGTAACTCGCGCCGTCGCCGCGAGCTTCAGGCGGTGCGTGCGGCGCCATCGTGGCCCGGATGGCCGCGCCGCCGATGTCAGACGATGCACCGGGGAGTCCTCTTACTGGGTCTTGCGCACGTGCTTAAAGGAGATGGCCGGAAACCGCCGCGAACGGCCGGCGGAGTGGCGGTGGTCCGACACCCCCCGCCGCTATAACTGAAATCCGGCGATAACTCCGCCACCGTTCGTTGTTAGGCCGTGAAATTGGTACTCTTGCGTACGTCTCTCCGAGATAATCGAAATCAGCTATTCATTCATCGAAATCCGTCAAGAATCGAGTGAGTTATGGGCTCGTAACCGAAGCCGTGAATAGTGACCACGGGAGAGAAAGTGGGAGAGGAGAGAGAGAGAAGAGAGAGAGAGAGAAAAGAGATTTGGGAGAAATGTGTCTTGTGCACAAGCTATATACAACCGGGTATCCTTATCGCGTAGCAAAGAGTAATAGCTCGTGCAAATAATCGTAAATAAAATTGGTAAAGTTACGAATAAACATTCAAGCTCCGAATTAATTTTATAAATTAAAATGAAAGAGAGAGATTTACCAATTAGAGTTTAATTCAATTTAATTTTAGAAACCCTTCGTACAATTTAACGACACTTCGTAAACATATGATTGACAATTAATCTCAAGGAATTAAAGTAAACCGAAATTAAACAAGTTAAGTAACATGATGGATTTAAAATCAACTTGACAATTAATCTTAGACAAATCCAAATGATCACATATTAAACTGGATTTACATTAAATCACATAATTCAAGAACTCTTAAATTAAACACATACAAGTGTAGAGACTTACTGGTTAATGTCGTAAGGACGCCCTTCAAGAATACGGGGCATCACAACCTTCCCCCCTTAAGAGAACCTGGTCCCCAGGTTCCACTGCTAAAATGTAGATCCTCGAGTTGTAGTGCTCCAACCCTTCTCCGGAACTCGCATAAGATCATAACTCCAATGGTGAGGCTTACTGCTGTTATCTACACCGAACCTCCTTTAGGATAGGGATGGCAACGAGCCGAGCCGAGCCGAGCCTTGGCCTTTTTTCAGGGCTCGGGCTAGGCTCGATCAAGGCTCGAACCCGGCTCGGCTCGGCTCGAGGCTCGGGCCTTTAATATTATTTTTAATAAAAAAATTAGTTTTTTTAATAATTTAATATATTTTTATATATAATAATATATATTAAATGAATATATATAATAAATATATTATTTTTTATTCATTTTGTATTAAATTTAATGAATATATATATAATATTATATATTAATAAAATATTTATATACATAAAAATTAAAAATATTATTTTTTTAATTAAATATATGGGCTCGCGAGCCACGAGCCAAGAAATAAAGGGTTCGGGTTCGGGTTCGGGCTCGGCTCGGCTCGTTGCCATCCCTACTTTAGGATGTCTTGTTATCGTCGAGGTCCGTGCGAGTACTTGATCCGTTAGTTGTTTCGAACTCAGTCGGTCATTCCCATGATCGGATAGCTGCAACTGCACCCAACCTCGATGTCGTCTCAGATGCACCACTTGCTACCCGTAGTCAGATCAACGCGTAACGCAACCACAACAAACAAGAGAGAATCCCATCTCTCAACACTTAAGTGAGAGAGCCCCATCCCTCAGCACCCACAAGAGAGAGAACCCCGTCTCTCGAGCACATATAAAATAGAGAACCTCGTCTCTCAAGCACATATTTGAGAGAACCCCGTCTCTCAACCTAAGTTGGGTAGATTCCAACATCTCCCAACATTCTAGTTTGAGAAAATCCAGCATTCCTCAAACCCCTAGTTTTAAGAGAATCCAGCATCCTTGAATATCTAAGTACAAGAGAATCCAACATCTCTCGCGCACAAAACTTAGAAAGATTCCAACATCTTTCTACCACATAAATAGAGAGAATCCTACATCTCTCCAACACGTAAAAAGAGGGAACCTAAGGTCTCTCTTACACATAAATCCACTGATCAGTTATTCATACATACACACATCATAGTAACACTTGACGAAAAGTATGCGATGCATGTTTGGTGTACCTTATACAACTGATATCGGTGTCCCTTGAGTATAGATTCAACGCTCATACCTCAACTCAAGGGGGATATCGTGATGGAATCCCTATAAAACAGGGTTACAGGATGTATGTATGTTATATGAGAAGTTAGTGAGCAATCAAGAGAGTTTTAAATCACATAGGCATGAATAGTTCACATAAGTACATAACTCATTCATTTCAGCAACAGTTCATAACAAGTAGAAATTTCAAGTTACAAATACTAGATCAGGTATCCAAGTTATCACAATTAAAATAGCAATAGTCATCACCCACATCAAGCAAAACAAGGTAAGAGTATTTAAACGATGCATGTATGCAAATGCCATGAATGCTTGGCGTACCGTTAACCAAAGTGTAAAAATCTTGATAGGAAAGTCGAGATGAAGCAGTAGGAGTTGTTTAAGCCGACAATGATGCAACCCTCGTCATCTGAACCTCTTTGTCTTGAGTCTTTTCGTAAAGTGGTAACTCAACAACGCTTGTTTATCACCAAACCCCTTACTAGACCGTAATCCTTGCTCAACTAGAATCATCCTCAGTTTCTCCCAAGAATTTCTCATTTTTGTGTTAAATCTTAGTCTGTTCATCTTCAAGGAGTTATCCATGATTCGTTTGTTAATCAGATATTTACCTCATAGTTTCGTTGGATGATCGTGGTGCTAAGCACTTCCCAAAGCAATCCATGGTATATGATCCTGAAACTTGGATAAAGTCTTTCGGCACCTAAGTGTTCTATTCCCACCTCAACAGTGTCTTCCATCTCATCTTGAAGAAACACCGAAAGAGCTAACAACCACTCTTCTCTTGTCGTTTGTTAACTAGAAACGGCACCAGAACCTTCAGCACTCACCAATGGTTTGTAGCTCGTTGCTTAAATAACATGATTACCTATCCACATCCCTTGAACTTGATCGGATCTTATTTGATCGGATTCTTCTACATTAACTCGTTTCCATCAACAAGGTGACTACTCCCAAATAAACGAATCATCAAGGTTAAAATTCGTCAAACTTTATCTTTCAATTGACTTTAAGATAGTAAGTCAATATAGCAAATCTCATTCCTTCAACTCTGAACCTTTTCATGAACATTGATCTTGGTAAAGAATCCTTTCATCTTCGAATTATGGTGTGTTTTCGTTGTAGTACCAATAGGTAGTGTTGTCGGAGGGAAATCTTAGTGTTGACTCATAGGGCACCCTGAAATCCAAACACTAAATTCGATGCATGCGGGTTAAAGATGCAAATGAAATGTAACACGTATATCACGTAAATGCAACAATTAGTTGTAATTTATAAAGCACATAAAATAAGATGTTGCATAATCAAAGTCACAATGTGCACACAATCATATAATCACGAAATAATTCATGCCTAAGGGTCAAAATATCAAGTCAAACAAATGCAATGCGTAGTTATTCTCCTATGCCGTACGACCTAGACAGACTCAACACGACTCAAGAGCTCGGTTTTGCAACCTACAGCTCTGATACCACTTAAGGATGTAACACCCCAAACGGAGGATGCCACATCCCCCGCACTGAGACCCAGACCCGGTCATGAAATGGAAGGTCCATGCCCGAATCCGAATCAGAGCGAACGGGAGACAAACACACATGCTATGCTAGGCGGATCTAACTCGACAGACTCAGAGTGCGGAAACAAATCAAACATTCAAAACAAGATAGCGGAAGCATTTAAATCAACATTCAAAACAAGTGACGGGTTCAACTAGCATAGATACCTAGTCCCGAATATTAACAAGCATAACAGGTGACGGGTTCAACTAGCATAGATACCTAGTCCCGAATATCCGATCAACATAACGCAATAATCATCAAGTGCCACACAGGGCTACAGTAAGGTAAAGTAAAATCTCAAGTCTACAAGTCATGACATAAGTAAAGTGTATGAAAGACAAATGCAACTAGAAAGGCTAGACCGACGAAGTGTAACTCAAAGGACTCACTCCCGCCTAGCAAACGCCAACAGACCTGCAACTAAAAGTTTAAATGAGGGGTCAGTCAACTTGACCGAGTGAGGGGGCTAACGCACACCCACAATATATATATATATATATATATATATATATATATATATATATATATATATATATATATATATATATATATATATATAGAGCATAGCACAGAATAAAAGGATGGACTCATGAGTCGAGGATACGTGTTGCATACCAAAATATTTCGAAATAACCCAAATAGAAATAGATATAAGTTTAGAAACCATTTTCCAGAAAGACTCTATCCCGATTCATAATTCCATAACAGAACAGAACACATGCTCGGCGAGTACGAGCTTCCCACCTTTACTCCTCATACCAAAACAAAACGGAAATACAGAAATAAATCCCTCCTCAACTCCAGTGATGGAAGAGCCCCGCGTTGGCCCTAACCATCCATAATAAAACCGTCTAAAATAGACTCGACCTCAAGGGGTAGCGAACCCACAAGAGTCCTCTCCGGCTTTAGGCGAAGGCTCAAGATATCACGCCTCCCCTATCTCCCTGAGTCGCGTAATGATATCTCAAATGGAACGTACGCACATGGTTGAAACCCCGACGGCCCTAACCGTCCCGGGGGACCCGTTACCCGTAGCTCCTCGGATCCACAACATAACAGAACAGAACAAAACATACGCCAATCTTTCATGGCAATCTCGCTACAGAATCAAAACACCACTGTTTTTCCAAAATAGCTTACATATGTTTAAAAAACTGGTTTTTATAGATATATTCCTACGCGATGGAACTTTAAGCCTCATGACCTCCACCCACGCAGGACGCACGCAAAGTCATAAACATATCATATCCAACACATACGTATTCATAACAAGGTATACTCACATGCAAGGGTAGAAATCAGCATGTAAAGGCCATAGGTCGCATAACTATACAAAATCCTAAACCTCACCTCGTGAAAGTAGAGTCTGAGAGTGTGAAGGACAAACACTCCTAAACCTCGGGCACACCACCGCCACCAAACTCTGAAACAGAACATACAGAAGCCCGGACTTAGACTCTATATGAACCAAACAAGACGCACAACGTTGGTCAACATGATCAAGGTTATGCATAAGTGTTCATGTTGTGCTTTGATAGGGTGTCGTGGTCATTCAGGGTATATCAATGCTCAACAAGGTCATATTTACAAGCAACCATCATGCAATTCCATATCCAAAGATGCAAGATCAATTTAGGAAGTCAATGTATTCACAAAATGCATATTACAGGGTTCAATTATAATATTACAATTAAGCATCAAGTTCATGTCGAGTTATAAAGTGCATAAGTAAGAGCAACTTGATCATATAAACATACAAAGTTGTTGTACGTAGATGGCATGCTTGATACAAATAAAGAGTGCATTTAATTCACTTAAGATCATACTTTACAACTTCACAACATGTTTGGTACACAAGCTCAAGTCACATTCATAGTTTCATAAATATTACACTTACATCCCCTAAGTCATTTATAAAAGTTTAGAATTATTACACATACATCTCCTTAGTTGATTGCTAAGCATAATTGTTCATTTAAAGTGTTTATACAATTATTCAACTAGGAATTAATTACTTACAAACATGACAATTATCAATTTATCGTAATTCATAACCATTTTCGAGTAGTAAGAGTAAATCAAGATATTACAATTCTAACTCCTATCATGCATCAAGTCTCAAGTTGTTCAAGCATCCTTCATGTATCTAAATTTATATTTGAAACACAATTTACAACAAACATAACATTGAGAACGTCTCAAATTCATATAGAGAAATCACAACATGTTCGTTCTTCTAAAATATCATTCAAGTTCATTGAGTCACATAAAAGATTAGTTTCTAAATATTACACTAACACCCCCTCGTACTTAACAAATAGCGTAAATTCATCACATCGGGATTCAAATTGTAAATCGAACATTCATGCATATCACAATTCGTTCAATACATATTTTCGTATATGATTGGAATACATCTCGATCAACAAACCAACAATAAACAATTTATTTGCCCTTAAAATAATTAATTCAAATAATCACAATTACGCAAAATAATTCGTAATAAATAGATCGGGTGTCCGATTAACGAACGGAAAGTGGCGTTGAACTCACCACAACGAGAAGAACATTCTGACCAGACGCCGCCGGAAGGCCACCACTGTAGCTGCCGGAATTTGGCCGGACCGCCGCCTGAAAAATCCCAAAAAATCAGTCCTGAATGAAGTCTTCGTGCCTGTTCCGAATCCTCGATCAATTTCTGGAAATTCCAAGTCAATCTCCTCCAATTTCAGATCTAAGAACACAAAAACCCTAAAATCTTCAAACTCAAATTACTTCCAAACTGGTCCGGAGCTAGCGCCGCCGTTGCACCGCCGCTGTGCCGTCACGATCCGCCACGGCCAAATCAGGAGTCACGTGATCAATGGCCGATAGTTTTCGTTGTTCCGAACAACTTTCCTGAAGGGCCCGAGGCCAAAAGATCGCTGGAAAAGGGCCCCATTGGCCGCCGAAGTTTCTGCCGTCGCCCACATCATGAGAACCACCACCTATGGCCAAAATTGGATGAAATCGATGCCGGAAATGAACTCAGGGGGTCGAGAAACCTTGGAAACCAAAGAGGGTCGCTGAAAAAGACTGCCGGAGGCGGCAGAATCGTGCCTCTACAGTAACTCGTGCCGCCGCCGCGAGCTTCAGGAAGCGCGTGGGGCACCATCGTGGCCCGGATGGCCGTGCCGCCGACGTCAGACGATGCGCCGGGGAGTCTTCTTACTGGGTCTTGGGCGTGTGCTTCAAGAAGATGGCCGGAAACCGTCGCGAACGGCCGACGAAGTGGCGGTGGTCCGACACCCCCGCCGCTATAACTGAAATCCGGCGATGACTCCACTACTGTTCATCATTAGGCTGTGAAATTGGTACTCTTGCGTACGTCTCACCGAGATAATCAAAATCGGCTATTCATTCATCGAAATCCGTCAAGAAACGAGTTAGTTATGGGCTCGTAACCGAAGCCGCGAATAGTGACCGCGGGAGAGAGAGTGGGAGAGGAGAGAGAGAGAAGAGAGAGAGAGAGAAAAGAGATTTGGGAGAAATGTGTCTTGTACACAAGCTATATACAACCGGTGTAACACCCCGCATTTTCGGAGCAAGATACGATGTCGTTTTCGTGCTATTAGATTGTTAATTATTTAACTCTGCTCGTGCTTGAATTATTTTATTCACTTCTTAATTGTTTATTTGAGTCAATTGCATACTTATGAAAATATGTGAACTTAACTGAAGTATGTGTTTGGTGCCTAATTGCTCTTTAATTTAAATTATGTGGGCTAATTTGAGATTATTGAAAGTTGGGGATCTATTTCTAATTATGAGAAATTCAATTGGACTTGTTTGGATACCACTTTATATCTCTGGGGTACTTTCATAATTTCTAAAATCCGAATTTGGACTTGCCAATACTTTCTTTAAAACCTTGGGGACGCTTTTATAATTACACAATCTCTAATTGGATCTATTTGAACCCTAATTGAACTATGTGAACTCAATCGCATCACCTAAGTTCTCGAGGGACTTGTTTGTAAATTTGAAAACCGAGATCCCTTATTTCACTTGAAACCCTAGCAGCCTTCTTCATTATTCTCCTCTCCCCTTTTCGGTTTCTAGCAGAGAGCAGCAGCAACTCTGCCTCTTCTCCTCCCCTTCACGCTGAACCATCCCAGTAGCCGATCATCTTCCCCGGCGACACGCCATCGCCGTTAGCCATCATCGCGGGCCACCTTCGTTCGCCAACAAGCAGCAGCAGCGGCGCCAGCTTCTCCACCTGTGAAGCCGCTGCCAACCACCATTCTCGCTGGCGACTTCACCTCCGAACCACCACAAGCACCGAAAGCTTCTCCTCTCTTCATCCCCTTGCGAACTCAGCAACAACGACATAGCTCCTCCTTTCTGCCGTCGACCACCTGACAGCCACCTTCACCGATTCAGCGCCACCATCATAGGTCAGATCCGGCCTTACCTCGCGACAGGCAGCTTATCTTTCTTCTCCCCTTCCGTCGCTCTCTCTCTCTGTGTTCAGAATCGGCCACTGACCGACTTCTCCACTAGCAGCGCCGGTTCGCCGCCTCACCGCCGCCACCCAACATCGTTGCTTACTCTACCAGCCAAGGTCTGCTGGCGATTCAGCCACCGATTCCAGCAACACCGCATCAGCTCCGGTAACCACCCCATTTCTTCCCTCTCCTTCTTCGCCCAGATCTGAGCATAACCGGGAATTCCTCTCCCGCCGGTAGCAGCCTCCATTGGAGACGCCATCAGCTTTCTCAGCACCACAGACGCCGCCAATACCAGTTGCTTCTCTTTGATTGTAATTTCCCTTTTTCCATATCAATTATTACAATTAGTGTTTAATTAATTTAGTTTTAATTAGATTTGGTATTTTGTAACTAGCGGTAACCGATAATTTGTTCTTTCGTTTCAAACGTTGATGCCAGTGAGTTTTATGTAAAGCCGGATTTCAGATTCATATAAGAAGTGCATTCATACTTGTAACTCTTGAATTTTGATTAATCTTATATCTTTAGATATGTCGGCAAATCGTGTGTAGATAGCTTGAGCTGTTGCAAAATTTTAAACTTAATTTGGGATGGCAACTAGAATTATGTTCGAAATAAATGTGGTGGAATATGTGCTTGGATTTTAGATTTAATTGTGTTAGTGTAAGTGCAGTGTTAAAGTGTATTTAGTAATTATTTGGTTGGACTTAATTGGTGAATCTTGTGTAAATTAATTTAGTGTGTGAGTTGTGTCCGTATATATATGTATATGAAAATATACACCAAGTATGCTAAATATGTTAGTTAAGATGGGACGTATGTATGTATAGTAGGTATATTGATTGTTTAATTATTTTGGTGCATGAGTGAATTGGTATCTTGGCTTAGTTTTAATTAAATTTACTCGGTATTTGAGTAGTAGGTATACTGTTAGTCACTTTGGTATGTTAACTGTGACATGGCTGCTGCAAGTGTATATATAAATATTAGCCTATTAATTGGTCTTTATTTGAATGATAATTGTATGTAGTGATTAGTATGTATTATAATGTTCCACTCTTGAGAAATTGGTCAACATATATGTATTAATCTAAATTAAACCGAGTGTTTGAGCTTGAGCTTACTTAATGTAATATGACTTGATTGATCATTAAATTTGCTACAACATTTTATTACCTTCGAACATGTATTTATGCCTCGTACGTGATCTCGTTACTTGTATGTTTATTGTGGAATACTAATTGTGTGCATGAATACTTTCATGGCATCCTTGTAATTTCTATGTACGTATCATATCATTCCATGTCACCTCATATTTGTCGCCGTGCGTCTTGATTGGTTCATATAGAGTCTAAGTCTGGGCTTCTGTATGTCTTGTCACAGAGTTTGGTGGTGCCGGTGGGCCCGAGGTTAGAGTGTTTGGCCCTTCACACTCACAGACTCTACTTTCACGAGGTGAGGTTTAGGATTTTGTATAGTTATGCGACCTATGGCCTTAAAATGTTGATTTCAACCCTTGCATGCGAGTATATCTATTATAGATACGTATGTGTTGGATATGATATGTTTATGACCTTGTGAATCAGCTCTGTTTTGGAAAATTAGATATGAAAGCATATGTAAGCTGTTTTGAAAAGTTATGTTATAAAAACCAGTTTTTGAGACATATATAAGTCATTTTGGAAAAATCAGTTATGTTATGATTATGTAGCGAGATTGCCATGAAAGTTGGTATATGTTATGTTCTGTTCTGTTATAGGGCCCAGGAGCTACGGGTAAGGAGCCCCCGGGATGGTATCGGGCCGTCGGGGATATACCTGTGCGTAGTCTCCATCTGTATGAAAAGGATCTACCGGGACCCACCAGGAGGTTTGGTTGGGAAACGGAGTCCTGAGGGTATGAGTAGCAATCAGCACTCCCCTCGACCGTATGGATGGTTAGGGTCGCGCAACCCTACCATCACCCGGAGTTGAGGTTGGTCTGTTATTTCTATTTTGTTATGATATGAGGAGTTGAGGTTGGAAGCTCGTACTCGCCGAACATATGGTATGATATGTTATGGGAATCATGAATCGGAATAGAGTTTCTGAAAATGTTTTCTAAGTATATATATGTATATATATTTGGGTTTTGCTTGAAACGCTTTGGTATGCAACACCTATTCCCGGTTCATGAGTCCACCCTTTCGATATGTGCTGTGCTCTGTATATATATACTGTGGGTGTGCGTTAGCCCCCTCACTCAGTCAGTTGACTGACACCTCATTTATCTTTTAGTTTGCAGGTTTCCTTTTGGCTTGAGCTAGGCGGAAGTGAGTCTCCTGAGTCACACTTGTCAGTCTAGTTGGTATTAGGATGCATTTGTCGCATACTTTATTTATGTTATGTATTTATGTTTCATACTTGAAGGCTATGTTTATGTTCTACTTAGACTTAAACCCGTATGGAGTTAGTAAGCTAGTATTTGGATGTTAGTAGATATTATGATGATGCTTATGCTGTTTATTATGTTGGGTTATGAATTGATTCGGGACTAGGTATTTATGCTAGTTGAACCCGTCACCTGCTTTGCATGTTTTGTTTTAAATGCTTCCGCTATCTAGTGTTGTTGGTTTTAATTGCGTCCGCACTCTGAGTTTGTCAAGTTAGATCCGCCTAGCCTAGTGTGTGAGTTGGTCTCCCGTTCGCTATGATTCGGATTCGGGCATGGACTTTCTATTTCGTGACCGGGTCTGGGTCTTAGTGCGGGGGATGTGGCATCCTCCGTTTGGGGTGTTACATCCTTAAGTGGTATCAGAGCTCTAGGTTGCAAAACCGAGCTCTTGAGTCGTGTTGAGTCTGTCTACGTCGTACGACATAGGAATAACTATGCATTGCATTGTTTGACTTGATATTTTGACCTTTCGACATGAATTGTTTTGTGATTATTGGATTGTATGCACACTATGACTTTGATTATGCAACACCTTACTTTATGAGCTTTATAAATTGCAATTAATTGTTGCATTTACGTGATATATGTGTTATATTTCATGTGCATCCTTAACCGGCATGCATCGAATTTAGTGTTTGAATTTCAGGGTGTCCTATGAGTCAACATTGAGAATTCCCTCCATCAACACTACTTATTGGCACTACAACGGAAACACACCACAATTTGAAGATGAAAGGAGTCATCACCAAGATCAATGGTCGCAAAAAGGGTTCAGAGTTGAAGGAATGAGATTTACTATATAGACTTACTATCTTAATGTCAATTGAAAGATGAAGTTTGACGAATTTTCGCCTTGAGGATTCGTTCATTTGGAAGTAGTCACCTTGTTGATGGAAACGAGTTAATGTAGAAGAATTTGATCAAGTTCGATCCGATCAAGTCCAAGGGATGCGGATAAGTAACCATGTTGGTGCTAACTTAAGCAACGAGCTACAAACCAACAGTGAGTGTTGAAGGTTTTGGTGTCGTTTAGAGTTAACAAACGACAAGACAAGATTTGGTTGTTAGCTCTCTGGGTGTATTCTTTCTGCTGAGATGGAAGATTCTGCTGAGATGTAAGATTCTACTGAGATGGGAATAGATCACATACATGCTAAAAGATTTTATTCAAGTTTTAGAATTATATACCATGGATTGCTTTGGGAAATGACTAATACCACTAGCGCCGAGCTTAGCTCTGAGATAGATTTCTGATTGACGACCGGTTTATGGGTAATTTCTCGAAGATGAACAGGTTAAGGTTTCACACATGAATTAGGATTCTTGGTGGGAACCGAAGATGATTCTGGTTGAACAAGGGCTATGGTCTGGTAAAGGGTTGGATTATAAGCATGCTGGCTGGGTTACCTCTTCACACAAAAAGATTCATGATCTTATTCACATTTCAGAATCGTGTGCCATGACTTACCGTGGAGAAATGCTTAACATCATGATCGTCCAGCATAGCTCAAAGATAAATTTTGGATTGGCAATCGAATTGTGGAATTCCTTGGGGATGAGCAGACTAAGGTTTAACATATAAGTCAGAGTTGCTGAAGGAGACTGTGGATGATTCTGGGTAAGCAAGGATTATGGTTTAGTAGAGAGTTGGATGATGGACATAATTGCTGAATTGCCTCTTCACATGAAAAGATTTAAGACAAGAAGTCTAGATGATGTAGAGTGCATCATTATCGGCTTAATCAACTTCTACCAATTCGTCTCCACTTCCTGTCAAGAGTTTGATACTACGGTGATCGGTACGCAGAGCATTCATAGCATTTGCGTACATGCAACGCTTAAGTGTTCTTATCTTGTTTTGTTCGATGTGTGTGATGATTGTCGTTGTTCTGACTGTGATAACGTTGCTACCTGATCTAGCATTGATAACCTGGAATATCTGTTTTTGGTGAACTATTGCTGAAATGAATAAGTTACGTGTTTATGTGGATTAAGCATGTCTATGTGATTTAAAACTCCCTTGATTGCTCACTAACCTCACATGTAACATACATACATACTGTAATCTGGTTTTACAGGGATTCCATCACGATATCCCCCTTGAGTTGAGGTATGAGCGTGGAATCTATACCCAAGGGATACCGATATCAGTTGTGTAAGGTACACCAAACATGCACCGCATACTTTTCATCAAGTGTTACTCTGATTTGTGTATGTATGAGCGTTGATCTGTGGATTTAATTGCAAGAGAGACCTTAGGCCCCTCTTTTTACTTGTTGGAGAGATATAGGATTCTCTCTATTTATGTGATAGAAAGATGTTGGATTCTTTCTAAGTTTCGTGCACGAGAGATGTTGGATTCTCTCGTACTTAGGTATTCGGAGATGCAGGATTCTCTTGAATCTAAGGGTTTGAGAAATGTTGGATTTTCTCAAACTAGAATGTTTGGGAGATATGGAAATCTATCAGACTTAGGTTGAGAGACGGGGTTCTCTCATTATGTGTTTGAGAGACGGGGCTCTCTCAACTGTGTGCTTGAGAGACGGGGTTCTCTCAATTATGTGCGCGAGAGACGGGGTTCTCTCTTCTCTGTGTGCCGAGGGACGGGGCTCTCTCACTTTACGTGCCGAGAGATGGGATTCTCTCTTGTCTGCTGTAGTTGCGTTGCGTGTTGTCCTGACAACGGTCTGCAAGTGACGAGTTTACGACGCCATCGAAGTTGAGTACAGTGACAACTATTCGTTTTACGGCAAGGGTCGAACAACTTGATGAAAGCAACCGTCCAGTGCTCAAACGGATCCCAATGATAACGAGACATCGCGAGAAAGGTTCAGTAAAGACAATGAGAGTAAACTTCACAACGGAGGCTATGTTTTACGCAACTCCTCAAGAAGGGTTAAGACACTATCAACTCGAAGCTTTTCCAGCTCAGCAGTGGAACCTGGGGACCAGGTTCTCTTAAGGGGGGAAGGTTGTAACACCCCGCATTTTCGGAGCAAGATACGATGTCGTTTTCGTGCTATTAGATTGTTAATTATTTAACTCTGCTCGTGCTTGAATTGTTTTATTCACTTCTTAATTGCTTATTTGAGTCAATTGCATACTTATGAAAATATGTGAACTTAACTGAAGTATGTGTTTGGTGCCTAATTGCTCTTTAATTTAAATTATGTGGGCTAATTTGAGATTATTGAAAGTTGGGGATCTATTTCTAATTATGAGAAATTCAATTGGACTTGTTTGGATACCACTTTATATCTCTGGGGTACTTTCATAATTTCTAAAATCCGAATTTGGACTTGCCAATACTTTCTTTAAAACCTTGGGGACGCTTTTATAATTACACAATCTCTAATTGGATCTATTTGAACCCTAATTGAACTATGTGAACTCAATCGCATCACCTAAGTTCTCGAGGGACTTGTTTGTAAATTTGAAAACCGAGATCCCTTATTTCACTTGAAACCCTAGCAGCCTTCTTCATTATTCTCCTCTCCCCTTTTCGGTTTCTAGCAGAGAGCAGCAGCAACTCTGCCTCTTCTCCTCCCCTTCACGCTGAACCATCCCAGTAGCCGATCATCTTCCCCGGCGACACGCCATCGCCGTTAGCCATCATCGCGGGCCACCTTCGCTCGCCAACAAGCAGCAGCAGCGGCGCCAGCTTCTCCACCTGTGAAGCCGCTGCCAACCACCATTCTCGCCGGCGACTTCACCTCCGAACCACCACAAGCACCGAAAGCTTCTCCTCTCTTCATCCCCTTGCGAACTCAGCAACAACGACATAGCTCCTCCATTCTGCCGTCGACCACCTGACAGCCACCTTCACCGATTCAGCGCCACCATCATAGGTCAGATCCGGCCTTACCTCGCGACAGGCAGCTTATCTTTCTTCTCCCCTTCCGTCGCTCTCTCTCTCTGTGTTCAGAATCGGCCACTGACCGACTTCTCCACTAGCAGCGCCGGTTCGCCGCCTCACCACCGCCACCCAACATCGTTGCTTACTCTACCAGCCAAGGTCTGCTGGCGATTCAGCCACCGATTCCAGCAACACCGCATCAGCTCCGGTAACCACCCCATTTCTTCCCTCTCCTTCTTCGCCCAGATCTGAGCATAACCGGGAATTCCTCTCCCGCCGGTAGCAGCCTCCATTGGAGACGCCATCAGCTTTCTCAGCACCACAGATGCCGCCAATACCAGTTGCTTCTCTTTGATTGTAATTTCCCTTTTTCCATATCAATTATTACAATTAGTGTTTAATTAATTTAGTTTTAATTAGATTTGGTATTTTGTAACTTGCGGTAACCGATAATTTGTTCTTTCGTTTCAAACGTTGATGCCAGTGAGTTTTATGTAAAGCCGGATTTCAGATTCATATAAGAAGTGCATTCATACTTGTAACTCTTGAATTTTGATTAATCTTATATCTTTAGATATGTCGGCAAATCGTGTGTAGATAGCTTGAGCTGTTGCAAAATTTTAAACTTAATTTGGGATGGCAACTAGAATTATGTTCGAAATAAATGTGGTGGAATATGTGCTTGGATTTTAGATTTAATTGTGTTAGTGTAAGTGCAGTGTTAAAGTGTATTTAGTAATTATTTGGTTGGACTTAATTGGTGAATCTTGTGTAAATTAATTTAGTGTGTGAGTTGTGTCCGTATATATATGTATATGAAAATATACACCAAGTATGCTAAATATGTTAGTTAAGATGGGACGTATGTATGTATAGTAGGTATATTGATTGTTTAATTATTTTGGTGCATGAGTGAATTGGTATCTTGGCTTAGTTTTAATTAAATTTACTCGGTATTTGAGTAGTAGGTATACTGTTAGTCACTTTGGTATGTTAACTGTGACATGGCTGCTGCAAGTGTATATATAAATATTAGCCTATTAATTGGTCTTTATTTGAATGATAATTGTATGTAGTGATTAGTATGTATTATAATGTTCCACTCTTGAGAAATTGGTCAACATATATGTATTAATCTAAATTAAACCGAGTGTTTGAGCTTGAGCTTACTTAATGTAATATGACTTGATTGATCATTAAATTTGCTACAACATTTTATTACCTTCGAACATGTATTTATGCCTCGTACGTGATCTCGTTACTTGTATGTTTATTGTGGAATACTAATTGTGTGCATGAATACTTTCATGGCATCCTTGTAATTTCTATGTACGTATCATATCATTCCATGTCACCTCATATTTGTCGCCGTGCGTCTTGATTGGTTCATATAGAGTCTAAGTCTGGGCTTCTGTATGTCTTGTCACAGAGTTTGGTGGTGCCGGTGGGCCCGAGGTTAGAGTGTTTGGCCCTTCACACTCTCATACTCTACTTTCACGAGGTGAGGTTTAGGATTTTGTATAGTTATGCGACCTATGGCCTTAATATGCTGATTTCAACCCTTGCATGCGAGTATATCTATTATAGATACGTATGTGTTGGATATGATATGTTTATGACCTTGTGAATCAGCTCTGTTTTGGAAAATTAGATATGAAAGCATATGTAAGCTGTTTTGAAAAGTTATGTTATAAAAACCAGTTTTTGAGACATATATAAGTCATTTTGGAAAAATCAGTTATGTTATAATTATGTAGCGAGATTGCCATGAAAGTTGGTATATGTTATGTTCTGTTCTGCTATGGGGCCCAGGAGCTACGGGTAAGGAGCCCCCGGGACGGTATCGGGCCGTCGGGGATATACCTGTGCGTAGTCTCCATCTGTATGAAAAGGATCTACCGGGACCCACCAGGAGGTTTGGTTGGGAAACGGAGTCCTGAGGGTATGAGTAGCAATCAGCACTCCCCTCGACCGTATGGATGGTTAGGGTCGCGCAACCCTACCATCACCCGGAGTTGAGGTTGGTATGTTATTTCTGTTTTGTTATGATATGAGGAGTTGAGGTTGGAAGCTCGTACTCGCCGAGCATATGGTATGATATGTTATGGGAATCATGAATCGGAATAGAGTTTCTGAAAATGTTTTCTAAGTATATATATGTATATATATTTGGGTTTTGCTTGAAACGCTTTGGTATGCAACACCTATTCCCGGTTCATGAGTCCACCCTTTTGATATGTGCTGTGCTCTGTATATATATACTGTGGGTGTGCGTTAGCCCCCTCAATCAGTCAGTTGACTGACACCTCATTTATCTTTTAGTTTGCAGGTTTCCTTTTGGCTTGAGCTAGGCGGAAGTGAGTCTCCTGAGTCACACTTGTCAGTCTAGTTGGTATTAGGATGCATTTGTCGCATACTTTATTTATGTTATGTATTTATGTTTCATACTTGAAGGCTATGTTTATGTTCTACTTAGACTTAAACCCGTGTGGAGTTAGTAAGCTAGTATTTGGATGTTAGTAGATATTATGATGATGCTTATGCTGTTTATTATGTTGGGTTATGAATTGATTCGGGACTAGGTATTTATGCTAGTTGAACCCGTCACCTGCTTTGCATGTTTTGTTTTAAATGCTTCCGCTATCTAGTGTTGTTGGTTTTAATTGCTTTCGCACTCTGAGTTTGTCAAGTTAGATCCGCCTAGCCTAGTGTGTGAGTTGGTCTCCCGTTCGCTATGATTCGGATTCGGGCATGGACTTTCTATTTCGTGACCAGGTCTGGGTCTTAGTGCGGGGGATGTGGCATCCTCCGTTTGGGGTGTTACAACCGGGTATCCTTATGGCGTAGCAAAGAGTAATAGCGCGTATAAATAATCGTAAATAAAATTGGTAAAGTTACGAATAAACATTCAAGCTGCGAATTAATTTTATAAATTAAAGTGAAAGAGAGAGATTTACCAATTAGAGTTTAATTCAATTTAATTTTAGAAACCCTTCGTACAATTTAACGACACTTCGTAAACACATGATTGGCAATTAATCTCAAGGAATTAAAGTAACATGATGGATTTAAAATCAACTTGACAATTAATCTTAGAATAATCCAAATGATCACATATTAAACTAGATTTACATTAAATCACATAATTCAAGAACTCTTAAATTAAACACACACAAGTGTAGAGACTTACTGGTTAATGTCGTAGGGACGCCCTTCGAGAATACGGGGCGTCATAGAAGAATTCCTTAATCATCTCAAAGATAATGGGATTATCTCTCAGTGGACACCTCCGGGAACTCCACAACTCAATGGAGTTTCTGAGAGAAGGAATCGAACTCTACTTGATATGGTTCATTCCATGATGAGTTTCACTGACTTACCACCTTCTTTCTGGGGTTATGCCCTAGAAAGTGCAGCAAAGATTTTGAATCTTGTTCCCTCTAAGTTAGTCCCTAAAACGCCCTACGAAATGTGGCATGGTAAAATCCCTAGTTATTCTTACTTACGAATTTGGGGTTGTCCTGCTTATGTGAAGAGGACAGTGGGAGATAAGTTAGAATCTCGTTCTAACTTATGCTACTTTGTAGGTTATCCTAAGGAATCCATAGGATACTACTTCTACGATCAATCTGAGCAAAAGGTGTTTGTTTCCAAAAATGCCACTTTTCTGGAGGAATCGTTCCTTAAAGAAAAGAAAGGCAAGATCATAGAATTAGATGAAGTACAAGGTGACCCCACGCCACCCACTAAAGAAACATCCCCTTCTGATCAACCACAACCAATCACGAATTTCGATACACATGTAAATCCTCCTCTAAGGCGTTCTTAACGCACTCCTAGACAGCCGGAGAGATGGTATGGATTCTTCCATGAGATATCTCAAAAGGATAATGATCCTTTAACATATGAGGAGGTACTTTCAGATTCTGACTCTGAACAGTGGATATAAGCCATGAAATCCGAAATGGATTCCATGAACTCCATCCAAGTTTGGACCTTGGTAGATTTGCCTGATGGGGTCAAACCCATAGGTTGCAAATGGATCTTTAAGAGAAAGCTTGGAGTTGATGGAAGCATTGCAGCCTACAAAGCAAGACTGGTTGCAAAAGGATTCACTCAAAGACCCGGCGTGGACTTTGATGAAACTTTTTCACCAGTTACAATGCAAAGGTCTATTCGGATCATGCTTGCCATTGCTGCATATTATGACTATGAGATATGGCAAATGGATGTGAAAACTGCCTTTCTCAATGGTGACATTGATAAAGACATTTATATGGAGCAACCCATAGGTTTCACATTCAGTGGGAGTGAGAAAAAGGTTTGCAAACTCCAAAGATCAACTATGGATTGAAACAAGCTTCTAGGATTTGTAACATTCGATTTGATGAATCAATCAAAGCGTTTGGCTTCATTCAAATTTTGAATGAATCATTTGTGTATAGAAAGGAATTGGAGACCTCTTTGTAATTCTTAGTACTTTATGTTGATGACATCCTTCTTATTGGGAATTCGAAGGATGACATGAAAGTAACTAAGTTATGGTTATCGAACCAATTCGAGTGAAAGATCTTGGTGATGCGTCCTATATCCTTGGAATTAAAATCTATCGAGATAGATCTAGAAGGTTAATAGGACTATCACAGTCGATGTACATTGACAACGTATTGAAGAGATTCAATATGGATTCAGCAAAGGTTAAGAACCTTCCTATGAGTGTAGGAACGTGTCTTTCTAAGAAGATATGTCCTAAGACTAACCTTGAGAAGGAAAGAATGACTCATACACCTTATACATCAGTAATAGGTAGCATAATGTATGCAATGTTATATACTCGACCGGATGTGGCTTATGAACTTAGTGTAACGAGTCGTTTCCAATCTGACCCTGGAGATGGTCACTGGGCTGCCGTGAAGAATATTCTTAAGTACTTGAAAAGTACTTAAGATTTATTCTTGGTTTATGGAGGTCAGAAAGATCTTACTGTCGAAGGATACTGCGATGCAAGCTTTGCATCTGACTTAGATGATTTTAAGTCAATGTCAGGATACATTTTCTGCCTAAACGGCGGAGTAGTGAGTTGGAAGAGTTCCAAGCAAACGACCACTGAGGCCGAATACTTAGCTGCAAATGATGCAGCTAAGGAAGGTGTTTGGATTAGAAACTTCATTCAAGAGTTGAATGTTGTTCCCAGCATGAAAGACCCCATTACTGTGTTTTGTGACAACACTGGGGCGGTTGCTCAAGCAAGAGAACCAAGATCTCACCAACGGACCAAGCACATCATGAGGAAGTATCACCTAATCCGTGATATTATCAAAAGAGGAGATGTGCAAATTGAGAGCGTCACATCAGCAGAGAACGTGGCAGATCCACTTACTAAACCCCTTAGTCGAGAAGCTTTCGAAGGTCTTCTTCAGAAGATGGGACTTAGAGTAGCTTTAGAATGGCTTTGATGGACAAGTGGGAGATTGTCAGGAATAGTGCCCTAGAAAGCCGATTGAATATCAGCTTTGTACTTTTCCTTATTGTAATCACAGGCAATCTTTGAATCAAATAACGAATTGAGGCAACACTTCTTTATATGCTCTTGTTTGGTATACGTTTACTTTAGCTGTGCATGTATGAGAACTCCCCTAATCCTGATGACTTTAGGACTCTACCATTTAGGTGAAATGGTTCATGAAACGAGCCCTATATCACATAAGTCATGATTAGTAAAATACTCCAAGCCGATGAGTCCAACAGACAGTGGGAGTGTCAACCTGACTCCTCTAAGGCTTGCTTGTGGGATCACGCCCTTGAGAAGGACCACCTTGTTTCATAGAGGTGCAAAGTGTATAGTTGATACGTGCGTGATACATAAGGGTACTTACTTCCATAAGTAAGTTCACTAAGGTGCCCCGTGTGAAAAGATTCCTAAATGGGAAAGGAAGTTTCTATTTTAGGAAATGGAAACTTCCAGATTAGGAAATATCTCACGAGTCATTGATGTGATTAATTGATCCTTAGACTTGAGGTTCCGTGTCACTTTATGAGTTAACTCTATAGTCTTAGGTATAACCTTTAAAGGGTGTCGCCTTAGACAACTGATTCAAGGCTTATGCTGGGGCTGCACAAGTGATTCGTGAAAGTAAATGGGAATCAAGAACAGACCTACACTTGCATTTGCAAGGTGATCTCTTATTGTGTAAGTCATTCATATGCCATATGGAGTCCTTGTAACACCCCGCATTTTCGGAGCAAGATACGATGTCGTTTTCGTACGATTAGAACGTTATTTATTCAACTTTGCATGTATTTGAATTGCTTTATTCATGTCTTAATTGTTTAATTAACTCAATTGCAATCTTATGGAATATGTGGACCTAATTGAAATATGTGTTTAGTGCCTATTTGCTTTTTATATTAAATTATGTGGGCTAATTTGAAATTAATAACAGTTGGGGATCTATTTCTAATTATGAAAAATCCAATTTGGACTTAATTGATCTTATTGGAAACTTGGGGACTAAATCGCATAACCTATACTCTTGAGGGGCTTATCTATAATTTTAAAAAAATGGGCCTCTTTATACGCCAGAAACCCTAGCTGCTTCCCATTTCTTCCCTTCTGCCCCTCTCGAGCTTCAGCAGTGGCGCCAGCACTTCCCACTGCGAAGCCACCATCAACCGCCACTTCCGTCGGATAACTATGACCAACCACCACCTTCAATCATCTCTCTCTCTCGTTCCAGATCCAAAGGAAACAAGTAGCAATCTTCTCTCTGTCTTTCTCTCTCGATCACCGGCTGTCCCACCACCATCCACCAGCTTCGTACAACCATGGATTCCAATAGCCTCCGACGAGACACCGCCAAGCGTCTCGCCCCTGTCTTTCCTCACTCTCAACCGCGAAGAAGAATGACGCAACCACTGCTAGCCATCCACCACTGCAAGTGCCGATAGCAACGACCATCCGGTCATAGATCCAGCCTCAAGAAAGGGACAGAGCGCCTTCACCCTCTTCTAAGAAGCAACGATGGGTTGTCATCGCCTCTCCAACCACCGCCTCAAGGCCCACTGACGATCTCTCAGCAACAGTAACAACCACCGGTAACTCTTTCATTCTTCTCCTCTATCTCCATTCTCCCAAGGGAGCAGGACGATAGTAGCAGCAACTGCCATTTTGGCCGTGGTCCTCTGTTACTGCCGGCGTCTCTTTCCTGGAGTCACCGCCGCCGACCGACCAATGATGCGCCACCACTGCCAGCCGCCATGGAGTCCGGCGAGTTGCCATCACGCATGCAGCTCTCTCCCTCATTTAATCTTTCAATTTCCAATTGTAAACTGCTAGAATGCTACTCTCTTCACCATTCATGCATTCCAATTTCAATTTCTGAATTTTGTATTCAGCCTATTAAATGAATTTTGTATCGGTTTTGCTGTAAGTGTTAATGAAGGATCTAATAGTTGTATACTTGTGATAACTTGTAAATTAGGATTATTTTATAACACCTGAATTGTATAATCTGGAAATTGGTTGTTTAAATTTGACTAATTCTAATGTATGTTTGGAATGAATTAATCTAATTGAACCTGCTTAGTGATTAATTAATGGATGATGTTTTAACAATATAGTATGGTTAACTATGAAATGTATATGTGCGAATTGTACATAGCTGTCTAGTTGTGAATTATTCCTAAACTTAGTACTTGAGTGTTGTCAATTTATTTAAGTGATTCGGTTTTTGAACTAAATCTATTTAAGTGGGTTGGCTAATTATCTGAGTTGGTTTTAAGCTTGAAACCTTAGTTCAATAATGAATTTGTTATTCGATATGAATTCTTATAATTTTATTTGAATTTAGTTTATAATATGTAATTGGGGCATATATGGTATAATTCCCTAATTTTAAAATCTAATTCTAATATGTTTGATTTTAGTAATTGCAATAAAACTGGTTTATTTAAACTTATTATGGAGGTCTAGATTAGATTAATTAAACTTATTTATTACTTAGCTAGTGGAGTATTGCCTTAATTAAGTCAGCATAATCATGTGATTAGTGTGTGTGAGTGGTGCTGCGTGCGTACTTGGAACATGCGTGTATATATATTTATGACGTATTGTGGTTTAAGATTTGTGAAATGTGAGATGCTTGAATTATCCTTGATTATTTGTTAATGAATATCAGGGGGGTATGGTGTAACGCCCCAACTTTTCGTATTTTATTATATTTGCACAAAGTAATTGGCTTTCAGTGTTTTCTATAATTAAATTTTATTGTTTAATTGTTAAATAAGTGATTAATTGAAATATATACAATATTTGAACTTGAATTAATACGAATAATTATGTGTTTAAATTATTTAATTTCGTAACTACTCGTTTATGATAATTACTTTTTTTACTTTTTAATTAATTTTCTATAATATATATTTCTTTATATTTATTATAAATATTTGAAATGGATTCCTAGATTTTATTTGAAATTATAAATCATATAAATTCTTGGTCAATTTGCATTTACGTGACATGTTGCACGCCGTTACTATATGAAATGAATTCGGAATTTTGTGAAAATTTAATATGTTGTAGATATGTGTGTTATGAATGTGTACATATGCTCGTTTTACATTTTCGGATTTGTTTAATTGCATTTTAAATTTAGTTGGTATGATTGGAACCAAACCGGGAGCTAATGAGCAATTAGCGCACCCTTGGTACCGTATGTGATATCTTGAGCTCGGGAACTCGGATTTGAGTTCCGTCAACTCCGTTGAACTCATAACGAAAATGTGGGTTCAACAAACTAAGTCTCATATTTTTCTAACCTCGTTTGAATCTCCGAATTTCACCCAGAACTTGCATATTCGTCCAAAATGACCACTCCTCACTCATTTGACCATAACTTGAACCATAGTTAACCAATTAGGGTGAAACATGATCCTAATTAACCCTCTCTTGACCTTTGATCAGCTATACTAAGTCTCATTACATTTTTCAGCCCCAAACTTAGCCAAAAACCTGCTGGAACCGAAACCACCTTGAAGGAGAAAAATAACACTATTCACTTTCAACCATTTGAGCTCAATTCTCATCCAAATCATTTCCAAATTGAAAGGTAATCTTGGAATTGTGTTATTTATCTTCTCCTCTTTGTTTAGACACCTTCATTTCTGAATTTGGTGGAGAATTGATCATGATATGAAGAATATAGTGAATAGTAAGGATTGACATATTTTGGATGAATTTGGATGATCTCTTGGGGATTTATTGGATTTTATGCAACCTATTGGATCTTAATGCATCATATAATATTTGTATGGAAGGATTTTACATGAAAATCAAGGAATCATTAGCTTTCATTTGGGGTTTTTGGGAGTTGTGATGAACAAAGGTATATACATGTATCTCTTACATTCCTTCATATGTATCTTCATGTTTAGGCTTAGATTTTTGCATGGAATTGATGAGTTCTTACCATATATTCATCCTACTATGTGTTAACTTGATTATAGCATGGATTCATGTGAGTTTTGGTGGAGTTTTTGGCTTGAAATCGCATTTTTCCCCTGCTGTCGCCACTGGTCGCTGCCGCGATCGCGACCAGTTTATTTTTGGTCGCGACTGCGACGAATTCTTCACTCTTGTCTCTTGGTCGCGACCGCGACCATTTTTAGTTCATTTTTGGTCGCGGCGGCGAACCTGTTTTGGCCATGTTTCGAGTTTTGACAATATTGGGGGAAAAATTCGGATTTTAATGGGTAGCGGCCGCTACCATTTCATGAAGGAAATGGGTCGCGGCCGCGACCCCTACTTGGGCTGCATGAAAATTCAATTTTCAAACATTAATTGCTTGATTACCTTGGCTCATTTTTTGTTCTTACACTTCATTAACATGTCATATAATGTGTTATCTTGTGTGTTATGAAAAATTTATGATTTTTGTGGAATATTTTACGAGTTATGGATCAACGTGTTTTCATTGCTCTTAATATGCGCATGCATGGATCTTTGCTCTCAATATGAACCTTAATTGCTTATTTAACTCTTATTTTATGACTCGTATGATATGTATACATGTTATATGATGTGTTATGTTCGTTATTTGGAATTCTTAAATTGATTGGGCTTAATTTATAAAGGATATGAACTTAAACGAATTTAAATGGTTTCCTACTTTTTCGTAATGGCTTACATGAATTGTATGCATAGTATACTATGTGTTATAAGTATTATTTGGATTCCTTTGGATTATTTGATATGATTTATGAAAGATATGAAACATATGACTATGAAACCACCATGTATTGAATGATTTGAATGAATTACTTGATTATATGACCTCATCACATGATTTATGCTTCTTATGCATCTCATATCATGTGCATAGCATGCCGTGCGTCTATGTGGTCTCATTTCGAGTCGATTCTCACGAGTACACATTGTTTCTTCAGTTGTACAGTTCGTCTCCAGGGCGGAGACTTCCGATTGGAATATGCACCCGCAATACTTATGCTTTATGTCTCGTGGTCTTCCAGGTGAGGGTGTTTTCGTTCTAGTTATGTATAAAACCCTATAACCCTTAGGTGACAAGTTTTGGCCTAAAACCTTATGTATATATATGTTATCTTTACAAAGTGGAGTCATTGAGTAAATTCTTCTGAAATTATACGTATGGGCGTATATAAGCTTAAAATAGTTTTGCAACAAGGCTATGCTCCAAACCGTGTGTCTTCATGCTAGCTACGGATTAGGATGACACGGAGAGGTACGTGTATAGCATATGCCGAGTTGCACGGTAAGGTATGTGTTCTTATAGTATGTATCCTAAGTATGAAGCAAATGTTTTGGCGAGATTATGCATGTATGTTATGTTCACGGGCCCAGGAATTTAGTACATGTGGCTATCCGGGGAGGCATGGGCCGATGGTGAACCCATGTGCTAGTTCCACTATGTTACGGCGATACCGGCCCTCGCTAGGAGGTTTAGCGGGGAATGGGAGCTGAGTGCCCTTGGGGGAGTCATGAAACCCCATTGGCCTATGTATGAGGTGGCCGGGTCTTGCTAACCCGTCCACCACCCGGAGGAAGAAGGTTGGAACTTATTTTATGATTATGATTATGGTTATGATTGATATGCACCGTGGCCGGGACACGGATTGCCCAAACGATTATGTTTTATGATATGATATATGATTTGTGTGTATTATAATATACTGCATGATCACATATACAATGTATTAATGATATTTGTCGTACACGGTCGGAGTTTGGTTGGAGATTATGCACGCTCACTCGCCGAGCCTTATTGATTATGTATGAATTATGAACTAATGAATTTAATATGATTAGTCGTAAAGCCCGAGTATTGCTCAGCTATTCTCTTGTCCTTTTTGGGGAACTAACTCTAAATAAAACTTTACTCGGGATTTATGACTTGCATGTGCATGTTTTTATATATATATATTGCTCCTGCTCACTCAGTCTTCTAGAGACTGACCCTCTCCCTCCCCAATCTTTTAGTGAACAGGTTTGGCCTTGGAGTTTCGAGCTAGGCGGAGTTGTGTTGAGTTGAGTCAGTTGAGTTAAGTTAGAAGAGTCTCTGCACTCATCTATGTATTTGAATTGTATATGATTCAGCTTTGTAAGATTATGAACTTAAACCTTTATGTATTGGTTATTAAATTGCTTTGCCGGGCTTTGTTATGAATTAAAGAGGCCTTAGGTGCCCAAATCTGCGGGTGGGTTGTATGCTTTATTTCTACAGGCCTGTGGCCAATGCATGTGTTTGATTTTAATTTTTCCACTGCATTATGCTTTGTAGTTGGCTATAGTTTTGCAGGGTCTAAGTTCCGCCTAGCTTAGGAGATTTGTTTTGTTTGTCTCCCGTTCGCTATGGTTTGACATGGGTGCGGACTTCCCATTTCGTTACTCGTGTTGAGCCATAGTGCGGGGGATGTGGTGCCTCACGTGCGGGTTGCTACATATGGTATCATGATGAGTAGTGTACATGGGTTTTTATTAAATGGCTATCATGTTTTATTTGGTTTTGTAATTAATTACGAACATGTACACTTTTATAATATCATATCACTTCATATCACTGTCGTGCGTCCTACTTGGTCTCATATTGAGTCGTGTCTCACGAGTACACTGTATTTCCTTTTCTGTCAGTGATCTTCAGGGCGGAGACAATCCGATCAAGTTTCATCGTCTTCTCAGTTTTTGCGTCTCATCGCTTCTCAGGTGAGGCTTAGGATTTTGTATAGTTATGTGACCTATGGCCTTTATATGCTGATTTCTACCCTTGCATGCGAGTATACCTTACTGTAGATATGTATGTGTTGGATATGATATGTTTATGACCTTATACGTGCATTCTGCGTGGGCAGGTACCTTTGGGCTATATCCCTGCAGCGTGGGAATGTACGTGCGTGTGTCCTGCGTGGGCGGGTGCCTTTGGGCTATATCCCTGCAGCGTGGGAATATTTATATAAACCAGTTTTGAGGCATATGTAAGCCATTTTGGAAAAACAGTTGTGTTTTGATTATGTAGCGAGATTGCCATGAAAGATTGGCGTATGTTATGTTATGATCTGTTCTGTTGTGGATCCAGGGAGCTATGGGATAGACAGCCCTGGAACGGTATAGGTCCGTTAGGGATCAGTCTGCGTGTAGTTCCATTTGAGATATCCTCATGCGACCCGTGCTGTAGGGAAGGTGTGGTATCTTGAGCCTTCGGCTAAGGCCGGGGAGGACTCTTGTGGGTTCGTTACCCCTTGAGGGTGAGTCTATTTTAGACGGTTTATTCTTGATGGTTAGGGTCGCGCAACCCTACCATCACCCAGAGTTGAGGTTGGTATGTTATTTCTATCTTATGAGGAGTTGAGGTTGGAAGCTCGTACTCGCCGAGCAGTTGATTATGTTATGTTATGGAATCATGAATCGGGATAGAGTCTTTCTGAAAAATGGTTTCTAAACTTATATCTATATCTATTTGGGTTATTTCGAAATGCTTTAGTATGCAACACCTATCCTCGGTTCTTGAGTCCATCCTTTTATTCTGTGCTATGCTCCTTATATATATATTGTGGGTGTGCGTTAGCCCCCTCACTCAGTCAGTTGACTGACACCTCATTTTATCTTTTAGTTTACAGGATTCCTTTTGGCTTGAGCTAGGCGGAAGTGAGTCTTCGGTGTCACACTTGTCAGTCTAGTTGGTGTTAGGATGCATTTGTCGCATACTTTACTTATGTTATGTATTTATGTTTCACACTTGAAGGTTATGTTTATGTTCTACTTAGATACTGTAACGCCCCGGTTTTTCAGTTATGTAACGCCCCCACCCGTACCAGAACAAGAGGAGAGCGGCGTCTCAACCGCCGCACTGAAGCACCTCTCAAGTAATGGTGTGAGCCATCCCCCAAGAAATACTCCAGCGAACGACTGTCTATCTCAGAACTATACATGTACAACGATGTGGCTATGTAGCGGAAAATCAGAGTATTATACTTTAAAGAAAGTACTGAATTAAAGAACTTGAAGTGTAATTCAAAACTGTTAAATGCAATGCTTTAAAGAAGAACTTGAAACAAGTTCGCTTGATAAAACTCTTTGAATGTGATGCTGTAAAAGAATGCACGTTATAAAACATTTTCATGAATGCTATCACACGCGCACATATATGCTGTTGATGGTTCATAGTTCTTTCATAAAACGGGATAAGGGTAAAGTGAACTTTTCCAAATATGAACCATCTTATATGAAATAGAATTTTGCCCGCAAGCTAGGCTCCTCCATCCTTACTCCAGAAAACATGATTTCGTAGAGTATCGGACCGAGGTCAATAATAACTCCGCACACAGTAGAGTATCAGACCAAGGTCAACAATACCCCACTAACGCATACAAACATGCACCATCCTCCACCGGTTGTCACTTCGGGTAACTAGCCCTAGGCGACCTGTAAACATGTAATGGGAACAGATTTGCTGTCCGTTCCCAGACAGATTGTCCTGACTTAACAAACCTCCTGTTAAAAGTCGGTGTCAATTGTCTAAGTGTGGCGGCCGGTATTGGTGATATCGTTGGCGCTCACCTCCCGAGCATCACCTCCACACATAACCGTCGGGCCCAAACTGTAAACTGTATGCTTGCATTTAAGAATTAGCAGTGACCAGAGTACCACTCCAGTATGCTAACAATAACATGTGAAACTGTAACTGTAACATATGATGCTGTCTATAAAACATATGATTCTGTCTGAAAACATGTGATTCGGTCTGTAAACTGTACTTTGAAAACATATGCAAAACATGTAACTGTCTTTGAACAAGAATGCAGAACTTTGGAAAACATGTGCTGTAGATCAAGGTATACTATTAAAGTATGAATGATCCTTTCAAGAGAATGTCCCGATAACAGGGATAGTTCAAAACGAGGTTTAGCTTTGAATTTCAAAACATATGATACGATAGTATAATCATGGTTCCAGTTGGAAAACATTTATAACTTCACCTCACCTAATAGTAACAAAAGGCAGGTAGACAGATTATGCGGTGCCCTGGGGATCCCAGTGCTCAACTTTAACTCCTGTAGGTGGTGTACTAGAGTGAGCTTAAGAACTAAGACCCACTACTAACCAAGATGCATATGAAATGCATGAAACAATGAACAAGGAACATGTAAAGAACATGTAACACAAGAGAGTAATACCATTTAGGGTATTCAAGAAAGGTAACACACAAAGGAATACATCAAAGTGAGTTACTCTCAACGTGAGACTATGATCTTACTATAACCGAGTAAGCTTTAGTCAAATTATGAATCCTATCGCAAACCTTAAGTTATAAAAGAAGTCCACGAAAGAAAACACATTTTAGACCATGGATATGGAAACCCTAGGTGCAAATGTCTATTAAGAAAGCACAAGTTTTAATTCATTTTTACTATTCAAAAGCACTATTCAAGATTACTATTCATGATTACTATTCACAGGTTACTATTCACATGTCGGGTCAAAGGGTCAGGTCAAACCCTTACTATACGTACACCCACACACCATGCACGAACACACACACACACGGATTATGATCTTGATTATAACCTATAGTTTCAAGTTCATGTTAATGCAATCAAGTGTGATCTAGGTTAAAGGTATAACCAATGGTTAAGAGATCCAATTAAGGCGTAAGATCAAGTTATGAAATACTATTCTATCTTAGGTTATAACATGTGACACTATTAAAGTGTATAACATATGATCAAGGCACTATTCCATTAATCCAAATCATACCATAAGCTCAATTCATAATTCAAGAATCATATAACAATGTGACAACATGTCACAACATATATCATATCATATCATATCATATCATATCATATATCATGAACCTTTAGGCATGTAACATGTAACAATTTAATTCACTACCAACATGTAACAAGTTGTGGCATAATTAATTGTAAATCACTATTCCATTAGCTAGCATGCATGAACATAATTCAAATTCCATAATCATGCATCAATTCTCATAATATAACAATCATATCACATGATCATAACATATCCTAGAGCAATTCATAACATATTCAAGCATATACTAAACAATTAAAACATATAAACATACATTCAAACATATCATGAAAACTATATAATAAATGCATAAAATAAAATCCTATATGGCTTAGGGAAGACCCTAAGACCCAACCTAAACATAATATAAACATACCATAACATAAAAACATAAACTAAACTAAAACATAACATAAACTAAAGCATAAAAATAAAACAAACCTAGCTCTAATGGGGGGGAGGCCGACGGCAAGAGGGGGAAGGAGAGGGAGAGAAAGGGTGTTGTTAACACAACATTGAGCAAGAAATGAAATGCCTCTTGGCCTCTATTTATAGTTGAAGAGAAGCCCCTCACCTTGGAAATAAAATGTGGAGAAGGGTATGAGAGCAAAATGGAATAGCTTCTCTTGGAAGCTTTAGGCATATAAAGCTAAAAATGGGACTTCTGGGGGTAATTCAGTAATTTCGTGGCCAAGACTCAAGGGTAAGTGGCTGTAAGTATAACCATTCCGACGGCAAGAAAATTAGCTTCGAAACGCATATTCATTCGTCGAAATCGGATTTACCTTTTGAAAGATACATTAGTTTTAGTGAATAAAAGTTTTGAGCTCGAAACTCAACACGAGTGAAAAACGACTTTCTAGAATGATTTTCAAGTCCGGATTGTTTCCAAAATTCAAGAAATTAATCGAGAAGCGTTTCGAGTCCAAAATCGACTATAAAACGTTTTACCGTTAAAAAGTTGAAAACGCAGAGTGAATAGTGAATTCTTACGTACGAACGTACGCTTCAAAATTTCAAGCTAGGGTTTGAATCAAGAGTTGTAAAACATCTCAAAAATCTTGAAATAGCTCAAGTAATGCAAATCCGAAGAGAAAACATTTTCCGAATGAAAACCGTTCGTAGAAGAAATAGTGAACTAGGGTTTTCGAAAACATTTTCAATAAAACAAAGTTCCGGAATAGATTTCCAAGCCAAGAATGATTTCAAAAGACTCGTCTCGACTCAAGGATCGATTCGACTGTAAACTTGGGTAGGAAAGGTATCAGAATCAACAGCTCATTTTTAGATGAATAGTAACTTTGGTCGGTAAGTTCCAAAAATACCCTTATGGTTCAAGAAAGACTCTCTGAGCTCGGGAAACAAGTTCAAACGATTGGGAAACATGTGTGATGAACCTCTAGGGTTCGAGTAGCAATATGAACAAGGTAGGCTCGGGTTATGAATAGTAAACTGTATCAAAGGTCAAGAATTCCCCCTTAAAACATGTCAGATCATATACGAGCACAAATTCATGTAAGAATGCAATGCATGATGATTCAAAAAGTTGGATCACGGTCTATAAACGCTTTACCAATGCCCTTAACTTACTGTTTTCATCCAGGCCCTGTTTTGGGCTGTTAAAAGTTATACTAATGTGTCGTATTTGTTTATAAATTGCGCAATTGAATTATTTAATTATATGATTAATTGTTTATAAATGTTTTATATTTGATTTAAATTATAAACTGTTGTTATTTTAATTTAATTCATTTTATTTTAATTCGTTACTTAGTGTTTTAAATTCTTAATTAAGGTTTATTGTTACCTTAACTATATTTGTAATTCTGTTAATTAATTTCAACATGTTATTCATTGACTTTAAATTTATTTAAAATGGAATTTAAATTTTAGTAATTAATTTATAATGTTATGAATTCATGAATGTTTTGCGCATGAGTGTTCTATTTGTGCTTTGTTCTTATATGAAATGATATCGAAATGTCGTGGAAATTTAGTATGTCGTAAATATATGTGTTATGAACATACCTATATGCTCGGTTTATGTTTTCGAACTCATTTGACGTGTTAATGAATTTAATTTGATTCGTGGAACCAAATCGGGGGATAATAAGCAATTAGCGCACCCTTGGTTCCGTACGTGATATCTTGAGCTCGGGAACTCGTATTCGAGTTCCATCAACTTCGTTGAACTCGTATTGAAGATTCGAGTTTAATAAACTAAGCCATATATTTTTCCGAAATCATCTGAACCTCCGAAATCCAACCGAAAAACGAAACGACATCAAAATGACCACCTTTCACTAAAATGTCAATAACTTGTTCAAAACTTAACCAAATTAACTATGGTTGGTGGCATTGTAACCCTAATTCAATCCTTTACCATTATGTACTTGCCCCATCTTGTTCTAACCCTCACACAAACCAGAAAACTCATCCAAAGCTTCTGCAGTCCAGTTTTTCCCGCAACTGTGCAAATCCTTGAGGTTTTGAGCTCAAATCTCAATCAACTTTCATCCATTCAACAAGGTGAGTTAGGATTATGTTGTACATGCATCTCTGGTCATTTTCATTCTATCATCTCTAATTTTGACTCAGATTTCATGAAGTTTGAAGCATGAGAATGAACAGTTAGGTTTTGAAGTGTTTTGATGATTTCTTGAATTCTCTTGATCTATGACTTGCTTTGATGATATATATGCAATCCTTTTACTTCATTTATGTCAGAGTATGCTCGTATTAATGGAGGGTTAAGAGGTGGGTGAGATATCATTAATGGAATGTTCATGTATTGAATGAATTTTTAAACTGATCTTCCCTCCCTTCACGTACTGCTCTGCTGCTAGCTTTTGGAACTTGTCTTAATGTTAAATGTTGTTCCTTTTTATCCTATTTGCAGCTGTGTTGTTGGTTGATTGATCATGTATAGGCTTGCTCCATTCTTTTCTCTTCTTCCCCTGTTTTCATGCTTGAACTGTCACCCTTTTTCCTTCCCAGTTTTGCTGCGCTGTTGGGGTTATTTCCAGGCTTGGTTGCCTTTTTATCCCTTATGTATCAGCTTGTTTTGGGTGCAAAGGTTGTAAGAATTTGGCCTGGTTTGAGCACCCATTCCTTCCCCTATTTTCCCCGTAACTGTCACCTGCTGCATTCATTTGACACGGGGGTGTCACCCTCTTCCTTTTCAGCTTGAAATGGGGGTGCAGGATGGCCTGTTATCTCTATACCGAGACACGGGGTGTCTCGGTTTGTTCTATCTTGGTGACACGGGCGTGTCACCTTCTCTTTCCAAACTTAAGCCTGCGTTCATGCATATGGTGTGTGTGTTGATTCAAACCTTGGGCTGATGTCTTCCTTAGTTCCGCATGTGTGTGTGTGTCTATTTTTCCCTTCATGTAAACTGTTGCTGCTATTTTCTAACTATGCAGAGTGTATACCTATATGTATTAGGGGTGTATTTGTGTGTGCATGAGAGTTTAGAGTGTGCATGCATGACTGGGAGTGTAAATGCATGCATGGTTATGTATATTATATATATATATATATATATGGGAGTTACTGTATACATATATGTGTGTATATAGTATGTGTGTTATGCTGCATGTGTGTTGAGTATATTATATATATATTATTGTGTGTGTTTGCATGGCTTTGTCATAATTATTTGCATGCATGTATGATATATATATATATATATATATGTGTGTACGTGTGAATATATATATATATATATATATATGTGTACGTGTGAATATATATATATATATATATATATATATACACCTATTTAATTTACCACTAGTTATTTGAATATGTTTACTTGTTAAATTCTAATTGTAAGTGTGAATTAATACGTGCTATGGTTATTAAATGAATTCTTAGATTAATTGATATGAATTATGAATTTATGAATTTGAATGAAATGAACGAATGAATAACTTGATTATATGATTTAAATTCCTTAATAGTGCACATGAACATTTTCATGACATAATATCATCTTTTATGCATTCATATCATATGCATAACATGCCGTGTGTCATATATGGTACATTTGGAGTCCTGAGTCTCACAAATCGTTGCATTGTCCTTTACACAGTTTGTCTCGAGGGCGGAGAAATCCTGATCAACTAGGCACTCGGTAACTCGTATCCTTGTATCGTCTTGTACCAGGTGAGGGTGGTTTTGTTTTAGTTATATAACAAACCCTACAACCCTTATGTGAAAAGCTTTGGCCAAAACCTTATGAATATATATATGGTATTTTCAAAGTAGAGTCCTCGAGTAATTTATGATCGAGTAAACCCTTTTCAAATGAATTATGAAATATGTTATGTTTCTTATGAATTGAAATGTTTTGGCGAGATTATGTATGTATGTTATGTTCACAGGCCCAGGAATTCAGTACATGTGGCTATCCGGGGAGGCAAGGGCCGACGGTGATCCCATGTGCTGATTGTATTATGTTTAATGGCGAAACGAACCTCGTCAAGGAGTTTTTGACGAGGAAACGCTAACCGGGCTTTGAGAACTCATGAACCTCATAGCCACAATGATATGTTTAGGTGGTCGGGCATTGCAAACCCGTCCACCGTGTAACATCCCGCTCGTCCGGCCTTTCCAGGTACGCCTTCACGGGTGAGCTATGTGTGCTTTTAATTGATTAATTATGTGTTTATTATACTTTTTATGTGATATATTTGAGTTACTTGAACGTATTTGACCTTATGTGACTTATTTGTACGTATTTGTTCTCTTTGTTTCGTTCTTGCTTCGTTTGTATTCGTTTTCATTTTCGATTTTTGGGACTACGTGCTATGCGTGACTTATATGTGTTATGTATGTGTCTTTGTGTTCGTTACTTGTTTTTGAGTTCGTTTGATACGGTTTTGAAAACCGTTTTATGTTTTAGGGACATAAGGGCCTAACGAGCTTTAGCGCACCTTGTGTTCCGGAAGGCGTAACTTGAGCTCGGGAATTCGGATTTGAATTCCGGAAGATGCGTTGGACTCGTAACGAAGAAATCAAGACAAAGAATTAAGATTTATATTTTTCTAAGCCCATTTGATTCCCCGTTTTTCGACTGGAACGAGCCCTTGTGCTTAAGAGTACCCCTTTTGTTGACTAATCTTCACTTGTGGGACCCCCATTTAACCCCAATTAAGCTTCTAACCTTGACTAATATGTATCTAACCATCCCTCACTCTCTCCTACTCCCCCATTTCGTCCCACACCCAAGAAAAAGAAGGGAAAGTGCAGCAACTTCAGCTCCAAGAAGAGAAGGAAGAAACCCTTGGCCATTTTTGATGATTTTGAGCTCAAATCACATCCGAATTTTCTCAAATTCGAAAGGTAAGTTTATGATTGTAATCTACACTCTCTCTTCTCTATTATATGTGGATTTGATTTGAATTCATTGGTTGATTCTTGAGTTCTAGCAAGCATGTGATTAGTAGAGGTTGGATGAATTTGATGATTCTTGCTTCCCTTCTTGTTCCCTTGATTCTTGGTGATGATATATTACTTCTATGACTTGATTCTATGTATTTATTGCACCTCCTTTCATGGTTGTTTGATTATGAGTGATTGGCCATTGATGAGGGCTTGAGAATTGGATGATAACTTGATGCATTTCTTCCCCCTTTCCTTGCTTTGTTTCTTGCATATTTGGTGATTGAAGTTGTTGCTACTTATATGGCATGAATCTATGATGAATTAGTGTTATTTTCATGTTTGGTTTATGTGTTTTCTTTGGCTTTAGAGACTTCCCTAAGCTTGCACCGAAATCCCCTGTTTTTCTCTCCAAATCTGATGTGTTGCTTGTTGTCTGGTCCTTTCTGTACCGAGACACGGGGGTGTCTCGGTTTGCCCTTTGTTGGTGACACGGGCGTGTCACCTTTTGGTTTCCGTTTCTCGTCCCCTGTACTGAGACACGGGGGTGTCTCAGCTGGTTCTTCCAGGGGGGCACGGGCGTGTCCCCTAGGAATTCTCGTTTTTTCGCCCGTCTTCGCTTGACTTTGCTTTCTTTTCATTTCTTTTAGTTAGCTTTCCTGTCTTGTTTATGACTTTTATGCTTCATTAACTTGTTACATTATGTGTTAAGCTTAATGTTTTGAATCCTTGACTTGTTTTATACCCTCGTGTGTGAATTATGAACTTATATGAAATACATGCTCTCATATGACTTAAGTGTGAATTTATTTTATACCCTTTGCATCATGAACATACGTACACATCCGCCGAGCGTCTAATGTGGTTCATATTGAGTCTAAGTTTGTCTTTTGTCTTTGCCTTGCCGTTAGGTCCGTTCTTTGGTTGACGAGGTGGTCTTCTAGACGTTCGTTTGCTTCTTTTGCTCCCGTTGCTTCTCGGAGGTGAGGTTTCTTTCCTTTTTAGATATTATGACCTACAACCCTAATTGTAATTTAAGCCCGCATGCGAACTATATATACGTATAAATAAGTGTTGAATATGTATTTTGCGGGAATTGGCCCACTTGCTATGAAATCCATTGAAAAGGCTTTTATATGTATATAAGCTACGTTTTGTTTATTCGTTTTCGAAAAGGGTTGGTGTGTGTACGTGTTAAGTTTTGACAAGAAAAGCTTTTGTGATAAGTATCCGTTTTGTGAGATATGTGTGTGTGAGTTCGGTGATCTGTTTGGGCCCCGGAGATTGTGGGTAAGGGAGACCCGGGACGACCATTGGGGTCGCCGGTTACGACCCCTGTGCACTTCTCCACCAACGGGAGGCTTAGTTCTCCTATGCCGACGGAGCGCATTTTGGCATGGCCGTCGAAGGAATCGGGCGGGATCCCCCGGTTCATCCGTTCTGTTCCGTGGTGGGAATCGAGAGGGGCACCTCTCTTCCCCAATGGTGTAAAGGTGGGATTGTTTTATGAGTTTTGCTTTAATCTGAGTAAGTGTGCGTGAGAACTCGTTCTCGCCGTGTTTCCGTTTATGTTTTGTATCCGATATGGTTTGCTTTATGCTTATGTATCCGATACGGTTTATGAAACGGGGTGGACTCCTAATTTGTAAAACTTGTTAGATTTTGACCTTTGGGGTCCTAACTCTTTCTTCGTATATATAGTATCACGTGTTAACACCTTTTGGAATGTAAAAACCACTCCGGATTCATGAACATTTCCGATTTGTATATGCTTGGCTCTTATGTATACGTATGTGTGCGTGTGTTAGCCCCCTCACCAGTCTCTAGGACTGACCCTCGTTGCTTCTTCTCTTTTTTCCCCTTTGATTTGAGCTTTGCAGGTGCCCGGTTGGGAGTCTGGCTAGGCGGCAGTTGTCTTTCGAGTCTTGGGAGTTGTTCGAGTCTTTGTAGAGTCCTTGCATTACATATTTACTTTCCCGCTTTGATACTATGTATATTTGTTACTATGTATAAATAAATATAAGTTATGTTTTGTAATCTGAAGCTTTGAATATTTCTTTAGCCCGGGGTGGGCATAGCTTGTTGAAATATGTATTTCTCTTTCTGAACTTTTATATCTGTAATTGGTTTGTTTTGTGATCCTGTGGCTTCCGCACTTCTGATTTAACTTATTGCGCACTCTGTTCAGGGTCTAGACTGCCTAGCCTAGAGTTGATTTTTGTTTGTCACCCGTTCGCCATGGTTCGATGCGGGGATGGAGTTCCCCTTTCGATACCCGTGTTGGACTATGGTGCGGGGGATGTGGCGCCCTCCGCTCCGGGGTGTTACACACCGCCTGGAGGAAGAAGGTTGGAACTGATTCTTATGATTATGTTTATATTTATGTATGATTGATATGCACCGTGCGGGAAGGCCGGGACACGGATTGCCCAAACGAATATGTTTTATGAAATGATATATGATTTGTGTGTATTATGATATATTGCATGATCACTTATTTAACGTATTAATGATATTTGTCGTACACGGTCGGAGTTTGGTTGGAGATAATGCACGCTCACTAGCTGAGCCTTTATGGTTATGTATGATTTATGAACTTAATAAAATTAATATGATTAGTCGTAAAGTCTGAGCATTGCTTAGTTATTCTCTTGCCCTCTTGGGAACTAATTTTAAATAAAACCTTGCTCGGGATTTATGACTTGCATGCGCATGTTTCAATATATATATCGCTCCTGCTCACTCAGTCTTCTAGAGACTGACCCCTCTTTCCCCTTTTTCCAGTTTCTTTTGCAGGTGTTGGTTACTAGGCGGAGTTAGAGTGTCGAGTCATTGTTATGGTCCCACTCATTTACACTCACTGCATACTATATGGTTTCTAAGTATTGTATTGACCTTTTATTGTTGGCCGTTGTGCCCTTATTGAACTGATATTATTTCGGGACAGGTTAGGACAGGTGTATTTCTTAGTGGAACCCGTATTTATGATCTTGTTGGATTTCATTTATTTCTTTGGTATTACATAAATGACTTCCTTGCTTCCTTATTTTGGTTATTGTTGACTGTTCGAGGGTTAGCTTCCGCCTAGTCAGGACTGTTGTTTTTCTTGTCACCCGTTCGCTGTGAGTCCGATTCATGTATAGACTGCTTATTTCATATGTGGATTAGACTCATAGTGCGGGGGATATGGTACCTATCGTCCCGGGTGCTACATCTTTAAGTGGTATCAGAGCCCGGTTGCAAAACCGGTGTTCTCGAGTCGTGTCTGAGTCAGTCTAGGTCATACGGCTTAGGAACTATGTGATAAGGTGTAGATTGCATTGATCTTGAACATGAAATTTGGCTTTCCTTTTGAATTTTGTTGAACTATCTGCTATATTATTATATGGATCCTTGCCTTTAGTTTGAATATACGCTATGAGCATGCACTAATTGCATGCATATATTCTCGAAATGAGTTACGATTTCCAGGTTATAACTATGATATCAAACCACGACCAAGTTCTACGATCACAACAATCTATAACAAATTCTTTCTAAGGCACGGAAGATAGGAAGGATGCCCGGGGAGGAATGTGGGGAATGCTAGATGCGTGGCTTCATAGACAGAGTTAGACTTAATGATTAGGATTCAGAATGGGAGGTTTGACTTTGAAGATGCGAGAGTAGAGGGACACTTGATGAAATAAGGGTCGATTGTGGAATGTTGTGACTCAGAAGATCGATTTATGCGGATCTACTACATAGGGTACTTTAATTGGATTCAACGGGATCGTTCAACCTAAGGAATGAAGTGAGCAAACCTTGAAGGTATTTTGGTTCTGGATTCGGACCATTGAAGAGTTATCAATATTTAAGAGGTTGTAGAGGTCAAGACCGGGAAGAACTGAGTCCGGGAGCTCTGGAATTCAACTAAGATTGAAAGGCGAGGAGAGATTGGAAAGATTCAAGCAACGTAGTAAATGCGTGTTCGCAGAAGATATGGAGCAACAAAGGGAAACGATAAAGAAAGGCAAAGACTCTTTGGAAGGAAATTATGCGCTCAAGTAGAAGTAAGTGGAAAACAAGTTCAACGCACCAATTGAAACTCATAAATGATAAGCACGGGGAATCTGGATCAAGGTGATGACTAGAATTAAGCGTTGATTTTCGAGAAGAAGCTTGGATGATAACCCTGTGGACGTAGAAGAATTGGGGATCAAGAAATTGCAATCTTAGATTATGGAAGATACAAGTCAATTTATAAAGATTCATGGAAATCTCGAAGACCGTGGGAAAGGCAAGGAATAATCACCAAGTCAAAGTAACCTCGGGATTGGAGGAACGAGGAAAAGCTACTAAGCTAACTACTTACCACATTGGTGACAGGTTCCAAAACATTCATAGCACGTGCATCATACTTAGCATCAATATTTTATTCTTCTTTACTTATGTTCGTGCGTGCATTTCTATTTGATTTTGTTGCTCTAATGTGCACATTATTGCTTGATGTAAGCGTGACACCTGCATTGACATCTTTACCCGACATGCATTTTAGTGTTTACTTGGTAGGAAGTTCTTTCACCTCACTCATCAAGTATCTTCTCAACTGACCACATTTGGATGATGAGGAAAAGTAATAACAGGATGGCACATGATAAGGGAGATGACTTTGGAAATCAAGAACTTCGGGTAAGGGGTAGGTTGATGGAACGGGAATTTGGATACAGGAAGGAGTCCCGCACCTTAAGAGGATTAGAAGAGAAATGGAAAGGCGAAACCTTTGGGTTGTCATTTTGATTAAAACACTTCATAATGGAAGTGGCTTATCAAGAATTTCAATGAAAGAAGGATTAATGGAATTCGACATGAAAGGACAGAAAATTTTTAAGGGGGAGAGCACCACCGAGAGATAAATTGGAAGATTAAAATGGTGCTCAAAGAAATATGTTAGTAGGAACAACGGGGACGCAAAATTAAAGAAGATCTGGAAATCATAATGGTGATGAGCAAATAAGACGACTTTAATGGTTAAATCCTAAAGTGAGGACTGAGTCACTAAATTCGGGTTGAAGATTATCATAAGGTCTAGAGAAGATAGTTGTCGAATATTTCTATATAGGTCAGGTTGACTTGGAAATAAGGGAGTTATGAGGGGGTTAAGGAAACTCCTTAGTCGAGTTGTTAAGAGGGAACCGATTCAAGTTATCATAGGAAGGGATACTGTCAATGAAGCTTGACTCGGTGAGTTGGAAAGAGATTCAAGAAGAGACCAAACCGGCAAGGAGGAACATTGGGAAACCTAAATCAAATCTCAAGAATCATCAAGAACATCCTATCTCCAATTAATGAATTGCAGGAGCAGAATACCAAATTTCACCCTGACGGTTTAAAGAGAATAAGAAGGGGTCAATTGAATGGAAGAATAAGGAAAGATTTGGATGATATATTAAGGTCAAGAACGAAAATTTTAAGGAAGCCAAGAGTAGTATTTTGATGGTATATTAGGTTTTGATTTGGGTAAGGAAATAGCTACGAATCCAATTTCGGGGGTGGATGATCTAATAGTATTCGGGGAGGTCAAGCTTGGTTAATTAAAAAGAGTTGGTTGGTTGAATGAAGATTATGGGAAATGGTGAAGGGTCGAAGGAGATTGGAAATAGTACAAATCAGAAGGGAATAACGAATAAAACCCTTAGAAGAGCTATTAATTGCTTTGCAAGGGTATCATGAAGAGGTTAAAGACAAGCTGAGCACTGAGTTTATCTTCAGGACAGATCATACACTGGACAACGACAACTCACAAATCTAAATTTTGCAACTACGGTGAACGGTACTTATAGCATCCATGATACATGCATCCATGCAAATTTAACTTAAATAATTTTTATGTTAGGTGCTTTGATTCCGTATTGTGTTAAATTACTTGGAGTAATTGATAATCAACGTGGGTGACATCTATTACCTACTTTGGGTGCCTTACGTGATTTTAAATTTGGTTTTGCGTGTGTTGCTTGGGACTATTGGAGACTTCCTTGCCTTATTTTTGGTTGAGAGACGGGGTGCTCTCGTTGTTTGTAAGAGATGGGGATTCTCTTATTTTTGTTTCAGAGACGGGGTAATCTCTTTACTTGCGAAAGACGGGGTTCTCTCATTGCTGCTCGAGAGACGTGGCTCTCTCCTTGTTGCTTGTGAGAGACGGGGAATCTCTCATTGATTGTTTTTAGGAGTGCTGTGAATCCGAGGACGGATTCTTTTAAAGGGGGAGAGATTGTAACGCCCCGGTTTTTCAGTTATACTAATGTGTCGTATTTGTTTATAAATTGCGCAATTGAATTATTTAATTAATTGTTTATAAATGTTTTATATTTGATTTACATTATAAAATGTTGTTATTTTAATTTAATTCATTTTATTTTAATTCGTTACTTAGTGTTTTAAATTCTTAATTAAGGTTTATTGTTACCTTAACTATATTTGTAATTCTGTTAATTAATTTCAACATGTTATTCGTTGACTTTAAATTTATTTAAAATGGAATTGAAATTTTAGTAATTAATTCATAATGTTATGAATTCATGAATGTTTTGCGCATGAGTGTTCTATTTGTGCTTCGTTCTTATATGAAATGATATCGAAATGTCGTGGAAATTTAGTATGTCGTAAATATATATGTGATGAACATACCTATATGCTCGGTTTATGTTTTCGAACTCATTTGACGTGTTAATGAATTTAATTTGATTCGTGGAACCAAATCGGGGGCTAATAAGCAATTAGCGCACCCTTGGTTCCGTACGTGATATCTTGAGCTCGGGAACTCGAATTCGAGTTCCATCAACTTCGTTGAACTCGTATTGAAGATTCGAGTTTAATAAACTAAGCCATATATTTTTCCGAAATCATTTGAACCTCCGAAATCCAACCGAAAAACGAAACGGTATCAAAATAACCACCTTTCACTAAAATGTCCGTAACTTGTTCAAAACTTAACCAAATTAACTATGGTTGGTGGCATTGTAACCCTAGTTCAATCCTTTACCATTATGTACTTGCCCCATCTTGTTCTAACCCTCACACAAACCAGAAAACTCATCCAAAGCTTCTGCAGTCCAGTTTTTCCTGCAACTGTGCAAATCCTTGAGGTTTTGAGCTCAAATCTCAATCAACTTTCATCCATTCAACAAGGTGAGTTAGGATGATGTTGTACATGCATCTCTGATCATTTTCATTCTCTCATCTCTAATTTTGACTCAGCTTTTATGAAGTTTGAAGCATGAGAATGAACAGTTAGGTTTTGAAGTGTTTTGATGATTTCTTGAATTCTCTTGATTTATGACTTGCTTTGATGATATATATGCAATCCTTTTACTTCATTTATGTCAGTGTATACTCGTATTAATGGAGGGTTAAGAGGTGGGTGAGATATCATTAATGGAATGTTCATGTATTGAATGAATTTTTGAACTGATCTTCCCTCCCTTCACGTACTGCTCTTGTAGCACCCCGGAGCGCGGGCCACCACATCCCCTGCACCTAGACCCGAACCCGCATATGAAATGGAAAGTCCATACACGAGCCCAAGTCTAAGCGAACGGGAGACCACACACTCTCTAGGCTAGGCGGAGCTAAAACAAACTCAGAGCGCGCGATAAATAAAACAAATAGCGGAAACAAGGAGTTCTAGGAATATAAAAATTCCAAAATTAACATATACATCAAAAGATCGAATGTACGTAACCATAACAATTCATATCTCAAAACAAAAATTCATAACATGATTAATTCATTAAATACAAGACAAAATGAATGTAATGCACCTAGCACGACCTAAACCCAAAAGTGAGACTCGAACGACCCACTTCTCCGCCTAGCTCGTGCTCAAAAGACCTGCAAACTAAAAGTGGGAAAAGGAGAGGTGTCAGTCACATCTCGACTGAGTGAGGGGGCTAACGCACACCCACACCGTATACATATAGATAGCAAAGCACATAAAAGATAAAGGTTATGAACCGGGAATAGGTTTTTGCACACCAAATCATTTTCAAAGAACATTACATATCATATACGTATACATTTCATATTCCTTAACAAATACATTAACATAAAGTCTCTATTCCCGTTTCATAATCCAACCATTTCATAAGCTCGGCGAGTACGAGCAGAAATCCCATCCTGGGCTCCTCATTACATTACATTACAAAACAGAAATCACATTCAATCCCCTTCTCCGGTGATGGAAGAGTCCGTCGACCCTAGCCATCCATTACATTATACATTCCTCGAGGGGTGATTAACCCACACGAGTGCCATTACACATTATACATTATACATTCCTCGAGGGGTAGCTAGCCCACACGAGTCCTCCCCGGTTCATTCCGAAGGCATCAAGAGCACCGCGACTTCCCCAACCTCCCTAGGGTCGTACGTAGTACCTTGGATGGAGAACGTGCACAGAGGTCATAACCGGCGACCCCATGGTCGTCCCGGGTCCCCCTTACCCACATCTCCGGGGCCCAACATTACCATTACATTACCTTACCTTACCTTTCATTGCATTGCATTCTCATTACAAACCATTAACATTGCGAACATTAGCATTACACTTCCATAAACAATAAACATTCATTAAAACATAAGCTTATATATGCTCATAGATATAGCCCTTTCAAAAGTCAAAACTTGATAACAAGATCATAAACATATTGTACATTACACATATTTAACTATATATATAATATATAGTCGCATGCGGGTTAGAAAACGAAAATTTAAGGGTCTTAGGTCGCTTAACTAAAAAGAAAAGAACCTAAACCTCACCTTTGAACAAAAGTTTAGTGTGGTGCGAGAAAACGATCCCAAACAAGTTAAACTCCAGGCACGACTCCTCCCGGAAGCACCCCTGAGACAAACAAACGCAACACTACAGACTTAGACTCAAACGTGTACCACTTAGACGCACGGCGATGCATATGAATGCAAGAAAGTATCAAATCAACACTTAAACGTTAACAAATTTCATTTCACGTTTTCCCTTCAATATCATAGAATAAATTTCATATCGATATCATAACATATTGCTTATTCATTAATCAACATCATAGGATAAGCTTAGAAGCAAAAGAAACCACTTAGTGTCAAAGGAATAAAGAAAGGTACCATTTAAAACGTTCAAATTCATATCACGTAAAATTCACATGAAATGAATCCATAAAATTAATTGAAAACATTTAACATATAATATGACATATTCATATAGCATATAAGTCATAAGCAATTAAAAGAAGGCATTTAAAGAGCATGAAATTAAATACGGAAATCATGCACGAGAGATCAAATTATTCAAGTTCATAACATATAAAATTTTAATAAAACAAACACCTAATTAAAATTATAATATATCATACATTATATTACATTTATAATATATAATATAACACATATATATATATATATATATATATACACACTCACGTACTTGCAACCACATGCATAAACCATTCATTATATTTATATATATACATATACAAATACACACGTACACACCAACACCCATGCATGCACATAATTTAGCTTTATATAAATACATATATATACTAGCACACACACCCAACAGCCATGCATGCACACACTAACACATACACATTCATGCACAACCAAGCACACAAGCACATAGCAGCCCCTACGTTTCTGCATCAAGTCCCCGGCCGGGGACTTTTCCCTGTAAATTCTCCCCGCCCGGGGAGAAGTAAAACAACAGCAGCAGTTCGGCAGTTACAGCAGCTAAAAACAGGGGAGGAATGCAGGCAAACGTAGCAGCAAAAGTGCAGGCAAAGCAGCAGTTTAAAGACCAACTTTCATGCATAAATTCAAGCCCACAATAACCCAAAGATAGCAGCTCAGTCACGCAGCAACTAGAAGCCCATGACAGCAGTTTATTTGCACTAAAATCCCATGTTTCAACATGTAACAGTAGCAACAACATAATAGAAGCAATAACAGCAGCTAGTCATAAAATCATGCTCCAATTCCCATACAAAACAGCCACAAAACTGACAGCAACACGCAGCTGTGACAGCAGCTCAATCGAAGCAAAAACAGGGGAGAAAAAGTAGCAGCAACTGAGCAAGAACTAACAGCAAGTTTATGTCATGAACTAAGGCACAAAACAGCAGCAAGACAGCCCCTAATTAATCACACATCAGTGGCAAAACTGACAGCAACAAGGAAGAAAGAACCTCAACACATTTCAAGCTTTAAAGCTAGTAAAAATCCCCCGTTTTTCTTCCAAACGACACAGCAATTCGTAGCAGCAGGTAAAGGTATGAAACAACAATTAAAACCACACAAATTAGGCTAAAGAATCATGCAAATCAGCCATGTATGTACATGCTAGCATATATATTCAAGAATTCCACTTAACCTAACTATTCATCAAGTATGGCTTAATCATGGATTTTCTAACAAAATAAATGATTCAAGTAAGGCAAAATGATCACAAGAACATGGAGATTAAGACTCATACCTTGATCTTGAAGAAGAAGCAAAGGATCGGATGGTTTGGTTCAAAGATTGGCCAAAAGTGGAGGTTTCCTTCTCTTTCTTTCTTTCCTCTTCCTCTTCTCGTTTTTCCCCTCCTTTCTCCCAATGTGAATCGATCAGCAGGTATGGGAGAGGGATAGGAATGGTTTAGGTTGAGATTAAGTCAAAGAAATGATTAGGAATTAGGTTTACTAGCTCAATCATAGGTCTTAGGGGCGTAATGGGGCACGAGTGGCTGAAATCTGCTCCGTCGGGGTTCGAAACGACATTGAAAAATTAGGAAACTTATTCCATTGTGTCCGGGTCGTCGAAAGGAGTTGAACGCCGAAGACGGGGCTCGAATCCGAGTGCCGTAGCTCAAGATATAAATTAAAACGTGCACACATGTACTAAAATGACTCATTTTTCAAATGAGTCCAAAACTTTCAAAAAGTTGCAAATATGTCCAAATTTGAATTTCCAATTAAGTCCAATAATTTTAAAATCATACAATTACATCCTTAAATCACGTATTTCACATAATTCACGAAATTAGCATGCTCGGGAATAAAATTCACATATCATAAATTCATAATTTACAAGAATTCACATCATAATCTAAATTCGGGCATATTCTTGACATTTAAATCACATATTTCATATTATTTCAAATAATTCATATAAGAACAATTAGAAATAAATAAGAATGCATCAAATATAAATGAAAATAAATACAATTACGGAAAATAAACTCACACGTGGTACAAACCTGTACGTGCGAACGAGCGGGGTGTCACAGCTCTGCTGCTAGCTTTTGGAACTTGTCTTAATGTTAAATGTTGTTCCTTTTTATCCTATTTGCAGCTGTGTTGTTGGTTGATTGATCATGTATAGGCTTGCTCCATTCTTTCCTCTTCTTCCCCTGTTTTCACGCTTGAACTGTCACCCTTTTTCCTTCCCAGTTTTGCTACGCTGTTGGGGTTATTTCCAGGCTTGGTTGTTGTGTAATTGTAGCCTTTTTATCCCTTATGTATCAGCTTGTTTTGGGTGCAAAGGTTGTAAGAATTTGGCTTGGTTTGAGCACCCATTCCTTCCCCTGTTTTCCCCGTAACTGTCAGCTGCTGTATTCATTTGACACGGGGGTGTCACCCTCTTCCTTTTCAGCTTGAAACGGGGGTGCAGGATGGTCTGTTATCTCTGTACCGAGACACGGGGTGTCTCAGTTTGTTCTATCTTGGTGACATGGGCGTGTCACCTTCTGTTTGCAAACTTAAGCCTGCGTTCATGCATATGGTGTGTGTGTTGATTCAGACCTTGGGCTGCTGTCTTCCTTAGTTCCGCAGGTGTGTGTGTGTCTATTTTTCCTTTCATGTAAACTGCTGCTGCTGTTTTCTAACTGTGCAGACTGTATACCTAAATGTATTAGGGGTGTATTTGTGTGTGCATGAGAGTTTAGAGTGTGCATGGATGACTGGGAGTGTAAATGCATGCATGGTTATGTATATTATATATATATATATATATATATATATATGGGAGTTACTGTATACATATATGTGTGTATATAGTATGTGTGTTATGCTGCATGTGTGTTGAGTATATTATATATATATTATTGTGTGTGTTTGCATGGCTTTGTCATAATTATTTGCATGCATGTATGATATATATATATATATATGTGTACGTGTGAATATATATATATATATATATATATATATATATATATATATATTTATTATATACTTTACATATTATTTGATTTGATTCAATTTGAGAATTTAATTGAATTCTAATTCACGTATTTAATTTACCACTAGTTATTTGAATATGTTTACTTGTTAAATTCTAATTGTAAGTGTGAATTAATACGTGCTATGGTTATTAAATGAATTCTTAGATTAATTGATATGAATTATGAATTTATGAATTTGAATGAAATGAACGAATGAATAACTTGATTATATGATTTAAATTCCTTAATAGTGCACATGAACATTTTCATGACATAATATCATCTTTTATGCATTCATATCATATGCATAACATGTCGTGCGTCATATATGGTACATTTGGAGTCCTGAGTCTCACAAATCGTTGCATTGTCCTTTGCACAGTTTGTCTCGAGGGCGGAGAAATCCTGATCAACTAGGCACTCGGTAACTCGTATCCTTGTATCGTCTTGTACCAGGTGAGGGTGGTTTTGTTTTAGTTATATAACAAACCCTACAACCCTTATGTGAAAAGCTTTGGCCAAAACCTTATGAATATATATATGGTATTTTCAAAGTAGAGTCCTTGAGTAATTTATGATCGAGTAAACCCTTTTCAAATGAATTATGAAATATGTTATGTTTCTTATGAATTGAAATGTGTTGGCGAGATTATTTATGTATGTTATGTTCACAGGCCCAGGAATTCAGTACATGTGGCTATCCGGGGAGGCAAGGGCCGACGGTGATCCCATGTGCTGATTCCATTATGTTTAACGGCGAAACGGACCTCGTCAAGGAGTTTTTGACGAGGAAATGCTAACCGGGCTTTGAGAACTCATGAACCGCATAGCCACAATGATATGTTTAGGTGGTCGGGCCTTGCAAACCCGTCCACCGCCCGGAGGAAGAAGGTTGGAACTGATTCTTATGATTATGTTTATATTTATGTATGATTGATATGCACCGTGCGGGAAGGCCGGGACACGGATTGCCCAAACGAATATGTTTTATGATATGATATATGATTTGTGTGTATTATGATATATTGCATGATCACCTATTTAATGTATTAATGATATTTGTCGTACACGGTCGGAGTTTGGTTGGAGGTAATGCACGCTCACTAGCCGAGCCTTTATGGTTATGTATGATTTATGAACTTAATAAAATTAATATGATTAGTCGTAAAGTCCGAGCATTGCTTAGTTATTCTCTTGCCCTCTTGGGAACTAATTTTAAATAAAACCTTGCTCGGGATTTATGACTTGCATGCGCATGTTTCTATATATGTATCGCTCCTGCTCACTCAGTCTTCTAGAGACTGACCCCTCTTTCCCCTTTTTCCAGTTTCTTTTGCAGGTGTTGGTTACTAGGCGGAGTTAGAGTGTCGAGTCATTGTTCTGGTCCCACTCATTTACACTCACTGCATACCATATGGTTTCTAAGTATTGTATTGACCTTTTATTGTTGGCCGTTGTGCCCTTATTGAACTGATATTATTTCGGGACAGGTTAGGACAGGTGTATTTCTTAGTGGAACCCGTATTTATGATCTTGTTGGATTTCATTTATTTCTTTGGTATTACATGAATGACTTCCTTGCTTCCGCATTTTGGTTATTGTTGACTGTTCCAGGGTTAGCTTTCGCCTAGTTAGGACTGTTGTTTTTCTTGTCACCCGTTTGTTGTGAGTCCGATTCATGTATGGACTGCCTATTTCATATGTGGATTAGACTCATAGTGCGGGGATGTGGTGCCTATCGTCCCGGGTGCTACAGATACAAACCCGTGTTGGGTTAGTAAGCAAGTACTTGGTTGTTAATAGATATTATGAAGAGACTTATGCTGTTTATTTTGTTGGATTATGAATTGATACTCGGGATTAGGTATCTATGCTAGTTGAACCCGTCAATTGTTTGGTATGTTGATTTAATTGCTTCCGCTATTTGTTGATGTATGTTTTAATTGCTTCCTCTCTCTGAGTTTTTCAAGTTAGATCTGCCGAGCCTAGTGTATGAGTTTATGAGTTGGTCTCCCGTTCGCTATGATTCGGATTCGGGCATGAACTTCCTATGTCATGACCGGGTCTGGGTCTTAGTGCGGGGGATGTGGAATCCTTCGTTTGGGGTGTTACATCCTTAAGTGGTATCAGAGCTCTAGGTTGCAAAACTGAGCTCTCGAGTCATGTTCAGTTTGTCTAGGTCGTACGACATAGGAATAACTACGCATTGCATTTGTTTGACTTGATATTTTGACCCTTCAGCATGAATTGTTTTGTGGTGATATGATTGTGTGCACATTATGACTTTGATTATACAACATCCTATTTTATGTGCTTTATAAATTACAACTAATTGTTGCATTTCATTTGCATCTTTAACTCGCATGCATCGAATTTAGTGTTTGAATTTCAGGGTGTCCTATGAGTCAAAATTGAGATTTCCCTCCGTCAACACTACCTATTGGCACTACAACGAAAACATACCATAATTCGAAGATGAAAGGATTCTTTACCAAGATCAATGTTCATGAAAAAGGTCTAGAGTTGAAGGAATGAGATTTGCTATATTGACTTACTATCTTAAAGTCAATTGAAAGATGAAGTTTGACGAATTTTAACCTTGAGGATTCGTTCATGTGAAAGTAGTCACCTTGTTGAGGAAATGAGTCAATGGAGGAGAATCTGATCAAGTAGAACCGTTTTAACGGAGTTTGATGAGCTTTCGCCTTGATGATTCGTTTATTTGGAAGTAGTCACCTTATTGATGGAAACGAGTTAATGTAGAAGAATCCGATCAAATAAGATCCAATCAAGTCGAGGAATGTGGATAGGTAACCATGTTACATAACCAACGAGCTACAAACCAGCGGTGAGGGTTGAAGGTTTTGGTGCCGCTTAGAGTTAACGAACGACAAGACAAGTTTGGTTGTTAGCTCTTTGGGTGTTTCTTCAAGATGAGATGAAAGACATTGTTGATGTGGGAATAGAACACTTAGATGCCGAAAGACTTTATCCAAGTTTCAGAATCATATACTATGGATTTCTTTGGGAAGTGCTTAGCACCACGATCATCCAACGAAACTCTGAGGTAAATATCTAATTGACAAACGAATCATGGACAACTCCTTGAAGACGAGCAGACTAAGATTTAACACATAAATAAGAATTATTGGGAAAAACTGAGGATGATTTTAGTTGAGCAAGGATTACGGTCCTGTATGTTTTGGGTGATAAACGAGCTTTGCTGAGTTACGACTTTACGAAAAGACTCAAGATAAACGAGCTTTGCTGAGTTACTGCTTCATCTCGACTTTCTTGTCAATATTTTTACACTTTGGTTAACGGTATGCCAAGCATTCATGGCATTTGCATACATGCATCGCTTAAATACTCTTACCTTGTTTTGCTTGATGTGGGTGACGACTATTGTTGTTTTAATTGTGATAACTTGGATACCTGATCTAGTATTTGTAACTTGAAATTTCTACTTGTTATGAACCATTGCTAAAATGAATGGGTTATGTACTTATGTGAACTATTCATGCCTATGTGATTTAAAACTCTCTTGATTGCTCACTAACTTTTCATATAACATACATACATACTGTAACCTTGTTTCACAGGGATTCCATCGCGATATCCCCCTTGAGTTGAGGTATGAGCGTTGAATCTATCCTCAAGGGATACCGATATCAGTTGTATAAGGTACACCAAACATGCATCGGATACTTTTCGTCAAGTGTTACTCTGATGTGTGTATGTATAAAAAACTGATCAGTGGATTTATGTGCAAGAGAGACCTTAGGCTCCCTCTTTTTATGTGTTGGAGAGATGTAGGATTCTCTCTATTTATGTGATAGAAAGATGTTGGATTCTTTCTAAGTTTTGTGCACGAGAGATGTTGGATTCTCTTGTACTTAGATATTCGGAGATGCTGGATTCTCTTGAATCTAAGGGTTTGAGAATGCTGGATTTTCTCAAATTAGAATGTTTGGGAGATGTGGAAATCTATCAGACTTAGGTTGAGAGATGGGGTTCTCTCAATTGTGTGTTTGGGAGATGGGGTTCTCTCAATTATGTGCGCGAGAGACGGGGTTCTCTTGTGTGTGCCGAGGGATGGGGCTTTCTCACTTTACGTGCCGAGAGATGGGATTCTCTCTTGTTTGTTACGGGTGCGTTACGCGTTGTCCTGACAAAGGTTTGGAAGTGACGAGTTTGCGACGACATCAAAGTTGGGCACAGTGACAACTATCTGTCTCATGGGAATGGTTGGACAAACTTGATATAATCAGCGGTTCATTACTCGGGCAGATCTCAATGACAACGAGACATCATGAGGGAAGCTTGATAAAGGCAATGAGAGTAAGCTTCACAACAAAGGCTATATTTTATGCAATTCCTCGAGAAGGGTTAAGACACTACAACTCGAAGTTCTTCCAGCTCAGCAGTGGAACTTGGGGACCAGGTTCTCTTAAGGGGGGAAGGGTGTAACACCCCGCATTTTCAGAGCAAGATACCATGTCGTTTTCGTACGATTAGAAAGTTATTTATTCAACTTTGCACGTATTTGAATTGCTTTATTCATATCTTAATTGTTTAATTGACTCAATTGCAATCTTATGGAATATGTGGACCTAATCGAAATATGTGTTTAGTGCCTATTTTCTCTTCAAATTAAATTATGTGGGCTAATTTGAAATTAATAACAGTTGGGGATCTATTTCTAATTATGAAAAATTCAATTTGGACTTAATTGATCTTATTGGAAACTTGGGGACTCAATTGCATAACCTATACTCTTAAGGGGCTTATCTATAATTTTGGAAAAATAGGCCTCTTTATACGCCAGAAACCCTAGCTGCTTCCCATTGCTTCCCTTCCGCCCCTCTCGAGCTTCAGCAGTGGCCACCACCTTCAACCGCAAAGCCACCATCAACCGCCACTTCCGTCGGATAACTATGACCAACCACCACCTTCAATCATCTCTCTCTCTCGTTCCTGATCAAAAGGAAACAAGTAGCAATCGTCTCTCTCTCTTTCTCTCTCGATCACTGGCTGTCCCACCACCATCCACCAGCTTCGGACAACCATGGATTCCGATAGCCTCCGACGAGACACCGCCAAACGTCTCTCCCCTGTCTTTCCTCACTCTCAGCCGCGAAGAAAAATGACGCAACCACTGCTTGCCATCCACCACTGCAAGTGCCGATAGTAACGGCCATCCGGTCATAGATCCAGCCTCAAGAAAGGGGCAGAGCGCGTTCACCCTCTTCTAAGAAGCAACGATGGGTTATCATCGCCTCTCCAGCCACCGTTTGAAGGCTCACCGACGATCTCTCAGCAACAGTAACAACCACCGGTAACTCTTTCATTCTTCACCTCTATCTCCATTCTCGAGATGCCAAGGGAGCAGGACGATAGTAGCAGCAACTGCCATCTTAACCGTGGTCCTCTGTTACTGCCGGCCTCTCTTTCCTGGAGTCACCGCCGCCGACCGACCAATGATGCGCCACCACTGCCAGCCGCCATGGAGTCCGGTGAGTTGCCATCACGCATGCAGCTCTCTCCCTCATTTAATCTTTCAATTTCCAATTGTAAGCTGTTGGAATGCTACTTTCTTCACCATTCTTGCATTCCAATTTCAATTTCTGAATTTTGTATTCAGCCTATTGAATGAATTTTGTATCGGTTTTGCTGTAAGTGTTAATGAAGGATCTAATTGTTGTATACTTGTGATAACCTGTAAATTAGGATTATTTTATAACACCTGAATTGTATAATCCGGAAATTGGTTGTTTAAATTTGACTAATTCTAATGTATGTTGGGAATGAATTAATCTAATTGAACCTGCTTAGTGAGGAATTAATGGATGATGTTTTAACAATATAGTATGGTTAACTATGAAATGTATATGTGCGAATTGTACATAGTTGTCTAATTGTGAATTATTCCTAAACTTAGTACTTGAATGTTGTCAATTTATTTAAGTGATTCGGTTTTTGAACTAAATCTATTTAAGTGGGTTGGCTAATTATCTGAGTTGGTTTTAATCTTGAAACTTAGTTCAATAATGGATTTTTTATTCGATATGAATTCTTATAATTTTATTTGAATTTAGTTTATAACATGTAATTGGGGCATACATGGTATAATTCTCTAATTTTAAAATCTAATTCTAATATGTTTGATTTTAGTAATTGCAATAAAACTGGTTATTTAAACTTATTATGGAGGTCTAGATTAGATTAATTAAACTTATTTATTACTTAGCTAGTGGAGTATTGCCTTAACTAAGTCAGCATAATCATGTGATTAGTGTGTGTGAGTGGTGCTGTGTGCGTACTTGGAACATGTGTGTATATATATATTTATGACGTATTGTGGTTTAAGATTTGTGAAATGTGAGAGGCTTGAATTATCCTTGATTATTTGTTAATGAATATCAGGGGGTATGGTATCATGATGAGTAGTGTACATGGGTTTTTATTAAATGGCTATCATGTTTTATTTGGTTTTGTAATTAATTACGAACATGTACACTTTTATAATATCATATCACTTCATATCACTGTAGTGCGTCCTACTTGGTCTCATATTGAGTCGTGTCTCACGAGTACACTGTATTTCCTTTTCTGTCAGTGATCTTCAGGGCGGATTATAGTTATGCGACCTATGGCCTTTATATGCTGATTTCTACCCTTGCATGTGAGTATACCTTACTATAGATATGTATGTGTTGGATATGATATGTTTATGACCTTATACGTGCCTTCTGCGTGGGCGGGTGCCTTTGGGCTATATTCCTGCAGCGTGGGAATGTACGTGCGTGTGTCCTGCGTGGGCGGGTGCCTTTGGGCTATATCCTTGCAGCGTGGGAGTATTTATATAAACCAGTTTTTGAGGCATATGTAAGCCATTTTAGAAAAACAGTTGTGTTTTGATTATGTAGCGAGATTGCCATGAAAGATTGGCGTATGTTATGTTATGATCTGTTCTGTTGTGGATCCAAGGAGCTATGGGATAGACAGCCCTGGAACGGTATAGGTCCGTCAGGGATCAGTCTGTGTGTAGTTCCATTTGAGATATCCTCACGCGACCCGTGCTGTAGGGAAGGTGTGGTATCTTGAGCCTTCGGCTAAGGCCGGGGAGGACTCTTGTGGGTTCGCTACCCCTTGAGGGTGAGTCCATTTTAGACGGTTTATTCTTGATGGTTAGGGTCGCGCAACCCTACCATCACCTGGAGTTGAGGTTGGTATGTTATTTCTATTTTATGAGGAGTTGAGGTTGGAAGCTCGTACTAGCCGAGCAGTTGATTATGTTATGTTATGGAATCATGAATCGGGATAGAGTCTTTCTGAAAAATGGTTTCTAAACTTATATCTATATCTATTTGGGTTATTTCGAAATGTTTTGGTATGTAACACCTATCCTCGGTTCATGAGTCCATCCTTTTATTCTGTGCTATGCTCCTTATATATATATTGTGGGTGTGCGTTAGCCCCCTCACTCAGTCAGTTGACTGACACCTCATTTTATCTTTTAGTTTATAGGATTCCTTTTGGCTTGAGCTAGGCGGAAGTGAGTCTTCGGTGTCACACTTGTCAGTCTAGTTGGTGTAAGGATGCATTTGTCGTATACTTTACTTATGTTATGTATTTATGTTTCACACATGAAGGTTATGTTTATGTTCTACTTAGATACAAACCCGTGTTGGGTTAGTAAGCAAGTACTTGGATGTTAATAGATATTATGAAGAGACTTATGTTGTTTATTTTGTTGGATTATGAATTGATACTCGGGATTAGGTATCTATGCTAGTTGAACCAGTCAATTGTTTGGTATGTTGATTTAATTGCTTCCTCTATTTGTTGATGAATGTTTTAATTGCTTCCGCACTCTGAGTTTGTCAAGTTAGATCCGCCTAACCTAGTGTGTGAGTTGGTCTCCCGTTCTCCATGATTCGGGCATGGACTTCCTATTTCATGACCGGGTCTGGGTCTTAGTGCGGGGGATGTGGCATCCTTCGTTTGGGTTGTTACAGTCCTTGGCCATGGCAGTAGATCAAGACATCAAGAAAAGGGTTTCTTGGATTGAGATCAAATGGATATGAAATACACTTAGCTTTAAGACCAGATTATTAGGGTTCTGATTATACCCTTACGACCAGATTATTAGGGTTCTGATTATACCCTTACCCTAGATCTTGGTTGAGAGATAGTAAGTAGGAGGATTGTATCTCACATGAATCAATGACTTAAAGGTTTTGTCGAATCGAGACATTCCAATTCATCTAGGGGTCAAACACCTGTTGCTAGACTATGGTCGTTTAATCTGTGGACTGATTAATTAATTAGTGAATTAATTAATTAGGGTCAATGCTAATTGAGTTGAGAACCTAGAGGGTCACACACAACTTCTTGGTTACATGAGTTGGGCCTTTGAAATGATTAAATGAGTTAATCGAGCCGAGAAGCTTCCACACGTGTGAAACCACAAGTGTGGGCCACGTGACTGGACATGTGTCCTTGGGACACATGCGCCACATGTGTATAATTATTTATACATTAAATAATTAATGTGTTAATTATTTAATAGATTTTGGTTTAATTTTGAATTAAAAAGAAAGTCTTATTTTGGAGAAAAATAATCTAGCTCTCTTAAAAGTTGATTTGAATTAGAATTCAAAGTCAAAGTTGGAAATTACTTGATGATCAAGTAATAGGAGAGAGGGAGCAAATCTTTACTCCATAAAGACTAGGTTTTCAGCCACCCCTCCCCAATTATATATAGGGGAGCTTGAGCTCCCCTTGAGGGGGATTGACAATTCTTTTGGTTCATGTGTTGAACACCATTTCTCTAAGATCAAATAAACCTTAGGTTAAGCCTAACCACTAACTAGAGAACTAGCATCCTTACTAGTTAGATTGTAGTCAAGTTGGTGCACTATCTATAGAGAGCTTCAAGTTAGAAGTTTTGAAGATTCGAGCTTTACCAAGGATAGGGGATCAAGCTGCGAGAAGAGCGTTCTTGGGTGGCTTGAAACGTTTCAAGAAAGATTATTGAAAATTAAGTTTCTAAACTCTACGAATTTGGATACACGATTGCGAGTCCAAGATCCTTTTGTTTGAAAATTTTTAAATTTCCGCTGCTTTCTGATTCCAGTTTTCCAACACTAATCGCATGCATATCTCCTTGAAATGAGTAATGATTTATAGGTTATGAAGATAATATCAAACCACGTCCAAGTTCCACGATAGCAATGATCTATTACAAGTTCTTTCTGATGCACGGAAGATAGGAAGGATACACCGGGGAAGAATATAGAGAATTCGAGATGCAATGGTAGAGTGACACTTGATAAGATAAGAGTTGATTGGGGAATATTTATGACTCCTAAGATGGGTATATGCGGCTCTCCTACATAGGATGCCATAATTAGATTCAATGGGATCATTCAACTTAAGGAATGGAGTGAATTAACCTTGAGGGTACTTTAACTCAGGGTTCGGATTATGGAAGAGATAGCGAGGATTGTGAAGATTCAAGCTAAATCACATTCGGCAGGAATTAAGCATCAAGAGTCGACAAAGAGGGATTTCTAAATAAACCTAATAGCCAGAAAACAGGTTGCAGAGGCCAAGATCGGGAAGAAGTGAGTCCGGGAGCTCTGAAATTCAACTAAGATGGAAAAGCGGGAAGAGATTGGAAAGATTCAAGCAATGTAGTAAATGCATGTTCACGGAAGGTAACAATGTTACGAATGGGATTTGAGTTCATTCCTTTAATGCAAGCTGAATTATCGTGTGGGATGTCGAATTGGGAGATATGGAGCAACAAATGGAAACGATAAAGAAATGCGAAGACTAGTTGAAGGAGATTATGTGCTCAAGTGTAAGCAATTGGAAAACAAGTTCAATTCCCCAATCTAAACTCATAAACGGTAAACACGGGAATCTTGATCAGGGTGATGATTAGAAACTAGGATTCGAAAACACAGTCGGGGTAATTTTATAAGAGAGTTTGGGCAATGTTGAAGGGTGATTCTCGGGGAGAAATTCAGATGCTAATTTAGTGGATGTAGAAGAAATTAGGGATCGCGAAATTATAATTCCGGACCACGGAAGATACAAGTGATGTACAAAGATTCATGGAAAACTTGAAGACCGTGGGAAAGACAAAGCATGACTAGCAAGTCAAAGTAACCTCGTGATTGGAGGAACGAGGAAAAGCTACCGAGTTAATAACTTACTATATCGGTGACAGGTTCCAAAGCATTCATGGCACATGCATCATACTTCGCATCAAATTATTTATTTTTCTTTACTTATTTTCGTGCGCGCATTTCTATTTGATTTCGTTGCTCTAATGTGCTACATATTTAATTGTCGCAAGTGTGCCACTTGCATTGTCATTTTAACCCGACATGCATTTTAGTGTTTATTTGATAGGAAGTTCTTTCATCTTACTTATCAAGTATCTCTTCGATCGGGCCACATCTGAGTTAAGAGGAAAAAAAATAATGGGATAGCACGTCACAAGGAAGGTGACTTCAGGAAATAAAGAACTTCAAGTAAGGGATAGGTTGGTGGAAAAGAAATTTCAGAAGGAAAAGTAAAACAGGAGTTGGCTTTGGGGTGTCCGGATCGATCAAGAATAAAGAAAAGGGGTTTCGAATATTAATAGAGTTAGAGGAGGAGTTGAAAGGCCAAGTCTTTGGGTTGCTATATCATTTAAAACCCTCCCTAATGAAAATTTCCCATCAAGAATTTCGATGAAAGAGGGATCGATGGAGTTCAACGTGTAATGACAGAAAATTTTAAGAGGGAGAGCATGACTAAGAGGCAAATGTGAAACTTGAGGTTGTGCCAAAGAAATACTCTAGTAGGAACAACGGAACTGCAAATTAGGGAAGACCTGGAAGTCTTTATGGTGGTGAGCAAATAAGACGACTTTAAGGGTTAACCATTAAAGTGAGGGTTGAGCTACTAAATTCGGGTTGAAGATTATTACGAGGATTAGAGAAGATAGCTGGTTGAATCTTTCTACGTATGCAAGTTTGATTTGGAGATAAAGGAGTTATGAAGGAGTTAGGGAAACTCCTAAGTCAAGTTACCAAGGAGGAACCGATTCAAGTTATTATAGAAAGGAATGCTGTAAAAAAAAAAAAAAAAAAAAGCTCAGTTCAATGAGATATTAAAGGGGTTTGGATAATACATAACAAAGACAACAATATTATTAAGGCATTGGGTGTTTCGAGGGTGATTCAGAAGGTAAGAAAAGGTAAAACCGAAAAGAGTGATCATTAGGGGAAAAATTTAAATCAATCTTCAAGAATCATCAAGAACATCCTACCTTCGATTAAAGAAGTATAGGGGCCCAATACCGAATATCACCTTAAAGGTTTTAAGATAGTGAACAAGGTAATTTGAACAGAAAATGGAAAGATCCGTGTTAATGACAAATGCCTCAAGATCGGGAATGTAATTTCAAGTTCTCCAAGAGTAGTTACCTTCGAGGATATGTTAGTCTCCGATATAGGAAAAGATAGTAGCTATGGACCTAACTTTAGGACAAATGATCTAAAAGTATACGGGGAGATTAAAGTTCAGTTGCTTAAAGAGTTGGTCTGACTGAAAGAAGATTATAAGTATTAATGAAGGACCGAAGAAAATTAGAAGTAGTATAAGTCAGAATGAAATAAAGAGTAAAATCTTTAGAGAATCTATCATCGCTTCACTGGGGTATACTGATGAAATTAAAGACAAGTCAAGCACTGCACTCACTTTCAGGGTAGATCGTGCATTGTACAACAAAACTCCCAACTCCAAATTTCTTTACTACGGTGAACGGTAAATGAAGCATCCATGACACAAGCATAATGCAAATCTAATTTAAATAATTTTGATACTATGTGCTTTAATCGCTTATCATGTTAATTGCCTTGTGTAATTGATGAACGTTGTGAGAGATACCTTATTTTGGTAATTGGTCTTTAATGTAACTGTTTTGTGTGGTGTGACTCAGGAGTATGGGAGACTCCCTTGTATTGTTGCTTGCGAGAGACGGGGTTCTCTCACTGATGTTTGAGAAACGGGGTTTTCTTACTGATGTTTGAGAGACGGGGTTCTCTCCTTGTTGTTTGAGAGACGGGGTTCTCTCATTGTTGCTCGAGAGACGGGGCTGTCTCCTTGTTGCTTGTGAGAGACGGGGAATCTCTCATTGTTTGTTCGGTCGAGTAGTGAATCCGAGGACGGATTCTTTTAAGGGGGAGAGATTGTAACACCCCAACTTTTTTGTATTCCAGTATGACGTATGTTTTTACCAATTTGCGCGAATTAATTGGCTATAAGTGTTTTCTATATTTAAATTTTGTTATTTAATTGTTAAATATGTGATTAATTGAGATATATGAAATATTTGAATTGGAATTGATACGAATACTTGAACCACTCGCGCATGAATAACTTGTGTGCTCCCTAATTACGCGTTTAAATTATTTAATTACCTAATTAATTATTTATTATAATTACAATTTTTATTTTTAATTAATCTTTTAATAATATGTATTTCATCATATTTTAATAAATATTTAAAATGGATTCTTAAATTTCATTTGAAATTTGAAATTATATGAATTCTTGAACAATATGCATTTACGTGACAAGTTGCGTGCTGTTACTATATGAAATGAATTTGAAATTTCGTGGGAATTTAGTATGTCGGAGATATACGTGTCATGAATATGAATATATGTTTGTTCCATGTTTTCGGATTCATTTGATTGAATTTTGAATTTATTTTGTTCTGGGAATCCAAATCGGGGGCTAATGAACAATTAGCGTACCCTAGGTTCCGTATATGATATCTTGAGCTCGGGAACTCGGAATCGAGTTCCGTCAACTTCGTTGAACTCGTAACGAAAATTTGGGTTTAATGAACTTAGCCTCATATTTTTCTAAGACCATTTGAATCCCCGAAATTCAACTGAAAAACGAGACGGCCGCTAAATTGCCACACTTTACCATTTTAAACATAACTCTCACCATAATTAACCAAATTAACCATGGTTGGACTTTTTGGAACCCTAACTCAACCCACTATCAGCCCCTATCCACTCCCATTCGAACCATACCTACTACAAAGAGGAGAAACTCAGTCTGACTCCAGCTTTCCAGTCCCATTTCCATTACTATTCACTTGAGGGATTTTAAGCTCCAATCTCTTCCTAATTCAACCAAATTCAAGGGGTAAGTTTATGATCTTGTTGTACATCTTCTTATCTCTCTTTTAAGTACTTATTTGCTGAATTTCTTGGAGTATTGAGCATGTTATGATCTTTAAAGTGAATAGTAGGGTTTAGATGATTTTGATGAATTCTTGTTGGCTCTTGTTATATTTCTTGATATGGGACTGAATCTATGATCTTCGTGACTTGTCTATTCCCTTTTAATGCATGAATTTTGTGTCGTATGATTTTGATTTGAACCACCATTGATGCACTTCTTGAAAGCTTGAAAAAATGAGTTCAAACTCCAACCATTTTTGTGTCTTGTTGCTACGTGAACTTTGCTGCTTTTATGTGTGAGTTTTGCTGCTTTGTTTTACGTATTTTTGTTTCTTCTTTTCTATTCTTTATGGCTTGGAAGACCCCCCCTGCTGCTGGAAAAATGGATGGAAAACAGGGTTGGAAATCATCGCGGGCGCGACCGTGTGAAGGTGTTTTTGGGTCGCGCCCGCTACCAGATTGTCCCCATGTTTTGACACGAAGTTGCTGGAGTTGTTGCTGGAGAATATGGTAGCGACCGCGACCCTTTTTAAACTGAATTTAAGTCACGGTCGCGACCTAAAATTTGGAAAGTTTCGAGTTGTGAATTTTTGGGGTAGTCTGCACGAGCTTTTGGTTGCATACATGCATTGTTGCTTGTTGTCTGCTGCTGTCCCATATCTTTTTCCTTCTTTTAATTATCGAGTTCGTGTAGAGATGTATGTTACGTATTATATTATATATAGGACATGGCCAATTACATTTAATTGTTGGCAAGTATGCATGCATGTATATTATATATATATATTAATATGTTTCTTAATTGTTACTTTGTAAAACGAAGTGGCAGAATATTTAAATAGTGTGATCTCTCTAATTTAAACTTCGCGTGCATGACTTTCATGCTTCGTTTTGTGCTTTGTAATGCCTTCGTTTATGACTTATATTCTATGTGAACATATTGTATTATATGTTCACTTACATGTTATGAATTTACATGAAGTTTTGATAAATATTTTACGAGTTGTAACCTAATAAGACTTCAATGCTCCCTAATGTGCATGTATGTTTCGTTACTTCATTTGGGAGCCCTAAATGATAATTTTTACCTTCTTTTATGACTCATATACCTTGTATACAGGTTGTAGTATGTGTTATGATTACTATATGGAATTTATGGCTCTTTTTGATGTGATTCTTGAAAGATATAGAATTAATGAATATGAAACCACCATGTATTGAACGTTTGAATGAATTACTTGATTATATGACATCATAACATGATTTATACCTTTTAAGCATAGTATATCATGTACATAACATGCCATGCATCATATACGGTTCATTTGGAGTCTTTAGTCTCACGAGTGCATCATATTGTCTTTTGCACAGTTTTCTCCAGGGCGGAGATGCCGGGTTCTTATTGGTATTGTTCGGTAAGGTGTAACAGGTGGGTTTCTTTACTATTTAGCTAAATGACCCTTTATACTTCCAACGTGTAAAGATTTCGGCCAAAATTTAATATATGTATATAGAGTCGTTTTAAGAGTAAATGATTGCAACATAAAACCTTTATTTTATGAACCCTACCGAATGTTTTGGCGAGAATGAATGGATGAATGCACATAATGGGGCCCAGGAACTTAGGGTGAGTGGCTATCCGGGGAGGCATGGGCCGACGGTGATCCCTCAAACTAGTTCCAACCAATGTACGGCGTAACCGGACCTCGTTAGGAGTTAGCGAGGAATGGACGCTGAGCGCCATCTGGGGAGTCATGTAACCCCTTTTGGTCAATGAAGGAGGTGGCCGGGTCTTGCTAACCCGTCTACCAATCGGAGGAAGAAGGTGTAAGTAATCATGATTGTGCACAAAGAAAGAAAGTAATGCTTGAAAAGAAAGAAAGAAAGAATGTTTAATGAATTACACAAGGTGTTGGTCGGAGATAATGCACGCCCACTCGCCGGGCCACGAAAGACCTAACGGAAATTGATTGTTATAATCCCTTTCGATGATTTCTTTATTTTACCCAATTGGGAAATGTTTTAAAAACCTCATTTGGGATTATAACTTGCATGTGAATGTTTAAATACTATCTTATATTATACTTATGCCTGTTTTATACCCACCAGTCTCTTAAAGACTGAACCCGGTTTGTTTTCTGTTTCTTTGCAGGTTTGGAGTTGTAAATCTGAAATGGTTAATCCATACACGAGCTAAATCACGGTGAACGGGGACACACACACACGCTATGCTAGGCGGGACTAACCCTTGAACCATATAAATAAGAGGGATAACACTAATCCAAATGAAAACGATTAAGTGGAAGCATTATATATCATATAATATTCACAATGAGCCACCAAGCTCCAAAAATAAAGTATTTACAACAATTACGTGCCATCATGGCCTAATCAGGTACGCTCGAGTCATAAACATAACATAAGGATCATAAAGATAACTATGAGTGTGTGTGAGACCCAAAAGAGAAGCTAGAAACAAATGCGAGACACACACCGACTCTGTGACGCCCTGTATTCTCGAAGGGCGTCCTGACGACATTAACAAGTAAGTCTCTACACTTGTGTGTGTTTAATTTAAGAGTTCTTGGATTATGTGATTTAATATAAATCCAATTTAATATGTGATAATTCGAATTTATTCCATGAAATAATTGTCAAGTTGATTTTAAATCCATCATGTTACTTAACTTGTTTAATTTCGGTTTACTTGAATTCCTTGAGATTAATTGTCAATCATGTGTTTACGAAGTGTAGTTAAATTATACGAAAGGTTTCTAAAATTAAATTGAATTAAACTCTAAATGGTAAATCTCTCTCTTTCATTTTAATTTATAAAATTAATTCGGAGCTTGAATGTTTATTCGTAACTTTACCAATTTTATTTACGATTATTTGTACGCGATATGTGTCTTTGCTACGCGATAAGGATACCCGGTTGTATATAGCTTATGTACAAGACACATTTCTCCAATCTCCTTTCTCTCTCTCTCTCTTCTCTCTCTCTCCTCTCCCACTCTCTCTCCCGCGGGTACTATGCGCGGCTTCGGTTACGAGCCCATAACTCGATCGTTTCTCGACGGAATTCAACAAACGAATAGTCCATTTCGATTATCTAGGCGAGACGTACGCAAGAGTACCAATTTCATAGTCTAATGATGAATGGTGACGGAGTTATCTCAGGATTTCAGTAGCAGCGGTGGAGGTGTCGGACCACCGCCACTTCGCCGGCCTTTCGCTGCGGTTTCCGGCCATCTCCTTGATGCACGCGCCCCATGCCCAGAAAGGGGACTTCCCGGTGCAGCGTCTGACGTTCGCAGCGGCGGCGCCCGTCACTGTAGCGGCGCAATTCCGCCGCTTCCGGGGCTTGATGGTTTCCAAGGTTTTTCGACGGGGCTTGATGGTTTCCAAGGTTTTTTGACCCCCTGAGTTCATTTCCGACATCAATTTCACCAGATCTTGGCCTTAGGTGGTGGTTCCGGCGACGTGGGCAGCGGCAGATTATTCGGCGGCCAAAGAGGGCCTTTTCCGACCATCTTTTGGTCTCGGGCTCTTCACGAAAGTTGTTCGGAACGACGAGAACTAGTGGCCATTGATCATGCGACTCCAGATTCGGAGGTTTGGCGGCAGATCGCTGCTGTGCAGCGGCGGCGCTAGCTCCGAGGATTTTTCCGGCTAGCCACCTTAGGGCTTTCGAAGAGCTCGTCATGGGTAAGATAATGCCTTTTACGGATCGCATTTTGGTTCACCGGTTTGGAAGTAATTTGAGTTTGAAGATTTAGGGTTTTTGTGTTCTTAGATTTCAGATCTAGGACAATCGACTTGGAATTTCCAGAAATTGATTGAGGATTCGGAACGGGTACGAAGACTTCATTCAGGACTGATTTTTCGGGATTTTTCCGGCGACCTTCGGCGGCGGTCAGGCCAAATTCCGGCAGCTACAGTGGTTTCCTTCCAGCGGCGTCTGGTCAGAATGTTCTTCTCGTTGTGGTAAGTTCAACGCCACTTTCCCTTCGTTAATCGGACACTCGATCTATTTATTACGAATTATTTTGCGTAATTGTGATTATTTGAATTAATTATTTTAAGTGCAAATAAATTTGTTATTGTTGGTTTGTTGATCGAGATGTATTCTAATCGTATATGAAAACATGTGTTGAATGGATTGTGATATGCATGAATGTTTCGATTTACAATTTGAATGCCGATGTGATGAATTTATACTATGTGTTTAGATATGACAGGGTGTTAGTGTAATATCTAGAAACTAATCTTTTATGTGACTAAATGAACTTGAATGATATTTTAGAAGTACGGAAATGTTGTGATTTCTCTATATGAATTTGAGACGTTCTCAATGTTATGTTTGTAACGCCTCGACTTTTCGGACGTAAAGGTACGACGTATGTGTTTACCAAATTGCGCGATTTAATTGTTTTTACGTGTTTTATATTTAATTTTATTATAATTGTCATTATTTTATTTTATTATATTATATTATATTTTAATTTAATATTATTAATTCTATATATATTTCGTAATATAAATATATATATGTATATGTTTATTTATATTATTATTAATTTAATGATTATGCTAATTAAGTGTTATGTTAATTAATCATGTTTTAGTTAATTAATTACGTGACCTAATTTAATTTATTTAATATTAGAATTTATTTATTTATTTAAATTTTGCATGGGAATTATAATTTTTGCATGGAATTTTATAATTTATGCATGAATTGCATGGTTTGAGCATATTATTAATTTTGAGCTTCGTTCTTGTATGAAATGATATCGAATTGCCACGAATTTATAGTATGTCGTAAATATATGTGTTATGAACATGCTTATATGCTCGGTTTATGTTTTCGTATTTATTTGTTATGTCAACGAATTTAATTTGATTCGAGGAACCAAATCGGGGGCTAACGAGCACTTAGCATACCCTTGGTTCCGAATTTAATATCTTGAGCTCGGGAACTCGGATTCGAGTTCCGTCAACTCCGCTGAACTCGTAACGAATATTCAAGTTTAGTAAACTTAGCCTTATATTTTTCCTAAGTAATTTGAAACTCCGAAATCCAACCGAAAAACGAATCGGCGACCAATTTGACCTTGCTGTGCAAAATTAGCCATATCTTATTCAAACTCTAACCAAACTAACCATGGTTTGATTCTTTAGAACCCTAACTCAACCACCTATCATGACATATCAAGCCCTAACCAATCTAACCCTCTCACAATCCCCAAAACTCAGCCAAAGCTACTGCTCTTCATTCCAGTCCCGTAACCCTTCATCCCTTGGAGATTTTGGAGCTCAAATCTCATCCAAACTTCTTCCATTCAACAAGGTAAGTTTAGGATTGTATTATATGTTTATTTCTGATCATTTTCATCCTTTCATTCATGAATTTGAGCATGGTTTCATCAATTCTGGACTGTTTTTCCGAAAATGGAGTATTTTGGGCATTTTCCTGATCTCTTTCGATTCTTGTTGGTTTTGATTGATTCCAAGCTTGAGATTGATTGTTTTGACATCCTCATATCATTTATGGTCATTGATTTCATGGTGGTACCGGCCCTCACTAGGAGTTTTAGCGAGGAATAGGAGCTGAGTGCCCTTGGGGGATTCATGTACCCCCATTGGCCTATGTATGAACCGGTGGCCGGGTCTTGCAAGCCCATCCACCACCCGGAGGAAGAAGGTGTATATGAATGATTATGATCATGTATTTATGAGCACAAAAGATTTATGTATGATAATGAATGATTGAATAATTGATTATGATTACACGAGGAGTAGGTTGGAGATTGTGCACGCCCACTCGCCAGGCCACAAACCCTTATGATCAATTATGAATGAATATGAATGTCGTAATCCCGTGGATGTTTTCTTTTGTTTTAACCACTTGGTAAATTCTTATCAAACTTCACACGGGATCAGGGCTTGCATGTATGTGTTTAATTTATGCGATATTATATATCTTATGCCCCGTTTTATACCCACCAGTCTCTTTTAGACTGAACCCGGTTGTTTTCAGTTGTTTTGTGCAGGTATAGGAGTGCTAGGCGGGAATACCAGTCGTCTAGGTCTTGCATTTATGTTTAGCACTTCTTTTCAGTCTCATACGTTCATACTCTCATTACTTTTGTATTTGATCAAAGTATAGCTTGGAGCGTTATGATTATTGTAGGCCTTAAGCGCCGTTGAATATTAGAATGCTCTTGTATATCTGTTTTTGGAGCTTGGTGGCTCATTGTATATATGCTATGTTATTCTTGCTTCCGCGTTTATTGTAACTCTGATTTTATGTTTCTTGAGTTGATTGGTTTAAGGGTTAGTCCCGCCTAGCATAGCGTGTGTGTTGTGTCCCCGTTCGCCGTGGATTTGGCACGTGTATGGACTTCCATTTCATATACGGGTCGGGTCCCGGTGCGGGGGATGTGGTACCTCATGCTCGGGTGCTACATCCTTATGTGGTATCAGAGCTTAGGGTTACAAAACCCGGGCTCTAGGGTCGTGTTGAGTTAGTTAAGTTGTTCAGCTTTAGGAACAAGTTGTCAATGTGTTGCATATGCATTGTTTACGTGCTTGTGTGCTTTAAATCTTGAATTTGGATCGAATTAATTGCACTTGCATGCATGGACTAAAAATAGCATGCATTTCAGTGTTTCTTGAACAGGATGCCTCCACGTAGACGCCGTGAGAGATCTCCAGGACATCGTCGTCATCATGACCGATCTCCTACGCCTCCACCCCAACCACAAGCACCACCGATGGATATGGGGAATTTCATGGAAGCAGTTTTCAACTATGTCGAGCATAGGAGGGCTCAAGCTCCCCCACCACAACAAGCAGAACGACCGGCGCCTCCACCAAACCATAATAATAGAGACCCTCATGGGGTGTTTCTGAGCTACAACCCCCCTCGATTTTCCGGGTCTATTGACGATGCGGTCTCGGAGGTTGGTTGATTCGATTAGAGAGGATATCTAGAGTCCGACAGTTTACTACGTAAGAGGAGGAATTCAAGAAGAAGGATCCGATTTTTAGAGCTCCAATGGGAAGAGGTTCCGGATCGAATTCGGGAAAGAGGCCGATGATTCAAGCTAGTTCACCTCCTAAGGGTCCGTTTAAGAAGCCAAGAATGGGAGGACCAACTCCACCGGTTCCAAAAGCTTTGCCTGCACCAACGAGGGATCGACAAGGTTCGAGCGAGGCGAGATTGGCTCAAGCTCCTTGTACACATTGTGGAGGACCAACTCACAATTTTTATAATTGTCGAAGAAGGTTGAAATTGTGCCTCATATGTGGAAAAGGCGACCATATGGCGAAAACATGTCCCTACAAGAACCCCGAATTTCAAAGACGAGTTCAAAGGCCAATGATTCAGGCTCGTGCTTACGCCCTCGAAGGTGAAGAGCAAGATGCAGAGATTGATCCCACAGCTGTGGTAGAAGGCACCTTATGCATACATAACATGAGCATTTATGCACTCTTTGATCCGGGTGCCACGCATTCCTTTATTTCTTGTGATATAGTTGCTACTCTGTGCTTGCCTGTTATTTGTCTTTCTTCTTGTTATTTGGTGAGTTCGCCACTGAGTGGTAGTCTTCAAATAGATCAGTTGGTTCGAGAGTGTTCAGTTCTGATTGAAAGGAAAGAGTATCCGGCTGATTTAATTGTTATTCCTATGAAGAGGTATGGAGTTATCTTGGGAATGGACTGGTTGTCCAGTCATCGGGCCAATGTTGATTGTTTTGCGAAGAAGGTGATTTTGGGTGATGAATTGGTGATCGGTAGTGGATCAAGAACGGTATCTCTCTTGTCTTATATGGAAGCTCACAAGTTGATGAGAGAAGGAGCAAACGGATTTATTGCTTACCTTCTTAATAGGCAGAAAGATCAAGTGAAGTTGGAGGATACCGCGGTTGTTAAGGATTTTTCCGATGTGTTTCCGGAGAATTTGAGTTCTTTACCACCGGACCGTGAGATCGAATTTGTTATTGACTTACATCCAGGATCCACACCGTATTCTAGGACTCCGTATCGGATGGCACCGGCCGAATTGAAAGAGTTAAAGATTCAATTAGAAGAATTGCTCAAAGTTGGATATATACGGCCAAGTTCGTCACCTTGGGGTGCTCCGGTTCTCTTTGTTAAGAAAAAGGATGGAACCTTAAGAATGTGTATAGATTACCGGGAGCTTAATCGGATGACTGTAAAGAATAAGTATCCTTTGCCCCATATTGAGGATTTATTCGACATGTTACAAGGTTCGGGGGTATACTCAAAATTGGACTTGAGACAAGGATATTATCAATTGAAGATCCGGGAAGAGGACATTCCGAAGACGGGATTTAACACCCGGTATGGACACTACGAGTTCGTAGTGATGCCTTTTGGATTGACTAATGCTCCGGCCGCTTTTATGGATATGATGCATCGAATTTTCCGGCCCTATTTGGATAAGTTTGTGGTAATCTTCATCGATGACATCTTGGTTTATTCGAGAACTCCGGAGGATCATGCCAGGCACCTCAGAATTGTGTTGGACACTTTAAGGGAACATCGGTTGTATGCTAAGTTTAGCAAATGCGAGTTTTGGATTGATCGGGTAGCATTTCTCGGCCATATTATCTCAAGGAAAGGTTTGGAGGTAGACCCTTCTAAGATTGAGACGGTTATTCAATGGCAAAGCCCGAAAAATGCTTCAGAAGTAAGGAGTTTCTTGGGTTTGGCAGGCTACTATCGGAGATTCGTTCAGGATTTCTCAAAGATTGTTGTTCCTTTAACCCGATTGACGAAGAAAGCGGTTAAGTTTGAGTGGGATGAGGCATGTGAGACTAGCTTTCAACTTTTAAAGGAGAAGTTGACCACCGCTCCTGTATTAGCACTTCCCGAAGGTACAGAAGGTTATACAGTTTATACGGACGCCTCAAAGGAAGGTTTGGGATGTGTGTTGATGCAGAATGGAAGAGTAATCGCCTATGCCTCAAGGAAATTGAAAGAGCATGAACAGAACTACCCTACTCACGATTTGGAATTAGCGACAGTGATCTTTGCTTTGGTTAAGTGGAGACACTATCTTTATGGAATTTCGTTCGAGGTCTTTTCCGATCACAAGAGTCTCCAATACTTATTCTCACAAAAGGAATTGAATAAGAGACAACGGCGTTGGATGGAACTGTTGGCGGATTATGAGTGTACAATCCGATACCATCCCGGCAAAGCCAATTTGGTCACGGATGCACTTAGTAGGAAAACTAGTGTGTCCAATGTGAAAGTGGAAATTGGAGAGGAGAATGAGTTGTTCAGACTGAGGGCTAGCATTCGGAATATCACGGTTCAACCAGATCTTAAACAGAGATTATTTTATGCTCAGAGGATTGATCCCGAAGTTCAGAAATTAGCTGAGAAAGCTCGAGCTGATTCAGAGTGTCCGTTTGGGTTTGATGATACGGGACTTCTAAGATTCAAGAATAGAGTTGTTGTCCCGGAAGAGATAAAAAGGATTATTCTTGAGGAAGCCCATCGGTCTGGCTATTCGATACATCCCGGAGGGAACAAAATGTATAAGGATCTCAAGCAATTCTATTGGTGGAATGGATTGAAACGGGATGTTATCCAATTCGTGAAACATTGTATGACTTGTCAAGTGGTAAAGGCAGAACATCAAAAGGCATCGGGGCTGCTTCAACCATTGCCTATCCCGGAATGGAAATGGGAACAAATAGCCATGGATTTTGTTTCTGGATTACCAAAAGTGAGAGGAGGTTTCGATGGAATTTGGGTTATTGTGGACAGGTTGACAAAATCGGCTCATTTTCTTGCTATCAGGATGTCCGATAAAGTGAGTAAGTTGGCCAAGAGATACAATGATGAGATTGTTAGGCTTCATGTTGTACCTGTTAGTATTGTCTCGGATCGGGATCCCAGATTTACTTCACGGTTATGGCAAGAATTACAGAAGTGTTTGGGAACAAGGCTTCAATGCAACACAGCTTTCCATCCTCAGACCGACGGACAATCAGAAAGGTTGATTAAGTATCTGGAGGACCTGTTGAGAGCATGTGCATTGGACTTTCAAAGCTCTTGGAATGAACAGTTACCGTTAATCGAGTTTGCTTACAACAATAACTATCGAGCCTCGATTGAAATGGCCCCTTATGAAGTTCTTTACGGACGTAAATGTCGATCACCGTTGTTCTTTGACTTGGAGGAATGGAATTGGACCAAGCAAGAAGGGATTAAAAGAGGGGAAAATAAGGAAAAACCCTCTAAGGCTGTACAAGAGGCTATTGACAAGGTCCAGATAATTAGACAACGGATGAAGGCCGCACAGGATCGACAAAAGAGTTATGCAGATCTTCAGAGGAAGAATTTGGAGTTTGAGATTGGAGATAGGGTTTTCTTAAAGGCTTCCCCACGAAAAGGGTTCTCAAGGATTGGACGAGGAGGAAAATTAAACCCTCGGTATATGGGACCATATGAGATTCTAGAGAAAATTGGGGATACGGCCTATCGTTTGGACTTGCCTTCGAGTTTGACTGGAATTCATAACGTGTTTCTTGTTTCACAGCTCCGAAAGTATTATCGAGACGAGTCCGAGGTTCTACCGGTTGAAGAAGTGGAATTAGAACCGGATCTCACCTTCGTTCAGAAGCCGATTAAGATATTGGATCGAAAATTTCAGGAACTTCGAAATCGGCGTATTCCACTAGTCAAGGTTCTTTGGAGAAGTGATAAAACCGAAGAGGCTACGTGGGAGACGGAGGATAAGATGAGAAAGTTTCACCCCGAATTGTTTCCGAGCGAGCAATGAATCCGAGGACGGATTCTTTTAAGGGGGAGAGATTGTAACGCCCCGACTTTTCGGACGTAAAGGTACGACGTATGTGTTTACCAAATTGCGCGATTTAATTGTTTTTACGTGTTTTATATTTAATTTTATTATAATTGTTATTATTTTATTTTATTATATTATAATTTTTTTAATTTAATATTATTAATTCTATATATATTTCGTAATATAAGTATATATATGTATATGTTTATTTATATTATTATTAATTTAATGATTATGCTAATTAAGTGTTATGTTAATTAATCATGTTTTAGTTAATTAATTACGTGACCTAATTTAATTTATTTAATATTAGAATTTATTTATTTATTTAAATTTTGCATGGGAATTATAATTTTTGCATGGAATTTTATAATTTATGCATGAATTGCATGGTTTGAGCATATTATTAATTTTGAGCTTCGTTCTTGTATGAAATGATATCGAATTGCCACGAATTTATAGTATGTCGTAAATATATGTGTTATGAATATGCTTATATGCTCGGTTTATGTTTTCGTATTTATTTGTTATGTCAACGAATTTAATTTGATTCGAGGAACCAAATCGGGGGCTAACGAGCACTTAGCGTACCCTTGGTTCTGAATTTAATATCTTGAGCTCGGGAACTCGGATTCGAGTTCCGTCAACTCCGCTGAACTCGTAACGAATATTCGAGTTTAGTAAACTTAGCCTTATATTTTTCCTAAGTCATTTGAAACTCCGAAATCCAACCGAAAAACGAATCGGCGACCAATTTGACCTTGCTGTGCAAAATTAGCCATATCTTATCCAAACTCTAACCAAACTCAACCACCTATCATGACATATCAAGCCCTAACCAAGCTAACCCTCTCACAATCCCCAAAACTCAGCCAAAGCTACTGCTCTTCATTCCAGTCCCGTAACCCTTCATCCCTTGGAGATTTTGGAGCTCAAATCTCATCCAAACTTCTTCCATTCAACAAGGTAAGTTTAGGATTGTATTATATGTTTATTTCTGATCATTTTCATCCTTTCATTCATGAATTTGAGCATGGTTTCATCAATTCTGGACTGTTTTTCCGAAAATGGAGTATTTTGGGCATTTTCCTGATCTCTTTCGATTCTTGTTGGTTTTGATTGATTCCAAGCTTGAGATTGATTGTTTTGACACCCTCATATCATTTATGGTCATTGATTTCATGGTGGTTGAGATATTTATGAGATATCATTTATGACTTTTTGAGAAAATTCCACATGAATGTCACGCACGGTTGCTGTCTCGTTTGAGCTTGTTTGGAACTGAATTATGTGTTGGATTTATGATGTTTTGCTGCACATTTGATGGCCTTATGGACCTGAACTGAGTCGGATTAGTTGAGAGTAAGCATACCCTGTTTTTCTTCGAGTTTTGCCCTGTTTTTCACGCTGCTTTGGTTGTTGTCAACTGCTATAATTTCCTTCCTTCTTTTGCTGTCATGTTCGTGGCTTTGTGGTGTGTGTTGTGACTGAGTTTTTGTTGCATTTTTACCTAGTTTATCTGCCTTTGTTGCCTTCTTTCTTGCTGGGAATGGCTGCCCTGTTTCTGCGTTATTTGCTGCCATAACAGGGGAGCCTGCTGGTGTGCGACACGGGGGTGTCGTTGTTGCTTTTTCGGCGTGTAACGGGGGTGTCTCGGTCTAGGCTTGGGAGGTGACACGGGGGTGTCACCCCGTTTCTCTTGAACTGTTTTGCTGCATTTCCTGGGATGGCTGCTGTGTATTTGTATGCATGGTTGTGTTTTGTGCTGTGTGTGTACGTGAGCATGCATGGCTGTGAGGTTGGAGTAATTGCATGCATGTGTATAATATATAGTATACATATTATGCATGTAATATATATATAAATGCATGTATGGGTGTGTTCATGTGTGTGTACGTGTACATATATATATATATATATATATATATATATGTATACATATATATTATATATACATATGTTATTATATATATATGTTATATTATATATGTTAATTGATTATATATTATATATATTTATTATATATTTCAAATATTATTTGATTTAATTCAATTTTTGAAATTAATTGATTTCTATTTCGCGTATTTAATTTACCGATTATTGATTAAACGTTTTATTTATTTTATTCCTAAATGTGAATATTACTTGCTATGGTTATTAAATGAATTCTTGGATTAATTGATATGCATTATGAATGTTATGAATTTATGAAATTTATGTGAATTTATGAATTTATGAATTTATGAATTTATGAAATTGAATGAAATATATGAACGAATGATTTGATTATATGTTTTAAATTTCTTAATAGTGCACATGAACATTTTTATGATATAACATGATCATTTATGCATTCATGTCATAGTCACTTCATTGCCGAGCGTCATATGTGGTCATTGAGTCTCATACCTTTTCTTTTGCACAGATTCGGGTTTGGTCGGAGACGAGGGCGAGCATTGAGACGCTTGTACCTTTCTTTTGCTTTGGTAAAGGTGGGTTTTTCTTCTAATAGTTAAAGTGACCTGGTATATCCCTTATGTGAAAGGTTTTAAGCCAAAATAGTATATTTATATAAATCGAGTCATTTCGGGTAAATGATTTCAAACGTATGACCCCCTTTTAATTATGAAACCCTACCTTATGTTTGGCGAGATATTTATGATTATGATTGCACGGGCCCCGGGACTTAGTATATGTGGCTAACCGAGGAAGCAAGGGCTGACGGGGATCCCATATACTAGTCCCAACCAAACTACGGTGATACCGGCCCTCGCTAGGAGTTTTAGCGAGGAATGGGAGCTGAGTGCCCTTGGGGGATTCATGTACCCCCATTGGCCTATGTATGAACTGGTGGCCGGGTCTTGCAAGCCCGTCCACCACCCGGAGGAAGAAGGTGTATATGAATGATTATGATCATGTATTTATGAGCACAAAAGATTTATGTATGATAATGAATAATTGAATAATTGATTATGATTACACGAGGAGTAGGTTGGAGATTGTGCACGCCCACTCGCCAGGCCACAAACCCTTATGATCAATTATGAATGAATATGAACGTCGTAATCCCGTGGATGTTTTCTTTTGTTTTAACCACTTGGTAAATTCTTATCAAACTTCACACGGGATTAGGGCTTGCATGTATGTGTTTAATTTATGCGATATTATATATCTTATGCCCCGTTTTATACCCACCAGTCTCTTTTAGACTGAACCCGGTTGTTTTCAGTTGTTTTGTGCAGGTATAGGAGTGCTAGGCGGGAATACCAGTCGTCTAGGTCTTGCATTTATGTTTAGCACTTCTTTTCAGTCTCATACGTTCATACTCTCATTACTTTTGTATTTGATCGTAGTATAGCTTGGAGCGTTATGATTATTGTAGGCCTTGAGCGCCGTTGAATATTGGAATGCTCTTGTATATCTGTTTTTGGAGCTTGGTGGCTCATTGTATATATGCTATGTTATTCTTGCTTCCGCGTTTATTGTAACTCTGATTTTATGTTTCTTGAGTTGATTCGTTTAAGGGTTAGTCCCGCCTAGCATAGCGGGTTTGTTGTGTCCCCGTTCGCCGTGGATTTGGCACGTGTATGGACTTCCATTTCATATACGGGTCGGGTCCCGGTGCGGGGGATGTGGTACCTCACGCTCGGGTGCTACAATGTTTGTTGTAAATTGTGTTTCAAATATAAAATTGAGATACATGAAAGATGCTTGAATAACTTAAGACTTGATGCATGACAGGAGTTAGAATTGTAATATCTTGATTTACTCTTACTACTTGAAAATGGTGTATTATGAATTATGATAAATTGATAATTGTCATGCTTGTAAGTAATTAATTCCTAGTTGAATAATTGTATAAACACTTTAAACGAACAATTATGCTTAGTAATCAACTTAGGGGATGTTAGTGTAATATTTATGAAACTATGAATGTGACTTGAGCTTGTGTACCAAACATGTTGTGAAGTTGTAAAATATGATCTTAAGTGAATTAAATGCACTCTTTATTTGTATCAAGCATGCTATCTACGTACAACAACTTTGTATGTTTATATGATCAAGTTGCTCTTACTTATGCACTTTACAACTCGTCATGAACTTGATGCTTAATTCTAATATTATAATTGAACCCTGTGACATTGGATGATTTAATATGCATTTTTTGAATACATTGACTTTCTAAATTGATCTTGCATCTTTGGATATGGAATTGCATGATGGTTGCTTGTAAATATAACTTTGTTGAGCATTGATATGCCTTGAATGACCACGACACCTTATCCAAGCACAACATGAACACTTATGCATAACCACGATCATGTTGAGCAACGCCGTGCGTCTTGTTTGGTTCATATAGAGTCTAAGTCTGGGCTTCTGTATGTCTTGTCACAGAGTTTGGTGCCGGCGGTGGGCCCGAGGTTTAGAGTGTTTGGCCCTTCACACTCTCAGACTCTACTCTCACGAGGTGAGGTTTAGGATTTTGTATAGTTATGCGACCTATGGCCTTTACATGCTGATTTCTACCCCTGCATACTAGTATACCTTACAATAGTTATGTATATGTTGAATATGATATTTTTATGATCTTATGCTTGCACTTCTCCGTGGGCATGCAGCGTGGGAGTGTAAGTATGTGAGTCCTGCGTGGGCGGGCTATCCCTACAGCGTAGGAATATATATAAAAACCAGTTTTGAAGCATATGTAAGCTATTTTGTAAAATTCAGTTATGTTATGATTCTGTAGCGAGATTGCCATGAAAGATTGACGTATGTTCTGTTCTGTTCTGTCCTGTTGTGGATCCAAGGAACTATGGGATAGACGGCCCTGGGACGGTATAGGACAGTCAGGGATAGGTCTGTGTGTAGTTCCATTTGAGATATCTTCAAGCGACCCGTGCTGTAGGGAAGGTGTGGTATCTCGAGCGTTTGGCTAAGGCCGGGGAGGACTCTTGTGGGTTCGCTACCCCTTGAGGGTATGTCTGTTATGGATGGTTTGGGGACGGTACATCTCCTCCATCATTGGTGTGACGGTTGGATTGATTTGGTATTTTATGTTTTGATATGTTCTGAGGAGTAAAGGTTGGAAGCTCGTACTCGCCGAGCATGTGATCTGTTCTGTCTGGGAATCATGAATCGAGATAGAGTTCTGAAATGTTTTCTAAAGCTTATACTTATAACTATCTTTTGGGTACTTTTGGAAATGTTTTTGGTATGCAACACCTATCTCCGGTTCATGAGTCCACCCTTCTGATATGTGCTATGCTCTATATATATACAGTGGGTGTGCGTTAGCCCCCTCACTCAGTCAGTTGACTAACACCTCATTTTATCTTTTAGTTGCAGGTTTCTTTTGGCTTGAGCTAGGCGGATGTGAGTCTTCTGGGTCACACTTGTCGGTTTAGTTGGTGTTAAGATGCATTTGTCACATACTCTATTTATGTTATGTATTCTTATTTCGCTTTTGGAGATTATGTTTTATGCTCTACTTAGACTTAAACCCGTGTGGGGTTAGTATGCTAACATTTGGATGTAATTAGCTATTCTACTGATACTTATATTGGTTTATTACGTTGCGATGATCTGATATTCGGGACTAGGTATCTATGCTAGTTGAACCCGTCACTTATTTTGTACGTTGATTTAATTGGTTCCGCTATCTGATGATAATTGTTTAAATTGCTTCCGCACTCTGAGTCTGTCGAGTTAGATCCGCTTAGCCTAGTGTGTGAGTTGGTCTCCCGTTCGCTTTGATTCGGATTCGGGCATTGACTTTCCATTTCGTGACCGGGTCTGGGTCTCAGTGCGGGGGATGTGGCATCCTCCGTTTGGGGTGTTACAGACTCGAATTCCCACCTAGCTCCACTCACAGCACAACACAACTGAAAACAAACCGGGTTTAGTCTAAAGGAGACTTGTGGGTATAAAAACAAGTCAATATATATATATAAGTAATACGGAAATTAAACACATTCATGCATGTTATAATCCCAAAAGAGGTTTTTGAACAATTTTCCAAATGGGTAAACAAGAAGTCATCAAACGGGTTTATAACTCTCATTTCCATAATAAATCAATAGGTTATACGTGAGCACGACGAGAAGGCTAAGTCTCCAACCTCCACCTCGTGTAACCATTAAAGTGTTAATTTAAGTTTTCGTGCATACATTCTTTCGTGCTCAATCAATTGATCAATCATAATCATTCGATCATTCATAATCATTCATATAATCCCCTTCTTCCTCCGGGCGGTGGACGGGTTTGCAAAGCCCGGCCACCTCAGTCATTGGCTAGAGGGGTTTGATGAGTTCCCCAAAGGCACTCAGCTTCCTTTCCTCACTAATCTCCTAGTGAGTTCCGGACTCTGTAGTTTGGTGAAACTAGTGTACGGGTTCACCGTCAGCCCGTGCTTCCCCGGATAGCCACGTACACTAAGTCTCGGGCCCCAATCAGATTAGTCAATACTCGCCAAAACATTTAGGTAGGGTGTTCAAATAAAGAAAAGGCTTAACATTAAAATCATAGACTCTTTCAAAGACTCGATATATATATATATTAATTTTGGCTTAAACTGCTTCACATTGGGAATATATATAGTGTCGTTTATCTAAATAGAAGAGAAACCCACCTTGAAAGACAAAAGAACTAGCAAGAAGAGCCTCACTGCTCGCCTTCTTCTCCAACTAGACCTGGGTCTGTGCAAAGAAAAAAAGACGCTCGACAATGAAATGAACATGATATGAATGCATAAGAGGTGATATTATGTCATGAAAATGCTCATGTGCACGATTAATGTCTCTTAAATCATATAAACAAGCCATTCGTTCGTTCAAGGAAGCGTTAATATTCATTCAAGTTCATAACCTAACATTTCATATAACAATCAAAACACGTACTATTTCACGTTTACAATTAGAAAATAGACAAAAAAACGTTCAAGTCATGATCAAAAATTAAATAACACGAAATAGGTAACAATTAAATTCTAAAAATTAAATAAATTGAACAATACTTAATCTTTATAATTAATCATGCATTTAAATAATATATATATAAAATCATACCTAAATATATATATTTATCTATACGTACAGAAGCATGCAATAATTAACAAAAAAATGAAATTAAATACACATTGCATGCAAACATATATGAAATAAATGCATGCAATTATATATATATATATACAATATAAAGGTGCATGCATTTATTACATATATATATGTTCGTACCCAACATGAAAACAACAACATATAACACACATATATAAAACACATGCATGCAATTCTCTTACCACATATCTACAAGAGTTCCATGTACTAATCATATACATATATATACACTCAACACTAGAATAAGAAATGAACAATCAATGCATTCAACATGAATTAAATAATTACGCATGTATTGATATGTAAAGCTAGACCATATTTTATTTTACTTGGCAAACGACAAATGTCCTGACATGTTTAATAATTATAGTTGATAGTGAATAGTTTATGCTTCCGTTTTCACTCGTTGCATGTATACATTAACCCCGCCTAGCTTGTCGTTTATTGCATTGTCACCCGTTCGCTATAGGTTAGTTCATGTACGGATTGCTCGTTTCGTATGTGGATTGACCTATAGTGCGGGGGTGTGGCACCTCCAAGTGTAAGGGGTGCTACATAAACTTACCTTGATTCCGAATATAAATAACAAGTAACTATAATAACAACTCTAAACAACGATAAACCACATGCACCGTGATTGACTCGACTACATGGACTGAACTTGACATGACTCGACTCCCGCCTAGCGTGCACCTGCAATAACCTGAAAGGTGGAGGCGTCAGTCTATGGAAGACTGAGTGAGGGGCATAGATACATATTAGCGCAGATAACATGCAAGTTATAACCTCGGGTAAGGTTTTGTAACTAAAATAATATAAGTGCAAGAATAACATAAAACTCGCCCGAGATTACAACTATCAACTTTAACACGACAATCACGTTTATTATAACAATCAGTGGCCCTGGCGAGGGGCGTGCACGATCTCCAACCAACCTCGACACTGAACAAGAATTACACTTTCATTTAATTAGGTTATCACACGAGTCATTATAGTGCACACGATCAATAACACAAAATTCTCCTTTCTCTAATGGTGGTGGGTTTGCAAGGCCCTAACCACCCACGATATCACGTTGCACGTCGGGAACATGACTCCCACGTACGGGACTCCTTCCTCCACCAAACCTCCTGGTGGATTCAGGGGGCATCCCCACGGTTTGAGAGAGGTGTGTGAGTTACCCGTTAGCCCTATGCTTTCCCAGTTGTCTCGAACACTCACCCTCGGGCCCATAATACATGACACACGATAATTCACCAAACACGATCACGGTTCAATCACGATAACATGGTACATGGCTTGCTTGTAACACGATACACGATTTGCTTTCAGGAACATAACTTGCTTTCAATGAACACGGTTTACTTTTAAAGAACATGACTTGAGAGTTTAGAAACACTTGTAAATATCTATATTTATACCGTTTGGCCCAAAAGTCACGTAAGGTTATACGGGTTCTAAGTAACTAGCAATTAAACCTCACTTGACAGGCGACACGATGACTCATGGATGCGTGAACGTGCTCGGTTGACCACAATCTCCTCCCCGGGAGAGTAATTGGACAAGAAACAGGACATGGTGTACTTGTGAGACAATAACTCATCAATGTTACCAAATAGGACGCACGACTTAACTATACAATGTGATGACATGCATTCACGAATGTAGCATGATATATTCATATTATGACATGTAATTGATCATATAATAGCATGTTGGGGTTAATTAAAGGTAAAGGAAAAGGAATGGAATTTCACATTTTATGCAGAAACTATACTGCCTCTCCAGGGGTTTGGGAACGGCCGTTCCGGCCCTTAGTTCAAAATGGGAAGGGCCGTTCCCAGCTACCCGAAGTGGCTCCCCGAAAATGGGAATGGCCGTTCCGGCTTACAAGCCAAAAATGGGAACGGTCGTTCCCGTTTTCGCCGCCCTGCACATTGTTCAAATATATGGGAACGGCCGTTCCCCAATTACAAAGGGAACGGGAAGGGCCGTTCCCGTTTTACAGAGGATGCAGAAAACAGAGCAGAAGAACAGGGGAACACGAACCATAACCCAAAATGCATCAAACACTCATAATTCAACTCTTAATGCTATAATCTATAGAAAGAAACTTATATGCACGCTTTAGGAATAATAAAGCCCAATATAAACATAGAAATTATGCCTTAATCATCATAATCACTAGCTTTCCTCATATATCAACTCATGCCATATCCTTCCATGATGTCAAGAATTCAAGCACTAATTCAAGTTAAACCTCCTAATCATGCTTCTAACATCTAAAGCACATCATATTCAAGTTAACCTCAAACCCTAGCTTCATATATGATCAAGAATCATCAATACACACATATACCCACCTTGAAATGAAAAGAAATGGAGAAAATAGATGATGAAGATGATCAAGCTCTAATTCTTGCAATATTTCTTGAAATTCTTGATGAAAAGAATGAAAATCACTTCTCCCTTTTTAGCTTGGATGAACCGAGAGTGAAAGGAAGCAAATATGTTGGTAGTTCTTGGATGAAATGAGAGCAAGGAAGCTTGGAGATGATATAACGATTCATCAAATTTTGAAATATGTGAATTGCCATAATTTGCACTTTAATCCTTCAATTGTTTAAGTTATGCAATTAAGTGTATATGATTTCGAAATATGATCAATTAGACCCTTTGAAGGACTATGCAACTAAGTCCCTAAATTTAGAAGATAATCAAGTAGGGATAATTTCGTAATTTGAAACACTCTCGGTTATTATTTTGCGTGATAAATATTTTCCATGGCTTGAAATAATTTTTCCAATGATATGAATTCACATAATCATATTGAAATATAATTTATATAATTTATCACAAAATGTAGGAATTTAATAAACGAAAGGATTAAATAAATCCTAACTCTCGGAAAATCACACGTGTCGTGCGTACCTGAACGTTTGGAAAATTGGGGCGTTACAGTTTAGGCAATAAAGACACAACAAAACACCTCAAAACAAGTCTCAAAGCTGCAACTAAGATCAAGAACGTGAGTAAGGAGTGAGGGAATTCAAATCATTCAATTTCTTCCAAGTTTCATTAATGGCAACTCAACCAATTCTCAACTACCACAAAATACATGCTCATAAATTAAATAAGGAAGCTAAGATAATCACTTTCAAGCTTTAAAACCAACAAAAGCATCAAGTATTCCATGAGATCAAGAATTTCAACTTAAACCTAACTATTCCTTCATATCATCCAATCTCCATGAATACATGCTTAAATTTAGGGATGCATGGTTCAAAATAACCACAAATGAATGTATAGCATAACCTTAAACTCACCTTGTGTATTGGATGAAGGTTGGAAGAGAGTTGAGCTCCAAAATCTCCAAGGATTGCAAGGTGATGGGAAAACTGGAAAGCAGGGGTTTTTGCTGAGTTTTCTTGTTTGTGTGAGGGTTGGTTCAGTTGGGAGAGAGTATGGGGTGATAGTGTCCTGAACTAGGGTTCTAAGGAATCCAACCATGGTTAATTTGGTCAAGGTTTGTGAGAGATATGGCCATTTTGGTGAGATGTGGCAGTTTTGGCGAACGTATCATATTTCGGTTGAATTTCGGAGGTTCAAATAATTTTGGAAAAATATGAGGCTAAGTTCATTAAACTCGAATTTTCGTTATGAGTTCAACGAAGTTGAGGAAACTCGAATCCGAGTTCCCGAGCTCAAGATATCACATACGGAACCAAGGGTGCGCTAATTGCTCATTAGCCCCCGTTTTGGATTCCAAGAACAAAATAAATTCGTTACCACAACAATCGAGTTCGAAAACAAGAAACGAGTGTATGAACATGTCCATAACATATAAATCTACAACATACTAAATTTCCACGAAATTCCGAATTCAACTCACATAGAAACGACAGACAAACATGTCACACTTGTGCATATAGTTCAAGAATTCAATTAAATTAAAATAATTCAAATATTTATAAAATAAATTCATTTTAACGAATAATAAAAAAAATAGAATAAATAATATTATAACGAAATATACTAAAATAATTTGATATCAATTAAACAATTAATTATAATTAATTATAAAATTAAATATATAAAATACTTATAAACAATTAATTCGCGCAAAGTGATAAACACATACGTCATACCTATACGGCCTAAATATCGGGGCGTCTTAATGAGTGCTAGGCGGGAAGTCGAGTCTATCAAGTTTATTAGATAAGTTTGGGTCACTTCATATGCATTTTGTAATTCGATTGAACTTTACAAGAATAGACCAATGTTATGACTATGATTATGATTATGAAATTATTTTTCTGTATGAATTTTTGGGAATAGGTTATTATGCTAGTTGAACCTGATATTTTGCTTGATTTGGTACTGGGTTTAATGATATGCTTCTGCATTTGTCATTTATCTTTGTTCTTTATTATTCGGATTCGAAGGTTTAGTTCCCGCCTAGCCTTTTGAGTAAGTGAGTCCCCGTTCGCTGTGAGCTGGGTTCATGTATGGACTTTTCATTTCATGTGTGGATCGGGCTCATAGTGTGGGGGATGTGGCTCCTTCCGTTTGGGGTGCTACATAGTACTTTCTTTCCGATAAATATTCGCGTCTTGCAAGTAAAATTATAGTGTCCTTATGGGCCCGGTGGTCTTGGTAGAAGTAGTAGTCTGGGAGGCACGGGCTGAGGTCTACTATTATACCAACCGCCAGCTAGATCTTGATGATGGGCTAACCGGAGGTTGGTTATTCCAAATCAAGTGAAGGGAAATGGTACGTCCCTCCCAAATATCGTATACCGTCATTAGGGTTTGCTCCCCTACGTGACACTAAGGGGTGAAGGCTGGTATCATTGTATTTTGTTTTATTAAGTATCGGCACCTTGATCAGTGTCGCTACTATGTTTCTCGAATTTTAAGGAGTTAAGGTTGGAGAAGCATTGCTCGCGGGCATCAAACTACTTCTTTAAAACGGTTCATATTTTCAAAAGTATAGCATATAATTCCCCCTATTCCTGTTATTCCAAATTGGTATGAACCGAATATTAGTGCCATATAACATTTTGAGATTATTTCCCAACCAAGACTTTCTTGGTAAAAGCTTTTGAAAAGTAAATTTTCCTATAATTAAAGTCACCGTCACTTAGTCATTTTGGCTAACCCTCCTACTCTTTTAATCATGATTTCAGGAATCTGTAGAACGACGCCTTAAGAGGTATCTTGAAGCCATAGGGTATCATGTCTTAGTAGATCAGGATTATACCGAGAGTGCATAATCGTAAGTATATGTACATATTTCAATAAGCAACTCTCGTGTTTGATCTAGACCTACCACTGTAAATACCCTACTACTTGACTTAATAATATATGCTCTATTTGACTTTGGTTATCGCATTTTTCTTTCATGAAATAACTGTTAAAGTTTTCTATTTTTCCGCTGCATTTAAATTTCATACTCTGGTATTGGATAGTCTTGTCCGTTCGCCGAAGTGTTTCTCGAGTGCTATGACTCACATCCACTTGGGAAGTACAACGCTGCGGGGTTGTAGTGTTAGGGGCGCTACATATCTTCTCCCTCAAAACATCTCAGTGTTGGACGAGCAGAAACCCCGGAAAAAGAATTACTGGCGATTTTTATTCCGGAGAGACTGTTGTTGTACCTACAAAAACCACAAATCGACATTCGAAACGCTATTTTCTATTTTTTTTAATTTCTCAATTTATTTTTTCTTTAACTAGACAAACAAGCCTTTGTATACTAATAAAATGCATATTTATACTACAAACTTAATAGATTGTTATGCATTCCTGATGAGGCGCGTTAATTAAATAAAAGTTGTCTGCACTGTTTTCCGTAGTTTGACCACCTAAAATTACAGAGGTGACAACGACGGGGTGTGATGCTCCGTCTCCTAGCCTATTCACCTTTATTAATATCGTGCCCTAGACGCTGAAATTTTACACATTTTCTCCCCCATTTCATTTTATCCAAAACGTCCTTCTCTTTTTCTCCCAGATCTCGAATCCTTGAACAACAAAGTAATGAATCACCCTGGTAATCCAACGCCCATTCGTCACAAGGACGAGTTATTTATGGTTGAACGTGTTCGATAATATGCTGCAGATAACAAAATCAATAGGCTAGACAAGCATGGACTCAACCCTGCTTCAAGTGTCGTTTAATATGCCAGCGCGATTTTAACAACCATACTGCCCCCGAGATGGTGCACACGCGGTGAAGAGATTGCAGATAAGATTTTACAAATTCTATAGATTGTTGAGGTGTCGTGGTGTTGAATTTGGCTGATGATGGTATTCATGCCCGAATTCTTCCAATATATTAGCGCATGAATGACCCAGCTGTAAGTTGAATTCATACTCAATCTTTTTTTTTTTTTTTGTGATTTTTGTTCATTATTTAATGTACAATTTTACATAGGACATTCACTGGGATTCTGGGATCGGGGCTAGATGATACCCTTATTATGACGGCCTTAGGTTTATCTTCAAAGTGCATCAAACACACCTTTTGGAGGGCTAAGAGGAGCACCTCCACGCGGACAACATTGAGGATAGGGACTCGGGCCTCGAGTCTCTTAACGGCGAGGATTACCCCAGATATGAACACTCAATGGAGAGTCTTAATTCCAACATCCTACAGGGTGATCCGAATGAGGTTGATCAGTCTCCTCTCGCATAATATAGGCATTGCTTCTCCAAAATTTATTGTTTGTAGATTGTTTATATATCACAGTTAGTTTGATTGTGTATATATTACTGGTTCTGTAATGAAATGTTTATTATTGGTTGGAATGAATTTTGTGCAGGGCACCATGAAATGTTTATTGTTGTTTGATTGTCGTGTATCCTACAGGGCACCATGAAAAGTTTGCTTTGGGTGGAAGAATTCGAGTTAGTTTGATAAACTAATGTTTTGTTATATATTATAGATATTTTGATAAACTTGATGTTTTGTTATAGAGTAATGGCGGTGAAGAAGTGCTTGGTTAGGTAGGTTGTTTTAGTTTGTTCACTTATGTGCAATCTGTAGAGATGGTGTAATGGTGTGCAGCTTGTTGAGTAACAGTGTGGTCATGTGTAACTAATTGTGCAGTGTGTAGAGTAAATAAGAATTCGAGTTAAAACTAAATGTGCAGCTTCTAGAGTAATGGTGCGGTCATGTGTAACTAATTGTGCAGTGTGTAGGGTAAATAAGATTTCAAGATAGAAATAAATGTACAACTTGTAGAGTAATGGTGTGGTCATGTGTAACTAATTGTGCAGTGTGTAGAGTAAACAAGAATTTGAGTTAGAACTAAATGTGCAGCTTGATGGGTAATGGTGTGGTCATGTGTAACTAATTGTGCAGTGTGTAGAGTAAATAAGAATTCGAGTTAGAACTAAATGTGCAGCTTGTAGAGTAATGGTGTGGCCATGCGTAACTAATTGTGCAGTGTGTAGAAAAAATAAGACTTCTAGTTAGAACTAAATGTGCAGCTAGTAGAGTAATGGTGTGGTCATGTGTAACTAATTATGTTTTGTGTAGAGGAAACAAGAATTCGAGTTAGAACTTTGTAAAGTGATGTGTTAAATAAAGAACGCATATAGTAAAGATTTGAAACACTAACTAGAAATGAACGTACAACTAAGTCTGTAGTTAGTGTTCACAAAAGTTACCATTATATAGTGTTGGATGCTGCTAGGCGCACTAATCGTGGTAGACTTGGTACTGAAACTAATTCAGCTGATCTTCATTTAAATGATATGGATGCAGACTTGACTGAAAATGGAAGTATGCTTGAAGTATAATATTTTGAACATTTTATAATTGTAGTGTTTTATATTTTGATTTTTGTAATTTTTGTTGTAGGAAATATGGTTAAGGTAAAAACTCGTGGACCGACTAACATGCTGCATACATGGGCTAGAAAATAACAAGTTGAAGTGGAGTTTGATAATCTTGGGAAGCAAATAGGTCCTCACAAAAGTGAATATGTCAAGTTTATTGTTACTTTGGTTAGAAATAGATCATTGATTCCACTTGACTATGATGATTGGCATAAAGTACCTATATCTATTAAGAAGAACTTGATCGAGACGATTAAAGTGATAATGTAAACCATCATGTTCATGGAAGTGTTACTTTATATACATTATTTGTTAATATTTATTATTTTAGTACTAACACAATGATTCTAAAATTTAGGAGAAATTCTATGGAGCATTTGACTTTGAGAACGTATCGTGGGATACTTTATCAAAAAGTTAGAGAACTTGGAAAAATAGAGTTAAGAGTAAATACTTTGATCCAAACTCATCAATGGAGGAAAAGTTGCGGAAACGACCTGATACAGATGATGAAAGAGTTCTTCCTGATTAGTGGAAGAATCTTGTTATTCTTTGGAGTAGTGATAAATCTCGGGTAAGATAATAGGGACAATGAACAGAATGATGATCTTAGTAGGGTCGACCTTTATCGCCCAAGACGCTGGGCCACCACATCCCCTGCACTAAAAGCCCAATCCCCATATGAAATGGGAAATCCGTACACGAAACAAGCAGTAACGAATGGGAGACAGACAAGACCCTGCTTAAGCGAGGCGGTACCTAGACCCTGTACAATAGAGAAAACAAGAACCTGGAAGCGGAAGCAAAGTAAAGAATATGAATTTTCAAAAACTTAAAAGCAACAAACATATTAATTCAATCAATAGCAAGTATACGGGTTTAACTGGTCCTAGAAGCCTGTCCCAAAATAATCACAATTAAATCCAGTGCATAAAATAAATACGGGTTCAACTGGCCCTAGAAACCCGTCTCGAAATCCATTCATTCAATCCATAAGCATAAACCGGTACAAAATATTCCTTGAAATAATTATAATCATAATGGAAACATAAAACTTAACAGACCGACACAGAATCGACTGACACTACACACTACCGCCTAGATCGAATTCCAACAACCTGCACCTGCAACTAAAAACATAGGTGGGGCAAGGGTCAGTCTGCTGACTGAGTAAGGGGGTTGAACACACACACACACGATATATAATATAGAGCAGAGCATGTATTAAAACAAAAGAGTATGAATCGGGAATAGGGTTGTAACGCCTCGGCTTTTTCAATCGTATAGCATGACGTATGTGCTTACTAATTTGTATGAATTAATTGTTTATAACTGTTTTATATAATTGATTTTATTATTTAATTGTTAAATATGCGATTAATTGAAATTATGAAATATTTGAATTGGAATTTATACGAATACTTGAACTAGTTGCGCATGTGTGAATTATTTGCATGCCGTTTCTATATGATTTGAAGTCGAAATTTGGTGAAAATTTTATATGTTGGAGATATGTGTGTTATGAACGTGTACATATACTCGTTTTACATTTTTGGATTCGTTTGATTGAGTTTTAAATTTATTTTGAATTGTGGAACCAAATCGGGGGTTAACGAGCAATTAGCGCACCCATGGTTCCGTATGTGATATCTTGAGCTCGGGAATTCGGATTCGAATTTTGTCACCTCTGCTGAGCTGGAATTGACGATTCGGACTCAATGGGACAAGTCTCATATTTTTCTAAATTCGTTTGGACCCCCAAATTTCCCCCGGAATAAACTATCTCGCCTAAAATGACCCCTTCTCACTAAAAAGGCCATAACTCTCTCTCTATAATTAACCAAATTAAGCAAGGTTTAGACCAAAATGACCCTCACTTAAACCTCCATCAGATATCACACCCCTCATTTCATTTCATACTCCAAACTTAGCCAAAAGTCTGCTAAAACTGAGCCCCTCTTTAAAGAACAAGAAAATACTATTTATCTTCTTCCTTGTGAGCTCATAACACCTCCATCTCTTCCCATACTTGAAAGGTAATCCCATGATTGTACTTAGGATCTTTCCCTCTTTCTTTCATTGTGATGGAGACTTGATTGAGTTTTGGGTATATGGTTGAATAGTAAGGGTTTGGAGTCATTTCTTGAGTATGCTTGATTCCTTGTGATTTCTTTGAGCTTGATGCATATTAATTGATCCTAAGGCATCCTATTTCATTTCTACGAACTTTTATTGCATGATAGTTGAGGATTAAATGAGTCACCATTAATGAGGTTTGAAGAAAATGAGCACTTATAACTTCACTCACGTTTTTAATCTTTGGAGCAACTTTAAGGCTTGAATTTGTACGATTTTTGTGTTGTTTTTGTAGCAGCCCAGACGTAGGATACCACATCCCCCGCACTAGGACCCCGACCCGGTCATGAAATAGAAAGTCCATGCCCGAATCCGAATCATAGCGAACGGGAGACCAACTCACACACTAATCCCTGACGGTCCTATACCGTTCCAGGGCTGCCTATCCCATAGCTCCTTGGATCCACAACAGAACAAATCACAACATAACATAAACCAATCTTTCATGGAAATCTCGCTATATAATCAAAACACAACTGTTTTTCCAAAATAGCTTACATATGCCTCAAAAACTGGTTTATATATTTTTATTCCTACGCGATGGAACTTTAAGCCTCATGACCTCCATCCACGCAGGATGCACACAAAATCATAAACATATCATATCCAACACATACGTATCTATAGTAAGGTGTACTCGCATGCAAGGGTAGAAATCAGCATATAAAGGCCATAGGTCGCATAACTATACAAAATCCAAAACCTCACTTGAGAAGCGACGAGATACCAGAACTGACAAGACGAATGCATACTCGACCAGGTTATCTCTGCCTTGGAGATCACTGTACAGAAAAGGAAATGTAGTGTACTCATGAGACAAGACTCAGACATGTACTACGAAGACGCACGATGATGATTATGAGATGACATGGAATAATATGACACGTTCATAGAAATTATAAGAATGGCATGCAAGCGTTCATATGTCCAATTAATGTCCCATGAAATAGTCAAACACACAATTCAAGTACACATGTGGTTCATGAACAGTAGACATACAAGTTACCATATATATATATATATATATATATATATAAGTATATGTACCCAGTCGAGTATATAATTACACTAAATTACGTAAGGTTAATAAATCCTACAGTGATGCTACACTTGTTATCATAGGAGTTCATTTTAAATCCCATCAGAATCAATCTATATTAAAATGAATGGAGTAATAAATAGTTTATACACATTTTATGATATACCACTTACTCAATTACAAATAAATTAAGAGAGTCATGGTTTGGCCTAATTGAATTAATTACCTATTTACTTACACAAGCCTCCATATGCCGTAATACCAAATCTGAGACTAAATTTCATGAGAAACAATATGAATTTATAATTTCATATACGACCCGAGTTCGAAGCTCAGTAATCCAAATTTTCTTTGTTTGTAAACAACCATGTACATTCAATTTCGTAATATTTAACCAAGGCACATTTATGTAAATTCATACCATACACTCACGTGCACAGTGCACAATTCACTCTCTAAATTAACACCACACCACATTAATTGATAAAATATGAAATTTCACAAAACTAACTTAATTAAGCCATAGTGAGAATTACACTTTTAAACAATTATTCAATTATCTATTGCCTGCTTTCTTCAATAACACTCGGTTCATCATGGAATATGGTAGACAATAACAACCTCCCCCAATTATCTCAACAATTAGCACCAATTCTCATTTCCAATTACAAGGTAATTACATAAATACATACAATCGATACCGATTCCGAGATCACTTCCTTACCAACCCATGTATGTCAAAGTATTTATTGTTGCACTTATACTCACAACAGAATATTCGTAAGAACATTTACGTACCATAGAACATGAAATTCATGGTAAATTCTAAATAGTTTAGGAATAAATTGAAATACAAAAATATAACCTTAATTGAAAACACTAATAATTAAATCCATACAAATTGAAGAGGAAACAAGGGAAATTTACAATTGAGAAGAAGCGGGAGTGTTCACAGCGGCTGATGAAAGTGATGAACTGACTTATTTACTGCTGCTGCTTTAAGGCAAGAGGGTGGCACCGACTGGAATGGTGGTTGTCGACTGACGCGGCGGAGCAGAAGTGAGGACTGGATGATGGCGTTGGGGTGGCGCCTAGCAGTGAGATCGATGGTTGGTGAGGCTATCAGGGCTAGTGGAGGTAGCTTCACCCTTGTTCAGATCTGAATGAGGATGGAGAGATCAGAGCGATGGTGGTGGTTTGGGACGAACGCGAGGAGGGGAGAGGGAGAGACCTGATGGTGATGCCTGGCTGAAGGGGCGGCGATCTGGTGTCGCCAAGGAAGAGCTATTGTCGGCGAGTGAAGGTGGTGGTGTTGAACGAGAGAAGGGTTGGTGGTTGAGGGTGGCCATCTTCCTTGTGACGAATGGCGAGGTGTGCAACGGAGGTGATGGTGAAGGGTCGCGGACAGATCCGCTGCTGCTGGTGGAGCAAAGGCCGGCGAATCGGTGGTGGCGAACTTGTCTTGGCGGTGGAGGGTGGCGCGGTGATGGAGACTGAGTCGCATTGGTGGTTCGTGGAGAATGGTTGCACCGCTGCAATCTGCTGACATCGAAAGGGGCAGAAGAACGGGGTGGAGAGATAGAGGAGGGTGGTGATGGTGGTGTTAGGGAAGGTAGCGGCGGCAGATTCGCTGGTGGTTGGAAATGCCAGCGCCGCTGATGCTTGTTGAAGACGAAGATGAAAGAAATGGAGGAATGAATGGCAACACTAGGGTTTCGGGGTATGAAGAGACCATTTCTTCCAAAATTGCAAATAAGCCCCTCGAGAGTTCAAGTAGTGCGATTGAGTGCCAAAATTTAATTAGGGTTCAAATAGATCCAATTAGAGATTTAGAATTTATAAAAGTTCCCTAAAGATTTAAAGTGGTGTCCAATTAAGTCCAATTGAATTTCTCATAATTAGAAATAAATCCCCAGTTTTAATTAATTTCAAATCAGCCCTCATAATTTAAGTTAAAGAGTAAATAGGTATTAAACACATATTTCAATTAAGTCCACATATTTTTATAAGGTTGCAATCGAGTCAATCAAACTATTTAAACATAAATAAGGCAATTCAAGCACATGCAGAGTTAAATAAATAACAATCTAATCGCATGAAAACGACATCGTATCTTGCTCCGAAAATGCGGGGTGTTATAGTTTTTATTTCCTAAATGTGCCTTGATTCTTTGAATATGAATTGGTTGGAGAACTATGGAGTTACAGTCCTGTTTCGTTGTGTTTTTGCTGCTGGAAATGGGAGTCGCGGCCTCGATCGCACCAAGAACAAACTTTGTAGCAACCGCGACCTTGTTTTGCATATGTTTCGAATAGGTCGCGCTTGCGACCTATTTTGGCTCATTTTTGGTCACCCCCGCGACCCCATTTTAGCCATGTTTCAAGTTTGGGGTGAAAATTCTGAAAATTTGATTTAATTGAGGTAGCGGCCGCTACCATTTCATGAAGTCACGACCCTCTCACAAGCGTTCATGAAATTCATTTTTCAAACATGTATTGCATGGTTTCCTTGGCTTGTTTCCAATTCATATATTTTACTGATATGTCATATAACATGTTATCTTGTGTGTTGTGAATTTTCATGAATTTTAGACGAATATTTTCCGAGTTCTGAACGAACATGCCTTCGTTACTCCTAAATGTGCATGCATGCTTGGATGCTTAGTTGGTGAGCCTTAGATGACAACTTGTACCTTCTTTCCTGATCCATATTGATTCTATATACGTTAAAGCACGTTCTAACTTGATTATTTGAAAATTATGGATTGGATTGTTATATTTTGGTAGAACAACGGGTGAATGTGAATTCAAGTGGCTTAAATGCTAACATGTGAAGCGTTATATGATTTTCTTGCATTCTTTCCTAGACTTGAATGATTCTTCTGGATCCTAAGTTGGTAATATATGATGCTAACATGCTATATATCTTGTTATATGTTTTATTATGAATTTAAAATGTAATTTCGATACATATTTACGTGATATATGATAAGGTTTGTCTTTATACTTCCATAACGTGCATGCATGCTTTGGTGCTTCGTTCGGGAACCCTAATTGATAATTTCTACCTTCTCTTATAATTCATCTGAATTACTTAAATGTTAAAGTATGTGTTGTGATTGTTTTATGGAATCTATGAATTGATTCGTTATGGGATATGAAAGATATGAAACACATGAATATGAACCCCCATGTATTGAACGTTTTGAATGAATTACTCAATTATATGATATTGTAACATGATTTATACCTTTTATGCATCTCACATCATGTGCATAACATGTCATGCGTCACATATGGTTCATTTGGGGTCTTGAGTCTCACGAGATCACTATATTGTCTTTTGTACAGTTTTCTCCAGGGAGGAGATGCCGGGTTCATAGGACACTTTTGAGTCCTCTCGTTTTCTTCTTTGGTATTGGTCGGTAAGGTGTAACAGGTGGGTTTCTCTACTATTTAGTTAAATGACCCTATATACTCCCAATGTGTAAAGATTTCGGCCAAACTTATTATATGTATATAGAGTCGTTTTCAAGAGTCAATGATTTCAACATAAAACCTTTCTTTTATGAACCCTACCGAATGTTTTGGCGAGAAAGAAAGAATGAATGCATAGAATGGGGCCCAGGGACTTAGTGTGAGTGGCTATCCGGGGAGGCATGGGCCGACTGATCCCTTACGCTAGTTCTAGCCAAATTACATCGTAACCGGACCTCGTTAGGAGTTAGCGAGGAATGGACGCTGAGCGCCTTTGGGGAACTTATGAACCCCCTTTGGTCAATGAAGGACGTGACTGGGTCTTGCTAACCCGTCCACCGCCCGGAGAAAAAAGGTGTAAATGATCATGAATGGGCACAAAGAATGTAATGCATGAAAAGAAAGAATCAATGCATGTTTAATGAATTACACAGGGTATTGGTTGGAGATAATGTACGCCCACTCGCTGGGCCACAAAAGACCTAATGGAAATTAGTTGTTATAATCCCTTATGATGATTTCTTTATCTCACCCACTTGGGGAAATGTTTTGAAAACCTCATTTGGGATTATAACTCGCATGTGAATGTTTAAATATTGTCTTATATTATGTTTATGCCCGTTTTATACCTACCAGTCTCCTATAGACTGAACCAGGATTGTTTTCTGTTCTTTTGCAGGTTTGGTGTGCTAGGCGGGAGTTCGAGTCTGTCGAGTCTTGTGGTCTAGTCCTTGTCACACCATTACATTTGGTACATTGATTTAAATTCCATAAATGGTATTGATATATGTTGTTACTTCGGGATAGGCTTCTAGGGATAGAGCGACCCGTGAATGTATGATTTATGTTTATGTTTGAATTTCGGGACTAAGTATTTATGTTAGTTGAACCCATCTCTATGATTGTTATAATTTTTGAATATGTTCCGCTTCCCCAATTGCATTTATCTTCTTGGAATTGTTTAATTGGTTTCGAAGGTTTAGTTCCCGCCTATCAAGTGAGTGAGTGAGTCCCCGTTCGCTCTGATTTGACACGTGTACGGATTTCCCATTTCATATACGGGTGAGGTCTGAGTGCGGGGGATGTGGCGCCTTCCGTTTTGGGTGCTACATCCTTAGGTGGTATCAGAGCCCTAGGTTACAAAACCGGGGTTCGCGTGTCGTGATTGAGTCAGTTTAGGTCATACGACATAGGAACTAATTGTCAACATGTGCATTGCATTGATTCTTGACCTTAATTGATGGTGCTTGACGTAAGATGTTGAAATTTTATATATTGAAACTTGCCTTACTTCAAAATTTTCGATTATGTATTGCATTTTGCTTTAAAAACGTGCTTTATAATTACGTGCCATCAACATACATTAATCCACATGCATCTATATTTGAGTTGAATATTTGGTTAGAGGTTGTTGTGATGCTAACAAATCTACCATCCACCTCAACTACAAGTTTCTTCCACTAACCAACGAAAGGAGTGTGGAGTGAATGAGATTTGGAGGTTGGGTGTTGCATCTTCAGGGCTTACAAAATGCTACATTCCATTATTCGGCATCATGAGCGAAGATCTTGATTATGGAAGAAGTTCGTCAATTTCATCCTCTCAACCATACTTGAAGGTTATCAATATAGAAGCGTCGTGGGGACTTGAAACATCAATTCATAAGATACGTGTGGCATCGGGATGAGCGGGGATTCATATCCATCCGAGTATGAAGATATTCAACGCAGGATAGAATCATCCAAAGTTCACCACCGAGACCTCGAAGATTGTAGGAGATGATTGAAATGGAAAGTTAAAGTGAGAAGTTCGAGGGTAATTACTAGTTCGGGAATTGTTATAGAAGATGCTAGAAATTCTCCGAAATGTATGGAATGGAGAGACACCAACCTCGAAGATTTACAATGGAACCTTGTAAGCGAGTATAATCAATATACCAACTATCATGCATCAACAAGTAGAGACATAAAACGGAGGAACGAAGAGAAGTTAGAAGAATTAGAGCTATATCAACTTCTCGGGACTTCCATGCACGTGTTGATACAAGGAAGAGAAGAGTATAAGGATGGGGAATCATTGTTGATGACAGAGTCATATTCAACCATACAACTTATGCTTGCCACGTTGAGATCTAGGATAAGATATGGTGCTAACGTTACTACTACTACTATGGTGACAGGTTCAATGCATTCATAGCGCATGCATCATACATTGTATCTACTTATTTAAATTCTTACTTTGTGCGTTTTATTATCGTAATTAATGATTACATGTTGCATCTTCCTTGTTGAAAATATGTGTTACATGCATTGAACATCCTAACCCCAAATATGCATTGGTTGAGTGTTTACTTGTTAGGATACTTTCTTCGTTTAATGCTTCAACCATTAATTCAACCGAAGCTTTATCGAATCGGAGCAGAAAGGATATTTTGGGTAATAGGATTAAAATGGAGGTGAAAATCAAATTCTAGAGATTAAGGGTTGGAATTGACTCTGAGCCATTCGGATCAAACGGGAAAAGAGAATACCATTTTGGATTTCAAGAAAATTAAAAGAGAATTAAGGGAGTAATGGACAAGGGATGTTATTCCAAATTCATCAACTCAAGATAAATGTGGGTAATGTACTGACCCGTTTTCTATCTAGGGTTACTCGGTCAAAGGAGATTAGGAATTTCGATGATAAGATCAAGGATAGAGATCGATTTGAGAAAGCGAAATTCTTAAGGGGGAGAGCGGGACGGAGGGACAAATCTAAGTATAAGGTTGCGCTCAGAGAAGTATTTAGTAGGAATAGCGGGAATGCAAGGCTTGGTAGGCATGAAGGTTTTGATGAAGGTGAAAGGAAAAGCACAACGCAATTCATCGAATTAACATCTTCCACGTGGAGATAAGTTTTTCTGAGAAAACACCAAGACATATGCTACTGTCGGTATCTTGTTAGGAGAAACATACAAGCTCAATCTCCCAAGTTCAAAATGATTAGTTCTTTGTACAACTGTGTCTTGGGTTCTGGGGATGATGGAATTATGAAGGAGCTTCTGCTAGACTTTGAGGTCAATTCTGAGAAAAGGAAGTTCAATCAGATCATCATGTTTCGTGATGGGGTCCGTGGAAGCTATTTCAACTAAGTATGGAAGGGGTTCAAACCACACAACAAAATAAAATCCTACTAAATTATTAGTCGGTTTCCATGATGTGACTTAAAAGGAATTTGAGAAGAAAGGAATCCGAAAGAAGTGACTTGGGAAGGACTTGAACTGAACCTCAAGAATTATTAAGGAAGTTTTCTTCTCGATTAGTCATGGAGTGGGCTAGAATGGAATGCATGTTTAAAGGCTCCAAGAGGATGAAAGGATAAAGAAAAGATCCCCGAAGAGATTGATTCAAAATCTTGGGAACCGGTGATCACAACTGGATTTGGAAAGAATTCATTAAGAAGGTTGTGATCGTTAATCAGAAAGGTTATTCGAATTCCAAGAGTTTCACCAAATTATGGAAGGAGACATGAACCATAAAGGAGACTGATTTTGATTTTGAAGATGTAGGATAAAACCCGTTCTGGAAGGTTAAGTTGTTTGGATTAGGGTCAAATGAATAAACGAGACATGGAGGAAAGAAGAAGGGGTAAGACTCTGAGTGGAATCAAGAAAAGGATGAATCAAGGGTCTTACCATCTTCTCATGTGGACACATTGAAGATATTAAAGGCAAGCCAAGAATCGAACTAGCTTTTGGATTCAGACCATACCTTGGGACCATGAAAGCCTTAGCTTCAAATTCGTTTCCACGGTGAACGGTACATCAAACATTTATGGCATATCCATAGACGCATTGTTAATTCAAATAATTTTGATAAATATGTGCTTTAATCTCCTGTTGTGTTAATCAATTTTATATGATCGATGCTTGATCTGATTGATAGCCCTTATATGACTCACGTGATGATTAGTTACCATAATTGATGTGTTGATGCCTTCTTCGTGGTGTTTGTTCTGTAGTGTGTTGTAATTTATGCCTTGTGTGGTTCCCTTCTCGTTGTTTGTGAGAGACGGGGTTCTCTCGTTGCATGTAAGAGACAGGGATTCTCTTATTGCTCGGGAGACGGGGTTCTCTCTCGCTTTGTTGTTTGTGAGAGACGGGGCGCTCTCTTTGTTTGCGAGGGACGGGGTTCTCTCCTTTTTTCTTGTGAGAGACGGGGCTCTCTCACGGTTTGTTTCCGGGGGTACAGTGAATCCGAGTACGGATTCTTTTATGGGGGAGAGGTTGTAACGCCCCGGCCTTTTCAATCGTATAGCATGACGTATGTGGTTACTAATTTGTGCTAATTAATTGTTTATAAGTGTTTTATATAATTGATTTTATTATTTAATTATTAAATATGCGATTAATGGAAATATATGAAATATTTGAATTGGAATTTATACGAATACTTGAACTAGTTGCGCATGTGTAAATTGTTTGCGTGTCGTTTCTATATGATTTGAAGTTGAAATTTCGTGAAATTTTATATGTTGGAGATATGTGTGTTATGAACGTGTACATATACTCGTTTTACATTTTTGGATTCGTTTGATTGAGTTTTAAATTTATTTTGAATTGTGGAACCCAATTGGGGTTAATAGCAGTTAACGCACCCTTGGTTCCGTATGTGATATCTTGAGCTCGGAAATTCGAATTCGAATTCTGTTACATCTGCTGAGCTTGAATCGACGATTCGGACTCAATAGGACAAGTCTCGTATTTTTCTAAACTCGTTTGGACCCCCGAATTTCACCCGAAATAAACTATCTCGCCTAAAATTACCCCTTCTCACTAAAAAGGCCATAACTCTCTGTATAATTAACCAAATTAAGCAAGGTTTGGACCAAAATGACCTCACTTGAACCTCCATTAGATATCACACCTGTCATTTCATTTCATATTCCAAACTTAGCCAAAAGTCTGCTGAAACCGTATCCCTCTTTGGAGAACAAGAAAATACTATTCATCTTCTTCCTTGTGAGCTCGTTACATCTCCATCTCTTCCCATACTTGAAAGGTAAGCCCATGATTGTGATTAGGATCTTTTTCTCTTTCTTTTCAGCACTTAAATGCTCATTGTGATGAAGACTTGATTGAGTTTTGGGTATATGGTTGAATTGTGAGGTTTGGAGTCATTTCTTGAGTATGCTTGATTCCTTGTGATTTCTTTGAGCTTGATGCATATTAATTGATCCTAAGACATCCTATTTCATTTCTATGAACTTGTATTGCATGGTGGTTGAGGATTAAATGAGTTATCATTGATGAGGTTTGAAGAAAATGAGTACTTATACCTTCACTCACATTTTTAATCTTTGGAGCAACTTTGAGGCTTGAATTTGTACGGTTTTTGTGTTGTTTTTATTCCCTAAATGTGCCTTGATGCTTTGAATATGAATTGGTTGGAGAACTATGGAGTTACAGTCCTGTTTCGTTGTGTTTTTGCTACTGGAAATGGGAGTCGCGGCCACGATCGCACCAAGAAAAAACTTGGTAGCGACCGCGACCTTGTTCTGCATATGTTTCGAATAGGTCACGCCCGTGACCTATTTTAGCTCATATTTGGTCGCCCCCACAACCCAATTTTAGCCATGTTTCAAGTTTGGGGTAAAAATTCTAAAACTTTGATTTAATTGAGGTAGCGGCCCTTACCATTTCATGAAGGAAATGGGTCGCGGCCGCAACCCTCTCACACGCATTCACGAAATTCATTTTTCAAACATGTTTTGCATGGTTTCCTTGGCTTGTTTCTGGTTCATACACTTCATTGACATGTCCTATAACATGTTATCTTGTGTGTTGTGAATTTTCATGAATTTGAGATGAATATTTTCCGAGTTAACATGATATATATCATGTTATATGTTTTATTATGAATTTAAAATGTAATTTCGATACATATTTACGTGATATATGACAAGGTTTGTCTTTATACTTCCATAACATGCATGCATGCTTTGGTGTTTCATTCGGGAATCCTAACTGATAATTTCTACCTTCTCTTATGATTCACCCGAATTATTTAAATTTTAAAGTATGTGTTGTGATTGTTATATGGAATCTATGAATTGATTCGTTATGGGATATGAAAGATATGAAACGCACGAATATGAAACCCCTATGTATTGAACGTTTTGAATGAATTACTCGATTATATGATATTGTAACATGATTTATACCTTTTATGCATCTCACATCATGTGCATAACAGGCCGTGCATCATACATGGTTCATTTGGCGTCTTGAGTCTCATGAGTTCACTATATTGTCTTTTGTACAGTTTTCTCCAGGGCGGAGATGCCGGGTTCATAGGACACTTTCGAGTCCTCTCATTTTCTTCTTTGGTATTGGTCGGTAAGGTGTAACAGGTAGGTTTCTCAACTATTTAGTTAAATGACCCTATATACTCCCAATGTATAAAGATTTCAGCCAAACTTATTTTATGTATATAGAGTCGTTTTCAAGAGTCAATGATTTCAACCTAAAGCCTTTCTTTTATGAACCCTACCGAATGTTTTGGCGAGAAAGAATGAATGAATGCACAGAATGGGGCCCAAGGACTTAGTGTGAGTAGCTATCCGGGGAGGCATGGGCCGATGGTGATCCCTTACGCTAGTTCCTACAAATTACAGTGTAACCTGACCTCGTTAGGAGTTAGCGAGGAATGGACGCTGAGCGCCTTTGGGGAACTCATGAACCCCTTTTGGTCAATGAAGGAGGTGGTCTGTAGCACCCGAGCGCGAGGCACCACATCCTCCGCACCGAGACCCGACCCGAATATGAAATGGACAATCCATACCCGAGCTAAATCCTAGCGAACGGGGATAAACACATACGCTATGATAGGCGGGACAAACCCTTGAACCATAAATTTAGAGTAAACATTAACGTGGAAGCAATAACTGATCATAATATATACAATGAGCATTCAAGCTCCCAAAAATGTCATAACATCGTTCACATGCCATCATGGCCAAAACATCTACGCTCTACATCAATATTCATATACAACAATCAAATGTAAGAGTATGCAAGTGTAAGACCGAAATACAAGAGCTAAAAGCGAATGCAAGACCTATGACTCGAATTCCCGCCTAGCTCCCGACACCTGCATAAAATAACTGAAAACCAAATGGGTTCAGTTCAAAAGGGACTGGGGGGGTAAAAAAACAGGGCATAAATATAATATACGACGGTATTTAAACAGTCACATGCAAGCTATAATCCCAAGTGAGGTTTTTAGAGAATTTCCCAAGTGGGCGAAATAGAGAAATCATCAAAAGGGATTATAACCATTCATTTACATTAAATAATTATTAGCCCGGCGAGTGGGCGTGCATTATCTCCAACCAACACCTTGTGTAGTTCATTAAACATTCATTCTTTCTTTCTTTTCATGCATAACATTCTTTCGTACACATTCATTAACATTTACACCTTCTCCCTCCGGGTTGGTGGTGGGTTTGCAAGGCCCGACCACCCATTCATTGACCAAAAGGGGTTACATGACTCCCCTAGTGGCACTCAGCGTCCATTCCTCGCTAACTCCTAACGAGGTCCGGTTACACCGTTCATTGGTGGGACTAGTGTGAGGGTTCACCATCAGCCCATGCCTCCTCGGATCATCACTCACACCAAGTCCCTGGGCCCCATTCTGTGCATAACATTCATTTTTTTCTTGCCAAAACATTTGGTAGGTTCATAAAAGAAAGGCTTTACTTTTAAAATCATTGACCCTTGAAAACGACTCTATATACATATATATACTTTTGGCTAAAATCTGTTCACATTGGAAGTATATAGGGCCATTTAACTAAATAGTAGAGAGACCCACCTTAAAGAACACAAGAGCCACACTGACCGGCCTCGTCTCCAACGGAATCAAAATCTGCGCAAGAAAGGTGAAGTGAGACTCCATTTGACCAATTAAGACGCTCGGCGATGCCATGATCATGATATGAATGTATAAAAGAATATATTATGTAATGAACACGTTCATGTGCACAATTAATATATTTAAATCATATAAACGAGCCTTTCATTCGACATTAGAAACGTTCATATTCATTCAAGTCATAAATTCACATTTTCAATCAAATACCGGATTTTGGGAAAGAAGGGTTCTAACCATGAGAAGATCAATACCGGATTTAGGAAAGACTTTGAGAAGGAACTACGGTTTCAAGACACAACCTTTTTCTTATGTACTTCTACAAGAATTTCGGGAGAAAACGAGAACAAGACCAAGAGATCACTTAAGAGATGAAGTTTAAATTAGAGAAATTATCAAGGATTAATCAAAGTCCCAAGAATTCAAATACTTTGGAAAAATCAAACCAATGAAGAGTGGAGAATTGGATTAGAGTTATTTGAGCTAAACAACAACCGTGGGATAAAGATCAGGGTGATATTCGAAGCTCGAGAGACGTTGGGAATTTCAGAACTTAACCGTGAATAAGGAACTTTGGAGTTGATCAAATCATCATAAAGATAAGATTCCAACGCTTTGGTGCACGGTACATTAAAAATACATATCACGTGCATCATCCATCTTTTGTTCTGCTTTGCTTTGGGTGTGTGTATTGTTGTTGTGAGTTGTTGGTTACCCTTTTGGGGTGACTTGAGAGAGCGAGTGTTGTTGTCTTGCGGTAAGTTAAGGTTCGTGCTTTGCAATGGTCTTCTCAACGAGTTTTCTAGAGCTTGCAGTTGAGGTGAGCAACGTTCGAATGTCAACTTCGAACCACGGGTTGAAGGCCCTTTTGGGTTGGAGAGTGAGTGGTGTGAGTTCTTTAACAACTCCACTCGTGGTCCTGAATTGTGGGTTGGTTTGGACGAATTCAAATGGTGGGAGTTGAATCACTTGTGAGCCTCCTATCGTGCGAGAAGTATGAACTACTCCTAGTCGGGATCGAGTTCATGTGAAGCTTGAAGTGAGCGATCGAACCCCCTTCGTGCTTGGAAGACCTTTCTCGGGCTAACCCTTGTCGGAGTGTCGCGAGCCTCGAACTTGGGTGAATACGGGAGAGTTGCTCGTAGTTTTGTTACGAGCGGTAGAACCTGGGGACCAGGTTCTCTTAAGGGGGGGAGATTGTGACGCCCCGTCTCTTCGGCATTCCAGGTACGGCATCCCGGGAGGGTTTAATTCATTATTTTGTGAATTATGTGATTTAGCTTGCTTACGTGTCAACGTGAGATTTATTTTAATTACGTGTGCTCTATAATTTAATTAAATGTCTTGGACTCAATTGTCCAATATTTGTAATTTAGGGACCTAATTATAATTAGGACGTTTGAGCCTTCGTGGCTATTTGAGCTCGGGAATTCGAATTCAAATTCCGACCCTATCGTTGAGTTCGTTTCGATGATTCGGATTCAATGAATTAACCTTTTAATTTATAAAGCCATCTGATAGCCCTACCATTTTAAATCCGATCCGTTTGGATCGGATTCCGTTTGACCCTACCCGTTTTAACCGACCCGTTTGACCAGCCCCAAAAGGGGCCAGCCTTTCCTTCCCTCTCCACTCTCACGATCAGCACAAGGCAAGGAAGAGAGGTGAAAATATTTTCCCCATTTTGGCCATCAAGCCTTGAGCTCGGGTTTGGGATATCCAACCGTCCGATCAACGACTCAAGGTAAGATTTGTGACCCTCTCGTTACGTGCTTTAATTTAATCTCTCTTTCGTGCCTTGGATATGTGTCTACGTGCCTTGTTGAGGAAAATGATGAATATTTCCGGGTTGGGAGTTTGGCTTGATTAAGCTCGTTTCGTGAGCTCTTAAGTGTAAATTTATGTTCTATATGTTATATATGCTTTATTGTGTTAATTTTGCATGATTTTATTGCTGGTTGTGGCTGTGCGTGGGTGGTGGTGTTGGCTCCCGACGCCATTGCTGCTTCTGCTCTGTTTTTTCGAGCTGGATGGTCCGGAAAGGCCGTTCCCGTTTCCGGGCAGCGCTCGTGGGAACGGCCGTTCCCGTTTTGCCTTGTGTCTGGGAATGGCCCCTCCCGTGGTCCAGTAGGTTGGTTTTGAGCTTTTATGCTTTTAATTGATTTCTTTTGCCGCTTATTGATTTATATCTTAATTGTATTGCATGTTTCCATATGAATTCGCATTATATGCTATGTTAGGTGCATGAATTATAATTTAATATTAAAGATTGAGTATTTTATGCATGATAGTTGTGTCATTTTCGTCCCAAACCTTGGTATGCTTCTTTAGTTGCGTAAAATGTATTTGGGGTGCAATTATATGATTTTTAATGAATGATTTATGAATGTATACATGATCCATGACTTCATGTCAATCATAAGCATATGCCGTGCGTCTATGTGATTCATTATTGAGTCTGAGTCCTGTTTTCGTATTCAGTTTGTTCAGGTACACCCGGGGTGGTGTTTTGTTGGCCGTGTTGATTCCGGGGGGATCAGTGGTTGTGTCTTCGGCCTCTTCGGTGTCAGGTGAGGTTAGGATATAGTTAAACCTTAATGCCATGTGCTCGGTTTTGATTGCATGTGATTTAATAAGCCTTATATGTATATAAATAAGTGTGAAATATGTATTTGTTGAATATGCCTCGAGTTTGCAAGTATGTTAAGCAATGTACGAGCCTATGTATGCTTGATTTGGAATGCTTTGTTATGTTTTGCCACGTGAAGCTATGTTTCTAACCGTATACTTCTCATGAGCCGTGTTGGGCAAGGACCGAGTTGATTGAAACAGAAAGTGGTATGCGTATGTATATGTATATAAGTTATGTCTGTCTGTCTCTGTTGTAGCGGGTTATGATATGTTATGTTTATGATGGGCCCGGAGCTATGGGTAAGGAGCCCTCGGGACGGTATTGGGCTGTCGAGGTAAAGCCTGTGCATAGTCTCCACACTTAAGGATCAACCCGGAACGCACCAGGAGGTTGGTTGGGGGATGGAGTCCTCGAGCGTGAGATTCATGTACTCACGACCCACACATATATGAATGGATGGTTTGGGCGTATACACCCTTCCATCACCGGAGTTGAGGTTAATATGATATGCTATGTCTGTAAGTTTTCTGTTTTGATTCTGTTGTGCTATGTTATGAGGAGATTGGGGGAGTCGGAGCTCGTACCCGCCGAGTTCCATATGATATGTATGTTATCTTATGGTTTATGAAACGGGGATAGATTCTAACTATAATTAAAAGTGAGTTTTATAAGGTAAGCTAAGTTTTGAATATGTTAAGATTTAATAGGCTTTGCTAAGTTTGCTCGGTAAGTTAAAATTGGTTAATTTGCTTTTGCTAACTAAGACTATATGTATATATATCACGGGAAATAATTTAGTATGCAAAAACTATCCCCGCGTTCATGAACATTATGAGTTTGATACGTGTTTTGCTCTTATATATATAGTGTGAGTGCGTTAACCCCTCACTCAGTCGAGTTAAGACTGACCCCTCCCCTTTTACCTTTTTAGTTTGCAGGTTCTGCTTGGAGTTCGTGCTAGGCGGAGTGTGTCAGTCCTTTGCAGTTTTCTTTCGAGTCCTTGTCTAGTAGGTGGTCTTGCATTTGCATTTCTTTCATTTGGCTTATGTATAAGATATGTTTGTATGTGATATTTGGAATTTATATATGAAGTGCTATGTATATTTCGGGACAGGTTAGGACAGGTTGCTCGGTTTAGTTGAACCCGTTGGATTTATGATTAATGTTTGATATTCGGGATTAGGTATTTATGCTAGTTGAACCCGTTAACTGCTTATGAATGTTTTGATTATTGCATGGCTTGTTTCGCTTCCACATTCTTGTTGTGGTTTGAGTGTTGCTCTCTGGGTCTAAGTTCCGCCTAGCCTAGGTGTGAGTTTGTCAGTCTCCCGTTCGCCACTGTTTGGTTCATGTACGGACTCTCCATTTCGTATGTGGATCGGACTTTTGTGCGGGGGATGTGGTGACCCACCGTGCGGGTACTACATCCTTAAGTGGTATCAGAGCCCCAGGTTGGAAAACCGGGGTTCAGTGTCAGGTCGTGTCTGTCTAAGTCGAACGGCATAGGACAATTTGATTATGTGTGCATTTGCATCATGATTTGATAAGCTATGTATTTGAAATTTCAATACTTTATTGATTTCATATTACGTAAGACATTGCATTTCTTCGATGATCTACTTGATTTACTACGTGACATGAGCACTTGCTAATTGACACGCATATATATTATAGTTGTTGAGTTTTTCAGGGTACCAGTGAGTCAGCAACCCTGTGGTCAATTCTACTCAACCAAATTTGTGATATCAAGAACCATCTCTAACCAAAGTATTAGCAATGAATCTGATGGCAATGTTGTACCAGGAATTTATAGCATTCAAGCATCCCCAATTTCGAGAAGGAAATGATGTAAAGGCTGAAGAGTGGCTTTCAGAGATAGAGGGTATCTTCGAAATATGGCCACGTAACTCTCAGGACATGGCTCTCTTTGCTACATTTCTTTTACCAGGACAAGCAAGACAATGGTGGAGAAGGGTGGCTCAACAACTAGAAACGACAAACGAAGTATTGACTTGGGAAGTGTTTGTCCAAGAATTTCGAAGAAGGTTTGCACCAGCTATTCTACAAGAGCGGAGACTTGAAGAATTTCTCACCTTGAAGCAAGGAGATAGGACCGTTATGGAGTATATAGAGGAATTTGAGAAATTGGGCATATATGTGCCTCACATTACGGGTAATGAACAAATGAAGGCCAAATACTTCATGGAAGGTCTTCGGGATGAATTCAAGGAAGCCCTAATTGCAAAGGATACGACTACATGGGATAAAGCAACGAAGAAAGTGTAACAGCCCAAAACAGGGCCTGGATGAAAATGGTAAACTAAGGGCATTGGTAAAGCGTTTATAGACCGTGATCCAACTTTATAAACCTTCATGCATTGCATTCTTACATGAACTTTGTGCTCATATGTGATCTGACATGTTTTAAGGGGGAATTCTTGACCTTCGATACAGTTTACTATTCATTTTCCAAGCCTATATTACCCAATGCTTCAATGGAACCCTAGAGGTTCATATCACATGTTTTCCTATCCTTTGAACTTGTTTTCCAAGCTCTGGAAACCTTCCTTGAACCATAAGGGCATTTTGGGAACGAGTTAACTGCACCAAACCCCCTGTGTTAGCATCAATTTGCAGAAAAAACCCTCAGTTATGAATATTAGCTACAAAAACCCTGCGTTAATTTAAAGTTTGCAGACCGCCCCTCCATCCCATTTGGTCAAATATAAAATGTGATAAACCTAAAATACCCCTACTTTACATATTAAAATAATATTTAAAATATACATATTATATATATTAAGAATACAAATCTTATAATTACATTATTATTAAATATACATATTATATTAAAAAATATATAAATATTAAAAATCACTTTTTATATTTTTGAATATATATAAAAAATACATATAAATGAAATATTATTATTTTAATTAATAAATAAAAATATATATAGATATTATCTATATATTTCTAATTTAAAACATATATTGTTTATATATGCGTATATAATTAATTATATGTATATATACTACAATGATACATATAATATATATACATAATACAATATATAATATTTTATATTTATATAATATATATTATATACAATTACACTATTCATATAATACGTATTAAAAATAAAAATATATAATTACACTATTTTTAAAAAATAAATATTATATTAATAATATACATTTATATATTAAAATCACTTTTTAATATTATCAAAAATATATATTAAAATTTATACATACGAATTAATATGAATAATTATTATTTTTAAAAGCACTATTTATAAATAAAAATATACATAAATATACTTACATGTTTCTGATTAAAAATTATATTATTTATACATACATATAAATTAATTATACATATATACTATATATACACAATATATATCTAATATAATTTTATATAAATATTATATACAATATATATCTAATATAATGTTATATACATATTATATCAAAATTGTATTATATCTAATATGTTTATACAATTACTTTTACTTATACATATATATTAAATAAATATATACATAATACAATATACATATTATATTATATATATATATATATATATATATATATATAATGTATTTTTATTATTATATATTAAATAAATATAAAAACATCCCACCCACCCCATCTTCTTCCCCAAGATGGGAAAACCTGCGACAAAACACAGCCACCGCCACCCTCGGTGTTTTGTCCGCAGAACCACCATCTCCTTACCACCCCCACGCCCCACCCTTCTTCTCCTTCCTCCTTCCCCGACAAAACATAGCCGCCGCCGCCCTCCTCCCTCCTTCTCCATCCCAGCCATTGAACCGCCGCCGCCGCCGCCGCCGCCGCCGCTTCTCTTCTCCTTCCCACCCCGCCGGTGCCGCCCCTTTCGTTCTCCTTCCCCATCCTCCTGCCCTCCACGGCCCGCCCTTCTCCTTCTCCTTCCGCCACCTGCGCGCCTTCCCCTTCCTCTCCTTCCTTCTTCCCCTGCCGCCGCCCCGCCGCCACCGGAATCTGGTTTCCGAGTAAGTCATCAACGAGATCTGGTTTCCCCGATGAAGACGGAGATGTCGTCTTCTCCGATGAAGGCAGATTCGGTGGCCACCGCCGCGAAAGCAGATCGACGTCCATGGTGTTTCTTTTCTTTTCTTTTTCTTTTTTTAATTTTTTATAATTATGTTTATATTATATAAATGAAATTATATATATATAATAGTTTTATATTAATATGTACACACACATATATTATCAAGGGCATTATAGACATTTCACTCGAAAAAACACAGCCATACACGCAGTCAACGCGCGTGTAGTACAAACAACGCGCTCAGGGTTTTTCGTGCAAACTTTTAGAAAACATAGGGTTTTTTGAATGATATTCCATATGTCGGGGTTTTTTCTGCTCTTTTCAGCTAACACAGGGTAGTTTCGTGCATTTTTCTCTTTTGGGAACTTACCGACCAAAGTTACTATTCATCTAAAAATGAGCTTTTGATTCTGATATCTTTCCTACCCAAGTTTACAGTCAAATCGATCCTTGAGTTGAGATGAATCTATTGAAATCATTCTTGACTTGAAACTCTATTCCGAACTTCGTTTTATTGAAAATGTTTACGAAAACCCTAGTTCACTATTCCTTCTACGAACGGTTTTCATTCGGAAAATGTTTTCTTTTCGGATTTGCATTACTCGAGCTATTTCAAGATTTTTGAAATGTTTTACAACTCTTGATTCAAACCCTAGCTCGAAATTTTGAAGCGTACGCTTGTACGTAAGAATTCACTATTCATTCTACGTTTTCAACTTTCTATCGGTAAAACGTTTTATAGTCGATTTTGGATTCAAAACGCTTCTCGATTTATTTCTTGAATATTGGAAACAATCCGGACTTGAAAATCATTCTAGAAAGTCGTTTTTCACTCATGTCGAGTTTCGAGCTCAAAACTTTTATTCATTAAAACTAATGTATCTTTCAAACGGTAAATCCGATTTCGACGTATGAATATGCGTTTCGAAGCTAATTTTTGGCCGGACGGAATGGTTATACTTCCAGACACTCACCTTCACGTTTGGTCAGTGAGAATACCGAAATACCCTCCAGCAGCCCCTATTTTGTTTCATGAATGATGAAGCTTCCAAGAGAAGACATCCACTTTTGCTCTCATACCCTTACCTCAAGTTTATTTCCAATGTGAGGGGCTTCCCAACACCTATAAATAGAGCTCTCATGCCATTCATTTTCCTTGCTCAATGTTGTGTTAACAACTCCCTTTCTTTCTTCCTCCTCCCCCTCTTTGCCGATCCAAGGCCTCCCCCCCTCTAGGTTTGTAGTTTTATTTTATGTTATGTTTTTATGTTATGTTTTAGTTTAGTTTATGTTTTATGTTATGGTATGTTTATATTATGTTTAGGTTGGGTCTTAGGGTCTTCCCTAAGACATATAGGATTTTATTTTATGCATTTATTATATAGTTTTTATGAAATGTTTGTTAGTAGTGAATTATGATTTAATTGTTTAATATATGCTATGAAATGTTATGAATTGCTTTAGTATATGGTATGATCATGTTATGGAGCTATTATATGATGATAATTGATGCATGATTATGATATTTAATTTATGTTCAAGCATGTTATGCAATGGAATAGTAAACTATGATCAATTATATCATAACTTGTTACATGTTACTATATGGTCTCAATTGATGAATGTTACATGATTAATGGTCTTGATATGCTATGACTTATGTCTATGATATGTTATTACATTGTTACAATGTTACATGACTCATATGTTATGACTTGAGCTTATGATATGATATGGATTAATGGAATAGTACTTGATCATATGTTATACACTTTGATAGTGTCACATGTTATAACCTAAGATAGAATAGTGTTTCATAACTTGATGTTATGCTTTAATTAGACCTCTTAACCATAGGTTATGCCTTTAACCTAGATCACAATTACTTATAATAACATGAACTTGAAACTATAGGTTATAATAGAGATCATAATTGAATTAGGGTGTGTGTGTGCATGTCGTGTGTGTGTGAGTGTGCTCGTGTGTGTGCATGAGTGTGTGTTTATTGTGTGGGTTTGACCCGACCCTTTGACCCGACAAGTGAATAGTAACATGGGAATAGTAATTCGTGAATAGTAATCTGGAATAGTAACTGTGAATAGTACTTTTGAATAGTAAAAGTGAATTAAAACTTGTGCTTTCTTAATAGACATTTGCACTTAGGGTTTTCAAACCCGGGGTCTAAAATGTGATTTCAAAATGTGTTTTCTTTTGAGAACTTGTTTCATAACCTTAAGGTTTACGTTTAGGATTCATAATTTGATTAATTCCTAATCGATTATAGTAAGATCATAGTCCCACGTTAATGATAACTCACTTTAAGGATTCCTTTGTGTGTTATCCTTCTCTAATACCTTAAATGGTATTACTCTCTTGTCATTACATGTTCTGTACTTGTTTTATATGTTTATGTGCATCGTGATAGAAGTGTGTCTTAGCTCACCTTAGTACACACTTACAGGAGTTAAGGTTGAGCACTGGAATCCCCAGGGCACTGCATAATCTATCCTACCTACTGTTATTAATAGGTGAGGTGAGGTTATAAATGTTTTCAACTGGAACCATGAATACTTAATGATTCAACCGTTTTGAAACTCTAAGCCTAGCGCTTTACATTCTTGTTTTGAAATACCCTTTATAAGGGATGATTCTTCACAAAACCCAGACCTATCCGTATTCATTGATCAAAGGCACATGTTTTCAAAGTAATGCATCAATGGTTCATGTTTTCAAAGTAATGCATCAATGGTTAATGCATCAATGGTTCATGTTTTCAAAGTATAGCATCAATGGTTCATGTTTTCAAAGTATAGCTTCAATGGTTCAATGTTTTCAAAGTATTGCATCAATGGTTCAATGCATATGTTCAATGGTTCATACATTCGGATTTATTCTGGATGTCATCAATGGTGCAAGCAATCAATGGTTAATGGTATGGGCCCGGCGGTTATGTGTAGAGGTGATGCTCGGGAGGTGAGCGCCAACGACATCACTAATACCGGCCGCCACACTAGGCGATTGATACCGACTTTAATCAGGAGGTTTGGTTAAGTCAGGACAATTGTCGGGAATGGACCGCAAATCTATTCCCAAATCAATGGTTAATGGTCACCTAGGGGTCGCTCCCCGAAGTGAAACTTGGTGGAGGATGGTGCATGTGTGTATGTGTTAGGGTGTTGTTGATCTCGGTCCGACACCCTATTAATGGTCATGTTTTCTGGAGTAAGGATGGAGAAGCCTAGCTTGCGGGCATCAATGTTTTCATAAAGTTGGTTCATATCTTGTAAAGTTGTTCCCTACCCTTATCCCGTTTTATGAAAATCATATGAACCAAATCATAGCATATGTGTGCGCGTGTGACAGCATTCATGAAAGTGTTTTGAAAACTCTCATTACTTATAGCATTGCATCAAAGGGTTTTATCACTTGAAATTATTCTTAAGTTCTTCTTTAAAGCTTTGCATTAAAGGTTTTACCTTATGAACTTCACTTCAAACGTTTACTTTAAGTACTTTCTTTTAAAGTTATCCCTCACTTAGTCACTTTGACTAATACCTCTACCTGTTTTCTGACCTCATGGTTTCAGGTCTTGCAGCCGCAGTCTAGAGGTATCTTGAAGCTCTAGAGTGTTCATTTTGTTGAGTCAGGACTTTACTTTATTAATCTATTTTGTGTCCTGCATATGTTATATGGCTGCATTGATACTTTACCTTATGCTTTTGTATTAATCCTTCTGCTACTTGGATACTGCTGCAATTGTTGTCTTATGCTCCCGTGACAACGTTCAATTGATACAGTAATGTTAATAGTCTCTTCTGCTTAACGATCAGTACTTGCTTGTTTATATGCCATCACGCACATGTTTTGAAAAGTTTTAAAATACTCTGATTTTCCGCTGCATAAGCCACATAGTTAAACACTATTTGTTAATCGTTAATGGATATGCCGTTCGCTGGGGTATTTCTTGAGTGATGGCTCACACCATTACTTGAGGGGTGCTTCAGTGCGGGGGTTGGGGCGCCGCTCTCTACCAGCAAAGTGGGGGCGCTACAGCCTGAAGTGGTATCAGAGCGCCAGGTTAAGTAAGAAGAGACTTGACCTGGATTGCTCACATCATGGAAGATTGTTTGGAGTTACGTGGTTCTATCTTCTGGCATTCATGTCCGTGGTATCTTCTGTATAGCCATGGCGGTTCAGCTACGCTATGATCCTAACCAGCAACAGATAGATGAGGCCTCTTTCGAGCAGTTCGAAGCTTCATGTACTGTGGTTGTTTCTCACCAAGGAGGTACTCACTTCTATATTTGGTGCCGATCAAGGAACAGAGGCAGGACTAGAAGCAATCCGATGGAGGTAATGATGGATCTGATGATGATGAGGCTGATCTAGCAAGGCATGGACATGATTATTTTGGCGAAGGGGATCTATTGCTGTGGTAGAAGATCCCTGAATTCTGGCACCACGGATGACGGATTTCAGACGACATGCAACCACAAGAGGTATTTTGCCCTTGGTTTGGATGAATGGTAAGGCCTGTATGGGACTCAACTCGATGGTATCGGGTCCTCCTTATTTTAAATTTTGTTTAAAAATGTGGCCTAATGTAGAAAATTTTTCCAAACCTTACACGTTTATGACACATTCGGCTTTATGTTGGATATCTGTTTACTGCTTTCCATAACTGTCATTGCATAAGCCTTAGAGTTGCTTCAAGATACCATTAGGACCGTTATAGGATCATGCCATTTCATTTATTGTTATCATACTTGATATGTTATACATGTTCATGAATTGTCAATGGTAATGGATAATGGAATAATGGATCAATGTTGATATGTTGTTCATGCTTATAAGTTGCTCTTGCCTATGTGGTAATGTGATAATGGATTATCGTTGATATTTTGTTGTGGGAATGTGTTATTCTCATGATTATATGTGACTGCGTGGAAATGTGAATACGTGGTTACCAATTATGTGAATCATCCTTACTGTCATGCATTATACACATGTTTAAATGCGTGAAACTTCAGTATCATCATGCCACCAAGAAGAGCACCACGTAATCGCGTACCACCACTGCCACCCCAAAGAGAAGTCACGCCACAACGGGATCTTACACCGCCAAGGGATGTTACGCCACCACCTCCTAGAAGGGAGGAAGTTCCTGATTTAGCTGATGTGTTGCGACAATTCGTGAGGGCTTACAATTCTCCTAATGGGAAAACACTAGAAAAGTTTCTAAGAATGAACCCGCCTAAGTTTTATGGTGAACCCAACGACTTGAAGGCTGAAAATTGGTTAACTAGTCTCCAAAAGATCTTTGAAGCTATGGATATCAACCCTGAAGATCGTGAACGAGTTCAGTATGCTGTATTTCTGAGGGAAGGAGCGGCGTTTAACTGGTGGAGGCATACTCAACACATGTGGACAGAGAACAACGTTGATGGAAACTGGACTGAGTTTGTGAAGGAGTTTCAGCAGAAATACACTCCTCAGGTAACACGTGATGCAAGAGAAGCTGAATTTATGAATTTGGTCCAAGGATCTATGAACGTGATGGAGTACGAAGCTAAGTTTGTTAGGCTGATCAAGTATGCACCCCACATTCTGAGTGATGAACGTCGTAAGACTAAAAGGTTCATTGATGGTCTGAAACCTGAGCTCCGTTGGGCGCTAGCTTCTTTGGATGACGAGACCTACACTAGAGCAGTTGATAGAGCATTGAAGGTCGAGGCAACCCATAAGGATATCCGGATGACCGTTAGTCGTCAAGAGCCTTCTAACCCAAAGACTTTTCAAGGAACAAAGCGACCTGCCGGATCTTCCTTTCAGGGAAACGGGAAGAAACCAATGATGGCACTGCAACAACAACAAAGGGCACCTCAGCAGTATGAAACAACTCAGCCCACTCAAGAGGAGATAGTCTGTGACTACTGTAGCCGTAAAGGACACACTGAGGAAAATTGTCGTAAGAAGAATGGTCAGTGTTATTGGTGTGGTTCCCCTGAGCATATACGAGAACACTGTCCTACTAGGATTAAAAGATTTGGGGTTCAAGACAAGGGTAAAGCGGTGGTGGGTACGACGGGCACACCGGTGGTTAAAGGCAGAGCATATGCAATGGATGGTAATGAGGAGGTTGATCCTTCGTCTGATGTGGAAGGTACTGTGCACATTCTTAACACGCCAGTTAAGGTCTTATATGACCCTGGTGCCATGCATTTATTAATTGCATCTAATTTATGTGCGCAATTATAATTTCCACTTGAATAATTGTCATATAAGATTTGAAGTAAGTTCTCCTTTGGGGACTTACCTCGTTACGGATCAAGTATATAAACGCTGCCCTATATGCATTGGTAATTGCTACTACCCGTCAAATCTCATTGAGTTACCTATGACGAGATATGGAATCATCCTTGGAATGGATTGGTTGTTTAAGTACCATGTTAATTCGGATTGTTACAAGAAGGAAGTCATCTTGGAAGAGTTGAGAAAACAATTGGACGACATTTTGGTGTTCTTAAAGACACCAGAGGAGCACGCCGAGCATATACGAATTGTGCTGAGCACTTTGCTGGATCACAAGTTATATGCCAAGTTCAGCAAATGCGAGTTTTGGCTAGAAAGAGTTACATTTCTCGGACACATCATTTTCAGAACCGGAGTTAAAGTAGATCCATCAAAGTCGAAGCAGTGATGGAGTGAAAGACACCGAAGAAATGGTTCACTCGAATTGAGAAAGGTGGTAAATTAAACCCAAGATATGTTGGAGTCTTCCAGATAATGGAACGAGTTGGAGAAACTACTTACAGATTGGATTTACCTGCAAGTCATACAACGATCCACAATGTATCCTATATATCTCAGATTCGCAAGTGGTTTTGGATGAAAAAGTGATAGTACCAGTGGAAGAATTATCGACAGAACCAAACTTGACTTATATGTTGAAACCGGTAAAGATCTTCGACAGAAGGTTCCAGGAGTTAAGGAATAAGAAGATTCCTTTGGTAAAAGTCCTTTGGAAGGGACATGGTACAGAAGAGGCAATGTGGGAAATAGAGGATAAGATGCAGAAACATTACCCCGAACTGTTTGCAGAAGAATCTGAGGACAGATTCTCTTTAAGGAGGGGTGATTGTAACAGCCCAAAACAGGGCCTGGATGAAAATGGTAAACTAAGGGCATTGGTAAAGCGTTTATAGACCGTGATCCAACTTTATAAACCTTCATGCATTGCATTCTTACATGAACTTTGTGCTCATATGTGATCTGACATGTTTTAAGGGGGAATTCTTGACCTTCGATACAGTTTACTATTCATTTCCAAGCCTATATTACCCAATGCTTCAATGGAACCCTAGAGGTTCATATCACATGTTTTCCTATCCTTTGAACTTGTTTTCCAAGCTCCGGAAACCTTCCTTGAACCATAAGGGCATTTTGGGAACTTACCGACCAAAGTTACTATTCATCTAAAAATGAGCTTTTGATTCTGATATCTTTCCTACCCAAGTTTACAGTCAAATCGATCCTTGAGTTGAGATGAATCTATTGAAATCATTCTTGACTTGAAACTCTATTCCGAACTTCGTTTTATTGAAAATGTTTACGAAAACCCTAGTTCACTATTCCTTCTACGAACGGTTTTCATTCGGAAAATGTTTTCTTTTCGGATTTGCATTACTCGAGCTATTTCAAGATTTTTGAAATGTTTTACAACTCTTGATTCAAACCCTAGCTCGAAATTTTGAAGCGTACGCTTGTACGTAAGAATTCACTATTCATTCTACGTTTTCAACTTTCTATCGGTAAAACGTTTTATAGTCGATTTTGGATTCAAAACGCTTCTCGATTTATTTCTTGAATATTGGAAACAATCCGGACTTGAAAATCATTCTAGAAAGTCGTTTTTCACTCATGTCGAGTTTCGAGCTCAAAACTTTTATTCATTAAAACTAATGTATCTTTCAAACGGTAAATCCGATTTCGACGTATGAATATGCGTTTCGAAGCTAATTTTTGGCCGGACGGAATGGTTATACTTCCAGACACTCACCTTCACGTTTGGTCAGTGAGAATACCGAAATACCCTCCAGCAGCCCCTATTTTGTTTCATGAATGATGAAGCTTCCAAGAGAAGACATCCACTTTTGCTCTCATACCCTTACCTCAAGTTTATTTCCAATGTGAGGGGCTTCCCAACACCTATAAATAGAGCTCTCATGCCATTCATTTTCCTTGCTCAATGTTGTGTTAACAACTCCCTTTCTTTCTTCCTCCTCCCCCTCTTTGCCGATCCAAGGCCTCCCCCCCTCTAGGTTTGTAGTTTTATTTTATGTTATGTTTTTATGTTATGTTTTAGTTTAGTTTATGTTTTATGTTATGGTATGTTTATATTATGTTTAGGTTGGGTCTTAGGGTCTTCCCTAAGACATATAGGATTTTATTTTATGCATTTATTATATAGTTTTTATGAAATGTTTGTTAGTAGTGAATTATGATTTAATTGTTTAGTATATGCTATGAAATGTTATGAATTGCTTTAGTATATGGTATGATCATGTTATGGAGCTATTATATGATGATAATTGATGCATGATTATGATATTTAATTTATGTTCAAGCATGTTATGCAATGTAATAGTAAACTATGATCAATTATATCATAACTTGTTACATGTTACTATATGGTCTCAATTGATGAATGTTACATGATTAATGGTCTTGATATGCTATGACTTATGTCTATGATATGTTATTACATTGTTACAATGTTACATGACTCATATGTTATGACTTGAGCTTATGATATGATATGGATTAATGGAATAGTACTTGATCATATGTTATACACTTTGATAGTGTCACATGTTATAACCTAAGATAGAATAGTGTTTCATAACTTGATGTTATGCTTTAATTAGACCTCTTAACCATAGGTTATGCCTTTAACCTAGATCACAATTGCTTATAATAACATGAACTTGAAACTATAGGTTATAATAGAGATCATAATTGAATTAGGGTGTGTGTGTGCATGTCGTGTGTGTGTGAGTGTGCTCGTGTGTGTGCATGAGTGTGTGTTTATTGTGTGGGTTTGACCCGACCCTTTGACCCGACAAGTGAATAGTAACATGGGAATAGTAATTCGTGAATAGTAATCTGGAATAGTAACTGTGAATAGTACTTTTGAATAGTAAAAGTGAATTAAAACTTGTGCTTTCTTAATAGACATTTGCACTTAGGGTTTTCAAACCCGGGGTCTAAAATGTGATTTCAAAATGTGTTTTCTTTTGAGAACTTGTTTCATAACCTTAAGGTTTACGTTTAGGATTCATAATTTGATTAATTCCTAATCGATTATAGTAAGATCATAGTCCCACGTTAATGATAACTCACTTTAAGGATTCCTTTGTGTGTTATCCTTCTCTAATACCTTAAATGGTATTACTCTCTTGTCATTACATGTTCTGTACTTGTTTTATATGTTTATGTGCATCGTGATAGAAGTGTGTCTTAGCTCACCTTAATACACACTTACAGGAGTTAAGGTTGAGCACTGGAATCCCCAGGGCACTGCATAATCTATCCTACCTACTGTTATTAATAGGTGAGGTGAGGTTATAAATGTTTTCAACTGGAACCATGAATACTTAATGATTCAACCGTTTTGAAACTCTAAGCCTAGCGCTTTACATTCTTGTTTTGAAATACCCTTTATAAGGGATGATTCTTCACAAAACCCAGACCTATCCGTATTCATTGATCAAAGGCACATGTTTTCAAAGTAATGCATCAATGGTTCATGTTTTCAAAGTAATGCATCAATGGTTAATGCATCAATGGTTCATGTTTTCAAAGTATAGCATCAATGGTTCATGTTTTCAAAGTATAGCTTCAATGGTTCAATGTTTTCAAAGTATTGCATCAATGGTTCAATGCATATGTTCAATGGTTCATACATTCGGATTTATTCTGGATGTCATCAATGGTGCAAGCAATCAATGGTTAATGGTATGGGCCCGGCGGTTATGTGTAGAGGTGATGCTCGGGAGGTGAGCGCCAACGACATCACTAATACCGGCCGCCACACTAGGCGATTGATACCGACTTTAATCAGGAGGTTTGGTTAAGTCAGGACAATTGTCGGGAATGGACCGCAAATCTATTCCCAAATCAATGGTTAATGGTCACCTAGGGGTCGCTCCCCGAAGTGAAACTTGGTGGAGGATGGTGCATGTGTGTATGTGTTAGGGTGTTGTTGATCTCGGTCCGACACCCTATTAATGGTCATGTTTTCTGGAGTAAGGATGGAGAAGCCTAGCTTGCGGGCATCAATGTTTTCATAAAGTTGGTTCATATCTTGTAAAGTTGTTCCCTACCCTTATCCCGTTTTATGAAAATCATATGAACCAAATCATAGCATATGTGTGCGCGTGTGACAGCATTCATGAAAGTGTTTTGAAAACTCTCATTACTTATAGCATTGCATCAAAGGGTTTTATCACTTGAAATTATTCTTAAGTTCTTCTTTAAAGCTTTGCATTAAAGGTTTTACCTTATGAACTTCACTTCAAACGTTTACTTTAAGTACTTTCTTTTAAAGTTATCCCTCACTTAGTCACTTTGACTAATACCTCTACCTGTTTTCTGACCTCATGGTTTCAGGTCTTGCAGCCGCAGTCTAGAGGTATCTTGAAGCTCTAGAGTGTTCATTTTGTTGAGTCAGGACTTTACTTTATTAATCTATTTTGTGTCCTGCATATGTTATATGGCTGCATTGATACTTTACCTTATGCTTTTGTATTAATCCTTCTGCTACTTGGATACTGCTGCAATTGTTGTCTTATGCTCCCGTGACAACGTTCAATTGATACAGTAATGTTAATAGTCTCTTCTGCTTAACGATCAGTACTTGCTTGTTTATATGCCATCACGCACATGTTTTGAAAAGTTTTAAAATACTCTGATTTTCCGCTGCATAAGCCACATAGTTAAACACTATTTGTTAATCGTTAATGGATATGCCGTTCGCTGGGGTATTTCTTGAGTGATGGCTCACACCATTACTTGAGGGGTGCTTCAGTGCGGGGGTTGGGGCGCCGCTCTCTACCAGCAAAGTGGGGGCGCTACAGCCTGAAGTGGTATCAGAGCGCCAGGTTAAGTAAGAAGAGACTTGACCTGGATTGCTCACATCATGGAAGATTGTTTGGAGTTACGTGGTTCTATCTTCTGGCATTCATGTCCGTGGTATCTTCTGTATAGCCATGGCGGTTCAGCTACGCTATGATCCTAACCAGCAACAGATAGATGAGGCCTCTTTCGAGCAGTTCGAAGCTTCATGTACTGTGGTTGTTTCTCACCAAGGAGGTACTCACTTCTATATTTGGTGCCGATCAAGGAACAGAGGCAGGACTAGAAGCAATCCGATGGAGGTAATGATGGATCTGATGATGATGAGGCTGATCTAGCAAGGCATGGACATGATTATTTTGGCGAAGGGGATCTATTGCTGTGGTAGAAGATCCCTGAATTCTGGCACCACGGATGACGGATTTCAGACGACATGCAACCACAAGAGGTATTTTGCCCTTGGTTTGGATGAATGGTAAGGCCTGTATGGGACTCAACTCGATGGTATCGGGTCCTCCTTATTTTAAATTTTGTTTAAAAATGTGGCCTAATGTAGAAAATTTTTCCAAACCTTACACGTTTATGACACATTCGGCTTTATGTTGGATATCTGTTTACTGCTTTCCATAACTGTCATTGCATAAGCCTTAGAGTTGCTTCAAGATACCATTAGGACCGTTATAGGATCATGCCATTTCATTTATTGTTATCATACTTGATATGTTATACATGTTCATGAATTGTCAATGGTAATGGATAATGGAATAATGGATCAATGTTGATATGTTGTTCATGCTTATAAGTTGCTCTTGCCTATGTGGTAATGTGATAATGGATTATCGTTGATATTTTGTTGTGGGAATGTGTTATTCTCATGATTATATGTGACTGCGTGGAAATGTGAATACGTGGTTACCAATTATGTGAATCATCCTTACTGTCATGCATTATACACATGTTTAAATGCGTGAAACTTCAGTATCATCATGCCACCAAGAAGAGCACCACGTAATCGCGTACCACCACTGCCACCCCAAAGAGAAGTCACGCCACAACGGGATCTTACACCGCCAAGGGATGTTACGCCACCACCTCCTAGAAGGGAGGAAGTTCCTGATTTAGCTGATGTGTTGCGACAATTCGTGAGGGCTTACAATTCTCCTAATGGGAAAACACTAGAAAAGTTTCTAAGAATGAACCCGCCTAAGTTTTATGGTGAACCCAACGACTTGAAGGCTGAAAATTGGTTAACTAGTCTCCAAAAGATCTTTGAAGCTATGGATATCAACCCTGAAGATCGTGAACGAGTTCAGTATGCTGCATTTCTGAGGGAAGGAGCGGCGTTTAACTGGTGGAGGCATACTCAACACATGTGGACAGAGAACAACGTTGATGGAAACTGGACTGAGTTTGTGAAGGAGTTTCAGCAGAAATACACTCCTCAGGTAACACGTGATGCAAGAGAAGCTGAATTTATGAATTTGGTCCAAGGATCTATGAACGTGATGGAGTACGAAGCTAAGTTTGTTAGGCTGATCAAGTATGCACCCCACATTCTGAGTGATGAACGTCGTAAGACTAAAAGGTTCATTGATGGTCTGAAACCTGAGCTCCGTTGGGCGCTAGCTTCTTTGGATGACGAGACCTACACTAGAGCAGTTGATAGAGCATTGAAGGTCGAGGCAACCCATAAGGATATCCGGATGACCGTTAGTCGTCAAGAGCCTTCTAACCCAAAGACTTTTCAAGGAACAAAGCGACCTGCCGGATCTTCCTTTCAGGGAAACGGGAAGAAACCAATGATGGCACTGCAACAACAACAAAGGGCACCTCAGCAGTATGAAACAACTCAGCCCACTCAAGAGGAGATAGTCTGTGACTACTGTAGCCGTAAAGGACACACTGAGGAAAATTGTCGTAAGAAGAATGGTCAGTGTTATTGGTGTGGTTCCCCTGAGCATATACGAGAACACTGTCCTACTAGGATTAAAAGATTTGGGGTTCAAGACAAGGGTAAAGCGGTGGTGGGTACGACGGGCACACCAGTGGTTAAAGGCAGAGCATATGCAATGGATGGTAATGAGGAGGTTGATCCTTCGTCTGATGTGGAAGGTACTGTGCACATTCTTAACACGCCAGTTAAGGTCTTATATGACCCTGGTGCCATGCATTTATTAATTGCATCTAATTTATGTGCGCAATTATAATTTCCACTTGAATAATTGTCATATAAGATTTGAAGTAAGTTCTCCTTTGGGGACTTACCTCGTTACGGATCAAGTATATAAACGCTGCCCTATATGCATTGGTAATTGCTACTACCCGTCAAATCTCATTGAGTTACCTATGACGAGATATGGAATCATCCTTGGAATGGATTGGTTGTTTAAGTACCATGTTAATTCGGATTGTTACAAGAAGGAAGTCATCTTGGAAGAGTTGAGAAAACAATTGGACGACATTTTGGTGTTCTTAAAGACACCAGAGGAGCACGCCGAGCATATACGAATTGTGCTGAGCACTTTGCTGGATCACAAGTTATATGCCAAGTTCAGCAAATGCGAGTTTTGGCTAGAAAGAGTTACATTTCTCGGACACATCATTTTCAGAACCGGAGTTAAAGTAGATCCATCAAAGTCGAAGCAGTGATGGAGTGAAAGACACCGAAGAAATGGTTCACTCGAATTGAGAAAGGTGGTAAATTAAACCCAAGATATGTTGGAGTCTTCCAGATAATGGAACGAGTTGGAGAAACTACTTACAGATTGGATTTACCTGCAAGTCATACAACGATCCACAATGTATCCTATATATCTCAGATTCGCAAGTGGTTTTGGATGAAAAAGTGATAGTACCAGTGGAAGAATTATCGACAGAACCAAACTTGACTTATATGTTGAAACCGGTAAAGATCTTCGACAGAAGGTTCCAGGAGTTAAGGAATAAGAAGATTCCTTTGGTAAAAGTCCTTTGGAAGGGACATGGTACAGAAGAGGCAATGTGGGAAATAGAGGATAAGATGCAGAAACATTACCCCGAACTGTTTGCAGAAGAATCTGAGGACAGATTCTCTTTAAGGAGGGGTGATTGTAACAGCCCAAAACAGGGCCTGGATGAAAATGGTAAACTAAGGGCATTGGTAAAGCGTTTATAGACCGTGATCCAACTTTATAAACCTTCATGCATTGCATTCTTACATGAACTTTGTGCTCATATGTGATCTGACATGTTTTAAGGGGGAATTCTTGACCTTCGATACAGTTTACTATTCATTTCCAAGCCTATATTACCCAATGCTTCAATGGAACCCTAGAGGTTCATATCACATGTTTTCCTATCCTTTGAACTTGTTTTCCAAGCTCCGGAAACCTTCCTTGAACCATAAGGGCATTTTGGGAACTTACCGACCAAAGTTACTATTCATCTAAAAATGAGCTTTTGATTCTGATATCTTTCCTACCCAAGTTTACAGTCAAATCGATCCTTGAGTTGAGATGAATCTATTGAAATCATTCTTGACTTGAAACTCTATTCCGAACTTCGTTTTATTGAAAATGTTTACGAAAACCCTAGTTCACTATTCCTTCTACGAACGGTTTTCATTCGGAAAATGTTTTCTTTTCGGATTTGCATTACTCGAGCTATTTCAAGATTTTTGAAATGTTTTAAAACTCTTGATTCAAACCCTAGCTCGAAATTTTGAAGCGTACGCTTGTACGTAAGAATTCACTATTCATTCTACGTTTTCAACTTTCTATCGGTAAAACGTTTTATAGTCGATTTTGGATTCAAAACGCTTCTCGATTTATTTCTTGAATATTGGAAACAATCCGGACTTGAAAATCATTCTAGAAAGTCACTTTTCACTCATGTCGAGTTTCGAGCTCAAAACTTTTATTCATTAAAACTAATGTATCTTTCAAACGGTAAATCCGATTTCGACGTATGAATATGCGTTTCGAAGCTAATTTTTGGCCGGACGGAATGGTTATACTTCCAGACACTCACCATCACGTTTGGTCAGTGAGAATACCGAAATACCCTCCAGCAGCCCCTATTTTGTTTCATGAATGATGAAGCTTCCAAGAGAAGACATCCACTTTTGCTCTCATACCCTTACCTCAAGTTTATTTCCAATGTAAGGGGCTTCCCAACACCTATAAATAGAGCTCTCATGCCATTCATTTTCCTTGCTCAATGTTGTGTTAACAACTCCCTTTCTTTCTTCCTCCTCCCCCTCTTTGCCGATCCAAGGCCTCCCCCCCTCTAGGTTTGTAGTTTTATTTTATGTTATGTTTTTATGTTATGTTTTAGTTTAGTTTATGTTTTATGTTATGGTATGTTTATATTATGTTTAGGTTGGGTCTTAGGGTCTTCCCTAAGACATATAGGATTTTATTTTATGCATTTATTATATAGTTTTTATGAAATGTTTGTTAGTAGTGAATTATGATTTAATTGTTTAGTATATGCTATGAAATGTTATGAATTGCTTTAGTATATGGTATGATCATGTTATGGAGCTATTATATGATGATAATTGATGCATGATTATGATATTTAATTTATGTTCAAGCATGTTATGCAATGTAATAGTAAACTATGATCAATTATATCATAACTTGTTACATGTTACTATATGGTCTCAATTGATGAATGTTACATGATTAATGGTCTTGATATGCTATGACTTATGTCTATGATATGTTATTACATTGTTACAATGTTACATGACTCATATGTTATGACTTGAGCTTATGATATGATATGGATTAATGGAATAGTACTTGATCATATGTTATACACTTTGATAGTGTCACATGTTATAACCTAAGATAGAATAGTGTTTCATAACTTGATGTTATGCTTTAATTAGACCTCTTAACCATAGGTTATGCCTTTAACCTAGATCACAATTGCTTATAATAACATGAACTTGAAACTATAGGTTATAATAGAGATCATAATTGAATTAGGGTGTGTGTGTGCATGTCGTGTGTGTGTGAGTGTGCTCGTGTGTGTGCATGAGTGTGTGTTTAGTGTGTGGGTTTGACCCGACCCTTTGACCCGACAAGTGAATAGTAACATGTGAATAGTAATTCGTGAATAGTAATCTGGAATAGTAACTGTGAATAGTACTTTTGAATAGTAAAAGTGAATTAAAACTTGTGCTTTCTTAATAGACATTTGCACTTAGGGTTTTCAAACCCGGGGTCTAAAATGTGATTTCAAAATGTGTTTTCTTTTGAGAACTTGTTTCATAACCTTAAGGTTTACGTTTAGGATTCATAATTTGATTAATTCCTAATCGATTATAGTAAGATCATAGTCCCACGTTAATGATAACTCACTTTAAGGATTCCTTTGTGTGTTATCCTTCTCTAATACCTTAAATGGTATTACTCTCTTGTCATTACATGTTCTGTACTTGTTTTATATGTTTATGTGCATCGTGATAGAAGTGTGTCTTAGCTCACCTTAGTACACACTTACAGGAGTTAAGGTTGAGCACTGGAATCCCCAGGGCACTGCATAATCTATCCTACCTACTGTTATTAATAGGTGAGGTGAGGTTATAAATGTTTTCAACTGGAACCATGAATACTTAATGATTCAACCGTTTTGAAACTCTAAGCCTAGCGCTTTACATTCTTGTTTTGAAATACCCTTTATAAGGGATGATTCTTCACAAAACCCAGACCTATCCGTATTCATTGATCAAAGGCACATGTTTTCAAAGTAATGCATCAATGGTTCATGTTTTCAAAGTAATGCATAAATGGTTAATGCATCAATGGTTCATGTTTTCAAAGTATAGCATCAATGGTTCATGTTTTCAAAGTATAGCTTCAATGGTTCAATGTTTTCAAAGTATTGCATCAATGGTTCAATGCATATGTTCAATGGTTCATACATTCGGATTTATTCTGGATGTCATCAATGGTGCAAGCAATCAATGGTTAATGGTATGGGCCCGGCGGTTATGTGTAGAGGTGATGCTCGGGAGGTGAGCGCCAACGACATCACTAATACCGGCCGCCACACTAGGCGATTGATACCGACTTTAATCAGGAGGTTTGGTTAAGTCAGGACAATTATCGGGAATGGACCGCAAATCTATTCCCAAATCAATGGTTAATGGTCACCTAGGGGTCGCTCCCCGAAGTGAAACTTGGTGGAGGATGGTGCATGTGTGTATGTGTTAGGGTGTTGTTGATCTCGGTCCGACACCCTATTAATGGTCATGTTTTCTGGAGTAAGGATGGAGAAGCCTAGCTTGCGGGCATCAATGTTTTCATAAAGTTGGTTCATATCTTGCAAAGTTGTTCCCTACCCTTATCCCGTTTTATGAAAATCATATGAACCAAATCATAGCATATGTGTGCGCGTGTGACAGCATCCATGAAAGTGTTTTGAAAACTCTCATTACTTATAGCATTGCATCAAAGGGTTTTATCACTTGAAATTATTCTTAAGTTCTTCTTTAAAGCTTTGCATTAAAGGTTTTACCTTATGAACTTCACTTCAAACGTTTACTTTAAGTACTTTCTTTTAAAGTTATCCCTCACTTAGTCACTTTGACTAATACCTCTACCTGTTTTCTGACCTCATGGTTTCAGGTCTTGCAGCCGCAGTCTAGAGGTATCTTGAAGCTCTAGAGTGTTCATTTTGTTGAGTCAGGACTTTACTTTATTAATCTATTTTGTGTCCTGCATATGTTATATGGCTGCATTGATACTTTACCTTATGCTTTTGTATTAATCCTTCTACTACTTGGATACTGCTGCAATTGCTGTCTTATGCTCCCGTGACAACGTTCAATTGATACAGTAATGTTAATAGTCTCTTCTGCTTAACGATCAGTACTTGCTTGTTTATATGCCATCACGCACATGTTTTGAAAAGTTTTAAAATACTCTGATTTTCCGCTGCATAAGCCACATAGTTAAACACTATTTGTTAATCGTTAATGGATATGCCGTTCGCTGGGGTATTTCTTGAGTGATGGCTCACACCATTACTTGAGGGGTGCTTCAGTGCGGGGGTTGGGGCGCCGCTCTCTACCAGCAAAGTGGGGGCGCTACAGAAAGTTTTAAGGGTCGAAACTTGGATCAATGACAAGGGGCAAGGAAGAAGAGGTATCGGGGTCTAATGTTAAGTCGGGTTTATGCTCAAACTTGCAAGTGGAAGGAGAATCTCACCAACATGGAACTCGGGCTAAGAGAATTCGAGGAAAGAAACACAGAACCGGAAATACTTCAATGTTGGGGAAAAGGCCCCAATTATGTGCTTATTGTGGAGGAACTACTCATACCTACGAAGCATGTTGGGACAGATTGAAGAGGTGCTACATTTTCGGGTCAACGGAGCACAAGATTTCCGAGTGTGATCGACCGAGGGCTGACAAGCAACGAGGTAGGGATCAAAGGCTTCAAATTGGAAACCAACATGAACCCGAGAATTGAGGTAATTGCATTCATGGCACGTGCATTCATCACACTTTAAATTTTTGCAACTTGGTATCCTCTTTATCTTAATTATTAATTGTTATTCATTATTAATTGTTGTTAATTGTTGATGTTATTATGTGTCTAAGTGATGATTAAGTGATGCATCACATTTGCACTTTGACTCAACATGTATATCTAGTGTTTTATTTTAGGATATCTTTTCATTCAAGTTACCAAGTTGTATTCAATGGGAATTGGAAGAGATGATTTGGGTAGGGAACGAAATTGAGGGTTTCTTTTGGAGAGCGGGTTGAGTTTTATAGAGACACGGAGAAAATGACAAAGAAGAAAGGTTTTGAGAAATCTACGAGCAAGGTTGAAACTTGGGAATTGAAAGACAGCTCACGGAAAAACTTGGGAAAGTAAGAATAAATATCCTCAAATGTAATTCTTAGGCATGATTTGTTTTGGAGTTCAGATTTAAGAACAATGAAGGAAATTAACTCTTGGAAATAATTGGGAGAAGGAATCAAGGAGTCTCTACCGGCGAAATTTAAACAAAAATAACAAAGGTTAGTACAAGAGATTGACTCAAAGCTTGGGAACAAATAGAATCAACTATAATTTCGGGTTACGATGACCGCTTTTCATTTAACCGTGTCGGGGAAAAGAAGAATCAATGAAAATTGCTAGAAGATTTTAGTCAAGCCTCTATTGAACTTCAAGAGAAAGAGATGAAAGTATAGATAGAAGATTTGGGCTCAGGAAGGACTCATGGACCGTTTCACTATGAGGATAAGATTTCGGGATTCATCAATTACCTAGCAATATGAATTCCACAAGAAGTTATCTTAGGATTATAAAAGGAAACCACTGAGGACCATCAAGAGATGATTTATTCTTCTTATATATTTTGGGAAAGAAGGGTTCTAACCATGAGAAGATCAATACCGGATTTAGAAAAGACTTTGAGAAGGAACTACGGTTTCAAGACACAACCTTTTTCTTAAGTACTTCTACAAGAATTTTGGGAGAAAACGAGAACCAGACCAAGAGATCACATAAAAGATGAAGTTTAAATTAGAGAAATTATCAAGGATTAATCAAAGTCCCAAGAATTCAAATACTTTGGAAAAATCAGACCAATGAAGAGTGGAGAATTGGATTAGAGTTATTTGAGCTAAACAACAACCGTGGGATAAAGATCAGGGTGATATTCGAAGCTCGAGAGACATTAGGAATTTCAGAACTTAACCGTGAATAAGGAACTTTGGAGTTTATCAAATCATCATAAAGATAAGATTCTAATGCATTGGTGAATGGTACATTAAATATACATATCACGTGCATCATCCATCTTTTGTTCTGCTTTGCTTTGGGTGTGTGTGTTGTTGTTGTGAGTTGTTGGTTACCCTTTTGGGGTGACTTGAGAGAGCGAGTGTTGTTGTCTTGTGGTAAGTTGAGGTCGTGCTTTGCAATGGTCTTCTCAACGAGTTTTCTAGAGCTTGCAGTTGAGGTGAGCAACGTTCGAATGTCAACTTCGAACCACGGGTTGAAGGCCCTTTTGGGTTGGAGAGCGAGTGGTGTGAGTTCTTTAACAACTCCACTCGTGGTCCCGAATTGTGGGTTGGTTTGGACGAATTCAAATGGTGGGAGTTGAATCACTTGTGAGCCTCCGATCGTGCGAGAAGTATGAACTACTCCTAGTCGGGATCGAGTTTGTGTGAAGCTTGAAGTGAGCGATCGAACCCCCTTCGTGCTTGGAAGACCTTTCTCGGGCTAACCCTTGTCGGAGTGTCGCGAGCCTCGAACTTGGGTGAATACGGGAGAGTTGCTCGTAGTTTTGTTACGAGCGGTAGAACCTGGGGACCAGGTTCTCTTAAGGGGGGGAGATTGTGACGCCCCGTCTCTTCGGTATTCCAGGTACGGCGTCCCGAGAGGGTTTAATTCAGTATTTTGTGAATTATGTGATTTAGCTTGCTTACGTGTCAACGTGAGATTTATTTTAATTACGTGTGCTATAGAATTTAATTAAATGTCTTGGACTCAATTGTCCAAAATTGTAATTTAGGGACCTAATTATAATTAGGACGTTTGAGCCTTCGTGGCTATTTGAGCTCGGGAATTCAAATTCAAATTCCGACCCTATTGTTGAGTTCGTTTCGATGATTCGGATTCAATGAATTAACCTTTTAATTTCTAAAGCCATCTGATAGCCCTACCATTTTAAATCCGATCCGTTTGGATCGGATACCGTTTGACCCTACCCTTTTTAACCGACCCATTTGACCAGCCCAAAAAGGGGCCAGCCTTTCCTTCCCGCTCCACTCTCACGATCAGCACAAGGCAAGGAAGAGAGGTGAATATATTTTCCCCATTTTGGCCATCAAGCCTTGAGCTCGGGTTTGGGAGATCCAATCGTCCGATCAACGACCCAAGGTAAGATTTGGGACCCTCTCGTTACGTGCTTTAATTTAATCTCTCTTTCGTGCCTTGGATATGTGTCTACGTGCCTTGTTGAGGAAGATGATGAATATTACCGGGTTGGGAGTTTGGCGTGATTAAGCTCGTTTCGTGAGCTCTTAAGTGTAAATTTATGTTCTATATGTATATTTGCTTTATTGTGTTAATTTTGCACGATTTTATTGTTGGTTGTGGCTGTGTGTGGGTGGTGGTGTTGGCTCCCGACGCCATTGCTGCTTCTGCTCTGTTTTTTCGAGCAGGACGGTGCGGAACAGCCGTTCCCGTTTTGACTTTAGGGCCGGAACGGCCCTTCCCATCCGCGTATGGGAACGACCGTTACCGTTTTGTTCTTCGGGCCGGAACGGCACTTCCGGGCAGCGCTCGTGGGAACGACCGTTCCCGTTTTGCCTTGTGTCTGGGAACGGCCCTTCCCGTGGTCCAGTAGGTTGGTTTTAAGATTTTATGCTTTTAATTGATTTCTTTTGCCGCTTATTGATTTATATCTTAATTGTATTGCATGTTTCAATATGAATTCGCATTATATGCTATGTTAGGTGCGTGAATTATAATTTAATATTAAAGATTGAGTATTTTATGCATGATAGTTGTGTCATTTTCGTCCCAAACCTTGGTATGCTTCTTTAGTTGCGTAAAATGTATTTGGGGTGCAATTATATGATTTTTAATGAATGATTTATGTATGTATACATGATCCATGACTTCGTGTCAATCATAAGCATATGCCGTGCGTCTATGTGATTCATTATTGAGTCTGAGTCCTGTTTTCGTATTTAGTTTGTTCAGGTACACCCGGGGTGGTGTTTTGTTGGCTGTGTTGATTCCGGGGTGGATCAGTTGTTGTGTCTTCGGCCTCTTCGGTGTCAGGTGAGGTTAGGATATAGTTAAATCTTAATGCAATGTGCTCGGTTTTGATTGCATGTGATTTAATAAGCCTTATATGTATATAAATAAATGTGAAATATGTATTTGTTGAATATGCCTCGAGTTTGCAAGTATGTTAAGCAATGTACGAGCCTATGTATGCTTGATTTGGAATGTTTTGTTATGTTTTGCCACGTGAAGCTATGCTTCTAACCGTATACTTCTCATGAGCCATGTTGGGCAAGGACCGAGTTGATTGAAACGGAAAGTGGTATGCGTATGTATATGTATATAAGTTATGTCTGTCTGTCTCTGTTGTAGCGGGTTATGATATGGTATGTTTATGATGGGCCCGGAGCTATGGGTAAGGAGCCCTCGGGACGGTATTGGGCCGTCGAGGTAAAACCTGTGCATAGTCTCCACACTTAAGGATCAACCCGGAACCCACCAGGAGGTTGGTTGGGGGATGGAGTCCTCGGGCGTGAGATTCATGTACTCACGACCCACACATATATGAATGGATAGTTTGGGCGTATACACCCTTCCATCACCGGAGTTGTGGTTAATATGATATGCTATGTCAGTAAGTTTTCTGTTTTGATTCTGTTGTGCTATGTTATGAGGAGATTGGGGGAGTCGGAGCTCGTACCCGCCGAGTTCTATATGATATGTATGTTATGTTATGGTTTATGAAACGGGGATAGATTCTAACTATAATTAAAAGTGAGTTTTATAAGGTAAGCTAAATTTTGAATATGTTAAGATTTAATAGGCTTTGGTAAGTTTGCTCGGTAAGTTAAAATTGGTTAATTTGCTTTTGCTAAGTAAGCCTATATGTATATATATCATGGGAAATGATTTAGTGTGCAAAAACTATCCCCGCGTTCATGACCATTATGAGTTTGATACGTGCTTTGCTCTTATATATATAGTGTGAGTGCGTTAACCCCTCACTCAGTCGAGTTAAGACTGACCCCTCCCCTTTTACCTTTTTAGTTTGCAGGTTCTGCTTGGAGTTCGTGCTAGGCGGAGTGTGTCAGTCCTTTGCAGTTTTCTTTTGAGTCCTTGTCTAGTAGGTGGTCTTCATTTACATTTCTTTCATTTGGCTTATGTATAAGATATGTTTGTATATGCTATTTGGAATTTATATATGAAGTGATATGTATATTTCGGGACAGGTTAGGACAGGTTACTCGGTTTAGTTGAACCCGTTGGATTTATGATTAATGTTTGATATTCGGGATTAGGTGTTTATACTAGTTGAACCCGTCAACTGCTTATGAATGTTTTGATTATTGCATGGCTTGTTTCGCTTCCGCATTATTGTTGTGGTTTGAGTTTTGCTTTCTGGGTCTAAGTTTCGCCTAGCCTAGGTGTGAGTTTGTCAGTCTCCCGTTCGCCACTGTTTGGTTCATGTACGGACTCTTCATTTCGTATGTGGATCGGACTTTGGTGCGGGGGATGTGGTGACCCACCGTGCGGGTACTACATGAATACATATATATTCATACACCAGCTTGCATGCATGACTTAAACAAACACCATATGCATGCATTTAACAAAGAAAGGAAATGAGACAGCAGCAGCGTGCACAACAGTTCCAAAATAAGTCTCCCCGTCCGGGGAGATTTTGGGAAGGAAAAGTCCCCGCCTGGGGAGCTTGGTGCAGAGAGTTTCTGCACAAAAGCTACCCGGCCGAGCCTTTTCACGGCCAAAATCTCCCCACCCGGGGAGATTCATTCCAGCGACGAGGCAACAGCAACACACAAAGCTAACCCCTATTTCTAGGCATGAATTACAGCAGCAGCTAAGGCAACATTCAGGCAAGATATGCAGCAACAAAAGACATGAAATGCAGCAGCAAACTAGCCCTAACAACTCCCACAAAACCATGAAAACTGACAGCAACAAGCAAAGAAGAAACGTAGGAGCTGACAGCAGTAAAACCAGTCCAAAACAGGGGCAAAATCACGAAAAAATAGAGCAACAACTGATCTTCTTTATCTCAACATGTTCAGGTAAGTTAGGCCACTGAAAATGCAGCAAAACAACTCCAAATTAGCATACAAGTCAGCCCCAAGGAAGCTCAAACGTGAGAAGAAGAAATAAGTGATCATTTCATGAATTTTCCAAACACTAGAATACATGTCGGGTTAAAAATGACGATGCACGTGGCACACTTGCGACAATTAAATATGCAGTACATTAAAGTAACAAAATCAAATAAAAATGAGCGTACGAACATAAGTAAAGAAAAATTAATAATTGGTGTGAAGTATGATGCACGTGCCATGAATGCTTTGGATCCTTGTCTTTCCTACGGTCTTCCAGTTTTCCATGAATCTTCGTGCATCCCTTCTATCTCCTACGATCCGAAATTAAAATTTCGCGATCCCTAATTTCTTCTACATCCATTGAATTAGTATCTAAATTTCTCCCCAAGAATCACCCTTCGACATTTCCCCAAATTATCTTATAAAATTTACTCCGACTGTGTTTTTGAATTCTACTTCGGATCATCCCCCTGATCAAATTTCCCGCGCTTATCCTTTATGAGCTTAGATTGACGAATTAACCTTGTTTGCAATTTAGCTTGGATTTGGAAAACGAACTCAATTCCCGTCCTCAATATCGCCACCTTCCCTAAATTTGTGTTTACCCCGTCAATTGCCTTTCTCTACTCCCTTCCTTACTCGTTTCTATCTTAGTCGAAATCCAGAGCACCTAAATTTAAACTCTTCCCGGTCTTGACTTCTACAATCTCGATTTATAATTTCCAGGATTATTTAGAAACCCTTCTTGGACAACTCTTGGTGCCCAATTCCCATCGGATTTATTTTACCTTGACTCCTCTCAGTCCTCGGTACCTCATCAATGGTCCGAACCCTGACCCAAAATACCTTCAAGGTTCATTTACTTCATTCCTTAGGTTGAACGATCCCGTTGAATCCAATTATGGAATCTTATGTAGGAGAGCCGTATATACCCATATTAGGAGTCATAAATATTTTCCCTGATCAACTCTTATCTTATCAAATGTCTCTCTACCATTGCATCCCTAAAGTGGAACCTCCCATTCCGGCTCCCAACCCTTGAACTCTAGCTCCATATACGAAGGCCTCACATCTCGAATTCTCCATATTCCTCCCCGGTGCATCCCTCCTATCTTCCATGCCTCCGGAAGAACTTGCAATAGATCGTCTTTATCGTGGAACTTGGTTGTGGTTTGATATTATCTTTATAACCTGTAAATCATAACTCATTTTGAAGATATATGCATGCGATTAGACATGCCCACGACACATACTCAACACGAAAGGCACGGATCCATTATAAAATGCAATAGGTAATTCGACAAGATTCAAAGGAAAGACAATTTTATGTTCAAGATCGATGCAATGCACACATTATCACGTAGTTCATATGCCGAACGACCTAGATTGACCCACACGATACGAGAGCCCGAGTTTTGCAGCCCGAAGCTCTGATACCACTTAAGGATGTAGCACCTGAGCGCGAGGCACCACATCCCCCGTACCGAGACCCGACCCGAATATGAAATGGATAATCCATACCTCAGCTAAATCCCGGCGAACGGGGACAAACACACATGCTATGCTAGGCGGGACTAACCCTTTAACCATAAATTCAGAGTAAACATTAACGCGGAAGCAATAACTGATCATAATATATACAATGAGCATTCAAGCTCCCAAAAATGTCATAACATCGTTCACATGCCATCACGGCCAAAACATGTATGCTCTACATCAATATTCATATACAACAATCAAATGTAAGAGTATGCAAGTGTAAGACCGAAATACCAGAGCTAAAAGTGAATGCAAGACCAATTACTCGAATTCCCGTCTAGCTCCCGACACCTGCATAAAACAACTGAAAACCAAACGGGTTCAGTCCAAAAGGGACTAGTGGGTATAAAAACAGGGCAAAAATATAATATATGACGGTATTTAAGCAGTCACATGCAAGCTATAATCCCAAGTGAGGTTTTTAGAGAATTTCCCAAGTGGGCGAAATAGAGAAATCATCAAAAGGGATTATAACAATTCATTTACATTAAATCATTATTGGCCCGGCAAGTGGGCGTGCATTATCTCCAACCAACACCTTGTGTAGTTCATTAAACATTCATTCTTTCTTTCCTTTCATGCATAACATTCTTTCGTGCACATTCATTAACATTTACACCTTCTCCCTCCGGGTTGGTGGTGGGTTTACGAGGCCCGACCACCCATTCATTGACCAAAAGGGGTTACATGACTCCCCTAGTGGCACTCAGCGTCCATTCCTCGCTAACTCCTAAAGAGGTCCGATTACGCCGTTCATTGGTGGGACTAGTGTGAGGGTTCACCGTCAGCCCATGCCTCCTCGGGTCACCACTCACACCAAGTCCCTGGGCCCCATTCTGTGCATAACATTCATTCTTTTCTTGCCAAAACATTTGGTAGGTTCATAAAAGAAAGGCATTACTTTTAAAATCATTGACCCTTGAAAACGACTCTATATACATATATATACTTTTGGCTAAAATCTTTTCACATTGGAAGCGTATAGGGTCATTTAACTAAATAGTAGAGAGACCAACCTTAAACGGTAAAAAGGAAAACTTAAGAGCCTCACTGACCGGCCTCGTCTCCAACGGAATCAAAATCTGTGCAAGAAAGGTGAAGTGAGACTCCATATGACCAATTAAGACACTCGGCGATGTCATGATCATGATATGAATGTATAAAAGAATATATTATGTAATGAACACCTTCATGTGCACAATTAATACATTTAAATCATATAAACGAGCCTTTCATTCGACATTAGAAACGTTCATATTCATTCAAGTCATAAATTCACATTTCCAATCAAATCAATTCAAGACTTTCAAACATGATCATAGCACGTATTAAATCATATTTACAATTAGAAAATAGACAATTAAACACGTTCAAATCAAGATCGGAAATTAAATGAAACAAGAAATAGGTAACAATTAAATTCTACAATTCAATTAAATCAAATAATATTTAATATAATAAAACATATATATATATATATATATATATATATATATACATTTACGTAAGGATATGCATGAAAAATTAAAATCCCATGCATGCACAACTAATAAGCCCATGCATGCAAACCTAATTAGACACCAAATACAATTACCATACACAAATCATATGCATTAACACAAAATAAACTGAAATTCATGCATGCATTATTTAAATTTAATATAGCACTATACATATGAATACATATATATTCATACACCAGCTTGCATGCATGACTTAAGCAAACACCATATGCATGCATTTAACAAAGAAAGGAAATGAGACAGCAGTAGCGTGCACAGCAGTTCCAAAATAAGTTTCCCCGCCCGGGGAGATTTTGTGAAGGAAAAGTCCCCGCCCGGGGAGCTTGTTGCAGAGAGTGTCTGCACAAAAGCTACCCAGCCAGGCCTTTTCACGACCAAAATCTCCCCGCCCGGGGAGATTCATTCCAGCGACGAGGCAACAGCAACACACAAAGCTAACCCCTGTTTCTATGCATGAATTACATCAGCAGCTAAGGCACCATTCAGGCAAGATATGCAGCAACAAAAGACATGAAATGCAGCAGCAAACTAGCCCTAACAACTCCCACAAAACCATGAAAACTGATAGCAACAAGCAAAGAAGAAACGTAGCAGCTGACAGCAGTAAAACCAGTCCAAAACAGGGGCAAAATCACGAAAAAACAGAGCAACAACTGATCTTCTTTATCTCAACATGTTCAGGTAAGTTAGGCCACTGAAAATGCAGCAAAACAACTCCAAATTAGCATACAAGTCAGCCCCAAGGAAGCTCAAACGTGAGAAGAAGAAATAAGTGATCATTTCATGAATTTTCCAAACACTAGAATGCATGTCGGGTTAAAAATGACGATGCACGTGGCACACTTGCGACAATTAAATATGCAGTACATTAAAGCAACAAAATCAAATAAAAATGAGCGTACAAACATAAGTAAAGAAAAATTAATAATTGGTGTGAAGTATGATGCACGTGCCATGAATGCTTTGGATCCTTGTCTTTCCCACGGTCTTCCAGTTTTCCATGAATCTTCGTGCATCCCTTCTATCTCCTACGATCCGAAATTAAAATTTCGCGATCCCTAATTTCTTCTACATCCATTGAATTAGTATCTAAATTTCTCCCCAAGAATCACCCTTCGACATTTCCCCAAATTGTCTTATAAAATTACTTCGACTGTGTTTTTGAATTCTACTTCGGAACATCCCCCTGATCAAATTTCCCGCGCTTATCCTTTATGAGCTTAGATTGACGAATTAACCTTGTTTTCCGATTGTTTATACTTGAACCCATGATTTCCTTCCAATGAGTCTTCGCCTTACTTTATCGTTTCCATTTGTTGCTCCATATCTTCCAATTCGACCTCACAACTCGGCAATTTAGCTTGGATTTGGAAAACGAACTCATTTCCCGTCCTCAATATCACCACCTTCCCTAAATTTGTATTTACCCCGTCAATTGCCTTTCGCTACTCCCTTCCTTACTCATTTCTATCTTAGTCGAAATCCAGAGCACCTAAATTTAAACTCTTCCCGGTCTTGACTTCTACAATCTCGATTTATAATTTCCAGGATTATTTAGAAACCCTTCTTGGACAACTCTTGGTGCCCAATTCCCATCGGATTTATTTTACCTTGACTCCTCTCAGTCCTCGGTACCTCATCAATGGTCCGAACCCTGAACCAAAATACCTTCAAGGTTCATTTACTTCATTCCTTAGGTTGAACGATCCCGTTGAATCCAATTATGGAATCTTATGTAGGAGAGCCGTATATACCAATTTAGGAGTCATAAATATTTTCCCTGATCAACTCTTATCTTATCAAGTGTCTCTCTACCATTGCATCCCTAAAGTGGAACCTCCCATTCCGGCTCCCAACCCTTGAACTCTAGCTCCATATACGAAGGCCTCACATCTCGAATTCTCCATATTCCTCCCCGGTGCATCCCTCCTATCTTCCATGCCTCCGGAAGAACTTGCAATAGATCGTCTTTATCGTGGAACTTGGTTGTGGTTTGATATTATCTTTATAACCTGTAAATCATAACTCATTTCGAAGATATATGCATGCGAGTAGACATGCCCACGACACATACTCAACACGAAAGGCACGGATCCATTATAAAATGCAACAGGTAATTCGACAAGATTCAAAGGAAAGACAATTTTATGTTCAAGATCGATGCAATGCACACATTATCACGTAGTTCATATGCCGAACGACCTAGATTGACCCACACGACACGAGACCCCGAGTTTTGCAGCCTGAAGCTCTGATACCACTTAAGGATGTAGCACCTGAGCGCGAGGCACCACATCCCCCGCACCGAGACCCGACCCGAATATGAAATGGATAATCCATACCTCAGCTAAATCCCGGCGAACGGGGACAATCACACATGCTATGCTAGGCGGGACTAACCCTTTAACCATAAATTCAGAGTAAACATTAACGCGGAAGCAATAACTGATCATAATATATACAATGAGCATTCAAGCTCCCAAAAATGTCATAACATCGTTCACATGCCATCACGGCCAAAACATGTATGCTCTACATCAATATTCATATACAACAATCAAATGTAAGAGTATGCAAGTGTAAGACCGAAATACCAGAGCTAAAAGTGAATGCAAGACCAATTACTCGAATTCCCGCCTAGCTCCCGACACCTGCATAAAACAACTGAAAACCAAACGGGTTCAGTCCAAAAGGGACTGGTGGGTATAAAAACAGGGCATAAATATAATATATGACGGTATTTAAGCAGTCACATGCAAGCTATAATCCCAAGTGAGGTTTTTAGAGAATTTCCCAAGTGGGCGAAATAGAGAAATCATCAAAAGGGATTATAACAATTCATTTACATTAAATCATTATTGGCCCGGCAAGTGGGCGTGCATTATCTCCAACCAACACCTTGTGTAGTTCATTAAACATTCATTCTTTCTTTCCTTTCATGCATAACATTCTTTCGTGCACATTCATTAACATTTACACCTTCTCCCTCCGGGTTGGTGGTGGGTTTACGAGGCCCGACCACCCATTCATTGACCAAAAGGGGTTACATGACTCCCCTAGTGGCACTCAGCGTCCATTCCTCGCTAACTCCTAAAGAGGTCCGATTACGCCGTTCATTGGTGGGACTAGTGTGAGGGTTCACCGTCAGCCTATGCCTCCTCGGGTCACCACTCACACCAAGTCCCTGGGCCCCATTCTGTGCATAACATTCATTCTTTTCTTGCCAAAACATTTGGTAGGCTCATAAAAGAAAGGCATTACTTTTAAAATCATTGACCCTTGAAAACGACTCTATATACATATATATACTTTTGGCTAAAATCTTTTCACATTGGAAGCGTATAGGGTCATTTAACTAAATAGTAGAGAGACCAACCTTAAACGGTAAAAAGGAAAACTTAAGAGCCTCACTGACCGGCCTCGTCTCCAACGGAATCAAAATCTGTGCAAGAAAGGTGAAGTGAGACTCCATATGACCAATTAAGACACTCGGCGATGTCATGATCATGATATGAATGTATAAAAGAATATATTATGTAATGAACACCTTCATGTGCACAATTAATACATTTAAATCATATAAACGAGCCTTTCATTCGACATTAGAAACGTTCATATTCATTCAAGTCATAAATTCACATTTCCAATCAAATCAATTCAAGACTTTCAAACATGATCATAGCACGTATTAAATCATATTTACAATTAGAAAATAGACAATTAAACACGTTCAAATCAAGATCGGAAATTAAATGAAACAAGAAATAGGTAACAATTAAATTCTACAATTCAATTAAATCAAATAATATTTAATATAATAAAACATATATATATATATATATATATATATATACATTTACGTAAGGATATGCATGAAAAATTAAAATCCCATGCATGCACAACTAATAAGCCCATGCATGCAAACCTAATTAGACACCAAATACAATTACCATGCACAAATCATATGCATTAACACAAAATAAACTGAAATTCATGCATGCATTATTTAAATTTAATATAGCACTATACATATGAATACATATATATTCATACACCAGCTTGCATGCATGACTTAAGCAAACACCATATGCATGCATTTAACAAAGAAAGGAAATGAGACAGCAGTAGCGTGCACAGCAGTTCCAAAATAAGTTTCCCCGCCCGGGGAGATTTTGTGAAGGAAAAGTCCCCGCCCGGGGAGCTTGTTGCAGAGAGTGTCTGCACAAAAGCTACCCAGCCAGGCCTATTCACGACCAAAATCTCCCCGCCCGGGGAGATTCATTCCAGCGACGAGGCAACAGCAACACACAAAGCTAACCCCTGTTTCTATGCATGAATTACATCAGCAGCTAAGGCACCATTCAGGCAAGATATGCAGCAACAAAAGACATGAAATGCAGCAGAAACTAGCCCTAACAACTCCCACAAAACCATGAAAACTGATAGCAACAAGCAAAGAAGAAACGTAGCAGCTGACAGCAGTAAAACCAGTCCAAAACAGGGGCAAAATCACGAAAAAACAGAGCAACAACTGATCTTCTTTATCTCAACATGTTCAGGTAAGTTAGGCCACTGAAAATGCAGCAAAACAACTCCAAATTAGCATACAAGTCAGCCCCAAGGAAGCTCAAACGTGAGAAGAAGAAATAAGTGATCATTTCATGAATTTTCCAAACACTAGAATGCATGTCGGGTTAAAAATGACGATGCACGTGGCACACTTGCGACAATTAAATATGCAGTACATTAAAGCAACAAAATCAAATAAAAATGAGCGTACAAACATAAGTAAAGAAAAATTAATAATTGGTGTGAAGTATGATGCACGTGCCACGAATGCTTTGGATCCTTGTCTTTCCCACGGTCTTCCAGTTTTCCATGAATCTTCGTGCATCCCTTCTATCTCCTACGATCCGAAATTAAAATTTCGCGATCCCTAATTTCTTCTACATCCATTGAATTAGTATCTAAACTTCTCCCCAAGAATCACCCTTCGACATTTCCCCAAATTGTCTTATAAAATTACTTCGACTGTGTTTTTGAATTCTACTTCGGAACATCCCCCTGATCAAATTTCCCGCGCTTATCCTTTATGAGCTTAGATTGACGAATTAACCTTGTTTTCCGATTGTTTATACTTGAACCCATGATTTCCTTCCAATGAGTCTTCGCCTTACTTTATCGTTTCCATTTGTTGCTCCATATCTTCCAATTCGACCTCACAACTCGGCAATTTAGCTTGGATTTGGAAAACGAACTCATTTCCCGTCCTCAATATCACCACCTTCCCTAAATTTGTATTTACCCCGTCAATTACCTTTCGCTACTCCCTTCCTTACTCGTTTCTATCTTAGTCGAAATCCAGAGCACCTAAATTTAAACTCTTCCCGGTCTTGACTTCTACAATCTCGATTTATAATTTCCAGGATTATTTAGAAACCCTTCTTGGACAACTCTTGGTGCCCAATTCCCATCGGATTTATTTTACCTTGACTCCTCTCAGTCCTCGGTACCTCATCAATGGTCCGAACCCTGAACCAAAATACCTTCAAGGTTCATTTACTTCATTCCTTAGGTTGAACGATCCCGTTGAATCCAATTATGGAATCTTATGTAGGAGAGCCGTATATACCAATATTAGGAGTCATAAATATTTTCCCTGATCAACTCTTATCTTATCAAGTGTCTCTCTACCATTGCATCCCTAAAGTGGAACCTCCCATTCCGGCTCCCAACCCTTGAACTCTAGCTCCATATACGAAGGCCTCACATCTCGAATTCTCCATATTCCTCCCCGGTGCATCCCTCCTATCTTCCATGCCTCCGGAAGAACTTGCAATAGATCGTCTTTATCGTGGAACTTGGTTGTGGTTTGATATTATCTTTATAACCTGTAAATCATAACTCATTTCGAAGATATATGCATGCGAGTAGACATGCCCACGACACATACTCAACACGAAAGGCACGGATCCACTATAAAATGCAACAGGTAATTCGACAAGATTCAAAGGAAAGACAATTTTATGTTCAAGATCGATGCAATGCACACATTATCACGTAGTTCATATGCCGAACGACCTAGATTGACCCACACGACACGAGAGCCCGAGTTTTGCAGCCCGAAGCTCTGATACCACTTAAGGATGTAGCACCTGAGCGCGAGGCACCACATCCCCCGCACCGAGACCCGACCCGAATATGAAATGGATAATCCATACCTCAGCTAAATCCCGGCGAACGGGGACAATCACACATGCTATGCTAGGCGGGACTAACCCTTTAACCATAAATTCAGAGTAAACATTAACGCGGAAGCAATAACTGATCATAATATATACAATGAGCATTCAAGCTCCCAAAAATGTCATAACATCGTTCACATGGCATCACGGCCAAAACATGTACGCTCTACATCAATATTCATATACAACAATCAAATGTAAGAGTATGCAAGTGTAAGACCGAAATACAAGAGCTAAAAGCGAATGCAAGACCAATGACTCGAATTCCCGCCTAGCTCCCGACACCTGCATAAAACAACTGAAAACCAAACGGGTTCAGTCCAAAAGGGACTGGTGGGTATAAAAACAGGGCATAAATATAATATATGACGGTATTTAAGCAGTAACATGCAAGCTATAATCCCAAGTGAGGTTTTTAGAGAATTTCCCAAGTGGGCGAAATAGAGAAATCATCAAAAGGGATTATAACAATTTGTTTACATTAAATCATTATTGGCCCGACAAGTGGGCGTGCATTATCTCCAACCAACACCTTGTGTAGTTCATTAAACATTCATTCTTTCTTTCTTTTCATGCATAACATTCTTTCGTACACATTCATTAACATTTACACCTTCTCCCTCCGGGTTGGTGGTGGGTTTACGAGGCCCGACCACCCATTCATTGACCAAAAGGGGTTACATGACTCCCCTAGTGGCACTCAGCGTCCATTCCTCGCTAACTCCTAAAGAGGTCCGATTACGCCGTTCATTGGTGGGACTAGTGTGAGGGTTCACCGTCAGCCCATGCCTCATCGGGTCACCACTCACACCAAGTCCCTGGGCCCTATTCTGTGCATAACATTCATTCTTTTCTTGCCAAAACATTTGGTAGGTTCAGAAAAGAAAGGCATTACTTTTAAAATCATTGACCCTTGAAAACGACTCTATATACATATATATACTTTTGGCTAAAATCTTTTCACATTGGAAGTGTATAGGGTCATTTAACTAAATAGTAGAGAGACCCACCTTCAACGGTAAAAAGGAGAACATAAGAGCCTCACTGACCGGCCTCGTCTCCAACGGAATCAAAATCTGTGCAAGAAAGGTGAAGTGAGACTCCATATGACCAATTAAGACGCTCGGCGATGTCATGATCATGATATGAATGTATAAAAGAATATATTATGTAATGAACACGTTCATGTGGACAATTAATACATTTAAATCATATAAACGGGCCTTTCATTCGACATTAGAAACGTTCATATTCATTCAAGTCATAAATTCACATTTCCAATCAAATCAATTCAAGACTTTCAAACATGATCATAGCACGTATTAAATCATATTTACAATTAGAAAATAGACAATTAAACACGTTCAAATCAAGATCGTAAATTAAATGAAACAAGAAATAGGTAACAATTAAATTCTACAATTCAATTAAATCAAATAATATTTAATATAATAAACATATATATATATATATATATATATACATTTACGTAAGGATATGCATGAAAAATTAAAATCCCATGCATGCACAACTAATAAGCCCATGCATGCAAACCTAATTAGACACCAAATACAATTACCATGCACAAATCATATGCATTAACACAAAATAAACTGAAATTCATTCATGCATTATTTAAATTTAATATAGCACTATACATATGAATACATATATATTCATACACCAGCTTGCATGCATGACTTAAGCTAACACCATATGCATGCATTTAACAAAGAAAGGAAATGAGACAGCAGCAGCGTGCGTAACAGTTCCAAAATAAGTCTCCCCGCCCGGGGAGATTTTGTGAAGGAAAAGTCCCCGCCCGGGGAGCTTGGTGCAGAGAGTGTCTGCACAAAAGCTACCCGGCCAGGCCTTTTCACGACCAAAATCTCCCCGCCCGGGGAGATTCATTCCAGCGACGAGGCAGCAGCAACACACAAAGCTAACCCCTGTTTCTAGGCATGAATTACATCAGCAGCTAAGGCAACATTCAGGCAAGATATGCAGCAACAAAAGACATGAAATGCAGCAGCAAACTAGCCCTAACAACTCCCACAAAACCATGAAAACTGACAGCAACAAGCAAAGAAGAAACATAGCAGCTGACAACAGTAAAAACCAATCTAAAACAGGGGCAAAATCACGAAAAAACAGAGCAACAACTGATCTTCTTTATCTCAACATGTTCAGGTAAGTTAGGTCATCGAAAATGCAGCAAAACAACTCCAAATTAGCATATAAGTCAGCCCCAAGGAAGCTCAAACGTGAGAAGAAGAAATAAGTGATCATTTCACGAATTTTCCTCAAAATGCCATTAATGAAATCTCATGAATACTTCAACTACCATGTAATCAATGATCATAAATGAGAAGAGGACGTCAAAACAATCATATTCAAGCTTGGAATCACTCAAAACCAATAAGAAACGAAGAAGATTAACACAAATGTTCAAAACCTACTATTTCTCAAATTCAGCCAAAAACCCATGAAGACATGATCAAAATTGGGGATGCATAGCTTAAAATTACACATATTGAATGTATATTACCATCTTAAGCTTACCTTGTGGATTAATGGAGGTTTGGAAGAGATTTGAGCTTTGAATCTCTAAGATGCACAGGGGTTACGGGAAAAACTGGAAGTCAGGAGCTTTGGCTGAGATTTCTTGCTTGTGTGAGGGTTGGCTCGGTCAAAGGATGGTATAACAGGTTAGGTGGTTGAGTTAGGGTTCCAATGGCTCCAACTATGGTTAATTTGGTCAAGAATTGTAAGAGTTATGGTCATTTTAGTAAAACATGAGAGTTTAGGCGCCGATTCGTTTCGGTTGGATTTCGGAGGTTCAAATGATTTCGGAAAAATATAAGGCCAAGTTTATTAAACTCGAATCTTTGATACAAGTTCAACGAAGTTGACAGAACTCGAATCCGAGTTCCCGAGCTCAAGATATCACATACGGAACCAAGGGTGCGCTAATTGCTCGTTAGCCCCCGAATTGGATTCCAAAAATCAAAATAAATTCGAAACTCATGCAAATTTCGAAAAAGGCCAGCCTTTCAAACTTTTCAACAGGCTAAGCCTCAGAATAAATCATTCAAACCAGCGGGACCAATTCAAGCCAAGCAACCTTTAGCACTTCCGGCACCACCTAAAGTGCAATGTACCTATTGCAAAGGTCCTCACCACGTGGATAACTGCTTCAGACTCCATAAAAGATGTTTCATTTTTGGAGCACCGGATCATATGATGAATACGTGTCCGAAGAAGAAAGACAACCCGAGGCCTGCAATTCCAGCTAGGGCATATGCGTTGGGAGCTGAGGAGGAGCAAGCTGTAGATGTCGACCCAAACGCGGTGATTGAAGGTACTATAAGCATCCATGGCACTACATTACATGCATTATTTGATCCCGGGGCTACTCATTCATTTATTTCCCGGGATATTGCTGCTTCTATGTGCTTGCCTGTTTCGTTATGTGCGCATGACTACGTGGTTAGTTCCCCTCTTGGTGGTAGCTTAGTATCTTGCAGGGTTTTTCGGGGTTGTCCAATTGGATTTGAAGGCTGAGTCTTTCTGGCAGAATTGATTGAGATGCCTATGCAGAGGTATGATGTTATTTTGGGGATGGATTGGTTGTATAAGTATGGGGCTCAGATGGATTGTCGGGAGATGAAAGTTTCCTTTGGTTCAGTGGTGTTTAAGGGCGGGAAGGCTAAGTCAAGCCCGTTTATTTTTTTCATGGAGGCTAGTAAACTGGTCCGGGACGGAGCAACAGGTTTTGTGGCCTATCTTTTGAATAGACCGAAGGATCAGGCCAAACTTGAAGAGACGGAGGTCGTGCGAGAGTATATCGATGTTTTCCCTGAGACTTTAGGTTATCTTCCGCCTGATAGGGACATCGAGTTCGTAATTGACCTTTATCCCGGAGCAGAGCCTTTCTCGAAGACTCCCTACAGGATGGCTCCTTCGTAATTGACCTTCGTAATTGAAGTCGCAGCTTGATGAACTGTTAGCTTGCGGGTACATTCGCCCGAGCACTTCTCCGTGGGGTGCTCCCGTTCTATTTGTAAAGAAGAAAGATGGAACGTTACGGATGTGTATAGATTATCGTGAGCTGAATCGGATAACCGTGAAGAATAAGTATCCATTGCCTCACATCGAGGAGCTATTTGATATTTTGCAAGGGTCTAAGGTTTATTCTAAGTTGGATTTGAGGCAAGGTTATTATCAGCTGCGGATAAGGGAGGAGGATATACCTAAGACTAGATTCAACACCCGCTATGGGCACTTTGAATTCGTGGTTATGCCCTTTGGATTAACTAACGCTCCAGCCGTATTTATGGATATGATGCACGGAGTGTTTAGACAGTTCCTTGACAAGTTTGTGGTAATTTTTATAGACGACATTCTGGTGTACTCTAAGTCGGTTGAAGAGCATGTTCAGCATCTCCGGATTGTTTTGGAAACCCTAAGGGGGCATAAGTTGTATGCCAAGTTTAGCAAATGCGAGTTTTGGATCGACAGGGTCGTATTTCTGGGTCATATCATCTCGGGTAATGGAATTGAGGTGGATCCGTCTAAGATTGAATCTGTGCTTCGTTGGGAGAGACCGAGGAATGTAACAGATGTTCGGAGTTTTCTTGGATTGGCCGGTTATTACAGAAGGTTTGTTAAAGAATTTTCTAAGATTGCTGCTCCGTTGACTCAACTGACTAAGAAAGAAGTGAAGTTTGAGTGGGATAACAAGTGTGAAGCAAGTTTTCAGACTTTGAAAGTGAAATTGACCTCAGCACCAGTTCTCACCCTACCCGAGGGCACCGAGTGTTATGCAGTTTACACGGATGCTTCTAAGGAAGGTCTGGGTTGTGTTTTAATGCAACATGGTAGAGTGGTAGCTTATGCTTCGAGAAAATTGAAGGAGCATTAGAAGAATTACCCTACCCATGATTTGGAATTAGCTGTTGTGGTGTTTGCTTTGATGAAGTGGCGACACTACCTCTATGGTACTACGTTCGAGGTGTTTACGGATCACCAAAGCCTCAAGTATCTCTTTTCTCACAAGGATCTGAATGTAAGACAGAGGCGTTGGATGAAGTTATTAGAGGATTATGATTGCAAGATTCATTACCATCCGGGTAAAGCGAACGTGGTTGCCGATGCCTTGAGTAGAAAGGCGAGTGTGGTTAATTTGGAAGTAGGTTCTTCAAGTTCGGGTTCAGAGATTCTGGCTTCAGGGACTTGGTTGGCTAACCTCACAATTATACCAGATTTGAGACAGTAGTTATTAGAGGCTCAAGCCTCGGATGCTGAGATTCAGAAGTTGATAGCTCGTTCCAGAGATGATCCAAATTCTAAATTTGGATTGGATGACTCAGGTTTGTTAAGGTTTGGATCGAGAGTTTGTATTCCAACCGAGCTCAGGAGGCTGGTTTTAGAAGAAGCACATCGTTCGGGGTACTCGATTCATCCGGGAGGTACTAAGATGTATCGAGACTTGAAAGAGAAATTCTGGTGGAGTGGCATGAAAAGGGACGTCGCGAACTTCGTGAAGCGATGTCTGACATGTCAAAAGGTGAAGGCAGAGCACCAGAAATCGGGAGGAACTCTCCAACCACTCCCTATTCCTGAATGGAAGTGGGAGCAAGTGACAATGGACTTTGTGTCCGGCTTGCCTAGAGTCAAAAGAGGGTTCGATGGAATTTGGGTGGTTATCGACAGGTTGACTAAATCTGCCCATTTTCTTAAGGTTCGGATGTCTGATAAGGTACTGAAACTAGCAGAGTTCCAGTCAGCATAGTTTCAGATCGAGATCCGAGGTTCACTTCGATCTTTTGGCAGAATCTTCAGAGATGTTTGGGTACCAAGCTCAAGTTCAGCACCGCTTCGCATCCTCAGACAGACGGTCAGTCGGAAAGGTTAATTCAGTATTTGGAGGACATGCTTAGGGCGTGTGCTTTGGATTTTCAAGACAAGTGGGACGAACATCTGGCGTTGGTCGAATTTGCGTATAATAACAGCTATCAGGGTTCGATTGGAATGGCTCCTTATGAGGCACTTTATGGGAGGAAGTGCAGATCCCCTCTATTTTGGGATATAGAGGATTGGAGATGGACTGAGGAGCATAAACTCGAGAGAGCAGAACCTAAGGAAAATATTACTGCTACTATTGAGAAAGTTCAACAGATTAGACAGAGAATGAAAGCGGCCCAGTCTCGTCAGAAGAGTTACGCTGATAAGAGAAGAAGACCTTTACAGTTTGAGGTAGGGGATAAGGTCTTTCTAAAAGCATCTCCGAGGAAGGGATTCACTCAGATTGGTAAAGGTGGGAAACTCAGTCCCCGATATCTTGGACCGTTTGAGATTTTAGAAAGAATTGGGGAAGCGGCGTATAGGTTGGATTTACCGCAGAATTTGACCGGGATACACAACGTGTTTCACGTTTCTCAACTCCGTAAATATTATCCCGATGAGGCCACAATTCTCCCAGTTGAAGAGGTTCAGTTAGAGCTGGATTTGACGATTGAGAAACATCCAGTTGCAATTCAGGATCGGAAAATGCAACAGTTAAGAAACCGACAGATTCCTTTGGTCAGGGTACTTTGGAGAGATCAGAAATCAGAGGAATCCACCTGGGAAACTGAAGAAAAGGTGAAGAGATTATATCCAGAGTTGTTCAAGAACTCGGTTCGGACTTGAGGACAAGTCCTTGTTAAGGGGGAAGGATTGTGACACCCCGACTTTCAGACCGTACAGGTATGACGTATGTGCGCGATTTATATTATTTAAATTTATATTCTTTACTCTTTTAATTCTTATTTTTAAATATTTCTTATGAATTCGAATGATTCTTATTTGAGTATGTACGTATTTTGTATGGGTTGATTCGGTTTTGCCCGTTGTATGTTTTTGAATTAATTGTTCGTTCGGAACCTAAAGGAGGTTAAAACGCTTTTAACTCACCATGGGTTCCGATATGTGTAATTTGAGCTCGTGAATTCAGATTCGAATTCCGTCACCACCGTTGAACTCGTTTCGACAATTCGGGTTCGATGGACTAAGCCTCATGACATTTTAAGCTCATTTGGTAATCCGAAATCCGACCGGAAACTTACCTCGTTCTTATATGACTACCTTTCACCTATTTGCACTTTGGTCCCTCAAATTTTGACATACTACCTTCAACCTTGGCCCCACACTCCACCAAAACTCAGCATATCAATCTCTCTCCCTCTCATTATCGGTACAAGCAAGGTAAAGGAGAGAAGGTGCAACAACTTTGGAGCAAAACCCTTCAAACCAGTCACTATTCACCCTTGGGAGAATTTGAGCTCTAATCTCCATTTTCTTCCAACATCTTCAAGGGGTAAGTTAGTATTTGATATGTACATGATATTATGGTCATTTTGAGCTATTGAATCCATGCTTTGAGCTAGGTTTGATATAGTTATGGAGCATAACATGAATATTGAGGGTTTGATGATCTTCCTTATTTCTTGGACTTAAGCTTTGATTTGAAGTTATATATGGGATCTCTTATGCCCCTAACATGAAAATATGGTCTTGTTTCTGAATATGGTTGAGCATGGTGGAAGTTGCCATTGATGAAATTCAAATTCTTGCATGAGAATTCTTGTGATATATGATGATTCTTGAGCTTTTGTGATAGTTGGGAGATTACATGAGGATTATGAAGTAATTTGCTATGATTTGCATGAGTTTTGTGGCTTGAGGTGATTGCTTGTTGTTGCTGCGTGCTTGCCCTGCTCCCTCCCCTGTTTTTCCCGTAGAGTTACTGTTGCTGCTGTTATTTTTTTTCGAAGAAGACAGGCCAACACGGCCGTGTCAGCTTTGTGCATGTTTTGGACACGGCCGTGTCAGCCTCTCGACTTGGGGCAATTTATTTTTATAAAACCGGACACGGCCGTGTCCATTTTGAACTAAAACTCAACACGGCCGTGTCAGCCCCTCGAATTAAGCCTCTGAATTTATTTTAACCGGACACGGCCGTGTCCATTTTGAACTAAAACCCAACACGGCCATGTCATTTGAAAATATGGCGGCGGCAATTGCTCGTTTTATCGCTTCGTTGTTTTTCTTTGTGTTCTCTTTCTTCGTTTATGACGTGTATGTAATGTTAGCTGGTTATATTACGCGTTATGTGCTTTGTTTTGAACTTATGACTTTATTTGCTATGAATTGTGTAAATAAGAATTGGTAGGATTATTGGACACGCAATTGCATTTCATTTACATTCTTTGCATTCATAAGCATTGCCGAGCGTCTATTTGGTTCATATTTGAGTCTAAGTCTCGGGTCTTGCTTTCTTTTATGTTTCAGAGCCTCTTTTGGTCGCGCAAGAGCCCGAAGCTTAGGTGGTCGGTTACCGTTCGATCCTACCTTTTTGTCCCTTTTGTTAAGGTGAGGTTAGGAATTAGTAGTTAAATACCCTATGGCCTATAATATGATAAATTTTTCCCCTGAATGCGGATATGGTACATATATTTAGATACGAGTGCTTAATTTATGTTTATGATTTTATGGAATAACTTTGGTCTCTTGGAAACGATATATGTACGAGTATATATAAGCTTGATTTTAAATCTCTTTTAGTATGTTTTGTTATGTTGAGCGAGTGTGCCCTGAAAGATCGGATTTTTGGTTTGAATTGGTTTGTGGGCCCTGGAGACGTGGGTAAGGAAGGCCCGGGGCGATCGCGGGGTCGCCGGGTTTAACCCCTGTGCACGTTCTCATTTGAGATATTCACGTGCGACCTAGGGAGGTTGGGAAGGCGTGGTATCTTGAGCCTTCGGTGGATAACCGGAGAAGGCATAACGTGGGTTAGCTACCCCATATGTTTTTGGTATTGTAGGTGCTAGGGTTTGATTCCCGATACACCATGGATGTAAGGGTGGATTTATGATTTGATATTTATGTTTAGAGGAGTAAGGGATAGTCCGTTCTCGCCGGGCTTTTAACTATGTTTTGACTGATGGACTATGAATCGAGATAGATGCTTTTCTTACTATATATTAATTTCGGAAAATGGTTTTGGTGTGCAAAACTCTAGCCTCGATTCATGACTATCACTTTTGATTTGTGCTATGCTCTATACGTATTTAAGGTGTGGGTGTGTTAAGCCCCTCACTCAGTCGAGTTGTGAGACTGACCCTCTCCTTTCCCTTTCAGGTGTGCCGAGCTAGGCGGGGAAGTGCATCGAGTCGAGTCGTACTTAGCCGTTTAGGTCGAGTTGCATTCATTTTCTTGCCTTTTGTTTACACTTTCTATGTATTTGATCTTCTAACTTGTCTTTTGGAGAATTTCAACCGATAAATGTGTATCCTCGATCTTTTGGGCTGTGAAGCCATATATATGATGTGTATGATTTTATGCTTATATGTCGAGCTCGTTTGGATCATGTTTTTGCTTCCGCGTATTTGTTTAGTGTTGGCGCACTCTGGTGTTGTTTAGCCCCGCTTAGCCTAGTGTGTGAGTGTAGGTCACCGTTCACTTAGACTTGGGCTCATGTATGGAAACCCATTTCATATGTGGGTTCGGGTTTAAGTGCGGGGGATGTGGTGGCCCACCGCTCCAGGCGTCACAAGAATTAACTCATACTTACATCATACAAGTTCACTAAAGTATCCAAGATCATGCGATTCGGTTACTAACTTCATACCTAGTAGTAGCATGCATAGAAAGGTCATTTGATTCAATTTCCAAGCTCAAGTCTTGTATTAACATGCATAGATAAAGTCAATTTGAGCATTTAACGTACATGAAGTTGTAAGTATCTAAACATAGCAATTACAAGTCGTACTTTAACGATTGATTCAAGTAGTACTAATCAAGATGTCGTAATCTTAGTCATGTATAAGTCTATGCAGCTTAAGTATACGTACGTCATGCTCAATACATATAAGACATACATTTATTCACATAAGGTCATACTTCCAAGGTAAACAACATATTCTCGATTCCTTATATCACACTCTAATGATCAATTCAAGTCTCATATTCGAAATCGTAGATGAGTGTATGCATAGTCATCCCATATTATCATGCTCAAATGAACAACATAATTTAATCACATAAAGTCATGTTTTTAAGGTAAGCGGTAAATTCTCAATTCATTTAATCATGCCTTACGAATTCGTAACATGCAGCGGAGCATAAACTCAAGTTTTTACACGCATTCAAGGTTTAGAGATATTACAATTAGATCCCCCAAGGCGATTCACATAAGTTTGGAATTAATACAAAACATCCCTTAAGGTTCCTAGCAACTTGACATAAACCATCAATTTGTTAACTAATTAAGCATGATTCTTCAATTACATGAAAGTTCCCCATAAATAAAAAATTTCGACATAATTTCAACAATAATCATGCATCCCGAAAACAAGTAAACAACATGGTCTCACAAGTACTTATTCATGCTTTACATACGTTCAACATAGCTCATAAATCTCAAGGTTGCATTAATGCAAGGGTTACTAGAGTTATCACATGGTAGCACAACTGATCAAGGAAAGCATTTATGCAATTTGCACAAGTAGGAGACAAGCTAAATACAAACGTAACATTTAATGTCAATCATTACCGACATAGCATAAGAGAGGCTACAAAATAATTCAAGTTTAGGTAGGGTGCATGTATCAACTATCAAGTACACCACCCGATAAAGAACAATCAATTTCTAACTTACCATATTCACATTTTCACTTAAAACAATTAGCAACGCAAGTCACATGCATATCAAATAATCATATTCTAGCATATAACATTACAAGTGTAACAATCGGGTAATAATAATATCCAAATCAAAATGTATGAGTGCAATTGCGTGAATGTAGTCCGTACCTTTCACCGTAGTAATGAAATCATGCTCATCATCCTCTTGCCCGCCATTCAACGCATAGGCACGTGCATGTGCCACAGGCCTTATCTCATCACCCGGTCCCTTAGTCTTAGGTTCGGTACAATTCCTTGCTATGTGTCCGGTGCTTCCACAATTGAAACATTTACCAAGCTTCTTCCAACAATTTCCCTCATGATGAGTGATGCTACCATAATGATCACAAGGTTTACGCCCTTGTGCAGTTGATAGGATCTCCTTTCCTTTCCCTTTCTTAACCATCACGTGGCCCTTCTTCCGCGGTAGAGGTTGAGAGAAAGAACTAGGGACAACTCTCTTAAGACCCGAACTGAAATAAGGATTAGCAACATTCTTCTTAGTTCCAAGTCTTTGTTCCTCCGCTTCCGCTTCCGCTTCCATAGCTAGCCCGGTAGCGGTGGCCCAATCGTTGGTTTCTTCCTGAGTCAAGGCCTTTGCTAACTTCCCACGAAGCCCTTCCAAATTCTGTCGGTCCATCCTCTGATTACAATCCCTTACCCAAAGTGCTGAATTTCCACAAGTAAAGCATCTTCCAAGCTTTCCCCAACATTCGTCTCCCTTATGGCTAATGTCACTATGATGTTCATACGAACCTCTAGTTCCCGGTTTATCACAATTCTTTACCCAGTGTTTGGTGCTGCCGCACTTGAAACAGTTGCCTTGTTTCCACCAACAATCTTCCCCAAGGTGTGTAGCACGACCACAATGCTCACACGGGTCATGGCCCTTAGTAGTTTGAGGGGCCTGTACTTGAGATGTAGAAATCTTAGCCTTACCTTTCTCATCCATATGGTGGCCTCTCCTCTGATCGAAATCCTTAGCTTTACATTTTGGGTTGCCACAACATATAAAACACTTTCTATGTCCTTTCCAGTAGTTATCCCCGAAGTGATTGACGCTCCCATAATGCTTGTACGAGTTGCGGCCCTTAATAGCCAAAGGGGTCGCTGATCTGGATGCAAAATTTTTAGCCTTTCTATCTCCTAACCCCTTAAGTGGTACTCGAGAAGTTGAAGGTGCCATCAAGGATGGTGATCTCTCAGACCCCAATCCGGGAACTACTCCCTTAGTTTGAAACCCTTGTTCCTTGACGGTGGGCGTAGGTATCAACGCCGGAGGTGCCAATAAGGTTTGCGGTGCTTGTAGGAGTTGCAAAATCTGAATCATAATAGTGAGCAAATCATTGACATTCGGAGGCGGCGTTGGTGGTTCATACTGATTTTCTGCCGGAGGGTCTTGCTCATTTTGGCGTGCCGAAGAGCGATCACTTCTACGAGGAGGCATCCTACACGCAATCTTATCATGTATGCATGTCGATTAGTTATATGCTCATGTCACATATTGTCAAGTAAGCAATGCAATTGCATAATTTAGAAGCAATAGTTACAAGATATACGTATCATGAGGACGTTCATATATGAAAACAAACCAACACATAAGCACGAAGTTAATTTAAGTACAACAAAGTAGTTACAAGTTAAGTGATATAGGCAAGTAGTTAACAAAAGGGTTAACATATTCAATCAAGATGTACATGTAATGCAAGAACAATTATGTTAATCAACAATGTAGCATATGCAGAACGAGTCACTTTAAAGCACATAAGCAAGTTGTTCCTATTGCTGTACGACCTAGACGACTCGAGATGACTCAAGAGCCCGATTTTGAACCTTCTGCTTTGATACCAACCAAATAGGGGTGTAACGCCCCAACAAGGGCATCCCACGCCTATCCCGCGCTACGGGCTTAGCTTGTATATAGAATTGCTATCCATATACCCGCCAAGATCGAAGCAAGCGGTGACAAACGGACATGCTAGCTAGGCGGTACTAGACTCACATCAAGAGCATTAAAACAAACACAAATACTCGGAAGCTTAAAACATACCACATGCATAAGAGTTCAAATTCAATATACCCACTTCAGACCTTCTCAAGTCAAATGAAAACAAATGCGAAAGATTAAATCATCAATTAAGTGACCAACACGGTCCAGCATGAAATGCTCAAAATACGGGAATCTAAATCATCCTAGAGACCGCCACGGTCCAACTAACAAGATAATAAATCCGATAACGTACATGCTAAATCCAAAACAACTCCAAGGTAACAAAACCAAAGTAAAAGCAACAAAAATGACTAGACAACTAGACAAGACTCTCAAGAAAGACTCCCGCCTAGCATGACTCCAAAAGCAACCTGCGGACACGAAAGGTAAAGGAGATCAGTTCAAACGGAACCGGTGAGGAGAAGTATACATAATATAATTAACATAAGAAGGTTCAAAGCATGCTCAAATCAAAGGTATTCATGATCCAACTTATTTTCAAAGTAAATGCAAGTTTTAGAAAAATATGGATCATAAACCACACATAACCGGCTCGGCGAGAACGAGCGCTCCATCCGATCTTCCCAAACCAAGCAATCAAACCAATCCAACATTTACACCGTTTATGTCGAGGGTGTGCACCCCTCGAGTATCCATAACGTAGAGAATTCGGTCCATGCAACCTAGCTCTCTCCAAGAAAACTTCAACCCCGAAACCTCCTCGGAGTCTTAGTAGTCTTGTCCACAGTGGGAACTTTGGATAAGGACATCCGTCGGCCCTTGCCTTCCCTGACTATCTCTCACCTCCATCCCCGAGCTCAAATTCGATTGCCCCAAGCAAGCGTCTTTGCAAGGTACATCATAACCTCGCTACACAACTCACACATAGATAATATCCAAATAAAAGTTCCAAAGGCATTTTGGGTACTTATCCCATATACGAAAACTCAAGTTCTACTTGTAAACCATTACCAGAAGCGAATATCCAATATATGAGCATAGCTCAAAAAAAATGCCTTATTAAGCCTACAAATATATACGTTTGAAAACGGGAGTTTAAAACCAATAAATATGAAAGGCTATACGTGTCCACAGTTTTGAAAACATTTTTCATATATATAACTCCTCACCTTTACCTAGAACCTCGAAGATCAAGCACGAAAAAGGAAGGTTACACGTCCAGAGACTCACCACCTAACAAGACAATGTACCAACAAAGGTAAGACTCGACTCGAAACCCAACAAGACAACTCACGGCTTTGACATGAATGCAAATATGCTAATGATGTGCAAGGAATGTTCGACGATGGTATATATTGGGAATTATGATCACATTGCATCATATAAGTCATGTATCAAGTTCTCAAGTTATATGTAATAAGCGACCTATGAATCATACTTAACACAATTTAATTAAACGCATAACTTAATCAATTAAGATAACTTAAGCATGATTGAGGTATAAAGATCATAATATAAGGTATGCATGAGATGTCACAACATATAATGAGGTCACAATACATTAGAGACATAATATAAATAAGTAAGGAACAAACGAGAGGCAAAACAAGTGAAACGAATCAAGAAAGCAGGGCTGGGGACAATCCACCCCCATGGATTTTCCTTCACAAAAAATCCACCCTCGCGGATTGTCCAGAAGCTACTGCCTTAAATCTATCCCCATGGATTTTTACACAGCAAAAATCCACCCTAGTGGATTCTGCCCAGAACTTAAAAAAAATGCGACAACAACTTCAAACTCGACGGGAATGAGTTCAAAACACCCCAAAACAAGAAATTAAGCTTCCAAAACCACAAATAAGCATCATAAATCATCAAGTTACATAATAAATCACTTAGGAACATATAAACATCAAGAAAGCAAGCAATTCATACAAGAACTTCATCTTCTACAAGTTTCATGAAAGCTTTAAGCATAACAACGGTGAAATCAACAATCATGCAAGAAACTCAAAGGAATTAATCACATTCTTCATGGAATTTCTCAAGGAACAAGAATCGATCATCAAATCAAGTTAAATCACATAAGAACATAAACATGCAAGAATTCTCAAGAAAGCTTCAAAGGTCATCAATGGTGGATTCTTCAAATAAGCATGAAACTCAAGGAAACCTATCCTATTCTTCATAAAAGCACATAAGGAACATGGATCCATTATCAAATCAAGTTAAAACAAGCTAGGGCATGAACATGCATAAGTTCTTATGAAAAGCTTCAAAGTGCTTTAATGGTGAAATCTTCAAATGAACATGAAAACAAGAAATTCTTATATCAAATCGTTCCTAGCATCAAGATAAACATATTTCCATCATAAAATTCTTATCTAATCCATCTAACATGAACCCTAGATTCATATTCAAGCTTAAAAGCTTCAAGAACACAAACCCATGAAAAGAGCACATAAGCTTACCTTGAGAGCTGAAAATCGAAGAAGAAATCTTGTTCTTTAGTCTTGAATCTCCAGCTTTAACCTTCACTCTTGGCTATTGAAGACGGCTTGAAGGTGGCTTGAAGTTCTTGAGAGAATATGAATAGACTTTGAAAAAGTGTTGGGAGAGAATGAATATGATTCTTGGAAAATAACGTAACTTATGTTTGGTGTTTAGGATCTGATTTGGGTCAGCTGAATAGGATCATTGAGCGGGTCATACGGGTCGGATTTAAGTGAAATTGGATCTCAAATTGGGTCAGAATTGAAATTGGGTCGCAGGTCAACAATTAAAGGCTTAAAAGGTTGACTTTTCGTAGAATGGCCATAACTTCTTCGTCCGAACTCCGAATTTAGCGATTCAAGAACCCACGAACTCGTAATCGAATTATCTATTCAATTTCATTAAGTTCTAACCAGTTCCAGGCTTGGAAAATAAATTTACCATTTAGTCCCTAAATTATGCTTTAATATCCAAACACTACAAGAAATTCGCCGAAATCCGACGGAAAATTCCGAGGGAAACAGGCCGTCGGAATTCCCTCGGAATTCCCGAGGGAATTCCGACGGGATTCCGACGGAATTTGTTTTTTTTTTTTAAATAAAAATTAAATAAATCCGACGGAAATTCCGTCGGAATTCCATCGGATTTTTTTAAAAATAAAATTTAAAAATAATATTAAATAATTCCGACGGAATTCCGATGGGATTCCCGTCGGTTTTTTTAAATATAAATTATAAAAATAGAAATTAAATAATTCCGACGGGCATTCCGTCGGAATTCCGTCGGATTTTTTAAAAATAAAAATTAAAAATAATATTAAATAATTCCGACGGAACTTCCGTCGGATTTTTTAAAAATAAAAATTAAAAATAATATTAAATAATTCCGACGGAACTTTCCGTCGGAATTTCGTCGGATTTTTTAAAAATAAAAATTAAAAATAATATTAAATAATTCCGACGGAACTTTCCGTCGGAATTCCCTCGGATTTTTTAAAAATAAAAATTAAAAATAATATTAAATAATTCCGACGGAATTTTCCGTCGGAATTCCATCGGATTTTTTAAAAATAAAAATTAAAAATAATATTAAATAATTCCGACGGGATTTCCGTCGGAATTCCGTCGGTTTTATCTATGCTTAAATTGAATTCTTATGACGTATTATAATATTTGTAGTTATAATTAATATTTTCTTAGAACTCAATTTTAAATATAGTCTACAAAATTTATGATTTTATTATTTCAAATGATATATAAATATTTGTATCAAACTAAACCAATGAATTGATCTAGCTCAACTGGTTTACCTTGGTTTCCATAAGGTCTTACTACCACAACGTCGGGTGTTCGAATCCCCAGGGGCGCATTAAGTTTTTATTTTTCCAGTAAATTCCGACGGAATTCCGAGGGAAATTCCGTCGGAAATATTTTTTTTTCCAGTAAATTCCGACGGAATTCCGAGGGAAATTCCGTCGGAAATCATTAATTAAAATTTTTTTTTAAAGCAAATTCCGACGGAATTTCCCTCGGAATTCCGTCGGAATTTTTTAAATTTAATTTTTTTTTTATGATTTTGTCCCTCGGAATTCCGTCGGTTTTCCGTCGGTTTTGAATTCCGAGGGAGGGTTTTCCTACGGCATGTGTCCCGTCGGAATTCCCTCGGAATTCCGTCGGAATTTACTATTTCCGTCGGAATTCCCTCGGAATTTTCCGTCGGAATTTGCAGGATTTCTTGTAGTGAAATAAGCACATTATTTCGTTTAACCATAAAGCATGCTATCAAAACTCTTTAAGCACAATACAAGCACATACTTATCATATCAAATAGCCACATAAGTCATGTAAATCATGTTTTTCACATAAGCACCAAATGTTTATCAAATTAAGGCATAAATCCACATAAGTCATGCATAGAAAGGTAAATCGTACACTTTCGTGCTAAACCCTACCTTGATCGAGAAGCGGGGCGTCACAATATTTGTTTATCAAGTAGCGAGGATTAATTAATTCAAGTCGTATAATTTCAGATATTGTATACTCAATTCATATTTCAAAGAACGAATTCAATGGACAAGGTTTATTTAATTAAATCAAACAAATTCATATTGTTCCCAAAATTACACAAACACCCCTTCAAGTTAGAGAAATAGCTCAAATATGAAATGTCGGAATTCAAATTGAAAATCAAAGCATCCATATATGTGACGCCCCGACTTTTCAGACGTAAAGGTATGACGTATGTGTTTACCAATTTGCGCAAAATAATTGTCTTTACGTGTTTTATATTTAATTTTATTATAAATTTTTATTATTTTATTTTATTATAATTTAATTTAATTTAATGTTATTTTAAAATAATTTGTATTTTAAATATATATATATATATATAAATATATACGTATTTATATTTCGTTAATTGTTGATTAAGTTAATAATTAATGTTAATTAAGTATTATGCTAATTAATCAATCTTAACTATATTAACTAATTTATTTAATTAATTACGAGAGTTTAATATATGGTTATATTCTAATTTGAATTATTTATTAAAAATTTTATTTATGCATGGATTTGGTATGAAATGTGCATGCATTGCTTTAATATGTGCTTGATTATTCATTTTGTGCGTCGTTCTTATATGAAATGATATCGAAATATCGTGCAATTGTAATATGGCGTAAATATGTGTGTTATGAACATGCTTATATTTTCGGTTTATGTTTTCGAATTCATTTGATATGTTAACGAATTTAATTTGAATCGTGGAACCAAATCGGGGGCTAACGAGCACTTAGCGTACCCTTGGTTCCGAATTTAATATCTTGAGCTAGAAAACTCGGATTCGAGTTTCGTCAACTTCGCTGAACTCGCAACGAAAATTCGAGTTTAGTAAACTTAGCCACATATTTTTCCCGAATCATTTCAACTTCCGAAATCCAACCGAAAAACCTACACGGCGCCAAAACTGCCACATTTCACCAAAATAGTCATATCTCTTACCATACTTGACCAAATTAACCATGGTTTGAACCTATGGGACCCTAACTCAACCATCTAGCTGATAATTATCCTCCCCAACCGAAATAGTCTCTCTTACTTAGAGAAATTCAGCCCTCTTTCCTCTGTTTTCCAGAAATCCCGTAGCTCAAGCAAACCTCTTGAGATTCAAGCTCAAATCTCTTCCAAACCTCCATTAATCCACAAGGTAAGCTTGGTTATGTTATGTACATCCATTATGAGTCATTTTCATTCATTCATCCCTAAATTTGAGCATGATTTCGTGAGCTTTTGGGCAGAAATGGATATATATGGATTTAGGTTTGAGTTTGGTTGATCTCTTCCAATACTTGAGCTTTTTGGATGATTCCAAGCCTGAAAATGATTGTCTTGATCTCTTCTTGGCATTTATGGTAATGTTTTAGCTGGTAGTTGAAGCATTCATGAGCTATCATTAATGATATATTGAAGGTTGTGGGATTTACTCTGTTTTTCGCTGCGTTGCCTGCGTCAGTTTTTGCTGCTGCGTTGAGGAGAGTTTGAGGCTTGTTTTTGTTGAGTTTTATTGTCTATTTCATGTCCATACTTTCCTGATCTTGTTGGGAGAAATTGGTTTTGGGTCTGCTCTGTTTCGCTGGCTGCTGCGTTTTTTTTTGTTGCTGTCGCGCAGGTCGCGCCCGCGACCATTATTGCCTGTAATTTTGGTCGCGCCCGCGACTGAACAGTACGCTGCCCTCGTATTCTGAAAATTGGAGAAAATGCTGGAAATTAAGGGTAGCGGCCGCTACCATTTCATGAAGAAAATGGGTCGCGGCCGTGACCCTTGTTTTTCTGAAATTTTCCAGTTTAAGCTTGGCTGTGCGTGGTTAACTGTAACTTTAATTCGCATGGAGTTGGACGTATATATATATATGTAGATATAACATTTCATGCATGAAATATGATTTAAGTAATAGAGTGCATGCATGGATTAATTGTAAAGTTTCATTTTTTATATTTGCATGCATGATACCCATGCATACGTGCACTATATATATATATATATATATATATATATATATATATATATATAAATTATGGTTTAATTTGTTTAAATTTTAGAATTTAATTGTTATTTATTTCATGTTTATTTAATTTCGATCTCTAATTGAAAGTAATTAATTGCCTATTTCCTAATTATAAATGCAATATATTACGTGTTATGATTATTAAATGGAATTTTAGATTAATTGATATGCATTATGAATGTTATGAATTTGAATGAAATATATGAACGAATGGTTTGATTATATGTTCTAAATTCCTTAATAGTGCACATGAACATTTTTATGATATAATATGATCTTTTATGCATTCATATCATGATCCTTTCATTTGCCGAGCGTCTTAATTGGTCATTTTGAGTCTCACTTTACCTTTCTTGCACAGATTTTGATCCCGTTGGAGACGAGGCCAATCCTTGAGGCTTTCGTATCTTCTTTTGTCATTACAAGGTGGGTTTTTCTACTATTTAGATAAAAAGACCCAATATATCCTTATGTGCAAAGTTTTATCCAAAGTTAGAATTATCTATTTATATAACGAGTCACTTTCGGGTAAATGATTTCAAACGTATAATCCCTTTTTCTTTTAATATCCTACCGATTGTTTTGGCGAGTATCGATTGATTGATTGCACCGATTGGGGCCCGGGGTTCTTGGTGTGAGTGGCTATCTAAGGAAGCATGGGCTGACGGTGATCCCTCACACTAGTTCCCACTAATGAACGGCGGTACCGGACCTCGTCAGGAGATTGGCGGGGAAAGGGAGCTGAGTGCCATCTGGGGAGTCATGTAACCCCTTTTGGCCAATGATTGGGTGGCTGGGTCTTGCTAACCCGCCCACCAACCCGGAGGAAGAAGGTGTATATGAGCGATTGAATAGAATCGATTGATTGTGCACCAAAGAATGATATGTATGAAAGACTTAATGAATGAATGATTATCGATTTACACATGGTGTTGGTTGGAGTTGATGCACGCCCACTTCCCGGGCCACTAATGACCTATTGTAAAATTGATCGTTATAATCCCTTTCGATGATTCCTCTATTTTACCTACTTGGGAACCGTTTCTAAAACCTCGCTTGGGATTATAATTTGCATGTGATTGTTTAAATTCCGTTATATATTATATTTATGCCAATGTTTTATGCCCACCAGTCCCTTTTGGACTGAACCCGTTTGGTTTTCAGCTGTTTGGTGCAGGTGTCGAGAGAGCTAGGCGGGAATACGAGTCCTAGGTCTTGCATTCGTCTCTAGCTCTGTATTTTGGTCTTACACTTGCATCTCAGACTTTTGATTATTGTATATGGATATTATATTGGAGCATACACATGTTTTGGGCCGTGATGGCTTGCATTGATGTATATGAATTATATTTTGGAGCTTGGATGCTCATGGTATATATATGATATGCTTTATTCGTTTATTGCTTCCGCTTTAATGTGTAATTCTGATTTTATGGTTCAAGGGTTAGTCTCGTCTAGCATAGAGTGTGTGTTTGTCCCCGTTCGCCGTGATTTGGCTCGGGTATGGATCGTTCATTTCATATTCGGGTCGGGTCTCGGTGCGGGGGATGTGACACCTTGCGCTCGGGTGTTACAATATATATCATAATTCATTTAATACATGATTTCGTATAGATTGGAGTTCATATTGATCGACAAATCAAGCAATTAACAATTTATCGCAATTAAAACAATTAATTTCAAATATTCAAATTACACAAAATAAATCACAACAAATCAACCGGGCATCCGATTGACGAACGAAAAGTGGCATTGGACTCACCACAATGAGGCGGAAAAACTGTCTGAAGCTCGCCAGAGCGCCGCCACCGGAGCCGCCGGAATAGTGGTGGGCCGTTGCTCGGCAGCCACCGGAGCGTACCTGAAAAATCCCGAAAAATCAGCCGTGCAAGTACTTCTCGTGCTCGTTCCAATTCCTCGATTAATTTCTGAAAATTCCAAGTCAATCGTCACCAATTTAAGATCTAAGAACTCGAAAACCCTAAAATCTTCAAACTTAAATTACTTCCAAACCGGTGAACGAAAATGAGATCCGTAAAAGGCATTGTCTTACCCGTGACGAGCTCTTCGAAACCCCTATAGTGCTTACCAAAAAAAATCCTCAGAGCTTACTTCCGCTCCACCACCAAACGGCCAAATCTGGAGTCGCATCAAGGGGGATCGATAGTTCTCGTCGTTCCGAATAACTTTCGTGAAGAGCCCGTGGCCAAAAGATCAACGAAAAGGGCCCCCGATAATCTCCGAAGTTTCTGCCGCCGCAATCATCGTCAGAACCACCACCTATGGCCAAAATTTGCTCAAATTGATGCCAGAAATGAACTCAGGGGGTCCGAAAACACTAACCTTCGTCGGAAAAAGCCACCGGATCGCCGCCGTACCACTGTTCACGCGTCGCCGCCGAGAGCTTCAGGCGGCGCGTGAGCCGCCATTCGGTGTCCAATGGCCCCGCCGCCAACGCCATTTGATGCGTTGGAAAGTCTTCTTTCTGGGTCTAGGGCGCATGTCGACGGAAGGTCGCCGGAAACCGCCGCGAGGGGTGGCGAAGTGGCGGTGGTCTGCCCCTCCTCCAGCCACGACTGAAAATGGTGGAAAAAGTCCACCTCTGCTTGTCGTCAGGCCACGATCTTGGTACAGTTGTGACCGCGTCATCGAGCTCTTCGAAATGGACTATTCATTCATCGAATTCCGTCTAGAAACGGTCGAGTTCCGGGTTGTGCGTGTGTTACACTGTGAGTGTATGTGTTTGTGTCGTGAGGGAGGAGAGAGAGAGAGAGCCAGGAGAGAGAGAGAGAGAGCTGATTGGTCTGGTAAGAAAAACGAGGATCCGGGTGTTTTATCACGGTCTTTGCTCGTAAAACGATCGGAAGAAGGGGTTAACGATGTTAGAATTGGGCAAACTTAGAGTCTACGGACTCGTTTCGTTGCCCCGAACGCGTTGAAGGGGTCCAAGAGGTCAAAATCTCAATCGAACGAGGAATGACCGAACCCCCCCTAAAAAGAGAAAATTACAAAGAGGCCCCTAAACTCTAAAAGAGTTCAAAATAGGGCCACGTAAAACACAAAATGACATAATTAAACACATAAAAAGGGTTGAAACGTGACGTACCTTTTACGTCGAACGAACGGGATGTTACAAGACTAACATAATGGAAATCAAACATAAATAACACACACCATCCGTCGACCTAAAATAAGCCTTCCTGGATTTAGAACACACTCACATATCGGTCGACCTAAAATAAGTCGTCCCGGATTCAGAACACAACACACACCCAGACATATTCGGAATCGGAATCAAAATCAGAGTCTTACAGCATTCAAAGATATACCTCGTTCAAATCCACACTCGTAATCACAACCGTATGATACATACACACATATATACGTATTGGATACACACATCATACATACACACACACATACGTATCATATGCACACATCATACATACACATATACATATGTATCATACATAGCGTATCATAATTCAAACATAACCTAGTCACACACATACATAATTCACACATATCTACACATACTAAGGCTTATATTCACATGCATAAACATCGGACATATATCATTAGGGTTTAACTATAAGCTAACCTCACCTTTCACCGACGAAACCCGGGTAAACGGGGACAAAACCAACGCCTACAGAGTAATCTCGTCACCAACGGGGTACTCCTCTGAACAAGACAAAAATAGAAGATAACCTTAGACTCAAAATAAACCATATAAAGGCTCGGCAAATGCATATGGATGCAATGATGCAATGTAAGTCACAAACGTTCAAAGTTAGACACATCGAATTAATTACCACGTTATCATAGCAATAACACATAAATCAAACTCGTGACACATCATATAATAGCATATCAAGGGCATATACAAAGTTAAAACACATAAAGGAAGCAAGAAACATAAATGAAACAACAAAGGATAGCATAGAGAGCATATAAGTTCATAACTTGCATATATGCATCAAAATTCCATAAACAACACATAAATTAAACATATAGTATGTCAAGTAATCACATAATATATCTCTTTATACCATAACACATGCATATTCAAGTTTAAGTCACATAAACACGATAAGAGATGTAAAGAGACATCACATGTAGCACTTAAACGCATAGCAATTCATGTCACGTTTACACTTATCAAACGAAGTCATAAAATTAGAATAAATAAACAAACATATCATATAATCACATATTAACATGTAGGGATTATACTTAGGGTGGGAGAATATCAATATAATCGAAAACAAAATGAGAAACAAGCATACGAAAAAAGTCACAAAAGTTGTCACATAAATCAAACACACATACTCAGCAAAAAAAGAAGGGGTAACGGGGGGTTAACACTTTTCAGCACAAAAAGGTTAACCCCCGTCAAGGGGTACATCAGCAACACCTGAGGCAAAATTTTGTTTCATAAATGATGGTTCATATTTGGAAAAGTTAATCTTCCCCTATCCCGTTTTATGAAAAGTATTATGAACCATCCATAGCCCGCGTGCGATTGCATTCATGAAAGTGTTTTGAAAACTTACATTTTCTCATAGCATTGTATTTAAAGCGTTTTATTAATCGAACTTGTTTCATGTTCTTCTTTAAAGCTTTACACTAACAGCTCTGAACTTTACTTTAAGTTCTTTATCATTTCAAGGACTTTCTTTAAAGTATTCCCTCACTTAGTCCTTTTGACTAATACCTCTCCCGTTTTCTTGCCTCGTGGTTTCAGGTCTTACAGCCACAGTCTAGAGGTATCATGAATCTCTAGATTGTCATTTTTGTCTCAGTCAGGACTTATAGTATTATTTTCTTTTGTGTCATGCATATGTTTTATGGCTGCATCTCTTTATAATTATGAATACTTGAGTATCTTTTTATTACTCTTTCTGCTACTCTGTTACCGTTATCTTGAACTCTGCTACCTTAGTAGCAATATGTGAATATGTTACATAACATGATATGCCAAGTCTCTCTTACCGTTCGATATGTTCTTGCTTGTTTACATGCCATCAAGAACATGTTTTGAAAATTTTTAAAATACTCTAATTTTCCACTGCATAGCCACACTGTTATATCTGTATAGATCTGAGTTTGATAGCCGTTCGCTGGAGTATTTCTTGAGTGATGGCTCACACCATTACTTGAGAGGTGCTTCAGTGCGGGGGTTAAGGTGCCGCCCTCCTCATGTTCTAGTATGGGTGGGGGCGCTACAACGACCAAACGAACTTGCTGCCCAAAAGGCGTCAGAATGCCACCATCGGAGCTGGCCGAACCACTACTGATAGCCACCGGACCACCATCTCCGGTGCCAGAAAATTCCCCATAAACAACGAAATGTTCGTCTCAACAAACACAATAAAACCTTCAATCAATTTCTGAAAATATAAAACCCACCGAATTTAATTAAAGTAAAACTGAGACAAATCAAACACCCAAACCCTAGAAGCCTAGAAACAAAATTGAACCAAACCGTGGGGCGAAATGAAAATTCGAGCATACCGTTGGAAAGGCCTCATCGAGTACTTTGAAACCCTCACGATGTTCACCGGAAAAGCTGCTGTTGTCTGAGAATTATCAATTTTGACCTGCCAATTCACCGTAGGCCGGTGAGGTTCGGGTGTCAGAACCGTCGAAAAAGTGCCTATCTCGCCGAGATGCATCAAACTACATTGGCGGCTGGCCCTGAACTGTCGCTGGACAAGAAACCCATCACCTAAGCTAAAGACCCGCCGCTGCCATTGTTGAAATCCGCTGCCTACGGCCATTTTTAGAATAATACGATGCTTGAAATGGATTCGGGGAGGGGGGTCGAAAAGGGTAAGAACCACAAAATTCCAATGAGATAGTCGCTGAAATCGCGATATCACCGGCGCTATAGTAGCACGCGTTGCCGCCACTAACTTCAATGGTGCGTGCACCGCTGTCGCTGAGAATCTGGCAGCCACACCAGTGTAGAAATAATCGCCGAGGTGATGCGCTCCAGGCACAACCAATCTCTGTCGCAAACCGCAACTGAAATCGTGGTGCCTGTAACTCGATGTAACCTCGTCGTCGTCGAGTTTCAGGTCGTAGATCACAAATATAGCTTCAAACCAAGAAATACACCAAAGACGAGCAAGAATTCATCAAAATGCACTTAGCCTTAACTAGTCACATATATCTTCATAGCATGCTTCATACTCCATGAAATTCAGCTAACCAAGAATTAAAATGACCACAAGAAGATGGAGATTAAGATTAAGTACTTACTTTTCAATTTGGAGAAGAAATGGAGGAGTATTGATCACAAAGCTTGGAAAGTGAATAGTGTAGAATTCCCTCTCTCTCTCTCTCTCGGATGAACTGCTGCTTTTCCTCTTCTTTCTTGAGCTGGACCAAAATGAGAAGCAAATACGTGGATATAGGGTTAAACCATGGTCACATAGGCTCAAACTTTGGTTAATTTGGTCAAGGAATGAAGGAGTTACATCGAAAACCGTGAATGGTGGCAATTCTACCCGAGCTTAAGCTTTAGGGAAAAATTTGGAGGATCAAACAGGCTTAGAAAAATATGAATCTAGTTTCCTTGTTTCCTTTCTTAGTTACGAGTCCAGCGCCATTTCCGGAATTCGAATCCGAATTCCCGAGCTCAAGATATGCCTTCCGGAACCCAAGGTGCGCTAAAACAAGTTAGGCCCTCGAATCCCTAACAAATAAAACGATATCAAAACCGTATCAAACTAACCCTGAAAATAAGAAACGAGCATATAAACAAGTTTATAAATCACATAGTTCATGTATAGCAAGTTTTTAGAAAAATATGAATTAAAAATGAAGTTAAACGGATTGCAAACGAGTGAAAAAGGTTTAAAACGTTTAAAATTTCAAACGTAAAGCATATAACAACTATTCAAATAAATCATACAATCGCATAGTTAATTAATTAAATACGCACTTAGCACACTCATGACGTCGTACCTGGAAGGTCGAAAAGTCGGGATGTTACAACCTACCCCCCTTAAAAGGACCCGGTGCTCCAGGTCCGCCTGCTCAAGTTAGAACTGCGAGCAACTCTCTCGTATTCACCCAAGTTCGAGGTTCATGACGTCCTGACGAGGGTTAGCTCGAGAAAGGTCTTCAAGCATAAGGGGTTTAATTCTTCAAGTGTTTGTGTATGGCTTCTTCATGACTTGGTTTCAGCTAGGAGCAACTCAATTTGTCTCGCACGATGAGAGGATCTAAACGAGATTTAACACCCACCGTTTGATTCATTTCAAGCTAGCTCAAGAGCTCGGAGTTACACGAATGGCGTAGTCACCGGACTTCCGCCACTCGCACGTTCTCATGGTCATTGAATCTTCTTGGAAGCTCGGTAGAATCACGACCCTCAACTTACAGTAGAGCTAGAACATTTGTACTCTCCCAGTTGTCCCGCGGGACCACTGGGCAACAACAAGCACAAACGCAAATAATACCAAGGAAAGAGAAAGAGCCACACGCAAGTAATGGGCATACGTACGAAGTAGGCAAATAGGCAACACAGACAGATGGGTTACCCCAAAATCAAACGATGCATGAGATGAGATTTATTGAATGTTTAAGGTACCATGCACCACGACAATGGCATTAACCTTGGCATTGACTCCGACATCCACTTCATCTTCGAACTCCACTACATCAGCTTGAGCTTGTTTCGGGGATCTTGGAGGCATCATAATTAAGGGTCTCGGATTTGGGTTGAAATGGAAACTCCGCACACGCACCAAGCCACAGCGAAGGGTGACAAACAAAAACACACACACTAGCTAGGCGGTCTAGACCCTAATACAGAGCGCGCATAAAATCAAAATCAAATGCGGAAGCACCAGGAACAACATATACAATCATACATGCTTGAATTAATACAAATTATACATATCATGCCCATCCAAGGCCAAATAAATCATACGAGGTTCTAAGCTCAAATTCAAAATCATAATTTATACAAACTTCATACATATCTTAAACATAATACCAATGCGAAAAGTAAAGATGCAAGGACCCGCTAACAAACTCGAACAAAACTAAACAAAGAACCGCCGCCTAGCAGGCATCAACCTGCACCTACAAACACAACTAAACGGAAGGGGAAAAAGAAGACAACGAGGAGGGGTCAGTCCTAGAGAGTGGTGAGGGGGCTAACACACTCACACATACGTATACATAGAGCATAGGATATTCAAAATTAGAAGGTTCAACAACCGGGGCGTGGTTTTTACAATCCAAAAATTTAACACGTGATACTAGATATAAGGAATAAAAGAGTTAAGGCCGAAGGCTAAAATTAACCAAATTTAGTACTTATGAATCTACTCCCGTTTCACAAACCAAGTTCAAAATCACACACAACTCGGTGAGCACACGCCTCAGATCACCCTAACTCTGTTCACAAATCAAAGATTTAAATCAAAAGTAAAACATTAATTCAGAATCAGACAAACACACCTCTCCTCCGGGGGATGGCAGGGTGGCGCCACCCTGACCATCGGACATACAGTATGGGTCATGAGTTTCATGACGCTCACGCCCGAGGACTCCTTCCCCCACCAAGCTTTCTAGTGGGTTCAGGGTTGATCCTTAAATATGGAGACCATGCTAGGGACTACCCGATGTCCCACACCGTCCTGGGTCTCCTTCGCACGAATCTCCGGGGCCCATCTAATTGTTCAAATTGTTCAAAAGTTCGAAATTTCTTAATTTTCAAAATCCAACTTAATTCGTAGTTTCAAAACATACTCACACTAACCCTTTTCAAAATAAACGAACGAAAATATTTCTTACGTATACATAAAAACGCTTTCAAATATTTCATAACAAATGGGCCAAAATCCCACAAAATACGTATCAAACACATATCTAATACTTATACATATATATAGGTCGCATGCGGGCTTAAATCACATCAAGGGTTATAGGTCGTAATAACTAAAAGAAAGAAACCTCACCTTGTCAACCACACGAACGAAGCAAACAGAAACACACCCAAAAGACCACCTCCTTTCCCTCGAAACAAAGCTCTGAACAAAACAAAGGACAAAAGAAGGACTTAGACTCACCAATAAACCATATAGATGCTCGGCATATGCATATAGATGCAAGAGATGCGTAAGAGAAGCAAAGACTTGATATATAACACGTACAAGTTCATAACAATTCCTAAGTCTCCTAAATCATGCTAAATAAATCCATAAATCTCATATAACATACATAACATATCATACAACAAATTAGGAAGACATTTCATATCATATAAGAGCAAGGAAAAATCATACCAGGTACAGAAACGAAGCACAAAATCATATACACACGTATGAGATCATAAATCAAAAAGGGCATGTAAATCAAGCCATAAATTCATAATATAACACTTAGCACATAATAAGGCATGTTAACATAACATGTTTACATTGCTTATAAATCAAAAATGGACAAATAAGAGGCATAGGAAGCAACAAAACAAAGCACGAAAGCCATACATGTAAGTTCAAATTCTTGAGATCCTATCATTTAAAATTTCAAATTAAAACACATAAAATTCATATTAATAGATTTAATAATAAACACATGACATATCTTATAGTGTATATATATATATATATACACACACAACACACGTAATATATATATATATATATATATATATATATATATATATATAATTAACATTTACAAAACATACATTATTATATATATACACAACACACAAAGTTTACATTTGGAAATTAACTAAGATATGTGCATGGAATAAGCAAAGGAAAGCAATATGTACAACAATGCAATAACACAAACAAAGCAAAATAAAAGAAACAACACAGCAGCTCACGAAACTTGCATGAAATGGGGTCGTACAGCAGAAAGGTGGTCATGGGTGCGAACACCAATAGTTCCAGCAGCTCAGCAGCCCAAATAGGGCCAAAAATGGGTCACGACCTCTACCAAAATTGAACTAATCCCGGTCTCGGCCGCGACCCTCGACGCAGCAGCAGCAAGAACTCAACCAAAACTCATCCTAAATCATTCTAGCATGCAAGGGAAGGATCATAAATCAATTATGCATCATATTCTGATCATTAAGCATGCAAAAACCGAACAAACATGCAAGGAATGGAAGGAAATGGATCAAACACTCATGCTCTTCATTTTTCTTCCAAAAACATTTATGTGAGCCTTCATTAAATGCAACCTACCCCTGATATGAGTCCATAAAATTAATAATGGATGTCATAAGATCATAAATGATGCATCAAACCAACAAGAATCACAAGAATTCATGCCAAATTCATCAAATCTCTACAAACCATTACAATTCATCCTATTATCCATAACTCAATCAATTCTCAATGGATTTCAGCAAATAAGGAGTCCAAAGAAAGAGGAAAGGATGGAGAATACATTTATGGACTTACCTTTCAAATTTGAGGCGAATCGGATGAGTATTGAGCTCAAAAATTTGAAAATGAATAGTATCCTCTTCCTTCTCTTTGGGATTTCGGATTGCTGATGAAGAGAGCCCCTTTTCCTTCTCTTTTCTTGGCTAGGTCTGAATTAGGGGCTAATGGGGTGAGCAAGGAACGGTTACGTTAAGGTCATATGGGTTAAAATATGGGGCGATTCGGATAAGAAACGGGTCGGTTATGATTAAAACGGGCGAACATGGCAAATCTGTCACAAGGGCTATGTTTCGGGCAAAATTCGGAGGATCAAACGGGCTTCAAAATTTACAAAAGTAGGTTCCTTAGCTTCCATTCTTCATTATGAGTCCGAATCTTCTTCCAGAATTCGAACCCGAATTCCCGAGCCCAAGTTACGCTTTCCGGAACAGGAGGTGCGCTAAAACGAGTTAGGCCCTCGAGTCCATTAACAAATAAAACGGTTCAAAACCGTATCAAACAAACTCAAAACCATAAAACAAACACGTAGACAAATTTATAATAAACATATTTCATGCATATCACATAATCACATACTTAGCAGCAAATACGGGGTCGAACGAATCGAACGGGGGAACAAAAGGGGTCAAAAAACAAAAACTTAACAAATTGTAACAAATAATTATTCAAATAATTAATTAGGCATATAAACAATTTAATAAATACATAAAAGTGCAAATAAATAAATAAATCGCGTACGAATCACTCTCGAAAGTGCGTACCTGTACTGCCAAAAAATCGGGATATTACAGGTTTGTCGGGAAATTGCGATTCGAATTCCGTCATTTCCGTTGGACTCGTTTCGACGATTTGGGTCTAATGGACTAAGCCTTATATTTTTATAAGATCATTTGGTACCCCGAAATCAGCCCGTAACTTTGTCTCGCACTCATATGACCATCTTTCTCTAATTTGCAGATAAGTCCTTCATCTTTCAACCTTTTCACATGAAACCTGGCTCTGATACCACTTTAAGATGTGACGCACAGAGCAATGGGCTACCACATCCCCCGCACCTAAACCTGAACCCACGTATGAAATGAATTTCCGTACATGAGTCCAAGTCTAAGCGAACGGGAACCTACACACACACCTTAGGCTAAGCGGGGCTAAAACTCAAACAGAGTGCGTAAAACAAACATATAATATATGCGGAAGTGATAAACAGGATCTAACGAGCTCGAGCATACACAAATTATGATATACATGGCCGTGACTTTCAGAAGTGACGCCCGGAGCGGTGGGCCACCACATCCCTCGTACCTAAACCCGAACCCACATATGAAATAGATTTCCATACATGTGTCAAAGTCTAAGCAAACGGGAACCTACACACACACCCTAGGCTAAGCGGCGCTAAAACTCAAACAGAGCGCGCAAAACAAACATGTAAATATGCGAAAGTAATAAACAAGATCTAACGAGCTCGAGCATACGCAAATTGTCATATACATGGCCTCACGGCCCAAAAGGTCAAGTATATAATAATTTACACATGCTCAAGCTCGTTAGATCCTGTTTATTGCTTCCGCATGTTTATATGTTTGTTTTACGCACTCTGTTTGAGTTTTAGCCCCGCTTAGCCTTGGGTGTGTGTATAGGTTCCCGTTCTCTTAAACTTGGACTCATATATGGAAATCCATTTCATATGTGGGTTCGGGTTTAGGTGCGGGGGATGTGGTGGCCCACTACTCCGGGCGTCACATCTTAAAGTGGTATCAGAGCTCTTGGTTGTAAAACTGGAGCTCTAGAGTCGTGTTGTGTCTGTCTAGCTTGAACGGCTTAGGACAATGTGGTTATGTGCATTTATGTGATTATTTGTTTATTTTCTTGTCAATGGTGCACATGAACATGTACTAACCCTCACGCTTATGAATTGTAAATCCTTGATTTTACAGAATAGACCTCCACGAAGACACCACTGCCGAGATAGATCTCCGGAACATCGTCACCATCGGGATCATTCTCCCCAACCTAAAAATAACAATACACCACCACCACCACAATTGGATCCGGGCAATTTCATGGAGAGACTCGCGGTATTCTTCGAGCAACGGGCTCAGGAAAGAAACATTGCACCTCCAGCCGAAAATCGTGGAGTCTTACAGCTACTCTCCGGGAGTTCAAGAACCAAAATCCACCGGTCTTCGTTGTGGAAATGATGTCCAAGCAGAGGAATGGCCCGTGCAAACAAATAGAGTGTGGAATCTCATCCCTTGCGGGCCTATAGAGAAGTTGTAATATACACTTACTATAATCCAAGGTCAAGCCTACAATTGATGGTCTAGCATGCAAGGAAAGTTGGAGGCTTCAGGAGAGGAGATTTTATGGGAGGTATTTGTTTGGGAATTCAAGAACAAATGTATTCCCAATACTACACGGAACCGGCAGTTGAGGGAGTTCATGGACCTTAAACAGGGGAGCATGTCCATCACTGATAATATCAATGAATTTTAAAGGCTCTCTCGTTATGCCGCGAATATTGCCAACGACGATGAAAGCAAGGCTTCTCAATTCCTCTAAGGACTTCGGGAGGATAAGAAAGACGCTTTAGAGGTTTCTAACACGAGCACTTGGGCAAAGGTCACGGATAAAGCACTAAGGGTAGAAGAGTGTGTTGTGATGAGGAGGAAGAGTACTCATACCAGGCAAGGGTCTAGCTCGGGGAATTTCAACAAGTTCGGAAAGAGGCCGACATTCCAAACTTTTCAACAAGCCAAGCCACAAAATAAATAACCCCGACCCGCGGGACCCAATCAACCGAATCGATCCTTAGCACTTCCGACTCCACCTAAGGTGTAATGTACATATTGCAAGGGTCCTCATCACGTGGATAACTGTTTCAAGCTTCATAAGAGGTGCTTTGTTTATGGATCCCCAGAGCACATGGTGAGTATATGCCCGAAGAAGAAAGATAACCCAAGGCCTGCAATTCAAGCCAGGGCTTATGCATTGGGTGCTGAGGAAGAAAAAATGGTGGAAATTGACCCAAATGCCGTGGTTGAAGGTACTATAAGCATTCATGGCACTACATTACATGTATTATTTGATCCCGGGGCCACACATTCCTTTATTTCCCGGGACATTGCGTCTTCTATGTGCTTGCCTGTTTCTTGTGTGCCCACGATTACGTGGTTAGCTCTCCTCTTGGTGGTAGTTTAGCAACTTGCAGGGTTTTTCAGGGTTGTCTGGTGAGCTTCAAAGGTCGGATTTTCTTTGCAGATTTGATAGAAATGCCGATGCAGAGATACGATGTGATTGGTTATTTGAACATGGGGCTCAGATGGATTGCCGAGAGAAGAAAGTTTCTTTTGGTTCAGTGGTGTTTAAGGGCGAGAAGGTGAAGTGAAGCCCATTTATTTCCATATTTGAGCCTAGTAAACTGGTCCGGGACAGTGTGACAGGTTTTGTGGCCTACCTTTTGAATAAACCGAAGGATCAGGCCAAACTTGAGGAGACAGAGGTCATGCGAAAGTATACCAATATATTCCCTAAGACTTTGGGTTCTCTACCACCTAATAGGGACATCGAGTTCGTAATAGACCTCTATCCCGGAGCAGAGCCTTTCTCAAACACTTCCTACAGAATGGCTCCTGCTGAATTAAAGGAGTTAAAGACGTAGCTTGATGAACTTCTAGCTTGCGGGTACATCCGTCCAAGCACTTCTTCGTGGGGTGCTCCCATTTTATTTCTACAGAAGAAAGATGGAACGGTATGGATGTGTATAGATTACCGTGAGCTGAATCTGACGACTGTGAAGAACAAGTACCCTTTGCCTCACATCAAGGAGTTGTTTGATATTTTGCAAGGTTTCAAAGTCTACTCCAAGTTTGATTTGAGGCAGGGTTATTATCAGCTGCGAATTAGGGAGTAAGATATTCCGAAGACTGGTTTTAATACACGATATGGGCACTTTGAATTCGTTGCCATGCCATTTGGATTAACTAATGCTCCAGCCGTATTTATGGATATGATGCACTGAGTGTTCAGGCCATTTGTTGATAAGTTCGTGGCTATATTTATAGATGACATTTTGGTGTATTCGAGGTCAGTTGAAGAGCATGCACAACCCCTTCGGATCCTCTTGGAAACCTTGGGAGAACACAAGTTGTATGCAATCTTCAGCAAGTGTGAGTTCTGGATCGATCGAGTTATGTTCTTGGGTCATATAATTTCAGGTGATGGGATTGAAGTTGATCCATCTAAGGTTGAGTCCGTGCTTCGTTGGGAAAGACCGAGAAATTCCTCAGAGATTAGAAGCTTTCTTGGGTTGGCCGGCTACTACAGCAGATTTGTTAAGGATTTCTCTAAAATTGCTGCCCCCGTTGACTCGTTTAACTAAGAACGAAGTAAAATTCGAATGGGATGATAAGTGTAACGCCCCGATTTTAATTATCAATATCTTATGTTTAAAATAATTTTATAAATTATAATTTATAATACTTTCATGAATTTACATCAAAGTAAGAATTTCTTTCATGACTTGAAAATGTTTATTACGTGAAATAATTACCGAATAGGATTTAATCGTCAACTTGCCCCTATATGTTCATTCTTTTAAATTTCGGGACCAAATTGCATAACATTTTCAAGGACTCAATTGATCAATTCCCAAAGCTTTTCATCCTTAATTGCATGACTTAAATAATTGAGGGACTAAAGTGCAATTTATACATTTCACATAAATCAAGGAGGATGAATCACGGTATATTGCATCTCCAAGCTTCCCAAGATCATTTCATCCAAAATTCACCAACATATCCATCTTTCTTGCTTTCGGTTTTTCAAGTAGAGAAGGGAAGAAGAGATTTTATCAAATTTCATCAAGTTTATTCAAGAAATCCAAGCTTTGAAGTTTAGTTGCCATCATCATCTTCTCCATCCATTTCTTTGTCTTCAAGAGCATGTAAGTGGAGATATATATGGTCTCTTGAGCATTTATGTAGAAGCTAGGGTTTGAGAATTGCATGCTAGTTGAACTCTTTGTTATGCAAAGCATGATTAAATGATCATATCTTGAATTATGGCATGATTAATTCATGAGATTCTTGAATATTTAGCATGAATGATCAAGTGTGATCATGAACTTGGAAACTTGGAATTCTTGGTAATATTTCATGCTTTGAATGTTTAAGTAATATGATATCATTTCTTGAATATGTATGTATCATATTTCCAGAAAATCATGACTTTGTTGATTGGAAATGGAATTTTGGTGGCTTTGTTGTGCTTTGCCAGGAGCTTCCCCTGTTTTTCCTCTGTTCTTCCAGTTTCAGAAACTGGGAACGACCGTTCCCAGCCTCAAGGCATTGTGGGAACGGGCGTTCCCACCTTTTCAAATGATTAGGCGGCCGAGTATGGGAACAGTCGTTCCCATTTTGGCCTTGTACCGGAAGGGCCGTTCCCAGCCTCAGCGCATTTTAAACTGGAAATCGTTGGCGCGTTTTTGGGGATTATGGGAACGACCGTTCCCATTTACAAAGGGAACCCGGAACGGCCGTTCCCACCTGGATTGCAGAACAAAATATTCTGCATAAAATTACATTTTTAGCCCCTCGATCCAACGACTTCTTTGACCCCGAATTGCTTTTATATGATCCCATATGTACTGAAACAAGATGTTTTCATGCCACATTGTGATTTGCACGTCATCTCGTTACATTTCTGCCGTTCGTCATATTTGGTCCATTTTAGAGTCAAGTCTCACGTGTACACGTCTGTTTTGCACAGACCAGCTTTGTAGGGACGAGGAGCAAGCCCCGTAGGCCGTGCCTACTTGTCTTTTGTCGGTAAAGGTGAGGTTTAATTGTTAGTTATATAGAACCCGTATATCCCTTATGTGATATTTCGGCCAAAAAGGTATTTATAATTATAATCTCTATAAATCATTGATCATTTCAAGTCATGTTCAAGCAAGCAAGCAAGCCATGTATTGTTTCGTGCATGTTTAGGCGAGTAGCATGACCGGTTACGTTTGGGCCCGAGGGTAGTGACCAGAGCCAACAGGGAAAGCAAGGGCTGACGGGTAACTCTGGCGCTATCCTCACCATGTTTGGGGTCACCCCTGAATCCACTAGGAGGTTAGTGGAGGAAGGAGCTCCGGGCTTAGGGATTCATGTACCCTCTGCTCAATGAGATTGGATGTTGCGGCCTTGCAATCCCATCATCAAACCGGAGGAAGAAAGGAGACTGGGGACGAGTCCGGCACCACGGATGCGCCTCGGGTTATTGCATGATTTCCATTTCATGAACGTGTTATATGATTACACTATCGTACGATTGCATGATAAGTAAATTGCATGATCACCTATTGACTATTAAACAAGCAAGCATGTTCATGTACATTTGGAGTAAGGTTGGAGACCGCCCCCACTCGCCAGGGCCATGTATTGATTGCATGAAAATAAACAAGTACATAATACTGGTTGTTGTAATCTCGGGCGAGTTTATGTGATTGTGAACTTATATTACTTTTAATTATAAAACCTTACCCGAGGTTATAACTGGCATGTGATTGCGCTAATATATATATTTATGCCCCTCACTCAGTCTTCGGTAGACTGATACTTCACTTTTCAGGTACTTGAGAGCCGGTCGTGCTAGGCGGGAGTCTGGTCCAGTCTTGCATTGTCACGAGTCTAGCAGTGTACCCTCATGTATATATTTTGCTACTTCTCATGTTATGTCCGTTATTATCACATTCTGAATACTTGATCATGTATAGGTTAGTAAGAGATGATAATGTATTGATAGTTAGTTTGGTACCTATATGTATTTATGAAATAATGCTTCCGCTTTTAACTGTTATGTTTTGATTCTGTATTACTTTGGGGTTTTGTCCCGCCTAGCTCGTCTTTTCTTTTATTTTTCACCCGTTCGCTATAGGTTAGTTCATGTACGGATTGTCCATTTCGTATGTGGATCGGCCTATAGTGCGGGGGTGTGGTATCTCTACGGATAGGGGTGCTACATCTAAGGTGGTATCAGAGCCCGGTTGCAAAACCGAGGTTCTAGTGTCGTGTCGTGTCATGTCTAGGTCGAACGGCATAGGAACTAATTGGTAATTTGAGAGTCTTGCACATTATTTGAATTATTTGAAGTCTCTGAATTAATTGGACTACTTGACAACTTGTACTTTGCATTGATTTCTGCTATTTATTGTTAATTAATTGATCTTGAATTATTTGAAAGTATGTGCTTAACGTGTTTTACTTTAAATACTGATAAATTGCTTGCTGCATTTATATTAAATCTTAGTCGTGAGCATTAAGTATGTGATCATTATGTGACATGAGCATGCCTTACCTACATGCATTTATTTCAAAGAAAGTTGTGAGTTGCAGGTTGTGGAATGAATATCAGACCACGGCCACTTGCTCGATAATTTTGAGCTACTACGGGCTTTGAGAAGGGTGTACCAGTTGGGAACTACATTTGGGTTCAAATCAATTGGATTCAACTTTCCAACACGACAGCCAGAAAGATTAAACAACTAGTTATGGGAAATCAACATGTTCAGATTCTACATTTGGGTAAGACGAGTTTATTTTTCTGATTCAAGATAAATTATCGTGTTGAGGGAATACGTCGATAGATAGGGAATGGTAAATGAACGTACTCAAGAGAGGCAAAGTATTAATCAGAGGGAGAATAACCGGATTGCCGTTAGCGAGTGATTCAAGGGGTTGGAAGGAAAAGGAGTTTCGAAGATGCTTAAATCAGGGAATTCTAATATAAGGAAGAGGTATTCTCGGGGTAATGACTCTAAAGATTATCAACCATGATGTGGTTGAATCGCAAGATATGAAGCAACGAGTGGAGGCATCTCAAATTTAAGAATTACCAACGTGGATCATCAATTCACAGAAAGTGCTACCCCGGGGAATTTTAGACTAAGGATCAAATATGAAAAAGTTCGAAGACAAGTTCATTAAGTTATGATTCAAAGGATGAGATCCGGAATAAAAGAATTCACTGTGGGAAATTTGTACTACCAAAGATGACGCGTCTACCGGGCAAGGAAGTCTATTTCATTCAAGGATAAGGTGAAGGAGATTGGGGTACTAATTATTCAAGATTCAGGGTGTTGTTAAATTGAGACTTAGTTAATTGGGAAGCAAATTCAAGTAGGAGAAGAAGATCATTTCAATCGAGCTAGTAGCTTGGGATGATCTATTCATGAAAGGTAAAGATGCTAGAGATCCTATAATTGGGTGGATGGCGCTTATTTTTCAGATTCAAGTTGAATTGTCATGTTTAGGGAGCAAAACAGAAGATAGGGAAGAGCAAACGAAAATGGTGAAAGAACTTGGGAGGAAATTGTATCCTTGGAGGTAAGCAGGTTATGACCAATTCAATTCACCAAGAGTAGACTTAAAGAATTACAGTCATGATAGCAACTTGATGATTGGGATAGTAATTGGAGATTGACTCTTCAAGGGAAGCCGAGAAATTAATTCCATAGTGGAACAGAAATTGAATTCAAGAGTTTCGTTTGGGGATCATATAGTTACCCCAGTTAACGCAAGGATAATTTTTGGATTTCAATTAAGAAAGGGATAAAGGAAGCTCAGCACTCCAGTGAATATGAAATTGAAAGACAATCATGTTAAAGATTTCGGTTTAGTTGGGTATTTCCAGATCCAAGCTGAATTGTCGTGTTGCGAGGTTACGTTAAAAGAGATGAAGCAACAAATGGAAACGATAAAGAAGGCAACGAATTGCTAGGTAAAGGTTGGGTGATCGAGTGCCAACAATGGAAAGGGGAATTCATTCAATTATTCAAACTCTTAAAGAGTAACCAAGGGAGTTGGATCAAAGTGACAACCATGAAGAGGATTTGGGCAACAATTGGGGAGTAATTATTAAAGAGTAAGCTAGATGTTAACTCTGTGAGCATAGAAGACTTCGGGTTTCAGAAATCATAATACTGAGCCGTGGGAAGGTCCAAGTAGATGTGAAATAAATTTGAAGAATAGAAGACCGTGGGAAAACAAGAACTGATTACCAGTTCAAGACAAGCTTATGATTCAACAAACAAGGAATTTCATGTCGGGATAAAATTTTCCATTAATCCGGTGGCAGGTTCAATGCATTCATAAGCACGTGCATCATGCGCTATTTTAATTTTTAATTTCTTTACATATATATGATTTCCCCGATTGAACATAATTGCTCCAATATGCTGAATTATTACTTCTGAGTGTGTAACATGTATTGGCATATTAATTCAACATGCATATTCAGTGTCTTGATTAACAGGATGTCTCAAGATCGCCCTTATAGGGAACGAGTGCTTAGAGTTTCCCCGCATTTACCCCCACCGGTTCAGCCTCAGGAGTTCTTCAAGTCCTTAGTCCGTTTAGTGGATCAGAAGATAGAAGAGTATGTTTCCTCCGAGTCGCGAGTCTTATCATCACAGCCGGGCCAAATTTCGATGACATTTAGGAAATTTCAGAACCAACCATCCTCAAGACCCTTTGAAGGAAACAAGGATTCTACCGGGTCACAACTCAAGAAAATCAAAAGAGTGTGGAAACTAACTCCAAGTGGCTCCCAAGAAAAGGTCCGAGGCACCACCTCGTTGGAGGCAAGAAGGTCTAATCCTCACCCCGGGCAGGCTTCAGGTTCGAAGTCGGGACAAACTCTCAACAAAGGAAAGCGGCCTATCTCTTATCCTACCCCGGCCTCTCAAGAAAGATCTCGCAAGAAAAAGAAACAATCACTTGGATCGAGTTCGGGAACTTCGCGTATCCCAGTTTCAACAACATCTTCCGGGAAACTTCTTTGCAGTTATTGTGGACGTGATAACCACACTTATGATGGTTGTAGGAAATGGTTGGGATTATGTCTCTACTGTGGGAGTGACGAGCATCACATAGATACTTGCTCAAGGCTACGTGCGAAATCGACCGGGGGTGGAAGATTACCAGTGCGAGCACGGGAAGGTGTTCATGAGAGGGGAGTGCAAAAAGGTAAATGTAAATCTGGTCCGGGAAGAAGAAGGTACCAATTATATGCACAATACAACCAATGGTGAACGGTACATTTAACCATGCATACCATGTGCATCACTGATCTTATTGTTATTGTATTTAATTTCGTGTGCATTGCAAACTAATTAATTATGAGTGATAAGTATGTGATTAAATGGTTTAATTGTTTATATGATTCTAATTGTCTATGCAACATTCATGCCATTATTTTCGCTATCTACTCCTTGTACGACTTCAGTGCATGTGAGAGACGGGGCTCTCTCCTTTTCTGTTGAGAGACGGGGCTCGCTCACTTCTTGTTGAGAAACGGGGTTTTCTCACTTCTTGTGAAAGACGGGGTTCTTTCATTCCTTGTTCAAGAGATGGGGTTCTCTTATAACTTGTGCATCGTTTCAAAACTTGACAGTGGACCTGGGGACCAGGTCCTTTTAAGGGGGGGAGAGTTGTAACGCCCCGATTTTATTTATTAATATCTTATGTTTAAAATAATTTTATAAATTATAATTTATAATACTTTCATGAATTTACATCAAAGTAAGAATTTCTTTCATGACTTGAAAATGTTTATTACGTGAAATAATTACCGAATAGGATTTAATCGTCAACTTGCCCCTATATGTTCATTCTTTTAAATTTCGGGACCAAATTGCATAACATTTTCAAGGACTCAATTGATCAATTCCCAAAGCTTTTCATCCTTAATTGCATGACTTAAATAATTGAGGGACTAAAGTGCAATTTATACATTTCACATAAATCAAGGAGGATGAATCACGGTATATTGCATCTCCATGCTTCCCAAGATCATTTCATCCAAAATTCACCAACATATCCATCTTTCTTGCTTTCGGTTCTTCAAGTAGAGAAGGGAAGAAGAGATTTTATCAAATTTCATCAAGTTTATTCAAGAAATGCAAGCTTTGAAGTTTAGTTGCCATCATCATCTTCTCCATCCATTTCTTTGTCTTCAAGAGCATGTAAGTGGAGATATATATGGTCTCTTGAGCATTTATGTAGAAGCTAGGGTTTGAGAATTGCATGCTAGTTGAACTCTTTGTTATGCAAAGCATGATTAAATGATCATATCTTGAATTATGGCATGATTAATTCATGAGATTCTTGAATATTTAGCATGAATGATCAAGTGTGATCATGAACTTGGAAACTTGGAATTCTTGGTAATATTTCATGCTTTGAATGTTTAAGTGTTATGATATCATTTCTTGAATATGTATGTATCATATTTCCAGAAAATCATGACTTTGTTGATTGGAAATGGAATTTTGGTGGCTTTGTTGTGCTTTACCGAGAGCTTCCCCTGTTTTTCCTCTGTTCTTCCAGTTTCAGAAACTGGGAACGACCGTTCCCAGCCTCAAGGGGCGTTCCCACCTTTTCAAATGATTAGGCGGCCGAGTATGGGAACGGCCGTTCCCATTTTGGCCTTGTGCCGGAAGGGCCGTTCCCAGCCTCAGCGCATTTTAAACTGGAAATCGTTGGCGCGCTTTTGGGGATTATGGGAACGACCGTTCCCATTTACAAAGGGAACCCGGAACGGCCGTTCCCACCTGGATTGCATAACAAAATATTCTGCATAAAATTACATTTTTAGCCCCTCGATCCAACGACTTCTTTGACCCCGAATTGCTTTTATATGATCCCATATGTACTGAAACAAGATGTTTTCATGCCACATTGTGATTTGCACGTCATCTCGTTACATTTCTGCCGTTCGTCATATTTGGTCCATTTTAGAGTCAAGTCTCACGTGTACACGTCTGTTTTGCACAGACCAGCTTTGTAGGGACGAGGAGAAAGCCCCGTAGGCCGTGCCTACTTGTCTTTTATCGGTAAAGGTGAGGTTTAATTGTTAGTTATATAGAACCCGTATATCCCTTATGTGATATTTCGGCCAAAAAGGTATTTATAATTATAATCTCTATAAATCATTGATCATTTCAAGTCATGTTCAAGCAAGCAAGCAAGCCATGTATTGTTTCGTGCATGTTTAGGTGAGTAGCATGACCGGTTACGTTTGGGCCCGAGGGTAGTGACCAGAGCCAACCGGGAAAGCAAGGGCTGACGGGTAACTCTGGCGCCATCCTCACCATGTTTGGGGTCACCCCTGAATCCACTAGGAGGTTAGTGGAGGAAGGAGCTCCGGGCTTAGGGATTCATGTACCCTCTACTCAATGAGATTGGATGTTGGGGCCTTGCAATCCCATCATCAAACCGGAGGAAGAAGGAGACTGGGGACGAGTCCGGCACCACGGATGCGCCTCGGGTTATTGCATGATTTCCATTTCATGAACGTGTTATATGATTACACTATCGCACGATTGCACGATAAGTAAATTGCATGATCACCTATTGACTATTAAACAAGCAAGCATGTGATTGCATGAAAATAAACAAGTACATAATACTGGTAGTTGTAATCTCGGGCGAGTTTATGTGATTGTGAACTTATATTACTTTTAATTATAAAACCTTACCCGAGGTTATAACTTGCATGTGATTGCGCTAATATATATATTTATGCCCCTCACTCAGTCTTCGGTAGACTGATACTTCACTTTTCAGGTACTTGAGAGCCGGTCGTGCTAGGCGGGAGTCTGGTCCAGTCTTGCATTGTCACGAGTCTAGCAGTGTACCCTCATGTATATATTTTGCTACTTCTCATGTTATGTCCGTTATTATCACATTCTGAATACTTGATCATGTATAGGTTAGTAAGAGATGATAATGTATTGATAGTTAGTTTGGTACCTATATGTATTTATGAAATAATGCTTCCGCTTTTAACTGTTATGTTTTGATTCTGTATTACTTTGGGGTTTTGTCCCGCCTAGCTCGTCTTTTCTTTTATTTGTCACCCGTTCGCTATAGGTTAGTTCATGTACGGATTGTCCATTTCGTATGTGGATCGGCCTATAGTGCGGGGGTGTGGTATCTCTACGGATAGGGGTGCTACATCTAAGGTGGTATCAGAGCCCGATTGCAAAACCGAGGTTCTAGTGTCGTGTCGTGTCATGTCTAGGTCGAACGGCATAGGAACTAATTGGTAATTTGAGAGTCTTGCACATTATTTGAATTATTTGAAGTCTCTGAATTAATTGGACTACTTGACAACTTGTACTTTGCATTGATTTCTGCTATTTATTGTTAATTAATTGATCTTGAATTATTTGAAAGTATGTGCTTAACGTGTTTTACTTTAAATACTGATAAATTGCTTGCTGCATTTATATTAAATCTTAGTCGTGAGCATTAAGTATGTGATCATTATGTGACATGAGCATGCCTTACCTACATGCATTTATTTCAAAGAAAGTTGTGAGTTGCAGGTTGTGGAATGAATATCAGACCACGGCCACTTGCTCGATAATTTTGAGCTACTACGGGCTTTGAGAAGGGTGTACCAGTTGGGAACTACATTTGGGTTCAAATCAATTGGATTCAACTTTCCAACACGACAGCCAGAAAGATTAAACAACTAGTTATGGGAAATCAACATGTTCAGATTCTACATTTGGGTAAGACGAGTTTATTTTTCTGATTCAAGATAAATTGTCGTGTTGAGGGAATACGTCGATAGATAGGGAATGGTAAATGAACGTACTCAAGAGAGGCAAAGTATTAATCAGAGGGAGAATAACCGGATTGCCGTTAGCGAGTGATTCAAGGGGTTGGAAGGAAAAGGAGTTTCGAAGATGCTTAAATCAGGGAATTCTAATATAAGGAAGAGGTATTCTCGGGGTAATGACTCTAAAGATTATCAACCATGATGTGGTTGAATCGCAAGATATGGAGCAACGAGTGGAGGCATCTCAAATTTAAGAATTACCAACGTGGATCATCAATTCACAGAAAGTGCTACCCCGGGGAATTTTAGACTAAGGATCAAATATGAAAAAGTTCGAAGACAAGTTCATTAAGTTATGATTCAAAGGATGAGATCCGGAATAAAAGAATTCACTGTGGGAAATTTGTACTACCAAAGATGACGCGTCTACCGGGCAAGGAAGTCTATTTCATTCAAGGATAAGGTGAAGGAGATTGGGGTACTAATTATTCAAGATTCAGGGTGTTGTTAAATTGAGACTTAGTTAATTGGGAAGCAAATTCAAGTAGGAGAAGAAGATCATTTCAATCGAGCTAGTAGCTTGGGATGATCTATTCATGAAAGGTAAAGATGCTAGAGATCCTATAATTAGGTGGATGGCGCTTATTTTTCAGATTCAAGTTGAATTGTCATGTTTAGGGAGCAAAACAGAAGATAGGGAAGAGCAAACGAAAATGGTGAAAGAACTTGGGAGGAAATTGTATCCTTGGAGGTAAGCAGGTTATGACCAATTCAATTCACCAAGAGTAGACTTAAAGAATTACAGTCATGATAGCAACTTGATGATTGGGATAGTAATTGGAGATTGACTCTTCAAGGGAAGCCGAGAAATTAATTCCATAGTGGAACAGAAATTGAATTCAAGAGTTTCGTTTGGGGATCATATAGTTACCCCAGTTAACGCAAGGATAATTTTTGGATTTCAATTAAGAAAGGGATAAAGGAAGCTCAGCACTCCAGTGAATATGAAATTGAAAGACAATCATGTTAAAGATTTCGGTTTAAATGTGACTTTCATGTATGAAGGTTTAAACGCTACAATTTGACCTTGTTTGCAAATATCGCATTCTTTATGTGTTTAATGGAATCCTTTCACCTTAAATTGATTCGTATACATGGTTAACATGTAATATAATGTGCTATGAATTGAGTATTGAATGAACGATTTATATTGAGTGAAAGAATGATACTGAATGGGCACAATCTATTCGTGTAATGAATGATTGAATTGTTTATGTATCTAAGTGGCATTAATTGTGTACATGAATATCGTCATAGCACATTTTTATTTGTCATGCATTCCATATCACGTTAATGCATTAGCGTACGTCATATATGGTTCATTTGGAGTTTTAAGTCTCACGAATGCACCGTGTTGTATTTTGTACAGTTTTCTCCAGAGCTGAGACCTGTCAAGTTCATAGGCTATCTTCAAGTCTCCTTTTCTTCTTTGTGTTGTGTGGTAAGGTGTAGCCAGGTGGATTTCTCTTCTATTAGTTATAAATTGATCCAATATATCCCAACGTGCAAACTTTTGGCCAATTTTCAAAGAGTCCATGATTTCACGTTAAAGCCCTTTTCTTTGAAATGAATCCTTACCCAATGTTTGGCGAGATCAGTGATCACAACGAATGGGGGCCCTGGAACTAAGTTACGTGGCTATCCGGGGAAGCATTGGCTGACGGTGATCCCCATACACTAGTTCCAACACAATGACGATGTCACCGGCCCTCGCTAGGAGATTAGCGAGGAATGGGAATCGGGATTTTGGGGCTTCATGGACCCCATTAGCCATAATGAATGGGTCGGCGGGTCTTTGGCCGAGTCCGTCCACAAACCGGAGGAAAATAAGGGTAATTGATTATGCATGAATGAATGTTGTATGATCGCTAAATGAATGAATGAGTAATGCACACACGAATAGAAGGTTGGAGAATTCGCCCACTCGCCGGGCTCACGTAATGACCTAATGATTGTAATGAAAGAATTGATTGTTATAATCCCATGCATTGTTTTTCTTTGTTTTAACCCGCTTGGGAAATGTTTCAAAACCTCGCAAGGGATTATGACTTGCATGTGTGCTTGTTTAATTTCTGTATTATTATTGTATTAAGCCCTGTTTTATACCCACCAGTCCCTTAAAGACTGAACCCGGTTTGTTTTCAGTTTTCTTACAGGTTTTGGAGTGCTAGGCGGAAAGTCGAGTCCATAGAGTCTTGGGAGTCGTGTATAGCTTTTCCTTTACATTCACACTCATACCATTTAACTGATGTTATAAATAGTGAATGATTGCGAGCGCCTGAATGTTTTATTAATTGAGCCTGAGAGCTCACTACTTACACCATGTATATGATAATGCTTCCGCTTATGTTTCTTTATTATGCTCTTATTTCCTTTATTTCTTATTTGGTTTCGAAGGTTAGCTCCCGCCTAGCATAGTGAGTGAGTTGTGTCCCCGTTCGCTCTGATATGACAAGTGTATAGATTATCCATTTCATATGCGAGTCGGGTCTTAGTACGGGGATGTGGCGCCACAAGCTCGGGCGCTACATGAAGAAGTGTGTTGGTTGAGTTCCTGTAGACGTCTAGATCGAGTTGCATTTCATTTTGGATACGGTTGTATTTAAGTACAAGATTTATATACGTTGATCGGATTATGTAATGTTGTATGTATTCTGATAAGATTATTATATGGGGCAGGTATCTATGCTAGTTGAACACGTCAATTGTTGTTATATGTTTTGTTTTGTATGCTTACTTTCGCTCTACTTGCTCTGTTACACACGTTTTCGTTCGGTGTAACTCCGCCTAGCCTAGTGTTTGTGTTGGTCCCCGTTCTCTTAGCCTTGGGCTCATGTATGGACTTCCATTTCATCTGTGGGTTCGGAACTAGGTGCGCGGGATGTGGTGGCTCACCGCTCTAGGCACTACAATAGCGGGTCGTCGGGTAAACGCTAGGTATAGTTTCCATCCGGGGTATCACACGCGACTCCAGGAGTATGGAAAGGCATGATACTCTTGATGCCTTCAGTGTGAAAGCCACCAAGGACTCGTAGGGGATAGCAACCCCTCGAGGAATACACAATTTCATGGGTGGCTAAGGGTCGTGCGGCCCTTCCATCACAGAAGTTGGAGATTGAATGTGATTTCGCTTTATGTAATGAATAAGAAGTAACATTAGATGGTCGAACTCGCCGAGCTTTACGTAATGTTTGTATTATGGAATGCAAATAGAGTCTTCACAAACATAATATATATGTATATGATATGTAATGTTTGGTATGCAAAACCTATTCCCCTTTCATAATCTTTCTCTTTTATATGTTTTGCTCTATATGTATAGTGTGTGGTTGTGTGTTAGCCCCCTCACTCAGTCTATGGAGTGACCCCTTGTAACAGCCCAAAGACCAGCCGCTCGATATTGTCCGCTTTTGCCAAGGGTGGACCCCAAGCGCCTCACGGTTTTACGTTTCGAGCCACTGGTATAACCCAGTGCACCCAAAAGGCCTCTACTCAGGGGAGAGGGATCCACTGTTAGGAATAGTGCCCTAGAAAGCCGATTGTATATCCGCTTTGTGCTTTTCCTTATTGTAATCACAGACAATCTTTGAATGAAATAACGAATTGAGGCAACACTTCTTTATATGCTCTTGTTTGGTATGCGTTTACTTTAGCTGTGCATGTATGAGAACTCCCCTAATCCTGATGACTTTAGGACTCTACCATTTAAGGTGAAATGGTTCATGAAACGAGCCCTATATCACATAAGTCATGATTAGTAAAATACTCCAAGCCGATGAGTCCTACAGACAGTGGGAGTGTCAACCTGACTCCTCTAAGGCTTGCTTGTGGGATCACGCCCTTAAGAAGGACCACCTTGTTTCATGGAGGTGCAAAGTGTATAGTTGATACGTGCGTGATACATGAGGGTGCTTACTTTAATAAGTAAGTTCACTGAGGTGCCCCGTGTGAGAACATTCCTAAATGGGAAAGGAAGTTTCTATTTCAGGAAATGGAAACTTCCAGATTAGGAAATATCTCACGAGTCATTGATGTGATTAATTGATCCTTAGACTTGAGGTTCCTTGTCACTTTATGAGTTAACTCTGTAGTCTTTGGTATAAGCTTTAAAGGGTGTCGCCTTAGACAACTGATTCAAGGCTTATGCTGGGGCTGCACAAGTGATTCATGAAAGTGAATGAGAATCAAGATAGGACCTACACTTGCATTTGCAAGGTGATCTCTTATTGTATAAGTCATTCATATGCCATTTGGAGTCCTTGGCCAAGGCAGTAGATCAAGACATCAAGAAAAGTGTTTCTTGGATTGAGATCAAATGGATATGAAATGCACTTAGCTTTAAGACCAGATTATTAGGGTTCTGATTATTCCCTTGCCCTAGATCTTGGTTGAGAGATAGTAAGTAGGAGGATTGTATCTCACATGAATCAATGACTTAAAGGTTCTGTCGAATCCGAACATTCCAATTCAGCTAGGGGTTAAACACTTGTTGCTAGACTATGGTCGTTTAATCTGTGGACTGATTAATTAATTAGTGAATTAATTAATTGGGGTCACTGCTAATTGAATTGAGAACCTAGAGGGTCACACACAACAACTTGGTTACATGAGTTGAGGCTTGAAAATGATTAAACGAGTTAATCGAGCCTAAGGGGTTCCACACGTGTGAAATCACACGTGTCATTAAGACACGTGTGCCACACGTGATTATGTGATGTTAAATAATTAATGTGTTGATTATTTAATAGACTTTGGTTTAATTTTGAATTAAAAAGAAAGTCTAATTTTGGAGAAAATAATCTAGTTAATTAATTACGAATTAATTAATTAGATAAAAATAAGTTATTTATTTTATAATAAATAAAGTATAAAATTATCCAAAAATAGTTTGGATATTTTTAGCTCTCTTAAAAGTTGACTAGAATTAGAATTCAAAGTCAAAGTTGGAAAATACTTGATGATCAAGTAATAGGAGAGAGAGGGACCAAATCCTTTGTCCATTAGGACTAGGTTCGGCCGCCCCTCCCCTTTCCTATATATAGGGGAGCTCATGCTCCCCTTTAGAGCTAATAGACAATTCTTGGTTCATGTGTTGAACACCTTCCTTTCTCCAAGATTAAATTAAACCCTAGGTTAAGCCTAAACACTAACTAGAGAACTAGCATCCTTACTAGTTAGATTGTGATCAAGTTGGTGGACTTTCTCTAGAGACTTCAAGTTAGAAGTTTGAAGATTCGAGCTCTACCAAAGGAGAGGGGATCAAGCCGCGAGAAGAGCGTTCTTGGGTGGCTTGAAACGCTTCAAGAAAGAACAAAAGAAAAGTAAGTTTTCTATCTTTACGAATTTGGTTACACGATTGCGAGTCCAAGGTCCTTTTGTTGGAAAAATTTTTTAAATTCCGCTGCTTTCTGATTCGTGTTTTCCAACATCCACTACTTATAAAGCAGCTTCAAACCACTCTCCAATCCAATGTGGGACAAGCACTTTGAGCCTTACAGTCCATCCCCCCATAAGGGCCCAGTGTCCTCGCTGGCACACCGAATCCGGGCCCCTGGGACCTGTGGGTTATGGGCCACCAAGCTTTCGCTGTGCCACTCTGATCCTGATGCTCGATTCCTATCTATCTTCTGGTTGATCAGACGAATATTCTGAAGCTTAGCCTCCACCTCCAGAGCTTTCTCAACAGCTGTGGTGTAATCCGGGAGGTCTGCTGTCATCAAGAGATATTGTAGGTCAGTTCTTAGGCCATCAACAAACTTTTGAACCTTACGTCGTTCATCTGTCATTATGTGTTGACTGTAAGGCTCAAAGTGCTTGTCCCACATTGGATTGGAGAGTGGTTTGAAGCTACTTTATAAGTAGTGGATCCCTCTCCTCTGAGTAGAAGCCTTTTGGGTGCACTGGGTTATACCAGTGGCTCGAAATGTAAAACCGTGAGGCGCTTGGGGTCTACCCTTGGCCAAAGAGGACAATATCGAACGGCGGGTCTTTGGGCTATTACAAATGGTATCAGAGCCAGGGGCCCGGATTCGGTGTGCCAGCGAGGACGCTGGGCCCTTATGGGGGGGGGGGGGGGGTGGACTGTAAGGCTCAAAGTGCTTGTCCCACATCGGATTGGAGAGTGGTTTGAAGCTGCTTTATAAGTTGTGGATCCCTCTCCCCTGAGTAGAGGCCTTTTGGGTGCACTAGGTTATACCAGTGGCTCGAAACGTAAAACCGTGAGGCACCTGGGGTCTACCCTTGGCTAAAGCGCACAATATCGAACGGTGGGTCTTTCGGCTATTACAAAGAGTCAAAGTGCTTGTCCCACATCGGATTGGAGAGTGGTTTGAAGTTTCTTTAGAAGTAGTTGATCCCTCTCCCCTGAGTAGAGGCCTTTTGGGTGCACTAGGTTATATCAGTGGCTCGAAACGTAAAACCGTGAGGCGCTTGGGGTCTACCCTTTGCCAAAGCGGACAATATCGAACGGTGGGTCTTTGGGTTGTTACAAATGGTATCAGAGCTGGGGCCCGGGCCGGTGTGCCAGCGAGGATGCTGGGCCCTCTTATGGGGGTGGACTGTAATAGCCTAAGGTGCTTGTCCCACATCGGTTGGAGAGGGGAACAAAGCCTCCTTTATAAGGGGGTGGATACTTTTCCCTTGTAGAGGCCTTTTGGGTGCACTGGGTTATACCAGTAGCTCGAAACGTAAAATCGTGAGGTGCTTGGGGTCTAACCTTGGCCAAAGCGGAGAATATCGAACGGCGGGTCTTTGGGCTGTTACATGCAGGGTTCATAGGCTACCTCAAATCTTCTTTTCTTTTGGTATTGTTCGGTAAGAGGTGTCACAGGTGGGTTTCTCTTCTATTAGCTATGACGACCCGATAAATCATTATGTGAAGTTTTAAGCCAAAATATTATATGTATGTATATATATCGAGTCTTTTCAAAAGAGTCTATGATTTTCAACGTAAAGCCCTTTTTCCTTTCATGAATCCCTTACCAAATGTTTTGGCGAGACCAGTGAACACATTGTTTATGGGGTCCCGGGACTATGTGTACATGGCTATCCGGGGAAGCTTGGGCTGACGGTGATCCCCGTGCACTAGTCCCAACAAATAATAACGACGGAATGGATCTCGTTAGGATTTTTGACGAGAAAACGCTAGTCGAGCAATGAGGAATCATGAACCTCATTACCACTATGTATGAGGTGCCGGGTCTTGCAAGCCCGTCCACCACCCTCATGAAAAAGGTGTATATGTTTATGATTATGAATGATATAAATATGAACGATATGCTTATGAATGATTATGAACAGATATGTATAAATGTGTATGATCACTAATCAGAAGATTGAATTGATATGCACACACGAGGAGAAGGTTGGAGATTTTACCCTCTCGCCAGGGCTCACGTAATGACCGCATGATTATGATTATGAATGAAATTAATTGTTGTAATCCCGAGCGTTGTTTTCTTTGTTCTAACCCACTTGAGAAATATCTTTAAAAACCTCGTACGAGATTATAGCTTGCATGTGTGGGTGTTTAAATTATGAAGTATTACTATTATATGCCTTGTTTTATACCCACCAGTCTCCTATAGACTGAACCCGGATTGTTTTTAGTTTTCTTGCAGGTTTGGAGTGCTAGGCGGGGAGTTGAGTCTGTCAAGTCTTTTGTTTAGGTCTGAGTCACGTCATACGCTTCTGTAAATCGAATTGAATATTGTATGATTATGATATTGATTTTATTACTTTGATTCGGGACAGGCTTCTAGGGATAGATTGAACCCGTTTATTCTGTTTTTATTGGAATGAATTTATTTGCATTGCTTCCACATTTGTTATTCCTTTTGGTACTTGTTATTTAGTTTTGAGGTTTTAGCTCCCGCCTAGCCTAGTGAGTGAGTGAGTCCCCGTTCGCTATGAATTGGATTCGGGTATGGACTTCCCATTTTGTAACCGGATTTGGGTTATAGTGCGGGGGGATTTGGTGCCTTTCGTTTGGGGTGATACAGCATATGGCTAACACATGTCCAGACAAGACTCCAGGATATCAACCGGGAGTTTAAAGGCCAATGATTCAAGCTCGTGATTATGCTCTCGAGGGGAAGAGCATGATGTGAAAGCAAACCCGATTGTCGTGGTGGAAGGTAGAATATGCATACATAACATGAACATTCATGCATTATTTGATCCAAAAGCCACATATTCATTTATTTCGTATGTAGTAGTTGCTACCTTATCTTTGCCTCTTACTTGTGTGTATATGTAGCACCCGAGCACAAGGTACCACATCCCCCGCACCGTGACCCGACCCGAATATGAAATCGACGATCCATACTCGAGCTAAGTCACGGAGAACAGGGACAAACACACACGCTATGCTAGGCGGGCTAACCCTTAAACCATAAAATCAGAGTGATTACAAAATGCGGAAGCAATAACTGGCCATAATATAAACAATGAGCAATCAAACTCCAAAAATAATCCATATACATTATCAAATGCCGTCAAGGCTCAAATAACCAATACGCTCCATTAATAATCAATACAATGATCCAACGTGCAATATGTGAGTGTAAAACCAAAATACAAGGGCTAAAAGACGAAAGGAAAACCTATGACTCGAAATCCCGCCTAGCTCCCTTGACACCTGCACAATACAACTGAAAGCCAAACGGGTTCAGTCCAAAAGGGACTGGTGGGTATAAAAGCAGGGCATAAATATAATATACGACAATAATTAAACATTCACATGCAAGTTATAATCCCAAGTGAGGTTTTGAAGAAATTCCCAAGTGGGCAAATAGAATCATCAAAAGGGATTATAATAATTCATTAACATTTGGTCATTATTGGCCCGGCGAGTGGGCGTGCATTATCTCCAACCAACACCTCGTGTAATACCTTAACATTCATTAACATTCATTAACATTCATTCATTCATTCATTCTGTTCATGCATATCATTCTTTCGTGCGCATTCAATAACATTTACACCTTTTTCCTCCGGGTTGGTGGCGGGTTTGCAAGGCCCATCCACCCATTCATTGACCAAAAGGGGAACATGACTCCCCAGATGGCACTCAGCGTCCATTCCTCGCTAACTCCTAACGAGGTCCGGTTACGCCGTTCATTAGTGGGACTAGTGTGAGGGTTTCCCGTCAGCCCATGCCTCCCCGGTTCCCCACTCACACCAAGCCCCTGGGCCCCATTCATTGTGAACATTCATTCATTCTCGCCAAAACATTAGGTAGGATTCCTGAAATAAGGGCTTTACGTTTGCAATCATTTACTCGAGAAAAGACTCAATATATATATATATATATATATATATATATATATATATATACATCGTATTACTTTGGCTTAAAAATTTTCACATAGGGAGATATATCGGGTCGTTTTATCTAAGTAGAAGAGAAACCCACCTTAAACCAACAAAAGAGAGCACAAGAGCCTCACTGACCGGCCTCGTCTCCAACGGGATCAAAATCTGTGCAAGAGAGGTGAAATGAGACTCAATATGACCAAATAAGACGCTTGACAATGAAATGATTATGCTATGAATGCATAAAAGATCATATTATATCATGGAAATGTTCATGTGCACTATTAAGGAATTTAAATCACATAATCAAGTCATTCAATCATTCGTTCACTTCCATTCAATTCATAAATTCACGTTTCCAATCAATTCAATTCAAGAAATTCAAATAGGAGCCTAGTACGTATTTAATCTTTCACAAAACGCTACCACATATATCATATTACATAATATAACATATTTCCAAAGTTTGAAAACAAGGAGAATTCATATGATAAGGGAAATGGTTATGGAAATCACAAATGACACAAAAACGCACATAAACGGCATTCAATAAAAGTATGCCTAATTCTCATCCAAATGTTATGAAATCAAACCATCATACTCTCAACACATAGTAAAACAAGTGCATAGTTCATCACGAATGAAGATAAAGGCGTTAAGGAGGTGAAACAATCAAAAATCGAAAAGGAAAAGACAAGAGTTGCGCAGGGGAAGGGACACGCCCGTGTCCCTCAAATAAACTAGACTGAGACACGGGGGTGTCTCAGTACAGAACTGAAAAAAAAAAGGTGTGACACGGGGGTGTCACACAATACAAGGCAAAAGAGACACGGGGGTGTCACGGTACAGACCCAAAAATGCAAACAAAGCTTACCGGCAAAACAACCCTATACAAAATCAGTTCAAAAAACATACCAAATCAACTCCAAATTTTATGAAACTTGATATACAACATAGTTAGCATGTTAGGATCATTTTTCATTTATAAATAAAGGCCAAATCACACGTTAAGAGCACCAAAACCATGCAGCAAGTCTGGGGCGCCAAAATCGCACATATGAGCTCAATTGGTTAAATCATGCCATGATCAAGTACTTAGGGGCTGAATTTGAATCTAAAACCTTAGGGAAAGCATGCTAACATACTAAAAAACTAATATAAATCATATATATTCAAAATGGCACGAATTGAAGCACATTAGAATGACCAACGAACCACAAAATGCAACAGCAACAGGTAAGAACAGGTCATGTATTTCGGTTTTGGGGCTTAAAATGGTTCCAAAAGCTTGCAATATGAACTCTAACATATAAAAAAATGAGTGTAAATCATCTCCATGCAAATTCACACGAAATGAAGGCCATTTGATCAAGCAACAAACCATAATTCCACACAGTAGTCCCGAAACAGGGGAGGCAGTTTTGATCATCAAGTTTGGGGCTCTAAATCACATAATTTCATCAAAGGGTCTAAAGAGAAAATCATCCTAACATCATATACTATCATTTAGGAAACAAATAGGCCAAGAAACAAGCTCATATCATCATGTATAAGTAAGGAAATCAGTCACACAACTAGATAAGTCATTAGAGCAAAAATCCCCAAAATTTCATATCAAGCTCATAACTCAAACCCTAACCAAATCTGATCCAAAATCAGAAATAAATAGATGAAATCAGGTATAAAGGATTATAGGATACATAAATATTCATACCTTGAAGATTTGGTGAAGAAGGGAAGTGATTTGAGCTCAAAATCACAAAGGTAGCCAAGATTCTTTCTCTTCTCTTCTCTTCCTCTCTCTCGATCTGGTGCAGCAGAAATGGGGGGGGTAGGGGTGTTTGGCTCGTTTTTGCTGATGAAAGAGGAGGAGAGAGGGGCTAACTCAAGTACACAATTATGGGTTAAAGCTTGGTTAAGTTTAGGTTGGATTAAAGGGTCCCACCATGAAGACTAGTCAACAAAAGGGTTCTTCTTGCACGAGTTGTTCGTTACGGTTGGATTTCGGAGGTCCTAATGATCTCAAAAAGATATGAGGCTTGTTCCATTGTCTCCGAGTCGTCGATGCGAAGGCAACGGAGGTGACGGAATTCGAATCCGAATTCCCGAGCTCAAGATATGACGTCCGGAACCCAGGGCGCGCTTAAAAGCGTTTTAAGCCCTATAAGTCCCGTCTCCAAAGACCGAAATCAAAATTAAATCAAACGAGCTTAAAATTACAACGTAAGCATATAAACACGTTAATAACTCACATAATTCAAGTATACCAAGTTATCACAAAAATCGGAATTGAAAACGGAGTTAAACGAATCAAAAACGGTTCGAAAAGGATTCAAACGTTTAAAACTTCAAACCTAAACTTAATATCAATAATCAAATATTCCAAATAATTCAAATTAACGCATGCTTAATAATTAAATGCACATTTAGCACATCCGTAACGTTGTACTTAAAAGATCGAAGAGTCGGGGCGTTACAGTATATTTGTTATTTGGTGAGCTCTCCTCTTGGAGGGAGCCTTGAAACAGGTCAAGTTGTCCGAGATTGTGCGATTGGTTTGGAAGGGAAATAATATGCGACGGATTTCATTGTTATGACGATATCCAAGTATGGGGTAATCTTTGGGATGGATTTGTTATACAAACATCATGCTAGGGTTGATTGCTTTGCCAAGAGAGTACGATTGGGTGAAGAAGTGATTGTGGGAATCGGATCGGAGATGGTATCTCTACTTTTGTTTACAGAAGCTCAGTAGCTAGTAAAGAATGGTGCCACGGGATACATTGCTTACCTTCTCAATTAACCGAAAGATCAAGCACGGTTAGAGGAGACAGAAGTAGTTAAGGATTATCCTGATGTATTTTCGGAGAATTTGGGTTCATTGCCACCAGACCGGGAGATTGAATTTGTGATAGATTTATATTCCGGATCAGAATCTTATTCGAAAACTCCTTACCGAATGGCACCGGTAGAGTTAAAAGAATTGAAAGTTTAGCTTGAAGAACTTCTTAAGAATGGATATATTCGACCGAGTTCGTCGCCTTGAGGTGCACCGGTTCTTTTCATTAAGAAGAAAGATGGGACTCTAAGAATGTGTATTGATTACCGCGAGCTGAACCGGATGGTTGTAAAGAATAAATACCTGTTGCCTCATATAGAAGATTTGTTTGATATGCTGCAAGGGTCAAAGGTATATTCTAAACTTGATCTAAGGCAAGGATATTACCAGTTAAAAATCCGGGAACAGGATATTCCTAAGACAGGATTTAACACCCAGTACGGGCACTACGAGTTTTTTGTTATGCCATTCGGATTGACTAATGCCCCGGCCATATTCATAGATATGATGCATAGGATTTTTTGGCCGTACCTCGACAAATTCGTGGTAATATTCATAGATGATAACTTGGTATATTCAAGGTCAGAGGAGGATCATGCCAGATATCTTAGATTGGTGTTGGAGACTCTAAAAGAGCACCGGTTGTATGCTAAATTCAGTAAATGCGAGTTCTGGATCAACTGGGTGACTTTCTTAGGCCCCATTGTCTCGAGTAGAGGTTTAGAAGTGGATCCTTCAAAAGTTGAGACAGTCTCTTAGTGCCAGAGTCCGAAGAACGTCTCAAAAGTTAGAAGTTTCTTAGGTTTGGCGGGTTATTATCGAAGATTTGTCAAGGACTTCTCGAAAGATTGCCGCCCCTCTAACCCGATTAACCAAGAAAGAGGTTAAGTTTGAATGGGATAAGAAGTGTGAAGCCAGTTTTCAGCTTTTGGAAGAGAAGTTAACTTCTGCACCAGTTTTGGCACTCCCTGAGCCTACTGAAGGGTTCGTTTTGTATACCGATGCTTCTAAAGAAGGTTTGGGGTTGTGTTCTGATGCAACACGGTAAAGTAATTGCTTATGCTAGGAAATTGAAAGAGCATGAGAAGAATTACCCCACTCATGATCTCGAGCTAGCGGCTGTGATTTTTGCCTTGATGAAGTGGAGACATTATCTTTACGGTGTTTTCTTTGAGATTTTCAACAACCACAAAAGTCTTCAATACTTATTCTCTCAGACGGAGTTGAATGCGAGACAACGACGTTGGATGGAAACCCTTGAAGATTATGAGTGTACAATTAAATACCATCCAGGTAAAGCCAACGTCGTCACGGATGCACTGAGCAGGAAAGCTAGTGTATCTAGTTTGGAAGGAACGAGTGGAGATAAAGAAGAGCCAACTAAGATAAAGCTTGTATCTCTAATATCTCGATTCATCCGGATTTGAGACAACGGATATTCGAGGCACAAAGAAATGATCCCGAGGTTCGGAAGTTAACTGAGAAAGCTCGAGCGGATCCTGAGTGTCCCTTTAGATTTGATGATACGGGGAATTCTTCGGTTCAAGAACAGGGTTGTGGTTCCAACAGAGTTGAAGAGGGTTATTCTCGATGAAGCTCACAAGACTGCCTATTCGATACATCCCGGAGGAAATAAGATGTATCGAGATCTTAAATAATGCCATTGGTGGAACGGATTGAAAAGAGATGTGATTAGTTATGTGAAGCAGTGCCTGACTTGTCAGTTGGTGAAAGCAAAGCATCAGAAGCCATCGGGGCTATTACAACCATTGCCTATCCCAGAATAGAAGTGGGAACAGATTACAATGGATTTTGTATCAGGTTTGCCACGAGTGAAAGGTAGGTTTGATGGAATCTGAGTAATCGTGGACAGGTTGACGAAGTCAGCACATTTTCTTGCCATCCAAATGTCCGATAAGATCAATAAGCTAGCCAAGAAGTATTGTGATGAAATTGTTCGACTTCATAGAGTACCAACTAGCATTGTGTCGGATAGAGATCGCCGATTTACTTCAAGATTTTGGCAAGAACTTCAACATTGTTTGGGTACGAATCTTCACTTCAGTACAACTTTTCAGCCACAGATAGACAGGCAGTCCGAGAGATTAATTATATATCTCGAGGATATGTTAAGTGCCTGTGCGTTGGATTTTCAGAGTTCCTGGAACGAACAGTTGCCGTTGATCGAGTTTGCTTACAATAATAGCTATCAATCCTTGATCGAGATGGCACCCTATGAAGCTCTCTATGGAAGGAAATGTAGGTCTCCGTTGTTTTTCGACCTAGAAGAATGGAATTGGACACAAAATAGGAGGGTGTGAAAAAAGGGGAGAAGGGACGAAAGCCCTCAAAAGTTGTCCAAGACGCTATTGATAAAGTTCAGATAATTCAACAACGGATGAAAGCGGCTCAAGATCGCCAGAAAAGTTATGCCGGTAATCGAAGAAAGGATCATGGATTTAAAGTTGGGAATAGAGTGTTTCTGAAAGTCTCTCCATGTAAGGGATTCACAAGAATTGGTAAAGGAGGAAAGTTAAATCCTCGATACTTGGGACCATATGAGATTTTGGAAAGAATCGGGGATACAACTTATAGATTGGATTTGCCTCCAAGTCTGACAGGGATTCACAACGTATTCCATGTTTTACAGCGCCGAAAGTATTAGTCAGATGAGTCAGCGGTTTTACCAGTGGAAGAAGTGGACCTCGAACCGAATCTCACCTTCGTTCAGAAGCCGATTAGAATATTGGATCGAAAATTCCAAGAACTCCGAAACCGGCGTATCCCACTAGTGAAAGTGTTATGGAGAAATGATAGAACAAAAGAAGCTACGTGGGAAACGGAGGACAAGATGAGAAAATTCTATCCCGAGCTGTTTCCAAACGAGCAGTGAATCCGAGGACGGATTCTCTTTACGGGGGAGAGATTGTAACACCCCACATTTTCGTACGAACAGGTAAGTGTTATGTGCGTTATTTCATTCCTTATTTGATTTAGATTCCATTTATTTATTTGAATTGTTATAACATGAAATAATTTTTCTAAATGTTGTTTGATGTTATATTTGAATTATAAATATATGAACGGACTCGTATGATTGTGAATTTCATGAATTTGGTGTTAATTGCATGAGATTATGTGATTTCTATATGCCGAGGACTTAATTGCAAGTTATTTGCCACTTTTTGAAAGTTTAGGGACCAATTTGAATAATAGGCAACTCTGAACGGTTTTCTTAATATCTTGAGCTCCGGACCTCAAAATCGAGATCCGTCTTCGACGTTGAACTTTGTTCGACGATTCTAACCGATGAACTTGACTTCACACCTTTTCGATCTCGTTTAAATTCCCGATGGAGCACATTTTGTGACACACGAGTGTGGGTCATCCACATCTCCCACACCTAAACCCGAATTCACATATGAAATAGAACTCCATACATGAACCTAAGTGTAGCGCCCCAAGCGGTGGGGTACCACACCCCCGCACTATGACCCGACACGCGTACGAAATAGAGAGTCCGCACACGCACCTAGTCACAGCGAACGGGTGACAACGAAAACACACACACTAGCTAGGCGGTACCTAACCCTGTGCAAAAGAAAATATGTGAAACATGACAGCGGAAGTAGTAGGAAATGCCAACTTTCAAAAACTTTTACCCACCAAGCATACAACGTGGTACATACATCAGAATCAAATATACGGGTTCAACTAGTTCAGCAAACCTGTCCTATCCTGTCCCGAGTAATTACACATCAAAACGGGTTCAACTAATCGAGCACCTGTCCTAACTTGTCCCGAATTTCGAACATTCAAATCATGCATGCCACCTGTATAGAATATCTCTTATACCGAATTTACAAATAAAAACTCAGAGCCAAAACTGAACATACTTAAACGAACAGACACAGACTCAACAGACACGACATACCGCCACCTAGCACGAACTCCGACGACCAGAACCTGCAACTGAAACATAAAAGGGGGAGGGGTCAGTCCAAAGACTGAGCGAGGGGCTAACGCATGCACACTATACATATCTACAGAGCACAACAAGTACAAATTAGATGTTCGTGAATCCGGGATTAGTTTTTGCATGCCAAAACATTTTTCTCGTGATAATATACATAGGGTGACTTATCAAAACTGAACTTGTACATAACTCAAATCATACGTTCAAACTCATGCAGACTTAGCACACAAATAGGAGCATATCTTATTAGACTAAAAGTATATCAATTTTTATCATAATTTAAGAATCTACCCCCGTTTCACGAACTTAGGACAGACAAACGTAAAGCTCGGCGGGAACGAGCACACATCCAACCAACTCCTTCTTATCACACATATGCATAAACAGACGAAATCAAAACAAACGTACCTCCTTCACACCGGGTGATGGAAGGGTTGTACATACCCTAACCATCCACACATATACATAATGATAAGGGCGATCCACCCTCTCCTTCGACGGGCCACGTAGCACGCCGTCGGCTCAAGAAGACCCGCCTTTCCCTCGACCTCCCGAGGATGAGCTAAGTCACCCTTTATGGAGAAGTGCACAGGGGTTGCAACCGGCGACCCCATGGCCGTCCCGGGTCTCCCTTACCCATAACTCCGGGGCCTAACACGCAGATAAACACACATATATCGGACACTTAACCCGCCACACACAGACAGACAGACATATCTTATGTATAACGTACTTATCATATCGTACGTACATATCATGCAGACTGACCTCGAAGTCATAACAAACCGAAACTAAGCATATATAGGCTCATACATAGCGTTTCTTACTTTTAAACTTATGACAAAACCATCAAAGTACATATTTCACACATATCTACGTATATACAAGGCTTATAAATCGCACACATTCGAAAACGGGCACATTGCAATAGGGTATAACTATATCCTAACCTCACCTGGAACCATACACAGCCGAAGACACAGCAAATAGTTCACCCCGGAACCTGCACGACTCTCTTGACACCACCCCGGGTGCACCTGTACCAACTGAGCACACAAAACACAACACAAAACTCTAGGTTGCAAAACCGAGCTCTTGAGTCCTGTTGAGTCTGTCTAGGTCGTACGGCATAGGAATAACTGCGCATTGCATTTGTTTGACTTGATATTTTGATCATTCGGCATGAATTGTTTCGTGATTATATGATTGTGTGCACATTGTGACTTTGATTATGCAACATCTTATTTTATGTGCTTTATAAATTACAACAAATTGTTGCATTTACGTGATATACTTGTTACATTTCATTTGCATCCTAATTCGCATGCATCGAATTTAGTGTTTGAATTTCAGGGTGCTCTATGAGTCAACACTAAGATTTCCCTCCGTCAACACTACCTATTAGCACTACAACAAAAACACACCATGATTCAAAGAGGAAAGGATTCTTCACCCGATCAATGTTCATGAAAAGGTTTAGAGTTGAAGGAATGAGAATTGCTATATTGACTTACTATCTTAAAGTCAATTGAAAGATGAAGTTTGATGAATTTTAACCTTGAGGATTCGTTCATCTGAAAGTAGTCACCTTGTTGATGGGAATGAGTTAATGTAGAAGAATCCGATCAAATAAGATCCGATCAAGTTCAAGGGATATGGATAGGTAACCATGTTACTTAAGCAACTAGCTACAAACCATCGGTGAGTGTCGAAGGTTTTGTTGCTGTTTAGAGTTAACGAACGACAAGACAAGATTGATTGTTAGCTCTTTGGGTGTTTCTTCAAGATGAGATGGAAGACATTGTTGATGTGGGAATGGGATACCTAAATGAAGAAAGACTTTATCCAAGTTTCAGAATTATATACCTTGGATTGCTTTGGGAAGTACTTAGCACCACAATCATCCAACGAAACTCTGAGGTAAATATCTAGTTGACAAACGAATCATGAACAACTCCTTGAAGATGAGCAGACTAAGATTTAACACATGAATGAGAATTCTTGGGAGAAATTGAAGATGATTCTAGTTGAGCAAGGATTACGGTCTAGTAAGGGCTTTGGTGATAAACGAGCTTTGCTGAGTTACCACTTTATGAAAAGACTCAAGAAAAGAGGTTCAGATGACAAGGGTTGCATTACTGTCGGCTTAAACAACTCCTACTGCTTCATCTCGACTTTCTTGTCAAGATTTTTACACTTTGGTTAACGGTACGCCAAGCATTCATGGCATTTGCATACATGCATCACTTAAGTATTCTTATCTTGTTTTGTTTGATGTGGATGATGACTATTGTTGTTTAATGGTGATAACTTGGATGATGACTAATTTGTAACTTGAAATTTCTACTTGTTATGAACCGTTACTGAAACGAATGAGTTATGTACTTATGAGAACTATTTATGACTATGTGATTTGAAACTCTCTTGGTTGCTCACTGACTTCTCATATAACATACATACATACTGTAATCTTGTTTTACAGGGATTCCATCGCGATATCCCCCTTGAGTTGAAGTATGAGCGTCAAATCTATACTCAAGGGATACCGATATCAGTAGTATAAGGTACACCAAACATGCATCGTATACTTTTCGTCAAGTGTTACTCTGATGTGTGTATGTATGAATAACTGATCAGTGGGTTTATGCGCAAGAGAGACCTTAGATTCCCTCTTTTATGTGATGGAGAGATGCAGGAGTCTCTCTACTTATGTGATAGAAAGATGCTGGATTCTTTCTAAACTTTCTGCATGAGAGATGCTGGATTCTCTTGTACTTAGATATTCGGGAGATGTTGGATTCCCTCGAATTTAGGGGTTTGAGGAATTCTGGATTTTCTCAAACTAGAATGTTTGGGAGATGTTGGAATCTGTCAGACTTAGGTTGAGAGACGGGGTTCTCTCATTGTGTGCTTGAGAGACGGGGTTCTCTCAATTCTGTGCCCGAGAGACGGGGCTCTCTCAAATCTGCGCTCGAGAGACGGGGCTCTCTCACCTTTTGTGCAGAGAGATGGGATTCTCTCCTGTTTGTTGTGGTTACGTGACGCGTTGCCCTGACAACGGTCTGCAAGAGACGAGTTTGCGACGCCACTGAGGTTGAGTGCAGTGATAACTATTCGTCTCATGGGATTGGTCGAACAACTTGATGAAAGCAACGGTCCAGTACTCAAATGCATCCTGATGACAACGAGACATCGCGAGAAAGGTTCAGTAAAGACAATGAGGGTAAACTTCACAACGGAGGTTATGTTTTACGTAATTCCTTGAGAAGGGTTAAGACACTATCAACTCGAAGTTTTTTTTTTTTTCCAGCTCAGGAGTGGAACCTGGGGACCAGGTTCTCTTAAGGGGGGAAGGGTGTAACACCCCTCATTTTCGGAGCAAGATACGATGTCGTTTTCGTACGATTAGAACGTTATTTATTCAACCTTGCACATATTTGAATTGCCTTATTCATGTTTTAATAGTTTAATTGACTCGATTGCAACCTTATTAAGATATGTGGACTTAATTGAAATATTTGTTTTGTGCCTAATTGCTCTTTAACTCAAATTATGTGGGCTAATTTGTAATTATTAAAAGTTGGAGATCTATTTCTAATTATGAGAAACTCAATTGGACTTAATTGGACACTGCTTTAAATTCTGTGGGTACTTTTATAATTTCCTAATCTTTAATTGGACTTAACTGATTAGTCTTGGAAACCTGAGGACTCAATCGCTTAACTCATACTTTTGAGGGGCTTAATCATAATTTTGGAAGTTTGGTTCCTTCTTAACCGAGAAACCCTAGTTGCTCCTCTTTTCTCCAATTTCGGTATTGTCGCCGGTCATTCTTTCCTTTCAGAATCTGCATATACAATTTGTACAATTCAAAATATGTATTGAATGTATTCATAAATTATACATGAAGTTATCTAAGTTGGGAGATCTATTTTGTGAAATTGTGTCAGAATAAGTTTAATCTTGAAGATTGTTGTATCCTTAAATGTTAATTTGCAGTCGTTGTTGAGAGGAGACCTTGTAATCTGTGTATATCTTATAAAATCTTATTGTATACGTGTATGTTTATAACTTTGAATAAGTGGGATGATAGATTTATGTAAATTGATTTATAAGACGATGTCTAAGCCGTAAATTATGAAACTGTTAAAATAATCTTGCGTTTGAATAATAGCTGATTTAATTGGTTGATTTGCATTTAATGAGAATATTGTATCAACTTGGGATGAGGTTGGATGTTATATGTAAGCTGAATATTTAGAAATCGTAATGCATAGTTTTAACATTGTGGTGATGTAAATTTTGGTAAATACTGTTATCCATTAAAGCTATAGTAAAGGTTAGTATGTTTTATATGAATCTTGTATGCAATGGAATGTATTGTTTAAACTTGATTTTCATATGGTATCTTGTAAATGGAATTAGTTTTAATGGAGTCTACTCACTTAAAGAGTTAGTGTGGTGTTGTGTTAACTGGTTGGTATGATGAATTGGAAATTGGGTGCACGTGTGTTTTGTCTGTATATAAATACCTTTTGGATTATTATGTATACACATGATTTAACCTTCTAATTAAGTACAACACTAACATGTATTAAATTGGGCGGGTTTAATTAAGAATTTCATTGTTAAATACAGGTTGGAATATTATTGTATTGTAAAAATGTAATAACCTTGTAAATTGTTATGTGATTTGATCTGATAAGAAAATTGTAACTACTGGGAACGATGTGGATCTTCGTGGTTAACTTGCTTAGACTTGATTAGTGTTTGGTTGTTGTAAACAGGTTAAGTAGCTAATTGACGCATGCGATAATTGAATTGTGTGTTTATTTGCTATTTAGGATATTAATTAAGCACATGAACACTTTCATGTCATTCTCATAATTTATGTGTACATGTCATATCATTCCCTAACGTCTTATAATCATCGCCGTGCGTCTCTATGGTTCATGTCTGAGTCGTGTCTCACGAGTACTTCGTGTTCCTCTTCTGTACAGTGATCTCCAGAGTGGAGACAACCTGGTCGAGTACGCACCGTCTTATCAGTTCTTGTATCTCGTCGTTTCTCAGGTGAGGTTTAGGATTTTGTATAGTTACGCGACCTATGGCCTTAATATGCTGATTTCAACCCTTGCATGCGAGTATATCTATTATAAATACGTATGTGTTGGATATGATATGTTTATGACCTTCTGAATCAACTCTGTTTGGAAAATTAAATATGAAAGCATATATAAGCTGTTTTGAAAAGTACTTTACATTATGTTCTGTAGCGAGATTGCCATGAAAGATTGGCGTATGTGATCCGTCGTGATCTGTTATGTTGTGATCCGTTGTGATCTGTGTGTGGATCGATCCTGGTGAGCTGCGGAATGGGTACCCCCGGGACGGTTAGGGCCGTCGGGGCATTTATCCTTTGCGTAGTTCCATTTGAGATATCATTGTGCGACCTTAGGGTGATGAGGGAGGCGTGGTATCTTGAGCCTTCGGCTAAGGCCGGGGAGGACTCTTGTGGGTTCGCAACCCCTTGAGGGTGAGTCTATTTTAGACGGTTTATTCTCGATGGTATGGGGACAGTACATCTCCTCCATCATTGGTGTAGAGGTTGGATTGATTTTGATTTACGTTATGAGGAGTTGAGGTTGGAAGCTCGTACTCGCCGAGCAGTTGATTATGTTATGTTATGGAATTATGAATCGGGATAGAGTCTTTCTGGAAAATGGTTTCTAAACTTATATCTATATCTTATTCGGGTTCTTTCAAAACGTTTTGGTATGTAACACCTATCCCCGGTTCATGAGTCCATCCTTTTTATTCTGTGCTATGCTCCTTATATATATATTGTGGGTGTGCGTTAGCCCCCTCACTCGGTCAAGTTGACTGACCCCTCATTTACACTTTTAGTTGCAGGATTGTTGGCGTTTGCTAGGCGGAAGTGAGTCCTTTGAGTTGTACTTCGTCGGTCTAGTCTTTCCATTTGCATTTGTCTTTTCATACACTTTACTTATGCTTTGACTTGTAGACTTGAGATTATACTTTACTATTCGGTAGCCCTGCGTGGCACTCTCATTATGACCTTGTGGCACTTGATGATTATTACTTTATGTTGATGTTCGGGACTAGGGATCTATGCTAGTTGAACCCGTCACCTGCTTTGTTTGTTGATCTATTATTCGGGATTAGGTATCTATGCTAGTTGAACCCGTCACCTGCTTTGTGTGTTTTGTTTTAAATACTTCCGCTATCTATTGATGTTGGTTTTAATTGCTTCCGCGCTCTGAGTTTTGGTCAAGTTAGATCCGCCTAGCCTAGTGTGTGAGTTGGTCTCCCGTTCGCTCTGATTCGGATTCGGGCATGGACTTTCATTTCATGCTTCGGGTCTGGGTCATAGTGCGGGGGATGTGGCACTTCTCCGTTTGGGGTGTTACATGGAGAATGTGGGTTTGGCAATTGCATGGGAGAGTGGACAACTCAAGGAGCATATTTTGCCATGGTGGCCAATCAGGGATAGAGATAGGCTCTGGTAGATGTATAGTTGGGGTAAGGCTCGTTTTGATGAGCTTTCGGAGGTGCAGAAGGAGCGTTTAGAGCAGATTCCCGATAGGCCGGATGATGACTTTAGGGTCCTTTGCAGTGCCGCGCCGATTTTTGTTGATGAAGCTAATGATGGAGCCCCGGTTAGTGTGAGAGGCCTTCGCACAAAGTTGGCAGGATTAAGGGCTGATTTGACCGCCATGACCACAAGGATTGAAGATTTAGCTCATTATGTGGATGAGCGATTTGATGAGTGGGAAGCTTGGGTGGAGGCTAAGTTGAAGGGTTCTATGCTCGTCTCGACCAGTATTTAGGAGGACCCCCATCACCTTGATTCTACTATCATTTTTCCCTTGATTTTTAGACATTCTATTTGGACATATTCTTTGATTTGTTTGGATTTTTTTGATACGCTTATTTCTTTGCTTATGTTTGGAACTCCATGAATTTTTATGCAATGTGCCCTTTCTTACCTTGATTTTGTGACGTGTGTGTTGCTTGTTTAATGCATGTTGATTATCAATTGCCCATCCACTTGATCCGTGTTTTCTAGTCACTTATCTCAGATTTTGGAAGCTTTGCTAGCACGTTGTCAGGTCTTCAAATGATAAGGGAGTTTTCTTGAACTTTAATTCTTTCATTTGCATGAGGACATTGCAAAGAGTAAGTGTGGAGGAGATATAGTTAAGATTTTGAAATTTTCTTGGATATTTTCAAGATTAGATGCTTTGTTAACCTTGTCAATTGTTAGGAATTGAGAAATTGTGAAAATTTTGAAATTTCTCCCCCGTTTTGAACTTTTTCTTTGAGGTTTGATTGTTGAGCTTTTTCTAGAATGAGTTAGGCTATTTGAATTGAGGAAAATCTGCATGAGATTGTATCATTTAGTGTGTTAGTATGCCCTTATATTTTGAGCACTTTTGAACGAGATAATGTACTTTGCTTAGAAAGATGAATTCATGATTGTCAAATAAGTTTAAGATTTGATTAGGATGCATTTTAGTCCTATTGAGGCGAAATTTTGAGTTAATGAAAGATTAAGAAAGTGAAGTAGGCATTCGTTGTCGGAGGATTTGAAGCCTTTCTTTTTAGCCGTTTTTCACTAAATAACGTGATCTTATTAACCCCGCTGAGCCTAATTGTTGTGCGAAAAAAAAAAATTTGTAGCCACATTATAAGCTTAACGAACACAAAAAAAAAAAAAAAACACCTTGTTAATTTTACACCAAGGCTTGCTCGTTTGATCTTATAGTGGATATCTATCTTTGGATTCCTTTTGATTCTTCTTGTGATTGAAAAAGGGAGATCTATGTAAAGAAAGAAAAAGAATGAGAAAAAGTTGAGATAAAAAGAAAAGAGAGAGCAAAAAACAGAAAAAGAAACGAAAAATTTGTGCAAAGTGTGAAATTGAAAGAGTGGGATACAAATGTCCAAGTGTAGGGGAAGTGCTTAATGGCGAATGAAAGTGTCGTGTTTTGTATAGATTAAATGATGTAAGTTTGGTAAGTAGCCACTTGATCCAAAATTTCCATAACCTTACCTAAAGCCTACATTACAAGCTCGAAAGACCTACCGATCCTAAGTCTTGAGTTAATCCCATTAGTGGAGATAGGTGTGAAGAGTGTATTCCGAAGTTGATGATTGGAACTTAAGCGAAAATTGTGAATTTGTCACTCTAATCTTTGTACATTGTTTCGTTCGAATTCACACACTACACAAGGGTATACTTTTCATACTATGCTTGATGATCTTATGTTTATAAGTACTTGGTCTGATAAGCTAGATTTGTTTAGGCGAAGGGACGGTGATTACTTTGAGGTTGAGGTTTGATGGGGATGTGTTTTCTTATTTTCGTATTACTCGAGGACGAGCAATAGGTAAGTGTGGGGGAATTTGTTGTGTAACAGCCCGAAAGCCTTTCGATATTGTCCGCTTTGGTGGGCTAAGCGACACCACCCTCGCGGTTTTGTTTCTCCCGCTGGAATTTAAGCCCGAAGGCGCCCAGCTAGGAAAAAGGCCTCAACAAGGAAGAGGTATCCACCCCCTTATAAGAAAAGCTTCGTTATCCTCTTCTTCCGATGTGGGACAAGCACTTAAAGCCTTACAGTCCACCCCCCATAAGGGCCCAGCTTCCTCGCTGGCACACCGGACTGGGCCCCAGCCCTGATACCATTTGTAACAGCACGAAAACCCGCCTGTCGATATTGTCCGCTTTCTTGGGCTAAGCGACACCACCCTCACGGTTTTGTTTCTCCCGCTGGAATTTAAACCCGAAGGCGCCTAGCCAGGAAAAGGCCTCAATAGGGAAGAGGTATTCACCCCCTTATAAGGAAGGTTTTGTTCTCCTCTTCTTCCGATGTGGGACAAGCACTTTAAGCCTTACATGTTGAGTGTAGAATTCGCATGGATTCCAATGTTAAGTAGAGCATATTTTTGTTTCCTTTGATGCGTTTATATGTTTATTTTGCTCCAATTAGGTGTTTTAGGAGTTGGAGATAAGAAACGGCGGAACAAGGCGAATTCACGCACTTTTGGCGAAGTAGAGTAGTAACACCCGTTACTCCCTAGCAGTACAACTCTCGTAACGCCCGTTACCAGAGGCAAGAGGAAGAGAATTTTGGCGCAGGAGGGGTAACGGTCGTTACCCAGAAGGAAAGTGGTAATGCCCGTTACCACTTATAAAAGTGTTATGGCAATTTTAGCTAATAACTGGCGTTAACAGGATTTGTGCATGAGTAGGTAACGCCCGTAACCAGAGTCGGCGAGAGATTAGGGCTGCTATTTAAGTGTGTTTAGGAGTCTCTTTTTTGGAGAGCCTCTTCAGATTATTCATGGGGGGATAACCTAGCTTGGAGAGGAAGACACAGAGCTTTGGAAGAGCTTTTCAGAGAATTTCGAGAAGATGAAAGGATCGAGTTCTTAACAATTTCGGTTTCCTTTGGTTTTATTTGTTGCTTTAATTATCAAACTAATTCCTTTAAGTTTAGTTTTAATTAGTTTACATGTTAGTTTCATTTTTCCAGTCTTTATTGAATGTTTAGGGTTTTATTTATGAGACTTTGTTTAGACTTGATCAACATGAGTTTATTCAATGCAATTTCCTTTATTTTTATGAGTTTTGAGTTAATTATGAGTACCTAAATTAGGGCTAGGGGACTGATGATGAGTGCATGTTAAGTGTTTGATATGATGCTTGAATGACTTGTGTTAATTCTTAGTTTGAAAATTGGTTTGAATTGAATTGCAATGGCCTGATCACCGTTACTATAATCTAGAATTACTGGAGAATCGAGAGATTAATGATAGTTGAGATGGTTTTCATAACTAGTAGATGCTAAGAATGCAAAGAGATTTTTTTTTCGTCTATACAACAGTAAATCTTATTCCATGCCAAGCCGCTAGAACTAGATTTGCACTAGTCTTGATCATATAGTTTAATTAATTCATTAATGATTGCGAGAGCAACGTTGAGCTTAATAGAGGACTTGGTTATACCTTGAGAGAGGATAATACAAACATAAGTGACTAGGTTGTAGAATTGCACTTGTCAAACGAGTATGATATTGAAGCTTGAATGTATAAATTATTACTTCCCTGCCTAATTAGTTCACTAATTTTAATCCACGTGTGTTTAGTTCTATTAATTGCATTTTATTCTAATTAATTATTTTAATTCAGTTCTAGTAGAGTAATAAACAAATTGATTTACGTTCGGTCTTTAGATTAGAAAGAGATATAAAGTAGTGATTGATTTCCCTTCCCTGTGGGAAGGATCCTATTTTGCTAAGCGCATACTAAGTGTACACTTGCATGATTGGTTTTAACTTATACAATCACACAACAATCCAGAATGTCGGTTTAGGTATGATGAAACGGGTTTGTTTCGATTCAAGAATCGAGTGGTTGTGCCCGAAGATTTGAAGCGGGTGATACTTGAAGAAGCCCACAAATCGGCCTACTCTATCCATCCTGGAGGTAATAAGATGTATTAGGACTTGAAACAATATTATTGGTGGAATGTGTTGAAGAAGGATGTAGCCGTGTATGTGAAACATTGCAGGACTTGTCAGATGGTGAATGTAGCACCCCGGAGCGAAGGGCACCACATCCCCCACACCTTAGCCTGACACGTGTAACGAAATGGAAGCTCCACACACGTGCCCAGCTACAGCGAACGAGAGACAAACAAAATCCCTCCTAGGCTAGGCGGTCTAGACCCTGATAAAGAGTGCGCAAACATAACAAAAGCCAACGCAGAAGCACCAGGATCACAAATATATTAACATACATGCATATATACGGGCGACAAGTATATTAGATCCACTAATACATGCCTTTGCCAACCCCAGCAAAATTAATTATACAACTCCACAAAATTCGAATTTAGAAGCATAATCTTGTATATACATATACATAGTACCAGAACTGGAATGTAGAGATGCAAAAAGTAAAGACTCTACTACAAGACTCAAAAGAAGACCGCCGCCTAGCTCGAACTCCTAACACAATGAGGGGTGTGACACCCTGTTTCTTCGGCAAGCCAGGTATGACGCCAAGAGAGGGTTTTTGACGTTTTAATTTCTCTTTTTATTTAATTCATACGTTGAATTTGTTAGGAATAGTGCCCTAGAAAGCCGATTGTATATCCGCTTTGTACTTTTCCTTATTGTAATCACAGACAATCTTTGAATAAAATAACGAATTGAGGCAACACTTCTTTATATGCTCTTGTTTGGTATGCGTTTACTTTAGCTGTGCATGTATGAGAACTCCCCTAATCCTGATGACTTTAGGACTCTACCATTTAGGTGAAATGGTTCATGAAACGAGCCCTATATCACATGAGTCATGATTAGTAAAATACTCCAAGCCGATGAGTCCTACAGACAGTGGGAGTGTCAACCTGACTCCTCTAAGGCTTGCTTGTGGGATCACGCCCTTAAGAAGGACCACCTTGTTTCATGGAGGTGCAAAGTGTATAGTTGATACGTGCGTGATACATGAGGGTGCTTACTTTAATAAGTAAGTTCACTGAGGTGCCCCGTGTGAGAACATTCCTAAATGGGAAAGGAAGTTTCTATTTCAGGAAATGGAAACTTCCAGATTAGGAAATATCTCACGAGTCATTGATGTGATTAATTGATCCTTAGACTTGAGGTTCCTTGTCACTTTATGAGTTAACTCTGTAGTCTTAGGTATAAGCTTTAAAGGGTGTCGCCTTAGACAACTGATTCAAGGCTCATGCTGGGGCTGCACAAGTGATTCATGAAAGTGAATGAGAATCAAGAAAGGACCTACACTTGCATTTGCAAGGTGATCTCTTATTGTGTAAGTCATTCATATGCCATATGGAGTCCTTGGCCAAGGCAGTAGATCAAGACATCAAGAAAAGTGTTTCTTGGATTGAGATCAAATGGATATGAAATGCACTTAGCTTTAAGACCGGATTATTGGGGTTCTGATTATTCCCTTGCCCTAGATCTTGGTTGAGAGATAGTAAGTAGGAGGATTGTATCTCACATGAATCAATGACTTAAAGGTTCTGTCGAATCTGAACATTCCAATTCAACTAGGGGTTAAACACCTGTTGCTAGACTATGGTCGTTTAATCTGTGGACTGATTAATTAATTAGTGAATTAATTAATTAGGGTCACTGCTAATTGAATTGAGAACCTAGAGGGTCACACACAACAACTTGGTTACATGAGTTGAGGCTTGAAAATGATTAAACGAGTTAATCGAGCCAAGAGGGTTCCACACGTGTGAATTCACACGTGTGGCTCGCGTGAGTGACACGTGTCACTGTGACACGTGTCACACACGTGTGTGTATATATGTTATATATATATATTAAATAATTAATTAGTTAATTATTTAATAGACTTTGGTTTAATTTTGAATTAAAAGGAAAGTCTAATTTTGGAGAAAATAATCTAGTTAATTAATTATGAATTAATTAATTAGATAAAAATAAGTTATTTATTTTATAATAAATAAAGTATAAAATTATCCAAAAATAGTTTGGATATTTTTAAGCTCTCTTAAAAGTTGACTAGAAATAGAATTCAAAGTCAAAGTTGGAAAATACTTGATGATCAAGTAATAGGAGAGAGAGGAACCAAATCCTTGTCCAATAAGGACAAGGTTCGGCCGCCCCTCCCCTTTCCTATATATAGGGGAGCTCATGCTCCCCTTTAGAGCTAATTGACAATTCTTGGTTCATGTGTTGAACACCTTCCTTTCTCCAAGATTAAATTAAACCCTAGGTTAAGCCTAAACACTAACTAGAGAACTAGCATCCTTACTAGTTAGATTGTGATCAAGTTGGTGGACTTTCTCTAGAGACTTCAAGTTAGAAGTTTGAAGATTCGAGCTTTACCAAGGAGAGGGGATCAAGCCGCGAGAAGAGCGTTCTTGGGTGGCTTGAAACGCTTCAAGAAAGAATAAAAGAAAAGTAAGTTTTCTATCTTTACGAATTTGGTTACACGATTGCGAGTTCAAGGTCCTTTTGTTGGGAAAAATTTTTAAATTCCGCTGCTTTCTGATTCGTGTTTTCCAACAAGTGGTATCAGAGCCACCTCGTTAATCGTGTTTCTGATTCGTCTCAATTATTTCTGAATTTGGTAGAAATTCTTAGGCTTAGATGCGAATTAGGTATTCATGAGTTCTTTTAGAAAGCCTGAATTACGAAACTGTAATTTTTCCTGAATTTCTAAAACTGTTTTCTCAAATCGTGTTTTTGAAAATTGTTTTAGTTGAAATTTGTTTAAATCGAATTTTTTAATTTTTGGATTGAACTGGTTTTTCGAGAAACCCAGAAATACGAAACGAACACGAAAAGCAACGAGCCTAGGCGTGCTAGCACGTCGCACGCCCAGGCCCGTCGCCGCCGCCCAGCACCTCCCGCAACAGCGCGGGAGCCGTCCCGGGCGCGCCGCCCAGTCCGTCCCGCAACCGCGCGGGACGCCTGCCCAGGCCATGCCGGACGCTGCTGCGCGCAGGCGCGCGCATGATGCACGCCCAGCGTGCGCACGCGAGCGGAACATCCCGCCCGCTGTGCGCGCCGCTGGCGCGCGTCTGCGCGCGCGGCTGCGCGGCAGTACCTCACGTGGCTGGGCACTTTTTCCGGGCTCGTTTTCGTGTTTTCGTGTTTCGTGTTTTTCGGTCCATAAAATCCCGATTTAATTTTATTTTAATTTTATCTTTTAAAATCAGTTTTGTTAAAATAAAATTATTTTAAAATTTTGATTAAATTGGGATTTTTGAGAAATTAAAGCGATTTGGTTTTTGGGAAAATTATGAATTTTATTTTCTGAAAATAATGAAAGAATAAAATTATTAATTTTGGAAATTAATTGGAATTTTATTAGTTTAATGTTTTTCGGGTTTTATTGAAAAGGCTCTTGAACAAGAATTGCATCTAAGTCATGTTTTAAGTCATTAGGACTTGAAACGAGAATTTTAATTTATTGGTAAATTTAAATTCTTGCAAAAGCATGTTAGGTGATCATGGGTTTAGATCTATGTATGGTTTTAATTTATGCACATGGATGGTTTAAATTGGGGTTGGAGCCCTATAGTTGCGTTTTTCAATTGAGGTTGGAGCCTCACCTATGTGCGTACTGTTATGTGATTTATTATGTGGCTTTCCATATTACTGTTTTTGAGGCCGGGGTATGCCCCGTGTAATTGTCTAAGGCCAATATGAAGATTGAGCCTTATTACTTTATGTCTTTTTCTTTTTATTGTAATTTGAGAGTAGAGATAGGTGGTGAGGTTTTATTTTCATTTTGGAGACAATGCACCCATGGAGTAAGATGGACCACATTCAAGTAACAAGGAGGCCATAAGTGAAGACCCCTCAAAATGTTAGGGAGGGGAATCTCAATTGTTAAATGTAATAGAGATAGGGCTCGTATTTTGTTACTGCTTTCCCTTATGTGATTTGAACTGTTTGTGTGGCATGTATGTTAGAACTTGTGATTGTGGAGTGGCTCCCACATATCACGCATAAGATAGGTAGAACCCATGATCATTACATGTTAGTATCATGCTAGGACATGTTATCTGTTTATGTGCTTGTTTGAAATGCATTTAAGTGTACTTGCATTAATCAAGACTAATAAAATTGGATAACATATATGTTGGTGAGGTCGAACCGGACAACTCTCCGGTTGATTCGAAAATTCCCATTAAATATTAAGTTAATTTCGAACAAATAGGTGTTTAATTCGAGATGCAAGTTTTGAATTAAATTCCTAGCATTCCATCAATAGGTTTTAAGTTTAGTAAGTAAAGCTAGTTATTGTCCGCGAGTCGTGGGATAGCTAGTGGAGCTTATTAGTTCTTAGTTGCCTAATTAATCATTTTAAATGATCGATATTTCGTGGTCAATTTTAGCAAGGGCGATGTCCGCGAGTCGTGGGTCGTTCAAACTAAGTTTTGGTCATGATCTTATGATTGATGGGTCTAGCTTAACGCCTAAGTAAATATGGATGTCGCACGAGTCGTGGGTCCATATTGAAAGATAGGTGATGCAAAAAACAATTACTAAGAGTTCTAAGGGTGTTAGAATTGGTAAGTTGTACCTACCTAGGGTTCTTACTTAGAATGTCCGCGAGTCGTGGGTTCGAGGTAAAATGCCTAGGATCTTAGTACCCATTGGGAAACGTGTTCCTCTTAGATCTTTGGGAATTCTAGATCTTTGAAAAACAGTGGGAGCTACAATAGATTAAAAGACCTTATCTTTTGTATATCGTTATAATTCAGCATGCTCACTAGTTCTCTGTTTTACCATTTAGGTCGTAGATTCTGTGATTCTCTACGTGTTTTGAAATGGCAACCAAAAACCCTCTTGTATCGATCCTCGAGTCAAACAAGTTGACTGGTCCCAACTATTCTGATTGGCTGAGGAATCTAAAAATCATTTTAGATTCTGAGAAGAGAACTTATGTTCTCTTCGAAGGGGAGCCCACTCCTGAAGGGGAGGCTCCCACTCGGGCCGAGCGGGATGCGATTCAGAAGTGGAAGGATGATAATCTCCAAGCCCGTTGCCTTATGTTGGCTAACATGTCTCCGGACTTGCAAAGACAACATGAGGCCATGGAATTTGCTTGGGAGATTTACGACCACTTAGAGCAACTTTACCGCCCTCATGAACGTGTTACAAGGTATAACACTTCAAAGGAATTATTCCACTTGAGAATGAGGGAAGGTTCAAGTGTCCATGTATATGGACTCAAGTTTCTTGCCCTTACTGAGAAACTTGCTTCCATGGACATGCCGCTAAAAGATGAGCTTTCAGTGGATTTGTTGCTAGCTTCGCTCCCACCATCATTCAACCCATTTGTCCTTAACTTCAACATGAATCATGCTGGTGCTACTGTAGCTGAGCTGATTAGTCAGCTTGTGACTGCTGAAAGCACGATCAAGAAGGATAATAAGGTTTTGATGGTGAATGCTCCATCTTCCTCTTCTGGGCCTTCTAAAGGTAAGGGCAAGAAAGCTCAAAAGAAGAAGAAGAAACCCCTTAGGCCCACTGGTGGCATTTCGAAGGGGAAGGCCCAAAAGAAGAAGCGTGATCAGAAAGAGGATGTTTGCTTCCATTGTGGCAAAGCGGGACATTGGAGGAGAAACTGCCCAGAGTACAAGGCTACTCTAAAGAAAGGTATCTTTCTCGTTGAAGTAAATCTTTCTATTAATTCTAGTTCTTGGGTACTTGATACCGGTTGTGGGACTCATATCTGTAATGATGTACAGATGCTAAGTGAAGTCCAACAACTCAAAGAAGGAGAATGTGTCTTGAAGATCGGCGATGGCTCAAACGTTGAAGCTCGAGCTTTAGGCACAATTAGATTAGATTTAGGTAGTTTTGAGTTAGTATTAAACAAAGTCCTTTATGTACCGAAAATTATTCGTAATATAATTTCAGTTCCAATATTAGATTGTGAAGGTTATGAAACTTATATTAAGAATGGTAAATACTTTATCAAACGGAACAACTCTTCCGTTCATATCGGTACTCTAAGTAATGGACTTTACCTAACTCAAAATATCAATATTATGAATATACAACGAGAAACAAAGCGTAAGAGAGATGACAAAGTTTCAGCTCCCTTATGGCACGCTAGATTAGGACACATTTCCAAGAACAGAATTACCAAGATAAACACTTTAGGATCATTCTCTGAAAATGATCTCAAAGAGTTAACTTCTTGCGAATCCTGTCTCAAAGGAAAGATGTCCAAAGTTCCTTTTAAAGGAACTGTGGAACGTGCCACTAAGGTTCTGGATTTGATCCATACTGATGTTTGTGGACCGCTTAGTGTAAGCACTAGAAGCAATCATCAGTATTTCATAACCTTTACTGATGACTTTAGTCGGTATGGTTATGTATACTTAATGAAGTATAAATCTGAAGCTTTTGAGAAATTCTTAGAATTTCAAAAGGAGGTTGAGAACCAAACTGGTCACAAGATCAAAGCACTTCGATCTGATCGAGGAGGCGAGTATCTTAGTGAAGAATTCCTTAATCATCTCAAAGATAATGGGATTATCTCTCAGTGGACTCCTCCGGGAACTCCTCAACTTAATGGAGTTTCTGAGAGAAGGAATCGAACCCTACTTGATATGGTTCGTTCCATGATGAGTTTTACTGACTTACCACCTTCCTTCTGGGGTTATGCCCTAGAAAGTGCTGCAAAGATTTTGAATCTAGTTCCCTCTAAGTCAGTCCCTAAAACGCCCTATGAAATGTGGCGTGGTAAAATCCCTAGTTATTCTTACTTAAGAATTTGGGGTTGTCCTGCTTACGTGAAGAGGACAGTGGGAGATAAGTTAGAATCTCGTTCTAACTTATGCTACTTTGTAGGTTATCCTAAGGAATCCATAGGATACTACTTCTATGATCAATCTGAACAAAAGGTGTTTGTTTCTAGAAATGCCACTTTTCTTGAGGAACCGTTCCTTAAAGAAAAGAAGGGCAAGATCATAGAATTAGAAGAAGTACAAAATGACCCCACACCACCCACTGAAGAAACGTCCCACTCTGATCAACCACAACCAATCACGAATTTCGATACACACGAAAATCCTCCTCTAAGGCGTTCTGAACGTACTCCTAGACAGCCAGAGAGATGGTATGGATTCTTCCATGAAATCTCTCAAAAGGATAATGATCCTTTAACATATGAGGAGGCACTTTCAGATTCTGACTCTGAACAGTGGATAGAAGCCATGAAATCCGAAATGGATTCCATGAACTCCAACCAAGTTTGGACCTTGGTAGATTTGCCTGATGGGGTCAAACCCATAGGTTGCAAATGGATCTTTAAGAGAAAGCTTGGAGTTGATGGAAGCATTGCAGCCTACAAAGCAAGACTGGTTGCAAAAGGATTCACTCAGAGACCCGGCGTGGATTTTGATGAAACCTTTTCACCAGTTGCAATGCAAAAGTCTATTCGGATCATGCTTGCCATTGCTGCATATTATGACTATGAGATATGGCAAATGGATGTGAAAACTGCCTTTCTCAATGGTGACATTGACAAAGACATTTATATGGAGCAACCCATAGGTTTCACATTCAGTGGGAGTGAGCAAAAGGTTTGCAAACTCCAAAGATCAATCTATGGATTGAAACAGGCTTCTAGGAATTGGAACATTCGATTTGATGAATCGGTCAAAGCTTTTGGCTTCATCCAAATTTCGAATGAATCATGTGTGTATAGAAAGGAATTGGAGACCTCAGTGCAATTCTTAGTACTTTATGTTGATGACATCCTTCTTATTGGGAATTCGAAAGATAACATGAAAGTGACTAAGTTATGGTTATCGAACCAATTCGAGATGAAAGATCTTGGTGATGCGTCCTATATCCTTGGAATTAAAATCTATAGAGATAGATCTAGAAGGTTAATAGGACTATCACAGTCGATGTACATTGACAAAGTATTGAAGAGATTCAATATGGAGTCAGCAAAGGTTAAGAACCTTCCTATGAGTGTAGGAACATGTCTTTCAAAGAAGATGTGTCCTAAGACTAACCTTGAGAAGGAAAGAATGACTCATACACCTTATGCATCAGCAATAGGTAGCATAATGTATGCAATGTTATGTACTCGACCGGATGTGGCTTATGCACTTAGTGTAACAAGTCGGTTCCAATCTGACCCTGGAGATGGTCACTGGGCTGCCGTGAAGAATATTCTTAAGTACTTGAAGAGTACTAAAGATTTATTCTTAGTTTACGGAGGTCAGAAAGATCTTACTGTCGAAGGATACTGCGATGCAAGCTTTGCATCTGACTTAGATGATTTTAAGTCAATGTCAGGATACATTTTCTGCCTAAACGGCGGAGCAGTGAGTTGGAAGAGTTCCAAGCAAACAACCACTGCAGATTCGACCACTGAGGCCGAATACTTAGCTGCAAATGATGCAGCTAAGGAAGGTGTTTGGATTAGAAACTTCATTCAAGAGTTGAATGTTGTTCCTAGCATGAAAGACCCCATTACTGTGTTTTGTGACAACACTGGGGCGGTTGCTCAAGCAAGAGAACCAAGATCTCACCAACGGACCAAGCACATTATGAGGAAGTATCACCTAATCCGTGATATTATCAAAAGAGGAGATGTGCAAATTGAGAGGGTCACATCAGCAGAGAACGTGGCAGATCCACTTACTAAACCCCTTAGTCGAGAAGCTTTCCAAGGTCATCTTCAGAAGATGGGACTTAGAGTAGCTTTAGAATGGCTTTGACGGGCAAGTGGGAGATTGTTAGGAATAGTGCCCTAGAAAGCCGATTGTATATCCGCTTTGTACTTTTCCTTATTGTAATCACAGACAATCTTTGAATAAAATAACGAATTGAGGCAACACTTCTTTATATGCTCTTGTTTGGTATGCGTTTACTTTAGCTGTGCATGTATGAGAACTCCCCTAATCCTGATGACTTTAGGACTCTACCATTTAGGTGAAATGGTTCATGAAACGAGCCCTATATCACATGAGTCATGATTAGTAAAATACTCCAAGCCGATGAGTCCTACAGACAGTGGGAGTGTCAACCTGACTCCTCTAAGGCTTGCTTGTGGGATCACGCCCTTAAGAAGGACCACCTTGTTTCATGGAGGTGCAAAGTGTATAGTTGATACGTGCGTGATACATGAGGGTGCTTACTTTAATAAGTAAGTTCACTGAGGTGCCCCGTGTGAGAACATTCCTAAATGGGAAAGGAAGTTTCTATTTCAGGAAATGGAAACTTCCAGATTAGGAAATATCTCACGAGTCATTGATGTGATTAATTGATCCTTAGACTTGAGGTTCCTTGTCACTTTATGAGTTAACTCTGTAGTCTTAGGTATAAGCTTTAAAGGGTGTCGCCTTAGACAACTGATTCAAGGCTCATGCTGGGGCTGCACAAGTGATTCATGAAAGTGAATGAGAATCAAGAAAGGACCTACACTTGCATTTGCAAGGTGATCTCTTATTGTGTAAGTCATTCATATGCCATATGGAGTCCTTGGCCAAGGCAGTAGATCAAGACATCAAGAAAAGTGTTTCTTGGATTGAGATCAAATGGATATGAAATGCACTTAGCTTTAAGACCGGATTATTGGGGTTCTGATTATTCCCTTACCCTAGATCTTGGTTGAGAGATAGTAAGTAGGAGGATTGTATCTCACATGAATCAATGACTTAAAGGTTCTGTCGAATCTGAACATTCCAATTCAACTAGGGGTTAAACACCTGTTGCTAGACTATGGTCGTTTAATCTGTGGACTGATTAATTAATTAGTGAATTAATTAATTAGGGTCACTGCTAATTGAATTGAGAACCTAGAGGGTCACACACAACAACTTGGTTACATGAGTTGAGGCTTGAAAATGATTAAACGAGTTAATCGAGCCAAGAGGGTTCCACACGTGTGAATTCACACGTGTGGCTCGCGTGAGTGACACGTGTCACTGTGACACGTGTCACACACGTGTGTGTATATATGTTATATATATATATTAAATAATTAATTAGTTAATTATTTAATAGACTTTGGTTTAATTTTGAATTAAAAGGAAAGTCTAATTTTGGAGAAAATAATCTAGTTAATTAATTATGAATTAATTAATTAGATAAAAATAAGTTATTTATTTTATAATAAATAAAGTATAAAATTATCCAAAAATAGTTTGGATATTTTTAAGCTCTCTTAAAAGTTGACTAGAAATAGAATTCAAAGTCAAAGTTGGAAAATACTTGATGATCAAGTAATAGGAGAGAGAGGAACCAAATCCTTGTCCAATAAGGACAAGGTTCGGCCGCCCCTCCCCTTTCCTATATATAGGGGAGCTCATGCTCCCCTTTAGAGCTAATTGACAATTCTTGGTTCATGTGTTGAACACCTTCCTTTCTCCAAGATTAAATTAAACCCTAGGTTAAGCCTAAACACTAACTAGAGAACTAGCATCCTTACTAGTTAGATTGTGATCAAGTTGGTGGACTTTCTCTAGAGACTTCAAGTTAGAAGTTTGAAGATTCGAGCTTTACCAAGGAGAGGGGATCAAGCCGCGAGAAGAGCGTTCTTGGGTGGCTTGAAACGCTTCAAGAAAGAATAAAAGAAAAGTAAGTTTTCTATCTTTACGAATTTGGTTACACGATTGCGAGTTCAAGGTCCTTTTGTTGGGAAAAATTTTTAAATTCCGCTGCTTTCTGATTCGTGTTTTCCAATAGAATTAATTGTTTACGTGCCATTTGTGTCCTAATTCTGTAAGTTTTACGTTTTAGCTTCCGTATTTGATTTCTAATACTTGTTCAAATTGGTTGGAGACCATTTCTTTATTTTGGGATTTGAGGGCCTACAGAGTTTTAGCGCGCCTTGGATTCCGGATAGCATATCTTGAGCTTGGGAATTCGGATTCGAATTTCGAAAGTGGCACCAGACTCGTAACGAAGATACGGAACTAAAGAACCTATCCTTCTATTTTTCTAAGCATGTTTGGATACTCGTATTTTGCCTGTAACGTGAGCCATGCTCAGATTCGCCACCTTGGAGTATTTTAGGTATAACTCCCTCATTTCTTAACTAAATGACATGAAACTTGAGCCTAATTAACCCTAGGTAAGCATACTTTCTCCTTCCGTAACCCTCATTTTCAGACACAACCAATAGAGGAAGGAAAAGAGGTTGAGACCGAGAGAGAAGGGAAAGGGAAAATCTACACTATGCCTCTTGCAAGCTTTGGACTCTCTACACCTCCATTTCTTCTCCAACTTGAAAGCATCGCGAGGAAGATGATTGCTACGTAGGGTAACGCCCGTTACCCTAATTGTGCCTTTAGGGAGTAACGCCCGTTACACCCTTGCTTGGAATGTCTACCTCCCTTAACAGGGGTTACCCCCTTTGTGCATGGGAGGAGTAACCCCCGTTACCCCCCTTCACCTTTTCTACGTTTTATGGCTTTTTGTAATAGATTTTGTGGTATTGTTTATTTGCTTATTTTCTCATTTCGTTTTCGATTGTATTTAATTTCTTCCATCCCGATTATGACTCTAACATGTTAATGTATTATAATATATTATTTTTTGTTATTTATTTCAAGTTTATGGGTTCGTTTATTAGGTGTAATTGTGACATGAATTCATGACCGTATAAACGATACGTGTAATTCTTTCTTGTATTGGTTATCTCCTTAATGCACTTTAATCTTATGAATGCATATCGTATGCTATGTATGATACATTATGAGTTTATTTAATATGATATGAGTTGGGTTCTTGAATTTGTTACGTGATATTTTGTTATTTGCTCCAATATGCCTAAATATGAATCTCTACAGTATACATTACATCCACTTGCAATTATATGCATCATCGTGCGTCTAATTAGTTTACGATCGAGTCTAAGTCTTGAGTATGTGTTTCTTTGTCTCAGATTTGAGTTCGAGAGGTGTCGGATCCACCATTTAGCTTATTCTTGACTGTCAACGCTCGTCTGAGAGCACTTTTGGTAATAGGTGAGGTTTGGGTTTGTTTCTTTTACTTAATACAACCTACAACCCCACGTGCTCATTTTCAAGCCCGCATGTGAGTATACTATTATATTTATGTAATAGATACGTGCTTATAAGATATGTTTATGACTTTGCCATACGATTCAATGGTTTCGAACTATATTTACGAGCATATGTGAGCTTGAAAATGTTTTGCAACAAGGCTATGCTGCAAACCGTGTATCTTTGTGCAGACTATGCTCTTCTTTAGCATGATATGATTTAGGATGACACGGAGAGGTACGTTAAAAGCATATTCCGAGTTGCAAGGTAAGGTATGCTAAGGTACGTAAGTATGTTACGTTATAAGTATGATAATCTTGTTATGTTGCGAGTTATGATATTTTAAGCTATGTTCAGATTTTTTGGGCCCAGGGAATTGTGGGTAAGGATGCCCGGGATTGAAAGGGCCATCGGGTTGAGCCTGTGCACAATTCCCATTTGAATTACTTACGCGCGACTCTTGGAGGTTGAGGAAGCGTGGTGAGTCAAGCACAATGTAGGTTAGCTACCCCTTGTGCATTGGTAAGAGTAGTAAGGGTTTGCTCCCTGAACTACATGTTGTTGGGGCTGGATTGGTTTATGAATACTAATATCTGTTTTAATATGTTAATAATTGGGGAGTTAGAGTAAGACCCGTACTCGCCGGGTATAAGAATTAAATAAGATATGTCTGATTATGATATGAATATGTATAAGTTTGATTCAAAAATGGTTTTGGAATGCAAAACCCTATCCCGATTCATACTCTATTATTTAATACGTGATTTGCTCTATATATATACGTGTGTGGGTGTGCGTTAGCGCCCTCACTCAGTCGTTAGACTGACTCTCTCTTTTCAACTTTTCAGTTTGCCGGTTGTTAGTACTAGGCGGAGTCCTGAGTTGGTCGGGGTCTCTAGTCACCTTAGAGTTGCATATTCATTTGCTTTCGGTCTCACTTTGTATATAATTTGAATATGTTAAATGAATTATGTATGAATCTTATGAACTTTTGTTATGTATATTTCGGGACAGGCTCCTAGGGCTAGTTGAACCTATTTTGTTGATTATATTCTTAAATTTTGATGTATGCTTCCACCTTGTTTGTTGTGTCTTAGCTTCGCCTGGCTTAGCGTATGTGTGTAGGTCCCCGTTCGCTTAGACTTGGGCTCATGTACGGATTTCTATTTCATATGTGGGTTCGGGTCTAGGTGCGGGGGATATGGTGGCTCGCCGCTCCGGGCGCTACATCCTAAAGTGGTATCAGATCTCTGGTTTGCAAAACCGTAGTTCTAGTGTCGTGTTATGTCAAGTATAGGTTGTACGGCGTAGGAACAAAGTGTTAATGTATGTATTGCACTAAGATATGTGAATTTTCTTACATTTTGTGTTTTAAAATTGCTACTTTCCTTTCACTAATTATTGTTGTTGCATACTTTATGTGCGCTAGTTGTTCCATTTACGTGCCATAATCACTCACTAACTGCATGCATCGTACATTCGCCTCCCTTGTGTATTGTAGGTTAATATCTTACAACGAGTAACCACTCATCTCACCACTATGGGCCCTAAGTTGAAATTGGGATCAAGTAGAGATGAAGGCTCTTCACGACTGTCGAATCATCACACCAATAATCAATCCACCAAGATAAAAGGCAAAATGGCTCGATTTATTGGAAGAGATCTAATTTTCTTGCTGAGCGCATCGTTTCCCGAAGAGCAAGGCCCCTGCACCCATTACCGAGGACCCAACCATAGTCATAAGAATTGTTGGAAAATGTTAGGTAGGTGTACTAGATGCGGTTCCCCCGAACACAAGATCAATGTATGCCCTCGTATTTACCTAAGGAGACCGAACGAGTCCGAAAGAGTGGCCCAATTCATGGATGGAAATAGAGAAGATCTTCGGGAAATGGAAACTGGGATCGAGTCTAAAACTTGGATTGAGAATACTAGGGAAACTCTCCGAGTTGAATCCAAGAAGTTGAGAGAAAATAGCTGAGTAGAAAGAATTGGATCGGGAAGTAGCTTGGGATCGGGATTGAAGAGGAATCAAGAGGACTCTCAAACGGGGCCGAAAGGAAAGAAGAAAATGAGAGAACTTCCATCCATGGAGCAACCACGGTGTGCTCATTGTACGAGAAATTCTCATACTTATGAGAATTATTGGAAGAGACTGGGGCAATGCTACGGATGTGGATCGTCGAGGCACAAGTTGGAAGAATGTGAATGGCAAAGGCCAAAGAGACTCCCAAGAGGTAATTGCATTCATTGCATGAACGTCCATCCCATGTTGTATTTTATACTTATCACGGATATCATTAGTAAATGGGAGAATGAGTTAGAGCATGGAAATTGGGGTAAATGGTTAACGAAGGTATCAAGAAGGAATGAAAGAGCTCTATGGGATCGTGGAACGATGGAGATCGTGAGAGTGTGAACATTAGAGCGTACCACTTGATGACTCCGAAAGGCATCCTTTGACCGGACCACAAGATACAAGAGAGAGACGCTAAGAAGCCAAGATTTGAATTAGAAAAGGTTTAAAGATATCCTAGAAGGAAGGGATCGTGAGATTTCAAGGTAACCGGAGGTCAAGTTATGATATTTTCCAACCGAGTTTAGGGTGTTTCAAGATTAAATGGAATATGGAAGACTTCGGAGGAAAAAGAATCCAAAGTTGCTTGGAGGTGGGTATCGTTATTTAGAGATGGAGTTTGGAAAAGGGGATGGAATTATCAAGCTAAGGATTCGTTCAAGAATACCGAAGTGGAGGAATCCGGGTCACGAGCTCTAAGACATCAACCTCAACTCACCACTCAATCTCATTAACGTGAAGGACTCCGAGAAATGGTGAACGGTACACCAATCATTCATGGCACGTGCATCATGCATTCTTAAGTGATATATAATTGTCGTGTGCTTCACTTGTGCGGGTGTGTTTGTTGTGTGTTTTGCTCGACTGTGTGGTTTTTACGGTAAGTCGAGGGTCGTGTTTTCAACGGTGTGCCGAAGCGAGCATGCAATGGTGATTTAGCTCTCTAGCAAATGGACTTCATGAGTAGAAGGTGCGAGTGGCGGAGGTTCGGCAACCACGCCATTCTTGTAACATCGAGCTCTTGAGTAGTTGGAATGGATCAAACGATGGGTGACGTATCAACTTGGACCCTTCTATCGTGCGAAACATTTTAGTTGCTCCTAGCCTCCAAGTGGTGAGGAATTGCTCCATCAAGATTTCAAGAAGTGATCAAACCCCCTTGTGCATGAAGAACTTACCGGGCTAATCCTTGTCGGGACGTCATGAACCTCAAACATGGGATGAATACGGGAAGTTGCTTGAGCTTGAAACTCGAGCGGTGAACTTGGGGACCAGGTTCTTTTAAGGGGGGAGGATTGTCACATGCCGTTTCTTCGGCAAGCCAGGTATGACATCACGAGAGGGTTTTTGGTGTTTTAATTTCTCTTTTGATTTATTTCATACATTGAATTAATTGTTTACCTGCCATTTATGCCCTAATTGTGTAAGTTTTACATTTTAACTTCCGTATTTAATTTCTAATACTTGTTTGAATTGGTCGGAGACCATTTCTTTATTTTTCGATTTGAGGGCCTAACGAGTTTTCGCACTGTAGCGCCTCCCCAGCACTACAACCCCCGCACCGCAATATTCCCCAAGTGGTGGTTAGACCCAACACTCAGGAAATACTACGGCGAACGGTCAACATAATACATGAGTAGAATGCATGTCCTAGTGCAGCAGAAGATAAAGAGATTCAAACTTTGCCAATAAACGGGGAGGATAAGTTTAAGGAATAAGGATTATCATTATTGATCAAAGTAGTTCGCAAAAGAGTACAACAGGTTGACATGCAAGGACAAAGTATGAGATAGTTTGCTTCTACAGAGAATAAGCTCAAGACAGTGTACTCTTAGGATTAGATCTGTAACATCCCGATCGTCCGATTTATAAGGTACGCCACTTTTGAACCTTTTAATGTGTTTAATTGTGTGATTTTATATTTTTCGTGGCCCTATTTTGAACTCTTTTAAGAGTTTAGGGGCCTTTTTGTAATTTTTTCTTTTTAGGGGTTTTTCGGTTATTTCTCGTTCGATCGAGTTTTCGATCTTTTCGACCCCTTCAACGCGTTCGGGGCATCGAGACGAGTCCGTAGACTCTGAGTTTGCCCCATTCCGACTTCGTTAGCCCGTTCTTCCGACCGTTTTCGCACACGAGGACCCGAGATATATACCCGGATCCTCGTTTTTCGTGCCAAAACGCAGCAGACTTCAGCTCTCTCCCTCTCTCCCGCGATTTTCACTGTTCACACACACTCACGGTGTATTTTCATGCACTACCCGGAACTCGCTCGTTTCTCGACGGAATTTGACGAATGAATAGTCCATCTCGATTATCTCGACGACGCGGTCACAACCGTACCAAGAACTCGACCAACCGACGACCGGTGGCGAAGATATGGCGGAATTTCAAGCGCTCAGGCGGGGGGTGGCGGAGCCGCCACTTCGCTGCCCATTCGTGGCGGCTTCCGGCCGTCTTCCGGCGACACGCGCCCCAGGCCCGGTGAGGGGACTTCCCGGCAGTTCTTTCTGTGCAGGCGGCGCAGCCATCGGGGCGGCGAGGGGACCGCACGCGCCGGCCAAAGCTCGCGGCTGCGGTGGCGCGACACAGTAGAGGCGAGTTTCGCTGCCTTCCGGCGGCTTTTTCGGACCAAGGTTGGTGTTTTCTACCCTTTTCCGACCCCCTGAGTCCATTTCCGGCATTGTTTTCACCCAATTCTGGCCGTAGGTGCTGGTTCCGGGGAGGTGTGCGGCGGCAGAAATTTCAACGGCCAACGGGGGCCTTTTCCGGCCATCTTTTGGCCTCGGGCCCTTCATGAAAGTTGTTCGGAACGACGAGAACTAGTGGCCTGTGATCACACGACTCTTGATTCAACCATTTGGCGGTGGTTCGCGGCGGTTCGCTGTGGGGGAGGTTTCCGAGGATTTTTCCGGCGAGCTACCTTAGGGCTTTCGTAAAGCTCGTCACGGGTAAGCCGATGCCTCTTTCGGATCTCATTTTGGTTCACCGGTTTGAAAGTAATTAAAGTTTGAAGATTCTAGGGTTTTCGTATTCTTGGTTTTGAAATTGGAGACGATTGGCTTGGGATTTGCAAAAATTGATCGAGGAATTGGATTGAGCACGAGGAATCGTTGAACGGGTGATTTTTCGGGATTTTTCCGCCACGTTCCGGTGGTGGCCGAACGGCGGCCGGCCACTGTTCCGGCGGCTCAGGTGGCAGCGCTCCGACGACCTTCGGACAACTTGTCCTCTTCGTCGTGGTGAGTCCAACACCACTTTCCGTTCGTCAATCGGACACTCGGTTTATTTTCTGTGAATTTATTTGTGTATTTGGGGCTTATTTGAATTAATTGTTTAAATGCGAATTAATTGCTATATGTTTGAATTGTTGCTCGAAATGTACTCCTATGTGTATGAAATCATGTATGATATGAAACGTTGATTCTGACATGAAAGTATTTTTCCCTTAAGAGGGACATTGTAGTACAATAATATGTATAGAGGGTAGTAAATCAAAATGATAGGTAGACTTTGAAATAGTTTTTATATAGATACATATGTATAGCATGATTCCAGTTGAAAACATTTTAACCCTCACCTATACCGGTAGTCAGACATTGTAATGTGGATTCCAGTGTGCTTGAAAGTATTAACTACTATAGGCTTAGGACTAGGTTCGTTATTCTAATCAAATAAGCACATAAGGTATATAATATTCTAATCAAATAATCACTTAAGGTGCACATTTTGTAGCATGTTAGAGAATTCCCGGTAAACCATAATTTTAACCGTTTAAGGGAAATTAAGTAATTAATCAGGTTTCATGAATTCTTTAACCACTTAAATATTTATTAATCACATCATAATCCTAATTAGAACATTAGAAATGAAATTTAGAATTTAATTTGACGATGTAGGTTGTATTCACTACAAAAAAAATTATTTTTTGTGACAACTTGTAGTGACGAAAAATAATATTGTCATAATAGATAACACTATAGCGACAATACATACTATTGTCACTACAAAATAAACTTTAAGTGACAAAAATTTTATACGTCAGAAAAGACCTTATTTTATATGACAAAATTTATATTTGTCACAAAATATTTAGACAAATGTCACCATAAATGTTCCAATGTGTGGTGACGAACTACTTGAATTGGTGTGACGATTTTTTTGTCACTTAAATATTTTATATATGACAAATTTTTTCTTTGTCTGAAGAAATTATTTTTTTACGACAAAAAATAATTGTCATATAAAACATTGTTCTTTTATTAATTATTTACCCGTGACACATAAATATAGTATCACGACAAAATTCTTGTTGTCATAATAGGTCATTTATGATGACAAAATTAAGTATTGTCATGTAAAAAAATTTCATTTTATATAAATTTTTAGTTATAATGACAAATGTTGATTGTCACAATAAATTGTTTTATCATGACAAAACGTAATATTGTCATATAAAATTTTATTATTTTAAAAATTATTTTTTTGTGACATAATTATATTGTCATTATAGAAATATATGTTATGTGATAATATATTTATCGTCACAAGAGAAGGTTTACTTGTGATAAAATATAATGTTGGCATTCTAGTTGTAAAAAACTCTTATCGTCATGGTAGATATCTTATGGGATAAAATTCTTTTTAAAATTCTCTATTTCTCCTTTTTATCATATTTTTCCCAAAAATTATTTAAAAGAAAAATCTTTTATCCTAAAAATGCATTTCTACAATTTTTCGTTTTGAACAACTAAATTATTTAATTAATACTTAATCCAAAAACATGTTATATATATAATGAAAACATAATTAATTTAAGGTCATCAATGATAAAAAAAATAGAACACTCAGCGGTCAGGCCTCTCATGCTAATATTTTTAAAAGAAAAAAAATACAATTATTAATGACTAATGAACTTAAAGCCTTTAAATGCTTTTCAAGAGTTTTTCTAACTCTGAAAATTCACCATTCCCGCTTGTAGTACTCGAGCCTCTCTCTGCCGACCCTCAATCCTTATCCCTGTCAACTTTCGCCTCTCTCTATGTTCATTGTCGGCCGACTCAGTCCCTGCATCTCAAGGTAAGAACTTTTCGCCTCTCTCTCTGTTGTGATTTTTCATAAAGTATATATTCAGTCTTTGTTGGGAGATTCGAATTTTGATATCCTAAAGTCTTCGCTTGGTGTTTGTTAAATTAATTTCTTCTAGTTGTTGGATTTGAAGTGTGGATTCATTGATTTTGCTTGAACTAGATATTCAAAAATTTTGGGTATGGAATTTCAGTAAGGGAACTAAACCCTATATATGCGAATTATCCCAAATTTTGCTTCAAATGCCGAAGTCAAAAATCATAAAATTTCTACTTCTGGTTCGACGTCCTAATCGATTCCGAGAACGACGAGCAGCAGGGTGTTTGAGCTTTGGCTTGAAAGCTGTGGAGATGGCTGGGGAATGGAAGAGAAGACTAGAGTCTGAATCGATTCTTACTTATCATCCGATATTAATTGGTAGAGATACTTCTTGAACTGCTATTTATTATCTTGTGATTCTACTTTTAAATTTGTTTTACCTGCTACAAATAATCTGGTTTATCCTCATTTGAAGTTACTAAATTCTTCAAATCATTCAAGATGATAAAAGTTCGGACTGTTACGTATTTTGATAATGTGGTCAAGTTGGGAATGCAAAAATTTGGGGAAATAAGTTGGAAGAAAAGCCTAAATTTTCCGTGACACAAGACTTCAAGTGATGGTTTTTAGAGTGTTCTTGAAGTTATTGTTCGCAGATTAAATGGAATTTAAAGAACTTGTACACAATTAATAGCCCTGGTTAGAATACACATTGGTTGGAGTTAGGTGATATCTTTATCTGTGTATTTTTCTGATTTGGATAGGTGCTTAGGTTACGAGAATTAAGTGTCGATATCTGTGCTTATCTGTGAACTTGGGAACTTGAAGAATTCCATTTGGAAATTTAAGCTTTTGAAATTGGAATCATCTTGCCTAAATTCAGAGACACAAAACTGCTTTAGTGTAAATATTTCCAACTTCAGCGACTACAGATACTTCAAATTTTCTTACCAATAAGGTTGCATTTGCATTGGGTCAGATGGAGGATGTAGGAGCTATCCCCATTTTAGAAGTTGTTCTAAATAATTTTTCATTACACCGCATTGTTCTCGATGAGGTATTTATGCCTTTGAGTGGTGATATTTAGCATCTCAATGTTATCATTCAACTAACATTGTTTTAATAATCTTTATGTTATTTACAAATAATGGCAAGCTGCAGAAGCTCTTGGTGACATTTGTTTGGAAATTGTTTACATTGTAATAAGTTGCGGAACTTTAAAGCTTCATTGATATTTTTTATATATGATATATAGTGACACCTTCTAGAATTTGATGGAACCGAGGTTGCCTATTTCTTTGGTCAATTGCAGAACAAGAAAGCTTCTGATGCTTTTCCTGGTTCTTAAGAGATACAAAACAACATCCTATGGCTAGGCGTGAGATAGCTGAGGCACTTGGTCTTATTGTAGGTTTGTCTTCTATTTTTTCTACTCCTTCATGTATAAGATATTTGGTTTATTCGAGATGCACTTTCGAATTTCGCACAGCGAAGCATTTCTTTTTGAAAAATTGAACAAAAGATATTTGTCAGAATACATTCTAATTATTTTTTAAGCCTAATCAGAGTGATCGATTGGCAAGCACCATAGGTTGAGGTGCTTCTTTTGTGCGGAACATAGGATGGTAAACAACTTCCATGATGCTCCCTCCTTACCACAAGTTGTTTTTCATATACTTAGTCATATGCACGATGTAGCTTGCTAGTTCTGTTTTAAACATGACAATAAATTGCACTTGTAGGTGTTATCCTTTATAGTCTGCATGCTCTTAGCGTGCTCAACTTTTGAGAGGTTCAGAAGGTCCTTTGAGGTAAACGACAACAAAGAATGTTATGATGGCTGTTGTGAGTATATTTTTCTGGACTTATGCTTGTGATATAACCGAGTGATAGCTTTCTTAGCTACATGTTCTATTTTATTTTTCAGGTTTTGAAGTTCTGTCTCATAGACAAAATTAGTTGGAAAAAAGGTTTAATTCATAATTTTCTCTGAATTTAATATAAATCTTGAAAAGAATATCTTTTCTAAAAATTTCAATGTGAATTGTGCATAACATGAGCTACAATGATTAAATTTGTTAGATTAAATACTTCTGTACTAATTGAGAACTTTTTAATTAAAATCCATAATTTAAATACTTATGTACCAATTGAACTACGATTAGTATTTTGTTGCTCTACTTTAACGCATTCTTTATTAGCATGTACGAGCAAGTGGGAGTGTATGTTCTTTACTAAAAATTATGTTCAATGACTCCACTTTGGACTTTTACTCACTATTCATTGTTTGCTGGTTTAAGGATTCTTCATAATATGGATCATGGGTGCTTCTTATAGGGAATTAACCCACTAGAGATTGATTTTTTGGTTTAGTGTTAAATGGTGAAGCTATCTGAGATGAACATAGATAAGCTTAAATAAGTCGGCAGGATACCATTTACATTTCTAAAATCTAATATAACATATTTCTTATTAATTTACTTTGATGTGGATTTTATTTGTGTGGTCAATTGTGTCTTTTGTGTTTAGTGACTTGTGTTTTCTTATTAATAATAATTTATATTTCTTGTATGCAGAGAATGATTCAACCACATTGATTGTATTTTGCGAAGAATGGAGAAGAATGTTTTTCAATTGGTAGAGAATATTTATACTCTAGTATTTTGAAATATTTAGCTAATGATTTATTGTACATGCAGTGCATGTGATTTCGAATCCTCTAATGTAATGTTGACAAAAACATTAATGAGTGATATTATATAATGCAATATTTTTGTTATGTTGATGAGTTGACGTCTTTGTGCTGCATGCTTGAATTAAGTTAATTATCTTGGCGATAAATGATATTTTATCACAATACGGAATTAGTTCAGGTTTTTTATGACAAAATAATTTATTATTACAAATAATACATATTAACTCTGTGATAAAAAAATTTGTCATCAAAAGTTATATTAATATTTTTAGTGACAAGTTATTTTGTCACTTGGCGTCGAAGTTCTTTTTTTATTTGACGAAATTATAGATTTCTGTGGCGAATTATTTGTCACGAGAAAATGTGATGTGGTGACTAATATATTTGTCATAAGAGGTGACCAACTAACTATTGTTGTAGTGACAAATATATGACTACTGTGACGATATGGGTCTAGATATGTGACAAAAAGCTTGTCACGATTGAATAGGTTGTTGTGACAAACTGAGTTGTCATAATAAATGTCGTATTATCGTGTCTTTTGTGACAAAATTGATCGACAGTGACAATCCATAGGCACTATTGTGACAATTATTTTGTCACAAAAACCTATTCTACTGTGACAAAAGTATGTTTGTCACAAAACTATTGTGACGAACTGATAATTTGTCACCTGGGACTTTATACGACGGGCCTGTTACGACAACGATTGTGACGATAAATTTCGTCACAATAGATCTGTTGTCACAATTTTCCTGTTTTGTGACAAATAACTTTGCCACAAAAAAGTATTTTTTTTTGTAGTGATTTGGAAATTGTTTTATAATTTACTGATTTTTGGAAAATTCAGGTAAAACCTTTCTTTAAAAATTCCAAAACCTATTTTAATTTCGAAATTATTAGCATAAATGTTGACCAAAAAGTCAAAGTTACTATTGAAAACATTTACTATTAAATTTCTTATGAATTAAATACTTTATAACATAAAATTGAACTCACACACACACACACACTAGCACACGTGCACTTAAAATTGATCAAGAACATTATGAATGTGTTCTTAAGCTTATGAATGTGTTCATATTAGTTCATGATAAGATGTAATAAATTCTAAGTTCATAACATATAATTAAAGGTAAAATGTAACACTTTATGTAACATATTTCATAAATTAATTCTAAATAAATTAGTCTTGACATGAATCTAATTAAACAAGATCGTGAATATTTAAATATATGAATACACTATTTCATATCATAGAGCATGCATTTAATCAAATAAAATTCATACATGTTATTACATTTTTCCTAAAACTAGCATAAATAGCACATATTTCATAAAATAAATTCCTAAAGCATAATTTAATTAAATCTAAGCATGATACAATTATTATTATACTAAGAACACAATATAAAGTATGAAATAATAAAAGAAAAGCACACCTTAGAGAGAGAGAGGGGCTGATGTCGTGACCTTAGGGGAGAGAATGAGTGATTTTTGTGTGATGTTTGCGAATGAGAGTTACGGTATTTATAGGTAGGAATGAGGGGTCTTAGTGCAATTTCTAAGAATATGTTAGAGATGTGGGAGTTTCTAAATCACACAAGTGTTATGAAATTGTGGAGGAAATGTGGAAGAATTCTTAATTGCACGATTGTATGGAAGAATTAAATTCACATCTCTAAACTTTCTAATTTTAGAAATGCTATTTTAGGAAAGCTATGTCATGAATGATGTCGTAGTAAATAAATATAAAATTTATTCAAGAGTCGAGAGACGAGAACTTGAAATGGCAAAAATAATAAAAGAATGAGTGAAAAATAAGCTTTGTTATGATTGTAAATGTGTGACGTTCAAGTTTCTTGTTTGAAAATTATATACGTTAGAGATGATGAAAATCATGGTAAATTAAATAAACGAAGCTATGATAAAGTTTAAACATTGAGAAAATTATCACAGTTAGAGAAAAATTCAGGAAACATTTTAAGTATAATTTTGAATATTAAATGAAAGCTAATCGTTTATGATAAAATGATAACTTTTAAAAGGGAAAATATTTATAAAATATGCTACGGGAGGAATCAAGTTTCGGTAAATGCATGAAAATTCATAAAACAATTCAAGGATCGTTTTGACTATAATATTGATTTAGAAAATGTTGGAATTCGGAAATCTCTAATTTTAGGGTTAAAGCAGGGTATTTAGCCGGTTTTGGTTATTACGGGAGTTATAATGAGAATTAGGGTTTGGAAATGATGTCATAATTCATAAAATTTCGTAGGGATTCATTTGAACCCAATATTGGATAGGTAACGATGTCCCGAAAAATATCTACATTTAGGGATGAATAGTAACTAGGGACTTTAAAAGGAATTCTTCTTGGCCCCGAAATCCGGGATGTTACAAGCACGCCTTGGATTCCGGACAGCAAATCTTGAGCTCGGGAATTCGGATTCAAATTTCAGAAGTGGCGCCGGACTCGTAACAAAGATACGGAACTAAGGAACCTAGCCTTGTATTTTTCTAAGCTTTTTTGCATCCACGTATTTTACCCGTAACGTGAGCCACGCGCAGATTTGCCAACTTGGAGTATTTTAGCCAGAACTCCCTCATTTCTTAACCAAATGACTTGAAACTTGAGCTAATTAACCCTAGATAAGGCTACTTTCTCCTTCCCTAACCCTCATTTTCGAACATAACCAATAAAGGAAAAGGGGTTCAAATCGAGAGAGAAGGGAAAGGGAAAATTTGCACTATTCCTCTTGTAAGCTTTGGACTCTCTGCACTTCCATTTCTTCTCCAACTCGAAAGCTTCACGAGGAAGATAATTGCTGCGTAAGGTAACGCCCGTTACCCTACTTGTTCCTTTAGGGAGTAACGCCCATTTCTCCCTTACTTGGAATGTCTACCCCCCTTAACGGGGGTTACCCCCTTTGTGTATGGGTGGAGTAACCCCGTTACCCCCCTTCACCTTTGTTACGTTATGGCTTTTTGTGACAGATTTTGTGGTATTGTTTATTTGCTTGTTTCATCGTTTCGTTTTCGATTGTATCTAATTTCTTCCAACCCAATTATGACTCTAACATGTTAATGTATTGTAATATATTATGTTTCATTGTTTATTTCAAGTTTATGGTTTCGTTTGGTAGGTGTAATTTTGACATGAATTTATGACCGTATAAATGATATATGTAAGTCTTTCTTGTATCGGTTGCCTCCTTTATGCGCTTGAAGCTTATGAATGCATATGTTATGCTATATATGATACATTATGAGTTTATTTAATATATATGAGTAGGGTTCTTGAATTTTTTACGTGATATTTTATTATTTGCTCCAATATGCCTAAATATGAATCTCTACAATATGCATTACATTCACTTGCAATTGTATGTATCGTCGTGCGTCTAATTGGTTCACGATCGAGTCTAAGTCTTGAGTATGTGTTTGTTTGTCTCAGATTTGAGTTCAAGAGGTGTCGGATCCACCATTTAGCTTCTTCTTGACCGTCAACGCTCATCCGAGAGCACTTTTGGTAATAGGTGAGGTTTAGGTTTGTTTCTTTCACTTAATACGACCTACAACCCTACGTGCTCATTTTGAAGCCCGTATGTGACTATAATATTATATTTATATAATAGATACGTGCTTATAAGATATGTTTATAACTTTGTCATACGATTAAATGGTTTCAAACTATATGTACGAGCATATGTGAGCTTGAAAATGTTTTGCAACAAGACCATGCTCCAAACCGTGTATCTTCACGCGGGTTATGGTCTTCTTCAACATGATATGATTTAGGATGACACGGAGAGGTACGTTAAAAGCATATTCCGAGTTACAAGGTAAGGTATGCTAAGGTACGTAAGTATGTTATGTTATAAGTATGATAAGCTTGTTACGTTGCGAGTTATGATATGTTAAGCTACGTTCAGATTTGTCGGGCCCAGGGAATTGTGGGTAAGGATACCCGGGACGGCAAGGGTCGTTAGGTTAAGCCTGTGCACGATTCCCATTTGAAGTACTTACGCGCGACTCTTGGAGATTGAGGAGGCATGGTGCTTCAAACAAAATGTGGGTTAGCTACCCCTTGCACATTGGTAAGAGTAGTGAGGGTTTGCTCCCCAAACTACTTGTTGGTGGGGTTGGATTGGTTTATGATTTGTGATTTCTTTTTTAATAAGTATGTTAATAATTTGGGAGTTAGAGTAAGACCCATACTCGCCTGGGTATAAGAATTCGATAAGATATGATGATTATGAAACGGGATAGGACCTTTCTTCTAGGCTATGTCTGATTATGATATGAATATGTATAAGTTTGATTCGAAAATGGTTTTTGGAATTCAAAACCCTATACCGGTTCATAGTCTTTTATTTAATACGTGTTTTGCTCTATATGTATACGTGTGTGGGTGTCTGTTAGCCCCCTCACTTAGTCGGTGGATTGATCCTCTCCTTTTAACTTTTCAGTTTGTAGGTTGTTCGTGCTAGGCGGAGTCGTGAGTCGGTCGGGGTCTCTAGTCGCCTTAGAGTTACATCTTCATTTGCTTTCAGTCTCACTTTGTATATAATTTGAATATATTAAATGAATTATGTATGAATCTTATGAACTTTTATTATGTATATTTCGGGACAAGCTTCTAGGGCTAGTTGAACCCGTTTTGTTGATTGTATTCTTTAATTTTGATGTATGCTTCCACCTTTTTTGTTGTGTTGTGCGCTCTGGTCTTGTCTTAGCTCCACCTGGCTTAGTGTGTGTGTGTAGGTCCCCGTTCCCTTAGACTTGGGCTCATGTATGGATTTCTATTTCATATGTGGGTTCGGGTCTAGGTGCGGGGGATGTAGTGGCTTGCCGCTCCGGGCGCTACAAGGAGTCAGTCCTAAAGACTGGTGAGGGGGCTAACACACGCACACGTATGTATACCTAAGAGCATAGCATATTCAAAATTAAAGAGTTCATGAACCTGGGCGTGGTTTTTACATTCTAAAACGTTTTAACCCCGTGATAATATATATAAAGAAAAAGGTTTATGGCCGAAGGCCAAAATCAACTAATTTTAGAAGTTAGAAGTTCACTCCCGTTTCATAAACTATTAAACCGAAGCAAAAACGCACTAACTCGGCGAGTACGAATTTTCCAACCAAACCTCCTTTCATAAACATAAGCAAAATCCAAAAGTAAAGCAAAGTGCAAAGTCAATCCAACCTTCTCCATTTAGGGATGAGAGGCGCGCCCTCTGAACCCCGGCTCTCGGTAAAATATATGAGTCGGGGGATCCTACCCGCTCCTTTGACGGGGTTACCGCCGGCTCAAGAAGACCCGCCTTCCCCTCGACCTCCCGAGGTTGGGCTAAGTCTCCCATTGGTGGAGTTGTGTTGATGGGAGAGCTCGGCGACCCCACGGCCGACCCAAGTTACCATACCACTTCTCCGGGGCCCAAGGCAAAGTGCAAAAGGCATATACAAAGACTTATCTTTCAAAGACATATCTCGCTACATAATCATATCATTCACGGCAACCCTTTTCAAGATAAACAAATGAAAACGTAGCTTATATAAATATAAAAGCGTTTTCAAAAGATTCATAGCAAACGGGTCAATTCCCATAAAATAAATATCAAACACGTATCTATATACATAAACTTACATATAAGTCACATGCGGGCTTAAAACTCAAGTAGGGCTAGGTCATATTAGCTAAAAGGAAATAAAACCTCACCTTGTTGACCAAATTAAACGAAATGAACCGAAGGACACCTAAAGAACCACCTCTTCAACAACGGGAAGAACCTAAGAGCAAAACAAAGAACGAGAGATATACTTAGTCTCAATATGAACCAACTAGATGCTCGGCAAATGCTTATAAATGCAAATGATGCATAAAGAATGCAACAAAGTAACACTTAGATCACATTAAGTCATATTAGATCATATTAAATCATAACTCACATATTTCAGATTAAACAAGTTCATAAATTTCATACAACGAATATAAGGAATCATACAGCATGTTAGCAATGCATAGACTTCATAAAAAGAACAAGGAAATTACATTAAAGCCAAACAAACAAGGTATGAAGTCATGCATGCACTTAAGAGAGCATATTAGGTCATATAATGCACATTTCATGTCAAACAAACCTATAAACTTAATACAACATACATAACACATTATTTAAACATAAAACATACCAAATTCATGCATTGATAAGTCATAGCAAAACATATCATACATATAAACAAGCATACATCAGACTAGGAACAAGATCGGGGAGGGAAACGAGCGAAATGAACAAACAAACAAAGAAAACACACAAACGGCCAAACAGGGGGGACTAACGACCGTTACAACCAGCACAACCCAGGTAATGGTCGTTACCTGGTACAGAAGTCACCAGCTAGGAGTAACGGTCGTTACTCCCAAAAAGTCCTAGAACCACTAACGGGCATTAGCCCGCGCAGGGCTGGAATTTTCGAATTCCAGCCACTGTTCCAGCCCTCAAACTCCAAAAAAACCATCTCACACCCAATCCAACACATCATACAAGGTTTATGCAGCAAATATTCAAAGATTCATGCCCTAAATCATGCAAAAACCGAAGCTAAACTCATGAGAAAGGAAGAGATGCTCGAACAAGTTCATATTCTTCAAGTTCATGAAAATTCATCAATGGTAACTTCAATACAACTCATGTACCACACAATAAAAGTTCAAGGAAACATAAATGGAGGTCTTATGAACAATTAGATGCATTAAATCTAAAGAAAACTTAAAGATAGCATGAATTCATCAAAGAAATATATATAACGTAACTATTCATCATTTATCCCAAAGGATGCCCAAACATGGATGAAATCTTGCAAACTTTTATTTAAAATGATCACAAAGGTATGTAGAGTAGAAATAATAACTTACCTCTTGGTTTGGAAGAGATTTGATCACTACAAGAAATCCTGCAAATTCCGACGGAAAATTCCGAGGGAAACACTCCGTCGCATTTCCATCGGTAATTCCGACGGAAATCCGACGGACTTCGATTTTTTTAAAAAAAATAAAAAATAAATAATTCCGACGGGATTTCCCTCGGAATCCCGTCGGTCTTTTTAAAATTAAATATTTAAAATTAATATTAAATAAATCCGACGGGATTCCGAGGGAAATCCCGTCGGTTTTATTAAAATACAAATTACAAGAATAGAAATTAAATATTTCCGACGGTATTTCCCTCGGAATACCGTCGGTTTTTTAAATATAAAATTTGAAAAATAAAAGTAAATAATCCCGATGGATTTCCAAGGGAAATCCCGTCGGTTTTTTAAAATATAAAATTAGAAATAAATTTTAAATAATATAATTTTCAATTAAATATAAATATAAAATACAAAAAATAAAAATTAAATAATTCCGAATTTTAAAAATAAAATTTAAAAATCAATACCGACGGGCTATACCCGTCGGTTGTCCGTCGGTTTCCTTAAAAATTTTGCAGCAAATAAAAATAAAAATCTTTAGGTTAGAAATACGTGACTTAAAAAATTTTGCAGCAATAAGAATTTTCCTTTTTCTTTTTCTTCCCCGAATCCACGAATTTGGAATCCTGCCCCGTTTTCCCTTTGGAATCCTGCTTTTGGTAAACCCCCACTGCTATTTTCCTTTTTTTTTTTTTTGATTAAATCTGGTGATTGTTGCTATCATGTGTATCGATTGAAATACGTGTATGATTATCTTGTGAATTGGTTGAATTACAGTCTCTTTCCAAGTTAGATTAGGGTCAGTGGTTTAAATTATACTGAATTAGTCTCTTCTTGAACCGAAATCATTGAAAGTATGCTATAATTTCGATTCATAGTGTTAGGCCTGGAAAATATTCAACTTTGTGTTGTTTTGTTTAATGGGAAGCTTAGCCTGAGAAATGGGATTTTATTTCGTGGTTTTGTAGCAAATTATGGTGAAAATTAGCTTGATTTTGTTAGTCAAGGCCAGGACTTCGTTGGTGATGAAGCTTTTTTTTATCTTGCAATCATTGTTACTGTTGGAAAAAAAGAGATATACAACGGTTATTTGATATACCTTAAACTTGAAGATGTGTATTTCTTTCTAGATGTTTTATTGAACCATCTCCTTTAGAAGACTTAATAACATCCTAACTGTTTTAAATAGCTAAGATATTAGAGAAAGCATTGGGTGGTGTAGTTCTGACAGTTGGTGCATTTCTTGCAGACAAAGATCCAGAGTATTCATTCGTGAGGTTCTCTGTTTCAACTAAAGCTCAATTAAAGTTGCATGGATTACTCTGGGAATATATTTGACTGTGTGTTATTTCTTAGTGTTTTGAGCTTGATGAATTCCTTTTTTGATTGCTTTGCTCAATGTCTATGCTTGATCCATACTTATGTTTGTGAGAGTTGCAGGAACATGATTGTTGGAATGTTGGAGGATGAGGATAGCATGTTCCCCATTCGGTTACAAATTCACATTGATGGATGTCAATCTTGTGTTAAGGGTCATAACAATTAGCCTTTAAGGGAGGTTTGTTTTCTTTCTCTTACGGAGAACATCCCTCTTCTTTATTCATGATACTCTTCATGTGCTTTATTTCTTTTTCTTAAATCCTGTTGATTAGCATGTTCTGGACGAATTGTGGCTTGCGATTAGTAGAATGTTCGGTGTGATGTTGTAGTAAGGATTGTGATTCTTATATGAACTCAAAATGCACATTTCGTTTGCTTCATTTATATAAAATGATTTATGTGAACCATGCCAAATGCCTTTAAAACGGCCTATTAAAATCCTAACTATTTTAAATAATTAATATGTTAGGAAAAGCATTGGGTGGGAGAGTTTTCCCAATTAGTGCAATTCTTGCAGACCTCTGCATACACAGCCTGGGAGCATGGGAGGTCGGTACATTTTTATTCTATTTCCATAAAAATTGTAATTTTATGTTAGTAACATGGTATTGAGGCACTTTGCAGCACATTTAAAATACGAAGTGCATCAGTACGTTGACGAATTCTGGCTTTTGATTGGGAGCCCTTCTACAATGACAGATTTTCCCGTATTTACCTATGAATACCGGAGCTGAAGGTGTAGCAACTGCATTGAGTTGGCTATAAAGTGGGGCTTTCTCAAGAATAAGATTAAAAAAATTGAGGTAAGATGCTTTTCTTTATCTCGTGGATTGGAATTTTAGTCTCTGACTTAGTTTTCAGCTTAAGTTTTTGTTCTTCTGCCTTCTTTCATCCCAAGATCATGAAATCATTGACAGAACAAGCTAAAATGCTTCCTCTGCATTCTAGAGCCCCTCTACCATGACAGCATTGACAGAACAAGCTAAAATAAGGTTAGTGAAGTTGGTTGTTTGTTAGCTTCTTGCAAATTAAACTGGAATTGATGTCAAATGAAACTTTGTGCTCCAAGTTACCATGAATCTTGCTAGAGAGTTGAGTTTGATTGAATGTTGGGCTCTTTGCGAAGATTGGTTTAGCATTGATAATTTAAGTGTTGTTAAATTTCCATTCTATGCTATGTTGCAATTAATCAATTTAGTTAGTAAGTCTGATAGTATCTTGTTTAATTGAAGGTTTAAAGAGTTGGGCATTTATATTAAATTGATGATTTTGCCATTATGATGGTGTTGGATGTCTAAGCATGAAACTTGAGGCTACTTGACTGTTTTAATTGATGGAGATACAGCTTAGATATACTAGGCATGTTTTAGAATTGTCCCTTGCATGAGTTTTGACATTTTAGTTGGAAATTTGGTACTTAAAAGTTAAAACTGATCCAAATAATAAACTATTGAATGTGTGTTTAATTTTAAAGGTTAGGGAATGTTATAGGTGTTTTTTTGCGTGAGTTTTTATGGTTTTGGCTGAGTTCTTGCATGCTTATAGTGAGGGACTGTATAGCACCAAAACTGACAGCTTGTGTGCAGCAACTTCAGATCCAAATTCCGAGTTCATACGAAATTGATTTTAAAAACTGTTTTAACTGTGTGTTCCTATTATATCAAGGTTTATGTCTGCCAAATTTCATGTTCATCCGTGTCCATTTGATACCTGAAAAAATTCCAAAACGATACAGTTTTTCACTATTTCTGATCTGCAATAATAGCTCGTGCAGAGGGGGCAAACCTTCGAATTTTATAAAACTGTTTTATAGAGTTATTCCTACATGTATTGAGAGTATGTCCATAAAATTTCAGCTTAATCCGAGTTCGTTTGATATGGTAAAATTATTTCTCTTTGAAATGTGTGTTGCATTGATATTCTTGTTTTTCTTCAACTTCACACTAAAATCTCTATTTCCTCAAGAAGATTTAATATTTGAGACTTATGCCTTTTGAAAGATATGTTTGTCTAGTTTATTAGGAATTTTACTGTTCGTTAAAATTCATTCTGAGCAAAGAGTTATGACTGTTTTTCTACAATGTGTCAGTTTTAAATGTTTCTGCACAATTATGCCTATCTGAATACTTCGCGAATTTTGTTGTGGAGTTTTCCTAATCCTTTTCGTGCCTTTCCTTCGTATCTTTCCAACTTTCAAAACTTGTATGTTTAGAAGATAAATATGGAAATTTTGTCCAACTACGAAAGGCACTGGTTTTATAAAACCTTTGGACTTTAGTTATGTACTAATATTCAACTACGAAAAACATAGTCTTACAAAACAAGAGAAAAAAGAATATTAAACTTTGGACTTTAGTGATGTACTAATATTTAACTGCTACAGGTTAGGATGATTGATGATGACATCCCTGTAGCTCAATTCGCGGTTGCTTCTGAGCGGGCCTCTTGGACAGATCCAGATTCCATTGCTTTAATGGTTATGCAGTCGATGTTGGGTTCTTGGAATAAAAATGCTGGTGGTGGAATGCATATGGGGTGATCATTCCACTATATTACATCTTTTTTAAATGCCTTTGTTCTTCACTTTTTATGGGCTTGCATTGATTGGATTTTACATCCATTATGTAGTTTTGAGCTTGCGCAGAGAGTCGGGATCAATGAAATAGCGGAGAGCATGATGGCTGTAAAATAATATTCAAATTTCATTTCTCCATTTCAGAAATATTTTGAATGGTTGTAAAATAATATTTTTTTTTATTATTTTTTTTAATAATTTCCGACGGAATTCCGAGGGGAATCCCGTCGGAATTGTTTAATTTTTTTTCGATTTTAATAAATCGGAAATCCCGTCGGAATTAATTAATTAATTTTTTATTTTAACAAAAAACCGACGGGATTCCGAGGGAAATCCCGTCGGAATTATTTTAATTTTTTTTTTATTTTTTTTCAGTCCCTCGGAAGTCCGTCGGTATTCCGTCGGTTTTTAGATTCCGAGGGAGGGTTTTCCTATGGACTCTTTCCCCTCGGAATTCCCTCGGAAATCATTATTTCCGACGGAATTTCGAGGGAATTCCGACGGGGCCTTCCGTCGGATTTCGACGAATTTCTTGTAGTGGATTAAGATTTGAGCTCAACTCTTGGAGAGATGAATAGTTTCTTCCTTTTCTCCTCTCTTCTCCCTTTGTCTTGGTTTCCAATAGTTTTTTCCCCTTTCTCTTATGGTTGAAACGAAATGAGGCTGAGAGATAGGGGTAGGGGAGTAAGTGAGTGGAAAGTGCGTCCAAAAATCACTTAAATTGGTCAAGGGATGAGAAAGATATGGCTATTTTAGTCAAGGGTGGCAAATTTGTCACACGGGCTCGGTTCGGGTGAAATACGGGGGATCAAACAGGCTTAGAAAATTACAAAGTTAGATTACTTGGCTTTCTTTCTTCATTATGAGACCGACGCCACTTCTGGAATTCCAATCCGTATTCCCGAGCTCAAGTTATGCCTTTCAGAACACAAGGTGCACTAAAACGAGTTAGGCCCTCATGTCCCTAAAAAATAAAACGGTTCGAAAACCGTATAAAAAAAACTCAAAAATATAAAATGAGCACATAAGAAAGTCCATAACACACATATTTCATGCATAGCATGTAGTCACAAAAGTTAGAATCGAAAACGGGTTCAAAAAAATCACAAACGAGGCAAAAGTGGCAAAAACGTTCAAAACTCTAAACACTTACGTAACAAATAGTTCAATTAAGTTCAAGAATATCACATAAGAAATATATTAAACATATAATCACATAAATAAATAATTTAAAAATGTAAATAACACTCTCGTTGAGACGTACCTGTACGGCCGGACGGGCGGGATGTTACAGTGACAGTTGAACATAAAAAACTTGGAGGTCTTTTACAGCCGTTACCTATCCCTGAGTAGAAGTGGGAACATGTGATGATGGATTTTGTATCCGGGTTACCGAAGGTAAAGGGTGGTTACGATGGAATTTGGGTAATTGTCGACCGCCTGTCCAAGTCAGCTCACTTTCTACCGGTTCGGATGTTATATAAGATCAGTAAGCTAGTCGAGCTTTATAACCAAGAGATTATTCGCCTTCATGGGATTCCGGTTAGCATTGTGTCGGATAGGGATCCGAGGTTTACTTCGAGGCTTTGGCAAGAATTGCAAGATATTTTGGGTACGAGACTCAAGTTTAGCACCGCTTCACACCTGCAGACGGATGGACAATCCGAGAGGCTGATTAAGTATCTTGAGGATTTACTACGGGATTGTGCTTTGGATTTTCAGACTTCTTAGGATAAGCAGTTGCCTTTGATTGAGTTCTCCTACAACAACAGTTATCAAGCCTCGATTGGTATGGCCCCTTATGAGTTGCTTTATGGTCGGAAGTGTAGATCCCCATTGTTCTTTGATCTTGAGGAATGGAAATAGACTAAACAAGAGGATGTTAAGAAGGGTGAGAAGTTTGAGAAACCCTCTAAGGTTGTACGGGATATGAATGAGAAAGTCCAATTGGTACAACAACGGATGAAAACTGCTCAAGATCGACCAAAGAGCTACGTCGACAATAGAAGAAGGGATCTTAAGTTTGAAGTAGGGGACAGGTGTTCTTGAATGCGTCTCCTCGCAAGGGATTTGCTCGGATTGGTAGAGGAGGGAAGCTTAACCCTTGATATCTAGGTCCATTTGATTCTTGAGAAGATCGGTGAAGTGCCAAACCGATTGGACCTACCGTCGAGCCTGACTGGGATTCACAATGTCTTCTATGTTTCTCAGTTAAGGAAGTATTATCCCAGTGAGTCCGAGATTCTTTCCGTCGAAGATGTTAAGGAAGCTGAGTTGCAACTAGATTTAACTTTTTTCTAGAAGCCGATAATGATTTTGTATCGCAAGTTTCAAGTGTTGAGAAACCAGCAAATCCGATTGGTAAAGGTTTTGTGGAGGAGTGATACAACCGAGGAAGCCACGTGGGAAACTGAGGATAAGATGAAGAAGTTTCATCCGGAGTCTTTTCTGTCTGAACAATGAATCTGGGGACTAGATTCTTTTAACGGGGAGAGGTTGTGATGCCCCGTGTTTTCATCTTACAGGTACACGCACCACACGTTTCAGTTTTGAGAATTAGAATTTCTTTTTATGCTTATTTGATTAACTACTTATGTGAATTATGTGAATACGTGACATAATTATCTATGTGAGTACCTTAATTTAATTTCCTTCATTTCATATCATAATATATATTAATAGAGTGTCGGACTTAGATCAACAACACCCTAACACATACACACATGCACCATCCTCCACCAATTTTCACTTCGGGGAGCGACCCCTAGGTGGCCATTAACCATTGACTTGGGAATAGATTTGTGGTCCATTCCCAACAATTGTCCTGACTCAATCAAACATCCTGATTAAAGTCGGTATCAACTGCCTAGTGTGACGGCCAGTATTAGTGATGTCGTTAGCGCTCACCTACCGAGCATCACCTCTATACATAACCGTTGGGCCTATACCATTACCATTGATTACTTGCACCATTGATGACATTCGGATTGAATCTGAATGCTAGAAACCATTGAAGAAACCATTGAGCCATTGATGCACTACTTTGAAAACATGAACCATTGATGTTGTACTTTGAAAACATAAACAATTGATGTTGTACTTCAAAAACATGAACCATTGATCAATGAATAACGAATAAGTTTGGGTTCTTTGAAGAGTTATCCCTTATAAAGGGCATTTCAAAACAAGATTGTAAAGCACTAGGCTTAGAGTTTCAAAATGATTGAATCATTAAGTATTCATGGTTCCAGTTGAAATAGTTTGACCTCACCTTTTAGTAACAGTAGGTAGGATAAATTATGCAGTGCCCTGGGGATCCCAGTGCTCAACCTTAACTCCTGTAAGTGGTGTACTAAAGTGAGCTCAAGAACTAAGACCCAGTTCTATAATGATGCACATGAATGGTATCAATCAAGCAAGGAACATGTAACATAAAAGAGTAATACCATTTAAGGTATTAGAGAAAGATAACACACAAGAGAATACGTTAAAGCGAGTTATCATTAACGTGGGACTATGATCTAAGTATAACCGATTAGGAATTAATCAAATTATGAATCCTAAACACATACCTTAAGGTTATAAAACAAGTCCACATTTTGAAAAGATATCTTAGACCCCGGGTTTGGAAAACCTAGGTGCAAACGTCTAAGAAGAAATCCCGCATTTTATTTCATTTTACAATTCAAATGCACTATTCAAAAGTACTATTCATAGTTACTATTTAAGGTTACTATTTATAGTTACTATTCACATGTCGGGTCAAACCCACACACTCATGCACACACACGAACACACACACCCCATGCACACACACACACGACATGCACACACACACACACACACCCTAATCAAATTATGATCTTGTTATAACCGATGGTTCAAGTTCATATTATTATAAGCAAGTGTGATCTAGATTAAAGGTATAACCTATGGTTAAGAAGTCTAATTAAAGCATAACATCAAGTTATGAAACACTATTCTATCTTAGGTTATAACATGTGACACTATTCAAGTATATAACATATGATCAAGTACTATTCCATTAATCCATATCATATCATAAGCTCAAGTCATAACATATGAGTCATGTAATATTGTAACAATATAATAACATATCATAGACATAAGCCATAGCATATCAAGACCATTAATCATGTAACATTCATCAATTGAGACCATATAGTAACATGTAACAAGTTATGATATAATTGATCACAGGTTGCTATTCCATTGCCTAGCATGCTTGAACATAATTAAAAATATCATAAACATGCCTCAATAATCATCATATAGCAGCCCTATTCCATGATCATATCATATATTAAAGCATATTATAACATTTCATAGCATATACTAAACAATTAAATCCTAAACCATAACTATTCAAACATGTCATAAAAACTATATTATAAATGCATAAATTAAACCCCTATACGTCTTAGGGAAGACCCTAAGACCCAACCTAAACGTAATATAAACATACCATAACATAAAAACATAAACTAAACTAAAACATAACATAAAATAAAAACAACTAACCTAGCTCAAGGGGGGACGCCTCTCGGCAAGAGGGGGAAAAGAGAGGGAGAAAGGGAGTTGTTAACACAACAAATGAGCAAGGAATGAATGAGCTATGGAGGGGTACTTATACTTGTTGGGAGACCCCTCACCTTGCAATAAAAATGTCTCCAAGGGTAGGAGAGCAAAGGTTGATGGCTTACCTTGTAAGCTTGCTCTTAGGAATTAAATAAAAATGAAAAATAAAGGGTATTTAGGAAATTTAAAACCCTAAACAGGAGAACGAGCTGCTGGAAATGTGCTCATGTGAATCAGACAAAAATTAGCTTCGAAACGAATATTTACTCGATGAAAATAGATTTACCGTTTAAAAGATATATCAATTTTAAACAATAGTAACTTCAACATTTTGAATAAATACGAATGAAAAACGACCTCCAAATATGATTCGGAAGTCCAGATTATTTCAAAATACCATAAAATAAATCAAGAAGCGTTTTAAGCCCAATATCGACTATCAAAAGTGTTACCGATAAAAAGTTAGAAACGCAGGACGAATAGTAACTTTATTTTAAAAACCGTTTTCTTCAAAACTCGAGCTAGCACTTAAACCAAAGGGTGTAATGGATCTCAAAAGTCTTGAAATAAATCAAGAAGTATTTTAAACTGAAATTTGAAGAGTACAAGTTCTCCGGATGAAAAACCGTTCGTAGAAGGGATAGTGAATAGTGTTTTAGCTCAAACGTTTCTTTAAAACGAAGCTCAAAATAGATTTTCGAGTCAAGAATGATACCAATAGACTCATATAGACTCAAGGAATGATTTAGCTATAAACTTGGATAGCAAGAGTTGTCCGAATCAAAGCTCGTTTACAAAATGAATAGTACCTTAGGTCGGTAGGTTCCCAAAGTGTCGTTTTGGTTCAAGAAGGGTTCCGAGGCTTGGAAAACAAGTTCAAACCATTAGAAAACATGTGTTATGAACCTCTAGGGTTTGAGCAATATTACAGGTAAAATAGGCTCGAAAAATGAACAGTAAACAGAATCAAAGGTCAAGAATTCCCCCTTAAAACAATGTAGGTCACATAAGAGCACTTTGATCCTGTATGAATGCAATGCATGAAGGTTTATAAAGTTGGATCACGGTCTATAAATGCTTTACCAATGCCCTTAGTTCACCATTTTCATCCAGGCCCTGTTTTGGGCTGTTATAGTAACATCCCACTCGTCCGACTGTACAGGTACGTCGTATCGAGAGTGTTACATGCGCATTTAATTATTTATTTATTCCTTTAAATGTTTATTTAATTTCTTTTGTGCCAACTTGAATCTAATTGTTATTTTTTATTACGTACTTGAACGTTTTGCCTCGTTTGATCCCTTTCTTGATCCGCATGCCCCCGTATTTGCTCCTAATTGGTGGTTACGTGTTATGCATAAAATACGTGTTATAAGAACTTGTTTATATGCCCGTTATATTATTTCAAACTCGTTTGAGGTGGTCATGGGCCATTTTTATGATTTTGGGGTTCGAGGGTCTAACTAGCTTTAGCGCAACTCGTATTCCGGAAGGCATAACTTGAGCTCCAGAATTCGGATTCGAATTCTGGAAGAAGTGTCGGACTCAAAATGAAGAAAGGAAGCCAAGGAACCCAACTTTGTATTTTACTAAGCCAGTTTGGACCCTCGTATTCTACCCATAACGCGCTACGTGTGACAGATTCGCCACATTTTACCATTTTGGCCATAACTTACTCAATATTTGACCAATTCAACACATTCTTGGCCCCACACTCTCCTAAATCACCCATATTTGTCCCTATTCAGCACTCATTTGGTTCCAAGCCAAGAGAGAGAGGGAAAACATCTGAAAACCGAGATAAAGGGAGAGAGGAGGAAACACTATTTAATTTTCACTTTGCAAGCTCGTTTCTCACCCGATTCGCCTCAAATTTGAAAGGTAAGTCCAGAATTGATTTCTCCATCTTGTCCTATTCCTTGTGAGTCCATATTTGCTAATTTTCTTGGTCATTTGAGTGTGCTATGGATTGTTCGGTGAATAGTAAGGGCTAGGGCCATATTTGAAGAATTTGCTTGATCTCTTGTGTTTTCTTTCAATTTTATGCATGATAATTGAACCTAAGACATCCTATAACACTTTTATGAATCGAATTTTTATGCTAGCTTAGGATTCATGAATGTTTTATTCAAGAATTTGGGGTTTTTTTATGAAGATGCACACATTTGATCCCTTTCTCCCTTCCCTTACATATAGGTTCAGTTTTAGCTTGGTTTGTGGCATGAAATTGATGTTTATTTGTTGAATAATCTTCCATTTGCATGTTGGTTTGAGTTAGGATTGGATATGGCTGAGTTTAGCTGTTGTTTATCGCACTTTTTGTTGTCTGTGTCCGCGGTCACGTCCGCGACCAAAACAAGGGTGTTTTGGGTCGCAGCCACGACTTGTTTTTGCCCTAAGTTCGAGTTGTTGCTGCCTTACTTGCTGAAGGAGGTGGTGGTCGCGCCCGCGACCTGGGCTGTTTTGGGAGCAGCTTTGAACTGTTGCTCCCTTTCTTGCTTCTTTCGTCGTTTCGTTGTGTTTTACGTGTTTTCCTTTCTTCTTTCTTTCTTTTTATGCATGGATAACTTGTTATATTATGTGTTATGTGATTGATTATGAATTTATTACGTGAATTCGATGATTTCATACGCATTATATGACCTAATACGTGATACGTGTCTTTAACGTACATGCATGGTTCTCACTTTCGTTTAAGTGCCTCATTTGATAATTTCTTGCCTCTTGTAGGACATGCCATAGTTAACTTAGTATATGACGTGTTATGTGTGTTATATGAAACTCATGAAGTCATATTACGTAATTTATGAGACTTAAAGCTTGTTATGAATTGGCCTACATTAAATGATATCTCATTATATTTCTTATGTATCATTTGCATTCATATGCATATGCCGAGCATTTAAGTGGTTCATTTTGAGTGTAAGGTTGTCTTTTGTTGTTTGTTTGTCCTTAGGTTCATTTCGTGGGAGACTAGGAAGTGTTTTGGTTCGTCGCGTTCGGTGTGGTCGGCAAGGTGAGGTTTTCTTCTTTTTAGTTAATATGACCTACAACCCTACTTGAATTTTAGCCCATATGCGACTACGTATATATATATATATACTTAGATATGTGTTTAGTACGTATTTTATGGGAATTGATCCTTTTGTTATGAATTCAATTGAAAAACGCTTTATATATACGTAAGATATATTTTTGTTTGTTTATTTTGGAAAGGATTGGTGTGTGTGAATGTTTTGAAATAGCGAGATTATGACTTTGAAATATAAGTCGAAAAATTAAGAAATTTTGAAAAATTTTAAAATTATGATTTATGAATTATGAAATGGACCCGGAGAAGTGCTATGTGATCTCAGGTCGACTGTGGGGTCACCGAGCTCTCTAATCAACATGACTCCAAATTATGTAGAGAAATTCGCCCATCCTCGGGAGGTCGAGGGGAAGGCGGTTTCTTGAGAACCGGCACTTGACACCTGTCGGGAAGCTGGTAAGATCCCCCGATTCAAACATTATGATAGGAGAACGGGGTTGAGAGGACGTCATCTCATCCCCAAACGGTGAAGGTTGGATTGTTTAAAAACTTTGCTTTCTTTTGATTTCGTTTATGTTATGAAAGGAGTTAGGTTGGTTAAAAACTCGTTCTCGCCGAGTTCTTTGATTTTGATTATGTTGTGGTTCGTGAAATCGGAGTTGATACGAACTCCACGTACTTGCCGTGAAACCCTATACCAATACTTGGAGTTCTTAATTTTCGATCGTCCACTTCAAGGTTAAAATTGAGGAGTGTGACCCGTTTGCTATAATGAGCAAAGAACCAAACACTATCAGGTTTGAAAAGTAATGCACCCCGTCGACTATAATGAGTCGGGAAATGACATTATCTGGTGGAGGGTTTGAAACCCTAATAACGTTCAGCCAAGAACTAGAGAGTTGAACTCACTTGAATCACAAATTCATTAAGAGTTGACTAAAAAAAAACAAAATACAAGGCTGAAATATAAAGATGCATGCATGGGAATTCTATGGGACAATTCAGAATTCAAAGAGACAAGCTATTCTCGTCACTTTCCTAGTAGGTTAAAAAAAATGGGCTTAACCTAATCTAAATGCATGAAAAATAAATAAAAAGATGGCCCAAAGTATAATATAATAGTTCAGGGCCAAATTACAATAAACTTAACACAATTTGGGCTTAAAATTCAATCACTAAGACGTTGAAACAAGGTGGGTTGGATCCAGCTGAATACTTGTCTTCTTGGAGCTCATCTTGAGTTATTTGGATCAAAAGAGATTGAACTTCTTCTTGCATTGTTTTGGACCGTGACCTTGTGGTAGGTCCAACATAACTTGGTTGATCTTGAGTTGTGATCATATCAACATTTGGATCAAAGTGTGGCCTTGTCTTATGATTCACATCAGGAGTGAACTTATAATTTCTAAAATCTAGTTTATTTTGGGCTTTTGGCCCAAAAATCTTTTCTATATTTAGTATCACGGGCTAAAATGTTTTAGATTGCAAAAACCACGCCCCGGTTCAGGAACTTTTAAATTTGAATATGCTCTATTCTTATATTACGTACGTGTGAGTGTGTTAGCCCCCCTCCCCAGTCTTTAGGACATACCCCTCCTCGTTGTTCTCTTTTTCGCCTTTTTGTCTTGAGTTACAGGTGTAGGTTGTCGGTTCGAGCTAGGCGGCGGTCTTTTATTTTCGAGTGTTTGAGTCGTTAGTAGAGTCTTTTGCATATCTCGCATCATTATTTCTGAATTTTGAAATTATTTATAAGTTATGATTTAATTCTTGAGCTTTGGAATTTGTATGAGTTAATTTGATTGGTTGGGACTTGGCATGTATAATCTGATTTATTTTATTCCTATTGTGAAAGCATATATGTTTGTGTATTTGAAATCCTGGTGCTTCTGCATGTGTATTTGTTTATTTCGCGCACTCTAAATTAGGGTCTAGACCGCCTAGCCTAGGTGAGATTTTGTTTGTCACCCGTTCGCCGTAGCTTGGTGCGTGTGCGAAGTTTTATTTCGTTACACGTGTCGGGCTATGGTGCAAGGGGGTGTAGTGCTCTTCGCTCCGGGGTGCTACATTATCCATGAGTCGTGGTGTGACTATGTGAAACCTATTAGTTTTAGTTTCCTAATTCATCATATTAATGATCAATATTTCGAGATCAATTTTAGGGAGGGCGATGTCCGTGAGTCATGGGTCGTTCGAACTAAAATTTGACCTAGATCTTATGACTGATGGGTCTAGCTTAACAACTAAGTAAATATGGATATCGCACGAGTCGTCGGTCCATATTAAAACATAGGTGATGCAAAAATATTACTAAGGATTCCATCGAGGTTGAATTGGTAAGTTGTACCTACCTTAGGCTTTATTGAGAATGTCCACGAGTCGTGGGTTCAAGATAAAGTGCTTGGGATCTTAGTACCCATTGCGATAACAAGTATCCTCTAAGATCTTTGGGAATTATAAATCTTCTAAAAACAGTGGGAGCAACATAGATTAAAGACTTAATCTCATGTATATCGTTATTATTCAGCATGCTCACTTAGTTCTTTGTTTTTCGATTTAGGTCGTAGATTCTGTGATTCTCTACGTGTTTTGCCATGGTAACCAAGAACCCTCTAGTATTGATCCTTGAGTCAAACAAATTGACTGGTCCCAACTATTCTGATTGGCTTAGGAATCTAAAAATCATTCTAGATTCCGAAAAGAGAACTTATGTTCTCTATGAGGCGGAGCCCATTCCCGAAGGGGATGCTCCGACACAGGCTGAGCGGGACACGATCCAGAAGTGGAAGGATGATAATCTCCAAGCCTGTTGTCTCATGCTTGCTAACATGTCTCCGGACATGCAAAGACAACATTAATACGCTTAGGAGATTTACAACCACTTAGAGTAACTTTGCAGCCCTCATGAGCGTGTTACAAGGTATAACACCTCAGAAGAATTGTTCCATTTAAGAATCAGGGAGGGTACAAGTGTCCATGAATATGGACTCAAGTTTCTGGCTCTCAGTGAGAAACTTGCTTCCATGGACATGCCACTGAGAGATGAGCTTTCGGTGGATTTGTTGCTAGCCTCGCTCCCACCATCATTCAACCCATTTGTCCTTAACATCTACATGAATCATGAAAATGCTAGTGTAGCTGAGCTGATTAGTCAGCTTGTGACTGCTAAAAGCACGATCAAGAAGGACAATAAGGTAATGATGTTCACTGATCCATCCTCTTCTAAGCCTTCCAAAGGCAAGGGCAAGAAAGCCCAAAATAAGAAGAAGTCCCTTAGGCCCAATGGAGGCATCATGAAGGGAAAAGCCCAAAACAAGAAACGTGATTAGAAAGAGGACGTTTGCTTCCATTGTGGCAAATCGGGGCATTGGAGAAATTGCCAGGAGTACAAGGCTACTCTAAAGAAAGGTATGTTTCTCGTTGAAGTAAATCTTTCTATTAATTCTACTCTTGGGTGTTTGACACCGGTTGTGGATCTCATATCTGTAATGATGTACAGATGCTAAGTGAGGTCTGGCGGCTGAAGGGAGAATAATGTGTCTTCAAGATTGGGGACGGCTCAACGGTCGAAGCTCAGGCTTTAGGCATAATTAGATTAGATTTAGGTCATTCTGTTTTAGTTTTAAATAAAGTTCTTTATGTACCAGACATTATTCGTAATATAATTTTAGTTCCAATACTTGATTGTGAAGGTTATGAAAATAATATTAAGAATGGTAACTTTTTCCTCAAAAAGAATAATTTTTCAATACATCTGGATATATTAAACAATGGACTTTATCGTACTCAAAACAGTAATATTTTAAATATACAACGAGAAACAAAACGTAGGAGAGATAACAAAGTCTCAGCATCTTTGTGGCACACTAGATTAGGACATATTTCCAAGAACAGAATTAGCAAGCTAACTGCCTTAGGGTCATTCTCTGAAAATGAACTTAAACAGTTAACTTCCTATGAATCCTGTCTCAAAGGAAAGATGTCTAAAACTCCTTTCAAAGGGAGTGTGGATCGAGCCACAAGGAACTTGGATTTGATCTATTCTGATATTTGTGGACCGCTTATTGTAAGCACTCGAAACAATCATCAGTACTTCATAACCTTTACCGACGACTTTAATCGTTATGGTTATATGTACTTAATAAGGTACAAATCTGAGGCTTTTGAGAAATTCTTAGAATTTCAAAAGGAGGTTGGGAACCAAATTGGTCACAAGATCAAGGCACTTTGATCTGATCGAGGTGGCGAGTATCTTAGTGAAGAATTCTTTAATCGTCAGGGAACTCCTCAGCTTAATGGTGTTTCTGAGAGAAGGAATCGAAACTACTTAATATGGTGCGTTCCATGATGAGTTTCACTGACTTACCACCTTCTTTCTGGGGTTACGCTTTAGAAAGTGCAGCCAAGATTCAGAATCTTGTTCCTTCCAAGTCAATCACTAAAACGCACTATGAAATGTGGCATGGTAAAATCCCTAGTTATTCTTACTCAAGAATTTGGGGTTGTCCTGCTTATGTGAAGAGGACAGTGGGAGATAAGTTAAAAGCTCATTCTAACTTATGTTACTTTGTTGGCTATCCTAAGAAATCCATAGGATATTACTTCTATGATCAAATTGAACAAAAGGTGTTTGTTTCAAGAAATGCAACTTTTGTTGAGGAACCGTTCCTAGAAGAAAAGAAAGGTAAGACCACAGAACTCGAAGAAATTTGAGATAATCCCACGCCATATTCAGAAGACACGTCCCATTCTGATATACCACAACTAATCACGAACTTCGATACACATGCAAATCCTCTTCCAAGGCGTTCTACTCGCATTCCTAGACAGCCAGAGAGATGGTACGGATTCCTCCATGAAATCTCTCAAGAGGATAATGATCCTCTAACATATGAGGAGGTACTGTCAGACTCAGATTCTGAACAATGGAAACAAGCCATGATGTCCGAAATGGATTCCATGTACTCCAACTAAGTTTGGACCTTGGTTGATTTGCCTTATGGGGTAAAACCATAAGGTGCAAATGGATCTTTAAGAGAAAGCTCAGAGTAGATGGAAACGTTGTAACTTATAAAGTAAGGCTCATTGCCAAAGGCTTCACTCAATGGCCCGGTGTGGACTTTGATGAAACCTTCTCACCGGTTGCAATGCAAAAGTCCATACGGATCATGCTTGCCATAGTTGCGTATTACGACTATGAGATATGGCAAATGGATGTGAAAACTACCTTTCTCAATGGAGAAATTGATAAAGACATTTATATGGATCAACCCATAGGTTTCACATTCAGTGGGAGTGAGCAAAAGGTTTGCAAGCTCCAAAGGTCAATCTACGGATTAAAATAGGCTTCCAGGAATTGGAACATTCGTTTTGATGAAGCAGTCAAATCGTTTGGCTTCGTTCAAAATTCGAATGAGTCCTGTGTGTATAGAAAGGAATTGCAGAGTTCAGTGCAATTCTTGGTGCTTTATGTTGATGACATCCTTCTAATTGGGAATTCGAAGGATGACATGAAAGTTACCAAGTCTTAGTTATCGAACCAATTCGAGATGAAAGATCTTGGTGATGCGTCCTACATTCTCGGAATAAAGATGTATAGGGATTGATCTAAGAGATTGATAGGAATCGATATACATAGACAAAGTAATGAAATGATTTAGTATGGAGAATACAAAGAACAAAGTTCTTCCCATGAGTGTAGCAACATGTCTTTCTAAGAAGATGTGTCTTGACACAGATCTTGAGAAGGAAAGAATGACTCATGTACCTTATGCCTCAGCTATAGGTAGCATAATGTATGCAATGCTATGTACTCGACCGGATGTGGCTTATGCACTTAGCGTAACGAGCCGTTTCCAATCTGACCTTGGAGAAGGTCACTGGACTGCCGTGAAGAAAATCCTAAAGTACTTATGAAGCACAAAGGATTTGTTCTTAGTATACGGAGGATAGAAAGATCTAGTAACCGGAGGATACTGCGATGCAGGCTTTGTATCTAACTTAGATGATTTTAAGTCAATGTCGGGATATATTTTCTGGAGTTTTTTGCTTGGATACCCCCTGTGTTATGCCTGGATACCCCCTGTGTTATACCTAATTAGCACTCCGAACCCTATGATTTGAAAATTCTCAAAGAAAACCCTATGATTATATAAATTAGCACTGAAAACCCTGTGATTGTATTAAAGTTAGCACTCAAAACCCTACAACCACGGCTGTAGGGTTTGAAATTCTAATTGAGTGCTAATTTATTACAATCACAGGGTTCGCTTTGAGAATTTTTAAATCACAGGTTTCTGAATGCTAATTAGGTATATCACAGGGTTCGCTTTGAGAATTTTCTACCTAAACAGCAAAGCAATGAGTTGAAAAAGTTCCAAGCACACAACCACTGCAGATTCGACCACTGAGGCCGAATACTGGGCTGCAAATGATGCAGCTAAGGAAGGTGTTTGGATTAGAAGCTTCATTCAAGAATTGAATGTCGTTCCTAGTATGAAAGACCCCATTATTTTGTTTTATGATAACACTGGGGCAGTTGCTCAATCAAGAGAACCAAGATCTAACCAACGGACCAAGCACATTATGAGGAAGTATCACCTAATCCGTGATATCATAAAACGAGGTGATGTGCAAATTGAAAGGATCGCATCAGCAGAGAACGTGGCAGACCCGCTTACTAAACCCCTTAGTCGAGAAGCTTTCGAAGGTCATCTTGCGAAGATGGGACTTAGACTAGCTCATGAATGGCTTTGAGGGGCAAGTGGGAGATTGTTAGGAATAGTGCCCTTAAAGCCGATTGTATATCCGCTTTAGTACTTTCATTTTGTAAATCACAGACAATCTTTGAAAAATAAACGGACTTTGGCAACACTTCTTTATATGCTCTTGTTTGATTGTTTGATTATTTAACTGCGCATGTATAAGAACTCCCCTATTCAATATGACTTATAGGACTCAATCATTTAGGTGAAATGGTTCATGGAACGAGCCCTATATCACATAAGTCATAATTAGAAATCACTCTAAGCCGATGAGTCCTAAAGACAATGGGAGTGTCAACTTGACTCGTTCGAGGCTTGCTCGTGTGATCATGCCCTTAAGAAGGACCACCTTGTTTGTATTGTTGATACGTGCATGATATATGGGGGTGCTTGCTTATTCTAAGTAAGTGTACTGAGGTGTCCCGTGTGAGAAGCTTCCTAAATGGGAAAGGAAGTTTCTATTTCTGGAAATTGAAATTTCCAGATTAGGAAATATCTCATGAGTCATTGATGTGATTAAGTGATCCTTAGACATGAGGTTCCATTGATACTTTGTGAGCTAACTCTGTAATCTTAGGTATAAGCTTTAAAAGGTGTCGCCTTAGACAACTGATTCAAAGCTTATGTTGGGGCTAGAAAAGTGGTGCATGAAAGTATATGAGAATCGATAAAGTGGTGCATTAGCAAGTTGATATCTTATTGTGTAAGTCATTCATATGCCATCTAGGAGTCCTTAGCCAAGGCAGTGGATCAAGATATCAAGAAATGAATTTCTTGGATTGAGATCAAATATATATGAAATGCACTTAACTTTAAGATCAAGATTATTAGGGTTCTGATTATTCCCTTGCCGTAAATCTTGATTGAGAGATGGGATGTAGGAGGATTGTATCTCATATGAATCAATGACTTAAAGGTTCTTTTGAATTGTGACATTCTTATTTAGCTAGGGGTCATACACCTGTTGCTAGATTATGGTCGTATGATCTGTAGACTGATTAATTAATTAGGGTCACTGCTAATTAAATTAAGAACCTAGAGGGTGTTGGGAAAAAGAGACAGAAACGCAGCGGAAATTTAAAAATTTTCCCAAAAGATAGAATCGAAAACTTGCAATTCCTATTTCCAGATTCGTAGAGATCAAGAAACTCACTTAGGTAGTAGCTTTCTTGACATGTTTTGAGCCGCCCTCAAACGCGCTTCATGCGGTAATGGCAACCCGTCCCTCGAAAATCTCTTTCTACTTCAGAATCCATTGTAGGGACAACAATCCACACCAACCTAGATTCAAATCATGTTAGGGAAAGTGCTTAGCAATATAACATAAAGAAAGAAACATGAAACGAGAAAGGCATGATTGAAACTCCCTTCGAAAACCAGTTTTGCAAAAGTAGAAATCTACCTGCCATAAAACCCTCGTGAAAAAACTTCATCCTTCAGGATATGGACGAACGGTTTTCGCCATCTTCTTTGGTTCGATTTTTTCACTCCTATTCTGTTGGGTTCAGAATCGTTTCACCAGCCCTTGTGGTCGTTTTGCTTGATCCTCAAAAGTTCCTTCGAATCTTTCAAGACTTCACGATACAAGCCCTCTAGAGAAATAGTCCACCAACCGCGACCACGATCTGAATAGGGAGGATGCTAGTTCTATATTCGGTGTTTAGGCTCTAAGGGGTTAGTGTACAATTATGGAGAAGGAGAAATTTTGTATCATTTTCCCATGGGGTTCGAACCCCTCTATTTATAATGTTAGGGTTCAAACCCCTTATCCCTTTTGGAAAAGGATTCCAAACTCCTTTTGGAAACGGATATCTTGCTTGTAGACCAAGTCTAATACTTTAACCAAAAGTCTCCTCTTGATCAACTTGGAAAGCAAGAATCTAGTGTAACTCTTTTAGACATTTAATTTTACTTTTCTTATTTTACCACTTAAGATGTAGCACCCCAAGCGGTGGGGCACCACACCCCGCACTACGACCCGACACGTATACGAAATGGGAAGTCCACACACGCACCAAGTCACAGCGAACGAGTGACGAAACAAAAACACATGCACTAGCTAGGCGGTACCTAACCCTGTACAAATGAAAAGAGGCAAAACATGACAGCAGAAGCAATGCAAAAAGCCAACTTTCAAAAACTTTCATATATTAAACATACAGTGCAATAGAGACATCAAAATCAACTACACGGGTTCAACTAATTCAGCAAAACTGTCCTATCCTGTCCCGAATAATCATATAATCAAAACGGGTTCATCTAACCCGAGCACCTGTCCTAACCTGTCCCGAATTCTAAACATCCAAATCATAAATACGAACCTGCATATGACACGGCTTATACAAAACTTACAAACGAAAATCGAAATAAAACACTTGACAACCTCAGGTAGACCAACGCAGACTCAACTAACAGTAACAACCGCCTAGCACGAACTCCAACGACTTCCAAAGCAAACCTGCACACTAAAAACAAAAAGGGGGAGGGGTCAGTCCAAAGACTGAGCGAGGGGTTAACACACGCACGCTATACATAGATAAAGAGCATAGCACGTAGAAGAATCAAGGTTCGTGAATCCGGGGTTAGTTTTTGCACGCCAAAACATTTTCCCATGATAGAATACATATAGGGAGGCTTAAAACAAAACAAACAAATCTTAACTCCAACGTATCTTAAAGTATAACTCAGATTCATGTAGACTTAGCACACATATCGGAACATAACTTATTAGGTTAATGGCAAAACCCATTTTATCTTGATTTAAGAATCTAGCCTCGTTTCATGAACTTATGATAGACAAACGTAAAGCTCGGCGGGTACGAGTACATAACCATCCAACTCCTTCATAACACATAAAGACTTAAACAAACGAAATCATAACACATACCTCCACTTACACCGGTTGATGGGTGGGTTGTGCATACCCAAACCATCCACATATATACGTCAGGGTAGTGAGTTTCGCGACACTCACTTTCCAAGGACTCCGTCCCCCACTTCCCTCCGAGTGGGTTTCGGGTTGATCCTATGAGTGGAGAACTGTCCTGGGGTTGCAACCGGCGACCCCGATGGTCGTCCCTGGTCTCCCGAGCCACACAACTCCGGGGCCCAAACTTACACTTACACTTATCACGAAAATCGGAAGCTTAAACCCGCTAGACTCACACTTATACAAAGCACATGCATATGGTACTTATCATATCGTACGTACATATCACGCCGACCTCAAAATCATAACGAAATCAAAGCTAAGCGTACATAGGCTTATACATAGCTTCATACTTTCAAACTTATAGCAAGGCCAACAAAATACATATCTTACACATATCTACATATACATAAAGGCTCATAAGTCGCATGCATTCGAAAACTGACACATTTCATTAGGGTATAACTATATCCTAACCTCACGTGGAACCAAACACAGCCGAAGACACAGCAAATAGTTCACCCCGGAACCTACACGACCCACTTGTCACCACCCCGGGTGCACCTGATCCACTGAACACACAAAACAGGCCACAAAACTCAGACTCAGACAGACAACCACATAGGGACGAACGGTAAATGCAATCACATAAGCAGGATTCAAATTCATATTAATTTCAAGCAAAACAAAACATTAAGGCATGTCCATGCGCACAATTAATGCAATTAAGGAAACTTGAAAGGCTATGGAATTCACATTATTTCATGTCAATTCATATATTGCACATTTACAAAGCAATCAAATCAAATTCACATATAACATTTCATAAGTTTACACGTATTACAAAGCCAAATAAATCATATAATAACATGCTACAAATTCTATTTAAAGATCACGAAGTTACATGTCAAACTCCAATTGAATCATAGAAGTACAAACGAAGAACATTAAGTTATTCAATTATGCAAAGTTTCATGTAATTTTGTAATGCATAACGAATTCATAAGTTTCATATTAGATTAAATTCCAATTTACGTGATTAAACCTTAATTCAAAGTTTCAAGGTTAGACATACTAACTTGTTATAACGAAATTATAATTAACATATTTGTTTATCAAGTAGCAAGGATTAATTAGTTCAATCCATACCAATTTGCATACTTATGAAAAATTACATAAGTATCCCCTCTAAGTTAAACAAATAGCACAAATTTAATATATCGGGACTCACATTGCAAATCAAAACATATCACATTTCATATAAAAGCACATAGTACAAGAACAACCAAATCACATAGTACCATACTTCGAATTTTATATAAATCTCGCGAGGTTGCTTATCAAATTCTAACCATACTAAGTTCATATAATTCATACATGGCATACCCAAATCAAATATCACATAACAGATTCAATTTAACAAAGTTTACTTAATTTAAATCAAGCAAATTCATAACGTTTCCAAAATTACACATACACCCCTTCAAGTTAGCCAATTAGCTCAATTAGACAAAAAAAGGGGATTCCAATTGCAAATCAAAGCATCCACATATATCATAATTCATTTCATACATGATTTCGTATACATTGGAATTCATATAGATCGACAAATCAAGCAATTAACAATTTATTGCAATTAAGACAATTAATTTCAAATATTCAAATTACACAAAATAAATCATAATAAATCAGCCGGACATCCGATTGACGAACGGAAAGTGGCGTTGAACTCACCACAACGAGAAGAACATAGTGACCGGACGCCGCCGGAATGCCACCACTGTAGCTGCCGGAATGCCGCCGAGCCGCCGTCAAACGTCGCCGGACAAATCCCGAAAAATCAGTCCTGAATGAAGTCTTCGTGCCCGTTCCAAATCCTCGATCAATTTCTGGAAATTCCAAGTCAATCCTCCAATTTCAGATCTAAGAACACGAAAACCCTCAAATCTTCAAAATCCAATTACTTCCAAACCGGAAAACAAAAATGAGATCCGAAAGAGGCATCGCCTTACCCATGACGAGCTCTTCGAAAGCCCCAAACTATTTGCCGGGGAAAAATTCCCGGAGCTAGTGCCGCCGTAGCGCCGCCACTGTGCCGCCGAGATCCGCCACCAATTAGCCAAATCTGGAGTCGCGTGATCAAAGGCTAATAGGTCTCTCCGTTCCGAACAACTTTCGTGAAGGGCCCGAGGCCAAAAGATGGACGAAAAAGGCCCCCGTTGGCCGTCGAAGTTTCTATCGCCACTCCCATCACCGGAACCACCACCTACAGCCAAAATTGGATGAAATAAATGCCAGAAATCGACTCAGGGGGTCGGAAAAGGGTAGGAAACACCAACCTTGGTCAGAAAAAACCGCCGGAAGGTGGCGAGCTTCAGGCGGCGCGTGTGGCTCCGTCGCGGCCCGTGCCGCTAACGTCAACAGGTGCGCTGGGAGTCCTTCTAAATGGGTCTGCGGCACGTGCTTCAAGAAGAGGGCCAGAAACCGCCGCGAACAGCAGGCAAAGTGGCGGCTCCGCCACCCTCCACCTGCGCGACTGAAATCCGGCTATAACTCCACCGTCGGTCACCGGTTGGTCGAGATTTTGGTACGGTTGTCACCGCGCCGTCTAGCTCTCCGAAATAAACTATTGGTTCGTCGAAATCCGTCGAGAAACGAGCAAGTTGGAGTTGTGTGTGAAAACACACCGTGAGTGTGTGTGAGAATCGTGTATCACGGGAGATGGAGGAGAGAGAGAGTTGCTGATGTTCTGTCACGTTAAACGAGGATACGGGTGTTTTATCCTGGGTCCTCGCGCGCAAAACTAACAGGAGGAAAGGCTAACGACCTCAGAATTAGGCAAACTAAGAGTCTACGGACTCGTTTCGATGCCCCAAACGCGTTGAAGGGGTCAAAATGGTCAAAATCTCGATCAAACGAGCAGTGACCGAAAAACCCCTAAAAAGAGAAAATTACAAAGGGGCCCCTAAACTCTAAAAGAGTTTAAAATAGGGCCACGCACAATATAAAATCACATAATTAAGCACATAACAAGGTTGTATGGCGTACCTTATAAATCGGACGAGCGGGATGTTACAAACTCCCCTCCTTCAAAAGGACCTGTCCTCAGGTCCTAAGGTCGGATCTTGAACGACGCTAAAATGAATTCCACTTTAAGCTTCCGCTGCGCAACTGTGATCTAGGCGAACTGTAATCTCTGCAGGATACTTCTCTCTTAGTTGGCACCATTCCCTCCATAGTGACTCGTTGACACTAAGGTCCCACTGATCACTTGACTGTTGGCCACTTCAAACTCATTTGATCACCACTAGGCCCCTACAACCAAAGCTCGATATCGTCGCATCCTCATCGCTTGCTAGCTGTCGTCAGGACACACGCAACGCAACGGCGACCAACAAGAGAGAATCTCATCTCTCAACACTCAAGTGAGAGAACCCCATCTCATAACACAAAAAAGAGAAAACCCCGTTTCTCAGCATACAACAAAGAGAACCCCGTCTCTCAGGCACAGAATTGAGAGAACCCTGTCTCTCAACCTAAGTCTGACAGATTCCACACCTCCCAGACAATCTAGGTTGCGAAAATCCGACATCTATCAAACCCCTAAATCCAAGGGAATCCAGCATCCCTTGAATACCTAAGACAAGAGAATCCAGCATCTCCCGTACAGAGAACTCAGAAAGTGTAGCGCCCCATAACACTACAACTCCCGCACCGTACTACCCTCGAGCGGATGTGAGACCTAGCACTCGAGAAATACTATGGTGAACGGTATAGACAGTACTTAAGTAGAGCGTAGGGTAAAATGCAGCGGAAGATAAAAGAATTTAAAATTGGCAACAAGCAACATAATAACACACAGAATAGTGCATGATATTGTAAGGGGGTAATATGGTAGTGTAGTGTATGGAGTTAATGTATAACAACAATTTATTAGCAATATATACATGATCAGGATTAAATGCTCTTAATCTAAACCTGATCTAATAAATATGACACCTATAGCTTCAAGATACCTCTAGGCGTCGTTGTCCTCGCTCCCTGAAATCATGTGTTTGAAACAGGCGAGGAATTAGTCAAAGTGACTAAGTGAAGGAAGATTAGATTTAGATATATATGATTATATATATAAATATATATTTATGTAAAATGATAGCAATAGGATATAGCAAATATGATACGGTTCGTAAGTTTAAAACTGGGATAGGGGTATTTGGAGTTTAGTTTATAATTGATGAACCGTTTGATAAAAGATTTGTACCGCCTGCAAGTAAGGCGTCTCCCTCCAATCTCCTTAAAATATTTATAAAATAGTACCGGGTTGATCAAGGCACCAGTACTTTAATAAAACTAACTATGATAATAACTCCGCAACACCGTAGTGTCAGTAGGGGAGCAAACCCTACCGACGATATGTAATATGTGGGAGGAAGCTATCTCTCCCAGGGAGGTTATTCTCCCTTGTAAGTCTCTTGGCGTGGAGTAACTAACCTCCAGCTAAACCACTACCAAGAGTTGGTGGCGGTCTGTGGCACCAACAATACCCTCGGCCCGATGCCTTCCAGGTATTGCTCGACACAGCTGCGCGCCGGACCCATTTTGATAAATGATAATGATTGACTTGCTTAGTCGGGAATCAGTTCTTAGTATTAATAGGACTGAAATATATAATGTCCGTATAAGATCCTGATTTCGACTTATTGGTATTTTCCTCATAAAGAGGAATATGTATTATAATAATATGTTTAGATAGGAAATCAAATAATAGATAGGTAGATTTGGAAATCATTTTATAATTAGATATAGATATATACATGATTCCAGTTGAAAACATTTTAACCCTCACCTAGTATCGAAATTCAAATAGATTGGAACGAATCCCACTGTTCTGTGCAATTGTCGCCCGTGCTATCCTGATCTCAAAAATCCGGGCTGTTACAATCTTCCCCCCTTAAAGAGAATCTGTCCTCAGATTCTATTCTTGTTTCGGAACAACTCTGGGTAATATTTCTGCATCTTTTCCTCAGTTTCCCAGGTTTGTTCTTCTGTTCTATGTCCTTTCCATAACACTTTAACAAGGGGGATTTTCCGATTCCTTAGTTCTTGGAATTTCCTATCCAAGATTTCGGTTGGTCTTACTGTATATGTTAAGTCGGGCTTTAGAGGAACTTCTTCTATTGGCAAGATGTGGGATTCATCCGCAAAATATTTACGGAGCTGAGACACATGGAATACGTTATGTATTCCAGTGAGGTTTGCTGGTAAATCTAGGCGATAGGCTGTCGGTCCAACACGTTCTATGATTTCAAAAGGTCCTATGTATTTGGGATTCAGTTTTCCACCTTTCCCAATACGTGTGAAACCTTTTCTTGGTGATGCCTTTAAAAACACTTTATCGCCTACTGTAAATTCTATGTCCTTTCTCTGGGTATCGGCATAACTCTTTTGTCTATCTTGAGCTGCTTTCATTCTTTGACGGATAATTTCAATCTTTTCTGTAGACTCCGCTATCCACTTTCGAATAGTTTTCCTGGTATCTCCTCTTTCAGTTGCTTTAGTTTCTTCCATATCCCAGTATAATGGAGACCTACATTTCCTTCCATATAAGGCTTCATAAGGTGCTGCTTGGATTGATGCCTGATAACTATTGTTATACGCAAATTCCACAAGAGGCAAACATTCTTTCCAGTCCTCTTGAAAATCCAAGGCACAAGCTCGCAACATATCCTCTAGATATTTGATCGTCCTTTCTGATTGACCATCGGTCTGAGGATGTGCGGTTGAACTGAAATGCAGCTTAGTCCCCATTATTTCTTGAAGACTTTGCCATAATTTTGAAGTGAATTTCGGATCTCTATCGGAGACTATACTAATGGGTACACCATGTAACCTTATAATCTCTTTCTGATACAATTTTGCTAGAGAACCGACCTTGTCAGTAGTCTTGACCGGTAAGAAATGTGCCGACTTAGTCAACCGATCAATGATCACCCATATACTATCATATCCTCCTTTAAATTTTGGTAAGCCCGTGATAAAGTCCATGGTGATTTGTTCCCATTTCCAAGTAGGAACTGGTAGCGACTGTAACTTTCCTCCGGGTTTCTGGTGGTCCACTTTGACTTGCTGGCACGTCAAGTATCTTTTGACATAGCTAGCAACATCTCGTTTCATTCCATTCCACCCGAAATGTTTCTTGAGAACATGATACATTTTTGTTCCTCCTGGATGTATCGTATATCGAGTCTTATGTGCCTCATCCAGTATTTCTTTTCGAGTTGTAGGAGGTACACAGACTCGGCCTTTATATCTGAAGATCCCATGGTCATCTGTTGTAAATTTTGTCTCAATATCCTTTTCTTTGAAATTGAGACACTACTTGATCCACTCATCCTGGGCTTGGGCTTCCCTAAGTTTTTCTTTTAATGGTGAGGATATCACTATATTGGCCAGTCGGGATTTCGAAATGACAGTTATGGGTTTGCTTTTTCTGTCTAATGCTAATAGACTGGATTTTCGGCTCAAAGGGTCTGCCACTACGTTGGCTTTTCCTGGATGGTACTGTATTTTACTGTCGTAGTCTTCCAGAAATTCCATCCATCTTCTCTGCCTCATATTCAACTCCTTTTGAGTGAAGAAATATCTCAAACTTTTATGATCAGTAAAGACTTCAAAAGTCACCCCGTACAGATAATGCCTCCATTTAGCTGAAGCGAATACAATGGCAGCTAATTCTAAATCATATGTGGGGTAATTCTCTTCATAAGGTTTAAGTTTCCTTGAGGCATAGGCTATAACCTTACCATTTTGCATTAGGACACATCCTAATCCTTCTTTGGATGCATCCGTATAAACTACATAACCTTCTTTTCCTTAAGGTAATGCTAATACTGGGGCAGACGTTAATTTTTGCTTCAGTTCTTGAAAACTCCATTCACACTTTTCTGTCCATTCAAATTTTCCTTGTTTCTTGGTTAACTGAGTAAGAGGCGCTGCTACCTTGGAGAAATCTTTTACAAACCTCCTGTAATATCCGGCAAGTCCTACAAAACTTCTCACTTCTGATGGGTTCTTTGGTGCCTGCCAATTTATTACTGTTTCAACCTTTGAAGGGTCTACTTCTATTCCAGAACCGGATATTATATGTCCAAGGAAGGACACTCTTTCCAACCAAAATTCACACTTGCTAAACTTCGCGTATAACTTATGATCCCTTAAAGCTCTTAACACTTTACGAAGGTGTTCAGCATGTTCTTCTGGGGTTTTTGAGAATACCAGTATGTCGTCAATAAAGATGACCACGAACTGGTCCAAATACGATCGGAATGTTCGGTGCATTAAATCCATGAATGCAGCCGGGGCATTGGTTAATCCAAAAGGCATTATTAAGAATTCAAAATGACCGTAGCGGGTATTAAAAGCAGTCTTTGGAATATCCTCCTTTTTAATCCTCAGCTGATAATACCCCTGCCTTAAATCTAACTTGGAGTACTGTAACAACCCTAACCTGGGCCGAGTTGGAAAAGGTAAAGTAAAAGGGTTATTCAAGAAGCACTTATAATCTCGGTCCTTAGTTATTCTCTTCATGCATTACATTTTATGTGACTTATGTGCTTTTATGTGTTACACTTTAATTAAATGATCGTAGATTTAATTATTTCCTCTATTTAACTCGTACCTTGAAACTCTTTTCATAGAATCCTAGAATTCTAGTATTCATTCCCTTCTAGCACCTAAAACCCTTTCATATGCTTCAAAACCCATTTCTACAGTTTTAGGTTGGAAATTACGAAAATACCCCTACAGCTCCAAAATATTCCTACGTTCCCCGAAACACTTTCACTACCCAATATTGTAACCAAAAGAATCCTCACATTATTTCAAGGATCGTGATACCCTCCGTGAACCATAATTCCCATCCTAACTCCCGTAGTATCAAAAACCGGCGAAAACCCTAGCTTATGATTCGATCATCAAGAAATCCTTACTCATCTACTTTTTTATATTCAATATTATAACCAAAATGATCCTTAAATTATTTTATGAATTTTCATGCATTTACCAAAAACTCAATTTCACCATAGCATATTTTATAAATATTTTCCTTTCTAAAAATCACCATTTTATTTTAAGCAATTAACTTTTATTCAATATTCGAAACTATACTTGAAACGATCCTTGAATTTTCCTCTACATTGTAATGATTTTTCCAAACTCTAAACTTTGTCATAGCTTCGTTTATATAATTTTCTTATGATTTTCATCATCTTTAATATTCATAGTTTATAAACAAAAAGTCTAAATATTCCACATTTATAATCAAAACAAAGCTTATTTTTCACTCATTCTTTCATTAATTCACTACTTCAAGCTTTTACCTCTCGACTCTTGAATAAATTTTATATTATTTTACATTTATTTTTATTCAAGATGACATCATCCATGACCACATACTCTTCTAGAAGAATTAATTAAATGAATGTAATTTCTCCACATTACTTAGTTAATTACCTAGCATTTGTTTAACATGTAATTTAACCACATCTCCTAATTGATTACCAAGCATTTGTTGAAATATTAGACAACCACATCTCCCTTAAACTTTCATAAATTGCTCAAAGACCCCTCATGACTACCTATAAATACCCCCCTCAAGCCTCATTTATAACTCACAAAATCAACACAAAAATCACTCCATCTCTCTCCCTAGCTCACGCCACTTTCTCCCTCTCTCTACAAGGTGAGTTTTTCTTTTATTATTTCATGCTTTATATAATGTTCTTAGTATAATAATAATAGTAGCATGTCTAGGATTAATTAAATTATGCTTTAGGAATTTTATTTTATGATATATGTGCATAATTGTTAGTTTTAAATACAATGTGTGCACATTATGGAATTTTATTTAATTAAATACATGAATTATGATATGATATAATGTGAGTATGTATTTAAATGATTATGATATTGTTTGATTAAATCCATGCCTAGAATAATTTATTTGGAATTATTTTTCATAGAGAATTTATATATTTTGCTATATTATGCTTCAAATCTTATGTTATGAATATGAATATAATCAAGCATGTGTAGAACATTTTATGAATACTTGAAGATTTGAATAAATTCATGTTTAGGAATTTATTTATGAATCATATTTCATGAAAACTTTATATATTATGCTCATTTGTTCTTTAATCTTATGTTATGACTATGAATTTGATCAAGAATACCTAGAACATCTTATGAATATTCAAACATGATGAAGAACATGTTCTTGATGTTCTTGAAATATGTGTGTACCGTGTGCTAGTGTGTGTGAGTGTGTGTTTGATTTTATGTTTAAAAGTATTTAATCCCCTATTTTTAAATAGTAACCGTTTTCAATAGTAACCTTGACTTTTGACTTTAAAAATGAATTTTGACCAATAATATCATGTAGTAATTTCAAGAATTAATATAAAATAAAATTTGGGTTTTTATGAAAGGATTTTTATCTAACGATTTTAAAATCGGGGATTAAATAACGTTTTCAAAATCGGGTTCACTTTTATTAAAAATAAACCTTAAATTTGGATGCATAATTTGAATAAGAATTTCTTGGTTAATTCGGTTGTGTGACTTTGGTATCAGTATGTTTTACAATAATATTTCAATTCTAGATTACCAAATTTCCTGTACATTTACTGTTACCCCTTCTTACAACATGCTTTAATTGTGCTCATTCATGTGTCACATTAGTATAGAAAGAACCTAGTTGTCTAAGTCCGTAGTAGTTCACTACTTTCAGGAACTAGGTCTGGACAGTGGAACCCCGAATACTTTACTTGTTTCCGTATCGTAGTAGGTGAGGTTAAAATATTTTCAACTGGGATCATGAGTCTACATATAAAATATTTTATTATTTATCTTAATAAGGATTCAGTCTTATTTTCCCTAATTATAGTATTATCCCCTTCCTGGGAAAATATTTGATACAAGGATATCTATTTTCCTATTATATAAAATAAAATCCTTGTTTAAGTATAAGTTACAAACATATCATACTCAAGTCCGTTTTGGCGAGTATTGATATAATGTAACTCTATTCTGTATTTAAAAATGCTGTTGGGCCCGGTGGTACGGTAGAACTAATAGCCGGGTGGCAAGGGCCATCGTCTATTACTATACCTGCCGCAAAAATCTGATCTTAATGTTGGTTTAACTGGAGGCTAGTTATTCCACATTAAGTGACGGGAAAGGTACGTCCCTCCCTCTGTCTGTATCTGGATCTCGAGGGGTTGCTCCCGACAGATCATGGAGGAAGAAGGCTGGATTGATTCTGTTATTTTGATTTTATTCTGTTTAAGGAGTAAAGGATGGAGAACGCCTACTTACAGGGCATTAATACTTTATTATCGTACGGTTCATATTTTCAAGAATCTGATACCCAGTCCCCTTATTCCCCTTTTTCTTAAAATAAATATGAACCAAATATTTGTATTGATTATTATTTTATTGATTTCCGGTATACTACTATTAATCTATTATTTTATTAATAGTATCAAACTCCAACTTTTATAGTCAAACACTTTTTCAAATATACCTATACGTATATATGTAGTTCCAACTACCCCCTCACTTAGTCACTTTGACTAACCCTCGCACTTTACAACTCATGGTTTCAGGTTTAACGGACGCTTACTAGAAGGTATCTTGAAGCCTAGTGTGTCTTCTCGTTAGCATAATAGTTCAAGGTCCTTTAGAATAAGTTATGCTTCCGAGTTTGTAATTATCTATTTCGGCATGGTCACTACTTTTGATATCTATACTATGCCATTACTGGCTTATTTATTGCATTCCCCTATAATAGTTTTGAAAGTTTTTAAATTATAAAATTTCCGCTGTAGTGTTCTAATACTCTGATATTGTATAGCACTGTCCGTTCGCCGGAGTGTTTCTCGGGTGCTAGGTCTCACATCCACTCGGGAGATACTTTGGTGCGGGGTTGTAGTGTATAGGGGCGCTACAAGTACACTCGTGATCCTTGAAGAATATCGAACAGTTCTCCAATATGGCGAAGAGGGTATTTGTTCTTGATAGTCATACGATTGAGTTCTTGATAATCGATACACAATCGCAATGATCCGTCTTTCTTTTTGACAAATAACACAGGCGCTCCCCATGGGGATGTACTAGGACGGATGTATCCTGAAGCTAACAACTCATCAAGTTGTTTTCTCAACTCTTGGAGCTCGACTGGAGCCATTCGATAAGGTGTTTTAGAGAATGGCTCAGCTCCAGGGACTAAGTCAATTACAAATTCTAATTCCCTGTCGGGAGGTAATGAATTCAGATGCTCAGGAAAGACATCAGTGAATTCTTTTACTACCTCTACTTCTTCAATTTTCAGCTGATCTTTGGGCCTATTTAACAGATAGGCAATGAATCCAGTAGCTCCATTACTCACTAACTTCTTAGCTTCGACACCTGTAACCAATGTCATCGAATCATATTTTCCTTTTGACCCAGAGCTATCACCTTTCCCTAAGGTGACTTCTTTCTTGAAGCAATCCAACTTAGCATGGTACTTACTAAGCCAATCCATTCCCAGAATAATTCCATATCTTGACATTGGTAATTTTATAAGATCTATTGGGTAGTATTGGGTACCAATCCTTATAGGACAGCGTTTATATCCTCTATCCGTAGTAAAACAAGCTCCCAAAGGAGAACTTATTTCGAGCATATAAGGCAACGATTCAAGTGGAAAATTGAAATGCACACATAATTCAGATGCAATAAATGAATGCGTGGCGCCAGGGTCATATAAAGCAATAACTGGCGTGTTTAGGATGTGTACCGTACCATCAACAACCTTGGTGGGATCGGGATCCTCACTGCCCTTTATAACATAAGCACGTCCTTTAACCACTGGTCTTCCAGGAGTCTTAGCTGGAACCTGTCCTTTATTCCACTGTTTTGGTCCCTTTGGGTATTCTGGATACTGATGATCAGGGCTTCCACACCATGTACAGACTCCAGCTTTCTTACGACAATCCTTCTCAGTATGTCTACGCTTCTGACAATATTCACAGACAATCTCTTCTTGAGGTTTTGGGAATGTCTGTTGAGGTCGGGACCATGATTGCATCGGTTTCTTTCCTGGATTTGGCTTTGCTGGTCCAGCAGGTCGTTTAGATCCCTGAGTTGGCTTGTAGAAGGATCCAGGACGGCTATTAGCTATACGAACCTCTTTATATGTAGCCTCTGTTTTCATAGCCGTTTCCACAGCCTTAGTATAGATTTCCAACTCGAGTGGAGCCAAAAGCCGCCCACCTAAGATCGGACTTAAGTCCTTTAATGAATCGCTGAGTTTTTCGACGTTCGTCATGGAGGATGTGTGGGGCATATTAAATCAACCTGATAAACTTAGCTTCGTACTCAGCTACCGATATGTTGCCTTGTACTAATTCCATGAATTCTGCCTCTCGAGCATCCCTAACTATCTGAGGGATGTATTTGTTTTGAAACACTCTAACAAAGTCTACCCACCTATAATTAACTTGACCTTCTGCCCAAACACGTTTGATATAATTCCACCAACTTAATGCTGCTCCTTCTAACATGAAAACTGCGAACTGAATCCTTTCAGGTTCTTCAGGAGAAATACCCATAGCCTCAAAGATCTTTTCGATACTAGCTATCCAACTTTCAGCTTTTACATCACTGGGTTCTCCAAAGAACTTTGGCGGGTTCATTCGTAGAAATTTCTCCAGAGTCTTTTCGTTATTCCCCTTTGTTCCATTAGCACAAGTTTGCACTATCTCCTTCAAAGCTTCTACTAATTCAGAGTTTCCTCCTGCCGAGGATGCACCTTCTTGAGGGGGGTGTTGTCTTGGGTAGCTCGTCGAGGAGACATATTGATTTGCCGTTGCTTTATAAAGAATATAATGCATGATGGTTCAGAATGTGTTGCATATAATCAAATAAATACATGTTTCAAATAATATCAACCAGTAGATATCATATCACACAACTTTAGTAAAGTAAAGCACAAAATTAAACAGAACAGTAATTAAAAGAGTGCAGAAAAGTAAAACACAAACATAACAACAAGTAAAGGTGCAGGAAAATAAAATACTCACTCACGGTCCTGTTGGTATCTTGAAGCAATTCTAACTCATAATGCAATAAGTATGAAAGCAGTAAATGTCGAACAAGAATGTAACTGCAAAAGTGGGTTATATATATGCATCAAGTTTGAGAGCTATAGCTACAACTACAAAAAGCAAAATGGGGTGGACCTGATCTATGTCAAGTTACAGCCTACAAAGCTCTCAACTCACTCATCTCCGTCTGGCTAGCTGCGTCAACTGCTACGTCAAAAGGAAGGTCCTCTACTGACTGATCTGTACAACCTCCCACTGATAATACTCCTATATATATACCAAGCTCCAGAATAATCTCTGCCTAATCATGCTGATCACTATCCACAACCTCACCTCGAATAGGACTCCAACCATCACCCTGCTGCTCCTCCTCTGAACCCTGCTTATCCTCCTCAGGATCCTGCTCAACCTCTACATCACCTCCGGGCTCCTCCTCCTCAGGCTCTGCTGCTGCAATCTCCTGAACAGCCTGTACACCAGACAGATGATAGGCACCGGCCAGGCGGCTCCGAATACAGGAACGGTAACGCTGATATAAAGTCCGAGCGGCATTCCTGGAAAGAGTCATAGTAGCTAGATCCTGCTGTAAAGTCGCTACCTGTGCCACAAGATCGGCGTTCTCCTGCTCTAGCGTGGATGTCTGCAGCTGAGCAAAATTCCTACTCACAGCATTCTGTAGGGCTAAATCAAGAAGTCTAGTAGACTCCAGCTGATACTCACGAGCCATCTGAGCCTCCATATAATACGCATCTCGCTCTGACTCAAGCATATGCATTAAACGGTTCGGATAAGCATGCCCAACTCTACCTGCTCTACCTCCCCGAACTACATGTCTCGCCCTCTGCCAAGTGTAATAACGCGTAGGGTTCTCACGACGAGATACTGCTATAGTGTGTGGGACCTCGTACTCCTTAAGCCAGATATGATGTGGGTTCCCGTGTTCCTGATTCTCCATTGCTATATATAGAAACACTTAGAGTGAATTCTAAAGTTCAAGTACAAAATGAGCATTCTCCCAGCATTTATAGGTTAAGTCTCTTCTTAACCAAACCTGATGCTCTGATACCACCTTAAGCTGTAGTGCCCCCTAACACTACAACTCCCGCACCGTACTACCCTTGAGCGGATGTGAGACCTAGCACTCGAGAAATACTACGGCGAACGGTATAGACAGTACTTAAGTAGAGCGTAGGGTAAAATGCAGCGAAAGATAAAAGAATTTAAAATTTGCAACAAGCAATATAATAACACACAGAATAGTGCATGATATTGTTAGGGGGTAATAGGGTAGTGTAGTGTATGGAGTTAATGTATAAGAGCAATTTATTAGCAATATATACATGATCAGGATTAAATGCTCTTAATCTAAACCTGATCTAATAAATTTGACACCTATAGCTTCAAGATACCTCTAGGTGTCGTTGTCCTCGCTCCTTGAAATCATGTGTTTGAAACAGGCGAGGAATTAGTCAAAGTGACTAAGTGAAGGAAGATTAGATTTAGATATATATGATTATATATATAAATATATATATTTATATAAAATGATAGCAATAGGATATAGCAAATATGATACGGTACGTAAGTTTAAAACTGGGATAGGGGTATTTGGAGTTTAGTTTATAATTGATGAACCGTTTGATAAAAGATTTGTACCGCCTGCAAGTAAGGCGTCTCCCTCCAATCTCCTTAAAATATTTGTAAAATAGTACTGGGCTGATCAAGGCACCAATACTTTAATAAAACTAAATATGATAATAACTCCACAACACCGTAGTGTCAGTAGGGGAGCAAACCCTACCGACAATATGTAATATGTGGGAGGAAGCTATCTCTCCCAGGGAGGTTATTCTCCCTTGTAAGTCTCTTGGCGTGGAGTAACTAACCTCCAGCTAAACCACTACTAAGAGTTGGTGGCGGTCTGTGGCACCAACAATACCCTCGGCCCGATGCCTTCCAGGTATTGCTCGACACAGCTGCGCGTTTGATAAATGATAATGATTGACTTGCTTAGTCGGGAATCAGTTCTTAGTATTAATAGGACTGAAATATATAATGTCCGTATAAGATCCTGATTCCGACTTATTGGTATTTTCCTCATAAAGAGGAATATGTGTTATATTAATATGTTTAGATAGGAAATCAAATAATAGATAGGTAGATTTGGAAATCATTTTATAATTAGATATAGATATATGCATGATTCCAGTTGAAAACATTTTAACCCTCACCTAGTATCGAAATTCAAACAGATTGGAACGGATCCCACTGTTCAGTGCAATTGTCGCCCGTGCTATCCTGATCTCAAAAATCCGGGCTGTTACAGAAAGACTCCAGCATCTTTCTGTCACGCAATATAGAGAGAATATAGCATCCCTCTAACACACAAGTAGGAAGAATCAACATCCCCCTAGCACATAAATAGAGACAATCAAATCTCTCTCACTCAAGCAAATAAGCAGAATCAGGAAATCACAACAGTTAACACATAACATACTTAGCAAATATATCACGTAATAATAAGAATTAATTAAGTAAATGATGCATGTATGCTCATGCCATGGATGCTTAGTGTACCGTTCACCGTGGTATTGATGATCCAGACCATAAAGTGGTGATGAGGTCAGGAAAGCTGGTTTAAGTTGTTGCTGAAGCAGCCCTGTAGGTAAAACACTAAAGTTGGTGTATGAGAGTTAGATGTGCAAATGAAATGCAGCACTTAAGTCACATAAGTGCAACAATTAAATGTAATTGCAAGTACATGATAAAGTGTTACACAATCATAGTTGTAGCACGCACATAGTCACATAACTCGATACAATTCAAACTCAGGAAGCAAAATTTCAGGCCAAACGGATGTAATGCGCACAAATTCCTATGTCGTACGACCTAGACTGACACGATACGACTCCAGAGCACCGGTTCTAAACCTGGTAGCTCTGATACCAATTAAGATGTAGCACCCCAAGCGGTGGGGCACCACACCCCGCATTATGACCCGACACATATACGAAATGGGAAGTCCACACACGCACCAAGTCATAGCGAACGGGTGACGAAACAAAAACACACGCACTAGCTAGGCGGTACCTAACCCTGTACAAATGCAAAGATGCAAAACATGACAGTAGAAGCAATGCAAAAAGCCAACTTTCAAAAACTTTCATACATTAAACATACAGTGCAATAGAGATATCAAAATCAACTACACGGGTTCAACTAATTCAACAAACCTGTCCTATCCTGTCCCGAATAATCATATAATCAAAACGGGTTCATCTAACCCGAGCACCTGTCCTAACCTGTCCCGAATTTTAAACATCAAAATAATAAATACGAACCTGCACATAACATGGCTTATACAAAACTTACAAACGAAAATCGAAATAAAACACTCAACAACCTCAGGTAGACCAACGCAGACTCAACTAACACTAACAACCGCCTAGCACGAACTCCACCGACTTCCAAAGCAAACCTGCACACTAAAAACATAAAGGGGGAGGGGCCAGTCCAAAGACTGAGCGAGGGGTTAACACAAGCACGCTATACATATATACAGAGCATAGCACGTAGAAGAAGCAAGGTTCGTGAACCCGGGGTTAGTTTTTGCACGCCAAAACATTTTCCCATGATAGAATACATATAGGGAGGCTTAAAACCAAACAAACAAATCTTAACTCCAACGTATCTTAAAGTATAACTCAGATTCATGTAGACTTAGCACACATATCGGAACATAACTTATTAGGTTAATGGCAAAACCCATTTTATCTTGATTTAAGAATCTAGCCCCGTTTCCCCAACTTATGATAGACAAACGTAAAGCTCGGCGGGTATGAGCACATAACCATCCAACTCCTTCATAACTCACAAAGACTTAAACACACGAAATCATAACACATACCTCCACTTACACCGGTTGATGGGTGGGTTGTGCATACCCAAACCATCCACATATATACTTCAGGGTAGAGAGTTTCGCGACACTCAGTTCTTCAGGACTCCGTCCCCCACTTCCCTCCGAGTGCATTTCGGGTTGATCCTATGAGTGGAGAAGTGTCCTCGGGTTGCAACCGGTGACCCCGATGGTCGTCCCGAGTCTCCCGAACCACACAACTCCGGGGCCCAAACTTACACTTACACTTATCACGAAAATCGGAAGCTTAAACCCGCTGACTCACACTTATACAAAGCACATGCATATCGTACTTATCATATCGTACGTACATATCAAGCCGACCTCAAAATCATAACGAAATCAAAGCTAAACGTACATAGACTTATACATAGCTTCATACTTTCAAACTTATAACAAGGCCAACAAAATATGTATCTTACACATATCTACATATACATAAAGGCTTATAAGTCGAATGCATTCGAAAACCGGCACATTTCATTATGGTATAACTACATCCTAACCTCACCTGGAACCAAACACAGCAGAAGACACAACAAATAGTTCACCCCGAAACCTGCACGACCCACTTGTCACCACCCTGGGTGCACCTGATCCACTGAACACATAAAACAGGCCACAAAACTCAGACTCAGACAGACAACCAAAGAGGGATGCACGGCAAATGAAATCACATAAGCAGGATTCAAATTCATATTAATTTCAAGCAAAACAAAACATTAAGGCATGTCCATGCGCACAATTAATGCAATTAAGGGAACTTGAAAGGCAATGGAATTCACATTATTTCATATCAATTCATATATTGCACATTTACGAAGCAATCAAATCAAATTCACATATAACATTTCATAAGTTTACACGTATTACAAAGCCAAATAAATCATATAATAACATGCTACAAATTCTATTTAAAGATCACGAAGTTACATATCAAACTCCAATTGAATAATAGAAGTACAAACGAAGAATATTAAGTTATTCAATTATGCAAAGTTTCATATAATTTTGTAATGCATAACGAATTCATAAGTTTCATATTAGATTAAATTCCAATTTACGTGATTAAACCTTAATTCAAAGTTTCAAGGTTAGACATACTAACTTGTTATAACGAAATTATAATTAACATATTTGTTTATCAAGTAGCAAGGATTAATTAGTTCAATCCATACCAATTTGCATACTTATGAAAAATTACATAAGTATCCCCTCTAAGTTAAACAAATAGCACAAATTTAACATATCGGGACTCACATTGAAAATCAAAACATGTCACATTTCATATAAAAGCACATAGTACAATAACAACCAAATCACATAACAGCATACCTCGAATTTTATATAAATCTCACGAGGTTACTTATCAAATTCCAACCATACTAAGTTCATATAATTCATAAATGGCATACCCAATTCATATATCACATAACAGATTCAATTTAACATACTTTACTTAATTTAAATCAAGCAAATTCATAACGTTTCCAAAATTACACATACACCCCTTCAAGTTAGCCAATTAACTCAATTAGACAAAAAAAGGGGATTCCAATTGCAAATCAAAGCTTCCACATATATCATAATTCATTTCATACATGATTTCCTATACATAGGAATTCATATAGATCGACAAATCAAGCAATTAACAATTTATTGCAATTAAGACAATTAATTTCAAATATTCAAATTACACAAAATAAATCATAATAAATCAACCGGACATCTGATTGACGAACGGAAAGTGGCGTTGAACTCACCACAACGAGAAGAACATTCTGACCGGACGCCGCCGGAATGCCACCACTGTAGCTGCCGAAATTTGGTCGGACCGCCGCCGGGCAGCCGTCGAAGGTAGCCGGAAAAATGTCAAAAAATCAATCCTAAATGAAGTCTTCGTGCCCGTTCCAAATCCTTGATCAATTTCTGGAAATTCCAAGTCAATCTCCTCCAATTTGAGATCTAAGAACACGAAAACCCTCAAATCTTCAAAATCCAATTACTTCCAAACCGGTGAATGAAAATGAGATCCGAAGGAGGGATCGGCTTACCCATGACGAGCTCTTCGAAAGCCCCAAACTATTTGCCGGGAAAAATCCCCGGAGATAGTCCCGCCGTAGTGCCGCCACTGTGCCGCCATGATCATCCGCCAATTGGCCAAATCTAGAGTCACGTGATCAAAGGCTAGTAGTTCTCGCCGTTCCGAACAACTTTCGTGAAGGGCCCGAGGCCTAAAGATCGACGGAAAAGGTGCCCGTTGGCCGTCGAAGTTTCTGCCGCCACTCCCATTGCCGGAACCACCACCTACTGCCAAAATTGGATAAAATCGATGTCGAAAATGGACTCAGGGGGTCGGAAAACGGTAGGAAACACCAACCTTGGTCGGAAAAAGCTGCCGGAAGGCGGCGAAACCCGCCGCTACAGTAACGCGCCGCCGCGAGCTTCAGGCGGTGCATACGGCTCCGTCGCGGCCCGGATGGCCGCGCCGCCAATGTCCACAGGTACGCCGGGAGTCCTTCTAAATGAGTCTGGGGCGCGTGCTTCAAGAAGAGGGCCGGAAACCACCGCGAACGGCCGGCAAAGTGGTGGCTCCGCCACCCTCCACTTGCGCGACTGAAATCCGGTGATAACTCTGCCGACGATCGCCGATTAATCGAGATCTTGGTACGGTTGTGACCGCGTCGTCGAGCTCTCCGAAATGGACTATTGGTTCGTCGAAATCCGTCGAGAAACGAGAAAGTTGGAGTTATGTGTGAAAACACACAGTGAGTGTATGTGAGGATCGTGTATCACGGGAGAGGGTGGAGAGAGAGAGCTGCTGATGTTCTGTCATGTTAAACGAGGATCCAGGTGTTTTATCCCGGGTACTCGCGCGCAAAACGAATTGGAGGAAAGGCTAACGACGTCAGAATTGGGCAAACTTAGAGTCTACGGACTCGTTTCGACGCCTCGAACGCGTTGAAGGGGACAAAATGGTCAAAATCTCTATAAAACGAGCAGTGACCGAAAAACCCCTAAAAATAGAAAATTACAAAGGGGCCCCTAAACTCTAAAAGAGTTTAAAATAGGGCCACGCACAATAGAAAATCACATAATTAAGCACATAACAAGGTTGAAATATGGCGTACCTTATAAATCGGACGAGCGGGATGTTAGATAAAGTGACATGGAACCTCAAGTCTAAGGATCAATTAATCACATCAATGACTTGTGAGATATTTCCTAATCTGGAAGTTTCCATTTCCTGAAATAGAAACTTCCTTTCCCATTTAGGAATCTTCTCACACGGGGCACCTCAGTGAACTTACTTATGAAAGTAAGCACCCTCATGTATCACGCACGTATCAACTATACACTTTGCACCTCCATGAAACAAGGTGGTCCTTCTTAAGGGCGTGATACTACAAGCAAGCCTTAAAGGAGTCAGGTTGACACTCCCACTGTCTGTAGGACTCATCATCTTGGAGTATTTTACTAATCATGACTTATGTGATATAGGGCTCGTTTCACGTACCATTTCGCCTAAATGTTGAGTCCTATAAGTCATATTGATTAGGGGAGTTCTACTATATGCGCACATAATGGAAACACACAAAAACATGTATTGCCATATAAAGAAGTGTTTGCCAATGATATTAATCAGTCGTATATTATTAAAAGATTGACTGTGATATTAGGAAATCCCCAAAACGGATTATGACTAATCGGCTCTCTAGGGCACTTTTCCAACAGAGGGTCACACATAACAACCCGGTCACGTGGGTTAAGGCTTGAAATCAATTAAACAGTTGATCGGACCAATGGAAGATTGGTGGGGTCCACACATGTGGGACACGTGTCACTAGGGTTGTGTGTTAGTGTTAATTAAATAATTAATTTGATTAATTATTTAACTGACTTTAATTTAATTATGAATTAATATTAAAGTTCTAATTTGGAGAAATAAAGTCTAATAAATAATTAATTGAGAATTAATTAATTAGTAGCTTCAAGTTATTTATTATTAAAGAAATAAAGTAAAATGAAATATCTAAGAGAGTTAGATATTATTCTTGCTTGACAAGTTGATCAAAAGGAGACTTTTAGTCAAAGAGTCTTTCTCTCCAAGCAAGAAATGTGTATGAAAGAAGAAGAAGAAGTGTGTATATATGTATGTATATGTGATATATCGTGAATGAGGAGAGGAAGAAAAGGGGAAATTGCAACTTGGTCCTTAATAAATTTGAATGAATGAAATCAAGTATCAAAGATATGAATGTGAAAATTAAGTCATTCTCAAAATATCAATTAAGTTCAACAATTTTATAAAGTTTCAATTAAGGACGAATAGGCATAGAATTCTCACAATTAAAATTAATTTAAACACTTAATCATGCTCGGGGAAATAAATATACAATTCACGTAATAAATTTCACAAAGACTAGAAAATTTTTATCATATAATTGCAAGTATTCAAGTCAAGAGAATTAAAATAAAGCAATTAGGTAGAAAAAGGAATCAAATAAATCCTAAATCTAAAAACTCACACGCGTGGCGTGCGTACCTGTAGGGCCGAGAAATCGGGGTGTCACAACTTGAAAGTAATTTCAAGGGATAAAATTCTTTTAATGTAATGATATAAGAAGATGTAAGTTTTCAAAGCACTTTCATGAACGCTATCACATGGGCGCACACATGATATGGATGGTTCATATTACTTTTATAAAATAGGATATGGGTAAAGTTAACTTTTCTAAATATAAACCTTCATTTATGAAACAGAATTTGCCCACAAGCTAGGCTTCTCCATGTAACATCCCGCTCGTCCGGCCATATAGGTACTCCGTTACGGGAGAGCTATGCGCGCATTTAAATTATTTAATTATGCGAATTACGTGCTTATTATATTGTTTATGTAATATATTTGAATTATATGAATTTATATTTGATTTACACTTGAACCCTTGTGTGCTATATTTGAATGTTTTTGCCTCTTTACTTAGTTCTTGATCCGTTTGAACTCGTTTTCGTTTCTGATTTTTTTCGTGATTATGTGATATGTATGAATCATACATGTTATGAACGTGTTTATATGCTCGTTGCATGATTTTGAGTTTGTTGGATACGGTTTTTGAACCGTTTTATTTGTTAGGGACACGAGGGCCTAACTTGGTTTGGCGCACCTTGTGTTTCGAAAGGCGTAACTTGAGCTCGGGAATTCGGATTCGAATTCTAGAAGTGGCGTTGGACTTGTAACAAAGAATTGAAGCTCAAAAACCTTTGTATTTTTCTAAGCCCGTTTGAACCCCCGTATTTCGGCCGAACCGAGCCTCACGCGCAGATTTGCCACACATTATGGTTTTGGCCATAATTTTTTCATTTCTTATCCAAATGGACCCATTCTTGGACCCACATGACCCCTCAATCATTTATTTCAGCCCCCACACCCAGAAAGAGATGAGAGAGAGCAGAGAAAGGAGAAAGAAGAAGAGAAGAGAAAAAACCCTTCACCCGTTGGCCTTTTTTGAACTCAAGAGACTTTCAATCTTCACCATTTTTTGAAGGTAAGTATATTTTTGAATTCTCCATCCTCTTATGCATCTTTTCATCCTAGGTTCTTTGATTTTCATCCATGTTTAAGTACGCTAGGAAGAAGATGATGAATAGTCAGGTTGAAGAACAATTTTTGAATCCATACTTTTCACTTGATTTCCTTGAGATTTGTTGCTTGATTTGTGATTATATGAACTGCCTTGACTTGATTCCATGCCTTAATTTCATGCGCCATGAGTGTACAATGATCCTGTTGGGAAAACGAAACAGAACCATACAGAAATTTAAATTTTTTTCCAATAAGACAGAATCGAATCTTGCAATTCCTATTCCCAAATTCGTAGAGATCAAGAAACTCACTTAGATAGTTGCTTTCTTGAAACGTTCTAGCTGCCCAAGAACGCTCTTCACGTGGCTTGTCCCCAAAAGCTTCTTCGAATCTTTCAAGACTTCACGATAGTAGCCCTCTAGAAAATTAGTCCACCAACCTCGACCTCGATCCGAATAGGGAGGATGCTAGTTCTATATTCGGTGTTTAGGCTCTAGGGTTTTGTTTATAATATTGGAGAAGGAGAATTTTTCTATCACCCTCAATGTGGTTCGAACCCCACTTATTTATAGCATAAGGGGTTCAAACCCCTTTACCTTGTTGGATAAGAATTCCAAAACCCTTTTGGTAAGGGATTTCTTGCTTGGAGAGAAAGACTCTTTGACTAAAAGTCTCCGACGGGGTCTTACTCGAATCAAGACAAGAAAAATGTTGGATTGCAAGGTATATGGAATGAAAGGGAAAGGAAAATAAGGAGGCCTGGAAAGTAGAACTGGAGCTTGGAATGAAGGAAGTAGGTTGTCGTCCCTACCAAACACTTCAAAGTGAATGTGAGTAAGATCACCAAACACCTTTAATAGCGAGGACCATTTATACCAAGGAAGCTAGTTAAAAAAGTGAGAATCTTCAATTCAAGAAGCAATGTAACGAGTTCAACGGTTAGAGATAGGAATTCTTAAGGGGGAGAGCTTGACCGGGAAATAACTTAAATTCATGGTTGCGCTCGAATGGATCACTCCTAGTGAGAACCTTGGAAATGCAAGAGTCAACAAGTAACTAGATTCTATGCCAGTGGCAAGAGATGAAATGGAAGGTTTAGCGTTCAAGGGAATTTCAAGATCGAAGTGAATGAAGATTTGAAAATAATTTTAGAAGAGATAAGTACTTAGAAAGATAAAGATACGAATTCAAGGAATGCTTGGGATTTGAAACTATAAGACAGGGTAACAGATTGATCGTTGGTAACTTTGGTTGGAGAATCAGCCTCGCTAATTTCTTACTATGGGATTTACAAACTAAATCTACAAGGTTGAAAAGATTGTTTACGACATAACGTACCTCATGCGTTGGAGACGATAGGACAGTGAAGGAATTACAAGAATTGGTAAAGAGGGTATTGAATAACAAATGTTGCTCCGATCATCATAATCCACGTTGATGAAGTGAGAGTCAATTCAACGAGAGATAGAAGTGGAAAATCTAGAAGAGATCACAACATGAGCAAGAGAAGTTGCCAATTTTTCAATCATTTCTCCGTGATGAACCAGGGATGAATCTAAGACTTGAAGGCTAGGATTCGAGCATTAAAGATTAGCTCAAGCATCCAAGGAGGTTGAGTATAATTCGTGGAGAATGATGAATTAATTAGGTTAAGATCAAGTGCATACTAAAAATCTAGAGTTTCAGACCGCGTTGTTTAGAAAGTATAAAGGAAAAGATTATGGAAAGGAGACTGAGTGGTCGTTGAAGTAATGAACATACCGGGGATTTCAATACATGACACAAACGGTAGAGGAATCTCCAAGAGCAAATCAGGTGATTTAATCGGAGCACTACAATGGAAGATTCCTGAACAATGGTGAACGGTACATCAGGCGTCCATGGCATATACATACATGCAACTTTCAATCGAATAATCTTATAATGTTAAGTGCTTTGATTGCTTGTTGTATTAACTGCTTTTATGTGATTGATACTTGATGTATTTGATTTACCCTACTTGTTTCTTGTGCGGTTGTTGTGTGATTGTTTATTTGAGTGTTGCTTTGAGAGCTTGAGAGTTTCTCTTTCTTTGTGTTTGAGAGACGGGGTTCTCTCATTGTCTGTTCGAGAGACGGGGTTCTCTCTTTGTTTGTTTGAGAGGCGGGGTTCTCTCTTTTTGTTGCACTACTTGCTTTGTTTGATAGAATTCCGAGAGTTTAGGCTTCGGTGCGTTAAGGGTCGTGACTTAACAACAACTGAAGACCCCTTGTGGCTTGAAGACCTTTTCCGAACTAATTCCTGACGAGGAGTTGCTAACCCGCGTGGGATGAACACGGGAGAGCTGCTTAAGAGTCCAGAACTCGAGGCAGTGGACCTGGGGACCAGGTCCACTTAAGGGGGAGAGGTTGTGACATCCCCGGTATAATTCGTGGAGAATGATGAATTAATTAGGTTAAGATCAAGTGCATACTAAAAATCTAGAGTTTCAGACCGCGTTGTTTAGAAAGTATAAAGGAAAAGATTATGGAAAGGAGACTGAGTGGTCGTTGAAGTAATGAACATACCGGGGATTTCAATACATGACACAAACGGTAGAGGAATCTCCAAGAGCAAATCAGGTGATTTAATCGGAGCACTACAATGGAAGATTCCTGAACAATGGTGAACGGTACATCAGGCGTCCATGGCATATACATACATGCAACTTTCAATCGAATAATCTTATAATGTTAAGTGCTTTGATTGCTTGTTGTATTAACTGCTTTTATGTGATTGATACTTGATGTATTTGATTTACCCTACTTGTTTCTTGTGCGGTTGTTGTGTGATTGTTTATTTGAGTGTTGCTTTGAGAGCTTGAGAGTTTCTCTTTCTTTGTGTTTGAGAGACGGGGTTCTCTCATTGTCTGTTCGAGAGACGGGGTTCTCTCTTTGTTTGTTTGAGAGGCGGGGTTCTCTCTTTTTGTTGCACTACTTGCTTTGTTTGATAGAATTCCGAGAGTTTAGGCTTCGGTGCGTTAAGGGTCGTGACTTAACAACAACTGAAGACCCCTTGTGGCTTGAAGACCTTTTCCGAACTAATTCCTGACGAGGAGTTGCTAACCCGCGTGGGATGAACACGGGAGAGCTGCTTAAGAGTCCAGAACTCGAGGCAGTGGACCTGGGGACCAGGTCCACTTAAGGGGGAGAGGTTGTGACACCCCGATTTCTCGGCCGTACGCACGCCATGCGTGTGAGTTTTTAGATTTAGGATTTATTTGATTCCTTTTTCTACCTAATTGCGTTATTTTAATTCTCTTGACTGGAATACTTGCAGTTATATGATAAAAAATTTCTAGTCTTTGTGAAATTTATTACGTGAATTGTATATTTATTTCACCGAGCATGATTAAGTGTTTAAATTAATTTTAATTGTGAGAATTCTATGCCTATTCGTCCTTAATTGAAACTTTATAAAATTGTTGAACTTAATTGATATTTTGAGAATGACTTAATTTTCACATTCATATATTTGATACTTGATTTCATTCATTCAAATTTATTAAGGACCAAGTTGCAATTTCCCCTTTTCTTCCTCTCCTCATTCACGATATATCACATATACATACATATATACACACTTCTTCTTCTTCTTTCATACACAAGACAAAACAAGAACCCTTCCATTCTCTTCTCTACCAATCCTGATCCACCAAGGAAGCAAGGAGGCCAATACTTTCTTCTCTTTTCAACAAATTCAAGCATCTTACCATCATCTCCTCATCTTCTCCATCTCTTCACTCATTCAAGGTAAGATCATACATTTGTATTTGATGGATTCTTGAGCTATGTTAGGGCTTTAGGATTCTTTGCATCCCATGACATTATATGAAGCTTATATGATGATCTTGAGTTGATTCATATGTGTCTAGCATGATTTATGTGAAGCTTAAGCCATGTGTGATCATTTCTCTTTAAGGGTTTCATATGGAGATCTTGATGAATTAATGTATGATATCTTGGTTCTTTTGATGTCTAATTGAGATATATGGTAGGATATGTGTTTATGAACTTATGCCTTCAATTTGGTTGCATTTGGTTGAGCTTTGGAGTGGTTTTTGCCCCTTTTCTTCCCTCCACGCACAAACCCCCTATTTTGCTTCTTTTTCTCACCCAGAAGGAATACCCGGGCGGTTACTTTTTTGTACTGAAAAGTACCCGGGCGGGTAGTTTAATCCAGAGAGTTTCTGCACTCTTTTTCCCCAGCCAGGTAGATTTTCCCTTGTATTTTCCCCGGACGGGTACTCCCTCATCCGAACTCCGATTGACCTGATTGTTGAACCTTTGGAAACCTCTTGAAGTTTAGAAAAACATCCAATTGGAATCATCTCAATATCTTTTGTCATTTGTGAGATATAATCAATTCTTTTTGGTGTCGCCACTTCGCCCGAAATCTACTTTAATCCAAGTTTAAACTTACGCCATTTTCTCCTCACTTTGAACAAAATTTTGTGCCATATATCATTTTAAAGGTATACGTGTCTAGTTTCATTCCCAATAAACAAAACCCAAATCCAATTTATAGACCTCAAGATATTTCCATTTTCCGACAGCTTGTGCATCCCCGAAAACTGTCAGCTTTTCCTAAACTTCGCCAAAACCGTTCTTCTTGCATTCCTTTCACCCCTTTGGCTCCCGTATGTGACTTATATGAATTATATGCTTACTTAGTTGGTATTTATGCTCTTATGTGACACTCATTGATCTTTACTTTCCCAAACTTGATTGTGTGAACTCGTGCTTCATATATGAATTGAATTCGTCTGAGCAATTGAGCATATGAACACGATCACACCATTCCATGAAATTCTTATGCTTTATTCATATTGAAACACGTCATGACAAGTTTTATCACTTCTTAAACATTCTTTCCGTGCGTCCTACTTGGTTCCATTTTGAGTCGTGTCTCACAAGTACATTGTATCCTCTTTCTTATTCAGTGATCTCCTCGGTGGAGATGTTGGGATTCGTGGTCTCTCTCTCTAGGTCTTTTCTGCACATGGAGGTGAGGGTTTTCTTTATAAACGACCTATAGCCTTGCATGAATTAAAAGTATGCCAAATGGTTTTCATATTACAGTTAACCATATCTTTTATACCGGCTATGTACCGGAAATGATTTATAAACTGCATAGTGTTAATCCTAGCCTGTTTTGCGAGATATTCCTGATTGCCCCCGGCTTTCCTAGCGCTGGGCTAGCCGGTGTGGATCTTGTACCTGTTCCTGGGGCCCAGGGGCTTGTGTATTGAGGGAACCGGGGAGGCATCGGGCCGACGGTGAACTCTTGCACAGGTCCCATCCTGTTGGACTACCCGGATACCCACCAGGAGGTTTGGTGGGAGATGGGGCTCCGATCTGAGGGAGTCATGAACCCGAAGATCACCCTGATGCGCGGATGTGGAGGTTAGCTACCGGCCACATTGCACCCGGAGAAAGGAGATTAATTTGTACTTGTTTTTCCCGCCTGATAATTAATTATAACTCATGTTTCCTGCTTGTTTCCTGATTACATGCTTATACTTGTCATTAATAAGTGAAAAATGGAGTCCAGGATGGATTAAATACCCGTTCTCGTCGGGTCCCCCTAAAATGTTAAGCATAGATATCCGTAACCTCTGGTATGTCTCAATCCCTGTTCAGCATCAGAACTCGTGGATTGTAAAGGTAAAGTGGGCATCAACAGAGGCGTACGGATATCGACACATGCGTATTATATCTCGTTTACCTGACTTGCATGCCCTGACATAATTCCACCCAAACGTATTGATTTACTCCTGATTCCTGTCTCCTGTTTATTCAATACTAAAACGTATAGTGGAATTATGCCTGCCTGATTACCTTATTATATATATATATGCGTGTGTACCCCCTTCACTCAGTCAGTTGGCTGACCCCTCCCACTCGTTGTTTTTAGTCATGTCTTGCAGGTTCTGTGGTCGTTAGGCGGGAGTCTTTTGAGGTTCTTGTTCGAGTCCTGGTCTAGCTCGTACTACATTGTCCTGCATTCACATTTCCTACTTTATTTTAGGCCTTGTCGGCCAATGTATTCTACTTTTGCTTTATCGAATTCGGGACAGGTTAGGACAGGTTGTATTTTCTTTAGTTGAACCCGTTTTACTTTCCTGCTTGTATTGTTTTATGTATTGGTTGTGAATACATGACTGCCTTATTCCTGCTGCTCTGTTCCTATTAATTTGTTGGTAGGGTCTAGTCCCGCCTACCACAGGGTTGTTTTTTTTTTATTTCTATCTCCGTTCGCTATGAGCTTAGTTCATGTATGGACTTTCCATTTCATGGGTGGACGGGGCTCATAGTGCGGGGGATGTGGTGCCCTCCGTCTAGGGTGTCACACAAGTTCTTCGTTAAGGCTTTGCGTTAAAGGTTCTGAACTTCACTTCAAGTTCGCTATCACTTTAAGTATTTTCTTTGAAGTATTCCCTCACTTAGGCCATTTGACTAATACCTCTCCCTTTTTCTTGTCTTATGGTTTCAGGTCTTGCAGCCGCAGTCTAGAGGTATCTTGAAGATCTAGATTATCATTTTCTTTCTGCCAGGACTTTAAGTATTAATCTATTTTGTGTCCTGCATATAGGGGTGGGCGTTTCGGATCGGGTTTCGGATACCCGATCCGACTCGATTGGGTAAAACCCGATCGGTTCGGGTTTTTTGTAAAAAATCGGATATCGGGTCGGGTACCCGATACCCGATATATTATGTCGATTCGGGTTCAGGTAGTATTTCACTACCCGAAATATCCGATCGGGTACCCGATTAACCCGATTTTTTTTTTAATATACATTTATATATATATTATATATATATATATATATATATTGATACATTTATTATATTATATATATATACTGATGTTATATACAATTATACATAATACATTTTAACTCATAAATGCATTGTAAAAGTGTTTAACATTTTTATAATTATTGTAACGTTTTTTCATTTTTGTTTCTTAAATCTCAAATCAAATATAAGACATATACTGTAAACTAAAGTCACATACATACATCTCGCAAATCGCAATTGCCAGCCAGAAAGAAAGAACAGAAACTCAACACTTTCACTTTCTACACTCTCAGTCTCTCACTCCGCTGAACCTGCTGCCGCTCCGCTGCGACGCTGCTCAACTCCGTCATCCGCCATCTTCAACTGCCGGTGGCAAATGGAGCCTCCTCCATCATCTGCATCAGCCTCTCTCAAGGTAAGTTCTAATTAATCTTGTAGGGTTTAATTTATCTTCTCGAATTCTTCTTTCATTTTCTCTAATTTGTGTTTAATTTCTGAAATGGGGTTCAAATTTAGTTTCTTGATAATCTTTATTGTAGATTTTGACATAACATTGACAGATTCTAGGTTTTACTTTGAAATTTTAAAATTTTATTTTATTTTCTCGAATTCTTGTTTAATTTATGAAAATGGAGAATGAATTTAATTTCTTGGTAATGATTATTGTAGATGTCTAACAGTGGAAGTGCACCAAATTCGTCACAAGGTGAGAATGCCTCGGGCTCTCAAACCAATCGGATTGGCTCTCAATCTCCCCATGGTGAAGAGGTCAGTAATGTTAATGTCGATAATGAAGTTCAAGATTATATTGAGCATATGGATTGTGATTTCGATGATGATGCTGCCGGTAGTAAGAAAAACAAAAGAAGTAGAAAAGATATGCCATCTAGGTCGAAGTATTGGGAGTATTTTGTCAAGTTTTATTGTGAAAAAGATAAGGTGCAAAAGGCTAGATGCATATATTGTCAAAGAGAGATTAAGGCCGACCCAAGATTACATAGCACGGGGCCCCTAAGAAATCATTTTGATTAATGCAAAAAGAAACCTCATGAAGTAATGACCAATCAAACTAGAATTTCACTTCAACCGGTTAAGATAGGCGAAAAAGAGGGAAATGTTGTTTCTTGGAGATTTGATCAAGCTGAAACTCGTGAGGCTATGTGTTATTGGTTGATTGTGTATGAGCTTGCATTCAAGACTATGGAAAATCCGGGGTTTAAACACTTCATGTCGGTTGCATGTCCTATGTTTGTGATTTCATCAAGAAAGACCATAACCAAAGACATATATAACATGTATGTAAGTGAACGTGCAAAATTGAAGTTATTAATTAAGAATTATTCACAAACCGTTTGCTTAACAACGGATACATGGACTTCAATTCAAAAGGTCAATTATATGTGTCTTATGGTTCACTTTATTGATGATGGTTGGAATTTGCAAAAAAGAATTCTAAACTTTTGCCCAATTTTGGGACATAAAAGTGAGGAGGTTGGTAAAGGGGTTGAGAAATGCTTGCTTGATTAGGGAATTGATAGAATTTACACGGTTACGGTTGATAATGCTTCGTCGAATGATGGTGCAATTGTGTACTTACAAAAGAAGTTTGATAATTGGGGCACTAGTATCTCGGGGGGAAAATATTTACACATGCGGTGTATAACACATATTATCAATCTTATTGTTCAAGATGGATTGAAAAACAAACAAGAACATGAGGCTATTTGTCGTATTAGAGGTGCTATAAGGCATATTAGGAACTCCCCGGCTAGGTACAAAAAGTTTCAAGAGTGTGTGGAAATGGAAAAGCTAGAAACCAAAAAGTTGTTATCTCTTGATGTGCCTACAAGATGGAATTCTACATATTTGATGTTGGAGTCGGCGATATGTGTTAGGAGAGCTTTTGACTCTTACATGGACATGGATCTTGGATATTTTAATGATTTGGATAAAGAGGATTGTTTTCCATTGAATGATGACTGGGAAAGGGCCGAATTATTGTGCAAGTTTTTGGCTCATTTTTATAGACTTACCTTGTGTGTCTCCGATTCTTTGTATGTCATGGCCAACACGGTTTTTCATGAGATAAGCGAGATAGATTTACTTTTGAGGGAATGGTCCTCAAGTGAAATTCCGGAATTGCAAGCAATGTCTACTAGAATGAAAGCGAAATTTGATAAGTATTGGGGTGCAATTGAGAAAATGAATCTACTACTATAATTTGGGGTGGTCCTTGATCCACGATATAAAATGGAGTTTCTTGATTTGTCTTTTGAGGAAATGTATGATGACATTTCCAAGAGTGGGATTATGAAAGAAACGGTGAGTCGAGGAATGCAAGAGTTATTTGAGCATTACAAATCAAAGTATGGATGTCCAACGAGCCCAACTTCATCAGATTCATCAAATTCATCGGAATCCTCAACAATTTCTTATTCCGATTCATTTGATTCTAGAGCAATTTTGAAAGAGAAATTTAAGAAAAAGAAAAATGGAGAAGCTAGTAATCATGTAAAGTCGGAGTTGGAGAAATATTTAAGTGAGGTACAAGAGGATGATGTATGAGAACATTTTGATATTTTGAAATGGTGGAAGATGAATTCTCCTAGGTTTCCTATTCTTTCCAAGATGGCACATGACGTTTTGGCCGTTCTCGGCTCCACGGTTGCTTCGGAGTCGGCATTTAGTACTGGTGGATGAATACTTGATGCATTTAGGAGTTCTTTATCTCCTAGAATTGTTCAAGCTCTAGTCTGTACTTAAGATTGGCTCCTTGCGGATTCGAGACCAATTAATTTGGAGGAAGACTTGTGTGAGATTGAATCCATTGAGAAAGGTAAATGTTCTTGTTTTACTCTTCAAGTATTTCACATATTATGTTTCAATTCAATATGTAACTAATAACTTATAACTACTTTTTATTCTATTCTATTTTTTTTTTTTTTTTGTCTTTTGTAGAATTGGTGAAAATGGGCATTGATTCTACTATTGTTGATGTTTGAGAAGCTCGAAGATGTTTGAGAAAGTTTGATGCTTGATGTTGAAGAATTGATCGTTGTTTCCAACTTCCATGCTTGAGTTAACTTTCAAACATTGAAGTCTGATGCTTGTATTAGTGTCATGGTTGCTGCTTCTGTCATAAATTTTAATGCTACTATGAATTGTGAAATTTAATGTTTGAACTTATGTAATGTGCTACTTTGAAATTATGTAATGTGCTTATGTGCTACTAAGTACTACCCACTGTTAGTCCATGCAATGTTCCAATTTAATGCTACTGACCTACTGTGAAGTTTCATGTTTGACGCTATTAAAATTCAAAAGGTCCGTGTAATTATAATGTGCTAGTGCTACTGTAAGTAATTATAATATTAGTTTGTTTTTTTTTGAAAGGAATTATGTTAGTTTGTTTAATTGTCAGTGAGTTTTGTGCAATTAATTTAACAGGTTAATATTACTTAAAAAAAAGTAAATTAGTCGGATACCTGAACCCGACCCGACCGGGTACCCCAAAAAATTCGGATACCCGATTGTCTGGTACCCGACCCTAATCGGTTCGGATTCGGGTAGCAAAAAATGCTACCCGACATTTCGGGTACCCAACCCGAACCCGTAAAAACCCAACCCGTGCCCACCCCTACCTGCATATGTTATATGGCTGCATGACTTTATATTTCTGAACAATTGAGTATCTTTGTAATACTCTTTCTGCTACTCTTCTACCGATACCTTGAACTCTGTTATTTAGGTATCGATATGTGAATATGATATATGTTTGACATGCCAAGTCTCTCTTGCTTATCGGTATGTTCTTCATTGTTGAATATGCCCCCAGGGACACGTTTTGAAAAGTTTTAAATTACTCTGTTTTTCCGCTGCATTGCCACATCGTTACATATGTATTGTTCTGGTGATCCACACCTGTAGCATCGCCCCAATCTTTTCCAACAATTCTCGTGGGTGTGAGAATTTCTCCTGCAATGAGCACATGGTGGTTGCTCTGTTGATGGAGGTTCTTTCGCTTTTGTTTTCCCCTTCGACCCCGCTTGAGAGTCCTCTCGGTTTCATTTTGTTCCCGGTCCCGAACTACTTCCCGAATCAATTTTCCTCACCATACTCTTGAGGTCCTTCCTAATCCCCTCCAAGATTTGAGTTAGCATCTTGGATTCCTTCGATTCCTTTTTGTTATTGTGGGGGGCAATGTATCAATCTTGTGGTCAGAAGCACCACACCGAAAACAAGTTCCCAACTGCTTTCTACAAGTCTCGTAGGTGTGGCTTGGTCCTCCACATTGAGTGCATGAACCTTGCTCTTCGAAAAACGATGCGCTTGGTAAGAAAAAAAAGGTCATTTCCAATAAATCGAGCCGTCTTGCCCTGCATTTTGGGTGATCGGTTAGCAACATGGTAGTTTGGGGGCTATGAAGAGCCTTTGCCTTGAATCGATACTAGATTTGACTTAGGAGCCATGGTGGTTGAGGTGAGTAATTGATTGTTATAAGGGATTAACCAACAATACACAAACTAGGCAAAAATACAATGCATGCAGTTAGTGAATGATAATGGCACATATTTAAGGTAACAAGCTCAATTGAAGTGTGCAACTGCAACAATTAATGAAAGAAAGCGAGATTTAAAACAATTAATTTCAATAAATCTCACATAGCTTAATGCGATGCACACGTTAGCATGTTATTCCTAAGCCTTTCGACCTACACTTGACACAACACAACACTAGAACTCCGGTTTTGCAACCTGGCTCTATCACCACTTTAGGATATAGCGCCCGAAGCGGCGAGCCACCACATCCCCCTCACCTATACCCAAATGCACTTATGAAATAGAAGTTCATACATGAGTCCAAGACTAAGCGAACGAGGACCTACGCACACCCTATGTCAGGCTGAGCTATAACGGGACAAGAGCGCGCAAATACAACCAAGTGAAGAGGTAGCAACCATATAAAAATTCAAAACATAAACAACAATTGATAGTTTCAACTAACATAGATACCTAATCTCGAAAATCACAATGAAACATAAAACAAACGGGTTCAACTATTCCCAGAAGCCTCTTATTCAAAACATATACATAGGTACGAACATATGCGAAATGAAATGCAACTCGATCTAGACATCTGGAGAAATCCGATCGACTCACTTCACTGCCTAGCTCGAACCAACACCTGCAAACTAGAAAGTTAAAAGGAGAGGGTCAGTCAACCGACTGAGTGAAGGGGCTAACGCACCGAGGTTATTGTCAATTACCCCTCTTCTTCTTCGTGGTTATTGGTATCTTCGACGTCTATGATCTCTCCTTGAAGAGGAATTTGATACAGCCTCATCAAAGTCATCCTCTTCATCATCAAGTCCATCACGAGGATTGATACCAATATCGGTTGGTCGTCGGTTTGGTCTCCTAGCCGGGAGAGCATTTTGTTACAATTGAGTCACACGTTCATCATTTTGCTCCAATCGATCCCGGATCTCACCAAATTATACGTTCAACCTATCAAATTGTTGTTGCATTGCACAGAGGTCAATTGGAGGCTGTTCATTTCGTTCTTCCGTCATGTTTTAAACCTGTACAAAAAATCGTTAGTAAAATTACCTCACAACACTCCCTCACGAGTTTGCCCTCGTTTAAAGTCACTCACGCTCGTGTATCACTCAAGAATATGGCTTTTTCCCTCTTTTGCGCTCACAACTCAAGCCTTTTACCACTCTTTTCTCTCAATTCTTGAAGAAAGACACAAGAAATTTTAGATCCCTCAACCAAATAATCCCTTAAGATGAATGAATCAATAAGGGTGCGAAAATTGACACTAACAAACAATTACAACTATAAACGATACAAACAAACAAATCAACGCGACTTATGATTTGAGATTACAATTGAAACAACGTTGCTCTCTCTTTTTTTTTTTTTTTTTTTTTTTTTTTTTTTTTTTTTTGCAGCAATATAACAATAATGAAAAGAAATTACACAAAAGATAAATGATACGGATACGTAACCTTGGATGGAAACCTAAGCTGTAGATACAAAATGATACGAACTCCATGTACTTGCCGTGAAACCCAATACCAATACTTGGAGTTCTCAGAATCTGATTGTCCACTTCAAGGTTGAATTAGAGGAGTGTGACCCGTTTGCTATATTGAGCAAAGAACCAGCTCTATCAAAGTTTAAGTAACGCACCCTGTCGACTATAAGGAGTCCAAAATAACGTTATCCGGTGGAGGTTTGAAACTCCGGTATCGTTTAGCAAGAACTTGAGAGTAAAACTCACTTGAATGAAAATTCAATGATTGACTTCTTGATTAAAAAGAACAAGTTACAATGCTGAATATAAAGATGCATGCATGGAAACCTAAGAGACACTTAGAAAACTAAGGGACACAAGCTATTCCCGCCACTTGCCTTGAAGGCTTACAAAAGTGGGCTTAATTAAACTAATATGCAGCTAAAGAATGACAAAATAAAGGCCCAAATAATACTATAATAGACTTAGGGCCGAATTACATCATACCACACATTGGACTTTAAGAATTGGACAGAAAAACATTGAAGTATTGAAGATTGGGTTTGGCAACCAATTTTGAAGGTTGGAGTCCAGCTTGAGCAAATTGGTTTAAGATATTCCCAACTTCTTCTTCGATCATTTTGTCCCATGCTCGTGTAATTGGACCACCATAACTTTGCTCCTTTTGTTTGTTATCTTCTTGATCTATGGATCAGACCAACTCTTCATTTGGGACAAGTTGTGGTCGCGGTTCATCATGATTCACATCAAGAATCCCAACTTTCAAGGAAACATCAAAATGTCTTACTTCGATCTTTGTCTCCTCGAGCTTGGCTTGATCCCTCAGTTAACCTAAAGGTAAGCCACAAAGCTCATCGCACTGTCCCGGATTAACAACCGCTTCCAAGAAGGATACAAACGGGCTAGCCTTCAATCTATTACCCAAAAATATCGTTGAGCCCAAAACGGACCTCCTAAAGCAACACACCAACTCAACTCGGAGCCCGAACAACCAACCCACGCCTAAGGTAGCTCCGTACCTCACTAGGCGCCTTCAAATGAACCCACCGACAAACTCGACCCTCACAACTCACAAGTCACCCGAGCACTCGAGCTCACCAAACTCTCTTCCAAGAAGAGAGTTCACACGAAGGAAATAACAACACAGGCAACAACAAGCACCAAAGAGCAACGAAACAAAAAAGTAACCAACTAGTGGGTCTCCCCGAGATTAGATATGCATGAATGAGATGCCATGAATGCAAGTACCTCAATTTTTGGGTTCGATTCGATTCCCAACTTGAAGCCTTTGGTTACGTCTCCTTTGTTTATTAGCCCTTGTACAGTCACACTCAGGAAACTTGTGCTCTGAAGACCCGCAAGCGTAACATCTCCGTAACCGAATCCAACGTCCCTCGTAAGTATGATTGGTCCCTGCGCAATGGGCGCACGGTTGGAACTCTCTCTCTGATCAAGGTGTCTTCCGGGGTTTAGACTTCTTGTTACTTCTCTTCTGAGTTTGTATACCCTGCCGAAACGGTCTCCGCTCCACTTGCAAGTTAGAACATGAGCCTAATGCGAGTGGTTGTTCCAATGCCTCTTCTTTATGTCGCTTTCTTGCCATCCATCTATTTTCGACCCGTAGTGGTTTCTCAAGGCTTAGTTCCAAGTACTCGTATCTCTGGTAATCAAAACATTTCTAAATTCAGTCTGAAGGCCTTCTATAAAGTAATTAGTCTTCATCCCATCATCATTTATGATATATGGCACGTATGCACCCAACCTTTCGTAGAACACTTCATATATTCCTGCATATATTCCATAACCGTCATGTCTCCTTGTTGAAGTGTGCGGAATTCTTCAAATCTTCGATTTCGTAGAACGGCCGGCGTATATCTCTTTCTGAATTCCCGAACGAACACATTCCAAGTCAATTCTTCGCTTGTCACTTCTAGTTGTTAAGTAACTCTTGACCACCATAACTTTGCTTGCCCTTGTAGAAGTAGGGTAACAAGACGAACCATATTTTGAGGGTCACATGGCCACACTCGAAATATTCCTTCTACCTTCGAGAGCCATTCCTCGGCCTCGATATCACTGCCTCCTCGGAAGTGGGAAGGGTTGAAGGTCCCAAACTCCCGGTATAGGGTTGTTATCGGATCCATTGGTTGCATTGTAGAAGAAAATGGTCCTTGATTAGGTTGGAAGTGTTGAAGCATCGCGGTCATGAACTCCTCGGCATTGAAGGATGGATGAGGGTGTTGATGTGAAGGTTGACCAAAGTGTTGTCGACGCGTTGACATAGTGAAAATCTCAACAACTACAATAAATAGATAGGTGCATGTCGGTTAGTAAGTGCATGTTCATGTGAACAATTAATACAATTAATATCAATTTATAACAAATAATCACATAAATGGTGCAAATGAATGCAAACAAACACATAATCCAAAGCCGAACGACCTAGACAGAACCAACTGACACTAGAGCTCCGGTTTTCCAACCCGGACCTCTGATACCACTTTAAGATGTAGCACCCCGGAGCGAAGGGCACCACATCCCCCGCACCATAGCCCGACAAGTGTAACGAAATGGAAACTCCGCCCACACATCCAGCCATAGCGAATGGAAGACAAACAAAAACTCAAACCTAAGCTAGGTGGTCTAGACCCTAATACAGAATACGTAATAAAATAAAACACACGCAGAAGCAATAAGATCAACATACATGCTTAAAGGAATAAAAGTTATACATGCAACGCCACTCCAGGGCCAAATAAAAGCTTACAAATTCCAAGTTCGGGTCATAAACATAACATTATACATATATCCAAAATACCAAAGCATGAGATAATGATGCAGTATGCAAAAGACTCGAACAACTCGACTCGAACGACCCAAAAGGAAACCGCCGCCTAGCTCAGACCGAACCCTGCACCTGCAACACAAAAGCAAAGGGGAAAAAAAAGAAACAATATCGAGGGTCAGTCCTAAAGACTGGTGAGGGGGCTAACCCAAGCACACGTTTATACGAACTCCACGTACTTGCCGTGAGACCCTATATCAATACTTGGAGTTCTTGAATCTGATCGTCCAATTCAAGGTTGAAAATAAGAGGAGTGTGACCCGTTTGCTATATTGAGCAAAGAACCAACACTATCAGATCGTAAGTAACGCACCCCGTCGACTATAAGGAGTCGAGAAATAACGTTATCCGGGAAAGGGGTTTGAAACCCTAATGTCGTTCAGCAAAGAACTTGAGATAAAATCTCACTTGAATGAAAATTCAATAATTTTACTTCTTGATTGAAAGAAAAACAAGTTACAATGCTGAATATAAAGATGCAAGCATGGAAACCTAAGAGACACTAGCTATTCCCGCCACTTACCATGAAGGCTTACAAAAGTGGGCTTAAATAAACTAATATGCAGCTAAATAATGATAAAATAAAGGCCCAAATAATACTATAATAGGATTAGGGCCGAATTACATCATTTCCATACTTTGGACTTTAGGAATTGGTCATAAAAACATTGAAGTATTCTGAATTTGGTTCAGCAGCGCATCTTGAAGGTTGGAGTCCAGTTTGAGCAAATTGGTTTAAGAGATTTCCAACTTCCTCTTGGATAATTTTGGCCCGAGCTCTTGTAATTGGACCACCATAACTTTGTTCCTTTTGTTTGCTATCTTCTTGAGCTGTGGATTGGTCCAGTTCTTTATTTGGGACAAGATATGGCCGCGGTTCATCATGATTCACATCATTCCGCCCCTTTTTGAAAAGGATTTGTCCCCGAATCTGAATCTGCATGAAAGGGAGATAAATCAGCAACATTAAAGATGGAACTTACACTATACTTATCCGGGAGATCAATTTTGTAAGCATTGTCATTGATCCTTTTCAACACTTTGAATGGTCCGTCCCCCTGTGGGTCAAGTTTGAACTTTCGCTGATGATTGAATCTCTCTTTCCTAAAGTGAACCCAAACGAAGTCTCCTTCCTTTAAAACAACTTTCTTTTATCCCTTGTTGGCTTGAATCATAGCTTGGTTGTTTCTTTTGAGAATGTGAAGCCGAGCTTCCTCATATATTTTCTTCACAAGTTCAGCTTTCTCCTTGCCATCTAAGGTTACAAGTTCATTCATAGGTAAAGGAAGCAAATCTAAAGGAGTTAAGGGAAACCCATAAACAAGCTCAAAGGGTGAGAAATAAGTAGAAGAATGTATTGAATGGTTATATGCAAATTCAACAAATGGAATACACTCAACCTAATTCTTTGAATATGTTTTAAACACAGCTCTTGAAAGAGTTCCCATGGTTCGATTCACTACTTTCGTTTGTCCATCCGTTCGAGGATGACAAGTGGTGGAAAATAACAGTTTTGTTCCCAATTTTCCCCACAATACTCGCCAGAACTGACTTAAAAACTTCACATCTCGATCACTTACAATTGATTTTGGGATTCCATGAAGTCTTACTACTTCCCGAAAGAATAATCCAGCCACATGTGTTGCATCATCAGTTTTATTACAAGGAATGAAATGTGCCATTTTAGAAAATCGATCAAGAACAACAAAAATTGAATCCTTTCCATTTTGTGTTCTTGGCATTCCTAGCACAAAATCCATGGAAATATCAGTCCACGGATGCGTTGGAACAGGCAAGGGTGTGTAAAGGCCGTGAGGTTTAACTCGTGGTTTAGCCTTTATACAAGTTACGCATACATGACAAGTCCGTTCAACATCCCGTTTCATATGAGGCCAAAAGAATGTTCCTTAAGTATGCTCAAAGTTTTTAAAACACCAAAATGTCCCATTAATCCTCCCCCATGAGACTCACGGATCAGCAACTGACGCAAAGAACAATTTGGAATGCATAGCATGTTTTCTCTAAACAAATAACCATCTTGAACATAAAATTTATCACAAGGCTTTTGTTCACAAGATGCAAATATTTCAGTAAAATCAGAATCACTCAAGTATAGTTCCTTAATATGATCAAATCCCATGATTTTAGCACTGAAGGTAGAGAGAAGAACGTACCTTCGTGATAAGGCATCAACAACAACATTATCCTTACCTTGCTTGTACTGAATCACATAAGGAAACATCTCTATAAATTCAACCCAGCGAGCATGCCTTCGGTTCGAACTTCCTTGCCCCTTCAAATGTTTTAATGACTCGTGATCCATATGAATGATGAACTCTTTCGACCACGAGTAATGCTGCCACGTCTCTAAGGCCCTAATTAAGGCACAAAGCTCCTTGTCATAAGTAGAGTAGTTCAATGCAGCCCCATTGAGTTTCTCAATAAACTATGCAATTGGTTTCTTCTCTTGCATGAGCACAACACCTATACCAACACCCGAAGCATCACATTCGATTTCAAAGGCTTTAGAAAAATCCGGTAAAAGTAAAAGAGGAGCTGAACTTAGCTTTGTTTTCAATGTTTGGAATGCCATTTCTTGAGCTTCTCCCCACTTAAATCCCACGCTTTTCTTGATGATTTCCGTTAAGGGGGCAGCTATGGTGCTGAAATTGGGCACGAATCTGCTATAGAACCCGGCTAAACCATGAAAACTCTTTACTTCCGTGACAGTCTTGGGTGTAGGCCACTCTTTGATTGCCTTAACCTTTTCTTCATCTACCTCTATACCACCTGCACTCACAACAAATCCAAGGAACACGACTCTATCCATGCAAAAGCTACACTTCTTAAGATTAGCATATAACTTTTCATGCCTTAGTACCTCAAGTACTAACCTCAAATGCTCAATATGTTCATGCAAATTACGGCTAAAGATCAGTATATCATCAAAGTAAACCACTACGAATTTACCAATATAAACACGCAATACATGATTCATCAATCTCATGAAGGTACTAGGTGCGTCAGTTAAGCCAAAAGGCATTACTAACTACTCATACAATCCATGCTTAGTTTTAAAAGTTGTTTTCCATTCATCACCTTCTTGCATTCTTATTTGGTGATAGCCACTTTTCAAATCAATTTTAGTGAAGATTGTAGAACCATGCAATTCATCAATCATATCATCAAGGCGAGGTATGGGATAACGATACTTTACCGTGATCTTGTTGACAGCCCTACAATCCACGCACATTCGCTAACTACCATCCTTTTTAGGCACCAAAAGAACCGGAATAGCATATGGACTCATGCTATCACGCACATATCCCTTTGCAAGCAACTCTTCAACTTGTTTTTGAAGCTCTTTTGTCTCTTGAGGGGTGATTCGGTAAGCTGGTCGGTTTGGGATGGCAGCCCCGGGGATAAGGTCGATTTGGTGTTCTATTCCTCGTATAGGAGGTAAACCGGGTGGAATTTCCTCCGGGAATACATCCTCAAACTCCTGCAAGAGAGAAGAAACAACACTAGGCAAGGGAGGGGTTTCATTAGATGAAAGAAATATGTTTTTATACATCATCATCATCACAAGCTTTTCCTTTTTTATCACCCCCTCAATCTCTTTTTCTTTTATAAAGAAACTCACTTTTTTTCTTTCTTTCTTTTCAACTAGTTTCTTTTCTTCTTCTTCTTTTCTGTTACACTCTTTTTCTTTTTCCTTCTCTTTATCTTTTTCACATTCTCTCTCACTATTAGAATCACTTTGTTTTGAAGAAGCTGAAATGGATTTCTTAATTTGGCACTGTTCTTCATACACTTGGCTTGGTGGTAAAGGTGCCAAGGTGATGTTTAGCCCATCTTTGGTAAAACTATATCGATTCTTGAAGCCATCATGCACAGTTCGTCTATGAAATTACCATGGTCTTCCAAGCAATATATGGCCAGCTTGCATTGGTACGACATCACAAAGAACCTCATCCATGTATTTGCCAATTGAAAAGGAGATAAGAACTTGTTTTGTTACCTTCATTTCACTATGTTCATTCAGCCATTGGAGCTTATAAGGTCTCGGGTGCTTCAAGGTTTTAAGGTCGAGCCTTTCCACCATCAATTTACTAGCCACGTTCACGCAACTCCCGCTGTCAATGATCAGCCCACACACTCACTCCTTAACATGACACCGTGTGTAAAACATGTTTTCCCTTTGTTGTTCATCTTTGTCCTCAAGAGCTTGGATGTGCAAAGCTCTTAGAACCACCAAACTTTGCCCCACAACCACATACTCAACATCACATGCCTCATCCGATGTTTCAAGGCCTCCATTATCACCCTCACTTTCGGTTTCAAGTTCTCCATTGTCTAACAAGATCATGGCACTTTTGTTTGGACATTGCGACATTATATGACCTGCTCCTTAACATTTAAAGCATTTAATATCACGATTACGATGTGTAGAGGTGTTACCTTTCTCAAACAAACCCTTTGTTGTAGGTGGATCCTCCTTTGGTTTTGAAGGCTTTTCGACTGTTTTTGGAGAAGAATTCCACTTTTGTTTAGAGGTATTTCAATAATCACGCTTAACCATAGTCCGTCCTTTCTTAAATTGTCTCTCCACCTTGATAACCATATGGACCACTTCCTCAAGTTCAACATAGTGATGAAGTTCCACTACATTGGCGATCTCTCGGTTGAGACCACATATGAACCGAGCCATGGTTGCCTCATGATCCTCGTCAATATTTGCTCGAATCATTGCCATCTCCATTTCTTTGTAGTATTCCTCTACCGTTTTGAACCCTTGCCTCAAACTTTACAACTTAAGGTGTAGGTCTCGATAGTAGTGAGGAGGTACGAACATCTTCCTCATAACCACCTTCATCTCACCCCACGTTTCAATAGGGTACTCACCACTTCTTCGTCTACTTACCACCACTTGATCCCACCATACAATAGCATAGTCCGTAAAGGATACGGTTGCAAGTTTTACCTTTTTCCCTTCCGAATAGTTATGGCAGTCATAAATTAACTCCACCTTTCGTTCGCATTCAATGTAAGCTTCCGGGTCATTTTGTCCTTTGAAGGAAGGAATAGAAAGCTTGATAGATCCCTGGTTATTGTCAATTACACCTCTTCCTCTTCGTGGTTGTTGGTATCTTGGACGTCTATGATCTCTCCTTGAAGAGGCATTTGATGAATCCAAGCCATCTTCCTCATCATCAAATCCATCACGAGGATTGATACCCAAATCGGCTGGTCGTCGGTTTGGTCTCCTAGCCGGGAGAGCATTTTGTTGTAATTCAGTCACCCGTTCATCATTTTGATCCAATCGATCCCGGATCTCACCAAATTGTACGTTCACCCTATCAAATTGTTGTTGCATTGCACGGAGGACAAAGTTAACGTCCATTGGAGGTTGTTCATTTCGTTCTTCCGTCATGTTTTAAACCTGCAAGCAAAATCGTTAGTCAAAATTACCTCACAACACTCCCTCACGAGTTTGCCCTCGTTTAGAGTCACTCACGCTCGTGTATCACTCAAAAATATGGCTTTTTCCCTCTTTTGTGCTCACAACTCAAGCCTTTTACCACTCTTTTCTCTCAATTCTTGAAGAAAGACACAAGAAATTTCAGATCCCTCAACCAAATAATCCCTTAAGATGAATGAATCAATAAGGGTTCGAAAATTGACACCAACGAACAATTACAACTATAAAGGATACAAACAAACAAATCAACGTGACTTATGAGTTGAGATTAGAAAGAAAATGACTGAAACAATGCTGCTCTCTTTTTCTTTTTTTTTCTTTTTTTTTACCTTTTTTGATTTTTTGCAGCAATATAACAATAATGAAAAGAAATTATACAAAAGATAAAAGATACGGATATGTAACCTTAGATGGAAACCTAAGCTCTAGATACCAAATGATACGAACCCACGTACTTGCCGTGAGACCCTATATCAATACTTGGAGTTCTTGAATCTGATCGTCCAATTCAAGGTTGAAAATAAGAGGAGTGTGACCCGTTTGCTATATTGAGCAAAGAACTAACACTATCAGATTGTAAGTAAGGCACCCCGTCGACTATAAGGAGTCGAGAAATAACGTTATCCGGGAAAGGGGTTTGAAACCCTAATGTCGTTCAGCAAAGAACTTGAGAGAAAATCTCACTTGAATGAAAATTCAATAATTTTACTTCTTGATTGAAAGAAAAACAAGTTACAATGCTGAATATAAAGATGCATGCATGGAAACCTAAGAGACACTAGAATACTAAAGGACACAAGCTATTCCCGCCACTTGCCATGAAGGCTTACAAAAGTGGGCTTAAATAAACTAATATGCAGCCAAATAATGATAAAATAAAGGCCCAAATAATACTATAATAGGCTTAGGGCCGAATTACATCATTTCCACACTTTGGACTTTAGAAATTGGACATAAAAACATTGAAGTATTCTGAATTTGGTTCAACAGCCCATCTTGAAGGTTGGAGTCCAGTTTGAGCAAATTGGTTTAAGTGATTCCCAACTTCCTCTTGGATAATTTTGGCCCGACCTCTTGTAATTGGACCACCATAACTTTGTTCCTTTTGTTTGCTATCTTCTTGAGCTGTGGATCGGTCCAGTTCTTTATCTGGGACAAGATATGGCCACGGTTCTTCATGATTCACATCACACGTACATATACATAGAGGCAGAGCATATTCAAAGTCATAATATTCATGAACTGGGGCGTGGTTTTTGCAATCCAAAGCATTTTGATCCCGTGATACTATATATAGAAGAAAAGTTAGGCCGAATGCCAAAATCCACCAATTTTAATAACTAGAAGTCCACTCCCGTTTCACGAATCAAATTCAAACTAACTCGGCGAGTACGAGTTCTCCGACCAACCTCATTCGTACCAATTTCAAACTTATATTCAAATTCAAACGAAAACCAAATCAAACGTACCTTTCCTAACAACGAGTGATACAAGGGTTGTGCATACCCTAACTATCCAAACTTTAAGTATGGGTCGTGAGTTTCATGACGCTCATACCCGAGGATTCCATCCCCCACCAAACGTCCTAGTGGGATCCGAGTTGCTCCTATCCAACAGGAGAATGTGCACAGGTGTTATAACCGGCGACCCCATGGTCGTCCCGGGTCTCCCTTACTCACATCTCTAGGCCCCAGATTTAAACTCAAACTCAGGGATTCATATAAAAGACTTATCTTTCAAAGTCAAACCTCGCTACGTATCCAAATTCATATCACACACTAACCCTTTTTTTTAAAACAAATAAACGAAAACCTATCTTCGTTTATATACAAAAGCATTTTAAAAGGGGTTTCATAACAAACGGGCCAATTCCCACAAAATACATAACAAACACGTATCTAAATATATATATATATATATATATATATATATATATATATACGTAGGTCACATGCGGACTTAAAACACATTTAGGGTTGTAGGCCATAATAACTAAAAGAAAGAAACCTCACCTCAACGAACAAACCGAGCGAACAGGTTTAAAGCACACCTACGGAGCGGCTCCACACCAACGAGCTACTCCACTCGGACCACCTAAACATAGGAGACAATACTAAGACTCAAAATAAACCAAAGAAACGTTCGGCAAATGGGTATGGATGCAAATGATGCAATGCACTTCATATAAGCTCACGCTTAGGCATATCGGATAATTAAATTATGGAACAAACATTACAAAGTAGGTGCATGGCATCAATTAAGGAATATAAAGAACACGTAGATGTATGAAATGCCTTATTTCATCATCATCACAAAAGTTATAACATATATACATGCACACACCTGCATACAATTACAATATTCTATATAAATATATATAATTTATATACAAGTAGTCATGTACGTAATAATATGTGTACACATATATATATATAAATGAGATTCAAACAACATATATATTACATATATACAAACACATTCACGTAACACACACAAGCACACATGCATTACAACATACACAACAAGATCAAAATCCATACAGCACGACAACCCTCAAACAAGAAGGCCTCCGCCCGGGGAAAAAAATGCACACAAAGGTCCCTGGCCGGGTAGAAGGAATGCAGAAGCTACTGCACAAGGGGTCCCCACCCGGGGACACAACCATTACAAAATCTCCCCGCCCGGAGAGATTACAACAGGGGCAATGAACAACAGCAGTTGCAGCTCTGATTTTGCTTCTTCTCAGGCAACAACAGTAGGGCAAAGTAGCAGCAGTAGCAGAGCAACAAAAACAGCAGCAAACAATAGCTAAGGAAGCAACAAAACACGCAGTAACAACCCACAAAACATATACACATCATCGACAAGAATTGAGCTCAACAAAGTTCATAAAACCTTCAAGCTTTCAACTGTACAAAATGAAGGAGACTCATACACTTCATGTACATCAAGTTAAAGTTCATTTACTTATAATTGCAGAAAATTTGATCACATTTCATGCCTCAAATCAAACAAAACCAAACAGTAGCCATGGATTAAGAATTCAAGCTAAAACCTAACTATTCATCATAAGAATCATCTCATGCTTAAACCTCCATGAAATTCAGTAAAAAGACACTTAAAAGAAAGAGGAGAAGATAGAGAATAAAACTATAGACTTACCTTTCAAATTTGAGGCAAAATGATGGAGTATTGATCTTGAAAATGCAAGGTAAGAAGTGCAGATTTCTTTTTCCCCATTTCTCTCTCGTTCAGCTGCTTCTTTCTCTCTCCCTAGGTCTGATTTCGAAATTAGAGGTTAAGGGATGGTTAAAGGGTTTAACTAGGGTTAATTTGGCTCAAGAATAAAGTGATTTGGTTAAGAAATGAATTACTTATGTCAAAAATACTCCAAGGTGGCGAATCTACTCGTGCAGCTCGGTTCGGGTAAAATACGGGGGATCAAACAGGCTTAGAAAAATAAAAGGTTAGGTTCCTTAGCACTATATCTTTGTTACGAGTCTAGCGCCACTTCCGGAATTCGAATCCGAATTCCTAATCTCAAGTTATGGCCTCCAGAACACGAGGTGCACTAAAACTCCGTTAGGCCCTCGAGTCCCCAAAATAAATAAAAGGTCAAAGAACACAACAAACTAGTTCTAAAATGTAAAACTAGCATTTAAACAAGTTTATAAATCATATAATTCATGCATAGCAAGTTGTTACAAAAAAATTGGAAACAAGTACGAGGTCTAACGAATTAAAGCGGGGCTAAACATTCAAAATTTTAAATAAAACACTTAACAAATAATTCATATAAATCAAATATAGTATACAAAAATTATAATAAGCACATAAATTCATAAATAAATATTTTAAAAGCGCACTTAGCTAACTCTTAAAGATATACCTGGACATCCGAAAAGTCGGGGTGTCACATGATATATATAAATAATACTTTGGCTTAAAACTTCGACGTTGGATATATCGGGTCAGTTTATAACTAATAGAAGAGAAACCCACCTGACTACACCTTAATAAACAAAACCAAGAAGATAAAAAGACTTGAAGATAGCCTATGACCCCGACACGTCTTCGCCCTAGAGAAAACTATTAAAAAAGATAATACTGTGCATTCGTGAGACTCAAGACTCCAAAAGAACCATATATGAGGCACAACAATTCTATAACATGATAAGACATGCATGAGCAATAACAATGTGCTATGAAGATGTTCATGTCACAATTAATGTCACTTAGACACGTAATCAATATATTCATTCATTACACGAATAAATCGCGTCCATTCATTACCATTCTTTCATCCAATATCAATCATTCATTTAATATTCAATTCATAACAAGTTATAATACATGTTAACAATGCATATGAATCATTTAGAGATGAAATGAATCCACTAAACACATAAAGAATGCAAGGGTTTCAAGGGAGGTCAAATTGTAGCATTTAAATGTTCATGCAAAAAATCACGTTTACAACCCAAAAATCGAACCATAAAATTCATAAGAATATCATAACATATCATTCAATAAGCTATCAATGTCATAGATACAAGTTTGAAGCAAAAGAGATCTATTTAAACACATACAAAAGTCAAGGAAGTGAAAGGAGCGCAAGGGAATGGATTTTAGTAAAAGCTGACAGTTTTTGAAAATGCGCAAGTTGTAGGAAAATGGGAATATCTCGAGTTCTAGAAGTTGGAATTAAGTTTTGTTTGTTGGAAATGAAACTAGACAAGCAGGTATTTCCAATGATATATGGCTTGAATCATAGTTCAAAGCGATGTAAAAATGGTGTAGGTTTGAAGTTAGATAATTGCAGAATTCCAGCGCAGTGTCGACAAAATTTTCAAATGTTTCACAAACCAGGATGAATTTTAAGGTGATTCCAATTAGATAATGTTCTAGACTTCAAAAGGTTTATGTGGTTAAAAATTTAGGTCAATCGAAGTTCATTTGAATAGGTAACGATCGTTAGGAAAGTGGGTCTGTGAAAGTGTAATGGCCGTTAGGCAGTCTTTGACTTCCTGACTTGAGTAATGGTCGTTAGGCCTTTGGGGGTAACGCCGTTAGGCCTCCCCTGGAGCAAGAAAAATGGCAAAAAAGCTTTGATGGGGAAAGGTCCCCAAAGTCCCAAACCTCCCAAAGTCCGATTCCAACCCAAAAACACATCAAGAGCACCTCAAAACATAGTATATTACATGTATAACAGATTAGATCATTAAAGGAAGCAAATACTTCAAGTTTTCATACATTCAAGCTCAAGATCAACAATGGCATCTCATCCCACAATCAAGAATCATCAAATACAAGTTCATAAAAGTATAAAGGAAGCTCAAGTGATCATGAATCAAGCTTTAAACCAAGAAATAGATGCATATGATTCCAATTTCCTACAAAACCCTCACTATTCATCATATTGATCATAACGTCATGAAACCAAGCTCAAATTTAACAAATCATCGATGAAAAGAAGCATAAGAGGGTGTAGAACAAGGATCTAACCTTACCTCTTGAATTGGATGATGATTGGTGAGGATATGAGCTCAAAATCCTCCATTGGTGAATAGTGATAGGATTTCTTTTGTAGCCTTGGAGCTGATCTTTTTCTTTCTTTCTTCTGTGTAGCTCGAAAATAGGCAACCAAGATCAGTTAAAGGTTAAGTTAGGAAGATAAGGGTTTAAGAAATGGGTCATTTAGAGCTAAAACGGGTCGGATATGGCCAAAATGGGTACGATAGTATTAACCGGTACAAGCTGTTCGGTTTGGGCCAATTTTGGAGGATCAAATGGGCTCAAAAAATTATGAGGATAATTCCATTGGCTCCGAATCATTGAAATAAGTCCAATGGTTGTGATGGAATTCGAATTCGAATTCCCGAGTTCAAGTTACGGTGCTCGGAACCCAAGGTGTGCTAAATGATCTTTAGCCCCTTTTTGTCCCGTTTCACAAAAACGATTTAAAAACCAAATCAAACAAGTTCTAAAATATGTAACGAGAATATAATCATGTTCATAACTCACATAGCTCATGCATACGGTTCACGTTCGAAGTCATAAAGGCATAAACATTCAAATTCATATTCATAAGCTAAACAAATTTTTCATATTATTTTAAAATAGCATGTAAACATTAAAATTAATGTATAATTTCATAATTAAATAATTTAAAAGCGCAAGTAACCCTCTCGTGACGTCATACCTGTACGTACGAAGACGCGAGGCATCAGAGTTTTGGTATCCAAAAACCCTACCCCAGTTCATAGTCTTTCTTTAATACGTGCTTTGCTCTATATGTATACGTGTGTGGGTGTCGGATCTATCAAGCTTTCTATTCCTTCCTTCAAAGGACAAAATGACCCGAAAGCTTACATCGAAGGGGGAACGAAAGGTGGAGTTAATTTATGACTGCCACAACTATTCGGCAGAAAAAAAAAGGTAAAGCTTGCAGCCGCATCCTTTACGGATTATGCTATTGTATGGTGGGATCAAGTGGTGATATGTAGACGAAGAAGTGGTGAGTACCCTATTGAAACGTGGGATGAGAAGAAGGTGGTTATGAGGAAGAGGTTCGTACCTCCTCACTACTATCGGGACCTACACCTTAAGTTGCAAAGTTTGAGGCAAGGGTTCAAAACGGTAGAGGAATACTACAAAGAAATGGAGCTGGCAATGAGTCGAGCAAATATTGAGGAAGACCGTGAGGCAACCATGGCTCGGTTCATATGTGGTCTCAACCGAGATATCGCCAATGTAGTGGAACTTGATCACTATGTTGAACTCGAAGAAGTGGTCCATATGGCTATCAAGGTGGAAAGACAAATTAAGAAAGGACGGACTATGGTTAAGCGTGATGATTCGAATACCTGTAAACCAAAGTGGAATTCTTCTCCAAAAATAGCCGAAAAGCCTTCAAAACCAAAGGAGGATCCACCTACGACAAGGGGTTCGTTTGAGAAAGGTAACACCTCTACACATCGAAATCGTGATATTAAGTGCTTTGTCATGGAGCAGGTCATATAATGTCTCAATGTCCGAACAAGAGAGCCATGATCTTGTTAGACAATGGAGAACTTGAAACCAAAAGTGAGGGCGATAACGTAGGCCTTGAATCATCGGATGAAGCAAGTGATGTTGAGCATGCGGTTGTGGGGCAAAGTTTGGTGGTTCTAAGAGATTGGCATATCCAAGCTCTTGAGGACAAGGATGAACAACAAAGGGAAAACATCTTTTACACAAGGTGTCATGTTAAGGAGCGAGTGTGTGGGTTGATCATTGACAGCGGGAGTTGCGTGAACGTGGCTAGTAAATTGATGGTGGAAAAGCTCGGCCTTAAAACCTTGAAGCACCCGAGACCTTACAAGCTCCAATGGCTCAATGAACATGGTGAAATGAAGGTAACAAAACAAGTTATTATCTCCTTTACAATTGGCAAATACATGGATGAGGTTTTTTATGATGTAGTACCGATGCATGCTGGCCATATATTGCTTGGAAGACCATGGCAATTTGATAGACAAACGGTGCATGATGGCTACAAGAATGGATATAGTTTTACCAAGGATGAGCGGAACATCACCTTGACACCTTTACCACCATTACCACCAAGCCAAGTGTATCACTACAAGAAAACAGCGGAATTCCGACGGCACTGTTCATCGGAATTCCGTCGGAAATCCGTCGGAAACATCAAATACCGACGAATTTCTGATGGATTTCCGACGGATGATTGTTGTCGCATAACTAGTCCTCGGAAAAATTTACCGAAGGGTGGTCCGACGGAAATTTTAACGAAATGTTAAAAATAATAAACGACTTTTTCGACGGAAAATCCGTCGGAAATCCGTCGGAAAATAGAATAAAAGTAAATAATCTAAAAAAAATAAAAAAATTATTTGTGAGACCCGAACCACCCCCGAAATAAGCCACACCAACACCTCAGACGAGCCACGAGCCGAGCTTGAGCTCGGCGAGCCAACCCAATGCGAGAATTAATTCCCACGATTATTGCGCTCGCGGGGATTCGAACTCGGGTCTCCAAGAGAGAATGGTGACCCCCTTACCAACTTGGCTAACTTGCTTATTGTTAATATTTTGTCTTTAAATATATTTATATACTTATTTCAAATAATTATTTAAATACGTTTTGTTATTAATTTAAAATATAAAATTTTAAATATATGATTATATGAATTAAATATAATCATATTTATTGGAATTTTTTAAAAGTAGTTATTCAAATGAAAATAAAACTCATTAGAATTAAGAGTTCTCCGATCTATTGAAAATATATAGAGTATGATAATAAGATTTTTTTCTAAAATTAATATATTAATTATAAGTTACATTATAAGATATTGGTACATTTAAAAATAAAATTAGTAATTAGAAAAAAAATTATTTAATTAAATTTATTAGTTTCCGACGGATTACCGACGGAATTTCCGTCGGAAATATTTATTTTTATTTTTATATTTTTATAGTTTCCGACGGATTACCGACGGAATTTCCGTCGGAAAATATTTATTTTTATTTTTATATCTTTATAGTTTCCGACGGATTACCGACGGAATTTCCGTCGGAAAATATTTATTTTTATTTTCATATTTTTATATTTTCCGACGGATTACCGACGGAATTTTCGTCAGAAAATATTTATTTTTATTTTTATATCTTTATATTTTATAGTTTCCGACGGATTACCGATGGAATTTCCGTCGGAAAATATTTATTTTTGTTTTTATATTTTCCAACAAATTCCGTCGGAAAACCGTCGGTATTCCGTCGGAAAATATTTATTTTTATTTTTATTTTTATATTTTTATATTTTCCGACGGATTACCGACGGAATTGTCCGTTGGAAATGTTTCCGACGGATTACCGACGGAATTTCCGTCGGAAAATATTTATTTTTATTTTTATATTTTTGAACAAATTCCGTCGGAAAACCGTCGGTATTCCGTCGAAAAATAATCATTTTCGGACGGACTTGATTCCGTCGGAAATTGGCAGTTTTCTTGTAGTGTATGAAGCACAATGCCAAATTAAGAAATCCATTTCGGCTTCTTCAAAACAAAGTGATTGTAATAGTGTGAAAGAGTGTGAAAAAGAAAAAGAAAAGGAATGTGAAAAAGAAAAAGAGTGTAAAAAAAAAGAAGAGGGAGAAAAGAAACTAGTTGAAAAGAAAGAAAGAAAAAAAGTGAGTTTCTTTACAAAAGAAAAGGAGATTGAGGGAGTGATTAAAAAGGAAAAGCTTGTGATGATGATGATGTATAAAACGTGTTCCTTTCATCTAACAAAACCCCTCCCTTGCCTAGTATTGTTTCTTCTCTCTCGCAGGAGTTTGAGGATGTATTCCCGAAGGAAATACCACCCGGTTTACCCCCTATACGAGGAATAGAGAACAAAATCGACCTCATTCCCGGGGCTGCCATTCCAAACCGACCAGCTTATCGAAGCACCCCTCAAGAGACGAAAGAGCTTCAGAAACAAGTTGAAGAGTTGCTTGCAAAGGGATATGTGTGTGACAGCATGAGTCCGTGCGCGGTTCCGGTACTCTTAGTGCCAAAAAAGGATGGGACGTGGAGGATGTGCGTGGACTGCCGAGCCGTCAACAAAATAACGGTAAAATATCGCTATCCTATTGTAACGCCCCGATTTTCAGACAGTCAGGTAAGCTCGACACATGTGGGTTTCGAGCGGTAGGATTTTATTTTATTATTTTCGTTTATTTAATTTAAACGTGTTAGATTAATTTTTATAAATTGTTTTCAACATGATTACGTGAAATTATATGATATTTATTTCAACTTGACAATTCGTGTATAAATGAAATTTAATTGTTACATGAATTAATTGTCCAATTTGATTTAAATGCCAATTGTTTTTAATTGCTCATTTTCTTTCCTTGGAAGGACTAAATTGCATGAAAATGTTAAGGGACCTAATTGATCATTTGCAAACTTTGCATCCTTAATTGTATAACTTAAATAACTTGGAGGGTTTGATCCTAAATATTATATTTTGGCCCCAAATATATCGTTATATACATTGCTTCCACAATCATCATTTTTCATTCATCAAAATCACCTTCCTCCTTGCTCCTCTTCACCGAGCCAAAACCTTGGAGGGGAAAATGGTGAAATCATCATCTTCAAGCTATAATTTGCTAGGAAATTCATGATCCGAGCTCAAGCATCCATACTCATCATCTTCTTCCATTGTTTTCATTCCAAGGTATTAGGATTGATATTTCATGAATTCTTGGTAATGATTCTTGAAGCTAGGGTTTGAGGTTGAATGGATTATTATGTGCTTTAATTGTTAGAAGCATGATCTTAAGCTTTAGACTTGAATTTCATGCAAGATTCTTGAGATTTATGGAGTTATATGTTAATTTGATATATGAGCTCAAGTTGGAGATATTGATGATTAAAGCTTGGATTATGTGTTTATATTAAATATTATTGCTCCTTAAGCATGTATACATACTCTCCTTCACGAATTATAGTTGTTAGAATTGAATTATAAGTGTTTTGGGAGGTTGGATGATGTATTCGTGCATCCCCTGTTCTTCTCCCCTGTTTCTGAACCTTCTGTGTAACGGGAACGGCCGTTCCCGTCCCCTTTGCAATTGGGGAACAGCCGTTCCCATTGTTTGAGTAGGGTGTCAGGCGGCGAGGACGGGAACGCCCGTTCCCACCTTGTCTCACAGACGGGAACGGCCGTTCCCATCTTCGGGGAGCCCGACAGCGGGAACGGCCATTCCCACTTTGAACTGGAACCTGGAACGGCCGTTCCCAGCTCTCTGGTAGTGCAGAAATATTCTGCACAAAATTACAATTTTAACCCCTCGTTCCTATGGCTTATTTGATCCCGAATTGCTATTATATGATTGATTATATATCGAAACAACATGTTTTCATGCTACATTGTGTATTGCTCGATGTCTCGTGTATGATCACGCCGTGCGTCATTATATGAATAATATGCTTGAATGGTTGTCTCATGCACGTACATTGTCCCGTTTCTTATCCAGTTATTCTCCAGGGCGGAGATTGTGGATCATGAGCACGTTCACGCATTCACGAGTCGTGTGTCGCCTGTCAGGTGAGGTTTAATTTCTAGTTATATAGAACCGTATAACCTTTACGTGACTGTTTTAACCAAAAGGTATTTATAGTTATATTTTCATGAAATCATTTATCGTTCCAAGTTATATTATTGTTCATTAATCAAGCAAGTAAAGCATGTTAGTGTTCACGCATCAAAGCATGCCATGTTCATGAATGCAAGCAAGTGTGTTCTCTTGGCCAGGTCCTCCTTAGTGGGGGCGCTGGATTGGTTTTCGTGCCAATGATTGTCCGTCCAATCACAAGATGAACAATACCCTACCGTGTACGTATGTTCTCTTGGCCAGGTTCTCCTCAGTGAGGGCGCTGGACTGGTCTTGCCAGTGGTTGTCCGTCCAACCACAAGAAGAACAAAACCCTATCGTGTACCTAAGTTTCCCCTGGCCAGGTCCTTCTTAGTGGGGGCACTGGATTGGTTTTCGTGCCAATGATTGTCCGTCCAATCACAGGAGGAACAAACCCTATCATGTTACAAGCACGCCATGTACCGATTGCATGATTCCCATTCCATGAATGTGCTAATTGAATCTTGCATGATTGCATGATAACGTACTTGAGTGATCACCTAATGATTAACAAACAAGCAAGCATGTTTATTGATTGCATGAAAGTGAACAAGTGATTAATATTGATAGTTGTACTCTCGGGCGAAGTTATATTATTATTGAACTTGTATAATTATCTTTCATAAACCTTTACCCGAGAATATGACTTGCATGTTATTTGCGCTAATATGTAATTAAACCCCTCACTCGGTCTTCACAGACTGACACCTCCACCTTTCAGGTTACTGCAGGTGCGTGCTAGGCGGGAGTTGAGTCGAGTTGAGTCTAGTTCATGTAGTCGTGTCATCCGTGGTTCGTGTATTTAATTATTATTGTCTTTTACGGAATTTTAGTTATCGTTATTGTTTTCAAGGAAGATGATAATGTATTGATATGATGAGTTAGAATACACTTTATTTGATAAATGAGAAATGAAATGAAATGCTAAACGGAAATATTTGATATTGGTTACTTTATGCTTCCGCTTTATTATGTCGCATGTTCGAGTATCCCGCCTAACTTGTCGTGTATTGCATTGTCACCCGTTCGCTATAGGTTGGTTCATGTACGGATCGCCCATTTCGTATGTGGATTGACCTGTAGTGCGGGGGTGTGGTACCTCCACGTGTAAAGGGGTGCTACACCTATCCCTCGGTTAGATGATATGATAGATGAATTTCATGGATCTACAATCTTCACTAAAATTGATTTGAAAAGTGGCTATCACCAAATAAGAACTGTGACGCCCGGAGCGGTGGGCCACCACATCCCCCGCACCTAAACCCGAACCCACATATGAAATGTATTTCCATACATGAATCCAAGTCTAAGCGAACGGAACCTACACTCACTCCTTAGGCTAAGCGGGGCTAAAACACGGACAGAGCGCGCAAAACAAATATATAAATGCGGAAGCAATAACATAAGGATCGAAAAGAGAGCTCTATAAATAACATTTACATCATATACAATGGCCTCACGGCCCAAAAGATCGAGTATATACATCAAAAGCCCATAATTCAGCAAAATATAATTCTAACATCAAATACATAATAAGAGTATCCAAAATGCAAGAAGTATGAATGCAACTCGACCTAGACACACAAGTACAAGACTAAGACTCGCACTTCCCCGCCTAGCTCGAAACAACCTGCACTGAAGGTGGGAAAAGAGAGGGGTCAGTCAAAACTCGACTGAGTGAGGGGCTAAACGCACACCCACACCTAAATACATATAGAGCAGAGCATAGTACAACGGGGATAGTCATGAATCGAGGCTAGGGTTTTTCATACCAAATCATTTTTCCAAAAAAAATAGCATATAATATAAAGGAAAACCTATCTCGATCCATAATCTATCAAACAGAACATAATCAAAAGCCCGGCGAGAACGGACTATCCCTTACTCCTTTGGTATAAATATCAAATCACAAAACCACCCTTACATCCATGGTGTGTCGGGAATCAAACCCTAGCACCTACATTACCAAAAACATACGGGGTAGCTAACCCACGGTATGCCTTCCCCGGTTATTCACCGAAGGCTCAAGATATCACGCCTTCCCAATCTCCCTAGGTCGCACGTGAATATCTCAAATGAGAGCGTGCACAGGGGTAAACCCGGCGACCCCGTGGTCGTCCCGGGTCTTCCTTACCCACGTCTCCGGGCCCAACAAACCAAATCAAACCAAACTCCCATCTTTCAGGGTACAACTCGCTCACACATATCATAAACGAATAACGAATTTCAAAATATAGCTTACTTATGCCAATACTTATACCAATTTCGAAAACGTAAAGCTTATTTCACAAAATCATAACATAGCTTAAGCACTCGTATTTAATATATATATAAGGTATATATTCGCATATAGGGTAAGAAAACAACACGTAATAGGTCTTAGGTCGCTTATCTAATATAAAGGATCCTAACCTCACCTTTGCAAAAGTAGAAGGAAGGCAAAACGGGCGAACGAACACTTAAACCTCGGGCTCACGAACTTCCGGAAGAGGCTCTGAAACAAAAGAAGACAAGACCCGAGACTTAGACTCAATAATGTACCAATTAGACGCACGGCGATGCAAATAGATGCTATGAATACAAGAAAATATCAAATGAACCCTTAAACGTTACCAAATTACAACTACATATATTCAATATATATACAACACGTGCATGTACAGTAGCATGCAAACAAAATGCATGAGAAACAGAGGGTGACACGCCCGTGTCACCGAAATGTACTAAGCCGTGACACCCCCGTGTCACGGTACAGCGGAAAACATACATGAAAATAAGGTGACACGCCCGTGTCACAAAACAAAGCAAACCGTGACACCCCCGTGTCACGGTACAGAAAATCAGCCCGACCAAGCTTGCACCCCCGTGTCACACTGAAGAGAACAAAAGTGACACGCCCGTGTCACTGTTCGAAACAGGAAAAAAAACAGGGCATGCAACGTGACAGCAACAACAACCAACAAATGCAACCAAAACTTGAATAAACATGTAACCATACTTAAAGCACAATAAAATCTAGCATATAAACTCATATCATGCATTGATCATCAAAATTTACTAACATCAAACCCATATACAAGTTCATCAACTAAGTCCATAAATCCCAAGTCTTTAAGCATAACTTCAAGCTAAAAGTATGTACTCATGTTTCCAACAACAAATAAGTAAATCATCCAATCCAAGCCACAACCCTAGCTTCACATATTCAATCCAAGAATTCATACAAAATCTCCATCTTACCTTGAATGAAAAAGAGATGCAAGAGATGGAGTGAGATGATGTTGATGATGCTTGAATGTCCACAATTCGGATTTTGAGAGAAGAAATCTTCACACCTTGGGCAAAGGTTTTGGATCGGTTGGCAAGGGAACAAGAACAAAGATGTGTATGTAATGTATGTATGAGAGAAAGGAAGAAATGGAATGTGATGCTACTTGAAGAAAGAAGAAATGGCCAAAATTGCTATTAAACCCCTCCATTATTTAAGTCATGCAAGTGGGTCCCCAAATCTTGAAATGCGATCAATTAAGTCCATTGCAATTAAGTTCTCAAGGTTCATGAATGATCAATTAAGGTCATAACGAAATTAAATCAAGTTCAATTTAAATTCACATATCATAAATTGATAAAATTCATATTATAAATCATTTGAGGTAAAGTTTTGGACATATAATTCAAATATTTCATGTAAATTCAAATAATTCAAATAAACAATTAGAATAAATATAAAATGCGTAAACAATAATTTTAAATGAGCACATACGTCATACCTGTACGGTCTGAAAGTCGGGGTGTCACAATCCTTCCCCCTTAAAAAGGACTTGCCCTCAAGTCCGAACCGAGTCCTCAAACAACTCCGGATATAAGTTCCTCATTTTCTCCTCAGTTTCCCAAGTCGATTCCTCGGATTTCTGATCCCTCCAAAGTACTCTGACCAAAGGAATCTGCCGTTTTCTCAATTCTTGCATCTTCCGGTCCTGAATTGCAACCGGATGCTTTTCTATTGTTAAATCCGGCTCTAACTGAACCTCTTCAACTGGAAGAATAGTTGCCTCATCGGGATGGTACTTGCGGAGCTGAGAAACATGGAAAACGTTGTGTATCCCGGTCAAATTCGGTGGTAGATCCAATCTGTACGCCGTTTCTCCAATTCTTTCCAAAATTTCAAATGGCCCTAAGTATCGTGGACTGAGCTTTCCACCTTTACCTATTCGAGTGAAGCCTTTCCTTGGAGATGCTTTCAGAAAAACTCTATCTCCGACCTCAAACACTAAGGGCCTTCTCCTCTTATCGGCGTAGCTCTTCTGTCGAGCCTGAGCTGCCCTCATTCTTTGTCTAATCGTATGAACCTTCTCAATAGTAGCAGCAATGTTTTCCTTAGGCTCGGCCCTCTCAAGCTTATTCTCTTCGGTCCATCTCCAATCCTCGATATCCCAAAACAAAGGCGACCTACACTTTCTTCCATAAAGTGCTTCATAAGGAGCCATCTTAATCGAACCCTGATAACTGTTGTTATAAGCAAATTCAACTAGAGCCAGATGTTCGTCCCACTTATCCTGGAAATCCAAAGCACACGTCCGAAGCATATCCTCCAAGTACTGAATTAACCTTTCAGATTGACCGTCCGTTTGAGGATGCGAAGCGGTGCTAAACCTGAGCCTGGTGCCCAAACATTTTTGGAGATTCTGCCAGAAGATCGAAGTAAACCGTGGATCCCGATCCGAAACGATACTAGCTGGAATTCCATGTAGTCTTACAATCTCTCGAACATATAACTCGGCTAGCCTTGGAACTTTCTCGGACATCCGAACCTTGAGGAAATGGGCAGACTTAGTTAATCTGTCAACAATTACCCAAATTCCATCAAACCCTCCTTTGACTCTAGGCAAGCCGGACACGAAGTCCATAGTCACTTGCTCCCACTTCCACTCGGGAATAGGAAGTGGTTGGAGAGTTCCTCCCGGCTTCTGGTGTTCTGCCTTCACCTGTTGACACGTCAGACATCGCTTCACGAAGTTCGCGACGTCCCTTTTCATGCCATTCCACCAGAATTTCTCTTTCAGGTCCCGATACATCTTAGTACCTCCCGGATGAATCGAGTACCTCGAGCGATGTGCCTCCTCAAGTACAAGCCTCTTGAGCTCTTATGGGACACATATTCTCGCTTCGAACCTTAACAAACCGGAATCATCAATCCCGAACTTAAAATTCGGGTCGTTCTTGGAACGAGCTACCAACCTTTGAATTTCTGCATCTGAATTCTGTGCTTCCAACAACTGTTCTTTCAAATCTGGTATTACTGTAAGATTAGCCAACCAAGTTCCCGAAACCAAGATCTCTGAACCCGAACTTGGAGAACCTGCTTCCAACTTAGCCACACTCACCTTCCTACTCAAGGCATCGGCGACCACGTTTGCTTTACCCGGATGGTATTGAATGGTGCAATCGTAATCCTCTAACAACTCCAACCAACGCCTCTGTCTTACGTTTAAATCCTTCTGAGAAAAGAGATACTTGAGGCTTTGGTGATCCGTAAACACCTCGAACGTGGTACCGTACAGATAGTGTCGCCACTTCATCAAAGCAAACACAACGGCAGCTAATTCAAGATCGTGGGTAGGGTAATTCTTCTCATGTTCCTTCAATTTCCTTGAAGCATAAGCTACCACTCTACCGTGCTGCATTAAAACACAACCGAGACCTTCTTTGGAAGCATCTGTATAAACCGCATAACCCTCGGTACCCTCGGGTAAAGTAAGAACCGGTGCTGAAGTTAATTTCACCTTCAATGTCTGAAAACTCGCCTCACACTTATCATCCCATTCGAATTTCACTTCCTTCTTAGTCAGACGAGTCAATGGAGCGGCAATTTCAGAAAAATCCTTAACAAACCTTCGGTAGTAACCGGCCAACCCAATAAAGCTTCTAATCTCAGAGGCATTTCTCGGTCTCTCCCAACAAAGCACGGACTCAACCTTAGATGGATCAACCTCAATCCCATCACCTGAAATTATATGACCCAAAAATACAACTCGGTCGATCCAGAGTTCGCACTTGCTGAATTTCGCGTACAACTTGTGTTCCCTCAAAGTTTCCAAAACGATCCGAAGATGCTGAGCGTGCTCTTCAGCAGACTTAGAATACACCAGAATGTCGTCTATAAATATAACCACGAATTTGTCAAGAAACTGCCTAAACACTCGGTGCATCACATCCATAAATACGGCTGGAGCATTAGTTAATCCAAACGGCATGACAACGAATTCAAAATGGCCATATCGTGTATTAAAACCAGTCTTCGGAATATCTTTCCCCCTAATACGCAGTTGGTAGTAACCCTGCCTCAAATCTAACTTGGAATAGACTTTTGAGCCTTGCAGAATATCGAATAACTCCTCGATGTGAGGCAAAGGGTATTTGTTCTTCACTGTCATCCGATTCAGCTCACGGTAATCTATACACATCCGTAACGTCCCATCCTTCTTCTTTACAAATAGAACGGGAGCACCCCACGGAGAAGTGCTCGGGCGGATGTACCCGCAAGCTAGAAGCTCATCAAGCTGCGTCTTTAACTCTTTTAACTCTGCAGGAGCCATTCTGTAAGGAGTCTTTGAGAAAGGCTCTGCTCCGGGATAAAGGTCGATTACGAACTCGATGTCCCTATCAGGCGGTAGAGAACCCAAAGTCTCAGGGAAAACATCGGTATACTCTCGCACGACCTCCGTCTCCTCAAGTTTGGCCTGATCCTTCGGTCTATTCAAAAGATAGGCCACAAAACCCGTCGCACCGTCCCGGACCAGTTTACTCGCCTCAACAAAAGAAATAAACGGGCTTGACTTCAACTTTTCGCCCTTAAACACCACTGAACCAAAAGAAACTTTCTTATCCCGACAATCCATCTGAGCCCCATGTTCATACAACCAATCCATACCCAAGATTACATCATAACTCCGCATCGGCATTTCAATCAAATCTGCGAGGAAAACTCGGCCTTCGAAGCTAACCGGACAACCCCGAAAAACCCTGCAAGTTACTAAACTACCACCAAGAGGGGAGCTAACCACGTAATCATGCGCACACAAGGAGACAGGCAAGCACATAGAAGAAGCAATATCCCGGGAAATAAAAGAATGAGTGGCCCCGGGATCAAATAATGCATGTAATGTAGTGCCATGAATGCTTATAGTACCTTCGATCACGGCATTTGGGTCGATTTCCACAGCTTGCTCTTCTTCACCACCCAACGCATAAGCCCTAGCTTGGATTGCAGGCCTCGGGTTATCTTTCTTCTTCGGGCATGTGTTCACCATATGATCCTGTGCCCCACAAATGAAACACCTCTTATGAAGCCTGAAGCAATTATCCACGTGATGAGGACCCTTGCAATAGGTACATTGCACTTTAGGTGGAGCCGGAAGTGCTAAGGGTCGATTCGGTTGATTGGGTCCCGCGGGTCGAGGTTGCTTGTTTTGAGGCTGGGCTTGTTGAAATGTTTTAAATGCCGGCCTCTTCCCAAATTTATTAAAATTCCCCGAACTAGACCCTTGTCCGGTATAAGTACTCTTCCTTCTCATCACAACCCGTTCTTCAACTCTTAGAGCTTTATCCGTGACTTTCGCCTAAGTACTTGTGTTAGAAGCCTCTAGAGCATCTTTCATATCCTCCCGAAGTCCTTGGAGGAATTGAGAAGCCTTGCTTTCATCATCATTGGCAATGTTCGGGGCATAACGAGAGAGCCTTTCAAACTCGTTGATATAATCAGTGACGGACATACCCCCTTGTTTGAGCTCCATAAATTCTCTCACCCTTCGATTTCTTGTAGCTTTGGGAATATATTTATTCTTGAATTCACGAACAAACACCTCCCATGTGATCTCCTCCTCGGTAGCCTCTAATCTTCCTTGCAAGCTTGACCACCAACTATAAGCTTGGCCCTGGATCATGGTAAGTGTGCATTGTAGCTTCTCCATAGGCCCACACGGTATGAGATTCCATACCCGGTTAGTTTGCACGAGCCATTCCTCTGCTTGGACATCATTTCCACCCACGAAAACCGGTGGATTTTGGTTCTTGAACTCCCGGAGAGTAGCTATAATTAGATTTCCTCCATGATTCCCAGCTGGAGGTGCATTGTTTCTTTCCTGAGCCCTTTGTTCCAAATATACCGCTAATCTCTCCATGAAATTGCCCGGATCCATTTGGGGTGGTGGTGGTGGATTATTATTTTCCGGATGTGGAGAATGATCTCGGTGATGACGATGTTCCGGAGATCTATCTCGGCGGTGGTGTCTTCGGGGAGGCATATTTCTACAAAAGAAAAGATTCCAATTCATATGCGTGAGGGTTAGTACATGTTCATGTGCACGATTAACAAGAAGATAACCAATAATCACATAAATGCATATAACCACATTGTCCTAAGCCGTACGACCTAGACTCACCCGACACGACTCTAGAGCTCCGGTTTTGCAACCGAGGGCTCTGATACCACTTTCAGGATGTGACGCCCGGAGCGGTGGGCCACCACATCCCCCGCACCTAAACCCGAACCCACATATGAAATGTATTTCCATACATGAATCCAAGTCTAAGCGAATGGAACCTACACTCACTCCTTAGGCTAAGTGGGGCTAAAACACGGACAGAGCGCGCAAAACAAACATATAAATGCGGAAGCAATAACATAAGGATCGAAAAGAGAGCTCTATAAATAACATTTACATCATATACAATGGCCTCACGGCCCAAAAGATCGAGTATATACATCAAAAGCCCATAATTCAGCAAAATATAATTCTAACATCAAATACATAATAAGAGTATCCAAAATGCAAGAAGTATGAATGCAACTCGACCTAGACACACAAGTACAAGACTAAGACTCGCACTTCCCCGCCTAGCTCGAAACAACCTGCACTGAAGGTGGGAAAAGAGAGGGGTCAGTCAAAACTCGACTGAGTGAGGGGCTAAACGCACACCCACACCTAAATACATATAGAGCAGAGCATAGTACAACGGGGATAGTCATGAATCGAGGCTAGGGTTTTTCATACCAAATCATTTTTCCAAAAAAAATAGCATATAATATAAAGGAAAACCTATCTCGATCCATAATCTATCAAACAGAACATAATCAAAAGCCCGGCGAGAACGGACTATCCCTTACTCCTTTGGTATAAATATCAAATCACAAAACCACCCTTACATCCATGGTGTGTCGGGAATCAAACCCTAGCACCTACATTACCAAAAACATACGGGGTAGCTAACCCACGGTATGCCTTCCCCGGTTATTCACCGAAGGCTCAAGATATCACGCCTTCCCAATCTCCCTAGGTCGCACGTGAATATCTCAAATGAGAGCGTGCACAGGGGTAAACCCGGCGACCCCGTGGTCGTCCCGGGTCTTCCTTACCCACGTCTCCGGGCCCAACAAACCAAATCAAACCAAACTCCCATCTTTCAGGGTACAACTCGCTCACACATATCATAAACGAATAACGAATTTCAAAATATAGCTTACTTATGCCAATACTTATACCAATTTCGAAAACGTAAAGCTTATTTCACAAAATCATAACATAGCTTAAGCACTCGTATTTAATATATATATAAGGTATATATTCGCATATAGGGTAAGAAAACAACACGTAATAGGTCTTAGGTCGCTTATCTAATATAAAGGATCCTAACCTCACCTTTGCAAAAGTAGAAGGAAGGCAAAACGGGCGAACGAACACTTAAACCTCGGGCTCACGAACTTCCGGAAGAGGCTCTGAAACAAAAGAAGACAAGACCCGAGACTTAGACTCAATAATGTACCAATTAGACGCACGGCGATGCAAATAGATGCTATGAATACAAGAAAATATCAAATGAACCCTTAAACGTTACCAAATTACAACTACATATATTCAATATATATACAACACGTGCATGTACAGTAGCATGCAAACAAAATGCATGAGAAACAGAGGGTGACACGCCCGTGTCACCGAAATGTACTAAGCCGTGACACCCCCGTGTCACGGTACAGCGGAAAACATACATGAAAATAAGGTGACACGCCCGTGTCACAAAACAAAGCAAACCGTGACACCCCCGTGTCACGGTACAGAAAATCAGCCCGACCAAGCTTGCACCCCCGTGTCACACTGAAGAGAACAAAAGTGACACGCCCGTGTCACTGTTCGAAACAGGAAAAAAAACAGGGCATGCAACGTGACAGCAACAACAACCAACAAATGCAACCAAAACTTGAATAAACATGTAACCATACTTAAAGCACAATAAAATCTAGCATATAAACTCATATCATGCATTGATCATCAAAATTTACTAACATCAAACCCATATACAAGTTCATCAACTAAGTCCATAAATCCCAAGTCTTTAAGCATAACTTCAAGCTAAAAGTATGTACTCATGTTTCCAACAACAAATAAGTAAATCATCCAATCCAAGCCACAACCCTAGCTTCACATATTCAATCCAAGAATTCATACAAAATCTCCATCTTACCTTGAATGAAAAAGAGATGCAAGAGATGGAGTGAGATGATGTTGATGATGCTTGAATGTCCACAATTCGGATTTTGAGAGAAGAAATCTTCACACCTTGGGCAAAGGTTTTGGATCGGTTGGCAAGGGAACAAGAACAAAGATGTGTATGTAATGTATGTATGAGAGAAAGGAAGAAATGGAATGTGATGCTACTTGAAGAAAGAAGAAATGGCCAAAATTGCTATTAAACCCCTCCATTATTTAAGTCATGCAAGTGGGTCCCCAAATCTTGAAATGCGATCAATTAAGTCCATTGCAATTAAGTTCTCAAGGTTCATGAATGATCAATTAAGGTCATAACGAAATTAAATCAAGTTCAATTTAAATTCACATATCATAAATTGATAAAATTCATATTATAAATCATTTGAGGTAAAGTTTTGGACATATAATTCAAATATTTCATGTAAATTCAAATAATTCAAATAAACAATTAGAATAAATATAAAATGCGTAAACAATAATTTTAAATGAGCACATACGTCATACCTGTACGGTCTGAAAGTCGGGGTGTCACAAGAACGCAAGAAGGTGGTGAATGGAAAACAGCTTTTAAAACTAAGGATGGATTGTATGAGTGGTTAGTAATGCCTTTTGGCTTAACTAACGCACCTAGTACCTTCATGAGATTGATGAATCATGTATTATGTGCTTATATTGGTAAATTCGTAATAGTTTACTTTGATGATATATTGACCTTTAGCCGTAATTTGCATGAACATATTAAGCATTTGAGGTTAGTACTTGAGGTACTATGGCATGAAAAGTTATATGCTAATCTTAAGAAGTGTAGATTTTGCATGGATAGAGTCGTGTTCCTTGGATTTGTTGTGAGTGCAGGTGGTATAGAGGTAGATGGAGAAAAGGTTAAGGCAATCAAAGAGTGGCGTACACCCAAGACCATCATGGAAGTAAGGAGTTTTCATGGTTTGGCTGGGTTCTATAGGAGATTCGTGCCCAATTTCAGCACCATAGCTGCCCCCTTAATGGAAATCATGAAGAAAAGCGTAGGATTTAAGTGGGCAGAAGCTCAAGAAATGGCATTCCAAACATTGAAAACGAAGCTAAGTTCAGCTCCTCTTTTACATTTACCAGATTTTTCTAAAACTTTTGAAATCGAATGTGATGCTTCGGGTATTGGTATAGGTGTTGTGCTTATGCAAGAGAAGAAACCAATTGCATACTTTAGTGAGAAACTCAATGGGGCTGCATTGAACTACTCTACTTATGCCAAGGAGCTCTATGCCTTGATTAGGGCCTTAGAGATGTGGCAGCATTACTTATGGTCGAAAGAGTTCATCATTCATACGGATCATGAGTTATTAAAACATTTGAAGGGGCAAGGAAGTTTGAACCGAAGGCATCCTCGCTGGGTTGAATTTATAGAGATGTTTCCTTATGTGATTCGGTACAAGTAAGGTAAAGATAATGTTGTTGTCGATGCCTTATCATGAAGGTACGTTCTTCTTTCTACCCTTAGTGCTAAATTCATGGGATTTGAACATATTAAGGAACTATACTCAAGTGATTCTGATTTTGCTGAAATATTTGCATCTTGTTAACAAAAGCCTTGTGACGAATTTAATGTTCAAGATGGTTATTTGTTTAAAGAGAACAAGCTATGCATCCCAAATTGTTCTTTGTGTCAATTGCTGATCCGTGAGTCTCATGGGGGAGGATTAATGGGATATTTTGGCGTTTTAAAAACTTTGAGCATACTTAAGGAACATTTCTTTTGGCCTCACATGAAACGGGATGTTGAACGAACTTGTCATAGATGCGTAACTTGTAGAAAGGCTAAGTCACGAGTTAAACCACACGGCCTTTACACACCTTTGCCTGTTTCCACGCATCCTTGGACTGATATTTCTATGGATTTTGTGCTAGGAATGTCGAGAACACAAAATGGAAAGGATTCAATTTTTGTTATTGTTGATCGATTTTCTAAAATGGTACATTTCATTCCTTGTAATAAAACGGATGATGCAACACATGTGGCTGGAATGTTCTTTCGGGAAGTGGTAAAACTTCATGGAATTCCAAAATCAATTATAAGTGATCCAGATGTGAAGTTTTTAAGTCACTTTTGGCGGGTATTGTGGGGAAAATTAGGGACAAAACTGTTATTTCCACCACTTGTTATCCTCAAACGGATGGATAAACAAAGGTAGTGAATCGAACCTTGGGAACTCTTTTAAGGGCTGTGTTTAAAACATATTCAACGAATTGGGTTGAGCGTATTCCATTTGTTGAATTTTCATATAACCGTTCAATACATTCTTCTACTTCTTTCTCACCCTTTGAGCTTGTTTATGGTTTTAATCCCTTAACTCCTTTGGATTTGCTTCCTTTACCTATGAATGAACTTGTAAGCTTAGATGGCAAGGAGAAAGCTGAACCAGTGAAGAAAATGCATGAGGATGCTCTGCTTCACATTCTCAAAAGAAACAACCAAGCTATGATTCAAGCTAACAAGGGACGAAAGAAAGTTGTTTTCAAGGAAGGTGACTTGGTTTGGGTTCACTTTAGGAAAGAGACAATTCAATCATCAGCGAAAGTCCAAACTTGACCCACGGGGAGACAGACCGTTCAAAGGGTTGAAAAGGATCAATGATAATGCTTACAGAATTGATCTCCCGGATACGTATAGTGTAAGTTCCACCTTAAATGTTGCTGCTTTATCTCATTTTCATGCAAATTCATATTCGGGGACGAATCCTTTTGAAGAAGGGGGGAATGATGTGAATCATGATGAACCGCGATCACAACTTATCCCAAATGAAGAGTTGGTCCGATCCATAGCTCAAGAAGATAACAAACAAAAGGAGCAAAGTTATGGTGGTCCAATTACACGAGCACGGGTCAAAATGATCCAAGAAGAAGTTGGGAATATCTTAAACAAATTTGCTCAAGCTGGACTCCAACCTTCAAAATTGTTTGCCGAACCCAATCTTCAATACTTCAATGTTTTTATGTCAATTCTTAAAGTCCAATGTGTGGTATGATGTAATTCGACCCTAAGTCTATTATAGTATTATTTGGGCCTTTATTTTGTCATTCTTTAGCTGCATATTAGTTTAATTAAGCCCACTTTTGTAAGCCTTCAAGGCAAGTGGCGGGAATAGCTTGTGTCCCTTAGTTTTCTAAGTGTCTCTTAGGTTTCCATGCATGCATCTTTATATTTAGCATTGTAACTTTTTTTTTTTAATCAAGAAGTCAATCATTGAATTTTTATTCAAATGAGTTTTACTCTCAAGTTCTTGCTGAACGATACCGGAGTTTCAAACCTCCACCGGATAACGTTATTTCTCGACTCCTTATAGTCGACGGGGTGTGTAACACCCGAGCGCGAGATGTCACATCCCTCGCACTATGACCCGACCCGTATATGAAATGGATTTCCACACACGTGCCAAATCATAGCGAACGGGGACATACACACTCGCTAAGCCAGGCGGGACTAACCTATCACTTAAAACCCCAACAACAACAACAACAACAATCTATGGTCGTGCCGAGTTTGGGTTTAACAAGGGTATAACCGACTACGTAATCGGATAGAAGAGCCGAGAATTACCTCAGAGTAGGAAGTCCCTCGTGCTGACGGGGTATATTAGGCGATTCTTTTCCTTAAGATTGCCAAACCATTGATTCGTTTGACAAGAAAGAGGTACAGTTTTAGAGTGGGAAATGGCGGTAGAGAGAGTTGCCTTCGGCATCGGCTTTTGCCTAACCGGGGGTACTCAAGACTACCTTATTTACAATCGACGCACTAAGGAAAGCTTTGGTTGTGTGTTGCTTGCGGGAGATTTTAGCCTTTGTCTTGAGAAGTACAAGGTCTCGAGACTTACCCCACTCTTGGTTCGAGTTTGTTCGAGGACTTGAAGAACCGGTAAAGGTGCATTGGCATAAGGAGAGACGTTGTAACTTTGTGTAGAAGTGTCTAATGTGACATCGGTTGAAGGCTGAGCATCAAGAACTGGAAAGATTCTCCATCTATAGTCTAATTAGAAGTGGGAGCAAATGGCCAAGGACTAAGTGTCCGGTTTGCTAGAATTAAGGATATTTCAATAAGATTTGGAGCGGTCGCTCATTTCAATGAGTTGGCCATTTTCTCATGGTTTCGTGGTTTGGCAAGGGTTCGAGAGCTTCGCAGTGTGGGGATGAAGACCCCTAGAGTTGAACTGGGAGATCGAGACTTCTTGGAAGCATTTCCTACAAGTGGTTCATTGTTCATGAGCAACCGGTTAGAGTTTTGGGTTCGACAGAGGTTCCAGTCGAAGACGAGAAGTTTTCCTTCGGAGAGAGTTCTTGTGGTGGGATTGGAAATCCGAGAAGCCACTTGAGAACAAATCAGAGTGGCACAGTGGAAGCGTGGAGCTGAACTTTCCAACATTGATCAAGATCCTGATTCGGACCTGAGGACAGGTCCTTTTTAAGGGGGGAGAGCGTGTGACACCCCGACTTTTTGGACGTCCAGGTATGTCTTTACGAGTGAGCTAAGTGCACTTTTAAATTATTTATTTATGCATTTATGTGTTTTTTATAATTTTTATATACTATATTTGATTTATATGAATTATTTGTTAAGTGTTCTATTTGAATTTTTCAACGTTTAGCCCCGTTTTAATTCGTTTGCCCTCATACTTGTTTCCAATTTTTTTATAGAAACTTGCTATGCATGAATTCTATGATTTATGAACTTATTTACATACTCATTTTACATTTTAGAACTCGTTTGTTGTGGTCTTTGACCATTTATTTATTTTGGGGACTCGAGGGCCTAACGGAGTTTTAGCGCGCCTTGTGTTCCGGAGGCCATAACTTGAGATCGGGAATTCAGATTCGAATTTTGGAAGTGGGGCTGGACTGTAACACCCCACATTTTCGGAGCAAGATATGAAGTCGTTTTCATGCGATTAGATTGTTATTTATTTAACTCTGCTTGTGCTTGAATTGCTTTATTCATGTTTTAATTGTTTAATTGACTCAATTGTAATCCCATGAAAATATGTGGACTTAATTGAAATATGTGTTTAGTACCTAATTGCTCTTTAATTTAAATTATGTGGGCTAATTTTAGATTAATAAAAGTTGGGGATCTATTTTTAATTATGAGAAATTCAATTTGGACTTAATTGGGCACTACTCTAAATCTTGGGGGTACTTCTATAATTTCCTAACCTTTAATTGGACTAAATTGATCATTTCTTAAGATTCTTGAACTCAATTGACTAGTCATGGAATTTGAGGAATCAATTGCATCATCTTAATTCTTTAGGGACTAATCAGCAACTTCAGAACTTGGGACTCCCTTTTATACCGTGAAACCCCAAACCCTAGCAGCTTTCTTTCATTTCCTCATCTCTCTCCCTTTCGAGCTTCAGTAGCGGCGCCACCACTCTCCATCGCGAAGCCGCCACCAACCGCCCTTTCCACCGGAGAACTATGACCAGCCACCACTCTTCACTCCCTCTCGTTCTCCTTACACAACTCCACCACCGCAAGCCTTTCTCCCCCCAGATCTCCTTTCGATTTTTACAGCAACAGCAGTGGCGCTGCCCTCTTCAAACCTCGTCTGCAACCAAGCACCGCCGCCACCGCAGCTTCCGCCAGCAACCGCTACTAGCCGGTGCTTCCAGCTTCGATCACCACCCCTCTTCTGTCCCTCTTCCTTCCCTCCGTTAGAGATAAGAACGGTGGACGTTCAACCTCAACCACCTTTCAAGCCACTGCCGTCGTACCGTTTCCGCCATCAGCTTCCATCCCGGCGAAGCACCACCACCTTCAACCATTTCTATCTCTCTTGCCCAGATCTGGAAAGGCGGCAAAAACCGTAGCACAATACTGTTTCCTATTTTCCCTTCGTCTTCAACATGCAGCAGTCGCGGCGTAGCAGTCATATCAGATTGCCACTGTCTCTTCCCTCTACCCTTGTTCCTCCACCTTAGTCAACCACCATTTCGCCACCATCTCCGCCGCTGCAGCCGGCCAACTGATTCAGAGCGGTGAGCACTTCCACCACCACCGACTAGAATCGCGGCAGATGCCGCCACCTCCGCTGGTTTTCTTTTCTCCAGCAACCGTCGGAGTTGTTGCCATCCGTTGCTTCTTCTTCCCCCAATTTCTTTGGTAAACCGTCAGATATTGTTTACCCTTAATTAAATTTTTTTTAATTATTCTGTAAATCAATTTCATATGTATTGTAATGGACTGATTTAAGTGTGTACCAAGTTTCTATATTGCATCAGAAATAAGATTAAATTAGATTGTTGAGAATTGAATTAATTAGATTTGAATTTGTATGATTTCTACATTTCAAAGTAAATATGATACAATTTAGAATGTATGAATCTGAGTTGCTGAAATGAACCTATTGGTTGTATGCTATAGTCTATATATATATATATATATATATATATATATATATATATATATATATTTCATCTCTTGCTGAAATTGGATTTGATTCATGAAGAAATTCTAATTTCTTTTTGTATTGGATTGGATTATATTTCTAATGGGAATAGGCTAATTATGGTGTAACTGTTTCGTGTTACTCCAATTTAATTAAATAGAACGAACAAGTATGTTCTTAGAATAATGGTGGAATTGCCCTACGTGTGTAACATGTGTATATATTCAAGTTTTGCAATTGAATGAAGATTGATTAATGTAAGAAGAGACTGAATATCACACCCTTCAAAGTCTTGAGCTGTTATTCTTTTAAATGTTTAATTCTCAAGGTGACGGTTATAGCATGTTGGTTAAGTAATAAATGAAGTATTTTGTTTGTGGTAATTGAATTTTAATAATTAATATAGTTATTTGGTAGGAATTTCTGTAACCGAATTGAAATTTGGGTTGTAACCTATCTAATGAATTTTCAATTGGTAACTCTAAGTAATAAGGTATGGTGACTCTTAAGAATTAGATTGATTAAACATATTTGTATATCTTTGCTAATCTAATTTGAATTGAAATTTTAGTTAAACTTTAGATCTGTACTGAATGTAATAAATTGGGGACAACATTACTTACAAATTGTGTGTCATGATTATTGATGTATGGAATTTTATAAATATATATGCATAACTGTTCCATTTTAATATTTAAATTATTGAACTAGAACTCTTAATCTTATAATTACAAGAATTTAAGCATACGTATACCTTGTGTAGTTGTAGTATCTTGACTTACTACGTTGTACCATGTGAGGTGAACCTACTTAATTTGAATTGATTGGTTTCTGGATAACACATTTTGGATTCGTTTAATTGGTTTGCTTATTGAATTGTTTGAGGTTAATTATATATCTAATTTACAAAGTGAAATATTACTTGTACACATGAACATTTTTATAACACGTCAAACCACTTCATGTTATTGTCGTGCGTCTATGTGGTTCATGTCTGAGTCTTGTCTCATAAGTACTTTGTGTTTCCTTTCTGTTCAGTAATCTCCACGGCGGAGACAACCCGATCAAGTTTACATTCGTCCTGTCAGTCCTCGTTTCTCGTCGCTTCTCAGGTGAGGTTTAGGATTTTGTATAGTTATACGACCTATGGCCTTTACATGATGATTTCTACCCCTACATGCGAGTATACCATACAATAGTTATCTATGTGTTGAATATGATATTTTTATGATCTTATGCTTGCACTTCTCCGTGAGCGGGCTATCCCTGCAGAGTTGGAATGTAAGTGTGTGAGTCCTGCGTGGGCGGGCTATCCCTGCAGCGTAGGAATATATATAAAAACCAGTTTTTGAAGCATATGTAACCTATTTTGGAAAAACAGTTGTGTTGTGATTATGTAGCGAGTTGGCCATGAAATATTGGCATCTGTATGTATGTGGATCCGAGGAGCTATGGGTAAGGAGCCCCCGGGACGGTTAGGGCCGTCGGGGATATACCTGTGAGTAGTTCCATTTGAGATATCTTCACGCGACCCGTGCTGTAGGGAAGGTGTGGTATCTTGAGCCTTCGGCTAAGGCCGGGGAGGACTCTTGTGGGTTCGGTACCCCTTGAGGGTATGTCTGTTATGGATGGTTTGGGGACGGTACATCTCCTCCATCATTGGTGTGACGGTTGGATTGATTTGGTATTTTATGTTTTGGTATGTTCTGAGGAGTAAAGGTTGGAAGCTCGTACTCGCCGAGCATGTGATCTGTTCGATCTGGTAATCATGAATCGAGATAGAGTTCTGAAATGTTTTCTAAATCTTATATAACTATCTTTTGGGTACTTTTGGAAATGTTTTGGTATGCAACACCTATCTCCGATTCATGAGTCCACCCTTTTGATATGTACTATGCTCTATATATATACAGTGGGTGTGCGTTAGCCCCCTCACTCAGTCAGTTGACTGACACCTCATTTTATCTTTTAGTTACAGGTTTCTTTTGGCTTGAGCTAGGCGGATGTGAGTCTTCTGGGTGACACTTGTCGGTTTAGTTGGTGTTAAGATGCATTTGTCACATACTCTATTTATGTTATGTATTTTTATTTCGCTTTTGGAGATTATGTTTTATGCTCTACTTAGACTTAAACCCGTGTGGGGTTAGTATACTAGCATTTGGATGTAATTAGGTATTCTACTGATACTTATATTGGTTTATTACGTTGCGATGATTTGAGATTCGGGACTAGGTATCTATGCTAGTTGAACCCGTCACCTCTTATGTATGCTGATATTCGGGACTAGGTACCTATGCTAGTTGAACCCGCCACTTATTTTGTACGTTAATTTAATTACTTCCGCGCTCTGAGTCTGTCGTGTTAGATCCGCCTAGCCTAGTGTGTGAGTTGGTCTCCCGTTCGCTTTGATTCGGATTCAGGCATGGACTTTCCATTCCGTGACCGGGTCTGGGTCTTAGTGCGGGGTATGTGGCATTCTCCGTTTGGGGTGTTACATCCTTATGTAGTATCAGAGCTTTAGGTTGCAAAACCGAGCTCTTGAGTCGTGTTGAGTCTGTCTAGGTCGTACGGCATAGGACTAATTGCACATTGCATTTGTTTGACTTGATATTTTGACCCTTCGGCATGAATTGTTTCGGGATTATATGATTGTGTGCATATTATGACTTTGATTATGCAATGTCTTATTATATGTGCTTTATAAATTACAGCTAATTGTTGCATTTACGTAATATACGTGTTACATTTCATTTGCATCTTTAACCTGCATGCATCGAATTTAGTGTTTGAATTTCAGGGTGTCCTATAAGTCAGCACTGAGATTTTCCCTCCGTCAACACTACCTATTGGCACTACAACGAAGACACACACTATTTCGACGATGAAAGGATTCTCTACCAAGATCAATGTTCATGAAAAGGTTCAGAGTTGAAGGAATGAGGTTTGCTATATTGACTTACTATCCTAAAGTCAATTGAAAGATGGAGTTTGACGAAATTTAACCTTGAGGATTCGTTCATCTGAAAGTAGTCACCTTGTTGAGGGAAATTAGTTAATGGAAGAGAATTTGATCAAGTAGAACCGTTTTGAAGGAGTTTGATAAGCTTTCACCTTAATGATTTGTTTGTTTGGAAGTAGTCACCTTGTTGATGGAAACGAGTTAATGTAGAAGTATACGATCAAATAAGATCCGATTAGGTTCAACGGATGTGGATAGGTAACCATGTTACTTAAGCAACGAGCTACAAACCATCGGTGAGTGTTGAAGGTTTTGGTGCCGTTTAGAGTTAACAAACGACAAGACAAGATTGGTTGTTAGCTCTCTGGGTGTTTCTTCAAGATGAGATGAAAGACATTGTTCAGGTGGGAATAGAACACTTAGATGCCGAAAGACTTTATTCAAGTTTCAGAATTATATACCTTGGATTGTTTTGGGGAGTACTTAACACCACAATCATCCAACGAAGCTCTGAGGTAAATATCTGATTGACAAACGAATCATGGACAACCTCTTGAAGATGAGCAGACTAAGATTTCACACATAAATCAGAATTCTTGGGAGAAACTGAGGATGATTCTAGTTGAGCAAGGATTACGGTCTAGTAAGGGGTTGGGTGATAGACAAGCTTTGTTGAGTTACCACTTTACGAAAAGACTCAAGACAAAGAAGCTCAGATGACGAAGGTTGCATCATTATCGGCTTAATCAACTGCTACTGCTTCATCTCGACTCTCTTGTCAAGATTGTTACACTTCGGTTAACGGTACGCCAAGCATTCATGGCATTTGCACACATGCATCGCTTAAATACTCTTACCTTGTTTTGCTTGATGTGGGTGATGACTATTGTTGTTTTAATTGTGATAACTTGGATACCTGATCTAGTATTTCTAACTTGAATTTTTTACTTGTTATGAATCGTTGCTGAAATGAATGAGTTACGTGCTTATGTGAACTATTCATGTCTATGTGATTTAAAACTCTCTTGATTGCTCACTGACTTCTCATATAATATACACACATACTGTAACCTTGTTTTACAGGGATTCCATCGCGATATCCCCCTTGAGTTAAGGTATGAGCGTTGAATCTGTACTCAAGGGATACCGATATCAGTTGTGTAATGCCCAGATTTCCAGATGGAACAGGTAAGCACGCCACGTGTGCGTTTTGAGCGTAGGAATTATTTTAATTCTTTAATTTCATAATATGATTACGTGGCTTTCATATTTTTATAAAATTCATGAAACATCATTTATATAAATTATTTGAATTCATATCATTGGAAATAGTATTTCGTGACACGGAAAATATTTCTTGCATGAAACATTTACCGAGAGTGTTTCAAATTACCAAATTATCCCTAGTTGAATATTTTTCTAAATTTTAGGGACTTAAACGCATAAACTTTTAAGGACTTAATTGCAAATATTTTAAAATATGGCATACTTGATTGCATGATTTCATAAAGTGAAGGATCCAATCGTAATTTAAACATTTCACAAAAATCAAGAAGGATAAATCACGTAATATTCTTCCATGTTCTTCCTTGATCTCATTTCATTCGAAATTCACCCAAACACATTTGATTCTCACTCTCGGTTCATACAAGAAAGAAAAGGGAAGAGAATTTCATCATTTATCTCAAGAATTTCCAAGAAAGATTTCAAGGAATTAAGTTTGAGCATCGTCTTCATCTATCTTCTTCATTTCTTTCCATTTCAAGGTTGGTTTGCATGAATTGATGATGTTGATCATATTAGACATGACTAGGGTTTGAGTTTGATATGCTAAATGAATTATTTGTGGAGCTAAGTGTGATTATATGATCATAGCATGAATTATGGCATGATTTGTGCATGAATTTGTTGAGAAATTGAGCTTGAATGATCAAAGTGAGTATAAGCTTCAATCTTTGATTTCTTGATGATATCTCATGTCTTGTGTGTTTGAGTGTGTTAATATCTCCTAGAGCTTCGAGTAAATGGAAAGCATTACAACCTTCTTGACGGTTGAAATGCAAAAGTCCATTTGGGTTGTGTTTACCATATCCTCATATTCTGACTATGAGATATGATAAATGAATATGAGAACTATCTTGTTCAATATGAGATTGAAAGAGACTGAAATAAGGTATTTCTATAAATCTCATATTCAGTGGGAGTATGCATAAGGTATGCAAATCCCTAAAGTCAATCTGTGGATTGATAAAGGCTTCTAGGATTAGACAATTCGATTCCATAGGATAGTAAAATCGTTTGACACAGATGGAAGTCGAATAAGTCTCAAAGTGTACATAAGAAAGTTAGTGATGTAAGAGTCAATTTTTGGTTCTTTAGAAAACGACATCCTTCTCATTAGGAATGTCAAGGATGACGTGAAAGTTACCAATTCTTGTTTAAGAAACAATTTGACATGAAAGATCTTAGTGATTATCCTATATTCTCGACATTCAGATCTATAGAAGATAGATCTAAGAGAATAAAAGGATTATCACAAAATGAGTACATAACCACGGTACTAAAAGGCGTTTAGTATGGACAATGGAACATCTCTTTTGAAGAGTATGTGTCCTAAGATAACTTTGAGAAAGTTAGAATGTCCAAAATCCCTTTAAGTGAAAGGGTGCATAATGTATGAAAAGTTATGTACTAAATTAGATATGGCGCAACACTAAGCGTAGTAGGCCGAATCTAATATGACCTCAGAGAAGGTCATTAGATCTCTGTAAAGGATGTCCTCAGAGTACTTGAGAAGAAATGAGGATATGTATTAGTTTACAGAGCCCAAAAGATCTTATTGTTAGAAGGATATTTGATGTAACAGTTCATCAAACATAGATGATTATGAAATCATTGAAAGGATACAACTTCTACCAGAATGGTAATGCAATGTGTTTGAAAGGGGTTCCAAGGACGGACATTGCAAAACTCAACTATCGTAGTTGAGAACTTAGTCGTATTATATAATACTAAGTTAAGTGTTTGGGTAAGAAACTCCATCTAACTTGTTAGATGAAGTTCCCAGCATGAAAACAACTCCTTGATCATATTGTATGATAAAAAAGGATGGTTGCTCAAGTAAGAGAACCAAGACCTCACCAAGAGACTGAACACGTGATTACGAATCACTTTATAAGGAAAAGGTGTTTCCTAAGAGATGTGTAAGCAAGAGGGTAACATCAGCAGAGAATATAGCAGATCCACTTTGGAAATGCCCAAAGTCAATAGGCTCTCAAAGTGCATCTTGAGAAGATGGGACTTAGAGTACCTAAATGGCTTTTACGGGCAAGTGGGAGATTGTTAGGAATAGTGCCCTAGAAAGCCGATTAGTCATAATCCGTTTTGGGACTTTCCTGGTATCACAAACAATCTTTGAATGAAATAACGAATTTAGGCAACACTTCTTTATATGCTCTTGTTTGGTATGCGTTTACTTTAGCTGTGCATGTATGAGAACTCCCCTAATCCTGATGACTTTAGGACTCTACCATTTAGGTGAAATGGTTCATGAAACGAGCCCTATATCACATAAGTCATGATTAGTAAAATACTCCAAGCCGATGAGTCCTACAGACAGTGGGAGTGTCAACTTGACTCCTCTAAGGCTTGCTTGTGGGATCACGCCCTTAAGAAGGACCACCTTGTTTCATGGAGGTGCAAAGTGTATAGTTGATACGTGCGTGATACATGAGGGTGCTTACTTTAATAAGTAAGTTCACTGAGGTGCCCCGTGTGAGAACATTCCTAAATGGGAAAGGAAGTTTCTATTTCAGGAAATGGAAACTTCCAGATTAGGAAATATCTCACGAGTCATTGATGTGATTAATTGATCCTTAGACTTGAGGTTCCATGTTACTTTATGAGTTAACTCTGTAGTCTTTGGTATAAGCTTTAAAGGGTGTCGCCTTAGACAACTGATTCAAGGCTTATGCTGGGGCTGCACAAGTGATTCATGAAAGTGAATGAGAATCAAGATACGACCTACACTTGCATTTGCAAGGTGATCTCTTATTGTATAAGTCATTCATATGCCATATGGAGTCCTTGGCCAAGGCAGTAGATCAAGACATCAAGAAAAGTGTTTCTTGGATTGAGATCAAATGGATATGAAATGCACTTAGCTTTAAGACCGGATTATTAGGGTTCTGATTATTCCCTTGCCCTAGATCTTGGTTGAGAGATAGTAAGTAGGAGGATTGTATCTCACATGAATCAATGACTTAAAGGTTCTGTCGAATCCGAACATTCCAATTCAGCTAGGGGTTAAACACCTGTTGCTAGACTATGGTCGTTTAATCTGTGGACTGATTAATTAATTAGTGAATTAATTAATTAGGGTCACTGCTAATTGAATTGAGAACCTAGAGGGTCACACACAACAACTTGGTTACATGAGTTGAGGCTTGAAAATGATTAAACGAGTTAATCGGGCCAAAAGGGTTCCACACGTGTGAATTCACACGTGTGGCTCACGTGAGTGACACGTGTCACTGTGACACGTGTCACACACGTGTGTGTATATATATATATTAAATAATTAATTAGTTAATTATTTAATAGACTTTGGTTTAATTTTGAATTAAAAAGAAAGTCTAATTTTGGAGAAAATAATCTAGTTAATTAATTATGAATTAATTAATTAGATAAAATAAGTTATTTATTTTATAATAAATAAAGTATAAAAATTATCCAAAAATAGTTTGGATATTTTTAGCTCTCTTAAAAGTTGACTAGAAATAGAATTCAAAGTCAAAGTTGGAAAATACTTGATGATCAAGTAATAGGAGAGAGAGGGACCAAATCCTTTGTCCATAAGGACTAGCTTCGGCCGCCCCTCCCCTTTCCTATATATAGGGGAGCTCATGCTCCCCTTTAGAGCTAATTGACAATTCTTGGTTCATGTGTTGAACACCTTCCTTTCTCCAAGATTATATTAAACCCTAGGTTAAGCCTAAACACTAACTAGAGAACTAGCATCCTTACTAGTTAGATTGTAGCCAAGTTGGTGGACTTTCTCTAGAGACTTCAAGTTAGAAGTTTGAAGATTCGAGCTTTACCAAGGAGAGGGGATCAAGCCGCGAGAAGAGCGTTCTTGGGTGGCTTGAAACGCTTCAAGAAAGAATAAAAGAAAAGTAAGTTTTCTATCTTTACGAATTTGGTTACACGATTGCGAGTTCAAGGTCCTTTTGTTGGGAAAATATTTTAAATTCCGCTGCTTTCTGATTCGTGTTTTCCAACAAGTGGTATCAGAGCCACCTCGTTAATCGTGTTTCTGATTCGTCTCAATTATACTGAATTTGGTAGAAATTCTTAGGCTTGATGCGATTGAGTATTTGTAATTGTTTTAGAAAGCCTGAATTACGAAACTGTATTTTTTCCTGAAAGTTTCTGAAAATTGGTTTTATAAAATTTAATTTTTGAAAAACAATTTTAGATTTGAAACTGTATAAACTGTTTTTGGATTTCTTGGATTGGTTTTGCTTTTGAACGGAAACACGAAACGAAAGCCCGGATCACGATGAACACGCGAAACCCCGCGCGCGAAGGAGTCGCGCGCGCGGGCTTCGCGCGCCACCCTCCCGCAACCGCGCGGGAGGCCTTCCCGGGCGCGCGCCCATAACCGCCCAGGGCTGGCCGGGACAGACCGGCCAGCCACCCGCACGCCGTCCGCCCAGGCTGGGCGAGAATCCCGCAAGGCGTGCGGGATTGCTCGCCCAGGCCGCCCGCCTCCCAGCCGAGAAGGCTGCGCGCATCGGCGCGCAACGTGCACGCGCAGCGTGCGCACTCGAGCGGCCTAGGCCGCACGCTGTGCGCGCCTGTCGCGCGCGCCTGCGCGCGTGATGTGCGTGGCTCTTTCGCGTCCGGACCCCGTTTTCGTGATCCGACCTTTTCGTGTTTCGTGCAATCCAGTCCCAATTTTTATTTTAATTTTAAAATTTTATTTTCGAATATTTATTTTTAATTTTTGAATAAAAATTGAAATTGGGATTTTTTGAGAAATTGAAACGGTTTATATTTTGGGAAAATACATCTTGATAAAATTATTAATTTTCAGAAATTAATTGGAATTTTATTTGTTTTGGTAATTTGGGATTTATTGAAAACTTTTATAAATAAGACTCGCATCAAGTCGTGTTTTAAGCTATTAGAGCTTAAAGCGAGAATTTTAATTTATTGGTTAAATTTAAATTCTTTCAAAAGCATGTTAGGTGATCATGGGTTTAGATCTATGTATGGTTTTAATTTATGCACATGGATGGTTTAAATTGGGGTTGGAGCCCTATAGTTGCGTTTTTCAATTGAGGTTGGAGCCTCACTTATGTGCGTACTGTTATGTGATTTATTATGTGGCTTTCCATATTACTGTTTTTGAGGCCGGGGTATGCCCCGTGTAATTGTCTAAGGCCAAAATGAAGATTGAGCCTTATTACTTTATGTCTTTTTCTTTTTATTGTAATTTGAGAGTAGAGATAGGTGGTGAGGTTTTATTTTCATTTTGGAGACAATGCACCCATGGAGTAAGATGGACCACATTCAAGTAACAAGGAGGCCATAAGTGAAGACCCCTCAAAATGTTAGGGAGGGGAATCTCAATTGTTAAATGTAATAGAGATAGGGCTCGTATTTTGTTACTGCTTTCCCTTATGTGATTTGAACTGTTTATGTGGCATGTATGTTAGAACTTGTGATTGTGGAGTGGCTCCCACATATCACGCATAAGATAGGTAGAACCCATGATCATTACATGTTAGTATCATGCTAGGACATGTTATCTGTTTATGTGCTTGTTTGAAATGCATTTAAGTGTACTTGCATTAATCAAGACTAATAAAATTGGATAACATATATGTTGGTGAGGTCGAACCGGACAACTCTCCGGTTGATTCGAAAATTCCCATTAGATATTAAGCTAATTTCGAACAAATAGGTGTTTAATTCGAGATGCAAGTTTTGAATTAAATCCCTAGCATTCCATCAATAGGTTTTAAGTTTAGTAAGTAAAGCTAGTTATTGTCCGCGAGTCGTGGGATAGCTAGTGGAGCTTATTAGTTCTTAGTTACCTAATTGATCATTTTAAATGATCAATATTTCGTGGTTAATTTTAGCAAGGGCGATGTCCGCGAGTCGTGGGTCGTTCGAACTAAGTTTTGGTCATGATCTTATGATTGATGGGTCTAGCTTAACGCCTAAGTAAATATGGATGTCGCACGAGTCGTGGGTCCATCTTGAAATATAGGTGATGCAAAAACAATTACTAAGAGTTCTAAAGGTGTTAGAATTGGTAAGTTGTACCTACCTAGGGTTCTTACTTAGAATGTCCGCGAGTCGTGGGTTCGAGGTAAAATGCCTAGGATCTTAGTACCCATTGGGAAACGTGTTCCTCTTAGATCTTTGGGAATTCTAGATCTTTGAAAAACAGTGGGAGCTACATTAGAATAAAGACCTTATCTTTTGTATATCGTTATAATTCAGCATGCTCACCTAGTTCTCTGCTTAGCATTTAGGTTGTAGTTCTGTGATTCTCTACAATATGAAATGCAAACCCATTCGTATCCATCCTTAAGTCAAAAGAGTTGACTAAGTCCTAACTAACTCTAAATTGGCTTTGGATCCTAAAATTCGTTTTAGATTCCGAATAGAGAAAGGTGTTCTCTAAAAGGCAAAGTTTTCAATTATGAAAATTCGACCCGGGCCGAAAGAGAAGCAATCTGAGGTGAATGGATTTCTCCGAACCACTTAAGAGCAATTGAACCACCTCATAAAAATGTTACAAGGTATAACATTGTGGAATCATTCAATATTCCAAATGAGGAAACAAGTGCACATGAACAAGGTCTAAAGATCTTATTTGAAGATCTTGTGGTCTCGATCATTAACTGAGAAAAGAGTTCTCAATGCACTGATTGCTTACATTGCTTCCACCATCATTCAAACCCTTTATGCTCAACTAGAATGATGCTGATGTAGCATGGTTAATCATTTAGTTGATAATGGTTGAGAGCATCCTTAAGAAGGAATAAAAGGTTGAGATGGTTAATTCTTCTTCTAAACTCCCTAAGTTAAAGGCTTGAACGCCTAAAGAAGAAGAAACCCTTAAGAGCCCAATGGAAGGGCATGTAAGGGGTACGCCCAAAAGACACTAGAGATCAAATAGGACGTTTGCTTCTATGATAGCAAATAAGGACTTTGAAAGGGAACTGCGAAGAATATGAGTACTCTGAAATGTTACCTCGTTTAGTAATTCTACTAGGAATAGAATTCACTAGTCTTGAGTCAGTTCTGCGTAATCCGTTGTGCAAAGACTCAAGGCACTAATGTTCTGAACATACAACGAGATAACAAAAGTAAGTGAGATGACAAAGCTTCGAATTACTTTGGAACGTTGAGATATAAAAGGATTAGCAAGTCAGACACCTTAGGATCATTCTATGAAAATGAACCTATAGAGTTGACTTCCTGTGAATCCTATCTCAAAGGGAAAACGTTCCCGAAACATTGTTTAGGTGAAACATGGAACGTTCCAAAATTATAGTGGATTTCGATCCATGCTGATGAGTGTAAGATGCTTAATGTAAGCACTAGATACAATCGTCAGTTTAATCATTATGAATGAATGTACTTGTTAAAGAAAAAATTCGAAACTTATATGAAATTCTTGGAATTTCAAAAGGAGGTTAGGAACCGAAGTAGTCATAAGTTATAGGTAAATCGATATGATCGAGATAGCCAATATCTTAGTAACTAATTCCTTAGTCATCTTAGAGATAATAGGATTATCTCCCAGTAAACTAATTCGAGAACACATTAGTGTTTCCGAATGAGGGAATGAAACCTAATGTAACATGGTCCATTCCATAGCAAGCTTTACTGACTTATAATCATTCTAGGGATAAACTCCCAGAATATGCAGTTAGAGATTTTGAATTTAGTACCTTCCAAAATCAGTCCTTAAGTTGCACTATGCAATGTGGCATATTAAATTCCCTAATTATTCTTATCCAAGAATTTAGTAGAATCCTCTTAAGTGAAGAAGATAGTGGGAGATAAGTTTGAAATGAGTTCAAGTTTATACAACGATATTGAATATCGTTTCTGCAATTCCCTTAGACAAAGGTTGTTTGTCTCAAGGAATGTATCTTTCTTAAGGAATCGTTCCTATAGAAGAAGAAAGACAAGCAAGCAGACCTCAAAGAAATTTGAGGATAAATATCCACGCCACATATAGAAGAAACGAGCCCATCTGATAAAATTTAGCCAAATTTTAGAGTATGTACACGTGTGAAACCCTTCTCTTAAGACGTGTTTAGAACGCGTTCCTAGATAGCCAAGGAATTACTTGAAGAGGAGACGCTGTCAGATTTGGAATCTGAGTAGTATAAGCAAGCCTTGAAATCTAATATGGATTCCATATACTTAAACCGAGTTTTGACCTTGGTTGATCCACCTGATAGGATCAAGCTCCTAGAGCTTCGAGTAAATGGAAAGCATTACAACCTTCTTGACGGTTGAAATGCAAAAGTCCATTTGGGTTGTGTTTACCATATCCTCATATTCTGACTATGAGATATGATAAATGAATATGAGAACTATCTTGTTCAATATGAGATTGAAAGAGACTGAAATAAGGTATTTCTATAAATCTCATATTCAGTGGGAGTATGCATAAGGTATGCAAATCCCTAAAGTCAATCTGTGGATTGATAAAGGCTTCTAGGATTAGACAATTCGATTCCATAGGATAGTAAAATCGTTTGACACAGATGGAAGTCGAATAAGTCTCAAAGTGTACATAAGAAAGTTAGTGATGTAAGAGTCAATTTTTGGTTCTTTAGAAAACGACATCCTTCTCATTAGGAATGTCAAGGATGACGTGAAAGTTACCAATTCTTGTTTAAGAAACAATTTGACATGAAAGATCTTAGTGATTATCCTATATTCTCGACATTCAGATCTATAGAAGATAGATCTAAGAGAATAAAAGGATTATCACAAAATGAGTACATAACCACGGTACTAAAAGGCGTTTAGTATGGACAATGGAACATCTCTTTTGAAGAGTATGTGTCCTAAGATAACTTTGAGAAAGTTAGAATGTCCAAAATCCCTTTAAGTGAAAGGGTGCATAATGTATGAAAAGTTATGTACTAAATTAGATATGGCGCAACACTAAGCGTAGTAGGCCGAATCTAATATGACCTCAGAGAAGGTCATTAGATCTCTGTAAAGGATGTCCTCAGAGTACTTGAGAAGAAATGAGGATATGTATTAGTTTACAGAGCCCAAAAGATCTTATTGTTAGAAGGATATTTGATGTAACAGTTCATCAAACATAGATGATTATGAAATCATTGAAAGGATACAACTTCTACCAGAATGGTAATGCAATGTGTTTGAAAGGGGTTCCAAGGACGGACATTGCAAAACTCAACTATCGTAGTTGAGAACTTAGTCGTATTATATAATACTAAGTTAAGTGTTTGGGTAAGAAACTCCATCTAACTTGTTAGATGAAGTTCCTAGCATGAAAACAACTCCTTGATCATATTGTATGATAAAAAAGGATGGTTGCTCAAGTAAGAGAACCAAGACCTCACCAAGAGACTGAACACGTGATTACGAATCACTTTATAAGGAAAAGGTGTTTCCTAAGAGATGTGTAAACAAGAGGGTAACATCAGCAGAGAATATAGCAGATCCACTTTGGAAATGCCCAAAGTCAATAGGCTCTCAAAGTGCATCTTGAGAAGATGGGACTTAGAGTACCTAAATGGCTTTTACGGGCAAGTGGGAGATTGTTAGGAATAGTGCCCTAGAAAGCCGATTAGTCATAATCCGTTTTGGGACTTTCCTGGTATCACAAACAATCTTTGAATGAAATAACGAATTTAGGCAACACTTCTTTATATGCTCTTGTTTGGTATGCGTTTACTTTAGCTGTGCATGTATGAGAACTCCCCTAATCCTGATGACTTTAGGACTCTACCATTTAGGTGAAATGGTTCATGAAACGAGCCCTATATCACATAAGTCATGATTAGTAAAATACTCCAAGCCGATGAGTCCTACAGACAGTGGGAGTGTCAACTTGACTCCTCTAAGGCTTGCTTGTGGGATCACGCCCTTAAGAAGGACCACCTTGTTTCATGGAGGTGCAAAGTGTATAGTTGATACGTGCGTGATACATGAGGGTGCTTACTTTAATAAGTAAGTTCACTGAGGTGCCCCGTGTGAGAACATTCCTAAATGGGAAAGGAAGTTTCTATTTCAGGAAATGGAAACTTCCAGATTAGGAAATATCTCACGAGTCATTGATGTGATTAATTGATCCTTAGACTTGAGGTTCCATGTTACTTTATGAGTTAACTCTGTAGTCTTTGGTATAAGCTTTAAAGGGTGTCGCCTTAGACAACTGATTCAAGGCTTATGCTGGGGCTGCACAAGTGATTCATGAAAGTGAATGAGAATCAAGATAGGACCTACACTTGCATTTGCAAGGTGATCTCTTATTGTATAAGTCATTCATATGCCATATGGAGTCCTTGGCCAAGGCAGTAGATCAAGACATCAAGAAAAGTGTTTCTTGGATTGAGATCAAATGGATATGAAATGCACTTAGCTTTAAGACCGGATTATTAGGGTTCTGATTATTCCCTTGCCCTAGATCTTGGTTGAGAGATAGTAAGTAGGAGGATTGTATCTCACATGAATCAATGACTTAAAGGTTCTGTCGAATCCGAACATTCCAATTCAGCTAGGGGTTAAACACCTGTTGCTAGACTATGGTCGTTTAATCTGTGGACTGATTAATTAATTAGTGAATTAATTAATTAGGGTCACTGCTAATTGAATTGAGAACCTAGAGGGTCACACACAACAACTTGGTTACATGAGTTGAGGCTTGAAAATGATTAAACGAGTTAATCGGGCCAAAAGGGTTCCACACGTGTGAATTCACACGTGTGGCTCACGTGAGTGACACGTGTCACTGTGACACGTGTCACACACGTGTGTGTATATATATATATTAAATAATTAATTAGTTAATTATTTAATAGACTTTGGTTTAATTTTGAATTAAAAAGAAAGTCTAATTTTGGAGAAAATAATCTAGTTAATTAATTATGAATTAATTAATTAGATAAAATAAGTTATTTATTTTATAATAAATAAAGTATAAAAATTATCCAAAAATAGTTTGGATATTTTTAGCTCTCTTAAAAGTTGACTAGAAATAGAATTCAAAGTCAAAGTTGGAAAATACTTGATGATCAAGTAATAGGAGAGAGAGGGACCAAATCCTTTGTCCATAAGGACTAGCTTCGGCCGCCCCTCCCCTTTCCTATATATAGGGGAGCTCATGCTCCCCTTTAGAGCTAATTGACAATTCTTGGTTCATGTGTTGAACACCTTCCTTTCTCCAAGATTATATTAAACCCTAGGTTAAGCCTAAACACTAACTAGAGAACTAGCATCCTTACTAGTTAGATTGTAGCCAAGTTGGTGGACTTTCTCTAGAGACTTCAAGTTAGAAGTTTGAAGATTCGAGCTTTACCAAGGAGAGGGGATCAAGCCGCGAGAAGAGCGTTCTTGGGTGGCTTGAAACGCTTCAAGAAAGAATAAAAGAAAAGTAAGTTTTCTATCTTTACGAATTTGGTTACACGATTGCGAGTTCAAGGTCCTTTTGTTGGGAAAATATTTTAAATTCCGCTGCTTTCTGATTCGTGTTTTCCAACATTTGGTGATGGAAATTGGGAATTTTGTTGCTTGATCATCCCTTCCCGTAGCCATCCCCTGTTTTTTCCTCTGTTTTTGTAAGTTGCAGAAACAGGGAACGGCCGTTCCCAGCCTCAAGGCATTGTGGGAACGGGCGTTCCCTTCTTTTAAACTAAAAATAGGTGGCCGACCATGGGAACGGCCGTTCCCATTTTGGCCTTGGTGCCAGAAGGGTTGTTCCCAGCTAGGCGCGTTTTTAAACTGGAAAAACGTTGGCGCGATTTTGGGGGTTCATGGGAACGACCGTTCCCATTTACAAAGGGGGTCCGGAACAGCCGTTCCCACCTCGGTTGCAGAACAAAACATTCTGCATAAAATTACGAAAATAGCCCCTCGATCCGACGACTTCTTTGACCCCGAATTGCTATTATATGTGCTAATATGTACTGAAACAACATGTTATCATGCCACATTGCATTTTCCTCGTCATCTCGATACATTTCCGCCGTTCGTCATAGTTGGTCCATTTTAGGTCATGTCTCAGGTATACACGTCGTGTTTGCACAGGTCACGGGGTTGTGGACGAGGAGCAGGCTCAGTAGAGTATATCCTTGTCATATTTTGTAAGAAGGTGAGGTTTGTTTTAAGTAAATCGAACCCTATAACCCTTATGTGCTATTTTCGGCCAAAACATATTATCATTATAAACGTTTTCAATGTTATAAATATTTCAAGTAAGCAAGTAATGATTGTCATGATTTTCAAGCAAGTTGGCGAGTACATGATTGCACGTGGGCCCGAGGGTAATTCTTGAGCCAACCGGGAAAGCAAGGGCTGACGGGTAACTCCTGAATTATCCTCACATTGTTGGGATCACCCCCGAAGCCAATAGGAGATTAGTGGTGGAAGGAGTTCCGTGTCTATGGGGTCATGTCCCGTACACACAACATGTCGTGGATAGCTGAGCCTTGCAAACTCACTATCAACCGGAGGAAGAAGGAAACTGGGGATTAATCCGGCATGTCGGGTTATCCTCGGGTTATTGCATGATTTCAAGCATGAAACTGTGTATATGAGCACTAAATGGAATTGTATGATCATGTATTGAATTGATAAAGCAAGCACGTATTGTCACGTTTGGTGTAAAGGTTGGAGAATCGCCCCTGCTAGCCGGGGTCACATGTTCATGAAATGATCAAGTTAAACTGTTAAAATAATTAGTTGTAATCTCGGGCAAAGAACGAGTTTCTTGAACTATATATCTATTTCACTTCCAAATTCTTTACCCGAGGCTACAACTTGCATGTGATGTGTGATATATATTTATTCCCCCTCACTCAGTCTTCGGTAGACTGATACTTCACTTTTGAGGTACTTGAGCGCTTGGTCGTGCTAGGCGGGTGTCCGGTCGAGTTTTGCATTCTCACGGGTCTAGTATTGTACCTTCATGTATAGCACTTTTTGGTATCTCATGTTATGATCGTTATTAGTACATTTTGAATACCTGAGTATGTATATTAATAAGAGATGATAATGTATTGATAGTTAAGTTGGTATCTACACATATCTATTCCATAAATATGGTACCTATATGTATATTTGAGTTATTGCTTCCGCTTTTGAATTCATGTTTGTGTTATTTATGTTGGGGAGTGTCCCGCCTAGCTCGTCATTTTTATTGTCACCCGTTCGCTATAGTTTTGGTTTATGTATGGATTTTCCATTTCATATGTGGATCGAGGCTATAGTGCGGGGGATGTAGTGCCCTGGGGGTTAGGGTGCTACATCTACAGGTGGTATCAGAGCCCGGTTGCAAAACCGAGGTTCTCGAGTCGTGTCAAGTCTGTCTAGGTCGCACGGCATAGGATTACTTGTTATTTGAGAGTCTGCATTTTGTTGAATTACTTGATTTATTTGTTTTCTCGCATTACTTGAGATATTTGACCATTCTTGAATGTGTGTTTATTGATATCATTAAATTATATGCACACATTTGCATGTATTAATCAGACCACGCATGTGTAGTGATTTGATTTCAGGATGGATCGTGATAGACACTCTCGTGACCGATCCCCGAGACACAGGCCTCATCATCATCACCGGCACCATCGCCGTGAGAGATCACCTCCTCCTCCACCTGCTCAGGCACAGCCTTAGGATTTCATGAACGCCGTTGTTGGGCTGATTGATCAGAGGCTACAGGAAAGGGTACCTCCACCACCACCAGCGCCAGTAGCACCTCAGGAGAACCCTATTTCTGCTATTTTGCGAGAGTTTCAGAACCAGCGTCCCCCGAAGTTCTATAAGGGTGACGATATTCAGGCAGAGATGTGGCTGAAGGAGATCGAGAGGATCTGGCAGCTTATCCCTTGTGATACTCAGGAGAAGGCTCGCTGTACACTCACTTTGATCCAGGGCGAGGCCTATTCGTGGTGGTAGAGCACACAGATTGTTCTAGAGGCAGCCGGGATAGAGATTACTTGGGAGGTATTTGTACGGGAGTTCAGAAACAAGTATATCCCTCCAGCTTCCCGTACTCGCAGGTTGAGGGAGTTCACCGAGCTGAAACAGGGAGGAAGATCTGTGGGGCAGTATATCGCCGAGTTCGAGAGACTTTCTCACTATGCACCCAACATAGCGAATGATGACTTTCACAAGGCGATGCAATTTGTTCAGGGATTGAGACCGGATATCCAGGAGGCCTTAAAAGCAGCTAATACGAGCACTTGGGCTAAAGCTACCGCAAAAGCCCTAAAGGTTGAGGATTCTGACATTGCTAGGAGAGCTACTCAGCGGACTGGACAGGCTTCAGGCTCGAGAGCGGGTCAGGGATCGAGCTCAGGAAAAAGGCCGATGATTTACTCTGCCCCTCCCGCGCAGAAGGACTCCGGGAAGAAGCTTAAGGCGGCAGGGCCGTTACAGAGGGGTCCGAGAGCTCCAGCGCCACCACAGCCACCTCAGAAACCGGGCTGCAGATTTTGTGGGCTTCCTACACATAACTATGATAACTGCAGACGACGTTTAGGATTATGTTTGATCTGTGGGAGCCACGAGCACATGGTTGACGGTTGTCCGGATCGTCGGGATCCGCCACCTGCAGGACCGAGGCCCATTGTGAGGGCTCAAGCTTATGCACTTGCTGGGGAGGACCAGGATGCTGAGATAGACCCCGCCGCGGTAGTTGAAGGTATTATTTGCATCCATGACACGAACATCCATACGTTATTTGATCCAGGAGCTACGCACTCCTTTCTTGCGCATTCTATTGCTATTACATTACCTTTGCCTGCTATGTGTACTTCTGTGCGCTATTTAGTTAGTACTCCTTTCGGTAGTAGGCGAGAGACGGATCAGGTCTACAGGGATGTTCCAGTGGGGATTGAAGGCCGGGAATTTCTGACAGATTTCATTGTTATGCCAATGGAGAGATACGGGGTTATATTGGGGATGGATTGGTTATACAGGCATTGTGCTACCGTGGATTGTCGGGCAAAGAAAGTGCAGTTGGGTTCAGAGGTTACCACGGGTTGTACTTCGAAGACTGTACCCCTACTTTCATTTTCAGAAGCTCAGAAATTAGTCAGAGACGGGGCTACAGGGTTCATTGCTTATATTCTGAACAAGCCCAAAGATCAAGTGAAATTAGAGGACACCGAAGTGGTAAAGGAATTTCCCGAGGTATTTCCAGAAAAGTTGGATTCTTTGCCTCCTGAGCGAGAGATCGAGTTTGTGATCGATCTTTTTCCGAATGCCGAGCCGTATTCAAAGACTCCATACCGGATGGCTCCAGCGGAATTAAAGGAATTAAAAGTTCAGCTTGAAGCATTGTTGGAAGTTGGTTACATTCGGCCGAGTTCTTCACCTTGGGGAGCACCAGTTTTATTTGTAAAGAAAAAGGACGGAACTTTAAGAATGTGCATCGATTACAGGGAGTTGAACAGGATGACTATTAAGAACAAGTATCCCCTCCCACATATCGAGGAGTTATTTGATATACTTTAGGGTTCCAAAGTCTATTCAAAATTGGATTTAAGACAGGGATACTATCAGCTGCGAATCCGAGCAGAGGATATTCCTAAGACAGGATTCAATACTCGGTACGGGCACTACGAGTTCGTGGTTATGCCGTTTGGATTAACTAATGCCCCTGCAGCTTTCATGGATATGATGCACCGGATTTTCAGGCCTTTCCTCGACAAGTTTGTGGTGATATTCATTGATGATATTCTGGTTTTCTCAAAATCAGTCGAGGAGCATGCGAGACATCATAAGCTCGTTCTACAGACTTTAAAAGAGCATCAGTTATTTGCTAAGTTTAGCAAGTGTGAATTTTTTGATCGATCGGGTTTCTTTCTTGGGACATGTAATTTCAGGAAAAGGGTTGGAAGTCGATCCCTCGAAAATCGAGGTCGTGCTCAAGTGGGAGAAACCAAAGAATGCCTCGCAAATTAGAAGCTTCTTGTGATTGGCCGGTTATTATAGAAGATTTGTTCAGGATTTTTCTCAGATTGCTGCACCGTTAACCCGATTGACTAAGAAAGATGTCAAGTTTGTCTGGGACGAGAAGTGTGATCAAAGCTTTAACTTTTTGAAAGAAAAGTTAGTCTCAGCTCCGATGTTAGCACTTCCTGAGGGTTCAGAGGAGTATGCAGTGTACACAGATGCTTCTAAAGAAGGCTTAGGTTGTGTTTTGACTCAGAAAGGAAAAGTGATCGCTTATACTTCTCGAAAGCTAAAGGAATATGAAAGGAACTATCCGACACACGACCTAGAGCTTGCAGCCGTGATCTTTGCTCTCGGGAAATGGAGACATTATCTTTACGGGACTTCCTTTGAGATTTTCACCGACCACAAAAGCCTCCAGTATTTATTCACACAGAAAGATTTGAGTATGAGGCAACGGCGTTGGATGGAAAAGTTAGAAGATTATGATTGTACAATCAAATACCATCCAGGAAAAGCTAATGTGGTCGTCGATGCACTTAGCAGGAAGGCGAGTGTATCGAGTTTGGAAATAAAAGAAAGTGTTGAAGTGACGCCGATTGTGTTAAAAGCTCGGGTTTCTAATATCACAATTCAGCCGGAATTGAAGTATCAGTTATTTGAGGCTCAGAATAAGGATCCGGAAGTTCAAAAGCTTGTAAGTAAAGCTAAGGATGACCCGGAGAGTCCGTTTGGGTTTGATGAGACCGGGTTACTTCGATTTAAAAACAGAGTGGTAATACCTGAAGAACTGAAACGGGTCCTACTTGAAGAAGCTCACAAGTCAGCCTCTTCGATCCACCTAGGAGGAAACAAAATGTATAAGGATTTGAAGCAATATTATTGGTGGAACGGGATGAAGAGAGAGACGTGACAGAGTATGTGAAACATTGTCTGACTTGTCAGAAGGTGAAAGCTGAGCACCAAAAGCCCGCAGGACTTCTACAACTGTTACCTATTCCCGAGTGGAAGTGGGAACAAGTAACGATGGACCTTGTTTCTGGATTACCGAAGGTTAAAGGTGGGTTTGATGGAATTTGGGTAATAGTGGATGGATTTACAAAGTCTGCTCACTTTCTACTGGTCCGGATGTCTTATAAGATCCCGAAGTTGGCTGAAATTTATAACAGAGAGATTATCCGACTTCATGGCATTCCGGTGAGTATAGTTTCAGACCGAGACCCGAGATTTACGTCCAAGTTGTGGCAGGAGTTACAGGCCGTTTTGGGAACGAAACTTAAGTTCAGTACAACATTTCACCCGCAAACAGACGGCCAAACAGAAAGATTAATCAGGTATTTGGAAGATCTTCTTCGGGCGTGCACGATGGATTTTCAGAGTTCCTGGACAGAACAACTTCCTTTGATTGAGTTTGCTTATAAGAACAGCTTCCAAGCTTCGATCGGGATGGCTCCGTATGAACTTCTTTATGGAAGAAAGTGCCGATCTCCGTTCTTCTTCGACTTGGAAAAGTGGAAATGGTCGAAACAGGAAGGGGTAAAGAAAGGTGAAAGATTCGAAAGACCTTCCAAAGTCGTTCAGGCTATGATTGAGAAAGTCCAAATGATTCAACAAAGGATGAAAGCCGCGCAAGATAGACAAAAGAGCTATGCCGATAAGCGCCGAAGAGATCTAGTGTTCGAAGTTGGTGACCAGGTATTTTTGAAGATGTCACCAAGGAAAGGTTTCACCCGGATCGGGAAAGGAGGAAAACTTAATCCTCGCTACTTAGGTCCTTTCGAGATCCTTGAAAGAATAGGCGAGGTAGCCTATCGATTGGTCCTACCACCGAGTCTTACGGGGATTCACAACGTATTTCATGTTTTCCAATTAAGGAAGTATTACCCCGATGAGAGCACGATTATCCCCGTGGAAGAAGTTGAGCTGGAACCGAATTTGACATTTGTTCAGAGGACGGTTAGAATTTTGGATTGGAAATTTCAGGAATTGAGAAACCGGAGAATTCCCATGGGTAAAGTGTTGTGGAGAAGTGACAAAACCGAGGAAGCTACGTGGGAAACGGAAGATAAGATGAAACGGTTCCACCCGGAATTAATCACTCAAGACTAAGAGAATCTGGGGACCAGATTCTTTTAAGGGGGGGAGAGTTGTAACTCCCCGGTTTCCAGATGAACAGGTAAGCACCCCACGTATGCGTTTTGAGCGTAGGAATTATTTTAATTCTTTAATTTCATAATATTCTTACGTGGCTTTCATATTTTTATAAAATTCATGAAACATCATTTATATAAATTATTTGAATTCATATCATTGGAAATAGTATTTCGTGACACGGAAAATATTTCTTGCATGAAACATTTACCGAGAGTGTTTCAAATAACCAAATTATCCCTAGTTGAATATTTTTCTAAATTTTAGGGACTTAAACGCATAAACTTTTAAGGACTTAATTGCAAATATTTTAAAATATGGCATACTTGATTGCATGATTTCATAAAGTGAAGGATCCAATCGCAATTTAAAAATTTCACAAAAATCAAGAAGGATGAATCACGTAATATTCTTCCATGTTCTTCCTTGATATCATTTCATCCGAAATTCACCCAAACACATTTGCTCCTCACTCTCGGTTCATACAAGAAAGAAAAGGGAAGAGAATTTCATCATTTATCTCAAGAATTTCCAAGAAAGATTTCAAGGAATTAAGTTTGAGCATCGTCTTCATCTATCTTCTTCATTTCTTTCCATTTCAAGGTTGGTTTGCATGAATTGATGATGTTGATCATATTAGACATGACTAGGGTTTGAGTTTGATATGCTAAATGAATTATTTGTGGAGCTAAGTGTGATTATATGATCATAGCATGAATTATGGCATGATTTGTGCATGAATTTGTTGAGAAATTGAGCTTGAATGATCAAAGTGAGTATAAGCTTCAATCTTTGATTTCTTGATGATATCTCATGTCTTGTGTGTTTGAGTGTGTTATTATCATTCTTTGCATATTCATACCTCATGTTTCCAGAAAATAATGACTTTGGTGATGGAAATTGGGAATTTTGTTGCTTGATCATCCCTTCCCGTAGCCATCCCCTGTTTTTTCCTCTGTTTCTGTAAGTTGCAGAAACAGGGAACGACCGTTCCCAGCCTCAAGGCATTGTGGGAAAAGGCGTTCCCTTTTTTTAAACTAAAAATAGGTGGCCGACCATGGGAACAACCGTTCCCATTTTGGCCTTGGTGCCGGAAGGGCCGTTCCCAGCTAGGCGCGTTTTTAAACTGGAAAAACGTTGGCGCGATTTTGGGGGTTCATGGGAACGACCGTTCCCATTTACAAAGGGGGTCCGGAACGGCCGTTCCCACCTCGGTTGCAGAACAAAACATTCTGCATAAAATTACGAAAATAGCCCCTCGATCCGACGACTTCTTTCACCCCGAATTGCTATTATAAGTGCTAATATGTACTGAAACAACATGTTATCATGACACATTGCATTTTCCTCGTCAACTCGATACATTTCCACCGTTCGTCATATTTGGTCCATTTTAGGTCATGTCTCACGTATACACGTCGTGTTTGCACAGGTCACGGGGTTGTGGACGAGGAGCAGGCTCAGTAGAGTATATCCTTGTCATATTTTGTAAGAAGTTGAGGTTTGTTTTAAGTAAATCGAACCCTATAAACCTTATGTGCTATTTTCGGCCAAAACATATTATCATTATAAACGTTTTCAAAGTTATAAATATTTCAAGCAAGCAAGTAATGATTGTCATGATTTTCAAGCAAGTTGGCGAGTACATGATTGCACGTGGGCCCGAGGGTAATTCTTCAGCCAACCGGGAAAGCAAGGGCTGACGGGTAACTCCTGAATTATCCTCACATTGTTGGGATCACCCCCGAAGCCACTAAGAGATTATTGGTGGAAGGAGTTCCGTGTCTAGGGGGCCATGTCCCCTACACACAACATGTCATGGATAGTTGAGCCTTGCAAACTCACTATCAACCGGAGGAAGGAGACTGGGGATTAATCCGGCATGTCGGGTTATCCTCAAATTATTGCATGATTTCAAACATGAAACTGTCTATATGAGCACTAAATGGAATTGTATGATCATGTATTGAATTGATAAAGCAAGCACGTATTGTCACGTTTGGTGTAAAGGTTGGAGAATCGCCCCTGCTAGCCGGGGTCACATGTTCATGAAACGATCAAGTTAAACTGTTAAAATGATTAGTTGTAATCTCGGGCAAAGAACGAGTTTCTTGAACTATATATCTATTTCACATCCAAAGTCTTTACCCGAGGCTACAATTTGCATGTGATGTGTGATATATATTTATTGCCCCTCACTCAGTCTTCGGTAAACTGATACTTCACTTTTCAGGTACTTGAGCGCTTGGTCGTGCTAGGCGGGTGTCCGGTCGAGTTTTGCATTCTCACGTGTCTAGTATTGTACCTTCATGTATATCACTTTTTGGTATCTCATGTTATGATCGTTATTAGTACATTTTGAATACCTGAGTATGTATATTATTAAGAGATGATAATGTATTGATAGTTAAGTTGGTATCTATACGTATCTATTCCATAAATATGGTACCTATATGTATATTTGAGTTATTGTTTCCGCTTTTGAATTCATGTTTGTGTTATTTATGTTGGGGAGTGTCCCACCTAGCTCGTCATTTTTATTGTCACCCGTTCGCTATAGTTTTGGTTTATGTATGGATTTTCCATTTCATACGTGGATCGAGGCTATAGTGCGGGGGATGTAGTGCCCTGGGGGTTAGGGTGCTACAAGTTGTATAAGGTACACCAAACATACATCGCATACTTTTCGTCAAGTGTTATTCTGATGTGTGTATGTATGAATAACTGATCAGTGGATTTATGTATAAGAGAGACCGTAGTTTCCTTCGTTTTACGTGTTGGAGAGATTTAGGATTCTCTCTATTTATGTGATGGAAAGTTGTTGGATTCTTTCTAAGATTTGTGCACGAGAGATGTTGGATTCTCTTATACTTAGGTACTCAGGAGATGCTGGATTCTCTTGAATTTAGGGGTTTGAGAAATGCTGGAATTTCTCAAACTAGAATGTTGGGAGATGTTGGAATCTCTCCGACTTAGGCCGAGAGACGGGGTTCTCTCAATTCTGTGCTTGAGAGACGGGGTTCTCTCAATTCTGCGCTCGAGAGACGGGGTTCTCTCAAATCTGTACTCGAGAGACGGGGTTCTCTCACCTCTTGTGCCGAGAGATAGGATTCTCTCTTGTTTGTTGTGATTGCGTTACGCGTTGTCCTGGCTATGTTCTACAAGTGACGAGTTTGCGATGCCATCGAATTTGAGTGCAGTGACAACTATTCGTCTTATAAGAATGGTCGAACAACTTGATGTAAGTAACGGTCCAGTGCTCAAACAGATCCCAATCATAACGAGACACCGCGAGAAAGGTTAAGTAAAAACAATGAGAGTGTACTTCACAACGGAGGCTATGTTTTGCGCAATTCCTCGAGAAGGGTTAAGACACTACAACTCGATGCTTTTCCAGCTCAGGAGAGGAACCTGGGGACCAGGTTCTCTTAAGGGGGGAAGGGTGTAACACCCCGTATTTTCGGAGCAAGATACGAAGTCGTTTTCGTGCGATTAGATTGTTATTTATTTAACACGGCTTGTGCTTGAATTGCTTTATTCATATTTTAATTATTTAATTGACTCAATTGTAATCCCATGAAAATATGTGGACTTAATTGAAATATGTGTTTAGTACCTAATTGCTCTTTAATTTAAATTATATGGGCTAATTTGAGATTAATAAAAGTTGGGGATCTATTTTTAATTATGAGAAATTCAATTTGGACTTAATTGGGCACTACTCTAAATCTTGGGGGTACTTCTATAATTTCCTAACCTTTAATTGGACTAAATTGATCATTTCTTAAGATTCTTGAACTCAATTGACTAGTCATGGAATTTGAGGAATCAATTGCATCATCTTAATTCTTGAGGGACTAATCAGCAACTTCAGAACTTGGGACTCCCTTTTATACCGTGAAACCCCAAACCCTAGCAGCTTTCTTTCATTTCCTCATCTCTCTCCCTCTCGAGCTTCAGTAGCGGAGCCACCACTCTCCATCGCGAAGCCGCCACCAACCGCCACTTCCACCGGAGAACTATGACCAGCCACCACTCTTCACTCCCTCTCGTTCTCCTTACACAACTCCACCACCGGAAGCCTTTCTCCCCCCAGATCTCCTTTCGATTTTTACAGCAACAGCAGAGCGCTGCCCTCTTCAAACCTCGTCTGCAACCAAGCACCGCCGCCACCGCAGCTTCCGCCAGCAACCGCTACTAGCCGGTGCTTCCAGCTTCGATCACCACCATTCTTCTATCCCTCTTCCTTCCCTCCGTTAGAGATAAGAGCGGCGGACGTTCAACCTCAACCACCTTTCACGCCACTGCCGCCGTGCCGTTTCCGCCATCAGCTTCCATCCCGGCGAAGCACCACCACCTTCAACCATTTCTATCTCTCTTGCCCAGATCTGGAAAGGCGGCCGAAACCGTAGCACAATCCTGTTTCCTATTTTCCCTTCGTCTTCAACATGCAGCAGTCGCGGCGTAGCAGTCATATCAGATTGCCACTGTCTCTTCCCTCTACCCTTGTTCCTCCACCTCAGTCAACCACCATTTCGCCACCATCTCCGCCGCTGCAGCCGGCCAACCGCCAGATTCAAAGCGGCGAGCACTTCCACCACCACCGACTAGAATCACGCCAGATGCCGCCACCTCCGCTGGTTTTCTTTTCTCCAGCAACCGTCGGAGTTGTCGCCATCCACTGCTTCTTCTTCCCCCAATTTCTTTGGTAAACAGTCAGACATTGTTTACCCTTAATTAAATTTTTTTTAATTATTCTGTAAATCAATTTCATATGTATTGTAATGGACTGATTTAAGTGTGTACCAAGTTTCTATATTGCATCAGAAATAAGATTAAATTAGATTGTTGAGAATTGAATTAATTAGATTTGAATTTGTATGATTTCTACATTTCAAAGTAAATATGATACAATTTAGAATGTATGAATCTGAGTTGCTGAAATGAACCTATTGGTTGTATGCTATAGTCTATATATATATATATATATATATATATTTCATCTCTTGCTGAGATTGGATTTGATTCGTGAAGAAATTCTAATTTCTTTTTGTATTGGATTGGATTATATTTCTAATGGGAATATGCTAATTATGGTGTAACTGTTTCATGTTACTCCAATTTAATTAAATAGAATGAACAAGTATGTTCATAGAATAATGGTGGAATTGCCCTACGTGTGTAACATGTGTAACATGTGTATATATCCAGGTTTTGCAATTGAATGAAGATTGATTAATGTAAGAAGAGACTGAATATCACACCCTTCAAAGTCTTGAGCTGTTATTCTTTTAAATGTTTAATTCTCAAGGTGACGGTTGTAGCATGTTGGTTAAGTAATAAATGAAGTATTTGTTTTGTGGTAATTGAATTTTAATAATTAATATAGTTATTTGGTAGGAATTTCTGTAACCGAATTGAAATTTGGGTTGTAACCTATCTAATGAATTTTCAATTGGTAACTCTAAGTAATAAGGTATGGTGACTCTTAAGAGTTAGATTGATTAAACATATTTGTATATCTTTGCTAATCTAATTTGAATTGAAATTTTAGTTAAACTTTAGATCTGTACTGAATGTAATAAATTGGGGACAATGAGTTTCATTACTTACAAATTGTGTGTCATGATTATTAATGTTTGGAATTTTATAAATGTATATGCATAACTGTTCCATTTTAATATTTAAATTATTGAACTAGAACTCTTAATCTTATAATTACAAGAATTTATACATACGTATACCTTGTGTAGTTGTAGTATCTTGACTTACTACGTTGTACCATGTGAGGTGAACCTACTTAAATTGAATTGATTGGTTTCTGGATAACACAATTTGGATTCGTTTAATTGGTTTGCTTATTGAATTGTTTGAGATTAATTATATGTCTAATTTGCAAAGTGAAATATTACTTGTACACATGAACATTTTTATAACACATCAAACCACTTCATGTTATTGTCGTGCATCTATGTGGTTCATGTCTGAGTCTTGTCTCATAAGTACTTTGTGTTTCCTTTCTGTTCAATAATCTCCACGGCGGATACAACCCGATCAAGTTTGCATTCGTCTCGTCAGTCCTCGTTTCTCGTCGCTTCTCAGGTGAGGTTTAGGATTTTGTATATTTATGCGACCTATGGCCTTTACATGCTGATTTCTACCCCTGCATGCGAGTATACCTTACAATAGTTATGTATGTGTTGAATATGATATTTTTATGATCTTATGCTTGCACTTGTCCGTGGGCGGGCTATCCCTGCAGCGTGGGAATGTAAGTGTGTGAGTCCTGCATGGGCGGGCTATCCCTGCAGCGTAGGAATATTTATAAAAACCAGTTTTTGAAGCATATGTAAGCTATTTTGGAAAAACAGTTGTGTTGTGATTATGTAGCGAGTTGGCCATGAAATATTGGCATCTGTATGTATGTATGTATGTATGTATGTATGTATGTGGATCCGAGGAGCTATGGGTAAGGAGCCCCCGGGACGGTTAGGGTCGTCGGAGATATACCTGTGCGTAGTTCGATTTGAGATATCTTCATGCGACCTGTGCTGTAGGGAAGGTGTGGTATCTTGAGCCTTCGGCTAAGGCCGGGGAGGACTCTTGTGGGTTCGCTACCCCTTGAGGGTATGTCTGTTATGGATGGTTTGGGGACGGTACATCTCCTCCATCGTTGTTGTGACGGTTGGATTGATTTGGTATTTTATGTTTTGATATGTTCTGAGGAGTAAAGGTTGGAAGCTCGTACTCGCTGAGCATGTGATCTGTTCTGTTTGGGAATCATGAATCGAGATAGAGTTCTGAAATGTTTTCTAAATCTTATATAACTATCTTTTGGGTACTTTTGGAAATGTTTTGGTATGCAACACCTATCTCCGGTTCATGAGTCCACCCTTCTGATATGTGCTATGCTCTATATATATACAGTGGGTGTGCGTTAGCCCCCTCACTCAGTCAGTTGACTGACACCTCATTTTATCTATTAGTTGCAGGTTTCTTTTGGTTTGAGCTAGGCGGATGTGAGTCTTCTGGGTCACACTTGTCGGTTTAGTTGGTGTTAAGATGCATTTGTCACATACTCTATTTATGTTATGTATTCTTATTTCGCTTTTGGAGATTATGTTTTATGCTCTACTTAGACTTAAACCCGTGTGGGGTTAGTATGCTAGCATTTGGATGTAATTAGCTATTCTACTGATACTTATATTGGTTTATTACATTGCGATGATTTGAGATTCGGGACTAGGTATCTACTCTAGTTGAACCCGTCACCTGTTATGTATGTTGATATTTGGGACTAGGTATCTATACTAGTTGAACCCCTCACTTATTTTGTACATCTATTTAATTGCTTCCGCGCTCTGAGTCTGTCGTGTTAGATCCGCCTAGCCTAGTGTGTGAGTTGGTCTCCCGTTCGCTTTGATTCGGATTCGGGCATAGACTTTCCATTTCGTGACCGGGTTTAGGTCTTAGTGTGGGGGATGTGGCATCCTCCATTTGGGGTGTTACATGGACTCATAACAAAGATATAGAGATAAGGAACCTAACCTTGTATTTTTTTAAGCCCGTTTGATCCCCCATATTTTGCCCGAACTGAGCTGCACGACCAGATTCGCAACCTTGGAGTGTTTTGGCCATAACTAATTCATTTCTTAACCAAATCACTTGATTCTTGAGCTAAATTAACCCTAGTTAAACCCTTTAATCATCCCTTAACCTCTCATTTTGAAATCAGACCTGGGGAGAGAGATAAGGCAGTTGAATGAGAGAGAAAGGGGGAAAAAGAAATCTGCACTTCTCACCTTGCCTTTTCAAGATCAATACTCGATCATTTTGCCTCAAATTCGAAAGGTAAGTCCATGGTTTTATTCTCTATCTTCTCCTCTTTCTTTTAAGTGTCTTTTTACTAAATTTCGTGGAGGTTTAAGCATGATATGATACTTATGATGAATAGTTAGGTTTTATCTTGAATTCTTGAATCCATGGCTGCTATTCGATTTTGTTTGAATTGAGGCATGAAATGTTATCAAATTTTCTGCAATTATAAGTAAATGAACTTGAACTTGATGTACATGAAGTGTATGAGTTTCCATCATTTTGTACGGTTGAAAGCTTGAAGGTATTATGCACTTTGTTGAGCTCAATTCTTTTCGCTGCTGTGTGTATGTTTTGTGGATTGTTGCTACGTGTTTTATTGCTTCCTTGGCTGTTGTTTGCTGTTGTTTTTGTTGCTCTACTGCTGCTGCTACTTTGCCCTGCTGTTGCTGCGTGAGAAGAAGGAAAAATAGAGTTGCAGCTGCTGCTGTTCGTTGCCCCTGTTGTAATCTCTCCGGGCGGGGAGATTTCGCGGGGGGTTGTGTCCCCGGGCGGGGACACCTTGTGCAGTAGCTTCTGCCTTCCTTCTACCCGCCCGGGGACCTATATGTGCATTTCTTTCCCGGGGCAGGGACCTTCTTATTTGAGGGTTGTTGTGCTGCATGGATTTTGATTTTGTTGCGCATGTGTGTGTTAGTGTTGTGTGTGTTGTAATACATGTGTGCTTGTGTGTGTTACGTGAATGTGTTTGTATATAAGTAATATATATGTTATTTGAATCTCATTTGTATATATATATATATACATATAAATATATTATTACGTACGTGACTACTTGTATATATATTATACATATTTATATATAATATGTTAATTATATGCAAGTGTGTGCATGTATATATGTTATAACTTTTGTGATGATGATGAAATAAGGCATTTCATACATGTACGTGTTCTTTATGTTCCTTAATTGATGCCATGCACCTACTATGTAATGTTTGTTCCATAATTTAATTATCTGATTTGCCTAAGCGTGAGCTTATATGAATTGCATTGCATCATTCTCATCCATACGCATTTGCCGTGCGTTTCTTTCGTTCATTTTGAGTCTTAGTATTATCTCTTGTGTTTAGGTCGTCTGAGAGGAGTAGCTCATTGGTGTGGAGCCGCTTCGTAGGTGTGCTTTGAACCTGTTCGTTTGGTTTGTTCGTCGAGGTGAGGTTTCTTTCTTTTAGTTATTATAACCTACAACCCTAAATGTGTTTTAAGCCCGCATACGACCTACATATATATATATATATATATATATATATATATTTAGATACGTTTTTGTTATGTATTTTGTGGGAATTGACCCGTTTGTTATGAAACCCCTTTGAAAACGCTTCTGTATATATACATAGATAGATTTTTGCTTATTTGTTTTTTAAAAAAAAAGGGTTAATGTGTGATATGAATTTGGATACATAGCGAGGTTTGACTTTGAAAGATAAGTCTTTAATATGAATCCCTGAGTTTGAGTTTGAGTTTGAAACTGGGCCCCGGAGATGTGAGTAAGGGAGACCCGAGACTGCCATGGGGTCGTCGGTTTTGACTCCTTTGCACTTTCTCCTGTTGGATAAGATCAACCCGAAACCCACTAGGAGGTTTTGTGGGGGATGGAATCCTCGGGCGTGAGCGTCATGAAACTCACGACCCATACATAATGTTTGGACAGTTAGGGTATGCACAACCCTTCTGTCACCCGTTGTTGGGGAAGGTACTTTTGATTTTGTTTTCGTTTGAATTTATATATAAGTTTGAAATTGATTTGAAGGAGGTTGGTCGGAGAACTCGTACTCGCCGAGTTAGTTTGAATTTGATTATGAATTCGATTCGTGAAACGGGAGTGGACTTCAAATACAACAGTACAGGACCAGCCCAGTATGCAGATATTATCCCGCCATTGGTGTCCCCAGGCACGGGTTTTGTTCTTCCTGGCGGGTTAGCCACCAAGTGTGACGCCCCGTCCGATAAATCATACAGGTATGCGTCACGAGAGAGTTTACCTTACACACTTATGTGATTTAATTCCCCTTTTATGTGTTTAATTCCAACTTTGATTGAAAATGTGATTTAATTGACTAAAATCCAAAATGGTAAAATATGAATTCTTGCATGACAACTTAAGAATGGAACTTGGATGAATTTAAATTAATTTTTGGAGTTGGACTTAAATAGGACTTGTACCTATTTGTGTGTTTTGGGCCTAACTCAAGTTAGGTTAGTTTGGGTCGTTCGAGACGAATATGAGCTTGGGAATTCGAATTCGAATTCCGACACCACCATTGGACTTGATTCTGTGATTTGGGTCCCATGGAATTTACGTTATATTTTTCGGAAATCGTTTAGACCTTGAACTTTTTAATCTTAACCTATTGGGCCGAAAGTCACTTATTTGAGCCCAAATCCTAATAAAGCCTTTAGCCTCATGTTATATCTTAAAACCCTAACCTAGATCCCCTTTCTCATTTCACTTCAAACCTCAAAATAGCCTCATTGTGACAGCCATGGAGAAGCTTCAAGAGAGGATGAAGGTCTAACACTTTCCTACACCATCGAGAGATCATATCTCCCTCGTTTCTTCATCATTTCAAGAGCCAAGGTAAGCTACGAATTTTCCTTGATGTGTATTTCATTTCTATCCATGAATCTTAGCATGAAATTGAATGTATGAGCTTATATGAGGAAGTCTTGTGAAAATGGTGATTTATGCCCAACTTCAAGAATATGGCTCTAATGGTGAATCCTTGAGTTCTTGAGCATGAATATGTGTTTCTCCATGTTGAATATGTGCTATAGTTGTTGATGGTATGATAGGGACTGAGTTTGGATACATCTTACCATGGTTGAAGCTTGATTTTCATGAAAATGGGTTGTATGAGTTTTGGCTAAAATCACCCTTGTTCTTAAGCTAAATCGTTATTTATGTGATAAGCATAATTTATGTGAAAATATATATGATTTTCGTGGAAATTTTATGGTTTAATTGGTGTGAAATCGGCTATTTTCGACCATGGTTGTCTTTTTCCCGAAGCTTGCTTGAATCTGCACAAGACAGACGCCCAGATCTGGCCGGAACGGCCGTTCCCATTCAGGTCATGCGCCCGAAATGGCCCTTCCTAGCCAGGGCTGATGTCAGCACCGAAGATGGGAAGGACCGTTCCCATTTAAGCCTTGTGCTGGGAACGGCCGCTCCCAACTTCGCTGGGGAGGTTGCAGGAAGGACCATTCCCATGCAAGGCTATGCGTGGGAATGGCCGTTCCCAAGCCTCTGTGCCCCATCTATGCATGCTTGTCCATGGTTGCTTGATCTGTTTGAGTTGATTTATGAATTATATGTTGTGATATGACTTCAATTGTAATCCTTGATGATAGTACTTCGTTTAATTGAATGAATTCATGTGAATACTTGTCTTTTCCGCGTATACTTAATCTGTTTGAGTTGATTTATGAATTATATTCTATGATATGACTCTAATTGCATTTCCAAACTTTAAACACCTCATTTAATTTCATGGTTTGAATGAATACTTGGATTATGCCATGTGACCTACTCGATGCTCATCATTCCATAATGCATACCATTCATGCTTATGCTAGCCATGCATCTTACTTGGTTCATATAGAATCTAAGTCTGGGTTTCTGTATGTCTTGTCATAGAGTTTGGTGGTGCCGGCGGGCCCGAGGTTTAGAGTGTTTGGCCCTTCACACTCTCAGACTCTACTTGCACAAGGTGAGGTTTAGGATTTTGTATAGTTATGCGACCTATGGCCTTTATATACTGATTTCTACCCTTGCATGCGAGTATACCTTATTATGAATACGTATGTGTTGGATACGATATGTTTATGATTTTACGTGCATCCTGCGTGGGTGGAGGTCATGAGGCTTAAAGTTCCATCGCGTAGGAATACATATAAAAACCAGTTTTTGAGGCATATGTAAGCTATTTTGGAAAATTCAGTTATGTTATGTTTCTGTAGCGAGTTGGCCATGAAATAATGGCATCTGTATGTATGTATGTATGTGGATCCGAGGAGCTATGGGTAAGGAGCCCCCAGAACGGTTAGGGCAGTCGGGGATTGTAGCGCCCCCTAACACTACAACTCCCACACCGTACTACCCTCGAGTGGATGTGAGGCCTAACACTCGAGAAATACTACGGCGAACGGTATAGACGGTACTTAAGTAGAGCGTAGGGTAAAATGCAGTGGAAGATAAAAATTTAAAACTTGCAACAAGCAACATGATAACACACAGAATGGTGCATGATATTGTAAGGGGGTAATATGGTAGTGTAGTGTATGGAGTTAATCTATAAGAGCAATTTATTTGCAATATATACATGATCAGGATTAAATGCTCTTAATCTAAACCTGATCAAATAAATATGACACCTATAGCTTCAAGATACCTCTAGGTGTCGTTGTCCTCGCTTCCTGAAATCATGTATTTGAAACAGGCGAGGAATTAGTCAAAGTGACTAAGTGAAGGAAAATTAGATTTAGATATATATGGTTATATATATATATATATATATATATATATATATATATATATAATGATGGCAATAGTATATAGCAAATATGATACAGTTCATAAGTTTGAAACCGGGATAGGGGTACTTGGAGTTTAGTTTATAATTGATGAACCGTTTGATAAAAGATTTGTACCGCTTGCAAGTAAGACGTCTCCCTCCAATCTCCTTAAAATATTTGTAAATTAGTACTGGGCTGATCAAGGCACCAGTACTTTAATAAAACTAAGTAAGATAATAACTTCGCAACACCGTGGTGTCAGTAGGGCAGCAAACCCTACCGACGATATGTAATATGTGGGAGGAAGCTATCTCTCTAAGGGAGGTTATTCTACCTTGTAAGTCTCTTGACGTGGAGTAACTAACCTTCAGCTAAACCACTACCAAGAGTTGGTGGCGGTCTGTGGCATCAACAATACCTCCGGCCCGATGCCTTCCAGGTATTGCTCGACACAGCTGCACCCCGGGCCCATTTTGGTAAATGATAATGATAATTGACTTGCTTAGTCGGGAATCAGTTCTTAATATTAATAGGACTGAAATATATATATTGTCCGGATAAGATCCTAATTCCGACTTAATGGTATTTTCCTCATAAAGAGGAATATTATATTATATTAATGTGTATAAATAGGAAATAAAATAATAGATAGGTAGACTTGGAAATCATTTTATAATTAGATATAGATATATACATGATTCCAGTTGAAAATGTTTTAACCCTCACCTAGTATCGAAATTCAAATAGATTGGAACGGATCCCACTGTTCAGTGCAATTGTCGCCTGAAAATAATTACTACTGACTTAGAACTAGGTTCTTATTATTCTAATCAAATAATCACATAAGGTTTAGGAAATATAACATATTAGAAAATTCTTATAACATTTAGAGATTTTCCCGGTAAAATTTAATTTTGACTTGTTTAAGAAAATTTAATTAATTAATTAGGTTTAAAAAATTCTTTAACCACTTAAATATTTATTAATCATGTTGTGACCTTAATTAGAGTATTTATTAGGAATTAAATTTAGAATTTAATTCAACAATGTAGGTTGATTTTGAAATTATTTTATAATTTTATTAATTTTTGAATTAATTTGGAAAAATCTTTATTTAAAATTCCAAAATCCTATTTTATAATTAATTTTAAATTAATTTCGAACTTATTTATTTAAATATTGACCAAAAAGTCAAAATTACTATTAAAAACATTTACTATTCAATTTCTTATGAATTAAACACTTTATAACACAAAATTAAACACACACACTATCACACATGCACATGATTTTGATTCAAGAACATTATGAATGTGTTCTTAAGCTTATGAAGATGTTCATACTAGTTCATGATCACATTCAATAAAATTTTGAATTCATAACATATAATTAAATTCAAATGTAACACTTTAATCATAAATTAAATTTAAATAAATTATTCTAAGCATAAATTTAATCAAAAAAGAACATAATTATTTAAATACATACTCATGCTACATCATATCACAATTCATGCAATTAATTAAATAAAATTCCATAATGTAGGCACATTACACATAAAGCTAACAATTATGCATATACATTATAAAAATAAATTCCTAAAGCATAATTTCATTATTCCTAACCATGCTACCAATATTATTATATTAAAAACATAACATAAAGCATTAAATAATAAAAGAAAATTGTACCTTAGTGAGAGAGAGAGAGGGTCACGAGAGAGAGAGAGAGAGAGAGTTGGGAGATTTTGGTGTGATTTTTGTGTTATGCCTCCTAAGGTATTTATAGGTATGTCTTGGGGGCTTATGTTGCAATTTTGGGGACTTAATTAGATGAATCATGGTGTGAGTAAGCTAGGTTCATTTGTTAGCGGGGGTGTAGTTGTATACTTATGTGTATGTTTAAGATATAATTAATTTATTTAGTAATCATGACAAAATAAAAAAATTCTAAAATTTGATGAAAATGATAATAAATTCGTAGTAGAATGTCTAGGGTTTAGTTTGAAATGAGAAAGAAAGTGAATCGAAAGAGCTTTCTAATGTTTATAAACACTTAACTTTGAACGTCTACATTTAAAGTAGTAGTCGTTCGGGAATTTTGAAAAATACGATAAAATTCATAAACAAAGCTAGAATGTGAATTGATTTCCGAGAAAGCGTCCATGATTCTTGAAATAATTCAAGGATCATTTTGACTGTAATGTTGGATACCAAATGTTGGACGGTTTGAAAATTAGTTTTTAGGGTAGGAATAGTACTTTGGGAAAAATAAAGAAAAAATTATAAATCGAGCTAGGATTTGAACTAGAGTTTGGAAAAGATCTTAAAATTCATAAAATAATCCAAGGATTGTAATGGTTATTATATTTCATAGGAAAAACGTTGAAATTCGGAATTTTCTAATTTAGGGCAAAACTAGGGTTTTTCGGCCGGTTTTGATTTCTACGGATGCCACGTTAAGAATTAGGGTTTGAGAATCATACCAAAATTCATAAAATTTTTCAAGGACTCTATCGAGCCCAATATTGAATAGGTAAAAGTGTTTCAAAAATTCCTACAATTAAAGGTGAATAGTAACTAGGGACCTAAATAGAATTTTCAACAAACAATTTTTAAAATGTATTTCGGAATGATGAAAGCTATTATATGAATTTGGAAAATATCAAAATCAGCTTTCTAAGGTTTCTGAAGGTTTAGGTAAAGGTCTAGGGTTCGGTGAATGAATAGTGATATGGTTCTCTCAAGAAGGCACAATTATAAATCGAAACATAGATGCACATAATTCACATAGAATGAAATGTGTAATGGACTAGGGCTATAAACACTTTCCTCTTAACCCTTTACTTACCCGTGCTATCCTGGTCTCAAAATCCAGGCTGTTACAGGGATATACCTGTGCGTAGTTCCATTTGAGATATCTTCACGCGACCCGTGCAGCAGGGAAGGTGTGGTATCTTGAGCCTTCCGCTAAGGCCGAGGAGGACTCTTGTGGGTTCGCTACCTCTTGAGGTGAGTCTATTTTAGACGGTTTATTATAGATGGTTAGATCCAACGCGTGGCTCTTCCATCATTAGAGTAGAGGTTGGATTGATTTTGCTTTATGTTCTGAGGAGTAAAGGTGGGAAGCTCGTACTCGCAGAGCATGCGTTCTATTCTGTTATGGAATTATGAATCGGGATAGAGTCCTTCTGGAAAATGGTTTCTAAACTTATATCTATATTTACTTGGGTAATTTCGAAATATTTTGGTATGCAACTCCTATCCCCGGTTCATGAGTCCATCCTTGTATTCTATGTTGTGGTCTATATATATATATATTGTGGGTGTGCGTTAGCCCCCTCACTCAGTCAGTTGACTGACACCTCATTTTATCTTTTAGTTTGTAGGTTTCCTTTTGGGTTAAGCTAGGCGGAAGTGAGTCCTCTGAGTCACACTTGTCAGTCTAGTTGGTGTTAGGATGCATTTATCGCATACTTTACTTATGTTATGTATTTATGTTTCACACTTGAAGATTATGTTTATGTTCTACTTAGCCTTAAACCCGTGTGTGGTTAGTAAGCTAGTATTTGGATGTTGTTAGATATTGATAATACTTATGTTGTTTATTATGTTGGATTATGAATTGATATTCGGGACTAGGTATCTATGCTAGTTGAACCCGTCACCTGTTATGTATGTTGATATTCGGGGATTAGGTATCTATGATAGTTGAACCCGTCAATTGTTTGGTATGTTGATTTAATTGCTTTCGCTCTCTATTGTTGTTGGTTTTAATTGCTTCCGCACTCTGAGTTTGTCAAGTTAGATCCGCCTAGCCTAGTTTGTGAGTTGGTCTCCCGTTCGCTATGATTCGGATTCGGGCATGGACTTCCTATTTCATGACCGAGTCTGAGTCCTAGTGCGGGGGATGTGGTATCCTCCGTCTGGGGTGCTACACCATGGAAAACGCGTCTGCAAGGTAAGGTTTCCATTCCCCTTATAAGGAGGACTTAGTTCTCCTTACCAACCGATGTGGGATGGGTACACATCTACCCCCCCTCCCCCCCAAGGAGAGCTCAGCATCCTCGCTGAGGACCTAACACATTAGCTACCTGGCACCGGCTCTGACACATCAGCTACCTGGCATCTTACTTACCCACGGTCTTCTAACTTTCTTAATTCTTCTTGCATCCACCCATGATTCCAAAACCCGAATACATCTCAATACTTAAATTACTCCCAAGCCGGTTCCAAATTCCCTTTTTAATTCTTTGTAACTATCGTGCTAACCCACGATAGCTTCCTTCAAATCCTTTGTATTAAACGGTATGCTCTCGTAACCCAAAATGCCTCGGTCCCTTCACTTCCTTCCTAGGGTCAACTCTTCTCTTATCCGATTCTTTACCGCAATTGTTATCTTGACCAAAACCTTCCCTCTCTAACCTTGACGAATTTCCAACAGTCGAGCAACTTCGCAAACTTTTAAAAGATTGAGTGCTTCCATTTCTCCATTCCGAGTCAAATTAATGGATTTGATTGTTGGCTAGAATATCTTGGTCATCCTCTTGTAATCCCGAGAATGGAGCGGTCTCTAGTTTTCTTCCAATCGACACTAGGCTCATTCCAAAACCCAAAGTATCTCGAGGTGTTCCTTTTCTCCAACTTCCTTCTTATTTTAAAAATTATAAAATTCCTTCCATAATTAAGCTTCCCGGTCCTTAGCTTCAATTCAGATCATTTCTCTCAACTCAAGGTTTTCTTCTTTAGTCTTCTAAACCGATGTTGAACCTTTGGTACCTTCAAGTTTTTCTTTCACCTCCTTTTTGGATTAAAAGAATCTCATGCCCGGTTGATCGACTCCATTTGCGGTATAGAGAGAGGTGTGTGTTTATTTTATGGATATAAACATCACACCCTCGTACTATTACTTCAACCATTCCAAATCTTCACCCAAAATTTAATTCCCTTCGAGCTCGGACTCTCAACCTATACCCTTGTCGTAAGAATCACCAATTATCCCGAAGTCTTCTAAATTTCAAAAGCTCTTCTTCAAATCGCCCACACTCGAAGGAGAAAGTCGTGCTAAGTGGTTGTGATCGTAGGGATGGGCCTTGGTTTAATATTATAGTAATATCCTACAATTCACAACTCAATTCAAATATAATGCATGTCGGTTAGTAAATGCATATGGCACATAATTAGCATCAAAAACACATATTAATGCAAAATGCAACACATAAATTAACAAAATTTAAGTTAAACACACTTTATAATATATTTTCCATATCAAATTTCAATAACAAAGTTTATAATCGATGCGGTGCACACATTGGCTCGTTGTTCCTAAGTCGTTCGACCTATATTCAACATGACACGACACAAGAAAACCCCAGTTTTGCAATAGGGCTCTGATACCACCTTAGGATGTAGCACCAGCGACGATAGGCACCACATCCCCCAGACTATAAGTCTAGTCCACATATGAAATGGGTAGTCCATACATGAACCGGACTCATAGCGAACCGGTGACAAATAATAAAAAACCCTGACAAGGCGGAAGCTAACCCTGTACCAATTAAATCACAATGCCAAAATATGGTGTGAAATCAATAAGTAAGCATGAATTTCGATAATGGCTATAAGCCCAACAATTCCATAACATAATTAAAATCCAACATGCATCCTAACAACGGGTTCAACTAAACATGTAACCTACCCCGAATCAATAATCAATAATTCATAAATTGGCACACAGGCCCAAATGCATAAGGAGATACAAATAAATCATAGTAATGTAAGTGTGACTCGAGTGAACAAGTGAGACTTGATAAGAAGCTACGACTCAACTTCCGCCTAACGAAACCTGCAAGACTAGAAAAGTGGGAAAGAGGGGGTCAGTCTCTAGAAGACTGAGTGAGCAGGACCTGTATATATGTATAGAAACATGCACATGTAAGTCATAAATCCCGAGCAAAGGTTTATTTGAAATTAGTTCCCATGAAGGGCAAAAGAATAGCTAATCGTTGCCTAGACTTTAAGACTAATTCATATTAAATTCATTAAGTTCATAATTCATAATAATCATAATGGCTCCGCGAGTGAGGGTGCATAATTCTCCAACCAAACTCCGACCATGTACAATAACATGATTAATACATTTTGAATACGTGATCATACATTACATAATAATACATGCAAGCCATAACATGAGACATAAGCGATTGGGCAATCAGTGTCCCAACCTTCCCGCGCGGTGCATAATAACAATAACATAATCATAATCATGAAATAAGTTCCAACCTTCTCCCTCCATAATGGTCGGGCCTGCAGATCGGAACCATTTAACAATAGCAATATCGAGACGGGGCTCATGACTCCTACCCGCTCCTTCGATGGGGTAACACCATCGGCTCAAGAATAACTCACCTTCCACACTACACGATCGCATGAGATATTCTCAATGGGTACTTTGTGCAATGGCTTAGCTATACATCGGCCCGATGCCGAACCGGTCTCCATTCACACATTTCCCCGGGGCCCAATACATGTGCATGACCAATGTGCATAATCTAGCCAAAACATTTCAAATCATGAGAACATAATAATAATAATAATAATAATAATAATAATAATAATAATAATAATAATAATAATAATAATAATAATAATAATAATAATTCATTTCATAATCCTTGAGGAAAGGTTTACTCAATAAGAATTTACTCGATGACCTTACATTGAAAACGATATAAATATATATATATATATATATATATATATATATATATATATATATATATATATACATAAGGTTTTTGGCCAAAACATAACAGATAAAGGTTGTAGGGTTCAGTACCTAACTAGAATCAAAATACCCTCACCTAGAAGACGAAGAAACAAGGATACGAGTTATATCGGGTGCCTATTTGATCGTGATATCTCCGCCCTGGAGATAAACTACACAAGAAGGGAAACAATGTGTACTCGTGAGATATGACCCAATATGAAATCAAATAGGATGCGCGGCATTGATATGAGGTAATATAACATGTGTGACATTCAATTAACATATAAGAGATGCAATTAGACTCAAAGAGGTTATGTATTCATATCATTTAATCAAATGAACTCACTTCATGTAAGGCATGGAGTTAACAATGAAGTTTAAACAATTAAAGATCATAGAGTGTCAAATAATAACATATTTAACAATAAACTAAGTATACCACTCACATAAATCACATACAAGAGCCAAGGGAGTGAAAGGAATGCAAGAAGAGGGGTTTGGGTAAGTTTCGATAAAAGTTGACAATATTCGGAAATACGCAAGCTGAAGAAAGTTGGGAATAATTTGAGTTCCACAAGTTGGAATGGGTTTTTGTTTGTTGGATAAGAAACTAGACAAATAGGGCTTTCCAAGGATATATGGCTCGAATCTTGATCCAAAGCAAGGTGAAAATAGTGTAGGCCCAAAGTTGGATGAATGCGGAATTCGGTGAAGTGGCGACACCAAAAACAATTTATTATATCTTACAAATGACAAATGATATTGAGTTGATTCCAATTGGAGAATATTTTAAACTTCAAGAGGTTTCCGTGGGTTTAAAATTCAAGTCAATCGGAGTTCGTTTGAGGGGTAAACGGAATAAAACAAACTTAGGGAAAAAACAAGGGAAGATCCACGGCCTAGGAAGACCTCCAGGTCTCTAGACACAAATCCACGGCCGTGGGTCAAAATCCACAGCCGTGGATCCTTCTACAATAGCAGATACGAAGTAAAAACAGGGCATCAGGCGGGAGGAAGCCTCCAAACACCAAACCACCTCAAAACTCAACCCAATTCACTTAAAACATGTAATATATCATATAGGAGCATCAAATACAAGTTCAAAGCAACTTAAAACAAATTAATCCACAACAAAAACACATATATATACATCTATATATACACACATATACATATACACATATACACATTCTTGCATCAATAATTCAAGACTCAAGCATAGATCAACATGTATTCATGCATATACATCCAAGAATTCAATTTATCAAGCTTAGCATTAAAATCCTTAACATATTCATAACATTCACTCACATACACATTCATGTATATATATATATATACCTTAAAAGAAAATGAGGAAGGAAGAGATCGGATGATGATGAGATGATGACTATGATGATGATGATGCCTCGATTCCTCCTTCTCCTTCATCTTGCTTGGATCAAATTGGGTGTGTGTGAAGAGTTGAGAGAAAGGGGTTGCTTGTGTGTGTTCAAGATTTAGTGTGTGCAATGGTTGGGTAATAATTTTGTGTATGTGTGTATATATGTATAATATAATATGATATAGTTGTATGTATATGTATGTATAAAGTGTAGTGGAAGATATTATGATATATAATATGTATATAAGTACATATGTTTTATTTTAAAATATGTAATGTGTGCATGAAATATATATATATATAAGTTGGAGAAAGTCTATGAAATGATTATGAATGAGCTTTATGAAATGGCTTGCGAATAAAATTCACGTATTTCACATAATTCAGTTAAATCAAATAATTCAAGTAAGGTCATCGAATCACAACGCATGCGAGAACAGAATTAAGTAAACAGTTAACCTTAACTCTTGAAAAAATCACACGTGTGGTGCGCGTACCTGTACGACGGAAACACTGGGCGTTACATCTAGTTATTAAAATTGGTGGATTTTGTCCTTCGGTCTAACTTTTCTTCTATATATAGTATCACGGGATCAAAATGCTTTGGATTGCAAAAACCACGCCCTGGTTCATGAATATTATGACTTTGAATATGCTCTGCCTCTATGTATATGTACGTGTGCGTGGGTTAGCCCCCTCACCAGTCTTTAGGACTGACCCTCAATGTTGTTTCTTTTTTTTCCCCTTTGCTTTTGAGTTGCAGGTGCAGGGTTTGGTCTGAGCTAGGTGGTGGTTTTCTTTTGGGTCGTTCGAGTGGAGTTGTTTAAGTCTTTTGCATATTGTATCTTTATCTCTTTTTTTGGTATTTTGGATATATGTATAAGGTTATGCTTATGACACGAACTTGCAATTTGTAAGCTTTTATTTGGCCCTGGAGTGGCATTGCATGTATAACTTTTATTCCCTTAAGCATGTATGTTGATCCTGTTGCTTCCGCGTGTGTTTTATCTTGTTGTGTACTCTGTATTAGGGTCTAGACCGCCTAGCTTAGGTTTGAGTTGTTGTTTGTCTTCCGTTCGCTATGGCTTGATACGTGGGCGGAGTTTCTATTTTGTTACACGTGTCGGGCTATGATGCGGGGGATGTGGTGCCCTTGGCTCCGCGGTGCTACATATCGAGTCTTTTCAAAGAGCCCATCATTTAACATTAAAGCCCTTTTCTTTAAAATAAACCCTTACCCAATGTTTTGGTGAGATCAGTAATGACACTGATTATGGGGGCCCTGGGACTAAGTGTACGTGGCTATCCGGGGTTGCATGGGTTGATGGTGATCCTCGTGCACTAGTTCCAGCACACACTACGGCGATACCGGCCCTTGCTAGGTGATTAGCGAGGAATGGGAACCAGGTCTTTGGGGAGTTATGAACCTCACTGGCCATTATGAATGAGTGGATGGTACTTTGGCTGAGTCCATCCACTAGCCGGAGGAAAAAGGTGTAATTGATTATGTATAAATGAATGATTATGAATGAAAGATTATGTATAAATGAATGATTATGAATGAATGAAGGTTAGAGAATTCGCCCACTCGCTGGGCTCACGTAATGGCCTAATGAATGAACGACAAAAAATTAATTGTTGTAATCCTGCGTGTTATTTTCTTTGTTTTCACCCACTTGGAAAATGTTTAAAAACCTCACATGGGATTATAACTTGCATGTGTGTGCATTTAAATTTCGTATTATTAATGCATAAGCCCTATTTTATACCCACCAATCTCTTAAAGAATGAACCCGGCTTTGTTTTTAGTTTTTTTACAGGTTTTGGAGTGCTAGGTGGGAAGTCGATTACGTTATGTCTTGGAGTCGTGTATAGCTTTACTTTTTGTTACACTCATATCATTTAATTGTTATTTATGATTCTGAACGCATGTGAGCGCCTTAAATGTTATTGAATTTCGAGGCTGAGAGCTCATTAATTGTGCCATTGTAATATTAGTAATTCCATGCATGTTTCTTTAACCTGCATTTATCCCCTTTATTATTTATTTAGTTTCGAAGGTTAGCTCCCGCCTAGCATAGTGAGTGAGTGAATTCTGGTTCGCTCTGATCTGGCATGTGTATGGATTACCCATTTCATATGCGGGTTGGGTCTTCATGTGGGGATGTGGCATCACGCGCTCGGGCGCTATATCCTTAAGTGGTATCAGAGCTTCAGGTTGCAAAACTGGAGTTCTTGTGTCGTGTTGGGTCGGTTTAGGAAGTACGGTATAGGAACAACCTGTCAACGTGTGCATTGCATTGATTTTCATCGTTAAATGTCACGAATTGTTGGAAATTTCTTGTTATGCGTGATTTAATTCCGTTGCATTATGTGTTACATTTGCATCGATTATATGTCTCGTTATTCTAAATACGTGCCATAAGAATATATTAATTCACATGCATCTATTCTCGAATTGAGTATTTGATTGTAGATTGCCACCAAGTTATTAAGGCTACTATCAACCTCAATCACATGTTCCTTATATCAAACCAACAAAGAGATTATGGAGTCATCAGAATTCAAAAGTCGGGAGTTGAATATTCATTGCCCACAAAATAGGACCCTTATTGCTCGACACCGTGATAGAAGGCTTTGATCCTAGGGAAGTTTATCAATTTCATTCTCTCTACAAATTTTAAAGATTATCGACATAGGGGCATCGTGGGGACCCAAACCACCACCCTAAAGGATACTTGAGACAATGGGATAGGTGTGGAACTTCACATCTTCAAATTATGAAGACACTTAATGCAAGATCGAACCACTCAAAGCTCATTACCGAGACCTTTGGGTTTGAAGTAGTTGATCAAAATAGAAGGCCAAATCGAGAAGTTCCAAGGATAATATCAGGTTTGGGACCAGATCCAAGGTGTGTTGAAAAGATTCCCAACTAAGGTGTATGGAATGGAGAGTAGTCAACTACGTGGTTTCACAAAGGGGCCAAGTACGGGAGCTTAATTGATACGAATATAATCGTGGATCAATGAATAGGTTGTAAAGCAAGGATAGTAAGGAGAATTGAAGAATTCAAATTGTGTCATCTTCTCCAGATTTCAGGACACTCGGGTAATACAAAAAGGCAAACAAGGATTGGAAAGCATCACCAACAACCGAATGATGTTCCACCTCACAACCTATCTTGCAACATCGATATCAAAGGACAGGACGGTGTACTACTATCACTACTATTGTGACAGGTTCATTGCATCCATGCACGCACATCATACATTGCATTGGTATATCTTTATTTTATTTATAAACTTTAACATCGTGATTGCTAATCGTGTTGCATGTTTTAATGTGGAATATGTGTCTCATAACATTAGGCATCTTAACCGACATGCATTATTTTAGTGTTTACTTGTTAGGATGCCTTCCCCATTTGATGCTTCAAATACTATTTCAATCAAAGCTCTACCGAACTGAGTTGAAGAAGAACCCTTTTCGGTGATAGGGTTGAGACATAAATGGAAATGGAATTTCAGAAAGTAAGGGGTTGGAGTTGATTTTTGGATGTTCAGATTGGACGAGAAAAGAAAAGGAATTCTGGATTAAAAAGGATTAAGAGAAGATTTGGATCGGAGGGCAAAAGGGGTTTGGAATGCTATCCAAATCAATCACTTTAAAATGAATGTGAGTAATACACCAAACACCATCCCTAACAAGGATTGCTTGTTTCAAGGAGATCAAGAATTTTGATTAGAGGATGATGGATAAAATTCAACCTGAGAAGGTAGAAATTCTTATGGGGGAGAGCACAACCTAAAGACAAACTGAAATTCATAGTTGTGCTTGAAGAAGTATTTTAGTAGGAACGACGAAAGCGCAAACCACGGAAGACATGGATACCTTAATGATGGTGATAGGAAAAGAATAAGACGGTCTTAGCTGTTAAACCATCAAAGTGAAAGTTAAGCTATTATACTTGGGTTGAAGATTGCTACGGGGTATTGAAGAGATTAGTTCGTTGGACATTCATAGGTAAGGAATTCAGATTTTGAAGGTGATGGAATTATGGAGGAGCTTCTGCGGGACTTTTATGTCAACTCAGGGAAAAGAAACTGAATCAGATTATCATATTTTGTGATGGCATCAGTAGAAGTTAATTCAACTAAGTATTGAAGGGGTTCAGACGACACACAACAAATTAAAACATTACTAAGTCGTCAATTGTTTTTCCATGATGACCCGAAGGGGTTTAAGAAGAAAGGAATCGAAAGGGGTGATTCTTAAAGGACTTGGATTAGACCTCAAGAATCATCAAGGAGGTCTTATCTTCTATTAGAGAATTGAATGGGCCGAAACTGAATACACACTTGAAGTCTTCAACATAATGAAGGGACAATTTAAATAAAAGATGGGGAAGGATACACGAAAGGATTGATTTAAAGTTTGGGAACCGATGGTGTCAATTTGGAAGGAATTCGTGAAGAAGACGATAACCGTTGTTCTAAAGGTTTATTTAAATTCTGAGAACTTCACCAAATTAAAGAAGGAGACATGAACCATAAAAATGACCGAATTTAAATTCGGAGACGTAGGATACGAATTGTTTTGGAAAGCTGAGTCGATAGTGTAGCGGCTCCCTTAGCACTACAACCCCAGCACTGCAGCACTTCCCGAGTAAAGGCTAGACCTACACTCGAGAAGTAATACGACGAACGGTCAAGATAATACTTGAGTAAAATGCAAGGTACAGTGCGGCAAAAGATAGAGAGATTTAAACGTTGAAAATGGACGAGGAGCTAATGCACATAAAAAACTAGTGCTATTCTTATTGGTCGAAGTAACTGATATAAAGGGGAGTAAATAGCATGATAGTATAGTGGTGTAAAATATAAGGGTAGTTGATTTAGAATATAAACATAATCAGAACTATGTGACCTTAGTATCAGTCCTGGCCTACTAGGCATGACACCTTAATATTTCAAGATACCTCTAGTTGTCATTCCTTGATTCTTGAAACCATACAGTTAAAAGGGCGAGGAGTTAGTCAAGGTGACTAAGTGAAGTTGCTTTATAGATATACGTATGTTTATATATTTATATGATCAAGATGATCTTCATCTAAAATGTTAGCAATAGGATATAACAAATATCAAATGGTTCATAATAAAAGTTGAAATAGGGATAGGGGTAATTTGGAATATTTGTAGAAATATGAACCGTTTGTAATAAGAACTTCAATGCCCGCAAGCTAAGCCCCTCCATCCTTAATTCCTTAAATATTTGGTAAAACAGTACCGATACTTTAATAAAACAAATATGATAATACATCCTTTACTCCGGTGTCGCACCCAGGGAGCTACCCCGTGGTGACGCAAACAAAAAATCGGAAAATATGTTCCCTGGGAGGTTGTCTCCCTTATCTCTTGGTGTGGAGTAACTAACCTCCAACTAAACGACTACCAAGAGTTGGTGGCGGTCTGTGGCACCAACAATACCCTCGGCCCTATACCTTCTAGGTAATTGCTCGACACGACTGCGCGTCGGGGCCCATAATAGTAACAATAACGATAAGATGGTATTTTGCTTGCTTACCAAGAATCAATATTTTGATAAAGTGGACTTAAAGTATATAGCGTCCTAGTAAAACGTTGATTCCGGCATAAAAGTATGTTTCCCTTGAAAAGGTATATTATAGTATAGTATTATGTATATAGGGTAAATCATAAATAATAGTTAGGTTTGAAAATAATTTTTATATAGATACATATGTATAGCATGATTCCAATTGAAAATATTTTAACCCTCACCTAGTACCGGTAATCATGTAGATTCCACTGCTCGGTCCTAATTTCGCCTAAAAGTGTTAACTACTATAGGCTTAGGACTAAGTTCTAATTATTTTAATCAGGTAAGCACATGAGGTACATAATGTTCACATTTAAAAGAGTAATACATTAGAAAACCCGGCAAACCCTAATTTAACGGTTTAAGTGAATTTCCCTTAATCACATAGGTTTTATGAATTCTTTAGTTAACCAAATATTTATTAATCACATTATGATTCTAATTATAAGATTTGTAATCATAATTTAGGATTAATTTGGTAACGTAGGACATGATATATAAAATATTTACAAAATCTCCGATTTTTGGGAAATTCGGATAAAATCTTTCTTTAATATTTTAAAGACACAATTTATAATTATTTTGAAATTATTTATGAATTATTTAAGTTTAATGTTAACCAAAAAGTCAAAGTTACTATTGAAAACATTTACTATTCAAATTTCTAAGAATTAAATACTTTGTAACATAAAATTAGATACACACACACACACTATCACACGTGCATCTTAATTCAATTCAAGAACATTATGAACATGCTCTTAGACTTATGAATATGTTCATATTAGTTCATGATCATATTTAGTATATTCTAAGTTCATAACACATGATTAAACTTAAAATGTAGCACTTTATGTAACTTTAATTATAAAAATAATTCTAAATAAATTATTCTAAGCATGAATTTAATCAAAGAAGATCATGAATATTTATACACATAATTACATTATATCATATCATAATCCATGCATTTAATTAAATAAAATTCATAATGTAGGCACATTGTACATAAAACTAACAATTATGCATATATTTCATAAAATAAAATTCCTAAAGGCATAATTTAATTAAATCTAAGCATGCTATATTCATAATACCCTAAGAAAATCTTATAAAGCCTGAAACAATAAAAGAAAAAGACTCATACCTTAGAGAGAGCTAGGGTGGCTAAGCTTATGGTGAGAAATGAGTGATTTTGTGAGTTCTTGTAAGTAACTTTGGGTAGCTATTTATAGGTGAGATTTTGGGGACTTAAAAGAAAATTTCTATTCTTTAGGGTAGTGACTAAGGCTCTAGGGTAGGTAGGTGTATAATTATAGGGTACTTAGGTGGTATGCTAGGTGTATATGTGATGTATATGCTTATGTGTATATTATCTAGTAATTATATCATAATAAAATAAATCTAAAATAGGGTGAAAATAATAATAAAATCGTAGAAGAATCTCTAGATTTTAGTTTAAATGAGAAAAATTTCAAAAGAAAGAGAACTAAAAGGGTTTTCCGATGATTATAAAGACTTAACGTTTAAACGTCTAAAATTAAAGTAGTAAACATTTGGAATTTTGAAAAATATGAGAAAATATATAAAACAAAGCTAGGATGAGAATTAATTTCCAAGAAAGTGGTCATGATTCATAAAATAATTTAAGGATTATTTTGAGTATAATATTGGATACCAAACGCCGTACGGTTTAAAAGTTAGTTTTTACGGCGGGAGTAGTACTTTAGGAAAAATAGGAAAAAATTATAAAATGAGCTAGGATTTGAACTAAGGTTTGGAAAAAGTCTTAAAATTCATAAAATAATTCAAGAATCGTTTTGGTTATAATAATGAATAGGAAAAATGTTGAAATTCGAAAATCTCTAAATTAGGACTAAACTAAGGTTTCTAGGCGGATTTGGTTACTACGGGAGTTACAATGAGAATTAGAGTTCGGGAATGATACCATAATTCATAAAATTTCGCAAGAATACATTTGAACCCAATATTTGATAGGTAAAACTATCCCGGTAATTTCTACATTTGTGAAGTAACTAGGGACCTAATGGTAAATTTTAGCTAATGATTCCCAAGGGGCGTTTTGACGTGATAAAGGCTAAAATATAAATCCAAAAATGTGAAATCTAATTTTCTAAGTTTTTATAAGGAATATATGAAGGTTTCGACTCGGTGAATGAATAGTGATATGAGTCTTACAATGAAATAACATTCAATAATCAAGGCATAAGAGCACATAGTTCACATAAAATGAAATGCATAATGAATTGATGCTTTCTTTTGACCCTTAATTTACCTATTTCTTCTTGGCTCCAACATCCGGGCTGGTACAGATAGGGTTAAGGCCAAACGCATAATCGAGAATTAAAGAAGGTGACAAGGAGTAAGGGTCAGAACAAAATCAGGTATAAAATTAACCGGGGTCTATCTTGTTCTCAACCGGACACCCACTAAACATATTAAAGACGAGTCAAGAACCGAGCCAACTTTTGGGTCAGACCATGTATAAGGCAATGAAGTTACCAACTTCAAGTTTTCTTACTACGGTGAACGGTACATAAAACATCCATGACATATGCATACATGCAATTTTAATTCAAATAATTTTAGATATTATGTGCTTTGATCACCGACTGTACTAACTGCTTTTGTATAATTGATGAATGATGTGATTGATATTTATTACCTGGTCACTTGTATGATTTTTGTGATTATTAATTGTTATTTGATGTTTTGCTACTTTTCACTTGTGCGTGTTTCGTGTTGTATCTGTTTTGTGTTGTGTTATTCCGGAGCATTGGAGACTCCCTTGCCTTTTTGTTTGTGAGAGATGGGGTTCTCTCCTTGTTGTTTATGAGAGACGGGGTTCTCTCCTTATTGTTTGTGAGAGAAGGGGTTCTCTTCTTGTTGCTCGAGAGACGGGGTTCTTTCGTCCCTGCTTGTTATCTATAAGTTTGTCTATAGTGGCAGTTTAGATTTCGAGTGTTTAGGTTTCTCGGTGAGACAAGGGTCGTGATCAAACAGAGTGTTTCACGAAACGCCTATGGAGATTCTTGATGTCGCTTGATGATGGTTCGAGTGCCTCAATCTCAGATCTTGATCGTAGTGCATTGAAGATCCCCTTGTTGCTTGAAGATCTAGCCCGAACTAATTCCTGTTGGGAAGTTGCTAACCCCGCGTGGGATGAACACGAGAAAGTTTGCTTCGAGTCCAGAACTCGAGGCAGTGGACCTGAGTACAGGTCCTTTTTAAGGGAGAGAGGTTGTGACGCCCCACGTCATTGTACGTACAGGTATGACGTCATGAGAGGGTTACTTGCGCTTTTTAATTATTTAATTATGCAATTATATGTTAATTTTAATGTTTATATGCTATTTGAAAATAATATGAAATATTTGTTTAGATTATGAATAAGAATTTGAACGTTTATGCCTATATGACTTTGAACGTGAACCGATATGCCCGGATTTAATTTTGATTTTTGTGAAAATTTGATGTACATGAGTTATGTGAGTTATGAACATGTTATATGCTCATTACATGTTTTAGAACTTGTTTGATTTGGTTTTTGAATTGTTTTTGTGAAACGGGACAAAAAGGGGCTAAAGAGCATTTAGCGCACCTTGGGTTTCGAGCGGCATAACTTCAGCTCGGGAATTTGGATTCGAATTCTGTCACCACCATTGAACTTTTTTCGACGATTCGGAGCCAATGGAACTAGCCTCATAAATTTTTGAGCCGGTGTAGCGCCCGGAGCGGCGAGCCACCACATCCCCCGCACCTAGCCCCAAACCCACATATGAAATAGAAATCCATACATGAGCCCAAGATTAAACGAACGGGAACCTACTCACACTCGCTAAGCCAGGCGGAGCTAAGACAAGACCAGAGTGCGCAAAACAACAAGAAAACGGAAGCATATAATGAAATCCAAGAAGATAAAACCACAAAATATACAAAATAGAAAATTCATACGTAATTCATTAACCATATGATAACATATACATACTTCAAATTTCACAATAGAACCATATACAAAAGCATGACTGAATGCAAATAAAAAATGCAACTCGAACTAGAAGACTTGAACCCGACCGACTCAAGACTCCGCCTAGCAAGCCCAACCTGCAAACTGAAAAGTTGAAAGGAGAGGGTAAATCTACCGACTGAGTGAGGGGGCTAACGCACACCCACACACGTATACGTGTAAAACAAAGCACATATTAAACAAAAGACTATGAACCGGGAGTAGGGTTTTGCATACCAAAACCATCTTCCAAAAAGAGCTCATATTTATACATATATTCATATCTTCTTAAGTTGGAAAACTCGTAAGGATTCATAGATACAGAAACGCATATGGATTCATATTAAAAGTCATAGGGATTCATATTAAAACTCATAAAGATTCATAATTAGAAACTCATAATGATTCAAACCTTAACATAAAAAAATCACTTAATGAAATCGAAAGATCCTATCCCGTTTCATAATCAAAATAATAAGAGAATTCAAATACCCGGCGAGTATGGGTCAACTTAAACAAAAGAATTCATAAGAATCGTAAAGAAACATAAATACCTAAAATTCATGAAAACACATATTCCCGTATTCCATCCACCTTCTCCGGAAGTCTGCAGGCGGGTTACCGGCCCACATCGTGCAACTCGATACCGATACGTGGGGTAGCGATCCCGCAACGTACCTTAGGGAGCACGTGCACAGGCTTAACTCGGCGGCCCAACACCGCCTCGGGCGTCCTTACCCACGCCTCCAGGGCCTAGGGATTCATAAGATTCATAAGAAACATACCTAACTTGCAAAACCTAAAAACGTACGATTCATACCTTAAGAAGCATACCATAAGAAACATACCTTACCGTGCAACTCGGCATATGCTATACGCGTACCTCTCCGTGTCTTCCAAATTCATAATATGTTGAGGAAGATCTATAGTTCGCTTGACACTACACGGTTTGGAGCATAGCCTCGTTGCAAAACCATTTTAAGCTTATATACGCCCATACGTATAATTTCAGAAGAATTCATATTAAATCGAATTAACAAGATTCATAACATATTATAAGACACATATTTAATATATATATAGTATATTTTCGCATGCGGGCTTGAAAACGAGCATATAGGGTCGTAGGTCGCTTTAACTAAAAGAAAACAAGTCTAAACCTCACCTTTTGTAGGAAGAGCTCCCGGAAGAGCGTTGACGACCAAGAAGAAGCTTAAGTGGTGGAACCGACCTCCGGAACTCAACTCTGAGAAAACGAGCACATATTTAAGACTTAGACTCAATTATGAACTAATTAGATGCACGGCGATTCTTATAAATGCAAATGGATGAAATGAATACAAATGAAATGCTAGAACGCATCACTTAAAGCCATTTAAATTCAAAACACCTTTAAAAGGTATCATATAAATTAGTAAACATAAATCATAAAATAAAACAAATAATTAAACTTCAAAATTACATTTAAAGTACACGTTTCATGTATAAGAATTCAAATAAAATGCAAGATTACACTTATAATTTAAACCTTATAAAGTATACAAACAAAATTAAATAGAATGACAAAGGAATATTAAACAATTCATATATATATATATATATATAGCACACGGACATCAGCCCCATAGACATTAAATGTTCATTTTTAGCATAAACATTCATCTTTAAATTCACATGATTTAAATTTCATAGTACAACTCAACAACCCATGCAAAGTCCACGTAAATACCATGCATTTAATATGTCACATGCAGCACTCTATTAGAAGATGAACAACATGCCTTTAATAAAATCAACATCGAAATAAAAGAAAGCAGCAAACATTTGGGCAGCCACCATCTTCCATCCCGGGGAGATTTGTTCCCCGGGTCAGGTAAAATGTTACAGACAGCTTTCGGCATGAAGGTCCCCGGCCGGGGACTTTCCAAGTACAAATCTCCCCACCCGGGGAGATGTTTCAGAAGCAAAAAGGCAACAACAGCAACGGCAGATCGAAAACAGGGGAAGCAGAGGCAAGGAACATCAGAAAATGACCTTGAATATGCAGCAAATAGACATAAAGAACTCCACAAAACATCAGCAAAACAGGCCAAAACCGAACAGCAGCTATGGAAGAGAAGAAATGGATCAAACTCATGCAAGAACTCATCACAAACTCATGAACATTAATGGCAAACTTCTTGATACCTCAACTAATAGCAAGGTCAGATCAAACAACAACAAATGAAGTGTAAGAGATCAGGTTTATAGCATCAAATCAAGAAGAAACACCAAAGAAACTTATAGAATTCAAATTAGGGCATAAAGTCTCACTATTCATGTCATGGCTCAAAACTCACTCAATCAAAGATTAAAATCTCAATTTCATGGATGAAAATGATCATATAAGCATGTAGATACCAAATATGTACTTACCTCTTGAAGATGATGGAGGAAAATGGAGATTGGAACCCAAAATCATCCTTGGGTGCAAAGTGACGGGAATAAACTGTTGCTGCTCCAAAACTCAGATATTTCTCCACCTTTTCTTGCTCAAACCGAGATGAGGGAGGCATGGCATGATAAATCATTGAGTTGGTGAGTTTTGGGTCCAAGAATCAAATGAAAAGGTTGAAAATTGAGGGACTTATGTGCAAATTAGTGAAAGGTGGTCATAGGTGCGCGAGTCTGTTTTCCGGGAAAATTTTGGAGTATCAAATGGGCTTAGAAAAATATGAGGGTAGGTTTCTTAGCTTACAAATCTCGTTACGAGTCCGATGCCTCTTCCGGAATTCGAATCCGAATTCCCGAGCTCAAGTTATAAATTCCGGAACACAAGGTGCGCTAAAACTAGTTAGGCCCTCGAGTCCCCAAAACAAATAAAATGGTGCGTTACCATTCCAAACAAGTCCGAAAATGTAAAACGAGCACATGAACAAATTCATAAGTCACAAATCTCCAACATATCAGAAAAGCACGAAATTTCGATCTCAAATCGAATACAAACGCGACACATTTCAACAAATAAACATATTATTCAAATAATAAAAATTAAATTAAATTAAACGAATTAAAAAAATAAACAAAATTTTATTAAAAAGGCTATTTATCAATTAGGTCCAAAACTTTCAAAAAGTTGCAATTAAGCCCAAATCCAAGTTTTCAATTGAGTCCACTAATTTTAAAGTCATACAATTACATACTTAAATCACGTATATCACATAAATTCACGAAATTAGCATACTCCGGAATTAAATTCAAAATAGGAAAATTAAATACAAAAGTTCAGACGTGAAAATTAAACAATTAGAGTATATAAATCACTTAAACAATTAATTCAACGTATAAATTAAATCAAAAGAAAAATTAAAACGTCGGAAAAACCTCTCGTGACGTCATACCTGGCGCGTCAGAGAGACGGGGTGTCACAGCCTGGTTGGACCTCCGAAATTTACCCGAACCGAACAGCTTATACCGGTTAGCACTAGCCTACCCTTTTTGCCCATATCCGACCCATTTTAGCTCCAAATGACCCATTTCTTGAACACTTATCTTCCTAATTTGACCCTTAATTGATCTTGGCTGCCCATTTTCAAGCTACACATAAGAAAGAAAGAAAAAGATCAGCTCCAAGGTAAGAACAAAAGAAATCCCATCATTATTCACCAATGGAGGATATTGAGCTCATATCCTCACCAATCTTCATCTAATTCAAGAGGTAAGCTTAGATTCTTGTTCTCCACCCTCTTGTGCTTCTTTTCATCCATGATTTGTTAAATTTGAGTTTGGTTTGATGAGGTTATGATCAACATGATGAATAGTGAGGGCTTTGTAGGAAAGTGGAATCATATGCATCTATTTCTTGGTTTAAAACTTGATTCATGATCACTTGAGCTTCCTTAATACTTGTATGAACTTGTATTTGATGATTCTTGAGTGTGGGATGAGATGCCATTGTTGATCTTGAGCTTGAATGTATGAAAACTTGAATTATTTGCTTCCTTTGATGATCTAATGTGTTATACATGTAATATACTATGTTTTGAGGTGTTCTTGGGTTGGAATCGGAGTTTGAGAGGTTTGGGGACCTTTCGCCATCGAATTTCAGCTTTTCGCCATTGTTGTAGCTCCAGGGGATACCTAACAGCTATTACCCCCAAAGGCCTAATGACCCTTACTCAAGTCAAGAGCTCAGGGAATGCCTAACGGCCGTTACACTTTCGCAGACCAATTTTCCTAACGGCCGTTACCTATTCAAATGAACTTCGATTGACCTGAATTTTTAATCACATAAACCCTTTGAAGTCTAGAACATTTTCCAATTAGAATCACCTTAAAATTCTTCCTGGTTTGCGAGATATAATCATTTGAAAATTGTGTCGCCACTTCGCCGGAATTCTGCAATTGTCCAACTTTAAACCTATGCCATTTCACATCGCTTTGAACCGTGATTCAAGCCATATATGTAACATCCCGCTCGTCCGGCCGTACAGGTACGCACTTTTGAGAGTGGTTCGTACACGTTTTATTTATTTATTTATGCTTTTACGTGCTTATTAAATTGTTTATATGCCTAATTAATTATTTGAATAATTATTTGCTACACTTTGTTAAGTATTTGTTCGTTTTGACCCCGTTTGATTTCCCGTTCGATCCGTTTGACTTTCGATCCGTTTGACTACGTGATATGCATGAAATATGTTTGTTATAAACTTGTCTACATGTTCGTTTTATGTTTTGAGTTCATTTGATACGGTTTTGAACCGTTTTATTTGTTAAGGGACTCGAGGGCCTAACTGGCGTAACTTAGGCTCGGGAATTTGGAGTCAAATTCTGGAAGAAGTGTCAGACTTGTAACAAAGAAAGGAAGCTTTGTAACCTGAGTTTGTAATTTTCTAAGCCCATTCGACCCTCCAAATTTCGCCCGAAACATGACCCCGTGTGACAGATTTGCCATCTTCGCCCGTTTTGATCATAACCGATCCGTTTCTTATCCAAATCGCCCCATATTTGAACCCATTTGACCCTAACTTAACCCTCTTTCATTCCATATGCCTTTAATTGTGGTTTATCAAGGGAAAGAAGAGAAAAAGAAGCAGCAACGCGAGATACAAGGAGGGAGAGAGAAGTTACTATTCATTTTACCATTTCTTGCTCAATACAACTCGGAATCGCCTCAAATTTGAAAGGTAAGTCCGGAATCTTGTTCTCCATCTTCTCCTATTTCTTTTGAGTGCTCTTTTGCTGAATTTGGTAGAGTATTAAGCATGCTTTGGCTGTAGAGATGAATAGTAAGGGTTTGTTAGAATTTGATGAATTTGGCATGAAATCTATTGCTTCTTGTTGGTTTGATGCGTCATAAATGACCTTAATACATCCATTATGAATTATATGAACTCATTTCAAAAGTTAGGTACATTTAATTGAGGTTACCATTAATGCTTTCTGTATGAAAATAAAAGAGCATGAAAGTTTGATCCAATTTCCTCCAATTCCTTGCATGTAACTTCGATTTTTGCATGATTAATGACAAGATTTTGATGTATTTTGATTGTATAATCCTTCCCTTGAATGCTAGATTGAATTAGGATTGGTTTTGGTTGAGTGTTTGCTGCTGTGCTCTGTTTTTCTTGTTGTTGCGTAGTGGGTCGCGGCCGCGACTGGGTTTAGTTCTTTTCCGGTAGAGGTCGTGACCTCTTTTTGGCCTTGGTTTGACTTTGGCTGCTGAGTTTTCTAGAGGAGATGGTGGTCGCGCCTGCGACAACCCTTGTGCCGCGACCCCAATTGGTGCCAACTTCGAGTTGTTGTTGTGTTGTCGTTTGTTTTCCGATTTGTTCGTGTTTTGCTTGTCTTTCCTAGGTCTTATATGTTACTAACTTATCATATTATGTGTTAAGTGCTATGTTATGAATTTATGGCTTGATTTATGTGCTCATTTTTGAATTATGATCTCATACGGGCAACATGCTACCTTAACATGCATATATGACTTCATGCTTCGTTTAAGTACCTTGTATGATTTTTTCTTGCTCTTATATGATATGAAATGTCTTCTTAATATGTTGTATGATATGTTATGTATGTTATACGAAATTTGTGAATTTATTTTGGTAATTTTGATGCTTTTACGTGTAATATATGACCTAATTCGTTATATGCCCTTTAACGTGCTAGCATGCATCAATGTGTCGTTTTCTTACCTCGTTTGATATTTATTTGGCTCTTTTGTCGTATGCATGCATGCCTAATATGTTTAATGACATGTTATGTCCATTGCATGAATTTTATGAATTTATTTAGCATGATTTAGGAGATCTATGATTTGATATGAATTTGCATGCACTATATGGTAATTTTTTGCATCTCTTATGCATCTTTTGCATCCGTATGCATATGCCAAGCGCCTATAAGGTTCATATGTGAGTCTAAGTCCGTCTTTTGTCCTTTGTTTTGTTCAGACTAGGAGGTGGTCTCTTAGGTGTGTTTCGGTTCGTTTAGTTCGTTGGTTCGACAAGGTGAGGTTTCTTTCTTTTAGTTATTACGACCTACAACCCTTGATGTGATTTAAGCCCGCATGCGACCTATGTATATGTATAAGTACTTAGATATATATTTGATACGTATTTTGTGGGATTTTGGCCCTTTTGTTATGAAATATTTGAAAACGCTTTTATGTATATGTAAGAAATATTTTCGTTTGTTTGTTTTGAAAAGGGTTGCTGTGTTTGTTTTGAAACCGTGAGTTATGTTTTGGAACTATGTTGGATTTTGAAAAATTAAGAACTTTCGAACTTTTGAACAATTTGAACAATCAGACTGGGCCCTGGAGATTTGTGCGAAGGAGACCCGGGATGGTGTGGGCCGTCGGGTAGTCCCTAGCATGGTCTCCACACTTAAGGATCAACCCTGAACTCACCAGGAGGCTTGGTGGGGGAAGGAGTCCTTGGGCTTGAGCGCCATGAAACTCACGACCCATACCGTGGGAAGAAGTCCAAGTCGTTCAGGTATGGATTGTGTGATAATAACATGCGCATTTTATTTATTTTAATTACGTTATTAATTGTTTTATTTTATATTATATGAAATTATTGAAGTATTTAATTATTTGAAAATATTTGAATTTGAATTTATATGAATTTTCTTTTACTATTTGCGCTTGAATGACTTGTTTGCTTGCCGTTTCTATGTGAAATGAATTCGAAACTTCGTGGAAATTTAATATGTTGGACTTATATGTGTTATGAATATGGTGATATGCTCGTTTCATGTTTTCAGATTCGTTTGATTGAGTTTTGGAATTTATTTTGATTTCCGAATCCAAAACGGGGGCTAACGAGCAATTAGCGCACCATTAGTTCCTTATGTGATATCTTGAGCTAGGAAACTCAGATTCGAGTTTCGTCAACTTCGTTGAACTCGCATCAAAAATTTGGGTTTGATGAACTTAGCCTTATATTTTTCCAAAGTTATTTGAACCTCCGAAATTGAACCGAAACATGCAACGGAAGCCAAAACTGCCACATTTTACTAAAAGGGCCATAACTCATTCAAATCTTGACCAAATTAACCATGGTTTAAGTCTTTGGAACCCTAACTCAACCATCTAGCTGCTTAGACTCTCCCTCACCGAACCACATCCTCTCACTTGGAGAAAATCAGCCCAACTTTCCCTGCATTCCTGTTTGTCCCGTAACTCAAGCCAACCTTGGAGATTCAAGCTCAAATCTCCTTCAAACTTCAATCAATCCACAAGGTAAGCTTAGGGTTGTAATATAAATTCATCATGAGTCATTTTGATCCATTCATCCCCAATTCTCAGCATGTTTTCATGGGTTTTTGGCTGAATTGAGAAATAATTAGGTTATTAGCATATATGTTGATCTCTTTCAATTCTTGAGGATATTGGTTGATTCCAAGCATGAATATGATGGTCTTGATCTCTTCTTAGCATTTATGGTGATGTATTACATGGTAGTTGAAGCATTCATGAGTTGCCATTAATGAAGTTTTGAAGATATATCATGAAATGATCATCACACCCTCCATTTCACGTTTCAACACTTTGGGAGCTTGTTTATGTGTTGCTTTGGATTTGTTTCTTTGCATATTTGTGATCATATCATGGATGATCTTGTTGGTGAAGTGTTGGTATGGTTCTACCCTGTTTTTCATTGCATTTTGCTACTGTTACAGGTCGGTCGCGACCACGATCGAGCCATGAAGGAAAATGGTGGCGGCTACGACCTCTTTCACGTCTTTGTTGCATTGTCTCTCAGGTCGCGCCCGTGACTTGAATCTTGTGTATTTTTGGTCGCGGCCATCATCCCATTTTTACCATGTTTCGAGTTGTTGAATAAATTGATTAAAATTCGGCCATTTGCATGGGTAGCGGCCGCTACCATTTCTTGAAGGAAATGGGTCGCGGCCGCGACCCTTCACAATTCTACATGAAATTTCAACTTTCCAACGCGAATTGCATGGCTTCTTTGGCTTGTTTTTGGTTCATTCACTTCATTAACATGTCATATAATGTGTTATATTGTGTTTTGTGAAATCTTATGAGTTTTCATTGAATATTTTCCGAGATATGCTTCAAGGTGTCTTCTTTGATCATAATATGTACATGCATGGATTTTGCTCTTATATTTGAACCCTAAGTGCAATGTATTCTTTGTTTTATGACTTGTATGATAAGTACACATGTTATGATCATTATTTGAATTTCTTGAAGTAATTTGGTATGATTTATGGATATCTTAAGACATTAATCATGCGCATGAATGTGCTCATTACATTATATCATCTTTTATGCATTCATAGCATGATCATTTCATTGCCGAGCGTCTTAATTGGTCATTTTGAGTCCCACTTCACCTCTCTTACACATATTTTGATTCCGTTGGAGACGAGGCTGGTCCGTGAGGCTTTTGTGTCTTCTTTGGCAGTTTAAGGTGGGTTTCTCTTCTATTAGCTAAAACAACCCTATATACATTCAATGTTCAAGGTTTTAAGCCAAAATTTATATTATATGTATAGCGAGTCGTTTATGAGTAAATGATTTCAATTGTAAGCCTTCTTTTATGTTTGAACCCTACCTTATGATTTTGGCGAGATTATGTTATGTTCACGGGCCCAGGGACTTAGTGTATGTGGTGATCCGGGGAGGCAAGGGCCGGCGGTGATCCCATACACTAGTTCCAACCAAATTTACAGCGAAACTGACCTCGTTCAGGAGTTTTGACGAGGAAAGGCTAACCGGGCTTTTGAGGATTCATGTACCTCACTAGCCACTATGTATGAGGCGGTCGGGTCTTGCAAACTCGTCCACCACCCAGAGGAAGAAGGTGTATATGTATGATTTGATCATGATATGTATGTGCACGAAAGATATGTATGATAATCAATGAATTATGTTATGAATACGCGAGGAGAAGGTTGGAGATTGTGCACGCCCACTCGCCGGGCCTTGAAACCCTATGATTAATTATGAATGAATATGATAGTTGTAAACCCGTAGATGTCTTTCTTTGTCTCACCCACTTGGGAAATCTTCTAAAACTTCATACGGGTTTATAGCTTGCATGTATATGTTTAAATTCTGTGATATTTATATGTTATGCCCGTTTTATACCCACCAGTCTTCTATAGACTGAACCCGATTTGTTTTTCAGCGGTTTTGTGCAGGTTAAGAAGTGCTAGGCGGGAATACAAATCGTCTTTGTCTTGCATTAGTGTTTAGCACTCTCATTTTGTTACACTCGCACTCATGATATTATTTTGATATATGATTTTGTATATGAATATTGTTATGGACCGTACATGTTTTGAGCCGTGATGGCATGTGAATATTGTATAGGAATGTTATTTTGGAGCTTGGATGTATTTTGGAGCTTGGATGCTCATGGTATATAGATATGATCGGTTATTGCTTCCGCTATATTATTTGCTCTGATTTATGGTTTAAGGGTTAGTCCCGCCTAGCCTAGAGAGTGTGTGTGTGTCCCCGTTCGCCGTGACTTAGCTCATGTGTGGATTATCCATTTCATATGCGGGTTGGGTCTCGGTACGGGGGATGTGACACCTTGCGCTCGGGTGTTACAGGGTGGCTCCACCCTGCCATCACCCGGAGGAGAGGTATGTTTGTTTGATTCCGAATATGTTTTGCTTTTGATATAAATCTTTGATTTATGAACGGAGTTAGGTTGGTCTAAGGCTCGTACTCACCAAGTTGTGTGTGTGACTTTGAATTTGGTTTGTGAAACGGGAGTGGATTTATAAGTACTAAAATTTAGTTGATTTTGGCCTTCTGCCTTAACTCTTTTCCTTATACCTAGTATCGCGTGTTAAATGTTTTGGATTGCAAAAACCACGCCCCGGTTCATGAACGCTCTAATTTTGAATATGCTATGCTCTATGTATACGTATATGTGAGTGTGTTAGCCCCCTCACCAGTCTTTAGGACTGACCCTTCCTCGTTGTCTTCTTTTTCCCCTTCTGTTTTGTTGAGTTTGCAGGTGCAGGTTGGTACGTGCTAGGCGCCGGTCCTTTGTTTAGTTTTGTTCGAGTTTGTCAGTCGGGTCTTTGCATCTTTACATTTCGCATTGGTATTATGTTTAAGATATGTATGAAATTTGTATAAGTTATGATTCAGAATTTGAACTTAGAACCTTGTTTGATTTATTTGGCCTTGGATGGATATCACATGTATAATTCGTATAAATTCAAGCATGTATGTCTGTATGATTGATCCTGTGGCTTCCGCTTTGGTTTTGATTTATTATGCGCACTCTGTATTAGGGTCTAGACTGCCTAGCTAGTGTGTGTGTTCTTGCTTGTCACTCGTTCGCTGTAGTCTAATGAAATACCTGCTTGTCTAGTTTCATATCCAACAAACAAAATTTAATTCCAACATCTAAAAATTGATATATTCCTATTTTCCTACAGCTTGCGCGTTTCTAGAAAACTGTCAGCTTTTACCCAAATCCATTCCCTTGTGCTTCTTTCACTTCCTTGACTTCAGTATGTGTTTAAATTGATCTCTTTTGCTTCAAACTTGTATCTATGATATTGATTGCTTATTGAATGATATGTTATGATATTCTTATGAATTTTATGGTTTGATTTATGGGTTGTAAATATGATTTTTGTGCATGAACGTGTAAATGCTACAATGTGACCTTCCTTGCAACCCTTACATTCTTTATGTGTTTAGTGGATTCCTTTCACCTCTAAAAGATTCATATGCATTGTTAACATATATTATAACTCGTTAGGAATTGAATATTAAATGAACAATTGATATTGAATGAAAGAATGGTAATGAACGAACACGATTTATTCGTGTAATGAATGAATAGCTTGATTACGCGTCTAAGTGACATTAATTGTGACATGAACATCTTCATAGCACATTGCTATTGCTCATGCATGTCTTATCATGTTATAGCATTGTCGTGCGTCATAAATGGTTCAATTGGAGTCTTAAGTCTGTAACATCCCGATCACTCGGATTTCCAGGTACGCCATAACGAGAGGGTTATGTGCGCATTTAAATTATTTAATTAGGTAATTGAGTGTTATTTTTTAATGGTTATATGATTATTTAAATTTATATGAAATTAATTGTTTATATTATGGACTTTGAATTTTAAACGTTTAAGTCTGCATGCTCGTAATTTGCTCGTTATGTGCCGGAATTCAATTCCGATTTTGTGAAATTTTGATATGTATGATATATGTGAGATATGAATATGTTTGCATGCTCGTTTTAAGTTTTCGTGTTTGTTTTTCGAGGTTTTAAAACCTTAAGTATTTGATGAGGGACTCAAGGGCCTAACTAGCTTTAGCGCGCCTCGTGTTCCGGAGGCCATAACTTGAGCTCGGGAATTCGGATTCAAATTCTGGAAGAAGCGTCGAACTTGAAACGAAGAAAGGAAACTTTTGAACCAGGTTTGGTATTTTTCTAAGCCCATTTGGACCCCCGTTTTTTTCCCGGAATGAGCAGCATGTACCAAAGCCACCTTCTTTGACTAGTCTTGTAATTGTGGGCCCAATTTAACCTTACTCAAGCCTTAACCCTTGGTTTATTTGATCATAACTCAGATCTCTCTCTCTTCCCTACCCATCCATTTCGAGCCACACACCCACAAGAGAAGGAAAAGCTGCTGAAAATGGAGAAAAGAAGGAGAAAGAAGAAACCCTCATCCATGTTTTGAGATTTTGGAGCTTGATCTCTTCCATACTTCATCAACTCTTGGAGGTATGTATATTTTCGAATTCTCCTTGATTATATGACGATTTTGATCCATGAATTTCATGATTTACTTGAGATTTAATTTGAATTTGGGAGATGGCATGAATAGGAGGGGTTCGTTCATTTCTTGATTTCTTGCCTACCTTGAGTTTGGGACTGATTTGATGCTTCTCTGGTGATTATAAGAACTTCTTTGCTTTCAATTTTGATCTATACTTCATTCTAGATGTATTAGGGTTGTTTCTTCTTTAATAACTTGGTTGAAACTTTGAGTTTTTGGACCTTATAAACTGCTGCAAATCTGCTCCTTTTCCTACCGAACTGCTGTCATGTTTTGAGGTTTGTTTGATGAATTCTTGCATCCAATTTCGTGTACTAATGCAGTGTTATGTGTTACATATGTTTCTCTATGATATGTTTTGTTATTCCTTGCTTTCATGCTTCATTTCAACTTCAAATGTGAGATTATAATATGTTATTTCTCGTATGAACTGCTGTAAGAATTTTTGCTTCGTTTGATGACTTCTTCAGCTCCATTTCATGTGAAATTGCATGGACATGAAGTATATAAGTTGTTCTACATGTTAGCTATCTGTTTAAAAGCTGTTATGCCCTGTTTTGCCCTGTTTTCCTGCATGTTTTCAGCTGTAAATTTGAGGAGTATGGCCTGTTACATTCATTCATTCTTTGTTACAGTTTTGGTGGTTGATCTTTGAGCTGCTGTTGCTACATTTTTTGTGCATGATTTGGCGTTGAATTGGTGTGTACTTCATGCATGATATATGTGTGTTTTGAGGCCTAAGAAATCCCTCCAAGAGCTGCTGAAACTGCCCTATTTTTGCCTTCAAAAAACCGAACTGCTGCTGCTCATTTTTGTTTTGGAGAAATTGCTTGACACGGCCGTGTCCATTATCAGTTGCAGCATGACATGGCCGTGTCAGAGCTTCGACTTGGGCATCTGATTTATTTAAATTCGGATACGGCCGTGTCCGTTTCCTTTGTATTTTGGACATGGCCGTGTCATGTGTCACGATGGCGCCCCGGAAAAGTTTCTTTCGTCGTTTCGTTGCTTTTAATTGCTTTGTCTTGTCCCTTTTGTGACTTATATGCATTGTTAACTTGATGTATTATGTGTTATCTTGTGTATTATGAATTTATGACTTGATTTATATGCTCGTTTTCGAATTATGATTTCATATGTGCGATATGCTCCTCTAACGTGCGTGTGTGACTTCATGTCTCGTTTATATGCCTTGCATGATTAATCTTTGCTCCTTGCATGATATGAATACATTGGTAACGTGTTTTATGATATGATATGTTTGTTGTATAAAAAATTATGAATTCGTTTAGTATGATTTATGAGACTTATGGTTTAGTATGAACGTGTATGCATTATATGTTAGTTTGTTAAGCTTTATACGCATCACTCGCATTCATACGCATTCTCCGAGCATCAATATGGTTCATTTTGAGTCTAAGTTTGTCTCTCATTCTTTGTTTTGCTCTTAGGTTCGTTCCGTTGTTGAGGAGGTGGTTCGTTAGCCCCTTTTGATCAGTTTTGTTCGGTTTAGTCGACAAGGTGAGGCTTTCTTTCCTTTTAGTTATTATGACCTAAAACCCTATTTGTATTTCGAACCCGCATACGACTTATATATGTATATATATAGATTTGTGTTTTGATATGTATTTTTTGGGTTTTATCCCGTTTGTCAAGAGGCTTTGAAAAAACGCTTTTATATGTATCTAAGCTCTATTTTCGTTTACTTTGACATGCTTTGATAAGTGTGTGTGTTTAAGCGTGACAAGATTTCTATATAAGCTTCGTGTGATAAGCGTGATAAGTGTAACTTTGATAAGTGTAAGTGTAAGTTTGGGCCCCGGAGAAGTGGTATGTGATCCCGGGTGGACCATGGGGTCGCCTAGCTCTCTCATCAACACGACTCCACCAACGGGAGGCTTGGCTCAACCTCGGGAGGTCGAGGGGAAAGCGGGTTCTCTTATGCCAGCGGGTGCATGTGTCATGGCCAGTCGAAGGAGCGGGCGGGATCCCCCGACTCATTATAAGTGTAAGTGTGGGGGTTGAGAGGGGCACCTCTCTTCCCCAAACGGTGTAGGGGTGGGATTGATTTGTGATTCGTTTTGTTTTGGCTTTGCTTTTGCTTATGGAGTAAGTGGGTTGGAATTTCAAGCTTTCGATACGTTATGTTTCGTTTATGGTTGTGAAATGGGGGCGGATTTCTAAACTCTAAAACTTGACTGAATTTGGCCTTCGGCCCCAAACTTCTTTCTTTATATATACTACAACGGGTTAAATGTTTTAGAATGCAAAAACCGCGCTCGGTTCATGAACCCTTTCAGCTTTGTACTTGCTTTGCTCTTATATATATGTATGGGTGCGTGTGTTAGCCCCCTCACCAGTAACTAGGACTGACCCTCGTTTTTTCCCTCTTTTTCCCCCTTTGTCTTGAGTTTGCAGGTACCCGTTTGGGAGTTGGAGCTAGGCGGTTGTCTTTGAGTCTTGGTTGTGGATAGCTTGAGTCATGCATTGTATTTCGTTTTCTTTATGTATTTTGGCTAATTCTGAAATATGTATAAGTTATGACTTTAATTCGAAATTGTAAAGGTTTATATAACTTGAATCGTTATTTTTGATATGTCTCAAGTATGTTTGTTAGTTTTTGGGATTCTGGTGCTTCCGTATTCGTTATTTGTTTTATTGTGCGCTTTGAGTAGGGTCTAGACCGCGTAGCTTAGGTTGGATTTTTGTTTGTCACCCGTTTGTCGTGGCTTGATGCATGGACGGAGTCCCCATTTCATTTCACGCGTTGGGCTACGGTGTGGGGGATGTGACGCCCTTCACTCTGGGGTGTTATAGAGTCTCACGAATGCACCGTATTGTCTTTTTAAACAGTTTTATCCTAGGCGGAGACGTGTCGGGTTCAAAGGCTATCTTCATGTCTTCTTTTCTTCTTGGTTTTGTTCGGTAAGGTGCAGCCAGATGGGTTTCTCTTCTATTGGTTATAACCTGACCCGATATATCCAACGTGGAATTTTTAAGCCAAAGTATTATATATATATATATATATATATATATATCGAGTCTTTTCAAAGAGTCCATGATTTAACTTTAAAGCCTTTTTCTTCGAAATGAACCCTTACCCAATGTTTTGGCGAGATCAGTTATCACAATGATTATGGGGGCCCTGGGACTAAGTGTACGTAGCTAACCGGGGATGGATGGGCTGACGGTGATCGTCTTGCACTAGTTCCAACACACACTACGGCGATATCGACCATAATGGGAACCGGGAATGGGAGATTAGTTATAAACTGACGGTGATCCTCGCTAGGAGATTAGCCGGGAATGGGAACCCGGTCTTTGGGGAGTCATGAACCTCACTAGCCATATGAATGGGTGGCCGGTACTTTGGTCGAGTCTGTCCACTAACCAGAGGAAAAAGGTTTAATTGATTATGTATGAATGAATGATTATGAATGAAAGATTATGAATGAATGAAGTGTGATCACTAACGAATGAATGAATGGATAATGCACACACGAGGAGAAGGTTGGAGAATTTTCCACTCGCCTGGCTCATGTAATAGCCTAATGAATGAACGATTAAAAATTGATTGTTGTAATCCCGCTTGTTGTTTTATTTGTTTTCACCCACTTGGGAAATGTTTAAAAACCTCGCACGGGATTATAGCTTGCATGTGTGTGCATTTAAATTCCGTATTATTAATGTACAAGCCCTGGTTTATACCCACCAGTCTCTTAAAGACTGAAACCTGCTTTGTTTTCAGCTTTCTTGAAGGTTTTGGAGTGCTAGGCTCGAAGTCGAGTCCGTTAAGTCTTGGAGTAGTGTATAGCATTACTTTTCGTTACACTCATATCATTTAATTGTTATTTATGATTCTGAGCGCATGTGAGCGCCTTAAATGTTATTGAATTCGAGCCTGAGAGCTCATTGATTATGCTATTGTAATATTAATCTTTCCGCGCATATTTGTTTAACCTGCATTTGTCCCCTTTATTGTTTATTTGTTTTCGAAGGTTAGCTCCCACCTAGTATAGTGAGTGAGTGAGTCCTCGTTCGCTCTGATCTGCCACGTGTATGGATTACCCATTTTATATGCGGGTCATGTCTTAGTGCGGGGGATGTGGAGTCACGCGCTTGGGCGCTACAAAAACCATTTTTGAAACAAACTTATACATATACTTATCATATTCAAATCATAACAAATTCATAACGAAACGTATCATAAAGGAAAGATCCTACCCCATTTCATAATCAACATAACATATTCATATACCAAGCGAGTATGGGCCTCCAACCTTACTTCTATATCATATATCATACATAAGAAAACCGAAAGAAATACAAATCATATAATTACCCATCCCTAACACCATGGGCCTGTACACAGGGTAGCGGGCCCACAGCTATACAACTCTATGCACATGGGGTAGAGAACCCACGTCATACCTTTCCCAGAATCAACCGAAGGCATAAAGCTCCACATCTCCTCAACCTCCTAGAGTCGCGTGTGAATACTTCGTATGGAGATCGCACAAAGGCTTAACCCGACGGTCCGACACCATCCCAGGTGTCCTTACCCACGTCGCTGGTGCCCAAGAAACCATATCATACCAATTTATATCATATACTTAACTCACTACATATCATATCATAACATATCTTAATGTACCTTGCATACCTTACCTTGCAAGTTGGCATATGTTTTTTGTGACACCCCGTCTGCTCACACGTACAGATTTATGCCACGTGTGAGTTTAATTTCTGTATTTGCAATTATTTTCTTATCTATTTGATGCGTTTATATTTGATTATGTTTCGTTATTCAATTCTTATATGAAATATTTGAAGTATTTGATAAGAGTTACCCTACCTGAACATTTGATATGAATTCTTGTGATTTGAGAATTTGTGAAGTATGAATTTAAATCACGAGCATACTGATTTTGTGTATAATATGACTTATATGATTTTAGGACTTAATGATATGTTTTAAATGTGTTTTGGACTTGTTTGATCCTTGGAGGACTCAATTGAACTTTTGTTCAAAGTTTTGGGCCTTTTTACAATTGGCCACCCTTGAGCCATTAATTCATAACTTGAGCTCGAGAACTCGGAATCGAGTTCCGTCTTTGCCATTGGACTCAAATCGAAGATTCGGACCCAATGGAATAAGCCTTATAATTGTTTGATACCATTTTGACCCCCGACGATGCAGATTTCGACCTCGCGTACCTAATGCGTACCTATGACCTATATGAGAGCTTTTAAGACATACACTTGTACTTGTTTGACTTTAAACTCTGCCAGAATCCATCTCTCTCTCTCTCTCTCTAACCTCTAAATTTCGAACCAAGCCAAGGAAGAAAGAAGGAAGGAAAGAAGCCCAAGCCATAACCTCCATTCTTATGACCTTTAAGCTCAAGTTCAAGCTTTTCATGCTCCAATCCTTGAAGGTAAAAGTGGATTCTTAATCTCCACATTCTTGTGCTTCTATTGCTCTTCTTGGATCATGTATTATTCTAGAGATTCCATGGATATGGTATGTTGGAGGAATAGTAAAGGTTTGATAGAATTTGGAAGAACTTGCTCTCTTCTTGCTTTCTAAAATTTTCATGACTTATATGATGACCCTTAGAGCTTATTTATTGTATATCTTGAGCTTTATTACTTGGTAGTGGAATGGAGTTTGATATACCATTAATGCACCCTTGAGTTCTTGTATAAATGGTTGAAATACTTGTGTTTCCTTTGATCCTTGCTTTCTCGATTGAATTTCATGAGTTTGGGACTTGTTTTGCTTGATTTTTCTTACATATCCTTGTGGTATAATTGCACCATTTCATGCGCTTAGGTGTTGTTGTTAGGAATAGTGCCCTAGAAAGCCGATTGTATATCCGCTTTGTACTTTTCCTTATTGTAATCATAGACAATCTTTGAATAAAATAACGAATTGAGGCAACACTTCTTTATATGCTCTTGTTTGGTATGCGTTTACTTTAGTTGTGCATGTATGAGAACTCCCCTAATCCTGATGACTTTAGGACTCTACCATTTAGGTGAAATGGTTCGTAAAACGAGCCCTATATCACATAAGTCATGATTAGTAAAATACTCCAAGCTGATGAGTCCTACAGACAGTGGGAGTGTCAACCTGACTCCTTTAAGGCTTGCTTGTGGGATCACGCCCTTAAGATGGACCACCTTGTTTCACGGAGGTTCAAAGTGTATAGTTGATATGTGCGTGATACATGAGGGTGCTTACTTCCATAAGTAAGTTCACTGAGGTACCCCGTGTGAGAAGATTCCTAAATGCGAAAGGAAGTTTCTATTTCAGGAAATGGAAATGTCCAGATTAGGAAATATCTCACGAGTCATTGATGTGATTAATTGATCCTTAGACTTGAGGTTCCATGTCACTTTGTGAGTTAACTCTGTAGTTTTAGGTATAAGCTTTAAAGGGTGTCGCCTTAGACAACTGCTCCAAGGATTATGTTGGGCCTGCATAAGTGATTCATGAAAGTGAATGAGAATCAAGAAAAGACCTACACTTTCATTTTCAAGGTGATCTCTTATTATGTAAGTCATTCATATGCCATATGGAGTCCTTGGCCAAGGCAGTAGATCAAGACATCAAGAAAAGCGTTTCTTGGATTGAGATCAAATGGATATGAAATGCACTTGGCTTTAAGATCAGATTATTAGGGTTCTGATTATTCCCTTACCCTAGATCTTGGTTGAGCGATAGTAAGTAGGAGGATTGTATCTCACATGAATCAATGACTTAAAGGTTCTGTCGAATGGAGACATTCCAATTCAGCTAAGGGTTAAACACCTGTTGCTAGACTATGGTCGTTTAATCTGTGGACTGATTAATTAATTAGTGAATTAATTAATTAGGGTCACTGCTACTTGAATTGAGAACCTAGACGGTCACACACAACAACTTGGTGACATGAGTTGAGGCTTTGAAATGATTAAACGAGTTAATCGAGCCAAAAGGGTTCCACACGTGTGAAGGGCACGTGTGGGTCACGTGAGTGACACGGGTCATACATGGACATGTGTGCACCGTGCGTGTCTATTTATTTATGTATTAAATAATTAATGTGTTAATTATTTAATAGGCTTTGGTTTAATTTTGAATTAAAATGAAAGTCTTATTTTGGAGAAATTAATCTATTTAATTAATTATGAATTAATTAATTAGATAAATAAGTTATTTATTTATTAATAAATAAAGTATAATATTATCCAAAAGGATTTTGGATATTTTAGCTCTCTTAAAAGTTGATTTGAATTAGAATTCAAAGTCAAGGTTTGGAATTACTTGATGATCAAGTAATAAGAGAGAGAGGGACCAAATCCTTAGTCCATTAGGACTAGGTTCGGCCGCCCCTGTCTATATTATATATAGGGGAGCTTGAGCTCCCCTTAGAGAGTAATTGATTTCTTTTGGTTCATGTGTTGAACACCATCCTTTCTCCAAGATAAAATAAACCCTAGGTTAAGCCTAAACACTAAATAGAGAACTAGCATCCTTACTAGTTAGATTATAGTCAAGTTTGTGGACTATCTCTAGAGAGCTTCAAGTTAGAAGTTTTTAAATATTCGAGCTTTACCAAGGAGAGGGGATCAAGCCGCGAGAAGAGCATTCTTGGGTGGCTTGAAACGCTTCAACAAAGATTATTGAAAAGTAAGTTTCTTTACCTTACGAATTTGGATTCATGATTGCGAGTTTCGATCCTTTTGTTGGAAAATTTTTTAAATTTTCGCTGCTTTCTGATTCCGTTTTTCTAACATCAAAGCCACCTCGTTAATCGTGTTTCTGATTCTTCTCCACTTAACTGAATTTGTTAGAAATTCCTAGGCTTGATGCGATTGAGTATTGTAACTGTTTTAGAAAGCCTGAATTACGAAACAGTATTTTTTTTCCTAAAAGTTTCTGAAAATTGTTCTGTAAAAATTTTTGTTTTTGAAAACTGTTTTAAATTTGAAACTGTATAAAATGTTTTTGGATTTCTTGGATTGGTTTTGCTTTTGAACAAAAACACGAGACGAAAACCCTGATTACGACGAACACGCGAAACGCCACGCGCGAAGGCGTCGAGCGTGAGGGCCTTGCGCGCAGCCGCCCGTCTTACGAAGGCGTGCGTAGGCCTTGCGCCTAGTCCCTCCCGCAACCGTGCGGGAGGCGTTCCGGGCGCGCCTAGCCATAGGCTGACGGGATCGCCCGCAAGAGGCCGAGAGGGCCGCGCGCGCCGTTTTTCCCTCGTAATCCGTTTTCGTATCTCGTGCAATCCAGTCCCAATTTTGTTTCACTTTATTAAAACCTGTTTTTAATTAAATTAATTTATCTTGAATAAGAGTTCAAATTGGGATTTTTTTAGGAATAGAAACGGTTTATAATTTGGGAAATTAAACCTTTAATAAAAATTTTAATTTTCAGAAATTAATTGGAATTTTATTTGTTTTAGTAATTTGGGATTTATTGAAAACTTTTATAAATAAGACTCGCATCAAGTCGTGTTCCAAGTCATTAGGACTTGAAACGGGAATTTTAATTTATTGACTAAGTTTAAATTCTCGCAAGAAGCATGTTAGGTGATCATAGGTCTAGACATATGTATGGTTTTAATTTATGCACATGAGTGGTTTAAATTGGGGTTGGAGCCCTATAGTTGCGTTTTTTAATTGAGGTTGGAGCCTCACTTATGTGCGTACTATTATGTGATTTATTATGTGGCTTTCCATATTGCTGTTTTGAGGCCGGGGTATGCCCCGTGTATTTGTCTAAGGCCAATATGAAGATTGAGCCTTATTACTTTTCAGTACTTTTTCATTTTTTTGAGAGTAGAATAGGCGGTGAGGTTTTATTTTCATTTTGGAGACAATACACCCATGGAGTAAGATGGACCACATTCAAGTAACAAGGAGACCATAAGTGAAGACTCCTCAAAATGTTAGGGAGGGGAATCTCAATTGAAGATGTAATAGAGATAGGGCTCGTATTTTGTTACTGCTTTCCCTTATGTGATTTAAACTGTTTATGTGGCATGTATTTTAGAACTTGTGATTGAGGAGTGGCTCCCATATATCACGCATAAGATAGGTAGAACCCATGATCATCACATGTTAGTATCATGCTAGGACATGTTATCTGCTAAGTGCTTGTGTGAAATGCATTTAAGTTGTACTTGCATTAATCAAGACTAATTAAATTTGGATAACGTATATGTTGGTGAGGTCGAACCGGATAACTCTCCGGTTGATTCGAAAATTCCCGTTAAATATTAAACTAATTTCGAACAATAGGTGTTTAATTCGAGATGCAAATTTTGAATTAAATTCCTAGCATTCCATTAATAGGTTTTAAGTTTAGTAAGTGAAGCTAGTTATTGTGCGGGAGTCGTGGGATAGCTAGTGGAATGTATTAGTTCTTAGTTACCTAATTGATCATTTTAAATGATCAATATTTCGTGGTCAATTTTGGCAAGGGCGATGTCCACGAGTCGTGGGTCGTTTGAACTAAGTTTTGATCATGATCTTATGATTGATGGGTCTAGCTTAACACCTAAGTAAACATGGATGTCGCACGAGTCGTGGGTCCATATTGAAAGATAGGTGATGCAAAAACAATTACTAAGAGTTCTAAAGGTGTTAGAATTGGTAAGTTGTACCTACCTTGGGTTTTACTTAGAATGTCCGCGAGTCGTGGGTTCGAGGTAAAATGCTTAGGATCTTAGTACCCATTAGGAAACGTGTTCCTCTTAGATCTTTCGGAATTATAGATCTTTGAAAAACAGTAGGAGCTACATTAGATTAAAGACATTATCTTTTGTATATCGTTATAATTCAGCATGCTCACTAGTTATCTATTTTACCATTTAGGTCGTAGATTCTGTGATTCTCTACGTGTTTTGAAATGGTAACCAAAAACCCTCTTGTATCGATCCTCGAGTCAAACAAGTTGACTGGTCCCAACTATTCTGATTGCCTGAGGAATCTGAAAATCATTTTAGATTCTGAGAAAAGAACTTATGTTCTCTTTGAAGAGGAGCCTAGTCCTGAAGGGGACACTCCCACTCGGACCGAGCGGGACGCGATCCAGAAGTGGAAGGATGATAATCTCCAAGCCCGTTGCCTTATGTTGGCTAACATGTCTCCGGACTTGCGAAGGCAACATGAGGCCATGGAATTTTCTTGGGAGATTTATGACTACTTAGAGCAACTTTACCGCCCTCATGAACGTGTTACAAGGTATAACACTTCAAAGGAATTGTTCCATTTGAGAATGAGGGAAGGTTCAAGTGTCCATGAATATGGACTCAAGTGCCCTTACTGAGAAACTTGCTTCCATGGACATGCCACTGAAAGTTGAGCTTTCAGTGGACATGTTGCTAGCCTCGCTCCCACCATCATTCAACCCATTTGTCCTTAAATTCAATATAAATCATGCTGGTGCTACTGTAGCTGAGCTGATTAGTCAGCTTGTGACTACTGAAAGCACGATCCAGAAGGACAATAAGGTTCTGATGGTGAATGCTCCATCTTCCTCTTCCGGGCCTTCTAAAGGTAAGGGCAAGAAAGCCCAAAAGAAGAAGAAGAAACCCCTTAGGCCCACTGGTGGCATATCGAAGGGGAAGGCCCAAAAGAAGAAGCGTGACCAGAAAGAGGGTGTTTGCTTCCATTGTGGCAAAGCGGGACATTGGAGGAGAAACTGTCCAGAGTAAAAGGCTACTCTAAAGAAAGGTATGTTTCTCGTTGATGTAAATCTTTCTATTAATTCTAGTTCTTGGGTACTTGATACTGGTTGTGGAGCTCATATCTGTAATGATGTACAGATGCTAAATGAAGTCCAACAACTAAGAGAAGGAGAATGTGTCTTGAAGATCGACGATGGCTCAAATGTTGAAGCTCGAGCTTTAGGCACAATTAGATTAGATTTAGGTAGTTTTAAGTTAGTTTTAAATAAAGTCCTTTATGTACCGAGCATTATTCGTAATATAATTTCGGTTCCAATTTTAGATTGTGAAGGTTATGAAACTTATATTAAGAATAGTAAGTACTTTATCAAACGGAACAACTCTTCCGTTCACATCGGTACTCTAAGTAATGGACTTTATCTAAGTCAGAATATCAATATTATGAATATACAACGAGAAATTAAACATAAGAGAGATGACAAAGTTTCAGCTCCCTTATGGCACGCTAGATTAGGACACATTTTCGAGAACAGAATTAGCAAGATAAACACTTTAGGGTCGTTCTCTGAAAATGATCTCAAAGAGTTAACGTCTTGCGAATACTATCTCAAAGGAAAGATGTCCAAAGTTCCTTTTAGAGGAACTGTGGAACGTGCCACTAAGGTCTTGGATTCGATCCATTGTGATGTCTGTGGACCGCTTAGTGTAAGCCAATGTTTTGAAAACCGGACCGGACCGTCCGGTCGGACCTGTTCAACCGGTGACCGGTGGCTGGTCCGGTCCGAATGACCCCTCAAAACCGGCACAGTTCGGACCGCCTCAGGACCGAAAAAACCGCCCGATTAACCGGCGATTTTGGTCCTGAGAACCGGACCGGACCGCCGGTTTTTAGAAATTGAAATTTTTTCTTTTTTTTTTTAAATAGGCATTTCTTATGACAAATAACGTTTTACAAAAATAAATTTTAATTTTAAAACACAACTTTGCTCTTGAATCAATGAAAACGTGATAAAGCAATTGAAAATTGAGAATGAAATTCAGAAAGACAGAAACTTTGAACCATAGAGGAAAGTAGAGGTCTTGACGGCTGAAGCATCTCCTTCTCGCCGTCAAGCACAAAGCACCGCACTCGTACCTTGAGCCCGCCGTGTGACGCCCCGTCCGATAAATCGTACAGGTATGCGCTACGAGAGAGTTTACCTTATGCACTTATGTGATTTAATTTCCTTTTTATGTGTTTAATTCCCACTTTAATTGAAAATGTGACTTAATTGACTAAAATCCAAAATAGTAAAATATGAATTCTTGCATGACAACTTGAGAATGGAACTTGGATGAATTTAAATTAATTATTGGAATTTGATTCAAATAGGACTTGGACCTATTTGTGTGTTTTGGGCCTAACTTGAATTAGGTGAGTTCGGGTCATTCGGGACCAATATGGGCTCGGGAATTCGAATTCGAATTCCGACACCACCATTGGGCTTGAATCGATAATTCGGGTCCAACAGAATTTATTTTATATTTTTCGGAAACCATTTAGACCTTAAACCTTTCTAATTGTGACTTATTGGGTCGAAGGTCATTTATTTGAGCCCAAATCCTATTCAAGCCTTTCGCCCCACATTTTATCTTGGAAACCCTAATCTTGACCTAAAACTATTAGCCACCATATAAATAGCTTTATCCCCTTTTCATTTCATTTCAAACCACACAAGTTAGCTTCCAAGAGATTCATGGAGAAATTTCAAGAGAAGATCAAGACTTGAACCATCTTTCATTCTAAGACCCCATATTCCTTAATTTCTCACTCCTTCACAAGACAAGGTAAGCTTTGGATCTCTTTTAATGAGTATTTCATTTCTATTTTTGGATTGGAGCATGAAATTGTTGGTATGAACTTGAATGATGAGATCTTGAATTATTTGAGCAAGCTTTGATGGTATATATATGTTAATTAATTAATTTAGGCTGGAAACTTCGCCCTGTTCGTCGGCCTTTTTATTTTTCCGCTGGAATCGAGAGCAGCAACTGCGCTGCAAATGAACTGTAAATGAAAAATCATGATTCTCAAATTATGTCAAACTTTGTAGTGCTTACACTTGGATACCGTGATGATTACTGGAAGGAAAGGGACGAATCTGACTTAGGATTATTTATACATGTTGCTCTCTTTTGTTGCCGACATCATGACCTTTTTCTTTATAAATAGGAACGTTTCTATGAGAGAATGTTGTTGAATAATAAAAGTTTGATTTTATGCTAGTGGGTCTAAGTAATAGGGTTGTAATGATTGTTTGAATTGAGAAATTTGGAGGTGTGAACACTTGGGTCTGTCCGAACCTTACTCCTTTATCTATTTGAATTTGAGGATTGACTTTTCCAAGATTTGAATTATTAATACATGCACCAATTAATGTTGGACACACTAAAAATGACTTAGCTCCTTATTTTATTTCATCCCTTTTGCTGCGTGAAATGTACATGGGGAACCGTGACTATTACTTGGAATTAATTAAAAAATTGGCTTGTGTAATGTACCGGTTGTGGCATGTTTATGCAGTAACAAAAGATGGAATTAAGTCAACAAGCTTTAAATTACTTAAGTGATGTGTGATAGTTTGATTAATTGTAATTGGGTAGCATGATCTTACTTTAATCTTCCTGCCACCACGTTGCTTCCTTCATTTAATTTGGGTATTGAATTCTTGTATCTAAAGCTCCTTTTTCACGCCACTTTCTGTAGCATCACGAAGTGATCCATACATGTGTGTATATTGTATATTTAATTGAATTAAGATAGATAGATTAATTATTGTTGAGTGCTTGGCGTGTATTAGGTGTAAATGAAATTTCTTATATAATATTCTAAATTAACGTTGTATATATATATATATTTAGGTGTTAGTGTAATTATAAATTCTAGGTATTAAAATGGAAATGAGAATTCAAGATAACCCCGCTTTCTTTCTTTGGCGGCATTAATGTGTTGTATCCATTTTCTATTTTAGAGTAATTGCTATTACAATCTGACTTGGTTAATTATCGAAAGTGTTAGAATATTTTATATGTTATAAATGCGCTTTTAACCTTAAGAATGATATGCACTGAGATTGTTTATCTTAGCCTTTGGGTTGCTTGGTATATTATATGTTATGATATTACTTTAATTATGCTCTAAACTCTAGTACTTCATGATTAATTGTGTAATTTATTATTAAATACATGTCTTATGCTATGTTACGTGACCTATGTGATACATATCATTCCATAATGCATTTCTTACATGATGTTCTATGTCACCGTGCGTCTTGCTTGGTTCATATAGAGTTTAAGTCTGGGCTTCTGTATGTCTCGTTACAGAGTTTGGTGGTGCCGGTGAGCCCGAGGTTTAGAGTGTTTGGCCCTTCACACTCTCAGACTCTACTACTACGAGGTGAGGTTTAGGATTTTGTATAGTTATGCGACCTACGGCCTTAATATGCTGATTTCAACCCCTGCATGCGAGTATATCTATTATATACGTATGTGTTGAATATGATATGTTTATGACCTTGTGAAACAACTCTGTTTTGGAAAATTAGATATGAAAGCATGCGTAAGCTGTTTTGAAAAGTATGTTACGTTATGTTCTGTAGCGAGTTGGCCATGAAATATTGGCATCTGTATGTATGTATGTATGTGGATCCGAGGAGCTATGGGTAAGGAGCCCCCGGGACGGTTAGGGCCGTCGGGATATACCTGTGCGTAGTTCCATTTGAGATATCTTCACGCGACCCGTGCTGTAGGGAAGGTGTGGTATCTTGAGCCTTCGGCTAAGGCCGGGGAGGACTCTTGTGGGTTCGCTACCCCTTGAAGGTATGTATGTTCTGGATGGTTTGGGGACGGCATATCCCCTCCATCATTGGTGTGACGGTTGGATTGATTTTGTTTTTTATGTTCTGATATGATTCTAAGGAGTAAAGGTTGGATGCTCGTACTCGCCGAGCATGTGATGTGTTCTGTCTGGGAATCATGAATCGAGATAGAGTTTCTAAAATGTTTTCTAAAGCTTATATATCTATCTTTTGGGTACTTTTGGAAATGTCTTTGGTTTGTAACACCTATCTCCGGTTCATGAGTCCGCCCTTCCGATATGTGCTATGCTCTATATATATATATAGTGGGTGTGCGTTAGCCCCCTCACTCGGTCAAGTTGACTAACCCCTCATTTACACTTTTAGTTGCAGGTATGTTGGCGATTGCTAGGCGGGAGTGAGTCGTTTGAGTTGCACTTCGTCGGTCTAGCCTTTCTAGTTGCATTTGTCTTTCATACACTTTACTTATGTTTTGGCTTATAGACCTGTGATTATACTTTACTTATGTTTTGGCTTATAGACCTGTGATTATAGACTACGCACAGGTATATCCCCGACTGCCCTAACCGTCCCGGGGGCTCCTTACCCGTAGCTCCGGGCCCCATAACAGAATAGAACATAACATATACCAACTTTCATGGCAATTCTCGCTACATAATCATAAGATAACTTAACTTTTCAAAATAGCTTACATATGCCTTCATATTTAATTTCCAAAACTGAAGTTGTATCATAAGGTCATAATCATATCATATCCAACATATATTTAATCGTATATATAGTATATAATCGCATGCGGGGATTGAAATCATCATATTGGGGTCATAGGTCGTTTAACTATACAAAATCCTAAACCTCACCTGAGAAGCAACGAGATACAAGAACTGAGAAGACTGATGAATACGCGACGTGGTTGTCTCCACCCCGGGAGATCACTGTACAGAAAATGGGACATAGTGCACTCGTGAGACACAACCCAAACATGAACCATAGAGACGCACGGCAATGAAATGAATGGTGTGAAATGGAAATGAAGTCACACCATATCATTCTCATGTTCACGTGCACAGATTAATGTCTTATGCAAGAACCGAACTTACAGTTAAAGGAGTACATAGCCCGCATCAACATTAATCACATAATTACATAAACAAACCCGAGTGTAGAATATGCATATAACCAAACTCACACCACCCAACAGTTAGTAAAACAATTACAACTAATCAAAATTCACAATTATCAGTTAATATATTTAGTTCTCAACAAATTACCAAAATTTATAATTTACTATTTCTAAACATTACTCAATAGTTAGGTTGATATTTAATATACAACACTTGTTGTCATCAATAGTTCAAGAACCACAATTCCATTATTAATTAAAGCAACTAAAATCCGGGGTAACATATATAAACAAGCATAATTACTTTAATTCATTATCTCCTCATTTACACAGATTTATGAATTATCCTCTAGCTATTGAAAGCTCAATTATCGAATGGTACTTAACGTAATATGTGCACTACATGTTACCTGTATCATTTATTAGAAAGAAAATCAAATAGGATAGTTCATGTCTATTCAATTCCCAATACGAGCATTCATTTTCAAGAACCTTAAACCAATTAGTTGTCATGTTCCCAATTAAAATCCAACCAGTTCTACATTCACCATTGTTTAGGAATCGCTTTACAATTTACCCGAATTAGCCATTTAACAAAGTAACTCAAGGTCGAAGTCATGTTTTAATTACTCAAGTCTTAATTTTAATTTGAATTCCCAAACTGATATACTTCCATACACCCATATTTTCTGATATATATATGTATATATATATATATACAGCCACACAATCGATTGATGCCCCCAAAAAAAAAAACAGAGATTCAATTTAGATTTAACTGACCCATTTACCAATTACACACACGTCAACCTCAAGAATTCGATATCAAGTTCATGATCTTGCAACTAATGTATACATACAGCCGTAACACCCAAATTTGAGAATACTCAAATCAATGTTTTGTACATACATGCATTACTCAAAATTTAAGTTTTACAAACTTTCTTGCAACAACCTCAAGGAAATATATGAAGCAAATTTAATATTTAACAATTATACACAAATACATATGAATTTGTATGCATATAATTTGTCTGTATGAATTAAAACTGAGAAAAAGGAAAGCAGATGGCTTTACGGGAAAGTGAAGAAATCAGAGGACTCGGACAGTGGCAGACTTCGCCTGTGACGGAGCTAGTCAGCGAAAGGGCGCTGGAGATGATGATCGGCGATGGAAGCGAGATCGACGACAGAATTGATGAGAGAGAGTTGGACTCCGCCGTTGCTTCTGAAGGTGGTGACGAAGGCGGTGGAATCGAAAGGAAATTGATAGTTGAGGCGGGGTCGTAGCTGAAACAGTTCTTCCCCTGTTCTACCGGAGTGAAAGATACAGAGGCTGCTGAAAACACTGTTATTGCTTCATCCCTTCGACCTTGTTTCCCTTTTCGGTTTCTCTGTTTCCGGCCAAGAAAGAGAATGAGATCAGGCTGACTGCGACGGCAGTTTGGTGGTGCTGCGATTTTAGCCTCATTTCCAGACCGGCTGTGGTTCAGTGATGGGACTGTCGGATCTGGGGCGGAGATTGTGGTTGGCAATGGGACGACGACGGAAGGGAGCTTCTCGGTTCTGCTCAGATCTGGCAAAGAAGGAGGGAGAAGAAACGGAGTGGTTGTCGGATCTGCACCTCACAGCGGTGGTGGTTGTGCGTCGGTCTCGTGTCGGACCTGTGGCCAGAGAACACCGCGGTTGTCGTCGTGGGCAAGGAACGGCCACTGGAGTTGCTGCATTCCATGGCTTCTCTTCTCGGTTGAGACAGAAACGAGGTGTGTGGTAGCGAGATGGCGAGGAGGAAGGTTGAGCTATGGTGGCGGAGGGTGGCGTGGAAGCGCCATATCTGGCGTGGTGGTGGAGCTGGTGTCAGTGGTGTGGGATGCCGAAGAGGAGGTGGTGGTTTCCGAAGGTTGAGCCGCTGCAGCTCGTCTGTTGAAAGCCGAAAGGGGGGAGGAGATCAAAGCTTGCGCAGCTGCTGAAGGAGAAGAAGAAAATGAAAAATGGGCTGCTAAGGTTTCGGTATAAGAAGAAGGGTTTCTCCCAAAATTACAATTAAGCCCTTCGAGAGTTTAAGTCCTACGATTGAGTCCCCGAGTTTCTAAGACTAGTCAATTGAGTCCAAGAATCTTAAGAAGGAACAATTTAGTCCAAATAGAATTTCTCATAATTAGAAATAGATCCCCAATTTTAGTTAATTTCAAATCAGCCCACATAATTTAAATTAAAGGGCAATTACGAATTAAACACATATCTCAATTAGGTTCACATATTTATATAAGATTGCAATTGAGTCAATTAAATTATTAAAACATGAATAAGGCAATTCAAGCACAAGCCGAGTTAAATAAATAACAATTTAATCGCACGAAAACGACATCGTATCTTGCTCCGAAAATGCGGTGTGTTACACGTGCACTGTGGGCTCGAGAGTTAGTGTTTGAGCCAACCGGGGAAGCATGGGCTGACGGGTAACTCTTACACTCCTCTCAACCGTGGGGATGAACCCTGAATCCACCAGGAGGTTTGGTGAAGGAAGGAGTCCCGTGCGTGGGAGTCATGTTCCCGACGTACACCGTGTTTACCGTGGATGGATCGGGCCTTGCAAACCCACCATCATTGGAGGAAGAAGGAGTCATTGAAACTGCTATGTGTGCACTGTAATTGATTGCGTGATCACTTAATTAATTAATTAAACGTATCATGATTGTACACTGTCGGAGTAAGGTTGTAGAATTGCCCTCACTCGCCGGGCCACTGATTGATTGATTGAAAATGATTGATTGTTAAATCTGATAATTGTAATCTCGGGCGAGCTTTATGTTGTTATTGAACTTAGATTGTTTTCGGTTATAAAACCTTACCCGAGATTATGATTTGCATGTTATCTGCGCTTATATCTATTATGCCCCTCGCTCAGTCTGTGGTAGACTGACACCTCACCTTTCAGTTTTGCAGGTTGTGTGCTAGGCGGGATTGGTGTCGAGTCAAGTCTTTCTTTCCGGGTCTAGCACGTGTCCATTCTACCTTGTTACATATGTATTGTTATCTTCGGTTTTATATAATGTTATGTATTTGAGAGATGATAATGTATTGATAGGAATTTAGAAATAGTTTGCTTGTTAAAGACTTGTTATTAATGCACTTCAGTTTCTTTCCTGTTGTGATAATTGGTTTGGGGTTAGTCCCGCCTAGCTAGTTAGTCTTTATTTTCTTGTCACTCGTTCGCTATGGCTCAGTTCATATATGGATTGTCCGTTTCATATGTGGACTGAGCTATAGTGCGGGGGATGTGGCACCTTTACGCTTTGGGTGTTACAAGATCCGTCTAGCATAGCGTGTGCGTTTGAGCTCCCGTTCGCTCTGATTCGGATTCGGGCATGGATTCCCATTTCATGACCGGGCCTGGGTCATAGCGCGGGGGATGTGGCATCCTCCGTTTGGGGTGCTACATCCTTCAGTGGTATCAGAGCTCTAGGTTGCAAAACGGAGCTCTTGTGTCGTGTCGTGTCTGTCTAGTTGGTACGGCATAGGACAATGTGGTTATGTGACTCATTTATTTGAATACTTGTTTATTTCTAATACTTGTATACATACACACGTACTAATCCAAATGCATCAATATTGCTTGAATCTTTGAATTTCAGGATGCCTGCTAGACGCCGGGACCGAGAGGCTTCACCGGATGCGCTGAATCCGCCTCTGCCACCACCACTGAATACGGAGAACATTGTTCAGGCACTTCTCAATCAGTTACAACAGAATCAGAGACAGCAGGCACCACCAGTTGATGGTCAGGATGGTACTATCTCAGCTGTGTATAGGAAGTTTCGGAACAACAACCCTCCTAAGTGGTTTGGAGGAGATGACATCAAGGCCGAGGAGTGATTAGCTGAGATCAGTGGTATTTGGGAGATTTGCCCAGGGAGTTCTCAGGATAGGGCTGTTTGTACTGCTCGATTCATTCAGGGGCAGGCAGCTAACTGACTGAAGGGAGTTCGATCCAGACTTGAGAGGAGTGGCATGGAGTTCACTTGGGAGACTTTTGTGCATGAGTTCCATGAGAAGTATATACCTTATAGTGCACGAGAGCGCATACTTCAGGAGTTCTCTGAGCTGAAGCAGGGATCCAGATCTGTTGAGGTCTACTTTCTAGAGTTTGAGAGGTTTGCTCCCTATGCTTCCCACATCACTGATATTGATGCACACAGAGCCTGCCACTTTCTTCATGGGCTTCGAGAGGATATTCAGAGGGCTCTTCAGGCTATCGATGTTGGCACTTGGGATGAGGTTACCAAGAGGGCTATTCAGGTCGAGGCTCAGAGACGGAGGTTGGGGCCCCCATCATTCTCTTCGGGGCATGGTTCGGGTTCTGGTTCGGGCAAGAAGCCTGCTGCTCCTGCTTCTACTACTTCTACACCAGCTTTTCATCCACAGGGCTTCATTAACAAGAAGCCCGGTCCCGCTGCTCCTAGAGGACCACCAGCATTGCCGGCACCAGCTCCAGCCAGTTGCTCTCACTGTCAGGGTGCTCATCCGTTGGAGAAATGTTGGAGATATTTGGGTAGGTGCCTTGTGTGTGGGTCGGCTGATCACATGGTGGATGCTTGTCCAAAGAAGAGGCCGATGGTTCATGCTCGTGCTTATGCTTTGGAGGGCGAGGAGGAGATAGCAGATATTGATCAGAATGCTGTAGTGGAAGGTACAATACATATTCATTGCATATCATTACATGCATTGTTTGATCCCGGGGCTACTCATTCTTTTATTGCCCGGGATATTGTTTCTTCCTTGCCTTTACTTGCTGAGATATCTGCGCATGTGTTTGTGGTGAGCTCTCCTTTGGGGGGGAGCTTGGAGACGGACAGAGTGTTTCGTGAGTGTCCGGTAAGTTTTGAGGGTCGGGTTTTTCCTGCTGATTTGATTGTGATGCCGATGGGGAGATTTAAGGTGATTCTTGGGATGGATTGGCTTTCCCGACATGGTGCAGTTATGGATTGCCGTTTGACAAGGATTTCTTTTGATTCTGCGGTGTTTTCAGGAGAGAGTTTGGGATCCAGCTCGTTTATATCCTTTGTTGAGGCTAGTAAGTTAGTCCGGGATGGTGCTACAGGTTTCGTTGCTTACCTTTTGAACAAACCCAAGGACAAGGTCAAGCTTGAGGAGACGGAGGTCGTTCGGGAGTATCTGGACGTGTTCCCGGAGAGTTTGGGGTCCTTACCACCTGACAGGGATATTGAGTTTGTGGTGGACCTCTATCCCGGAGCAGAGCCCTATTCGAAGACCCCCTACAGGATGGCTCCTGCCGAGTTGAAAGAACTGAAGAAGCAGTTGGATGAGCTTTTGGTTAGTGGATACATTCGTCCGAGCACTTCTCCATGGGGTGCTCCCGTTCTATTTGTTAAGAAGAAAGATGGGACGTTAAGAATGTGTATAGACTACCGTGAGCTGAACAGGATGACAGTTAAGAACAAGTATCCTTTGCCCCATATGGAGGAGTTGTTTGATAGCTTCCAGGGTTCGAGTGTGTACTCCAAATTGGATTTGAGGCAGGGTTACTATCAGTTGAGGATTAGAGAGGAGGACATCTCTAAGACTGGATTCAACACGACATATGGACACTTTGAGTTTGTGGTTATGCCGTTTGGATTGACGAATGCTCCTGCAGTGTTTATGGATATGATGACCGTTTCTTGTTAAGTTCGTGGTGATCTTTATAGATGACATCTTGGTGTATTCTAGATCGGTTGAGGAGCATGCACAACATCTTCGGATTGTGTTGGAAACACTTAGAGAGCATAAGTTGTATGCTAAGTTCAGTAAGTGCGAGTTTTGGATTGATCGAGTCACCTTTCTAGGTCACATCATCTCAGGCAATGGAATTGAGGTCGATCCCTCTAAGATTGAGACGGTGCTACATTGGGAGAGGCCTAGGAACGCCTCTGAGATACGGAGTCTTCTGGGCTTGGCAGGTTATTATAGGAGGTTTGTGATGGATTTCTCTAAGATTGCAGCCCCGTTAACTAAGTTGACCAAGAAGGAAACCAAGTTTGAATGGGATGATGGTTATGAGAGGAGTTTTCAGATTTTAAAGGAAAGGTTGACTACTGCACCGGTTCTTACCCTACCCGAGGGAGTTGATGGATATGCAGTTTATGCAGATGCTTCTAAAGAAGGACTGGGTTATGTGTTGATGCAGAACGGACGGGTTGTAGCTTATGCCTCTACGAAGTTGAAGGTGCATGAGCAGAATTACCCCACCCATGATCTAGAGCTAGCAGCAGTCGTGTTTGCATTGTCTAAGTGGCGCCACTACCTCTATGGTGCTACATTTGAGGTATTCTCGGATCATAAGAGTCTTCAGTACTTGTTCACGCAGAGAGAGCTTAACTTGAGACAGAGGAGATGGGTTGAGTTCTTACAGGACTATGATTGTACGATTCGCTACCATCCGGGTAAGGCAAATGTGGTTGCCGACGCGTTGAGCAGGAAAGTCAGTATTTCGAGTTTAGTGGCTGAGTTTTCTGAACAGAGTTCGACTGTTTTGGTTTCAGTGGCTAGGTTAGCCAACATCACGGTTCAACCAGATTTGAGGCAGAGATTGTTGGAGGCTCAATCTACGGATCTCGGGATTCAGAGATTGGTTGCTCGTTCTAGAGATGATCCAGAGACTAAGTTTGGGTTTGATGATTCTGGTTTGTTCAGGTTTAAGACAAGAGTGTGTGTGCCTAACCAGCTCAAGAGGCTAATACTTGAGGAGGCGCACCGCTCCGGTTATTCCATTCACCCAGGAGGTACAAAGATGTACCGGGACTTGAAAGAGCTATATTGGTGGAGTGGCATGAAGAGGGATGTCGCATTCTTTGTGAAGCGATGTCTGACATGCCAAATGGTTAAGGCAGAACATCAGAAATCGGGAGGTACTCTCCAACCACTTCCGATACCAGAGTGGAAGTGGGAGCAGGTGACTATGGACTTTGCGTCCGGCCTGCCGAGGTCTAGGAGAGGATTCGATGGGATTTGGGTAGTGATAGACCGTTTGACGAAGTCTGCCCATTTCCTTAAGGTTCGGATGACGGATAAGGTACCTAAGTTGGCTGAATTGTATTGTAATGAGATAGTAAAACTACATGGGGTTCCAGCTAGTATCGTATCAGATCGGGATCCTCGGTTTACAGCTAGTTTTTGGCAGGATCTTCAGAAGTGCTTGGGTACAAAGCTTAAGTTTAGCACCGCATCACATCCACAGACTGATGGACAATCAGAGCGGCTGATTAAGTATCTCGAGGATATGTTAAGGGCATGTGCATTGGATTTTAAGGATAAATGGGATAAGCACTTGACATTGGTTGAATTCTCTAACAACAACAGTTACCAGGCTTCGATTGGTATGGCTCCTTACGAGGCACTTTATGGGAGGAAGTGTAGGTCGCCACTATATTGGGATATTGAGGATTGGCGATGGACTAAGGATGGTAAGCTCATGAGAGCTAAGGTCTCGTCTAAGATTGAGAAGATGGTTGAGAAGGTTAAGTTGATTCAGCAGAGAATGAAAGCAGCTCAGGATAGACAGAAGAGTTATGCGGATAAGAGGAGAAGGCCCCTCGAGTTTGAGGTCGGAGATCGCGTTTTCTTGAAGGCATCTCCTAGGAAGGGCTTTTCTCGTATTGGTAGAGGAGGGAAGCTTAGCCCTCGATATCTTGGACCGTTTGAGATTCTAGAGAGGATTGGAGAGGTGGCGTATAGGTTGGACCTACCGTCGAGTTTGACTGGGATTCACAATGTGTTCCACGTTTCACAGCTTCGGAAGTTCTACCCCGATGAGTCGACGGTTTTACCAGTTGAAGAGGTACAACTTGAGTCCGATTTGACGATTGTGAAGCACCCAGTTGAGATTCAGGATTGAAAAGTACAAGTGTTGAGAAACAAACAGATTCCTTTCGTCAGAGTGTTGTGGAGAGATCAGAAATCTGAGGAATCCACTTGGGAGACCGAGGAGAAGATGAGGAAGTTGTATCCGGAGTTGTTTCAAGCAGCGAACCTGAGGACAGGTTCTCCTAAGGGGGGAAGGTTGTGACGCCCCGTCCGATAAATCGTACAGGTATGCGCCACGAGAGAGTTTACCTTATGCACTTATGTGATTTAATTTCCTTTTTATGTGTTTAATTCCAACTTTGATTGAAAATGTGACTTAATTGACTAAAATCCAAAATAGTAAAATATGAATTCTTGCATGACAACTTGAGAATGGAACTTGGATGAATTTAAATTAATTGTTGGAATTTGATTCAAATAGGACTTGGACCTATTTGTGTGTTTTGGGCCTAACTTGAATTAGGTGAGTTCGGGTCATTCGGGACCAATATGGGCTCGGGAATTCGAATTCGAATTCCGACACCACCATTGGGCTTGAATCGATAATTCGGGTCCAACGGAATTTATTTTATATTTTTCGGAAACCATTTAGACTTTAAACCTTTATAATTGTGACTTATTGGGCCGAAGGTCATTTATTTGAGCCCAAATCCTATTCAAGCCTTTAGCCCCACATTTTATCTTGGAAACCCTGATCTTGACCTAAAACTATTAGCCACCATATAAATAGCTTTATCCCCTTTTCATTTCATTTCAAACCACACAAGTTAGCTTCCAAGAGATTCAAGGAGAAATTTCAAGAGAAGATCAAGACTTGAACCATCTTTCATTCTAAGAGCCCATATTCCTTAATTTCTCACTCCTTCACAAGATAAGGTAAGCTTTGAATCTCTTTTAATGAGTATTTCATTTCTATTTTTGGATTGGAGCATGAAATTGTTGGTATGAACTTGAATGATGAGATCTTGAATTATTTGAGCAAGCTTTGATGGTATATATATGTTAATTAATTAATTTAGGCTGGAAATTTCGCCCTATTCGTCTGCCTTTTTATTTTTCCGCTGGAATCGAGAGCAGCAACTGCGCTGCAAATGAACTGTAAATGAAAAATCATGATTCTCAAATTATGTCAAACTTTGTAGTGCTTAAACTTGGATACCGTGATGATTACTGGAAGGAAAGGGACGAATCTGACTTAGGATTATTTATACATGTTGCTCTCTTTTGTTGCCGACATCATGACCTTTTTCTTTATAAATAGGAACGTTTCTGTGAGAGAATGCTGTTGAATAATAAAAGTTTGATTTTATGCTAGTGGGTCTAAGTAATAGGGTTGTAATGATTGTTTGAATTGAGAAATTTGGAGGTGTGAACACTTGAGTCTGTCCGAACCTTACTCCTTTATCTCTTTGAATTTGAGGATTGACTTTTCCAAGATTTGAATTATTAATACATGCACCAATTAATGTTGGACACACTAAAAATGACTTAGCTCCTTATTTTATTTCATCCCTTTTGCTGCGTGAAATGTACATGGGGAACCGTGACTATTACTTGGAATTAATTAAAAAATTGGCTTGTGTAATGTACCGGTTGTGGCATGTTTATGCAGTAACAAAAGATGGAATTAAGTCAACAAGCTTTAAATTACTTAAGTGATGTGTGATAGTTTGATTAATTGTAATTGGGTAGCATGATCTTACTTTCATCTTCCTGCCGCCACGTTGCTTCCTTCATTTAATTTGGGTATTGAATTCTTGTGTCTAAAGCTCCTTTTTCACGCCACTTTCTATAGCATCACGAAGTGATCCATACATGTGTGTATATTGTATATTTAATTGAATTAAGATAGATAGATTAATTATTGTTGAGTGCTTGGCGTGTATTAGGTGTAAATGAAATTTCTTATATAATATTCTAAATTAACGTTGTATATATATATATATTTAGGTGTTAGTGTAATTATAAATTCTAGGTATTAAAATGGAAATGAGAATTCAAGATAACCCCGCTTTCTTTCTTTGACGGCATTAATGTGTTGTATCCATTTTCTATTTTAGAGTAATTGCTATTACAATCTGACTTGGTTAATTATCGAAAGTGTTAGAATATTTTATATGTTATAAATGCGCTTTTAACCTTAAGAGTGATATGAACTGAGATTGTTTATCTTAGCCTTTGGGTTGCTTGGTATATTATATGTTATGATATTACTTTAATTATGCTCTAAACTCTAGTACTTCATGATTAATTGTGTAATTTATTATTAAATACATGTCTTATGCTATGTTACGTGACCTATGTGATACATATCATTCCATAATGCATTTCTTACATGATGTTCTATGTCGCCGTGCGTCTTACTTGGTTCATATAGTGTTTATGTCTGGGCTTTTGTAGGTCTCGTTACAGAGTTTAGTGGTGCCGGTGAGCCCGAGGTTTAGAGTGTTTGGCCCTTCACACTCTCAGACTCTACTACTACGAGGTGAGGTTTAGGATTTTGTATAGTTATGCGACCTACAGCCTTAATATGCTGATTTCAACCCCAGCATGCGAGTATATCTATTATATACGTATGTGTTGAATATGATATGTTTATGACCTTGTGAAACAACTCTGTTTTGGAAAATTAGATATGAAAGCATATGTAACCTGTTTTGAAAAGTATGTTACGTTATGCTCTGTAGCGAGTTGGCCATGAAATATTGGCATCTGTATGTATGTATGTATGTGGATCCGAGGAGCTATGGGTAAGGAGCCCCCGGGACGGTTAGGGCCGTCGGGGAGATACCTGTGCGTAGTTCCATTTGAGATATCTTCACGCGACCCGTGCTGTAGGGAAGGTGTGGTATCTTGAGCCTTCGGCTAAGGCCGGGGAGGACTCTTGTGGGTTCGCTACCCCTTGAGGGTATGTATGTTCTGGATGGTTTGGGGACGACACATCCCCTCCATCATTGGTGTGACGGTTGGATTGATTTTGTATTTTATGTTCTGATATGATTCTGAGGAGTAAAGGTTGGAAGCCCGTACTCGCCGAGCATGTGATGTGTTCTGTCTGGGAATCATGGATCGAGATAGAGTTTCTAAAATGTTTTCTAAAGCTTATATATCTATCTTTTGGGTACTTTTGGAAATGTCTTTGGGTTGTAACACCTATCTCCGGTTCATGAGTCCGCCCTTCTGATGTGCTATGCTCTATATATATATATATAGTGGGTGTGCGTTAGCCCCCTCACTCGGTCAAGTTGACTGACCCCTCATTTACACTTTTAGGTGCAGGTATGTTGGCGTTTGGTAGGCGGGAGTGAGTCGTTTGAGTTGCACTTCGTCGGTCTAGCCTTTCTAGTTGCATTTGTCTTTCTTACACTTTACTTATGTTTTGGCTTATAGACTTGTGATTATACTTTACTATTCGATAGCCCTGCGTGGCATTCGTATTCGGCCCTTGTGGCACTTGATGATTATTATGTTATGTTGATCTGACTTTTCGAGACTAGGTATCTGTGCTAGTTGAACCCGTCACCTGCTATGTTTACTGTTGATATTCGGGACTAGGTATCTATGCTAGTTGAACCCGTCACCTGCTTTGTATGTTTTAAATGCTTCTGCTATCTTGTTTGAATGTTTGTTTTGCTTCCGCACTCTGAGTTTGTCAAGTTAGATCCGCCTAGCATAGCGTGTGCGTTTGAACTCCCGTTCGCTCTAATTCGGATTCGGGCATGGATTCCCATTTCATGATCGGGCCTGGGTCATAGCGCGGGGGATGTGGCATCCTCCGTTTGGGGTGCTACACGCCGTCGACAACCATTGTGCATAGAAATTGAAATTTTTTCATTTTTTTTTTTAAATAGGCATTTCTTACGACAAATAACGTTTTACAAAAACAAATTTTAATTTTAAAACACAACTTTAGTCTTGAATCAATGAAAACGTGATAAAGCAATTCAAAATTGAGAATGAAATTCAGAAAGATAGAAACTATGAACCCTAGAGGAAAGTAGAGGTCTTGACGGCTGAAGCATCTCCTTCTCGCCGTCAAGCACAAAGCGCCGCACTTGTACCTTGAGCCCACCGTCGACAGCCATTGTGCATAGAAATTGAAATTTTTTTTTTTTTTTTTAAAAGTAGGCATTTCTTACGACAAATAACGTTTTACAAAAACAAATTTTAATTTTAAAACATAACTTTGGTCCTGAATCAATGAAAACGTGATAAAGCAATTGAGAATTGAGAATGAAATTCAGAAAGACAGAAACTTTGAACCCTAGAGGAAAGTAGAGGTCTTGACGACTGAAGCATCTCCTTCTCGCCGTCAAGCACAAAGCGCCGCACTCGTACCTTGAGCCCGCCGTCGACAGCCATTGTGCATAGAAATTGAAAATTTTTCAAATTTTTTTTCAAAAAATAGGCATTTCTTACGACAAATAACGTTTTACAAAAACAAATTTTAATTTTAAAACACAACTTTGGTCTTGAATCAATGAAAACGTGATAAAGCAATTGAAAATTGAGAATGAAATTCAGAAAGACAGAAACTATGAACCCTAGAGGAAAGTAGAGGTCTTGACGGCTGAAACATCTCCTTCTCGCCGTCAAGCACAAAGAGCCGCACTCGTACCTTGAGCCCGCCGTCGACAGCCATTGTGCTGTCGTCAGTACGGGAGTCTTCGCCGGAAAATGCCCTCGCACCAGGTAACACCTTCACTCTATCTCTTTCTTCAAGAAAGAGAATGACGTATTTGATGATTGATTGATAAAAAATGTGGAATCATTTCTTGAACTTCGTAGCTATAAGGTTTTCCCAGTAGTGATTTCTAGGAAACAAACATCAATCTTAAGTTTGTCCCAGTAATGTGGTTCATTTTGTTTGAACTTTGACGGTTCGAAATGTAGAATATTGTTGTTATGACTTTTGAGATAGTTTATTTTTTTGAACATTGAATGTTGGAACTTGGAAATGTAGATTATTGTGTCTACTGAATATTAGATGTTTGAATATTGGATGGAGAAAGTGCAATTTTTCTAGATATTGTGATATATTTTTATTTTAGAATATTATATATATGTATATATATTATTAAAAATAATATTTATTATTTATGACGTCATACCGGTCCGACCGGTGGTTCAACCGATCGAACCGATCAAACCGACAACCAGTAAGGCCTCCGGTTCGCCCTCCGGTCCGATTTTGAAAACATTGGTGTAAGCACAAGAAACAATCATCAGTATTTCATAACCTTTACTGATGACTTTAGTCGGTATGGTTATGTATACTTAATGAAGTATAAATCTGAAGCTTTTGAGAAATTCCTAGAATTTCAAAAGGAGGTTGAGAACCAGACTGGTCACAAGATCGAAGCACTTCGATCTGATCGAGGAGACGAGTATCTTAGTGAAGAATTCCTTAACCATCTCAAAGATAATGGGATTATCTCTCAGTGGACACCTCCGGGAACTCCTCAACTCAATGGAATTTTTGAGAGAAGGAATCGAACTCTTCTCGATATGGTTCATTCCATGATGAGTTTCACTGACTTACCACCTTCTTTCTGGGGTTATGCCCTAGAAAGTGCAGCAAAGATTTTGAATCTAGTTTCCTCTAAGTCAGTCCCTAAAACGCCCTATGAAATGTGGCATGGTAAAATCCCTAGTTATTCTTACTTAAGAATTTGGGGTTGTCCTGTTTACGTGAAGAGGACAGTGGGAGATAATTTAGAATCTCGTTCTAACTTATGCTACTTTGTAGGTTATCCTAAGGAATCCATAAGATGCTACTTCTATAATCAATCTGAACAAAAGGTGTTTGTTTCCAGAAATACTACTTTTCTTGAGGAACCGTTCCTTAAAGAAAAGAAAGGCGAGATCATAGAATTAGAGGAAGTACAAGGTGACCCCATGCCACCCACTGAAGAAACATCCCATTCTGATCAACCACAACCAATCACGAATTTCGATACACACGTAAATCCTCCTCTAAGGCGTTCTGAACGTACTCCTAGACAGCCGGAGAGATGGTATGGATTCTTCCATGAGATCTCTCTAAAAGATAATGATCCTTTAACATATGACGAGGCACTTTCAGATTCTGACTCTGAACAGTGGATAGAAGCCATAAAATCCGAAATGGATTCCATGAACTCCAACCAAGTTTGGACCTCGGTAGATTTGCCTGATGGGGTCAAACCCATAGGTTGCAAATAGATCTTTAAGAGAAAGCTTGGAGTTGATGGAAGCATTGCAGCCTACAAAGCAAGACTGGTTCCAAAAGGATTCACTCAAAGACCCGATGTGGACTTTCATGGAACCTTTTCACTAGTTGCAATGCAAAAGTCTATTCGGATCATGCCTGCCATTGCTGTATATTATGACTATAAGATATGGTAAATGGATGTGAATACTGTCTTTCTCAATGGTGACATTGTTAAAGACATTTATATGGAGCAACCCATAAGTTTCACATTCAGTGGGAGTGAGCAAAAGGTTTGCAAACGCCAAAGATCAATCTATGGATTGAAACAGGCTTCTAGGAATTGGAACATTCGATTTGATGAATCAGTCAAAGCGTTTAGCTTCATTCAAATTTCGAATGAATCATGTGTGTATAGAAAGGAATTGGAGACCTCAGTGCAATTCTTAGTACTTTGTGTTGATGACATCCTTCTTATTGGGAATTCGAGGGATGACATGAAAGTGACTAAGTTATGGTTATCGAGATGAAAGATCTTGGTGATGGATCCTATATCCTTGGAATTAAAATCTATCGAGATAGATCTAGAAGGTTAATAGGACTATCACAGTCGATGTACATTGACAAAGTATTGAAGAGATTCAATATGGAGTCAGCAAAGGTTAAGAACCTTCCTGTGATTGTAGGAACATGTCTTCCAAAGAAGATGTGTCCTAAGACTAACCTTGAGAAGGAAAGAATGACTCATACACCTTATACATCAACAATAGGTAGCATAATGTATGTAAAGTTATGTACTCGACCAGATGTGGCTTATACACTCTGTGTAACAAGTCGTTTCCAATCTGACCCTGGAGATGGTCATCGGGCTGCCGTGAAGAATATTCTTAAGTACTTGAAAAGTACTAAAGCTTTATTCTTAGTTTACGGAGGTCAGAAAGATCTTACTATCAAAGGATACTGCGATGCGAGCTTTGCATCTGACTTAGATGATTTTAAGTCAATCTCAGGATACATTTTCTGCCTAAACGGCGAAGCAATGAGTTGGAAGAGTTCCAAGCAAACGACCACTGCAGATTCGACCACTGAAGTCGAATACTTAGCTGCAAATGATGCAGCTAAGGAAGGTGTTTGGATTAGAAACTTCATTCAACAGTTGAATGTTGTTCCTAGCATGAAAGACCCCATTACTGTGTTTTGTGACAACACTGGGGCGGTTGCTCAAGCAAGAGAACCAAGATCTCACCAACGGACCAAGAACATTATGAGGAAGTATCACCTAATTCGTTATATTATCCAAAGAGGAGATGTGCAAACTGAGAGGGTCGCATCAGCAGAGAAGGTGGTAGATCCACTTACTAAACCCCTTAGTCGAGAAGCTTCCCAAGGTCATCTTCAAAAGATGGGACTTAGAGTAGCTTCAGAATGGCTTTGACGGGCAAGTGGGAGATTGTTAGGAGTAGTGCCCTAGAAAGCCGATTATATATCCGCTTTGTACTTTTCCTTATTGAAATCACATATAATCTTTGAATAAAATAACGAATTGAGGCAACACTTCTTTATATGCTCTTGTTTGGTATACGTTTACTTTAGTTGTGCATGTATGAGAAATCCCCTAATCCTGATGACTTTAGGACTCTACCATTTAGGTGAATGGTTCATGAAACGAGCCCTATATCACATAAGTCATGATTAGTAAAATACTCCAAGCTTATGAGTCCTACAGGCAATAGGAGTGTCAACCTGACTCCTTTAAGGCTTGCTTGTGGGATCACGCCCTTAAGAAGGACCACCTTGTTTCATGGAGGTGCAAAGTGTATAGTTGATCGATACGTGTGTGATACATTAGGGTGCTTACTTCCATAAGTAAGTTCACTGAGGTGCCCCGTGTGAGAAGATTTCTAAATGGGAAAGGAAGTTTCTATTTCAGGAAATGGAAATGTCCAGATTAGGAAATATCCCACGAGTCATTGATGTGATTAATTGATCCTTAGACTTGAGGTTCCACGTCACTTTGTGAGTTAACTCTGTAGTCTTAAGTATAAGCTTTAAAGGGTGTCGCCTTAGACAACTGATCCAAGGATTATGTTGGGCCTGCACAAGTGATTCATGAAAGTGAATGAGAATCAAGAAAGGATCTACACTTTTATTTTCAAGGTGATCTCTTATTGTGTAAGTCATTCATATGCCATATGGAGTCCTTGGCCAAGGCAGTAGATCAAGACATCAAGAAAAGGGTTTCTTGCATTGAGATCAAATGGATATGAAATGCACATAGCTTTAAGACCAAATTATTAGGGTTCTGATTATTCCCTTACCCTAGATCTTGGTTGAGAGATAGTAAGTAGGAGGATTGTATCTCACATGAATCAATGACTTAAATGTTCTGTCGAATTGAGACATTCCAATTCAGCTAGGGGTTAAACACCTGTTGCTAGACTATGTTCGTTTAATCTGTGGACTACTTAATTAATTAGGGTCACTGCTAATTGAATTGAGAACCTAGAGGGTCACACACAACAACTTGGTTACATGAGTTGAGGCTTTGAAATGATTAAACGAGTTAATCGAGCCAAAAGGGTTCCACATGTGTGAAGCACACGTGTCACACATGGACACGTGTGCACCGTGCGTGTATTTATTTATGTGTTAAATAATTAATGTGTTAATTATTTAATAGACTTTGGTTTAATTTTGAATTAAAATGGAAGTCTTATTTTGGAGAAATTAATCTATTTAATTAATTATCAATTAATTAATTAGATAAATAAGTTATTTATTTATTAATAAATGAAGTATAATATTATCCAAAAGGATTTTGGATATTTTAGCTCTCTTAAAAGTTGATTTGAATTAGAATTCAAAGTGAAGGTTTGGGATTACTTGATGATCAAGTAACAAGAGAGAGAGAGAGGGATCAAATCCTTAGTCCATTAGGACTAGGTTCGGTCGCCCCTCTCTATATGATATATAGGGGAGCTCGTGTGACATCCTAAGCGGAGGGCACCACATCCCCCGCACGAGAGCCCAGTCCACCCATAAAATGGGAGTCCATACATGAACCAAGCTCACGGCGAACGGAGACAGAATAAAAACCAACCTGTTAGGCGAGACTAGACCCTGTACCACCAAATCAATAGAAACCAGGATGCGGAAGCAAGGCAATCATGCAATCACTAACCAATATGGAATTTCAAATCATACAAGAATGTAAATACGGGTTCAACTAGTTCAAGATCCTGTCCTAACTTGTCCCGAATCAATAAAGCAATAACAATATAGAGTGGCTTACATAGCCCAGTTACAAGTAGAAAATAAAGGTACGATACAATGCAGTGCAAATAGGACCAAGACTCGATCAAAGACTTCAAAAGACTCCCACCTAACGACTACAGAGCCTGCAAGACAGACACTAAAAACAACGAGAGGGAGGGGTCAGCCAACGGACTGAGTGAAGGGGGGTTAACACACACACACACACACACACACACACACACACATATATATATATATATATATATATATATATATATATATATATAAGCAGGCAATCAGGCAGTCATAATTCCATTGTACGCTATTAAAAGAGGAAACAGAAAACATGAATCAGAAGTAAATTAATACGTACGGGTGGAATTATGTTCAAGCATGCAGGTCAGGTAAACAGGATATAATATGCATGTGTCGATATCCGTACGCCTCTGTTGATGCCCACTTTACCTTTACGATCCACAAGCTCTAGTGCTGAACAGGGACTGAGACATACCAGAGGTTACGGATATCTAAGCTTAATATTTTAGGGGACCTGGCGAGAACGGGTATTTATTCCATCCTGGACTCCACTTTTCACTTATTAACATGACAGGAATAATAAGCAGTCAGGCAGGCAGGAATCAGGAATTTTATAATCATTAATATAGGAAAAACAAGTACAATAACCTCCTTCTCCGGTGCTGGTTCGGGTAGCTAGCCCTAGCCATCCAATAAAAGTGGTAAGGTGGGTTCATGACTCCCCTAAACCGGAATCCCATCTTCTGCCAAACCTCCTAGCAGATGTCCGGGTTAGTCCAACAGGTTGGGTCTGTGCAAGAGTTCACCGTCAGCCCGATACCTCTCCGGTTCCCTCAATACACAAGCCCCTGGGCCCCAGGAGCAGGAACAGGAACCACTCCGGCTAGTCCAGTGCTAGAAGAGCCGAGGGCAATAGCAGGATCTCGCAAAACAGGCTCAGGGTAACACATTCAGGATTTATAAAACATTTTCGGTACATAGCCGGTATAAGAGGTATGGATAATTTGATATGAAAACCATTTGGCTATGTTTTAATTAATGCAAGGTTATAGGTCAATTATAAAAGAAAACCCTCACCTCCAAGTGCAAAAAAGACCAATAGAAGGACTACGAAACCGGAAAGTCTCCACCGAGGAGATTACTGAGCAAGAAGGACAATGACAATACTCGTGAAGACTCAAAATGAAACCAAGTAGGACGTACGACGATGTTCATGAAGTGGTGTATCATGTCATAGCATGATTCAATACGCATTAATTCATAAATATGTCATGAAATGGTGTGATCGTGGTCATGAGCATAAGTAATGTCATTTAGACACATCAATGATTTAATCACTCAATTAGGCATGTATACAATGCATGTAAGTCAAATAAGAGGTCGAGGAGGTGAGAGGAAAGCGATAAAACGGGTTTTGGCAAAGTTTGGCAAAAGCTAACAGTTTTCGGAAATGCGCAAGTGGAAGGAAAACTGGAATATCTTGAGTTCTAGAAGTAGGAATTGAGTTTTGTTTGTTGGAAATGAAACTAGGCACATAGACCTTTAAAATGGTATGTGGCTCGACTTGTGATGGAAAGCGAGGTGAAAATAACGTAGACCCGAAGTTGGGCGAAAGCAGATTGTCGGTAAAGTGGCGACACCAAAAAGAATTGACTATATCTCACAAATTAGAAAGGATAATGAGGTGATTCCAAGGTTGTTCTAGACTTTAAAAGGTTTCTAACGGCTCAAAAATCAGGTCAATCGGAGTTCGGATGAGGTAGTACCCGGCCGGGGAAAATACAAGTCAAAATCTACCCAGCCGGGGAGAAGCAATGCAGAAACAATTCTGCAATAAAGTACCCGCCCGGGTACTTTTGTGTACAAAATCTACCCGCCCGGGTAGACATTCTGGGCAGAAGAAACGCAGTAAAAACAGGGCTAAACATGGGAGAAACCAAAATTCCCCAAAACCACCTCAAACCACAACCAAAATACTCCAAATTCAAGGCATAAATTCATGTATGCATGCTCTAACATATATCTTAATCTCAAGGGCATGGAAACAAGGATTAAACAAGTTTCCATTAAAGCATAATCAACCTCCATTAATGGAGTTTTGAGCTACAATCAATCAACAATCATAATTTCAACAATTAAACGACAAGGGAGCTTAAGAGAACAACCTATATCAGTCTTGGAACATAGTATTCAAGTATGAGAGCAAGTGAGCAAATTTTGATATATTATCACTATTTACCATCTTCTCCAAAGGCATCAAAATAAGCAAGAGAAAAGAGATTTAATCGGGAGAAAACGAAGCACATGAGGAGTGGAGTTCAAATCTTACCTTGGATCATTGATTGGATGAGAAATGGAGACGAGGCTTGAGCTCAAAGTTGAAGATGGAGAAACCCTTCTTTTTCTCTTCCTTCTTGGCTTGTACATGGAAAATGAAATAGGGAGGAAGACTTGGCTCCTTTTTGGGGCTGAGTTAAACGGGTCAGATTATGCGGGTAGGAAAGGTATCCGGTCCATTCGGATCGAATTTTAAAATGGTAGGGTGATCAAATGGCTTAGAAATTAAAAGGTTAATTCATTGAATCTGAATCATTGAAACGAACTCAATGTTAAGGTTGGAATTCGAATCCGAATTCCTGAGCTCAAGGTAGCTACGAAGGCCCAAAACACCCTAATTAAAATTAGGTCCCTAACGAGCAATTATTAGACAATTGAGTCTAAGAACAATTTAAATAAATTCTAAAGCGCACGTAGTTAAATAGAGTTACACGTTGACACGTAGGCATGTGATTCACTTAAATCATGTAATTACCGAATTAAACTCTCACGTGACCTCGTACCTGGCTTGCTGGAAAACGGGGTATCACAACCTCTCCCTCTTAAGAAGGACTTGTCCTCAGGTCCATTGCCTCGAGTATTGGACTCTAAGCAAAACCTCTCCGTGTTCATCCCACGCGGGGTTCGCGACATCCCGTAGGAATTAGTTCAGAGAAGGGTCTTCAAGCACGAAGGGGCTTCAAGCTGCTCACGAACTAAATCCGACCATGAGTAGTCCGGACGTCTCGCACGATAGGAGGGTCTAAACGAGATTCAACCCCCACCGTTTGAATCCATCCTAACAATCCCACAACTCGGTATCACAAGTGGATTAGTTGACGAACTCCCACCACTCGTTCTCCAACTCGAAATGGGTCTTGAATCACCACATCAACTTCATGGTTTGAAGTTGGTTTCTTGGGCCGCCACTAGCTTCTCAATAGGGTCTCCAAAGACCCGTTGTAAAGTCCGTTACACGGCACGACCCTCGCCTCATCGTGTTACTAAGGCACTCGCTCACTCCAAAAGCAACTAACAAGCAATTACACACAACAGAAAATTAAGGAATGCATGATGCATGTGATATGTATGGTTAATGTGTCGTTCACCATTGTTTGGAGGTTTTTCATTGTAGTGAATCCGGAAGCTACTTGATTTCTTTGTTAATGGTTCCTTTGCTCGTAGAGTCTTGTTTTCATAATCCCCGATGTATTTGATTCTTTGATGATCTGTAGCACCCCGCACGTGAGGCACCACATCCCCCGCACTATGGCTCAACACGAGTAACGAAATGGGAAGTCCGCACCCGTATCAAACCATAGCGAACGAGAGATAAACAAAACAACCCTCCTAAGCTAGGCGGAACTTAGACCCTACAAATATAACCAACCAACAAACATAACGCATCGGAAAACTAAAACCCAAACAAAATACATTGGCCACGGGCCTGAAGAAATTAAACACACGAGCCACAAACAAGCTTGGGCTCCTCAGGCCTCTTTTAATTCATAACAAAGCTCAACAAGGCAATTCAATCACAAATACATAAAGATTCAAATTCATAATCCTATAAAGCTGAATCATACACAATTCAAATACATATGCGAGTGCAGAGACTCTACTAACTTAACCTGACCGACTCAAAGACTCAGCCCAAATCCGCCTAGCTCGAAACTCCAACGCCAAACCTGCACACTAAAAGATTGGGGAGGGAGAGGGTCAGTCTCTAGAAGACTAAGTGAGCAGGGAGCAGGAGCGATACATATATATAAAAACATGCATATGCAATTCATAAATCCCGAGTAAAGTTTTGTTTAAAGTTAGTTCCCAAGAAGGGCTAAAAGATAACTAGCAATGCCCGGACTTTACAACTAAATCATATTAAATTCATTAAGTTCATAATTCATACATAATCAAGAAGGCTCGGCGAGTGAGCGTGCATAATCTCCAACCAAACTCCTACCGTGTACGACAGCTAGCATTAATACATTAAATACGTGATCATGCAATATATCATAATACACAGAGATCATATATCATAACATAAGACATAGTCGTTTGGGCAATCCGTATCCCGGCCTTCTCGTACTGTGCATAACAATCATAACATAATCATAATCATAACATAAGTTCCAACCTTCTTCCTCCGGGTGGTGGAGTGGTTTGCAAGACCCGACCACCTCATACATAATGGCTAGAGGGGTTCATGAGGCCCCAAAAGCCCAACTAGCGTTTCTTCGTCAAAACTCATAACGAGGTCCGTTCCGTCGTAAACATAAATGGAATTAGCATATGGGATCACCGTCGGCCCTTGCCTCCCCGGATAGCCGCATGTACTAAATTCCTGGGGCCGTGAACATAACATAATCTCGCCAAAACATTTGATTCATAAGAAACATAACATATTTCATAATTCATTAGGAAAGGGTTTACTCGATCATAATTTACTCGATGACTCTACTTTAAAATTTACATATATATGTATACATAAGGTTTTGGCGAAAGCTTGTCACATAAGGGTTTGATACATAACTAAAACAAAAACACCCTCACTTGGAATACCACGAGACATAAAGCATAACTAATGCAGGTTCCTATTCAAATCGGAAGTCTCCGTCCTGGAAATGAACTGTACAAGAGAAGTAACAAAGTGTACTCGTGAGAATTGACTCGATGTGAAACCACATAGACGCAAGGCATGTTATGCACATGATATGAGATGCATAAAAACATAAATCATGTGATGAGGTCATATAATCAAGGAATTCATTCAAAATGTTCAATATATGGTGGTTTCATATTTATACAATCCATATCTCTCATATTTTGTATCAAATCGAACCATAAGCCATATATGATCGGAATAACATAGATTATGAATGCATAAGTTATGGTACTATGGCAAGGAATCGTTCATGTGTATGATTAATACTTCAAGGACATATAAACGTTCAACTCATTCATTTCAAGACTCATTCAAAATCATTTAAGTTCATCACTTTCATAAATCCTACCAAATTAATTCAAGGAATTCAAATGATACACATAATGCATATTATACCATGTATACAATTCATATAAATTAATAAAAGAAGCAAGATGTCACTTAGGGTTCAAATATGAAGTATCAAGGCATACATGTATCATTTAGATTCGTTTAAGTTCATATCTTTCATATATCAAGCCAAAGCAATCCAAGAATTCCAAATAACAAGCATAACATGTCATATAACATGTATAATACAAGTCATAAAATAAGAAATAAGAAGCAAAAGACCCATGCATGCGCACATGAGAAGGAAGAAAGACACTTCAGAGCATAACTTGGAAAATATTTGACGAAAATTCACCAAACTTCGTAACACATAAGTTAACACATTATATGACATGTTAATGAAGAGAACGAACCAAAAACAAGCCAAACAAACCATGCAAATCACATTAAAAAACTGAAATCTCACGCAGGCTTGTGAAGGGTCGTGGCCGCGACCCATTTCCTTCATGAAATGGTAGCGGCCGCTACCCATGCAATTTTCGAAATTTGAGCAATTAGTCCAAGAACTCGAAACATGGTGAAAATGGGGTGTTGGCCGCGACATGAAATACACAAGGTTCAGGTCGCTGGCGCGACCTGAGAGACACAACCAAAGCACGCACACACGAGTCGCGGCCGTGACCAAGATTGTTCTTAGTCCGATTGCGGCCGCGACCTGCTCAATCTGGAGCAGAACGCAGCAAGAAACAGGGCAGTAACGAGGCCAAGCTTTAACCAACATACTCAGGTAAGAAATGAAAACAAATGTGCAGCAAAACAACTCTACATTAACACCCAAACATGCTCTCCAAGTGATCAAACGTGAGGAAGGGAAGAAGATGATCAACTCATGAAATTTCATCAAAGTTCCATCCATAGCAACTCATTAAACACTAAACCATCATAAAATACATGATCATGAATGTAAAAATGAAGTTCAAACAATCATATTCATGCTTGGAATCAACCTAAATCATCAAGGAATGAGACAGATCACCAAATGACTTCAAAACCTAACTATTAATGTATATCCTCATATCTCCAAGTATACCAGCTCAAATTCAGGGAAACATGGTTTAAAATGACACATATTGAATGTATATTACAACCCTAAACTTACCTTGTGGATTTGATGAAGTTTGGAGGAGAATTGAGCTTGAATCTCCAAGGTTGGGCATGGTGATGGGATGATTCTAGAGCAGGGGATTGGAGCTGATATTTCTCTTGTTTTTGAGGGTTGGTTCGGTTTAGGGGGATAAGGGTCAGATAGTGGGCTTAACTAGGGTTCCATAGCCTCCAACCATGGTTAATTTGGTCAAGATTTGAATAAGTTATGGCTCATTTAGTAAAATGTGGCAGTTTTATCTTCCGTTGAGTGTTTTGGTTGAATTTCGGAGGTTTAAATAAATTTAGAAAAATATAAGATTAAGTTCATCAAACTTGAATTTTCGATATGAGTTCAACGAAGTTGACGGAACTCGATTTCGAGTTCCCGAGCTCAAGATATCACATACGAAACCAAGGGTGCGCTAAGTGCTCGTTAGCCCCCGGTTTGGTTCCAAACATACCAAATAAATTTAAAACGCAATCAAACGAATCCGAAAAAGTAAAATGTGCATACGTACACCATCATGACACACATATCTACAATATATTAAATTTCCACGAAATTTCGAATTCATTTCATATAGTAACGGCACGCAACTTGTCACGTAAAGGCAAATTGACCAAGAATTCATATAGTTTCAAAATTCAAATAAAATTTAAGAATCCATATTAAATATTTAATAAAATTATAACGAAATTCATATAATGGAAAATTAATGAAAATTACAATTAGTAATTAGCAAAAGCGATTAATTAAGCAATTAAATAATTTAAACGCGCAATTAAAGAGCACACAAGTTATTCATATTAATTCCAATTCAATTATTGCATATATTTCAATTACTCACATATTTAACATTTAAATAAAGAAGTTTAAATATAGAAAACACTTATAGCCAATTAATTCGCGCAAATTAGTAAACACATACGTCATATTAAAATACGAAAAGTTGGGGCGTTACATGATCACTTGGTCTTCGCCCACGATTTATTCTTTTACCCTTGCTAGCCCCCACGATTCGAAGTTCCGCATTTAATTCTCTTATCTTTATTAAATACCATGGTCCAAAGTTCCAATCTTGGAAGTCTCATGATCTTAATCCATTTGATTTATTCTTTACCACAATCTCATTAGTCCTTCCTTGGATGCTCGAGCTTGTCCCGAATAGTTCGGACGCCCATATCAAACCCTATTAGCATTCCTGGCTCATTATGGAACATAATTGACGAACCAATAATCCATTTTGTTCATGTTATGATCTTTCTTACTTATTATGCTTCCTAAGTCCACGGTTGAATTTGCTCTCCCTATGTCGGTCGCCAAGTATAGTGATTGACTCGTCTTCACTTATTCACTACCTTCCTTACTACTTCTTGCAAACTCTCTACACAGATCCGTTATATATTAACTTGAGTCGGCAATTAAGATTATCCTCGATCTATCCTTTCTTATCAATTTTGTGAATTTTTCACTGTCCCATCATCTTTAAATTATGAGACACGATAATCCAGATACAATACGTCCAATCATGGCAGACTTAAGTTTGCATATCTCCCATAGCAAGATGTAACGACACGACATTAGGACTCCGTCATGTTGCTTCGTTTCCCAAGCAATCCCCGAATATCTATCTTCGTCCCTTAAAGCACATATCTCTTTTCCAACCTTGACATTCATTTTCAATACCATGTTTCCGTAGATTATTTATTATACTCCATAACCTGCTTGATCTTCCCCAATTCGGTCTTGAAATATCATCGAGTACTCTATCTTCCCATCATCACGCATCTTTTGTAAAGATTCGGTTACTTGTTAACCCTTGAGTTTCCATTGTTCCCTCTAAGAATAATCCACTCGAGCACAACCAAGTATTTCTAAATCATCTCCCGGTCATGCTCTCCCCCTTAAGAACTCCTATCCAAATTCCTTAGGCTTGCTCTAAAGCTTCTCAAACCAAGGTCATCAAGCTCCTCGACATAAGCGATCCTAGTTAAGCTATATGTCCGTTGATCTTGGTGAAATTCACTTTCAAGGAATTAGTGGGGATGACCATCTAATTCATTTATTCCAAAATTCGGTTCTACTTTCCCGAGCTTCCGTATTTCTTCCTTTCCTTCAATCCACAATTTACAACCCAAAATTCCTCCTTAGCTCGATTCGAATATGGCTCGGTTGAAGTAGCATTCGATGAATGAAGTGGAGGAAAATTCCTTATTAAATAAACACTAAACCGTGCATGTCGGATTAAGATGCCAATGCATGTAACAAACAATTAAAGATGCAACATATTGGAGCAATTCTATCAATTAAAAATGCACGCACACATAAATAAAGGAATTTAAATAATTTAAAGCGATGTATGATGCACGTGCCATGAATGTATTAAACCTGTCACCATGGTAGTAAGCTTTTAGTTCGGTGACTGGTCCTTGTTTCTCCAATCACGAACTTGCTTTAACTTGTTGATCATCACTTATTTTTCCCACGGTCTTCAAGATTTCTATGAATGTTCATGCATCAACTTATATATCTCCATGGTCCGAGATCACGACCTCTTGAACCCAAATTGTAACGCCCGAGCGAGAGGAGCCACATCCCCCGCACCGAGACCCGACCCACATAGGAAATGGAAAATCCCTACACATGTCAAATCACGGCGAACGAGGACACAACACACACGCTAAGCTAGGCGGGAGCTAACCCTTCAACCAAACAATAACCACATGAATTCAATCGAGAAACAAATGCAACAGCGGAAGCAATAAACATAATTTTTCACATTGAGCATCCAAGCTCCAAAAAAAGATCAACCTATACAATAAGTGGTAGCAAAGCCCCCAGCGCTCAAAATAACATAATTCGCTCCAAAATACAAAATATAAGTACGAATGAGTGTAAAGGAAATGCTAGACACAAATGCAAGACCTAGACGACTCGAATTCCCGCCTAGCACCTCCAAACCTGCACGAAACAACTGAAAACAAACCGGGTTCAGTCTAAAAGAGACTGGTGGGTATAAAAGCGGGGCATAAGTATAAATATCGCGGAATTGAAACATATACATGCAAGCCCTAATCCCATAGAAGTTTGATAAGAAATTTCCCAAGCGGGCAAAGCAAATAAAACATCATTGGGATTACGACTATCATATTCATTCATAATTAACATAGGGTTTAAGGCCCGGCGAGTGGGCGTGAATCATCTCCAACCTTCTCCTCATGTAATCATATTCATAATTTCATAAATTATCATCCATAACATATGTGCACACACATAATGATCATAATCATTCATATACACCTTCTTCCTCCGGCGGTGGACGAGTTTGCAAGACTCGACCACCTCATACATAATGGCTAGTGAGGTACATGAATCCTCAAAAGCCCGACTAGCATTTTGTCGTCAAAACTCCTGACGAGATCCGTTTCGATGTAAAAATGGTTGGAACTAGTGCACGGGTTCACCGTCGGCCCTTGCCTCCCCGGCTTACCACGATACACTAAGCTCCGGGACCCGTGATCATAACATACATGCAATCTCTCCAAAACAAAAGGTAGGTTTTCATAAAGAAGGGCTTAACAATCGAAAATCATAAGACTCGTTAATTATAAATATAACTTTTGGCTTAAAACGGTCACATAAGGGTTATATTGGGTCAAGATAACTATTAGTAGAGAAACCCACCTCAAACCGACAAAAGAAGACACGAAAGCCTCAAGGACCGGCCTCGTCTCCAACGGGGATCAAAATCCGTGGAAGAAAGGTGACATGAGACTCAAAATGACCAAATATGACGCTCGGCAATGAAATGATCATGCTACGAATATGTAAAAGAGTATGTTATGTAATGAACATGTTTATGTGCACTATTAAGGAATTTAAATCATATAATCAAAATATATGTATATATATATACACATACATACATACACAACATGCATGAAACCACAAAATGCATGAAAACAGAAGGTGACACGCCCGTGTCACCAACACAAAGCAATCCGTGACACCCCCGTGTCACGGTACAGTGGAACAAGAAATCAGAAGGTGACACGCCCGTGTCACCACCACAAGGCAAACCGTGACACCCCCGTGTCTCAGTACAGCGGAACCAAACAATCGTGCACCCCCGTGTCACCCTAAAGAAGAAAGGGGTGACACGCCCGTGTCACGCACGCAGCAGAGAAAAGAAAACCGCAGCAGAAAACAGAGCATAACCAAGACACAACTTTCTCAACACATTCAATCAACAAAAGACAACTAAGATGTAATGAAACCACTTAAAAACAACTCCCAATCATGCTCCCAAAACCTTGAAACGTGAGATGTAGTGTGTGGTGATCAATTCTTACCAAAACTTCAATAAGTCATTAATCGTGGCTCATAAATACCTCAACTAACAACTAATACATCACTATAAATGTAAAGAGGAGATCAAAACAATCATTTTCATGCTTGAAATCATCCAAAAAGCTCAAGAATTGAAAGAGATCAACCAAAATGCTCAAAACCTAAATATATATCCATCTTTGCCAAAACTCATGAAACCATGCTCAAATTTAGGGATGAATGAATGAAAATGACTCATATTGAATGTACATAACATATCCAAGCTTACCTTGTGGATTAATGGAGGTTTGGGAGGAGATTTGAGCTTGAATCTCCAAGGAGGGCTTGAGTGACGGGATTTCTGGAATGCAGAGGATGTTTGGCCAATTTACTCCAAGTGGGAAGGGTTATCTCGGTCTGGGGGGTTAAGGGCTGAATAAAGGGTTGAGTCAGGGTTCCATAGAGTCTAACCATGGTTAATTAGGTCAACAAATGAATAAGTTATGGCCATTTAAGTGCAGCAAGGTCAGTTTAGGCGTCCGTTGTGTGTTTCGGTTGAATTTCGGAGGTTCAAATGGCTTTGGAAAAAATACAAGGCTAAGCTCATCAAACTCGAATTTTCGATACGAGTTCAACGAAGTTGACGAAACTCGAAACCGAGTTTCCTAGCTCAAGTTATCAAATAAGGAACCAATGGTGCGCTAATCGCTCGTTAGCCCTTGTTTTGGATTCCGAATCCAAAATAAATTCAAAACTCAATCAAACAAACCCGAAAACATAAAACGAGCATATAAACATATTCATAACACATATAAGTCCAACATATTAAATTTGTACGAAATTCCGAAATCATTTCACGTAGGAACGGCAAGCAATAAATTTGTTCAAGCGCAAATAGTTCAAAGAAAATTCATATAAACTCAAATTCAAATATTTCAAACAACTAAATATTTCTCTAATTAATATAATATAAGATAAAGAAATGAAATAACGTAATTAAAATAAATTAAATGTGCACGTAATTATCACATAATTCATACCTGATCGATTTGGGGAAAAATCGGGGCGTCACAACCTCTCCCCCTTAAAAAGAATCCGTCCTCGGATTCACTGATTGCTCGGAAATAGCTCAGGATGAAACTTCTTCATCTTATCCTCAGTTTCCCACGTGGCCTCTTCCGTCTTATCACTTCTCCATAATACCTTAACCAGTGGGATTCGCCGGTTTCTTGATTCTTGAAATTTTCGATCCAAAATCTTAACCGGTTTCTGAACGAAGGTGAGATTAGGCTCAACTTCTGCCTCTTCCTCGGGTAGGATCTCGGCTTCATCCGGATAATATTTGCGAAGTTGGGAGACATGAAATACTTTGTGGATTCCCGTCAAACTCAGAGATAAATTCAAGCGATAAGCCGTGTCTCCAATTTTCTCAAGAATCTCATACGGACCCAGATAACGAGGATTCAATTTACCTCCTTTTCCAATCCTTGTAAACCCCTTTCGTGGTGAAGCTTTCAAAAATACTCTATCACCAACCTCAAACTTAAGATCCTTTCTTCGCCGATCCGCATAACTCTTCTGTCTATCTTGAGCTGCTTTCATTCTTTGCTAAATTATCTGAACCTTATCAATCGCTGCTTGCACGGCCTTAGAAGGCTTCTCTTTCTTTTCCCCTCGTTTCACTCCCTCTTGTTTTGTCCAATTACATTCCTCAAGGTCGAAGAACAAGGGAGATCTACACTTTCGTCCATAAAGAGCTTCATAAGGCGCCATTCCTATCGAAGCTTGAAAACTGTTATTATAGGCAAATTCAATTAAAGGCAGCTGCTCGTTCCATGAACTTGAAAAGTCCAATGCACATGCTCTCAACATATCCTCCAAATACTTGATTAATCTCTCCGACTGGCCATCTATCTGAGGATGAAAAGCTGTGCTGAATTGAAGCCTTGTTCCCAGATTCCTTTGCAATTCTTGCCAAAACCTAGAAGTAAACCTCGGATCTCGATCTGATACAATACTGACCGGCACACCATGAAGTCGAACAATCTCATCAACATACTTCGTTGCCAACTTAGGTACCTTATCCGACATCCGAACAGCCAGAAAATGTGCCGATTTCGTTAATCTATCCACAATCACCCAAATCCCATCAAGACCACCCTTTACTCTAGGAAGACCCGAAACGAAATCCATCGCCACCTGTTGCCACTTCCATTCTGGAATAGGTAACGGTTGAAGTAGCCCCGATGGCTTATGATGCTCGGCTTTCACGGTTTGACAAGTCAAACAATGTCTTACAAAATTAATTACATCCCTTTTAAGTCCATTCCACCAATAAAATTGCTTCAAATCCTTATACATTTTATTAGCTCCGGGATGTACCGAATACCCTGAACGGTGAGCTTCTTCCAAAATAATCCTCTTCAATTCATCCGGAATCACAATCCTGTTCTTAAACCTTAAGAGTCCCGTATCATCAAATCCAAACGGGCACTCGGGATCCACCCTAGCTTTCACAGCTAGTTTCTGAACCTCGGGATCCTTTCTCTGAGTCTCAAATAACCTCTGTTGCAGATCTGGTTGTACTGTAATATTCCGAATACTGGCTCTTAGCTTGAAGGACTCAGATTCTTCTCCAACTTCCACTTTCACATTAGACACACTCGCCTTCCTGCTAAGTGCATCAGCGACCACATTAGCTTTTACAGGATGGTATCGGATCGTACACTCATAATCCGCTAAAGTCTCCATCCAACGCCTTTGTCTCTTGTTTAGCTCCTTCTGAGAAAACAAATATTGAAGACTCTTGTGGTCAGAAAAGATCTCGAAAGGAATTCCATATAAGTAGTGTCTCCACTTCCCCAAAGCAAAGATCACTGCAGCTAGCTCGAGATCGTGGGTGGGATAATTCTGTTCATGATCCATTAACTTTCTCGAGGCGTAGGCTATCACCCTACCATTCTGCATCAAGACACATCCCAATCCTTCTTTCGAGGCGTCCGTATAAACCATGTATCCTTCAGTGCCTTCAGGGAGTGCTAGTACGGGTGCAGTGGTCAACTTCTCCTTCAAGAGTTGGAAACTCGCCTCACAAGCCTCGTCCCAATCAAATTTAGCTTCCTTCTTCGTCAAACGAGTCAAAGGAGCTGCAATCTTTGAGAAATCCTTGACAAATCTTCGGTAATACCCAGCTAAACCCAAGAAACTTCTGACCTCGGAAGCATTCTTCGGACTCTGCCACTGAATAACCGTCTCTATCTTTGAAGGATCAACTTCCAAGCCCTTAGTCGAGACAATGTAACCTAGAAAAGCAACCCGGTCGATCCAGAACTCACACTTACTAAACTTCGCATATAACCGGTGCTCTCTCAATGTCTCCAATACCAATTTGAGATACTTTGCATGATCCTCCGAATTCCTCGAAAAGACCAGAATATCATCGATGAAGATTACTACGAATTTATCCAAATATGACCGAAAAGTCCGATGCATCATATCCATGAATGTTGCGGGAGCATTAGTTAAACCGAAAGGCATCACAGTGAATTCATAATGTCCATACCGGGTATTGAATCCTGCCTTAGGTATGTCCTCTTCCCGGATTTTCAACTGATAGTAGCCTTGCCTGAGATCCAATTTCGAATAAACCCCTGAACCTTGCAACATGTCAAAAAATCCTCGATGTGGGGCAACGGATATTTATTCTTGATAGTCCTTCGATTAAGCTCCCGGTAATCTATACACATTCTTAACGATCCATCTTTCTTTTTAACAAAGAGAACCGGAGCACCCCACGGAGATGAACTCGGCCGAATATATCCAATCTTAAGTAATTCCTCTAGCTGAATTTTCAATTCCTTTAACTCCGTCGGAGCCATTCTGTATGCAGTTTTAGAGTACGGTTCTGATCCCGGATATAAATCTATAACGAACTGAATCTCACGATCCGGTGGCAATGAACCCAAATTCTCCGGAAACACATCGGGAAAATCCTTAACCACTGCGGTCTCCTTAAATTTAATTTGATCCTTCGGCTTATTGAGAAGATAAGCAACGAATCCCATAGCCCCTTCTCTCATTAGCTTACGAGCTTCCATAAAAGATAAGAATGGCACATCCTTCAATCCCACTTCACCAATCAACTCTTCCCCCAACTTAATCTTCTTCTCAAAGCAATCAACCTCGGCCCGATGCCGGTATAACCAATCCATCCCAAAGATTATTCCATATCGCTTCATAGACATTATGATGAAATCGGCTGGATAATCTTTCCTTTCTATCAAAACCGAACAACCCCGAACCACTTGATCCGTCTGCAAATTTCCTCCAAGAGGAGAACTCACAAAATAACAAGAATTGGCACATAGAACAGGTAGACACAAAGAAGCACATAGATCGCTAGATATAAAAGAGTGGGTAGCACCCAGATCAAATAATGCATGGATGCTCGTGTTATGAATGCAAACGGTACCTTCCACCACGGCGTTGGGATCAACTTCTACATTTTGTTCCTCAACCTCGAGGGCATAAGCACGAGCTCGAATCATAGGCTTTGGAGCTCCGTTCTGAAATCCAGGGTTCTTGTCAGGACACGTATTCGCTGATCCGCTTTTCCACAGATGATATATAAACCCAATCATTTCCAACAATTGTAGAAGTTGTGGGTTGGACCTCCGCAATACGTACATGGCGGTTTAGACAATCGATCCTCGCTCAAAGTTTGCTGAGTTTTAGAAGCCATCACTCGAGGTGGAGCATTCTGAGAAACTTGCCCTCCAAACTTAGGTTTCTTGAAAAGAGCTTGTGTAGGTGGAGCGGCTTGTACCATAGGCCTCTTACCATACCCCGATCCTCGTCCCATAGGAGCCTTAAAAATTGGATCTTTCTTCTTGAATTCCTCTTCTTGTTCCAAAGCTCTCTGTACAGTATCAGCAAAGGACAAGTAATTATGTCCAGCTTGGCCGTGCCTCAGATCCTGTCTAAGTCCGGCAATAAACTTCTTCACCTTCCTCTTTTCATCCCTCGTGATATGAGGTGCATACTTTCCGAGTCGGTTAAAAATGGCGATGTACTGAGCCACTGAACGGCTACCCTGCTTCAAGTTCATGAATTCTTGCTCATTTCTCTCTCTCACCACCTCGGGCACAAAACACTCTCGAAACTCTCTTTTGAAGACTTCCCACGTAATCTCTTCTTCATCAACCTCTAACTTCTCTCTCGACCTCTCCCACCAATCATAAGCTTCGCCAACTGAAATACGGCGAACTGAAACTTCTCTTGGGTGGTAAATTGTCGAACTCCAAATATCCTCTCTATTCTTGTCAGCCATCCTTCCGATATCTCATCATCAATTGAGCCAGAAAACCGTGGAGGGTTGTAACTTTGAAATATCCCATGAGGATCTCTATGATTGTTGTTATTCAACGGAGCCGGTTGTTCAACGGGTTGTGGTGGGGGAGCTTGAGCCCGTCGATGTTCCACATAATAAAAACCGCTTCCATAAAGTTTCCCATGTCCATCGGGGTCGGTTGTTGTTATCCTTGTGGTATAGGGGAACGATCACGGTGTCTACGTTGCCCCGGTGATCTCTCACGATGTCTACGTGGAGGCATCCTGTTCAGAAAACACTGATGTGCATGCTATCTTTAGTTAATGCATGAAAATGCAATTAGTTCAGTCAAGAACGAAGTATAGAGCACATAAGCACGTATAGAATTCATAAGAGATGCATATGCAATCACATTATCAATTAGTCCTAAAGCCGAACGACCTAGACTGACTCACACGACACTAGAGCCCGGGTTTTGCAACCCTTGGCTCTGATACCACTTAAAGGATGTAACGCCCCAGTGAGAGGCGCCACATCCCCCGGACCGAGACCCGACCCGCATAGGAAATGGAAAATCCCTTCACATGTCAAATCGCGGCGAACGAGGACACAACACACATGCTAAGCTAGGCGGGAGCTAACCCTTCAACCAAACAATAACCACATGAATTCAATCGAGAAACAAATGCAATAGCGGAAGCAATAAACATAATTATTCACATTGAGCATCCAAGCTCCAAAAATAGATCAACCTATACAATAAGTGGTAGCAAAGCCCCCACGGCTCAAAATAACATAATTCGCTCCATACAAAATATAAGTACGAATGAGTGTAAAGGAAATGCTAGACACAAATGCAAGACCTAGACGACTCGAATTCCCGCCTAGCACCTCCAAACCTGCACGAAACAACTGAAAACAAACCAGGTTCAGTCTAAAAGAGACTGGTGGGTATAAAAGAGGGGCATAAGTATAAATATTGCGGAATTGAAACATATACATGCAAGCCCTAATCCCATAGAAGTTTGATAAGAAATTTCCCAAGCGGGCAAAGCAAATAAAACATCACTGGGATTACGACTATCATATTCATTAATAATTAACATAGGGTTTAAGGCCCGGCGAGTGGGCGTGAATCATCTCCAACCTTCTCCTCGTGTAATCATATTCATAATTTCATAAATTATCATCCATAACATATGTGCACACACATAATGATCATAATCATTCATATACACCTTCTTCCTCCAACGGAGGACGAGTTTCCAAGACTCGACCACCTCATACATAATGGCTAGTGAGGTACATGAATCCTCAAAAGCCCGACTAGCGTTTTCTCGTCAAAACTCCTGACGAGATCTGTTTCGACGTAAAAGTGGTTGGAACTAGTGCACGGGTTCACCGTCGGCCCTTACCTACCCGGCTTACCACGATACACTAAGCTCCGGGGCCCGTGATCATAACATACATGCAATCTCACCAAAACAAAAGGTAGGTTTTCATAAAGAAGGGCTTAACAATCGAAAATCATAAGACTCTTTAAAAGACTCGTTAATTATAAATATAACTTTTGGCTTAAAACGGTCACATAAGGGTTATATTGGGTCAAGATAACTATTAGTAGAGAAACCCACCTCGAACCGACAAAAGAAGACACGAAAGCCTCAAGGACCGGCCTCGTCTCCAACAGGATCAAAATCCGTGCAAGAAAGGTGACGTGAGACTCAAAATGACCAAATATGACGCTCGACAATGAAATGATCATGCTATGAATATGTAAAAGAGTATGTTATGTAATGAACATGTTTATGTGCACTACTAAGGAATTTAAATCATATAATCAAAATATATGTATATATATATACACATAAATACATACACAGCATGCATAAAACCACAAAATGCATGAAAACAGAAGGTAACACGCCCGTGTCACCAACACAAAGCAATCCGTGACACCCCCATGTCACGGTACAGTGGAACAAGAAATTAGAAGGTAACACGCCCATGTCACCACCACAAGGCAAACCGTAACACCCCCATGTCTCGGTACAGTGGAAACAAACAATCATGCACCCCCGTGTCACCCTAAAGAAGAAAGGGGTGACACGCCCGTGTCACGCACGCAGCAGATTAAAGAAAACCGCAGCAGAAAACAGAGCATAACCAAGACACAACATTCTCAACACATTCAATCAACAAAACACAACTAAGATGTAATGAAACCACTTAAAAACAACTCCCAATCATGCTCCCAAAACCTTGAAACGTGAGATGTAGTGTGTGGTGATAAATTCTTACGAAAACTTCAATAACTCATTAATGGTGGCTCATAAATACCTCAACTAACAACTAATACATCACTATAACTGTAAAGAGGAGATCAAAACAATAATTTTCATGCTTGAAATCATCCAAAAAGCTCAGGAATTGAACGAGATCAACCAAAATGCTCTAAACCTAAATATATATCCATCTTTGCAAAAACTCATGAAACCATGCTCAAATTTAGGGATGAATGAATGAAAATGACTCATATTGAATGTACATAACATATCCAAGCTTACCTTGTGGATTAATGGAGGTTTGGGAGGAGATTTGAGCTTGAATCTCCAAGGAGGGCTTGAGTGAAGGGATTTCTTGAATTCAGAGGATGTTTGGCCAATTTACTCCAAGTGGGAAGGGTTATCTCGGTTTAGGGGGTTAAGGGCTGAATAAAGGGTTGAGTCAGGGTTCCATAGAGTCTAACCATGGTTGATTTGGTCAACAAATGAATAAGTTATGGCCATTTAAGTGCAGCAAGGTCAGTTTAGGCGTCCGTTGTGTGTTTCGGTTGAATTTCGGAGGTTCAAATGGCTTTGGAAAAAATATAAGGCTAAACTCATCAAACTCGAATTTTCGATACGAGTTCAACGAAGTTGACGAAACTCGAAACCGAGTTTCCTAGCTCAAGTTATCAAATAAGGAACCAATGGTGCGCTAATCGCTCGTTAGCCCCCGTTTTGGATTCCGAATCCAAAATAAATTCAAAACTCAATCAAACAAACCCGAAAACATAAAACGAGCATATAAACATATTCATAACATATATAAGTCCAACATATTAAATTTGCACGAAATTCCGAAATCATTTCACGTAGAAACGACAAGCAATAAATTTGTTCAAGCGCAAATAGTTCAAAGAAAATTCATATAAACTCAAATTCAAATATTTCAAACAACTAAATATTTCTCTAATTAATATAATATAAGATAAAGGAATGAAATAACATAATTAAAATAAATTAAACGCGCACGTAATTATCACATAATTCATACCTAATCGATTTGGGGAAAAATCGGGGCGTCACACAAATTCTTCAATGTCCATGGGTTTCGTGTCTTGACTTCTTCCTAATAATCGGTCTTCCACACGTCGTCCTGAATCTTTCTCCAAATGTCACCTCGAATGAAGTCTTCTTGATTTCTGTTATGAATTCGAATCGATAGTATAACTTGTCATTTACTTGCTTACACTTGAGTACGTAATCTCCTTCTAGGGATTCTTTGTCTTTCCTTATCGTTTCCATTTGTTGTTCTATATTTCCCACTTCGACCTCACAACACGACAATTCAGCTTGGATCAGGAAGATGAACTCAAATCAAGCCCAAGATAGATTCCTTAACATTGTCACCTTCCATGAATAGTTATTTACCTCGTTGATTGATTTTCTTTGATCCCTTTTGAATCAAACTTCTATCTTATTCGAAATCTGAAGCATCTCAATTCATCTCTTCTTCTCTGACTTAGAAATTCCGATTCTCGTCCATCGAACTCATCCGTCGCTTCTTGGATCGAAGGCTTCCAACCTGTATGACCTAGTTTCCTCATATAAGTAGTTCCAATCAAGTCATATATCCGGTAATAACACTCACATTCCGAATTAGATGATCCCATTAAGCCGGTTAAACATTCTTCGTTGCTTGTCATCCCATGGATCTATGTTTCCTTGAGTTTTCTCGATTCTTTGTTGATCTAATCCTCAATTTCGAACACCTCCACGGCTTTTCTTTGTTTCTTTCTTGAGTTAAATAACCCCGTTGAATCCGAATAAGACAGTCAATGTAGTAGAGACATATATGTCAATCTTCTAAGTCACAAACATCCCACGATCAACCCTTACTTCATTAAATATCCCTCTACCAAAGTAGAACTTATCAATCCATCCAACTCGATCCTTTTTTTTTTCAGATCCAAATCCTTGAACCATAGCACCATCTAGGGTAGGTCATCGTTCCTGGATTCCAGTGTAGGAGTCCCCGGTGCATTCCTCACATCATTCGGTTTGAACGTAGAATCCGTGGTACTTGTCGCAGTTATAGAAATTGGTCGTGGTTTGATATTATCTTCGTAACCTGTAAATCATAACTCATTTCAAAAATATATGCATGCGATTAGGGCATGCTCATATCACGTATTCAATACGAAAACACGAATTCAACGCAAGGTGCATCAAATAGTTCAACAAAGTTCAAAAGAGGTGCAATATTATGCTCAAGATCAATGCAATGTACACATTGTCAAGTAGTTCCTACGCCGTACGATCTAGACTCGACACGACACGATACTAGAACTCCGATTTTGCAACCTGGAGCTCTGATACCACTTTAGGATGTGACACCCTAAGCGGAGGGCACCACATCCCCCGCACGAGAGCCCGGTCCACCCATAAAATGAGAGTCCATACATGAACCAAGCTCACGCCGAACGGAGACAGAATAAAAACCAACTTGTTAGGTGGGACTAGACCCTGTACCACCAAATCAATAGAAACCAGGATGCGGAAGCAAGGCAATCATGCAATCACTAACCAATATGGAATTTCAATTCATATAAGAATGTAAACACAGGTTCAACTAGTTCAAGATCCTGTCCTAACCTGTCCCGAATCAATAAAGCAATAACAATATAGAGTGGCTTACATAGCCCAGTTACAAGCAGGAAATAAAGGTACAGTACGGTGCAGTGCAAACAGGACCAAGACTCGATCAAAGACTTCAAAAGACTCCCGCCTAACGACCACAGAGCCTGCAAGACAGACACTAAAAACAACGAGAGGGAGGGGTCAGCCAACTGACTGAGTGAAGGGGGGTTAACACACACACACATATATATATATATATATAAGCAGGCAATCAGGCAGTCATAATTCTAGTGTACGTTATTAAAAGAGGAAACAGGAAACAGGAATCAGAAGTAAATTAATACGTACGGGTGGAATTATGTTCAAGCATGCAGGTCAGGTAAACAGGATATAATATGCATGTGTCGATATCCGTACGCCTCTGTTGATGCCCACTTTACCTTTACGATCCACAAGCTCCAGTGCTGAACAGGGACTGAGACATACCAGAGGTAACAGATATGTAAGCTTAATATTTTAGGGTACCCGGCGAGAATGGGTATTTATTCCATCCTGGACTCCACTTTTCACTTATTAACATGACAAGAACAATAAGAAGTCAGGTAGGCAGGAATCAGAAATTTTATAATCATTAATACAGGAAAAACAGGTACAATAACCTCCTTCTCTGGTGATGGTTCGGGTAGCTAGCCCTAGCCATCCAGTAACAGTGGTAAGGCGGGTTCATGACTCCCCCAAACCGGAATCCTATCTTCTGCCAAACCTCTTGGCAGATGTCCGGGTTAGTCCAACAGGTTGGGACCTGTGCAAGAGTTCACCGTCAGCCCGATACCTCCCCGGTTCCCTCAATACACAAGCCCTTGGGCCCCAGGAACAGGAACAGGAACCACTCCGGCTAGTCCAATGCTAGAAGAGCCGGGGGCAATAGCAGGATTTCGCAAAACAGTCTCAGGGTAACACATTCAGGATTCATAAAACATTTCCGGTACATAGCCGGTATAAGAGGTATGGATAATTTGATATGAAAACCATTTGGCTATGTTTTAATTCATACAAGCTTATAGGTCAATTATAAAAGAAAACCCTCACCTCCAAGTGCAAGAAAGACCAAGAGAAGGACCACGAAACCCGAAAGTCTCCACCGAGGAGATCACTGTGCAAGAAGGACAATGACAATACTCGTGAGACAAGACTCAAAATTGAACCAAGTAGGATGCACGACAATGTTCATGAAGTGGTGTATCATGTCATGGCATGATTCAATATACATTAATTCATAAATATGTCATGAAATGGTGTAATCGTGTTCATGAGCACAAGTAATGTCATTTAGACACATCAATGATTTAATCACTCAATTAGTCATGTATACAATGCATGTAAGTCAAATAAGAGGTCGAGGAGGTGAAAGGAAAGCGATAAAACGGGTTTTCGCAAAGTTTGGCAAAAGCTAACAGTTTTCGAAAATACGCAAGTGGAAGGAAAACTGGAATATCTTGAGTTCTAGAAGTAGGAAGTGAGTTTTGTTTGTTGGAAATGAAACTAGACACATAGAGTTTTGTTTGTTGGGCGAAAGCAAATTGTCGGTAAAGTGGTGATACCAAAAAGCATTGACTATATCTCACAAATTAGAAAGGATAATGAGGTTATTCCAATTGGAGGTTGTTCTAGACCTCAAAAGGTTTCCAACGACTCAAAAATCAGGTCAATCGGAGTTCGGATGAGGGAGTAACCGGCCGGGGAGAAGCAATGCAGAAACACTTATGCAATAAAGTACCCACCCGAGTACTTTTGTGTACAAAATGTACCCGCCCGGGTAGACATTTTGGGCAGAAGAAACGCAGCAAAAACAGGGCTAAACACGTGAGAAACCAAAATTCCCTAGAACCACCTCAAACCTCAACCAAAATACTCCAAATTCAAGACATAAGTTCATGTATGCATGCTCTAACATATATCTTAATCTCAAGCCATGGAAACAAGGATTAAACAAGTTGCCATTAAAGCATAATCAAGCTCCATTAATGGAGTTTTGAGCTACAATCAATCAACGATCATAATTTCAACAATTAAACGACAAGGGAGCTTAAGAGAACAACTTATATCAGTCTTGGAACATAATATTCAAGTATGGGAGCAAGGGAGCAAATTTTGTCATATTATCACTATTTATCATCTTCTCGAAAGGCTTCAAAATAAGCAAGAGAAAAGAGATTCAATCGGGAGAAAATGAACTACACGAGGAGTAGAGTTCAAATCTTACCTTGGATCGTTGATTGGACGAGAAATGGAGACGAGGCTTGAGCTCAAAGTTGAAGATGGAGAAACCCTTCTCTTTCTCTTCCTTCTTGGCTTGTACGTGGAAAATGAAATGGGGAGGAAGACTTGGCTCCTTTTTAGGGCTGAGTTAAACGGGTCAGATTATGCGGGTAGGGTCGAAAGGTATCTGCTCCATTCGGATCGGATTTTAAAATGGTAGGGTGATCAAATGGCTTAGAAATTAAAAGGTTAATTTATTGAATCCGAATTATTGAAATGAACTCAATGTTAAGGTTGGAATTCGAATCCGAATTCCCGAGCTCAAGGTAGCTACGAAGGCCCAAAACACCCAAATTAAAATTAGGTCCCTAATGAGCAATTATTAGACAATTGAGTCTAAGAACAATTTAAATAAATTCTAAAGCACACATAATTAAATAGAGTTACACGTTGACACGTAGACATGTGATTCACTTAAATCATGTAATTACTGAATTAAACACTCACGTGACCTCGTACCTGCCTTGCTGGAAAACTGGGTATCACAGCTTGAGCTCCCCTTAGAGAGTAATTGATTTCTTTTGGTTCATGTGTTGAACACCATCCTTTCTCCAAGATAAAATAAACCCTAGGTTAAGTATAATCACTAACTAGAGAACTAGCATCCTTACTAGTTAGATTGTAGTAAAGTTGGTGGACTATCTCTAGAGAGCTTGAAGTTAGAAGTTTTTAAAGATTCGAGCTTTACCAAGGAAAAGTAAGTTTCTTTACCTTACGAAATTGGATTCATGATTGCGAGTTTCGATCCTTTTGTTGGAAAATTTTTTAAATTTCCGCTGCTTTCTGATTCCATTTTTCCAACAGTTGTTATGGTTTAGTTGAGGTTTCATGGGATTTTGCAAGCTTTTTCCTCAAGTTTTTGCAGCAGGGGTGCTAACACCCCCGTGTGCCCGTGATGACACGCCCGTGTCAGAGGCTTTAACTCTTTTTTTTTTTTGAGCTACTGACCTCAGATATGGGGGTGTCACCTTTTACACCAAGGGGGAGGCATGCCCGTGTCATGAGGTGTTTTAGCTACTAACCTCTGACACGGGGGTGTCTCATTTTGTGCTTGGGAAGTGACACCCCCCGTGTCACCCTCCCTCTTTTGTCACTGTTGCACTTTACTTGTTTTGTTTGCTTGTTTCGTTGATTCCTTACTTCATTTATGACTTCTTTTTGATACTAACATGTCATATTATGTGCTAACTTGTTTTATTAGATTTTTCGAGCTTTTTGACTTGATTTGCATGAGTTATGAATCTATATGCCTTAAGTGGTACATTTATGCACTTCATATGCATTCATTTCATTCATGAGCATTGTCGGACATCTAATTGGTTTGTAATTGAGTCTAAGTCTAGGGTGTTGTGTTCTTTTGTTTCCTAGCCTCTTCCGAACGTCATTGAACCTGAGGTTTAGGTGTTTGTTTGCTCCTTTTTTGTAACGCCCCAGTTTTTTTTTTTCAGTCGTATAGCATGATGTATGTATTTATCAATTTGCAAATTAATTGTTATAAGTGCTTTGTATATTTAATTTTATATTAAATGTTAAATTATTAAATATTTATGTCTTAAGTTTTATTAATATTAAATTTATAATTGAATTCATTGACTTTCTTTATTTAAAGTATGAAATTTAATTTATGTTATTTAATATGGAATATTATGAATTTGTATATGCATTGTTAGGAGTGTTGAAATCGTGCTTCGTTCTTATACTATTTGATATCGAAATTTCGTGAAAATTTAGTATGTTGTACTTTTATGTGTTATGATCATGTCCGTATGCTTGTTTCATGTTTTCGATTTCGTTTGGCGTGGTAACGAATTTATTTTGAGTTGTGGAACCAAATCGGGGGCTAACTAGCAATTAGCGCACCCTTAGTTCCGTATGTGATATTTTGAGCTCGGGAACTCGGAATCGAGTTCTATCAACTTTTTTGGACTCGTATCGACGATTCAGTTTCAATGAATCAAGCCCTATATTTTTCTAAGCCTATTTGAACCTCCGAAATTCAACCGAAAAACGAAACGGCCGCGAAACTACCACTGTTTACCATTTAAACCATAACTCTCACCATACTTAACCAAATTAACCATGATTTGACTTTTTGGAACCCTAACTCAACCATCTATCAGCCTCACCCACTTCCATTTCGATCCACAGCCAAGACTTGAGAGAAAATTCCTCCAAAACCCACTGCTTTCCAGTTTTCCTGTCACCTTGCAATCCTTAAAGATTTTGACCTCAAATATCTTCCAAACTCAACCAAATTCAAGGGGTAAGTTTATCATCTTGATTTCCATCTTCTTGGCCCTCTTTTAAGTACTTATTTGCTGAATTTCTTGGAGTATTGAGCATGCTATGAATTTATAGATGTATAGTAAGGGTTTGAAGGATTTTAATAAAATCTTGTGAATTGTTGATGCATTTCTTGTTATGAAGCCATTTGTATGATCTAGATAGCTTATATGTTTCATTTATATGCATGAAATTTGTGGAAATTACTTGCTCTTTGATCCACCATTGATGAATCCAGTTTTGAAGAATTTTGGGCCTGATTTGCATTCCTTGTCGCTGCGTGAACTTGGCTGCTGTTGTTGTGTTGTTTTGTTGCCTTTTATTGCTGCTTTTTGTTGATATTTTGATGTTTCTTTGGTTTGATAAGAGTCCCCACTGCTGCTGCAAAAATGGAGGAGAAACAGGGGCGTTTCTGCTCCAGTTTTGCGACTGCGTGTAGCAGTCGCGACCGCGACCGTGTGGAGTTCATTTTGGGTCGTGCCCGCGACCCAAATTCTACCAACCTTCCACTTTTACTTGTTGGGCTATTGCTGGAGAGTATGGTAGCGGCCGCGACCTCTTTTCTGCTAAGTGTTCGACCTGTTGTGATTTTTGTGAAATTCTTGTGCTTGGCTTGTGTTTATTTATTGATTGTTGCATGAATTAATTATGTATGTGTGTGTGTTTTACGTGGGGCTACATGTGTAATTGCATTTTTGTGCATGAGGGTTGTGTAGTGTGCATGTGTTGTGTATTTGTGCATGCGTGAACTTATATATATTATGTAATATATTAGGTGTGCATGTGCATATGTATATATTATGCATGGGTATGTATGTATGTATATATATATATACGTAGTATATTGTGTAATTTGAGTGCATGTGTGTATATGTATATGTATATATATATATATTATAAGCTGTGGAATGTATTTAGTTATTTAAGTATTTGATTTATTTTTATATAATTTGACCTTAGATATTTTGATCTCGCGTGCATAAATTTTTATGCTTCTTTTTGTGCTCTCTAATGTCCTCTTTTATTTGTTTATGACTTATATGTTATGTGAACATGTTATACTCTATGGTAAATGTCCTTTGCTAATATTATGAAATTAGTTGACACGAGTTTTACGCGATATATGACAAGAAATACTCTACGTGCTCTCTTACCTGCATACATGAATTCATACTTCGTTTGTTCGCCTCACATGATATTTCTTTGCCCTTTTATGATATTTATTGATGTGAATCATAAGACAACGCCACACTTTGATCCAAATGTTGATATGATCACAACTCAAGATGAACCAAGTTATGTTGGACCTATCACACGGTCACGGTCCAAAAGAATGCAAGAGGAAGTTCAATCTCTTTTGATCCAAATAACTCAAGAAGAGCCCCAAGAAGGCAAGTATTCAGCTGGATTCAATCCACCTTATTTCAATGTCTTAGTGATCAAATTTTTTATTGTAATTTGGCCCTGAACTATTATATTATACTTTGGGCCATCTTTTTGTTTATTTTCCATGTATTTAGATTAGGTTAAGCCCATTTTTATTCAGCCTACAAGGAAGGTGACGGGATTAGCTTGTCTCTTTGAATTCTGAATTGTCTCTTAGAATTCCCATGCATGCATCTTTATATTTCAGTCTTGTATTTCATTTTTTCAATCAACTCTTAATGAATTTGTGATTCAAGTGAGTTCAACTCTCTAGTTCTTGGCTGAACGTCATTAGGGTTTCAACCCTCCACCGGATAATGTCATTTCCCGACTCATTATAGTCGACGGGGTGTATTACTTTTCAAATCTGATAGTGTTTAGTTCCTTGCTCATTATAGCAAACGGGTTACACTCCTCAATTTCAACCTTGAAGTGGACTATCGAAAATCAAGAACTCCAAGTCAAGTATAGGGTTTCACGGCAAGTACATGGAGTTCGTATCATTTGGTATCAAGAGCTTAGGTTTCCATACAAGGTTACTTATCCTTATCTTTATTTTTTGTGTAATTTTGTTTCTCTTGTTGTTTTGGCTGCAAAAAGATCAAACAAAAAAAGAGAAGATCTTTGAAAAAGGCTTAAAAACGCATACAAAAAAAGAGAAGTAAAAGCCACGTTTAAAAATAAAAAAAAATAAAAAAAAAGAGGCCACCTTTGTTTCGGTAATATTCAATCACATACGTTTGTTTGCATCTTTTAAACAGTTCATTTGTGTCAGTTTTTTGCACCCTTGATTCATCTTAAGGGATTATTTGGTTGAGGAATTTGAAACTTCTTGTGACTTTCTTCAAAGAATTGAGAGTAAAGAGTGGAAAAAGGCGTGAGATTGTGAGCCTAGTAGAGGGGAAAAAAGCCATAATTTGAGTGATACACGAGGGGAGTGAACACCAAAAGAGTGTAAACACGTAAGGGAGAGATTGAAACTGAAAGTGAGGGCCATGAAGTAGACCATGATTCACAGGATGAGGAGAGTGATGTTGAGCATGGGGTTGTAGGGCAAAGTTTGGTGATCCTTAGGGCTTTACACTTGCAAACCCTAGAGGACAAGGATGAACAGCAACGAGAGAACATCTTTTACACTCGGTGTCATGTTAGGGAACGAGTGTGGATTGATCATTGATGGAGGGAGTTGTGTTAATGTTGCTAGCAAATTGTTGGTAGAGAGGCTCGGACTCAAAACCTTGAAGCATCCGAAACCCTACAAGTTCCAATGGCTCAATGAACTTGGTGAGTTGAAGGTAACAAAACAAGTTCTCATTTCCTTTTCCATTGGTAAATACACGGATGAAGTACTTTGTGATGTGGTACCTATGCATGCCAGACATATTTTGCTTGGGAGGCCGTGGCAATTTGATAGGAGGACATTGCATGATGGATACAAAAACAGGTATAGTTTTACCAAAGACGGCCGAAACATCATTTTGGCACCTCTACCACGCAATCAAGTGTACAAAGAACAATGCCAATTGAAAGAGTCTATTTCAGCCTCTTCTAAACGAAATGATTGTAATAGTGAATGTGAAAAAGAAAGAGAAAAAAAAGTAGTTGAAAAGAAAGAATGTGAGAAGGGAGGAAAAAAAGAAGTTGAAAAGAAAGAAAGTGAAAAGGGAGGAAAAAAAGAAATTGAAAAGAAAGAAAAGAAGAAAATGAGTTTCCTCACAAAAGAAAAAGAAATTGAGAGTGTTTTTAAAAAAGAAAAGTTGGTGATGATAATGATGTATAAGAAGACCTTCTTATCTTCTAAGAACAAACCTCCCCTACCTAGTATTGGTTCCTCTCTTTTACAGGAGTTCAAAGATGTGTTTCCGGAGGAGATTTCACCCGGATTGCCTCTAATTCGTGGGATAGAGCACCAAATTGACCTAATTCCAGGGGCTGCAATTCCAAATCGACCAGCTTATAGAAGCACCCCTCCAGAAGGTAAGAAACTCCAAAAGCAAGTCGAGGAATTGCTTGGGAAAGGGTACGTACATGAGAGCATGAGTCCATGTGTTGTTCCGGTTCTTTTGGTGCCTAAAAAGGATGGTACTTGGCGAATGTGCGTGGATTGTAGGGTTGTCAACAAGATCACGGTAAAGTATCGTTGTCCCATACCTCGCCTTGATGATATGATTGATGAATTACATGGTTCTACAATTTTCTCTAAGATTGATTTGAAAAGTGGATATCATCAAATACACATGCAAGAAGGTGATGAATGGAAAACAGCATTTAAAACAAGCATGGATTGTATGAATGGTTAGTAATGCCCTTCGGTTTAACTAATGCACCTAGTATATTCATGAGATTGATGAATCATGTGTTACGTGCTTATATTGGCAAGTTTGTACTCGTTTATTTTGATGATATATTAATTTACAGCCATAACTTGCATGAACATGTTGAGCATTTGAAAATGGTACTTGAGGTGCTAAGAAAAGAGAAATTGTATGCTAACCTCATGGATAGAATTGTGTTTCTTGGATTCGTTGTAAGTGCATGCGGTATCGAAGTAGATGAAGAGAAGGTGAAGGCAATTAAAGAGTGGCCTACACCTAAGTCCATTACGGAAGTTCGAAGCTTTCATGGCTTAGCCGGATTTTATAGGAGATTTGTGCCCAATTTCAGCACCATTGCAGCTCCTTTGACGGAAGTTATCAAGAAGAGTGTTGGATTCAAGTGGGGGGAAGCTCAAGAAAAGGTGTTTCAAACGTTGAAGTCAAAGCTAAGTTCAGCTCCTCTTTCACTTTTACCGAATTTCTCTAAAACCTTTGAAATCGAATATGATGCTTTCGGTATTGGTATAGGTGTCGTGCTTATGCAAGAAAGGAGGTCAATCGCTTACTTTAGTGAGAAATTAAATGGAGCAGCCTTGAACTATTCCACCTATGACAAGGAATTGTATGCTTTGGTTCGAGCCCTAGAAACATGGCAACACTATTTGTGGTCAAAAGAATTCATCATTCACTCGGATCATGAGTCCTTGAAGCACTTGAAGGGGCAAAGGAGCTTGAACCGGAGGCATGCTCGTTGGGTTGAGTTCATAGAGATGTTTCCTTATGTGATTCAATACAAAAAGGGTAAGGACAACGTTGTGGCAGATGCACTATCACGTAGGTACACTCTTCTCTCTACCCTTAGTACTAAATTCATGGGATTTGATCACATTAAGGAATTATATGTGAGTGATTCTGATTTTGCCGAAGTCTTTGCATCTTGTGAATTGAAACCTTGTGATAAATATTTTGTGCAAGAAGGCTATCTCTTTCGAGAAAACAAGTTTTGTATACCTAATTGTTCCTTACGTCAATTACTTGTGCGTGGGTCTCATGGGGGTGGTTTGATGGGGCATTTTGGTGTTTTGAAAACTTTGAACATGATTAAAGAACACTTCTTTTGGCCTTACATGAAACGAGATGTTGAAAGATTTTGTAACAAATGAATAACTTGTAGGAAGCCAAAATCACGAGTTAACCTCATGGTCTTTACACACCTTTGCCGGTTCCAAATCATCATTGGGTAGATTTATCTATGGATTTTGTGTTAGGAATGCCAAGAACACAAAATGGGAAGGATTCAATTTTTGTTGTTCTTGACCGTTTCTCTAAAATGGCACATTTTATCCCTTGTAATAAAACGGATGATGCAACAAATGTGGCAGGTTTATTCTTTAAAGAGGTGGTAAGACTTCATGGAATTCCAAAGTCTATTGTAAGTGACCGAGATGTGAAGTTCCTAAGTCATTTTTGGAGGGTTTTGTGGGGAAAATTGGGAACTAAGTTGTTGTTTTCAACCACTTGTCATCCTTAAACGGATGGACAAACGGAAGTTGTGAATAGAACCTTGGGAACTCTTTTAAGGGCTGTTTTTAAAACATATTCAAAGAATTCGGTCGAATGTATTCCATTTGTTGAATTTGTTTATAATCGTTCAATACATTCTTCTACTTCCTTTTCACCTTTTGAAGTTATGTATGGATTTAACCCTTTAACCCCTCTCGATTTACTTCCTTTGACTATGAATGAGCTTGTGAGTTTAGATGGAAAAAAGAAGGCTGAACGAGTGAAGAAAATACATGAAGATGCACAACTTCATATCCTCAAAAGAAACAATTAAGCTATGATCCATGCTAACAAGGGACGAAGGAAGGTTGTTTTCAAGAAAGGTGATTTAGTTTGGGTACATTTTAGGAAGGAGAGATTCAATAACCAGCGGAAGTCCAAGCTTGATCCAAGGGGAGATGGACCATTCAAAGTGTTGGAGAGGATTAATGATAATGCATACAAAGTTGATCTTCCGGGTAAGTATAGTGTAAGTGCAACTTTTAATGTGGCTGATTTAACTCCTTTTGACGCAGATTTTGATTCGAGGTCGAATCCTTTTCAAGAAGGGGAGGATGATGTGAATCATAAGACAACGCCACACTTTGATCCAAATGTTGATATGATCACAACTCAAGATGAACCAAGTTATATTGGACCTATCATACGGTCACGGTCCGAAAGAATGCAAGAGGAAGTTCAATCTCTTTTGATCCAAATAACTCAAGAAGAGCCCCAAGAAGACAAGTATTCAGCTGGATCCAATCCACCTTGTTTCAATGTCTTAGTGATCGAATTTTAAGCCCAAATTGTGTTAAGTTTATTGTAATTTGGCCCTGAATTATTATATTATACTTTGGGCCATCTTTTTATTTATTTTCCATACATTTAGATTAGGTTAAGCCCATTTTTATTCAGCCTACAAGGAAGGTGACGGGATTAGCTTGTCTCTTTGAATTCTGAATTGTCTCTTAGAATTCCCATGCATGCATCTTTATATTTCAGTCTTGTATTTTGTTTTTTCAGTCAACTCTTAATGAATTTGTGATTCAAGTGAGTTCAACTCTCTAGTTCTTGGCTGAACGTCATTAGCGTTTCAACCCTCCACCGGATAATATCATTTCCCGACTCATTATAATCGACGGGGTGCATTACTTTTCAAATCTGATAGTGTTTGGTTCCTTGCTCATTGTAGCAAACGGGTCACACTCCTCAATTTCAACCTTGAAGTGGACGATCGAAAATCAAGAACTCCAAGTATTGGTATAGGGTTTCACGGTAAGTACTTGGAGTTCGTATCATTTATGCTTTGTAAACGATGTGCTACGTTCATTATATGAAGTTCGTGGATCGTTTTGAATCGATATATGAAAGATATGAACACGAATGAATATAAAACCTTCATACATTGTATATACTTGAGTATATTGGGTGAATTACTTGATTTCATGACTTCATGACATTATTTTAATTCTTATATATCTCATATGATGCACATAAATGTCGTGCATCATATATGGTTCATTTGGAGTCTTGAGTCTCACGAGTCCATTACATTGTCCTTTGTATAATTTTCTCCAGGGCAAAGATGCCTGGTTCATAGGTTATCCTCAAGTCCTCTTGTCTTCTTGGTTTTGGTAAGGTGTAACAGGTGGGTTTCTCTTCTATTAGATAAAACAGACCCGATATATTCCAATGTGTATATTTCAAACCAAAGGTACTATATATATATATATATTGAGTAGTTTTCAAGGAGTCTAATAATTTGATTGTTAAAACCCCTTTTCTTTTATGAACACTTACCGATTGTTTTGGCGAGGACATGATTGATTGCACCGGCCCAGGGACTTGGTACATGTGGCTCTCTGGGGAGGCAAGGGCCGACGGTGATCCCGTGTGCTAGTCCCACATCGTAGCGGTGATACCGGCCCTCGCTAGGACTTTTAGCGGGGAATGGGAGCTAAGTGCCAATTGGGGAATTCATGTAACCCCATTGGTCAATGATTGGGTGGCCGGATCTTGCTAACCCGTCCACCACCCGGAGGAAGAAGGTGTAATTGTTAATGCATGAATGAATGATAAAGATTGAATGATCGAATGAATAAATGAAATGAATGTCACATGATCACTAATGAATGAATTAATGCACACACGAGGTGTAGGTTGGAGATTTTACCCCTCTCGCCGGGCTAACGTATTGACCGATGGAATAAATGGATTATGAAATTGAGTGTTGTAATCCCAAGCGTTGTTTTATTTTATTTTCACCCACTTGGGAAATTATTCCAAAACCTCGCGTGGGATTATAACTTGCTTGTGTGGGCGTTTAATTTTTGCAGTATTGTATTAATATGCCCCATTTTATACCCACCAGTCTCCTATAGATTGAACCCGGATTGTTTTCAGTTTTCTTGTAGGTTTGGAGTGCTAGGCGGGCAGTCAAGTCTGCTAAGTCTTTCGGTCAAGTCAGAGTCGCTTCATATGCATATTGTACCATGATTGTTTAAGATATGATGAATGTATGATTTGTATTGATTCTTACTACCGATCATGAATCTGTAATTGATGTTTTATGAATTACGTTTATGGTGAAATTTCGGGACTAGGTACCTATGTTAGTGGAACCCGTCTCTATGATTGATATAATCTTTGGAATATATGTCCCACTTCCGTAATTGCTTTTATCTTATTGAATTGTTCTATTTGGTTGCAAAAGTTTAGTTCCCGCCTAGCCTATGGAGTGAGTGGGTCCCCGTTCGCTGTGAGCTAGGTTCATGTATGGACTTTCCATTTCATGGGTGGATCAGGCTCATAGTGTGGGGGATGTGGCGCCTTTCAGTTGGGGTGCTACATTTTTTACCCCGGACTCTACCTACTTTTGCTATAAGGTGAGGTTTAAGATCTTTTGTTTTAGTTAATCGACCCATGGCTTAAATGTGATGATTTCTCACCCGCATGTGAATATTCTATATATTTATATATTAGATATGTTCCATATGATACGTTTATGATCTTGTCATACGATTAAATGTTTTGAACTATAATTATTTATGTGGTTCAATTTTTAGTTATTTTTTGTATCATTTTGTAATCAACTTGCACAAATTTAGTCATTATAGATAAGTTTTTACTTAAAATTTTAAGTAAGAAAAATATCTCCTATTATAAACGTGCATCTCCTTAAATATCATTAAATTGTTTGTTCTTTTTAATATTTTATTATTATTTTCGTTTAATAATTTTCTTTCCACATTCATTTTTACAATGTATTTTTTTTTTATTAGGTTATTTGAATGGGTTTATTAGATTCAATAATTATGTATTAGTTTGTATTTATCTATTCAAGTATATCTTATTATTATTTGATTATTTTTGAGTTATTTCTTATTATTTTTTAATTTAACTTACAATTGACGTGTTTAATTATTAGGGTCTTCTTTGAAAACTCCCCCTGAGTTGGAAAAATTCCTTTTTGTTCACCATTTTCAAAAAAGTTCCTCTGAACTCCCCAGATGAAAATCAAAAGTTTCGTTTACGCAGATCTGAGGAAAATATACCAGATCTGGTGATTTAGTTACGTGATTCTTGAATTTTTATACAACATTTCAAAAAAATAGGGAGTAAAGAGGAAGTTTGATTTTCATCTGGGGAGTTCAGAGGAACATTTTTGAAAATGGGGAGCAAATAGGAATTTGAGTTTCCATATGGGGATTTTTCGGGAATTCCCCGTTAATTATTTTAGACAAGTTTATACTTAAAATTTTATCTTTGTCATAGTAAGAAAATTCTGTTATTTAAACATACGATGACTAAATCACTAGGGGTGTGCTCTGAGCCAAGCTGGCTTATGAGCCGTACAAGCCGAGTTCAAGCTGGCTCGACTCGAGCTTGAATGATGTCAAGCTCGAGCCAAGCTTAATTGAGATCGGCTTGTATGTCAAGCCAAGCTCAAACCTATTTCTTTGAGGCTCGAGGCTTGCAAGCCGGCTCGCAAGCTAGTATGTATATATTTATATTATATACATATATTAATATGCATAATGTATTTTATATAATGTTTAATAATTTATATATATAAATATGCAGTAAATTAATCTACATTTACATGATCTAGTAATACTAAATATATGATAAATTATATATTTTTATCTACTTATTTTGATAATAAATATGATTTAATAATATTGCAATTCAATAATTACAACAACATATCATTCTATACAATACTACTAACATATACCATAATAACTAATTAATAACATAAGTATATGTTTTAATAAAATATTAATTATTAATTTTTATTGTGTAATTACATAATTTATAGTTTATTATAATATAATTAATAATACTCATACACAATCTGAAATATCAAGTATATATTAATGATTATAATTTATTAATAATGATATAAAACTTAAAAATATTAATATACTATATATATTATATATTTTAATATCTTTGTTATTGTGACGCCCCGTCCGATAAATCGTACAGGTATGCGTCACGAGAGAGTTTACGTTACGCACTTATGTGATTTAATTCTCTTTTTATGTGTTTAATTCCAACTTTGATTGAAAATGTGACTTAATTGACTAAAACCCAAAATGGATTTATATGATTTCTTGCATGACAACATAAGAATGGAACTTGGATGAATTTAAATTAATTTTCGGAGTTGGATTTAAATAGGACTTGGACCTATTTGTGTGTTTTGGGCCTAACTCAAGTTAGGTGAGTTTGGGTCGTTCGAGATCAATATGAGCTGGGGAATTCGAATTCGAATTCTGACACCACCATTGGACTTGATTCAGTAATTCGGATCCAATGGAATTTACTTTATATTTTTCGGAAACCGTTTAAACCTTGAACCTTTTAATTTTAACCTATTGGGCCGAAAGTCATTCATTTGAGCCCAAATCCTAATAAAGCCTCTAGCCTCATTTTATATCTTGAAACCCTAACCTAGATCCCCTTTCTCATTTCACTTCAAACTTCAAAATAGCCACATTGCGACAACCATGGAGAAGCTTCAAAGAGGATGAAGACTTAAGCCATTTCACACTTTCAAGAGCTCATATCTCACTCGTTTCTTCATCATTTCAAGAGCCAAGGTAAGCTACGGATTTCCCTTGATGTGTATTTTATTTCTATCAATGAATCTTAGCATGAAATTGAATGTATAAACTTGTATGAGGAAGTCTTGTGAAAATGGTGATTTATGACCAACTTGAAGAATATAGCTCTAATGGTGAATCCTTGAGTTCTTGAGCATGAATATATGTTTCTCCATGTTGAATATATGCTATAGTTGTTGATGGTATGATAGCGAGTGAGCTTGGATGCATCTTGTCATGGTTGAAGCTTGATTTTCATGAAAATGGGTGTTTGAGAAATTGGGGAAAAACCTTCCTAAACTTGAATTAATTAATGTTTTGATGCTAAGCATGATTTATATGATGTTATACTTGAATTTCGTGATGTTTTATGGTAGATTTCGTGTTGATTTGTTGATTTTTGGTGTTCCCCTTCTTCTTCCCGAAACTGTCAAGCTTCTGCTCCAGATCTGTGGCCGGAACGGCCGTTCCCATTTATGCTTTAACTTTGGAACGGCCCTTCCGGGCTAGGGTTAAGTTTTGGCGGCCGAACATGGGAACGACCGTTCCCATGTGTGCTTGGACTGGGAACGGCCGTTCCCAGTCTCGCTTGGCCTTGGCGTGGGAAGGATCGTTCCCATGCTATGTTGTACATGGGAATGGCCGTTCCCATGCGTCTGTGACCCTTTTAACTTGCTTTTTCGTGCGTATTTGATTCGTTTGAGTTGCTACTTGACTTGTATGCTCCGATATGACTTGGAATGCAATCTCTGAACCTTTATACTTCATTACTTGCATGATTTACTTGAATATTGGAATTATCCCTTGTGACCAACTTGATAAACATCATTCCATTTCGCATGTCATTCATACTTGGTACTCCGTGCGTCTTACTTGGTTCATGTAGAGTCTAAGTTTGGGCTTTTTTATGTCTTATTACGGAGTTTGGTGGTGCCGGTGAGCCCGAGGTTTAGAGTGTTTGGCCCTTCACACTCTCAGACTCCACTACTACGAGGTGAGGTTTAGGATTTTGTATAGTTATGCGACCTATGGCCTTTACATGCTGATTTCTACCCTTGCATGCGAGTATACCCTACTATAGATACGTATGTGTTGGATATGATATGTTTATGCCCCTTTGCGTGCGTCCTGCATGGGTGGGAGCCTTCGTGGCTTAAATTCCACCGCGTGGGGATGTATAAAAAATGAGTTTTTGAGGCATATGTAAGCCATTTTGGAAAAATCAGTTGTGTTATGATTTTGTAGCGAGTTGGCCATGAAATATTGGCATCTGTATGTATGTATGTATGTGGATCCGAGGAGCTATGGGTAAGGAGCCCCCGGGACGGTTAGGGCCGTCGGGGATATACCTGTACGTAGTTCCATTTGAGATATCATTGCGCGACTCAGGGAGATAGGGGAGGCGTGGTATCTTGGGCCTTCGGCTAAGGCCAGGGAGGGCACTCGTGGGTTCGCTACCCCTTGTGAGTCTTTCTATTATAGATGGTTAGGGCCAACGCGTAGCTCTTCCATCATTGGAGTAGAGGATGGATTGATTTTGCTTTATGTCCTGAGGAGTAAAGGTTGGAAGCTCGTTCTCGCCGAGCATTTGATTTGTTATGTATGGAATCATGAATCAGGATAGAGTCTTCATGAAAAATGCTTTCTAAACTTATATCTATATCTATTTGGGTTATTTCAAAATGTTTTGGTATGCAACACCTATCCTCGGTTCATGAGTCCATCCTTTTATTCTGTGTTGTGCTCTTTATATATATATACTGTGGGTGTGCGTTAGCCCCCTCAGTCAGTCAGTTAACTGACACCTCATTTTATCTTTTAGTTTGTAGGATTTCTTTTTGGCTTGAGCTAGGCGGAAGTGAGTCTTCGGAGTCACACTTGTCAGTCTAGTTGGTGTTAGGATGCATTTGTCGCATACTTTACTTATGTTATGTATTTATGTTTCACACTTGAAGGTTATGTTATATGCTCTACTTTCACTTAAACCCGTGTGGGGTTAGTATTCTAGTACTTGGCTGCTGTTAGATACTTTGCTATTACTTATGTTGGATTATTATGTTACGATGATATGAGATTCGGGACTAGGTATTTATGCTAGTTGAACTCGTCACCTGCTTTGCATATTTTGTTTTAAATGCTTCCGCTATCTATTGTTGTTGGTTTTAATTGCTTCCGCACTCTGAGTTTGTCAAGTTAGATCCGTCTAGCCTAGTGTGTGAGTTGGTCTCCCGTTCGTTATGATTCGGATTCGGGCATGGACTTCCTATTTCATGACCGAGTCTGAGTCCTAGTGCGGGGGATGTGGTATCCTCCGTCTGGGGTGCTACAGTTATTGTTTAATATTATTATTGAATGAGAGTTAAAAAATATCCAACAAAAATCTATTGGCTCATCGAGTCGAATCGAGCTCGGCTCGATTTTTGGGCAAGCCAAGCTCAAGCCCTCAAAATATAAGCTTGACAATCTCAAGCTCAATCTCAAGCCATGCAAATAATTTTCAAACTCATGCACATAGAGCCCGTCACTTCCTTCATGGGCTTCGAGAGGATATTCAGAGAGCTCTTTAGGCTGTCAATGTTAGCACTTGGGATAAGGCTAGTAAGAGCGCTATTCAGGTCGATGCTCAGAGACAGAGGTTGAGGCCCCCATCCTTCTCTTTGGGCCATGGTTCGGGTTCTGAATCGGCCAAGAAGCCCGCTACTCATGTTTCTACCACTTCTACACCAGCTTTCTGTCAGCAGGGTTCCATTAACAAGAAGACCCGACACGTTGCTCCTACAGTGCCACCAGTTTTACCGGCCCCAGCTCAGGCCCTGCCCTCACTGTCAGTGTAACGCCCTAACTTTTCAAAGTTGTTCAGGTATGAATTATGTGATAATTACGTGCGTATTTAATTTATTTTAATTAAGTTATTTCAATTCTTTATTTCATATTATATTAATTGGTGAATTATTTAATTATTTGAAAATATTTGAATTTGAATTTATATGAATTTCGAACTATTTGCGCTTGAATAATTTGTTTGCTTGTCGTTTCTAAGTGAAATGAATTCAAAATTTCGTGCAAATTTAATATGTTGGATTTATATGTGTTATGAATATGGTTATATGTTCGTTTTATGTTTTCGGATTGGTTTGGGTGAGTTTTGGATTTTATTTTGATTGTGGAATCCAAAACGGGGCTAACGAGCAATTAGCGCACCATTGGTTCCTTATGTGATAACTTGAGCTAGGAAACTCGGATTCGAGTTTTGTCAACTTCGTTGAATTTGTATCAAAAATTCCAGTTTGATGATCTTAGCCCTATATTTTTCCAAATTTATTTGAACCTTCGAAATCCAACCAAAACAAGCGACGGAAGACAAAACAGCCACCTTTTACTAAATGAGCCATAACTCCTTCACCTCTTGACCAAATTAACCATGGTTTGAGCCTATGGAACCCTAACTCAACCACCTAATCAGCCATACCCTCCCTTAACCGAAACAAAGTCTCTCACGTAGAGTAATTCAGCCATTTCTCCCCTGCATTCCAGTTTTCCGCAGCTCAAGCCAACCCTTGGACATTCAAGCTCAAATCTCTTCCAAACCTCCATTAATCCACAAGGTAAGCTTAGGGTTGTATTATGCATTCAATATGAGTCATTTTAATCCATTCATCCCTAATTTTGATCATGGTTTCATGGATATATGGCTGCCTTGAAGAGATATTTAGGTTATGGGCTCTTAGGTTGATCTCTTTCAATTCTTGATGAATTTGATTGATTCCAAGCATGATTATGATTGCCTTGACCTCTTCTTTGCACTTATGGAGATGTATTAGTTGGTAGTTGAGGCATTTATGAGTTTTCATTAAGGGAACTTTGAGGTTATAGCATGAATTGATCACCTTTGCCTCCATGCCACGTTTCAATGCTTTGGGAGCATGTTTGTATATTGCTTTAGGGTTGTTTTCTTGCACTTTTGTGTTCTTAACATACCTGATCTTGTTGGAGAAGGATTGGCTTGGCCTTGCTCTGTTTCTCATTGTTTTTTTTGGCCGCTCGAACTATATCCACGGCCGTGGATTTCTCTTCACACCAAATCCACGCCCGTGGATATGGAGGCCGAACTGGGGTATTTTTTAGACTGAGATTCACGGCAGTGGATCTCCTCTTTGTAAAAATCCACGGTCATGGGTCTGAGGTACGGTCATACCTTGGCCTCGTACTTGTTTTCTTGCTTGTTTTGCTCGATTCCTTCCCCGTTTGTGACCCTAGTGTGATATGTACTTATTTATATGTATAATGTGTCATGAGTTTTCGTTGAATATAATCCAAGGTATGCTTCAACGTGTCTTCTTTTATCATAATATGTACATGCATAGACTTTACTCTTATATTTGAACCCTAGTTGCTATGTACGTCTTGTTTTATGACTTGTATGATAAGTACACTTACTATGCTACGTGTTATGGTCTTTATTTGAATTCCTTGGATTGATATGATATGATATATGTAAGCTATGAACTTGATTGGATTCGAATACCTCTTGGAATGAATATAATGATCGTTTATATGTCTTTAACCTATTAATAGTGCACATGAACGTGTTCATTACATCATATACTCTTTTATGCCATCATATCATAATCATTTCATTGTCGAGCGTCTTAATTGGTCATTTTGAGTCTCACTTCACCTTTCTTGCACAGATTTTGATCCCGTTGGAGAAGAGGCCGGTCAGTGAGGCTTTTGTGTCTTCTTTTGTCGGTTCAAGGTGGGTTTTTCTTCTAATAGTTAAAGCAACCTTATATACCCTCACTGTCCAAAGTTTTAAGCCAAAATTATATTATATGTATATCGAGTCGTTACGATTAAATGATTTCAAATGTAAGCCTTCTTTTATGTTTGAACCCTACCTTATGATTTTGGCGAGATTATGTTATGTTCACGGGCCCCGAGACTTAGTGCATGTGGCGATCCGGGGAGGCAAGGGCCGACGGTGATCCCATACACTAGTTCCAACCAAATTTACGATGAAACGGACCTCGTTAGGAGTTTTGACGAGGAAATGCTAGTCGGGCTTTTGAGGATTCATATACCTCACTAGCCATTATGTATGAGGTGGTTGGGTCTTGCTAACCCTTCCACCACCCGGAGGAAGAAAGTGTATATGTATGATTATGATCATTTATGTATGTGCACGAAAGATATGTATGAAAATCAATAATTATGATATGATTACACGAGGAGAAGGTTGGAGATTATGCATGCTCACTCGCCGAGCTTATAACCTTATGGCTAATTATGAATGAATATGACCGTTGTAAACCTCGTAGATGTCTTTCTTTGTCTTACCCACTTGGGAAATCTTTTAAAACTTCTTACGGGTTTATAGCTTGCATGTATATGTTAAATTATGCGATATTTATATACTATGCCTTTTTTATACCCACCAGTCCCTTTTGGACTGAACTCGGTTTGTTTCAATTGTTTTGTGCAGGTTAAGGAGCTAGGCGGGAATACGAGTCTATAGGTCTTGCATTTGCTTCTAGCTCTTGTAGTGGTCGTTTCACTTGCATATTTTTGGTATATGATTTTGTATTCGAATATGTTTGGAGCGTATATGTTTTGGGCAATGTTGGCGTGTAGATATTGTATATGAACTCCATTTTGGAGCTTAAGGGCTCATGGTATATATGATCGTTATTGTTTCCTCTTTATTAACATTTTGGTCTAATTTGTGGTTTAAGGGTTAGTCCCGCCTAGCTTAGAGGTGTGTGTGTGTGTGCCCACGTTCGCCGTAACTTAGCTCGTGTGTGGATTACCTATTTCATATGCGGGTCGGGTCGGGTCTCGGTGCAGGGGATGTGGCACCTTGCGCTCGGGTGTTACTTCCTTAAGTGGTATCAGAGCCTCGGGTTGCAAAACCCGGGCTCTCGTGTCGTGTGAGTCAGTCTAGGTCGTTCGGCTTTAGGAACAACTTGACAATGTGATTGCATATGCATTCCTTATCTGTTTATGTGTCTTAATTTTTGAATTTTGATTGAATTAATTGCACTCTCATGCATAGACTAAAGATAGCATGCATTTCAGTGTTTCTTTGACATAATGCCTCCACGTAGACATCGTGAGAGATCACCGGGGCGACGCCGGCACCGTGATCGATCTCCTACACCACAAGAACAACAACCACAACCACCTCCAATGAACATGGAAAATTTCATGGAAGCTGTTTTCAATTATGTCGAGCATAGGAGAGCTCAAGCTCCCCCACCACAACCCGTTGAGCAACCGGCTCCACCGAACAATCATAGGGATCCTCATGGAGTATTTCTGAGCTACAATCCGCCTCAGTTTTCCGGGTCTATTGATGATGAGGTGTCGGAGGGTTGGTTAACAAGATTAGAAAGGATATTTGAAGTTCGACAATTCACTACTCAAGAGAAGGCCCAATTCGCTATATTTCAACTGGATGACGGGGCTTATGATTGGTGGGAAAGAACAAGGGAAAAGCTTGAAGTGGATGGTGAAGAAGTGACATGGGAGGTTTTCAAATGGGAATTTCGAGAGTGCTTTGTAGGTTGTTAGAGAGCGAAAGGAGCAGGAATTCATGGATCTCAAGCAAGGGAATCGAACAGTGGCTCAATATCTTGCAGCTTTTAACAGACTTGGAAAGTATGCTCCTCACATTACCCGGGATGAGAAGAGGAAGGCCAAGAAATTTATTGCAGGTTTGAGACAGGATTTGAGGCATGGACACACCGGCCATAATTTTGAGTCCTTCGCAAAGGGCTCTAGTTCAAGAAGAGGAGTAGAAGAAGATAGACTCAGTTTTTAGAGCACCCATGGGACGAGGTTCTAGAACAAGTTCAGGGAAGAGACCTATGGTTCACGCTACTCCTCCACCCAAGGGTCCTTTCAAGAGACCACGAATGGGAGGACAAGCTTCCCAAGCTCCAAAGGCTTTACCCGTGACATCTTCGGATCGACAAATTCCAAGTGAAGCACGATTATCCAAGCCACCATGCACATATTGTGGAGGGCCAACACACAACTATCACAAATGCTGGAAGAGGTTGGGTTTATGCCTAATATGTGGAAAAGCTGATCATATGGCGGATACATGTCCCGACAAGAATCCGGGATTTCAAAAGGGGGTTCAGAGGCCCATGGTTCAGGCACGTGCTTATGCCCTTGAGGGCGAGGAGCAGGATGTGGAGGTGGATCCGACAGCCGTGGTGGAAGGTACTATATGCATTCACACCACGAACATTCATGCATTATTTGATCCGGGTGCTACTCATTCTTTCATATCTCGTGATCTATGTGCTTCTATGTGCCTACCTGTTACTTGTGCAAATTCGTGTTATTTTGTGAGTTCTCCTCTTGGAGGAAATTTGTAGACGGATCAAGTGGTTAGGGGTTGTTCAGTTTTGATAGAAGGGAAAGATTATCCGGCCGATTTCATAGTCATGTCGATGAAGAGATATGGGGTAATCTTCGGTATGGATTGATTATATCGGCACCGGGCCAAAGTTGATTGTTTCAAGAAGAAGATTAAGTTGGGGGAAGAGTTGATTGGAGAAGTGGGATCGAGGAGAATACCGCTTTTATCTTTTATGGAAGCTCATAAGCTGATGAGAGAAGGGGCTATGGGATTCGTCACATATCTTCTCAATAAGCCAAAGGATCAAATTAAATTTGAGGAGACCACCGTGGTTAAGGATTTCCCTGATGTGTTTCCGGAGAATTTAGGTTCCTTACCACCGGATTGTGAGATTGAATTTGTTATTGATTTATATCCGGGATCAGAACCGTACTCTAAGACTCCTTACAGAATGGCTCCGGCAGAGTTGAAGGAATTGAAGATTCAACTTGAAGAATTACTTAAGATTGGATGCATTCGGCCGAGTTCATCTCCGTGGGGTACTCCGGTTCTCTTTGTTAAAAAGAAAGATGGAACGTTGAGGATGTGTATAGATTACCGGGAGCTTAATCGGCGGACTATCAAGAATAAGTATCCTGTAACGCCCCTACCCGTACCAGAACAAGAGGAGAGCGGCGTCTCAACCCCCGCACTGAAGCACCTCTCAAGTAATGGTGTGAGCCATCACTCAAGAAATACTCCAGCGAACGGCTGTCTATCAGAACTATACATGTACAACGATGTGGCTATGCAGCGGAAAATCAGAGTATTTTAAAACTTTTCAAAACATGTGCGTGATGGCATGTAACAAGCAAGAACATATTGATCGTGTAAGAGAGACTCGGCATATCAGAACATATAACAGATTCACATATAAGTACCGATACAGCAGAGTTCAAAATATCGGTAACAGAGTAGCAGAAAGAGTATAACAAAGATACTCAAGTATTCAGAAACATATACAGAGGTATAAAGTGATGCAGCCATAAAACATATGCAGGACGCAAAAGAGGAAGTAATACTAAGTCCTGACTGAAACAAAAATGACAATCTAGAGCTTCAAGATACCTCTAGACTGCGGCTGCAAGACCTGAAACCACGAGGCAAGAAAACGGGAGAGGTATTAGTCAAAAGGACTAAGTGAGGGAATACTTTAAAGAAAGTACTGAATGATAAAGAACTTGAAGTAAAGTTCGAAACTGTTAAATGCAATGCTTTAAAGAAGAACTTGAAACAAGTTCGATTGATAAAACTCTTTGAATGCGATGCTGTAAAAGAATGCACGTTATAAAACATTTTCATGAATGCTATCACACGCGCACACATATGCTGTTGATGGTTCATAGTTCTTTCATAAAACGGGATAAGGGTAAAGTGAACTTTTCCAGATATGAACCATCCTTTATGAAACAGAATTTTGCCCGCAAGCTAGGCTCCTCCATCCTTACTCCAGAAAACATGATTTGGTAGAGTATCGGACCAGGATCAACGATAATTCCACGTTTAGTAGAGTATCGGACCAAGATCAACAATAACCCCACATATAGTAGAGCATCGGACCAAGGTCAACAACAACTCCGCACATAGTAGACTATCGGACCAACGTCAACAACAACTCTTACCAACGCATACAAACATGCACCATCCTCCACCGGTTGTCACTTCGGGTAGCTAGCCCTAGGCGACCTGTAAACATGTAATGGGAACAGATTTGTTGTCCGTTCCCAGACAGATTGTCCTGACTTAACAAACCTCCTGTTAAAAGTCGGTGTCAATTATCTAAGTGTGGCGGCCGGTATTGGTGATGTCGTTGGCGCTCACCTCCCGAGCATCACCTCCACACATAACCGCCGGGCCCAAACTGTAAACTGTATGCTTGCATTTAAGATTAGCAGTGACCAGAGTATCACTCCAGTATGCTAACTATAACATGTGAAACTGTAACTGTAACATATGATGCTGTTTGTAAAACATATGATTCTGTCTGAAAACATGTGAAACTGTCTGTAAACTGTACTTTGAAAACATATGCAAAACATGTAACTGTCTTTGAACAAGAATGCAGAACTTTGGAAAACATGTACTGTAGATCAAGGTATACTATTAAAGTATGAATGATCCTTTCAAGAGAACGTCCCGATAAAAGGGATAGTTCAAAACAAGGTTTAGCTTTGAATTTCAAAACATATGATACGATAGTATAATCGTGGTTCCAGTTGGAAAACATTTATAACTTCACCTCACCTAATCGTACCAAAAGGTAGGTAGACAGATTAAGCGGTGCCCTGGGGATCCCAGTGCTCAACTTTAACTCCTGTAGGTGGTGTACTAGAGTGAGCTTAACAACTAAGACCCACTACTAACCAAGATGCATATGAAATACATGAAACAATGAACAAGGAACATGTAACACAAGAGAGTAATACCATTTAAGGTATTCAAGAAAAGTAACACACAAAGGAATACGTCAAAGTGAGTTACTCTCAACGTGAGACTATGATCTTACTATAACCGAGTAAGCTTTAGTCAAATTATGAATCCTATCGCAAACCTTAGGTTAAGAAACAAGTCCACGAAAGAAAACACATTTTGAAAACACATTTTAGACCCTGGATATGGAAACCCTAGGTGCAAATGTCTATTAAGAAAACACAAGTTTTAATTCATTTTTACTATTCAAAAGCACTATTCAAAAGTACTATTCCAGATTACTATTCACATGTCGGGTCAAAGGGTCGGGTCAAACCCTTACTATACACACACCCACACACACACGGTACATACACACACCATGCACGAACACACACACACACGGCATGCACACACACACACACCCTAATCAAATTATGATCTTGATTATAACCTATAGTTACAAGTTCATGTTAATATAATCAAGTGTGATCTAGGTTAAAGGTATAACCTATAGTTAAGAGATCCAATTAAGGCATAAGATCAAGTTATGAAACACTAATCTATCTTAGGTTATAACATGTGACACCATTAAAGTGTATAACATAATCAAGGCACTAATCCATTAATCCAAATCATATCATAAGCTCAATTCATAATTCAAGAGTCATATAACAATGTGACAACATGTCACAACATATATCATATCATATCATATCATATATCATAAACCTTTGGGCATGTAACATGTAACAATTTAATTCAATACCAACATGTAACAAGTTGTGACATAATTAATTGTAAATCACTATTCCATTAGCAAGCATGCATGAACATAATTTAAATTCCATAATCATGCATCAATTCTCATAATATAACAATCATATCACATGATCATAGCATATACTAGAGCAATTCATAACATATTCAAGCATATACTAAACAATTAAAACATATAAACAACAATCAAAACATATCATGAAAACTATATAATAAATGCATAAAATAAAATCCTATATGGCTTAGGGAAGACCCTAAGACCCAACCTAAACATAATATAAACATACCATAACATAAAAACATAAACTAAACTAACATAACATAAAAACAAAACAAACTAACCTAGCTACAAAAGGGGGGTACCGACGGCAAGAGGGGGAGGAGAGGGAGAGAAAGGGTGTTGTTAACACAACTTTGAGCAAGGAATGAAATGCCATGAACCCTCTATTTATAGTTGAAGAGAAGCCCCTCACCTTGGAAATAAAATGTGGAGAAGGGTAGGAGAGCAAAAATGGAATAACTTCTCTTGGAAGCTTTAGGCATGTTGAAGCTAAAATGGGGCTGCTGGGGGTATTTCTATAATTTCGTCCCCCAAGACTCAAGGATAAGTGGCTGGAAGTATAACCATTCCGACGGCAAGAAAATTAGCTTCGAAACGCATATTCATTCATCGAAATCGGATTTACCGTTTGAAAGATACATTAGTTTTAGTGAATAAAAGTTTTGAGCTCGAAACTCGACATGAGTGAAAAACGACTTTCTAGAATGATTTTCAAGTCCGGATTGCTTCCAAAATTCAAGAAATAAACCGAGAAGCGTTTTGAGTCCAAAATCGACTATAAAACGTTTTACCGTTAAAAAGTTGAAAACGTAGAGTGAATAGTGAATTCTCACGTACGAACGTACGCTTCAAAATTTCAAGCTAGGGTTTGAATCAAGAGTTGTAAAACATCTCAAAAATCTGGAAATAGCTCAAGTAGTGCAAATCCGAAGAGAAAACATTCTCCGAATGAAAACCGTTCGTAAAAGGAATAGTAAACTAGGGTTTTCAAAAACGTTTTCAATAAAACAAAGTTCCGGAATGGATTTCCAAGCCAAGAATGATTTCAAAAGACTCGTCTCGACTCAAGGATCGATTCGACTGTAACTTGGGTTGAAAAAGGTATCAGAATCAAAAGCTCATTTTCTGATGAATAGTAACTTTGGTCGGTAAGTTCCAAAAATACCCTTATGGCTCAAGAAAGACTTTCTGAGTTCGGGAAACAAGTTCGAATGATTGGGAAACATGTATGATGAACCTCTAGGGTTCGAGTAGCAATATGAACAAGGTAGGCTCGGGTTATGAATAGTAAACTATATCAAAGGTCAAGAATTCCCCCTTAAAGCATGTCAGAACATATACGAGCACAAAGTTCATGTAAGAATGCAATGCATGATGATTCAGAAAGTTGGATCACGGTCTATAAACGCTTTACCACTGCCTTAACTTACTGTTTTCATCCAGGCCCTGTTTTGGGCTGTTACAATCACCCCTCCTTAAAGAGAATCTGTCCTCAGATTCTTCCGCTGTAACTGCAAACAACTCAGGGTGATGTTTCTGCATTTTCTCTTCTGTCTCCCAGGTTGCCTCTTCTGTCCCATGTCCCTTCCAAAGGACTTTAACTAAAGGAATTTTCCTATTCCTCAGCTCTTGAAACTTCCTGTCTAGAACCTTAGCGGGCTTCAAAACATAAGTCAGATCCGGTTCCAATGGTATCTTCTCTATTGGCACAACCTCTGTCTCATCCAAGAAACACTTGCGAAGCTGAGATACATGAAATACGTTGTGGATTCCTGTTAGACCTACAGGCAAATCCAATCTATAAGTAGTCGGTCCGACTCTCTCCAGTATCTCATACGGTCCAACATATCTCGGGTTTAACTTTCCACCTTTCCCAATTCGGGAAAATCCTTTTCTTGGCGATGCCTTCAGAAATACCTTTTCGCCCACTGCGAATTCCAAATCCCTTCTTCGTCGATCAGCATAACTCTTCTGCCTATCCTGGGCAGCTTTCATTCTCTGGCGAATGATCTGAATCTTTTCCGTCGCTTTTCTTATCCATTTTGCTGAATTCACTCTGATCTGTCCTTCCTCAGTACATCTTGCTTCATCCAAATCCCAATATAACGGGGATCTACATCTCCTTCCATACAGAGCTTCATACGGAGCAGCTTTAATAGAAGCTTGATAACTATTATTGTATGCAAACTCCACAAGAGGTAAACACTCTTTCCAACTTTCCTGGAAGTCCAAAGCGCAAGCTCTTAGCATATCTTCCAAGTATTTGATCATCCTTTCTGATTGTCCATCCGTCTGAGGATGCGCTGCAGTACTGAAGTTCTTCGTTCCCATCAAAGTCTGAATTTCTTTCCATGAGTGCGACGTGAATTTCGGATCTCTGTCCGACACTATACTGTTCGGAACTCCATGTAGTCTAACAATCTCTTGTTGATACAGCTTTGCCAACGTGCTGACCTTATCCGTCGTCTTAACTGGCAAAAAGTGTGCTGACTTTGTCAATCGATCAATGATCACCCAAATACTATCTTGTCCTCCTCTGACTTTGGGTAATCCAGTGACAAAATCCATCGTGATTTGCTCCCACTTCCAAGTCGGAATCGGTAATGGTTGCAACTTCCCACTCGGTTTCTGGTGCTCGGCTTTAACTTTCTGACAAGTTAAGCACTTCTTGACATGGTTGGCTATGTCTCTCTTCATTCCGTTCCACCAGAAATGCGTTTTAACATCTTGATACATCTTAGTACCTCCGGGATGTATCGTGTACTTAGTCTTATGCGCTTCGTCGAGAATCTCTTTCCTCAAAACAGTTGGTACGCATACTCGACCTTTGTACCTCACTATTCCATGTTCATCAACCTTGAACTTGGTCTCATCATCCTTCTCCTTAGATTCGAGACATTTCTTGATCCACTCATCGTTCTTCTGTGCTTCCAACACTTGTTCTTTCAAAGGTGATATCATTACAACATTCGCCACTCGAGCTTTAGTTATCACCTCCATTCTCTCTCTTTGAACAACCTCGGGGTTGGCAGAAATCTGTGCCAAACGAACTTTTCTGCTTAGTGCATCTGCTACAACATTCGCCTTTCCTGGATGGTATTGAATAATGCAATCGTAGTCCTCCAGAAATTCCATCCATCTCCTTTGTCACATATTCAACTCCTTCTGAGTGAATAGATATCGCAGGCTCTTATGATCAGTAAAGATCTCAAACGTAACTCCATACAGGTAATGTCTCCACTTTCCAAGAGCAAAAATTATCGCTGCTAACTCCAAATCATGTGTCGGGTAGTTGACTTCATGCGTTTTGAGTTTCCTTGATGCATACGCAATCACCTTTCCATTCTGCATCAAAACTCCTCCTAGTCCTTCTTTCGAAGCATCGGTGTAAACAGTGTAACCTTCTTTTCCTTCGGGTAACGCTAACACGGGTGCAGTTGTTAGCATCTCCTTCAACCTTTGAAAACTTTGCTCACACTTCTCCGTCCATTCAAACTTCCCTTCTTTCTTTGTCAACTTAGTGAGAGGTGTAGGTATCTTCGAGAAATCTTGGACAAACCTCCGGTAGTAACCAGCTAATCCCAGAAAACTCCTCACTTCTGAAGGATTCTTCGGTGACTTCCAATCCATAATCGTCTCGATCTTCGAGGGATCTACTTCGATTCCAGATCCTGATATGATGTGTCCGAGAAATGTAACTTCTCAAGCCAGAACTCACATTTACTGAACTTTGCATATAGCTTGTGATCCAGCAAAGTGCGTAACACGATTCGAAGATGTTCAGCATGTTCCTCCGGTGTCTTTGAAAATACCAAAATATCGTCGATGAAGATCACTACAAACTTGTCGAGAAACGGCTTGAATATACGGTGCATCATATCCATGAATGCAGCTGGTGCGTTCGTCAAACCAAACGGCATTACTACAAACTCATAATGTCCGTATCGGCTGTTGAAAGCAGTCTTCGGAATATCTGCTTCCCTGATCTTCAACTGATAATACCCTTGTCTAAGATCTAACTTGGAGTAGACCTTTGATCCTTGTAGTATGTCGAACAGCTCTTCGATATGAGGGAGAGGATACTTATTCTTGATTGTCATCCTGTTCAGCTCCCGATAGTCAATGCATAAACGCAATGATCCATCCTTCTTTTTAACGAAAAGCACAGGCGCTCCCCACGGCGACGTGCTCGATTGAACATATCCTGACTCAATCAACCCGTCCAATTGCTTTCTCGGTTCATCTAATTCAGCTGGAGCCATTCTATAAGGTGTCTTCGAGTACGGCTCAGCTCCTGATATCGTCTCGATCGTAAACTCCAACTCTCGGTCAGGGGGTAACGAATCTAAATGCTCAGGAAACACATCTAAGAATTCGTTCACCACTTCCACTTCTTCAATCTTAAGTTGATCTTTCGGTTTATTCAAAAGATAAGCCACAAATCCACTAGCTCCTTTCTGAATCAACTTCTTAGCTTCCATCGAAGAAATCACTAATAACTTCTCAACTTTCCCTTCTGATGTCCCACTTTCATCTTCTTCCAAGATGATCTCTTTCTTGTAACAATCCAACTTAGCTCGGTACTTAGACAACCAATCCATACCAAGTATAACATCGTATCTTGTCATCGGTAACTCAATCAGATTCGTCGGGTAACAACGGGTACCAATACATATAGGGCAGCGTTTATATACTTGATCCGTAACAAGGTAAGTTCCCAAAGGAGAACTCACTTCAAATTTATATGGCAAGTATTCAAGCGGAAACTGTAAATGCGCACATAATTTAGAAGCAACAAATGAATGCGTAGCGCCAGGGTCATACAAGACCTTAACTGGCGTGTTAAGAATGTGCACAATACCTTCCACAACAGACGAAGGATCAACCTCCTCCTTACCATCCAAAGCATAAGCTCTGCCTTTGACCACCGGTTTGTTCGTCGTACCCACCACTGCTTTTCCTTTATCCTGGACCCCAAATCTCCTGATCTTGTGCGGGCAACTATTCATCTGGTGCTCAGGGGAACCACACGCGAAACACTGTCCAGCTTTCTTGCGACAGTTCTCCTCAGTGTGTCCCGTTCAGCGACAATATCGACAAACAATTTCCTCTGGACCTGGCTGAGGTGCTCTCTGCTGTTGTGGCGCCTTCTGGTACTACTGTGGCGCTTTCTGCTTCTGTGCTTGCTGTTTCGGTGGAGCGTTCTGCTGCTGACGCTGTGGTGTTACCATTGGCCTCTTTCCAGTTCCTTGGGGAAAAGGTCCGGAAGGTCGCTTATTCCCTTGATAAAGCTTAGGGTTAGAAGGTCCTTGACGGGCAGTAGTTATCTTGATCTCCTTGTGTGCAGCTTCAACCCTTAGAGCCCTATCAACAGCCTGGTTGTAGGTCTCAATAACCAAAGAAGCAAGTACCAACCGAAGTTCGGGCTTCAGTCCATCAATAGACCTCTTCGTCTTGCGACGCTCATCATTCAGAATATGAGGCGCATACTTGATCAGCCTCACAAACCTAGCCTCATACTCCATCACATTCATAGTTCCCTGAACCAGACTCATAAACTCAGCCTCCCGTGCATCACGAGTCACTTGAGGCGTATACTTCTGCTGAAACTATCTGATAAACTCATCCCAACCTCCTTTAACGTTATTCTCAATCCATATATGCTGAACGTGCTTCCACCAATTGTATGCAGCTCCTTCCATAAGAAAAGTAGCATACCGAACTCGTTCACGATCCTCTGGGTAGATCTCCATAGCCTCGAAAATCTTCTCAAGACTGGTAATCCAATTCTCAGCCTTTATGTCGTTCGGTTCCCCATTGAACTTAGGTGGATTCATCCTCCGAAACTTCTCCAATGACCTTTCATTAGGAGGATTATCTCTCGGTGCACAAGCCCTCATAAACTGTCGTAGCACATCCCTTAATTCCGGAGTTCTTTCTCTTTCAGGGGGTGGCGTGACATCTCTTTGGGGTGGCAGTGGTGGTACACGATTCCGGGGTGCTCTTCTCGGTGGCATGTTGTTACTGAATTCACAAGCATTCAGATACATATATTCGATGCATGACATATAATGATTCACAGAATCCGTAACAACGTATTCACATTCTCACGTAGTCACACATAAGTATGAGAACAACACATTCCCATAACAACATGTCAGCAAAGATTCAAGATCTCCAAACATATCATATAATCAGAAACAATTGTCAGACAACATGTAAACGAGAACAGAAGCTCGGGTAACTTATCAACATATCAGAAACATATATACTTATCCCAAAACATGATCAACATGTAAAACGGGAACAGAACGTGTACTGTCATAACAACAAGAACTGTAACATGATCAGAAGTATGATCAACATATCCAGAAGCGTATCGACATATCAAGAATAATAGCATGCTAACAATAAATGAAATGGCATGATCCTATCAACGGTCCTAATGGTATCTTGAAGCAACTCTAAGACTCATGCAATGACAGTTATGGAAAGCAGTAAACAGATATTCAACATAAAGCCGAAAGTGTTATAACTGTGCAAGGTTTGGTAAAATTTACTACAGGCCACATGTTAACAGTATTAATTCAAAATGGGAAGGACCCGATACTATCGAGTTGACTCCCTTACAAGCCTTACCAATCCGTCCAACCCTGCTGAAAATAACCTACTAGGTACCAAGTCATTTGAACCGTCATCCGTGGTGCCAAAAGTCGGGGATCATCTACCAGAGCTATACATCCCCTCATCCAAAAGTCAGTCCTGAACTGTCCCGGCTATACGTCCGCCATCCATAGATAGATATATATGCATCAGTACTATATACAGAAATCTCCCATCAGCAATCAACCCTGATAACTGTGGTCCAAAGAACCCCTGGTGGTGTCATCAGAAATGGCAACGACCTCACCCTGTCCGTGTCCTGCTGGATCATCTCCGCCATCATCATCATCATCAGACCCTCCATCGTCTCCATCAGACTGATCCTGCATAGGCTCGGGCTCCTGAGAGGCCTGACTGACATCCTGACCCTCGACCTCCTCAACTGCCTGCTCATCGGATAAGTGATAGGTATCATACAGGCGAGCTCTCACGCGGGCACGGTAGTGCTGGTGACGCTCCATAGAGGTGTCGCGATCGATAGTCATCTGCATAAGATCTGCCTCCAGCTCAGCAATACGAGCAGCCCTCTGATCAGCAATATGAGTCATCTCTGCAGCATGCTCACGAGCGATGTCCCTATCAATCTGGTACTGCATCGACTGATCCTGATAGCGCAGAGACTCCAACCTGACCTCACGGGTCCTCTGATACTCCTGAAAGTAACCATCTCTCTCAGACTCGAGATAGTGCACAACTCTGTTAGGATAGGAATACCCAGGCCTGCCACTGTTCCTAGACCTACGCCAAGTGTAGAAACGAGTGCCTCCACGGCGAGAAACTGCCACAGTACGTGGGGCCTCAAACTGCTCGAAGAAAGCCTCATCCATCTGCTGATTAGGATCCTGGTGTGGCTGAACTGCCATAGCTATACAGAAGATACCACAGATATGAAATCCAGATAACAGAACCATGCAATCCCCAAATATCCTGTCTCGATGCAATATGAGAATGATCCTGGATGCAATGCGTGAACAATCCATGATGCAACATGAGAGCAATCTAGGTTAAGTCTCTTCTTACTTAACCCGATGCTCTGATACCACCTCAGGCTGTAACGCCCCCACCCGTACCAGAACAAGAGGAGAGCGGCGTCTCAACCCCCGCACTGAAGCACCTCTCAAGTAATGGTGTGAGCCATCACTCAAGAAATACTCCAGCGAACGGCTGTCTATCAGAACTATACATGTACAACGATGTGGCTATGCAGCGGAAAATCAGAGTATTTTAAAACTTTTCAAAACATGTGCGTGATGGCATGTAACAAGCATGAACATATTGATCGTGTAAGAGAGACTCGGCATATCAGAACATATAACAGATTCACATATAAGTACCGATACAGCAGAGTTCAAAATATCGGTAACAGAGTAGCAGAAAGAGTATAACAAAGATACTCAAGTATTCAGAAACATATACAGAGGTATAAAGTGATGCAGCCATAAAACATATGCAGGACGCAAAAGAGGAAGTAATACTAAGTCCTGACTGAAACAAAAATGACAATCTAGAGCTTCAAGATACCTCTAGACTGCGGCTGCAAGACCTGAAACCACGAGGCAAGAAAACGGGAGAGGTATTAGTCAAAAGGACTAAGTGAGGGAATACTTTAAAAAAAGTACTGAATGATAAAGAACTTGAAGTAAAGTTCGAAACTGTTAAATGCAATGCTTTAAAGAAGAACTTGAAACAAGTTCGATTGATAAAACTCTTTGAATGCGATGCTGTAAAAGAATGCACGTTATAAAACATTTTCATGAATGCTATCACACGCGCACACATATGTTGTTGATGGTTCATAGTTCTTTCATAAAACGGGATAAGGGTAAAGTGAACTTTTCCAGATATGAACCATCCTTTATGAAACAGAATTTTGCCCGCAAGCTAGGCTCCTCCATCCTTACTCCACAAAACATGATTTGGTAGAGTATCGGACCAGGATCAACGATAATTCCACGTTTAGTAGAGTATCGGACCAAGATCAACAATAACCCCACATATAGTAGAGCATCGGACCAAGGTCAACAACAACTCCGCACATAGTAGACTATCGGACCAACGTCAACAACAACTCTTACCAACGCATACAAACATGCACCATCCTCCACCGGTTGTCACTTCGGGTAGCTAGCCCTAGGCGACCTGTAAACATGTAATGGGAACAGATTTGTTGTCCGTTCCCAGACAGATTGTCCTGACTTAACAAACCTCCTGTTAAAAGTCGGTGTCAATTATCTAAGTGTGGCGGCCGGTATTGGTGATGTCGTTGGCGCTCACCTCCCGAGCATCACCTCCACACATAACCGCCGGGCCCAAACTGTAAACTGTATGCTTGCATTTAAGATTAGCAGTGACCAGAGTATCACTCCAGTATGCTAACTATAACATGTGAAACTGTAACTGTAACATATGATGCTGTTTGTAAAACATATGATTCTGTCTGAAAACATGTGAAACTGTCTGTAAACTGTACTTTGAAAACATATGCAAAACATGTAACTGTCTTTGAACAAGAATGCAGAACTTTGGAAAACATGTACTGTAGATCAAGGTATACTATTAAAGTATGAATGATCCTTTCAAGAGAACGTCCCGATAAAAGGGATAGTTCAAAACAAGGTTTAGCTTTGAATTTCAAAACATATGATACGATAGTATAATCGTGGTTCCAGTTGGAAAACATTTATAACTTCACCTCACCTAATCGTACCAAAAGGTAGGTAGACAGATTAAGCGGTGCCCTGGGGATCCCAGTGCTCAACTTTAACTCCTGTAGGTGGTGTACTAGAGTGAGCTTAACAACTAAGACCCACTACTAACCAAGATGCATATGAAATACATGAAACAATGAACAAGGAACATGTAACACAAGAGAGTAATACCATTTAAGGTATTCAAGAAAAGTAACACACAAAGGAATACGTCAAAGTGAGTTACTCTCAACGTGAGACTATGATCTTACTATAACCGAGTAAGCTTTAGTCAAATTATGAATCCTATCGCAAACCTAAGGTTAAGAAACAAGTCCACGAAAGAAAACACATTTTGAAAACACATTTTAGACCCTGGATATGGAAACCCTAGGTGCAAATGTCTATTAAGAAAACACAACTTTTAATTCATTTTTACTATTCAAAAGCACTATTCAAAAGTACTATTCCAGATTACTATTCACATGTCGGGTCAAAGGGTCGGGTCAAACCCTTACTATACACACACCCACACACACACGGTACATACACACACACGGCATGCACACACACACACACGGCATGCACACACACACACACCCTAATCAAATTATGATCTTGATTATAACCTATAGTTACAAGTTCATGTTAATATAATCAAGTGTGATCTAGGTTAAAGGTATAACCTATAGTTAAGAGATCCAATTAAGGCATAAGATCAAGTTATGAAACACTAATCTATCTTAGGTTATAACATGTGACACCATTAAAGTGTATAACATAATCAAGGCACTAATCCATTAATCCAAATCATATCATAAGCTCAATTCATAATTCAAGAGTCATATAACAATGTGACAACATGTCACAACATATATCATATCATATCATATCATATATCATAAACCTTTGGGCATGTAACATGTAACAATTTAATTCAATACCAACATGTAACAAGTTGTGACATAATTAATTGTAAATCACTATTCCATTAGCAAGCATGCATGAACATAATTTAAATTCCATAATCATGCATCAATTCTCATAATATAACAATCATATCACATGATCATAGCATATACTAGAGCAATTCATAACATATTCAAGCATATACTAAACAATTAAAACATATAAACAACAATCAAAACATATCATGAAAACTATATAATAAATGCATAAAATAAAATCCTATATGGCTTAGGGTGTTAGGAATAGTGCCCTAGAAAGCCGATTGTATATCCGCTTTGTACTTTTCCTTATTGTAATCACAGACAATCTTTGAATAAAATAACGAATTGAGGCAACACTTCTTTATATGCTCTTGTTTGGTATGCGTTTACTTTAGCTGTGCATGTATGAGAACTCCCCTAATCCTGATGACTTTAGGACTCTACCATTTAGGTGAAATGGTTCATGAAACGAGCCCTATATCACATGAGTCATGATTAGTAAAATACTCCAAGCCGATGAGTCCTACAGACAGTGGGAGTGTCAACCTGACTCCTCTAAGGCTTGCTTGTGGGATCACGCCCTTAAGAAGGACCACCTTGTTTCATGGAGGTGCAAAGTGTATAGTTGATACGTGCGTGATACATGAGGGTGCTTACTTTAATAAGTAAGTTCACTGAGGTGCCCCGTGTGAGAACATTCCTAAATAGGAAAGGAAGTTTCTATTTCAGGAAATGGAAACTTCCAGATTAGGAAATATCTCACGAGTCATTGATGTGATTAATTGATCCTTAGACTTGAGGTTCCTTGTCACTTTATGAGTTAACTCTGTAGTCTTAGGTATAAGCTTTAAAGGATGTCGCCTTAGACAACTGATTCAAGGCTTATGCTGGGGCTGCACAAGTGATTCATGAAAGTGAATGAGAATCAAGAAAGGACCTACACTTGCATTTGCAAGGTGATCTCTTATTGTGTAAGTCATTCATATGCCATATGGAGTCCTTGGCCAAGGCAGTAGATCAAGACATCAAGAAAAGTGTTTCTTGGATTGAGATCAAATGGATATGAAATGCACTTAGCTTTGAGACCGGATTATTAGGGTTCTGATTATTCCCTTGCCCTAGATCTTGGTTGAGAGATAGTAAGTAGGAGGATTGTATCTCACATGATTCAATGACTTAAAGGTTCTGTCGAATCCGAACATTCCAATTCAGCTAGGGGTTAAACACCTGTTGCTAGACTATGGTCGTTTAATCTGTGGACTGATTAATTAATTAGTGAATTAATTAATTAGGGTCACTGCTAATTGAATTGAGAACCTAGAGGGTCACACACAACAACTTGGTTACATGAGTTGAGGCTTGAAAATGATTAAACGAGTTAATCGGACCAAGAGGGTTCCACACGTGTGAATTCACACGTGTGGCTCACGTGAGTGACACGTGTCACTGTGACACGTGTCACACACGTGTATATATATATATATATATTAAATAATTAAATTAGTTAATTATTTAATAGACTTTGGTTTAATTTTGAATTAAAAAGAAAGTCTAATTTTGGAGAAAATAATCTAGTTAATTAATTACGAATTAATTAATTAGATAAAATTAAGTTATTTATTTTATAATAAATAAAGTATAAAATTATCCAAAAATAGTTTGGATATTTTTAAGCTCTCTTAAAAGTTGACTAGAATTAGAATTCAAAGTCAAAGTTGGAAAATACTTGATGATCAAGTAATAGGAGAGAGAGGAACCAAATCCTAGTCCAATAAGGACTAGGTTCGGCCGTCCCTCCCCTTTCCTATATATAGGGGAGCTCATGCTCCCCTTTAGAGCTAATTGACAATTCTTGGTTCATGTGTTGAAGACCTTCCTTTCTCCAAGATTATATTAAACCCTAGGTTAAGCCTAAACACTAACTAGAGAACTAGCATCCTTACTAGTTAGATTGTGATCAAGTTGGTGGACTTTCTCTAGAGACTTCAAGTTAGAAGTTTGAAGATTCGAGCTTTACCAAGGAGAGGGGATCAAGCCGCGAGAAGAGCGTTCTTGGGTGGCTTGAAACGCTTCAAGAAAGAATAAAAGAAAAGTAAGTTTTCTATCTTTACGAATTTGGTTACACGATTGCGAGTCCATGGTCCTTTTGTTGGGAAAATTTTTTAAATTTCGCTGCTTTCTGATTCTGTTTTCCAACAAGTGGTATCAGAGCCACCTCGTTAATCGTGTTTCTGATTCGTCTCAATTATTCTGAATTTGGTAGAAATTCTTAGGCTTAGATGCGAATTAGGTATTCTTGAGTTCTTTTAGAAAGCCTGAATTACGAAACTGTAATTTTTCTTGAATTTCTGAAACTGTTTTCTTAAATTTAGTTTCTTGAAAACCGTTTTGATAGAAATTAATTTAAATCGTATTTTTGAATTTTGGTTTTGAACTGAAACACGAAACACGAAAAACGCGTTACGAGAACGCGAGCCTAGGCGTGCTAGGGTGTCGCACGCCCAGGCCCGCGTGCCCGCCGCCATCGCCGCGCGCCTGTTCTAGGCGCTTCCGGACTCGCCCGGCAGCTCCTCCCGCAACCGCGCGGGAGCGTCCCGCACAACAGCCCCGCAACCGCGCGGGGCCTTCCGCCATCACCTCCCGCATCCGCGCGGGAGGGTGTCCGCGCAGCGCCGGCCTGATGGCCTGGGCGCCTGCGCGCGATACGCGCGAGAAGGCGCGCTCCAGGCGTGCGCAAGCTGGCAGCACTGCTGCTGGCATGTGCGCGTTGTGTGCGCGCGCTCGTGCGCGACGCGTGCGGGCGGCCTGGGCCGTTGGGCGGGCGTGGCGGGCACTCCAATCCGCGGCTGTCTCGTTTTTCGTGTTTAGTCCAATCCGATCCCGATTTAATTTTTCTTGAAAATTTTATTTATTAAATTTGAATTATTTTTGAAATAATTGTTTAAATTGGGATTTTGAAAATTTGAGCGATTTAAATTTTGAAAAATTACGATCTTTATTTTCTGAAAATATTGAAAGAATAAAATTATTAATTTTCAGAAATTAATTGGAATTTTATTAGTTTATTGTTTTTCGGGTTTTATTGAAAAGGCTCTTGAACAAGAATTGCATCTAAGTCGTGTTTTAAGCTATTAGAGCTTAAAGCGAGAATTTTAATTTATTGGTTAAATTTAAATTCTTGCAAAAGCATGTTAGGTGATCATGGGTTTAGATCTATGTATGGTTTTAATTTATGCAAATGAATGGTTTAAATTGGGGTTGGAGCCCTATAGTTGCGTTTTTTCAATTGAGGTTGGAGCCTCACTTATGTGCGTACTGTTATGTGATTTATTATGTGGCTTTCCATATTACTGTTTTTGAGGCCGGGGTATGCCCCGTGTAATTGTCTAAGGCCAATATGAAGATTGAGCCTTATTACTTTATGTCTTTTTCTTTTTATTGTAATTTGAGAGTAGAGATAGGTGGTGAGGTTTTATTTTCATTTTGGAGACAATGCACCCATGGAGTAAGATGGACCACATTCAAGGAACAAGGAGGCCATAAGTGAAGACCCCTCAAAATGTTAGGGAGGGGAATCTCAATTGTTAAATGTAATAGAGATAGGGCTCGTATTTTGTTACTGCTTTCCCTTATGTGATTTGAACTGTTTATGTGGCATGTATGTTAGAACTTGTGATTGTGGAGTGGCTCCCACATATCACGCATAAGATAGGTAGAACCCATGATCATTACATGTTAGTATCATGCTAGGACATGTTATCTGTTTATGTGCTTGTTTGAAATGCATTTAAGTGTACTTGCATTAATCAAGACTAATAAAATTGGATAACATATATGTTGGTGAGGTCGAACCGGACAACTCTCCGGTTGATTCGAAAATTCCCATTAAATATTAAGCTAATTTCGAACAAATAGGTGTTTAATTTGAGATGCAAGTTTTGAATTAAATTCCTAGCATTCCATCAATAGGTTTTAAGTTTAGTAAGTAAAGCTAGTTATTGTCCGCGAGTCGTGGGATAGCTAGTGGAGCTTATTAGTTCTTAGTTACCTAATTGATCATTTTAAATAATCAATATTTCGTGGTCAATTTTAGCAAGGGCGATGTCCGCGAGTCGTGGGTCGTTCAAACTAAGTTTTGGTCATGATCTTATGATTGATGGGTCTAGCTTAACGCCTAAGTAAATATGGATGTCGCACGAGTCGTGGGTCCATATTGAAAGATAGGTGATGCAAAAACAATTACTAAGAGTTCTAAAGGTGTTAGAATTGGTAAGTTGTACCTACCTAGGGTTCTTACTTAGAATGTCCGCGAGTCGTGGGTTCGAGGTAAAATGCCTAGGATCTTGGTACCCATTGGGAAACGTGTTCCTCTTAGATCTTTGGGAATTATAGATCTTTGAAAAACAGTGGGAGCTACAATAGATTAAAGACCTTATCTTTTGTATATCGTTATAATTCAGCATGCTCACTAGTTCTCTGTTTTACCATTTAGGTCGTAGATTCTGTGATTCTCTACGTGTTTTGAAATGGCAACCAAAAACCCTCTTGTATCGATCCTCGAGTCAAACAAGTTGACTGGTCCCAACTATTCTGATTGGCTGAGGAATCTAAAAATCATTTTAGATTCTGAGAAGAGAACTTATGTTCTCTTCGAAGGGGAGCCTAGTCCCGAAGGGGAGGCTCCCACTCGGGCCGAGCGGGATGCGATTCAGAAGTGGAAGGATGATAATCTTCAAGCCCGTTGCCTTATGTTGGCTAACATGTCTCCGGACTTGCAAAGACAACATGAGGCCATGGAATTTGCTTGGGAGATTTACGACCACTTAGAGCAACTTTATCGCCCTCATGAACGTGTTACAAGGTATAACACTTCAAAGGAATTATTCCACTTGAGAATGAGGGAAGGTTCAAGTGTCCATGAATATGGACTCAAGTTTCTTGCCCTTACTGAGAAACTTGCCTCCATGGACATGCCGCTGAAAGATGAGCTTTCAGTGGATTTGTTGCTGGCTTCGCTCCCACCATCATTCAACCCATTTGTCCTTAACTTCAACATGAATCATGCTGGTGCTACTCTAGCTGAGCTGATTAGTCAGCTTGTGACTGCTGAAAGCACGATCAAGAAGGACAATAAGGTTTTGATGGTGAATGCTCCATCTTCCTCTTCTGGGCCTTCTAAAGGTAAGGGCAAGAAAGCCCAAAAGAAGAAGAAGAAACCCCTTAGGCCCACTGGAGGCATTTCGAAGGGGAAGGCCCAAAAGAAGAAGCGGGATCAGAAAGAGGATGTTTGCTTCCATTGTGGCAAAGCGGGACATTGGAGGAGAAACTGCCCAGAGTACAAGGCTACTCTAAAGAAAGGTATCTTTCTCGTTGAAGTAAATCTTTCTATTAATTCTGGTTCTTGGGTACTTGATACCGGTTGTGGGACTCATATCTGTAATGATGTACAGATGCTAAGTGAAGTCCAACAACTCAAAGAAGGAGAATGTGTCTTGAAGATCGGCGATGGCTCAAACGTTGAAGCTCGAGCTTTAGGCACAATTAGATTAGATTTAGGTAGTTTTGAGTTAGTATTAAATAAAGTCCTTTATGTACCGAACATTATTCGTAATATAATTTCAGTTCCAATATTAGATTGTGAAGGTTATGAAACTTATATTAAGAATGGTAAATACTTTATCAAACGGAACAACTCTTCCGTACATATCGGTACTCTAAGTAATGGACTTTACCTAACTCAAAATATCAATATTATGAATATACAACGAGAAACAAAGCGTAAGAGAGATGACAAAGTTTCAGCTCCCTTATGGCACGCTAGATTAGGACACATTTCCAAGAACAGAATTAGCAAGATAAACACTTTAGGATCATTCTCTGAAAATGATCTCAAAGAGTTAACTTCTTGCGAATCCTGTCTCAAAGGAAAGATGTCCAAAGTTCCTTTTAAAGGAACTGTGGAACGTGCCACTAAGGTTCTGGATTTGATCCATACTGATGTTTGTGGACCGCTTAGTGTAAGCACTAGAAGCAATCATCAGTATTTCATAACCTTTACTGATGACTATAGTCGGTATGGTTATGTATACTTAATGAAGTATAAATCTGAAGCTTTTGAGAAATTCTTAGAATTTCAAAAGGAGGTTGAGAACCAAACTGGTCACAAGATCAAAACACTTCGATCTGATCGAGGAGGCGAGTATCTTAGTGAAGAATTCCTTAATCATCTCAAAGATAATGGGATTATCTCTCAGTGGACTCCTCCGGGAACTCCTCAACTCAATGGAGTTTCTGAGAGAAGGAATCGAACCCTACTTGATATGGTTCGTTCCATGATGAGTTTCACTGACTTACCACCTTCTTTCTGGGGTTATGCCCTAGAAAGTGCAGCAAAGATTTTGAATCTAGTTCCCTCTAAGTCAGTCCCTAAAACGCCCTATGAAATGTGGCATGGTAAAATCCCTAGTTATTCTTACTTAAGAATTTGGGGTTGTCCTGCTTACGTGAAGAGGACAGTGGGAGATAAGTTAGAATCTCGTTCTAACTTATGCTACTTTGTAGGTTATCCTAAGGAATCCATAGGATACTACTTCTATGATCAATCTGAACAAAAGGTGTTTGTTTCCAGAAATGCCACTTTTCTTGAGGAACCGTTCCTTAAAGAAAAGAAAGGCAAGATCATAGAATTAGAAGAAGTACAAAATGACCCCACACCACCCACTGAAGAAACGTCCCACTCTGATCAACCACAACCAATCACGAATTTCGATACACACGAAAATCCTCCTCTAAGGCGTTCTGAACGTACTCCTAGACAGCCGGAGAGATGGTATGGATTCTTCCATGAAATCTCTCAAAAGGATAATGATCCTTTAACATATGAGGAGGCACTTTCAGATTCTGACTCTGAACAGTGGATAGAAGCCATGAAATCCGAAATGGATTCCATGAACTCCAACCAAGTTTGGACCTTGGTAGATTTGCCTGATGGGGTCAAACCCATAGGTTGCAAATGGATCTTTAAGAGAAAGCTTGGAGTTGATGGAAGCATTGCAGCCTACAAAGCAAGACTGGTTGCAAAAGGATTCACTCAGAGACCCGGCGTGGATTTTGATGAAACCTTTTCACCAGTTGCAATGCAAAAGTCTATTCGGATCATGCTTGCCATTGCTGCATATTATGACTATGAGATATGGCAAATGGATGTGAAAACTGCCTTTCTCAATGGTGACATTGACAAAGACATTTATATGGAGCAACCCATAGGTTTCACATTCAGTGGGAGTGAGCAAAAGGTTTGCAAACTCCAAAGATCAATCTATGGATTGAAACAGGCTTCTAGGAATTGGAACATTCGATTTGATGAATCAGTCAAAGCGTTTGGTTTCATCCAAATTTCGAATGAATCATGTGTGTATAGAAAGGAATTGGAGACCTCAGTGCAATTCTTAGTACTTTATGTTGATGACATCCTTCTTATTGGGAATTCGAAGGATGACATGAAAGTGACTAAGTTATGGTTATCGAACCAATTCGAGATGAAAGATCTTGGTGATGCGTCCTATATCCTTGGAATTAAAATCTATAGAGATAGATCTAGAAGGTTAATAGGACTATCACAGTCGATGTACATTGACAAAGTATTGAAGAGATTCAATATGGAGTCTGCAAAGGTTAAGAACCTTCCTATGAGTGTAGGAACATGTCTTTCAAAGAAGATGTGTCCTAAGACTAACCTTGAGAAGGAAAGAATGACTCATACACCTTATGCATCAGCAATAGGTAGCATAATGTATGCAATGTTGTGTACTCGACCGGATGTGGCTTATGCACTTAGTGTAACGAGTCGTTTCCAATCTGACCCTGGAGATGGTCACTGGGCTGCCGTGAAGAATATTCTTAAGTACTTGAAGAGTACTAAAGATTTATTCTTAGTTTACGGAGGTCATAAAGATCTTACTGTCGAAGGATACTGCGATGCAAGCTTTGCATCTGACTTAGATGATTTTAAGTCAATGTCAGGATACATTTTCTGCCTAAACGGCGGAGCAGTGAGTTGGAAGAGTTCCAAGCAAACAACCACTGCAGATTCGACCACTGAGGCCGAATACTTAGCTGCAAATGATGCAGCTAAGGAAGGTGTTTGGATTAGAAACTTCATTCAAGAGTTGAATGTTGTTCCTAGCATGAAAGACCCCATTACTGTGTTTTGTGACAACACTGGGGCGGTTGCTCAAGCAAGAGAACCAAGATCTCACCAACGGACCAAGCACATTATGAGGTAGTATCACCTAATCCGTGATATTATCAAAAGAGGAGATGTGCAAATTGAGAGGGTCACATCAGCAGAGAACGTGGCAGATCCACTTACTAAACCCCTTAGTCGAGAAGCTTTCCAAGGTCATCTTCAGAAGATGGGACTTAGAGTAGCTTTAGAATGGCTTTGACGGGCAAGTGGGAGATTGTTAGGAATAGTGCCCTAGAAAGCCGATTGTATATCCGCTTTGTACTTTTCCTTATTGTAATCACAGACAATCTTTGAATAAAATAACGAATTGAGGCAACACTTCTTTATATGCTCTTGTTTGGTATGCGTTTACTTTAGCTGTGCATGTATGAGAACTCCCCTAATCCTGATGACTTTAGGACTCTACCATTTAGGTGAAATGGTTCATGAAACGAGCCCTATATCACATGAGTCATGATTAGTAAAATACTCCAAGCCGATGAGTCCTACAGACAGTGGGAGTGTCAACCTGACTCCTCTAAGGCTTGCTTGTGGGATCACGCCCTTAAGAAGGACCACCTTGTTTCATGGAGGTGCAAAGTGTATAGTTGATACGTGCGTGATACATGAGGGTGCTTACTTTAATAAGTAAGTTCACTGAGGTGCCCCGTGTGAGAACATTCCTAAATGGGAAAGGAAGTTTCTATTTCAGGAAATGGAAACTTCCAGATTAGGAAATATCTCACGAGTCATTGATGTGATTAATTGATCCTTAGACTTGAGGTTCCTTGTCACTTTATGAGTTAACTCTGTAGTCTTAGGTATAAGCTTTAAAGGATGTCGCCTTAGACAACTGATTCAAGGCTTATGCTGGGGCTGCACAAGTGATTCATGAAAGTGAATGAGAATCAAGAAAGGACCTACACTTGCATTTGCAAGGTGATCTCTTATTGTGTAAGTCATTCATATGCCATATGGAGTCCTTGGCCAAGGCAGTAGATCAAGACATCAAGAAAAGTGTTTCTTGGATTGAGATCAAATGGATATGAAATGCACTTAGCTTTGAGACCGGATTATTAGGGTTCTGATTATTCCCTTGCCCTAGATCTTGGTTGAGAGATAGTAAGTAGGAGGATTGTATCTCACATGATTCAATGACTTAAAGGTTCTGTCGAATCCGAACATTCCAATTCAGCTAGGGGTTAAACACCTGTTGCTAGACTATGGTCGTTTAATCTGTGGACTGATTAATTAATTAGTGAATTAATTAATTAGGGTCACTGCTAATTGAATTGAGAACCTAGAGGGTCACACACAACAACTTGGTTACATGAGTTGAGGCTTGAAAATGATTAAACGAGTTAATCGGACCAAGAGGGTTCCACACGTGTGAATTCACACGTGTGGCTCAGGTGAGTGACACGTGTCACTGTGACACGTGTCACACACGTGTATATATATATATATATATTAAATAATTAAATTAGTTAATTATTTAATAGACTTTGGTTTAATTTTGAATTAAAAAGAAAGTCTAATTTTGGAGAAAATAATCTAGTTAATTAATTACGAATTAATTAATTAGATAAAATTAAGTTATTTATTTTATAATAAATAAAGTATAAAATTATCCAAAAATAGTTTGGATATTTTTAAGCTCTCTTAAAAGTTGACTAGAATTAGAATTCAAAGTCAAAGTTGGAAAATACTTGATGATCAAGTAATAGGAGAGAGAGGAACCAAATCCTAGTCCAATAAGGACTAGGTTCGGCCGTCCCTCCCCTTTCCTATATATAGGGGAGCTCATGCTCCCCTTTAGAGCTAATTGACAATTCTTGGTTCATGTGTTGAACACCTTCCTTTCTCCAAGATTATATTAAACCCTAGGTTAAGCCTAAACACTAACTAGAGAACTAGCATCCTTACTAGTTAGATTGTGATCAAGTTGGTGGACTTTCTCTAGAGACTTCAAGTTAGAAGTTTGAAGATTCGAGCTATACCAAGGAGAGGGGATCAAGCCGCGAGAAGAGCGTTCTTGGGTGGCTTGAAACGCTTCAAGAAAGAATAAAAGAAAAGTAAGTTTTCTATCTTTACGAATTTGGTTACACGATTGCGAGTCCATGGTCCTTTTGTTGGGAAAATTTTTTAAATTCCGCTGCTTTCTGATTCTGTTTTCCAACATAGGGAAGACCCTAAGACCCAACCTAAACATAATATAAACATACCATAACATAAAAACATAAACTAAACTAACATAACATAAAAACAAAACAAACTAACCTAGCTACAAAAGGGGGGTACCGACGGCAAGAGGGGGAGGAGAGGGAGAGAAAGGGTGTTGTTAACACAACTTTGAGCAAGGAATGAAATGCCATGAACCCTCTATTTATAGTTGAAGAGAAGCCCCTCACCTTGGAAATAAAATGTGGAGAAGGGTAGGAGAGCAAAAATGGAATAACTTCTCTTGGAAGCTTTAGGCATGTTGAAGCTAAAATGGGGCTGCTGGGGGTATTTCTGTAATTTCGTCCCCCAAGACTCAAGGATAAGTGGCTGGAAGTATAACCATTCCGACGGCAAGAAAATTAGCTTCGAAACGCATATTCATTCATCGAAATCGGATTTACCGTTTGAAAGAGACATTAGTTTTAGTGAATAAAAGTTTTGAGCTCGAAACTCGACATGAGTGAAAAACGACTTTCTAGAATGATTTTCAAGTCCGGATTGCTTCCAAAATTCAAGAAATAAACCGAGAAGCGTTTTGAGTCCAAAATCGACTATAAAACGTTTTACCGTTAAAAAGTTGAAAACGTAGAGTGAATAGTGAATTCTCACGTACGAACGTACGCTTCAAAATTTCAAGCTAGGGTTTGAATCAAGAGTTGTAAAACATCTCAAAAATCTGGAAATAGCTCAAGTAGTGCAAATCCGAAGAGAAAACATTCTCCGAATGAAAACCGTTCGTAAAAGGAATAGTAAACTAGGGTTTTCAAAAACGTTTTCAATAAAACAAAGTTCCGGAATGGATTTCCAAGCCAAGAATGATTTCAAAAGACTCGTCTCGACTCAAGGATCGATTCGACTGTAACTTGGGTTGAAAAAGGTATCAGAATCAAAAGCTCATTTTCTGATGAATAGTAACTTTGGTCGGTAAGTTCCAAAAATACCCTTATGGCTCAAGAAAGACTTTCTGAGTTCGGGAAACAAGTTCGAATGATTGGGAAACATGTATGATGAACCTCTAGGGTTCGAGTAGCAATATGAACAAGGTAGGCTCGGGTTATGAATAGTAAACTGTATCAAAGGTCAAGAATTCCCCCTTAAAGCATGTCAGAACATATACGAGCACAAAGTTCATGTAAGAATGCAATGCATGATGATTCAGAAAGTTGGATCACGGTCTATAAACGCTTTACCACTGCCTTAACTTACTGTTTTCATCCAGGCCCTGTTTTGGGCTGTTACAATCACCCCTCCTTAAAGAGAATCTGTCCTCAGATTCTTCCGCTGTAACTGCAAACAACTCAGGGTGATGTTTCTGCATTTTCTCTTCTGTCTCCCAGGTTGCCTCTTCTGTCCCATGTCCCTTCCAAAGGACTTTAACTAAAGGAATTTTCCTATTCCTCAGCTCTTGAAACTTCCTGTCTAGAACCTTAGCGGGCTTCAAAACATAAGTCAGATCTGGTTCCAATGGTATCTTCTCTACTGGCACAACCTCTGTCTCATCCGAGAAACACTTGCGAAGCTGAGATACATGAAATACGTTGTGGATTCCTGTTAGACCTACAGGCAAATCCAATCTATAAGTAGTCGGTCCGACTCTCTCCAGTATCTCATACGGTCCAACATATCTCGGGTTTAACTTTCCACCTTTCCCAATTCGGGAAAATCCTTTTCTTGGCGATGCCTTCAGAAATACCTTTTCGCCCACTGCGAATTCCAAATCCCTTCTTCGTCGATCAGCATAACTCTTCTGCCTATCCTGGGCAGCTTTCATTCTCTGGCGAATGATCTGAATCTTTTCCGTCGCTTTTCTTATCCATTTTGCTGAATTCACTCTGATCTGTCCTTCCTCAGTACATCTTGCTTCATCCAAATCCCAATATAACGGGGATCTACATCTCCTTCCATACAGAGCTTCATACGGAGCAGCTTTAATAGAAGCTTGATAACTATTATTGTATGCAAACTCCACAAGAGGTAAACACTCTTTCCAACTTTCCTGGAAGTCCAAAGCGCAAGCTCTTAGCATATCTTCCAAGTATTTGATCATCCTTTCTGATTGTCCATCCGTCTGAGGATGCGCTGCAGTACTGAAGTTCAACTTCGTTCCCATCAAAGTCTGAATTTCTTTCCATAAGTGCGACGTGAATTTCGGATCTCTGTCCGACACTATACTGTTCGGAACTCCATGTAGTCTAACAATCTCTTGTTGATACAGCTTTGCCAACGTGCTGACCTTATCCGTCGTCTTAACTGGCAAAAAGTGTGCTGACTTTGTCAATCGATCAATGATCACCCAAATACTATCTTGTCCTCCTCTGACTTTGGGTAATCCAGTGACAAAATCCATCGTGATTTGCTCCCACTTCCAAGTCGGAATAGGTAATGGTTGCAACTTCCCACTCGGTTTCTGGTGCTCAGCTTTAACTTTCTGACAAGTTAAGCACTTCTTGACATGGTTGGCTATGTCTCTCTTCATTCCGTTCCACCAGAAATGCGTTTTAACATCTTGATACATCTTAGTACCTCCGGGATGTATCGTGTACTTAGTCTTATGCGCTTCGTCGAGAATCTCTTTCCTCAAAACAGTTGGTACGCATACTCGACCTTTGTACCTCACTATTCCATGTTCATCAACCTTGAACTTGGTCTCATCATCCTTCTCTTTAGATTCGAGACATTTCTTGATCCACTCATCGTTCTTCTGTGCTTCCAACACTTGTTCTTTCATAGGTGATATCATTACAACATTCGCCACTCGAGCTTTAGTTATCACCTCCATTCTCTCTCTTTGAACAACCTCGGGGTTGGCAGAAATCTGTGCCAAACGAACTTTTCTGCTTAGTGCATCTGCTACAACATTCGCCTTTCCTGGATGGTATTGAATAATGCAATCGTAGTCCTCCAGAAATTCCATCCATCTCCTTTGTCACATATTCAACTCCTTCTGAGTGAATAGATATCGCAGGCTCTTATGATCAGTAAAGATCTCAAACGTAACTCCATACAGGTAATGTCTCCACTTTCCAAGAGCAAAAATTATCGCTGCTAACTCCAAATCATGTGTCGGGTAGTTGACTTCATGCGTTTTGAGTTTCCATGATGCATACGCAATCACCTTTCCATTCTGCATCAAAACTCCTCCTAGTCCTTCTTTTGAAGCATCGGTGTAAACAGTGTAACCTTCTTTTCCTTCGGGTAACGCTAACACGGGTGCAGTTGTTAGCATCTCCTTCAACCTTTGAAAACTTTGCTCACACTTCTCTGTCCATTCAAACTTCCCTTCTTTCTTTGTCAACTTAGTGAGAGGTGTAGCTATCTTCGAGAAATCTTGGACAAACCTCCGGTAGTAACCAACTAATCCCAGAAAACTCCTCACTTCTGAAGGATTCTTCGGTGACTTCCAATCCATAATCGTCTCGATCTTCGAGGGATCTACTTCGATTCCAGATCCTGATATGATGTGTCCGAGAAATGGAACTTTCTCAAGCCAGAACTCACATTTACTGAACTTTGCATATAGCTTGTGATCCAGCAAAGTGCGTAACACGATTCGAAGATGTTCAGCATGTTCCTCCGGTGTCTTTGAAAATACCAAAATATCATCGATGAAGATCACTACAAACTTGTCGAGAAACGGCTTGAATATACGGTGCATCATATCCATGAATGCAGCTGGTGCGTTCGTCAAACCAAACGGCATTACTACAAACTCATAATGTCCGTATCGGCTGTTGAAAGCAGTCTTCGGAATATCTGCTTCCCTGATCTTCAACTGATAATACCCTTGTCTAAGATCTAACTTGGAGTAGACCTTTGATCCTTGTAGTATGTCGAACAGCTCTTCGATATGAGGGAGAGGATACTTATTCTCGATTGTCATCCTGTTCAGCTCCCGATAGTCAATGCATAAACGCAATGATCCATCCTTCTTTTTAACGAAAAGCACAGGCGCTCCCCACGGCGACGTGCTCGATCGAACATATCCTGACTCAATCAACCCGTCCAATTGCTTTCTCAGTTCATCTAATTCAGCTGGAGCCATTCTATAAGGTGTCTTCGAGTACGGCTCAGCTCCTGATATCGTCTCGATCGTAAACTCCAACTCTCGGTCAGGGGGTAACGAATCTAAATGCTCAGGAAACACATCTAAGAATTCGTTCACCACTTCCACTTCTTCAATCTTAAGTTGATCTTTCGGTTTATTCAAAAGATAAGCCACAAATCCACTAGCTCCTTTCTGAATCAACTTCTTAGCTTCCATCGAAGAAATCACTAATAACTTCTCAACTTTCCCTTCTGATGTCCCACTTTCATCTTCTTCCAAGATGATCTCTTTCTTGTAACAATCCAACTTAGCTCGGTACTTAGACAACCAATCCATACCAAGTATAACATCGTATCTTGTCATCGGTAACTCAATCAGATCCGTCGGGTAACCACGGGTACCAATACATATAGGGCAGCGTTTATATACTTGATCCGTAACAAGGTAAGTTCCCAAAGGAGAACTCACTTCAAATTTATATGGCAAGTATTCAAGCGGAAACTGTAAATGCGCACATAATTTAGAAGCAACAAATGAATGCGTAGCGCCAGGGTCATACAAGACCTTAACTGGCGTGTTAAGAATGTGCACAATACCTTCCACAACAGACGAAGGATCAACCTCCTCCTTACCATCCAAAGCATAAGCTCTGCCTTTGACCACCGGTTTGTTCGTCGTACCCACCACTGCTTTTCCTTTATCCTGGACCCCAAATCTCCTGATCTTGTGCGGGCAACTATTCATCTGGTGCTCAGGGGAACCACACGCGAAACACTGTCCAGCTTTCTTGCGACAGTTCTCCTCAGTGTGTCCCGTTCAGCGACAATATCGACAAACAATTTCCTCTGGACCTGGCTGAGGTGCTCTCTGCTGTTGTGGCGCCTTCTGGTACTGCTGTGGCGCTTTCTGCTTCTGTGCTTGCTGTTTCGGTGGAGCGTTCTGCTGCTGACGCTGTGGTGTTACCATTGGCCTCTTTCCAGTTCCTTGGGGAAAAGGTCCGGAAGGTCGCTTATTCCCTTGATAAAGCTTAGGGTTAGAAGGTCCTTGACGGGCAGTAGTTATCTTGATCTCCTTGTGTGCAGCTTCAACCCTTAGCGCCCTATCAACAGCCTGGTTGTAGGTCTCAATAACCAAAGAAGCAAGTACCAACCGAAGTTCGGGCTTCAGTCCATCAATAGACCTCTTCGTCTTGCGACGCTCATCATTCAGAATATGAGGCGCATACTTGATCAGCCTCACAAACCTAGCCTCATACTCCATCACATTCATAGTTCCCTGAACCAGACTCATAAACTCAGCCTCCCGTGCATCACGAGTCACTTGAGGCATATACTTCTGCTGAAACTCTCTGATAAACTCATCCCAACCTCCTTTAACGTTATTCTCAATCCATATATGCTGAACGTGCTTCCACCAATTGTATGCAGCTCCTTCCATAAGAAAAGTAGCATACCGAACTCGTTCACGATCCTCTGGGTAGATCTCCATAGCCTCAAAAATCTTCTCAAGACTGGTAATCCAATTCTCAGCCTTTATGTCGTTCGGTTCTCCATAGAACTTAGGTGGATTCATCCTCAGAAACTTCTCCAATGACCTTTCATTAGGAGGATTATCTCTCGGTGCACAAGCCCTCATAAACTGTCGTAGCACATCCCTTAATTCCGGAGTTCTTTCTCTTTCAGGGGGTGGCGTGACATCTCTTTGGGGTGGCAGTGGTGGTACACGATTCCGGGGTGCTCTTCTCGGTGGCATGTTGTTACTGAATTCACAAGCATTCAGATACATATATTCGATGCATGACATATAATGATTCACAGAATCCGTAACCACGAATTCACATTCTCACGTAGTCACACATAAGTATGAGAACAACACATTCCCATAACAACATGTCAGCAAAGATTCAAGATCTCCAAACATATCATATAATCAGAAACAATTGTCAGACAACATGTAAACGAGAACAGAAGCTCGGGTAACATATCAACATATCAGAAACATATATACTTATCCCAAAACATGATCAACATGTAAAACGGGAACAGAACGTGTACTGTCATAACAACAAGAACTGTAACATGATCAGAAGTATGATCAACATATCCAGAAGCGTATCGACATATCAAGAATAATAGCATGCTAACAATAAATGAAATGGCATGATCCTATCAACGGTCCTAATGGTATCTTGAAGCAACTCTAAGACTCATGCAATGACAGTTATGGAAAGCAGTAAACAGATATTCAACATAAAGCCGAAAGTGTTATAACTGTGCAAGGTTTGGTAAAATTTACTACAGGCCACATGTTAACAGTATTAATTCAAAATGGGAAGGACCCGATACTATCGAGTTGACTCCCTTACAGGCCTTACCAATCCGTCCAACCCTGCTGAAAATAACCTAGTAGGTACCAAGTCATCTGAACCGTCATCCGTGGTGCCAAAAGTCGGGGATCATCTACCAGAGCTATACATCCCCTCATCCAAAAGTCAGTCCTGAACTGTCCCGGCTATACGTCCGCCATCCATAGATAGATATATATGCATCAGTACTATATACAGAAATCTCCCATCAGCAATCAACCCTGATAACTGTGGTCCAAAGAACCCCTGGTGGTGTCATCAGAAACGGCAACGACCTCACCCTGTCCGTGTCCTGCTGGATCATCTCCGCCATCATCATCATCATCAGACCCTCCATCGTCTCCATCAGACTGATCCTGCATAGGCTCGGGCTCCTGAGAGGCCTGACTGACATCCTGACCCTCGACCTCCTCAACTGCCTGCTCATCGGATAAGTGATAGGTATCATACAGGCGAGCTCTCACGCGGGCACGATAGTGCTGGTGACGCTCCATAGAGGTGTCACGATCGATAGTCATCTGCATAAGATCTGCCTCCAGCTCAGCAATACGAGCAGCCCTCTGATCAGCAATATGAGTCATCTCTGCAGCATGCTCACGAGCGATGTCCCTATCAATCTGGTACTGCATCGACTGATCCTGATAGCGCAGAGACTCCAACCTGACCTCACGGGTCCTCTGATACTCCCGAAAGTAACCATCGCTCTCAGACTCGAGATAGTGTACAACTCTGTTAGGATAGGAATACCCAGGCCTGCCACTGTTCCTAGACCTACGCCAAGTGTAGAAACGAGTGCCTCCACGGCGAGAAACTGCCACAGTACGCGGGGCCTCAAACTGCTCGAAGAAAGCCTCATCCATCTGCTGATTAGGATCCTGGTGTGGCTGAACTGCCATAGCTATACAGAAGATACCACAGATATGAAATCCAGATAACAGAACCATGCAATCCCCAAATATCCTGTCTCGATGCAATATGAGAATGATCCTGGATGCAATGCGTGAACAATCCATGATGCAACATGAGAGCAATCTAGGTTAAGTCTCTTCTTACTTAACCCGATGCTCTGATACCACCTCAGGCTGTAACGCCCCCACCCGTACCAGAACAAGAGGAGAGCAGCGTCTCAACCCCCGCACTGAAGCACCTCTCAAGTAATGGTGTGAGCCATCACTCAAGAAATACTCCAGCGAATGGCTGTCTATCAGAACTATACATGTACAACGATGTGGCTATACAGCGGAAAATCAGAGTATTTTAAAACTTTTCAAAACATGTGCGTGATGGCATGTAACAAGCAAGAACATATTGATCGTGTAAGAGAGACTCGGCATATCAGAACATATAACAGATTCACATATAAGTACCGATACAGCAGAGTTCAAAATATCGGTAACAGAGTAGCAGAAAGAGTATAACAAAGATACTCAAGTATTCAGAAACATATACAGAGGTATAAAGTGATGCAGCCATAAAACATATGCAGGACGCAAAAGAGGAAGTAATACTAAGTCCTGACTGAAACAAAAATGACAATCTAGAGCTTCAAGATACCTCTAGACTGCGGCTGCAAGACCTGAAACCACGAGGCAAGAAAACGGGAGAGGTATTAGTCAAAAGGACTAAGTGAGGGAATACTTTAAAGAAAGTACTGAATGATAAAGAACTTGAAGTAAAGTTCGAAACTGTTAAATGCAATGCTTTAAAGAAGAACTTGAAACAAGTTCGATTGATAAAACTCTTTGAATGCGATGCTGTAAAAGAATGCACGTTATAAAACATTTTCATGAATGCTATCACACGCGCACACATATGCTGTTGATGGTTCATAGTTCTTTCATAAAACGGGATAAGGGTAAAGTGAACTTTTCCAGATATGAACCATCCTTTATGAAACAGAATTTTGCCCGCAAGCTAGGCTCCTCCATCCTTACTCCAGAAAACATGATTCGGTAGAGTATCGGACCAGGATCAACGATAATTCCACGTTTAGTAGAGTATCGGACCAAGATCAACAATAACCCCACATATAGTAGAGCATCGGACCAAGGTCAACAATAACTCCGCACATAGTAGACTATCGGACCAAGGTCAACAACAACTCTTACCAACGCATACAAACATGCACCATCCTCCACCGGTTGTCACTTCGGCTAGCTAGCCCTAGGCGACCTGTAAACATGTAATGGGAACAGATTTGCTGTCCGTTCCCAGACAGATTGTCCTGACTTAACAAACCTCCTGTTAAAAGTCGGTGTCAATTGTCTAAGTGTGGCGGCCGGTATTGGTGATGTCGTTGGCGCTCACCTCCCGAGCATCACCTCCACACATAACCGTCGGGCCCAAACTGTAAACTGTATGCTTGCATTGAAGATTAGCAGTGACCAGAGTATCACTCCAGTATGCTAACTATAACATGTGAAACTGTAACTGTAACATATGATGCTGTCTGTAAAACATATGATTCTGTCTGAAAACATGTGAAACTGTCTGTAAACTGTACTTTGAAAACATATGCAAAACATGTAACTGTCTTTGAACAAGAATGCAGAACTTTGGAAAACATGTACTGTAGATCAAGGTATACTATTAAAGTATGAATGATCCTTTCAAGAGAACGTCCCGATAAAAGGGATAGTTCAAAACAAGGTTTAGCTTTGAATTTCAAAACATATGATACGATAGTATATTCGTGGTTCCAGTTGGAAAACATTTATAACTTCACCTCACCTAATAGTACCAAAAGGTAGGTAGACAGATTAAGCGGTGCCCTGGGGATCCCAGTGCTCAACTTTAACTCCTGTAGGTGGTGTACTAGAGTGAGCTTAACAACTAAGACCCACTACTAACCAAGATGCATATGAAATGCATGAAACAATGAACAAGGAGCATGTAACACAAGAGAGTAATACCATTTAAGGTATTCAAGAAAAGTAACACACAAAGGAATACGTCAAAGTGAGTTACTCTCAACGTGAGACTATGATCTTACTATAACCGAGTAAGCTTTAGTCAAATTATGAATCCTATCGCAAACCTTAGGTTAAGAAACAAGTCCACGAAAGAAAACACATTTTGAAAACACATTTTAGACCCTGGATATGGAAACCCTAGGTGCAAATGTCTATTAAGAAAACACAAGTTTTAATTCATTTTTACTATTCAAAAGCACTATTCAAAAGTACTATTCCAGATTACTATTCACATGTCGGGTCAAAGGGTCGGGTCAGACCCTTACTATACACACACCCACACACACAGGGTACACACACACACACCATGCACGAACACACACACACACGGCATGCACATACACACACACCCTAATCAAATTATGATCTTGATTATAACCTATAGTTACAAGTTCATGTTAATATAATCAAGTGTGATCTAGGTTAAAGGTATAACCTATAGTTAAGAGATCCAATTAAGGCATAAGATCAAGTTATGAAACACTAATCTATCTTAGGTTATAACATGTGACACCATTAAAGTGTATAACATAATCAAGGCACTAATCCATTAATCCAAATCATATCATAAGCTCAATTCATAATTCAAGAGTCATATAACAATGTGACAACATGTCACAACATATATCATATCATATCTTATCATATATCATAAACCTTTGGGCATGTAACATGTAACAATTTAATTCAATACCAACATGTAACAAGTTGTGACATAATTAATTGTAAATCACTATTCCATTAGCAAGCATGCATGAACATAATTTAAATTCCATAATCATGCATCAATTCTCATAATATAACAATCATATCACATGATCATAGCATATACTAGAGCAATTCATAACATATTCAAGCATATACTAAACAATTAAAACATATAAACAACTATCAAAACATATCATGAAAACTATATAATAAATGCATAAAATAAAATCCTATATGGCTTAGGGAAGACCCTAAGACCCAACCTAAACATAATATAAACATACCATAACATAAAAACATAAACTAAACTAACATAACATAAAAACAAAACAAACTAACCTAGCTACAAAAGGGGGGTGCCGACGGCAAGAGGGGTAGGAGAGGGAGAGAAAGGGTGTTGTTAACACAACTTTGAGCAAGGAATGAAATTCCATGAAACCTCTATTTATAGTTGAAGAGAAGCCCCTCACCTTGGAAATAAAATGTGGAGAAGGGTAGGAGAGCAAAAATGGAATAACTTCTCTTGGAAGCTTTAGGCATGTTGAAGCTAAAAGGGGGCTGCTGGGGGTATTTCTGTAATTTCGTCCCCCAAGACTCAAGGATAAGTGGCTGGAAGTATAACCATTCCGACGGCAAGAAAATTATCTTCGAAACGCATATTCATTCATCGAAATCGGATTTACCGTTTGAAAGATACATTAGTTTTAGTGAATAAAAGTTTTGAGCTCGAAACTCGACATGAGTGAAAAACGACTTTCTATAATGATTTTCAAGTCCGGATTGCTTCCAAAATTCAAGAAATAAATCGAGAAGCGTTTTGAGTCCAAAATCGACTATAAAACGTTTTACCGTTAAAAAGTTGAAAACGTAGAGTGAATAGTGAATTCTCACGTACGAACGTACGCTTCAAAATTTCAAGCTAGGGTTTGAATCAAGAGTTGTAAAACATCTAAAAAATCTTGAAATAGCTCAAGTAGTGCAAATCCGAAGAGAAAACATTTTCCGAAAGAAAACCGTTCGTAAAAGGAATACTAAACTAGGGTTTTCAAAAACGTTTTCAATAAAACAAAGTTCCGGAATGGATTTCCAAGCCAAGAATGATTTCAAAAGACTCGTCTCGACTCAAGGATCGATTCGACTGTAACTTGGGTAGAAAAAGGTATCAGAATCAAAAGCTCATTTTCTGATGAATAGTAACTTTGGTCGGTAAGTTCCAAAAATACCCTTATGGCTCAAGAAAGACTTTCTGAGTTCGGGAAACAAGTTCGAATGATTGGGAAACATGTATGATGAACCTCTAGGGTTCGAGTAGCAATATGAACAAGGTAGGCTCGGGTTATGAATAGTAAACTGTATCAAAGGTCAAGAGTTCCCCCTTAAAGCATGTCAGAACATATACGAGCACAAAGTTCATGTAAGAATGCAATGCATGATGATTCAAAAAGTTGGATCACGGTCTATAAACGCTTTACCACTGCCTTAACTTACTGGTTTCATCCAGGCCCTGTTTTGGGCTGTTACATATCCGTTGCCCCACATCGAGGATTTATTTGACATGTTGCCAGGTTCAGGGGTTTATTCGAAATTGGATCTAACGCAAGGTTACTATCAGCTGAAAATCCGGGAAGAGGATATACCCAAGACAGGATTTAATACCAGGTATGGACATTACGAGTTCGTAGTGATGCCCTTCGGTTTGACTAATGCCCCTGCAGCATTTATGGATATGATACATCGGACTTTTCGGCCTTATTTAGATAAATTCGTGGTTATATTTATTGACGATATTTTGGTTTATTCAAGGACTCCACAAGATCATGCCAGGCATCTCAGATTGGTATTGGAAACATTAAGAGAGCACCGGTTGTATGCGAAGTTTAGTAAGTGTGAGTTCTGGATCGATCGGGTTGCTTTTCTAGGTCATATTGTCTTGAGTAAAGGTTTGGAAGTAGACCCTTCCAAGATTGAGACGGTTATTCAGTGGCAGAGTCCGAAGAATGCTTCCAAGGTTAGAAGTTTCTTGGGTCTAGTTGGGTATTACCGAAGGTTTGTTAAGGATTTTTCAAAGATTGCCGCTCCTTTAACTCGGTTGACGAAAAAGAAAGTCAAGTTTGATTGGCACGAGGCAAGTGAGTCGAGTTTCCAACTCTTGAAGGAGAAGTTAACCACTGCACCGGTATTAGCACTCCCTGAAGGCACGGAAGGGTACTTGGTTTATACGGACGCCTCGAAAGAAGGATTGGGATGTGTTTTGATGCAGAATGGTAGGGTGATAGCTTACTCCTCGAGGAAATTGAAAGACCATGAACAGAATTATCCCACTCACGATCTCGAGCTTGCAGCAGTGATCTTTGCTTTGGGGAAGTGGAGACACTACCTATATATTGAATTTCTTTCGAGATCTTTTCTGACCACAAAAGCATTCAATATTTGTTTTCTCAGAAGGAGTTGAACAAGAGACAAAGGCGATGGATGGAGACTTTAGCGGATTATGAGTGTACAATCCGATACCATCCCGGAAAAGCTAATGTGGTCGCGGATGCACTTAGCAGGAAGACTAGTGTGTCTAGTGTGAAAGTGGAAGTTGAGGATGAACCTGAATCCTTCAAGTTAAGAGCAAGTGTTCAGAATATTACGGTACAGCCAGGTCTTCATCAGAGGTTATTTGAGGCTCAGAGAAAAGATCCCGAGGTTCAGAAATTAGCTCAGAAAGCTAGAGTGGATCCCGAGTGCCCGTTTGGATTTGATGATATGGGACTTTTAAGGTTTAAAAACAGGATTGTGGTTCCGGGTGAGCTAAAGAGGATTATTTTGGAAGAAGCTCACAGATCGGGGTATTCGATACATCCCGGAGGTAATAAGATGTACAAGGATTTGAAGCAGTTCTATTGGTGGAACGGTCTAAAGAGGGATGTAATCAATTTTGTGAAACATTGTCTGACTTGTCAAATTGTGAAGGCAGAGCATCAAAAGCCATCGGGGCTACTTGAACCGCTACCTATTCCGGAATGGAAATGGAAACAAGTGGCTATGGATTTTGTCTCAAGTCTTCCTAGAGTAAGGGGTGGTGTTGATGGAATATGGGTGATCGTGGATCGATTGACAAAATCGGCACATTTTCTGGCTATTCGGATGTCGGATAAGGTGAATAAATTAGCTAAGAAGTATGTTGATGAAATAGTCCGACTTCATGGTGTGCCAGTCAGCATTATATCAGATCGAGATCCGAGGTTTACTTCGAGGTTTTGGCAAGAATTGCAAAGAAATCTGGGAACAAGGCTTCAATTCAGCACAACTTTCCATCCTCAAACAGATGGGCAGTCGGAGAGGTTAATCAAATATTTGGAGGACATTTTGAGAGCATGTGCATTGGATTTCTCGAGCTCATGGAATGAGCAGTTGTCTTTGATCGAATTTTCTTATAATAACAGTTTCCAAGCTTCTATAGGAATGGCACCTTATGAAGCTCTTTATGGACGAAAGTGTAGATCTCCCTTATTTTTCGACCTTGAGGAATGGAATTGGACAAAACAAGAGGGAGTGAAACGAGGGGAAAAGAAAGTGAAGCCTTCTAAAGCCGTGCAAGCAGCGATTGATAAGGTACAGATAATTCAACACAGAATGAAAGCGGCTCAAGATAGACAGAAGAGTTATGCGGATCGACGAAGAAAGGATGTTAAGTTTGAAATTGGTGATAGGGTGTTCTTGAAAGCTTCGCCACGAAAAGGGTTTTCAAGGATTGGAAAATGAGGTAAGTTGAATCCACGTTATCTGGGTCCGTATGAGATTCTTGAGAAAATTGGAGATACGACGTATCGATTGAATCTACCTCCGAGTTTGTCTGGAATCCACAACGTATTTTATGTTTCCCAACTTCGCAAATATTTTCCAGATGAATCTGAGTTCCTACCCGAGGAAGAGATAGAAATTGAGCCTAATCTCACCTTCGTTCAGAAACCGGTTAAGATTTTGGATCGAAAATTTCAAGAATTAAGAAACCGGTAAATCCCACTAGTGAAGGTGTTATGGAGAAGTGATAAGACGGAAGAGGCCACGTGGGAAACAGAGGGTAAGATGAGAAGGTTCCATCCTGAGCTGTTTTCGGACAATCAGTGAATCCGAGGACGAATTCCTTTTAAGGGGGAGAGGTTGTAACGCCCCGACTTTTCAAAGTTGTTCAGGTATGAATTATGTGACAATTACGTGTGCATTTAATTTATTTTAATTAAGTTATTTCATTTCTTTATTTCATATTATATTAATTGGTGAATTATTTAATTATTTGAAAATATTTGAATTTGAATTTATATGAATTTCGAACTATTTGCGCTTGAATAATTTGTTTGCTTGCCGTTTCTAAGTGAAATGAATTCAAAATTTCGTGCAAATTTAATATGTTGGATTTAGATGTGTTATGAATATGGTTATATGTTCGTTTTATGTTTTCGGATTGGTTTGGGTGAGTTTTGGAATTTATTTTGATTGTGGAATCCAAAACGGGGCTAACGAGCAATTAGCGCACTATTGGTTCCTTATGTGATAACTTGAGCTAGGAAACTCGGATTCGAGTTTTGTCAAATTCATTGAATTCTTATCGAAAATTAGAGTTCGATGATCTTAGCCCTATATTTTTTCAAATTTATTTGAACCTCCGAAATCCAACCGAAACACGCGACCGAAGACAAACCTGCCACCTTTTACTAAATGAGCCATAACTCCTTCAGCTCTTGACCAAATTAACCATGGTTTGAGCCTATGGAACCCTGACTCAACCACCTAATCATCCATACCTTCCCTTAACCGAACCAAAGCCTCTAACTTAGAGTAATTCAGCCATTTCTCCCCTGCATTCCAGTTTTCGCAGCTCAAGCCAACCCTTGGAGATTCAAGCTCAAATCTCTTCCAAACCTCCATTAATCCACAAGGTAAGCTTAGGGTTGTATTATACATCCAATATGAGTCATTTTAATCCATTCATCCCTAATTTTGATCATGGTTTCATGGATATATGGCTGCTTTGAAGAGATATTTTGGTTATGGGCTCTTAGGTTGATCTCTTTCAATTCTTGATGAATTTGATTGATTCCAAGCATGATTATGATTGCCTTGACCTCTTCTTTGCATTTATGGAGATGTATTAGTTGTTATTTGAGGCATTTATGAGCTTTCATTAAGGGAACTTTGAGGTTATAGGATGAATTGATCACCTTTGCCTCCATGTCACGTTTCAATGCTTTGGGAGCATGTTTGTATATTGCTTTAGGGTTGTTTTCTTGGACTTTTGTGTTCTTAACATACCTGATCTTGTTGGAGAAGGATTGGCTTGGCCTTGCTCTGTTTCTCGTTGTTTTTTTGGCCGTTGGAACTATATCCACGCCCGTGGATATGGAGGCAGAACTGGGGTATTTTCTGGACTGAGGTCCACGGCCGTGGATCTCCTCTTTGTAAAAATCCACGGCCATGGGTCTGAGGTACGGTCATACCTTGGCCTCGTACTTGTTTTCTTGTTTGTTTTGCTCGATTCCTTCCCCGTTTGTGACCCTAGTGTGATATGTACTAATTTATATGTATAATGTGTCATGAGTTTTCGTTAAATATATTCCAAGGTATGCTTCAACGTGTCTTCTTTGATCATATTATGTACATGCATAGACTTTACTCTTATATTTGAACCCTAGTTGCTATGTATGCCTTGTTTTATGACTTGTATGATAAGTACACTTACTATGCTACGTGTTATGGTCTTTATTTGAATTCCTTGGATTGATATGATATGATATATGTAAGCTATGAACTTGATTGGATTCAAATACCTCTTGGAATGAATATAATGATCGTGTATATGTCTTTAACCTATTAATAGTGCACATGAACGTGTTCATTATATCATATACTCTTTTATGTGTTCATATCATAATCATTTCATTGCCAAGCGTCTTAATTGGTAATTTTGAGTCTCACTTCACCTTTCTTGCACAGATTTTGATCCCGTTGGAGACGAGGCCGGTCAGTGAGGCTTTTGTTTCTTCTTTTATCGGTTCAAGGTGGGTTTTTCTTCTAATAGTTAAAGCAACCTTATATACCCTCACTGTGCAAAGTTTTAAGCCAAAATTATATTATATGTATATCGAGTCGTTACGAGTAAATGATTTCAAATGTAAGCCTTCTTTTATCTTTGAACCCTACCTTATGATTTTGGCGAGATTATGTTATGTTCACAGGCCCCGGGACTTAGTGTATGTGGCGATCCGGGGAGGCAAGGGCCGATGGTGATCCCATACACTAGTTCCAACCAAATTTACGATGAAACGGACCTCGTTAGGAGTTTTGATGAGGAAATGCTAGTCGGGCTTTTGAGGATTCATGTACCCCACTAGCCATAATGTATGAGGTGGTCGGGTCTTGCTAACCCTTCCACCACCCGGAGGAAGAAGGTGCATACGTATGATTATGATCATTTATGTATGTGCACGAAAGATATGTATGAAAATCAATAATTATGATATGATTACACTACGAGAAGGTTGGAGATTATGCACGCTCAGTCACCGAGCTTATAACCTTATGGCTAATTATGAATGAATATGACCGTTGTAAACCTGTAGATGTCTTTCTTTGTCTTACCCACTTGGGAAATCTTTTAAAACTTCTTACGGGTTTATAGCTTGCATGTATATATTAAATTCTGTGATATTTATATACTCTGCCTGTTTTATACCCACCAGTCCCTTTTGGACTGAACCCGGTTTGTATCAGTTGTTTTGTGCAGGTTAAGGAGCTAGGCGGGAATACGAGTCTATAGGTCTTGCATTTGCTTCTAGCTCTTGTAGTGGTCATTTCACTTCCATATTTTTGGTATATGATTTTGTATTCGAATATGTTTGGAGCATATATGTTTTAGGCAATGATGGCGTGTAGATATTGTATATGAACTCCATTTTGGAGCTTAAGGGCTCGTGGTATATATGATCGTTATTGCTTTCGCTTTATTAACATTTTGCTCTGATTTGTGGTTTAAGGGTTAGTCCCTCCTAGCTTAGAGGTGTGTGTGTGTGTGTGTCCCCGTTCGCCGTGACTTAGCTCGTGTGTGGATTACCTATTTCATATGCGGGTCGGGTCTCGGTGCGGGGGATGTAGCACCTTGCGCTCGGGTGTTACAGTCAGGGTTAACATCTATTGGAGAACTGTTGGAGGTATTTGGGTAGATGTTTGGTGTGTGGTTCTGCTGATCACAGATAGACACTTGTCCAAAGAAGAGGCCAGCTATTCAGGCTCGTGCATATGCCCTTGATGGAGAGGAGGAAGCAGCAGAGGCTAATCAGAATGCTGCAGTGGAAAGTACAATAAACATTCATGGCACGAGCATACATACACATCGTTTATTTGACTCTTATTATTATGTGATATACTTGCTAATTGTGATATGCGTTGATTGTTGTAATTTTCAACTATGCTACTTTGATGTGCGTAAGCACAAGTGCTTCAAATAATTGTATTTATGTGCTAGAGAGATGTCAGAATCTCTCATTCTCTGTGTGAGAAAGATTTAAATTCTCTCCATTTACGTGCTTGGGAGATGTTCATTCTCTCAATTTATGTGTTAGAGAGTTGCAGGATTCTCTACTCATGTGATAGAAAGATGCTGGATTCTTTCTGAGCTTTGTGCACGAGAGATGTTGGATTCTCTTGTACTTAGATATTCGGGAGATGCTGGATTCTCTTGAATTTAAGGGTTTGAGAAATGCTGGAATTTCTTGAACTAGAATGTTGGAAGATGCTGGAATCTATCAGGTTCTCTCAATTGTCTGGTTGAGAGACGGGGCTCTCTCTTATGTGATCGAGAGACGGGGTTCTCTCGCTTTCTGTGTTCGGGTGACGGAGTTCTCTCACCTTTCGTACTGAGAGATGGGATTCTCTCTGTGTGTCTCGGTTGCGATGCTCGTCGACGATTACGGACTATAAGAAGCAAGAACGGGTCGTCCTTGAAGAGACGTTGGTTCTACACTGAAGAGTCGACTGATCTTACGATGGAAGAATTACAATTTACCTCGGACTTGATGATTGTGAAGTATCCAGACGAGGTTCAAGAACAGGTTGTGGAAAGGAAAGAAATCGGAGGAACCAACTTGGGAGATTAATGAAGTAATGAAGAAGTTGTGACCGGGTTTGTTTGAAGCCGAGCAGCGAACCTGGGGACCAGGTTCTCCTAAGGGGGGGAGATTGTGACGCCCGTCCGATAAATCGTACAGGTATGCGTCACGAGAGAGTTTACCTTACGCACTTATGTGATTTAATTCTCTTTTTATGTGTTTAATTCCAACTTTGATTGAAAATGTGACTTAATTGACTAAAACCCAAAATGGTTTTATATGAATTCTTGCATGACAACTTAAGAATGGAACTTGGATGAATTTAAATTAATTTTCGGAGTTGGATTTAAATAGGACTTGGACCTATTTGTGTGTTTTGGGCCTAACTCAAGTTAGGTGAGTTTGGGTCGTTCGAGACCAATATGAGCTCGGGAATTCGAATTCGAATTCCGACACCACCATTGGACTTGATTCGGCAATTCGGATCCAATGGAATTTACTTTATATTTTTCGGAAACCGTTTAGACCTTGAACCTTTTAATTTTGACCTATTGGGCCGAAAATCATTCATTTGAGCCCAAATCCTAATAAAGCCTCTAGCCTCATTTTATATCTTGAAACCCTAACCTAGATCCCCTTTCTCATTTCACTTCAAACCTCAAAATAGCCTCATTGTGACAGCCATGGAGAAGCTTCAAAGAGGATGAAGACTTAAGCCATTTTACACCTTCAAGAGCTCATATCTCCCTCGTTTCTTCATCATTTCAAGAGCCAAGGTAAGCTACGGATTTCCTTTGATGTTTATTTCATTTCTATCCATGAATCTTAGCATGAAATTGAATGTATAAACTTGTATGAGGAAGTCTTGTGAAAATGGTGATTTATGACCAACTTGAAGAATATGGCTCTAATGGTGAATGCTTGAGTTCTTGAGCATGAATATATTTTTCTCCATGTTGAATATGTGCTATAGTTGTTGATGGTATGATAGGGAGTGAGTTTGGATGTGTAGCACCCGGGACGATAGCCACCACATCCCCCGCACTATGAGTCTAATCCACATATGAAATAGGCAGTCCATACATGAATCGGACTCACAGCGAACGGGTGGCAAACAAAAGAACAATCCTGACTAGGCGGAAGCTAACCCTGGAACAACCAACAATAACCAAAATGCGGAAGCAAGGAAATCATTTATGTAATATCAAAGAAATAAATGAAATCCAACAAGAATATAAATACGGGTTCCGCTAATCAATACACCTGTCCTAACCTGTCCCGAATCAATACAAGGCAACAACATAACAACGGGTTCAACTAGCTCCAGAACCTGTCGTAACCTGTCCCGAAATAGTATCAATTCAATAAGGGCACATCGGCCAACAATAAAAGGTCAATTCAATACTTAGAAACCATATAGTATGCAGTGAGTGTAAGTGAGTAAGACTAGAACAATGACTCGACAACTCTAACTCCGCCTAGTAACCAACACCCGCAAAAGAAACTGGAAAAGTAGGAAAGAGGGGTCAGTCTCTAGAAGACTGAGTGAGCAGGAGCGATACATAACTATAGAAACATGCGCATGCAAGTCATAAATCCCGAGCAAAGTTTTATTTAAAGTTAGTTCCCAAGAGGGCAAGTGAATAACTAAGAAATGCTCGGACTTTACGAAAAATCATATTAAATTCATTAAGTTAAAAAATCATACATAAACATTAAGGCTCGGCGAGTGAGCGTGCATTATCTCCAACCAAACTCCGACCGTGTACGACATATATCATTAATACATTGAATATGTGATCATGCAGTATATTATAATACACACAAATCATATAACATAGTCGTTTGGGCGATCCGTGTCCCGGCCTTCCCGCACGGTGCATAACAATCATAATACAATCATATTCATAAAACAAGTTCCAACCTTCTTCCTCCGGGTGGTGGACAGGTTAGCAAGACCCGGCCACCCAATCATTGACCAATGGGGTTACATGAATTCCCCAATTGGCACTCAGCTCCCATTCCCCGCTAAAACTCCTAGCGAGGGCTGGTATCACCGCAACAATGTGGGACTAGCACACGGGATCACCGTCAGCCCTTGCCTCCCCGGATAGCCACGTGTACTAAATCCCTGGGCCCGTGCAATCAATCATGTTCATAATCATATTCTCGCCAAAACATTTGATTCATGAGAAACATAACATATTCCTAATTCATTGGAAAAGGGGTTACTCGATAATAATTTACTCGATGACTCCACTTTGAAAATGGTATACGTATATATATAAGGTTTTTGGCCCAAACGATAAGGGTTGTAGGGATTGATATGTAACTAGAAAGAAAACACCCTCACCTGGAATACCACGAGACATAAAGCATGAGGAATAAGGGTGCCTATTCCATTCGGAAGTCTCCGCCCTGGAAACGAACTGTACATGAGAATGAACAATGTGTACAAGTGAGAGGAGACTCAATATGAACCAAATAGGACGCACGGCACGAAATGAGATGACATGAAGTAGAATGACATATTATGGCATGCATATGAAATTAATAATAATTATGATGTACCGTGAATGTGCTCATATGCTCAATTAACATCTCACGTTGCAATTAGTCACATAATACACTCAAATAATTTATATAAACAAGTAAACCAATTAAATGAATTCAATTTATTTTAAATCATGAAGCCCATCAATTTATTATCATTTAGAAAATCAAACAATAAGGTTTAAACAATAATCAATTATCAAATCATATATCAATTTATAGGATTCAAATAACAATTAAACATATAATTAAAGTCACATGTATGATTCATGAACGTTAAGTTCGTATTTCAAATTAAATAAGTAGGTAGAATAATTATGCCAACTCATATATATTCAAACAATTCACAATTAAATCAATTAAGGCAAGTAATCGACATGAAAAGAGGCCCACAAAATCAATGAGTTAAGAATTCGAGTTTTCATATATCATATCATATTATCATACATTATACAATTCATAATCATCGATTAATTAAGTGTACAAGATTAAATTACAATTTAAAACAATTAACGTATAATATACAATAACTTCAGAAATTCAAATAAAATCAACCAAGTGTCCGATTGACGAACGGAAAGCGGTGATAGACTCACCACGACGAAAGGAACACACTGTCCGGAAGGCATCAGAATGCCGCCACCGGAGCCTGCCGGACCGCCACTGACAGCCGCCAAGCCACCACCTCCGGTGGCCGAAAAAATCCCCGGAAGGACAAGAACATGCGCCTCGGCCTGCTCGACGAAAGCCCTCAAACAATTTCAGAAAAAGCCAAATACAATGGATTTCGTTGACGAAAAACCGAACTAAATCCCTAGAATGAAAACTGCAATTAAACTCAAACCGTAAAACGAAAACGAAATCCGAACATACCGTTGGAAAGCCCGTAACGAGGCCTTCGAAACCCATATCTCAATTACCGGAAAAAGTAGCCGGAGAGTTGACCGGCTTTGACCTGCCGATTCACCACCACCGGCCGGTTTCGCACCGGCACCAACACGGAGAGCTTGTCCACATTGAGACGAGTAATTTTCGTGAAGGGCTCATCACCAAAATCCCGCCGAAAAAGGCCGAACCGCCGCCTCTAAAGTCCGCCGCTGCCCCTCGTCGGAAAACCCTATTTTCAGCCACTTTCTGGCCAAACCAGTGCCGGAAACGAACTCAGGAGGTTGAAGAACCTTGGAAACCGCTAATCGTTGCCTGAAAAAGTCGCCGGAGGGCGGCGTTTGGTGGCGCTATAGTAACACGCGCCACCGCCATCGCCTTTGATCGACGCGTGAGCCGCCGTCAGGTGGCCATTGGCCGTGCCGCCAACATGGAAGGGGACGCCTGGATGTCTTCTCTCATGCTTTGGAGCACGTGCAGCAAAAGTGTCGCCGAAAACGACGTGGAACGCCGGCGAAGTCATGGTGGTCCGCCACCACCTCCAACCCGTCTGAAAATCGGCGATATCTTCACCTCCGTTTCTCGTCGAGCCCAGACCTTGGTACGGTTGTGACCGCATCGTCGAGCTCATCGAAAAACACTATTGGTTCATCAAAAACCGTCGAGAAACAAGGAAGTTAGAATTTGTGTGTGTGTATCGGTGTGTGGTGCGTGTTTTCGCCGGGTGAGGGAGAGAGAGAGAACGAAGCTGCAATCTCAGGCTTTTGGCACGAATAACGAGGATCCGGGTGTTATATCCCGGGTCCTCAATGTGACGCCCCGATAATTCGGCCGTACAGGTATGACGTAATTGTTTACCAAATTACGCGAAATAATTATTTATACGTGATTTACATATTTAATTTTTATTTTTAATTATATTAAATGTTAATTACTTTATTTAATGTTATTAATATCAAATATATTTATATAAATATATATATATATATATATGTTAATTGTGGTGCGTTTTGTTTAATATATTTGCATGAACTCATGCAATTCATGTTAATTAATATTGATGCATGCAAGTATTTATAAGTTATATACGTATTTATATTATATTATTTCTAATATTATTAATTTTATTGTTACATTGTTTATGAGTGACATTTACGTGGTTCGTTTCTATTTAAATTGATACCGAAAATTCGTGGAAATTTAATATGTTGGACTTATATGTGTATTGTATGTGAATATATGTTCGTTTCGTATTTTCGGGTTCATTTGCATGTGTTTCGGATTTATTTTAATTTTGGAATCCAAGTCTGGGGCTAACGAGCAATTAGCGCACCCTTAGTTCCGTATTTAATATCTTGAGCTCGGGAACTCGGATTCGAGTTCCGTCAACTTCGCTGATCTCGTAACGAAAATTCGAGTTTAGTGAACTTAGCCTTATATTTTTCCAAAGTCATTTGAACCTCTGAAATCCAATCGAAAAACGAAACGGCGACCAAACTGACCTTGCTACACTAAAATGGCCATATCTCATCCAAACATTGACCAAATTAACCATGGTTTGATGCTATGGAACCCTAACTCAACCACCTAACTTTCTATACCATGCCCTAACCGAACCAACCCTCACACAAATCACAAATCTCAGCCAAAGTTACTGCCTTCCAGTTTTCTCCCGTAACCTTGCCTTCCTTGCAGATTTTGGAGCTCAAATCTCATCCAATCTTCATCCAATCAACAAGGTAAGCTTAGGGTTGTAATATATGTTCATTCCTGATCATTTTCATCCTTTCATCCCCAAATTTGATCATGGTTTCATGAGTTTCTTGGCTGAGTTCGAAATAGTAGGTTTTGAGCAATTTTGATGATCTTATTCAATTCTTGATGGTTTTGATTGATTCCAAGCTTGAAAATGATTGTTTTGACATCCTCTTCTCATTTATGATCATTGATTTCATGGTGGTTGATGTATTTATGAGATATCATTTATGGCACATTGAGAAAATTTTCATGATTGGTCACGTATGCCTTCTTTTCATGCTTGAGCTCTTTTAGGACTGAGTTATATGTCATATGGGTGTTGTTTTGCTGCACATTTGATAGCCTAACTTACATGAACTTGTTGGGATTAAGGGAGATCATTCATGCCCTGTTTTCGTGGAATATTTGCCCTGTTTTTGAATTGGAATTTTGCTGTCAAAACTGTTGTGTTTCCTCCATGCTTTTGCTATCAGTTTTCATGGCTTTGTGGGATTTGTTTTAGCTGAATTCTTGCTATATTTCATGTCATTTGTTGCTGCATATCTTGCCTAAATGTTGCTTTAGTTGCTGCTACGTTTTAAGCCATGAAACAGGGGATAAGTCTGCGTGTTGAGCTGCTGCGTTCATTTGACACGGGGGTGTCAATCTTTTCCTCTTCAGCATGAAACGGGGGTGCCTAAATGTCTGATATTTCTGTACCGAGACACGGGGGTGTCCCGGTTTGTTCTATATTGGTGACACGGGCGTGTCACCTTCTGAATCCAAAACTTAAGCATACGTTATATACAAATGTTTGCATGCAAATTGTTTTCTTTTGCATGCATGTGTTTTAGTGCATGAAAATTTCATGCATATTATGTTGTGTGTGCACGTTGCATGCATGGAGATTTTATTAAACTTAAAATTTGCATGCATATTGTTTTTCATGCATGGGATGCATGTTGCATGTATATATATATATATATATATGAATATATATATTTTTATATATCTTATATATATATATATATTTATATATGATTATTAAATATTAAATATTATTTGATATAATTGAATTATAGAATTTAATTGTTATCTATTTTATGTTCTATTTAATTTCCGATTTTTTAAATTGAATGTAATTGATTGTCTAATTTCTAATTTCAAATGTGATTTAATAAGTGCTATGATCATGTTTGAATTCTTTGATTAATTGGATTGAAAATGTGAATTTATGAATCCGAATAAAAGTGAACGAATGGTTTAATGACTTGATTATATGATTTAAATTCATTAATAGTGCACATGAACATTTTCATAACATAATCTTATCTTTTATACATTCATATCATGATCATAACAATTGTCGAGCGTCTTATTTGGTCATATTGAGTCTCACTTCACCTTTCTTGCACAGATTTTGATCCCGTTGGAGACGAGGCCGGTCAGTGAGGCTCGTGCTTTCTCCTTTTTGCCGATTGAGGTGTGTAACGCCCCGACTTTTCGGATGTAAAGGTACAACGTATGTGTTTACCAATTTGCGCGAATTAATTGTTTTTACGTGTTTTATATTTAATTTTATTATAATTGTTATTATATTATTTTATTATATTATATCTTATTTTAATTTATTATTATTTTAATTATATATCGTAATATAATATATATATATATATATATATATATATATATATATATATATTTCTTTAATTATTATTAATTTATTGATTATGCTAATTATATGTTATGTTAATTAATCATGCTTTAAGTAATTAATTACGTGACTTTAATTTAAATTATTTAATATTAGATTTAATTCATTTATTTAAATTTTTGCATGAATTTAATGTTTATATGCATGAATTGTGCATGTTACTAATTTTGAGCTTCGTTCTTGTATGAAATGATATTGAAATGCCACGAATTTGTAGTATGTCGTAAATATATGTATTATGAACATGATTATATGCTCGGTTTATGTTTTCGAATTTATTTGATATGTTAACGAATTTAATTTGATTCGAGTAACCAAATCGGGGGGTTAACGAGCACTTAGCGTACCCTTGGTTCCGGATTTAATATCTTGAGCTCGGGAACTCGAATTCGAGTTCCGTCAAATCCGCTGAACTCGTAACGAAAATTCGAGTTTAGTAAACTTAGCCTTATATTTTTCCTAAGTCATTTGAACCTCCGAAATTCAACCGAAAAACGAAACGGAGACTAATCTGACCTTGCTGTACAAAATTAGCCATATCTTATCCAAACTTTAACCAAATTAACCATGGTTTGATTCTTTAGAACCCTAACTCAACCACCTATCCCAACATATCATGCCCTAACCAAGCTAACCCTCACACAATCCCCAAAACTCAGCCAAAGCTACTGCTTTTCAGTCCAGGCCCGTAACCCTTCCTTCCTTAGAGATTTTGGAGCTCAAATCTCATCCAAACTTCATCCAATCGACAAGGTAAGTTTGGGATTGTAATATATGTTTATTTCTGATCATTTTCATCCTTTCATTCACGAATTTGAGCATGGAATCGTGGTTTTCTGGGCTCTTTCCGAAAATAAGAGAATTTTGGGCATTTTCTTGATCTCATTCGATTCTTGTTGGTTTTGATTGATTCCAAGCTTGAGATTGATTATTTTGACATCCTCATATCATTTATGGTCATTGATTTCATGGTGGTTGAGATATTTATGAGATATCATTTATGACATTTTGAGAAAATTCCACATGAATGTCACGTACGGTTGCTGTTTTGTTTGAGCTTGTTTGGAACTGAATTATGTGTTCAATTTATGATGTTTTGCTGCACATTTGATGGCCTAAAGGACCTGAACTGAGTCGGATTAACTGAGAGCAAGCATACCCTGTTTTTCTTCGAGTTTTTGCCCTGTTTTTCACGCTGAGGTTGCTGTCAAAACTGCTGTGATGCCTTCTCTCTTTGGCTGTCCATTTTCGTGGCTTCTTGGTGTATGTAGTGGATGTGTTCTTGCTGCTTTTCATGCTTAATTTAGCTGCCTTTGTTGCTTGCATTTCTCGTACATATGGCTGCTCTTTTTCTGCGGATTTTTGCTGTCTGTAGCAGGGGTTGCTGGTGCGTGGCACGGGGGTGCCATTTTTTGCCGTTCCGGCGAGGAACGGGGGTGCAGTCTGGGCCTGGGATTTCTGTACCGAGACACGGGGGTGTCTCGGTCTAGGCTTGGGAGGTGACACGGGGGTGTCACCCCGTTTTTCTGAACTCATTTGCCTGCGTTGGTTTGTGTTGCTGCTGTAAATAATTTATGTTGTGTGTGTTAGTGTGCATGCATGGGAGTGGTGTTGTGTGTGCATGGCTTTGTGTATGTATTTGCATGCATGAGTATATATGTAATATTTATATTATATATGATTTATGCATGCATGTGGGTTACGTATGTAATATATATATATGTATTTAGTATATAGTAAATGCATGCATGGGGGTGTTATGTGTGTACGTGTATTTAATTTACCGACTATTGATTGAACGTTTTATTTATTTTATTCCTAAATGTGAATTTGAATATTAAGTGTTATGCTTATTAAATGAATTCTTGGATTAATTGATATGCATGATGAATTTATGAATTTATGAAATTGAATGAAACTTATGAACGAATGAGTTGATTATATGTTTTAAATTTCTTAATAGTGCACATGAACATTTTTATGATATAACATGATCATTTATGCATTCATGTCATAGTCACTTCATTGCCGAGCGTCATATGTGGTCATTGAGTCTCATACCTTTTCTTTTGCACAGATTCGGGTTTGGTCGGAGACGAGGGCGAGGCTTGAGACGCTTGTGCCTTTCTTTTGCTTTGGAAAAGGTGGGTTTTTCTTCTACTAGTTAAAACAACCATATATATCCCTTATGTGCAAGGTTTTAAGCCGAAATAGTATATTTATATTTATCGAGTCATTTTGGGTAAATGATTTCAAACGTATGACCCCCTTTATTTATGAAACCCTACCTTATGTTTGGCGAGATATTTATGATTTATGATTGCACGGGCCCCGGGACTTAGTATATGTGGCTAACCGAGGAAGCAAGGGCTGACGGGGATCCCATATACTAGTCCCAACCAAACTACGGCGATACCGGCCCTCGCTAGGAGGTTTAGCGAGGAATGGGAGCTGAGTGCCCTTGGGGGATTCATGTACCCCCATTGGCCTATGTATGAACCGGTGGTCGGGTCTTACAAGCCCGTCCACCACCCGGAGGAAGAAGGAGTATATGAATGATTATGATCATGTTATTTATGAGCACAAAAGATTTATGTATGATAATGAATGATTGAATAATTGATTATGATTACACGAGGAGTAGGTTGGAGATTGTGCACGCCCACTCGCCGGGCCATAAACCCTTATGAACAATTATGAATGAATATGAACGTCGTAATCCCGTTGATGTTTCCTTTTGTTTTAACCACTTAGTAAATTCTTATCAAACTTCACACGGGATTAGGGCTTGCATGTATGTGTTTAATTTATGCGATATTATATATTATGCCCCATTTTATACCCACCAGTCTCTTTTAGACTGAACCCGGTTGTTTTCAGTTGTTTTGTGCAGGTATAGGAGTGCTAGGCGGGAATACAAGTCGTCTAGGTCTTGCATTTATGGTTAGCACTTCTTTTCAGTCTCATATTCATACTCTTATTGGTATATTGTATTTGATCATAGTTTTTTTTCTTGGAGCGTTATGTTTTTGTAGGCCGTGAGTGCCATTGAACACTTGAATGCTTTTGTATATCTATTTTTGGAGCTCGGTGGCTCATTGTATATATGCTATGTCGTTCTTGCTTCCGCGTTTATTTTAACTCTGATTTTATGTTTCTTGAGTTGATTGGTTTAAGGGTTAGTCCCGCCTAGCTTAGAGTGTGTTTTGTGTCCCCGTTCGCCGTAGATTTGGCACGTGTATGGACTTCCATTTCATATACGGGTCGGGTCTAGGTGCGGGGGATGTGGTACCTTACGCTCGGGTGCTACATCCTTATGTGGTATCAGAGCTTAGGGTTGCAAAACCCGGGCTCTAGTGTCGTGTTGAGTCAGTTAGGTCGTTCGGCTTTAGGAACAACTTGTCAATGTGTTGCATATGCATTGTTTACGAGCTTGTGTGCTTTAAATCTTGAATTTTGATTGAATTAATTGCACTTGCATGCATGGACTAAAGATAGCATGCATTTCAGTGTTTCTTGAACAGGATGCCTCCACGTAGACATCGTGAGAGATCTCCAGGACACCGTCGTCATCATGACCGATCCCCTACGCCTCCACCCCAACCACAAGCACCACCGATGGATATGGGGAATTTCATGGAAGCGGTTTTTAACTATGTCGAGCATAGGAGGGCTCAAGCTCCCCCACCACAACAAGCAGAACAACAAGCTCCTCCACCAAACCATAATAATAGAGATCCTCATGGGGTGTTTCTGAGCTACAACCCCCCTCGGTTTTCTGGTTCTATTGACGATGCGGTCTCGGAGGGTTGGTTGATTCGATTAGAGAGGATATTTGGAGTCCGACAATTCACCACGCAAGAGAAGGCTCAATTTGCTATATTCCAACTTGATGGAGATGCGTACGAATGGTGAGAAAGAACAAGAGAGAAACTTGAAGTGGATGAAGAGGAAGTGACTTAGGAGGTCTTCAAGAGAGAATTTAGAGAATGCTTTGTACCGGAAGTAGTGAGAGAGAGGAAGGAGCAGGAGTTCAAGGAGTTAAAGCAAGGAGCGCGTACGGTGACTCAATATCTCGCCGTATTTAATAGACTTGGGAATTATGCTCCTCATGTCACCCGGGATGAGAAGAGAAAATCAAGGAAGTTCATTGCGGGGTTAAGACAGGATTTGAGACATGGTCAGGCGGGTCACAATTTCGAGTCATTTGCCGACACCGTGCAAAGAGCTTTGGTTCAAGAGGAGGAATTCAAGAAGAAGGATCCGATGTTTAGAGCTCCAATGGGAAGAGGTTCCGGATCGAATTCGGGAAAGAGGCCGATGATTCAAGCTAGTCCACCTCCTAAAGGTCCTTTTAAGAAGCCTCGGTTTGGATGACAAGGTTCTCAGGCCGCACCAACTCGACCAAAGGCTCTACCTATGGCACCGACATCTACAAATTCACGCCCGGATGTACCTCCATGTACTCATTGTGGGGGACCGACCCATACCTACAATAATTGTCGAAGAAGGTTGAATTTGTGCCTCATATGTGGGAAAAGCGACCATATGGCGGAGACATGTCCCTACAAGAACCCCGGATTTCAGAAAGGAGTTCAAAGGCCAATGATTCAGGCTCGTGCTTATGCCCTCGAGGGTGAAGAGCAAGATGCAGAGATCGATCCCACAGCTATGGTAGAAGGTACCCTATGCATACATAACATGAGCATTCATGCACTCTTTGATCCGGGTGCCACGCATTCCTTTATTTCTTGTGATATAGTTGCCACTCTGTGCTTGCCTGTTATTTGTCTCTCTTCTTGTTATTTGGTGAGTTCGCCACTTGGTGGTAGTCTTCAGACAGATCAGTTGGTTCGGGAGTGTTCAGTTCTGATTGAAGGGAAAGAATATCTGGCGGATTTAATTGTTATGCCTATGAAGAGGTATGGAGTTATCTTGGGAATGGACTGGTTGTCCAGGCATCGGGCCAATGTTGATTGTTTTGCGAAGAAGGTGATTTTGGGGAATGAATTGGTGATTGGTAGTGGATCAAGAACGGTATCTCTCTTGTCTTATATGGAAGCTCACAAGTTGATGAGAGAAGGAGCAACGGGATTTATTGCTTACCTTCTTAATAGGCCGAAAGATCAAGTTAAGTTAGAGGATACCGCGGTTGTTAAGGATTTCTCCGATGTGTTTCCAGAGAATTTGAGTTCTTTACCACCAGAACGTGAGATTGAATGTGTTATTGATTTACATCCAGGATCCACACCGTATTCTAAGACTCCGTATCGGACGGCACCGGCCGAATTGAAAGAGTTAAAGATGCAATTAGAGGAATTGCTCAAAGTTGGATATATACGGCCAAGTTCGTCACCTTGGGGTGCTCCGGTTCTCTTTCTTAAGAAAAAGGATGGAACCTTAAGAATGTGTATAGATTACCGGGAGCTTAATCGGATGACTGTAAAGAATAAGTATCCTTTGCCCCATATTGAGGATTTATTCGACATGTTACAAGTTTCGGGGGTTTACTCAAAATTGGACTTGAGACAAGGATATTATCAATTGAAGATCCGGGAAGAGGACATTCCGAAGACGGGATTTAACACCCGGTATGGACACTACGAGTTCGTAGTGATGCCTTTTGGATTGACTAATGCTCCGGCTGCTTTGATGGATATGATGCATCGAATTTTCCAGCCCTAAGTTTGTGGTAATCTTCATCGATGACATCTTGGTTTATTCGAGAACTCCGGACGATCATGCCAGGCACCTCAGAATTGTGTTGGACACCTTAAGGGAACATCGGTTGTATGCTAAGTTTAGCAAATGCGAGTTTTGGATTGATCGGGTAGCATTTTTGGGTCATATTATTTCAAGGAAAGGTTTGGAGGTAGACCCTTCTAAGATTGAGACGGTTATTCAATGGCAAAGACCGAAAAATGCTTCAGAAGTAAGGAGTTTCTTGGGTTTGGCAGGCTACTATCGGAGATTCGTTCAGGATTTTTCGAAGATTGCGGCTCCTTTAACCCGATTGACTAAGAAGGCAGTTAAGTTTGAGTGGGACGAGGCATGTGAGGCTAGCTTTCAACTTTTAAAGGAAAAGTTGACCACTGCTCCTGTATTAGCACTTCCCGAAGGTACAGAAGGTTATACAGTTTATACGGATGCCTCAAAGGAAGGTTTGGGATGTGTGTTGATGCAGAATGGAAGAGTAATCGCCTATACCTCAAGGAAATTGAAAGAGCATGAACAGAAATACCCCACTCATGATTTGGAATTAGCGGTAGTGATCTTTGCTTTGGGTAAGTGGAGACACTATCTTTATGGAATTTCATTCGAGGTCTTTTCCGATCACAAAAGTCTTCAATACTTATTCTCACAAAAGGAATTGAATAAGAGACAACGGCGTTGGATGGAACTTTTGGCGGATTATGAGTGTACAATCCGATACCATCCCGGCAAAGCCGATTTGGTCGCGGATGCGCTTAGTCAGAAAGCTAGCGTGTCCAATGTGAAAGTGGAAATTAGAGATGAGAATGAGTTGTTCAGACTGAGGGCTAGTATTCGGAATATTACGGTTCAACCAGATCTTAAACAGAGATTATTTGATGCTCAGAGGATTGATCCCGAGGTTCAGAAATTAGCTGAGAAAGCTCGAGCTGATTCAGAATGTCCGTTTGGGTTTGATGATACGGGACTTCTAAGATTCACGAATAGCGTTGTTGTCCCGAAAGAGTTAAAAAGGATTATTCTTGAGGAAGCCCATCGGTCAGGGTATTCGATACATCCCGGAGGGACCAAAATGTATAAGGATCTTAAGCAATTCTATTGGTGGAATGGATTGAAACGGGATGTTATCAACTTCGTGAAACATTGTATGACTTGTCAAGTGGTAAAGGCAGAACATCAAAAGCCATCGGGGCTACTTCGACCATTGCCTATCCCGGAATGGAAATGGGAACAAATAGCCATGGATTTTGTTTCGGGATTACCAAAAGTGAGAGGAGGTTTCGATGGAATTTGGGTTATCGTGGACAGGTTGACGAAATCAGCTCATTTACTTGCTATCAGAATGTCCGATAAAGTGAGTAAGTTGGCCAAGAGATACCATGATGAGATTTTTAGGCTTCATGGTGTACCTGTTAGTATTGTCTCGGATCGGGATCCCAGATTTACTTCACGGCTATGGCAAGAATTACAGAAGTGTTTGGGAACAAGGCTTCAATTCAGCACAGCTTTCCATCCTCAGACCGATGGACAATCAGAAAGGTTAATTAAGTATCTGGAGGATTTGTTGAGAGCATGTCCATTGGACTTTCAAAGCTCTTGGAATGAACAGTTGCCGTTAATCGAGTTTGCTTACAACAATAGCTATCAAGCCTCGATGGAAATGACCCTTATGAAGCTCTTTACGGACGCAAATGTCGATCACCGTTGTTCTTTGACTTGGAGGAATGGAATTGGACCAAGCAAAAAGGGATTAAAAGAGGGGAAAAGAAGGAAAAACCCTCTAAGGCTGTACAAGAGGCTATTGATAAGGTCCAGATAATTAGACAACGGATGAAGGCCGCTCAGGATCGACAAAAGAGTTATGCAGATCTTCGGAGAAAGAATTTGGAGTTTGAGATCGGAGATAGGGTTTTCTTAAAGGATTCTCAAGGATTGGACGAGGAGGAAAATTAAACCCTCGGTATATGGGACCATATGAGATTTTGGAGAAGATTGGGGATACGGCCTATCGATTGGACTTGCCTCCGAGTTTGACTGGAATTCATAACGTATTTCATGTTTCTCAGTTCCGAAAATATTATCGAGACGAGTCTGAGGTTCTACCGGTTGAAGAAGTGGAATTAGAACCGGATCTCACCTTCGTTCAGAAGCCGATTAAGATATTGGATCGAAATTTTCAGGAACTTCGAAATCGGCATATTCCACTAGTCAAGGTTCTTTGGAGAAGTGATAAAACCGAAGAGGCTACGTGGGAGACGGAGGATAAGATGAAAAGATTTCACCCCGAGTTATTTCCGAGCGAGCAATGAATCCGAGGACGGATTCTTTTAAGGGGGAGAGATTGTAACGCCCCGACTTTTCGGATGTAAAGGTACGACGTATGTGTTTACCAATTTGCGCGAATTAATTGTTTTTACGTGTTTTATATTTAATTTTATTATAATTGTTATTATATTATTTTATTATATTATATCTTATTTTAATTTATTATTATTTCAATTATATATCGTAATATAATATATATATATATTTCTTTAATTATTATTAATTTATTGATTATGCTAATTATATGTTATGTTAATTAATCATGCTTTAAGTAATTAATTACGTGACTTTAATTTAAATTATTTAATATTAGATTTAATTCATTTATTTAAATTTTTGCATGAATTTTAATGTTTATATGCATGAATTGCATGAATTGTGCATGTTACTAATTTTGAGCTTCGTTCTTGTATGAAATGATATTGAAATGCCACGAATTTGTAGTATGTCGTAAATATATGTATTATGAACATGATTATATGCTCGGTTTATGTTTTCGAATTTATTTGATATGTTAACGAATTTAATTTGATTCGAGGAACCAAATCGGGGGGTTAACGAGCACTTAGCGTACCCTTGGTTCCGGATTTAATATCTTGAGCTCGAGAACTCGGATTTGAGTTCCGTCAACTCCGCTGAACTCGTAACGAAAATTCGAGTTTAGTAAACTTAGCCTTATAGTTTTCCTAAGTCATTTGAACCTCCGAAATTCCACCGAAAAACGAAACGGAGACTAATCTGACCTTGCTGTACAAAATTAGCCATATCTTATCCAAACTTTAACCAAATTAACCATGGTTTGATTCTTTAGAACCCTAACTCAACCAACTATCCCAACATATCATGCCCTAACCAAGCTAACCCTCACAAAATCCCCAAAACTCAGCCAAAGCTACTGCTTTTCAGTCCAGTCCGGTAACCCTTCCTTCCTTAGAGATTTTGGAGCTCAAATCGCATCCAAACTTCATCCAATCAACAAGGTAAGTTTAGGATTGTAATATATGTTTATTTCTGATCATTTTCATCCTTTCATTCACGAATTTGAGCATGGAATCGTGGTTTTCTGGGCTCTTTCCGAAAATAAGACAATTTTGGGCATTTTCTTGATCTCATTCGATTCTTGTTGGTTTTGATTGATTCCAAGCTTGAGATTGATTATTTTGACATCCTCATATCATTTATGGTCATTGATTTCATGGTGGTTGAGATATTTATGAGATGTCATTTATGACATTTTGAGAAAATTCCACATGAATGTCACGTACGGTTGCTGTCTTGTTTGAGCTTGTTTGGAACTGAATTATGTGTTGAATTTATGATGTTTTGCTGCACATTTGATGGCCTAAAGGACCTGAACTGAGTCGGATTAACTGAGAGCAAGCATACCCTGTCTTTCTTCGAGTTTTTGCCCTGTTTTTCACGCTGAGTTTGCTGTCAAAACTGTTGTGATGCCTTCTCTCTTTGGCTGTCCATTTTCGTGGCTTCTTGGTGTATGTAGTGGATGTGTTCTTGCTGCTTTTCATGCTTAATTTAGCTGCCTTTGTTGCTTGCATTTCTCGCACATATGGCTGCTCTTTTTCTGCGGATTTTTGCTGTCTGTAGCAGGGGTTGCTGGTGCGTGGCACGGGGGTGCCATTTTTGGCCGTTTCGACGAGGAACGGGGGTGCAGTCTGGGCCTGGGATTTCTGTACCGAGACACGGGGGTGTCTCGGTCTAGGCTTGGGAGGTGACACGGGGGTGTCACCCCGTTTTTCTGAACTCATTTGCCTGCGTTTGCTTGTGTTGCTGCTGTAAATAATTTGTGCTGTGTGTGTTAGTGTGCATGCATGGGAGTGGTGTTGTGTGTGCATGGCTTTGTGTATGTATTTGCATGCATGAGTATATATGTAGTATTTATATTATATATGATTTATGCATGCATGTGGGTTACGTATGTAATATATATATATGTATTTAGTATATAGTAAATGCATGCATGGGGGTGTTATGTGTGTACGTGTATAAATATATATATATATATATATATATATATATATTTAAATGTTATTTGATTATATATATATATATTATATATATTTATTATATATTTTAAATATTAAGTGATTTAATTCAATTCTTGAAATTAATTGATTTCTATTTCGCGTATTTAATTTACCGACTATTGATTGAACGTTTAATTTATTTTATTCCTAAATGTGAATTTGAATATTATGTGTTATGCTTATTAAATGAATTCTTGGATTAATTGATATGCATGATGAATTTATGAATTTATGAAATTGAATGAAACTTATGAACGAATGAGTTGATTATATGTTTTAAATTTCTTAATAGTGCACATGAACATTTTTATGATATAACATGATCATTTATGCATTCATGTCATAGTCACTTCATTGTCGAGCGTCATATGTGGTCATTGAGTCTCATACCTTTTCTTTTGCACAGATTCGGGTTTGGTCGGAGACGAGGGCGAGCCTTGAGACGCTTGTGCCTTTCTTTTGCTTTGGAAAAGGTAGGTTTTTCTTCTACTAGTTAAAACAACCATATATATCCCTTATGTGCAAGGTTTTAAGCCAAAATAGTATATTTATATTTATCGAGTCATTTTGGGTAAATGATTTCAAACGTATGACCCCCTTTATTTATGAAACCCTACCTTATGTTTGGCGAGATATTTATGATTTATGATTGCACGGGTCCCGGGACTTAGTATATGTGGCTAACCGAGGAAGCAAGGGCTGACGGGGATCCCATATACTAGTCCCAACCAAACTACGGCGATACCGGCCCTCGCTAGGAGGTTTAGCGAGGAATGGGAGCTGAGTGCCCTTGGGGGATTCATGTACCCCCATTGGCCTATGTATGAACCGGTGGTCGGGTCTTGCAAGCCCGTCCACCACCCGGAGGAAGAAGGAGTATATGAATGATTATGATCATGTTATTTATGAGCACAAAAGATTTATGTATGATAATGAATGATTGAATAATTGATTATGATTACACGAGGAGTAGGTTGGAGATTGTGCACGCCCACTCGCCGGGCCATAAACCCTTATGAACAATTATGAATGAATATGAACGTCGTAATCCCATTGATGTTTCCTTTTGTTTTAACCACTTGGTAAATTCTTATCAAACTTCACACGGGATTAGGGCTTGCATGTATGTGTTTAATTTATGTGATATTATATATTATGCCCCATTTTATACCCACCAGTCTCTTTAAGACTGAACCCGGTTGTTTTCAGTTGTTTTGTGCAGGTATAGGAGTGCTAGGCGGGAATACAAGTCGTCTAGGTCTTGCATTTATGTTTAGCACTTCTTTTTAGTCTCATATTCATACTCTTATTGGTATATTGTATTTGATCATAGTTTTTTTTCTTGGAGCGTTATGTTTTTGTAGGCCGTGAGTGCCATTGAACACTTGAATGCTTTTGTATATCTATTTTTGGAGCTCGGTGGCTCATTGTATATATGCTATGTCGTTCTTGCTTCCGAGTTTATTTTAACTCTGATTTTATGTTTCTTGAGTTGATTGGTTTAAGGGTTAGTCTCGCCTAGCTTAGCGTGTGTGTTGTGTCCCCGTTCGCCGTGGATTTGGCACGTGTATGGACTTCCATTTCATATACGGGTCGGGTCTCGGTGCGGGGGATGTGCTACCTTACGCTCGGGTGCTACAAGGTGGGTTTCTCTTCTATGTAGATATGAGACCCTATATATATACCTTCAATGTGAAAGTTTTCGACCAAAATTAATATATATATAGAGAGTCGTTTTAAAGAGTAAACGTTTTCAACGTAAACCCTTGTTTTATTAATCCTACCTAATGTTTTGGCGAGAAATGAACGAATACACGAATGGGGCCCAGGAACTTAGTGTGAGTGGCTATCTGGGGAGGCACGGGCCGACGGTGATCCCTCACACTAGTTCCACCAATGAACGGCGTAACCGGACCTCGTTAGGAGTTAGCGACGAATGGACGCTGAGCGCCATCTGGGGAGTCATGTAACCCCTTTTGGTCAATGAATGGGTGGTCGGGCCTTGCAAACCCGCCACCAACCCGGAGTAAGAAGGTGTAAATGTTATTGAATGTGCACGAAAGAATGATATGCATGAAAAGAACGAATGAATGAATGTTTAAATAGTTTACACAAGGTGTTGGTTGGAGATAATGCACGCCCACTCGCCGGGCCAATAATGACCTAATGTAATTGAATCGTTATAATCCCTTTTGATGATTTCTATTCACCCACTTGGGAAATTCTTTAAAAACTTCACTTGGGATTATAACCTGCATGTGAATGTTTAATTACCGCCGTATATTATATTTATACCCTGTTTTTATACCCACCAGTCCCTTTTGGACTGAACCCGTTTGGTTTTCAGTTGTGTTATGCAGGTGTCGAGGGAGCTAGGCGGGAATACGAGTCATAGGTCTTGCATTCGTCTTTAGCTCTTATATTTTGGCCTTGCACTTGCATACTATACTTTTGACCCTTGTATATGAATGAAATTATGGAGCGTACTTATTTTGAGCCGTGACCGCAATTGATGATGTATATGACTTATTTTTGGAGCTGTAATGCTCATTGTATATATATATGATGTATGTTCGCTTATTGCTTCCGCTTTAATGTTTATTCGGATTTTATGGTTTAAGGGTTAGCCCGCCTAGCTTAGAGTGTGTGTTTGTCCCTGTTCGCCGTGATTTAGCTCGAGTATGGATCGTCCATTTCATATTCGGGTCGGGTCTCGGTGCGGGGGATGTGGTACCTTGCGCTCGGGTGCTACATCCTTAAGTGGTATCAGAGCTTAGGGTTGCAAAACCCGGGCTCTCGTGTCGTGTGAGTCAGTCTAGGTCGTTCGGCTTAGGGACTACTTGATAATGTGTTGCATATGCATCTCTTTTGTGCTTAATTGATTTAAACTTTGAATTTTACTTGAATTATTTGCATTAACATGCATAAACTAAAAATAGCACGCATTTTTAGTGTTTATTGACAGGATGCCTCCACGTAGACATCGAGATCGATCTCCAGGGCGGCGTCGCCATCATGATCGTACTCCTACACCTCCACCTCCACAACCACCGCCAGCAGAGGCCTTTGTTAATTCAGTTATCAACATCATAGATCAAAGGCTACGAGCTTATGTACCACTGGCACCTCCAGCACCACCTGCACCTGCCGTACCGCCCGAGGTACCGATTTCTATTATACTTAGGGAGTTTCAGAATCAAAGACCTCCCAAGTTCTTCAAGGGAAATGATATACAGGTGGAAATGTGGCTGAAAGAGGTCGAGAGGATATGGGAGCTCATTCCATGTGAGTCCCGAGAGAAGGCTCGATGCACCATCACTTTGATACAAGGGGAAGCCTACTCTTGGTGGGAAAGCACACGGATTGTATTGGAAGCAGCTGGAGAAGAGATCAATTGGGAAGTATTTACAAGGGAATTCAAGAATAAATTCATCCCGTACTCGAAGATTGAGAGAATTTACCGAATTGAAGCAAGGATCGAGGTATGTGGCCGAATATATTTCAGAGTATGAGAGGTTATCCCACTATGCACCAAATATAGCAGGCGATGACTTCCATAAGGCTATGCAGTTTATTCAGGGGCTTCAACCGGATATTCAGACAGCTCTAGAGGCAGTTAATACGAGCACTTGGGCGAAGGCTACCTCGAAAGCCTTAAAGGTTGAAGAATCTGTGAATGCTAGGAGGCCAGTTTCTCGCCAAGGACAAGGGTCAGGATCCGGCTGGGGATTTAACAAAGGAAAGAGGCCGATGAATGTACCAGCTCCACCATAAAAAGGGTCTTTCAAGAAGCCGAGAATTGGAGGTCCGATTGCACCCGTTCCACGACCATCTCAGGCTCCACCGGTTCCTAAGGGATCTCGCAACGATCAGCCACCGTGTACTTATTGTGGATGGCCAACTCATTCTTATAACAATTACCGAAAAAGATTGAAGTTGTGTTTGATTTGCGGGAAAGGAGATCATATGGCTTTTACATGCCCGGACAAGATTCCAGGATATCAAGCTGGGGCTCAGAGACCGATGGTTCAGGCACGAGCTTATGCCCTTGAGGGCGAGGAGCCTAATGTCGGGGTTGATCCAAACGCCGTGGTGGAAGGTACCGTTTGCATTCATAACACGAGCATTCATGCATTATTCGATCCGGGTGCCACGCATACTTTTATATCTTCTGATCTATGTGCCTCTCTGTGCCTACCTGTTAGTTGTTCAAATTCCTGTTATTTTGTGAGTTCGCCTCTTGGAGGAAGTTTGCAGACAGATCGGGTTGTCAGGGGTTGTTCAGTTTTGATAGAAGGGAAAGATTATCCGGCAGATTTCATTGTTATGCCTATGAAGAAGTATGGGGTAATCTTCGGGATGGATTGGTTGTATCGGCACCGGGCCGAAGTGGATTATTTTAAGAAGAAGATAAAGTTGGGAGCAGAGTTGATTGGAGAAGTTGGGTCGAAGAATGTATCTCTATTATCGTTTATGGAAGCTCACAAGTTGATAAAGGATGGAGCCACGGGATTTATTGCCTATCTCCTTAATAAACCAAAGGATCAATCAAGTTTTGAGGAGACGACTGTGGTAAAGGAATATCCCGACGTATTTCCAGAAAATTTAGGTTCTCTACCACCGGATCGGGAGATTGAGTTTGTCATTGATTTATATCCGGGATCAGAACCTTATTCTAAGACTCCTTATAGAATGGCTCCGGCAGAGTTGAAGGAGTTGAAGATTCAACTCGAGGAATTACTCAAGCGTGGATATATCCGACCGAGTTCATCTCCGTGGGGTACTCCGGTTCTCTTTCTCAAAAAGAAAGATGGGTCGTTGAGAATGTGTATAGATTATCGGGAGCTTAATCGGATGACTATCAAGAATAAGTACCCGTTGCCCCACATTGAGGATTTATTTGATATGCTACAAGGTTCAAGGGTTTATTCGAAATTGGATTTAAGGCAAGGCCACTACCAGTTGAAAATCTGGGAGGAGGATATAAGTAAGACAGGATTTAATACCCGGTATGGGCATTATGAGTTCGTAGTGATGCCTTTTGGTTTAACAAATGCCCTTGCAGCATTCATGGATATGATGCATCGGATTTTTCAGCCTTATTTGGATAAATTCGTAGTAATCTTCATCGATGACATTCTCGTGTATTCGAAGACTCTGGAAGATCATGCTAGACATCTCAAATTGGTATTGGAGACGTTGAGAGAGCACCGGTTGTATGCGAAGTTTAGTAAATGTGAGTTTTGGATCGGCCGGGTTGCTTTTCTAGGCCATATTATTTAAAGTAAGGGTTTAGAAGTGGATCCTTCAAAGATCGAGACGGTTATTCATTGGCAGAGTCCGAAGAATGCTTCCGAGGTTAGAAGTTTCTTGGGATTGGCAGGTTATTACCGAAGGTTTGTGAAGGATTTTTCAAAGATAGCTGGTCCTTTAACACGATTGACTAAGAAGGAAGCTAAATTTGAGTGGGACGAGGCATGCGAAGCGAGTTTTCAACTCTTGAAGGAAAAATTAACCACTGCACCGGTATTAGCACTCCTCGAGGGCACTGAAGGATTCATGGTTTATACGGACGCCTCGAAAGAAGGATTGGGATGTGTTTTGATGCAGAAGGGTAAGGTGATAGCTTATGCCTCGAGGAAATTCAAAGATCATGAACAGAATTATCCCACTCACGATCTCGAGCTTGCAGCAGTGATCTTCGCTTTGGAAAAGTGGAGACACTATCTTTACGGAGTTTCTTTCGAGATCTTTTCTGACCACAAGAGTCTCCAGTATTTGTTTTCTCAGAAGGAATTAAACAAGAGACAAAGACGTTGGATGGAGATGTTGGCGGATTATGAGTGTACGATTCTATACCATCCCGGAAAGGCCAACGTGGTCGCGGATGCGCTAAGTAGGAAGGCTAGCATGTCGGGTGTTAAAGTGGAAACTATGGATGAATCAGAATCTTTTAAGCTGAGATCTAGTATTCGGAATATTACAGTTCAACCGGATCTTCAGCAGAGATTGTTTGAAGCTCAAAGAGTGGACTCTGAGGTTCAGAGGTTAGTGCAGAAAGCTAGAAATGATTCTGAGAGTCCGTTCGGTTTTGATGACACCGGGCTTCTAAGATTTAAGAACAGAGTTGTGGTTCCGGAAGAGTTGAGACGATTGATATTGGAAGAAGCTCATCAGTCAGGGTATTCGATACATCCCGGGGGAAATAAGATGTACAAGGATTTAAAGAAGTTTTATTGGTGGAATGGACTTAAGCGGGATGTAATCAAATTCGTGAGACATTGCTTGACTTGCCAAGTGGTGAAGGCAGAGCATCAGAATCCATCGGGACTACTTCAACCGTTACCTATTCGAGAATGGAAATGGCAGCTAGTGGTGATGGATTTCATTTCGGGCCTTCCACGAGTGAAAGGTGGTTTAGATGGAATTTCGGTGATGGTGGATCGATTGACGAAATCACGCATTTTCTTGCTATTCGGATGTCGGATAAGGTGAATAAGTTAGCTAAGAAGTATGTGGATGAAATTGTCCGACTTCATGGAGTACCAGTTAGTATTGTATCAGATCGGGATCCGTGGTTTACTTCTAGATTTTGGCAAGAATTGCAAAGGAATCTGGGCACAAGGCTTCAATTCAGCACAGCTTTCCATCCTCAGACAGACGGGCAATCAGAGAGATTAATTAAATATTTAGAGGATATGTTAAGAGCATGTGCATTGGATTTTTCAAGTTCGTGGAACGAGCAATTGCCTTTGATTGAATTCGCTTATAATAACAGCTTTCAAGCATCGATAGAAATGGCTCCATATGAGGCTCTCTACGGATGGAAATGCAAGTCAACGTTTGTAGCACCCGAGCGCAAGGTACCACATCCCCCACACCGAGACCCGACCCGAATATGAAATGGACGATCCATACTCGAGCTAAGTCACGGCGAACGGGGACAAACACACACGCTATGCTAAGCGGGCTAACCCTTAAACCATAAAATCAAAATAAAAATAAGCGCGGAAGTAATAACTGGCCATAATATAAACAATGAGTAATCAAACTCCAAAACAATCCATGTACATTATCAAATGCCGTCACGGCTCAACAAACAAGTACGCTCCATTATCGTTCATATACAATTAGGGGTGTCAACGGATATTAAACGGATCGGATGTATGATTATCATATCCTTATCCTTTTATGATTCGGACGGATACGGATAATATCCTTTTAAATCGAATTCGGATAATATCATTTTTATACGGATACAAGGCGGATTCAGACGGATTCGGATTTTAATCGGATTTTCAACTATTCATTTTGACATAAATTATTTAACTATATAACTTCGAATTTTTAATCAAATTATCAACTACTCATTTATAAATAAATTATTTAATAATTATATGACTTTGAATATATATATATATATATATATATATATATATATAGATATATTAGACAAAGAGAGAAATAATAACTATATCTATATAATTAATTTGAAATATAATACTTTTATTAATAACATAATATATGTTACTTATATTATCTCAATATAAATGTTGAAGTAAACATATGGTTACTATTAAAACCTAAGATTTTTCTTTAATAAATGCGCTAAAAAATTTACTTAATACTAATAATCTATCATACATACACAGTTGTGTGTATATATTTTAATATAATATATTATTTATCGGATACGGATTACGGATAAATCGGATAACGGAAAATCTAACGGATAATGAAACGGATCGGATGTTAAACGGATCGGATGTCTTATTACCATATCCTTATCCGTTTATAATTCGGATGTCTATAATCGGATACGGATAATATCCTCTTGAGACGGATTCGGATAATATCCTCTGTAAATGAATTCGAATGCGGACGGATATCGGATTTTCGGATATCCATTTACAGCCCTATATACAATGATCCAACGTGCAATATGAAAGTGTAAGACCGAGAAAATACAAGAGCTAAAACGAATGTAAAACCTATGACTCGAATTCCCGCCTAGCTCCTTTGACACCTGCACAACACAACTGAAAACCAAACGGGTTCAGTCCAAAAGGGACTGGTGGGTATAAAAATAGGGTATAAATATAATATACGACAGTAATTAAACATTCACATGCAAGCTATAATCCCAAGTGAGGTTTTGAAGAATTTCCCAAGTGGGCAAATAGAAATCATCAAAAGGGATTATAACAATTCATTAACATTAGGTCATTATTGGCCCAGCCAGTGGGCGTGCATTATCTCCAACCAACACCTCGTTTAATTCATTAACATTCATTAACATTCATTCATTCATTCTTTTCATGCATTTCATTCTTTCGTGCACATTAAATAACATTCCACCTTCTTCCTCCGGGTTGGTGGCGGGTTTGCAAGGCCCATCCACCCATTCATTGACCAAAAGGGAAACATGACTCCCTAGATGGCACTCAACGTCCATTCCTCGCTAACTCCTAACGAGGTCCGGTTACGCCGTTCATTAGTGGGACTAGTGTGAGGGTTTCTCGTCAGCCCATGCCTCCTCGGTTCCCCACTCACACCAAGCCCCTGGGCCCCATTCATTGTGAACATTCATTCATTCTCGCCAAAACATTAGGTAGGATTCATGAAAGAAGGGTTATACGTTGAAAACATTTACTCTTGAAAACGACTATATATATATATATATACTTTTGGCCGAAATCTTTGCACATTGGGAGTATATAGGGCCATTTAACTAGATAGTAGAGAAACCTACCTTAAACCAACAAAAGAGAGCACAAGAGCCTCACTGACCGGCCTCGTCTCCAAAGGGATCAAAATCTTCAAGATATGGAGAAGAAAGGAAGTGATTTGAGCTCAAAAATCACAAGGGCCAAGGTTTTCTCTTCTCTTCCTCCTCTCTCCCTTCTCTCTCGATCAGTTGCAGAAACAAGGGGGCTGTTTGGCTCGGTTTTTTCTGCTAAAAGGGGGAATAAATGGGTTAACTCAAGTACACAAATCATGGGTTGAAGTATGGTTAAGTTAGAGAGGTGTTAAGGGTCCCACCAAGAAGACTAATCAACAAAAAGGGCTCTTCTTGCACGACTTGCTTGTTACGGTTGGATTTCGGGGGTCTTAATGATCTCAAAAAGGTATGAGGCTGGTTTCATTGTCTCCGAATCGTCGATACGAAGGCAACGGAGGTGACGGAATTCGAATCCGAATTCCCGAGCTCAAGATATGACGTCCCGAACCCAGGGCGCGCTAAAAGCGTTTTAAGCCCTATAAGTTCCGTCACCAAAAACCGAAATCAAAACTAAATCAAACGAGCGTAAAATTACAACGTAAGCATGTAAACACATTAATAACTCACATAATTCAAGTATACCAAGTTGGCACAAAAATCGGAATTGAAAACGGAGTTAAACAATTCGAAAACGATTAGAAAAGGATTTAAACGTTTAAAGTTTCAAACTTAACACTTATTTCAATTATTAAAATATTACAATTAATGTAAAATCACATACGCATATAATTTATAATGTCATACATGCATAATTAATTAACATGGATTGCCTAAGTTCATGTAATTTATAAAACAATTCGTGCCACAATTAATATATATATAAATATGTTTGATATTAATAACATTAAAATAAAGTAATTATCATTTAATACATTTAAAATAAAATTAAATATAAAACATTTATAAATAATTAATCACATAATTAAATAATTTAATTGCGTATTTTATAAACACATATGGGATATTGGTATAAATGAAAACCCGGGGCGTTACATCGTTGTTCTTTAATTTGGAAGAATGGAATTGGACGAAGCAAGAGGGTGTGAAACGAGGAGAGAAAAAGGAAAAACCCTCTAGGGCCGTGCAAGAAGCAATTGATAAGGTCCAAATAATCAGGCAACGGATGAAAGCAGCCCAGGACAGACAGAAAAGCTATGCCGATCACCGAAGGAAAGATCTTAAGTTTGAGGTTGGAGATAGGGTATTCTTGAAAGCCTCACCTCGTAAGGGATTTTCGAGGATTGGAAAAGGAGGGAAATTGAATCCTCAGTATCTAGGACTGTATGAGATTTTGGAGAAAATTGGAGATATGGCCTACCGTTTGGACCTACCCCCGAGTTTGACCGGAATCCATAATGTATTTCATGTTTCACAGCTTCGGAAATATTATCCGGATGAATCGGAAGTTATCCCCGTTGAGGAAGTGGAGTTAGAATCGAATCTCACCTTCGTTCAGAAGTCGATTAAGATATTGGATCGTAAATTTCAAGAGCTTCGAAATCGGCAGTGTTGGAAAACACGAATCAGAAAGCAGCGGAAATTTAAAAATTTTCCCAACAAAATGACCTTAGACTCGCAATCGTGTATCCAAATTCGTAGAGATAAGAAACTTACTTTTCTTTTATTCTTTCTTGAAGCGTTTCAAGCCACCCAAGAACGCTCTTTTCGCGGCTTGATCCCCTCTCCTTAGTAAAGCTCGAATCTTCAAACATCTAACTTGAAGCTCTCTAGAGATAGTCCACCAACTTGACTACAATCTAACTAGTGAGGATGCTAGTTCTCTAGTTAGTGTTTAGGCTTAACCTAGAGTTTTGTTTATGTTGGAGAAAGGATGGTGTTCAACACATGAACCAAAAGAATTGTCAATTAGCTCTAAGGGGAGCTCGAGCTCCCCTAATTATAATAAGGGAGGACCGAAAATCCTAGTCCTTATGGGCTAGGGTTTTGGTCTCCCTCTCTCCTATTACTTGATCATCAAGTAATTTTGACTTTGATTATGAATTCAAATTCAAATCACCTTTCAAGAGAGCTAAAATATCCAAACCATTTTTGGATAATTTTATACTTTATTTATTTAAAATAAAAAACTTATTTTATCTAATTAATTAATTCATAATTAATTAGCTAGGTTATTTTCTCCAAAATTAAAATTTCTTTTTAATTCAAAATTAAACCAAAGTCTATTAAATAATTAACACATTTAATTATTTAATATATATATATATACAATATATATATTTACACGTGTGGGACACGTGTCACAAGGACACGTGTCACAAGGACACGTGTCACTCACGTGACCCACACGTGTGGTTTCACACGTGTGTAACCCTTTTGGCCCGATTAACTCGTTTAATCATTTTAAAGCCTCAACTCATGTAACCAAGTTGTTGTGTGTGACCCTCTAGGTTCTCAATTCAATTAGCAGTGACCCTAATTAATTAATTCACTAATTAATTAATCAGTCCACAGATTAAACGACCATAGTCTAGCAACAGGTGTTTAACCCCTAGCTGAATTGGAATGTTTGGATTCGACAGAACCTTTAAGTCATTGATCCATGTGAGATACAATCCTCCTACTTACTATCTCTCAACCAAGATCTAGGGCAAGGGAATAATCAGAACCCTAAGAATCTGGTCTTAAAGCTAAGTGCATTTCATATCCATTTGATCTCAATCCAAGAAACCCTTTTCTTGATGTCTTGATCTACTGCCTTGGCCAAGGACTCCATATGGCATATGAATGACTTACACAATAAGAGAACACCTTGCAAATGCAAGTGTAGGTCCTTTCTTGATTCTCATTCACTTTCATGAATCACTTGTGCAGCCCCAGCATAAGCCTTGAATCAGTTGTCTAAGGCGACACCCTTTAAAGCTTATACCTAAGACTACAGAGTTAACTCATAAAGTGACAAGGAACCTCAAGTCTAAGGATCAATTAATCACATCAATGACTCGTGAGATATTTCCTAATCTGGAAGTTTATATTTCCTGAAATAGAAACTTCCTTTCCCATTTAGGAATGTTCTCACACGGGGCACCTCAGTGAACTTACTTATTAAAGTAAGCACCCTCATGTATCACGCAGGTATCAACTATACACTTTGCACCTCCATGAAACAAGGTGGTCCTTCTTAAGGGAGTGATCCCATAAGCAAGCCTTAGAGGAGTCAGGTTGACACTCCCACTGTCTGTAGGACTCATTGGCTTGGAGCATTTTACTAATCATGACTTATGTGATATAGGGCTCGTTTCATGAACCATTTCACCTAAATGGTAGAGTCCTAAAGTCATCAGGATTAGGGGAGTTCTCATACATGCACAGCTAAAGTAAACACATACCAAACAAGAGCATATAAAGAAGTGTTGCCTCAATTCGTTATTTCATTCAAAGATTGTCTGTGATTACAATAAGGAAAAGCACAAAGCGGATATACAATCGGCTTTCTAGGGCACTATTCTTAACAATCTCCCACTTGCCCGTCAAAGCCATTCTAAAGCTACTCTAAGTCCCATCTTCTGAAGATGTCCTTGGAAAGCTTCTCGACTAAGGGGTTTAGTAAGTGGATCTACCACGTTCTCTGCTGATGTGACCCTCTCAATTTGCACATCTCCTCTTTTGATAATATCATGGATTTGGTGATACTTCCTCATAATGTGCTTGGTCCGTTGGTGAGATCTTGGTTCTCTTGCTTGAGCAACCGCCCCAGTGTTGTCACAAAACATAGTAATGGGGTCTTTCATGCTAGGAAGAACATTCAACTCTTGAATGAAGTTTCTAATCCAAACACCTTCCTTAGTTGCATCATTTGCAGCTAAGTATTCGGCCTCAGTGGTCGAATCTGCAGTGGTAGTTTGTTTGGAACTCTTCCAACTCACTGCTCCGCCGTTTAGGCAGAAAATGTATCCTGACATTGACTTAAAATTATCTAAGTCAGATGCAAAGCTTGCATCGCAGTATCCTTCGACAGTAAGATCTTTCTGACCTCCGTAAACTAAGAATAAATCTTTAGTACTTTTCAAGTACTTAAGAATATTCTTCACGATAGCCCAGTGACCTTCTCCAGGGTCAGATTGGAAACGACTTGTTACACTAAGTGCATAAGCCACATCCGGTCGAGTACATACCATTGCATACATTATGCTACCTATTGCAGATGCATAAGGTGTATGAGTCATTCTTTCCTTCTCAAGGTTAGTCTTAGGACACATCTTCTTTGAAACACATGTTCCTACACTCATAGGAAGGTTCTTAACCTTTGCTGACTCCATATTGAATCTCTTCAATACTTTGTTAATGTACATCGACTGTGATAGTCCTATTAACCTTCTAGATCTATCTCTATAGATTTTAATTCCAAGGATATAGGACGCATCACCCAAATCTTTCATCTCGAATTGATTCGATAACCATAACTTAGTCACTTTCATGTCATCCTTCGAATTCCCAATAAGAAGGATGTCATCAACATAAAGTACTAAGAATTGCACTGAGGTCTCCAATTCCTTTCTATACACACATGATTCATTCGAAATTTGAATGAAGCCAAACGCTTTGACTGATTCATCAAATCGAATATTCCAATTCCTAGAAGCCTGTTTCAATACATAGATTGATCTTTGGAGTTTGCAAACCTTTTGCTCACTCCCACTGAATGTGAAACCTATGGGTTACTCCATAAAAATATCTTTATCAATGTCACCATTGAGAAAGCCAGTTTTCACATCCATTTGCCAAATCTCGTAGTCATAATAAGCAGTAATGGCAAGCATGATCCGAACAGACTTTTGCATTGCAACTGGTGAAAAGGTTTCATCAAAGTCCACGCCGGGTCTTTGAGTGAATCCTTTTGCAACCAGTCTTGCTTTGTAAGCTGCAATGCTTTCATCAACTCGAAGCTTTCTCTTAAAGATCCATTTGCAACCTATGGGTTTAACCCCATCAGGCAAATCTACCAAGGTCCAAACTTGGTTGGAGTTCATGGAATCCATTTCGGATTTCATGGCTTCTATCCACTGTTCAGAGTCAGAATCTGAAAGTGCCTCCTCATATGTTAAAGGATCATTATCCTTTTGAGAGATTTCATGGAAGAATCCATACCATCTCTCCGGCTGTCTAGGAGTCCGTTCAGAACGCCTTAGAGGAGGATTTACGTGTGTATCAAAATTCGTGATTGGTTGTAGTTGATCAGAAGGAGACGTTTCTTCAGTGGGAGGCGTGGGCTCACTTTGTACTTCCTCTAATTCTATGATCTTGCCTTTCTTTTCTTTAAGGAACGGTTCCTCCAGAAAAGTGGCATTTCTGGAAACGAACACCTTTTACTCAGATTGATCATAGAAGTAATATCCTATGGATTCCTTAGGATAACCTACAAAGTAGCATAAGTTAGAACGAGATTCTAACTTATCTCCAACTGTCCTCTTCACCTAAGCTGGACAACCCCAAATTCTTAAGTAAGAATAACTAGGGATTTTACCATGCCACATTTCATAGGGCGTTTTAGGGACTGACTTAGAGGGAACTAGTTTCAAAATCTTTGCTGCACTTTCTAGGGCATAACCCCAGAAAGAAGGTGGTAAGTCAATGAAACTCATCATGGAACGAACCATATCTAGTAGGGTTCGATTCCTTCTCTCAGAAACTCCATTAAGCTGAGGAGTTCCCGGAGGAGTCCACTGAGAGATAATCCCATTATCTTTGAGATGATTAAGGAATTCTTCACTAAGATATTCGCCTCCTCGATCAGATCGAAGTGCTTTGATCTTGTGACCAGTTTGGTTCTCAACCTCCTTTTGAAATTCTAAGAATTTCTCAAAAGCCTCAGATTTATACTTCATTAAGTATACATAACCATATCGACTAAAATCATCGGTAAAGGTTATGAAATACTGATGATTGTTTCTTGTGCTTACACTAATCGGTCCACAAACATCAATATGGATCTGTAACGCCCCCACCCGTACTGGAACAAGAGGAGAGCGGCGTCTCAACCCCCGCACTGAAGCACCTCTCAAGTAATGGTGTGAGCCATCACTCAAGAAATACTCCAACGAACGGCTATCTATCTCAGAACTATACATGTACAATGATGTGGCTATGCAGAGGAAAATCAGAGTATTTTAAAACTTTTCAAAACATGTGCGTGATGGCATGTAACAAGCAAGAACATATCGATCGTGTAAGAGATACTCGACATATCAGAACATGTAACATATTCACATATAAATACCGATACAGCAGAGTTCAAAATATCGGTAACAGAGTAGCAGAAAGAGTATAACAAAGATACTCAAGTATTCAGAAACATAAAGTAATGCAGCCATAAAACATATGCAGGACACAAAAGAAAGTAATACTAAGTCCTGACTGAAACAAAAATGACAATCTAGAGCTTCAAGATACCTCTAGACTGTGGCTGCAAGACCTGAAACCACGAGGCAAGAAAACGGGAGAGGTATTAGTCAAAAGGACTAAGTGAGGGAATACTATAAAGAAAGTACTGAATTAAAGATCTTGAAGTAAAGTTCAGAACTGTTAAGTGCAATGCTTTAAAGAAGAACTTGAAACAAGTTCGGTAGATAAAACTCTTTGAATGTGATGTTGTAAAAGAATCCACGTTTTAAAATATTTTCATGAATGCTATCACACACGCACACATATGCTGTTGATGGTTCATAGTTCTTTCATAAAACGGGATAAGGGTAAAGTGAACTTTTCCAGATATGAACCATCCTTTATGAAACAGAATTTTGGCCACAAGCTATGCTCCTCCATCCTTACTCCAGAAAAACATGATTTGGTAGAGCATCGGACCAAGATCAACAATAATTCCACGTATAGTAGAGTATCGGACCAAGATCAACAATAACCCCACATATAGTAGAGCATCGGACCAAGGTCGACAACAACTCCGCACACAGTAGACTATCGGACCAAGGTCAACAATAACTCTTACCAACGCATACAAACATGCACCATCCTCCACCGGTTGTCACTTCGGGTAGCTAGCCCTAGGCGACCTGTAAACATGTAATGGGAACAGATTTGTTGTCCGTTCCCAGACAGATTGTCCTGACTTAACAAACCTCCTGTTAAAAGTCGGTGTCAATTGTCTAAGTGTGGCGGCCGGTATTGGTGATGTCGTTGGCGCTCACCTCCCGAGCATCACCTCCAAACATAACCGCCGGGCCCAAACTGTAAACTGTATGCTTGCATTTAAGATTAGCAGTGACCAGAGTACCACTCCAGTATGCTAACTATAACATGTGAAACTGTAACTGTAACATATGATGCTGTCTGTAAAACATATGATTCTGTCTATAAAAAAATATGAAACTGTACTTTGAAAACATATGCAGATCATGTAACTGTCTTTGAACAAGAATGCAGAACTTTGGAAAACATGTGCTGTAGATCAAGGTATACTATTAAAGTATGAATGATCCTTTCAAGAGAATGTCCCGATAAAAAGGGATAGTTCAAAACGAGGTTTAGCTTTGAATTTCAAAACATATGATACGATAGTACAATCGTGGTTCCAGTTGGAAAACATTTATAACTTCACCTCACCTATAGTAACAAAACGTAGGTAGACAGATTATGCGGTGCCCTGGGGATCCCCGTGCTGAACTTTAACTCCTGTACGTGGTGTACTAGAGTGAGCTTAAGAACTAAGACCCACTACTAACCAAGATGCATATGAAATGCATGAAACAATGAACAAGGAACATATAAAGAACACGTAACACAAGAGAGTAATACCATTTAAGGTATTCAAGAAAGGTAACACACAAAGGAATACGTTAAAGTGAGTTACTCTTAACGTGAGATATGATCTTACTATATCCGAGTAAGCTTTAGTCAAATTATGAATCCTATCCCAAACCTTAGGTTAAGAAACAAGTCCACGAAAGAAAACTCATTTTGAAAACACATTTTAGACCCTGGATATGGAAACCCTAGGTGCAAATGTCTATTAAGAAAGCACAAGTTTTATTTCACTTTTACTATTCAAAATCACTATTCAAAAGTACTATTCAAGAGTACTATTCATGATTACTATTCATAGGTTACTATTCACATGTCGGGTCAAATGGTCGGGTCAAACCCTTACTATACACACACACCCACACACACGGTACACACACACACCATGCACGAACACACACACATGCAAGGCATGCACACACACACACACGCTAATTAAATTATGATCTTGATTAAAACCTATAGTTTCAAGTTCTTGTTAATATAATCAAGTGTGATCTAGGTTAAAGGTATAACCTATGGTTAAGAGATCTAATTAAGGCATAAGATCAAGTTATGAAACACTATTCTATCTTAGGTTATAACGTGTGACACTATTAAAGTGTATAACATATGATCAAGGCACTAATCCAATAACCCATATCATACCATAAGCTCAATTCATAATTCAAGAATCATATAACAATGTGACAACATGTCACAACATATATCATATCATATCATATACCTTTAGGCATGTAACATGTAACAATTTAATTCAATATCAACATGTAACAAGTTGTGACATAATAAATTGTAAATCACTATTCCATTAGCTAGCATGCATGAACATAATTCAAATTCCATAATCATGCATCAATTCTCATAATATAACAATCATATCACATGATCATAGCATATACTAGGGCAATTCATAACATATTCAAGCATATACTAAACAAATAAAACATATAAACAACTATTCAAACATATCATGAAAACTATATAATAAATGCATAAAATAAAATCCTATATGGCTTAGGGAAGACCCTAAGACCCAACCTAAACATAATATAAACATACCATAACATAAAAACATAAACTAACTAAACATAACATAAAAATAAAGCAACTAACCTAGCAAAGGGGAGGGGAGGCCGATGGCCAAGGGGGAAAGGAGGGAGAGAGGAGTGCTTGTCAACACAAGACTTTGAGCAAGGATTCTAATGGCATGAGAGGGGTATTTATAGTTGTGAAGAAGCCCCTCACCTTGCAAATAAAGATGGCTTAAGGGTAGGAGAGCAAAACAAGAGTTCATCCACTTGCATCTTCTAGAAGCTTTAGGCATTATGAAGGTAAAAATGGGACTGCTGGGGGTATTTCTATAATTTCGTTGCCCAAGACTCGAGGATAAGTGGCTGGAAGTGTAACCATTCCAACGGCAAGAAAATTAGCTTCGAAACGCATATTCATTCGTCGAAATCGGATTTACCGTTTGAAAGATACATTAGTTTTAGTGAATAAAAGTTTTGAGCTCGAAACTCAACACGAGTGAAAAAACGACTTTCTAGAATGATTTTCAAGTCCGGGTTGTTCCCAAAATTCAAGAAATAAATCGAGAAGCGTTTTGAGTCCAAAATCGAATATAAAACGTTTTACCGTTAAAAAGTTGAAAACGTAGAGTGAATAGTGAATTCTTACGTACGAACGTACGCTTCAAAATTTCAAGCTAGGGTTTGAATCAAGAGTTATAAAACATCTCAAAATTCTTGAAATAGCTCAAGTAATGCAAATCCGAAGAGAAAACATTTTCCGAATGAAAACCGTTCGTAGAAGGAATAGTGAACTAGGGTTTTCGAAAACATTTTCAATAAAACAAAGTTCCAGAATAGATTTCCAAGCCAAGAATGATTTCAAAAGACTCGTCTCGACTCAAGGATCGATTCGACTGTAAACTTGGGTAGAAAAGGTATCAGAATCAAAAGCTCATTTTTGAATGAATAGTAACTTTGGTCGGTAAGTTCCAAAAATACCCTTATGGTTCAAGAAAGACTCTCTGAGCTCGGGAAACAAGTTCAAACGATAGAGAAACATGTGTGATGAACCTCTAGGGTTCGAGTAGCAATATGAACAAGGTAGGCTCGGGTTATGAATAGTAAACTGTATCAAAGGTCAAGAATTCCCCCTTAAAACATGTCAGATCATATACGAGCACAAAGTTCATGTAAGAATGCATTGCATGATGACTCAAAAAGTTGGATCACGATCTATAAACGCTTTACCAATGCCCTTAACTTACTGTTTTCATCCAGGCCCTGTTTTGGGCTGTTACAATCACCCCTCCTTAAAGAGAATCTGTCCTCAGATTCTTCCGCTGTAACCGCAAATAACTCAGGGTGATACTTCTGCATTTTCTCTTCTGTCTCCCAGGTTGCCTCTTCTGTCCCATGTCCCTTCCAAAGGACTTTAACAAAAGGAATCTTCCTATTCCTTAACTCTTGAAACTTCCTGTCTAAAATCTTTGTGGGCTTCAAAACATAAGTCAGATCCGGTTCCAACGGTATCTCCTCTACCGGCACAACCTCTGCCTCATCCGAGAAACACTTGCGAAGCTGAGATACATGAAATACGTTGTGGATTCCTATTAAACCTGCAGGCAAATCCAATCTATAAACAGTCAGTCCGACTCTCTCCAGTATCTCATACGGTCCAACATATCTCGGGTTTAACTTTCCGCCTTTCCCAATTCGGGAAAACCCTTTCCTTGGCGATGCCTTCAGAAATACCTTTTCGCCCACTGTGAATTCCAAATCCCTTCTTCGTCGATCGGCATAACTCTTCTGCCGATCCTGGGCAGCTTTCATTTTCTGTTGAATGATCTGAATCTTTTCCGTCGCTTCTCTTATCCATTTAGCTGAATTCACTCTGATCTGTCCTTCCTCAGTACATCTCACTTCATCCAAATCCCAGTATAACGGGGATCTACATTTCCTTCCATACAGAGCTTCATATGGAGCAGCTTTAATAGAAGCTTGATAACTATTGTTGTATGCAAACTCCACAAGAGGTAAACACTCTTTCCAACTTTCCTGGAAGTCCAAAGCGCAAGCTCGTAGCATATCTTCCAAGTACTTAATCATCCTTTCTGATTATCCATCCGTCTGAGGATGCGCTGCAGTACTGAAGTTCAACTTCGTTCCCATTAAAGTCTGAATTTCTTTCCACAAGTGCGACCTGAATTTCGGATCTCTATCCGAGACTATACTGTTCGGGACTCCATGTAATCTGACAATCTCTTGTTGGTACAGCTTTGCCAACGTGCTGACCTTATCCGTCGTCTTAATTGGCAAAAAGTGCGCTGAGTTTGTCAATCGATCAACGATCACACAGATAATATCTTGTCCTCCTCTGACTTTGGGTAATCCAGTGACAAAATCCATCGTGATTTGCTCCCACTTCCAAGTAGGAATCGGTAATGGTTGCAACTTCCCACTTGGCTTCTGGTGCTCAGCTTTAACTTTCTGACAAGTTAAGCACTTCTTGACATAGTTGGCTATGTCTCTCTTCATTCCGTTCCACCAGAAATGCGTCTTAACATCTTGATACATCTTAGTGCCTCCGGGATGTATCGTGTACTTAGTCTTGTGCGCTTCGTCGAGAATCTCTTTCCTCAAAACAGTTGGTACGCATATTCGACCTTTGTACCTCAATATTCCATGTTCATCAACCTTGAACTTAGTCTCATCATCTCTCTCCTTAGATTCGAGACATTTCTTGATCCACTCGTCGTTCTTCTGTGCTTCCAGCACTTGCTCTTTCAACGGTGATATCATCACAACGTTCGCGACTCGAGCTTTAGTTATCACCTCCATTCTCTCTCTTCGATCAACCTCGGGGTTGGTAGAAATCTGTGCCAAATGAACTTTCCTGCTTAGGGCATCGGCTACCACATTCGCCTTTCCTGGATGGTACTGAATAATGCAATCGTAGTCCTCCAGAAATTCCATCCATCTCCTCTATCGCATATTCAACTCCTTCTAAGTGAATAGATATCGCAGGCTCTTATGATCAGTACAAATCTCAAACGTAACTCCATACAAGTAATGTCTCCACTTTCCAAGAGCAAAAATTATCGCTGCTAATTCCAAATCATGTGTCGGGTAGTTAACTTCATGCGTTTTGAGTTTCCTTGATGCATACGCAATCACCTTTCCATTCTGCATCAAAACTCCTCCTAGTCCTTCTTTCGAAGCATCGGTGTAAACAGTGTAACCTTCTTTTCCTTCTGGTAACGCTAACACGGGTTCAGTTGTTAGCATCTCCTTCAATCTTTGAAAACTTTGCTCACACTTCTCAGTCCATTCAAACTTCCCTTCTTTCTTTGTCAACTTAGTGAGAGGTGTAGCTATCTTCGAGAAATCTTTGACAAACCTCCGGTAGTAGCCAGCTAATCCCAGAAAACTTCTCACTTCTGAAGGATTCTTCGGTGACTTCCAATCCATAATCGTTTCGATCTTCGAGGGATCTACTTCGATTCCAGATCCTGATATGATGTGTCCGAGAAACGTAACTCTCTCAAGCCAGAACTCACACTTGCTGAACTTTGCATATAGCTTGTGATCCAGCAAAGTGCGTAACACGATTCGAAGATGTTCAGCATGTTCCTCCGGTGTCTTCGAAAATACCAAAATATCGTCGATGAAGATCACTACAAACTTGTCGAGAAACGGCTTGAATATACGGTGCTTCATATCCATGAATGCAGCTGGTGCGTTCGTCAAACCAAACGGCATTACTACAAACTCATAATGTCCGTATCGGCTGTTGAAAGCAGTCTTCGGAATATCTGCTTCCCTGATCTTCAATTGATAATATCGAATAGCTCTTCGATATGAGGGAGAGGATACTTATTCTTGATCGTCATCCTGTTCAGCTCCCGATAGTCAATGCATAAACGCAATGATCCATCCTTCTTCTTAACAAAAAGCACAGGCGCTCCCCACGGCGACGTGCTCGGTCGAACATATCCAGACTCAATCAGTTCATCCAATTGCTTCCTCAGTTCTTCCAATTCAGCTGGTGCCATTCTATAAGGTGTCTTTGAGTACGGCTCAGCTCCAGATATCGTCTCGATCGTAAACTCCAACTCTCGGTCAGGAGGTAACGAATCCAAATGCTCAGGAAACACATCTAAGAACTCGTTCACCACTTCAACTTCTTCGATCTTAAGTTGATCTTTCGGTCTATTCAAAAGATACGCAACAAATCCGCTAGCTCCTTTCTGAATCAAATTCTTAGCTTCCATCGAAGAAATCACTGATAACTTCTCAACTTTCCCTTCTGATGTCCCACTTTCATCTTCTTCCAAGATGATCTCTTTCTTGTAACAATCCAACTTAGCTCGGTACTTAGACAACCAATCCATACCAAGTATAACGCCGTATCTTGTCATCGGTAATTCAATCAGATCCGTCGGGTAACAACGGGTACCAATACATATAGGGCAACGTTTATATACTTGATCCGTAATAAGGCAAGTCCCCAAAGGAGAACTCACTTCAAATTTATATGGCAAGTATTCAAGTGGAAACTGTAAATGCGCACTTAATTTAGATGCAACAAATGAATGCGTAGCACCAGGGTCATATAAGACCTTAACTGGCGTTTTAAGAATGTGCACAATACCTTCCACAACAGATGAAGGATCAACCTCCTCCTTACCATCCAAAGCATAAGCTCTGCCTTTGACCACCGGTTTGTTCGTCGTACCCACCACCCCTTTTCCTTTATCTTGGACCCCAAATCTCCTGATCTTGTGCGGGAAACTATCCATCTGGTGCTCAGGGGAACCACACGCGAAACACTATCCAGCTTTCTTGTGACAGTTCTCCTCAGTGTGTCCCGTTCGGCGACAATATCGGCAAACAATTTCCTCTGGACCTGGCTGAGGTGCTCTCTGTTGTTGTGGCGCCCTCTGGTACTGCTGTGGCGCTTTCTGCTTCTGTGCTTGCTGTTTCGGTGGAGCGTTCTGCTGCTGACGCTGTGGTGTTACCATTAGCCTCTTTCCAGTTCCTTGGGGAAAAGATCCGGAAGGTCGCTTATTACCTTGATAAGGCTTAGGGTTAGAAGGTCCTTGACGTGCAGTAGTTATCTTGATCTCCTTGTGTGCACCTTCAACCCTTAGCGTTCTATCAACAACCCGGTTGTAGGTCTCAATGTCCAAGGAAGCAAGTGCCAACCGAAGTTCGGGCTTCAGTCCATCAATAAACCTCTTTGTCTTGCGACGCTCATCATTCAGAATATGAGGCGCATACTTAATCAGCCTCACAAACCTAGCTTCATACTCCATCACATTCATAGTTCCCTGAACCAGACTCATAAACTCAGCCTCTCGTGCATCACGAGTCACTTGAGGCGTGTACTTCTGCTGAAACTCTCTGATAAACTCATCCCAACTTCCCTCAACATTATTCTCAATCCACACATGCCGAATGTGCTTCCACCAATTGTAGGCAGCTCCTTCCATAAGAAAAGTAGCACACCGAACTCGTTCGCGATCCTCTGGGTAGATCTCCATTGCCTCGAAAATCTTCTCAAGACTAGTAATCCAATTCTCAACCTTTAGGTCGTTCGGTTCTCCATAGAACTTAGGTGGATTCATCCTCAGAAATTTTTCCAGTGACCTTTCATTAGGAGGGTTATCTCTCGGTGCACAAGCCCTCATAAATTGTCGTAGCACATCCCTTAACTCTGGAGTTCCCTCCCGTTCAGGGGGTGGCGTGACATCTCTTTAGGGTGGCAGTGGTGGTACACGATTCCGGGGTGCTCCTCTTGGTGGCATGTTGTTACTGAATTCATAAGCATTCAGAAACATATATTCGGTGCATGATATATAATGATTCACAGAATCCGTAACCACGTATTCACATTCCCACGTAGTCACACATAAGTATGAGAACAACACATTCCCATAACATATATCAGAAACATATATTCGGTGCATGATATATAATGATTCACAGAATCCGTAACCACGTATTCACATTCCCACGTAGTCACACATAAGTATGAGAACAACACATTCCCATAACAACATATCAGCAAAGATTCAAGATCTCCACACATATCATGTAATCAGAAACAACTGTCAGACAACATATAAACGGGAACAGAAGCTCGAGTAACATATCAACATATCAGAAACGTGTATAACATATCCCAAAACATGATCAACATGTAAATAGGAACAGAACGTGTACTTGTCATATCAACCAGAACTATAACATGAATAGCATGATCAGAAGCATGATCAATCCAACAACAAGAATATCAACATGCTAACAATAAATGAAATGGCATGATCCTATCAACAGTCCTAATTGTATCTTGAAGCAACTCTAAGACTCATGCAATGACAGTTATGGAAAGCAGTAAACAGATATCCAACATAAAGCCGAAAGTGTTATAACTGTGCAAGGTTTGGTAAAATTTACTACAGGCCACATGTTAACAGTATTAATTCAAAATGGGGAGGACCCGATACTATCGAGTTGACTCCCTTACAGGCCTTACCATTCCGTCCAACCCTGCTGAAAATAACCTAGTAGGTACCAAGTCATCTGAACCGTCATCCGTGGTGCCAAAAGTCAGAGATCATCTACCATAGCTATACATCCCCTCATCCAAAAGTCAGTCCGGAACTGTCCCGGCTATACGTCCGCCATCCATAGATAGATATATATGCATCAGTACTATATACAGAAAACTCCCATCAGCGATCAACCCTGATAACTGTGGTCCAAAGAACCCCTGGTGGTGTCATCAGAAACAGCAACGACCTCACCCTGTCCGTGTCCTGCTGGCTCGCCTCCGCCATCATCATCATCATCAGATCCTCAATCGCCTCCATCTGACTGATCCTGCATAGGCTCGGGCTCCTGAGAGGCCTGACTGACATCCTGACCCTCGACCTCCTCAACTGCCTGCTCATCGGATAAGTGATAGGTATCATACAGGCGAGCTCTCACGTGTGCACGGTAGTACTGGTGACGCTCCATAGAGGTGTCGCGATCGATAGTCATCTGCATAAGATCAGCCTCCAGCTCAGCAATACGAGCAGCCCTCTGATCAGCAATATGAGTCATCTCTGTAGCATGCTCACGAGCGATGTCCCTATCAATCTGGTACTGTAGTGACTGATCCTGATGGCGCATAGACTCCAACCTGACCTCACGGGTCCTCTGATACTCCTGAAAGTAACCATCTCTCTCAGACTCGAGATAGTGCACAACTCTGTTAGGATAGGAATACCCAGGTCTGCCACTGTTCCTAGACCTACGCCAGGTGTAGAAACGAGTGCCTCCACGGCGAGAAACTGCCACAGTACGCGGGGCCTCAAACTGCTCAAAGAAAGCCTCATCCATCTGCTGATTAGGATCCTGGTGCGGCTGAACTGCCATAGCTCTACAGAAGATACCACAGATATGAAATCCAGATAACAGAACCATGCAATCCCTAAATATCCTGTCTCGATGCAATATGAGAATGATCCTGGATGCAATGCGTGAACAATCCATGATGCAACATGAGAGCAATCTAGGTTAAGTCTCTTCTTACTTAACCCGAAGCTCTGATACCACCTCAGGCTGTAACGCCCCCACCCGTACTGGAACCAGAGGAGAGCGGCGTCTCAACCCCCGCACTGAAGCACCTCTCAAGTAATGGTGTGAGCCATCAGTCAAGAAATACTCCAGCGAACGGCTGTCTATCTCAGAACTATACATGTACAACGATGTGGCTATACAGAGGAAAATCAGAGTATTTTAAAACTTTTCAAAACATGTGAGAGAGGCCGACGGCCAAGGGGGAAAGGAGGGAGAGAGGAGTGCTTGTCAACACAAGACTTTGAGCAAGGATTCTAATGGCATGAGAGGGGTATTTATAGTTTTGAAGAAGCCCCTCACCTTGCAAATAAAGATGGCTTAAGGGTAGGAGAGCAAAACAAGAGTTCATCCACTTGCATCTTCTAGAAGCTTTAGGCATTATGAAGGTAAAAATGGGACTGCTGGGGGTATTTCTGTAATTTTGTTGCCCAAGACTCGAAGATAAGTGGCTGGAAGTGTAACCATTCCGACGGCACGAAAATTAGCTTCGAAACGCATATTCATTCGTCGAAATCGGATTTACCGTTTGAAAGATACATTAGTTTTAGTGAATAAAAGTTTTGAGCTCGAAACTCAACACGAGTGAAAAACGACTTTCTAGAATGATTTTCAAGTCCGGGTTGTTCCCAAAATTCAAGAAATAAATCGAGAAGCGTTTTGAGTCCAAAATCGAATATAAAACGTTTTACCGTTAAAAAGTTGAAAACATAGAGTGAATAGTGAATTCTTACGTACGAACGTACGCTTCAAAATTTCAAGCTAGGGTTTGAATCAAGAGTTGTAAAACATCTCAAAAATCTTGAAATAGCTCAAGTAATGCAAATCCGATGAGAAAACATTTTCCGAATGAAAATCTTTCGTAGAAGGAATAGTGAACTAGGATTTTCGAAAACATTTTCAATAAAACAAAGTTCCAGAATAGATTTCCAAGCCAAGAATGATTTCAAAAGACTCGTCTCGACTCAAGGATCGATTCGACAGTAAACTTAGGTAGAAAAGGTATCAGAATCAAAAGCTCATTTTTGGATAAATAGTAACTTTGGTCGGTAAGTTCCAAAAATACCCTTATGGTTCAAGAAAGACTCTCTGAGCTCGGGAAACAAGTTCAAACGATAGAGAAACATGTGTGATGAACCTCTAGGGTTCGAGTAGCAATATGAACAAGGTAGGCTCGGGTTATGAATAATAAACTGTATCAAAGGTCAAGAATTCCCCCTTAAAACATGTCAGATCATATACGAGCACAAAGTTCATGTAAGAATGCAATGCATGATGATTCCAAAAGTTGGATCACGGTCTATAAACGCTTTACCAATGCCCTTAACTTACTGTTTTCATCCAGGCTCTGTTTTGGGCTGTTACAGGATCAAATCCAAAACCTTACTGGCACGTTCTACAGTTCCTTTAAAAGGAACTTTGGGCATTTTTCCTTTGAGACAGGATTCGCAAGAAGTTAACTCCTTAAGATCATTTTCAGAGAATGATCCTAAAGTGTTTATCTTGCTAATTCTGTTCTTGGAAATGTGTCCTAATCTAGCGTGCTATAAGGGAGTTGAAACTTTGTCATCTCTCTTACGTTTAGTTTCTCGTTGTATATTCATAATATTGATATTTTGAGTTAGATAAAGTCCATTACTTAGAGTACTGATGTGAACGGAAGAGTTGTTCCGTTTGATAAAGTATTTACCATTCTTAATATAAGTTTCATAACCTTCACAATCTAATATTGGAACTGAAATTATATTACGAATAATGCTCGGTACATAAAGGACTTTATTTAAGACTAACTCAAAACTACCTAAATCTAATCTAATTGTGCCTAAAGCTCGAGCTTCAACATTTGAGCCATCGCCGATCTTCAAGACACATTCTCCTTCTTTGAGTTGTTGGACTTTACTTAGCATCTGTACATCATTACAGATATGAGTTCCACAACCGGTATCAAGTACCCAAGAATTAGAATTAATAGAAAGATTTATTTCAACGAGAAAGATACCTTTCTTTAGAGTAGCCTTGTACTCTGGGCAGTTTCTCCTCCAATGTCCCGCTTTGCCACAATGGAAGAAAACATCCTCTTTCTGATCACGCTTCTTCTTTTGAGCCTTGCCCTTCGAAACGCCACCAGTGGGCCTAAGGGGTTTCTTCTTCTTCTTTTGGGCTTTCTTGCCCTTACCTTTAGAAGGCCTAGAAGAGGAAGATGGAGCATTCACCATCAAAACCTTATTGTCCATCTTGATCGTGCTTTCAACAGTCACAAGCTGACTAATCAGCTCAACTACAGTAGCACCAGCATGATTCATAATGAAATTAAGGACAAATAGGTTGAATGATGGTGGGAGCGAAGCTAGCAACAAATCCACTGAAAGCTCATCTTTCGGTGGCATGTCCATGGAAGCAAGTTTCTCAGTAAGGGCGAGAAACTTGAGTCCATACTCATGGACACTAGAACCTTCCCTCATTCTCAAGTGGAACAATTCCTTTGAAGTGTTATACCTTGTAACACGTTCATGAGGGCGGTAAAGTTGCTCTAAGTGGTCGTAGATCTCCCAAGCAAATTCCATGGCCTCATGTTGCCTTTGCAAGTCCGGAGACATGTTAGCCAACATAAGGCAACGGGCTTGGATATTATCATCCTTCCACTTCTGAATCGCGTCCCGCTCGGCCCGAGTGGAGAGAACATTCTCTTCTCAGAATCTAAAATGATTTTCAGATTCCTCGGCCAATCAGAATAGTTGGGACCAGTCAACTTGTTTGACTCGAGGATCGATACAAGAGGGTTTTTGGTTGCCATTTCAAAACACGTAGAGAATCACGGAATCTACAACCTAAATGGTAAAACAGAGAACTAGTGAGCATGTTGAATTATAACGATATACAAAAGATAAGGTCTTTAATCTAATGTAGCTCCCGCTGTTTTTCAAAGATCTAGAATTCCCAAAGATCTAAGAGGAACACTTTTCCCAATAGGTACTAAGATCCTAGGCATTTTACCTTGAACCCACGACTCGCGGACATTCTAAGTAAAACCCTAGGTAGGTACAACTTACCAATTCTAACACCTTTAGAACTCTTAGTAATTATTTTCTGCATCACCTATCTTTCAATATGGACCCACGACTCGTGCGACATCCATATTTACTTAGGTGTTAAGCTAGACCCATCAATCATAAGATCATGATCAAAACTTAGTTCGAACGACCCACGACTCGCGGACATCGCCCTTGCCAAAATTGACCACGAAATATTGACCATTTAAAATGATCAATTAGGTAACTAAGAACTGATAAGCTCCACTAGCTATCCCACAACTCGCGGACAATAACTAGCTTCACTTACTAAACTTAAAACCTATTGATGGAATGCTAGGAATTTAATTCAAAATTTGCATCTCGAATTAAATACCTATTTGTTCGAAATTAGCTTAATATTTAATGGGAATTTTCGAATCAACCGGAGAGTTGTCCGGTTCGACCTCACCAACATATATGTTATCCAATTTTATTAGTCTTGATTAATGCAAGTACACTTATGTAACGCCCCGGTTTCCGGATGAACAGGTAAGCACGCCACGTGTGAGTTTGAGCGTAGGTTTTATTTTACTTCTTTAAATTATAATATAGGCTTACGTGGCATTCATAGAAATTTATAAAATTCATGAAACATTGTCTATATAAATTATTTGATTTCATAACACGGAAAATATTTATTGCATGAAAACAATTACCGAGAGAGCTTTAAATTACCAAATCGTCCTTAGTTGAACATTTCTTTAAATGCTAGGGACTTAATTGCATGGTATTCTAAGGACCTTATTGATTATATTTCAAAAGCTCATTTACTCAATTGCATACTCTCATGAGTTGAAGGATTAATTGGCAAATTGGCACATTTCACTAAAACCAAGGAGATGCATCACGTAATACATCTCCAAGGTTCTTCCTTGATCATTTTTCATCAAATATTTCCCAACCAAAAATTGCTCTCTCTCTCGGTATTTCAAGAAGAGAAAAGGAAGAGTGGATTTTCAATCAATCATCAAGATTTCAAGAAAGCTTTCAAGAAATTTGGGAGTGATCATCATCATCATCATACTTCTTCATTTCTTTCATCTTTAAGGTTGGTAGCATGGAAGGGATGATTTTGATTGTGTTTGACATGCTAGGGTTTGAGTGAGATATACTAGATGATTGAATTGGAATTGGAAGCATGATTAAATGATCATAACATGAATTATTGCATGATTTCTAGCTTGAATATTGGAATATTTGACTTGAATGATCAAGTTGATCATAAACTTGGAATTTGGAATTCTTGATGATATTTCATGGTTTATGTGTCTAAATGATATATTATCATTTATTGAAGTGGTATGCATCATATTACCAGAAATTGTTGAATTTGGGGTTCAAAAATGGATTTTTGTTGCTTGGTTGCTTTCTTCCCGAGAGCATACTCTGTTTCTGCTCTGTTTTTCCCAGTTGCAGAAGCTGGGAACGACCGTTCCCAGCCTCAAGGCTTGGAGGGAACGGGCGTTCCCATCCCTTTTCAAAATATGCGCGGCCGACTATGGGAACGGCCGTTCCCATTTTGGCCTTAGAGCCGGAAGGGCCGTTCCCAGCGTAGGCGCGCTTTAAAAATGGAAAACGTTGCCGCGCTTTTCTGGGCAACGGGAACGACCGTTCCCAGTTACAAAGGGAGCCTGGAACGGCCGTTCCCATGGGGCTGACAGAACAAAATTCACTGCATAAAATTACGAAAATGACCCCTCGATCCAACGACTTCTTTGACCCCGAATTGCTATAATATGTGTTAATATGATGTGAAACGAAAAGTTATAATACCACATTGCATTTTCGTGATCGTCTCGACATGTTTTCGCCGTTCGTCCTATTTTGGTCATTTTAGGTCATTTCTCATGAATGTATGTCGTGTTTGCACAGGTCACGAGGGCGTGGACGGGGAGCAAGCTCCTTAAAACGCTTCTTTATTTTATTTTGCAAGAAAGGTGAGGTTTGGTTTTGGTAAAATAAACCCTACAACCCTTATGTGTGAGTTTTCGGCCAAAACATATTATGTTTATAAACGTTTTCAAAGTAATGAATCTTTCAAGCATGCAAGTATTGATTGTCATGGTTTTCAAGCAAGTTTGGCGAGTACATGATTGCACGTGGGCCCGAGGGTAATTCTTGAGCCAACCGGGAAAGCAAGGGCTGACGGGTAACTCCTGAATTATCCTCACATTGTTGGGATCACCCCCGAAGCCACTAGGAGATTAGTGGTGGAAGGAGTTCCGTGTCTAGAGGGTCATGTCCTCTACACACACCATGTCGTGGATAGTCGAGCCTTGCAAACTCGCTATCACCCGGAGGAAGAAGGAGACTGGGGATTAATCCGGCATGTCGGGTTATCCTCGGGTTATTGCATGTTTTCAAGTATGAAATTGTCTATGTGAGCACTAAAATATATTGCATGATCACTTATTTATCAAGCAAGCAAGCATGATCACGTATTGTTCACGATTGGGAGTTCGGTTGGAGATTGCCCTTGCTCGCCGGGGCCACATTGTTCATGATATTGACAAGCATGATTACTTAAACGTGTTAAAATGGATAGTTGTAATCTCGGGCAAAAGATAAGATTTCTTGAACTATATAATTATTGTTTTCTAAAGTCTTTACCCGAGGCTACAACTTGCATGTGATGTGTGCTATATTTATTATTGCCCCTCACTCAGTCTTCGGTAGACTGATACTCCACTTTTCAGGTACATTTTGAGCGTGGTCGTACTAGGCGGGAGTGGTCGAGTCTTGCATCGTCACGAGCCTAGCTTGTATCTTTCATGTACATACTTTTGCTAGATATCCTGTCGTGTTATGATTAGTATATTGTGAATACTTAGATATGTATATAATTGAGAGATGATAATGTATTGATAGTTAGAATTGGTACCTATACGTATCTATGGAATAAATATGGTACCTATATATATGAATGACTTTATTGCTTCCGCTTTTCTATTCATGATTGTTGTGGTTTTGTTGGGGAGAGGGTCCCGCCTAGAGCGTCGTTTTTGTTGTTACCCGTTCGCTGTGGTCTTGGTTTATGTATGAACTGTCCATTTCATACGTGGATCGAGGCTATAGTGCGGGGGATGTGGCGCCTTGGGGTCTAGGGTGCTACAACTTAAATGCATTTCAAACAAGCACATAAACAGATAACATGTCCTAGCATGATACTAACATGTAATGATCATGGGTTCTACCTATCTTATGCGTGATATGTGGGAGCCACTCCACAATCACAAGTTCTAACATACATGCCACATAAACAGTTTAAATCACATAAGGGAAAGCGATAACAAAATACGAGCCCTATCTCTATTACATTTAACAATTGAGATTCCCCTCCCTAACATTTTGAGGGGTCTTCACTTATGGCCTCCTTGTTACTTGAATGTGGTCCATCTTACTCCATGGGTGCATTGTCTCCAAAAATGAAAATAAAACCTCACCACCTATCTCTACTCTCAAATTACAATAAAAAGAAAAAGACATAAAGTAATAAGGCTCAATCTTCATATTGGTCTTAGACAATTACACGGGGCATACCCCGGCCTCAAAACAGTAATATGGAAAGCCACATAATAAATCACATAACACTACGCACATAAGTGAGGCTCCAACCTCAATTGAAAAACGCAACCATAGGGCTCCAACCCCAATTTAAACCATCCATGTGCATAAATTAAAACCATACATAGATGTAAACCCATGATCACCTAACATGCTTTTGCGAGAATTTAAATTTACCCAATAAATTAAAATTCCCGTTTCACGTCTTAATGACATAAAACACGACTTAGATGCAATTCTTGTTCAAGAGCCTTTTCAATAAAACCTGAAAAACAATAAACCAATAAAATTCCAATTAATTTCCAAAAATTAATAATTTTATTCTTTCATTATTTTCAAAAAATAAATTTCATAATTTTCCCAAAATTCAAAATCGCTTTAATTTCTCAAAATCCCAATTTAATCAAAATTTTAAAATAATTTTATATTATCAAAACTGATTTTAAAAGATAAAATTAAAATTAAATTAAATCGGGATTTTAAGGACCGAAAACACGAAAAACACGAAACACGAAAATGAGCCCGAAAACGGCCCAGCCGCGAGAGGCACCGCCGCGCGGCGCGCGGCAGTTGCCGCTCGCGTGCGCACGCTGGGCGCGCAGCAGCGCCCGCCGCGACTAGGCGGGCTATGCAGGCGTCCCGCACGGTTGCGGGACGGACTGGGCGGGCGTGCCTAGGCATGCCTGGGATGGCTCCCGCGCGGTTGAGGGAGGGGCTGGGCAACGTGCGCGCGCGGGCCTGGGGCGTGCTACACATTGGCACGTCCCAATCCCGCGCGTTTGTTTCGCGTCTCGTTTCGTGTCTAGGTTTCTCAAAACCAATTCAATCCAAAATTAAAAAATTCGATTTAGATAAATTTCAACTAAAACGATTTTCAAAACCACGATTTGAGAAAACAGTTTTAGAAATTCAGGAAAAATTACAGTTTCTTATTTCAGGCTTTCTAAAAGAACTCAAGAATACTCAATTCACATCTAAGCCTAAGAATTTCTACCAAATTCAGAATAATTGAGACGAAACAGAAACACGATTAACGAGGTGGCTCTGATACCACTTGTTGGAAAACACGAATCAGAAAGCAGTGGAAATTTAAAAATTTTCCCAACAAAAGGACCTTGGACTCGCAATCGTGTATCCAAATTCGTAGAGATAAGAAACTTACTTTTCTTTTATTCTTTCTTGAAGCGTTTCAAGCCACCCAAGAATGCTCTTCTCGCGGCTTGATCCCCTCTCCTTGGTAAAGCTCGAATCTTCAAACTTCTAACTTGAAGCTCTCTAGAGATAGTTCACCAACTTGACTACAATCTAACTAGTAAGGATGCTAGTTCTCTAGTTAGTGTTTAGGCTTAACCTAGGGTTTTGTTTATGTTGGAGAAAGGATGGTGTTCAACACATGAACCTAAAGAATTGCCAATTAGCTCTAAGGGGAGCTCGAGCTCCCTTATTTATAATAAGGGAGGACCGAAAATCCTAGTCCTTATGGGCTAGGGTTTTGGTCTCTCTCTCTCCTATTACTTGATCATCAAGTAATTTTGACTTTGATTTTGAATTCAAATTCAAATCAACTTTCAAGAGAGCTAAAATATCCAAACTATTTTTGGATAATTTTATACTTTATTTATTTAAAATAAATAACTTGTTTTATCTAATTAATTAATTCATAATTAAATAGCTAGATTATTTTCTCCAAAATTAGAATTTCTTTTTAATTCAAAATTAAAACAAAGTCTATTAAATAATTAACACATTTAATTATTTAATATATATATATATATACAATATATATATTTACACGTGTCACTCACGTGACCCACACGTGTGGTTTCACACGTGTGGAACCCTCTTGGCCCGATTAACTCGTTTAATCATTTTAAAGCCTCAACTCATGTAACCAAGTTGTTGTGTGTGACCCTCTAGGTTCTCAATTCAATTAGTAGTGACCCTAATTAATTAATTCACTAATTAATTAATCAGTCCACAGATTAAACGACCATAGTCTAGCAACAGGTGTTTAACCCCTAGCTGAATTGGAATGTTCGGATTTGACAGAACCTTTAAGTCATTGATCCATGTGAGATACAATCCTCCTACTTACTATCTCTCAACCAAGATCTAGGGCAAGGAAATAATCAGAACCCTAAGAATCCGGTCTTAAAGCTAAGTGCATTTCATATCCATTTGATCTCAATCCAAGAAACCCTTTTCTTGATGTCTTGATCTACTGCCTTGGCCAAGGACTCCATATGGCATATGATGACTTACACAATAAGAGATCACCTTGCAAATGCAAGTGTAGGTCCTTTCTTGATTCTCATTCACTTTCATGAATCACTTGTGCAGCCCCAACATAAGCCTTGAATCAGTTGTCTAAGGCGACACCCTTTAAAGCTTATACCTAAGACTACAGAGTTAACTCATAAAGTGACAAGGAACCTCAAGTCTAAGGATCAATTAATCACATCAATGATTCGTGAGATATTTCCTAATCTGGAAGTTTATACTTCCTGAAATATAAACTTCCTTTCCCATTTAGGAATGTTCTCACACGGGGCACCTCAGTGAACTTACTTATTAAAGTAAGCACCCTCATGTATCACGCACGTATCAACTATACACTTTGCACCTCCATGAAACAAGGTGGTCCTTCTTAAGGATGTGATCCCACAAGCAAGCCTTAGAGGAGTTAGGTTGACACTCCCACTGTCTGTAGGACTCATCGTCTTGGAGCATTTTACTAATCATGACTTATGTGATATAGGGCTCGTTTCATGAACCATTTCACCTAAATGGTAGAGTCCTAAAGTCATCAGGATTTGGGGAGTTCTCATACATGCACAGCTAAAGTAAACGCATACCAAACAAGAGCATATAAAGAAGTGTTGCCTCAATTCGTTATTTCATTCAAAGATTGTCTGTGATTACAATAAGGAAAAGCACAAAGCGGATATACAATCGGCTTTCTAGGGCACTATTCCTAACAGGCAGATCCGACTAGTTAAAGTCTTATGGAGAAGTGATAAAACGGAAGAGGCTACGTGGGAGACGGAGGATAAGATGAAAAGATTTCATCCCGAATTCTTTCTGGGTGATCAATGAATCCGAGGACGGATTCTTTTAAGGGGGAGAGGTTGTGACGCCCCAATAATTCGGCTGTACAGGTATGACGTAATTGTTTACCAAATTGCGCGAAATAATTATTTATACATGATTTACATATTTAATTTTTATTTTAATTATATTAAATGTTAATTAATTTATTTAATGTTATTAATATCAAATATATTTATATAAATATATATATATATGTTAATTGTGGTACGTATTGTTTAATATATTTGCATGAACTCATGCAATTCATGTTAATTAATATTGATGCATGTATGTATTTATAAGTTATATACGTATTTATATTATATTATTTGTAATATTATTAATTTTATTGTTACATTGTTTATGAGTGACATTTACGTGCTTCGTTTCTATTTAAATTGATACCGAAAATTTGTGCAAATTTAATATGTTGGACTTATATGTGTATTGTATATGAATATATGTTCGTTTCGTATTTTCGGGTTCATTTGCATGTGTTTCGGGTTTATTTTAATTTTGGAATCCAAGTCGGGGGCTAACAAGCAATTAGCGAACCCTTGGTTCCGTATTTAATATCTTGAGCTCGGGAACTCGGATTCGAGTTCCGTCAACTTCGCTGAACTCGTAACGAAAATTCGAGTTTAGTGAACTTAGCCTTATATTTTTCCAAAGTCATTTGAACCTCCGAAATCCAACCGAAAAACGAAACGGCGACCAAACTGACCTTGCTGCACTAAAATGGACATATCTCATCCAAACATTGACCAAATTAACCATGGTTTGATGCTATGTAACCCTTACTCAACCACCTAACTTGATATACCATGCCCTAACCGAACCAACCCTCACACAAATCACAAATCTCAGCCAAAGTTACTGCCTTCCAGTTTTCTCCCGTAACCTTGCCTTCCTTGGAGATTTTGGAGCTCAAATCTCTTCCAATCTTCATCCAATCAACAAGGTAAGCTTAGGGTTGTAATATATGTTCATTCCTGATCATTTTCATCCTTTCATCCCCAAATTTGATCATGGTTTCATGAGTTTCTTGGCTGAGTTCGAAATAGTAGGTTTTGAGCAATTTTGATGATCTTATTCAATTCTTGATGGTTTTGATTGATTCCAAGCTTGAAAATGATTGTTTTGATATCCTCTTCTCATTTATGATCATTGATTTCATGGTGGTTGATGTATTTATGAGATATCATTTATGGCACATTGAGAAAATTTTCATGATTGGTCACGTATGCCTTCTTTTCATGCTTGAGCTCTTTTGTGACTGAGTTATATGTCATATGGGTGTTGTTTCGCTGCACATTTGATAGCCTAACTTACATGAACTTGTTGGGATTAATGGAGATCAGTCATGCCCTATTTTCGTGGAATATTTGCCCTGTTTTTGAATTGGAATTTTGCTGTCAAAACTGCTACGTTTCCTCCTTGCTTTTGCTGTCAGTTTTCATGGCTTTGTGGGATTTGTTTTAGCTGAATTCTTGCTGCATTTCATGTCATTTGTTGCTGCATATCTTGCCTAAATGTTGCTTTAGTTGCTGCTACGTTTTAAGCCATGAAACAGGGGATAAGTCTGCGTGTTGAGCTGATGCGTTCATTTGACACGGGGGTGTCAATCTTTTCCTCTTCAGCATGAAACGGGGGTGCATAAATGTCTGATATTTCTGTACCGAGACACGGGGGTGTCCCGGTTTGTTCTATATTGGTGACACGGGCGTGTCACCTTCTGAGTCCAAAACTTAAGCCTACGTTATATACAAATGTTTGCATGCACATTGTTTTCTTTTGCATGCATGTGTTTTAGTGCATGAAAATTTCATGCATATTGTGTTGTGTGTGTACGTTGCATGCATGGAGATTTTATTAAACTTAAAATTTGCATGCATATTGTTTTTCATGAATGGGATGTACGTTGCATGTATATATATATATATGAATATATATATTTTTATATATATTATATATATATATTTATATATGTTTATTAAATATTAAATATTATTTGATATAATTGAATTATAGAATTTAATTGTTATCTATTTTATGTTCTATTTAATTTCTGATTTTTTAAATTGAATGTAATTGATTGTCTAATTTCTAATTTCAAATGTGATTTAATAAGTGCTATGATCATGTTTAAATTCTTTGATTGATTGGATTGAAAATGTGAATTTATGAATCCGAATGAAAGTGAACGAATGGTTGAATGACTTGATTATATGATTTAAATTCCTTAATAGTGCACATGAACATTTTCATAACATAATCTTATCTTTTATACATTCATATCATGATCATAACAATTGCCGAGCGTCTTATTTGGTCATATTGAGTCTCACTTCACCTTTCTTGCACAGATTTTGATCCCGTTGGAGACGAGGCCGGTCAATGAGGCTCGTGTTTTCTCCTTTTTTCCGATTGAGGTGGGTTTCTCTTCAATGTAGATATAAGACCCTATATATATACCTTCAATGTGAAAGTTTTCGACCAGAATTAATATATATATAGAGAGTCATTTTAAAGAGTAAACGTTTTCAACGTAAAGCCTTGTTTTATGAATCCTACCTAATGTTTTGGCGAGAAATGAACGAATGCACGAATGGGGCCCAGGAACTTAGTGTGAGTGGCTATCCGGGGAGGCACGGGCTGACGGTGATCCCTCACACTAGTTCCACCAATGAACGACGTAACCGGACCTCATTAGGAGTTAGCGAGGAATGGACGCTGAGCGCCATCTGGGGAGTCATGTAACCCCTTTTGGTCAATGAATGGGTAGTCGGGCCTTGCAAACCCGCCACCAACCCAGAGGAAGAAGGTGTAAATGTTATTGAATGTGCACGAAAGAATGATATGTATGAAAAGAACGAATGAATGAATGTTTAAATGGTTTACACAAGGTGTTGGTTGGAGATATTGCACGCCCACTCGCCGGGCCAATAATGACCTAATGTAATTGAATCGTTATAATCACTTTTGATGATTTCTATTCACCCACTTGGGAAATTCTTTAAAAACTTCACTTGGGATTATAACCTGCATGTGAATGTTTAATTACCGCCGTATATTATATTTATGCCCTGTTTTTATACCCACCAGTCCCTTTTGGACTGAACTCGTTTGGTTTTCAGTTGTGTTATGCAGGTGTCGAGGGAGCTAGGCGGGAATACGAGTCATAGGTCTTGCATTCGTCTTTAGCTCTTATATTTTGGTCTTGCACTTGCGTACTATACTTTTGACCCTTGTATATGAATGATATTATGGAGCGTACTTGTTTTGAGCCGTGACCGCAATTGATGATGTATATGACTTATTTTTGGAGCTGTAATGCTCATTGTATATATATATGATGTATGTTCGCTTATTGCTTCCGCTTTAATGTTTATTCGGATTTTATGGTTTAAGGGTTAGCCCGCCTAGCTTAGAGTGTGTGTTTGTCCCCGTTCGTCGTGATTTAGGTCGAGTATGGATCGTCCATTTCATATTCAGGTCGGGTCTCGGTGCCGGGAATGTGGTACCTTGCGCTTGGGTGCTACACTTAACACACGGAACGATCGAAAAAAGAGTTAACAATGCAAGAATTGGGCAAACTCAGAGTCTACGGACTCGTCTCGATGCCCCGAACGCGTTGGAGGGATCAAAGAGGTCAAAATCTCGATTGGGTGAGAAATGACCGCAAAACCCTTGAAAAAGAAAATTACAAACAAGCCCCTAAACTCGGAAGGAGCTGCAAATAAGGCCACATAAATCACATAATTACATAATCAAACACACAAGAAAGTCGACACGTGGCGAAATCCGAACACTAGAAAAGCGGGGCGTTACAGGATGCATCTTGCCATGGTTGAAGCTTGATTTTCATGAAAATGGGTGTTTGAGAAATTGGGCAAAAACCTTCCTAAACTTGAATTAATTAATGTTCTGATGCTAAGCATGATTTATATGATGTTATACTTGAATTTCGTGATGTTTTATGGTAGATTTCGTGTTGATTTGTTGATTTTTGGTGTTCCCCTTCTTCTTCCCGAAACTGTCAAGCTTTTGCTCCAGATCTGTGGCCGGAACGGCCGTTCCCATTTATGCTTTAAGCTTGGAACGGCCCTTCCGGGCTAGGGTTAAGTTTTGGTGGCCGAACATGGGAACGACCGTTCCCATGTGTGCTTGGACTGGGAACAGCCGTTCCCAGTCTCGCTTGGCCTTGGAGTCGGAAGGATCATTCCCATGCTATGTTGTACATGGGAATGGCCGTTCCCATGCGTCTGTGACCCTTTTTACTTGCTTTTTCGTGCGTATTTGATTCGTTTGAGTTGCTACTTGACTTGTACGCTCCGATATGACTTGGAATGCAATCTCTGAACCTTTATACTTCATTATTTGCATGATTTACTTGAATATTTGAATTATCCCTTGTGACCAACTTGATAAACATCATTCCATTTCGCATGTCATTCATACTTTGTACGCCGTGCGTCTTACTTGGTTCATGTAGAGTCTAAGTTTGGGCTTTTGTATGTCTTATTACAAAGTTTGGTGGTGCCGGTGAGCCCGAGGTTTAGAGTGTTTGGCCCTTCACACTCTCAGACTCCACTACTACGAGGTGAGGTTTAGGATTTTGTATAGTTATGCGACCTATGGCCTTTACATGCTGATTTCTACCCTTGCATGCGAGTATATCCTACTATAGATACGTACGTGTTGAATATGATATGTTTATGCCCCTTTGCGTGCATCCTGCGTGGGTGGGAGCCTTCGTGGCTTAAATTCCACCGCGTGGGGATATATAAAAAATGAGTTTTTGAGGCATATGTAAGCCATTTTGGAAAAATCAGTTGTGTTATGATTCTGTAGCGAGTTGGCCATCAAATATTAGCATCTGTATGTATGTATGTATGTGATTCTGTAGCGAGTTGGCCATGAAATATTAGCATAGGTAAGGAGCCCCCGGGACGGTTAGGGCCGTCGGGGATATACCTGTACGTAGTTCCATTTGTGATGTCATTGCGCGATTCAGGGAGATAGGGGAGGTGTGGTATCTTGAGCCTTTGGCTAAGGCCAGGGAGGGCACTTGTGGGTTCGCTACCCCTTGTGAGTCTTTCTATTATAGATGGTTAGGGCCAACGCGTGGCTCTTCCATCATTGGAGTAGAGGATGGATTGATTTTGCTTTATGTCCTGAGGAGTAAAGGTTGGAAGCTCGTTCTCGCCGAGCATTTGATTTGTTATGTATGGAATCATGAATCAGGATAGAGTCTTTATGAAAAATGCTTTCAAAACTTATATCTATATCTATTTGGGTTATTTCGAAATGTTTTGGTATGCAACACCTATCCTCGGTTCATGAGTCCATCCTTTTATTCTGTGCTGTGCTCTTTATATATATATTGTGGGTGTGCGTTAGCCCCCTCACTCAGTCAGTTGACTGACACCTCATTTTATCTTTTAGTTTGCAGGATTCCTTTTTGGCTTGAGCTAGGCGGAAGTGAGTCTTCAGAGTCACACTTATCAGTCTAGTTGGTGTTAGGATGCATTTGTCGCATACTTTACTTATGTTATGTATTTATGTTTCACACTTGAAGGTTATGTTATATGCTCTACTTGCACTTAAACCCGTGTGGGAATAGTATTCTAGTACTTGGCTGCTGTTAGATACTTTGCTATTACTTATGTTGGATTATTATGTTATGATGATATGATATTCGGGACTAGTTATTTATGCTAGTTGAACCCGTCACCTGCTTTGCATGTTTTATTTTAAATGCTTCCACTATCTATTGTTGTTGGTTTTAATTGCTTCCGTACTCTGAGTTTGTCAAGTTAGATCCGCCTAGCCTAGTGTGTGAGTAGGTCTCCCGTTCGCTATGATTCGGATTCGGGCATGGACTTCCTATTTCATGACCGAGTCTGAGTCCTAGTGCGGGGGATGTGGTATCCTCCGTCTGGGGTGCTACAGTTATTGTTTAATATTATTATTGAATGAGAGTTAAAAAATATCCAACAAAAATCTATTGGCTCGTCGAGTCGATTAATCTATTGGCTCGTCGAGTCGAATCGAGCTCGGCTCGATTTTTGGGCAAGCCAAGCTCAAGCCCTCAAAATATAAGCTTGACAATCTCAAGCTCAATCTCAAGCCATGCAAATAATTTTCAAACTCAAGCTCAAGCTGGATTTATTTTGCCAAACTTTACTCGGCTCGGCTCGAAATGCACCCCTATAAATAACATTATTGTCGTTTTGGGGATTATTTGTTCTTTTTAATATTTTATTGTTATCCTTTTTCTTTAATAATTTTCTTTTGTTTTTGATTTTACAATTTGTTGGTTGTGTTTGGTTATTTGAAGGGTTAATTAGATTTAACCTTTATTTATCGATCAGTATTTATTTATTCAAATATATTATTAATCATTATTTGATTTATTTTTTAGTTATTTTTCTTCTCACTTTGTAATTAACCTACAATTAACCTGTTTAGTTATTTTAGACAATTCTTTACTTAAATTTTTAATAAAAGAGATCTCTTCTACAGTAAACATACTCCTACTTAAAATAACATTATTATTATAGACAGATTGTTTGTTGTGCTTAATATTTTATTATTATTGACGGATATCTTTTTTATTTTTTATTTTATATCATTGTATACATATTTCTTCCTAAATAACATACATTTAATTTCCTTTTTGTTTTCCTGTAATCAATTTATTGTTTGTGTTTGGTTTTTTGAAGGGTTTATCAGATTGAACAATTCTTTTTCGATTAGTATTTATTTATTAAAGTGCGTTTAATCATTATTTGATTCATTTCTTAGTTGTTTCTTATTATTCTCTAACTTGCAATTGACCTACTTAGTTATTTCAGACAAGGATTTATTTAAAAATTTATTTTGGTGGTAGTAAAAACAATCTCTTCTATCATGGACACACTTATACTTAAATAACACATTATTGTTGTTTAAGCAAATTATTTGTTCTTCTTAATATTTTATTGTTTAGAAAAAAAAATTGCTTTTATAATTTATTTTTTATTGTTTATTTAAAAAGGTTTACTAAATTTGACAATTATTTATTAATTAGTTAGTAATTATTTATTTAAGCACATTCAATCATTATTGAATTTTTTAAGTTATTTCTTATCATTTGGTAAATGACTTGCAGTTAACATGTTTAGATAGTTCAGACAAGTTTTTATTTAAATTTTATCTAATTGATAAATCTCTTCTATTATAGGCATACTTCTATCTAAATAATATTATTAAGTTTGAGTTTCAATAATTTATTAAAACTTTTTATTTATATTTGGTTAATATTTTTCTTATGATTTATGTTCAATTTAAATTAAAAATGATAAATTTCTTCAATTTTAAATTCCTAAGTTTATGTAAATTTAGTTTTCATTATTTGCATTTTATATACAATTTTATTTATTGAGATCTCTAAAAGTTGTATGAATAATTTTTTCAATTTAAAATTTAAGAAAATTGTTATCGGTCTTTACTTCTCTCTAAAGTTTTATAATCTTTATACTTTTGTTGATTATCATTTTATTTGAAGTAATTGTTATTTGTCTTTTCTTTTTAGCAAATTTAATTATTAATTTCTACTATTTAAAATATCAATTTTACCATTAATTATTGAACTAAAATTTGAATTATTACTTTTTAATTTTTGTTCATAACACGAGGTATATAAGAGTGTGTATATTATGAGACCACAAATAGAAAACTGTAAAGTTCAGCACAGATGCAGTTAAATAAAAATAATTATCATATGGGGAATTATGACTAGTAACTACACAAAATACAAATAACAAACATATTCAAACAACTTGAAATATAATTTTGCTTTCCGCTATCATTTCTGCAAAATTATGTCAAACCCTTATTTATATATGACTCCACATACATTGCAGCAGTTTTAATAATAACATCCACGTGTAATTTAAACTAGTAATTCTACACACTCGATGTGTGTGCAGATAGAAAATTAAAATTCTAAAGAGAAAACCAATAAAATATGTGTTATGAGATTAGTTAGTTTAAGTGTTTGAGATCAGTTAGTTTTGTATATGGGTTGGGCTTTTTTAGTTTTTTTTTTAAATTAAAATAAAATTTAAAAGAAATAAAGAATCTAAAAATGAGTTTGAGAATGGTTAGCGTTGTACATGGCTGAGTTTCTTTTTAAAAAGATAAAATTGTTTCCCAGTTCATGGCCGCGTGCCAACAAGCTCTTAAAGCAAGCTCGTATATCAATGCAGCCTACAGCCCATGATGCATTGGAAATTGCGGTCCTCGTCAATTATTGCAAACTAAATTACACTAAAATTATTAGTAATTTAATACAAGTCATTGTCCTGAACGTTTTATGCTTGACAACTCATGCCATCCGTCATTGTCCAATATTAAATTTATTGAAAGAATTGACCTAAATGGGTATGAACCACAATTTGCCAAAAACATTGATGCAAAGAAAAGATGCAACCTGATACAGCAAATGTTAATTTCTTTCTTTTCCAAAAAAAAAAAAAAAAAAAGAAGAAAATTGTTAATTTCTTTCCCACAAAAAGAAAATGTTAATTCCTTAAAACAATTGTGGAAATCAAAAACTAAATGTAATTTATCAATTCAATACAGCCAAAAAATAATGCTACATAAAAATGTCTGGGTAATGTTTGCAAACTCTTAAGAATAATATTTTTTTTATTTTTGTATTTTTATGTACTTTAAAATCTTTAAAAAATTAACTTGGACATATTCTAAACACAATTAGACTAGAAACTAAAAGGACGTAAGAAACCAACTTCTAGTTCCAGCATCTAACTTTAATTTATTTTCCTAAATAAATGAAAATACGTTTAGTTTAAATAAAATTGTTTCTCCATTTTTGTTTTGCAAACACCGAACACTTTTACTACTCTCAACTTTTTTTCTTTAATGTTTATCCGTTTTTTTCCTCACAAGTATTCACCACTTTTTTTCTTTATTGTTTATCCTTTTTTTTTCCCTCACAAGTATTCTAATTTTTTTATAACGCTAACTTGTACTTCTATTTTTGAAAAGTCATAAGTTTTTGCAAATACCGCTTTACAAGATGAAGAAGCTTGGACAAATGGTAGAAATACATCTTGTTATCTTTAGTAATTTGACCATTTAGTATGATTGTATGAGGCTTAAAAGATCCAACGCTAAATGGGAGACATGAATCTTATGTTTAATTTTTTTTTCTATCCAAAAATCACATCCCGCTCATCCAGCTGTACAAGTACGCGGTTCGAGAATGCTAAGTGCACTTTTAATTTTATTTAATTTTGCGATTTACGTGTTTATTTTATTCTTTACGTGAAATACTTGAATTATATGATTTAATATTTGAATTTTTTTATTTGAACCTTATTTGAATTATTTGAACGTTTTTACCTTTTACTTCGTTTTTAACCCGTTTTCGTTTCTAACTTTTGTGACTATGTGATATGTAGCGCCCCAAGCGGAAGGTGCCACATCCCCCTCATCGAGACCCGATCCACATATGAAATGGAGAGTCCATACACGTGCCAGGCCACGGCGAACGGGGACTCACACACACACTAGGCTAGGCGGGAACTAAACTTTCGAAACCAAATAACAAGTGCGGAAGCAATGCAAGTAATCTCTCACCAGTAAAAGCAAAATAACGGGTTCAACTAACATAGATACCTAGTCCTGAGATTTCAAACATAAACATAAACATAACTCATACAATCACGGGTTCACTCTATCCCTAGAAGCCTGTCCCGAAATAATAATATAATGTCAATACAATTCATGGTACTTAAACAATTTACAATATGAAATGAAGTGACTCGGACTAGACCACAAGACTCGACAGACTCAAACTCCCGCCTAGTGCTCCAAAACCTGCAAAATCTGAAAACAAAGCCGGGTTCAGTCTGTAGTCGGTGGGTATAAAACAGGGCATATCATAATTAATATAGCAGAACTTAAGCACACCCACATGCAAGCTATAATCCCGTGCGAGGTTTTTAAGATACTTCCCAAGTGGGTGAAAACAAAGAAAAACAACGCTGGGGATTACAACCTTCAATTTCATTAATTCAATAATCATACATGCGGTCATTATGTGAGCCCTGGCGAGTGGGCGAATTCTCCAACCTTCTCCTCGTGTGTTCATAGTTTATTTGTTCGTTCATTACCGATCATGCAACAGACATACATTCATAATCATGCATTCATAACATTTCATTCATAATCATGCTTTCATACCTAAACAATTACACCTTTTCCCTCTAATTAGAAATGCGTCTACCATGCGCAGTGGAAGACATTGTCCTGGTGGACCATGGGCGAACCCATTCCACTAACAGGTTTTGTTCCTCCCGATGGTGTAACCGGTGCCCCGGGGGGGACCCATCCAGGAGAACGCGTCTCCCAATCAATGCGCCTAGTGGGGGTCCATGAAGCCCCAAAAGCCCGATTCCCTTTCCTCGCTAAAACTCCTAGTGAAGTCGGTTACATCGTAATTCATGGTGGGACTAGTACACGGGATCACCGTCGGCCCTTGCCTCCGCGGATAGCCACATGCATCAAGTCCCTGGGCCCGTGCGTTCAATCATGCTCTCGCCAAAAACATAGTTTAGGATTCATAAAAGAAAAGGCTTATATTGGAAATTATTTACTCTTGAAAGACTCGATATATATATATTTATAATACTTTGGCTCAAAACTTTCACATAAGGGTATATCGGGTCGATTCATATCTAATAGAAGAGAAACCCACCTTTACACCTTACCGAACGTTACCAAGAAGAAAAGAAGGTTGCAAGTAACCTATGAACTCGACACGTCTCCGCCCTGGAGAAGACTGTACAAAGGAGAACATAGTGTAGTCACATTAGGTCATAACTTTTTATACAACACCAAAATCATATCATAAATCCATAATGAGGAGCATAGCATGCAATGGATCAAGTTAATGAAGTACATGATTCATAACAAAGGTATGAGAGTTCATATAATACTCCACGAAACAACATAGAACACAAAAGAGGTAAGGACATTGAAAGAGGTAGCACATAGGACATATAAGATCATATCTTGCACATTTCACATCACTTGAATCTATAAACTTGATACATTAATCATAACACAAAATAATACATGTTAACATAGCATAGAAGTCATAAAAGAGGTGGGGGAAGATCAAACAAGCGACGGAAAACGAAACCGGAGTATCAAAAATTGGCAGGACAGAATCCACCCCCATGGATTTTTCCTTTCCCTTTGGAAAAATCCACCCCCATGGATTCTGGTCAGAAACACCACTGACTCAAATCCACCCCCGTTCGTGGATTTAGGTCAGTGGCGAAAAACACACAAGAAGCAGGGCAAAACTCATGCCAAACCATATAAACATCAAACTAACACATATAGGTAAGTTAAGGTAGCAAGAATTCATGCATTTCAAGCCAATTAATGGTCCAAAGTTGCAACAACTCATGCTAGGAAAGAATAAAGATCAAATTCATGCAAAACCTCCAAATTTCATTACTGGTAAAATCATGAATCCTAATTCACCACCTAAACCAAGTTCATACATATCACAAATGATGTCTTAGGAACAAAATACATGCTTCATACTAAAAGAATTCACAAGATCTCATGCAAGAATCATCAAAATTTCACAAACCCTTACTATTCATCATCTTCTCCAATCCTAACTCAAAGCATGGTAAATTCATGCAATATGGGACTTAAAATAACTACAAGAAGATACACAACATAAAAATAAGCTTACCGTTCAAATTGGAGAAGAAATGGATGTGAGATGAGCTCAAAATCTCAAATGGGGCAAAAGGGTTCTTCTTTCTCTTCCTTTCTCTCATTTCTTCCTTCTCTTCTTTCTTTGGCTGAAAATATCTTGTTTTGGGGGGTGGGATTTCGTGTGAGGGCTGATAGGGAGAGAGAGCGAGTGTGCAAGTGGGCTTAGGGTCAATGGGTAGGTCATAGGTGTGTTAATTTAGGTCCGTAGCTTAGGTAGAGTCATGAATGGTCGTTTTAGACGCGAGTTGCTCATTTCGATTGAAATTTGGGGGTCCAAATGGTATTAGAAAAATATGATGCTTGACCCATTGTCTCCGAATCATCGATACGAATCCAATGAAGGTGACGAAACTCGATTCCGAATTCATGCGCTCAAGATATGCCGCCCGGAACACAAGGTAGGCTAAATGCTCTTTAGCTCCCTTTTTGGTTCCGATCACATAAACGAACACAAAACTCAAACATGCGAGAACGAAATCATGAAACAAGCAAATAAACATGATCATAAGACACATAATTCACTCATGCCAAGTTTTCAGGAAAAACGAAAATCAAATCGAATAAGAACGATACTTAAACATAAGCATATATGCATAAATGTTGAAGAATTCATATTCAAACAATAAAACTAATAAAAGAATCCATAATAAAATCATATATAATTAATTTAATTGCACATATTGGTAAACACATACGTCATGCTTAAACCACTGAAAAACTGGGGCGTTACAACCTCACCCCCTTAAAAAGAATCCATCCTCGGATTCATTATATCCTATACAAACAATGAGAGAACCCCGTCCCTCGAAAGCAACAAAGAGAGAGCTCCGTCTCTCAGACAACAAAGAGAGAGCCCCGTCTCTCAGACAACAAAGAGAGAACCCCGTCTCTCAAACAACAAAGAGAGAGAGAGCCTCGTCTCTCAAACAACAAAGAGAGAACCCCATCTCTTAAACAACAAAGCAAGGGAGTCTCCAATACTCCTGAGCAACACAACACAAATAGTTACATCAAAGTGCAAACGTCAAGAAGGAGGCATGAAATATCAATTACAACAGTTAAGATCATATAAGACACATAAGGCCAAACAATATATATGTATATATAGAACAAGCACATAAATCATCAATTATACAAAGCGGTTATCACGATAGGGAATCAAAGCACACAACATAAAAATCATTTGAATCAAAATTGCATGTATGCATGTGCTATGGATGTTTCTTATACCGTTCACCATAGCAATGAGGTTGAAGGTTGATAATTCATAATGCAGTTGGAGGATCCGATTTGGGCTCTTGATGAATTGTTGGAGTTCTTTTTGCTCGCAGTATTAAGTTTTGGAATCCTCGGCGTGTTGACATTGTAACAACTACCCGACTCCCATTCCATAGCCAAACTTCATCCACGAATTATGCTTAACTTTTTCTCGGATGCTTGCATTCATTCTTTCGTCCGAATAGCACTCCCAGATCACCATGGAAAACGGTTAAAGGGCTGATAACCCATCTGGTTAAGATTATAACATCTCCCAGACATTCCACTTCCATCACTTAATCGCAATAACTCTCACTCAATCGGTCACCAATTATATTGATTGGTCCGGTTTCTCTTATTCACTACCTTTCTTATCAACTCCACCTAATCCTTCTCGAACCCCTCATCTCTAAGGTATAAAACACGGTAGCCCAACATGATCCCTTCACACCTGGGAGATTGAATTCGTATTGTTCCAGTAGCAAGACCAGCCATAACATTTTACATCTACAATTAGCATCGATCATCCTTCACCTCCTCCTATCATTTCAATTCTCGAGCATTCCTTAAACTCATGCCTCCCCTTGTTGAAATACTTATTCCACTATTATTCCCGAAGTTTCATCTACATTGATTTTTTTTTTTTTTTTTTTTGAAATTGTAGCAAGTGCTAATCCCTCCATTTCATCCCTTATCACTTATGTAGAGTTTCCGTTGCTTGTTGGCTCTTGCATCTTCATTATTTCAACTAGAAGTAATCCCTTCAAGTAACGAAAAGGATTTATATCATCTTCTAATCGGCGCTCCCCCATTTGGAATTTTTCATTCTTGTTCGTTGAACTCGTTTCTTCGCTTCTTAGATTAAGAATTCCCAAACTCTTCACCTTAGCTTCTCCGGTGTAGGCGGTTCTAGCTAAGCCATGTACCCGGTGATCTTGCTTACATTCACTTTAAAGTGATTGGTAGGGGTAAACACCCACTTCTTCTATTTTAACTCCGATTCTACTTTCCCAATTCTCCGCATTCCTTCCTTTTCTTTTTAGTTCACACTATGTGACCCCCAAAATATTATCTTTATCTTGATCCAAGGCAAGACCCGATCGGAGTAACACTTGATGAACGAAGTAGAGCAATTCCTAGCAAATAAACACTAGTAATGCATGTTGGGTTAGGATTCCAATGCTTGTAGTAGACAATTAATGGTGCAACACATTAGAGAAAATATATTAATTAAAGATACATGCGCATATAGATAAAGGAAATAGGTAATTTAAAGCGATGTATGATGTACGTGCCATGAATATGCTAAACCTGTCACCGTGGTGGTAAGATTTTAGCTTGGCAACTTGTTCTTCATTTCCTGAATTACAGCTTGCTTTGAACTCATTGATCATTTCTTATTTTTCCCACGGTCTTCAAATCTCCATAATCTTCTTATATCCACTTGTATATTCCTATGGCCCAAGATTGCTATTTCTTGAACCCAAGGTCTTCAATGTGCATGGAATTGGTGTCTTGATTTACTCCCAAGTATCGATCTCCAAAGGTTGTCCGAATCTTCACCCCGATGTTCACTTTGTTCAAAGTTCTCTTGCATGAGATAGTGTGTTCCCACGGTCCGTTATTTCGTTTGATCCCAAAACTTATATCCATGGAACCGATCTCTTGATTCTTTCCCAATTTGTTAAAACCTTCTCCATGGACATTACCTTACTTAGAGTTATCTTGTTCTATCCTTTGCGAGTTCATACGAGGAAATGAACTCTCACCCTCCATGATTAAGTAATCTTATTTCTTCCACTCAGAGCCGAATACTGAACTTAAATGCCAACTAGGGTATCTTAATTTCCCATGGCTCCCAAATCCTCAAAGTTTCTTGTATCAACTTACGTGTCTCCATGGTCCAAAATTTTGTGATTTTTGAACTTAACTTCTTCTTACTCAAAGTCCTTTGCCTTATCCCTTGCGAATTCAAATTGGTTGAATGACTCGTCCTCCGCTTGTTTACGCTTGAGCACATAATTTCCCTCCAAAAGCTCTTTGTCTTTCTTTATCGTTTCCATTTGTTGCTCCATATCTTTGTGTTGCTTGGTTTTCTTTAACTTCTCCAAGTTCGACTCTTACCTTTTCCGGAATCCAAAGTATCCCAAGTCACCACTTATTTCTCCTTGTTCCGTAGACTTAATTCCTAAGGACTTGATTTATTCGAACAATCTTCCTTAGCAATTGGTATTGCTCACTTCTCAGTCAATCTCTTTACCTTAAGTCCTCTTGGTTCTCATCACCCCTTTCTCTGATCCAAACCTTGAAATGAAGGACCTTTGAGGGTTTCCTTTGATTCTTTCTTGAATTAAGTAATCCAAAGACATCCAATTAATTAACCCGAGGGTGTAGATGTATGTGTTGATCTCGTGAATGGTAGACATCATACAACCACCACTATCCTTACGAATAATCCTCAACCTTAGTAGAATTTGTCAATTACTCCCACGAATCGAGTTTATCCATCTAGAATTCTATCACTCGAATCATAACCCAATTACGAAAGACCACGACTCTCGAGTTCTTGTATAAAATCCCCGGTGCATTCCTTACATCCTCCAAGCTTGAAAGTAGAGCTCATGGTGAGACGTTGTGATCGTGAGAATTGGCTGTGGTTTGATGTTGTGAGAATATCCTACAATCACAACTCGTCTCAAATATAAATGCATGCCGATTAGTAAGTGAATATGGCACATACTTAGCACTAAGAGCACGTATTCGATGCAAAATGCAGCACATAAGTTAACAAAATTAAAATTAAGTCACGTGTAACAAGTAATTTTCCAACAATTAGTAGCAATTTGACAATTAAATCAATGCAATGCATACGTAGACAAGTTATTCCTATGCCGTATGACCTAAACCGACTCAATCACGACACGAGAATCCGGGTTTTGCAACCCTTGGCTCTGATACCACTTAAGGATGTAGCGCCCCACGCGGAAGGTGCCACATCCCCCTCACCGAGACCCAATCCGCATATGAAACGGAGAGTTCATACACGTGCCAGGCCACGGCGAACGGGGACTCACTCACACACTAGGCTAGGCGGGAACTAAACTTTCGAAACCAAATAACAAGTTCGGAAGCAATGCAAGTAATCTCTTACCAGTAAAAGCAAAATAATGGGTTCAACTAACATAGATACCTAGTCCCGAGATTTCAAACATAAACATAAACATAACTCATACAATCACGGGTTCACTCTATCCCTAGAAGCCTGTCCCGAAATAATAATATAATGTCAATACAATTCATGGTACTTAAACAATTTACAATATGAAATGAAGTGACTCGGACTAGACCACAAGACTCGATAGACTCAAACTCCCGCCTAGCGCTCTAAAACCTGCAAAATTTGAAAACAAAGTCGGGTTCAGTCTGTAGGAGGCTGGTGGGTATAAAACATGGCATATCATAATTAATATAGCAGAACTTAAGCACACCCACATGTAAGCTATAATCCCGTGCGAGGTTTTTAAGATATTTCCCAAGTGGGTGAAAACAAAGAAAAACAAACCTCGGGATTACAACCTTCAATTTCATTAATTCATAATCATACATGCGTCATTACGTGAGCCCTGGCGAGTGGACGAATTCTCCAAACCTTCTCCTCGTGTGTGCATGGTTTATTTGTTCGTTCATTACCGATCATGCAACAGACATACATTCATAATCATGCATTCATAACATTTCATTCATAATCATGCTTTCTTACCTAAACAATTGCACCTTTTCCCTCAAATTAGAAACGCGTCTACCATGCGCAGTGGAAGACATTGTCCTGGTGGACCATGGGCGAACCCATTCCACTAACAGGTTTTGTTCCTCCCGATGGTGTAACCGGTGCCCCGGGGGGGACCCATCTAGGAGAACGCATCTCCCAATCAATACGGCTAGTGGGGGTCCATGAAGCCCCAAAAGTCCGATTCCTCTTCCTCGCTAAAACTCCTAGCAAAGTCGGTTACGTCGTAATTCATGGTGGGACTAGTACACGGGATCACCGTCGGCCCTTGCCTCCCCGGATAGCCTCGTGCATCAAGTCCCTTGGCCCGTGCGTTTAATCATGCTCTCGCCAAAAACATAGGTTAGGATTCATAAAAGAAAAGGCTTACATTGAAATTATTTACTCTTGAAAGACTCGATATATATATATTTATAATACTTTGGCTCAAAACTTTCACATAAGGGTATATCGGGTCGATTCATATATAATAGAAGAGAAACCCACCTTTACACCTTACCGAACGTTACCAAGAAGAAAAAAAGGCTGAAAGTAACCTATGAACCCCGATACGTCTCCGCCCTAGAGAAGTGATACGAACTGTACGTACTTGCCGTGAAACCCTATATCAATACTTGGAGTTCTTAAATCTGATCGTCCAATTCAAGGTTGAAAATAAGAGGAGTGTGACCCGTTTGTTATATTGAGCAAAGAACCAACACTATCAGATTGTAAGTAACGCACCCCATCGACTATAAGGAGTCGAGAAATAACGTTATCCGGGAAAGGGGCTTGAAACCCTAATGTCGTTCAACAAAGAACTTGAGAGAAAATCTCACTTGAATGAAAATTCAATAATTTTACTTCTTGATTGAAAGAAAAACAAGTTACAATGCTGAATATAAAGATGCGTGCATGGAAACCTAAGAGACACTAGAATACTAAAGGACACAAGCTATTCCCGCCACTTGCCATGAAGGCTTGCAAAAGTGGACTTAAATAAACTAATATGCAGCTAAATAATGATAAAATAAAGGCCCAAATAATACTATAATAGGCTTAGGGCCGAATTACATCATTTCCACACTTTGGACTTTAGGAATTGGACATAAAAACATTGAAGTATTCTGAATTTGGTTCAACAGCCCATCTTGAAGGTTGGAGTCCAGTTTGAGAAAATTGGTTTAAGAGATTTCCAACTTCCTCTTGGATAATTTTGGCCCGAGCTCTTGTAATTGGACCACCACAACTTTGTTCCTTTTGTTTGCTATCTTCTTGAGCTGTGGATCGGTACAGTTCTTTATTTGGGACAAGATATGGCCGCGGTTCATCATGATTCACATCATTCCCCCTTCTTGAAAAGGATTCGTCCTCGAATCTGAATCTGCATGAAAGGGAGATAAATCAGCAACATTAAAGGTGGAACTTACACTATACGTATCCGGGAGATCAATTTTGTAAGCATTATCATTGATCCTTTTCAACACTTTGAATGGTCCGTCCCCCCGTGGGTCAAGTTTGAACTTTCGCTGATGATTGAATCTCTCTTTCCTAAAGTGAACCCAAACCAAGTCTCCTTCCTTGAAAACAACTTTCTTTCGTCCCTTGTTTGCTTGAATCATAGCTTGGTTGTTTCTTTTGAGAATGTGAAGCCGAGCATCCTCATGCATTTTCTTCACAAGTTCAGCTTTCTCCTTGCCATCTAAGCTTACATGTTCATTCCTAGGTAAAGGAAGCAAATCTAAAGGAGTTAAGGGATTAAAACCATAAACAAGCTCAAAGGGTGAGAAAGAAGTAGAAGAATGTATTGAACGGTTATATGCAAATTCAACAAATGGAATACACTCAACCCAATTCTTTGAATATGTTTTAAACACAGCTCTTAAAAGAGTTACCAAGGTTCGATTCACTACTTCTGTTTGTCCATCCGTTTGAGGATGACAAGTGGTGGAAAATAACTGTAACACCCGAGCGCAAGGTGTCACATCCCCCACACCGAGACCCGACCCGAATATGAAATGGACGATCCATACCCGAGCCAAACCACGGCGAACGGGGACAAACACACACTCTATGCTAGGCGGGACTAACCCTTGAACCATAAAATCAGAATAAACCTTAAAGCGGAAGCAATAACTGATCCTAATAAAAACAATGGCATTCAAGTTCCAAAAATAAATCATAACCTCATCCAATTCCAATAGGGCTCAAAACATGTACGCTCCAATAGCAACGTTCATATACAATGATCACAAGTGCAAATTGTGAGTGTAAGATTAATAAACAAAAGGGCTAGAAACGAAAACAAGACCTAGGACTCGAAATCCCGCCTAGCTCCCCTGACACCTGCACAAAACAACTGAAAGCCAAACGGGTTCAGTCCAAAAGGGACTGGTGGGTATAAGAGCAGGGTATAGTATAATATATGTCGGTAATTAAACATTCACATGCAAGCTATAATCCCAAATGAGGTTTTTAAAGAATTTCCCAATTGGGTGAATAGAAATCATCAAAAGGGATTATAACGATTCATTTACATTAGGTCAAGGTCATTAATGGCCCGGCGAGTGGGCGTGCATTATCTCCTACCAACTCCTCGTGTAATTCATTAACATTCATTCATTCATTCATTCATTCATTCTTTCTTTCTTTCTTTTCATGCATATCATTCTTTCGTGCGCAATCAATAACATTTACACCTTCTTCCTTCGGGTTGGTGGCGGGTTTGCAAGGCCCAACCACCCATTCATTGACCATAAGGGGTTACATGACTCCCCAGATGGCACTCAGCTCCCTTTCCCCGCCAATCTCCTGACGAGGTCCGGTACCGCCGTTCATTAGTGGGACTAGTGTGAGGGTTTACCGTCAACCCTTGTGTAACGCCCCGACTTTTCGGACGTAAAGGTAAGGCGTATGTGTCTACCTATTTGCGCGAATTAATTGTTTTACGTGTTTTATATTTAATTTTATTATAAATTATTATTATATTATTATATTATATTCTATTTTAATATATTATCAATTCTAATATATATATGTATTTCGTATTATATTTATATATATATATATATATGTTTAATTATTATTATTAATTTATTGATTATACTAATTATATGTTAATCATGTTTTAATTAATTAATTGATTATTCATATTTATATATATATATTTATACGTACAATATACATATAGTGCATGAAGATTTTATTATGCATGCAAATTAATATATTTATGCATGAGAAATCATATTCTTTGCATGGGAATTAATTTTGCATGAATTTTATTCTAATTATGCATGGAATCATAATTTTTGCATGGGATATTTTGCTGCATGAACCTATTTCATTTTTTGCATGGGGATTGCATGAATTGCATGAATTTTATATATTTATGCATGAATTGTTTGGAATATGCATGTTGTTCATTCTTGTGCTTCGTTCTTATACGATATGATATCAAATTGCCACGAATTTGTGATATGTTGTACATATATGTGTTATGGACATGATTTTATGCTCAATTTATGTTTTTAAATTCATTTGATAGGTTAACGAATTAAATTTTAATTGAGGAACCAAAACGGGAGCTAACGAGCACTTAGCGCACCCTTGGGTCCGAATTTAATATCTTGAGCTCGGGAACTCGGATTCGAGTTCCGTCAACTCCGCTGAACTCGTAACGAAAATTCGAGTTTAGTGAACTTAGCCTTATAATTTTCCCACTTCATTTGAAACTCCGAAATCCAACCGAAAAACTAAACGGAGATCAACTGGACCTTGTTGCACTAATTCAGCCATATCTTGCCCAAACCATGACCAAACTAACCATGGTTTGATTCCTTTTAACCCTAACTCAACCATCTATCAGTACATATCAAGCCCTAACCAAGATTATCATCACACAAGCCCCAAACATCAGCCAAAGCTACTGTCTTGCAGTCCAGTCCCGTAACCCTTCATCCCTTGGAGATTTTGGAGCTCAAATCTCCTCCAAACTTCAACCAATCATCAAGGTAAGTTAAGGGTTGTAATATATGATTAATTCTGAACATTTTCATCCTTCCATTCATGATTTTGAGCATGGTTTCTCCATTTCTGGACTGTTTTCCGAAAATAGAGGATTTTGGGCAAAATGTTGATCTCCTTCGATTCTTAACGGTTTTGATCGATTCCAAGCCTGAGATTAATTGTTTTAACATCCTCATATTAATTATGATCATTGCTTTCGTGTTTGTTGAGAAATATATGAGAGATCATTTTTGAAATTTTCAGAAAATTCTACGGGAAGGTCACGTATGCTTCCATGCTTTGATTGATCACTTTTGGAACTGATTTCCTTGTTGAATATATGATATTTTGCTGCTTATTGTTGGCCTTAACTGAGTTGATTGGATGGGGAAGGATTGAATGCAAGCTTGCCCTGTTTTTCTTCGAACTTTGCCCTGTTTTTGGCCTGGAGAGTTGCTGTCAAAACTGCCATAATTCCTTCCTCCTTTTTGTTGATAATTTCGTGGCTTTTAGCATGTAACCTTGTTGAGTTCTTGCAGCACTTTGTGCCTTGTAATATTGCTTTTGTTGCCTTCTTTCTTCTTGGAATTGAATGCTCTGTTTCTGCACATTTTTGCTGCGATTTGAGGCTGCTGCTGCTGCACGTCACGGGCGTGCTGTTCCTGGCCATTCCAGCGAGGAACGGGGGTGCAGCAAAGCCTGGAACTTCTGTACCGAGACACGGGGGTGTCTCGGTCCAGGCTTGCAGGGTGACACGGGGGTGTCACCCCGTTTTGCTCGATTTCTGCGGTGTCTTTCTGGGGCTGCTGCTGACTGCTGTTTTGTTGCATGGTGGTGGTTGTGCAGATTGTGTAATGTGCATGCATGGAGTGAATTGTGTGTGCTTGGTTGATTATTGGAATCGCATGCATATATATTTACATTCTATATATATATATGTGCTTGGTTTGTATAAGGTGTGTATATATATATATGTCTGTGTGTGTGTGTTGGTTGTGATTTGTGTGTGAACGTGCATGTGTTGCATGCATGTATATAATATATATAGTATATAATATGTATATAATATATAGTATATAAAATTATGCATGTAATATATAAGATATATATGCATGCATGTGTGTATAAGGGTGTACGTGTATATATGTATATATTATATATATTGTATATTATTATATATGATTATATGTATATATTATATATGTATATTTATTATATATTTTAAATATTATTTGATTTAATTTAATTATTGAAATTAATTGATTTCCATTTCGCGTATTTATTCTACCGACTATTGATTGAACGTTTTATTTGTTTTATTTCTAAATGTGAATTTGAATAATATGTGTTGTGCTTATTAAATGAATTTTAGATTAATTGTTATGCATTATGAATTTATAAATTTATGAATGTTATGAATATTGTAAATTTATGAAATTTATATGAATTTATGCAATTATGAATTTATGAAATTATGAAATTGAATGAAATATATGAACGAATGATTTGATTATATGAATTAAATTCCTTAATCGTGCACATGAACATTTTTATGATATAATATGATCATTTATGCATTCATGTCATATGCACTTTATTGCCGAGCGTCATATGTGGTCATTGCGTCTCATACCTTTTCTTTTGCACAGATTCGGGTTTAGTCGGAGACGAGGGCGAGCATTGAGACGCGCTTGTGCCTTTATTTTGCTGTGGTAAAGGTGGGTTTTTCTTCTAATAGTTAAAACAACCCTATAAATCCCTTATGTGCAAAGTTTTAAGCCAAAATAATATATTTATATCAATCGAGTCATTTTGGGTAAATGATTTCAAACGTATGACCCCTTTTTAATTATGAAACCCTACCTTATGTTTGGCGAGACACATTTATTATTTATTATTGAACGGGCCCCGGGACTTAGTATATGTGGCTAACCGAGGAAGCAAGGGCTGACGGGGATCCCATATACTAGTTCCAACCAAACTACGGTGATACCGGCCCTCGCTAGGAGGTTTAGCGAGGAATGGGAGCTGAGTGCCCTTGGGGGATTCATGTACCCCCATTGGCCTATGTATTTATCGGTGGTCAGGTCTAGCTAACTTGTCCACCACCCGGAGGAAGAAGGTGTATATGTATGATTATGATCATTTATGTATGTGCACGAAAGATATGTATGATAACCACTAATTATGATATGAATACACGAGGAGAAGGTTGGAGATTGTGCACGCTCACTCGCCGAGCTTAAACCCTTATAAACAATTATGAATGAATATGAACGTCGTAATCCCGTTGATGTTTTCTATGGTTTAACCACTTGGTAAATTCCTTTCAAACTTCACACGGGATTAGGGCTTGCATGTATGTGTTTAATTTATGCGATATTATATATCTTATGCCCGTTTTTATACCCACCAGTCTCTTTTAGACTGAACCCGGTTGTTTTCAGTTGTTTTGTGCAGGTATAGGAGTGCTAGGCGGGAATACAAGTCGTCTAGGTCTTACCTTTATGTTTAGCACTTCTTTTCAGTCTCACATTCATACTCTTGCCGCTACTTTTGTATTTGATCACAGTTTAGATTGGAGCGTTATGATTTTGTAGGCCGTGAGTGCCGTGCATATTTGAATGCTTTTGTATACCTATTTTGGAGCTTGTTAGCTCATTGTATATATGCTATGTAGTTCTTGCTTCCGCGAATTTTATTTAACTCTGATTTTATGATTCTTGTACTGATTGGTTCAAGGGTTAGTCCCGCCTAGCATAGCGTGTGTGTTGTGTCCCCGTTCGCCGTGGATTTGGCACGTGTATGGACTTCCATTTCATATACGGGTCAGGTCTCGGTGCGGGGGATGTGGTACCTCACGCTCGGGTGCTACATCCTTAAGTGGTATCAGAGCTTAGGGTTGCAAAACCCGGGCTCTAGTGTCGTGTTGAGTCAGTTAGGTCGTTCGGCTTTAGGAACAACTTGTCAATGTGTTGCATATGCATTGTTTACGTGCTTGTGTGCTCTAAATCTTGAATTTTGATCGAATTAATTGCACTTGCATGCATGGACTAAAGATAGCATGCATTTTCAGTATTTCTTGAACAGGATGCCTCCACGTAAACATAGTGAGAGATCTCCCGGACATCGTCGTCATCATGATCGATCTCCTACGCCTCCACCCCAACCACAAGCACCACCGATGGATATGGGGAATTTTATGGAAGCGGTCTTCAACTATGTTGAGCATAGAAGGGCTCAAGCTCCCCCACCGCAACAGGCAGAACAACAAGCTCCTCCACTAAACCATAACAATAGAGACCCTCATGGGGTGTTTCTGAGTTATAACCCCCCTCGATCTTCTGGTTCTATCGATGATGCTGTCTCGGAGGGTTGGTTGATTCGAGTAGAGAGGATATCTGGAGTTCGACAGTCTACTACGCAAGGGGAGGAAATCAAAAAGAAGGATCCGATTTTTAGAGCTCCTATGGGAAGAGGATCCGGATCGAATTCCGGAAAGAGGCCGATGATTCAAGCTAGTCCGCCTCCTAAAGGTCCATTTAAGAAACCTCGGTATGGAGGACAAGGTTCTAAGGCCGCACCGACTCGACCAAAGGCTCTACCCATGGCACCAACGAGGGATCGACAAGGTCCGAGTGAGGAGAGATTGGCTCAAGATCCTTGTACACATTGTGGAGGACCAACTCATAATTACTATAACTGTCGGAGGAGGTTGAATTTGTGCTTTATATGTGGAAAAGGCGACCATAAGGCGGATACTTGCCCCTATAAAGACCCCGGATATCAAAGACGAGTTCCAAGGCCAATGATCCCGGCTCGTGCTTACGCCATCGAAGGTGAAGAGCAAGGTGCAGAGATTGACCCCATAGCAGTGGAAAAAGGTACCCTATGCATACATAACATGAGCATTCATGCACTCTTTGATTCGGGTGCCATGCATTCTTTTATTTCTTGTGACTTAGTTGCTATTATGTGCTTGCCTGTTATTTGCTTTTCTTCTTGTTGATTGGTGAGTTCGCCACCGGGTGATAGTCTTCAGACAGATCAGTTGGTTTGGGAGTGTTCAGTTCTGATGGAAGGATAAGTTGTGGTAATCTTCATCGTTGACATCTTGGTTTATTCGAGAACTCCGGAGGACCATGCAAGGCACCTCAGGATGGTGTTGGTTACCTTAAGAGAGCATCGAATTGTATGCTAAGTTTAGCAAAGGCAAGTTTTGGATTGATCAGGTAACATTTCTGGGTCATATTATTTCAAGGAAAGGTTTGGAGGTAGACTTTTCTAAGTTTGAGACGGTTATTCAATGGCAAAGCCCGAAAAATGTTTCAGAGGTAAGGAGTTTCTGGGGTTTGGCAGATTACTATCGAAGATTTGTACAGGACTTTCGAAGAGTACAGCTCCTTTAACTCGAGTGACTAAGAAGGTGGTTAAGTTTGAGTGGGACGAGGCATGTGAGGATAGCTTTCAACTTGTAAAGGAAAAGTTGACCACCGCTCCTGTATTAGCACTTCCCAAAGGTACAGAAAGATATACAGTTTATACGGACGCCTCAAAAGGAAGTTTGGGATGTGTGTCGATGCAAAATGGAAGAGTGATCGCCTATGCCTCAAGGAAACTGAAAGAGCATGAACAGAACTACCCCACTCACGATTCGGAATTAGTGACAATGATCTTTGCTTTGAGTAATGAAGGGGACTTGGAAGTATTAAATACAGTGGATTTGCTGCTCAAGGCATTTAGAAACAAGGAAGTGGTTAAAATTAATGGCAGAGAACAGGCAGTAATAAATGAAGACGATGAAAGGTGAGAGACCTGAAGGAGAATTACGGTAAGGAAATTTTCAAAGCTGTGACATCAGCTCTGTTTGAGGTAAACGAATACAACCCGAGTGGACGTAACATTATTTCAGAAATGTGGAACTACAAGGAAGGTAGAAGAACTAACCTGAAAGAAGATGTTGAGGTTTTATTGAAGCAATTCTATTGATGGGATTTGGGTTATCGTGGACAGGTGGACAAAATCCGCTCATTTTCTTACAATCAGAATGTCCGATAACTGAATAAGTTGGCCAAGAGGTACAATGATGAGATTATCAGGCTCCATAGTGTACTTGTTAGTATTGTCTCGGATCGGGATCCCAGATTTACTTCACGGTTATGGCAAGAATTGCCAAAGTGTTTGGGAACAAGGCTTCAATTCAGCACAGCTTTCCATCCTCAGACCGACGGATAATCAGAAAGGTTGATTAAGTATCTGGAGGATTTGTTGAGAGCATGTGCATTGGACTTTCGAAGTTCGTGTAATGAGCAGTTACAGATAAGTGAGTTTGCTTACTACAACAGCTATCAAGCCTCGATTGAAATGACCCCCTTATGAAGCTCTTCTGGACGTAAATGCCGATCACCGTTGTTCTTGGACTTGGAGGAATGGAATTGGACCAAACAAGAGGGAATTAAAAGAGGGGAAAAGAAGGAAAAAAACCCTCTAAGGCTGTACAAGAAGCTATTGATAAGGTCCAGATAATTAGGCAACGGATGAAGGCCGCTCAGGATCGACAAAAGATTTATGTAGGTCTTCGGAAGAAGAAATTGGAGGTTGAGATTGGAGATAAGGTTTTCTTAAAGGCATTTCCCACGAAAAGGATTCCCAAGGATTGGACGGAGAGGAAAGTTAAACACTTGGTATATGGGACCATATGAAATTTTGGAGAAGATTGAGGATACGGCCTATCGTTTGGACATGCCTCCGAGTTTGACTGGAATCCATAACGTGTTTCATGTCTCCCAGCTCCGAAAGTATTCTCGAGATGAGTCCGAGGTTCTACCAGTTGAAGAAGTGGAATTAGAACCGGATCTCACCTTCGTTCAGAAGCCGATTAAGATATTGGATCGGAAGTTTCAGGAACTTCAAAATCGGCGTATTCCACTAGTCAAGGGTCTTTGGAGAAGTGATAAAACCGAAGAGACTACGTGGGAGACGGAGGATAAGATGTAAAGGTTTCACCCCGAGTTGTTTCCGAGCGAACAGTGAATCCGAGGACGGATTCTTTTAAGGGGGAGAGATTGTAACGCCCCGACTTTTCGGACGTAAAGGTAAGGCGTATGTGTCTACCTATTTGCGCGAATTAATTGTTTTACGTGTTTTATATTTAATTTTATTATAAATTATTATTATATTATTATATTATATTCTATTTTAATATATTATCAATTCTAATATATATATGTATTTCGTATTATATTTATATATATATATATATGTTTAATTATTATTATTAATTTATTGATTATACTAATTATATGTTAATCATGTTTTAATTAATTAATTGATTATTCATATTTATATATATATATATATTTATACGTACAATATACATATAGTGCATGAAGATTTTATTATGCATGCAAATTAATATATTTATGCATGAGAAATCATATTCTTTGCATGGGAATTAATTTTGCATGAATTTTATTCTAATTATGCATGGAATCATAATTTTTGCATGGGATATTTTGCTGCATGAACCTATTTCATTTTTTGCATGGGGATTGCATGAATTGCATGAATTTTATATATTTATGCATGAATTGTTTGGAATATGCATGTTGTTCATTCTTGTGCTTCGTTCTTATACGATATGATATCAAATTGCCACGAATTTGTGATATGTTGTACATATATGTGTTATGGACATGATTTTATGCTCAATTTATGTTTTTAAATTCATTTGATAGGTTAACGAATTAAATTTTAATTGAGGAACCAAAACGGGAGCTAACGAGCACTTAGCGCACCCTTGGGTCCGAATTTAATATCTTGAGCTCGGGAACTCGGATTCGAGTTCCGTCAACTCCGCTGAACTCGTAACGAAAATTCGAGTTTAGTGAACTTAGCCTTATAATTTTCCCACTTCATTTGAAACTCCGAAATCCAACCGAAAAACTAAACGGAGATCAACTGGACCTTGTTGCACTAATTCAGCCATATCTTGCCCAAACCATGACCAAACTAACCATGGTTTGATTCCTTTTAACCCTAACTCAACCATCTATCAGTACATATCAAGCCCTAACCAAGATTATCATCACACAAGCCCCAAACATCAGCCAAAGCTACTGTCTTGCAGTCCAGTCCCGTAACCCTTCATCCCTTGGAGATTTTGGAGCTCAAATCTCCTCCAAACTTCAACCAATCATCAAGGTAAGTTAAGGGTTGTAATATATGATTAATTCTGAACATTTTCATCCTTCCATTCATGATTTTGAGCATGGTTTCTCCATTTCTGGACTGTTTTCCGAAAATAGAGGATTTTGGGCAAAATGTTGATCTCCTTCGATTCTTAACGGTTTTGATCGATTCCAAGCCTGAGATTAATTGTTTTAACATCCTCATATTAATTATGATCATTGCTTTCGTGTTTTTTGAGAAATATATGAGAGATCATTTTTGAAATTTTCAGAAAATTCTACGGGAAGGTCACGTATGCTTCCATGCTTTGATTGATCACTTTTGGAACTGATTTCCTTGTTGAATATATGATATTTTGCTGCTTATTGTTGGCCTTAACTGAGTTGATTGGATGGGGAAGGATTGAATGCAAGCTTGCCCTGTTTTTCTTCGAACTTTGCCCTGTTTTTGGCCTGGAGAGTTGCTGTCAAAACTGCCATAATTCCTTCCTCCTTTTTGTTGATAATTTCGTGGCTTTTAGCATGTAACCTTGTTGAGTTCTTGCAGCACTTTGTGCCTTGTAATATTGCTTTTGTTGCCTTCTTTCTTCTTGGAATTGAATGCTCTGTTTCTGCACATTTTTGCTGCGATTTGAGGCTGCTGCTGCTGCACGTCACGGGCGTGCTGTTCCTGGCCATTCCAGCGAGGAACGGGGGTGCAGCAAAGCCTGGAACTTCTGTACCGAGACACGGGGGTGTCTCGGTCCAGGCTTGCAGGGTGACACGGGTGTGTCACCCCGTTTTGCTCGATTTCTGCGGTGTCTTTCTGGGGCTGCTGCTGACTGCTGTTTTGTTGCATGGTGGTGGTTGTGCAGATTGTGTAATGTGCATGCATGGAGTGAATTGTGTGTGCTTGGTTGATTATTGGAATCGCATGCATATATATTTACATTCTATATATATATATGTGCTTGGTTTGTATAAGGTGTGTATATATATATATGTCTGTGTGTGTGTGTTGGTTGTGATTTGTGTGTGAACGTGCATGTGTTGCATGCATGTGTATAATATATATAGTATATAATATGTATATAATATATAGTATATACAATTATGCATGTAATATATAAGATATATATGCATGCATGTGTGTATAAGGGTGTACGTGTATATATGTATATATTATATATATTGTATATTATTATATATGATTATATGTATATATTATATATGTATATTTATTATATATTTTAAATATTATTTGATTTAATTTAATTATTGAAATTAATTGATTTCCATTTCGCGTATTTATTCTACCGACTATTGATTGAACGTTTTATTTGTTTTATTTCTAAATGTGAATTTGAATAATATGTGTTGTGCTTATTAAATGAATTTTAGATTAATTGTTATGCATTATGAATTTATAAATTTATGAATGTTATGAATATTGTAAATTTATGAAATTTATATGAATTTATGCAATTATGAATTTATGAAATTATGAAATTGAATGAAATATATGAACGAATGATTTGATTATATGAATTAAATTCCTTAATCGTGCACATGAACATTTTTATGATATAATATGATCATTTATGCATTCATGTCATATGCACTTTATTGCCGAGCGTCATATGTGGTCATTGCGTCTCATACCTTTTCTTTTGCACAGATTCGGGTTTAGTCGGAGACGAGGGCGAGCATTGAGACGCGCTTGTGCCTTTATTTTGCTGTGGTAAAGGTGGGTTTTTCTTCTAATAGTTAAAACAACCCTATAAATCCCTTATGTGCAAAGTTTTAAGCCAAAATAATATATTTATATCAATCGAGTCATTTTGGGTAAATGATTTCAAACGTATGACCCCTTTTTAATTATGAAACCCTACCTTATGTTTGGCGAGACACATTTATTATTTATTATTGAACGGGCCCCGGGACTTAGTATATGTGGCTAACCGAGGAAGCAAGGGCTGACGGGGATCCCATGTACTAGTTCCAACCAAACTACGGTGATACCGGCCCTCGCTAGGAGGTTTAGCGAGGAATGGGAGCTGAGTGCCCTTGGGGGATTCATGTACCCCCATTGGCCTATGTATTTATCGGTGGTCAGGTCTAGCTAACTTGTCCACCACCCGGAGGAAGAAGGTGTATATGTATGATTATGATCATTTATGTATGTGCACGAAAGATATGTATGATAACCACTAATTATGATATGAATACACGAGGAGAAGGTTGGAGATTATGCACGCTCACTCGCCGAGCTTAAACCCTTATAAACAATTATGAATGAATATGAACGTCGTAATCCCGTTGATGTTTTCTATGGTTTAACCACTTGGTAAATTCCTTTCAAACTTCACACGGGATTAGGGCTTGCATGTATGTGTTTAATTTATGCGATATTATATATCTTATGCCCGTTTTTATACCCACCATTCTCTTTTAGACTGAACCCGGTTGTTTTCAGTTGTTTTGTGCAGGTATAGGAGTGCTAGGCGGGAATACAAGTCGTCTAGGTCTTACCTTTATGTTTAGCACTTCTTTTCAGTCTCACATTCATACTCTTGCCGCTACTTTTGTATTTGATCACAGTTTAGATTGGAGCGTTATGATTTTGTAGGCCGTGAGTGCCGTGCATATTTGAATGCTTTTGTATACCTATTTTGGAGCTTGTTAGCTCATTGTATATATGCTATGTAGTTCTTGCTTCCGCGAATTTTATTTAACTCTGATTTTATGATTCTTGTACTGATTGGTTCAAGGGTTAGTCCCGCCTAGCATAGCGTGTGTGTTGTGTCCCCGTTCGCCGTGGATTTGGCACGTGTATGGACTTCCATTTCATATACGGGTCAGGTCTCGGTGCGGGGGATGTGGTACCTCACGCTCGGGTGCTACATCCTTAAGTGGTATCAGAGCTTAGGGTTGCAAAACCCGGGCTCTAGTGTCGTGTTGAGTCAGTTAGGTCGTTCGGCTTTAGGAACAACTTGTCAATGTGTTGCATATGCATTGTTTACGTGCTTGTGTGCTCTAAATCTTGAATTTTGATCGAATTAATTGCACTTGCATGCATGGACTAAAGATAGCATGCATTTTCAGTATTTCTTGAACAGGATGCCTCCACGTAAACATAGTGAGAGATCTCCCGGACATCGTCGTCATCATGATCGATCTCCTACGCCTCCACCCCAACCACAAGCACCACCGATGGATATGGGGAATTTTATGGAAGCGGTCTTCAACTATGTTGAGCATAGAAGGGCTCAAGCTCCCCCACCGCAACAGGCAGAACAACAAGCTCCTCCACTAAACCATAACAATAGAGACCCTCATGGGGTGTTTCTGAGTTATAACCCCCCTCGATCTTCTGGTTCTATCGATGATGCTGTCTCGGAGGGTTGGTTGATTCGAGTAGAGAGGATATCTGGAGTTCGACAGTCTACTACGCAAGGGGAGGAAATCAAAAAGAAGGATCCGATTTTTAGAGCTCCTATGGGAAGAGGATCCGGATCGAATTCGGGAAAGAGGCCGATGATTCAAGCTAGTCCGCCTCCTAAAGGTCCATTTAAGAAACCTCGGTATGGAGGACAAGGTTCTAAGGCCGCACCGACTCGACCAAAGGCTCTACCCATGGCACCAACGAGGGATCGACAAGGTTCGAGTGAGGAGAGATTGGCTCAAGATCCTTGTACACATTGTGGAGGACCAACTCATAATTACTATAACTGTCGGAGGAGGTTGAATTTGTGCTTTATATGTGGAAAAGGCGACCATAAGGCGGATACTTGCCCCTATAAAGACCCCGGATATCAAAGACGAGTTCCAAGGCCAATGATCCCGGCTCGTGCTTACGCCATCGAAGGTGAAGAGCAAGGTGCAGAGATTGACCCCATAGCAGTGGAAAAAGGTACCCTATGCATACATAACATGAGCATTCATGCACTCTTTGATTCGGGTGCCATGCATTCTTTTATTTCTTGTGACTTAGTTGCTATTATGTGCTTGCCTGTTATTTGCTTTTCTTCTTGTTGATTGGTGAGTTCGCCACCGGGTGATAGTCTTCAGACAGATCAGTTGGTTTGGGAGTGTTCAGTTCTGATGGAAGGATAAGTTGTGGTAATCTTCATCGTTGACATCTTGGTTTATTCGAGAACTCCGGAGGACCATGCAAGGCACCTCAGGATGGTGTTGGTTACCTTAAGAGAGCATCGAATTGTATGCTAAGTTTAGCAAAGGCAAGTTTTGGATTGATCAGGTAACATTTCTGGGTCATATTATTTCAAGGAAAGGTTTGGAGGTAGACTTTTCTAAGTTTGAGACGGTTATTCAATGGCAAAGCCCGAAAAATGTTTCAGAGGTAAGGAGTTTCTGGGGTTTGGCAGATTACTATCGAAGATTTGTACAGGACTTTCGAAGAGTACAGCTCCTTTAACTCGAGTGACTAAGAAGGTGGTTAAGTTTGAGTGGGACGAGGCATGTGAGGATAGCTTTCAACTTGTAAAGGAAAAGTTGACCACCGCTCCTGTATTAGCACTTCCCAAAGGTACAGAAAGATATACAGTTTATACGGACGCCTCAAAAGGAAGTTTGGGATGTGTGTCGATGCAAAATGGAAGAGTGATCGCCTATGCCTCAAGGAAACTGAAAGAGCATGAACAGAACTACCCCACTCACGATTCGGAATTAGTGACAATGATCTTTGCTTTGAGTAATGAAGGGGACTTGGAAGTATTAAATACAGTGGATTTGCTGCTCAAGGCATTTAGAAACAAGGAAGTGGTTAAAATTAATGGCAGAGAACAGGCAGTAATAAATGAAGACGATGAAAGGTGAGAGACCTGAAGGAGAATTACGGTAAGGAAATTTTCAAAGTTGTGACATCAGCTCTGTTTGAGGTAAACGAATACAACCCGAGTGGACGTAACATTATTTCAGAAATGTGGAACTACAAGGAAGGTAGAAGAACTAACCTGAAAGAAGATGTTGAGGTTTTATTGAAGCAATTCTATTGATGGGATTTGGGTTATCGTGGACAGGTGGACAAAATCCGCTCATTTTCTTACAATCAGAATGTCCGATAACTGAATAAGTTGGCCAAGAGGTACAATGATGAGATTATCAGGCTCCATAGTGTACTTGTTAGTATTGTCTCGGATCGGGATCCCAGATTTACTTCACGGTTATGGCAAGAATTGCCAAAGTGTTTGGGAACAAGGCTTCAATTCAGCACAGCTTTCCATCCTCAGACCGACGGACAATCAGAAAGGTTGATTAAGTATCTGGAGGATTTGTTGAGAGCATGTGCATTGGACTTTCGAAGTTCGTGTAATGAGCAGTTACAGATAAGTGAGTTTGCTTACTACAACAGCTATCAAGCCTCGATTGAAATGACCCCCTTATGAAGCTCTTCTGGACGTAAATGCCGATCACCGTTGTTCTTGGACTTGGAGGAATGGAATTGGACCAAACAAGAGGGAATTAAAAGAGGGGAAAAGAAGGAAAAAAACCCTCTAAGGCTGTACAAGAAGCTATTGATAAGGTCCAGATAATTAGGCAACGGATGAAGGCCGCTCAGGATCGACAAAAGATTTATGTAGGTCTTCGGAAGAAGAAATTGGAGGTTGAGATTGGAGATAAGGTTTTCTTAAAGGCATTTCCCACGAAAAGGATTCCCAAGGATTGGACGGAGAGGAAAGTTAAACACTTGGTATATGGGACCATATGAAATTTTGGAGAAGATTGAGGATACGACCTATCGTTTGGACATGCCTCCGAGTTTGACTGGAATCCATAACGTGTTTCATGTCTCCCAGCTCCGAAAGTATTCTCGAGATGAGTCCGAGGTTCTACCAGTTGAAGAAGTGGAATTAGAACCGGATCTCACCTTCGTTCAGAAGCCGATTAAGATATTGGATCGGAAGTTTCAGGAACTTCAAAATCGGCGTATTCCACTAGTCAAGGGTCTCGGTGCGGGGGATGTGGTACCTCACGCTCGGGTGCTACACCTTGCCTCCTTGGGTCCCCACTCACACCAAGCCCCTGGGCCCCATTCAGTGCATAACATTCATTCATTCTCGCCAAAACATTTGGTAGGGTTCAAGAAATAAGGGCTTTACGTTTGCAATCATTTACTCGATAAAAGACTCAATATATATATATCGTATTACTTTGGCTTAAAGCTTTTCACATAGGGAGATATATCGGGTCGTTTTATCTAAGTAGAAGAGAAACCCACCTTAAACGGCAACAAGGAGAACACACGAGCGTCACAGACCGGCCTCATCTCCAACGGACTCAAAATCTGTGCAAGAGAGGTGAGGTGAGACTCAATATGACCAAATAAGACGCTCGGCTATGAAATGATTATGATATGAATGTATAAGAGATGCTATAATGTAATGAACACGTTCATGTGCACTATTAATGTAGCACCCGTTACGCCAGGCACCACATCCCCCGCACTCTAGCTCCAATCCACATATGAAACGGACAATCCATACATGAATCAAAGCTATAGCGAACGGGAGACAATAAAATGACTCAAGGCTAGGCGGGTACCCTCAATTTAAAACCAACCAATGCAAGACAGAGTATTAAAAGCGGAAGCAATAATAATCATTCGATAGATATAGGTACCATATTTATTTATTTACGTATAGGTACCAACATTTACAATATCAATACAATATCATCCTTCGACAATAGAGATATCAGGGCTAGATACAAAATATTCCAAACTAACTGTACATAAACAAAATGTGGAATGAAGTGTGCTAGACCCAAATTAAAGACTCTCTAGACTCTAATTCCCGCCTAGCACGCCCTGCAAAACAACTGAAAAGTTGAGGTGTCAGTCCAACTCGGACTGAGCGAGGGGTATAAATAAATATAAGCGCACAGACATGCAAGTTATAACCTCGGGTAATAATTTTGGAAAACAATACAATTTCAATTCAATAAAAGAGTTGCTATCGCCCGAGATTACAACTATTCCAATTTCAATTCAATCAATTCAATACAATCAATTCGTGGCCCGGCGAGTGGGCAATTCTCCAACCTTACACCGACTGTGTACAATCAATCAATCAATTATTAGGTGATTAGGCGATCAAGCAATTCATTAATGTGCACAATTAGCAATTTCAATGACACCTTCTTCCTCCGGGTGATGGTGGGATTGCAAGGCCCCACCATCCAATCAATCTGGGCAGAGGGTACATGAATCCCTAAGCCCGGAACTCCTTTCCCGCCCTAATCTCCTAGGGGGTTCAGGGGTCATCCCAATTTGGTGAGGATAGCTCTCGAGTTACCCGTCAGCCCATGCTTTCCCGGTTGGCTCGAGTCACTACCCTCGGGCCCATAGTGCAATACAATTCTCGCCAAATCAATCAATCAATCAATCAATTCTTTCAATAGCTCGATAAAACATTTGAAAACCAATTCATTTGAAAACTATAAGTATATAATTAGGTTTTGGCTTAAAACTTCACATAGGGTTGTACGGGTCCTATATATCTAAAATTAAACCTCACCTGAACGACCCAAAATCAATCAAGGAAACAGCTCACGGGGCCTGCTCCTCGTCACCAGGAAGCTGGTCTGTGCAAGAAAGACAATTGTCCGTGAAACACGACTCAAAATGTACCAATTATGACGAACGGCGGAAATGCAACGAGACGACGAGAAAAATACAATGTACCATAAAAATATTGCGTTTCAACATGCAATCATACATATAATAGCAATTAGGGGTCAAAGAAGCCGTCCGATCGAGGTGCGAAAATTTTAATTTTATGCAGTGAATTTTCGCACTTTCTGGACTATGGGAACGGCCGTTCCGGCCTTCCCTTGAAAATGGGAAGGGCCGTTCCCATGGCTCAGAAAACGCGCGCCAGCGTTTTTTTTAAATATAAAACGCGTTTGGCTGGGAATGGCCTTTCCGGCTCGCAGGCCAAAGTGGGAACGGCCGTTCCCAGTCTCGCTGGCCTAATGTCTCAGCATCATGGGAACGGCCGTTCCAGTTTTGAACTGGGGTTGGGAAGGGCCGTTCCCAGAATACGTGAGCTTCTGTAAATGCAGAACAGAACAGAGCAACCATGGCAATCACCACAAATAACCACAAAAATGGCTTCAAGCCAAGTTCCAATGCAAATATTAGATGCAATAAATATGCTAGCATGTATATTGATCAACAACAACTCATAAAAACTCATGTTTGCACATTAGATCATCAATAATCCATTATATGAAACCCCCACACTCATTCATGCTCCAAGTTCATAAAACACAAGTTATATGCATCAAACTTGAGCTTAAAGTTCACAAATCAATATCCAACAACCAATACACCAATTACTTAACATATAACAAAGCCCTAGCTATCACATTTTTACAAGAAAATCAATCAATCTCCATAGTTACCTCAAGAGAAAGAAATGAAAGCTAAGATGAAGAAGTGATGTTGGTGATGCTCCTAATATCACAAAACCCACAAGAATTGATGCTTGAATGGATGAAATCTTCCTCTCCTACACAAGGGCTGCTCTCGGTTGAAGGAGGAAAAGAAAGAACAAGGTTTGAAATGTTTTGTATGAATGAGAAAGAGATGCTACGTGATGTTGTTGATCAAGAATGAGAAGAGATGGCCAATTTGCAATTTAAATCCCTCCACTTGTTTAGTTATGCAATCAAGTCCAATTCCCATTTTAAACGATCAATTAGGTCCAATGCAATTAAGTCCCATAATCATGCAAATGAGCAATTAAGGTCATAAAGGAAATAAATCACATTCGGGAAAATAAGTCACGTAGCAATCACGTTCAATAAATCCGAAAAATATGATATGATATGAATTTTCAATAAAATAAGAATATAATTTTATAAAATTTATGTCATGCTATGGAAATTAAAGAAATGAACAATTAGAATATAAAAATATATCCCTCAAACGCACACGTGTCGTTCATACCTGAATTGCCGAAAGCTGGGGCGTTACAATCCTCCCTCCTTATAAGAATCTGGTCCCCAGATTCACTGATCGGAAGGGAACAACTCTGGATAGAACCGTCTCATTTTGTCTTCGGTCTCCCACGTGGCTTCTTCGGTCTTATCACTTCTCCAAAGAACCTTAACCATGGGAATCCTCCGGTTTCTTAATTCCTGAAACTTCTTATCCAATATCTTAACCGGTTTCTGAACAAAGGTAAGACTCGGTTCCAATTCCACTTCATCAACAGGAATGATCTCGGTTTCATCGGGGTAGTATTTCCTCAGCTGAGACACGTGAAATACATTATGAATCCCCGTGAGGCTCGGTGGTAGGTCCAATCTGTAAGCAACTTCTCCAATTCTTTCCAAAATCTCATAAGGACCTAAATAACGAGGTTTAAGTTTACCTCCTTTCCCAATCCGAGCAAATCCTTTACGTGGAGACGCCTTCAAGAATACCCGGTCTCCAACCTCAAACTCGAGATCCCTTCTACGACGATCGGCGTAGCTCTTCTGTCTGTCCTGAGCTGATTTCATCCGTTGTTTTATAAGTTGGACTTTCTCAATCATAGCTTCAACGGCCTTGGAAGGTCTTTCCAATTTCTCACCTTTCTTAACACCTTCCTGCTTAGTCCATTTCCACTCTTCCAAGTCAAAGAACAACGGAGAACGACACTTCCGTCCATAAAGTAGCTCATACGGTGCCATTCCAATCGAAGCTTGGAAACTGTTGTTGTATGCAAACTCAATCAAAGGTAGCTGATCATGCCAAGAAGATTGAAAATCCAAAGAACAAGCTCGTAGCAAATCCTCGAGATACCTTATTAATCTCTCGGACTGACCATCCGTCTGAGGATGAAAAGCTGTACTAAACTGAAGCTTCGTACCCAAAATCTCTTGTAATTCACGCCACAACCTCGAAGTGAACCGTGGATCTCTGTCTGAAACAATACTGATCGGAATCCCGTGAAGCCTAACAATCTCCCGGTTATAAAGCTCGGCTAGCTTGCGAATCTTATACGACATCCGAACCGGCAGAAAATGTGCAGACTTCGTCAAACGGTCCACAATCACCCAAATCCCATCGAATCCACCTTTCACTTTAGGTAATCCGGACACGAAATCCATCGTCACCTGTTCCCACTTCCATTCAGGAATAGGTAACGGCTGAAGAAGACCTCCCGGTTTCTGATGCTCGGCTTTCACTTTTTGACAAGTGAGACAATGCTTCACAAACTCGGCCACATCTCTCTTCAATCCACGCCACCAATAATATTGCCTTAGATCCTTATACATCTTGTTTCCTCCGGGGTGGATAGAATAAGCCGATCTGTGAGCTTCCTCGAGCAATACCCGTTTCAACTCTTCGGGTACAACCACTCGGTTCTTGAAACGAAGAAGACCGGTTTCATCGAACCCGAATGGACACTCTGGATCAGCTCTTGCCTTAGCTACCAATCTCTGAACTTCCAAATCTGTACTCTGAGCCTCAAACAACTTGTGCTTCAATTCTGGCTGGACCGAAATATTAGAAACTCGAGCCCTTAAAATAATTGGCTCGATTCCACTACTCTCACCCACTTCCAAGCTCGACACACCAGCCTTCCTACTAAGTGCATCGGCGACCACGTTGGCTTTGCCGGGATGGTACTTAATCGTGCAATCATAATCTTCCAACCTTTCCATCCAACGCCGTTGCCTCATATTCAAATCCTTCTGAGTGAATAAATACTGGAGGCTTTTGTGGTCAGTGAAAATCTCGAAGGTCACCCCGTACAAATAATGTCTCCACTTTCCAAGTGCAAAGACTACGGCAGCAAGCTCAAGATCATGTGTCGGATAATTCTTCTCATGCTCTTTCAGCTTCCGGGATGCATAAGCAATTACTTTACCCTTCTGAGTCAACACACATCCCAAGCCTTCCTTAGAAGCATCCGTATAAACAGCATATCCTTCAGAACCTTCCGGAAGGGCTAACACTGGAGCAGACACTAACTTTTCCTTCAAGAAAGTGAAACTCTTCTCACAATCTTCATTCCAGTCGAATTTCACATTCTTCTTCGTCAACCGGGTTAAAGGAGCTGCTAACTTGGAGAAATCCTTAACAAATCTCCGGTAATAACCTGCCAAACCCAAGAAACTCCTAATCTCAGAGGCATTCCTAGGTTTCTCCCACTTCAAAACCGACTCAATCTTGGAAGGATCGACTTCCAAACCGTTGCCCGAAATCACGTGACCCAAGAATGACACCCTGTCAAACCAGAACTCACACTTGCTGAATTTGGCAAACAACTGATGCTCCTTCAAAGTCCTTAATACCAACTGAAGGTGTCTTGCATGCTCCTCGGCAGACTTCGAGAAAACCAGGATATCATCAATAAAGATAACCACAAACTTATCCAGAAAAGGTCTGAAGATCCTGTGCATCATATCCATAAAAGCTGCTGGGGCGTTAGTCAAACCAAACGGCATCACAACGAATTCATAATGCCCATACCGAGTATTAAATCCTGTCTTAGAAACATCCTCTGCTCGGATACGCAGCTGGTAGTAACCTTGTCTCAAATCCAACTTCGAATATACTTTCGACCCCTGAAGTATATCAAACAACTCCTCGATGTGTGGAAGAGGATACTTATTCTTGATCGTCATCCGGTTCAACTCCCTATAGTCTATGCACATTCTCAAGGTCCCGTCCTTTTTCTTTACAAACAAAACCGGTGCACCCCAAGGGGAAGAACTCGGTCTGATATACCCAATTTCCAACAACGCATCAAGTTGAGTCTTCAACTCTTTCAACTCGGCCGGAGCCATACGATACGGAGTCTTGGAGTACGGCTCTGCGTTAGGGTATAAGTCGATCACGAACTCAATTTCCCGTTCTGGAGGTAAAGAATCCAATTCCTCAGGAAAGACCTCGGGAAACTCCTTCACTACTTCCGTTTCTTCCAGCTTACTCTGATCCTTAGGTTTGTTAAGGATATAAGCAATAAAACCCGTGGCTCCCTCTCGAACCAACTTGTGAGCTTCAGAAAAAGAAAGTAGTGGTACAGTCTTGGAACTCCAACCCACTATCAAATCTGATCCCAACTGAACCTTCTTCGCTCTGCAATCAACTGTGGCAGAATGTCTGTACAACCAGTCCATGCCCAGAATAGATCCATAGCAAGTCATCGGCAGCTCAATGAAGTCTGACAAGAAAACTCGGCCCTCGATACTCACTGGAACCTCTCTAAACACCCGATCAGATTCTAAACTACCACCAAAAGGAGTACTAACCACATAACATGCAGAAGAGCGAGTAACAGGCAAAGACAGAGAAACAGATATAGCACTCGAAAGAAAGGAGTGAGTAGCTCCTGGATCAAACAAGGTATGTATGTTCGTGCCATGTATGCAAATGGTACCTTCAACTACCGCGGCTGGATCAACATCAGCATCCGGCTGCTCTCCGTCCAAAGCATAAGCACGAGCCCTAATCAGTGGTCTCTGTGCTCCCTGTGGTAGCATCCTGTTATCCGGACATCCATCTACCATATGCTCGGCGCTCCCACAAAGCAAACATAAACCCAGACGCCTCCTGCAGTTATCATAAGTATGCGTCCTCCGACCACAGAAGGTACAAGCAGGCCTCTCGGGTAGTGGTGGTAAAGCTGGAACAACTGGAGCAACTGGAGCTCTAATCACTGGTCCTGCAGGTCGGGGCTTCTTCCCTGGGCCCTGTGGAACTGGTGGTGGAGAAGTATAAACCATCGGCCTCTTGCCCGAAGCAGAACCCGATCCTGAACCCTTAAACCCTGGTCCGGCACCTCTGAAACCCGATCCAGTGCCTCTAAATCCCGATCCTGATCCTGAGCCCGAACCTGAGCCTGAACGGTAAGAAGACCGCCTCGCATTCACTGAATCCTCAACCAATAGAGCCTTCTTGGTAGCCTTCACCCAGGTGCTCGTGTTGACCGCCTCAATCGCTGCCTGAATGTCTGGTCTAAGGCCCTGAACAAACTGCATCGCCTTATAGAAATCATCACTCGCTATATTAGGAGCATAGCGGGACAATCTCTCAAACTCGGCGATATACTCTGAAACTGACCGGCTTCCCTGCTTGAGCTCTGTAAATTCCTTCAATCTTCTAGTGCGAGAAGATGGAGGAATGAACTTGTTTCTGAATTCTCTGACAAAAACTTCCCAATTCACTTCCTCACCTGCTGCCTCTAACACTATCCGGGCACTCTCCCACCAGGAATAGGCCTCACCCTGAATCAAAGAAAGCGTACAACGGGCCTTCTCCGGAGACTCACAAGGAATGAGCTCCCAAACCCTCTCGATCTCCCTGAGCCACTGCTCGGCCTGAATATCATTACCCTTATAAAACTTGGGAGGATGCTGGTTCTGGAACTCCCTGAAAACAGCTGAAATCTGGCCTCCAGGCTGTGGTGGTGGAACTGGTGGTGCTGGAGGAATATGATCCCGAACTCTCTGATCAATAAGACCCACCACTGCATTCATAAAATCCTGTGGCTGAGCCTGAGGAGGTGGAGGAGGAGGTGGTGATCTCTCCCTGCGATGATGTCGATGATGTCGATGCCTAGGAGAACGATCACGGTGATGTCTATCGCGAGCCATCCTGAAATCAAATCACTATGGTGCATGTTTGGTTAATAATGCCAATGTGTGCAAATAGGTAAAGATTGCACATAATTTCAGAAATTTAACAAGTCACCCCAAAATTCAATTAAGCCAAGTAGGTTCAAGTATCAAATAACAATGCAAGACTCTCAAATTGACAATTAGTTCCTATGCCGTGCGACCTAGACTCACAAGACACGACACTAGAGACCCGGTTTTGCAACCGAGCTCTGATACCACCGTAGGATGTAGCACCCGTTACGCCAGGCACCACATCCCCCGCACTCTAGCTCCAATCCACATATGAAACGGACAATCCATACATGAATCAAAGCTATAGCGAACGGGAGACAATAAAATGACTCAAGGCTAGGCGGGTACCCTCAATTTAAAACCAACCAATGCAAGACAGAGTATTAAAAGCGGAAGCAATAATAATCATTCGATAGATATAGGTACCATATTTATTTATTTACGTATAGGTACCAACATTTACAATATCAATACAATATCATCCTTCGACAATAGAGATATCAGGGCTAGATACAAAATATTCCAAACTAACTGTACATAAACAAAATGTGGAATGAAGTGTGCTAGACCCAAATTAAAGACTCTCTAGACTCTAATTCCCGCCTAGCACGCCCTGCAAAACAACTGAAAAGTTGAGGTGTCAGTCCAACTCGGACTGAGCGAGGGGTATAAATAAATATAAGCGCACAGACATGCAAGTTATAACCTCGGGTAATAATTTTGGAAAACAATACAATTTCAATTCAATAAAAGAGTTGCTATCGCCCGAGATTACAACTATTCCAATTTCAATTCAATCAATTCAATACAATCAATTCGTGGCCCGGTGAGTGGGCAATTCTCCAACCTTACACCGACTGTGTACAATCAATCAATCAATTATTAGGTGATTAGGCGATCAAGCAATTCATTAATGTGCACAATTAGCAATTTCAATGACACCTTCTTCCTCCGGGTGATGGTGGGATTGCAAGGCCCCACCATCCAATCAATCTGGGCAGAGGGTACATGAATCCCTAAGCCCGGAACTCCTTTCCCGCCCTAATCTCCTAGGGGGTTCAGGGGTCATCCCAATTTGGTGAGGATAGCTCTCGAGTTACCCGTCAGCCCATGCTTTCCCGGTTGGCTCGAGTCACTACCCTCGGGCCCATAGTGCAATACAATTCTCGCCAAATCAATCAATCAATCAATCAATTCTTTCAATAGCTCGATAAAACATTTGAAAACCAATTCATTTGAAAACTATAAGTATATAATTAGGTTTTGGCTTAAAACTTCACATAGGGTTGTACGGGTCCTATATATCTAAAATTAAACCTCACCTGAATGACCCAAAATCAATCAAGGAAACAGCTCACGGGGCCTGCTCCTCGTCACCAGGAAGCTGGTCTGTGCAAGAAAGACAATTGTCCGTGAAACACGACTCAAAATGTACCAATTATGACGAACGGCGGAAATGCAACGAGACGACGAGAAAAATACAATGTACCATAAAAATATTGCGTTTCAACATGCAATCATACATATAATAGCAATTAGGGGTCAAAGAAGCCGTCCGATCGAGGTGCGAAAATTTTAATTTTATGCAGTGAATTTTCGCACTTTCTGGACTATGGGAACGGCCGTTCCGGCCTTCCCTTGAAAATGGGAAGGGCCGTTCCCATGGCTCAGAAAACGCGCGCCAGCGTTTTTTTTAAATATAAAACGCGTTTGGCTGGGAATGGCCGTTCCGGCTCGCAGGCCAAAGTGGGAACGGCCGTTCCCAGTCTCGCTGGCCTAATGTCTCAGCATCATGGGAACGGCCGTTCCAGTTTTGAACTGGGGTTGGGAAGGGCCGTTCCCAGAATACGTGAGCTTCTGTAAATGCAGAACAGAACAGAGCAACCATGGCAATCACCACAAATAACCACAAAAATGGCTTCAAGCCAAGTTCCAATGCAAATATTAGATGCAATAAATATGCTAGCATGTATATTGATCAACAACAACTCATAAAAACTCATGTTTGCACATTAGATCATCAATAATCCATTATATGAAACCCCCACACTCATTCATGCTCCAAGTTCATAAAACACAAGTTATATGCATCAAACTTGAGCTTAAAGTTCACAAATCAATATCCAACAACCAATACACCAATTACTTAACATATAACAAAGCCCTAGCTATCACATTTTTACAAGAAAATCAATCAATCTCCATAGTTACCTCAAGAGAAAGAAATGAAAGCTAAGATGAAGAAGTGATGTTGGTGATGCTCCTAATATCACAAAACCCACAAGAATTGATGCTTGAATGGATGAAATCTTCCTCTCCTACACAAGGGCTGCTCTCGGTTGAAGGAGGAAAAGAAAGAACAAGGTTTGAAATGTTTTGTATGAATGAGAAAGAGATGCTACGTGATGTTGTTGATCAAGAATGAGAAGAGATGGCCAATTTGCAATTTAAATCCCTCCACTTGTTTAGTTATGCAATCAAGTCCAATTCCCATTTTAAACGATCAATTAGGTCCAATGCAATTAAGTCCCATAATCATGCAAATGAGCAATTAAGGTCATAAAGGAAATAAATCACATTCGGGAAAATAAGTCACGTAGCAATCACGTTCAATAAATCCGAAAAATATGATATGATATGAATTTTCAATAAAATAAGAATATAATTTTATAAAATTTATGTCATGCTATGGAAATTAAAGAAATGAACAATTAGAATATAAAAATATATCCCTCAAACGCACACGTGTCGTTCATACCTGAATTGCCGAAAGCTGGGGCGTTACAATTAAAGTCTTAAAGACATATAAACATTAAATTCATTCATTTAATGAAGCATTCGTATTCAAACGAGTTCATATCCTTCACATTTCACGTCAAAGGAAATTTAAATTATATAATCAAGTCGTTCAATCTTTCATTCACTTTCATCCGAATCATAATTTCACATTTCAATCAATTCAATTCAAGAATTTCAAATATAACGACTATAACACGTACTATATCACGTCTACAATTAAAGAATAGACAATTAATTACATTCAATTTAAAATTGGAAATTAGAAAGGAACATGAAATAAATAACAATTTAATTTCCATAATTTAATTAAATCAAACAATATTTAATATATCATAAACAAATATATAATATACATAATTACTTTATATATATATATATATATATATATATATATATATATTCACATTTAGATCAAATTGATTCACGAATTTCGAATAACAATCATAACACGTAACATAATAGGTTCATAATTAGGAAATAGGCAAATGGAAACATTCAAGTCATGTTCAGAAATTAAATAGCACTAATTAAAATAACACTTAAATTCTAAAATCAATTAATTCAAATAACATTTAAAATATAATAAACATATATATATATATAAATATATATATATATACACGTACATTAATCCCATGCATGCAAACTATCTATATATAACATGCATGCATGTAATATGTATATATATATATATATATATATATATATATATATATATAAGGAATACATAAAGAGAATGCATGCAATTTATACTTATATATATATAATTATACTTAAGCCATGCATGTAAACTGAATTAGGAAGCAAAATAAAACCATGCACAACAGTTTGAAACTGAATTTTTTTGCAGCTCACGCAGGGGTCACGGCCGCGACCCATTTTCTTCATGAAATGGTAGCGGCCGCTACCCTATTTTAAGCCAATTTTTCCTCCAATTTCCGAATACGTGAGCAGCTTAAATATGAGTCGCGGGCGCGACTCTAAATACAAGCAAATCGGTCGCGGGCGCGACCTTCACAACGCAACAACAATTACACAGACATTCCCCTGTTTTCGTTCATGAAAATGCAGCAGCAGCTAACACACAGGTAAAGCAGGAGATCTAGCAGCCAACTGACACCAAAACTTCCCTTCCCCACGACTGAAATTATAGCAGAAAAGCAAGGAAAAGGGACAGCAATCACGCAGCAAAACCAGAAAAATAGGGCAACAACTCGACGAAAAAACAGAGCAACACCAGGCCAATCTCTAACCAACATATATAGGTAAGTTAAGGCAACAAATATGCAATAAAACTCAGCAACATCAAGCTCCAAATAACATCAAAACGCAGCAGCAGCAGCACGCAGGAAGAAGGGGGGAAAAACTTCATTTTCATTCAAAACTCATTAATGTTAACTCAACCAATTCTCAACTACCATAAAATTAATGATCATAAATGAGAAGAAGACATCAAAATAGTCACTTTCAGGCTTGGAATCATTCAAATCCATTAAGAATCGAGGAAGATCAACATAAATGCTCAAAATCGACTATATTGCAAGATCAACCAAAAATGCATGAAACCATGATCAAATTTAGGGATGAATAGATGAAAATGACTCATATTGAATGTACATAACATATCTAAGCTTACCTCGATGATTGGATGTGGATTGGATGAGATTTGAGCTCCAAAATCTCAAAGGAAAGCTAGGTTACCGCAAGAAACTGGAAAACAGTGACTTTAGCTGAGATTTGTGGTTTGTGTGAGGGTTATTTCGGTTAGGGCATGGGATATCAGGTTAGATGGTTGAGTTAGGGATCCATAGCATCAAACCATGGTTAATTTGGTTAAAGTTTGGATGAGATATGGCCATTTTAGTGCAACAAGGTCAGTTTCGTCGCCGTTTCGTTTTTCGGTTGAATTTCGGAGGTTCAAATGACGTTAGAAAAATATAAGGATAAGTTTACTAAACTCGAAATTTTGTTACGAATTCAGCGAAGTTGACGGAACTCAAATCCGAGTTCCCGAGCTCATGATATTAAATACGGAACCAAGGGTGCGCTAAATGCTCGTTAGCCCCCGACTTGGATTCCAAAATCAAATTAAATCCGAAACACATGCAAATGAATCCGAAAATACGAAACGAACAAATATTCACATACAAGACACATATAAGTTCAACATATTAAATTTGCACGAAATTCCGGTATCAATTTAAATAGAAACGAAGCACGTAAATGTCACTCATACGCAATCAAACAAGAAAAGCCATAACATTAACATTGCTAAACAATTAAATTCATATATAATATATTATAAATAAAATACATGCATACGTACACAGTAATATATATATATATATATATATATATATATATATATATATATATATATTTTTTTTTATTATATAAATGTATTTAATATTAATAACATTAAATAAAATAATTAACATTTAATACATTTAATAAATTAAATATGTAAAACACGTATAAATAATTATTTCGCGCAATTAAGGAGCACACAAGTTATTCACATAAATTAAAAATCAAATATTGCATATATTTCAATTAATCACTTATTTAACAATTAAACAATGAAATTTAATTATAGAAAACACTAAAAACCAATTAATTTGCGCAATAAGGTAAACACATATGTCATGCTATACAAAATAAGAAAAACGGGGGCGTTACAATAACAGTTTTGTTCCCAATTTTCCCCACAATACTCGCCAAAAGTGACTTAAAAACTTCACATCTCGATCACTTACAATTGATTTTGGGATTCCATGAAGTCTTACTATTTCCCAAAAGAACAATCCAGCCACATGTGTTGCATCATTAGTTTTATTACAAGGAATGAAATGTGCCATTTTAGAAAATCGATCAACAACAACAAAAATTGAATCCTTTCCATTTTGTGTTCTTGGCATTCCTAGCACAAAATCCATAGAAATATCAGTCCACGGATGCGTTGGAACAGGCAAGGGTGTGTAAAGGCCGTGAGGTTTAACTGGTGATTTGGCCTTTCTACAAGTTACGCATCTGTGACAAGTCCGTTCAACATCCCGTTTCATATGAGGCCAAAAGAAATGTTCCTTAAGTATGCACAAAGTTTTTAAAACACCAAAATGTTCCATTAATCCTCCCCCATGAAACTCACGGATCAGCAACTGACACAAAGAACAATTTGGAATGCATAGCTTGTTTTCTCTAAACAAATAACCATCTTGAACATAAAATTTATCACAAGGCTTGCGACGCCCCGACGGAATCCCCGGACCTAGAGAGTCTCGCGGAGTGCCGCCCGCACGGCCTAGTCAAGGTCTGCTAAGCGCTTACCCTGATTCAGCCGCATAAGCGTTAAAAGAAACTACGGTAATCTAGAATAACAACTCAAAGTGAAACCAAAACAACTGAAAACAGCGGAAACGATAACACAACTTAATATAAAAGGTAGTGGTCCTAAAAACAAGAGTCCAAAACAAAATAAAATAACTGAACTTACATACCGATCCCGAGGAAGATGACGACAAAACAAGCACCAGAAAAAAGTGAAAGCTTTCACCCTTATGCGGGGCTTAAGCTTACAAACCATATAGACATATACATCCCCCGAGGTGGGGTGTTGTACATCAACAACAAAACAACAGGCAAGACAGCTCTAACCTCTCTAATCCAAGGACTGCTCACCTAGCTCCTGGGCACGCTCAAAAAGATCTGAAATACAGGTTAAAAGAGAGAAGTAAGTCAAACTGACTTAGTGAGGTAGGCGGAAGAATACAGAACAGTAAATAATGACAAAACCATAATTGATGCATGAGCAGGCAAGGAACAATATACATAAGATATACATGCATATGAACGATCTATGAACAATCTCTCCCCTTTTATCACCTAAAACCAAAATCACGAAATAACTCCAAACACCAGAGTCGGGGTATCCCCCAACTAACAGAGGTCGAGAGTCCCACGTGCCCGTGAGATTATCTCTTCGGCTAGTCACTCGAGACCATCTCCGAATCTCCGAATGGTAGCGTCAACATGTGGGTGTTACCTCGCACAGCTACGACCGCGGCTCGATACTGCCCAGCCGATCTGATGTTGAGAGTAACCCCGTGGCCCGGAACTACCCCGTGGGCATCCCCATGAGTGCAATCAAACAGTAATAGAACAGAATAGCTCGTTAACAAGAATGGTAGATTCTTTTCAAACTAAACGAAGGATTTGATGCAGTACTTATAGGTAAGAAATCATTTTTACTAACCAAATCATTTGTCTTAAAACTAATAATTGATAAACAACTATTTACATACATAGGTATAACATGGAAGGAATAGAAATCGAAATCGTCAAATAAAGGTCTTACGAAGGCTGGTATAATAATATAGATATACGTATTTCAGTTTTAAAGGGTAAAGTTCTCTCACCGTATCGATTTGCAGCTGGTCCTAGTTCTCCTGACAAAAGGACAAACACGACTCTAGGTCAAAATGTGCTAAATCTAAAAATTCTAATCTGACCTTAATACTCTGAGTAAAATAAATAAGTTTGAAAACCAGTTAAACAAATGCACGTTACATACACATATGCACTAAGTCAACAAAATTGCAAAACAATCACCTAAATCATAATTTCGGACCTTTCTTATTAAAAAAAAAAGGTACAAAGTATTTTATTTTATCCTACAGCTTACGATTATAATGGAAATTTATTTTCTAATTTACAAGATATAACTTCTTTAAATGTTACAAAGTGCTTGTTGGACAAAATCAATCAAATATTACATACATGACATTCTGCTCTTAAATTTTAGCATAACAAATTGGGTTATCAATTATTATAAGGTACCTAATATGGAATAATTGAGTCCACTTTTATGTTTTAGCATGCCAACAAGAACAGAATATATTCTTTTCTTTTAAATTAAAAATGATCAACCATTTTTAAAATATAAGGTCACACTACGCACACACTAATATTATAAAAGCTATGTTCAATAGGAATAGTCTAATTTAGGGCTTAATCAACTAATTACAAACTCTAATTAAATTATAATTAAAGGCTGATCTACCGCAATCAACAATTAGTTGATATTCAGATATCAAGAACACATTTAGTGCTATTAGATCTAAACCCACTACAATTAATATGTGAAATAAAAAAAAAAAAAAAAACATAATTTCAATGATAAAATTAATTAAACCAAATAATTATTTAAATCTAATATTTGATTGTGATTCATAATATATATATATATATATATATATATATATATATATATATATATACATGTACGTGCTTCAAGACTTGTGTGTACAGTCAATTAATGGGCTTGGGTGTACTTGAAATTAAAAATAATGATTATAGGAACATATTCAATGCTGAATCACAACAAAATTAGAAAAGAAGATGAATCACTAAACAAACCGCACCTTCTTGTCTATCCCAAACTGAAAGGAAGAGTTAGAATGAATGAAAAGGTAAAGATAGTTGAATTATATTTGTTTTCTCAGGAATGCTGATTCATGCCAAAATTGACGTGGCTCAACATGAAAAATGTTTGTGGTAATTGTTTCATAAAATGGTAGATATATTTATATCTTCAGAGCAAAGTAAGAGAATAATATTTTTATAACATATATAATAAAATATGAATCATAGTTATGTAGCAAATACTTGCACATCATACAAATATTCGTGAGCAATTTAATGAATATTGGACTTTTATGAATTATTAATATTCAGTCTTATGTTTCGAACATACATATGATTATTTTAAGTTATTAAAATATTTTAATTGGAAGCTTGTTTACTATAATGTGAATATTTTTGTCTATTCAAAATTAGTAATTATAAAATCTAAATTCACATATAAACATTTTTGTCAAATAAATATGTAATTATTTTATAAATATAATTGAATCAAGTAAAATTATAAAAAAAAAAATAAATTGCACAGTTAATATGCCAAATAATATGTATGCATGTTATGACGTGATATTTTTCCCAATTTATCTTTATCTTACTTTTTCAGTTATCAGGGTGTCACAACTCTCCCCCTTGAAAGAATCTGGTCCCCAGATTCTACCTGCCGCTGGTAAACAATCCCGGATAGTGTTTCTTCATCTTCTCTTCCAGTTCCGAGGTAGCTTCTTCCGTCTTTTGATTTCTCCACAGTACTTTTACCATCGGGATCCTTCTATTCCGAAGTTCTTTATACTTGCGGTCCAAAATACGCACTGGTTTCTCTGTATATGTGAGATTTGGTTCTAACGGTATCTCTTCGGATGGTATTATATGAGATCCATCGGGGTGATATTTGCGCAGTTGTGAGATGTGGAAAACATTGTGAATTCCTGTAAGGTTTGGTGGTAGATCCAATTGATATACTACTTCTCCAACCCGTTCCGTGATCTCAAATGGTCCGATATATCGTGGGCTCAGATTTCCTCCTTTACTAATTCTTTGGATTCCTTTTCTAGGAGAGAGTTTGAGGAATACTCGGTCACCTACTTGAAACTCCAATTTCTTTCTCCGGCGATCAGCATAACTTTTCTGGCGGCCTTGGGCAATCTTTATCTTCAATCTGATGGCTTGTACATTTTCAATTACGTCCTAAATTAGTTCTGGTTTTGTTGCTCGATGGTGTCCATTCTCAGTTTGTCTCCATTCATCTAAATCCTTATATAAGGGTGATCGACATTTTCTCCCGTATAGAGCTTCATACGAGGCCATCTGGATAGAGGATTGATAACTGTTATTGTAGGCGAACTCTATCAATGCTAGTTGCTTGTGTCAACTATCATTGTAGTCGAGGACACACATCCGAAGCATATCTTCGAGGTACCCAATTAATCTTTCTGATTGGCCATCTGTCTGGGGGTGTGCAGCCGTACTAAATTGTAGCTTCGTACCTAGTTGTTCTTGAATATCTTGCCATAACTTAGATGTGAATTTGGGATCTCTATGGGATACGATACTAGAGGGAATTCCATGTAACTTTACGATTTCTTGTATGTACAGATCCGCTAACTTCTTCACCTTATCTGTGGTCTTTATAGGCAAGAAGTGAGCTGATTTTGTTAATCGATCAACAATGACCCAAATGCTATCATATCCACCTCTGACCTTTGGTAATCCTACCAAAAAATCCATTGTAATTTCGTCCCATTTCCAAGTTGGTATTGGAAGAGGTTATAAAAGTCCTACAGGTTTTTGATGCTCTCCTTTGACCTTCTGGAAAGTCAAACACACTTTTACAAAATCTGCTATGTCGTGCTTCATTCCATTCCATCAATATTGTTTCTTGAGGTCCCTATACATCTTCGTTCCGCCAGGGTGTATGGTGTACCTTGATTTGTGAGATTCATCCAATATCACACTTCGAAGAGAGGGTGGAACATATATCCTATCGCGGTGTCTGGCGATCCCCAAGTTATCTAGTTGTAGAGTAGCTTGTGGATCAGTTTCAGCTCGTGTCAATTGCTCTTGGCACCACTCATCTGCTGTCTGGGCCTCCTTGATTTGTGTTGTGAGTTCTGGTTGTATGACAAGACTCATGAATTGTGCACAAGGTAGCATTTTCAGCTTATCTCTCGAACTGATAGAGCTTGTGGAGCTAACTGAAATGTGAGATACTTCAGCCTTCCTGCTAAGTGCATCTGCCACCACATTAGCTTTACCAGGGTGATATAAAATTTTGCAATCATAGTCCTCTAATAGTTCCATCCATCGGCGTTGACGCATGTTCAAGTTCTTCTGGGTAAATAAGTACTTCAAGCTTTGATGGTCAGTATATATGTCAAAAGTCACTCCATACAGGTAGTGTCTCCACTTGGTCAAGGCAAAAACAATTGCGGCGAGCTCCAAATCATGGGTAGGATAATTTTGTTCATGTGGATGAAGTTTTCTTGAAGCATAAGCTATTACTTTACCCCGTTACATTAGAACACATCCTAGTCCTTCTAGTGAGGCATCAGTATACACCACCAGGTCATCTGATCCATCTGGTAGTGCTAATATGGGTGCCGTAGTCAAACATCTTTTTAACTCTTGAAAACTTACTTCGCACTTGTCACTCCATAGGAAAAAAGTCTCCTTGCGTGTCAATCGAGTCAATGGATCCGTAATCTTTGAGAAATCTTTAACAAATCATCGGTAGTAGCCTGCAAGTCCTAGGAAACTTCTGACTTCAATAGGTGTGTTTGGTTGCTTTCAATTATTCACGGCTTCGATTTAGGATGGATCTACTCCAACGCCTTTTTCAGATATTACGTGTCCCAAAAATGCGACTCGGTCTATCCAAAATTCACACTTACTAAACTTTTCGTAAAGCTTATGTTCCTCTAGAGTCCGTAGCACAATACGTAAGTGATCGGCATGATCTTCTGGAGTTCTTGAGTATATCAGTATATTATCGATGAAAATGACCACGAACTGATCCAAATATGGTCGAAAGATACGGTGCATCATGTCCATAAATGCTGCAGGTGTGTTGGTTAGCCCGAACGACATGACAACAAATTCAAAATGACCATACCGAGTGTTGAAGCCAGTCTTGGGTACATCCTCTCCTTTGATACGTAGCTGATAGTATCCTTGTCTTAAGTCCAATTTAGAATATACTTTTGACCCCTGTAATGAGTCAAATAGTTCTTCAATATGTGGCAATGGATACTTGTTCTTGATTGTCAGTCGGTTTAATTCCCGATAGTCGATACACATTCACAACGTCCCATCCTTCTTTTTCACAAATAATACTGGAGCTCCCCACGGTGATGTGCTTGGACGAATGTATCCGATCTTTAGCAGTTCTTCTAGTTGAGTCTTTAACTCTTGTAGCTAAGGTAACGCCATTCAATACGGAGTCTTGGAATAAGGTTCGGCTCCAGGAGTAAGATCGATGACGAACTCAACTTCTCGTGCTGGTGGTAAAGACTCCAAGGTTTCTGGGAAAATTCCAGGAAATTCATTGACCACGGGTACTTCTTCCATCTTAACTTGATCCTTGGGCTTATTTAGTATGTAGGCTATAAATCCAAAACCTCTTTTCTTGATGTATTTCTTTGCTTCTGAGGATGTTATTAATGGGGCGATTTCAGCAACCCTATTTATCACTTCTGAATCTTGAATCCCATCTTCTCCCAATTTGACTCGTTTGTTATAACAATCCAATTGTGCTTTGTAACGGTACAACCAATCCATACCAAGTATTACTTCATAATCCTGAACTGATAGCTCAATTAGATTTGCTGGATATCGGTTGCCTTCAAACTCAATAGAACAATCTCGAACCATCTTGTTGGTAAGGGATCGGGGACTCATTGGTGAAACCACTTCGTAATGGTACGGTAATAATTTTATATCTAAAGGGAGTTGATGCATGAGATGTGATGATATATATGAATGCGTAGCACCCGAATCAAATAAAGCTTTAATATACGTGCCATGGATGCAAAGCATACCTTCCACGACAGCGTTGGGATCGGGATTTTCTCCACCTCCTAGGGCGTATGCTCGGGCCTGTACATTTGGTCTTCCAGGTCTGTTTGCCATCGGTTGACCATGACCAACCCCGGGTATGGGATAATTTCCCATATATCCCTGATTAGTTGTAGCTTTAGGGCACTGGTTCTTCTGATGTTGATCACTTCCACATACTAAACATTTCCTAGCCTTTTCCAGCAATTTGCTTCAATGTGATTAGGATTACCACAGTGGGCACAACCTCTTCCCCCAAATCCGACTCCTTGCCTTCTATCGGGTGCTTTAGCTGGCTTCTGGCCTACTCCTTTCATTGATCTATTGAATGGTTTTCCTCGATTCTCTGATCCTGATACTCGATTCCTATCTATCTTCTGGTTGATCAGACGAATATTTTGAAGCTTAGCCTCCACCTCCAGAGCTTTCTCAACAGCTGTGGTGTAATCCGGGAGGTCTGCGGTCATCAAGGGATATTGTAGGTCAGTTCTTAGGCCATCAACAAACTTCTGAACCTTACGTCGTTCATCTGTCATTATGTGTGGTGCACAAGGAAGTAGGCGAGTGAAATTTGCTTCATACTGAACCACCGAGGACACTCCTTATATCAAACTGAGGAACTCTTTTTCCTTGGCATTCTTCTTGACAAGCGGGATGAACTTTTTGGTAAATTCAGCCTTGAAATTTTCCCAAGTTTGAGGAATTTGTTCCCTCAACCACTTCTCTTCAGTAAGCCGCCACCAGTGAGATGCAGCATCATCCATCACGTATACAGCGCACTCGATTTTCTTTTCATCAGTACAATGGAGCACACAAAATTTTTTCTCCAAAGCAAAGAGCCAGTTCTCAGCTTTTCTATCATCTGGTTCTCCATAGAACTTCGGTGGTTGAAGCCTCAAGAACCTATCTATTATTTGTTCCTGCTGGTTGTGTTCAACTGGTCGTGGTGGAGGGGGTGGTGGTTACTGTTGTTGTTGTTGTTGTAGTAGATATTGTTGTTGCTGCTGAACAACCTGTGCCAATTGCCGAACTGCATCAACCAATTCAGCGGTCTCATTATTACGCCGCCTCTGATTGGATGGCCCAGCTTTATCACCATTGTCTGTTGGGGCATCAGGGTGTTGGCGTGTTCTTCTTGAAGCCATTCTATTATGCATATGATAGTTTTATCGGATGATGTTAATACAATTGAAAATTTAAAATAAACACGTATTTAACATAACCATCCACTATATACATAAGATGTCAAAAGGTAGAGTTATATATCAGATCATAGGGTACCACCCCTGGGTTACCCGAACATCATGCACTAGTCACAATCACGTATGTACAACTATACAAATGATAAGGCCTACGGTGCATGGCACAAAATATATATACAAGACAAAACACTAGCGTGACAGCTTGGCAAAACAAAAGCATATAAGATCCCTAACAACGATCAGTGGGGTGGGGACCCTATCGGAGCGTGTAACGGGAATGGCGGTAACAGTAAGGCAGGTGGCTCGATGTGAGATGGTCCAACATCAAACTCTCTGTCCTTCCTAACCTCCCTGCCAATAGAACGACCGAACTCCTCCACCAAATGATGTGCCTGTCGCCAAAACATCTTGTAATGGTCCCTATCGCTCCTCATAGACTCCATAGCAGACTGCAACCTCTGAATAAGACCCCTGGTTGCCTCCAACTACATGCGGGCAAAATCCCTCTCTCTAGTGACCTGACTGAGGTCTCTACGTAGGTCCCTTGCAAGAGCTCTCTCTACGTGTAACTCCTCCTTCAAGGGACCCCTGTAACCATCCCAATCACGGATGAATCTATCTCTACCTCGGTATCCGCTCCTCATCCCTCTACGACCTCGGGCCCTCAAGCCTCCTCTATACGTAATACCATAGATCTGCTCTGGATGATGCTCTAGCTCAGTAGGGAATAGGTGAGATGGAGTGTATGGCTCAATCTGATCAGCGTCTGCCATCCTGTCACAACACATCCGACTGACTCTAAGTTATAACAAATAAATAACATAAAGGCACACAAGGCACATAAACAAATATCTTATAACACTCTAGACTCGAATCCTTGACTATTTGTCAAGAATTCAAACTCCCAAACTCCAGGTTTCCCAACCTAGAGCTCTGATACCACCACTGCGACGCCCCGACGGAATCCCCAGACCTAGAGGGTCCCGTGGAGTGCCGGCCGCACGACCTAGTCAAGGTTTGCTAAGCGCATACCCTGATTCAGCCGCATAAGCGTTAAAAGAAACTACGATAATCTAGAATAACAACTCAAAGTGAAACCAAAACAACTGAAAACAGCAGAAACGATAACACAACTTAATATAAAAGGTAGTGGTCCTAAAACCAAGAGTCCAAAACAAAATAAAATAGCTGAACTTACATACCGACCCCGAGGAAGATGACGACAAAACAAGTACCAGACAAAAGTGAACGCTTTCACCCTTATGCAGGGCTTAAGCTTACAAACCATATAGACATATACATCCCCCGAGGTGGGGTGTTGTACATCAACAACAAAACAACAAGCAAGACAGCTCTAACGTCTCTAATCCAAGGACTGCTCACCTAGCTCCCGGGCACGCTAAAAAAGATCTGAAATACAGGTTAAAAGAGAGAAGTAAGTCAAACTGACTTAGTGAGGTAGGTGGAAGAATACAGAACAGTAAATAATGACAAAACCATAATTGATGCATGAGCAGGCAAGGAATAGTATACATAAGATATACATGCATATGAACGAGCAATGAAGAATCTCTCCCCTTTTATCACCTAAAACCAAAATCATGAAATAACTCCAAACACCAGAGTCGGGGTATCCCCCAACTAACAGAGGTCGAGAGTGTAACGCCCCGACTTTTCGGCTGTACAGGTATGATGGCACAAGTGGGTTTAGACCGAGTGTTATGTAATTTAATTATACTTTAATTGCTAAGTGAGTGTTTAATTAATAATTTTGTGAACTAATTGCTATTATATGACCAATATGATTTAAATGATTATGTTCTATAATCTAGTTTTTAATATGGTTACGTACAATTAATGCTTTATGTTGGATATGCACCTATTTAAACTTATATGAAATCCTTGGACTCAATCGCACTTTGAATTTGATCCTCATTTGCTATCCTACCAAACCTTGGGACCCTAATTGAACTACTTAAATTCTATAAGGACCAAACTGAAATTTCCCCTCATTCTTCCCCTTAATTACACGATCCATACTCCCACAACCTCATTCTTCTCCTTTCATCTTCTCCTAGCAAAACAAGGGTTCCATCTTCCTCCTCCTTTTTCTTTTGATCGATCCAAGCTAGTAGACAAGGAGACAAGAGGATTTCTTCAAGTTTTGGTCCAAGAATCGAGCTCAAGTCCTTCTCTTCTTCAACCCCTTCATCTCTTTTCCTCCAAGGTATATGTGTATATATATATATTTCATGTGGGTTGTGGAAATAAGTGATTCTTGCATCCTAACTTGATATATGTTGTGTCTTGAAGCTCAATTAATGTATATTTGTTAAATTTTGAATTATTTGTTAAAACATGAGTGCATCACCATTGTTGGACCTTCAAGATGTGAAAATGGTGGATTGGTTTCTTGTGCATTTCATGCCATTTTGCTAGGCTATTATGATAGAGCATGTATATGTGAGTTTATACCTTGAATTTGATTGCTTTTAGTTGAGCTTTGAAGTGGTTTTTGCTTCCTTGTCTCTCCCTTTCGAGCAACCCCTGTTTTTGAGCCTTTTTCTAGCCCTGGAAGACTACCCGGGCGGGTACTTTTTGTGCCTAAAAAGTACCCGGGCGGGTACTCTTGTCCAGAAGACTTCGGCACAAGTTTTCCCCGGCCGGGTAGATTTTGCCTTGTATTTTCCCCGGCCGGGTACTCCCTCATCCGAACTCCAAATGACCTGATTTTTGAGCTGTTGGAAACCTCTTGAAGTCTACTAAGACATCCAATTAGAATCATCTTAATATTTTATCTCATTTATGATTTATGATACTTTGAAAATTGTGTCGCTGCTTCACCGAAACACTGCACTCACCCAACTTCGGACCTTCGCCATTTCCACATCGCTTTGAACCACGATTCAGGACATATATCATTTGAAAGGAATGTGTGTCTAGTTTCATTCCCAACAAACAAAACTCCATTCCAAATTCTAGAACTCAAGATATGTTCAATTCTTTACAGCTTGTGCATTTCTAAAAACTGTCAGCTCTCGGTAAAAGTTTGCCCAATCTGTTTTCTTGCTTTCCCTCCACTTCCTCGGACTCCATATGTGGTTTGAATGTATTTTATTCTTGCTTAATTGATTATATGTGATATATCTTGATATTTTTATGAATTTTATGGTATGAATTCAATGCATATACGTGAAATGACAACATGAACGTTTTTGTTCTACTTTTATGCATGCATGAATGGTTTGTTTCATTTAATTGTTTTGTGTGTTGTGTATAGCTCCTTCTATGACTTATATATTTTGTTAATATGTTATATTATGTGTTAACTTGTATGTTATGAAATCATAATGTGATTTTGTTAATACATTTTGTGAATTATGATCCAATATGCCTTAAAATGCTCTCTAGCTTGCATGCATGAATGGTTCTGCCTTTTATTGGCCTCATATGATAACTTCTCGCTCCATTTTGACTCGCATGTATTGTTAACATGTTATAGTATGAGTTATGATTATTGTATGAAGCTTATGATTCGATTTGATACAAAATATGAAACATATGAATATGAAACCACCATATATTGAACATTTTGATTGAATTACTTGATTATATGACCCCATCACACAATTCGTGCTTTTTTTGCATCTCATATCATGTGCATAACATGACGTACGTCTATGTGGTTTCATATCGAGTCAATTCTCACGAGTACACATTGTTCCTTCTCTTGTACAGTTCGTTTCCAGGGCGGAGACTTCCGAATTGAATAGGCACCCGTATTACTAATGCTTTATGTCTCGTGGTATTCAAGGTGAGGGTGTTCTCGTTCTAGTTACATATAAAACCCTATAACCCTTATGTGACAAGTTTTGGCCTAAAACCTTATGTATATATATGTTATCTTTACAAAGTGGAGTCATTGAGTAAATTCTTCTGAAATTATACGTATGGGCATATATAAGCTTAAAATGGTTTTGCAACGAGGCTATGCTCCAAACCGTGTGTCTTCATGCTAGCTACGGATTAGGATGACACGGAGAGGTACGTGTATAGCATATGCCGAGTTGCACGGTAAGGCATATTTTCTTATAGTATGTATCCTAAGTATGAAGCAAATGTTTTGGCGAGATTATGTATGTATGTTATGTTCACGGGCCCAGGAATTTAGTACATGTGGCTATCCGGGGAGGCATGGGCCGACGGTGATCCCATGTGCTAGTTCCACTATGTTACGGCGATACCGGCCCTTGCTAGGAGGTTTAGCGGGGAATGGGAGCTGAGTGCCCTTGGGGGAGTCATGAAACCCCATTGGCCTATGTATGAGGTGGCCGGGTCTTGATAACCCGTCCACCACCCGGAGAAAGAAGGTTGGAACTTATTTTATGATTATGATTATGTTTATGATTGATATGCACCGTGCGGGAAGGCCGGGACACGGATTGCCCAAACAAATATGTTTTATGATATGATATATGATCTGTGTGTATTATGATATATTGCATGATCACCTAGTTAATATATTAATGATATTTGTCGTACACGGTCGGAGTTTGGTTGGAGATAATGCACGCTCACTCGCCGAGCCTTTATGTTTATGTATGAATTATGAGCTTAATAAATTTAATATGATCAGTCGTAAAGTCCGAGCATTGCTTAGTTATTCTCTTGCCCTTTTGGGAACTAATTATAAATAAAACCTTGCTCGGGGTTTATGACTTGCATGTGCATGTTTTTATATATACGTATATCGCTCCTGCTCACTCAGTCTTCTAGAGACTGACCCCCTCTTCCCCACTTCTCAGTTCTTGCAGGTTTTGGATAGGCGAAAGTCGAGTCATTGCAATTTTGTTCAAGTCACACTTGTACACTCGAGTCGCATTTCATATTGTTATGTTTTAATTATAGTTCCTTTATGTATGTATTGGGCCTGTGTGCCAATTATGATTATTGTTGGATATTGATTCGGGACAGATTGCATGTTTAGTTGAACCCCGTTGTTAGGTTGCATGATGGATTTAAATTATATTTTGGAATTGTCGGACTTGTTGCCATTGTTGAATTGTATGAATTACACATTATTGCTTCCGTATTGCACTCTTGGTTATTTTGGTTTAATTGGTACAGGGTTAGTTTCCGCTTAGCTAGGTACTTTTTATTTCGTCTCCCGTTCGCTATGAGTCCGGTTCATTCTTGGATTAACCATTTCACGTGTGGACTAGACTTGTAGTGCGGGGGATGTGGCGCCTATCGTCCCGGGTGCTACAGAGGGTCCCACGTGTAACATCCCGACTGATCAGACTCTCAGGTAACCTATTATGTGCGCTATTTAATTAATTCTCTTATGTGATTACGTGATATTTAATTGCTAATGTGGACTAGTTGAAGTTATTTGAACTTAATTGCCTTGGTATGAATTTGTTTAACTTGAACGTTTAACTTTCTTTGCTTCGTATTTTGTTAGTTTTGGATTCGAATTTAACCCTGTTTTCCGTGAATTCGTGATATGAGTTAATTATATGCTTTATGGACTTGTTTATGTGCTCGTTTTATGTTTTGGTATTTGCTTTGCTTGCCTTTTTTGGGTTCGTTTTGGAGACGGGACCTAAACGAGGCTAAAGAGCATTTAGCGCACCTTGGGTTCTGGGACGCGTATCTTGAGCTCGGGAATTCGGATTTGAATTCCGTCACCTCTCTTGAACTCGTTTTGATGATTCGGGTTCAATGGGACAAGCCTCACATTTTTCTAAGTTCATTAAGACCTTCGAATTTCAACCGAAACAAGCCCCTTAAGCTTGAGAGCTATCTTTTGACCTAGTATTGCCTTGTGGACCCCATTTAAACTTAACCAACCCTTAAGCTTGACTTGTAGCTTGTGTTAACACATTCCCTCAGCCCTTAACCCCCCAAAAACCGATCCATTCTCTCCCTCCCACAAGACATCGATCAGCTCTAGCAAGGAAGGAAGAGAAGAAAAACCCCCTTTGGCCATTTCCCCGATTTTGAGCTCAAATCACAACCAAAACTTCTCAAATTTCAAAGGTAAGTTCATGATTGTAATCTAAACTCTCTCTTATCTCTTTTATGTACTCTTGAGTTGATTTCCTTGGTGGATTGAAGAGATATGGCTAGGGTGTTGAATAGAAGAATTTGTTGATTCTTGCTCCTTTCATGTTTCCTTGAGATTGGGTGATGATATATTTCTTCTATGACTTGATCCTTTGCATTTATTGCTTCTACTTTCATGGTAGTTGGAGTATTATTAATTGGCCTTTAATGAATTCTTGAGATTTTGGAGATAGAGCTTGATGCATTTCTTCCCTTTTTCTTGCTTTGATTCTTGCAAATTTGGTGGCTGAACTTGTTTCTTCTTTTATGGCATGAATTTATGTTGGCTTAGTGTTATTTCCATGCTTGGTTTATGTATTTTGAATGGCATGAGAGACTCCTAAGAGCCAAGAACCGAAATCCCCTGTTTTTGCCTTCAAATTCGGATGTTGCTGCGTTATTTTTTTTCCAGGCCGAACGTATGACACGACCGTGTCAGGATATAACTGGAAATGGACACGGTCGTGTCAAGCTCTCGACTTTGGGTCCTGATTTTAATTAAATCGGACACGGCCGTGTCCGATTCCTGTACGTTTTGGACATGGCCGTGTCCACTTAGTGGGTGACGGCCGGGAGGAGTTTCTTTCGTCGTTTCGTTGCTTCTTGTTGATCTTTCTTGCCTCATTTATGATGTGTACGCATGATTAACTTGTTATATTATGTGTTAAGCCTTACGTTATGAATTTGTGACTTGATTTACGTCCTCGTTTATGATATATGTTCTTATGTGCATTGTATGCTCGTAAATGGCATAAATGTGGAGTCATTTCATATCATTTGCATCATAAGCATACATATGCATGTACCGAGCGTCAATGTGGTTCATATTGAGTCTTAGAGAGTTCCTTGTTGTTTGTCTTGTTCAGAGGATCTTCCTGTTGAGGACGAGCTTGCTCCCTAGGTGTCCGGTTTCCCCTTTTGTCTCCATTACGCGCGTTGACAAGGTGAGGTTTTTGTTCTCTTAGCTATTCGACCTATGACCCTATTTGGTTTGAAGCCTCGCATGCGAATACGTATAATATATGGTAAATATGTGTATGATACATATGTTGTGGGATTGTCCCATTTGTTATATGAGTTGGAAAACGCTTTGTATAAATATATAAGCTATTTTGCCTTTCTTTGAAAAGTTTAGCTTTGTGCAAGTGTGTGTCTGTAAGGGCATTGGTAAAGCGTTTATAGACCGTGATCCAAAATTTTGAATCATCATGCATTGCATTCTTACATGAACTTTCTGCTCGTATATGATCTGACATGTTTTAAGGGGGAATTCTTGACGTTTGATACAGTTTACTACTCATAACCCGAGCCTACCTTGTTCATATTGCTAATCGAACCCTAGAGGTTCATCACACATGTTTCCCAATCGTTTGAACTTGTTTCCCGAGCTCAGAGAGTCTTTCTTGAACCATAAGGGTATTTTTGGAACTTACCGACCAAAGTTACTATTCATCTAAAAATGAGCTTTTGTTTCTGATACCTTTCCTACCCAAGTTTATAGTCGAATCAATCCTTGAGTCGAGACGAGTCTTTTGAAATCATTATTGGCTTGGAAATCTATTCTGGAACTTTCTTTTATTGAAAATGTTTACGAAAACCCTAGTTCACTATTCCTTCTACGAACGGTTTTCATTCGGAAAATGTTTTCTCTTCGGATTTGCACTACTTGAACTATTTCAAGATTTTTGAGATGTTTTACAACGCTTGATTGAAACCCTAGCTTGAAATTTTGAAGCGTACGTTCGTACGTAAGAATTCACTATTCACTCTACGTTTTCAACTTTTTAACGGTAAAACGTTTTATAGTCGATTTTGGACTCAAAACGCTTCTCGATTTATTTCTTGAATTTTGGGAACAATCCGGACTTGAAAATCATTCTAGGAAGTCGTTTTTCAGTCGTGTTGAGTTTCGAGCTCAAAACTTTTATTCACTAAACCTAATGTATCTTTGAAAGGGTAAATCCGATTTCGACGAATGAATATGCGTTTCGAAGCTAATTTTTGCCCGGACGGAATGGTTACACTTCCAGCCACTTATCCTCAAGTCTTGGCCATGAAATTACAGAAATACCCCCCAGCAGTCCCATTTTTACCTTCATAATGCCTAAAGCTTCTAGAAGATGCAAGTGGATGAACTCTTGTTTTGCTCTCCTACCCTTAAGCCATCTTTCTTTGCAAGGTGAGGGGCTTCTTCACAACTATAAATACCCCTCTCATGCCATTAGAACCCTTGCTCAAAGTCTTGTGTTGACAAGCACTCCTCTCTCCCTCCTTTCCCCCTTGGCCGTCGGCCTCCCCTCCCCTTTGCTAGGTTAGTTGCTTTATTTTTATGTTATGTTTAGTTAGTTTATGTTTTTATGTTATGGTATGTTTATATTATGTTTAGGTTGGGTCTTAGGGTCTTCCCTGAGCCATATAGGATTTTATTTTATGCATTTATTATATAGTTTTCATGATATGTTTGAATAGTTGTTTATATACTTTATTTGTTTAGTATATGCTTGAATATGTTATGAATTGCACTTGTATATGCTATGATCATGTGATATGATTGTTATATTATGAGAATTGATGCATGATTATGGAATTTGAATTATGTTCATGCATGCTAGCTAATGGAATAGTGATTTACAATTTATTATGTCACAACTTGTTACATGTTGATATTGAATTAAATTGTTACATGTTACATGTTACATGCCTAAAGGTATATGATATAATATGATATATGTTGTGACATGTTGTCACATTGTTATATGATTCTTGAATTATGAATTGAGCTTATGGTATGATATGGATTAATGGATTAGTGCCTTGATCATATGTTATACACTTTAATAGTGTCACATGTTATAACCTAAGATAGAATAGTGTGTCATAACTTGATCTTATGCCTTAATTGGATCTCTTAACCATGGGTTATACCTTTAACCTAGATCACACTTGATTATATTAACATGAACTTGAAACTATTATAATCAAGATCATAATTTAATTAGGGTGTGTGTGTGTGTGCATGCCATGCGTGTGTGTGTGTTCGTGCATGGTGCGTGTGTGTACCGTGTGTGTGGGTGTGTGTGTATAGTAAGGGTTTGACCCGACCCTTTGACCCGACATGTGAATAGTAATATGTGAATAGTAATCTTGAATAGTACTTTTGAATAGTAAAAATGAAATAAAACTTGTGCTTTCCTAATAGACATTTGCACCTAGGGTTTCCATATCTAGGGTCTAAAATGTGTTTTCAAAATGTGTTTTCTTTCGTAGACTTGTTTCTTAACCTAAGGTTTGCGATAGGATTCATAATTTGACTAAAGCTTACTCGGATATAGTAAGATCATAGTCTCACGTTAAGAGTAACTCACTTTAACTTATTCCTTTGTGTGTTACCTTTCTTCAATACCTTAAGTGGTATTACTCTCTTGTGTTACATGTTCTTGATATGTTCCTTGTTCAATGTTTCATGCATTTCATATGCATCTTGGTTAGTAGTGGGTCTTAGTTGTTAAGCTCACTCTAGTACACCACCTACTGGAGTTAAAGTTGAGCACTGGGATCCCCAGGGCACCGCATAATCTGTCTACCTACCTTTTGTTACTAATAGGTGAGGTGAAGTTATAAATGTTTTCCAATTGGAACCACGATTATAATATCGTATCATATGTTTTGAAATTCAAAGCTAAACCTCGTTTTAAACTATCCCTTTTATCGGGACATTCTCTTGAAAGGATCATTCATACTTTAATAGTATACCTTGATCTACAGCACATGTTTTCCAAAGTTCTGCATTCTTGTTCAAAGAGAGTTACGTGATCTGCATATGTTTTCAAAGTACAGTTTCATATGTTTTACAGACAGAATCATATGTTTTACAGACATAACCATATGTTTTACAGACAACATCATATGTTATAGTTACAGTTTCACATGTTATAGTTAGCATACTGGAGTGGTACTCTGGTCACTGCTAATCTTAAATGTAAGCATACAGTTTACAGTTTGGGCCCGACGGTTATGTGTGGAGGTGATGTTCGGGAGGTGTGCGCTAACGACATCACCAATACCGGCTGCCACACTTAGACAATTGACACCGACTTTTAACAGGAGGTTTGTTAAGTCAGGACAATCTGTCTGGGAACGGACAACAAATCTGTTCCCATTACATGTTTACAGGTCGCCTAGGGCTAGCTACCCGAAGTGACAACCGGTGGAGGATGGTGCATGTTTGTATGCGTTGGTAAGAGTTGTTGTTGACCTTGGTCCGATAGTTTACTGTGTGTGGAGTTGTTGTTGACCTTGGTCCGATGCTCTACTATATGTGGGGTTATTGTTGATCTTGGTCCGATACTCTACTATACGTGGAATTATTGTTGATCCTGGTCCGATGCTCTACCAAATCATGTTTTTCTGGAGTAAGGATGGAGGAGCCTAGCTTGCAGGCAAAATTCTGTTTCATAAAGGTTGGTTCATATCTAGAAAAGTTCACTTTACCCTTATCCCGTTTTATGAAAGAACTATGAACCATCAACCGCATATGTGTGCGCGTGTGATAGCATTCATGAAAGTGTTTTAAAACGTGCATACTTTTACAACATTGCATTCAAACAGTTTTATCAAGCGAACTTGTTTCAAGTTCTTCTTTAAAGCATTGCATCTAACTGTTCTAAACTTTACTTCAAATTCTTTATCACTCAGTACTTTCTTTAAAGTATTCCCTCACTTAGTCCTTCTGACTAATACCTCTCCCGTTTTCTTGCCTCGTGGTTTCAGGTCTTGCAGCCGCAGTCTAGAGGTATCTTGAAGCTCTAGATTGTCATTTTTGTTTCAGTCAGGACTTAGTATTACTTTCTTTTGTGTCATGAATATGTTTTATGGCTGCATTACTTTATGTTTCTGAACACTTGAGTATCTTTGTTATACTCTTTCCGCTACTCTGTTACCGATATTTTGAACTCTGCTATATCGGTACTTATTTGTGAATATGTTACATGTTCTGATATGCCGAGTCTCTCTTACACGATCGATATGTTCTTGCTTGTTACATGCCATCACGCACATGTTTTGAAAAGTTTTAAAATACTCTCATTTTTTGCTGCATAGCCACATCGTTATACATGTATAGTTCTGAGATAGATAGTCATTCGCTGGAGTATTTCTTGAGTGATGGCTCACACCATTACTTGAGAGGTGCTTCAGTGCGGGGGTTGAGACGCGCTCTCCTCTTGTTCCAGTACGGGTGGGGGCGTTACAGCCTGAGGTGGTATCAGAGCATCGGGTTAAGTAAGAAGAGACTTAACCTAGATTGCTCTCATGTTGCATCATGGATTGTTCACGCATTGCATCCAGGATCATTCTCATATTGCATCGAGACAGGATATTTGGGGATTGCATGGTTCTGTTATCTGGATTTGTGGTATCTTCTGAATAGCTATGGCAGTTCAGCCACACCAGTATCCTAATCAGCAGATGGATGAGGCTTTCTTTGAGCAGTATGAGGCCCCATGTACTGTGGCAGTTTCTCGCTGTGGAGGCACTCGTTTCTACACCTGGCGCAGGTCTAGGAACAGTGGCAGACCTGGGTATTCCTATCCTAACAGAGTTGTGCACTATCTCGAGTCTGAGAGAGATGGTTACTTTGAGGAGTATCAGAGGACCCGTGAGGTCAGGTTGGAGTCTATGCGCCATCAGGATCAGTCACTACAGTACCAGATTGATAGGGACATCGCTCGTGAGCATGCTGCAGAGATGACTCATATTGCTGGTCAGAGGGCTGCTCGTATTGCTGAGCTGGAGGTAGATCTTACGCAGATGACTATCGATCGCGACACCTCTATGGAGCGTCACCAGCACTACCGTGCCCGCGTGAGAGCTCGCCTATATGATACCTATCACTTATCCGATGAGCAGGCAGTTGAGGAGGTCGAGGGTCAGGATGTCAGTCAGGCCTCTCAGGAGCCCGAGCCTATGCAGGATCAGTCAGATAGAGGCGATGGAGGATCTGATGATGATGATGATGGCGGAGACGAGCCAGCAGGACACGGACAGGGCGAGGTCGTTGCTGTTTCTGATGACACCACCAGGGGTTCTTTGGACCACAGTTATCAGGGTTGATCGCTGATGGGAGTTTTCTGTATATAGTACTGATGCATATATATCTATCTATGGATGGCGGACGTATAGCCGGGACAGTTCAGGACTGACTTTTGGATGAGGGGATGTATAGCTATGGTAGATGATCCCCGACTTTCGGCACCACGGATGACGGTTCAGATGACTTGGTACCTACTAGGTTATTTTCAGCAGGGTTGGACGGATGGGTAAGGCCTGTAAGGGAGTCAACTCGATAGTATCGGGTCCTCCCCATTTTGAATTAATACTGTTAACATGTGGCCTGTAGTAAAATTTTACCAAACCTTGCACAGTTATAACACTTTCGGCTTTATGTTGGATATCTGTTTACTGCTTTCCATAACTGTCATTGCATGAGTCTTAGAGTTGCTTCAAGATACCATTAGGACCGTTGATAGGATCATGTCATTTCATTTATTATTAGTATGCTGATATTCTTGTTGTTGGATTGATCATGCTTCTGATCATGTTACAGTTCTGGTTGATATGACAGTACACGTTCTGTTCCCGTTTTACATGTTGATCATGTTTTAGGATATGTTATACATGTTTCTGATATGTTAATATGTTACCCGAGCTTCTGTTCCCGTTTATATGTTGTCTGATAGTTGTTTCTGATTACATGATATATGTGGAGATCTTGAATCTTTGTTGATATGTTGTTATGGGAATGCGTTGTTTCTCATACTTATGTGTGACTACGTGGGAATGTGAATACGTGGTTATGGATTATGTGAATCATTATATATCATGCACCGAATATATGTATCTGAATGCTTATGAATTCAGTAACAACATGCCACCAAGAAGAGCACCCCGGAATCGTGTACCACCCCAGCCACCCCAAAGAGATGTCACGCCACCCCAAAGAGATATCACGCCACCCCCTGAACGGGAAGGAACTCCAGAGTTAAGGGATGTGCTACGACAATTCGTAAGAGCTTGTAATCAGAGAGATAATCCTCATAATGAAAGGTCACTGGAAAAGTTTTTGAGGATGAATCCACCTAAGTTCTATGGAGAACCGAACGACCTAAAGGCTGAGAATTGGATTACTAGTCTAGAGAGGATTTTCGAGGCTATGGAGATCTACCCAGAGGATCGTCAACGAGTTCGGTATGCTACTTTTCTTATGGAAGGAGCTGCATACAATTGGTGGAAGCACGTTCAGTACATGTGGATTGAGAACAACGTTGAGGGAAGTTGGGACGAGTTTATCAGAGAGTTTCAGCAGAAGTACACGCCTCAAGTGACTCGTGATGCACGAGAGGCTGAGTTTATGAGTCTAGTTCAGGGAACTATGAATGTGATGGAGTATGAAGCTAGGTTTGTGAGGCTGATTAAGTATGCGCCTCATATTCTGACTGATGAGCGTCGCAAGACAAAGAGGTTTATTGTTGGACTGAAGCCCGAACTTCGGTTGGCACTTGCTTCTTTGGACATTGAAACCTACAACCGGGCTGCTGATAGAGCGCTAAGGGTTGAAGCTGCACACAAGGAGATCAAGATAACTACTGCACGTCAAGGACCTTCTAACCCTAAGCCTTGTCAAGGTAATAAGCGACCTTCCGGATCTTTTCCCCAAGGAACTGGAAAGAGGCCAATGGTAACACCACAGCGTCAGCAGCAGAGCGCTCCACCGAAACAGCAAGCACAGAAGCAGAAAGCGCCACAGCAGTACCAGAGGGCGCCACAACAGCAGAGAGCACCTCAGCCAGGTCCAGAGGAAATTGTTTGCCGATATTGTCGCCGAACGGGACACACTGAGGAGAATTGTCGCAAGAAAGCTGGACAGTGTTTCGCGTGTGGTTCCCCTGAGCACCAGATGGATAGTTACCCGCATAAGATCAGGAGATTTGGGGTCCAGGATAAAGGAAAAGGGGTGGTGGGTACGACGAACAAACCGGTGGTCAAAGGCAGAGCTTATGCTTTGGATGGTAAGGAGGAGGTTGATCCTTCATCTGTTGTGGAAGGTATTGTGCACATTCTTAAAACGCCAGTTAAGGTCTTGTATGACCCTGGTGCTACGCATTCATTTGTTGCATCTAAATTATGTGCGCATTTACAGTTTCCACTTGAATACTTGCCATATAAATTTGAAGTGAGTTCTCCTTTGGGAACTTGCCTTGTTACGGATCAAGTATATAAACGCTGCCCTATATGTTTTGGTACCCGTTGTTACCCGATGGATCTTATTGAGTTGCCGATGACAAGATACGATGTTGTACTTGGTATGGATTGGTTGTCTAAGTACCGAGCTAAGTTGGATTGTTACAAGAAAGAGATCATCATGGAAGAAGATGAAAGTGGGACATCAGAAGGGAAAGTTGAGAAGTTATCAGTGATTTCTTCGAGGGAAGCTACGAAGTTGATTCAGAAAGGAGCTAGCGGATTTGTTGCGTATCTTTTGAATAGACCGAAAGATCAACTTAAGATCGAAGAAGTGGAAGTGGTGAACGAGTTCTTAGATGTGTTTCCTGAGCATTTGGATTCGTTACCTCCTGACCGAGAGTTGGAGTTTACGATCGAGACGATATCAGGAGCTGAGCCGTACTAAAAGACACCTTATAGAATGGCACCAGCTGAATTGGAAGAACTGAGGAAGCAATTGGATGAACTGATTGAGTCTGGATATATTCGACCGAGCACGTCGCCGTGGGGAGCGCCTGTGCTTTTCGTTAGGAAGAAGGATGGATCATTGCGTTTATGCATTGACTATCGGGAGCTGAACAGGATGACAATCAAGAATAAGTATCCTCTCCCTCATATCGAAGACCTGTTCGATATACTTCAAGGATCGAAGGTCTATTCTAAGTTAGATCTAAGACAAGGATATTATCAATTGAAGATCAGGGAAGCAGATATTCCGAAGACTGCTTTCAACAGCCGATACGGACATTATGAGTTTGTAGTAATGTCGTTTGGTTTGACGAACGCACCAGCTGCATTCATGGATATGATGCACCGTATATTCAAGCCGTTTCTCAACAAGTTTGTAGTGATCTTCATTGACGATATTTTGGTATTTTCGAAGACACCGGAGGAACATGCTGAACATCTTCAAATCGTGTTACGCACTTTGCTGGATCACAAGCTATATGCAAAGTTCAGTAAATGTGAGTTCTGGCTTGAGAGAGTTACATTTCTCGGACACATCATATCAGGATCTGGAATCGAAGTAGATCCCTCGAAGATCGAAACGATCGTGGATTGGAAGTCACCGAAGAATCCTTCAGAAGTGAGCAGTTTTCTGGGATTAGCTGGCTACTACCGGAGGTTTGTCAAAGATTTCTCGAAGATAGCTACACCTCTCACTAAGTTGACAAAGAAAGAAGGGAAATTCGATTGGACTGAGAAGTGTGAGCAAAGTTTTCAAAGATTGAAGGAGATGGTAACAACTGCACCCTTGTTAGCGTTACCAGAAGGAAAAGAAGGATACACTGTGTACACCGATGCTTCGAAAGAAGGACTAGGAGGAGTTTTGATGCAGAATGGAAAAGTGATTGCGTATGCATCAAGGAAACTCAAAACACATGAAGTTAACTACCCGACACATGATTTGGAATTAGCAGCAATAATTTTTGCTCTTGGAAAGTGGAGACATTACCTGTATGGAGTTACGTTTGAGATCTTTACTGATCATAAGAGCCTGCGATATCTATTCACTCAGAAGGAGTTGAATATGCGACAGAGGAGATGGATGGAATTTCTGGAGGACTACGATTACATTATTTAGTACCATCCAGGAAAGGCGAATGTGGTAGCCGATGTCCTAAGCAGGAAAGTTCATTTGGCACAGATTTCTGCCAACCCCGAGGTTGATCAAAGAGAAAGAATGGAGGTGATAACTAGAGCTCGAGTCGCGAACATTGTGATGATATCACCGTTGAAAGAACAAGTGTAGGAAGCTCAGAAGAACGACGAGTGGATCAAGAAATGTCTCGAATCTAAGGAGAGAGATGATGAGACTAAGTTCAAGGTTGATGAACATGGAATATTGAGGTACAAAGGTCGAGTATGCGTGCCAACTGTTTTGAGGAAAGAGATTCTCGACGAAGCGCACAAGACTAAGTACACGATATATCCCGGAGGCACTAAGATGTATCATGATGTTAAGACGCATTTCTAGTGGAATGGAATGAAGAGAGACATAGCCAACTATGTCAAGAAGTGCTTAACTTGTCAGAAAGTTAAAGCTGAGCACCAGAAGCCGAGTGGGAAGTTACAACCATTACCGATTCCGACTTGGAAGTGGGAGCAAATCACGATGGATTTTGTCACTAGATTACCCAAAGTCAGAGGAGGACAAGATAGTATCTGGGTGATCATTGATCGATTGACAAAGTCAGCACACTTTTTGCCAGTTAAGACAACGGATAAGGTCAGCACGTTGGCAAAGTTGTACCAACAAGAGATTGTCAGATTACATGGAGTCCTGAACAGTATAGTCTCGGACAGAGATCCGAAATTCACGTCGCACTTGTGGAAAGAAATTCAGACTTTGATGGGAACAAAGTTGAACTTCAGTACTGCAGCGCATCCTTAGACGGATGGACAATCAGAAAGGATGATTAAGTACTTGGAAGATATGCTAAGAGCTTGCGCTTTGGACTTCCAGGAAAGTTGGAAAGAGTGTTTACCTCTTGTGGAGTTTGCATACAACAATAGTTATCAAGCTTCTATTAAAGCTGCTCCATATGAAGCTCTGTATGGAAGGAAATGTAGATCCCCGTTATACTGGGATTTGGATGAAACAAGATGTACTGAGGAGGGACCAATCAGAGTGAATTATGCTAAATGGATAAGAGAAGCGACGGAGAAGATTTAGATCATTCGCCAGAGAATGAAAGTTGCCTAGGACAGGCAGAAGAGTTATGCTGATCGACTAAGAAGGGATTTGCAATTCGCAGTGGGCGAAAAGGTATTTTTGAAGGCATCGCCAAGGAAAGGGTTTTCCCGAATTGAGAAAGGCGGAAAGTTAAACCCGAGATATGTTGGACCATATGAGATACTGGAGAGAGTCGGACCGACTGCTTATAGATTGGATTTGCCTGTAGGTTTAATAGGAATCCACAATGTATTTCATGTATCTCAGCTTCGCAAGTGTTTCTCAGATGAGACAGAGGTTGTGCCGATAGAAGAGATACCGTTGGAACCGGATTTGACTTATGTTTTGAAGCCCGCTAAGATTCTAGATAGGAAGTTTCAAGAGCTGAGGAATAGGAAGATTCCTTTGGTTAAAGTCCTTTGGAAGGGACATGGGACAGAAGAGGCAACCTGGGAGACAGAAGAGAAAATCCAGAAGCATCACCCCGAGTTATTTGCGGTTACAGCGGAAGAATCTGAGGACAGATTCTCTTTAAGGAGGGGTGATTGTAACAACCCAAAACAGGGCCTGGATGAAAACAGTAAGTTAAGGGCAATGGTAAAGCGTTTATAGACCGTGATCCAACTTTTTGAATCATCGTGCATTGCATTCTTACATGAACTTTGTGCTCGTATATGATCTGACATGTTTTAAGGGGGAATTCTTGACCTTTGATGCAGTTTACTATTCATAACCCGAGCCTACCTTGTTCATATTGCTACTCGAACCCTAGAGGTTCATCACACATGTTTCCCAATCGTTTGAACTTGTTTCCCGAGCTCAGAGAGTCTTTCTTGAACCATAAGGGTATTTTTGGAACTTACCGACCAAAGATACCTTTCCTACCCAAGTTTACAGTCGAATTGATCCTTGAGTCGAGACGAGTCTTTTGAAATCAGTCTTGGCTTGGAAATCTATTCTGGAACTTTGTTTTATTGAAACTGTTTACGAAAACCCTAGTTCACTATTCCTTCTACGAACGGTTTTCATTCGGAAAATGTTTTTTTCTTCGGATTTTCACTACTTGAACTATTTCAAGATTTTTGAGATGTTTTACAACGCTTGATTCAAACCCTAGCTTGAAATTTTGAAGCGTACGTTCGTACGTAAGAATTCACTATTCACTCTACGTTTTCAACTTTTTAACGGTAAAACGTTTTATAGTCAATTTTGGACTCAAAACGCTTCTCGATTTATTTCTTGAATTTTGGGAACAATCCGGACTTGAAAATCATTCTAGGAAGTCGTTTTTCACTCTTGTTGAGTTTCGAGCTCAAAACTTTTATTCACTAAAACTAATGTATCTTTCAAACGGTAAATCCGATTTCAACGAATGAATATGCGTTTCGAAGCTAATTTTTGCCCGGACGGAATGGTTACACTTCCAGCCACTTATCCTCGAGTCTTGGCCACAAAATTACAGAAATACCCCCAGCAGTCCCATTTTTACCTTCATAATGCCTAAAGCTTCTAGAAGATGCAAGTGGATGAACTCTTGTTTTGCTCTCCTACCCTTAAGCCATCTTTCTTTGCAAGGTGAGGGGCTTCTTCACAACTATAAATACCCCTCACATGCCATTAGAATCCTTGCTCAAAGTCTTGTGTTGACAAGCACTCCTCTCTCCCTCCTTTCCCCCTTGGCCGTCGGCCTCCCCTCCCCTTTGCTAGCTTAGTTGCTTTATTTTTATGTTATGTTTAGTTAGTTTATGTTTTTCTGTTATGGTATGTTTATATTATGTTTAGGTTGGGTCTTAGGGTCTTCCCTGAGCCATATAGGATTTTATTTTATGCATTTATCATATAGTTTTCATGATATGTTTGAATAGTTGTTTATATGTTTTATTTGTTTAGTATATGCTTGAATATGTTATGAATTGCCCTAGTATATGCTATGATCATGTGATATGATTGTTATATTATGAGAATTGATGCATGATTATGGAATTTGAATTATGTTCATGCATGCTAGCTAATGGAATAGTGATTTACAATTTATTATGTCACAACTTGTTACATGTTGATATTGAATTAAATTGTTACATGTTACATGCCTAAAGGTATATGATATGACATGATATATGTTGTGACATGTTATCACATTGTTATATGATTCTTGAATTATGAATTGAGCTTATGGTACGATATGGATTAATGGATTAATGCCTTGATCATATGTTATACACTTTAATAGTGTCACATGTTATAACCTAAGATAGAATAGTGTTTCATAACTTGATCTTATTCCTTAATTGGATCTCTTAAGCGTAGGTTATACCTTTAACCTAGATCACACTTGATTGTATTAACATGAACTTGAAACTATAGGTTATAATCAACATCATAATTTAATTAGGGTGTGTGTGTGTGTGCATGCCGTGCGTGTGTGTATGTTCGTGCATGGTGCGTGTGTGTACCGTGTGTGTGGGTGTGTGTGTATAGTAAGGGTTTGACCCGACCCTTTGACCCGACATGTGAATAGTAACCTGTGAATAGTGCTTTTGAATAGTAAAAATGAAATAAAACTTGTGCTTTCCTAATAGACATTTGCACCTAGGGTTTCCATATCCAGGGTCTAAAATGTGTTTTCAAAATGTGTTTTATTTCGTAGATTTGTTTCTTAACCTAAGGTTTGCGATAGGATTCATAATTTGACTAAAGCTTACTCGGATATAGTAAGATCATAGTCTCACGTTAAGAGTAACTCACTTTAACGTATTCCTTTGTGTGTTACCTTTCTTGAATACCTTAAATGGTATTACTCTCTTGTGTTACACGTTCTTTATATGTTCCTTGTTCATTGTTTCATGCATTTCATATGCATCTTGGTTAGTAGTGGGTCTTAGTTCTTAAGCTCACTCTAGTACACCACCTACAGGAGTTAAAGTTGAGCACTGGGATCCCCAGGGCACCGCATAATCTGTCTACCTACCTTTTGTTACTAATAGGTGAGGTGAAGTTATAAATGTTTTCCAACTGGAACCACGATTATACTATCGTATCATATGTTTTGAAATTCAAAGCTAAACCTCGTTTTGAACTATCCCTTTTATCGGGACATTCTTTTGAAATGATCATTCATACTTTAATAGTATACCTTGATCTACAGCACATGTTTTCCAAAGTTTCTTGTTCAAAGACAGTTACATGATCTACATATGTTTTCAAAGTAGAGTTTCATATGTTTTACAGACAGAATCATATGTTTTACAGACTGCATCATATGTTTTACAGACATAATCATATGTTTTACAGACTGCATCATATGTTACAGTTACAGTTTCACATGTTATAGTTAGCATACTGGAGTGATACTCTGGTCACTGCTAATCTTAAATGCAAGCATACAGTTTACAGTTTGGGCCCGGCGGTTATTTGTGGAGGTGATGTTCGGGAGGTGTGCGCCAACGACATCACCAATACCGGCCGCCACACTTAGACAATTGACACCGACTTTTAACAGGAGGTTTGTTAAGTCAGGACAATCTGTCTGGGAACAGACAGAAAATCTGTTCGCATTACATGTTTACAAGTCGCTTAGGGCTAGCTAACCGAAGTGACAACCGGTGGAGGATGGTGCATGTTTGTATGCGTTGGTAAGAGTTGTTGTTGACCTTGGTCCGATAGTCTACTGTGTGCGGAGTTGTTGTTGACCTTGGTCTGATGCTCTACTATATGTGGGGTTATTGTTGATCTTGGTCCGATACTCTACTATCGTCGAATTATTGTCGATCCTGGTCCGATGCTCTACCAAATCATGTTTTTCTAGAGTAAGGATGGAGGAGCCTAGCTTGCGGGCAAAATTCTGTTTGATAAAGGATGGTTCATATCTGGAAAAGTTCACTTTACCCTTATCCCGTTTTATGAAAGAACTATGAACCATCAACAACATATGTGTGCGCGTGTGATAGCATTCATGAAAGTGTTTTAAAACGTGCATACTTCTACAGCATTACATTCAAACAGTTTTATCAAGCGAACTTGTTTCAAGTTCTTCTTTAAAGCATTGCATCTAACAGTTCTGAACTTTACTTCAAATTCTTTATCACTCAGTACTTTCTTTAAAGTATTCCCTCACTTAGTCCTTTTGACTAATACCTCTCCCGTTTTCTTACCTCGTGGTTTCAGGTCTTGCAGCCGCAGTCTAGAGGTATCTTGAAGCTATAGATTGTCATTTTTGTTTCAGCCAGGACTTAGTATTACTTTCTTTTGTGTCCTGCATATGTTTTATGGCTGCATTACTTTATGTTTCTGAATACTTGAGTATCTTTGTTATACTCTTTCTGCTACTCTGTTACCGATATTTTGAACTCTGCTATATCGGTACTTATTTGTGAATATGTTACATGTTCTGATATGCCGAGTCTCTCTTACATGATCGATATGTTCTTGCTTGTTACATGCCATCACGCACATGTTTTGAAAAGTTTTAAAATACTCTCATTTTTCGCTGCATAGCCACATCGTTATACATGTATAGTTCTGAGATAGACAGCCGTTCGCTGGAGTATTTCTTGAGTGATGGCTCACACCATTACTTGAGAGGTGCTTCAGTGCGGGGGTTGAGACGCCGCTCTCCTCTTGTTCCAGTACGGGTGGGGGCGTTACAGTTAGGGCCGATCAACCCTTCTATCAACCAGTGTTGGGGATGGATTATGATTTGTTTTGCTTTGTTAAGTTCTTCGTGTGTGTGGAAGTTGGGATGTGTGACTCGTACTCGCCGAGTTGGTTTAGTTTTGTATGATTTATGGAAGGAGAGTAGATTCTTAATTACCTAAAACTTGGGATTTGGCTTTTGGCCTTTTTAACTTTTCTTTACCCTTATGTATACCTATATCACGGGAAAACCTTTGGCTTGCAAAAACTACTCTCGGTCCACGGATCCTTTCGTTTTGCTTAATTGCTTTGCTCTATATGTATACCGGGTGCATGAGTTAACCCCCTCACTAGTCACTAGGACTAACCCTCGTTGTTGTTTTCCCTTTTTCCTTTTCTTTTGAGTTTGTAGGTTCTCCCGAGTCAAGCTAGGCGGCAAGTGTCTGTTGGGTTACTTGTGGTATAGCTTGAGTCCGCATGCATCGTAGTAGTTTACCCTTCTTTTGCTTATGCATTTCTGGATTTTGTATTCTGAATACACTTATGCTATTTTGGCCGTGATGGCATTGTACATTTGTATGTGATCTAGTTTGGTAGCTTGGATACTTGACCCTCCCCCATTTTTGATATGTATATATGTGATGATCTTGGGATTTATGTATGTTGGTGAATTGCTTCCGCTACTCTGATTTTAAATTGTGTAGTTCTTGAGGGTCTAGACCGCCTAGCGAGGGTATTTGTTTTGTGTGTCTCCCGTTCGCTATGGTTTGATACGGGTGCGAACTCCCCATTTTGTTACTCGTGTTAGACCTTAGTGCGGGGGATGTGGCACCCTTCGCTCCAGGGTGTTATATCCTTGCGTGGTATCAGAGCTCTCGGTTGTAAAACCGGAGCTCTAGAGTCGTGTTGAGTCTGTCTAGGTCGTTCAGTATAGGAGTATGTGATTATTTGCATTCATCTACATCTCTATGTGACTTATTTGCTTTAAATTCATGGTAATTGATTTCATGATGATGAACTGAACCCCATGCATCGATATTTCTTGATTTGTGTATTTTCAGGATGACTCCAAGAAGGAGAGTGGATAGGGAGCAAACCCCTGATCTTAATCAACCCCCTCCACATGCACCTCCAACTCCTCCAATGAATGCTGAGAATATAGTGCAGGCTCTCCTGAATCAACTTCAGCAAAATCAGAGAGATAATCCTCAATGGGAGGGACAAGGTGGACAAATAACTGCGGACTTCAAGGAGTTCAGAAATAACAATCCACCTAAGTGGTATGGAGGAGATGACATACAAGCAGAAGAGTGGTTGTCAGAGATTGCGGGAATTTGGGAAATTTGCCCCACTCCCTCACATGAGGAAGCTGTTTGCACGGCCCGGTTTGTTCAAGGCCCCACGTCTAATTGGCTCAAAGCTATGAGAGCTCGATTGGAAAGGAGTGGAGAGGAGTTTAATTGGGAAAGCTTTGTAAGAGAGTTTCATCACAAGTACATTCCACTTAGTGCTCGTGAGAGAAGACTTCAACAATTTTCAGAATTGAGACAAGGGAATCGATCTGTTGAACAGTATATATTGGAATTTGAGAGACTTGCACCGTATGCTCCACACATCACCAATGATGATACCCAAAAAGCCCGGAGCTTTGTTCATGGTTTGAGATATGAGATTCAGAATGCTCCTAAGGCTGCTACGGTGGATACGTGGGAGAAGGCTACGAGGAAGGCAATAAAAGTGGAAGCCAATAACATGAGATTGAGGCCGACTTACTCCTCGGGGTAAGGCTCAGGTTCTAATTTGGGGAAGAGGCCTGCATCCCATAGTGGGCCTCCGATTTTCAAACCCCAAGGTTGTAATAGCCTAAGGTGCTTGTCCCACATCGGTTGGAGAGGGGAACAAAGCCTCCTTTATAAGGGGGTGGATACCTTTCCCTTGTTGAGGCCTTTTCCTGGCTGGGCACCTTCGGGTTTAAATTCCAGCGGGAGAAATAAAACCGTGAGGGTGGTGTCGCTTAGCCCACCAAAGCGGACAACATCGGCAGGCGGGTTTGCGGGCTGTTACAAATGGTATCAGAGCCGGGGCACGGGCCGGTGTGCCAGTGAGGACGCTGGGTCCTCTTAGGGGGGTGGACTGTAATAGCCTAAGGTGCTTGTCCCACATCGGTTGGAGAGGGGAACAAAGCCTCCTTTATAAGGGGGTGGATACCTTTCCCTTGTTGAGGCCTTTTCCTGGTTGGGCACCTTTGGGTTTAAATTCCAGCGGGAGAAATAAAACCGTGACGGTGGTGTCGCTTAGCCCACCAAAACGGACAATATCGGCAGGCGGGTTTGCGGGCTGTTACAAATGTCCTAATACTTCAGTCAAGAAAGCTCGACCTCCGGTACCTGCGGCACCAGCTCTACTTGCTCCGATACAATGTGGTTATTGCAAGGGTCCCAATCACACCGAGGAGACATGCCGAAAGAAATTGAGGAGATGCTATAGATGTGGAGAGCCCGGTCATTTGATTAGCACTTGTCCTCAAGTGAGAGCACCTCAGCCTCGAGCTCCTCAACCGTTGAATGTGATGCCTCCGAGAGCACCGATCCAAGCGAGGGCTTATGCTTTGGAGGGCGAGGAAAAGAATGTGGAAGTGGATGCTAATGCCGTTATTGAAGGTACTATCCACATACATGGCATTCCATTGCATGCATTGTTTGATCCGGGAGCAACGCATTCATTTATTACTTCCCGGCTTGTTTCTACTCTATCAGTACCTGTTGCTTGCCTAGATGATTCTTTTGTTGTTACTTCTCCCCTGGGTGGTATTTTGTCTACGAACTGTGTTTACCGCGGTTGTCCGGTGGTTGTGGAAGGTAAAGAGTATCCAGCAGATTTGATCAAGATGCCTATCAAGAAGTATGGGGTGATTCTGGGTATGGACTGGTTGTATCGTTACCGAGCAATGATGGATTATTTTGCCAAGAAGGTGACTCTGGGTTCTACGGTCTTTGCGGGTTAGAGGTTGAAGACCTGCCCGTTTATTTCCTTTATGGAAGCAAGTAGATTGTTCCGGGATGGTGCGATGGGCTACGTGGCCTTGAATAAGCCAAAGGATCAGGCCAAGCTCGAAGAGACGGAGATCGTGAAGGAATTCCCCGATGTGTTTCCGGAGAATTTGGGATCTTTACCTCCGGATCGGGACGTCGAGTTTGTGATAGATCTCTATCCCGGAGCAGAACCGTATGCAAAATCTCCCTATAGGATGGCTCCAGCCGAGTTGAAGGAGTTAAAGATGCAATTGGACGAGCTCTTAGAATGTGGTTACATTCACCCGAGCAATTCTCCGTGGGGTGCTCCGGTCCTGTTTGTAAAGAAGAAAGACGGGATGTTACGGATGTGTATTGACTACCGTGAGCTGAACCGGTTAACAGTTAAGAACAAATACCCACTTCCTCACATTGAAGAGTTGTTCGATCTCCTGCAAGGTTCAAGTGTTTATTCTAAGTTGGATTTAAGGCAAGGGTATTACCAGTTGCGTATCCGGGAGGGAGACATACCGAAGACAGGTTTCAACACGAGATATGGACATTTCGAGTTGGTGGTCATGCCGCTTGGTCTTACCAATGCCCTAGCCGCGTTTATGGATATGATGTACCAAATATTTCGGCCTTAACTCGATAAATTCGTGGTCATCTTTATAGATGATATTCTGGTGTATTCGAGGTTCGAGGAAGAGCACGCGCGGCATTTGAGAATTGTCTTGTCTACGCTTCGGGAGCACAGATTGTTCACCAAGTTCAGTAAGTGCGAGTTTTGGTTGGATCGAGTTTCCTTTTTGGGTCACTTCATTTCTGGGAATGGTATAGAAGTGGATCCGACGAAGATTGAAACGGTTATGCTTTGGAAGCAACCGAAGAATGCCTCGGAAGTGAGAAGTTTTCTCGGGTTAGCAGGGTATTATAGGCGCTTTGTGAAAGATTTCTCGAAGATTGCTTCCCCGTTGACCCGGTTAACTAAGAAAGAGGTTAAATTCGAGTGGGATGAGGCGTGTCAGAAGAGTTTCCAAACTCTTAAGGAAAGATTGACTACTGCACCGGTTTTAACCCTACCCGAGGGTTCAGAAGGCTACTCAGTTTACACCGATGCTTCGAAGGAAGGTCTCGGTTGTGTGTTAATGCAGAATGGTAAGGTTCTAGCCTACGCCTTAAGGAAGTTAAATGATCATGAGAAAAATTATCCCACTGATGACTTGGAACTCGCAGCAGTGGTGTTTGCTTGGATGAAATGGCGTCATTACCTTTATGGAGTTACTTTTGAAGTGTTCACCGACCACCAGAGTCTTAAATATCTGTTTACTGAGAAGGATTTGAACGTAAGGCAGAGAAGATGGATGGAGCTACTTGAGGCTATGATTGTAAGATTCAGTACCATCCGGGTAAAGCTAATGTAGTGGCTGATGCCTTGAGTCGGAAGGCTAGTATTTCAGGTTTGGAAGTAGGTTCTAATAGACAGGGTTCAGTGGTTCTGGTTTCAGAGGCTCGTTTGGCTAATATTTCAGTCCAACCGGATTTGAAGCAGAGATTAATAGAAGCTCAATCTATGGATACTGAGATTCAGAAATTGGTGGCGAAGTCAAGGATTGATCCTGAAACTAAGTTTGGATTTGATGATTCGGGGTTGTTTCGATTTAAGGCTCGGGTTTGTGTTCTAGAGGAACTTAAGCAGTTGGTACTTGATGAAGCCCACAAGTCAGCGTATGCAGTACACCCCGGTACCACCAAAATGTACAAGGATTTAAGGACTTTATATTAGTGGAACGGCATGAAGAGAGACGTTGCTAACTATGTTAGAAGATGTCAAACATGTCAAGTGGTGAAAGCAGAGCACCAGAAACCGGGAGGAACTCTCCAACCACTTCCAATTCCCGAGTGGAAGTGGGAGCAAGTGGCAATGGACTTCGTGTCCGGCTTGCAAAGGACCAAAGGTGGTTCCGATGGAATTTGGGTGATTATTGATCGGTTGACGAAGTCGGCGCATTTTCTTAAGGTAAAGATGTCCGATAAGGTTCCTAAGTTGGCCCGGTTATATCGGAAAGAGATTGTTAGATTGCATGGTACCCCGGTCAGTATTATTTCAGATAGGGATCCGCGGTTCACATCCAGTTTTTGGCAGGAATTACAGAAGTGTTTGGGGACGAAGCTTCAATTTAGTACTACATTTCACCCACAGACGGATAGCCAGTCTGAAAGGCTAATAAGGTATCTCGAGGACATGCTTCGTGCTTGTGCCTTAGATTATAAGGATTCGTGGGATGAACAGTTGGATTTGATTGAGCATACCTACAATAACAGCTTCCAGTCTTCAATTGGCATAGCACCGTATGGAAGGAAATGTCGATCCCCTCTCTTTTGGGATATTGACGAGTGGAGATGGACTAAAGATGGAAAGCTCGAAAGAGCTAAGAAACCCCAGGAGATTCAGGATACCATCGAGAGGGTGAAAGTGATTCGGCAGAGGTTGAAAGTGGCACAAGACCGGCAGAAAAGTTATGCAGATAGGAGAAGATGACCCTTAGAGTTTGAGAAAGGAGATAAGGTCTTTTTAAAGGCATCTCCTAGAAAAGGGTATGCTCGGATTGGTAAAGGCGGGAAACTTAATCCTCGCTACTTAGGCCCCTTTGAGATCCTTGATCGAGTTGGGGAAGTAGATTACAGACTTGATTTACCACCGAGCTTGACCGGGATTCACAATGTGTTTCATATCTCGTAGCTTCGGAAACATTATCCCCATGAGTCTTCTATTCTCCCAGTTGAGAAAGTTCAGTTGGAGCCGGATTTGACTTTTCAGAATTATCCAGTTAAGGTGTTGGATCGGAAGATGCAAGAGTTGAGAAATAGACAAATCCCTCTTGTGAAGGTTTTGTGGTGGGATCAGGAATCCGAGGAAGCCATTTGGGAGACCGAGGATAAGATGAAGCAGTTGTATCCGGAACTTTTCAAGACCTCGCCAAGGACCTGAGGACAGGTCCTTTTGAAATAGGGAGGTTTGTAACATCCCGACTGATCAGACTCTCAGGTAACCGATTATGTGCGCTATTTAATTAATTCTCTTAGGTGATTACTTGATATTTAATTGCTAATGTGGACTAATTGAAGTTATTTGAACTTAATTGCCTTGGTATGAATTTGTTTAACTTGAACGTTTAACTTTCTTTGCTTCGTATTTTGTTTGTTTTGGATTCGAATTTAACCCTGTTTTCCGTGAATTCATGATATTAGTTAATTATATGCTTTATGGACTTGTTTATGTGCTCATTTTATGTTTTGGTATTTGCTTTGCTAGCCTTTTTGGGTTCGTTTTGGAGACGGGACCTAAAGGAGGCTAAAGAGCATTTAGCGCACCTTGGGTTCCGGGACGCGTATCTTGTGCTCGGCAATTCGGATTTGAATTCCATCACCTCCGTTGAACTCATTTCGACGATTTGGGTTCAATGGGAAAAGCCTCAGATTTTTCCAAGTTCATTAAGACCTTCGAATTTCAACCGAAACAAGCCCCTTACGCTTGAGAGCTATCTTTTGACCTAGTATTGCCTTGTGGACCCCATTTAAACTTAACTAACCCTTAAACTTGACTTGTAGCTTGTGTTAACACACTCCCTCAGCCCTTAAACCCCCAAAAACCGATCCATTCTCTCCCTCCCACAAGACATCGATCAGCTCTAGCAAGGAAGGAAGAGAAGAAAAACCCGCTTTGGCCATTTCCTTGATTTTGAGCTCAAATCACAACCAAAGCTTCTCAAATTTGAAAGGTAAGTTTATGATTGTAATCTACACTCTCTCTTCTCTCTTTTATGTACTCTTGAGTTGATTTCCTTGGTGGATTGAAGAGATATGGCTAGGGTGTTGAATAGAAGAATTTGTTGATTCTTGCTCCTTTCATGTTTCCTTGAGATTGGGTGATGATATATTTCTTCTATGACTTGATCCTTGGCATTTATTACTTCTCCTTTCATTGTAGTTGGAGTATGATTAATTGGCCTTTAATGAATTCTTGAGATTTTGGAGATAGAGCTTGATGCATTTCTTCCCCTTTTCTTGCTTTGATTCTTGCAAATTTGGTGGCTGAACTTGTTTCTTCTTTTATGGAATGAATTTATGGTGGCTTAGTGTTATTTCCATGCTTGGTTTATTTATTTTGAATGGCATAAGAGACTCCTAAGAGCCAAGAACCGAAATCCCCTGTTTTTGCCTTCAAATTCGGATGTTGCTGCGTTATTTTTTTTTCAGGCCGAACGTATGACACGGCCGTGTCAGGATATAACTGGAAATGGACACGGCCGTGTCAAGCTCTCGACTTTGGGTCCTGATTTTAATTAAATCGGACACGGCCGTGTCCGATTCCTGTACGTTTTGGACATGGTCGTGTCCACTTAGTGGGTGACGGCCGGGAGGAGTTTCTTTCGTCGTTTCGTTGCTTCTTGTTGATCTTTCTTGCCTCATTTATGATGTGTACGCATGATTAACTTGTTATATTATGTGTTAAGCCTTACGTTATGAATTTGTGACTTGATTTACGTCCTCGTTTATGATATATGTTCTTATGTGCATTGTATGCTCGTAAATGGCATAAATGTGGAGTCATTTCATATCATTTGCATCATAAGCATACATATGCATGTACCGAGCATCAATGTGGTTCATATTGAGTCTTAGAGAGTTCCTTGTTGTTTGTCTTGTTCAGAGGATCTTCCTGTTGAGGACGAGCTTGCTCCCTAGGTGTCCGGTTTCCCCTTTTGTCTCCATTACGCGCGTTCACAAGGTGAGGTTTTTGTTCTCTTAGCTATTTGACCTATGACCCTATTTGGTTTGAAGCCTCGCATGCGAATACGTATAATATATGGTAAATATGTGTATGATACATATGTTGCGGGATTGTCCCATTTGTTATAAGAGTTGGAAAACGCTTTGTACAAATATATAAGCTACTTTGCCTTTGTTTGAAAAGTTTAGCTTTGTGCAAGTGTGTGTGTGTAAGCGAGATGTGGCTTTGAAAGATAAGCATTGCATTATGTATGTGTGATTTTCGTGATCTGGTTGGGCCCCGGAGTGTGGTATGGTAATCTCAGGACGGCCGAGGGGTCGCCGAGCTCTTCCATCAACACCTCCGTTTGAGAGTCTCACCCCAACCTTGGGAGGATCGACGAAGGGTGTTTCTCTTGAGCCGGCGGAGGCAACCGTCGAAGGTTTCAAGGTCGTGATTAAACCTTGTCTCGTCTGTGTATTTGGATAGTTAGGGCCGATCAACCCTTCTATCAACCGGTGTTGGGGATGGATTATGATTTGTTTTGCTTTGTTAAGTTCTTCGTGTGTGTGGAAGTTGGGATGTGTGACTCGTACTCGCCGAGTTGGTTTAGTTTTGTATGATTTATGGAAGGAGAGTGGATTCTTAATTTCCTAAAACTTGGGATTTGGCTTTTGGCCTTTTTACCTTTTCTTTACCCTTATGTATACCTATATCACGGGAAAACCTTTGGCTTGCAAAAACCACTCACGGTCCACAGATCCTTTCGTTTTGCTTAATTGCTTTGCTCTATATGTATATCGGGTGCGTGAGTTAGCCCCCTCACTAGTCACTGGGACTAACCCTCATTGTTGTTTTCCCTTTTTCCTTTTCTTTTGAGTTTGCAGGTTCTCCCGAGTCAAGCTAGGCGGCAAGTGTCTGTTGGGTTACTTGTGGTATAGCTTGAGTCCGCATGCATCGTAGTAGTTTACCCTTCTTTTGCTTATGTATTTCTGGATTTTGTATTCTGAATACACTTATGCTATTTTGGCTGTGATGGCATTGTACATTTGTATATGATCTAGTTTGGTAGCTTGGATACTTGACCCTCCCCCATTTTTGATATATATATATGTGATGATCTTGGGATTTATGTATGTTGGTGAATTGCTTCCGCTACTCTGATTTTAAATTGCGCAGTTCTTGAGGGTCTAGGCCGCCTAGCGAGGGTGTGTGTTTTGTGTGCCTCTCGTTCGCTATGGTTTGATACGGGTGCGAACTCCCCATTTTTTTAATCGTGTTAGACCTTAGTGCGGAGGATGTGGCACCGTTCGCTCCGGGGTGTTACCCCACGTGCCCGTGAGATCATCTCTTCGGCTAGTCACTCGAGACCATCTCCGAATCTCTGAATGGTAGCGTCAACATGTGGGTGTTACCTCGCACAGCTACGACCATGGCCCGATACCGCCCAGCCGATCTGATGTTGAGAGCAACCCCGTGGCCCGGAACTACCCCGTGGGCGTCCCCACGAGTGCAATCAAACAGTAATAGAACAGAATAGCTCGTTAACAAGAATGGTAGATTCTTTTCAAACTAAACGAAAGATTTGATGCAGTACTTATAGGTAAGAAATCATTTGTCTTAAAACTAATAATTATTAAACAACTATTTACATACATAGGTATAACATGAAAGGAATATAAATCGAAATCGTCAAATAAAGGTCTTACGAAGGCTGGTATAATAATATAGATATACGTATTTCAGTTTTAAAGGGTAAAGTTCTCTCACCGTATCGATTTGCAGCTGGTCCTAGTTCTCCTGACAAAAGGACAAACACGACTCTAGGTCAAAATGTGCTAAATCTAAAAATTCCAATATGACCTTAATATTCTGAGTAAAATAAATAAGTTTGAAAACCAGTTAAACAAATGCACGTTACATACACATATGCACTAAGTCAACAAAATTGCAAATCAATCACCTAAATCATAATTTCGGACCTTTCTTATTAAAAAAAAAGGTACAAAGTATTTTATTTTATCCTACAGCATACGGTTATAATGGAAATTTATTTTCTGGTTTACAAGATATAACTTCTTTAAATGTTAGAATGTGCTTGTTGGACAAAATCAATCAAATATTACATACATGACATTCTGCTCTTAAATTTTAGCATAACAAATTGGGTTATCAATTATTATAAGGTACCTAATATGGAATAATTGAGTCCACTTTTATGTTTTAGCATGCCAACAAGAACAGAATATATTCTTTGCTTTTAAATTAAAAATCATCAACCATTTTTAAAGTATAAGGTCACACTACGCACACACTAGTATTATAAAAGCTATGTTCAATAGGAATAGTCTAATTTAGGGCTTAATCAACTAATTACAAACTCTAATTAAATTATAATTAAAGGCTGATCTACCGCAATCGACAATTAATTGATATTCAGATATCAAGAACACATTTAGTACTATTAGATCTAAACCCACTACAATTAATATGTGAAATAAAATAAAAAAAAAACATAATTTCAATGATAAAATTAATTAAACCAAATAATTATTTAAATCTAATATTTGATTGTGATTCATAATATATATATATACATGTACGTGCTTCAAGACTTGTGTGTACAGTCAATTAATGGGCTTGGGTGTACTTGAAATTAAAAATAATGATTATAAGAACATATTCAATGCTGAATCACAACAAAATTAGAAAAGAAGATGAATCACTAAACAATTCATTTGGTAACAATTTTATTGGATAATCATGGAAGAAACCGTACCTTCTTGTTTGTCCCAAACTGAAAGGAAGAGTTAGAATGAATGAAAAGGTAAAGATAGTTGAATTATATTTGTTTTCTCAAGAATGCTGATTCATGCCAAAATTGACGTGGCTCAACATGAAAAATGTTTGTGGTAATTGTTTAATAAAATGGTAGATATATTTATATCTTCAGAACTAAGTAAGAGAATAATATTTTTCTAACCTATATAATAAAATATTAATCATAGTTATGCAGCAAATAGTTGCACATCATACAACTATTCGTGAGCAATTTAATGAATATTGGACTTTTAGGAATTATTAATATTCAGTCTTAAGTTTCGAACATACATATGATTATTTTAAGTTATTAAAATATTTTAATTGAAAGCTTGTTTACTATAATGTGAATATTTTTGTCTATTCAAAATTAGTAATTATAAAATCTAAATTCACATATAAACATTTTTGGCAAATAAATATGTAATTATTTTATAAATATAATTGAATCAAGTAACATTATAAATAAAAAAGTAAATTGCACAGTTAATATGCCAAATAATATGTATGCATGTTATGACGTGATATTTTTCCCAATTTATCTTTATCTTACTTTTTCAGTTATCAGGGTGTCACAAGGCTTTTGTTCACAAGATGTAAATATTTCAGCAAAATCAGAATCACTCAAGTATAGTTCCTTAATATGATCAAATCCCGTGAATTTAGCACTTAAGGTAGAGAGAAGAACGTACCTTCGTGATAAGGCATCAGCAACAACATTATCCTTACATTGCTTGTACCGAATCACATAAGGAAACATCTGTATAAATTCAACCCAGTGAGCATGCCTTCGGTTCAAACTTCCTAGCCCCTTCAAATGTTTTAATGACTCATGATCCGTATGAATGATGAACTCTTTCGACCACAAGTAATGTTGCCGCGTCTCTAAGGCCCTAATTATGGCATAGAGCTCGTTGTCACAAGTAGAGTAGTTCAATGCAGCCCTATTGAGTTTCTCACTAAAGTATGCAATTGGTTTCTTCTTTTGCATGAGCACAACACCTATACCAACACCTGAAGCATATCATTCGATTTCAAAGGCTTTAGAAAAATCCGGTAAAAGTAAAAGAGGAGCTTAACTTAGCTTTGTTTTCAATGTTTGGAATACCATTTCTTGAGCTTCTCCCCACTTGAATCCCACGCTTTTCTTGACGATTTCCGTTAAGGGGGCAGCTATGGTGCTGAAATTGGGCACGAATCTCCTATAGAACCCGGCCAAACCATGAAAACTCCTTACTTCCGTGATGGTCTTGGGTGTAGGCCACTCTTTGATTGCCTTAACCTTTTCTTCGTCTACCTCTATACCACCTGCACTCACAACAAATCCAAGGAACACGACTCTATCCATGAAAAAGCTACACTTCTTAAGATTAGCATATAACTTTTCATACCTTGGTACCTCAAGTACTAACCTCAAATGCTCAATATGTTCATGCAAATTACGGCTAAAGATTAGTATATCATCAAAGTGAACCACTACGAATTTACCAATATAAGCACACAATATATGATTCATCAATCTCATGAAGGTACTAGGTGCATTAGTTAAGCCAAAAGGCATTACTAACCACTCATACAATCCATGCTTAGCTTTAAAAGTTGTTTTCCATTCATCACCTTCTTGCATTCTTATTTGGTGATAGCCACTTTTCAAATCAATTTTAGTGAAGATTGTAGAACCATGCAATTCATCAATCATATCATCAAGGCGAGGTATGGGATAACGATACTTTACCGTGATCTTGTTGACAACCCTACAATCCATGCACATTCGCCAAGTACCATCCTTTTTAGGCACCAAAAGAACCAGAACAACACATGGACTCATTCTCTCACGCACATATCCCTTTGCAAGCAACTCTTCAACTTGTTTTTGAAGCTCTTTCGTCTCTTAAGGGGTGCTTCGGTAAGCTGGTCGGTTTGGGATGGCAGCCCCGGGGATGAGGTCGATTTGGTGTTCTATTCCTCGTATAGGAGGTAAACCGGGTGGTATTTCCTCCGGGAATACATCCTCAAACTCCTGCAAGAGAGAAGAAACAACACTAGACAAGGGAGGGGTTTCATTAGATGAAAGAAATATGTTTTTATACATCATCATCATCACAAGCTTTTCTTTTTCTATCACCCCCTCAATCTCTTTTTCTTTTATAAAGAAACTCACTTTTTTTCTTTCTTTCTTTTCAACTAGTTTCTTTTCTCCCTCTTCTTTTCTGTTACTCTCTTTTTCTTTTTTCTTCTCTTTTTCTTTTTCACGCACTTTTTCGTTTTCTTTTTCACATTCTTTCTCACTATTACAATCACTTTGTTTTGAAGAAGCTGAAATGGATTTCTTAATTTGGCACCGTTCTTCATACACTTGGCTTGGTGGTAAAGGTGCCAAGGTGATGTTTCGCCCATCCTTGGTAAAATTATATCGATTCTTGTAGCCATCATGCACTGTTCGTCTATAAAATTGCCATGGTCTTCCAAGCAATATATGGCCAGCTTGCATTGGTACGACATCGCAAAGAACCTCATCCATGTATTTGCCAATTGAAAAGGAGATAAGAACTTGTTTTGTTACCTTCATTTCACCATGTTCATTCAGCCATTGGAGCTTATAAGGTCTCGGGTGCTTTAAGGTTTTAAGGCCGAGCCTTTCCACCATCCATTTACTAGCCACGTTCATGCAACTCCCGCTGTCAATGATCAGCCCACACACTCGCTCCTTAATATGACACCGTGTGTAAAAGATGTTTTCCCTTTGTTGTTCATCTTTGTCCTCAAGAGCTTGGATGTGAAAAGCTCTTAGAACCACCAAACTTTGCCCCACAACCGCATGCTCAACATCACTTGCCTCATCCGATGTTTCAAGGCCTCCACCATCACCCTCACTTTCGGTTTCAAGTCCTCCATTATCTAACAAGATCACGGCTCTTTTGTTTGGACATTGAGACATTATATGACCTGCTCTTTGACATTTAAAGCATTTAATATCACGATTGCGATGTGTAGAGGTGTTACCTTTCTCAAACGAACCCTTTGTTGTAGGTGGATCCTCCTTTGGTTTTGAAGGCTTTTCGACTGTTTTTGGAGAAGAATTCCACTTTGGTTTAGAGGTATTTGAATCATCACGCTTAACCACAGTCCGTCCTTTCTTAAATTGTCTCTCCACCTTGATAGCCATATGGACCACTTCCTCAAGTTCAACATAGTGATGAAGTTCCACTACATTGGCCATCTCTCGGTTGAGACCACATATGAACCGAGCCATGGTTGCCTCACGATCCTCCTCAATATTTGCTCGAATCATTGCCATCTCCATTTCTTTGTAGTATTCCTCTACCGTTTTGAACCCTTGCCTCAAACTTTGCAACTTAAGGTGTAGGTCCCGATAGTAGTGAGGAGGTACGAACCTCTTCCTCATAACCACCTTCATCTCACCCCATGTTTCAATAGGGTACTCACCACTTCTTGGTCTACTTATCACCACTTGATCCCACCATACAATAGCATAGTCCGTAAAGGATACGGCTACAAGTTTTACCTTTTTCCCTTCCGAATAGTTGTGGCAGTCATAAATTAACTCCACCTTTCGTTCCCATTCAATGTAAGCTTCCGGGTCATTTTGTCCTTTGAAGGAAGGAATAGAAAGCTTGATAGATCCGAGGTTATTGTCAATTACCCCTCTTCCTCTTCGTGGTTGTTGGTATCTTAGACGTCTATGATCTCTCCTTGAAGAGGCATTTGATGCAGCCTCATCCATGTCATCCTCTTCATCATCAAGTCCATCACGAGGATTGATACCAAGATCGGTTGGTCGTCGGTTTGGTCTCCTAGCAGGGAGAGCATTTTGTTGCAATTGAGTCAGCCGTTCATCATTTTGCTCCAATCGATCCCGGATCTCACCAAATTGTACGTTCAACCTATCAAATTGTTGTTGCATTGCACGAAGGACAAAGTTGACGTCCATTGGAGGCTGTTCGTTTCGTTCTTCCGTCATGTTTTAAACCTGCAAGAAGAATCGTTAGTAAAAATTACCTCACAACACTCCCTCACGTGTTTGCCCTCGTTTAAAGTCACTCACGCTCGTGTATCACTCAAGAATATGGCTTTTTCCCTCTTTTGTGCTCACAACTCAAGCCTTTTACCACTCTTTTCTCTCAGTTCTTGAAGAAAGACACAAGAAATTTCAGATCCCTCAACCAAATAATCCCTTAAGATGAATGAATCAATAAGGGTGCGAAAATTGACACCAACGAACAATTTCAACTATAAATGATACAAACAAACGAATCAACGCAACTTATGATTTGAGATTACAAAGAAAATGATTGAAACAATGTTGCTCTCTTTTTTTTTTTTTGCAGCAATATAACAATAATGAAAAGAAATTACACAAAAGATAAATGATATGGATACGTAACCTTGGATGGAAACCTAAGCTCTGACACTAGAATACTAAAGGACACAAGCTATTCCCGCCACTTGCCATGAAGGCTTACAATAGTGGGCTTAAATAAACTAATATGCAGCTAAATAATGATAAAATAAAGGCCCAAATAATACTATAATAGGCTTAGGGCCGAATTACATCATTTCCACACTTTAGACTTTAGGAATTGGACATAAAAACATTGAAGTATTCTGAATTTGGTTCAGCAGCCCATCTTGAAGGTTGGAGTCCAGTTTGAGCAAATTGGTTTAAGAGATTTCCAACTTCCTCTTGGATAATTTTGGCCCGAGCTCTTATAATTGGACCACCATAACTTTGTTCCTTTTGTTTGCTATCTTCTTGAGTTGTGGATCGGTCCAGTTCTTTATTTGGGACAAGATATGGCCGCGGTTCATCATGATTCACATCACTAAGGTTGTCGTTCGTTATTTGTTTTGTCCTTAGGTTCGTTCCGTGGGTGACGAGGAGGTCTCATAGAGGTGTTTGAGTCCGTTTCGTTCGGTTTGGTCGACAAGGTGAGGTTTTCTTTCTTTTAGTTAAGCGACCTACAACCCTACTTGTATTTAAGCCCGCATGTGATATATTTATATTTATATATTTATGTAAATACATGTTTGATTAGTATTTTGTGGGATTTATCCCGTTTGCTATTAAATCATTGAAAAATGCTTTTATATATATACGTAATCTATTTTACGTTTGTTTGATTTCAAAAGGGTTGGTGTGTGTGAACGTTTTGAAATAGCGAGAAATACGACTTTGAATATAAGTCGAAAAATTCTGAAATTTTGAAAATTATGAATTTTGAACTTTGAAATGGGCCCCGGAGGTTTGTACGAAGGAGCCCCGAGACGGTGTCGGGCCGTCGGGTCTACTCCTAAGCATGGCGTCCATATGTTGGAAAGGATGTACCGGAACCCACCAGGAGGTTTGGTCGGGGGATGGAGTCCGAGGGTTGGAAAAGCATTGAGCACTCCCCTCAACCGTTAGATGGTTAGGGGCCCGCGACCCCTTCCATCGCCGGAGAAAAGTTAGGTTTCTGTGATTTGATTTCTTCTGAATATGAACGAAGTAAGGGTGGGTTGAAACTCGTTCTCGCCGAGTTGTTATGATTTTGATTATGAATTTAGATCATGAAACGGGAGTGGACTTCTAATTACTAAAATTGGTTGATTTTGGCCTTCGGCTTTAAAACCTTTTTATTTATATATAATATCACGGGTTAAAATGACTTAGAATGCAAAAACCATGCCCCGGTTCATGAACTCTTTAATTTTCAATATGCTATGCTCATATGTATATGTACACTTAGGAATAAGCACAATATGAGTAAAGTTCAATCTCTTATCAAATCTACCCCGATTCAAAAAACCCAGAACACAAGAAGAGACATCTCTCCCAACCACCGACCAGTAATGTTGGAAAAAGTAAGGGGGGAAACCATTAGGACCGAGGGACTTAAGGGGATACATAGATTTAAGAGCAGCAATTACCTCATGCTCGGAAAAAGGGAGAGAGAGCAACTGTTTCATTCCATCATCCACTTTCCTTGGCAAAATCTTCAACACCTCATCAATATAATATTGCTCGCATTGGTTCGATTTGAATAGAGCACCAAAATATCTTTCGATAATCCTCTGGATATCCTCTTCGGAGCTACGCAATCGACCCCGGTCATACCTCAACGCCTCAGTCTAATTAGTTTTCTTGCGGGATTTCACCTTAGAATGAATGAATTTTGTGCTTTGGTCCCCTTCTTTAAGCCAATCTATCTTAGCTCTTTGTTTCCAAACAATCTCCTCCTGCAGCAAAGTTTCCCGAATCAAGTTCTAATCGATCTTGCCTCCTCCTTGGTTTGTTCTGTGATTACTGATATGTGGATAGTATTCAACCTAGCCTCCAATTTCTCAATATCCACCGGCTTGCTTCTCCTCACTTCGTTTCCCCAGTTAAGAAGTCCAATTTTACAAGACTCAACAATCTGAATAACCATTTCTACCTGAGAAGTTGTAACGCCCCAATTTTTCAGTCGTATAATATGATGTATGTGCTTACCAAATTGCACGAATTAATTGTTCATAAGTGTTTTGTATATTTAATTTTATATTAAATATTAAAATGTTAGTTATTTATATTTTAAGTTTATTAATATTAAAATCAAATTAATTCGTACCACTTTGATTTTTTAAAGTATAATTAATTAGTTCTCTTTAATTATAATTATAATATTAATTAATTATATTAATTATATTTAATTCGTTACACTTTAATCAAAAGCTATAATGGAATTTAATTTATAATTGAAATATTTGAATGTCTAAAGGAATTCTTGAATGTTATACACTTATGTGTTTTGATCGCGTGCCGTTCTTACATGAATTGATTTCGGAATTTGGTGTGATTTTAGCATGTTGTAGATTCATGTGTTATGAACATGTGTACGCACTCATTTCATGTTTTCGATTTTGTTTTGTGACACCCCGACTTTCAGACTGTACAGGTATGACGTATGTGCGCGATTTATATTATTTAAATTCATATTCTTTATTCTTTTAAGTCTTATTTTAAATATTTCTTATGAATTCTATATGATTTTGAATGCTATTTGTTAAGATTTGATTCGTTGGTGCTTAATTTGATTTTGGAATTTCTTGTTGTTTGAATATGTTGGAGAATTACGTGTTATGAACTTTGATTACGCTCGTTATACGTTTTCGAATTTGTTTGTTGAGCTTTTGAATTTGATTGTTCGTTCGGAACCTAAAGAAGGTTAAAACGCTTTTAGCGTACCTTGGGTTCCAATGTGTGTATTTTTGAGCTCGGGAATTCGGATTCGAATTCCGTCACCTCCGTTGAACTCGTTTCGATGATTCGGGTTCGATGGACTAAGCCTCATAACCTTTTAAGCTCATTTGGTAAACCGAAGTCCGACCGGAAACTTACCTCGTTCTTATATGACCACCTTTCGCCTAATTGCAATTTAACCCTTCAATTTTTAACGTTTTCATATGAGGCTTGGCCCCACCTTACACCACAAATCAGCATATCTATCTCTCTCCCTCTCATTATCGGTATAAGCAAGGAAAAAGAGAGAAAGAGCAGAAAATTTGGGAGCTAAACCCTTCAACCCGTCACTATTCACACCAAGGAGTATTTGAGCTCTAAACTCCATTTTCTTCCACCTTCTTCAAGAGGTAAGTTAGTATTTGATATGTACATGAATATATGGTCATTTTGAGCTATTAATTCCATGCTTGGAGCTAGGTTTGATATAGTTATGGAGCATAACATGAGTTATAAGGGTTTGTTGATCTCTTGTGTTTCTTGGACTTAAGCTTTGATTTGAATAGATATATGTGATCTCTTATGCTCCTAACATGATAATATGGTCTTGCTTGTGAATAAGGTTGAGCATGGTGGAAGTTGCCATTGATGAAATTCAAATTCTTGCATAAGAATTCTTGTGATATATAATGATTCTTGAGCTTTTGTGATAGTTGGGAGATTGTAAGATGAATATGAAGTTGTTTGTCATGGTTTGCATGAGTTTTGAGGCTTGGGATGGTTGGTTTTTGTTGCTGCGTGCTTGCCCTGCTCCCTCCCCTGTTTTTTCCCGCAGAAACACTGTTGCTGCTGTTATTTTTTTTCGAAGACGAAGGGCCAACACGGCCGTGTCAGCTTTGTGCATGTTTTGGACACGGCCATGTCAGCCTCTGGACTTGGGGTAATTTATTTTTATAACACCGGACACGGCCGTGTCCATTTTGAACTGAAGCGTAACACGGCCGTGTCAACCCCTTGAATTAAACTTCTGAATTTATTTTAACCGGACACGGCCGTGTCCATTTTGTACTAAAACCCAACACGGCCGTGTCATTTGAAAATATGGCGGCGGCAATTGCTCGTTTTGTTGCTTCGGTGTTTTTCTTTGCGATTTCTTTCTTTGTTTATGACGTGTATGCAATGTTAGCTGGTTATATTATGCGTTATGTGCTTTGTTTTGAACTTATGACTTTATTTTCTATGGATTGCGTGTATAAGAATTGGTAGGAATTAATGGACATACACATTTATTTCAATTGCATTCTTTACATTCATAGGCATAGCCGAGCGTCTATTTGGTTCATAATTGAGTCTAAGACTCGGGTCTTGCTTTCTTTTGTGTTTCAGAGCCTCTTCCGGTTGTGCAAGAGCCCGAAGCTTAGGTGGTTGGTTGCCGTTCGATCCTACCTTTTGTCTCTTTTGCAAGGTGAGGTTAGGAATTATTAGTTAAAATACCCTACGGCCTATAATATGATGAATTTTTCCCTTGAATGCGGATATGGTACATATATCTAGATACGAGTGCTTTAATTATGTTTATGATCTTGTGGAATAACTTTGATCTTTTTGAAACGATATATGTACGAGTATATATAAGCTTGAGTTTTGAATCACTTTTGGTTTATTTTGTTCTGCTGAGCGAGTGTGCCCAGAAAGATGGGATTTTGGTTTGATTTGGTTTGTGGGCCCTAGAGACGTGGGTAAGGACGGCCCTGGGCGACCACGGGGTCGCCGGGTTTACCCCTGTGCATGTTCTCATTTGAGATATTCACGTGCGACCTTGGGAGGTTGGGAAGGCGTGGTATCTTGAGCCTTCGGTGGATAACCGGAGAAGGCATAACGTGGGTTAGCTACCCCGTATGTTTTTGGTATTGTAGGTGCTAGGGTTTGATTCCCGACACACCATGGATGTAAGGGTGGATTTGTGATTTGATATTTATGGTTAGAGGTGTAAGGGATAGTCCGTTCTCGCCGGGCTTTTAGCATACTTTGATTGATAGATTATGAATCGAGATAGATGCTTTTCTTACTATATGTTAATTTTGGGAAACGGTTCGGTGTGCAAAACTCTAGCCTCGATTCATGACTATCACTTTTGTTTTGTGTTGTGCTATATACGTATTTAAGGTGTGGGTGTGTTAAGCCCCTCACTCAATCGAGTTGTGAGACTGACCCTCTCCTTTCCCTTTCAGGTGTGCCGAGCTAGGCGGGGAAGTGCGTCGAGTCGAGTCGTACTTAGCCATTTAGGTCGAGTAGCATTGCATCTCTTTTATTTTTTTTAGCTTCTTGTATGAATTATAACCTTGGCATATGAATTCTTATCTATTTTGGGCTGTGAAGCCATGTATATGATACGTATGATTATGCTTATTTGTTGAGCTCTTTTGGATCCTGTTTTTGGCTTCCGCGTATTTGTTTGGTGTTTGCGTACTCTGGTGTGGTTTAGCCCCGCTTAGCCTAGTGTGTGTGTGTAGGTCACCGTTCGCTTAGACTTGGATTCATGTATGGAAATTCATTTCATATGTGGATTCGGGTTTAAGTGTGGGGGATGTGGTGGCCCACCGCTCCGGGCGTCACATCCTTAAAGTGGTATCAGAGCTCTCGGTTGCTAAACCGGAACTCTTGAGTCGAGTCTGGTGAGTCTAGGTCGTTCGGCTTAGGACAACGTGGTTATATGCATTTATGTGATTATTTGTTTACCTTCTCGTTAATAGTGCACATGAACATGCACTAACCCCCACGCATATGAATTGGAATCTCTTGTTTTGTAGAAATATGCCTCCTCGACGACACCATCGCCGAGATAGATCTCCGGAACATCGTCATCACCGAGATCATTCTCCACAACATGAAAACAACAATCCACCACCCCCACCTCAAATGGATCCCGGAAACTTTAAGGAAAGATTGGCCGTATTTTTGGAGCAAAGGGCTCAGGAAAGGAATAATGTACCTCCGGTCGGGAATCATGGAGGAAATGCTATCACTGCTCTTCTTCGGGAATTTAAAAATCAGAATCCACCAATTTTCGTTGGTGGGAATGATGTGCAAGCCGAGGAGTGGCTAATTCAGACAAATCGAGTATGGCGCCTCATTCCTTGTGACCCGATGGACAAGCTACAGTGCACTCTTAGCATGATACAGGGACAGGCCTACAGTTGGTGGACTAGCACGCAGATTAAGTTGGAAGCTTCCGGGGAAGAGATTACATGGGATATCTTTGAGCAGGAATTCAAGAACAAATACATCCCCAAAGCTACGAGAAACCGAAGGTTGAGAGAATTTATGGATTTGAAACAAGGGAGTATGTCTGTTACTGATTATATCAACGAGTTTGAGAGACTCTCTCGTTATGCCCCTAATATCGCCAATGACGATGAAGCGAAGGCCTCTCAGTTTCTCCAAGGACTACGGGAGGATATGAAAAATGCTTTGGAAGCAGCCAACACGAGCACGTGGGCCAAAGTAGTTGATAAGGCTCTAAGGGTCGAAGAGAGAGTGGTTCTGAGGAGGAGGACTTCACATTCAGGGCAAGGGTCCGGTTCAGGGACTATGAATAAATTTGGAAAGAGGCCAGCCTTTCAAACTTTTCAACAGGCTAAACCTCAGAACAAATCATTCAAACCAGCGGGACCAATTCAAGCCAAGCAACCACTAGCACTTCCGGCACCACCTAAAGTGCAATGTACCTATTGCAAAGGATCCCACCACGTGGACAATTGCTTCAGACTCCATAAAAGGTATTTCCTTTGTGGCGCACCGGATCATATGATGAACACGTGCCCTAAGAAGAAAGACAACCCGAGGCCTGCAATTCCAGCTAGGGCATATGCGTTGGGAGCTGAGGAGGAGCAAGCTGTAGATGTCGACCCAAACGCAGTGATTGAAGGTACTATAAGCATCCATGGCACTACATTACATGCATTGTTCGATCCCTCATTCATTTATTTCCCGAGATATTGCTGCTTCTATGTGCTTGCCTGTTTCTTTATGTGCGCATGACTACGTGGTTAGTTCCCCTCTTGGTGGTAGTTTAGTATCTTGCAGGGTTTTTCGGGGTTGTCCAATTGGCTTTGAAGGCCGAGTCTTTCTGGCAGAATTGATTGAGATGCCTATGCAGAGGTATGATGTTATTTTGGGGATGGATTGGTTGTATGAGTATGGGGCTCAGATGGATTGCAGGGAGAAGAAGGTTTCCTTTGGTTCAGTGGTGTTTAAGGGCGAGAAGGTTAAGTCAAGCCCATTTATTTCTTTCATGGAGGCTAGTAAACTGGTCCGGGACGGAGCAACAGGTTTTGTGGCCTATGTTTTGAATAGACCAAAGGATCAGGCCAAACTTGAAGAGACGGAGGTCGTGCGAGAGTATATCGATGTTTTCCCTGAGACTTTGGGTTCTCTTCCGCCTGATAGGGACATCGAGTTCGTAATTGACCTTTATCCCGGAGCAGAGCCTTTCTCGAAGACTCCCTACAGAATGGCTCCTGCAGAGTTGAAGGAATTGAAGTCGCAGCTTGATGAACTGTTAGCTTGCGGGTACATCCGTCCGAGCACTTCTCCGTGGGGTGCTCCCGTGCTATTTGTAAAGAAGAAGGATGGAACGTTGCGCATGTGTATAGATTACCGTGAGCTGAATCGGATGACCGTGAAGAATAAGTATCCGTTACCTCACATCGAGGAGCTATTTGATATTTTGCAAGGGTCTAAGGTTTATTCTAAGTTGGATTTGAGGCAAGGTTATTACCAGCTGCGGATAAAGGAGGAAGATATCTCTAAGACTGGTTTTAACACTCGCTATGGGCACTTTGAATTCGTTGTTATGCCCTTTGGGTTAACTAATGCTCCAGCCGTGTTCATGGGCATGATGCACCGAGTGTTCAGGCAGTTCCTTGACAAGTTTGTGGTAATTTTTATAGACGACATTTTGGTGTACTCTAAGTCGGCTAAAGAGCATGCTCAGCATCTCCGGATTGTTATGGAAACCCTAAGGGAGCATAAGTTGTACGCCAAGTTTAGTAAATGCGAGTTTTGGATCGACAGGGTTGTATTTTTGGGTCATATCATCTCGGGTAATGGAATTGAAGTGGATCCATCTAAGATTGAATCCGTGCTTCGTTGGGAGAGACCGAGGAATGTATCAGAAATTCGGAGTTTTCTGGGATTGGCCGGTTATTACAGAAGGTTTGTTAAAGATTTTTCTAAGATTGTGGGTCCGTTGACTCAGTTGACTAAGAAAGAAGTGAAGTTTGAGTGGGATGACAAGTGTGAAGCAAGTTTTCAGACTTTGAAAGTGAAATTGACTTCAGCACCAGTTCTCACCCTACCCGAGGGCACCGAGGGTTATGCAGTTTACATGGATACTTCTAAGGAAGGTCTGGGTTGTGTTTTAATGCAGCTTGGTAGAGTGGTAGCTTATGCTTCGAGAAAATTGAAGGGGCATGAGAAGAATTATCCTACCCATGATTTGGAATTAGCTGCTGTTGTGTTCGCTTTGATGAAGTGGCGACACTATCTTTATGGTACTACGTTCGAGGTGTTTACGGATCATCAAAGCCTCAAGTATCTATTTTCTCAGAAGGATCTGAATGTAAGACAGAGGCGCTGGATGGAGTTACTAGAGGATTACGATTGCAAGATTCAGTACCATCCGGTAAAGCGAACGTGGTAGCCGATGCCTTAAGTAGAAAGGCGAGTGTGGTTAATTTAGAAGTAGGTTCTTCAAGTTCGGGTTCAGAGATTCTGGCTTCAGGGACTTGGTTGGCTAACCTCACAATTATACCGGATTTGAAACACCAGTTATTGGAAGCTCAAGTCTTGGACGCCGAGATTCAGAAGTTGATAGCTCGTTCCAGAATTGATCCGAATTCTAAGTTTGGGTTGGATGATTCAGGTTTGTTAAGGTTTGGATCGAGAGTTTGTGTTACAACCGAGCTCAGGAGGTTGATTTTAGAAGAAGCACATCGCTCGGGATACTTGATTCATCCGGGAGGTACTAAGATGTATCGAGACTTGAAAGAGAGGTTCTGGTGGAATGGCATGAAGAGGGACGTCGCGAACTTCGTGAAGCGATGTCTGACATGTCAAAAGGTGAAAGCAGAGCACCAGAAACCGGGAGGAACTCTTCAACCACTTTCTATTCCCGAATGGAAGTGGGAGCAAGTGACAATGGACTTTGTGGCCGGCTTGCCTAGAGTCAAAGGAGGGTTTGATGGAATTTGGGTGGTTATCGACAGGCTGACTAAGTCTGCCCATTTTCTTAAGGTTCGGATGTCTGATAAGGTACCAAGACTAGCAGAGTTGTATGTGCGGGAAATTGTAAGGTTACACGGAATTCCAGTCAGCATAGTTTCAGATCGAGATCCGAGGTTCACTTCGATCTTTTGGCAGAATCTTCAGAGATGTTTGGGTACCAAGCTCAAGTTCAGCACCGCTTCGCATCCTCAGACAGACGGTCAGTCGGAAAGGTTAATTCAGTATCTGGAGGATATGCTTAGGGCATGCGTTTTGGATTTTCAAGACAAGTGGGACGAACATCTGGCCTTGGTTGAGTTTGCGTATAATAACAACTATCAGGGTTCAATTGGAATGGCTCCATATGAGGCACTTTATGGAAGGAAGTGCAGATCCCCTTTATTTTGGGATATTGAGGATTGGAGATGGACTGAAGAGCATAAATTCGAGAGAGCCGAACCTAAGGAAAATATTACTGCTACTATTGAGAAAGTTCATCAAATTAGGCAGAGAATGAAAGCGGCTCAGTCTCGTCAGAAGAGTTATGCTGATAAGAGAAGAAGGCCTTTACAGTTTGAGGTAGGAGATAAGGTCTTTCTAAAAGCATCTCCAAGGAAGGGGTTCACTCGGATTGGCAAAGGTGGGAAACTTTGATTACGCTCGTTATATGTTTTCGAATTTGTTTTTTGAGCTTTTTAATTTGATTGTTCGTTCGGAACCTAAAGAAGGTTAAAACGCTTTTAGCGTACCTTGGGTTCCAATGTGTGTATTTTTGAGCTCGGGAATTCGGATTCGAATTCCGTCACCTCCGTTGAACTCGTTTCGATGATTCGGGTTCGATGGACTAAGCCTCATAACCTTTTAAGCTCATTTGGTAAACCGAAGTCCGACCGGAAACTTACCTCGTTCTTATATGACCACTTTTCGCCTAATTGCAATTTAACCCTTCAGTTTTTAACCTTTTCATATGAGACTTCGCCCCACCTTACACCACAAATCAGCATATCTATCTCTCTCCCTCTCATTATCGGTATAAGCAAGGAAAAAGAGAGAAAAAGCAGCAAATTTGGGAGCTAAACCCTTCAACCCGTCACTATTCACACCAAGGAGTATTTGAGCTCTAAACTCCATTTTCTTCCACCTTCTTCAAGAGGTAAGTTAGTATTTGATATGTACATGAATATATGGTCATTTTGAGCTATTAATTCCATGCTTGGAGCTAGGTTTGATATAGTTATGGAGCATAACATGAGTTATAAGGGTTTGTTCATCTCTTGTGTTTCTTGGACTTAAGCTTTGATTTGAATAGATATATGTGATCTCTTAAGCTCCTAACATGATAATATGGTCTTGCTTGTGAATATGGTTGAGCATGGTGGAAGTTGCCATTGATGAAATTCAAATTCTTGCATAAGAATTCTTGTGATATATAATGATTCTTGAGCTTTTGTGATAGTTGGGAGATTGTAAGATGAATATGAAGTTGTTTGTCATGGTTTGCATGAGTTTTGAGGCTTGGGATGGTTGGTTGTTGTTGCTGCGTGCTTGCCCTGCTCTCTCCCCTGTTTTTTCCCGCAGAAACACTGTTGCTGCTGTTATTTTTTTTCGAAGACGAAGGGCCAACACGGCCGTGTCAGCTTTGTGCATGTTTTGGACACGGCCGTGTCAGCCTCTCGACTTGGGGTAATTTATTTTTATAACACCGGACACGGCCGTGTCCATTTTGAACTGAAACGTAACACGGCCGTGTCAACCCCTCGAATTAAACTTCTGAATTTATTTTAACCGGACACGGCCGTGTCCATTTTGTACTAAAACCCAACACGGCCGTGTCATTTGAAAATATGGCGGCGGCAATTGCTCGTTTTGTTGCTTCGGTGTTTTTCTTTGCGATTTCTTTGTTTGTTTATGACGTGTATGCAATGTTAGCTGGTTATATTATGCGTTATGTGCTTTGTTTTGAACTTATGACTTTATTTTCTATGGATTGCGTGTATAAGAATTGGTAGGAATTAATGGACATACACATTTATTTCAATTGCATTCTTTGCATTCATAGGCATTGCCGAGCGTCTATTTGGTTCATAATTGAGTCTAAGTCTCGGGTCTTGCTTTCTTTTGTGTTTCAGAGCCTCTTCCGGTTGCGCAAGAGCCCGAAGCTTAGGTGGTTGCTTGCCGTTCGATCCTACCTTTTGTCTCTTTTGTAAGGTGAGGTTAGGAATTATTAGTTAAAATACCCTACGGCCTATAATATGATGAAATTTTCCCTTGAATGCGGATATGGTACATATATCTAGATACGAGTGCTTTAATTATGTTTATGATCTTGTGGAATAACTTTGATCTTTTTGAAACGATATATGTACGAGTATATATAAGCTTGAGTTTTGAATCACTTTTGGTTTATTTTGTTCTGCAGAGTGAGTGTGCCCTGAAAGATGGGATTTTGGTTTGATTTGGTTTGTGGGCCCTAGAGACGTGGGTAAGGACGGCCCGGGGCGACCACGGGGTCGCCGGGTTTACCCCTGTGCACGTTCTCATTTGAGATATGCACGTGCGACCTTGGGAGGTTGGGAAGGCGTGGTATCTTGAGCCTTCGGTGGATAACCGGAGAAGGCATAACGTGGGTTAGCTACCCCGTATGTTTTTGGTATTGTAGGTGCTAGGGTTTGATTCCCGACACACCATGGATGTAAGGGTGGATTTGTGATTTGATATTTATGGTTAGAGGTGTAAGGGATAGTCCGTTCTCGCCGGGCTTTTAGCATACTTTGATTGATAGATTATGAATCGAGATAGATGCTTTTCTTACTATATGTTAATTTCGGGAAACGGTTCGGTGTTCAAAACTCTAGCCTCGATTCATGACTATCACTTTTGTTTTGTGCTGTGCTATATACGTATTTAAGGTGTGGGTGTGTTAAGCCCCTCACTCAGTCGAGTTGTGAGACTGACCCTCTCATTTCCCTTTCAGGTGTGCCGAGCTAGGCGGGGAAGTGCGTCGAGTCGAGTCGTACTTAGCCGTTTAGGTCGAGTAGCATTGCATCTCTTTTATTCTTTTTAGCTTCTTGTATGAATTATAACCTTGGCACATGAATTCTTATCTATTTTGGGCTGTGAAGCCATGTATATGATACGTATGATTATGCTTATTTGTTAAGCTCTTTTGGATCCTGTTTTTGGCTTCCGCGTATTTGTTTGGTGTTTGCGTAGTTTGGTGTGGTTTAGCCCCGCTTAGCCTAGTGTGTGTGTGTGTAGGTCACCGTTCGCTTAGACTTGGATTCATGTATGGAAATCCATTTCATATGTGGATTCGCGTTTAAGTGCGGGGGATGTGGTGGCCCACCGCTCCGGGCGTCACATGTTTGGTGTGTTAACGAATTTTATTTTGGAGACGAGACCAAGTCGGAAAACTATGCACACCTTTGGTTCCGGAGGCCGTAACCTGAGCTCGGGAGTCCAGATTCGAATTCCGAAAGAGGAGCCGAACTCATAACAAAGAGAGGAAACCAAGGAACCTAAATTCATATTTTTCTAAGCACATTAGGACCCCCGAATTTTGCCCGTATTATACTTCATCCGCGTATATGACCACCTTTTACCATTTTTCTCATATCTCCTTCAACACTTAAGATTTTTATCCAATTCTTGGCCCCACTTTTTCCTAATACATAACTCTATCACTCCCTCCCCCATTCATTTCGTCCAAGGCAAGAAGAGGAGGAGAAATTGCTGCAATTTGGAGACCTAACTACTATTCCTATCACTATTCACTCTTGCCCAAATTCAAGCTCAAATCTCCATCAACTCTTCTCCAAATTGAAAGGTAAGTTTATGATCTTGTTGTCCATCTTCTTTGCTCTCTTTTAAGTGCTATATTTCTGATTTTCATGGAGTGTTGAGCATGTTATGGAGTTACACATGAAGAGTAAGGGTTTATGAAGAATTTGATGAATTCTTGGGAAATATTCAGGCATCTCTTGATATGAAGTCATTTATGTGATCTAGATAGCTCATATGTTTCATTTTTCAAGTATGAAATTCGTGGAATTGGCTGCCTTCTTGATCTTCATGGATGAAACTGTTTTTTTTAAGCAATTGGGCCTGATTTGCTCCTTTGCCTTTGCTGCGTGTATGTGTGTGTGTTGTTTAGGAATGGTTTTGCTACGTTTTTATATCCCTTTTGTTGCCTTATTTGCTGTAATTGCTACCTTGCTTTGTTCCTTGTTGCTGCTGTAAGTTTTGGAAGAGAAGCAGGGGCGTTCTGCTCCAGTTTTGCGACTGCGCGTAGCAGTCGCGGCCTTGACCGTATGGAGTCCATTTTGGGTCGCGGCTGCGACCCAAATTCTGCCATCTTTCGACTTCTTCTTACTGGAACTATTGCGGATGTGCTGGTAGCGGCCGCGAGCAGTTTCGAACCGAAATTGGTCGCGGCCGTGACCTCTTTTTGGAGCTGTTTCGGACCATTTTGTGGTTGTTGCTGCGTGATGGCTTCTCTTTCGTTTTAACCTTATTTTCTTGGCTTTTCTTGCTTATGAGTGTTTATTTATGTCCCTAAATTATTGTATATCATGTATATATATATATATATATATATGTATGTGTGTGTGTGTGTGTGTGTGTAATAAGTAGTGTGGGTGTGCATGTGATGAGTATATATATTATATATTATGCATGGAGTTTGTGTAATGCGTGCATGGTTTTGTTTCAACTTCTTGCTGCATGCATGGGTGTTATATGTATGTGTAAGTAGGTATATAATTTGCATGCATGTAGTATACGTGGTTATATATATATATATATTAGATATATATATATATATGCATGTTTGAATTTTGTGTAAAGTGTTTAGTTGTTTAATTCTAATATTATGTGTATGGGTGTATATAAATGTGTAATTGTTTATTTTAATATATATGTATGTGTTAATGGATTGATAAATATGGTATATCATGTATTATTTAATCTATTTGAATTATGGAAGTAAATGGATACCATTTCATGTTTCATTAAGAAAATGTGGTGTAATCTCGATATTGTTTATACGCGATATATGACATTAATTGTCTTCTATGCCCTTATACGTGCATACATGCAAGAATGCCTCGTTTATTCAACTCATGTGCTATTCCTTTGTTCCTTTATAACATGCATGAATTGTTAACAAGTCATATGGTGAGCTATAATCGTTAAATGAAATTCATGACTTGAATTGATTTGATTTATGAAATATATGGAACGAATGGATATGAAACCTTTATGCATTGTATCGACTTGAACTATTTAAGTGAATTACTTGACTTCATGACATGTTATCATCTCCTACACATATCTTATCATGTTCATTTCATTGTCGTGAGTCATATGTGCTTCAATATGCTATGCAAGGGAGGGGTTTCATTAGATGAAAGAAATATGTTTTTATACATCATCATCATCACAAGCTTTTCTTTTTCTATCACCCCCTCAATCTCTTTTTCTTTTATAAAGAAACTCACTTTTTTTCTTTCTTTCTTTTCAACTAGTTTCTTTTCTCCCTCTTCTTTTCTGTTACTCTCTTTTTCTTTTTCCTTCTCCTTTTCTTTTTCACGCTCTTTTTCTTTTTCTTTTTCACATTCTTTCTCACTATTAAAATCACTTTGTTTTGAAGAAGCTGAAATGGATTTCTTAATTTGGCACCGTTCTTCATACACTTGGCTTGGTGGTAAAGGTGCCAAGGTGATGTTTCGCCCATCCTTGGTAAAATTATATCGATTCTTGTAGCCATCATGCACTGTTCGTCTATAAAATTGCCATGGTCTTCCAAGCAATATATGGCCAGCTTGCATTGGTACGACATCGCAAAGAACCTCATCCATGTATTTGCCAATTGAAAAGGAGATAAGAACTTGTTTTGTTACCTTCATTTCACCATGTTCATTCAGCCATTGGAGCTTATAAGGTCTCGGGTGCTTTAAGGTTTTAAGGCCGAGCCTTTCCACCATCCATTTACTAGCCACGTTCATGCAACTCCCGCTGTCAATGATCAGCCCACACACTCGCTCCTTAATATGACACCGTGTGAAAAAGATGTTTTCCCTTTGTTGTTCATCTTTGTCCTCAAGAGCTTGGATGTGAAAAGCTCTTAGAACCACCAAACTTTGCCCCACAACCGCATGCTCAACATCACTTGCCTCATCCGATGTTTCAAGGCCTCCACCATCACCCTCACTTTCGGTTTCAAGTCCTCCATTATCTAACAAGATCACGGCTCTTTTGTTTGGACATTGAGACATTATATGACCTGCTCCTTGACATTTAAAGCATTTAATATCACGATTGCGATGTGTAGAGGTGTTACCTTTCTCAAACGAACCCTTTGTTGTAGGTGGATCCTCCTTTGGTTTTGAAGGCTTTTCGACTGTTTTTGGAGAAGAATTCCACTTTGGTTTAGAGGTATTTGAATCATCACGCTTAACCACAGTCCGTCCTTTCTTAAATTGTCTCTCCACCTTGATAGCCATATGGACCACTTCCTCAAGTTCAACATAGTGATGAAGTTCCACTACATTGGCCATCTCTCGGTTGAGACCACATATGAACCGAGCCATGGTTGCCTCACGATCCTCCTCAATATTTGCTCGAATCATTGCCATCTCCATTTCTTTGTAGTATTCCTCTACCGTTTTGAACCCTTGCCTCAAACTTTGCAACTTAAGGTGTAGGTCCCGATAGTAGTGAGGAGGTACGAACCTTTTCCTCATAACCACCTTCATCTCACCCCATGTTTCAATAGGGTACTCACCATTTCTTGGTCTACTTATCACCACTTGATCCCACCATACAATAGCATAGTCCGTAAAGGATACGGCTACAAGTTTTACCTTTTTCCCTTCCGAATAGTTGTGGCAGTCATAAATTAACTCCACCTTTCGTTCCCATTCAATGTAAGCTTCCGGGTCATTTTGTCCTTTGAAGGAAGGAATAGAAAGCTTGATAGATCCGAGGTTATTGTCAATTACCCCTCTTCCTCTTCGTGGTTGTTGGTATCTTAGACGTCTATGATCTCTCCTTGAAGAGGCATTTGATGCAGCCTCATCCATGTCATCCTCTTCATCATCAAGTCCATCACGAGGATTGATACCAAGATCGGCTGGTCGTCGGTTTGGTCTCCTAGCTGGGAGAGCATTTTGTTGCAATTGAGTCAGCCGTTCATCATTTTGCTCCAATCGATCCCGGATCTCACCAAATTGTACGTTCAACCTATCAAATTGTTGTTGCATTGCACGGAGGACAAAGTTGACGTCCATTGGAGGCTGTTCGTTTCGTTCTTCCGTCATGTTTTAAACCTGCAAGAAGAATCGTTAGTAAAAATTACCTCACAACACTCCCTCACGTGTTTGCCCTCGTTTAAAGTCACTCACGCTCGTGTATCACTCAAGAATATGGCTTTTTCCCTCTTTTATGCTCACAACTCAAGCCTTTTACCACTCTTTTCTCTCAGTTCTTGAAGAAAGACACAAGAAATTTCAGATCCCTCAACCAAATAATCCCTTAAGATGAATGAATCAATAAGGGTGCGAAAATTGACACCAACGAACAATTTCAACTATAAATGATACAAACAAACGAATCAACGCAACTTATGATTTGAGATTACAAAGAAAATGATTGAAACAATGTTGCTCTCTTTTTTTTTTTTGCAGCAATATAACAATAATGAAAAGAAATTACACAAAAGATAAATGATATGGATACGTAACCTTGGATGGAAACCTAAGCTCTGACACTAGAATACTAAAGGACACAAGCTATTCCCGCCACTTGCCATGAAGGCTTACAATAGTGGGCTTAAATAAACTAATATGCAGCTAAATAATGATAAAATAAAGGCCCAAATAATACTATAATAGGCTTAGGGCCGAATTACATCATTTCCACACTTTAGACTTTAGGAATTGGACATAAAAACATTGAAGTATTCTGAATTTGGTTCAGCAGCCCATCTTGAAGGTTGGTGTCCAGTTTGAGCAAATTGGTTTAAGAGATTTCCAACTTCCTCTTGGATAATTTTGGCCCGAGCTCTTATAATTGGACCACCATAACTTTGTTCCTTTTGTTTGCTATCTTCTTGAGTTGTGGATCGGTCCAGTTCTTTATTTGGGACAAGATATGGCCGCGGTTCATCATGATTCACATCACTAAGGTTGTCGTTCGTTATTTGTTTTGTCCTTAGGTTCGTTCCATGGGTGACGAGGAGGTCTCATAGAGGTGTTTGAGTCCGTTTCGTTCGATTTGGTCGACAAGGTGAGGTTTTCTTTCTTTTAGTTAAGCGACCTACAACCCTACTTGTATTTAAGCCCGCATGTGATATATTTATATTTATATATTTATGTAAATACATGTTTGATTAGTATTTTGTGGGATTTATCCCGTTTGCTATGAAATCATTGAAAAATGCTTTTATATATATACGTAATCTATTTTACGTTTGTTTGATTTCAAAAGGGTTGGTGTGTGTGAACTTTTTGAAATAGCGAGAAATACGACTTTGAATATAAGTCGAAAAATTTTGAAATTTTGAAAATTATGAATTTTGAACTTTGAAATGGGCCCCGGAGGTTTGTACGAAGGAGCCCCGAGACGGTGTCGGGCCGTCGGGTCTACTCCTAAGCATGGCGTCCATATGTTGGAAAGGATGTACCGGAACCCACCAGGAGGTTTGGTCGGGGGATGGAGTCCGAGGGTTGGAAAAGCATTGAGCACTCCCCTCAACCGTTAGATGGTTAGGGGCCCGCGACCCCTTCCATCGCCGGAGAAAAGGTAGGTTTCTGTGATTTGATTTCTTCTGAATATGAACGAAGTAAGGGTGGGTTGAAACTCGTTCTCGCCGAGTTGTTATGATTTTGATTATGAATTTAGATCATGAAACGGGAGTGGACTTCTAATTACTAAAATTGGTTGATTTTGGCCTTCGGCTTTAAAACCTTTTTATTTATATATAATATCACGGGTTAAAATGACTTAGAATGCAAAAACCATGCCCCGGTTCATGAACTCTTTAATTTTCAATATGCTATGCTCATATGATATGTAATGTCCTTTGGTAATGTTTTGGTGTGCAAAACCTATTCCCGGTTCATAACCTTTATCTTTTATGTGCTTTGCTATCTATAAGTATAGTGTGTGGGTGTGCGTTAGGCCCCTCACTCAGTCGAGACATGACTGACACCTCTCCTTTTCCCACTTTTAGTTTGCAGGTCTTTTGAGCACGAGCTAGGCGGAGAAGTGGGTCGTTCGAGTCTCACTTTTGGGTTTAGGTCGTGCTAGGTGCATTACATTCATTTTGTCTTGTATTTAATGAATTAATCTTGTTATGAATTTTTGTTTTTGAGATATGAATTGTTATGGTTACGTACATTCGATCTTTTGATGTATATGTTAATTCTGGAATTTTTAATATTCCTAGAACTCCTTGTTTCTGCTATTTGTTTTATTTATCGCGCGCTCTGAGTTTGTTTTTAGCTCCGCCTAGCCTAGTGAGTGTGTGGTCTCCCGTTCACTTAGACTTGGGCTCGTGTATGGACTTCCCATTTCATATGCGGGTTCGGGTCTAGGTGCGGGGGATGTGGTGGCCCGCGCTCCGGGTGCTACAGTGAGTAAGTGAGTCCCCGTTCGCCGTGATTCAACTCGTGTATGGACTCTCTATTTCATATGCGGGTCGGGTCTCGGTGCGCGGGATGTGGTGCCTTCCGTTTGGGGCGCTACAGAAGTCCTGAGAGAACCTTGCCAACTTTTGTCACACATCAATCACACAAGAAACAAGTTGGGGAAATCAATTACATCAAGTATCAATCACATAAAAGCAGTTAATAAAACAAGCAATCAAAGCACTTAAGATCATAGGATTATTCGAATGAAAGTTGCATGTATGCATATGCCATGGATGCCTGATGTACCGTTCACCATTGTTCAGGAATCTTCCATCGTAGTGCTCCGATTCAATCACCTAATTTGCTCTTGGAGATTCCTCTACCGTTTGTGCCATGTATTGAAATCCCCTGTATGTTCATTACTTCAACGACCACTCAGTCTCCCTTCCATAATCTTTTCCTTTATCCTTTCTAAACAATGCGGTCCAAAATTTCTGATATTGAGTTTGTGCTTGAACTTAACCCAATTAATTCATCCTTCTCCACCAATTATACTCAACCTCCTCAGACACTTGAGGTAATCTTTAGTAGCTCAAATTCCATACTCCAATCCCAATAACATCCACGGTTAATCTTGAAAAACGACAGATGAGATGGTAACCCATCATTTTATGTTATGTATTTTCCTTCTAGGTATTCCTGTTCCAACGCTAGGTTGAATTAACTCTCATTTTCGACACTTGAATCGATTCTAACTTCGTCTATCTATTACCCTGTCTTATAATTTCAAATCCCAAGCATTCGTTGAATTCGTATCTTCACCCTTCTAAGCATTTATCTCTTCAAATATTATTCTCAAATCTTCATTCACTTCGATCTTGAAATTCCCTTGAACGCTAAACCTTCCATTTCATCTCTTGCCACTGGCGTAGAATCTAGTTACTTGTTGACTCTTGCATTTCCATGGTTCTCACTAGGAGTGATCCATTCGAGCACAACCACGAATTTAAGTTATTTCCCGGTCAAGCTCTCCCCCTTAAGAATTCCTATCCCTAACCGTTGAACTCGTTACATTGCTTCTTGAATTGAGGATTCTCACTTCTTTAACTAGCTTCCTTGGTGTAAATGGTCCTCGCTATTAAACGTGTTTGGTGACCTTACTCACATTCACTTTGAAGTGTTTGGTAGGGATGACAACCTACTTCCTTCATTCCAAGCTCCAGTTGTACTTCGCAGGCCTCCTTATTTTCCTTTCCCTTTCATTCCATGTACCTTGCAATCCAACATTTTTCTTGTCTTGATCCGAGTAAGACCCCGTCGGAGTAACACTTGATGAACGAAGTGGGAGAAATTTCCTACCAAGTAAACACTAAATAATGCATGTTGGATTAAGATGCCAATGCACGCACACTTATAAGTAAAGGAGATTAAATAACTTAATACGACGCATGATGCACGTGCCATGAATGCAATACACCTGTCACCGTGGTGGTAAGCTTTAGCTCTGCAACGTATTCCTTATTCCTCTAATTACGAACTTGCTTTGACTTGTTGATCATCACTTATTTTCCCACGGTCTTCAAGATTTCTATGAAGGTTCATGCATCAGCTTGTATATCTCCATGGTCCGAGATCACGACCTCTTGAACCCAAATTCTTCTACGTCCATGGATTTAATGTCTTGACTTTTCATAATAACCGGTCTTCCACTCGTTATCCCGAAACTTTCTCCAAGTGTCACCTCTAATGAAGTCCCCTTGATTTCTATTATGAATTCGAATCGATAGTAGAATTTATCGTTTACTTGCTTACACTTGAGCACATAATTTCCCTCCAATAGCTCTTTGCCTTTCTTTATCGTTTCCATTTGTTGCTCCATATCTCCCAATTCGACCTCACAACACGGTAATTCAGCTTGGATCGCGTTGATTGATTTTCTAAAACTCTGTTCAATCCAACCTCTTCCTCACCCGGGATCCAAAGTATCTCTAGTGCTTCTTATTTTCTTTCCTCCCGAACTTAACTTCTAATAGTCTAATTTATTGGAAGTCTTTATTTGCCGAGTTGTATCGTCCACCATTCAATGATCCTGATATGTTCTAAATTTCCTACTCTGAACTTGAATTCAAATAACTTGATTGATCGGCTACCACTAAACTTGGGAATTTCTCCATAAATCAATCTTCTCCCTTGACTTTAAACTTAGGAGTGGACAAATCACGGCCTTCAATCTGAGTAAAGCAACTACCAAGAGAAATCTCTTCAGCGATCTGAACCCCTAACTAAAGTGCCTTCAAATTCCTTCACTCCAACCTCGAGTTAGATAATCCCATGGAGTCCGATTAAAATCCTCTTTTGTTGTAGATGTGTAAGTGCTGATCTTTTAAGCTATAACCCCACACAATCGGTCCCGATTTCACCAAGTGTCCGTCTACTATGGTAAAATTTACAAAGTCCCAAATTCGAATCCCCTATCCCGGGCTCCTTCACTCAAACCTTAGCCCCAAATTAGTAAAGGCCATGAATCTCGAATCCTTGAATATAACCTCCCGGTGCATTTCTCACTTCATTCGGTTTAAATGTAAAACCCGTGGTACTTATCACAGTCGTAGAAATTGGCCGTGGTTTGATATTATCTTCATAACCTGTAAATCATAACTTATTCCAAGAATATATGCATGCAATTAGTACATGCTCATGTCACATTTTCAACATGAAAAGTATGGATTCGATGCAAGAGTGCAACATATAGTTCGATAAGATTCAAAACAAATGCATTTTCATGCTCAGGAACAATGCAATGCACACGTTGTCAGGTAGTTCCTAAGCCGTACGACCTAGACTCGACAGGACACGACACTAGAACTCCGGTTTTGCAACATGGAGCTCTGATACTACCTTAGGATGTGACACCCTAGACGGAGGGCCCCACATCCCCCGCACTATGAGCCCCGTCCACCCATGAAATGGAAAGTCCATACATAAACTAAGCTCATAGTGAACGGAGACAGAAATAAAAAAAAAACAACCCTGTGCTAGGCGGGACTAGACCCTACCAACAAATCAACAGGAACAGAGCAGCAGGAATAAGGCAGTCATGTATTCACAACCAATATGTAAAACAATACAAGCAGGAAAGTAAAACGGGTTCAACTTTAGAAAATAAAACCTGTCCTAACCTGTCCCGAATTCAATATAATGTAATACATACAAACGGGTTCAACTGGGGCCCTAGAATCCTGTCCCGAGTTAAAGAAAGCAGTAAAGATATAATATGGCCTACATGGCCTAATTCAATACAGGAAATGAAACAACACTAAGATGTCGTGCAGGCAGGACCAAGACTCGACCAAAAGACCTCAAAAGATTCCCGCCTAACGACCACTTAACCTGTAAGACAAGACTAAAAACAACGAGAGGGAGGGGCCAGCCAACTGACTGAGTGAAGGGGTTAACACACACACATATATATATAAACAGGCAATCAGGCAGACATAGTTCCACTGTACGTTATTAAAACAGGAAACAGGAATAAGAGTTAGAAGTAAATTAATACGTACGGGTGGAATTATGTTCAAGCATGCAGGTCAGGTAAATAGGATATAATATGTATGTGTCGATATCCGTACGCCCCTGTTGATGCCCACTTTACCTTTATGATCCACGAGCTCCGGTCCTGAACAGGGACTGAGACATACCAGAGGTTACGGATATCTATGTTTAATATTTTAGGGGACCCGGCGAGAACGGGTATTTATTCCATCCTGGACTCCACGTTTTCACTTATTACATGAACAGGAACAGGAGCAATTAAACAGTCAGGACTCAGGATTGTATAATTATCAATACAGGAAAACAAGTACAATTAAACCTCCTTCTCCAGTGATGGTTCGGGTAGCTAGCCCTAGCCATCCAGGCAGGAATGATCTGTAGGTTCATGACTCCCCAGATCTGGAGCTCCTTCTTCCACCAAACCTCCTGGTGGATATCAGGATAGTCCAACAGGATGGGACCTGCGCAAGAGTTCACCGTCGGCCTGATGCCTCCCCGGTTCCCTCAATACACAAGCCCCTGGGCCCCAGGAACAGGAACAGGAACCACTCCGGCTAGTCCAGCGCTAGAAGAGCCGGGGGCACAGGCAAGATCTCGCAAAACAGGCTCAGGGTAACACATTCAGGATTTATAAAACATTTCCGGTACATAGCCGATATAAAAGATATGGATAATTTGAATATTAAATCCATTTGGCTTAATTACAGCATGCAAGGTTATAGGTCATTTATAAAGAAAAACCCTCACCTCCAAGTGCAAGAAAGAAGCAGAAGAAGGACCACGAAACCGGAAGGTCTCCACCAAGGAGATCATTGAATAAGACAGAAGATACAGTGTACTTGTGAGACACGACTCAAAATGGAACCAAGTAGGACGCACGGCAAGAATGTTTATGAAATGATAAAACTTGTCATGACGTGTTTCAATATGAAATAAAGCATAAGAATTTCATGGAATGGTGTGATCGTGTTCATATGTTCAATTACTCAGACGAATTCAATTCATATACAAAGCACGAGTTCATACAATCAAGTTTAGGCAAGTAAAGACCAATGAGTGTCACATAAGAGCATAAATACCAACTAAGTAAGCATATAATTCATATAAGTCACATACGGGAGCCAAAGGGGTGAAAGGAATGCAAGAAGAACGGTTTTGGCGAAGTTTAGGAAAAGCTGACAGTTGTCGGGGATGCACAAGCTGTAGGAAAATGGAAATATCTTGAGTTCTATAAATTGGAATTGGGTTTTGTTTCTTGGGAATGAAACTAGACACATATACCTTTAAAATGATATATGGCACGAAATTTGGTTCAAAGCGAGGAGAAAATGGCGTAAGTTTAAACTTGGATGAAAGCAGATTTCGGGCGAAGTGGCGACACCAAAAATAATTGATTATATCTCACAAATGGGAGAAGATATTGAGATGATTCCAATTGGAGGTTGTATTAGACTTCAAGAGGTTTCCAACGGTTCAAAAATCAGGTCAATCGGAGTTCAGACGAGGGAGTAACCGGCCGCCGGGGAGAGCAGGCGCAGAAAACCTTCTGTAACACACTACCCGCCCGGGTACTTTTGTGGGCAAAACTACCCGGCCGGGTAGTCCTCCAGAACAGCCAAAAAAGCAGAAAAACAGGGGAAACTCACGGGAGAAGAAAACCAAACCCCCAAACCCCTCAAAACTCAACCACAAGCACCCAAAACACCAAACAACAAGTATATAACTCAAATACAACATTAGGTCACAAAGAAAACCAATACCAAGCTTTGATTCATCAAATTATGCATCAAGAAACCCCAAAATGCCAAGTGATCAAATATGGTCCAAGTTTCATGTATCTAAAGATATATAAGCATGTATCAACTCAAAATCATCATATATAACTCATACTAATCCAAGAACTAAGCAAGAATCAAAAGCCCTAACAAAAACTCCAAAAACCTCATCAACCAAACTCAAAGCTAGAACTCACCTCAAGAGGAAAAGGAATGGAGGAAGGAAAGGGATGGTTTAAAGCTTGAAATCCTTGCTCAAAGTTGGTTAGAAATCTTGTTGCTTCCTTGCTTGATGATCAACGAAATGGAGAAGGGAAGAAAAGGAAGGGTTTGGCTTGGTTCTTGTGGAAGAAATGAAGAACAAGAGTTGTGTGTGTAGTTGAGTGTTTGGATCGGTATTAGTGGGTGCAAGAAAGGGAAAAATTGCAAAAAGGTCCTCCAAGAATCAAATGCATGCACTCAAGTCCACAATCATATGAATGTTACAAATTAATCCATATCACATTAGCAATTAGGCCCAAAAAGGTTAACAATAAATTCATTTAAGGACAATTAGGCATAATTCTTGCAATTGAAATTTATTTAAACACTTAATCATGCTCGGGGAAACAAATATACAATTCACGTAATAAACTTCACAAAGACTAGAAAATTTATATCATATAATTGCAGGTATTCAAGTCAAGAGAATTAAAATAACGCAATTAGGTAGAAAAAGGAATCAAGTAAATCCTGAATCTAAAACTCACACACGTGGCGCGCGTACATGTACGGCCGAGAAATCGGGGTGTCACAGTCACCGGAGCATATGTTAGATCAATGCCCACGCAAGAGGCCGGATTATGTGCCGGGAGGAAATCCGAGACCCGCGATTCAAGCTCAGGCGTACGCTTTGGGTGGAGAAAGGGAAAGAGCGACAGAAGTTGATCGAAATGCCGCAGTGGGAGGTACACATGCATACATGGCATAACATCACATGCATTGGTCAATCCCGAGGCCATTTATGCATTTATTTTCGGGATGCATCGTTGTGATTATTGTTGTTGAGTGTTGTTTTCACTCTCTTGTATGCCCTTTACTTGCGCATGACTTTGTTGTGAGTTCTTTTGAGAGTTCTTGGTGAGAAGTTCTTTGACGGGAGTGTTCGGTAAGCTTGAGGGTCGAGTTCTCCTTGTCAACTTGTTAGAGCCATCGAGAAGAGGTAAGATTTGAAGTGCAAGATGAAAGAAGGCAAGAGGTCGAAAATCGAAGAGTCAACTTGTGAGATCGATGAGAAGTTGTATCCGGAGTGGTTCGAGGTCCCAAGCCGGACCTGAGGACAGGTCCTTTTTAAGGGGGAGAGTTTGTGACACCCCGCTCGTTCGCACGTACAGGTTTGTACCACGTGTGAGTTTATTTTCCGTAATTGTTTTTAACTTTATTTTTATTTGATGCATTCATATTTATTTCTAATTGTTCTTATATGAATTATTTGAAATAATATGAAATATGTGATTTAAATGTCAAGAATATGCCCGAATTTAGATTATGATGTGAATTCTTGTAAATTATGAATTTATGATATGTGAATTTTATTCCCGAGCATGCTAATTTCGTGAATTATGTGAAATACGTGATTTAAGGATGTAATTGTATGATTTTAAAATTACTGGACGTAATTGAAAATTCGAATTTGGACCTATTTGCAACTTTTTGAAAGTTTTGGACTCATTTGAAAAATGAGTCATTTTAGTACATGTGTTCACGTTTTAATTTATATCTTGAGCTACGGCACTCAGATTCTAGCCCCTTCTTCGGCGTTCAACTCCTTTCGACGACCCGGACGCAATGGAACAGGTTTCGTAATTTTTCGATGTCGTTTTGACCCCCGACGAAGCAGATTTCAGCCATACGTACAATAAAACAACCCTATGGCCTATGTTGGAGCTATTAAGCGTAATCCTCATCATTTCCTTGACTTAATTATATCCTAAACCATCCCCTTTCTCTTCCCATACCTGCTGATCAGTTTCCAAGACAAAGAAAAAGGGGAAAAACATGAAGGAAGAGAAAGAAAGAAGAAAGAAAGGGAAGTCTCCATTTTTTTCCATTCATTGAGACCAAACCATCCGATCCTTTGATTGTTCTTCAAGATCAAGGTATGAATCTTACTCTCCATGTTCTTGTGATTATTTTGCCCTACTTGAATAATTTGATCTCACGTGCATGATTTTCGTATTTAATTTCATGCTCTTTAAATGTCTTCTTTTAATTGCTTATGACTTATATGCTATGTGAATATGTCATATTATATGTTAAATGTTTTAAATTAATTTTATGGATTCATTTTATATGAATTTTACTTGATATGAATTTGAACGTTTTAAATGGTACCTTTCTTTATTCCTTTGACACTAAGTGGTTTCTTTTGCTTCTAAGCTTATCCTATGATATTGATTAATGAATAAGCAATGTGTTATGATATCGTTATGAAATTTATGCTATGATATTGAGAAGGGAAAAACATGAAATGTAATTTGTTAACGTTTAAGTGTTCATTTGATATTTTCTTGCATTCATAGCATCCATTTGCATCGCCGTGTGTCTAAGTGGTACATGTTTGAGTCTAAGTCTTTAGTATTGCGTTTGTTTGTCTCAGGGGTGCTTCCGGGAGGAGTCGTGCCCGGAGTTTAAGTTGTTTGGGATCGTTTTCTCGCACCACACTACACTTTTGTTCAAAGGTGAGGTTTAGGTTCTTTTCTTTTTAGTTAAGCGACCTAAGACCCTTAAATGTTCGTTTTCTAACCCGCATGCAACTATATATTATATATATAGTTAAATATGTGTAATGTACAATATGTTTATGATCTTGTTATCAAGTTTTGACTTTCGAAAGGGCTATATCTATGAGCATATATAAGCTTATGTTTTAATGAGTGTTTAATGTTTATAGAAGTGTAATGCTAATGTTCGTCATGTTAATGATTTGTAATGAGCGAGAATGCAATGCAATGAAAGGTAAGGTAAGGTAAGGTAATGTAATGGTAATGTTGGGCCCGAAGATGTGGGTAAGGGGGATCCGGGACGACCATGGGGTCGCCGGTTATGACCTCTGTGCACGTTCTCCATCCAAGGTACTACGTACGACCCTAGGGAGGTTGGGGAAGTCGCAGTGCTCTTGATGCCTTCGGAATGAACCGGGGAGGACTCGTGTGGGCTAGCTACCCCTCGAGGAATGTATAATGTAATGGCACTCGTGTGGGTTAATCACCCCTCGAGGAATGTATAATGTAATGGATGGCTAGGGTCGGCCGGCCCTTCCATCACCGAAGGGGAGGATTGAATGTGATTTCTGTTTTATGTAATGTAATGTAATAAGGAGCCCAGGATGGGATTTCTGCTCGTACTCACCAAACTTAATGAAATGGTTGGATTATGAAACGGGAATAGAGACTTTATGTTAATGTATTTGTTAAGGAATATGTAATGTCCTTTGCTAATGTTTTGGTGTGCAAAACCTATTCCCGGTTCATAACCTTTATCTTTTACGTGCTTTGCTATCTATAAGTATAGTGTGTGGGTGTGCGTTAGCCCCCTCGCTCAGTGGAGATATGACTGACACCTCTATTTTTCCCACTTTTAGTTTGCAGGTCTTTTGAGCATGAGCTAGGCGGAGAAGTGGGTCGTTCGAGTCTCACTTTTGGGTTTAGGTGTGTGCTAGGTGCATTACATTCATTTTGTCTTGTATTTAATGAATTAATCTTGTTATGAATTTTTGTTTTTAAGATATGAATTGTTATGGTTACGTACATTCGATCGTTTGATGTATATGTTAATTCTGGAATTTTTAATATTCCTAGAACTCCTTGTTTCCGCTATTTGTTTTACTTATCGCTCGCTCTGAGTTTGTTTTTAGCTCCGCCTAGCCTAGTGAGTGTGTGGTCTCCCGTTCTCTTAGACTTGGGCTCGTGTATGGACTTCCCATTTCATATGCGGGTTCGGGTCTAGGTGCGGGGGATGTGGTGGCCCGCGCTCCGGGTGCTACAGTGAGTAAGTGAGTCCCCGTTCGCCGTGATTCGACTCGTGTATGGACTCTCTATTTCATATGCGGGTCGGGTCTCGGTGCGCGGGATGTGGTACCTTCCGTTTGGGGCGCTACAGAAGTCCCTAGAGAACCTTGCCAACTTTTGTCAATCACACGCTTGCAATCATCCTTTCTAACCCAAACTGCTTCGAATCTAAAGGGCCTATTCTTCCTCCTTCGTCTCCCTTTTTGTCCATCCAGTACCGTGAGAATCAGTAGGTGATCGTTGTATGAAGCTTCTACGTGAACCACCTTCACCCTCGGGAAAATCAAGTACCACGAATCAGAGGCCACAGACCAATCGAGACGGGGGAGCAAGGTTTTGGGGATTCTCTATTTCTGAGCCAAGTGAACTTGTATCCAGAGAAACCCAAATCAGTGAGATTAGTGTCAACCAGCGCACAACTAAAAGCCTCCATTTGTGAAAATAATCGGTCATTCCCTCCCTCCTTCTCATCATTATTCAATATTTCGTTGAAATCACCGCTAATAAGCCAAGGTTTATACGACTGAGTACTTAACCGACGTAAAAGAACCCACGTAATATGTCTAAGATGTCGTTCTGGGGCTCCGTAGAAGCACGTAAACCTTCATTCTCCCTTGTTACCCAAATCCTGGACCAAAGCGTTAATGTGATTTTTAGATAAAGATTGGAGGAACACAGTGATATCCTTCGTCCACAATAAAGCAAGTCCTCCACCCTTGCCAACTGACTCGACGCACACACCATTCAAGTTCAGTAACATCTTTAATCCTTCAATCCTATTCTGCTTGCATCTGTTTTCAGAAAGAAAGATGATCGAGGGGTTATGAACTCGAATCAGAGTCCGAAGATTCTGAACTTGCCAAGGACCCCTGAGCCCTGGCAGTTCCAACTTAGGCAACTCATTGTTCTCGGCGGGGGTGCTGGGCAACCTCCACCGTTAGATTAGTAATGTTCGACAAAACTGGGTTCATCATGGTTAGGGGGGTTCTGGTTTCGTGAAGGAAGTATGGGGAACAAGTTGTTTTTGTGGTCTCTATTTGGGGTCGATTTGCTCTGAAATTTTCTGGTTTTGGCAGCATATTTAGGTTGGTCTGTTGTGATGCTGATTGATAATGGGACATTGATAAGCTGGTCATCCATGTAAGGGGAGGATTGAATGGGGATTATGGATTGAGTGGAGCTCTGACTAGTAGGATCAGGGGAAATCTAGGCCGAAGTTTTTTTATTTTGTTTGACAGGGCTGATATTCATATCTTCTTCTCTCGGTCAAAGAGAACCCGAGAGAGAGGTTGTGGGTTTAGTATTAAGGGATAGGAGGGGATGTATAGGGTGTTAGGAATAGTTCCCTTAAAGTAGCTTTTGGATTTACTATTTCCTTGTAACATCACAAACAATCTTTGAATAATAAACAAGATGATTTTGTTCATAAGAATTCACTTCTTTATGTGCTTATTTATGTCTGTTTGGGTTGATTGTGTTTTTGCATGTATTGAACTCCTCTAATCCGATGAGGCCGTTAAGAACTTTGTTGTTATGGGAACGACATATGAAATAAGTTCTTAACTCCATAGGCGAGTATTAGAAACTTCTCCAAGTCGAGAGTCCGACAGACAGTGGGAGTGTCGACCTTGACTCTGTTGAGACTTGCTTATGTGGTTATGTCCTTTTGAAGGATCACTCAGTTTCATGGAGTGATATGTTCATACGATGATACGTTCATAATACATGAGGGTGATTGTTACTAGAACTTCATCACTGAGATATCCCGCGTGAGAACATTCCTAAATGGGAAAGGAAGTCTCCTAGAAACTTCCAGATTAGGAAATATCTCACAGGTCAATAACGTGATTCATTAATCCTTGGACTTGAGATTCTGTGATGTCTCATATGAGCTAACTTTGTAATCTTTGATATAGTCTCAAAAGGGTGTCGCCATATAGACACCTGAACCACGGCTTATGTTGGGATTACACAAGTGACATATGTAGAATTAGTAGAATCAACAAAGGACCTATACTTGTTGCAAGAACAAGAATGATCTCTTACTGATTGGGTTGTTCGTAGTCCATTAAACTTAAACCCTTGGCCAAGGTGGATAAAAGATCAAGACATCAAGAAAATGGGGTTTTCTTGGATTTAGGTCTAAATGGATATGAAACGAACTTAACTTTAAAGATCAAGATTATTTAGGCTCTGAGAATATTCCCATGCCTTAGTTCTTGATTGAGAGATGGAGTTGTAGGAGGATCGTATTTCACTATATGTTATTGACTGAAAGGTTCTTTGATTCATTTGGTTATTCGGCTAGGGGTCACACATCGCGATTACAATAGTGTGATCATTGAAGTGATTAATTAATTAGTGAATTAATTAATTACTGTCAATGCTAATCGAACGTATGACACGGCCGTTACGATAGTGTGATCAATGAAGCGATTACGATAGTGTGATCATTGAAGCGTTATTTTTTTTCCAAGGCGAACATACGACACGGCCGTGTCAGGATATAACTAGAAATGGACACGGCTGTGTCAAGCTCTCGACTTTGGGTCCTGATTTTAATTAAATCGGACACGGACGTGTCCGATTCCTATACGTTTTGGACATGGCCGTGTCCACTTAGTAGGTGACGGCTGGGAGGAGTTTCTTTCGTCGTTTCGTTACTTCTTGTTGATCTTTCTTGCCTCATTTATGATGTGTACGCATGATTAACTTGTTATATTATGTGTTAAGCCTTACGTTATGAATTTTTGACTTGATTTACGTCCTCGTTTATCATATATGTTCTTATGTGCATTGTATGCTCGTAAATGGCATAAATGTGGAGTCATTTCATATCATTTGCATCATAAGAATACATATGCATGTACCGAGCGTCAATGTGGTTCATATTGAGTCTTAGAGAGTTCCTTGTTGTTTGTCTTGTTCAGAGGATCTTCCTGTTGAGGACGAGCTTGCTCCTTAGGTGTCCGGTTTCCCCTTTTGTCTCCACTACGCGCGTTGACAAGGTGAGGTTTTTGTTCTCTTAGCTATTCGACCTATGACCCTATTTGGTTTGAAGCCTCGCATGCGAATACGTATAATATATGGTAAATATGTGTATGATACATATGTTGCGGGATTGTCCCATTTGTTATAAGAGTTGGAAAACGCATTGTACAAATATATAAGCTATTTTGCCTTTGTTTGAAAAGTTTAGCTTTGTGCAAGTGTGTGTGTGTAAGCGAGATGTGGCTTTGAAAGATAAGCTTTGCGTTATGTATGTGTGATTTTCGTGATCTGGTTAGGCCCCGGAGTGTGGTATGGTAATCTCGGGACGGCCGAGGGGTCGTCGAGCTCTTCCATCAACACCTCCATTTGAGAGTCTCACCCCAACCTTGGGAGGATCGAGGAAGGGTGTTTCTCTTGAGCTAGCGGAGGCAACCATCGAAGGTTTCAAGGTCGTGATTAAACCTTGTCTCGTCTGTGTATTTGGATAGTTAGGGCCGATCAACCCTTCTATCAACCGGTGTTGGGGATGGATTATGATTTGTTTTTCTTTGTTAAGTTCTTCGTGTGTGTGGAATTTGGGAAGTGTGACTCGTACTCGCCGAGTTGGTTTAGTTTTGTATGATTTATGGAAGGAGAGTGGATTCTTAATTACCTAAAACTTGGGATTTGGCTTTTGGCCTTTTTACCTTTTCTTTACCCTTATGTATACCTATATCACGGGGAAACCTTTGGCTTGCAAAAACTACTCTCGGTCCACGAATCCTTTCGTTTTTCTTAATTGCTTTGCTCTATATATATATCGGGTGCGTGAGTTAGCCCCCTCACTAGTCTCTAGGAATAAGCCTCGTTGTTGTTTTCCCTTTTTCCTTTTCTTTTGAGTTTGCAGGTTCTCCCGAGTCAAGCTAGGCGGCAAGTGTCTGTTGGGTTACTTGTGGTATAGCTTGAGTCCGCATGCATCGTAGTAGTTTACCCTTCTTTTGCTTATGTATTTCTGGATTTTGTATTCTGAATACACTTATGCTATTTTAGCTGTGATGGCATTGTACATTTGTATATGATCTAGCTTGGTAGCTTGGATACTTGACCCTCCCCCATTTTTGATATGTATATATGTGATGATCTTGGGATTTATGTATGTTGGTGAATTGCTTCCGCTACTCTGATTTTAAATTGCACAGTTCTTGAGGGTCTAGGTCGCCTAGCGAGGGTGTGTGTTTTGTGTGTCTCCAGTTCGCTATGGTTTGATACGGGTACGAACTCCCCATTTTGTTACTCGTGTTAGACCTTAGTGCGGGGGATGTGGCACCCTTCGCTCCGGGGTGTTACACCACGTGCCCGTGAGATCATCTCTTCGGCTAGTCACTCGAGACCATCTCCGAATCTCCGAATTGTAGCGTCAACATGTGGGCGTTACCTCGTACAGCTACGACCGCGGCCCGATACCGCCCAGCCGATCTGATGTTGAGAGTAACCCCGTGGCCCGGAACTACCCCGTGGGCGTCCCCACGAGTGCAATCAAACAGTAATAGAATAGAATAGCTCGTTAACAAGAATGGTAGATTCTTTTCAAACTAAATGAAGGATTTGATGCAGTACTTATAGGTAAGAAATCATTTGTCTTAAAACTAATAATTATTAAACAACTATTTGCATACATAGGTATAACATCAAAGTAATAGAAATCGAAATCGTCAAATAAAGGTCTTACGAAGGCTGGTATAATAATATAGATATACGTATTTCAGTTTTAAAGGGTAAAGTTCTCTCACCGTATCGATTTGCAGCTGGTCCTAGTTCTCCTGACAAAAGGACAAACACGACTCTAGGTCAAAATGTGCTAAATCTAAAAATTCCAATATGACCTTAATACTCTGAGTAAAATAAATAAGTTTGAAAACCAGTTAAACAAATGCACGTTACATACACATATGCACTAAGTCAACAAAATCGCAAAACAATCACCTAAATCATAATTTCGGACCTTTCTGATTTAAAAAAAAAGGTACAAAGTATTTTATTTTATCCTACACCATACAGTTATAATGGAAATTTATTTTCTAGTTTACAAGATATAACTTCTTTAAATGTTAGAATGTGCTTGTTGGACAAAATCAATCAAATATTACATACATGACATTCTGCTCTTAAATTTTAGCATAACAAATTGGGTTATCAATTATTATAAGGTACCTAATATGGAATAATTGAGTCCACTTTTATGTTTTAGCATGCCAACAAGAACATAATATATTCTTTGCTTTTAAATTAAAAATCATCAACCATTTTTAAAATATAAGGTCACACTACGCACACACTAGTATTATAAAAGCTATATTCAATGGGAATAGTCTAATTTAGGGCTTAATCAACTAATTACAAACTCTAATTAAATTATAATTAAAGGCTGATCTACCGCAATCAACAATTAGTTGAAATTCAGATATCAAGAACACATTTAGTAATATTAGATCTAAACCCACTACAATTAATATGTGAAATAAAATTAAAAAAAAAAACATAATTTCACTGATAAAATTAATTAAACCAAATAATTATTTAAATCTAATATTTGATTGTGATTCATAATATATATATATATATATATATATATATATATATATATATATATATATATATATACATGTACGTGCTTCAAGACTTGTGTGTACAGTCAATTAATGGGCTTGGGTGTACTTGAAATTAAAAATAATGATTATAATTAAGAACATATTCATTGCTGAATCACAACAAAATTAGAAAAGAAGATGAATCATTAAACAATTCATTTGGTAACAATTTTATTGGATAATCATGGAAGAAACCGTACCTTCTTGTCTGTCCCAAACTGAAAGGAAGAGTTAGAATGAATGAAAAGGTAAAGATAGTTGAATTATATTTGTTTTCTCAAGAATGTTGATTCATGCCAAAATTGACGTGGCTCAACAAGAAAAATGTTTGTGGTAATTGTTTAATAAAATGGTAGATATAGTTATATCTTCAGAGCTAAGTAAGAGAATAATATTTTTATAACATATATAATAAAATATTAATCATAGTTATGCAGCAAATAGTTGCACATCATACAACTATTCGTGAGCAATTTAATGAATATTGGACTTTTAGGAATTATTAATATTCAGTCTTAAGTTTCGAACATACATATGATTATTTAAGTTATTAAAATATTTTAATTGAAAGCTTGTTTACTATAATGTGAATATTTTTGTCTATTCAAAATTAGTAATTATAAAATCTAAATTCACATATAAACATTTTTGTCAAATAAATATGTAATTATTTTATAAATATAATTGAATCAAGTAACATTATAAATAAAAAAGTAAATTGCACAGTTAATATGCCAAATAATATGTATGCATGTTATGACGTGATATTTTTCCCATTTTATCTTTGTCTTACTTTTTCAATTATCAGGGTGTCACAAGGCTTTTGTTCACAAGATGTAAATATTTCAGCAAAATCAGAATCACTCAAGTATAGTTCCTTAATATGATCAAATCCCATGAATTTAGCACTTAAGGTAGAGAGAAGAACGTACCTTCGTGATAAGGCATCAGCAACAACATTATCCTTACCTTGCTTGTACCGAATCACATAAGAAAACATCTCTATAAATTCAACCCAGCGAGCATGCCTTCGGTTCAAACTTCCTTGCCCCTTCAAATGTTTTAATGACTCATGATCCGTATGAATGATGAACTCTTTCGACCACAAGTAATGTTGCCACATCTCTAAGGCCCTAATTAAGGCATAGAGCTCCTTGTCATAAGTAGAGTAGTTCAATACAACCCCATTGAGTTTCTCACTAAAGTATGCAATTGGTTTCTTCTTTTGCATGAGCACAACACCTATACCAACACCTGAAGCATCACATTCGATTTCAAAGGCTTTAGAAAAATCCGGTAAAAGTAAAAGAGGAGCTTAACTTAGCTTTGTTTTCAATGTTTGGAATGCCATTTCTTGAGCTTCTCCCCACTTAAATCCCACGCTTTTCTTGATGATTTCCGTTAAGGGGGCAGCTATGGTGCTGAAATTGGGCACGAATCTCCTATAGAACCCGACCAAACCATGAAAACTCCTTACTTCCGTGATGGTCTTGGGTGTAGGCCACTTTTTGATTGCCTTAACCTTTTCTTCATCTACCTCTATACCACCTGCACTCACAACAAATCCAAGGAACACGACTCTATCCATGCAAAAGCTACACTTCTTAAGATTAGCATATAACTTTTCATACCTTGGTACCTCAAGTACTAACCTCAAATGCTCAATATGTTCATGCAAATTACGGCTAAAGATCAGTATATCATCAGAGTAAACCACTACGAATTTACCAATATAAGCACGCAATACATGATTCATCAATCTCATGAAGGTACTAGGTGCATTAGTTAAGCCAAAAGGCATTACTAACCACTTATACAATCCATGCTTAGTTTTAAAAGCTGTTTTCCATTCATCACCTTCTTGCATTCTTATTTGGTGATAACCACTTTTCAAATCAATTTTAGTGAAGATTGTAGAACCATGCAATTCATCAATCATATCATCAAGGCGAGGTATGGGATAACGATACTTTACCGTGATCTTGTTGACAGCCTTACAATCCACGCACCTTCGCCAAGTACCATCCTTTTTAGGCACCAAAAGAACCGGAACAACACATGGACTCATGCTCTCACGCACATATCCCTTTGCAAGAAACTCTTCAACTTGTTTTTGAAGCTCTTTCGTCTCTTAAGGGGTGCTTCGGTAAGCTGGTCGGTTTGGGATGGCAGCCCCAGGGATGAGGTCGATTTGGTGTTCTATTCCTCGTATAGGAGGTAAACCGTGTGACGCCCAGAGCGGTGGGCCACCACATCCCCCACACCTAAACCCAAACCCACATATGAAATGGATTTCCATACATCAGTCCAAGTCTAAGCGAACGGAACCAACACTCACTCCCTAGGCTAAGCGGGGCTAAAACTCAGATAAAGCACGCAAAACAAACATATAAATGCAGAAGCAATAACATAAGGATCGAAAAGAGCTCTATAGCTAACATTTACATCCTATACAATGGCCTCACGGCCCAAAAGATCGAGTATTTACATCAAAAGCCCATAATTCTCCAAAAGACAAGTCATGATATCAAATACATAATAAGAGTGTCCAAAATGCAAGAAGTATGAATGCAACTCGACCTGGACACCCAAGTACAAGACCAAGACTCGCACTTCCCCGCCTAGCTCGAAACAACCTGCACTGAAGGTGGGAAAAGAGAGGGGTTAGTCAAACCTCGACTGAGTGAGGGGGCTAAACGCACACCCACGCCTAAATACATATAGAGCAGAGCATATTACAAAGGTGATAGTCATGAATCGAGGCTAGGGTTTTACATACCAAATCATTTTCAAAAGACAGCATATAATAAAAAGGAAAACCTATCTCGATCCATAATCTGTCAAACATAACATAAACATAAGTCCGGCGAGAATGGACTATCCCTTACTCCATCAAACATAACATAAAATCGAATTCAAATCACAATTCCAACCTCACATCCATGGTGCATCGGGAATCAAACCCTAACACCTACACTACCAAACACATACGGGGTAGCTAACCCACGATATGCCTTCCCCGGTTATCCACCGAGGGCTCAAGATACCACGCCTTCCCAACCTCCATAGGTCGCACGTGAATATCTCAAATGAGAGCGTGTACAGGGATCATAACCGGCGACCCCGTGGTCGTCCCGGGTCTCCCTTACCCACGTCTCCGGGGCCCAACAAATCAAATCAAACCAAACTCCTATCTTTCAGGGTACAACTCGCTCATACATATCATATACGAATAACGAATTTCAAAACATAGCTTAGTTATGCCAATACTCATACCAATTTCGAAAACGTAAAGCTTATTTCACAAAATCATAACATAGCTTAAGCACTCGTATTTAATATATATATATAGATATAAGATATATATTCGCATACGGGGTAAGAAAACAACATGTAATAGGTCTTAGGTCGCTTATCTAATATAAAGGATCCTAACCTCACCTTTGCAAAAGTAGAAGGAAGGCAAAACGGCGAACAAACACTTAAACCTCGGGCTCACGAACTTCCGGAAGAGGCTCTGAAACAAAAGAAGACAAGACCCGAGACTTAGACTCAATAATGTACCAATTAGATGCCCGGCAATGCTCATAAATGCAAATGATGCAAATGAAATGCAAGAATGCATCACTTAAGTCATTTAAATTCAAAACTCATACAAAACGTATCATATCATCCCATGAATTAATTAATAGTTCATAACAAATAATCTAAATCATAAAATCACATTTAGATTACACATTTCATGCATAAGAATTCATATAAAATCATAAGACAACATTTATAAATTAAACTATCAAATTAAAGCACTTAAATTAATTTAATTAAACATATAACATAATATTTATATATATATATATATATCATATATTACGTGTAATACATATATACATATATTACACATATATAACATATCCTATACATATATATACACGTACCAGCCCCTAACACACTTAAAAACACAATTAATATAAGTGACATTCATGCAAAGTTCTCAATTAAACATATTCATAAGGTAACCTCATCATCCATGCATCCTCACGTTACAATCATGCAAAAAGGGACAAAAGAAATCCATGCATTAAACCATGTAATGATCACAACTTACACATTCATCACATTAACCATGCAAAGCCCACGTATCATGCAATCAAAAGAATGAAGGAAAAAGGGGTGCAGCGGATCATCAGCATCTCCCCGCCCGGGGGAGAATTTCTTCACAGAAGTACCCTCCCGGGTACATTCGATGCAGAAGGTTTCTGCATAGCACGTACCCGGCCGGGTACTTTCATGAATGAAATCTCCCCGGCCGGGGAGACAATTAAGACGCAGCAAAGAGGTAAGTTCAGCCCTGTTATGCCCTGCTTCTCATACCAATCAAATTACCAACTCAAAGGGACAAGAAAAGGCAAGAAATTCAGCAGCAATCAGGACATATACTCCCGCAAACAAAGCTGAAAATGAACAGCAGCTGGAGGCAAGGAAAATGATGCAAAACTCAAGTATATGACTTCCAAAACCTCATGAACACTAATGGTAACTCTCATATAACTCAACTACCATCAAATTCAGGTATAAATAGCAATAAATGAAGCATAAGAGATCACTTTCCATGCATCAATTCAAGTCATAACTTAAGGAAAGTCATAGAATTCAAATTATGGAGCAAAACCTAACTATTCACTTCAAGGATCAAAAACTCAATCAAAAGTGGATCAAATTCTGAATTTCTTAGATGAAAATGATCATATAAGCATGTACATATCAAATATAAGCTTACCCCTTGAAGATGTTGGAAGAAAATGGATATTGGAGCTCAAAATCTCCCCTAGGGTGAAAGTGACGGGAATTCACTGCTGCTGCTCCAAAGTTCAGATTTTCATCCTTTCTCTTGTGTATGGATCGAGATGAAAAGGGTATGGGGTGATAATAGGCTGAGTTAGTGGAGTGTGGGTCCAGGTTTGAGGGCAATTGGCCAAGAATTGAGGGACTTATGTGCAAATTAGTGAAAGGTGGTCATATGAGCACGAGACAAAGTTACGGGCTTATTTCGGGGTATCAAATGAGGTCCAAAAATTACAAGGTCTATTCCATTGCACTCGAATCGTCGAAACGAGTCCAGCGGAGGTGACGGAATTCGAATCCGAATTCCCGAGCTCAAGATATGCTACCCGGAACCCAAGGTGCGCTAAGTACACTTTAGCCCCCTTTAGGTCACCCAACGAAAACAACTCCCGAAAACCCGACAAATAAACCCAAAAACACATAACGAGCATGTATTCAAGTTCACGACTCATAAAACTCCAACATATTAAAAAGGCACGAAATTTCGATCTCAATTCGAACACGAACGCAACTCATTTCAACAAATAGGCATATTATTCCAATAATAAAATTCAAATTCAAGAATTAATAAATAAAATAAATAAAATATAATCAATTTTAACGAATTAAAAATAATTAAAATTCTATTAAAAAGGCTATTTTCAATTAGATCCAAAACTTTCAAAAAGTGTCAAATAAGCCCTATTCAAATTTTCAATTAAGTCCAAAATTAAATAAAATCGTACAATTAAGCCCTCAACGCAAATAAATCACATAATTTACGAAATTAGCTTGCTCGGGAATTAAATTCACATATCATAAATCACTTAAAGCAAATTTTGACATATAATTCAAATATTTCATATAAATTCAAATAATTCATATAGTAATTAAAATTAAATAATTCAAATAAACAATTAGCATAAAAATAAAATGCGTAAATAATAATTTTAAATGCGCACATACGTCATACCTGTACGGTCTGAAAGTCGGGGTGTCACAAACCGGGTGGTATTTCCTCCGGGAATACATCCTCAAACTCCTGCAAGAGAAAAGAAACAACACTAGGCAAGGGAGGGGTTTCATTAGATGAAATAAATATGTTTTTATACATCATCATCATCACAAGCTTTTCTTTTTTTATCACCCCCTCAATCTCTTTTTCTTTTATAAAGAAACTCACTTTTTTTCTTTCTTTCTTTTGAACTTGTTTCTTTTCTCCCTCTTCTTTTCTGTTACTCTCTTTTTCTTTTTCCTTCTCTTTTTCTTTTTCACGCTCTTTTTCTTTTTCTTTTTCACATTCTTTCTCACTATTACAATCACTTTGTTTTGAAGAAGCTGAAATGAATTTCTTAATTTGGCACCGTTCTTCATACACTTGGCTTGGTGGTAAAGGTGCCAAGGTGATGTTTCGCCCATCCTTGCTAAAACTATATCGATTCTTGTAGCCATCATGCACTGTTCGTCTATCAAATTGCTATGACCTTCCAAGCAATATATGGCCAGCTTGCATTGGTACGACATCACAAAGAACCTCATCCATGTATTTGCCAATTGAAAAGGAGATAAGAACTTGTTTTCTTACCTTCATTTCACCATGTTCATTCAGCCATTGGAGCTTATAAGGTCTCGGGTGCTTTAAGGTTTTAAGGCTGAGCCTTTCCACCATCAATTTACTAGCCACGTTCATGCAACTCCAGCTGTCATTGATCAGCCCACACACTCGCTCCTTAACATGACACCGTGTGTAAAAGATGTTTTCCCTTTGTTGTTCATCTTTATCCTCAAGAGCTTGGATGTGCAAAGCTCTTAGAACCACCAAACTTCGGCCCACAACCGCATGCTCAACATCACTTGCCTCATCCGATGTTTCAAGGCCTCTACCATCACCCTCACTTTCGGTTTCAAGTTCTCCATTGTCTAACAAGATCATGGCTCTTTTGTTTGGACATTGAGACATTATATGACCTGCTCTTTGACATTTAAAGCATTTAATATCACGATTGCGATGTGTAGAGGTGTTACCTTTCTCAAACGAACCCTTTGTTGTAGGTGGATCCTCCTTTGGTTTTGAAGGTTTTTCGACTGTTTTTGGTGAAGAATTCCACTTTGGTTTAGAGGTATTTGAATCATCACGCTTAACCACAGTCCGTCCCTTCTTAAATTGTCTCTCCACCTTGATAGCCATATGGACCACTTCCTCAAGTTCAACATAGTGATGAAGTTCCACTACATTGGCCATCTCTCTGTTGAGACCACATATGAACCGAGCCATGGTTGCCTCACGATCCTCCTCAATATTTGCTCGAATCATTGCCATCTCCATTTCTTTGTAGTATTCCTCTACCGTTTTGAACCCTTGCCTCAAACTTTGCAACTTAAGGTGTAGGTCCCGATAGTAGTGAGGAGGTACGAACCTCTTCCTCATAACCACCTTCATCTCACCCTATGTTTCAATAGGGTACTCACCACTTCTTCATCTACTTATCACCACTTGATCCCACCATACAATAGCAAAGTCCGTAAAGGATACGGCTACAAGTTTTACCTTTTTCCCTTCCGAATAGTTGTGGCAATCATAAATTAACTCCACCTTTCGTTCCCATTCAATGTAAGCTTCCGGGTCATTTTGTCCTTTGAAGGAAGGAATAGAAAGCTTGATAGATCCGAGGTTATTGTCAATTACCCCTCTTCCTCTTCGTGGTTGTTGGTATCTTGGACGTCTATGATCTCTCCTTGAAGAGGCATTTGATGCAACCTCATCCATGTCATCCTCTTCGTCATCAAGTCCATCACGAGGATTGATACCGAGATCGGCTGGTCGTCGGTTTGGTCTCCTAGCCAGGAGAGCATTTTGTTGCAATTGAGTCACCCGTTCATCATTTTGCTCCAATCGATCCCGAATCTTACCAAATTGTACGTTCAACCTATCAAATTGTTGTTGCATTGCACGGAGGACAAAGTTGACGTCCATTGGAGGCTGTTCATTTCGTTCTTCAGTCATATTTTAAACCTGCAAGAAGAATCGTTAGTAAAAATTACCTCACAACACTCCCTCATGTGTTTGCCCTCGTTTAAAGTCACTCACGCTCGTGTATCACTCAAGAATATTGCTTTTTCCCTCTTTTGTGCTCACAACTCAAGCCTTTTACCACTCTTTTCTCTCAATTCTTGAAGGAAGACACAAGAAATTTCAGATCCCTCAACCAAATAATCCCTTAAGATGAATGAATCAATAAGGGTGCGAAAATTGGCACCAACGAACAATTTGAACTCTAAATGATACAAACAAACGAATCAACGCAACTTATGATTTGAGATTACAAAGAAAATGATTGAAACAATGCTGCTCTCTTTTTTTGTTTTGTTTTGTTTTTTGTTTTTTTTTGCAGCAATATAACAATAATGAAAAGAAATTACATAAAAGATAAATGATATGGATACGTAACCTTGGATGGAAACCTAAGCTCTGATACCAAATGATACGAACTCCACGTACTTGTCGTGAAACCCAATACCAATACTTGGAGTTCTAAGAATCTGATCGTCCACTTCAAGGTTGAATTAGAGGAGTGTGACCCGTTTGCTATATTGAGCAAAGAACCAGCACTATCAAAGTTTAAGTAATGCACCCCGTCGACTATAAGGAGTCGAGAAATAACATTATCCGGTGGATGTTTGAAACTCCGGTATCGTTCAGTAAGAACTTAAGAGTAAAACTCACTTGAATGAAAATTCAATAATTGACTTCTTCATTGAAAGAAAAATAAGTTACAATGCTGAATATAAAGATGCATGCATGGAAACCTAAGAGATACTAGAATACTAAAGGACACAAGCTATTCCCGCCACTTGCCATGAAGGCTTACAAAAGTGGGCTTAAATAAACTAATATGCAGCTAAATAATGATAAAATAAAGGCCCAAATAATACTATAATAGGCTTAGGGCCGAATTACATCATTTCCACACTTTGGACTTTAGGAATTGGACATAAAAACATTGAAGTATTCTGAATTTGGTTCAGCAACCCATCTTGAAGGTTGGAGTCCAGTTTGAGTAAATTGGTTTAAGAGATTTCCAACTTCCTCTTGGATAATTTTGGCCCGAGCTCTTGTAATTGGACCACCATAACTTTGTTCCTTTTGTTTGCTATCTTCTTGAGCTGTGGATCGGTCCAGTTCTTTATTTGGGACAAGATATGGCGGCGGTTCATCATGATTCACATCACTAAGGTTGTCGTTCGTTATTTGTTTTGTCCTTAGGTTCGTTCCGTGGGTGACGAGGAGGTCTCAATTAGAGGTGTTTGAGTCCATTTAGTTCGGTTTGGTCGACAAGGTGAGGTTTTCTTTCTTTTAGTTAAGCGACCTACAACCCTACTTGTATTTAAGCCCGCATGTGATATATTTATATTTATATATTTATGTAAATACGTGTTTGATTAGTATTTTATGTGATTTATCCCGTTTGCTATGAAATCATAGAAAAATGCTTTTATATATATACGTAATCTATTTTACGTTTGTTTGATTTCAAAAGGGTTGGTGTGTGTGAACGTTTTGAAATAGCGAGAAATACGACTTTGAATATAAGTCGAAAAATTCTGAAATTTCTAAAATTATGAATTTCGAACTTTGAAATGGGCCCGGGAGGTTTGTGCGAAGGAGCCCCAGGACGGTGTCGGGCAGTCAGGTCTACTCCTAAGCATGGCGTCCATATGTTGGAAAGGATGTACCGGAACCCACCAGGAGGTTCGGTCGGGGGATGGAGTCCGAGGGTTGGAGAAGCATTGAGCACTCCCCTCAACCGTTAGATGGTTAGGGGCCCGCGACCCCTTCCATCACCGGAGAAATGGTAGGTTTCTGTGATTTGATTTCTTCTGAATAAGAACGAAGTAAGGGTGGGTTGAAACTCGTTCTCGCCGAGTTGTTCTGATTTTGAATATGAATTTAGTTCATGAAATGGGAGTGGACTTCTAATTACTAAAATTGGTTGTTTTTGGCCTTCGGCTTTAAAACCTTTTTATTTATATATAATATCACGGGTTAAAATGACTTAGAATGCAAAAACCATGCCCCGGTTCATGAACTCTTTAATTTTGAATATGCTATGCTCATATGTATATGTACGTGTGCGTTTGTTAGCCCCATCACCAGTCGTTTGGACTGACCCTCGTTTTCGTTTCTCTTTTTCCCCTTGTTTTCTTTAAGTTACAAGTGTTCGTGGGGAGTTGTGCTAGGCGGCGGTCTTTTTGGTCGAGTCTTGAGGTTCGTAGTTGGTTTTATGCATCATTTTATTTTATTTTGTTCTTTTGAACTTATGGAATTATGTTTTTGCGACTATGAATCGATTTGGAAAATATGTATAAGAAGAATTTAAATTTGAGCGTTGAAACTTGTATCTCTTCTTATTTAATGAGCATGTATGTCTGATTATTTGAATCCTGGGAGCTTACTATGTAATATCTGTTTTGATTGCGCACTTTGATTTAGGGTCTAGACCGCCTAGCATAAGAGAGATTTTGTTTGTCTCCCATTCGCCGTAGTTTGATACGTGTGCGGAGTTTCCATTTCATTACACGTGTTAGACTATGGTGCGGGGGATGTAGTGCCTTGCGCTCCGGGGTGCTACAAACATATATAATGTGGATTAATTAGTCAATGAAGATTGAAGAATCATGTAAGAAATTATGATTTTAGATGATAGACAAATTGTAGAAATACATCATGTTATCTTTAGTAATTTGACCATTTTGTATGATTGGAGACTTGAATCTTATGTTTAATTTTTTCTATCGAAAATCACTAGTTAACATTATCTACGAAACCATTTATAGAAATGATCAAACTTTTAATCGTTCCATAAAATCATAAACGCATATTATATATATATTTTTTTGAAGACCAGCCACTTCGGCTAACTATAATGACTCAGAAACCCCAAATCAATTTCCAAACTCGGTGGTTCTCCATATTCGATGAAGAAGCCCTGTTACGTTCCTCAATATTAAGTGCAAGATAGTCTGCACTCTTCACACTGAAATTACAGTTAGGAGAATGGTGCTAAATTATAGTATCATCCCTTCTTCTAGCCCCTAGCGGAATGCTAAGAAAGAGCTTAGCATCGCTCTCATGAAAAACATTATTGATAAGTTCCTCGTCCCATTTTTGTACCCCCGCAACCATCAAATCTGACCCCCGTTTAGGGCACACCGTCACCCCCTGCTTATACGATGGTCTAAAGTTAGGTTCTTCTGGTAACCACCTAGCTTTCCAAATGGGGATGTTAGTGCCATCACCAACCCTCTATCTCGTTCCCGAAGCTGTTAGATAGCGAGCTGCGTACATACTTCTCCGTGCATAAGATGGCGATCTACCTAGCGGAGCGTTCCAAACGTCGTCATGAGGAAAGTACCTTGCTTTAAAGATTCGAGACATAAGGGAATTCAGTTATCTTACAAGATGCCAAAGTTGTTTAGAAAGCATCGCCAAATTGAACAACTTGATTCTAAGGAATCCAAGGCCTCCTACAAACTTGCTTCGGCAAAGGTTATTCCAAGAAATCCAATGGATTTTGTTCTTCTCCCACTAATTCCACCAAAATCTCGAGATGGCAGCATCAATCTCATGGATTAGACTATCGGGAAGCACGAAGCAGTTAAGACTGTACGAAGGAATGGCCTGTAAGACCGATTTAATCAAAACCTCCTTTCCCGCTTTCAACAAGAACTTCTCAGAATACCCCTGAATTCTCTTCTTAATTTTGTCCAGAATATTAGAAAATCCACTCTTCTTTGATCTCCCTAAGAGAGAGGGAAGACCGAGGTACCTATCCAAAGACTCCACCCTTCGTACTCCGATTTCATTCGCCAGCTCCAATTGCCTCTCTAGAGGTACATTACCACTAAACATAACAGACGACTTTTGTCCATTCATCACCTGTCCCGAGAGTAAACCATAACACTCGAGCACCTCCTTAATGCCTCTAAAAGCCTCTGTATTGGTAACTCCACAAATCATAGTATCGTCAGCGAAAAGTAGATGTGACACTCGTGGAGCTCTCGCACACATCGCCACCCCCTTCAACCGACCCCTGTTCTCCAAATCCTGTAAAAGAACCGAAAAGACCTCTGCGCAAAACAAGAACAAGTAAGGGGAAAGGGGATCACCTTGACGGATACCCCTCTCCGGCACCACAGAACCAAATTCATTGCCCTTCAACAAGAAAGAATAAGACACCGAAGTGATGCAAGTAACAATACGATCAATGAAAATACGGGAAAAGCCTAACCTGACCAGCACACGCTCAAGGAACCGCCATTCAACGCGGTCATAAGCTTTGCTCATATCGAGCTTAAGGTTGAAAAAACCTTCCTTTCCTACATTCTTGTGCTTAGTAAAGTGATTTATTTCAAAAGCGACCATCACATTATCACTTATAAGGTGGTTAGGAATAAACGTAGATTGGGAAGGGGAGATCAATTTATTCAGCAGTGGTTTGATTCTATTAGCTAGGGCTTTGGAAGCAATTTTCTAAATCACATTAAAAAGACTAATAGGCCTAAATTGAGTGATTTGCTCCGGCTATTTACACTTAGGAATAAGCACAATATGAGTAAAGTTCAATCTCTTATCAAATCGACCCCGATTCAAAAAACCCAGAACACAAGAAGAGACATCTCTCCCAACCACCGACCAGTAATGTTGTAAAAAATAAGGGGGGAAACCATTAGGACCGGGGGACTTAAGGGGATACATAGATTTAAGAGCAGCAATTACCTCATGCTCAGAAAAAGGGAGAGAGAGCAACTGTTTCATTCCATCATCCACTTTCCTTGGCAAAATCTGCAACACCTCATCAATATACTGTTGCTCGCATTAGTTCGATTTGAATAGATCACCAAAATATCTTTCGATAATCCTCTGGATATCCTCTTCGGAGCTACGCAATCGACCCCGGTCATCCCTCAAGGCCTCAATCTAATTAGTTTTCTCGAGGGATTTCACCTTAGAATGAAAGAATTTTGTGCTTTGGTCCCCTTCTTTAAGCCAATCTATCTTAGCTCTTTGTTTCCAAACAATCTCCTCCTGCAGCAAAGTTTCCCGAATCAAGTTCTAATCGATCTCGCCTCCTCCTTGGTTTGTTCTGTGATTAGTGACATATGGATAGTATTCAACCTAGCCTCCAATTTCTCAATATCCACCGGCTTGCTTCTCCTCACTTCGTTTCCCCAGTTAAGAAGTCCAATTTTACAAGACTCAACAATCTGAATAACCGTTTCTACCTGAGAAGTTGTAACGCCCCAATTTTTCAGTCGTATAATATGATGTATGTGCTTACCAAATTGCACGAATTAATTGTTCATAAGTGTTTTGTATATTTAATTTTATATTAAATATTAAAATTTTAGTTATTTATATTTTAAGTTTATTAATATTAAAATCAAATTAATTCGTACCACTTTGATTTTTTAAAGTATAATTAATTAGTGCTCTTTAATTATAATTATAATATTAATTAATTATATTAATTATATTTAATTCGTTACACTTTAATCAAAAGCTATAATGGAATTTAATTTATAATTGAAATATTTGAATGTTTAAAGGAATTCTTGAATGTGATGCACTAATGTGTTTTGATCGCGTGCCGTTCTTACATGAATTGATTTCGGAATTTGGTGTGATTTTAGCATGTTCTAGATTTATGTGTTATGAACATGTGTACGCACTCATTTCATGTTTTCGATTTTGTTTGGTGTGTTAACGAATTTTATTTTGGAGACGAGACCAAGTCGAAAAACTATGCAGACCTTTGGTTCCGGAGGCCGTAACCTGAGCTCGGGAGTCCAGATTCGAATTCCAAAAGAGGAGCCGGACTCATAACAAAGAGAGGAAACCAAGGAACCTAAATTCATATTTTTCTAAGCACATTTGGACCCCCGAATTTTGCCCGTATTATACTTCATCCGTGTATATGATCACCTTTTACCATTTTGCTCATATCTCCCTCAATACTTAAGATTTTTATCCAATTATTGGCCCCACTTTTTCCTAATACATAACTCTATCACTCCCTCCCCCATTCATTTCGTCCAAGGGAAAAAGAGGAGGAGAAATTGCTGAAATTTGGAGACCTAACTACTATTCCTATCACTATTCACTCTTGCCCAAATTCAAGCTCAAATCTCCATCAACTCTTCTCCAAATTGAAAGGTAAGTTTATGATCTTGTTGTCCATCTTCTTTGCTCTCTTTTAAGTGCTATATTTCTGATTTTCATGGAGTGTTGAGCATGTTATGGAGTTACACATGAATAGTAAGGGTTTATGAAGAATTTGATGAATTCTTGGGAAATATTCAGGCATCTCTTGATATGAAGTCATTTATGTGATCTAGATAGATCATATGTTTCATTTTTCAAGTATGAAATTCGTGGAATTAGCTGCCTTCTTGATCTTCATGGATGAAACTGTTTTTTTGAAGCAATTGGGCCTGATTTGCTTCTTTGCCTTTGCTGCATGTGTGTGTGTGTGTTGTTTAGGAATGGTTTTACTGCGTTTTTATAGCCCTTTTGTTGCCTTATTTGTTGTAATTGCTACCTTGCTTTGTTCCTTGTTGCTGCTGTAAGTTTTGGAAGAGAAGCAGGGGCGTTCTGCTCCAGTTTTGCGACTGCGCGCAGCAGTCGCGGCCGCGACCATATGGAGTCCATTTTGGGTCGTGGCTGCGACCCAAATTCTGCCATCTTTCGACTTCTTCTTACTGGAACTGTTGCGGATGTACTGGTAGCGGCCGCGAGCAGTTTTGAACTGAAATTGGTCGCGGCTGTGACCTCTTTTTGGAGCTGTTTCGGACCATTTTGGGGTTGTTGCTGCGTGATGGCTTCTCTTTCGTTTTAACCTTATTTGCTTGGCTTTTCTTGCTTATGAGTGTTTATTTATGTCCCTAAATTATTGTATATCATGTATATATATATATATGTGTGTGTGTAATAAGTAGTGTGGGTGTTCATGTGATTGGTGGGAGGTGGGCCCAGAACAGTAGCAGTCCGGGACCACGTTTAAAATTTTTTTCCTAATATACAGGTATCAAAATATTTCTAAAATATTTAAATACAAACAGCGGAAAACTAACCGTAACTACTCAAGTATATACATGCAATTGATAATAAATTTTAAATCACAAAGCAGATAAATAAAGCATGCAATTAACACTTAAGAGCACCTAATTCATCATGCTTAAATAAAAAAACAATATAAAATACCTTTCACCGAAGATGGCTACTGCTCCCGGAATTCGCCTCCCGAGGACCCGATATCCGATCTCCTCGCGAAACCGGCAGAACTTCCCTGCAATTACCCCAAGGACCCGATATCTGATCGGAGCTCTCACGCGCCCACACGCGCGGCCACATGGCGGCGCGTGTGATCACTTGCGGTTTAGGATTTCTGGTGACGTGGCCTCTTCTGGAGCTGCCACGTGTCCGGGTCTGGTCTGATCCGGAACCGGACCCGGTCCGACCCTATCCGCGAACCGACCCGTTGACCCGGCCATGGTCCGTTTGACCGACCCGGTCCAGATCAAATCTGGATCGTTGATTTATGCTGGCGTGGCACGATCTCGTCTGTCCACGTGTAGCACACGTGGCGTGCCACACGGCTACCCAGTCAGCGCCACCTGGGCCCACTTGCTGACGTGGCGTGACACGTCAGTATTTTAAAAAAAAAAAAATTTTTTTTAATTTTATTTTCTCCAAAATAAAATTTCGGGCATTTCCAACTCTTTGGAATTACAATTTATTTTCTTAAAATAAATTTCTTGGCTATTTTCAAACACTTTGAAAATTTATTTCTTTCATTCCTTTTAACGTTTTATCTTCGGGTTTTTGATTGGGGCTTGCAGGGGGACCTGCAGGACTAATTAGTTTTAGCTCCAAACGGGTTAATATATTATCATCCCATGATAATAATTAATTACCGTTTAATAATATTTAATTCCACTAAATAAATATTGTTGCACTCTAAAATTAATTAAATTACTCACGAATTTTTCGATCTAGAATAATTTTTCATTTTACTCCTCCGTGTAGATATCCATGAAAAATAAATTAATACTACTATCATTTATTTTTCATTTCTAATTTGAAATTTCCTGATTCGCATTAAGTTCAAATCTCTTGTACATGAAACACATTCAACATACAACTTCAGTGACGCATCACACGAAGTACTTTGGCCAAAGTTTTAATTCGAACTTTACAAATCTATTTCAGGAATATCTTTTAACTTTCCAGCAAAGCCACAGATTCCTCGATCAATATTTCTCTTTAGCACATTTCATGTAATCAATGAACGTACAAAGGTTTCGGTCATTCAATATCGAGACCTCACTTATGAGCAAGTTACAATGATTAACAGTACTTGCCTAAAGTTGAAATACTACCAGGATTAAGAGTTCAATGCTCCATAAGATTTGTTCGTTTTAGATATTAGTTTAAAATGAACTATCTTAGTGGTCCAGTTCGATGTTTCCAAATCTATTGAAAATCATCAATGTGTTATAACTGGAAACTCCATTTCCCTATGACGAAAGACTAATCATCTTATATAACACATTATAGTCTCGATAAGAACTTATTCTTATCATATCGACTAGAACTTTAATAACACGTGATTTCGATATCCAAAGTCCTTTCCAATGAAACACATTTCATATAAGAATATCATCACACGTTATTAATTACGTTAATATACTCATAACTTGCGAAAATTTCAGTTTTATTAATCCAACAAAATACGAAGTATTTACAAAGAAATTGAATTTTCAGGGCACTAATCCCAACAGTGATGTGTATATATATTATATATTATGCATGGAGTTTGTGTAATGCGTGCATGGTTTTGTTTAAACTTCTTGCTGCATGCATGGGTATTATACGTATGTGTAAGTAGGTATATAATTTGCATGCATGTAGTATACGCGGTTATATATATATATATATATATATATATATATATATATATATATATATATATATACATGTTTGAATTTTGTGTAAAGTGTTTAGTTGTTTAATTCTAATATTATGTGTATGGGTGTATATACATGTGTAATTGTTTATTTTAAATTATATGTATGTGTTAATGGATTGATAAATATGGTATATCATGTATTATTTAATCTATTTGAATTATGGAAGTAAATGGATACCATTTCATGTTTCATTAAGAAAATGTGGTGTAATCTCGATATTGTTTATACGCGATATATGACATTAATTGTCTTCTATGCCCTTATACGTGCATACATGCAAGAATGCCTCGTTTATTCAACTCATGTGCTATTCCTTTGTTCCTTTATAACATGCATGAATTGTTAACAAGTCATATGGTGAGCTATAATCGTTAAATGAAATTCATGACTTAAATTGATATGATTTATGAAATATATGGAACGAATGGATATGAAACCTTCATGTATTGTATCGACTTGAACTATTTAAGTGAATTACTTGACTTCATGACATGTTATCATCTCCTACACATATCTTATCATGTTCATTTCATTGTCGTGAGTCATATATGCTTCATTTGGAGTCTTGAGTCTCATGAGTACATTACATTGTCCTTTGTACAGCTTTCTCCAGGGCGAAGATGCCGGGTTCATAGGTTATCCTCAAGTGCTCTTGTCTTCTTGGTTTTGGTAAGGTGTAACAGGTGGGTTTCTCTTCTATTAGTTACGATGACCCGATGTATCCTTTATGTGAAAGATTTGAGCCAAAATATTATATATATATATATATATATATATATATATATCTCGAGTCTTTTCAAAAGAGTCTATGATTTTCAACATAAAGCCCTTCTTTTATGTATCCCCACCTTATGATTTTTGGCGTGGACATGATTATGATTGCACGGGCCCAGGGACTTAGTGCAAGTGGCTATCCGAGAAGGCATGGGCCGACGGTGATCCCTTGTACTAGTTCCACCACATTTACGGTGATACCGGCCCTCGCTAGGAGGTTTAGCGGGGAATGTGAGCTGAGTGCCCTTGGGGGATTCATGTACCCCCATTGGCCTATGTATGTACCGGTGGTCGCGTCTTGCTAACCCGTCCACCACCCGGAGGAAGAAGGTGTAAGTGTTTATGATATGAATATGCATGATATGAATATGATATGATTATGATTATGAACGAATATGTATGAATGTGTATGATCGCTAAAATAAAAAACTGAACTGATATGCACATACGAGGGGTAGGTTGGAGATGTTCGCCTACCCACCAGGGCTCACGTATTGACCGCATGAACGAATATGATTATGAATTATGAAATTGATTGTTGTAATCCCGAGCGTTGTCTTCCTTTATTTTCACCCATTTGGGAAATATCTCAAAAACCTCGTACGGGATTATAGCATGCATGTGGGTGTGTTTAAATTCGGTAATATTATCTATGATATGCTCTGTTTTATACCCACCAGTCTCCTATAGACTGAACCCGGCTTTATTTTCTGTTCTTTTGCAGGTTTGGAGTGCTAGGTGGGGTTCTGAATCTGTCAAGTCTCATATTTAAGTCTAAGTCACTTCATACGCATTTTGTACATTTGATAGCTTACAAGAATGTATATTTGGAAATATTTATGTATTAATCTTCGGGACTAGGTATCTATGTTAGTTGAACCCATCAATTGCTCATTGGATTTATGATTGATTATATATTTTGCTTCCGCACATGCATTTTTATTCCTTGGAATTGTGTATTTGATTTCGAAGTTTAGTTCCCGTCTAGCCTAGTGAGTGAGTGACTCCCCGTTCGCCGTGATTCAACTCGTGTATGGACTCTCCATTTCATATGTGGGTCGGGTCTCGGTGCGCGGGATGTGGTGCCTTCTGTTTGGGGCGCTACAGAATTCCCTAGAGAACCTTGCCAACTTTTGTCAATCACACGCTTGGAATCATCCTTTCTAACCCAAACTGCTTCGAATCTAAAGGGCCTATTCTTCCTCCTTCGTCTCCCTTTTTCTCCATCCAGTACAGTGAGAATCAATAGGTGATCGTTGTATGAAGCTGCTACATGAACCAACTTCATCCTCGGGAAAATCAAGTACCACGAATCAGAGGCCACAGACCGATCGAGACGGGCGAGCAAGGTATCCGGGGATTCTCTATTTCTGAGCCAAGTGAACTTGTATCCAGAGAAACCCAAATCAGTGAGATTAGTGTCAACCAGCGCACAACTAAAAGCGTCCATTTGTGAAAATAATCGGTCATTCCCTCCATCCTTCTCATCATTATTCAATATTTCGTTGAAATCACCGTTAATAAGCCAAGGTTTATATGACTGAGTACTTAACCGACGTAAAAGAACCCACGTAATATGTCTAAGATGTCGTTCCGGGGCTCCGTAGAAGCCCGTAAACCTTCATTCTCCCTTGTTACCCAAATCCTGGACCAAAGCGTTAATGTGATTTTTAGATAAAGATTGGAGGAACACAGTGATATCCTTCCTCCACAATAAAGCAAGTCCTCCACCCTTGCCAACTGACTCCACGCACACACCATTCAAGTTCAGTAACATCTTTAATCTTTCAATCATATTCTGCTTGCATCTGGTTTCAGAAAGAAAGATGATCGAGGGGTTATGAACTCGAATCAGAGTCCGAAGATTCTGAACTCGCCAAGGACCCCCTGAGCCCTGGCAGTTCCAACATAGGTAACTCATTGTTCTCGGTGGGGGTGCTGGGCAACCCCCACCGTTAGATTAGTAATGTTCGACAAAACTGGGTTCATCATGGTTAGGGGGGTTCTGGTTTCGTGAAGGAAGTATGGGGAACAAGTTGTTTTTGGGGTCTCTATTTGGGGTCGATTTGCTCTGAAATTTTTTGGTTTTGGCAGCAGATTTAGGTTGGTCTGTTGTGATGCTGATTGATAATGGGACATTGATAAGCTGGTCATCCATGTAGGGGGAGGATTGAATGGGGATTATGGATTGAGTGGAGCTCTGACTAGTAGGATCAGGGGAAATCTAGGCAGAAGTTTTTTGATTTTGTTTGACAGGGCTGATATTCATATCTTCTTCTCTCGGTCAAAGAGAACCCGAGGGAGAGGCTATGGGTTTAGTATTAAGGGATAGGAGGGGATGTATAGGGTGTTAGGAATAGTTCCCTTAAAGTAGCTTTTGGATTTACTATTTCCTTGTAACATCACAAACAATCTTTGAATAATAAACAAGATGATTTTGTTCATAGGAACTCACTTCTTTATGTGCTTATTTATGTCTGTTTGGGTTGACTGTGTTTTTGCATGTTGAACTCCTCTAATCCGATGAGGCTGTTAAGAACTTTGTTGTTATGGGAACGACATATGAAATAAGTTCTTAACTCCATAGGCGAGGATTAGAAACTTCTCCAAGTCGAGAGTCCAACAGACAGTGGGAGTGTCGACCTTGACTCTGTTCAGACTTGCTTATGTGATTATGTCCTTTTGAAGGATCACTCAGTTTCATGGAGTGATAAGTTCATACGATGATACGTTCATAATACATGAGGGTGATTGTTACTAGAACTTCATCACTGAGATGTCCCGCGTGAGAACATTCCTAAATGGGAAAGGAAGTCTCCTAGAAACTTCCAGATTAGGAAATATCTCACAGGTCAATAATGTGATTCATTAATCCTTAGACTTGAGATTCTGTGATGTCTCATATGAGCTAACTTTGTAATCTTTGATATAGTCTCAAAAGGGTATCGCCATATAGACACCTGAACCACGGCTTATGTTGAGATTACACAAGTGGCATATGTAGAATTAGTAGAATCAACAAAGGACCTATACTTGTTACAAGAAGAAGAATGATCTCTTACTGATTGGGTTGTTCGTAGTCCATTAAACTTAAACCCTTGGCCAAGGTGGATAAAAGATCAAGACATCAAGAAAATGGGGTTTTCTTGGGTTTAGGTCTAAATGGATATGAAACGAACTTAACTTTAAAGATCAAGAATATTTAGGCTCCGAGAATATTCCCCTGCCTTAGTTCTTGATTGAGAGATGGAGTTGTAGGAGGATCGTATTTCACTGTATGTTATTGACTGAAAGGTTCTTTGATTCATTTCGTTATTCGGCTAAGGGTCACACATCGCGATTACGATAGTGTGATCATTGAAGTGATTAATTAATTAGTGAATTAATTAATTACTGTCAATGCTAATCGAACGTATGACACGGCCGTTACGATAGTGTGATCATTGAAGCGATTACGATAGTGTGATCATTGAAGCGTTATTTTTTTTCCAAGGCGAACATATAACACGGCCGTGTCAGGATATAACTGGAAATGGACACGGCCGTGTCAAGCTCTCGACTTTGGGTCCTGATTTTAATTAAATCGGACACGGCCGTGTCCGATTCCTGTACGTTTTGGACATGGCCGTGTCCACTTAGTAGGTACTGCCGGGAGGAGTTTCTTTCGTCATTTCGTTGCTTCTTGTTGATCTTTCTTGCCTCATTTATGATGTGTACGCATGATTAACTTGTTATATTATGTGTTAAGCCTTACGTTATGAATTTGTAACTTGATTTACGTCCTCGTTTATGATATATGTTCTTATGTGCATTGTATGCTCGTAAATGGCATAAATGTGGAGTCATTTCATATCATTTGCATCATAAGCATACATATGCATGTACCGAGCGTCAATGTGGTTCATATTGAGTCTTAGAGAGTTCCTTGTTGTTTATCTTGTTCAGAGGATCTTCCTGTTGAGGACGAGCTTGCTCCTTAGGTGTCCAGTTTCCCCTTTTGTCTCCACTACGCGCGTTGACAAGGTGAGGTTTTTGTTCTCTTAGCTATTCGACCTATGACCCTATTTGGTTTGAAGCCTCGCATGCGAATACGTATGATATATGGTAAATATGTGTACGATACATATGTTTCGGGATTGTCCCATTTGTTATAAGAGTTGGAAAACGCTTTGTACAAATATATAAGCTATTTTGCCTTGGTTTGAAAAGTTTAGCTTTGTGCAAGTGTGTGTGTGTAAGCGAGATGTGGCTTTGAAAGATAAGCTTTGCGCTATGTATGTGTGATTTTCGTGATCTGGTTGGGCCCCGGAGTGTGGTATGGTAATCTCGGGACGGCCGAGGGGTCACCGAGCTCTTCCATCAACACCTCCATTCGAGAGTCTCACCCCAACCTTGGGAGGATCGAGGAAGGGTGTTTCTCTTGAGCCGGCGGAGGCAACCATCGAAGGTTTCAAGGTCGTGATTAAACCTTGTCTCGTCTGTGTATTTGGATAGTTAGGGCCGATCACCCCTTCTATCAACCGGTGTTGGGGATGGATTATGATTTTTTTTGCTTTGTTAAGTTCTTCGTTTGTGTGGAAGTTGGGATGTGTGACTCGTACTAGCCGAGTTGGTTTAGTTTTATATGATTTATGGAAGGAGAGTGGATTCTTAATTACCTAAAACTTGGGATTTGGCTTTTGGCCTTTTTACCTTTTCTTTACACTTATGTATACATATATCACGGGAAAACCTTTGGCTTGCAAAAACTACTCTCGGTCCACGGATCCTTTCGTTTTGCTTAATTGCTTTGCTCTATATGTATATCGGGTGCGTGAGTTAGCCCCCTCACTAGTCACTAAGACTAAACCTCGTTGTTGTTTTCCCTTTTTCCTTTTCTTTTGAGTTTGCAGGTTCTCCTGAGTCAAGCTAGGCGGCAAGTGTCTGTTGGGTTACTTGTGGTATAGCTTGAGTCCGCATGCATCGTAGTAGTTTACACTTCTTTTGCTTATGTATTTCTGGATTTTGTATTCTGAATACACTTATGCTATTTTGGCCGTTATTGCATTGTACATTTGTATATGATCTAGCTTGGTAGCTTGGATACTTGACCCTCCCCCATTTTTGATATGTATATATGTGATGATCTTGGGATTTATGTATGTTGGTGAATTGCTTCCGCTACTCTGATTTTAAATTGCGCAGTTCTTGAGGGTCTAGGCCGCCTAGCGAGGGTGTGTGTTTTGTGTGTCTCCCGTTCGCTATGGTTTGATACGGGTGCGAACTCCCCATTTTGTTACTCGTGTTAGACCTTAGTGCGGGGGATGTGGCACCCTTCGCTTCGGGGTGTTACACCACGTGCCCGTGAGATCATCTCTTCGGCTAGTTACTCGAGACCATCTCCGAATCTCCGAATGGTAGCGTCAACATGTGGGCGTTACCTCGCACAGCTACTACCGCGGCCCGATACCGCGTAGCCGATCTGATGTTGAGAGTAACCCCGTGGGCGTCCCCATGAGTGCAATCAAACAGTAATAGAACAGAATAACTCGTTAACAAGAATGGTAGATTCTTTTCAAACTAAACGAAGGATTTGATGCAGTACTTATAGGTAAGAAATCATTTGTCTTAAAACTAATAATTATTAAAAAACTATTTACATACATAGGTATAACATGAAAGGAATAGAAATCGAAATCGTCAAATAAAGGTCTTACGAAGGCTGGTATAATAATATAGATATACGTATTTCAGTTTTAAAAGGTAAAGTTCTCTCACAGTATCGATTTGCAGCTGGTCCTAGTTCTCCTGACAAAAGGACAAACACGACTCTAGGTCAAAATGTGTTCAATCTAAAAATTCCAATCTGACCTTAATACTCTGAGTAAAATAAATAAGTTTGAAAACCAGTTAAACAAATGCACGTTACATACAGATATGCACTAAGTCAACAAAATCGCAAAACAATCACCTAAATCAGAATTTCGGACCTTTCTGATTAAAAAAAAAGGTACAAAGTATTTTATTTTATCCTACAGCATACGGTTATAATGGAAATTTATTTTCTAGTTTACAAGATATAACTTCTTTAAATGTTAGAATGTGCTTGTTGGACAAAATCAATCAAATATTACATACATGACATTCTGCTCTTAAATTTTAGCATAACAAATTAGGTTATCAATTATTATGAGGTACCTAATATGGAATAATTGAGTCCACTTTTATGTTTTAGCATGCCAACAAGAACAGAATATATTCTTTGCTTTTAAATTAAAAATCATGAACCATTTTTAAAATATAAGGTCACACTACGCACACACTAGTATTATAAAAGCTATATTCAATGGGAATAGTCTAATTTAGGGCTTAATCAACTAATTATAAACTCTAATTAAATTATAATTAAAGGCTGATCTACCGCAATCAACAATTAGTTGAAATTCAGATATCAAGAACACATTTTGTAATATTAGATCTAAACCCACTACAATTAATATGTGAAATAAACTAAAAAAAAAACATAATTTCAATGATAAAATTAATTAAACCAAATAATTATTTAAATCTAATATTTGATTGTGATTCATAATATATATATATATATATATATATATATATACACATGTACGTGCTTCAAGACTTGTGTGTACAGTCAATTAATGGGCTTGGGTGTACTTGAAATTAAAAATAATGATTATAATTAAGAACATATTCAATGCTGAATCACAACAAAATTAGAAAAGAAGATGAATCACTAAACAATTCATTTGGTAACAATTTTATTGGATAATCATGGAAGAAACCGTACCTTCTTGTCTGTCCCAAACTGAAAGGAAGAGTTAGAATGAATGAAAAGGTAAAGATAGTTGAATTATATTTATTTTCTCAAGAATGCTGATTCATGCCAAAATTGACGTGGCTCAACATGAAAAATGTTTGTGGTAATTGTTTAATAAAATGGTAGATATATTTATATCTTCAGAGCTAAGTAAGAGAATAATATTTTTATAACATATATAATAAAATATTAATCATAGTTATGCAGCAAATAGTTGCATATCATACAACTATTCGTGAGCAATTTAATGAATATTGGACTTTTAGGAATTATTAATATTCAGTCTTATGTTTCGAACATTCATATGATTATTTTAAGTTATTAAAATATTTTAATTGAAAGCTTGTTTACTATAATGTGAATATTTTTATCTATTCAAAATTAGTAATTATAAAATCTAAATTCACATATAAACATTTTTGTCAAATAAATATGTAATTATTTTATAAATATAATTGAATCAAGTAACATTATAAATAAAAAAATAAATTGCACAGTTAACATGCCAAATAATATGTATGCATGTTATGACATGATATTTTTCCCAATTTATCTTTATCTTACTTTTTCAGTTATCAGGGTGTCGCAAGGCTTTTGTTCACAAGATGTAAATATTTCAGCAAAATCAGAATCACTCAAGTATAGTTCCTTAATATGATCAAATCCCATGAATTTAGCACTTAAGGTAGAGAGAAGAACGTACCTTCGTGATAAGGCATCAGCAACAACATTATCCTTACCTTGCTTGTACCGAATCACATAAGGAAACATCTCTATAAATTCAACCCAGCGAGCATGCCTTCGGTTCAAACTTCCTTGCCCCTTCAAATGTTTTAATGACTCATGATCCGTATGAATGATGAACTCTTTCGACCACAAGTAATGTTGCCACGTCTCTAAGGCCCTAATTAAGGCATAGAGCTCCTTGTCATAAGTAGAGTAGTTCAATGCAGCCCCATTGAGTTTCTCACTAAAGTATGCAATTGGTTTCTTCTTTTGCATGAGCGAAGCACCTATACCAACACCTGAAGCATCACATTCGACTTCAAAGGCTTTAGAAAAATCCGGTAAAAGTAAAAGAGGAGCTTAACTTAGCTTTGTTTTCAATGTTTGGAATGCCATTTCTTGAGCTCCTACTCACTTAAATCCCACGCTTTTCTTGATGATTTCCGTTAAGGGGGCAGCTATGGTGCTGAAATTGGGCATGAATCTCCTATAGAACCCAGCCAAACCATGAAAACTCCTTACTTCCGTGATGGTCTTGGGTGTAGGACACTCTTTGATTGCCTTAACCTTTTCTTCATCTACCTCTATACCACCTGCACTCACAACAAATCCAAGGAACACGACTCTATCCCTGCAAAAGCTACACTTCTTAAGATTAGCATATAACTTTTCATACCTTGGTACCTCAAGTACTAACCTCAAATGCTCAATATGTTCATGCAAATTACGGCTAAAGATCAGTATATCATCAAAGTAAACCACTACGAATTTACCAATATAAGCACGCAATACATGATTCATCAATCTTATGAAGGTACTAGGTGCATTAGTTATGCCAAAAGGCATTACTAACCACTCATACAATCCATGCTTAGTTTTAAAAGCTGTTTTCCATTCATCACCTTCTTGCATTCTTATTTGGTGATAGCCACTTTTCAAATCAATTTTAGTGAAAATTGTATAACCATGCAATTCATCAATCATATCATCAAGGCGAGGTATGGGATAACGATACTTTACCGTGATCTTGTTGACAGCCTTACAATCCATGCACATTCGCCAAGTACCATCCTTTTTAGGCACCAAAAGAACCGGAACAACACATGGACTCATGCTCTCACGCACATATCCCTTTGCAAGCAACTCTTCAACTTGTTTTTGAAGCTCTTTCGTATCTTAAGGGGTGCTTCGATAAGCTGGTCGGTTTGGGATGGCAGCCCCGGGGATGAGGTCGATTTGGTGTTCTATTCCTCGTATAGGAGGTAAACCGTGTGATGCCCGGAGCGGTGGGCCACCACATCCCCCACACCTAAACCCAAACCCATATATGAAATGGATTTCCATACATGAGTCGAAGTCTAAGCGAACGGAACCAACACTCACTCCCTAGGCTAAGCGGGGCTAAAACTCAGACAGAGCGCGCAAAACAAACATATAAATGCGGAAGCAATAACATAAGGATCGAAAAGAGCTCTATAGCTAACATTTACATCCTATACAATGGCCTCACGGCCCAAAAGATCGAGTATTTACATCAAAAGCCTATAATTCTCCAAAAGACAAGTCATGATATCAAATACATAATAAGAGTGTCCAAAACACAAGAAGTATGAATGCAACTCGACCTAGACACCCAAGTACAAGACCAAGACTCGCACTTCCCCGCCTAGCTCGAAACAACCTGCACTGAAGGTGGGAAAAGAGAGGGGTCAGTCAAAACTCGACTGAGTGAGGGGGCTAAACGCACACCCATACCTAATTACATATAGAGCAGAGCATACTACAAAGGTGATAGTCATGAATCGAGGCTAGGGTTTTACATACCAAATCATTTTCCAAAGATAGCATATAATATAAAGGAAAACCTATCTCGATCCATAATCTATCAAACATAACATAAACATAAGTCCGGCGAGAACGGACTATCCCTTACTCCATCAAACATAACATAAAATCAAATTCAAATCACAATTCCAACCTCACATGGTGCATCGGGAAACAAACCCTAACACCTACACTACCAAACACATACGGGGTAGCTAACCCACGATATGCCTTCCCCGGTTATCCACCGAGGACTCAAGATACCACGCCTTCCCAACCTCCATAGGTCGCACGTGAATATCTCAAATGAGAGCGTGTACAGGGGTCATAACCGGCGACCCCGTGGTCGTCCCGGGTCTCCCTTACCCACGTCTCCGGGGCCCAACAAATCAAATCAAGCCAAACTCCTATCTTTCAGGGTACAACTCGCTCATACATATCATATACGAATAACGAATTTCAAAACATAGCTTACTTATGCCAATACACATACCAATTTCGAAAACATAAAGCTTATTTCACAAAATCATAACATAGCATAAGCACTCATATTTAATATATATATATATATATATATAAGATATATATTCGCATACGGGGTAAGAAAACAACACGTAATAGGTCTTAGGTCACTTATCTAATATAAAGGATCCTAACCTCACCTTTGCAAAAGTAGAAGGAAGGCAAAATGGCGAACGAACACTTAAACCTCGGGCTCACGAACTTCCGGAAGAGGCTCTGAAACAAAAGAAGACAAGACCCGAGACTTAGACTCAATAATGTACCAATTAGATGCCCGACAATGCTCATAAATGTAAATGATGCAAATGAAATGCAAGAATGTATCACTTAAGTCATTTAAATTCAAAACTCGTACAAAACGTATCATATCATTCCATGAATTAATTAATAGTTCATAACAAATAATCTAAATCATAAAATCACATTTAGATTACACATTTCATGCATAAGAATTCATACAAAATCATAAGACCACATTTATAAATTAAACTATCAAATTAAAGCACTTAAATTAATTTAATTAAACATATAACATAATGTTTATATATATATAAATATATATATATATATATATATATATATATATATATATATATCATATATTACGTGTAATACATATACACATATATAACATATTCTATACATATATATACACGTACCAGCCCCTAACACACTTAAAAACACAATTAATATAAGTGACATTCATGCAAAGTTCTCAATTAAACATATTCATAAGGTAACCTCATCATCCATGCATCCTCACGTTACAATCATGCAAAAAGGGACAAAAGAAATCCATGCATTAAACCATGTAATGATCACAACTTACACATTCATCACATTAACCATTCAAAGCCCACGTATCATGCAATCAAAAGAATGAAGGAAAAAGGGGTGCAGCGGATCAACAGCATCTCCCCGCCCGGGGGAGATTTTCTTCACAGAAGTACCCTCCCGGGTACATTTGATGCAGAAGGTTTCTGCATAGCACGTACCCGGCCGGGTACTTTCATGAATGAAATCTCCCCGGCCGGGGAGACAATTCAGACGCAGCAAAGAGGTAAGTTCAGCCCTGTTATGCCCTGCTTCTCATACCAATCAAATTACCAACTCAAAGGGACAAGAAAAGGCAAGAAATTCAGCAGCAATCAGGACATATACTCCCGCAAACAAAGCTGAAAATGAACAGCAGCTGGAGGCAAGGAAAATTATGCAAAACTCAAGTATATGACTTCCAAAACCTCATGAACATTAATGGTAACTCTCATATAACTCAACTACCATCAAAGTCAGGTATAAATAGCAATAAATGAAGCATAAGAGATCACTTTCCATGCATCAATTCAAGTCATAACTTAAGGAAAGTCATAGAATTCAAATTATGGAGCAAAACCTAACTATTCACTTCAAGGATCAAAAACTCAATCAAAAGTGGATCAAATTCTGAATTTCTTAGATGAAAATGATCATATAAGCATGTACATATCAAATATAAGCTTACCCCTTGAAGATGTTGGAAGAAAATGGAGATTGGAGCTCAAAATCTCCCTTAGGGTGAAAGTGACGGGAATTCACTGCTGCTGCTCCAAAGTTCAGATTTTCCTCCTTTCTCTTGTGTATGGATTGAGATGAAAAGGGTATGGGGTGATAATAGGCTGAGTTAGTGGAGTGTGGGTCCAGGTTTGAGGGCAATTGGCCAAGAATTGAGGGACTTATGTGCAAATTAGTGAAAGGTGGCCATATGAGCGCGAGACAAAGTTACGGGCTGATTTCGGGGTATCAAATGAGGTCAAAATATTACAAGGTCTGTTCCATTGCACTCGAATCGTCGAAACGAGTTCAGCAGAGGTGACAGAATTTTTATCCGAATTCCCGAGCTCAAGATATGCTACCCGGAACCCAAGGTGCGCTAAGTACACTTTAGCCCCCTTTAGGTCACCCAACGAAAACAACTCCCGAAAACCCGACAAATAAACCCGAAAACACATAACGAGCATGTATTCAAGTTCACGACTTATAAAACTCCAACATATTAAAAAGGCACGAAATTTCGATCTCAATTCGAACACGAATGCAACTCATTTCAACAAATAGGCATATTATTCCAATAATAAAATTCAAATTCAAGAATTAATAAATAAAATAAAATCAATTTTAACGAATTAAAAATAATTAAAATTTTATTAAAAAGGCTATGTTCAATTAGATCCAAAACTTTCAAAAAGTGTCAAATAAGCCCTATTCAAATTTTCAATTAAGTCCAAAATTAAATAAAATTGTACAATTAAGCCCTCAACGCAAATAAATCACATAATTTACGAAATTAGCTTGCTCGGGAATTAAATTCACATATCATAAATCACTTAAGGCAAATTTTGACATATAATTCAAATATTTCATATAAATTCAAATAATTCATATAAATTCAAATAATTCATATAGGAATTAAAATTAAATAATTCAAATAAACAATTAGCATAAAAATAAAATGCGTAAATAATAATTTTAAATGCGCACATACGTCATACCTGTACGGTCTGAAAGTCGGGGTGTCACAAACCGGGTGGTATTTCCTCCGGGAATACATCCTCAAACTCCTGCAAGCGAGAATAAACAATACTAGGCAAGGGAGGGGTTTCATTAGATGAAAGAAATATGTTTTTATACATCATCATCATCACAAGCTTTTCTTTTTTTATCACCCCCTCAATCTCTTTTATCTTTTATAAAGACACTCACTTTTTTTCTTTCTTTCTTTTCAACTAGTTTCTTTTCTCCCTCTTCTTTTCTGTTACTCTCTTTTTCTTTTTCCTTCTCTTTTTCTTTTTCACGCTCTTTTTCTTTTTCTTTTTCACATTCTTTCTCACTATTACAATCACTTTGTTTTGAAGAAACTGAAATGGATTTCTTAATTTGGCACCGTTCTTCATACACTTGGCTTGGTGGTAAAGGTGCCAAGGTGATGTTTCGCCCACCCTTGCTAAAACTATATCGATTCTTGTAGCCATCATGCACTGTTCGTCTATCAAATTGCCATGGTCTTCCAAGCAATATATGGCCAGCTTGCATTGGTACGACATCACAAAGAACCTCATCCATGTATTTGCCAATTGAAAAGGAGATAAGAACTTGTTTTGTTACCTTCATTTCACCATGTTCATTCAGCCATTGGAGCTTATAAGGTCTCGGGTGCTTTAAGGTTTTAAGGCTGAGCCTTTCCACCATCAATTTGCTAGCCACGTTCATGCAACTCCCGCTGTCAATGATCAGCCCACACACTCGCTCCTTAACATGACACCGTGTGTAAAAGATGTTTTCCCTTTGTTGTTCATCTTTATCTTCAAGAGCTTGGATGTGCAAAGCTCTTAGAACCACCAAACTTTTCCCCACAACCGCATGCTCAACATCACTTGCCTCATCCGATGTTTCAAGGCCTCCACCATCACCCTCACTTTCGGTTTCAAGTTCTCCATTGTCTAACAAGATCATGGCTCTTTTGTTTGGACATTGAGACATTATATGACCTGCTCCTTGACATTTAAAGCATTTAATATCACGATTGCGATGTGTAGAGGTGTTACCTTTCTCAAACGAACCCTTTGTTGTAGGTGGATCCTCCTTTGGTTTTGAAGGCTTTTCGACTGTTTTTGGTGAAGAATTCCACTTTGGTTTAGAGGTATTTGATTCATCACGCTTAACCACAGTCCGTCCTTTCTTAAATTGTCTCTCCACCTTGATGGCCATATGGACCACTTCCTCAAGTTCAACATAGTGATGAAGTTCCACTACATTGGCCATCTCTCGGTTGAGACCACATATGAACCGAGCCATGGTTGCCTCACGATCCTCCTCAATATTTGCTCGAATCATTGCCATCTCCATTTCTTTCTAGTATTCCTCTACCGTTTTGAACCCTTGCCTCAAACTTTGCAACTTAAGGTGTAGGCCCCGATAGTAGTGAGGAGGTACGAACCTCTTCCTCATAACCACCTTCATCTCACCCCATGTTTCAATAGGGTACTCACCACTTCTTCGTCTACTTATCACCACTTGATCCCACCATACAATAGCAAAGTCCGTAAAGGATACGGCTGCAAGTTTTACCTTTTTCCCTTCCGAATAGTTGGGGCAATCATAAATTAACTCCACCTTTCGTTCCCATTCAATGTAAGCTTCCGGGTCATTTTGCCCTTTGAAGGAAGGAATAGAAAGCTTGATAGATCCGAGGTTATTGTCAATTACCCCTCTTCCTCTTCGTGGTTGTTGGTATCTTGGACGTCTATGATCTCTCCTTGAAGAGGCATTTGATGCAGCCTCATCCATGTCATCCTCTTCGTCATCAAGTCCATCACGAGGATTGATACCAAGATCGACTAGTCGCCGGTTTGGTCTCCTAGCCGGGAGAGCATTTTGTTGCAATTGAGTCACCCGTTCATCATTTTGCTCCAATCGATCCCGAATCTCACCAAATTGTACGTTCAACCTATCAAATTGTTGTTGCATTGCATGGAGGACAAAGTTGACGTCCATTGGAGGTTGTTCATTTCGTTCTTCAGTCATGTTTTAAACCTGCAAGAAGAATCGTTAGTAAAAATTACCTCACAACACTCCCTCATGTGTTTGCCCTCGTTTAAAGTCACTCACGCTCGTGTATCACTCAAGAATATGGCTTTTTCCCTCTTTTGTGCTCACAACTCAAGCCTTTTACCACTCTTTTCTCTCAATTCTTGAAGGAAGACATAAGAAATTTCAGATCCCTCAACCAAATAATCCCTTAAGATGAATGAATCAATAAGGGTGCGAAAATTGACACCAACGAACAATTTCAACTCTAAATGATACAAACAAACGAATCAACGCAACTTATGATTTGAGATTACAAAGAAAATGATTGAAACAATGATGCTCTCTTTTTTTGTTTTGTGTTTTTTTTTTTTTTTTTTGCAGCAATATAACAATAATGAAAAGAAATTACATAAAAGATAAATGATATGGATACGTAACCTTGGATGGAAACCTAAGCTCTGATACCAAATGATACGAACTCCACGTACTTGCCGTGAAACCCAATACCAATACTTGGAGTTCTAAGAATCTGATCGTCCACTTCAAGGTTGAATTAGAGGAGTGTGACCCATTTGCTATATTGAGCAAAGAACCAGCACTATCAAAGTTTAAGTAATGCACCCCGTCGATTATAAGGAGTCGAGAAATAACGTTATCCGGTGGATGTTTGAAACTCCGGTGTCGTTCAGCAAGAACTTAAGAGTAAAACTCACTTGAATGAAAATTCAATAATTGACTTCTTGATTGAAAGAAAAACAAGTTACAATGCTGAATATAAAGATCCATGCATGGAAACCTAAGAGACACTAGAATACTAAAGGACACAAGCTATTCCCGCCACTTGCCATGAAGGCTTACAAAAGTGGGCTTAAATAAACTAATATGCAGCTAAATAATGATAAAATAAAGGCCCAAATAATACTATAATAGGCTTAGGGCCGAATTACATCATTTCCACACTTTGGACTTTAGGAATTGGACATAAAAACATTGAAGTATTCTGAATTTGGTTCAGCAGCCCATCTTAAAGGTTGGAGTCCAGTTTGAGCAAATTGGTTTAAGAGATTTCCAACTTCCTCTTGGATAATTTTGGCCCGAGCTCTTTTAATTGGACCACCATAACTTTGTTCCTTTTGTTTGCTATCCTCTTGAGCTGTGGATCGGTCCAGTTCTTTATTTGGGACAAGATATGGCCGCGGTTCATCATGATTCACATCACTAAGGTTGTCGTTCGTTATTTGTTTTGTCCTTAGGTTCACTCCGTGGGTGATGAGGAGGTCTCATAGAGGTGTTTCAGTCCATTTCGTTCGGTTTGGTCGACAAGGTGAGGTTTTCTTTCTTTTAGTTAAGCGACCTACAACCCTACTTGTATTTAAGCCCGCATGTGATATATTTATATTTATATATTTATGTAAATACGTGTTTGATTAGTATTTTATGTGATTTATCCCGTTTGCTATGAAATCATAGAAAAATGCTTTTATATATATACGTAATCTATTTTACGTTTGTTTGATTTCAAAAGGGTTGGTGTGTGTGAACGTTTTGAAATAGCGAGAAATACGACTTTGAATATAAGTCGAAAAATTCAGAAATTTTGAAAATTATGAATTTTGAACTTTGAAATGGGCCCCGGAGGTTTGTGGGAAGGAGCCCCGGGACGGTGTCGGGCCGTCGGGTCTACTCCTAAGCATGGCGTCCATATGTTGGAAAGGATGTACCGGAACCCACCAGGAGGTTTGGTCGGGGGATGGAGTCCGAGGGTTGGAGAAGCATTGAGCACTCCCCTCAACCGTTAGATGGTTAGGGGCCCGCGACCCTTTCCATCGCCGGAGAAATGGTAGGTTTCTATGATTTGATTTCTTCTGAATATGAACGAAGTAAGGGTGGGTTGAAACTCGTTCTCGCCGAGTTGTTATGATTTTGATTATGAATTTAGTTCATGAAACGGTAGTGGACTTCTAATTACTAAACTTGGTTGATTTGGCCTTCGGCTTAAAACCTTTTTATTTATATATAATATCACGGGTTAAAATGACTTAGAATGCAAAAACCATGCCCCGGTTCATGAACTCTTTAATTTTGAATATGCTATGCTCATATGTATATGTACGTGTGCGTGTGTTAGCCCCCATCACCAGTCGTTAGGACTGACCCTCGTTTTCGTTTCTCTTTTTCCCCTTGTTTTCTTCAAGTTACAGGTGTTCGTGGGGAGTTGTGCTAGGCGGCGGTGTTTTTGGTCGAGTCTTGAGTTTCGTAGTTGGTTTTATGCATCATTTTATTTTATTTTGTTCTTTTGAACTTATGGAATTATGTTTTTGCGACTATGAATCGATTTGGAAAATATATATAAGAATAATTTAAATTTGAGCTTTGAAAGTTGTATCTCTTCTTATTTAATGAGCATGTATGTCTGATTATTTGAATCCTGGGAGCTTACTATGTAATATCTGTTTTGATTGCGCACTCTGATTTAGGGTCTAGACCGCCTAGCATAAGAGAGATTTTGTTTGTCTCCCGTTCGTCGTAGTTTGATACGTGTGCGGAGTTTCCATTTCATTACACGTGTTGGACTATGGTGCGGGGGATGTAGTGCCTTGCGCTCCGGGGTGCTACAAACATATATAATGTGGATTAATTAGTCAATGAAGATTGAAGAATCATGTCAGAAATTATGATTTTAGATGATAGACAAATTGTAGATATACATCATGTTATCTTTAGTAATTTGACCATTTTGTATGATTGGAGACTTGAATCTTATGTTTAATTTTTTCTATCGAAAATCACTAGTTAACATTATCTACGGAACCATTTATAGAAATGATCAAACTTTTAATCGTTCCATAAAATCATAAACGCATATTATATTTTTTTTTTTGAAGACCAGCCACTGCGGCTAACTACAATGACTCAGAAACCCCAAATCAGTTTCCAAACTCGGTGGTTCTCCATATTCGACGAAGAAGCCCTGTTACGTTCCTCAATATTAAGTGCAAGATAGTCTGCACTCTTCACACTGAAATTACCGTTAGGAGAATGGTGCCAAATTATAGTATCATCCTTTCTTCTAGCCCCTAGCGGAATGCTAAGAATGAGCTTAGCATCGCTCTCTTGAAAAACATTATTGATAAGTTCCTCGTCCCATTTTTGTACCCCCGCAACCATCAAATCTGACACCCGTTCAGGGCACACCGTCACCCCCTGCTTATACGATGGTCTAAAGTTAGGTTCTTCTGGTAGCCACCTATCTTTCCAAATGGGGATGTTAGCGCCATCACCAACCCTCTATCTCATTCCCGACGCTATTAGATAGCTAGCTGCGTACATACTTCTCCATACATAAGATGGCGATCTACCTAGCGGAGCGTTCCAAACGTCGTCATGAGGAAAGTACCTTGCTTTGAAGATTCGAGACATAAGGGAATTCGGATATCTTACAAGATGCCAAAGTTGTTTAGAAAGCATCGCCAAATTGAACAACTTGATTCTAAGGAATCCAAGGCCTCCTATAAACTTGCTTCAGCAAAGGTTATTCCAAGAAATCCAATGGATTTTGTTCTTCTCCCACTAATTCCACCAAAATCTCGAGATGGCAGCATCGATCTCATGGATTAGACTATCGGGAAGCACGAAGCAGTTAAGACTGTACGAAGGAATGGCCTGTAAGACCAATTTAATAAAAACCTCCTTTCCCGCTTTCAACAAGAACTTCTCAGAATGCCCCTGAATTTTCTTCTTAATTTTGTCCAGAATATTAGAAAATCCACTCTTCTTTGATCTCCCTAAGAGAGAGGGAAGACCGAGGTACCTATCCAAAGACTCCACCCTTCGTACTCCGATTTCATTCGCCAGCTCCAATTGCCTCTCTAGAGGTACATTACCACTAAACATAACCGACAACTTTTGTCCATTCATCACCTGTCCCGAGAGTAAACCACAACACTCGAGCACCTCCTTAATGCCTCTAAAAGCCTCCGTATTGGCAACTCCACAAATCATAGTATCGTCAGCGAAAAGTAGATGTGACACTCGTGGAGCTCTCGCACACATCGCCACCCCCTTCAACCGACCCCTGTTCTCCAAATCCTGTAAAAGAACCGAAAAGACCTCTGCGCAAAACAAGAACAAGTAAGGGGAAAGGGGATCACCTTGACGGATACCCCTCTCCGGCACTACAGAACCAAATTCATTGCCCTCCAACAAGAAAGAATAAGACACCAAAGTGATGCAAGTAACAATACGATCAATGAAAATACGGGAAAAGCCTAACCTGACCAGCACACGCTCAAGGAACTGCCATTCAACGCGGTCATAAGCTTTGCTCATATCGAGCTTAATGTTGAAAAAACCTTCCTTTCCTACATTCTTGTGCTTAGTAAAGTGATTTATTTTAAAAGCGACCAACACATTATCACTTATAAGGTGGTTAGGAATAAACGAAGATTGGGAAGGGGAGATCAATTTATTCAGCAGTGGTTTGATTCTATTAGCTAGGGCTTTGGAAGCAATTTTATAAATCACATTAAAAAGACTAATAGGCCTAAATTGAGTGATTTGCTCCAGCTATTTACACTTAGAAATAAGCACAATATGAGTAAAGTTCAATCTCTTATCAAATCTACCCGGATTCAAAAAACCCAGAACACAAGAAGAGACGTCTCTCCCAACCACCGACCAGTAATGTTGGAAAAAATAAAGGGGGAAACCATTAGGACCGGGGGACTTAAGGGGATACATAGATTTAAGAGCAGCAATTACCTCATGCTCGGAAAAAGGGAGAGGGAGCAACTGTTTCATTCCATCATCCACTTTCCTTGGCAAAATCTGCAACACCTCATCAATATATTGTTGCTCTCATTGGTTCGATTTGAATAGATCACCAAAATATCTTTCGATGATCCTCTGGATATCCTCTTCGGAGCTACGCAATCGACCCCGGTCATCCCTCAAGGCCTCAATCTAATTAGTTTTCTCGCGGGCTTTCACCTTAGAATGAAAGAATTTTGTGTTTTGGTCCCCTTCTTTAAGCCAATCTATCTTAGCTCTTTGTTTCCAAACAATCTCCTCCTGCAGCAAAGTTTCCCGAATCAAGTTCTAATTGATCTCGCCTCCTCCTTGGTTTGTTCTGTGATTATTGACATGTGGATAGTATTCAACGTAGCCTCCAATTTCTCAATATCCACCGGCTTGCTTCTCCTCACTTCGTTTCCCCAGTTAAGAAGTCCAATTTTACAAGACTCAACATTCTGAATAACCGTTTCTACCTGAGAAGTTGTAACGCCCCAATTTTTCAATCGTATAATATGACGTATGTGCTTACCAAATTATACGAATTAATTGTTCATAAGTGTTTTGTATATTTAATTTTATATTAAATATTAAAATGTTAGTTATTTATATTTTAAGTTTATTAATATTAAAATCAAATTAATTCGTACCACTTTGATTTTTTAAAGTATAATTAATTAGTGCTCTTTAATTATAATTATAATATTAATTAATTATATTAATTATATTTAATTCGTTACACTTTAATCAAAAGCTATAATGGAATTTAATTTATAATTGAAATATTTGAATGTTTAAAGGAATTCTTGAATGTGATGCACTTATGTGTTTTGATCGCGTACCGTTCTTACATGAATTGATTTCGGAATTTAGTGTGATTTTAGCATGTTGTAGATTTATGTGTTATGAACATGTGTACGCACTCATTTCATGTTTTCGATTTTGTTTGGTGTCTTAACGAATTTTATTTTGGAGACGAGACCAAGTTGGGGGATTAAGAAAACTATGCACACCTTTGGTTCCGGACTCATAAAAAAGAGAGGAAACCAAGGAACCTAAATTCATATTTTTCTAAGCACATTTAGACCCCCGAATTTTGCCCGTATTATACTTCATCCGCGTATATGACCACCGTTTACCATTTTGCTCATATCTCCCTCAATACTTAAGATTTTTATCCAATTCTTGGCCCCACTTTTTCCTAATACATAGCTATATCATCCCTCCCCCATTCATTTCGTCCAAGGCAAGAAGAGGAGGAGAAATTGCTGCAATTTGGAGACCTAACTACTATTCCCATCACTATTCACTCTTGCCCAAATTCAAGCTCAAATCTCCATCAACTCTTCTCCAAATTGAAAGGTAAGTTTATGATCTTGTTGTCCATCTTCTTTGCTCTCTTTTAAGTGCTATATTTCTGATTTTCATGGAGTGTTGAGCATGTTATGGAGTTACACATGAATAGTAAGGGTTTATGAAGAATTTGATGAATTCTTGAGAAATATTCAGGCATCTCTGGATATGAAGTCATTTATGTGATCTAGATAGCTCATATGTTTCATTTTTCAAGTATGAAATTCGTGGATTTGGCTGCCTTCTTGATCTTCATGGATGAAACTGTTTTTTTGAAGCAATTGGGCCTGATTTGCTCCTTTGCCTTTGCTGCGTGTGTGTGTGTGTGTGTGTTGTTTAGGAATGGTTTTGCTGCGTTTTTGTATCCCTTTTGTTGCCTTATTTGCTGTAATTGCTGCCATGCTTTGTTCCTTGTTGCTGCTATAAGTTTTGGAAGAGAAGCAGGGGCGTTCTGCTCTAGTTTTGCGACTGCGCACAGCAGTCGCGGCCGCGACCGTATGGAGTCCAATTCCAAATTCTGCCATCTTTCGACTTCTTCTTACTGGAACTGCTACGGATGTGCTGGTAGCGGCCGGAAGCAGTTTTGAACTGAAATTGGTCGCGGTCGTGACCTCTTTTTGGAGCTGTTTTGGACCATTTTGGGGTTGTTGCTGCGTGATGGCTTCTCTTTCGTTTTAACCTTATTTGCTTGGCTTTTCTTGCTTATGAGTGTTTATTTATGTCCCTAAATTATTGTACATCATGTATATATATATATATACATATATATATATATATATATATATATATATTAGATATATATATGCATGTTTGAATTTTGTGTAAAGTGTTTAGTTGTTTAATTCTAATATTATGTGTATGGGTGTATATACATCATAAGGTGGGGATACATAAAAGAAGGGCTTTACGTTGAAAATCATAGACTCTTTTGAAAAGACTTGATATATATATATATATATATATAATATTTTGGCTCAAATCTTTCACATAAAGGATACATCGGGTCATCATAACTAATATAAGAGAAACCCACCTGTTACACCTTACCAAAACCAAGAAGACAAGAGGACTTGAGGATTAACCTATGAACCCGGCATCTCCGCCCTGGAGAAAGCTGTACAAAGGACAATGTAATGTACTCGTGAGACTCAAGACTCCAAATGAAGCACATATGACTCACGACAATGAAATGAACATGATAAGATATGTGTAGGAGATGATAACATGTCATGAAGTCAAGTAATTCACTTAAATAGTTCAAGTCGATACAATGCATGAAGGTTTCATATCCATTCGTTCCATATATTTCATAAATCATATCAATTCAAGTCATGAATTTCATTTAACAATTATAGCTCACCATATGACTTGTTAACGATTCATGCATGTTATAAAGGAACAAAGGAATAGCACATGAGTTGAATAAACGAGGCATTCTTGCATGTATGCACGTATAAGGGCATAGAAGACAATTAATGTCATATATCGCGTATAAACAATATCGAGATTACACAACATTTTCTTAATGAAACATGAAATGGTATCCATTTACTTCCATAATTCAAATAGATTAAATAAGACATGATATACCATATTTATCAATCCATTAACACATACATATATATTAAAATAAACAATTAAACATGATTTTTGGCGTGGACATGATTATGATTTCACGGGCCCATGGACTTAGTGCAAGTGGTTATCCGGGGAGGCATGGGCCGACGGTGATCCCTTGTACTAGTCCCACTACATTTACGGTGATACCGGCCCTCGCTAGGAGGTTTAGCAGGGAATGGGAGCTAAGTGCCCTTGGGGGATTCATGTACCCCCATTGGCCTATGTATGGACCGGTGGTCGGGTCTTGCTAACCCGTCCACCACCCGGAGGAAGAAGGTGTAAGTGTTTATGATATGAATATGCATGATATGAATATGATATGATTATGATTATGAACGAATATGTATGATTGTGTATGATCACTAAAATAAAAAACTGAACTGATATGCACACACGAGGGGTAGGTTGGAGATGTTTGCCCACCCGCCAGGGCTCACGTATTGACCGCATGAATGAATATGATTATGAATTATGAAATTGATCGTTGTAATCTCGAGCGTTGTCTTCCTTTGTTTTCACCCACTTTGGAAATATCTCAAAAACCTTGCACGGGATTATAGCATGCGTGTGGGTGTGTTTAAATTCGGTAATATTATCTATGATATGTCCTGTTTTATACCCACCAGTCTCCTATAAACTGAACCCGGCTTTGTTTTCAGTTCTTTTGCAGGTTGGGAGTGCTAGGTGGGGTTCTGAGTCTGTCAAGTCTCATATTTAAGTCTAAGTCACTTCATACGCATTTTGTACATTTGATAGCTTACAAGAATGTATATTTGGAAATATTTATGTATGAATCTTCGGGACTAGGTATCTATGTTAGTTGAACCCGTCAATTGTTCATTGGATTTACGATTAATTATATATTTTGCTTCCACACATGCATTTTTATTCCTTGGAATTGTGTATTTGATTTCGAAGTTTAGTTCCCGCCTAGCCTAGTGAGTGAGTGAGTCCCCGTTTACCGTGATTCAGCTCGTGTATGACCTCTCAATTTCATATGCGGGTCGGGTCTCGGTGCGGGGGATGTTGTAGCACCCCAGACAAAGGATCCACATCCCCCGCACTAGGACCCAGACCCGGTCATGAAATAGAAAGTCCATGCCCGAATCCGAATCATAGCGAACGGGAGACCAACTCACACACTAGGCTAGGCGGATCTAACTCGACAAACTCAGAGCGTGGACACAATTTAAACCAATCATCAACAGATAGCGGAAGTAATTAAAACAAAACATGCAAAGCAGGTGACGGGTTCAACTAGCATAGATACGTAGTCCCGAAAATCAATTCATAATCCAATATAATAATCAGCATAAGTATCATCAATATCTAGTAACGTCTAAGTACTAGCTTACTAACCCCACACGGGTTCAAGTCTAAGTAGAACATAAATATAACCTTCAGGTATGAAACATAAATACATAACATAAGTAGAGTATGCGACAAATGCATCCTAACACCTACTAGACTGACAAGTGTGACTCAGAAGACTCACTTCCGCCTAGCTCAAGCCAAAAGAAAACTTGTAAACTAAAAGATAAAACGAGGGGGTCAGTCAACTGACTGAGTGAGGGGGCTAACTCACACCCACAATATATATATAAAGAGCATAGCACAGAGTAAAAGGGTGGACTCATGGACCCAAAACATTTCGAAATAACCCAAATAGATATAGATATATGTTTAGAAAACATTTTCAGAAACTCTATCTCGATTCATGATTTCCAAACATAACATAACACAGGCTCGGCGAGTACGAGCTTCCAACCTTAACTCCTCATAAAATAGAAATAACATACAGTCGAGGGGAGTGCTAATGCTACTCAAACCCTAACCATCCATACAGTCGAGGGGAGTGCTAATGCTACTCAAACCCTCAGGGCTCCGTTTCCCAACCAAACCTCCTGGTGGGTCCCGATACATCCTCTTCATACAAATGGAGACTACGCACAGGTATATCCCCGACGGCCTTAACCGTCCCGGGGGCTCCTTACCCCTAGCTCCTGGGCCCCATAACAGAACAGAACATAACATATACCAACTTTCATGGCAATCTCGCTACATAATCATAACATAACTTAACTTTCCAAAATAGCTTACATATGCCTTCATACTTAATTTCCAAAACTGAAGTTGTATCATAAGGTTATAATCATCTCATATCCAACACATATTTAATCGTATATATAGTATATAATCGCATGCGGGGATTGAAATCATCATATTGGGGTCATAGGTCGTTTAACTATACAAAATCCTAAACCTCACCTGAGAAGCGACAAGATACGATAACTAACAAGACGGGTGCATGCTCGACCAGGTTGTCTCCGCCCTGGAGATCACTGTACAGAGAAGGAAATACAGTGTACTCATGAGACAAGACTCAGACATGAACCACAAAGGCGCACGACGATGATTGTAAGATGACATGGAACAATATGACATGTTCATAGAAATTACAAGAATATCATTGAAGGGCTCATGTACACAATTAATATTCCACGTTGTGATATACATGTAATTAATCTCAAACAATTCACATAGACAAGCAAACTAAATAATAAATTCAACAGGTGTCAACCATGAATCTAATCAATTGGCTTAAGTGAATTTGGTCCAGAGTATGATTTAATAATTTATTAATAATTTAGGATACCATAATTCACAAGGTATCCATACATTCACAACTCAAGAGCTCGATTAAGAATCAAACAATTAATCATATAGGAATGTCTAATTCATAATAATACATTGTATATTCAATTCAAGATTCCACTTCAATTAACATACTCCTCTTTCAAAAGAATCACGATTCAGAATAACTAATTCATAAATAAATCGGCTAATAAAATCACTCAATTAGCATGAGAATTACACTTCAAGTACTAAATCTCCCAAAGGGTTTATATATTGCTCCACTCTCCAAATTAAGTACAAGGCACATCATCAAAATCATTCACATGCATACAGTGGTATATCTATATATACATAACACAAAACACTTACACCTATTAATATATGTATATAAACAACACTTCATATATTCATAATATCGGCAAACATGTATATATATATATAGAATACAAAAGCTACGTGTATATATATATATACACAACGCTCACAAACATACACAAGCATCATGTACTCAAAGCCACATAGATTACAAGTTAAACCTCTCACCACCAATTAACACATTTTAGAAACAATTCTTGTCATTCAATGTTTTAAGTTCATATGTATATATATATATATATATATATATATATATATATATATTATGTATTTATAAAACAAAACTCACGCCCACAAGCAGCAACACACACCCACTACAAGTTAACAATAAATTCCATTCCAATGAGCACGAGCAACTTGCTGCAAGGTCATTAACAAAACAAAGTTTGTAGGTTAACCCTATAATCCAACTAAACATTTAAGAAGAACAAATCCATTCTTAGATTTCAAAAGTCCATTGCAAAGTATGAATACATATAAGCACTATATGATATCAAATCCAAACATTTACAGTTCCTAAACAAACATGCATATTATCCCATCTCTACAAATAAGATCCAGACATACATATGGAATTCGGCTAAAGTAGACTCATTACAATTACCACCATCAATTTAAGAATCAAGCAAATTCTAATTAAGCAAGATGTGTCTAAAATACTAGTTCATAGTCACGTTTAATCTCATGACCAAATCGTTTACATTCACAGATTCTATACAACTTTATTTGCAATCATACTGTTATAAACTTATATACCCAATCCTGAATGTTTATGAAAATCTCATGATATGTTTACCAATCTTTATTTAACAAACTTTATTCAAATATCAAAAGCCCAACACTACATTGAAATAATGTCTAGTTCATAAAAATAACTCAAAAGAAATAATTAGGCTAATGCTACAATTACAAAGCGTACAGAATTGGGAAAAGAAGGATTCGTGTCTCACAATTCGGCAAATTAGAGAAAAGAACAGTACGAGGCTGCTGAAATCACTGCTATTGCTTCATCCCTTCGACCTTGTTTCCCCTTTCGGTTTCTCTGTTTCCGGCCAAGAAAGAGAGTGAGAGCAGGCTGACTGTTGCGGCAGTTTGGTGGTGCTGCAGTTTTAGCCTCCTTTCCAGACCTGGGCGAGAGAGAGAAGGTTGAAGGTAGTGGTGACGGGCTGAAATGGAGGGGAACAGAGAGGTGTACCGGCTGTGGTTCAGTGATGGGGCTGTCGGATCTGGGGCGGAGATGGAGGTTATCAGCAGAGACAAGGCGGTGGTGTCTGAGCTGTGGCAAAGTGGTGGTTGGCGATGTTTGCCGACGGCGGAAGGGAGCTTCTCGGTTCTGCTCAGATCTGGGTAAAGAAGGGGGAGAAAAAACGGAGCGGTTACCGGATCTGAACCTCACAATGGCGGTGGTTGTGCGTCGGTCTCGTGTCGGATCTATGGCCAGAGAACACCGCGGTTGTCGTCGCGGGCAAGGAACGGCCGCTGGAGTTGCTGCATTCCATGGCTTCTCTTCTTGGTTGAGACAGAAGCGAGATGTGCAGCGGCGAGATGGCGAGGAGGAGGGCGGAGCTGCTGTGGCGGAGGGTGGCGCGGAAGCGCCAAATCTGGCGTGGTGGTGGAGTTGTTCTTACTGCTGCTGAGTGCTTAAGGGAAGGACGAGAGAATGGCTAGTGGTGGAGTGGTGTCAGTGGTGATGATGGCTGGCGGAGGCGAAGCTGCCTCGCTGCTGCTACTCCAGAAGGCGGGAGAAGAAGGTTTGGGGTGAAGAAGAAAGGCATGCGCAGCAGATGAAGCTTGAAAAGGAAAAGGATGAATAATGAAGAGCTAGGGTTTCGGGGTGTTAAAAGGAGTCCTCTACCGAAATTACAAGTTGGTCCTCCCAAAATCGGTTTATGCAATTAAGCCCAAGAACTTTGAGAAAGATTCGATTTAGCCCAATAAAATGTTTTAAAATTATAAGAGCAGCCCCCAACTGATAATAATTAGAAATTGAACCACATAATTTAAATTAAAGAACAACTAGGTACAAAACAAATATTTCAATTAAGTCCATATATTTTTATAAGATTGCAATTGAGTCAATTAACAATTAAAGCATGAAATAAATCAATTCAAGCACATGCAAAGTTAAATAAATAACAATCTAATCGCACGAAAACGACATCGTATCTTGCTCCGAAAATACGGGGTGTTACAGATGTGGTGCCTTCCGTTTGGGGCGCTACATCCTTAAGTGGTATCAGAGCCCGGTTGCAAAACCGGTGTTCTCGCATTGTGATTGAGTCAGTCTAGGTCGTACGGCTTAGGAACTACGTGATAATGTGTACATTGCATCGATCTTGAGCATGAATTGCCTTCCCTTTTGAATCTTGTTGAATTACGTGTTACATTCTTGCATTGAATCCATGTTTTTTGTGTTGAATACATGACATGAGCATGCACGAATCGCATGCATATATCCTTGAAATGAGTTATGATTTGTAGGTTATGAAGACAATATCAAACCACAACCAAGTTTTACGATAGCAACGATCTATTGCAAGTTCTTTCACAGGCATGGAAGATAGGGAGGATGCACTGTAACACCCCCCGGAGCGAAGGGTGCCACATCCCTCGCACTAAGGTCCAACACGAGTAACGAAATGGAAGTTCGCACCCGTATCAAACCATAGCGAACGAGAGACACACAAAACTCACACCCTTGCTAGGCGGCCTAGACCCTCTCTCAAGAACTGCGAGAATTTAAAATCAGAGTAGCGGAAGCAAATCATATACCAAACATGATTCCCAAGATCATCACATATACATATCAAAATGGGGAAGGGTCAAGTATTCAAGCTAGATCCTATACAAAATATACAATGCCATCACGGCCAAAATAGCATAAGTGTAAACCGAATACATAATCCAAAATGCGTAAAGTAAGGAAAAGGAAAATCCACTACGATGCATGAAGACCCAAGCTATACCACAAGTAACCCAAAATACAATTGCCGTCTAGCTTGACTCGGAAGAACCTGCAAACTCAAAAGAAAGGGAAAAGGGGAAAAACAACAACGAGGGTTAGTCCTAGTGACTAGTGAGGGGGCTAACTCACGCACCCGATGTATATATATATAGAGCAAAGCATTTAATCAAAACGGAAGAATCCTTGAACCGAGAGTGGTTTTTGCAAGCCAAATTAATTCCCGTGATATACATATATATAGGTTAAAGAAAAGGGAAAAGGGCAAATGCCAAACTCCAAGTTTTAGGTGAATTAAGAATCCACTCTCGTTCCATAGATCATACAAAGCTAAACCAACTCGGCGAGTACGAGTTACACACATCCCAACTTCCATATACAAAGATCAAAGCAAAACAAAACAAATCAGAATCCATCCCCAACACCGGTTGATAGAAGGGTTGATCGGCCCTAACTATCCACATACACAGACGAGCCAAGGTTTAATTACTACCTTGAAACCTTCGGCGGTTACCTCCGCCGGCTCAAGAGAAACACCCTTCCTCAACCTCCCAAGGTTGGGCGAGACTCTCAACTGGAGGTGTTGATGGAAGAGCTCGGTGACCCCTCGGCCGTCCCGAGATTACCATACCACACTCCGGGGCCCAAACATATCACGAAAGTCACACAAACATACCTCAAAGCTTATCTTTCAAAGCCACATCTCGCTTACACACACACACTTGCACAAAACTAAACTTTTCAAACGAAAGCAAAATAGCTTATATACTTATACAACACGCTTTAAACTCTTATAACAAATGGGAGAAGTCCCGCAACATATGTATCATACACTTATTTACCATATATTATACGTATTCGCATGCGAGGTTTCAAATCAAATAGGGTTATAGGTCGAGTAACTAAAAGAACAAAAACCTCACCTTGTCAACGAACGTAGTGGAGAAAAAAGTGTGACAACCGGACACCTATGGAGCAAGCTCGTCCTCTACAGGGAGATCCTCTGAACAAGACAACAACAAGGAAGACTCTTAGACTCAATACGAACCACGTTGACGCTCGGTACATGCGTATGTATGTTTATGATGCAAATGATATGAAATGAATCCACATTTAGATCATTTATGAGCATTCAATGCATATTCGGACATATATCATAAACGAGGAGATAAATCAAAGCACAAATTCATAACATAAGGCTTAACACAAAATATAACAAGTTGGTCATGCATACACACCAAAACGAGGCAAGAAGGATAAACAAGAAGCAACGGAAAGGAAGCAAAACCAAGCAAAGACGAACGAAAAACTAGAGTTCCTAGGGGACACGCCCGTGCCCCCCCTGGAAGGGCAAGTTGAGACACCCCCGTGTCTCAGTACAGAAACCGAACAACAGAATCCCGAAGATGACACGCCCGTGTCACCAACAAAGGGCAAACCGAGACACCCCCGTATCTCGGTACAGAAAAACGTAAACAGCTCAAACATCCAAACTCAGCAACCCAATTAATACCAAACACTCATACTCCAACTACCAAGCAAGGAAATGTAATAAATGTTAAGAATCAAGTCCTAGGAGCATAATATCATCATCAAATCTCAAGAAAACAAGAAAGGAGCAAGAATCCAACAAATTCTCCCAACATCTACTATTCACATGCTTGCTATAACTCATCAATCAACCATGGAAATGAACTCAAGAGCACATAAAAGAGAGAAGAGGGAGTGAAGATTGCAACCATGAACTCACCTTTCAAAGTTGAGAAGCTTGGGTGAAGATTTGAGCTCAAAATCAAGAAAATGGGCAAAGGGTTTTCTCCTTCCTTCTTGCTTCCTTGTGCTGATCGGTTTTGGTGGGAGAGAGAGAGGTTGGCTCGGCTTTCAGAGGTTAAGGGGGAGAGGAGAGCTTAAATCATGGATACAAAGTCAAGGTTAAGGTTGGGTTGAGTTAAGAGGGGTCCACAAAGCTAGGTTAGGTCAAAACATGTCTCTCAAGCATAAGGGGCTCGTTACGGGTGAAATTCGAAGGTCTTAATGAGCTTAGAAAAATGTGAGTCTTGTCCCATTAAACCCGAATCGTCGAAACGAGTTCAACGGAGGTGACGGAATTCGAATCCGAATTCCCGAGCTCAAGATACGCGTCCCGGAACCCAAGGTGCGCTAAATGCTCTTTAGCCTCCTTTAGGTCCCGTCTCCAAAACGAACCCAAAAAGGTAACCAAATCAAATACCAATGTAACACCCCAAACGGAGAAGTGCCACATCCCCCGCACTATGACCCAGACCCGGAAGATGAAATGAAAGTCCATGCCCGAATCCGAATCAGAGCGAACGGGAGACCAACTCACACACTAGGCTAGGCGGATCTAACTTGACCAAAACTCAGAGTGCGGAGCAATTAAAACCGACAACAATAGATAGCGGAAGCATTTAAAACAAAACATACAAAGCAGGTGACGGGTTCAACTAGCATAGATACCTAATCCCGAATAATAGATCAACAAACATAACAAGTGACGGGTTCAACTACCATAAATCCCTAGTCCCGAATATCAACATAAAGTAATAATCATCAAGTGCCACAAGGGCCGAATGAGAGTGCCACGCAGGGCTACTGAATAGTAAAGTATAATCTCAAGTCTACAAGTCAAAGCATAAGTAAAGTGTATGAAAAGACAAATGCAAATAGAAAGACTAGACCGATGAAGTGCAACTCAAAGGACTCACTTCCGCCTAGCAAACGCCAACAATCCTGCAACTAAAAGTGTAAATGAGGGGTCAGTCAACTTGACCGAGTGAGGGGGCTAACGCACACCCACAATATATATATAAGGAGCATAGCACAGAATAAAAAGGATGGACTCATGAACCGGGAGTAGGTGTTACATACCAAAACATTTTGAAAGAACCCAAATAAGATATAGATATAAGTTTGGAAATCATTTTCCAGAAAGACTCTATCCCGATTCATAATTCCATAACATAACATAATCAACTGCTCGGCGAGTACGAGCTTCCAACCTCAACTCCTCATAACATAAATCAAAATCAATCCAACCTCTACACCAATGATGGAGGAGATGTACCGTCCCCATACCATCGAGAATAAACCGTCTAAAATAGACTCACCCTCAAAGGGTTGCGAACCCACAAGAGTCCTCCCCGGCCTTAGCCGAAGGCTCAAGATACCACGCCTCCCTCATCACCCTAAGGTCGCACAATGATATCTCAAATGGAACTACGCAAAGGATAAATGCCCCGACGGCCCTAACCGTCCCGGGGGTACCCATTCCGCAGCTCACCAGGATCGATCCACACACAGATCACAATGGATCACAACAGAACAGATCACGATGGATCACATACGCCAATCTTTCATGGCAATCTCGCTACATAATTAGAACACAACTGTTTTCCAAAATAGCTTACATATGCCTCGAAAACTGGTTTTATATTTACACCCTTCCTACGCGATGGAACTTTAAGCCTCATGACCTCCATCCACGCAGGACTCACACAAGATCATCAACATATCATATTCAACACATACATATCTATAATAGAGTATACTCGCATGCAAGGGTAGAAATCAACATGTAAAGGCCATAGGTCACGTAACTATACAAAATCCTAAACCTCACCTCGTGAAAGTAGAGTCTGAGAGTGTGAAGGGCCAAACACTCTAAACCTCGGGCCCACCGACACCACCAAACTCTGTGACAAGACATACAGAACCCAGACTTAGACTCTATATGAACCAAACAAGACGCACGGCGTTGCTCAACATGATCGTGGTTATGCATAAGTGTTCATGTTGTGCTTGGATGAGGTGTCGTGGTCATTCAAGGCATATCAATGCTCAACAAGGTCATATTTACAAGTAACCGACACGTAATTCCATATCCAAAGATGCAAGATCAATTTAGGAAGTCAATGTATTCACAAAATGCATATTAAATTATCCAATGTCACAGGGTTCAATTATAATATTAAAATTAAGCATCAAGTTCATGACGAGTTATAAAGTGCATAAGTAAGAGCATCTTGATCATAGAAGCATACAAGGTTGTCGTACGTAGATGGCATACTTGATACAAATAAAGAGTGCATTTAATTCACTTAAGATCATACTTTACAACTTCACAACATGTTTGGTACACAAGCTCAAGTCACATACATAGTTGCATAAATATTACACTTACATCCCCTAAGTTATTTATAAAAGTTTAGAATTATTACACATACATCCCCTTAGTTGATTACTAAGCATAATTGTTCATTTAAAGTGTTTATACAATTATTCAACTAGGAATTAATTATTTACAAGGGATGACAATTATCAATTTATCATAATTCATAATATACCATTTTCAAGTAGTAAGAGTAAATCAAGATATTACAATTCTAACTCCTATCATGCATCAAGTCTCAAGTTGTTCAAGCATCTTTCATGTATCTAAATTTTATATTTGAAACACAATTTACAATAAACATAAGATTGAGAACGTCTCAAATTCATATAGAGAAATCACAACATGTTCGTTCTTCTAAAATATCATTCAAGTTCATTTAGTCACATAAAAGATTAGTTTCTAGATATTACACTAACACCCCTTCGTACTTAACAAATAGCGTAAATTCATCACATCGGGATTCAAATTGTAAATCGAAACATTCATACATATCACAATCCATTCAACACATGTTTTCATATACGATTGGAATACATCTCGATCAACAAACCAACAATAACCAATTTATTTGCACTTAAAACAATTAATTCAAATAATCACAATTACGCAAAATAATTCGTAATAAATAGATCGAGTGTCCGATTAACGAACGGAAAGTGGCGTTGAACTCACCACAACGAGACGAACATTCTGTCCGAAATTCGCAGGAGTGCCGCCACCGGAGCCGCCGGAAAGTCGCCGGGCCGCCACCGGACCGCCGTCAAAAGTCGCCGGAAAAATCCCGAAAAATCAATCCCGAATGAAGTCTTCGTGCCCGTTCCGAATCCTCGATCAATTTCTGGAAATTCCAAGCCGATTGTCCTAGATCTGAAATCTAAGAACACGAAAACCCTAAATCTTCAAACTCAAATTACTTCCAAACCGGTGAACCAAAATGTGATCCGAAAGAGGTATTATCTTACCCATGACGAGCTCTTCGAAAGCCCTAAGGTAGCTTTCCAGAAAAATCCTCGGAGCTAGTGCCACCGTTGCACCGCCACTTTGCCGCCGCCGATCCGCCGCCAAACCACCGAATCTGGAGTCGCCTGATCACAGGTCACTAGTTCTCGTCGTTCCGAACAACTTTCGTGAAGAGCCCGAGACCAAAAGATGGCCGGAAAAGGCCCCCGTTGGCCGCCGAAGTTTCTGCCGCCGCTGCTACAGTAACTCGCGCCGCCGCCGCGAGCTTTGGGAGGTGCGTGCGGAGCCATCTCTGCTCCGATGGCCTCGCCGTCGACGTCAACCGCTGCGCCGGGAAGTCTACTCTCTGGGTCTCCGGCGCGTGTAACAAGGAGGTGGCCGGAAAACGCCGCGAAACGCCGGCGAAGTGGCGGCGGTCTGACAGCTCCGCCGCTGCTACTGAAATCCGGCCATAACTCTGCCACCGTTCGTCGTTAGGCCGTGAAATTGGTACTCTTACGTCGGTCTCGCCGAGATAATCGAAATGGACTATTCGTTTGTTGAATTCCATCGAGAAACGATCGAGTTATGGGCTCGTAACTGAAGCCGCGATAGTAACCCGCGGGAGAGAGAAAGTGGGAGAGGAGAGAGAGAGAGAGAAAAAGGGATTGGGAGAAATGTGTCTTGTGCACAAGCTATATACAACCGGGTATCCTTATCGCGTAGCAAGTAATAGCGTGTACAAATAATCGTAAATAAAATTGGTAAAGTTACGAATAAACATTCAAGCTCTGAATTAATTTTACAAATTAAAATGAAAGAGATAGATTTACCAATTAGAGTTTAATTCAATTTAATTTTAGAAATCTTTCGTACAATTTAACGACATTTCGTAAACACATGATTGACAATTAATCTCAAGTAATTCAAGTAAACCGAAATTAAACAAGTTAAGTAACATGATGGATTTAAAATCAACTTGACAATTATTTCATGGAATAAATTTGAATTAAATCAAATTAGATAGTTATGGTTAAATATACTTGTAATTAATCAAGTTGGCAATTAATCTTAGAATAATTCGAATGAACACATATTAAATTGGATTTGCATTAAATCATATAATTCAAGAACTCTTAAATTAAACACACACAAGTGTAGAGACTTACTTGTTAATGTCGTCAGGACGCCCTTCGAGAATACGGGGCGTCACAACCAAAACATATAAAGAGCACATAACCGAGTCCATAAAGCATATAATTAACACATATCATGAATTCACAAAAATCAGAATTTAAATACGAATCTAAAACGAGCAAAATACAAAATGAAGGAAAGTTAAACGATCAAATTAAACAAATTCATACCAACACAATTGAGTTCAAATAACTTCAATTAATCCACATTAGCAATTAAATATCACATAATCACTTAAAATAATAATTAAATAGCGCACATAAGAGGTTACCTGAAAAGTCTGATCAGTCGGGATGTTACAAACCTCCCTCCTTCAAAAGGACCTGTCCTCAGGTCCGAGGCGAGGTCTTGAAAAGATCCGGATACAACTGCTTCATCTTATCCTCAGTCTCCCAAGTGGCTTCCTCGGATTGCTGATCACGCCACAAGACTTTCACAAGAGGGATCTGTCTATTCCTCAACTCTTGCATCTTCCGATCCAACACCTGAACTGGATACTTCTTAAAAGTCAAATCCGGCTCTAACTGAACTTTCTCAACTGGAAGAATAGAAGACTCATCGGGATAATGCTTCCGAAGCTGCGAGACATGAAACACATTGTGAATCCCGGTCAAACTCGGTGGTAAATCAAGTCTGTAGGCTACTTCCCCAACTCGATCAAGGATCTCAAAGGGGCCTAAGTAGCGAGGGTTAAGCGTCCCACCTTTACCAATCCGAGCATACCCTTTTCTAGGAGATGCCTTTAAAAAGACCTTATCTCCTTTCTCAAACTCTAAGGGTCGTCTTCTCCTATCTGCATAGCTTTTCTTCCGGTCTTGTACTGCTTTCAACCTCTGTTTAATCACTTTCACCCTCTCAATGGTATCCTCAATTTCCTTAGGCTTCTTAGCTCTCTCGAGCTTTCCATCTTTGGTCCATCTTCACTCGTCAATATCCCAAAAGAGAGGGGATCGGCACTTCCTTCCATATAGAGCCTCATACGGTGCCATCCCGATAGAAGACTGGAAGCTGTTATTGTAGGCATACTCAATCAAATCCAACTGCTCATCCCACGAATCTTGATAATCTAAGGCACAAGCACGAAGCATGTCCTCGAGATACCTTATTAGCCTCTCAGACTGGCCATCCGTCTGTGGGTGGAACGCAGTACTAAAGTGGAGCTTCGTCGCCAAACACTTCTGTAATTCCTGCCAAAAACTGGATGTGAACCTAGGATCTCTATCTGAAACAATGCTGACCGGAGTACCATGCAATCTAACAATCTCCTTCCGATATAACCGGGCCAACTTAGGAACCTTATCGGACATCTTCACCTTAAGAAAATGCGCCGACTTCGTCAACCGATCAATAATCACCCAAATTCCATCGGAACCTCCTTTGGTCCTTGGCAAGCTGGACACGAAGTCCATGGTCACTTGCTCCCACTTCCACTCGGGTATTGGAAGTGGTTGGAGAGTTCCTCCCGGTTTCTGGTGTTCTGCTTTCACCACTTGGCATGTTTGACATCTTCTAACATAGTTAGCAACGTCTCTCTTCATGCCGTTCCACCAATATAAAGTCCTTAGATCCTTGTACATTTTGGTGGTACCGGGATGTACTGCATACACTGACTTGTGGGCTTCATCAAGTACCAACTGCTTAAGATCTTCCGGAACACACACCCGAGCCTTAAACCTGAACAACCCTGAATCATCAAATCCAAACTTGGTTTCAGGATCAATCCTTGACTTAGTTATCAATTTCTGAATCTCGGGATCCACATATTGAGCTTCTATCAATCTCTGCTTCAAAACCGGTTGAACCGAAATATTAGCCAAACGAGCCTCTGAAACCAGAACCACCGAACCCTGTCTACTAGAACCTGCTTCCAAACCTGAAACACTCGCTTTCCTACTCAAAGCATCCGCCACCACATTGGCTTTACCCGGATGGTACTGAATCTTACAATCATAATCCTCAAGTGTCTCCATCCATCTCCTCTATCTTACGTTCAAATCCTTCTGGGTAAACAGATACTTAAGACTCTGGTGGTCGGTGAACACTTCAAAAGTAACACCATAAAGGTAATATCTCCATTTCATCAAGGCAAACACCACTGCCGCGAGTTCCAAGTCATGAGTGGGATAGTGTTTCTCATGATCCTTTAACTTCCTTGAGGCGTAGGTTACAACCTTACCATTCTGCATTAACACACAACCGAGACCTTCCTTCGAAGCATCAGTGTAGACTGAGTAGCCTTCCGAACCCTCGGGTAGGGTTAAAACCGGTGCAGTAGTCAATCTCTCCTTAAGAGTTTGGAAACTCTTCTCACACGCCTCATTCCACTCGAACTTCATCTCTTTCTTAGTTAACCGGGTCAACGGGGAGGCAATCTTCGAGAAATCATGCACAAAGCGCCTATAATACCCTGCCAACCCGAGAAAACTTCTCACTTCCCAAGCATTCTTAGGTTGCTTTCAAAGCATAACCGTTTCAACCTTTTCCGGATCCACTTCTATACCATTCCCTGAAATGAAGTGACCCAAAAAGGAAACTCGATCCAACCAGAACTCGCACTTACTGAACTTGGCGAACAATCTGTGCTCTCGTAGTGTAGACAAGACAATACTCAAATGCCACTCGTGCACTTCCTCGGTCCTCGAATACACCAGAATATCATCTATAAAGATGACCACGAATTTATCGAGGTAAGGCCGGAATATTCGGTGCATCATATCCATAAACGTGGCTGGGGCATTGTTAAGACCAAAAGGCATGACCACAAACTCGAAATGCCCATATCTCGTGTTGAAACCCGTCTTCGGTATATCTCCCTCCCGGATACGCAATTGGTAATACCCTTGCCTTAAATCCAACTTGGAATAAACACTCGAGCCTTGCAGGAGATCGAACAACTCTTCAATGTGAGGGAGCAGGTATTTGTTCTTAACCGTTAACCGGTTCAGCTCACGGTAGTCAATACACATTGGCAAAGTCCCGTCTTTCTTCTTTACAAACAGGACCGGAGCACCCCACTGAGAAGTGCTCGGGCGAATGTAACCACACTCTAAGAGCTCATCCAATTGCGTCTTCAACTCCTTCAACTCGGCTGGAGCCATCCTATAGGGAGATTTCGCATACGGTTCTGCTCCGGGATAGAGATCTATTATGAACTCGACGTCCCGATCCGGAGGTAAAGATCCCAAATTCTCCGGAAACACATCGGGGAATTCCTTCACGATCTCCGTCTCTTCGAGCTTGGCCTGATCCTTTGGCTTATTCAAAAGGTAGGCCACATAGCCCGTCGCACCGTCCCGGAACAATCTACTTGCTTCCATGAAGGAAATAAATGGGCAGGTCTTCAACCTCTGACCCGCAAAGACCGTAGAACCCAAAGTCACTCTCTTGGCAAAACAATCCATCATGGCTCGGTAACGGTACAACCAGTCCATTCCCAGAATCACCCCATACTTCTTGATAGGCATCTTGATCAAATCTGCCGAATACTCTTGATCTTACACAACCACCGGACAACCACGGTAAACACAATTCGTAGCCAAAGTAGCACCAAGGGGAGAAGAAACAATAAAGGAATCATCTAGGCAAGCAACAGGCAAAGGAAGAGTAGAAATAAGTCGGGAAGCAATAAATGAATGCGTTGCTCCCGGATCAAACAATGCATGCAATGGAATGCCATGAATGTGGATAGTACCTTCAACAAAGGCATTGGCATCCACCTCTACATTCTCTTCCTCGCCCTCCAAAGCATAGGCTCTCGCTTGGATCGATGCTCTTGGAGGCATCACATTCAACGGCTGAGGAGCTCGAGGCTGAGGTGCTCTCGCTTGAGGACAAGTACTAATCAAATGATCGGGCTCTCCACACTTATAAGATCTTCTCAATTTCTTCCGGCAATTCTCCTCGGTGTGATTGGGACCCTTGCAATAACTACATTGAATCGGGGCAGGTAGAGTTGGTGCCACCGGTACCGGAGGTCGAGCTTTCTTGACTGAAGTAGTAGGACCTTGGGGTTTGAAGACCGGAGGCCCACTATAGGATGTAGGCCTCTTCCCTAAATTAGAGCTCGAACCTTGGCCCGAAGAGTAAGTCGGTCTCAATCTTGTGTTGTTAGCTTCCACTTTGATCGCCTTCCTCGTAGCCTTTTCCCATGTATCCACGGTAGCAGCCTTAAGAGCATTCTGGATCTCATATCTTAATCCATGAATAAAGTTACGAGCCTTCTGGGTATCATCATTCGTGATGTGTAGAGCATACGGTGCAAGTCTCTCAAATTCCAAAATATAATCTTCAACCGAACGGTTCCCTTGTGTAACACCCCGCTCGTCCAACGTATAAGGTACGCCACGTTCCAACTTTATTATATGTCTAATTATATTATTTTGTGTTTTGCCTGGCCCTATTTAGAACTCTTTTAGAGTTTAGGGGCCTGTTTGTAATTTTCTCTTTTTAGGGGGTTATTCGGTCATCTCTCGTTCGGTCGAGAGTTCGACCTCTTTGACCCTCTTTTGCGTTCGGGGCATCGAGACGAGTCCGTAGACTCTAAGTTTGCCCCATTCTGACTTCGTTAACCCCTTCTTCCGATCGTTTTCGTGTACGAGGAGCCGAGATATAATACCCCGGATCCTCGTAATTTGTGCCAAACGCAGCAGACCTCAGCCTGCTCTCTCCTCTCTCCCGCTTCAACGTTACACACACACTCATGGTGTAAAAACACGCTCAACTCCAAACTCGGCCTATACTCGACGGAATTTGACGAACCAATAGTCCATTTCGCCGAGCTCGACGAGCCCGACACGATGATACCAGTTTCGTGGCCTGAGAATGGTTGACGGCGGCGCAGTGGTGGTCCGAAGGTGGCGGGTTGCGCCACCTCATCGCCCGCGACAATCCGGCGAGCTTCGCCGGCCAACACCACCCTACCCCCATGTTTTCCGACCCGCTGGTGACGTTTACGGCCTCGGTTCGACGCAAAAACCACCGCAGGTGGCGGTTCCGGCGAGTTGCAGTGCGGCGGTGTTTGGTGGCGGGTTTGGTGCTCCGATCGTTGTCCGACGACGGGGCTTGAGGGGAAAGACTCAGGACGACGAGCTAAGTTGTTTGAGGTCAGTCCCGCCACCTGAATTTCGTCGGAGCGGCGGCGGCAGAGCAGCAGTGGTGGCGCGATGGTGCTTAGCGGCGGCGGCCATCTCCGGTGACTTTTTCCGGCGAAAAGCATAGGGGTTTCAAAGAGCACATCACGGGTAAGCCAATGCCTCTTTCGGATTCGATTTTCGTTCACCGGTTTGGAAGTAATTGAAGTTTGAAGTTTTTAGGCCTTCGTATTATTGAAACTGGAATTGGAGGAGTTTGGGTTGGAATTTGCAGAATTTGATCGAGGATTTGGATTGAGCACGACGAATCCTCGCACGAGTGAATTTTGGGGATTTTTCCGGCATGCTCCGGTGGCGGCCGAGCGGCGGCCCGCCACTGTTCCGGCGGCTCCGGTGGCGGCGATCCGACGGGCTTCGGACAGTTTGTCCGCCTCGTTGTGGTGAGTCCAACGCCACTTCCCGTTCGTCAATCGGACACTCGGTTTATTTGTTACGAATTTATTTGTGTATTTGGGACTTATTTGATTTAATTGTTTTAATGCGAATTAATGGCCATATGCTTGAATTGTTGATATAGTTGGAAATTGATAAATGACTTCGTGAATCTAAATGGAAATCGTAACATGTTATATGAATTAATTGGCCATATATTATGTGAAATTGTATGAAATGTGATATATGAGTTTGTTTGATTTAATTAAATAAAATTTATAGCATGCTATGATATGATTTAGTTGGCTTTGAAATACGTGCAATTTTATGAAATGTTGTATGTGAATTGATTTGATTGCTTTTGTAGATACGCATTATATGAACCTGGTATGCAATATCTTAATTGAATAAGATTTATATGATTAAATTAGAAACTTTTTAATTGGTCTAACCACTTAAATTGAATTGAATTGGAATTTATTATATGATATAAGAATTTGTTATGCAAATTATGATTTAGTAGGAATTGAATTAGTATGTCTTGGATGATTTAAATTAGAAACTTTGTAATTTAGGTTTAATTACTTAATTTAAAATAAATCTATTATGCGATATGTGAACTGTATGAAACTTATATGATTGAATTAGGAACTTTTGCATGTAAGAAATAAGTATTCGTACGAATATAAATTGGTTATTTGATATATGAATTTATATGAAATAAGGTGACATGCATTGCCTTTCCATTTTGTTTATTTGAATTAATTGTGCATAAGAACATCTCTTGATCTACTTTATGAATATGTTGAGCTATGCGATATTTTATTTTACAAGTAATTAGTATGATTATGAACTTGGCTTATGTGATTGCATTTCTTAAGTACTTGAGCATGTGTCGTGCGTCTTTATATGGTTGTCTGAGTCTGAGTCTGAGTTTTGGTTCTGTGTTCTTGTGATCAGTCGGTACAGGTGCACCCGGGGTGGTGACTTGTGGTCGTGCAGGTTCCGGGGTGGACCATTTGCTTTTGGGTTGGCTTTGTCTGGTACCAGGTGAGGGTGTTTTCGTTCTAGTTATATATTAAACCCTACAACCTTTTTGTGACAAGTTTTGGCCAAAACCTTATGTATATACCTATATATATGTTATTTTCAAAATGGAGTCATCGAGTAAATATTGATCGAGTAAACACTTTTCAAATGAATTATGAAATATGTTATGTTTCTTATGAATCAAATGTTTTGGCGAGATTATGTATGTATGATATGTTCACGGGCCCCGGAGCTTAGTGTATCGTGGTCAGCCGGGGAGGCAAGGGCCGACGGTGAACCCGTGCACTAGTTCCAACCATTTTACGTCGAAACGGATCTCGTCAGGAGTTTTGACGAGAAAACGCTAGTCGGGCTTTTGAGGATTCATGTACCTCACCAGCCATTATGTATGAGGTGGACGGGTCTTGCTAACCCTTCCACCACCCGGAGGAAGAAGGTTGAAACTTATTTTATGATTATGACTATGATTATGTTTATGATTGATAGGCACAGTGCGGGAAGGACGGGACACGGATTGCCCAAACGAATATGTTTAGGATATGATATATGATTTGCGTGTATTATGATATATTGCATGATCACCTATTTAATGTATCAATGATATTTGGCGTACACGGTCGGAGTTTTGTTGGAGATGATGCACGCTCACTCGCCGAGCCTTTATGTTTATGTATGAATTATGAACTTAATGAATTTAATATGATTAGTCGTAAAGGCCGAGCATTGCTGAGTTATTCTCTTGCCCTTTTTGGGAACTAACTTTAAATAAAACCTTGCTCGGGATTTATGACTTGCATGTGCATGTTTTTATATATATTTATCGCTCCTGCTCGCTCAGTCTTCTAGAGACTGACCCTCCCCCTTCTTTCCCACTTTCCAGTTCTTGCAGGTTTGAGCTAGGCGGCTTTGAGTCGGGTCTGTTGAGTCTGTGTCGGTCTATTTGATTTGTTATATACCTTGTTTTGATTTGTGAAGGAAACTATGTATATGATATGTATATATTATGCAGGTTGGTACTCATGATATGGATGTATGATTTTCGGGACAGGTTAGGACAGGTGCTCGGTTTAGTTGAACCCGTTTTGGTTATATGTTTGATCGGGACAGGTTTCTAGGGCAGTTGAACCCGTTTAATTGATGTTATGTTACTTTTGAAATATATGAATTATGATTGCTGATTAAGGTTTTTGAGAATTCATATTTTGTATCGCTTCCGCATTCCGGTCTTGCATATTTGTGCTTGTACAGGGTTTAGGTACCGCCTAGCTTAGGAGTGGTTTTTTGTTTGTCACCCGTTTGCTGTAACTTGGCGCGTGTGCGGACTTTCCATTTCGTATACGTGTCGGGTCATAGTGCGGGGGTGTGGTGCCCCACCGTTTGGGGTGCTACATCTTAAGTGGTATCAGAGCTACCAGGTTCAAAACCGGTGCTCTGGAGTCGTGTCGTGTCAGTTTAGGTCGGACGACATAGGAATACTTGTGCATTGCATTCGCCTGATGTGAAATTTTGACTTCTCTGCGTGAATTTGTTTGAGCTTATGTGATTGTGTGCACACTATGATTACAATTCTTGCAAAATTATCACTGTTATGCTTTAAATTTTATTAAATTACGTATTGCATGTGCATTATTTAAGTGTTTTTAAGTATTTTTATTACTTGACATATACATGTACTAACCCGCATGCATAGATATTTATTCAATTTGTGAATTGCAGGTAGTTGGCTTCATGACAAAAATTTTAATTGATCGTGACAACATTTCCCACTTCTATAAATTGATGACAGAGGATTCAAAACTACCATGCCTTGATTACTTGAATGAAGGATAAATAGATTTCTGAAAGAATTCGATAATATCTAGATGCTAAACTTATGGAAACAGGTATTATGCATTCATAGCACGTGCATCATGCATTGGATTAAATTATAATTATTTTGAACATTTGTTCTACGTGCTTGATTGCCTTCTTTGCTGGATATGAGTGCCTGCCATTTACATCCCTAATCCCGCATGCATTAGTTTTGTGGTTATACTTAGGTGATCTTGTTACGTGTTTCAACGAGTACTGATTTTAGTGGAAGCTGCATTGGGATCTGAATAGGAGTGGATCAGAAAGTGGACAGTTGATTTAACAAACTCGGGCTATAGAATGGATAAGAGAAGATGTCTGTATACAAGGGAAACAAGAGATCTTTTAACTAACAAGGTGCCTTTAGGATATATACTTAACTACATGGAGGTACTCGGGGTTAGCAAATTTCATAAGAAAGTCAGAATTTCTAACTCTGAGTGACATGAAGTGATAGTGAAGAAATTTAAGCACTTGTATAATTCAGAAAATTCTAAAGAGGGAATCGGATTACTATTATAGAGACACCACCAGAGTAGTTACTCTTACACAAAGAAAAAGGGGGAAAATTTTGTAAGTTATGGGATTTAGTGCTGAGGTCATTGAAGATCAATTCCACCAAATATTGAGGATAGGGGCATCATTTACAACGACGGTGTACTAAGTAAGATCGTTTAAAGATTCTTCATTTATTTCCCGACAATGGTCCTGAGAGATTTTACCGTTGGAAGAAATAGCAATTCCCGATTACCGAGGATTTTACTGGGATTTCAAGAGACCCCACGGATCACTTTACTCCGAGAATCAAGTGAGGCGGTCCAAGATCATTTGGGTACCCGAGAATATGAAGGAATATTAAAGAATGCAAGTTTGAACGAAGGATTGGAACCACTGCCAAGCAAGGATTCGATTATCCTTCCAAATTTGAAGAATTACCAACCTCGACTTCAATTCCACGGTGAAGGGTACATTAAGCATTCATGGCATTTGCACCCATGCATCTTACAAGCATATTGTGGTTTTATTTTACAGAGATTCCATCGCGATATCCCCCTTGAGTTGAAGCATGGATGTTGAATCAATACTCTAGGGACATCGATATCAGTAGTGTTAAGGTACACTAAACATGCATCACATGTTTTGCATCGAGTGTTACTTTAATGTGTGTATGTATGAATGCTGAGTAAGTGAACTTGTGTGCTAGGGAGTTGTTGAGATCTCTCTATTTACGTGTTAGGGGGATGTGGGATTCTCCCTATTTATATGATAGAAAGATGTTGGATTCTTTCTAATTATGTGAGCAAGAGATGCTGGATTCTCTTGGTGTTAGATATTTGGGAGATGCTGGATTCTCTCGAATTTAGGGGTTTGAGAAATGCTGGATTTTCTCAAACTAGAATGTTTGGAAGATGTGGAAGTCTGCCAGACTTAGGTTGAGAGACGGGGCTCTCTCGATTACGTGGTTGAGAGACGGGGATTCTCTCAATTCTGTGCCTGAGGGACAGGGTTCTCTCTTTTGATGTGCTGGGAGACGGGGCTCTCTCTCTTGCGTGCTGAGAGATGGGATTCTCTCTTGTTTGTTGCGGCTTAGTCATGGGTGGCCTGACAGCAGCTAGCGAGCGATGAGGGTGCGACGGTATTGAGCTTTGGTTGCAGTGGCCTAGTGGAGATTGAACGAGTTTGAAGCGATCAACGGTCAAGTGTTGAACAAACATCTGGGACTACGGAACTCTGAGGGGAGTTGATGCAATTAGTGGGAGTAAACTCCACAGCCAGGGCTATGACTCTACACAATTTCAGGAGACGGATTGAAGTATTCCAACTCGAAGCTTTATGACTCAGTAATAGGACCTGAGGACAGGTCCTTTTGAAGGAGGGAAGATTGTAACACCCCGCTCGTCCAACGTATAAGGTACGCCACGTTCCAACTTTATTATATGTCTAATTATATTATTTTGTGTTTTGCCTGGCCCTATTTTGAACTCTTTTAGAGTTTAGGGGCCTGTTTGTAATTTTCTCTTTTTAGGGGGTTATTCGGTCATTTCTCGTTCGGTCGAGAGTTCGACCTCTTTGACCCTCTTTTGCGTTCGGGGCATCGAGACGAGTCCGTAGACTCTAAGTTTGCCCCATTCTGACTTCGTTAACCCCTTCTTCCGATCGTTTTCGCGTACGAGGACCCGAGATATAACACCCCGGATCCTCGTAATTCATGCCAAGCACAGCAGACCTCAGCCTGCTCTCTCCTCTCTCCCGCTTCAACGTTACACACACACTCACGGTGCAAAAACACGCACAACTCCAAACTCGGCCTATACTCGACGGAATTTGATGAACCAATAGTCCATTTCGACGAGCTCGATGAGCCCGACACGATGATACCAGTTTCGTGGCCTGAGAATGGCTGACGGCGGCGCAGTGGTGGTCCGAAGGTGGCGGGTTGCGCCACCTCATCGCCGGCGACAATCCGGCGAGCTTCGCCGGCCAACACCACCCTACCCCCATGTTTTCCGACCCGCTGGTGACGTTTTCGGCCTCGGTTCGACGCAAAAACCACCGCAGGTGGTGGTTCCTGCGAGTTGCAGTGCGGCGGTGTTTGGTGGCGGGTTTGGTGCTCCGATCGTTGTCCGGTGACGGGGCTTGAGGTGAAAGACTTAGGACGACGAGCTGAGTTTTTTGAGGTCAGTCCCGCCAACTGAATTTCGTCGGAGCGGCGGCGGCAGAGCAGCAGTGGTGGCGCGACGGTGCTTAGCGGCGGCGGCCATCTCCGGTGACTTTTTCCGGCGAAAAGCATAGGGGTTTCAAAGAGCACATCACGGGTAAGCCAATGCCTCTTTCGGATTCGATTTTCGTTCACCGGTTTGGAAGTAATTGAAGTTTGAAGTTTTTAGGGCTTCGTATTATTGAAACTGGAATTGGAGGAGTTTGGGTTGGAATTTGCAGAATTTGATCGAGGATTTGGATTGAGCACGACGAATCCTCGCACGAGTGAATTTTGGGGATTTTTCCGGCATGCTCCGGTGGCGGCCGAGCGGCGGCCCGCCACTGTTCCGGCGGCTCCGGTGGCGGCGATCCGACGGGCTTCGGACAGTTTGTCCGCCTCGTTGTGGTGAGTCCAACGCCACTTCCCGTTCGTCAATCGGACACTCGGTTTATTTGTTACGAATTTATTTGTGTATTTGGGACTTATTTGATTTAATTGTTTTAATGCGAATTAATGGCCATATGCTTGAATTGTTGATATAGTTGGAAATTGATAAATGACTTCGTGAATCTAAATGGAACTCGTAACATGTTATATGAATTAATTGGCCATATATTATGTGAAATTGTATGAAATGTGATATATGAGTTTGTTTGATTTAATTAAATAAAATTTATAGCATGCTATGATATGATTTAGTTGGCTTTGAAATACGTGCAATTTTATGAAATGTTGTATGTGAATTGATTTGATTGCTTTGTAGATGAGCATTATATGAACCTGGTATGCAATATCTGAATTGAATAAGATTTATATGATTAAATTAGAAACTTTTTAATTGGTCTAACCACTTAAATTGAATTGAATTGGAATTTATTATATGATATAAGAATTTGTTATGCAAATTATGATTTAGTAGGAATTGAATTAGTATGTCTTGGATGATTTAAATTAGAAACTTTGTAATTTAGGTTTAATTACTTAATTTAAAATAAATCTATTATGCGATATGTGAACTGTATGAAACTTATATGATTGAATTAGGAACTTTTGCATGTAAGAAATAAGTATTCGTACGAATATAAATTGGTTATTTGATATATGAATTTATATGAAATAAGGTGACATGCATTGCCTTTCCATTTTGTTTATTTGAATTAATTGTGCATAAGAACATCTCTGATCTACTTTATGAATATGTTGAGATATGCGATATTTTATTTTACAAGTAATTAGTATGATTATGAACTTGGCTTATGTGATTGCATTTCTTAAGTACTTGAGCATGTGTCGTGCGTCTTTATATGGCTGTCTGAGTCTGAGTCTGAGTTTTGGTTCTGTGTTTGCGTGATCAGTTGGTACAGGTGCACCCGGGGTGGTGACTTGTGGTCGTGCAGGTTCCGGGGTGGACCATTTGCTTTTGGGTTGGCTTTGTCTGGTACCAGGTGAGGGTGTTTTCGTTCTAGTTATATATTAAACCCTACAACCTTTATGTGACAAGTTTTGGCCAAAACCTTATGTATATACCTATATATATGTTATTTTCAAAGTGGAGTCATCGAGTAAATATTGATCGAGTAAACCCTTTTCAAATGAATTATGAAATATGTTATGTTTCTTATGAATCAAATGTTTTGGCGAGATTATGTATATATGATATGTTCACGGGCACCGGAGCTTAGTGTATCGTGGTAAGCCGGGGAGGCAAGGGCCGACGGTGAACCCGTGCACTAGTTCCAACCATTTTACGTCGAAACGGATCTCGTCAGGAGTTTTGACGAGAAAACGCTAGTCGGGCTTTTGAGGATTCATGTACCTCACCAGCCATTATGTATGAGGTGGACGGGTCTTGCTAACCCTTCCACCTCCCGGAGGAAGAAGGTTGAAACTTATTTTATGATTATGACTATGATTATGTTTATGATTGATAGGCACAGTGCGGGAAGGCCGGGACACGGATTGCCCAAAAGAATATGTTTAGGATATGATATATGATTTGCGTGTATTATGATATATTGCATGATCACCTATTTAATGTATCAATGATATTTGTCGTACACGGTCGGAGTTTGGTTGGAGATGATGCACGCTCACTCGCCGAGCCTTTATGTTTATGTATGAATTATGAACTTAATGAATTTAATATGATTAGTCGTAAAGGCCGAGCATTGCTGAGTTATTCTCTTGCCCTTTTTGGGAACTAACTTTAAATAAAACCTTGCTCGGGATTATGACTTGCATGTGCATGTTTTTATATATATTTATCGCTCCTGCTCGCTCAGTCTTCTAGAGACTGACCCTCCCCCTTCTTTCCCACTTTCCAGTTCTTGCAGGTTTGAGCTAGGCGGCTTTGAGTCGGGTCTGTTGAGTCTGTGTCGGTCTGTTTGATTTGTTATATACCTTGTTTTGATTTGTGAAGGAAACTATGTATATGATATGTATATATTATGCAGGTTGGTACTCATGATATGGATGTATGATTTTCGGGACAGGTTAGGACAGGTGCTCGGTTTAGTTGAACCCGTTTTGGTTATATGTTTGATCGGGACAGGCTTCTAGGGCAGTTGAACCCGTTTAATTGATGTTATGTTACTTTTGAAATATATGAATTATGATTGCTGATTAAGGTTTTTGAGAATTCATATTTTGTATCGCTTCTGCATTCCGGTCTTGCATATTTGCGCTTGTACAGGGTTTAGGTACCACCTAGCTTAGGAGTGGTTTTTTGTTTGTTACCCGTTCGCTGTGACTTGGCGCGTGTGCGGACTTTCAATTTCGTATACGTGTCGGGTCATAGTGCGGGGGTGTGGTGTCCCACCGTTTGGGGTGCTACACCTTGTCTCAATTCTGTAAATTGTTGAAGTCTTCTCTCACGAGCACTTGGTGGAACATACTTGTGACGAAACTCTCTCACAAAGCTTTCCCAATCAAACTCTTCTCCATTCCTCTCCAATGGAGCTCTCATAGCCTTGAGCCAATTGGACGCGGGGCCTTGAACAAACCGGGCCGTACAAACAGCTTTCTTATGCGAAGGAGCAGGGCAAATTTCCCAAATTCCCGCAACATCTGACAACCACTCTTCGCCTTGGATGTCATCTCCTCCATACCACTTCGGGGGATTGTTGTTTCTGAACTCCTTAAAGGCCGGAGTTACTTACCCACCTTGTCCTTCCCAATGTGGATTATCTCTTTGATTCTACTGAAGTTGATTCAAAAGAGCCTGCACAATATTCTCAGCATTCATCGGAGGAGGTGGAGGTGCTTGTGGAGGGGGTTGATTAAGATCAGGAGTCTGCTCCCTATCTGCTCTCCTTCTTGGAGGCATCCTGAAAATTCACAAATCAAGAAGATATCGATGCATGGGGTTCAGTTCATGATCATGAAGTCAATTATCTAGAATTTAAACAATTAAGTCACATAGAGATGTAAATGAATGCAAATAATCACATACTCCTATACCGAACGACCTAGACAGACTCAACACGACTCCAGAGCTCTGGTTTTGTAACCGAGAGCTCTGATACTACGCAAGGATGTAACACCCCCGGAGTGAAGGGTGCCACATCCCCCACACTAAGGTCCAACATGAGTAACGAAATGGAAGTTCGCACCCGTATCAAACCATAGCGAACGGGAGACACACAAAACTCACACCCTCTCTAGGTGGCCTAGACCCTCAAGAACTGCGAGAATTTAAAATCAGAGTAGCGGAAGCAAATCATATACCAAACATGATTCCCAAGATCATCACATATACATATCAAAATGGGGAAGGGTCAAGTATTCAAGCTAGATCATATACAAAATATACAATGCCATCACGGCCAAAATAGCATAAGTGTAAACCGAATACATAATCCAAAATGCGTAAAGTAAGGAAAAGGAAAATCCACTACGAAGCATGAAGACCCAAGCTATACCACAAGTAACCCAAAATACAATTGCCGCCTAGCTTGACTCGGAAGAACCTGCAAACTCAAAAGAAAGGGAAAAGGGGAAAAACAACAACGAGGGTTAGTCCTAGCGACTAGTGAGGGGGCTAACTCACGCACCCGATGTATATATATATAGAGCAAAGCATTTAATCAAAACGGAAGAATCCTTGAACCGAGAGTGGTTTTTGCAAGCCAAATTAATTCCCGTGATATAGATATATATAGGTTAAAGAAAAGGAAAAAGGGCAAATGCCAAACTCCAAGTTTTAGGTGAATTAAGAATCCACTCTCGTTCCATAGATCATACAAAGCTAAAACAACTCGGCGAGTACGAGTTACACACATAAAACAAAACAAATCAGAATCCATCCCCAACACCAGTTGATAGAAGGGTTGATCGGCCCTAACTATCCACATACACAGACGAGCCAAGGTTTAATTACTACCTTGAAACCTTCGGCGGTTGCCTCCGCCGGCTCAAGAGAAACACCCTTCCTCAACCTCCCAAGGTTGGGCGAGACTCTCAACTGGAGGTGTTGATGGAAGAGCTCGGCCGTCCCGAGATTACCATACCACACTCCGGGGCCCAAACATATCACGAAAGTCACACAAACATACCTCAAAGCTTATCTTTCAAAGCCACATCTCACTTACACACACACTTGCACAAAACTAAACTTTTCAAACGAAAGCAAAATAGTTTATATACTTATACAAAACGCTTTAAACTCTTATAACAAATGGGAGAAGTCCCGCAACATATGTCTCATACACTTATTTACCATATATTATACGTATTCGTATGCGAGGTTTCAAATCAAATAGGGTTATAGGTCGAGTAACTAAAAGAACAAAAACCTCACCTTGTCAACGAACGTAGTGGAGAAAAAAGTGTGACAACCGGACACCTACGGAGCAAGCTCGTCCTCTACAGGGAGATCCTCTAAACAAGACAAACAACAAGGAACACTTTTAGACTCAATATGAACCACATTGACGCTCGGTACATGCGTATGTATGTTTATGATGCAAATGATGTGAAATGAATCCACATTTAGATCATTTATGAGCATTCAATGCATATTCGGACATATATCATAAACGAGGAGATAAATCAAAGCACAAATTCAGAACATAAGGCTTAACACAAAACATAACAAGTTGGTCATGCATACACACCAAAACGAGGCAAGAAGGATAAACAAGAAGCAACGGAAAGGAAGCAAAACCAAGCAAAGACGAACGAAAAACTAGAGTTCCTAGGGGACACGCCCGTGCCCCCCCTGGAAGGGCAAGTTGAGACACCCCCGTGTCTCAGTACAGAAACCGAACAACAGAATCCCGAAGATGACACGCCCGTGTCACCAACAAAGGGCAAACCGAGACACCCCCGTATCTCGGTACAGAAAAACGTAAACAGCTCAAACATCCAAACTCAGCAACCCAATTAATACCAAACACTCATACTCCAACTACCAAGCAAGGAAATGTAATAAATGTTAAGAATCAAGTCCTAGGAGCATAATATCATCATCAAATCTCAAGAAAACAAGAAAGGAGCAAGAATCCAACAAATTCTCCCAACATCTACTATTCACATGCTTGCTATAACTCATCAATCAACCATGGAAATGAACTCAAGAGCACATAAAAGAGAGAAGAGGGAGTGAAGATTGCAACCATGAACTCACCTTTCAAAGTTGAGAAGCTTGGGTGAAGATTTGAGCTCAAAATCAAGAAAATGGGCAAAGGGTTTTCTCCTTCCTTCTTGCTTCCTTGTGCTGATCGGTTTTGGTGGGAGAGAGAGAGTTTGGCTCGGTTTTCAGAGGTTAAGGGGGAGAGGAGAGCTTAACTCATGGATACAAAGTCAAGGTTAAGGTTGGGTTGAGTTAAGAGGGGTCCACAAAGCTAGGTTAGGTCAAAACATGTCTCTCAAGCATAAGGGGCTCGTTACGGGTGAAATTCGAAGGTCTTAACGAGCTTAGAAAAATGTAAGGCTTGTCCCATTAAACCTGAATCGTCGAAACGAGTTCAACGGAGGTGACGAAATTCGAATCCGAATTCCCGAGCTCAAGATATGCATCCATAAAGCACATAACCGAGTTAAATGAGCACATACCAAAACATATAACGAGCACATAACCGAGTCCATAAAGCATATAATTAACACATATCATGAATTCACAAAAATCAGAATTAAATACGAATCTAAAACGAGCAAAATACGAAGTGAAGGAAAGTTAAACGATCAAATTAAACAAATTCATACCAACACAATTGAGTTCAAATAACTTCAATTAATCCACATTAGAAATTAAATATCACATAATCACTTAAAATAATAATTAAATAGCGCACATAAGAGGTTACCTGAAAAGTCTGATCAGTCGGGATGTTACATACACCGGGGAATAATATAGAGAATTCAAGACGTGTGGACTTCCTGGATGGAGCTAGAGTTCAAGGGTTAGGAATCGGAGTGGGAGATTCGACTTTGAAAATACAGCAGCAGAGAAATACTTGGTGAAATAGGGATTGATTGAGGAATGGTGGTGATTTAAAAGATTGATGTTTGTGATTTTTCTACATAGGGTGCCTTAATTGGATTTAACGGGGTCGTTCAACCTAAGGATTGAAGTGAATGAATCTCAAAGGTCCAGTGGGAGTTAAGTGCCAAGGGTCGTCAAAGAAGTATTTCTAAATAAATCTAACTATTAGAAATCGAGTTTGTGGAAGCCAAGATCGGGAAGAGTTCGAATTCAGGTCCTCTGGATTTTGACTAAGATGGAAGATGAGTCGGGAAGAGATTAAAGAAGGGCAAGTAAGGTGACAATACTAAGGACAAAATTTGAGTTCATTTTCCAAATCCAAGCTGAATTGTCGTGTTGGGAGGCCGAATTGGGAAATATGGAGCAACAAATGGAAACGGTAAAGAAAGGCAAAGACTCTTTGGGAGGAAATCATGTGCTCAAGTATAAGCAAGCGGAAAACGAGTTTAATTCACTAATCTCAACTCATAAAGGATAAGCACGGGAGTCTTGATCTTGGTGATGATGAGAAGTAGGGTTCAGAACTACATTAGGGTTCAATTTTGTAAGAGAATTTAGGAAATGTTGAAGGGTGATTCTCGGGGAGAAATTTAGATGCTAATTCAGTGGACGTCGAAGAAGTCAGGGATCGCGAAATTGCAATTCCGGACCGTGGAAGATACAAGTGATGCACAAAGATTCATGGAAAATCTTCACGACCGTGGGAAAAATAAGGAATGATCATCAAGTCGAAGTAAACTCGCAATTAGAGAAACGAGGACAAGCCACCGAGCTAACAGCTTACTATATTGGTGACAGGTTCCAAAACATTCATGGCACGTGCATCATACTTCGCATCAAATTATTATTTTTCTTGACTTATGTTTGTGCGCGCATCTCTATTTGATTTCACTGCTCTAATGTGTTGCATATTTAATTGTTTGCAATTATGTTACGTGCATTGGCATTTTGATCTAACATGCATTTTAGTGTTTATGTGATAGGAAGTTCTTTCACCTCACCTATCGAGTATCCTTCCAAATGAGCTACCTTCGAATTAAGATAAGAAGAAATCATTAGTTTGCAAAAGATGATTTTGGGAGATGCAGAACTCCAAATAAGGGTTAGGTTGATAGAAACAGAACTTCGGGGGCTCGGACCGAACCAGAATAGAGAAAGGAGTTTCGGACCTCAAGAGAATTAGAAGAGAAGTTACAAAGCGAAATTTTCAGGTTGTTATTTTGGTTAAAACCCTTTCTAATGAAAAATTGCTTATTCAGAATTTAGATGAAAGAAGGATAGATGGAGTTTAATATGTAAAGGCGGAGACTTTTAAGGGAAAGAGCTCAATTAAAGGATAAACTTAAATTCATGGTTTCGCTTGAAGAAGATATTATTAGTGGAAACTGTAGAAATACAAGTTACGGTATACATGAAAGATGCTGATGACAGCGATGGGGAGAAAGAGACTGCTTTAGCGATTAAACTATTAAGAAGAGAGTTAAGTCACTAAAATTGGGGTCGAAGATTATTACGTGCTATTGGAGAAAGTGATTCTTTAGGCATACGTACATACGGGAATCAAATACCGAAGATGGCGGTGTTATCAGGGAACTTCTAATGGATTTCTAAAATAACTTCGAAAAAAAAAAAAGGGAGATTGATTAAGTTGTCATGTTTTAAAGATGATGGTAACAACTTCTAGTTAACCAAGTCTTCAATAGAGAACTAAAATACCATGCTCAGATACTAAAGATGATGGGATTATGTGAAAGCGTTTGTTCAATTTTGAGGAAGGAAAGCCGAATTAGATTATCATACCCTATAATGGGGCTAGCAGAAGTGATTTAGGACAGCACTCAATAGAGAAACATGTTATTACGTTGTTATTTGTTTTCCACGATGACTGGAGAAAGAATTTAAGAGAAGTTAGTTGAGGGAACCAAGACCAAGAACATGCATAGGGGCTTGTAGAATATTAGAGGACGGATTTAGATAAGGAATGGTGAAATGATCCATGGGAAGATTGATCTATACTCTAGAAATCGATGGTTCAACCTCATTTTGGGGAAACGAGTTGATTGAATTAAATTAAGGGGCACGGTCATGAATTAAAGAAGACAACTGTGGGTAAGAGTCAGAAAGGAATCGAGAATAGAATCAACCGCGACTCGCGAGTTTATCATCCTCATTTTTAAACCGATACACACCCAGGGTATTCAAGACAAGTCAAGAATCGAGCTAGCCTTTGAATTCAACCCTACAAGTTGGCATGAGATCCTCATCTCCAAATTTCGTTATCATGGTGAACAGTACATTGGACATTCATGACATATGCATGCACGCATTGTTAATATAAATAATTTTGATGATATGTGCTTTAACTTTTAGTGAGTTAACTACTGTTGTACAATCGATGTTGGATGTAAGTGATAATTGTCCCTGGCTTTGTGTGATTGTTTTGATTATGAGTTGTCGTAATTGGATGTCTTGATGATGTGAATCATAAGACAAGGCCACGCTTTGATCCAAATGTTGATATGATCACAACTCAAGATGAGCTCCAAGAAGACAAGTATTCAGCTGGATCCAATCCACCTTGTTTCAACGTCTTAGTGATTGAATTTTAAGCCCAAATTATGTTAAGTTTATTGTAATTTGGCCCTGAACTATTATATTATACTTTGGGCCATCTTTTTATTTATTTTCCATGCATTTAGATTAGGTTCAACCCATTTTTTTTAACCTACTAGGAAAGTGACGAGAATAGCTTGTCTCTTTGAATTCTGAATTGTCCCCTAGAATTCCCATGTATACATCTTTATATTTCAGCCTGGTATTTTTTTTTCCAGTCAACTCTTAATGAATTTGTGATTTAAGTGAGTTCAACTCTCTAGTTCTTGGCTGAACGTCATTAGGGTTTCAAACCCTCCACCGGATAATGTCATTTCCCGACTCATTATAGTCGACGGGGTGCATTACTTTTCAATCTGATAGTGTTTGGTTCCTTGCTCATTATAGCAAACGGGTCACACTTGATGTGAATCATGATGAACCGTGGCCATATCTTGTCCCAAATAAAGAACTGGACCAATCCACAACTGAAGAAGATAGCAAACAAAAGGAACAAAGTTATGGTGATCCAACTACAAGAGCTCGAGCCAAAATTATCCAAGAGGATGTTGGAAATCTCTTAAACCAATTTGCTCAAACTGGACTCCAACCTTCAAGATGGGCTGCTGAACCAAATTCAGAATACTTCAATGTTTTTATGTCCAATTCCTAAAGTCCAAAGTGTGGAAATCATGTAGTTCGGCCCTAAGCCTATTATAGTATTATTTGGGCATTTATTTTATCATTATTTAGCTGCATATTAGTTTATTTAAGCCCACTTTTGTAAGCCTTCATGGCAAGTGGCGGGAATAGCTTGTGTCCTTTAGTATTCTAGTGTCTCTTAGGTTTCCATGCATGCATCTTTATATTCAGCATTGTAACTTGTTTTTCTTTCAATCAAGAAGTCAATTATTGAATTTTCATTCGAGCGAGTTTTACTCTCAAGTTCTTGCTGAACGATACCGGAGTTTCAAACCTCCACCGGATAACGTTATTTCTCGACTCCTTATAGTCGACGGGGTGCGTTACTTAAACTTTGATAGTGCTGGTTCTTTGCTCAATATAGAAAACGGGTCACACTCCTCTAATTCAACCTTGAAGTGGACGATCAGATTCTTAGAACTCCAAGTATTGGTATTGGGTTTCACGGCAAGTATGTGGAGTTCGTATCAACACTCCTCAATTTTAACATTGAAGTGGACGATCGAAAATCAAGAACTCCAAGTATTGGTATAGGGTTTCAGGGTAAGTACGTAGAGTTCGTATCACTTGATGCCTTCTTCGTGGTGTTTGCTCTTTGGTGTGTTGTATTTGTGCCTTAGTGCGATTTTCTCTTTGCTATTCGAGAGACGGGGTTCTCTCTCTTCTTGTTGTTTATGAGAGACGGGATTCTCTCATTGCTATTCGAGAGACGGGGTTCTCTCTCTTCTTGTTGTTTGAGAGACGGGGTGCTCTCTTTGTTTGCAAGAGATGGGGTTCTCTCATTGTTGTTTGAGAGACGGGGTTCTCTCCTTGTTGCTTGTGAGAGACGGGGCTCTCTCATTGTTTTTTTCCAGGCGTATAGTGAATCCGAGGACGAATACTTTTTAAGGGGGAGAGATTGTAACACCCCGATATTTTAGTCGTATAATATGACGTATGTGCGTACCAAATTGCACGAATTAATTATTCATAAGTGTTTTGTATATTTAATTTTATATTAAATATTAAAATGTTAATTATTTATATTTTAAGTTTATTAATATTAAAATTAAATTAATTCGTACCACTTTGATTTTTTAAAGTATAATTAATTAGTGCTCTTTAATTATAATTATAATATTAATTAATTATATTAATTATATTTAATTCGTTACACTTTAATCAAAAGCTATAATGGAATTTAATTTATAATTTAAATATTTGAATGTTTAAAGGAATTCTTGAATGTTATGCACTTATGTGTTTTGATCGCGTGCCGTTCTTACGTGAATTGATTTCGGAATTTGGTGTGATTTTAGCATGTTGTAGATTTATGTGTTGTGAACATGTGTACGTGCTCATTTCATGTTTTCGATTTTGTTTGGTGTGTTAACGAATTTTATTTTGGAGACGAGACCAAGTCGGGGGATTAAGAAAACTATGCGCACCTTTGGTTCCGGAGGCCGTAACTTGAGCTCGAGAGTTCAGATTCGAATTCCGAAAGAGGCCCTGGACTCGTAACAAAGAGAGGAAACCAAGGAACCTAAATTCATATTTTTCTAAGCTCATTTAGACCCCCGAATTTTGCTTGTATTATACTTCATCCGCGTATATGACCACCTTTTACCATTTTGTTCATATCTCCTTCAATACTTAAGCTTTTTATCCAATTCTTGGCCCCAATTTTTCCTAATACAGAGCTCTATCACTCCCTCCCTCATTCATTTCGTCCAAGGCAAGAAGAGGAGGAGAAATTGCTGCAATTTGGAGACCTAACTACCATTCCTGTCACTATTCACTCTTGCCCAAATTCAAGCTCAAATCTCCATCAACTCTTCTCCAAATTGAAAGGTAAGTTTATGATCTTGTTGTCCATCTTCTTTGCTCTCTTTTAAGTGCTATATTGCTCTCTTTCATGGAGTGTTGAGCATGTTATGGAGTTACACATGAATAGTAAGGGTTTTTGAAGGATTTGATGAATTCTTGAGAAATATTCAGGCATCTCTTGATATGAAGTCATTTATGTGATATAGATAGCTCATATGTTTTATTTTTCAAGTATGAAATTCGTGGAATTGGCTGCCTTCTTGATCTTCATGGATGAAACTGTTTTTTTGAAGCAATTGGGCCTGATTTGCTCATTTGCCTTTGCTGCGTATGTGTGTGTGTGTTGTTTAGGAATGGTTTTGTTGCGTTTTTATGTCCCTTTTGTTGCCTTATTTGCTGTATTTTCTGCCTTGCTTTGTTCCTTGTTGCTGCTGTAAGTTTTGGAAGAGAAGCAGGGGCGTTCTGCTCCAGTTTTGCGACTGCGCGCAGCAGTCGCGGCCGCGACCGTATGGAGTCCATTTTGGGTCGCGCCCGCGACCCAAATTCTGCCATCTTTCGACTTCTTCTTACTGGAACTGCTTTCGATATGCTGGTAGCGGCCGCGAGCAGTTTTGAACTGAAATTAGTCGCGGCCGTGACCTCTTTTTGGAGTTGTTTCGGACCATTTTGGGGTTGTTGCTGCGTGATGGCTTCTCTTTCGTTTTAACCTTATTTGCTTGGCTTTTCTTTCTTATGAGTGTTTATTTATGTCCCTAAAATATTGTATATCATGTATATATATATATATGTGTGTGTGTGTGTGTAATAAGTAGTGTGGGTGTGCATGTGATGAGTATATATATTATATATTATGCATGGAGTTTGTGTAATACGTGCATGGTTTTGTTTCAACTTCTTGCTGCATGCATGGGTATTATACATATGTGCAAGTAGGTATATAATTTGCATGCATGTAGTATACGTGGTTATATATATATATATATATATATATATATATATTAGATATATATATATATGCATGTTTGTATTTTGTGTAAAGTGTTTAGTTGTTTAATTCGAATATTATGTGTATGGGTGTATATACATGTTTAATTGTTTATTTTAATATATATGTATGTGTTAATGGATTGATAAATATGGTATATCATGTATTATTTAATCTATTTGAATTATGGAAGTAAATGGATACCATTTCATGTTTCATTAAGAAAATGTGGTGTAATCTCGATATTGTTTATACGCGATATATGACATTAATTATCTTCTATGCCCTTATACGTGCATACATGCAAGAATGCCTTGTTTATTCCACTCATGTGCTATTTCTTTGTTCCTTTATAACATGTATGAATTGTTAACAAGTCATATGGTGAGCTATAATCGTTAAATGAAATTCATGACTTGAATTGATATGATTTATGAAATATATGGAACGAATGGATATGAAACCTTCATGCATTGTATCGACTTGAACTATTTAAGTGAATTACTTGACTTCATGACATGTTATCATCTCCTACACATATCATATCATGTTCATTTCATTGTCGTGCGTCATATGTGCTTCATTTGGAGTCTTGAGTCTCACGAGTACATTACATTGTCCTTTGTACAGCTTTCTCCAGGGCGGAGATGCCGGGTTCATAGGTTATCCTCAAGTCCTCTTGTCTTCTTGGTTTTGGTAAGGTGTAACAGGTGGGTTTCTCTTCTATTAGTTACGATAACCCGATGTATCCTTTATGTGAAAGATTTGAGCTAAAATATTATATATATATATATATATATATATATATATATATATATATCGAGTCTTTTCAAAAGAGTCTATGATTTTCAACGTAAAGCCCTTCTTTTATGTATCCCCACCTTATGATTTTTGGCGTGGACATGATTATGATTGCACGGGCCCAGGGACTTAGTGCAAGTGGCAATCCGGGGAGGCATGGGCCGACGGTGATCCCTTGTACTAGTCCCACCACATTTATGGTGATACCGGCCCTCGCTAGGAGGTTTAGCGGGGAATGTGAGCTGAGTTCCCTTGGGGGATTCATGTATCCCCATTGACCTATGTATGGACCGGTGGTCGGGTCTTGCTAACCCGTCCACCACCCGGAGGAAGAAGGTGTAAGTGTTTATGATATGAATATGCATGATATGAATATGATATGATTATGATTATGAACGAATATGTATGAATGTGTATGATCGCTAAAATAAAAAACTGAACTGATATGCACACACGAGGGGTAGGTTGGAGATGTTCGCCCACCCGCCAGGGCTCACGTATTGACCGCATGAATGAATATGATTATGAATTATGAAATTGATCATTGTAATCCCGAGCGTTGTCTTCTTTTGTTTTCACCCACTTGGGAAATATCTCAAAAACCTCGTACGGGATTATAGCTTGCATGTGGGTGTGTTTAAATTCGATATGCCCTTTTTTATACCCACCAGTCTCCTATAGACTGAACCCGGCTTTATTTTCAGTTCTTTTGTAGGTTTGGAGTGCTAGGCGAGGTTCTGAGTCTGTCAAGTCTCATATTTAAGTCTAAGTCACTTCATACGCATTTTGTACATTTGATAGCTTACAAGAATGTATATTTGGAAATATTTATGTATGAATCTTCGGGGACTACGTATCTATGTTAGTTGAACCCGTCAATTGCTCATTGGATTTATGATTGATTATATATTTTGCTTCCGCACATGCATTTTTATTCCTTGGAATTGTGTATTTGATTTCGAAGTTTAGTTCCCGCCTAGCCTAGTGAGTGAGTGAGTCCCCGTTCGCCGTGATTCAGCTCGTGTATGGACTCTCTCTTTCATATGCGGGTCGGGTCTCGGTGCGCGGGATGTGGTGCCTTCCGTTTGGGGCGCTACAGAAGTCCCTAGAGAACATTGCCAACTTTTGTCAATCACACGCTTGCAATCATCCTTTCTAACCCAAACTGCTTCGAATCTAAAGGGCCTATTCTTCCTCCTTCGTCTCTCTTTTTCTCCATCCAGTACCGTGAGAATCAATAGGTGATCATTGTACGAAGCTGCTACGTGAACCACCCTCGCCTTCGGGAAAATCGAATACCACGAATCAGAGGCTACAGACCGATCGAGAACGGCGAGCAAGGTATCCGGGGATTCTCTATTTCTGAGCCAAGTGAACTTGTATCCAGAGAAACCCAAATCAGTGAGATTAGTGTCAACCAACTCACAACTAAAGCGTCCATTTGTGAAAATAATCGGTCATTCCCTCCCTCCTTCTCATCATTATTCAATATTTCGTTGAAATCACCGCTAATAAGCCAAGGTTTATACGACTGAGTACTTAACCGACGTAAAAGAACCCACGTAATATGTCTAAGATGTCGTTCCGGGGCTCCGTAGAAGCCCGTAAACCTTCATTCTCCCTTGTTACCCAAATCCTGGACCAAAGCGTTAATGTGATTTTTAGATAAAGATTGGAGGAACACAGTGATATCCTTCCTCCACAATAAAGCAAGTCCTCAACCCTTGCCAACTGACTCCACGCACACACCATTCAAGTTCAGTAACATCTTTAATCTTTCAATCCTATTCTGCTTGCATCTGGTTTCAGAAAGAAAGATGATCGAGGGGTTAGGAACTCGAATCAGAGTCCGAAGATTCTGAACTCGCCTAGGACCCCCCGAGCCCTGGCAGTTCCAACTTAGGCAACTCATTGTTCTCGGCGGGGGTGCTGGGCAACCTCCACCGTTAGTTAGCTTAGTAATGTTCGACAAAACTGGGTTCATCATGGTTAGGGGGGTTCTGGTTTCGTGAAGGAAGTATGGGGAACAAGTTGTTTTTGGGTTCTCTATTTGGGGTCGATTTGCTCCAAAATTTTCTGGTTTTGGAAGAAGATTTAGGTTGGTCTGTTGTGATGCTGATTGATAATGGGACATTGATAAGCTGGTCATCCATGTAGTGGGAGGATTGAATGGGGATTATGGATTGAGTGGAGCTCTGACTAGTAGGATCAGGGGAAATCTAGGCAGAAGTTTTTTGATTTTGTTTGACAGGGCTGATATTCATATCTTCTTCTCTCGGTCAAAGAGAACCCGAGAGAGAGGCTGTGGGTTTAGTATTAAGGGATAGGAGGGGATGTATAGGGTGTTAGGAATAGTTCCCTTAAAGTAGCTTTTGGATTTACTATTTCCTTGTAACATCACAAACAGTCTTTCAATAATAAACGAGATGATTTTGTTCATAGGAATTCACTTCTTTATGTGCTTATTTATGTCTGTTTGGGTTGACTGTGTTTTTTCATGTATTGAACTCCTCTAATCCGATGAGGCCGTTAAGAACTTTGTTGTTATGGGAACGACATATGAAATAAGTTCTTAACTCCATAGGCGAGGATTAGAAACTTCTCCAAGTCGAGAGTCCGACAGACAGTGGGAGTGTCGACCTTGACTCTGTTGAGACTTGCTTATGTGATTATGTCCTTTTGAAGGATCACTCAGTTTCATGGAGTGATAAGTTCGTACGATGATACGTTCATAATAGATGAGGGTGATTGTTACTAGAACTTCATCATTGAGATGTCCCGCGTGAGAACATTCCTAAATGGGAAAGGAAGTCTCCTAGAAACTTCCAGATTAGGAAATATCTCACAGGTCAATAACGTGATTCATTAATCCTTAGACTTGAGATTCTGTGATGACTCATATGAGCTAACTTTGTAATCTTTGATATAGTCTCAAAAGGGTGTCGCCATATAGACACCTGAACCACGGCCTATGTTGGGATTACACAAGTGGCATATGTAGAATTAGTAGAATCAACAAAGGACCTATACTTGTTGCAAGAACAAGAATGATCTCTTACTGATTGAGTTGTTCGTAGTCCATTAAACTTAAACCCTTGGCCAAGGTAGATAAAAGATCAAGACGTCAAGAAAATGGGATTTTCTTGGATTTAGGTCTAAATGGATATGAAACGAACTTAACTTTAAAGATCAAGAATATTTAGGCTCTGAGAATATTCCCATGCCTTAGTTTTTGATTGAGAGATGGAGTTGTAGGAGGATCGTATTTCATTGTATGTTATTGACTGAAAGGTTCTTTGATTCATTTCGTTATTCGGCTAGGGGTCACACATCGCGATTACGATAGTGTGATCATTGAAGTGATTAATTAATTAGTGAATTAATTAATTACTGTCAATGCTAATCGAATAATGAACCTATAGGGTCACACACAAATGCCAGGAAACGAGGGTTATGGTAGGATGTTAATATGATTAACGAAGGATCAAAATGTTGATCGAAGAAGGCAAAAGGCCTCGCTACGAGTCACGGTAATGACGTGACTGCCACGTGTCATTGACACGTGGCTGCCACGTGTCTTGTACACGTGGGTCACACGTGGGATGCACACGTGTCACGGATGATGTGGCTTAGGCGTGTGGAATTATTCCACATGCGAATGCCTTTCTAGAATTAATTAATTAAATTGTAATTAATTAATTTAAGTCTTTTAATTAATTTTGAATTAATTATTAAGATTTTATTTCTCAAGCTTAACCCAATAAATAATTAATTAAGAATTAATTAATTTATTGAATCTTGACTTTTAGCTTTAGGAAAGTTGAAAAGTCTAACTTCCTATTGTAGGAGAGAGAAAGTTATTCTTGCAAAACTTGGAGAACCAGTTGGGAACTTATTTTCTCCAATTAAATTAAATAATTAATTAGTTAATTAGTGAGCAAGAAAAAAAAGCCCATTAGGTTTAGGAAACCCTAAGGGGCTCGATCCACACTAGTATAAATACTAGTGGTGGTGCTTCTCTTATTCTTTAGACCAACACTCACGAAGTGTTAAGTTTTTGAGAAAAATAAAAGAAAAGTTTTCAAAGCAAAACCCTAGCCATTAACACAAGTTATAGAACTAGCATTCTCACTTGCTTGATCGTGTTCTAGGACTGGTGTGGATGCGCTTTAGAGGATCGCTGCTTTGGGATCTATCGAGAACCATTCGAGGGACATTCCGCTTGAAGGGTGTTCAGTAGGCAGTACTGACATCACTAGAAAGCTTCAATCTACGTACGTTTCTAAACACCCTAAGATACGATACGAGAATTGCAAGTCCATGAAAAATTTTAAATTTCTGTTGCGTTTCTGCTCTAGTTTTCCAACAAGTGGTATCAGAGCCACCTTGCAACGCTCGTATTGTATCGTTACAGCTTTACGAATTTTGATTGAAATTTCTTGAATTTGAGTATATGTTATGTATTCATGATTTTAGTTTGAAATACGAAATGGCCGGATCAAAACTGTTTCTTGAAAATTTTGTGAAAATCGTTTTCTATTTAAATCTGGTTTTAAGCTGGTTAGATTCAGATTTGGTTGAATTGTTTTAATTCGAAATTGGATTACATGAATTTGTTGAAATTGCGAAACGAAAATTACGGAACGGGTCAACCCACGTGCGATCGCGTGCATCAAGTACGCGCATGGGGCTGCTCGTCGCAGCCCTGTACCACCCTACTCCATGCGCGCACAGACGCCAGGCGCGCCTAGGCGCCTGCGCGCCGTTCCGCTATCGTCCCGCCTGGGACTCTTGCTCGAGGCGGGCAGGCCAGCGCGCAAGGCACGCGCATGCGAACCCTTGCGTGCGGCTAGGCACGCGCACTTGCGGGAGTCTTCCACCAGGCTTCCGATAGCTCCCTGCGGGCAGTGTGCGCATGCTGGCGGTGGGTGCGCGCCTCGCGGGGGCTGTCCAGGGCCGCCTTTTCGTTTCGTTTTTTTTTTCATGTTTCGAAAATCCCGAATTACTAAAATTTGATTTTAAATTTATAAAATTATTTATTTGAAATAATTATAAAAGTTGGGATTTTATGAATTAAAGTCAAATTCTTATTTTTCGAGAAAATTACAAAAATCACTTTGAATGATTTATTAGAAAAAAATTTAATTTTGAATTAATTGTTATTTTTTCATAATCCGGTGACTTCGATTTTGAATAAATTCGTGAATAATGAACTATATTCAAATTGCTTAAGTTAATTGTAACTTGAAGTCAAAGGAATTTTAAATTTAGTTGGTAAATTTAAATTTCAGCGGAATCATGCTAGTTTAGGTGATCATGGGGTAGTCTTATGTATGTTTTAAATTCTGCACATTGATGATTTCAATTGGGGTCGGAGCCCCATAGTTGCGCATTTTCAATTGGTGTCGGAGCCCCATGATCATCTCATAATTAGTAGCATGCTAGGACATGTTATCTGCTAATTGCTTATGTGATGCACTTTATGTGAAATTGCATTAAACAAGACAATTAAAATTTGGATAACATTATATGTTGGTGAGGTCATTCGAAAATCCCTTTTAAATATTGAGCTAAATTCGAATAAATAGCCATTTTATCACGGTAATAAAATTCCTAGTATTCCATCAATAGGATTTAGGACTTAATAAGTGAACCTAGTTGATGTCTCACGAGTTGTGGGGTAATTAGTGGATCTTATTAACTCTTAGTTTCCTGATTAATTATTTTATGATTAATATTTCTTAACCATTTTAGAATGGGCGATGTCTCACTAGTCGTGGGTCGTTCCAGACTAAGTTTGGTTGAGATCTTATGATTGATGGGTCTAGCTCAACACTGAAGTAGATATGGATATCTCACAAGTCGTGGGTCCATAGTCGAAAGATCAGTGATGCAAAATATTACTAGGAACTCAATGAGAGATCGAATTGGTAATTAGTACCTACCTAAGAATCTTAGACCTTTGGATGTCTCACGAGTCGTGGGTCCAAAACTAAGATTTCTTGGAATCCTAGTACCCACTGAGAAAATAAGTTTCTTCTAAAGTCGTTGGGATTTCTAGACTTTCTAAAAACAGTGGGAGAACATATTTCTAAGACCTTGAAAATATGTATAATCGTTATTATTCAGCATGCTCATGATTTCTCTGTTTTTCCATTTAGGTTGTAGTTCTGTGATTCTCTACAAACTGAAATGGAAACCAAAAACCCTTTGGTATCCATCCTCGAATCAAACAAGTTGACGGGGCCCAATTACTCTGATTGGCTTCGGAATCTAAAGATAGTTTTAGATTCTGAAAAGAGAAGATATGTTCTCTTCGAGGGAGGGCCTACCCCTGAGGGTGAGGCTCTGACTCGGGCCGAAAGAGACGCGATTGCGAAATGGTCTGAAGACAATCTTCAAGCCCGTTGCCTCATGTTGGCTAACATGTCTCCGGACATGCAAAGGCAACATGAGTCTATGGAATACGCTTGGGAGATTTATGACCATCTTGAGCAATTGTACCGCCCCAAAGAGCGTGTTCTAAGGTACAACACCTATAAGGAGCTCTTTCATCTCAGAATGAAAGAAGGTACAAGTGTCCACGAACATGGGCTTAAGTTCCTCGCTTTGAACAAGAAGTTTACTTCCATGGAGATGCCTCTAAGCGAGGACCTCGTCGTGGACTTGTTGCTCGCATCGCTTCCACCATCATTCAATCCTTTCGTGCTGAACTTCAACATGAATCATGCTCATGTTACGGTCGCTGAGCTGATTAGTCATTTTGTGACTGCTGAAGTCACGATAAAGAAGGATAACAAAATAATGATGGTCACATCCTCTTCTAAGCCTTCAAAAGGCAAGGGGAGGAAAGTTCCCAAGAAGAAGGATTCTCTTAAACCCGGTGGAGGGGTTAAAAAGAGAAAGGCCTAGAAGAAAAGGGATCAGAGAGAGGACGTTTGCCACCACTGTGGCAAGAAAGGGCATTGGAAGAGGAACTGCCAAGAGTACAAGGATACTCTAAAGAAAGGTGTGTTTAATGTTGAAGTAAATCTATCTATTGATTCTAATTCTTGGGTACTTGATACCGGCTGTGGAGCTCATATCTGTAATGATGTACAGATGCTAAATGAGGTTCGGCAGCTCGAAGAAGGAGAATACGTATTGAAGGTTGGGAATGGATCAAGCATTCAAGCTCAAGCCATTGGGACATGTAGATTAGATTTAGGTGTCTTTACTTTAGTTTTGAATAAAGTCCTTTATGTACCTTCTATTATTCGTAATATAATTTCCATTCCAATATTAGATTGTGAAGGATATGAGACTTTCTCCAGAAATGGAAAATTTTATCTTAAGAACAATAAAGCTTCCGTTTTACTTAGTACATTATCTAATGGACTTTATACAACTAAAGACACCAATATTTTGAATATACGACAATCAAACAAACGCAAAAGAGATGACAAGATCTCAGCTTCTTTATGGCACGCACGTTTAGGCCATATTTCTAAAGATAGGATTGCTAAGTCAACTAATTTAGAATCATTCTATGAGAATGAACTTAAAGATTTGACTCATTGTGAATCATGTCTTAAAGGAAAAATGACCATGACTCCCTTTAATGGTAAAGTGGAACGAGCCACTAAAGTATTGGATTTAATCCATACTGATGTTTGTGGACCACTTAGTGTAAGTACTAGAAACAACTATCAGTATTTCATAACCTTCATAGATGACTTTAGTCGTTTTGGTTATGTGTACTTAATGAAGTACAAATCCGAAGCCTTTGAGAAATTCTTGGAATTTCAGAAGGAGGTTGAGAACCAAACCGGTCACAAGATTAAGACACTTCGATCTGATCGAGGTGGCGAGTATCTAAGTGATGAATTCCTTAATCATCTCATAGATAACAAAATTATCTCTTAGTGGACTCCTCCGGGAACTCCTCAATTGAATGGAGTTTTCGAAAGAAGGAACAGAACCCTACTTGATATGGTTCGTTCCATGATGAGTTTCACTGAATTGCCACCATCATTCTGGGGTTATGCCCTAGAATCAGCAGTTAAGATTCTGAATCTTGTTCCCTCCAAATCTGTACCCAAAACCCGATATGAGATGTGGTTTGGCAAAATCCCTAACTATTCTTACTTAAGAATTTGGGGTTGTCCTGCTTACGTGAAGAGGACAGTGGGAGATAAGCTTGAAGCTAGATCAAGCTTATGTAACTTTGTAGGATATCCTAAAGAGTCAATAGGATATCATTTCTACGATCCTCTTGAACAAAAGGTCTTTGTGTCAAGAAACGCCACTTTTCTTGAGGACTCGTTCCTTAAAGAAAAGAAAGCCAAGATCGCAGAACTCGAAGAGGTTCGAGACCAAGGTCCCATGCCTAGCTTGGAGAATGACGTCCCTATCCCTACCCAAAAGAGTGGTACACGCGATAATCCTTCTCAAATAAGACGTTCTGGACGCATTCCTAGACAACCAGAGAGATGGTATGGTTTTCCCCACCAAACATCTCAAATGGATAATGATCCATTAACTTATGAGGAGGCACTATTAGATTTAGACTCTGAACAGTGGAAAGAAGCAATGAAATCCGAAGTGGATTCCATGTACTCTAACCAAGTTTGGACCTTGGTTGATCCCCCTGATGGGATCAGGCCCATAGGGTGTAAATGGATATATAAGCACAAGCTTGGAGTACATGGAAGCGTGGCAGCCTTTAAAGCAAGATTAGTTGCTAAGGGGTTTACTCAAAGACCAGGTGTAGACTTTGATGAAACCTTCTCCCCGGTTGCAATGCAAAAATCCATTAGGATCCTACTTGCCATTGCTGTATATTATGACTATGAGATATGGCAAATGGATGTGAAAACTGCCTTTCTCAATGGAGACATTGACAAAGACATTTACATGGAGCAACCCATGGGTTTCACATTCAGTGGGAGCGAGCAAAAGGTTTGCAAGCTTCAACGTTTAATCTACGGATTGAAACAAGCTTCTAGGAATTGGAACATTTGATTTGATGAAGCAGTCAAATCGTTTATCTTTATTCAAAATCCGAATGAGTCTTGCGTGTACAAGAAAGAATTGGAAACCTCGGTTCAATTTCTGGTAGTTTATGTAGATGACTTACTCCTCATTGGGAATGCGAAGGATGACATGAAAGTAACAAAGTCTTGGTTATCGAACCAATTTGAGATGAAGGATCTTGGTGATGCGTCCTACATTCTCGGTATAAAGATCTATCGGGATAGATCTAAGAGATTGTTAGGATTATCATAGTCGGTTTACATAGACAAAGTACTAAAGAGATTTAGTATGGAAGAATCCAAACGTGGAAAACTTGTAATGGGCCCGGGAACAGTTCTTTCGAAGAAGTTGTGTCCCAAGACTGAACTAGAGAAGTCCAGGATGTCCAAAATTCCTTATGCATCAGCTATAGGAAGCATAATGTATGTGATGCTATGTACTCGACCGGATGTAGCTTATGCACTTAGTGTGACTAGCTGATTCCAATCTGACCCTGGTGAAGGTCACTGGACTGCTGTAAAGAATATCCTTAAGTACTTACGAAGAACTAAGGATTTATTCCTAGTTTACGGAGGCCAGCAAGATCTTGTCATTAGAGGATACTGTAATGCAAGCTTTGCATCAGACATGGATGACTTTAAATCCATGTCAGGATACATATTCTGCCTAAACGGCGGAGTAGTGAGTTGGAAAAGTTCCAAGCAATCGACCACTGAGGCGGAATACTTAGCTGCAAACGATGCAGCTAAGGAAGGTGTTTGGGTAAGAAACTTCATCCACGAGCTGGGTGTAGTTCCTAGCACTAAAAACCCCATTACTGTAACGCCCCCACCCGTACCAGAACAAGAGGAGAGCGGCGTCTCAACCCCCGCACTGAAGCACCTCTCAAGTAATGGTGTGAGCCATCACTCAAGAAATACTCCAGCGAACGGCTGTCTATCAGAACTATACATGTGCAACGATGTGGCTATGCAGCGGAAAATCAGAGTATTTTAAAACTTTTCAAAACATGTGCGTGATGGCATGTAACAAGCAAGAACATATCGATCGTGTAAGAGAGACTCGGCATATCAGAACATATAACAGATTCACATATAAGTACCGATACAGCAGAGTTCAAAATATCGGTAACAGAGTAGCAAAAAGAGTATAACAAAGATACTCAAGTATTCAGAAACATATACAGAGGTATAAAGTGATGCAGCCATAAAACATATGCAGGACGCAAAAGAGGAAGTAATACTAAGTCCTGACTGAAACAAAAATGACAATCGAGAGCTTCAAGATACCTCTAGACTGCGGCTGCAAGACCTGAAACCACGAGGCAAGAAAACGGGAGAGGTATTAGTCAAAAGGACTAAGTGAGGGAATACTTTAAAGAAAGTACTGAATGATAAAGAACTTGAAGTAAAGTTCGAAACTGTTAAATGCAATGCTTTAAAGAAGAACTTGAAACAAGTTCGGTTGATAAAACTCTTTGAATGCGATGCTGTAAAAGAATGCACGTTATAAAACATTTTCATGAATGCTATCACACGCGCACACATATGCTGTTGATGGTTCATAGTTCTTTCATAAAACGGGATAAGGGTAAAGTGAACTTTTCAGATATGAACCATCCTTTATGAAACAGAATTTTGCCCGCAAGCTAGGCTCCTCCATCCTTACTCCAGAAAACATGATTCGGTAGAGTATCGGACCAGGATCAACGATAATTCCACGTTTAGTAGAGTATCAGACCAAGATCAACAATAACCCCACATATAGTAGAGCATCGGACCAAGGTCAACAACAACTCCGCACATAGTAGACTATCGGACCAAGGTCAACAACAACTCTTACCAACGCATACAAACATGCACCATCCTCCACCGGTTGTCACTTCGGGTAGCTAGCCCTAGGCGACCTGTAAACATGTAATGGGAACAGATTTGCTGTCCGTTCCCAGACAGATTGTCCTGACTTAACAAACCTCCTGTTAAAAGTCGGTGTCAATTGTCTAAGTGTGGCGGTCGGTATTGGTGATGTCGTTGGCGCTCACCTCCCGGGCATCACCTCCACACATAACCGCCGGGCCCAAACTGTAAACTGTATGCTTGCATTTAAGATTAGCAGTGACCAGAGTATCACTCCAGTATGCTAACTATAACATGTGAAACTGTAACTGTAACATATGATGCTGTCTGTAAAACATATGATTCTGTCTGAAAACATGTGATTCTGTCTGTGAAACTGTACTTTGAAAACATATGCAAAACATGTAACTGTCTTTGAACAAGAATGCAGAACTTTGGAAAACGTGTGCTGTAGATCAAGGTATACTATTAAAGTATGAATGATCCTTTCAAGAGAACGTCCCGATAAAAAGGATAGTTCAAAACAAGGTTTAGCTTTGAATTTCAAAACATATGATACGATAGTATAATCGTGGTTCCAGTTGGAAAACATTTATAACTTCACCTCACCTAATAGTACCAAAAGGTAGGTAGACAGATTAAGCGGTGCCCTGGGGATCCCAGTGCTCAACTTTAACTCCTGTAGGTGGTGTACTAGAGTGAGCTTAACAACTAAGACCCACTACTAACCAAGATGCATATGAAATGCATGAAACAAATGAACAAGGAACATGTAACACAAGAGAGTAATACCATTTAAGGTATTCAAGAAAAGTAAAACACAAAGGAATACGTCAAAGTGAGTTACTCTCAACGTGAGACTATGATCTTACTATAACCGAGTAAGCTTTAGTCAAATTATGAATCCTATCGCAAACCTTAGGTTAAGAAACAAGTCCACGAAAGAAAACACATTTTGAAAACACATTTTAGACCCTGGATATGGAAACCCTAGGTGCAAATGTCCATTAAGAAAACACAAGTTTTAATTCATTTTTACTATTCAAAAGCAGTATTCAAAAGTACTATTCCAGATTACTATTCATGATTACTATTTACAGGTTACTATTCACATGTCGGGTCAAAGGGTCGGGTCAAACCCTTACTATACACACACCCACACACACACGGTACACACACACACCATGCACGAACACACACACACACGGCATGCACACACACACACACACCCTAATCAAATTATGATCTTGATTATAACCTATAGTTACAAGTTCATGTTAATATAATCAAGTGTGATCTAGGTTAAAGGTATAACCTATAGTTAAGAGATCCAATTAAGGCATAAGATCAAGTTATGAAACACTAATCTATCTTAGGTTATAACATGTGACACCATTAAAGTGTATAACATAATCAAGGCACTAATCCATTAATCCATATCATATCATAAGCTCAATTCATAATTCAAGAGTCATATAACAATGTGACAACATGTCACAACATATATCATATCATATCATATATCATAAACCATTGGGCATGTAACATGTAACAATTTAATTCCAATATCAACATGTAACAAGTTGTGACATAATAAATTGTAAATCACTATTCCATTAGCAAACATGCATGAACATAATTTAAATTCCATAATCATGCATCAATTCTCATAATATAACAATCATATCACATGATCATAGCATATACTAGAGCAATTCATAACATATTCAACCATATACTAAACAATTAAAACATATAAACAACTATCAAAACATATCATGAAAACTATATAATAAATGCATAAAATAAAATCCTATATGGCTTAGGGAAGACCCTAAGACCCAACCTAAACATAATATAAACATACCATAACATAAAAACATAAACTAAACTAACATAACATAAAAACAAAACAAACTAACCTAGCTCTAATGGGGGGGTGCCGACGGCAAGAGGGGGAGGAGAGGGAGAGAAAGGGTGTTTTTAACACAACTTTGAGCAAGGAATGAAATGCCATGAACCCTCTATTTATAGTTGAAGAGAAGCCCCTCACCTTGGAAATAAAATGTGGAGAAGGGTAGGAGAGCAAAATTTGGATAGATTCTCTTGGAAGCTTTAGGCATGTTGAAGCTAAAATGGGACTGCTGGGGGTATTTCTGTAATTTCGTCCCCCAAGACTCAAGGATAAGTGGCTGGAAGTATAACCATTCCGACGGCAAGAAAATTAGCTTCGAAACGCATATTCATTCATCGAAATCGGATTTACCATTTGAAAGATACATTAGTTTTAGTGAATAAAAGTTTTGAGCTCGAAACTCGACATGAGTGAAAAACGACTTTCTAGAATGATTTTCAAGTCCGGATTGCTTCCAAAATTCAAGAAATAAATCGAGAAGCGTTTTGAGTCCAAAATCGACTATAAAACGTTTTACCGTTAAAAAGTTGAAAACGTAGAGTGAATAGTGAATTCTCACGTACGAACGTACGCTTCAAAATTTCAAGCTAGGGCTTGAATCAAGAGTTGTAAAACAACTCAAAAATCTTGAAATAGCTCAAGTAGTGCAAATCCGAAGAGAAAACATTTTCCGAATGAAAACCGTTCGTAAAAGGAATAGTAAACTAGGGTTTTCAAAAACGTTTTCAATAAAACAAAGTTCCGGAATGGATTTCCAAGCCAAGAATGATTTCAAAAGACTCGTCTCGACTCAAGGATTGATTCGACTGTAACTTGGGTAGAAAAAGGTATCAGAATCAAAAGCTCATTTTTTGATGAATAGTAACTTTGGTCGGTAAGTTCCAAAAATACCCTTATGGCTCAAGAAAGACTTTCTGAGTTCGGGAAACCAGTTCAAATGATTGGGAAACATGTGTGATGAACCTCTAGGGTTCGAGTAGCAATATGAACAAGGTAGGCTCGGGTTATGAATAGTAAACTGTATCAAAGGTCAAGAATTCCCCCTTAAAGCATGTCAGAACATATACGAGCACAAAGTTCATGTAAGAATGCAATGCATGATGATTCAAAAAGTTGGATCACGGTCTATAAACGCTTTACCACTGCCTTAACTTACTGTTTTCATCCAGGCCCTGTTTTGGGCTGTTACAATTACAGTGTTTTGTGACAACACCAGGGCGGTTGCTCAAGCAAGAGAACCAAGATCTCACCAAAGGACCAAGCACATTTTGAGGAAGTATCACTTAATCCGTGATATCATCAAGAGAGGAGATGTGCAAATTGAAAGGGTCACATCGACAGAGAACATGGCAGATCCACTTACTAAAGCCCTTAGTCAACCGACTTTCGAAGGACATCTTCAGAAGATGGGTCTTAGAATAGCACCTGAGTGGCTTTGACGGGCAAGTTGGAGATTGTTAGGAATAGTGCCCTTAAAGCAACTTTTGGCTTTACTATTTCCTTGTAATATCACAAACAGTCTTTGAATAATAAACGAGATGATTTTGTTCATAGGCATTCACTTCTTTATGTGCTTATTTATATCTGTTTGGGTTGACTGTGTTTTTGCATGTATTGAACTCCTCTAATCCAATGAGGCCGTTAAGAACTTTGTTGTTATGGGAACGACACATGAAATAAGTTCTTAACTCCATAAGCGAGGATTAGAAACTTCTCCAAGTCGAGAGTCCGACAGACAGTGGGAGTGTTGACCTTGACTCTGTTGAGACTTGCTTATGTGATTATGTCCTTTTGAAGGATCACTCAGTTTCATGGAGTGATAAGTGCATACGATGATGCGTTCATCATACATGAGGGTGATTGTTACTAGAACTTCATCACTGAGATGTCCCGCGTGAGAATATTCCTAAATGGGAAAAGAAGTCTTCTAGAAACTTCCAGATTAGGAAATATCTCGCAGGTCAATAACGTGATTCATTAATCCTTAGACTTGAGATTTTGTGATGTCTCATATGAGCTAACTCTGTAATCTTTGATATAGGCTCAAAAGGGTGTCGCCATATAGACACCTGAACCACGACCTATGTTGGGATTACACAAGTGGCATATGTAGAATTAGTAGAATCAACAAAGGACCTACACTTGTTGCAAGAACAAGAATGATCTCTTACTGATTGAGTTGTTCGTAGTCCATTAAAGTTAAACCCTTGGCCGAGGTGGATAAGATCAAGACATCAAGAAAATGGGGGTTTCTTGGATTGAGGTCTAAATGGATATGAAACGAACTTAACTTTAAAGATCAAGAATATTTAGGCTCTGAGAATATTCCCATTGTTGGGATAAATGCCCTGAAAATCAAATTATATTGTAAATATTTTGGATTAATAAAACTGAAATTATCGCAAGTTATGAGTATTTTATGAATTTAATAATTAATGACATGAGATGGTATTTTTATATGAAATGTGTTTCATAGGAAAAGACTTTAAATACCGGAAGTCACGTGTCATTAAAGTTCTAGTCAGTATGATAAGAAATTGTTCTTATCAAGACTATAATGTGTTATATAAGATGATTAGTCTTTCGTCATAGGGAAATGGAGTTTCCAATTATAACACATTGATGATTTTCAATGAGATTGGAAACATTGAACAGGACCACTGAGATTGTTCATTTTATACTGCTATCTAAAATGAGCAAAATCTCGGAAGCATTAGACTCTTAATCTTGGCAGTGTTTCTACTTTAGGCATGTAGTGTTAATCACTGTGATGTACTCAGAAGTGAGGTCTCGATAACGGGTGGCCAAAATACTTTGTACGTTCGGTGATTGCATAAAATGTGCTAAAGAGAAATATTGATCGAGGAATTTGTAGCCTTGTTGGAAGGTTAAAAGATATCCCTGAAATAGATTCGCAAAAAGTTCAAATAAAACTTTGGCCAAAGTACTCCGTGTTCGTCACCGAAGTTGTATGTTGAATGTGTTTCACATACAGGGAATTTGGACTTAAGGCAAATCAAGAAATTTCAGATTGCAAGTGAAAAATAAATGATAGTAGTATTGATTTATTTTTCATAGATATCTGTACAAAGGAGTAAAATGCAAAATTATTCTAGATAGAGAAATTCGTGAATAATTTAATTAATTTTAGAGTTCAACAAAATTTATTTAATGGAATTAAATATTGTTAAACGGTAATCAATTACTGTCATGGGATGATAATAGATGGACCCGTTTGGAGCTAAGATTAATTAGTCCTGTAGGTCCCCCCGCAAGCCCCAACGAAGATCAAAGAGAAAATATTAAAAGGAGAGAGAGAAATAAATTTTCAAAAAGTTTGAAAATAGCCAAGGAATTTATTTTGAGAAAATAAATTAAATTCCAAAGAGTTGGAAATGCCCGAAATTTTATTTTGGAGAAAATAAAACTTTAAAAAAAAAAAAAGTGATGTGGCGAAATGCTGACGTGGCAGGTGACGTGTCACGCCACGTCAGCGAGTCAGCGCCAAGTGGCACCAACTGGGCGCCATTTGGCACGCCACATTGGTTCTCACGCGAAGGAACGGCCCAGATTGGTTCTCACGCGGGCCAAGGAAACGGGTCAGAGGGTCGGGTCGGCGGTTAGGGTTCGGTGGGTCGGTCAAAGTTTGACCGACCCGAACACGTGGACAAATGGGATTTTTCCACGTGGATATGGGACCAGACCGCCTGGACCGACCGGTTAATGTGCGAACCTGTCTGAACCGCTGGATCGCCGGTCGGACCGGTCACGCGGCAGCTCCACGTGCAGACGTGTGCCCCACGCGCGCCATACACATGCAGTGCCTTCCGTCGGCGTGTGGGGGCGCGTGCCGGCGCATGCTCGGCGGTTGTGAACTCCTGGCGAGCTCCTCTTCCACGTGGCAGTCTCGGATTGGTGATCTGAGCTTGGCGTCCAAGGAAAAGAATCGAAAAATGGCAATGGTGTCCCATTTCTTATGCTATAAATAGGGGCTTCATTTCTTTTGTAAACCATCATTCTTCGGCTTTCATTTTCAATTGCAAAGCTTCCGAAAATAATTCTCTCTCTATAGGTTAATTAATCCAAATTAAGGATTAATTAATTACTTAATTAGGTGGTTATATAATTAATATATAATCCACTTAATTAATTAGAAAATAGGGATTTTCTAGTTTTAGAAAAAAGGGTTTTTCTGAAAAATATTTTCTCAAAGTATTTAGTGAAATACTGCCGGAGCCCACACTCGAATTTCTTAATCGGGGACATTGCGGGGAAGCTCCGCCGGTTTCACGAGAAAATATCGAGGTGCTGGAAAAGTGCCGTTGATAGCCAATTTTGCAGTACGTAATACCGTTATGCTGCCCAAATTAATATTTGCATATTGTGATTATATGCTAGATGAGTTAAAATTATGATTCGATGCTTGTATATATTAGAGTTATGATGCCCGATTTTTTCCGCTGCTTTATTAAAATATTTTGGAAATATTTTGATAACGAGGTTATGGCAAAATTTTTTGAAATATTGTTATACCGTCACTCTGCTTCGGGCCCGCCACACCAACAACTGGTATGAAAGCGGGGCTCTGATTATATACTCGCATTGATAAAGCATAAGATGCATAATTTTAAATCTGATACTGTGCACGTAAATTCTGTCTAAGGAGGCTGGGTTTTAAGTGGGACCGTTGTGACCCCTCCAATGTTTCCTAGGAATTTGCGTGGAATGGTAATTTTCTGGGAATTGATTTCAATAATCTTCCTGGTTAATTACCGAATCAGTAAATATGATTTAAATTATGTGATAATTTAAAACATATTTATTTAAGGGGCCATTGAAAATTTAAAGCGTGATAATTATGTGATAATTATTTGCAAGCATGCTTTTAATTTTAAAAATGGCATGATAATATGTGATATTATGTTGTTTTAATTATGCATGATTTATTTAATGTGATTAGATAAATAATGTTTAATAGAAATTAAATATGATGCATAATTGGATTAATATTTTTTGGCTTAAATTAATAAAGAGTTATTAAAGCCTTAAAATATTATTAGGATTATTTAATAATCCTAGTGGGAGCAAATTAATTAGATTAATTACTTCCAAAATTAATAAGACGCCAAAAGTGATTATTTAATAATCAAAGATAATCCACAAATTCTATAAAATTCAAGTGGGAGCGAGATGAAAAGAGTTAGATTCTCACGGCCTCCATTACCCGTCTATAGTATAGTGGATATATACTACTCCCTTCGGCGGGTATGTATTCGCGGCATACAAGATTAGACTTCTACGGATAGAATGAAGTACGGGGAAAGTCAACTCGACCACGCCTCCGTGGAGTGTTTGATCTACTCGTACGAATTTCTAGGTAATGGTGTACGCTTGACTAAGTAATGTATTAACCTCCCTTCAGAGCTATGTTACATTTACTTAGAGGTCAAAGGTTAATGTGGTGGATTAACATAGTTTGGTAAGAGTTACCTAGATGGCATGTTAATTAAGATTAATTCTTGCTTTTCTAAGCAGTTTTCGACCCCGCTTCCGGGGAGTCAACTGCGGTTGGATAAGTCACCATTGTGTAAACCAAAAATGCTTATGTGGATTTCATTTATTGGTTTGACACAAAAGAAGTAAAATACAAAATCATAACTTGCACTATTTTAAAATATTTCAATTTTAAACAATGACGACCGCTAGCCCGCTTCAATCAATCCTAAAAGAAAATAGGCTTGAAGGGTCTAACTATGCTGACTGGAAGATGAATCTTGACATCGTGTTTGGTCACGAGAATCTGAAACAAGTGCTCACTGAACCTTGTCCGGGGGTACCGGAAACTACAGCCAATCAGGATATGAGAAATGCTTATGCCAATTGGATCAAGTCCAATGATTTGGCTAGGTCTTATATCCTGGCATCTGTCTCCAATGTTCTTAAGCATCAAATGCACGAGATGCCAACTGCTAAGAACATGATGGATCATCTCCATCAAATGTTTGGAGGACAGAATCGAGCCAAGAGGCTCGAATTGTTGCGAAGGCTGTTAGTTACCAAGATGTCTGAGGGATCACCTGTTCAGGATCATGTTATGAACATGATGGCTTGCCTGAACGAAAATGAAAGCCTTGGTGCTAAATTTGATGATCTCAGCAAACAGGATATGATTTTATGCTCTCTGCCAAAGTCGTTCGACACATTCAGGCAAAATTATTCTATGAACAAATTGGATTTTTCTCTGCCTGAATTAATGAACGAAATTAAAGTGGCAGAGGGAGTAATGAAAGCTAAGGGAACGGTTCTCCTGGCTCAGGCATCGACTTCCACGGCTCCAAAAGCCAACAAGTGGAAAAAGGGAAAGGGAAAGGTTTTCAATCCCAAGAAAAAGGTTAAGAAGAAGAAGGGTAAACCTAGCAAAGGAAAATGTTACCACTGCGGTGAAAATGGGCACTGGAAGAGGAATTGTCCAAAATACTTAGCAAGTCTTCCTACTAAGCCATCTGGACAAGGTATATTGATATCTTGTTTGATTGAATTATGTTTAGTTGGAAGTCCACCAGATTCCTGGTGTGTGGACTCGGGTTCAGCTAATCATATTTTCAATTCGTTGCAGGGGTTCAAGCTAACCAGAAAGCGACAATACCCGAGTAAACCGACACCTACACCTCGAGTTCAACGGTGTCCAGAAGTGGCTCTGTAACATACAAACACAATACCCGAGACTTAGACTCGAATATGAACCAAATAGACGCTCAATATGAACCAAATAGACGCTCAACAATGCTCATGAATGCAATGTATGCATATGAAGTGCAAGAAAGTGTCACTTAAAGCGTTTATGTTCATATCAAATAAATTCATAAAATTAATTTAAATCATTTAACATATATTACATCATGTTCACATAGCATATAAATCAAAAATAAACAAATGAGCATAGGAAAGAAATTAAAGAAGCACGAAAGCCATGCATGCAAGATCGAAATATTTAAAATCGTATTATAAAAAAAAACTAATTCAAATAATTCAATAATTAAATATATATATAATATATAATATATTATATATGTATATCACATACCTGCATAATAATTTAATACATATATAAATACATGTACATGCAGCAATTTAAACCAAATTACATATTTATACACATACACAACATAACATTTCAAATAAATTTGCATGCATGCAAAAAACCTCTTTCTAACATTATATGCATATATGATATATATGCATATATTGCCTGCAACAACTTCCACAACATAATAACAAGAAATGCATGGGAAAGTATTAAAAAGGAAGCACAAAAATATGCATGCAGCACCCACTCCGCACGGCCGCACGGAAAAAACCTTCAGCCATGCACGGCCTTGCTTAACATTTTAATTCCAAAGAAATTACATTACGAAAGTTCAGCACGGCCTTGCATGTTTTTAGTTTGAGAACTACACGGCAGTGCAATTTATTTCCCAAAATGCCGAGAGTTATGTACGTCCTTGCGCCATGCACGCCAATTTGGTGTGCGGCCGTGCATCCTCTTCTTCACCAAATTTAAAGTGCAGCAGCCGCCATACGTGCAGGGGAAAGTAGGGGTGAAAAGGAAGCAGTAGTAAGGCATGAAATGCAACAAATAAAGGCACCAAAACTGATGCAAATCAGTTCCCAAACCAGCACGCAGCAACAACAATTTCGTGACATCAACTTTGAAGGCAAAACTCAACACTTTCCATGACTAAACTTGAAAGAATTCAAGCACAACAATGGCAACACTCAAATAACTCAACCACCAACTAATTCAAGTCCATACATCATTAAATGCTGCTCAAATGATCTCATATACCTCATCAAATCAGGACATTTCACGAAAGAATGCATATAAATTCATGAAATGGATTAAACCCTTGATATTCAATACATGCTTCAAAAGTCCATCGAACATGGCTCAAATTCAGATATTAATTGATTAAAATGATTACATAAGCATGAACATATCAAATATAAACTTACCCCTTGAAGAAGATGGAAGAAAATGGAGATTGGAGCTCAAAATCTCCCTTGGGTGAATAGTTACGGGATTGCTGTCAATTTCTCCAAAAATGGCTGAATTCTCTTCCTTTGGCTTGTGTGGATCGATGTGAGGGGGAGAGAGATGAAAGAGTATCAAGTTGGGGTCATGTGGGTCCAGGTTTCATGTAAAAAGGTTAAGAGATGAGGGACTTATGTGCAAATTAGTGAAAGAAGGTCTTATTAGCACGAGGCTGACTTACGGGATGGTTTCGAGGTATCAAATGATTTTAGAAAAATGCAAGGCTTGTTCCATTACACTAGAATCATTGAAATGAGCACATCCGTGGTCATGGAATTCGAATCCGAATTCTCGAGCTCAAATTACACTACCCGGCCCAAGGTGCCCTAAGTACATTTTAGCCTCCTTTAGGTTACCCAACAAAACAAGTCCCAAAAAACCGACATATAAACCCGAAAACACATAACGAGCATATACTCAAGTTCATAACTCATAAAACTCCAACATATTAAAACGGCACGAAATTTCGGTCTCAAATCGAACACAAACGAAGCAAATTACCACAAGGTAGGCAAAATATTCAAATAAAAATTTCAAATAATTAGAGATTTAAAATTAAATATTTCAAATAATAAAATAAAAAATTAAAATAAATATAAAATTCATAAGTAATAATTTTAAATGCGTACATACATCATACCTGTACGGCTGATCAGTTGGGGTATCAAACGTACCTTGTTAGGATATCTTATCGTCCGAGGGTCGGTCACGCTCGAGGGCAGTTTATTTGGAGACCAAGTGGCCACGCGTCTAATGCCGGAGGCGCCACGTGTCGAAACATCGGCCATACATGTTTTGGTCCCATCATTTTGCCCCAAAATTCTGCAGTCCTCGGTAATGAGGGCTGTAGAATTTAAATTCCTTCAAATCTCGAGCGGGAACCTTGGCAGGGGAACCTCACGCTCGAGAACTTTAATCCGAAACCGCATTCAATGTGGTCACTTCACACTGACCGCTTGAGATGCCCTGCATTAAATGCTAATAGGGCTCGTAGGTGCGATTTTTCAAGAAGCAGTGCGTGTTTCTCGGTTGGTGTGTGACGGTTCCCAAAAGTGGGCGGTTTCCAAGGTGGGAAATGATTGCACTTTGACTTTATTGTCGAAAACGTACCAACTTCCTTCCCTATAAATAGGGGAGTGATTCATATCTCCTTCCTCTTTACGCGACCAGACTCCAGAACCTCTAGCTTTCTTCAAGCATTCAAATTTCCAGAGATCTTCAGGGATCTTAGAGAACTTTCAACGAAAAATCCTCACTTTCACCAAGAACTCTAGGTATTTTTCTAACTTTCCTCTAATTCTCTTATTGCTAAGCCCTAGAATCAGTAGGTATCAATCTTCGAAAACTTCTCTATCGCCAAAAATCCATCCCCCAAGAGTTTCTACTTCTTCCCCTAAATTCTTAAAAGCCATGTCTGGAGATCATGTGGAAGAGTTTGTCAGAGAACTTGAAGAAATGGCAGACCAAAATTCATCCCCATATGATCCTACTCCCCACCATGGAACGGTGTCGAAAAATTCTGTGGAGGCAAGGGATGAAGAACTAGATGCGGCGGTTTCCACCATGGGAGAGAGGAATCCAGGGGGCGTAGATCATTTATTTGAAGAAATGGACCTGGTGTTAGAGGCGGAACATCAGGGGGTAACATTGCCCATAATCGAGAGCGCTACTCATCCCCACCGCCATACAGTGATGGTGGCCCTTCTTCCTCCTGCTCTCGAGGAGGCCGCCGCTGGGCCCTCGGAGGAAACCCCTACGAAACGCAGGAAAAATCCACAAAATCTAAGAAATCCAAGGAATGTGCCGAGGGGGAAGGAACTAGAATGCAGGCCACCGAGCGTAGCCCCGATGAAATTCCAAGTACAACTACCTAAGGGGAATTAGTTAGCATGTGGGCCCTAAGATATCTAGATCCCAATTTTGTATTTAGGATTCCCAAGGACCATGAAAGAGCCAATGATCCACCCCCTGGTGAGATGACCGTATATAGAGAAGCAGTACAATTTAGGGGGTGAAGGTTCCCAATTCCTGTCCCCGTGGAAAATATTCTTAACCATCTGAACCTGAGCCCATCCAAAATCGTTCCAAATGGGATTGTACTCAACCATTCCTTCATAATCCTGATGAAGTGCACCGGCAATCAGCCTACAAACCATAACTTCAATGCCCTTTTCCAGGTAGCCCGCTCGCCGCGCTCATCCCCGAGGGTCGGATTTTATTATGTTCAAGCCAAATCCGGTCTGAAGTCGATTGATTCCCCCTCAACCTCTTAAGGCATAGAAAGGAAGGAGAAATTCTTCTTCGTGAAGGCTCCTGAGGGTGATGATTTAGGGGTACCCCGATCGTGGGTCTTGCACGGAGTGGGGCCTCTTGTGAAGTCCCGTTCCGAGCCCGCGTTCCCAATAAAGTGAGCCGAGGCCATGAGGAATGAGCATGGGCTTATAAACGCCAAGGACTTAATGGATGATGAGGAAGTCCTCTTTTTGTGCGGACTTACCAACAATCCAGAATTCATAAGAAATCCTCCCGTGCGCAACTTGGAGAGAGACGGTTAGATTCTAGGGCAGTAACTTTAGATAGGATACTAACTCTATTCCTGCAGTCAAATGCTTTGCAAATAGCATCTGACGCTCACTTCCTTTATTTCAGGCTTTGAAATACTAATGGTGAGGAGAACAGGTATGAGGAATGTTGCCAATCTCCTGAATACTCGTCAGCCGCAGCAACAACAGCAACCCCAAAACCAACCACAGCCACCCCAAAACCAGTAAAGTCAATCTCAAGGGCGAGGGGCCGGCCACGGAGATGCTCGAGGAGGCCACCAAGGCGCCAGTTCCAGCACCACTGGTCGAGGTCGAGGGGAAAACCGGGCGGTTACCCCTGAAACAATAATAGTTCCGAGGGGAGGAAGTACCCCCCAAGCCAACCAGCAGCGACCACGCTCGAGCGTGGTAATAAGAGAGCCTCAAGGGGGCCAGGTTCAGCCTTCGAGAAAGAGGAAGAGAATGCCCGACGCTATCCATATAGTCAGCAAGGGCAAGAATGTGGTCGCCCTGGCGATGATGATATTTCTTCCTCTGAGGAGGACCAATTACAGAATTTCGAACGTACGGGAGATGATGCCTTTCGTCGTCTGCCATCCAGGGGGCCCACCTTGCTTACCAATAATCCACAAGCCCAGAATATCACCTATGGTCTTTACCAGAGGGTTCAACTTTCAGGGGATCACAGTCAGATCTTCTGCCAGAGCACCGACCAGGTGGCCGAGGATATCATTCACACGCTCATCTCCGTAAGTCCTCCATTTTCTTCTCTAATTTTCCTACCGAAAAAATGCTAAGTGTAAAACACCTTTCTGTAAAACAGGTTCTTCCAAGGGTCAGGAGTCTTCAACAGCGCTCGAATGTATACTCTGAGCGGAAGGCAAAGTATAAGAAGATGGTGCGTGCGGCCAACGTCTCCCAAATTCAAGAGGAGAATGTGGTGTTGAGGGCCAAGTTGGAGTCTCTTGAAATTGAACACGCCAGGGTGAAGCAAGATTTGAAGAAGTCTGAGGAGTCCAAGAAGAAATACCGTTCGGAAGCGGTGAGGCATACTAAGACTAACAAGAATCTGGCAGCGGATGTGAACGAGTGGATCAAGAAGTTCAATGCTGTCGAGCGCCAGTTCACTAAGGCCGCCAAGAAGGCTTGTGAAGAAGAATTCAAATGGCAGCTTCCCGAGCATATTGAGAGGGCCAAAAAGGAGGCACTAATGAAATTCTGCCATTCCAAGGTGTTTAGCTTTGCTGCCTCTTTGCACTGCTATGACGAGGCTTAGAATGCCTTCAACTTGGCATGGGACGCTTAAGCTTAACGAACGCTTCTTCGCTCGGACGCTCGGACATGGGACTAAGGTTTGATGAGCGTTGTGTGGTGCCTAAGGAGGATGGTGCGGACCCTGAGGCTAACCTGAACGAGCCTACGTATAATTACTTGGTTGAAATCCTCCAAGATGAGTTCATGAGCGCTCGTCAAGCGGAGGAAGTGCCTCGCACAGAAGTGACCAACTAGGGGACTAGGCGATGTTGTATGTGCCCCCGAGGGCCCTCCGGAGAATGTGCCTCAAGCGACCATCACTGAGAACGCTCCTGCCCCAACCGTTGAGGCTGTTGAACCTTATAACGCTCTGGTAACCGACGCTCCAACCTCTCAAGCTCAAGAGCCTGCTCCTCAAGCTCCAAATGAGGTGGTGGATCTGGAAGATGGCCCAGGTCAAAATGTCTGATATCTCCCTTTTTCTACAACTGTCATTTCTTTTCATAGACTTGTAATTTTTTTTGTTTTTGAAATGAACCTCCAAGGGCGGGAAGGCCTTTTTATTTTCTACCCTTCGAGCATCAGCTCCTTTAATAAATGAACCATTTCCCTTCTTGAATGTTGTGTTTCGGTAGTTTATTTACCTTGTGCTTGTTTTATCACAATCTTATAATAATAAAATCTGATTAGTAAGCCAATTAAACCAGGCACGTAAAAACTTGTAAAATTTTGCTAAGTCTTTTGACAAACGCGAGGTTCTTATCGCTACAGTGCCCTGGTTAAGACTTGTGAAAATTTATAAAAAAGTTTGTAGTATTGTATCAAGCCTTTGATGTACACAAGGGTCCTATTTCGAGCGTATCCTGGTCACAACTCACAGAGACTTGTCTAAAAGTTCCTTGGTTTTATGGTAGACAGGGGTCCTTATAGATTCGAGGGTCCCGCTCTGAGGGCGCCCTTGGTCTAGTCTTATGAAAACTTTTCTAAAAGTTTTCCATGCAAGTGTAAAATGTGTAGGACCTTTTCTATATTTATTATGAACGCGAGGGGCCTCATACGAGGGCGCCCCTAGTTAAAGTACACGTTAGGAATTCCTTTTTCGAGCGCTAGGGCTTGTATGCTAAGCTACCTTAGGTACTTATGATATTCCTGTACGTGCATTTGTTTTGAGGGTTTTTCCAAGTGTTATAGGAACTTGAGCGCGAGCTACGAGTAGGATTCCAGCTGGCTAAGTTGAGGTAGCAAGCGTGAACCAGGGGTGAGGTCTGGTTGGCCTTACCTTTCACCTTGGGTTAATTTCGAGCGCTATCAGGCTTTCCGATGAGGGCGAGCCATTATGCGGAGTAAAGCGCTTGATAAGCGAGAATTTGACCTTGGCCAACGGGGATTCGCGCGCCTTGGGCCTGTGAAGCTTTTGCCTAAGGTTCTGAGGGTGACTTCTTCGTTACATGCATGTATCATAAACAAAATCTTGAAGAAAAACGTGCCACTGTATTATTTTAGTAAATGATGAATACACTGAGCCCAAAGTGGGTGTTTACAAAGCTACTTTCAGAATCAAACATAGAACCGTCGAAGGTTACAGGCATTCCAGGGACGAGGGAGATGCTCGCCTTGTAGTGTCTCGAGCGTATATGTGTTGTTTGCTCTGACTTGGATGATTTTAAAGGGTCCTTCCCAGTTTGGATCCAATTTCCCTACATGTTTGGACACTTCTACTTTCTTCGAGACTAAGTCTCCCATCTGCAATGTTCTTTCCTTAACACGCTTGTTGTATTGTTGAACAACGGACGCTTTGTCTTTATGGATGCGTGCCCAAGCGTTGTTTCTTTTTTCTTCCAAAAGATCCAACTCGAGCACTCTGTTTTCCTGATTGACCTCAAGCTCGAAGTAGGCTACTCGTGCAGATTCTTGTGCACTCTCAGCAGGTATCATTGCTTCCGAACCATAAACGAACAAGAAGGGAGTTTCACCTGTGGCGGCTCATGGGGTCGTGCGGTAAGCCCATAAAGCCCCTTGTAACTCCTCAGCCCATTCGCTCTTTTTGCTCTCGAGCATGGTCTTCAAATGTTGCAAAATGACCCTGTTGGTGACTTCCACCTGACCATTGGCCTGAGGGTGCCCCACGGAAGTAAAGCGCTGCTCAATGCCTAAATCCGAGCACCATTCTCGGGTGTCTGAGACTAAGAATTGGGATCCGTTGTCTGAAATAAGCACCCTCGGGATACCATATCTGCAAATGATATTCTTCCAGATGAAGTCTGTCACTATCCTGAAGGTGACCTGGGGGACGGCCTCGGCCTCGTCCCACTTTGTGAAATAATCGACGGCCAAGATGACAAACTTCTTCTGCCCGACCACCATCGGTAAGGGGCCTACGATGTCAATACCCCATTGATTGAAGGGCCAAGAGACACCTACAGGAATCATCTGAGCAGCTGGTAATTGAGGGACATTGGAGTGGAATTGGCACTTGGGACATTTCTTGAAAATGTGATGGCATCTTGGAGGACCGTGGGCCAATAGAATCCGCTCCTCAGTATCTTTTTGGCAAGGATGCGTCCCCCAGAGTGATTCCCACAACTCCCTCCATGGATCTGTTCGAGGGTCTCCCTAGCCTCTGAGGGTCTTAAACATCTCATTGGTGGGCCTTGAAAGGATTTCTTGAAGAGTCTTCCCTCGTGATCTAGGGAAAACCGAGAGGCTTTATTTCTGATTTTTTGCGCCTCTACTTTGTCGGTAGGATAGGTGCCATCCTTAAGGAATCTGATGATGTAGTCGAGCCAACATGGCTTGCTGGGATCGATCATGACTACCGCTCGGGTAGGAGGCTTGCCCTTTACCAATGGTTCCTCCGATCTTAGAAACGTAGCTGAATGCTCACAGGATCCCTCGAGGGTGGAAGCGAATTTGGAAAGAGCATCAACGCACTCATTCTCCGCTTGTGGGACCTGAAGTAAGTGGAATTCTCTAAACTTTCCGATTATCTCTTTCGCCTTCTCCAAGTACTGCACCATAGTGGTTTCTCGAGCCTCATAAGTTCCTTCAACCTGACTCGCAATCAACTGCGAATCAACATATGCTATGATCCTATTTGTTCCGTTTTGAAAAGCAATTTTCAACCCTTGGAAAAGAGCTTCGTACTCTGCCTCATTGTTTGTGACTTGGAAGTCTAATCTGATTGCAAAATCTATCTCAATTCCGTTGGGGTCTCTAAGGGTTACCCCTGCTCCTCCCCCCTGAGAGGTCGAGGAATCTGTGTGCAGAACCCACAAACCGTTGTCTTCAGGAATAGCATACTCCAATCCGAAATGCTCAACCAATAAATTCGCAACTACCTGCACTTGTATGGCTGTCCTTGGCTCGAAAATTATGGCAAACTAGCTTAATTCAATGGCCCATTTTATTAGTCTTCTCGAAACGTCTGGTTTTGATAAAACCTGTCTCAAGGGTTGATCCGTGAGGACAGTGATTAAATGCGCTTGAAAATAAGGCCTCAACCTCCGTGATGCATTAATGAGGGCAAAGGCAAAATTTTCAATTTCCAGATATTTTTTTTCTGTGCCTTGTAACGTCTTGCTCAAATAGTAAACAGGCAAGTGTTTTTGCTCACGCATGGCCACTACAACTGTGCTCGTTGCTTCTGCTGAAACAGAGAGGTACACATATAAATTTTCTCCCTCGGCTGGCTTTGTTAGGAGCGGAGCGCTCGAGAGATAAGTTTTCATGTCTTGTAGTGTTGTTTCGCATTCTTCGGTCCAAGCGAAATTTTGAGCGTTGCGTAAAATTTTGAAGAGTGGTAAATTTCTGTTTGCTGAGCGGGAGATGAATCTATTCAAAGATATTATCTTCCCTACTAACATTTGCACTTCCCTGACGTTACATGGGGACAGAATATCTAGAATGGCCTTGATCTTCTCCGAATTAGCCTCAATCCCACGCTGGCTAACCATGTAGATTTAGAGGGGTTCAATTTCATTACGTATTGGCGCAAGACAGCGGACGTGCGCTTGAGATCTTCCAGATGTGAGGATTGATGCTCACTTTTGACTATCATATCGTCCACGTATACTTCCATTGACCCTCCAATTTTTTTCTCAAACATCCGGTTAACTAGGCGCTTTTCTACACGAGGACCACATTGCAAAGCCATTCTGGGTAAAATATGGGCTCGATATATTAAGCATTAAGGAGTTTATTTACCTCTTTTTCGATAACTTTCTTCCGGAATCCATGGACATCTCTTTTCTTTTGTTTGATTGGTTTAAAAGAGGGATCCACGTTGAGCCTGTGGACTGTGACACTCGGGTCAATTCCCATAAGATTAGATGCTTTCCATGCAAAAACATCAATATTTTGCCTCAGAAAGTCGATCATCATAATCTGCGAGGGCCCAGAGAGGCTAGAACCTATTTGGGTGGTTTTATCCATGTTGCCCGACTCTAATTTGATCGTCAAGAATTTCTCAGTGGGCTCTATCTGGATCTCTGGGCGAGGGAGTTCGAGCAATCTTTTCTTTCCTGACAAGCGGTTGTCAGCGCCCTCTTCCTTACCCTCGTTTGTATCTTCCTCAGAGGAGGATTCCCCAACAGTCCCCGAACGGGGCGCCCTCGGGGTTACCTCCGGAGTTGGGATCTTTCTTCTTATTTTTCTTTTTATTCACTTTAGCCCTTTTCTGCATGGGGCCATCCTCATCCAAGTTGGGAAAATCCACTGATTTCTTAGTGGATCCAATCTGGAATGTGTTTTCGGCCTTGGGCTTTTTTAGGGATAGCATATAGTATTCCCAGGCCTCCTTGACGTTGCATAGAACCTCGCCAACCCCATCAGGGGTGGGAAACTTGATCTTCTGATGGTAAGTTAAAATGATCGCCTTAAAATCAACGAGGGCAGAATGCCCGATTATGATGTTATAAGGGATCTCAATTTCTACCACCGAGTAAGTGATCATGAGTGTCTTTCGCTGTGGGGCACGACTAAAAGAGGTGGCCAAGCGAATCTGTCCGTGAGGGACAACCTCAGAGCCTCCAAAGCCAATGAGGGTTGTCCTGAGGGGCTCGAGGGGAATGCTGGTAATGTCCATTTTTTGAAAAGTAGTGTAAGGGAGAACATTGACGAAGCTTCCACTATCAACCAAAACCCTCATTACAACATGGTTATGGATATCTAAACTAACCACAATGGGGCAGTCAGAGGTTTCACTGATCCCATGGGGTACTACAATGTGTTCTAAGTCCCTATCAGAGAAACCTATCACATCATTCTCTCTTGGGTTGCCGGTGCTTGTCTCCTTGATGGCATAGACCTATTTGGGGGCCGAGGGACATTGGTCATAGCTTCTGACATAGCGGCGGCGGGAGGCATTGGAATCCCCTCTGGACGAGCCTCCAGCGATCATGTGAATAACCGCAAAATGAGCATTCTCCTGTTCAGAAGCCTTCTGCTTGCCACGAGTGCTAGTCTCCGGGCATCGCCCTCGAGGGCTTCTTGAGCGTGACGGGCTCCTTCTCCTTTCCCGGGTGCACTCATTGCAGCGCTCGTCGTATTGTTCCAACACTTTCTCAAACTCCTTTAGGTGACCCCCGGTAATGAGCCTTTGAATCTCATTCTGAAGTTGATGGCATTCGTCGGTGTCGTGTCCCTTCTATTTGTGGAAAGCGCAATATTTTCCCGAGCGCTTTTGCGATTCTGTTTCCCTCATTTTTTGTGGTCTCTTGAAGAGTTTTTTATCTGAAAGAGTGTAGACTTCGGAGATAGGCCTGTTGAGGGGGATCCGTTCGAGCCTACAAGGGGGAGGCGATGATTTGCGACGCTCCCTGTGAGGTTCCTCTTGGCCCTGCTCATTCTGATGATGGCCAGGATGTTGGGGAGCGTTGGATCCATATATATCTTCGAGCGTGAAATATGGCTCGGCGATCTCCCTCATGGCCATGAGTGACACTGGCCGTTTTTTTACGATAGCATCCGCGAACTTCTTGCTCACATACTGCGTGTGATTGACAGCTTTAAAGAGCACATGGATCAAGAAGTCCATCGAGGGTCGCTCCACCAAGAGTACCTCCTTGTTGAAGCGAGTGAAAAAGAATCGGAGGGACTCATGCTCGCCCTGGACCAGGTTGTAAAGGGCCGTGGGGGCAGTAAGAGGGGCCTTCAAGGAATTGAAATGATTTAGGAAGGTATTGGTGAGATCCGCGTATGACCGGATCGAGCGGGGTGGCAGCCGCTTGTACCACTCCTGAGCCATCCTCACAAGGGACGTAACAAAGACCTTAGCCCAGTAATGGCTCGATTGCTCATATAGATGCATCAAATACAGAAAATGATCTAAGTGTTCCACAGGGTCGGTAGTTCCATAATAACGGTTGAGGGAAGTAGGTACTTTGCCCATTCCAGCTTGGGCCATCAACATTTCCTCCACCAGAGGAGATCCTTTCATTGGGGGTGATGGTATCCGCCCTCGTGGTCGTAGTTCTCACAGTTTTCTTCTTGCTCCTGGTGTCTGGGAGCGTATTCCTGTCGGCCTTGGCGGCGGGTATCTCTGGCATTGGCCCTCTCGTCCCCAGCGTGGGGGATTTGAGACCGCGCTTGTGACACCCTTCTCGTTTGCACATACAGGTTTGTACCACGTGTGAGTTTATTTTTCGTAATTTCATTTATTTTCAATTTTACTTGATGCATTCACATTTATTTCTAATTGTTTCTTATATGAATTATTTGAAATTACGTGAGATATATGATTTAAATGTTAAGAAAATACCCTAAGTGAAACTATGATGTGAATTCTTGAGAAATATGAATTTATGATATGTGAATTTTATTCCCGAGCATGCTAATTTCGTGAATTATGTAAAATATAAGATTTAAGGATTTAATAGCATGATTTTAAAATATGTGGACTTAATTGCAAATTTGGTTTTGGGCTTATTTGTAACTTTTTGAAAGTTTTGGACTCATTTGGAAAATGAGTCATTTTAGTACACTTGTGTACATTTTATTTTATATCTTGAGCTCCGGCACTCAGATTCGAGTACCATCTTCGGCATTCAACTCCTTTCGACCACCCGGACGCAATGGAACAAGTTTCGTAATTTTTTGATGTCATTTCGATGCCCCGACGAAGCAAATTTCAGCCACTCGTACCCTAAAATGCCCCTATTACGTATCTATGAGCTATGAAACCCATTCTTTCATCATTTCCTTGACTTAATCTCACCTAAATCATTCCTCTCTCTCTCTCTCCACACCTGCTGATCTCGATGCCTACCAAGGGAAAAAGAAGGAATTAGAAGCAAGAACGAAACAAAGAAGGGGAGACACCATTTTCATGCCCTTTGAGCTCTTATCTCCATTTCTTTTGCTCTATCTTCAAGATCAAGGTAAGATTCTTATTCTCCACATATCATCCATTTAATTCATGTTTTAAGTTATGGATTCATGCTACTTGAAGAAGATGGTGAATAGTTAGGTTTTATTTGAAATTCTTGAGAACATGCTCATTTATGCTTTATTTGAAGATCTAAGACTTATTTTATGCTCTCTTGTGTTTCTTTGTTTCATTTATATGCTCTATTTTCTTGGTAGTTGGTTATTTAATGATTCCCCATTAATGAGCTTAAGGCTCTTGCAAGAAAACCTTGGAAATGTTGAAGAAGATGGTGAATAGTTAGGTTTTATATGAAATTCTTGAGAACATGCTCATCTATGCTTTATTTGAAGATCTAAGACTTATTTTATGCTCTCTTATGTTTCTTTGTTTCATTTATATGCTCTATTTTCTTGGTAGTTGGTTATTTAATGATTCCCCATTAATGAGCTTAAGCTTTCTTACAAGAAAACCTTGGAAATGTTGAGTTTTTCATGCCTTTTTGCTGTCATCAAATTGTCGGTTGTGTTTGTGGTTGTTTTGCTTCCTTCTCCTTGTATTTTTGCTTGAGTTATGAACTGTTGGGTTGCTGCTACGTTGTTGCTGTGTTTCATGGCTGAGAACAGGGGATTTGTAGGCTAGAATCATGAAATATGTTGGCGATTTTTCATTCCTTTTGTTGCAGGTTGTTGCGTGTGAACTTTATGCCTAGTTTGCTTCATTTTTTGGGTTGTTCTTGCTGTGTATTTGTTGCTGTAATCTGCTGTTATGTCTCCCTGTTCCAATCTGTTGCTGTTGCTGTTCGGTTACCTACTGTAACGATCTCCACGGGTGGGGAGAATTTGTGAAGGAAATGTCCCCGGGTGGGACACCTCTGCAGAATAATTTGATGCTTGATTCATGGTTTTGTTGCTGCATGTATGTGTTGTGTGTGTTGTGTACGTAGTGCATGCATGTGCATGTATATATATGTTATATATTATATATATTGTATTGTTATATATATATATATATATATATATATATATTATATGTTTCATAATTACTTCCATGCAAATTATCTTGGTATTTTGTTTTCTAATTGTAAACTCATTTTAGGTATGTATATGTATATATATATACTATATATATTGTATGTTATATATTTAAATATTAATTTATTTGATTTAGTTTTTAGATTGTTTGATTTTAAATAATTCGATTTCGCATACATGATTTTCGTATTTTATTTCATGCTCTTTAAATGCCTTCTTTTAATTGTTTATGACTTATATACTATGTAAACATGTTATATTATATGTTAAATGTCTTAAATTAATTTTATGGATTCATTTGATATGAATTTTACGTGACATGAATTTGAACGTTTTAAATGGTACCTTTCTTGCATTCTTTTGACACTATAAGTGGTTTCTTTTGCCTCTAAGCTTATCCTATGATATTGATTAATGAATAAGCAATGTGTTGTGATATCGATATGAATTTGATGCTATGATAGTGGAAACGGAAAAACGTGAAATGAAATTTGTAAACGTTTAAGTGTTTATTTGATATTTTCTTGCATTCATAGCATTCATTGCATCGTCGTGCATCTATATGGTACATGTTTGAGTCTAAGTCTTTAGTATTACGTTTGTTTGTCTCAGGGTTGCTTCCGGGAGGAGTCGTACCCGAAGTTTAAGTTGTTCGGGGTTGTTTTCTCGCACCACATTACACTTTTGTTCAAAGGTGAGGTTTAGGTTCTTTTCTTTTTAGTTAAGCGACCTAAGACCCTTAAATGCTCATTTTCTAGCCCGCATGCGACTATATATTATCTATACTATATTATTAAGCGAGAGAGGCAAAGGTGGTCTCTTGGTGTCCTCTTTTTCTCTTTTTCTATTTATTTGTTTTTTATCCTGTCAGTTTTCTTCTTTTACGATTTTCTCTCTTCTTTTCTATTTATTTATTTTTATGCGTTTTTTTCTCTTACATTTTTTTATCTTATCTTATCTTTTCTCTCACCTTATTTCAATTTTTTTTTCTTTTGTATTTTTTTTAAAGAGAATGTTGTTTGATATTTTATGCTTTTATGTTATTTTTATATTAGTTCAATAATTATATTAAAAATACTGATAAAATATATATTAATATAAAAATTAATTTAAATATATTTTAAACAAAAGAATTTTATAATTTGCACACGCAACGAGTGTGCCAAAATTACTAGTATATATAGTTAAATATGTGTAATGTATGATACGTTTATGATCTTGTTGTCAAGTTTTGGCTTTCAAAAGGGCTATATTTATGAGTATATATGAGCTCATGGTTTTAATGAAAGTTTAATGCTAATGTTCGTAATGTTAAAGATTTGTATTGAGCGAGAATGTAATGATAATGTAATGTAATGGTAATGAGGTTTAGGTTCTTTTCTTTTTAGTTAAGCGACCTAAGACCCTTAAATGCTCATTTTCTAGCCCGCATGCGACTATATATTATCTATACTATATTATTAAGCGAGAGAGGCAAAGGTGGTCTCTTGGTGTCCTCTTTTTCTCTTTTTCTATTTATTTGTTTTTTATCCTGTCAGTTTTCTTCTTTTACGATTTTCTCTCTTCTTTTCTATTTATTTATTTTTATGCGTTTTTTTCTCTTACATTTTTTTATCTTATCTTATCTTTTCTCTCACCTTATTTCAATTTTTTTTTCTTTTGTATTTTTTTTAAAGAGAATGTTGTTTGATATTTTATGCTTTTATGTTATTTTTATATTAGTTCAATAATTATATTAAAAATACTGATAAAATATATATTAATATAAAAATTAATTTAAATATATTTTAAACAAAAGAATTTTATAATTTGCACACGCAACGAGTGTGCCAAAATTACTAGTATATATAGTTAAATATGTGTAATGTATGATACGTTTATGATCTTGTTGTCAAGTTTTGGCTTTCAAAAGGGCTATATTTATGAGTATATATGAGCTCATGGTTTTAATGAAAGTTTAATACTAATGTTCGTAATGTTAAAGATTTGTATTGAGCGAGAATGTAATGATAATGTAATGTAATGGTAATGTTGGGCCCCGAAGCCTGCGAGTCAGGACGCCCGGTACGGCAGCAGGCCGTCGGGTTAAGCCTGAGCGTAGTCTCCACTTACATAGGATTAACCCGGAACCCACTAGGAAGTTTGGTAGGGGACAGAATCCTCGGGCGTGAGCGTCATGAAACTCACGACCCATACTTAATGTAATGGATGGTTAGGGTCAGCCGGCCCTTCCATCACCGAAGAAGGGGATTGAATGTGATTTCTGTTTTATAATGTAATGTAATGAGAAGTAGCGATAGAATGCTCGTACTCACCGAGCTTAATGAAATGGTTGGATTATGGAACGAGAATAGAGTCTTTAATAATGTAATGTATATGTATATGATATGTAATGTTCTTTAAAAATGTTTTGGTATGCAAAAACTATTCTCGGTTCATAACCTTTATCTTTTACGTGCTTTGTTCTATATATGTATAATGTGTGGGTATGCGTTAGCCCCCTCACTCAGTCGAGATATGACTTACACCTCTCCTTTACCACTTTTACTGTGAAGGTCTTTTGAGCACAAGCTAGGCGGAGAAGTGGGTCGTTCGAGTCTCACTTTTTGGTATAGGTCGTGCTAGGTGCATTGCATTTTATTTTGAACATACATTTAATGATTTGATCACGAGATATATTTTTCTATGTAAATATGATTCGTTATGAATATGTATAATTGGATACTTGGTGCATATGTTTGATTTTGAAATTTTATATTACTAGAACTCCTTTGCTTCCGCTATTTGTCTATTTGTTGCGCGCTCTGAGTATGTTTTAGCTCCGCCTAGCCTAGTGAGTGTGTGGTCTCCGGTTCACTTAGACTTAGGCTCGTGTATGGACTTCCCATTTCATATGCGGGTTCGGGTTTAGGTGCGGGGGATGTAGTGGCCCGCGCTCCTGGGTCCTACAACGCTCGAGAGAGCAGCCCCACCATATCCTGCAACCCGTGCAGCTGGTCTTGCACAGCCACGATGAGGTTGGTGTCTTCCCCTCTTGCCTTACTCCCTTGTTTTGAGACTTGGGATTGTGCATCATCTTCGAGGTTGATTCTATCTACAGGCTCTTTGCCTTTGATTACCTGCGAGCGCTCTCCTCTTTTCTCAGCAGGAATCTCCTTTTCTTTGGCAGTGGGAGGTGGCGGTCGTGCCTGTAAGATCGTTTAGGCCGCCATGAGACATCCTCCCATTTTTGGGGGGGGGGGGGGGGGGGCGAGCGATCTGAGCGGCCTGCCCAGAAGGGAAATACGTGGAGATGAAATTTTTCCAAGCATTCTAGGCCGCCTGGACCTCGCATTGGGTATAAATGGCTTGTAGTTACTGGGGAGTCATGGGGGGTAACTCCACCCCCTCAATCTCTTTGGGGATAACCATTGGCAACTCAATCTGCCCCGTGTGGTATGGCAGGATGGTGGGCATCATGGTGGAAGCAGTTAATGTGTAACTAGGAGGGGGCATCATATAGGGATATCCCCCGGGGTTGATTTGGGCAACGGGCAGTTGACTCTGGAGGAGACCAGGAGCATGAAGCCCAGATCCTCCAGCTAGGGTGGTGGAGGGTTGTTTAGGAGTGAGTCCCACGGTGGGCTCCACTGGCTCCGATGGGGGAGGTACTCCTCCAACTGGCGGCGATCCGCCGTTAGTGGCGGGGTGGGGATGTTGTTGTTGCCATAGCGGAGGAGGCCATCGCCGCCTCCTGCAACTCCGGATCTGGTGGTGACCATGATGAGGGTGGTGTTTGTTTTCCAACTAGCAAAGAAGAAGAAAAAAGAAGTGGTTTCCCACAGACGGCGCCAAAAATGATGGGTCTGAATATGGAGGATCAGATTCCAATCACTTTGAATTTGTTAGGTGTGGGGAAATTGGAACAGAACTTCGCCGGAGAAGTTGGGGTTCAACCTACTAGGACAAACACCAAGAAAAAAAAGGTCAGAGGGCCAAGCTGGGGGGCACTGGGGGTGATACCCAGTTTGGCTCTCCGACGCTCAAGTCAGTTGATGAACTTGAACAAGATGAAGAAAAATGCAGAGCTTAAGTTATGGAAGCTTGCTTATAGTGGAGGAGATAAAATCTCCTATTTATAGTTAAGGGTCAGGGACCCTTAGGTAATTCGCATCTGGTGGTCCTACCCTAATGTTGCCCTAACACGTGGCGTAATGAGGAGAAACTTAGGAGGAATCTCCTGCAAAAGCCGGTGAAAAGTTGGTGTGAGCAACAGTGGCAAGTGCGCGGGTGTGTACGTAATGCCAGAGAGCCGTTTGGGTGGGTAACGAGGGCGGTGCGCACGCTTGGGTTCGTCCTGAGCTTTAGAGGCTCGTAGGTCCGAGGGTGGACCTGGACCATGGCCATCAAATGAGGGGAGATGTGCTTCTCCGTCCGTCCGCATGTGAATGCTCATCCGGAGGGACCATGCGCTCGGAAATTAGCTTCCTGTGGGATGGAGGTATATTTGGAAACGAGGGTGATGCTCGTTTAAAGGCGGCGTTGACCGCCACGTGTCAAAACATGGGTCAAGCGCATATCTTATTAGGATATCTTATCGTCCGAGGGCCGGTCACGCTCGAGGGCAGTTTATTTGGGGACCAAGTGGCCACGAGTCTAATGCCGGAGGCACCACGTGTCGAAACGTGGGCCATACGTGTTTTGGTCCCATCACTCCGGGTTACTGTAGAAACCAGTAAACCTCCACGAACCGTTTTCATCTTCATTATCAATCCTAACATCAATGTAATTCTTGGAGAAACTTTGTAACGTAACATTAATATCACGACGACAAAGTAGACTGAGGCCTCCTCCTTTACCCACTGAATCAACACATACACCATGGAGATTAAGCTTGTGTTTCAGTAAATCAAAAGACTGTTGCTTACATTTAGTCTCAGATAAGAAAATCAGCGAGGTAATCGATGAGAATTCTATGTATACATATTACTATTTAGAATTTGATGATACTTGTATATTCTTTATGGAACTATTTTTTTCTACTTTGTCTTTACTCAATGAAAAAAGAAAGAATTATAAATGAAAACCCTAACTTAATATATCTAAAATTAAATATATCAAAATAGTAGAATCTGAATTTGATAGTAATTCATATATCCTTTTATTACATATGTATTGAGTACATTATTTTTAATTATATAAAATCAAGAAATTTATTTTAAATTATTACTGTAAACGAATAAATAAACTTTAGTTTATTAATTTAATCTACTATTTAATAATTTAAAATTCTCTTAAATTTAATTTCAAAGTTAAAAAGTTAAATTTAATAGATATTATAATATCTATTTTATCCACAAATCATATGATGACACACATCAAAGTGACGTGTTTTAACAAATTAAATCGAGTGTTGCAATTTGAAGAAGTTAAGACAAATCATGTGATAACACATGATGTATTGCGTCACATGAACTAATCAAATTCAAGATATTATATGTCAACAGGGATTGGTTCGAGTGGTTAATGGGTTCATTCTCCAGAGCAAGGTCTCGGGTTCGAATCCCACTTGGGTATGTGTGAGTTAAAAAATAATAATAATTTTTTGTTTCAAGATTTTTTATCTTCAAAAATAAATATAAAGAGATAAATATTCATGTAATTTTATGTGATATTAACTCTTGAAAAAATAAAAAAATATATTAAAGAGATAAATATCCATATGATTTGATATTATCTCTACAAAAAAAATACAAGATATAACTATTAAATAATTTGAATTGAAGTCCAACTCTTGAATCCTACACCTACATAAAGATAAAGAGGTCATGGAGTAGTTCACTCAACACATAATACAAATACAAGAAGACGAAGACGAAGAGGAAGAGGAAGAAGTAGGGGTGTACAAAAACCGAACCGGTAACCGAAACCGAACCGAAACCGAACCGAACCGCGACTAACCGAACCGAACCGACCATGTTTCGGTTCGGTTTCGGTTAGTAATATTTGGGTTGTTCGGTTTCGGTTCGGTTTCGGTAAAAACCGATCGGTTTTCGGTTTTTACCAAAAACCGAATGCCCCCTTTTTTGTTTACGTTTTCCCCATTTCTGATTTACGCTTTTGACATATGGGTTGTGCCTTCACAGTCTTCACACTTCTGAGTTCACATTCACAAATCACAATCACAATTCACAATTCACTTTCCAATTTTAGATCTAGGGTTTCATCCGCCGTCGCGCCTCCCCAACACCCAAGACTTCAAGATGCCGCCAGTTTGCCACCAGGCCACCACCAGACCAGTCCATACCACCCACGTATCTCTGAGGCCCCGGAGTGAAGAGACTGCCCACCAAGTTGCCGGCAACCCCAAGCCCCAATAGACTTCTCCGCCGACCACCGCTGTCGCTGCATTTCGCAAATCACACCAAGTTCCCAGTAAGTATTCATCACTGGAAGCCTGGAGCTGATGTTGTTTGCTGTGTAATGTTGCTGGACGGAATGAATGGTGTAGTGGTGGGGTTTGTGGATGTAAACTTGTAATAATGTTTTAAATTTTAGTGCTGAGTCTTTAGTCTTTACTCTGGATTGTGGACAGGATTGCTAATGCCTAGAATTGATTAATTGGTTTTTCCTTTTTTTTTTTTTTTTTTTTTTTTTATAATTTTAGCTCATTTTCGGTTTTTTGGGTTGTTAACCGAAACCGAACCGAAACCGATCGGTAAAAACCGAACCGAAACCGATCAAGATCGGTTCGGTAAACGGTTAGCCAAAATAAAAAACCGAACTTTCGGTTAACCGAACCGAAAAACCGAAAGTTCGGTTTTTTACCGAATGTACACCCCTAGGAAGAAGAGAAGGCCAAGGTGCTCTCTACATATTGAAGACGGAGTTCTTCCCCTATGGACACATCACCGGATCCCCAAACGAGCTCCCCGGTCGTCTCGTACATCCCTGCAGCACGTCCCCATCACAGCCCGGTTGTCCCGACGCCACCAGCTCCCTCACCGTCACCAGGACCGCTGCTATCACCATCTACCACCACAGATTCCCCTCGCACTCTGCCAGTAATATGGCGCCACCCTCACCAAGAGCCTCACCTGCACCCTCTAACCCCACACACAATCTGCCTCCACCCCGCCACCCAATGCAAACCCGTGCCAGAAATAACATACACAAACCCTCCCAAAAATTAAATCTATCTGCTGAGAAAGTCCCAAACACTGATATTGAACCAACAACAGTTTCTCAGGCCCTGCGGGACCGACGTTGGAGGGCGGCGATGGCGGCTGAATATGATGCTCTGGTCCGAAATGGAACATGGAGTCTCGTACCGGCCTCTGAGGCCCCGAATATGGTAGGTTGTAAAGGGGTGTTCCGTATTAAATGCCATGCTGACGGATCTATTGACAGGTTCAAAGCTCGACTTGTAGCTAAGGGGTTCCACCAACGCCCGGGGGGTTGAATTTCGGGACACCTTTAGCCCCGTGATCAAACCGACTACAATACAGGTGATATGTTAATTTTTGTTCTTGTATACGTTGACGACATTGTAATTACAGGCCCCGACAAGTCTGCCATATCCCGGTTCATTGACACACTATCGGGCCGTTTCTCTCTCAAAGATCTTGGGCCGCTAACCTACTTTCTCAGTATTGAGTGCATAACCACAACCAACGGATTGCACCTGTCCCAACGCAAGTATATTCAGGACCTACTTAATCGTATGGCCATGGTAGATTCCAACCCCGTCAGCACTCCTCGCTCTCTCCAGACACAGATTTGCTGCTTATGGCGGGCACCTCACTGTCAGATCCATCTGAATATCGGTCTATTGTAGGCGGACTCCAATACCTAACTCTAACCTGGCCAGACATTGCCTTCTCCGTGAACTGACTTTCCCAATTCATGCATCGTCCCACCACGGCCCACCTACAAGCAATAAAGCGGTTGCTCCACTACCTACGGGGCACGTCGAACCTTGGGATATTGATCCATCGGGACAGCTCACTGCAATTTTTAGCCTTCTCTGATGCGGACTGGACGGGCAACAAGGATGATTACACATCAACAAGTGGTCATATAATCTACCTCGGGGCCAATCCTATATGCTGGAGCTCAAAGAAACAGCGGAGCATGGCACGCTCCTCCACGGAGGCAGAATACCGTGCCGTGGCGTCCACATCGGCTGAGGTCGGTTGGGTATGTTCACTGTTGTCCGAATTAGGCATCACATTACCACAACCACCAACGATTCTGTATGACAACATCGGTACCACTCATCTCTGTTCCAATCCGGTTTTCCACTCCCGAATGAAGCATATAGCTCTCGACTTTCACTTTGTCCGAGAACAGGTACAGAGTGAGTTTTTTGCGGATTGAAGACAGAGTGAGTTTTTTGCGGATTGAAGACAGAGTTCTAAGGTATTTAAAGTCGTTCTTCCCCTAAGTTTTTTGCAAAATTCACCAAGCGTTTAATTCGTAAACAAGTCGAATGACCTACGGATTTGAAGATTTTAAGATCAAACCACCAAATCCTAGAGTTTGAAGATTTTAACAACTTTAAATTTGAAGTAAGAATTAGAGGATCCACCCACTTTGATATTTAAATTAAAAAATTATTTGTACTATTTAATCGGTGTTTATCAAAGTTTATAAATTATTTATACTATTTACTCTGTGTTTATCAAAATTAATGAACGCTGATTTTTAGTACAAACAATTATGATTTATAATATTTCTATTTAATATTATAAGTTACATACTATGCAATAAAATCGTATACAACATGGAGCATACGCTAGTTAAAAAATATTCGAGTGGATTTTCTGTTGTTATTCCCATTCATGAAAGTAGAGGACCTTAGCATTACGGGTGTCAATTCGGGTGGGTCGGGTGGGTTCGGGTCGGGTTCAAACAGGGATATCATATCAAAAGTTTCAACCCGAACACGACCCGAACCCGAATTGAACCCGTTACCCTCAACCCTAATCTGATGCTATAAGGTCCGGGTCGGGTTCGGGTTGACCTGATTCATTTTCGGGTCACCTGATAACCCGAACCCACCTGAATAACCCGACCCGACCCTATTCTAAAATAGAGAAAATAGAATAAAAAATAAAGAAAATTGATCATATTCTTGATTTATAGAAGCCAAACTGTCTCGAAGTACTCCAACAACTCTTGATCTCTTGCCCAATTATTGCTTCTCTTTCTAAGCACTCCAACAACTCTCCCTCGATCTCTTCCCCAATTATTGCTTCTCTTTCTAAGCATTCCAACAACTCAGCAAATTCTACCGATCCCTGCACTTTTTTAAAACATAATCCTCATCCTAATCAATTATTGCTCCATATTCAGTGCTTCTGAAACCCTCTTTGGCAAATTTGAATCTAAGGGATCAAGCTTTCAGATTTTGCTGAACTTTTACTCTTAAAGTCGTGGGTTTACAGTAAAACCATTGAAGAAATTTAGGTGTGAATTGTGATTTTGTCAAGAGAAACGGCTGCCCAAGTTGGCAAATCAAAGGCTTGTTGTACATCAAGGGATAACTCAAAATTCTGGGTGTGATTTTGACACGAAAAAAATATAGAGGTCGCGAGCCGGAGAGAGACGGCGGCTGCGATGGCTGCGGCAGAGAGAGATGGTGAAGATCGACTGGGAATGCAAAGAGAAAAATAAGAAATTGTTGCTCTAGATAATCAGAAAAGGCAACAAAGCAACGATGATGTTGGAGAGAGATGGAGGTGGTAAAAGGAAGAGGAGCTGGTGAAACAAACTCAGATCTCAAACGGCGCGGTGCAGCAGTAGCTTCTTGTTTGTGTGGAAACAAAGCAGCGATGATGTTGGAGAGAGATGGAGGCTGTGAAAGGAAGAGGAGGTGGTGAAACAAACTCAGATCTCAAACGGCGTGGTGCAGCAGCAACTTCTTGTTTGTGTGGAAAAGTTAGGGTTTGGGGATTTTTTTCTTTTTAGGGTGAGAAACGGCGCAGCAAATCTATGTTAATGGTAGGGTTTGGGATTTTTTTTTTTATATTAAATATTTTTCGGGTCAATCCGGGTTGGACCCGAACCCGACCTGATTTTCTCTCTCCTTTTCGGGTTGTTATCGGGTCCGACCCGATTTGACCCGAACCCTAACCTGATATTTTGATGGGTGGGTCGTGTCGGGTCCGAAATTGACACCCCTACTTAGCATCCCACAAGGTCCATATGACTGGTCTACGATTATATGTTTGAGTTCTTTTACACATGTATAAGTCTAGTTTTAAATATTAAAACATATCTATGAGATGACACGACGAAATTACAGGAAAACATGATCGCAATAGCCTGAATTAACTACAGTTACAGTATTTCTAAGGAAACTATATTTCATCAAATGACGGTCACCGAAATTTATGTACAAGATTTATTTATGATTACAAAATCAACCAAAAGATTAAAAACCTTTTCGGCACTAAGACGAGAATCAAACATCAACAAACAGTGGTGTATATCTAAAATATGAATCACTCCAGCTGCTAAAGTTAACCATGTTTAATTACATTGGTGAGTCTCTCTTGAAGCTCAAACACATCGACTCTTGTGGTATCATTTTCCTACAAAAATACATATGAAAATTTTGAAATAATGAGTATACATGAAATATCAGAAACCATACTAATCGAAATGGGAAGTTCCATAAAATAATTAGGAAAAAATGAAAACCATTTGTAGATATATATGTTACCTCAATATGAATTTTATGGAGGGAAGATTCATCGGCCCGTGTCGAAACACAACTAATTACATTTAGCCCCTTCCCAAGCAAATCTGCAATCACTCTTGAAAGGGGGAAAGCTTCCTCATTGTTGAGATCACTGTTGATTAATATATCCACTCCATCTGTGCAAACGATAACCTTCAAACAAATATTATTCGCAGAATCACTAATATTAGAGCTTCGATCCTCTGTGGAAAACCTCTTCAAATTCTCCCTCTTCCGTTTCATTTCTTCAACTTTCTTCTGCATATGTTTTATGTAATTTACTGCTTGGTTCATGTGATCAGACGTAGACCGCTTTCCCTGGAGATCAAATCCGGAGAAAATGATATGAATATATAAAAAAAAACAAAAGAATTATAAAAATTAATTGTAATTTATTTACCTTGATATATTCAAGAGGAAGAAGGGATCGGAGCGAAGCATATAATCCCGACATTTCTTGTCTTCTCTGCCTTTCGATATCTCTATGCATAATTTTCTTGAACTCATTATTAATGCTACCCTCATTCTTTTTCTCCTTATGTTCTCCTTTTCTTTGCATCTTTTTGACACCCTTCACAGTTTCTTCATTTTCCTCCAAAGGAGCATAATCTACCAGCAAATCTTCCAGGAATTTATCTGGCTCGAAAAATGAAGCTTCCTCCAGATCAACCTGATCATCACTTGGTAAAGGAAACATTATTTGATTAATTAATATTAAAGTTTATACACTAATTATGAGTGTGTGTTTTCGTGTGTATTTTGAGTGTGCTTATATAGAACTGGATTCTCAGAAATATGGATTTTATATAGAAGCAGCCCATGATACCAACAGTAAACCCCACATGAATGATTAGGTTACTGTTGGTTTTCGCAGCCTTTGCAATAGATGATTGGTTTTAATAAAAGGAATCCAATTAATATATTATGTTACTGTTCGATTTGTGACTAATTATAATTTATTAGTATTGGTCGCGTGTTTCTGCGCATTTAAAATCTAGGAACCAGATTTGTGTCAACGAAAGTAATTAAAAAGATTGTGAAAATGATATTTTTAACAGGTTATTGAATTTTTCTCCGAGGAATTCCCGAAAACTCCCCAAATGATAAGTCCAATTCCTTTTAGCTCCCCATTTTAAAAAATGATGTATTAAAACTCAAGAATCGCGTATTTAAAACCTCAAATGATGTATTTGAAATACAAGGAAAAAATCATGTATCTAAATCCCAGAATCATGTATCTAAATTCCAGAATCGCGTATCTAAATCTCAGAATCGCGTATCTAAAACCTCAAATGATGTATTTGAAAATGGGGAGCTAAAAGGAAGTTTTCAAACCCATGGGGAGTTTTCAAAAATTGCCCCATTTTTCTCATAACTTCACCTATTTTTTTTTATATGTATCTTGTATTAATTGACTTTTGCAAAACCTGCTTCCTATATTATATCTTTTTTTTATTGCAAATCGAGGACATTTTTACAAATATCAATTAGCACGAGACCACCAAAACCAAAAGATTAACGTGGTTTGGGATCAAATTTTTTATTTTTTTTTACAATTTACATCCCATAGCTTCTAATATCCGAAAACTGGGGAAAAAAAAAAAATCAACTAATGGGATTAAAATTTAAAACTGAGCTAGTATGAGAGCAAAACCTTCCAACAGGTAATTTGTGGGACCAAAATGCAATTAGCGCTCTTTTCGTCGTTCATATAATACTTGTACTTTTTTCACATTTTGATGTAAAAATTATTTTATGCGAAGCATTACTAGTTTACCACCATTTGTTTGTTTCGAATTGGTTTCATATTATGATAGAGGGTTATATTTCAATGTGATTATATATGACATGACATTATGTAAGAAGGGCAGGTGTATTCTATCCCAAACTCGACTTGATCGAACCCAACCAATTAAAAGGGCATGTATATTATACTTATTATTTGATTTGTCACTCTTTCTAAATTTTCCATAAACACGATAAGTGCAAGACATTCAACCCCTCGTTACTGATGGTGTTCGATCAGGCTAAGGTCCAACTTCGATCATTTTCCATTTTGTTGAGGTGGAGAAACAGGGGGTGGAGCTCAAAGAGGGTCGCGGGAAAAGTTATGGGCTCTGCCTGCTAGGACAAATACCAATAAAGTCAGAAGGCCAAGTTGGGGAAACTGTGGGTGATTCCCAGTTTGATTCTCCGACGCTCAAGTCAGATAGTGATCTGAAAGAGAATGCAAGCAATGATAGGAGGTTTCAGTAATGGAGAATGCTTACAGGGATGAAGATGAATTCCCATATTTATAGTTGAGGGTCAGAGACCCTTTGGTAATTTACTTCGTGTGGTCATGCCCTAATGTTGCCCTAACGCGTGTTGCAACGAGGAGAAACCTAGGAGGAATCTCCTGCAAAAGTTGGTAAAAGTTAGTGTTTGCAATAGGGGCAGGTGCACGGGCATGTACTGGTGTCAGATAGCCATTTTGGAGGTTGTTAACGAGGGCTGAAGGCACGCTCGTGTCAACTGAGACTGATGGACTTGGAGACAGTGGCGACTCCAGAGTTGGTAATGAGTGGGGTCAAAAAAAAATATTCGTTATTCTATAGGATTTTATAATTGTATGCTTAAATTTTTAGATATTAAATTAAGAATACTTTTAAAATATCAAAATAGATATATTACAGCCTATTTTTTTTAACCATGGATCGAAGGAGAGCTTTTATATATACTAGTAACTTCCGCACACTCGTTACGTTTGCAGATAAAAAAATATTATTACTCAAATATATTAAAATTAATTTTACATTAATATATATTTTATAATATTTTAATATAATTATTAAATATAATAAATAAATAAATAGCAAAAAATATGAGAAAAAAATATAAAAAGCTATATAAAAAACTCAAAGTGTGTGAGAGAAAAAAATAAAAGTTAAGAAGATGTTATTGGAGTGATAAAAATAATAAATAAAGAAAAGAAAACAAATGTAAGAGAACAAAACGGATGCAAAAATAAATTTAAAAAAAAAAAAGAGTCCAAGACTCAAAGAAACCAAAACAGTTAGAGAGCGTTTGATAATGTATATTATTCAATTTTACTTAATCTATTTGTAGGGAATTAAGTAAAATTAAGTGTTTTTACAAGAAGTTAATTTTGTGTTTGATATATTCAATTAATAAATTTAGTTGTATCTAATTTCACTTATCATCGTGTTTGATATATCTTCTAAATTGAAATATCATTTAAAATAGTAATTTTTATTTTTTTTTGGTGAAATAAATAGTAATTTTTATACTTAGCCACAAAATCAAACTAATTTTTTAAACTTATCTATAACAGATAAGAGTTAATCTGCGATAAACACACCCCCTCCCCTAAGATTTATTTGACAACTTAATCTCTCTAAAGTACGCAGATTACACCGGGTTGAAGATTAACTCTTCCGGGTCAACCAAATTTAATATGTGGTATCAAACAAAAAATTAGCTAAAATTAAGTGGGTCAAATGAGCCTAATCTAACATATCAAACGCTCTCTTATTATTTGTCTTTCTCACTCAATATACTAGAATATATATATTAAAAAATCTCATTAAAATATTGAAAAATATTAATTTATGGATTGATTTATTTAATCTATGCACATTAACAAAATCCATTTCTTACGCTCAGGGGTCAATTATAAAATTTGGACTCTAATATGGGGTCAACAAGATAATAATTAACATATATTAACAAAAAAAAAATCACATATTAAATATTAAAAATATGTATTGAATCAAAATGTTAGTGGGGTCAAGTGACCCCACTTGGCTCCACTTGGAGTTGCCCATGCTTGGAGATCCGCATGGGGATTAACGCCCAAGTAGTGCAACGAGGGTGAGTGGGACCCCTTTAATCAGTTGTTGTACGAGAGTGTCCGAAGGAACATGACGCTAGCTGATGGTCCCATTGGAGCCACGGAGGCATTCATGGCAGCGAAGTTGACGCTCGTTAATGGGCCTTAGGCGAGGCGCTCGTTAGTGAGCCTGGGGTGACCATGTGTTTTATGAACGACGATATGCTTTATGTGACCTTGTGTTAGTGAAGGTCTGGGATGCCCGTAGGGGCTTATTTGGAGATTGCTGAATCCACCTGTCGTGTGTTGATCGTACCACGTGTCAAAACACGAGTCAAACGTATTTTGCCCCCATCAGTTACATCTGGTTGACCAAATCAAATTCGAATAAATTTTTCCACGAAGGAATCCAGGTAATTAGTCATATGAAAACATTGACGTAATAAATTGATAAAGAAAAGAAAGTAATCAAGAAGAGCAAGTACTGAAAACATAAATGTAATATTAACGTATTAAACTTTCCTCACGAGTCTGGACTAAAAAGTTTTTCAATGCAAAAGTTACTTTCATAGTGATTAAGACGTTTGCGATTGAAAATTGCTGATAATTTGCAAATGATATTTTTCCAACTTCTGCTATCTACTATAATAACATAAGTCTTTTAATAAAGGTTAATAAATAAGAACAGCACGTGATTTTGGAGCAAATCATTCGTAAATTTAAGTATTTAATTATTCAATTTTAACCTCTATGGTCGTCACTAAATCTTGTAATCCTTTTCTTTAAAACTAAACGTGATAAATATCAACAAATCGCACGTTTCTAAACTGTATAGTAGCTAAATGTTTTCTCATTAAAGCAATTCTGTCTCAGAAGGTGCTAATACCATTATCACATAGCTTATGCCGACATCATCTGAATTCTTATGCATACACACAAAATAACTAGTTTTTCGCATGTATGTACTTTCTAATCAAATTGGTTTGCAGACATCCTGTGCCACGAGTTAAACAACGTGATTATATCCATTTACGTGTGTATATATATATATATGTGTGTGTGTGTGTGTTTGAGCATAAATATAATTTTTATTAATTAATTTTCGCCTAAATTACATTTAATTTGTTTAAGAGAACTAAAAAAATTACCACATATCAGGATGTTGACATGATGAGTGGGTCAACGGGTTTTTATTAAGGAGGTAATTACAATTTTTTGTAATTGTAATTTAGCCAGATAAATTTGATTAATTGGGCACGTGAGACTTGGCCTAAAATATGGTCAAATCCCGATAATTAGCTTATAAAGAAGTAACTGCCGTAATGCCAGTAAGTAAATAGGCGGGTATTATTCAAATCCAGATTCAAATCCAAACCCAATGTTTATCCATTATTTAAGGTTGGACCAAAACCCTATCCAAACCCATTATAGGGCCAATGAGCCTGAAGAAACGGGTAAAAAGCATACCCGCTCTATTTTGGTCTGGATCTGAATCCTACCAAATCCTTTTTTTTTTATCATTATTATTATTATTATTATTATATTTTTTTGAAAAATATATTGAATGAAAAGAGAAATTAATTATCTTTAAATGTAATTAAATTCACACAATTATAAATATATATATATATATATAATATTGTTTCATTCGTTTTCGGACTCGTCTGACCAGTTTTGATCCCGTTTTGTTCATTTTTGACCCGCTCGACCTATTTAGGACTCGTTCGATCCTTTTTGGGCCCGTTTCACTCGTTTTTCAACCCGTTCGACTTATTGTTGACTCGTTTGACTCTTTTTGGTTCATTTCACCTGTTTGTCAATTCATTCGACCTATTTTAACATCTAGGAAAATAAAAGAGTAAGTGGTCCCGGGATCAACCAATGCATGCAATGTAATGCCATGAATACTAATAGTACCTTCCACCGCGACATTTTAATCGACCTCGGCCACTTCTTCTCCTCCACCCAAAGCATATGCCCGAGCTTAAATTGCGGGCCTTTGATTTCCTACGGACATATAACCCAGCCTCTTGCGCGGACATTGGTTCAACATATGCTCCGGTGAACCACAACCATAACACCTCTTGAATAGCTTCCAACAATTTTTCGACAAATGGTTGGTGCCTCGGCAATGCACATACTCGAGACCCTTGATAGCTAAAGGTGGTGTAGGATCCGCTGGCTTAGGTTGCTTTTTTTGAGGGTTAGGAGGGGGAAAAGCTTGATATGCCGGCCTCTTTCCAAGCGTTGATTGCGAACCCGAACTAGAGCCTTGGCCGAAATGAGATATCTTTCTCCTAGCAACAACCATCTCCTCCACTTTCAACGTCTTCTCCGTCACCTTAGCCTAAGTGCTTGTATTTGATGCCTCCAAGGCATCCTTCATATCCTCTCGAAGCCCTTGGAAGAATTGGAGAGCATTGTGTCGGTCATCATTTGCAATATTCAACGTATAGCTGGAGAGCCGATCAAAGTCATTGATATATTCGGTCACGGTCCTCCCACCTTATTTGAGATCCATGAATTCGCTCAAGCGAAGGTCACGTGCGGTGATGGGGATGTACTTGTTCTTGAACTCTCTAGTGAACACATCCCAATTTATCTCCTCCCCGATAACATCCAACCTCGCTCTAATGTTTGACCACCAATTAAAGGCTTGGCCTCGGATCGTTGTGAGAGTGCATCGAACTTTCTCCACGGAGCCACAAGGTATAAGCTCCCATATCCTCTCAATTTAATCAACCATTCTTCCACTTGGATATCATCACCACCCTCAAACTTTGGTGAATTTTAGTTCCGGAATTCCCTTAAAGTAGCAGTTATTAGGCCTCCATTTTGATTGCCCGCCGGTGGTGTATTTTGGCAGTTTCGATGGTCAAGATATGTGCAAATCCTTTCCAAAAAGTTCTCCGGATCCATATGCGACGGTGGTGGTCGTGGGTTTTGCTCATGTTAGGGAGAATGGTCTCGGTGATGGCATCGTTCGGGATATCTATCTCAGCAATCATGTCTTCGCGGAGGCATCTACAAAAGACAAGAAATTCCAATATAAATGCATGAGGTTAGTACATGTTCATGTGTACAATTAATGAGAATGAAGACAATTAAGCATATAAGTCACATAACCATGTTGTCCTATGCCGTACGACCTAGACGGACTCAACACGACACTAGAGCTCTGGTTTTGCAATCTAGAGCTCTGATACCACTTTAGGATGTAGCGCCCGGTCGTGGGCCACCTCATCCCCCATAGTAAGACCTGAACCCGTATATGAAATGGAAAGTCCATACACGTGCCCAAGTCAAAGCGAACGGGAGACCACACACTCACTAGGCTAGTCGGAGCTAAACGAACTCAAACACGCAACAAATAATCAAATAGCGGAAGCATGAAATTCCATACATAAAATTCAAATCCATCAACATACAATAAGTATACAACATTACATGGCCATATCGATTCATAAATTCATAACATATTCAATTCATTAGTTACAAGTCCAAAAATAATATGTGATGCACATGGCCTAAACCCAAAAGTGAGACTTAAACGCCCACTTCTCCACCTAGCTCGTGTACAAAAACCTGCAAATTAAAAGAGTAAACGAGGGGTGTAACAGCCCAAAGACCCGCCGTTCGATATTGTCCGCTTTGGCCAAGGGTAGACCCCAAGTACCTCACGATTTTACGTTTCGAGCCACTGGTATAACCCAGTGCACCCAAAAGGCCTCTTCAAGGGAAAGGTATCCACCACCTTATAAAGGAGGCTTTGTTCCCCTCTCCAACCGATGTGGGACAAGCACCTTAGGCTATTACACGACACGTCAACGCCATGGAGAAAACTGTACAAGAGACAATGTAGTGTACTCGTGAGACTCAAGACTCTAAGTGAACCAAAGATGACGCACGACATGTTAGGCACATGATATGAGATGCATAAGAAGCATGAATCATGTGATGAGGCCATATAATCAAGTAATTCATTTAAAACGCTCAATACATGGTGGTTTCATACTCATGAGTTTCATATCTTTCATATTTTGTATCAAATCGAGTTATAAGCTTTATACAATAATCATAATTCATACTATAACATGTTTACAATGCATGTGAGTCAAAATGAAGCGAGAAGTTTGTTGGGAATAGTGCCCTGAAAATTCAATTTGTTGAATTAAGTAAACTGAATTTACAGTGAGTTGTGAGTATTTCACATATTGATAATTAATGACGTGTGGTGGTATTCTTATATGAAATGTGTTTCATAGGAAAAGACTTTCAATACCGAAATCACGTGTCATTAAAGTTCTAGTCGGTAAGATAACAATATGTTCTTATCAAGACTATAACGTGGTTATATAAGGTGGTTTGTCTTTCGTCATAGGGAATGGTGATTCCAATTATAACACGTTGATGATTTTCAATAGGATTGAAAACATCGAACTGGACCACTGAGATGATTCATTTTATACTGCTATCTAAAATGAATAAAATCTCAGGAAGCAATTGTACTATTAATCCTGATAATATTTCGGCTTTAGGCATGTAGTGTTAGTCACTGTAACATACTCGGAGTGAGGTCTCGGTAACGGGTGACCAAAATACTCTGTATGTTCGGTGATTATATGAAATGCGCTAAAGAGTTATATTGATCTAGGAATATGTGGCCTTGCTGGAATGTAAGAGATATCCTTGAAATAGATTTGCAAAAGTTCGAATTAAGACTTTAGCCAAAGCACTTCGCGTGATACGTCACCGAAGTTGCGTGTTGAATGTGTTTCACATACAGAGAATTTGAACTTAAAGCGAATCAATAAATTTCAAATTAGAAATGAAAAATAAATGATGGTAGTTGTAATTTATTTTTCATGGATATCAACATGGAGGAGTAAAATGCAAAATTATTCTAGATTGAGAAATTCGTGAATAATTTAATTAATTTTAGAGTGCAACAATATTTATTTAGTGGAATTAAATATTGTTAAACGGTAATTAATTATTGTCATGAGATGATAATATATTAACCCGTTTGGAGCTAAAATTAATTAGTCCTGCAGGTCACCCTGCAAGCCCCAATTGAAAACCCGAAGAGAAAATATTAAAAGGAGAAAGAGAAATGAATTTTCAAAGTGTTTGAAAATAGCCAGGGGATTTATTTTAAGAAAATAAATCAAGTTCCAAAGAGTTGGAAATGCCCGAAATTTTATTTTGGAGAAAATAAAAATTTTCAAAAAAAAAAAATGACGTGGCATTTTACTGACGTGGCAGGTGACGTGGCACCTGACGTGTCACGCCACGTCAACAGGTGGGGCCTAGGTGGCGTTAATTGGGCGCCACGTGGCGCGACGCGTGTGCGGCTTAGATCGCGACATGTCATCGCGCGAAATTTATCATATTATGTAAGCACTGAACGTACGAAGGTTTTGGTCATACATCTAAATCTTATTCCTTCCATATGAGTGTCAAAACTCGTTTTGCACTCTTTTGCGCCAATACTTTTAGTGAGGGAATCTATTAGACGTTTCTCTGAGCCAACAGCTAGGAAATCAAATTACGTGTCATTAAAGTTCTAGTCGGTAAGATAAGAATATGTTCTTATCAAGACTATAACGTGGTTATATAAGATAGTTAGTCTTTCGTCATAGGGAATGGTGATTCCAATTATAACACGTTGATGATTTTCAATAGGATTGAAAACATCGAACTGGACTACTGAGATGATTCATTTTATACTGCCATCTAAAATGAATAAAATCTCAGGAAGCATTGTACTCTTAATCCTGATAATATTTCGGCTTTAGGCATGTAGTGTTAGTCACTGTAACATACTCGAAGTGAGGTCTCGGTAACGGGTGACCAAAATACTCTGTATGTTCGGTGATTATATGAAATGCGCTAAAGAGTTATATTGATCTAGGAATCTGTGGCCTTGCTGGAAGGTAAGAGATATCCTTGAAATAGATTTGCAAAAGTTCGATTTAAGACTTTGGCCAAAGCACTTCGCGTGATACGTCACCGAAGTTGGGTGTTGAATGTGTTTCACATACAGAGAATTTGAACATAAAGCAAATCAATAAATTTCAAATTAGAAATGAAATATAAATGATAGTAGTTGTAATTTATTTTTCATGGATATCAACACGGACGAGTAAAATGCAAAATTATTCTAGATCGAGAAATTCGTTAATAATTTAATTAATTTTAGAGTGAAACAATATTTATTTAGTGGAATTAAATATTGTTAAACGGTAATTAATTATTGTCATGAGATGATAATATATTAACCCGTTTGGAGCTAAAATTAATTAGTCCTGCAGGTCACCCTGCAAGCCCCAATTGAAAACCCGAAGAGAAAATATTAAAAGGAGAAAGAGAAATGAATTTTCAAAGTGTTTGAAAATAGCCAAGGGATTTATTTTAAGAAAATAAATCAAGTTCCAAAGAGTTGGAAATGCCTGAAATTTTATTTTGGAGAAAATAAAATTTTTCAAAAAAAAAATGACGTGGCATTTTGCTGACGTGTCACGCCACGTCAACAGGTGGGGCCCAGGTGGCGCTGACTGGGCGCCGCGTGGCGCGACGCTTGTGCTGCTGAGATCGCGATACGTCATCGCGCGTGAACGGCCCAGATTGGTTCTGTGATGCCCCGATAATTCGGCCGTACAGGTATGACGTAATTGTTTACCTAATTGCGCAAAATAACTATTTTACGTGTTTATATTGTTGATTTTATTTTAAATGTATTAAATGTTATTTACTTTATTGATGTTAGTATACTTATATATATATATATATCTAATTGTTAATTGTGTGAGTTATTTAATGTTAAGTATTTTGTGAATTCATTAAATTGATATGTATTGCATGAATTGAACTTGATTTAATTTTGTTGTGACCTTATTTGAGCATTTCATGAACCTTGTGGACTTAATTGCATTGGCCGTAATTGATCACATTTCAAAAGCTTGGGGTTTCATTTGCATAACTTATTAATTGGGAGGATTCAATAGCAAATAGAGCAATTCTTCCTTCTCTTGGAGCAGCATATTACGTAATTGCATCTCCCTCATTCATACAAACATTACATACACATTTGCTCTTCTTTCCTTGTTCAACCGAGCCAACCCCCTCAAGTTAAGTGGGAGATTTCTTCTTTCAAGCTTCATAATTGTGAGTTTTGTGGACATTCAAGCATCATCAACATCATCTCTTCATCTCTTCTCCCATTTCTTTCATTTGAGGTATTTTTGGAACTTTGTTGATTTTCTTGAAAATATGTGATAGTTAGGGCTTTGGTGGGAATTGGTTACTGTGTGTACTTGTTGTTGCTTATATGTTTAGGAACTTTAAGCTTAAGTTATATGCATTTAGCTTGTTGATTATGGACTTGGTTGATGAACTTGTATATGGGTTTCATTTGGAGATTTATGGATGATCCAATGTGGAAATATGTGTTTTTATGAGTTGTTATTGCTCTATATGTAAGTTAGTATGTTTATTGCATGGAATATATGAGTTTGAACTTGAAAAGTTGGTGTTTGGATGGTTGTTGTTGCTGTCACGGTGATGCCCTGTTTTTTTTTCCTGTTACGCACAGTGACACGGGCGTGTCACTTTTCTTCTCTTCCGCGTGACACGGGGGTGCATGCTTGTTGGTTGGACTTTTCTGTACCGTGACACGGGGGTGTCACGGTTTGCTTTGTTTTTGTGACACGGGCGTGTCACCATCTTTTTCCTGGCTTGTTGTCCGTTGTACTGTGACACGGGGGTGTCACAGCTTAGTGCATTTTGGTGACACGGGCGTGTCACTCTCTGTCTCTCATGCATTTTGTTTGCATGCTACTGTACATGCATGTGTTTTATATATATATTGGATATGTATTAAATGTTATTTGATTTAATTGAATATATGTAATTGTTTGTTTCCAATTTGAATGTGAGTTAACTTGTGCTTCGATTCTATATGAAGTTCTTGAATTAATGTGTTTGAAAGTGTGGAATTATGAGTTCGAATGAATTGAATGACTTGATTATGTGATTTAAATGTATTAATAGTGGACATGAACATTTTCATAACATAATTTTATCTTTTATATATTCATATCATGATCATTGCATTGCCGAGCGTCCTATTTGGTCATATTGAGTCTCACTTCACCGTTCTTGCACAGATTTTGATCCAGTGGGAGACGAGGCCGGTCAGTGAGGCTCGTGCTTTCTTCTTTTGACGGTTTAAGGTGGGTTTTTCTTCTATGTAGATATAAGACCCTATATATACCTTCAATGTGAAAGCTTTCGACCAAAAATTATATATATAGAGAGAGAGTCGTTTTAAAGAGTAAATGTTTTCAACGTAAAGCCTTATTTTATGAACCCTACCTAATGTTTTGGCGAGAAATGATCGAATGCACGAATGGGGCCCAGGGACTTAGTGTGAGTGGCTATCCGGGGAGGCACGGGCCGACGGTGAACCCTCACACTAGTTCCACCAATGAACGGCGTAACCGGACCTCGTTAGGAGTTAGCGAGGAATGGACGCTGAGCGCCATCTGGGGAGTCATGTAACCCCTTTTGGTCAATGAATGGGTGGTCGGGCCTTGCAAACCCACCACCAACCCGGAGGAAGAAGGTGTAAATGTTAATGAATGTGCACAAAAGAATGATTGCATGAAAAGAATGAATGAATGAATGTTTAAATGGTTTACACAAGGTGTTGGTTGGAGATAATGCACGCCCACTCGCCGGGCCACTAATGACCTAATGTTAATGATTCGTTATAATCCCTTTTGATGATTTCTATTCACTCACTTGGGAAAGTCTTTAAAAACCTCACTTGGGATTATAGCTTGCATGTGATTGTTTAATTACCATCTTATATTCTATTTATGCCCTGTTTTATACCCACCAGTCCCTTTTGGACTGAACCCGTTTGGTTTTCAGTTGTTTTGTGCAGGTGTTGAGGGAGCTAGGCGGGAATACGAGTCCTAGGTCTTGCATTCGTCTCTAGCTCTTACATTTTGAGTCTTACACTTGCATACTCTTATATTTGATCATTGTATATGTATTATGATGTGGAGCGTACATGTTTTGAGCCGTGATGGCAATTGATGATGTATATGACTTATTTTTTTTGGAGCTTGGATGCTCATGGTATATATATATATGGTATATGTTCGTTTATTGCTTCCGCTTTAATGTTTTATGTTGTTTTATGGTTTTAAGGGTTAGCCCGCCTAGCTTAGTGTGTGTGTTTATCCCCGTTCGCCGTGATTTGGCTCGGGTATGGATCGTCCATTTCATATTCGGGTCGGGTCTCGGTGCGGGGGATGTGACACCTTGCGCTCGGGTGTTACATCCTTAAGTGGTATCAGAGCTTAGGGTTGCAAAACCCGGGCTTTCGTGTCGTGTGAGTCAGTCTAGGTCGTTCGGCTTAGGGACTACTTGACAATGTGTTGCATATGCATCTCTTTTGTGCTTAATTGATTTAAATTTTGAATTCTGATTGAATTATTTGCATTAACATGCATATACTAAAAATAGCACGCATTTTAGTGTTTATTGACAGGATGCCTCCACGTAGACATCGTGATCGATCTCCAGGACGACGTCATCATCGTGATCGTACTCCTACACCTCCACCTCCACAACCACCGCCGGTAGAGGCGTTTGTTAACTCAGTTATCAATATTATAGATCAAAGGCTGCGAGATTATGTACCACCGGCACCTCCAGCACCACCTGCACCTGTTGTACCGCCCGAGGCACCGCCCGAGGCACCGCTTTCTGTTATACTTAGGGAGTTTCAGAATCAAAGACCTCCCAAGTTCTTCAAGGGAAATGATATACAAGCGGAATTGTGACTGAAAGAGGTAGAGAGGATATGGGAACTCATTCCATGTGAGTCCCAAGAGAAGGCTCGATGCACCATCACTTTGATACAAGGGGAAGCCTACTCTTGGTGGGAAAGCACACGGATTGTATTGGAAGCAGCTGGAGAAGAGATCAATTGGGAAGTATTTACAAGAGAATTCAAGAACAAGTTCATCCCTCCCTCATCACGTACTCGAAGATTGAGAGAATTTACCGAATTGAAGCAAGGATCGAGGTCTGTGGCCGAGTATATTTCAGAGTATGAGAGGTTATCCCGCTATGCACCAAATATAGCAGGCGATGACTTCCATAAGGCTATGCAGTTTGTTCAAGGACTTCGACCGGATATCCAGACAGCTTTAGAGGCAGTTAATACGAGCACGTGGGCGAAGGCTACTTCGAAAGCCTTAAAGGTTGAAGATTCTGTGAATGCGAGAAGGCCAGCTTATCGACAAGGACAAGGATCAGGATCCGGCTGGGGATTTAACAAAGGAAAGAGGCCGATGAATGTACCAGCTCCACCACAAAAAGGGCCTTTCAAGAAGCCTAGAGTAGGAGGTCCGATTGCACCCGTTCCACGACCACCTCAGGCTCCACCGGCTCCTAAAGGATCTCGCAACGATCAGCCACCGTGTACTTATTGTGGATGGCCAACTCATTCATATAACAATTGCCGAAAGAGATTGAGATTGTGTTTGATTTGTGGAAAAGGGGATCATATGGCTTTTTCATGCCAGGACAAGATTCCAGGATATCAAGCTGGGGCTCAGCGACCGATGGTTCAGGCATGAGCCTATGCTCTTGAGAGCGAGGAGCAGAATGTTGAGGTCGACCCAAACTCCGTAGTAGAAGGTACCGTTTGCATTCATAACACGAGCACTCATGCATTGTTCGATCCGGGTGCCGCGCATACTTTTATATCTTCTGATCTATGTGCCTCTCTGTGCCTACTTGACATTTGCTCAAATTCCTGCTATTATGTGAGTTCGCCTCTTGGAGGTAGTTTGCAGACAAATCGAATTGTCAGGGGTTGTTCAGTTTTGATAGAAGGGAAAGATTATCCGGTAGATTTCATTATGATGCCTATGAAGCAGTATGGGGTAATCTTCGGGATGGATTGGTTGTATAGGCACCGGGCCGAAGTTGATTGTTTTAGAAAGAAGATAAAATTGGGTGAAGAGTTGATTGGAGGAGTTAGGTCGAAGAATGTACATCTTTTGTCGTTTATGGAAGCTCGCAAGTTGGTAAAGGATGGAGCCACGAGACTTATTGCCTATCTCCTTAATAAACCAAAGGATCAATCAAGTTTTGAGGAGACGACTGTAGTAAAGGAATATCCCGAAGTATTTCCAGAAAATTTAGGTTCTCTACCCCCGGATCGGGAGATTGAGTTTGTTATTGATTTATATCCGGGATCAGAACCTTATTCCAAGACTCCTTATAGAATGGCTCCAGCAGAGTTGAAGGAGCTGAAGATTCAACTCGAGGAATTACTCAAGAGTGGATATATCCGACCAAGTTCATCTCCTTGGGGTGCTCCGGTTCTCTTTGTCAAGAAGAAAGATGGGACGTTGAGAATGTGTATAGACTACCGGGAGCTTAATCGGATGACCATAAAGAATAAGTACCCGTTGCCCCACATTGAGGACTTATTTGACATGCTGCAAGGTTCAAGGGTTTATTCGAAATTGGATTTAAGGCAGGGCTATTACCAGTTGAAAATCCGGGAAGAGGATATACCAAAGACAGGATTTAATACCCGGTATGGGCATTACGAGTTTGTAGTGATGCCTTTTGGTTTAACAAATGCCCCTGCAGCATTCATGGACATGATGCATCGGATTTTTCGGCCGTATTTGGATAAATTCGTCGTAATCTTCATTGATGACATTCTTGTGTATTCAAAGACTCCGGAAGATCATGCTAGGCATCTCAACTTGGTTTTGGAGACGTTGAGAGAGCACCGGTTGTATGTGAAGTTTAGTAAGTGTGAATTTTGGATCGACCGGGTTGCTTTTCTAGGCCATATTATTTCAAATAAGGGTTTGGAAGTTGATCCTTCAAAGATCGAGACGGTTATTAAGTGGCAGAGTCCGAAAAATGCTTCCGAGGTTAGAAGTTTCTTGGGATTGGCCGGTTACTACCGAAGGTTTGTGAAGGATTTTTCGAAGATAGCCGGTCCTTTAACTCAATTAACTAAGAAGGAAGATAAATTTGAGTGGGACGAGGCATGTGAAGCGAGTTTTCAACTCTTGAAGGAAAAATTGACCATTGCACCGGTATTAGCACTTCCCGAGGGCACTGAAGGATACATGGTTTATACGGACGCCTCGAAAGAAGGGTTGGGATGTGATTTGATGCAGAATGATAAGGTGATAGCTTATGCCTCGAGGAAATTGAAAGATCATGAACAGAATTATCCCACTCACGATCTCGAGCTTGCAGCAGTGATCTTCGCTTTGGGGAAGTGGAGACACTATCTCTACGGAGTTTCTTTTGAGATCTTTTCCTACCACAAGAGTCACTAGTATTTGTTTTCTCAGAAGGAATTAAACAAGAGACAGAGACGTTGGATGGAGATGTTGGCGGATTATGAATGTACGATTCGATACCATCCAGGAAAGGCTAACGTGGTCGCGGATGCGGTTAGTAGGAAGGCTAGCGTGTCAAGTGTTAAGGTGGAAGTTGAGGATGAATCTGGGTCTTTCAAGCTAAGAGCTAGTATTCGGAATATTGCGGTTCAACCGGATCTTCAGCAGAGATTGTTTGAAGCTCAAAGAGTGGACTCCAAAGTTCAGAGGTTGGTGCAGAAAGCTAGAAATGATTTAGAGAGTCCGTTCGGATTTGATGACACCGGGCTTCTAAGGTTTAAGAACAGAGTGGTGGTTCCGGAAGAGTTAAGACGGTTGATATTGGAAGAAGCTCATCGATCAGGGTATTCGATACATCCCGGGGGAAATAAGATGTATAAGGACTTAAAGAAATTTTATTGGTGGAATGGACTTAAGCGGGATGCGATCGACTTCGTGAGACATTGCTTGACTTGCCAAGTGGTGAAAGCAGAGCATCAGAAGCCATCGGGGCTACTGCAACCGTTACCTATTCCAGAATGGAAATGGCAGCAAGTGGCGATGGATTTCGTTACGGGTCTTCCACGAGTGAAAGGTGGTTTAGATGGAATTTGGGTAATATTCGATCGACTGATGAAATCGGCACATTTTCTAGCTGTTCGGATGTCGGATAAGGTACCTAAATTGGCTAAGAAATATGTTGATGAAATCGTCCAACTTCATGGAGTACCGGTTAGCATTGTATCAGATCGGGATCCGAGGTTCACTTCTAGATTTTGGCAAGAATTGCAAAGGAATCTGGGCACAAGGCTTCAATTCAGCACAACTTTCCATCCTTAGACGGACGGGCAATCGGAGAGATTAATTAAATATTTGGAGGATATGTTGAGAGCATGTGCATTGGATTTTTTGAGTTCGTGGAACGAACAATTGCCTTTAATTGAATTTGCTTATAACAACAGCTTTCAAGCATCGATAGAAATGGCTCCATAAGAGGCTCTCTACGGACGGAAATGCAGGTTACCGTTGTTCTTTGATTTGGAAGAATGGAATTGGACGAAGCAAGAGGTTGTGAAACGAGGAGAGAAAAAGGAAAAACCCTATGAGGCCGTGCAAGAGGCAATTGATAAGGTTCAAATAATCAAACAACGGATGAAAGCAGCCCAGGACAGACAGAAAAGCTATGCCGATCACCGAAGGAAGGATCTTCAATTTGAGGTTGGTGATAGGGTATTCTTGAAAGCCTCACCTCATAAGGGATTTTCGAGGATTGGAAAATGAGGGAAATTGAATCCTCGGTATCTAGGACCGTATGAGATTTTGGAGAAAATTGGAGATACGGCCTACCGTTTGGACCTACCCCCGAGTTTGACCGGAATTCATAATGTATTTCATGTGTCCCAGCTTGGAAAATATTATCCGGATGAATCGGAAGTTATTCCCGTTGAGGAAGTGGAGTTAGAACCTCACCTCACCTTCGTTCAAAACCCGATTAGGATTTTGGATCGTAAATTTCAAGAGCTTCGAAATCGGCAGATCCCACTAGTTAAAGTCTTATGGAGAAGTGATAAACCGGAAGAGGCTACGTGGGAGACGGAGGATAAGATGAAGAGATTTCATCCCGAATTGTTTCCGAGTGATTAATGAATCCGAGGACGGATTCTTTTAAGGGGGAGAGATTGTGACGCCCCGATAATTCGGCCGTACAGGTATGACGTAATTGTTTACCTAATTGCGCAAAATAACTATTTTACGTGTTTATATTGTTGATTTTATTTTAAATGTATTAAATGTTATTTACTTTATTGATGTTAGTATACTTATATATATATATATCTAATTGTTAATTGTGTAAGTTATTTAATGTTAAGTATTTTGTGAATTCATTAAATTGATATGTATTGCATGAATTGAACTTGATTTAATTTTGTTGTGACCTTATTTGAGCATTTCATGAACCTTGTGGACTTAATTGCATTGGACGTAATTGATCACATTTCAAAAGCTTGGGGTTTCACTTGCATAACTTATTAATTGGGAGGATTCAATAGCAAATAGAGCAATTCTTCCTTCTCTTGGAGCAGCATATTACGTAATTGCATCTCCCTCATTCATACAAACATTACATACACATTTGCTCTTCTTTCCTTGTTCAACCGAGCCAACCCCCTCAAGTTAAGTAGGAGATTTCTTCTTTCAAGCTTCATAGTTGTGAGTTTTGTGGACATTCAAGCATCATCAACATCATCTCTTCATCTCTTCTCCCATTTCTTTCATTTGAGGTATTTTTGGAACTTTCTTAATTTTCTTGAAAATATGTGATAGTTAGGGCTTTGGTGGGAATTGGTTAATGTGTGTACTTGTTGTTGCTTATATGTTTAGGAACTTTAAGCTTAAGTTATATGCATTTAGCTTGTTGATTATGGACTTGGTAGATGAACTTGTATATGGGTTTCATTTGGAGATTTATGGATGATCCAATGTGGAAATATGTGTTTTTATGAGTTGTTATTGCTCTATAAGTAAGTTAGTATGTTTATTGCATGGAATATATGAGTTTGAACTTGAAAAGTTGGTGTTTGGATGGTTGTTGTTGCTGTCACGGTGATGCCCTGTTTTTTTTTTCCTGTTACGCACAGTGACACGGGCGTGTCACTTTTCTTCTCTTCCGCGTGACACGGGGGTGCATGCTTGTTGGTTGGACTTTTCTGTACCGTGACACGGGGGTGTCACGGTTTGCTTTGTTTTTGTGACACGGGCGTGTCACCATCTTTTTCCTGGCTTGTTGTCCGCTGTACTGTGACACGGGGGTGTCACAGCTTAGTGCATTTTGGTGACACGGGCGTGTCACCCTCTGTCTCTCATGCATTTTGTTTGCATGCTACTGTACATGCATGTGTTTTATATATATATTGGATATGTATTAAATGTTATTTGATTTAATTGAATATATGTAATTGTTTGTTTCCAATTTGAATGTGAGTTAACTTGTGCTTCGATTCTACATGAAGTTCTTGAATTAATGTGTTTGAAAGTGTGGAATTATGAGTTCGAATGAATTGAATGACTTGATTATGTGATTTAAATGTATTAATAGTGGACATGAACATTTTCATAACATAATTTTATATTTTATATATTCATATCATGATCATTGCATTGCCGAGCGTCCTATTTGGTCATATTGAGTCTCACTTCACCGTTCTTGCACAGATTTTGATCCAGTGGGAGACGAGGCCGGTCAGTGAGGCTCGTGCTTTCTTCTTTTGACGGTTTAAGGTGGGTTTTTCTTCTATGTAGATATAAGACCCTATATATACCTTCAATGTGAAAGCTTTCGACCAAAAATTATATATATATAGAGAGAGTCGTTTTAAAGAGTAAATGTTTTCAACATAAAGCCTTATTTTATGAACCCTATCTAATGTTTTGGCGAGAAATGATCGAATGCACGAATGGGGCCCAGGGACTTAGTGTGAGTGGCTATCCGGGGAGGCACGGGCCGACGGTGAACCCTCACACTAGTTCCACCAATGAACGGCGTAACCGGACCTCGTTAGGAGTTAGCGAGGAATGGACGCTGAGCGCCATCTGGGGAGTCATGTAACCCCTTTTGGTCAATGAATGGGTGGTCGGGCCTTGCAAACCCACCACCAACCCGGAGGAAGAAGGTGTAAATGTTAATGAATGTGCACAAAAGAATGATTGCATGAAAAGAATGAATGAATGAATGTTTAAATGGTTTACACAAGGTGTTGGTTGGAGATAATGCACGCCCACTCGCCGGGCCACTAATGACCTAATGTGAATGATTCGTTATAATCCCTTTTGATGATTTCTATTCACTCACTTGGGAAAGTCTTTAAAAACCTCACTTGGGATTATAGCTTGCATGTGATTGTTTAATTACCATCTTATATTCTATTTATGCCCTGTTTTATACCCACCAGTCCCTTTTGGACTGAACCCGTTTGGTTTTCAGTTGTTTTGTGCAGGTGTTGAGGGAGCTAGGCGGGAATACGAGTCCTAGGTCTTGCATTCGTCTCTAGCTCTTACATTTTGAGTCTTACACTTGCATACTCTTATATTTGATCATTGTATATGTATTATGATGTGGAGCGTACATGTTTTGAGCCATGATGGCAATTGATGATGTATACGACTTATTTGTTTTGGAGCTTGGATGCTCATGGTATATATATATATGGTATATGTTCGTTTATTGCTTCCGCTTTAATGTTTTATGTTGTTTTATGGTTTTAAGGGTTAGCCCGCCTAGCTTAGTGTGTGTGTTTGTCCCCGTTCGTCGTGATTTGGCTCGGGTATGGATCGTCCATTTTATATTCGGGTCGGGTCTCGGTGCGGGGGATGTGACACCTTACGCTCGGGTGTTACAGGTTCTGGGCCGGGCCTGTCAATGGGTCGGATAACCCGGTCAAACGGGTCGGAGAATCGGGTTAAAGGGTCGGTTCTCGGATAGGGTCGAACCGGGTCCGGTCCGGGTAGGACCAGACCCGGACACGTGTCAACGTCTGGAGAGGTCTACACGCATCAACATGCGCCAACCACTTAGCTGCCTTACGGCGGCGCGTGCCGGCGCGTGGGGACATGTGTCGGCACGTGGTTGGTGGCGTTGGATTCGCGGCTACGAGTTCTTCAACGTGGTGTCATCCGATTGGTCGTTTTGGGATGCGGTTTGTAAAATAACCAAAATACCCTTCAATTTATCCCTAAAATGACCGTTTTGCCCTCATATATTTGCCTATAAATAGGCTTATACCCACCTCTTTTCTTCATAACATTTTTGGGATGGTTTTGGCCAATCTTTGGCTTTGAAATCAAGTCCCATTTTCTCCTAGTTAATTTCGATTAATTTTGGAATTAATTTTAATTAGGTGTTTGTATAAAACGCGTAATTTCTGGAGAATAAACCCTGAAAAGGGTTTTCTAGTTTAAAGTTTATTTTCTCTAAGTATTTAGAGAAACACTTTCGGAGCCCACACTCCGAGGGTTTCTCTGGGGTTATTGCAGGGAAGCTCTGCCGATCTCACGAGTGGGAAAGGAGCTGGAAAGATGCCGTTAGATAGCCATGTTTGCAGTACGGTAATATTTTTCAGTTATTTTATTTTAAGCATGATAAATTATGTGCTCTTAAGTGTTAATTGCATGTTAGATATTTATTTGCTTAAGTGATTTAAAATTTATTGTCAGTTGCATGTATATACTTGAGTAGATCCGGCTAGCCTTCGGCTATTGTATTAAAATGTTTTAGAAATATTTTAATACTTGTATTATTAATAAAAATTTTAAAATGTGGTCCCGGACCGCTACTGTTCTGGGTCCACCTCCCAGCAACTGTTATCAGAGCCATGCTCTAGATATATACATGCATTGATATGATGCATGCGATGCATAATTTTAAATCTGCTACTGTGCACGTAAATTCTGTCAAAGGAGGCTATTTTTTAAGTGGGACCGTTTGCGACACCTCCAGTGTTTCCTGGGAATTTACGTGTAATGGTAATTTTTTGGGAATCGATTTCAATAATCTTCCTGGTTAATTACCGAATCAGTAAACATGATTTAAATTATGAGATAATTTATTTATAACATGTTTACTTTATGCCATTTATTTTAAGCATGATAATTATGTGGTAATTATATGAAAGCATGCTTAATTATTTTATTTTATGGCATGATCATGATAATATGAGATATTATGATATTTCAATTATGCATATTTTATTTAATGTGATTAAATAATAATGTTTAATAGAGATTAGACGCGATGCATAATTAAACTAATATTTTTCGGCCTAATTAATAAAAAGTTATTAAATTGCCTTAAAATATTATTGGGATTTTAAATGTGATTTAGTAATCCTAGTGGGAGCGTATTAATTAGATTAATCACTTCCGAAAAATAAGATGCCAAAAGTGATTATTAAATAATCAAAAGATAATCCACACCTTTTAAAAATTCAAGTGGGAGCGAGATGAAAAGAGTTGGATTCTCACGGCCTCCATTACCGGTCTATAGTATAGTGAATATATACTACTCCCTTCGACGGGTATGTATTCGCGGTATACAAGATTAGACTTTTACGGATAGAATGAAATGTGACGAAAGTCAGCTCGACCACGCCTCCGTAGAGTGTCTTGACCTACTCGTACGGACTTCTAGGTAATGATGCACACTTGACTAAGTAATGTATTAACCTCCCTTCAGAGCTCTGTTACATTTACTTAGAGGCCAAGGGTTGACGTGGTGAATTAACATTGTTTTGTAAGAGTTGTCTAGATGACATGTTAATTAAGAATAGTTCTTGCTTTTCTAAGCGGTTTTCGACCTCGCCTCCGGGGAGTCAACTGCAGTTAGTCAAGTCACCATTGCATAAATCAAAATGCTTACGTGGATTTCATTTACTGGTTGGACGCAGAAGAAAGTGAAATACATAATCATAACTTGCAGAATTTTATTTATTTATTTCAGTTTTATAATTACGATCTCTCTTAGCCCACTCCAAACTATATGTCTATAAGGAAATAAGCTAGTAAGGGTTCAACTGTGCTGATTAGAAAATAAATCTTGACATCGTGTTGAGACACGAAAGTTTACGTACTCACTGAACCTTATCCGAAAATTCCGAAAACTACAACCAGTCAGGATATATTAGAAAGACGGTTATTCCAAATAGATCAAGTGTGATGATTTGCCTAGTCTTATATCCTGACATCTGTTTTAGATGTTCTTGAGCATCAGATGCATGAGATGTCCACTGATAAGAACATGTGTTGAAGACAGAGTCGTATGAAGGTACGAGCCATGAAAACGGTTGTCAGTTAAAGATGTTTGAAGGATCACTATTTCAGAATCATATTATGAATATGATAGCTAATCTGAACAAGATTGAAAGCCTTTGTGCTTAAAGAGACAATCTTAACAGATAGGATACGATCCTATACTCTCTTCCTAAGTCATTTGAACGTTCAAGATTATTTTAAATAAATTTTTATAAAACCAATGAACGACCTCAATATGGCAGAAAAGGGTGATATAGACTAAGGGAAAAGTTCTCTTTAATCATACATCAATATCCACGGCCTAGAAAGCTAGTAAGTGGAAGAAAGAAAAGGAAAAGTTCCCAATCTAAGGTTCAGAAATTAACAGTCAAATCCGACAATGAAAAAGTGTTTCTATTTTCGTGGTAACGGGTATTGGAAAAAGAGATTATCCAAAATACGTAGTGTGTCCTTTTGCTACGCCGTTTTAGATAAGATATGAAGATATCTTACTCGTTGAAAATATGTTTAGTTGGAAATTCACCAGACTCCTGGTGTGTGAACTTGAGATCAACTAATCATATTTGCAAGTCGTTGCGAAGATTCAAACTAACCAGAAAGTTTGAAAAAACGGCTAACACACAACTACTGCTCGGGGATAATACAAGTCTAATTGTATTAGTAGTAAGGACTATAAAGTCATATTTTGGCAATAGGGTTTTATATTACGCGTGCCGTATAAACAGAAATTTAATTTCTGTGAGTTATTTGATAACTAATAGTTTAACTGTTTGTTTTGAACAAAAGTTTACCGCTAAGCAAAATAAAAGGTTTATTTGCTCTGGCACAATAAAAGATGGTCTTTTATACCTCAATGTAAACCCTAATTCAAGTTTAACATTAAGAAGCTTGACTTACCATCTAAGAGGAAAAACTTCTACGTGGCACCTATCTATTGGTCAATTGAATCTGAATAGGATCCAAAGACTGATCGTTGAGTCCTATTGACTTCAAAACAGTATCAATCTGCGAATCCTATTAAGAAAGTTAAAATGACCAAGAAACCTTTTTTGAGACAAAGGGTATTTAAGCCATAAAGTTGCTTGCGTCAGTTCATATGGATATGTGATCCGGTGAATGTTCAAGCAAGAGAAAGTTTTTGCGTACTTCATCATTCATTTGAATGATTACTCTAGATACATATATGTTTATTTGATGAGACTTAAGTCTATAATTGTTGAAGAGTTCAAAGAATATAAGACTAAAGTCAAAGAGTCAAATTAGAAAACATATCGAGGCACTTCGATTAGATCGAAGTAGTGATAAGTATCTAAGTTCAGAGTTGAATAGAATTTCTCAAATGAGATTAGATCTCAACTATATATATAAGATACGTCTTAGCAAAGATGTATTGCAGAAAGGTGAAATAGAATTCTGATAATGATGGTAAGATTCATAAAGAGTCATGCTACCCTATGAATTTCGTTTTGGGGTCTTGCACACAAAACGACAAACCTAGTTCTATCTAAGTCAGTTCCTAAAAACACTGATGGATTTGTAGCTAGGGTAAAAACCCTGTATCTTTTATCTTCGGATTTAAGGTAGTCTGGTCCACGAGTTAAGGATGGATCCTGACAAGTTAGAATAAAGAACAAAGGTTTACTTGTTCTAAGGTTATCCTACAAGAACAAGAGGCGGTATATTTTGTAATTTGAGAAATCACAAAAGATGTTTGTGAATATTTCAAAGATAATTACATAGATAACCACAAAGGGTGGAAGCAAAGTAGTGTTAAAAGAAATAACAAGTATTAGATACAAAATTCCATAAACCCGTGATAACTGAAAATGTATTAAATACATGTGATGTACAAAATACAACATGTGATGTAGAGACATGTACACAAGAGTATCATTGTAGTGGGAGGATTGTCAGGACACCTGACAAGATATCTAAGATTAAGCCAAGTGGTTGAATCTAACGTATCTGATCCTGTCACTTGTAATGAAGCTGTGGAAGATATAGACGCTGACCATTTTGTCAAAAGCCATGGAATCTAAGTTAGAATCTTTATATTCTAACAAAGTCTTGAACTTGTAGAGGCGCCTGAAGGTATTAAACCCTATTAGATATAATTGGGTTCTACAAGAAGATAAAAGGAGAAATGGACGAAAAAGTAGAGATTTTAGAGCAAACTTATGGCAAAGGATTTTACCCAAAAAGAAGAAATCATTTATGAGATCTTCTCGCTTATAGAAATGCTTAAGTCCATTATCCTCTCCATTTTATCTCATCATCGATTATGAGATTTGATAAATGGATGTAAAAACTATGTTCTTGAACGGGCAACTTCAAGAAGAAGAGATACATGGTACAACCTAAAGGCTTCACAGCCAGAAATCAGGTGCATATAATGATCGATTTATGATCTTAAGCAAGCGTCTAGATTATGGAGCATCAGAATTATAAGTCAATTTAAATTCTTTGGATTTGTATAATTGCCTGATGAACCATGAGTGTACAAAATGACATCATGATAGCGTTGTAACATTTTCATTTTGTACGTAATTAATATTCTGCTTATTGGGAATGATGTAAGAATTTTATCAGTGGTCAAGATTCGGATGTCAAATCATTTTGGCAAGAAAAGACCTATGTGAGACCAATGTTATTCCAAGGATCAGACTTTTTTCGTGATCATAGGAATAAGGAGATTAGTTTATCACAAGAAGCATATATGGATAAGATTCTGGTAAGGTATAATATGACAAATTCCAAGAAAGGTTCATTACCTTTTAGATATGGAATTTATCTATCTCGGGATCAGTGTCCTAAGACAACTGAAGAGATAGAAAACATGTTAGAGTTCCGCAGCGGAAGCTTTATGTATGTCATATTATGTATAGGGCCAGATGTCTATTATGAATTAGGTCTAAGTCAGCAGATATTAGTCAAACCCTAGAATCTGACACTGGGTAGTAGTGAAAGCATATATTGGAGTACTTGAGGAGGAATTGAGATTATATGCTTGTCTACCATAGTGGTGAGCTCATTTCAATAAAGTGCACAGATTCGGATTTACAATCTGATTTGTATTCTAGATGTTTGACATTAGAATACGTGTTTACTCTAGAAAGAGCAACCGTTAATTGGAGAATGTTAAGCAGACTTGCATTGCTTACACCGCCATGGAAGTCAAATAAATGGTAGCTTGAGAAGCAACCAATTAGATGTATTGGATTCATGATTTCCTAGTTGTTGGCTCTGAGAAACATCTGATAGATTTCTTCCCCAAGGTATTGGCGTAAAAGAGTGCAAAACGAGTTTTGACACTCATTTGGAAGGAATAAGACTTAGATGTATGGCCAAATTCAATTTAGGGCAAGTGGAAGATTATTGGGAATGGTGCTCTCAAAATTCAATTTGTTGAATTAATTAAACTGAATTTACAGCATGTAGCGCCCCCTAACACTACAACTCCCGCACCGTACTACCCTCGAGCGGATGTGAGACCTAGCACTCGAGAAATACTATGGTGAATGGTATAGACAGTACTTAAGTAGAGCGTAGGGTAAAATGCAGCGGAAAATGGAAGAATTTAAAATTTGCAACAAGCAACATGATAACACACAAAATAGTGCATGATATTTTAAGGGGGTAATATAATAGTATAGTGTACGGAGTTAATGTGAGAGCAATTTATTAGCAATATACATGATCAGGATTAAATGCTCTTAATCTAAACCTGATCTAATAAATATGACACCTATAGCTTCAAAGATACCTCTAGGTGTCGTTTATCCTCGCTTCCTGAAATCATGTGTTTGAAACAGGCGAGGAATTAGTCAAAGTGACTAAGTGAAGGAAGATTAGATTTAGATATATATATAGTTATATATATAAATATATATGTATATATAAAATCATAGCAATAGGATATAGCAAATATGATACGGTTCATAAGTGAGAAACCGGGATAGGGGTATTTGGAGTTTATTTATAAATGATGAACCGTTTAATAAAAGATTTGTACCGCCTGCAAGTAAGGCGTCTCCCTCCGATCTCCTTAAAATATTTGTAAAATAGTACCGGGCTGATCAAGGCACCAGTACTTTAATAAAACTAAATATGATAATAACTCCGCAACACCGTAGTGTCCGTAGGGGAGCAAACCCTACCGACGATATGTATATATGTGGGAGGAAGCTATCTCTCCCAGGGAGATTGTCTCCCTTGTAAGTCTCTTGGCGTGGAGTAACTAACCTCCAGCTAAACCACTACCAAGAGTTGGTGGCGGTCTGTGGCACCAACAATACTCTCGGCCCGTTACCTTCCGAGTATTGCTCGACACAGCTGCACGCCGGGCCCATTTTGATAAATAATAATGATTGACTTGCTTAGTCGGGAATCAGTTCTTAGTATTAATAGGACTGAAATATATAATGTCCGTATAAGATCCTGATTCCGACTTATTGGTATTTTCCTCATGAAGAGGAATATGTATAATATTGATATATATATATAGATAGGAAATCAAATAATAGATAGATTTGGAAATCCTTTTATAATTAGATATAGATATAAACATGATTCCAGTTGAAAATGTTTTAACCCTCACCTAGTACAGAAATTCAAATAGGATGGAACAGATCCCACTGTTCAGAGCAATTGTCGCCTGAAAGTAATTACTATTGACTTAGAACTAGGTTCTTATAATTCTAATCACATAATCACATAAGGTTTAAGAAATATAACATATTAGAGAATTCTCAAATCATTTAGAAATTATTTCCTCGGTAAAATTTAATTTCATTTGTTTAAGGGAAAATAATTAATTTATTAGGTTTCATAAATTCTTTAACCACTTAAATATTTATTAATCATGTCATAACCTTAAATAGAGTATTAGGAATTAAATTTGGAATTTAATTCAACAATGTAAGTTGATCTTGAAATTATTTTATAATTTTATTAATTTTTGAATTAATTTGGAAAAATAATTATATAAAATTCCAAAATCATATTTTATAATTAAAATTAAATTAATTTCGAAATTAATTAATTAAATGTTGACCAAAAAGTCAAAATTACTATTGAAAACATTTACTATTCAATTTCTTGTGAATTAAACACTTAATAACATAAAATCGATCACACACACACACACACTATCACACGTGCACATGAATTTGTTCAAGAACATTATGAATGTGTTCTTGAGCTTATGAATATGTTCATACTAGTTCATGATCATATTCAACAAGTTCTAAGTCCATAACACATGATTAAATTCAAATGTAGTACTTTAATCATAAAATTAAATCTAAATAAATTATTCTAATCATAAATTTAATTAAACAAGAACATAATTATTTAAATATACATTCATATTATATCATATCACATTTCATGCATTTAATTAAATAAAATTTCATAATTTAGGCACATTACACATAAAGTTCCCAATTAAGCATATATATTATAAAAATAAATTCCTAAAGCATAATTTTATTATTCCTAAGCATGCTACTAATATTATAATATTAAAAGCATAATATAAAGCATGAAATAATAAAAGAAAATTGCACCTTAGAGAGAGATTGTGGTTGTGCCGTGACTTTGGGGAGCAAATGTGATGATTTTTGTGTGAATTTTATGTTATGCTTCTAAGGGTATTTATAGTTGGTATTTAGGGGCTTATGTTGCAATTAATTAGATGAATCATGTAGTGAATAAGCTAGGTTCATTTATTAGGGGGGGTTAAGTGTATACTTAGGTGTAAGTTTAAGAAATAATTAATTATTTTAGTAATCATGACCAAATAAAAATAATTCTAAAATAGGATGAAGATGGTAATAAATTCGTAGAAGAACGTCTAGGGTTTAGTTTGGAATGAGAGAAATTGCAAAAGAAAGAGAATCGAAAGAGCTTTCTAATGGGTATAAATACTTAACGTTTGAACGTCTACATTTAAAGTAGTAGTCGTTCGGGAATTTTGAAAAATACGATAAAATTCATAAACGAAGCTAGAATGTGAATTGATTCCCGAGAAAGTGTCCATGATTCTTGAAATAATTCAAGGATCATTTTGACTGTAATATTGTATACCAAATGTTGGACGGTTTGAAAATTAGTTTTTACGGTGGGAATAGTACTTTGGGAAAATAAAGAAAAATTTATAAATTGAGTTAGGATTTGAACTAGAGTTTGGAAAAGGTCCTAAAATTCATAAAATAATCCAAGGATCGTAATGGTTATAATATTGTATAGGAAAAACGGTGGAATTCAGAAATTTCTAATTTAGGCCAAAACTAGGGTTTTTCGGCCGGTTTTGATTTCTACGGAAGCTACGTTAAGAATTAGGGTTTGGAAATCATACCAAAATTCATAAAATTTTGCAAGGATTCTATCGAGCCCAATATTGAATAGGTAAAAGTGTTTCGAAAATTCCTACAATTAAAGATGAATAGTATCTAGGGACCTAAATGGAATTTTCAACAAACAATTTTAAAAATATATTTTGGAACAATGAAAGCTATGATATGAGTTTGAAAAATATAGAAATCAGCTTTCTAAGGTTTTTCAAGGTTTAGGTAAAGGTTTAGGGTTCGATGGATGAATAGTGATGTGATTCTCTCAAAAAGGCACAAATCAAAAATCAGAACATAAATGCACATAATTCACATAAAATGGAATGTGTAATGGACTAAGGCTATAAACGCTTTCCTCTTAACCCTTTACTTACCCGTGCTATCCTGATCTCAAAAATCCGGGCTGTTACACAGCAAGTTGTGAGTATTTCATATATTGATAATTAATGGCGTGTGATGGTATTCTTATATGAAATATGTTTCATAGGAAAAGACTTTGAATACCGAAATCACGTGTCATTAAAGTTCTAGTCGGTAAGATAAGAATATGTTCTTATCAAGACTATAACATGGTTATATATGATGACTAGTCTTTCATCATAGGCTATGATGCACGGACACGGACACGACACGACACGGATACGGCGACACGGATTTTTTCTTGAATTTCCCACATAAGGAGTGTCGAATACGGTGTCGGACACGAGTGTCCGACACGACACGGCATGACACGACACGGCAAAATGATATTTTTAAAAGTGTCCGTGTATCATAGATCATAGGGAATGGTGATTCCAACTATAACACGTTGATGATTTTCAATAGGATTGGAAACATCGAACTGGACCACTGAGATTATTCATTTTATACTGCTATCTAAAATGAATAAAATCTCAGGAAGCATTGTACTCTTAATCCTGATAATATTTCGGCTTTGGGCATGTAGTGTTAGTCACTGTAACATACTCGAAGTGAGGTCTTGGTAACGGGTGGCCAAAATACTTTGTATGCTCGGTGATTACATGAAATGCGCTAAAGAGTTATATTGATCGATGAATCTGTGGCCTTGCTGGAAGGTAAGAGATATCCTTGAAATAGATTTGTAAAAGTTCGAGTTAAGACTTTGGCCAAAGCACTTCGCGTGATACGTCACCGAAGTTGTATGTTGAATGTGTTTCACATACAGAGAATTTCAACTTAAGGCGAATCAATAAATTTCAAATTAGAGATGAAAAATAAATGATAGTAGTTGCAATTTATTTTTCATGGATGTCAACACGGAGGAGTAAAATGCAAAATTATTCTAGGTCGAGAAATTCGTGAATAATTTAATTAATTTTAGAGTGCAACAATATTTATTTAGTGGAATTAAATTTTGTTAAACTGTGATTAATTATTGTCATGAGATGATAATATATTAACCCATTTGGAGCTAAAATTAATTAGTCCTGCAGGTCCCCCTACAAGCCCCAATAGAAAACCCGAAGAGAAAATATTAAGAGGAGAAAGAGAAACAAATTTTCAAAGTGTTTGAAAATAGCCAAGGGATTTATTTTCAGAAAATAAATCAAGTTCCATAGAGTTGAAAATGCCCGGAATTTTATTATGGAGAAAAAAAAAATTTTCAAAAAAAAAAAATGACGTGGCATTTTGCTGACACGGCACCTGACGTGTCACGCCACGTCAGCAGGTGGGCCCAGGAGGCACCGCATGGCGCGACGCGTGTACGGCTGAGATCGCGACACGTCATCGCGCGTGAAAGGCCTAGATTGGTTCTGGGCCGGGCCGGTCACGGGTCGGATAACCCGGTCAAACGGGTCGGATAATCTGGTTAAAGGGTCGGTTCTCGGATAGGGTCGAACCGGGTCCGGTCCGGGTAGGACCAGACCCGGACACGTGTCAATGTCTGGAGAGGTCTACGCGCATCAACACGCGCCAACCACTTGGCTGCCTTCCGGCGGCCCGTGCCGGCGCGTGGGGACACGTGTCGGTGTGTGGTTGGTGGCATTGGATTCGCGGCGACGAGTTCGTCAACGTGGTGTCATCCGATTGGTCGTCTTGGGACGCGGTTTGTAAAATAACCAAAATACCCTTCAATTTATCCCTAAAATGACCATTTTGCCCTCATATATTTGCCTATAAATAGGCTGATACCCACCTCTTTTCTTCATAACATTTTTGGGATGGTTTTGGCCAATTTTTGGCTTTGAAATCAAGTCCCATTTTCTCCTAGTTAATTCCGATTTATTTTGGAATTAATTTTAATTATGCGTTTGTACAAAACGCCTAATTTCGGGAGAATAAACCCTGAAAAGGGTTTTCTAGTTTAAAGTTTATTTTCTCTAAGTATTTAGAGAAATACTTTCGGAGCCCCACACTCCGAGGGTGTCCGTGGGGTTAGGTTATTGCAGGGAAGCTCTGCCGGTTTCACGAGGAGATCGGGTATCGGATTCTCTGGAGGTAAATTCGGGAGCTAGAAAAATGCCGTTAGATAGCCATGTTTGCAGTACGGTAATATTTTACAGTTGTTTTATCTTAAGCATGATAAATTATGTGCTCTTAAGTATTAATTGCATGTTAGATATTTATCTGCTTAAGTGATTTAAAATTTATTATCAATTGCATGTATATACTTGAGTAGATCCGGCTAAGTCTTTCGCTATTGTATTAAAATGTTTTAGAAATATTTTAATACTTGTATTATAATAAAAATTTTAAAACGTGGTCTCGGACCGCTACTGTTCTGGGCCTGCCTCTAGATATATACATGCATTGATATGATGCATGCGATGCATAATTTTAAATCTGCTACTTTGCACGTAAATTCTATCAAAGGAGACTGGTTTTTAAGTGGGACCGTTGTGACCCCTCCAGTGTTTCCTGGGAATTTACGTGGAATGGTAATTTTCTGGGAATCGATTTCAATAATCTTCCTGGTCAGTAAACATGATTTAAATTATGAGATAATTTATTTATAACATGTTTACTATATGCCATTTATTTTAAGCATGATAATTATGTGATAATTATATGAAAGCATGCTTAATTATTTTTATTTTATGGCATGATCATGATAATATGAGATATTATGATATTTCAATTATGCATATTTTATTTAATGTGATTAAATAGTATTGTTTAATAGAGATTAGACGCGATGCGTAATTGAACTAATATTTTTCGGCCTAATTAATAAATAGTTATTAAATTGCCTTAAAATATTATTATTGGGATTTTAAATATGATTTAGTAATCCTAGTGGGAGGGTATTAATTAGATTAATTACTTCCAACAATAAGACGCCAAAAGTGATTATTAGATAATCAAAAGATAATCCACATTTTTTTAATAAAATTCAAGTGGGAGCGAGATGAAAAGAGTTAGATTCTCACAGCCTCCATTACCCGTCTATAGTATAGTGGATATGTACTACTCCCCTCGGCGGGTATGTTTTCACGGTATACAAGATTAGACTTCTACGGATAGAATAAAATACGGGGAAGTCAGCTCGACCACGCCTCCGTGGAGTGTCTTGACCTACTCGTACGGACTTCTAGGTAATGGTACACACTTGACTAAATAATGTCTTAACCTCCCTTCGGAGCTCTGTTACATTTATTTAGAGGCCAAGGATTGACGTGGTGGATTAACATTGTTTGGTAAGAGTTACCTAGATGACATGTTAATAAAGAATAGTTCCTGCTTTTCTAAGCGATTTTCGACCTCGCCTCCGGGGAGTCAACTGCAGTTAGTTAAGTCACCATTGCGTAAATCAAAATGCTTACGTGGATTTCATTTATTGGTTGGACGCAGAAGAAAGTGAAATACATAATCATAACTTGCATTTATTTATTTATTTCAGTTTTATAATTACGATCTCTCTTAGCCCACTCCAAACTGTATATCTATAAGGAAATAGGCTAGTAAAGGTTCAACTATGCTGACTAGGAAATGAATCTTGACATCGTGTTGAGACACGAAAGTTTACGTACTCACTGAACCTTATCCGAAAAATTCGGAAACTACAACCAGTCAGGATTAGAAAGAGGCTTATTCTAAATGGATCAAGTGTGATGATCTGGCTAGTCTTATATCCTGACATCTGTCTTAAAAGTTCTCGAGCATCAGACGCATGAGATGTCTACTGATAAGAACATGTTTTTGAAGACAGAATCATACGAATGTACGAGCCAATAAGAAGGTTGTTAGTTATAAAGATGTTTGAAGGACCACCAATTCAGAATCATATTATGAATATGATAACTAATCTGAACGAGATTGAAAGCCTCTGTGCTTAAAGAAACAATCTTAACAGATAGGAGGCGATCCTATACTCTCTGCCTAAGTCGTTTGAACGTTCAAGATTAATTTTAAAAATATTTTGAAAACCTAACCTGAACCAATGAACGACCTCAAAATGGCAGAAAAGGGTGATATAGACTAAGGGAAAAGTTCTCTTAAATCAGATATCAATATCCATGGCCTCAAAAGCCAGTAAGTGGAAGAAATAAAAAGGAAAAGTTCCAGTCTAATGTTCAGAAATAGAAAGTCAAATCCGACAATGGAAAAGTGTTTCTATTTCGGTGGTAACGGGTATTGAAAAAAAGAAATTGTCCAAAATACTTAGTCTGTCTATTTGTTACGCCATTTAGATAAGATATGAAGATATCTTACCCGTTGAAAGTATGTTTAGTTGGAAATTCACCAGAATCCTGGTGTGTGAACTTGAGATCAACTAATCATATTTCCAATTCGTTGCGAAGATTCAAACTAACCAGGAAATTAGAAAAACGGCTAACACACAACTACTGCTCGAGGATAATACAAGTCTAATTGTATTAGCAGTAAGGACTATAAAGTCGTATTTTGGCAATAGGTTTTTTATATTATACGTGCTATATATACAGAAATTTGATTTTTGTAAGTTATTTGATAAGTAATGATTCAACTATTTGTTTTGAACAAAAGTTTACCATTAAGCAAAATAAAAGGTTTATTTTCTCTAGCACAATAAAAGATGGTCTTTTATACCTCAATGAAAAACCCTAATTTAAGTTTAACATTAAGAAGCTTGACTTACCATCTAAGAGGAAAAACTTCTACATGGCATCAACGTCATGGTCACTTTTATCCGAATAAGATCCCAAGACAGATTGTTGAGTCTTTTCGACTTAACAGCTGTCAGTCTGCGATCCTGTTTAGAAAAGTAAAATGACCAAGAAAGTTCCTTTTGAGACAAAAGGTATTAAGCCATGAACTTGCTTGAGTTAGTTCATACGGACATATGATACTATGAATATTCAAGCAAGAGAAAGTTTTGCGTACTTCATCATTCATTTGAATGAATACTCTAGATACAGATATGTTTATTTGATGAGACTTAAGTCTGTAATTTTGAAGAGTTCAAAGAATATAAGACTGAAGTCAAAGAGTCAAATTAGAAAACATATCAAGGCACTTCAATTAGATCTAAGTAGTGATAAGTATCTAAGTTCAGAGTTAAATAGAATTTCTCAAATGAGATTAGATCTCAACTATATATATGAGATACGTCTTAGCAAAGATGTATTGCAGAAAGGAGAAATAGAACTCTGAAAATGATGGTAAGATTCATGAAGAGTCATGCTACCCTACGAAGTTCGTTTTAGGATCTTGCGCTCAAAACGACAAAGCACATTAGACCTAGTTCTATCTAAGTCAGTTCCTAAAATACTCATGGATCTATATCTCGGGTGAAAACCCTGTATCTCTTATCTTCGGATATGAGATAGCCTGGTCCATGTGTTAAGGATGGATCCTGACAAGTTAGAATAAAGAACAAAGGTTTACTTGTTCTAAGGTTATCCTAGAAGAACAAGAGGTGGTATATTTTTTATTTTGAGAAATCATAAAAGATGTTTGTGAATATTTCAAAGATGATTACATAGATAACCACAAAGGGTGGAAGCAAAGTAGTGTTAAAAGAAATTACAGTATTAGATACTGATTCCCATAAACCCGTGATAATTGAAAATGTATTAGATACATGTGATGTACCAAATACAACATGTGATGTAGAGACGTGTACACGAGAGCATCATTGTAGTGGGAGGATTGTCAGGACACCTGACAAGATACCTAAGATTAACCCAAGTGGTTGAATCTAACGTATCTGATCCTGTCACGTGTAATGAAGCTGTGGAAGATGTAGATGCTGACCATTTGGTCAAAAGCCATGGAATCTAAGTTAGAATCTCTGTATTCTAGCAAAGTTTTGAGCTTGTAGAGGCGCCTGAAGGCATTAAACCCATTAGATACATTTGGGATCTACAAGAAAATAAAAGGAGGAATGGACAAAAGTAGAGACTTTAAAGCAAGCTTATGGCAAGGGATTTTACCCAAAAAGAAGAAATCATTTATGAGGTCTTCTTGCCTATAGCAATGTTTAAGTCCATTATCCTCTCCATTTTATCTCATTATCGATGATGAGATTAGATAAATGGATGTAAAGACTATGTTCTTGAACGGGCAACTTCAAGAAGAAGAGATACATGGTACAACCTGAAGGCTTCACAGCCAGAAATCAGGTGCATATAATGCAAGTTTGATAGATCGATTTATGATCTTAAGCAAGCGTCTAGATTATGGAGCATCAGAATTATAAGGCAATTTAGATTCTTTGGATTTGTATAATTGCCTGATGAACCATGAAGTGTACAAAATGACATCATGATAGCGTTGTAACATTTTCACTTTATACGTAGATGATATTCTGCTCTTTGGGAATGATGCAAGAATTCTGTCAGAGGTCAAGATTCGGATGTCAAATCATTTTGACAAGAAAAGACCTAAGTAAGACCGATAATATTCTAAGGATCAGACTTTTGTCATGATAATGAGAATAAGAAAATTGGTTTATTGCAAGAAGCATATATAGATAAGATGCTGGTAAGGTATAATATGGCAAATTCCAAGAAAGGTTTATTACCTTTTAGATATGGAATTTATCTATCTCGGGATCGGTGTCCTGAGACAACTGAAGAGATAGAAGTATGATTAGAGTTCCGCAGCAGAAGCTTTATGTATGTCATATTATGTACAAGGCCAGATGTCTATTATAAATTACGTCTAAGTCAGCAGATGTTAGTGAAACCCTAGAATCTGACACTGGGTAGTATTGAAAGCATATATATTAGAGTATTTGAGAAGGACTTGAGATTATATGCTTGTCTACCACAGTGGTGAGCTCATTTCAATAGAGTACACAGATTCGGATATACAATCTGATTTGTATTCTAGATGTTTGACATCAGAATACGTGTTTACTCTAGAAAGGCAACTGTTAATTGGAGAATGTTAAGCGGACTTGTATTGCCTAGACCGCCATGGAAGTCAAATACATGGTAGCTTGAGAAGCAGCCAGTTAGATGTATTGGATTCATGATTTCCTAGATGTCGGCTTAGAGAAACGTCTAATAGATTCCCTCACTAAAAGTATTGGCGCGAAAGAGTGCAAAACGAGTTTTGACACTCATATGGAAGGAATAAGATTTAGATGTATGGCCAAATTGAATTTAGGGCAAGTGGGAGATTGTTGGGAATGGTGCCCTGAAAATTCAATTTATTGAATTAATTAAACTGAATTTACAGCAAGTTATGAGTATTTCACATAATAATAATTAATGACGTGTAATGGTATTCTTATATGAAATGTGTTTCATAGGAAAAGACTTTGAATACCAAAATCAAGTGTCATTAAAGTTCTAGTCGATAAGATAAGAATATGTTCTTATCAAGACTATAACGTGGTTATATAAGATGATTAGTCTTTCGTCATAGGGAATGGTGATTCCAATTAGAACACGTTGATGATTTTTAATAGGATTGGAAACATCAACTGGACCACTGAGATTATTCATTTTATACTGCTATCTAAAATGAATAAAATCTCAGGAAGCATTGTACTATTAATCCTGATAATATTTCGGCTTTGGGCATGTAGTGTTAGTCATTGTAACATACTCGAAGTGAGGTCTCGGTAACGGGTGGCCAAACTATTTTGTATGCTCGGTGATTACATGAAATGCGCTAAAGAGTTATATTGATCGAGGAATTTGTGGCCTTGCTGGAAGGTAAGAGATATCCTTGAAATAGATTTGTAAAAGTTCGAGTTAAGACTTTGGCCAAAGCACTTCGCGTGATACGTCACCGAAGTTGTATGTTGAATGTGTTTCACATATAGAGAATTTCAACTTAAGGCGAATCAATAAATTTCAAATTAGAGATGAAAAATAAATGATAGTAGTTGCAATTTATTTTTCATGGATATCTACACGGAGGAGTAAAATGCGAAATTATTCTAGATCGAGAAATTCGTGAATAATTTAATTAATTTTAGAGTGCAACAATATTTATTTAGTGGAATTAAATATTGTGAAACGGTAATTAATTATTATCATGGGATGATAATATATTAATCCGTTTGGAGCTAAAATTAATTAGTCCTGCAGGTCCCCCTGCAAGCCCCAATTGAAAACCCGAAGAGAAAATATTAAAAGTAGAAAGAGAAATGAATTTTCAAAGTGTTTGAAAATAAGCCAAGGGATTTATTTTCAGAAAATAAATCAAGTTCCAAAGAGTTGGAAATGCCCGGAATTTTATTTTGCAGAAAATAAAATTTTAAATTTTTTTTTTAAAAAAATAATAATAAATAAAAATTTGCTGATGTGGCACTGACATGTCACGCCACGTCAGCAAGATGGGCCTAAGTGGCGCTGACTGGGTGGTCGCGTGGCACACCACGTGTGCGACACGTGAACGTCCCAGATCGCGCCTCGTCAGCGTAAGCAACGATCCAGATTTGTCTGGACCGGATCGGTCAAACGGGTCACGGGTCGAGTCAACGGATAGGGTCAGTCTGACCCGGACACGTGGCAGAACCAGAATCTGCCACGTGTCGAACCGGTTCGAACCGGACCAGTTTAAGGGCTGCAAACCCTAGCCGAGTGTGCCACACACGCACCACCATCAGGGCGCGCGTGTGGGCGCGTGCGACGTCAGAATGGGAAGCGGCCGGCGGCGTTGGACTCGTGGTGGAGAGACCTTCAACGTAGTGACCTCGGTTTTCGTATCCAAGTTGCAAACGCAAGTGGGGTGTGAAATTACTATTTTGCCCTCGGTTTTTCCCCTATAAATAGGGGTCTTGGCCTTCATTTTTTCATTCACAACTTTGGGAGAGGTTTTGGCATAGCTCTCGGCTTTGAAACCATATCCCTTTTCTCCTAATTAATTTCGATTTATTTTGGAATTAATTTTAATTAGGTGTTTGTACAAAACGCCTAATTTCGGGAGAATAAACCCTGAAAAGGATTTTCTAGTTTAAAGTTTATTTTCTCTAAGTATTTAGAGAAATACTTTTGGAGCCCACACTCCGAGGGTGTCCCTGGGGTTATTGCAGGGAAGCTCTGCCGGTTTCACGAGGAGATCGGGTATCGGATTCTCGAGAGGTGAATTCGGGAGCTGGAAAAATGCCATTAGATAGCCATTTTGCAGTACGGTAATATTTTACAGTTGTTTTATCTTAAGCATGATAAATTATGTGCTCTTAAGTATTAATTGCATGTTAGATATTTATCTGCTTAAGTGATTTAAAATTTATTATCAATTGCATGTATATACTTGAGTAGATCCGGCTAAGTCTTTCGCTATTGTATTAAAATGTTTTAGAAATATTTTAATACTTGTATTATAATACAAATTTTAACATGTGGTCTCAGACCGCTACTGTTCTGGGCCCGTCTCCCAGCAACTGGCACCTGATGTGTCACGCCATGTCAGCAGGTGGGGCCCAGGTGGCGCGACGCGTGTGCGGCTGAGATCGCGACACGTCAGCGCGTGAACGGCCCAGATTGGTTCTAGGTCGGGTCGGTCAACGGGTCGGATAACCCGGTCAAATGGGTCGGAGAATCTGGTTAAAGGGTCGGTTCTCGGATAGGGTCGAACCGGGCCCGGTCCGGGTAGGACCGGCTCCAGACACGTGTCAACGTCTGGAGAGGTCTACGTGCATCAACACCCACCAACACTTGGCTGCCTTCCGGCGGCGCGTGTCGGCGCGTGGTTGGTGGCGTTGGATTCGCGGCGACGAGTTCTTCAACGTGGTGTCATCTGATTGGTCGTCTTGGGACGCGGTTTGTAAAATGACCAAAATACCGTTCAATTTATCCCTAAAATGACCGTTTTGCCCTCATATATTTGCCTATAAATAGGCTGATACCCACCTCATTTCTTCATAACATTTTTGGGATGATTTTGGCTAATTTTTGGCTTAGAAATCGTCCCAGCTTCTCCCAGTTAATTCCGATTTATTTTGGAATTAATTTTAATTAGGTGTTTATATAAAACGCCTAATTTCGGGAGATTAAACCCTGAAAAGGGTTTTCTAGTTAAAATTTTTATTTTCTATAAGTATTTAGAGAAATACTTTCGGAGCCCACACTCCGAGGGTGTCCCTGGGGTTATTGTAGGGAAGCTCTGCCGGTTTCACAAGGAGATCGGGTATCGGATTCACGGGAGGTGAATTCGGGAGCTGGAAAAATGCCGTTAGATAGCCATGTTTGCAGTACGATAATATTTTATAGTTGTTTTATTTTAAGCATGATAAATTATGTGCTCTTAAGTGTTAATTGCATGTTAGATATTTATCTGCTTAAGTGATTTAAAATTTATTATCAATTGCATGTATATACTTGAGTAGATCCGGCTAAGTCTTCCGTTATTGTATTAAAATGTTTTAAAAATATTTTAATACTTGTATTATAATTAAAATTTCAAAATATGGTCTCGTACTGCTACTGTTCTGGGCCCGCCTCCCAGCAACTGGTATCAGAGTCGTGCTCTAGATATATACATGCATTGATATGATGCATGCGATGCATAATTTTAAATCTACTATTGTGCACGTAAATTCTGTCAAAGGAGGCTGGTTTTTAAGAGGGACCGTTGTGACCCCTCCAGTGTTTCCTGGGAATTTACGTGGAATGGTAATTTTCTGGGAATCGATTTCAAAAATCTTCCTGGTTAATTACCGAATCAGTAAACATGATTTAAATTATGAGATAATTTATTTATAACATGTTTACTATATGCCATTCATTTTAAGCATGACAATTATGTGATAATTATACCAGCATGCTTAATTGATTTAATTTATGGCATATTTATTTTGTGTCATTTAAAATTTTAAGCATGATAATTATGTGATAATTATATGAAAGCATGCTTAATTATTTTATTTTATGGCATGATCATGATAATATGAGATATTATGTTATTTAAAATTATGCGTATTTTATTTAATGTGATTAAATAATAATGTTTAATAGAGATTGAACGAGATGCATGATTGAACTAATATTTTTCGGCCTAATTAATAAATTGTTATTAAAGCCTTAAAATATTATTAGGATTATAAATGTGATTTAGCAATCCTAGTGGGAGGATATTAATTAGATTAATCACTTCCAATAATAAGACGCCAAAAGTAATTATCAAAATAATCAAAAGATAATCCACACCCTTTTAAAAATTCAAGTGGGAGCGAGATGAAAAGAGTTGGATTCTCACGGCCTCCATTACCTGTCTATAGTATAGTGGATGTATACAACCGCCTTCGGCGGGTATATATTCGCGGTATACAAGATTAGACTTCTACGGATAGAATAAAATACGGGGAAGTCAGCTCGACCACGCATCCGTGGAGTGTCTTGACCTACTCGTACACACTTGACTAAGTAATGTATTAACCTCCCTTCGGAGCTCTGTTACATTTATTTAGAGGCCAAGGATTGACGTGGTGGATTAACATTGTTTGGTAAGAGTTACCTAGATGACATGTTAATAAAGAATAGTTCCTACTTTTCTAAGCGATTTTCGACCTCGCCTCCGGGGAGTCAACTGCAGTTAGTTAAGTCACCATTGCGTAAATCAAAATGCTTACGTGGATTTCATTTATTGGTTGGATGCAGAAGAAAGTGAAATACAGAATCATAACTTGCATTTATTTATTTATTTCAGTTTTATAATTACGATCTCTCTTAGCCCACTCCAAACTGTATGTCTATAAGGAAATAGGCTAGTAAAGGTTCAACTATGCTGACTAGGAAATGAATCTTGACATCGTGTTGAGACACGAAAGTTTACGTACTCACTGAACCTTATCCGAAAAATTCGGAAACTACAACCAGTCAGGATTAGAAAGAGGCTTATTCTAAATGGATCAAGTGTGATGATCTGGCTAGTCTTATATCCTGACATCTGTCTTAAAAGTTCTCGAGCATCAGACGCATGAGATGTCTACTGATAAGAACATGTTTTTGAAGACAGAATCATACGAATGTACGAGCCAATAAGAAGGTTGTTAGTGATAAAGATGTTTGAAGGACCACCAATTCAGAATCATATTATGAATATGATAACTAATCTGAACGAGATTGAAAGCCTCTGTGCTTAAAGAAACAATCTTAACAGATAGGAGGCGATCCTATACTCTCTGCCTAAGTCGTTTGAACGTTCAAGATTAATTTTAAAAATATTTTGAAAACGTAACCTGAACCAATGAACGACCTCAAAATGGCAGAAAAGGGTGATATAGACTAAGGGAAAAGTTCTCTTAAATCAGACATCAATATCCATGGCCTCAAAAGCCAGTAAGTGGAAGAAATAAAAAGGAAAAGTTCCAGTCTAATGTTCAGAAATAGAAAGTCAAATCCGATAATGGAAAAGTGTTTCTATTTCGGTGGTAACGGGTATTGAAAAAAAGAAATTGTCCAAAATACTTAGTCTGTCTATTTGTTACGCCGTTTAGATAAGATATGAAGATATCTTAGTCGTTGAAAATATGTTTAGTTGAAAATTCACCGGCGACCGGACTCCTGGTATGTGAAGTTGGGATCAACTAACCATATTTGCAAGTTGTTGCCAAGATTCAAACTAACCAGAAAGTTTAAAAAACGACTAACACACAACTACTGCTCGGGGATAATACAAGTCTAATTGTGTTAGCAGTAAGGACTATAAAGTCGTATTTTGGCAATAGGGTTTAATATTACGCGTGCCGTATAAACAGAAATTTAATTTCTGTGACTTATTTGATAACTAATAGTTTAATTGTTTGTTTTGAACAAAAGTTTACCACTAAGCAAAATAAAAGGTTTATTTGCTCTGACACAATAAAAGTTGGTCTTTTATACCTCAATGAAAACCCTAATTCAAGTTTAACATTAAGAAGCTTGACTTACCATCTAAGAGGAAAACCTTCAACGTGGCACCTATCTATTGGTCAATTGAATCTGAATAGGATCCAAAGACTGATCGTTGAGTCCTATTGACTTCAAAACAGTATCAATCTGCGAATCCTATTAAGAAAGTTATAATGACCAAGAAGCCTTTTTTTGAGACAAAGGTATTTAAGCCATGAAGTTGCTTGTGTCAGTTCATACGGATATGTGATCCTGTGAATGTTCAAGCAAGAGAAAGTTTTACGTACTTCTTCATTCATTTGAATGAATACTCTAGATACATATATGTTTATTTGATGAGACTTAAGTTTGTAATTTTGAAGAGTTCAAAGAATATAAGACTAAAGTCAAAGAGTCAAATTAGAAAACATATCAAGGCACTTCGATTAGATCAAAGTAGTGATAAGTATCTAAGTTCAGAGTTAAATAGAACTTCTCAAATGAGATTAGATCTCAACTATATATATGAGATATGTCTTAGCAAAGATGTATTGCAGAAAGGAGAATAGAACTCTGATAATGATGGTAAGATTCATGAAGAGTCATGCTACGCTATGAATTTCGTTTTGGGGTCTTGCACACAAAACGACAAACCTAGTTCTATCTAAGTCAGTTCCTAAAACACTGATGGATCTGTAGCTAGGGTGAAAACCTTGTATCTTTTATCTTCGGATTTAAAGTACCCTGGTCCGCGAGTTAAGGATGGATCCTGACAAGTTAAAATAAAGAACAAAGGTTTACTTGTTCTAAGGTTATCCTAAGAAGGACGAGAGGTGGTATATTTTGTAATTTGAGAAGTCACAAAAGATGTTTGTGAATATTTCAAAGATAGTTACATAGATAACCACAAAGGGTAGAAGCAAAGTAGTGTTAAAAGAAATAACAGTATTAGATACTGATTTCCATAAACTCGTGATAACTGAAAATATATTGGATACATGTGATGTACCAAACACAACATGTGATGTAGAGACGTGTACACGAGAGCATCATTGTAGTGGGAGGATTGTCAGAACACCTGACAAGATACCTAAGATTAACCCAAGAGGTTGAATCTAACGTATCTGATCCTGACACTTGTAATAAGGTTGTGGATGATATGGACGCTGACCGTTTGGTCAAAAGCCATGGAATCAAATTAGAATCTCTGTATTCTAGCAAAGTCTTGAACTTGTAGAGGCGCCTGAAGGCATTAAACCCTATTAGATAAAATTGGGTCCTACAAGACGATAAAAGGAGAAATGGACAAAAGTAGAGACTTTAAAGCAAAGCTTATGGCAACGGATTTTACCCAGAAAGAAGAAACCATTTATGAGATCTTCTCGCCTATAACAGTGCTTAAGTCCATTATCCTCTCTATTTTATCTCATTATCGATTATGAGATTAGATAAATGGATGTAAAGACTATGTTCTTTAACGGGCAACTTCAAGAAAAAGAGATACATGACATAACCTAAAGGCTTCACAGCCAGAAATCAGGTGCATATAATGCAAGCTTAATAAATCGATTTATGATCTTAAGCAAGCGTCTAGATTATGGAGCATCAGAATTATAAGGCAATTTAAATTCTTTGGATTTGTATAATTGCCTGATGAACCATGTGTGTACAAATGATATCAAGATAATGTTGTAATATTTTCATTTTGTACGTAAACAATATTCTGCTCATTGGGAATGGTGCAAGAATTTTGTTAGTGGTCAAGATTCGGACGTCAAATCATTTTGACAAGAAAAGACCTATGTGAGACCAATGTTATTCCGAGGATCAGACTTTTGTTGTGATCATAGGAATAAGGAGATTGGTTTATCACAAGAAGCATATATGGATAAGATTCTGGTAAGGTATAATATGACAAATTCCAAGAAAGGTTCATTACTTTTTAGATATGGAATTTATCTATCTCGGGATCAGTGCCCTGAGACAACTGAAGAGATAGAAGACATGATTAGAGTTTCGCAACGGAAGCTTTATGTATGTCATATTGTGTACAAGGCCAGCTGTTTATTATGAAATAGGTCTAAGTCAGTAGATATAAGTCAAACCATAGAATTTGACACTGGGTAGTAGTGAAAGCATATATTGGAGTACTTGAGAAGGACTTGAGATTATATGCTTATCTACCACAGTGGTGAGCTCATTTTAATAGAGTATACAAATTCGGATATACAATCTGATTTGTATTCTAGATGTTTGACATCAGAATACGTGTTTACTCTAGAAAGAGCAACTGTTAATTGGAGAATGTTAAGCAGACTTGTATTGCTTACACCGCCATGGAAGTCAAATACATGGTAGCTTGAGAAGCAGCCAGTTAGATGTATTAGATTCATGATTTCCTAGTTGTTCGCTCTGAGAAACATCTGATAGATTCCTTCACCAAAGTATTGGCGTAAAAGAGTGCAAAAAGAGTTTTGAGACTCATGTGAAAGGAATAAGACTTAGATGTATAGCCAAATTGAATTTAGGGCAAGTGGGAGATTATTGGGAATAGTGCCCTGAAAATTCAATTTGTTGAATTAATTAAACTGAATTTACAGCGAGTTGTGCGTATTTCAATATTGATAATTAATGACGTGTGGTGGTATTCTTATATGAAATGTGTTTCATAGGAAAAGACTTTGAACACCGAAATCACGTGTCATTAAAGTTCTAGTCGGTAAGATAAGAATATGTTTTTATCAAAACTATAACGTGGTTATATAAGATGGTTAGTCTTTCGTCATAGGGAATGGTGATTCCAATTATAACACGTTGATGATTTGCAATAGGATTGAAAACATCGAACTGGACCACTGAGATGATTCATTTTATACTACTATCTAAAATGAATAAAATCTCAGGAAGCATTATACTCTTAATCCTGATAATATTTCGGCTTTAGGCATGTAGTGTTAGTCACTGTAACATACTCGAAGTGAGGTCTCGGTAACGGGTGACCAAAATACTCTGTATGTTCAGTGATTATATGAAATGAGCTAAAGAGTGATATTGATCTAGGAATCTGTAGCCTTGCTGGAAGGTAAGAGATATCCTTGAAATAGATTTACAAAAGTTCGAATTAAGACTTTGGTCAAAGCACTACGCGTGATACGTCACCGAAGTTGTGTGTTGAATGTGTTTCACATACAGAGAATTTGAACTTAAAGCGAATCAATAAATTTCAAATTAGAAATGAAAAATAAATAATAGTAGTTGCAATTTATTTTTCATGGATATCACACGGAGGAGTAAAATGCAAAATTATTCTAGATCGAGAAATTCGTGAATAATTTAATTAATTTTAGAGTGCAACAATATTTATTTAGTGGAATTAAATATTGTTAAACGGTAATTAATTATTGTCATGAGATGATAATATATTAACCCGTTTGGAGTTAAAATTAATTAGTCCTGCAGGTCCCCCTGCAAGCCCCAATTGAAAACCCGAAGAGAAAATATTAAAAGGAGAAAGAGAAATGAATTTTCAAAGTGTTTGAAAATAGCCAAGGGATTTATTTTAAGAAAATAAATCAAGTTCCAAAGAGTTGGAAATGCCCGAAATTTTATTTTGGAGAAAATAAAATTTTTAAAAAAAAAAAAAAATGCTGACGTGGCAGGTGAAGTGCCACGCCATGTCAGCAGGTAGGGCCCAGGTGGCGCTGATTGGGCGTCTCGTGGCGCGACGCGTGTGCGGCTGAGATCGCGACACGTCATCGAGCGTGAACGGCCCAGATTGGTTCTGGGCCGGGCTGGTCAACGGGTCGGATAACCCGGTCAAACGGGTCGGAGAATCGGGTTAAAGGGTCGGTTCTCGTATAGGGTCGAACCGGGTCCGGTCCGGGTAGGACCAGACCCGAACACGTGTCAACGTCTGGAGAGGTCTACGCGGATCAACACTCGCCAACCACTTTGGGACACGTGTCGGCGCGTGGTTGGTGTCGTTGGATTCGTGGCGACGAGTTCTTCAACGTGGTGTCATCTGATTGGTCGTCTTGGGACGCGGTTTGTAAAATGACCAAAATACCCTTCAATTTATCCTTAAAATGACCGTTTTGCCCTCATATATTTGCCTATAAATAGGCTGATACCCACCTCATTTCTTCATAACATTTTTGGGATGATTTTGGCTAATTTTTGGCTTTGAAATCGTCCCATCTTCTCCTAGTTAATTCCGATTTATTTTGAAATTAATTTGAATTAGGTGTTTATATAAAACGCCTAATTTCGGGAGATTAAACCCTGAAAAGGGTTTTCTAGTTTAAAGTTTTATTTTCTCTAAGTATTTAGAGAAATACTTTCAGAGCCCACACTCCGAGGGTGTCCCTGGGGTTATTGCAGGGAAGCTCTGCCGGTTTGACGAGGAGATCGGGTATCGGATTCACGGGAGGTGAATTCGGGAGCTGGAAAAATGCCGTTAGATAGCCATGTTTGCAGTACGGTAATATTTTACAGTTGTTTTATTTTAAGCATGATAAATTATGTGCTCTTAAGTGTTAATTGCATGTTAGATATTTATCTGCTTAAGTGATTTAAAATTTATTATCAATTGCATGTATATACTTGAGTAGATCCGGCTAAGTCTTCCGCTATTATATTAAAATGTTTTAAAAATATTTTAATACTTGTATTATAATTAAAATTTTAAAATGTGGTCCCGGACTGCTACTGTTCTGGGCCCGCCTCCCAGCAAAGTTATCATATGAGGCCAATAAACGGAGGAACAATTCATGCATGCAAGCTAGAGAGCATTTTAAGGCATATTGGATCATAATTCACAAAATGTATTAACAAAATCCCACTATGATTTCATAATATCCAAGTTAACACATAATATAACATATTAACAAATTATAAAAGTCATGGAAGAAGCTATACACAACATACAAAACAATTAAACGAAGTAAACCATTCATGCATGCATAAAAGTAGCACATAAACGTTCAGGTTGTTATTTCACGTTTATACATTGAATTAATAGCATAAAATTTCATAATCATATCACGATATATCACATATAATCAATTAACCAAGCGTATAATTCATTCAAGTCATATACGGAGTCCGAGGGAGTAGAAGGAAAGCATGAAAATGGATTGAGCAAGCTTTTGGTGAGAGTTGACAGTTTTCGGGGATGCGCAAGCTGCAAAGAGTCGAACATATCTTTAGTTCTAGAAATTGGAATTAGGTTTTTTTTATTGGATATGAAACTAGACACATAGAAATTTCCTAGGATATATGGCTCGTTTTCTAGTTCAAAGTGAGGTGAAAATGGCGTAGTTTTGAAGTTGGACCAATGTAGAATTTTCACGAAGTGGCGACACAATTTTCAAATGATCATATCTCACAAATGAGAAAAGATATTGAGGTGATTCCAATTGGAGGTTATTCTAGACTTCAAAATGTTTCCAATGGTTTAAAAATCAGGTCAATCAGAGTTTGTTTGAGATAGGCGTGGCCTCAACAAAGTTACACTAAAAAACAGTCGCGGCCGCGACGGTAGAACAAAAACTTCTCGGGTAGGTGGTCGCGGCCGCGACCAAAATGGTCACGAAAATGGTCGCGTGCGCTACTTGAAGTCCAGCAACAGCAAAAGTTTTGGAAAAATAGGGGAAACGGGGAAAAGGCTCAAGATTTGGCTTCCAAGCCATACCAACACCAAACCAAGGCAATTAAATCACTCCAAACTATCATATATCATGCATAAAACTCATATTCTTCATTTAGGCCACATTAAAATCAAGAAGCATGCTTTGATCATAGAAATTCATCATAAGCAAACCCATATAATTTCATGGCATTCAATCTTCATATAACCCAAGATCTCATGCAAATCCTCATATATAAATGTCCTAAGCATGCTTCTAACCATGAATAAACAAGAAAGCATAACCTACACATCAAACCCTACTCTAATCATGACATCAAGAATTCATCCAAAATCCCAATTTCTACCTTGAAGGAAAGAAAAGATGGAAGAGATGATGATGATGCTTCTCTTATGAAATTTCCACTTGAAATCAAGCTTGATAGAATGATGAAATCTCCTTCCTTCCTCTTGGTGTATAAACCGTGATTTAGTGTGTGTATATGTGTGAGATTTGATGAAATTGGATGAAATGGAATTGTGTGAGATGAATGAGATATTTACAAAAGTCTTCTACATATATGCATGACTCACCATAATTTGCGTATAAGTCCCTCCACATTCAAATTCATGCAATCAATTAAGTCCATATATTTAAGAAATAGTCAAGTAAGGACACACATGAGCAATTAGGCACATTAGCAATTAATTCGCGTAAATTCTCACGTTAACATTATTTTCATATAAGTTCATGGAAATAGAGTGCATCTAATGTTACAAAATTTATATAATATCACATAATTCATCTAGATCACGTAATGACAATTAATTCACAAAATTAGTCCACTTAGCATATGAATCACATAAAAGTCACATAATAACAACTAGTTCACAGAATTATTAAATTAAATAAACACTTAACACTCGGTCTAAACCCACTCGTGACATCATACCTGCCCTGCAGAGAAATTGGGGCATTACATATGCGTCCCCTTTCCGCAAATCAAACACTGGCCCAACCTCTTTCGACAATTGTTGTAAGAATGAGTAGGTCCTCCGCAATATAGGCATGGTGGCATGTCCTGTCGTGGTCTAGATGGAACCGGTAGCGCAGGAGATGCTTGTGGTGTCGGTGTTGTAGCTCGAAGCTTCTTATTCTGGCCCTTAAATTGCTGAGGAGCATAAGTAATAGACCTCTTTCCACTTCCCGAGCTAAATCCTTGTCCCATTTGTGGCCTAGGGACTAAATCTTTCTTTTTGTCTTCCTCTTCTTGCACTAATGCCCTTTGCACCGTATCAGCGAAAGACTCAAAGTTGTGACTGGTATGCCCGTGTCGTAGGTCTTGTCTCAATCCAGCTATAAACTTCCTTGCTTTCCTCTTTTCATCCCGGGTGACGTGAGGTGCATACTTTCCAAGCCGATTGAAGATTGCGAGATACTGAGCCACTGTTCGGTTCCCTTGTTTCAAATCCATGAATTCTTGTTCCTTCCTCTCCCGAACAACTTCCGGTACAAAGTCTTTCCGGAACTCCCTTGTGAAGACTTCCCAAGTTATAGGTTCTTCTTCCATTTCAAGCTTTTCCCGAGTTCTCTCCCACCAATCATATACTCGCCATCGAGTTGGAAGATCTCAAATTGGGCCTTCTCTTGTGAGGTGAATTGCCGGACATTGTAAATCCTCTCAATTCGAGTAAGCCAACCCTCTGATATGGAATCATCAATAGAACCAGAGAATCTCGGTGGATTATAGCTCAAGAATAATCCGTGGGGATCCCGTTGGATAGGAGGAGGTGGGGCTTGTTGTTCAATCGGCGATTGTTGAGGAGGTGGAGCCTGAGCTCTCCGTTATTCCACATAATTATACACCACATCCATAAAATGCTCCATATTCATAGGTGGTGGTTGCGGGTTAGGAGAACGATCCCGGCAATGATGATGACCTGGAGATCTCTCTCTATCTCTTCGTGGAGGCATTCTATAAAGAAAACACTAAAATGCATGCTAACTTTAGCCCATGCATGATATTGCAATTATTTCAACCAATAATCAAGAATCAAGACATAAATTCACATAAAAGATGCAGTGGGACACGTTGACAAGTAGTTCCTAATGTCGTGCGACCTAGACTGACTCGACACGACGCGAGAGCTCGGGTTTTGCCACCCTAGGCTCTGATACCACTTAGGAATGTAAGGCCCGAGAGCAAGACGTCATGTCCCTCGCACCAAGAGGCCGACCCGCATATGAAATGGATTTCCATACACGTGCTAAATCGTGGTGAACGGGGACACAACATACACACTAAGCTAGGCGGGACTAACCCTTAACCATTCATCAAATACAACTCAACATAGCAAGCATTACAAGCGGAAGCATAACATATTATATTTACAAGAGATATCAATGTACGGCCCCCACACGGCCTCATATCATTCATATACGCTCCATAATACATATAATATCCAAAAGTGAAGAAGGCATGAGTGTATACATAAAGAAACGCTAGACACTAGTGCAAGACTCTCTCTTAGACTTGTATTCCCGCCTAGCATTCCCACCTGCAAAAGAGACACTAAAACAACTCCGAGTTCAATCTTAGACAGACTGGTTGGTATAGAATAAGCATATTACAATGATAGGGTGGAATCGAAACACATACATGCAAGTTATAATTCCGAATGCGGTGTTAAAAAATTTCCCCAAGTGGGACAAATTAAGAAAGACAACGAATGGAATTATAATAATCAAATTTCATTCTTTAGGTTATACATGAGCCGGCGAGTGGCTAAGTCTCCAACCTGCACCTTATGTATCCTTAATCATTTGTGATCACACACATATCCTCTATTGTGCTCATTCATTGACTGTTCGTTCAATCATTTATTTACTCCTTTTTCGTCCGGGTAGTAGACGGGTTTGCAAGGCCCGACCACCCATTCATTATGGCTAGTGGGGTACATGAATCCCCAAAAGCCCGGTTCCCATCCTTCACCAATCTCCTAGTGAAGTCTGATATCACCGTAGTTTGGTGGAACTAGTAGAAGAGGATCACCGTCAGCCCAAGCTTCCCCGGATCACCAAGTACACTAAGTTCCAGGGTCCCTATTTGTTGTGCTCAATCAATTCTCGCCAAAACATTTGGTAGGGTTCATAAAATAAAGGTTTTACGTTTAAAAACATTGACTCTTGAAAGACTCGATATAATTATAGGTATACTTTTGGCCGAAATCTTGCGCGTTAGGTATATCGGGTCATTAGTTTAGCTAATAGAAGAAAAACCCACCTGGTTTAACAAATGAACGGAATAAAGGCCTCACTGCCTGGCCTCATCCCCCACCTGACCAAGATTTGTGCAATAAAAGTAGTGTGAGACTCAAATGACCATATTTGACGCTCGGCAATGTAATAAACATGCTATAAGATGCTTATAAACCAATAACATGTGATGAAGGTGATCATGAATACAATTAGGTTCACATAATCACATAAATGATCCATTTAATCAATATATGGCGGAACCATATTCGTTCATAATGAAATCACAATCTCTTCAATAAAAGTAACATGAAGAATAATCTAACGAATTATACATTCAAGTATCTAGGCAATTCATAATCAAGTGTTCACATATTATCAATCAATTAAATTACACATTAAGTACGTATTAAGGTCCAAACGAAACATAAACGAAAGTATTGGAAATTACATAAACATCCCCTGATCATCTCCATTCTGCATGGGTAACGGGGGTTACCAATTCCCAGGCCAAAAGAGGTAACGGGCGTTAAGAGGGGCAGTGGCATTCTCTAGCATGGGTAAAGGGAGTTAACACTTTGGAGGTAAAAAGGGTAACGAGGCGTTAATGGGTACAGGCGTTCAAATTTTAGGAGGGGAGGGGGGTGTAACGGGCGTTACCTCCCCTAGTTCAAAAACGGTTAACATGTGTTAACACGCCCAGACAAGGTTCCCCTGTTTTCTCTTCTTCTTCCTCGCAGCAACCACACACAAACACACACACCCCTGTTTCGAGCTCCATGATCAACACCCAACATCCAACCATAGAAAAGGGCTTGAAATCATCACAATATCATAGGAAAAACATGTATATTAATCTCCCACATAAAAATTCATGCATAATCCTTGAAATTATCCAATATGGTTTCATGTTTCATGCATGGAGCTTGGAGCTCCATTAATGGAACATTAAACTTCAACCAACTCAAACCTAATTCATGCTTATAGGAAGTGTAACGAAGTCATAAGGATCATTTTCATGCAATAAAACTTGACATAATTCATCAAGATCCATGTACCAAGAATCAAACCCCAATTTATGCTACTCATACCCTTGTTCAAAACCTATGGATCTCCAACTCATGCTTCATCTCTCATGGATGAAAAGATACAAGAGAACATGAAGAAAACAAATCTTAACTCACCTTGGAAGATGATGGAGAGATGGTTGATCTTGAGCTCAAGGTTTTGGTTGATCAAGAATGAAGGTTCTTGGAGTTTCTTTTCTTGTCTTTCTTGGAGCTGAATTGATCAAGGGAAAATGGAAGGGGAAGGAAGCAAATTCTGATATTTTGAGTAGTATACGGGTAGGATACGGGTCGCTCCAGGTCCAGAATTAATAAAAACGGATAAATTCAAGTCATAAGGATCGTATAGGTTAAAATGTGCTTTGTCGAGAATTCAAACGAGATCGAAAAGGTGTGAAGTCAAGTTCATCGATTAGGAATCGTCGAACCAAGTTCAACATCGAAGACGGATTTCGAGGTCCGGAGCTTAAGATATTAAGAAAACCGTTCAGGGTTGCCTATTATTCAAATAGGTCCCTAAACTTTCAAAAAGTGGCAATTAAGCCCAAACTCAATTTCCAATTGAGTCCAAAACATTCAAATAACTTGGAATTAAGTCCTCGGAATATAAAAATCACATAATCTCATGCAATTAACACCAAATTCATGAAATTTACAATCATACGAGTCCGTTCATATATTTATAATTCAAATATAACATCAAACAAAATTTAGAGAAATTATTTCATGTTATAACAATTCAAATATATAAATGGAATCTAAATCAAATAAGGAATGAAATAACGCACATAACACTTACCTGTTCGTACGAAAATGCGGGACGTTACACTCACACATTCACAATATCTATATAATTATATATAATTATATGTGACCTATACATTTATGTATATTATATACATAATATCTACCTTTTTACTTTATGCATATAATCTATGTATCTATATATACATTGCAAATATTACATAATATCATATAATTATATCATATATACTCACTCACACAAGAACACACACACTAAATCTCTAACACACATACACGACTCTTGCTTTCATTTTCTTCATAGACACACACATATTTTGATCCAAGCAAGAAGAAGAAGAAATCAAGGAATCATCATCATCTTCATCACATCATCATCTCCATTTCATTCTTCCTTTTTCTTTCAAGGTCGGTATTATATATATATATATATGTGTGTATGTGTGTGTGTGTGTGTATATATTGGAGGGTTTGATAGAAATCTTAGAATTTGGACTTAGATTCTTGTTGCTAAGCATGATTTTATATTCAAACACATGTGAATCCTTGAATTCAAACTTGTTCCCTTAGTGGTTGGATGATATATGAATATATGTATTCTTGGTGGGTTTATATGATTGTTTTGATTGATCTAAATGCTGAAACATGTACTATATGTGGTGTAATTGAGGTATACAATGTGTTTAAGTGTTAGAACATGATTCATGCCATTTTATTTGTTGCTTTGTGGTGTTTTGAGTGTTTCCCGAGCCCCTCCCCTATTTTTGCCCTGTTTTCGTGCCCAGGGGTGTCCCAAACGGGCGTTTGGGGTCCCAGTTGACTATGGAAACGGCTGTTTGTGAAGCTACTGACTTGCTCTTCAGCGAGGCTCGAAACGGCCGTTCTGGCTTCCAGTTCAAACTAAAAACGGCCATTTCGAGTGGTTTGGCCGTTCCCGTAAAGGTCCAAACGGTCGTTTAGAAACCCTTTTGAAAATTGAAACGGCCGTTCTGGATGCTTCTGTCCCGTTTTCGTGTTTTGCTCATTTTACGTGTTTTTTTCGTGCTTTCAATTTTATACCCCTTTTTTAACTCTTCTAAGTGATTTAAGTTCATTGCATGCTATATTTGCATGTATGCATGAGTGATTAATTGAACTCCAAATTTTCGAATTATACTTTACATTCGTTATCCAATACGTGAACATTTTGATAGCATATTATCATCAAAATTTAGTTTCTTAGCATCTCATAAGCATGTCGTTCATCGCTTAATTGGTTCATAAGTCTTGAGTCTCACGTACACTTGTATTTATTGCACAGAGTTCGAGCCCGTGGTTCAGGAGCAACGTCCTTAGGCTTCTCACTTCTTCTCTTTTGTCAAGGTGAGGTTTTATTTCTAGTTAATTAGAACCCCTAATATCTCGTGTGACATGTAGCACCCGGAACGCCAGGCACCACATCCCCCGCACTATAGCTCCAATCCACATATGAAATGGACAATCCATACATGAATCAAAGCTATAGCGAACGGGAGACAATAAAATGACTCAAGGCTAGGCGGGTACCCTCAATTTAAAACCAACCAACAATCAAGTCAGAGTATTAAAAAGCGGAAGCAATAACATTCATTCGATATGTATAGGTACCATATTTATTTATTTACTTATAGATACCAACATTTACACTATCAATACATTATCATCTCCCAACAATATAGATAACAAGGCGGTATACAAAATATCCCAAATAGCTATACATAACAAAATGTGGGAATGAAGTGTGCTAGACCCAAATTTAAAGACCACATGACTCTAAATTCCCGCCTAGCACGCCCTGCAAAATACTGAAAAGTTGAGGTGTCAGTCCAACACAGACTGAGCGAGGGGTATAAATAAATATAAGCGCACATACATGCAAGTCATAACCTCGGGTAATAATTTTGGAAAACAATACAATCTAATAGGTTAAAAGAGATACTATCGCCCGAGATTACAACTATTCCAATTTCACTTCAATCAATTCAATACAATCAATTTGTGGCCCGGCGAGTGGGGCAATTCTCCAACCTTACACCGACTGTGTACAATCAATCAATCAATTATTAGGTGATTAGGTGATCAAGCAATTCATTAATGTGCACAATTAGCAGTTTCAATAACGCCTTCTTCCTCCGGGTGATGGTGGGATTGCAAGGCCCCACCATCCAATCAATCTGGGCAGAAGGTACATGAATCCCTAAGCCCGGAACTCCTTCCTCCCCTAATCTCCTAGGGGGTTCAGGGTTCATCCCAGTTTGGTGAGGATAGCTCTCGAGTTACCCGTCAGCCCGTGCTTTCCCGGTTGGCTCGAGTCACTACCCTCGGGCCCACAGTGCAATACAATACTCGCCAAATTAATCCATCAATCAATCAATTTCTTTTCAATAGTTCAGTAAAACATTTGAAAACCAATTCATTTGAAAACTATAAGTATATAAATAGGTTTTGGCTTAAAACTTCACATAGGGTTGTATGGGTCCTATGTATCTAAAATTAAACCTCACCTGAACGACCCAAAATAATACAAGGAAACAGCTCACGGGGCCTGCTCCTCGTCACCAGGAAGCTGGTCTGTGCAAGAAAGACAATTGTCCGTGAAACACGACTCAAAATGTACCAAATATGACGAACGGCGGAAATGCAACGAGACGACGACAAAAATACAATGTACCATAAAAATATTGCGTTTCAACATGTAATCAGTCATATAATAGCAATTAGGGGTCAAAGAAGCCGTCGGATCGAGGTGCGAAAATTGCAATTTTATGCAGTGAATTTTGCACACATTCTGGACTATGGGAACGGCCGTTCCGGCTTCCCTTTGAAAATGGGAAGGGCCGTTCCCATGGCCTGAAGAAAACGCGCCAGCGTTTTTAAAATATAAAATGCGTTTTGGCTGGGAAGGGCCGTTCCGGCTCACAGGCCAAAGTGGGAACGGCCGTTCCCAGTCTCGCTGGCCTAAAGTCTCAGCATCATGGGAACGGCCGTTCCAGTTTTAAACTGGGGTTGGGAATGGCCGTTCCCAAAATACGTGAGCTGCTGTAAATGCAGAACAGAACAGAGCAACACGAAGCAACAACCAAAAATCACCAAAAATGAATCAAACTCAAGATGTAATGCACAGTTTTGATGCAATAGACATGCTAACATGCATATGGATCAACAATAACTCATAAAAACATATAATCCCATGTTAGATCATCAATATTCAATCATTTGAAACCCATATCAACACTCATGCTCCAAGTCCATAAATCACAAGTTGTATGCATCAATCTTAAGCTTAAAGCTCACTTACATATTTATAACAACAAATACACAATCTAACCAATGTATAACAAAGCCCTAGATATACCACTTTTACAAGAAAATCATGAAATCTCCTTAATTACCTCAAATGGAAGAAATGAGAGACAAGATGAAGAAGTGATGATGATGATGCTCCAAATATCACAAAACCCACACAAATTGATGCTTGAATGGATGAAATCTCCCACCTCTCTTGGTAGGGTTGTGTCTCGGTGAGCAAGGAAGCAAGAACAAGGGATGAAATGTTGTGTATGAAGAATGAAGACAAGGTACGTGATGTGCTGCTAATGAAGGGGAAAAGATGCCCAATTTACAATTAAATCCTTTCACTTATTAAGTTATGCAATCAAGTCCAATCTCATAATTAAATGATCAAACGAGTCCAATGCAATTAGATCCCTAGTTCATGAAAATGAGCAATGAAGGCCATAAAGGAAATAAATCACATTCGGGAAAATAATTCACGTAGCAATCACGTTCAATAAATCCGAAAAATATGATATGATATGAATTTTCAATAAAATATCAAGAATATAATTTTATAAAATTATGTCATGATAGGAAAATGAATTAAATGGTCAATAAATAATTAAATTACAACTCTCAAACGCACACGTGTCGATCATACCTGAATTGCCGAAAGCTGGGGCGTTACAATCCTCCCTCCTTATAAGAATCCGGTCCCCAGATTCACTGATCGGAAGGGAACAACTCTGGATGGAACCGTCTCATTTTGTCTTCGGTCTCCCACGTGGCTTCTTCGGTCTTATCACTTCTCCAAAGAACCTTAACCATGGGGATCCTCCGGTTTCTTAATTCCTGAAACTTCTTATCCAAAATCTTGACCGGTTTCTGAACAAAGGTAAGACTCGGTTCCAATTCCACTTCTTCAACAGGAATGATCTCGGTTTCATCGGGGTAGTATTTCCTCAGCTGAGACACGTGAAATACGTTATGAATCCCCGTGAGGCTCGGTGGTAGGTCCAATCTGTAAGCAACTTCTCCAATTCTCTCCAGAATCTCATAAGGACCTAAATAACGAGGTTTAAGTTTACCTCCTTTCCCAATCCGAGCAAATCCTTTACGTGGAGACGCCTTCAAGAATACCCGGTCTCCAACCTCAAACTCGAGATCCCTTCTGCGACGATCGGCGTAGCTCTTCTGTCTGTCCTGAGCTGATTTCATCCGTTGTTTTATTAATTGGACTTTCTCAATCATAGCTTCGACGGCCTTGGAAGGTTTCTCCAATTTCTCACCTTTCTTAACACCTTCCTGCTTAGTCCATTTCCACTCTTCCAAGTCAAAGAATAACGGAGAACGACACTTCCGTCCATAAAGTAGCTCATACGGTGCCATTCCAATCGAAGCCTGAAAACTGTTGTTGTACGCAAACTCAATCAAAGGTAGCTGATCATGCCAGGAAGACTGAAAATCCAAAGAACAAGCTCTAAGTAAATCCTCGAGATACCTTATTAATCTCTCGGACAGACCATCCGTCTGAGGATGAAAAGCTGTACTAAACTGGAGCTTCGTACCCAAAACCTCTTGCAATTCACGCCACAACCTCGAAGTGAACCGTGGATCTCTGTCAGAAACTATACTAATCGGAATCCCGTGAAGCCTAACAATCTCCCGGTTATAAAGCTCGGCTAGCTTGCGAATCTTATACGACATCCGAACCGGCAGAAAATGTGCAGACTTCGTCAAACGATCCACAATCACCCAAATCCCATCAAATCCACCTTTCACCTTAGGTAATCCGGACACGAAATCCATCGTCACCTGTTCCCACTTCCACTCAGGAATAGGTAACGGCTGAAGAAGACCTCCTGGTTTCTGATGCTCGGCTTTCACTTTCTGACAAGTGAGACAATGCTTCACAAACTCGGCCACATCTTTCTTCAATCCACGCCACCAATAATATTGCCTTAAATCCTTATACATCTTGTTTCCTCCGGGGTGAATAGAATAAGTCGATCTGTGAGCTTCCTCGAGCAATACCCGTTTCAACTCTTCGGGTACAACCACTCGGTTCTTGAAACGAAGAAGACCGGTTTCATCGAACCCGAATGGACACTCTGGATCAGCTCTTGCCTTAGCTACCAATCTCTGAACTTCCAAATCTGTACTCTGAGCCTCAAACAACCTGTGCTTCAACTCTGGCTGAACCGAAATATTAGAAACTCGAGCCTTTAAAACAATTGGCTCGATTCCACTACTTTCACCAACTTCCAAGCTCGACACACTAGCCTTCCTACTAAGTGCATCGGCGACCACGTTGGCTTTGCCGGGATGGTACTTAATTGTGCAATCATAATCTTCCAACCTTTCCATCCAACGCCGTTGCCTCATATTCAAATCCTTCTGAGTGAATAAATACTGGAGGCTTTTGTGGTCAGTGAAAATCTCGAAGGACACCCCGTACAAATAATGTCTCCACTTTCCAAGTGCAAAGACTACTGCAGCAAGCTCAAGATCATGTGTTGGATAATTCTTTTCATGCTCTTTCAACTTCCGGGATGCATAAGCGATTACCTTACCCTTCTGAGTCAACACACATCCCAAGCCTTCCTTGGAAGCATCCGTATAAACAGCATATCCTTCAGAACCTTCCGGAAGGGCTAACACTGGAGCAGACACTAACTTTTCCTTCAAGAAAGTGAAACTCTTCTCACAATCTTCATTCCAATCGAATTTCACATTCTTCTTCGTCAACCGGGTTAAAGGAGCTGCTAACTTGGAGAAATCCTTAACAAATCTCCGGTAATAACCTGCCAAACCCAAGAAACTCCTAATCTCAGAGGCATTCCTAGGTTTCTCCCACTTCAAAACTGACTCAATCTTGGAAGGATCGACTTCCAAACCGTTGCCCGAAATCACGTGACCCAAGAATGACACCCTGTCAATCCAGAACTCACACTTGCTGAACTTGGCAAACAACTGATGTTCCTTCAAAGTCCTTAATACCAACTGAAGGTGTCTTGCATGCTCCTCGGCAGACTTCGAGAAAACCAGGATATCATCAATAAAAATGACCACGAACTTATCCAGAAAAGGCCTGAAAATCCTGTGCATCATATCCATAAAAGCTGCTGGGGCATTAGTCAAACCAAATGGCATCACAACAAACTCATAATGCCCGTACCGAGTGTTAAATCCTGTCTTAGAAATATCCCCTGCTCGGATACGCAGCTGGTAGTAACCTTGTCTCAAATCCAATTTCGAATAGACTTTCGATCCTTGAAGTATGTCAAACAACTCCTCGATATGTGGAAGAGGATACTTGTTCTTGATCGTCATCCGGTTCAACTCCCTATAGTCTATGCACATTCTCAAGGTTCCGTCCTTCTTCTTTACAAACAAAACCGGTGCACCCCAAGGAGAAGAACTCGGTCTAATGTACCCAATCTCCAACAACGCATCAAGTTGAGTCTTCAACTCTTTCAACTCGGCCGGAGCCATACGATACGGAGTCTTGGAGTATGGCTCTGCATTAGGGTACAAATCAATCACAAACTCAATTTCCCGTTCTGGAGGTAAAGAATCCAATTCCTCAGGAAAAACCTCGGGAAATTCCTTCACTACTTCTGTTTCTTCCAGCTTACTCTGATCCTTAGGTTTGTTGAGAATATAAGCAATGAAACCCGTGGCTCCCTCTCGAACCAACTTATGAGCTTCAGAAAAAGAAAGTAGCGGTACAGTCTTGGAACTCCAACCCACTACTAAATCTGATCCCAACTGAACCTTCTTCGCTCTACAATCAACTGTGGCAGAATGTCTGTACAACCAATCTATGCCCGAAATAGATCCATAGCAAGTCATTGGCAGCTCAATGAAGTCTGACAAGAAAACTCGACCCTCGATGCTCACCGGAACCTCTCTAAACACCCGATCAGATTCTAAACTACCACCAAAAGGAGTACTAACCACATAACATGCAGAAGAACGAGTAACAGGCAAAGGCAAAGAAACAGATATAGCACTCGAAAGAAAGGAGTGAGTAGCTCCTGGATCAAACAAGGTATGAATGTTCGTGTCATGTATGCAAATGGTACCTTCAACTACCGCGGCTGGATCAACATCAGCATCCTGCTGCTCACCCTCCAAAGCATAAGCCCGAGCCCTAATCAGTGGTCTCGGTGCCCCCGGTGGTGGTATCCTGCGATCCGGACAGCCATCTACCATGTGCTCATCGCTCCCACAAAGTAGGCATAAACCCAAACGCCTCCTGCAGTTATCATAGACGTGTGTCCTCTGTCCACAGAAGGTACAATAAGGTCTCTCGGGTGGTGGTGGCAAAGCTGGAGCAACTGGAGCAACTGGAGCTCTAATCACTGGTCCTGCAGGTCGGGGCTTCTTCCCTGGGCCCTGTGGAGCTGGTGGTGGAGAAGAATAAACCATCGGCCTCTTGCCTGAAGCAGAACCCGAGCCAGAACCCTTATACCCTGATCCGGCACCTCTGAAACCCGATCCAGAACCCCTGAATCCCGATCCTGACCCTGAGCCCGATCCTGAACCTGAACGGTAGGTAGATCGCCTCGCATTCACTGAATCCTCAACCAATAGAGCCTTCTTGGTAGCCTTCACCCAGGTGCTCGTGTTGACCGCCTCAATAGCTACCTGAATATCCGGTCTAAGGCCCTGAACAAACTGCATCGCCTTATGGAAATCATCACTCGCTATATTAGGAGCATAGCGGGACAATCTCTCAAACTCAGCGATGTACTCTGAGACCGACCTGTTTCCCTGCTTCAACTCTGTAAATTCCTTCAATCTCCTAGTGCGAGAAGATGGAGGAATGAACTTGTTTTGGAACTCTCTAACAAACACTTCCCAGTTCACTTCCTCGCCTGCAGCATCTAACACAATCCGGGCACTCTCCCACCAAGAGTAGGCCTCACCCTGAATCAAAGAAATGGTACAACGGGCCTTCTCCCTGGACTCACACGGGATAAGCTCCCATATCCTCTCAATCTCTTTCAGCCACTGCTCGGCCTGTATATCATTCCCTTTATAAAACTTAGGAGGATGCTGGTCCTGGAACTCCCTGAAAACAGCTGAAATCTGGCCTCCAGGCTGTGGTGGTGCAACTGGTGGTGGTGGTGGAACATAATCCCGAACTCTCTGATCAATAAGACCCACCACTGCGTTCATGAAGTCCGGTGGCTGAGCCTGAGGAGGTGGAGGAGGAGGTGGTGATCTCTCCCGGCGATGATGACGATGATGTCGATGTCTAGGAGAACGATCACGATGATGTCTATCGTGAGCCATCCTGAAATCAAGTCACTATTGTGCATGTTCGATTAGTAATGCCAATGTGTGCAAATAAGTCAAGATTGCACATAAATTCAAAACTCAACAAGTCACCCCCAAATTCAAGCAGATTCAAAGAGTTCAAAGAGGTTCAAGTATCAAATAACGATGCAAGACTCTCAATTTGACAATTAGTTCCTATGCCGTGCGACCTAGACTCACAAGACACGACACTAGAGACCCGGTTTTGCAACCGAGCTCTGATACCACCGTAGGATGTAGCACCCGGAACGCCAGGCACCACATCCCCCGCACTATAGCTCCAATCCACATATGAAATGGACAATCCATACATGAATCAAAGCTATAGCGAACGGGAGACAATAAAATGACTCAAGGCTAGGCGGGTACCCTCAATTTAAAACCAACCAACAATCAAGTCAGAGTATTAAAAAGCGGAAGCAATAACATTCATTCGATATGTATAGGTACCATATTTATTTATTTACTTATAGATACCAACATTTACACTATCAATACATTATCATCTCCCAACAATATAGATAACAAGGCGGTATACAAAATATCCCAAATAGCTATACATAACAAAATGTGGGAATGAAGTGTGCTAGACCCAAATTTAAAGACCACATGACTCTAAATTCCCGCCTAGCACGCCCTGCAAAACACTGAAAAGTTGAGGTGTCAGTCCAACACAGACTGAGCGAGGGGTATAAATAAATATAAGCGCACATACATGCAAGTCATAACCTCGGGTAATAATTTTGGAAAACAATACAATCTAATAGGTTAAAAGAGATACTATCGCCCGAGATTACAACTATTCTAATTTCACTTCAATCAATTCAATACAATCAATTTGTGGCCCGGCGAGTGGGGCAATTCTCCAACCTTACACCGACTGTGTACAATCAATCAATCAATTATTAGGTGATTAGGTGATCAAGCAATTCATTAATGTGCACAATTAGCAGTTTCAATAACGCCTTCTTCCTCCGGGTGATGGTGGGATTGCAAGGCCCCACCATCCAATCAATCTGGGCAGAAGGTACATGAATCCCTAAGCCCGGAACTCCTTCCTCCCCTAATCTCCTAGGGGGTTCAGGGTTCATCCCAGTTTGGTGAGGATAGCTCTCGAGTTACCCGTCAGCCCGTGTTTTCCCGGTTGGCTCGAGTCACTACCCTCGGGCCCACAGTGCAATACAATACTCGCCAAATCAATCCATCAATCAATCAATTTCTTTTCAATAGTTCAGTAAAACATTTGAAAACCAATTCATTTGAAAACTATAAGTATATAAATAGGTTTTGGCTTAAAACTTCACATAGGGTTGTACGGGTCCTATGTATCTAAAATTAAACCTCACCTGAACGACCCAAAATAATCCAAGGAAACAGCTCACGGGGCCTGCTCCTCGTCACCAGGAAGCTGGTCTGTGCAAGAAAGACAATTGTCCGTGAAACACGACTCAAAATGTACCAAATATGACGAACGGCGGAAATGCAACGAGACGACGACAAAAATACAATGTACCATAAAAATATTGCGTTTCAACATGTAATCAGTCATATAATAGCAATTAGGGGTCAAAGAAGCCGTCGGATCGAGGTGCGAAAATTGCAATTTTATGCAGTGAATTTTGCACACATTCTGGACTATGGGAACGGCCGTTCCGGCTTCCCTTTGAAAATGGGAAGGGCCGTTCCCATGGCCTGAAGAAAACGCGCCAGCGTTTTTAAAATATAAAATGCGTTTTGGCTGGGAAGGGCCGTTCCGGATCACAGGCCAAAGTGGGAACGGCCGTTCCCAGTCTCGCTGGCCTAAAGTCTCAGCATCATGGGAACGACCGTTCCAGTTTTAAACTGGGGTTGGGAATGGCCGTTCCCAAAATACGTGAGCTGCTGTAAATGCAGAACAGAACAGAGCAACACGAAGCAACAACCAAAAATCACCAAAAATGAATCAAACTCAAGATGTAATGCACATTTTTGATGCAATAGACATGCTAACATGCATATGGATCAACAATAACTCATAAAAACATATAATCCCATGTTAGATCATCAATATTCAATCATTTGAAACCCATATCAACACTCATGCTCCAAGTCCATAAATCACAAGTTGTATGCATCAATCTTAAGCTTAAAGCTCACTTACATATTTATAACAACAAATACACAATCTAACCAATGTATAACAAAGCCCTAGATATACCACGTTTACAAGAAAATCATGAAATCTCCTTAATTACCTCAAATGGAAGAAATGAGAGACAAGATGAAGAAGTGATGATGATGATGCTCCAAATATCACAAAACCCACACAAATTGATGCTTGAATGGATGAAATCTCCCACCTCTCTTGGTAGGGTTGTGTCTCGGTGAGCAAGGAAGCAAGAACAAGGGATGAAATGTTGTGTATGAAGAATGAAGACAAGGTACGTGATGTGCTGCTAATGAAGGGGAAAAGATGCCCAATTTGCAATTAAATCCTTTCACTTATTAAGTTATGCAATCAAGTCCAATCTCATAATTAAATGATCAAACGAGTCCAATGCAATTAGATCCCTAGTTCATGAAAATGAGCAATGAAGGCCATAAAGGAAATAAATCACATTCGGGAAAATAATTCACGTAGCAATCACGTTCAATAAATCCGAAAAATATGATATGATATGAATTTTCAATAAAATATCAAGAATATAATTTTATAAAATTATGTCATGATAGGAAAATGAATTAAATGGTCAATAAATAATTAAATTACAACTCTCAAACGCACACGTGTCAATCATACCTGAATTGCCGAAAGCTGGGGCGTTACATGACAAGTTTGGCCAAAATGTATTACCTATACTTATATTTCGGAAAATGAATTAATGAGCAAATGTTTTCAAACGCTTTTATGAAAATGTTTTGGCGAGAATTATGAACATGTTATTGGGCCCCGGGGAAATGTGTGAATGGAAACCGGTACGGCATCGGGCCGTCAGATAAGTCATTGCATATAGTACCCTTTGAGAATATCCTCGCACGACTTAGGTGGTAGGGAGTCAGGATATTCTTGAGCTGGTGGTTAATCCATCGAAGGAGCGGGTAGGAGTCATGGTCCCCCGTCTCGATATTGTCTCATAAGGTAGCTTAGGCCTTGCAAACCTTTCCACCACCCCGGGGAAGAAGGATGGAAATTGTGATTATTTTCATGATTACGATTATGATTATGTTATGATTATGATTATGTTATGCATGAACGCTTAATCAAGTTTTATGCACACACTATGGGAGTAAGGTTGGAGAATTGCCCACTCGCCGGGCCACATAATGATTATGTATTTTCAAGTAATGAATTGACATCCGTATTTCCGAGCGATGCACTCTCTAAACTACCCACTAAGGTTATTCCAAAACATTACTTGGAGTTATGGATTGCATGTGTGTGTGATATATTTATTATGCCCCTCACTCAGTCTTTCGATTGACCCCCATCTTGTTTTAGTCTTTTGCAGGTTTGCTAGGCAGGAAATAAGGTGTTCTAGGAGTCTTTATTTCGGTTCTAGCATATTCCATGTTCATTATCTCATACTTTACTACTTTTGAATATGTATAATTCTATTTTGGAGAATACTTGTAATTATTTTGGTAGTTGTGTAGGCCTGTGGTTGTATCACTTATACTGTATGCTCTTGATGGAGTTTGATTTATGTTAATGTTTTAAATTGCTTCCGCTTTTACTCATTGCATCGTCTTGTAACTTGTTTTGAGGGTTAGCCCCGCTTAGCTAGGTTGAGTTATTTTGTCTTGTCACCCGCTCGCCACGTGTTTGATTCATGTATGGGTTTCCATTTCATGCGTTGATTGGACTCATGGTGCGGGGGATGTGGCGCCTATCGATGCGGGTGCTACAATCTCGATATCCAATTTCTCCCACTATTAAGGTTTCTTGTATGATTTGAGGGCCCAGCGAATTATCGTCGATCCTTAAGGCTCGGTTCCCTTCGCTTGTATACTTCTTCTTTTGAAATTCAAATTTCACTAGAGGCTCGATTAAAGTTTTCTAACGCTCTCATTGAACCTCCTTTCCATAGACACGGTTGAACAATGAACCGATTATCATACCACCGAAATCTTGAGTCAGACTCCTCGAAGATCTTCCAAATTTGTCTCCTACGAAGCAATTCCGGCATCTTTGTTATTCCTCGAGCCCGAATCTTTGACAAATCACGTCTTAAGCCCAGTAACATAGTTCTCCTTGGTAACTATCCTTCCTTCAAGGTGTGTCCTCAACCGATCCCAGGTCCCAAATCTCCGACCACACTTATGGACACTCTAAACCGATTCTCTTCGACGCATCTTCATATTAACCCATAGCTAACAACTCTGTCTCAAGAGAGGTTCTCACTTCAATCATTTCTTCTAATCTCGTCGCACACAAAATTTGGCGGCATAAGGGAGCGATATCCTATTAAGCAAACACTAAATATGCGTGCCGGGTTAAAGATGCCAATGGAATGCATCACGTAGTCACCAAATCAAGCACGTGACAACACAAATAACCAAATAAAAACTAAGGCACGTAGAATAAATAATTCGTAAAATTTAATTATGATATGCATGCACATGCCATGAATGCAAGTACCTCAATTCCCGGGTTCATGTAGGTTTCCAATTTGGAGTCGTTGCTCCTTCATTCGATGTTTGTTAGCTCTAGATCGAACAAAATCAGAAACCTTGTGCTCAGTTAACCCGCAAGTGTAGCATCTCTTCAACCTATCCCAACACGCGTCGTAGGCATGGTTGGTTCCTCCACAGTGGGTACACAGTCGAAGCTCTTTCTTCGGCTTTGAAGGGTTCCTCAGTCTTATGCTTCTTCCCACGAATCTTTTTGGTTCGATTCCTGGGTTGGTGGGATCTTCCTTTCACTTGTAAATTGGAGTATAGACCCGATTCAAGCCTAAGCCTCAACACAACTCTTTCCTTGCTTCTTGCTAGAACGCATGTTTCGACCTTTAGAGCTCTCTTTGTGACTTTATCCCATGTGCTTGTATTCTTCGCAATTAGAGCTTCTTTAAATTCATCCTGAAGGCCTTCCTTGAAATATCTAGTCTTCACCTCATTGTTGCTCATGATATAGGGCACATACGCACACAATCTCTCGAAGTCCTCTAAGTACTCCTAACCATTTTGTCTCCTTGTCAACGCGAGGATTTCTTCGAGTCTTTATTCTTGTAAAACGGCCGGTGCAAACCTCTTCTTAAATTCCCGAACAAACACATCCCATGTCTTAAGAATTGCTTCTAATTGTTGGGCGACTCTTTTCCATCGTTGGCTTGCTTGACCTTGTAGAAGTTGTATGGCAAGACGGGCCATGTCTTAAGAATTGCTTGGCCATATCTCAAATATGCTCTCTATGTAACATCCCGTTCATCTGGACATTCCAGGTACGCCTCTACGAGAGAGCTACGTGCACTTTTAATTATTTAATTATGCAATTATGTGTTATTTTAATGCTAATGTGCTTATTTGATATTAATTTTTTAACTTATAACTCGAGTTTTAACGCTTATGCATGAATGCTTTGTAATATGCTCCGTATGTGCCCGATTTGATTTTCGTTTCTTGTGAATTTTTGATATACGTGAACTACGTGAGTTATGTACGTGATTATGTGCTCGTTGCATGTTTTGGAGTTTGTTTTATTTGGTTCCTGGCTCATTCTGTAAGAACGGGATTTATGAGGGACTTGAGGGCCTAACGCGTTTAGCGCACCTCATGTTCCGGAAGGCATAACTTGAGTTCGGGAATTCAGATTTGAATTCTGGAAGATGCGTTGGACTCATAACGAAGAAATCAAGTCAAAGAACCTAATTTTGTACTTTTCTAAGCTTATTTGAACCTTCGAAAGTCGACCGGAACGAGCACCTTGTACCAAGAGCTACCTTTTGTTGACTAGTCTTGTTTGTGGGCCCCACTTTAACCCCAATTAAGCTTAACCCATGACTTTTAAGACCAAAACTCATTCATATCTCCCCCATACCTGATCATTGCAGCCTCCCCCTTCCCAAGACAAAGAAAAAAGGCCCCAATTTCAGCTCCCAAGAGAAGAAGAGGAAGAAGAGAAGCAACTATTCACTTTTGAAGATTTTGAGTTCATCTCCCCACCATTTCTTCTCCAATTGAAGAGGTAAGTTCACTTTTGACTCCTCCATGTCTATGTGGTACTTTTAAGTTCAATTTGATAGGTTTTCACCAAGGTTTGAATGAGTTATGGATGTTGGTATGATTAGTGAGGGTTTAGAGCATTTTCATGATTCTAGCTTGCATTCTTGTGAATTCTTTGGGCATGAAGCATGTAATTAGATCCCAATACATCATTCTTGATATGTGTAAACTTATTTTTCATGTTGGATGAGGATTCATGAAGTTGCCATTGTTGGTTTTTCTTGAGGCTTGAAGAGCATGAACATGTTGACGCATCTCTTCCTTTTTCCTCACTTTAGCTCGGTTTTTACATGAATTTGGGCATGAATCTTTGGATATTTATTACATATACCTTGATTTATGTGTTGGTTTGATGTTAATTTGGTTGGCTTTGAGTTTTTGGGAGCAAAAATTTCAAAAATTTAGCCCCTGACCCAAATCCACAAGGGTGGATTTTCTCTTTGAAAAAAATCCACCGGGGTGGATTTGAGGCAGGCCCTCCTGGAACTTCTTGACCTAAATCCACAGGGGTGGATTCCCCTTTTGAAAAAAATCCACAGGGGTGGATTTAGGGCAGTGGCTCCCTTTTGCTCCGAACTTCGTTTTCTTGTTTTTTTTCTCTCGTTTCTTGTTTCTCCCACCCCTAATTTGATTCCCATACTTTACTAACATGTTATATTATGTGTTATGGTATTAGATTGATGGATTCATTTGACGTGTTATGGGCTCTATATGATTTAATATGCTCTCTTACGTGTATACATGACTTCTTACTTTGATTGTTTGCCTCTTGTGTATTTTCCTTGCTCTTATATGAAGTATATGCATTTCTAATGTGTTGTATGACTCCTTATGTGTATTGTATGGATTATATCAACTTCTTTAACGTGAATTATGTGAAATATGCCCTTATATGTTTCACGGGTTATCTTTTGGTAACTCTTTGCCTTACTTGCAATCTCTTCTTGATATGATGAATGGTATATGATCTCTTTTACTTCCTTTCCTAATTTATATACTTTATTAATGTGTTTTATTTTCTTTATATGCCCTTGTCATGAGCTTATGATCTGATTTTGGTGCTTATATGTGAGTTGTGATCTAACGTGACTTAAGTGCCACCTTATTTCTCTTCATATGCATCATTTTCATTCATATACATTGGTCGAGAGTCTATTTGGTACATTTTGAGTCTAAGTTTGTCTTTTGATCTTTGTTTTGCTTTTAGGTTTGCCCCGTGGTTGAAGAGGTGGTCTCTTAGAAGGGTTTGTGTTTGTTTCGTCGGTTTGGTTGGAAAGGTAATTATGACCTACAACCCTACGTGAATTTTGAAGCCCGCATGCGAATTACGTATATATATAAGTATGTAAATACGTGTTCGATAAGTATTTTGTGGGAATTGGCCCATTTGTATGAAACCTTTGAAAAACGCTTTTATATATATGTAAGTAATATTTTAGTTTATTTGTTTTCACAAAGGGTTGGTGTGCGTGTTTTGAAAATAGCGAGTTATGACTTTGAAAGATAAGTTTGAATTTTGAAAAATTATGAATTATGAATTTCGAACAATTTGACTGGGCCCCGGAGATTTGTACAAAGGAGCCCCGGGACGGTATTGGGTCATCGGGTCACTCCCGAGTGCGATCTCCAACTTATAGGATTAACCCAGAACCCACTAGGAGGTTTGGTGGGGGATGGAATCCTTGGGCGTGAGTGTCATGAAACTCACGGCCCTGACATGGGAACCGATGGTTAGGGTACGATCGACCCTTCCATCACGCGGAGAAGAGGTATGTGTGTTTGAATTATGTTTTAGTTCGAATTTTAATCCTTATTTAGAATATGAACGGAGATAGGTGGTTTGAAACTCGTATTCGCCGAGTTGTGTGATTTTGTTTATAAACTTGATCCGTGAAACAGGAGTGGACTTCTAGTTATTAAAATTGGTTGATTTTGGCCTTCGGCCTTAAACCTTTTCCTTATACTTAGTATCATGGGATAAAATGTTTTAGAATGCAAAAACCACCCCCCGGTTCATGAATCTTCTTACTTTGAATATGCTCTGCTTTATGTATATGTACGGGTGCGTGTGTTAGCCCCCTCACCAGTCTTTAGGACTTATCCCTCTTCGTTGTTTCTTTTTGCCCCTTTGCTTCTTGAGTTTGTAGGTGCAGGTCTCTGGTTGGTGATAGGCGGTGGTCTTTTACTTTGAGTGTTCGAGTCATGTAGGAGAGTCTTTTGCATCCTTGCATATTTACTTTCCAGTTTTGGTACTACGTATAAATATGTATAAGTATGGTACTACATATAAGCTTTGTATGAATTATGATTTGGATTTTGAGCTCGTATTGTTTTTATTCTTTTCGCCTTGGATGGGCATAATATGTATAGTTTGTATCAGTGCTGGCATGTATGCTTGTATAATTTTGTAACCCTGGTTGTTTCCGTATTTGTTTTGTTTGTTGCGCACTCTGAATGAGGGTCTAGACCGCCTAGCTAGGGTGTAGGGTTTTTGTTTGTCACCCGTTTGCTATAGTTTGGTGCGTGTGCGGAGTTCCATTTCGTTACACGTATCGGACTATGGTGCGGGGGATGTAACACCCCGGAGCGAAGGGCGCCACATCTCCCCGCACCATAGCCCGATGCGAGTAACGAAGAGGGATCTCCGCACCCACACCAAGCTACAGCGAACGGAGACAAACAAAAACCCACGCTCTAGCTAGGCGGTCTAGACCCTCAAAACAGAGTGCGCAAAGAAACAAAAGCAGATGCAGAAGCAACCAGGATCACAAAATACAAACATACATGCCAAAACTTATGCCAATTATACAAGCTATGCCCATCCAAGGCCAAATGAATCATATAACAGAAGCTCAAATTCCGAATCATAAATCATATGAAGCTTATACATAGTACCTGTAACAGCCCAAAACAGGGCCTGGATGAAAACAGTAAGTTAAGGGCATTGGTAAAGCGTTTATAGACCGTGATCCAACTTTTTGAATCATCATGCATTGCATTCTTACATGAACTTTGTGCTCGTATATGATCTGACATGTTTTAAGGGGGAATTCTTGACCTTTGATACAGTTTACTATTCATAACCCGAGCCTACCTTGTTCATATTGTTACTCGAACCCTAGAGGTTCATCACACATGTTTCCCAATCATTTGAACTTGTTTCCCAAGCTCAGAGAGTCTTTCTTGAACCATAAGGGTACTTTTGGAACTTACCGACCAAAGTTACTATTCATCTGAAAATGAGCTTTTGATTCTGATACCTTTCCTACCCAAGTTTACAGTCGAATCGATCCTTGAGTCGAGACGAGTCTTTTGAAATCATTCTTGACTTGGAAATCTATTTTGAGCATTGGTTTTATTGAAAATGTTTACGAAAACCCTAATTCACTATTTCTTCTACGAACGGTTTTCATTCGGAAAATGTTTTCTCATCGGATTTACACTACTTGAGCTATTTCAAGATTTTTGAAATGTTTTACAACTCTTGATTCAAACCCTAGCTTGAAATTTTGAAGCGTACGTTCGTACGTGAGGATTCACTATTCACTCTACGTTTTCAACTTTTTAACGGTAAAACATTTTATAGTCGATATTGGATTCAAAACGCTTCTCGATTTATTTCTTGAATTTTGGAAACAATCCAGACTTGAAAATCATTCTAGAAAGTCGTTTTTCACTCGTGTTGAGTTTCGAAACTTTTATTCACTAAAACTAATGTATCTTTCAAACGGTAAATCCGATTTCGACGAATAAATATGCGTTTTGAAGCTAATTTTTGCCCGGACGGAATGGTTATACTTCCAGCCACTTATCCTCGAGTCTTGGCCATGAAATTACTGAAATACCCCCCAGCAGTCCCAAATTTGGTTCATGATTGATGAAGCTTCCAAGATAAGCTATACACTTTTGCTCTCATACCCTTACCTCAAGTTTATTTCCAATGTGAGGGGCTTCCCAACACCTATAAATACCCCTCTCCTGGCATTTGAATCCTTGCTCAAATGTTGTGTTAACAACACCCTTTCTTCTCTCCCTCTCCCCCTCTTTGCCGTGAGGGTCCCCCCTTTGAGTCTAGGTTAGTTGTTTTATTTTTATGCTTTAGTTTATGTTATGTTTTAGTTTAGTTTATGTTTTTATGTTATGGTATGTTTATATTATGTTTAGGTTGGGTCTTAGGGTCTTCCCTAAGCCATATAGGATTTTATTTTATGCATTTATTATATAGTTTTCATGATATGTTTGAATGTATGTTTATATGTTTTAATTGTTTAGTATATGCTTGAATATGTTATGAATTGCTCTAGTATATGTTATGATCATGTGATATGATTGTTATATTATGAGAATTGATGCATGATTATGGAATTTGAATTATGTTCATGCATGCTAGCTAATGGAATAGTGATTTACAATTAATTACGTCACAACTTGTTACATGTTGATATTGGAATTAAATTGTTACATGTTACATGCCTAAAGGTTCATGATATATGATATGATATGATATGATATATGTTGTGACATGTTGTCACATTGTTATATGATTCTTGAATTATGAATTGAGCTTATGATATGATATGGATTAATGGATTAGAGCCTTGATTATATGTTATACACTTTAATAGTGTCACATGTTATAACCTAAGATAGAATAGTGTTTCATAACTTGATCTTATGCCTTAATTGGATATCTTAACCATAGGTTATACCTTTAACCTAGATCACACTTGATTATATTAACATGAATTTGAAACTATAGGTTATAATCAAGATCATAATTTAATTAGGTTGTGTGTGTGTGTGTGTGTGTGTGTGTGTGTGTGTTCGTGCATGGTGTGTGTGTATAGCAAGGGTTTGACCCGACATGTGAATAGTAACCTGTGAATAGTAATCTGGAATAGTAATCTTGAATAGTACTTTTAAATAGTGCTTTTGAATAGTAAAAATGAAATAAAACTTGTGCTTTCCTAATAGACATTTGCACCTAGGGTTTCCATATCCAGGGTCTAAAATGTGTTTTCAAAATGAGTCTTCTTTCGTGGACTTCTTTTATAACTTAAGGTTTGCGATAGGATTCATAATTTGACTAAAGCTTACTCGGTTATAGTAAGATCATAGTCTCACGTTGTGAGTAACTCACTTTAACGTATTCCTTTGTGTGTTACCTTTCTTGAATACCTTAAATGGTATTACTCTCTTGTGTTACCTGTTCTTTACATATTCCTTGTTCATTGTTTCATGCATTTCATATGCATCTTGGTTAGTAGTGGGTCTTAGTTCTTAAGCTCACTCTAGTACACCACCTACAGGAGTTAAAGTTGAGCACTGGGATCCCCAGGGCACCGCATAATCTGTCTACCTACCTTTTGTTACTAATAGGTGAGGTGAAGTTATAAATGTTTTCCAACTGGAACCACGATTATACTATCATATCATATGTTTTAAAATTCAAAGCTAAACCTCGTTTTGAACTATCCCTTTTATCGGGACATTCTTTTGAAAGGATCATTCATACTTTAATAGTATACCTTGATCTACAGCACATGTTTTCCAAAGTTCTGCATTCTTGTTCAAAGACAGTTACATGATCTGCATATGTTTTCAAAGTACAGTTTCACATGTTTTACAGACAGAATCATATGTTTTACAGACAACATCATATGCTTACAGTTATAGTTTCACATGTTATAGTTAGCATACTGGAGTGGTACTCTGGTCACTGCTAATCTTGAAATGCAAGCATACAGTTTACAGTTTGGGCCCGGCGGTTATGTGTGGAGGTGATGTTCGGGAGGTGTGCGCCAGAGACATCACCAATACCGGCCGCCACACTTAGACAATTGACACCGACTTTTAACAGGATGTTTGTTAAGTCAGGACAATCTGTCTGGGAACGGACAGCAAATCTGTTCCCATTACATGTTTACAGGTCGCCTAGGGCTAGCTACCCGAAGTGACAACCGGTGGAGGATGGTGCATGTTTGTATGTGTTAGTGGGGTATTGTTGACCTTGGTCTGATACTCTACTGTGTGTGGAGTTATTGTTGACCTCGGTCCGATACTCTACGAAATCATGTTTTCTGGAGTAAGGATGGAGAAGCCTAGCTTGCGGGCAAAATTCTGTTTCATAAAGGATGGTTCATACTTGGAAAAGTTCACTTTACCCGGATCCCGTTTTATGAAAGAACTATGAACCATCTACAACATATGTGTGCGCGTGTGATAGCATTTACGAAAGTGTTTTAAAACGTGCATACTTTTACAGTATTGCATTCAAATATTTTTATCAATCGAACTTGTTTCAAGTTCTTCTTTAAAGCTTTGCATTAACAGTTTTGAACTACACTTCAAGTTCTTTATCACTCAGTACTTTCTTTTAAGTATTCCCTCACTTAGTCCTTTTGACTTATACCTCTCCCGTTTTCTTGCCTCGTGGTTTCAGGTCTTACAGCCGTAGTCTAGAGGTATCTTGAAGCTCTAGATTGTCATTTTTGTTTCAGTCAGGACTTAGTATTACTTCTTTTTGTGTCCTGCATATGTTTTATGGTTGCATTACTTTATGTTTTTGAACTCTGCTATATCGGTACTTATTTGTGAATATGTTACATGTTCTGATATGCCGAGTCTCTCTTACACGATCGATATGTTCTTGCTTGTTACATGTCATCACGCACATGCTTTGAAAAGTTTTAAAATACTCTGATTTTCCGCTGCATAGCCACATCGTTATACATGTAAAGTTTTGAGATAGGCAGCCGTTCGCTGGAGTATTTCTTGAGTGATGGCTCACACCATTACTTGAGAGGTGCTTCAGTGCGGGGGTTGAGACGCCGCTCTCCTCTTGTTCCAGTATGGGTGGGGGCGTTACAGTACCAGACTTATACATAGTTATACGTAGTACCAAAACTGAAAGTAAAGATGCAAGGATGCAAAGACTCTCCTACACAACCCGAACAAATCAAAGCAAAAGACACCGCCTAGCAAGAACTGAAGACCTGCACCTGCAAACTCAAGAAGCAAAGGGGGAAAAAGAAACCACGAAGAGGGGTCAGTCCTAGAGACTAGTGAGGGGGCTAACACACGCACCCGTACATAACTATAGAGCAAAGCATAGCATAATCGAATTTTAGAATATTCATGAACCGGGCGTGGTTTTTGAAATCCAAATCAATTTAACACGTGATAACATATATAGAAAAGGGGTTTAGGGCCAAAGGCCAAAATCAACTAATTTAAAGGATTAGAAGTCCTCACCCATTTCACGAATCTTAGACGGAAACAAATCCATAACGGAAACAAAGCTTATCCTAGTAACTCGGCGAGAACGAGTTCCAACTAAACTCCTTCAAAATGCGAAACTCAAAGCTTATCACGCGAAGATACAAAACAAACATAAACACAAACCTCCTTACTCCATGGGATGGAAGGGTGGCCACCCTTCGCATCCATGTAGAAACATCAAGGTCGTGAGTTTCATGACACTCATGCCCAAGGACTCCGTCCACCACCTCCCTCCGAGCGGGTTTCGGGTTGATCCTATTAGTGGAGAAGTGTCCCGGGCTTGCATCGGCGACCCCAATGGTCGTCCCGGGTCTCCCAACCACACAACTCCGGGGCCCAAACGAAAGTCACGCTTACACTTATCACAAAAAGCTTATCTCGCCAAAACTTATCACACACACACCCCAACCCTTTTCAAAACAAAAGAACGATTTAAAAGTGTTTTTCAAACATTCATAACAAAAGGGTCACTTCCCATAAAATACATATCAAACACATATCTATATACATATATATATTTATAGGTCACATGCGGGCTTAAAACACATTTAGGGTCGTAGGTCTTAATAACTAAAAGAAAGAAACCTCACTTTGTCGACCAAACCGAACAAAAGGAACCACCTCTTCAACCTCGAGACAAACCTAAGAACAAAACAAAGGGTAAACGACAAGCTTAGACGCAAAATGAACCAATTAGACGCTCGGCAAATGCATATGGATGCTAATGATTCAATGCACTTCATATAAATTCACACTAAGGCATATTGGAGCAATAAACCAAATATCATACAATTAATCCAAGAAACAAATTCGTTTCACGTCAACTAAATTCATATTAAGTCATTTAATATCATACCACGAGCATCCATAATTCATACACGTATTTATTCATCGAATTTATATCATATATGCCACTTAAGATCATAATTTCAAGGAAATAATAGGAAAAATTAACAAATAAGATTCTCATAAATTAATAGTTAATTCATAATATATAATATATAATATCTTTCATATAATTATATATATACATCTACACATGAAATTAATATATGCAAACATGCATTATAGATATACTACATATGTACGTAAAACACACATGCATGCAATTAACTTAAATAAATCAAAGGCTCACGTACTCATGCATAAAATAAATTAATCACTACACTAATGCATGAAAAGAGTAACACACATAAATATATATATATATATATATATATATATATATATATATATATATATATATATATCGTATATGCATGCAGCCACGAAAGGAAAAGAACAAACAATGCAAATTCATGCACCAAGCTCCGGTTTTCAGCTGAATTTTGGAATTTAAAAACAATTCGAAACTAGGACACGGCCGTGTTGGTCTTTAGTTCAAAATGGACACGGCCGTGTCCGATTTTATTAAATTTGGCAGCCATACTCGAAGATTCAACACGGCCGTGTCAACTTTTCAAACAAATCGGACACGGCCGTGTTGGCCTTCTTCCTCGCGCTAACAACGCAGCAGCAGCAGAGTTCCAGAGCAGGGGCAAGGCAGGAGAAAGATGCAGCAAAACACAGCAGCAACACATGAAATTAAGGCACAAAATCTCAGCAAGAAAGGCCACATACATCTCAAAACAAACCGACAACCAAGGAGTTCAAAATCCCAACCACAAAAGCTTCAAAAACTCAAGGTTTAATCAATGGTGGATCACTCCACACCTCACAAAATTCAGATTCAAGCATAGGAAAAGAACAAGGATACATCAAGGGTCACATAGCACTTCACGGATAAAAAATCGAGCTAGAAACGAGCAAGATATCAATCAATCTTCAAGAACCCGTAACTATTCATGCCCATGCTCAAAACTCATCCAAATCATGCTCAAAATCAGAAATTCAAGGCTTAGAAGATGTACCAAGTTGTGGACAACAAGAAATTACACTTACCTCTTCGATTTCATGAAGAATGGAGGTCGAACGAGCCCAAAATCTCCGGTGAGTGAATAGTGGCGGAAATCCCCTTTCTCTTCCCCTTTCTCCTTCTCCCTCTCGGTTCTCCTGAAGTCTGGGGCTGAAATGAGCAAGTGTGAGGTAGGTTTAAGAGTTGGAGTCATTTAGGTTCAAGAATCGGGTCATTTGGTCAAGAAACGAATAAGTTATGGCCAAAACCGTAAAAGGTGGCGAATCTGCTCGAGCTCCACGTTTCGGGCGAAATTCGGAGGATCAAACGGGCTTAGAAAAATACAAGGCTAGGTTCCTTAGCTCCCAATCTTCGTTACGAGTCCGACATCACTTCCGGAATTCGAATCCGAATTCCCGAGCTCAAGATATAAATTCCGGAATACGAGGCGCGCTAAAACTAGTTAGGCCCTCATGTCCCCAACAAATAAAATATGGTGCGTTACCATATCAAACAAGTCCGGAAAACTAAAACGAGCACACAAATGAATTCATAACATGTATAATTCATGCATATCAAATTTTCACGAAATTTCGAAACGAGTTGAAACTCAAACGAATTAAAAACAAGTTTAAAAACTTAAAAACGTTTAAATATTCAATTTTATAAATATATCAATTAATTCAAATAATCACATAATCATTAAAATAATACGTATTTGCATAATTAAATTAATTTAAATGCGCATATAAAAATCTGGAAGTGGCGTACTTGTACGGGCGAGCGAGCGGGATGTTACAGGGGATGTGGCGCCCTTTCGATCCGGGGTGTTACACTCTACCTCCGAGAGCCACTCTTCGGCTCTTTTATCATCTCCTTCTCGAAATTGGGGAGGGTCAAATATCTTGAACTCCCGATATAACGTTGCCATTAGATTCATATGTGGTACTTTGGTTGAAGATTGTCCTTGGTTGTACGGATGTTGATGGAAAAGTTGACTGTAATGTTGTCAACGTGGTGGTATCCTGAAAGTCTCAAAATTACAATATAGATATATGCATGCCGATTAATAAGTGCATATGTCACATAATGAAATCAACCAAGAGCAACTAAGGATGCAATGCATCACGTAATATGAAATCAACAAAGTGATAAAATTTTCAAGTGCAAATCATATCATACCGTGATGTAAATGCGCACATAACCAAATTGGCCTATGCCGTACGACCTAGACAAACACAACATGACACTGAATCCTGGTTTTGCAACCTGGGGTTCTGATACCACTTTAGGATGTAGCACCCCAAGCGATGGGCACCACATTACCTGCACTATAACTCGACATGTGTAAGGAAACAAGGACTCCGCACACGTACCAAGCCATATCAAATGGGAGACAAACAAAAACAAACCTAAGTTAGGAGGAACGTAGACCCTGAATTTCATGAAACAATCAACAAATAAACGGAAGCGTAAACGTGCCATACAAAACTCGAAACAAGCAGGTGACGGGTTCAAATATCATAAATCCCTAGTCCCGAATTCAAACGTAAATAAAAAAATGCGAGAAATAAAAAATGCGAGATCCTGCTTCTCTACACAACCGCTTGACCTGATGTTCGGACACTCAATCGCTCGAAAAGCTCTCTAAGATAATTATGTTGCAGTAAAATGAAGTTATTGAAGTGCCTATTTATAGGAGTGAAAAGGCGGGAATCGGGAAGGTGAAACGACGCAATGATTACAATGGATCTCTCCTTATAAATTGAAACGATGCAACTACGTCAGCCCTAACTGGCGATGTTTCGGGGGGGGGGGGGGGTAATGACGTGGAAAGGACCCACCGAGCCACCAGGTCCAGTAATCATCTAACACGTGTCAAATGTACTAAACTCGATGGCCTTCTCCCCTAGCTCCACCTTGAGAGAACCCCCCATCCTCCTTCAAACCTCATGCACTCGACCAAATATCGATGCCACACATCCGACTATGTAGCTCGAGCTCCTCTCGACCCAAAAAGCCACTTGGCCACTAGCGGTTCTCTGAGGAAGTGGTCGATCACGTATCAAATGCATTGGGACAGTTGTCAACTTGAGGCACTTACACATCGTTTGAGCTCATCATTACTTGACCCTGTATAAATACCCCGCATTTATATCCCAGGTAACAATTTTCATCATCCACATTTACTGCTCTCTTATTCGACCTCATGTATTCGAGCACTTACTTGAGTGTCGGAGTGCCAATCCAGGTAACACCCCTTCCAGTTTCGAGTTGGCCTTGAGCTCACTTCTCATTTCTTCAGGTGTGTGACCTCAAAGCAGGATTCTCCATCTACAAATTCGATGTGACAGAGCTAGGAGAGTATCGGATCTTTCGATTCTAGATTTTGGTTCGATCACAATCGATAAAAATGTTTTATAAATTTTATTCAATTATAAATATACGTTTAAATGAATCAATAGCATATGGAATTAAGAAATATGATTTGTAAATATGTGAATTTGATTTTTTATGGTAGTTTAATAAATTAGTTATTTATTGTAAAAAATAATAATAAAAATAACTAAAATTAAATTATAACATATGTATCATTGTACTTAATAATAAAATTTGTACAATTTATTTAAAAGATATATGTGTTCTTTTAGCAATAATCTTAAATAAATATAAGTAAATATAGTAAATAATTTATTAATTTTTTTTAAGAAGGTGATATATTTATGTTTATTTTTTTATATATATTTTTTTAAATATAAATATTTTATTATTAATTAGGTCGGATCTTTTATCCATTTAATCCAACTAGATTATACCTTGAATCAAGTTAATGAATCTGGATCCTATAGGATCCGAATTCGAATATAACTACTGACCCGATCTTATGGTGTATGAATTGTTTAGATTTGATTATGATCTAAATAGGGGTGAGTATTTCAAATTGGATATCTCGTACTCTATCCGATCTGACCGATAGATTGGACACCTGGTACTTGTCCAAAAATTCAAATTGGATTTTGAGTCGTATAATACTTTCCAAAAGAATACGATCGAGTAGAGTATATATTTTTTTTTTTAAAAGCACAAATAGAATATTTACCCCTATCCAAACTACCCGAAAGCGTATAACCCGACACGACGTTTACCTATGTCCAAATCCGAACCCGAATCTCAGTCGTTGATACTTGACAGACCTAGATAGAAATAGAACTCTTTATATGGTGAAATTTTAACAATAGTGCACTATTCACGCGTATAGTGCAAAAATGGTGTGAATTCCAAGTATAGTGTAATTTTGGTGTAAAACGCTTTTAAAAAAACGTCTCCATCACGTACTGCACAAATAATGAAGACGTGTTTTTAGAAAACGTTTTCATAAGGTTTTTCAATTAACCAAATGAAATGTGCGGTTGACCAGAAAAGTAATGAAGACGTTTTTTTAAAAAAAACGTCTTCATAAGGCATGTAACACCCCAACCGGAGGATGCCACATCCCGCACTATGACCCGGACCCGGCCATGAAATGGAAGTCCATGCCCGAATCCGAATCAGAGCGAACGGTAGACAAACACTGTGATACCCCTGTCCCACATCGGGAAAGTATGAGAGTTAAATTCAGTTTATAAGTTAAAGAGTCCAAGTATAACCAATGGATATCCCTTTTGGGCAGTGGTTTAGGCCCAATTTCAGGTTATACTCGGTGGGCTTGGAGACTTGCGCTCATGTCCAACGGGCCCACGAACCCGGGGCGTGACAAATGGTATCAGAGCCGCTCGTCAGCCGCAGGAGCTAAGTGCTATACGGGGCAAAGTGCTACGCACATGGGAGCCACCTCTTGAGCAGGGGGCAAAGTGCTACATGTGTGGGAGCTACCTCTTGAGCCCGTAGGAGCCACCTCTAGAGTCCCAACGCAGACGAGTCGGTCATGGGCTATATGTCATGCCACGACGAGGACGTCGCGATTCTGAAGGAGGGGTGATTGTGATACCCCTGTCCCACATCGGGAAAATATGAGAGTTAAGTTCAGTTTATAAGTTAAAGAGTCCAAGTATAACCAATGGATATCCCTTTTGGGCAGTAGTTTAGGCCCAATTTCAGGTTATACTCGGTGGGCTTGGAGACTTGCGCTCGCGTCCAACGGGCCCGCGGACCCGGGGCGTGACAAACACACACGCTATGCTAGGCGGATCTAACTCGACAAAACTCAGAGCGCGGAAGCAATTCAAACATTCAAACAAGATAGCGAAAGCATTTAAATCAACATTCAAAACAAGTGACGGGTTCAACTAGCATAGATGCCTAGTCTCGAATATCAACAAACATAACAGGTGACGGGTTCAACTAGCATAGATACCTAGTCCCGAATATCCGATCAACATAAGTAAAGTCTACAAGTATCATGACATAAAGTAAAGTGTATGAAAGACAAATGCAACTAGAAAGGCTAGACCGACGAAGTGCAACTCAAAGGACTCACTCCCGCCTAGCAAACGCCAACAGACCTACACCTAAAAGTTTAAATAAGGGGTCAGTCAACTTGACCGTGTGAGGGGGCTAACGCATACCCACAATATATATATAAAGAGCATAGCACAGAATAAAAGGATGGACTCATGAACCGGGGATAGGTATTGCATACCAAAACGTTCCGAAATAACCTAAATAGATATAGATATAAGTTTAGAAACTATTTTCCAGAAAGACTCTATCCCGATTCATAACTCCATAACAGAATAGAACACATGCTCGGCGAGTACGAGCTTCCAACCTTTACTCCTCAGAACATAAATCAAAATAAATCCATCCTCTACACTAATGATGGAGGAGATGTACCGTCCCCAAACCATCGAGAATAAACTGTCTAAAATAGACTCACCCTCAAGGGGTAGTGATAGGAATCAGAATGATGTGAATCATGATGAACCGCAGCCATATCTTGTCCCAAATGAAGAGCTGGACCGATCCACAACTCAAGAATATAGCATACAAAAGGAACAAAGTTATGGTGGTCCAATTACAAGAGCTCGGGCCAAAATTATCCAAGAGGAAGTTGGAAATCTCTTAAACCAATTTGCTCAAACTGGACTCCAACCTTCAAGATGGGCTGCTGAACCTAATTCAGAATACTTCAATGTTTTTATGTCCAATTTCTGAAGTCCAAGTGTGGAAATGATGTAATTTGGCCCTAAGCCTATTATAGTATTATTTGGGCCTTTATTTTATCATTATTTAGCTGCATATTAGTTTATTTAAGCCCACTTTTGTAAGCCTTCATGGCAAGTGGCGGGAATAGCTTGTGTCCTTTAGTATTCTAGTGTCTCTTAGGTTTCCATGCATGCATCTTTATATTCCAGTCTTGTAGTTCGAAATATTAAGTCAAAAAATGAATGAATTGTGATTCAAGTGAGTTATACTCACAAGTTCTTAGTTGAACGACACCGGAGTTTCAAACCTCCACCGGATAATGTCATTTCCCGACTCATTATAGTCGACGGGGTGCATTACTTATCAAATCTGATAGTGTTGGTTCCTTGCTCATTATAGCAAACGGGTCACACTCCTATAATTCAAATCTGATAGTGTTGGTTCCTTGCTCATTATAGCAAATGGGTCACACTCCTCTATTTTAACCTTGAAGTGGACGATCGAAAATCAAGAACTCCAAGTATTGGTATAGGGTTTCACGGCAAGTACGTGGAGTTCGTATACCAATACCAATACTTGCCGTGAAACCCTATACCAATACCAATACTTGGAGTTCTTGATTTTCGATCGTCCACTTCAAGGTTAAAATAGAGGAGTGTGACCCATTTGCTATAATGAGCAAGGAACCAACACTATCAGATTTGAATTATAGGAGTGTGACCCGTTTGCTATAATGAGCAAGGAACCAACACTATCAGATTTGATAAGTAATGCACCCCGTCGACTATAATGAGTCGGGAAATGACATTATCCGGTGGAGGTTTGAAACTCCGGTGTCGTTCAACTAAGAACTTGTGAGTATAACTCACTTGAATCACAATTCATTCATTTTTTGACTTAATATTTCGAACTACAAGACTGGAATATAAAGATGCATGCATGGAAACCTAAGAGACACTAGAATACTAAAGGACACAAGCTATTCCCGCCACTTGCCATGAAGGCTTACAAAAGTGGGCTTAAATAAACTAATATGCAGCTAAATAATGATAAAATAAAGGCCCAAATAATACTATAATAGGCTTAGGGCCAAATTACATCATTTCCACACTTGGACTTCAGAAATTAGACATAAAAACATTGAAGTATTCTGAATTAGGTTCAGCAGCCCATCTTGAAGGTTGGAGTCCAGTTTGAGCAAATTGGTTTAAGAGATTTCCAACTTCCTCTTGGATAATTTTGGCCCGAGCTCTTGTAATTGGACCACCATAACTTTGTTCCTTTTGTATGCTATATTCTTGAGTTGTGGATCGGTCCAGCTCTTCATTTGGGACAAGATATGGCTGCGGTTCATCATGATTCACATCATTCTGATTCCTATCAGGTAGCGAACCCACAAGAGTCGTCCCCGGCCTTAGCCGAAGGCTCAAGATACCACACCTTCCCTACAGCACGGGTCGCGTGAGGATATCTCAAATGGAACTACACACAGACTGATCCCTGACGGTCCTATACCGTTCTAGGGTTGTCTATCCCATAGCTCCTTGGATCCACAATAGAACAGATCATACATAACATACGCCAATCTTTCATTGCAATCTCGCTACAGAATTAAAACACAACTGTTTTTCCAAAATAGCTTACATATGCCTCAAAAACTGGTTTTTTTAAATACTCCCACGCTGCAGGGATATAGCCCGAAGGCACCCGCCCACGCAGAATGCACGCATAAGGTCATAAACATATCATATCCAACACATATATATATCTATAGTAAGGTATACTCGCATGCAAGGGTAGAAATCAGCATATAAAGGCCATAGGTCGCGTAACTATACAAAATCCTAAACCTCACCTCGTGGTAGTAGAGTCTGAGAGTGTGAAGGGTCAAACACTCTAAACCTCGGGCTCACCGACACCACCAAACCCTGTGACAAGACATATAGAAGCCCAACTTAGACTCTACATGAACCATGTAAGATGCACGGCGTACAAATATTGAATGACATGCGAAATGGAATGATGTTTATCAAATTGGTCACAAGGGATAATTCAAATATTCAAGTAAATAATGCAAGTAAGGAAGTATAAAGGTTCAGAGATTGCATTCCAAGTCATATCGGAGCATACAAGTCAAGTAGCAACTCAAACGAATCAAATAAGCACGAAAAAGCAAGTAAAAGGGGTCACAGACGCATGGGAACGACCATTCCCATGCACAACATAGCATGGGAACGGTCCTTCCCACGCCAAGGCCAAGCGAGACTGGGAACGGCCGTTCCCAGTCCAAGCACACATGGGAACGGTTGTTCCCATGTTCGGCCGCCAAAACCCAAACCCTAGCCCGGAAGGGCCATTCCGGGCTTAAAGCACAAACAGGAACGGCCGTTTCAGTCATAGATCTGGAACAGAAACTTGACAGTTTCGGGAAGAAGAAGGGGAACACCAAAAATCATCAATCCAACACGAAATCCACCATAAAATATCACGAAATTCAGGTATAACATCATATAAATCATGCTTAGCATCAAAACATCAATTAATTCAAGTTTAGTAATGTTTTTGCCCAAAATCTCCAACACCCATTTTCATGAATTTCAAGCTTAAACATGAAAATATGAATTCCTAGTCTTCCATACACGAATTTCCAGCAACTAAGACACATAAGGAGCATTCAAATCATCAAGACTTGCTTAAGGAATTCAAGATCTCATCATTCAAGTTCATACTAACAATTTCATGCTCCAATCTAAGAATAGAAATGAAATACTCATCAAAAGAGATCCAAAGGTTACCTTGTCTTGTGAAGGAATGAGGAATCAAAGAATATGAGCTCTTAGAATGAAAGATGGTTCAAGTCTTGATCTTCTCTTGAAGTTTCTCCATGATTCTCTTTGAGGCTAACTTGTGTGGTTTGGAATGAAATGAAAAGGAATAAAGCTATTTATATGGTGGCTAATAGTTTTAGGTCAAGGTTAGGGTTTCCAAGATATAATATGAGGCTAAAGGCTTTAATAGGATTTGGGCTCAAATAAATGACTTTCGGCCCAATAAGTCAAAATTAAAAGGTTTAAGGTCTAAACGGTTTTCGAAAAATATAAAGTAAATTTCGTTGGACCCGAATCACCGAATCAAGTCCAATGGTGGTGTCGGAATTCGAATTCGAATTCCCGAGCTCATATTGGTCCCGAATGACCCAAACTCACCTAACTCGAGTTAGGCCCAAGCACACCAAGAGGTCCAAGTCCTATTTAAATCCAACTCCAACAATTAATTTAAATTCATCCAAGTTCCATTCTCAAGTTGTCATGCAAAAATTCATATTTTACCATTTTGGATTTTAGTCAATTAAGTCACATTTTCAATCAAAGTTGGAATTAAACACATAGAAAGGAAATTAAATCACATAAGTGCGTAAGGTAAACTCTCTCGTGACGCATACCTGTACGATCTATCGGACGGGGCGTCACAACCTCCCCCCCTTAGGAGAACCTGTCCTCAGGTTCGCTGCTTAAAACAACTCCGGATACAACTTCCTCATCTTCTCCTCAGTCTGCCAAGTCAATTCCTCAGATTTATGATCTCTCCACAACACTCTGACCAAGGGAATCTACTTGTTTCTCAACACTTGTACTTTCCGATCCTGAATCTCAACTGGGTGTTTCACAATCGTCAAATCGGACTCAAGCTGTACCTCTTTAACCGGTAAAACCATCGACTCATCGGGGTAGAACTTCCGAAGCTGTGAATCGTGGAACACATTATGAATCCCAGTCAAACTCGGCGTAGGTCCAACCTATACGCCACCTCTCCAATCCTCTCTAGAATCTCAAACGGTCCAAGATATCGAGGGCTAAGGTTCCCACCTCTACCAATACAAGAGAAACCCTTCCTTGGAGATGCCTTCGAGAAGATACGAACTCCGACCTCGAACTCGAGGGACCTTCTCCTCTTATCAGCATAACTCTTCTGTCTATCCTGAGCTGCTTTCATTCTCTGTTGAATCAACTTAACCTTCTCAATCATCTTCTCAATCTTAAACGAAGCCTTAGCTCTCGTGAGCTTACCCTCTTAAGGGGCCATACCAATCGGAGCCTGGTAGCTGTTGTTGTAAGAGAACTCAACCAAGATCAAGTGCTTATCCCATTTATCCTTAAAATCCAATACACATGCCCTTAACATATTCTCGAGATACTTAATCAGCCGCTCTGATTGTCCATCAGTCTGAGGATGTGATACGGTGCTAAACTTAAGCTTTGTACCCAAGCACCTCTGAAGATCCTGCCAAAAACTAGCTGTAAACCGAGGATCCCGATCTGACACGATGCTAGTCGGAACTCCATGTAGTCTCACTATCTCACTACAATACAATTCAGCCAACTTAGGTACCTTATCCGTCATCCGAACCTTAAGGAAATGGGCAGACTTAGTCAAACGGTCTATCTCTACCCAAATCCCGTCGAATCCTCTCCTAGACCTCGGCAGGCCGGGCACAAAGTCCATAGTCACCTGCTCCCACTTCCACTCCGGTATCGGAAGTGGTTGGAGAGTACCTCCCGGTTTCTGATGTTCTGCCTTAACCATCTGGCATGTCAGACATCGCTTCACAAAGAATGCGACATCCCTCTTCATACCACTCCACTAATACAACTCTTTCAAGTCTCGGTACATCTTCGTACCTCCTGGGTGAATGGAATAACCGGAGCGGTGTGCCACCTCAAGTATTACCCTCTTGAGCTGGTTAGGCACACACACTCTTGCCTTGAACCAGAACAAACCAGAATCATCAAACCCAAACTTAGTCTCTGGATCATCTCCCGAACGAGCAACCAATCTCTGAATCTCGGGATCCGTAGACTGAGCCTCCATCAATCTCTACTTCAAATCAGGCTGAACCGTGATGTTGACTCACCTAGCCACCGAAACCAAAACAGCTGAACTCTGCTCAGAAAACCCTGCCACCAAACTCGAAACACTGACCTTCCTGCTCAATGCGTCGGCAACCACATTTGCCTTACCTGGATGGTACTGAATCGTGCAATCGTAGTCCTCTAAGAACTCAACCCACCTCCTCTGTCTCAAGTTAAGCTCTTTCTACGTGAACAAGTACTGAAGACTCTTATGATCCGAGAATACCTCAAATGTAGCACCATAGAGGTAGTGGCGCCACTTAGACAATGCAAACACGACTGCTGCAAGCTCTAGATCATGGGTGGGGTAATTCTGCTCATGCACCTTCAACTTCCTAGAGGCATAAGCTACAACCCGACCATTCTGCATCAACACACAACCCAGTCCTTCCTTAGAAACATCTGCATAAACTGCATAACCCTCAAGTCCCTCGGGTAGGGTGAGAACCGGTGCTGGAGTCAACCTTTCCTTTAAAGTCTGAAAACTCATCTCACAACTATCATCCCATTCAAACTTGGTTTCCTTCTTGGTCAACTTAGTTAATGGGGCTGCAATCTTAGAGAAATCCATCACAAATCTCCTATAATAACCTGCCAAGCCCAGAAAACTCCATATCTCAGAGGCGTTCCTAGGCCTCTCCCAATGTAACACCGTTTCAATCTTAGAGGGGTCGACCTCAAATCCATCGCCTGAGATGATATGACCCAGAAAAGTGACTCGATCAATCCAAAACTCACACTTACTGAACTTAGCATACAACTTGTGCTCTCTAAGTGTTTCCAACACAATCCGGAGATGCTGTGCATGCTCCTCAACCGATCTCGAACACACCAAGATGTCGTCTATAAACATCACCACGAACTTATCAAGGAACGGTCTAAACACCCTGTGCATCATATCCATAAATACCGCAGGAGCATTCATCAACCCAAACGGCATAACCACAAACTCAAAGTGTCCATATCTCGTGTTGAATCCAGTCTTAGAGATATCCTTCTCTCTAATCTTCAACTGATAATAACCCTGCCTCAAATCCAACTTGGAGTACACTCGCGAACCCTGCAATCTATCAAACAGCTCCTCAATATGGGGTAATGGATACTTGTTCTTAACTGTCATCCTGTTCAGCTTGCGGTAGTCTATACACATCCTTAACGTCCCATCTTTCTTCTTAACAAACAGGACGGGAGCACCCCACGAAGAAGTACTCGGACGAATGTATCCGCTGACCAGAAGCTTATCCAACTGCTTCTTCAGTTCCTTCAACTCGGCAGGAGCCATCCTGTAGGGGGTCTTCGAATAGGGATCAGCTCTGGGGTAGAGGCCCACTACAAACTCAATATCCTTGTCTGTTGGTAAGGGCCCCAGACTCTCCGGGAACACATCCAGATACTCCCGAACAACCTCCGTCTCCTCAAGCTTGACCTGGTCCTTGGGTTTGTTCAGAAGGTAAACAACGAAACCTGTAGCACCATCCCGGACTAACTTACTAGCCTCAACAAAGGATATAAACGGGCTAGATCCCAAACTCTCTCCCGAAAACACCGCAGAATCAAAAGAAATCCTCTTCAAACGGTAATCCATAACTGCACCATGTCGGGAAAGCCAGTCCATCCGAAGAATCACCTTAAACCTCCCCATCGGCATCACAATCAGATCAGCAGGAAAAACTCGACCCTCAAAACTCACCGAACACTCACGAAACACTCTGTCCGTCTCTAAGCTCCCCCCAAGGGAGAACTCACCACAAACACATGCGCAGATATCTCAGTAAGTAAAGGCAAAGAAGTAACAATATCCCGGGCAATAAAAGAATGAGTAGCCCCGGGATCAAATAATGCATGTAATGATATGCCATGAATATGTATTGTACCTTCCACTACATCATTCTGATCAATCTCTGCTGCCTCCTCCTCACCATCCAGAGCATAAGCACGAGCCTGAACTACCGGGCCCCTCTTTGGACAAACATCCCTCATGTGCTCAGCCAAAACACATCCCAAACATCTACCCAAATACCTCCAACACCTATCCAATTGATGGGCACCCTGACAGTGAGAGCAACGAGCCAGAGCTGGTGCCGGTAAAGCCGGTGGTCCTGTAGGAGCAGCGGGACGGGGCTTCTTGTTGATGAAACCCTGTGGACGGAAAGCTGGTGTAGTAGTAAAAGAAGTATGAGTAGCAGGCTTCTTGCCCGATCCAGAACCCGAACCATGCCCCAAAGAGAAGGATGGGGGCCTCAACCTCTGTCTCTGAGCCTCGACCTGAATAGCCCTCTTAGTAACCTTATCCCAAGTGCTCACATTGACAGCGTGAAGAGCTCTCTGAATATCCTCTCGAAGCCCATGAAGGAAGTGATGGGCTCTGTGTGAATCAATATCAGTGATGTGGGTAGCATAGGGAGCAAGTCTCTCGAACTCTAGAATGTAGTCCTCAACAGATCTGGATCCCTGCTTCAGCTCAGAAAACTCCTGAAGTCTGCGCTCTCGTGCACTATGAGGTATAAACTTGTAACACCCGAGCGCAAGGTGTCACATCCCCCGCACCGAGACCCGACCCGAATATGAAATGGACGATCCATACCCGAGCCAAACCACGGCGAACGGGGACAAACACACACTCTATGCTAGGCGGGCTAACCCTTAAACCATAAAATCAGAGTAATTACAAATGCGGAAGCAATAACTGGCCATAATATAAACAACGAGAAATCAAACTACAAAAATAATCCATATACATTATCAAATGCCGTCAAGGCTCAAATAACCAATACGCTCCATTATTAATCAATACAATGTTCCAACGTGCAATATGTATGTGTAAGACCAAAATACAAGGGCTAAAAGACGAAAGTAAAACCTATGACTCGAAATCCCGCCTAGCTCCCTTGACACCTGCACAACACAACTGAAAGCCAAACGAGTTCAGTCCAAAAGGGACTGGTGGGTATAAAAGCAGGGCATAATTATAATATACAACGGAATTTAACAATCCCAAGTGAGGTTTTTGAAGGATTTCCCAAGTGGGTAAATAGAAATCATCAAAAGGGATTATAGCAAATCATTAACATTAGGTCATTAATGGCCCGGCGAGTGGGGGTGCATTATCTCCAACCAACACGTCGTGTACTACATTAACATTCATTAACATTCATTAACATTCGTTAACATTCATTCATTCTTTCTTTCTTTCCTTTCATGCATATCGTTCTTTCGTGCGCATTCAATAACATTTACACCTTCTTCCTCCGGGTTGGTGGCGGGTTTGCAAGGCCCATCCACCCATTCATTGACCAAAAGGGGAACATGACTCCCCAGATGGCACTCAGCGTCCATTCCTCGCTAACTCCTAACGAGGTCCGGTTACGCCGTTCATTGGTGGGACTAGTGTGAGGGATTACCGTCAGCCCTTGCCTCCTCGGGTCCCCACTCACACCAAGCCCCTGGGCCCCATTCAGTGCATAACATTCATTCATTCTCGCCAAAACATTAGGTAGGGTTCAAGAAATAAGGGCTTTACGTTGAAAACATTTACTCTTGAAAATGACTCTATATACATATATATATTTTTGTCCGAAATCTTTTCACATTGGGGCAAAGAAGAGAAACCCACCTTAAACCGCAAAGAGGAGAACACAAGAGCCTCTCAGACCGGCCTCATCTCCAACGGAAACAAAATCTGTGCATTAAAGGTGAAGTGAGACTCAACATGACCAATTAAGACGCTCGGCAATGTAATGATCATGATATGAATGAAGAGAAGAAGCTATAATGTAATGAACACGTTCATGTGCACTATTAAAGTCTTAAAGACATATAAACATTCAATTCATTTATTCAATGCAGTATTCATATTCAATCATGTTCATCCTTCACATTTCACGTTTCCAATCAATTCAACTCAAGAAATTCAAATATAATCATAGCCCAAGATCCAACATTTAGGCAAATAAGAGCATTGAAGTAAACCAAGTTCAACACACATTCAAACGTATTCATATTACATAATGTAACATATTTCCAAAGTTTGAGAACAAGAAGAAATCATATGATAGGGGAAATGGGTTACGGGAACCACAAATGACACATAAACGGCATTCGGTAAAAGAATGCCTAAATCTCAACCAAATGCTATGAAATTAAACCACGATACTCCCAACACATAGAATAACAAGTTCATAGTTCATCACAAATGAAGATAAAGTCATTAGAGAGGTGAAACAACCAAAAATCGAAAAGGAAAAGACAAGAAAAGCGGAGGGGGAGGGACACGCCCGTGTCCCTCAAATTGAATAGACTGAGACACGGGGGTGTCTCAGTACAGAACTGGAAAAAGGGCATGACACGGGTCATCCATTACAAAGCAAATGAGACACGGGGGTGTCACGGTACAGACCCAAAAACTCAAACAAAGCTTACCGGCAAAACAGACCCTATACAAAATCAGTCCCAAAAGCATACCAAATCAACTCCAAATCTTATGAAACTTAATATACAACATATTTAGCATATTAGGAGCATATTTCATTTAGAATGATAAGTCCAAATCACACGTTAAGAGTATCAAAAACATGCAGGAAGTCTGGGACGCCAAAACCGCACATATGAGCTCGGTTAGTTAAATCATGCCATGATCAAGTACCTAGGGACTGAATTTGAATCTAAAACCTTAGGGAATGCATGCTAACATACTAAACAACTAATATACATCATATATATGCAAAATGGAATGAATTGGAGCACGTTAGAACCACCAAGTAATCACAAAATGCAACAGCAGCAGTTCGGTTCGCGCATAGCATACAAACCGGCCATCATGCTTCGATTTAGGAGCTGAAAATGGATCTAAAAACTTGCAAGAGCAGGGCTAACATATAGACCAATTAGTATACAAAATCTCCATGCAAATTCATATGAATTGGAAGTCATTAACTCAAACAACAAAGCATAAATTCACACAGCAGTTCCGAAACAGGGGAGGCAGTTTTGATCATCAAGTTTGGGGCTCTAAATCACATAATTTCATCAAAGGGTCTAAAGAGAAAATCCTCCCCACACATCTATCATGGAGTATAGATCAAAAATGGAAGCAAATAAGTTCATACAATCACCCAAGAAGTCTCAAATCGGTCACAAACTCAAGCTAAGCCAAGGATTCAACAAATGAAGTCTAACCCTAACTATTCATACAAGCTTTCATACCCTTAATAAATCTGATGCATAACATGAATTTCAAGGATCAAATGAAGCATAGAAGAGAGGAGAATACATAAATATGCTTACCTTTAAGATATGAAGAAGTATGGAGAAGATCAAGCTTCAAAATCACAAGCCATGGAAAGGGGGTTTCTTCTTTCTCTTCTTCTTCTCCATTTTCAGCAGCTCATTCTCCTCTTGTGGGTGTGTGGCTCGATATGCAACAGGTAAGGGAGGGAGAGAGCTGAGTTAGGGTCAATAAACCAAGGGTTAAAGCTTGAGTATGGTTAAATTGGACCCACAAGTACAAGACTAGTCAAAGATGGTGGCTTTCGTACAAGCTGTTCGTTCCGGGCGAAAATCGAGGGTCCAAATGGGGCTAGAAAAATACCAAACTAGGTTCAAAAGTTTTCTTTCTTCGTCACGAGTCCGACGCATCTTCCGGAATTCGAATCCGAATTCCCGAGCTCAAATTATGGCCTCCGGAACACGAGGTGCGCTAAAACTAGTTAGGCCCTCATGTCCCTCGTCAAGTACCAAAGGTTTAAAACCTCGACAAACGAGCACGAAAACATAAAACGAGCATGCAAACACATTCATAACTCACATAATTCAAGTATACCAAGTTGGCACAAAAATCGGAATTGAAAACGGAGTTAAACAAATCACAAACGGTTCGAAAAGGATTTAAACGTTTAAAACATCAACCTAAAAACTTGATATCATTATTCAAATATTCCAAAACTCAATCAATTAAATCCGAAAACATGAAACGAACATATATTCATACACAAGACACATATAAGTCCAACATATTAAATTTGTACGAAATTTCGGTATCAAATTAATTAGAAACGAAGCACGTAAAGGAGGCTCATAAACAATGCAACAATAAAATTCATAATATTACAATTAATGAAAAATCACATACTTATATAATTTATAAATACATGCATGCATAATTAATTAACATGAATTGCATAAGTTCATGCAAATTTATTAAACAATTCATACCACAGTTAACATATATATATATATATATATATATATATATATATATATATATGATATTAATAACATTAAAATAAAGTAATCAACATTTAATGTATTTAAAATAAAGTTAAATATATAAAACACGGATAAATAATTATTTCGCGCAATTTGTTAAACACATACGTTATGTTGTACTACCTAAAAACTAGGGCGTTACAAAACTTCTCGTGGAACTCATGCACAAAAGTCTCCCAAGTGAACTCCATACCACTCCTCTCAAGTCTGGATCGAACTCCCTTGAGCCAGTTAGCTGCCTGTCCCTGAATGAATCGAGCAGTACAAACAGCCCTATCCTGAGAACTCCCTCGGCAAATCTCCCAAATACCACTGATCTCAGCTAACCATTCCTCAGCCTTAATATCATCTCCCCCAAACCACTTACCATTCCTCAGCCTTAATATCATCTCCCCTAAACCACTTAGGAGGGTTGTTGTTCCGAAATTCCCTATACGCAGTTGAGATAGTACCATCCTGACCATCAACAGGTGGTGTCTGTTGTCTCTGATTCTATTGTAACTGATTGAGAAGTGCTTGAACAATGTTCTTCGCATTCAGTGGTGGTGATGGAGGCGGATTAGGCGCATCCGGTGAAGCCTCTCGGTCACGACGTCTAGGAGGTATCCTGAAATTCAAAGATTCAAGCAATATTGATGCATGCGGATTAATACGTGTGTATGTATACAAGTATTAGAAATAAACAAGTATTCAAGTAAATGAGTCACATAATCACATTGTCCTATGCCGTACAAACTAGACAGACTCGACACGACACTAGAGCTCGGTTTTGTAATCTAGAGCTCTGATACCACTTAAGGATGTAGCACCCCAAACGGAGGATACCACATCCCCCGCACTATGACCCAGACCCGATCATGAAATAGAAGTCCATGCCCGAATCTGAATCAGAGCGAACGGGAGACAAACACACACGCTATGGTAGGCGTATCTAACTCGAAAAAACTCAGAGCGCGGAAGCAATTAAAACATCCAAACAAGATAGCGGAAGCATTTAAATCAACATTCAAAACAAGTGACGGGTTCAACTAGCATAGATGCCTAGTCCCGAATATCAACACACATAACAGGTGACGGGTTCAACTAGCATAGATACCTAGTCCCGAATATCCGATCAACATAACGTAATAATCATCAAGTGCCACACAGGGCCGAATACGAACGCCACACAGGGCTACAGAAAGGCAGAGTATAATCTCAAGTCTACAAGTCATGACATAAGTAAAGTGTATGAAAGACAAATGCAACTAGAAAGGCTAAACCGACGTTTTAGGAATAGTGCCCTAGAAAGCCGATTAGTCATAATCCGTCTTGTCCTAGAATCACAGATAATCTTTGAATAATATACGAATGATTAATATCACAGGCGAACACTTCTTTATATGCTCTTGTGTGGTATGCGTTTACTTTAGCTGTGCATGTATAAGAACTCCCCTAATCCTGATGACTTTAGGACTCTACCATTTTGGTGAAATGGTTCATGAAACGAGCCCTATATCACATAAGTCAGGATTAGTAAAATACTCCAAGCCGATGAGTCCTACAGACAGTGGGAGTGTCAACCTGACTCCTCTAAGGCTTGCTTGTGGGATCACGCCCTTAAGAAGGACCACCTTGTTTCATGGAGGTTCAAAGTGTATAGTTGATACGTGCGTGATACATGAGGGTGCTAGCTTTAATAAGTAAGTTCACTAAGGTGCCCCGTGTGAGAAGATTCCTAAATGGGAAAGGAAGTTTCTATTTCAGGAAATGGAAACTTCCAAATTACGAAATATCTCACGAGTCATTGATGTGATTAATTGATCCTTAGACTTGAGGTTCCTTGTCACTTTATGAGTTAACTCTGTAGTCTTAGGTATAAGCTTTAAAGGTTGTCGCCTTAGACAACTGATTCAAGGCTTATGCTGGGGCTGTACAAGTGACTCATGAAAGAGAATGAGAATCAAGAAAGGACCTACACTTGCATTTGCAAGGTGATCTCTTATTGTGTAAGTCATTCATATGCCATATGGAGTCCTTGGCCAAGGCAGTAGATCAAGACATCAAGAAAAGGGTTTCTTGGATTGAGATCAAATGGATATGAAATGCACTTAGCTTTAAGACCAAATTATTAGGGTTCTAATTATTCCCTTGCCTTAGATCTTGGTTGAGAGATAGTAAGTAGGAGGATTGTATCTCACATGAATAAATGACTTAAAGGTTCTATCGAATCCGAACATTCCAATTCAACTAGGGGTTAAACACCTGTTGCTAGACTATGGTCGTTTAATCTGTGGACTGATTAATTAATTAGTGAATTAATTAATTAGGGTCACTGCTAATTGAATTGAGAACCTAGAGGGTCACATACAACAACTTGGTTACATGAGTTGCGGCTTTAAAATGATTAAACGAGTTAATCGGGCCAAAGGGTTCCACACTTGTGAAACCAAACCACACGTGTGTGACACGTGTGAAACCACAAGTGCGTGACACGTGTCCTTCATGGACACGTGTGCATGTGCGTGGATATTTATTTGGTGATTAAATAATTAATGTGTTAATTATTTAATAAACTTTGGTTTAATTTTGAATTAAAAAGAAAGTCTAATTTTGGAGAAAAATAATCTAGTTAATTAATTGTGAATTAATTAATTAGATAAAAATAAGTTATTTATTTTAAATAAATAAAGTATAATAATATCCAAAAGGGTTTGGATATTTTAGCTCTCTTGAAAGTTGATTTGAATTTGAATTCAAAGACAAAGTCAAAATTAGTTGATGATCAAGTAATAGGAGAGAGGGACCAAATCCTTAGCCCAAAAGGACTAGGGTTTGGGCGTCCCTTCCCCTCCTATAAATAGGGGAGCTCGAGCTCCTCTTGGAGCTAATCGAGATTTCTTTTGGTTCATGTGTTGAACACCATCCTTTCTCCAAGATTAACAAAACCCTAGGTTAAGCCTAAACACTAACTAGAGAACTAGCATCCTTACTAGTTAGATTGTAGCCAAGTTGGTTGACTATCTCTAGAGAGCTTCAAGTTAGAAGTTTTGAAGATTCGAGTTTTACCAAGGAGTGGGGATCAAGCAAAACGACCAGAAGGGATGATGAAACGATTCTGATCCCAACAGAAAACGAGTGAAAAAATCGAACCAAAGAAGATGGCGAAAATCGTTCGTCCATATCCTGAAGGATAAGTTTTTTCAAGAGGGTTTTATGGCTGGCAGATTTTTACTTTCGCAAAACTGGTTTTCGAAGGGAGTTCAATCATGCCTTTCTCGTTTCAAGTTTCTTTCCTTATGTTATATCGTTAAGAACTTCCCTAACATGATTTGAATCCAGGTTGGTGTGGAATGTTATCCCTACAATGGATTCTGAAGTAGAAAGAGACTTTAGAGGGACGGGTTGTCATTACAGCATGAAGCGCGTTTGAGGGCGGCTCAAAACGTGTCAAGAAAGCTACTACCTAAGTGATTTTCTTGATCTCTACGAATTTGGATTCACGATTGCGAGCTTCGATGCTTTTTGTTGGAAAATTATTAAATTTTCGCTGCTTTCTGATTCTTGCTTTCCAACAAGTGGTATTAGAGCCACCTCGTTAATCGTGTTTCTGATTCGTCTCAATTTTACTGAATTTGGTAGAAATTCTTAGGCTTGATGCGATTAAGTATTTGTAATTGTTTTAGAAAGCCTGAATTACGAAACTGTATTTTTCCTGAAAGTTTCTGAAAACTGTTTTGTAAAATTCGTTTTAAAAACTGTTTTAGATTTGAAACTGTATAAACTGTTTTTGGATTTCTTAGATTGGTTTTGCTTTTAAACGAAAACACGAAACGAAAAGCCTGGATTACGAACACGCGAAACCCCGCGCGCGAAGGCGTCACGCACCCGCCTGTCCTAGGCGCGCGCAGGCCCCAGCGCCATCTCCCTCCCGCAACCGTGCGGGAGGCCTTCCGGGCGCGCCCGCCCAGGGCTGGCCGAGAGGCCGCCCGCCGTCCCCCCCCTGCTGGGCGAGTATCCCGCAAGCGTGCGGGATCCCTCGCCCAGCCCGCCCGCAAGGCTGCCGAGAGGGGCTGCACGCACTCGTGCGCGGCGAGCTCAGCCCTTTTCGCGTACGGGCCCCGTTTTTCGTGATCCGTTTTCGTACTTCGTGCAATCCAGTCCCAATTTTATTTTTTATAATTTTAAAGTTTTATTTTTTGAATATTTATTTTAATTTTTGAATAAAACTTAAAATTGGGATTTTTGAGAAATATAAACGGTTTATATTTTGGGAAGCTACATCTTTAATAAAATTATTAATTTTCAGAAATTAATTGGAATTTTTTTAGTTTTAGTAATTTGGGATTTATTGAAAACTTTTATAAATAAGACTCGCATCAAGTCGTGTTTTAAGTCATTAGGACTTGAAACGGGAATTTTATTTATTGCCTAAATTTAAATTCTCGCAAAAGCATGTTACGTGATCATGGGTTTAGACTTATGTATGGTTTTAATTTATGCACATGAATGGTTTAAATTGGGGTTGGAGCCCTATAGTTGCGTTTTTCAATTGAGGTTGGAGCCTCACTTATGTGCGTACTGTTATGTGATTTATTATGTGGCTTTCCATATTACTGTTTTTGTGGCCGGGGTATGCCCCTTGTATTTGTCTAAGGCCAATATGAAGATTGAGCCTTATTACTTTATGTCTTTTTCTTTTTATTGTAATTTGAGAATAGAGATAGGTGTTGAGGTTTTATTTTCATTTTGGAGACAATGCACCCATAGAGTAAGATGGACCACATTCAAGTAACAAGGAGGCCATAAGTGAAGACCCCTCAAAATGTTAGGGAGGGGAATCTCAATTGTGAAAATGTAATAGAGATAGGGCTCGTATTTTGTTGCCGCTTTCCCTTATGTGATATAAACTGTTTATGTAGCATGTATGTTAGAACTTGTGATTGTGGAATGGCTCCCACATATCACGCATAAGATAAGTAGAACCCATGATCATCACATGTTAGTATCATGCTAGGACATGTTATCTACTAAGTGCTTGTGCGAAATGCATTTAAGTTGTACTTGCATTAATCAAGACTAATAAAATTGGATAACATATATGTTGGTGAGGTCTAACCGAACAACTCTTCGGTTGATTCGAAAATTCCCATTAAATATTAAGCTCATTTCGAATAATAGGTATTTGATTCGAGATGTAAATTTTTGAATTAAATTCCTAGCATTCGATCAATAGGTTTTAAGTTTAGTAAGTAAAGCTAGTTATTGTCCGCGAGTCGTGGGATAGCTAGTGGAGCTTATTAGTTCTTAGTTACCTGATTGATCATTTTAAATGATCAATATTTCATGGTCAATTTTGGCAAGGGCGATGTCCGCGAGTCGTGGGTCGTGGGTCGTTCGAACTAAGTTTTGATCATGATCTTATGATTGATGGGTCTAGCTTAACGCCTAACTAAATATGGATGTCGCATGAGACGTGGGTCCATATTGAAAGATAGGTGATGCAAAAACAATTACTAAGAGTTCTAAAGGTGTTAGAATTGGTAGGTTGTACCTACCTAGGGTTTTACTTACAATGTCCGCGAGTCGTGGGTTCGAGGTAAAATGCTTAGGATCTTAGTACCCATTGGGAAACGCGTTCCTCTTAGATCTTTGAAAAACAGTGGGAGCTACATTAGATTAAAGACCTTATCTTTTGTATATCGTTATAATTAAGCATGCTCACATTTTCTCTGCTTAACATCTAAGTTGTAGTTCTGTGATTCTCTACAATATGAAATGCAAACCCATTCGTATCCATCCTTAATTCAAAAGAGTTGACTAAGTCCTAAATAACTCTGATTGGCTTTGGACCCTAAAATTCATTTTAGATTCCGAATAGATAAAGGTGTTCTCTAAAGGGAGAAGTTTTCAATTGTGAAAATTCGACCCGGGCCAAAAGAGAAGCAATCTGAGGTGAATGGATTTCTCCAAACCACATAAGAGCAATTGAACCACCTCATAAAAATGTTACAAGGTATAACATTATGGAATTATTCAATATTTCAAATGAGGAAACAAGTGCACACGAACAAGGTCTAAAGATCTTATTTGAAGATCTTATGGTCATTAACTGAGAAAAGAGTTCTCAATGCACTGCTCAACTAGAATGATGCTAATGTAGCATAGTTAATCATTTAGTTGATAATGGTTGAGAGCATCCTTAAGAAGGAATAAAAGGTTGTGATGGTTAATTCTTCTTCTAAACTCACTAAGTTAAAGGCTTGAAGTCCTAAAGAAGAAGAAACCCTTAAGAGCCCAATGGAGGGGCATGTAAGGGGTATGCCCAAAAGACACTAGAGATCAAATTGGACGTTTGCTTCTATGGTAGAAAATAAGGACTTTGAAAGGGAACTGTAAAGAGTATGAGTACTCTGAAATGTTACCTCGTTTAGTAATTCTACTTGGAATAGAATTCACAAGTCTTGAGTTGATTCTGCATAATCTGTTGTGCAAAGACTCAAAGCACTAATGTTCTGAACATACAACGAGATAACAAAAGTAAGTGAGATGACAAAGCTTCGAATTACTTTGGAACGTTGAGACATAAAAGGATTAGCAAGTTAGACATCTTAGGATCATTTTACGAAAATGAACCTAGAGAGTTAACTTCCTATGAATCCTATCTTGAAGGGAAACGTTCCCGAAACATAGTTTAGGTGAAACGTGGAACGTGCCAAAAATTCTAGTGGATTTTGATCCATGCTGATGAGTGTAAGATGCTTAATGTAAGCACTAGATACAATCGTCAGTTTAATCATTATGAATGAATGTACTTGTTGAAGTACAAAATTCAAAACTTATATGAAATTCTTAGAATTTCAAAAGGAGGTTAGGAACCGAAGTAGTCGTAAGTTATAGGCAAATCGATATGATAGAAATAGCCAATATCTTAGCAACTAATTCCTTAGTCGTCTTGGAGATAATAGGATTATCTCTCAGTAACTAATTCGAGAACACCTTAGTGTTTCCGAATGAGGGAATGAAACCTAATGGGATATGGTCCATTCCATAGCAAGCTTTACTGACTTGTAATCATTCTAGGAATAAACTCCTAGAATATGCAGTTAGAGATTTTGAATTTAGTACCTTCCAAAAACTAGTCCTTTAGTTGCACTATGCAATGTGGCATACTAAATTCCCTAATTATTCTTATCCAAGAATTTAGTGGAATCCTCTTAAGTGAAGAGGATAGTGGGAGATAAGCTTGCAATGAGTTCAAGTTTATACAATGATATCAGATATCGTTTCTGCGATTCCCTTAGACAAAAGGTTGTTTGTCTCAAGGAATGTATCTTTCTTAAGGAATCGTTCCTATAGAAGAAGAAAGGCAAGCAAGCAGACCTTAAAGAAATTTGAGGATAAATATCCACGCCACATATAGAAGAAACGAGCCCATCTGATAAAATTTAGCCAAATTTTAGAGTATGCACATGTATGAAACCCTCCTCTTAAGACGCGTTTAGAACACGTTCCGAGATAGCCGAGGAATTACCTAAAGAGGAGACACTATCAGATTTGGAATCTGAGTAGTGTAAGCAAGCCTTGAAATCCAATATGGATTCCATATACTCAAACTAAGTTTTGACCTTGGTTGATCCACCTAATAGGATCTAGCTCATGCAGCTTCGAGTGAATGAAAGCATTACAACCTTCTTGACGGTTGAAATGCAAAAGTCCATTTGGATTGTATTTTACCACATCCTCATATTCTGACTATGAGAGATGATAAATGAATATGAGAACTATCTTGTTCAATATGAGATTGAAAGAGACTGAAATAAGGTATTTCTATAAGTCTCATATTCAGTGGGAGTATGCATAAGGTATGCAAATCCCTAAAGTCAATCTGTGGATTGATAAAGGCTTCGAGGAGTTAGACAATTCGATTCCATAGGATAATCAAATCGTTTAACACAGATGGAAGTCGAATAAGTCTAAAAAATGTACATATGATAGTTAGTGATGTAAGAGTCAATTTTGGTTCTTTAGAAGACAACATCCTTCTCATTAGGAATGTCAAGGATGACGTGAAAGTTACCAATTCTTGTTTAAGAAACAATTTGGCATGAAACATCTTAGTGATTATCCTAAATTCTCGACATTGAGATCTATAGAAGATAGATCTAAGAGCGTAAATGGATTATCACAAAACGAGTACATAACCACAATGCTAAAAGGAGTTTAGTATGGACAATGGAACATCTCTTTTGAAGAGTATGTGTCCTAAGATAACTTTAAGAAAATTAGAATGTCCAAAATCCCTTTAAGTGAAAGGGTGCATAATGTATGAAATGTCATGTACTAGACTTGATATGGCGCAACACTAAGCGTAGTGGGTCGAATCTAATATGACCTCAGAGAAGGTCATTAGATTTCTGTAAAGGATGTCCTCAGAGTACTTGAGAAGAAATGAGGATATGTATTAGTTTACAGTGCCCAAAAGATCTTGTTGTTAGAAGGATATTTGATGTAACCGTTCATCAAACATAGATGATTATGAAATCATTGAAAGGATACAACTTCTACCAGAATGGTAATGCAATGTGTTGGAAAGGGGTTCCAAGGACGGACATTGCAAAACTCGACTATCGTAGTTGAGAACTTAGTCGTATTATATAACGCTAAGTTAAGTGTTTGGGTAAGAAACTCCATCTAACTGGTTAGATGAAGTTCCTAGCATGAAACAACTCCTTTATCATATTGTATGATAAAAGGATGGTTGCTCAAGTAAGAGAACCAAGACCTCACCAAGAGACTGAACACGTGATTACGAATCACTTTTTAAGGAAAAGGTGTTTCCTAAGAGATGTGTAAACAAGAGGGTCACATCAACAGAGAATATAGCAGATCCACTTTTGAAACGCCCAAAGTCAAAAGGCTCTCAAAGTGCATCTTGAGAAGATGGGACTTAAAGTACCTAAATGACTTTTACGGGCAAGTGGGAGATTGTTAGGAATAGTGCCCTAGAAAGCCGATTAGTCATAATCCATCTTGGGACTTTCCTAGTGTCACAGACAATCTTTGAATAATATACGAATGATTTATACAGGCGAACACTTCTTTATATGCTCTTGTTTGGTATGCGTTTACTTTAGCTGTGCATGTATAAGAACTCCCCTAATCCTGATGACTTTAGGACTCTACCATTTTGGTGAAATGGTTCATGAAACGAGCCTTATATCACATAAGTCATGATTAGTAAAATACTCCAAGCTGATGAGTCCTACAGACAGTGGGAGTGTCAACCTGACTCCTCTAAGGTTTGCTTGTGGGATCACGCCCTTAAGAAGGACCACCTTGTTTCATGGAGGTACAAAGTGTATAGTTGATACGTGCGTGATACATGAGGGTGCTTGCTTTAATAAGTAAGTTCACTAAGGTGCCCCGTGTGAGAAGATTCCTAAATGGGAAAGGAAGTTTCTATTTCAGGAAATGGAAACTTCCAGATTAGGAAATATCTCACGAGTCATTGATGTGATTAATTGATCCTTAGACTTGAGGTTCCTTGTCACTTTATGAGTTAACTCTGTAGTCTTAGGTATAAGCTTTAAAGGGTGTCGCCTTAGACAACTGATTCAAGGCTTATGCTGGGGCTGCACAAGTGACTCATGAAAGAGAACGAGAATCAAGAAAGGACCTACACTTGCATTTGCAAGGTGATCTCTTATTGTGTAAGTCATTCATATGCCATATGGAGTCCTTGGCCAAGGCAGTAGATCAAGACATCAAGAAAAGGGTTTCTTGGATTGAGATTAAATGGATATGAAATGCACTTAGCTTTAAGACCAAATTATTAGGGTTCTAATTATTCCCTTGCCCTAGATCTTGGTTGAGAGATAGTAAGTAGGAGGATTGTATCTCATATGAATCAATGACTTAAAGGTTCTATCGAATCCGAACATTCCAATTCAGCTAAGGGTTAAACACCTGTTGCTAGACTATGGTCATTTAATCTATGGACTGATTAATTAATTAGTGAATTAATTAATTAGGGTCACTGCTAATTGAATTGAGAACCTAGAGGGTCACACACAACAACTTGGTTACATGAGTTGAGGCTTTAAAATGATTAAACGAGTTAATCGGGCCAAAGGGTTCCACACGTGTGAAACCACACTTGTGGGTCACGTGCGTGACACGTGTCCTTCATGGACACGTGTGCATGTGCGTGGATATTTATTTGGTGATTAAATAATTAATGTGTTAATTATTTAATAGACTTTTGTTTAATTTTGAATTAAAAGAAAGTCTAATTTTGGAGAAAAATAATCTAGTTAATTAATTGTGAATTAATTAATTAGATAAAAATAAGTTATTTATTTTAAATAAATAAAGTATAATAATATCCAAAAGGGTTTGGATATTTTAGCTCTCTTGAAAGTTGATTTGAATTTGAATTCAAAGTCAAAGTCAAAATTAGTTGATGATCAAGTAATAGGAGAGAGGGACCAAATCCTTAGCCCAAAAGGACTAGGGTTTGGGCGTCCCTTCCCCTCCTATAAATAGGGGAGCTCGAGCTCCTCTTGGAGCTAATCGAGATTTCTTTTGGTTCATGTGTTGAACACCATCCTTTCTCCAAGATTAACAAAACCCTAGGTTAAGCCTAAACACTAACTAGAGAACTAGCATCCTTACTAGTTAGATTGTAGCCAAGTTGGTGGACTATCTCTAGAGAGCTTCAAGTTAGAAGTTTTGAAGATTCGAGTTTTACCAAGGAGTGGGGATCAAGCAAAACGACCAGAAGGGATGATGAAACGATTCTGATCCCAACAGAAAACGAGTGAAAAAATCGAACCAAAGAAGATGGTGAAAACCGTTCGTCCATATCCTGAAGGATGAGTATTTTCAAGAGGGTTTTATGGCTGGCAGATTTTTACTTTCGCAAAACTGGTTTTCGAAGGGAGTTCAATCATGCCTTTCTCGTTTCAAGTTTCTTTCCTTATGTTATATCGTTAAGAACTTCCCTAACATGATTTGAATCCAGGTTGGTGTGGAATGTTATCCATACAATGGATTCTGAAGTAGAAAGAGACTTTAGAGGGACGGGTTGCCATTACCGCATGAAGCGCGTTTGAGGGCGGCTCAAAACGTGTCAAGAAAGCTACTACTTAAGTGAGTTTCTTGATCTCTACGAATTTGGATTAACGATTGCGAGCTTCGATCCTTTTTGTTGGAAAATTTTTAAATTTCCGCTGGTTTCTGATTCCTGTTTTCCAACACGACGAAGTGCAACTCAAAGGACTCACTCCCGCCTAGCAAACGCCAACAGACCTGCAACTAAAAGTTTAAATGAGGGGTCAGTCAACTTGACCGAGTGAGGGGGCTAACGCTCACCCACAATATATATAGAAGGAGCATAGCACAGAATAAAAGGATGGACTCATGAACCGGGGATAGGTATTGCATACCAAAACGTTCTGAAATAACCCAAATAGATATAGATATAAGTTTAGAAACCATTTTCCAGAAAGACTCTATCCCGATTCATAACTCCATAACAGAATAGAACACATGCTCGGCGAGTATGAGCTTCCAACCTTTATTTCTCAGAACATAAATCAAAATAAATCCATCCTCTACACCAATGATGGAGGAGATGTACCGTCCCCAAACCATCGAGAATAAACCGTCTAAAATAGACTCACCCTCAAGGGGTAGCGAACCCACAAGAGTCCTCCCCGGCCTTAGCCGAAGGCTCAAGATACCACACCTTCCCTACAGCACGGGTCGCGTGAGGATATCTCAAATGGAACTACACACAGACTGATCCCTGACGGTCCTATACCGTTCCAGGGCTGTCTATCCGATAGCTCCTTGGATCCACAACAGAACAGATCATAACATAACATACTCCAATCTTTCATGGCAATCTCACTATAGAATTAAAACACAACTGTTTTTCCAAAATAGCTTACATATGCCTCAAAAACTGGTTTTTATAAATATTCCCACGCTGCAGGGATATAGCCCGAAGGCACCCGCCCACGCAGGACACACACACGTACATTCCCACGCTGCAGGGATATAGCCCGAAGGCACCCACCCACGTAGAATGCACGCATAAGGTCATCAACATATCAAATCCAACACATACATATCTATAGTAAGGTATACTCGAATGCAAGGGTAGAAATCAGCATATAAAGGTCATAGGTCGCATAACTATACAAAATCCTAAACCTCACCTCATGGTAGTAGAGTCTGAGAGTGTGAAGGGCTAAACACTCTAAACCTCGAGCTCACCGGCACCACCAAACTCTGTGACAAGACATATAGAAGCCCAACTTAGACTCTACATGAACCAAGTAAGACGCACGGCGTACAAAGTATGAATGACATGCGAAATGGAATGATGTTTATCAAATTGGTCACAAGGGATAATTCAAATATTCAAGTAAATCATGCAAGTAAGGAAGTATAAAGGTTCAGAGATCGAATTCCAAGTCATATCGGAGCATACAAGTCAAGAAGTAACTCAAACGAATCAAATACACACGAAAAAGCGAGTAAAAGGCGTCACAGACGCATGGGAACGGCCATTCCCATGCACAAGATAGCATGGGAACGGTCCTTCCCACGCCAAGGCCAATCGAGACTGGGAACGACCGTTCCCCATGGGAACGGTCGTTCCTATGTTCGGCCGCCAAAACCCAAACGCTAGCCCGAAGGGCCGTTCCGGGCTTAAAGCACAAATGGGAACGACCGTTTCGGCCATAGATCTGGAACAGAAACTTGACAGTTTCGGGAAGAAGAAGGGGAACACCAAAAATCATCAATCCAACACGAAATCCACCATAAAATATCACGAAATTCAGATATAACATCATATAAATCATGCTTAGCATCAAAACATCAATTAATTCAAGTTTAGGAATGTTTTTGCCCATGCATCTCCAACACCCATTTTCATGAATTTCAAGCTTAAACATGAAGATATGAATTCCTAGTCTTCCATACACGAATTTTGTACGCGGGCCACCACATCCCCCGCACCTAAACCCGAACCCGCATATGAAATGGGAAGTCCATACACGAGCTCAAGTCTAAGCGAACGGGAGACCACACACTCACTAGGCTAGGCGGAGCTAAAACTAAACCAGAGCGCGCGATAAAAAAAAACAAATAGCGGAAGCAAGGAGTTCTAGTAATTTAAAATTTCCAAAATAAACATATACATCACATGATCAAATATACTTAGCCAAAACAATTCATATTTCCAAAACAGAATTCATCACATAATCAATTCATTAAATACAAGCCAAAATGAATGTAATGCACCTAGCATGACCTATACCCAAAAGTGAGACTCGAACGACCCACTTCTCTGCCTAGCTCGTGCTCAAAAGACCTGCAAACTAAAAGTGGGAAAAGGAGAGGTGTCAGTCATATCTCGACTGAGTGAGGGGGCTAACGCACACCCACACACTATACATATATAGCAAAGCACGTAAAAGATAAAGGTTATGAACTGGGAATAGGTTTTGCACACCAAATCAATTTCAAAGAACATTACATATCATATACGTATACATTCATATTCATTATCAAACACATTAATATAAAGTCTCTATTCCCGTTTCATAATCCAACCATTTCATTAAGCTCGGCGAGTACGAGCATCCACCATTACTTCTCATTACATTACATTACATTATACAAAATAGAAATCACATTCAATCCTCCCCTTCGGTGATGGAAGAGCCTGCAGACCCCAACCATCCATTAGTAAATTCCTCGAGGGCTGTTAACCACACGAGTGCCATTATAAATTCCTCGAGGGGTAGCTAACCCACACGAGTCCTCCCCGGTTCATTCCGAAGGCATCAAGAGCACCACGACTTCCCCAACCTCCCTAAGGTCGTACGTAATACCTTGGATGGAGAGTGTACAGTGGTCAATAACCGGCAACCCCGTGGCCGACCAGGGTCCCCCTTACCCACGTCTCCGGGGCCCAACATTACCATTACATTACCTTACCTTTCAATGCATTCTCGCTCATTAATAATCATTAACATTACGAACATTAGCATTAAACTTTCATAAACATTACTCTTTCACTAAAACATGAGCTCATATATGCTCGTAGATATAACCCTTTCGAAAGCCAAAACTTGAAAACTATATAGTCGCATGCAGGCTAGAAAACGAGCATTTAAGGGTCTTAGGTCGCTTAACTAAAAGAAAAGAACCTAAACCTCACCTTTGAACAAAAGAGTGTCGTGGTGCAAGAAAACGAGCCCAAACAACTTAAACTCCGGGTACGACTCCTCCCGGAAGCACCCCTGTGACAAACAAACGCAACACTAAAGACTTAGACTCAAACATGTACCACTTAGACGCACGGCGATGCAAATGGATGCTATAAATGCAATAAAATATCAAATGAACACTTAAACGTTCACAAATTTCATTTCACGTTTTTCCTTTCAATATCATAGCATAAATTTCATATCGATATCATAACACATTGCTTATTCATTAATCAATATCATAGGATAAGCTTAGAGTCAAAAGAATCCACTTATAATTCAAAAGAATTCAAGTAATATACCATTTAAAACGTTCAAATTCATATCACGTAAAATTCATATCAAATGAATCCATAAAATTAATTTAAAACATTTAACATATAATATCACATATTTCATAGCATATAAGTCACAAACAATTAGAGAGAGGGCATTAAAGAGCAAGAAATTAAATACGAAAATCATGCACGTAAGATCAAATTATTCAAGTTCATAACATATATATACTTAATAAAACAATTTCCATAATTAAAAAAAATCATAATAAAACACACATTTTATTATATAGGCAACATATCATATAACATATATATATATATATATATATATATATATATATAAATACACCCTCACGAACACACACCTGCACATCAAATTCATGCATTTAATTCCATGAAACATTTAATAACATTATAAAATTCATTTACAAAAATTCCATAGTGCACTTAATCATCATTTATGGCAGCAACACGTAGCTCACACCACATTCAGCCACAAAATAATTAATTCATGCTACCTCATTTATTTCCCATGCAAAGCTTTCATTACATATATATATATATATAATATGCATGCACTCACGTACACACTCACACACCATGCACAAATCATGCATTAATTACAAACCATATACACATATATATATAATCAATTACACACTCACACCCCATGCACAAAATCATGCATTACATAAACAACCACACACACACGTACGTAACACACATGCACAAACACATACACATGCATGCACAAAATTAAGAAATGAAGCAGCAAAAGCACATCATAGTCTCTGCATAACAGCTCCCCGCCCGGGGATTTTTCTTTGAAAATTCTCCCCGCCCGGGGAGAGCTTTCACAGCAGTAACAAATCGGCAACAGTAGCACTTCAAAACAGGGGAGATATGCAGCAGCAGATTAGGCATGGAAACAGGGAAATTGATGCAGCAAAACTGAAGAGATTTCAGTTCATAATTCATACACAGCAGCAGCGGCAAAACTGACAGCAACAAAGAGCCATGACAGCAGTTTATTTATACCAAATATCCCCTACTTTTTGTTCATGAAGCAAGGCAGAATACGTAGCCGCAAGTAGGGTATAAGACAGCAACTAAAACCACACAATTCAAGCTCAAAAATCATGCAATATCAGCCTCATACGTACATGACAGCATATATATACAAAATTCTATTTTTAACCTAACTATTCATCAAGTATGGCATACACATGGATTCTCTAACAAAATACATGATTCAAGTAGTGGAAAATGATCACAAGAATATGGAGATTAATAATCATACCTTGATCTTGAAGAAGGAGCAAAGAATCGGAGGTTGAATTCAAGAAATGGTATGAAAATGGTTGTTCTTCTCCTCTTTCTTTCTCTTCTCTTTTTTTCCCTTCTCCCTCTGATGTAAATCGATGCAGCAGGTATGGAAGAGGTATAGGGATGGTTTAGGTTATAATTAAGTCAAAGAAATGATAAGGATTAGGTATCTAAGCTCAAACATAGGTCATAGGTGTGTTTTAAGGTACGAGTGGCTGAAATTAGCTTCGTTGGGGGTCAAAACGACATCGAAAAATTACGAAACCTATTCCATTGCGTCTGGATCGTCCAAAGGAGTTGAACGTCGAAGACGGCACTCGAATCCGAGTGCCGTAGCTCAAGATATAAATTAAAACGTGCACACATGTATTAAAATCACTCATTTTCCAAATGAGTCCAAAACTTTCAAAAAGTTACAAATTAGTCCAAAACCAAATTTTCTATTAAGCCCACATATTTTAAAATCATGCAATTACATCCTTAAGTCACGTATTTCACATAATTCATGAAATTAGCATGCTCGGGAATAAAATTCACGTATTATAAATTCATAATTTCCAAGAATTCACATCATAATCTAAATTCGGGCATATTCTTGACACTTAAATCACATATTTCATATTATTTCAAATAATTCATATAAGAAACAATTAGAAATAAATATGAATGCATCAAATAAAAATGAAAATAAATACCATTACGGAAAATAAACTCACACGTGCTACAAACCTGTACGTGCGAACGAGCGGGGTGTCCCAAATTTCCAGCAACTAAGACACATAAGGAGCATTCAAAACATCAAGGCTTGCTTAAGGAATTCAAGATCTCGTCATTCAAGTTCATACTAACAATTTCATGCTCCAATCTAAGAATAGAAATGAAATACTCATCAAAAGAGATCCAAAGCTTACCTTGTCTTGTGAAGGAATGAGGAATCAAAGAATATGAGCTCTTAGAATGAAAGATGGTTCAAGTCTTGATCTTCTCTTGAAGTTTCTCCATGATTCTCTTTGAGGCTAACTTGTGTGGTTTGAAATGAAATGAAAAGGAATAAAGCTATTTATATGGTGGCTAATAGTTTTAGGTCAAGGTTAGGGTTTCCAAGATATAATATGAGGCTAAAGGCTTTAATAGGATTTGGGCTCAAATAAATGACTTTCGGCCCAATAAGTCAAAATTAAAAGGTTTAAGGTCTAAACGGGTTTCGAAAAATATAAAGTAAATTCCATTGGACCCGAATCACCGAATCAAGTCCAATGGTGGTGTCGGAATTCGAATTCAAATTCCCGAGCTCATATTGGTCCCGAATGTAACACCTCACTCGTCCTACAAATAAGGTACGCCACGTTTCAATTTCCTTGTGTGTTTAATTCGGTGATTTTGTGCTTTGTGTGGCCCTATTTTGAACTCTTTCGGAGTTTAGGGGCCTTTTTGTAATTTTCTCCTTTAAGGGGTTTTCCGGTCATTTCTCGTTCGGTCGAGAGTTCGACCTTTTTGACCCCTGCTTTGTGTTCGGGGCATCGAGGCGAGTCCGTAGACTCTGAGTTTGCCCAATTCTGACATCGTTAGCCCATTCTACCGTTCGTTTTTACGCGCATGGACCGGGATAAATATCTTGATCATCGTAGTTCGTGCCAGACTTCAGCTTCATCGTCTCTTTCTCCCGCGATCAGACACACCCACACACACTCAAGGTGTGAAACATACACTCGTCCCTAACTTGCTCGTTTCTCGACAAAATTCGACGTATGAATAGTCGAAATTAACCAGCTCGACGAGCCCATCACATTGGTACAAGAATCGTAGCCTGAAACCCAGCGGTGGCGGCGCTATGGCGAATTGCAGGCGACGGCGGTGGTGCCGTGATCTTCAACGGCGGCGTACGGAGGGTTCCGGTGACATTTTCGAACAGTGGTGGCATGGGCCTGAAGCGCAATATCCAGGCTCAACTTTTCCCGTTGGTGGCGCGGCCAGGAGGGCGGTGACGGCGGCGCACGCGCCACCAGAAAGTCGCGGTGGCGTTACTGTAGCGCGCAGTTCCGTCGCGTTTCGGCGATCCTTTCTGGCGAGAGGGGCCGGTTCTCTACCTTTTCCGGCCCCCTGATTCCATTTCCGGCCTCAGTTTGTTCCGATTCACGGCGGAGGTGGCTGAACCGGGGACGAGGCAGTGGCAGGATTTCGGAGGCGATTTTGGGGCTTTTCCGGCGATCTTTTGCCAACAGTTTCTTCAGAGAAGTTGTCTGGGATGATAATGTCGATCTTCTCACGTTGGCCCCGACCCAAGAACCGGCCGTTGGTGGCGGACCGGTGGCAGACCGGCGGCGGACCGACGGTCTTTTTTCCGGTGTTATTTTCCGGCTTTTGGCCAGGGGCTTTCGAAGACCTCGCTACTGGCTTTCCAACGGTATGTTCGGATTTTATTTTTGTTTTTCGGTTTGCGTTTAATTTCAATTTTCGTCGTTGGGATTTCGTTCGGTTTTTCGTCAACGAAGTCCGGCATGTTTGTTATTTTCTGAAATTGGTTGAGGGCTTTTGTCGAGCAGGCCGAGGCGCATGTTTCTGTCCTTCCGGGGAATTTTCCGACCACCGGAGGTGGTGGTTCGGCGGCTGTACATGGAGGTTCGGCTGGTTCCGATGGCAGCGTTCCGACGCCCTTCGGACAGCAAGTTCCTCTTGTCGTGGTGAGTTCAACGCCACTTTCCGTTCGTCAATCGGATGTCCGATTGATTTGTTGTGATTTATTTTGTATAATTTGAATATTTAAAATAAATTGTTTTGATTGCTAATTGCTTGGTTTGTCGACCGAATTGTATTCCAATGTGTACGAAATCATGTATTAAATGAAATGCGATATGTATTGATGCTTTGAATTGTAAATTGAGCAACCGTTATGCCGAAATTGTATTAGTTGTTAATTGTTTTAAAATGTAATTTGTTCTTATATGTTCAATAAATTAATGAATATGCATTGTATGGTATTTGAAAATATGTAATGAATGATGAATGTATGATTTCATGATTGTTGGTGATATTAGTTTCGTTTCATGCCATTAGATTTAATATAACCCATGTAGAAGGGGTGTTCGTGTAATTTCACTAAACATATAAATTGTATGACTACAATTAATTAATCCTTGTCGATTGATAAACAAATATGCTAATTATGATTTCGATTAAGAGAAATTATTATGCCTAAGGTTGAAACTTTGTAATTTAGGTTTAATTTCTTAATTTAAAATAAACCTATTATGCGATATATGAATTGTATGTAACTTATATGATTAAATTAGAAACTTTTGCACGTAAGAAATAAGTTATTCGTACGAATATGAATTGGTTATTTGATATATGAATTTATATGGAATAATGTGACATGCATTGCCTTTCTATTTTGTTTGTTTGAATTAATTGTGCATAAGAACATTTCTTGAGGTGTTTTATGAATATGTTGAGTTATGTGATATTTTAGTTTGCAAGTAATTAGTATGAATGTGAACTTTGCTTATGTGATTGCATTTCTTAAGTGCTTGAGAATGTGTCGTGCTTCTTTATATGGTTGTCTGAGTCTGAGTCTGAGTTCTGTACTGTGTTTTGTGTGTTCAGTTGGTACAGGTGCACCTGGGTGGTGACTTGTGGTCGTGCAGGTTCCGGGGTGGACCATTTGCTTTGGGTATGGCTTCGTTTGGTACCAGGTGAGGGTGTTTTCGTTCTAGTTACATATTAAACCCTACAACCTTATGTGACAAGTTTTGGCCAAAAACCTTATATATATATATGTTACTTTTAAAGTAGAGTCATCGAGTAAACTTTGATCAAGTAAACCCTTTTTCTAATAAATTATGAAATATGTTATGTTTCTTATGAATCAAATGTTTTGGCGAGATTATGCATGTATGATATGTTCACGGGCCCAGGGAGTTAGTACATGTGGCTATCCGGGGAGGCATGGGCCGACGGTGATCCCATGTGCTAGTTCCACTATGTTTTACGACGGAACGGACCTCATTAGGAGTTTTGGCGAGGAAACGCTAGTCGGGCTTTCGGGGCCTCATGAACCCCTCTAGCCATTATGTATGAGGTGGTCGGGTCTTGCTAACCCGTCCACCACCCGGAGGAAGAAGGTTGGAACTTATTTTATGATTATGAGTATGTTATGATTGTTATGCGCCGTGCGGGAAGACCGGAACACGGATTGCCCAAACGACTATGTTTTATGTTATGTTATATGACTTGTGTGTATTATAAGGTATTGTATGATCACGTATTCAATGTATTAAAGATATTTATCGTACACGGTCGGAGTTTGGTTGGAGATGATACACGCTCACTCGCCGAGCCTTTTATGTTTATGTATGAATTATGAACTTAATGAATTTAATATGATTAGTCGTAAAGTCCGAGCATTGCTTAGTTATTCTCTTGCCCTCTTGGGAAGTAACTTTAAATAAAACTTTGCTCGGGATTTATGACTTGCATGTGCATGTTTTTATATATATTTATCGCTCCTGCTCGCTCAGTCTTCTAGAGACTGACCCTCCCCCTTCTTTTCCACTTTTCAGTTCTTGCAGGTGTGAGCTATGCGGCTTTGAGTCAGGTCTGTCGAGTCTGTGTCGGTCTGTTTGATTTGTTAAGTACTTTGTTTTGTTTTGTTAAGGAAACTATGTATATGATATGTATATATTATGCAGGTTGGTACTTATGATTTGGATGTATGAATTTCGGGATAGGTTAGGACAGGTGCTGGGTTTAGATGAACCCGTTTTGATTATATGCTTGATCGGGATAGGTTCAACTAATACCCCCGTGAAGTTGGAGTTTCCAAAGAATGAAGAAATCCAACTCGAAAACTTTATCTTCCTAAAACTTTATTTTTCTTGCAAAATCTTTTCTCCTTAATTTTCTCCAAAGTCTTGAAAACTTTATTTTTCTGATTCTTACTTTTCTTTTTATTTTATTTTTCTGATCGGAAATCGCTCCTCTCCCTTTCGTGTTTTTGGGGAATTTAGGGTTCTCTAACCCAAATTGTGTATTTTAAATACATGCCTTATGAATACATTTTTTAAGAAAAGTCTTCAATACTTTTGTGGTCAACCACACATTTAATTTGGTTAATCGAACACCTTATGAAAACGTTTTCTTAAAAAACGTTTTCACTATTTGTGCAGTACATGATGAAAACGTTTTTCTAAAAAGTGTTTTACACCAAAATTACACTATACTTGAAATTCACACCATTTTTACACTATACTCGTGAACAGTGCACTATTATTAAAATTTCGCCCTCTTTATATCCTTGCGTACGGAAAAGACTGCCCCAGCAAGCATGGGCTGGGCATAGATTCATAGCCCAAACTAGGGATGTAAACGAGACGAGCCCGTTCGCGAGCCTAACGAACCGAATCAATAAAGGTTCGGGCTCGTGTTCGGGATAGTCGAACCCGAACCGAACCTTGGCTCGATTCGTGGCCTTTGCGAACCGAACTCGAACCCATTCTTTCAGAAATTTAGGTTCGCGAGCCGGCTCGCGAACCCTAATATTTTAATAAAAAATAAAATACTTATTTTATATATTATTATTTATGTAATAGCCTATAAATGTATATCTATATATAATCTTAATTTATATATATATACATATATATATATATGCTAATATATTAAAAACACAAATAACTTATTAACTCTAAAGACTAACGTGTAATTAATTTACTTCAGCCAGACTCTTTTCTCATTTGAAAGTTGAAACCCTAGGATTCAATGTTTGCTCTCAGCCACCATGTCCAAGACGTAAACCCATTAACTACCCAGAGTCTCATTTCAAAGAAAAATCCATCTCCTAAGTTCTTCCTCGCCGCGAAACACCGTCTCCACCGCCTCCTGTCGTGCCGACACCGTCCAAGCCACCATCTAGCATTCCGACTGTTCACCGCTGACGCGCCACCACCCCTCCGTCTTCGCAACGTCGCCCCTTGCTCTCCAACTCCGCGCGGCAACACCCCAAATTTTTTTTCTCTTTTGGTCAGAAATTGCCAGATCTAGATTTTCCTTCTCCTTTTTTTTTTTTTTTTTGTTCTAAAATTTTCAGATCTAGATTTGGCTTTTTTGCTTGTTCGAACTCACGAACCGAACTCGAGACGAATCGAACTCGAACTTACATTCGAACCGAACTCGAACCTGTTTTTGTTAGGTTCGACAGGCTCGAGTTCGAGTTCGGGTTCGTCAAGGTAGGGACGAACTCGAACTCGAACCTAAAAAAATGGGTAGGGTTCGGCTCGGCTCGGTTCGTTTACCTCCTTAGCCCAAACTTTGGAGTTTGGGCCACACAACCCAGTTGACTAAATTCGAGAACGAAGACTTGATTTTAACATTGCATCTCTCTCACACACAAATTGCAGAGGGCAAAGAGAGAGCAATGGAGAAGGTTCGATGCCAGAGGATCGGATGCGACGCCATGTTCTCCGTCGACGATAATCCCGACGGTTCCTGTACTTATCACGACGCCGTATGTTCTTCTTCCGCCTTCTCTCGTCCCCATTTATTCTATTACTTTTCCTATAATGATGCCGTTTGCGATCTGTCACCGAAGTTTAGTTTATCTTGGTTATAAAGTTCAGTTCTGCTTTGGGAGAAAGAGCTTAGTTGTTTGTTGTTGAGATTCAAAGCAGCTGCTTATTACGGATTCAGCGATGATGTAGTGCAAATTTTTTGTTTTGGTTTGGTGGCTTTTCATTTATTTTTTCCTATTCTTGGCTTTCTGACGAAGTGATGAGTTTTTTTCCTTCAATATGATTGAGAGCTTTGTACGTTTTCTAATGAGAAAATTAGGAGATTTCTGCCTTTCTGGATCAATTTATCACTTATTGGCGTTGGATTGCTGTCAATTTATTGTCACTACTTTTTTTTAAAAATCTGATAATGAATAGCTGCTACGATTGGAACCATTTAATTGATTATGCAGAGCAGGCCATCAGCAGTAATATGATGCATAAAGTAGATGAGGAATACAAAAAGAAATTAATATATCAGGGTTAGAGATATATCTAGAACTGGGTTTTGGGGCTTTTAGCTATGGTCTTTCAGGAAATGTTATAGCTGTAGCCATCTGGTTGACCACTTGTACCTTGATAAGGCTTATCAACATTTCAATCTATAATCCCCTCCCCCTATTGTGTTATCTTCTTGTTCTGTTTTGATTACTCCCCTCCCCCTATTGTGTGTTCCCACTGATTACTCCACATTCTACTGTCACTTATGCATCACTTCACGCGCATCATCCATTTGAACTGGTGAACTTCAATTTTAATGGTAGGGTTGTCATTTGGTTGGTTGGGGTGGCTTGGGGGCAGTGATCATCACAAAGCAAAAGGTTTAGCGTATCAGGGTCAAAATGTGTCCCATTGATAGCAAAAGACATCATTTTGTCTCATATCTATCAGATAATAAACTATTTTGGCATGGCATACAGGCTCTGTTAATTTGGATATTTTGTTATCCGTAGCCTTTTTTTTTAAATTTTTCGTTTTTCTTAATATCTACTAATTCATATTTTCTTCTGATGAATGGTAAATTTCACTTGCTGCTACATCTGTTTCATCAGGGTGTAAGTTACATATCCTTTTGATCTCAGTTGATGAAGTATGTCATGCCATTGAACATATATACATGATATATGTGTAACTAATCCGAAGCTTGCTATTCCAGCCATTATTTCATGATGGAATGAAAGAATGGAGCTGTTGCAAGAAAAGAAGTCACGATTTCAGTTTATTTTTGGAAATTCCTGGGTATGGATCCTTGCTCTTTCTTTGCTGTCAAACATTCTTTTCATTACACCATGCATCTCTGTAAGGGCTTACTTTTTTAAAATGTGTTTAATGCCCTCTATGGCATATAACATTTTGCACCTCAATGGAATTTTAACTACTAAAAACTTGAATAATTAAATTATGTTTGGTTTGAGAATCCAGTTGCCTGCCAAATCATGAAATAATATCAGTTAATTTGGTCTGGTTTGATGTTTGTAAGAGAATATGATTTTACTTCTGAAAGCTGCAAGCATAAAGGGAATACATGGTGGGAGTGTACAGTGTTTAAATGGTCAAGATGCTAATGATTCATTGTTTTTCACACGAACCGAATCTCTCAACATACTTTGGTTTGTGATTATGTAATTCTTGATCAATAAAATCTGATTGCTATTGATTTCTGAAGTTGCAAAACAGGAAAGCACACAACTGAAAAACCAGTTCTTGCTAAGGCACCTTCAGCTCCAAGGCAACCGATTTCTGCTCCAACTCCCTCGAGCAATATATCTTCACAAGATACTTGTCCTAGGTGCCGCCAAGGATTTTTCTGCTCCGATCATGGTATCTCTTTCCTCTCTCTGTCTGACTTTTATAAGATGATTATATCATGGAATAAATTAATAATGTTTCAGTTGAGACTAAAACCCATATGTAGTTTTGATGAACTACTAACCGTTTGAAGCTCAATCATAATATGAATTTCGCTAGTATAATCTCATGATGTTTGTTTCGACCTTGTTTACTATTTCCAGGTTCACATACCAAAGAATTGAATCCAATATCTCCATTAACTGCAACTAGTGAAAACAAAGATCTGCAAGAATCCCATCCACCTAAAGTGAAAAAGATTGTTGGTATTAACGAACCCCAAATTTGTCAAAATAAGGGATGTGGTCAAACTTTCAAAGAGAAGGATAATCATGATACAGCATGCAGTTATCATCCTGGGCCACCCGTTTTCCATGACAGGATGAGAGGGGTAAGACATACCTTTTCCCATTCTGATTTCTTCTCTTTTCTTTCATATCTTACCATTGCCTATGAACTTAGCATATCGTTGATGATTGTTGACATTACAGTGGAAATGCTGTGATATTCATGTCAAAGAATTTGATGAATTCATTAGCATACTACCGTGCACTAAGGGATGGCACAATGCGGATCCAGATTCATGATGAAGGCTTGAAAATTCCCAGAAAAGGCTTCGTTCATATCTAAATGATTTGAAATGTGGGAATGTTTGCTGCCGTTTGTGTTTGTCGTCATATAGAACTAAGTTTCTTGTTTAACCGGTGACTTAAATCGGGGTTCAACGTTGTTCTTGACATATTTAAAGATATAGAAAGAAACTATAATTGTGATTCTGCAAGCACTGGTCTCTACCTTAAGCTTCCCTTCTTTTGTTTTTCTGAAACAATCTCTACCTTAGTTCGTGTTTACAGGTTTCAACAAAGCCATAGGCTGTCCATTTAATGTTGATTTATCTATAGAAATTTTTGCGAAAAAAGTAAATCTTATTTGAATAGTAATGCAGTGGTTGGCCTGGTTAGACTTAGATTTGGGCTTTAAGGTTTTCTTGAACTTGAGTTTGGATATTATATATATATATAATTATATATATATAGACACACACACATACGTGCAAGTTTGATTCGGGTACTAATAAATACTTCAAACAATGGTGTTCTTCTATTGTATGAGAATGTTTGATTCCATGTTAAATATCCTGAGCTCTTATGAAGTCACGTTAAAATATTATCATATCCTATAATGGTAGATATAGTGTTTGCACCCATGTTGCATGAGAAATTAAAAAAGAAAAATTCTATTGTTGTGTCCTGTTCATATCATTGCGCTGGTGTTAAGTCGTGTTGAGTTGTGTCCGTGGTAGAGCTCATAAGTCTCATAAGTCACGACAAAAAAACTTTGAATATCTGCACTTGTAGTATTTGTGGTACTCTGTTTTATAAAATCTCCATGGGTGGCGGTATGAGTAGGTGTTCACCCCCTCGCGGCCCCGCATAACCACAAAAGTATATGATTCGAGGGCTGAATGAATTAGAAAATAGGAATTTATGAAGGTAAAAACAACAGAAATAATTGCGACATAAAATTCCCATCCTCTTTGACTATGACATTTTATATGAACAGTACTAGGCGGGAATCATTCATGGAAGGCCTGCTTTGAAAAGTTGAGGTCATCAATGGCTCACAGGCCCGCTACATGGAATCCAAATAGGGTAGTAAAATAATTGGTAGCTAGCATGGACAATAATAAGAAGTTTGATTTACCTTAGAACAATCTACTCGTATGTATAAGAACTCTTAACAATTTATTATTTTAATTTCATCTTTTTGAAATTGAAGGGCAAATTATTATTTTAACACCGAACATATAAAGTACAAATCAAAAAGAGAAAAATAATTGAAATCTACTCATGTAAAAACTTCATTTCATTCAAGTGATTGAAGCATATAATTGACATCATGTTGAGTATAGACAACGACTACAAAATAGGTGTATTGGAACATAATTTGCTATGACAAAGACTCGTAAAAATAGTTTGCTTGGACTTGAAACATAAATTTGGTATTGGCACCTACCATTTAATTATGTTCATCGGAATGGTGAAAGGACCTGTAGGAAGCCCGATGGCCCTGTGTTAAAGATAGTCTAATGGGTTATATTGCAACTGGAAAATTGTGTTGCAAATTAGCTCATTAATAATGGACTACTTCAAATACATTTTTACTCCTAGCTTAATTGAACAATTTCAAACAATTTTGGGCTACAAAGGATAAATATGGTATTTGCGAGCATAACTAATGGACGTTGCACAGTCTAAGTAAACAACCCACCAATGCAGGCTAAATACCCGTTCAACTAAACAGCCCAAGTGAAAGTTAGGCTGGGTGTTTACATTACTATGCATCTGCCAATAATAAAAAATTGGATGATTGAATTCGGGCTCAATTGAAGTAAATTAATCCTTAGAATAATAGAACTCTCACGACGGGAGGTTCAAACTCTCTTACAAAAAGAACAAAAATTTAAATTTAAAAAACAAAATCCAAAAGCGGTATCGATAGCGACAAAGACTAGCCGTCAACGGCACCAATTATGTGAATGTAATGGGTTACTAGCATCATCTCTCCTTCCCTCCCGCTTATACTCCTAGGCCTCGTTTACTTTTGGTAAAAAGGATAACAGCAGTCATGTTATCAGTGGATTGTTAAGATATTTTATATGCCATTATATGTTGTTTACTTTTATGTTTGTGTGGACAGATAATTAATTGTTTTGTTTACTTTCTCCAACTAATAATGCATGTTTAGGTGTCTTTTACGAAAATACCCTTGGTTTTAATTGCTTTACCTTTGTTCTGGTGGCTTTCATTTCCCTAAATCAACGAGACCCAATTTATGTTCTAGGGTAAATGCACATATCTCGTTGCAAGTCCAGAAATCCAGCTCCCTTCATTTGTGATTTTGGCGACCAACATCTGATCAAGAATGCATGAGTAATCTTCACAGCAACTAAAATTTGAAAAACAGAGCCTCAAATCATCTAAAATTTGAAAAACAGAGCATTCCACTAAAACTCAAAGCATTAGAGAGTTGATGATATGTTTTCTTCCATGAAGTGTATTTCGAAGTCCATTGATTAATTCTTTTGCCATAAATTTTATCATATGGGCTGATTAAATTTGGATCAAACAAAATCTTGCAAAAGGTTAACGCAAAAGCAATTTGCAGCCAAATGATCATCCATGCATTGTAGTAATCAACTAATTGGCCACAGATAACTAACCACAATCGTTCCAGAGATAATCGAAACATTTTAATAACACTCTGGCGAACTCAACAAAACTATAATTCCGTCATTACAGTGACAAACAAGTAAAATAAAACTAACATTGTGGATTGGAAAATTTTACGGGTTTTTAAGCTCCGCCGGCACCTTTTCCTTTCTTCCTCTGGAGTTTCTTCATGTAAAACTCCAACTCCTTGCCCTCCAAAATACAGCTACAACCAGAAAGATTTATATCACATCAGACACAAGACAAAAAATTCATCAGTCGGGAGAGCAAGACATGATTTCATCAGACATAACAAATGTTGTCACGAAAAACGAGCGACACAATTTCATCAACCAAAATCAAAATAAGAAGGATTGTTGCCACACTACGAACTACTACAATTTCATCAACCACTAATTTCTTGCCATGATATTTGACAGGACCATAAAAAAATAAAAATAAAGGAAAAGTGTATTCCCATCACAGCGATCACACTGGCCAGGGTGTGAAGAAATAGCAGCCAGCAAACGACCGCCACCGAATTGCTCTTCAACATGTGCATCAATTTTACGCTCCGCTTGACGTTTTTCGATTTTTCTTTGAACATGGTTGCTCTTCTTTACCTCTTCAGCAGCCTCAGTCTCCTACGGCACAGTCAGAAATAAAATCATCAACATAATCCGAGTGATAATTTCATATTCATAAAACAAATTCAGGCATTTGAACCTATATTTCGTAGTAAAAATACGATATTAAAAGACAATAAAAGATATTATCATTACATCTCATTCCTTCTTGGCAGCAGCCTTCTTCTTGCGACCAATGTTAACTCCATAACGCTGAAGATACCACTGCTTGAATGGGGCAGCATCCACTAGAATAATAGCACCCTTCACCAAAGTCTGGGTCCTAACCAACTCATTGTTGGAAGCATTGTAGACCACATCAAGAATACGAGTCTTACGGGTCACAGCTTCACTTCCCCAAGAGAAGTTTCCTGTTTCTTGCCTCAACGCACACCACTTCACATCACCTCCACGAACTCTCACTCTGCGCACCGTCTTGTTGCTAGACAACTTTGTGTTTGCGGGCTGCCTTCCGAGCTCATACCTATTTAGGAGGAACAACAAATTAATCTACCGATCTATACAAATACCAATTATAAGTAACAGATATAAATCCATTTTTGCTAATTCTGATTTCTATAACAAAAAATAAGCATCAAATGATCATCATCGCTCATTCTCATTCTAAACACACGAACAGAAGAAAACTTGCACAAAAGATACAAACCTCCAACCTTTTTCTTCCGTAAATTTTAAGATTCAACACATATCAAAAGAAATGTGCACAAAACTTACACAAAAGACACAAAATTTACACGATAAGCTGTAGAAGTATCAGGAACCTCAATGTGCTCAAAATCACATGAATATTCGAGGAAACAGATAAATACTAGAGCAACATACAGAAAAACAAATCTCGGAAAAAGAGATTTGAACAAATAAATGAACTTACTTTCTCTTCTTCCTCCAGGTCTTCTTCTTCCCTCCAGTAGCACGCCTCTTGTCCATGGAATCCCGGGAAATACCCGTGCACAAACACCATATTCGTCACACTTTGTTCAAAAGAAGAACATTAGAGATTTTGCCTACAAGAACCCTAATTAAACAATGTGTGAATTGAGAGTTTACCATGGTTGCCGGCTTCTAGGGTTCCGATTGATACCCAATTGAACGCAGCGACTGGGGAAAAGAGCAGGACGCCTACCTGAAGCTCTTGTAACGAATCGCCTCTTATTTCGCAGTACTCTACCACAGGGAGCTCCAACTAAATGAAAGGGAAGATGGTAAAATGGGGGGAAATCAACAATTTTGTTTCGCAGCACTCAGAGGGAAAGGGAAATATTTCGCGCCAACCCTAATTTTAGTGGCAACCATTTGTAAATATCAGCAAAAAGGGAACAAATTGGTAAATTTCCCCCATCAGGAAAAGCCATGTCTCGCCAGACATGGCAAAATTGCATGTTTGATGGCCGAGGCAATATCACCATTTTCCTACAGGCCCGTACGGCAATCTCAGGCTGGAGGACGCACAGAGTAAACGGCGGAAAACGGAGGATGGGAAGCTCTAACTCCTGGTTACAGACAAAGTAAACGAGGCCCTAATCTTCAAACAGAATCTGTTTGAAGATTAGGAGTATAAGCGGGAGGGAAGGAGAGATGATGCTAGTAACCCATTACATCCATATAATTGGTTTCCATTTTTTTGCTCATGCTTGCGAGAAACCAGGTACTGCATTCACATAGGAAATGTGTGTGAATTTTGTACAAGTAAACAACATTATGTCATCTCAATCCATAATCTCTTTATGGTGGAATCGTTAAAGTTATAATTTGATCTTGACACTTATTAGTTAATATAGGACTTTACTTCATGATTATTGATGGGCAAGAACGTGAAGTGTCAAACTCCGATCACTTTCTATTTTGTGGGGGTGGGGAAACTAGGATTAAGCTCAAGGGAGTCGCCGGAAAAGCTTCTGAGTTCTACCTGCTAGGACAAACACAAGAGAAGTCAGAAGGCCAAGCTGGGGGAACCGGGGGTGATTCCCAGTTTGGCTCTCCGACGCTCAAGTCAGACGGTGGTCTGAGAGAGGAAATGTATGCTAAAGTATGGAGCTGCAGTGGTGAGGAATGCTTAATGAAATGGAGATGAAGTTCCATATTTATAGTTGAGGGTCAGGGACCCCTTGGTAATTTGCCTCGTGTGGTCCTGCCCTATTGCTGCCCTAACACATGTCGCAACGAGGAGAATACTAGGAGGAATCTCCTGCAAAAGTTGGTAAAAGTTAGTGTTTGCAGTAGAGTCAGGTGTGCGGGCAGGTACAGATTTCAGAGAGCCGTTTTGGGGGTTGGTAACGAGGGCGAGAAGCACGCTCGTGCCAACTAGGTCTGATGGACTGGGGGGATCAGCGTCGAAACAGCGCGACGAGGGTGCAAGGGACCCTTTGTTCTGTTGTTGCACGAGGGCGCAGCGCTCGTTAAATGCTTTCCTCAGGGTCATGAAGGCATTCTTTGTCAGAGCGAGGCTGTCACTCGTTTTAAAGCCCTGAGACGCTCGTTGCAGAGTGCGCCGGGGGGGGGGGGGGGATCATGGGCTGGTGGAAGTCCGGGACGCTTGTTGTCCGGTGTGTCCACGTTGTTGGAAAACACGAATCAGAAAGCAGCGGAATTTAAAAAATTTTCCCAACAAAAGAATCTGGGACTCGCAATCGTGTATCCAAAATCGTAAAGATAGAAAACTTACTTTTCTTTTATTCTTTCTTGAAGCGTTTCAAGCCACCCAAGAACGCTCTTCTCGCGGCTTGATCCCCTCTCCTTGGTAAAGCTCGAATCTTCAAACTTCTAACTTGAAGCTCTCTAGAGAAAGTTCACCAACTTGATCACAATCTAACTAGTAAGGATGCTAGTTCTCTAGTTAGTGTTTAGGCTTAACCTAGGGTTTTATTTAATCTTGGAGAAAGGAAGGTGTTCAACACATGAACCAAAAGAATTACCAATTAGCTCTAAAGGGGAGCATGAGCTCCCCTATATATAGGAAAGGGAGAGGGACGGCCGAACCTATTCCTTGTTAGGCAAGGATTTGGTCCCTCTCTCTCCTATTACTTGATCATCAAGTAATTTCCAACTTTGACTTTGAATTCTAATTCAAATCAACTTTCAAGAGAGCTAAAATATCCAAACTATTTTTGGATAATTTTATACTTTATTTATTTAAAATAAATAACTTATTTTATCTAATTAATTAATTCATAATTAATTAACTAGATTATTTTTCTCCAAAATTAGACTTTCTTTTTAATTCAAAATTAAACCAAAGTCTATTAAATAATTAACACATTTAATTATTTAATATATATATACAATATATATATTCACACGTGTGGGACACGTGTCACAAGGACACGTGTCACTCACGTGACCCACACGTGTGGTTTCACACGTGTGGAACCCTCTAGGCCCGATTAACTCGTTTAATCATTTTTAAGCCTCAACTCATGTAACCAAGTTGTTGTGTGTGACCCTCTAGGTTCTCAATTCAATTAGCAGTGACCCTAATTAATTAATTCACTAATTAATTAATCAGTCCACAGATTAAACGACCATAGTCTAGCAACAGGTGTTTAACCCCTAGCTGAATTGGAATGTTCGGATTCGACAGAACCTTTAAGTCATTGATTCATGTGAGATACAATCCTCCTACTTACTATCTCTCAACCAAGATCTAGGGTAAGGGAATAATCAGAACCCTAATAATCCGGTCTTAAAGCTAAGTGCATTTCATATCCATTTGATCCCAATCCAAGAAACCCTTTTCTTGATGTCTTGATCTACTGCCTTGGCCAAGGACTCCATATGGCATATGAATGACTTACACAATAAGAGATCACCTTGCAAATGCAAGTGTAGGTCCTTTCTTGATTCTCATTCACTTTCATGAATCACTTGTGCAGCCCCAGCATAAGCCTTGAATCAGTTGTCTAAGGCGACACCCTTTAAAGCTTATACCTAAGACTACAGAGTTAACTCATAAGGTGACAAGGAACCTCAAGTCTAAGGATCAATTAATCACATCAATGACTCGTGAGATATTTCCTAATCTGGAAGTTTCCATTTCCTGAAATAGAAACTTCCTTTCCCATTTAGGAATGTTCTCACACGGGGCACCTCAGTGAACTTACTTATTAAAGTAAGCACCCTCATGTATCACGCACGTATCAACTATACACTTTGCACCTCCATGAAACAAGGTGGTCCTTCTTAAGGGCGTGATCCCACAAGCAAGCCTTAGAGGAGTCAGGTTGACACTCCCACTGTCTGTAGGACTCATCGGCTTGGAGTAATTTACTAATCATGACTTATGTGATATAGGGCTCGTTTCATGAACCATTTCACCTAAATGGTAGAGTCCTAAAGTCATCAGGATTAGGGGAGTTCTCATACATGCACAGCTAAAGTAAACGCATACCAAACAAGAGCATATAAAGAAGTGTTGCCTCAATTCGTTATTTCATTCAAAGATTGTCTGTGATTACAATAAGGAAAAACACAAAGCGGATATACAATCGGCTTTCTAGGGCACTATTCCTAACAATCTCCCACTTGCCCGTCAAAGCCATTCTAAAGCTACTCTAAGTCCCATCTTCTGAAGATGACCTTGGAAAGCTTCTCGACTAAGGGGTTTAGTAAGTGGATCTGCCACGTTCTCTGCTGATGTGACCCTCTCAATTTGCACATCTCCTCTTTTGATAATATCACGGATTAGGTGATACTTCCTCATAATGTGTTTGGTCCCTTGGTGAGATCTTGGTTCTCTTGCTTGAGCAACCGCCCCAGTGTTGTCACAAAACACAGTAATGGGGTCTTTCATGCTAGGAACAACATTCAACTCTTGAATGAAGTTTCTAATCCAAACACCTTCCTTAGCTGCATCATTTGCAGCTAAGTATTCGGCCTCAGTGGTCGAATCTGCAGTGGTAGTTTGCTTGGAACTCTTCCAACACACTGCTCCGCCGTTTAGGTAGAAAATGTATCCTGACATTGACTTAAAATCATCTAAGTCAGATGCAAAGCTCGCATCGCAGTATCCTTCGACATTAAGATCTTTCTGACCTCCGTAAACTAAGAATAAATCTTTAGTATTTTTCAAGTACTTAAGAATGTTCTTCATGGCAGCCCAGTGACCATCTCCAGGGTCAGATTGGAAACGACTTGTTACACTAAGTGCATAAGCCACATCCGGTCGAGTACATAACATTGCATACATTATGCTACCTATTGCTGATGCATAAGGTGTATGAATCATTCTTTCCTTCTCAAGGTTAGTCTTAGGACACATCGCTTTTGAAAGACATGTTCCTACACTCATAGGAAGGTTCTTAACCTTTGCTGACTCCATATTGAATCTCTTCAATACTTTGTCAATGTACATCGACTGTGATAGTCTTATTAACCTTCTAGATCTATCTCTAGAGATTTTAATTCCAAGGATATAGGACGCATCACCAAGATCTTTCATCTCGAATTGGTTCGATAACCATAACTTAGTCACTTTCATGTCATCCTTCGAATTCCCAATAAGAAGGATGTCATCAACATAAAGTACTAAGAATTGCACTGAGGTCTCCAATTCCTTTCTATACACACAAGACTCATTCGAAATTTGAATGAAGCCAAACGCTTTGATTGATTCATCAAATCGAATGTTCCAATTCCTAGAAGCCTGTTTCAATCCATAGATTGATCTTTGGAGTTTGCAAACCTTTTGCTCACTCCCACTGAATGTGAAACCTATGGGTTGCTCCATATAAATGTCTTTGTCAATGTCACCATTGAGAAAGGCAGTTTTCACATCCATTTGCCATATCTCATAGTCATAATATGCAGCAATGGCAAGCATGATCCGAATAGACTTTTGCATTGCAACTGGCGAAAAGGTTTCATCAAAGTCCATGTCGGGTCTTTGTGTGAATCCTTTTGCAACCAGTCTTGCTTTGTAGGCTGCAATGCTTCCATCAACTCCAAGCTTTCTCTTAAAGATCCATTTGCAACCTATGGGTTTGACCCCATCAGGCAAATCTACCAAGGTCCAAACTTGGTTGGAGTTCATGGAATCCATTTCGGATTTCATGGCTTCTATCCACTGTTCAGAGTCAGAATCTGATAGTGCCTCCTCATATGTTAAAGGATCATTATCCTTTTGAGAGATTTCATGGAAGAATCCATACCATCTCTCCGGCTATCTAGGAGTGCGTTTAGAACGCCTCAGAGGAGGATTTACGTGTGTATCGAAATTCGTGATTGGTTGTAGTTGATCAGAAGGGGACGTTTCTTCAGTGGGTGGTGTAGGATCACTTTGTACTTCTTCTAATTCTATGATCTTGCCTTTCTTTTCTTTAAGGAACGGTTCCTCAAGAAAAGTGGCATTTCTTGAAACAAACACCTTTTGCTCAGATTGATCATAGAAGTAGTATCCTATGGATTCCTTAGGATAACCTACAAAGTAGCATAACTTAGAACGAGATTCTAACTTATCTCCCACTGTCCTCTTCACGTAAGCAGGACAACCCCAAATTCTTAAGTAAGAATAACTAGGGATTTTACTATGCCACATTTCATAGGGCGTTTTAGGGACTGACTTAGAGGGAACTAGATTCAAAATCTTTGCTGCACTTTCTAGGGCATAACCCCAGAAAGAAGGTGGTAAGTCAGTGAAACTCATCATGGAACGAACCATATCAAGTAGGGTTCGATTCCTTCTCTCAGAAACTCCATTAAGATGAGGAGTTCCCGGAGGAGTCCACTGAGAGATAATCCCATTATCTTTGAGATGATTAAGGAATTCTTCACTAAGATACTCGCCTCCTCGATCAGATCGAAGTGCTTTGATCTTGTGACCAGTTTGGTTCTCAACCTCCTTTTGAAATTCTAAGAATTTCTCAAAAGCTTCAGATTTATACTTCATTAAGTATACATAACCATACCGACTAAAGTCATCAGTAAAGGTTATGAAATACTGATGATTGTTTCTAGTGCTTACACTAAGCGGTCCACAAACATCAGTATGGATCAAATCCAAAACCTTAGTGGCACGTTCCACAGTTCCTTTAAAAGGGACTTTGGACATTTTTCCTTTGAGACAGGATTCGCAAGAAGTTAACTCCTTAAGATCATTTTCAAAGAATGACCCTAAAGTGTTTATCTTGCTAATTCTGTTCTTGGAAATGTGTCCTAATCTAGCGTGCCATAAGGGAGCTGAAACTTTTTCATCTCTCTTACGCTTCGTTTCTCGTTGTATATTCATAATATTGATATTTTGAGTTAGGTAAAGTTCATTACTTAGAGTACCGATGTGAACGGAAGAGTTGTTCCGTTTGATAAAGTATTTACCATTCTTAATATAAGTTTCATAACCTTCACAATCTAATATTGGAACTGAAATTATATTACGCATAATGTTCGGTACATAAAAGACTTTATTTAAGACTAACTCAAAATTACCTAAATCTAATCTAATTGTGCCTAAAGCTCGAGCTTCAACGTTTGAGCCATCGCCGATCTTCAAGACACATTCTCCTTCTTTGAGTTGTTGGACTTCACTTAGCATATGTACATCATTACAGATATGAGTTCCACAACCGGTATCAAGTACCCAAGAACTAGAATTAATAGAAAGATTTACTTCAACGAGAAAGATACCTTTCTTTAGAGTAGCCTTGTACTCTGGGCAGTTTCTCCTCCAATGTCCCGCTTTGCCACAATGAAAGCAAACATCCTCTTTCTGATCACGCTTCTTCTTTTGGGCTTTCCCCTTCGAAATGCCACCAGTGGGCCTAAGGGGTTTCTTCTTCTTCTTTTGGGCTTTCTTGCCCTTACCTTTAGAAGGCCCAGAAGAGGAAGATGGAGCATTCACCATCAAAACCTTATTGTCCTTCTTGATCGTGCTTTCAGCAGTCACAAGCTGACTAATCAGCTCAGCTACAGTAGCACCAGCATGATTCATGTTGAAGTTAAGGACAAATGGGTTGAATGATGGTGGGAGCGACGCTAGCAACAAATCCACTGAAAGCTCATCTTTCAGTGGCATGTCCATGGAAGCAAGTTTCTCAGTAAGGGCAAGAAACTTGAGTCCATATTCATGGACACTTGAACCTTCCCTCATTCTTAAGTGGAACAATTCCTTTGAAGTGTTATACCTTGTAACACATTCATGAAGGCGGTAAAGTTGCTCTAAGTGGTCGTAAATCTCCCAAGCAAATTCCGTAGCCTCATGTTGCCTTTGCAAGTCCGAAGATATGTTAACCAACATAAGGCAACGAGCTTGGAGATTATTATCCTTCCACTTCTGAATCGCATCCCGCTCGGCCCGAGCGGGAGCCTCCCCCGAAGAGAACATAAGTTCTCTTCTCAGAATCTAAAATGATTTTTAGATTCCTCAGCCAATCAAAATAGTTGGGACCAGTCAACTTGTTTGACTCGAGGATCGATACAAGAGGGTTTTTGGTTGCCATTTCAAAACACGTAGAGAATCACAGAATCTACGAGCTAAATGGTAAAACAGAGAACTAGTGAGCATGCTGAATTATAACGATATACAAAAGATAAGGTCTTTAATCTAATGTAGCTCCCACTATTTTTCAAAGATCTATAATTCCCAAAGATCTAAGAGGAACACGTTTCCCAATGGGTACTAAGATCCTAGGCATTTTACCTCGAACCCACGACTCGCGGACATTCTAAGCAAGAACCCTAGGTAGGTACAACTTACCAATTCTAACACCTTTAGAACTCTTAGTAATTATTTTTGCATGACCTATCTTTCAATATGGACCCACGACTCGTGCGACATCCATATTTACTTAGGCGTTAAGCTAGACCCATCAATCATAAGATCATGATCAAAACTTAGTTCGAACGACCCACGACTCGCGGACATCGCCCTTGCTAAAATTGACCATGAAATATTGATCATTTAAAATGATCAATTAGGTAACTAAGAACTAATAAGCTCCACTAGCTATCCCACGACTCGTGGACAATAACTAGTTTCACTTACTAAACTTAAAACCTATTGATGGAATGCTAGGAATTTAATTCAAAATTTGCATCTCGAATTTAAATACCTATTTGTTCGAAATTAGCTTAATATTTAATGGGAATTTTCGAATCAACCGGAGAGTTGTCCGGTTCGACCTCACCAACATATATGTTATCCAATTTTATTTGTCGTGATTAATGCAAGTACACTTAAATGCATTTCAAACAAGCACATAAACAGATAACATGTCCTAGCATGATACTAACATGTAATGATCATGGGTTCTACCTATCTTATGCGTGATATGTGGGAGCCACTCCACAATCACAAGTTCTAACATATATGCCACATAAACAGTTTAAATCACATAAGGGAAAGCGGAAACAAAATACGAGCCCTATCTCAATTACATTTAACAATTGAGATTCCCCTCCCTAACATTTTGAGGGGTCTTCACTTATGGCCTCCTTGTTACTTGAATGTGGTCCATCTTACTCCATGGGTGCATTGTCTCCAAAAATGAAAATAAAACCTCACCACCTATCTCTACTCTCAAATTACAATAAAAAGAAAAAGACATAAAGTAATAAGGCTCAATCTTCATATTGGCCTTAGACAATTACACGGGGCATACCCCGGCCTCAAAAACAGTAATATGGAAAGCCACATAATAAATCACATAACAGTACGCATATAAGTGAGGCTCCAACCTCAATTGAAAAACGCAACTATAGGGCTCCAACCCCAATTTAAACCATCCATGTGCATAAATTAAAACCATACATAAGTCTAAACCAATGATCACCTAACAAGCTTTTGCAAGAATTTAAATTTAACCAATAAATTAAAATTCTCGCCTTAACCGCTAATAGCTTAAAACACGACTTAGATGCAATTCTTGTTCAAGAGCCTTTTCTATAAAACCCGAAAAACAATGAACTAATAAAATTTCAATTAATTTCTGAAAATTAATAATTTTATTCTTTCAATATTTTCAGAAAATAAAGATTGTAATTTTTCCAAAGTTTAAATCGCTTAAATTTCTAAAATCCCAATTTAAACAATTATTTCAAAATAATTCAAATTTAATAAATAAAATTTTTCAGAAAAATTAAATCGGGATTGGATTGGACTAAACACGAAAATCAAGATCGCGAAACGAAGGGCCCGGAACGGACTGCACGCCCGCCCGAGACCAAGCCCGGCAGACGCGCAGCATCGCGCGCAGCCGGCAGCGTGAGCTGCCAGCCCCCGCTCGCATGGCGCGCATCCTCGCGCGCGTCGCGCGCATCAGCTGGGCGGGGATGGGCGGACGTGACCGGTAGGCTCCCGCACGGTTGCGGGAGGGATGTGCGGGCACGCCTAGGCGCTGGCGGACGGCAGTGGTGGGCAGTCCCGTGCGGTTGCGGGACTGCTGGGCGGGCGGGCGCGCGGGCCTGGGCGTGCTACGCCTTAGCACGTCCAGGCTCGTGTTTTCGTAACGCGATTTCGTGTTTCGTACTATTGGTTCAAAAAACCAACAACAATCCAAAATTCAAAAAAAAAAATATTTAAACATATTTCAATCTAAACGGTTTTCAAAAAACAGTTTTAGAAATTTAAGAAAAATTACAGTTTCGTATATCAGGCTTTCTAAAAGAACTCATGAATACCTGATTCGTATCAAAGCCTAAGAATATCTACCAAATTCAGAATAATTGAGACGAATCAGAAACACGATTAACGAGGTGGCTCTGATACCACTTGTTGGAAAACACGAATCAGAAAGCAGCGGAATTTAAAAAATTTTCCCAACAAAAGGATCTAGGACTCGCAATCGTGTATCCAAATTCGTAGAGATAGAAAACTTACTTTTCTTTTATTCTTTCTTGAAGCGTTTCAAGCCACCCAAGAACGCTCTTCTCGCGGCTTGATCCCCTCTCCTTGGTAAAGCTCGAATCTTCAAACTTCTAACTTGAAGCTCTCTAGAGAAAGTCCACCAACTTGATCACAATCTAACTAGTAAGGATGCTAGTTCTCTAGTTAGTGTTTAGGTTTAACCTAGAGTTTTATTTAATCTTGGAGAAAGGAAGGTGTTCAACACATGAACCAAAAGAATTGCCAATTAGCTCTAAAGGGGAGCATGAGCTCCCATATAACTAGGAAAGGGAGAGGGACGGCCGAACCTATTCCTTGTTGGGCAAGGATTTGGTCCCTCTCTCTCCTATTACTTGATCATCAAGTAATTTCCAACTTTGACTTTGAATTCTAATTCAAATCAACTTTCAAGAGAGCTAAAATATCCAAACTATTTTTGGATAATTTTATACTTTATTTATTTAAAATAAATAACTTATTTTATCTAATTAATTAATTCATAATTAATTAACTAGATTATTTTTCTCCAAAATTAGACTTTCTTTTTAATTCAAAATTAAACCAAAGTCTATTAAATAATTAACACATTTAATTATTTAATATATATATACAATATATATATTCACACGTGTGGGACACGTGTCACAAGGACACGTGTCACTCACGTGACCCACATGTGTGGAACCCTCTAGGCCCGATTAACTCATTTAATCATTTTTAAGCCTCAACTCATGTAACCAAGTTGTTGTGTGTGACCCTCTAGGTTCTCAATTCAATTAGCAGTGACCCTAATTAATTAATTCACTAATTAATTAATCAGTCCACAGATTAAACGACCATAGTCTAGCAACAGGTGTTTAACCCCTAGCTGAATTGGAATGTTCGGATTCGACAGAACCTTTAAGTCATTGATTCATGTGAGATACAATCCTCCTACTTACTATCTCTCAACCAAGATCTAGGGTAAGGGAATAATCAGAACCCTAATAATCCGGTCTTAAAGCTAAGTGCATTTCATATCCATTTGATCTCAATCCAAGAAACCCTTTTCTTGATGTCTTGATCTACTGCCTTGGCCAAGGACTCCATATGGCATATGAATGACTTACACAATAAGAGATCACCTTGCAAATGCAAGTGTAGGTCCTTTCTTGATTCTCATTCACTTTCATGAATCACTTGTGCAGCCCCAGCATAAGCCTTGAATCAGTTGTCTAAGGCGACACCCTTTAAAGCTTATACCTAAGACTACAGAGTTAACTCATAAGGTGACAAGGAACCTCAAGTCTAAGGATCAATTAATCACATCAATGACTCGTGAGATATTTCCTAATCTGGAAGTTTCCATTTCCTGAAATAGAAACTTCCTTTCCCATTTAGGAATGTTCTCACACGGGGCACCTCAGTGAACTTACTTATTAAAGTAAGCACCCTCATGTATCACGCACGTATCAACTATACACTTTGCACCTCCATGAAACAAGGTGGTCCTTCTTAAGGGCGTGATCCCACAAGCAAGCCTTAGAGGAGTCAGGTTGACACTCCCACTGTCTGTAGGACTCATCGGCTTGGAGTAATTTACTAATCATGACTTATGTGATATAGGGCTCGTTTCATGAACCATTTCACCTAAATGGTAGAGTCCTAAAGTCATCAGGATTAGGGGAGTTCTCATACATGCACAGCTAAAGTAAACGCATACCAAACAAGAGCATATAAAGAAGTGTTGCCTCAATTCGTTATTTCATTCAAAGATTGTCTGTGATTACAATAAGGAAAAACACAAAGCGGATATACAATCGGCTTTCTAGGGCACTATTCCTAACAATCTCCCACTTGCCCGTCAAAGCCATTCTAAAGCTACTCTAAGTCCCATCTTCTGAAGATGACCTTGGAAAGCTTCTCGACTAAGGGGTTTAGTAAGTGGATCTGCCACGTTCTCTGCTGATGTGACCCTCTCAATTTGCACATCTCCTCTTTTGATAATATCACGGATTAGGTGATACTTCCTCATAATGTGTTTGGTCCCTTGGTGAGATCTTGGTTCTCTTGCTTGAGCAAACGCCCCAGTGTTGTCACAAAACACAGTAATGGGGTCTTTCATGCTAGGAACAACATTCAACTCTTGAATGAAGTTTCTAATCCAAACACCTTCCTTAGCTGCATCATTTGCAGCTAAGTATTCGGCCTCAGTGGTCGAATCTGCAGTGGTAGTTTGCTTGGAACTCTTCCAACACACCGCTCCGCCGTTTAGGTAGAAAATGTATCCTGACATTGACTTAAAATCATCTAAGTCAGATGCAAAGCTCGCATCGCAGTATCCTTCGACATTAAGATCTTTCTGACCTCCGTAAACTAAGAATAAGTCTTTAGTATTTTTCAAGTACTTAAGAATATTCTTCATGGCAGCCCAGTGACCATCTCCAGGGTCAGATTGGAAACGACTTGTTACACTAAGTGCATAAGCCACATCCGGTCGAGTACATAACATTGCATACATTATGCTACCTATTGCTGATGCATAAGGTGTATGAATCATTCTTTCCTTCTCAAGGTTAGTCTTAGGACACATCGCTTTTGAAAGACATGTTCCTACACTCATAGGAAGGTTCTTAACCTTTGCTGACTCCATATTGAATCTCTTCAATACTTTGTCAATGTACATCGACTGTGATAGTCCTATTAACCTTCTAGATCTATCTCTAGAGATTTTAATTCCAAGGATATAGGACGCATCACCAAGATCTTTCATCTCGAATTGGTTCGATAACCATAACTTAGTCACTTTCATGTCATCCTTCGAATTCCCAATAAGAAGGATGTCATCAACATAAAGTACTAAGAATTGCACTGAGGTCTCCAATTCCTTTCTATACACACAAGACTCATTCGAAATTTGAATGAAGCCAAACACTTTGATTGATTCATCAAATCGAATGTTGCAATTCCTAGAAGCCTGTTTCAATCCATAGATTGATCTTTGGAGTTTGCAAACCTTTTGCTCACTCCCACTGAATGTGAAACCTATGGGTTGCTCCATATAAATGTCTTTGTCAATGTCACCATTGAGAAAGGCAGTTTTCACATCCATTTGCCATATCTCATAGTCATAATATGCAGCAATGGCAAGCATGATCCGAATAGACTTTTGCATTGCAACTGGCGAAAAGGTTTCATCAAAGTCCACGCCGGGTCTTTGTGTGAATACTTTTGCAACCAGTCTTGCTTTGTAGGCTGCAATGCTTCCATCAACTCCAAGCTTTCTCTTAAAGATCCATTTGCAACCTATGGGTTTGACCTCATCAGGCAAATCTACCAAGGTCCAAACTTGGTTGGAGTTCATGGAATCCATTTCGGATTTCATGGCTTCTATCCACTGTTCAGAGTCAGAATCTGATAGTGCCTCCTCATATGTTAAAGGATCATTATCCTTTTGAGAGATTTCATGGAAGAATCCATACCATCTCTCCGGCTATCTAGGAGTGCGTTTAGAACGCCTCAGAGGAGGGTTTACGTGTGTATCGAAATTCGTGATTGGTTGTAGTTGATCAGAAGGGGACGTTTCTTCAGTGGGTGGTGTAGGATCACTTTGTACTTCTTCTAATTCTATGATCTTGCCTTTCTTTTCTTTAAGGAACGGTTCCTCAAGAAAAGTGGCATTTCTTGAAACAAACACCTTTTGCTCAGATTGATCATAGAAGTAGTATCCTATGGATTCCTTAGGATAACCTACAAAGTAGCATAACTTAGAACGAGATTCTAACTTATCTCCCACTGTCCTCTTCACGTAAGCAGGACAACCCCAAATTCTTAAGTAAGAATAACTAGGGATTTTACTATGCCACATTTCATAGGGCGTTTTAGGGACTGACTTAGAGGGAACTAGATTCAAAATCTTTGCTGCACTTTCTAGGGCATAACCCCAGAAAGAAGGTGGTAAGTCAGTGAAACTCATCATGGAACGAACCATATCAAGTAGGGTTCGATTCCTTCTCTCAGAAACTCCATTAAGATGAGGAGTTCCCGGAGGAGTCCACTGCGAGATAATCCCATTATCTTTGAGATGATTAAGGAATTCTTCACTAAGATACTCGCCTCCTCGATCAGATCGAAGTGCTTTGATCTTGTGACCAGTTTGGTTCTCAACCTCCTTTTGAAATTCTAAGAATTTCTCAAAAGCTTCAGATTTATACTTCATTAAGTATACATAACCATACCGACTAAAGTCATCAGTAAAGGTTATGAAATACTGATGATTGTTTCTAGTGCTTACACTAAGCGGTCCACAAACATCAGTATGGATCAAATCCAAAACCTTAGTGGCACGTTCCACAGTTCCTTTAAAAGGGACTTTGGACATTTTTCCTTTGAGACAGGATTCGCAAGAAGTTAGCTCCTTAAGATCATTTTCAAAGAATGATCCTAAAGTGTTTATCTTGCTAATTTTGTTCTTGGAAATGTGTCCTAATCTAGCGTGCCATAAGGGAGCTGAAACTTTGTCATCTCTCTTACGCTTCGTTTCTCGTTGTATATTCGTAATATTGATATTTTGAGTTAGGTAAAGTCCATTACTTAGAGTACCGATGTGAACGGAAGAGTTGTACCGATGTGAACGGAAGTTTGATAAAGTATTTACCATTCTTAATATAAGTTTCATAACCTTCACAATCTAATATTGGAACTGAAATTATATTATGCATAATGCTCGGTACATAAAGGACTTTATTTAAGACTAACTCAAAATTACCTAAATTTAATCTAATTGTGCCTAAAGCTCGAGCTTCAACGTTTGAGCCTTCGCCGATCTTCAAGACACATTCTCCTTCTTTGAGTTGTTGGACTTCACTTAGCATCTGTACATCATTACAGATATGAGTTCCACAACCGGTATCAAGTACCCAAGAACTAGAATTAATAGAAAGATTTACTTCAACGAGAAAGATACCTTTCTTTAGAGTAGCCTTGTACTCTGGGCAATTTCTCCTCCAATGTCCCGCTTTGCCACAATGAAAGCAAACATCCTCTTTCTGATCACGCTTCTTCTTTTGGGCTTTCCCCTTCGAAATGCCACCAGTGGGCCTAAGGGGTTTCTTCTTCTTCTTTTGGGCTTTCTTGCCCTTACCTTTAGAAGGCCCGGAAGAGGAAGATGGAGCATTCACCATCAAAACCTTATTGTCCTTCTTGATCGTGCTTTCAGCAGTCACAAGCTGACTAATCAGCTCAGCTACAGTAGCACCAACATGATTCATGTTGAAGTTAAGGACAAATGGGTTGAATGATGGTGGGAGCGACGCTAGCAACAAATCCACTGAAAGCTCATCTTTCAGTGGCATGTCCATGGAAGCAAGTTTCTCAGTAAGGGCAAGAAACTTGAGTCCATATTCAAGGACACTTGAACCTTCCCTCATTCTTAAGTGGAACAATTCCTTTGAAGTGTTATACCTTGTAACACGTTCATGAGGGCGGTAAAGTTGCTCTAAGTGGTCGTAAATCTCCCAAGCAAATTCCGTAGCCTCATGTTGCCTTTGCAAGTCCAGAGACATGTTAACCAACATAAGGCAACGAGCTTGGAGATTATTATCCTTCCACTTCTGAATCGCATCCCGCTCGGCCCGAGTGGGAGCCTCCCCCGAAGAGAACATAAGTTCTCTTCTCAGAATCTAAAATGATTTTTAGATTCCTCAGCCAATCAAAATAGTTGGGACCAGTCAACTTGTTTGACTCGAGGATCGATACAAGAGGGTTTTTGGTTGCCATTTCAAAACACGTAGAGAATCACAGAATCTACGAGCTAAATGGTAAAACAGAGAACTAGTGAGCATGCTGAATTATAACGATATACAAAAGATAAGGTCTTTAATCTAATGTAGCTCCCACTATTTTTCAAAGATCTATAATTCCCAAAGATCTAGGAGGAACACGTTTCCCAATGGGTACTAAGATCCTAGGCATTTTACCTCGAACCCACGACTCGCGGACATTCTAAGCAAGAACCCTAGGTAGGTACAACTTACCAATTCTAACACCTTTAGAACTCTTAGTAATTATTTTTGCATCACCTATCTTTCAATATGGACCCACGACTCGTGCGACATCCATATTTACTTAGGCGTTAAGCTAGACCCATCAATCATAAGATCATGATCAAAACTTAGTTCGAACGACCCACGACTCGCGGACATCGCCCTTGCTAAAATTGACCATGAAATATTGATCATTTAAAATGATCAATTAGGTAACTAAGAACTAATAAGCTCCACTAGCTATCCCACGACTCGTGGACAATAACTAGTTTCACTTACTAAACTTAAAACCTATTGATGGAATCCTAGGAATTTAATTCAAAATTTGCATCTCGAATTTAAATACCTATTTGTTCGAAATTAGCTTAATATTTAATGGGAATTTTCGAATCAACCGGAGAGTTGTCCGGTTCGACCTCACCAACATATATGTTATCCAATTTTATTTGTCGTGATTAATGCAAGTACACTTAAATGCATTTCAAACAAGCACATAAACAGATAACATGTCCTAGCATGATACTAACATGTAATGATCATGGGTTCTACCTATCTTATGCGTGATATGTGGGAGCCACTCCACAATCACAAGTTCTAACATATATGCCACATAAACAGTTTAAATCACATAAGGGAAAGCGGAAACAAAATACGAGCCCTATCTCAATTACATTTAACAATTGAGATTCCCCTCCCTAACATTTTGAGGGGTCTTCACTTATGGCCTCCTTGTTACTTGAATGTGGTCCATCTTACTCCACGGGTGCATTGTCTCCAAAATGAAAATAAAACCTCACCACCTATCTCTACTCTCAAATTACAATAAAAAGAAAAAGACATAAAGTAATAAGGCTCAATCTTCATATTGGCCTTAGACAATTACACGGGGCATACCCCGGCCTCAAAAACAGTAATATGGAAAGCCACATAATAAATCACATAACAGTACGCACATAAGTGAGACTCCAACCTCAATTGAAAAACGCAACTATAGGGCTCCAACCCCAATTTAAACCATCCATGTGCATAAATTAAAACCATACATAAGTCTAAACCAATGATCACCTAACATGCTTTTGCAAGAATTTAAATTTAACCAATAAATTAAAATTCTCGCCTTAAGCTCTAATAGCTTAAAACACGACTTAGATGCAATTCTTGTTCAAGAGCCTTTTCTATAAAACCCGAAAAACAATGAACTAATAAAATTCCAATTAATTTCTAAAAATTAATAATTTTATTCTTTCAATATTTTCAGAAAATAAAGATTGTAATTTTTCCAAAGTTTAAATCGATTAAATTTCTAAAATCCCAATTTAAACAATTATTTCAAAAATAATTCAAATTTAATAAATAAAATTTTTTAGAAAAATTAAATCGGGATTGGATTGGACTAAACACGAAAATCAAGATCGCGAAACGAAGGTCCCGGATCTGACTGCACGCCCGCCCGAGACCAAGCTCGGCAGATGCACAACATCGCGCGCATGGATGCGCGCCAGCGCTGCGCGCAGCCGGCAGCGTGAGCTGCCAGCCCGCGCGCGCATGGCGCGCATCCTCGCGCGCGTCGCGCGCATCAGCTGGGCGGGGATGGGCGGACGTGACCGGTAGGCTCCCGCACGGTTGCGGGAGGGATGTGCGGGCACGCCTAGGTGCTGGCGGACGGCAGTGGCGGGCAGTCCCGCGCGGTTGCGGGACTGCTGGGCGGGCGGGCGCGCGGGCCTGGGCGTGCTACGCCTTAGCACGTCCAGGCTCGTGCTTTCGTAACGCGATTTCGTGTTTCGTACTTTTGGTTCAAAAAACCAACAACAATCCAAAATTCAAAAAAAAAATATTTAAACATATTTCAATCCAAACGGTTTTCAAAAAACAGTTTCAGAAATTTAAGAAAAATTACAGTTTCGTATATCAGGCTTTCTAAAAGAACTCATGAATACCTAATTCGCATCAAAGCCTAAGAATTTCTACCAAATTCAGAATAATTGAGACGAATCAGAAACACGATTAACGAGGTGGCTCTGATACCACTTGTTGGAAAACACAAATCAGAAAGCAGCGGAATTTAAAAAATTTTCCCAACAAAAGGATCTAGGACTCGCAATCGTGTATCCAAATTCGTAGAGATAGAAAACTTACTTTTCTTTTATTCTTTCTTGAAGCGTTTCAAGCCACCCAAGAACGCTCTTCTCGCGGCTTGATCCCCTCTCCTTGGTAAAGCTCGGATCTTCAAACTTCTAACTTGAAGCTCTCTAGAGAAAGTCCACCAACTTGATCACAATCTAACTAGTAAGGATGTCAGTTCTCTAGTTAGTGTTTAGGTTTAACCTAGAGTTTTATTTAATCTTGGAGAAAGGAAGGTGTTCAACACATGAACCAAAAGAATTGCCAATTAGCTCTAAAGGGGAGCATGAGCTCCCCTATATATAGGAAAGGGAGAGGGACGGCCGAACCTATTCCTTGTTGGGCAAGGATTTGGTCCCTCTCTCTCCTATTACTTGATCATCAAGTAATTTCCAACTTTGACTTTGAATTCTAATTCAAATCAACTTTCAAGAGAGCTAAAATATCCAAACTATTTTTGGATAATTTTATACTTTATTTATTTAAAATAAATAACTTATTTTATCTAATTAATTAATTCATAATTAATTAACTAGATTATTTTTCTCAAAAATTAGACTTTCTTTTTAATTCAAAATTAAACCAAAGTCTATTAAATAATTAACACATTTAATTATTTAATATATATATACAATATAAATATTCACACGTGTGGGACACGTGTCACTCACATGACCCACACGTGTGGTTTCACACGTGTGGAACCCTCTAGGCCCGATTAACTCATTTAATCATTTTTAAGCCTCAACTAATGTAACCAAGTTGTTGTGTGTGACCCTCTAGGTTCTCAATTCAATTAGTAGTGACCCTAATTAATTAATTCACTAATTAATTAATCAGTCCACAGATTAAACGACCATAGTCTAGCAACAGGTGTTTAACCCCTAGCTGAATTGGAATGTTCGGATTCGACAGAACGTTTAAGTCATTGATTCATGTGAGATAAAATCCTCCTACTTACTATCTCTCAACCAAGATCTAGGGTAAGGGAATAATCAGAACCCTAATAATCCGGTCTTAAAGCTAAGTGCATTTCATATCCATTTGATCTCAATCCAAGAAACCTTTTTCTTGATGTCTTGATCTACTGCCTTGGCTAAGGACTCCATATGGCATATGAATGACTTACACAATAAGAGATCACCTTGCAAATGCAAGTGTAGGTCCTTTCTTGATTCTCATTCACTTTCATGAATCACTTGTGCAGCCCCAGCATAAGCCTTGAATCAGTTGTCTAAGGCGACACCCTTTAAAGCTTATACCTAAGACTACAGAGTTAACTCATAAGGTGACAAGGAACCTCAAGTCTAAGGATCAATTAATCACATCAATGACTCGTGAGATATTTCCTAATCTGGAAGTTTCCATTTCCTGAAATAGAAACTTCCTTTCCCATTTAGGAATGTTCTCACACGGGGCACCTCAGTGAACTTACTTATTAAAGTAAGCACCCTCATGTATCACGCACGTATCAATTATACACTTTGTACCTCCATGAAACAAGGTGGTCCTTCTTAAGGGCGTGATCCCACAAGCAAGCCTTAGAGGAGTCAGGTTGACACTCCCACTGTCTGTAGGACTCATCGGCTTGGAGTAATTTACTAATCATGCCTTATGTGATATAGGGCTCGTTTCATGAACCATTTCACCTAAATGGTAGAGTCCTAAAGTCATCAGGATTAGGGGAGTTCTCATACATGCACAGCTAAAGTAAACGCATACCAAACAAGAGCATATAAAGAAGTGTTGCCTCAATTCGTTATTTCATTCAAAGATTGTCTGTGATTACAATAAGGAAAAGCACAAAGCGGATATACAATCGGCTTTCTAGGGCACTATTCCTAACACACGTGTCACGCATTAACCATGCCACGTGTCGAAACGAGGGTCAAGCGTACCTCATCATTTGGCCCCCCAAATTCTGCAGTCTCCGATGGTAGAGACTATAGAATTTTGAATCTGTTTAAACTCCGAGGGTCGCGCTCGTGGGAGGAGATGATGTGCGGCAGAATTTTCTTCTGATCAAGCATTAATTATTGTCGCATCAACTTACGGCCAACGTCTTCTCTCATTAAATTGTAGAAGGAGAGTGGGTGAGACTTTCTAGGAAACGACGCGTGATTCTGGGGATCTGGGGAGACGGTTCAATAAAGTGGGCGGTTACCTAGGTGGGAAATGATTGCACTTTTGAATTTAATGCCCCAAATCATACCCTATAAATAAGGGTTTTGTTCCATTTCCTTCTCCTTTACGCGAACCAAAACTCAGAATCCTCCTGTGCACAAATTCTTCAAAGCAAACTGCAATCTTCCAAACAATCACAAACTTTTCCAGAAATCTCTTAAGGTAACATTCCTGTATTATTACTAACTTTTTCCTTCTAACCCTAGTAATCACCTAGGATTGAGTAATTCCTCAAGCCCCACCTTCTCCAGAAATCCCAGATTTCTCTAAACATCCTCCATATCCAAAATCCCCGTATTCCTTCCAGATTCCATAGTAGTCATGGCCAAAGATCATGTAGAAGTATTTACCCACGAGGTTGAGGAGATGGCCACCCAGAGTTCATCTCAACCGGGTTCCCCTAGGGATGAGGAACTAGATGCTGCCGTCATGGCCATGGATGAAAGAAACCCAGACGGTGTTGAACACTTTTTTGATGAAATGAACATGGTGCTTGAGGCGGAGAGACAAGGGAGTGCATTGCCATTAACGGAGAGGGCCACCCACCCTCACCGCCATACCGTGATCGTGGCCGTCGCGACCTCGGCCCCTGAATTCGAGGGAGAAGCGGGGCCCTCAGAAAGAGCCCCTGCCAAGGGCAAAAGAAAGGAACCCCAGATGCCTAAAAAAGCTAAGAAGGCCAAAGGGTCAAACGATGGTGAGGGTTCCGGTATGCAAGCGACGGAGGTTCCTCCTAATGAGATCCAGAGCACCATCACTTTAGCGAAAATAAAATCCATGTTGGCCCCCATCTATTGGGATGAGCGTTACCAATGGAGAATCCCAGAGGAACTCCTGATGAGATCCAGAGCACCATCACTTTAGCGGAAATAAAATCCATGTTGGCCCCCATCTATTGGGACGAGCGTTACCAATGGAGAATCCTAGAGGAACACGAGCGAGCAAATAACCCCCTTCCTGGAGAGATGGTTGTGTACTTGGATTCCATAATTTTTGGAGGGTTAAGATTCCCAATATCCGAGCTTGTGGCCGCTATTTTGAATGACCTCAACTTGTGCCCCACCCAAATTTTACCCAATGGCTTATCTCTAATAACTGTTTTTGTAATCCTTATGGCCTGCTGCCAACATCAACCCTCATTCAGGAATTTCAATGCCCTCTTCCAAGTCGTCCGCTCGCCTCGCTCGTCACTGAGGGCGGGCTTTTACTATATCCAAGCAAAATCCAGTTTAAAACTGATAGACTCCCCCTCAACCCATGGTGTAGAGTGGAAAAAGAAATTCTTTTTTGTGAGGGCTTCTGATGGTGAAGGGTTTGGGGTGTCTAGAGAGTGGATTTCCCAGGGAGAGGGACCCCTTGTTAGGCATCGTTTACCCCATACGCTTCCAGAAAATTGGCCGAAAGATCTCGCCAATGCCATGAGGGACGATGGTTGGATTATCAATGCAAAGGACTTGACTGATGATGTGGAGGTCATGTTTCTTTGCGTAATCACAAATGACCCTCACTATATCCAGAATCCAACCGCTCGAAATTTGGAGAGAGTCGGTTAGCTTCTAGGGACTAACTTTAGATAGGAATACTGACTTGATAATATTTTGTAAAAATGTTACGTTCGATCACTAACCCTGGTCTTTCTTGTCTCCTTTTCAAGGGTTGCTATTATAATGGCAGGCGCAAATATGAGGAATGTTGCCAACGTTATTGGCGCTCGCCAACGTCAGCAGCACCAAGACCAGAACAGGCAAGAGAACCCACGAGGGCGAGGGGCTAGACATGGGGCCGATCGCGGTGATGGCCGGGGTGGCCATGCGGGTGCAAGCTCAAGCTCCTCCCAACAGGTCCAAAGCCGTGATCCTCCTGCTGAGACGAGAATTGTGGCTCGTCCAACTGGTGCTCCCAATGCGAGGGGAGCTACTCCCCAACCAGCCAATCCACCAAGGCCCCAGTCCGGCCTGGTAATCAGAGAGCGCCAAGGGGATGCTTCCAACACTTCCAGAAAGAGGAAGAGGATGCCGACAACATCCCTATTCTGGGCAAGGGGAAGCAGGTTATCGAGGGTACGAGAGGAGACGGTGAGACCTTCTCGTCTGAGGAAGACCATCTGTGGGACTTTCAGCGCTTGGGGGATAAGAGCATTGATCGCACCCCAGAAGGGGGCCCCGTTCTGCTGGGTTCCCAACCGCCTTCGCACACGATTATCGAGGGCCTCTACGAGCGAGTTTAGTTTTCTGGGGACCACCGGGCCTTGTTTTCCCAGAACACAGAGAAGGTGGCCGCCGACATGGTGCATGCCCTCATTTCTGTAAGCCCCTTAACTCTTCAAAAATATTTTAAGTATTGAACTTGTTCCTTATTTTCTTTTGCTATTCATTTTCTGCTGACAAGTAATAAGAGTCAATTCTTCCTGTTTCTTCCTTCTTCTTTTCGAAAACACAGCAAGTGCTACCGAGGGCCAAGAACATTCAAATGCAAGCGACGGTCTATTCTAATCGAAAAGCAAAGTACAAGAAGATGACGCGCTCGAACGATCCGGCTCAAATTCAAGAAGAGTTAGATGTGGAGAAAGCGAAGTTCCTCTCCCTCGAAACGGAACACAAAAAGCTGGAGCGCTATGTCAAGAAATTGGAGGATGATCTGAAGAAGTGCAAGGCTTCCAAGAAAAAGTATCGCTCGGACCATAATAACCTCAACGAAAATTACAAGAAGTTGATGGAGGATAAGAATGGATGGGTCACTCGGTCCAACGAGGCGGAGATGAAGTATGCTGACCTGATGGGGTCACTGCCCGAGCGCATGGAGAGGGCGAATAAGGAGGCCCCTCATCAAGTTTCTTCATAGTAAGACCTTCTCCTTCACTGCATTGATGAGGCTCAAAAAGCTTTTAATTTGGCTATTGAGCAAATGATCCACAAGGGATTGGGGAAGGCCTCCGCTCGTGGGCGGACGGATATGGGACTGAGGTTGAACGAGTGTTGCGAGGCAGCGGAGGTAACGGAAGAGGACCCTGAGGCTACCATAGCAGAGCCAGAATATAACTTTCTGGTTGAGCTTGCCCGGGATGAGTATATGGCTGCTTATCCAGTTGAAGAGGTGCCCACGGCGGAGTAAAACGAGGGAGCCATATCTACAATCACTGCCCCTAAAGGCCCTCAGGAAAACGAGGGTCAAGAAAATGCCTTTGCCACCAATGCTCAGAATCAAAGTATCCCTCCGGACGCCCCAACTCAGAATGAGCCGGCTCCTGCTCCCAATGCTCAAATTCTGAACGACCCTGTTCCACCACCAGCCGCCCAGGACCAAGATGAACAAGTTCCTCAAGTGCAAGAGCTAGCGGCCCCAGTGCAAGGTCCTATGGCTCAAAATGTTCTAGTGGTCTTGGACGAAGACATTGCTCCTGCTGCTTGATGTTCTCCTTAATTTGCTCATGTTGAAACTTCCATCTCTTCCAGCTTAGTTTCAATTTTTGTAAGAATTCTGAGGGCCCATGTGCCCTTATTTTGTAGCTTTAATGAAAGCTTAATTAATGAAGATCTTTTCTTTCACACTAGTGTTTCCTCTTATTCCTTGCATTATTTGATCATGATATTTTACTTTGCGCTTGTTGTAACAAAATCTTATAATCTATGATGCACAGACACGGACACGACGACAGGGACACGACACGACACGGACACGGCGACACGGATTTTTTTAAAATTTTAGGACACGACACGGTTCGGACACGGCTATATTATATTTATATAAATAAATATATTATATAAAATATTATTTTATACTAAGTCAAATATTTAAAGAAGGTAGATAAAAAAAAGGAAGAAAAGAAAAGAAAAGAAAATTAATAAAACAAAACTCATTTTGAATGTTGTGGGCCAAGAGGCCCAAAACGTTAGTGCACAAGGTTGCATGTTTTAAAAATTCTCAGCCTTATCCTCAACCCTAATTAGTCGCCGCCAATACACAAAAATTTCTCCTAAAACTCTCACATATATCCGCCTCTTTCACCACCGCATCACCGCATGACTACTGGCATTGGTGGTATGGGCACTCTTTCTCCCAAAATTCACCATTTTTTTTTTTAAATTTAGGACACGGTTTAGGCGTGCCAGACACGTGTCGGAGCCGTGTCCGAGGCGTGCCCGTGTCTGACACTGCACGGGGTCGATTTTTGAAGTGTCCGTGCCTTAGAGCATATAATGCTAAGATTCTGAGTAACATGATAGGTAAAATATGTAAAGTTTAGCTAAGTGTTGAGTAATTACGAGGGTCTTATTTGGAGACTGCTCTCGCTTATGACTTGTGTAAATTTACTTAAACGCTTGGAAAATTTCGCTAAGTCTTGAGTAATCACGAGGGTCTTACTGTGAGGTTGCCCTCGTTCAAGACTTGTGAAAATTTGCTTGAAAGGTTTGGACAATTCTACTAAGTCTTCAGTAATTACGAGGGTCTTATTGGGAGATTGCCCTCGTTCAAGACTTGTGAAAATTTTGTTTGAATGGCTAGGAAAATTTTACTAAGTCTTGAGTAATCACGAGGGTCTTACTGTGAGGTTGCCCTCGTTCAAGACTTGTGAAAATTTGCTTGAAAGGTTTGGACAATTCTACTAAGTCTTGAGTAATTACGAGGGTCTTATTGGGAGGTTGCCCTCGTTCAAGACTTGTGAAAATTTTGTTTCTGTGAGAAATGCAAGGATGCTGATTTCGAGGGGCCAGGCCATTGGACCTTTGAGCTCCCCCTTGCCACTCAGCCAGTCCTTGTGCCGTGATTCCCATTTTCGAGCGTGGGATGCCAGTAGTAAAGGCTACACGGGCTTATTAGGATGCATGTGGACCGGACCTGGGACTGGATTCAGGCACCTTGGGCTTGGGGTCCCAAGAGAAGATTTTCAACCAACCTGCATACTCAAATTAGGTAAATAAGTGCAGTAATTTCTATTATAATCTCTTGGAAAATAGCAAATACATTGTGCCTCTTTATAGGCTCTTTACAACATTATCTTAAACAAAAAACCTCCTGAGGTTGCATGCATTCCAAGGGCGTGGGAGACGCTCGCCTTGCAGAGATTCGAGCGTGTATGTGTTGTTGACCCGTATTTGTATAACTTTGAACGGACCTTCCCAGTTGGGATCTAGCTTGCCCACATGCCTTGAGACTTCCACTTTCTTTAAGACTAAGTCCCCCAACTGAAAAGTTCTTTCCCTTACTCTTTTGTTGTACTGTCGAGCGACAGATGCTTTGTATTGATGGATAAGTGCCCATGCCTTATCCCTCTTTCCCTCCAAGAGATCCAATTCTAGCCCTCTACTCTCCTCGTTGGCTTTAGGTTCAAAGTACGCCACCCGAGCAGATTCTTGTGCAACCTCCGCAGGTATCATTGCTTCTGACCCATATACGAGTGCGAAAGAAGTCTTGCCAGTAGCCTCTCGTGGAGTAGTGCGATAAGCCCATAGGGCTCCTTGCAATTCCTCTGCCCATTCACTCTTCTTGCTTTCAAGCATGGTATTCAGATGCTGCAAAATAACCCTATTAGTGACCTCCGCTTGTCCGTTGGCTTGGCTATGGCCCACGGAAGTAGAAAATTTGCTCAATCCCCAACTCGGAACACCACTCTCGTGTATCGGACGCTATGAACTGGGACCCGTTGTCTGAAATAAGCACCCTCGGTATGCCATATCTGCAGATAATATTTTTCCATATGAAATCCCTCACGACCCTGAAGGTGATCTTTGCCACGGCCTTGGCCTCGGCCCACTTGGTAAAATAATCGATGGCCAAGATGACGAATTTCTTCTGTCCGACCGCCATGGGCAAAGGGCCTACAATATCTATCCCCCACTGGTCAAAGGGCCAAGAGACATCTATAGGGGTCATCTGAGCGGCTGGCATTTGAGGGAGGTTAGAGTGAAATTGACACTTGGGACATTTCTTGGAAAACTCAATGGCATCTTGGAGAACCGTGTGCCAATAAAACCCACTCCTCAGGATTTTCTTTGCAAGGACACGCCCTCCTGAATGATTTCCACAACTTCCATTGTGAATATGTTCGAGCATCTCTCTGGCTTGCGAGGGCCTTAGACATCTCAGTGGCGGGCCCTAAAAAGGCTTCTTGAATAATCTCCCCTCAGAATCCAGAGAAAAAGGAGGGGCCTTGTTTCTGACCTTCCGTGCCTCCACCTTGTCAGTGGGACAAACGCCATCTTTAAGAAATCTTATAATATGGTCATGCCAGCAGGGCTCGTGCGGATCAATCATGGCTACCACTCTCTTGGTGACCTGATCTTTTATCAAAGGCTCTTCAGTTCTAAGGAACATGACAGAGCGTTCACTGATACCTTCCAAAGACGAGGAAAAATTTGAAAGAGCGTTCGCGCGCTCGTTTTCTGTCCGTGGGACCTGGAGCAGATGGAATTCCTTGAATTTCCCAATGATCTCCTTGGCCTTGCTTAAATACTGCACCATGGTGGTTTCTCGAGCCTCATAAGTTCCTTCAATCTGGCTCGCAATCAACTGTGAATCAACATAGGCGGTAATTCTGGAAGCTCTATTTTGAAAAGCAATTTTGAGCCCTTGTACTAGGGCTTCGTATTTTGCCTCGTTATTGGTGACTTGGAAATCCAACCTGATTGCGAAGTCTATTTCAGTTCCATTGGGGTCTCTAAGGGTTACCCTTGCTCCTCCCCCTTGAGAGGTTGAGGAACCATCCATGTTCAGGACCCACAGATCGTCGTTTTCTGGAACGACAGGCTCTAATTCAAAATGCTCAACCAATAAATCCGCGACGACCTGCGCTTGTATGGCAGTTCTAGGCATTAAGTCAAATTAGCTTAATTCGATAGCCCACTTTATCAGCCTTCCAAATACGTCTGGCTTGGACAACACCTGCTTTAGAGGCTGTTCGGTTAGGATGGTTATTGAGTGCGCTTGGAAGTATGGCCTCAACCATCGGGATGCGTTGCTGAGGGCGAATGCGAATTTTTTGATTTCCAAGTACTTCCTCTCGGCTCCTTGTAATGTTTTGCTCAAATAATAAGCAGGCAGGTGTTTACGCTCCCGTACGGCTACTAGAACTGCGCTCGATGCCTCAGCGGAGATGGAGAGGTACATAAACAACCTCTCTCCCTCAATTGGTTTGGTCAGGAGTGGAGCGCTTGAAAGGTAAGCCTTCACGTCCTGCAATGCCTTCTCACACTCCTCGGTCCAAGCAAAATTTCGAGCATTACGCAGAATTTTGAAGAAAGTGAGGTTTTTGTCTGCCGATCGCGAGATGAATCTGTTTAAAGAAATGATTTTCCCTACCAGAACTTGTACTTCCCTGAGGTTACGAGGGGATGGGATATCCAAAATCGCTTTGATTTTTTCTGGATTAGCTTCAATTCCCCGTTGGCTAACCATATAGCCCAACAATTTTCCCCCTCACACTCCAAAAGTACATTTTGAAGAATTTAATTTCATCCCATACTGGTGCAGAATGACAAAAGTGCGCTTGAGATCCTCCAGGTGTGAGCCTTGACACTCGCTCTTAACAATTATATCGTCGACGTACACTTCCATGGATTCTCCAATTTCTTTCTCAAATATTTTGTTAACGAGACGCTGGTAAGTAGCTCTAGCTTTCTTGAGCCCAAAAGGCATGGCCAAGAAGCAATATACACCCAAGTGGACAACGAATGAAGTTTTGGGGCAGTCTTTCGGGGCCATAAAGATTTGATAGTATCCTTGAAAGGCATCCATCATACTCATGAGTTCGCAGCCTGCGGTCGAATCTACCAGCTGGTCTATACGGGGTAATGGGTAAGGATCCTTAGGGCAAGCCATGTTAAGATCAGTGAAGTCATTGCACATGCGCCACTTACTTGCGCTCTTGGGTACCAATACCATGTTACATAACCATTCGGGATAGAGTATTGGCTCGATGTACTGGGCCTCGAGAAGCTTGTTGACTTCTTCCTCAATAACTTTCTTCAGAAAACCGTGTACGTCCAGTTTCTTTCGCTTAATTGGCTTAAATGAGGGGTCCACGTTGAGCCTGTGGACCATGACGCTCGGATCAATCCCAGTAAGGTCGGATGCTTTCCATGCAAAAACATCGATATTTTCCCGGAGGAAGTCGATCATCATGATCTGCGAGGGTCCTGAAAGGTTGGATCCAATCTGAATGGTTTTATCCTTGTTTCCTGGTTCCAACTCAATAGTGAGAAACTTTTCCGTGGGCTCGATCCGTATTTCTGGGCGAAGGAGCTCGAGCGCCTTTTCTTTCCCGTCGGCTGGCCATCACCAGTGGGTTCACTCATGTCATGCTCGTCTTCCTCTGACGAGGATTCACCAACCGTCCCTGGAGGGGCAGTCTCGAGGGTACCCTCGCCGTTGGGATGTTTCTTTTTGTTCTTCTTCCTATTCATCTTGGCCCTCTTGCGCACGGGACCATCCTCGTCCAGATTAGGAAAATCCATAGATTTCTTGGTGGATCCCATTTGGAACGTTTTCTCCGCTTTAGGCCTTTTAAGGGATAACATGTAACATTCCCAGGCCTCACGGACATTGCATAAAACTTCTCCGACACCCTCGGGGGTAGGAAATTTTATTTTCTGGTGGTAAGTGGAGATAATTGCTTCGAAATCCATGAGGGCTGGTCTCCCAATTATGATGTTATAATAGATCTCAATTTCCACCACCGCGTAGGTGACCATGAGTGTCTTCCGCTGCACGGCCAAATGAGGTGGCCAAGCGAATTTGCCCCCGTGGGACAACCTCCGAACCCCCAAAGCCTATGAGGGCTGTCTTGAGTGGTTCGAGCGGAGTATTAGTGACATTCATCTTTTGGAACGTAGTGTAGGGCAAAACATTAACAGAGCTTCCACTATCCACTAACACCCTCTTTACAATGTGATTGTGGACATCTAAGCTAACCACCATGGGACATTCAGAGGTTTCACTGACCCCATGGGGCGTTACAATATGTTCCAAGTCCTTATCTGCAAATCCTATTACATCATGTTCCTTCAAGCGTTCATCTTTGGATTCCCGGATGGCATAGACTGATTTGGGCACCGAGGGACGTTGATCATAACTCCGGATATACCGTCGCTGAGAAGCTTTAGAATCTCCTCCGGATGAACCTCCTGCTATCATGTTGATGACCGCAAAAGGGGTATTTTCCTTCTCTGGAGCCTTCCCTTTGCCACAGTGGCTACTCTCTGTGGGGCCTCGCCCTCGTGGGCTCCTTGAGCGTGAGGGACTCCTCCTCCTTTCCCTCGAACGTTCGCTGCACCGTTCATCGTAACGCTCCAACATCTTAACAAACTCCTTCAAGTGGCCCCCCCGGGATGAGCCTTTGAATTTCAACTTCCAATTGGCGGCACTCATCCGTGTCATATCCCTTTTGCTTGTGAAAGGCACAGTATTTATTTGAGCGTCTCAAAGCCTCTGTGTCCTTCATCTTCGTGGGCCTTTTGAAGAGCTTCTTGTCAGATAAGGAGTAAACCTCTGAAATAGGCCTGTTGAGGGGGACCCGCTCGAATCTCCGCGGAAGAGGCGGCGTCTTGTGGCGCTCCCTGTGGGGAGGCTCCTCTCGCCCTAGCTCGTTCTTAGAGGGTTCGGAATGTCTTGGAGCATTGGACCCGTACATATCCTCGAGCGCGAAATAGGGCTCGACAATCTCCCTCATCGCCATGAGAGATGTGGGGCGTTTCTTCACAATGGAATTGGCAATTTTTTTACTCATATATTGCTTGTGATTGCAGGCTTTGAAAAGAACGTAGATCAGAAAATCCATGGACGATCTCTCTACTAGCAGCACCTCTTTGTTGAAACGAGCGAAGAATGACCGAAAGGATTCATGCTGGCCTTGAATCAAGTTGTACAAGGCAGTGACTGCGGTGACAGGAGCTTTTAACGAGTAGAAGTGGTTCAGGAAGGCGTCAGTGAGTTCTCCGTACGAGTGGATTGAGCCGGATGGCAGACGTTTATACCATTCTTGGGCCATCCCTACGAGGGAAGTGACGAAGACCTTAGCCCAATAATGGCTAGAGTGCTCATATAGATGCATCAAGTGCAGGAAATGGTCCAGATGCTCTGCAGGGTCTGTGGTCCTATCGTAACGGTTGACAGATGTTGGACCCTTAGCCAGGCCTGCTTGGGCCAGTAGTACCTCCTCCACGAGGGGGGATCATTTCGCGAGTGGATGGTGGTTGTAACATCCAAAATTATCTTCTTGCTCCACATGACGGGGAACATGCTGTTGGCGGGCTGGGCGACGAACGTCTCTGGCATTGTCTCGTTCGTCCCCAGCGGGGGGAACCTGAGATCTCACTCGAGAGAGCTGTCCCACTATATCTTGCAACCCCTGCAGCTGGTCTTGTACAGCCACGAGGAGATTGGGATCTTCTCTCCGGATTTGGCTCCCTCGTTGGGATGCTTGTGGCCTACGTTTGGATTCGCGAGAGCGGGCTTCTTCATCAACGTTGATTCTTTCAGTGGGCTCTCTACCCTTGTCCCCTTGATGATGCTCGTTCTCGCCTTGATTGGCCGTCTCTTTGGCGGGCGGAGGCGGCGGTTGAGCCCTCAGGATGGCCTGAGCCTCCCTAAGAGGATATGTCTGCATCCCTTCCAAAGGAGGGGCAGCCTGAGTGACCTGCCCAGAGGGAAAATACAGGGAATAAAATCTCTCCCATGCACCCTGGGCTGCCTGAACCTCACACTGGGCATAAAGAGCCCTCAGCTGTTGAGGAGTCAAAGGGGGCAACTCCACCCCTTCGATCTCCCTTGGAATCACCACGGGGAGCTGGGTTTTCCCGTCATGGTATGGTTGAACCGTCGGCATCATGACGGTAGGAGTGAGAGTGTACCTAGGAGGAGGCATCAAGAAAGGGTGTCCTCCTGGAACGGTGTGGGCATTAAGCCATGTGCTTTGGGGATGATGGGAAGAAGATGGAAACTGAGCACCTCCACCGGCAGTGGGACCATCAGTTCCGTTGGTGGAAGCGTGCCTCCGATAGTCGGCGCTCCGTCAGCCGCCGTCGACGGGACAGTAGTGACATTGGAATCCCGGGGAAGGTCATCTCCTCCCCCCACTACTCCAGATCTAGTAGCAACCATGATAACAAAAGTGATAGGTGTTTGTTTTTCAATTAGCAAAAGAGAGAGAGAGAGATGAGCTGAAAACGGTTTCCCACAGATGGCGCCAAAAATGATGGGGTAAGAACGTGAAGTGTCAAACTCCGATCACTTTCTATTTTGTGGAGGTGGGGAAACTGGGATTAAGCTCAAGGGAGTCGCCGGAAAAGCTTCTGGGCTCTACCTGCTAGGACAAACACAAGAGAAGTCCAGAAGGCCTGTAACGCCCCAACTTTTCAGTATTTTTAAAATGACATATGTGTTTACTAATTTGTGCAAATTAATTGGCTTTCAATATTTTCTATAATTAAATTTTATTGGTTAATTGTTAAATAAGTGATTAATTGAAATATATGCAATATTTGAATTTGAATTAATATGAATAATTTGTGTGCTCCTTGATTGTGCGTTTAGATTATTTAATTGTTTAATTAAATATTTTTGATAATTATTATTTGTAATTCTCATTAATTTTCCCATTTTATGCATTTCGTTATATTTTTATTAAATATTTAAAATTGATGCTTAAATTTTGTTTGAATTTTGAACTATATGAATTCTTGGTCGATTTGCATTTACGTGACAAGTTGCGCGTTGTTACTATATGAAATGAATCCGAAATTTTGTGGAAATTTAATATGTTGTAGATATGTCATGAATGTGTATGTATGCTCGTTTTACTTTTTTGGATTCGTTTGATTGCGTTTTAAATTTATTTGGTATGATTGGAACCAAACCGGGGGCTGACGAGCACTTAGCGCACCCTTGGTTCCGTATGTGATATCTTGAGCTCGGGAACTCGGATTCGAGTTCCGTCACCTCCATTAAATCCATATCGACGATTTGGAGACAATGGGATAAGCCTCATGCCTTTTTAATATCATTTAGATTCTCAAATTTCAACCAAAACGAGCACCTCGCTCTTGAAAATGACAAACCATTGACTTTTCCATGCTACGGGCCTATATGAACGTCCCTAGACCCTAAACCCATGACCTAGCCCACTTGATACACTCTCTTACTCCCCACTCAGCCCCCCCAACAGAACCAAACCCCCCTAACAACTCCAAAATATCAGCCAAGAAAGAAAGAGAAGGAGAAAAGAAAGGGGAAGAAGAAGGAATAGTGCAAACCCTTGGAGATTGAGCTCATCTCCTTACCATTTCTCACCATCTCTTGAAGGTAAGTTTATATTTGTGTACGATATCTCCTCATGGTTCTTTTAAGTCATATATTGCCTGATTTAACCAAGTTATGAATTAGGATTGGAGAAGATGATGAATAGTGGAGTTCTTGCCCTTTTCTTGATTCACCTTTCTTTTCTTGGAATTCCTTTGAGATGCATAAGTGCTAAGTGATCGTAAAGCATGAACTTAGGTTGGTTTGGACTTAGCTTGCATGGTTGTGGTTGATTTATAGACTTGCCATTGTTGAAGCTTGGAGATATGATCTTTGTGATGAATTCATGAAGCTTTCCTTGAAGTTCTTGATATCTAATGTGACCAATCTTGTATATATGAGATTATAACTTGAATATGCATGATATTGATTGAGTTTCAAGTTGTTAACATGCCTCTTTTCCTTTCTTTTTTCGTGCATACCATGTTTGCTCTGTTTTTGGGCTACTGACCCAAATCCACGGGGGTGCGGGGGTGGATTTGAGTCAGTAGAGTTGCTGTCAGGAATCCATGGGGGTGGATTTTTCCCTTTGGAAAAATCCATGGGGGTGGATTCTGCCCTGCCTATTTTTGTTACTCCAATTCCGTTTTTCTTCGCTCGTTTAATCTTCCTCCACCTCTTTTATGACTTCTATGAGATATTAACATGTTTTATAATGTGCTACCTTGGATGTTATGAAGTTTCATGATTTGTTTGTGAAATATTTTCCAAGGTATGCCTCAACGTGTCATCATTGCTTCTAATATGCGCATGCTTAGATCTTTGTTATCAATATGAACCCTAATTGAGTATTTATCTCTTCTTTTATGATTCATATGAAATGTATACATGTTAAAGCATATGTTATGATCATTATATGAAATTCATGGATTGACTTAATATGGAATGTGAAAGTTATGAGCTCGAATGGATATGAACGCCACTTATAATGAATGAATTGCTTGTTATATGCCTTAAAGGTATCAATCGTGCACACAAACGATTCCTTGACATAATATCACCTCTTAGGCCTTCATAACCTACGTTATACTTGTCATATATAGTTTATGGCTCAATATGTCTTCCTTGCTTCAATATGGTACATGCGTGCATTGATGCTTCATGTTTGAACCCCAAATGATGTTATGCTTCTTTTGATGATTGATATGAAGTGTTTACATGTTATACTATGTGAGATGATCATTATTTGAATTTCTTAGATTTATGTGGTATAGAAATGAACGGCATGAACTCATATGAATATGAACGTTTCTTGAAAGGAATGAATGGCTTGTATACATGTCTTTAAAACATTAATTGTGCACAAGAATGTTTCTATGACATGATATCAATTCTTATATTTTCATATCGTATTCATTGCATTGTCGTGCGTCATATATGGTTCATTTGGAGTCTTGAGTCTCACGTATGCACCATGTCGTCTTGTGTACAGTTTTCTCCAGGGCGGAGATATACCGGGTTCATAGGACACTTTCAAGTCCTCTTGTTTTCTTCTTGGTATTGGTCGATAAGGTGTAAAGGTTGGTTTCTCTTCTATTAGCTAAAACGACCCTATATAAACCAACGTGCAAAGTTTTAAGCCAAAATGTATTTACTACGTATATAGAGTCTTTTCTCGAGCAAATGATTTCAAACGTAAGCCTTTCTTTCATAAACCCTTACCCAATGTTTTGGCGAGATCAGTGAACACAATGTTTAATGGGGCCCGGGACTATGTGTACGTGGCTATCCGGGGAAGCTCGGCTGACGGTGATCCCCGTGCACTAGTCCCAACAAACAATGACGGCGTAACCGGACCTCGTTAGGAGTTAGCGAGGAATAGACGTTGAGCGCCATCTGGGGAGTCATGTAACCCTTTTTGGTCAATGAATGAGGTGGCCGGGTCTTGCTAACCCATCCACCACCCGGAGGAAAAAGGTGTAAGTGTTAATGTTATGAATGTTAATGTTTATGAACGAATGAATGATTGTGGTATGATCACTAATGAATGAACGAATAAATGAATAAATGCACACACGAGGAGAAGGTTGGAGAATTCGTCCTCTCGCCGGGCTCACGAAATGACCGCATGTTTTTAATGAATGAATGAAATTGATCGTAGTCATCCCGAGCGTTGTTTTCCTTTGTTTTCACCCCACTTGGGGAAATGTTTTAAAACCTCGCACGGGATTATAGCTTGCATGTGAGGGTGTTTACATTCTGAAATATAAATTTAGTATGCCCTGTTTTATACCCACCAGTCTCCTATAGACTGAACCCGGCTTTGTTTTCAGTTCTTTTGCAGGTTTTGGAGTGCTAGGTGGGATTTTGTGTCGATCAAGTTCTGTAGTTAAGTCAGAGTCTTTCTACATGTACATTGTACTTTGTTTAAGGCATATTGAAACATGTTTAAATGCAGAGTTTATGACTTATGATTTATGTTTGAAATTTCGGGACTAGGTATTTATACTAGTTGAACCCGTCAATTGCTACCTATATTCATGATTGATTATATGAAATGCTTCCGCACGTATATTTTATCTTATTGTTTGGCTTGTGGGGTTTCGAGATTCTAGTTCTCGCCTAGCCTAGTGAGTGAGTGAGTCCCCGTTCGCCTTGACTTGGCACGTGTATGGATTTTTCATTTCATATATGGGTCAGGTCTCGGTGCGGGGAATGTGGTGCCTTCCGTTTGTGGCGCTACAAGGCCAAGCTGGGGGAACTGGGGGTGATTCCCAGTTTGGCTCTCCGACGCTCAAGTCAGACGGTGGTCTGAGAGAGGAAATGTAAGCTAAAGTATGGAGCTGCAGTGGTGAGGAATGCTTACAGAAATGGAGATGAAGTTCCATATTTATAGTTGAGGGTCAGGGACCCCTTGGTAATTTTCCTCGTGTGGTCCTGCCCTAACACGTGTCGCAACAAAAGAGAATTCTAGGAGGAATCTCCTGCAAAAGTTGGTAAAAGTTAGTGTTTGCAGTAGAGTCAGGTGTGCGGGCAGGTACGGATGTCAGAGAGCCGTTTTGGGGGTTGGTAACGAGGGCGAGAAGCACGTTCGTGCCAACTAGGTGTGATGGACTGGGGGGATCAGCGTCGAAGCAGCGCGATGAGGGTGCAAGGGACCCTTTGTTCTGTTGTTGCACGAGGGCGCAGCGCTCGTTAAATGCTTTCCTTAGGGTCATGAAGGCATTCATGGTTAGAGCGAGGCTGTCACTCATTTTAAAGCCCTGAGACGCTCGTTGCAGAGGCCGGGGGGGGGGGGGGATCATGGGCTGGTGGAAGTCCGGGACACTTGTGGTCCAGTGTGTCCACGTGTCAAGCATTAACCATGCCACGTGTCGAAACGAGGGTCAAGCGTATTTTATCCTCATCAATTATAAATTATAAAAGCATGCGTTAGGATATACCGTGGAGAGATTATGTAATTTCTCAAAGTGAGTTGTTAGTTGCAGTACTCCAAAGTTTTCATCAAGTACTGATAAATTTATCCCTTATTATTTCTTGCTAAACTTATCATTATCTTAAAATTCATGCAGGCCTATTCTTATTTTATTTCTTTATACTCTTTCGGTTTTGGTTAGCATACCACCTCCTAATTTTATTAACTTCATTTTTTTTCTGAAAATTAAATAAATAAGTTAACGATAGAGCACCACTAGTAATTTGCAGAGTGCATTATAAAATAAAAATAAATTTTGTTGGGAAAAAAAAATCACAGATGATATGCAAAAGTAAAAATAAAAAATTAATAAAAGTAATAAAACAAAACAAGTTAGCATGAAATGTTGAGTTAAAAGGGAAAAATAGCAAGAAATAAAGAGAGACGTTATTGTCACTTAAAGATAAACGTGGAATGCATTTAACAAATATATTGAAAATAACAATTCCTTTTCATATAACTGGAGAAAAAATTGTGTAATTAAATCAAAATTTAGAATATAAGTCAGTGATTATGTCAAAATATTTAAAAAAAAAAAGAAAAAAAAAAAGAAGGTACTTGAATTCTTAAGTTTTAATTCTAACTTTATATGCCAAAATATCCCAAAATAAAAGGTACTTCCATTCTTAAGTTCTAATCCTAATGGAACATGCATTGTAATTTGTAAAGCACCTTTATTCACATATGAAAGTGTTTGAATTTTGATATATATAATTAAATTTGATTAAGTTTGTTCAATTTTAGCATTACGCTTTATACCTAAGTTTTTAGGTGTAGTATGCAATCTCTTAATTGGGCATTATTCATAAGTTTTTACTTAATTTTTTAAGTTAATTATTTTCATCTAAAGTATTTGATATTCTTATACTTTAGAATCTAAAATTTTTAGTGTTATTGATTGCTGCAACAAATATGATAAGTATACCACTTCACTACCTATACACTTTTCCTAGTCATTTTTTGCTACTTATACACTTTTCCTAATCATTTTTCTATATACTGAACTGCAATTCTTATTATATTTCATAAAACAATCGATAATACCAAAAATTTTATATTTTAATGTGAAAAAAAAAATTAATACTTTAAATGACAAAATGTAATTAACCCTAATTTTGAATCTCAGCTGTAGGGGTGAGATTAAATCTCACCAAATTCATAGAATTATCTTTTATAACAAACGCTGGTATATAATTTGGTAAATAACATTTAATTTCATTTAATAGTAAATGGTATGATCATATATTAAATTTACAAGTATCTTTCTCATGTGTCAAACAATTACTAGCAGCCTGCCGGGCTTCGTAGCGTGAGCCTGGAACCTGAGCTTTGGGGCACTCAAGTGATTGGATAGTTGGGCTGATTCAGATGGTTGGGTTGAAGGTGCTGGTTTCGGGCTTGCCCGTTCCAAGCTGGGAGTTGGGCTATGGGGTTCAGGCGAAGGCCTGGGCTTCTTGGCCCATAGAGCGGTGGGCACAGCGTCAGGCTGGCCTCACAGAGCAGCGACAACCGCCCGCTCTCGGCAGTGGAAGGATAACAGGCCTGTGGTGCCTTGGCCCATCAATAACCACTTGGATTGGCCCAAATTGAACAATCACTTTAAAGAAAGGAGAAAAAAAAAAAAAACAATTACTAACAGCCTCATACAAGTGACGGGTCTGGATTTTCTGTCTGAAAAGGAATCGTCAGTTTAGCTTCATGAATCATTTATAAATACGTTGGTCTGAACTTGGCCGACTTTGAATAATTTATGAGCAAATTACATTTTTGGTCCCATAGGATTGGGCGATTTGCAATTTTGGTCCCACTATTTTAAAAAGTGACAATTTTGGTCCCGTAGGTTTCAATTTGTGACAATTTTGGTCCCAACCGTTAAACGGCGGACGGAAACCGTTAAATGTATTTATGGGTGCGAAGTCAAAAACAATTCTTGACAACAAAATTCACAAAGAGGTAGTTGTAGCCCAGCGGTAGCGAGGCTCTCTCCTCTATGTGAGGTCTGAAGTTCGAACCTGGGCAAAACAACATATTTTTTGTCAAATAATTATTATGTTAATATTATAAATAAATATTTTAAATAATATTTAATAAATATATTAAATAATAAATAATTTAATAAATATTAAATAATATTATATTTATTTTAACATAATGTTCAAATAATTATTATGTTAAAATATAAATAAATATTTTAAATAATATTTAATAAATATATTAAATAATAAATATTAAATAATATTATATTTATTTTAACATAATAATTACACGTACATAATATATAAATAAAAATATTATGTGTATAAATATTCTACTAAATTACAAATATATATCATAGCTTAAAAAATATTTTAACATAATGATATATTATATTTTTATTTTAACTTAATAATATAATTATATTATTTTATTATTAGAATTTATTTATATTTTAACATAATAATATAATATATAAATACATAATATACATTTTATATGTATATATATTATATATTATATATATTAATATTATATATATATGTATATATTAATGTGTATAATATATAATATAATATATAAATACATAATATTTAATATATAAAGTATATAAATATTATTTTGTATAAATACAAAATATCCATTTTATACGTATACATATTATATATTATATATATTAATATTATATATATGTGTATATATTAATGTATATAATATATAATATAATATATAAATACATAATATTTAATATATATAGTATATAAATATTATTTTTTATAAATACAAAATATACATTTTAAACGTATATATATATTATATAAATATATATATATATATATATATGTATATATTAATTTATATAATATATAGTAAATATAATATATTATTATGTTAAAATATTTTTAAATTATAATATTATTTAATATATTTATTTAATATTTATTAAAATATTTATAATTTAATATATTTATTAAATTTTATTTAAAATATTTATTTAAAATGTAAATATATTTCTATGTTAAAATAAAAATATAATATATTATCATGTTAAAATAAATATAATATTATTTAATATATTTATTAAAATATTTATTATTTATATATTTATATATACACGTAATAATATATATAATATATGTACTATAATATATATGTGTATATTATATATAAATATATAATATTATGTTAAAATAAATATAATATTATTTAATATATTTATTAAAATATTTATTATTTAATATATTTATATATACACGTAATAATATATATAATATATGTACTATAATATATATGTGTATATTATATATAAATATATAATATTACGTATATATATAATATATGTACTGTATATTATATACACTAATATATATATATATATATATATATATATATATTTAATATTAATATATAAAATATATATTATGTATTTATAAAAAATAATACTTATATACTTTATGTATTAAATATGATATATTAATATATCATATTCGTGTAATTATATATATATATATATATATATATATATATATATATATTTAATATTAATATATAAAATATATATTATGTATTTATAAAAAATAATACTTATATACTTTATGTATTAAATATGATATATTAATATATCATATACGTGTAATTATTATGTTAAAACATAAATTAATTTTAATAATAATATAATAATATATTTATATTATATTATTATTAAAATTAAAATATATTTAAGCATATAATTGTTTGAGGAAAAAAAATGGTAATGGCGTGGGTTTGAACCCATGACCCTTAGCTTGGAACAAAACGCCCTAACCAACTAGGCTACGAATTTCTTTAGGATTTTTTTGTTAATTATTTTATTTGACTTTTCTCACACTTAACGGTTTCCGTCCGCCATTTAACGGTTGGGACCAAAATTGTCACAAATTGAAACCTACGGGACCAAAATTGTCACTTTTTAAAATAGTGGGACCAAAATTGCAAATCGCCCAATCCTATGGGACCAAAAATGTAATTTGCTCTAATTTATATATATATATATAGTTACATAGTTGTAACCAAATATATATATATATATTAGTAACATAGTTATGTAATATTACAAATATAATGATTGCAAGGTGTGATAGTTATCACTAGGACTGTAAATGGATATTCGAAAATCCGATATCCATCCGCATCCGAATCCGTTTCAAGAGGATATTATCCGTATTCGATTATAGACATCCGAATTATAAACGGATAAGGATATGGTAATAAGACATTCGATCCGTTTAACATCCGATCCGTTTCATTATCCGTTAGATATATCCGTTATCCGATTTATCCGTAATTCGTATCCGATAAATAATGTATTATATTAAAATATATACACAAAACTGTGTATGTATGATAAATTATTAATATTAAGTAAATTTTTTAGCGCATTTATTAAAGAAAAACCTTAGGTTTTATTAGTAACTATATCTTCACGTCAATATTCATATAGAGATAATATAATTAACATATATTATGTTATTAATAAAAGTATTATATTTCAAATTAATTATATGATAAAATTTATAATTTCACCACATTTATACATTCGCTAAAACATAAAAATGATCTATATAGATATACTTATTATTTCTCTATTAGTCTAAAATATATATATTCAAAGTTAAATAATTTATCTATAAATGAATAGTTGATAATCTGATTAAAAGTTCGAAGTTATATAAATAAATAATTTATGTCAAATTTTGAATAGTTGAAAATCCGATTAAAATCCGAATCCATCCGAATCCGCCTTGTATCCGTATAAAAAGGATATTATCCGAATTCGATTTAAAAGGATATTATCCGTATCCGTCCGAATCATAAACGGATAAGGATATGGTAATCATACATTCGATCGGTTTATTATCCGTTTACACCCCTAGTTATCACGGGTCTTATGATGGGCATCATCAGTCCTCTTCATCAATTTCTTACAACAAAAAGCCTCGGGGTCCCACTATGTTTTAAAAATATATATATAATTGCATTTTCATGAAGTATGTTTTATTTTGCCTCAACAGTTTTCTTGTAAAACAGTGATAATAATAATAGAAAATTTCTATAGATCGTATTTATGTGTATTGTACTGATAAATCAAAAGACACTGAGCCTTAGCCTTAGTTATTTGGAATAACCAAATAAAAAACGGTCCAGCCACATTTCCAGAGCCTCAAATATAATTTGTGGAAAATAAATTTTTTAGGTATGGTGTCTAAATTCGGATGTGTACGGAACGAGAGAAGTGGACTCTCAATCACTCAAGAAATTTGTATTATGGAGAAGATTTTGGATCTCTTGAAGCGCGAAAAGGGAGCAAACGTGAGTTTAAAGGCCATAACGGGGGAATATCAAGGTTGTACCCGTTTTGGCACTTCAACGCCAAGTCAAACTATTGGATCAAACTAGGTCGATATGAGTGAGTAGGGGAGAATCTATTAAACGCTGGAATAGTGTCATACCTGAGCAATAAATGAATGATTATTTATAGTTGGGAGCTTCCTGCGTGCAAATACACGCAGTCAAAGGTGAGGACTGACAGGCATGGCGATGAATGACGTTGGTCTTTTTCGGTATGACCTGCTGTACCTGCCCTGTCAGAGTGGTTGCAAGGGAAGGGTGTATTTATTGCGCCTACAGGGAGGGATATGTGACACCCCGCTTCTTCGTCGGTTCAGGTATGATGTCACGAGTGAATTTATTTACGTATTTATGTTCTTTTAGTTTGAATTTTGTGATATCTAATTTATTTAAGTGTCCTAATTCCTTTAAGTCTTTAAAATTGAAATGCAATTATACGTTCGGAATTGTTTTAACATGAATTCGAAGAAAAGCATGTTAATTTCATGGAACGGATTGATTTATATGTTATATGGATTTAATTGCAAGTTATGTGAATGTCTTGGGTTAAATTGAAAATAGGTGGTGGACCTATTTGACTCTTTTAAGAGTTTAGGGAGCTAATTGCAATTATGGTGTTTTAAGTTATTTTTCGGCTAAATTGAGCTTAGGAATTCGAGTTCGAATTCTGACTTCGTCATTGGATTCATTTTGATGATTCAAGTCTAACGGAACTAGCCTCTTAATTTTCTGAAGCCGTTTGAACCCGCATGCTTTTAGCCATTGGATTATGTTGAACTGACCCGTTTAACCCTACCCAACCCATTTTCAGCCCCCTAAAGGGCTGAACCTCATTTCTTTTCCCCCATTTTACACAACACGTTCAGCCCTTGGAGAAAAGAAGTAAGAGAAACCAAGTTCTATAGCCATTCCCTCACCCTTAAGCTCAAATCAGTTAATATGGGCACTCAACACTTATTTGGGCTAAGGTCTTCACAATTGCACATAGGCAGAAACAGGATGTGGAGCACGCAGGGCTGCGTGTACAATGTTGTGGGGCCGTGTGTGTGCGCGCCATACGCACTGCTTGTGTGCTTGCTTCCAGATGAGGCGCTGGTGAATGGTACATGGGGCTGCCTGCACACACATATTGTGTGCGCACCCCCGAGCCTGGCGGCGCGGCTACGCACAGATTGGTGGTGGGGCAGGCTGTAGCACCCGAATGTGGGCCACCGCACCTCCGCACTAGGACCAAACTGATATACTAATATAGTCCGCATATAAGCTCAATCACAGCGAACGGGAGACACGATACGGACCCGGTTAGGCGGGACTAACCCTATACCAACAAGTTCAAATATCCAACCAACAATAACAAGAACAATATCAAGAATGCGTCGAAGCTAAATAGCACCGAACCAAAATCAAGTATATAATCTCTAAGTAGCAAATATACAAACCACGAGAACAAGAGTAATGGCCACACGGCCTCATCGTAACATCAATATAAAAAAATAAGTGTGTGATACAAACATGAGTGTAACCTAGCTAGACTCGAAATTACACTAGACAATGCAATTTCCCGACTAGCAACTGCCTTTGAAGTACTTAAAGTGTGACACCCTGTCTTCTCGGTAATCCAGGTATGGCATTACGAGGGAGTTTAATTCTATATTTTCGTGACTTATGTGTTATTCACATGTCTTACATGTCAATTTGTATTTTATTTTTAACTATGTGCGCGTTAGAATTTAATTAATGTACTTGGACTCAATCGTCCAATATTTGCAAATTAGGGACCTAATTGTAATTAGGGTGTTTGAGCCTTCGTGGCTCCTTGAGCTCGGGAATTTCAATTTGAATTCCGACTTCCCTTTTGAATTCATTTCGACGATTCGGGTCCAACGGGACTAGCCTTGCCTTTTTCTAAAGCCGTTTGACCTCCCTACCGATTTAATTTCTAACCGATTGAACCGAACCCGTCTTAAACCGAACCGAACCGAACCGAACCGATTTTCTTGGCCTTAATAAACTAAACCACTCTCTCTCTCCCTCATTCTTGCTTGCATCGATCCAAAGAGAGAAGAAGAGAAGAAAAGAAGGTTTTCTCCAACTCCACACCTTTGAGCTCAAGTTCCAACTTCCTCGCTTACCCAATCAACGATCCAAGGTAAGCAATGTTTTCTCCTCTTTGACTGCTTCGATTTCCTCCGATTAACTCTCTTTTTCCTCGATTGTCCTCTTACCTTTGGAGAAGAAGACGAATAGTACAAAATATGTGAAATTTGCTCCCATGTCTCCATACTTGAATTAAATGCTCTAGGATTGATATATGTTGTTTCCGTGAACTCTCTTGTCGTTTAATTGTTGAAATTTTGATCATTGGTTGCTCGTTTCTTGAAACTCCTTTAATGGACCTTGATTGTGCTTTAATGGAAACTCGTTTAATCCTTATTTTCATGCCTCGAATTTGAGATATATGTTAGAGCATGTATATATGAACTTATGTCTTGAATTTGAGGTGATTTGGTAGAGATATGCTTGTGTTTTGATGATTTTTGGCTTCTCCCGCTTTAATGCCCTATTTTACTGCATATTTTGGGCCTGTATCGAATCTTCGGTTGTGGATTTGAGACAGGAGCTTCGGATCCGTGGATCCTCCCCTGTTTTCTGTTTGAGTTTGTTTTGTTCCGTTGACCCTTCATCCGAGTTCCGATTGACCTGAATTTTGGATACAATCAACCTTTTTGAGTCTAGAACATTCTCCAATTAGAATCAACCTAAAATTCATTCTCGATTGTGAGATATAACCGTTTGAAAATTGTGTCACCACTTCACTGGAATTCTACTTTCGTCTAACTTCAAACCTACGCCATTTTCTCCTCGCTTTGAACCGTGATTCGATCCATATACTATTGGAAAGATCTATGTGTCTAGTTTCATTTCCAGGAAACAAAACTTAATTCACATTTGTCAAACTCTAGTTATGATCGTTTTTCTACAGCTTGTCCGTTTTAGAAAATTTTAGGCTTTTGCCCGTTTTTGCTCGGAACCATTTCTTATGCTTTTCTTCCACTTTTCTTGCACCTTTTCACCTCCAAACTCGTTCCTAACTTGTTATATCATATGTTTGTGTATGTATTTGTTCTTATATGCATTTTATGTTGCTTAAGTAATGTGAATTGTTTGCACAAAGCACATATGAACCTTGTTATTTATCTCCACTTTGTGAAATACATTTCTTTGCATGAAATGAGTTTGAATATGAACTTTGAATATGTATTTGCATCTCTTAAGTGTCTATGCATACGCCGTGCGTCTATGTGGTTCATCCTTGAGTCTAAGTTCCGTGTTTTGTCTTTAGTTTGTTCAGGTGCACCCGGGGTGGTGTTACGTTAGCTGTGTTGCTTCCGGGGTGGATCAATCGTCTTGTTCTTGGTTCCGTTGGTGTAAGGTGAGGTTAGGTTCTAGTTAAATCCTATGAAATGCGCTCGTTTTCTATGCATGCGAACTATAACCTTAAGTATAAGTAAATATGTGTGAAATATGTACGTTTAGGAATGTGTTAAGCCTTTGCAAGTATGATACGCTATGTACAAGCCTATGTACGCTTGTTTTGATTTGTTATTTATTTGTTCGATGTTGCAACATTGAACTATGCTTCAAACCGTGCTCCTCTTATGAGCCGGGAGCTACGAGTTATGGATATGCTAAGGAGTTGGCACGGAGAGTTATGTATAGCATAGTTATTGCAAGGTAAGATCGTTACGTATAGTTATGATCAGTTGCGGGTTATTTATTGCTTTGTATTCGTATTGGTTTTTATATTAGTATTTGATGGGCCCCGGAGCCTACGAGTCAGGACGCTTGGTACGGCAGCGGGCCATCGGGTTAAGCCTGAGCGTAGTCTCCACCTTGATAGGACTAACCCGGAACCTGGCCAGGAGGTTTGGTAGGGGGATGGGAACCTGAGGGTCATACATGAATCTATAACTTAATTACTTTACAAAATGCATATGAATAGACTCCAACTCGATCAAGGGACTCGACAGACTCGACTTCCCGCCTAGCACTCCAAAAACTGAAAAACACTGAAAACATAGCCGGGTTCAGTCTATAGGTGACTGGTGGGTATAAAACAGGGTATATCATATATAATATCGCAGAATTTAAACACCCACACATGCACGCTATAATCCCGTGCGAGGTTTTTAAGATATTTCCCAAATGGGTAAAACAAAGGAAAGCAACGCTCGGGATTACAGCTATCAGATTCATTCATTTCATTCATAAGGTTTCATAGCCCGGCGAGGGGGCGTGCATAATCTCCAACCTTCTCCTCGTGTGTGCATATCAATTCAATCTTTTCATTAGTGATCATACACATTCATACATATTCGTATTCATATCATGCACATTCATAATCATAAACACTTACACCTTTTTCCTCCAGGAGGTGGACAGGTTAGCAAGACCCGACCACCTCATACATAGTGGTAATGAGGTTCATGAGTCCTCATTGCCCGACTAGCATTTTCTCGTCAAAACTCCTAACGAGATCCGTTTCGTCGTCATTATTTGTTGGGACTAGTGCACGGGGATCACCGTCAGCCCGAGCTTCCTCGGATAGCCACGTATACATAGTCCCGGGCCCCCATAAACAATGTGCTCACTGATCTCACCAGAACATTGGGTAAGGGTTCATAAATAAAAAGGGGTCATACGTTTGAAATCATTTACCCAAAATGACTCGATATATAAATATACTATTTTGGCTTAAAACATTTCACGTAAGGGATATATCGGGTCGATTTAGCTATTAGAAGAGAAACCCACCTGTTACACCTTACCGATAAAACCAAAAGAAAGAAAGACTTGAGGTGTCCTAGGAACCCTGCATCTCCACCCTGGAGAAAACTGTACAAAGACAACATAGTGTGTACGTGAGACTCAAGACTCCATATGAACCATATATGACGCACGACAATGTAATGCACATGATATGAATGCATAAAAGACGATATTATGTCAAGAACACGTTCATGTGCACTGTTAATGTATTTAAGGCATATAAACAAGCCATTCATTTGTTAAAGGAAGAGTTCATATTTTTCAAGTTCATAACTTCACATTTCATATTAAATGAATCCAAAAATTTCATATAACAATTATAGCACGTACTATTTCACTTTTACAATTAGAAATTAAACAAATAAAAAGATTCAAATCATGATCAGTAATTAAATTACGCGAAATAGATAACAATTAAATTCTAAAATTGAAATAAATTAAATCATACTTAAAATATATAATATACTATATAATATTATAACGTAATTCAAATAATGATCACGCATTTATATAATATAGTATAAGGTGTACAATAATCATGCAAAGATATATATATTCATGCATGTAAATAGGTAAATATATATATATATATATATATATATATATACGTAAATAATAATAATAATAATATATATATATATATATATATATATATATATATATATATATATATATATATATATATATATAACCCATGCATACTATTATAATATTAATATACACACATATACCATGCACCAATTTAATAAATACATGCACACAATATGTATATATGTATATATACACACGTAACACCCCATGCATAAATATATATATATATATATATATATATATATATATATATATATATATATATATATATATACTCACTTCACATGCACACAAGCAACCCAAATTCAAATTCAATTGCTTATATGTTGCACCAATCATTTAAGCAAAAGCTTTCCTTTACCAAGCACAAAACCAGCAGCTATATATATATACAAACACACAAGCATACATGTACATGCATAAGATTTCATGCAGCTAATAGCAAAATACATAACACAGTCCTGAACACCACAATTCAACATGCAGCAGCAGCAGGCTATATATACATATACACGCACAATAACAGTAGCAACAAAAGAAAAAGAAACAGCAGCAAAGAAAGAAGGGAAGAAGACGCAGCAGCAGCACACTACCCACCCGGGTAAAGAATTACACAGAAAAGCACCCGGACGGGTAGAAGGAAGGTAGAAGCTACTGCAAGAGGTGTCCCCGGCCGGGGACAAAATCAGTTAAAACTCTCCCCGCCCGGGGAGAGTGTTGCAGAAACAGAGCAGCAGCAGCAACCCTCCTCGTCCCCTGTTTTCTATCAAAACATAACAGGAGCCAACACCAGCAAATAGAAGCAGCTCACAACAACAAAACAACAGAAAAAGCAACATGAAGAAGCAAGCAAGAAGGCAGCAAAAGCTCACACAACAAGGACAAGAAAAGCGATCAAAATCATGCTTCCATTCCATCCATTTCAGCCACGGTTTCACGCTACAAACAAGGTAAAATTCATACAAGCATAAACCATGAAAAGGAAGGTAATAATTCAGATTATAAAGCTCAAAGAAACAAGAACCATGCATTAATTCACATAAAGATCGCATCAAAGTCAAGGTTTCAAATATTGGAGCTTTAATCTAACTATTCATTCACATAATCACATCTCAGTCAATCATGGTTAAAACTCAGAGATTCATGGATCAAAATGACTAAAATTGAGTGGAGAAAACAATCATAAACTTACCCCTTGAATTTGGTTGAGTTTGGAAGAGATTGGAGCTCAAAATCTCTCAAAGGGAATACTGACGAGAAATGGAGGGTTTTCTCCAAGTTGCAGCTGATTTTCTTTCTTTCTTGGTTATGATCTCGGTTTGAGCTGATGTAAGACTGTAGGGGAGTGAGTTAGGTGAACTATGGTTCAAGTTTCACTTAGTTTGGTTAACCATGATTCAAGTTATGATTCAAATGGTGGAAGGGGGTCAGTTAGGCGAACGTCACAAGTTTCGGTTAAAGTTCGGAGGTCAAAACAAGCTTAGAAAAATATGAGGCTTGTTCTATTGAACTCGAATCTTCGATACGAGTTCATCAGAGGTGACGGAACTCGATTCCGAGTTCCCGAGCTCAAGATATCACACACGGAACCAAGGGTGCGCTAATAGCTCGTTAGCCCCCGATCTGGTTCCACAATTCAAAATAAATTCGTTACCACGTCGAACAAGATCGAAAACATGAAACGAGCATATAGACATGTTCATAACACATAAATCTACGACATACTTAATTTTCGTGAATTTTCGATATCAAATCACATAAGAACGAAGCACGTTTAAATCACTCAAAAACAATGCATTAACAATTCATAACATTTCCAAATTTAATAAACAAATTTAAATTCTATTTTTAAAATAATAAAAGTCAACGGTTATTAGAAATTAATTAATTAGCATAATTAAAGGTATAATTAATTAACATTAACACTAATTATCAATTAAACAATTTCCAATTTAACGAAATAAAATAAAATAAAATAATAACAATTTTTATAATAAAATTAAATATTTAAAACACTTATAAATAATTAATCACATAATTAAATAATTTAATTATGCAATTTATAAACACATACGACATATTTGTACGAATGAAAAACCGGGGCGTTACAATCTCCCCCCCCCCCCTCTTAAAAGAATCCATCCTCGGATTCACTGCATGCCTAAAAACAATTAATGAGGGTACCTCGTCCCTCGCAAGCAACAAGGAGAGAACCCCATCTCATGAACAATAATGAGAGAACCCGTCTCCCAAAAGCAATAAAGAGAGAACCCCGTCTCTCAAAAACAACAATAAGAGAACCCCGTCTCTCAGAAACAACAAAGAGAGAACCCCGTCTCTCAAAAGCAGAAAGTACATCAAAGAATAAATACCAAGAAGAAAAGATTCAAAATGTGAATTACAATAAGGAATAATCACGTAGGTCACACAGGGACATGTAATAACATCAATAACATATAACAAGGAACAACGAAATTAATCAATTTGCAAGGTATATAGCATTAAGAAACCAATTAAATTAAATTACATGTATGCATATGCTATGAATGCTTTAAGTACCCGTCACCATAGTCGAGAGTGTTGACGTTGGTAGCATGTTGGCCCATGACATGGTCTACCCCAAAGGCTGGTTCAGTACTTGTCTTGTCACCAATACCCTTAATGTGTCCAATGACAAGATGATAGACCTTTTTAATAATTTTATTTGGACTTTTACTTCCTCTAACCTCCTTTGACCCCTCATTGATCACCTATAATCTTCCTTCAGCAGGACCCACTCTTTTAAGTAACCAAACACTGACCTTCCAATATTCTTTTAGAATATTCATCCCGGTGTCAGATTCGAATCCACTATCTTTACCCATATTAGAGTCTACCATATTCTCGAAGGTAGCTAACCATGACAACCTTGAAAGTTCAATCCCGATCTTAAGGTATTCATCCTTATGTTCTATCTCAACAGGAATCCTTTACCATCTTCTTCTTCTTAAGTTATCTCTTCATCCCTTTAAAGTCTTTAAGTATGCATCCGGTTTCCGGCCCAATAGACTCCCTAATTGGAGATAAAACATTCCTAATGATTCTTGAAGTTTGATATAAGTCCTTTAATGCTAAACCTTTTCGATTCGTTCCTTCTCAAATTTCCTTCCAGGTTATTATGGAAAATCAACCGATGACCCACTAATATTTGCTTTGTTATGTGTCGTCCGAAACCCTTTACTACATAACTGAATTAACCTTTATTGGCACCATCTTATTATATGATAGCTTGATCCAATTCCTTTTTCCAACGCTAGTTTAGGAGTTCCCAGAAGCTCCCTCATAATTCCATCATCTTCAGAAATCCAATCCCGTACTGTGAATAACCCTTAGCAATCTTCAGGCTGGGTATAGTGATTTAACTTTCATTTTGATGGTTCCATCGTTAAGACCGTTTATCCTTTTTCCTATCACCATCACTTGAACTTCCAAATCGTCTATGGTTTGCATTTGCCATTGTTCCTACTAGAATACTCTCAGAGCACAACCTTAAATCTTAAGTTTATCTCTTGGTCGTGCTCTCCCCCTTAAAAAAATTCTTGAACTCCCCAAACTCCTGTTTAAGTTCATTAAATTCCTTAACTTGTCTCATCCAATTTATATGTCCAGAAACCTTCCACTTCCTTCTTTGTCCCACTCTATCAACCCAAAATGTTTCTTCTTCACTTTGTTCAATAGGACTTTGATCGAAGTAATAGTGGAAGTAGTAAACGGCGAAATCCTAACAAGTAAACACTAAAATGATGCGTGCTGGGTTAAGATGATAAATGCATGTGACAAATGTTTTAAATAAGGAATTGCAACATCAAGACACATAATTCAACAAATAAGTATGTAGCAATAATTTAACAATTAGAGTATTAAAACGCATATAATAAGAATTTAATTAACTAATTTGCGATGCATGATGCACGTGCTATGAATGCATTGAACCTGTCACCATAGTGGTATCTTTAGCACGACATCTTGTCCTTTGATCTCGATGTTGTGAGCATAAGTCATAAGGTTGAACATTGTTCGATTGTTGATGATGCGTCCCATAGTCCTCAAATCTCCATGATCCGAGATCACGATCTCTTGAACCCATATTCTTCTAAATCTTCAAAGTTTCCTTGTATCCACTTATGCGTTCCAGCGATCCGGAATTAAAATCCCTCAAACCCAACTTGTTTTACGCCCATGGAATCGGCATCTTGACTCTTTCCAAGTATCGGTCTTTGAAGATGATCCGAATCTTCGTCTTAGATAGTACTTTGGTCGAAGTTCCTTTAACTATTCTTTACGAGTTCAATGATTGAATTAACTCATCTTCCGATTGCTTACACTTGAGCACATAATTTCCCTGATCCTGAACTCGCCCTATCGATCGGTTCTCACTAACTCCTTTCAAGATGACTTCTTCCTTGCCCGAAATCCGAGTGTCTCAATTTACATCTTCTTCTCCCTTTGGCCCGAATTTGAGTTCTCTTAAAGGCTTCCGTCTCCTTGCTGATAAAATTCTTCCTTGTGGTTTCTATCCTGACTTCTCTGCCGATGAGGCTCTTTGGAACGATAAGAGAGCTATGGTGCATCGTGGTAAGGACACCAAAGAACATGGATTCATTTAGAAAAGACCACGAGTCCCTGATCTTTATAGATAATCCCACCTTCTATCATGATGTTGAGTAATGAAATATAACTCCATGTTGGTAGCCTTGCAGATTCAATACCCGACCTTCCAATCCTTTAATTCCATAGCCTCTCCATTGGTTTGATAGAAGAACTCGTTGGTGAGGTTGATAAGAGCTTTATTGACATGACAAGAACCTGTAACCAAAGATTCCACTCAAATATAGATGCATGTAGATTAGCATATGCTTATGACACATATTTAGATCAATCAAAACACATAAAATGCAATTGCACCTGAAGCAACGAAATTGAAAGTAGATCACATATATCAAGAAATTTCGAGCAATTAATAACAATTTAATCATGAAAATTCAATGCAATGCACACGTTGCCAAGTTGTTCCTATGCCGTACGACCTAAACTGACTCAATCACGACACGAGAACCCGGGTTTTGCAACCCTAGGCTCTAATACCACTTAAGGATATAGCGCCCCAACGGAAGGCCCCGCATTCCCCGCACCGAGACCCGACCCGCATATGAAATGGAGAGTCCATACACGAGCCGAATCATGGCGAACGGGGACTCACTCACACACTAGGCTAGGCGGGAGTAAGAACCTTGAACCCAGTGAAATAAACTCATGAATTAAATGTGAGTGCGGAAGCAGGATATATATAATTAATCACGAGGTTTATCATAAAAGACGGGTTCCAATAGCGTAATACCTATTCCCGAAAATTAAAACATAAATCATAACATTTCATACATGAATCTATAACTTAATTACTTTACAAAATGCATATGAATAGACTCCAACTCAATCAAGGGACTCGACAAACTCGACTTTCCACCTAGCACTCCAAAACCTGTAAAACACCGAAAACAAAGCCGGGTTCAGATAAGAGACTGGTGGGTATAAAACATGGTATATCATATATAATATCGTAGAATTTAAACACCCACACATGCACGCTATAATCCCGTGCGAGGTTTTTAAGATATTTCCCAAATGGGTAAAACAAAGGAAAGCAACGCTTGAGATTACAGCTATCAGATTCATTCATTTCATCCATAAGGTTTCATGGCCCGGCGAGGGGGCGTGCATAATCTCCAACCTTCTCCTCGTGTGTGCATATCAATTCAATCTTTTCATTAGTAATCATATACATTCATACATATTCGTTCATAATCATAATCATATTCATATCATGCATATTCATAATCATAGGCACTTACACCTTTTTGCTCCGGGTGGTGGACGGGTTAGCAAGACCCGACCACCTCATACATAGTGGCAATGAGGTTCATGAGTCCTCATTGCCGACTAGCGTTTTCTCGTCAAAACTCCTATCGAGATCCGTTCCGTCGTCATTATTTGTTGGGACTAGTGCACGGGGATCACCGTCAGCCCGAGCTTCCCCGGATAGCCATGTACACAGAGTCCCGGGCCCCCATAAACAATGTGCTCACTGATCTCACCAAAACATTGGGTAAGGGTTCATAAATAAAAAGGGGTCATACGTTTGAAATCATTTACCCAAAATGACTCGATATATAAATATACTATTTTGGCTTAAAACATTTCACGTAAGGGATATATCGGGTCGATTTAGCTATTAGAAGAGAAACCTACCTGTTACACCTTACCGATAAAACCAAAAGAAAGAAAGACTTGAGGTGTCCTAGGAACCTGGCATCTCCGCCTTGGAGAAAACTATACAAAGACAACATAGTGTGTACGTGAGACTCAAGACTCGATATGAACCATATATAACGCACGGCAACGTAATGCACATGATATGAATGCATAAAAGATGATATTATGTCATGAACACGTTCATGTGTACTGTTAATGCATTTAAGGCATATAAACAAGCCATTCATTTGTTAAAGGAAGAGTTCATATTTATCATGTTCATAACTTCACATTTCATATTAAATGAATGCAAAATTTTCATATAACAATTATAACACGTATTATTTCATGTTTACAATTAGAAATTAAACAAATAAAAAGTTCAAATCATGATCAGTAATTAAATAACGTGAAATAGATAACAATTAAATTCTAAAATTGAAATAAATTAAATCATACTTAAAATATATAATATACTATATAATATTATAACATAATTCAAATAATGATCACGCATTTATATAATATAGTATAAGGTGTACAATAATCATGCAAAAACATATATTCATGCATGCAATTAGGTAAATATATAATTATATATATATATATATTATTATTATTATTATTATTAATATTATATATATATATATATATAAAACCCATGCATACTACTGTAATATTAATATATACACATATACCATGCACCAATTTAATAAATACATGCACACAATATGTATATATATATACACACACATAACACCCATGCATAAATATATATATATATATACTCACTTCACATGCACACAAGCAACGCAAATTCAAATTCAATTGCTTATATGTTGCACCAATCATTTAAGCAAAAGCTTTCCTTTACCAAGCACAAAACCAGCAGCTATATATATATACAAACACACAAGTATACATGTACATGCATAAGATTTCATGCAGCTAACAGCAAAATACATAACACAGTCCTGCACACCACAATTCAACATGCAGCAGCAGCAGGCTATATATACATATACACGCACAATAACATCATCAACAAAAGAAAAAGAAACAGCAGCAAAGAAAGAAGGGAAGAAGACGTAGCCACAACACACTAACCGCCCGGGTAAAGAATTACACAGAAAAGCACCCGGCCCGGTAGAAGGTGTTGGTGTGGCGGGCCCAAGGCAGAGTGATGGTACAGCGTAATATTCATAAAATTTCGCCATAACCTCGTTATCAAAATATTTCCAAAATATTTTAATAAAGCAGCGGAAAAAATCGGGCAGCATAACTCTAATTTATACAGACATCGATAACATAATTTTAAATCATCTAGCGTATAATCACAATATGCAAATAATAATTTTGGCAGCATAACGGTATTACTGTACTGCAAAATTGGTTATCAACGACACTTTTCCAACACCTTGATTTTCTCGTGAAACCAGCAGAGCTTCCCCGCAAAATCCCGGATTAAGAAATTGGAGTGTGGGCTCCGGCAGTATTTCGCTAAATACTTTGAGAAAATATTTTTCAGAAAAGCCCTTTTTTCTAAAACCTGAAAATCCCTATTTTCTAATTAATTAAGTGGATTATATATTAATTATATAATCACCTAATTAAGTAATTAATTAATCTTTAATTAAATAATTAAAGACTAATTAATTAGAGAGAGAATATTAGTGCCGAGAGGCCTTTTTAATCTGAAAAAAGAACTGAAAATTGTTGCAATTGAAATGAATAAGAGCAGGCCTATTTATAGCACCAATTCAAGGACCTACGCAGCAATTTTCCAAAAATTTGCTTGGACGCCAAGCTCAGATCACCAATCCGAGACCGCCACGAGACAGCTTGGTCAACAAGGAAGCCAACGCCGGGCGGCACGCGCCGACACGTGGCCGCACGCGCCCACACGCGCCGCCCATGTGGTGGCTGTGTGCTTGGCGCGTGTGGCACGCACGCTGCACCAGGCAGCTGCCACGTGTCCGGTCCGGTTTGGTCAGACCGCGGTTCAGACCGGTTCGCCCATGAACCGGTCGACTCAGGCGAATCACCATTCATCCACGTGTCCGGGTCGGGTAAACCGTGACCCGACCCTATCCGATGACCCGAACCGCTGACCCGCTTTCTTGGCCCGTCGACTTTTCAGTCAACCTGATCTGAGCCGTTGACACGAGCTGACGCGGCACGATCCTCATAGTCCACGTGTCGAACACGCTGGCACCCAGTCAGCGCCACTTGGCGCTGACCCGCTGACGTGGCATGACACGTCAACATTTTTTTTTTAATTGAAAATTTTTATTTTCTCCAAAATAAAATTTCGGGCATTTCCAACTCTTTGGAATTTAATTTATTTTCTCAAAATAAATTCCTTGGCTATTTCCAAACTCTTTGAAAATTTATTTCTCTCTCTCGTTTTAATATTTTCTCTTTGATCTTCGTTGGGGCTTGCGGGGGGACCTGCAGGACTAATTAATCTAAGCTCCAAACGGGTCAATCTATTATCATCCCATGACAATAATTGATTACCGTTTAACAATATTTAATTCCACTAAATAAATATTGTTGCACTCTAAAAATAATTAAATTATTCATGAATTTCTCAATCTAGAATAATTTTGCATTTTACTCCTTTGTACAGATATCCATGAAAAATAAATTAACACTACTATCATTTATTTTTCACTTTCAATCTGAAATTTCTTGATTCGCCTTAAGTCTAAATTCCCTGTATGTGAAACACGTTCAACATACAACTTCGGCGACGCATACACGAAGTACTTTGGCCAAAGTTTTATTTGAACGCTTGCAAATCTATTTCAGGGATATCTTTAACCTTCCAACAAGGCTACAGATTCCTTGATCAATATTTCTCTCTAGCACATTTCATGCAATCACCGAACGTACAAAGTATTTTGGCCACCCGTTACCGAGACCTCACTTCTGAGTACATCACAGTGATTAACACTACATGCCTAAAGTAAAAACACTATCAGGATTAAGAGTCTAATGCTTCCGAGATTTTATTCATTTTAGATAGCAGTATAAAATGAACGATCTCAGTGGTCCAGTTCGATGTTTCCAATCTCATTGAAAATCATCAATGTGTTATAATTAGAAACTGCATTTCCCTATGACAAAAGACTAATCATCTTATATAACACATTATAGTCTTAATAATAACATTTTCTTATCATACCGACTAGAACTTTAATGACACCTGATTTCTGGTATTTAAAGTCTTTTCCTATGAAACACATTTCATATAAAAATACCATCACACGTCATTAATTATTAAATTTGTAAAATACTCATAACTTGCGATAATTTCAGTTTTATTAATCCAAAATATTTACAATATAATTGGATTTTCAGGGCATTAATCCCAACAAAAGGAAGGCAGAAGCTACTGTAAGAGATGTCCCCGCCTGGGGACAAAATCGGTTAAAACTCTCCCCACCCGGGGAGAGTGTTGCAGAAACAGAGCAGCAGCAGCAGCCCTCTTTGTCCCCTGTTTTCCATCAAAACATAACAGCAGCCGACACCAACAAATAGAAGTAGCTCACAACAACAAAACAATAGAAAAAGCAACACGAAGAAGCAAGCAAGAAGGCAACAAAAGCTCACACAACAAGGACAAGAAAAGTGATCAAAATCATGCTTCCATTCCATCCATTTCAGCCACGGTTTCACGCTACAAACAAGGTAAAATTCATACAAGCATAAACCATGAAAAGGAAGGTAATAATTCAGATTATAAAGCTCAAAGAAACAAGAACCATGCATCAATTCACATAAAGACCGCATCAAAGTCAAGGTTTCAAATATTGGAGCTTTAATCTAACTATTCATTCACATAATCATATCTCAGTCAATCATGGTTAAAACTTAGAGATTCATGGATCAAAATGACTAAAATTGAGTGGAGAAAATAATCATAAACTTACCTCTTGAATTTGGTTGAGTTTGGAAGAGGTTGGAGCTCAAAATCTCTCAAAGGGAATAGTGACGGGAAATGGAGGGTTTTCTCCAAGTTGCAGCTGATTTTCTTTCTTTCTTGGTTATTATCTCCGTTTGAGCTGATGTGAGAGTATAGGGAAGTGAGTTAGGTGAACTAGGGTTCAAGTTTCACTTAATTTGGTTAACCATGGTTCAAGTTATGATTCATATGGAAAGTGGTCATTTAGGCGAACGTCACAAGTTTCGGTTAATGGTCGGAGCTCAAAACGAGCTTAGAAACAAGGAGGCTTGTTCTATTGAACTCGAATCTTCGATACGAGTTCAGCGGAGGTGACGGAACTCGATTCCGAGTTCCCGAGCTCAAGATATCGCACACGGAACCAAGGGTGCGCTAATTGCTCGTTAGCCCCCGATTTGGTTCCACAATTCAAAATAAATTCGTTACCACGTCAAACGAGATCGAAAACATGAAACGAGCATATAGACATGTTCATAACACATAAATCTACGACATACTTAATTTTCATGAATTTTTGATATCAAATCACATAAGAACGAAGCACGTTTAAATCACTCAAAAACAATGCATTAACAATTCATAACATTTCCAAATTAAATAAAAAAATTTAAATTCTATTTTTAAAATAATAAAAGTCAACGGTTATTAGAAATTAATTAATTAGCATAATTAAAGGTATAATTAATTAACATTAACACTAATTATCAATTAAATAATTTCCAATTTAACGAAATAAAATAAAATAATAACAATTTTTATAATAAAATTAAATATTTAAAACACTTATAAACAATTAATCACATAATTAAATAATTTAATTGCGCAATTTATAAACACATACGACATATTTGTATGAATGAAAAACCGGGGCGTTACAAGGTATCTATACTAGTTGAACCCGTCACCTGCTGCTTGTGTTTTAAATTATGATTTGATGATTCGCTTCCGCATACGCATTTAGTTTGGTGGTTTGTTTTTTGTTGGCAGGGTCTACGTTCCACCTAGCTTAGGTGTGTATTTGTCGGTCTCCCGTTCGCCTATGCTTGGTTCATGTACGAGTTTCCATCTCGTATGTGGATTGGGCTTAGGTGCGGGGGATGTGGTGACCCACCGTGCGGGGTGCTACATAAAGGATAAAAAGGGGAGGGGTCAGTCTTTACAAGATGGAATGAAAGGCATAGCATATATATATATATATATATATATATATATATATATTTATATATTGTCACGCCCCGGGTCTACGGGCCCGTTGGACGCGAGCGCAAGTCTCCAAGTCCACCGAGTATAACCTGAAATTGGACCTAAACCACTGCCCAAAAGGGATATCCATTGGTTATACTTGGACTCTTTAACTTATAAACTGAACTTAACTCTCATACTTTCCCGATGTGGGACAGGGGTGTCACAATCACCCCTCCTTCAGAACCGCGACGTCCTCGTCGCGGCATGACATATAGCCCATGACCGACTCGTCTGCGGTGGGACTCTAGAGGTGGCTCCTACGGGCTCAAGAGGTGGCTCCCATGTGAGTAGCACTTTGCCCCGTATAGCACTTAGCTTTTGCGGCTGACGAGCGGCTCTGATACCATTTGTCACGCCCCGGGTCCGCGGACCCGTTGGACGCGAGCGCAAGTCTCCAAGTCCACCGAGTATAACCTGAAATTGGGCCTAAATCACTGCCCAAAAGGGATATCCATTGGTTATACTTGGACTCTTTAACTTATAAACTGAACTTAACTCTCATACTTTCCCGATGTGGGACAGGGGTGTCATATATATATATATATATATATATATATAAAGCAGTAAATTCATATAAGTCATAATTCCATATAAGGTTTTAGAAGATACAAGAAGAAGTTAAGAAAAGGGGATCATTATATGGAATTACAACTATAAATTCATTTTCAAGACAAGTGATCAAGTAGCTCGGCGAGTGAGCAAATCTCCAACCATTCTCCGTTCGTGTACAAGTTAAAAGTTATTAGGCATTCATGCAATAGTTAAGGTTTCCACTAATTACAAGAGGTATTCATTTAAGAGTAACACGTACTCCTTTTTTCTCCAGGTTAATGGCTACCATCCATGACAAGGTAATCAATCATTGGGTACATGAATCCCAAAGACCGGAATCCCATCAATCCACCAAACCTCCTGGTGGACATACAGGCTGCTCCAACAAGTTGGGACTTGTACAAGAGATAGCCGCCAACCCTTACTTTCCCAGTTATCTCAATACACAAGCCCTTGGGCCCCACGAAGTGCAAGAGTCTCGCCAAAATGGGTCAAGTACAAGGCAAGGTTGTTTTTAGAAATATTTGATCATTTGAAAATAAGATATATATGTATAATATAGATTTTGGCTAAAACATCACATACAAAGGTCGTAAGGTTTGCATATTATAATTCCTAACTTTTTCTCACCTGAACAAAACCAAAAAGAGTACCTGAACATGCCAAACCCTACTGAGCTGGCTTGTCGACTCCCTGAGGATACTCTGGATAAGAAAAATAGTGCACGACTCAATATGACTATGTACGACATAAGACAAGTGAAATGGTTGTTTTGGAATGAGATATATGTGTTATGAACATGTTAGCATGCTCATTTTACATTTTTGATTTCGTTTGTTCGTGTTTTGGTTAGTTTGTTCGGAGAGGAACCAAAAAGGGGCCTAGCGCACCTCGGGTTCTGTAACACCCCGCACGTGAGGCGCCACATTCCCCGCACTAAGATCCGACACGTGTATGAAATGGAAAGTCCGCGCACGCACCAAGTCAAAGCAAACGGGTGACAAACAAAAATCTAACCTAAGCTAGGCGGTACCTAAACCTCGTACAAATGGAAAGATGCAAAACATGACAACGGAAGCAATGCGAAATTCCAACTTTTAAAAACTTTAAACAACAAGCGTAATTTATACATTCCAGAAAGTAAATGAACCTCAACTAAACGGGGTTCAACTAATCAGGAAAACTTGTCCTAACCTGTCCCGAATAACATACAACAAAACGGGATCAACTATTCCAGAACCTGTCCTAACCTGTCCCGAATTTCCATACAATCCAATCACAATCATAAACCTGTACAGAACATATCATATACGTAATTGCAGACATAATTCGGAACAAAAATCTTAACAAACTCAAACTGACTGACACAGACTCGACAGATACGACAGACAGCCGCCTAGCACGAACTCCAACGACCTGAACCTGCAACTAAAAACATAAAGAGGGAGGGGTCAGTCCAAAGACTGAGTGAGGGGCTACACACGCACACTTACATACGTATACGGAGCGCAACACATAACATAGAGGGGAGTTCATGAACCGGAGCGTGGTTTTTGCATTCTAAAATATTTTCTCACGTGATACTAGATATAGGGAATAAAAGAGTTAGGCCGAAGGCCAAAACAACCATATTTTATTAATTGGAAATCCACTCCCGTTTCACAAACTGTTATATAACAAACTAACATACTAAACACACACAACGCAGCGGACATCAAACATAACATACCCACACACACACACCTCCGTCGACCTAAAATAAGCCGTCCCGGAGCAGAACACACACACACGTCCGTCGACCTCAAATAAACCATCCCGGAGTAGAACACACACTCAGTATAACATATCACTTACATCCTGGTCATACGTACACGCTCATACGTATAACCACTTACCACTTACAACCCGTTGACACGTACACGCTCATATGTATCACCACCTGCGTACACATCGCATACACACACACACACACACACGTTCACCCACACATCACACATACACATACACATACGTATACTCACATGCATACACACTCACACACATTCATACATGCTTATCACATACATATGTATCAAACGTATACACATTCGTAGGCTTATAGTCACATGCATACATATCGGTCACATATCTTTAGGGTTTAACTATAACCTAACCTCACCTGGCACCAAACAAAGCCAAACCCAAAGCAAATGGTCCACCCCGGAACCTGCACGACCCACTTGTCACCACCCCGGGTGCACCTGTACCAACTGAGCACACAAAACACAACACAGGGCTCAGACTCAGACTCAGACAATCACACAGAGACGCACGACAAATGCTCGAGCGTTTAGTAAATGAAATCATATAAGCAGGGTTCAAATTCATATCAATTACATATAAAACAAATCATTATATAGTTCAATGAAATCATATTAAACATTAGGACATATTCACGTACATAATTAATACAAATAAAAGAAATTGAAAGGCAATGCAAATCTCATTATTTCTTACGTGCAAAAGTTTCTAATTTAATCATACATGTTTGATACAATTCATATATCACATAATAGGTTCATATTAAATTAAGTAATTAAACCTAAATTACAAAGTTTCAAATTAAATCATCCAAGACATACTAATTCTATTTTACTTATTCAAACTTAGCATATTCATTTTTAAAATAACAAGGATTAAATAATTCAAGTCATGCAATTCTATATTATTCAAAATTACACTAACACCCCCTTCAAGTTAGACAAATAGCTCAAATACGACATATCGGAATTTAAATTGCAAATCAAAGCATCAATATATTTCATAATTCATTTAAGAGAAAATTATCAAAATCGTCCCGTAAAGTGAGCCACTTTTAGTTTTGGTCCCAAGAGTTGCCAATGTCTCACTTTTGGTCCCATAAAGTGTCATTTGTCTTAATTTTGGTCCCATTGACCATTTTCCGTCCATAATAAACAGCAAAAAGCACGTGGCTATTAATTTGGTCAAAGGTTAAACCAATTCATCCCTCTTAAACAAATTCAGCCCCATTTCAGACAATTTCTCTAAAAAAGTAGGGTTCTTGCTCATCAAAACTTAAAAATGGCTTCATTTTCGTGCTCCTCCAATCTCAAGGACGAGTTATACTGTTTCTGTGGAAGAAAAGCTCGATTGAGGACGTCATCAACTGCTGCTAACCCAGGTAGGTGATTTTTTAATTGGAGAGACATTACCAGTGGTTGTGACTTCTTTGTATGGGAGGACGAAGCATTGAGTGGGAAGCCAACTGCGTTGATATCTGCATTACGTGAAGAACTGGAGATTGCAAAGGAAGAATTGAACAAGGAAAGGGAAGAGTTGAAGAAAGTGAGGGTTGAGAATGCTAGGCTGCGTGAGAGAGTGAAGATGTTACTTTGTGTCCTTATCATCTCATGGCGTCATTTGTTTGTCATGTAATAAGTTGCAATACAGTCTGTGTTTATGCAATGTATCAGCAATTTTAGTGGTTAATGAAGCTTTTTTTTGTGTTATATACTTATGTTAATCGTGCAATGCATTAAGATGGTGAATAATTGGAAAAAGAAGAATGAATTGACATAGAAATGGAAATGGGTACTTGGCATTAAGCAAACATTCAATACATTGTTTGCATTAGCTTAAGATAAGAAAAAAACACCACAAAAGGGATGCTAATATCAGTTTAACAGTAGCTACAAAACATCTAACAAAAAACCTACTAATATTAGCTTGACAACAACCCGTGAACTCCTAATATCTGCAGTCCATGATCAACCCAAAAAATGCTTCCATAGACCAGTTATGCATCCCTCTATGACCATCAGTTTTGCATCCAAAACAAAAAAACACAAACATGCTACCCTTTTTCTTTCCCTTTCTCTTGAAACCTTCTTTGATTTTCTTCTCTCCTTGCATTGAGAGCTGATTCCAATCTTGAACATGTGGCATATTTTTTACCATTCTTGGTGAAAGTCTTGACATTTTTCAAAGGAGGATGTGGCTCTGTGGTCAATGATACTTGAACCCTTGGATGATCCGGTGAAAATGGCACACTCCTGATGTTGACTCCAGTGGAGGATGATGATTTTGTTGCAGCACTTCTTGGTGGATAGAACTATGCCTTGTCAGTCTTCTTTCCTCTGGAGGACTGCATCTTCAACCTTTTCCTTGCCTACATGAACCACATCAAATGATTAATACAACAATATGTAATCATTTATACTGTAAAATAGGTATTAATAATCCAAAAAAAACTTACAGTTAGTTTATGGGTTGAATGCTGAGTTTGAACACTCTGAGCCTATTGAGTTTGAACACTCTGAGCCTGTTGAGTTTGAACACTCTAAGCCTGTTGAGTTTGAACTTGTTGACAATGAACACTCTCAGCTTGTGGGGTTGGATCTATCTGGACATTTATCTGTGATTGAAATTGTCTAGATGCTTCTAAACTGCTTACTGCCACATTGATCTGTTCCCAGTCAGGTTCATCACCCCAGTCTGCAGCACTCCTAAAGTTTTCAGTTGGGTTTGGAGCTGATGCTTGAGAATTTTGATCAGTTGGTACACTACTTTCCCCTCTCTTTGTTGGGCAACTTCTGATGTTATGTCCATTAACTCCATAGATCCTACACTTGTACTCAGCCTGTTGTCTCTTTAATCTATGTGGATTCACACTTGTTTTTTTAATTCTTGGCTTTCTTTTCCTCTTCTCTCCAGGTTCCATTCTTCTTGCCTTGGTTGGTCTACCTACACCCCTACCATAGTTTGGTGGCAAAGGTGGTTCAATTCCAGTTTTCTTCCACTTCTCAAGACCATCAAGAGGCAATAGAACATGATCATAAATTTTTTTATAGGTTTCCACCCAATAACATTCATGAACAAAGTCTTCAGGCTTCAATCTCTGACAGTTTATTGCAATGAGTGCATGCTTGCATGGGATACCAGAAAGTTCCCACCCCCTACATGAACATGTATGTGCTTCTAAATCCACAGCACATCTAGAACCATCAATACAACATACTTCATAGTGTATGTCACTTGATTTAATTGGTCTACACTCAGAAGTTTCTTCTCCATTTTTTGCTAGCAGCTTCCTGATCTTGGGACATAACTTTCCTTTCCAACTTTTGTGTGCTTTGTCCCTGGATTTCTGGAGTTTGGTCATCAAAGTCTCCCTAATTTTCTCAAACATTGAGAATACCTGCTTCTCCCTTGCTTCAAGAATACAGGCATTAAAGCTTTCACAGATATTGTTGAGTAGTAAATCACATTTTGCCTGACAACTAAAATGTGATTTACTCCAACATGAAGGAGATTTGTCACTCAACCATTGTAAAGCTGCAGGCTCAATTCTTGCCAAGTTCTGCATCCTCTCATCAAATTCTGATATAGTAGTGGCCCTAGCAGCCTTCCATAGAGCCTTCTTAATGGATAAACCTCTGAAGCCAGCAGTAACCATGTTCCCATGGAGATGTCTAACACAAAACCTATTATCAGCATTTGGAAGAATATTCTCAAAGGCTGGTACAAGACCCTTTTGTTTGTCTGACATAAAGGTCCACTCATGATCCCTGTCAATCATCAAGTCATGCTTCAGCAGTCTTAGGAACCATTCCCAGTTTTCTTTTGTTTCCTTACCCACAACAGCATAGCAAATTGGGAAGATGCAATTATTTGGATCTAATCCAACTGCTGTTAGCAAGACACCTTTATGAGGGCCTTTTAAATGGCACCCATCCACTCCAATAAGTTTCCTACATCCAACCATAAATGCATCTTTCAAAGCCTTCATGCAAACATACATTTTACTAAAAGTAGATTTACCATTTAGATCAGTGTCAGGAGCCAAGGAAATCACTACAGTTGATCCTAGATTAGAAGTCCTAATCTCTTCAGCATAGTCCCACAACTTCGAATACTGCTGCTCTGACTCACCCTCAATCCTTTGTATAGCAATTGATTTAGCCCTGTAGGCCTGATTTCTACTGACATTTACATTCATTGCTCTCACAATATCTTACCTCCACCCAGTTATTTTCCTCTTAGCATCTGACCTAAAGTGATGTTCATATTTCATCCCTAACCAAGAAGACTTCACATTTTTAACATGATAATTGCCATCACATCCGTGTTTCTCTCTAAACTCTACAATCTGAAACTCTCCTTTTGCCCCCCTTTTTAAAGCATTAATTCTCCAATCACAGCCTTCCTCTTCACATATAACATATATTCTTCTTAAATCATTCTTAGGAAAACCAATATTTCTTCTATTTTTTACAGCAGAAGAATCCACAGCCAATTTAAAATCACCTTTACTGTCAAACCATTGACCTTTGAAGAATTTAGGATCATACAAATCTTTCATACTAAATGTAGGGAATTTTTCAACATGTTCCTCATCACTATCCTTACCACTGTCAAAATCTGAGGCATTATCCCCATCTCCTACACTCTTCTCTGATTCTTCATCACCAACATCATTATCAACATCATTGACTTGTCTAACATTTTCAGTCCCTTCCCTATCATTCAGCCCTTCCCATTCAGCCCCTACACTAGTGTTATCATCAAACAGATTATTATCATTTTGTTCATCCTCATCATCTTCACCTAAACTGTACTCACTATAACTGAATTCCTCATTTTCAGAACTCTGCTCCTCTTCACCATATTCATCATTGTTTTCATCTACTTCATGCAAGGATTCTAAGTAAATTGGCACAGATCTATCCAATTCATGTTCCAGACACACATTTAGAATTTCATGATTAGTTTCCAAATGAATAAATCCACTTTCCTCAAGTTTATAAAACTTGTTAATCCCCTTATAGCCCAGTGATGCACACAACTTATCCAGATAATCAATTCCAACTTTACTAACTTCATTGAGGTCTACGTAGTCAAATTTACTAACCTTTCCACCATAATACACAGGTCTTCCATTTGCAGAGCTCAATAAGCCGCCGTGGTGCAGCACAATAGTTACAGCGGGTTCAAGTGGATCTGCCAAAAAAGAGAGGCACGCATTATATAGTGGTGGACTTGCGAAACCCTAAAGTTGGAAAAAGACTACTCAAACAATTTGAAACCGACAAGATACCCCAACCCCACATGCATTCAAACACTTCCACCAAGAACAAGCAATAAAGAAACCCTTGGGACCACAGCACTGTAAAAGTTTAATGGCGGACTTACAGTAAAAGGGAACCGGGTCATTAAACTTCGATTGATGGCGTAATGCCATAGGATACCACTTCCAGATTTCAGGGATACTCCAACTCAGACACTGTAGACTTAGAATTGGGATGGATTCTGCGAAATCCTTGGATGAATTTGAAGGAAAGATAAGGGGTAATTTCTTACTTTGTAAAATTAGGGCTGAAATGGGGCTGAATTCGTTTAAGAGGGATGAATTAGTTTAACCTTTGACCAAATTAACAGCCACGTGACAGGCACGTGCTTTTTGCCGTTTATTATGGACGGAAAGTGGTCAATGGGACCAAAATTAAAACAAATGACACTTTATGGGACCAAAAGTGAGACATTGGCAACTCTTGGGACCAAAACTAAAAGTGGATCACTTTACGGGACGATTTTGATAATTTTCTCTTCATTTAATACATGATTTCATATACATTGAAATTCATATTGATCGACAAATCAAGCAATTAACAATTTATTGCAATTAAAACAATTAACTCCAAATATTCAAATTACACAAAATAAATCACAACAATTCAACCGGGCATCCGATTGACGAACGGAAAGTGGCGTTGGACTCACCACAACGAGGCAGACAAACTGTCCGAAGACCGCCGGAACGCCGCCACCGGAATAGTGGCCTCGGCGGCCACTGGAACGTGCCGGGAAAATCCCGAAAAATCACCCGTGCAAGTAGTCCTCGTGCTTGTTCCAATTCCTCGATCAATTTCTGAAAATTCCAAGCCAATCGTCTCAAATTTCAAATCCAACAATACGAAACCCCAAAATCTTCAAAATCCAATTACTTCCGAACCGGTGAACGAAAATCGAATCCGTAAAAGGCATCGGCTTACCCGTGACGAGGCCTTCGAAACGCCCAAGGTAATGGCCGGAAAATATCGCCGGAGCTGCCTCCGTTGTTGAACCGCAGCAGGGCCGCCGCCAACGGCCCGTTCTTGAACCAGGACCTACACGAACAGCTCGGTCTTGTCGAGTTGAGCAACTTCTCAGAAGGGCCCATCACCAAAAACTCACTCAAAAAGCCCCAAATCACCGCCACAAATCGCACAACCGCTGCCACATCGGAACCACCACCTACAGCCAAAATCTGATCAAATCAATGCCGGGAATGAACTCAGGGGGGCGGAAAACACTAACCTTAGTTGAAAAAAGTCGCAGGATCACCACCGTGTTACTGTTCACGTGCCACCGCCGCGAGCTTCAGGCGGCGCATGAGCCGCCGTCTGGTGGCCGTTGTCCGCGCCGCCAACGTAGAAAGGACCGCCGTGAAGTCTTCTTTCAGCTCCCGGGGTGCGTGTCGAAGAAAGGTCTCCGAAAACGCCAGAAACCGCCGGCGAAGTGGCGGTTCTGCCACCCCCTTCCAGCCGTGCTTGAAAAACTGCGATAATTCCGCCACCGTTCGTCGTTTGGTTGAGATCTTGGTACGGTTTTGATCGCGTCGTCGAGCTCTTTGAAATGAACTACTCATTCGTCGAATTCCGTCGAGAAACGGCCAAGTTTGGAGTTATGTATATGTTTACACCATGAGTGTGTGTCGCTAGAGAGAGAGAGCGGGAGAAGAGAGAGAGCTGTTGTCTGATTCTCTAGCACGAACGGTAGGAGGGGCTAACAACGTCAAAATTGGGCAAGCTCAGAGTCTACGGACTCGTTTCGATGCCTCGAACGCGTTAAAGGGGTCAAAGAGGTCAAAATCTCAATCGAACGAGTAGTGACCGAAAAACCCCTTAAAAGAGAAAATTGTAAACAGGCCCCTAAACTCTTAAAGAGTTCAAAATAGGGTCACGCAAAACACAAAATCACATAATTAAACACATAAGAAAGTCAACACGTGGCGCACCTCATATGTCGGAGAATCGGGATATTACAGGTTCCAGGTGGCGTAACTTGAGATCTGGATTTTGGATTCGAATACCGTCACCACCATTTGCCTTGTTTTGATGATTCGGAGCCAATGGAACAAATTTTGTATTTTTCTAAACCCTTTTGAACCTCCAAAATTCAATTGGACCGAGCCTCGCGCGCGTATCGTACCTCTTTCACTAATTTAAGCATAACTTATTCATTATTTGACCAATTCAACCCAGGTTTGGCTCCAAATAACCCTGACACCTTCCTCTCTCACCCATACCCCACCATTCGATCCTCACTTGGAGAAGAGAAGGAAGAAGGTTGAAACTTGAAGAGAAAAAGGGGAGTAATTCGGCACTGTTTAACCCCCCCCCCCCAACCTTCTTGAGCTCATAACTTGGTCATTTCTTCACCAATCCAAGAGGTATGAATATGGATGTGTTCCCCCTCTTCTTGTTCTTCTTTTAAGTCCTAATTTGTGCATTTTCATGGAGATTTGGATGGGTTTTGGTTTAAGGCATGAAGAGTAAGGGTTTAAGAGTTTTCATGGCTTCTTGCTCATTCCTTGGATTTGTTGTGAATTGATTCATGAAAGCTAAACCTAAAACCTTCTTTGATGCATTTATTTCATTTATTTTCATGGTAGTTGAGTTTAGGTTAATTAACCATTAATGAAGTTGTGTAAAACTTGGAGATATGTCTTGATATGAACTCATCTCTTCCTTGTTCTTGTGCGGGACTTTTATTGCATTTTTTAGGCTTGTTATGATCTGATTTTGTGGTGATTTTATGCATGTTTGTGTGTTGGTTTTGTGATGCCCGAGCGTGGGCCATCCACATCCTCCCGCACCTAAACCCGAATTCACATATGAAATAGAAACCCATTTATGAACCCAAGCCTAAGCGAACGGGGACCTACACTCACACAACTAAGCTAAGCGGGGCTAAACCAACAGAGCGTGCAAAAGAAAGGAAACAAAGAGAGGAAGCAATAAACAGGATCAATTATGCAAAGCTCGGCACGAGCGCAATTATACACAATGCCCACGGGGCCAAAATAATACAAGTAATCCCCAAAAGTAGCAAAAGTAAATACATATGATGCAGACTCGACCTAGACTACTAAGTACGACTCCAAGACGCACTTCCCCGCCTAGCTCAAGCCAACCTGCACTAAAGGGGGAAAAAGGAGAGGGTCAGTCTACAACTCGACTGAGTGAGGGGGCTAACGCACGCCCACACCAATAATAAATATACAGAACAGACAACAAGATGATGATCATGAATTGAGGTTAGGGTTTTACAAACCAAGACACTTTCCAAAGTATACTAATACATATACCAAATTCCTATCTCGATTCATAATTCATCGAAACAAAAGATAAATCACTGTCTGGCGAGTACGGACTCCACCACCTACTCCACAACAAACAAATACCAAATCAAAAACCAATCCTTCCTCAACTCCTCGGCATTCGGGAATCAAACCCTCACTACCACAAGTACAAAAACATAAGGGGTTGCGAACCCACAATATGCCTTCCCCGGTTGTTCACCGAGGGCTCAAAGCAAACACGCCTTCCCAACCTTCAGAGTCGCACGTGCTCACCTCAAATGGAATTACGCACAGGTCAAACCCGACGACCCTTGTCGTACCGGGGCTCCTTACCCATAATTCCGGGGCCCAACAAATCCAAATCATACCAACTACCCATCTTTCGGGGCACAACTCGCTCGAGCCAACAAAAGTACAAAGGAGTTTCAAAACAAAGCTTACATATGCCTACTCGTATATCAAGTTTCTCAAAACTCCCAAAGGTATTTCACAAAACCAAAATCATATCTTAAACATCCATATTTAATAGATATAAAAGATATATTCGCATACATGGGGAGAAATCAACACATATTAGGCCATAGGTCATTTAACTAATACAAAAGTTCCTAAACCTCACCTGGCAACAAAAGGGAGCGGAAACAGAAACGAACGAACAGAGAAGCACCTAAACCTCGGGCTCGATGGTATCCGGACTCGGCTCTGAAAGACAAAAAGGATACAACACCCGAGACTTAGACTCAAAATGAACCAAATAGGACGCACAATATGCAAGGTGTGCATGAGATGCAAAACATGCCCAAAATGATCCGAAACCAAACTTATAAATGCTCAAAATGTAACTCAAGCACGAATAAAGCATACAACAAATGAAAAGCATGGAAGTAGCATATTAATACTAAAAAAGGACATATAAAAGTATTTCGGAAGCAAAGGAATCGAACCCCAAAAGTTAAAAAATCACATTTTACAGAACAGCCTCCGAAACGCCCGTTTCGTGTTCTTAAGATATGGCCAAACGCCCGTTTCGAACCCTTCTGTGATGAATTTTGGCATCCCAAACGGGCATTTACAAAATGCACTAAGGCACCAAACGACCTTTCGAACCCTACTGCCCGAAAAATTTGCATCCCAAACGGGCGTTTGCAAAAAGCGAAGAAGTCCCAAACGCCCATTTGGATCACGTCTGGAGCAGAAATCTAGGCGAAAAACATGGGGTTCGAACCATTTCTCCCAAAACACCAAAATTTGTCCAACAAATGCAACAAGCTCAACAATTAACATGTTAAATACACTAATGTATGCATATATAACCATGAATCATGCAACAAAGTCTCAAAAATTCAAACCCACATAAACACATTCAAGCTCATTTATGGCACCAAGCATTAAATGCAATTCCAACCCAAAATCATGGATTAAATGCAACATATTAGTCATATAGAGCATATAAATGAAGTGTCCAATCATGCTAATCAACCCATGAATCAAATATCACAAATTTGGCATGAAACCCTTACTATTCATCCAATTCTCCAAACTCAAACAAAATCACAAAACCAAAAGAAAATGATCGGTAGAAAGTTAGAAGAGATCGTGGGGATTCCGGAGCTTACTTCGGATAAAAAAACAACGAAGAAACGAAGGAGATACGAGCTTGAGTAGATTGGAGGGCTTGGGAGCTTTTTCTCTTCTTTCCTTCCTCTTGCTTGATATGTTTGGTGAAATGAAAGGGAAGAAAGGGTTCAAGGATATAAGGGGTTGGTTTGGTCCGGTTTATTTGGCCTTGGTTCAGTTCAAGGTTTTCCCGGTTTAATTATTTCTATTCAAAAGGTATTGGTTCGATTCCAAAATCCCCAAAATCTCAAAACACCGATTTTAAAATCAAATACGCAAATACGTCACATAGTTCAAATAATTCTATCCTAAACACAATTAAGAATTAAATCACATAATTTACCTGACCGAACTGCAGGACGGGGTGTCATAGGTTTGAGACCTAAGAGTTGCCCTACTACTGCACCTCGATCCCCTGATTTTCTTGCACAAAAATGGCCACTGCTGCTGCGTTTTCTTTAAGGGACGAAGTTTGACATGGCCATGTCAAACTTGACCTGAATTTTGACATGGCCGTGTTGTACCTTTGATGTAACACCCCGTTTTCAATTTATACATTATGTGATAATTTATCTACATTTCATAATATTATATGTATTATATTTCTATGCATTTATGTGAATTATCCCTAACGTGAAATTTACATGAAATAATTGATAATGTGCTTAATTGATATTATGTGATACTTTATATATTTTTCATAACATTAGATGCATAATATTTCCATGAGCTTTTATGAATTAATTGTTAATGTTACTAAATGCTCTTATATGACCTTAAATGCTCAAATACGTAAATGTGTGGATTTAATTGAATGACTTAAATTGAGTTAGATACTCACTTTCCATGGAATTAGACTTGAGTGCATGCATTCATATTCTTGAGGGACTAGAATGCAAAAAGTGGTGATTCATACACTTTAGTGGAGGATATATTATATCATATGTATCTCATCTCTCTCATTTTCTCTCATTCATCATTTTCATACAAAAATACACACACTTACACCTACATATGTCGATCAAAACACCAAGGGGGGAAAGGAGGAATATTTCATCTCAATAGCAAGCTTGATCTTGAGGAATATTGCATAAGTTGGAAGCATCATCATTTGTTCATCATTTTATCCATTCTTTCTTGTATATTAAAGGTATAGATGGAGAACTTGATTGAATCTCTTGAATATATATAAAGTAGGGTTTGATGAATATGATGTGATTTCTTGGTTAGTTGAGATTAGAAGCATGATTATGAACTTTAACCTTGAATTCCATGCTTAATTCTTGAGTTATTTGGAAGTTGAATATCATGATATATATAGGGTTTGAATGATGAATTTTGATGATCTAAGCATGTTTCCTTGGATTAAATATTAACTTAATGATGTCTCCAAGTTATATGCATGATATATGATTGTTTTGGAGCATTTTGGTTGAGTTTGCTTTGGGTTTTGATCCCTTTTCTTTCTTCTCCGAAGCAACCCCTGTTTTGCCCCTTTTTCCAGCTCTGGAAGGGTACCCGGGCGGGTACTTTTGTCCCGTAGAGCTTCTGGACCCCTTTACCCGACAGGGGAATTTTTCCCTTGAACTTTACCCGGTCGGGTAGTCCCTCATCCGAACTCCAAATGACCTGAATATTGAACCGTTTGAAACCTATTGAAGTCTAGAATAACCTAAAATTGGAATAATCTCTATATCTTTTCTAGTTTGTGAGATATAATCAATTCTTTTAGGTGTCGCCACTTTCCCGACAAACTGCACTCGCCTAACTTCAAGCTTATGCCATTTTCTCCTCGCTTTGAACTAGAAAACGTGCCATATATCACCAGAAAAGTCTTTGTGTCTAGTTTCATTCTCAACAAGAAAAACTCAATTCCCACTTCTAGAATTAATGATATTCTAGTTTTCCTTCAGTGTGTGCAATTCCTAAAATTGTCAACTTTTGCCCAACTTCACCAAAACCTCTCTTATTGCATTCCTTTCACTTCCTTAGATCCCATATGTGAATTATATGAGTTATATACTTGGTTTATTGATAATTATGCTTTTATTTGATATTCATTAATTGTTATTGCGTGACATATTGATCATGACTTTGCCGTGCGTCGGAAATGGTTTATACGAGTTGAGTCTTACGTACACTTGTCCTTGTTACACAGATCACTTTCCAGGTGACAAGGAGCATGCTCAGTAGGGTGTACCCTTGAGTTCTTTCATTGGTAAAGGTGAGGTTTAATTTCTAGATATATAGAACCTATATAACCCTATGTGACGTTTTAAGCCAAAATATATCTATATATCTATAGTTTTCCAAAATCTATTGATTTTCAACTGGTTTCACAGATCGAACGGATTGATTGATTGATTGATTGATTAATGTTTTGGCGAGAATTAATGAATGAATGTTGAATGGGGCCCAGGAGGTGTGGGTCAGGGGGACCCGGGACGACCATAGGGGTCGCCGGTTAACCTTGTGCTCACTCTCCACATGATTGATAAGACTAACCCGGAACCCACCAGGAGGTTTGGTTGGGTGATGGGAACCTGAGGGTTTGAGTGTTCGCGCTCCCCTCGTCTGATTGGCTGGTTCGGGCCGATCACCCGGCTATCACCGGAGGAAGAAGGGACTGAGACTGCTTATTGTGCACTGTAATAACTTGCATTCTCACTTAACCATTGATAATCTAAATATTGATAATGTTCACTGTCGGATTAAGGTTGGAGAATTACCCTCACTCGCCGGGCCACTGATTGAATTGAAGTGATAACGGTTGTATTGTTAAATTGGTTAGTTGTAATCTCGGGCGAGCTGTATTTTATTATTGAACTTATATTGCTTCCCTTTTATAAAACCTTACCCGAGACTATGACTTGCATGGTAATTGCGGTAATATTTATTTATAAACCCCTCGCTCAGTCTTTCATAGACTGACACCTCACACTTTTCAGGTTTTCAAGGGTTGGCGCTAGGCGGGAGTCGAGTTAAGTCAAGTGATCTTTATTTCAAGTCTAGCACGGTTCATGCACATTATTGATGCCTATGTATTTTATAACTAGGGCTTAGTATACTTGAAATTGTGTATATTGAATCATGAGAAATGAATTTCAAAGATGATGGTATAGACTCATATTATGCTTTTCTTTGATTGTTATGCATGTGGTATATAATTGAGGGTTAGTCTCGCCTAGCTAGATTGTTTTTTTTTATTGTCACCCGTTCGCTATAGGTTGGTTCATGTACGGACTATCCATTTCGTATGTGGATCGACTTATAGTGCGGGGGTGTGGTATCTTGGCGTTCCGGGTGCTACATCTTAGGTGGTATCAGAGCCCGATTGCAAAACCGAGGTTCTAGTGTCGTGTCTTGTGAGTCTATGTCGTACGGCATAGGAAATAATTGACAACTTGAGGGTCTTGCATTTTATTTGAAATTATTTGATTACTTGAATCTTTAAAATTACTTGATAACTTGCGCATTGTATTGATTATTGGCTTTACTTGTTGACTTCTTACTATTAAAATTTGCTTGAACTTTGTGCGATCAAAGTGTTTTAATTTCCACTTTGTTGAATTATTTGTTACATTTTGCATCAAATCCATGTCTTTGGTGTCGATTATGTGACATGAGCATGTATTAACCGCATGTATTTAGCATTGAATTAATTTTCATATATAGGTTATAAAGACATATCAAACCACGGTCAATTTCTACTACAATCCCATGTTATCGCAAGCCCTTTCTCTAGATTTGGAGTTGTAAGGAATGCACCGGGGAAACTTCACACGAGAATTCAAGAGCTATGGTTCTCTCTCTAACGGATTATGGTTCGAGTGATAAGGTCCGAAACAGACGAATTAATTTTAGAAGCTAAGTGAAGAAAATCTCGAAAGTGTTTTAAGATTCGAGGTTTCTATCAACGGCGAGGCAATGATTTTAGGAGACTTACTTAACTCAAGGAATGAGACTTTGAGGGCACTAATGATTCGAGGTTCAGATGTGTAAACAAATGAGGATCTTCAACTAGTTGGAACCAAAATCAAGATGTGAGAGGGAAGTAACTCCAATGATTCGGGTCGAGGTCGAAAATTTAGGAATTAAGTAGGAGATAAATCGAAACATTTTGGACCTTGGAGTAGGATTCAAATTAATTTGGAAAATTTAAGAAATGGAGCGCTTTTGGGTTCATGGGAGTGACAAATTGGAAAGTTGAACAACAATGTAATTGATGTAGGTCTACAAGGAATTTAAATATTTTGGATTTCGGGTTAAGAAAGAGGTCGGATGGGGAAAGTGAAGAGAATTACTAATATAGTGATTGCAAGCTTGTGGTAAATTAGAGTACTAAAGATTCGATGTTTAAGGTGAAGGGTCGAGCAACGAACGGAAACGGTAAAGAAAGGCAAAGAGTTTTTTTTAGAGAGAGGTTATGCACTCAATTATGAATACTTGAAGGATGAGTTCATTCGACCGTTCCAACTCGTAAAGGATCAATGAGAAAGCCTTACTCAAGAAGGATTCAAGCTCAGGAGTCACCATTTTGATTTATAAAGTTATACAAGTTGGTATAAGGAAACTTTGATTAAGGTGTTAAATATGGGGAGGAGTCGGACGACAATTGGAAATTAATTCTTGGGAGAAAACTAAGATATTAACTTTAGGAGTTTAGGAGAATTCAAATCCGAGAATCACAACTTCAGATCATAAAGTTATACCAGTTAAAATAACGAAATTGTAATCAAGGTGATAGCTACGGGGAAGATCCAAATGACACTTAGAGATCGATAATTGAGAAAGAATTGGGTTTAAGAGATTTCAATATCGGTCATGGAACGGCACCAGTTGAAGTTAGAAAAAATGTGGAAATGTACGGGTTGATGTTGGGGGTTTTGAAGAAAATTGGAAGACCGTGGGTAACAAGAAATGGCCAATCAATTCAAGGCAAGCTCGTAAATTAACAAACAAGGAAAAGTGCCAAGCTAAAAGATGCAACTACGGTGACAGGTTCAACGCATTCATGAGCACGTGCATCATACATCGTTTAAATTATTTAAATTTCTTTAATTATATCTGCATTACTATTTGAGCTTGATTTTTTTTCCAACCTGTGTATTTTATTACTTACAAGTGTTTTTTGATGCAGAATGGTAGGGTGATAGCCTATGCCTCGAGGAAGTTGAAGGATCATGAGCAGAATTATCCCACTCACGATCTCGAACTAGCAGCAGTGATCTTTGCTTTGGGAAAGTGGAGACACTACTTATATGGAATTCCTTTCGAGATCTTTTCTGACCACAAGAGTCTTCAATATTTGTTTTCTCAGAAGGAGCTAAACAAGAGACAGAGGCGTTGGATGGAGACTTTAGCGGATTATGAGTGTACAATCCGATACCATCCCGGGAAAGCTAATGTGGTCGCGGATGCTCTTAGCAGGAAGGCTAGTGTGTCTAGTGTGAAAGTGGAAGTTGGAGATGAATCTGAGTCTTTCACGCTAAGAGCAAGTATTCGGAATATTATGGTACAACCAGATCTTCAACAAAGGTTATTTCGGGCTCAGAGAAACGATTCCGAGGTTCAGAAGTTAGCTGAGAAAGCTAGAGTGGATTCCGAATGCCCGTTTGGATTTGATGATACCGGACTCTTAAGGTTTAAGAACAGGATTGCGGTTCCGAATGAATTGAAGAGGATTATCTTGGAAGAAGCTCACAGATCAAGGTATTCGATACATCCCGGAGGTAATAAAATGTATAAGGATTTGAAGCAGTTCTATTGGTGGAATGGACTTAAAAGAGATGTAATCAATTTTGTGAGACATTGTTTGACTTGCCAAACGGTGAAAGCTGAGCATCAGAAGCCTTCGGGGCTACTTCAACTGCTACCTATTCCGGAATGGAAATGGCAACAAGTGGCGATGGATTTTGTTTCGGGTCTTCCTAGAGTGAAGGGTGGTCTTGATGGAATCTGGGTAATCGTGGATAGATTAACAAAATCGGCACATTTTCTGGCTATTCGGATGTCGGATAAGGTGACAAAGTTGGCTAAGAAATATGTGGATGAAATTGTCCGACTTCACGGGGTACCGCTCAGTATTGTATCAGATCGAGATCCGAGGTTTACTTCTAGGTTTTGGCAAGAGCTGCAAAGAAATCTGGGAACAAGGCTTCAATTCAGCACAACTTTCCATCCTCAGACAGATGGCCAGTCGGAGAGGTTAATCAATTATTTAGAGGATATGCTGAGAGCATGTGCATTGGATTTCTCGACTTCGTGGAATGAACAATTGCCTTTGATCAAATTCGCTTATAATAACAGTTTTCAAGCTTCGATAGGAATGGCGCCTTATGAAGCTCTCTACGGACGAAAGTGTAGATCTCCCTTATTTTTCGACCTTGAGGAATGGAATTGGACAAAACAAGAGGGAGTGAAACGAAGGGAAAAGAAAGAGAAGCCTTCTAAGGCCGTACAAGCGGCGATCGATAAGGTTCAGATAATTCTGCAAAGAATGAAAGCAGCTCAAGATAGACAGAAGAGTTATGCGGATCGGCGAAGAAAGGATCTTAAGTTTGAGGCTGGTGATAGAGTATTTCTGAAAGCTTTGCCACGAAAGGGATTTTCGAGGATTGGAAAAGGAGGTAAGTTGAATCCTCGTTATCTGGGTCCGTATGAGATTCTTGAGAAAATTGGAGACACGACTTATCGCTTGAATCTACCTCCGAGTTTGACGGGAATCCACAATGTATTTCATGTCTCACAACTTCGCAAATATTATCCGGATGAAGCCGAGATCCTACCCGAGGAAGAGGTAGAAATTGAGCCTAATCTCACCTTCGTTCAGAAACCGGTTAAGATTATGGATCGGAAACTTCAAGAATAAGAAACCGGCGAATTCCACTGGTTAAGGTATTATAGAGAAGTGATAAGACGGAAGAGGCCACGTGGGAAACGGAGGATAAGATGAGGAGGTTTCATCCTGAGCTGTTTCCGAGCAATCAGTGAATCCGAGGACGGATTCTTTTTAAGGGGGAGAGGTTGTGACGCCCCGATTTTTCCCAAATCGTTCAGGTATGAATTATGTGATAATTACGTGCGTGTTTAATTTATTTTAATTACATTAATTCATTTCTTTATTTTATATTATGTTAATTAGAGAAATATTTAATTATTTGAAAATATTCGAATTTGAATTTATATGAATTTTCCTTGAACTATTTGCGCTTGAATGAATTATTTGCTTGCCGTTTCTACGTGAAATGAATTTGGAATTTGGTAGAAATTTAATATATTGGACTTATATGTGTCATGAATATTTTTATATGCTCGTTTCATATTTTTGGATTCGTTTGATTGAGTTTTGGAATTTATTTTGATTCGGAATCCAAAACGGGGGGGCTAATGAGCAATTAGCGCACCACTGGTTCCTTATTTGATAACTTGAGCTAGGAAACTCGGATTCGAGTTTCGTCAACTTCGTTGAACTCGTATCGAAAATTCGAGTTTGATGAACTTATCCTTATATTTTTTCAAAGTTATTTGAACCTCCGAAATTCTATCGAAACACGCAACGGACGCCTAAACTGCCATGTTTTACTAAAATAGCCATAACTTATTCAAATCTTGACCAAATTAACCATGGTTTGAGCCTATGGAACCATGAGTCAACCATCTAGCTGATCATACTCTTCTTAACCGAACCACACCCTCTCATTTGGAGAAAATCAGCTCCTCATCCTCTGCATTCCAGAAAATCCCGTAACTCAAGCCCTCCTTGGAGATTCAAGCTCAAATCTCCTCCAACCTTCATCCACTTCACAAGGTAAGCTTAGGGTTGTATATACATTCATTATGAGTCATTTTGATCCATTCATCCCCAATTTTGAGCATGTTTTCATGAGTTTTGAAGATGATGAATGAATAGTTAGGTTTGGCTTCAATTCTTGAATCCTTGATGTTGTTTGCTTTATGAGCTGAATTGATGCATGTTTGTTGGGCTTTTGAAGTCCTTAACTTCAGTATTTGCCTTATCTTTCATGGTACTTGAGCTTAGCATGAATTACCATTGTTGATTTTCATGGAAACTTGAAGAAATATGCAGAAAATAAACTGATCTTCCTTGCACAGCTGCTGTTACGTTTTAGGGACTGAAATGTTGGGTTTTTTGTGTTCTTTTTCATGTATTATGGCATGGATTTGTAGTATATGTGTTGCTCTATGTGTATCCCTTGTTGTGCCATGGTTTTGGGTTAGTTTCAGCTGCAAAGATGAAAAACGAACTGCTGTCGGACTTTTGGAACGGCCGTGCACGCATTTTTGCACCCCCGTGCTTTAGCAGCTTTTGGCCCAGTTTTGGTTCTGTACCATGGAACGCCCGTGCATGAATTTTTGCACCCCCGTGCTCGAGCTGCTGCTGCTGTTGCGTCTTTACCTTGATTTCCTTTGTGATTTATTTGGTTCTATGATATCTTCTATGCCTTATATGTTGTGTAATTGCTGTTGTATGTGTTACATTCCATGACTTGAATTTTAATATGAGATTTTCATGCACTCACGTGAAGGTTGAGCTATTTGTTCTTTATTTGTCATGCATGAATAATATGTTGTTTAATTGATTTATTCTATATTTTCTTTATTCCCTTATGATACTTTAAATTAGTAATATGTTAAATGGAGTGTTTTGAGCATTTTATTAAATTTATGGATTCATTTGACGTGAAATGTGAAAGATATGAACTCGTTTGAATACGAACGCTTCATTGAATGAATGAATTGATTGTTTATATGTCTTTAAGACATTAATAGTGCACATGAACGTGTTCATTACATTATAACATCTTTTCTGCATTCATATCATGATCATTACATTGCCGAGCATCTTATTTGGTCATTTTGAGTCTCACTTCACCTTTCTTGCACAGATTTTGATCCCGTTGGAGACGAGGCCGGTCAGTGAGGCTTTCGTGTTTTCTTTTGTTGGTTTCAGGTGGGTTTCTCTTCTATTTAGATAAAACGACCCGATATATCTCCCTAAGTGAAAATTTTTAAGCCAAAGTAATATGATTATATATATATACATATATATATATTGAGTCTTTTCTCGAGTAAATGATTGCGAACGTATAACCCTTGTTTTATGAATCTTACCTTATGTTTTGGCGAGATATGATTGATATGATTGTTATGAATTCACTGGCCCTGGAACTTAATACATGTGGCTATCCGGGGAGGCAAGGGCGGACGGTGATCCCATGTGTTAGTTCCAACCAATTACGATGATACCGGACCCCGCTAGGAGATTAGCGGAGAATGGGAGCTGAGTGCCTTTGGGGGGATTCATGTACCCCCTCTGGCCTATGTATGGACCGGTGGTCGGGTCCTGCAAACCCGTCCACCACTTGGAGGGAAAAGGTGTATATGTATGATTATGAATCGTATGATTGTGCACAAATATGATATGTATGATAACCAATGAAACTATGAATATGAATACACAAGGTGTTGGTTGGAGATTATACACGCTCACTCGCCGAGCTTGAAACCTTATGATTAATTATGGAATGAATATGATCGTTGTAAACCCGTAGATGTCTTTCTTTGTCTCACCCACTTGGGAAATCTTCTAAAAAAAAACTTCTTATGGGTTTATAGCTTGCATGTATATGTTAAATTCTGCAATATTTATATACTATGCCTGTTTTATACCCACCATTCCCTTTTGGACTGAACCCGGTTTGTTTTCAGTGGTTTTTGTGCAGGTTAAGGAGTGCTAGGCGGGAATACAAGTCGTCTAAGTCTTGCATTAGTGTTTAGCACTTTTATTTTGGTTACACTCGCACTCATGATTCCCTTTTTGTATATGAATATGATTATGGAGCGTTATGTTGTTAGAACTTGAAATACTTGGTTGGATTTTGTATATGAATTCTATTTTTAGAGCTTGAATGCTCATGGTACAAATATATATGATTGTTATTGCTTCCGCTTTATTGATGTTGCTCTGATTTATGGTTTAAGGGTTAGTCCCGCCTAGCCTAGAGAGTGTGTGTGTGTGTGTGTGTGTGTCCCCGTTCGCCGTGACTTAGCTCGTGTGTGGACTATCCATTTCATATGCGGGTCGGGTCTCGGTGCGGGGGGATGTGGCACCTTATGCTCGGGTGTTACAGCAAGGGATCACATGAGAGTTACTTGAACCGGGAATATTATGAAGGATAAAAGTTAGACTTCGAGTTACCAAATAATTAGCCCAGGTATCGGAGGAGGTCAACTATAAATTGTGAGAAGAATGAGTGGGTCGGATTACTATCAAGGGCATATTCAAGAATTAAATCTTCGAACTATAGTGGTATAAAGTATAGGAAGTTGGATCGCGGGATGAAGATTGAGTAATTACTGAAGTATATACATACGTCAATCACTCGAGGAATGGCATTTTGGATAGAAGGGCTCCGATCAAAGAATCAAGTATTAAATCAAGTCACTGCCATTGAAGTTTTCTATGACCATGGTGAACGGTACACCAAAACATGCATATCACGTGCAATGTACATTTTATTATCACCACGTATGGTTCTTGTATTTGTTAATTACTTTTTTAAGACTAGTTGGTATTTGACTTCTTCTACTTGTTCATTTCGTGAAATTCTGTATGAATGTTTAATTAAGTGTTCTTTTGGGATCCTTGCTTGGAGAGAGTCGGGGTACTCTCCTTGCTTGTGTGAGAGTCGGGGTACTCTCCTTGCTTGTTTGAGAGACGGGGTTCTCTCTTTGCTTGATTGAGAGACGGGGTTCTCTCCATGCTTGTTTGAGAGACGGGGCTCTCTCACCGCTTGCTTTAAAGATTTAGAGCTCGAGTATGGACCTGGGGACGAGGTCCTCTTAAGTGGGAGAGAGTTGTAACACCCCGTTTCCAATTTATGCATTATCTGATAATTTATCTACATTTCATAATATTATATGTATTATATTTCTATGCATTTATGTGAATTATCCCTAATGTGAAATTTACATGAAATAATTGATAATGTGCTTAATTGATATTATGTGATACTTTATATATTTTTCATAACATTAGATGCATAATATTTCCATGAGCTTATATGAATTAATTGTTAATGTGACTAAATGCTCTTATATGACCTTAAATGCTCATATATGTAAATGTGTGGATTTAATTGCATGACTTAAATGGAGTCAGATACTCACTTTCCATGGAATTAGACTTGAGTGCATGCATTCATATTCTTGAGGGACTAGAATGCAAAAAGTGATGATTCATACACTTTAGTGGAGGATATATTATATCATATGTATCTCATCTCTCTCATTTTCTCTCATTCATCATTTTCATACAAAAATACACACACTTACACCTACATATGTCGATCAAAACAACAAGGGGGGAAAGGAGGAATATTTCATCTCAATAGCAAGCTTGATCTTGAGGAATATTGCATAAGTTGGAAGCATCATCATCTCTTCATCATTTTATCCATTCTTTCTTGTATATTAAAGGTATAGATGGAGAACTTGATTGAATCTCTTGAATATATATAAAGTAGGGTTTGATGAATATGATGTGATTTCTTGGTTAGTTGAGATTAGAAGCATAATTATGAACTTTAACCTTGAATTCCATGCTTAATTCTTGAGTTATTTAGAAGTTGAATATCATGATATATATAGGGTTTGAATGATGAATTTTGATGATCTAAGCATGTTTCCTTGGATTAAATGTTAACTTAATGATGTCTCCAAGTTATATGCATGATATATGATTGTTTTGGAGCATTTTGGTTGAGTTTTCTTTGGGTTTTGATTCCTTTTCTTTCTCCTCCGAAGCAACCCTGTTTTGCCCCTTTTTCCAGCTCTGGAAGGGTACCTGGGCGGGTACTTTTTGTGTATAAAAAGTACCCGGGCGATACTTTTGTCCCGTAGAGCTTCTGGACCCTTTTACCTGACCGGGGAATTTTCCCCTTAAACTTTACCCGGTCGGGTACTCCCTCATCCGAACTCCAAATGACCTGAATTTTGAACTGTTGGAAACCTCTTGAAGTCTAGAATAACCTCCAATTGGAATCATCTATATATCTTTTCTAGTTTGTGAGATATAATCAATTCTTTTAGGTGTCGCCACTTCCCGACAAACTGCACTCGCCTAACTTCAAGCTTATGCCATTTTCTCGTCGCTTTGAACTAGAAAACGTTCCATATATCATCGGAAAGGTATTTGTGTCTAGTTTCATTATCAACAAACAAAACTCAATTCCCACTTCTAGAATTAAAGATATTCCAGTTTTCCTTCAGTGTGTGCAATTCCTAAAATTGTCAACTTTTGCCCAACTTCACCAAAACCTCTCTTATTGCATTCCTTTCACTTCCTTGGATCCCATATGTGAATTATATGAGTTATATATACTTGGTTTATTGATAATTATTCTTTTATTTAACATTCATTAATTGTTATTGCGTGACATATTGATCATGACTTTGTCGTGCGTCGGAAATGGTTCATACGAGTTGAGTCTTACGTACACTTGTCCTTGTTACACAGATCACTTTCCAGGTGACAAGGAGCACGCTCAATAGGGTGTATCCTTGAGTTCTTTCATTGGTAAAGGTGAGGTTTAATTTCTAGATATATAGAACCCATATAACCCTATGTGACGTTTTAAGCCAAAATGTATCTATATATCTATAGTTTTCCAAAATCTATTGATTTTCAACTGGTTTCACAGATCGAACGGATTGATTGATTGATTGATTAATGTTTTGGCGAGAATTAATGAATGAATGTTGAATGGGGCCCAGGAGGTGTGGGTCAGGGGGACCCGGGACAACCATAGGGGTCGCCGGTTAACCTTGTGCTCACTCTCCACATGATTGATAGGACTAACCCGGAACCCACCAGGAGGTTTGGTTGGGTGATGGGAACCTGAGGGTTTGAGTGTTCGCGCTCCCCTCGTCTGATTGGATGGTTCGGGCCGATCACCCGACCATCACCGGAGGAAGAAGGGACTGAAACTGCTTATTGTGCACTGTAATAACTTGCATGCTCACTTAACCATTGATATTCTAAATGTTGGTAATGTTCACTGTCGGAGTAAGGTTGGAGAATTGCCCTCACTCGCCGGGCTACTGATTGAATTGAAGTGATAACGGTTGTATGGTTAAATTGGTTAGATGTAATCTCGGGCGAGCTGTATTTTATTATTGAACTTATATTGCTTCCCTTTTATAAAACCTTACCCGAGACTATGACTTGCATGGTAATTGCGCTAATATTTATTTATAAACCCCTCGCTCAGTCTTTCATAGACTGACACCTCACACTTTTCAGGTTTTCAAGGGTTGGCGCTAGGCGGGAGTCGAGTTAAGTCAAGTGGTCTTTATTTTGAGTCTAGCACGGTTCATGGACATTATTGATGCCTATGTATTTTATAACTAGGGCTTAGTCTACTTGAAATTGTGTATATTGAATCATGAGAAATGAATTTAACACATAACATTTCAAGGATATATGCATGCGATTAGTACATGCTCATGGAACATATTTAACACGAAAGGCACGGATCCAATATAAAATGCAACAGGTAATTCGACAAGATTAAAAGAAAGACAATTTCATGTTCAAGATCGATGCAATGCACACATTATCACGTAGTTCCTATACCGAACGACCTAGACTGACCCACACGACACAAGAACCCGAGTTTTGCAACCTGAGGCTCTGATACCACATAAGGATGTAGCACCCGAGCGCAAAGTACCACATCCCCCGCACCGCGACCCGACCCCTATATGAAATAGAAGTCCATACACGTGCCAAGTCCACGGCGAACGGGGACACAACACACACGCTATGCTAGGCGGGACTAACCCTTAAACCATTCAACTCAAGACAATATAAAATCCGAGTTATAATGAAACGCCGGAGCAAGAACAACATATAATATATGCGATGAGCCACCAAGCTCCGAAATAGATATACGAAATTATTCAAGTATTCCATGGCCACACGGCCTGCAAAATCATAACGCTCCATATAAAGCTCATATACAAAAGAACAATAAGGTACGAGAAGCTGAAAAGAAGTGTTAAACTTAAATGCAAGACCTAGATGACTCGTATTCCCGCCTAGCACTCCTATACTTGCACAAAACAACTGAAAACAAACCGGGTTCAGTCTATACGAGACTGGCGGGTATAAAACGGGGCATAAGATATAATATTACAGAAATTAAGCACATACATGCAAGCCCTAATCCCGTGTGAAGTTTGATAAGAATTTCCCAAGTGGTTAAAACAAAGAAAACATCAACGGGATTACGACGTTCATATTCATTCATAATTATTCATAAGGGTTTATGGCCCGGCGAGTGGGCGTGCACAATCTCCAACCTACTCCTCGTGTAATCATAATCAATTATTCATTCATTATCATACGTATCTTTTGTGCTCATACATATCATGATCATAATCATTCATATTCACTTTCTTCCTCCGGGTGGTGGACGGGTTTGCAAGGCCCGACCACCTAATCATATCAATGCGGCTATGAGGTTCATGAGTCCTCAAAGCCCGGTTAGCGTTTCCTCGTCAAAAAACTCCTTGACGATGTCCGTTTCGCCGTAATGGTCGGAACTAGTATATGGGATCCCCGTCGGCCCTTGCCTCCCCGGATAGCCATATACACTAAGTCCCTAGGCCCGTGTAATCATAATCATGTCTCGTCAAAACATAAGGTAGGGTTTCATAAATAAAAAGGGCATACGTTTGAAATCATTTACCCAAATTGACTCGATATATATAAATATACTATTTTGGCTTAAAACCTTGCACATAAGGGATATACCAGGTCGTTTTAGCTATTAGAAGAAAAACCCACCTTTTCAAAGCACAAGAAGGGCACAAGCGTCTCAATGCTCGCCCTCGTCTCCGACCAAACCCGAATCTGTGCAAAAGAAAAGGCATGAGACTCAATGACCACATATGACGCTCGGCAATGGAGTGAATATGACATGAATGCATAAATGATCATATTATATCATGAAAATGTTCATGTGCACTATTAAGGAATTTAAAATATATAATCAAACCATTCGTTCATTCATTTCATTCAATTCATAAATTCATAACTTCATATTTCATATCAATTAATCTAAGAATTCATTTAATATCCATAACACATAATATTCATATTCACAATTAGAAATAGAATAAATAAAACGTTCAATCAATAATCGGCAATTTAAATACGTGAAATAGAAATCAATTAGATTCAACAATTGAATTAAATCAAATAATATTTAAAATATATAATATATATATATATATATATATATATATATATTTAATCAAATAACATTTAAATATATATAATATATGTATATATATATACTCACACGCACACATGCATATATATATATATATAGTACATGCATGCAATATTATAAAAGCCATGCATGCAACGTACACACACAATTATATATAATATATATACATGCATGCAATTACACACACAAAGCCATGCACACACACAAGCATAATTATATATATATACAGTAACACATATATTTGCATGCAACCATTCTCATGCACACACACAGTAACTCTGCATATATATATATATACACACAACTGTAACCATGGAAGAACAGCAGCATCAACATATACCTGCAGGCAACCAAGGAAAAGAAAACGCAGGCAAGAGTTGGAAAGAACAAGGTGACACCCCCGTGTCACCACCCAAGCACAAACCGAGACACCCCCGTGTCTCGGTACAAAAATTCCAGCCCCATTCGCACCCCCGTTCCTCGCTGGAACGAACAAAACGACACCCCCGTGTCTCGCCAGCAACAGTTACAGAAGCGGCGCAGCACGATGGCGAAATAGGGGAGGAGAAAGCAAGGAAAGGAGCAGGTCAAACGTACACATAATTTGCAAACAATACAAGCCAACAACTAAGGGTAAGAAGAGGTTTCAAATGCACAACAATCACACCTGGAATTAACCTCAAAGCATGCAGCAAAACACAAGAAAAGGCAGCAGTTTTGCGAGGAAAAAAAAAACAGAGCAAACTGGAAAAGAACAGAGCCAACCCCAAACATGATCAATCAACCAATCCTCCGGCAGCATATGAGGTAAAAGAGACAGCATATAACATCAAAGAAACTCCCAAAAGCTATCAGCAGAATGGTACGTGAAGGAGGGAGAAATTCAGTTCAAAATTCATTCAATTTCTCAAAAACCTAACTGTTCCAACACATGCTCCAAAACCCCTTGAAATCTGAATCAAAATCAGGGATGAAAGGACGAAAATAACCAAATATGCATGTATAACATAATCTTAACTCACCTTGTTGATTGGATGAAAGATGATTGAGATTTGAGCTCTAAAATCCCAAAAATTGCACAGTTGCGGGAAAAATTGGACTGCAGAAGCTTTGGATAAGTTTTCTGGTTTGAGTCAGGGTTAGATCGAGATGGGCAGCTAAGGGCTGATAGAGGGTTGAACTAGGGTTAAAAGGCCACCAACCATAGTTAATTTGGTTAAGTTTTGATCAAGTTATGGTCAATATAGTGAAAGGTGGTCCATTTGATGCCGTTTCGTTTTTCGGTTGGATTTCGGAGATTCAAATGACTTTGGAAAAATATATGGCTTAGTTTACTAAACCCGAATTTCCGTTACGAGTTCAGCGGAGTTGACGGAACTCGAATCCGAGTTCCCGAGCTCAAGATATTAATTACGGAACCAAGGGTACGCTAAGTGCTCGTAAGCCCCCGATTTGGTTCCACTAATCAAATTAAATTCGTTAACATAACAAATGAATTCGAAAACATAAACCGAGCATATAGGCATGTTCATAACACATATATTTATGATATACTACAATTTCACGGCATTTCGATATCATTTCATATAAGAACGATGCACAAAATACCCAACCATGCACATTTCATACAATTCATGCACATATACCTTAAAATTCATGCAATAAAATTTAAATCGAAAGAATTAATTCTAATATTAAATAAAATAAAATAAAGTCAACGTATATATTTGAATAATTAATTAATATGGTTAAACATGATTAATTAACATAACCCACTTAATTAACATTAATCATTAAATTAGCAATAATTAAAAAATATATATATATATTTTTATAATACGAAATATTTTAAAATAATAATAAGTTAAAATAAAATATAATAAAATAAAATAATAACAATTTATAATAAAATTAAATAGGAAACACGTAAAAACAATTAATCCCATAATTAAATAATTTAATTACGCAATTTAGAAACAAATATGACATATTACTATAAATGAAAAAAAAACCGGGGCGTTACAATCTCTCCCCCTTAAAAAGAATCCGTCCTTGGATTCACTACACGCTTAAAACGACCAATGAGAGATTCCCCGTCTCTCGCAAGCAACAAGGAGAGAGCCCCGTCTCTCGAGCAATAATGAGAGAACCCCATCTCTCGCAAGCAAAGAGAGTACCCCGTCTCTCAAACAAAAATAAGAGAATCCCCGTCTCTTAGAAACAACGAGAGCACCCCGTCTCTCAAACAAAAATAAATAAATCAAGGAAGTCTCCAATACTCCCAAGCAACACACGCAAAACCAAATTCAGAATCACACAAGCCACCCCAAAGCAAGTAATAGATATCATCCACGTTAATCATCAATTACTTCACGTAGTTTAACTTGATAAGAAAACAAAGCACATAACAAAGAAATTATTAAATTAAATTTGCATGAATGTATGTATCATGGATGCTATAAGTACCGTTCACCGTAGTCGCTAAGTTTTAAAATTGTGAGTTGTCGTTGTTCAGTGTATGATCTGTCCCGAAGATAGACTCAGTGCTCAGATTGTCTTTAACCTCTTCAGGAGACCCCGATGAAACAATTGATGGATCCTTTAAGGATTATACTCCTAGATCCCTTCTGCATGGTACTGCTTCCAGTCTTCGTCATTTCCCTTAATCCTCATTCGACCAACTAACTCTTTTTAATCAACCGAGCTTGACCTCCCGAATACCCTTAGACCATCCGTCTCGACGTTAGGTCCATAGCTACTTTCTTACCCAAATCGGAGTTTAAAATACCCTCGAGAATAACTACTCCTGACAACCTTGACGATTCAATCCCTATCTTGAAGTATTTGTCATTAGGATCTACCTTAACACGAATCCTTTTCCATCTTCCGTTCATGTTATCCATTCATTCTCTTTAACCCCCTTAAGGCTATATTCGGTATCTGGCCCCACATTTCTTGAATCGAAGATAGAATGTTCTTGATGACTCTTGAAGTTTGATGTAAATCCTCCAATGATCATCTTTTTCGGTTTGGTTTCTTCTTAAATTTCCTTCCGAATTATCGTGGGAATAACCGATGACTTGATAATATTGTCATTATTGAACCCCCTTTTTTTTTACTCTATTGGATTACTCTTGATCGCCATCATTCCATTATATGCTAACTTGATTCGACTCTCTCTCTTGTTAATTCTGACTTAGGGGTTCAGAGAAGCTCCCTTATAATTTTGTTATCCCCAGATCCATATTCTATACATAAGAATATTCTCCAAGCTCCTTTATACCTAGTGAGGGACTTCAACCCGGATTTAGTAACTTAGCTCCCCTCATAACAACTTAACCATTCAAGTCGCCTTATTTATCTCTGATCATCACTAATAGGACTTCCAGGTCTTCCTTAATTTGCAATTTCGTTATTCCTACTAAAATATTTCTTCGAGCACCCCTTCAATCGTCCAATTTGTTCCTCGGTCGTGCTCTCCCCCTTAAATTTCTATTGTCACATGTTGAACTCCATTAATTCTCATTTTGTCGAAATTCTTGATGAATAATTTCCATTAGGGAGGATTTTGATCAAAAGACAACCCCAAGGTTTTGTATTTCAACTTCCCTTCTAATTCGCTTAATGTTCGAAACCCCTTTCCTATTCTTGTTCCAATCCAAACACCCCGCAATCAATTCTAATCTCGCTTCTCCTTATGAATTCCCGTTTCCATTAACCTATCCCTTACTTGAAATTCTTTGTTTCCCCGAAGTCATCTTTATTGAATTCGAAAGTGGCTTAGTCAAGTAATACTTGATAGTTGAGGCGAAAGGACTTCCTATCAATTAAACACTAGAATGCATGTCGGGTTAAAATGACGATGCATGTGTCACGTTTACATCAAGCAATTATACAACACATTAGCACAACGAAACCAATTAGAAATGCACGGATAACATAAGGTCAAAAGAATAAATAATTAATGCAAAATATGGTGCACGTGCTATGAATGTTTTGGAACCTGTCACCAATGTGGTAAGCTATTAGCTCAGTAGCTTTTCTTCGTTCCTCCAATCCCAAGGTTACTTTGACTTAGTGATTATTCCTTGTCTTTCCCACGGTCTTCAAGTTTTCCATGAATCTTTTTGCATCACTTGTATCTTCCACTATTCGGAATTGAAATTTCACGATGCCTGATTTCTTCAACATCCACTGAATTATCCTCTGCATTTACCCCTGAGAATCGCCCTTCAACTTTGTTCAAGTTCTCTTACAAAAATGAACCCCAATGTCATTTTGAACCCTACTTCTCGCCATCACCGTGATCAAAACTCCCGTGCTTATCCTTTATAAGTTTAATTCACCTCCAATTGCTTATACTCGAGCGCAGGATTCCCTTGCAAAGAGTCTCTCCCCGAGAATAATCCTTCAACCAGTCTTTGCCTTTCTTCATAGTTCCCATTTGTTGCTCCATATCTTCCAATTCAACTTCACAACATGACGATTCAGTTTGGATTTGGAAAAACAACTCAAATCCCGTCCACCTTCCCTAAATTTGCATTCACACAATTACTTACCTCTCTCTACTCCCTTCCAGACTCGTTTCTATCTTGGTAGCAATCCAAAGCACCCAATTTAAACCCTTCTTGATCTTCACCTCTAAAATATCGATTTCTAATTTCCAGGTTTATTTAGCAACGCTTCTTTGACAACTCTTGGTACTCAATTTCCATCGAACTGATTTTACCTTGACTCCTCCCAGTCCGCGGTACCTCTTCAATGGTCCGAACCCTGAACCAAAATACCTTCAGGGCTCATTTACTTCATTCCTTAGGTTGAACGATCCCGTTGGCTCCAACTATAGCTTCTTATGTAAGAGAGCCGCACATATCAACCTTTGGAGTCATAAATATTTCCTGATCAATTCCTATTTCTACGTATATCCCTCTATAGTTGCATCTTCTTAAGTCAAACTTCCATTTCAGCTCCTATCCCTTGAATTCTAACTCTAACTATGAGGACTACGCCTCTCGAATTCTCAATATCTTTCCCCCGATACGTCATTCCTATCCTCCATGCCTCAAAAAGAGCTAGTAGTAAGGCGTTGTTAGCATGACACTTAGCCGTGGTTTGATAGTACCTTCATATCCTGTAATTCATAACTTGTTTCAAGGATATATGCATGCGATTAGTACATGCTCATGGAACATATTTAACACGAAAGGCACGGATCCAATATAAAATGCAACAGGTAATTCGACAAGATTAAAAGAAAGACAATTTCATGTTCAAGATCGATGCAATGCACACATTATCACGTAGTTCCTATGCCGAACGACCTAGACTGACCCACACGACACAAGAACCCGAGTTTTGCAACCTGAGGCTCTGATACCACATAAGGATGTAGCACCCGAGCGCAAGGTACCACATCCCCCGCACCGCGACCCGACCCCTATATGAAATAGAAGTCCATACACGTGCCAAGTCCACGGTGAACGGGGACACAACACACACGCTATGCTAGGCGGGACTAACCCTTAAATAATTCAACTCAAGACAATATAAAATCCGAGTTATAATGAAACGCCGGAGCAAGAACAACATATAATATATGCGATGAGCCACCAAGCTCCAAAATAGATATACGAAATTATTCAAGTATTCCATGGCCACACGCCCTGCAAAATCATAACGCTCCATATAAAGCTCATATACAAAAGAACAATAAGGTACGAGATGCTGAAAAGAAGTGTTAAACTTAAATGCAAGACCTAGATGACTCGTATTCCCGCCTAGCACTCCTATACCTGCACAAAACAACTGAAAACAAACCGGGTTCAGTCTATACGAGACTGGTGGGTATAAAACGGGGCATAAGATATAATATTACAGAAATTAAGCACATACATGCAAGCCCTAATCCCGTGTGAAGTTTGATAAGAATTTCCCAAGTGGTTAAAACAAAGAAAACATCAACGGGATTACGACGTTCATATTCATTCATAATTATTCATAAGGGTTTATGGCCCGGCGAGTGGGCGTGCACAATCTCCAACCTACTCCTCGTGTAATCATAATCAATTATTCATTCATTATCATACGTATCTTTTGTGCTCATACATATCATGATCATAATCATTCATATTCACCTTCTTCCTCCGGGTGGTGGACGGGTTTGCAAGGCCCGACCACCTAATCATATCAATGCGGCTATGAGGTTCATGAGTCCTCAAAGCCCGGTTAGCGTTTCCTCGTCAAAAAACTCCTTGACGATGTCCGTTTCGCCGTAATGGTTGGAACTAGTATATGGGATCCCCGTCGGCCCTTGCCTCCCGGGATAGCCACATACACTAAGTCCCTGGGCCCGTGTAATCATAATCATGTCTCGCCAAAACATAAGGTAGGGTTTCATAAATAAAAAGGGCATACGTTTGAAATCATTTACCCAAATTGACTCGATATATATAAATATACTATTTTGGCTTAAAACCTTGCACATAAGGGATATACCAGGTCGTTTTAGCTATTAGAAGAAAAACCCACCTTTTCAAAGCACAAGAAGGGCACAAGCATCTCAATGCTCGCCCTCGTCTCCGACCAAACCCGAATCTGTGCAAAAGAAAAGGCATGAGACTCAATGACCACATATGACGCTCGGCAATGGAGTGAATATGACATGAATGCATAAATGATCATATTATATCATGAAAATGTTCATGTGCACTATTAAGGAATTTAAAATATATAATCAAACCATTCGTTCATTCATTTCATTCAATTCATAAATTCATAACTTCATATTTCATATCAATTAATCTAAGAATTCATTTAATATCCATAACACATAATATTCATATTCACAATTAGAAATAGAATAAATAAAATGTTCAATCAATAATCGGCAATTTAAATACGTGAAATAGAAATCAATTAGATTCAACAATTGAATTAAATCAAATAATATTTAAAATATATAATATATATATATATATATATTTAATCAAATAACATTTAAATATATATAATATATGTATATATATATACTCACACGCGCACATGCACATATATATATATTGTACATGCATGCAATATTATAAAAGCCATGCATGCAACGTACACACACAATTATATATAATATATATACATGCATGCAATTACACACACAAAGCCATGCACACACACACACAAGCATAATTATATATATATACAGTAACACATATATATGCATGCAACCATTCTCATGCACACACACAGTAACTCTGCATATATATATATATACACACAACTGTAACCATGGAAGAACAGCAGCTTCAACATATACCTGCAGGCAACCAAGGAAAAGAAAACGCAGGCAAGAGTTGGAAAGAACAAGGTGACACCCCCGTGTCACCACCCAAGCACAAACCGAGACACCCCCGTGTCTCGCTACAAAAATTCCAGCCCCATTCGCACCCCCGTTCCTTGCTGGAACGAACAAAACGACACCCCCGTGTCTCGCCAGCAACAGTTACAGAAGCGGCGCAGCACGATGGCGAAATAGGGGAGGAGAAAGCAAGGAAAGGAGCAGGCCAAACGTACACATAATTTGCAAACAATACAAGCCAACAACTAAGGGTAAGAAGAGGTTTCAAATGCACAACAATCACACCTGGAATTAACCTCAAAGCATGCAGCAAAACACAAGAAAAGGCAGCAGTTTTGCAAGGAAAAAAAAAACAGAGCAAACTGGAAAAGAACAGAGCCAACCCCAAACATGATCAATCAACCAATCCTCCGGCAGCATATGAGGTAAAAGAGACAACATATAACATCAAAGAAACTCCCAAAAGCTATCAGCAGAATGGTACGTGAAGGAGGGAGAAATTCAGTTCAAAATTCATTCAATTTCTCAAAAACCTAACTGTTCCAACACATGCTCCAAAACCCCATGAAATCTGAATCAAAATCAGGGATGAAAGGACGAAAATAACCAAATATGCATGTATAACATAGTCTTAACTCACCTTGTTGATTGGATGAAAGATGATTGAGATTTGAGCTCTAAAATCCCAAAAATTGCACAGTTGCGGGAAAAATTGGACTGCAGAAGCTTTGGTTAAGTTTTCTGGTTTGGGTGAGGGTTAGATCGAGATGGGCAGCTAGGGACTGATAGAGGGTTGAACTAGGGTTAAAAGGCCACCAACCATAGTTAATTTGGTTAAGTTTTGATCAAGTTATGGTCAATATAGTGAAAGGTGGTCCATTTGATGTCGTTTCGTTTTTCGATTGGATTTTGGAGGTTCAAATGACTTTGGAAAAATATATGGCTTAGTTTACTAAACCTGAATTTCCGTTACTAGTTCAGCGGAGTTGATGGAACTCGAATCCGAGTTCCCGAGCTCAAGATATTAATTACGGAACCAAGGGTACGCTAAGTGCTCGTTAGCCCCCCGATTTGGTTCCACTAATCAAATTAAATTCGTTAACATAACAAATGAATTCGAAAACATAAACCGAGCATATAGGCATGTTCATAACACATATATTTACGATATACTACAATTTCACGGCATTTCGATATCATTTCATATAAGAACGATGCACAAAATACCCAACCATGCACATTTCATGCAATTCATGCACATATACCTTAAAATTCATGCAATAAAATTTAAATCGAAAGAATTAATTCTAATATTAAATAAAATAAAATAAAGTCAACGTATATATTTGAATAATTAATTAATATGGTTAAACATGATTAATTAACATAACCCACTTAATTAACATTAATCATTAAATTAGCAATAATTAAAATATATATATATATATATATATTTTTTTTTTTATAATACGAAATATTTTAAAATAATAATAAGTTAAAAGAAAATATAATAAAATAAAATAATAACAATTTATAATAAAATTAAATAGGAAACAGGTAAAAACAATTAATCCCATAATTAAATAATTTAATTTCGCAATTTAGAAACAAATATGACATATTACTATAAATGAAAAAAAAACCGGGGTGTTACATCCCAAGTTTATTTTTAAAAATTCGGACACGGCCATATCCGTATGCAGTGTATTTTGGACATGGCCGTGTCACACTCGAGGGGCAGCGGTTGGGGAGTTTCTTTTGCCGTTTTGTTGCTTTTCGTTGCTTTTTCTACCCCTATTATGATCCCATCTTGTTGTTAACATGTAATACTATGTTTTTGGATGTCTATTTTAATTTTACGGCCTTGTTTTCTATGTGTAAACGTGACAGTAAATGCGTAAGCGTTTGAGTGCTACGTGTGATACCTTTTTTGCGCTTGTTGCATTCTTTCTGCGTTTTAAGCTTTTATATGCACAAGATATGATATGATTAGATATGTATGATGTTTATTTGACATGTTATGCTTTGATTCTTGTCTTGTTCTTGTGATTTCAACCCTTAAATACATGTATGAACTTGAACGCTTGAAGGTGCTATCTCTTGTTGTTGCATTTACGTCACTTGCATCTATATGCATTCACCGAGCGTCTCTATGGTTCATATTGAGTCTAAGTGTGTCTCTCTTGTTTAGATTGTCCTTGGGGGAGTAGCTCGTTGGCATGGAGTCACTCTGTAGGCGTGGTTCTTGCTCGGTTTGCTCGTCAAGGTGAGGTTTTGTTCTTTTAGTTATCTTGAGCTATAACCCTACGTGATTTGAAGCCCGCAAGCAAAATAGGTATATGATATGATAGATACATGCTTGATATGTATTTTGAGGGCTTGTCCCGCTTGTCACGAATCTTGAAAAAGCTTTTATATGTATGTAAGCTACGTTTTGTTTTGTTTTGAAAAGCTTTGAGTACGTTTTTGAACTTGTAGCGAGATATGACCTTGAAAGATAGGTCACTTGACATAAACTTGTACTTGATTTGTTGGGCCCCGAAGATTGTGGGACAGAGCACCCGGGTCGACCAAGGGGTCGCCAGACACACCTCTCGTTCATGATCTCCACTTGAAAGGACGAACCCGGAACCCACTAGGAGGTTGGTGGGGGATGGAGTCCTCGAGCGTGAGTGTCGCGAAACTCACGCTCATACATACACGCTTGCTTGGATGGTTAGAGTTGCGCAACCCTTCTATCGCCGGAGTATGAGGTAGGTTTGTTTTGTTTTGCCTTACTTGACTTGAACTTGTCTTGACATGAGGAGCTTGGAGGAAACTCGTACTCGCCGAGTGGTTTGTCTTGTCTTGTCTTGTCTTGAGTCTATGAAACGGGAATGGATTCTTAAGTATTTAAATTTGGTTATTTTAGCCTTCGGGCCTTAACTTCTTTTAAATAAATATACCTATTATCACAGGAAATGATTTAGTATGCAAAAGCCATCCCTGGTTCATGGACTATTATGATCTTGATACGTGCTTTGCTCTATATATGTATGGGTGTGTGTGTTAGCCCGCTCACCAGTCTCTAGGATTGACCCTCGTTGTTTCTCTCTTTTTCCCCATTGTCTTTGAGTTACAGGTGCAGGATGTCGGTTCGTGATAGGCGTAGGTCTTACTTTTAGTCTTGGAGTCTTGTAGCGATTCTCATACATCTTTTGCATTTACCTTGTACTTTTGAGCTTTCGAATAATGTATATGATCTTGTTTCGTTATGTAGAGCATGTTATGGTTTATTTTGGTCGTTGAGGCAAAGCTTGTATAATTGATTTAATTTGAATAGTACCTTGTATGTATGTATACTTGTGTAATTTGGATCCTGTTGCTTCCTCCCTTGCTTTGGATTTTGTATGCACGCTCTGTATTAGGGTCTAGACCGCCTAGCCTTGGGTTTTGTTTTTGTTTGTCTCTCGTTCGCTATGGTTTGATGCGTGTGCGGAGTCATTGTTTCGTTACAGGTCTCGAGCCATGGTGCGGGAGATGTGGTGCCCACCGCTCGGGGTGCTAGAATGAGCAACTAAGACCTTAGATTTGGTCTATTCTGATGTTTGTGGACCGCTTAGTGTAAGCACTCGAAACAATCATCAGTACTTCATAACCTTTATTGACGATTTTAGTCGTTATGGTTATGTGTACTTAATGAAGTACAAATCTGAGGCTTTTGAGAAATTCTTAGAATTTCAAAAGGAGGTTGAGAACCAAACTGGTCACAAGATCAAGACACTTTGATCTGATCGAGGTGGCGAATATCTTAGTGAAGAATTCCTTAGTCATCTCAGAGATAATGGAATTATCTCTCAATGGACTCCTCCGGGAACTCCTCAGCTTAATGGAGTTTTTTAGAGAAGAAATCGAACCCTATTTGATATGGTTCGTTCCATGATGAGTTTCACTGACTTACTATCTTCTTTCTGGGGTTATGCTCTAGAAAATGTAGCCAAGATTTTGAATCTTGTTCCTTCTAAATCAGTCCCTAACGCCCCATGAAAAGTTCCATGGCAAAATCCCTAGTTATTCTTACTTAAGAATTTGGGGTTGTCCTGCTTATGTGAAGAGGACAGTGGGAGACAAGTTAGAAGCACGTTCTAACTTATTCTATTTTGTTGGCTATCCTAAGGAATCCATATGATACTATTTCTATGATCTAACTGAACAAAAGGTGTTTATTTCAAGAAATACGACTTTTCTTGAAGAATCGTTCCTTGAAGAAAAGAAAGGCATGATCACAAAACTCGAAGAAATTCGAGACATTCCCACACCACACATGCAAGAAACGTCTAATCCTGATACCCAACGGCCAATCATGAACTTTGATACACGTGAAAATCCTCCTCTAAGGCGTTCTGAACGCACTCCAAGACAGTCTAAGAGATGGTATGGTTTTCTCCATGAAATCTCTCAAGAGGATAATGATTCTCTAACATATGAGGAGACACTGTCAGAGTCTGATTCTGAGCAGTGGAAACAAGCTATGAAACAAGCCATGAAATCCAAAATGGATTCCATGTACTCCAACCAAGTTTGGACCTTAGCAGATTTGCCTGATGGGATAAAACCCATAGGTTGAAAATAGATCTTTAAGTTAAATCTTGGAGTAGATGGAAATATTGCAGCCTACAAGGCAAGACTAGTTGCAAAAGGATTCACTCAAAGGCCCGATGTGGACTTTGATGAAACCTTCTCATCAGTTGAAATGCAAAAGTCCATTCGAATCATGTTTGTCATAGCTGCGTATTATGACTACGAGATATGGCAAATGGATATGAAAATTTCCTATCTCAATGGACACGTTGATAAAGATATTTATATAGATCAACCCATAGGTTTCACATTCAGTGGGAGTGGGCAAAATGTAGCACCCGAGCGTAAGGTACCACATCCCCCGCACCGAGACCCGACCCGTATATGAAATGGAAGTCCATACACGTGACAAATCCACGGCGAACGGGGACACAACACACACGCTATGCTAGGCGGGACTAACCCTTAAACCATTCAACTCAAGATAATATAAAATCAGAGTTAAAGTAAAACGCGGAAGCAAGAACGACATAGCATATATATACAACGAGCCACCAAGCTCCAAAAATAGATATACAAAGGCATTCAGTTCAACGGCACTCACGGCCTACAAATCATGACGCTCCATGCTATACTATGCTCATAAACAAAGTAGCAATAAGAGTATGAACATATGAGACTGAAAAGAAGTGCTAAACATAAATGCAAGACCTAGACGACTTGTATTCCCGCCTAGCACTCCTATACCTGCACAAAACAACTGAAAACAACCGAGTTCAGTCTAAAAGAGACTGGTGGGTATAAAACGGGGCATAAGATATAATATCGCATAAATTAAACACATATATGCAAGCCCTAATCCCGTATGAAGTTTAATAAGAATTTACCAAGTGGTTAAAACAAAAGAAAACATCAACGGGATTACGACGTTCATATTCATTCATAATTGTTCATAAGGGTTTATGGCCCGGCGAGTGGGCGTGCACAATCTCCAACCTACTCCTCGTGTAATCATAATCAATTATTCAATCATTCATTATCATACATATATCTTTTCTGCTCATACATAACATGATCATAATCATTCATATACACCTTCTTCCTCCGGGTGGTGGACGGGGTTTGCAAGGCCCGACCACCTAATCATATCAATGCGGCTATGAGGTTCATGAGTCCTCAAAGCCCGGTTAGCATTTCCTCGTCAAAAACTCCTTGACGAAGTCCGTTTCGCCGTAGTTGGTTGGAACTAGTATATGGGATCCCCGTCAGCCCTTGCTTCCTCGGTTAGCCACATATACTAAGTCCCGGGGCCCGTGCAATCATAAATCACAAATGTCTCGCCAAACATAAGGTAGGGTTTCATAAATAAAAGGGGTCATACGTTTGAAATCATTTACCCAAAATGACTCGATATATATAAATATACTATTTTGGCTTAAAACCTTTCACATAAGGGATATATCGGGTCACTTTAACTATTAGAAGAAAAACCCACCTTTTCAAAGCAAAAGAAAGGCACAAGCGTCTCAATGCTCGCCCTCGTCTCCGACCAAACCCGAATCTATGCAAAAGAAAAGGTATGAGACTCAATGACCACATATGACGCTCGGCAATGAAGTGAATATGACATGAATGCATAAATGATCATATTATATCATGAAAATGTTCATGTGCACTATTAAGGAATTTAAAACATATAATCAAATCATTCGTTCATATATTTCATTCAATTTCATAAATTCATAAATTCATAAGTTCATAACACTCATAATGCATATCAATTAATCTAAGAATTCCATTTAATAATCATAGCAAGTAATATTCATATTCACAAATAGGAATAAAATAAATAAAACGTTCAATCAAGAGTCGGTAAATTAAATACGCGAAATAGAGATCAATTAATTTCAAGAATTGAATTAAATCAAATAATATTTAACATATATAATAATTATATATAATATAATAAACATATATAACTATATAATAAACATATAATACATATAATATACATATATATATATACACGTACATTAACATGCATGCACACACATAAATATATACTATATATTATATACGCATGCATGCACTTACTCACACAAGCCATGCACACACACACAAGTTATGCATATATATAATTATACAACCATGCATACACACGCACACACAGTACCTATATATACATATATGCAGCAGTTCAGAAACGCAGGCAACAGTTCAAGAAAAACGGGGTGACACCCCCGTGTCACCTCCCAAGCCTAGACCGAGACACCCCCGTGTCACCTCCCAAGCCCAGACCGAGACACCCCCGTGTCTCGGTACAGCAACTCAGGCCAAGAATCGCACCCCCGTTCCGCGCTGGAAAGGCAGGAACGACACCCCCATTTCTCAAAGTGTCATAAATGATAACTCATTAATACTTCAACCACCATGAAATCAATGATCATAAATGATATGAGGATGTCAAGATAATCATTCTCAAGCTTGGAATCAATCAAAACCATTAAAAATCGAATGAGATCAAAAATTTGCCCAAAACTCTCCATTTTCGGATGCAGTCCAGAAATCCACGAATCCATGCTCAAATTTGTGAATAAAAGGATGAAAATGATCAGAAATGAACATATATTACAGCCCTAAGCTTACCTTGTTGATTGGAAGAAGTTTGGATGAGATTTGAGCTCCAAAATCTCTAAGGAATGAAGGGTTACGGGACTGCCAGAAATTCCAGTGACTTTGGCTGAGTTTTGGGGATTGTGTGAGGATTGGTTTGGTTAGGGCATGCTATATCCGGTTAGGGGGTTGCATTAGGGTTCAATAGAATCAAACCATGGTTAATTTGGTTAAATTTTGAATAAGATATGGCTATTTTTGTACAGCAAGGTCAGTTTAGTCTCCGTTTCGTTTTTCGGTTGAATTTCGGAGGTTCAAATGACTTAGGAAAAATATAAGGCTAAGTTTACTAAACTCAAATTTTCGTTATGAGTTCAGCAGAGTTGACGGAACTCGAATCCGAGTTCCCGAGCTCAAGATATAAAATTCGGAACCAAGGGTACGCTAAGTGCTCGTTAACCCTCGATTTGGTTCCACAATTCAAATTAAATTCGTTAACAAGTGAAATAAATTCGAAAACATAAACCGAGCATATAAGCATGTTCATAACACATATATTTACGACATACTACGAATTCATGGCATTTCGATATCATTTCATATAAGAACGAAGCACAAAATAAGCAACATGCACATTTCATGCAATTCATGCATATATACATTAAAATCCATGCAGTAAAATTTAAATAAATGAATTAATTCTAATATTAATTAAATTAAATAAAGTCAACGTAAAAAACTTGAATAATTAATTAATATGGTTAAACATGATTAATTAACATAACACTTAATTAGCATAATCATTAAATTAACAACATAATTAACATTAATAATTAAATTAACAATAATTGAAATATATATATATATTATAATACGAAATATTTTTAAAATAATAATAAATTAAAATAAAATAAAATAAAATAAAATAATAACAATTTATAATAAAATTAAATATAAAACACGTAAAAACAATTAATTCGCGCAAATTGGTAAACACATACGTCGTACCTTTACGTCCGAAAAGTCGGGGCGTTACAATCTCTCCCCCTTAAAAGAATCCGTCCTCGGATTCACTGCTCGCTCGGAAATAAGTCGGGGTGAAACTTTCTCATCTTTTCCTCCGTCTCCCACGTAGCCTCTTCGGTTTTATCACTTCTCCAAAGAACCTTGACTAGTGGAATACGCCGATTTCGGAGTTGCTGAAATTTTCGATCCAATATCTTAATCGGCTTCTGAACGAAGGTGAGATCCGGTTCTAATTCCACTTCTTCAACCGGTAGAACCTCGGACTCGTCTCGATAATATTTTCGGAGCTGTGAAACATGAAATACGTTATGAATTCCAGTCAAACTCGGAGGCAAATCCAATCGATAGGCCGTATCCCCAGTCTTCTCTAAAATCTCATACGGTCCCATATACCGAGGGTTTAATTTTCCTCCTCGTCCAATCCTTGAGAACCCTTCTCGTGGAGAAGCCTTTCAGAAAACTCTATCTCCAATCTCAAACTCCAAATTCTTCCTCCGAAGGTCTGCATAACTCTTTTGTCGATCCTGAGCGGCCTTCATCCGTTGTCTAATTATCTGGACCTTATCAATAGCCTCTTGTACAGCCTTAGAGGGTTTTTCCTTCTTTTCCCCTCTTTTAATCCCTTCTTGCTTGGTCCAATTCCATTCCTCCAAGTCAAAGAACAACGGTGATCGACATTTACGTCCGTAAAGAGCTTCATAAGGGGCCATTTCAATCGAGGCTTGATAGCTATTGTTGTAAGCAAACTCGATTAACGGCAATTGTTCATTCCATGAACTTTGAAAGTCCAATGCACATGCTCTCAACAAGTCCTCCAGATACTTAATCAACCTTTCTGATTGTCCGTCGGTCTGAGGATGGAAAGTTGTGCTGAATTGAAGTCTTGTTCCCAAACACTTCTGTAATTCTTGCCATAACCGTGAAGTAAATCTGGGATCCCGATCCGAGACAATACTAACAGGTACACCATGAAGCCTGACAATCTCATCATTGTATCTCTTGGCCAACTTACTCACTTTATCGGACATTCTGATAGCAAGGAAATGAGCTGATTTTGTCAATCTGTCCACTATAACCCAAATTCTATCGAAACCTCCTCTCACTCTTGGTAATCCCGAAACAAAATCCATGGCTATTTGTTCCCATTTCCACTCCGGGATAGGCAATGGTTGAAGTAGCCCCGATGGCTTTTGATGTTCTGCCTTTACCACTTGACAGGTCATACAGTGTTTCATGAAGTCGATCACATCCCGTTTCAACCCATTCCACCAATAGAATTGCTTAAGATCCTTATACATTTTGTTCCCTCCGGGATGTATCGAATACCCTGACCGATGGGCTTCCTCAAGAATAATCCTTTTTAACTCTTCCGGGACAACAATTCTATTCTTGAATCTTAGAAGTCCCGTATCATCAAACCCAAACGGACACTCTGAATCAGCTCGAGCTTTCTCAGCTAATTTCTGAACCTCGGGATCAATCCTCTGAGCATCAAATAATTTCTGTTTAAGATCTGGTTGAACCGTAATATTCCGAATACTAGCCCTCAGTCTGAACAACTCATATTTATCTCCAATTTCCACTTTCACATTGGACACACTAGCTTTCCTACTAAGTGCATCCGTGACCAAATTGGCTTTGTCGGGGTGGTATCGGATTGTACACTCATAATCCGCCAACAGTTCCATCCAACGCCGTTGACTCTTATTCAATTCCTTTTGTGAGAATAAGTATTGGAGACTCTTGTGATCGGAAAAGACCTCGAACGAAATTCCATAAAGATAGTGTCTCCACTTACCCAAAGCAAAGATCACTGCCGCTAATTCCAAATCGTGAGTGGGGTAGTTCTGTTCATGCTCTTTCAATTTCCTTGAGGCATAGGCGATTACTCTTCCATTCTGCATCAACACACATCCCAAACCTTCCTTTGAGGCGTCCGTATAAACTGTATATCCTTCTGTACCTTCGGGAAGCGCTAATACAGGAGCAGTGGTCAACTTTTCCTTTAAAAGTTGAAAGCTAGCCTCACATACCTCGTCCCACTCAAACTTAACCGCTTTCTTAGTCAATCGGGTTAAAGGAGCCGCAATCTTCGAGAAATCCTGAACGAATCTTCGATAGTAGCCTGCCAAACCTAAGAAACTCCTTACTTCTGAAGCATTTTTCGGGCTTTGCCATTGAATAACCGTCTCAATCTTAGAAGGGTCTACTTCCAAACCTTTCCTTGAAATAATATGGCCCAAAAATGCTACCCGATCAATCCAAAACTCGCATTTGCTAAACTTAGCATACAACCGATGTTCCCTTAAGGTGTCTAACACAATTCTGAGGTGCCTGGCATGATCCTCCAGAGTCCTCGAATAAACCAAGATGTCATCGATGAAGATTACCCCAAACTTGTCCAAATAGGGCCGGAAAATTCGATGCATCATATCCATAAAAGCAGCCGGAGCATTAGTCAATCTAAAAGGCATCACTACGGACTCGTAGTGTCCATACCGGGTGTTAAATCCCGTCTTTGGAATGTCCTCATCCCGGATCTTCAATTGATAGTATCCTTGTCTCAAGTCCAATTTTGAGTATACCCCCGAACCTTGTAACATATCGAATAAATCCTTAATATGTGGCAAAGGATACTTATTCTTTACAGTCATCCGATTAAGCTCCCGGTAATCTATACACATTCTTAAGGTTTCATCTTTTTTCTTAACAAAGAGAACCGGAGCACCCCAAGGTGACGAACTTGGCCGTATATATCCAACTTTGAGTAATTCTTCCAATTGAATCTTTAACTCTTTCAATTCGGCCGGTGCCATCCGATACGGAGTCTTAGAATACGGTGTGGATCCTGGGTATAAGTCAATAACAAATTCGATCTCACGGTCTGGTGGTAAAGAACTCAAATTCTCCGGAAACACATCGGAAAAATCCTTAACAACCGCGGTATCCTCCAATTTGACTTGATCTTTCGGCCTATTGAGAAGGTAAACAATAAATCACGTTGCTCCTTCTCTCATCAACTTGTGAGCTTCCATATAAGACAAGAGAGATACCGTTCTTGATCCACTACCAATCACTAATTCAATACCCAAAATCACCTTCTTCGCAAAACAATCAACATTGGCCCGGTGCCTGGACAACCAGTCCATACCCAAGATAACTCCATACCTCTTCATAGGCATAACAATTAAATCAGCCGAATATTCTTTCCCTTCAATCAGAACTGAACACTCCCGAACCAACCGATCTGTCTGAAGACTACCACCCAGTGGCGAACTCACCAAATAACAAGAAGAAAGACAAATAATAGGCAAACACAGAGTGGCAACTATATCACAAGAAATAAAGGAATGCGTGGCACTCGGATCAAAGAGTGCATGAATGCTCATGTTATGTATGCATAGGGTACCTTCTACCACAGCTGTGGGATCAATCTCTGCATCTTGCTCCTCACCCTCGAGGGCGTAAGCACGAGCCGGGATCATTGGCCTTTGAACTCGTCTTTGAAATCCGGGGTCCTTGTTAGGACAAGTATCCGCCATATGGTCACCCTTCCCGCATATGAGGCACAAATTCAACCTCCTCCGACAGTTATAGAAATTGTGAGTTGGTCCTCCACAATGTGTACAAGGAGCTTGAGCCAATCTCGCCTCACTCGGACCTTGTCGATCCCTCGTTGGTGCAGGCAAAGCTTTTAGAACCGGTGGAGTTGGTCCTCCCATTCTTGGCTTCTTAAACGGACCCTTAGGACGGGGAGTAGCTTGAATCATCGGCCTCTTTCCCGAATTCGATCCGGAACCTCTTCCCATTGGAGCTCTAAATATCGGATCCTTCTTCTTGAATTCCTCCTCTTGAACCAAAGCCCTTTGCACAGTGTCGGCAAATGACTCGAAGTTGTAACCCGCCTGACCGTGTCTCAAGTCCTGTCTCAATCCCGCAATGAATTTTCTCGACTTTCTCTTCTCATCCCGGGTGACATGAGGAGCATATTTCCCAAGTCTGTTAAATACGGCGAGATATTGAGTCACCGTACGCGCACCTTTCCTTAAATCCATGAACTCCTGCTCCTTCCTCTCTCTCACTACCTCCGCTACAAAGCATTCCCGGAATTCTCTCTTGAAAACCTCCCAAGTCACTTCCTCTTCATCCACTTCAAGTTTCTCTCTTGTTCGTTCCCACCATTCATACGCATCTCCATCAAGTTGGAACATAGCAAATTGAGCCTTCTCTTGCGTAGTAAACTGTCGGACTCCAAATATCCTCTCTAATTGAATCAACCAACCCTCCGAGACCGCATCATCAATAGAACCAGAAAACCGAGGGGGGTTGTAGCTCAGAAACACCCCATGAGGATCTCTATTATTATGGTTTGGTGGAGGAGCTTGTTGTTCTGCTTGTTGTGGTGGGTGAGCTTGAGCCCTCCTATGCTCGACATAATTGAAAACCGCTTCCATGAAATTTCCCATGTCCATTGGTGGTGCTTGTGGTTGGGGTGGAGGCGTACGGGATCGGTCATGATGACGGCGGTGTCCTGGAGATCTCTCACGGTGTCTACGTGGAGGCATCCTGTTCAAGAAACACTGAAATGCATGCTATTTTTAGTCCATGCATGCAAGTGCAATTAATTCGATCAAAATTCAAGATTTAAAACACACAAGCACGTACACAATGCATATGCAACACATTGACAAGTTGTTCCTAAAGCCGAACGACCTAACTGACTCAACACGACACTAGAGCCCGGGTTTTGCAACCCTAAGCTCTGATACCATATAAGGATGTAGCACCCGAGCGTAAGGTACCACATCCCCCGCACCGAGACCCGACCCGTATATGAAATGGAAGTCCATACACGTGCCAAATCCACGGCGAACGGGGACACAACACACACGCTATGCTAGGCGGGACTAACCCTTAAACCATTCAACTCAAGATAATATAAAATCAGAGTTAAAGTAAAACGCGGAAGCAAGAACGACATAGCATATATATACAACGAGCCACCAAGCTCCAAAAATAGATATATAAAAGCATTCAGTTCAACGGCACTCACGGCCTACAAATCATGACGCTCCATGCTATACTATGCTCATAAACAAAGTAGCAATAAGAGTATGAACATATGAGACTGAAAAGAAGTGCTAAACATAAATGCAAGACCTAGACGACTTGTATTCCCGCCTAGCACTCCTATACCTGCACAAAACAACTGAAAGCAACCGGGTTCAGTCTAAAAGAGACTGGTGGGTATAAAACGGGACATAAGACATAATATCGCATAAATTAAACACATACATGCAAGCCCTAATCCCGTATGAAGTTTAATAAGAATTTACCATGTGGTTAAAATAAAAGAAAACATCAACGGGATTACGACGTTCATATTCATTCATAATTGTTCATAAGGGTTTATGGCCCGGCGAGTGGGCGTGCACAATCTCCAACCTACTCCTCGTGTAATCATAATCAATTATTCAATCATTCATTATCATACATATATCTTTTGTGCTCATACATAACATGATCATAATAATTCATATACACCTTCTTCCTCCGGGTGGTGGACGGGTTTGCAAGGCCCGACCACCTAATCATATCAATGCGGCTATGAGGTTCATGAGTCCTCAAAGCCCGGTTAGCGTTTCCTCGTCAAAAACTCCTTGACGAAGTCTGTTTCTCCATAGTTGGTTGGAACTAGTATATGGGATCCCCGTCAGCCCTTGCTTCCTCGGTTAGCCACATATACTAAGTCCCGGGGCCCGTGCAATCATAAATCATAAATGTCTCGCCAAACATAAGGTAGGGTTTCATAAATAAAAGGGGTCATACGTTTGAAATCATTTACCCAAAATGACTCGATATATATAAATATACTATTTTGGCTTAAAACCTTTCACATAAGGGATATATCGGGTCACTTTAACTATTAGAAGAAAAATCCACCTTTTCAAAGCAAAAGAAAGGCACAAGCGTCTCAATGCTCGCCCTCGTCTCCGACCAAACCCGAATCTGTGCAAAAGAAAAGGTATGAGACTCAATGACCACATATGACGCTCGGCAATGAAGTGAATATGACATGAATGCATAAATGATCATATTATATCATGAAAATGTTCATGTGCACTATTAAGGAATTTAAAACATATAATCAAATCATTCGTTCATATATTTCATTCAATTTCATAAATTCATAAGTTCATAACACTCATAATGCATATCAATTAATCTAAGAATTCCATTTAATAATCATAGCAAGTAATATTCATATTCACAAATAGGAATAAAATAAATAAAACGTTCAGTCAATAGTCGGTAAATTAAATACGCGAAATAGAGATCAATTAACTTCAAGAATTGAATTAAATCAAATAATATTTAACATATATAATAATTATATATAATATAATAAACATATATAACTATACAATAAACATATAATACATATAATATACATATATATATATACACGTACATTAACATGCATGCACACACATAAATATATACTATATATTATATACGCATGCATGCACTTACTCACACAAGCCATGCACACACACACAAGCTATGCATATATGTAATTATACAGCCATGTATACACATGCACACACAGTACCTATATATACATCTATGCAGCAGTTCAGAAACGCAGGCAACAGTTCAAGAAAAACGGGGTGACACCCCCGTGTCACCTCCCAAGCCCAGACCGAGACACCCCCGTGTCTCGGTACAGCAACTCAGGCCAAAAATCGCACCCCCGTTCCGCGCTGGAAAGGCAGGAACGACACCCCCGTGTCGTGCAGCAGCAGCCTCCCCTGTTTTTGACAGAAACTGACGCAGAAGAAGGGCAGCAACGTACGCATGAAATGCAAGCAAGAAAGGCAGCAAAGCTAAGCATGAAGTGCTGTAAGAACTCAGCTAAAACACACACCAAGAAGCCATGAAAATGGACATCAAAAGAGAGAAGGAACGCAGCAGCCATGACAGCAGAAAATCAGTTGAAAAACAGGGCAACCAAACGCGAAAAACAGGGGCATGAACGATTCACTTCATCTCCATCTATTCATACCAGTTTAGAACAACAAATACTCAGCCAAGCAACACCATTTCAACATATATATCAGTTCCAAACTAGCTCAATCAAGAAAAGGAAGCATACGTGACATTTATGTGAATTTTTCTCAAAGTGTCATAAATGATAACTCATTAATACTTCAACCACCATGAAATCAATGATCATAAATGATATGAGGATTTCAAAATAATCATTCTCAAGTTTGGAATCAATCAAAACCATTTAAAATCGAATGAGATCAAAAATTTGCCCAAAACTCTCCATTTTCGGATGCAGTCCAGAAATCCACGAATCCATGCTCAAATTTGTGAATAAAAGGATGAAAATGATCAGAAATGAACATATATTACAACCCTAAGCTTACCTTGTTGATTGGAAGAAGTTTGGATGAGATTTGAGCTCCAAAATCTCTAAGGAATGAAGGGTTATGGGACTGCCAGAAATTCCAGTGACTTTGGCTGAGTTTTGGGGATTGTGTGAGGATTGGTTTGGTTAGGGCATGCTATATCCGGTTAGGGGGTTGAGTTAGGGTTCAATAGAATCAAACCATGGTTAATTTGGTTAAAGTTTGAATAAGATATGGCTATTTTTGTACAACAAGGTTAGTTTAGTCTCCGTTTCGTTTTTCGGTTGAATTTCGGAGGTTCAAATGACTTAGGAAAAATATAAGGCTAAGTTTACTAAACTCGAATTTTCGTTATGAGTTCAGCGGAGTTGACGGAACTCGAATCCGAGTTCCCGAGCTCAAGATATAAAATTCGGAACCAAGGGTACGCTAAGTGCTCGTTAACCCCCCGATTTGGTTCCACAATTCAAATTAAATTCGTTAACAAGTCAAATAAATTCGAAAACATAAACCGAGCATATAAGCAAGTTCATAACACATATATTTACGACATACTACGAATTCATGGCATTTCGATATCATTTCATATAAGAACGAAGCACAAAATAAGCAACATGCACATTTCATGCAATTCATGCATATATACATTAAAATCCATGCAATAAAATTTAAATAAATGAATTAATTCTAATATTAATTAAATTAAATAAAGTCAACGTAAAAAACTTGAATAATTAATTAATATGGTTAAACATGATTAATTAACATAACACTTAATTAGCATAATCATTAAATTAACAACATAATTAACATTAATAATTAAATTAGCAATAATTGAAATATATATATATATATTATAATACGAAATATTTTAAAATAATAATAAATTAAAATAAAATATAATAAAATAAAATAATAACAATTTATAATAAAATTAAATATAAAACACGTAAAAACAATTAATTCTCGCAAATTGGTAAACACATACGTCGTACCTTTACGTCCAAAAAGTCGGGGCGTTACAATCTCTCCCCCTTAAAAGAATCCGTCCTCGGATTCACTGCTCGCTCGGAAATAAGTCGGGGTGAAACTGTTGCGGGAGGAGCTGGGCGGCGGCGACGGGCCTGGGCGTGCGACGTGCTAGCACGCCTAGGCTCGTTGCTTTTCGTGTTCGTTTCGTATTTCTGGGTTTCTCGAAAACCCGGTTCAATCCAAAAATTAAAAATTCGATTTAAACATATTTCAATCAAAACGGTTTTCAAAATCACAATTTAAGAAAACAGTTTCAGAAATTCAGGAAAAATTACAGTTTCGTATTTCAGGCTTTCTGAAAGAACTCATGAATACCTAATTCGCATCTAAGCCTAAGAATTTCTACCAAATTCAGAATAATTGAGACGAATCAGAAACACGATTAACGAGGTGGCTCTGATACCACTTGTTGGAAAACACGAATCAGAAAGCAGCGGAATTTAAAAAAATTTCCCAACAAAAAGGATCTTGAACTCGCAATCGTGTAACCAAATTCGTAAAGACAGAAAACTTACTTTTCTTTTGTTCTTTCTTGAAGCGTTTCAAGCCACCCAAGAACGCTCTTCTCGCGGCTTGATCCCCTCTCCTTGGTAAAGCTCGAATCTTCAAACTTCTAACTTGAAGTCTCTAGAGAAAGTCCACCAACTTGATCACAATTTAACTAGTAAGGATGCTAGTTCTCTAGTTAGTGTTTAGGCTTAACCTAGGGTTTAATTTAATCTTGGAGAAAGGAAGGTGTTCAACACATGAACCAAAAGAATTGCCAATTAGCTCTAAAGGGGAGCTGGGAGGGGCGGCCGAACCTAGTCCTTATTGGACAAGGATTTGGTTCCTCTCTCTCCTATTACTTGATCATCAAGTATTTTCCAACTTTGACTTTGAATTCTAATTCTAGTCAACTTTTAAGAGAGCTAAAAATATCCAAACTATTTTTGGATAATTTTATACTTTATTTATTATAAAATAAATAACTTATTTTTATCTAATTAATTAATTCGTAATTAATTAACTAGATTATTTTCTCCAAAATTAGACTTTCTTTTTAATTCAAAATTAAACCAAAGTCTATTAAATAATTAACTAATTAATTATTTAATATATATATAATATATATATATTCACACGTGTGTGACACGTGTCACAGTGACACGTGTCACTCACGTGAGCCACACGTGTGACTTCACACGTGTGGAACCCTCTTGGCTCGATTAACTCGTTTAATCATTTTCAAGCCTCAACTCATGTAACCAAGTTGTTGTGTGTGACCCTCTAGGTTCTCAATTCAATTAGCAGTGACCCTAATTAATTAATTCACTAATTAATTAATCAGTCCACAGATTAAACGACCATAGTCTAGCAACAGGTGTTTAACCCCTAGCTGAATTGGAATGTTCGGATTCGACAGAACCTATAAGTCATTGATTCATGTGAGATACAATCCTCCTACTTACTATCTCTCAACCAAGATCTAGGGTAAGGGAATAATCAGAACCCTAATAATCCGGTCTTAAAGCTAAGTGCATTTCATATCCATTTGATCTCAATCCAAGAAACCCTTTTCTTGATGTCTTGATCTACTGCCTTGGCCAAGGACTCCATATGGCATATGAATGACTTACACAATAAGAGATCACCTTGCAAATGCAAGTGTAGGTCCTTTCTTGATTCTCATTCACTTTCATGAATCACTTGTGCAGCCCCAGCATAAGCCTTGAATCAGTTGTCTAAGGCGACACCCTTTAAAGCTTATACCTAAGACTACAGAGTTAACTCATAAAGTGACAAGGAACCTCAAGTCTAAGGATCAATTAATTACATCAATGACTCGTGAGATATCTCCTAATCTGGAAGTTTCCATTTCCTGAAATAGAAACTTCCTTTCCCCTTTAGGAATGTTCTCACACGGGGCACCTCAGTGAACTTACTTATTAAAGTAAGCACCCTCATGTATCACGCACGTATCAACTATACACTTTGCACCTCCATGAAACAAGGTGGTCCTTCTTAAGGGCGTGATCCCACAAGCAAGCCTTAGAGGAGTCAGGTTGACACTCCCACTGTCTGTAGGACTCATCGGCTTGGAGTATTTTACTAATCATGACTTATGTGATATAGGGCTCGTTTTGTGACGCCCCGCCTCTTCGGCATTCCAGGTACGGCGTCACGAGAGAGTTTAATTCAGTAATTTTGTGAATTATTTGATTTAGCATGCTTACGTGTCAACGTGATACTTATTTTAATTACGTGTGCTTTAGATTTAATTAAATTGTACTTGGACTCAATTGTCCAATATTTGCAATTTAGGGACCTAATTGTGATTAGGACGTATGAGCCTTCGTGGCTATTTGAGCTCGGGAATTCGAATTCGAATTCCGACCCCATCATTGAGTTCGTTTCGACGACTCGGATTCAATGAATTAACCCTTTAAATTCTAAAGCCAATTGATAGCCCTACCGTTTTAAATCTGATCCGTTTGGACCAGACACCGTTTGACCCTACCCGTTTTAACCGACCCATTTGCCCGGCCCTAAAAAGGGCCAAGCCTTTCCTTCTCTCCCACTTTGATCGTTGCAGCAGCAAGGAAAGGAAAAGAGAAGCTTTTTCCCCATTTTGGCCAAGAAGCCTTGAGCTCGGGTTTGGGAGATCCAACCGTCCGATCAACGACGTAAGGTAGGATTTGTGACCCTTTCGTTACATGCTTTACTTTAATATCTCTTTCGTGCCTCGGATTTGTGCCTACGTGCTTTGTTGGGGAGATGATGAATAGTAATCGGGGTGTGAGTTTTGTATGATTTAGGCCGTTTTACGGGTTCTAATGTGGAAATATGTGACCTACGTGTCGAGCATGCTTTATTGTGTTAATTTTGCTTGATTTGGTGGTTGTTTGTGGTTGTGGGCGTGTGTGGTGGTGTCTCCCGACGCCATTGCTGCTTCTGCTCTGTTTTAGTGAGCAGGACGAGCCGGAACGGCCGTTCTCGTTTTGGCCTTGGGGCCGGAACGGCCATTCCCATCCGCGTATGGGAACGGCCGTTCCCGTTTTGTTCTTTGGGCCGGAACGGCCCTTCCGGGCAGCGCTGGTGGGAACGGCCGTTCCCGTTTTGCCTTGTTTCTGGGAACGGCCCTTCCCGTGGTCCAGTAGGTTGGTTTTGGGTTTTTATGCTTTTAATTGATTTCTTTTGCCGTTTATTGATTTATATCTTAATTGCATTGTATGTTTCGATATGAATTCGCATTATATGCTATGTTTGGTGCATGAATTGTATTTTAATATTAAAGAATGAATGATTTATGCATGTATACGTGATCCATGACCTCATGCCAATCATAAACATAAGCCGTGCGTCTATTTGGTTCATTCTTGTGTCTAAGTCCTGTTTTGTGTTCAGTTTGTTCAGGTACACCCGGGGTGGTGTTTTGTTGGCCGTGTTGATTCCGGGGTGGATCAGTTGTTGTGTGTTCGGCCTCTTCGGTGTCAGGTGAGGTTAGGATATAGTTACACCTTATTGCAATGTGCTCGGTTTTGAATGCATGTGATTTAATAAGCCTTATATGTATATAAGTAAGTGTGAAATATGTATTTATTGAATATGCCTCGGGTTTGCAAGTATGTTAAGCAATGTACGAGCCTATGTATGCTTGGTTTGGAATGATTTGTTATGATTTGCCACGTGAAGCTATGCTTCTAACCGTATACTTGTCATGAGCCAAGTTTGGCAAGGACCGAGTTTGATTGAAACGGAAAGTGGTATGTATACGTATATATGTATAAGTTATGTCTGTTTGTCTCTGTTGTAGCGGGTTCTGATATGATATGTGTTTGTTGGGCCCCGGAGCTATGGGTAAGGAACCCTCGGGATGGTATAGGGCCGTCGAGGTTCAGCCTGTGCATAGTCTCCATATGTCTGCAGAGGATCACCCCTAAACTCACCAGGAGGTTTGGTGAGGGAAGGAATCCTGAGGGTTTGAGTACTCACAAGGCGCTCCCCTCGTTTGTTTGGATGGTTTGGGCGTATACACCCTTCCATCACCCGGAGTTGAGGATGATATGATATGATTTGATATGTATGTAAGTTTTCTGTTTTGATTCTGATATGTTATGTTATGAGGAGATTGGGGGAGTCGGAGCTCGTACCCGCCGAGTTCCATATGATATGATATGTATGTTCTGTTAAGATTTATGAAACGGGGATAGATTCTAAGTTAAACTAAAAGGGAGTTTTTATAAGATAAGTTAAGTTTTGAATATGTTAAGAACTAATAGGTTTTGCTAAGTTTGTTCGGTAAGTTAAATTGGTTTGTTTGCTTTTGCTAAGTAAGCCCTTTATATATATGTATATCACGGGAAATGATTTGGTGTGCAAAAACTATCCCCGCGTTCATGAACATTATGAATTTGATATGTGCTTTGCTCTTATATATATAGTGTGAGTGCGTTAACCCCTCACTCAGTCGAGTTAAGACTGACCCCTCCCCTTTTACCTTTAGTTTGCAGGTTTTGCTTGGAGTTCGTGCTAGGCGGAGTGTGTCTGTCTTTTGGAGTCTGTTCTGTGTCTTTGTCCAGTAGGTGGTCTTGCATTCACATTTCTTTAATTCAGCTTATGTATAAGATACATTTGAATATGATATTTAGAATTTATATATGAATTGATATGTATATTTCGGGACAGGTTAGGACAGGTTTGCCTGAATTAGTTGAACCCGTTGGATTTATGATTATTGTTTGATATTCGGGATTAGGTATTTATGCTAGTTGAACCAGTCAACTGTTTACGAATGTTTGATTGTTGCTTGGCTTGTTTCGCTTCCGCATTTTCGTTTTGGTTTGAGTTTTGCTTTCAGGGTGTAAGTTCCGCCTAGCCTAGGTGTGAGTTTGTCAGTCTCCCGTTCGCCACTGTTTGGTTCATGTACGGACTCCTCATTTCGTATGTGGATCGGACTTTGGTGCGGGGGATGTGGTGACCCACCGTGCGGGTGCTACATCCTTAAGTGGTATCAGAGCCCCAGGTTGAAAAACCGGGGTTCAGTGTCAGGTCGTGTCTGTCTAAGTCGAACGGCATAGGACAACTTGATTATGTGTGCATTTGCATCTTGATTTGATAAGCTATGTATGTGAAATTTCAATACTTTGTTGAATTTATATTACGTGAGACATTGCATTTCTTTGATGCTCTACTTGATTTACTACGTGACATGAGCACTTACTAATTGACACGCATATATATTGTAGTTGCTGAGTTTTTCAGGGTACCACCGAGTCAACAACCCTACGGTTAACCTTCTCAACTAACTCCGTGATCTCAAGGATAATCTTTTACCAAAGTACTAGTAATGAATCCGATGGCTATGATGTACCAAGAATTCCTAGCATTCAAGCCTCCCCAATTTCGAGAGGGAAATGATGTAAAGACTGAAGAGTGGCTTTCGGAGATAGAGGGAATTTTTGAAATATGGCCACGAAACTCTCGAGATATGGCTCGCCTTGCTACATTTCTCTTGCAAGGACAAGCAAGACAGTGGTGGAAAAGGGTTGCTCAACAACTAGAGACTACGAACGAAGAGTTGACTTGGGAAGTATTTATTCGAGAATTCAGAAAGAGGTTTGCACCAGCTATTCTACATGAGCGAAGACTTGAAGAATTCCTCAATCTGAAACAAGGAGATAGATCCGTTGTGGAATACATAGAAGAATTCGAAAGGTTGGGCTTATATGTGCCTCACATTATGGGTAACGATCAGATGAAGGCCACATACTTCATGGAAGGTCTTCGGGATGAATTTAAGGAAGCCCTAGCTGCAAAGGATACGACCACGTGGGATAAAGCTACAAAGAAAGCATTAAGAGTCGAAACTTGGATCATGACAAGGGGCAAGGAAGAAGAGGTATCGGGGTCTAATGTGGAGTCGGGTTTATGCTCAAACTTGCAAGTGGAAAGAGAATCTCGTCAACATGGAACTCGGGCTAAGAGAATTCGAGGAAAGAAACACAAGATTGGGAATACTTCAAGGTTGGGGAAAAGGCCTCAATTATGTGCTTATTGTGGAGGAACCACTCATACCTACGAAGCTTGTTGGGACAGATTGAAGAGGTGCTACATTTACGGGTCAACAGAGCACAAGATTTCCGAGTGTGGTCAACCGAGAGCTAATAAGCAAAAGGCACGGGATCAACGACTTCAAATTGGAAACCAACAGAAACCCGAAAGTTGAGGTAATTGCATTCATGGCACGAGCATTCATCGTCCATTTTAAATATTACCATTATTTACTCTTGTGTCGTAATTGTTAATTGTCATTAATTGTTATTCATTATTAATTGTTGTTAATTGTTGATGCCATTATGTGTTTAAGTTACGATTAAGTGATGCATCTCATTCGCACTTTGACTCAACATGCATATTTAGTGTTTTATTTTAGGATATTTCTTCATTCAAGTACCAAGTGGTGTTCAAGAGAAATTGGAAGAGATGGTTGGGATAGGGAATGAAATGGAGAATTTCTTTTGGAGTTCGGGTTGAGTTTATGGAGACATGGAAAATATGATAAAGAAGAACGATTTGAGAGGTCCCGGTACCAAGTTGAAGAATTTAGGAATTGGGGTATATTTTGAAGAGAAATTAAAGATTCGAGGTAGCATATTTCACCCAGCACAAGGCATGATTTGTTTTAGAATTCGGATTTAATAATAATGAAGGAAGTTAATTCTTGAAAATAATTAGAAGAAGACATCAAGATTCTCTACCGGTGGAATTTAAACAAGAATAACAAGGGTTAGAACAAGAATTGATTTGGGAGTTGGGAACGGATCTAATCAACTGTAGTTTCGGGATATGGTAACCGCTTTCCATTTAAACATGCCTTGAAGAGAAGAATTTTCTAGGAAATTCTAATCAAGCCTTGATTGAACTTCAAGAGAAGGAAATTAATGTATAGTAGAAGGTATTGGTTCGGGAGAGCCTACGGAACATATTACTACGGGAATTGGGTTATGGGATTCACTAAATCACTGAGTGGAATAGATCACATAAGAAGTTACCTCAGGGTTACCAAAGAAAAACAGTAGCATTAATCAAGGGACGATGCACTTTCTTATATATTCAAGAGAAGGGTGCTAAGGTGAGGAGTTCGACACCAAATTTGAAGAACACTTATTGGGAAGGAACTAAGATTTTGAGGCAAGGCAATTATTGGAAAATTCCACAATACACAAATGGAAGAAGAATTCGGGCCGTGGGATTTGGGAAAGACTTTGAGAAGGAACTACGGTTTCAAGACACAACCTTTTTCTTAAAGTACTTCTACAAGAATTTCGGGAGAAACGAAAACAAGACCAAGAGATCACTTAAGAGATGGAGTTTAAATTAGAGAAATTATCAAGGATTAAATTCGAAGAACTAGCAAGGATAATTGTCAACCGTGGGATGAAGATTGACTTGATATTTGAAGTGTAAGAGATACCGGGGAATTTCAAGATATAGTCATGAGCAAGGAGAATTGGATTAGAGTTATTTGAGCTAAACCACAACTGTGGGATAAAGATCAGGGTGATATTCGAAGCTCGAGACACGTTGGGAATTTCAGAGCATAACCTGGAACCAAGAAATTCTGGCGTCGATCAATTCATCATAAAGATAAGATTCCAATGCTTCGGTGAACGGTACATTAAACATACATAACACGTGCATCATCCATCTTTTGTTTTGCTTTGCTTTGGGTGTGTGTGTTGTAGTTGTGAGTTGTTGGTTACCCTCTGGGGTGACTTGAGTGTGCGAGTGTTGTTGTTTTACGGTAAGTTGAGGGTCGTGCTTTGCAACGGTCTACTCCACAAGTTCCCGGAGTTCACGTTTGAGGTGATCAACGTTCGAATGTCAACTTCGAACCACAGGTTGAAGGCCCTTCTTGGGTGGAGAGCGAGTGGTGAGAGTTCTTTAACAACTCCACTCGTGGTCCCGGATTGTGGGTTGGTTTGGATTGATTCAAGCGGTGGGAGTTGAATCACTTGTGAGCCTCTTATCGCGTGAGAAATCTGAACTACTCCTAGTCGGGGTCGAGTTCGTCAGAAGCTTGAAGTGTTGATCGAACCCCCTTCGTGCTTGGAAGACCTTTCTCGGGCTAACCCTTGACGGAGTGTCGCGAGCCCCGAACTTGGGTGAATGCGGGAGAGTTGCTCGTCGTTTTGTTACGAGCGGTGGAACCTGGGGGCCAGGTTCTCTTAAGGGGGGGAGATTGTGATGCCCCGCCTCTTCGGCATTCCAGGTACGGCGTCACGAGAGAGTTTAATTCAGTAATTTTGTGAATTATATGATTTAGCATGCTTACGTGTCAACGTGATACTTATTTTAATTACGTGTGCTTTAGATTTAATTAAATTGTACTTGGACTCAATTGTCCAATATTTGCAATTTAGGGACCTAATTGTGATTAGGACGTATGAGCCTTCGTGGCTATTTGAGCTCGGGAATTCGAATTCGAATTCCGACCCCATCATTGAGTTCGTTTCGACGACTCGGATTCAATGAATTAACCCTTTAAATTCTAAAGCCAATTGATAGCCCTACCGTTTTGAATCCGATCCGTTTGGACCGGACACCGTTTGACCCTACCCGTTTTAACCGACCCATTTGCCCGGCCCTAAAAAGGGCCAAGCCTTTCCTTCTCTCCCACTTTGATCGTTGCAGCAGCAAGGAAAGGAAAAGAGAAGCTTTTTCCCCATTTTGGCCAAGAAGCCTTGAGCTCGGGTTTGGGAGATCCAACCGTCCGATCAACGACCTAAGGTATGATTTGTGACCCTTTCGTTACATGCTTTACTTTAATATCTCTTTCGTGCCTCGGATTTGTGCCTACGTGCTTTGTTAGGGAGATGATGAATAGTAACCGGGGTGTGAGTTTTGTATGATTTAGGCCGTTTTACGAGTTCTAATGTGGAAATATGTGACCTACGTGTCGAGCATGCTTTATTGTGTTAATTTTGCTTGATTTGGTGGTTGTTTGTGGTTGTGGGCGTGTGTGGTGGTGTCTCCCGACGCCATTGCTGCTTCTGCTCTGTTTTAGTGAGCAGCACGAGCCGGAACGGCCGTTCCCGTTTTGGCCTTGGGGCCGGAACGGCCATTCCCATCCGCATATGGGAACGACCGTTCCCGTTTTGTTCTTTGGGCCGGAACGGCCCTTCCGGGCAGCGCTGGTGGGAACGGCCGTTCCCGTTTTGCCTTGTTTCTGGGAACAGCCCTTCCCTTGGTCCAGTAGGTTGGTTTTGGGTTTTTATGCTTTTAATTGATTTCTTTTGCCGTTTATTGATTTATATCTTAATTGCATTGTATGTTTCGATATGAATTCGCATTATATGCTATGTTTGGTGCATGAATTGTATTTTAATATTAAAGAATGAATGATTTATGCATGTATACGTGATCCATGACCTCATGCCAATCATAAACATAAGCCGTGCGTCTATTTGGTTCATTCTTGTGTCTAAGTCCTGTTTTGTGTTCAGTTTGTTCAGGTACACCCGGGGTGGTGTTTTGTTGGCCGTGTTGATTCCGGGGTGGATCAGTTGTTGTGTGTTCGGCCTCTTCGGTGTCAGGTGAGGTTAGGATATAGTTACACCTTATTGCAATGTGCTCGGTTTTGAATGCATGTGATTTAATAAGCCTTATATGTATATAAGTAAGTGTGAAATATGTATTTATTGAATATGCCTCGGGTTTGCAAGTATGTTAAGCAATGTACGAGCCTATGTATGCTTGGTTTGGAATGATTTGTTATGATTTGCCACGTGAAGCTATGCTTCTAACCGTATACTTCTCATGAGCCAAGTTTGGTAAGGACCGAGTTTGATTGAAACGGAAAGTGGTATGTATACGTATATATGTATAAGTTATGTCTGTCTGTCTCTGTTGTAGCGGGTTCTGATATGATATGTGTTTGTTGGGCCCCGGAGCTATGGGTAAGGAACCCTCGGGACGGTATAGGGCCGTCGAGGTTCAGCCTGTGCATAGTCTCCATATGTCTGCAGAGGATCACCCCTGAACTCACCAGGAGGTTTGGTGAGGGAAGGAATCCTGAGGGTTTGAGTACTCGCAAGGCGCTCCCCTCGTTTGTTTGGATGGTTTGGGCGTATACACCCTTCCATCACCCGGAGTTGAGGATGATATGATATGATTTGATATGTATGTAAGTTTTCTGTTTTGATTCTGATATGTTATGTTATGAGGAGATTGGGGGAGTCGGAGCTCGTACCCGCCGAGTTCTATATGATATGATATGTATGTTCTGTTAAGATTTATGAAACGGGGATAGATTCTAAGTTAAACTAAAAGGGAGTTTTTATAAGATAAGTTAAGTTTTGAATATGTTAAGAACTAATAGGTTTTGCTAAGTTTGTTCGGTAAGTTAAATTGGTTTGTTTGCTTTTGCTAAGTAAGCCCTTTATATATATGTATATCACGGGAAATGATTTGGTGTGCAAAAACTATCCCCGCGTTCATGAACATTATAAATTTGATATGTGCTTTGCTCTTATATATATAGTGTGAGTGCGTTAACCCCTCACTCAGTCGAGTTAAGACTGACCCCTCCCCTTTTACCTTTACTTTGCAGGTTTTGCTTGGAGTTCGTGCTAGGCGGAGTGTGTCTGTCTTTTGGAGTCTGTTCTGTGTCTTTGTCCAGTAGGTGGTCTTGCATTCACATTTCTTTAATTCAGCTTATGTATAAGATACATTTGAATATGATATTTAGAATTTATATATGAATTGATATGTATATTTCGGGACAGGTTAGGACAGGTTTGCCTGAATTAGTTGAACCCGTTGGATTTATGATTATTGTTTGATATTCGGGATTAGGTATTTATGCTAGTTGAACCAGTCAACTGTTTACGAATGTTTGATTGTTGCTTGGCTTGTTTCGCTTCCGCATTTTCGTTTTGGTTTGAGTTTTGCTTTCAGGGTCTAAGTTCTGCCTAGCCTAGGTGTGAGTTTGTCAGTCTCCCGTTCGCCACTGTTTGGTTCATGTACGGACTCCTCATTTCGTATGTGGATCGGACTTTGGTGCGGGGGATGTGGTGACCCACCGTGCGGGTGCTAAAGTCACAAGAGCATACATGCACAGCTAAAGTAAACGCATACCAAACAAGAGCATATAAAGAAGTGTTGCCTCAATTCGTTATTTTATTCAAAGATTGTCTGTGATTACAATAAGGAAAAGCACAAAGCGGATATACAATCGGCTTTCTAGGGCACTATTCCTAACAGTTCATATTCATTCATAATTGTTCATAAGGGTTTATGGCCCGGCGAGTGGGCGTGCACAATCTCCAACCTACTCCTCGTGTAATCATAATCAATTATTCAATCATTCATTATCATACATATATCTTTTGTGCTCATACATAACATGATCATAATCATTCATATACACCTTCTTCCTCCGAGTGGTGGACGGGTTTGCAAGGCCCGACCACCTAATCATATCAATGTGGCTATGAGGTTCATGAGTCCTCAAAGCCCGGTTAGCGTTTCCTCGTCAAAAACTCCTTGACGAAGTCCGTTTCGCCGTAGTTGGTTGGAACTAGTATATGGGATCCCCGTCAGCCCTTGCTTCCTCGGTTAGCCACATATACTAAGTCCCGGGGCCCGTGCAATCATAAATCATAAATGTCTCGCCAAACATAAGGTAGGGTTTCATAAATAAAAGGGGTCATACGTTTGAAATCATTTACCCAAAATGACTCGATATATATAAATATACTATTTTGGCTTAAAACCTTTCACATAAGGGATATATCGGGTCACTTTAACTATTAGAAGAAAAACCCACCTTTTCAAAGCAAAAAAAAGGCACAAGCGTCTCAATGCTCGCCCTCGTCTCCGACCAAACCCGAATCTGTGCAAAAGAAAAGGTATGAGACTCAATGACAACATATAACGCTCGGCAATGAAGTGAATATGACATGAATGCATAAATGATCATATTATATCATGAAAATGTTCATGTGCACTATTAAGGAATTTAAAACATATAATCAAATCATTCGTTCATATATTTCATTCAATTTCATAAATTCATAAGTTCATAACACTCATAATGCATATCAATTAATCTAAGAATTCCATTTAATAATCATAGCAAGTAATATTCATATTCACAAATAGGAATAAAATAAATAAAACGTTCAATCAATAGTCGGTAAATTAAATACGCGAAATAGAGATCAATTAATTTCAAGAATTGAATTAAATCAAATAATATTTAATATATATAATAATTATATATGATATAATAAACATATATAACTATATGATAAACATATAATACATATAATATACATATATATATATACACGTACATTAACATGCATGCACACACATAAATATATACTATATATTATATACGCATGCATGCACTTACTCACACAAGCCATGCACACACACACAAGCTATGCATATATATAATTATACAGCCATGCATACACACGCACACACAGTACCTATATATACATATATGCAGCAGTTCAGAAACGCAGGTAACAGTTCAAGAAAAACGGGGTGACACCCCCGTGTCACCTCCCAGGCCCAGACCGAGACACCCTCGTGTCTCGGTACAGCAACTCAGGCCAAGAATCGCACCCCCGTTCCGCGCTGGAAAGGCAGGAACGACACCCCCGTGTCACGCAGCAGCAGCCTCCCCTGTTTTTGACAGAAACTGACGCAGAAGAAGGGTAGCAACGTACGCATGAAATGCAAGCAAGAAAGGCAGCAAAACTAAGCATGAAGTGCTGCAAGAACTCAGCTAAAACACACACCAAGAATCCATGAAAATGGACAGCAAAAGAGAGAAGGAACGCAGCAGCCATGACAGCAGAAAATCAGTTGAAAAACAGGGCAACCAAACGCGAAAAACAGGGGCATGAACGATTCACTTCATCTCCATCTATTCATACCAGTTTAGAACAACAAATACTCAGCCAAGCAACACCATTTCAACGTATATATCAGTTCCAAACTAGCTCAATCAAGAAAAGGAAGCATACGTGACATTTATGTGAATTTTTCTCAAAGTGTCATAAATGATAACTCATTAATACTTCAACCACCATGAAATCAATGATCATAAATGATATGAGGATGTCAAAATAATCATTCTCAAGCTTGGAATCAATCAAAACCATTAAAAATCGAATGAGATCAAAAATTTGCCCAAAACTCTCCATTTTCGGATGCAGTCCAGAAATCCACGAATCCATGCTCAAATTTGTGAATAAAAGGATGAAAATGATCAGAAATGAACATATATTACAACCCTAAGCTTACCTTGTTGATTGGAAGAAGTTTGGATGAGATTTGAGCTCCAAAATCTCTAAGGAATGAAGGGTTACGGGACTGCCAGAAATTCCAGTGATTTTGGCTGAGTTTTGGGGATTTTGTGAGGATTGGTTTGGTTAGGGCATGCTATATCCGGTTAGGGGGTTGAGTTAGGGTTCAATAGAATCAAACCATGGTTAATTTGGTTAAAGTTTGAATAAGATATGGCTATTTTTGTACAGCAAGGTCAGTTTAGTCTCCGTTTCGTTTCTCGGTTGAATTTCGGAGGTTCAAATGACTTAGGAAAAATATAAGGCTAAGTTTACTAAACTCGAATTTTCGTTATGAGTTCAGCAGAGTTGACGGAACTCGAATCCGAGTTCCCGAGCTCAAGATATAAAATTCGGAACCAAGGGTACGCTAAGTGCTCGTTAACCCCCGATTTGGTTCCACAATTCAAATTAAATTCGTTAACAAGTCAAATAAATTCGAAAACATAAACCGAGCATATAATCATGTTCATAACACATATATTTATGACATACTACGAATTCATGGCATTTCGATATCATTTCATATAAGAACGAAGCACAAAATAAGCAACATGCACATTTCATGCAATTCATGCATATATACATTAAAATCCGTGCAATAAAATTTAAATAAATGAATTAATTCTAATATTAATTAAATTAAATAAAGTCAACGTAAAAAAATTGAATAATTAATTAATATGGTTAAACATGATTAATTAACATAACACTTAATTAGTATAATAATTAAATTAACAACATAATTAACATTAATAATTAAATTAGCAATAATTGAAATATATATATATATTATAATACGAAATATTTTTAAAATAATAATAAATTAAAATAAAATATAATAAAATAAAATAATAACAATTTATAATAAAATTAAATATAAAACACATAAAAACAATTAATTCACGCAAATTGGTAAACACATACGTCGTACCTTTACGTCCGAAAAGTTGGGGCGTTACACAAAAGGTTTGCAAACTCCAAAGATCAATCTATGGATTGAAACATGCTTCTAGGAATTGGAACATTAGTTTTGATGAAGCGGTCAAAGCATTTGGCTTCATTCAAAGTTCGAATGAGTCTTGCTTATATAGAAAGGAATTGGAGACTTCAATGTAATTCTTGGTACTTTATGTTGATGACATCCTCCTAATTGGGAATTCGAAGGATGACATGAAAGTTACCAAGTCTTGGTTATCGAACCAATTTGAGATGAAAGATCTTGGTGATGCGTCCTACATTCTCAGGGATAAAGATCTACAGAGATAGATCTAGGAGATTGATAGGACTATCACAATCGATGTACATAGACAAAGAGTTGAAATGGTTCAGCATGGAGGATCCGAAGAATAAGATTCTTCCTATGAGTGTAGGAACATATCTTTTAAAGAAGATGTGTCCTAAGACAAACTTTGAGAAGGATAGAATGGCTCGTATACCTTATGCCTCAGCAATAGGTAGCATAATGTATGTGATGCTATGTACTCAAACGAATGTGGCTTATACTCTTAGCATAACAAGCCGTTTGCAATCTGACCCTCGAGATGGTCATTGGACTACTGTGAAGAACATCCTAAAGTACTTACGAAAAACTAAGGATTTTTTTTAGTATACGGAGGATAGAAAGATCTAATCGTCGAAGGATACTGCGATGCAAGCTTTGCATCTGACTTAGATGATTTTAAGTCAATGTCAAGATACATTTTCTGCCTTAATAGCGGTGCAGTGAGTTGGAAAAGTTCCAAGCAGACGACCACTGTAGATTCGACCACTGAGGCTGAATACGTAGCTGTAAATGATACAACTAAGGAAAATGTTTGGATTAGAAACTTCATTCAAGAATTGAATGTCGTTCCTAGCATGAAAGACCCCATTAAGGTGTTTTGTGACAACACTGGGGTGGTTGCTCAAGCAAGAGAACCAAGATCTCACCAACGGACCAAGTACATTATGAGGAAGTATCACCTAATTCGTGATATCATCAAACGAGGTGATGTGCAAATAGAGAGGGTCACATCAGCAGAGAGCGTGGTAGATCCACTTAATAAACCCCTTAGTCGAGAAGCATTCGAAGGTCATCTTGTGAAGATGGGACTTAGATTAGCTCATGAGTGGCTTTGACGGGCAAGTGGGAGATTGTTAGGAATAGTGCCCTGAAAGCCGATGTAATAGTCAGCTTAGTACTTTTCCTTTTGTAAATCACAGACAATCTTTAAATAATAAACAAACCAATGCTACACTTCTTTATATGCTCTTATTTGATTGTATGTTTAATTTCTGTGTATGTATAAGAACTCCCCTAATCAATGTGACTTATAGGACTCAACCATTTAGGTGAAGTGGTTCATCAGACGAGCTTTAAATCACTTAAGTCATGATTAGAAACCACTCCAAACTGATGAGTCCAAACGACAGTGGGAGTGTTGATATGACTCATTTGAGGCTTACTCATCTGATCACACTCTTAAGAAGGACCACCTTGTTTCATGGAGTGCAAAGTGTATTGATTGATACGTGCGTGATACATGGGGGTGCTTACTTATTCTAAGTAGGTACACTGAGGTGTCCCGTGGGATAAGATTCCTTAGACTTGATGTGATTAAGTAGTCCTTAGACTTGAGATTCCATCGGTACTTTGTGGGCTAACTTTGCAGTCTTACGTGTTGACTTTAAAGGGTGTCTCCTGTGACAACTGATTCAAAGCTTATGCTGGGCATGCGTAAGTGGCACATGGAAGCATATGAGAATTGATAAAGGATCTACACTTGTGTAACCAAGTTGATATCTTATTATGTAAGTCATTCATATGCCATAATGGAGTCTTTGGCCAAGGCAGTGGATTGAGATCAAGAAATGGGTTTCTTGGATCGACATCAAAATGGATATGAAATGTACGTAACTTTAAGATCGAGATTATTAGGGTTCTAATTATTCTCTTGCCCTAGATCTTGATTGAGAGATGGGATGTAGGAGGACTTTACCTCACATGTGTCAATGTCTTAAAGGTTCTTTCGAATTGAGATATTCTTATTCAGCTAGATGGCACACACCTGTTGCTAGATTATGGTAGTGTGATCTGTGTAACAGCCCTAACCTGGGCCGAGTTGGAAAAGGTAAAGTAAAGGGGTTATTCAAGAAGCACTTATAATCTCGGTCCTTATTTATTCTCTTCATGCATTACATTTTATGTGACTTATGTGCTTTTATGTGTTACACTTTAATTAAATGATCGTAGATTTAATTATTTCCTCTATTTAACTCGTACCTTGAAACTCTTTTCATAGAATCCTAAAATTCTAGTATTCATTCCCTTCTAGCACCTAAAACCCTTTCATATGCTTCAAAACTCATTTCTACAGTTTTAGGTTGGAAATTACGAAAATACCCCTACAGCTCAACAATATTCCTACATTCCCCGAAACACTTTCACTACCCAATATTGTAACCAAAAGAATCCTCACATTATTTCGAGGATCATGATACTCTCCGTGAACCATAATTCCCATCCTAACTCCCGTAGTATCAAAAACCGGCAAAAACCCTAGCTTATGATTCGATCATCAATAAATCCTTACTCATCTACTTTTTGATATTCAATATTATAACCAAAACGATCCTTAAATTATTTTATGAATTTTCATGTATTTACCAAAAACTCGATTTCACCATAGCATATTTTATAAATATTTTCCTTTTTAAAAATCACCATTTTATTTTAAACAATTAGCTTTTATTCAAAAGTCGAAATTATACTTAAAACGATTCTTGAATTTTTCTCTACATTATAGTGATTTTTCCCAACTCTAAACTTCATCATGGCTTCGTTTATATAATTTCTTATGATTTTCATCATCTTTAATATTCATAGTTTATAAAAGAAAACTCTAAATATTCCACATTTATAATCAAAATGAAGCTTATTTTTCACTTGTTCTTTCATTAATTCACTACTTCAAGGTTTTATCTCTCGACTCTTGAATAAATTTTATATTATTTTACATTTATTTTTATTCAAGATGACATCATTCATGACCACATGATCTTCTAGAAGGATTAATTAAATGAATGTAATTTCTCCACATAACTTAGTTAATTACCTAGCATTTGTTTAACATGTAATTTAACCACATCTCCTAATTAATTACCAAGCATTTGTTGAAATATTAGACAACCACATCTCCCTTAAACTTTCATAAATTGCTCAAAGACCCCTCATGACTACCTATAAATACCCCCCTCAAGCCTCATTTATAACTCACAAAATCAACACACAAAATCACTCTCTTCTCTCCCCAACCTCACGCCATTCCCTCTCTCTCTAAGGTATGTTTTTCTTTTATTGTTTCATGCTTTATATAATGTTCTTAGTATAATAATAATAGTAGCATGTCTAGGATTAATTAAATTATGCTTTAGGAATTTTATTTTATGGAATATGTGCATAATTGTTAGTTAAATACAATGTGTGCACATTATGGAATTTTATTTAATTAAATGCATGAATTATGATATGTTATAATGTGAGTATGTATTTAAATTCTTATGATCTTGTTTGATTAAATTCATGCATAGAATAATTTATTTGGAATTATTTTTCATAAAGAATTTATATATTTTGCTATATTATGCTTCAAATCTTATGTTATGAATATGAATATAATCAAGCATGTGTAGAACATTTTATGAATACTTGAAGATTTGAATAAATTCATGTTTAGGAATTTATTTATGAATCATATTTCATGAAAAGTTTATATATTATGCTCATTTATTCTTTAATCTTATGTTATGACTATGAATTTGATCAAGAATGCCTAGAGCATCTTATGAATATTCAAACATGATGAAGAACATGTTCTTGATGTTCTTGAAATATGTGTGTACCGTGTGCTAGTGTGTGTAAGTGTGTGGTTGATTTTATGTTTAAAAGTATTTAATCCCCTATGTTTAAATAGTAACCGTTTTTCAATAGTAACCTTGACTTTTGACTTTAAATATGAATTTTGACCAATAATATCATGTAGTAATTTCAAGAATTAATATAAAATAAAATTTGGGTTTTTATGAAAGGATTTTTATCTAACGATTTTAAAATCGGGGATTAAATAACGTTTTCAAAATCGGGTTCACTTTTATTAAAAATAAACCTTAACTTGGATTCATGATTTGAATAAGAACTTCTTGGTTAATTCGATTGTATAACTTTGGTATTAGTATGTTTTACAATAATATTTCAATTCTAGATTACCGAATTTCCTGTACTTTACTGTTACTCCTTTGTTACAACATGCCTTAATTGTACGCATTCATGTGTCACATTAGTATAGAAAGAACCTAGTTCTCTAAGTCCATAGTAGTTCAATACTTTCAGGAACTAGGTCTGGACAGTGGAACCCCGAATACTTTACTTGATTTCGTATCGTAGCAGGTGAGGTTAAAATATTTTCAACTGGGATCATGAGTCTACATATGAAATATTTTATTATTTATCCTAATAAGGATTCAGTCTTATTTTCCCTAATTATAGTATTATCCCCTTCCTGGGAAAATATTTGATACAAGGATATCTATTTTCCTATTATATAAAATAAAATCCTTGTTTAAGTATAAGTTACAAACATATCATACTCAAGTCCGTTTTGGAGAGTATTGATATAATGTAACTCTGTTCTGTATTTAAAAATGCAAGATCTGTATCTGTATCTGTATCTGTTGAGCCCGGTGGTACGGTAGAACTAATAGCCGGGTGGCAAGGGCCATCGTCTATTACTATACCTGCCGTAAAAATCTGATCTTAATGTTGGTTTAACTGGAGGTTAGTTATTCCACATTAAGTGAAGGGAAAGGTACGTCCCTCCCTCTGTCTGTATCTGGATCTCGGGGGGTTGCTCCCGACAGATCATGGAGGAAGAAGGCTGGATTGATTCTGTTATTTTGATTTCATTCTGTTTAAGGAGTAAAGGATGGAGAACGCCTACTTGCAGGGCATTAATACTTTATTATCGTACGGTTCATATTTTCAAGAATCTGATACCCAGTCCCCTTATTCCCCCTTTTTCTCAAAATAAATATGAACCAAATATTTGTATTGATTATTATTTTATTGATTTCCGGTATAATACTATTAATCTATTATTTTATTAACTGTTTCAAACTCCAACTTTTATAGTCAAACACTTTTTCAAATATACCTATACGTATATATGTAGTTCCAACTACCCCCTCACTTAGTCACTTTGACTAACCCTCGCACTTTACAACTCATGGTTTCAGGTTTAACGGACGCTTACTAGAAGGTATCTTGAAGCCTAGTGTGTCTTCTCGTTAGCATAATAGTTCAAGGTTCTTTCGAATAAGTTATGCTTCCGAGCTTGTAATTATCTATTTCGGCATGGTCACTACTTTTGATATCTATACTATGCCATTACTGGCTTATTTATTGCATTCCCCTATCATAGTTTTGAAAGTTTTTAAATTATAAAATTTCCGCTGCAGTGTTCTAATACTCTGATATTGTATAGCACTGTCCGTTCACCGGAGTGTTTCTCGGGTGCTAGGTCTCACATCCACTCGGGAGATACTTTGGTGCGGGGTTGTAGTGTATAGGGGCGCTACAATCTGTGGACTGATTAATTAATTAGGAATTAATTAAATTAGGGTCACTACTAATTGAATTAAGAACCTAGAGAGTCACACACAAATGCCCAGTCACGAGGGTTAGGGCTTAAATCGGTTAAACGAGTTGATAGAATCAATGCAAGATTGGTCAAGGGCCACACGTGTGATTCACACATGTAGGACACGTGTCACGTGATTGTGATGATTGAATAATTAATTTGATTAATTATTTAATGGACTTTAATTTAATTATGAATTATTATTAAAGTTCTAATTTGGAGATATTAAGCCTAATAAAATTAATTGTGAATTAATTAATTATTAGCATCAAGTTATTTATTATGAATAAATAATTAATTAAGTAAAATATCTAAAAGAGTTAGATATTGTTTCTTGCTAAGCAAGTTGGTCAAAAGGAGACTTTTGGTCAAAGTAGAGAGTATTTCTCTCCAAGCAAGGAATCAAATAGAAAAAGGGATAAGAATCCTATTCCATTAAGGATTGGGGGTTTGAACCCCTTAGCTATATATACAAGCGGTTCGAACCCCTTGTAAAGTGATACACAATCTCCTTCTCCAAGTTACATCACACAAACCCTAGAGCCTAAACACTAAACATAGAACTAGCATCCTCCTTGTTTAGATCGTGATCGAGGTTATTGTGGACTATTTCTCTAGAGGGCTACTTTCGTGGAGTCTTGAAAGATTCGAAGGAGCTTGGGGACTTGCCGCTTGAAGAGCGTTTGTGGGCAGCTCAAATGTGTTAAGAAAGCACCGATCTAAGTGAGTTTCTTAGAACCCTACGAATTAGGAATAAGAATTGCAAGATTCGATCTTCTTTTGGAAAAAAAAAAATTTAAATTCTGCTGCGTTACTGTTTCGTATTTTCCCAACACCACAATCCTGCACTATCGTACCTCTCAAGTGGATAGAAAACCTAACACCTAAAAGGCACATCGGCGAACGGACAATACATTACAAGATCAGAGTACTAGAAGAAAATATTACAGCAGAAATATGGGCAATTTAAAACTTTCGAAACTTAAATTAGGAGACACAAGGAGCTAGTAAACCAAGTACATGAAATATACAGTAATTAAGTATCGAAAAAGATATTTCATTAGAATATCGAGGGAATTAAACACAAATAAAATAGGTAGTAACATCCCAAGGGAATGGGAATATGTAGGAATTAGAATAATAAGGCCTATTCTTTTTTTGTTTTGCTGACCTTGCTAAGTAAAAACAGAAGGGGACAAATCACTATTTATTACAGACCTCTATTTACCCATTTGATCTAATCCGTACCTCGTTTCCCGATTATCGCTATGAAGGAGGGGGGGCCCAAGCTAGGCGTTCTCCAACCATTACTCCCAAAAATATTTAACCGAGTTGGTGTCTATAGCACCCCCAGGCAGAGGATACCACATCCCCCGCACTAGGATTCAGACTCGGTCATGAAATAGGAAGTCCATGCCCGAATCCGAATCATAGCGAACGGGAGACCAACTTACACACTAGGCTAGGCGGATCTAACTTGACGAACTCAGAGTGCGGAAGCAATTAAAACCAACAGCAATAGATAGCGGAAGCATTTAAAACAAACATGCAAAGCAGGTGACGGGTTCAACTAGCATAAATACCTAGCCCCGAATATCAACATACATAACAGGTGATGGGTTCAACTAGCATAGATACCTAATCCCGAATATCAATTCATAATCTAATATAATAATCAGCATAAGTATCATCAATATCTAATAACATCCAAATACTAGCTTACTAACCCCACACGGGTTTAAGTCTAAGTAGAGCATATAACATAACTTCAAGTGTGAAACATAAATACATAACATAAGTAAAGTATGCGACAAATGCATCCTAACACCAACTAGACTGACAAGTGTGACTCCGAAGACTAACTTCCGCCTAGCTCAAGCGAAAAGATCCTGTAACTAAAAGATAAAATGAGGTGTTAGTCAACTGACTGAGTGAGGGGGCTAACGCACACCGACAATATATATATAAAGAGCACAGCACAGAATAAAAGGATGGACTCATGAACCGAGGATAGGTGTTGTATACCAAAACAGTTCGAAATAACCCAAATAGATATAGATATGAGTTTAGAAACCATTTTCCAGAAAGACTCTATCCCGATTTATAATTCCATAACATAACATAGTCAACTGCTCGGCGAGTACGAGCTTCCAACCTCAACTCCTCATAAAATAGAAATAACATACCAACCTCAACTCCGGGTGATGGTAGGGTTGCGCGACCCTAACCATCGAGAATAAACCGTCTAAAATAGACTCGATCTCATGGGGGTAGCGAACCAACAAGAGTCATCCCCAGCCTTAGCCGGAGGCTCAAGATATCACGCCTCCCCTATCTCCCTGAGTCACGCAATGATATCTCAAATGGAACTAAAGCACATGGTTGGAACCCCGACGGCCCTAACCGTCCGGGGGGACCCATTACCCATAGCTCCTTGGATCCACAACAAGAACAGATCATAACACAACATACGCCAATCTTTCATGGCAATCTCGCTTCAGAATTAGAACACAACTGTGTTTCCAAAATAGCTTACATATGCCTCAAAAACTGGTTTTTATAAATATTCCTACGCTGTGGAATTTAAGCCACGAAGGCTCCCAACCCATGCAGGACGCACGCAAGGTCATACACATATCATATCCAACACATACGTATTTATATTAAGGTATACTCGCATGCAAGGATAGAAATCATTATGTAAAGGCCATAGGTCGCATAACTATACAAAATCCTAAACCTCACCTTGTGCAAGTAGAGTCTGAGAGTGTGAAGGGCGAAACACTCTAAACCTCGGGCCCATCGGTACCACCAAACTCTGTGACAAGACATACCAAAGCCCAAACTTAGACTCTACATGAACTAAGTAAGACGCACGGCGTACAAAGTATGAATGACATGCAAAATGGAATGATGTTTATGAAATTGGTCACAAGGGATAATTCAAATATTCAAGTAATTCATGCAAGTAAGGAAGTATAAAGGTTCATAGATTGTATTCCAAGTCATATCGGAGCATACAAGTCAAGTAGCAACTCAAACAAATCAAATACGTACGAAAGAGCAAGTAAAAAGGGCCACAGACGCATGGGAACGGCCATTCCCATGCACAACATAGCATGGGAACGGTCCTTCCCACGCCAAGGCCAAGCGAGACTGGGAACGGCCATTCCCAGTCCAAACACACATGGGAACGGGTGTTCCCATGTTCGGCCGCCAAAAGCTAAACCCTAGCTCGGAAGGGCCGTTCCGGGCTTAAAGCACAAACGGGAACAGCTGTTCCGGCCATAGATCTGGAACAGAAACTTGACAGTTTCGGGAAGAAGAAGGGGAACACCAAAAATCATCAATCCAACACGAAATCCACCATAAAATATCACAAAATTCAAGTATAAAATCATATAAATCATGCTTAGCATCAAAACATCAATTAATTCAAGTTTAAGAATGTTTTTGCCCAAAATCTCAAACACCCATTTTCATGAATTTCAAGCTTAAACATGAAGATATGAATTCCTGGTCTTCCTACACGAATTTCCAGCAACTAAGACACATAAGGAGCATTTAAATCATCAAGGCTTGCTTAAGGAATTCAAGATCTCATCATTCAAGTTCATACTAACAATTTCATGCTCCAATCCAAGAATAGAAATGAAATACTCATCAAAAGAGATCCAAAGCTTACCTTATCTTGTGAAGGAATGAGGAATCAAAGAATATGAGCTCTTAGAATGATAGATGGTTCAAGTCTTGATCTTCTCTTGAAGTTTCTCCATGATTCTCTTTGAAGCTAACTTGTGTGGTTTGAAATAAAATGAAAAGGGATAAAGCTATTTATGTGGTGGCTAATAGTTTTAGGTCAAGGTTAGGGTTTCCAAGATATAATATGAGGCTAAAGGCTTAAATAGGATTTGGGCTCAAATAAATGACCTTCGGCCCAATAAGTCAAAATTAAAAGGTTTAGGGTCTAAACGGTTTCCGAAAAATATAAAGTAAATTCCGTTGGACCCGAATCATCGAATCAAGTCCAATGGTTGTGGGAATTCGAATTCGAATTCCCGAGCTCATATTGGTCCCGAATGACCCAAACTCACCTAACTCAAGTTAGGCCCAAACACATTAATAGGTCCAAGTCCTATTTAAATCCAACTCTAACAATTAATTTAAATTCACATAAGTTCCGTTCTTAGGTTGTCATACAAGAATTCATATTTTATCATTTTGCATTTTAATCAATTAAATCCCATTTCAATCAAGGTTGGAATTAAACACATAGGAAGGGAATTAAATCACATAAGTGCGTAAGGTAAACTCTCTCTCGTGACGCATACCTGTACGATTTATCGGACGGGGCATCACAATCTCCCCCCCCTTAGGAGAACCTGGTCCCCAGGTTCGCTGCTCGGCTTCAAACAAACCCGGTCACAACTTCTTCATTACCTCATTAATCTCCCAAGTTGGTTCCTCCAATTTCTGTCCTTGCCGCAACCCGATCTTGAACCTCGTCCGGATACTTCACAATCATCAAGTCCGAAGTAAATGGTAATCCTTCTATCGTAAGAACAATCGACTCTTCGGTGTAGAACCAACGTCTCTTCAAGGACGACCTGTTCTTGCTTCTTATAGTCCGTAATCATCGGCGTGCATCGTAACCAAGACACACAGAGAGAATCCCATCTCTCAGCACAAAAGGTGAGAGAACCCCATCTCCCGAACACAGAAAGCGAGAGAACCCCGTCTCTCGGTCACATAAAAGAGAGCCCTGTCTCTCAAGCAGACAATTTAGAGAACCCCGTCTCTCAGCCTAAGTTAGACAGATTCCAGCATCTTCCAACATTCTAGTTCAAGAAATTCCAGCATTTCTCAAACCCCTAAATTCAAGAGAATCCAGCATCTCCCGAATATCTAAGTACAAGAGGATCCAACATCTCTCGTGCACAAAGCTTAGAAAGAATCCAGCATCTTTCTATCGCATAAGTAGAGAAAATCCTGCAACTCTCTATCACATAAATTGAGAGAATGAACATCTCACAAGCACGTAAATAGAGAGAATTAAATCTTTCTCACACATAGAATGATAGATTCTGACATCTCTCTAGCACATAAATACAATTATTTAAAGCACCTGTGCCTACGCACCTCAAAGTGGCACAGTTGAAAATTACAACAATCAACGCATGTCACAATTAGCAAGTATATCACATAATATGTAACACCCCAAACGGAGGATGCCACATCCCCCGCACTGTGACCCAGACCCTGACATGAAATGGAAGTCCATGCCCGAATCCGAATCAGAGCGAATGGGAGACAAACACACACGCTATGCTAGGCGGATCTAACTCGACAAAACTCAGAGCGCGGAAGTAATTCAAACATTCAAAACAAGATAGTGGAAGCATTTAAATCAACAATCAAAACAAGTGACGGGTTCAACTAGTTAGATACCTAGTCCCGAATATCAACAAGCATAACAGGTGACGGGTTCAACTAGCATAAATACCTAGTCTCGAATATCTACATGAACCAAGTAAGACGCACGGCGTCGAAAGTATGAATGACATGCGAAATGGAATGATGTTTATCAAATTGGTCACAAGGGTCAATTCAAATATTCAAGTAAATCATGCAAGTAAGGAAGTATAAAGGTTCAGAGATTGCATTCCAAGTCATATCATGCAAGTAAGGACCGTTCCGGCCATAGATCTGGAACAGAAACTTGACAGTTTCAGGAAGAAGAAGGGGAACACCAAAAATCATCAATCCAACAAGAAAACCACCATAAAATATCACGAAATTCAGGTATAACATCATATAAATCACGTTTAGCATCAAATCATCAATTAATTCAAGTTTAGGAATGTTTTTGCCCAAAATCTCCAACACCAATTTTTATGAATTTCGAACTTAAACATGAAAATATTAATTCCTAGTCTTCCATACACGAATTTCCAGCAACTAAGACACATAAGGTGCATTCAAATCAACAAGGCTTGCTTAAGGAATTCAAGATCTCATCATTCAATTTCATACCAACAATTTCATGCTCCAATCCAAGAATAGAAATGAAATACTCATCAAAAGAGATCCAAAGCTTACCTTGTCTTGTGAAGGAATGAGGAATCAAGGAGTATGAGCTCTTAGAATGAAAGATGGTTCAAGTCTTGATCTTCTCTTGAAGTTTCTCCATGATTCTCTTTGAGGCTAACTTGTGTGGTTTGAAATGAAATGGAAAGGGATAAATATATTTATATGGTGGCTAATAGTTTTAGGTCAAGGTTAGGGTTTCCAAGATATAATATGAGGCTAAAGGCTTTAATACGATTTGGGCTCAAATAAATGACCTTCGGCCCAATATGTCAAAATTAAAAGGTTTAAGGTCTAAACAGTTTCCGAAAAATATAAAGTAAATTCCGTTGGACCCGAATCACCGAATCAAGTCCAATGGTGGTGTCGGAATTCGAATTCGAATTCCCGAGCTCATATTGGTCCCGAATGACCTAAACTCACCTAACTCAAGTTAGGCCCAAACACATTAATAGGTCCAAGTGCTATTTAAATCCAACACCAACAATTAATTTAAATTCATCCAAGTTCTATTCTCAAGTTATCATGCAAGAATTCATATTTTACCATTTTGGGTTTTAGTCACTTAAGTCACATTTTCAATCAAAGTTGGAATTAAACACATAAAAGGGAAACTAAATCACATAGAGTGCCACAACCTACAAGTGCTTAAGGTAAACTCTCTCGTGGCGCATACCTGTACGATCTAGCGGACGGGGCGTCACAACCTACCCCCCTTAGGAGAACCTGTCCTCAGGTTCGCTACTTGAAACAACTCCGGATACATCTTCCTCATCTTTTCTTCAGTCTCCCAAGTCGATTCCTCAGATTTCTGATCTCTCCACAACACTCTGACCAAGGGAATCTGCTAGTTCCTCAACACTTGTACTTTCTGATCCTGAATCTCAACCGGGTGCTTCACAATCATCAAATCGGACTCAAGCTGTACCTCTTCAACCGGTAAAACCGTCTACTCATCGGGGTAGAACTTCCGAAGCTATGAAATGTGGAACACATTGTGAATCCCAGTCAAACTCGGTGTTAGGTCCAACCTATACGCCACCTCTCCAATCCTCTCTAGAATCTCAAACGGTCCAAGATATCGAGGGCTAAGCTTCCCACCTCTACCAATACGAGAAAAGCCCTTCCTAGGAGATGCCTTCAAGAAGACACGATCTCCGACCTCAAACTCGAGGGGCCTTCTCCTCTTATACGCATAACTCTTCTGTCTATCCTGAGCGACTTTCATTCTCTGCTGAATCAACTTAACCTTCTTAACCATCTTCTCAATCTTAAACGAGGCCTTAGCTCTCGTGAGCTTACCCTCCTTAGTCCATCGCCAATCCTCAATATCCCAATATAGTGGCGACCTACACTTCCTCCGATAGAGTGCCTCGTAAGGGGCCATACCAATCGAAGCCTGGTAGCTGTTGTTGTAAGAGAACTCAACCAAGGTCAAGTCCTTATCCCATTTATCCTTAAAATCTAATGCACATGCCCTTAACATATCCTCGAGATACTTAATAAGCCGCTCTGATTGTCCATCAGTCTGAGGATGTGATGCGGTGCTAAAGTTAAGCTTTGTACCCAAGCACCTCTGAAGATCCTGCCAAAAAATAGCTGTAAACCGAGGATCCCAATCTGACAAGATGCTAGCCGGAACTCCATGTAGTCTCACTATCTCATTACAATACAATTCAGCCAACTTAGGTACCTTACCCGTCATCCGAACCTTAAGGAAATGGGCAGACTTAGTCAAACGGTCTATCACTAACCAAATCCCGTTGAATCCTCTCCTAGACCTAGACAGGCCGGACACAAAGTCCATAGTCACCTGCTCCCACTTCCACTCCGGTATCGGAAGTGGTTGGAGAGTACTTCCCGGTTTCTGATGTTCTGCCTTAACCATCTGGCATGTCAGAAATCGGTTCACAAAAAATGCGACATCCCTCTTCATACCACTCCACCAATACAACTCTTTCAAGTCCCGGTACATCTTCGTACCTCCTGGGTGAATGGAATAACCGGAGCGGTGCGCCACCTCAAGTATTGTTGGGAATGGTGCCCTGAAAATTTAATTTATTGAATTAATTAAACTGAATTTACATCGAGTAGTGAGTATTTCACATATTAATAATTAATGACGTGTGGTGGTATTCTCATATGAAATGTGTTTCATAGGAAAATAATTTGAATACCGAAATCACGTGTTATTAAAGTTCTAATCGGTAAGATAAGAATATGTTCTTATCAAGACTATAACGTGGTTATATAAGATGATTAGTCTTTCGTCATAGGGAATGGTGATTCCAATTATAACACGTTGATGATTTTTAATAGGATTGGAAACATCGAACTGGACCACTGAGATTATTCATTTTATACTGCTATCTAAAATGAATAAAATCTCAGGAAGCATTGTACTCTTAATCCTGATAATGTTTCGGCTTTAGGCATGTAGTGTTAGTCACTGTAACATACTCGAAGTAAGGTCTCGGTAACGGGTGACCAAAATACTTTGTATGTTCGGTGATTACATGAAATGCGCTAAAGAGTTATATTGATCGAGGAATTTGTGGCCTTGCTGGAAGGTAAGAGATATCCTTGAAATAGATTTGTAAAAGTTCGAATTAAGACTTTGGCCAAAGCACTTCGCGTGATACGTCACCGAAGTTGTATGTTGAATGTGTTTCACATACAGAGAATTTGAACTTAAGACGAATCAATAAATTTCAAATTGGAGATGAAAAATAAATGATAGTAGTTGCAATTTATTTTTCATGGATATCTAGATGGAGGAGTGAAATGCGAAATTATTCTAGATCGAGAAATTCGTGAATAATTTAATTAATTTTAGAGTGTAACAATATTTATTTAGTGGAATTAAATATTGTTAAACGGTAATTAATTATTGTCATGAGATGATAATATATTATTCCGTTTGGAGCTAAAATTGATTAGTCCTACAGGTCCCCCTGCAAACCCCAATTAAAAACCCGAAGAGAAAATATTAAAAGGAGAAAGAGAAATGATTTTTCAAAGTGTTTGAAAATAGCCAAGGGATTTATTTTAAGAAAATAAATCAAGTTCCAAAGGGTTGGAAATTCCCGGAATTTTATTTTGGAGAAAATAAAATTTTAAATTTTTTTTGAGAAAAAAAGAATTGGCTGACGTGGCAGTCCGCGTGGCATGCCACGTCAGCAGATGGGTCCCAGGTGGCGCTGACTGGGCACCGTGTACGGCCCAGATGCGATCGCGCCACGTCAGCGCCCATGTACGGCCCAGATGCGATCGGGCCGGGTCAGTCAACGGGTTGGCCAACCGGGTTAAAGGGTCGGTTCGCCGGATAGTGTCAGACCGGGTCCGGGACACGTGTCCAAATCTGGGCACTCGGCGCGTGTGGAACTCGCGCCAGAGCCTAGCCACTTGCAGCCGCGCGTGGTGGTGCTTGAGGCCACGCGCACGCGCCTTGTTCACGGCTAAAAATGCTGCCACGTAATGTCATTGGATTGGCAGGTTTGTACACGATTTTTACGCGGCAGTGCATAATGACCCTTTTGGCCTTTCCTTTATGCTCAAAAGGATCGAAATACCCTCCCAATTTTCCCTATAAATAGGCTGACTTGCTACCCATTTTGATGATCAATGTTTTGGCAGCAACTTTTGGGTGCTGCGATGCTTCTCTTTTTTTAATCTTTTTAAGTAAGGATTAATTTATTATATAATTAGGTGGTTATATAATTAATATATAAACCACTTAATTATTAGAAAATTAGGGAATTTTCTAGTTTTAGAAAAATGAGTTTTTTCTAGAAAATATTTTCTCGAGTATTTAGGGAAATACTCGCGGAGCCCACACTCCGAGGGTCGAATCGGGGATATTGTGGGGAAGCTCTGCCGGTCTCATGAAAAGGCAAAGAGCTGGAAAAATACCGTTAGATAGCCATATTTGCAGTATGGTAATATTTTACAGTTGTATTATTTTAAGCATGATAAATTATATGCTCTTAAATGTTAATTGCATATTAGATATTTATCTGCTTAAGTGATTTAAAATTTATTATCAATTGCATGTATATACTTGAGCAGATCCGGCTAGTCTTCCGCTTTTATTAAAATGTTTTCGAAATATTTTAATACTTGTATTATAATAAAAATTTTAAAATGTGGTCCCGGACCGCTACTGTTCTGGGCCCGCCTCCCAGCAACTGGCATCAAAGCCGTGCTCTAGATATATACATGCATTGATATGATGCATGCGATGCATCATTTTAAATCTGCTACTGTGCACGTAAATTCTGTCAAAGAAGGCTGGTTTTTAAGTGGGACCGTTTGTGACCCCTCCAGTGTTTCCTGGGAATTTACGTGGAATGGTAATTTTCTGGGAATCGATTTCAATAATCTTCCTGGTTAATTGCCGAATCAGTAAACATGATTTAAATTATGAGATAATTTATTTATAACATGTTTACATTATGCCATTTATTTTAAGCATGATAATTATGTGATAATTATATGAAAGCATGCTTAACTGTTTTAATTTATGGCATGATCATAATAATATGAGATATTATGTTATTTTCAATTATGCATATTTTATTTAATGTGATTAAATGATATTGTTTAATAGAGATTTGTAACACCCCCAGAGCGAAGGGCGCCACATCCCCCGCACTAAGGTTCAACACGAGTAACGAAATGGAAGTTCGCACCCGTATCAAACCATAGCGAACGGGAGACACACAAAACTCACACCCTCGCTAGGCGGCCTAGACCCTCACGAACTGCGAGAATTAAAATCAGAGTAGCGGAAGCAAATCATATACCAAACATGTTTCCCAAGATCATCATATATACATATCCAAATGGGGAAGGGTCAAGTATTCCAAGTTAGCTTACAAACAAATGTACAATGCCATCGTGGCCAAAATAACATAAGTGTAATCATAGATACGTAAACCAAAATACAACAGTAAGAGTAAAAGTATTCCACTACGAATGCATGAAGACTCAAGCTAAACCACAAGTAAACTCCAAAAGACACTTGCCGCCTAGCTTGACTCGGAAGAACCTGCAAACTCAAAAGAAAGGAAAAAGGGGAAAACAACAACGAGGGTTAGTCCTAGCGACTAGTGAGGGGGCTAACTCACGCACCCGATATATATATAGAGCAAAGCATTTACCAAAACTGAAGGACCCTTGAACCGAGAGTGGGTTTTGCAAGCCAAATTAATTCCCGTGATATATATATATATATATATACATAAAGTAAAAGAAGTCAAAAGGAGAAATACCGAATTTTAATTAATTAAGAATCCACTCTCGTTTCACGGATCATACAAAGCTAAACCAACTCGGCGAGTACGAGTCTCACACTAAACTCCCAACTTCCATATACAAAGATCAAAGCAAAACAAAACAAATCAGAATCCATCCCCAACACCGGTTGATAGAAGGGTTGATCGGCCCTAACTATCCACACAAAGAAACGAGACAAGGTTTAATTACTACCTTGAAACCTTCGGCGGTTGCCTCCGCCGGCTCAAGAGAAACACCCTTCCGTAACCTCTCAAGGTTGGGCGAGACTCTCAAATGGAGGTGTTGATGGAAGAGCTCGGCGACCCCTCGGCCGTCCCGAGATTACCATACCACACTCCGGGGCCCAAACATATCACGAAAGTCACACAAACATACCTCAAAGCTTATCTTTCAAAGCCATATCTCGCGTACACACACACACTTGCTCAAAACTAAACCTTTAAAAACGAAAGCAAAATAGCTTATATACTTATACAAACATTTTCAAACGTTTATGACAAATGGGATAAACCCCGCAACATAAGTATCATACACTTATTTACCATATATTATACATAACCACATGCGAGGCTTCAAATCAAGTAGGGTTATAGGTCGAATAACTAAAATAACAAAACCTCACCTTGTCGACGAACGAAGTGGAGTCAAAAAGAAGAAACCGGACACCTACGGAGCAAGCTCGTCCTCTACAGGAAGATCCTCTGAACAAGACAAACAACAAGGAGCACTCTTAGACTCAATATGAACCATATTGACGCTCGGTACATGCGTAGATATGCTTATGATGCCAATGATATGAAATGAATCCACATTAAGGCCAATTACAGGCCAATAATTCATATAAAAGTATATATATATATCAAAAACGAGGGGACAAAACAAAGCTCAAACTCATAACATAAAGCTTAACATGTCATAATACAAGTTACTTATGCATACACATCACAAACGGGGCAAGAAAGACCAACAAGAACCAACGGAACGAAAAGCAAAACCTAAACAAAGACGAACGAAAAACTGAAGCTACTAGGGGACACGCCCGTGCCCCCCCGGAAGGGTAAGCTGAGACACCCCCGTGTCTCGGTACAGAAAACGAACAACAAAATACAGGAGGTGACACGCCCGTGTCACCAAGAAAGGCCAAACCGTGACACCCCCGTGTCACGGTACAGAAAACGGAAAACGAAAGGTGACACGCCCGTGTCACCAACGAAAGGCAAACCGTGACACCCCCGTGTCACGGTACAGAAAACGAAAACGGGCGAACAGCAACTCAGCAAACCCAAACTCAAAACCAAACACCCCAAACTCCAACTACCAAGCAAGGAAAAGCAATAAATGCTAGAAAACAAGTCCTAAGAGCACACTAACAACAACAAAACTCAAGAAAACAAAAAGGAGCAAGAATCAATCAAATTCTCCAAACATATACTATTCACATGCTTGTTCAATCTCATGATTCAACCATGGAGAAGAGCTAAAAATCACATAAAAGAGAGAAGGAGTAGTGAAGATGACAACCATGGACTTACCTTTCAAATTGGAGAAGCTTGGGTGAAGATTTGAGCTCAAAAATCAAGAAAATGGATAAAGAGTTTCTTCTTCCTCCTTGCTTAGCTTGGCTGATCGGTTTTGGGAGAGAGAGAGGGGGAATGGATCGATTTTCAGCACAAAAAGGGGTAAGAGAGAGCTTAACTCAAGGATAAAATGTCAAGGTTAAGGTTTGGTTAAGGTTAAGAGGGTCCCACAAAGCTAGGTTAGGTCAAAACATGTCTCTCAAGCATAAGGGCTCGTTACGGGTGAAATACGGAGATCTTAACGAGCTTAGAAAAATGTGAGGTTTGTCCCATTAAACCCGAATCGTCGAAACGAGTTCAATGGAGGTGACGGAATTCGAATCCGAATCCCCGAGCTCAAGATACGCGTCTCGGAACCCAAGGTGCGCTAAGTGCTCTTTAGCCTCCTTTAGGTCCCGTCTCCAAAACGAACTCAAAAGGCAACCAAAACAATTACCAAAACAAATAACGAGCACATAAACGAGTCCATAAAGCATATAATTAACAAATATCACGAATTCACAAAATTAGAATTAAATACGAACCCGGAACGAATAAAATACCAAATAAGAAAAGTTAAACATTCAAGGGTAACCAAATTCATATTTAAAGTAAATGGGTTCAAATAACTTCAATTAATCCACGTTAGAAATTAAATAGCGCACATTATAGATTACCTGAAAAGTCTGATCAGTCGGGATGTTACAAACCTCCCTCCTTCAAAAGGACCTGTCCTCAGGTCCGAGGCGAGGTCTTGAAAAGATCCGGATAGAACTGTTTCATCTTATCCTCAGTCTCCCAAGTGGCTTCTTCGGATTCCTGATCGCGCCACAAGACTTTCACAAGAGGGATCTGTCTATTCCTCAACTCTTGCATCTTCCGATCCAACACCTGAACTGGATATCTCTTAATGGTCAAGTCCGGTTCCAACTGAACTTTCTCGACTGGAAGAATAGAAGACTCATCGGGATAATGTTTCCGAAGCTGCGAAACATGAAATACATTATGAATCCCGGTTAAGCTCGGCGGTAAATCAAGTCTGTAAGCCACTTCCCCAACTCGATCAAGGATCTCAAAGGGGCCTAAGTAGCGTGGGTTAAGCTTCCCGCCTTTACCAATCCGAGCATACCCTTTTCTAGGAGATGCCTTTAAAAAGACCTTATCTCCTTTCTCAAACTCTAAGGGTCGTCTTCTCCTATCTGCATAACTCTTCTGCCGGTCTTGAGCCACTTTCAACCTCTGTCTAATCACTTTCACCCGCTCGATGGTATCCTGAATCTCCTTAGGTTTCTTAGCCCTTTCGAGCTTTCCATCTTTAGTCCATCTCCACTCATCAATATCCCAAAAGAGAGGGGATCGGCACTTTCTTCCATACAAAGCCTCATACGGTGCCATGCCAATAGAAGACTGAAAGCTGTTGTTGTAGGCATACTCAATTAAATCCAACTGTTCATCCCACGAATTCGGATAATCCAAGGCACAAGCACGAAGTATGTCCTCGAGATACCTTATTAGCCTTTCTGACTGGCCATCCGTCTGTGGGTGAAATGCAGTACTGAAGTGGAGCTTCGTCCCCAAACACTTCTGTAATTCCTGCCAAAAACTGGATGTGAATCGAGGATCTCTATCTGAAACAATGCTGACCGGGCAACCATGAAGTCTAACAATCTCCTTCCGATATAACCGGGCCAACTTAGGAACCTTATCGGACATCTTCACCTTAAGAAAGTGTGCGGACTTTGTCAACCGATCAATAACCACCCAAATTCCATCGGAACCTCCTTTGGTCCTTGGCAAGCCGGACACGAAGTCCATCGTCACTTGCTCCCACTTCCACTCGGGTATTGGAAGTGGTTGGAGAGTTCCTCCCGGTTTCTGGTGTTCTGCTTTCACCACTTGGCATGTTTGACATCTCCTAACATAGTTAGCGACGTCTCTCTTCATACCGTTCCACCAATATGAAGTCCTTAAATCCTTGTACATTTTGGTGGTACCGGGATGTACTGCATATGCGGACTTGTGAGCCTCATCAAGTACCAACTGCTTAAATCCTTCAGGGACACAAACCCGAGCCTTAAATCGAAATAATCCCGAATCATCAAATCCAAACTTGGTTTCAGGATCAATCCTTGACTTCGTTATCAATTTCTGAATCTCCGGATCCACAGATTGAGCTTCTATCAATCTCTGCTTCAAAACCGGTTGAACCGAAATATTAGCCAATCGAGCCTCTGAAACCAGAACCACTGAACCCTGTCTACTAGAACCTGCTTCCAAACCTGAAACATTCACTTTCCTACTCAAAGCGTCCGCCACCACATTGGCTTTACCCGGATGGTACAGAATCTTACAATCATAGTCCTCGAGTAGTTCCATCCACCTTCTCTGTCTCACGTTCAAATCCTTCTGGGTAAACAGATACTTAAGACTCTGGTGGTCGGTGAACACTTCAAAAGTGACTCCATAAAGATAATGTCGCCATTTCATCAAAGCAAACACTACCGCTGCAAGTTCCAAATCATGAGTGGGATAGTTCTTTTCATGATCCTTTAATTTCCTGGAGGCGTAGGCTACAACCTTACCATTCTGCATTAACACACAACCGAGACCTTCCTTCGAAGCATCGGTATAAACTGAGTAGCCTTCCGAACCCTCGGGTAGGGTTAAAATCGGTGCAGTAGTTAATCTCTCCTTAAGAGTTTGAAAACTCTTCTCACACGCCTCATCCCACTCAAACTTCACCTCTTTCTTGGTTAACCGGGTCAACGGGGAGGCAATCTTCGAGAAATCTTTCACAAAGCGCCTATAGTACCCTGCCAACCCGAGAAAACTTCTAACTTCCAAGGCATTCTTCGGTGGTTTCCAAAGCATCACCGTTTCGATCTTCGCCGGATCCACTTCTATACCATTCCCTGAAATGAAGTGACCCAAAAAGGAAACTCGATCCAACCAGAACTCGCACTTACTGAACTTGGCGAACAGTCCATGCTCCCGAAGTGTAGACAAGACAATGCTCAAATGCCGCGCGTGCTCTTCTTCGGACCTCGAATACACCAGAATATCATCTATAAAGATGACCACGAATTTATCGAGGTAAGGCCGGAATATTCGGTGCATCATATCCATAAACGCGGCTGGGGCATTGGTAAGACCAAAAGGCATGACCACAAACTCAAAATGCCCATATCTTGTATTGAAACCCGTCTTCGGTATATCTCCCTCCCGGATACGCAACTGGTAATACCCTTGCCTTAAATCCAACTTGGAATAAACACTCGAGCCTTGCAGGAGATCGAATAACTCTTCAATGTGAGGAAGTGGGTATTTGTTCTTAACCGTTAACCGGTTCAGCTCACGGTAGTCAATACACATTCGCAAAGTCCCGTCTTTCTTCTTTACAAACAGGACCGGAGCACCCCACGGAGAAGTGCTCGGGCGAATGTAACCACACTCTAAGAGCTCATCCAATTGCGTCTTCAACTCCTTCAACTCGGCTGGAGCCATCCTATAAGGAGATTTCGCATACGGTTCTGCTCCGGGATAGAGATCTATTACAAACTCGACGTCCCGATCTGGAGGTAAAGATCCCAAATTCTCTGGAAACACATCGGGGAATTCCTTCACGATCTCCGTCTCTTCGAGCTTGGCCTGATCCTTTGGCTTATTCAGAAGATAGGCCACATAGCCCGTCGCACCGTCCCGGAACAATCTACTTGCTTCCATGAAGGAAATAAACGGGCAGGTCTTCAACCTCTGACCCGCAAAGACCGTAGAACCCAAAGTCACCCTCTTAGCAAAACAATCCATCATGGCTCGGTAACGGTACAACCAGTCCATTCCCAGAATCACCCCATACTTCCTGATAGGCATCTTGATCAGATCTGCCGGATACTCTTGATCTTCCACAACCACCGGACAACCACGGTAAACACAATTCGTAGACAAAGTAGCACCAAGGGGAGAAGAAACAACAAAGGAATCATCTAGACAAGCAACAGGCAATGAAAGAGTAGCAACAAGCCGGGAAGCAATAAATGAATGCGTTGCCCCCGGATCAAACAATGCATGCAATGGAATGCCATGAATGTGGATGGTACCTTCAACAACGGCGTTGGCATCCACTTCCACATCCTCTTCCTCGCCCTCCAAAGCATAAGCTCTCGCCTGGATTGGTGCTCTCGGAGGCTTCACATTCAACGGCTGAGGAGCTCGAGGCTGAGGTGTTCTCATCTGAGGACAAGTGCCAATCAAATGACCGGGCTCCCCACACTTATAACATCTTCTCAATTTCTTCCGGCAATTCTCCTCGGTGTGATTGGGACCCTTGCAAAAGCCACACTGAATCGGGGCAGGTAAAGCTGGTACTGCAGGTACTGAAGGTCGAGCTTTCTTGACTGAAGTGGTAGAACCTTGGGGTTTGAAAACCGGAGGCCCACCAGAGAATGCAGGCCTCTTCCCCAAATTTGAGCTCGAACCTTGGCCCGAAGAGTAAGTCGGCCTCAATCTTGTATTGTTAGCTTCCACTTTGATCGCTTTTCTCGTAGCCTTCTCCCACGTATCCACAGTAGCCGCCTTAAGAGCACTCTGAATATCATACCTCAAACCATGAATAAAGCTCCGTGCCTTCTGGGTGTCATCATTGGTGATATGCGGGGCATACGGTGCAAGTCTCTCAAATTCCATGATATACTCTTCAACCGAGCGGTTCCCTTGTTTCAATTCTGTAAATTGTTGTAGTCTCCTCTCGCGAGCACTTGGAGGAACATACTTGTAACGAAATTCTCTCACGAAGCTTTCCCAATCAAACTCTTCTCCACTCCTTTCCAATCGGGCTCTTGTAGCTTTGAGCCAATTGGATGCGGGACCTTGAACAAACCGGGCCGTGCAAACAGCTTTCTCATGCGAAGGAGCGGGGCAAATTTCCCAAATTCCCGCAACTTCTGACAACCACTCCTCGGCTTGGATGTCATCTCCTCCATACCACTTAGGTGGATTGTTGTTTCTGAACTCCTTAAAGGCCGGAGTTACTTGCCCACCTTGTCCTTCCCAATGTGGATTATCTCTTTGATTCTGTTGAAGCTGGTTCAAAAGAGCCTGCACAATATTCTCAGCATTCATCGGAGGAGGTGGAGGTGCTTGTGGAGGGGGTTGATTAAGATCAGGAGTCTGTTCCCTATCGGCTCTCCTTCTTGGAGGCATCCTGAAAATCCACAAATCAAGAAGATATCGATGCATGGGGTTTAGTTCATGATCATGAAGTCAATTATCACAAATTTAAGCAAATAGGTCACGTAGAGATGTGGATGAATGCAAATAGTCACATACTCCTATACCGAACGACCTAGACAGACTCAACACGACTCCAGAGCTCTGATTTTGCAACCGAGAGCTCTGATACCACGCCAGGATGTAACACCCCCAGAGCGAAGGGCGCCACATCCCCCGCACTAAGGTTCAACACGAGTAACGAAATGGAAGTTCGCACCCGTATCAAACCATAGCGAACGGGAGACACACAAAACTCACACCCTCGCTAGGCGGCCTAGACCCTCACGAACTGCGAGAATTAAAATCAGAGTAGCGGAAGCAAATCATATACCAAACATGTTTCCCAAGATCATCATATATACATATCCAAATGGGGAAGGGTCAAGTATTCCAAGTTAGCTTACAAACAAATGTACAATGCCATCGTGGCCAAAATAACATAAGTGTAATCATAGATACGTAAACCAAAATACAACAGTAAGAGTAAAAGTATTCCACTACGAATGCATGAAGACTCAAGCTAAACCACAAGTAAACTCCAAAAGACACTTGCCGCCTAGCTTGACTCGGAAGAACCTGCAAACTCAAAAGAAAGGAAAAAGGGGAAAACAACAACGAGGGTTAGTCCTAGCGACTAGTGAGGGGGCTAACTCACGCACCCGATATATATATAGAGCAAAGCATTTACCAAAACTGAAGGACCCTTGAACCGAGAGTGGGTTTTGCAAGCCAAATTAATTCCCGTGATATATATATATATATATATACATAAAGTAAAAGAAGTCAAAAGGAGAAATACCGAATTTTAATTAATTAAGAATCCACTCTCGTTTCACGGATCATACAAAGCTAAACCAACTCGGCGAGTACGAGTCTCACACTAAACTCCCAACTTCCATATACAAAGATCAAAGCAAAACAAAACAAATCAGAATCCATCCCCAACACCGGTTGATAGAAGGGTTGATCGGCCCTAACTATCCACACAAAGAAACGAGACAAGGTTTAATTACTACCTTGAAACCTTCGGCGGTTGCCTCCGCCGGCTCAAGAGAAACACCCTTCCGTAACCTCTCAAGGTTGGGCGAGACTCTCAAATGGAGGTGTTGATGGAAGAGCTCGGCGACCCCTCGGCCGTCCCGAGATTACCATACCACACTCCGGGGCCCAAACATATCACGAAAGTCACACAAACATACCTCAAAGCTTATCTTTCAAAGCCATATCTCGCGTACACACACACACTTGCTCAAAACTAAACCTTTAAAAACGAAAGCAAAATAGCTTATATACTTATACAAACATTTTCAAACGTTTATGACAAATGGGATAAACCCCGCAACATAAGTATCATACACTTATTTACCATATATTATACATAACCACATGCGAGGCTTCAAATCAAGTAGGGTTATAGGTCGAATAACTAAAATAACAAAACCTCACCTTGTCGACGAACGAAGTGGAGTCAAAAAGAAGAAACCGGACACCTACGGAGCAAGCTCGTCCTCTACAGGAAGATCCTCTGAACAAGACAAACAACAAGGAGCACTCTTAGACTCAATATGAACCATATTGACGCTCGGTACATGCGTAGATATGCTTATGATGCCAATGATATGAAATGAATCCACATTAAGGCCAATTACAGGCCAATAATTCATATAAAAGTATATATATATATCAAAAACGAGGGGACAAAACAAAGCTCAAACTCATAACATAAAGCTTAACATGTCATAATACAAGTTACTTATGCATACACATCACAAACGGGGCAAGAAAGACCAACAAGAACCAACGGAACGAAAAGCAAAACCTAAACAAAGACGAACGAAAAACTGAAGCTACTAGGGGACACGCCCGTGCCCCCCCGGAAGGGTAAGCTGAGACACCCCCGTGTCTCGGTACAGAAAACGAACAACAAAATCCCGGAGGTGACACGCCCGTGTCACCAAGAAAGGCCAAACCGTGACACCCCCGTGTCACGGTACAGAAAACCGAAAACGAAAGGTGACACGCCCGTGTCACCAACGAAAGGCAAACCGTGACACCCCCGTGTCACGGTACAGAAAACGAAAACGGGCGAACAGCAACTCAGCAAACCCAAACTCAAAACCAAACACCCCAAACTCCAACTACCAAGCAAGGAAAAGCAATAAATGCTAGAAAACAAGTCCTAAGAGCACACTAACAACAACAAAACTCAAGAAAACAAAAAGGAGCAAGAATCAATCAAATTCTCCAAACATATACTATTCACATGCTTGTTCAATCTCATGATTCAACCATGGAGAAGAGCTAAAAATCACATAAAAGAGAGAAGGAGTAGTGAAGATGACAACCATGGACTTACCTTTCAAATTGGAGAAGCTTGGGTGAAGATTTGAGCTCAAAAATCAAGAAAATGGATAAAGAGTTTCTTCTTCCTCCTTGCTTAGCTTGGCTGATCGGTTTTGGGAGAGAGAGAGGGGGAATGGATCGATTTTCAGCACAAAAAGGGGTAAGAGAGAGCTTAACTCAAGGATAAAATGTCAAGGTTAAGGTTTGGTTAAGGTTAAGAGGGTCCCACAAAGCTAGGTTAGGTCAAAACATGTCTCTCAAGCATAAGGGCTCGTTACGGGTGAAATACGGAGGTCTTAACGAGCTTAGAAAAATGTGAGGTTTGTCCCATTAAACCCGAATCGTCGAAACGAGTTCAATGGAGGTGACGGAATTCGAATCCGAATCCCCGAGCTCAAGATACGCGTCTCGGAACCCAAGGTGCGCTAAGTGCTCTTTAGCCTCCTTTAGGTCCCGTCTCCAAAACGAACTCAAAAGGCAACCAAAACAATTACCAAAACAAATAACGAGCACATAAACGAGTCCATAAAGCATATAATTAACAAATATCACGAATTCACAAAATTAGAATTAAATACGAACCCGGAACGAATAAAATACCAAATAAGAAAAGTTAAACATTCAAGGGTAACCAAATTCATATTTAAAGTAAATGGGTTCAAATAACTTCAATTAATCCACGTTAGAAATTAAATAGCGCACATTATAGATTACCTGAAAAGTCTGATCAGTCGGGATGTTACAAGATTAGACGAGATGGATAATTAAACTAATATTTTTCAGCCTAATTAATAAATTGTTATTAAAGCCTTAAAATATCATTAGGATTATAAATGTGATTTAGTAATCCTAGTGGGAGGGTATTAATTAGATTAATTACTTCCAACAATAAGACGCCAAGAGTGATTATTAAATAATTAAAAGATAATCCAAACATTTTTAAAAATTCAAGTGGGAGCGAGATGAAAAGAGTTAGATTCTCACGGCCTCCATTACCCGTCTATAGTATAGTAGATACGTACTACCCCCCTCGGCGGGTATGTATTCACGGTATACAAGATTAGACTTCTACGGATAGAATGAAATACGGGAAAGTCAGCTCGACCACGCCTCCGTGGAGTGTCTTGACCTACACGTACGGACTTCTAGGTAATGGTGCACACTTGACAATGTAATGTATTAACCTCCCCTCAGAGCTCTGTTACATTTACTTAGAGGCCAAGGGTTGACGTGGTGGATTGACATTGTTTGGTAAGAGTTACCTAGACGACATGTTAATTAAGAATAGTTCTTGCTTTTCTAAGCAGTTTTCGACCTCGCCTCCGGGGAGTCAACTGCAGTTAGTTAAGTCACCATTGCGTGAATCAAAATGCTACGTGAATTTCGTTTATTGGTTAGACGCAAAAGAAAGTGAAATACATAATCATAACTTGCATAATTTTATTTATTTAATTCAGTTTTATAATTACGATCTCTCTTAGCCCACTCCAAACTATTTGTCTATAAGGAAATAGGCTAGTAAGGGTTCAACTATGCTAATTAGGAAATGAATCTTGACATCGTGTTGAGACACGAAAGTTTACGTACTCACTGAACCTTATCCGAAAATTTCGAAAACTACAACCAGTCAGGATTAGAAAGACGCTTACTCTAAATGGATCAAGTGTGATGATCTGGCTAGTCTTATATCCTGACATCTGTCTTAAAAGTTCTTGAGCATCAGATGCATGAGATGTCCACTGATAAGAACATGTTTTGAAGACAGAATCGTACAAAGGTACGAGCCAATAAGAAGGTTGTTAGTTATAAAGATGTTTGAAGGATCACCGATTCAGAATCATATTCTGATATGATAACTAATCTGAACGAGATTGAAAGCCTCTGTGCTTAAAGAAACAATCTTATCAGATAGGAAGTAATCCTAGACTCTCTGCCTAAGTTATTTGAACTTTCAAGGTTATTTTAAATAAATTTTTTTTAAAACCAATGAACGACCTCAATATGGCAGAAAGGGTGATATAGACTAAGGGAAAAGTTCTCTGAAATCAGACATCAATATCTACGGCCTCAAAAGCCAGTAAGTGGAAGAAAGAAAAAGGAAAAGTTCCTAATCTAAGGTTCAGAAATAGAAAGTCAAATCCGACAATGGAAAAGTGTTTCTATTTCGGTGGCAAAAGGGTATTGGAAAGGAAATTGTCCAAAATACTTAGTCTGTCTATTTGCTACGCCGTTTAGATAAGATATGAAGATATCTTACTCGTTGAAAGTATGTTTAGTTGGAAATTCGCCAGAATCCTGGTATGTGGATTCGAGCTCAACCAATCATATTTGCAAGTCGTTGCGAAGATTCAAACTAACCAGAAAGTTTGAAAAACGGTTAACATACAACTACTGCTCGGGGATAATACAAGTGTAATTGTATTAGCAGTAAGGACTATAAAGTCGTATTTTGGCAATAGGGTTTTAATATTATACGTGCCATATATACAGAAATCTGATTTTTGTAAGTTATTTGATAACTAGGGGTTTAACTGTTTGTTTTGAACAAAGGGTTACCGTTAAGCAAAATAAAAGGTTTATTTGCTCTGGCACAATAAAAGATGGTCTTTTATACCTCAATGAAAAACCTATTTTAAGTTTAACATTAAGAAGTTTGACTTACCATTTAAGAGGAAAAACTTCTACGTGGCACCTATCTATTGGTCAATTGAGTCTAAATAGGATCCAAAAGACTGATTATTGAGTCCTATTGACTTGAAAACAGTATCAATCTGTGAATCCTATTAAGAAAGTTAAAATGACCAAGAAGCCTTTTTTGAGACAAAGGGTACTTAAGCCATGAAGTTGCTGGTGCCAGTTCATACAGATATGTGATCCTATGAGTGTTCAAGCAAGAGAAAGTTTTAGGTACTTCATTATTCATTTGAACGATGACTCTAGATACAGATATGTTTATTTGATGAGGCTTAAGTCTGTATTTTTGAAAGAGTTCAAGGAATATAAGACTGAAGTCAAAGAATCAAATCAGAAAAACATCAAGGCACTTCGATTAGATCGAAGTAGTGATAAGTATCTAAGTTCAGAGTTAAATAGAATTTCTCAAATGAGATTAGATCTCAACTATATATATGAGATACGTCTTAACAAAGATGTATTGCAGAAAGGAGAAATAGAACTCTGATAATGATGGTAAGATTCATGAAGAGTCATGCTACCCTATGAATTTCGTTTTGGGGTCTTGCACACAAAACGACAAACCTAGTTCTATCTAAGTCAGTTCCTAAAACATTGATGGATCTGTAGCTAGGGTGAAAACCCTGTATCTTTTATCTTCGGATTTAAGGTAGCCTGGTCCACGAGTTAAGGATGGATCTTGACAAGTTAGAATAAAGAACAAAGGTTTACTTGTTCTAAGGTTCTCCTAGAAGAACGAGAGGTGGTATATTTTGTAATTTGAGAAATCACAAAAGAAGTTTGTGAATATTTCAAAGATAATTACATAGATAACCACAAAAGGTAGAAGGAAAATAGTGTTAAAAGAAATAACAGTATTAGATACTGATTTCCATAAATCCGTGATAACCGAAAATATATTGGATACATTTGATGTACCAAATACAACCTGTGATGTGGAGACATGTACACGAGAGCATCATTGTAACACCCTAACCCCCAGGGCACTACATCCCCCGCACTATAGCTTCGATCCACGTATGAAATGGAAAGTCCATACATAAACCAAAACTATAGCGAACGGGTGACAATAAAAATGATGAGCTAGGCGGGACACTCCCCAACATAAATAAAGCAAACATGATAACGAAAGCGGAAGCAATAACTCAATTATACATATAGGTACCATATTTAACTATCAATACATTATCATCTCTTAATAATATACAAATTTAAGTATTCAAAATGTACTACCAACGATCATAACATGAAGTACCAAAAGTGCTATACATGAAGGTACGGTACTAGACTCGTGAAAATGCAAAACTTGACCAGACACCCGCCTAGCACGACCAGCGCTTAAGTACCTGAAAAGTGAAGTATCAGTCTACCGAAGACTGAGTGAGGGGCAATAATTATATACAACACACATCACATGCAAGTTGTAGCCTCGGGTGAAGACTTTGGAAATAAATAGATATATAATTCAAGAAAACTAAATCTTTGCCCGAGATTACAACCAATCACTTTAACGTTTTAACTTGAACATTTCATGAACATGTGACCCCGACAAGCAGGGGCGATTCTCCAACCTTTACACCAAACGTGACAATACGTGCTTACTTTATTAATTCAATACATGATCATACAATTCCATTTAGTGCTCACATAGACAGTTTCATGCTTGAAATCATGCAATAACCGGAGGATAACCCGACATGCCGGATTAATCCCCAGTCTCCTTCTTCCTCCGGTTGATAGTGAGTTTGCAAGGCTCAACTATCCACGACATGTTGTGTGTAGAGGACATGACCCTCTAGACACGGAACTCCTTCCACCACTAATCTCCTAGTGGTTTCGGGGGTGATCCCAACAATGTGAGGATAATTCAGGAATTACCCGTCAGCCCTTGCTTTCCCGGTTGGCTCAAGAATTACCCTCGGGCCCCGTGCAATCATGTACTCACCAAACTTGCTTGAAAATCATGACAATCATTGCTTGCTTGCTTGAGATATTTATAACTTTGAAAACGTTTATAATGATAATATGTTTTGGCTGAAAAATAGCACATAAGGGTTATAGGGTTCGATTTACTTAAAATAAAACCTCACCTTCTTACAAAATATGACAAGGATATACTCTACTGAGCCTACTCCTCGTCCACAACCCCGTGACCTGTGCAAACACGGCGTGTATACGTGAGACATGACCTAAAATGGACCAAATATGACGAACGGCGGAAATGTATCGAGATGACGATGAAAATGCAATGTGGCATGATAACATGTTGTTTCAGTACATAATAGCACATATTATAGCAATTCGGGGTCAAAGAAGTCGTCGGATCGAGGGGCTATTTTCGTAATTTTATGCAGAGAATTTTGTTCTGCAAGTCAGGTGGGAACGGCCATTCCGGACCCCTTTGAAAAATGGGAACGGTCGTTCCCATGAACCCCCAAAATCGCGCCAACGTTTTAATTTTTAAAAAGGGCACCTTTAGCTGGGAACGGCCCTTCCGGCACCAAGGCCAAAATGGGAACGACCGTTCCCATGGTCGGCCGCCTAGTTCATTTGAAAGGGGTGGGAACGCCCGTTCCCACAATGCCTTGAGGCTGGGAACGGTCGTTCCCAGTTCTGCAACTGGAAAGAAACAGAGCAAAAACAGGGGATGCTCACGGGAAAGAACAACAACAACAACAACAAATCTCAATTTTGATCAACAAAGGCCATAATTTCTGGTAATATGATGCATATAACTTCAAAGAATGATAAAAACACACTTAAACACTCAAAGCATGTAATATCATCGAGAAATCCAAGTTTCCAAGCTCATGCTCACTTTGATCAATCAAGTTCAATTCTCAATGATTACATGAATAAATCAGGCTATAATCCGATATATGATCAATTAATCATGCTTTACTCAACAAATAATTCATTTAGCATCTCAAACTCAAACCCTAGTCATGCCAAATATGATCAACTCATCAATTCATGCAACCACCAACCTTAAAGATGAAAATATGGAGAAAATAGATGATGATGATGATGATCAACTCCCAATTCCTTAAAATATTTCTTGAAATCTTGATGATTGGATGAACTCTCTCTTCCCTTTTTGTTACGTGATGAACCGAGAGAACAAGGAAGCAATTTGTTGGGAAAAACTTGAATGAAATGAGAGTTGGGAAGCTTGGAGATGATATTACGTGATTCATCATCCTTGATTTTTGTGAAATGTGCTAATTGCCAATTAATCCCTTAATTTGTGAATTTATGCAATCAAGTATGCAACCATTTGAATTAGGCACAATCAAGCCCTTGAAATTCATGCAATTAAGTCCCTAAAGTTTTAAAGAATATTCAACTAGGGACAATTTGGTAATTTAAAATACTCTCGGTAATTGTTTCATGCAAGAAATATTTTCTGTGTCATGAAATAATATTTCCAATGATATGCATTCAAGTAATTCACATAAATGACGTTTCATGAATTTTATAAAAATATGAATGCCACGTAAGAATATATTATGAAATTAAAGAAATAAAATAAATCCTACACTCAAAACTCACACGTGGCGTGCTTACCTGTTCATCCGGAACCGGGGCGTTACAACTCTCCCCCCCTTAAAAGAATCTGGTCCCCAGATTCTCTAGTCTTGCTCAAACAACTCTGGATGGAACCGTTTCATTTTATCTTCCGTTTCCCACGTAGCTTCCTCGGTTTTGTCACTTCTCCACAAAACTTTAACCATGGGAATCCTCCGGTTTCTCAACTCTTGAAATTCCCGATCAAAGATTTTAACCGGCCTCTGAACAAATGTCAAATTCGGTTCCAGCTCAACTTCTTCTACGGGGAGAATCGTGGTCTCATCAGGGTAATATTTCCTTAATTGTGAGACATGAAATACGTTATGAATCCCCGTAAGACTTGGTGGTAGGTCCAGTCGATAGGCTACCTCGCCTATTCTTTCAAGAATCTCGAAAGGACCTAAATAGCGAGGGTTAAGTTTCCCTCCTTTCCCGATCCGGGTAAAACCTTTCCTTGGTGACACCTTCTGGAATACCCGGTCACTAACTTCAAATTCTAGATCTCTTCGGCGCTTATCGGCATAGCTCTTTTGCCTATCCTGCGCGGCTTTCATCCGTTGTTGAATTATTTGCACTTTCTCAATCATAGCTTGAACGACTTTGGAAGGCCTTTCGAACCTTTCACCTTTCTTTACCCCTTCCTGCTTCGACCATTTCCATTCTTCCAAGTCGAAGAACAACGGAGATCGGCACTTTCTTCCATAAAGAAGTTCATAAGGAGCCATCCCGATTGAAGCTTGGAAACTGTTGTTATAAGCAAACTCGAACAAAGGAAGTTGTTCTGCCCATAATTCTGAAAATCAATCGCGCACGCCCGAAGAAGATCTTCCAAATACCTGATTAATCTTTCTATTTGACCGTCTGTTTGCGGGTGAAATGTTGTACTGAACTTCAGTTTCGTTCCCAAAACGGCCTGTAACTCTTGCCACAACTTGGATGTAAACCTCGGGTCTTGGTCTAAAACTATGCTTACCGGAATGCCATGAAGTCGGATAATCTCTCTGTTATAAATTTCAGCCAACTTCGGGATCTTATAAGACATCCGGACCGGTAGAAAGTGAGCTGACTTTGTGAATCTATCCACAATTACTCAAATTCCATCAAACCCGCCGTTAACCTTCGGTAATCCGGAAACAAAGTCCATCGTTACTTCTTCCCACTTCCACTCGGGAATAGGTAACGGTTGTAGAAGTCCTGCGGGCTTTTGGTGCTCAGCTTTCACTTTCTGACAAGTCAGACAATGTTTCACATACTCTGCCACGTCTCTTTTCATCCCGTTCCACCAGTAGTATTGCTTCAAATCCTTATACATTTTGTTTCCTCCTGGGTGGATCGAATAGGCTGACTTGTGAGCTTCTTCGAGTAGGACCCGTTTCAATTCTTCAGGTGTTACCACTCTGTTTTTAGATCGAAGTAACCCGGTCTCATCAAACCCAAACGGACTCTCCGGGTCATCCTTAGCTTTACCTACAAGCTTCTGAACTTCCGGATCCTTATTCTGAGCCTCAAATAACTGATACTTCAATTCCGGCTGAATTGTGATATTAGAAACCCGAGCTTTTAACACAATCGGTGTCACTTCAACATTTTCTTTTATTTCCAAACTCGATACACTCGCCTTCCTGCTAAGTGCATCGGCGACCACGTTTGCTTTCCCTGGATGGTACTTGATTGTACAATCATAATCTTCCAATTTTTCCATCCAACGCCGTTACCTCATATTCAAATCTTTCTGTGTGAATAAATACTGGAGGCTCTTGTGGTCGGTAAAAATCTCAAAAGAGGTCCCGTATAGATAATGTCTCCATTTCCCGAGAGCAAAGATCACGGCTGCAAGCTCCAGGTCGTGTGTCGGATAGTTCCTTTCATATTCCTTTAGCTTTCGGCAAGCATAGGCGATCACTTTTCCTTTTTGAGTCAAAACACAACCTAAGCCTTCTTTAGAAGCATCTGTATACACTGCATATTCCTCTGAACCCTCAGGAAGTGCTAACACCGGAGCTGAGACTAACTTTTCTTTCAAAAAGTTAAAGCTTTGATCACACTTCTCATCCCAGACAAACTTAACATCCTTCTTTTTAATCGGGTTAACGGTGCAGCAATCTTAGAGAAGTCCTGAACGAACCTTCTGTAATAACCGGCCAATCCTAAGAAGCTTCTAATTTCCGAGGCATTCTTTGGTTTCTCCCACCTGAGTACGGCCTCGATTTTCGAGGGATCAACTTCCAACCCTTTTCATGAAATTACATGCCCCAAGAAAGAAACCCGATCGATCCAGAATTCGCACTTGCTAAACTTAGCAAATAACTGATGCTCTTTCAAAGTCTGTAGAACGAGCTTAAGATGTCTCGCGTGCTCCTCGGCTGATTTTGAGAAAACCAGAATATCATCAATGAAAATCACCACAAACTTGTCGAGGAAAGGCTTGAAAATCCGGTGCATCATATCCATAAAAGCTGCAGGGGCATTAGTCAATCCAAACAGCATAGCCACGAACTCGTAATGCCCGTACCGAGTATTGAATCCTGTCTTAGGAATATTCTCTGCTCGGATTCGCAACTGATAGTATCCCTGTCTTAAATCCAATTTCGAATAAACTTTGGAACCCTGAAGTATATCGAATAGCTCCTCAATATGTGGGAGGGGATACTTGTTCTTAATAATCATCCGGTTCAACTCCCTATAATCGATGCACATTCTTAAAGTCCCGTCCTTTTTCTTTACAAATAGAACTGGTGCTCCCCAAGGTGAAAAACTCGGCCGAATGTAACCAACTTCCAACAATGCTTCAAGTTGAACTTTTAATTCCTTTAATTCCGCCGGAGCCATCCGGTATGGAGTCTTTGAATACGGCTCGGCATTCGGAAAAAGATCGATCACAAACTCGATCTCTCGTTCAGGAGGCAAAGAATCCAACTTTTCTGGAAATACCTCGGGAAACTCCTTTACCACTTCGGTGTCCTCTAATCTCACCTGATCCTTTGGCTTGTTCAGAATATAAGCAATAAACCCTGTAGCCCCGTCTCTGACTAATTTCTGAGCCTCTGAAAACGAAAGTAGGGGTACGGTTTTCGAAGTACATCCTGTGGTAACCTCTGAACCCAACTGCACTTTCTTAGCCCGACAATCCACGGTAGCACAACGCCTGTATAGCCAATCCATCCCCAAAATAGCCCCGTATCTCTCCATTGGCATAAAGATAAAATCTGTTAAGAATTCCCGGCCTTCAATCACCACTGGAACATCCCTGTAAACCTGATCCATCTCTCGCCTACTACCGAAAGGAGTACTAACTAGGTAGCGCACAAAAGTACACATAGCAGGCAAAGGTAAAGTAATAGCAATAGAATGCGCAAGAAAGGAGTGTGTAGTTCCCGGATCAAATAATGTATGGATGTTCGTGCCATGGATGCAAATAATACCTTCAACTACCGCGGCGGGGTCTATCTCGGCATCCTGCTCCTGTCCATCGAGTGCATAAGCTCGAGCCCTCACAAGTGGCCTTGGTCCTGCAGGTGGCGGAACCCGACGATCCGGACAGCCGTCTACCAATTGCTCGTCACTCCCGCAGATCAAACATAAGCCTAACCGGCGTCTGCAATTATCATAATGATGTGTAGGAAGTCCACAAAATCTGCAGCCCGATTTCTGAGGTGGCTGTGGTGGTGCTGGAGCTCTCGGACCCTTCTGTGCTGGCCCTGTAGCCTTAAGCTTCTTCCCAGAGTCCCTCTGCGCTGGAGGTGCAGAGTAAACCATCGGCCTCTTTCCTGAGCTCGATCCCTGACCTGCTCTCGAGCCTGAAGCCTGTCCAGTCCGCTGAGTAGCTTTTCTGGCAATATCAGAATCCTCAACCTTTAGGGCCTTTGAGGTAGCTTTGGCCCAAGTGCTGGTATTAGCTGCTTTTAAGGCCTCCTGGATATCCGGTCTCAATCCCTGAACAAACTGCATCGCCTTGTGAAAGTCGTCATTCGCTATATTGGGTGCATAGCGAGAAAGTCTCTCGAACTCGGCGATATACTGCCCCACAGATCTTCCTCCATGTTTCAGCTCGGTGAAGTCTCTCAATCTGCGAGTACTGGAAGCTGGAGGGATATACTTGTTTCTGAACTCCCGTACAAATACCTCCCAAGTAATCTCTATCCCGGCTGCCTCTAGAACAATCTGCGTGCTCTCCCACCAGGAGTAGGCCTCACCCTGGATAAGAGTAAGTGTACAGCGAGCCTTCTCCTGAGTTTCACAAGGGATAATCTGCCAGATCCTCTCGATCTCCTTCAGCCACATCTCTGCCTGAATATCGTCACCCTTGTAGAACTTCGGGGGACGCTGATTCTGAAACTCACACAAAATGGTAGAAATGGGGTTCTCCTGAGGTGCTACTGGGGCTGGAGGTGGTGGAGGTACCCGTTCCTGTAACCTCTGATCAATTAGCCCCACTATCGCATTCATGAAATCCTGGGGTTGTGCCTGAGCAGGTGGAGGAGGAAGTGATCTCTCACGGCGATGGTGCCGATGATGATGATGAGGCCTGTGTCTCGGGGATCGGTCACGAGAGTGTCTATCACGAGCCATCCTGAAATCAGATCACTACACATGTGTGGTTGAATTAATACATGCAAATGTGTGCATATAATTCAATGATATCAATAAACACACATTCAAGAATGGTCAAATATCTCAAGTAATGTGAGAAAGTAAATAAATCAAGTAATTCAACGAAATGCAGACTCTCAAATAGCAAGTAATCCTATGCCGTGCGACCTAGACTGACTTGACACGACTCGAGAACCTCGGTTTTCAACCGGGCTCTGATACCACCTGTAGATGTAACACCCTAACCCCCCAGGGCACTACATCCCCCGCACTATAGCCTCGATCCACGTATGAAATGGAAAGTCCATACATAAACCAAAACTATAGCGAACGGGTGACAATAAAAATGACGAGCTAGGCGGGACACTCCCCAACATAAATAAAGCAAACATGATAACGAAAGCGGAAGCAATAACTCAATTATACATATAGGTACCATATTTAACTATCAATACATTATCATCTCTTAATAATATACAAATTTAAGTATTCAAAATGTACTACCAACGATCATAAAATGAAGTACCAAAAGTGCTATACATGAAGGTACGGTACTAGACTCGTGAAAATGCAAAACTTGACCAGACACCCGCCTAGCACGACCAGCGCTCAAGTACCTAAAAAGTGAAGTATCAGTCTACCGAAGACTGAGTGAGGGGCAATAATTATATACAACACACATCACATGCAAGTTGTAGCCTCGGGTGAAGACTTTGGAAATAAATAGATATATAATTCAAGAAAACTAAATCTTTGCCCGAGATTACAACCAATCACTTTAACGTTTTAACTTGAACATTTCATGAACATGTGACCCCGACAAGCAGGGGCGATTCTCCAACCTTTACACCAAACGTGACAATACGTGCTTACTTTATTAATTCAATACATGATCATACAATTCCATTTAGTGCTCACATAGACAGTTTCATGCTTGAAATCATGCAATAACCGGAGGATAACCCGACATGCCGGATTAATCCCCAGTCTCCTTCTTCCTCCGGTTGATAGTGAGTTTGCAAGGCTCAACTATCCACGACATGTTGTGTGTAGAGGACATGACCCTCTAGACACGGAACTCCTTCCACCACTAATCTCCTAGTGGTTTCGGGGGTGATCCCAACAATGTGAGGATAATTCAGGAATTACCCGTCAGCCCTTGCTTTCCCGGTTGGCTCAAGAATTACCCTCGGGCCCACGTGCAATCATGTACTCACCAAACTTGCTTGAAAATCATGACAATCATTGCTTGCTTGCTTGAGACATGACCCTCTACTGAGCCTGCTCCTCGTCCACAACCCCGTGACCTGTGCAAAAACGGCGTGCATACGTGAGACATGACCTAAAATGGACCAAATATGACGAACGGCGGAAATGTATCAAGATGACGATGAAAATGCAATGTGGCATGATAACATGTTGTTTCAGTACATAATAGCACATATTATAGCAATTCGGGGTCAAAGAAGTCGTCGGATCGAGGGGCTATTTTCGTAATTTTATGCAGAGAATTTTGTTCTGCAAGTCAGGTGGGAACGGCCATTCCGGACCCCTTTGAAAAATGGGAACGGTCGTTCCCATGAACCCCCAAAATCGCGCCAACGTTTTAATTTTTAAAAAGGGCACCTTTAGCTGGGAACGGCCCTTCCGGCACCAAGGCCAAAATGGGAACGGCCGTTCCCATGGTCGGCCGCCTAGTTCATTTGAAAGGTGTGGGAACGCCCGTTCCCACAATGCCTTGAGGCTGGGAACGGTCGTTCCCAGTTCTGCAACTGGAAAGAAACAGAGCAAAAACAGGGGATGCTCACGGGAAAGAACAACAACAACAACAACAAATCTCAATTTTGATCAACAAAGGCCATAATTTCTGGTAATATGATGCATATAACTTCAAAGAATGATAAAAACACACTTAAACACTCAAAGCATGTAATATCATCGAGAAATCCAAGTTTCCAAGCTCATGCTCACTTTGATCAATCAAGTTCAATTCTCAATGATTATATGAATAAATCAGGCTATAATCCGATATATGATCAACTAATCATGCTTTACTCAACAAATAATTCATTTAGCATCTCAAACTCAAACCCTAGTCATGCCAAATATGATCAACTCATCAATTCATGCAACCACCAACCTTAAAGATGAAAATATGGAGAAAATAGATGATGATGATGATGATCAACTCCCAATTCCTTGAAATATTTCTTGAAATCTTGATGATTGGATGAAATCTCTCTTCCCTTTTTGTTACGTGATGAATCGAGAGAACAAGGAAGCAATTTGTTGAGAAAAACTTGAATGAAATGAGAGTTGGGAAGCTTGGAGATGATATTACGTGATTCATCATCCTTGATTTTTGTGAAATGTGTTAATTGCCAATTAATCCCTTAATTTGTGAATTTATGCAATCAAGTATGCAACCATTTGAATTAGCCACAATCAAGCCCTTGAAATTCATGCAATTAAGTCCCTAAAGTTTTAAAGAATATTCAACTAGGGACAATTTGGTAATTTGAAATACTCTCGGTAATTGTTTCATGCAAGAAATATTTTCCGTGTCACGAAATAATATTTCCAATGATATGAATTCAAGTAATTCACATAAATGACGTTTCATGAATTTTATAAAAATATGAATGCCACGTAAGAATATATTATGAAATTAAAGAAATAAAATAAATCCTACGCTCAAAACTCACACGTGGCGTGCTTACCTATTCATCCCGAACCGGGGCGTTACAATCATTGTAGTGGGAGGATTGTCAGGACATGTAACACCCCGGACCGAAGGGCGCCACATCCCCCGCACCGTAACCCAACACGTGAAGCGAAATGGGAACTCCGACCACGTATCAAGCCACGGCGAACGGGTGACAAACAAAAATCCAACCTAAGCTAGGCGGTCTAGACCCTACTCAGAGCACGCAATAAAACAAGTAACGGATGCGGAAGCACCAGAATCTCATAAAGCAAATAAACATACTCAAGACATATCAAACTTTCGATTCAATCTATACAAACTTTACAATTTCGAATTGGAGGCATAACTTATACATAATTCAGAATTGGCCAAAGTGCATAAAGAAAACGAAAATACAATGCATGAGACTCAAGCTATCCTCAAACCCGACTCAAAGACAACCGCCTAGCTCCAACACCTCAGAACGGGTACCTGCAACTCAAAACAAAGGGGGAAAAAGATAGAAATAACGAGGGTCAGTCCTAGAGACTGGTGAGGGGGCTAACACACGCACTCATACATATACGTAAGAGCAAAGCATATACAAAGCTGAAAGGGGTTCGTGAACCGGGCGTGGTTTTTGCATTCTAAGACATTTAACCCGTGGTAATATATATAAAGAAAGAAGTTTGGAGCCGAAGGCCAAATTCAGTCAAGTTTTAGAGTTTAGAAATCCGCCCCCGTTTCACAACCCTAAACGAAGACATAACGAACTGAAAGCTTAAATCCATCACCCTTACTTACTCCATACACCAAGGCAAAACGAAAACAAAGCAAATCATAACCCAACTCCACCCCAACACCGTTTTGGGGAGAGAGGTGCCCCTCTCAACCCCTGCTGAAAGCTGAATGAGACGGGGGATCCACCCGCTCCTTCGACGGGTCACTAAGCACACCGCCGGCTCAAGAAGACCCGCCTTCCCCTCGACCTCCCGAGGATGGGCGAAATCTCCCTTTTGTGGAGTCGTGTTGATGAGAGAGCCCGGCGACCCCATGGCCAACCCGGGATCACATGCCACTTCTCCGGGGCCCAAACTTACACTTACACTTATACTTGCACTTATCACACTTACCAGGCGAAGCTTATCCACAAATCTTATCACGCTTACAAACACACACACACTTAACAAAGCTTGTCAAAACAAAAGAAAATAGAGCTTATATACTTATAAAAGCGTTTTCAAATTCTTAAGACAAACGGGACAAATCCCACGAAGTACGTATCCAAACACATATCTATATATATACATATATAAGTCACATGCGGGTTCGAAATTCAATTAGGGTCTTAGGTTATCATAACTAAAAGGAAAGAAAACCTCACCTGGACGAGCAAACCAACCAAAACGGACCAAAAGGAGTCAAACGAACCACTTCCTCAACAACGGAACGCACCTAAGAGCAAAACAAAGAGCAAGAGGCAAACTTAGACTCAAATGAACCATATTGACGCTCGGCGAATGCGTATGAATACATAAGAGATGCTATTATGTCATGAACACGTTCATGTGCACTTATTAAGGAATTTAAATCATATAATCAAGTCATTCTATCCTTCGCTCACTTTCATTCGAATTCATAATTTCACGTTTCCAATCAATTCAAGAAATTCAAGGCACAAGCTCCAACATTTAGGCAAATAAGAGCATTGAAGTAAATTAAGTTCGACACATATTCAAACGTATTCAATCTTGGACAAAACCCTACTACATACACCCTATTACATAATATAACATATTCCCAAAGTTTGAAAGCAAGAACAAATCACAAGACAAGGGAAAAGGGTTAAGGAAATCATCAACGCCACCAAAACGAACATAAACGGCATTCAACAAAAGCATGCCTAAATCTCACCGAAATGCTATGAAATCGAACCACAATACTCCCAACACATAGTAAAACAAGTTCATAGTTCAACACAAATGAAGATAAAGACAATAAAGAGGTGAAACAAACCAAAAACCGAAAAGGAAAACCAAGGGCTGCGCAAGGGGAGGGACACGGGGGTGTCCCTCAACTTAACTAAGCTGAGCCACGCCCGTGGCTCAGTCCAGACATGCCCAGGAAGCATGACACGCCCGTGTCTCACCTTACAAGGCAAATGAGACACGGGGGTGTCTCGGTACAGCACCAAAATCGCATACAAAGTTTGCCGGCAAAACTGACCCTAAACAAAATCAGTCCAAAAGCATAGCAAATCAACTCCAAATATTATGAAACTTGATATACAACATATTTAGCATGTTAGGAACATATTTCATTTAGAACTCAAAGGCTAAATCACGCGTTAAGGTCACCGAAATCATGCAGCAACTCTGGAGCGCCAAAAACGGACATATGAGCTCAATTGGTGCAATCATGCCATGATCAAGTACTTAGGAGCTGAATATGAAGCTAAAACTCTAGGGAATGAACACTAACATGATAAGAAACTAATATACTCCATGTATATGCAAATTGACACGAATTGGAGCACATTAGAACCACCAAGAAATCACAAAATGCAACAGCAACAGTTCGGTTCGTGCATGGCATACAAACAGGCCATCATGCTTCGATTAGGAGCTGAAAATGGATCTAAAAACTTGCAAGAGCAAGACTAACATATAAACCAATTAGTATACAACATCTCCATGCAAATTCACACGAATTTGAAGTCATTAACTCAAGCAACGAAGCACAAATCATCACAGCAGTCCCAAAACAGGGGAGCAGTTTTTAAGGTTCAAGAACTCAAGTTTGCAGCCATATTAAAGCATGAATTCAGGGCAAAACGAAGCACATTCATAGAACAAAATGTATACTACATTACCAAGCATTAGCATACGAAATTGGAGGCAAGAATTCATCCATTTGATCTCAAAAACGTGACAGCAGTTTGGTGGAAATGAGCAGATTTGCAGCAGTTCGGTTTTCAAGTTTCATGGCCAAAAACTCAATGTTTCAATCATGCTATCAAAGAGAAAACAACCCTAACACATCTAACATGAAGTAAGAATCAATAATGGAAGCAAAGGAGTTCATATAATCACCAAAGAAGCCTCAAATCAGCCACAAATTCAAGCTAAGGCAAGAAAGCAACAAATGACCTCTAACCCTAACTATTCATGCAAGTCTCCAAAACCTTATTAAATCTGATGCATTCATGAATTTCAAGGATCAAACGAAGCATAGAAGAGAGGAGAATACATAAATATACTTACCTTTAAGATATGAAGAAGTATGGAGAAGATTAAGCTTCAAAATCACAAGCCATGGAGGAGGGTTCTTCTTTCTCTTCTTCTTCTTTCCTTGGATCTGATATTTTCTCCTTTCTTGGGGGTAAGGAGCACGAAATGCTGCTGATAGGGAGAGAGAGGGATGAATCAAGGTCATGTAAACCAAGGTTAAGGCTTAGGTATGGTTAGTTTGGGCCCACAAATGGGAGACTAGTCAAAGAAGGTGGCTTAAGCACAAGCTGTTCGTTCCGGGCAAAAAACGAGGGTCCAAACGAGCTTAGAAAAATATTGAATCAGGTTCCTTGGCTTCATCTCTTCGTTATGAGTCCAACGCATCTTCCGAAATTCGAATCCGAATTCCCTAGCTCAAGTTATGGCCTCCGGAACAAGAGGCGCGCTAAAACTAGTTAGGCCCTCATGTCCCTCGTCAAATACTTAAGGTTTAAAACCTCGACAAACGAACCCGAAAACATAAAACGAGCATGCAAACACCTTCATAACTCACATATATCACGCATACCAAAATTTCACAAAAAACGGAATTGAATTCCGGCACATAACGAGCAAATTACGAGCATGCAAACTTAAACGTTTAAAATCAAAGTTCAAGAATATAAACAATTAATTTCATATTAATTCAAATAATCATATAAGCATTAAAATAACATTCAAATACGTAATTAAATAATTTAAAGCACATAAAACCCTCACGTTAAGGCGTACCTGGAAATCCGAACCATCGGGATGTTACAAACTCCCCTCCTTCAAAAGGACCTGTCCTCAGGTCCTAAGGAGAATCTTGAACGGCTTCGAAGACAAGTCTAACTCCACACTTCCGCTGCGCCACTCTGATCACAACTCCTCTTGAGACCCTATCTCCTTAAATAGCGAACCGGACACAAAGTCCTAGGCGTTTGCCCCTACTTCCCAAATAAAGATTCGGGAGTAGTTGCAGAATTCTCAACCTTGGCACGTAGACATTACTACACAAAGTCCATAACGTCTTTCTTATGCCAGAACTTCCGGGTCCCAAAACTCCGAACAACCTCAACCCTGAGTGGGATAAACTCGTGACCTTGCACTCCTTAAGGCGTAGGCTACCGTTCTTCTACGAGCAACACACAACAAAGGCCTTCCTTTGTGCCTCGGTTGGAAACAAGGTAGCCTTTTGTACCTTCGGTTAGGCAAGAGCCAATACCGTGGGTAACTCTCTTCAACCGCCTCTTCCCACTCAAAACCGTACCTCTTACTCTGAGGCAATCCCCGGTTCTTCTACGAGGAATATTAACGGGCTAGCCTTCAATCTAGTACCCGAAAATATCGTTGAGTCCCTGATGGACCTCCTGAAAGCAACAACCAACTCAACGGGACCTAAGCACCTCCAAACCGCTCACCGGAAGTAGCTCGACCCTCGCAACTCACCAAACACTCACGAACACTCCACACCAAAAGCTCTCCCCACAAAAAGGGTAACACAAAAGAAAATAAAGCACACAATAAGCAAGAATTAAGAAGGGAAAGACATACACAACAAGCAAAGTTAAGAAGAAAATGAAGCACACTCCAAGCAAGAACTAGAAAGGAAAGGAAACATATAACGAGCAAAACTGAAAAGGGAAGGAAGCACATTACAAGCAAGAGTCAAAAAGGGAAAGAAATACGTAACAAGCAAAACTAGGAAATAAAGGAAGCACACTTCAAACAAGAACCAAGAAGAGAAAGAATCACACAATAGGCAAGAACCAAGGATGAAAGCAATTACGCAATAAATGCAACCAAGAACCACCGAAGAACAAGAAATAAAGCAATAAGCACGTGGGTTTCCCCGATAATAAAACATGTGTGCAATGGGATGCCATGAATGCTTCAGGTACCGTTCACCATAGGAGTAGCGTTGAGTGTGGTGCCATCCTCTTGTTTTCCGGGAGGATCATCTTGTGCTTGAACCGGGATCTTGAAGTCATAGCCTTTCCTTGAAGACCTCAACTTCTTGTTGTTCGATTAACTTTCATCATGCCTTTGATTCCTCCACAATTGAGTCCTCCCACCACCTTTGGTATTGGAATTTCTCCTTGTTTGATATTGGTGGCCTCATGAGATTCTTGAGTTTCTTCATTCCATGTAATTCGAGTCTCTACCATATATATATTAAATTGTTTCCGGTGAGGAGATGTAAAAATCTATCCATCTTCGGTATTTGAATCTTCTTATACTCGGCAACTTTGAAGTCTTAAGTTTTCAAAATTTCTCTTGTCTCTTAGTTCCTCGCCTTGTCTCCCAATTATTTCACCTTGAAATATTTTCCCAACTCGCGGCACTTGAAACAATTCCTAATTTCTCTTAATTTGATCCTTTTACTTCGGTGTTGGAATCTTTCTTTTCTTGACATTGTTGATATCTTGAAGCTTCTCGAAATTTCTTGAAATTTAGATTCCTTGTTTGATCTTCGAACTCCATACTGATCTTTTCTTCTCATAAGTGTTGGCAAGACTTCCTTCATTAATTGACTATTCCTTCATAGCTCCTTTTATCTTGTATCCTCGGATCACGCACATATTCTTGAAATTTGAAGATTTGATCGAATTTCATACTTACTTGCTTGAAATCAATTCCGAACCTTAGGACAGTCCTCGAAGATACCCAATCTTTTAAACCTTGTTGGAAATCGTCCACCTACTTTCATTCTTAAATTTGAAACTTTCCTATCACCAAACACGAAAGGAGGGTGCTTATACAAAGTTCTCGAATAGAACTTCTTCACAGGAATTATTCTCGAACTCCTCAAATCTTTATTCAAATCTCTTGATCACCTAGAACTTGACCTTGATATCCCCATTTCAAACCGCTTCAAAAGATAAAGTCTCTAAACCCCTTATAGCCCGAATATACCTGTCTCCCTTGTCCTTTTCCCGGTAATACTTGTTGATGTTGAAGGAGTATCCTGAAATAAAATACAATTCCAAGAAGGTATCGATGCATGCGGGGTTTCTAGTGCATGTTCATGTAAACAATTAATACAAATAAAATCATATAAGTCACGAAATGATGATGGTGAATGCAAATAATCACATAATCCTAAGCCGAACGACCTAGACAAACCGGACAAGACACGAGAGCTCCGGTTTTGCAACCTAGAGCTCTGATACCACTTATAGATGTAACACCCCGGACCGAAGGGCGCCACATCCCCCGCACCGTAACCCAACACGTGAAGCGAAATGGGAACTCCGACCACGTATCAAGCCACGGCGAACGGGTGACAAACAAAAATCCAACCTAAGCTAGGCGGTCTAGACCCTACTCAGAGCACGCAATAAAACAAGTAACGGATGCGGAAGCACCAGAATCTCATAAAGCAAATAAACATACTCAAGACATATCAAACTTTCGATTCAATCTATACAAACTTTACAATTTCGAATTGGAGGCATAACTTATACATAATTCAGAATTGGCCAAAGTGCATAAAGAAAACGAAAATACAATGCATGAGACTCAAGCTATCCTCAAACCCGACTCAAAGACAACCGCCTAGCTCCAACACCTCAGAACGGGTACCTGCAACTCAAAACAAAGGGGGAAAAAGATAGAAATAACGAGGGTCAGTCCTAGAGACTGGTGAGGGGGCTAACACACGCACTCATACATATACGTAAGAGCAAAGCATATACAAAGCTGAAAGGGGTTCGTGAACCGGGCGTGGTTTTTGCATTCTAAGACATTTAACCCGTGGTAATATATATAAAGAAAGAAGTTTGGAGCCGAAGGCCAAATTCAGTCAAGTTTTAGAGTTTAGAAATCCGCCCCCGTTTCACAACCCTAAACGAAGACATAACGAACTGAAAGCTTAAATCCATCACCCTTACTTACTCCATACACCAAGGCAAAACGAAAACAAAGCAAATCATAACCCAACTCCACCCCAACACCGTTTTGGGGAGAGAGGTGCCCCTCTCAACCCCTGCTGAAAGCTGAATGAGACGGGGGATCCACCCGCTCCTTCGACGGGTCACTAAGCACACCGCCGGCTCAAGAAGACCCGCCTTCCCCTCGACCTCCCAAGGATGGGCGAAATCTCCCTTTTGTGGAGTCGTGTTGATGAGAGAGCCCGGCGACCCCATGGCCGACCCGGGATCACATGCCACTTCTCCGGGGCCCAAACTTACACTTACACTTATACTTGCACTTATCACACTTACCAGGCGAAGCTTATCCACAAATCTTATCACGCTTACAAACACACACACACTTAACAAAGCTTGTCAAAACAAAAGAAAATAGAGCTTATATACTTATAAAAGCGTTTTCAAATTCTTAAGACAAACGGGACAAATCCCACGAAGTACGTATCCAAACACATATCTATATATATACATATATAAGTCGCATGCGGGTTCGAAATTCAATTAGGGTCTTAGGTTATCATAACTAAAAGGAAAGAAAACCTCACCTGGACGAGCAAACCAACCAAAACGGACCAAAAGGAGTCAAACGAACCACTTCCTCAACAACGGAACGCACCTAAGAGCAAAACAAAGACCAAGAGGCAAACTTAGACTCAAATGAACCATATTGACGCTCGGCGAATGCGTATGAATACATAAGAGATGCTATTATGTCATGAACACGTTCATGTGCACTTATTAAGGAATTTAAATCATATAATCAAGTCATTCTATCCTTCGCTCACTTTCATTCGAATTCATAATTTCACGTTTCCAATCAATTCAAGAAATTCAAGGCACAAGCTCCAACATTTAGGCAAATAAGAGCATTGAAGTAAATTAAGTTCGACACATATTCAAACGTATTCAATCTTGGACAAAACCCTACTACATACACCCTATTACATAATATAACATATTCCCAAAGTTTGAAAGCAAGAACAAATCACAAGACAAGGGAAAAGGGTTAAGGAAATCATCAACGCCACCAAAACGAACATAAACGGCATTCAACAAAAGCATGCCTAAATCTCACCGAAATGCTATGAAATCGAACCACAATACTCCCAACACATAGTAAAACAAGTTCATAGTTCAACACAAATGAAGATAAAGACAATAAAGAGGTGAAACAAACCAAAAACCGAAAAGGAAAACCAAGGGCTGCGCAAGGGGAGGGACACGGGGGTGTCCCTCAACTTAACTAAGCTGAGCCACGCCCGTGGCTCAGTCCAGACATGCCCAGGAAGCATGACACGCCCGTGTCTCACCTTACAAGGCAAATGAGACACGGGGGTGTCTCGGTACAGCACCAAAATCGCATACAAAGTTTGCCGGCAAAACTGACCCTAAACAAAATCAGTCCAAAAGCATAGCAAATCAACTCCAAATATTATGAAACTTGATATACAACATATTTAGCATGTTAGGAACATATTTCATTTAGAACTCAAAGGCTAAATCACGCGTTAAGGTCACCGAAATCATGCAGCAACTCTGGAGCGCCAAAAACGGACATATGAGCTCAATTGGTGCAATCATGCCATGATCAAGTACTTAGGAGCTGAATATGAAGCTAAAACTCTAGGGAATGAACACTAACATGATAAGAAACTAATATACTCCATGTATATGCAAATTGACACGAATTGGAGCACATTAGAACCACCAAGAAATCACAAAATGCAACAGCAACAGTTCGGTTCGTGCATGGCATACAAACAGGCCATCATGCTTCGATTAGGAGCTGAAAATGGATCTAAAAACTTGCAAGAGCAAGACTAACATATAAACCAATTAGTATACAACATCTCCATGCAAATTCACACGAATTGGAAGTCATTAACTCAAGCAACGAAGCACAAATCGTCACAGCAGTCCCAAAACAGGGGAGCAGTTTTTAAGGTTCAAGAACTCAAGTTTGCAGCCATATTAAAGCATGAATTCAGGGCAAAACGAAGCACATTCATAGAACAAAATGTATACTACATTACCAAGCATTAGCATACGAAATTGGAGGCAAGAATTCATCCATTTGATCTCAAAAACGTGACAGCAGTTTGGTGGAAATGAGCAGATTTGCAGCAGTTCGGTTTTCAAGTTTCATGGCCAAAAACTCAATGTTTCAATCATGCTATCAAAGAGAAAACAACCCTAACACATCTAACATGAAGTAAGAATCAATAATGGAAGCAAAGGAGTTCATATAATCACCAAAGAATCCTCAAATCAGCCACAAATTCAAGCTAAGGCAAGAAAGCAACAAATGACCTCTAACCCTAACTATTCATGCAAGTCTCCAAAACCTTATTAAATCTGATGCATTCATGAATTTCAAGGATCAAACGAAGCATAGAAGAGAGGAGAATACATAAATATACTTACCTTTAAGATATGAAGAAGTATGGAGAAGATTAAGCTTCAAAATCACAAGCCATGGAGGAGGGTTCTTCTTTCTCTTCTTCTTCTTTCCTTGGATCTGATATTTTCTCCTTTCTTGGGGGTAAGGAGCACGAAATGCTGCTGATAGGGAGAGAGAGGGATGAATCAAGGTCATGTAAACCAAGGTTAAGGCTTAGGTATGGTTAGTTTGGGCCCACAAATGGGAGACTAGTCAAAGAAGGTGGCTTAAGCACAAGCTGTTCGTTCCGGGCGAAAAACGAGGGTCCAAACGAGCTTAGAAAAATATTGAATCAGGTTCCTTGGCTTCATCTCTTCGTTATGAGTCCAACTCATCTTCCGAAATTCGAATCCGAATTCCCTAGCTCAAGTTATGGCCTCCGGAACAAGAGGCGCGCTAAAACTAGTTAGGCCCTCATGTCCCTCGTCAAATACTTAAGGTTTAAAACCTCGACAAACGAACCCGAAAACATAAAACGAGCATGCAAACACCTTCATAACTCACATATATCACGCATACCAAAATTTCACAAAAAACGGAATTGAATTCCGGCACATAACGAGCAAATTACGAGCATGCAAACTTAAACGTTTAAAATCAAAGTTCAAGAATATAAACAATTAATTTCATATTAATTCAAATAATCATATAAGCATTAAAATAACATTCAAATACGTAATTAAATAATTTAAAGCACATAAAACCCTCACGTTAAGGCGTACCTGGAAATCCGAACCATCGGGATGTTACAGGACACCTGACAAGATACCTAAGATTAACCCAAGTGGGTGAATCTAACGTATCTGACCCTGTCACGTGTAATGAAGCTTTGGAAGATATAGACGCTGACCATTTGGTCAAAAGCCAAGGAATCTAAGTTAAAATCTCTATATTCTAACAAAGTCTTGAACTTCTGAAGGCGCCTGAAGGCATTAAACCCATTAGATGCAATTGGGTTCTACAAGAAATAAAAAGGGGAAATGGACGGAAAGTAAAAACTTTAGAGCAAACTTATGGCAAGGGATTTTATCCAGGAAGAAGAAATCAGTTATGAGGTCTTCTTGCCTATAGCAATGATTAAGTCCATTATCCTCTCCATTTTATCACATTATCAATTATGAGATTAGATAAATGGATGTAACGACTTTGTTCTTGAACGGGCAACTTCAAGAAGAAAAACATGGCACAACCTGAAGGCTTCAAAGCTAGAAATCAGGTGCATATAGTATGCAAATTTAATAGATCATTTTGTGATCTTAAGCAAGCGTCTGAATCATGAAACATCATAATTATAAGGCAATTTAAATTCTTTGGATTCGTATAATTGCCTGATGAACCATGTGTGTACAAATGACATCAAGATAATGTTGTAACATTTTTATTTTGTATGTAATTAATATTCTGCTCATTGGGAATGATACAAGAATTTTGTCAGTGGTCAAGATTCGGATGTCAAATTATTTTGACAGAAAAGACCTAAGTGAGACCAATAATATTCCAAGGATCAGGCTTTTGTCATGATCATACGAATAAGGAGATTGGTTTATCACAAGAACCATATATAGATAAGATGCTGACAAGGTATAATATGACGAATTCTACGAAAGGTTCATTACCTTTTAGATATGGAATTTATCTATCTCGGGATCAGTGTCCTAAGACAACTGAAGAGATAGAAGACATGATTAGAGTTCCGCAGCTGAAGCTTTATGTATGTCATATTATGTACAAGGCCAGCTGTCTATTATGAAATAGGTCTAAGTCAGTAGATATTAGTCAAACCCTTGAATCAGACACTGGGTAGTAGTGAAAGCATATGTTGGAGTACTTGAGAAGGACTTGAGATTGTATGCTTGTCTACCGCAGTGGTGACCTTATTTCAATAGAGTACACAGATTCGAGTTTACAGTCTAATTTGTATTCTAGATGTTTGATATCAGAATACGTGTTTACTCTAGAAAGAGCAATCGTTAATTGGAGAATGTTAAGCAAACTTGTATTGCTTAAACCGCCATGGAAGTCAAATACATGGTAGCTTGAGAAGCAGCCAGTTAGATGTATTGGATTCATGATTTCCTAGTCGTTGGCTCAGAGAAACGTCTAAAAGATTCCTTCACTAAAGTATTGGCGTAAAAGAGTGCAAAACGAGTTTTGACACTCGTGTGAAAGGAATAACACTTAGATGTATGGCCAAATTGAATTTAGGGCAAGTGGGAGATTGTTGGGAATGGTGCCCTGAAAATTCAATTTGTTGAATTAATTAAACTGAATTTACAACGAGTAGTGAGTATTTCACATATTAATAATTAATGACGTGTGGTGGTATTCTCAAATGAAATGTGTTTCATAGGAAAAGACTTTGAATACCGAAATCACGTGTCATTAAAGTTCTAGTCGGTAAGATAAGAATATGTTCTTATCAAGACTATAACGTGGTTCTATATGATGACTAGTCTTTCATCATAGGGAATGGTGATTCCAACTATAACACGTTGATGATTTTCAATAGGATTGGAAACATCGAACTGGACCACTGAGATTATTCATTTTATACTGCTATCTAAAATGAATAAAATCTCAGGAAGCATTGTACCCTTAATCCTGATAATGTTTCGGCTTTAGGCACGTAGTGTTAGTCACTGTAATATACTCGAAGTGAGGTCTCGGTAACGGGTGGCCAAAATACTTCGTATGTTCGGTGATTACATGAAATGCGCTAAAGAGTTATATTGATCGAGGAATCTGTGGCCTTGCTGGAAGGTAAGAGATATCCTTGAAATAGATTTGTAAAAGTTCGAATTAAGACTTTGGTCAAAGCACTTCGCGTGATACGTCACTGAAGTTTTATGTTCAATGTGTTTCACATACAGAGAATTTGAACTTAAGACGAATCAATAAATTTCAAATTGGAGATGAAAAATAAATGATAGTAGTTGCAATTTATTTTTCATGGATATCTACATGGAGGAGTGAAATGCGAAATTATTCTAGATCGAGAAATTCGTAAATAATTTAATTAATTTTAGAGTGCAACAATATTTATTTAGTGGAATTAAATATTGTTAAACGGTAATTAATTATTGTCATGAGATGATAATATATTAATCCGTTTGGAGCTAAAATTAACTAGTCCTGCAGGTCCCCCTGCAAGCCCCAATTAAAAACTCGAAGAGAAAATATTAAAAAGAGAAAGAGAAATGATTTTTCAAAGTGTTTGAAAATAGCCAAGGGATTTATTTTAAGAAAATAAATCAAGTTCCAAAGAGTTGGAAATGCCCGGAATTTTATTTTGGAGAAAATAAAATTTTAAATTTTTTTTAAGAAAAAAAATAAAAAATTGGCTGACGTGGCAGTCCACGTGGCATGCCATGTCAGCAGACGGGTCCCAGGTGGCGCTGATTGGGCACCGCGTGGACGGCTAGGATCGCGCCACATCAGCGCCCATGTACGGCTTAGATGCGATAGGGCCGGGTCAGTCAACAAGTTGGTCAACCGGGTTAAAGGGTCGGTTCGCCGGATAGGGTCGGACCGGACCGTGTCCAAATCTGGGCACTCGGCGCGTGTGGGTGCCAGAGCCTAGCCACTTGCAGCCGCGCATGGCGGCGCGTGGTTTGCGGCGCCGTGTTCACGGCTAAAAATGCTGCCACGTGGTGTCATTGGATTGGTAGTTTTGTACACGGTTTTTACGCGACAGTGCATAATGACCCTTTTGCCCTTTCCTTTATGCTCAAAAGGACCAAAATACCCTCCCAATTTTCCCTATAAATAGGCTGAGTTGCTGCCCATTTTGATCATCAATGTTTTGGCAGCACTTGGTGCTGCAATGCTTCTCTTTTTTTAATCTTTTTAATTAAGGATTAATTTATTATATAATTAGGTGGTTATATAATTAATATATAAACCACTTAATTATTAGAAAATTAGGGAATTTTCTAGTTTTAGTAAAATGAGTTTTTTCTAGAAAATATTTTCTCGAGCATTTAGGGAAATACTCGCGGAGCCCACACTCCGAGGGTTGAATCGGGGATATTGCGGGGAAGCTCTGCCGGTCTCACGAAAGGGCAAGGAGTTGGAAAAATGCCGTTAGATAGCCATATTTGCAGTACGGTAATAATTTACAGTTGTATTATTTTAAGCATGATAAATTATATGCTCTTAAGTGTTAATTGCATGTTAGATATTTATCTGCTTAAGTGATTTAAAATTTATTATCAATTGCATGTATATACTTGAGCAGATCCGGCTAGTCTTCCGCTTTTATTAAAATGTTTTAGAAATATTTTAATACTTGTATTATAATAAAAATTTTAAAATGTGGTCCCGGACCACTAATGTTCTGGGCCCGCCTCCCAGCAAGTATTACCCTGTTGATCTGGTTAGGCACACACACTCTTGCCTTGAACCTGAACAAACTAGATTCATCAAACCCAAACTTAGTCTCTGGATCATCTCTAGAACGAGCAACCAATCTCTGAATCTCGGGATCCGTAGACTGAGCCTCCAACAATCTCTGCTTCAAATCAGGCTGAACTGTGATGTTGGCTAACCTAGCCACAGAAACCATAACAGTTGAACTCTGCTCAGAAAACCCAGCCGTTAAACTCGAAATACTGGCCTTCCTGCTCAACGCGTCGGCAACCACATTTTCCTTACCCGGATGGTACCGAATCGTGCAATCATAGTCCTCTAAGAACTCAACCCATCTCCTCTGTCTCAAGTTAAGCTCTTTCTGCATGAACAAGTACTGAAGACTCTTATGATCCGAGAACACCTCAAACGTAGCACCATAGAGATAGTGGCGCCACTTAGACAACGCAAACACGACTACTGCAAGCTCTAGATCATGGGTAGGGTAATTCTGCTCATGCACTTTCAACTTCCTAGAGGCATAAGCTACAACCCGACCGTTCTACATCAACACACAACCCAGTCCTTCCTTAGAAGCATCTGCATAAACTGCATAACCCTCAAGTCCCTCGGGTAGGGAGAGAACCAGTGCTGTAGTCAACCTTTCCTTTAAAGTCTGAAAACTCATCTCACAACTATCATCCCATTCAAACTTGGTTTCCTTTAGTCAACCTAGATAACGGGGCTACAATCTTAGAGAAATCCATCACAAATCTCCTATAATAACTTGCCAAGCCCAGAAAACTTTGTATCTCAGAGGCATTCCTAGGCCTCTCCCAATGTAACACCGTTTCAATCTTAGAGGGGTCGACCTCAATTCCATCGCATGGGATGATATGACCCAGAAAAGTGACTCGATCAATCCAAAACTCGCACTTTCTGAACTTAGCATACAACTTGTGCTCTCTAAGTGTCTCCAACACAATCCAAAGATGCTAGGCATGCTCCTCAACCGATCTCGAATACACCAAGATGTCGTCTATAAAGATCACCATGAACTTATCAAGGAACGCCCTAAACACCCTGTGCATCATATCCATAAATACCGCAGGAGCATTCATCAACCCAAACGGCATAACCACAAACTCAAAGTGTCCATATCTCGTGTTGAATCCAGTCTTAGAGATATCCTCCTCTCTAACCCTCAACTGATAGTATCCCTGCCTCAAATCCAATTTGGAGTACACTCGCGAACCCGCAAGCTATCAAACAACTCCTCAATATGGGGTAATGGATACTTGTTCTTAACTGTCATCCTGTTCAGCTCGCGGTAGTCTATACACATCCTTAACATCCCATCTTTCTTCTTAACAAACAGGACGGGAGCACCCCACGGAGAAGTGCTCGGACGAATGTATCCGCTGACCAGAAGCTCATCCAACTGCTTCTTCAGCTCCTTCAACTAGGCAAGAGCCATCCTGTAGGGGGTCTTCGAATAGGGTTCAGCTCCGGGATAGAGGTCCACTACAAACTCAATATCCCTGTCTGGTGGTAAAGACCCCAAACTCTCCGGGAACACACTAGATACTCCCGTACGACCTCCGTCTCCTCAAGCTTAACTTGGTCCTTGGGTTTGTTCAGAAGGTAAGCCAAGAAACCTGTAGCACCATCCCGGACTAACTTATAGCCTCAACAAAGGATATAAACGGGCTGGATCCCAAACTCTCTCCCGAAAACACCGCAAAATCAAAAGTAATCCTCTTCAAACGGCAATCCATAACTGCACCATGTCGGGAAAGCCAATCCATCCCAAGAATCACCTTAAACCTCCCCATCGGCATCGCAATCAAATCAGCAGGAAAAAGTCGACCCTCAAAACTCACCGGACACTCACGAAACACTCTGTCCGTCTCCAAGCTCCCTCCCCCCCCAAGGGAGAACTCACGACAAACACATGCGCAGATATCTCAGCAAGCAAAGGCAAAGAAGCAACAATATCCCGGGCAATAAAAGAATGAGTAGCCCCGGGATCAAATAATGCATGTAATGATATGCCATGAATATGTATTGTACCTTCCACTACAGCATTCTGATCAATCTCTGCTGGCGCATCCGTTGAAGCCTCTCGGTCACGGCGTCTAGGAGGCATCCTGAAATTCAAAGATTCAAGCAATATTGATGCATGTGGATTAGTACGTGTGTATGTATACAAGTATTAGAAATAGACAAGTATTCAAGTAAATGAGTCACATAATCACATTGTCCTATGCCGTACCAACTAGACAGACTCGACATGACACTAGAGCTCGGTTTTGCAACCTAGAGCTCTGATACCACTTAAGGATGTAACACCCCAAACGGAGGATGCCATATCCCCCACACTATGACCCAGACCCGGACATGAAATGGAAGTCCATGCTGAATCCGAATCAGAGCGAACGGGAGACAAACATACACGCTATGCTAGGGGGATCTAACTCGACAAAACTCAGAGCGCGGAAGCAATTCAAACATTCAAAACAAGATAGCGGAAGCATTTAAATCAACATTCAAAACAAGTGACGGGTTCAACTAGCATAGATACCTAGTCCCGAATATCAACAAGCATAACAGGTGACGGGTTCAACTAGCATAGATACCTAATCCCGAATATCAACATAATGTAATAATCATCAAGTGCCACACAGGGCCGAATACGAATGCCATACACAGGGCTACTGTAACACCCCAAGCAGTGGGGCATCACACCCCCGACTATGACCCAACACATGTACGAAATGGAGAGTCCACACACGTACCAAGTCATAGCGAACGGGTGACAAACGAAGAACGCACCCACTAGCTAGGCGGTACCTAACCCTGTACGAAAGAAAAGATGCGAAACATGACAGCGGAAGCAATACGACAAGCCAACTTTCCAAAAATTTTCATACTTTAAACATACCGCGCATTATAAGTATAAAATTAACTACACGGGTTCAACTAATCCAGCAAACCTGTCCTATCCTGTCCCGAACAATTACACAATAAAACAGGTTCAACTGGCCCTAGAAACCTATCCCGAATAATCATACAATCAAGACGGGTTCAACTAATCCAAGCACCTGTCCTAACCTGTCCCGAAATTCCAAACATTCAATTCATAAATCCAAACCTGCACAGAACATATCTTATACAGAATTTACGAATTATAAATCAGAACCAAATACTTAACAAACTGAAACGTGCAGACACAGACTCAAAAGACACGACACACCGCCGCCTAGCACGAACTCCAACGTGAACCCAAACCGAAACCTGCACACTAAAAACATAAACGGGGAGGGGTCAGTCCAAAGACTGAGCGAGGGGCTACCCACACACACCTACATATATATAGAGCACAGCACGTAATAAAAGTAACGTTCGTGAACCCGGGGTTAGTTTTTGTACGCCAAAACAGTTTCCCGTGATAATATATATAAATGGTGACCTATCCGAAACAGAACAAACAAAACTTAACTTAAACATAACTCAAAACATACGTTCAAACACATGCAGACTAGCACACGTTCATGCGGACTTAGCACACATACCGGAGCATATTTTATTAGATTGAAAGTACACCAAATTTTATCTTAATTTAGGAATCTACTCCCGTTTCACGAACTTGAGACTGACAGACACAACTCAAAACCAAAATGCAAATCATAAAACATAAGGCAAACACACATACCTTTCACCGGATGATGGAAGGGCTGTACATACCCTAACCATGCACAATAATATGTCAGGGTATGAGTTTCATGACATTCACACCCAAGGACTCCATCCCCCACCTCCTCATGGGGGGTTCCGGGTTGATCCTATCGTCGGGGCCCCAGGCATAACGCAAAAATCACACTTACACTGATCACGGAAATCGGAAGCTTAACCCGCAACAGACAGACAGACAGATGAACAGACATATCTCATGCATATCGTACGTACATATCACACAGAACGACTTCAAAAGCATAACAAATCGAAATCAAGCATACATAGGCTCATACATAGCGTTTCGTACTTTCAAACTTATAACAAAACCATCAAAGTACATATTTCACACATATCTACGTATATACAAGGCTTATAAATCGCACACATTCAAAAACGAGCACATTGCAATAGGGTATAACTATATCCTAACCTCACCTGGAACCAAACACAGCCGAAGACACAGCAGATGGTTCATCCCAGAACCTGCACGGCCACAAGTCACCACCCCGGGTGCACCAGTACCAACTGGACACACAAAACACAACACACGACTCAGACTCAGACTTAAACAACCCCATAGAGACGCACGAAAAATGCAATCACACAAGCCGGGATCAAATGCCTAGCAATTATTTGCAGAAGAAACATTACATAATTTAATCAAATCATATTATTCATTTATCACATAAACAATTCATGGATTGTATAACAAATTTAATTAACGAAGTTTACTTAATTCATTTCATGCAAATTCAGGTAGCACCTATCATACCAAATGACACATATTAGTAAATCAAATAAATCATAATAGTATGCTTCCTAATTCATATAAATTTCACTTGGTTACAAATCAAATTCTAACCCTACTCAATTCATACAATTCATATTTTACATATTAAATTCATGTATTACATATTAGATTTAATTACTAAGGTTTACCTATTCAAATTAAACAATTCATACTTTTCCAGAAATTACACAAACACCCCCTCTTAAATTAAACAATTAACAAATTCAACAAACCAGAATTAAATTGCAAATCAAGACGTTCAAATATATCAAGTTCTATTTCATACAATCATTTCATATACATTGAAGTACAATTCGATCGGCAAATCAAGTATATCGCGTTAAAATCACAATTAGAACAAATAATTAAAAATTCACAATTATACAAATAAATTCACAGAAAATAAACCGAGTGTCCGATTAACGAATGGAAAGGGCAACGGACTCACCATCACGAGACGGACATTCTGTCCGAAGCCCACCGGATCGCCGCCAACGGAGCCGCCAGAACAGTGGCAGGCCGCCGCTCGGCCGCCGCCGGAGCGTGCCCCGAAAAATCATCCGTGCAAGTACTCCTCGTGCTCGTTCCAATTCCTCAACCAATTTCTGCAAATTCCAAGCCAATGTCTCCAATTTCAAATCCAAGAATACGAAAACCCTAAAATCTTCAAACTTCAATTACTTCCAAACCGGTGAACCGAAATGAGATCTGAAAGTGGTATCGGCTTACCCGTGACGAGCTTTACAAAAGCCCTAAGCTTTCCGGCCGGAAAAATCCCCGGAGGTGGTGCCGCCGTTGAACAGCCGATGTGCCACCGCGATCCGCCGCCAATTGGCTGAATCTGGAGTCTTGTGATCAAAGGCCACTAGTTCTCGTCGCTCCAAACAACTTTCGTGAAGAACCCGAGGCCAAAAGATGGCCAGAAAATGGCCCCGTTGGCCGCAGAAGTTTCTGCCGCCACTCCCATCGCCGGAACCACCAGCTACGGCCAAAATTGGGTGAAATCGATGCCGGAAATGAACTCGGGATAGTCAAAAACCTTGGAAAACCCTAACCTTCGTCGAAAAAGACCACCGGAGCGGCGAAATCGCCGCCGCTACAGTGCCGCGTGCCGAAGCCGCGAGCTTCAGGCGGCGCGTGGGGCTCAACTGCGGCCCGGATGGCCGCACCGCCAACGTCCAAGGCTGCGCCGGGACTTCTTCATCATGGGTCTGGGGCTCGTGTCGCCGGAATCCCACCGCAAACCGCCGCGAGGGGCGGCGAAGTGGCGGTGGTCCGCCCCCTTTTCTACCGTGATTGAAAATCGCTGAAACGGGCCTCCTCCGCCCGTCGGTTGGTCGAGATCTTCATACGGTTGTGACTGCATCGTAGAACTTTCCGAAATGGACTATTGGATCGTCGAATTCCGTCGAGAAACGAGCGAGTTTGAGTAGTGTGTGAAAACACACCTTAAGTGTCTGTGAATAGTGACTGAATCGCGGGAGAAGAGAGAGAGAGAGCTGGGTCTGCTGCCTTTGGCACGAAAAGCGAGAATCCGGGTATAAATCTTGGGTCCTCATACACGAAAACGGTCGGAAGAAGGGGTTAACGACGTCAGAATTGGGCAAACTCAGAGTCTACGAACTCGTTTCGATGCCCCGAACGTATTGAAGGGGTCAAAATGGTCAAAATCTCGTTCGAACGATAAATGATCGAAAAACCCCTAGAAAGAGAAAATTACAAAAAGGACCCTAAACTCTTAAAGAGTTCAAATAGGGCCGAGCAAAATACAAAATCACCTAATTAAACACATAAAAAGGTTGAAATGTGGCGTACCTTATAAGTCGAACGAACGGGATCTTACAGAACTCCCCTCCTTCAAAAGGACCTGTCCTCAGGTCCTAAGGTCGGATCTTGAACGAGGCTGAAACGAGTTCCACTTCAATCTTCCGTTGCGCAACTCTGATCTAGGTGAACTGCAAACTCCTCAGGATACTTCTTCCTCAGTTAGTATCAACTCCCTTCACAGTGCCTCGTTGTCACTAGGGTTCCGCTGAGCACTTGACCGTTGGTCACTTCAAACTCGTTTGATCCCCTCTAGGCCACTGCACCCAAAGCTTGATACCGTCACGTCCTCGTTGCTTGCAAACTGTCGTCTGGCCAGAAGTAACGCAACCGCAACAAACAAGAGAGAGAATCCCATCTCTCGACACACAAGCGAAGGAACCCCGTCCCTCAGCACACACAAAAGAGAAAACCCCGTTTCTCAACACACAAAAGAGAGAGCCCCGTCTCTCAGGCACACAATTGAGAGAACCCCGTCTCTCAGCCTAAGTCTATCAGATTTCACATCTTTCAGACATTCTAGTTTGAGAAAATCCGGCATTTCTCAAACCCCTAAATTTAAGGGAATCCAGCTTGTTGGAAAACACGAATCAGAAAGCAGCGGAATTTAAAAAAATTTTCCCAACAAAAGGACCTTGAACTCGCAATCGTGTAACCAAATTCGTAAAGATAGAAAACTTACTTTTCTTTTATTCTTTCTTGAAGCGTTTCAAGCCACCCAAGAACGCTCTTCTCGCGGCTTGATCCCCTCTCCTTGGTAAAGCTCGAATCTTCAAACTTCTAACTTGAAGTCTCTAGAGAAAGTCCACCAACTTGATCACAATCTAACTAGTAAGGATGCTAGTTCTCTAGTTAGTGTTTAGGCTTAACCTAGGGTTTTAATTTAATCTTGGAGAAAGGAAGGTGTTCAACACATGAACCAAGAATTGTCAATTAGCTCTAAAGGGGAGCATTAGCTCCCCTATATATAGGAAAGGGGAGGGACGGCCGAACCTAGTCCTTATTGGACTAGGATTTGGTTCCTCTCTCTCCTATTACTTGATCATCAAGTATTTTCCAACTTTGACTTTGAATTCTATTTCTAGTCAACTTCTAAGAGAGCTTAAAAATATCCAAACTATTTTTGGATAATTTTATACTTTATTTATTATAAAATAAATAACTTATTTTTATCTAATTAATTAATTCATAATTAATTAACTAGATTATTTTCTCCAAAATTAGACTTTCTTTTTAATTCAAAATTAAACCAAAGTCTATTAAATAATTAACTAATTAATTATTTAATATATATAATATATATATATATACACACGTGTGTGACACGTGTCACAGTGACACGTGTCACTCACGTGAGCCACACGTGTGAATTCACACGTGTGGAACCCTCTTGGCCCGATTAACTCGTTTAATCAATTTCAAGCCTCAACTCATGTAACCAAGTTGTTGTGTGTGACCCTCTAGGTTCTCAATTCAATTAGCAGTGACCCTAATTAATTAATTCACTAATTAATTAATCAGTCCACAGATTAAACGACCATAGTCTAGCAACAGGTGTTTAACCCCTAGCTGAATTGGAATGTTCGGATTCGACAGAACCTTTAAGTCATTGATTCATGTGAGATACAATCCTCCTACTTACTATCTCTCAACCAAGATCTAGGGCAAGGGAATAATCAGAACCCTAATAATCCGGTCTTAAAGCTAAGTGCATTTCATATCCATTTGATCTCAATCCAAGAAACACTTTTCTTGATGTCTTGATCTACTGCCTTGGCCAAGGACTCCATATGGCATATGAATGACTTACACAATAAGAGATCACCTTGCAAATGCAAGTGTAGGTCCTTTCTTGATTCTCATTCACTTTCATGAATCACTTGTGCAGCCCCAGCATAAGCCTTGAATCAGTTGTCTAAGGCGACACCCTTTAAAGCTTATACCTAAGACTACAGAGTTAACTCATAAAGTGACAAGGAACCTCAAGTCTAAGGATCAATTAATCACATCAATGACTCGTGAGATATTTCCTAATCTGGAAGTTTCCATTTCCTGAAATAGAAACTTCCTTTCCCATTTAGGAATGTTCTCACACGGGGCACCTCAGTGAACTTACTTATTAAAGTAAGCACCCTCATGTATCACGCACGTATCAACTATACACTTTGCACCTCCATGAAACAAGGTGGTCCTTCTTAAGGGCGTGATCCCACAAGCAAGCCTTAGAGGAGTCAGGTTGACACTCCCACTGTGTGTAGGACTCATCGGCTTGGAGTATTTTACTAATCATGACTCATGTGATATAGGGCTCGTTTCATGAACCATTTCACCTAAATGGTAGAGTCCTAAAGTCATCAGGATTAGGGGAGTTCTCATACATGCACAGCTAAAGTAAACGCATACCAAACAAGAGCATATAAAGAAGTGTTTGCCTCAATTCGTTAGTTCATTCAAAGATTGTCTGTGATTACAATAAGGAAAAGCACAAAGCAGATATACAATCGGCTTTCTAGGGCACTATTCCTAACAATCTCCCACTTGCCCGTCAAAGCCATTCTAAAGCTACTCTAAGTCCCATCTTCTGAAGATGACCTTGGAAAGCTTCTCGACTAAGGGGTTTAGTAAGTGGATCTGCCACGTTCTCTGCTGATGTGACCCTCTCAATTTGCACATCTCCTCTTTTGATAATATCACGGATTAGGTGATACTTCCTCATAATGTGCTTGGTCCGTTGGTGAGATCTTGGTTCTCTTGCTTGAGCAACCGCCCCAGTGTTGTCACAAAACACCGTAATGGGGTCTTTCATGCTAGGAACAACATTCAACTCTTGAATGAAGTTTCTAATCCAAACACCTTCCTTAGCTGCATCATTTGCAGCTAAGTATTCGGCCTCAGTGGTCGAATCTGCAGTGGTTGTCTGCTTGGAACTCTTCCAACTCACTGCTCCGCCGTTTAGGCAGAAAATGTATCCTGACATTGACTTAAAATCATCTAAGTCAGATGCAAAGCTTGCATCGCAGTATCCTTCGACAGTAAGATCTTTTTGACCTCCGTAAACTAAGAATAAATCTTTAGTACTCTTCAAGTACTTAAGAATATTCTTCACGGCAGCCCAGTGACCATCTCCAGGGTCAGATTGGAAACGACTTGTTACACTAAGTGCATAAGCCACATCCGGTCGAGTACACAACATTGCATACATTATGCTACCTATTGCTGATGCATAAGGTGTATGAGTCATTCTTTCCTTCTCAAGGTTAGTCTTAGGACACATCTTCTTTGAAAGACATGTTCCTACACTCATAGGAAGGTTCTTAACCTTTGCTGACTCCATATTGAATCTCTTCAATACTTTGTCAATGTACATCGACTGTGATAGTCCTATTAACCTTCTAGATCTATCTCTATAGATTTTAATTCCAAGGATATAGGACGCATCACCAAGATCTTTCATCTCGAATTGGTTCGATAACCATAACTTAGTCACTTTCATGTCATCCTTCGAATTCCCAATAAGAAGGATGTCATCAACATAAAGTACTAAGAATTGCACTGAGGTCTCCAATTCCTTTCTATACACACATGATTCATTCAAAATTTGGATGAAGCCAAACGCTTTGACCGATTCATCAAATCGAATGTTCCAATTCCTAGAAGCCTGTTTCAATCCATAGATTGATCTTTGGAGTTTGCAAACCTTTTGCTCACTCCCACTGAATGTGAAACCTATGGGTTGCTCCATATAAATGTCTTTGTCAATGTCACCATTGAGAAAGGCAGTTTTCACATCCATTTGCCATATCTCATAGTCATAATATGCAGCAATGGCAAGCATGATTCGAATGGACTTTTGCATTGCAACTGGTGAAAAGGTTTCGTCAAAGTCCACGCCGGGTCTTTGAGTGAATCCTTTTGCAACCAGTCTTGCTTTGTAGGCTGCAATGCTTCCATCAACTCCAAGCTTTCTCTTAAAGATACATTTGCAACCTATGGGTTTGACCCCATCAGGCAAATCTACCAAGGTCCAAACTTGGTTGGAGTTCATGGAATCCATTTCGGATTTCATGGCTTCTATCCACTGTTCAGAGTCAGAATCTGAAAGTGCCTCCTCATATGTTAAAGGATCATTATCCTTTTGAGAGATTTCATGGAAGAATCCATACCATCTCTCTGGCTGTCTAGGAGTACGTTCAGAACGCCTTAGAGGAGGATTTTCATGTGTATCGAAATTCGTGATTGGTTGTGGTTGATCAGAGTGGGACGTTTCTTCAGTGGGTGGTGTGGGGTCATTTTGTACTTCTTCTAATTCTATGATCTTGCCCTTCTTTTCTTTAAGGAACGGTTCCTCAAGAAAAGTGGCATTTCTAGAAACAAACACCTTTTGTTCAGATTGATCATAGAAGTAGTATCCTATGGATTCCTTAGGATAACCTACAAAGTAGCATAAGTTAGAACGAGATTCTAACTTATCTCCCACTGTCCTCTTCACGTAAGCAGGACAACCCCAAATTCTTAAGTAAGAATAACTAGGGATTTTACCATGCCACATTTCACAGGGCGTTTTAGGGACTGACTTAGAGGGAACTAGATTCAAAATCTTTGCTGCACTTTCTAGGGCATAACCCCAGAAAGAAGGTGGTAAGTCAGTAAAACTCATCATGGAACGAACCATATCAAGTAGGGTTCGATTCCTTCTCTCAGAAACTCCATTGAGTTGAGGAGTTCCCGGAGGAGTCCACTGAGAGATAATCCCATTATCTTTGAGATGATTAAGGAATTCTTCACTAAGATACTCGCCTCCTCGATCAGATCGAAGTGTTTTGATCTTGTGACCAGTTTGGTTCTCAACCTCCTTTTGAAATTCTAAGAATTTCTCAAAAGCTTCAGATTTATACTTCATTAAGTATACATAACCATACCGACTAAAGTCATCAGTAAAGGTTATGAAATACTGATGATTGCTTCTAGTGCTTACACTAAGCGGTCCACAAACATCAGTATGGATCAAATCCAGAACCTTAGTGGCACGTTCCACAGTTCCTTTAAAAGGAACTTTGGACATCTTTCCTTTGAGACAGGATTCGCAAGAAGTTAACTCTTTGAGATCATTTTCAGAGAATGATCCTAAAGTGTTTATCTTGGTAATTCTGTTCTTGGAAATGTGTCCTAATCTAGCGTGCCATAAGGGAGCTGAAACTTTGTCATCTCTCTTACGCTTTGTTTCTCGTTGTATATTCATAATATTGATATTTTGAGTTAGGTAAAGTCCATTACTTAGAGTACCGATATGAACGGAAGAGTTGTTCCGTTTGATAAAGTATTTACCATTCTTAATATAAGTTTCATAACCTTCACAATCTAATATTGGAACTGAAATTATATTACGAATAATGTTCGGTACATAAAGGACTTTGTTTAATACTAACTCAAAACTACCTAAATCTAATCTAATTGTGCCTAAAGCTCGAGCTTCAACGTTTGAGCCATCGCCGATCTTCAAGACACATTCTCCTTCTTTGAGTTGTTGGACTTCACTTAGCATCTGTACATCATTACAGATATGAGTCCCACAACCGGTATCAAGTACCCAAGAACTAGAATTAATAGAAAGATTTACTTCAACGAGAAAGATACCTTTCTTTAGAGTAGCCTTGTACTCTGGGCAGTTTCTCCTCCAATGTCCCGCTTTGCCACAATGGAAGCAAACATCCTCTTTCTGATCACGCTTCTTCTTTTGGGCCTTCCCCTTCGAAATGCCACCAGTGGGCCTAAGGGGTTTCTTCTTCTTCTTTTGGGCTTTCTTGCCCTTACCTTTAGAAGGCCCAGAAGAGGAAGATGGAGCATTCACCATCAAAACCTTATTGTCCTTCTTGATCGTGCTTTCAGCAGTCACAAGCTGACTAATCAGCTCAGCTACAGTAGCACCAGCATGATTCATGTTGAAGTTAAGGACAAATGGGTTGAATGATGGTGGGAGCGAAGCTAGCAACAAATCCACTGAAAGCTCATCTTTCAGCGGCATGTCCATGGAAGCAAGTTTCTCAGTAAGGGCAAGAAACTTGAGTTCATATTCATGGACACTTGAACCTTCCCTCATTCTCAAGTGGAATAATTCCTTTGAAGTGTTATACCTTGTAACACGTTCATGAGGGCGGTAAAGTTGCTCTAAGTGGTCGTAAATCTCCCAAGCAAATTCCATGGCCTCATGTTGCCTTTGCAAGTCCGGAGACATGTTAGCCAACATAAGGCAACGGGCTTGGAGATTATCATCCTTCCACTTCTGAATCGCGTCCCGCTCAGCCCGAGTGGGAGCCTCCCCTTCGGGAGTAGGCTCTCCTTCGAAGAGAACATAAGTTCTCTTCTCAGAATCTAAAATGATTTTTAGATTCCTCAGCCAATCAGAATAGTTGGGACCAGTCAACTTGTTTGACTCGAGGATCGATACAAGAGGGTTTTTGGTTGCCATTTCAAAACACGTAGAGAATCACAGAATCTACGACCTAAATGGTAAATCAGAGAACTAGTGAGCATGCTGAATTATAACGATATACAAAAGATAAGGTCTTTAATCTATTGTAGCTCCCACTGTTTTTCAAAGATCTAGAATTCCCAAAGATCTAAGAGGAACACGTTTCCCAATGGGTACAAAGATCCTAGGCATTTTACCTCGAACCCACGACTCGCGGACATTCTAAGTAAGAACCCTAGGTAGGTACAACTTACCAATTCTAACGCCCTTAGAACTCTTAGTAATTGTTTTTGCATCACCTATCTTTCAATATGGACCCACGACTCGTGCGACATCCATATTTACTTAGGCGTTAAGCTAGACCCATCAATCATAAGATCATGACCAAAACTTAGTTTGAACGACCCACGACTCGCGGACATCGCCCTCGCCAAAATTTACCACGAAATATTGATCATTTAAAATGATTAATTAGGTAACTAAGAACTAATAAGCTCCACTAGCTATCCCACGACTCGCGGACAATAACTAGCTTTACTTACTAAACTTAAAACCTATTGATGGAATGCTAGGAATTTAATTCAAAACTTGCATCTCAAATTAAACACCTATTTGTTCGAAATTAGCTTAATATTTAATGGGAATTTTTCGAATCAACCGGAGAGTTGTCCGGTTCGACCTCACCAACATATATGTTATCCAATTTTATTAGTCTTGATTAATGCAAGTACACTTAAATGCATTTCAAACAAGCACATAAACAGATAACATGTTCCTAGCATGATACTAACATGTAATGATCATGGGTTCTACCTATCTTATGCGTGATATGTGGGAGCCACTCCACAATCACAAGTTCTAACATACATGCCACATAAACAGTTCAAATCACATAAGGGAAAGCGGTAACAAAATACGAGCCCTATCTCTATTACATTTAACAATTGAGATTCCCCTCCCTAACATTTTGAGGGGTCTTCACTTATGGCCTCCTTGTTACTTGAATGTGGTCCATCTTACTCCATGGGTGCATTGTCTCCAAAATGAAAATAAAACCTCACCACCTATCTCTACTCTCAAATTACAATAAAAAGAAAAAGACATAAAGTAATAAGGCTCAATCTTCATATTGGCCTTAGACAATTACACGGGGCATACCCCGGCCTCAAAAACAGTAATATGGAAAGCCACATAATAAATCACATAACAGTACGCACATAAGTGAGGCTCCAACCTCAATTGAAAAACGCAACTATAGGGCTCCAACCCCAATTTAAACCATCCATGTGCATAAATTAAAACCATACATAGATCTAAACCCATGATCACCTAACATGCTTTTGCAAGACTTTAAATTTAACCAATAAATTAAAATTCTCGCTTTAAGCTCTAATAGCTTAAAACACGACTTAGATGCAATTCTTGTTCAAGAGCCTTTTCAATAAAACCCGAAAAACAATAAACTAATAAAATTCCAATTAATTTCTGAAAATTAATAATTTTATTCTTTCAATATTTTCAGAAAATAAAGATCGTAATTTTTCAAAATTTAAATCGCTCAAATTTTCAAAATCCCAATTTAAACAATTATTTCAAAAATAATTTAAATTTAATAAATAAAATTTTTCAGAAAAATTAAACCGGGATTCAATTGGACTAAACACGAAAATCAAGATCGCGAAACGAGGGGCCCGGAACGGACTGCACGCCCGCCCGAGACCAAGCCCGGCAGACGCGCAGCACGCTCGCACGGACGCGCGTGCCAGCGCTGCGCACAGCCGGCAGCGTAAGCTGCCAGCGTGCGCGCGCATGGCGCGCATCCTTGCGCGCGTCGCGCGCATCGGCTGGGCGAGGTGGGCGGTCGTAGCCGGGAGGCTCCCGCGCGGTTGCGGGAGGTGCTGGCGGGCGCGCCTAGGCGCGCGCCTAGGCGCTGGCGGGCGGCAGCGGCGGACAGTCCCGCACGGTTGCGGGACTGCTGGGCGAGGTGGGCGGGCGAGCGCGGGCCTGGCGTGCTACGCCTTAGCACGCCAAGCTCGCGTTTTCGTAACGCGATTTCGTGTTTCGTATTTTTAGTTCAAAAACCAAAATTCAAAAATACGATTTAAATTAATTTCTATCAAAACGGTTTTCAAGAAACACAATTTAAGAAAACAGTTTCAGAAATTCAAGAAAAATTACAGTTTCGTAATTCAGGCTTTCTAAAAGAACTCAAGAATACCTAATCCGCATCTAAGCCTAAGAATTTCTACCAAATTCAGAATAATTGAGACGAATCAGAAACACGATTAACGAGGTGGCTCTGATACCACTTGTTGGAAAACACGAATCAGAAAGCAGCGGAATTTAAAAAAATTTTCCCAACAAAAGGACCTTGAACTCGCAATCGTGTAACCAAATTCGTAAAGATAGAAAACTTACTTTTCTTTTATTCTTTCTTGAAGCGTTTCAAGCCACCCAAGAACGCTCTTCTCGCGGCTTGATCCCCTCTCCTTGGTAAAGCTCGAATCTTCAAACTTCTAACTTGAAGTCTCTAGAGAAAGTCCACCAACTTGATCACAATCTAACTAGTAAGGATGCTAGTTCTCTAGTTAGTGTTTAGGCTTAACCTAGGGTTTTAATTTAATCTTGGAGAAAGGAAGGTGTTCAACACATGAACCAAGAATTGTCAATTAGCTCTAAAGGGGAGCATTAGCTCCCCTATATATAGGAAAGGGGAGGGACGGCCGAACCTAGTCCTTATTGGACTAGGATTTGGTTCCTCTCTCTCCTATTACTTGATCATCAAGTATTTTCCAACTTTGACTTTGAATTCTATTTCTAGTCAACTTCTAAGAGAGCTTAAAAATATCCAAACTATTTTTGGATAATTTTATACTTTATTTATTATAAAATAAATAACTTATTTTTATCTAATTAATTAATTCATAATTAATTAACTAGATTATTTTCTCCAAAATTAGACTTTCTTTTTAATTCAAAATTAAACCAAAGTCTATTAAATAATTAACTAATTAATTATTTAATATATATAATATATATATATATACACACGTGTGTGACACGTGTCACAGTGACACGTGTCACTCACGTGAGCCACACGTGTGAATTCACACGTGTGGAACCCTCTTGGCCCGATTAACTCGTTTAATCAATTTCAAGCCTCAACTCATGTAACCAAGTTGTTGTGTGTGACCCTCTAGGTTCTCAATTCAATTAGCAGTGACCCTAATTAATTAATTCACTAATTAATTAATCAGTCCACAGATTAAACGACCATAGTCTAGCAACAGGTGTTTAACCCCTAGCTGAATTGGAATGTTCGGATTCGACAGAACCTTTAAGTCATTGATTCATGTGAGATACAATCCTCCTACTTACTATCTCTCAACCAAGATCTAGGGCAAGGGAATAATCAGAACCCTAATAATCCGGTCTTAAAGCTAAGTGCATTTCATATCCATTTGATCTCAATCCAAGAAACACTTTTCTTGATGTCTTGATCTACTGCCTTGGCCAAGGACTCCATATGGCATATGAATGACTTACACAATAAGAGATCACCTTGCAAATGCAAGTGTAGGTCCTTTCTTGATTCTCATTCACTTTCATGAATCACTTGTGCAGCCCCAGCATAAGCCTTGAATCAGTTGTCTAAGGCGACACCCTTTAAAGCTTATACCTAAGACTACAGAGTTAACTCATAAAGTGACAAGGAACCTCAAGTCTAAGGATCAATTAATCACATCAATGACTCGTGAGATATTTCCTAATCTGGAAGTTTCCATTTCCTGAAATAGAAACTTCCTTTCCCATTTAGGAATGTTCTCACACGGGGCACCTCAGTGAACTTACTTATTAAAGTAAGCACCCTCATGTATCACGCACGTATCAACTATACACTTTGCACCTCCATGAAACAAGGTGGTCCTTCTTAAGGGCGTGATCCCACAAGCAAGCCTTAGAGGAGTCAGGTTGACACTCCCACTGTCTGTAGGACTCATCGGCTTGGAGTATTTTACTAATCATGACTCATGTGATATAGGGCTCGTTTCATGAACCATTTCACCTAAATGGTAGAGTCCTAAAGTCATCAGGATTAGGGGAGTTCTCATACATGCACAGCTAAAGTAAACGCATACCAAACAAGAGCATATAAAGAAGTGTTTGCCTCAATTCGTTAGTTCATTCAAAGATTGTCTGTGATTACAATAAGGAAAAGCACAAAGCAGATATACAATCGGCTTTCTAGGGCACTATTCCTAACACAGCATCCCTCAAATATCTAAGTACAAGATAATCCAGCATCTCTTGTGCACAGAACTCAGAAAGACTCCAGCATCTTTCTGTCACGCAATAAAGAGAGAATCCAGCATCTCTCTAACACACAAGTAGGAAGAATCAACATCCCCCTAGCACATAAATAGAGAGAATGAAATCTCTCTCACTCAAGCACAAAAGCAAAATCAAAATTACAACAATCAACAAGTATCACAATTGATAGATATAACTCATAATAACAAGAATTAACCAAATAAAGAATGCATGGATGGTCGTGCCATGAATGCTTAGTGTACCGTTCACCGTGGTATTTGAAATCTTGACTATAAAGTTGCAATGATGTCATAGAAGCTGGTTAAATTGTTGGTATTGCAGCCCTGTAATAAAAACACTAGAATTGGTGCATGAGGGTTAGATGTGCAAATGAAATGAGGCACTTAAGTCATGTCAGCACAACAATAAAAGCAATCAAAGGCACATTGATAAAATGTTGCACAATCATAATCATATTGCGCACTTAGTCACATAACTCAATACAATTCAAACTGAGGAAGCAAAATTACAGGCCAAACGGATGCAATGTGCACATATTCCTATGCCGTACGACCTAGACTGACACAATACGACTCCAGAGCACCGGTTCTGAACCTGGTAGCTCTGATACCACTTAAGATGTAACACCCCAAGCGGTGGGGCATCACACCCCCGCACTATGACCCAACACGTGTACGAAATGGAGAGTCCGCACACGCACCAAGTCATAGCGAACGGGTGACAAACGAAGAACGCACCCACTAGCGAGGCGGTACCTAACCCTGCTCGAATGAAAAGATGCGAAACATGACAGCGGAAGCAACGCGAAAAGCCAACTTTCCAAAAACCTTTCATACTTTAAACATACCGCGCATTATAAGTATAAAATCAACTACACGGGTTCAACTAATCCATCAAACCTGTCATATCCTGTCCCGAACAATTACACAATAAAACGGGTTCAACTGGCCCTAGAAACCTGTCCCGAATAATCATACAATCAAGACGGGTTCAACTAATCCAAGCACATGTCCTAACCTGTCCTGAAATTCCAAACATTCAATTCATAAATCCAAACCTACACAGAACATATCTTATACAGAATTTACGAATTATAAATCAGAACAAAATACTTAACAAACTGAAACGTGCAGACACAGACTCAAAAGACACGACACACCGCCGCCTAGCACGAACTCCAATGCGAACCCAAACCGAAACCTGTAAACTAAAAACATAAACGGGGAGGGGTCAGTCCAAAGACTGAGCGAGGGGCTACCCACACACACCTACATATATATAGAGTACAGCATGTAATAAAAGTAACGTTCCTGAACCCGGGGTTAGTTTTTGCACGCCAAAACAGTTTCCCGTGATAATATATATATAGGGTGACTTATCCGAAACAGAACAAACAAAACATAAGTAATACATAACTCAAAACAGAAGTTCAAACACATGCAGACTAGCACACGTTCATGCGGACTTAGCACACATACCGGAGCATATTTTATTAGATTGAAAGTACACCAAATTTAATCTTAATTTAGGAATCTACCCCCGTTTCACGAACTTGAGACTGACAGACACAACTCAAAACCAAAATGCAAATCATAAAACATAAGGCAAACACACATACCTTTCACCGGATGATGGAAGGGCTGTACATACCCTAACCATGCACACTAATATGTCAGGGTATGAGTTTCATGACACTCACACCCAAGGACTCCATCCCCTACCTTCCTCATGGTGGGTTCCGGGTTGATCCTATCGTCGGGGCCCCAGGCATAACGCAAAAATCACACTTACACTGATCACGAAAATCGGAAGCTTAACCCGCAACAGACAGACAGACAGATGAACAGACATATCTCATGCATATCGTACTTATCATATCGTACGTACATATCACACAGACCGACTTCAAAAGCGTAACAAATCGAAATCAAGCATACATAGGCTCATACATAGCGTTTCATACTTTCAAACTTATAACAAAACCATCACAGTACATATTTCACACATATCTACGTATATACAAGGCTTATAAATCGCACACATTCGAAAACGAGCACATTGCAATAGGGTATAACTATATCCTAACCTCACCTGGAACCAAACACAGCCGAAGACACAACAGATGGTTCACCCCGGAACCTGCACGACCACAAGTCACCACCCCGGGTGCACCAGTACCAACTGGACACACAAAACACAACACACGACTCAGACTCAGACTTAAACAACCCCATAGAGACGCACGACAAATGCAATCACACAAGCAGGGATCAAATGCCTAGTAATTATTTGCAGAAGAAACATTACATAATTTAATCAAATCATATTATTCATTTATCACATAAAGAATTCATGGATTGTATAACAAATTTAATTAACGAAGTTTACTTAATTCATTTCATGCAAATTCACGTAGCACCTATCATACCAAATGACACATATTAGTAAATCAAATAAATCATAATAGTATGCTTCCTAATTCATATAAATTTCACGAGGTTACAAATCAAATTCTAACCCTACTCAATTCATACAATTCATATTTTACATATTAAATTCATGTATTATATATTAGATTTAATTACTAAGGTTTACCTATTCAAATTAAACAATTCATACTTTTCCAGAAATTACACAAACACCCCCTCTTAAATTAAACAATTAACAAATTCAACAAACCAGGATTAAATTGCAAATCAAGACGTTCAAATACATCAAGTTCTATTTCATACAATCATTTCATATACATTGAAGTACAATTCGATCGGCAAATCAAGTATATCGCGTTAAAATCACAATTAGAGCAAATAATTAAAAATTCACAATTATACAAATAAATTCACAGAAAATAAACCGAGTGTCCGATTAACGAATGGAAAGGGCAACAGACTCACCATCACGAGACGGACATTCTGTCCGAAGCCCACCGGATCGCCGCCAACGGAGCCGCCAGAACAGTGGCAGGCCGCCGCTCGGCCGCCGGCGGAGCGTGCCCCGAAAAATCATCCGTGCAAGTACTCCTCGTGCTCGTTCCAATTCCTCAACCAATTTCTGCAAATTCCAAGCCAATGTCTCCAATTTCAAATCCAAGAATACGAAAACCCTAAAATCTTCAAACTTCAATTACTTCCAAACCGGTGAACCGAAATGAGATCTGAAAGTGGTATCGGCTTACCCGTGACGAGCTTTACAAAAGCCCTAAGCTTTCCCGCCGGAAAAATCCCCGGAGGTGGTGCCGCCGTTGAACCGCCGCTGTGCCGCCGCTATCCGCCGCAATTGGCCGAATCTGGAGTCGTGTGATCAAAGGCCACTAGTTCTCGTCGTTCCGAACAACTTTCGTGAAGAACCCGAGGCCAAAAGATGGCCAGAAAATGGCCCCGTTGGCCACCGAAGTTTCTGCCACCACTCCCATCGCCGGAACCACCACCTACGGGCAAAATTGGGTGAAATCGATGCCGGAAATGAACTCGGGATAGTCAAAAACCTTGGAAAACCCTAACCTTCGTCGAAAAAGACCACCGGAGCGGCGAAATCGCCGCCGCTACAGTGCCGCGTGCCAAAGCCGCGAGCTTCAGGCGGCGCGTGGGGCTCAACTGCGGCCCGGATGGCCGCACCGCCAACGTCCAAGGCTGCGCCGGGACTTCTTCATCATGGGTCTGGGGCGCGTGTCGCCGGAATCCCACCGGAAACCGCCGCGAGGGGCGGCGAAGTGGCGGTGGTCCGCCCCCTTTTCTACCGTGATTGAAAATCGCTGAAACGGGCCTCCTCCGCCCGTCGGTTGGTCGAGATCTTCATACGGTTGTGACTGCGTCGTAGAACTTTCCGAAATGGACTATTGGATCGTGAATTCCGTCGAGAAACGAGCGAGTTTGAGTAGTGTGTGAAAACACACCTTAAGTGTCTGTGAATAGTGACTGAATCACGGGAGAAGAGAGAGAGAGCTGGGTCTGCTGCCTTTGGCACGAAAAGCGAGAATCCGGGTATAAATCTTGGGTCCTCATACACGAAAACGGTTGGAAGAAGGGGTTAACGACGTCAGAATTGGGCAAACTCAGAGTCTACGAACTCGTTTCAATGCCCCGAACGCATTGAAGGGGTCAAAATGGTCAAAATCTCGTTCGAACGATAAATGATCGAAAAACCCCTAGAAAGAGAAAATTACAAAAAGGACCCTAAACTCTTAAAGAGTTCAAATAGGGCCGAGCAAAATACAAAATCACCTAATTAAACACATAAAAAGGTTGAAATGAGGCGTCCCTTATAAGTCGAACGAACGGGATCTTACAGAACTCCCCTCCTTCAAAAGGACCTGTCCTCAGGTCCTAAGGTCGGATCTTGAACGAGGCTGAAACGAGTTCCACTTCAATCTTCCGTTGCGCAACTCTGATCTAGGTGAACTGCAAACTCCTCAGGATACTTCTCCCTCAGTTAGTATCAACTCCCTTCATAGTGCCTCGTTGTCACTGAGGTTCCGCTGAGCACTTGACCGTTGGTCACTTCAAACTCATTTGATCCCCACTAGGCCACTGCACCCAAAGCTTGATACCGTCACGTCCTCGTTGCTTGCAAACTGTCGTCTGGCCAGAAGTAACGCAACCGCAACAAACAAGAGAGAGAATCCCATCTCTCGACACACAAGCGAAGGAACCCCGTCCCTCAGCACACACAAAAGAGAAAACCCCGTTTCTCAACACACAAAAGAGAGAGCCCCGTCTCTCAGGCACACAATTGAGAGAACCCCGTCTCTCAGCCTAAGTCTATCAGATTTCACATCTTTCAGACATTCTAGTTTGAGAAAATCCGGCATTTCTCAAACCCCTAAATTTAAGGGAATCCAGCATCCCTCAAATACTAAGTACAAGATAATCCAGCATCTCTTGTGCACAGAACTCAGAAAGACTCCAGCATCTTTCTGTCACGCAATATAGAGAGAATCCAGCATCTTTCTAACACACAAGTAGGAAGAATCAACATCCCCCTAGCACATAAATAGAGAGAATCAAATCTCTCTCACTCAAGCACAAAAGCAGAATCAAAATTACAACAATCAACAAGTATCACAATTGACAGATATAACTCATAATAACAAGAATTAACCAAATAAAGAATGCATGGATGCTCGTGCCATGAATGCTTAGTGTACCGTTCACCGTGGTATTTGAAATCTTGACTATAAAGTTGCAATGATGTCATAGAAGCTGGTTAAATTGTTGGTATTGCAGCCCTGTATTAAAAACACTAGAATTGGTGCATGAGGGTTAGATGTGCAAATGAAATGCGGCACTTAAGTCATGTAAGCACAACAATAAAAGCAATCAAAGGCACATTGATAAAATGTTGCACAATCATAATCATATTGCGCACTTAGTCACATAACTCAATACAATTCAAACTGAGGAAGCAAAATTACAGGCCAAACGGATGCAATGCGCACATATTCCTATGCCGTACGACCTAGACTGATACGACACGACTCCAGAGCACCGGTTCTGAACCTGGTAGCTCTGATACCACTTAAGATGTAACACCCCAAGCGGTGGGGCATCACACCCCCGCACTATGACCCAACACGTGTACGAAATGGAGAGTCCGCACACGCAACAAGTCATAGCGAACGGGTGACAAACGAAGAACGCACCCACTAGCTAGGCGGTACCTAACCCTGCACGAATGAAAAGATGCGAAACATGACAGCGGAAGCAACGTGAAAAGCCAACTTTCCAAAAACTTTTCATACTTTAAACATACCGCGCATTATAAGTATAAAATCAACTACACGGGTTCAACTAATCCATCAAACCTGTCATATCCTGTCCCGAACAATTACACAATAAAACGGGTTCAACTGGCCCTAGAAACCTGTCCCGAATAATCATACAATCAAGACGGGTTCAACTAATCCAAGCACATGTCCTAACCTGTCCCGAAATTCCAAACATTCAATTCATAAATCCAAACCTGCACAGAACATATATTATACAGAATTTACGAATTATAAATCAGAACAAAATACTTAACAAACTGAAACGTGCAGACACAGACTCAAAAGACACGACACACCGCCACCTAGCACAAACTCCAACGCGAACCCAAACCGAAACCTGCAAACTAAAAACATAAACGGGGAGGGGTCAGTCCAAAGACTGAGCGAGGGGCTACCCACACACACCTACATATATATAGAGTACAACATGTAATAAAAGTAACGTTCCTGAACCCGAGGTTAGTTTTTGCACGGCAAAACAGTTTCCCGTGATAATATATATATAGGGTGACTTATCCGAAACAGAACAAACAAAACATAAGTAATACATAACTCAAAACAGACGTTCAAACACATGCAGACTAGCACAGGTTCATGCGGACTTAGCACACATACCGGAGCATATTTTATTAGATTGAAAGTACACCAAATTTAATCTTAATTTAGGAATTTACCCCCGTTTCACGAACTTGAGACTGACAGACACAACTCAAAACCAAAATGCAAATCATAAAACATAAGGCAAACACACATACCTTTCACCGGATGATGGAAGGGCTGTACATACCCTAACCATGCACACTAATATGTCAGGGTATGAGTTTCATGACATTCACACCCAAGGACTCCATCCCCCACCTCCTCATGGGGGGTTCCGGGTTGATCCTATCGTCGGGGCCCCAGGCATAACGCAAAAATCACACTTACACTGATCACGGAAATCGGAAGCTTAACCCGCAACAGACAGACAGACAGATGAACAGACATATCTCATGCATATCGTACTTATCATATCGTACGTACATATCACACAGACCGACTTCAAAAGCGTAACAAATCGAAATCAAGCATACATAGGCTCATACATAGCGTTTCGTACTTTCAAACTTATAACAAAACCATCACAGTACATATTTCACACATATCTACGTATATACAAGGCTTATAAATCGCACACATTCGAAAACGAGCACATTGCAATAGGGTATAACTATATCCTAACCTCACCTGGAACCAAACACAGCCGAAGACACAGCAGATGGTTCACCCCGGAACCTGCACGACCACAAGTCACCACCCCGGGTGCACCAGTACCAACTGGACACACAAAACACAACACACGACTCAGACTCAGACTTAAACAACCCCATAGAGACGCACGACAAATGCAATCACACAAGCAGGGATCAAATGCCTAGCAATTATTTGCAGAAGAAACATTACATAATTTAATCAAATCATATTATTCATTTATCACATAAACAATTCATGGATTGTATAACAAATTTAATTAACGAAGTTTACTTAATTCATTTCATGTAAATTCACGTTGCACCTATCATACCAATTGACACATATTAATAAATCAAATAAATCATAATAGTATGCTTCCTAATTCATACAAATTTCACGAGGTTACAATTCAAATTCTAACCCTACTCAATTCATACAATTCATATTTTACATATTAAATTCATGTATTACATATTAGATTTAATTAGTAAGGTTTACCAATTCAAATTAAACAATTCATACTTTTCCAGAAATTACAGAAACACCCCCTCTTAAATTAAACAATTAACAAATTCAACAGACCAGAATTAAATTACAAATCAAGACGTTCAAATATATCAAGTTCTATTTCATACAATCATTTCATATACATTGAAGTACAATTCGATCTGCAAATCAAGTATATCGCGTTAAAATCACAATTAGAACAAATAATTAAAAATTCACAATTATACTAATAAATTCACATAAAATAAACCGAGTGTCCGATTAACGAACGGAAAGCGGCAACTGACTCACCATAACGAGACGGACATTCTGTCCGAAGCCCGCCGGATCGCCGCCACCGGAGCCACCGGAACAGTGGCGGGCCGCCGCTCGGCCGCCGCCGGATCGTGCCGGAAAAATCCCGAAAAATTATCCATGCAAGTACTCCTCGTGCTCGTTCCAATTCCTCAACCAATTTCTACAAATTCCAAGCCAATTGTCTCCAATTTCAAATCCAAGAATACGAAAACCCTAAAATCTTCAAACTTCAATTACTTCCAAACCGGTGAACCGAAATGAGATCTGAAAGAGGCATCGGCTTACCCGTGACGAGCTTTACGGAAGCCCTAAGCTTTCTCGCCGGAAAAATCCCCGGAGGTGGTTCCGCCGTTGAACTGCCGCTGTGCCGCCGCGATCCGCCGCCAATTGGCTGAATATGGAGTCGTGCGATCAAAGGCCACTAATTCTCGTCGTTCCAAACCACTTTCGTGAAGAGCCCGAGGCCAAAAGATGGCCGGAAAAGGGCCCCGTTGGCCGCCGAAGTTTCTGCCGCCACTCCCATCGCCGGAACCACCACCTACGGCCAAAATTGGGTGAAATCGATGTCGAAAATGAACTCGGGATAGTCGAAAACCTTCGAAAACACTAACCTTCGTCGAAAAAGACCACCGGAGCGGCGAAATCGCCACCGCTACAGTGCCGATTGCCGCCGCCGCGAGCTTCAGGCGGTGCGTGGGGCTCAACTGTGGCCTGGATGGCCGCACCGCCAACGTCCAAGGCTGCGCCGGGACGTCTTCATCATGGGTCTGGGGCACGTGTCGCCGGAATCCCACCGGAAACCGCCGCGAGGGGCGGCGAAGTGGCGGTGGTCCGCCCCCCTTTTCTGTAGTGACTGAAAATCGCTGAAACGGGCCTGCTCCGCTCGTCGGTTGGTCTAGATCTTCATACGGTTGTGACTGCGTCGTCGAGCTTTCCAAAATTGACTATTGGATCGTCGAATTCCGTCGAGAAACGAGCGAGTTTGAGTAGTGTGTGAAAATACACCGTAAGTGTGTGTGAATAGTAACTGAATCGCGGGAGAAGAGAGAGAGCTGGGTCTGCTGCGTTTGGCACGAAAAGCGACAATCCGGGTATAAATCTTGGGTCCTCATACACGAAAACGGTCGGAAGAAGGGGTTAACGACGTCAGAATTGGGCAAACTCAGAGTCTACGAACTCGTTTCGATGCCCCGAACGCATTGAAGGGGTCAAAATGGTCAAAATCTCGTTCGAACGATAAATGATCGAAAAACCCTAGAAAGAGAAAATTACAAAAAGGACCCTAAACTCTTAAAGAGTTCAAATAGGGCCGAGCAAAATACAAAATCACCTAATTAAACACATAAAAAGGTTGAAATGAGGCTTACCTTATAAGTCGAACGAACGGGATCTTACAGAACTCCCCTCCTTCAAAAGGACCTGTCCTCAGGTCCTAAGGTCGGATCTTGAACGAGGTTGAAACGAGTTCCACTTCAATCTTCCGCTGCGCAACTCTGATCTAGGTGAACTGCAAACTCCTCAGGATACTTCTCCCTCAGTTAGTATCAACTCCCTTCATAGTGCCTCGTTGTCACTGAGGTTCCGCTGAGCACTTGACCGTTGGTCACTTCAAACTCGTTTGATCCACACTAGGCCACTGCACCCAAAGCTTGATACCGTCACGTCCTCGTTGCTTGCAAACTGTCGTCTGGCCAGAAGTAACGCAACCGCAACAAACAAGAGAGAGAATCCCATCTCTCGACACACAAGCGAAGGAACCCCGTCCCTCGGCATACACAAAAGAGAAAACCCCATTTCTCAACACACAAAAGAGAGAGCCCCGTCTCTCAGGCACACAATTGAGAGAACCACGTCTCTCAGCCTAAGTCTATCAGATTTCACATCTTTCAGACATTCTAGTTTGAGAAAATCCGGCATTTCTAAAACCCCTAAATTTAAGGGAATCCAGCATCCCTCAAATATCTAAGTACAAGATAATCCAGCATCTCTTGTGCACAGAACTCAGAAAGACTCCAGCATCTTTCTGTCACGCAAAATAGAGAGAATCCAGCTTCTCTCTAACACACAAGTAGGAAGAATCAACATCCCCCTAGCACATAAATAGAGAGAATCAAATCTCTCTCACTCAAGCACAAAAGCAGAATCAAAATTACAACAATCAACAAGTATCACAATTGACAGATATAACCCATAATAACAAGAATTAACCAAATAAAGAATGCATGGATGCTCGTGCCATGAATGCTTAGTGTACCGTTCACCGTGGTATTTGAAATATTGACTATAAAGTTGCCATGATGTCATAGAAGCTGGTTAAATTGTTGGTATTACAGCCTTATAATAAAAACACTAGAATTGGTGCATGAGGGTTAGATGTGCAAACGAAATGCCGCACTTAAGTCATGTAAGCACAACAATAAAAGAAATCAAAGGCACATTGATAAAATATTGCACAATCATAATCATATTGCGCACTTAGTCACATAACTCAATACAATTCAAACTGAGGAAGCAAAATTACAGGCCAAACGGATGCAATGCGCACATATTCCTATGCCGTACGACCTAGACTGACACAACACGACTCCAGAGCACCGGTTCTGAACCTGGTAGCTCTAATACCACTTAAGATGTAACACCCCAAGCGGTGGGGCATCACACCCCCGCACTATGACCCAACACGTGTACGAAATGGAGAGTCCGCACACGCACCAAGTCATAGCGAACGGGTGACAAACGAAAAACGCACCCACTAGCTAGGCGGTACCTAACCCTCCACGAATGAAAAGATGCGAAACATGACAGCGGAAGCAATGTGAAAAGCCAACTTTCCAAAAACTTTTCATACTTTAAACATACCGCGCATTATAAGTATAAAATCAACTACACGGGTTCAACTAATCCATCAAACCTGTCATATCCTGTCCCGAACAATTACACAATAAAACGGGTTCAACTGGCCCTAGAAACCTGTCCCGAATAATCATACAATCAAGACGGGTTCAACTAATCCGAACACCTGTCCTAACCTGTCCCGAAATTCCAAACATTCAATTCATAAATCCAAACCTGCACATAACATATCTTATACAGAATTTACGAACTATAAATCAGAACAAAATACTTAAGAAACTGAAACGTGCAGACACAGACTCAAAAGACATGACACACCGCCGCCTAGCACGAACTCCAACTCGAACCCAAACCGAAACCTGCACACTAAAAACATAAACGGGGAGGGGTCAGTCCAAAGACTGAGCGACGGGCTACCCACACACACCTACATATATATAGAGCACAGCACGTAATAAAAGTAACGTTCGTGAACTCGGGGTTAGTTTTTGCACACCAAAACAGTTTCCCGTGATAATATATATATAGGGTGACTTATCCGAAACAGAACAAACAAAACTTAACTTATACATAACTCAAAACAGACGTTCAAACACATGCAGACTAGCACACGTTCATGCGGACTTAGCACACATACCGGAGCATATTTTATTAGATTGAAAGTACACCAAATTTTATCTTAATTTAGGAATCTACTCCCGTTTCACGAACTTGAGACTGACAGACACAACTCAAAACCAAAATGCAAATCATAAAACATAAGGCAAACACACATACCTTTCACCGGATGATGGAAGGGTTGTACATACCGTAACCATGCACACTAATATGTCAGGGTATGAGTTTCATGACACTCACACCCAAGGACTCCATCCCCCACCTTCCTCATGGTGGGTTCCGGGTTGATCCTATCGTCAGGGCCCCAGGCATAACGCAAAAATCACACTTACACTGATCACGGAAATCGGAAGCTTAACCCACAACAGACAGACAGACAGATGAACAGACATATCTCATGCATATCGTACTTATCATATCGTACGTACATATCACACAGACCGACTTCAAAAGCATAACAAATCGAAATCAAGCATACATAGGCTCATACATAGCGTTTCGTACTTTCAAACTTATAACAAAACCATCAAAGTACATATTTCACACATATCTACGTATGTACAAGGCTTATAAATCGTACACATTCGAAAACGAGCACATTGCAATAGGGTATAACTATATCCTAACCTCACCTGGATCCAAACACAGCCGAAGACACAGCAGATGGTTCACCCCGGAACCTGCACGACCACAAGTCACCACCCCGGGTCCACCAGTACCAACTGGACACACAAAACACAACACACAACTCAGACTCAGACGTAAACAACCCCATAGAGACGCACGACAAATGCAATCACACAAACAGGGATCAAATGCCTGGCAATTATTTGCAGAAGAAACATTACATAATTTAATCAAATCATATTATTCATTTATCACATAAACAATTCATGGATTGTATAACAAATTTAATTAACGAAGTTTACTTAATTCATTTCATGAAAATTCACGTAGCACCTATCATACCAATTGACACATATTAATAAATCAAATAAATCATAATAGTATGCTTCCTAATTCATACAAATTTCACGAGGTTACAAATCAAATTCTAACCCTACTCAATTCATACAATTCATATTTTACATATTAAATTCATGTATTACATATTAGATTTAATTACTAAGGTTTACCAATTCAAATTAAACAATTCATACTTTTCCAGAAATTACACAAACACCCCCTCTTAAATTAAACAATTAACAAATTCAACAAACCAGAATTAAATTGCAAATCAAGACTTTCAAATATATCAAGTTCTATTTCATACAATCATTTCATATACATTGAAGTACAATTCGATCGGCAAATCAAGTATATCGCGTTAAAATCACAATTAGAACAAATAATTAAAAATTCACAATTATACAAATAAATTCACAGAAAATAAACCGAGTGTCCGATTAACGAACGGAAAGTGGCAACGGACTCACCATAACGAGACGGACATTCTGTCCGAAGCCCGCCGGATCGCCGCCACCGGAGCCGCCGGAACAGTGGCGGGCTGCCGCCGGAGTGTGCCGGAAAAATCCCGAAAAATCATCCGTGCAAGTACTCCTCGTGCTCGTTCCAATTCCTCAACCAATTTCTGCAAATTCCAAGCCAATTGTCTCCAATTTCAAATCCAAGAATACGAAAACCCTAAAATCTTCAAACTTCAATTACTTCCAAACCGGTGAACCGAAATGAGATCTGAAAGAGGCATCGGCTTACCCGTGACGAGCTTTACGAAAGCCCTAAGCTTTCTCGCCGGAAAAATCCCCGGAGGTGGTGCCGCCGTTGAACCGCAGCTGTGCCGCCGCCAATTGGCCGAATCTGGAGTCGTGTGATCAAAGGCCACTAATTCTCGTCGTTCCAAACAACTTTCCTGAAGAGCCCGAGGCCAAAAGATGGCCGGAAAAGGGCCCCGTTGGCCGCCGAAGTTTCTGCCGCCACTCCCATCGTCGGAACCACCACCTACGTCCAAAATTGGGTGAAATCGATGCCGGAAATGAACTCGGGATAGTCGAAAACCTTGGAAAACACTAATTTTCGTCGAAAAAGACCACCGGAGCGGCGAAATCGCCACCGCTACAGTGTTGCTTGCCGCCGCCGCGAGCTTCAGGCGGTGCCCGGGGCTCAACTGCGGCCCGGATAGCCGCACCGCCAACGTCCAAGGCTGTGCAAGGACGTCTTCATCATGGGTCTGGGGCGCGTGTCGCCGGAATCCCACCGGAAACCGCCGCGAGGGGCGGCGAAGTGGCGGTGGTCCGCCCCCTTTTCTGCAGTGACTGAAAATCGCTGAAACGGGCCTGCTCCGCTCATCGGTTGGTCGAGATCTTCGTACGGTTGTGACCGCGTCGTCATTGAGTAGTGTGTGAAAACACACCGTAAGTGTGCGTGAATCGTGACTGAATCGCGGGAGAAGAGAGAGAGAGCTGCGTCTGCTGCGTTTGGCACGAAAAGCGAGAATCTGGGTATAAATCTTGGGTCCTCATACACGAAAACGGTCGGAAGAAGGGGTTAACGACGTCAGAATTGGGCAAACTCAGAGTCTACGAACTCGTTTCGATGCCCCGAACGCATTGAAGGGGTCAAAATGGTCAAAATCTCGTTCGAACGATAAATGATCGAAAAACCCCTAGAAAGAGAAAATTACAAAAAGGACCCTAAACTCTTAAAGAGTTCAAATAGGGCCGAGCAAAATACAAAATCACCTAATTAAACACATAAAAAGGTTGAAATGAGGCTTACCTTATAAGTCGAACGAACGGGATCTTACAGAACTCCCCTCCTTCAAAAGGACCTGTCCTCAGGTCCTAAGGTCGGATCTTGAACGAGGTTGAAACGAGTTCCACTTCAATCTTCCGCTGCGCAACTCTGATCTAGGTGAACTGCAAACTCCTCAGGATACTTCTCCCTCAGTTAGTATCAACTCCCTTCATAGTGCCTCGTTGTCACTGAGGTTCCGCTGAGCACTTGACCGTTGGTCACTTCAAACTCGCTTGATCCCCACTCGGCCACTGCACCCAAAGCTTGGTACCGTCACGTCCTCGTTGCTTGCAAACTGTCGTCTGGCCAGAAGTAATGCAACCGCAACAAACAAGAGAGAGAATCCCATCTCTCGACACACAAGCGAAGGAACCCCGTCCCTCGGCACACACAAAAGAGAAAACCCCATTTCTCAACACACAAAAGAGAGAGCCCCGTCTCTCAGGCACACAATTGAGAGAACCCCGTCTCTCAGCCTAAGTCTATCAGATTTCACATCTTTCAGACATTCTAGTTTGAGAAAATCCGGCATTTCTCAAACCCCTAAATTTAAGGGAATCCAATATCCCTCAAATATCTAAGTACAAGATAATCCAGCATCTCTTGTGCACAGAACTCAGAAAGACTCCAGCATCTTTCTGTCACGCAATATAGAGAGAATCCAGCATCTCTCTAACACACAAGTAGGAAGAATCAACATCCCCCTAGCACATAAATAGAGAGAATCAAATCTCTCTCACTCAAGCACAAAAGCAGAATCAAAATTACAACAATCAACAAGTATCACAATTGACAGATATAACACATAATAACAAGAATTAACCAAATAAAGAATGCATGGATGCTCGTGCCATGAATGCTTAGTGTACCGTTCACCGTGGTATTTGAAATCTTGACTATAAAGTTTCAATGATGTCATAGAAGCTGGTTAAATTGTTGGTATTGCAGCCCTGTAATAAAAACACTAGAATTGGTGCATGAGGGTTAGATGTGCAAATGAAATGCGGCACTTAAGTCATGTAAGCACAACAATAAAAGCAATTAAAGGCACATTGATAAAATGTTGCACAATCATAATCATATTGCGCACTTAGTCACATAACTTAATACAATTCAAACTGAGGAAGCAAAATTACAGGCCAAACGGATGCAATGTGCACATATTCCTATGCCGTACGACCTAGACTGACACGATACGACTCCAGAGCACCGGTTCTGAACCTGGTAGCTCTGATACCACTTAAGATGTAACACCCCAAGAGGTGGGGCATCACACCCCCGCAATATGACCCAACACGTGTACGAAATGGAGAGTCCGCACACGCACCAAGTCATAGCGAACGGGTGACAAACGAAGAACGCACCCATTAGCTAGGCAGTACCTAACCCTGCACGAATGAAAAGATGCGAAACATGACAATGGAAGCAATGGGAAAAGCCAACTTTCCAAAAACTTTTCATACTTTAAACATACCGCGCATTGTAAGTATAAAATCAACTACACGGGTTCACCTAATCCGTCAAACCTGTCATATCCTGTCCCGAACAATTACACAATAAAACGGGTTCAACTGGCCCTAGAAACCTGTCCCGAATAATCATACAATCAAGACGGGTTCAACTAATCCCAGCACCTGTCCTAACCTGTCCTGAAATTCCAAACATTCAATTCATAAATCCAAACCTGCACAGAACATATCTTATACAGAATTTACGAATTATAAATCAGAACAAAATACTTAACAAACTGAAACGTGCTGACACAGACTCAAAAGACACGACACACCGCCGACTAGCACGAACTCCAACGCGAACCCAAACCGAAACATGCACACTAAAAACATAAACGGGGAGGGGTCAGTCCAAAGACTGAGCGAGGGGCTACCCACACACACCTACATATATATAGAGCACAGCACGTAATAAAAGTAACGTTCGTGAACCCAGGGTTAGTTTTTGCACGCCAAAACAGTTTCCCGTGATAATATATATATATAGGGTGACTTATCCGAAACAGAACAAACAAAACTTAACTTATACATAACTCAAAACATACGTTCAAACACATGCAGACTAGCACACGTTCGTGCGGACTTAGCACACATACCCTAGCATATTTTATTAGATTGAAAGTACACCAAATTTTATCTTAATTTAGGAATCTACCCCCATTTCACGAACTTGAGACTGACAGACACAATTCAAAACCAAAATGCAAATCATAAAACATAAGGCAAACACACATACCTTTCACCGGATGATGGAAGGGTTGTACATACCCTAACCATGCACACTAATATGTCAGGGTATAAGTTTCATGACACTCACACCCAAGGACTCCATCCCCCACCGTCCTCATGGTGGGTTCCGGGTTGATCCTATCGTCGGGGCCCCAGGCATAACGCAAAAATCACACTGACACTGATCACGGAAATCAGAAGCTTAACCCGCAACAGACAGACAGACAGATGAACAGATATATCTCATGCATATCGTACTTATCATATCGTACGTACATATCACACAGACCAACTTCAAAAGCATAACAATTCGAAATCAAGCATACATAGGCTCGTACATAGCGTTTTGTACTTTCAAACTTATAACAAAACCATCAAAGTACATATTTCACACATATCTACGTATATACAAGGCTTATAAATCGCACACATTCGAAAACGAGCACATTGCAATAGGGTATAACTATATCCTAACCTCACCTGGAACCAAACACAGCGGAAGGCACAGCAGATGGTTCACCCCGGAACCTGCAGGACCACAAGTCACCACCCCGGGTGCACCAGTACCAACTGGACACACAAAACACAACACACAACTCAGACTCAGACTTAAACAACCCCATAGAGACGCACGACAAATGCAATCACACAAACAGGGATCAAATGCCTGGCAATTATTTGCAGAAGAAACATTACATAATTTAATCAAATCATATTATTCATTTATCACATAAACAATTCATGGATTGTATAACAAATTTAATTAACGAAGTTTACTTAATTCATTTCATGAAAATTCACGTAGCACCTATCATACCAATTGACACATATTAATAAATCAAATAAATCATAATAGTATGCTTCCTAATTCATACAAATTTCACGAGGTTACAAATCAAATTCTAACCCTACTCAATTCATACAATTCATATTTTACATATTAAATTCATGTATTACATATTAGATTTAATTACTAAGGTTTACCAATTCAAATTAAACAATTCATACTTTTCCAGAAATTACACAAACACCCCCTCTTAAATTAAACAATTAACAAATTCAACAAACCAGAATTAAATTGCAAATCAAGACGTTCAAATATATCAAATTAAATTTCATACAATCATTTCATATACATTGAAGTACAATTCGATCGACAAATCAAGTATATCGCGTTAAAATCACAATTAGAACAAATAATTAAATATTCACAATTATACAAATAAATTCACAGAAAATAAACCGAGTGTCCGATTAACGAACGGAAAGCGGCAACGGACTCACCATAACAAGACGGACATTCTGTCCGAAGCCCGCCGGATCGCCGCCACCGGAGCCACCGGAACAGAGTGTGCCGAAAAAATCCCGAAAAATCATCCGTGCAAGTACTCCTCGTGCTCGTTCCAATTCCTCAACCAATTTCTGCAAATTCCAAGCCAATTGTCTCCAATTTCAAATCCAAGAATATGAAAACCCTAAAATCTTCGAACTTCAATTACTTCCAAACCGGAGATCCGAAAGAGGCATCGGCTTACCCGTGACGAGCTTTACGAAAGCCCTGAGCTTTCTCGCCAGAAAAATCCCTGGAGGTGGCGCCGCCGTTGAGCCGCCGCTGTGCCGCCGTGATCCGCCGCCAATTGGCCCAATCTGGAGTCGTGTGATCAAAGGCCACTAGTTCTCGTCGTTCCGAACAACTTACGTGAAGAGCCCGAGGCCAAAAGATGGCCAGAAAAGGGCCCCGTTTCCCGCCGAAGTTTCTGCCACCACTCCCAATGTCGGAACCACCACCTATAGCCAAAATTGGGTGAAATCGATGCCGGAAATGAACTCGGGATAGTCGAAAACCTTGGAAAACACTATCCTTCATCGAAAAAGACCACCGGAGCGGCGGAATCGACGCTGCAACAGTGTCGCGCGCCGTCGCCGCGAGCTTCAGGCGGCGCGTGGGGCTCAACTGCGGCTCGGATGGCCGCGTCGCGAACGTCCAAGGCTGCGCCGGGACGTCTTCATCATGGGTCTGGGGCGCGTATCGTCGGAATCCCACCGGAAACCGCTGCGAGGGGCGGCGAAGTGGCGGTGGTCCGCCCCCTTTTCTGCCGTGATTGAAAATCGCTAAAACCGGCCTCCTCCGCTCATCGGTTGGTCGAGATCTTGGTACGGTTGTGACCGCGTCGTCGAGCTTTCCGAAATGGACTATTGGATCGTCGAATTCCGTCGAGAAACGAGCGAGTTTGAGTAGTGTGTGAAAACACACCGTGAGTGTCTGTGAATAGTGACTGAATCGCGGGAGAAGAGAGAGAGAGAGAGCTGGGTCTGCTGCGTTTGGCACGAAAAGCGAGAATCCGGGTATAAATCTTGGGTCCTCGTACACGAAAACGGTCGGAAGAAGGGGTTAACGACGTCAGAATTGGGCAAACTCAGAGTCTACGAACTCGTTTCGATGCCCCGAACGCATTGAAGCGGTCAAAATGGTCAAAATCTCATTCGAACGATAAATGATCGAAAAACCCCTAAAAAGAGAAAATTACAAAAAGGCCTCTAAACTCTTAAAGAGTTCAAATAGGGCCGAGCAAAATACAAAATCACCTAATTAAACACATAAAAAGGATGAAATGAGGCGTACCTTATAAGTCGGACGAACGGGATGTTACAGCTACAGAAAGGTAAAGTATAATCTCAAGTCTACAAGTCATGACATAAATAAATTGTATGAAAGACAGATGTAACTAGAAAGGCTAGACCGACGAAGTGCAAATCAAAGGACTCACTCCTGCCTAGCAAACGCCAACAGACCTGCAACTAAAAGTTTAAATGAGGGGTCAGTCAACTTGACCGGGTGAGGGGTCTAACGCACACCCACAATATATATATAAAGAGTATAGCACAGAATAAAAGGATGGACTTATGAACCGGGGATAGGTGTTACATACCAAAACATTTCGAAATAACCCAAATAGATATAGATATAACTTTAGAAACCATTTCCAGAAAGACCCTATCCCGATTCATAATTCCATAACAAAATAGAACACATGCTCGGTGAGTACGAGCTTCCAACCTTTACTCCTCAAAACATAAATCAAAATAAATCCATCCTCTACACCAATGATGGAGGAGATATACCGTCCCCAAACCATCGAGAATAAACCGTCTAAAATAGACTCACCCTCAAGGGGTAGCGAACCCACAAGAGTCCTCCCCGGCCTTAGCCGAAGGCTCAAGATACCACTCCTTCCCTAAAGCACGGGTCGCGTGAGGATATCTCAAATGGAACTACACACAGACTGATCCCTGACGGTCCTATACCATTCTAGGGCTATCTATCCCATACCTCCTTGGATCCACAACCGAACAGATCATAACATACTATATGCCAATCTTTCATTGCAATCTCACTACAGAATTAAAACACAATTGTTTCTCCAAATAGCTTACATATGCCTCAAAAACTGGTTTATATATTTGTATTCCTACGCGATGGATCTTTAAGCCTCAAGACCTCCACCCACGCAGTACGCACGTAAAATCATAAACATATCATATTCAACACATACGTATCTATAGTAGGGTATACTCGCATGCAAGGGTAGAAATCAACATGTAAAGGTCATAGGTCGCATAACTATACAAAATCCTAAACCTCAACTCGTAGTAGTAGAGTCTGAGAATGTGAAGGGCCAAACACTCTAAACCTCGGGCTCACTGGCACCACCAAACTCTGTGACAAGACATACAAAAGCCCAAACTTAGACTCTACATGAACCAAGTAAGACGCACGGCGTACAAAGTATGACTGACATGCGAAATGGAATGATGTTTATCAAATTGGTCACAAGGGTCAATTCAAATATTCAAGTAAATCATGCAAGTAAGGAAGTATAAAGGTTCAGAGATTGCATTGCAAGTCATATCGGAGCATACAAGTCAAGTAGCAACTCAAAGGAATCAAATACGCACGAAAAAACATGTAAAAATGATCACAGACGCATGGGAACGGTCCTTCCAATGCCAAGGCCAAGCGTGACTGGGAACGGCCGTTCACAGTCCAAGCACACATGGGAACGGTCGTTCCCATGTTCGGCTGCCAAACCCCAAACCCTAGCCCGAAAGGGCCGTTCTGGGCTTAAAGCAAAAACGGGAACGGCCGTTCCGGCCATAGATCTGGAATAGAAACTTGATAGTTTCGGGAAGAAGAAGGGGAACACCAAAAATCATCAATCCAACACGAAAACCACCATAAAATATCACGAAATTTAGGTATAACATCATATAAATCATGCTTAGCATCAAAACATCAATTAATGCAAGTTTAGGAATGTTTTTGCTCAAAACTCCAACACCCATTTTCATGAATTTCAAGCTTAAACATGAAGATATGAATTCCTAGACTTCCATGCACGAATTTCCAGCAACTAAGACAGATAAGGAGCAGTCAAATCAACAAGGCTTGCTTAAGGAATTCAAGATCTCATCATTCAAGTTCATACCAACAATTTCATGCTCCAATTCGAGAATAGAAATGAAATTCTCATCAAAAGAGATCCAAAGCTTACCTTGTCTTGTGAAGGAATGAGGAATCAAGGAGTATGAGCTCTTAGAATGAAAGATGGTTCAAGTCTTGATCTTCTCTTGAAGTATCTTCTCTTGAAGTTTCTCCATGATTCTCTTTGAGGCTAACTTGTGTGGTTTGAAATGAAATGGAAAGGGATAAAGCTATTTATATGGTGGCTAATAGTTTTAGGTCAAGGTTAGGGTTTCCAAGATATAATATGAGGCTAAAGGCTTTAATAGGATTTGGGCTCAAATAAATGACCTTCGGCCCAATAAGTCAAAATTAAAAGGTTTAAGGTCTAAACGGTTTCCGAAAAATATAAAGTAAATTCCGTTGGACCCGAATCACTGAATCAAGTCCAATGGTGGTGTCGGAATTCGAATTCGAATTCCTGAGCTCATATTGGTCCCGAATGACCCAAACTCACCTAACTCAAGTTAGGCCCAAACACATTAATAGGTCCAAGTCCTATTGAAATCCAACACCAACAATTAATTTAAATTCATCCAAGTTCCATTCTCAAGTTGTCATGCATGAATTCATATTTTACCATTTTGGGTTTTAGTCACTTAAGTCACATTTTCAATCAAAGTTGGAATTAAACACATAAAAGGGAAATTAAATCACATTAGTGCGTAAGTAAACTCTCTCGTGGTGCATACCTGTACGATCTATCGGACGGGGCGTCACATAATAGTAAGAGTCAAATAAACGATGTACGTATGCTCGTGCTATGAATGTTTATTGTACCTTCCACTGCGGCATTCTGATTAACCTCTGTTGCTTCCTCCTCTCCATCAAGGGCATATGCACGAGCCTGAATAGCTGGCCTCTTCTTTGGACAGGTGTTTCTCTTGCGCTCATCCGAACCACACACCAAGCATCTACCCAAATACCTCCAACACCTGTCCAACGGGTGAGGACCCTGACAGTGAGAACAAATAGCTAGAGCTGGTGCCGGTAATGCTGGTGGCTCTGTAGGAGCAGCGGGACGGGGCTTCTTGTTAATGAAGCCCTGTGGATGGAAAGCTGGTGTAGAAGTAGTAGAATCATGAGTAGCGGGCTTCTTGCCCGATCCAGAACCCGAACCATGCCCCGAAGAGAATGATGGGGGCCTCAACCTCTGTCTCTGAGCCTCGACCTGAATAGCCCTCTTAGTAACCTTATCCCAAGTGCTAACATTGACAGCCTGAAGAGCTCTCTGAATATCCTCTCGAAGCCCATGAAGGAAGTGACGGGCTCTATGTGAATCAACATCAGTGATGTGGGTAGCATAGGGAGTAAGTCTCTCGAACTCTAGAATGTAGTCCTCAACAGATCTGGATCCCTGCTTCAGCTCGGAAAACTCCTGAAGTCTACGCTCTCGTGCACTATGAGGTATAAACTTCTCGTGGAACTCATGCATGAAAGTCTCCCAAGTGAACTCCATATCACTCCTCTCAAGTCCGGATCGAACTCCCTTGAGCCAGTTAGCTGCCTGTCCCTGAACGAATCGAGCAGTACAAACAGCCCTATCCCGAGAACTCCCTGGGCAAATCTCCCAAATACCACTGATCTCAGCTAACCATTCCTCAGCCTTGATATCATCTCCTCCAAACCACTTAGGAGGGTTGTTGTTTCGAAACTCCCTATACACAGCTGAGATATCACCATCCACGGGTGGTGTCTGCTGCCTCTGATTCTGTTGCAACTGATTGAGAAGTGCCTGAACAATGTTCTCCGCATTCAGTGGTGGTGGCGGAGGAGGATTAGGCGCATCCGGGGAAACCTCTTGATCACGGCGTCTAGAAGGCATCCTAAAGATCTCAACAATTCCAGTACAGGTATATGCACGTCGATTAGTAAATGCTCATGTCACTTAATAAATCAAGCAAAGCACCAAAGAAATGTAATACTTCACGTAATGTAAGTTTGGCAAAGTGATGGAAATTCAAATGCATAGCCTATCAAACTGTGATGTACATGCACACATAACCAAGTTGTCCTATGCCGTACAACCTAGACAGACTCAACACGACACTAGAGCTCGGTTTTGCAACATAGAGCTCTGATACCACTTAGGGATATAGCACCCCAGACGGAGGATACCACATCCCCCACACTAGGACTCAGACTCAGTCATGAAATAGGAAGTCCATGCCTGAATCCGAATCATCGCAAACGGGAGACCAACTCACACACTAGGCTAGGCGGATCTAACTTGACAAACTCAGAGTGCGGAAGCAATTAAAACCAACAGCAATAGATAGCGGAATCATTTAAAACAAAATATGCAAAGCAGGTGACGGGTTCAACTAGCATAAATACCTAGTCCCGAATATCAACATACATAACAGGTGACTGGTTCAACTAGCATAGATACCTAATCCCGAACATCAATTCATAATCCAATATAAGAATCAGCATAAGTATCATCAATATCTAATAACATCCAAATACTAGCTTACTAACCCCACACGGGTTTAAGTCTAAGTAGAGCATGCAACATAACCTTCAGGTGTGAAACATAAATACATAAACTAAGTAAAGTATGCGACAAATGCATCCTAACACCAACTAGACTGACAAGTGTGACTCCGAAGACTCACTTCCGCCTAGCTCAAGCCAAAAGATCCTGCAACTTAAAGATAAAACGAAGTGTCAGTCAACTGGCTGAGTGAGGGGGCTAACGCACACCCACAATATATATATAAAGAGCACAGCACAGAATAAAAGGATGGACTCATGAACCGAGGATAGGTGTTGCATACCAAAACAGTTCGAAATAACCCAAATAGATATAGATATAAGTTTAGAAACCATTTTCCAGAAAGACTCTATCCCGATTCATAATTCCATAACATAACATAGTCAACTACTCGGCGAGTACGAGCTTCCAACCTCAACTCCTCATAAAATAGAAATAACATACCAACCTCAACTCTGGATGATGGTAGGGTTGCGCGACCCTAACCATCGAGAATAAACCGTCTAAAATAGACTCGATCTCAAGGGGGTAGCGAACCCACAAGATTCATCCCCGGCCTTAGCCGGAGGCTTAAGATATCACGCCCCCCCTATCTCCCTGAGTCGCGTAATAATATCTCAAATGGAACTAATGCACATGGTTGGAACCCCGACGGCCCTAACCGTCCCGGGGGACCCATTACCCGTAGCTCCTTGGATCCACAACAAGAACAGATCATAACACAACATACGCCAATCTTTCATGGCAATCTCGCTACAGAATTAGAACACAACTGTTTTCCCAAGCACACATGGAACGGGCGTTCCCATGTTCGGCCGCCAAAAACTAAACCCTAGCCCAGAAGGGCCATTCCGGGCTTAAAGCACAAACGGGAACGGCCGTTCCGGTCATAGATCTAGAACAGAAACTTGACAGTTTCGGGAAGAAGAAGGGGAACACCAAAAATCATCAATCCAACACGAAATCCACCATAAAATATCACGATATTCAGGTATAACATCATCTAAATCATGCTTAGCATCAAAACATCAATTAATTCAAGTTTAAGAATGTTTTTGCCCAAGATCTCAAACACCTATTTTCATGAATTTTAAGCTTAAACATGAAGATATGAATTCCTAGTCTTCCTACACGAATTTCCAGCAACTAAGACACATAAGCAGCATTCAAATCATCAAGGCTTGCTTAAGGATTTCAAGATCTCATCATTCAAGCTCATACTAACAATTTCATGCTCCAATCCAAGAATAGAAATGAAATACTCATCAAAAGAGATCCAAAGCTTACCTTGTCTTGTGAAGGAATGAGGAATCAAAGAATATGAGCTCTTAGAATGAAAGATGGTTCAAGTCTTGATCTTCTCTTGAAGTTTCTCCATGATTCTCTTTGAAGCTAACTTGTGTGGTTTGAAATGAAAGGAAAAGGGATAAAGCTATTTATGTGGTGGCTAATAGTTTTAGGTCAAGGTTAGGGTTTCCAAGATATAATATGAGGCTAAAGGCTTAAATAGGATTTGGGCTCAAATAAATGATATTCGGCCCAATAAGTCAAAATTAAAAAGTTTAGGGTCTAAACGGTTTCCAAAAAATATAAAGTAAATTCCGTTGGACCCGAATCACCGAATCAAGTCTAATGGTGGTGTCGAAATTCAAATTCGAATTCCCGAGCTCATATTGGTCCCGAATGACCCAAACTCACCTAACTCAAGTTAGGCCCAAACACATTAATAGGTCCAAGTCCTGTTTAAATCCAACTTTAACAATTAATTTAAATTCACATAAGTTCCGTTCTTAGGTTGTCATGCAAGAATTCATATTTTATCATTTTGCATTTTAATCAATTAAATCCCATTTCAATCAAGGTTGGAATTAAACGCATAGGAAGGGAATTAAATCACATAAGTGCGTAAGGTAAACTCTCTCTCGTGATGCATACCTATACGATTTATCGGACGGGGCGTCACAGTATCGGGGCCGGTTAAGATCTCGATAGCCATAACCACATGCATCATCTTTTTTCCCTCCGGTTGTCGTGCCTACAAAGTTACCCCGCGGTGACGTAAACAGGAATGGAAGAAATTACATCCACCTCTCCCGATCATGGTGTGGTATAACCAACCTCCAATTATAACCATCATCATGACCAACAGGTATGGCAAGTATCGAAGTAGCCATTGACGCACGCCTCCCGGTCTACTACTCAACCATACCATCAGGGGCCAACAGAACAAAATGTCCAAAGCTTACATTGTCCAAATTTTCAGAAGTGCATTAAGCACACACAGGATTTAAAAAATAATACTTTAACCAGAACAGTATAACTGTAAATAGTACAAAATAGCAAAAAACAATATCTTTTGGCAAAACAATACATCTTTGAGCGAAACCGAATATTCTTATGTAGATCAAAATATCTTTAAATCGAAAACACTACCCTAATAATGGGAGGAGTTTAAATTTCAAAAACAAAGATCTTTAAAACCTTTAGGGGTTAGTTTTGAAACATTTGAGTACATACGAATATTCATGGTTCTAATTGAAAAGAGTTTAAACCTCACCTATAGAAAATGGTATTATGCAATAATACCAGAGCCTCAGTTAATCCAAACTTCACCTGTAAGTGGTGAATAACTATAAGTTTCTATCCATAAATCACATAGTCACCTAAGCAAGTTGAAACTACCTCAAAGCACTCAATAGCACATAATGATATCATATGAACATGACAAAATATTATCAAAGCGTATCATAACATGTAGCGAGATTTCATTGTTAGGAATAGTGCCCCTTAAAGCAACTTTTGGCTTTACTATTTCCTTGTAATATCACAAACAGTCTTTGAATAATAAACGAGATGATTTTGTTCATAGGCATTCACTTCTTTATGTGCTTATTTATGTCTGTTTGGGTTGACTGTGTTTTTGCATGTATTGAACTCCTCTAATCCGATGAGGCCGTTAAGAACTTTGTTGTTATGGGAACGACACATGAAACAAGTTCTTAACTCCATAAGCGAGGATTAGAAACTTCTCCAACTCGACAGTCCGACAGACAGTGGGAGTGTCGACCTTGACTCTGTTGAGACTTGCTTATGTGATTATGTCCTTTTGAAGGATCACTCAGTTTCATGGAGTGATAAGTGCATACGATGATGCGTTCATAATACATGAGGGTGATTGTTACTAGAACTTCATCACTGAGATGTCCCGCGTGAGAACATTCCTAAATGGGAAAGGATGTAACACCCCAAACGGAGGATGCCACATCCCCCGCACTAAGACCCAGACCCCGGAACATGAAATGAAAGTCCATGCCCGAATCCGAATCAGAGCGAACGGGAGACCAACTCACACACTAGGCTAGATGGATCTAATTGACCAAAACTCAGAGTGCGGAAGTAATTAAAACCAACAACAATAGATAGCGGAAGCATTTAAAACAAAACATGCAAAGCAGGTGACGGGTTCAACTAGCATAGATACCTAATCTAGAATAATAGATCCACAAACATAACAAGTGACGGGTTCAACTAGCATAAATCCCCAGTCCCAAATATCAACATAAAGTAATAATCATCAAGTGCCACAAAGGGGCCGAATGAGAGTGCCACGCAGGGCTATCGAATAGTAAAGTAAAATCTCAAGTCTACGAGTCAAAGCATAAGTAAAGTGTATGAAAAGACAAATGCAAATAGAAAGACTAGACCGACGAAGTGCAACTCAAAGGACTCACTTCCGCCTAGCAAACGCCGATAACCTGCAACTAAAAGTGTAAATGAGGGGTCAGTCAACTTGACTGAGTGAGGGGGCTAACGCACACCCACGATATATATATAGCACAGCACATAACAGAAGGGTGGATTCATGAACCGGAGATAGGTGTTACATACCAAAGACATTTCCAAAAGTACCCAAAAGATAAATATATAAGTTTTAGAAAAATTTCAGAACTCTATCTCGATTCATGATTCCCAGACATAATAGAACATAGGCTCGGCGAGTACGAGCTTCCAACCTTTACTCCTCAGAACAGATAAAAATACAAAATCAATCCAACCGTCACACCAATGATGGAGGAGATGTACAGTCCCCAAACCATCCAGAACAGACATACCCTCAAGGGGTAGCGAACCCATAAGAGTCCTCCCCGGTCTTAGCCGAAGGCTCAAGATACCACACCTTCCCTACAGGACGGGTCGCGTGAAGATATCTCAAATGGAACTACACACAGACCTATCCCTGACGGTCCTATACCGTCCCAGGGCCATCTATCCCATAGCTCCTTGGATCCACAACATAACAGAATAGAACAGAACATACGCGAATCTTTCATGGCAATCTCGCTACAGAATCGTAACACAACTGACTTTCATAAAATAGCTTACATATGCTTCAAAAACTGGTTTTTATAAGTATTCCTACGCTGCAGGGATAGCCTGCCCACGCAAGACTCACGCACTTACATTCCCACGCTGCAGGGATAGCCCGCCCACGGAGAAGTGCAAGCATAAGATCATAAAAATATCATATTCAACACATACATATCTATAGTAAGGTATACTCGCATGCAAGGGTTGAAATCAGCATATTAAGGTCATAGGTCGCATAACTATACAAAATCCTAAACCTCACCTCGTAGTAGTAGAGTCTGAGAGTGTGAAGGGCCAAACACTCTAAACCTCGGGCCCACCGGCACCACCAAACTCTCTGATAAGACATACAGAAGCCCAGACTTAGACTCTATATGAACCAAACAAGACGCACGGCGTTTCTCAACATGATCGTGGTTATGCATAAGTGTTCATGTTGTGCTTGGATGAGGTGTCGTGGTCATTCAAGGCATATCAATGCTCAACAAGGTCATATTTATAAGCAACCATCATGCAATTCCATATCCAAAGATGCAAGATCAATTTAGGAAGTCAGTGTATTCACAAAATGCATATTAAATCATCCAATATCACAGGGTTCAATTATAATATTAGAATTAAGCATCAAGTTCATGACGAGTTGTAAAGTGCATAAGTAAGAGCAACTTGATCATATAAACATACAAAGTTGTTGTACGTAGATAGCATGCTTGATACAAATAAAGAGTGCATTTAATTCACTTAAGATCATACTTTATAACTTCACAACATGTTTGGTACACAAGCTCAAGTCACATTCATAGTTTCATAAATATTACACTTACATCCCCTAAGTCATTTATAAAAATTTAGAATTATTACACATACATTGTAACACCCGAGCGCAAGGTGTCACATCCCCCGCACCGAGACCCGACCCGAATATGAAATGGATGATCCATACCCGAGCCAAATCACGGCGAACGGGGACATACACACACTGTATGCTAGGCGGGACTAACCCTTGAACCATAAAATCAGAATAAACATTAAAGCGGACGCCATGAACGAACCTACAACATATACATGTACAATAAGCGTCACCGCTCTAAAAATAAGTCATATACATCAATACTGGCCGTCACGGCTCAAAATAAGTACGCTCCATAACAACATTCATATACAATGATCACAAGTGCAATACAAGTGTAAGATCAATACACAAAAGGGCTAGAAACGAAAACAAGACCTATGACTAGAAATCCCGCCTAGCTCCCATGACACCTGCACAACACAACTGAAAGCCAAACGGGTTCAGTCCAAAAGGGACTGGTGGGTATAAAAGCAGGGCATAATATAATATACGACAGTATTTAAAAATTCACATGCAAGCTATAATCCCAAGTGAGGTTTTGAAGAATTTCCCAAGTGGGCGAATAGAAATTATCAAAAGGGATTATAACAATTCATTAACATTAGGTCATTATTGGCCCGGCGAGTGGGTGTGCATTATCTCCAACCAACACCTCGTGTAATTCATTAACATTCATTCATTCATTCTTTTCATGCATTTCAATCTTTCGTGCGCATTCAATAACATTCCACCTTCTTCCTCCAGGTTGGTGGCGGGTTTGCAAGGCCTATCCACCCATTCATTGACCAAAAGGGGAACATGACTCCCTAGATGGCACTCAGCGTCCATTCCTCGCTAACTCCTAACGAGGTCCGGTTACGCCGTTCATTAGTGGGACTAGCGTGAGGGTTTCCCGTCAGCCCATGCCTCCTCGGGTCCCCACTCACACCAAGTCCCTGGGCCCCATTCATTGTGAACATTCATTCATTCTCGCCAAAACATTAGGTAGGATTCATGAAATAAGGGCTTTACGTTTGCAATCATTTACTCGAGAAAAGACTCAATATATATATATATATATATATCGTATTACTTTGGCTTAAAACTTTCCACATAGGGAGATATATCGGGTCGTTTTATCTAAGTAGAAGAGAAACCCACCTTAAACGGAAACAAGGAGAACACACGAGCCTCACAGACCGGCCTCGTCTCCAACGAACTCACAATCTGTGCAAGAAAGGTGAAGTGAGACTCAATATGACCATATAAGACGCTCGGCATTGTAATGATCATGATATGAATGTATAAGAGATACGATTATGTCATGAAAATGTTCATGTGCACTATTAAGGAATTTAAAGAAATATAAACATTCAATTCATTCATTCGATGGAGCCTTCGTATTCAAAACGAGTTCATATTCATTCAAGTCATAAATTCACATTTCAATCAATTCAATTCAAGAATTCAAATAGGGCATAGCACGTATTAAAGCACATTTAAAATTAGAACATAAACAATTAAACACATTCGATCGCATTTACAAATAGAAAATAAACAATTAAATACATTCAATTAAATTTAGGAAATTAAATTAAACATGAAATAGATAACAATTAAATTCTATAATTCAATTAAATCAATTAACATTAATATTTAATAAACATATATAAATATATAATAAATATACATACTTATAATATAATATATATATGTATTTATATATATGCATACGTAGATCATGCATGAAATCAATATGCATGCAAAAACAATTTAATTAAAACTTTACATGCATGCAAAACAATATGAAGATGCATGCAATTACAAATTTACAAATTCCATGCAAGCATTCTCATGCATTAAGCTAGTACATGCATGCAAAACTCATGCACAGCAACTCTATATTCACATTTCATGCAGGAAGAAAAGGAAACAAGCAGCAGCAGAAGCAGCTTCATGGCCACATAACCATGCATAAAAATTACAAGGTGACACCCCCGTGTCACCCACAAAGAACAAACCGAGACACCCCCGTGTCTCGGTACAGCAATTCCAGACATTCAAGCACCCCAGTTCCACGCTGAAAAGGGACAGAAAGACACCCCCGTGTCGGAACGCAGCAGTTCAACAAAAACACAGGTTTTTTGGGCGAAAAACAGAGTAACAACTCAAGCAACAAACAAGCAAGAGATGCAGCAACACAAGACAGGAAATGCAGCAACAACTCAGCCTTAACCATGCACAAAACGGACAGCAACAAGAACAAGAATACGCAGCAACTGACAGTAGGAATTTCAGTCCAAAAACAGGGCATGAATCACACGAAAACAGGGTATGAATGCTGTCAATCAATCCTAATCAGTTCAGGTCATTTAAGCTATCAAATGTGCAGCAAAAGAACACTAATTCAACATATATATCAGTTCCAAGAAAGCTCACACACGGAAAGAAGGCATACGTGACATTACATGAAGATTTTCTCAAAGTTCCATAATTGATATCTCAAAAAATACCTCAACTACCATGTAATCAATGATCATAAATGAAAAGAGGATGTCAAAACAATCATTTTCAGGCTTGGAATCAATCAAATCCATGAAGAAACGAAAGAAATCAACAAATTTGCTCTAAACCTATTATTTCGAAATCAGCCAAGAAACTCATGAAACCATGATCAAATTTGGGGATGAATGAATGAAAATGACTCATATTGAATGTACATAACATATCCAAGCTTACCTTGTGGATTAATGGAGGTTTGGAAGGAGATTTGAGCTTGAATCTCTTGGTAGGGCTTGAGCTACAGGAAAAACTGGGAAGCAGATGATGTTTGGCCAATTTTCAGCAAGTGGGAAGGGTTATCTCGGTTTGGGCATGGTATAGTAGGTTAGGTGGTTGAGTTAGGTTTCCATAGCATCCAACCATAGTTAATTTGGTCAAGGTTTGGATAAGATATGGCCATTTTAGTGCAACAAGGTCAGTTTCGTCGCCGTTTCATTTTTCGGTTGAATTTCGGAGGTTCAAATGACGTTAGAAAAATATAAGGCTAAGTTCACTAAACTCGAATTTTCGTTACGAGTTCAGCGAAGTTGACGGAACTTGAATCCGAGTTCCCGAGCTCAAGATATTAAATACGGAACCAAGGGTGCGCTAATTGCTCGTTAGCCCCCGACTTGGATTCCAAAATTCAAATTAAATCCGAAACACATGCAAATGAATCCGAAAATACGAAACGAACAAATATTCATATACAAGACACGTATAAGTTCAACATTTTAAATTTGCACGAAATTTCGGTATGAAATCATATAGAAACGAAGCACGTAAATGTCACTCATAGGCAATATAACAATAAAATTCATAATATTATAAATATTATTAAAATCACATACGTATATATATAAGTTATAAAACATGCATGCATAAATAATTTATAAATATAAAATGCATGCACTAATATATTCATGCACACGTACACAATTAACATATATATATATATATATAAATATATTTAATAAATACGTATATAATTTAGGTAACATGCATGCAAAATTTATGATTTTAATAACAAATTCACTAATTAAATTCAATTAGCACATTAACATATTAATATTATATAAATTAATATTAATAAAACTTAAAATGTAATAATTAACATAATTAACATAAAATTAAATATATGAAACACGTATAAATAATTATTTCGTGCAATAAGGTAAACACATATGTCATGCTGTACAAAATAAGAAAAACGGGGGCGTTACATACATCTCCCCCTTAAAAGAATCCATCCTCGAATTCACTATCTGTCTGAAAACAATTAATGAAGGAACCCCGTTCCTCACAAACAACAAAGAGAGAATCCCCGTCTCTCCAACACAGCAAAGAGAGAACCCCGTCTCTCAAAAACAACAAAGAGAGAACCCCGTCTCTCGTAAACAAGCAACGAAGTTCAAAATACAAAATACAGCCATAACGAAGAACAAACACCAAGGAGAAAACATCAAAATATCCAATTACGGCAACTTAGTCAAACAATCACATAAAGCCAGAGAACAATCATCACTTACTTACATCCAATATCGATTGTACAACCATAATTAATAAATCAAAGAGTCAAAACGCAAATTAGCAAAATTATTTAAATTAACAATGCGTGTATGCGTATGCCATGGATGTCTGAGGTACCGTTCACCGTAGTCACAAAATTTAAAATTGTGAGTTGTCGTTGTCCAGTATATGATCTGTCCCGAAGATAAACTCAGTGCTCAGTTTGTCTTTAACCTCTTCAGGGTATCCCGGTGAAGCAATTGATGAATCCTTTAAGGATTATACTCTTAGATCCCTTCTGACTCTTATTGCTACTCAACTTCTTCAGTCCTTCCTCAACCCCTATTATATTCTTTCAGTCGGACTAACTCTTCCAAGTTATCCAATTGACATTCACTTTTGCGTTTAGAATACTTGTTCCGACGTCCAGTCCAGATCTTCCATCCTTACCCATATCGGTGCTTAACACATCCTCGAGGATAACCACTATGGGAAACCTTGATGATTCAACCCCGACCTTAAGATGTTTATTCTTATGGCCTCTTTCAACACAAATCATTTCCCATCTTCCGTTCCTATTATCCGTTCATTCCCTTTTTACCCCCTGAAGGTTATGTTCGGTAATTGGTCCCATATTTCTTAAATCGAAGACAGAAGGTTCTTGATGATTCTTGAAGTTTGATGTCAATCCTCCAATCATTATCCTTTTCTATTTGGTCCCTTCTTAAGTTTCCTCCTGGATTACCATTGATATAACCAATAACTCAATAATATTGTCTTGGACCCCTTTGTACTTCATTGAACTACTCTTGATTGACACCATTCCATTATATGCTAACTTGATTCGATTTTCCCCTTGTTAATTCTGACTTAGGAGTTCACAGAAAATCCCTTATATCCCGTAAAGTCTTCACCCAAATTTAGTAACGTAGCTTCTCTCTTAACAACTTACCCATTACATCTGTCTTATTCATTTCCAATCGCCACCAGTAAGATTTCCAAATTCTCCTTAATTTGCATCCCCGTTGTTACTACTAACATATTCATTCGAGCACCTCTTCCATCCTTCCACTTATCTCTCGGTCATGCTCTCTCCCCCTTAAAAATTTTTTTTTTTTTTTTTTTTTTTTTGCTCTTACATGTCGAATTCCCTTAATCCTTCTTCTCTATACTTATTCGATCCGAACACTCCGAAGCCAAATCTAATCTCACTTTCCTTCGGAGTTCCTTTCGACCGACCTACCCCTTACTTGAAGTTCTTTATTTTCCGAAGCCATCTTCCTTATCATGTGCCATCCTGTTATTGCTTTTCCTCATCATCCCGATGTAGCCAGTCGAAAAGATACTTGATGAGTGAGGTGAAAGAACTTCCTACCAAATAAACACTAAAATGTATGTCGGGTAAAGATGTCAATGCATGAGTCACGTTAACCCCAAGCTATCATTCAGCACATTAGCGCAGCGAAACCAAACAGAAATGCACGGATAAACATAAGGCCGAAAGAATAAATAACTGATGCGATGTATGATGCACGTGCTATGAATGTTTTGAAACCTGTCACCAATGTGGTAAGTTGTTAACTCAATAACTTTTCCTCGTTCCTCCAATCCCGAGGTTACTTGACTTGGTGATTATTCCTTGCCTTTCCCACGGTCTTCGAGGTTTCCATGAATCTTTATAAATCAACTTGTATCTTCCACTATCTGATATTGCAATTTCTTGATCCCTAATTCTTCCACGTCCAAGGAGTGAGCATTCAAACTTTTCCTCGAACTTCGACTCCTACCCTAATCATCACCTTGATCAAGATTCCCGTGATTATCGTTTATGAGTTTCATTTGGTGCATTGAACTTGTTTTCCAATTGCTTCTACTTAAGCGCATGATTTCCTTGCAAAGAGTCTCTCCCCGAGAATAATCCTTCACCCCGTATTTGCCTTTCTTTAGCATTCCCATTGGTTGCTCCATATCTTCCAATTTAACTTCTCAACATGACAATTCAGCTTGGATTTGGAAAAACGAACTCAAATCCCGTTCTCAATATCGCCACCTTCCCTATATTTGTATTTACCCAGGTACTTGCCTCTCTCTACTCCCTTCCAGACTCGTTTCCCATCTTAATCGAAATCCAAAGCACCCAAATCCGACTCTTCCCGGTCTTAACTTCAACAAACTTGATTTCAAATTACTAAGCTGAGTCAGAAATCCTTCTTTGCCGACCCTTGGTGCACAACTCCTACTGGACCCATTTTATCTTAACTCCTCTTAATTATCGATACCTCTTCAATGATCTGAATCCGGAATCAAAATACCTTCAAGGTTTGTTCACTTCATTCATTAGGTTGAAAGATCCCGTTGCATCCAATCAAAGGCACCTTATGTGGCAGAGCTGTACATGTCAATCTTCTAAGTCGTAACCATCTCACAATCAATCCTTATTTCACCAAGTGTCCTTCTACCACCGCATCTCTAAATTCGAACCTCCCATTCCGAATCCTAATCCTTGAACTCTAGCTCCCTCTAGAAAACCTCACATCTCGAATTCTCTACATTCTTCCCGGGTGTATCCCTTCTAGCTTCCATGCCTCAGGAAAAACTAGCAATAGATCGTCTTTATCGTGGAACTTGGTCGTGGTTTGATATTATCTTTATAACCTGTAAATCATAACTCATTTCGAAGGTATATGCATGCGATTAGTACATGCATATGGCACATATTCAACACGAAAGACACGGATCCAGTATAAAATGCAACAGGTAATTCGATAAGATTAAAAGAAGGACAATTTCATGTTCAAAATCGATGCAATGCGCACATTATCACGTAGTTCCTATGCCGAACGACCTAGACTGACCCACACGACATGAGAACTCGGGTTTTGCAACCCGAGGCTCTGATACCACATAAGGATGTAACACCCGAGCGCAAGGTGTCACATTCCCCGCACCGAGACCCGACCCGAATATGAAATGGATGATCCATACACGAGCCAAATCACGGCGAACGGGGACATACACACACTCTATGCTAGGCGGGACTAACCCTTGAACCATAAAATCAGAATAAACATTAAAGCAGACGCCATGAACGAACCTACAACATATACATGTACAATAAGCGTCACCGCTCTAAAAATAAGTCATATACATCAATACTGGCCGTCACGGCTCAAAACAAGTACGCTCCATAACAACATTCATATACAATGATCACAAGTGCAATATGCAAGTGTAAGATCAATACACAAAAGGGCTAGAAACGAAAACAAGACCTATGACTCGAAATCCCGCCTAGCTCCCATGACACCTGCACAACACAACTGAAAGCCAAACGGGTTCAGTCCAAAAGGGACTGGTGGGTATAAAAGCAGGGCATAATATAATATATGACAGTATTTAAACATTCACATGCAAGCTATAATCCCAAGTGAGGTTTTGAAGAATTTCCCAAGTGGACAAATAGAAATCATCAAAAGGGATTATAACAATTCATTAACATTAGGTCATTATTGGCCCGGCGAGTGGGCGTGCATTATCTCCAACCAACACCTCGTGTAATTCATTAACATTCATTCATTCATTCTTTTCATGCATTTCAATCTTTCGTGGGCATTCAATAACATTCCACCTTTTTCCTCCGGGTTGGTGGCGGGTTTGCAAGGCCCATCCACCCATTCATTGACCAAAAGGGGAACATGACTCCCCAGATGGCACTCAGCGTCTATTCCTCGCTAACTCCTAACGAGGTCCGGTTACGCCGTTCGTTAGTGGGACTAGCGTGAGGGTTTCCCGTCAGCCCATGCCTCCTCGGGTCCCCACTCACACCAAGTCCCTGGGCCCCATTCATTGTGAACATTCATTCATTCTCGCCAAAACATTAGGTAGGATTCATGAAATAAGGGCTTTACGTTTGCAATCATTTACTCGAGAAAAGACTCAATATATATATATATATCGTATTACTTTGGCTTAAAACATTTCACATAGGGAGATATATCGGGTCGTTTTATCTAAGTAGAAGAGAAACCCACCTTAAACGGCAACAAGGAGAACACACAAGCCTCACAGACCGGCCTCGTCTCCAACGGACTCACAATCTGTGCAAGAAAGGTGAAGTGAGACTGAATATGACCATATAAGACGCTCGGCAATGTAATGATCATGTTATGAATGTATAAGAGATACGATTATGTCATGAAAATGTTCATGTGCACTATTAAGGAATTTCAAGACATATAAACATTCAATTCATTCGTTCGATGGAGCCTTCGTATTCAAAACGAGTTCATATTCATTCAAGTCATAAATTCACATTTCAATCAATTCAATTCAAGGATTCAAATAGGGCATAGCACGTATTAAATCACATTTAAAATTAGAACATAAACAATTAAACACATTCGATCGCATTTACAAATAGAAAATAAACAATTAAATACATTCAATTAAATTTAGGAAATTAAATTAAACATGAAATAGATAACAATTAAATTCTATAATTCAATTAAATCAATTAACATTAATATTTAATAAACATATATAAATATATAATAAATATGCATACTTATAATATAATATATATATATATATATTTATATATATGCATACGTAGATCATGCATGAAATCAATATGCATGCAAAAACAATTTAATTAAAACTTTACATGCATGCAAAACAATATGAAGATGCATGCAATTACAAATTTACAAATTCCATGCAAGCATTCTCATGCATTAAGCTAGTACATGCATGCAAAACTCATGCACAACAACTCTATATTCACATTTCATGCAGGAAGAAAAGGAAACAAGCAGCAGCAGAAGCAGCTTCATGGCCACATAACCATACATGAAAAATTACAAGGTGACACCCCCGTGTCACCCACAAAGAACAAACCGAGACACCCCCGTGTCTCGGTACAGCAATTCCAGACATTCAAGCACCCCCGTTCCACGCTGAAAAGGGACAGAAAGACACCCCCGTGTCGGAACGCAGCAGTTCAACAAAAACACAGGTTTTTTGGGTGAAAAACAGAGTAACAACTCAAGCAACAAACAAGCAAGAGATGCAGCAACACAAGACAGGAAATGCAGCAACAACTCAGCCTTAACCATGCACAAAACGGACAGCAACAAGAACAAGAATACCTAAACACGGCATGAATGACACGAAAACAGGGTATGAATGCTGTCAATCAATCCTAATCAGTTCAGGTCATTTAAGCTATCAAATGTGCAGCAAAAGAACACTAATTCAACATATATATCAGTTCCAAGAAAGCTCACACACGGAAAGAAGGCATACGTGACATTACATGAAGATTTTCTCAAAGTTCCATAATTGATATCTCAAAAAATACCTCAACTACCATGTAATCAATGATCATAAATGAAAAGAGGATGTCAAAACAATCATTTTCAGGCTTGGAATCAATCAAATCCATGAAGAAATGAAAGAAATCAACAAATTTGCTCTAAACCTATTATTTCGAAATCAGCCAAGAAACTCATGAAACCATGATCAAATTTGGGGATGAATGAATGAAAATGACTCATATTGAATGTACATAACATATCCAAGCTTACCTTGTGGATTAATGGAGGTTTGGAAGGAGATTTGAGCTTGAATCTCTTGGTAGGGCTTGAGCTACAGGAAAAACTGGGAAGCAGATGATGTTTGGCCAATTTTCAGCAAGTGGGAAGGGTTATCTCGGTTTGGGCATGGTATAGTAGGTTAGGTGGTTGAGTTAGGTTTCCATAGCATCCAACCATAGTTAATTTGGTCAAGGTTTGGATAAGATATGGCCATTTTAGTGCAACAAGGTCAGTTTCGTCGCCGTTTCATTTTTCGGTTGAATTTCGGAGGTTCAAATGACGTTAGAAAAATATAAGGCTAAGTTCACTAAACTCGAATTTTCGTTACGAGTTCAGCGAAGTTGACGGAACTCGAATCCGAGTTCCCGAGCTCAAGATATTAAATACGGAACCAAGGGTGCGCTAATTGCTCGTTAGCCCCCGACTTGGATTCCAAAATTCAAATTAAATCCGAAACACATGCAAATGAATCCGAAAATACGAAACGAACAAATATTCATATACAAGACACGTATAAGTTCAACATATTAAATTTGCACGAAATTTCGGTATGAAATCATATAGAAACGAAGCACGTAAATGTCACTCATAGGCAATATAACAATAAAATTCATAATATTATAAATATTATTAAAATCACATACGTATATATATAAGTTTTAAAACATGCATGCATAAATAATTTATAAATATAAAATACATGCACTAATATATTCATGCACACGTACACAATTAACATATATATATATATATAAATATATTTAATAAATACGTATATAATTTAGGTAACATGCATGCAAAATTTATGATTTTAATAATAAATTCACTAATTAAATTCAATTAGCGTATTAACATATTAATATTATATAAATTAATATTAATAAAACTTAAAATGAAATAATTAACATAATTAACATAAAATTAAATATATGAAACACGTATAAATAATTATTTCGCGCAATAAGGTAAACACATATGTCATGCTGTACAAAATAAGAAAAACGGGGGCGTTACATACATCTCCCCCTTAAAAGAATCCATCCTCGAATTCACTATCTGTCTGAAAACAATTAATGAAGGAACCCCGTTCCTCACAAACAACATTCCGCCGCCAATCAGCCAAATCAGGAGTCGCGTGATCACAGGGTACTAGTTCTCGTCGTTCTGAACAACTTTCGTAAAGAGCCCGAGGCCAAAAGATGGCCGGCAAAAGGCCCCTGTTGGCCGCCGAATATTCTGCCGCCGTCCACGTCGCCGGAACCACCACCTACGGCCAAGATCTGGTGAAATTGATGTCGTAAATGAACTCAGGGGGTCGAAAAACCTTGAAAACCATCAAGCCCCGTCGAAAACCACCGTCGGAAGTGGCGGAATCGCGCTGCAACAGTAACCCGCGCCGCCGCAGTGAGCTTCAGGTGGCGCGTGCGGCTCCGTCACTGCTCCGATGGCCGCGCCGTCGACGTCAAGAGGTGTGCCGGGACATCTACTTTCTGGGCATGTGGCGCGTGCATCGAGGGGATGGCCGGAAACCGCCGCGAAGGCCGGCGAAGTGGCGGCGATCTGACACCTCCGCCGTTGCTACTGAAATTCGGCCATAACTCTACCACCGTTTGTTGTTAGGTGGTGAAATTGGTACTCTTGCGTCGGTCTCGCCGAGATAATCGAAATGGACTATTCGTTTGTTGAATTCCGTCGAGAAACGATCGAGTTATGGGCTCGTAACCGAAACCGCGCATAGTACCCTCGGGAGAGAGAGTGGGAGAGGAGAGAGTGAGAGAGAAAGAGAAAGAAGATTGGGAGAAATGTGTCTTGTGCACAAGCTAAATACAACCGGGTATCCTTATCGCGTAGCAAAGTGAAATATCGCGTACAAATAATCGTAAATAAAATTGGTAAAGTTACGAATAAACATTCAAACTCCGAATTAATTTTACAAATTAAAATGAAAGAGATAGATTTACCAATTAGAGTTTAATTCAATTTAATTTTAGAAACCTTTCGTATAATTTAACGACACTTCGTAAACACATGATTGACAATTAATCTCAAGTAATTCAAGTAAACCGAAATTAAACAAGTTAAGTAACATGATGGATTTAAAATCAACTTGACAATTATTTCATGGAATAAATTCGAATTATCACATATTAAATTGGATTTATATTAAATCACATAATTCAAGAACTCTTAAATTAAACACACACAAGTGTAGACACTTACTTGTTAATGTCGTCAGGACGCCCTTCGAGAATACGGGCCGTCACAACCTTCCCCCCTTAAGAGAAGCTGGTCCCCAGGTTCCACTGTTAAAATGTAGATCCTCGAGTTGTAGTGCTCCAACCCTTCTCCCGAACTCGCGTGAGATCATAACTGTAATAGTGAGGCTTACTCCTGTCATCTACACCGAACCTCCTTTAGGATGTCTTGTTATCGTCGAGGTCCGTGCGAGTACTTGATCCGTTAGTTGTTTCGAACTCGGTCAGTCATTCCCATGATCGGATAGCTGCAACTGCACCTAACCTCGATGTCATCTCAGATGCACCACTTGCTACCCGTAGTCAGATCATTGCGTAACGCAACCACAACAAACAAGAGAGAATCCCATCTCTCAGCACATAAGTGAGAGAGCCCCGTCCCTCAGCACCCACAAGAGAGAGAACCCCGTCTCTAGAGCACATATAAAAGAGAGAACCCCGTCTCTCAAGCACATAATTGAGAGAACCCCGTCTCTCAACCTAAGTCGGACAGATTCCAGCATCTGCCAACATTCTAGTTTGAGAAAATCCAGCATTCCTCAAAACCCTAGATTCAAGAGAATCCAGCATCACCGAATATCTAAGTATAAGAGAATCCAACATCTCTCTTGCATAAAACTTAGAAAGAATCCAGCATCTTTCTACCACATAAATAGAGAGAATCCTACATCTCTCCAACACGTAAAAAGAGGGAACCTAAGGTCTCTCTTACACATAAATCCACTGATCAGTTATTCATACATACACACATCATAGTAACACTTGACGAAAAGTATGCGATGCATGTTTGGTGTACCTTATACAACTGATATCGGTGTCCCTTGAGTATAGATTCAATGCTCATACCTCAACTCAAGGGGGGTATCGCGATGGAATCCCTATAAAACAAGGTTACAGTATGTATGTATGTTATATGAGAAGTTAGTGAGCAATCAAGAGAGTTTTTAAATCACATAAACATGAATAGTTCACATAAGTACACAACTCATTCATTTCAGCAACGGTTCATAACAAGTAGAAGTTTCGAGTTACAACTACTAGATCAGGTATCCAAGTTATCACAATTAAACAACAATAGTCATCACCCACATCAAGCAAAACAAGGTAAGAGTATTTAAGCGATGCATGTATGCAAATGCCATGAATGTTTGGCGTACCGTTAACCGACGTGTAAAAATCTTGACAAGAAAGTCGAGATGAAGCAGTAGGAATTGATTAAGGCGACAATGATGCAACCCTCGTCATCTGAACCTCTTTGTCCTGAGTCTTTTCATAGAGTGGTAACTCAGCAAAGCTCGTTTATCACCAAACCCCTTACTAGACCGTAATCCTTGCTCAACTAGAATCATCCTCAGTTCCTCCTAAGAATTTTGATTTATGGGTTAAATCTTAGTCTGCTCATCTTCAAGGAGTTATCCATGATTCGTTTGTCAATCAGATATTTACCTCAGGGTTTCGTTGGATGATCGTGGTGCTAAGCACTTCCCAAAGCAATCCATGGTATATGATCCTGAAACTTGGATAAAGTCTTTCGGCATCTAAGTGTTCTATTCCCACATTATCAATGTCTTCCATCTCATCTTGAAGAAACACCCAAAGAGCTAACAACCAATCTTGCCTTGTCATTCGTTAACTCTAAACGGCACCAAAACCTACTCACCGATGGTTTGTAGCTCGTTGCTTAAGTAACATGGCTACCTATCCACATCCCTTGAACTTGATCGGATCTTATTTGATCGGATTCTTCTACATTAACTCGTTTCCATCAACAAGGTGACTACTCCCAAATAAACAAATCATCAAGGCAAAAGCTCATCAAACTCCTTCAAAACGGTTCTACTTGATCAGACTCTCCTCCATTGACTCATTTCCTCAACAAGGTGACTACTTCCAAATAAACGAATCATCAAGGTTAAAATTCGTCAAACTTCATCTTTCAATTGACTTTAAGATAGTAAGTCAATATAGCAAATCTCATTCCTTCAACTCTGAACCTTTCCATGAATATTAATCTTGGTAAAGAATCTTTTCATCTTCGAATTATGGTATGCTTTCATTGTAGTGCCAATAGGTAGTGTTGACGAAGGGAAATCTTAGTGTTGACTCATAGGGCACCCTGAAATTTAAACACTAAATTCGATGCATGCGGGTTAAAATGCAAATAAAATGTAACACGCATATCACGTAAATGCAATAATTAGTTGTAATCTATAAAGCACATAAAATAAGATGTTGCATAATCCAACTCATAATGTGCACACAATCATATAATCACAAAACAATTCGTGCCGAAGGGTCAAAATATCAAGTCAAACAAATGCAATGCGCAGTTATTCTTATGCCGTACGACCTAGACAGACTCAACACGACTCAAGAGCTCGGTTTTGCAACCTAGAGCTCTGATACCACTTAAGGATGTAACACCCCAAACGGAGGATGCCACATCCCCCGCACTATGACCCAGACCCGGAACATGAAATGAAAGTCCATGCCCGAATCCAAATCAGAGCGAACGGGAGACCAACTCACACACTAGGCTAGGCGGATCTAATTGACCAAAACACAGAGTGCGGAAGCAATTAAAACCAACAACAATAGATAGCGGAAGCATTTAAAACAAAACATGCAAAGCAGGTGACGGGTTCAACTAGCATACATACCTAAGCCAGAATAATAGATCCACAAACATAACAAGTGACGGGTTCAACTAGCATAAATCCCTAGTCCCGAATATCAACATAAAGTAATAATCATCAAGTGCCACAAGGGGGCCGAATGAGAGTGCCACGCAGGGCTACCGAATAGTAAAGTAAAATCTCAAGTCTACGAGTCAAAGCATAAGTAAAGTGTATGAAAAGACAAATGCAAATAGAAAGACTAGACCGACGAAGTGCAACTCAAAGGACTCACTTCCGCCTAGCAAACGCCAACAACCTGCAACTAAAAGTGTAAATGAGGGGTCAATCAACTTGACCGAGTGAGGGGGCTAACGCACACCCACGATATATGTATAGCACAGCACATAACAGAAGGGTGGACTCATGAACCGGAGATAGGTGTTACATACCAAAGACATTTGCAAAAGTACCCAAAAGATAAATATATAAGTTTTAGAAACATTTCAAAACTCTATCTCGATTCATGATTCCCAGACAGAACAGAACATACGCTCGGCGAGTACGAGCTTCCAACCTTTACTCCTCAGAACAGATCAAAATATAAAATCAATCCAACCGTCACACCAATGATGGAGGAGATGTATAGTCCCCAAACCATCCAGAACAGACATACCCTCAAGGGGTAGCGAACCCCCGGCCTTAGCCGAAGGCTCAAGATACCACACCTTCCCTACAGGACGGGTCGCGTGAAGATATCTCAAATGGAACTACACACAGACCTATCCCTGACGGTCCTATACCGTCCCAGGACCGTCTATCCCATAGCTCCTTGGATCAACAACAGAATAGGATAGAACAAAACAGAACATACGCCAATCTTTCATGGCAATCTCGCTACAGAATCGTAACACAACTGACTTTCAGAAAATAGCTTACATATGCTTCAAAAACTGGTTTTTATAAGTATTCCTATGCTGAAGGGATAGCCCGCCCACGTAAGACTCACGCACTTACATTCCCACGCTGCAGGGATAGTCCGCCCACGGAGAAGTGCAAGCATAAGATCATAAAAATATCATATTCAACACATACATATCTATAGTAAGGTATACTCGCATGCAAGGGTTGAAATCAGCATATTAAGGTCATAGGTCGCATAACTATACAAAATCCTAAACCTCACCTCGTAGTAGTAGAGTCTGAGAGTGTGAAGGGCCAAACACTCTAAACCTCGGGCCCACCGGCACCACCAAACTCTGTGACAAGACATACAGAAGCCCAGACTTAGACACTATATGAACCAAACAAGACGCACGGCGTTGCTCAACATGATCGTGGTTATGCATAAGTGTTCATGTTGTGCTTGGATGAGGTGTCGTGGTCATTCAAGGCATATCAATGCTCAACAAGGTCATATTTACAAGCAACCATCATGTAATTCCATATCCAAAGATGCAAGATCAATTTAGGAAGTCAATGTATTCACAAAATGCATATTAAATCATCCAATATCACAGGGTTCAATTATAATATTAGAATTAAGCATCAAGTTCATGACGAGTTGTAAAGTGCATAAGTAAGAGCAACTTGATCATATAAAAATACAAAGTTGTTGTACGTAGATAGCATGCTTGATACAAATAAAGAGTGCATTTAATTCACATAAGATCATACTTTACAACTTCACAACATGTTTGGTACACAAGCTCAAGTCACATTCATAGTTTCATAAATATTACACTTACATCCCCTAAGTCATTTATAAAAATTTAGAATTATTACACATACATCCCCTTAGTTGATTACTAAGCATAATTGTTCGTTTAAGGTGTTTATACAATTATTCAACTAGGAATTAATTACTTACAAACATGACAATTATCAATTTATCGTAATTCATAATATACCATTTTCGAGTAGTAAGAGTAAATCAAGATATTACAATTCCAACTCCTGTCATGCATCAAGTCTCAAGTTGTTCAAGCATCTTTCATGTATCTCAATTTTATATTTGAAACACAATTTAAAACAAACATAACATTGAGAACGTCTCAAATCCATATAAAGAAATCACAACATGTTCGTTCTTCTAAAATATCATTCAAGTTCATTTAGTCACATAAAAGATTAGTTTCTAAATATTACACTAACACCCCTTCATATCTTAACACATAGCATAAATTCATCACATCGGGATTCAAATTGTAAATCGAAACATTCATGCATATCACAATCCATTCAATATATGTTTTCGAATATGATTGGAATACATCTCGATCAACAAACCAACAATAACCAATTTATTTGCACTTAAAACAATTAATTCAAATAATCACAATTACGCAAAATAATTCGTAATAAATAGATCGAGTGTCCGATTAACGAACGGAAAGTGGCGTTGAACTCACCACTACGAGACGAACGTTTTGACCAGACGCCGCCGGAACGCCACCACTGTAGCTGCCGAAATTTGGCCGGACCGCCGCCGAAGGTCGCCGGAAAAATCCCGAAAAATCAGTCCTGAATGAAGTCTTCGTACCCGTTTCGAATCCTCGATCAATTTCTGGAAATTCCAAGCCGATTGTCCTAGATCTGAAATCTAAGAACACGAAAACCCTAAATCTTCAAACTCAAATTACTTCCAAACCGGTGAACCAAAATACGATCCGAAGAGGCGTTGTCTTACCCATGACGAGTTCTTCGAAAGCCCTAAGCTAGCTCGCCGGAAAAATCCTCGGAGCTAGCGCTGCCATTACACCGCCGCGATCCGCCGCCAATCGGCCAAATCTGGAGTCGCGTGTTCATAGGGTACTAGTTCTCGTCGTTCTGAACAACTTTCGTGAAGAGCCCGAGGCCAAAAGAGGGCCGGAAAAGGCCCCCGTTGGCCACCAAATATTCTGCCGCCATCCACGTCGCCGGAACCACCACCTACGGCCAAGATCTGGTGAAATTGATGCCGGAAATGAACTCAGGGGGTCGAAAAACCTTGGAAACCATCAAGCCCCGTCGAAAACCACCGCCGGAAGCGGCGGAATCGCGTCGCTACAGTAACCCGCTCCGCCGCGGTGAGCTTCAGGCGGCGCGTGCGGCTCCGTCACTGCTCCGATGGCCGCACCGTTGACATCAAGAGGTGCGCCGGGACGTCTACTTTCTGGGCATGTGGCGCGTGCATCGAGGGGATGGCCGAAAACCGCCGCGATGGCCGGCGAAGTGGCGGCGGTCTGACACCTCCGCCGTTGCTACTGAAATTCGGCCATAACTCCACCACCGTTCATCCTTAGGCCGTGAAATTGGTACTCTTGCATCGGTCTCACTGAGATAATCGAAATGGACTATTCGTTTGTTGAATTCCATCGAGAAACGATCGAGTTATGGGCTCGTAACCGAAGCCGTGCATAGTACCCCCTGGAGAGAGAGTGGGAGAGGAGAGAGAGAGAAGAGAGAGAGAAAGAGAAAGAAGATTGGGAGAAATGTGTCTTGTGCACAAGCTAAATACAACCGGGTATCCTTATCGCGTAGCAAAGTGAAATATCGCGTACAAATAATCGTAAATAAAATTGGTAAAGTTACGAATAAACATTCAAACTCCGAATTAATTTTACAAATTAAAATGAAAGAGATAGATTTACCAATTAGAGTTTAATTCAATTTAATTTTAGAAACCTTTCGTATAATTTAACGACACTTCGTAAACACATGATTGACAATTAATCTCAAGGAATTCAAGTAAACCGAAATTAAACAAGTTAAGTAACATGATGGATTTAAAATCAACTTGACAATTATTTCATGGAATAAATTCGAATTATCACATATTAAATTGGATTTATATTAAATAACATAATTCAAGAACTCTTAAATTAAACACACACAAGTGTAGAGACTTACTTGTTAATGTCGTCAGGACGCCCTTCGAGAATACGGGGCGTCACAAAGGAAGTCTCCTTGAAACTTCCAGATTAGGAAATATCCCACAAGCTTGAGGTTCTGTAATGTCTCATATGAGCTAACTCTGTAATCTTTGATATAGGCTCAAAAGGGTGTAGCCATATGGACACCTGAACCACGGCCTATGTTGGGATTACACAAGTGGCATATGTAGAATTAGTAGAATCAACAAAGGACCTACACTTGTTGCAAGAACAAGAATGATCTCTTATTGATTGAGTTGTTCGTAGTCCATTAAACTTAAACCCTTGGCCAAGGTGGATAAAAGATCAAGATATCAAGAAAATGGGGTTTTCTTAGATTGAGGTCTAAATGGATATGAAACGAACTTAACTTTAAAGATCAAGAATATTTAGGCTCTGAGAATATTCCCATGCCTTAGTTCTTGATTGAGAGATGGAGTTGTAGGAGGATCGTATTTCACTGTATGTTATTGACTGAAAGGTTCTTCGATTCATTTCATTATTCGGCTAGGGGTCACACATCTATTGCTAGATTACCATAGTGTGATCTGTGAAGTGATTAATTAATTAGTGAATTAATTAATTACTGTCACTACTAATCGAATAATGAACCTATAGGGTCACACACAAATGCCAGGACACGAAGGTTATGGTAGGATGTTAATATGATTAACGAAGGATCAAAATGTTGATCGAAGAAGGCAAAATACCTCGCCACGAGTCACGGTAATGACGTGACTACGGGTCACACGTGTGATGCACACGTGTCATGGATGACGTGGCTTAGGCGTGTGGAATTATTCCACACCGAGTTCTTTTCTAGAATTAATTAATTAAATTGTAATTAATTAATTTAAGTCTTTTAATTAATTTTGAATTAATTATTAAGATTTTATTTATCAAGCTTAACCCAATAAATAATTAATTAAGAATTAATTAATTTATTGAATCTTGACTTTTAGCTTTAGGAAAGTTGGAAAGTCTAACTTCCTATTGTAGGAGAGAGAAAGTTATTCTTGCAAGACTTTGAGAACAAGTTGGGAACTTATTTTCTCCAATTAAATTAAATAATTAATTAGTTAATTAGTGAGTAAGAAAACAAAGCCCATTAGGTTTAGGAAACCCTAAGGGGCTCGATTGTAGCACCCGAGCGTAAGGTACCACATCCCCCGCACCGAGACCCGACCCGTATATGAAATGGAACTCCATACACGTGCCAAATCCACAGCGAACGGGGACACAACACACACGCTATGCTAGGCGGGACTAACCCTTAAACCAAGAATTCAAGAACATAAAATCAGAGTTAAAATAAAACGCGGAAGCAAGAATAACATAGCATATAAGCTCCAAAAATAGATATACAAAAGCATTCCAATATTCAACGGCGCTCATGGCCTACAAAAATCATAACGCTCCTAGCATAAACTATGATCAAATACAAGATAACAATGAGAGTATGAACATATGAGACTGAAAAGAAGTGCTAAACATAAATGCAAGACCTAGACGACTTATATTCCCGCCTAGCACTCCTATACCTGCACAAAACAACTGAAAACAACCGGGTTCAGTCTAAAAGAGACTGGTGGGTATAAAACGGGGCATAAGATATAATATCGAAAATTAAACACATACATGCAAGCCCTAATCCCAAAAAGTCGCCGGAAAAATCCCAAAAAATAAGTCCTGAATGAAGTCTTCGTACCCATTCCGAATCCTCGATAAATTTCTGGAAATTCCAAGCCGATTGTCCTAGATCTGAAATCTAAGAACACGAAAACCCTAAATCTTCAAACTCAAATTACTTCCAAACCGGTGAACCAAAATGCGATCCGAAAGAGGTGTTGTCTTACCCATGACGAGCTCTTCGAAAGCCCTAAGGTAGATTTCCGGAAAAATCCTCGGAGGTAGTGCCGCCGTTGCACCGCCACATTGCCGCCGCCGATCCGCCTCCAAACCACCGAATCTGGAGTCGCCTGATCACAGGTCACTAGTTCTCGTCGTTCCGAACAACTTTTGTGAAGAGCCCAAGACCAAAAGATGGCCGGAAAAGGCCCCCGTTGGCCGCCGAAGTTTCTGCCGCCGCCGCTACAGTAACTCGCGCCGCCGCCGCGAGCTTTGGGCGGCGCGTGCGGCGCTGTCTCTACTCCGATGGTCGCGTCGCCAACGTCAACCACTGTGCCAGGAAGTCCTCTTGCTGGGTCTTTGGCGCGTGTACCAAGGAAGTGGCCGAAAAACGCCGTGAAACGCCGGCGAAGTGGCGGCGGTCTGACCGCTCCGCCGCTGCTACTGAAATCCGGCCATAACTCCGTCACCGTTCGTCGTTAGGCAGTGAAATTGGTACTCTTACGTCGGTCTTGCCGAGATAATCGAAATGGACTATTCGTTTGTTGAATTCCGTCGAGAAACGATCGAGTTATGGGCTCGTAACCGAAGCCGCGATAGTAACCCGCGGGAGAGAGAAAGTGGGAGAGGAGAGAGAGAGAGAGAAAAGGGATTGGGAGAAATGTGTCTTGTGCACAAGCTATATACAACCGGGTATCCTTATCGCGTAGCAAAGATAAATATCGCGTACCATTAATCGTAAATAAAATTGGTAAAGTTACGAATAAACATTCAAGCTCCGAATTAATTTTTACAAATAAAAGTGAAATAGAGATTTATCAATTAGAGTTTAATTCAATTTAATTTTAGAAACTTTTCGTATAATTTAATGACACTTTGTAAACACATGATTGACAATTAATCTCAAGGAATTCAAGTAAACCGAAATTAAACAAGTCAACTAACATGATGGATTTAAAATCAACTTGACAATTATTTCATGGAATAAATTTGAATTAAATCAAATTAGACAGTTTGGGTTAAATGTGCGCGTAATTAATCAAGTTGGCAATTAATCTTAGAATAATTCGAATGAACACATATTAAATTGGATTTACATTAAATCACATAATTCAAGAACTCTTAAATTAAACACACATAAGTGTAGAGACTTACTAGTTAATATCGTCAGGACGTCCTTCGAGAATACGGGGCGTCACACAAAAGCATTCCAATATTCAACGGCGCTCATGGCCTACAAAAATCATAACGCTCCAAGCATAAACTATGATCAAATACAAGATAACAATGAGAGTATGAACATATGAGACTGAAAAGAAGTGCTAAACATAAATGCAAGACCTAGACGACTTGTATTCCCGCCTAGCACTCCTATACCTGCACAAAACAACTGAAAACAACCGGGTTCAGTCTAAAAGAGACTGGTGGGTATAAAACGGGGCATAAGATATAATATCGCATAAATTAAACACATACATGCAAGCCCTAATCCCGTATGAAGTTTGATAAGAATTTACCAAGTGGTTAAAACAAAAGAAAACATCAACGGGACTACGACGTTCATATTCATTCATAATTGATCATAGGGTTATAAGCTCGGCGAGTGAGCGTGCACAATCTCCAACCTTCTCCTCGTGTAATCATATCATAATTATTGGTTGTCATACATATCTTTCGTGCACATACATAAATGATCATAATCGTACATATACACCTTCTTCCTCCGGATGTTGGAAGGGTTAGCAAGACCCGACCACCTCATACATAATGGCTAGTGAGGTACATGAATCCTCAAAAGCCCGACTAGCATTTCCTCGTCAAAACTCCTAACGAGGTCCGTTTCGTCGTAAATTTGGTTGGAACTAGTGTATGGGATCACCGTCGGCCCTTGCCTCCCCGGATTGCCACATACACTAAGTCCCTGGGCCCGTGAACATAACATTATCTGGCCAAAATCATAAGGTAGGATTTCATAATTAAAAGGGGTCATACGTTTGAAATCATTTACCCGAAATGACTCGATATATAGAAATATACTATTTTGGCTTAAAACTTTGCACATAAGGGATATATAGGGTTGTTTTAACTACTAGAAGAGAAACCCACCTTTTCCAAAGCAAAAGAAAGGCACAAGCGTCTCAAGGCTCGCCCTCGTCTCCGACCAAACCCGAATCTGTGCAAAAGAAAAGGTATGAGACTCAATGACCACATATGACGCTCGGCAATGAAGTGAATATGACATGAATGCATAAATGATCATATTATATCATAAAAATGTTCATGTGCACGATTAAGATATTTAAAACATATAACCAAATCATTCGTTCATATATATCATTCAATTTCATAATTTCATAAATTCATAACATTCATAATACATATCAATTAATCTAAAATTCATTTAATAAGCATAACACATAATATTCATATTCACATTTAGGAATAAATAAAACGTTCAATCAATAGTCGGTAATTAAATACGCGAAATGGAAATCAATTAATTTCAAAAATTGAATTAAATCAATTAATATTTAAAATATATAATAAATATATATATAATATATATATATATATATATATATATATACACTTACACGTACACATGCATAAACACATATAATATATACCTATGCATGCAATATATATCATATAAATACATGCATACACGTACACACACAAAATGTAATATAATACTCATGCATGCAATTATATATATATTACATGCATAATATATAGTTATACATATACACACACATGCACGCAGCACATGCATGCACACACAAACTTATACATATATATATATTACAACACAAGCATGCACATACTCACACAACACACAAATACATAATATATATAAATACACATGCAACACTCCATGCTCACACACAACTCACAACAATGCATGCACAAGGACACACTGCACCAAAATACAGCATAAATATATACACATATATGCAACAGCAAACACACAGCAAACGCAGGCAAAGGAGTCGAGAAAAACGTGGTGACACCCCCCGTGTCACCTCCCAAGCCTAGACCGAGACACCCCCGTGTCTCGGTACAGAAATCCTAGGCCTAACTGCACCCCCGTTCCTCGCTGGAACGAGCAGAAATGACACACCCGTGTCGTGTAGCAGCAGCAGCCTCTGTTCAGGACAGAAAACGCAGCAGAAAAAGAAGCAACTCCACGCGAGAAATACAGGCAAGAAAGGCAGCAAAATAAGGTATAAATTACAGCAAAAGTTCATCCACAACACACACCACAAAGCCACGAAACTGACAGCAAAAGAAAGAAGGAAATTACAGCAGTTGACAACAACCAAAGCAGCGTGAAAAACAGGGCAAAACAATCGCGAAAACAGGATATGCTTGCTCTCAGTTAATCTGACTCAGTTCAGGTCCTTAAGGCCATCAAATGTGCAGCAAAACAACATAAATCCAACACATAATTCAGTTCCAAACGGGATCAACCAAGAGGAGAAAGCATTCGTGACCTTCGTGTGGAAATTTCTCAAAATGTCATAAATGATATCTCATAAATATCTCAACCACCATGAAATCAATGACCATAAATGATATTAGGATGTCAAAACAATCAATCTCAAGCTTGGAATCAATCAAAACCATTGAGAATCGAATGAGATCAAGAAATTGCCCAAAATACTTCATTTTCGGAAAAACAGTCCAGAATTGATTAAACCATGCTCAAATTCATGAATGAAGGGATGAAAATGATCAGAAATAAACATATATTACAATCCTAAACTTACCTTGTTGATTGGAAGAAGTTTGGATGAGATTTGAGCTCCAAAATCTCCAAGGGATGAAGGGTTAAGGGACTGGAATGAAGAGCAGTAGCTTTGGCTGAGTTTTGGGGATTGTGAGAGGGTTAGCTTGGTTAGGGCTTGATATGTCATGATAGGTGGTTGAGTTAGGGATCTAAAGAATCAAACCATGGTTAATTTGGTTATAGTTTGGATAAGATATGGCTAATTTTGCACAGCAAGGTCAAATTGGTCTCCGTTTCGTTTTTCGGTTGGATTTCGGAGTTTCAAATGACTTAGGAAAAATATGAGGCTAAGTTTACTAAACTCAAATTCTCGTTACGAGTTCAGCGGAGTTGACGGAACTCGAATCCGAGTTCCCGAGCTCAAGATATTAAATTCGGAACCAAGGGTAGGCTAAGTGCTCGTTAGCCCCCGATTTGGTTCCTCGAATCAAATTAAATTCGTTAACATAACAAATAATTTCAAAAACATAATCCGAGCATAAAATCATGTTCATAACACATATATTTACGACATACTACAAATTCATGGCATTTCAATATCATTTCATATAAGAACGAAGCTCAAAATTAATAATATGCTCAATCCATGCAATTCATGCATAAATTATAAAATTCCATGCAAAAATTATAATTCCCATGCAAAATTTAAATAAATAAATAAATTCTAATATTAAATAAATTAAATTAGGTCACGTAATTAATTAACTAAAACATGATTAATTAACATAACACTTAATTAGCATAATCATTAAATTAATAATAAAATAATTAAACATATATATATATATATGCTTAAATACGAAATATTTATAAAATAATAACATTAAATTAAAATAAAATAAAATATAATATAATAAAATAAAATAATAACAATTATAATAAAATTAAATATAAAACACGTAAAAACAATTAAATCGCGTAATTTGGTAAACACATACGTCGTACCTTTACGTCCGAAAAGTCGGGGCGTTACATCTATCCACACTAGTATAAATACTAGTGGTGGTGTTTCTCTTATTCTTTAGACCAATACTCTCGAAGTGTTATGTTTTTTAGAAAAATAAAAGAAAAGTTTTCAAAGCAAAACCCTGGCCATTAACACAAGTTATAGAACTAGCATTCTCACTTGCTTGATCGTGTTCTAGGACTGGTGTGGATACGCTTTAGAGGATCGCTGCTTTGGGATCTATCGAGAACCATTCGAGGGACATTCCGCTTGAAGGGTGTTCAGTAGGTGGTACTGACATCACTAGAAAGCTTCAATCTACGTAAGTTTCTAAACACCCTAAGATACGATACGGGAATTGCAAGTCCATGATCAATCTTTTGGAAAAATTTTAAATTTCCGCTGTGTTTCTGCTCTAGTTTTCCAACAAGTGGTATCAGAGCCACTTTGCAACGCTCGTATTGTATCGTTACAGCTTTACGAATTTTGATTGAAAATTCTTGAATTTGAGTATATGTTGTGTATTCATGATTTTAGTTTGAAATACAAAATTGCCGGAACAAAACTGTTTCTTGAAAATTTTACGAAAATTGTTTCCTGATTAATCTGGTTTTAATCTGTTTTGATTAAGATTAGTTTGAACTATTTTAATTCGAAATTGGATTACATGAATTTGGTGAAATTACGGAACGGGTCAACCCACGCACGCGGGGTTGCGCATGGGGCAGCATCACGCAGCCCCGCACCTGCCGAGACACGCCGCGCGCTGTTCCGCCCAGGCCGCCGGGAGTGCCTGCTCGCAGGCGTGCAGCTGCACGCAGCTTTGCTGCACGGTGTACGCTGCCCAGTGTGCGGATGTGCGTGCAGCTGGCCAACGTCTAGCCGCACCCGCCTAGCACAGCCGCGAGGGCTGTGAGCACAGTGCTGCCCGCTCGCGCTCGCCTTGTGCGCGCGCTTGCGGGCGGCGACTGTCCGCCTCGTGCGTGATGTCCCTGGCCCGTTTTCGCTTCGTGTTTTTCCAGTTTCGTAAAATCCCGAATTACGAAAATTTGATTTTAAAATTATAAAATTATTTATTTGAAATAATTATAAAATTTGGGATTTTATGAATTAATGTCAAGTTCTTATTTTTTCGAGAAAATCACGAAAATCACTTTGAATGATTTATTTGACAAAATTTAATTTTTGAATTAATTGTTGTTTTGTCATAATCGGGTGACTTCGATTTTGAATAAATTCGTGAATAATGAACAATATTCAAATTGCTTAAGTTAATTGTAACTTGAAGTCAAAGGAATTTTAAATTTAGTTGGTAAATTTAAATAAAAGCGGAATCATGCTAGTTTAGGTGATCATGGGTTAGTCTTATGTATGTTTTAAATTCTGCACATGGATGATTTCAATTGGGGTCGGAGCCCCATAGTTGTCAATTGGGGTTGGAGCCCTACTTATGTGCGTACTGTTACGTGTTTATTATGTGGCTTTCCTTATTATTGTTTTTGGGCCGGGGTACTTATCTATGGCCAATATGAAGGTTGAGTCATATTACTTTATGTAAAGAGAGTAGAACTTAGAAAGTGAGGTTTTTATTTTCATTTTGGAGATAAGCACCCATGGAACACAAAGGATCCACAAGGAGCACTTGAAGAACGGTGGCCATAAGAACACCCCTCAAAATGTTTAGGAGGGTTTCTATTAATGTAATAGATAGGGCTGTTTTCCATTAAATTATGTACCCCTATGTGATATGAACTGTCTTATGTGGCATGAATGTTAGAACTAGTGATTTTGGAGTGTCTCCCGAAATCACATATAAGATAGGATACCCATGATCATCTCATAATTAGTATCATGCTATGACATGTTATCTGCTAATTGCTTCTGTGATGCACTTTACGTGAAATTGCATTAAACAAGACAATTAAAATTTGGATAACATTATATGTTGGTGAGGTCATTCGAAAAGACCTTTTAAATATTGAGCTAAATTCGAATAAATAGGCATTTTATCACGGTAATAAAATTCCTAACATTCCATCAATAGGATTTAGGACTTAATAAGTGAACCTAGTTGTTGTCTCACGAGTCGTGGGGTAATTAGTGGATCTTATTAACTCTTAGTTTCCTGATTAATTATTTTATATGATTAATATTTCTTAACCATTTTAGAATGGGCAATGTCTCACGAGTCGTGGGTCGTTCCAGACTAAGTTTGGTTAAGATCTTATGATTGATGGGTCTAGCTCAACACTGAAGTAGATATGGATGTCTCACGAGTCGTGGGTCCATAGTCGAAAGATCAGTGATGCAAAATATTACTAGGAATTCAATGAGAGATCGAATTGGTAATTAGTACCTACCTAAGAATCTTAGACCTTTGGATGTCTCACGAGTCGTGGGTCCAAAACTAAGATTGCTTGGGATCCTAGTACCCACTGAGAAAATAAGTTTCTTCTAAAGTCGTTGTGATTTCTGGACTTTCTAAAAACAGTGGGAGAACATATTTCTAAAGACCTTGATAGTATGTATAATCGTTATTATTCAGCATGCTCATGATTTCTCTGTTTTTCCATTTAGGTTGTAGTTCTGTGATTCTCTACAAACTGAAATGGCAACCAAAATCCCTTTTGGTATCCATCCTCAAATCAAACAAGTTGACGGGGCCCAATTACTCTGATTGGCTTCGGAATCTAAAGATAGTTTTAGATTCTGAGAAGAGAAGATATGTTCTCTTCGAGGGAGAGCCTACCCCTGAGGGTGAGGCTCCGCTCGGGCCGAAAGACACGAGATTGCGAAATGGTCTGAAGACAATCTTCAAGCCCGTTGCCTCATGTTGGCTAACATGTCTCCGGACATGCAAAGGCAACATGAGTCTATGGAATACGCTTGGGAGATTTATGACCATCTTGAGCAATTGTACCGCCCCAAAGAGTGTGTTCTAAGGTACAACACCTCTAAGGAGCTCTTTCATCTCAGAATGAAAGAAGGTACAAGTGTCCACGAACATTGGCTTAAGTTCCTCGCTTTGAACGAGAAGCTTACTTCCATGGAGATGCCTCTAAGCGAGGACCTCGCCGTGGACTTGTTGCTCGCATCGCTTCCACCATCATTCAATCCTTTCGTGCTGAACTTCAACACGAATCATGCTCATGCTACTGTCGCTGAGCTGATTAGTCAGCTTGTGACTGCTGAAGGCACGATAAAGAAGGATAACAAAATAATGATGGTTACATCCTCTTCTAAGCCTTCTAAAAGCAAAGGGAAGAAAGTTCCCAAGAAGAAGGGATCTCTTAAACCCAAGAAGAAAGTTCCCAAGAAGAAAGTTCCTAAGCTAGGCGGTACCTAAACCCTGTTCGAGAAAAATGTGCCAAGAACCCGAATGCGGAAGCGATACAAAATACGAACTCACAAAAACTTTAATCAACAAATATAAATAAACGGGTTCAACTAATTCCACGAACCTGTCCTAACCTGTCCCGAATTCAAACATGTAACAAAGACGGGTTCAACTAATCCAAGCCCTGTCCTAACCTGTCCTGAAAATTCATATAATCAAAGCATAAACATCATCTTATACAGAACATACTAAATACATAATTTTCATAAATAAATCAGAACAAAATACTTAGCAAAATCAAACGGACCGACCCAGACTCGACAGACCAGACTCAAAGCCGCCTAGCTCGAACTCCAACAACTGGTACCTGCAAACTAAAAACCTAGGTGGGGCGAGGGTCAGTCCACTGACTGAGTGAGGGGGCTGAACTCACACACGCTATACATAATCAGGAGCAGAGCACGTATCAAAAGAAAGATTATGAACCGGGAGTAGGGTTTTTCATACCAAAACCATTTCCAACTCAAACTTATACATATCTTTTCAAATCAAACTTATACTTATCTTAACTTATTCATAACTTAACAAACTGAGCATACTCATATCATAATAAAAGAGAAAGCTCTTATCCCGTTTCATAATCAACATAACAGATCATAATCATATACCCGGCGAGTACGGGTCTCCCACCTTACTTCCATATCGAATCAAACGTATCATAACAGAAAACAAACAAATATCATAAACAATCCAACCCCAACACCATGTAGTTCGGGGAGCAAACCCTCACTACTCATACAGATACAAACACACACGGGGTAGCGAACCCACACTGTGCCTTCCCCGGTTATCCACCGAGGGCTCAAGATACCACGCCTTCCCAACCTCCCTAGGTTGCCCGTGAATATCTCAAATGAGAACGTGCACAGGGGTCATAACCGGCGACCCCATGGTCGTCCCGGGTCTCCCTTACCCACGTCTCAGGGCCCAACACAACAGAACAGAGCATATCAGAACAGATCATACCATAACTCGCTACATATCAAACTTATCATATCGTATCAAAATCATACTTACGTACCTTATCGGAGCGTACCATACCTTGCAACTTAGCATATGCTATAAACGTACCTCTCCGTGTCATCCTAATCTGCAGCTGGTATGAAGACACACGGTTTGGAGCATAGCCTTGTTGCAAAACATTTCAAGCTTACATATGCTCGTACATATACAGTTCAAAAACTTTTAATCGTATGACAAATTCATAAACATATCATATAAACACATATCTATTATATAAATATAATAGAATAATCGCATGCAGGCTTGAAAACGAGCAAAGAGGGTTGTAGGTCGCTGTAACTAAAACAAAAATCCTAAAACCTCACCTTACACCAAACGGAGCCAAATATAAAGCAGAAGGTCCACCCCGGAACCTGCACGACCTCAAGTCACCACCCCGGGTGCACTTGTACCAACTGAACACACAAACACAGCACGGAACTCAGACTCAAGTAGACAACCACATAGGGACGCACGGCATATGCTCAAACACTTAATAAATGCAATCACATCAGCAAAGTTCAAACTCATATAAATTATATGCGAAACAAAACATTAAGGTATGTTCATGTGCATACTTAATGCAAATAACAAAATTAAAGGCAAAGCACTTCATATCATTTCATATCAATTCATTTAATACCTAACAAATTCAATTAACAAAGTTCAGACAATTCATATCGCATTTCATACAAATTTCCAAGTATTAATAGGTCAAGCAAATCACTGTAGTATGCTTCTAATTTATTTAAACCTCACGAAGTCTTATACAAACTCAAAGCAAGTTATTTAATCATTAAAGGTTCATATAATTCATTTCATGCAAATTCACGCAGTGCATTTCATATTATTTCCTTCCTCACATAAAACAATTCATACAAATTCACGTAGCATACAAATCAAATAAATCATAATAGCATGTTTCATATTTCATATAAGTCAAATTCTAATCAAACTAAGTTCATTAAATTCATACGTTACATATTCAATTCATACATTACATTTTAGATTTCATTACTAAGGTCTATTAATTCAAATTAAACAAATTCCTACTTTTCTCAAAAATTACACAAACACCCCCTCTAGACTAACCAAGTAGCAAAATCAACAAGTCGGGGGTTCAATTTACAAATCAAATTATCCAATTATTTCAAATTATAATTCATACAAGTTTTCATACACATTGGAGCACAATTAAATCAGTAATTCAAGCTTACAGTAATTAATTGACAATTACAAACAATTAACAAAAGTAAATACAACCACTTCAAAAATTCATATAAAATCAATCGGACATCCGATTGACGAACGGGAAATGGCGTTGGACTCACCACAACGAAACGGACCTACTGTTCGAAAGTCGCCGGAATGCCGCCACCGTAGCCGGCCGAACAGCCACCGGCCGCCATCGGAACACCGCCTCCGGTGGTCGGAAAAATCCCCGGAAGGACAGAAATGTGCGCCTCGGCCTACTCAACAAAAGCCCTCAAACAATTTCAGAAAATAACAAACACACAGGACTTCGTTGATGAAAAACCGAACCAAATCCTTAATACGAAAATCGAAATTAAACGCAAACCGTAAAACGAAAATGAAATCCGAGCATACCATTGGAAAGCTTGTAACGAGCCCTTCAAAAGCCCCTAGCCAAAATGTCGAAAAAATCATCGGAGAACGGGACCGCCGGTTCAGCCCCGGTCCGCCGCCAACGGCCGGTTCTTGGGCCGCCACTTACATGGAAAAATCGGCCTCGTCGTGCTGAGTAATTCTTGTAAAGGGGCCGCTGTCAAAAACTCGCCGGAAAAGGCCGAACCGCCGCCTCCAAGTTGTGTCGCTGCTGCCTCGCCGGAACCACCACTTGCGGTGGTTTTCGTGCTGAACGGAGGCCGGAATCGACACGGGAGGGTCCAAAAACGTAGGGTAGGGTGGTGGTTGGCCGGCGAAAGTCGCCGGATCGCCGGCGACGAGGTGGTGGCACCACCCGCCACTTTCAGGCCGCCGCTGCGCCGCTGTCGGTCTTCGGTTGGCCACGATCTTGGTACGGTTGTCACGGGCTCGTCGAGCTGATAAATTTCCACTAATGGTTCGTCGAATTCCGTCGAGAAACGAGCGAGAACGGGCTTGTGCGTGTAATTACACCTTGACTGCATGAATAGTGCTGATCGCTGGAGAAATACGCTGAGGCTGGAGCTGAAGTTCTTGCACGCAAAACGAGGATCCGGGGTATATATCTCGGGTCCTCGTACACTAAAACGATCCGAAGAACGCGCTAACGAAGTCAGAATTGGGCAAACTTAGAGTCTACGGACTCGTCTCTGTTAGGAATAGTGCCCTAGAAAGCCGATTGAATATCCGCTTTGTGCTTTTCGTTATTATAATCACAGACAATCTTTGAATAAAATAACGAATTGAGGCAACACTTCTTTATATGCTCTTGTTTGGTATGCGTTTACTTTAGCTGTGCATGTATGAGAACTCCCCTAATCCTGATGACTTTAGGACTCTACCATTTAGGTGAAATGGTTCATGAAACGAGCCCTATATCACATAAGTCATGATTAGTAAAATACTCCAAGCCGATGAGTCCTACAGACAGTGGGAGTGTCAACCTGACTCCTCTAAGGCTTGCTTGTGGGATCACGCCCTTAAGAAGGACCACCTTGTTTCATGGAGGTGCAAAGTGTATAGTTGATACGTGCGTGATACATGAGGGTGCTTACTTTAATAAGTAAGTTCACTGAGGTGCCCCGTGTGAGAACATTCCTAAATAGGAAAGGAAGTTTCTATTTCAGGAAATGGAAACTTCCAGATTAGGAAATATCTCACGAGTCATTGATGTGATTAATTGATCCTTAGACTTGAGGTTCCTTGTCACTTTATGAGTTAACTCTGTAGTCTTAGGTATAAGCTTTAAAGGGTGTCGCCTTAGACAACTGATTCAAGGCTTATGCTGGGGCTACACAAGTGATTCATGAAAGTGAATGAGAATCGAGAGAGGACCTACACTTGCATTTGCAAGGTGATCTCTTATTGTGTAAGTCATTCATATGCCATATGGAGTCCTTGGCCAAGGCAGTAGATCAAGACATCAAGAAAAGTGTTTCTTGGATTGAGATCAAATGGATATGAAATGCACTTAGCTTTAAGACCGGATTATTAGGGTTCTGATTATTCCCTTGCCCTAGATCTTGGTTGAGAGATAGTAAGTAGGAGGATTGTATCTCACATGAATCAATGACTTAAAGGTTCTGTCGAATCCGAACATTCCAATTCAGCTAGGGGTTAAACACCTGTTGCTAGACTATGGTCGTTTAATCTGTGGACTGATTAATTAATTAGTGAATTAATTAATTGGGGTCACTGCTAATTGAATTGAGAACCTAGAGGGTCACACACAACAACTTGGTTACATGAGTTGAGGCTTGAAAATGATTAAACGAGTTAATCGAGCCAAGAGGGTTCCACACGTGTGAATTCACACGTGTGGCTCACGTGAGTGACACGTGTCACTGTGACACGTGTCACACACGTGTGTGTATATATATATATTATATATATTAAATAATTAATTAGTTAATTATTTAATAGACTTTGGTTTAATTTTGAATTAAAAAGAAAGTCTAATTTTGGAGAAAATAATCTAGTTAATTAATTATGAATTAATTAATTAGATAAAAAATAAGTTATTTATTTTATAATAAATAAAGTATAAAATTATCCAAAAATAGTTTGGATATTTTTAAGCTCTCTTAAAAGTTGACTAGAAATAGAATTCAAAGTCAAAGTTGGAAAATACTTGATGATCAAGTAATAGGAGAGAGAGGAACCAAATCCTTGTCCAATAAGGACTAGGTTCGGCCGCCCCTCCCCTTTCCTATATATAGGGGAGCTCATGCTCCCCTTTAGAGCTAATTGACAATTCTTGGTTCATGTGTTGAACACCTTCCTTTCTCCAAGATTATATTAAACCCTAGGTTAAGCCTAAACACTAACTAGAGAACTAGCATCCTTACTAGTTAGATTGTGATCAAGTTGGTGGACTTTCTCTAGAGACTTCAAGTTAGAAGTTTGAAGATTCGAGCATTACCAAGGAGAGGGGATCAAGCCGCGAGAAGAGCGTTCTTGGGTGGCTTGAAACGCTTCAAGAAAGAATAAAAGAAAAGTAAGTTTTCTATCTTTACGAATTTGGTTACACGATTGCGAGTTCAAGGTCCTTTTGTTGGGAAAATTTTTTAAATTCCGCTGCTTTCTGATTCGTGTTTTCCAACAAGTGGTATCAGAGCCACCTCGTTAATCGTGTTTCTGATTCGTCTCAATTATTTCTGAATTTGGTAGAAATTCTTAGGCTTAGATGCGAATTAGGTATTCATGAGTTCTTTTAGAAAGCCTGAATTACGAAACTGTAATTTTTCCTGAATTTCTAAAACTGTTTTCTCAAATCGTGTTTTTGAAAATTGTTTTAGTTGAAATTTGTTTAAATCGAATTTTTTAATTTTGGATTGAACCGGGTTTTGGAGAAACCCGGAAATACGAAACGGGACACGAAAAGAATGGGATTGGGCATGCTAGCACGTCGCACGCCCAAACCCCATTACCGCCGCCCAGCCCTCCTGCATCCGCGCGGGAGGCCTCCCCGCCCGCCTAGGCGCCCTGCTCGCCTGTCCCGCAACCGTGCGGGGCAGCCGCCTGCTCCTCCCGCAACCGCGCGGGAGCGCCCGCCCAGGGATGGGCGGGACTGCCTGCCCGCACCGCACATCTGCGCGCAAGGGCGCGCCTGGCGCGCGCCTAACGCGCGTTCCTGCGCGGCGGGCGGGCGATCCCGCGTCATCCGGGGCCCGTGCATTCGTGTTTTCGTGTTTCGTGTTTTCGGTCCGAAAAATCCCGATTTAATTTTATTTTAATTTTATCTTTTAAAATCAGTTTTGTTAAAATAAAATTATTTTAAAATTTTGATTAAATTGGGATTTTTGAGAAATTAAAGCGATTTGGTTTTTGGGAAAATTATGAATTTTATTTTCTGAAAAAAATGAAAGAATAAAATTATTAATTTTGGAAATTAATTGGAATTTTATTAGTTTAATGTTTTTCGGGTTTTATTGAAAAGGCTCTTGAACAAGAATTGCATCTAAGTCGTGTTTTGAGTCATTAGGACTTGAAACGAGAATTTTAATTTATTGGCTAAATTTAAATTCTCGCAAAAGCATGTTAGGTGATCATGGGTTTAGATCTATGTATGGTTTTAATTTATGCACATGGATGGTTTAAATTGGGGTTGGAGCCCTATAGTTGCGTTTTTCAATTGAGGTTGGAGCCTCACTTATGTGCGTACTGTTATGTGATTTATTATGTGGCTTTCCATATTACTGTTTTTGAGGCCGGGGTATGCCCCGTGTAATTGTCTAAGGCCAATATGAAGATTGAGCCTTATTACTTTATGTCTTTTTCTTTTTATTGTAATTTGAGAGTAGAGATAGGTGGTGAGGTTTTATTTTCATTTTGGAGACAATGCACCCATGGAGTAAGATGGACCACATTCAAGTAACAAGGAGGCCATAAGTGAAGACCCCTCAAAATGTTAGGGAGGGGAATCTCAATTGTTAAATTTAATAGAGATAGGGCTCGTATTTTGTTACTGCTTTCCCTTATGTGATTTGAACTGTTTATGTGGCATGTATGTTAGAACTTGTGATTGTGGAGTGGCTCCCACATATCACGCATAAGATAGGTAGAACCCATGATCATTACATGTTAGTATCATGCTAGGACATGTTATCTGTTTATGTGCTTGTTTGAAATGCATTTAAGTGTACTTGCATTAATCAAGACTAATAAAATTGGATAACATATATGTTGGTGAGGTCGAACCGGACAACTCTCCGGTTGATTCGAAAATTCCCATTAAATATTAAGCTAATTTCGAACAAATAGGTGTTTAATTCGAGATGCAAATTTTGAATTAAATTCCTAGCATTCCATCAATAGGTTTTAAGTTTAGTAAGTAAAGCTAGTTATTGTCCGCGAGTCGTGGGATAGCTAGTGGAGCTTATTAGTTCTTAGTTACCTGATTAATCATTTTAAATGATCAATATTTCGTGGTCAATTTTAGCAAGGGCGATGTCCGCGAGTCGTGGGTCGTTCAAACTAAGTTTTGGTCATGATCTTATGATTGATGGGTCTAGCTTAACGCCTAAGTAAATATGGATGTCGCACGAGTCGTGGGTCCATATTGAAAGATAGGTGATGCAAAAAACAATTACTAAGAGTTCTAAAGGTGTTAGAATTGGTAAGTTGTACCTACCTAGGGTTCTTACTTAGAATGTCCGCGAGTCGTGGGTTCGAGGTAAAATGCCTAGGATCTTAGTACCCATTGGGAAACGTGTTCCTCTTAGATCTTTGGGAATTACAGATCTTTGAAAAACAGTGGGAGCTACATTAGATTAAAGACCTTATCTTTTGTATATCGTTATAATTCAGCATGCTCACTAGTTCTCTGTTTTACCATTTAGGTCGTAGATTCTGTGATTCTCTACGTGTTTTGAAATGGCAACCAAAAACCCTCTTGTATCGATCCTCGAGTCAAACAAGTTGACTGGTCCCAACTATTCTGATTGGCTGAGGAATCTAAAAATCATTTTAGATTCTGAGAAGAGAACTTATGTTCTCTTCGAAGGGGAGCCTACTCCTGAAGGGGAGGCTCCCACTCGGGCCGAGCGGGATGCGATTCAGAAGTGGAAGGATGATAATCTCCAAGCCCGTTGCCTTATGTTGGCTAACATGTCTCCGGACTTGCAAAGACAACATGAGGCCATGGAATTTGCTTGGGAGATTTACGACCACTTAGAGCAACTTTACCGCCCTCATGAACGTGTTACAAGGTATAACACTTCAAAGGAATTATTCCACTTGAGAATGAGGGAAGGTTCAAGTGTCCATGAATATGGACTCAAGTTTCTTGCCCTTACTGAGAAACTTGCTTCCATGGACATGCCGCTGAAAGATGAGCTTTCAGTGGATTTGTTGCTAGCTTCGCTCCCACCATCATTCAACCCATTTGTCCTTAACTTCAACATGAATCATGCTGGTGCTACTGTAGCTGAGCTGATTAGTCAGCTTGTGACTGCTGAAAGCACGATCAAGAAGGACAATAAGGTTTTGATGGTGAATGCTCCATCTTCCTCTTCTGGGCCTTCTAAAGGTAAGGGCAAGAAAGCCCAAAAGAAGAAGAAGAAACCCCTTAGGCCCACTGGTGGCATTTCGAAGGGGAAGGCCCAAAAGAAGAAGCGTGATCAGAAAGAGGATGTTTGCTTCCATTGTGGCAAAACGGGACATTGGAGGAGAAACTGCCCAGAGTACAAGGCTACTCTAAAGAAAGGTATCTTTCTCGTTGAAGTAAATCTTTCTATTAATTCTAGTTCTTGGGTACTTGATACCGGTTGTGGAACTCATATCTGTAATGATGTACAGATGCTAAGTGAAGTCCAACAACTCAAAGAATGAGAATGTGTCTTGAAGATCGGCGATGGCTCAAACGTTGAAGCTCGAGCTTTAGGCACAATTAGATTAGATTTAGGTAGTTTTGAGTTAGTATTAAACAAAGTCCTTTATGTACCGAACATTATTCGTAATATAATTTCAGTTCCAATATTAGATTGTGAAGGTTATGAAACTTATATTAAGAATGGTAAATACTTTATCAAACGGAACAACTCTTCCGTTCATATCGGTACTCTGAGTAATGGACTTTACCTAACTCAAAATATCAATATTATGAATATACAATGAGAAACAAAGCGTAAGAGAGATGACAAAGTTTCAGCTCCCTTATGGCACGCTAGATTAGGACACATTTCCAAGAACAGAATTAGCAAGATAAACACTTTAGTATCATTCTCTGAAAATGATCTCAAAGAGTTAACTTCTTGCGAATCCTGTCTCAAAGGAAAGATGTCCAAAGTTCCTTTTAAAGGAACTGTGGAACGTGCCATTAAGGTTCTGGATTTGATCCATACTGATGTTTGTGGACCGCTTAGTGTAAGCACTAGAAGCAATCATCAGTATTTCATAACCTTTACTGATGACTTTAGTCGGTATGGTTATATATACTTAATGAAGTATAAATCTGAAGCTTTTGAGAAATTCTTAGAATTTCAAAAAGGAGGTTGAGAACCAAACTGGTCACAAGATCAAAGCACTTCGATCTGATCGAGGAGGCGAGTATCTTAGTGAAGAATTCCTTAATCATCTCAAAGATAATGGGATTATCTCTCAGTGGACTCCTCCGGGAACTCCTCAACTTAATGGAGTTTCTGAGAGAAGGAATCGAACCCTACTTGATATGGTTCGTTCCATGATGAGTTTTACTGACTTACCACCTTCTTTCTGGGGTTATGCCCTAGAAAGTGTAGCAAAGATTTTGAATCTAGTTCCCTCTAAGTCAGTCCCTAAAACGCCTTATGAAATGTGGCATGGTAAAATCCCTAGTTATTCTTACTTAAGAATTTGGGGTTGTCCTGCTTACGTGAAGAGGACAGTGGGAGATAAGTTAGAATCTCGTTCTAACTTATGCTACTTTGTAGGTTATCCTAAGGAATCCATAGGATACTACTTCTATGATCAATCTGAACAAAAGGTGTTTGTTTCTAGAAATGCCACTTTTCTTGAGGAACCGTTCCTTAAAGAAAAGAAGGGCAAGATCATAGAATTAGAAGAAGTACAAAATGACCCCACACCACCCACTGAAGAAACGTCCCACTCTGATCAACCACAACCAATCACGAATTTCGATACACACGAAAACCCTCCTCTAAGGCGTTCTGAACGTACTCCTAGACAGCCGGAGAGATGGTATGGATTCTTCCATGAAATCTCTCAAAAGGATAATGATCCTTTAACATATGAGGAGGCACTTTCAGATTCTGACTCTGAACAGTGGATAGAAGCCATGAAATCCGAAATGGATTCCATGAACTCCAACCAAGTTTGGACCTTGGTAGATTTGCCTGATGGGGTCAAACCCATAGGTTGCAAATGGATCTTTAAGAGAAAGCTTGGAGTTGATGGAAGCATTGCAGCCTACAAAGCAAGACTGGTTGCAAAAGGATTCACTCAAAGACCCGGCGTGGATTTTGATGAAACCTTTTCACCAGTTGCAATGCAAAAGTCTATTCGGATCATGCTTGCCATTGCTGCATATTATGACTATGAGATATGGCAAATGGATGTGAAAACTGCCTTTCTCAATGGTGACATTGACAAAGACATTTATATGGATCAACCCATAGGTTTCACATTCAGTGGGAGTGAGCAAAAGGTTTGCAAACTCCAAAGATCAATCTATGGATTGAAACAGGCTTCTAGGAATTGGAACATTCGATTTGATGAATCGGTCAAAGCTTTTGGCTTCATCCAAATTTCGAATGAATCATGTGTGTATAGAAAGGAATTGGAGACCTCAGTGCAATTCTTAGTACTTTATGTTGATGACATCCTTCTTATTGGGAATTCGAAAGATGACATGAAAGTTACTAAGTTATGGTTATCGAACCAATTCGAGATGAAGGATCTTGGTGATGCGTCCTATATCCTTGGAATTAAAATCTATAGAGATAGATCTAGAAGGTTAATAGGACTATCACAGTCGATGTACATTGACAAAGTATTGAAGAGATTCAATATGGAGTCAGCAAAGGTTAAGAACCTTCCTATGAGTGTAGGAACATGTCTTTCAAAGAAGATGTGTCCTAAGACTAACCTTGAGAAGGAAAGAATGACTCATACACCTTATGCATCTGCAATAGGTAGCATAATGTATGCAATGTTATGTACTCGACCGGATGTGGCTTATGCACTTAGTGTGACAAGTCGTTTCCAATCTGACCCTGGAGATGGTCACTGGGCTGCCGTGAAGAATATTCTTAAGTACTTGAAAAGTACTAAAGATTTATTCTTAGTTTACGGAGGTCAGGAAGATCTTACTGTCGAAGGATACTGCGATGCAAGCTTTGCATCTGACTTAGATGATTTTAAGTCAATGTCAGGATACATTTTCTGCCTAAACGGTGGAGCAGTGAGTTGGAAGAGTTCCAAGCAAACAACCACTGCAGATTCGACCACTGAGGCCGAATACTTAGCTGCAAATGATGCAGCTAAGGAAGGTGTTTGGATTAGAAACTTCATTCAAGAGTTGAATGTTGTTCCTAGCATGAAAGACCCCATTACTGTGTTTTGTGACAACACTGGGGCGGTTGCTCAAGCAAGAGAACCAAGATCTCACCAACGGACCAAGCACATTAAGAGGAAGTATCACCTAATCCGTGATATTATCAAAAGAGGAGATGTGCAAATTGAGAGGGTCACATCAGCAGAGAACGTGGCAGATCCACTTACTAAACCCCTTAGTCGAGAAGCTTTCCAAGGTCATCTTCAGAAGATGGGACTTAGAATAGCTTTAGAATGGCTTTGACGGGCAAGTGGGAGATTGTTAGGAATAGTGCCCTAGAAAGCCGATTGAATATCCGCTTTGTGCTTTTCCTTATTGTAATCACAGACAATCTTTGAATAAAATAACGAATTGAGGCAACACTTCTTTATATGCTCTTGTTTGGTATGCGTTTACTTTAGCTGTGCATGTATGAGAACTCCCCTAATCCTGATGACTTTAGGACTCTACCATTTAGGTGAAATGGTTCATGAAACGAGCCCTATATCACATAAGTCATGATTAGTAAAATACTCCAAGCCGATGAGTCCTACAGACAGTGGGAGTGTCAACCTGACTCCTCTAAGGCTTGCTTGTGGGATCACGCCCTTAAGAAGGACCACCTTGTTTCATGGAGGTGCAAAGTGTATAGTTGATACGTGCGTGATACATGAGGGTGCTTACTTTAATAAGTAAGTTCACTGAGGTGCCCCGTGTGAGAACATTCCTAAATAGGAAAGGAAGTTTCTATTTCAGGAAATGGAAACTTCCAGATTAGGAAATATCTCACGAGTCATTGATGTGATTAATTGATCCTTAGACTTGAGGTTCCTTGTCACTTTATGAGTTAACTCTGTAGTCTTAGGTATAAGCTTTAAAGGGTGTCGCCTTAGACAACTGATTCAAGGCTTATGCTGGGGCTACACAAGTGATTCATGAAAGTGAATGAGAATCGAGAGAGGACCTACACTTGCATTTGCAAGGTGATCTCTTATTGTGTAAGTCATTCATATGCCATATGGAGTCCTTGGCCAAGGCAGTAGATCAAGACATCAAGAAAAGTGTTTCTTGGATTGAGATCAAATGGATATGAAATGCACTTAGCTTTAAGACCGGATTATTAGGGTTCTGATTATTCCCTTGCCCTAGATCTTGGTTGAGAGATAGTAAGTAGGAGGATTGTATCTCACATGAATCAATGACTTAAAGGTTCTGTCGAATCCGAACATTCCAATTCAGCTAGGGGTTAAACACCTGTTGCTAGACTATGGTCGTTTAATCTGTGGACTGATTAATTAATTAGTGAATTAATTAATTGGGGTCACTGCTAATTGAATTGAGAACCTAGAGGGTCACACACAACAACTTGGTTACATGAGTTGAGGCTTGAAAATGATTAAACGAGTTAATCGAGCCAAGAGGGTTCCACACGTGTGAATTCACACGTGTGGCTCACGTGAGTGACACGTGTCACTGTGACACGTGTCACACACGTGTGTGTATATATATATATTATATATATTAAATAATTAATTAGTTAATTATTTAATAGACTTTGGTTTAATTTTGAATTAAAAAGAAAGTCTAATTTTGGAGAAAATAATCTAGTTAATTAATTATGAATTAATTAATTAGATAAAAAATAAGTTATTTATTTTATAATAAATAAAGTATAAAATTATCCAAAAATAGTTTGGATATTTTTAAGCTCTCTTAAAAGTTGACTAGAAATAGAATTCAAAGTCAAAGTTGGAAAATACTTGATGATCAAGTAATAGGAGAGAGAGGAACCAAATCCTTGTCCAATAAGGACTAGGTTCGGCCGCCCCTCCCCTTTCCTATATATAGGGGAGCTCATGCTCCCCTTTAGAGCTAATTGACAATTCTTGGTTCATGTGTTGAACACCTTCCTTTCTCCAAGATTATATTAAACCCTAGGTTAAGCCTAAACACTAACTAGAGAACTAGCATCCTTACTAGTTAGATTGTGATCAAGTTGGTGGACTTTCTCTAGAGACTTCAAGTTAGAAGTTTGAAGATTCGAGCATTACCAAGGAGAGGGGATCAAGCCGCGAGAAGAGCGTTCTTGGGTGGCTTGAAACGCTTCAAGAAAGAATAAAAGAAAAGTAAGTTTTCTATCTTTACGAATTTGGTTACACGATTGCGAGTTCAAGGTCCTTTTGTTGGGAAAATTTTTTAAATTCCGCTGCTTTCTGATTCGTGTTTTCCAACAGTCTCGATGCCCCAAACGCGTTGAAGGGGTCAAAAAAGTCGAAAACTCGATCGAACGAGAAATGACCGAAAGACCCCCTAAAAGAGAAAATTACAAAGGGGCCCCTAAACTCTAAAAGAGTTCAAAATAGGGCCACGAAAAATATAAAATCACACAATTAAACACATTAAAAGGTTGGAACGTGGCGTACCTTATAAATTGGACGAGCGGGATGTCACAAACTCCCCTCCTTCAAAAGGACCTGTCCTCAGGTCCTATTACTGATTAGTAAAGCTTCGAACTGGAATACTTCAATCCATCTCCTGAAATCGTTGAGAGTCATCGCCCTGACAGTGAAGTTTACTCCCACTGATTGCATCAACTCCCTGTAGAGTTTCGTAGTCACAGAGGTTTGTTCAAACACTTGACCGTTGGTCGCTTCAAACTCGTTCGATCCTTACTAGGCCACTGCACCCAAAGCTCAATACCGACGCTTCCTCGTCGACTGCAAACCAGCACCAGGCCACACTCAACTCAGCCGCGACAAACAAGAGAGAATCCCATCTCTCAGCACGCAAGAGAGAGAACCCCGTCTCCCGGCACATCAAAAGAGAGAACCCCGTCCCTCAGGTACATAATTGAGAGAACCCCGTCTCCCAACCACATAATCGAGAGAGCCCCGTCTCTCAACCTAAGTCTGGCAGACTTCCACATCTTCCAAACCTCCTAGTTTGAGAAAATCCAGCATTTCTCAAACCCTAGATTCGAGAGAATCCAACATCTCCAAAACATCTAACTCCAAGAGAATCCAACATCTCTTGCTCACATAATTTAGAAAGAATCCAACATCTTTCTATCACAAAAATAGGGAGAATCCCACATCTCCCTAACACGTAAATAGAGAGATCTCAACAACTCTCTAGCACACAAGTTCACTTACACAGCATTCAAACAGACACGCATCGAAGTAAACACTAGATGCAACATGAGATGCATGTTTAGTGTACCTTATCACAACTGATATCGGTGTCCCTAGAGTATAGACTCATCATCCATGTTCAACTCAAGGGGGATATCGCGATGGAATCTCTATAAAGTAAAATCACAATATGCTTGTAGGTGCATGAAGGGTTAGTGAGTAACCAAAGAAATTATAAGCACTGAAGCACGGATAGTTCACGCAAGCAGGTAATCCATTTAGTTTACAAGAATTCACAACAGCAACAATTTTTAAGTTATGAAAATTACAGCAGGTAGTCACGTTATTACACTCGAGCAACATCAAACATTACACATTGCCATATATGTCAAGCAAAATAATTATAATTACTTATGAAATGCATGAGTGCAAATGCCATGGATGCTTAAGATACCGTTCACCGTAGTAATGGTAAGCTTTATCTCGGCACCTAATTCCTTGTTTGTTGAATTATAAGCTTGTTTCAAACTGTTGATCATTTCTTGTTTTTTTTTTTCCCACGGTCTTCTTATCTTCAGAATTATCTAGCATCACTTGGAAATTTTTCCACGGCTTGGAAGTACGATTTCTTGAACCTGAAGTCTTCTACGCTCATGGAATTAGCATTCTGTATTTTCTTTAGTAATTACTCCCCGATTGTTTCCCGAGTCTTCTTCATGGTTGTCACTTTGATCAAAACTTCCTTGGTTCACTCTTTAGGAGTTCGTATAATTAAATGAACCCCCTTTTCCATTTGTTTATACTTGATCGCCCGAAATCCACCCAGAATTTCTTTACTTTTCTTTATCATTCCCATTTGTTGTTTCCTGTCTTTCAACGTAATCCCACAACACGACAATTCAGCTTGGATCTAGAAATACCCCAACTTTCATCAAATCATTTATGAGGCTACGAGCATCGCATCGTGCAGAGAGATTGACCACAACCCAACGTTCTATCTTACATGCATTCACCCTATATCTTGAAGCTATTGGCTCGATCGTATATTTTCTGGTCAAACCCTGTTCGAATTCAAATGTTGCTTCGACCAAGACAGCAGGTAGTGGATCAGGTAGGAGAACTCCTAAAGTACAACCACGAAGCTAATGCATGTGGGGTTAGGGATGTGAATGGCATACACTCATATCCAGCAAAGAAGACAATCAAGCACGTAAAGCAATTGTTCGAAATAATTAAAATTTAATCCAATGCATGATGCACGTGCTATGATTGCATGATACCTGTTTCTTTAATATTAGCATCTAGCTATTGTTGAATCCTTGTAGAAACTCCTTTACTTTTCATCCAAGTAATCAGAAAATGGAAGTTTCAAATCCTCCTTCACAGCTTTGTAAAAGTGGTAAGTGTTATCAAGATCAACTTCAATTTTGTCATCGAGCCAAAGCCCTGCAATTCACAAATTGGATAATTATCTATGCATGAGGGTTAGTACGTGGGTATGTCAAATAATGAAAGCAATTATGAGCACCTAATTAATGCAGATGCGACGAGTAATTTACTAAAATTTAAAGCATAAATGTTAATTTTGCAAAAATCATAATCATAGTTTGCACACAATCACATAAGCTCAGACAAATTTATGCAGAAAAGTCAAAATTTAACATCAGACGAATGCAATGCACAAGTATTCCTATGCCGTACGACCTAAACTGACACGACACGACACGACACGACACGACTCCAGAGCACCGGTTCTGAACCTGGTAGCTCTGATACCACTTAAGATGTAGCACCCCAAGCGGTGGGCACCACACCCCCGCACTATGACCCGACACGTGGCACGAAATGGAAAGTCCGCACACGCACCAAGTCACAGCGAACGGGTGACAAACGAAAAATCCAACCTAAGCTAGGCGGTACCTAAACCCTGTTCGAGAAAAATGTGTCAAGAACCCGAATGCGGAAGCGATGCAAAATACGAACTAACAAAAACTTTAATCAACAAATATAAATAAACGGGTTCAACTAATTCCACGAACCTGTCCTAACCTGTCCCGAATTCAAACATGTAACAAAGATGGGTTCAACTAATCCAAGCCCTGTCCTAACCTGTCCCGAAAATTCATATAATCAAAGTATAAACATCATCTTATACAGAACATACTAAATACATAATTTTCATAAATAAATCAGAACAAAATACTTAGCAAAATCAAACGGACCGACACAGACTCGACAGACCAGACTCAAAGCCGCCTAGCTCGAACTCCAACAACTGGTACCTGCAAACTAAAAACATAGGTGGGGCGAGGGTCAGTACACTGACTGAGTGAGGGGGCTGAACTCACACACACTATACATAATAAGGAGTAGAGCACGTATCAAAAGAAAGATTATGAACCGGGAGTAGGGTTTTTCATACCAAAACCATTTCCAACTCAAACTTATACATATCTTTTAAAATCAAACTTATACTTATCTTAACTTATTCATAAATTAACAAACTGAGCATACTCATATCATAATAAAAGAGAAAGCTCCTATCCCGTTTCATAATCAAAATAACAGATCATAATCATATACCCGGCGAGTACGGGTCTCCCACCTTACTTCCATATCGAATCAAACGTATCATAACAGAAAACAAACAAATATCATAAACAATCCAACCCCAACACCATGTAATTCGGGGAGCAAACCCTCACTACTCATACAGATACAAACACACACGGGGTAGCGAACCCACACTGTGCCTTCCCCGGTTATCCACCGAGGGCTCAAGATACCACGCCTTCCCAACCTCCCTAGGTCGCCCGTGAATATCTCAAATGAGAACGTGCACAGGGGTCATAACCGGCGACCCCATGGTCGTCCCGGCTCTCCCTTACCCACGTCTCAGGGCCCAACACAACAGAACAGAGCATATCAGAACAGATCATACCATAACTCGCTACATATCAAACTTATCATATCGTATCAAAATCATACTTACGTACCTTATCGGAGCATACCATACCTTGCAACTTAGCATATGCTATAAACGTACCTCTCCGTGTCATCCTAATCCGCAGCTGGTATGAAGACACACGGTTTGGAGCATAGCCTTGTTGCAAAACATTGCAAGCTTACATATGCTCGTACATATACAGTTCAAAAACTTTTAATCGTATAACAAATTCATAAACATATCATATAAACACGTATCTATTATATAAATATAATAGAATAATCGCATGCAGGCTTGAAAACGAGCACAGAGGGTTATAGGTCGCTGTAACTAAAACAAAAATCCTAAAACCTCACCTTACACCAAATGGAGCCAAATACAAAGCAGAAGGTCCACCCCGGAACCTGCACGACCTCAAGTCACCACCCCGGGTGCACCTGTACCAACTGAACACACAAACACAGCACGGAACTCAGACTCAAGCAGACAACCACATAGGGACGCACGACATATGCTCAAACACTTAATAAATGCAATCACATCAGCAAAGTTCAAACTCATATAAATTATATGCGAAACCAAACATTAAGGCATGTTCATGTGCATAATTAATGCAAAGAACAAAATTAAAGGCAAAGCACTTCATATCATTTCATATCAATTCATTTAATACCTAACAAATTCAATTAACAAAGTTCAGACAATTCATATCGCATTTCATACAAATTTCCAAGTATTAATAAGTCAAGCAAATCACTGTAGCATGCTTCTAATTTATTTAAACCTCACGAAGTCTTATACAAATTCAAAGCAAGTTATTTAATCATTCAAGGTTCATATAATTCATTTCATGCAAATTCACGCAGTGCATTTCATATTATTTCCTTCCTCACACAAAACAATTCATACAAATTCACGTAGCACACAAATCAAATAAATCATAATAGCATGTTTCATATTTCATATAAGTCAAATTCTAATCAAACTAAGTTCATTAAATTCATACGTTACATATTCAATTCATACATTACATTTCAGATTTCATTACTAAGGTCTATTAATTCAAATTAAACAAATTCCTACTTTTCTCAAAAATTACACAAACACCCCCTCTAGACTAACCAAGTAGAAAAATCAACAAGTCGGGGGTTTAATTTACAAATCAAATTATCCAAATATTTCAAATTATAATTCATACAAGGCTTCATACACATTGGAGCACAATTAAATCAGTAATTCAAGCTTACAGTAATTAATTGACAATTACAAACAATTAACAAAAGTAAATACAACCACTTCAAAAATTCATATAAAATCAACCGGACATCCGATTGACGAAGGGGAAATGGCGTTGGACTCACCACAACGAAACGGACCTACTGTCCGAAAGTCACCGGAATGCCGCTACCGTAGCCGGCCGAACAGCCACCGGCCGCCACCGGAACACCGCCTCCAGCGGTCGGAAAAATCCCAGGAAGGACAAAAATGTGCGCTTCGGCCTACTCCACAAAAGCCCTCAAACAATTTCAGAAAATAACAAACACACAGGACTTCGTTGATGAAAAACCGAACCAAATCCTTAATACGAAAATCGAAATTAAACGCAAACCTTAAAACGAAAATGAAATCCGAGCATACCGTTGGAAAGCTTGTAACGAGCCCTTCAAAAGCCTCTAGCCAAAATGCCGGAAAAATCATCGGAGAACGGGACCGCCGGTTCAGCCCCGGTCCGCCGCCAACGGCCGGTTCTTGGGCCGCCACTTACATGGAAAAATCGGCCTCGTCGTGCTGAGTAATTCTTGTAAAGGGCCCGCTGTCAAAAACTCACCGGAAAAGGTCGAACTGCCGCCTCCAAGTTGCGCCGCTGCTGCCTCGCCGGAACCACCACTTGTGGTGGTTTTCGTGTTGAACGGAGGCCGGAATCGACACGGGAGGGTCCAAAAACGTAGGGTAGGGTGGTGGTTGGCCGGCGACGAGGTGGTGGCGCCACCCGCCACTTTCAGGCCGCCGCTGCGCCACCGTCGGTCTTCGGTTGGCCACGATCTTGGTACGGTTGTGACGGGCTCATCGAGCTGATAAATTTCCACTAATGGTTCGTCGAATTCCGTCGAGAAACGAGCGAGAACGGGCTTGTGCGTGTAATTACACCTTGACTACGTGAATAGTGCTGATCGCTGGAGAAATACGCTGAGGCTGGAGCTGAAGTTCTGGCACGCAAAACGAGGATCCGGGGTATAAATCTCGGGTCCTCGTACACTAAAACGATCCGAGGAACGGGCCAACGAAGTCAGAATTGGGCAAACTTAGAGTCTACGGACTCGTCTCGATGCCCCAAACGCGTTGAAGGGGTCAAAAAAGTCAAAAACTCGATCGAATGAGAAATGACCGGAAGACCCCCTAAAAGAGAAAATTACAAAGGGGCCCCTAAACTCTAAAAGAGTTCAAAATAGGGCCACAAAAAATATAAAATCACAGAATTAAACACATTAAAAGGTTGGAACGTGGCGTACCTTATAAATTGGACGAGCGGGATGTCACAAACTCCCCTCCTTCAAAAGGACCTGTCCTCAGGTCCTATTACTGATTAGTAAAGCTTCGAACTGGAATACTTCAATCCATCTCCTGAAATCGTTGAGAGTCATCGCCCTGACAGTGAAGTTTACTCCCACTGATTGCATCAACTCCCTGTAGAGTTTCGTAGTCACAGAGGTTTGTTCAAACACTTGACCGTTGGTCGCTTCAAACTCGTTTGATCCTTACTAGGCCACTGCACCCAAAGCTCAATACCGACGCTTCCTCGTCGACTGCAAACCAGCACCAGGCCACACTCAACTCAGCCGCGACAAACAAGAGAGAATCCCATCTCTCAGCACGCAAGAGAGAGAACCCCGTCTCCCGGCACATCAAAAGAGAGAACCCCGTCCCTCAGGTACATAATTGAGAGAACCCCGTCTCCCAACCACATAATCGAGAGAGCCCCGTCTCTCAACCTAAGTCTGGCAGACTTCCACATCTTCCAAACCTCCTAGTTTGAGAAAATCCAGCATTTCTCAAACCCTAGATTCGAGAGAATCCAACATCTCCAAAACATCTAAGTCCGAGAGAATCCAACATCTCTTGCTCACATAATTTAGAAAGAATCCAACATCTTTCTATCACAAAAATAGGGAGAATCCCACATCTCCCTAACACGTAAATAGAGAGATCTCAACAACTCTCTAGCACACAAGTTCACTTACACAGCATTCAAACAGACACGCATCGAAGTAAACACTGGATGCAACATGAGATGCATGTTTAGTGTACCTTATCACAACTGATATCGGTGTCCCTAGAGTATAGACTCATCATCCATGCTCAACTCAAGGGGGATATCGCGATGGAATCTCTGTAAAGTAAAATCACAATATGCTTGTAGGTGCATGAAGGGTTAGTGAGTAACCAAAGAAATTATAAGCACTGAAGCACGGATAGTTCACGCAAGCAGGTAATCCATTTAGTTTACAAGAATTCACAACAGCAACAATTTTTAAGTTATGAAAATTACAGCAGTTAGTCACGTTATTACACTCGAGCAACATCAAACATTACACATTGTCACATATGTCAAGCAAAATAATTATAATTACTTATGAAATGCATGAGTGCAAATGCCATGGATGCTTAAGATACCGTTCACCGTAGTAATGGTAAGCTTTATCTCGGCACCTAATTCCTTGTTTGTTGAATTATAAGCTTGTTTCAAACTGTTGATCATTTCTTGTTTTTTTTTTTTCCCACGGTCTTCTTATCTTCAGAATTATCTAGCATCACTTGGAAATTTTTCCACGGCTTGGAAGTACGATTTCTTGAACCTGAAGTCTTCTACGCTCATGGAATTAGCATTCTGTATTTTCTTTAGTAATTACTCCCCGATTGTTTCCCGAGTCTTCTTCATGGTTGTCACTTTGATCAAAACTTCCTTGGTTCACTCTTTAGGAGTTCGTATAATTAAATGAACCCCCTTTTCCATTTGTTTATACTTGATCGCCCGAAATCCACCCAGAATTTCTTTACTTTTCTTTATCATTCCCATTTGTTGTTTCCTGTCTTTCAACGTAATCCCACAACACGACAATTCAGCTTGGATCTAGAAATACCCCAACTTTCATCAAATCATTTATGAGGCTACGAGCATCGCATCGTGCAGAGAGATTGACCACAACCCAACGTTCTATCTTACATGCATTCACCCTATATCTTGAAGCTATTGGCTCGATCGTATATTTTCTGGTCAAACCCTGTTCGAATTCAAATGTTGCTTCGACCAAGACAGCAGGTAGTGGATCAGGTAGGAGAACTCCTAAAGTACAACCACGAAGCTAATGCATGTGGGGTTAGGGATGTGAATGGCATACACTCATATCCAGCAAAGAAGACAATCAAGCACGTAAAGCAATTGTTCGAAATAATTAAAATTTAATCCAATGCATGATGCACGTGCTATGATTGCATGATACCTGTTTCTTTAATATTAGCATCTAGCTATTGTTGAATCCTTGTAGAAACTCCTTTACTTTTCATCCAAGTAATCAGAAAATGGAAGTTTCAAATCCTCCTTCACAGCTTTGTAAAAGTGGTAAGTGTTATCAAGATCAACTTCAATTTTGTCATCGAGCCAAAGCCCTGCAATTCACAAATTGGATAATTATCTATGCATGAGGGTTAGTACGTGGGTATGTCAAATAATGAAAGCAATTATGAGCACCTAATTAATGCAGATGCGACGAGTAATTTACTAAAATTTAAAGCATAAATGTTAATTTTGCAAAAATCATAATCATAGTTTGCACACAATCACATAAGCTCAGACAAATTTATGCAGAAAAGTCAAAATTTAACATCAGACGAACGCAATGCACAAGTATTCCTATGCCGTACGACCTAAACTGACACGACACGACACGACACGACTCCAGAGCACCGGTTCTGAACCTGGTAGCTCTGATACCACTTAAGATGTAGCACCCCAAGCGGTGGGCACCACACCCCCGCTGTAGCACCCGAGCGTTAGGTACCACATCCCCCGCACCGGGACCCGACCCGTATATGAAATGGAAGTCCATACACGTGCCAAATCCACGGCGAACGGGGACACAGCACACACGCTATGCTAGGCGGGACTAACCCTTTAACCAATCAGTGCAAGAATCATAAAATCAGAGTTAAATAAAATTCGCGGAAGCAAGAATAATCAAAAATATATACAGTGAGCCACCAAGCTCCAAAATAGATATACAAGATCAACCAAATATTCAGCGGCACTCACGGCCTACAAAAATCATAACGCTCCAAACTAAAACTATAATCATAAGCAAAATATCAACAAGAGTATGAATATGAGACAAAAAGAAGTGCTAAACAAAAATGCAAGACCTAGACGACCTGTATTCCCGCCTAGCACTCCTATTCCTGCACAAAACAACTGAAAACAACCGGGTTCAGTCTAAAAGAGACTGGTGGGTATAAAAACGGGGTATAATTATATAATATCGCATAATTTAAACACATACATGCAAGCCCTAATCCCGTGTGAAGTTTGATAAGGATTTACCAAGTGGTTAAAACAAAAGGAAACATCAACGGGATTACGACGTTCATATTCATTCATAAATGTTCATAAATGTTCATAAGGGTTTATGGCCCGGCGAGTGGGCGTGCACAATCTCCAACCTACTCCTCGTGTAATCATAATTAATTATTCAATAATTCATTATCATACATAAATCTTTTGTGCTCATAAATACATGATCATAATCATTCATATACTCCTTTTTCCTCCGGGTGGTGGACGGGCTTGCAAGACCCGGCCACCGGTTCATACATGGACCAATGGGGGTACATGAATCCCCCAAAGGCACTCAGCTCCCATTCCCCGCTAAAACTCCTAGCGAGGGCCGGTATCACCGTAGTTTGGTTGGGACTAGTATATGGGATCCCCGTCAGCCCTTGCTTCCTCGGTTAGCCACATATACTAAGTCCCGGGGCCCGTGCAATCATAAATCATAAATATCTCGCCAAACATAAGGTAGGGTTCATAAATAAAAGAAAGAGGTCATACGTTTTGAAATGATTTACCCGAAAGGACTCAATATATATAAATATACGGTTTTGGCTTAAAACTTTGCACATAAGGAATATATAAGGTTGTTTTAACTAATAGAAGAAAAACCCACCTTTACCAAAACAGAAATAAGGGCACACGCGTCTCAAGGCTCGCCCTCGTCTCCGACCAAACCCGAATCTGTGCAAAATAAGAGATATGAGACTCAATGACCACATATGACGCTCGGCAATGAAGTGAACATGACGTGAATGCATAAATGATCATATTATATTAATACAATGTTCATGTGCACGATTAAGAAATTTAAAACATATATTCATTCATTCGTTCATTTATTTCAATTAAATTTCATAAGTTCATAAATTCACATAAATTACATAAATTCATAAATTCATAATATTCGTAAATTCATAATTCATAATGCATAACAATTAATCTAACATTCATTTAATAAACATAACATATATAATATTCATAAATTCATATCAATTTCATAAATTCATAGTGTTCATAATTCACAAATAGGAATAAATTAAATAGAACGTTCAATCAAAAGTCAGTCGAATAAATACGCGAAATAGAAATCAATTAATTTCAATAATTAAATTAAATCAAATAATAATTAAAATATATAATAAATATATATAATATAATATACATAATTAACCATATATATAATGTACAATATATATATAATATATACATATATATACGTACACACTCACACACACATGCATGCATATATATTTTATACACTAAATACAAACCATGCATGCATTTAAATATTACAAGCAATATATATACTATATAATTTATACACATGCATGCACACACAATTAACAAACACACAAACATATATATATATACTCACGCACACACACAATCTCACTCCATGCATGCACACTACAACACCAACACAGTACATATACATATATATATAAACACAACAGAAGCAGTAGCAACAAGAAGTAGCAGAAATGGCAGCAACAAATTCCAGGAAGAAGCAGCAGAAACAGTTCAGCGAAAAGGGGGTGACACCCCCGTGTCACCCTCCAAGCCTGGACCGAGACACCCCCGTGTCTCGGTACAGAAGTTCCAGGCTTTGCAGCACCCCCGTGCCTCGCCGGAACGGGCAGAAAAGGAACGCCCGTGTCGTGCGACAGCAGCAGCCTCAAATCACAGCAGAAAATGCGTAAAACAGGGCAGACTCGAACACGAGAATTGCAAGTAACCAAGGCAGCAATACAAGGTACCAAATGCAGCACAAACTCAACAAGATTACACACCAAAAAAATCCATGAAGAAGACAGCAAAAAGAAGGAAGAAGAACAGCAGTTGACAGCAATTTTTCTCTGCGTGAAAACAGGGCATGTTCGAAGAAAACAGGGCATGATCGAATTCACTCCTACTCCAATCATTCAATTCAGTTAAGGCCAACCAAGAAGCAGCAAAACATTATATATTCATCAAGTAAATCAATTCCCACAAGCTCAAACAAGAAGAGAAAACATACGTGACCTTCAAGTGAAAATTCTGAAATTTGTCATAAATGATATATCATAATTTCTTCAACAACCACGAAATTAATGTCCATAAATGTTATGAGGATGTCAAAACAATAAATCTCAAGCTTGGAATCAAGCAAAACCGTTGAGAAATGAAGAAGATCAAAATTTTGCCCAAAAACTCATATTTTCGGTAATAAGCCCAGAAATGGATAAAACCATGCTCAAAATCATGAATAAAAAGATGAAAATGACCAGAATTAATCATACAATACAACCCTAAGCTTACCTTGATGATTGGTTGAGGTTTGGATGAGATTTGAGCTCCAAATTCTCCAAATGGTGAAGGGTTACGGGACTGGAGAGAAAAACAGTAGCTTTGGCTGAGTTTTGGGGCTTGTGTGATGATAATCTCGGTCAAGGCTGGTTATGGCATGATAGAGGGTTGAGTTAGGGTTTCAAAGAATCTAACCATGGTTAATTTGGTTATGGTTTGGCCAAGATATGGCTGAATTAGTGTAACAAGGTCAAGTTGGTCCCCGTTTCGTTTTTCGGTTGGATTTCGGAGTTACAAATGAATTGGGAAAAATGTAAAGCTAAGTTTACTAAACTCGTATTTTCGTTACGAGTTCAGCGAAGTTGACGGAACTCGAATCCGAGTTCCCGAGCTCAAGATATTAAATTCGGAACCAAGGGTACGCTAAGTGCTCGTTAGCTCCCGTTTTGGTTCCTCGATTAAAAATAAATTCGTTAACCTATCAAATGAATTCGAAAACATAACTTGAGCATAAAATCATGTTCATAACACATATATGTACAACATATTACAAATTCGTGCCAATTTGATATCATATCATATAAGAACGAAGCACAAAATAAACAAATACACTTAATCATGCAATTCATGCATAACCTATAAATTTCCATGCAAAAAATATAATTTCATGCATAATTATATTAAACCCATGCAAAATTGAAATAGAATTCATGCAAATAATTCCCATGCATAATGAAATGAATTTCATGCAAAATATATGATTTCATGCATATATATTTCAACGTATAAACATATATAAATAATTAGTTAATTAAAACATGATTAACTAATATAACATATAATTAGTATAATCATTAAATTAATAATAAATAATTAAACATATATTCATATATATATATAATACGAAATACATATATATATAATTAATAATATTAGAATAAAATATTATAATATAATATAATAAAATAATAACAATTATAATAAAATTAAATATAAAACACGTAAAAACAATTAATTCGCGCAATTTGGTAAACACATGCGTCGTACCTTTACGTCCGAGAAATCGGGGCGTTACACCCGCACTATGACCCGACACGTGGCACGAAATGGAAAGTCCGCACACGCACCAAGTCACAGCGAACGGGTGACAAACGAAAAATCCAACCTAAGCTAGGCGGTACCTAAACCCTGTTCGAGAAAAATGTGCCAAGAACCCGAATGCGGAAGCGATGCAAAATACGAACTAACAAAAACTTTAATCAACAAATATAAATAAACGGGTTCAACTAATTCCACGAACCTGTCCTAACCTGTCCCGAATTCAAACATGTAACAAAGATGGGTTCAACTAATCCAAGCCCTGTCCTAACCTGTCCCGAAAATTCATATAATCAAAGTATAAACATCATCTTATACAGAACATACTAAATACATAATTTTCATAAATAAATCAGAACAAAATACTTAGCAAAATCAAACGGACCGACACAGACTCGACAGACCAGACTCAAAGCCGCCTAGCTCGAACTCCAACAACTGGTACCTGCAAACTAAAAACATAGGTGGGGAGAGGGTCAGTACACTGACTGAGTGAGGGGGCTGAACTCACACACACTATACATAATAAGGAGCAGAGCACATATCAAAAGAAAGATTATGAACCGGGAGTAGGGTTTTTCATACCAAAACCATTTCCAACTCAAACTTATACATATCTTTTCAAATCAAACTTATACTTATCTTAACTTATTCATAAATTAACAAACTGAGCATACTCATATCATAATAAAAGAGAAAGCTCCTATCCCGTTTCATAATCAACATAACAGATCATAATCATATACCCGGCGAGTACGTGTCTCCCACCTTACTTCCATATCGAATCAAACGTATCATAACAGAAAACAAACAAATATCATAAACAATCCAACCCCAACACCATGTAGTTCGGGGAGCAAACCCTCACTACTCATACAGATACAAACACACACGGGGTAGCGAACCCACACTATGCCTTCCCCGGTTATCCATCGAGGGCTCAAGATACCACGCCTTCCCAACCTCCCTAGGTCGCCCGTGAATATCTCAAATGAGAACGTGCACAGGGGTCATAACCGGCGACCCCATGGTCGTCTCGGCTCTCCCTTACCCACGTCTCAGGGCCCAACACAACAGAACAGAGCATATCAGAACAGATCATACCATAACTCGCTACATATCAAACTTATCATATCGTATCAAAATCATACTTACGTACCTTATCGGAGCATACCATACCTTGCAACTTAGCATATGCTATAAACGTACCTCTCCGTGTCATCCTAATCCGCAGCTGGTATGAAGACACACGGTTTGGAGCATAGCCTTGTTGCAAAACATTGCAAGCTTACATATGCTCGTACATATACAGTTCAAAAACTTTTAATCGTATGACAAATTCATAAACATATCATATAAACACGTATCTATTATATAAATATAATAGAATAATCGCATGCAGGCATAAAAACGAGCACAGAGGGTTATAGGTCGCTGTAACTAAAACAAAAATCCTAAAACCTCACCTTACACCAAATGGAGCCAAATACAAAGCAGAAGGTCCACCCCGGAACCTGCACGACCTCAAGTCACCACCCCGGGTGCACCTGTACCAACTGAACACACAAACACAGCACGGAACTCAGACTCAAGCAGACAACCACATAGGGACGCACGACATATGCTCAAACACTTAATAAATGCAATCACATCAGCAAAGTTCAAACTCATATAAATTATATGCGAAACCAAACATTAAGGCATGTTCATGTGCATAATTAATGCAAAGAACAAAATTAAAGGCAAAGCACTTCATATCATTTCATATCAATTCATTTAATACCTAACAAATTCAATTAACAAAGTTCAGACAATTCATATCGCATTTCATACAAATTTCCAAGTATTAATAAGTCAAGCAAATCACTGTAGCATGCTTCTAATTTATTTAAACCTCACGAAGTCTTATACAAATTCAAAGCAAGTTATTTAATCATTCAAGGTTCATATAATTCATTTCATGCAAATTCACGCAGTGCATTTCATATTATTTCCTTCCTCACACAAAACAATTCATACAAATTCACGTAGCACACAAATCAAATAAATCATAATAGCATGTTTCATATTTCATATAAGTCAAATTCTAATCAAACTAAGTTCATTAAATTCATACGTTACATATTCAATTCATACATTACATTTTAGATTTCATTACTAAGGTCTATTAATTCAAATTAAACAAATTCCTACTTTTCTCAAAAATTACACAAACACCCCCTCTAGACTAACCAAGTAGCAAAATCAACAAGTCGGGGGTTTAATTTACAAATCAAATTATCCAAATATTTCAAATTATAATTCATACAAGGCTTCATACACATTGGAGCACAATTAAATCAGTAATTCAAGCTTACAGTAATTAATTGACAATTACAAACAATTAACAAAAGTAAATACAACCACTTCAAAAATTCATATAAAATCAACCGGACATCCGATTGACGAAGGGGAAATGGCGTTGGACTCACCACAACGAAACGGACCTACTGTCCGAAAGTCGCCGGAATGCCGCTACCGTAGCCGGCCGAACAGCCACCGGCCGCCACCGGAACACTGCCTCCGGTGGTCGGAAAAATCCCAGGAAGGACAGAAATGTGCGCTTCGGCCTACTCAACAAAAGCCCTCAAACAATTTCAGAAAATAACAAACACACTGGACTTCGTTGATGAAAAACCGAACCAAATCCTTAATACGAAAATCGAAATTAAACGCAAACCTTAAAACGAAAATGAAATCCGAACATACCGTTGGAAAGCTTGTAACGAGCCCTTCAAAAGCCTCTAGCCAAAATGCCGGAAAAATCATCGGAGAACGGGACCGCCGGTTCAGCCCCGGTCCGCCACCGGTCCGCCGCCAACGGCCGGTTCTTGGGCCGCCACTTACATGGAAAAATCGGCCTCGTCGTGCTGAGTAATTCTTGTAAAGGGCCCGCTGTCAAAAACTCACCGGAAAAGGTCGAACCGCCGCCTCCAAGTTGCACCGCTGCTGCCTCGCCGGAACCACCACTTGCGGTGGTTTTCGTGCTGAACGGAGGCCGGAATCGACACGGGAGGGTCCAAAAACGTAGGGTAGGGTGGTGGTTGGCCGGCGACGAGGTGGTGGCGCCACCCGCCACTTTCAGGCCGCCGCTGCGCCGCCGTCGGTCTTCGGTTGGCCACGATCTTGGTACGGTTGTGACGGGCTCGTCGAGCTGATAAATTTCCACTAATGGTTCGTCGAATTCCGTTGAGAAACGAGCGAGAACGGGCTTGTGCGTGTAATTACACCTTGACTGCGTGAATAGTGCTGATCGCTGGAGAAATACGCTGAGGCTGGAGCTGAAGTTCTGGCACGCAAAACGAGGATCCGGGGTATATATCTCGGGTCCTCGTACACTAAAACGATCCGAGGAACGGGCCAACGAAGTCAGAATTGGGCAAACTTAGAGTCTACGGACTCGTCTCGATGCCCTAAACGCGTTGAAGGGGTCAAAAAAGTCGAAAACTCGATCGAATGAGAAATGACCGGAAGACCCCCTAAAAGAGAAAATTACAAAGGGGCCCCTAAAATCTAAAAGAGTTCAAAATAGGGCCACGAAAAATATAAAATCACACAATTAAACACATTAAAAGGTTGGAACGTGGCGTACCTTATAAATTGGACGAGCGGGATGTCACAAACTCCCCTCCTTCAAAAGGACCTGTCCTCAGGTCCTATTACTGATTAGTAAAGCTTCGAACTGGAATACTTCAATCCATCTCCTGAAATCGTGGAGAGTCATCGCCCTGACAGTGAAGTTTACTCCCACTGATTGCATCAACTCCCTGTAGAGTTTCGTAGTCACAGAGGTTTGTTCAAACACTTGACCGTTGGTCGCTTCAAACTCGTTTGATCCTTACTAGGCCACTGCACCCAAAGCTCAATATCGACGCTTCCTCGTCGACTGCAAACCAGCACCAGGCCACACTCAACTTAGCGGCGACAAACAAGAGAGAATCCCATCTCTCAGCACGCAAGAGAGAGAACCCCGTCTCCCGGCACATCAAAAGAGAGAACCCCGTCCCTCAGGTACATAATTGAGAGAACCCCGTCTCCCAACCACATAATCGAAAGAGCCCCGTCTCTCAACCTAAGTCTGGCAGACTTCCACATCTTCCAAACCTCCTAGTTTGAGAAAATCCAGCATTTCTCAAACCCTAGATTCGAGAGAATCCAATATCTCCAAAACATCTAAGTCCAAGAGAATCCAACATCTCTTGCTCACATAATTTAGAAAGAATCCAACATCTTTCTATCACAAAAATAGGGAGAATCCCACATCTCCCTAACACGTAAATAGAGAGATCTCAACAACTCTCTAGCACACAAGTTCACTTACACAGCATTCAAACAGACACGCATCGAAGTAAACACTGGATGCAACATGAGATGCATGTTTAGTGTACCTTATCACAACTGATATCGGTGTCCCTAGAGTATAGACTCATCATCCATGCTCAACTCAAGGGGGATATCGCGATGGAATCTCTGTAAAGTAAAATCACAATATGCTTGTAGGTGCATGAAGGGTTAGTGAGTAACCAAAGAAATTATAAGCACTGAAGCACGGATAGTTCACGCAAGCAGGTAATCCATTTAGTTTACAAGAATTCACAACAGCAACAATTTTTAAGTTATGAAAATTACAGCAGTTAGTCACGTTATTACACTCGAGCAACATCAAACATTACACATTGTCACATATGTCAAGCAAAATAATTATAATTACTTATGAAATGCATGAGTGCAAATGCCATGGATGCTTAAGATACCGTTCACCGTAGTAATGGTAAGCTTTATCTCGGCACCTAATTCCTTGTTTGTTGAATTATAAGCTTGTTTCGAACTGTTGATCATTTCTTGTTTTTTTTTTTTCCCACGGTCTTCTTATACTCAGAATTATCTAGCATCACTTGGACCTTTCCACGGCTTGGAAGTACGATTTCTTGAACCTGAAGTCTTCTACGCTCATGGAATTAGCATTCTGTATTTTCTTTAGTAATTACTCCCCGATTGTTTCCCGAGTCTTCTTCATGGTTGTCACTTTGATCAAAACTTCCTTGGTTCACTCTTTAGGAGTTCGTATAATTAAATGAACCCCCTTTTCCATTTGTTTATACTTGATCGCCCGAAATCCACCCAGAATTTCTTTACTTTTCTTTATCATTCCCATTTGTTGTTTCCTGTCTTTCAACGTAATCCCACAACACGACAATTCAGCTTGGATCTAGAAATACCCCAACTTTCATCAAATCATTTATGAGGCTACGAGCATCGCATCGTGCAGAGAGATTGACCACAACCCAACGTTCTATCTTACATGCATTCACCCTATATCTTGAAGCTATTGGCTCGATCGTATATTTTCTGGTCAAACCCTGTTCGAATTCAAATGTTGCTTCGACCAAGACAGCAGGTAGTGGATCAGGTAGGAGAACACCTAAAGTACAACCACGAAGCTAATGCATGTGGGGTTAGGGATGTGAATGGCATACACTCATATCCAGCAAAGAAGACAATCAAGCACGTCAAGCAATTGTTCGAAATAATTAAAATTTAATCCAATGCATGATGCACGTGCTATGATTGCATGATACCTGTTTCCTTAATATTAGCATCTAGCTATTGTTGAATCCTTGTAGAAACTCCTTTACTTTTCATCCAAGTAATCAGAAAATGGAAGTTTCAAATCCTCCTTCACAGCTTTGTAAAAGTGGTAAGTGTTATCAAGATCAACTTCAATTTTGTCATCGAGCCAAAGCCCTGCAATTCACAAATTGGATAATTATCTATGCATGAGGGTTAGTACGTGGGTATGTCAAATAATGAAAGCAATTATGAGCACCTAATTAATGCAGATGCGACGAGTAATTTACTAAAATTTAAAGCATAAATGTTAATTTTGCAAAAATCATAATCATAGTTTGCACACAATCACATAAGCTCAGACAAATTTATGCAGAAAAGTCAAAATTTAACATCAGACGAATGCAATGCACAAGTATTCCTATGCCGTACGACCTAAACTGACACGACACGACATGACACGACTCCAGAGCACCGGTTCTGAACCTGGTAGCTCTGATACCACTTAAGATGTAGCACCCCAAGAGGTGGGCACCACACCCCCGCACTATGACCCGACACGTGGCACGAAATGGAAAGTCCGCACACGCACCAAGTCACAGCGAACGGGTGACAAACGAAAAATCCAACCTAAGCTAGGCGGTACCTAAACCCTGTTCGAGAAAAATGTGCCAAGAACCCGAATGCGGAAGCGATGCAAAATACGAACTAACAAAAACTTTAATCAACAAATATAAATAAACGGGTTCAACTAATTCCACGAACCTATCCTAACCTGTCCCGAATTCAAACATGTAACAAAGATGGGTTCAACTAATCCAAGCCCTGTCCTAACCTGTCCCGAAAATTCATATAATCAAAGTATAAACATCATCTTATACAGAACATACTAAATACATAATTTTCATAAATAAATCAGAACAAAATACTTAGCAAAATCAAACGGACCGACACAGACTCGACAGACCAGACTCAAGGCCGCCTAGCTCGAACTCCAACAACTGGTACCTGCAAACTAAAAACATAGGTGGGGCGAGGGTCAGTACACTGACTGAGTGAGGGGGCTGAACTCACACACACTATACATAATAAGGAGTAGAGCACGTATCAAAAGAAAGATTATGAACCGGGAGTAGGGTTTTTCATACCAAAACCATTTCCAACTCAAACTTATACATATCTTTTAAAATCAAACTTATACTTATCTTAACTTATTCATAAATTAACAAACTGAGCATACTCATATCATAATAAAAGAGAAAGCTCCTATCCCGTTTCATAATCAACATAACAGATCATAATCATATACCCGGCGAGTACGGGTCTCCCACCTTACTTCCATATCGAATCAAACGTATCATAACAGAAAACAAACAAATATCATAAACAATCCAACCCCAACACCATGTAATTCGGGGAGCAAACCCTCACTACTCATACAGATACAAACACACACGGGGTAGCGAACCCACACTGTGCCTTCCCCGGTTATCCACCGAGGGCTCAAGATACCACGCCTTCCCAACCTCCCTAGGTCGCCCGTGAATATCTCAAATGAGAACGTGCACAGGGGTCATAACCGGCGACCCCATGGTCGTCCCGGCTCTCCCTTACCCACGTCTCAGGGCCCAACACAACAGAACAGAGCATATCAAAACAGATCATACCATAACTCGCTACATATCAAACTTATCATATCGTATCAAAATCATACTTACGTACCTTATCGGAGCATACCATACCTTGCAACTTAGCATATGCTATAAACGTACCTCTCCGTGTCATCCTAATCAGCAGCTGGTATGAAGACACACGGTTTGGAGCATAGCCTTGTTGCAAAACATTTCAAGCTTACATATGCTCGTACATATACAGTTCAAAAACTTTTAATCGTATGACAAATTCATAAACATATCATATAAACACGTATCTATTATATAAATATAATAGAATAATCGCATGCAGGCTTGAAAACGAGCACAGAGGGTTGTAGGTCAGTGTAAATAAAACAAAAATCCTAAAACCTCACCTTACACCAAACGGAGCCAAATACAAAGCAGAAGGTCCACCCCGGAACCTGCACGACCTCAAGTCACCACCCCGGGTGCACCTGTGCCAACTGAACACACAAACACAGCACGGAACTCAGACTCAAGCAGACAATGTAACGCCCCCACCCGTACCAGAACAAGAGGAGAGCGGCGTCTCAACCCCCGCACTGAAGCACCTCTCAAGTAATGGTGTGAGCCATCACTCAAGAAATACTCCAGCGAACGGCTATCTATCAGAACTATACATGTACAACGATGTGGCTATGCAGCGGAAAATCAGAGTATTTTAAAACTTTTCAAAACATGTGCGTGATGGCATGTAACAAGCAAAAACATATTGATCGTGTAAGAGAGACTCGGCATATCAGAACATATAACAGATTCACATATAAGTACCGATACAACAGAGTTCAAAATATCGGTAACCGAGTAGCAGAAAGAGTATAACAAAGATACTCAAGAATTCAGAAACATATACAGAAGTATAAAGTGATGCAGCCATAAAACATATGCAGGACACAAAAGAGGAAGTAATACTAAGTCCTGACAGAAACAAAAATGACAATCTAGAGCTTCAAGATACCTCTAGACTGCGGCTGCAAGACCTGAAACCACGAGGCAAGAAAACGGGAGAGGTATTAGTCAAAAGGACTAAGTGAGGGAATACTTTAAAGAAAGTATTGAATTAAAGAACTTGAAGTAAAGTTCGAAACTGTTAAATGCAATGCTTTGAAGAAGAACTTGAAACAAGTTCGATTGATAAAACTCTTTGAATGCGATGCTGTAAAAGAATGCACGTTATAAAACATTTTCATGAATGCTATCACACGCGCACACATATGCTGTTGATGGTTCATAGTTCTTTCATAAAACGGGATAAGGGTAAAGTGAACTTTTCCAGATATGAACCATCCTTTATGAAACAGAATTTTGCCCGCAAGCTAGGCTCCTCCATCCTTACTCCAGAAAACATGATTTGGTTGAGTATCGGACCAGGATCAACAATAATTCCACGTATAGTAGAGTATCGGACCAGGATCAACAATAACCCCACATAAAGTAGAGCATTGGACCAAGGTCAACAACAACTCCGTACACAGTAGACTATTGGACCAAGGTCAACAACAACTCTTACCAACACATACAAACATGCACCATCCTCCACCGGTTGTCACTTCGGGTAGCTAGCCCTAGGCGACCTGTAAACATGTAATGGGAACAGATTTGCTGTCCGTTCCCAGACAGATTGTCCTGACTTAACAAACCTCCTGTTAAAAGTCGGTGTCAATTGTCTAAGTGTGGCGGCCGGTATTGGTGATGTCGTTGGCGCTCACCTCCCGAGCATCACCTCCACACATAACCGCCGGGCCCAAACTGTAAACTGTATGCTTGCATTTAAGATTAGCAGTGACCAGAGTAACACTCCAGTATGCTATCTATAACATGTGAAACTGAAACTGTAACAAATGATGCTGTCTGTAAAACATATGATTCTGTCTGAAAACATGTGAAACTGTCTGTAAACTGTACTTTGAAAACATATGCAAAACATGTAACTGTCTTTGAACAAGAATGCAGAACTTTGGAAAACATGTACTGTTGATCAAGGTATACTATTAAAGTATGAATGATCCTTTCAAGAGAATGTCCCGATAAAAGGGATAGTTCAAAACAAGGTTTAGCTTTGAATTTCAAAACATATGATACGATAGTATAATCGTGGTTCCAGTTGGAAAACATTTATAACTTCACCTCACCTAACAGTAACAAAGGTAGGTAGACAGATTATGCGGTGCCCTGGGGATCCCAGTGCTCAACTTTAACTCCTGTAGGTGGTGTACTAGAGTGAGCTTAACAACTAAGACCCACTACTAACCAAGATGCATATGAAATGCAAGAAACAAATGAACAAGGAACATGTAAAGAACATGTAACACAAGAGAGTAATACCATTTAAGGTATTCAAGAAAGGTAACACACAAAGGAATACATCAAAGTGAGTTACTCTTATCGTTAGACTATGATCTTACTATAACCGAGTAAGCTTTAGTCAAATTATGAATCCTATCGCAAACCTTAAGTTAAGAAACAAGTCCACGAAAGAAAACACATTTTAGACCCTGGATATGGAAACCCTAGGTGCAAATGTCTATAGAGAAAGCACAAGTTTTAATTCATTTTTACTATTCAAAAGCACTATTCAAAAGTACTATTCCAGATTACTATTCACGATTACTATTCACATGTTACTATTCACATGTCGGGTCAAAGGGTCGGGTCAAACCCTCACTATACACACACCCACACACACACGGTACACACACACACCATGCACGAACACACACACACACACGGCATGCACACACATACACACCCTAATCAAATTATGATCTTGATTATAACCTATAGTTTCAAGTTCAAGTTAATATAATCAAGTGTGATCTAGGTTAAAGGTATAACCTATAGTTAAGAGATCCAATTAAGGCATAAGATCAAATTATGAAACACTAATCTATCTTAGGTTATAACATGTGACACTATTAAAGTGTACAACATGATCAAGGCACTAATCCATTAATCCAAATCATATCATAAACTCAATTCATAATTCAAGAGTCATATAACAATGTGACAACATGTCACAACATATCTCATATCATATCATATATCATATATCATGAACCTTTAGGCATGTAACATGTAACAATTCAATTCCATATCAACATGTAACAAGTTGTGACATAATAAATTGTAAATCACTATTCCATTAGCAAACATGCATGAACATAATTCAAATTCCATAATCATGCATCAATTCTCATAATATAACAATCATATCACATGATCATAGTGTAACACCCCAAACGGAGAAGTGCCACATCCCCCGCACTATGATCCAGACCCGGCCATGAAATGGAAGTCCATGCCCGAATCCGAATCAGAGCGGACGGGAGACCAACTCACACACTAGGCTAGGCGGATCTAACTTGACAAACTCAGAGTGCGGAAGCAAATTAAACATTCAATCACGATAGCGGAAGCATTTAAATCAACATTCAAAAACAAGTGACGGGTTCAACTAGCATAGATACCTAGTCCCGAATATCAACAATAAATATAACAGGTGACGGGTTCAACTAGCATAGATACCTAGTCCCGAAAAGTCAGATCAACATAACATAATAATCATCAAGTGCCACAAGGGCCGAATGAGAGTGCCACGCAGGGCTACCGAATAGTAAAGTATAATCTCCAATCTACAATTCAAAGCATAAGTAAAGTGTATGAAGCGACAAATGCAAATAGAAAGACTAGACTGACAAAGAGTGACTCAAAGGACTCACTTCCGCCTAGCAACTCCAACAACCTGCAACTAAAAGTGTAAATGAGGGGTCAGTCAACTTGACCGAGTGAGGGGGCTAACGCACACCCACTATATATATATAGAGCATAGCACATATCAGAAGGGTGGACTCATGAACCGGAGATAGGTGTTGCATACCAAAGACATTTCCAAAAGTACCCAAAAGATAAATATAAGTATAAGTTTTGGAAAACATTTCAGAAACTCTATCTCGATTCATAATTCCCAGACAGAACAGAACACATGCTCGGCGAGTACGAGCTTCCAACCTTTACTCCTCAGAACATAACAAAACATAAAATACAGAATCAAATCCAACCTTTACACCAGTGATGGAGGGGATGTGCCGTCCCCAAACCATCTAGAACATACACACCCTCAAGGGGTAGCGAACCCACAAGAGTCCTCCCCGGCCTTAGCCGAAGGCTCAAGATACCACGTCTCCCTCATCACCCTAAGGTCGCGCAATGATATCTCAAAAGGAACTACGCACAGGTATATCCCCGATGGCCTTACAGTCTCGGGGGCTCCTTACCCATAGCTCCTTGGAACTATGCACAGGTATATCCCCGACGGCCCGATACCGTCCCGGGGGCTTCTTACCCATAGCTCCTTGGATCCACATACATACATACATACAGATGCCAATATTTCATGGCCAACTCGCTACAGGAACATAACGTAACATACTTTTGAAAACAGCTTATATATGCTTTCATATCTAATTTTCCAAAAACAGAGTTGTTTCACAAGGTCATAAACATATCATACCCAACACATACGTATATAATAGATATACTCGCATGCAGAGGTTGAAATCAGCATATTAAGGCCATAGGTCGCATAACTATACAAAATCCTAAACCTCACCTGAGAAGTGACAAGACACAGGAACTGAGAAGACGATTGCCTACTCGATCAGGTTATCCCCACCCTGGAGATCACTGACAGAAGAGGAAACACAAAGTACTCATGAGACACGACTCAAATATGAACCACATAGACGCACGACAAACGTAAGCATGAGTGGAATGCATTATGGAATGATGTGCATCAAGTAGGTCACATAGCATAATTCAATTATTCATATAAATCATGAAATTAAATGAGGTATTTAAAGTTTAGAAATGCAATTAAAGTCATACCATGGCATATAATTTGTAAAGCAACTCAAACGTATCAAGCAAACACGGAAAAGACAAGTGCAAAGTGAAACAGTAGCCACGAACACACTTAGCGACTAACTGATATCACTAAAGCACACCCATTGCCCAGTTGTTATATAATTCAATATCAGACAAAATCATACAAGTCCATAGAAATTCAATTGAAAACAATTATAGATTTGCATAAGGATTCAATTAAACGGATAACCAAATGCTCCAATTTAAATACGTATAATTAGTTTATCACAATACAACCATATAACACATTACAAGCACCAATCACTCTCACGCACAAACAAACGTCAATTACAAAGTCTAACATTCCCCATTTACAAAAAAAATATGTACTGATATTATCAAAGACTCAATCCATAGCAAATTACAATTATATATATATATATACAACCTACATAAATTATAATATATATATACACCACCAAGACGTAGGCATTCACGCACATATCACAAAACATGAATTAGTTTGGCAGTAGATTATAGATAAACAAGCTAGACTTCAAACCAATACATCACTAATTAATTAAAACGGGAATTCACTGATTACTTAATAAGCAGTTTGATTAAAACTAACTAAATTCAAAAACCATATTTATTCAATTACTATCGACGACTATTAAGGCATGTTTCGGCTGAATAGATAAGCTAACATTTATAACTTTTCTCAGCATACAACTAAGTTACGATTAAACAGTTGTTTCATCCAATAAGATCAAGCAGCCAACTAATTATCGAATCTACTCAAACTGAACGTTTTCATTACTCCATAGCTGAATAAACTGAACAATTGCAATTACACCATTCATTTCAATCCAATAGAACACACGACTCCAACTTAAATACCCGATTTCCATTTCAACATAAAACAATTGCATACTATACATAACAGATTCATAAGCCTACACTTACAACTTCGTAAATTAAAATAAAAGGTTTTGTACAGAATCTGAAAGGGAAAGAAATGGTCGGTCGTTTACCAAAGTAAGGCAAAAAGGGACCGTTGATTGTTGGGGCTTTCACGCTGTTGCTGTCGTCGCTTCCTCGACCGAGATTGGGAAGAGAGGATGGCGTAACAGTAGAGGGGGAAACGGAACCTGGTGTCTACAAAATAGGCGGCGATTGGAGCTGCTATCTGCACTGTCGGCTCACGGCGGAGAGGTGACGAAAGGGACTTTGGTGGCTGGGGTCCAGCGTTCTTGAGATGGAGATGCCGAAGGGAGAAATACTGATGGCAGAGGCTTCGGTTCTTCTAAATCTGAGGTGAGAAGAGAGAAGAGAGATGCAGTGGTGTCGGGTGTATCGGCGGTGATGAGATAGGGCAGGCGACAACGGTGGCTGCCGGATCTAGAAGAACCAGAGGCAAGGAAGATGGCCGGGTGGCGGCGGAATGGTGGTGAAATGGTGAGATCAGGTGGGGGTCGTTCGCTCCTGTTCGGATCTGAGTGAGGGTGGTGGTCCGTGGCGGCACATCTGAGATTGGCCGAAGAAGGGTCACCGGAGGTGACGATGATGGCGGCGGCGAAGGGGTGGTGAAGGGCTGAGTCGCGGCGGCGGTTGTTAACTGGGTTGCCAGCGAGACGGTTGAGACGATGGCGGTGAATTGGTGGTTCGATGGAGCAGAGAGGAGCGTCGTGGAGGCGGCGTGGTGTGAAGTTTCTGTAGCTGCTGCTGAGCTCGAATGAGGAGGAAGAAGAATGAAATGGTAGCAGCTAGGGTTTCGGGATCTTAAGGGTGGTCTTCTCCCAAAATTTCGTTTAAGTCCCTCAAGAATTTAATTGATGCGATTGAGTCCCCAAGTTCCATACAAAGATCAATTAAGTCCAATTAAGGTTTAAGAAATTATAAAAGTACCCCCAAGATTTAGAGTAGTGTCCAAATAAGTCCAAATTGGATTTCTCATAATTAGAAAAAGATCCCCAACTTTTATAAATTTATAAATAAGCCCACATAATTTAAATTAAAGAACAAATAGGCACTAAGCACATATTTCAATTAAGTCCACATACTTCATAAGATTGCAATCGAGTCAAACGAACTATTAAAACACAAATAATGCAATTCAAGCATAAGCAGAGTTAAATAAATAACAGTTTAATCGCACGAGAACGACATCGTATCTTGCTCCTAAAATGCGGGGTGTTACACATAGCATATACTAGAGCAATTCATAACATATTCAAGCATATACTAGACAATTAAAACATATAAACAACTACACAAACATATCATAAAAACTATATAATAAATGCATAAAATAAAATCCTATATGGCTTAGGGAAGACCCTAAGACCCAACCTAAACATAATATAAACATACCATAACATAAAAACATAAACTAAACTAACATAACATAAAAACAAAACAAACTAACCTAGCTACCAAAGGGGGGTGCCGACGGCAAGAGGGGGAGAGGGAGAGAAGAAAGGGTGTTGTTAACACAACTTTGAGCAAGGATTCAAATGCCTCTTGGCCTCTATTTATAGTTGAAGAGAAGCCCCTCACCTTGGAAATAAAATGTGGAGAAGGGTAGGAGAGCAAAATTGGATAGATTCTCTTGGAAGCTTTAGGCATGTTGAAGCTAAAATGGGACTGCTGGGGGTATTTCTGTAATTTCGTCCCCCAAGACTCAAGGATAAGTGGCTGGAAGTTTAACCATTCCGACGGCAAGAAAATTAGCTTCGAAACGCATATTCATTCGTCGAAATCGGATTTACCGTTTGAAAGATACATTCGTTTTAGTGAATAAAAGTTTTGAGCTTGAAACTCGACATGAGTGAAAAACGACTTTCTAGAATGATTTTCAAGTCCGGATTGCTTCTAAAATTCAAGAAATAAATCGAGAAGCGTTTTGAGTCCAAAATCGACTATAAAACGTTTTACCGTTAAAAAGTTGAAAACGTAGGATGAATAGTGAGTTCTCACGTACGAACGTACGCTTCAAATTTTCAAGCTAGGACTTGAATCAAGAGTTGTAAAACATCTCAAAAATCTTGAAATAGCTCAAGTAGTGCAAATCCGAAGAGAAAACATTTTCCGAATGAAAACCGTTCGAAAAAGGAATAGTAAACTAGGGTTTTCAAAAACGTTTTCAATAAAACAAAGTTCCGGAATGGATTTCCAAGCCAATAATGATTTCAAAAGACTCGTCTCGATTCAAGGATCGATTCGACTGTAACTTGGGTAGAAAAAGGTGTCAGAAACAAAAGCTCATTTTCTGATGAATAGTAACTTTGGTCGGTAAGTTCCAAAAATACCCTTATGGCTCAAGAAAGACTTTCTGAGTTCGGGAAACAAGTTCAAACGATTGGGAAACATATGTGATGAACCTCTAGGGTTCGAGTAGCAATATGAACAAGGTAGGCTCGGGTTATGAATAGTAAACTGAATCAAAGGTCAAGAATTCCCCTTAAAACATGTCAGAACATATACGAGCACCAAGTTCATGTAAGAATGCAATGCATGATGATTCAAAAAGTTGGATCACGGTCTATAAACGCTTTACCACTGCCTTAACTTACTGTTTTCATCCAGGCCCTGTTTTGGGCTGTTACAGACAACCACATAGGGACGCACGGCATATGCTCAAACACTTAATAAATGCAATCACATCAGCAAAGTTCAAACTCATATAAATTATATGCGAAACAAAACATTAAGGCATGTTCATGTGCATAATTAATGCAAATAACAAAATTAAAGGCAAAGCACTTCATATCATTTCATATCAATTCATTTAATACCTAACAAATTCAATTAACAAAGTTCAGACAATTCATATCGCATTTCATACAAATTTCCAAGTATTAATAAGTCAAGCAAATCACTGTAGCATGCTTCTAATTTATTTAAACCTCACGAAGTCTTATACAAATTCAAAGCAAGTTATTTAATCATTCAAGGTTTATATAATTCATTTCATGCAAATTCACGCAGTGCATTTCATATTATTTCCTTCCTCACACAAAACAATTCATACAAATTCACGTAGCACACAAATCAAATAAATCATAATAGCATGTTTCATATTTCATATAAGTCAAATTCTAATCAAACTAAGTTCATTAAATTCATACGTTACATATTCAATTCATACATTACATTTTAGATTTAATTACTAAGGTCTATTAATTCAAATTAAACAAATTCCTACTTTTCTCAAAAATTACACAAACACCCCCTCTAGACTAACCAAGTAGAAAAATCAACAAGTCGGGGGTTCAATTTAAAAATCAAATTATCCAAATATTTCAAATTATAATTCATACAAGTTTTCATACACATTGGAGCACAATTAAATCAGTAATTCAAGCTTACAGTAATTAATTGACAATTACAAACAATTAACAAAAGTAAATACAACCACTTCAAAAATTTATATAAAATCAACCGGACATCCGATTGACGACGGGAAATGGCGTTGCACTCACCACAACGAAACGGACCTACTGTCCGAAAGTTGCCGGAATGCCGCCACCATAGCCGGCCGAACAGCCACCGGTCGCCACCGGAACACCGCCTCCGGTGGTCGGAAAAATCCCCGGAAGGACAGAAATGTGCGCCTCGGCCTACTCAACAAAAGCCCTCAAACAATTTCAGAAAATAACAAACACAAAGGACTTCGTTGATGAAAAACCGAACCAAATCCTTAATACGAAAATCGAAATTAAACGCAAACCGTAAAACAAAAATGAAATCCGAGCATACCGTTGGAAAGCTTGTAACGAGCCCTTCAAAAGCCCCTAGCCAAAATGCCGGAAAAATTGTCAGAGAACGGGACCGCCGGTTCAGCCTCGGTCCGCCACCGGTCCGCCACCAACGGCCGGTTCTTGGGCCTCGTCGTGCTGAGTAATTCTTGTAAAGGGCCCGCTGTCAAAAACTCGCCGGAAAAGGCCGAACCGCCGCCTCCAAGTTGCACCGCTGCTGCCTCGCCGGAACCACCACTTGCGGTGGTTTTCGTGCTGAACGGAGGCCGGAATCGACACGGGAGGGTCCAAACACGTAGGGTAGGGTGGTGGTTGGCCGGCGAAAGTCGCCGGATCGTCGGCGACGAGGTGGTGGTGCCACCCGCCACTTTCAGGCCGCCGCTGCGCCGCCATCGGTCTTCGGTTGGCCACGATCTTGGTACGGTTGTGATGGGCTTGTCGAGCTGATAAATTTCCACTAATGGTTCGTCGAATTCCGTCGAGAAATGAGCGAGAACGGGCTTGTGCGTGTAATTACACCTTGACTGCATGAATAGTGCTGATCGCCGGAGAAACATGCTGAGGCTGGTGCTGAAGTTCTGGCACGCAAAACGAGGATCCGGGGTATATATCTCGGGTCCTCGTACACTAAAACGATCTGAAGAACGGGCTAACGAAGTCAGAATTGGGCAAACTTAGAGTCTACGGACTCGTCTCGACGCCCCAAACGCGTTGAAGGGGTCAAAAAAGTCAAAAACTCGATGGAACGAGAAATGACCGAAAGACCCCCTAAAAGAGAAAATTACAAAGGGGCCCCTAAACTCTAAAAGAGTTCAAAATAGGGCCACGAAAAATATAAAATCACACAATTAAACACATTAAAAGGTTGGAACGTGGCGTACCTTATAAATTCGACGAGCGGGATGTCACAAACTCCCCTCCTTCAAAAGGACCTGTCCTCAGGTCCTATTACTGACTAGTATAGCTTCAAACTGGAATACTTCAATCCATCTCCTGAAATCGTGGAGAGTCATCGCCCTGACAGTGAAGTTTACTCCCACTGATTGCATCAACTCCCTGTAGAGTATCGTAGTCACAGAGGTTTGTTCAAACCCTTGACCGTTGGTCGCTTCAAACTCGTTTGATCCTTACTAGGCCACTGCACCCAAAGCTCAATACCGACGCTTCCTCGTCGACTGCAAACCAGCACCAGGCCACACTCAACTCAGCCGCGACAAACAAGAGAGAATCCCATCTCTCAGCACGCAAGAGAGAGAACCCCGTCCCTCAGGTACATAATTGAGAGAACCCCGTCTCCCAACCACATAATCGAGAGAACCCCGTCTCTCAACCTAAGTCTGGCAGACTTCCACATCTTCCAAACCTCCTAGTTTGAGAAAATCCAGCATTTCTCAAACCCTAGATTCGAGAGAATCCAACATCTCCCAAACATCTAACTCCAAGAGAATCCAGCATCTCTTGCTCACATAATTTAGAAAGAATCCAGCATCTTTCTATCACAAAAATAGGGAGAATCCCACATCTCCCTAACACGTAAATAGAGAGATCTCAACAACTCTCTAGCACACAAGTTCACTTAGACAGCATTAGGGGTGTTCACGGTTCGGTTTTTCGGCCGAACCGAAAGTTCGGTTCGGTTAACCGAACTTTCGGTTTTCAAAAAACCAAAACCGAAACCGAACCGAAAGGTGTTCGGTTCGGTTCGGTTTTAACCGAACATTTTCGGTTCGGTTTCGGTTTTCGGCCGAAAAACCGAAAATTTGATATTATTCAAAAAAAAAAAAAAAAAACTGAATATAATTTTTAAAAAAAATTTTGAAGTTGAGATTTTATGAAAAATGTAAAAATTGCAATCAACCTAAATGGCAAATATATATATATATATATATATATATATATATAATTATAATTATTTTTTTTGAAAATCGATAATTATAATTATTATATATATAATTATTTATATATATATAAATATAATTATTATATATATACATATATATTTCTGCCAAATAATTAAAATATATGTATATATTAATCAATATATATGATATATATATATATATAATATATGATATATATATTTAAAAAAAAAAAAGAAAATGGTTTTCGGTTTTCGGTTCGGTTCGGTTTAACCGTGAAACCGAACCGAAAAAACCGAAAAACCGAAAATCCAAAAGGGGCAAACCGAAAACCGAACCGAACACTCCTCGGTCGGTTCGGTTCGGTTCGGTTTTCGGTCGGTTCGGTTCGGTTTTTCGGTTTTCGGTTTTTATGAACACCCCTACACAGCATTCAAACAGACACGCATCGAAGTAAACACTGGATGCAACATGAGATGCATGTTTAGTGTACCTTATCACAACTGATATCGGTGTCCCTAGAGTATAGACTCATCATCCATGCTCAACTCAAGGGGGATATCGCGATGGAATCTCTGTAAAGTAAAATCACAATATGCTTGTAGGTGCATGAAGGGTTAGTGAGTAACCAAAGAAATTATAAGCACTAAAGCACGGATAGTTCACGCAAGCAGGTAATCCATTTAGTTTACAAGAATTCACAACAGCAACAATTTTTAAGTTATGAAAATTACAGCAGTTAGTCACATTATTACACTCGAGCAACATCAAACATTACACATTGTCACATATGTCAAGCAAAATAATTATAATTACTTATGAAATGCATGAGTGCAAATGCCATGGATGCTTAAGATACCGTTCACCGTAGTAATGGTAAGCTTTATCTCGGCACCTAATTCCTTGTTTGTTGAATTATAAGCTTGTTTCGAACTGTTGATCATTTCTTGTTTTTTTTTTTCCCACGGTCTTCTTATCTTCAGAATTATCTAGCATCACTTGGACCTTTCCATGGCTTGGAAGTACGATTTCTTGAACCTGAAGTCTTCTACGCTCATGGAATTAGCATTCTGTATTTTCTTTAGTAATTACTCCCCGATTGTTTCCCGAGTCTTCTTCATGGTTATCACTTTGATCAAAACTTCCTTGGTTCACTCTTTAGGAGTTCGTATAATTAAATGAACCCCCTTTCCCAATTGTTTATACTTGATCGCCCGAAATCCACCCAGAATTTCTTTACTTTTCTTTATCATTCCCATTTGTTGTTTCCTGTCTTTCAACGTAATCCCACAACACGACAATTCAGCTTGGATCTAGAAATACCCCAACTTTCATCAAATCATTTATGAGGCTACGAGCATCGCATCGTGCAGAGAGATTGACCACAACCCAACGTTCTATCTTACATACATTCACCCTATATCTTGAAGCTATTGGCTCGATCGTATATTTTCTGGTCAAACCCTGTTCGAATTCAAATGTTGCTTCGACCAAGACAGCAGGTAGTGGATCAGGTAAGAGAACACCTAAAGTACAACCACGAAGCTAATGTATGTGGGGTTGGGGATGTGAATGGCATACACTCATAACCAGCAAAGAAGACAATCAAGCACGTAAAGCAATTGTTCGAAATAATTAAAATTTAATCCAATGCAATCATAGCTCCTTAATATTAGCATCTAGCTATTGTTGAATCCTTGTAGAAACTCCTTTACTTTTCATCCAAGTAATCAGAAGATGGAAGCTTCAAATCCTCCTTCACAGCTTTGTAAAAGTGGTAAGTGTTATCAAGATCAACTTCAATTTTGTCATCGAGCCAAAGCCCTGCAATTCACAAATTGGATAATTATCTATGCATGAGGGTTAGTACGTGGGTATGTCAAATAATGAAAGCAATTATGAGCACCTAATTAATGCAGATGCGACGAGTAATTTACTAAAATTTAAAGCATAAATGTTAATTTTGCAAAAATCATAATCATAGTTTGCACACAATCACATAAGCTCAGACAAATTTATGCAGAAAAGTCAAAATTTAACATCAGACGAATGCAATGCACAAGTATTCCTATGCCGTATGACCTAAACTGACACGACACGACACGACACGACTCCAGAGCACCGGTTCTGAACCTGGTAGCTCTGATACCACTTAAGATGTAGCACCCCAAGCGGTGGGCACCACACCCCCGCACTATGACCCGACACGTGGCATGAAATGGAAAGTCTGCACACGCACCAAGTCACAGCGAACGGGGACAAACGAAAAATCGAACCTAAGCTAGGCGGTACCTAAACCCTGTTCGAGAAAAATGTGCCAAGAACCCGAATGCGGAAGCGATACAAAATACGAACTAACAAAAACTTTAATCAACAAATATAAATAAACGGGTTCAACTAATTCCACGAACCTGTCCTAACCTGTCCCGAATTCAAACATGTAACAAAGACGGGTTCAACTAATCCAAGCCCTGTCCTAACCTGTCCCGAAAATTCATATAATCAAAGCATAAACATCATCTTATGCAGAACATACTAAATACATAATTTTCATAAATAAATCAGAACAAAATACTTAGCAAAATCAAACGGACCGACCCAGACTCGACAGACCAGACTCAAAGCCGCCTAGCTCGAACTCCAACAACTGGTACCTGCAAACTAAAAACATAGGTGGGGCGAGGGTCAGTCCACTGACTGAGTGAGGGGGCTGAACTCACACACACTATACATAATCAGGAGCAGAGCACGTATCAAAAGAAAGATTATGAACCGGGAGTAGGGTTTTTCATACCAAAACCATTTCCAACTCAAACTTATACATATCTTTTCAAATCAAACTTATACTTATCTTAACTTATTCATAACTTAACAAACTGAGCATACTCATATCATAATAAAAGAGAAAGCTCTTATCCCGTTTCATAATCAACATAACAGATCATAATCATATACCCGGCGAGTACGGGTCTCCCACCTTACTTCCATATCGAATCAAACGTATCATAACAGAAAACAAACAAATATCATAAACAATCCAACCCCAACACCATGTAGTTCGGGGAGCAAACCCTCACTACTCATACAGATACAAACACACACGGGGTAGCGAACCCACACTGTGCCTTCCCCGGTTATCCACCGAGGGCTCAAGATACCACGCCTTCCCAACCTCCCTAGGTCGCCCGTGAATATCTCAAATGAGAACGTGCACAGGGGTCATAACCGGCGACCCCATGGTCGTCCCGGCTCTCCCTTACCCACGTCTCAGGGCCCAACACAACAGAACAGAGCATATCAAAACAGATCATACCATAACTCGCTACATATCAAACTTATCATATCGTATCAAAATCATACTTACGTACCTTATCGGAGCATACCATACCTTGCAACTTAGCATATGCTATAAACGTACCTCTCCGTGTCATCCTAATCCGCAGCCGGCATGAAGACACACGGTTTGGAGCATAGCCTTGTTGCAAAACATTTCAAGCTTACATATGCTCGTACATATACAGTTCAAAAACTTTTAATCGTATGACAAATTCATAAACATATCATATAAACACATATCTATTATATAAATATAATAGAATAATCGCATGCAGGCTTGAAAACGAGCACAGAGGGTTGTAGGTCGCTGTAACTAAAACAAAAATCCTAAAACCTCACCTTACACCAAACGGAGCCAAATACAAAGCAGAAGGTCCACCCCGGAACCTGCACGACCTCAAGTCACCACCCCGGGTGCACCTGTACCAACTGAACACACAAACACAGCACGGAACTCAGACTCAAGCAGACAACCACATAGGGACGCACGGCATATGCTCAAACACTTAATAAATGCAATCACATCAGCAAAGTTCAAACTCATATAAATTATATGCGAAACAAAACATTAAGGCATGTTCATGTGCATAATTAATGCAAATAACAAAATTAAAGGCAAAGCACTTCATATCATTTCATATCAATTCATTTAATACCTAACAAATTCAATTAACAAAGTTCAGACAATTCATATCGCATTTCATACAAATTTCCAAGTATTAATAAGTCAAGCAAATCACTGTAGTATGCTTCTAATTTATTTAAACCTCACGAAGTCTTATACAAATTCAAAGCAAGTTATTTAATCATTCAAGGTTCATATAATTCATTTCATGCAAATTCACGCAGTGCATTTCATATTATTTCCTTCCTCACACAAAACAATTCATACAAATTCACGTAGCACACAAATCAAATAAATCATAATAGCATGTTTCATATTTCATATAAATCAAATTCTAATCAAACTAAGTTCATTAAATTCATACGTTACATATTCAATTCATACATTACATTTTAGATTTCATTACTAAGGTCTATTAATTCAAATTAAACAAATTCCTACTTTTCTAAAAAATTACACAAACACCCCCTCTAGACTAACCAAGTAGCAAAATCAACAAGTCAGGGGTTCAATTTACAAATCAAATTATCCAAATATTTCAAATTATAATTCATACAAGTTTTCATACACATTGGAGCACAATTAAATCAGTAATTCAAGCTTACAATAATTAATTGACAATTACAAACAATTAAGAAAAGTAAATACAACCACTTGAAAAATTCATATAAAATCAACCGGACATCCGATTGACGAACGGGAAATGGCGTTGGACTCACCACAACGAAACGGACCTACTGTTCGAAAGTCGCCGGAATGCCGCCACCGTAGCCGGCCGAACAGCCACCGGCCGCCACCGGAACACCGCCTCCGGTGGTCGGAAAAATCCCCGGAAGGACAGAAATGTGCGCCTCGGCCTACTCAACAAAAGCCCTCAAACAATTTCAGAAAATAACAAACACACAGGACTTCGTTGATGAAAAACCGAACCAAATCCTCAATACGAAAATCGAAATTAAACGCAAACCGTAAAACGAAAATGAAATCCGAGCATACCGTTGGAAAACTTGTAAAGAGCCCTTCAAAAGCCTCTAGCCAAAATGTCGGAAAAATCATCGGAGAACGGGACCGCCGGTTCAGCCCCGGTCCGCCACCGGTCCGCCGCCAACGGCCGGTTCTTGGGCCGCCACTTACATGGAAAAATCGGCCTCGTCGTGCTAAGTAATTCTTGTAAAGGGCCCGCTGTCAAAAACTCGCCGGAAAAGGCCGAACCGCCGCCTCCAAGTTGTGCCGCTGCTGCCTCGCCGGAACCACCACTTGCGGTGGTTTTCGTGCTGAACGGAGGCCGGAATCGACACGGGAGGGTCCAAAAACGTAGGGTAGGGTGGTGGTTGGCCGGTGAAAGTCGCCGGATCGCCGGCGACGAGGTGGTGGCGCCACCCGCCACTTTCAGGCCGCCGCTGCACCGCCGTCGGTCTTCGGTTGGCCACGATCTTGGTACGGTTGTGACGGGCTCGTCGAGCTGATAAATTTCCACTAATGGTTCGTCGAATTCCGTCGAGAAACGAGCGAGAACGGGCTTGTGCGTGTAATTACACCTTGACTGCGTGAATAGTGCTGATCGCTGGAGAAATACGCCGAGGCTGGAGCTGAAGTTCTGGCACGCAAAACGAGGATCCGGGGTATATATCTCGGGTCCTCGTACACTAAAACGATCCGAAGAACGGGCTAACGAAGTCAGAATTGGGCAAACTTAGAGTCTACGGACTCGTCTCGATGCCCCAAACGCGTTGAAGGGGTCAAAAAAGTCGAAAACTCGATCGAACGAGAAATGACCGAAAGACTCCCTAAAAGAGAAAATTACAAAGGGGCCCCTAAACTCTAAAAGAGTTCAAAATAGGGCCACGAAAAATATAAAATCACACAATTAAACACATTAAAAGGTTGGAACGTGGCGTACCTTATAAATTGGATGAGCAGGATGTCACATTGAAGGTGGGGAATGGATCAAGCGTTCAAGCTCAAGCCATTGGGACGTGTAGATTAGATTTAGGTGTCTTTACTTTAGTTTTGAATAAATTCCTTTATGTACCTTCTATTATTCGTAATATAATTTCCATTCCAATATTAGATTGTGAAGGATATGAGACTTTCTCCAGAAATGGAAAATTTTATCTTAAGAAGAATAAAGCTTCCGTTTTACTTGGTACATTATCTAATGGACTTTTTACAACAAAAGACGCCAATATTTTGAATATACAACAATCAAACAAACGCAAAAGAGATGACAAGATCTCGGCTTCTTTATGGCATGCACGTTTAGGACATATTTCTAAAGATAGGATTGCTAAGTTAACTAATTTAGGATCAGTCTATGAGAATGAACTTAAAGAGTTGACTCATTGTGAATCATGTCTTAAAGGAAAAATGGCCAACACTCCCTTTAATGGTAAAGTGAAACGAGCCACTAAAGTGTTGGATTTAATCCATACTGATGTTTGTGGACCACTTAGTGTAAGTACTAGAAACAACCATCAGTATTTCATAACCTTCATAGATGACTTTAGTCGTTTTGGTTATGTGTAGTTAATGAAGTATAAATCCGAAGCCTTTGAGAAATTCTTGGAATTTCAGAAGGAGGTTGAGAACCAAACCGGTCACAAGATGAAGACACTTCGATCTGATCAAGGTGGTGAGTATCTAAGTGATGAATGTTGGGAATAGGGCCCTGAAAATTCAATTTGTTGAATTAATTAAACTGAATTTACAGCAAGTTGAGAGTATTTCACATATTAATAATTAATGACGTGTGATGGTATTCTTATATGAAATGTGTTTCATAGGAAAAGACTTCGAATATCGAAATCACGTGTCATTAAAGTTGTAGTCGGTAAGATAAGAATGTGTTCTTATCAAGACTATAACGTGGTTATATAAGATGATTAGTCTTTCGTCAAAGGGAATGGTGATTCCAATTATAACACGTTGATGATTTTCAATAGGATTGGAAACATCGAACAGGACCACTGAGATTGTTCATTTTATACTGTTATCTAAAAATGAATAAAATCTCAGGAAGCATTGTACTCTTAATCCTGATAATATTTCGGCTTTAGGCATGTAGTGTTAGTCACTGTAACATACTTGAAGTGAGGTCTCGGTAATGGGTAGCCAAAATACTTTGTATGATTCGGTGACAACCTGAAATGTGCTAAAGAGTTATATTGATCGAGGAATCTGTGGCCTTGCTGGAAGGTAAAAGATATCCTTGAAATAGATTTGCAAAAGTTCGAATTAAGACTTTGGTCAAAGCACTTCGCGTGATGCGTCACCGAAGTTGTATGTTGAATGTGTTTCACATACAGAGAATTTGAACTTAAGGCGAATCAATAAATTTCAAATTAGAGATGAAAAATAAATGATAGTAGTTGCAATTTATTTTTCATGGATATCTACATGGAGGAGTAAAATGCGAAATTATTCTAGATCGAGAAATTCGTGAATAATTTAATTAATTTTAGAGTGCAACAATATTTATTTAGTGGAATTAAATATTGTTAAACGGTAATTAATTATTGTCATGAGATGATAATATATTAATCCGTTTGGAGCTAAAATTAATTAGTCCTGCAGATCCCCCTGCAAGCCCCAATTAAAAACCCAAAGAGAAAATATTAAAAGGAAAAAGAGAAATGAATTTTTCAAAGTGTTTGAAAATAGCCAAGGGATTTATTTTAAGAAAATAAATCAAGTTCCAAAGAGTTGGAAATGCCCAAAATTTTATTTTGGAGAAAATAAAATTTTTCGGAAAAAAAAAAAAAAAAAAAGGTGACGTGGTATTTTGCTGACATGGCACTTGACGTGTCACGCCACGCCAGCGGGTTGGGCCCCAGTTGGGCTAACGCAGCGCCGCGTGGCGTGCCACGCGTAGGGTGAAGATTGCGCCGCGTCATCGCGCCAATCTAGGATAACCCGGTCAAACGGGTCAGGGTATCGGGTCAACGGGTAGGGTCGGACCGGGTCCGGCTCCTGGCCGGACCAACCCGGACACGTGGCCGCTTCAGAAGAGGCCACGTCAGTGCTCGGCGGCGTTGAACTCGTGGTGACGAGACCTTCAACGTAGTGTCCTTGGTTTTCGTGTCCAAGTTGTACATGCAAGTGGAGAAGTGAAATGACCATTATACCCTTGCTTTTGTGCTTAAAATGACCGTTTTGCCATCCGGTTTTTGCCTATAAATAGGCTAACCCCCCTCCTTCATTTCTCATTCAGTTTTGGATGGTTTTGGCCAAATTTTGGCTTTGAAATCAAGTCCTATTTTCTCCTAGTTAATTCCGATTTATTTTGGAATTAATTTTAATTAGGTGTTTATATAAAACGCCTAATTTCGGGAGATTAAACCCTGAAAACGGTTTCCTAGTTTAAAATTTTATTTTCTCTAAGTATTTAGAGAAATACTTTCGGAGCCCACACTCTGAGGGTGTCCCTGGGGTTATTGTAGGGAAGCTCTGCCGGTTTCATGAGGAGATCGGGTATCGGATTCTCGGGAAGTGAATTCGGGAGTTGGAAAAATATCGTTAGATAGCCATGTTTGCAGTACGGTAATATTTTATAGTTTTTTTATTTTAAGCATGATAAATTATGTGCTCTTAAGTGTTAATTGCATGTTAGATATTTATCTACTTAAGTGATTTAAAATTTATTATCAATTTCATGTATATACTTGAGTAGATCCGGCTAGTCTTCCGCTATTGTATTAAAATATTTTAATACTTGTATTATATTAAAAATTTTAAAATGTGGTCCTGGACTGCTACTGTTCTGGGCCCACCTCCCAACAACTGGTATCAGAGCCGCGCTCTAGTTATATACATGCATTGATATGATCCATGCGATGCATAATTTTAAATATGATACTGTGCACGTAAATTCTGTCAAAGGAGGCTGGTTTTTAAGTGGGACCGTTGTGACCCCTCCAGTGTTTCCTGGGAATTTACGTGGAATGGTAATTTTCTGGGAATCGATTTCAATAATCTTCCTGGTTAATTACCGAAATCAGTAAACATGATTTAAATTATGAGATAATTTATTTATAACATGTTTACTTTATGTCATTTATTTTAAGCATGATAATTATGTGATAATTATACCAGCATGCTTAATTGATTTAATTTATGGCATATTTATTTTGTGTCATTTAAAATTTTAAGCATGATAATTATGTGATAATTATATGAAAGCATGCTTAATTATTTTATTTTATGGCATGATCATGATAATATGAGATATTATGATATTTATAGTTATGCGTATTTTATTTAATGTGATTAAATAATAATGTTTAATAGAGATTAGGCGCGATGCATAATTGAACTAATATTTTTCGGCCTAATTAATAAATTGTTATTAAAGCCTTAAAATATTATTAGGATTATAAATGTGATTTAGTAATCCTAGTGGGAGGATATTAATTAGATTAATTACTTCCAACAATAAGATGCCAAAACTGATTATTAAATAATCAAAAGATAATCCACACCTTTTAAAAATTCAAGTGGGAGCGAGATGAAAAGAGTTGGATTCTCACGGCCTCCATTACCCGTCTATAGTATAGTGAATATATACTACTGCCTTCGGCGGGTATGTATTCGCGGTATACAAGATTAGACTTCTACGGATAGAACGAAATGCGACGAAAGTCAGCTCTGTAGCACCCCGTACACGAGGAGGTACCACACCCCCGCACTATAGGTCAATCCACATACGAAACGGCCAATCCGTGCATGAACTAACCTATAGCGAACGGGTGACAATGCAATAACTGACAAGTTAGGCGGGATTAACTTCTAGTGCAACGGAATAGAGCGGAAGCATAAAATATTCTCTATCAATTATTTCCATTTATCAGGTCATGACATTTCTCATTTACCAAATAAAATATATTCTAACTTCCCATATCAATGCATTACCATCTTCAAATAAAACAATAACAATAACTATAATTTCATAATTAACAATAAATAACCAAATACACGAACCATGGTTGACTCGACTACATGAACTGGACTCGACTCGACTCAACTCCCGCCTAGCATGCACCTGCAATAACCTGAAAGGTGGAGGCGTCAGTCTGTGAAGACCGAGTGAGGGGTTTAAATACATATTAGCGCAAATAACATGCAAGTTATATTCCCGGGTAAAGGTTTATAAAAGATAAATATATGAGTTCAAGAATGAAGTACTCTTCGCCCGAGAATATAACTATCAATATTAAATACTTGTTCATTTTCATGCAATCAATACATGGCCTCAGCAAGTGAGGGCGGTCTCCAACCTTACTCCAATGTACATGAAACATGTTTGCTTGATTGTTATTCAATAGGTGATCATGCAATTCAATTATCTTGCAATCGTGCAATAGTGTAATCAAGTAACACATTCATGGAATGGAAATCATGCAATAACCCGAGGACAATCCGTGGTGCCGGACCCGTCCCCAGTCTCTGTCTTCCTCCGGTTGATGATGGGATTGCAAGGCCCCATCATCCATGCTCATTGAGCAAAGGGTACATGAATCCCTAAGCCCGGAACTCCTTCCTCCACTAATCTCCTAGCGGATTCAGGGGTCATCCCAATGTTGTGAGGATAGCATTCGAGTTACCCGTCAACCCATGCTTTCCCGGTTGGCTCAAACCACTATCCTCGGGCCCAACGTGAACGGTCATGCTACTCGCCTAAAACATGCACGATACATGGCTTACTGGCTTGCTTTTCATGAATATGACTTGCTTGCATGAAATAACTTGCTTGTAATCATGAGTATTTTCATGGAAATGATAAATATAAATACCTTTTGGCCGAAAACTCACGTAAGGGTTGTATAGGTTCTATATAACTAGAATTAAACCTCACCTGACAAGCGACACGACGACTCATGGATGCGTGAACGTGCTCATGCTTGACAATCTCCGCCCTGGAGAATAACTGGACAAGAAACGGGACAATGTACGTGCATGAGACCACAATTCAAGAATAATACTCCATATAAGACGCACGGCGTGATCAAGTACGAGACATCGTGCAATAAACAATGTAGCATGCAAATATCATGTTTTGGCATGTAATTGATCATATAATCACAAATTGGGGTCAATTAATCCATTGGAATTGGATTCCAAAATTACAATTTTATGCAGAATGTTTCTGCACTTCCAGAAGCCTGGGAACGGCCGTTCCAGGTTTTAATACAAAATGGGAAGGGCCGTTCCCAACTCCCCGAAGTTCCTCCCCGAAGATGGGAACGGCCGTTCCCGTCTGTGAGATAAAGTGGGAACGGTCGTTCCCGTCCTCGCCGCCAAGCACACATTCCAAACATGGGAACGGCCGTTCCCCAAAACAACAGGGAACGGGAAGGGCCATTCCCATTACGCAGTAGATACAGAAAACAGAGCAGAAGAACAGGGGAGCTACGAACCAAGCTCCAAATCACTCCAAACACTTATAATTCAATCTCTAACTACATAATTTATAAAAAGGAACATACTAGCATACTAAATATACATTAAAATCCAATCTAACCATCTATTTCATGCCTTGATCATCAAAATCATCCTTTTAAGCTAATATATCAACTTAGCATATAACTCCATAATTCTCAAGATTTATGCATGAATTTCAAGCCTAAAGCTCATAATCATAATTCTAACATCATATAAGCAAGTTATTACATGGAAATCATAACCCTAGCTTCAAGAATTGTTATCAAGAAATTACATATATGCTCGTATATACCTTAAAGTGAAAAGAGAAGATGAAAGATGAAGTCATGAAGATGATGATGCTTCTAAGCTCCTAATTCCTCCAAAATAATGGCTTAAGATGATGAATTCCCTTTCCCTTCTTGGAGAGTTGTGGTTCGGTGGAGAGGAAAGCAAACATGGAGGTTTTGGCATGAAATGAAAAATGAAGATTGTGGAAGAGATGCATATACCGATATATCTCTTGAGGAGATATGGTTTTTGCAATTAAATCCCTCAATTGTGTAAGTTATGCAATTAAGTATATAAAGTGTGGAAAAAGATCAATTAGGTCCAAGAAAGAATCATGCAATTTAGTCCTTAAATTAAAATAAATGAGCATTTAAGGACAATTAAGTAATTAAAATGCACTCGGCAATTAGCTCACATAATAATGAATTCAATATGTAAAATAATTCTCTAATTGACACGTGTTTCATATATTTTCAAGTGATCATGTCGGAAAACAATTTATAAAATTAATGTAACACGTATAAATTAAATAAACAAAAATAATAAAATAAATCCTAACGCTCGAAACTCACACGTGTCGAGCGTACCTGACTGTCTGGAAATCGGGGCGTTACAAGCTCGACCACGCCTCCGTGGAGTGTCTTGACTTACTCGTATGGACTTCTAGGTAATGGTACACACTTGACTAAGTATTGTATTAACCTCCCTTCGGAGCTCTGTTACATTTACTTAGAGGCCAAGGGTTGACGTGGTAGATTGACATTATTTGGTAAGAGTTACCTAGATGACATGTTAATTAAGAATAGTTCTTGCTTTTCTAAGCGGTTTTCGACCTTGCCTCCAGATAGTCAACTGCGGTTAGTTAAGTCACCATTGCGTAAATCAAAATGCTTACGTGGATTTCATTTATTGGTTGGACGCAGAAGAAAGTGAAATACATAATCATAACTTGCATAATTTTATTTATTTATTTCAGTTTTATAATTACGATCTCTCTTAGCCCACTCCCAACTATTTGTCTATAAGGAAATAGGCTAGTAAGGGTTTAACTATGCTGATTAGGAAATGAATTTTGACATCATGTTGAGACACGAAAGTTTACGTACTCATTGAACCTTATCCGAAAATTTCGGAAACTACAACCAGTCAGGATTAGAAAGACGCTTATTCTAAATGGATCAAGTGTGATGATCTGGCTAGTCTTATATCCTGACATCTGTCTTAAATGTTCTTGAGCATCAGACGCATGAGATGTCCACTGATAAGAACATGTTTTGAAGACAGAATCGTACGAAGGTACGAGTCACGAAAAGGTTGTTAGTTAAAAATGTTTGAAGGATCACTGTTTCAGAATCATATTATGAATATGATAACTGATCTGAATGAGAATGAAAGCCTCTGTGCTTAAAGAGACAATCTTAACAGATAGGATACGATCCTATACTCTCTGCCTAAGTCATTTGAACGTTCAAGATTATTTTAAATAAATTTTTTTTTAAACCAATGAACGATCTCAATATGGCAGAAAGGGTGATATAGACTAAGGGAAAAAGTTCTCTTTAACCAGACATCAATATCCACGGCCTAAAAAGCCAGTAAGTGGAAGAAAGAAAAGGAAAAGTTCCCAATCTAAGGTTTAGAAATAGAAAGTCAAATCCGACAATGGAAAAGTGTTTCTATTTCGGTGGTAACGGGTATTGGAAAAAAAAATTATCCAAAATACTTAGTCTGTCTGTTTACTACGCCGTTTGGATAAGATATGAAGATATCTTACTCGTTGAAAATATGTTTAGTTGAAAATTCACCGGACTCCTGGTGTGTGAACTTGAGATCAACTAATCATATTTGCAATTCGTTGCGAAGATTCAAACTAACCAGGAAGTTTGAAAAACGGCTAACACACAACTACTGCTCGAGGATAATACAAGTCTAATTGTATTAGCAGTAAGGACTATAGAGTCGTATTTTGGCAATAGGGTTTTTATATTATACGTCCCATATATACAGAAATTTGATTTTTGTAAGTTATTTGATAAGTAACGGTTCAACAATTTGTTTTGAACAAAAGTTTACCGCTAAGCAAAATAAAAGGTTTATTTGCTCTGGCACAATAAAAAGATGGTCTTTTATACCTTAATGAAAACCTTAATTCAAGTTTAACATTAAGAAGCTTGACTTACCATCTAAGAGGAAAAACTTCTAAGTGGCGCCTATCTATTGGTCAATTAAATCTGAATAGGATCCATAGACTGATCGTTGAGTCCTATTGACTTCAAAACAGTATCAATCTGCGAATCCTATTAAGAAATTTATAATGACCAAGAAGTTTTTTTTTGAGACAAAGGTATTTAAGCCATGAAGTTGCTTGTGTCAGTTCATACGGATATGTGATCCTATGAATGTTCAAGCAAGAGAAAGTTTTAGGTATTTCATCATTCATTTGAATGAATACTCTAGATACATATATGTTTATTTGATGAGACTTAAGTCTGTAATTTTGAAGAGTTCAAAGAATATAAGACTGAAGTCAAAGAGTCAAATTAGAAAACATGTCAAGGCACTTCGATTAGATCGAAGTAGTGATAAATATCTATGTTCAGAGTTAAATAGAATTTCTCAAATGAGATTAGATCTCAACTATCTGTATAAGATACGTCTTAGCAAAGATGGATTGCAGAAAAGAGAAATAGAACTCTGATAATGATGGTAAGATTCATGAATAGTCATGCTGCCCTGCGAAGTTCGTTTTGGGGTCTTGCGCTCAAAATAACAAATACACTAAACCTAGTTCTATCTAAGTCAGTTCCTAAAACACTGATGGATCTGTAGCTAGGGTGAAAACCCTGTATCTCTTATCTTCGGATTTGAGGTAGCCTGGTCCACGAGTTAAGGATAGATCTTGACAAATTAGAATAAAGAACAAAGGTTTACCTGTTCTAAGGTTATCCTAGAAGAACAAGAGGTGGTATATTTTGTAATTTGAGAAATCACAAAAGATGTTTGTGAATATTTCAAAGATAATTACATAGATAACCACAAAGGGTGGGAGCAAAGTAGTGTTAAAAGAAATAACAGTATTAGATACTGATTTCCATAAACCCGTGATAATTGAAAATGTATTAGATACATGTGATGTAGAGACGTGTACACGAGAGCATCATTGTAGTGGGAGGATTGTCAGGACACCTGACAAGATACCTAAGATTAACCCAAGAGGTTGAATCTAACATATCTGATCCTATCACGTGTAATGAAGCAGTAGAAGATATAGACGCTGGCCGTTTGGTCAATATCCATGGAATCTAAGTTAGAATCTCTGTATTCTAACAAAGTCTTGAACTTGTAAAGGCGCCTGAAGGCATTAAACCCTATTAGGTACAATTGGGTTCTACAAGACGATAAAAGGACAAATGGACGAAAAAGTAGAGACTTTAGAGCAAACCTATGGCAAGGGATTTTACCCAGAAAAAAGAAATCATTTATGAGGTCTTCTCGCCTATAGAAATGCTTAAGTCCATTATTCTCTCCATTTTATCTCATTATCGATTATGAGATTAGATAAATGGATGTAAAGACTATGTTCTTGAACGGGACCTTCAAGAAGAGGAGCTACATGGCATAACCTGAAGGCTTCACAGTCAGAAATCAGGTGCATATAATGCAAGCTTAATAGATCGATTTATGATCTTAAGCAAGCGTCTAGATTATGGAGCATCAGAATTATAAGGCAATTTAGATTCTTTGGATTTGCATAACAGCCTGATGAACCATGAGTGTACAAAATGACATCATGATAGCGCTGTAACATTTTCACTGTGTACGTAATTAATATTCTGCTAATTGGGAATGATGCAAGAACTTTGTCAGTAGTCAAGATTCAGAAGTCAAATCATTTTGACAAGAAAAGACCTATGCGAGACCAATGTTATTCCAAGGATCAGACCTTTGTCGTGATCATAGGAATAAGGAGATTGGTTTATCACAAGAAGCATATATAGATAAGATGCTGGCAAGGCATAATATGACAAATTCCAAGGAAGGTCCATTACCTTTTAGATATGGAAATTATCTATCTCGGGATCAGTGTCCTGAGACAACTGAAGAGACAGAAGACATAATTAGAGTTCCGCAGCGGAAGCTTTATGTATGTCATATTATGTACAAGGCCAGCTTTCTATTATGAAATAGGTCTAAGTCAGCAGATATTAGTCAAACCCTAGAATCTGACACTGGGTAGTAGTGAAAGCATATATTGGAGTACTTGAGAAGGACTTGAGATTATATGTGTAACAGCCCGAAACAGGGGCAAGTTGAAAATTACGAAAATACCCCTACAACCCTAGAATTTTCCTACATTCCCGAAAGTACTTTTACTATCCAATATTGTGACCAAAAGAATCCTCACATTATTTCGAGGATCTTGACACTCTCCGTGAACCATAATTCCCATCCTAATTCTAGTAGCATCAAAAATCGGCAAAACCCTAGCTTATAGTTCGATCGTAAATAACTCTTTACTCATCTACCTTTCGATATTCAATATTATAACCAAAACAATCCTTGAATTATTTTGTGAATTTTCATGCATTTACCAAAACTTGATTCCAACCGTAGCATATTTTATAAATATTTTCCCTTTTAAAAATTGTCATTTTATTTTAAACAATTAACTTTCATTAAATATTCGAAATTTTACTCAAAACGTTTCTTGAATTTTTCTCTAAAATATGATAATTTTACAACCTTTAACCTTCATCATAGCTTCGTTAATATAATTTTCTTATGATTTTCATCATCTTTAATATTCATAATTTATAAACGAAAACTCTAAATATTCCACATTTATAATCAAAACAAAGCTTATTTTTCACTCTTTCTTTCATTAATTTACTACTTCAAGGTTTCACTTCTCGACACTTGAATAAATTTTATACTATTTTATATTTATTTATGAGACCTTCTAGAAAGTTTAAATAAATGGACATATTTTCCCCGCATTTCCTATCTAATTACCAAGCATATGTCTAAAATATAATTCATCCACATTACCCAAGTAGCAACCAAGCATTTGTCTAGGATATGAAGCTTCCACATCTCCCCTAAACTCTTAGAAATTGCAAGGTAAGCCCCTAAATCCCAAGTATAAATACCCCTCCAAGCTCATTTCCAAAATTACACCAAAATCACTCACTTTCTCTCCCTAGTTCGGCCACTCCTCTCTTCTCTAAGGTATGAGTCTTGTTCTTTTATTGTTTCATGCTTTATATTATGTTCTTAGTATGATAATAATAGTAACATGCTTAGATTTAATTAAATTATGTTTTAGGAATTTTATTTTATGAAATATATACTATTTATGCTAGTTTAGGAAAAATGTGATAACATATATGCATTTTATTTAATTAAATGCATGAGTTATGATATGAATATGTGTTTAAATAATTATGATCTTGTTTGATTAAATTCAAGCCTAGAATAATTTATTTAGAATTATTTTTATAGAGAATTCATATATTTTGCTATATTATGCTTCAAATTCTATGTTATAAATATGAATATGATCAAGTGTGTTACATACCTTCTTTGAATATTCAAATAGGCTCAAGAACATGTTCATGTTGTTCTTGAACAATTTTAAGTGCATGTGTGATAGTGTGTGTGTTCGATTTTGTGTTATAAGGTGTTTAATTCATAAGAAATTGAATAGTAAATGTTTTCAATAGTAAATTTGACTTTTGGGTCAACATTTATCATGATAATTTCGAAAATATTATTAAAATAATTATAAAATTAGTTTTGGAATTTTTAAATAAAGATTTTATCCGAATTTTCCAAAAATCGATAAATTGTGAATTATTTTCAAAATATAACCTACGTTGTCAAATTAAATTCTAAATTTCAACTATAATGTTCTAATTAGGATTATAATGTGATTAATAAATATTTAAGTGGTTAAAGAATTCATGAAACCTGATTAATTACTTAATTTCCCTTAAACGGTTAAAATTAGAGTTTACCGGGAATCCTCTAACATGATATAGTTTATGTGTTTACTTGATTAAAATAATGTGTAACCCTTTTATGCATGAACATTATGTTCTTATTTGATTAATATAAGGAACCTAGTTCTAAGCCTATAGTAGTTAATACTTTCAGGCGCACTGGAATCCACATTACAATGTCTGACTACTAGTATAGGTGAGGGTTAAAATGTTTTCAACTGGAATCATGCCTATACATATGTATCTATATAAAAACTATTTCCAAGCCTACCTATCATTTTGATTCACTACCCTATATATATATTATTGTACTACAATGTCCCTCTTAAGGGAAAAATACTTTCATGCCGGAATCAACGTTTTACTAGGACATTATATATTTCAAGTCCACTTTATCAAAACATTGATTCCGGGTTATGCAAGCAAAATATTGATCTTGATTCATGTTATGGGCCCCGGCTGTATCCGTAGCGAGCAATTACCCGGAAGGTATCGGGCCGAGGGTATTGTTGGTGCTGCGGACTGCCACCACCTCTTGGTAGTGGTTTAACTGGAGGTTAGTTACTCCACACCAAGGGATGAGAGAGAGATAGCTGCCTCCCGAATCGTGTTCGTGGTCTCTAGGGTTTGATTCCCTATTGACATCAAGGAGTAGTGGAGTTAATATTCTTGGTTTTATTGAAGTATCGGAGCCTGATCAGCCCGATACTATTTTACCAATTATTTAAGGGGTTATGGATGGAGAGGCCTAGCTTGCGGGCATTAATGTTCTTGTTACAAACGGTTCATATTTCTACAAATATTCCAAACTACCCCTATCCTTGTTTTACAATTATTATGAACCATTTCCTATTTGTTATATCCTATTGTTAATATTTCAGATCAAGATCTTCTTGATCATATATATATATATATATATATATATATATATATATATATATACATATATCAATAAATTATTATACCTCCCTTCACTTAGTCACTTTGACTAACCCTCTCGCCTATTTTTAAAATGCATGCTTTCAGGAATCAATGAACGACAACTAGAGGTATCTTGAAGCACTACAACCGTAGGTTGGATCTGATCCTAAGAGTACACTGGCTTGAGCCTACTCTCTGTAGAAACAAACCATCTCATACTTTGTCCTTGCATGTCAACCTGTTGTACTCTTTTGTGAACTACTTTGCTCAATAATGATAATTCTTGCTCATTGTACGTTATCCTCCCAGTTCATTGGTAAAGTTGAATCTCTTTATCTTCCGCTGCACTGTGTCACATACTCCATTCATATATTATCCTGACCGTTCGCCATAGTATTTCCTGAATGTTGGATCTAACCTCCACTCAGGGAGTATTGCGGTGCGGGGTTGTAGTGTTGGGGAGGCGCTACAATATGCTTGTCTACCACAGTGGTGAGCTCATTTCAATAGAATATACAGATTCGGATTTACAATCTGATTTGTATTCTAGATGTTTGACATCAGAATACGTGTTTACTCTAGAAAGAGCAACTGTTAATTGGAGAATGCTAAGCACACTTGTATTGCTTACACCGCCATGGAAGTCAAATACATGGTAGCTTGAGAAGCAGCCAGTTAGATGTATTGGATTCATGATTTCCTAGTTGTTGGCTCAGAGAAACATCTAATAGATTCCTTCACTAAAGTATTGACGCAAATGAGTGCAAAAAGAGTTTTGACACTCGTGTGAAAGGAATAAGACTTAGATGTGTGGCCAAATTGAATTTAGGGCAAGTGGGAGATTGTTGGGAATAGTGCCCTGAAAATTCAATTTGTTGAATTAATTAAACTGAATTTACAACAAGTTGTGAGTATTTCACATATTAATAATTAATGACGTGTGATGGTATTCTTATATGAAATGTGTTTCATAGGAAAAGACTTCGAATACTGAAATCACGTGTCATTAAAGTTCTAGTCGGTAAGATAAGAATATGTTCTTATCAAGACTATAACGTGGTTATATAAGATGATTAGTCTTTCGTCATAGGGAATGGTGATTCCAATTATAACACGTTGATGATTTTCAATAGGATTGGAAACATCGAACTGGACTACTGAGATTGTTCATTTTATACTGCTATCTAAAAATGAATAAAATCTCAGGAAGCATTGTACTCTTAATCCTGATAATATTTCGGCTTTAGGCATGTAGTGTTAGTCACTGTAACATACTTGAAGTGAGGTCTCGGTAACGGGTGGCCAAAATACTTTGTATGATTCGGTGACAACATGAAATGGGCTAAAGAGTTATATTGATCGAGGAATCTGTGGCCTTGCTGGAAGGTAAAAGATATCCTTGAAATAGATTTGCAAAAGTTCGAATTAAGACTTTGGTCAAAGCACTTCGCGTGATGCGTCACCGAAGTTGTATGTTGAATGTGTTTCACATACAGAGAATTTGAACTTAAGGCGAATCAATAAATTTCAAATTAGAGATGAAAAATAAATGATAGTAGTTGCAATTTATTTTTCATGGATATCTACACGGAGGAGTAAAATGCGAAATTATTCTAGATCGAGAAATTCGTGAATAATTTAATTAATTTTAGAGTGCAACAATATTTATTTAGTGGAATTAAATATTGTTAAACAGTAACTAATTATTGTCATGAGATGATAATATATTAATCCGTTTGGAGCTAAAATTAATTAGTCCTGCAGGTCCCCCTGCAAGCCCCAATTAAAAACCCAAAGAGAAAATATTAAAAGGAAAAAGAGAAATGAATTTTTCAAAGTGTTTGAAAATAGCCAACGGATTTATTTTAAGAAAATAAATCAAGTTCCAAAGAGTTGGAAATGCCCGAAATTTTATTTTGGAGAAAATAAAATTTTTCGGAAAAAAAAAAGTGACGTGGCACGCCACGTCAGTGGGTTGGGCCCCAGTTGGGCTGACGTAGCGCCGCGTGGCATGCCACGCGTAGGGTGAAGATTACGCCGCGTCATCGCGCTTGAACGGCCCAGATTGGTTCTGGGCCGGGCCGGTCAATGGGTCGGATAACCCGATCAAACGGGTCAGGGTATCGGGTCAACGGGTCGGGTCTCGGGTAGGGTCGGACCGACCCGGACACGTGGCCGCTTCAGAAGAGGCCACGTCAGTGCTCGACGGCGTTGAACTCGTGGTGACGAGACCTTCAACGTAGTGTCCTTGGTTTTCATGTCCAAGTTGTACACGCAAGTGGAGATGTGAAATGACCATTATACCCTTGCTTTTGTGCTTAAAATGACCGTTTTGCCCTCCGGTTTTTGCCTATAAATAGGCTGACCCCTTCCTTCATTTCTCATTCAGTTTTGGGATGGTTTTGGCCAAATTTTGGCTTTGAAATCAAGTCCTATTTTCTTCTAGTTAATTCCGATTTATTTTGGAATTAATTTTAATTAGGTGTTTATATAAAACGCCTAATTTTGGGAGATTAAGCCCTGAAAAGGGTTTCCTAGTTTAAAATTTTATTTTCTCTAAGTATTTAGAGAAATACTTTCGGAGCCCACACTCCGAGGGTGTCCCTGGGGTTATTACAGGGAAGCTCTGCCGGTTTCACGAGGAGATCGGGTATCGAATTCTCGGGAAGTGAATTCGGGAGCTGGAGAAATGCCGTTAGATAGCCATGTTTGCAGTACGGTAATATTTTACAGTTGTTTTATTTTAAGCAGGATAAATTATGTGTTCTTAAGTGTTAATTGCATGTTAGATATTTATCTGCTTAAGTGATTTAAAATTTATTATCAATTACATGTATATACTTGAGTAGATCCGGCTAGTCTTCCGCTATTGTATTAAAACGTTTTAGAAATATTTTAATACTTGTATTATATTAAAATTTTTAAAATGTGGTCCTGGACTGCTACTGTTCTGGGCCCACCTCCCAGCAATGAATTCCTTAATCATCTAAGAGATAATGGAATTCTCTCTCAGTGGACTCCTCCGGGAACTCCTCAATTGAATGGAGTTTCCGAAAGAAGGAACAGAACCCTACTTGATATGGTTCGTTCCATGATGAGTTTCACTGAATTGCCACCATCATTCTGGGGTTATGCCCTAGAATCAGTAGTTAAGATTCTGAATCTTGTTCCCTCCAAATTTGTACCCAAAACCCCATATGAGATGTGGTTTGGCAAAATCCCTAACTATTCTTACTTAAGAATTTGGGGTTGTCCTGCTTACGTGAAGAGGACAGTGGGAGATAAGCTTGAAGCTAGATCAAGCTTATGTAACTTCGTAAGATATCCTAAAGGGTCAATAGGATATCATTTGTGACAGCCCGGTTCGGGACAGGATCAATAAAGGTAAACTAAGGGCGACGTAAGGGCGTTTATAGAACTTGATCCGTATTTTAAATAAATCATATCATGCATCCCTACATGAATTGAGTGCTCATATGTGATATTAGGTGACCAAAGGGGGGGAAACTACCTTTAAACCCTATAAGCACTACTTATTTCCGAACCGGCACTATACCGTTTTATTCAAGAGACCTCAAAGAACCTATACCTACTTTCTTGGAATTTTTCAACTCTCTTTTCAATGCTTTGAGGTTTCGTTTATGTGTCCAGAGCAATTTAAGAATTTATTTTCAAATAAGAATTCCCGTCGGTAAGAAATATTTCCTTCGTTAGAATGATTTAGCCCTTGAGATCATCACCATAACGTTCCTTGAATTTTTCTACATTTTTGGAAAGCCTTTCGGATCTTCAAATCTTATCCTAGTATTTATTTCATAATTTAATTAATTTTCGAAATTCAAGAAAATCAAATCTTCCGAAGCTTATAACTTTTAAACCGTACGTCCGATTTCGACCCGTGAGTAACCGTTTCGAAGCTAATTTTATTTCCTAGCTCTTGGACACTTTTCCAACTTCAAAAATACGCAGGAGAAAGGTGAAATTACCAGAATACCCCTGCCGTGACAATTATGTAAAGAAGGAAACCTATTTTTGGAAATTTCATAAAGTACCCCACCTTAAGTCCCTAAAATAAATATTATTTGCACTTTGGTCCTTCCCAAAAACTATAAATAAGTGTGTTGGGGTCTCATTTTGTGCTCACTCCATTCTCTTCCTCTTCCCCTAGTGGCCGAACTCCTCCCCCCTTTTAAGGTTAGTTTTCTTATTTTTTTATGTTTTAATTAGTTTAATTTATGTTTTAATTTGTGTTTTATTTTATGTTTTAATTTATTTATTAATTATGCTAGGTTTAGGATTTAATTTATGTTTTATTTTGTGCATGAATTATGTGATTTAATTTATGCTTTAATTATTCATGAATTATGAATTATATTTCTTATAGTATAGTTTATTATGAAATGTGTTACATAATTTAATTTTGTGACAAATTAATTATGTGACAATTATGCTAGCATGTTATATGTTACATTTTAATTATTTTATGATCATACTTAAGTAATTTAATTTATTTCATGATTTAATTAAATGTTACATGTTATTTAATGTTACATAATTAAAGTATAACCTATAGTTTTAAATGTTACATGTTTAATTAATTGTTACATATAATTATACTTGACCAATTGATATATGTTATGGTATACATGTATAATATACGTATACGTATTTGATTCCAATACGTATAAATACGTGTATACTTTCGTATAAATACTATGTGTATTTCCCTAATAAATACGTATGTACTTTTGTATAAATACCGTATGTATTCTAGTATAAATACCGCATGTATTCTTGTATAAATACTGTATGTACCTTGTATAAATACTGTATAAATACGGTAGGTATCCCCGTATAAATACCGTATACATACAGTATAAATACCGTATACATACTATATAAATACACGTATACATACAGTATATATACCGTATACTTGAATAGTGACCTTTGACCTTTGACCCTTGACCTTTGACTTTGACTTTGACCTTGACCTTGACCAAGAATTTTGACTTTTAACCTAATTGATCATTTCAAAGAGACGAATTCAACGGTCAAAGCCTTTTTCGAAAATTCTCAGAAAACAAGGGATCAAAGTAGATTTCAAAGTTCACATTGGGGTTGTTCTAAGACCCTAAGAACATACCCCTAAGCTTTTGATACGAGCTTTCTAATGAGACTAATCGTTTGCCCGAATTCTTTCTTCGGGAAAGATTATCCCTTGTTTAAATGTGTCGTATTCTTTTCAATCTTACACTTCAATACTTGACTACCCGCACTCAATCATGCATCATTAATCATGTGTGGGACTCAGACCCTTAAGCTCATAGTAGTCTGTCACTTACAGGAGATAATACCGAGTTCTGGGATCCGCAGGGTACTGTGTGAACCCTGTCTTCTACCAACTATCAGCTTATCTAAATAAATAGGTGAGGTTTAAACTATTTCAACTGGAACCATGAATATTCCTTCGTTTTCAAATGATTTCAAAATCAACGCCTTCGGGTGCAAAGATTCCTATCTTTCAAGTTAACGTTTTCCCGTTTGGGACAATGCTTCGAGTTTAAAGTCAATGATCTCTGATATACGTTCTGTTCACTGTTATACTGCTTTGATTAAAGGTTCAGTCATCTGAACTCTGTGTGCTTATGCACCTTTGATATTCTAAAAGCAAGCTTTGGAAACTTTGTTATGTTGGGCCCTGGCGGTATGGTTAGTAGTAGACCGGGAGGCGTGCGCCAATGGCTACTATGATACTGGCCGCCGTAATGACCTTGATGATGGTTTAATCGGAGGTCGGGAGAGGTGGTAAATTCCTCCCGTTTCGCACGTCACCGCGGGTTAGCTCCCTGGGCGCGACAATAAGGGGAGAAGGGGTGGTGCATGTGATTATGGGTGTTGGGGTCCTAATGGATCTCAATACCAACTTTGTAAATGTTTTTGAGGAGTAAAGGATGGATATGGCCTAGCTTGCGGGCAAACTTTGGTTTTAAAGTCTGGTTCATACTTTTGGAAAATATCCCGTACCCTGTTCCCCGTTTTAAAGTATATATGAACCAGAACCTCTGATGTGTGTGCTTGTAAAAATCCCGTTTTAAGATAAAAGAGTTTCTTTCCGGTTTGAGGAAAGTCGCTAAGAAAGTCTTTCAAAACCCTTCCAGTCCAATTACTCTTTCTTACTGCAAATTACCTCACTTAGTCCCTTTTGACTAATACCTCTTCCCTGTTTTCTGACCTCATGGTTTCAGGTAGGCAGCCCGGTGCTTCCTAGAGGTATCTTGAAGCTGTAGGAGGTCTTTTGTTAAGTCAGGATTGCTAGTTACTTTTCCTTTGTCCTGCATAGTCGTGGTTACCTCTACCTTTACGTTGCATGTTTTACTATGAGAACTTGTTCAGGCTACGACCTGAATTACTTGGACTCCGTTTTTATTATGTTCCTTTGTTTTCCTATTGGACTAAGGTTTTATGTTAATATTATGGCTACTTGTTTCTGTGGTTATGCATATACTACTGTGTTGCATTCATGTTTTCAAAAGTTTAAAATTATTCTGAAATTCCGCTGCGTTGGTAACACTGGTTACTCTGATCTTTGTTATGTTCTGTCCGTTCGCCGAAGTATCTCTCGAGTAATAAAGCTTCCTAGTTACTTGGGTGATACAACGGTGCGGGGTTGTGGCGTTGGGGCGCTACATCATTTCTACGATCCTCTTGAACAGAAGGTCTTTGTGTCAAGAAACGCCACTTTTCTTGAGGTCTCATTCCTTAAGAAAAGAAAGGCAAGATCGCAGAACTCGAAGAGGTTCGAGACCAAGGTCCCACGCCAAGCTTGGAGAATAACGTCCCTATCCCTACCCAAGAGAGTGATACACGCGATAATCCTCCTCAAATAAGACGTTCTGAACGCATTCCTAGACAACCAATGAGATGGTATGGTTTTCTCCACCAAACATCTCAAATGGATAATGATCCATTAACTTAATCCGTGATATCATAAAGAGAGGAGATGTGCAAATTGAAAGGGTCACATCGACAGAGAACATGGCAGATCCACTTACTAAAGCCCTTAGTCAACAGACTTTCGAAGGACATCTTCAGAAGATGGGTCTTAGAACAGCACCTGAGTGGCTTTCACGGGCAAGTGGGAGATTGTTAGGAATAGTGCCCTTAAAGGAGCTTTTGGCTTTACTATTTCCTTGTAATATCACAAACAGTCTTTGAATAATAAACGAGATGATTTTGTTCATAGGCATTCACTTCTTTATGTGCTTATTTATGCCTGTTTGGGTTGACTGTGTTTTTGCATGTATTGAACTCCTCTAATCCGATGAGGCCGTTAAGAACTTTGTTGTTATGGGAACGATACATGAAACAAGTTCTTAACTCCATAAGCGAGGATTAGAAACTTCTCCAACTCGACAGACAGTGGGAGTGTCGACCTTGACTCTGTTGAGACTTGCTTATGTGATTATGTTCTTTTGAAGGATCACTCAGTTTCACTGAGTGATAAGTGCATACGATGATGCATTCATAATACATGAGGGTGATTGTTACTAGAACTTCATCACTGAGATGTCCCGCATGAGAACATTCCTAAATGGGAAAGGAAGTCTCCTTGAAACTTCCAGATTAGGAAATATCCCACAAGCTTGAGATTCTGTAATGTCTCATATGAGCTAACTCTGTAATCTTTGATATAGGCTCAAAAGGGTGTCGCCATATAGACACCTGAACCACGGCCTATGTTGGGATTACACAAGTGGCATATGTAGAATTAGTAGAATCAACAAAGGACCTACACTTGTTGCAAGAACAAGAATGATCTCTTACTGATTGAGTTGTTCGTAGTCCATTAAACTTAAACCCTTGGTCAAGGTGGATAAAAGATCAAGACATCAAGAAAATGGGGTTTTCTTGGATTGAGGTCTAAATGGATATGAAACGAACTTAACTTTAAAGATCAAGAATATTTAGGCTCTGAGAATATTCTCATGCCTTAGTTCTTGATTGAGAGATGGAGTTGTAGGAGGATCGTATTTCACTGTATGTTATTGACTGAAAGGTTCTTCGATTCATTTCGTTATTCGGCTAGGGGTCACACATCCACTGCTAGATTACGATAGTGTGATCTGTGAAGTGATTAATTAATTAGTGAATTAATTAATTACTGTCACTGTTAATCGAATAATGAACCTATAAGGTCACACACAAATGCCAGGACACGAAGGTTATGGTAGGATGTTAATATGATTAACAAACGATCAAAATGTTGATCGAAGAAGGCAAAATGCCTCGCCACGAGTCACGGTAATGACGTGACTGCCACGTGTCATTGACACATGGCTGCCACATGTCTTATACACGTGGCTCACACTTGTGATGCACACGTGTCACGGATGACGCGACTTAGGCGTGTGGAATTATTCCACACGCGAATTCTTTTCTAGAATTAATTAATTAAATTGTAATTAATTAATTTAAGTCTTTTAATTAATTTTGAATTAATTATTAAGATTTTATTTCTCAAGCTTAACCCAATAAATAATTAATTAAGAATTAATTAATTTATTGAATCTTGACTTTTAGCTTTAGGAAAGTTGGAAAGTCTAACTTCCTATTGTAGGAGAGAGAAAGTTATTCTTGCAAGACTTGGAGAACAAGTTGGGAACTTATTTTCTCCAAGTAAATTAAATAATTAATTAGTTAATTAGTGAGTAAGAAAACAAAGCCCATTAGGTTTAGGAAACCCTAAGGGGCTCGATCCACACTAGTATAAATACTAGTGGTGGTGCTTCTCTTATTCTTTAGACCAACACTCACGAAGTGTTAAGTTTTTTAGAAAAATAAAAGAAAAGTTTTCAAAGCAAAACCCTAGCCATTAACACAAGTTATAGAACTAGCATTCTCACTTGTTTGATCGTGTTCTAGGACTGGTGTGGATACGCTTTAGAGGATCGCTGCGTTGGGATCTATCGAGAACCTTTTGAGGGACATTCCGCTTGAATGGTGTTCAGTAGGCGGTACTGACATCACTAGAAAGCTTCAATCTACGTAAGTTTCTAAACACCCTAAGATACGATACGAGAATTGCAAGTCCATGATCAATCTTTTGGAAAAATTTTAAATTTCCGCTGCGTTTCTGCTCTAGTTTTCCAACATTCATGACAATGATTCAACAATCATCCAGACATGAAGGGGTACTTGATTTCATGTAAGGTAGTACATAGGAGAGTAATGCCATTTAATGCAAGAGAAACAATTAACTAAGAATGGAACATTTATTTTGAAGTTATCCTTAAACTTGATTTATTAGATTGACATGAATCAAATAGCCATTCATCAAATTATGATCATAAACGCGAGCTTTAAGGAACTAAGTCCCGAACATGGTTAAATGATCCATAACTGAGTGATGAAACTCAATTATTGAGTTACAAGATTAACAAGAAAGCATAAAACTTAAACAAGGTATATTCTTTTCCAAAGAAAGGATACAAGTAAACGATTAGTCTCAATTGAAAGCTCGTATCAGGGGCTTAAGGATATATTCTTTAGGGTCTTGAAATAACCCTAATTAGAAAAGAAATTTGAACTTTGAAAGCTAATTTGAAACCCGATTTTGAGAATTTTAGAAAAAGGCTTTGACCGTTGAATTCGTCTCTTCGAAACGATTCTTTAGGTTAAAAGTCAAAATTGAGAGTCAAAGTCAAAGGTCAAAGGTCACTATTTGGAAATACGATATGTATACGGTATTTATATAAAAATACATGTCGTATTTATACTGTATAGTATAAAAATACGTACAGTATGTATACAATATTTATACAAGAATACATACAGTATTTGTACTAAATAAATTTCGTATTTATACTAAAATACATACGTATTTATTTAAAAATATATTTAGTATTTATACGAAAGTATATACATACATGTATATCAAGACATATATCAATTGGTTAGGAAATAATTAATTAAACATGTAACAATTAAACTATAGGTTAAAATTTTAATTATTTAACATTAAAGAACATGTAACAAATTAAATTAAATCATGTAACAATTAATCTACCTAAGTATGATCATAAATTAATTAAAATGTAACATATAACATGCTAGAATAATTGTCACATAAGTAAATTATGTAACACATTTCATAATAAACTATACTTTATATAACATAATTCATAAAATTAAAACATAAATTTAAACGCATAAGTTATGCATAAAATAAAGCACATATTATAACCTAAATTCTAACATAATTAAAGTATAAAAGAAAACTTAAATTAAAACATAACTTAACTAATTAAAACATAAAATAAAAGAAAACTTACCTAGATTAGGGGGGTGTTGGACACTATGGGGTAAGAGAGAGAAGGTGTGAGCATGAAATGGTATCCTAGCACACTAATTTATAGTTATGGAAAGGAACCTTTGTGCAAATAATATTTACTTTAGGGACTTCAATGGGACAACTTTAGGAAATTCCCTAAAGTAGGTTTGCCCTTAGTAAAATTATTAGGAGAGGAGTATTCTAGTAATTTCACCTTCATATTGCTTGTTTTAGGAGCTAAAAAAGTGCCCAAGAGTTGGGAAATAAAATTAGTTTCGAAACGGTTACTCATGGGTCGAAATCGGACGTACGGTTTAAAAGTTATAAACTTCGGAAGGAAGGATTTTTCTTAATTTCGTAAAATAATTTAATTATGAAATAAATGCTAGAATATGATTTGAAGGTCCGAAAAACTTCCCAAAAATGTCGCCACGAAACGAGGAATGTTATGGCTATGACTTCAAGATTAAAATGTTTTGCCGACGGAAAATATATTCCGCTGACGGAAAATATTCTTTGAAAATAAATTCTTACATTGCTCTGGACATACAAACGAAGTCTCGAAGCATTGAAAAACGAACTGAAATTTTTTTAAAAGATAAGTATAGGTCCTCTAGGGTTAATTTATGCGATGGGCTGGATGACTTTACATTTATGCCCTTATATAACCTTGATAATTACAGCCCAAACCGTCATCTTAGAGTGGGCCTTTCTAAACGCAAAAGATTAGTGGTTCCAAATGGCAAAATAGGAAAAAAAAACCTATTCCTAAGTGGGCTGGGCCTTTTTATAATAAACAAGTGAACAAAATCATAATAAATTAGTGAAGCTTTCTAACAAAGTAAACACTAGGTTATTTAATTAAATATTAATCTGTCTGCTCATTACCAACAAGCGATAAAATGGGTTTAGACCAAGTAAACTGAGTCACTAAAAACAAACGCATTACTTAAGGAGTGTTTGTAAATTCTAAAAATAAGTATTTATGAGATAAGTGTTTATTTTTAATAGTTTTGGAGTGTTTGAAAAATCGACTTCTGCTTAATTTAAGCATAAATAAGCCAAAATCCAAAAACAGCCAAGGAAATACTTTTTTATTCTGCTTCTGCTCGTATGGATTTTTTAGATTTATTTAAAGTTTCATTTTGACAATAATATTCTCATTAAAACATTAATATTTCTAAATTAATTTTTTACATACAAATATAGAACTCAAATGTTTAAATGCATTCATTACACATTTTTCTTTTTTTATTCAATATATCCTTTCTTTTTCTTCTCCAATCAAAATTTCCTAATCTCAAAAAAACTCATAACTAAAAATTTACAATTATCATATATATCTTCTCAATTCTTAATTTTTATAAATTTATAAATAAAGGTATATATAGAATAATTTTATATTTGATTAATAATAAATACATTTATATAAAATTATAATAATTTTATATTAATATAATACTTAAATCATATTATAATGCCCAAAAATATTTCAAAATATTTTAGGATAAATTAGTAACTTTATAAAAATTAAAATTGATTATCAATTTTTCTTCACAGACACTCAACTGATTATTTTTCCACTTATCACTTTTTTTTTTCCAAAACCACTGCTTTTACTACTATAATTTTTTATAACTTTCATTTTTACTTTAAATTCTATTTATTGAGTAGAGTTCGTAAACACCCCTTAAACTGTTAAACCACAATTGCGCACAACTGCCGACCAAAACCGTAAATTACCCAATCACCCACAAAATATCGTAATTTCATAATAAAGCCCACGAAAGTGACACAACAACGAAGACTATCTTTTTCAAAGACCTCAAAAAGAGCTAAAATCGTGTTTAATGCAGTGTCTATATGAGGGCGGAGAAGGGGCCCACTCTGTCTCTCACGCCTATAGCCTATAGGATGCGAAGGCTGACGGCGGTGCACCGGCGGATGCGCCGCTGTGCTATGTCTCTGGGTTGACACCAATTGAATTACTTTTATTTTTTTCAGCTGGTACTGACTACTCACTTTTATCAGCGATGTAGGGTCTAGGTGGACCACACCCTGTAACCTTTTGCGAGCTGACACGTGGATGTACTTCTCAGTTGAATGTCTTTCTTTGCCTGCAGAATATTTTCCCCCTTCCACAAAAAGATTCAACCATTAGCCTCCAAAGTTTTGAAACTAAATACTTAATAAAATTTCGTATATACTATTTTATAATGTCCAAATTTGGTTGTTGGTAGGTAATGAGGTTGTATTTCTTGTTCTAATTGAAACAATTATTTAGAATTGTTTTATAATAATACTTCAAAGAGAATTAGGCTAGTTCATTTGCCGTCTTTAATTCGCTTCGATCGAATTTAGTTTCACTAACTAGTAATATTAATTTGGAAGAATAATTGACTGAATTTGGTTAAAATCAAAATGTTTTAGCCAAATTGTAACAAAATTTCACTCTTCGGAAAAAAAAATATCTCAATGACTCAATCCCATTAAATATATTTGAAGATATGTCTCAAACATAATAGATTGGCCAAATAACTTCCTGTCTTAACGGACTTATGTTTACATACAATTAAATATGTTTTCTCGTTTTTTTTTAATTAGGAAAAGAGGGCCCCACTCATTTATTCAAGATAAACCGAAGAAAGCACAAGGCAAGAGCCCCAATCCAAACGTCAAGAGACGACATACAAAACTACTTACAAAAGTAATGAGACATGAACAACCTCGGACAATATCAACAATGGTCCTATAGGATCCCATTTGAGGATCAACAAACATACTCAAGGTCACGGCAACCGAGCAAATAATCAAAACTCAAGCCACGACAATCGAGTCAACTGCAAGTATAACAAACAAGAAACTTGTATCATGGATGAAAATTTGTACCAAGTTGTACTCTGTCACAAAAAATTATACTTATGAGGTAGAATTTACAAGCATCCCTACATCTTTATATTACCATGATACAGTTTGACAATATAGAATATAAAGTTCAACCTTATTCATTTGGTTATCTATCAAGAGCAACCTCTAGAAACTCAATCGGTCAGTAAAGATCGGGGTTATGTTAATCACCTCATAAAGAATAGTTACTTTTAATTATTTTATCGTACCGAATTAGATTTGGTAAAACCTAAACAAAATTGAAAATTTCTATTCATATTTAGTACGTCATTTTGGCATATTTAAATTTGGTTCGATTTGGTTTGTTACGTAACAAATGAACAACCCCTAATTATATTTACCATTCAATGTCATGGCACCTTTTTTTTAATAAATACTTGTAATTTACTCCAAAAGAAAAATAGCTTTAGATGGGGGTTCTAAATCACGAAACTATTAATTTTAACTTTTTTGTTCCAAAAAACTTCTCTTAAATGTAATTGTGGTTGCACGTTGCAGCATTAATTTCTTAGATAATAATATTTGAAGACGAAATTAAGTGTTGCTCGATTTAGTTGAAAATTTGAAGCTTGTGTTACAACTCAAATGTAACGGTCAATACATAATTAAGTTGGATATTAATTATTATCGTTATGATTCAATTCATAGTGAATAATAATAGCAACAAATTTCTCTTAGGTAACAATAGGCTACGACATTAATAATTGTTCCCATTAAATACAATGAATTAAATCACAATTAATATTCAACATGTTAAAAGTTAGGAGAAGGGTATGGATCTACAAGTTGATCCACAAATTAAAGTGGAACTTCAATATCAAACATCACAATTCTTACGGGAAAATATTTGAATAGTACCAAAAAGTTGAAAAAATTTCTTTTAGGTCCCCAGTTTTGAAAAAGTTCTCATTCAATCCCCAATTGAAAAACAAAATTCCTTTTAGGTCCCCACAAATAGTACATGTTCGTACATTGTCTTTAGAAATTACGTACAATTTTGAGGGAATTGCGTATAAAAATCTCAAAATGTCGTATATACGAGATTTCGGGATTTATATACGCAATTTCGGGATTTTTCTACGCAATTCCTGAATTATTATACAACCTTGGGGAGTGAAAAGGAATATTGTTTTTCAATTGGGGAGTGAACATGAACTTTTTCAAAATTGGGGAGTGAAAAGGAAATTCAGTTTACACTTGGGGATTTTTGAGGAATTATCCGTTTACTTAAATACTAGGATGCGCAAATACGATACGGTGATATTAATACAACACGATATAAATACGATAATATAATTTTAATTTTTTTTCAAAATTTTAGAAAATAGCACGGTCACGTACGACAATATATATGACACCCTTGAGGGGTGGACTGGTACTTCGAACAATTTGTGTTATTTGGTAAAACAAAGTATCAATGCACAAGAAGCAAAGATAAAATGGAATAAATACTGAAAATAAAATGCACGAACGATTTATACAGGTTCGGTACCAAGAGTGTAATGTACCTACATCCTATCCCCAAGTTGTTAGCTTGGGAGTTATCAAAGAGATTTTCATTAAGCACGTGAAGGTCACAAACAACGCAATTCACGGTAGGATAGATAAGCTACACTAACTTGTCTACCTTACAACTCACATAAAAGAACAATATGATCACCATAAAATCAGCACACACTGAAGTACCAGAAGAAACCTTCCTCAACATACATCAAATTCAGCGACACACTGGAAGTACCAGAGGACAACTGCCTCATTACTACAAAAGCCAATAACTGGAACGCCCAGTACCAGTACCACAGTCAAGTCCATTGGAACACCCGGTAACAACTGTAACACGAGTCAAGCCCCACACGAACGCCTGATACTAACAATACCGCAGTCAAGTCCTAAAACACCCAAAAGAGTGGACGCCTAAACGTGATTTCTTCTTTGCATTTGCATGACTTTATACTGCTGGAACTTGTGTTATGTATGGAATGGATCTTTTGGAATCAATCTTGTCAGCCTCAATTAGTGATTCTTTCCTTCCATGGTGAGTAGCTTTGCCTTGTTTTGTTGTCAATTAAGTTAAAGACTTTCCTCATATAAAGATTTGTCCAAGATAATGCATGATTTTATCAAGATTATTTGATTTTCCTTGGTAACCCATATCCTGCAAAAATAATTTAAGGCAACAAGATAATTATATGAAACATCAACAAAATAAAGTCCAAAAATCTCCCTCTTTTTATTGATGATGAAACCGAGCCAACCCTGTAAAAATAATTTGTTAGATAAGAGGATAAAATCACTTGGCTCCCCCTGTCAATATGAACCAGCAATTTTGCACATTCGATGCATGTGTAAATAAAAAAAATAATTATTATATAAATATATTAAAATTAAAAAATTTTCATTAAATATATACTCTATAGTTACTTTTAATATAATCACTAATTTATGATTAAAAAAAGTAAGTAGCATAAAATAATGTCCCCATGAATTATTATAAAAAATTAAAATATAAGTGAAGAGGGATGAAAATTATAATAAAAAAAGAAAAAGAAAGTGATGAGAAAAAAAAAAGAAAAGATGTTCAGAAGAGAAGTGATTAGACAGAAAAATTTACAAAACCTGGAGGAGATAAAGTCGGATAAAATCAACCAATAAATAAATAGAAAATAAATTATTTTTGGAGTCCAAGAGACCAAACTTGGGTCTCTCGCTTAATAGATAGTATAGATGTATGCTCCTCCTGTCCATGTGAAATTATGCTCCCCCTGTCAATATGATATAACTTTGTGTTTGAAGGGTGCAACTTGCAAAAAGAGCTTGATACCAGATCATAACAACATAGATCAACAAAAGATAAGCAAGTTCAGAACTTATTCCATTTTAACAGCGGATTTTTGTATCGAAAAACAGGTGGTTAGACCTTGTGTTTTTGAAAATTTTGCTTTGATACCAATTGACACCCTTGAGGGATGGACTGGTACTTCGAACAATTTCTGGTATTTGGTAAAACAAAGTACCATTGCACAAGAAATAAAGATAAAATGAAATAAATACTGAAAATAAAATGCACGAACGATTTATACAAGTTCGTTATCAAGAGTGTAATGTATCTACATCTTGTCCCCAAGTTGTTAGCTTGGGAGTTATCAAAAAGATTTTCATTAAGCACGTGGAGGTCACAAACAAAACTTTGTGACCCTTTACAACGCAATTCACAGTAGGATAGATAAGCTACACTAATTTGACTGCCTTACAACTCACACAAAAGAACAATCTCACCATAAAAATCAGCACACTCTGAAGTACCAGAGGAAACCTTCCTCACCATACATCAAATCCAGCGGCACACTGGAAGTACCAGAGGACAACTGCCTCATTACTACAAAAGCCAATAACTGGAACGCCCGGTACCAGTACCACGGTCAAGTCCATTGGAACGCCCGATAACAACTGTACCACGAGTTAAGCCCCACACGAACGCTTGATACTAACAATACCGCAGTCAAGTCCCAAAACACCCAAAAGAGTGGACGCCTCAACGTAATTTCTTCTTTGCATTTGCATGATTTTATACTACTGGAACTTGTGTTATGTATGGAATGGATCCTTTGGAATCAATCTTGTCAGCCTCAATTAGTGATTCTTTCCTTCCTTGGTTATTAGCTTTGTCTTGATTTGCTATCAATTAAGTCAGAGACTTTCCTCATATAAAAATTTGTCCAAGATAATGCATGATTTTATCAAGATTCTTTGACTTTCCTTGGTAACCCATATCCTGTAAAAACAATTTAAAGCAACAAGATAATTATATGAAACCATCAACAAAATAAAGTCCAACAACATATTTTTTCAAAATTTTATAATATGTCACGACTCCAATATGACTATATTATATATAAATAAATATATTGTATAAGCATAAACTACGTAACATAAAATATTTATAAAAATAAATAACATTAGAAACTTAAATAAATTTTATTATTTCAGTTTCTTCCACGAAAGATTTTAATAATATTAAAAAAGACATAAAAAAACTTTGTATAATTATAACATTTGTTCCGTTGTATTCAATTTGTATCGGACACTCCATCCTGCCGTATCCGATGTTTTGTCTGATTTTTTTTAATTGTTTTTAATTTCAGATACATTTCAGCCGTATGCGACACATATTGGAATTGTGTCCGAGACGTGTCTGTATCTAATATCACAAGGGGTTATATTTTGGACGGTTAGTGCATTAGAGCATAAATAACATACCCAAAGGATGAACATATTTTGTCGAGTAAATTTGATTCATACTTTACAAACAATAAATTGATAAGTTAAAAAAATCAATGTTTCTTGAATAATTGAATGGATTTCTCCACGTTGCAAAAACTTATTTTCTTATTAAGTGAGAACTTCAATAATTTCAATATTAACTAGGAGCTATACTAGGTGCTCTACATGCAACAAATAATAGATCCCTCTCTTTCTTTTTCGGTGCAAATGTACAAAAATTTATTGCTTATTCATACAAAATTATGAAATTTAATTTTTCCTTTGCCCTAAGTCAAGCTAAATAATGTGTCTTTAAATTGCTTATTTATTTGTCTTCAACTATCCATGTGACATGGAGTACTGTAATGGCCTGCCTCATGGGCGGCTTGGTACATCTTATGTGATTTTGCCTAATATTAACAAAGCAATTTTTATTATCTGCTGGACACACACACTTGAAGATGTAATGTGTCGAGCTTTAGTCGAACTTTAAAAGAAAAGGATTGACTAAGATCAAATTCATAGGGCATAGGATTAAAAAAAACCATCTTTTCTCATGCAAACGAATAGATTAAAATCATAGGGCAAAATGATTCCCCTTTTTGTGGGCAGGATTTGCCATAACAATGATTCTACACATAATTGTGAAACTTGATTGCATCACTACAAAATCACATAGCACTGATCCACAGGCAAAAGGGTCAAATAAAATTTCCTTGGAGATCAAGGAAATCGATTTTACTGTTGCCATTTTCAGGTAAAAAGTAAAGGGTTGCACAAAAGTATATTCATGTAAAGGGAAAAGGCACTTTAATACTATATAGTATAAATATATATATATAGTAATTTTTTTTTTCGAGATATTAATGAAAATGGAAAAGTTTCTTAATATATATTTATACATATATAATGTTTAATGAATATATACTTTTAAAAATATCATTTTATGATATCTTATCATTTTGTATATTATATTCAACACTTCTCGAGTGATTAAAAATTCAAAAATGTCTACATTACTACATCGATAATGTATTGTCCTCGTATATATTGTTGTATCTAATTTCATATATAATTTATATATATATATGCCAGTACATTGGGATCCAAGAGTAGGAATGTTCTCCATTTTGACTACTACTCTTGTCATATTCATTAGCCATTACTCATATAATAGATAATTAATTGGATACGGTAACATTATAAATTTATAAGGGAAAATTATTGAACAATCCCTGATAAGGCACATTATTTATCCCAAACACCCTAGTTTGAAATTAACTAATTTTACATCCCCAATACACAATATATTTTTTTAAACCCCCTAAAACGTAAGAAAAGGCGATTTTGCCCTTCTTGAATTCAAGAACCAGTCTCTACTTTCCCCTGAATCATCTTCGAGAATCTTCACCTTTGAGAATCCGATACCGATCGCCGCCGACGAGCACTCTGTCCTCCATACATTCGCCCCCAGATCTGGTAATTGTAACAACCCTGATACTGCAATTTAGGTTTTTAATTCCGGAGTTGAGGGTCTTAATTCGGCATTTAGGGCTTGCAATTCGGCATTTAGCAGTTCTTGTTGTCAATTAATTACGATGGCTAGATTGAAGCAAATCTCATATAGGTCCAGCGCCCGGAAAAACGCAGGGAAAAGTACGCGACGCGACGAGATACAATGTCGTTGTTCGCCAACGTATTTTACTGAAAAAATGACCGAAATTGGTGTTCTAACTGATGTCCAAAAGCGAAGGATTTTGGAGACTCCATTTGGCTCATTCCTTGAAATGCATGGAGTTCAAGGTACAAACAAACGTGTTAGGGCGCTGCTGGAACGTTATAACGTGGATCTACGGACATTCAACTTTGGGCAAGTCAATGTACCCTTTACTAACACAGAGCTCTCAATTGTGTTGGGGCTACAATGTGAGGGTAACCCTGTTGATCCTTGTGTTAGAGTGAAATCACGATTCCGGCAACTGTATTTTGGCAACAAAAACGGTAGGGTGACACGTGCTAACATATTGTCCAGGTTACAGGGCTTGGCTTGTAGGAGTGATGCTGAAGGCATCGATGATTTTGCAAGAATGTTCATATTGTTTGTTTTTTCTACATTGTTGTTTCCACGCAGCAGCCTTAAGCTGCCAATTGGTCTGATATGCTACGTAGATGACTTAATGTATATCGACCGATTCGCTTGGGGTGCTGCTGTTTATAATTTTTTGGTTTTGTCAATTGAGAAGTTCAAAGTTGATTCCAAACAGTTTCTTGACGGTTGTACCATGGGACTGATGGTAAGATTATAAATATTGTTATCTTGTTTTTTATATCTACGCGGTTGTGTTTGGATTTTTGATCCCCCTGGTCTGTTTTAAATCCAGGCTTGGTTCATGGAGCATTTTACCTCCTGTGGGCATGCCGAGTTGGTGCAGGCCTTCCCACGGTTTTTGAAGTGGGGCAAGAGTACTTTGCCTGCACAAAAGAAGGAAATTGAAAAGCGTTTCAGCAAGCTGACCTTCTCCGACGTAAGTAAATATTATGATTAAAAACGTTATGTATACATGAATTATCATGAGTTGTATGCTTATATTATACAATTTAATCGTTTGCTTGCAGCTGTATCAAATTAAACCTGCTAATAAAAAGGAGCTTAGGTTGCTTGATTGTGTGGAGGATCTACCAGAGTCTACCTTTCAAAATGAGGTTGATGATGATGATGATATGGATGAGGAGAAGAAAGATGGTAAGAGCAAAAAATCTGATAAGCGTGCAAAGTCTAACAAAAGAAGGAAGACAGCTATTGAGGAGCCTGTTGTTGAAGGGGATGTTGGTGAAGGGAAGGATGAAGCTGAGGAGCAAGATGAGGGTGAGCGGAAGGATGAAGTTGAGGAGCAGGATGAGGGTGAGGAGCAAGATGTGCAGGAGCTTTCGAAGCGTGATTCTATAGATCGTGTTATTTGTGACGTCATGTGTGATTTGAGGACTGAATGGGGGGAATCCGAGGATGAAGTTTGGGGGGCTGCTGCTGATGAGGTTGAGCGAGCTGACGCTGAGTTCCCTCATGAAGCAGTTCATGTTGTTGAGGAGGCTGATGATGATGATTTTGATGCCCCAGTTTATTGTGTTGCTGATGATCTGAAGTCCTTTGTAGGTAGAAAGGATTTTGCCGGGCGTGCATCTTTGAACGATGAAGCCCTTACGCTGATCGATGGGATCATTGATGCCTACTCTAGCACGTTCAAGTAAGTTGTTTTTATGCGTCATTATTAATTTCAAAAGCAAAGTTGTATCAATGTGTAATTTTATTTTATTTCATTGCCAGTGATAAGGAGGTATATGTGGGCGATGAAACGCAGGTGCTTGTGAGTGATATTCTGAGACTGATCTGGGGCTGATCAATGAATCAAAGGGTTTTCGAGGCTTATTTTCATATATTGATGGGTAGTGAATACATTCCCACAAAATCCCACAAAATCTATTGCGCTTCGGCATTTCTGACACAACATATAATAGATTTGACGAAGGGAACCTCGAAAACCCACTATCTCTCAGCGAAAAGGATGGTTAAATTTCTTAAAGAGCCCAAATTGGCGAGTTATGCGGTGCGACAGCTGGAAATGCTCAACAGCGGTGTCATTCACCAATGCCGGTACGTTATATTCCCATTGAACACTACCAATCATTGGCATTTGGTAGTGTACAACACAGTGGAGAATAAGTTCTTGGCGTACAACTCCATGAGCTCGCCTAAAACACGGCACGCGAAGAAGGTATGGGGTTGTTTCATGAAAGCATACTGGGAATACAAGCGCATTGCCAACGTTGCTGCAGCTGAAAGGTACCCACAATCCATATCCATCCGTACTCAAGCACCAGTAAGCTTGGACTGTGGGACTTTTATCTGCCTTTTCACGGAGTCGCATGCAAAGGGCACCGCGGAGTACAACCAGTTTGCAAAAGAGGTCCCCATTGCTGATTACTGTGTTCACATCGCCCACATGCTTCTAAAATTTGGTTGTGCACAGCTTGTATGAAAGAAATACTAATTTTTTATATATAATTTTGTATATATATTAACTTTCTTCGAACGTATGTATATAATACCGTGTTCATATGTTTCACTACTGGTCTTCTAGAGTTAGGGGGTAAAAATGCGTAATTAAAGTTTGGGTTTGTCCACTGAAAGGTTAAAAATGCGTAATTGGAGGTTGGGTTTGTCCAGTGAAAGGTTAAAAATGTGTAATTGAAGTTTGGGTTTGTCCAGTGAAAGGGTAAAAATGTGTAATTGGAGGTTGGGTATGTCCAGTGAAAGGTTAAAAATACGTAATTGAAGTTTGGGTGCGTCTCGCCCTCGGTAACAATCGGCTCTCTGACACAAAGTACACACCCGCGCACCTGCCATTATTGCCCGCCACCAATTTTTCACCAGCTTTTGCAGGAGATTCCTCCTAGGTTTCTCCTCATCAGGCCACGTGTTAGGGCAACATTAGGCCAGGACCACACGGTGGCAATTACCAAAGGGTCCCTGACCCTCAACTATAAATAAGGGAGTTCCTCTCCTCCACTGGAAGCAACTCTCCATTACTGAAACCCTGCAATTATTTTTCATTACTCCATCTTCTTCAGATCATCATCTGAATTGAGCATCGGAGCGCCAAACTGGGCATTACCCCTAGTTCCCCCATCTTGGTCTTCTGACCGTTTGTTTCGGTGTTTGTCCTAGCAGGTTGAACCCCATCTTTTTCGGTGAGTTTTATCCCTGTTTTCCCACACTAAATAAATTATAAAGTGACTGGAGTTTGGACGCCTCAGATTCAGACCCATCAATCCTGACACAGGATCGAACATCTGGAAAAAAAAAAAGGATGGGTGAGCTCGAGGCCAACTTGTATTGGAGGGCGTATTACCCGGGTTGGCACTCCGACGTTCAAGTCAGTGCTCGAATAGATGAGGTCGAAAAAAAGTACAGTAAATATCGTAGGTGAGTGTTGTTACCTAAGGTATAAATGAAGGGTATTTATATAAGGTGAAGTAATTATGAGCTTGAACAACGTGTGAATATCTTAAGCTGACAGATGCCCTACTTTGAGGGTATATTTAATGCGTGGTCGACCACTTCCTCCAGGAACCGTTAGTGGCCACGTGGCCTTTTAGATCGAGGGAAGGTTAAACTGTGTAGTCAGGTGTGAGACGTGAACATCTGGTCGAGTGCGTGAGGAGTGAAGGTGGATATGAGGTTCTTTCGAGGTAGAACTCGGAGGAAGAAGATCGAGCTAACAAGTTTGACACGTGTTAGATGATTACTAACCAAGTGGCTTGGTAGGTCCTTGCTACGTCATTAGCCCCCCAAAACGTCACCAGTTAGGGCTGACGTGGCGGCGACGTTTCAGTTTATGAGGAAGGACCCACAGTAATCATTGCGCCATTTCACCTTCTCGATCCTGCCTTTTCACTTTTATAAATAGGCGCCTTACTAACTTCATTTTACCGTTGCATAAAAATTTTGGAGAGCTTTCCGAGCGATTTGAGAGTCTGAGCATCTGGTCGAACTGTAACATCCCGCTCGTTCGGTCATATAGATACGTCGTAACGAGAGTGTTATTAGGGCATTTAAATTATTTATTTATGCGATTATATGTTTAATATATTACTAATGTGATATTCTTACATTTAATTGAATTATTTGTTAAGTACTCGTTTAGTTTTTTTTTGAACATTTTAGCCCCTATTTTTTCGTTCTTGTTCCGTTTGAATCTGTTTTCATTTCTAATTTTTGTGACTATGTGATATGCATGAATTAAATGTGTTATGAACTTTCTTATGTGCTCGGTTATTATTTTTTGAGTTTGTTTGTTACAGTTTTCGAACCATTTTACGTGTTAGGGATTCGAGGGCCTAACTTGTTTTAGCGCGCCTTGGGTTCTGGAAGGCGAAACTCGAGATCGAGAATTCGGATTCAAATTTTGGAAGTGGCGTCAGGCTCATAACAAAGAAAGAAAGCGAAAGAATCCAACTTTGTATTTTTCTAAGCCCGTTTGATCCTCCGAATTTCGCCCGAACCGAGCCTATGTGACAGATTTGCCACCTTTGACTAAAATAGCCATATCTTTCTCATCCCTTGACCAAATTAAGTGATTCTTGGACTCACATTCTCATGAATTACCCCTATTTTACCCACTTGATCCCTCATTTTTGTTCCACACCAAGAGAGAGGAGAAAAGGGCTGAAAACCGTGACCCCAAGGAGAAGGAGGATAATCACTATTCACTTTTGCAATTTCAAGCTCGACACCTTCGATTCGCCTCATATTTGAAAGGTAAGTCCATGAACTTGTTCTCCATCCTCTTAGCTTTCTTTTAGGTGTATATTTTCTGATTTTCATGGAGTGCTATGAATGATATGAACTAGGAAGTTAATAGTAAGGGTTAATGGAATATTTGATGAATTCTTGCTCATTCTTGTTGTATTTCTTGATTGGAAGCTAGTTATATGTTCCTAAGACCTTCCTCTTTGTAATTATGAGCATGAATTTTGTGATAATTGGCTTTATATCAAACAACCATTAATGGATTTTTCATGAACTTGAAGAACATGAACTTGTCTAAGCATCTCTTCCTTTCTCGATCATGAGTTTAGCTTCTGTTTTTGCATGTTTTAGGGAATGAATCTTTGAATCTTTACTGCATAAACCTTGTATGATGTGTTGGCTTGGGTGTGGGGTGGTGTCCTTGGAGTTTCGTGGCTGGAGCAAGGGATGGAATTCGAAAATTCCAGCCCTGCGCGGGCGTTGGCGGTTTGGTAGTGTTTTGGGAGTAACGGCCGTTACTCCCAGATGGTAGCTTCTGTACCAGGTAACGGCCGTTACCTGGGTTGTACAGGGGCGGGACTAACGGCCGTTAGCCCCCACAGTTTGGTCGTTTGTGCATTTTCTTCGTTTCTTTGTTCATTTCGCTCATTTTCGTCCCCGATCTTGATCCTGATGTGATGTATGCTTGTTTATATGTATGAAATGTTATGCTATGATTTGTTGATGCATGAATTTGGTATGTTTTATGTTTGAATAATGTGTTATGAATGTTGTATTAAGTTTATAGGTTCCTTTGACGTGAAATGTGCATTATATGACTTAATATGCTCTCTTATGTGCGTGCATGACTTCATCCTTGTTTTTTTTGCCTTGCATGTAATTTTCTTATTCTTTTTATGAAGTGTATGCATCGCTAACATGTTCTATGATTCTTTATATTCGTTGTATGGAATTTATGAACTTGTTTAACGTGAAATATGTGAGTATGGTTCAATATAATCTAATATGGCTTAATGTGATTCAATTGCTACTTTGTTGTATTTTTTACACATCATTTGCATTTATATGCATTTTCCGAGCTTCTAATTGGTTCATATTGAGTCTAAGTATGTCTCTCGTTCTTTGTTTTGTTCTTAGGTTCGTCCCATTGTTGAGAGGGGGTCCTTTAGGTGTCTTTCGGTTCGTTTCGTTAGGTGTGATCGACAAGGTGAGGTTTTCTTTCTTTTAGTTATTATGACCTACAACCCTACATGAGTTTTAAGCCCGCATGTGTAACATCCCGCTCATCCGGCCGTACAGGTACGCCGTATCGAGAGTGTTACGTGTGTGTTTAATTATTTATTTATGCCTTTAAATGTTTATTGAATTTCTTTTGTGCCAATTTGAATCTCTACTTGTATTATGTGTTAGGTTTTAATACACTTTTGAACGTTTTGCCCCCGTTTGATCCCTTTGTTAATCCGCATGTCCCTATATTTGCTCCTAATTGGTGATTATGTGTTATGCATGAAATACGTGTTATAAGTACTTATTTACGTGCCCGTTATATGTTTTTGAACTCGTTTGAGGCGGTCACAAACCATTTTTATGATTTTAGGGATTCGAGGGCCTAACTAGCTTTAGCGCACCTCGTATTTTGGAAGGCATAACATGAGCTCGGGAATTCGGATTCGAATTACGGAAGAAGCGTCGGACTCAAAACAAAGAAAGGAATCCAAGGAACCCAACCTTGTATTTTTCTAAGCCCGTTTGGACCCTCGTATTTCGCCCGTAAGATTCACCATATTTTACAATTTTAGCCATAACTTATCCAATATGTGACCAATTCAACCCATTCTAAGCCCCACCCCCTCCTAACTTAGCCCTCTTTCATCCCTCTAGCCCTCATTTCGTCTGACCCCCAAGAGAGAAGGAAAAGCAGCTGCCAAACCGAGAGAAAGAAGAGAGAAGGAAGCTCCATTCCATTTTCCATTTCGAAACTCGTTTCTCATCCGATTCGGTTCAAATTTGGAAGGTAAGTCTGGATTTGTATTCTCCATCTATCCCTCTTTCTTTTAAGCCTAATTTTGCTGATTTTCATGATCATTTGAGAATGCTATGGATTTATTGATGAATAGTTATGTCATTTGCATATTTCTTGATGAATTCATGCTTACTTGCTTTAATTCTTGAATTAATGAAAGATAAGTGACCTCTAGACCTTCATCTAAGTCTCGGGCCCCAATCAGTGCAATCAATCAATACTCGCCAAAACATTTAGGTAGGGTGTTCAATAAAGAAAAGGCTTAACATTAAAATCATAGACTCCTTGAAAAACTCGGTATATGTATATTAATTTGGCTTAAAACGTTTCACATTGGGATATATTAGGTTGTTTAACTAAGTAGTAGAGAAACCCACCTTGAAAGACAAAAGAAATAGCAAGAAGAGCCTCACTGCTCGCCCTCGTCTCCAACTAGAACCAGATCTGTGCAAAGAAAGCGAAGTGTAACTCAAATGACCAATATAAGACGCTCGACAATGTAATGAATATGATATGAATGTATAAGGGATGATATGATGTCATGAAAATGCTCATGTTCACGATTACTACATTTAAATCATATAAATAAGCCCTTCATACATTATAAGAAGCGTTCATATTCATTCAAGTCATGAATTTCACATTTCATATCAAATCAATCCAAGAATTTCATATAACGATCATAACACGTACTATATCATGTTTACAATTAGAGAATAGACAAATAAATACATTCAAATCATGATTGGAAATTAAATAAGAACATGAAATAGGTAACAATTTAATTCCATAATTCAATTAAATCAAACAATACTTAATATATATATATATATATATCACTTTCATGCCCAAAATCTCCCCGCCCGTGGAGATGCATTACAGTCGCGAAGCAGCAGCCCTGATCAAAGGTTTCCCCTGTTAAAACTTTGCACAACAGCAGCAGAAAACATAGCAAGGAGCAGGCAATGGACGCAACATATACTCAGCAAACAACAACTCCCAAAATCAGGAAATGAAACGACATCAACACATCAACATCAACGAAGAAGAAAGAATAAGAAAAGCTTGAAAATTCCAAAACCTCCTTTAATGGCAACTCACCAAACTCTTAACCACCAACTGATACAAGTATACTCAGCAATAAATGAGGGAAAAGAATTACATATAAAGCATCAAAACAAGTTATAAACCATAGGAAGTCAAGAATTCATCATTTCTCCATTTAACCTAACTATTCATTCATATCTTCAAAACCCCATGAAAAGTAGCTCAAAATTAGGGATGCGTGGTTCAAAATGATCATAATTGAATGTATATTATAACCCTAAACTCACCTCTTGAATTGGTTGGAAGTTGGAAGAGATTTGAGCTCAAAATCTCGAAGCTTGGCAAGGTGACGAAAATGGAATTGGAAGTCAGAGGTTTGGCTGAGTTTTTCCTCTTTGTATCAGGTATGGCTCGAAATGGGGTTGGTTAGGGCTGATAGATGGTTAAGTCAGGGTTCCAAAAAGTCCAACCATGGTTAATTTGGTTAAGTGTGGTGAGAGTTATGATTAAAATGGTAAAGTGTGGCAGTTTTGCGGCAGATTCGTTTTTCGGTTGAATTTCGGGGTTTCAAATAGACTTAGAAAAATATGAAGCTAGGTTCATTAAACCAGAATCTTCGATACGAGACGAAGTTGACGGAACTCGAACCCGAGTTCCCGGGCTCAAGATATCACATAAGGAACCAAGGGTGCGCTAATTGCCCGTTAACCCCCGATTTGGTTCCACAACTCAAAATAAATTCGTTACCACACCAAACGATATCAAAAACAAGAAACGAGCATATATACACATTCATAACACATATATCTCCAACATATTAAATTTTCACGAAATTTCGATATCAAATCATATAAGAACGAAGCTCGTTTATAACACTCATACGCAATGTATTTACAAATTCAAAGAATTTCATATTAAATAACGAAATTGAATTTCATATTTACATAAAAACAAGTCAACGCATTACATATAGATTTAATATTAATAAAAATTAAAGATATAAATATTTGAATTACATATAAATTTAATATTAATAAAATTAAGGATATAAATATTTAACATTTTATCATTTAATTATAAAATTAAATATACACAACACTTATAAACAACTAATTTGCTTAATTTGGTAAACACATTGGTCATATTTGTATGGCCGAAACATCGGGGCGTTACAGTTGAGTTTCCATTGTGTTAAACGTGTCGGGCTATGGTGCGGGGGGTGTAGTGCCTTTCGCTCCGGGGCGCTACATCTAAAGTGGTATCAGAGCTCCTGGTTGGAAAACCGGAGCTCTAGCGTCGTGTCGGGTCTGTCTAGATCGTTCGGCTTAGGATGATGTGCTTGTTTGCAGTCATTCTCAATTTTATGTGAATTATTTGAATTATTTACATTTTTCTTAAGAACATGTACTAAACCCTGCACGCATCGATATTTTGGAATTATTTTCTTATTTCAGGATGGCGTCTCAACACCAATATATGCCATCGAAGGAAGGATATGAGAAATAAGTAACCTCTGTTTACAAGAAGTTTAAAGAGTTTGATCCACCCAAGTGGTTTGGAGGTAATGATGTAGAGGCCGAGGAATGGATTTCCGAGATTACTTGGATTTGGGGTATACTTTTGGGGACGCCATAAGAGAAGATGATTTGCACTTGCTGTTTACTCCTAGGCCAAGTTTTAAAGGGCTTAAAGAGATGAGAATAAAATTCGAAGAATCCGGAGAAGAATTTACGTGGGAGAAATTCATTCGAGAATTCTGCTTCAAATATATTCCTCCAAGAGTGATGGTTAAACGACTTCGAGAATTTTTGGATTTTGAAGAAGAATTGGAGATGTTGGACGATCTTATAATGGAACTTGAAAGTTCGAGAGCCAACAAGAATTGTCCTAAAGTCCGTAGTTATATTCAAGGGCGTAGGGATGATGTTCAACAAATTTTTCAAGCCTCGCCGGTGCATGAATGGTCCGAGAAAGTTAGAAAGACGGTTCAAGTGGAACTAGATAACCAACGATTGAAGTCTCACATCTCTTATGTGGGACAAGGACCGTGTTCGAGTTCGAGCAAGAGACCCGCGCCACAAGAGAAATCTCAAGGACTTCAAGTGAGTAAAGACATTAAGAAGAAAAAGAAGCTTCAATTGCCAAAGATAGAAACGATGTCTTTACCAACGGAGATGATTCAATGCTCTTATTATCAAGGCCCGAACCATACAGAAGAGGTTTGTAGGAAGAAGTCGGGAAGGTGCTACAAGTGTGGGGATTTGGGACATTTAGCAAGCTGGTGCCCAAAGAACAAGAATTCGAATCCTACAAAGAGCCGTGGTTCCGAGATTTCGAGTCAAGTCCGAGTTGATTCAAGTGAAAGTGAAGAATTTGATGCCGAGTTTGACGTTCCCGCTACGGTGAAAGGTATATTAAGCATTCATGGCATCTCATACATGCATCTTTTATTTTATTTCGGGGAAAACCCATTTACTTGACTTATTTCTCTTCCTTGATTGCTTTTTGTTACTTGTTTTGTTGCGCTTGTTGTTTTCTTGTACTTGAACTCTCTTCTTGTAGAGAGTTAGTGAGTTGAGTGCCCGAGAGTGTTGGTGAGTTGTGAGGGCCGAGGTTGTCCGACGAAAGACTTCGAGAGCTTAGTGGTGCAGCAGAAGCGTGGGGTTGAGTTCATTTCCGGAGTGGTGTAAGGTCCTGCTTTAGGACCTGAGGACAGGTCCTTTTGAAGGAGGGGAGTTTGTAACATCCCGCTCGTCCGACCGTACATGTATGCCGTATCGAGAGTGTTACGTGCGCGTTTAATTATTTATTTATGCCTTTAAATATTTATTTAATTGCTTTTGTGCCAATTTGAATCTCTACTTGTATTACTTGTTAGGTTTTAATACGCTTTTGAATGTTTTGCCCCCGTTTGATCCCTTTGCTAATCCGCATGTCCCCTTATTTGCTCCTAATTGGTGATTACGTGTTATGCATGAAATACTGTTATAAGTACTTATTTACATGCCCATTATATGTTTTTGAACTCGTTTGAGGTGGTCACGAACCATTTTTATGATTTTAGGGATTCGAGGGCCTAACTAGCTTTAGCGCACCTCGTATTTCGGAAGGCATAACTTGAGCTCGGGAGTTCGGATTAAAATTCCGGAAGAAGCGTCGGACTCACAATGAAGAAAGAAAGCCAAGAAACCTAACCTTATATTTTTATAAGCCTGTTTGGACCCTCGTAGTTTTCCCGTAACGCACCTCGTGTGATAGATTCGCCACATTTTACCATTTTGGCCATAACTTATCCAATATTTGACCAATTCAACCCATTCTCAGCCCCACCCCCTCCTAACTCAGCCCTCTTTCACTCTCTCTAGCCCTCATTTCGTCCAACCCCCAAGAGAGAAGGAAAAGCAGCTGCCAAACCGAGAGGAAGAAGAGAAAAGGAAGCTCCATTCCATATTCGATTTCGAAGCTCGTTTCTCATCCGATTCGGTTCAAATTTGAAAGGTAAGTCTGGATTTTTATTCTCCATCTATTCCTCTTTCTTTTAAGCCTAATTTTTCTAATTTTGATGATCATTTGAGCATGTTATGGATTTATTGATTAATAGTTAGGTCATTTGCATATTTCTTGATGAATTCATGCTACACTTGCTTTAATTCTTGAATTAATGAAAGATAAGTGACCTATAGACCTTCATCTATGTAAACATGATCTGAAATTTCTTGGAAACTTGCTGAAAATTGATCCACCATTTTTGTATTTTCATGAAACTTGAACTTGAAGAAGATATGTGCTCTCTTGCCTTTGATCTCGTTTCTTTCTTGTTTGCTGCGTGTTTGGTTGTTACTTTGAGCTTCTTTTATTTCCTTTTCCTTGCCTTTTTGTTGCCTGAGCTACTGCTGTGGTTGGGAGTCTTGGAGATGGAGAAACAGGGGCTGGAAGTTGCTGTTTTCGCAGCTTGCGCAGGAGGTCGCGCCCTCGACCAGGTTTAGAGGATTTCTGGTCGCGCCCGTGACCAGAATTTGGCCAACCTTCGACCTGTATTAGTGATGGACACAGCTGCGGAGGATGATCGCGATCGTGACTCATTTTGGCTTGAATTTGGTCACCTTTGCGACCTCTTTTCCCCCTAGTTTTAGACTGCTGCACTTTGTTGTTTCGTTTTCATTTTGTTTGTGTTTTTTGTGAATTTATTTCTCCTTTTTCACTTCGTATATGTTATATACATGATGAATTATGTGTTGTATGTTTTCTTATGAATTTATTACGTGAATTCGATGCTTTTATATGCATTATATGACCTAAAATGTGTTATGTATTCTTTAACATGCATGCATGGTTCTAACTTGCGTTTAGATGCCTCGCTTGATAATTTCTTACCTCTTGTATGACATAAATTCTATACTCTTGCATGAAATAAATGACCTACGTGCTTCATATATGCTTAAACGTGCATGCGGTATTTCCTTGATCCTTTTATGATATGCAAGCATAGTTAATGATGTGTTATTTGTGTTATATTAAATTCGTGGAGTTATTTAATGTAATTTAGGAGATTTGAAACTTGTTATGAATTTGCTTGCGTTAAATGACATCTCATTGTATTTCTTATGCATCATTTGCATTCATATGCATATGCGGAGTGTTTAAGTGGTTCATGTTGAGTCTAAGGTTATCTTTTGTTGTTTGTTTGTCCTTAGGTCGGTTTTGTGGGTGACGAGGAGGTGTTTTAGAAGTGTTTTCATTCGTCGCGTCCGGTGTGGTCGACAAGGTGAGGTTTTCTTCTTTTTAGTTAATATGACCTACAACCCTACTTGAATTTTAAGCCCGCATGCGACTACGTATATATATATATATATATATATATATATATATATATATATGTGTGTGTGTGTGTGTGTGTGTGTATTTAGATATGTGTTTAGTATGTATTTTGTGGGAATTGATCCTTTTGTTATGAATTCAATTGAAAAACATTTTATATATATACGTAAGATACATTTTGTTCGTTTATTTTGAAAAGGGTTGGTTTGTGTGAACGTTTTGAAATAGCGAGATTACGACTTTGAATATAAGTCGGAAAAATTATGAAATTATTGAAATTATGAATTATGAATTAAGAAATTGGCTCTCTCATCAACACAACCCCAATTTTATGTAGGGAAATTCGCCCATCCTCGGGAGTTCGAGGGAAAGGCGGTTTCTTGAGAACCGGCGGTTAAAACCCGTCGGGGAGCGGGTAGGATCCCCGACTCAAACATTATGACGAGAGAACGGGGTTGAGTGGACGTCAACTCATCCCCACACAACGAAGGGTGGATTGTTTATGAACTCTGCTTTGTTTTAATTTCGTTTATGTCTGAAAGGAGTTAGGTTGGTTAGAAACTCATTCTCGCCGAGTTCTTTGATGTTGATTATGTTTGTAGTTGGTGAAACGGGAGTGGATTTATAATTTCTAAAACTTGGTTTATTTTGGGCTTTTGGCACTAAAATCTTTTCTATATTTAGTATCACGGGCTAAAATGTTTTAGATTGCAAAAACCACGCCCCGGTTCATGAACTTTTAAATTTGAAAATGCTTTGTTCTTATATTACGTACGTGTGAGTGTGTTAGCCCCCTCACCAGTTATTAGGACTGACCCCTCCTCGTTGTTTTCTTTTTCCCCTTTTTGTGTCTTGAGTTGTAGGTTGTCGGTTCAAGCTAGGCGGCGGTCTTTTATTTTCAAGAGTTGGAGTCGTTAGTAGAGTCTTTTGCATATCTCACATCTTTATTTTTTTGAATTCTGGAATTATGTATAAGTTATGATTTAAATTCTTGAACTTTAGAATTTGTATGAATTAATTTGGTCGGTTTGGACTTGGCATGTATAATCTGATTTATTTTATTCCTATTATGAAAGCGTGTATGTTTGTGTATTTCAAATCTTGGTGCTTCCGCATGTGTATTTGTTTATTTCGCGCAGTCTGAATTAGGGTCTAGACCATCTAGCATAGGTGAGATTTTATTTGTCACCCGTTCGCCGTAGCTTGGTGCGTGTGCGGAGTTTCTATTTCGCTACACGTGTCGGGCTATGGTACGGGGGGTGTAGTACCTTTCGCTCCGGGGGCACTACAACATGCGACTTATATATATATATATATAGATACGTGTTTGATACGTATTTTGGGGGAGTTGACCCGTTTACTATGAAATCTTTTGAAAACGCTTTTATATATATATATATATATATAAGCTATGTTTTTGTTTGTTTGTTTTCGAAAAGGGTTGGTGTGTGTTTTGCCCTAGCGAGCTTTGGACTTTGAAAGATAAGTCTGTGTCTGTGATTATGTATATGCATTTTGCACTTTGCCTTGGGCCCCGGAGAAGTGGTATGGTAACTCGGGTCGGCCGTGGGGTCGCTGAGCTCTCCCATCTACACAACTCCACCATTGGGAGACTTAGCCCAACCTCGGGAGGTCGAAGGGAAGATGGGTCTTCTTAAGCCGACGGTAACCCCGTCGAAGGAGCTGGTAGGATCCCTCGACTCATATATTTTGCCGAGAGCCGGGGTTGAGGGGTAGCGCCTCTCTTCCCCAAACGGGGAAGGTGGGATTGATATTGAGTTTAGTCTTGCCTTTGATTTTGTTTATGAATGCGAAGTAGGTGGGTTGGAAACTCGTACTCGCCGAGTTACTTTGTTTTTGCTTTCGATTATGGTTCGTGAAACGGGAGTGGACTTCTAACTTCTAAAATTGGTTGATTTTGGCATTCGGCCTTAAACCTTTTTCTTTATATGTATTATCATGCGGTAAAATATTTTAGAATGAAAAAACCACACCCCGGTTCATGAACTCCTTAATTTTGAATATGCTATGCTCTTACGTATATGTACGTGTGCGTGTGTTAGCCCTCTCACCAGTTTTTAGGACTGACCCCTCTTCGTTGTTTTCTTTTTCCTCTTGTTTTCTTGAGTTGCAGGTTCAGGTGTTGGTTCGAGCTAGGCGGCAGGTCTTCTTTTGAGTCGTGTAGTAAAGTCTTTACATTTTACATCTTTACTTTCCAACTTTGGTACTATGTATAAATATGTATAAGATCATGCATTTGAATTTGAATTATGAAGACTTGTATGATTTATTTGGCCCGGGATGGGCAAGTCATGTATTAGTTGATCTATTATACTCTTGGTATAAATGCATTTATATTAATATGTTTGTCATCCTGTTGCTTCCGCATGTAATTTTGATTTTTAATGCGCACTCTGTATTAGGGTCTAGACTGTGACACCCCGAACGGAGGGCCCCACATCCCCCGCACCGAGAACCCCGGTCCACACATGAAATGGAAGTCCATACATGAACCAAGCTCACGGCGAACGGAGACAAAATAAAAAAAAACAACCTGTTAGGCGGGTCGAGACCCTGTACCAATCAATTCAACGAAACAAAAAATACGGAAGCAATGTAATCATGCAATCACTATCCAGTATAAAATTTCAATTCATACAAGAATGTAAATACGGGTTCAACTAATCAGGTAAACCTGTCCTAACCTATCCCGAATTCAAAACAAATGACAACATAAATACGGGTTCCACTAGTGGCCCTAGAAACCTGTCCCGAATTCAATAAAGAAAAAGTGTAATACATTGGCAGACAAGGCCTAAAATAAAGCAGGAAATGTGAATGCGGTACAATGTAGTGCTAGCTAGACCAAGACTCGAACAAGAACCTCAAAAGACTCCCGCCTAACGACCACAGAACCTGCAAGACAAGACTAAAAACAACGAAAGGGAGGGGTCAGCTGTGACACCCCAGTTTCTTCGGCAAACCAGGTATGACGTCACTTGAGGGTTTACCGACGTTTTATTTCCTTTTGATTTAACTTATGTGTTTATTTAATTGTTTAAGTGATTTATATGCCTTTAACGTTTGAGTTTTACACTTTAATTTCCGCATTTAATTTCTACTACTTGATTTTTAATTCCCGAACTTCGTGAATATGTGATATACTTGAATTATGTGATTTATAAACTCGTTAACGTGTTTATATTATTCGTTTATACTTGTTTGAATTGGTCGGAGACCATTCTTTATCTTTAGGGATTCGAGGGCCTAACGAGTTTTAGAGCGCCTTGGATTTTGGAGGCCATATCTTGAGCTCAGGAATTCGGATTCGAATTCTGGAAATGGCGCCGGACTCATAACGAGATTAAAAAGCTAAAGAACCTAGCCTTATTTTTTTCTAAGCCCATTTGATATGTAACGCCCGAGCGCGAGACGTCACATCCCCCGCACCATGACCCGACCCGTATATGAAATGGATTTCCACACACGAGCCAAGTCATAGCGAACGGAGACATACACACTCGCTAAGCCAGGCGGGACTAACCTATAACTTAAACCCCAACATCAACCACAACAATCAGAGTAACAGGAAAGCGGAAGTAATCATTCATATATTATATATTAAGCTAAATGCTCTAGGTACCAACATGTAATTCCTATATTGAGCTATACGCTCTATGTACCAATAATTTATGTACGATACAAATAGGTACCAAATCCTGTACGCTCCATACATATACAAAATCCAAATGTAACAAAAGTAATCACAAGTGAGTGTAAAGGAAAGGCTAGACACGATGCAAGACTCTCCCTGACTGGTATCCCGCCTAGCATCCCCCTTCCTGCAAAAACAACTGAAACAACTCCGGGTTCAGTCTTAGACAGACTGGTGGGTACAAAAAGATAGGCATAATATCATAATATTGCGGAATTGAAACACATACATGCAAGTTATAATCCTTATTCGAGGTTTAGAAGCATTTCTCCCAAGTGGGAACATAAAATACAACGAAAAGGATTATAACAATTCATTCGATCATTAGGTCATTCATAGCCCGGCGAGAGGGCGTGCATTATCTCCAACCACCACCACGTGTAATCCATTAATCATTCATTCATTCGTTCATTCATTACATTCTTTCGTGCACATACATTCGATCGTTCATTCAATCCTTCATAAACTCCTTTTTCCTCCGGGTAGGGAACGGGTTTGCAAGGCCCGAGCCCTCATTCATTAATGCTAGAGGGGTACATGAATCCCCAAAAGCGCGGGACCCTTTTCATCCACTAATCTCCTAGTGAAATCCAGGTTGCCGAAATTGTTGGGACTAGTATATGTGGATTCCCGTCAGCCCATGCTTCCCCGGTTCACCAATACACTAAGTCCCAGGCCCTCATTCGTTGTGATCATTCATACATTTCTCGCCAAAACATTTTGGTAGGCCAGTCATAAAAAAAGGCTTTCATTCAAAAACATTTGCTCGTTAAAAACTTGGTATAAATACCTATATAGGGTTTTGGCTAAAATCTTGCACATTAGGTGTTCGGGTCATATTGTTATCTAATAGAAGAAAAACCCACCTGGTAGACAAAAAGAACCCGACACAGCTCTCACTGCTCGGCCTCGTCACCCACGGGATCAAGATCTGTGTGACAAAGGTAGTGTGAGACTCAATCATGACCACATTAGACGCTCGGCTATGCAATAACATGCTATGGAATGCTTAAAATACAATAATATGTTCAATTATGGTCAGTAATGTCATAGAATCCAATTAAACACATAATTCACCAAGTTTCGTTCATTATAAGGTAAAACCGTATTCGTTCCCGTTCATATCGTTCATACTTTCATACTTTCATTCATATGGTCACCAATAGCATATATCAATCATACAACATTACTTTAACATAATCACGTTACATATAATTCACAAATACTAGGAATAAACGCAAAACAAGCAATAAAAGAGTTCCCCCAAAGCTGCGATTTCAAATGACACGGCCGTGTTGAGTTTTCAAAGGAAACGGACACGGCCGTGTCCGAGGTTTAAAATCAAAAAAATTCAAAGTCGAGGGCTTGACACGGCCGTGTTGAGTTTTCAAAGCATTTGGACACGGCCGTGTCCGAGATTAAATTCAGAAAAAAATCAAAGTCGAGAGCCCAACACGGCCGTGTCCATTTTCAGTTCAAAGCTGACACGGCCGTGTCAGCTCATCGTTTTCAAAGAGAAAATAGAGCAAAAGCTCTGTTTCTCGAGGGAAAAGCTTTGCAAAATAGGGGCAGCTCTAAGGAAGCTCTTATACACACTTAGACATGCTTATAATTCATGAAACTCATATATATCATGCAATCCATTCATATAAGTAAGAATTCACATCCAAAGTTGGCCAAAGATCACCCAAACACAAGCTTTCATTCATGGAAGCTTCAAGCTTCCTTAATGGCACATCATGCTATACTCAACCAACATGAGATTTAATGATATAGGAATGATGAGGAAGTTATAAGGTTCATATTTCATGCATCAAGTTTCCAATTAAACCATGAGACACCAAGGTTCAAGATCAAACCCTCTATTCATGCTCATACTCAACACACAAGAATCCTTCACTCATGCCAAGCTTTCCATAGAAGAAAAGATAGAGGAGAAGATGGAGATTCTAAATCCTAACTTACCTTGGAAAAAGATGGAGGATTGACCAAGCTTGAGCTCAAAGCTTGGATGAACAAATGGAGGGTTTCTTGGAATTCTCCTCTTCTCTCTTGGATGATGAATTGATCGATCAAAATGGCAATCAAGGAGAGAAATGCTGATATTTAGAGATAAAATGGGTAGGATATGGGTCGGTTCAAGTCCGGTTCGTTTAGTAAACGATTCAATAAGCTATAAAGTCGAGGTTGTGAAAAGATTCGTTGTCGAGGTTCAAACGGTATCGAAACAATACAATGTCAAGTTTAATGGATAGGTAACGTCGAAATAAGTTCAACGCCGGTTACGGATCTCGATTTCGAGGTCCGGAGCTCAAGATATCGCGAAAACCGTTCAGGGTTGCCTATATTCAAATAGGTCCCTAAACTTTCAAAAAGTGGCAATTAAGCCCAAACTCAATTTTCAATTGAGTCCAAAACATTCAAATAAGTTACAATCAAGCCCACGTATTACATGAAACATGTACTTTCATTCAATTAACACCGAATTCACAAAATTCACATCCTCACAATTTCATTCATATATTCATAACTCAAATTAGAATTCATATAAATTTTTTTAAACAATTAAAACAAATTAGAAACAAATTCAATGAGTAAAACAAGATATAAAATCATATAATTAAATGTAATTGCGCATGTAACTCATACCTGCACGTGTGAAAACACGGGGCGTTACAACCTCTCCCCCTTAAAGAGAATCCGTCCTCGGGTTCATTGCTCGGTCGGAAACAACTCTGGATAGAACTTCTTCATTTTCTCTTCCGTTTCCCATGTGGCTTCTTCCGTCTTACCACTTTGCCACAACACTTTCACCAAGGGAAACCGTCTGTTTCGAAGTTCTTGAAATTTCCGATCCAGAATCTTAACTGGTTTCTGAACAAAAGTGAGATTTGGTTCAAGCTCAACCTCTTCAATCGGTATGATCACGGACTCATCGGGATAGTACTTCTGAATTTGTGACACATGGAAGACATTGTGAATACCCCTTAAACTTGGAGGCAAATCCAATCTATAAGCTGTATCTCCGATTCTCTCCAAAATCTCATAAGGTCCCAAATATCGGGGATTTTACTTTCCTCCTTTTCCAATTCGGGTAAATCCTTTTCGAGGTGAAGCTTTTAGGAATACCCTATCCCCAACTTCAAATTCAAGATCTTTCCTTCGCTTATCTGCATAACTTTTCTGTCGATCTTGAGCTACCTTCATCCGTTGTCGGATAATTTGAACCTTTTCAATAGCATCTTGAATAGCTTTGGAAGGTTTATCTTTCTTTCCACCTCTTTGTACCCCTTCTTGCTTACTCCACTTCCATTCTTCCAAGTCGAAAAATAACGGAGATCGGCACTTTCTTCCATAAAGAAACTCATACGGTGCCATTTCTATCGAAGCTTGGTAACTGTTATTGTAGGCAAACTCAATCAAGGGCAATTGTTCATTCCACGAACTCGAGAAATCCAACGTACACGCCCTTAGCATATCCTCAAGATATCTGATTAACCTTTCACATTGCCCATCCGTCTGTGGATGAAAAGCTGTACTGAACTGAAGCTTAGTTCCCAAACACTTCTGTAACTCTTGCCAGAACTTGGAAGTGAATCTCGGATCCCTGTCTGAAACAATACTAGCTGGCACTCCATGTAACCGAACAATCTCATCACAATACCTCTTAGCCAGCTTACCTATCTTATCTGACATCCGAACTGCAAGAAAATGCGCTGACTTGGTTAACCTGTCCACGATTACCCAAATTCCATCGAATCCACCCTTCACTCTAGGTAAACCCGATACAAAATCCATTGCTATCTGTTCCCATTTCCATTCGGGAATAGGTAGTGGCTGTAACAATCCTGACGGCTTCTGATGCTCAGCTTTCACTAGCTGACAAGTCAGACAATGTTTCACATAATTCACTACGTCTCTCTTCAACCCATTCCACCAATAATACTGTTTCAAGTCCCGATACATCTTGTTTCCACCAGGATGTACCGAATACACAATTTTATGAGCTTCATCCAAAATAGCTCTTCTCAACTCTGTTGGAACTACCACTCTGTCCTTAAATCGAAAGATTCCCGTATCATCGAATCCAAACGGACACTTGGAGTCTGATCGAGCCTTCTCAATCAACTTCTGAATCTCAACATCCATCCGTTGTGCCTCAAATATCTGTTGCCTTAATTCTGGACGTACTGAGATGTTACCAATACGAACCTTTATCTTAACCAATTCCATTGGTTGTCCAATATTTACCTTCAAATTGGATACACTAGCCTTCCTGCTCAATGCATCCGCGACCACGTTAGCTTTGCCTGGGTGATACTTAATCACACAATCATAATCCTCGAGAGTCTCCATCCACCTATGCTGTCTTCTATTCAACTCCTTCTGAGAGAATAAGTACTGAAGGCTCTTATGATCGGTGAAAATCTCAAAAGATGTTCCATACAAGTAATGCATCCACTTCCCTAAGGCAAAAATCACCGCTGCAAGTTCGAGGTCGTGAGTGGGATAATTCTTCTCATGCTCTTTCAATTTCCTAGAGGCATAAGCAATTACTCTCCCATTTTGCATCAGAACATAACCTAAGCCTTCATGGGAAGCATCCGTATACACCATAAACCCTTCAATACCATCCGGAAGTGCAAGTATCGGCGCAGAAGTTAACTTATCCTTCAAGGACTGAAAATTAACTTCTCACTTCTCATGCCAATTAAACTGAACCTCTTTCTTGGTTAATCGGGTCAACGGAGCCGCAATCTCAGAGAAATCCTTAACAAATCTTCGGTAATAACCGGCTAAACCCAAGAAACTTCGGATCTCAGAAACATTCTTAGGACTCTGCCACTATGAAACTGCTTCTACTTTCGAAGGATCCACTTCTAATCCTTTGCTCGAAATAATATGTCCCAAGAAACTCACCCTGTCAATCCAGAACTCACATTTACTGAACTTGGCATAGAGCTGGTTATCTCTTAAAGTTTCCAATACCAATCTCAAATACCGAGCATGATCCTCTTCTGACCTTGAGTACACCAAAATATCATCGATGAAGATCACAACAAACTTATCCAAATACGGCCGGAAAATCCGATGCATCATGTCCATAAAAGCTGCCGGCACGTTAGTTAATCCAAATGGCATCACCACGAATTCATAATGTCCATACCGGGTATTAAATCCTTTCTTAGGAATATCTTCCTCCTTAATCTTTAACTGATAATATCCCTGCCTTAAATCGAGCTTAGAATAAACTCTTGACCCTTGTAGCATATCAAACAAATCCTCTATATTAGGCAAAGGATATTTATTCTTTACAGTCATCCGATTCAACTCCCGGTAGTCAATACACATCCTCAAGGTTCCATCTTTCTTCTTAACAAAGAGAACCGGCGCGCCCCACGGTGAAGAACTCAGTCGAATATATCCATTCTTAAGAAGTTCTTCCAGCTGAACTTTCAACTCCTGTAACTCTGCCGGTGCCATCCGGTAAGGAGTCTTAGAGTAAGGTTCAGATCCCGGATATAAGTCTATTACAAATTCGATCTCTCGATCCGGAGGCAAAGAACCTAAAACTTCCGAAAACACTTCCAGATATTCCTTCACCACTTCTGTCTCTTCGAGTTTCGCCTGATCTTTCGGCTTATTCAAGATATAGGCAATAAATCCCGTGGCCCCATTCCTTATCAACTTATGAGCCTCAGTGAATGACAAAAGAGGAGCAATCTCTGATTCTTTCCCCACTACCACTTCTCCCAACTTGACTGTCTTGGTGAAACAATCAACCGTGGCATGATACCGAAGCAACCAATCCATTCCCAGAATGATCCTATATCTGTTCATCGGCATTACCACCAAATCTACTCGATATTCTCTGCCTTCAAACCCAAACACACAATCTCTGACCACCCGATCCGTCTCAAGACTTCCACCCAACGGCGAACTCACCACATAACAAGCATATAAGCACGTAACAGGCAAACACAAAGTATCAATTAATTTACAAGATATAAAAGAATGAGTAGCACCAGGGTCAAATAATGCATGTATGTTCGTGTTATGGATGCATATCGTACCTTCCACCATAGCATTAGGATTGGCTTCCACATCTTGCTCTTCTCCCGCAAGGGCATATGCACGAGCTGGGATCATCGGCCTTTGAGCTCCCGGTTGATAGCCTAGAGTCTTATCTGGACAAGTATTGGCCATATGCGTCGTTTTCCCGCAAATCAAACACTGTCCCAACCTCCTTCTGCAAGTGTTGTAGGTGTGAGTAGGGCCTCCACAATACATACAAGGTGGCCTATCATGTCGAGGATCAGTAGCAGCTGGAGGTGCTTGTGGCTTCGGCGGTGCAGCTCCTGTAGGTTTAAACCTCTTGTTTGGCCCTTGTAACGGCTGAGAGGGAACCACCATAGGTCTTTTCCCTTTACCAAACCCCGATCCTTGTCCCATTTGCATACGAGGTATGGGGTCTTTTTTCTTATATTCCTCTTCCAACACCAATGCCCTCTGTACAGTGTCAGCAAAAGATTCAAAGTTATGGCCGGCGTGCCCGTGTCTCAGATCCTGTCTCAATCCAGCTATGAATTTCTTCGCCTTTCTCTTTTCATCCCTTGTAATGTGAGGTGCATACTTCCCAAGCCTATTGAAAAGAGAAAGATACTGAGCCACCGTCCGAGTCCCTTGCTTCAAATCCATAAATTCTTGTTCTTTCCTTTCTCGAACGACTTCAGGGACAAAGTCTTCTCTAAACTCCCTTACAAACACTTCCTAAATAACTTCTTCTCCTTCCACTTCGAGCTTCTCTCGGGTGCGTTCCCACCAATCATAGGCCTCCCCATCCAATTGGAAAATAGCAAACTGGGCCTTTTCGTGAGATGTGAATTGTCTAACATTGAAAATCCTCTCAATTCTTGTCAACCATCCCTCCGATATAGCATCATCCACCGAACCGGAAAACCTTGGAGGGTTATAGCTCAAAAACAACCCATGATGATCTCTCGGGTTATTTGGAGGAGGTGCTTGATGTTCAGCCTACGGTTGTACTGGAGGATCCTGAGCCCTTCTATGCTCCACGTAGTTATATACAGCTTCCATAAAATGCTCCATATTCATAGGCGGTTGTGGAGGATTAGGAGAACGATCTCTATGATGATGACGATCCGGAGACCTTTCCCGATGTCTTCTTGGAGGCATCCTGTTCACTCAAACACTAACATGCGTGCTAGATTTAGTTCATGCGTGACAATGCATTAAATCAATCAATCATTCATGTCAGAGATCGAAACACCTTAGCACATAAAATGCAAATGCTCCAAATAACAAGTAATTCCTACAGCCGAACGACCTACTGACTCAACACAACACTAGAACCCTGGTTTTGCAACCTTGGGCTCTGATACCACTCAAAGGATGTAACGCCTGAGCGCGAGACGTCACATCCCCCGCACCATGACCCGACCCGTATATGAAATGGATTTCCACACACGAGCCAAGTCATAGCGAACGGAGACATACACACTCGCTAAGCCAGGCGGGACTAACCTATAACTTAAACCCCAACATCAACCACAATAATCAGAGTAACAGGAAAGTGGAAGTAATCATTCATATATTATATATTAAGCTAAATGCTCTAGGTACCAACATGTAATTCCTATATTGAGCTATACGCTCTATGTACCAATAATTTATGTACGATACATATAGGTACCAAATCCTGTACGCTCCATACATATACAAAATCCAAATGTAACAAAAGTAATCACAAGTGAGTGTAAAGGAAAGGATAGACACGATGCAAGACTCTCCCTGACTGGTATCCCGCCTAGCATCCCCCTTCCTGCAAAAACAACTGAAACAACTCCGGGTTCAGTCTTAGACAGACTGGTGGGTACAAAAAGATAGGCATAATATCATAATATTGCGGAATTGAAACACATACATGCAAGTTATAATCCTTATTCGAGGTTTAGAAGCATTTCTCCCAAGTGGGAACATAAAATACAACGAAAAGGATTATAACAATTCATTTGTTCATTAGGTCATTAATAGCCCGAAGAGAGGGCGTGCATTATCTCCAACCACCACCACGTGTAATCCATTAATCATTCATTCATTCGTTCATTCATTCATTCATTACATTCTTTCGTGCACATACATTCGATCGTTCATTCAATCGTTCATAAACTCCTTTTTCCTCTGGGTAGGGAACGGGTTTGCAAGGCCCGAGCCCTCATTCATTAATGCTAGAGGGGTACATGAATCCCCAAAAGCGCGGGACCCCTTTCATCTACTAATCTCCTAGTGAAATCCAGGTTGCCGAAATTGTTGGGACTAGTATATGTGGATTCCCGTCAGCCCATGCTTCCCCGGTTCACCAATACACTAAGTCCCGGGCCCTCATTCGTTGTGATCATTCATACATTTCTCGCCAAAACATTTTGGTAGGCCAGTCATAAAAAAAGGCTTTTGTTCAAAAACATTTGCTCGTTAAAAACTTGGTATAAATACCTATATAGGGTTTTGGCTAAAATCTTGCACATTAGGTGTTCGGGTCATATTGTTATCTAATAGAAGAAAAACCCACCTGGTAGACAAAAAGAACCCGACACAGCTCTCACTGCTCGACCTCGTTACTCACGGGATCAAGATCTGTGTGACAAAGGTAGTGTGAGACTCAATCATGACCACATTAGACGCTCGGCTATGCAATAACATGCTATGGAATGCTTAAAATGCAATAATATGTTCAATTATGGTTATGAATGTCATAGAATCCAATTAAACACATAATTCACCAAGTTTCGTTCATTATACGGTAAAACCGTATTCGTTACCGTTCATATCGTTCATACTTTCATACTTTCATTCATATGGTCACCAATAGCATATATCAATCATACAACATTACTTTAACATAATCACGTTACATATAATTCACAAATACTAGGAATAAACGCAAAACAAGCAATAAAAGAGTTCCCCCAAAGCTGCCATTTCAAATGACACGGTCGTGTTGAGTTTTCAAAGGAAACGGACACGGCCGTGTCCGAGGTTTAAAATCAGAAAAATTCAAAGTCGAGGGCTTGACACGCCCGTGTTGAGTTTTCAAAGCATTTGGACACGGCCGTGTCCGAGATTAAATTCAGAAAAAAATCAAAGTCGAGAGCCCAACACGGCCGTGTCCATTTTCAGTTCAAAGCTGACACGGCCGTGTCAGCTCATCGTTTTCAAAGAGAAAATAGAGCAAAAGCTCTGTTTCTCGAGGGAAAAGCTTTGCAAAACAGGGGCAGCTCTAAGGAAGCTCTTATACACACTTAGACATGCTTATAATTCATGAAACTCATATATATCATGCAATCCATTCATATAAGTAAGAATTCACATCCAAAGTTGGCCAAAGATCACCCAAACACAAGCTTTCATTCATGGAAGCTTCAAGCTTCCTTAATGGCACATCATGCTATACTCAACCAACATGAGATTCAATGATATAGGAATGATGAGGAAGTTATAAGGTTCATATTTCATGCATCAAGTTTCCAATTAAACCATGAGACACCAAGGTTCAAGATCAAACCCTCTATTCATGCTCATACTCAACACACAAGAATCCTTCACTCATGCCAAGCTTTCCATAGAAGAAAAGATAGAGGAGAAGATGGAGATTCTAAATCCTAACTTACCTTGGAAAAAGATGGAGGATTGATCAAGCTTGAGCTCAAAGCTTGGATGAACAAATGGAAGGTTTCTTGGAATTCTCCTCTTCTCTCTTGGATGATGAATTGATCGATCAAAATGGCAATCAAGGAGAGAAATGCTGATATTTAGGGATAAAATGGGTAGGATATGGGTCGGTTCAAGTCCGGTTCGTTTAGTAAACGATTCAATAAGCTATAAAGTCGAGGTTGTGAAAAGATTCGTTGTCGAGGTTCAAACGGTATCGAAACAATACAAGGTCAATTTTAATGGATAGGTAACGTCGAAATAAGTTCAACGCCGGTTACGGATCTCGATTTCGAGGTCCGGAGCTCAAGATATCGCGAAAACCGTTCAGGGTTGCCTATATTCAAATAGGTCCCTAAACTTTCAAAAAGTGGCAATTAAGCCCAAACTCAATTTTCAATTGAGTCCAAAACATTCAAATAAGTTACAATCAAGCCCACGTATTACACGAAACATGTACTTTCATTCAATTAACACCGAATTCACAAAATTCACATTCTCACAATTTCATTCATATATTCATAACTCAAATTAGAATTCATATAAAATTTTTTAAACAATTAAAACAAATTAGAAACAAATTCAATGAGTAAAACAAGATATAAAATCATATAATTAAATGTAATTGCGCACGTAACTCATACCTGCACGTGTGAAAACACGGGGCGTTACATGATACTCCTAAATTTGACCGAAACAAGCTACGAGTGCCTAAATGACCACCTTTCACTAAATTGCACATAAGTCCCTCATCTTTTAACCTTTTTGAGTGAAACTTGGACCCACATGACCCCAACTCAGCCTAAAATCACCCCTTTCTCTCCCATTTCGATCAAAGCAAGATAAGGAAGAGAATTTTCAGCCAACTTGAGCCCTCATTTCCTTTTCCCGTCACTATTCACCAACGAAGAGTTTAGAGCTCAAATCTCCATCAAACTCAACCAAATTCAAGGGGTAAGTGTATGATTGATATCTATATCCTTTTGTGGGCATTTTGCTTCAAGAATTTCTGAATATGAACCATAATTGATTGAGGTATGATTTATAGAGTGAATAGTATAAAGTTTGTGTATATATATGAGATCTCTTGCCATCTTTCGGTTATAGCTTGAGTTGATGTATGATTTTTGATCACTTGAACTTCATTGTTGGGTATATGAGCTTAAATTTCATGGTAGATGAGTATTATATGAGTTTCCATGATTTAACCGTACATTTCTTGAAGTTTAAGATGCATACATGTTGATCATTTTCATCCCCTTTCATTGCCGGTTGTTGTGTGCTTTTGTGTGAAGAATTTGCTCATGTTTTATGCTCCATTTCATGCCTATATGTGTTGCTTTGGTTTCCCTTCTTCCTCCATCTCGTAACAGCCCTGTTCTTGCTCTTTTTCCCGCTGTAAGCCTCTACACGGGCGGGTAGATTTTGTGAAGAAAACTCCCCGGGCGGGTACCCCTTTATGCAGAAACTTTCTGGACTGTTTTACCCGGACGGGTAACTTTTATCTTGTGATTTACCCGGCCGGTTACCCTTTCATACGAACTCTGTTTGAGCTGATTTTTGGATATCTCTAACCTTATTGAGTCTAGAACAATCTCCAATTGGAATCACCCCAAAATCCATTCTAGATTGTGAGATATAATCATTTTAACTTGGTGTCGCCACTTGGCCGAGAGTCTGCACTCGTTCAACTTCAAAGCTACGCCATTTTCGCCTCGCTTTGAACCATCATTCGAGCCACCTACCATTTTAAAGATCTATGTGTCTAGTTTCATTTCCAAGAAACAAAACTCAATTCCCATTCCTGAAACTCAAGATATTCCTGTTTTCGTACAGCTTGTCCGTTTCGGAAATCTGTCAGCTTTGGCCCCTTTTCACTTGAAACCCTATTTTGTGCTTTTATTTCGTTTTTATCATTAATTCCCACCCCGATTGTGATCATAATATGTTAATATGTTGTTATATGTTATGTTTCATTAATTATTTTAAGTTTATGACCTTGTTTCCTAAGTGTAATTTTACGTGAATTCCTTATCGATATATGAAATGTTGAACGCCTTCTAGTATCTCTTGTTATTTCTTTGAACTTCAAGCTTATGAATGCATATGATATGTTAATATATGATACATTATGGGCTTATTTAATATGATATGAGTTTAATTCTTGAATTCCTTATGTGATATTTCATCATTTGCCCAATATGCCTAAGTATAAATGAATAGAACGTGTATTGCATCCATTTGCATTCTTGTGCATTGCCGTGCGTCTATATGGTTCATCCTCGAGTCTAAGTCTTCCATCTTGTCTTCAGTTACCCAGATGCACCCGGGGTGGTGTTTCATGATCCAAGTTGATTCCGCGGTGAATTGTGTGTCTCGTTCTTGGCCGCGTCGATGTAAGGTGAGGGTTAGGATCTTTTCTTTTAGTTAATGCACCCTACGATCCTATGTGCTCGTTTTCAAGCCCACATGCGAATATATACTATACGTATATTAAATATGTGTCTTATGATATGATTATGATCTTGTTAATTCGATTTAATATGAATTCTTCTGAAATTATACGTATGGGCATATATAAGCTTAAAATGGTTTTGCAACGAGGCTATGCTCCAAACCGTGTGGTGTCAAGTGAACTATGGATCTCCTGTAGCATCTTATGAATTTGGAAGACATGGAGAGGTACGTGTATAGCATATGCCGAGTTGCACGGTAAGGTATGTTTCTTAAGTATGAATCATATGTTTCTAAGTTTCGCGAGTTAGGTATGTTTCTTATGAATCTATTTGAACCTATACGAATCTATTTGAATCCTTGGGCCCCGGAGGCGTGGGTAAGGGAGACCCGGTGCGGCCATTGGGGTCGCCGGTTATCACCCCTGTGCACGTGCTCCTTTGAAGTACCTACGCGCGACTCTGAGGGAGATGGAGAAGGCGTGGTGCTTTGAGCCTTCGGCTGAGGCCGGAGAAGGTACGTGTGGGCTCGTGACCCCCACGTATATTGAGTTGTACGATGTGGGCCCATAACCCTCGTGCAGACTTCCGGAGAAGGATGGAATACGGGAATATGAATCTTTGAATTTATGAATCTTATGAATTTATGAGTTTATGCTTTCTTATGAATCTTTTGATTAAGGAGTAAGTTTGGAGACCCGTACTCGTCGGGTATTTGAATTCTTTTGTTATGTTGATTATGAAACGGGATAGGAGAGTTTGTTTCCAATATGAGATTTCTACGCTAAACTATGAATCGATCTGAATATATGAATACTTATGAGTTTTAATTATGAATCTTATGAGTTTTAATATGAATCCATATGCGTTCTTGAATCTATGTATCCTTACGAGTTTTCAAACTTAAGAATATACGATTATATGAATAAGTATGAGTACTTTTGGAAAATGGCTTTGGTATGTAAAACCCTATTCCCGGTTCATAGTCTTTTATTTGATACGTGCTTTGCTCTATATGTATATATGTGTTGGTGTGCGTTAGCCCCCCTCACTCAGTCGAGTTGTAGACTGACCCTCTCCCTCCCCAATCTTTTAGTGTGGAGGTCTGCTTTGGAGTTTGGAGCTAGGCGGAGTTGAGTCAAGTCTTTTGAGTTGGTCGGTCTGAGTTAGTTTAGTCTGCATTTGCATTTGTATTATTTGAATTCGGATCAATATGTAAGATTTGTATATGTATACTTATGCATTTTTTATTTGAATTGCCCTTGTTAGGTTTTGTAATTGTTTAAAAGAGGCCTGAGGAGCCCAAGTCTGCATGTGAGCCGTGTGTTTAATTTCTATAGGCCTGTGGCTAATGCTTGTGCTTGATCTTTAGTCTTCCGCTGTACTCTACTTTGTTGGTTGATTTTGCTTGACAAGGTCTACGTTCCGCCTAGCTTAGGTGTTTGTTTTATTTGTCTCCCGTTCGCTACGGTTTGATCCGGGTGCGAACTCTCCATTTCGTTGCTCGGGTTGGACCGTAGTGCGGGGGATGTGGTGCCTCACGTGCGGGGTGCTACATCAGCCAACTGACTGAGTGAAGAGGGTACACACGCATATATATATATATTCAGGAAATCAGGCAGGCATAATTCCACTATACGTTTTAGGATTAAATAAACAGGAGCCAGGAATCAGGACTAAATCAATACGTACGGGTGGAATTATGTCAGGGCATGCAAGTCACGTAAACGAGATATAATATGCATGTGTCGATATCCGTACGCCTCTGTTGATGCCCACATTACCTATACTCCGGTGCTGAACAGGGACTGAGACATACCAGAGGTTACGGATATCTATGCTTAATATTTTAGGGGACCCGGCGAGAACGAGTATTTATTCCATCCTGGACTCCACTTTTCACTTATTAAATGACAAGTATAAGCAGGTAATCAGGAAACAAGCAGGAAACAGGAGTTATAATTAATTATCAGGCGGGAAAAACAAATATAAATTAATCTCCTTTCTTCGGGTGCAATGTGGCCGGTAGCTAACCTCCACATCCGCGCATCAGGGTGATCTTCGGGTTCATGACTCCCTCAGATCGGAGCCCCATCTCCCACCAAACCTCCTGGTGGGTACCCAGGTAGTCCAACAGGATGGGACCTATGCAAGAGTTCACCGTCGGCCTGATGCCTCCCCGGTTCCCTCAATACACAAGCCCCTGGGCCCCAGGAACAGGTACAAGATCCACACCGGCTAGCCCAGCGCTAGGAAAGCCGGGGGCAATCAGGAATATCTCGCAAAACAGGCTAGGATTAACACTATGCAGTTTATAAATCATTTCCGGTACATAGCCGGTATAAAAATATGGTTAACTTTAATATGAAAACCATTTGGCATACTTTTAATTCATGCAAGGTTATAGGTCGTTTATAAAGAAAACCCTCACCTCCAAGTGCAAGAAAGACCAAGAGAAGGACCACGAAATCGGAAAGTCTCCACCGAGGAGATCACTGTGCAAGAAGGACAATAATCTTTAGACAAGACTCAAAATGGAACCAAGTAGGACGCACGACGATGTTCATGAAGTGGTGCATCATGTTATGGCATGATTCAATAAGCATTAAATCATAATTATGTCAAGAAATGGTGTGATCGTGTTCATGAGCACAAGTAATGTCATTTAGACACATAAATGATTTAATCATTCAATTAGGCATGTATATAATTCATGTAAGTCAAATAAGAGGTCGAGGAGGTGAAAGGAAAGCGATAAAACGGGTTCTGGCAAAGTTTGGCAAAAGCTAACAGTTTTTAGAAATGCGCAAGTGGAAGGAAAACTGGAATATCTTGAGTTATAGAAGTAGGAATTGAGTTTTGTTTGTTGGAGATGAAACTAGACACATAGACCTTTAAAATGGTATGTGGCTCGACTCGTGGTTCAAAGCGAGGTGAAAATGGTGTAGGCTCGAAGTTGGGTGAAAGCAGATTGTCGGTAACGTGGCGGCACAAAAAAGAATTGATTATATCTCACAAATGAGACAAGATATTGAGTTTATTCCAATTTTAGATTGTTCTAGACTTTAAGAGGTTTCCAACGGCTTAAAAATCAGGTTAATCGGAGGTCGTATGAGGGAGTACCCGGCCGGGGAAAACACAAGGCGAAATCTACCCGGCCTGGGAAAAACAATGCAGAAACGCTTCTGGACTAAAGTACCCGCCCGGGTACTTTTTAGTGGGAAAAACTACCCGCCCGGGTAGTCACTCAGGGCTGGAAAAAGGATCAGAAACAGGGGCTAATCGGGGGAGGAAGCAAAAATGATCAAAACCACCTCAAAATTCAACCAAATGCAATGAAAATCAAGGCATAAGTTCATGTAAACATGCTCTATCATATATCTCAAATTCAAGCCATGAAACCAAGTATATATCAAGTTACCATTTTCATGCTTTTAAGCTTCATCAATGGTGATTCACTCAAGCTTCAACTAACAAACCAAAAACCACCAAATATGCATCATATACGCTCATAAGAACAACATATATCAAGCTTGAAGCAAGGGAATCAAAGCACAAAGAAAATTCTCAAATTTTGACATATTGGCACTATTCATCATCTTCTTCATATTCATGGAAGCAAGCAAGAGAAATGAGATTCAATCGGGAGAAAACGAGCACGTAATGAGAGGATCACATATATTACCTTGAATCTTCGATCGGTTGGTCGGATTTCACAAGCTTGAGCCAAAGCTTGAAGGGCCAAATAGGGAGGGTTTCTTCTTCTCCCTTGTTGCCTTGTTTCCAACGTGAAAGTGAGGGAGAGAGATGAACTTGGCTCCTTTTTGGGGCTGAGTTAAACGGGTCGGGTCAAAAGGGATCCGGTCCACTCGGATCGGATTTTAAAACGGTAGGGGTATCAAAGGGCTCTAGAAAATTAAAAAGGTTAATTCATTGAATCCGAATCACCGAAACAAACTCAATGGTAAGGTTAGAATTCGAATCCGAATTCCCGAGCTCAAGGTAGCCACAAAGGGCCCAAAACACCCTAATTATAATTAGGTCCCAAACGAGCAATTATTGGACAATTGAGTCCAAGTACATTTAATAAATTCTAATGCGCACATAATAAAATTACACGTTGACACGTTGGCATGTGACGTCACATAAATCACATAATTACTGAATTAAACTCTCTCGCGACGTCATACCTGCCTTGCCGGAAAACTGGGGTGTCACATAGACCACTTATCCTAGGAGAGATTTTGTTTGTCTCCCGTTCGTTGTAGCTTGGTGCGTGTGCGGAGTTCCCATTTCGTTACACGTGTCGGGCTATGGTGCGAGGGATGTAGTGCTCTGCGTTCCGGGGTGCTACATCCTAAAGTGGTATCAGAGCTTTGGGTTGCAAAACTGGAGCTCTAGCATCGTGTCGGGTCTATCTAGGTCGTTCGGCTTAGGATTATGTGTTTATTTGCATTCATTCTCACTTTTATGTGAATTATTTGTTATAATTTGTATTAATTATTCACAAAACATGCATTAAAAACCTGCATGCATCGATATTCTTGGAATTGTTTTCTCATTTCAGGGTGACATCTCCACATCAACATGTACCATCCAAACAAGGACAAGAGAAACAAGTGTCTTCAGTCTATAAGAAATTCGAAGATTTTGATCTGCCGAAGTGGTTTGGAGGTGATGATGTCAAAGCCGAGGAGTTGCTATCCAGGATTCTATGGATTTGGGAGAATTTTCCGAGGACATCACAAGAAAAGTTGAATTGCACTTCCCGTTTTCTACAAGGCCTAGCTTCAAAATGGCTCAAGGAAGTAAGATCAAGATTGAAGGAATCCGTAGAAGGGTTTACTTGGGAGAAATTTATTCGGGAATTTTACTACAAATACATCCCTCCGAGTGTAATGGTACAACGACTTCAAGAGTTCTTGAACCTTGAGCAAGAAGTGAAGAAGATGAACGACCTTATGTTAGAGTTTTAAAGATTGGGAGCCGAGAAGGAATGCCCTATAGTTAAGAGTTATATATAAGGATTTAGTGATGTTGTTCAACAAGCTTTTCAAGTTTTACCGGTGCATGAATGGTCCGAGGAGGTTAGGAGAGCTGTTCAAGTGGAGATGAATAACCAACGGTTGAAGCCTCACACTTCTTATGTGGAACAAGAATCGGGTTCGAGTTCAAGCAAGAGACTCGTGTCCCGAGAGAAACTTCAAGAATTTCAAGATACCAACGACACCAAGAAGAAGAAGAAGCTTCAATTAACAAAGATGGATTCGATGCCTCCTCCATCAGAAATAATTCGATGTTCTTGTTGCCAAGGTCCAAATCATACAATAGAAGTTTGTCGGAAGAAGTTAGATAGATGCTTCAAGTGTGGAGAATTGGGGCATATGGTGAATGGTTGTTCGAAGAACAAGAATCCAAGGTCTACGAAGAGCCATGATTCAAAGACATCAATTCAAGCCCGAGTTAAAGTAAGTGAAAGTGAAAATTTTGATGCCAAATTCGACACTATCACCATGGTGAAAGGTACACTAAGCATTCATGGCATTTCATACATGCATCTTTAATCTCGGGGATGTTAGGAATAGTGCCCTAGAAAGCCGATTGTATATCCGCTTTGTACTTTTCCTTATTGTAATCACAGACAATCTTTGAATAAAATAACGAATTAAGGCAAACACTTCTTTATATGCTCTTGTTTGGTATGCGTTTACTTTAGCTGTGCATGTATGAGAACTCCCCTAATCCTGATGACTTTAGGACTCTACCATTTAGGTGAAATGGTTCATGAAACGAGCCCTATATTACATAAGTCATGATTAGTAAAATACTCCAAGCCGATGAGTCCTACAGACAGTGGGAGTGTCAACCTGACTCCTCTAAGGCTTGCTTGTGGGATCACGCCCTTAAGAAGGACCACCTTGTTTTATGGAGGTGCAAAGTGTATAGTTGATACGTGCGTGATACATGAGGGTGCTTACTTTAATAAGTAAGTTCACTGAGGTGCCCCGTGTGAGAACATTCCTAAATGGGAAAGGAAGTTTCTATTTCAGGAAATGGAAACTTCCAGATTAGGAAATATCTCACGAGTCATTGATGTGATTAATTGATCCTTAGACTTGAGGTTCCTTCTCACTTTATGAGTTAACTCTGTAGTCTTAGGTATAAGCTTTAAAGGGTGTCGCCTTAGACAACTGATTCAAGGCTTATGCTGGGGCTGCACAAGTGATTCATGAAAGTGAATGAGAATCAAGAAAGGACCTACACTTGCATTTGCAAGGTGATCTCTTATTGTGTAAGTCATTCATATGCCATATGGAGTCCTTGGCCAAGGCAGTAGATCAAGACATCAAGAAAAGGGTTTCTTGGATTGAGATCAAATGGATATGAAATGCACTTAGCTTTAAGACCGGATTATTAGGGTTCTGATTATTCCCTTGCCCTAGATCTTGGTTGAGAGATAGTAAGTAGGAGGATTGTATCTCACATGAATCAATGACTTAAAGGTTCTGTCGAATCTGAACATTCCAATTCAGCTAGGGGTTAAACACCTGTTGCTAGACTATGGTCGTTTAATCTGTGGACTGATTAATTAATTAGTGAATTAATTAATTAGGGTCACTGCTAATTGAATTGAGAACCTAGAGGGTCACACACAACAACTTGGTTACATGAGTTGAGGCTTGAAAATGATTAAACGAGTTAATCGGACCAAGAGGGTTCCACACGTGTGAATTCACACGTGTGGCTCACGTGAGTGACACGTGTCACTGTGACACGTGTCACACACGTGTGTATATATATATGTTAAATAATTAATTAGTTAATTATTTAATAGACTTTGGTTTAATTTTGAATTAAAAGGAAAGTCTAATTTTGGAGAAAATAATCTAGTTAATTAATTACGAATTAATTAATTAGATAAAATAAGTTATTTATTTTATAATAAATAAAGTATAAAATTATCCAAAAATAGTTTGGATATTTTTAAGCTCTCTTAAAAGTTGACTAGAAATAGAATTCAAAGTCAAAGTTGGAAAATACTTGATGATCAAGTAATAGGAGAGAGAGGAACCAAATCCTAGTCCAATAAGGACTAGGTTCGGCCGTCCCTCCCCTTTCCTATATATAGGGGAGCTCATGCTCCCCTTTAGAGCTAATTGACAATTCTTGGTTCATGTGTTGAACACCTTCCTTTCTCCAAGATTATATTAAACCCTAGGTTAAGCCTAAACACTAACTAGAGAACTAGCATCCTTACTAGTTAGATTGTGATCAAGTTGGTGGACTTTCTCTAGAGACTTCAAGTTAGAAGTTTGAAGATTCAAGCTTTACCAAGGAGAGGGGATCAAGCCGCGAGAAGAGCGTTCTTGGGTGGCTTGAAACGCTTCAAGAAAGAATAAAAGAAAAGTAAGTTTTCTATCTTTACGAATTTGGTTACACGATTGCGAGTCCATGGTCCTTTTGTTGGGAAAAAATTTTTAAATTCCGCTGCTTTCTGATTCTGTTTTCCAACAGGGGAAACCCACTTGCTTGATTTATTTCTCTCCCTTAACGGTTTCTTGTTGCTTGTTGTTGTTGTGCTTGTTGCCTTCTTACGTGTGAACTCTCTTCTTTGAGAGAGTTTGGTAAGGTAGAGTGTTCGAGTGTTTGGTGAGTTGTGAGGGCCGAGGTTGCCCGGTGGACTTCTTAAAAAAGCCTTGTCAAGGTATGGAGCTACCTTAGGCGTGGGTTGGTTGTTCGAGCGCCGCGTTACGTTGGTGGTTGCTTTTGGAGGTCCATTTGGGGCTCAACGATATTCTTGGGTAATAGATTGAAGGCTAACCCTGTTTGTATCCTTCGTCGAAGTAGTTGGTTACTCCGGGACGGTGCGACAAGCTTTGTGACTTGCCCTTAGGGTAACCGAAGGGTCGACCCAAGCTTAGAGAGACGAAGATCGTAGTAAGATTTCCATGATGTTTCCTTGAAGGTTGGAATTCGTTACCACCTGATAGGGACATTGAGGTTGTCGTGGTCTTTATCCCGGAATTGGACTTTGTTTGAAGATTTCCTACCGGATGACTCTAGCGTGGGTGTTGGAGTTTGAGGCGTAGTTCAATGAGCTCTTAGAAGGTGGTTTCATCTAATTGAGCAGTTCTTTGTGGAGTGCTTTGGTCCTATCTAAGAAGAAGATGGGACATAGGATGAATACAAACTACCATGATCTACACAGGTTAACTGTGGAAGATAAATACCCCTTTTTGCTTGCTTCGAGGAGTTTTCGTTCTTGTTCAGTGTTCCATGGTCTCCGCCGAGTTGGGTTTCAACAAGGGTATTGTCTACTACGTGTTCTGCTAGAAGAACCGAGAATTGCCTCAGAGAATAAGTCTCTAGTGTTATTGGGATTCAATAGGAGATTCGTCTTTGTATAGGCAGCCATCCCGTGACATAAAAGACAAGAAAGAGGCACGGTTTGAGTGGATAAGGCTCTTGAAGAGAGTTGCCTTCAGCACTAGCTTTGCTTACCTGAGGGTACTCAAAATTACTTCGTTACAATCGAGGTACTAAGCAAAACTTTGGTTATGCGTTGCTAACAGGAGAGTTGGAGCCTGTGTCTCAAGAAGTGCTTGGTCAGGAGACTAATCCCACTCGTGGTTCGAGGACTTGAAGAACTAGTAATGATGTATTGGCATAAGAAGAGATGTTGTGGACTTTGTGTAGCAATGTCAATGTGCCATCGGTAGAAGACCGAACATCAAGCATCGGTAGGATTCTCCAACTACTTCCAAATTCTATTTGCAAGTGGGAGCAAATGGCCTAGGACTTAGAGTCAGGTTTGCTAAGGCTAAGGGGATTCACTTGAATTCGGTAAGTGCCACCGAGCTAACGGGATATGAGAAGTCTTCATTATTTCCAATTGAGGAAGTAATATCCCGAGGAGTCTACAACCCACTTGGATCAGAGTGGCGCAGTAGAAGTGTGGAGTTGAGTTTGTCCCGGTGTCGTATAAGATCTTGCTCCCGACCTGAGGACAGGTCCTTTTGAAGGAGGGGAGTTTGTAACATCCCGCTCGTTCGGCCATACAGGTACGTCCTAATGAGAGTGTTATTTGCGCATTTATATTATTTATTTATGCGATTATATGTTTAATATATTACTTATGTGATATTCTTGCATTTAATTGAAATATTTGTTAAGTAAGTGTTTAGTTTTTTTTGAGCGTTTTAGCCCCTATTTGTTTCGTTCTTGATCCGTTTGAACCCGTTTTTATTTCTAATTTTTGTGACTACGTGATATGAATAAATTACGTGTGTTACAACCTTGCTTAAGTGCTTCGTTAATTTTTTTTTTGAGTTTGTTCGTCACGGTTTTCGAACCTTTTTACGTGTTAGGGATTCGAAGGCCTAACTTGTTTTAGCGCGCCTTGGGTTCCGGAAGGCGAAACTCGAGATCGGGAATTCAGATTCAAATTCCGGAAGTGGATTCGGACTCATAACAAAGAAAGGAAGCGAAGAAATCCAACTTTGTATTTTTCTAAGCCCGTTTGATCCTCCGAATTTCACCCGAATAGAGCCTGTGTGACAGATTTGCCACCTTTGACTAAAATAGTCATATCTTTCTCATCCCTTGACCAAATTAAGTGATTCTTGGGCTCACATTCTCATGAATTACCCATATTTAACCCACTTCATCCCTCATTTTCGTTCCACACCAAGAGAGAGTAGAAAAGGGCTGAAAACCGTGACCCCAAGGAGAAGGAGGAGAATCACTATTCACTTTTGCAATTTCAAGCTTGACACCTTCGATTCGCCTCATATTCGAAAGGTAAGTCCATGAAATTGTTCTCATCCTCTTAGCTTTCTTTTAAGTGTATATTTTCTGATTTTCATGGAGTGTTATGCATGATAAGAACTAGGAAGTTAATAGTAAGGGTTAATGGAATATTTGATGAATTCTTGCTCATTCTTGTTGTATTTCTTGATTTGAAGCTAGTTATACGTTCCTAAGACCTTCCTCTTTGTAATTATAAGCATGAATTTTGTGATAATTGGCTTCATATCAAACTACCATTAATGGATTTTTCATGAACTTGAAGAACATGAACTTGTTTAAGCATCTCTTCCTTTCTCATGAGTTTAACTTCTGTTTTTGCATGTTTTAGGGAATGAATCTTTGAATCTTTGCTGTATAAACTTTGTATGATATGTTGGCTTGGGTGTGGGGTGGTTTCCTTGGAGTTTCGTGGCTGGAGCAAGGGATGGAACTTGAAAATTCCAGCCCTGCGAGGGTATTAGCTGTTTGGTGGTGTTTTGGGAGTAACAGCCGTTACTCCCAGCTGGTAGCTTTTGTACCGGGTAACGGCCATTACCTGGGTTGTGCAGGGGTGGGACTAAGGGCCAGTTTTGTCGTTTGTGCATTTTCTTTGTTTGTTTGTTCGTTTCGCTCGTTTCCGTTCCTGATCTTGATCCTAATGTGATGTATGATTGTTTATATGTATGAAATGTTGTGCTATGATTTGTTGATGCATGAATTTGGTATGTTTTATGTTTGAATAATGTGTTATGAATGTTGTATTAAGTTTATAGGTTCCTTTGACGTGAAATGTGCATTATATGACTTAATATGCTCTCTTAGGTGCGTGCATGACTTCATCCTTGTTTGTTTATCTTGCATGTAATTTTCTTGCTCTTTTTATGAAGTGTATGCATTGCTAACATGTTATATGATTCCTTATGTTTGTTGTATGAAATTTATGAACTTGTTTAACGTGAAATATGTGAGTATGATTCAATATGATCTAATATGGCTTAATGTGATTCAAGTGCTACTTTGTTGCTTTTTTTACACATCATTTGCATTTATATGCATTTTCTGAGCGCCTAATTGGTTCATATTGAGTCTAAGTATAGCTCTCGTTCTTTGTTTTGTTCTTGAGGAGGTGGTCATTTAGGTGTCTTTCGTTTCATTTCATTCGGTGTGGTCGACAAGGTGAGGTTTTCTTTCTTTTAGTTATTATGACCTACAACCCTACATGAGTTTTAAGCCCGCATGAGACTTATACATATATATATATATACGTTTTTGATACGTATTTTGTGGGAATTGACCCGTTTACTATGAAATCTTTTGAAAACGCTTTTATATATATATAAGCTATGTTTTTGTTTGTTTGTTTTCGAAAAGGGTTGGTGTGTGTTTTGCACTAGCGAGATTTGGACGTTGAAAGATAAGTCTGTGATTATGTATATGCATTTTGCACTTTGCGTTGGGCCTCGGAGAAGTGGTATGGTCACTCGGGGTCGGTCGTGGGGTCGTCGAGCTCTCCCATCAACACAACTCCACTATTGGGAGACTTAGCCCAACCTCGGGAGGTCTAGGGGAAGGCGGGTCTTCTTGATTTTTAATGCGCACTCTGTATTAGGGATTAGACCGCCTAGCCTAGGAGAGATTTTGTTTGTCTCCTGTTCGCTGTAACTTGGTACATGTGCAGAGTTCCCATTTCGTTACACGTGTCGGGCTATGGTGCGGGGATGTAGTGCTCTGCGCTCCGGGGTACTACACGAACGGTTATGTATAGGAGCAAGATCTCACATCTTTTATTTCGTTGACCCACCAAAACTCAAGTGCTCCTGTTAACTCGACTTTGTTACTTTTTACGTTGTATTTTCTTTTTCTCGTATGGCTTCGAGGAAGAGGCTCCCCACATCAACTCGAAGGCTCTCTTTCTCGATTTGTCCAAACTTTCTATCCCTTATGTAGATTTCTTAGGGGAAATTGCTACCATTTGTAGGATGTCGATAAATCGAGAGGAGGAGTCTTCTCTAGAAGAATCGAGTTCCGGTTCTAGCCCAAGTATGGATTCTTTGGAATCAGACTCGACACAATTATAAGATCCACAAACTCTCAGGCGACAATGAAATCATTGACATTATGGAGGTGTCAGCGTGCACCCCAAGCAGAGGGCACCATATCCCCCGCACTAGGGCCGACACGTGTAATGAAATGCAGACTCCGCACACGTACCAAGTAGCGAACGGGTGATAGACAAAAGCCACTCCTAAGTTAGGCGGTCTAGACCCTCAAACAGAATGCGCAAACGACAAAAACATAAGTGCGGAAGCATTAAACAGAATAAACATATTCACAGTTTCAAACCCAAACCATACTAAACTGAATTACAAACAAACTTGCTACAACGGGCTAACAAAATATCAAATACAACTTCGAATTCTTCAAATTACAAGTATTACAAAAGTACAAATGCAAACAAACTAGGTATGAGAATGCAGACTCTAACTAAGCTAGAGACTCCAAAGACCACAAGCCTCCTAGCTTAGACCAATCGATAGGAACCTACAAACTAAAAACATAAAGAGGGAGGGGTCAGTCACATTGACTGAGTGAGGGGCTACACACGCACACATATATACATATACAGAGCACATCACATATCAAAGAGGGGAGTTCATGAATCGGGGCGTGGTTTTTACATTCTAAAACATTTGCACACGTGATACTAGATATAAGGAGTAAAAGAGTTAGGCCGAAAGCCAAAACAACCAAATTTTCATTAATTGAGAATCCACTCCCGTTTCAAAAACTATTACGTAACAAACTAACATAACGAAACATACACACAAAGCAAACCTTCAAACAGAAAAGGAATATGTGCATAGGGATATTATCCATCCCGGATCTCCCTTACCCACACCACGATGATCATGCACAGGAGTAACACCCGGCGTCCCGAGTCTCCCTTACCCATAATCACCGAGCCTCAAGCAGAAACAGATTCGGAGTCTTACCAGAATCCGAGGTAAAACAAGATCCAAGACCAAGTGCATATCATATCCAGAGGCGTATCATTGGCATATCATATCCAGAGGCGTATCATATCCAACATATTCATATCCTTAGTTATAGCATAGGCATAAACATAGCATATTCATAATCATAATCATAATCATAGCTTTAGCATAATCATAATCCTAACGTATTCATAATCCTATCGGATTCTTAACATACTCATATTCATAACATAACGAACTCACATAATCTAGTGCCTAGCATATCATATTCCATGGCATAAGACATAACCACACGTATTCATAGCTAACACATGCGTACATATAAAAAAGTTCTTATATCCACATGCAAGCACAACGGTCACATTTCATTAGGGTTTATCTATAACCTAACTTCACCTTACACCCACGAACCGGGTAAAAGAGAACAAATCGACGCCTACGGAGCGACCTCGTCACTAACGGGATACTCCTATGAACAAGACAAACACCAAAGACACACTTAGACTCAAAATGAACCATATAGACGGTAACAGTCCGAAAGCCTGCCTGTTGATATTATCCGCTTTGGTACCTAAAATCGACACCCTCACGGTTTTGTTCCTCCCAATGGCTAAGATCACCATCCGGGAAAAGGCCTCAACAGTGGGAGGTTTCCACCCACTTATAAAGTGGGCTTAGTTCCCCTCCCCAACCGATGTGGGACAAACACCTTTGGCTTTTACAGTCCACCCCCCTAAGAGGGACCAGCGTCCTTGCTGGCACACCGGTCCTGGCCTCGGCTCTGATACCACCTCGAAAAATGAGTATGAATGCGAATGATGCAATGTAAGTCATAACCATTTCACACTTACGCAAAGTCGGAGCATTTAACACTTATCACATTAACGACACTTAAATCAAACACACAATATGCTAAACAAGCATATAATTCATAAAATTATATCACATCATGTCATATTTCATGCACACTCAAGATTCAAACATATTGGAAAGCAATTAGGTGCAAGGAGATGCCACACGTAGCACTTAGGGCAAAAAAGTTCACAACTCGCAAACATGCATCGAAATCAAGCCAAAACAAACATATACACATCATATCACATTGTTCATACATAAAACATACCAAAATCACACATTAACAAGTCATAGTAAAGCAATACATACATAAAAGCAAGCACATAACACCAAGGGATCAAGCTCGGGGAGGGAAACGAACAAAACAAGCAAACAAGCGAGCAAAACACACAAACGGGTAACCTGGGGGGGGGGGGGGTACTAACGGCCGTTAGTCCCCACCCCACACACCCCCACTAATGGCCGTTAGTGGGGTCAGAACCTCCAGGCTGCTGCTCATGGCCATTACCTCCAAAAGAGCTAACAGCCGTTAGCTCTCCCCTGCTTCGTCTCCTGCGCTCAAAAACTTGCAAATTAGTCTCAAAACCACCCAAAACTCACACTAAATCTAGGTAACACATAAGGGTATGTTAGGGTATCAAAAACTATTGCATTTTAAGCTAAAGTTCAAGGTAAAACCGAGCCACAACATGATACAAGTGCAAGAAATTCATACAAGGTCACACCCAAGCAAATACTTCAATGTTCAACAATGGTAAACTCATGAATCTTCAACTACCACTCAAAGTAAGTCTATAGAAGTGTTAATGATGCCTTAAAAACATATTAGATGCATCAAATCAAAAGAAAACCCAAGGATTCATGTATGATTCCTAAAAGAGCTTCAAACCCTTACTATTCTTGTTATATGCCATAGCTATATCAAATCAATCTCAAATTCAGAAATTCATAGATGAAAAGAAACAAATAAGGATGGAAGACATAAAAGTACACTTACCTCTTGAATTGGATAAAGTTTGAACAAGTTTTGAGCTAAAAAATTGGATATGATGAAAAGTGATGGGATTTTCTTCTTCTCCTTATTTGCAGCTGATTTCTCCTCTTTCTTGAGGGCTGATCGAAATGAGGGAGTAGGAGAAGGGCATAGGGGTGTGTTGGGGTCAAGTGGGTCACACTTTGAGCTAAAAAGATGGACAATTGAGTTAGATATGGTCAAAACCGTCAAATACGGTGTCTAATGTATACCGTGCTCAGTTCGACGAAGTTTCGAGGGTTCAAACAGGCTTAAAAAAATACAAAGTTAGGATCGTTAGGTCTCATTCTTTGTTACTAGTCTAACGCTTCTTCCAGAATTCGAATCCGAATTCCCTAACTTAAGTTATGGCCTTCGGAACCCAAGGTGCGCTAAATCAAGTTAGGCCCTCGAGTCCCTAACAAATAAATGGTTTAAGAACCGTACCAAACGAACTCTAAAATAAGAAACGAGCATATAAAAATGTTTATAAATCACATAATTCATGTATAGCAAGTTGTCACAAAAATAAAAGTTGAAAACGGAGTTAAACGAGTTGAAAAGGGGTATAAAACGTTCAAAATAAGAACATAACACATATATTCATTATTCAATTATCAAATAAATCTTATAATTGCATGCTTAATTAATTAAAATCACACTTAGCACACTTGTGACGTTCGTACTTGGAAGGCCAAAGAGTCGGGATGTTACAAACTACCCCCCTTAAAAGGACCTGGTCCTCCAGGTCCGACAGCTCGAGTTAGAATTGCGAGCAACTCTCTCGTATTCACCCAAGTTCGAGGTTCATGACGTCCCGATGAGGGTTAAATCGAGAAAGGTCTTCAAGCATAAGGGGTTTGATTTCTTCATATGTTGATGGAGGAACTCCTTCACGAACTATGTTCTGGCTAAGAGCAATTCGATTTGTCCCGCACGATGTGAGGGTCTAAACGAGATTTATCACCCACCGTTTGATTCATTTCAAGCTAACTCAAGAGCTCGGAGTTACATAAATGGCGTAGTCACCGGACTTCCACCACTCGCACCTTCCTACAGTTGTTGGATCACCTTGGAAACTTGGTTGAAAGCACGGCTTTCGACTTACTGTAAAGCTAGAACACTCGTACTCTCAAAGTTGTCTCTCAAGACAACGGAGCAGCAACAACCACACACGTAAGTAAAAAGGAGGAGAGAGAGCCACACGCAAGTAATGGGCATGCGCACAAAAGAGCCAAATAGACAAGAAGGTGGTTACCTCAAAATCAAACGATACATGAGATGAGATGCTATGAATATTTATAGTACCTTGCACCACGACGATGGCATTATCCTCGACCTCAACCTCGGCATTAACTTCATCATCAACCTCCATTGTATTAGCTTGAGCTTGCTCCGGGGATCAAGGAGCCATCATATTCAATGGCATTGGATTCGGGTTTGTAGGGCAAAACTTCACCTTGTGTCCCAATTCTCCACATCCGAAACAGGCTCTCAATTTCTTGTTACAAATCTTCTCCGTTTGATTCGGTCTCTTGGAATAGGAGCATCGAATAGGTACCGGTGGAGTGGGTATTGGATCTGGAATCGGAAGTCGGGGCTTCTTGATATTATTGAGGAACTCTCGGGGGTCAAAGAGTTGAGGCTCATCTTGAAGAGCGGGTCTCTTTCCCGAGCTTGAACTTGATTCGAACTCTTACCCCAGGTGGAAGGTTTGGGGTTCCAATCGTTGCTTTTGGGCCTCAACCTTAATAGCTTTCCTTGTGGCCTTAGCCCATGCATCCACCGTGATAGCTTGCAAGGCCCACTGGATATCTTCTCTTAACCCTTGTATAAAATTTCGGGCCTTCAATGTATCATCATCCGTAATGTGAGAGGCATAAGGAGTAAGCCTCTCAAACTCTAGGATATAATCCTCAACGGGCCAGTTTCCTTGTTTGAGGTCCAAAAACTCTTGCAATCTTCTCTCTCGTGAGCTTTGAGGGATGTATCTGTTATAAAACTCCCTCACAAAGCTCTCCCAATTGAATTCTTCGCCATTCCTTTCCAATCGAGCCCTTGTTCCCTTCAACCAATTTGAAGCTTGTACCTGAATATATCGGGCGGTACATATAGTCTTATCTTGTGAAGAAGCAGGGCAAATCTCCCAAATCCCTGAGATCTCAGTTAACCATTCTTCTGCTTTAATGTCATTACCCCCAAGCCATTTTGGAGGGTTATTATCCGAAATTCCTTGTAAACTGAATTGACACCTCTTTCTTGTCCTTCATCTCGAGGAATTGGTTGTTGTGGATTTTGTTGAAGATAGTCGAGGAGGGCTCGTACAATACCTTCTGCAGTTGGTGGTGGTGGCGGAGGAGCATTATTGCGATCTCTTCTTCTTGGAGGCATCCTAAAGAAGTAAAAATTCAAAGAAATATCGATGCATGGGAATTTAGTGCTTGTTCATGTGAACAATTAATACATTTAAGAGCAAATAATACAATTAAGAGCACATAAGTCACATTAAAGTGAGAGTGACTACAAACAGACCAATATTCCTAAGCCGAACGACCTAGACAGACACACACGACACGAGAACCCCGGTTTTGTAACCTGAGGCTTTGATACCACTTTTAGATGTAGCACCCCAAGCGGAGGGCACCACATCCCCCGTACTAGGGCCCGACACGTGTAACAAAATGGAGACTCCGCACACGCACCAAGCTCTAGGGAACGGGTGACAAACAAAAGCTACTCCTAAGATAGGCGGTCTAGACCCTCAAACAGAGTGCACAAACGACAAAAACATAAGTGCGGAAGCATTAAATAGAATAAATATATTCACAGTTTCAAAGCCAAACCATACTAAACCGAATTACAAACAAATTTGCCACAACGGGCTAATAAAATATCAATACAACTTCAAATTCTTCAAATTACAAATATTCCAAAAGTACAAATGCAAACAAACTAGGTATGAGAATGCAGACTCTAACTAAGCTAGAGATTCCAAAGACCACAAGCCGCCTAGCTCAGACCAACCGACAGGAACTTGCAAAACTAAAAGCATGAAAAGGGAGGGGTCTGTCACACTGACTGAGTGAGGGGCTACACACGTATATATACATACGTATACAAAGCACAACACATATCAAAGAAGGGAGTTCATGAATCGGGGCATGGTTTTTACATTCTAAAACATTTGCACGCGTGATACTAGATATAGAGAGTAAAAGAGTTAGGCCGAAGGCCGAAACAACCAAAATTTATTAATTGAGAATCCACTCCCGTTTCATAAACTATTACGTAACAAACTAACATAACGAAACATACACACAAAGCAAACCTTCAAACAGAAAGGGGAAATGTGCACAGGGATATTATCCATCCCGGATCTCCCTTACCCACACCACGATGATCATACACAGGAGTAATACCCGGCGTCCCAAGTCTCCCTAACCCATAATCACCGAGCCCCAAGCAGATACAAAGTCGGAGTCTTACCAGAATCTAAGGCAAAACAAGGTCCAAGACCAAGTGCATATCATATCCAGAGGCGTATCATAGGTATATCATATCCAGAGGCGTATCATATCCGATATATTCATATCCTTAATCATAGCATAGGCATAAACATAGCATATTCATAATCATAATCATAACTTTAGCATAATCATAACCCTAACGTATTCATAATCCTAGCATAATCATATTGAATTCTTAACATACTCATATTCCTACTCATATTCATAACATAACGAACTCACATATTCTAGTGCCTAGCATATCATATTCCATGGAATAAAACATAACCATACGTATTCATAGCTCACACATTCATACATATATAAAAGGGCTTATATCCACATGCAAACACAACGATCACATTTCATTAGGGTTTATCTATAACCTAACCTCACCTTACACCAATGAACCGGCCAAAAGAGAACAAACTGACGCCTACGGAGCGACCTCGTCACCAACGAGGTACTCCTATGAATAAGACAAACAACAAAGACACACTTAGACTCAAAATGAACCATATAGACGCTCAGCAAATGCATATGAATGCGAATGATGCAATGCAAGTCATAACCATTTCACACTTAGGCAAAGTCGGACCATTTAACACTTATCACATTAACGACACTTAAATCAAACACACAATAGGCTAAACAAGCATATAATTCATAAAATTACATCATATCACGTCATATTTCAAGCACACTCAAGCTTACAACATATAAGGAAAACAATTAGGATTATTTTAGAAGAAACCCATCGGTCAGGGTATTCGATACATCCCGAAGGAAACAAAATGTATAAGGATTTAAAGAAATTTTATTGGTGGAATGGACTAAAACGGGATATGATCGATTTCGTGAAACATTGCATGACTTGTCAAGTGGGAAAACCGGAACACCAAAAGCCATCCGGGCTACTTCAACCGTTACCGATCCCAGAGTGGAAATGGGAACAAATAGCTATAGATTTTGTCTCGGGTTTGCCAAGAGTGGAAGGAGGCCTTGATGGAATTTGGGTAATTGTGGATAGGTTGACAAAATTGGCTCATTTTCTTGCCATTAAAATGTCCGACAAAGTCAGTAAGTTAGCTAAAAAATATAATGATGAGATTTTCAGGCTTCATGGAGTGCCGGTTAGCATTATATCAGATCGGGATCCAAGATTTACTTCACGGTTTTGGCAAGAGTTACAGAGGTGTTTTGGAACAAGCCTTCAATCAGCATAGCTTTCCATCCTGAGATGGACGGACAATCCTAAAGGTTGATTAAGTATTTGGAGGATATGCTGAGAGCATGTGCATTGGACTTTCAGAGCTTGTGGAATGAGCAGTTGCCATTAATCGAGTTTGCTTATAATAATAGCTATGAAGCCTCAATAGAGATGGCACCTTATGAAGCTCTCTACGGACGAAAATGTAGGTCCCCATTGTTCTTTGACTTGGAGGAATGGAATTGGAGCAAACAAGAAGGCGTGAAAAGAGGAGAAAAGAAAGAAAAACCCTCTAAGGCCGTACAAGAGGCTATTGACAAGGTCCAAATAATTAGACAAAGGATGAAGGCCGCTCAAGATCGACAAAAGAGCTATGCTGACCTTAGGAGAAAGAATCTCGAGTTTAAGATTGGAGATAGAGTCTTTTTAAAGGCATCCCCATGAAAAGGGTTTTCAAAGATCGATCGAGGAGGAAAATTAAACCCTCGGTACTTGGGACCGTATGAGATTTTGGAGAGAATCGGGGATATAGCCTATAAATTGGATTTGCCTCCAAGTTTGACCGAAATCCACAATGTATTTCATGTCTCGCAACTTCGGAAGTATTATCGAGATGAGTCTGAGATTTTACTGGTTGAAGAAGTAGAATTAGAGCAAGATCTCACCTTCGTTCAAAAGTCGATTAAGATATTGGATCAAAAATTTTAAGAACTCCGAAATTGGCGTATTCCACTCGTCAAGGTTCTTTGGAGAAGTGATCAAACCGAAGAGGCTACGTGGGAAACGGAGGAAAAGATGAAGAAATTCCACCCCGAGTTGTTTTCGGGCGAACAGTGAATCCGAGGACGAATTCTTTTAAGGGGGAGAGATTGTAACTGTTGACTTTCAATTTTCTTTTTTTTGTATTTTTCCTTTTCTTTTGTATATAGAAGCCTGTTTGTGTTTGCTTCTTATTTGAGTTTTTACTACGCATCCCAACTAGCCGTTGGCACGTGGTTTTATTTATATCCCTTGTATAGCTTTGTACCTGATACGCGAAATTAATTCATTGAGTATTTTTCAGTCTGAAACCCTAATTTCTCTCTTGCTTCTCTGTACGTCGTCTCCTCTGTTTATCAACTTCTTCATGGTATCAGAGCAGGACGCTCCTGATTCCTGCCTTCCTACCGATTATTTCGCTTAGATCTGTGATTTTACCGATTGTTTCGCTTAGATCTGTCCTTCTACCGATTTTTTTTTTGTTGTTCTCTTCTGTTCTTCTATGGAGCCTGAGAACAAGAACAAGTCCGTTGTTCCTACTTCTTCATCCTCCCCTCAGGATGAATCTCTTACTATCTCTAACAGCGATTCTTCGCTGCTTTCAATGGTTACCGTCACTATGGACGGTAAAAACTATCTTACTTGCGGTGAACCATGAAAATCGCCCTTGAATCCATGATGAAGCTTGGATTTGTTGATGGCAGCATAGATCTGCCACCTGCTGAGGATCCGACCTACAGATCCTGGAAGCGCGTGGACAGTACTGTCAAGGCATGGATTCTGAAACCCTAAAAAAAAAAGAAAGGAAAGTGCCAATTTTTCCTTACCATTGTTGATGATTTTTCAAGATGTGTTTGGACTTACCTGATGCCTCATAAGGATCACACCTATTCTTTGCTTAAAAATTACTTCGTTTTTTGTAAAAACTCAATACAATAAAAATGATAAAACCATCAGAAGTGATAATAGAAGGGAGTTTGTAAATTCTGATTGCAAAACTGTCTTCCAGAATGAAGGTATCACACATCAAACTACTTGTGTTTACACTCCACAACAGAATGGGGTTGTGGAGATAAAACACAAACATCTCTTACAAATTGCCAGATCCCTTATGTTCTAATCTAATTTACCTCTCCATTTTTGGGGAGATGCCATTCTCACTGCAACTTATATAATTAATAGGTTGCCTAGCAGAGTCATAAATTGGGATACTCCCTACCTCAGGTTATTCAATGCTAAACCATCTTATGACAATGTTAAAACTTTTGGATGCCTCTGTTATGCTGTTGATAATGGGCCTAATAGAAATAAATTTTCACCTAGATCTTTTAGGTGTGTGATGTTGGGGTATGCTAGTGGAAAAAAAGGTTACAAACTGTATGACCTAGATTCTAAAGTTGTGTTTGTCTCTAGGGATGTTAAATTCTTTGAGGATATTTTCCCTTATAAAGATAATCAACCTGCTGTTTCCTCTGCACCCAAAATACTCACTGATGAATCTAATCCTATTATTGTTACTTCTGATGACATCTAGAATCTAGTGATTCCTGACACTGGAACTGACTCAGTGGAGGTTTTATCTCCTAGTAAGCTGGATGCTAATCAGATTGTTGAAACTGGTAATGATCATGTTAATGAAACTAATAACTCTAATGTTACCAACTTTAGAGAGAGTCATAGGGTTAGAATAGCACTTGTGCGGATGAATGACTATGTCTGCAATGTCAATTTTTTCTGTACCTTATGATTCCTCTGGTCATGGTCAGTTATGTTTGGGTGAAGGTGTCCCCTATGCCAATTCTTATCTTCCTTTTATGGCTAAAGTTGCTCCCATTCCAGAGCTATCACCTATACTCAGGCTGTCAAGTCTCCTGAGTGGGTTAAGGCTATGGATAGGGAGCTTCAAGCTCTTGAAGAAAATCAAACTTGGCAACTAACTGATTTGCCCCCTGGCAAGAAAGTAATTGGTTCTAAATGGGTTTTTAAAACTAAATTTAACTCTGATGGGTCTGTAGAAAGATATAAAGCTACGCTGGTAGCTAAAGGGTTTAAACAGACTTTTGGCATTGACTATTTTGATAGCTTTTCGCCTGTTGCTAAATTAGTTACTGTGAGAGTTTTCCTGGCCATTGTGACTATTAAATGTTGGGGCTTATACCAACTTGATATTAACAATGCATTCTTGCATGGTACACTTGTTGAGGATGTGTATTTGTCCCCTCCTGAGGGGTATACCAAGGCTGGTCCAGGCCAAGTGTGTAAGCTAAAGAAATCTTTATATGGTCTTAAACAGGCTTCTAGACAGTGGAACCTTGAGTTCACAAATAAGTTGTTGACCTATGGGTTTGCACAGTCTCATCATGATCATTGTCTATTTACTCTATCCAGAGATTCTTGTTTCATCATGTTGATTGTTTATGTTGATGATGTCTTGATTTCTGGATCTGATGATGCTGTAATTTTAGATGTTAAAGGGTTCTTGCATAATGAGTTCAGTATTAAGGATCTAGGCTCGGCCAAATACTTCTTGGGTCTTGAGATCTTGTGGTGTTCTAATGGGATGATGATAACCCAAAAGAAATACATTTCAGACTTACTCTCTGATGCTGGATTTGACAAAGTTAAATCTGTTTCTACTCCTTTTCCTGGGGGTCATAAATTCTCCCATGATTCTGGCAATCCCTACTCTGATCCAGCCCAATACAGGCACTTGATTGGCCGGTTGTTGTATTTAAACCTTACCCGACCTGATTTGAACTTTGCTGTACAACAACTAAGCCAGTTTGTTTCCCATCCTATGCAGGAACATTGGGATGTAGCCTTACACGTACTACGCTATCTTGCTAGCACTAAAACAGCAGGACTTTTCTTCCCAGTCTGCAGCACTTTTAAGCTTATGGCTTAAAGTGACGTGGATTGGGCCACTCGTGCTCTTACTAGGCGTTCACTAACAGGGTTTTGCATCTTGTTAGTGAGTTCGTTGGTTTCCTGGAAGTCCAAGAAGCAGGCTACTGTTAGCAAATCCTCGTGTGAGGCGGAGTATCGCAGTTTAGGAGCTACAGTGGCCGAGTTACAATGGTTAAGCTATCTTCTTAAGGATCTTCAAGTTCCAGTTTCACTTCCGATTACTCTTTGGTGCGATAACCAGGTGGCCATACATATTACTGAAAATCCAGTGTTCCATGAGCACACCAAGCATCTCGAGATCGATTGCCATATCGTTCGTAACCAGTTCAAACATGGCTTTGTTACTCTCAGTCATGTGCATACCTCGCAACAGTTAGCAGATATTTTTACAAAGTTATTGGGAGGTCCATTATTTCGACGTATTTTGTGCAAGTTGGGCTTTCTTTTCAATGAAGCTCCAACTTGAGGGCGGCTGTTGACTTTCCTTTTTCTTTTTTTTTTTGTATTTTTCCTTTTCTTTTGTATATAGAAGCGTGTTTGTGTTTGCTTCTTATTTGCGTTTTTACTACGCGTCCCAACTAGCCGTTGGCACGTGGTTTTATTTATATCCCTTGTATAGCTTTGTACCAGATACATGAAATTAATTCATTTAGTATTTTTCAGTCTGAAACCCTAAATTCTCTGTTGCTTCTCTGTGCGCCATCTCCTCCGTTTATCAACTTCTTCAGTAACGCCTTGACTTTTCAGTCGTACAGGTATGACTTTTCAGTAGTATTTAGTATTAATTGCACGCTTAAATCCATTTAATTATACATTTATATATATTTTTTATTTTACTTTTAATTGTTAATTCTTTAATTATATGAATTTGTTTGAAATGAATATTATGGATTCTTGAACATTATGATTTTTACATGATTTGAACGCATGCCATTTCTAGTCGATTTGATTTTCGATTCTTGTGCAAATATAGTATGATGTTGAATTATGTTATGAACATGTCTATATGCTCGTTTTACGTTTTCGGATTCTTTGGCTTGAGTTTTGAATTTAATTTGAGTCTTGGAACCAAATCGGGGGCTAACGAGTAATTAGCGCACCCTTGGTTCCGAGTGTGATATCTTGCGGTCGGGAACTCGGAATTGAGTTTCGTCAACTCCGTTGGACTTGTATCAATGGGACAAGCCTTGGATTTTTCTAAAATCATTTGGACATTCAAATTTCACCCGGAATTTGTCATCTAGCCCAAAATGACCACCCTTCACTTATTTAACCATATCTTGAACTATAGTTAACCAAATTAGGTGAAACTTGAGCCCACTTGACCCCAACTTAAACCCTAATCAGCCCATGTCTCTCCCATCACATTTTACACTCCAATACTTAGCCAAAATTTATGCAAACCGAGACCCTTTGGAAGAGAAAAACTAATACTATTCACTTTCACCTTCAAGAGCTCAATTCTCCTCCATTTCACCCCATATTTGAAAGGTAAGCTAACGATGTAATTCTCCATCCTATTCTGTTTCTTTGGACACTTTAATCTCTGAATTTCATGGATATATGAGCATGTTTTGATGAAATATGTGAATAGTAAGGGTTTAGGCAAAATTTGGAAATCATGGATAAATTCTTGTGTTTCCTTTGAGTTTGATGCATCATAAATGATCCCTAAGTATCCATTATTGCTTATATGAACTGATTTTGTAGGTAGTTGAGGATTTAGTTGGTTGCCATTAATGAACTTTGCAAGAAAATGGATGATTTTGAACTTCTTCCTTCCTTGATCATGTATATGCTTGTTGCTGCGGTTTGATGCTTGTTTTGAGGTGTTTTTGATGTGTATTTTTTGCCTAAACTTACCTTGATTCGTTGGCTTTGTGTTAGTTGAAGATTCATGAGCTTTCTCCCTTGTTTTGCTGCTGTATTTAGGTAGGTCGTTGCCGCGATCACGCCAAGAGTAATCTTGGTCGCGCCCGTGACGTTCTTTAATTTTCTGTCACGAAACATGAGGTCGCGCCTGCGACCTCTCCATGAACAAATTGAGTCGCGACCTCTATGAATAGTGTAGCGGCCGCTACCATTTCATGAAGGAAATGGGTCATGGCCGCGACCCTGTCAGCATGCATGCATGATTTTGAAATTTGAACTCGTTTTAGAAGGTTTTCTTGGCTCGTTTCTGGTTCATACACTTCATTAACATGTCATGTAATGTGTTATTTTGTGTGTTCTGAATTTTCATGATTTTTGGTTGAACGGGGAGATGTTCATGCATGGTTCCATGCCTTCAATATGAACCCTAAATGATAACTTTTGCTCTCTTATATGAATCACATAACTTGTTTACATGTTGAAGTATGTGTTATGATCATTATTTGGAAATTATGGATCGTTTTGATATGATTTATGATAGATATGAACTTGAATGGATATGAACGCTTCACATGATGAATGAAATGTTAGTATATGTGCCTTTAAGGCATTAATCGTGCACATGAACATCTCCATGACATAATATCACCTCTTATGCATATCATATCATATTTATTTCATTGTCGAGAGTCTTTTATGGTCATTTTGAGTCTCATGCCTTTTCTTTGGCACAGATTTGGGTACGGTCGGAGATGAATGCGAGCCTTGAGTTACTTATGCTTCTCTTTTGATTTTAAAAAGGTGAGTTTCTTTTCTAATAGCTATGACAACCTAATATACCCTTAGGTGAAAGGTTTTGAGCCAAATTAGTATATTTATATATCGAGTCCTTTCTTGAGTAAATGATTTGAAATGGAAGCCTTTCTTTTATGAATTCCTACCTTATGTTTTGGCGAGAAGCATGATATGAAAACACGGGCCCAGGGACTTAGTATATGTGGCTATTAGGGGAGGCAAGGGCCGACGGTGATCCCATATACTAGTTTCAACCAAATTTATGGCGAAACCGACCTCGTTAGGAGTTTTGACGAGGAAGGGGAAGCAGTTTTTGAGGATTCATGTACCTCACTAGCCACAATAATATTTATAGGTGGCCGGGCCTTGCAAACCCGTCCACCACCCGGAGGGAAAAGGTGTATATGTATGATTATGATTATGATATGTATGAGCAAGAAAGACTTATGTGTGATAATGAATAATTAATGTTATGATTACACGAGGTGTTGGTTGGAGTTTATGCACGCCCACTTACCGGGCCATGAAACCCTATGATTAGTTATGAATGATTATGATAGTCATAATTCCGTTGATGTCTTCTTTGTTTTACCCACTTGGGAAATTCTTGCAAAAACTTCAAACGGGATTAGGGCTTGCATGAATGTGTTTAAATTCCGCGATATTATATATCTTATACCTCATTTTATACCCACCAGTGTCCTTTAGACTGAACCCGGTTTGTCTTCAGTTATTTTGTGCAGGTAATAAGAGGAGCTAGGTGGGAATTCAAGTCATGTACCTGAGTCTTGTATTCATGTCTAGCTCTTTTCTTTTGGGGTTTGCATACACTCATTACATTTTGTATTATGATCATGTATATGGAGCGTTTATGCTTTTGGTAGGCCATGCGGGCTATGGATTACATAAATGGTCTTTGTATATCTATTTTGGAGCTCAATAGCTCATTGTATATAATATATATTAGTTTTGATCCCGTATTTTCATACTACTCTGATTTTAGTTATGTTTGGTTATTGAATGGTTTAAGGTTAGATCCTGCCTAGTATAGCTTGTGTGTGAGTCCCCGTTCGCCGCGATTTGGCACGTGTATGGACTTCCATTTCATATACGGGTCGGGTCTCGGTGCGGGGGATGTGGTACCTTGCGCTCGGGTGCTACATCTCAAGCTAAAATTCAAGGTAAAACCGAGCCACAACATGATACAAGTGCAAGAAATTCATACAAGTTCATACACATGCAAATACTTCAATGTTCAACAATGGTAAACTCATGAATTTTCAACTACCACTCAAAGTAAGTCCATAGAAGTGTTAAATGATGTCTTAGAAACATATTAGATGCATCAAATCAAAAGTAAACCCAAGGATTCATGCATGATTCCTAAAAGAGTTTCAAACCCTTACTATTCATATCATATGCCATATCTATATAGAATCAAGCTCAAATTCAGCAATTCATGGATGAAAAGAAACACATATGGATGGAAGACATAAAAGTACTCTTACCTATTGAATTGGATGAAGTTTGAACAAGTTTTGAGCTCAAAAATTGGAGATGATAAATAGTGACGGGATTTTCTTCTTCTCCTTGTTTGCAGCAGATTTCTCCTCTTTCTTGGGGGCTGATCAAAATGATGGAGTAGGATAAGGATAGAAGGGTGTGTTAGGTTCAAGTGGGTCCCACTTTGAGCCAAAAAGCTGGAGAATTGAGTTAGATATGGTAAAAAAATCAAATACGGTGTCTACGGTATACGGTGCTCGGTTCGACAAAGTTTTGAGGGTCCAAACGGACTTTAAGAAAATAAAAAGTTAGGTTCCTTAGCTCCCATTCTTTGTTACGAGTCCAACGCTTCTTCCAGAATTTAAATCCGAATTCCCTAGCTCTAGTTATGGCCTCCGGAACCCAAGGTGCGCTAAATCAAGTTAGGCCCAAAGTCCCTAACAAATAAACGGTTTAAGAACCGTATCAAACGAACTCTAAAATAAGAAACGAGCATATAAAAAAGTTTATAAATCACATAATTCATGTATAGCAAGTTGTCACAAAAATTGGAATTGAAAACGGAGTAAAACGAGTTGAAAAGGGGTATAAAGCGTTCAAAATAAGGACATAAGGCATATATTCATTATTAAATTATAAAATAAATCATATAATTACATGCTTAATTAATTAAAAGCACACTTAGCACACTCATGACGTTCATACCTGGAAGCCCGAAGAGTCGGGATGTTACATTCAGAACCCACCCCTACAATTGAATTGGAAGAGGTTGTCGTGGCTTGAAGAGGGGAAGAGGGACCATCGACGTTTGGTCGGAGGAGGTGGAAGGAGAGGAGGATGATACTGAGCTGGAAGGGCTTCTTATCAAGGATCCCCTGGCTATTCCTTCCACAATCTCTTGGGGGAAGGTGAGAGGAATCAAAGATATGCTTTTCGGGGGAATCCCTGAATTTAGAGGATATAAGGTGATATACCCGAGTCCGGGTGACAAACCCTCTAGAGAATTGCATAGCCCTTAACTTTCTGGTGGTCAAGAACTGTTTTCGAGTGTCCATCCAAAAGAGGTGCTTGATTTTTTGAATGCTTTAAAGATAAGACCCTTGCAGTTGATGCTAAATTCTTAAACCATGATGAATGGTTTGAGGGCTCTATTTGTGACGCCCTGATTTTTTGGCCGTACAGGTATGACGTCATGAGAGCTACTGCGTGCGCCCCGATTGTATGTTTATTATAATGTTTATATGAAATCCTTGAATTATATGAATTAATATTTGAATTATACTTTGAATATGTACTTGGAATATTGAACATATTTGCCCTTTTGAATCCGTTTTCGATCAGTTCGACACCGAACTTGATTCTTATTTTTGTGAATATGTGATATATATGAATTATATGTGTTATGAATTTGTTTACATGTTCTTTTTACATTTTCGAACTCTTTTGATGAGGTCTTGGACCATTTTCTTGATTTAGGGACTTAGGGGCCTAATGAGAATTTAGAGCACCTTGGGTTCCAGAAGGCATAACTCGAGCTCGGGAATTCGGATTCGAATTTCGTCACCACCGTTGAACTCGTTTTGACAATTCATCTAATAGAATAAGCCTCACATTTTTCTAAGCCCGTTAGACCTTCGAAATTTGCCCGAACCGAGCCTCACGCACAGGACCTCCGAAATTTACCCCTATCTGACTCGTTATAACTCCGTTTGACCCGTTTCTTGGACCCACATCACCCTAACTCACCCCTATACCTTCCCAACCTCAACCATTTTGGACCACCTCAGCACAAGAACCGAGAGAGAGCTGGAAAGGGAAGAAGAAAGGAAGAAGAGAAGAGAACCCTCACTCCCTTGGCACTTTTGAGCTCGTTTCTTCTTCGATCTTTGCCATTTGTTCGAGGTATGCATATTTTTGGATTCTAAAAAACATGATGCATATTTATATCCATGAATCTTTGATTTTCATCCAAGTTTAAGCATGCTTTAGACAAGGTGATGAATAGTTAGGTTTGAATCAAATTTTGAATCCATGCTCTCTACTTGACTTCCATGACGTTTGATGCTTGTTTTATGTTCTTGTGAGCTTCCATGATTTGATTTTGAGCCTTAATTTTGTGCTCAATACATGTATATAGAACCATCATTGAAGCTCTCATGAATGTGAATAGTTATGGTTTGAATTTGTAAGAACATGAACACATTTCTTGCTTCCTTGTTGTTGCGTGAATCTGAGCTGGAATGGTGGGATTTTAGCTCAAATTTTTTGAGTTTTATTGCATGGATTTGTTGCCTAGATGTTGTCCTTTGTTGCCTTTTTTTTTTCCATATCTTTTCCTGTAACACCCCAATTCTTCGGCCGTGCAGGTATGTCTTAACGAGAGTGTTACTTGCGCATTTAATTTATTTAATTATGCTTTTATATATTTATTAAATTGTTTATGTGCTTATTTGAATTTATATGAACTTTGATATGAACTTTGATACGTTTATATGAACTTTGATACGTTTATGCTTGTTGTTGTTGAAACTTGACCCGTATATGCCTGTATTTGAATCCGATTTTTGTGATAACTTGCTATACATGAAATACGTGTATTATGAACTCGTTTATATGCTCATTTCTTATTTTTGAGTTCTTTTGTTACAGTTCTTAAACCGTTTGTGTGACACCCCATTTCTTCGGCAAACCAGGTATGACTTCACGAGAGGGTTTTTCCGATGTGTTAATTCTCGTTTGATTTAAATTATATATTTATTCAATTGTTTAAGCGATTTATATGCTTTAATCGTTTAAGTTTTCGTTTTAACTCCCGTATTTAATTTCTACTACTTGATTTTAATTCCCGAACTTCGTGAATATGTGTTATATGTGAGTTATATGATTTATGAACTCGTTTACGTGTTTATTTTATTCGTATATACTTGTTTGATTTGGTCGGAGACCATTTCTTTATTTTTGGGATTCGAAGGTCTAATGTGTTTAGCACGCCTTGGATTCCGGACGACATATCTTGAGCTCGGGAGTTCGGATTCAAATTTTGGAAGTGGCATCAGACTCGTAACAAGATTTGCAAGCTAAGAAACCTAGCCTCATATTTTTCTAAGCCCGTTTGATACTCCAAAATTTGTCCGGAAAATTGACTCGCGCTCATTTGACCCCTTTTCACTAAATTGCACATAAGTCCCTCATTTTTCCACCTTTTTACATGAAACCTGGGCCACAAGTCACCAACTCAGTCCTTTATCACATTTTGCTTCATTTATCTTGATCTAACACCAAAAGAAGGAGAAAAATCTGGGTTTTTGGAGCAGCAGCAGTTCCATTTTGCCACCCTCAACCCTTGGAGAAATTAGAAATCTTTTCTTCACTTTCTTCCATCATCTTCAAGAGGTAAGTACATATTTGATATCTGCATACTTATGTGATCATTTTCATCCAAGAAATTCAGATTTTGAACCATGTTTAATTGAGTTTTGATCCAAGACATGAATAGTTAGGTTTAAGCTCAAATTTGAATTACATGACTTCCTTGGTGTTTTTTCTTGATTTAGTGCTATAAACTTGATCACTTATGCCTCATTTATTGTTGTTTATACCTGATCTTGTTGACAGCTGAAGCATGAAGGAGTTGCCATTAATGTCTTGAGTTTTTGGATGAGTTCATGCATGAATTTGATACCTATTTCTTTGCCTGAGCTGCTGTTCGTTTTCAGCCCATACTTGTTGGAGTTTTTGACCTGTTTTGCTGCCTATTTTCATACCTTATCATGCCTATATGGATTGGAATCGGGTTATATATGTTTTCAGGGCTGAACATGGGTGGAAACCTCTTCTCTCGCGGCTGAACTTGTCTCCCCAGGCAGGGATATTTTTGTCTTGAAAAGTACCCGACCGAGGACCTTCTATGCAGAAACTTTCTGCATGAAAGTCCCCAGGAGGGGACATTTTGAGAACAAAATCTCTCCGGGAGGGGAGATGGTGTTTGCCTAATGTTTGCTTCATTCTTTTTATTTCATGTTGTATGCATTAAATGCATGATCTTAATTAATATTGTATTTGCATGCATGCTACGTTAAGTATTTCCATGCATTTGTTTCTAAATTGTTATGCAATATGGTGCAAGTACGTGTATATATATATCTATGTAATATATTATGCAAGTGTGTGTGTCTATATATGTAAAATATGTTATATATATATATATATATATATATATATATATATATTATGTGTTATATATTTAAGTAATATGAATTTAAGTCTTATAATTTGAAGAATTAAAATAGTATGATCTTATGACCTTCTTGAGAAATTATTTCATGAAACGTGACCTTTACTTGTGAAATTATATCCTATGAGCTATGGATTCAAATTATGAAGTGATATGATACGTTTTATACGAATTTGAATTTATATGACTTAAGTGCATTTCATTTGCATCCATTGCATTCATGAGCATTGTCGGGTGTCTAATTGATTCATAATTGAGTCTAAGTCTCGGGTCTTGTCTTCTTTTGTTTCAGAGCCTCTTCCGGACGTTCAAGAACCCGAGGTTTAGGTGCTTGTTCGCCCGTTTTGCCTTCCTAATTCTCTACTTTTGCTTCAAGGTGAGGTTTAGGACCTTTCTTTTAGATAAGCGACCTATGGCCTAAATGTGATGATTTTCTCACCCGCATGCGATTATACAATATACTTACATATTAGATTCGTGCCTTATAATACGTTTATGACCTTATCTTATGATTAAACGTTTTGAACTATAAGTATGAGCGTATATAAGCTTCAAAATGTTTTGCAACGAGGCTATGCTCCAAACCGTGTGTTGTCACGCAAGCTAGGATTTACCTCAACATCTTATCATTAAGGAAGACACAGAGAGGTATGCGAATAGCATATGTTGAGTTGCAAGGTAAGGTATGTTCGATAAGGTAGGTAAGTTACGTTAAATTCTGTAGCGAGTTAGTACGTTAATAAGTTATTTGGTTATTGTTGGGCCCCGGAGACTTGGGTAAGAGAGACCCGGGATGACCATGGGGTCGCCTGTTATGACCCCTGTGCACGCTCTCATTTGAGATATTCACGTGCGACTCTTGGAGGTTGGGAAGGCGTGGTATCTTGAGCCCTCAGTGGAAAACCGGGGAAGGCATATCGTGGGTTAGCTACCCCGTATGTTGGTAATGTAGGTGGAGAGGGTTTGACTCCCGAAACACCGTTGTTGTTAGGGATGGATTTGTTTATGTATTTTTGTTTCTTGGTTTTATTCATTTGTAGAGGAGTAAGGGTTAAGTGCTCGTACTCGCCGAGCTTTTTGTTTGATTCGTTGATTATGAAATGGGGCAGAAGCTTTTTTTAAACTCTAGTATGTTTTGTTTTGATTATGAAATGTATAAGTCTGTTTCGAAAATGGTTTGGTGTGCAAAACCCTTTCCCAGTTCATAATCTTTTGTTTAATAAGTGCTCTGCTTTATATCTGTGTGGGTGTGCGTTAGCCCCCTCACTCAGTCAAGTTGTGACTGACCCCTCCCTTTTCCCTCCTTTAGTTGCAGGTTGGCTCGAGCTAAGCGGGGAAGTACGTGGTCGTGTTGATCTAGCTAGTGTAGGTCGAGTCAGTATTTCATACTTGCATATTTGAATACTTATGACTAGAATATGTATTGGTTTGTATTTTGATAAAGTTTGAACACTTGATGTAAATATTAAAAACTTTTGGGTCATATGACAATTGCATATGTCTTTTGCTATGCCCGTGGATTTTATTCATTGCTTCCACATTTTTGTATATCTGTTTTGCCCACTCTGTTAGTGTTTAGCCCCACTTAGCCTAGTGTGTGTGCATAGTTTCCCGTTCGCTTAGCCTTGGATTCATGTATGGATATCCATTTCATATGTGGGTTCGGGTCTAGGTGCGGGGGATATGGTGGCTCGTCGCTCCAGGAGCTACAGTTTGTTTGTTAAGGGACTCGAGGGCTTACACGTTTTAGCGAACCTTGGGTTCCAGAAGGCGTAACTTGAGCTCGAGAATTCGGATTCAAATTCTGGAAGTAGAGCTAGACTCGTAAATAAAATTGGGAGCTATAGAACCTAGCCTTGTATTTTTCTAAGCCCGTTTGGACCTCCAAAATTTGCCCAAACCGAGCCTCACACGCAGATTCGCCACCCTTCACAATTCTGCCCGTATTTGACTCATTTTAACTCCTTTTGACCCGATTCTTGAACCTATATCACCCGAACACAGACCTACCCTCTCACTTGACCATTTCAGCCCTAAACCCTAAGAGAACCGAGAGAGAAGGGAGAAAGGAAGAAGAAGGGGAAAATCTCGATACTATTCACCCACATCCATTTCCAAGCTTGTTCCGCCTCCGTTTCTTCTACAATCAAAGAGGTAAGCAAGTATTCTGTTAGGAATAGTGCCTTAAAGTCAATTGTATATCCGCTTTAGTACTTTCCTTTTTTGTAAATCACAGACAATCTTTGAATAAACGAACTTTGGCAACACTTCTTTATATGCTCTTGTTTGATTGTATGTTTACTTAACTGCGCATGTATAAGAACTCCCCTAATCAATATGACTTGTAGGACTCAACTATTTAGGTTAATTGGTTCATGGAATGAGCCCTATATTGCATAAGTCATGATTAGAAATCACTCCAAGCTGATGAGTCCTAAAGACAGTGGGAGTGTCGACTTGACTCGTTTGAGGCTTGCTCGTGTGATCACACCCTTAAGAACGACCACCTTGTTTCATGGGGTGCAAAGTGTATTATTGATACGTGCGTGATACATGGGGGTGGTTACTTATTCTAAGTGAGTACACTAAGGTGTCCCATGTGAGAAGATTCCTAAATGGGAAAGGAGGTTTCTATTTCTGGAAATAGAAACTTCCAGATTAGGAAATATGTCATGAGTCATTGATGTGATTAAGTGATCCTTAGACTTGAGATTCCATTGATACTTTATGAGCTAACTTTGTAGTCTTAGGTATGAGCTTTAAAGGGTGTCGTCTTAGACAATTAACCCAAAGCTTATGCTTGGGCTGTACAAGTGGCACATGAAAGTATATGAGAATCGATAGAGGACCTACACTTGTATTAGAAAGTTAATCTCTTAATGTGTAAGTCATTCATATGCTATCAAGGAGTCATTGGCCAAGGTAGTGGATCAAGATATCAAGAAATGAGTTTCTTTGATTGAGATCAAATGGATATGAAATGCACTTAACATTAAGATCGAGATTATTAGGGTTCTAGTTATTCCCTTACCCTAGATCTTGATTGAGAGATGGGACGAAGGGGGATTTTATCTGACATATGTCAATGACTTCAAGGTTCTTTCGAATTGAGATATTCTTATTCAGCTAGGGGTCATACACCTGTTGCGAGACTGTGGTCGTGTGATCTGTGGACTGATTAATTAATTAGAAATTAATTAAACCGGGTCACTGCTAATTGAATGAAGAACCTAGAGGGTCACACATAATAACCCCGGTCACGTGGGTTAAGGCTTGGATCAATTAAACGAGTTGATCGAACTAATAGGTGCTTGGTGGGGTCCACACGTGTGAAGCACGTGTGGCACACGTGTCCCTAGTAACCCGTGTCATTAAATAATTAATTTGATTAATTATTTAATGGACTTTGATTTAATTACGAATTAATATTAAAGTTCTAATTTGGAGAAGTAAAGTCTAAAATAATTAATTGTGAATTAATTAATTAGCTTCAAGTTATTTATTATAAAATAAATAAAGTAGAATAAAATATCAAAATTAGTTAGATATTATGCCTTGCTTGACAAGTTGGTCAAAAGGAGACTTTTGGTCAAAGTAAGAGTCTTTCTCTCCAAGCAAGAAATAATAGCTAGTGGGTTAGCAAATCCTATCCCTAAAAAGGATTATGGGTTCGAACCCCATGGTCAAAGTAAGAGTCTTTCTGTCCAAGCAAGAAATAATAGCTAGTGGGTTAGCAAATCCTATCCCTATCCCTAAAAGGATTAGGGGCTCGAACCCCATGGCTATAAATATAAGGGGTTCGAACCCCTTGATGGATGATACAAAAATTCTCCTTCTCCAAATATTATACACTAAACCCTAGAGGCTAAACACCAAATATAGAACTTGCATCCTCCCTATTCGGATCGTGATCGAGGTTGGTGGACTAATTCTCTAGAGGGCTACTATCGTGAAGTCTTGAAAGATTCGAAGGAGCTTTTTGGGTCAAGCCGCGTGAAGAGCATTCTTGGGCGGCTAGAACGTGTCAAGAAAGCTTCTATCTAAGTGAGTTTCTTGATCTCTACGAATTTGGAAATAGGAATTGAAAGAATTGATTCTAACTTATTGGGAAAAATTTTAAATTTCCTCTGCGTTTCTGTTTCATTTTCCCAACAAGTGGTATCAGAGCCACCTTGCAAGGCCTATTTCTGATTCGTCTCAATTATTTTGAATTTGGTAGAAATTCATAGGTTTATATGTGATTGAGTATTCATGAGTTCTTTTAGAAAATCTGAAAAAATTGAATCTGTATTTTTCTTGAAAGTTTCTGAAAATTGTTTTCTGAAAATTTTGTTTTTGAAACTGTTAAATCATAATTTTAATTCTTGGATTGAATTAGGTTTTGAGAAACCTGAGATACGAAACATGAAATCGCATTACGAACGAACGAGGCAAGGCTCGTGCGTAATAAGGCGTAGGACGCGAGGCCTCGCCATCGCCCGCCATCATCGCTCAGCAGCTCCAGCAAACGGGCGGGAGCCGCCCCTCCCCGCGCCAACATTGTGCACGATGCACCCGTACGCATGCGGCAATTGCGGCGCGTGCTGCTGCGCGGCGTTTCATCGCATAGTCGGGGCGTTCCGGGCTCGTGTTTTGCTTTTTTTTTATTTTTCGTGTTTCCATCCACAACATCCTGATTTAATTTTACCCTTTTAAAATCTATTTTATTAAATTAAAATTGTTTTAAATATTTTGTTAAATTGGGATTTTGAGAAATTAAAACGATTTAATTTTGGAAAAATTGCTATCTTTATTTTTGAAATATTGAAAAGGAATAAAATTATTAATTTTCAGAAATTAATTGGAATTTTATTGGTTTATTATTTTTTGGTTTTATAGAAAAGGCTCATGAACAAGAATTACATCTAAATCGTGTTTTAAGTCAATAGGGCTAAAAGCGAGAATTTTAATTTATTGGTAAATTTAAATTCTTGCTATTTATGCATATTAAGTGATCGTTGGTTTTGTCTTATGAATGGTTTTACTTTATGCACAAGGATGGTTTAAATCGGGGTTGGAGCCCCATAGTTGGGTTTTTTCAATTGGGGTCGGTGCCCCACTTATGTGCATACTGTTATGTGTTTATTATATGGCTTTCCATATTACTGTTTTTGAGGCCGGGGTATGCCCCGTGTAATTGTCTAAGGCCAATATGAAGATTAAGCCTTATTACTTTATGTCTTTTTCCTTTTATTGTAATTTGAGAGTAGAGATAGGTGGTGAGGACTTTTTCTTCCATTTTGGAGACAATGCACCCATGGAGTAAGATGGATCCACACAAAAAGTAACAAGCTGGAGGCCATAAGTGAAGACCTCTCAAAGTGTTAGAGATGATTGCTATTATTGTAATAGATAGGGCATCATTTTTGTTTCCAATTCCCTTATGTGATTTAAACTGTTTTATGTGGCATGTATGTTAGAACTTGTGATTGTGGAGTGGCTCCCACAATCACGCGTATGATAGGTAGAACCCATGATCATCACATGTTAGTTTCATGGTATGACATGTTATCTGCTATGTGCTTATGTGAAGTGCATTTAAGTTGTACTTATATTAATCAAGACTAATTAAATTGGATAACATATATGTTGGTGAGGTCGGACACCTCTCCGGTTGCATCGAAAATTCCCTTAAAATATTAAGCTATTTTTGAAAATAGGTGTTTAATTCGAGGTGGAAACTTCGAATTAAATTCCTACCATTCCATCAATAGGATTTAAGTTTAATAGGGGAAGCTAGTTGTTGTCCATGAGTCGTAGAGTGGCTAAGTGAAACCTATTAGTTCTTAGTTTCCTAATTGATCATTTTAAATGATTAATATTTCGTGATCGCTTTTAGGAAGGGTGATGTCCGCGAGTCGTGGGTCGTTCGACCTAAGTTTTGATCATGATCTTATGATTGATGGGTCTAGCTTAACGCCTAAGTAAATATGGATGTCGCACGAGTCGTGGGTCCATATTGAAATATAGGTGATGCAAAAACATTACTAAGAATTCCATCGAGTTGGAATTGGTAAGTCATATTTACTTAGGTCGTTAAGAATGTCTGCGAGTCGTGGGTTCGAGATAAAGTGCTTAGGATCTTAGTACCAATTGGGATAACAAGTATCCTCTAAGATCTTTGGGAATTATAGATCTTCTAAAACCAGTGGGAGCTATATAGATTAAAGACCTAATCTCATGTATATCGTTATTATTCAGCATGCTCACTTAGTTCTCTATTTTTCCATTTAGATCGTAGATTCTGTGATTCTCTACGTGTTTTGAAATAGCAACAAAAAACGCTCTAGTATCTATCCTCGAGTCAAACAAGTTGACTGGTCCCAACTATTCTGATTGGCTTAGGAATCTAAAAATCGTTCTAGATTCCGAAAAGAGAACTTATGTTCTCTACGAGGCGGGCTGAGCGGGATGCGATCCAGAAGTGGAAGCATGATAATCTCCAAACCCGTTGTCTCATGCTTGCTAACATGTCTCCAGACATGAAAAGACAACATGAGTCCATGGAATTCGCATGGGAGATTTACAACCACTTAGAGCAACTTTACCGCCCTCATGAGAGTGTTACAAGGTATAACACCTCAAAAGAATTGTTTCATTTGAGAATGAGAGAAGGTACTAGTGTCCATGAATATAGACTCAAGTTTCTCGCCCTTACTGAGAAACTTGCTTCCATGGACATGCCACTGAGAGATGAGCTTTCAGTGGATTTGTTGCTAGCCTCGCTCCCACCATCATTCAACCCTTTTGTCCTTAACTTCAATATGAATCATGCAAATGCTAGTGTAGCTGAGCTAATTAGTCAACTTTTGACTGCCAAAAGAACGATCAAGAAGGACAATAAGGTTATGATGGTCATTGCTCCATCTTCTTCTAAGACTTCCAAAGGCAAGGGCAAGAAAGCCCAAAAGAAGAAGAAGTCCCTTAGGCCCAATGGAGGCATCACGAAAGGAAAAGCCCAAAAGAAGAAACATGATCAGAAAGAGGACGTTTGCTGCCATTATGGCAAACCGGGGAATTGAAGGAGAAACTACCAGGAGTACAAGGCTACTCTAAAGAAAGGTATGTTTCTAGTTGAAGTAAATCTTTCTATTAATTCTAAGTCTTGGGTACTTGATACCGGTTGTGGATCTCATATATGTAATGATGTACAAATGCTAAGTGAGATTCGGCATCTGAAGGAAGGAAAATGTGTCTTGAAGATTGGGGACAACTTAATGGCCGAAGCTTAAGGTTTAGGCACAATTAGATTAGATTTAGGTCATTCTGTTTTAGTTTTGAATAAGATCCTCTATGTACCAAACATTATTCGTAATATAATTTCAGTTCCAATACTTGATTGTGAAGGTTATGAAATTAATATTAAGAATGACAACTTTCTCCTTCAAAAGATTAATTTTTCAATACATTTTGGTACATTAAACAATGGACTTTATCTAACTCAAAACAGTAATATTTTGAATATTCAACGAGAAACAAAATGTAAGAGAGATGATGAAGTCTCAGCATCTTTATGGTACACTAGATTAAGATATATTTCCAAGAATAGAATTAGCAAGTTAACTACCTTAGGGACATTCTCTGAAAATGACCTTAAAAGGTTAACTTCCTGTGAATCCTGTCTCAAAGGAAAGATGTCCAAAACTCCTTTCAAAGGGAGTGTGGAACGAGTCACTAAGATATTGGATTTGATCCATTCTGATGTTTGTGGACCGCTTAGTGTAAGCACTCGAAACAACCATCAGTACTTCATAACCTTTACTGACGACTTTAGTCGTTATGGTTATGTGTACTTAATGAAGTATAAATCCGAGGCTATTGAGAAATTCTTAGAATTTTAAAACGAGGTTGAGAACCAAACTGGTCACAAGATCATGACACTTTGATCTGATCGAGGTGGCGGGTATCTTAGTGAAGAATTTCTTAGTCATCTCAAAGATAATGGAATTATCTCTCAGTGGACTCCTCTAGGAACTCCTCAGCTTAATGGAGTTTCTGAGAGAAGGAATCGAACCCTACTTGATATGGTTCATTCCATGATGAGTTTAATAGACTTACCACCTTCTTTCTGGGGTTATGCCCTTGAGATTGCAGTTAAGATTTTCAATCTTGTTCCTTCTAAGTCAGTCCCTAAAACGCCCTATGAAATGTGGCATCGTAAAATCCCTAGTTATTCTTACTTAAGAATTTGGGGTTGTCCTGCTTATGTGAAGAGGACAGTGGGAGATAAGTTAGAAGCCCGTTCTAACTTATGCTACTTTGTAACGCCCCAGCTTTTCAGCCTTACAGGTATGATGTATGTGATATTTAATTACTAATTTAAATTATTTTAATTATGTAATTATATATTTTATTCTTATTTTACTTGTTAATTCTTTGAATTTTTGAACTTATTTGCTTATATAACTTTGAATGAGCTTTATTGATTTCTGTTTTTCATGGAAACTTGGTGTGAGTGAATTATGTGTATTATGAACATGTCTTTATACTCTTTGCATGATTTTATTTTTGTTTGTTTGAATTTTGGAATCGTTTGTGTGATCGGAACCGAAAAGGGGACTAAAGAGCATTTAGCCCACCTTGTGTTCCGGGCGGCATATCTTGAACTCGGGAACTCGGAATCAAGTTCCGTCACTCCATTGGACTCATATCGATGAATAGGATCTAATGAAACAAACCCCATATTTTTCTAAGACCATTTGGATCCCCGAATTTCAACCGAAACGAGCACTTCGTACCTAAACTGACAAAATTATTGACTTTTCCCAAGTTTCGGACCTAAATGACACACCTAGACCCTACCCAAGACCTAACCCACTTGCAACCACTCTCTCTCTCCCCTATTCAGCCCCAAACCAAGCCACTCTCTCTCTCTTTCACCAAAACTCAGCCAAAAGAAGAAGAAAGGAGAGAAAGGAAGAAGAAGAAGAGAACTATTTCCCCAAGTAAGAATTTGAGCTCATCTCACCTCCATTCCTTCTCCAATTTGAAAGGTAACCCATTTTTATGTTGTGTATCTCCTTGTGGTTATTTTAAGTCCTATATTGCCTGATTTCAACAAGATTTGATCAAGTATTAGAGAAGAGGATGAATAGTAAGGGTTTGGAATAAATTGATGATTCTAGCTTAATCTCTTGTGAAATTCTTTGGTATGGAGCTTGTATATTGATCTTATAGCATGCATTTATACTTGTATGGACTTATTTTTCATGGTGGTTGGGGATTGGATGACTTGCCTTTGTTGAAGCTTGAAGGGATGGAAATGGTGTTTGAATCCTTGTTGCTTCTCTTCAACTCTTGATGTTAAATGTGATATAGCTCGTATGTATGAGTTCTTGACCTAAATTTGCATGCTTTTGCTTGAATTTTGAGTTGGTTTCTTGTATTTTTGCCCCTTTCCTGTGATTTGGCCTTGTTTCTTGTGTTTTTTAGCTACTGACTCAAATCCACCGAGTTTCTGATAGGAATCCTTGGGGAAAGGGATTTTGGAAAAATCCATGGGGGTGGATTCTGTCCAGCCGGTTTTCGTTACTTCGGTTCTGGTTTTCTTGTTTTTCTTCGCTTGTTTGATCTTCCTCCACCTCTTTTATGACTTCTTTGCTATACTAACATATTTATAATGTGTTATCTTATGTATTATAAAGTTTCATGATTTTTTCGTGGAATATTTTACGAGTTATGATTTAATATGTCATCAATGCTTAAAACACGTGCATGCATGGTTCTTTGCTATCAATATGAACCCTAATTGCTTATTTATCTCTTCTTTTGTGATTCATGTGAAATGTATACATTTTAAAGCATATGTTATGATCATTATATGAAATTCATGGATTGACTTAATATGGAATGTGAAAGTTATGAGCTCGAATGGATATGAACGCCACTTATAATGAATGAATTGCTTGTTTATATGCCTTAAAGGCATTAATCATGCACATGAACGTTTCCATGACAAAATATCATCTCTTGTGCATTCATATATTATTCATTGCATTGTCGTGCGTCATATTTGGTTCATTTGGAGTCTCGAGTCTCACGAGTGCATTGTATTGTCCTTTGTACAGTTTTCTCCAGGGCGGAGACCTGCCGGGTTCATAGGATACTTTCATGTCCTCTTGTTTTCTTCTTGGTATTGGTCGGTAAGGTGTAACAGGTGGGGTTCTCTTCTGTTAGCTATGATGACCCGATATATCCTTTATGTGAAAGTTTTAAGCCAAAGTATTATATATATATATATATATATATATATATATATATATATATATCGAGTCTTTTTAAAAGGAGTCAATGATTTCCAATGTAAAGCCTTTCTTTTATGTATCCCCACCTTATGATTTTTGGCGTGGACATGATTGTATTGCACGGGCCCAGGGACTTAGTGCAAGTGGCTATCTGGGGAGGCAAGGGCCGACGGTGATCCCTTGTACTAGTCCCACCACATTTACGGTGATACCGGCCCTCGCTAGGAGGTTTAGCGGGGAATGGGAGCTGTGTGCCCTTAGGGGATTCACGTACCCCCCTGGGTCAATGTATGGACCGATGGCCGGGTCTTGCTAACCCGTCCACCACCCGGAGGAAAAAAGTGTAAGTGTTTATGATTATGAATATTATGAATATGAATGATATAATTATGAATAATTATAAACGAATAGGTATGAATGTATATGATCGCTAATATAAAGATTGAATTGATATGCACACACGAGGAGTAGGTTGGAGATATTCGCCCACCCGCCAGGGCTCACGTATTGACCGCATGAATGATATGATTATGAATTATGAAATTAATCGTTGTAATCCCGAGCGTTGTTTTCCTTTGCTTTCACCCACTTGGGAAATATCTAATAAAACCTCGCACGGGATTATAGCTTGCATGTGGGTGTGCTTAGATTTTGTTATATTATTTATGATATGCCCTGTTTTATACCCACCAGTCTCCTATAGACTAAACCCGGCTTTGTTTTCAGTTCTTTTGCAGGTTTTGGAGTGCTAGGCGGGATTTTGTGTCTGTCAAGTCCTGTGGTCAAGTCAGAGTCTATCCACATGCACAATGTAATTTGTTTAAGTCACATTGAAACATGTATAAATGCTGAGCTTATGTTTTATTGATTCGGGACAGTTTTCTAGGGATAAATTGAACCCATCAATTGCCACCTGTATTTATGACTGATTACATGATATGCTTCCGCACGTGCATTTTCTCCTTCCGAATTACTTATTTGGTTTCGAGGTTTTAGCTCCGGCCTAGCATAGCGAGTGAGTGAGTCCCCGTTCGCCGTGACTTGGCACGTGTATGGACTTTCCATTTCATATACGGGTTGGATCTCAGTGCGGGGGATGTGGCACCTTCCATCTGGGGTGTTACATCCTTAAGTGGTATCAGAGCCCTAGGTTGCAAAATCGGGGTTCGGGTGTCGTGATTGAGTCAGTTTAGATCGTACGACATAGGAACGACTTGTCAATGTGTGCATTGCATTGAATTTTCATGGTTAAATTGTTACTAATTTCTTGGAATTACTTATTATATGTGATCTACTTTTAATTTAGTTGCTTAAGTGTTGCATTTTATATTTATGTGTGTTGATTGATCTAAATATGTGTCATAAGCATATACTAATCCACATGCATCTATATTCGAGTTGAAACGTTGGTTATAGGGTACTATCATGCTAACAAAACTGCTATCAACCTCAACTCCAAATGTCTACTATTTATCAATGAAGGGATGGTGGAGTCAATGGGAATTGAAGGTTAGGTGTTGTACCTTCATGGCTTACAAATGGAGCTGCATTCCATCACTCGGCATGGTGAGAGAAGGCCTTGATCATGGAGAAGTTGTCTCTCAACAAAAACTTGATGATTATCATGTTGGAAAACACGAATCAGAAAGCAGCGGAATTTAAAAAATTTTCCCAACAAAGGGACCTTGAACTCGCAATCGTGTAACCAAATTCGTAAAGATAGAAAACTTACTTTTCTTTTGTTCTTTCTTGAAGCGTTTCAAGCCACCCAAGAACGCTCTTCTCGCGGCTTGATCCCCTCTCCTTGGTAAAGCTCGAATCTTCAAACTTCTAACTTGAAGTCTCTAGAGAAAGTCCACCAACTTGATCACAATCTAACTAGTAAGGATGCTAGTTCTCTAGTTAGTGTTTAGGCTTAACCTAGGGTTTAATTTAATCTTGGAGAAAGAAAGGTGTTCAACACATGAACCAAAAGAATTGCCAATTAGCTCTAAAGGGGAGCATGAACTCCCCTATATATAGGGAAGGGGAGAGACGGCCGAAACCCAATCCTTGTTGGGCAAGGATTTGGTCCCTCTCTCTCCTATTACTTGATTATCAAGTATTTTCCAACTTTGACTTTGAATTCTAATTCAAGTCAACTTTTAAGAGAGCTAAAAATATCCAAACTATTTTTGGATAATTTTATACTTTATTTATTATAAAATAAATAACTTATTTTTATCTAATTAATTAATTCATAATTAATTAACTAGATTATTTTCTCCAAAATAAGACTTTCTTTTTAATTCAAAATTAAACCAAAGTCTATTAAATAATTAACACATTTAATTATTTAATACATATATATATATATATATATATATATATATATATATATATATATATATATATATAGATCCACACGTGTGTGACACGTGTCACAGTGACACGTGTCACTCACGTGAGCCACACGTGTGATTTCACACGTGTGGAACCCTCTTGGCCCGATTAACTCGTTTAATCATTTTCAAGCCTCAACTCATGTAACCAAGTTGGTGTGTGTGACCCTCTAGGTTCTCAATTCAATTAGCAGTGACCCTAATTAATTAATTCACTAATTAATTAATCAGTCCACAGATTAAACGACCATAGTCTAGCAACAGGTGTCTAACCCCTAGCTGAATTGGAATGTTCGGATTCGACAGAACCTTTAAGTCATTGATTCATGTGAGATACAATCCTCCTACTTACTATCTCTCAACCAAGATCTAGGGCAAGGGAATAATCAGAACCCTAATAATCTGGTCTTAAAGCTAAGTGCATTTCATATCCATTTGATCTCAATCCAAGAAACACTTTTCTTGATGTCTTGATCTACTGCCTTGGCCAAGGACTCCATATGGCATATGAATGACTTACACAATAAGAGGTCACCTTGCAAATGCAAGTGTAGGTCCTTTCTTGATTCTCATTCACTTTCATGAATCACTTGTACAGCCCCAGCATAAGCCTTGAATCAGTTGTCTAAGGCGACACCCTTTAAAGCTTATACCTAAGACTACAGAGTTAACTCATAAAGTGACAAGGAACCTCAAGTCTAAGGATCAATTAATCACATCAATGACTCGTGAGATATTTCCTAATCTGGAAGTTTCTATTTCCTGAAATAGAAACTTCCTTTCCCATTTAGGAATGTTCTCACACGGGGCACCTCAGTGAACTTACTTATTAAAGTAAGCACCCTCATGTATCACGCACGTATCAACTATACACTTTGCACCTCCATGAAACAAGGTGGTCCTTCTTAAGGGCGTGATCCCACAAGCAAGCCTTAGAGGAGTCAGGTTGACACTCCCACTATCTGTAGGACTCATCGGCTTGGAGTATTTTACTAATCATGACTTATGTGATATAGGGCTCGTTTCATGAACCAGTTCACCCAAATGGTAGAGTCCTAAAGTCATCAGGATTAGGGGAGTTCTCATACATGCACAGCTAAAGTAAACGCATACCAACCAAGAGCATATAAAGAAGTGTTGCCTCAATTCGTTATTTTATTCAAAGATTGTCTGTGACTACAATAAGGAAAAGCACAAAGCGGATATACAATCGGCTTTCTAGGGCACTATTCCTAACATATCAATGTACGTGCATCGTGAGAATTCAAATCGCCAACTTAAAGGATACACGAGACAGTGGGATAGGTGTGGAACTTATTATCATCCAACTATGAAGACACTTGATTTAAGATCAAGTCCTCCAAAGTTCATTACCAAGATCTTTGAAGTTGAGATCGTTGAGCAATTAGAAGGTTAAATTGGGAAACTTCGAGGGATAGGATGCAAGGAGCGTTGAAAGGACTTCCAGTTAGGATGCATGGAATAGAGAGCCGACAATCGTGTGGTTTTGTAAAAAGCGTCAAGTAAGGAAGCTTATTAGATACGACCGCTATCATGGACTAATGAATGGATGTAAAACAATAATAGCAAGGAACATTAAAGAATCCAAATTGTATCATCTTCTCGGGACTTTGGGGACATGCGAGGACTTGGAAGCAAACGAAGATTGGAAAGCATCATCAATGACTGAGCAATACTCAAACTTACAACTTATGCTCACAACATCGAGATTAAAGGAAAGGATATCGTGCTAAAACTACTTCTACGGTGACAGGTTTAATGCATTCATAGCACGTGCATCATACATTGTAATTAATTACTTAAATTCTTACTACATGTGTGTTGGTATTATAATTGTTAAATTGTTGTTGTATATTCCTTGTTGATATATGTGCTTTCATGATATAATTGGTGACTTGGTGTTGCATCTCCCTTGTTGAGAATGTGACTTAGATGCATTTGGCATTTTAACCCAACATGCATCCTCTCAGTGTTTACTTGTTAGGTTTTTTTCTCCGCTTGATACTCCAACTACTATCTCAATCGGAGCTCAACCAAACAGGATTGAAAAATGACCCTTTTATGATAAGGTTGAGATTGTAACACCCCACATTTTCGGAGCAAGATACGATGTCGTTTTCATGCGATCAAGACGATTATTTATTTAACACTGCGTGTGTTTGCATTTCTTTATTTATGTTTTAATTGTTTAATTGACTCAATTGTAATCCTATGGAAATATGTGAACTTAATTGAAGTATGTGTTTAGTATCTAATTGCCCTTTAATTTAAATTATGTGGGCTAAATTGTAATTATCAGAAATTAGGGATCATTTTCTAATTATAAGAAATTCAATTGGACTTAATTGTGTACTACTTTAAAATCTTGGGGGTACTTTTATAATTTCTTAAACTTTAAATTGGACTTAATTGATCTTATTGGAACTTGAGGACTCGATTTGCTCGACTTGAACTCTTCAGGGGCTTATTTGCAATTTTGGAAGAAATGGACTCTTATGTACCGAGAACCCTAGCTGCTATTTCATTCCTTCCCCTTATCTTCAACAAGCAGCATTTCTTCTTCTCCCCTTCACCTCCACAAGCAGCAACAGCGGCGCCACCCCCCCTCCGACAACCACACCATCGCTGCAGGCCGCTACTCTCGCCGGCTACCTCACCTCCTCTGCTATCATCTTCCGCCACCGTGCACCAACAGCCATGGCGGTCTGGCTACGAATCCGACGCCTTCCACTTCCGGCTTCAGCAGATAGCAGCAACGACCACAACTTCTCACAACACCGCCACCATCGCTGGTGATGTCGCGCCACCACCATTCACCGGCCATAGCCGCCACCACCTTGCGGATCTCAGCCAAAAATCAAGAACAACCAATCATCTCTCTCGCTCCAGATCCAAAGGAAACAAGCAGCAATCTTCTCTCTCTCTCACGATCACCGGCTGTCCTACCACCATCCACCAGCTTGGATTCCGATAGCCTCCGGCGAACTCCACCACCATCCATTCTCCTCTTCTCTCCAACCTCCGCGGCTATGAGTCACCCCTGTGAGCAAGGAAAATAGGGCAAACAGCAGCAGATCTGTCGCCACCCATCACCACCATCTCCGCCGCACACCTCGCCATTCGCCACAAGAAGGATGGTCAGCCCTCAACCACCAGCCCTTCTCGCGTTTACCACCACCACCTTCACTCGCAGACAACAACTCATCTTTGGCGACACCAGATCGCCGCCGCTTCAGCCAGGCATCACCAACAGATCGGAACAAGGATGAAACCTCCTCAACCAGCCCTTACAGCCATGGATTCTGGCTTGATTGCAGGAGAAGGAACTCCAGATCTTCTTCAGCAAACGCGTTTTGTGCCGCCATCTCCTCATATCTCTCGGATCGACTTTACCTCCATCAGCCCCGATCGACCACCGTCGCGAGTCACCTTTCTTCTCCATCACGAATTCGGTAGCAGCGACACCACAACAGTAGCTGCTGAGTCCCAAAATTGTTAACCCATTTTCCGTTCCTTTTAAGTAGTTTCTTATTTAATTTGGATTTCCGTCTTAATTGCATAGTTATTGTGTAATTTGATTTGTAGTTGATATTTCAATGAATTCTAAATTAGTGCAGAATCTTGGTTTTGGTAATTAGAATGATTCTGGATGGCTTTGGTAGATGAGACTATGTGTTGATATCAAGGAAATTGTGTGAATGTGTCGTTATAACTAGTTTAACGTGGAAGTTATGAATATGAACAAGTTGTAGATAAACAAATCTGTATGTGTTCTGTATATTATATTTTGTTAAATTATGACACATTATGAATTTAACTATATGGTTGTCTGTGTAATTGGTAAATCAGTTAGAGTGTGAGTTCATGCAGATTAGTAAGTTGGTTAATTGGAATGAGTCCTTATACAATTGGCATAACACGTGTAAACGTCATTTACTCAGTTGGGAATATGATTTAATGTTGTTGATTTTTGGTGTTATATTAGTTATAGGAGTGATTTTACTTTGTTTTAGCCTAATTCAATTCGTCGGAATATGTAATTATTTCACCTAAGTGAATCGTAAGTTTATAATGGTTAATTGTGAATTAAAGTATGACTTAGTTGATGTGCCTTGTAATTAATCTAGTGAGTGGAGCAGTATATAAATTTTAAGAAATTTAGTACTTGAAGTGTAACTCACATGTTGATTGTGTGATCTTATCAACCGGTTGAATTGTGAATTAGTCATTCTGAATCGTAGCTCTTTTGAAAGAGGAGTATGTTAATTTGAACTGGAATCTTGAATGGATTATGAGATGTATTATTATGGATCAGACTTTCCTACATGATTAACTGTTTTGTTCCTAGTCAAGCTCTTGAGTTGTGAAAATTATGAAATATTATGTATGTGAATACTTTGTGAATTATGGTATCCCAAATTATTAATAACTTATTAAATTGTAATCCCTGGGCCAAATTCACTTAAGCCAATTGATTAGATTAATGGTTAACACCTGTCGATTTATTATTTGGTTTGCTTGTCTGTCTGAATTGTTTGAGATTAATTACATGTCTATCACAACGTGGAATATTAATTGTGTACATGAACCCTTTCATGACATTCTTGTAATTTCTATGAACATGTCATATTGTTCCATGTCGTCTTACAATCATCGCCGTGCGTCTTTGTGGTTCATGTCGGAGTCTTGTCTCATGAGTACTTCTTGTTTCCTTTTCTGTTCAGTAATCTCCACGGCGGAGACGACCCAATCAAGTTTGCATTCGTCTTGTCAGTTCTCGTTTCTCGTCGCTTCTCAGGTGAGGTTTAGGATTTTGTATAGTTATGCGACCTATGGCCTTAATATGCTAATTTCAACCCTTGCATGCGAGTATACCTTACTATAGATATGTATGTGTTGAATATAATATGTTGATGATCTTGTGTGAGTCCTGCGTGGATGGTGGTCATGAGGCTTAAAGTTCCATCGCGTAGGAAGGGTGTAAATATAAAACCAGTTTTTGAGGCATATGTAAGCTATTTTGGAAAAACCCAGTTGTGTTCTGATTCTGTAGCGAGATTGCCATGAAAGTTGGCATATGTTATGTTATGTTCTGTTCTGTTATGGGGCCCAGGAGCTACGGGTAAGGAGCCCCCGAGGCGGTATCGGGCCATCGGGGATATACCTGTGCGTAGTCTCCATCTGTATGATGAGGATGTACCGGGACCCACCAGGAGGTTTGGTTGGGAAACGGAGTCCTGAGGGTTTGAGTAGCATTAGCACTCCCCTCGACTGTATGGATGGTCAGGGTCGCGCAACCCTACCATCACCCGGGAGTTAAGGTTGGTATGATATTTCTGTTTTGTTATGATATGAGGAGTTGAGGTTGGAAGCTCGTACTCGCCGAGCATATGGTATGATATGTTATGGGAATCATGAATCGGAATAGAGTTTCTGAAAATGTTTTCTAAGTATACATATATTTATATATTTAGGTTTTGCTTTGAAATGCTTTGGTATGCAACACCTATTCCCGGTTCATGAATCCACCCTTTTTATTCCGTGCTATGCTCTGTATATATATATTGTGGGTGTGCGTTAACCCCCTCACTCAGTCAGTTGACTGACACCTCATTTATCTTTTAGTTTGCAGGTTTCCTTTTGGCTTGAGCTAGGCGGAAGTGAGTCTTCTGAGTCACACTTGTCAGTCTAGTTGGTATTAGGATGCATTTGTTGCATACTTTACTTATGTTACGTATTTATGTTTCACACTTGAAGGTTATGTTTATGTTCTACTTAGACTTAAACCCGTGTGGGGTTAGTAAGCTAGTATTTGGATATTATGATGATGCTTATGTTGTTTATTATGTTGGATTATGAATTGATTCGGGACTAGGTATTGATGTTAGTTGAACCCCGTCACCTACTTTGCATGTTTTGTTTTAAATGCTTCCGCTATCTATAGTTGTTGGTTTTAATTGCTTCCGCACTCTGTGTTTGTCAAGTTAGATCCGCCTAGCCTAGTGTGTGAGTTGGTCTCCCGTTCGCTATGATTCGGATACGGGCATGGACTTTCCATTTCGTGACCGGGTCTGGGTCTTAGTGCGGGGGATGTGGCATCCTCCGTTTGGGGTGTTACATCCTTAAGTGGTATCAGAGCTCTAGGTTGCAAAACCGAGCTCTTGAGTCGTGTTGAGTCTGTCTAGGTCATACGGAATAGGAATAATTGCGCATTGCATTTGTTTGACTTGATATTTTGACCCCTCGGCATGAATTGTTTCGTGATTATATGATTGTGTGCACATTATGACTTTGATTATGCAAAATCTTATTTTATATGCCTTATAAATTGTAACTAATTGTTGCATTTACGTGATATACGTGTTACATTTCATTGCATCTTTAATCCGCATGCATCGAATTTAGTGTTTGAATTTTAGGGTGCCCTATGAGTCAACACTAAGATTTCCCTCCGTCAACACTACCTATTGGTACTACAACGAAAACACACCATAATTCGAAGATGAAAGGATTCTTTACCAAGATCAATGTTCATGAAAAGGTTCAGAGTTGAAGGAATGAGATTTACTATGTTAACTTACTGTCTTAAAGCCAATTGAAAGATGAAGTTTGATGAATTTTAACTCTGAGGATTCGTTCATCTGAAAGTAGTTACCTTGTTGAGGAAATGAGTCAATGGAGGAGAATCTGATCAAGTAAAACCGTTTTGAAGGAGTTTGATGAGCTTTCGCCTTGATGATTCGGTTATTTGGAAGTAGTCACCTTGTTGATGGAAACGAGTTAATGAAGAAGAATCCGATCAAATAAGATCCAATCAAGTTTGAGGGATGTTGATAAGTAACCATGTTACTTAAGCAACGAGCTACAAATCATCGGTGAGTGTTGAAGGTTTTGGTGCCGTTTAGAGTTAACGAATGATAAGACAAGATTGGTTGTTAGCTCTTTGGGTGTTTCTTCAAGATGAGATGGAAGACATTGTTGATATGGGAATAGGACACTTAGATGCCGAAAGACTTTATCCAAGTTTCAGAATCATATACTACGGATTGCTTAACACCACGATCATCCAACAAAACTCTGAGGTAAATATCTAATTGACAAACAAATCATGGACGACTCCTTGAGGACAAGCAGACTAAGATTTAACACATAAATGAGAATTCTTAGGAGAAATTGAGGATGATTCTAATTGAGCAGGGATTACAGTCTAGTAGAGGGTTGTATGATAGGCATGCTTCCTGAGTTACCTCTTCACGCCAAAAGGTTTTAGACAAGAAGTTCAAATAGTGAAGGTTGCATCATTATCGGCTTGACCAACTCTTACTATTTCGTCTCAAATTCCTTGCCAAGATTTCGACACTATGGTGAACGGTACACCAAGCTTTCATGGCATTTGCATACATGCATCACTTAAGTTTCCTTAACCTATTTTGCTTTATGTGTGTGATGATCTTTGTTGTTTTGATTATGATAACGTGACTACCTGATTTAATATTTAGAAACTGGATTTTCTGCTGGTTGTGAACTCTTGCTGAATTGAATTGACTACATATTTACGTGGAACATTTGTACCTATGTGTTTAAAACTTTCTTAATTGCTCATTAACCTCTCATACACATATATACATACTGTAACTTTGTTTTACAGGGATGCCATCGCGATATCCCCCTTGAGTGAGGCATGGGTGTCGAATCTATGCTTAAGGGACACCGATATCAGTTGTGTAAGGTATACTAAACATGCATCGCATACTTTCTCATTAAGTGTCATTCTGATGTGTGTATGTATGAATAACTGATCAGTGGATTTAAGTGCAAGAGAGACCTTAGGTTCCCTCTTTTTACGTGTTGGAGAGATGTCAGATTCTCTCTATTTACGTGGTAGAAAGATGTTGGATTCTTTCTAAGTTTTGTGCACGAGAGATGTTGGATTCTCTTGTACTTAGATATTCGGAGATGCTGGATTTTCTTGAATTTAGGGGTTTGAGAAATGCTGGATTTTCTCAAACTAGAATGCTTGGGAGATGTTGGAATCTGTCAAACTTAGGTTGAGAGATGGGGTTCTCTCAATTATGTGTTTGAGAGACGGGATTCTCTCAATTCTGTGCTTGGGAGACGGGGTTCTCTCAATTCTGTGCTTGGGAGACGGGGCCCTCTCAAATCTGTGCTCGAGAAACAGGGTTCTCTCACTTTACGTGCCGAGAGATCGGATTCTCTCTTGTTTGTTGCGGTTACGTTATGCGTTGTCCTAGCTACGGCCTGCAAGTGGCAAGGTGGCTACGCCATTGAAGTTCAGTACAGTGGCAACTATTCGTCTTATGGGAATGGTCGAACAACTTGATGAAAGTAACGGTCCAGTACTCAAACGGATCCCAATGACAACGAGACATCGTGAGAAAGGTTCTGTAAAGACAATGAGAGTAAACTTCACAACAAAGGCTATAACTTACGCAATTCCTCGAGAAGGGGTTAAGACACTACAACTCGGAGCTTTTCCAACTCAGCAATGGAACCTGGGGACCAGGTTCTCTTAAGGGGGGAAGGGTGTAACACCCCACATTTTCGGAGCAAGATACGATGTCGTTTTCATGCGATCAAGACGATTATTTATTTAACTCTGCGTGTGTTTGCATTTCTTTATTTATGTTTTAATTGTTTAATTGACTCAATTGTAATCCTATGGAAATATGTGAACTTAATTGAAGTATGTGTTTAGTATCTAATTGCCCTTTAATTTAAATTATGTGGGCTAAATTGTAATTATCAGAAATTAGGGATCATTTTCTAATTATAAGAAATTCAATTGGACTTAATTGTGTACTACTTTAAAATCTTGGGGGTACTTTTATAATTTCTTAAACTTTAAATTGGACTTAATTGATCTTATTGGAACTTGAGGACTCGATTTGCGCGACTTGAACTCTTCAGGGGCTTATTTGCAACTTTGGAAGAAATGGACTCTTAGGTACCGAGAACCCTAGTTGCTATTTCATTCCTTCCCCTTATCTTCAACAAGCAGCATTTCTTCTTCTCCCCATCACCTCCACAAGCAGCAACAGCGGCGTCACCCCCCCTCCGACAGCCACGCCATCGCTGCCGGCCGCTATTCTCGCCGGCTACCTCACCTCCTCCGCTATCATCTTCCGCCGCCGTACACCAACAGCCATGGCGGTCTGGCTACGAATCCGACGCCTTCCCCTTCCGGCTTCAGCAGACAGCAGCAACGACCACAACTTCTCACAACACAGCCACCATCGCTGGTGATGTCGCGCCACCACCATTCGCCGGCCATAGCCGCCACCACCTTGCGGATCTCAGCCAAAAATCAAGAACAACCAATCATCTTTCTCGCTCCAGATCCAAAGGAAACAAGCAGCAATCTTCTCTCTCTCTCTCGATCACCGGCTGTCCCACCACCATCCACCAGCTTGGATTCCGATAGCAACCCAGTTTGGAAAGTACTCATCAAGAAGGCTGTGGTAGTTAATAAAAAAGGTTATTGAATTCCAAGGGTTTCACCAAATTACAGAAGAAGACATGAACCGTGAAGAAGACCGGTCTGAAATCTGAAGATGTAGGGTAAAACTCGTTTTGGAAGGGGAAGTTGGCTGGATCAGGGTCAACGCATAACCGAGAAATGGGAGAAGGTAAGAAGAGATAAGAATCAGAGTGGAATCAAGAATAGGACCAATCGAGAGCCTTATCTGTTTCTTAGGTGGACACAATGAAGATATTAAAGACACGTCAAGAATCGAGCTAGCTTTTGGATTCAACCGTACAATCTGGCCCTGAAATTCTCATCCGCAAATTCCTTACCACGGTGAACGGTGCAACAAACATTCATGGCATATGCATACATGTCATTTTAACTTCGAGTAAGATTTGACGCTATGTGCCTTGATCATCGGCTGTATTAGTTGTTTTGATCGGTTGATACTTGATACTTGATTCTTGTGTGACCGTGGTGTTTGATGTTTTGCTTCTTTCTGTTTGTATTATTTTGTGGTGTGTTTGCGTTTTGTGTTTTGGTGCTCGGGAGTATTGGAGACTCTCTTGCCTTGTTGTTCAGGAGACGGGGTTCTCTCTTTGTTGTTTGTGAGAGACGGGGTTCTCTCCTTGTTGTTCGAGAGACGGGGTTCTCTCTTTGTTGCTTTTGAGAGACAGGGTTCTCTCATTGTTGCGTGCGAGAGACGGGGTTCTCTCATTATTTGTTTTCAGGCGAATAGTGAATCCGAGGACGGATTCCTTTAAGGGGAAGAGGTTGTAACGCCCTGGCTTTTCAGCCGTACAGGTATGATGTATGTGATAATTAATTGCTAATTTAAATTATTTTAATTATATAATTATATATTTTACTTGTTAATTCTTTGAATTTTTGGATGTATTTGCTTATATGACTTTGAATGAGCTTTATTGATTTCCGTTTTTCGTGGAAACTTGGTATGAGTGAATTATGTGTATTATGAACATGTCTTTATAATCTTTGCATGATTTTATTTTTGTTTGTTTGAATTTTGGAATCGTTTGTGTGATCGGAACCGAAAAGGGGGCTAAAGAGCATTTAGCGCACCTTGTGTTCCGGGCGGCATATCTTGAGCTCGTGAACTCGTAATCGAGTTCCGTCACTTCCATTGGACTCGTATCGACGATTCGGATCTGATGGAATAAACCCCATATTTTTCTAAGATAATTTGGATCACCGAATTTCAACCAAAACGAGCACTTCGTACCTAAAACGACAAAACTATTGACTTTTCCCAAGTTTCGGACCTAAATGACACACCTAGACCCTACCCAAGACCTAACCCACTTGCAACCACTCTCTCTCTCCCCTATTCAGCCCCAAACCGAGCCACTCTCTCTCTCTCTTTCACCAAAACTCAGCCAAAAGAAGAAGAAAGGAGAGAAAGGAAGAAGAAGAAGAGAACTATTTACCCAAGTGAGAATTTGAGCTCATCTCACCTCCTTTCCTTCTCCAATTTGAAAGGTAAGCCCATTTTTATGTTGTGTATTTCCTTGTGGTTATTTTAAGTCCTATATTGCATGATTTCACCAAGATTTAATCAAGTATTGGAGAAGAGGATGAATAGTAAGGGTTTGGAATAAATTGATGATTCTAGCTTAATCTCTTGTGAAATTCTTTCGTATGTAGCTTGTATATTGATCTTGTAGCATTCATTTATACTTGTATGGACTTATTTTTCATGGTGGTTGGGGATTGGATGACTTGCCTTTGTTGAATCTTGAAGGGATGGAAATGGTGTTTGAATCCTTGTTGCTTCTCTTGAACTCTTGATGTTAAATGTGATATAGCTCGTATTTATGAGTTCTTAACCTGAATTTGTATGCTTTTGCTTGAATTTTGAGTTGGTTTCTTGTATTTTTGCCCCTTTCTCGTGATTTGGCCTTGTTTCTTGTGTTTTTTGGCTACTGACCCAAATCCACGGGGGTGGATTTGAGTCAGTAGAGTTTCTGACAAGAATCCATTTGAAAAAATCCATGGGGGTGGATTCTGTGCAGCCGGTTTTCATTACTCCGGTTCCGTTTTTCTTGTTTTTCTTCTCTTGTTTGATCTTCCTCCACATCTTTTATGACTTCTTTGCTATACTAACATGTTTTATAATGTGTTATCTTATGTATTATAAAGTTTCATGATTTTTTCGTGGAATATTTTACGAGTTATGATTTAATATGTCATCAATGCTCAAAATACGTGCATGCATGGATCTTTGCTATCAATACGAGTTCTACATGCTCGTTTTGTAACAGCCCGTATCAGGACCTAGCTGAAAACAGTAAATCAAAGAGGACAAGAATGCGTTTATATACCTTGGTTCACCTTTACAAATGTTCATGCATTGCATTCTTATGTGAACAATGTGCATTCACTAGTCGTATTGTGTTCTAAAGGGGATTTCCTTACCACGAACCAAATTCACCATTCATTTCTCGAGCCTACCTTGCCTTAGCATCTCATTGGAACCCTAGAGGTTCATAACTCATGCTTCCCAGTCATATGAACATGTTTTCGAAGCTTCGAAATCCTTTCTTGATCATTAGGGGTATTTTGGGAAATTTTGTTAAAAGTACTATTCATTTTCCGAACCAGCACTACGCCATTTTATGCGAGAGACCTCAAAGAACCTATACGTACTTTCTTGGAATTTTTCAACTCTCTTTTCAATGGTTTGAGATTTCGTTTATGTGTCCAGAGCAATTTAAGAATTTATTTTCAAATAAAAGTTTCCGTCGGTTGAATATATTTCCTTCGTTAGAATGATTTAGCCCTTGAGATCATCGCCATAACGTTCCTCGATTTTTTCTATATTTTTGGAAAGCCTTTCGGACCTTCAAATTTCATCCTAGTATTTATTTCATAATTAAATTAATTTTCGAAATTCAAGAAAATCAAATCTTCCGAAGCTTATAACTTTTGAACCGTACGTCCGATTTTGATCCGTGAGTAACCGTTTCGAAGCTAATTTTATTTCCTAGCTCTTGGGCACTTTTCCAGCTTCAAAAATACGCAGGAGGAAGGTGAAATTACCAGATTACCCCTGCTGTAACAATTATACTAAAGAGCAAACCTATTTTTGGAAATTTCATAAAATGCCCCACCTCAAGTCCCTAGAATAAATATTATTTGCACCCTAGTCCTTCCCAACAACTATAAATAAGTGTGTTGGGGTCTCATTCTCTCCCTCACACCTCCAAACTCACGTCTGCCCCCCTTGAAGAATAGGTATGTTTACTTATTTTTTTTTATGTTTTAATTAGTTTAATTTATGTTTTAATTTATGTTTTAATTTATTTATTAATTATGCGAGGTTTAGGATTTAATTTATGTTTTATTTTATGCATGAAATATGTGATTTAATTTATGTTTTTAAATATTCATGAATTTATGAATTATGTTTCTTATAGTATAGTTTATTATGAAATGTGTTACATAATTTAATTATGTTACAATTTAATTATGTGACAATTATTATGACATGTTACATGTTACATTTTATTTATTTTATGATCATACTTAGGTAATTTAATTTGTTACCTAATTTAATTAAATGTTACATGTTATTTAATGTTACATAATTAAAGTATAACCTATAGTTTAACATGTTACATGTTTAATTAATTGTTACATATTTATACTTGACCAATTGATATATGTTATGGTATACATGTATAATATACGTATACGTATTTGATTCCAACATGTATAAATACGTGTATACTTTCGTATAAATACTATGTGTATTTCCATAACAAATACGTATGTACTATTGTATAAATACCGTATGTATTCTAGTATAAATACCGCATGTATTCTTGTATAAATACTGTATGTACCCTGTATAAATACTGTATAAATACGGTAGGTATCCCCGTATAAATACCGTATACATACAGTATAAATACCGTATACATACGATATAAATACACGTATACATACAGTATAAGTACCGTATACATACAGTATATATACCGTATACTTGAATAGTGACCTTTGACCCTTGACCTTTGACTTTGACCATTGACTTTGACCTTGACCAAGAATTTTGACTTTTAACCTAAATGATCGTTTCAAAGAGACGAATTCAACGGTCAAAGCCTTTTTCAAAAATTCTCAAAAACAGGGAATCAAAGTAGGTTTCAAAGTTCACATTTCTTTTCTAAATGAGATTGTTTTAAGACCCTAAGAATATATACCCTTGAGTTCTTGACACGAGCTTTCAACTGAGACTAATCGTTTACTTGAATCCTTTCTTCGAAAAGATTATTCCTTGTTTAAGTGTTCCGCATTCTTGTTGATCTTATACTTCAATACATGGATATCCTCACTCAATCATGAATCATTTATATAGTTTGGAACTCAGTTCCTTAAGGCTCATGTCTATGATCATAAATTGATTAAAGATTGTTCGATTGCATTGATCTATTAACTCAAGTTTAAGGACAACTCACAATCAATGTTTCATTCTTAGTTAAATGATTCTCCTGCATTAAATGGTATTACTATCTTATGTACTGCATTACATGAATCCTATTATGCCTTCATGCTTTGACGGTTATTGAATAATTATCATGAAATCTCGCCACATGATATGATATACTTTGATAACGCTTTGTCCTGTACATGTGATATCGTTATGTGTTATTGAATGTCTTAAGGTCGTCCCTACTTGCTTATGTGACTATATGGTTTTTGGATAGAAACTTAATCATTCACCACTCACAGGTGAAGTCCGGATTTACTGTGGCCCTGGTATTATTGCATAATACCGTATCTGTAGGTGAGGTTTAAACTATTTCAACTGGAACCATGAATATTCCTTCGTTTTCAAATGATTTCAAAATCAACGCCTTCGGGTGCAAAGATTCCTATCTTTCAAGTTAACGTTCTCCCGTTTGGGACAATGCTTCGAGTTTAAAGTCAATGATCTCTGATATACGTTTTGTTCACTGTTATGCCACTTTGATTAAAGGTTCAGTCTTCTGAACTCTGTGTGCTTATGCACTTTTGATATTCTGAAAGCAAGCTTTGGAAATTTTGCTATGTTGGGCCCTGGCGGTATGGTTAAGTAGTAGACCGGGAGGCGTGCGCCAATGGCTACTATGAGACTGGCCGCCGTAATGACCTTGATGATGGTTTAATCGGAGGTTGGTTACTCCACATCGAAGGTCGGGAGAGGTGGTAAATTCCTCCCGTTTTGCACGTCACCGCGGGGTAGCTCCCTGGGCGCGACAATAAGGGGAGAAGGGGTGGTGCATGTGATTATGGGTGTTGGGATCCTAATGGATCTCGATACCAACTTTGTAAATGTTTTTGAGGAGTAAAGGATGGATATGGCCTAGCTTGCGGGCAACTTTGGTTTTAAAGTCCGGTTCATACTTTTGGAAAATATCCCGTACCCTGTTCCCCGTTTATAAAGTATATATGAACCAGAACCTCTGATGTGTGTTCTTGCTTGGAAATCTCGTTTCAAAGTAATGTTTTGGAATACGATTCTGAAATAAAGATTCCGAAATTCAGTTTTAAAGTACAGCTTTGAAGTAAATCCTTTTCTGAAAACCTAAAGTTTAAGTACTTATATTGTTTCAAAAGTCATGCCTCACTTAGTCCTTTTGACTAATACCTCCACCCTGTTTTCTGACCTCATGGTTTCAGGTTCAGTGATTGCTTGTTGGCTGGTATCTTGAAGTATAGGAAATCTTTTGTTGTGCTCTTGTGGCCAGGTTCTTTTGAACCATCTTGGTCTCCACCCTCTTGATGATAATGTAGCGTTCGATTAGGTACTTATCGATCTAGCCTCTGGTGTCCTTTGTTACTTGTTATATTTTCCTTGACACTCTATCGAAATATCGCTTTCAATACTCAATTCCTGTATAGTCCTTGTACTTGGTTACTAGTCTCTTGTGCTCATGATTTATGTTTCGAAAGTTTTAAATTTCTCATATTTCCGCTGCAATATTCCCTTCTAGTACTCTGATCTTGTATTGTTTTGTCCGTTCGCCGGCGCGCTTCTTGGGGGCTAGGTCTCCTAGCCACTTGAGAGGTACGACGGTGCGGGGTTGTGGGCTCTTCGGGGTGCTACAGCTAAGGTGGTATCAGAGCCCCAGGTTGCGGAAATCTGGGGTTCTCAGAGTCTCACAAGTATTCTCGTGTCTTTAGTGCTTAAATTGTGATTGATCATTGTTTGGGGCGGCCGACCAACATGTGATTTGTTACAATTGTAGTACTAAAACTTTTTTTTCAATTGAGTCAACCGTCTAGTTTTATCAACATCAAAACTCTTGAGTTCTATTGAGTCTTTCAGTACTTTTGGAAAACAATTCGCTCGTTAGAGGTTACGATTTTCAAATTTTACCTCCTTCATCGTCTTACTTGCATCTCCAGCTTGCGGAAATTTCCTATTTGAACTTCTAGCCCGATCGTGCTTCAAGTCCTAGAGTCACTTCAAGATACCGACAAGGCCCCTATATAATGTGTTTTATGTGCTACTTGGATACTGATTACTTGAATACTGAGCATTGATGACTTGTTATTCCCTGCGTTGACAAGTGCTAGCTAATTGATAATTGATGATCCTTGATATATAATTGTTACTGGATTATTGTTGATTGGAATAATGAATGCTGATTAGCTTTGGTTCTCCACTTTGATATGTACTTGATACTTGTTAATAAGTGCTCTGTGACATGTATACGTGTTTCATGAATATTGCCTCTGTGACATGTTGTGCACCATTCCTGACCCACATGCATTATATTTTAATCGTTGTTCCTGACATCAGAAAGTACTTGCTTTGGAATGAAGAGGGAACTCAAATTTTGCTAAATATGGCCAGAAGTACGGTACACACTCTTAACACGCCAGTTAAGGTTCTATAACCCTGGCGCCATGCATTCATCGCATCAAAGTTATATCTGGGCATACTTGTTCATGATTGAGTACTTGGTCATGGAAACATCATATTTAATCTCTTTTGAGATTTGCTTTGTTGCACCATTGGTATATAAACGCATAACTTTATCGGAGGTTAATCGCTACTACTCGTCGAATTCTGTCATGCTGCTAGAATGAGATATGGGATCATCCAAGGAAAGGATAAGGGTTGGGAAGAAGAAGAAACAAAGTATGCGTTATGGGAAGGTAAACGGTAATCTTCGTGAGAAGACGTAGCCTGTTCTTTGAATAAGCAATAAAGATCAACTCTTGTAAGAGAAATGGAGGTAGTATATGTGTTCTTAAAGGAGTTTTTGGTCATCGAAACTTATTTCCTCCTGAGCATAAGTGTGTTAAGACTATATCAGACATGAGGGAAGTAAGACCACTTTTGAGGAAAACTATAATGAACAACTCCGACTTAGTACAAGAGGATGGAAGAAGTAACTTATTAAAGTTATAAAATTGAGGTGTAACTACCATAGTGCGTTGTTGTAGGAAACGTTCGCGTTATGTGAAACATCCAGTTGGTATAATGATACAAAGAGAACTGAATTCCCTGATAGTAAGGAAAATGTGATATCTCCTACCACTAATCGAGAAGTTATTTGGAAAACTACGAGGTTCCTGATTACGGTTCAAGTTGGATTTGAATAAGGGTAGCGTTTCCCAAATCGAAGGACAAAGAAGGATGATCCAGAACCGTTTTCCATACAGCACTAAGGGCACTCCAATTTCACAAAGATATCGCGGCATTGACTATTATATCTACAATAATTGAGAATGTGTTGGATTTCCAGAGGGTATCCTAACAAGTTATCCTGAGCTTCGTTGGCAACATCCTGGTGTACTTAATGGCTAAAGATGCATGATTCATATGACAACTAGTATTGGGCACTTCACTGGAGCACAAGTTAACTATTAAGTTCAATGAATACAATTTTAGGTAGAAAAAGAGAAACACTCTTTGATCATATCACCTGTGGCTCAGGAAGTTGCAGATAAACCTTCAAGGATAGGAACAACGATGGATTTGATATTATCACGGAATACATCTAAAGTAAAGGCTTCTTGTAAGATGGAATATTATAAAGTGTCTCCAAAGAAATTAAGTAAAGATCGGCTTCTGTACCCATAACAACCTTGTTGAAAGAGTAAGAAGTACCTTCTTGCTTTAGTGATGGACACTTTGCTGGATCACAAGCCATAAGCCAAGTTCAGATAATGCAAATTTTGGCCGGAGAAAGAGTCACAATTCTCGGGCGTATCGCAACTGTTTAGGTATTAGAGTGGACCCCTCGAAAATTGAAACGATTTTGGATTGGAAACAACCAAGGAATCCTTCTGAGGTAAGAAGCTTTTTAGGACTCGCAGGATACTATCGAAGATTCATGCAGGATTTTTTCGAGGATAGCTGCACCACTTACTCAGTTAACCAAGAAAGAAGGAAAGTTCGTATGGACAGAGATATGCGAACAGAGCTTTCAGGAATTAAAGAAAAGATTAACTACCGCACCTATACTAACATTACCAGAAGGGAAGGAAGGTTACACCGTCTATACCGATGCTTCAAAAGAAGGGTTAGGATGCGTTCTGATGCAGCATGGAAAGGTGATAGCATATGTATCCAGGAAGCTTAAACCACGTGAAGTCAACTATCCCACCCATGATTTGGAACTAGCAGCGATTGTCTTGCCCTCGCAAAATGGAGACATTACTTGTATGGGGTAACCTTTGAAATATTCACGGATCATAAAAGTTTGCGGTACTTTTTCACTCAAAAAGAGCTAAACATGAGACAGAGAAGGTGGATGGAATTCCTAGAAGACTATGATTGTATAATTCAATACCATCCTGGAAAGGCTAACGTGGTGGCTGATGCATTGAGTCGAAAGGCTAGTGCATTGCATGTCGAAGGACACCCAACGGAGTGTGGAAGGAAACCAGCTCAAGTGATTCCTAAAGTTAAGTTGGCAAATCTAATAATTTCGTCACCGCTGAAGGATCGGTTGATAAAGACGCAAGCTATAGACGGATGGATTAAGAAGTGTCTCAAATCCAAGGAGAAAGATGATGACACAAAATTCAGTAAAGGTGAAGGTGGAATCTTGAGATATAAGAACCGAGTTTGGGTACCCTCAGCTATCCGAAAAGAAATACTTGATGAAGCACACAAAACATGCTATACAGTACACCCTGGAGGAACAAAGATGTACCAAGATCTCCAGAAGCAGTTTTGGTGGAATGGAATGAAAAGAGATATTGTTGAATATGTCAAGAAATGCTTAGCTTGTCAAAAAGTTAAAGCAGAACACCAAAAGCTAGCAGGAAAGTTAGGGAGCAAATAACCATGGACTTTGTTACTGGGTTACCTAAAGTTAAGGGAGGACAAGACAGTATATGGGTCATAGTTGACAGATTGATTAAATCAGCACATTTCTTATCGGTTAAGATAGCAAATAAGGATAACTCTTTGGCAAAACGGTATCGGGAGAAGATTGTGAGATCTCTTGGAGCACCTGCTAATATAGCGGCTGATAGAAATCCAAAGTTTACATCATAATTTCGGCAGAGTATTCCAGAGTTATGGGTAGAAACTTAGACTTCATCATAACAGGCCATCCTTAGACATATGGATAGTCACTAAGGATGATAAAGGGTCTAGAGGACATGATGAAGGTATGTGCACTAGACTCTCGGGTACCATGTAGAGATGTTCTAAGTTTTGTTAATGAAGGAAGTACCGTAAGGATCAAGCTCAACCGATGGTTTAATCCAAATAAAGATTTTTGGAAATAAAGTTACTTAGTTTGAGATATTGGAAAATTACCTAACAAAGATCCTGAGAAAAAGACACGACATTTGGAAAGTAATGTGGTAACCAAAGAAAGATACAAGAACATCACCCGAAGTTATCCCCGGAACGGTTGTGGAATCTGAGGACAGATTCCTTTTAAGGGGGGAAGATTGTAACAGCCCGTATCAGGACCTAGCTGAAAACAGTAAATCAAAGAGGACAAGAATGCGTTTATATACCTTGGTTCACCTTTACAAATGTTCATGCATTGCATTCTTATGTGAACAATGTGCATTCACTAGTCGTATTGTGTTCTAAAGGGGATTTCCTTACCACGAACCAAATTCACCATTCATTTCCCGAGCCTACCTTGCCCTAGCATCTCATTGGAACCCTAGAGGTTCATAACTCATGCTTCCCAGTCATATGAACATGTTTTCGAAGCTTCGAAATCCTTTCTTGATCATTAGGGGTATTTTGGGAAATTTTGTTAAAAGTACTATTCATTTTCCGAACCAGCACTACGCCATTTTATGCGAGAGACCTCAAAGAACCTATACGTACTTTCTTGGAATTTTTCAACTCTCTTTTCAATGGTTTGAGGTTTCGTTTATGTGTCCAGAGCAATTTAAGAATTTATTTTCAAATAAAAGTTTCCGTCGGTTGAATATATTTCCTTCGTTAGAATGATTTAGCCCTTGAGATCATCGCCATAAAGTTCCTCGATTTTTTCTATATTTTTGGAAAACCTTTCGGACCTTCAAATTTCATCCTAGTATTTATTTCATAATTAAATTAATTTTCGAAATTCAAGAAAATCAAATCTTCCGAAGCTTATAACTTTTGAACCGTACGTCCGATTTTGATCCGTGAGTAACCGTTTCGAAGCTAATTTTATTTCCTAGCTCTTGGGCACTTTTCCAGCTTCAAAAATATGCAGGAGGAAGGTGAAATTACCAGATTACCCCTGCTGTAACAATTATACTAAAGAGCAAACCTATTTTTGGAAATTTCATAAAATGCCCCACCTCAAGTCCATAGAATAAATATTATTTGCACCCTAGTCCTTCCCAACAACTATAAATAAGTGTGTTGGGGTCTCATTCTCTCCCTCACACCTCCAAACTCACGTCTGCCCCCCTTGAAGAATAGGTATGTTTTCTTATTTATTTATTTTTTTTAATTAGTTTAATTTATGTTTTATTTTATGTTTTAATTTATTTATTAATTATGCGAGGTTTAGGATTTAATTTATGTTTTATTTTATGCATGAAATATGTGATTTAATTTATGTTTTTAAATATTCATGAATTTATGAATTATGTTTCTTATAGTATAGTTTATTATGAAATGTGTTACATAATTTAATTATGTTACAATTTAATTATGTGACAATTATTATGACATGTTACATGTTACATTTTATTTATTTTATGATCATACTTAGGTAATTTAATTTGTTACCTAATTTAATTAAATGTTACATGTTATTTAATGTTACATAATTAAAGTATAACCTATAGTTTAACATGTTACATGTTTAATTAATTGTTACATATTTATACTTGACCAATTGATATATGTTATGGTATACATGTATAATATACGTATACGTATTTGATTCCAACATGTATAAATACGTGTATACTTTCGTATAAATACTATGTGTATTTCCATAACAAATACGTATGTACTATTGTATAAATACCGTATGTATTCTAGTATAAATACCGCATGTATTCTTGTATAAATACTGTATGTACCCTGTATAAATACTGTATAAATACGGTAGGTATCCCCGTATAAATACCGTATACATACAGTATAAATACCGTATACATACGATATAAATACACGTATACATACAGTGTAAGTACCGTATACATACAGTATATATACCGTATACTTGAATAGTGACCTTTGACCCTTGACCTTTGACTTTGACCATTGACTTTGACCTTGACCAAGAATTTTGACTTTTAACCTAAATGATCGTTTCAAAGAGACGAATTCAACGGTCAAAGCCTTTTTCAAAAATTCTCAAAAACAGGGGATCAAAGTAGGTTTCAAAGTTCACATTTCTTTTCTAAATGAGATTGTTTTAAGACCCTAAGAATATATACCCTTGAGTTCTTGACACGAGCTTTCAACTGAGACTAATCGTTTACTTGAATCCTTTCTTCGAAAAGATTATTCCTTGTTTAAGTGTTCCGCATTCTTGTTGATCTTATACTTCAATACATGGATATCCTCACTCAATCATGAATCATTTATATAGTTTGGAACTCAGTTCCTTAAGGCTCATGTCTATGATCATAAATTGATTAAAGATTGTTCGATTGCATTGATCTATTAACTCAAGTTTAAGGACAACTCACAATCAATGTTTCATTCTTAGTTAAATGATTCTCCTGCATTAAATGGTATTACTATCTTATGTACTGCATTACATGAATCCTATTATGCCTTCATGCTTTGACGGTTATTGAATAATTATCATGAAATCTCGCCACATGATATGATATACTTTGATAACGCTTTGTCCTGTACATGTGATATCGTTATGTGTTATTGAATATCTTAAGGTCGTCCCTACTTGCTTATGTGACTATATGGTTTTTAGATAGAAACTTAATCATTCACCACTCACAGGTGAAGTCCGGATTTACTGTGGCCCTGGTATTATTGCATAATACCGTATCTGTTGGTGAGGTTTAAACTATTTCAACTGGAACCATGAATATTCCTTCGTTTTCAAATGATTTCAAAATCAACGCCTTCGGGTGCAAAGATTCCTATCTTTCAAGTTAACGTTCTCCCGTTTGGGACAATGCTTCGAGTTTAAAGTCAATGATCTCTGATATACGTTTTGTTCACTGTTATGCCACTTTGATTAAAGGTTCAGTCTTCTGAACTCTGTGTGCTTATGCACTTTTGATATTCTGAAAGCAAGCTTTGGAAATTTTGCTATGTTGGGCCCTGGCGGTATGGTTAAGTAGTAGACCGGGAGGCGTGCGCCAATGGCTACTATGAGACTGGCCGCCGTAATGACCTTGATGATGGTTTAATCGGAGGTTGGTTACTCCACATCGAAGGTCGGGAGAGGTGGTAAATTCCTCCCGTTTTGCACGTCACCGCGGGGTAGCTCCCTGGGCGCGACAATAAGGGGAGAAGGGGTGGTGCATGTGATTATGGGTGTTGGGATCCTAATGGATCTCGATACCAACTTTGTAAATGTTTTTGAGGAGTAAAGGATGGATATGGCCTAGCTTGCGGGCAACTTTGGTTTTAAAGTCCGGTTCATACTTTTGGAAAATATCCCGTACCCTGTTCCCCGTTTATAAAGTATATATGAACCAGAACCTCTGATGTGTGTTCTTGCTTGGAAATCTCGTTTCAAAGTAATGTTTTGGAATACGATTCTGAAATAAAGATTCCGAAATTCAGTTTTAAAGTACAGCTTTGAAGTAAATCCTTTTCTGAAAACCTAAAGTTTAAGTACTTATATTGTTTCAAAAGTCATGCCTCACTTAGTCCTTTTGACTAATACCTCCACCCTGTTTTCTGACCTCATGGTTTCAGGTTCAGTGATTGCTTGTTGGCTGGTATCTTGAAGTATAGGAAATCTTTTGTTGTGCTCTTGTGGTCAGGTTCTTTTGAACCATCTTGGTCTCCACCCTCTTGATGATAATGTAGCGTTCGATTAGGTACTTATCGATCTGGCCTCCGGTGTCTTTTGTTACTTGTTATATTTTCCTTGACACTCTATCGAAATATCGCTTTCAATACTCAATTCCTGTATAGTCCTTGTACTTGGTTACTAGCCTCTTGTGCTCATGATTTATGTTTCGAAAGTTTTAAATTTCTCATATTTCCGCTGCAATATTCCCTTCTAGTACTCTGATCTTGTATTGTTTTGTCCGTTCGCCGGCGCGCTTCTTGGGGGCTAGGTCTCCTAGCCACTTGAGAGGTACGACGGTGCAAGGTTGTGGCCTCTTCGGGGTGCTACACGTTTTATGTTTTTGGGTTCGTTTATCGATGTTTTAAACCTTTGGTATTTGACGAGGGAAATGAGGGCCTAACTAGTTTTAGCGCGCCTCGTGTTCCGGAGGCCATAACTTGAGCTCGGGAATTCGGATTTAAATTCCGCAAGATGCGTTGGACTCGTAACGAAGAAGGAAACTTTTGAACCAGGTTTGGCATTTTCCTAAGCCCATTTGGACCCCGTTTTTCGCCCGGAATGAACAGTTTGTGCTATAGCAACCATCTTTGACTAGTCTTGTACTTGTGGGCCCAATTTAACCATACTCAAGCATTTAACCTTGGTTTATATGATATTAACTCAGCCCCCTCTCTTCCCTACCTATCCATTTGGAGCCACACACTCCCAAGAAGAAGGAAAAGCAGCTGATCCATGGAGAAAGAAAGAAAAAGAGAAACCCCTTTTCTTATCTTGTGATTTTCGAGCCCAATCTTTTCCATACTTCATCAACTCTTGAAGGTAAGTAGATTTTCGAATTCTCCATGATTATATGATGAATTTGATCCATGAATTTCATCTTTTACTTGAGATATAATTTGAGTTTGGGACATGGCATGAATAGGAAGGGTTAGAGTCAAATCTTGCTTCCATGTCTTAGCTTTGATTTAGGATTGATTTCATGCTTCCTTGGTGATTATATGAACTTCTTTGCTTCCATTCTTGATTTATACTTCATGCTAGAGGTGTTAGGGTGATTTCTTCTTTGATAACTTGGTTGAAACTTTGAGCTTTTGGGCATGAAAACTGAAATTTATAATTTGCTCTCCTGGTATGAACTGTTGTCCCCTTTTTTGAGATCAAATGATTGAATTCTTGCCTCTAATTTCGTGTATTAATTCATGGTAATGTAATATACATGTTGTTCTATGAATATGCCCTGTTTTGGCTTGATTTCATGCCTCATTTCAACTATATATATGAGTTATATGAGTTAGAACACGACCTATTTTCTTTCCTTCCTTGCAAAGGGTTTGTATGCCTGTTTTGGTGCTCAAAAACTGATATTACGAACTTGTTTTGCTTCCTTTTTGATACGTGATACTTGGTAGATGTGTTATGGATGAATTACCTTTGAAACCCCTTGATGAATTGATGAGTTTTGAGCTTGAAAAACTGCTGCGAAAATGCTCCTCCTTCAATCGAACTGCTGTCATGATTTTTAGATTGGTTTATTGATTTCCTGTGCCCCAATTCGTATGAAATTGCATGAACATGATGTGCTTTAGTTGTTCTATATGTTAGCTAAGTGTTTCCAAGCTTTTATCCCATGTTTCAGCCTCAAACTTGAAGAGAATGGCCTGCTACGTTCATGTCTTTGCTTGCTTCGTTTCCTTGCATGAATTAGGGTATAAACCTTTGAATCTTTGATGCATATATCTTGTATATTGTGTTGGTTTGATGTTAGTATGGTTTGGTTTTGGTTCTTGGTGAGTTTGAGGGCTAAAAATCGAGTTTTAGTCACTGGAAGCAAATCCACGGGCGTGGATTTTTGGCTTTGATCAAATCCACTGCCGTGGATAGGAGTCCAGCAGTAGGGACGTTTTTTTCCCCAGATCCACGGCCGTGGATCTCCCCTTTTGAAAATATCCACGACCCTGGATCTGGAAAGCTTGGGTTTTCTTGGCCGAACTTTGTTTCTTTGTCCGTTTTGTTCGTTTCCCTCCCCTACCTTGTTCCTAAGGTGTTGAATGCTTGTTTATATGAATGATATGTGATGCTATGGCTTGTCATTGCTTCAATTGGTATGTTGTATGTTATAATTATATGTTATATGAGTTGTGTTAAGTTTGTGAATTCGTTGGACGTGAAACGTGCCTTATGTGATCTAAATGCCCTCTTATGTACATGTATGACTTCATGACTTATTTTCTTACCTTGCATGCTTTTCCCTTGCTTTGGTATGAGTTGTATGCATTCTTAATTTGTTATATAATATGTTATATGTATTGCATGATGTTCATGAACGTGAAATATGTGAGTTATGCTCCAATATGTCTCGATATGATGTCATGTGACCTAAGTGTTATCTTATCGCATTTCATATGCATCATTTCCACCCCTATGCGTATGCCGAGCGTCTAATTGGTTCATGCTGAGTCTAAGCTTGTCCCTTGCTCTTTGCTTTTGTTCTTAGGTTTGTCTCGAGGTTGTAGAGGTGGTTCCTTTGGTTCGGTTGGTCGGCAAGGTGAGGTTTTCTTTCCTTTTAGTTATGATGACCTAAAACCCTATTTGAATTTCGAGCCCGGATGTGACTTATATATGTGTATATATATAGATATGTGTTTGATACGTATTTTGTGGGATTTTTCCCGTTTGTTATGAGGCTTTGAAAACGCTTTTATATGTATCTAAGCACTATTTTCGTTTACTTTGCAAAACTTTGATAAGTGTGAGTGTGTATAAGCTTCGTTTGATAAGTGTAAGTTTGATAAGCATAAGTGTAAGTTTGGGCCCCGGAGTTGTATGTAATGGGAGACTAGGGTCGGCCATGGGGTCGCCGGTTGCAACCCCTGTATACTTCTCTACCAAAGTGAGGCTTAGCTCATCCTCGGGAGGTCGAGGGGAAAACGGGTCTCATATGCTGGCGGTATAACCCGTCAGGGTCAGGTAGGATCCCCCGATGCCACCATTATAAGGTAAGATATGTGTGGGATTGAGAATGGCCGCTCTCTTCCCCAAACGGAGAAAGGTTAGATTAATTTATGCCTTTTGCTTTGTCTTCGCTTTGCTTTGCTATGGAGTAAGTGGGTTGGGACTCGAACTCGCCGAGTCAATTAGTTTAAGCCTTTGTTTCCGTTATGGTTTGTAAATCGGGATTGGACTTCTAATTTTTAAAACTTGGTGATTTTGGCCTTCGACCCTAAATCTTTCTTTCTATATGTAATATCACGGGTTTAAATGATTTTGAATGCAAAAACCAACCCCGGTTCATGAACACTCTTCGATTTGATTATGCTATGCTCTACTTATATGTACGTGTGCGTGTGTTAGCCCCCTCACCAGTCTTTAGGACTGACCCTCGTTATTTCTCTCTTTTTTCCCCTTTTGATTTGAGTTTGCAGGTGCTTGTTTGAAAGTTGGAGCTAGGCGGTTGTCTTTAAGAGAAAGATCGGAGTAGATTGGTTGTTTGGTATTGGACCCCGTTTTTCGCCCGGAATGAACAGCTTGTGCTATAGCAACCATCTTTGACTAGTCTTGTACTTGTGGGCCCAATTTAACCATACTCAAGCATTTAACTTTGGTTTATATGATATTAACTCAGCCCTCTCTCTTCCCTACCTATCCATTTCGAGCAACACACTCCCAAGAAGAAGGAAAAGCAGCTGATCCATGGAGAAAGAAAGAGAAAGAGAAACCCCTTTTCTTATTTTGTGATTTTGGAGCCCAATCTCTTCCACACTTCATCAACTCTTGAAGGTAAGTAGATTTTCGAATTCTCCATGATTATATGATGAATTTGATCCATGAATTTCATGTTTTACTTGAGATATAATTTGAGTTTGGGAGATGGCATGAATAGGAAGGGCTAGAGTTCAAATCTTACTTCCATGTCTTAGGTTGGATTTAGGACTGATTTCATGCTTCCTTGGTGATTATATGAACTTCTTTGCTTCATTCTTGATTTATACTTCATGCTAGAGGTGTTAGGGTGATTTCTTCTTTGATAACTTGGTTGAAACTTTAAGCTTTTGGGCATGAAAACTGAAATTTATAATCTGCTGTCCCGTTTTTTAGATCAAATGATTGAATTCTTGCCTCCAATTTCGTGTGTTAATGCATGGTAATGTAATATACATGTTTTTCTATGAATATGCCCTGTTTTGACCTGATTTCATGCCTCATTTCAGCTGTATATATGAGTTATATGAGTTAGAACATGACCTATTTTCATTCCTTCCTGGCAATGGTTTTGTGTGGCTGTTTTGGTGCTCAAAAACTGATATTATGAACTTGTTTTGCTTCCTTTTTGATACATGATACTTGGTAGATGTGTTATGGATGAATTGCCTTTGAAACCCTTTGATGAATTGATGAGTTTTGAGCTTGAAAAACTGCTGCAAATCTGCTCCTCCTTCAACCGAACTGTTGTCATGATTTTTGGATTGGTTTGTTGATTTCTTTTGCCCCAATTCGTATGAAATTACATGAACATGATGTACTTTAGTTGTTCTATATGCTAGCCAAGTGTTTCCAAGCTTTTATCCCATGTTTTAGCCTCAAACTTGAAGAGAATGGCCTGCTATGTTCATGCCTTTGCTTGCTTCGTTTTCTTGCATGAATTAGGGCATAAATGTGATGCCCCGATATTTCGGCCGTACAGGTATGACGTAAGTGTTTACCAAATTGCGCGAAATAATTATTTATACGTGTTTTATATATTTAATTTTATTTTAAATATATTAAATGTTAATAATGTTAATTATTATGTCTTAAGTTTTATTAATATTAATCTATATGTTAATGCGCTAAATTGTATTAATTAATTTTGAATTCAATTTTGTTAATTATTATCAATGTCATTTAATAAATTTGTTGATTTTAGTTTCAAATTTTATTATTTAAGAATTTAATTTGTATTTTTATTTGTTAATGTTATGGTTTTATTGTTGCATTGTTTATGAGCCACATTTACGTGCTTCGTTTTCATATGATTTGATACCGAAATTTCGTGCAAATTTAATATGTTGGACTTATACGCGTCTTGTATATAAATATATGTTCGTTTTGTATTTTCGGGTTCATTTGCATGTGTTTCGGGTTTATTTTAAATTTGGAATCCAAGTCGGGGGCTAACGAGCAATCAGCGCACCCTTGGTTCCATAATTGATATCTTGAGCTCGGGAACTCGGATTCGAGTTTCGTCAACTTCGCTGAACTCGTAATGAAAATTCAAGTTTAGTGAACTTAACCTTATATTTTTCCAAAGTCATTTGAACCTCCGAAATTCAACCGAAAAACGAAACGGCGACAAAACTGACCATGTTATACTAAATGACCATAACTCATCCAAACTTTAACCAATTTAACCATGGTTTGATGCTATGAAACCCTAAATCAACCACCTAACCTGTTATACCATCCCTTAACTGAACCAACCCTCACACAAACCACAAATCTCAGCCAAAGCCACTGACTTCCAGTTTTTCCCGTAACCCTTGAGCACCTTGGAGATTCAAAGCTCAAATCTCCTCCAAACCTCCATTAATCCACAAGGTAAGCTTAGGGTTGTAATATGCATTCAATATGTGTCATTTTAAGCTATGCATCCCCATTTTTTATCATGGTTTCATGCATTTTTGGCTGAAGTTGAGAAATAGTGAGGTTTAGAGCATTTTGTTGATCTCCTTCGATTCTTGATGGATTTGAGTGATTCCAAGCTTGAGTATGATTGTTTTGACATCCCCTTCTCATTTATGATCATTGATTACATGGTAGTTGAAGTATTTATGAGATATCATTTATGGCTCTTTGAGAAAATTTCATGTAATGTCACGTATGCCTTCCTTTCGCGTTTGAGCTCTTTTGGGACTGATATATATGTTGAATTGGTGCTGTTTTTCTGCGTATTGGATAGCCTAATTGACCTGATCATGTTGAGTTGAAGGAGGATCAGTTGTGCTCTGTTTTTTTTCGTGATTTTGGCCCTGTTTTGGACTGGTTTTTGCTGCTGTAAACTGCAGCGTTTTATCTTGTTTGTTGTTGTTAGTTTTAGAGAGTTGTTAGGGCTGTTTTGTTGCTGCATTCCATGCCTTTTTGTTGCTGCATCAGTTGCCTTGGTTGCTGCCTTCTTGTTGCTCTGTTTCATGAAAGAAAAGAGGAGTTATTTTGAGTTGCTGCTGCGTTTGCTTTCTGTTGCCTCTCCCCGGCCGGGGAGATTTTGTACATGAAAATACCCGGCCGGGGAGCCCTTTTACAGAAGCTCCTCTGCATGAAAGTACCCGGGCGGGGACTTTTAGCGTGGAGAATCTCCCCGGGCGGGGAGATTGGTCTGGGGCGTCTGTTGCCTATTGTGTTCCTTTCCTTCCTCTTGCATGGTTGTTGGTTGTTAGTAATTGTAATGCATGTTTATTTGCAGTACGTGATGAGCTTCATGCATGCATATGTTGGAATTAGATAGTTCATGCATGAAATTTGTTTGTGCTTTATGGAATTGCATGCATTTTGGTAAGTATGCATGCACACACACACATATATATATATATATATATATATATATATATAGTTTGATATGTTTGCATGCATTTTAAATAGTTGCATGCATGTATTATTGTTGTTGTACGTGCATGGTATGTATATTTATATATTTATATATGTTTATTATATATTAAATAATATTTGATTTAATTGAATTATAGAATTTAATTGTTACCTATTTCATGTTTACTTAATTTCCTATATTGAATTGAATGTATTTAATTGTTTATTTTCTAATTGTAAATGCGATTTAATACGTGTTATGCTCATATTTGAATTCTTGAATTAATTTGATTGGAAATGTGAATTTATGAACTTGAATGGAAGTGAACGAATGATTGAATGACTTGTTTATATGATTTAAATTCCTTAATAGTGCACATGAACATTTTCATGACATAATCTTATCTTCTATACCTTCATATCATGATCATTACATTGCCGAGCGTCTTGTATGGTCATATTGAGTCTCATTTCACCTTTCTTGCACAGATTTTGTCCGTTGGAGGCGAGGCCGGTCCTTGAGGCTTTCGTGTCTTCTTTTGTCGGTTCAAGGTAGGTTTCTCTACTATTTAGATAAAATGACCCAATATACCCTTATGTGCAAAGTTTTAGCCAAAGATAGAATTACCTAGTTATATAATGAGTCACTTTCGGGTAAATGATTTTGAACGTATAATCCCTTTTTCTTTTAATATCCTACCGATTGTTTTGGCGAGTATTGATTGATTGCACGGATTGGGGCCCGGGGTTCTTGGTGTGAGTGGCCATCCGAGGAAGCATGGGCTGACGGGGATCCCTCACACTAGTCCCCACCAAACTACGGCGGTACCAGACCTCGCCAGGAGATTGACGGGGAAAGGGAGCTGAGTGCCATCTGGGGAGTCATGTAAACCCTTTTGGTTAATGATTGGGTGGCCGGGTCTTGCAAACCCGTCCACCAACCCGGAGGAAGAAGGTGTATATGACCGATTGAATAGAATCGATTGATTGTGCACAAAAGAATGATATGCATGAAAAGACTTAATGAATGAATGATTGTTGAATTACACAAGGTGTTGGTTGGAGATGATGCACGCCCACTCGTCGGGCCACTAATGACCTATTGTAAAATTGATTGTTATAATCCCTTCCGATGATTCCTCTATTTCACCCACTTGGGAAATGCTTTTAAAACCTCGCTTGGGATTATAATTTGGATGTGATTGTTTAAATTCCGTTGTATATTATATCTATGTCAATGTTTTATACCCACCAGTCCCTTTTGGACTGAACCCGTTTCGTTTTCAGTTGTGTTGTGCAGGTGTGTGGGAGCTAGGCGGGAATTCGAGTCGATAGGTCTTGCATTTGCTTCTAGCTCTTGTAGTTGTCTTTGCACTTGCATAATTTTATTTATGATTATTGTATTTTGGAGTGTTCTTGATAGTTTAGCCATGATGGCTCTTTTGGATACTCTCGTATGGTATATGAATTATTTTTGGAGCTTGCATGCTCATGATATATATATATATATATGATATGTTTTGTTAAGTTGATGCTTCCGCTTTAGTGATTTACTCTGATTCGTATGGTTTAAGGGTTAGCCCGCCTAGCATAGCGTGTGTGTTTGTCCCCGTTCGCCATGACTTAGTTCAGATATGGATTGTCCATTTCATATTCGGGTCGGGTCTCAGTGCGAGGGATGTGACACCTTGCGCTCGGGTGTTACAATAAACCTTTGAATCTTTGATGTATATATCTTGTATATTTTGTTGGTTTGATGTTAGTATGGTTTGGTTTTGGTTCTTGGTGAGTTTAAGGGCTAAAAATCGAGTTTTGGTCACTGGAAGCAGATCCACAGGCGTGGATTTTTGGCTTTGATCAAATCCACGGCCGTGGATAGGAGTCCAGCAGCAGGGATGTTTCTGTCCCTAGATCCACGGTCGTGGATCTCCCCATTTGAAAATATCCACGGCCGTGGATAGTGTTGAATGCTTGTTTATATGAATCATATGTGATGCTATGGCTTGTCATTGCTTGAATTGGTATGTTTTATGTTATAATTATGTGTTATATGAGTTGTGTTAAGTTTGTGAATTCGTTGGACGTGAAAGGTGCCTTATGTGATCTAAATGCCCTCTTATGTGCACGTATGACTTCATGACTTATTTTCTTGCCTTGCATGCTTTTCCCTTGATTTGGTATGAGTTGTATGCATTCTTAATTTGTTATATAATATGTTATATGTATTGAATGATGTTCATGAACGTGAAATATGTGAGTTATGCTCCAATATGTCTCGATATGATGTCATGTGATCTAAGTGTTATCTTATCTCATTTCATATACATCATTTCCACCCTTATGGATATGCCGAGCGTCTAATTGGTTCATACCGAGTCTAAGCTTGTCCCTTGCTCTTTGCTTTTGTTCTTAGGTTTGTCTCGAGGTTGTAGAGGCGGTTCCTTTGGTTCGGTTGGTTGGCAAGGTGAGGTTTTCTTTCCTTTTAGATATGATGACCTAAAACCCTATTTGAATTTCGAGCCCGCATGCGACTTATATATGTGTATATATATAGATATGTGTTTGATACGTATTTTGTGGGATTTGTCCCGTTTGTTATGAGGCTTTGAAAACGCTTTTATATGTATCTAAGCACTATTTTCGTTTACTTTGCAAAGCTTTGATAAGTGTGAGTATGTATAAGCTTCGTTTGATAAGTGTAAGTTTGATATGTATAATTGTAAGTTTGGGCCCCGGAGTTGTATGTAATGGGAGACCCGGGTCGGCCATAGGGTGGTCACCAGTTGCAACCCCTGTAAACTTCTCCACCAAGGTGAGGCTTAGCTCATCCTCGGGAGGTCGAGGGGAAAGCGGGTCTCATATGCCGATGGTATAACCCGTCAGGGTCGGGTAGGATTTCCCTGATGCCACCATTATAAGGTAAGATATGTGTGGGAATGAGAGTGGCCGCTCTCTTCCCCAAACGGAGAAAGGTTGGATTGATTTATGCTTTTTGCTTTGTCTTCGCTTTGCTTTGCTATGGAGTAAGTGGGTTGGGACTCGAACTCACCGAGTCAATTAGTTTAAGTCTTCGTTTCCGTTATGGTTTGTGAATCGGGATTCGACTTCTAATTTCTAAAACTTGGTGATTTTGGCCTTCGGCCCTAAATCCTTCTTTCTATATGTAATATTACGGGTTTAAATGATTTTGAATGCAAAAACCAACCCCGGTTCATGAACACTCTTTGATTTGATTATGCTATGCTCTAGTTATATGTACGTGTGTGTGTGTTAGCCCCCTCACCAGTCTTTAGGACTGACCCTTGTTATTTCTCTCATTTTTCCCCTTTTGATTTGAGTTTGCAGGTGCTTGTTTGAAAGTTGGAGCTAGGCGGTTGTCTTTGAGTCGTGGTTGCGGATAGCTCGAGTCACATGCATTGTATTTTGTTTTCTTTATGCATTTTGCTAATTTTAAAATATTTATAAGTTATGTCTTAATTAGATTTGTAAGGATTTGTATAACTTGCCTCCCTAAATTTTGATATATCGTGTTTATGTTTCGAGTATGTATGTTGATTTTGGGATTCTGAGGCTTCCGCATTCGTTAATTGTTTTTATTGCGCACTCTGAGTAGGGTCTAGATCGCCTAGCTTAGGTTGAATTTTTGTTTGTCACCCGTTCGCCATGGCTTGATGTGTGGACGGAGTCCCCATTTCGTTTCATGTGTTAGGCTATGGTGCGGGGGATGTGGCGCCCTCCGCTCCGGGGTGTTACATGCCGGGTTCATATGACACTTTCAAGTCCTCTTGTTTTCTTCTTGGTATTGGTCAGTAAGGTGTAACAGGTGGGTTTCTCTTCTATTAGCTATGATGACCCGATATATCCTTTATGTGAAAGTTTTAAGCCAAAGTATTATATATATATATATATATATATATATATATATATATATATATATATATCGAGTCTTTTTAAAAGGAGTCAATGATTTCCAATGTAAAGCCCTTCTTTTACGTATCCCCACCTTATGATTTTTGGCGTGGACATGATTGTATTGCACGGGCCCAAGGACTTAGTGCAAGTGGCTATCTGGGGAGGCAAGGACCGACTGTGATCCCTTATACTAGTCCCACCACATTTACGGTGAAACCGGCCCTCGCTAGGAGGTTTAGCGGGGAATGGGAGCTGAGTGCCCTTGGGGGATTCATGTACCCCACTGGGTCAATGTATGGACCGGTGGCCGGGTCTTGCTAACCCGTCCACCACCCGGAGGAAAAAGGTGTAAGGGTTTATGATTATGAATATGAATTATATGATTATGAATAATTATAAACAAATAGGTATGAATGTATATGATCGCTAATATAAAGATTGAATTGATATGCACACACGAGGAGTAGGTTGGAGATATTCGCCCACCCGCCAGGGCTCACGTATTGATCGCATGAATGATATGATTATGAATTATGAAATTAATCGTTGTAATCCCGAGCGTTGTTTTCCTTTCCTTTCACCCACTTGGGAAATATCTAATAAAACCTCGCACGGGATTATAGCTTGCATGTGGGTGTGCTTAAATTCTGTTATATTATTTATGATATGCCCTGTTTTATACCCACGAGTCTCTTATAGACTGAACCTGGCTTTGTTTTCAGTTCTTTTGCAGGTTTTGGAGTGCTAGACGGGATTTTGTGTCTGTCAAGTCCTGTGGTTAAGTCAGAGTCTTTCCACACGCACAGTGTAATTTGTTTAAGTCACATTGAAACATGTATAAATGCTGAGCTTATGTTTTATTGATTCGGGATAGGTTTCTAGGGATAAATTGAACCCGTCAATTGCCACATGTATTTATGACTGATTACATTATATGCTTCCGCATGTGCATTTTCTCCTTCTGAATTACTTATTTGGTTTCGAGGTTCTAGCTCCCGCCTAGCATAGCGAGTGAGTGAGTCCCCGTTCGCCGTGACTTGGCACGTGTATGGACTTTCCATTTCATATACGGGTCGGGTCTCGGTGCGGGGGATGTGGCACCTTCCGTTTGGGGTGTTACATACTTTGTTGGCTATCCTAAGGAATCTATAGGATATTATTCCTATGATCAAACTGAACAAAAGGTGTTTGTTTCAAGAAATGTAGCTTTTCTTGAAGAACCGTTCCTAGAAGAAAAGAAAGGCAAGATCACAGAACTCAAAGAAATTCAAGACACTCCCACGCCACATTTAGAAGACACGTCCCATTCTGACCTCCCACAACTAATCACGAACTTCGATACACATGCAAATCCTCCTCCAAGGCGTTTTGAACGCATTCCTAGACAGCCTGAGAGATGGTATGGATTCCTCCATGAAATCTCTCAAGAGGATAATGATCCTCTACATATGAGGAGGCACTGTCAGACTTGGATTCTGAACAGTGGAAACAAGCCATGAAGTCCGAAATGGATTCCATGTACTCCAACCAAGTTTGGACCTTGGTTGATTTACCTGATGGGGTAAAACCCATAGGGTGCAAATGGATCTTTAAGAGAAAGATCGGAGTAGATGGGAACGTTGCAACCTATAAGGCAAGGCTCGTTGCTAAAGGTTTCACTCAAAGGCCAGGCGTGGAGTTTGATGAAACCTTCTCATCGGTTGCAATACAAAAGTCCATTCGGATCATGCTTGCTATAGCTGCATATTACGACTATGAGATATGACAAATGGGTGCGAAAACTATCTTTCTCAATGGAAACATTGACAAAGACATTTATATGGACTAGCCCATAGATTTCACATTCAGTGGGACTGAGCAAAAGGTTTCCAAACTCCAAAGATCAATCTACGGATTGAAACAGGCTTCTAGGAATTGGAACATTCGTTTTGATTAAGCAGTCAAAGAGTTTGGCTTCATTCAAAATTCGAATGAGTCCTGCGTGTATAAAAAGGAATTGGAGACTTCAGTACAATTCTTAGTACTTTATGTTGATGACATCCTTCTAATTGGGAATTTGAAGGATGACATGAAAGTTACCAAGTCTTAGTTATCGAACCAATTCGAGATGAAAGATCTTCGTGATGTGCCCTACATTCTCGGTATAAAGATCTATAGGGATAGATCTAAGAGATTGATAGGACTATCACAATCAATGTACATAGATAAAGTACTGAAACGGTTTAATATGGAGAATGCGAAGAACAAAGTTCTTCCCATGAGTGTAAGGAACATGTCTTTTTAAAAGGATGTGTCTTAAGACAAACCTTGAGAAGGAAAGAATGACTCATGTACGTTATGCCTCGGTAATAGGGAGCATAATATATGCAATGTTCTGTACTCGACCGGATGTGGCTTACGCTCTTAGCATAACAAGCCGTTTCCAATCTTACACTAGAGAAGGTCACTGGACTGCCGTGAAGAACATCTTAAAGTACTTGCGAAGTACCAAGGATTTGTTCTTAGTATACGGGGGACAGAAAGATCTAATTGTCGAAGGATACTGCGATGCAAGCTTTGCAACTGACTTAGATGATTTTAAGTCAATGTCAGGATACATTTTCTACCTTAACGGCGGAGCAGTGAGTTGGATAAGTTCTAAACAATCAACTACTGCAGATTCGACCACTGAGGCCGAATACTTAGCTGTAAATGATTGGTGAGGTCCACACGTATCCCTAGTGACATGTGTCATGTGTGTATGTGTTAATTAAATAATTAATTTGATTAATTATTTAATGGACTTTTTAATTATGAATTAATATTAAAGTTCTAATTTGGAGAAATAAATTCTAATAAATAATTAATTGTGAATTAATTAATTAGCTTCAAGTTATGTATTATAAAATAAATAAAGTAAAATAAAATATCTAAATTAGTTAGATATTATGCCTTGTTTGACAAGTTGGTCAAAAGGAGAGTTTTGATCAAAGTAAGAGTCTTTCTCTCCAAGCAAGAAGCAATAGCTAGTAGGTTAGCAAATCCTGTCACTAAAAGGATTAGGGGTTTGAACCCCATGGCTATAAATATAAGGGGTTCGAACCCCTTGATAGATGATACAAAAATTCCCCTTCTCCAAATATTATACACTAAACCTTAGAGCCTAAACACCGAATATAGAACTAGCATCCTCCCTATTCGGATCGTGATCGAGGTTGGTGCACTAATTCTCTAGAGGGCTACTATCGTGAAGTCTTGAAAGATTCGTAGGAGCTTTTGGGGTCAAGCCGCATGAAGAGCGTTCTTGGGCGGCTAGAACGTTTCAAGAAAGTTTCTATCTAAGTGAGTTTCTTGATCTCTACGAATTTGGGAATAGGAATTGCAAGATTCAATTCTAACTTATTGGGAAAAATTTTAAATTTTCACTGCGTTTCTAATTCGTTTTCCCAATATATTCTTGTTCTCCACTTCATTGTGCATCTTTCAAGCCTTGAATCATTAATTTTGAGCATGATTTGGGCTTGGTTTGAACTTGTATGTGAATAGTTGTGGGTTTGAAGAGATTTGTGGATATATTGTTCGTCTTTTCTCTGATTCTTGATCCGTGAAGTGCTATATGACCCTTGATGCACCCTTGATCTATTCCTAGCCTTGCATTTAATTTATATGTGGTGTATGAGATCCCACCATTGAACAACCCTTGAGTTTTTAAAGCTTTTATGGAGGTTTTGTGGAGCTTGTTGCCTTTGTCGTTGATATGTGCTCGTTTGTGGAGTGATTTGTTGTTGTTTAATGTATGAATTTATGCCTTCTTGTGGTGCCTTTGGACCTGCTCTGAAGCTGCTGATTTTACCTGCTTTTTCCCTCAAAAACAGAGCAACTCATTGCTGCATTTCTCGCTAACAAGAAGCATGACACGGCCATGTCTGATTTGAACTAAAATGGACATGGCCATGTTGTTTTCTCAGTTTTTGATAATAAATGGGACACAGCCGTGTCCCATTATGTTGTAAAATGGACATGGCCATGTTGTAATGTCAGAACTTGAAAATTTTTTTTTGGAAAAAGGGAACGTGACATGGCCATGTCACATGGTGGCAGCGCTTTAGAGAGTTTCGTTTGTTGTTTCGTTGCTTTTCATTACTTTCTCCCACCACGATTATGATCCCAACTTGTTGTTACATGTAATGTTATGTGTTTAGATGTTTATTTTAATTATATGGCTTTGTTTTCTAAGTGTAAACGTGACCATAATTGCATAACCGTTTACGTGCTACTTGTGGTACCTTTTTGCGCTTGTTGCAATCTTTATGCGTTCTAAGCTTGTATATGCATGAGTTATGATATGATTTGATATTTATGATGTTACTTTAACGTGTTATGTATTGTTTCTTGTCCCGTTTATGTGATTTTGATCCTTGAATATGCGTATGAACTTGAACGCTTGAATATGCTATCTCTTGTTATTTCATTTGCATCACTTGCATCCATATGCATTCGCCGAGTGTCTATATGGTTCATATTGAGTCTAAGGGTGTCTCTTGTTACTTGTTTTGTTCAGGGGATCATCCCGTTGGTGTCGAGGTGGTTCTGTAGACGTTCGTTTACTTCCTTTGACCCCGTTACGTCTCGAAGGTGAGGTTTTGTTTTGTTTAGTTAATGTGACCTAAAACCCTACGTGTTTTGAAGCCTCATGAAAAATATGTATATTATATGATAGATACGTGCTTGATATATATTTTGAGGGTTTGTCCCGCTTGTCACAAATCTTGAAAACGCTTTTATATGTATATAAACTATGTTTAGATTTGTTTTGAAAAGCTTTGAAGTACGTTTTGAACTTGTAGCGAGATATGACCTTATCTAGAGGCATGTCATATCTATATCCTGAGTAATGCCCAGCGTACGTCCTGGGTCTCTCTTACTCATAATTACCAAGCCCAAACATATTCAGAATCAGAGTCAGAGTCTTACCATATCCAGAGGCATGTCATATCTATATCCAAATTCGTACTCACATCCGCATCATATTCATATTCATAATCATAACATAGTCGCATCATATTCATAACATATCCAAAATTCTAACATACTCATACTCCTAGCATCTTCATATTCTAACATATTCATAATCTTAACATATTCATATTCTAACCTATTCACAATCTAACATATCATTAATCATACCTTGCATATCATATTCTATAACATTGATCATATCATGCATATTCATAGCTCACATATATGACTTACACTACTAGAAAAATGGTCTTTAGTGACGCCCTGTAATGATGCTTTTTACAAAAGCGTCTATATAGACATCTGTTGTGACGCCTATTGCAAATTCCTTTTTTTAGATTTAATTTATGTTATATATTAAAGTATTTATTGGTAAGATTAATAATAATATGACATTTTTTAATTAGGCATCACGATAGGGTATACGTATTGTGACACTTATATAAAGTGTCCTTATATTATGCATCTATAATGAAGCTTTTTTAAAAAAGCGTCATTATAATCCCAGGAATTTTGGGCGGCAAGCATTAGAAAAAAAAAGAGGGAATTATTTCGCTCCAAAAATCGACCCACCTGAAGACCATTTACATCTCATTTTTGCCTTAGTTTCCTAAACACTTTGCATCTGAATTTGTTTGTGAAAAGAGGAAACCTTTCTCGTTTTGCATCACAAATTTTTCATCTCAAATTATATTTACCCGACCAACGAATTGAAGGAATCAAATGAAGGGATTCAAGGGTTGTCTTCTCCGATCAACTAATTGAAGGAATCGAAGGAACCCTTCTTCTCCAATTTACGAATTGCATGCAGGAAGTGAAGGAAGCCGTCCTCTACAATCATCGCTTGCACTGGAGCTGGATTGTAGAAAGAGAAGGAATAAATTATTCTCTGGTCTGTCTCCCGTAATCTTTAGGTATAAATTATTTTCAATTTCTCATCCATACGAGAAAGAGGGATAAAGCCATCTGCTTCACTAATTTCTCAGGTTTTCTTTGTTAGTGTGGTGCTGATACAGCGATGGATTGATACTGCTACGAGAAAGAGGGATAAAGCGATGGACTGATATTGTTTTCGCTTCAGGAGTAGAAAATCCGGTTAGTTTTCTTGATTATATGTGTTGATGGGAAAAATTATTGGGTTTGAAGGCTGATTTTGGTTTTGTGTCCGTGTTGGTGTGTGAATTTGGGTTAGGTTAGTGAATTTGGGCAGAGATTCTTGGTTGTTTTGATGGGATGGTTGCATGCAAACTTAGTTGTTGGTGGAAGTGATTATTGTATGTTGTGTGCTTTGATGATTATCTTGAATTGTTCACTATGTGGATAACCTTGTTCATCCTATGTGGATTTGTCAACTTGATTTTGGTTGATATTCTACATTTTTGTTCTTTGTCACTTTGATTATGTTTTCGCTCTGTTTGGGACTCTGGATATTGATTTCACACAAATACACAAACAAACAATTCTGGAAATTGGGTTGGTGTCACTGTGTGTTAGATTTTTGCATTTTGAATGATGATGAGCATGTTTCAAGCTATTTGATATGTGGTAGTTGAGCAATCTCTGAGCAGAACTTATGGTCATTGAAATGAAAATCGGATTCGTGTAAGAAACGGTTGTACAACCCACAAAGGCTTGTCCTGATCTTGCCCATGGTTAGGTGATTTCATCTTTTTGCTTAATAGACTGAATTTTTTCCTTGAAGTTATTGATTATTCAATAACAACTCTTCGCCGGGCAAACACGAAACTGATATGAGCATAACATATGTATAATCATAACCAACAACTGAACTTTAGTATTTGGGTATTCATATTTTAATAGTTTATACTTTTTATGTAACCCCACTGAAGAGAGACAAAAGAAAATAAGTGATAAAATATGATCTTAGGTAAAGATGCACATGAATATGATATATGAAATAAGTTACTTACGGTGTTTGAGTTTTGAGTTTGAAAAGTTTATGCCTACCTTTTTCAGATTACTGATTTGCTGTTCAACATCACCAAGCATTATTAGGACAACAGATTTGCAGAACACTGATGGACAGCTCCTACACTTAAGGTAAGAAATTTCTTTTTAGCTATCACCATAATTTGGCAATTATTTTACAGCTCCAATATAATGTTCATTATCCTCAGAAAAGCTTGATCTGATGAAGTTTTACTTTTGTCGTTTGTGACACTGTTTTTGGCTGGTTAGGTCGGGTATTTTTGACTGCTTTAATCTGTTGGTTGTCCTTCACCAACTGAGAATTGTATAAGTTTATCTCTGATTTAATGGCTATGTCTGGACCTGTTGGTGCATGTGATGGGAAGGATGTAATGCTAACTGGACATAAATGTTATTAAAGCAATGTCTGTACTTTCCTTGCTTCTGTTATAATCCATTCAATGGATAGGTTGTGTGATTGATGTCTTGTGATCATGTAACCAATACAAATAGCAGTAAAGTTCAAAGTTTGAATCTTTTCGGTATTCGTTGTTCGATTTGCTATCGATTTGTGAATAATAAACAAAAATCGAATTTTGAACTATTGTTACATCATTTTTATTTGCTTAAGTTGTTTATATATCATATTTAGTTGCTTTCTTAATAAGTTCTTTTCCGAAGCTCCACTCTTGTTCTGGACTAATTCAGTGATGTTCTGTTATGATTGATTCGATCCGAGTAAAATCAGGTTAACATTGCCTGAATATCTATGTTCGAATGTGAAAGTTCTTAAATTTCTACACTACGCTACTATCACAAGTCATATTAAGTGTTTATGAACTACAGGAATTTCCTTGAAGTGCGCAAAGAGTGAAAAACTCAACCTTGCCACTGCTCTTGTGATTTCAATATCTCTGAAGCAGTATTATACTAAGGTAGATAGGCTTATGTTGAAATTATTTAAAAGAATTCTCTTCATTACAGTCTGATGATATGCCCATATTTGATTGGATTTCGCTCGATTTATTGTTATAACTACCTTTATGATGCTGTGGTTTATTAGGTTTTTTTCTGTAACCAAATGAGCATGCAGGCATCAAACCTTGTCTACTTTAATATTTACCAGAAGAGAAAACTGAAATGGAATCATAAAACCTGCTAGCCTTTCAAAAAGTAACTAGTTTCTTTGCATTTCAAGTGGTTTGTTGTTTTTCCTGAAGCATAATGTTATACATTATATAGTTGCTTAATAGAACCTATTATATATTTGTTAACCGGTATCATAAAACCTGTTAGATATAATATAATTGTTTGTTTATGTATCCTTAATTAATGTTTTTTATGATGATTGAAATATTAATATATCATTTGAAATTGAATATGCTAGGAGTACTCCCAATCCCAAGGAGGAACAAAGGACTTTACAAGTAGAGGCCTCTGATGTGTGTAAAGGTATGAGTATTCGTAAATATTAGACTTCATGCAATATCTTTTAAGTTTATAGCCAAGCTCACAATTTGAGGTAACTACATTTTTTTAGATAGGTTAATTACAAACATGGACAAGAGATGGATGGATCTCCCTAGGTCCAGTAGAGAATACCAACATGGGCTAAATTTGTTTTTGAATTTTGCCTTTTCAAATTCAAAGTTTTATAAGGGGGTACACTAAATGGGTATTGCATGGGGAGTTGTTGTGACACCCCGTCTGCTCGCACGTACAGGTTAGTGCCATGTGTGAGTTTAATTTCCGTATTTGCATTTATTTTCTTATTTAGTTGATGCATCTTATTTGAATTCCATTCATTATTCAACTCCTATATGAACTATGTGAAATATTTGGCACGTTTTGCCCTATTTGAACATTGGAGATTTTTAATTCGATCTCGAACATGCTAATTTTGTGTAATACGTGAATTATATGATTCTTGGACTTAATTATATGTTTTATTTATGTTTTGGACTTGTTTAAACTTGTTTGGATTCAACTGAATTTTTATTCAAACTTTTGGGCCAATTTGTAATTTGGCCACTCTTGAGTCATTTCTTCGTAACTTGAGCTCGGGAACTCGGATTCGAGTTCTGTCTTCGCCATTGTACTGGAATCGTCGATTTGGAGACAATGGAACAAGCCTTGCCCTTTTTCGATGTCGTTTTGACCCTCAACGACGTAGATTTCTGCTCTACGTACCTAGAACGTGCCTATATGCCTACTTGGAGACTTTGAGACCTATACCTTACCCCTAGCCTTGACTTTTAAGCCCCAAAATCAGCCATCTCTCTCCATTTTCTACTTAAATTCGAACCAAAGGAGAAAGAAAGGGGAAGAAGAAGACTCCAAGCTCTAACCTCCATTTTTGTCACCTTAAGCTCAAGTCTTGTGCTATTTCTTGCTCAATCCTTTAAGGTAATTTAAGATTCTTCCTCTCCTTGATCTTGTGATCATTTTGCACTCCCTATATCATGCTTATATGCTAGAGAATGTTGGATTGGTGCTCTTGATGAATAGTTAGGTTTTGAAGAATTTTGAAGAACTAGTGCATCTCTTGCTTTCCTTGAGTTTGAAGTTTTATATGTTGATTCACTTGGCTTATTTATTGCTTGTATATGCTCCTTTTTCATGGTAGGTGAAAGTATTATGAATTTCCATTAATGGTCTTTTGAGAACTTGTCAACTTGATGAAACTTTAGCTTCTTTGCTTCTTTTCATTTCCGGTTTGTAGTATGCATGAGTGGAGATGATTTGGGATGTTTTTCTTGCTTAATTTTGTGGTATATTTACACCATTTCATGTCTTGTTGTTGATGCTTTGGTTTAGAAGGAGTTTTCTTGGAGTTTGCAAGCCTTAATTTCGAATTTTAGCCTCTGACCCAAATCCACCGGGGTGGATTTTTGCTTTGAAAATAATCCACCGGGGTGGATTTGAGGCAGAGAGCTGTCTGCCTTAAATCCACGGGGGTGGATTTAGGGCAGTGGCTCATTTTTGCTCCGAACTTTGTTTTCTTGTTTTTCTTCGCTTGTTTGCTTCTCTCCCACCTCTAATATGATCCCTAAGCTTTGCTAACATGTATTATTATGTGTTAACTTGCTTGTATTAATTTATTTGATATGATTTGAACGAGTTATGATTCGATATGTCTTAAGTGTTATACGTGTAATATTTTCTTGTATGGTTTGCCTCCTTTATGCATTTAAACTCATGAACGCCTATGGTATGCTATAATATGATACATTATGAGGTTATTTGATATGATATGAGTTTAATTCTTGAATCCTTAAGTATTATTTTATTATTTGCTCTGGTATGCCTACATATGAATTTATATGACATGCATTGCATCCACTTGTATGCATCTCCGTGTATCTAATCGGTTCATGATGGAGTGTAAGTCTCGGGTGTTGTGTTCTTTTGTTTCAGAGCCTCTTCCGAAAGTCGTTGAACCCAAGGTTTAGGTGTTTGTTTGCTCCTTTTTGGCCCCAGACTCTACCTACTTTTGCTATAAGGTGAGGTTTAGGATTTTTCCCTTTAGTTAATCGACCTATGGCCTAAATGTCATGATTTCTCACCCGCTTGCGAATATACTATATATTTATTTATTAGATATGTGTCATATGATATGCTATGACCTTGTCATACGATTAAACATTTTGAACTATAAGTATGAGCATATATAAGCTTGAAAACGTTTTGCAACGAGGCTATGCTCCAAACCGTGTGTTGTCATGCAAGCTAGGATCTACCTCAACATCTTAATGTTATGGAAGACACGGAGAGGTATGCGTATAGCATATGCCGAGTTGCAAGGTAAGGTATGCTCGATAAGGTACGTAAGTTCGTTTATTTATGTAGCTAGTTAAGTAAGTTTAATGAGATAATTGGTTAATACTGGGCCCTGGAGACGTGGGTAAGGACGCCCGCAACGGCAAGGGCCGTTGGGTTCAGCCTGTGCACGGTCTCCATTTGGAGTACTTATGCGCGACTCTTGGAGGTTGAGGAGGCGTGGTGCTTCAAGCACATTGCGGGTTAGCTACCCCATGTGCATTGGTAATTAGGTGGAGAGGGTTTGACTCCCGAAACACCGTTGTTGTTGGGGATGGATTGTTTATGTATTTATGGTTTTCTTGATTTTCTTACGTTATAGAGGAGTAAGGGTTAAGTGCTCGTACTCGCCGAGCTTTTGTATGATTCGTTGGTTATGAAACGGGATAGGAGCTTTCTTTAGTTCTAGTACGTCTTGTTTTGATTATGAAATGTATAAGTTTATTTTGAAAATTGGTTTGGTGTGCAAAACCCTATTCCCGGTTCATAATCCTTTGATTGATATGTGTTTTGCTCTATATTTATATAGTGTGTGGGTGTGCGTTAGCCCCTCACTCAGTCAAGTTGTGACTGACCCCTCTCCTTTTCCCTCCTTAGTTGCAGGTCTGCTCGAGCTAAGCGGGGAGTGCGTGGTCATGTTGCATTAGCTAGCTTGGGTCGTGTCAGCATCCCATACCTGCATCTTTAAATACTTATGACTTGTATATGTATAAGTTATATTGTGAGCACTCGATGTAAATATTGGATTACTTTTAGGGCCATGTGGCCATTGTATAGGTCTTTTGCTAATCGTAGTGGTTTTTTTCATTGCTTCAGCACTTTTTGTTTTTGTTTGGTGCACTCTGTCAGTGTTCTAGCCCCGCTTAGCCTAGTGTGTGCGTGTAGGTCCCCATTCGCTTAGACTCGGATTCATGTATGGACTTCCATTTCATGTGTGGATTCGGGGTTTAGGTGCAGGGGATGTGGTGGCTCGTCGCTTTGGGCCTCACAGTTGTCATCAAGTGGAATGCAGACATGTTTCCAATATGACGGCGAAAATGCTCCAAATGATTTGCAAGAGATGCTTTATGATACATTTGGAGTACAAGGATCAGGCGATGCTAATAAAGGAATGCCAAGAACTGAGCAAGCAGAAGCACCATGTGAGGAAGCTGAAAAGTTCTTTAAGCTCATGGAAGATGCAGAACAGGATCTTTACCCCGGGTGTCAAAACTTTTTAAAGCTCTATTTCGTTGTAAGAATGCTCCACATCAAGTGCCTTGGTAATTGGAGCGACAGTTCATTCACAATGATGCTGGACTTATTAAGAGAGGCATTTCCAGAAGGTGTCGAATTACCGAAGAACTACTATGAGACCAAGAAGATATTGAAAGATTTAGGTCTGAATTACAAGAAAATTGATGCATGTCAAAACGATTGCATGCTATATTGGGGTGATAATGAAGGCAAGATAAAGTGTGATACTTGTGACGAACCGCGATGGAAAATAGTTATGCCTGAACCGAACAAGGATTCAGCTGAAAGTTCTAAGAAGGTTAAGAAGGTTCCTGCAAAAGTTGTATTGCAATTCCCATTAAAGCCAAGGTTACAGCGGATGTTTATGAACAAGAAAACAGCATCTCTTATGACATGGCATTATACAGATCTCATAAAAGATGGTGTAATGAAACATCCTGCAGATTCTCCAGCCTGGAGTACTTTTGACTTTCACCACCCGGAGTTTGCTAAAGACCCTCAAAATATTAGGTTGGGTTTGGCTACCGATGGTTTCAAACCCTTTAGAACTATGAATGTGGTTCATAGTACATGGCCAGTGATCTTCATTCCTTACAATTTGCCCCCTGGTGAGTGTATGAAAAAGTCGTACATGCTGTTGTCCATGCTTATTCCCAGACCATCTGGACCAGGTGATGATCTTGATATATTTTTCCAACCAGCAATTGCAGAGGTAAAGGATATGTGGGAAAACGGGGTACGTACTTACGATGCTGCATCTAAACAAAATTTTCAATTGTATGCAGCACTACTATGGACTATTAGCGATTTTCCGGGTCATGCAGCATTATCTGGTTGGAGCACCAAACGAGAATTTACATGTCCCGTTTGTTACACGAATACGAACTCAGTTTGGCTGGACAACTCTCGTAAGTTTTGCTACATGTGCCATCGTATTTTCTTGCCTGAGGATCATCCTTTTCGAAATGACAAAGGGTCATTTGATGGAACAGAAGAGCATCGAAAAACAGCTCCATACTTGAGGGGATCAACGGTATTTGATGATGTTAAGCATATCGAGAATAAATTTGGAAAAAAGGTTGGTGAACAAAACTTACCTTATAACTGGAAGAAAAAAAGTATTTTCTTTGATTTGCCATATTGGGAAACAAATTTGGTAAGACACAATCTGGATTTCATGCACATTGAAAAGAATGTTTGTGACAAGGTCTTGTACACATTGCTCGACTCTACGAAGTCAAAGGATAATTATAATGCGCATTTGGATTTGAAAAAAATGGAGATAAAAACAAGGCTGCACCATTTCGTAGATGATTCTGGACAGGAATGGCTGCCTATAGTTTCTTTTACATTAGATAAAAATGAGAAAGAGAGATTTTGCAAGACTTTGAAAAGCATTAAGGTTCCAGATGGATATGCATCAAATGTCTCAAGGTGTGTACAATTAAAACCACCTAAAATCTTTGGTTTGAAGAGTCATGACAGTCATGTGTTGATGCAACAACTACTTCCAATTGCTTTGTGTAAACTTTTACCAAAGCCAATACGATCAGCACTGATTCATTTTAGTCAATTTTTTAGAGATTTGGGTTCAACGACACTCCATCATAGTGATGTGGCTCGATTAGAAAAAGAAATTGTTATTATACTTTGTCAGCTGGAAAAAATATTCTCACCCTCATTCTTTGACATTATGGTACACTTAGCTATCTATTTGGTTACCGAGCCAATGTTGGCTGGCCTAGTTAAATATCGTTGGATGTACCCAATTGAAAGGTAAGTTACACCGTCAATGATATGTAATTCATTCCTAAATAAATTCTGCTACTGCCTAACTATGAATTTTTTCTTGAATCCTAGGTACTTGAGTACATTAAAGTTGTGTGTACGTAATCGAGGCTGGCCAGAAGGCTCGATTGCAGAAGGATATTTAGCTGAGGAATGTTTATCATTTTGCTCTTCATACTTTGAAGAAAGAGTTGAAACAAGGCATAATCGAGCAAGTCGAAACGACAATGGTGGTGAACAAAATGATGTGGCATGTGTAAATATTTTCTTAGTAGATGGTTGTCCATTATGGAGAGGAAAGCCAATTGTGTTGGATAATGATCGTCTTACAAAGGCTCATCGATATGTGTTGTTCAACTGTGATGATATTAAACATTACATAGAGTAAGCCACTTATTCTTAATAGCTTCACTAAGATGTTTCTGTTTTCTTCATTTATTTTTGAGTATTCCCTCTTTTCATTATATAGGGAGTATGAGAAAGAAATCAGGAGGAAGAAACATCGAACAAGTGAGCATGAAATCAAGCGGATGCATAGTGATTCATTTGCTTCTTGGTTTAAGGGTCGTGTAAGTTAAAACATCTTAATAGGTTCCATCTCATACATTTACTATTTCAAAATGTCTGCATATAATTAGACAAAAAATCCCTAGAATTACAAGTCAGGTCTGGAACTATTGAGCACATGTTAATATCCGTAACTGATCCCTTGTCTTGCAGACAAATGTTTCTTCAGTAGAGCACAGATAAGATTATAAAAGTGTCACAGAATAAATAACAGTAGTATTTTACAAGTTAGCTAGATCATTCAGTATGATTTTGCATCTATTCAGAATTAAGAGATACTTTTGTTTATAGTTAGCTAGTTCAACATGACAGAACATACAAATCTTATATGTGTCTCCAACAATATGATTTTCTGTTTAAGTCCAAATGTAGTATATTCTGAACCCTTCATCCCCCATGTTAAGTTAGGATGGATTCATTGAACACATGTTGCAACTATGTAATGCAAGATACATTTAACCCCTATACTATATGTAAATCTCCAAGGAATATGAATTTCTGTTTAATTATTATTGTAGGTGGAAGAAACAATTGTTGATCACAAAGATGATCCAGTGATGATGGACATTGTGACACTTGCAAGGGGTCCCGTTCCTGTCGGTGCAAGTTATACAGGTTACATAGTAAATGGCTTCCAATTCCACACTAGGGAGATGGAGTTGAACAAGAAAACTCAAAATAGTGGAGTTATGGTTAATGGGGATACAACTAGTTTTGCAAGCAAGAAGGATAAAAGGCCTATATTCCAAGAGATGGCATATTTTGGGATTATAAATGAGATAATTGAATTAGATTATACAGGTGGAAGAAGGGTTGTATTGTTTGACTGTGACTAGGTACCGAAGGGCAAGAGACTTAAAGAAGATGATGTTGGGTTCACGCTCACCAACTTCACAAATATACAACGTCAGAATGAGCCTTTTGTCCATGTATCTCAGATTGAACAAGTGTTTTATGTGGAAGATCCTACGGACAAGGCTTGGAAAGTGGTTATTAAAACCAAAGCCAGGGTCAAGATTGATGATGGAAATGGCATATCAACTGATGGTGTTGATACAATTCTACAAAGCGAATCTTACATCAATCGCCCACTAAATGAAGAAGAAGAGATAGTTTTGATCCGCAAGGAGGGGCCCTAATTAATGTGAACAACTTAGAGTGAAGCTGGTTGTAGGGAAATCCTAGGATAGGCTTAGTTAGTTTTTGTTTTAAGACAACAAGCACAACTTATTTTTAGTTTCATGTTTTTTGGTTGTCCTATGTAAAAGAATATTTAGTTATAGGGACGAAAAAAGATAAGCATAGACCACTCCATGGCCGTGGAACGCAAACGCCTCAAACAGAAGCATCTCCAGAACCCAATGCACCCCAAGAAGACACCGGTAAATGAATATTCTGTTATTCTGAACTGTACAGCTGAACATTTTTTGAAACATAAATCTTCCTATGCATTCATTTGCTTATATGCTATTCGAATGTCTTTATTAACACATTTTCCAGCTTCTACCATATTGTTTCATCTTTCAAAACCTTTATCCTTACATTACTATGAATATATTCTCCAGTTGCAGCAACCAACAGCCGTGCAAAACGCATCAGAACTGAAAATGAAAACACACCCTCCGCTGGACATTCGGATCGCCTGAACAATAATTCTAATGATGCAGGTTTGTTGGAATATTAAATATATACTAATAGTGTATTTATGATAACTCGATGGATGTTATTTGAACATAAGTAAATTTGTCAATGTAGGCAAATCTGTTGAGTTAAAAGCTCGAGGACCGACTAACATGCCACGTGTTTAGGCTAGAAGATAACAAGTTAGAGTGGACTTTGATGATCTTGGTAAGCCTGTTGGTCCGAATAAAAGTGAGTATGTTGAATTTATTAGTACTTTGGTTAGAAATGGAGATCTTCTTCCACTTGATTATGAGGACTGGCACAAAGTACCACCATCCATTAAAAAAAATCTGTTGGATCTCATTAAGGTGATTACTTAATACTTCATATTCTGTTTATTGTTGTATAATATTCAATTGATTTGTTAGGTAATGATTGAACTTATTTTTTTTGTAATAATTCAGGAGAAATTTATTGGGATGCATGACATGGAAGACGTTTCTTGGGATATTTTATCTAAAAGCTGAAGAACATGGAAGAACAGAGTTAAGAGTATATATTTCGATCCAAACTCATCGTTAGAGGAAAACTTACGTAAGAGACCAAATACAAACGATACGAGAGTCCTCCCAGATCAATGGAAAATTTTAGTTATTTTCTGAAGCACAGGCAAATCGCGGGTAACAACTAAAGTTTAATTACTTTGGATTACATCCTATTGGCCTATTATAATAAGTGAGTGGTATGTTTATTCTATTCTTAGATTTCAGTTTGTCTTCTTTTTTGGTGATATAAAAAATCAGTGCTCAAAACAAAGAAAATAGAGCACAGAAAGTCAATGATGCATGTTACAGGAAAAAAGAGCTTTGCCCAAATCAGATATGAAATTAAGGTTGACATTTTGAATATATATCATTTTTAAAAAAATGATAAAACAATTATGTTAATCAAAGTTTGGTGGTGTTTGTAGAAAGAAATAAAGGAAGTAAGAGATGGACAAGCTACTAATGATGAAGGAAATGAAGTTGATGCAGCACCAGGTGTTGATCAAATGGATGCTGAACCAAGTAAGATGGATCTATTTGAAATATGTTATACTAAAAAGGGAGAAACATGCAATCCGGTTATACCAAATTCTTGGGTAAGATGATTTTAAATCTGTTACCCTTTTTGTAAGTTTATTAGTATTATGTGAATTCCTTTGAAGCACGTGGTGTTTAAGTCGACATAGTTGGTTTTTGTATTTTATTTATAGCAAAAGATGCAAGAAAAAAGAAGTGAACTCTCTCTGAATTCCAAGGACAAAGGGCCAAATGACATATTTGCTCAAGTAGCTGGAGATGACAAAGGAGGAAGAGTATGAATGTATGGTTATGGTGTACTTGCTTCTGATGTATATGGTGATGCTCTCGTACGCTGTAGGTCCTCTCGAACTAGCCTAACTTACAAGAAGGATATTACTGACTTAAAGCAGATTGTGATGGAACAAACAAACAAATGATGGAACAAAACAAACAAATACAAGAACTACTGAGGATGAGCAAGCAAATAGGAAACAATGGATCTCCTCTTGCAGTTACTCAAGTCCCTTCGTCATCATCCTCTCACTACATTGGTACTTCATTTAGGCAAACCTCATTGATGGATAAAAGACCCCTACAGGTAGCTTTTTGTTCATATTTATAGGTGATTGCAGTTCGAAATTGTTTATTCTGCTATGATTAATTGATTGCTCATAAGATATTTTTCATGCCAATTGTCTCCAGATTTATATGCAGCTTATGAGGAAATTTAGTAACTTTAGTATTTGAAACTAGCGTAAATGATTGAGTAACAGTTTATTTCCTTTATAATTAAATTGCATTACTTAGATCTTAAAATTGGAAATTAAGGGGGAAATGAAGGACTGCAGTGAGTTCATGTATTGAATATCAAACAACAATATTTTTGGAAGATTCGAGGATGATTAAGTATGTCTAATGAACATTTTCTACCTCTACTAAGTTGAAACCCGTGGAGTTGGGGAATATTGTCGCATACTCGAGTATTTGTACTTGAAATAAGATGTCAAAGTAAGGTGTTTAGACTATTCTGAATTTGGCATTTGCTTTGACTTGGGGAATATTTTTGCATCAGCATGATTAAGTATGTGTAATGAAATGCATGGCTGAAGTGAGTTGTATGTATGTTTGAGTAAGATGGAAACCTCATTTGTTAATTTGCCTTAAGGACTGCCCTGCTGCTGCCCTGTTTTCCTGTGTATAACAGCCATAAAAAGGGTGTATTTGGAGCTCATTACTTGGATGAAATGCATGTTATGCTTGAGGTGTTATTGGATACATGTATATGTATAGTTAATGCATCAATTTGAGTGAGCATTTGCATAAATGTAACTGCATTGTCAGTTGTAAGTGCTGTCCATTTTTCCAATGCATTTAACAAACTAAATAATATTAAGTGATTCCACCTTTGTGATTTATACCAGATTGGAGGAAAAGTTTCCTTGCATAGCGTGTTTAATTCATTGAAAGTTGTGGCGGTCGGTCGTCTTCAAAGCTTACATCCATCAAAACGAATTGGACAAGTTCAATTGGAAAAAAATTGGTGTGAAGTCCTCATTCATGTGGCGGTGGAGTCTGACGAGGACATAGTTCGACCAATGTCACAAGTTAAAACTATAGGTTATGCAGTTGGTGAGGTGGTTGCGTGGCCTCGAAATCTGGTAATACTACAATGTTACTGCCTATAAATATTTTAATTTAAAGCATAATTTAATGGAGTATACTTGTTTTTGCATATAGGTATTCATGGAGTAGTAGTAGCAGTGAAGTTTGGATCCAAATGATAAGTTAGTTTTTGACTTTTTGGACTTATATATTTGTGTTTTTAAGTTGTGCATGAAGGGGAGTATTTGTACTTGGAATCTGACAGGAGATATGGGACTTATATTGTAACACCCCGCACGTGAGGCACCACACCCCCGCACTATGACTCGACACGTGTACGAAATGGAAGGTCCGCACACGCACCAAGTCATAGCGAACGGGTGACAAACAAAAACACACGCACTAGCTAGGCGGTATCTAACCCTGTACAAAAGAAAATATGCAAAACATGACAGCGGAAGTAGTACGAAATGCCAACTTACAAAAACTTTCATACCTTAAACACACAGTACCATACAAACATCAAAATCAACTAAACGGGTTCGACTAATCCAGCCAACCTGTCCTAACCTGTCCCGAGCAATCATATATTCACAACGGGTTCAACTAATCCGAGCACCTGTCCTAACCTGTCCCGAATTCCATAAATTCAAATCATAAATGCAAACCTGCACAAACATATCTTATATAACATTTACAAATCATAAACCAGAGCCAGAACTTAATAAACTTAAACAGACGGACACAGACTCGACAGACCCGACACACAGCCGCCTAGCACGAACTCCAACGACCTCCAAAGCAAAGCCTGCGAACTAAAACATAAAAGGGGAGGGGTCAGTCCAAAGACTGAGCGAGGGGCTGACACACGCACACTATACATATATATAGAGCACAGCACAAAGAAGAAGCGACGTTCGTGAACCCGGGGTTAGTTTTTGCACGCCAAAACATTTTCCCGTGATAATATACATATAGGGGGACTTATCAGACAGACCAAACAAATCTTAAATCAAAAGTTTCTTAAGGCACAACTCAGATTCATGCAGACTTAACACACATATCGGAGCATATCTTATTAACTTAAAATTATATCAATTTTTATCTTAATTTAACAATCTACCCCCGTTTCACGAACTTATGACAGACCGACAGAAAGAACATACTTACTCCAGAAACAAAGACGAAGCGAAACACAAAACGAATCATAAATCAATCCCACCGCCACACCGTTTGGGGAAGAGAGGTGCCCCTCTCAACCCACCACAAAACGAAACATGTGAACCGGAGGATCCCGCCCGGTTCCTTCGACGGCCAGCCAAAATGCGCTCCGTCGGCATAGGAGAACTAAGTCTCCCGTTGGTGGAGAAGTGTACAGGGGTCGTAACCGGCGACCCCGATGGTCGTCCCGGGTCTCCCTTACCCATAACTCCGGGGCCCAAATAGATCAAAACCAACAGAAAATCGGAGACTTGCTTGAATCCGATACAAACGAAACAAAGCCTAAACTTATCACACTTACCAGACAAAACTTATACTCACACACACTGACAGACAAACATATCTCATGCATATCGCACTTATCATATCGTACGTACATATCACGCAGACTGACCTCGAAATCATAACAGAACTGAGACAAAGCATACATAGGCTTATACATAGCGATTCGTACTTTTCAAATCAAATCATATGACAAAACCAGCAAAATACGTACTTCGCACATATCTACATATACATAAGGCTTATAAACCGCATGCATTCGAAAACGGGCACGTTGCAATAGGGTATAACTATATCCTAACCTCACCTGATACCAAACACAGCCGAACACAAAGCAGAAGGTCCACCCCGGAACCTGCACGACTCACTTGTCACCACCCCGGGTGCACCTGAACCAACTGAACACACAAACACAACACAGGGCTCAGACTTAAACTCAGACAACTACACAGAGACGCACGGCAATGCTCAAGCACTTACGAAATGCAATCACATAAGCAGGTTTCAAATTCATATTAATTCTACGCAAAACAAAACATTAAGGCATGTTCATACGCACAATTAATGCAGATTAGGGAAACTGAAAGGCAAGACAAATCATATTATTCATTTCATGCAAATTCACGTAGCACCTTTCGTATCAATTGACACATATGAATAAATCAAATAAATCATAATAGCATGCTTCCTAATTCATACAAATTTCACGAGGTTACAAATCAAATTCTAACCCTACTCAATTCATACAATTCATATTTTACATATTCAATTCATGCATTACATATTAAATCCAAATTCAATTTAGGTAATTAAACTTTAATTGCAAAAGTCTCAAATTAATCATCCAAGGCATGCTAATTCAACTTTTACTTAAATCAAAATTAGCTTCATCGTTTTCAAATGATAAGGTTCAATTAATTCAAGTTATACAAATTTGTATTTTCTAAAAATTTACATAAACACCCATTGTACAAGAATTATACCCAAATGGCATGGAACGAAACTAATATCAACAACAATTCATAAGTTTATACATTCATAATTCATTACATATTTTCAAATACCAAGCAATGCGTATTCATCAATTTATCGAACATACAAGTACGAATTACATTATAAACAATTAACAACTAATACAATTTTGACATAAAGGGGTTCAATTTACAATTCAAAGCGTCAATGCGTATCACATTTCATTAATTTGTAAGATTTCGTACACATCGGAGTTCATATAAATCGATAAGTCAAGCAAATCGCAATTAAATTACAATTAGAACAAATAATTAAATATTCACAATTATACAAATAAATTCAGAGAAAATAAACCGAGTGTCCGATTAACGAACGGAAAGTGGCAACGAACTCACCATAACGAGACTGACATTCTGTCCGGAGCCCGCCGGATCGCCGCCACCGGAGCCACCGGAACAGTGGCGGGCCGCCGCCGGAGCGGGCCGGAAAAATCCCGAAAAATCACCCGTGCAAGGATTCGTCGTGCTCAATCCAATTCCTCGATCAATTTCTGTAAATTCCAAGCCCATTGTCTCCAATTTAAAATCCAAGAATACGAAAACCCTAGAATCTTCAAACTTCAATTACTTTCAAACCGGTGAACCAAAATGAGATCCGAAAGAGGCATCGGCTTACCCGTGAACAGCTTTACGAAAGCCCTAAGCTTTCTCGCCGAAAAAATCCCCGGAGACCTCCGCCACCGCGAACCGCCGCTGCACCACCGCGAACCACCGCCAAACGGTTGAATCAAGAGTCGTGTGATCACAAGCCACTAGTTCTCGTCGTTCCGAACAACTTTCGTGAAGGGCCCGAGGCCAAAAGATGGTCGGAAAAGGCCCCCGTTGGCCGTTGAAGTTTCTTTCGCCGCACACCTCCCCGGAACCACCACCTACGGGCAGAATTGGATGAAAACGAAGCCGGAAATGAACTCGGGGTAGTCGAAAACCTTGGAAAACACTAACCTTGGTTCGAAAAAGCCGCCGGAAGGCGACGAAACCCACCGCTACAGTGCCGCGCCACCGTCGCCCCGATGGCGGCGCCGCCTATGTCAGAAGAAACGCCGGGAAGCCTTCTCCATGGGTCTGGGGCGCGTGTCGCCGGAGGATCATCGGAAGCCGCCGTGAAAGGGCGGCGAAGTGGCGGCTCCGCCACCTCCTCGAGCCGCGACTGAAAATCGCCGATAACTCCGCCGTCGGTCGTCAGTTGGTCAGGTTCTTGGTACGGTTGTGACCGTGTCGTCGAGCTCATTGAAATGGACTATTGGATCATCGAATTCCGTCGAGAAACGAGCGAGTTCAGGGTAGTGCGTGAAAATACACTTCCAGTGTGTGTGTTGGGTCGTGAATCGCTAGAGGGGGAAGAGAGAGAGAGCTGAGCCGGTTCTGACACATTTAACGAGGATCCGGGTGTTTTATCCCGGGTTCTCACGCGCAAAACGAACGGTAGGAAAGGATAACGACGTCAGAATTGGGCAAACTCAGAGTCTACGGACTCGTTTCGATGCCCCGAACACATTGAAGGGGTCAAAAAGGTCGAAAACTCAATCGAACGAGAAATGACCGAAAACCCCCCCTAAAAAGAGAAAATTACAAAGGGGCCCCTAAACTCTAAAAGAGTTCAAAATAGGGCCACGAAAAATATAAAATCACACAATTAAACACATTAAAAGGTTGAAACGTGGCGTACCTTATAAATCAGACGATCGGGATGTTACATATATGTTTGCCTTGAAGTGGCTTTTAGTTTTGCTTAGGCGGCATATTTGGGTGAATTTTGGGTATAGCTTTCAAATGTTTCACAAGTAATTCGGATTAAGAATTACTTGTGAAACACTTGACAGGTATAAAATGCCTTTGAATATGGTACTTGACAGCTTTAAAATGCCTTTGTATTCGGGTCTGTGAATAGGGGTAAAATGCCATTGTATATGTTGTGGATTATTTTGGGTATATGAATACTTGGTTAATTACAAACCTGTTATTTTTGTGGTGTTTTATGAGAAATGACAATATTACATTATCTATTTCTATTTCATGTGTTATGTGTTGCCTTTTAATTCATGCGATTGGGACAACTAAAAGTTTCTTAATAACCCTGTTTTGAGAAATTGATAGATGGGACAACAAGTTATTTGAGATGCTCGAAAACGTCATAATAACAACAATTAGAGACAATAACAGGCGTCACAACAATTTAATTTAGATGTTCAAAGGCGTCATAATAACGACAATTCGAGGCAATACTAGGCGTCATAACAGTATATTTGAGGTGCTAAAAAGCATCATAATACCAGTGATTTGCGCAAAAAAATGTGTCTTAACAAATAAATTGAGACGTTAACACGTGTCACATTACACCGCTTTCGAGATGCTAGTAGGCGTCGCAATACACATATAGAGACACTAAGAAGCGTCATAAAAGTAATTTGAGATGCCATAACATGTCAAATTATACCGCTTTCGAGACGCTAGCAAGTGTCTCAATAGACACCTAGAGTCGTCGTAATATTGGGCATAATACGACGGTTGCAAGCGTCTAAAAAAAGGTTTTTTGCGATGCTTTCAAACGCCATCATACCCAGTCAGTTATGGTCGTTGGGATTTCAAAAATGACACCACAAAGCGTCTCTAAATATACGATTTCGAGATGCTTTCAAGCGTCATTACAGAGAATATGTTGTGACACTTTAGCCTTTTCTCCCGATCGTTTTACGCTCGAGGACCCGGGATAAAAGACCCAAATCCTCGTTTTGCATGCTATAACATCTGTCCAGCTCTCTCTCTCTCGTTCCTCTCCAGGCGTGAAACACACCCCCCACACCGTAACACACACACATTGGAACTCGCTCGTTTCTCGATGGATTTCGATGAATGAATAGTCCATTTAGAAGAGCTCGATGACGCGATCACAACCGTACCAAGATCGTGGCCAGACAACCACCGAAGGCGGGCCTTTTCGCTCATTTTCAGTCGCGGTAGAAGGAAGGTGGACCACCGTGACTTTGTGACTCCCCGATATTTCGGCCGTACAGGTATGACGTAATTGTTTACCTAATTGCGCAAAATAACTATTTTACGTGTTTATATAGTTGATTTTATTTTAAACGTGTTAAATGTTATTCCCTTTATTTTATTATTGTTATATAAATATATATATATATATATATATATACATATGTTAATTGTGTATATTATTTAATATTAAGAATTTTGTGAATTCATTACAATTAATATTTATTGCATAAATTGAACGTGATTGCAATGTGAATTAATTTCCCGAATTTGACTTAATTTCGTTGTGACCTTATTTGATCATTTCATGAACCTTGAGGACCTAATTGCATGGACTTAATTGATCATATTTCAAAAGTTTGGGGGACTCACTTGCATGACTTAAATAACGGAGGGACTTAATAGCAAATTTAGCCATTTCTTCTTGATTCAAGCAGCATATTACGTTCCATTCCTTTCTTTCTTTCATACATACATTACATACATTCTTGCTCTTGCTCCCAAGCCAACCGAGCCAACCCTTGCCAAAGTGGGGGAAAATTTCATCTTTCAAGCTTCATTTTTGTGGGATTTGTGATCATAGAAGCATCATCAACATCAGCTCTTCATCTCTTCTCTCATTTCTTTCATTTGAGGTAATTATGGAACTTTGATGATTTTCTTGGAAATATAGTATAGATAGGGCTTTGTAATGAATTGGTTAATGTGTGTAATTGTTATTGGAAATCTGTTTAGGAACTTTGAGCTCAAGCTGTATGCATTTATCTTGTGAAGTTTGGACTTGAAAGCAGGAATGAGTATATGGGTTTTGATTGATGAAATCTTGATGATCAATGCATGATATGAGAATATATGCTAGATTTTATTGTGCTTTAAGTATGGTCACATGTTTCTACAAGTTTTGGGTTGCATTTGTTGGTTGAAGTTGGTGTTTTGGTTGGTTGTTGTTGCTGTTACGTTGATGCCCTATTTTTTTTTCTGCTACGCACAGTGACACGGGCGTGTCACTTTTCCTCTCTTCAGCGTGACACGGGGGTGCATGTTGGTTGGACTTTTCTGTACCGTGACACGGGGGTGTCACGGTTTGCTTTGCAATGGTGACACGGGCGTGTCACCATCTTTTTTCCTGGCTTGTTGTCCGCTGTACTGTGACACGGGGGTGTCACAGCTTAGTGCATTTTGGTGACACGGGCGTGTCACCCTCTATATTTCATGAACTTGTTTTTCATGCATAGACTACGTATGCATGCATTATATATATATATGTTTAGTGAATAATTGATCATTAATAGAATTAATTTAATTAAATGTATTTAATTGTTTATGTTCTAATTTTAAATGTGATTTAACTTGTGCTTTGATTATATTTGAAATTCTTGAATTGAATTAATTGAAATGTGAATTTATGACTTGAATGAATATGAACATTTTCATAACATAATCTTATCTTATATATATATTCATATCATGATCATTGCATTGCCGAGCATCTTATTTGGTCATATTGAGTCTCACTTCACCGTTCTTGCACAGATTTGGATCCAGTTGGAGACGAGGCCGGTCAGTGAGGCTCGTGTTTGCTCCTTTTTGACAGTTTAAGGTGGGTTTTTCTTCTATGTAGATATAAGACCCTATATATATACCTTCAATGTGAAAGCTTTCGACCAAAATTATATATATATAGAGAGTCGTTTTAAAGAGTAAATGTTTTCAACGTAAAGCCTTATTTTATGAACCCTACCTAATGTTTTGGCGAGAAATGATCGAATGCACGAATGGGGCCCAGGGACTTAGTGTGAGTGGCTATCCGGGGAGGCACGGGCCGACGGTGATCCCTCACACTAGTTCCACCAATGAACGGCGTAACCGGACCTCGTTAGGAGTTAGCGAGGAATGGACGCTGAGCGCCATCTGGGGAGTCATGTAACCCCTTTTGGTCAATGAATGGGTGGTCGGGCCTTGCAAACCCACCACCAACCCGGAGGAAGAAGGTGTAAATGTTAATGAATGTGCACAAAAGAATGATTGCATGAAAAGAATGAATGAATGAATGTTTAAATGGTTTACACAAGGTGTTGGTTGGAGATAATGCACGCCCACTCGCCGGGCCACTAATGACCTAATGTTAATGATTCGTTATAATCCCTTTTGATGATTTCTATTCACCCACTTGGGAAATTCTTTAAAAACCTCATTTGGGATTATAGCTTGCATGTGATTGTTTAATTACCGTCATATATTCTATTTATGCCCTGTTTTATACCCACCAGTCCCTTTTGGACTGAACCCGTTTGGTTTTCAGTTGTTTTGTGCAGGTGTTGAGGGAGCTAGGCGGGAATACAAGTCCTAGGTCTTGCATTCGTCTCTAGCTCTTATATTTTAATCTTACACTTGCATACTTTTATTTTGATCATTGTCTATGAATCTATGATTTGGAGCGTACTTGGTTGAGCCGTGATGGCATGTGATGATGTATATGACTTATTTTTGGAGCTTGGATGCTCATGGTATATATATATATATATGGTATATGTTCGTTTATTGCTTCCTCTTTAGTGTTTTATGTTGTTTTATAGTTTTAAGGGTTAGCCCGCCTAGCTTAGAGTGTGTGTTTGTCCCCGTTCGCCGTGATTTGGCTCGGGTATGGATCGTCCATTTCATATTCGGGTCGGGTCTCGGTGCGGGGGATGTGACACCTTGCGTTCGGGTGTTACAGACTTTGCCGCCTCCTTGCGGCGGTTTCCGACTTCCGTTTTCCGACACGCGACCCAAGACCTGAAAGGAGACTTCCCAACGTTCCATTTGCCGTTGGCGGCACGGCCAACGGCCACCTGGCGACAGCTCACGCGCCGCCTGAAGTTCATGCCGCGGCGGGGCGCCACTGTATCGGTGTTTTCCGCCGTGTTCTGGCGGTTTTTCTCGACGAAGGTTGGTGGTTCCTATCCTTTTTCGACCCCCTGAGTTCATTTCCGGCATTGATTTCACCAGATTTTGGTCGTAGGTGGTGGATCCGGCATGGCAACGGTGGCGCGGCTTTTGGCAACGATTTGGGGCTTTTCCGGTGAGTTTTTGGTGTCGGGTCCTTCAGACAAGTTGCTCAACTCGACGAGGCCTAACTTTTCATGTAGGTGGCGGCCTAAGAACCGGCCGTCGGCGGCGGACCGGTTGTGAACCGGCGGGCCCTTTTTCCAGTTATTTTTTCGGCATTTGGCTAGGGGCTTTCGAAGGCCTCGTTACGGGCTTTCCAACGGTATATTCGGATTTCGTTTTCTTTTACGGTTTGTGTTTAATTTCAGTTTTCATTCTAGAGATTTAGTTCGGTTTTTTGCCAACGAAATCCGGTGTGTTTGGTATTTTCTGAAATTGGTTGAGGGCTTTTGTCAAGCAGGCTGAGGCACACGCTTCTGTGCTTCCGGGGATTTTTCCGACCACCGAAGGCGGTGTTCCTATGGCGGCCGGTGGCTGTTCGGTCGACTGCGGTAGCGGTATTTCGGTGACTTTCGGTCAGCAGGTTCCTTTCGTCGTGGTGAGTCCAACGCCACTTTCCGTTCGTCAATCGGATGTCCGGTTGATTTTATATGAATTTTTGAAGTTGTTGTATTTATTTTTGTTAATTATTTTAATTTTAAATTTCGATCTTGTATGAACTATAAATTGAAATTATAAGTTGTATGATACTTGGAAATATGTTATGATGTATGAAAGTTTGATTCGTGATTTATTGAATTTATTTGTCTCGTTTTACGCCTATCTACTTGAGAATATTTATTGTTTAAGGGGTGTTAGTGTAATTTTTAGAAACTAATTGATTATCAGATTTTATGAAATATAAGAAATGAATTATGAAACGATACATCGTATTTAATTTAAATGAATTACTTAAGTATGCTAATTGTTAGAATATTGCGAAATATGCCAATATGTATTTAAGTGTAAAATTGTTATGTAAATTGTGTTTATCCTTTCGAAAATTGGTGCATGATATGAATGGAATTCTTAATATCCTAATTTATTTTATGTAATTAATGTTATGAATTTTATAAGCTATGCATCTCTTGAGATATAATATGAATTATAATATGCTCTGAATGACTTGATTGAATAGATATGGATTATATGTCGCATCATTTGTATTCGTCAGCATGGCCGTGCATCTTTGTGGTTGTGATTTGAGTCTGAGTCTTGTGTTCTGTGTGTTCAGTCGATCAGGGTTTTTCCAGGGAGTGTTTGTCAGCTGTTTGGGTTCCAATGGTGTAACATCTCGTTCGTTCGATGTATAAGGCACGTCACTTTTCAACCTTTTATGTATTTAATTTTGTGATTTTGTGTTTTTCGTGGCCCTATTTTGAACTCTTTTAGAGTTTAGGGGCCCCTTTGTAATTTTCTTTATTTGGGGTTTGCGGTCACTGCTCGTTCGATCGAAATTTTGACCTCTTTGACCCCTTCAACGCGTTCGGGGTATCGAAACGAGTCCGTAGACTCTAAGTTTGCCCAATTCTGATGTCGTTTGTCCCTCCTACCGTTCGTTCGTTTTACGCTCAAAGACCCGGGATAAAACACCCGGACCCTTTTTTTTCGTACCAAACCGATCAGCAGCTCTCTCTCTCTCTCTATCGGCTCTTTCTCTCTCCTCTCTCACGACACACTCACATACACTCAAGGTGTGATTTCACACATTACTCAAACTTCCTCGACGGAATTCGACTAATGAATAGTCTATTTCGAAGATCTCGACGACACGGTCACAACCGTACCAAGATCTTGGTATGACAACAAACGGAGGTAGCCCGTTTCACCTATTTACAGTCGCGGCTAGAGGGAGTGGCGGAGCCGCCACTTCGTCAGCCCTTTTCGACGGCTTACGGAGGCGCTTTTGGGACACGCGTCCCTGACCCAGAAAGAAGACCTCCCGGCGAGGCCATTACGACCGTGGTGGTGGCGCACGCGCCGCTGGAAGCTCATGCCGCCACCGCGTGAACAGTGACACGACAGTGCTCCGATAGCTTTTTCCGACCAAGGTTAGTGCTTTCCAAGGTTTTCCGACCCCCTGAGTTCATTTCTGACATCAATTTGAGCGAATTTTGGCCGTAGGTGGTGGTTCCGGCAATTGGAGTGGCGGCAAAAACTTCGGAGGATATCGGGGTCCTTTTTCGTCGATCTTTTGGCCACGGGCTCTTCACGAAAGTTGTTCGGAACGACGAGAACTATCGATCCCCATTCACGCGACTCCATATTTGGCCAATTGGTGACGGATCATGGCGGTATAGCTGCGGTTCACGGCGGAGGTCTGCTTCGGGGATTTTTCCCAGCGAATAGCTTAGGCCTTTCGAAGAGCTCGTCACGGGTAAGACAATGCATCTTTCGGATCTCATTTTCGTTCACCGGTTTGGAAGTAATTTCGATTTGAAGATTTTAGGGTTTTCGTATTCTTGGATTTGAAATTGGAGACGATTGGCTTGGAATTTCCAGAAATTGGTTGAGGAATTGGAACGAGCACGAGGAGTACTTGCACCTTTGATTTTTCGGGATTTTTCTGGCACGCTCCGGCGGCGGCCCGCCACTGTTCCGGAAGCTCCGGTGGCGGCGTTCTAGCGGGCTTCGGACAGCTTGTCCGCCTCGTTGTGGTGAGTCCAACGCCACTTTCCGTTCGTCAATCGGATACCCGGTTGATTTGTTGTGATTTATTTTGTGTAATTTGAATATTTAAAATTAATTATTTTAATTGCGATAAATTGTTAATTGCTTGATTTGTCGATCAATATGAACTCCAATTTATATGAAATCATGTATTATATGAAATGTGATATGTTTGGACGTTGTAATTCGGAAATTGAATCACGATATGTAGAATATATGCTATTTGCTTAAGTGGAAGGGGTGTTTGTGTAATTTTCCTTAATACGTGAGTTTGTATGATTTGAACTAATTAGACCTTGTCTTTTAATAAATAAATATGCTAACCATGATTCCGATTAAGAGAAGTTATTATGCCTAGGATAATTGAACTTGAAACTTTGCAATTAAAATCTAACTGCTTAAATTGAATATAAATCCGTTAATATGAATTGGTTAGGCAATGTATGAACTTAGTAGGGTTGAGTAATTTAGTTGGAATTTAATATGCAATCTTATGAATTAAATGAAATTCGTAGCATGCTATAAAATGATTTATTTGGTCTTGTAATACGTGCTTTTTGTATGAAAGGTGTTATGTGAATTTAGTTTGTTGTTTTGTAAATGTACATCATATGAATTTCGTTTTATGCATTCATGAATATGTCCTAAGGTTTTCTTTTGTATATAATTGATATGAATTTAAACTCTGCTTATATGATTGCATTTCTTAAGTGTTTGAGCATGTGTCATGCGTCTCTGTGTGGTTGTTTGAGTCTATCTGAGCTCTATGTTGTGTTTTGTGCGTCCAGTTGGTTCAGGTGCACCCGGGGTGGTGACAAGTGGGTCGTGCTGGTTCCGGGATGGACCATTTGTTGTGTCTTTGGCTCCGTTTGGTACCAGGTGAGGTTAGGATATAGTTATACCCTATTACAATGTGCTCGTTTTGAATGCATACGACTTATAAGCCTCTATGTACACGTAAATATGTACGAGATACGTATTTTGTTGGTTTTGTCATAAGTTTGAAAGTATGAACGCTACGTATGAGCCTATGTATGCTTGAGCTCCATTTTGATTTGACTTTGAGGTAAGAGTATGTGTGGTATGTACGTACGATATGATAAGTACGATATGCATGAGATATGTCTGTCTGTCTGTGTGTGGCGGGTTAAGTTTCCGATATATGTGTGTTTATATGTGTGATGGGCCCCGGAGTTGTGGGTAAAGGAGACCCGGGACGGCCATGGGGTCGCTGGTTGCAACCCCTGTGCACTTCTCCATTTTGATAGGATCAACCCGGAACCCACTAGGAGGTTAGTGGGGGATGGAGTCCTTGGGCGTGAGTGTCATGAAACTCACGACCCTGACGTATATGTGTGGATGGTTAGGGTATGTACAACCCTCCCATCACTCGGAGTAAGAAGGTACGTTTGTTTTGATTTCGTGTGCTTATGATTATATGTATGATATGAAGGAGTTGGTTGGTTATGTACTCGTACCCGCCGAGTTTTACGTTTGTCTGTCATAAGTTCGTGAAACGGGGGTAGATTCTTAAATTAAGACAACATTTGGTATACTTTTAACATAATAAAATATACTTCGATATGTGTGCCAAGTCTGCATGAATTTGAACTTATGCTTTTATCAGTGTGTAAGTTGAGTTTGTTTGTTCCGTTTTGACAAATCATCCTATATATAAATTATCATGGGAAACTGTTTTGGCGTGCAAAAACTAACCCCGGGTTCACGAACGTTGCTTCTACTACGTGTTGTACTCTATATATATGTAGGTGTGTGTGGGTAGCCCCTCGCTCAGGCTTTGGACTGACCCCTCCCCCTTTAATGTTTTTAGTTGCAGGTTCAGGTCGTTAGAGTTCGTGCTAGGTGGCGGTGTGTTGTGTCTGTTAAGTCTGTGTCTGTTCGTTTAAGTTTGTTAAGTATTTTGTTTTGATTTATGATTCGTAAATTTTGTATAAGATTTATTCTGTACCCGTTTGCAATTATAATTCGAATATTTGGAACTCGGGACAGGTTAGGATAGGTGCTCGGATTAGATGAACCCGTTGTGATTATATGATTATTCGGGACAGGTTTCTAGGGCCAGTTCAACCCGTCTTGCTGTGTAATTGTTCAGGACAGGTTAGGACAGGTTCGATCGTTTAGTTGAACCCGCGTAGTAATTCTTTTGTATGCTTAATGCTGTCATCCTTATTATATGAAAAGTTTTTGAAAAGTTGGCATTTTGTATTACTTCCGCTATCGTGTTTCGCTTATTCTCTTCTGTACAGGGTTAGGTACTGCCTAGCTAGTGGGTGTGTTCTTCGTTTATCACCCGTTCGCTGTGACTTGGTGCGTGTGCGGACTCTCCATTTCATACACGTGTCGGGTCATAGTGCGGGGGTGTGGTGCCCTACCGCTTGGGGTGTTACAAGTGGGACTTCTTGGCTCGTGTTTTCCGTTCTCGTCGGTGTAAGGTGAGGTTTTAGGATTTCTGTTTTAGTTAAAGCGACCTATAACCCTCTGTGCTCGTTTTCAAGCCTGCATGCAACTATTCTATTATATTTACATAATAGATATGTGTTTATATGATACATTTATGATTTTGTCATACGGTTAAAGGTTTTCGAACTGTATATGTACGAACATATGTAAGCTTGAAATGTTTTGCAACGAGGCTATGCTCCAAACCATGTGTCTTCATACCAGCTGCGGATTAGGATGACACGGAGAGGTACGTTTATAGCATATGCGAAGTTGCAAGGTATGGTATGTCTAATAAGGTACGTAAGTTATGTTTATGATTTGATAAGTACGATATGTAGCGAGTTATGATCTGATCTGTTCTGCTCTGTTCTGATTTGTTGGGCCCCGAGACGTGGGTAAGGGAGACCCGGGATGACCATGGGGTCGCCGGTTATGACCCCTGTGCACGTTCTCATTTGAAGTACTCACGTGCGACCCGGGGAGGTTGAGGAGGCGTGATGCTTTGAGCCCTCGGTGGATAGCCGGGGAAGGCACAGTGTGGGTTAGCTACCCCGTGTGTGTTTGTATTGGTATGAGTAGTGAGGGTTTACTCCCCGAACTGCATGGTGTTAGGGTTGGATTGTTTATGATATTTGTTTGTTTTCCTTTATGATACGTATGTTAAGATATGGAAGTAAGGTGGGAGACCCGTACTCGCCGGGTATAAGAATATGATCTGTTATGTTGATTATGAAACAGGATAGGAGCTTTTTCTTTCGATATGATATGATTATGCTAAGTTCCTTAAGTTTCGAATAAGATAAGTTATGTGTCAGTTTGGTTTGAAAATGGTGTTTGGTATGCAAAACCCTACTCCCGGTTCATAGTCTTTCTTTTGATACGTGCTTTGCTCCTTATTATATATAGTGTGTGTGAGTTCAGCCCCCCTCACTCAGTCAGTGGACTGACCCTCGCCCCACCTATGTTTTTAGTTTGCAGGTGCAGGTTGTTGGAGTTCGAGCTAGGCGGCGGTGTGTCGAGTCTGTATCTTTTGTTAAGTTTCTGTTTCAGTTATGTGTGAAATTTGTAAATGCATATACTCTGTACAGATTTAAGCTTATTGATTGTATGTATGGAATTCGGGACAGGTTAGGACAGGTTCTTGGATTAGTTGAACCCGTCTTTATTGTGATTTATTTCGGGACAGGCTTCTAGGACCAGTTGAACCCGTGTAGCTATTACTGCTTGAATTGATATGTTTGATGATTTAAAGTTTTGAAAATTCGTATTCTTTACTTTGCTTCCGCTTTCAGTTTCTGTTTTATCTGCTGTACAGGGTTTAGGTACCACCTAGCTTAGGCAAGGTCTTGTCTGTCACCCGTTCGCTACTGGTTGGTACGTGTATGGATTTTCCATTTCGTATGCGGATTGGGCTTTAGTGCGGGGGATGTGGTGGCCCAGCGATCTGGGCGCTACACCACACGTACTTATCACACATACTTATGTATACATAAAGCTTATATCAGGCACATTTCATTAGGGTTTAACTATAACCTAACCTTACCTTACACCGACGAACCGGGCAAAAGAGAACAAACTGACGCCTATGGAGCGACCTCGTCCCCAACAGGATACTCCTCTGAACAAGACTAATATTACAAGATAAACTTAGACTCAAAATGAACCATATAGACGCTCGGCAAATGCATATAAGTGTGAATGATGCATATGCAAATCATATACGTTTAACACTTAGACAAATAAAAGCACTTAACACATATGAGTTCATATCTCACACGTTTCACGTCAAATTAATTCATAAATTTCATACAATGAACATAACACCTCATTTAACATGTTAACAATGTATACATGTCATAAAAGAAGCAAGGACATAACTTACGAGACAAATAAATGAAGTCACGGTGCACGCATGCAAGCAAGGAAGCATTTAAGTCATATAAATTCATATCAAGTCATAGCTCGTATAGATAAAATCAACGAAATCACGTACTAAATTCACAACGAAGAGCATAACACATCATATAACAAGTTAGCTATGCATAAGAAGCAAAAACGGAGTAAGAAGATCATGCATTACATGAAAGAAATAACAAAACGAACACACACACAACACAACTCAAAGCTGGCCCAAAATAAGGTCGCGGCCATGACCCATTTCATGAATGAAAAGGTTGCGGCTGCTACCACCAGGTCGAACCAAAGCCAAAACAGCGCCGCGGCCATGACCAAGATTGCTCTTGGCGCGATCGCGGCCACGACCCCTCTCCCAAACCTGCAAAAAGAAGCCAAAATATGGGGGAAAACTGGGAAGGGAAGAGGGAGGCTCAAAGCAGCAGCAAAGCAACACACAACCACATATAAAGAACACAATTTAGGCTTAACAACAGCTCCAAATCGAAGGAACAAAGCAAGGAAGCAAGGAGTTCATATTCTCAACATATCTTCAAGTTTCACATAACTTATTCGGTGCATATTTATCATTTATAATTCAACCCTTTTGTATCCTGTCTCCATACCTTATTCAGTGCATATTTATCATTTATACAGAATTACAATATCCTCCCCCATAATTATGCGTAATTACACATATCTCCCTCGTAATCAATATACACACAGCTCTCATGCAACTTATGTCCATCTAACAATCACCCTTGTGTAAACTATTGGTGAAGTACCAATAACTTTGTTTAAATACAAAACTTTCCTATGCTGGTTTTCAATGTACACTTGCTTTCCTTGTAAACTTTCCAGAATTACACACACCTCCCATGTAACTTAATATGTTATCACTCGAGGAATCCTCGGAAATTCTCCCATCAGCATGAATCTGTGTACGTACTTACCTTTCATCACTCAAGGAAGATTGTTTTGAATTTTCGTGCACTTCTTAATTCATTTTCTATTTCGCCTAATTAATTGTGTGTATGTTTTTATGTTTACATGACTGAAAATAAATCAAACAATCAAGATGCAATGTGAATCTGTTGGGTGAAAGCTCATTTACGCTCAGCAGCCATTGTATATTCAAGATGAAATGTGAAATTAGTGGCACTGGCTCCGTAATAATTTTGACAAAACCAGTGGCACTGTGTCCAGTAATCTATCATCTGCAGTTTAAGTAAATTAAAAGTATTCATGTCCTGTTAATAATCATTATTGTAACTTAATGCTGGGTGGATTGATTATCTCTAAAGCTTTTGCAATAATTGATTCTGATCTAAAGATCTAATCCTCTTGAAAAGGAATCTCAGATTCTTAATAGAATTGTGGTGCAATCTTAGAGGATATCAGTAAAAAGTTCCAGAAAAGTAAGTTTTCCTTTACATGTAGTTTTATTTTACTGCTTTGCTTTACACTTAGTTTTATTTTATTGTATTCAATGATGTATGTTGATTGGGATGTGTGTTTGTGTCTCTATTTTATATTAATTTTCAAAGGATGAAATAGTGTTATGCTTGTCGCAGTAGTTTAGAAAAAGATGGCCCTCTGAATCTAGTGATGGATTTTATTTAACTCATAAACACTTGATTTTATCATTTAAATAATCTAATTTCTCTATTGGCTCCTTCTCCACCAAAATCAGTGCCTCCTTCTCCACAACCATCACCGTCTCCTTCTCCACCACGATCTTTTCCACCACAATCAGTGTCTCCTTCTCCACAACCATCACCGTCTCCTTCTCCACCACGATTAGTGGCTCTTTCTCCACAACCATCTGTTGGAAAACACGAAAGAGTTGAGCAGCGGAAGTTTAAAATTTTTTCACAAGTTTAATCGTTGTCTTACAATTTTCGTACTGTAACGTTGGGAATAACAAGAAACTCACTTTAATTGAAGCTTTCTTGTGATGTCGTTACCGCCTAACGAACACCCTTCAAGCGGAAAGTCCCTCTAACGGTCCTTCGAATTAGACTCCAAAGTAGAAGGCCTCCAAAGTGTATCCACACCAGTCCTAGAACACGATCAAGCAAGTGAGAATGCTAGTTCTATAACTTGTGTTAATGGCTAGGGTTTTGCTTTGAAAACTTTTCTTTTATTTTTCTCGAAAACTTAACACTTCGTGAGTGTTGGTCTAAAGAATGAGAAAACACCAACCCCTTTATTTATACTACATGGTTCGAACCCCTAGGGTTTCCAAGAACCAATGGGATTGTTTTCTTGCTCACTAATTAACTAATTTAATTGGAATAATAAGTTCCTAACTTATTCTCCAAGTCTAGCAAGAATCAACTTTCTCTCTCCAACAATAGGAAGTTAGACTTTTCAACTTTCCCAAAGTTAAAAGTCAACATTAAATAAATTAATTAATTCTCAATTAATTATTTATTGGTTTAAGCTTGAGAAATAAAATCTTAACAATTAATTCAAAATTAATTAAAAGACTTAAATTAATTAATTACAATTTAATTAATTAATTCTAGAAAAGAATTCACGTGTAATAAAATAACACGTCAAGGGACACACGTGAGCAACGTGTGCGTGACACTTGGCAGCCACATTGGACACATGACACTTGGCAGCCATGTGTACTTGACACGTGGCACAAGCCACATCCAATGCCCATTTCGATCAACCATTTTGATCCTTCGTGTAGCGCCCGGAGCGGCGAGCCACCACATCCCCTGCACCTAGCCCCGAACCCACATATAACATAGGAATCCATACATGAGCCCAAGACTAAGTGAACAGGAACCTACACGCACACACTAAGCCAGGCTGAGCTAAGACAGAACCAAAGCGCGCAAAACAAAAGGAAGCAAAAGCATAAATTAAAATTCAAGAAGATATTTCCACAAACGGGTTCAACTATCCCTAGAAACCTGTCCCGAAAATGCAAATACAACAAAAGTTCAAAAGATTCATACATAGATCATACACAAATGCATAATATATACATACTTCAGTGATCAAAATCGAATTATATACAAAATGCGACCGAATGCAATTACTAATGCAACTCGATCTAGGAGACTAGAAATGGACCGACTCACGACTCCACCTTGCACGACTCAAAACCTGCAACCTGAAAAGTTGAAAGGAGAGGGTCAGTCCACCGACTGAGTGAGTGGGCTAACGCACATCAACACATATCTACATATAGAGCAAAGCACGTATTAAACAAAAGACTATGAACCGGGAATAGGGTTTTACATACCAAAGCCATTTTCCAAAAGAACTCATACTTATTCATATATTCGTATATTCTTAAGTTTGAAAACTCGTAAGGATTCATAGATTGAAGAACGCATATGGATTCATAAATATTCAAATGGATTCATAAATTCATAAATTCGGAATTTACTCGTATAAGTCTCTTATTGAATTGAAATCTCCTATCCCGTTTCATAATCATTATAGCAAAAGAATTCAAATACCCGGCGAGCACGGGTTTCCAACCTTACCCCTTAAGAATGGTTCATAAGAAAACCATAAGGAAACGTAAATACATAAGATTTATAAGACTCATACTCCCATATTCCATCTCCTTCGGAAGTCTGCACGCGGGTTACGAGCCCTCATCGTGCAACTCTATATACGTGGGATAGCGATCCCGTAACGTACCTTCTCCGGCCTCAGCCGAAGGCTCAAAGCACCACGCCTTCTCCATCTCCCTCAGAGTCGCGCGTAGGTACTTCAAAGGAGTGTGTGCACAGGGGTGATAACCGGCGACCCCAACAGCCGCTCCGGGTCTCCCTTACCCACACCTCTGGGGCCCAGGGATTTAAATAGATTTGTAAGGATTCATAAAACTCATAAAGAAACATACCTAACTCGCGAAACCTAGAAACATATGATCCATACTTAAGAAACATACCATAAGAAACATACCTTACCGTGCAACTCGGCATATGTTATACACGTACCTCTCCGTGTCTTCCAAATTCATAATATGCTGAGGGAGATCCATATTTTGCTTGACACTACACGGTTTGGAGCATAGCCTCGTTGCAAAACCATTTTTTAGCTTATATACGCCCATACGTATAATTTCAGAAGAATTCGTATTAAATCGAATTAACAAGATTCATAACATATCATATGACACATATTTAGCATATATATAATAGTATATTCGCATGCAGGCTTGAAAACGAGCACATAGGGTCATAGGTCGCATTAACTAAAAGAAAACAAACCTAAACCTCACCTTTTACCGAAAGTGCTCACCAGTGAGCATTGACGACCAAGAATAAGCTAAATGGTGGATCCGACACCTCCCGAACCCAAATCTGGGAAAAACAAATACATACTCAAGACTTAGACTCGATCATGAACCAAGTAGACGCATGGCGACTCATACTAATGAAAACGGATGCAATGCATATCATATAGATTCATACTTAGGCATATCGGAGCAAATAATGAAATATCACATAAGGAATTCAAGGATTAAAATCATATCATATTAAATAAGCTCATAATGTATCATATATTAATATACCATATGCATTCATAAACTTGAAGTTCAAAGAATTAACAAGAGATGCAAGAAGGCGTTAAACGTTTCACATATTGATAATAAATTCACGTACAATTACACTTAGCAAACAAGGTTATAAACTTAAAAATAATTAATGAAACATAACATATTACAACATATTAACATATTAGGATCACAATCGGGGTGGGAATTAATGAGAAAAATGGAGTAAAAGCACAAAATAGGGCTTCGAGTGAAAAGGGGCCAAAGCTGACAGTTTTATCGAAACGAACAAGTTGTAGGAAATCGGGCATAACTTGAGTTTGAGAAATGGGAATCAAGTTTTGTTTCTTGGAAATTAAACTAGACGCACAAGGCTTTCCAAAGAGATATAGCAAGAATTTTAGTTCAAAGGGAGCCGAAATGGTAGAGGTTTGAAGTTGAACAAATGCAGAGTTTCGGCGAAGTAGCGACACCAAAATCAAACGATTATATCTCACAATATAGAACGAATTTTAAGGTGATTACAATTGGAGAGTGTTCTACACTCAAAGAGGTTGGTCGTGTCCGAAAATCAGGTCAAACGTAGTTCGTATGAAGGGGTAACCGGCCGGGTAAATAACAAGGCAAAAGTTACCCGCCCGGGGAAAACAGGGCAAAAAGTTTCTGCATAAAGGGGTACCCGCCCGGGGAGTTTTCTTCACGAAATCTACCAGCCCAGGGAGAGGCTATCAGCATGAAAAAGAGCAAGAACAGGGCTGCTGCGAGGTGGGGGCAGAAAGGCAACCAAAGCAGCACATAAAGGCATGAAATGGAACATAAAACATGAGTAAATTCTTCACACAAAAGCACACAACAACCGGCCAAGACATCGGATGAAAAGGATCAACATATATGCATCTTAAACTTCAAGGAATGTAAGGTTCATGTAACACCCCGGTTTTTCAATTATACTAATGTGTCGTAATTGTTTATAAATCGCGCAATTATATTATTTAATTATGTGATTAATTGTTTATACGTGTTTTTTATTCAATTTCTTTATAAATTGTTAGTGTTTTATTTTATTTTATTTTATTTCAATTTAATAGTATTTTATTTATTTCGTTATTTTAAGTAATTGTTTTAAATTATTATTAATTTAGTGATTAAAGTTAATTAAGTGTTATGCTAATTAATCATGCTTTAACCATATTAATTAATTAATTTGTATAATTACGTTGACCTTAATTTATGTTTAAAACAGAATTTAATTTATTTAGTTTAATTTTTATTATGTATGAATTGTATGAATATGTGCATGATTGTTTAATTGGGCTTCGTTCTTATTTGAAATGATATTGAAATGTCGTGAAAATGTGGTATGTCGTAAATATATGTGTTATGAACATGCCTATATGCTCGGTTTATGTTTTCAAACTCGTTTGACCTGTTAACGAATTTAAATTGATTCGTGGAACCAAATCCCGGCTAACGAGCATTAGCGCACCCTTGGTTCCTTACGTGATATCTTGAGCTCGGGAACTCGGATTCGAGTTCCGTCAACTTCGCTGAACTTGTATCGAAGATTTGAGTTTAATAAACTTAGCCTTATATTTTTCTGAAATCATTTGAACCTCCGAAATTTAACCGAAAAACGGAACGGCATCAAAACAACCACATTTCACCAAATTGGCCATAACTTGTTCAAAACCTAACCAAATTAACTATGGTTGGTGTCATTTTAACCCTAGTTCAGCCCTTTACCATTCCTTGACTGCCCCATCTCGAACCAATCCTCACACAAACCAGAAATTTCAGCCAAACCCTCCTCTTCCAGTTTTTCCCGTAACTGTACAAGCCTTGAGATTTTGGAGCTCAAATCTCTATCAACTTTCATCCAATCAACAATATGAATTAGGATCATGTTATACATTCTTCTCTGGTCATTTTGATCTATTCATCTCTTAATTTGAGTCAGATTTCATGTGGGTTTGAGGGTTAGAATGAATAGTTAGGTTATAAAGTGTTTTGATGATTTCTTGTTTTGATTCCATATATATGATTCTTTTACTTCATTTATGACTGAGTATTTTTGTATTAATTGATGGTTAAGAGTTTGGTGAGATATCATTTATGAATTTGTTATATATATTGAATGAACTTTTAAACTGATTTTTCCCCCACCACATATTGAACTGCTGCTAGTTTTTGGGAGCTATTTTGACGTCAAATGCTGCTCATTTTTATCTTATTTACAGCTATATTGATAGTTGTTTGTGCGCATATCAGCCCTGCCCTGCTTTCGTTCATTCTTGCCCTGTTTTTCCTTCATTAACTGCTGCATGATTTCCGTGTTGATTGCTGCGTGTTATGATGTTGTTTACATGCTTGTTTTGCTGCATGTTTGTAGTCCTTTATCACCTTAATTGTTAGCATGATTTGGTTAAAGCTTGAGGTGATCTTGGCCTGTTCATTCTCCATCCTTTTCTTCCCCTGTTTTCGGTATAACTGACTGTTGCTGCTGGATTGCTGCTGTAACACTCTTCCCGGGCGGGGAGAGCTTGTTCTTGGTAAGTACCCGGCCGGGTACCCCTATGGCAGTGGGTTTCTGTATCTCCTTCCCTGGTCGGGGAAGATTGAGCGTGATAACTACCCGGGTGGGTAGTTGGCCGTTGCTGCCTTTGTTTCTTTTCCTCTTTCTTTCTACTGCTTCAGTCTTCTTTCTCTTTCTTTCCTTTCTTGTTGCTGAGTTGCTGCTTCTCTTCCTTCTCTTTACTCTTAGGTTGCTGTGTGTGGGTGTGTCTGTTGTTCAGACCTTGTGCTGCTGTTCTTCTTTGATTCAAAGTGTGCGTGTGTATTTATATATATGCATGAGTGTTGTGTGTGTTGATGTGCATGCATGGTTGTGTGTGTGTGTGTGTGTGCATGGATATATATATATAGATGTGTATAAATACTTAATATTTCATGCATGGCCATTATTGATTGTTAAATGCATGCATGGTTACGTATATATATATTTATGTAATATATACGTTAAATGTAATTATGCATGCATGTTGGTCTACGTAAATATATATATTATATGTACATATATATATGTTTATTATATACTTATTATATATTTTAAGTATTATTTGATTTAAATCAATTTTAGAATTTAATTGATAGCCATTTCACGTATTTAATTTATCGATTATCGCTTGAACGTTTCATTTATCCTATTCTAATTGTAAATATGAATATTACGTGTTATGATTATTAAATGAATTCTTAGATTAATTGATATGAATTATGAATTTGAATGAAAGTGAACGAATGATTGGACGGCGTGTTTATATGATTTAAATTCCTTAATAGTGCACATGAACATTTTCATGACATAATATTATCTTTTATGCATTCATATCATGATCATACATTACCGTGCGTCATATATGGTTCATTTGGTGTCTTGAGTCTCACGAACACGTTACGTTGTCCTTGTACAGTTTATCTCCAGGGTGGAGAAATCTTGATCTACGAGGCACTCGGTAACTCATATCCTTGTACTGTCATGTTTCAGGTGAGGGTGTTCTTGTTTTAGTTACGTATTAAACCCTACAACCTTATGTGACAAGCTTTGGCCAAAACCTTATATATATATATATATATATATATATATATATATATATATATATGTTACTTTTAAAGTTGGGTTATCGAGTAAATATTGATCGAGTAAACCCTTTTCAAATGAATCATGAAATATGTTATGTTTCTTATGAATCAAATGATTTGGCGAGATTGTGCATGTATGATATATTCACGGGCCCCGGGACTTAGTACATGTGGCTATCCAGGGAGGCATAGGCCGACGGTGATCCCATGTGCTAGTTCCACTATGTTACGGCGATACCGGCCCTCGCTAGGAGGTTTAGCGGGGAATGGGAGCTGAGTGCCCTTGGGGGAGTCATGAAACCCCATTGGCCTATGTATGAGGTGGTTGGGTCTTGCTAACCCGTCCACCACCCGGAGGAAGAAGGTTGGAACTTATTTTATGATTATGTATGATTGAAATGCACCGTGCGGGAAGGCCGGGACACGGATTGCCCAAACGAATATGTTTTATGATATATGATCTGTGTGTATTATGAGATATTGCATGATAACCTAATTAATATATTACTGATATTTGTCGTACACGGTCGGAGTTTGGTTGGAGATGATGCACGCTCACTAGCCGAGCCTTTATGTTTATGTCTGAATTATGAACTTAATAAATTTAATATGATTGGTTGTAAAGTTCGAGCATTGCTTAGTCTTTTCTTGGCCTTTTTGGGAACATATTTTAAATAAAACCTTGCTCGGGATTTATGACTTGCATGTGCTTGTTTTTATATACGTATATCGCTCCTGCTCACTCAGTCTTCTAGAGACTGACCCTCTCCCTCCCCCAACCTTTTAGTGCGCAGGTTTGGCTTTGGAGTTTCGAGCTAGGCGGAGTTGTATGGAGTCTTTGAGTGGGTCAAGTTAAGTTAGGAGAGTCTCCACTCGCATATGTATTTAAATTATGCATGATCCGATCCTATAATATTATGAACTTGAATCTTATGTAATTGTTATTGAATTGCCTTGTCGGGCTTGTTATGAATTAAAAGAGGCCTGAGGAGCCCAAGTATGCCTGTGGTTCGAGTGTTTAATTTCTGCAGGCCCGTAGCCAATGCATGTGTTTGGATTTAGTTCTCTGTTGTATTATGTCTTGTTGATTAGTTATACTTGCAGGGTCTAAGTTCCGCCTAGCTTAGGAGGGGTCTGTTTGTCTCCCGTTCGCTACGATTTGATACGGGTGCGGATTTACCATTTCGTTACTCGTGTTCAGCTATAGTGCGGGGGATGTGGTACCTCACGTGCGGGGTGCTACAGTTCATCCATGAAAACTCATCAACCATGCAATCACCAACTAATTTCAGTTCATATGATTAATAATGAAGCTCATGTGGTCACAAAGATAGTCTCAAACCAAGGAATCATCCAAAGAAAGTCATGAAATCTCAAAATATGCATATGCCCTAACTATTCATTCTCAAGCTTCAAAACCATATCAAACCTTGGCTAAAATCTGAAATTTAAGGATGAAAAAAACCACATAAGGATGTACATAACAATCATACACGTAACCCTTGAATTTGGTTGAGTTTGATGAAGATTTGAGCTCCAAACTCTTCCTTAGTGAATAGTGACGAGAATGAACTCTTGTTTCTCCAAAGGGCTGAAACTTTTCCTCTTTCTCTTGTGGAAACCGAAAATAAGGGAGTAGGGGGAGCAAGTGGGTTATGTTTGGGTTGTGTGGGACCAAGTTTCACTCAAAAAGGTTAAAAGATGAGGGACTAATGTGCAATTTAGTGAAAGGTGGTCATTTAGGCACTAGCATCTTGTTTCGGTTAAATTTCAAAGGTCCAAATGAACTTATAAAAATAAAAGGTTTGGTAGGATTAAAGATGGTTGTGTTAGGATTACATAGGCTCAAGAATGAGTGAATTTGGTTAAGGAATGAATTAATTATGGCCAAAACCGTAAAGGGTGGCAAAGCTACGAAAGGCTCACGTTTTGGGCAAAATACGGGGGTACGAATGGGCTTAGAAAAAATATAAAGCTAGGTTTTTTATCTTGAAAATCTCGTTACGAGTCCGGCGCCACTTCCAGAATTCGAATCCGAATTCCCGAGCTCAAGATATGCTGTCCGGAATCCAAGGCGCGCTAAAGCTTGTTAGGCCCTCGAATCCCAAAGTAATAGAAATGGTCTCCGACCAATTCAAACAAATAAAAACGAATAATATAAACACGTAAACGAGTTCATAAATCAAATAATTCAAGTATATCACATATTCACGAAATTCAGGAATTAGAATCGAGTAAAAGAAATTAAATACGAGAGTGACAACGTAAAACTTAAACATTTAAGGCCTATAAATCACTTAATCAATTAAATCAACATATAAATTAAATCAAAAAGAAAACGTCCGAAAACCCTCAAGTGACGTCATACCTGGCTTGCCGAAGAAACGGGGTGTCACAATCCTCCCCCCTTAAGAGAACCTGGTCCCCAGGTTCGCCTGCTCGAGTTTCAAGCTCGAACAACTTCCCGTATTCACCCAAGTTCGAGGTTCATGACGTCCTGACAAGGGTTAGCCCGGTAAGGTCTTCTTGCACAAGGGGTTTGACTACTTCTTGAAATCTTGATGGAGAATTTCCTCACCGTTTGATCCGTGCTACGAGCAACTAAAATGTTTCACACGATAGGAGGGTCCAAGTTTGATTCATCACCCATCGTTTGATTCATTCCAACTACTCAAAAGCTCGGTATTACACGAATGGTGTGGTTACCGAACCTCCACCCCTTGCACCTTTTAATTCAAGAAGTCCCTTTGTTAGAGAGTTAAATCACCAATCCTTGCTCGCTCCGGAAGACCGTTGCAAACACGACCCTCAACTTACCGTGAAAACCACACACACGAGCAAAACACACAACAAACACACACACGCACAAGTAAAGCACACGACAATCATATAATGATTAAAGATGCATGATGCACGTGCCATGAATGATGTATGTACCATTCACCATTTCTCGGAGTCCTTCACATTGATAAGATTAAGCGAAGGGTCAAGGTTAGTATCGTAGCGTTCGTTACTCGAATTCCTCGACTTCGGTTTTCTTGAACGAATCCTTAGCTTGATAATTTCATTCCTTATTTCAACTTCATCTCTAATTGACAATACTTAGCCCCAAGCAATTTTCTTTTCTCGTTCACAAATCCCCTAATTGTTATGAGGGATTGTTTCAATTCTTTTCCTCTGAAGACGTTCAAACTCCATCATTCTACGATCCTTTAAAGTTCTTCATTTCCTTTTTTTTTTTCCGATGTCCTTGAATAACAAGTCGACCATTTTACTTCCCCGGAAAATTTAAGACTTTTGACTTCTTAGCTCCTCAAAACTACAATTCCTCCACTTGGTAATAATATCCATAATAATTTCTCGTTCATGAAAATGGCTCTCACCATGGCAATTTTGGATTAGTTAAGAAGAGAAGCTTCAATCTCTTTTCAATTATTCCGATTAAGCTTCCCAATAGAGCTCTCCTTTACCCGATAGTTGTATACTCAAAGAAGGAAAAGCTAGTGATCTCTCTCTAATGCTCCACCATCTCCTCAGTCTCGATATTCATGTTAAATAGTGAATCAATCGCTTCCCCCTCCTAGGAATTGGGTTTAGCTACTTGTTCCCGGTTTCACTTCCCATCTCAATATTCTCTTGATTATTCATTATTGAAAATGTCTTCCTTTTCGAATTTCAAACCGATGCATCTAGTAGGTAAGAACAAGACTCACTTGATGTGTTACCAATCTTCTTCTCTTGATTATGTCCTTAAATTCCTGTCATCATCTCAACCGAATCCCTGGAGTCAACATTTTCTTCTTACCCGATTTACACCATCATAAACAGGGAACTTCTCACCATTGCAAGCTATCAAGAAAACATTAAACTTATGCATGCCGGGTTAGGTTTGCATATGCTATGCTTCACGTTGTCACCAATTTAAACAAGAAACAACAAGTAATGGCAATATGCAACACACCTTCCAACTAAGTATAAAATACAATGTGGAATGGATGCTCGTGTAATGGATGCAATTACCTCCTGAGTGTTTCTTTGGCCTTTGACGATCACATTCCTTCAACTTGTGCTTTGGCGATCCACATCCAAAAACATCAGGCCAATCTCTTCTAACAATCCTCGTAAGCGTGAGAATTTCTTCTACAATGAGCACACGATGGTTGCTCTATGGATGGAAGTTCCTTCATTTCCTTTCGGTCCCATTTGAGAATCCTCTCGATTCCTCTTTGACCCCAATCCCGAGGTATTTCCTGATTCCATTCTTCTTACTCAGCTCTTTTCTTTTAGTTTCTTGGATTCAACTCGAAGAGCTTTCCGGGTGCTCTTAATCCAAGCTCTAGACTCGATCCCGGTTTCCATTTCTTGAAGTCTTCCCTAGCTTCATCCATAAATTGGGCCACTCTTTGAATTCGTTCAGTCTTCTTAGGTAGATACAATGGCATACATTGATCTTGTGTTCGGAAGAACCGCATCTAGTAAACCTACCCAATCTTCTCCAACAACTTCCATAACTATGATTGGGTCCTCCGCAATGGGTGTATGGAATTTGTTCTTCGGGAAACAATTCGCCCGATAAGAATATAAGATCTTTTATAACAAATCAAGCCATTTCACCCCTCATCTTAGTAGATTGATTATCGGTGCGATGATTCAGCAGTCGTGAAGAGACTTCATCTCTACTTGATCCCAATTTCAACTTAGGGGCCATAATCATTGAGATGAGTAGTTAATCATTATATGGTGTTAACCTATAATACTCAAGGAAGACGGAAATATGATGCATGCGGTTAGTGAGTGATTATAGCACGTAAATGGAACAATTAATGCACATAAAGTATGCAACAACAACAATTAATGAAAAGAAAGCAACAATTTTAGAATGCATAATTCAAGAGAGTCACATATCTTAATGCAATGCATAGATTAACACGTTGTTCCTACGCCGTACGACCTATACTTGACACAACACGAAACTAGAACTCTGTTTTTGCAACCCAGAGCTCTGATACCACTTTAAGATGTACCGCCCAGAGCGGCGAGCCACCACATCCCCCGCACCTAGCCCCGAACCCACATATAAAATAGGAATCCATACATGAGCCCAAGACTAAGTGAACAGGAACCTACACGCACACACTAAGCCAGGCGGAGCTAAGACAGAACCAGAGCGCGTAAAACAAAAGGAAGCGAAAGCATAAATTAAAATTCAAGAAGATAATTCCACAAACGGGTTCAACTATCCCTAGACACCTATCCCGAAAATACAAATACAACAAAAGTTCGAAAGATTCATACATAGATCATACACAAATGCATAATATATACATACTTCAGTGATCAAAATCGAATTATATACAAAATGCGACCGAATGCAATTGCTAATGCAACTCGATCTAGGAGACTAGAAATGAACCGACTCACGACTCCGCCTAGCACGACTCAAAACCTGCAACCTGAAAAGTTGAAAGGAGAGGGTCAGTCCACCGACTGAGTGAGGGGGCTAACGCACATCAACACATATCTACATATAGAGCAAAGCATGTATTAAACAAAAGACTATGAACCGGGAATAGGGTTTTACATACCAAAGCCATTTTCCAAAAGAACTCATACTTATTCATATATTCGTATATTCTTAAGTTTGAAAACTCGAATGGATTCATAGATTGAAGAACGCATATGGATTCATAAATATTCAAATCGATTCATAAATTCATAAATTCGGAATTTACACGTATAAGTCTCTTATTGAATCGAAATCTCTTATCCCGTTTCATAATCATTATAGCAAAAGAATTCAAATACCCGGCGAGCACGGGTTTCCAACCTTACCCCTTAAGAAAGATTCATAATTAAACCATAACGAAACGTAAATACATAAGATTCATAAAACTCATACTCCCGTTTTCCATCCTCCTTCGGAAGTCTGCACGCGGGTTACGAGCCCTCATCGTGCAACTCTATATACGTGGGGTAGCGATCCCACAACGTACCTTCTCCGGCCTCAGCCGAAGGCTCAAAGCACCACGCCTTCTCCATCTCCCTCAGAGTCACGCGTAGGTACTTCAAAGGAGCGTGTGCACAGAGGTGATAACCGGCGACCCCAACAGCCGCTCTGGGTCTCCCTTACCCACACCTACGGGGCCCAGGGATTCAGATAGATTTGTAAGGATTCATAAGACTCATAAAGAAACATACCTAACTCGTGAAACCTAGAAACATATGATCCATACTTAAGAAACATACCTTACCGTGCAACTCGACATATGCTATACACATACCTCTCCGTGTCTTCCAAATTCATAATATGCTGAGGGAGATCCATATTTCGCTTGACACTACACGGTTTGGAGCATAGCCTCGTTGCAAAACCTTTTTTAAGCTTATATACGCCCATACGTATAATTTCAGAAGAATTCATATTAAATCGAAATAACAAGATTCATAATATATCATATGACACATATTTAGCATATATATAATAGTATATTTGCATGCAGGCTTGAAAACGAGCACATAGGGTCATAGGTCGCATTAACTAAAAGAAAACAAACCTAAACCTCACCTTTTACCGAAAGTGCTCACCGGTGAGGATTGACGACCAAGAAGAAGCCAAATGGTGGATCCGACACCTCCCGAACCCAAATCTGGGATAAACAAATACATACTCAAGACTTAGACTCGATCATGAACCAAGTAGACGCACGGCGACTCTTACTAATGCAAACGGATGCAATGCATATCATATAGATTCATACTTAGGCATATCGGAGCAAATAATGAAATATCACATAAGGAATTCAAGGATTAAAATCATATCATATTAAATAAGCTCATAATGTATCATATATTAACATACCATATGCATTCATAAACTTGAAGTTCAAAGAAATAACAAGAGATGCAAGAAGGCGTTAAACGTTTCACATATCGATCATAAATTCACGTACAATTACACTTAGCAAACAAGGTCATAAACTTAAAAATAATTAATGAAACCTTACATATTAACATATTAGGATCACAATCGGGGTGGGAATTAATGAGAAAAACGGAGTAAAAGCACAAAATAGGGCTTCGAATGAAAAGGGGCCAAAGCTGACAGTTTTATCGAAACGAACAAGTTGTAGGAAATCAGGCATAACTTGAGTTTGAGAAATGGGAATCAAGTTTTTTTTTCTTGGAAATAAAACTAGACACACAAGGCTTTCCAAAGAGATATAGCACGAATTTTAGTTCAAAGGGAGCCGAAAATGGAGGAGGTTTGAAGTTGAACAAATGCAGAGTTTCGGCGAAGTGGCGACACCAAAATCAAACGATTATATCTCATAATATAGAACGAATTTTAAGGTGATTCCAATTGGAGAGTGTTCTAGACTCAAATGGGTTGATCGTGTCCAAAAATCAGATCAAACGGAGTTCGTATGAAGGGGTAACCAGCCGGGTAAATAACAAGGCAAAAGTTACCCGCCCGGGGAAAACAGGGCAAAAAGTTTCTGCATAAAGGGGTACCCGCCCGGGGAGTTTTCTTCACGAAATCTACCCACCCGGGGAGAGGCTATCAGCGTGAAAAAGAGAAAGAACAGGGCTGTTACGAGGTGGGGGAAGAAAGGCAACCAAAGCAGCATATAAAGGCATGAAATGGAACATAAAACATGAGCAAATTCTTCACACAAAAGCACACAACAACCGGCCAAGACATCGGATGAAAAGGATCAACATATATGCATCTTAAACTTCAAGGAATGTAAGGTTCATCCATGAAAACTCATCAACCATGCATTCACCAATTAATTTCAGTTCATATGATTAATAATGAAGCCCATGTGGTCACAAAGATAGTCTCAAACCAAGGAATCATCCAAAAAAAGTCATGAAATCTCAAAATATGCATATGCCCTAACTATTCATTCTCAAGCTTCAAAACCATTTCAAACCTTGGCTAAAATCTGAAATTTAAGGATGAAAAAGACCACATAAGGATGTACATAACAATCATACACTTACCCCTTGAATTTGGTTGAGTTTGATGAAGATTTGAGCTCCAAACTCTTCCTTAGTGAATAGTGACGAGAATGAACTCTTGTTTCTCCAAAGAGCTGCAACTTTTCCTCTTTCTCTTGTGGAAACCGAAAATGAGGGAGTAGGGGGAGCAAGTGGGTTATGTTTGGGTTGTGTGGGACCAAGTTTCACTCAAAAAGGTTAAAAGATGAGGGACTAATGTGCAATTTAGTGAAAGGTGGTCATTTAGGCACTAGCATCTTGTTTCGGTTAAATTCCAAAGGTCCAAATGAACTTATAAAAGTAAAAGGTTTGGTAGGATTAAAGATGGTTGTGTTAGGATTACATAGGCTCAAGAATGAGTGAATTTGGTTAAGGAATGAATTAATTATGGCCAAAACCGTAAAGGGTAGCAAAGCCATGAAAGGCTCACGTTTCGGGCAAAATACAGGGGTACGAATGGGCTTAGAAAAAATATAAAGCTAGGTTCCTTAGCTTGAAAATCTCGTTACGAGTCCGGCTCCACTTTCAGAATTCGAATCCGAATTCCCGAGCTCAAGATATGTCGTCCGGAATCCAAGGCGCGCTAAAGCTTGTTAGGCCCTCGAATCCCAAAGTAATAGAAATGGTCTCCGACCAATTCAAACAAATAAAAACGAATAATATAAACACGTAAACGAGTTCATAAATCAAATAATTCAATTATATCACATATTCACGAAATTCAGGAATTAGAATCGAGTAAAAGAAATTAAATACGAGAGTTACAACGTAAAACTTAAACATTTAAGGCCTATAAATCACTTAATCAATTAAATCAACATATAAATTAAATCGAAAAGAAAACGTCCGAAAACCCTCAAGTGACGTCATAACTGGCTTGCCAAAGAAACGGGGTGTCACACTTTGTTAATCATATTAACATCCTACCATAACCCTTGTGTTCTGGCATTTGTGTGTGACCCTTTAGGTTCATTATTCGATTTGCAGTGACAGCAATTAATTAATTCCCTTAATTAATTAATCACTTCAAAGATCACACTACCGTAATCTAGCAATGGGTGTGTGACCCCTAGCCAAATAACGAAATGAATCGAAGAACCTTTCAGTCAATAACATATAGTGAAATACGATCCTCCTACAACTCCATCTCTCAATCAAGAACTAAGGAATGGGAATATTCTTAGAGCCTAAATATTCTTGATCTTTAAAATTAAGTTCATTTTATATCCATTTCAATCTCAATCCTAGAAACCCCATTTTCTAGATGTCTTGATCTTTATCCACCTTGGCCAGGGTTTAAGTTTAATGGACTAGGAACAACTCAATCAGTAAGAGATCATTCTTATTCTTGCAACAAGTGTAGGTCCTTTGTTGATTCTTCTAATTCTACATATGACACTTGTATAATCCCAACATAGGCCGTGGTTCAGGTTTTAGTATGTCGAAACCCTTTTGAGCCTATATCAAAGATTACAAAGTTAGCTCATATGAGATATTACAGAATCTCAAGTCTAAGGATTAATGAATCACGTTATTGACCTATGAGAGATTTCCTAATCTGGATGTTTCTGGAAACTTCCTTTCCCATTTAGGAATGTTTTCTCGCGGGATATCTCAGTGAGGAAGTTCTTGTAACAGTCACCCTTATGTATTATGAACGTATCAACGTATGGACTTATCACTCCATGAAACTGAGTGATCCTTCAAAAGGACATAATCACACAAGCAAGTCTCAGCAGAGTCAAGGTCGACACTCCCACTGTCTGTCGGACTCTCGGCTTGGAGAAGTTTCTAATCCTCGCCTATGGAGTTAAGAACTTGTTTCATGTGTCATTCCCATAACGACAAAGTTTTAACGCCCTCATCGTCTTAGGGGAGTTCAATACATGCAAAATACAGTCAACCTAAACAGACATAAATAAGAACATAAAGAAGTGATTGTCTATGAACAAAATCATCTCGTTTATTATTTAAAGACTGTTTGTGATATTACAAGGAAATAGTAAAGTCAAAAGCTGCTTTAAGGGCACTATTCCTAACACCATCGTCGTCAACTACTCTTTAAAAAAGATTAGTAAATCATTAGCTTGCAAATATTTTAAATTGTATTTATTGTTTGAATAAATATACTATTAAGTATAAATTAATTGTAGAGTGAGAAGGAAAATCAGGACAAACGCTATGAAAGTGATGGTTTTGGTGGAGATAGATGGTTTGACGAGCGTTCACGCTTGGCATGGCTAAGTTTAATTGTTTGAATATATTTGAGTAGTTAATCATTTATTGTAATGGTTATACAAATTCATGATGCCCAATATATGGTATACTAATGTAGGATAACTACGAGAAGTTGAAAGAGATTAGAAACCAACAAGCAACACTACTTAATGCGGAGGAGAAAGATAACTTTCCTACTGATGACGAATTATGGCATCAAGCTGTTGGTGAGGTGTTTAAAAGAAGCAATTGAAAATGTCTTTAGCAGAAGCAAGTGATTTGTTTGAAGTGGAACATTTTTCTGACTGCTTTTAGTACTCCTTCTATTATTTGAAAACTCTCAAGTTGTTAGAATTTGTCCATTTTCTTGTACGGATTTATCTATGTAGGATTTGGAATTATAATGTTGTTTGATTTTCTTGTACGGATTTATCATTGAAGGATTTGCAATTATAATGTTGTTAGATTTATCTATATTATTAAATTTCTAGTCATCGTTTTTATATGGATACAATTGACGAAAAATTGTATTAAAAACACGTTAAAAATAAGAATTTATAAAATACTTTTTTTTTTAAAAAAAAAATTGCGACGAAAAAATTCGTCTGATTTTATAATAAAAAATAATAAAATTCTAAAAGTTCGTCTGAAAAATCAGAAAAAATAATAAAATAATAGTTATTCGTCGAAAAGTTCGTCGGAAACTTCGTTGAATACAATTGGTCCGAAATTTTGTGCTGGTAGTTTTCGTCGGAAACATCAAGCGGTCAAATTTTGGTCAAGGTATGTTGGTCGGGAAGTTTGTCGGAAAAAAAGTTCGTCGGAAGTCAATTGATTTCGGACGACATAATGCTTTGTTGGAATTTGGCCGGAATTTATGTTCGTCGAAAATTTGGTCTGAAATATGTTCAGACGAGAGTTTTTCAGACGACTTGAAGTTGGTCGGAATTTCGCCAGAAGTTCATTGGAAATTGCATTTTCCAGACGAAATCGTCTGAAAGTTCGTCTAGAAAAGGCTATTTTTTTGTAGTGCTCCCGGAACCAAAGGTGAGCTAAATGCTCTTTAGCCCCTTTAAGTTTCGTTTCACCAAAACAAATAAAAACCAAAATAAACAAGTTCTAAAACATGTTTAAAGTATATAAACACATTTATAATTCACATATTTCATGCACATCAAGTTGTTACAAAAATGGGAATTGAAAACGGGGTTAAACGAATTAAAAACGAGTTAAAAAAGTATAAAACGTTCAAAATCTTAAACATAAGGCATATTAAAATTATTCAAATATTCAAATAAATCATATAATTGCATACTTAATTAATTAAATGCACACTTAGCACACTCGTGACGTCATACCTGTTCGGCCGAAGAGTCGAGGTGTTACAAAGGCCATCTATAATGTAGTGTCGATCATTCTCGAGAAGAGAACACTTGAGGCTCCCCAAAAGAGAGGGTCGAGTGATAAGTCTGTGGCCTATAGTGAAGCACCCCACTCTATGAAGCACAAGAAGTGCCACCACCATTCCTCCATGTCTATCGTCGAGGGTTCTTCCTCGAGACATAAAGAGGGCAAAAAAACTCCAGTTGTTAAGACATCTGGGTTGACATCAGGGCTTCTGTAGTTCCACTAGTGTTTCCTTTCTTGTCCTTCCTTCTTAGTTCATAATTGTACATGGCCGTAGACACTTCATTGAGCGAAAGATCAACCTTTCCGTAGAGTAGGGTTGTCTCAAGGAACTCGAACTCCTCTGGAAGTGATTCCAATAATATTAGAGCGAGATTCTTATCATCAAAAGTCACATCCAAATTCATAAATCAGCTAGCAACTGATTAAATTAAGTGATGTGCTCATCATCATGCTACCGATAACATAAGTGAAGCAAAACAGTCGTTTCTTTATATGCAGCTTGTTCTGGCTATTTTTCTTCAAGAATTTCTCCTCCAGTGCCTTCCACAGCTTGCTTGCAGAAGTTTCTTTGTAGAAAATATACTTCAATTCTCTGGAGAGACATGATCGAATTGTACATCTTCTGGTTTCTTCTTTTCAATGCCGAGATCCACCGTGATTCTCGTATTTGACATTCTAGTCGTTGCCAAGTTGAATGAGCTAGAAGCCGAGGCAGAAGCCGCTTTAGTTTCTTCTCAAGGCGAGATCTATTCCTTTATCATTTTTGCGGCACCTTTATTTTAATAGCCACCAAGCGTGATGGCAACCAAGCCCGTCGATGCACGATACTAACCAAAATCGTCGATGCGCAATGCCAATCGAGCCTGCTGTTGTGCAATGCCACTGAGCCCTCTTCGTCCGTTTCTGATGTGGAAAATCAGACTAAGTTGCAACCACAGAGCATACTCTGACACCGATGGCTCTGATTGTTGGGAATAGTGCCCTGAAAATTCAATTTGTTGAATTAATTAAACTGAATTTACAGCGGGTTGTGAGTATTTCACATATTGATAATTAATGGCGTGTGTTGGTATTCTTATATGAAATGTGTTTCATAGGAAAAGACTTTGAATACCGAAATCACGTGTCATTAAAGTTCTAGTCGGTACGATAAGAATATGTTCTTATCAAGACTATAACGTGGTTATATAAGATGATTAGTCTTTCGTCATAGGGAATGGTGATTCCAATTATAACACGTTGATGATTTTCAATAGATTGGAAACATCGAACTGGACCACTGAGATTATTCATTTTATACTGCTATCTAAAATGAGTAAAATCTCAGGAAGTATTGTACTCTTAATCCTGATAATATTTCGGCTTTAGGCATGTAGTGTTAGTCACTGTAATATACTCGAAGTGAGGTCTCGGTAACGGGTGGCCAAAATACTTTGTACGTTTGGTGACAACATGAAATGTGCTAAAGAGTTATATTAATCAAGGAATCTGTGACCTTGCTGGAAGGTAAAAGATATTCCTGAAATAGATTTGCAAAAATTCGATTAAGACTTTGGCCAAAGCACTTCGCGTGATACGTCACCGAAGTTGTATGTTGAATGTGTTTCACATACAGAGAATTTGAGCTTAAGGCGAATCAATAAATTTCAAATTTGAGATGAAAAATAAATGATAGTAGTTGCAATTTATTTTTCATGGATATCCACACGGAAGAGTGAAATGCGAAATTATTCTAGATCGAGAAATTCGTGAATAATTTAATTAATTTTAGAGTGCAACAATATTTATTTAGTGGAATTAAATATTTTTAAGCGGTAATTAATTATTGTCATGAGATGATAGTATATTAATCTGTTTGGGCTAAAATTAATTAGTCCTGCACGTCCCCCTGCAAGCCCCAATTGAAAACCCAAAGAGAAAAATATTAAAAGGAGAAAGAGAAATGAATTTTCAAAGTGTTTGAAAATAAGCCAAGGGATTTATTTTAAGAAAATAAATCAAAGTTCCAAAGAGTTGGAAATGCCCGAAATTTTATTTTGGAGAAAACAAAATTTTAAATTTTAAATTTTTTTTAAATGACGTGGCATTTTGCTGACGTGGCGTGGTCAGGCCCCAGTTGGCACTGATGCAGCGCCGCGTGGACGGCCCAGATCTCGACACGTCTGCACGCGTGAATGGCTTGGATCAAGGCCCAATAGTTGGTCAACAGGCTAGTCAACCGGTTTAACGGGCCGGATCTCGGATAGGGTCAAACGGACCGGGTCTGGGCAGGGCCAGACCCGGACACGTGGCGCAACCTGGTTGCCGACGCGTAATACACAGCCGCCATGTGGTGGTGCGTGAGGGCGCATGGGTGGCGCGTTTGGCGCGTGCCATGTGGCGTTGTGTTCACGGTAGAGAGTTCTGCCACGTGGCATGATCTGATTGGCCGAAGTATACGCGGTTTGTACGCGGCACCCACTTGAACTTGTAAAATGACCGAATTACCCCTGAAATTATGTCTATATATAGCTGATCCCTTTGCTGCTTCAATCATCCCATTTTGGCCGAATTTTTGGGCTGAAATTTTCTTCTTAATTAATCCAAATTTTAGATTAATTAATTATATAATTAGGTGTTTATATAATTAATATATAAACCACTTAATTATTAGAAAATTAGGGAATTTTCTAGTTTTAGAAAAATGAGTTTTTCTAGAAAATATTTTTCTCGAGTATTTAGGGAAATACTCGCGGAGCCCACACTCCGAGGGTTGAGTCATGGATATTGCGGGGAAGCTCTGTCGGTTTCACGAGGAGATCGGGTTCTCGGGAGGTGAATTTGGGAGCTGGAAAAATACCATTAGATAGCCATATTTGGAGTACGGTAATATTTTACAGTTATATTATTTTAAGCATGATAAATTATATGCTATTAAGTGTTAATTGCAAGTTAGATATTTATCTGCTTAAGTGATTTAAAATTTATTATCAATTGCATGTATATACTTGAGTAGATCCGGCTAGTCTTCCGCTATTGTATTAAAATGTTTTAAAAATATTTTAACACTTGTATTATAATAAAAATTTTGAAATGTGGTTCCGGACCGCTACTGTTCTGGGCCCACCTCCCAGCAACTGGTATCAGAGCCGTGCTCTTGATATATACATGCGATGCATAATTTTAAATATGCTACTGTGCACGTAAATTCTGTCAAAGGAGACTGGTTTTTAAGTGGGAACGTTGTGACCCCTCCAGTGTTTCCTGGGAATTTACGTGGAATGCTATTTTTTGGGAAACAATTTAATTGTTTTTCCTGAAAAATTACCGAATCAGTAAACATGATTTAAATTATGAGATAATTTATTTATAACATGTTTACTTTATGTCATTTATTTTAAGCATGATAACTATGTGATAATTATATGAAAGCATGCGTAATTGTTTTAATTTATGGCATGATCATGATAATATGAGATATTATGTTATTTACAATTATGCCTATTTTATTTAATGTGATTAAATAATAATGTTTAATAGAGATTGAACGAGATGGATAATTGGACTAATATTTTTTGGCCTAATTAATAAATAGTTATTAAATTATCTTAAAATATTATTATTTGGATTTTAAATGTGATTTAATAATCCTAGTGGGAGCGTATCAATTAGATTAATCACTTCCAACAATAAGACGCCAAAAGTGATTATTAAATAATCAAAAGATAATCCACACCTTTTAAAAATTCAAGTGGGAGCGAGATGAAAAGAGTTGGATTCTCACGGCCTCCATTACCGGTCTATAGTATAGTGACTATGTACTACTCCCTTCGGCGGGTATATATTCGCGGTATACAAGATCAGACTTCTACGGATAGAATGAAATTCGACGAAATTCAGCTCAACCACTCCTCCGTGGAGTGTCTTGACCTACTGGTACGGACTTCTAGGTAATGGTACACACTTGACTAAGTAATGTATTAACCTCCCTTCGGAGCTATGTTACATTCACTTAGAGGCCAAGGGTTGACGTGGTGAATTAACATTGTTTGGTAAGAGTTACCTAGATGGCATGTTAATTAAGAATAGTTCTTGCTTTTCTAAGCGGTTTTCGACCTCGCCTCCGAGGAGTCAACTGCAGTTAGTTAAGTCACCATTGCGTAAATCAAAATGCTTATGTAATGCCCCGACTTTTCAGTCGTACCGGTATGACGTATGTGTTTACCAATTTGCGCGAATTAATTGTTTATAAGTGTTTTATATTTAATTTTATTATAAATTATTATTATTTTATTTTATTTCATTTTATTTTAATTCGTTAATTTAGTATTTTTAAATTAATAATTAAGGTTTAATGTTAATTAACTATATCTTTAATTATATTAATTAATTTCAAAATTTTCATTGACTTTGATTTTTAATTTAAAATTTGAAATTTAAATTTTATTATTTAATTTGAAATGTTATGAAATTGTTAATGTTTTGCGCATGAGTGTTTTAATCGTACTTCGTTCTTATATGATTTGATATCGGAATTTCGTGCAAATTTAGTATGTTGTACATTTATATGTTGTGAACATGTCTATATGCTCGTTTCATGTTTTCGATCTCGTTTGACATGGTAACGAATTTATTTCGAGTTGTGGAACCAAATTGGGGGCTAACGGGCAATTAGCGCACCCTTGGTTCCGTATGTGATATCTTGAGCTCGGGAACTTGGAATCGAGTTCCATCAACTTCTTTGGACTCGTATCGATGATTCGGGTCTAACGAACTTAGCCGTATATTTTTATAAACCCATTTGGACCTCCGAAATTCAACCGAAAAACGAATTGGCCGCAAAACTGTCATACTTTACCATTTTAATCATAACTCTCACCATACTTATCCAAATTAACCATGGTTGGACTTTTTGGAAACCTAACTCAACCTTCTATCAGCCCTAACCACCCCATTTCGACTCACACTCTCAACCCAAGAGAAAAACCCAGATAAACAACAGACTTCCAATTCCAACCCTTCACTTTGGCCATCTTTGAGATTTTGAGCTCTAATCTCTTCCAACCTACAACCAATTCAAGAGGTGAGTTAGGAATTGTTATATACATTCATTTGTGTTCATTTTAAGCCATGTATCCCTAATTTTGAGCTTATATTCATGGAGTTTGAAGGAAATGAATGAATAGTTAGGTTATGAAGCAATTTCTTGATCTCTTTGAATCGTTGATGGTTTTGATTGTTTTAAAGCATGAAAGTGATCACTTTAACTCCCTTATTTCATTTATGAGTTTTTATTTTGTGGTAGTTGAGAATTAAGTGTGTTGCTATTGATGAAACTTGAAAGTATTGGGTGAAACTTGAACTCTTTTTCCCTCCCTCATGCTGTGAACTGCTGCTGCTAGTTTTGGTACTGATTGTTGCTGATCTTTGCTGCACTTTCTTACCTTGTTGTGTTGCTTAATTGAGGGTTGAGATAGTGTGCTTTGGTTGCCCTGTTTTGCTTCGTTTTTGCTTCTGCTTCTGCTTCTGCTGCTGCGTTTGCCCTCGTTTGAACTGTCTCCCCGGGCGGGGAGAATTATACTTTAAAAATCCCCGGCCGGATACTTTCCTCCAGAACTTCCAGTAGCTTTTCCCCGGCCAGGGATCTGTGGAGAAGAAATTCTCCCCGGGCGGGGAGATCCCTGTTTGTTTTCTTTTCCTTTTTGCTGCAGCTTTGTGTTGTGTGTTGTAAATATATATATTACGTGTGTATGTATAATATATATGTAGTGTGAGCTTTGGTGTAATGAGTGGTGATTGTGCATGGTACATATATATATATCATATGTTAAATATATGCATGCATGTGTTACATTGTGCTTATGATTGTGTGTAATTGTGCATACGTGTATATATATATATATATATATATATATATATATTATATGTATAGAGTATAATATATTTTATAAAGTCTTAAATTAATGCATGCATGTATACGTGAGTATATATATATTATATATATTGCATGCATGTGTATTATATATATTATGTGTGCATGCATGAATATTGTGTACGTGTGAGTATGAATTAAATGTTGTAATTGTTTGTTTTTAATTTATATATATATATATACATGATAATAGATTGATAAAAATGTTATATTATGAATTGTTTATATTATGGAATTTATATTATGGAATTTATTTGACACCTATTTCGTGTTCATACCTAATAAAATGATTTGAATGCATTTATTCTTATCTATTTTATAATTGTAAACTTGATATATTTGAATTATAACTGTTATTTGAAATTCATGCCTTGGATTACTATAATGTGATTTTGATGCTCTCTAGCTTACATGCATGAATGGGTACCCTGATTATTTATTTAATGTGATACTTCTTGTTTCTTTTATGACTTAGATGTATTGTAAACAGGTTGAAATATGTGTAATGATTATGGTATGAAGTTCATGGCTCGTTTTGGTTCGATATATGAAAATATGAACACGAATGAATATGATTTCACCACATAATGAATGAATAACTTGATTACATGTTTATGTGACCTTAAATGTACGAATGGGCATCTTTATCACACTTTATTATTTGTGATGCATGCCATATCATGTGGTCACATTGTCGTGCGTCATATTTGGTTCATTTAGAGTCTTGGGTCTCATGAGAGCACTGCTTTGTCCTTTGTACAGTTTTCTCCAGGGCGGAGACTTGCCGGGTTCATAGGACACTTTCAAGTCCTCTTGTTTTCTTCTTGGTATTGGTCGGTAAGTGGAACAGGTGGGTTTCTCTTCTATTGGTTACGATGACCCGATATATCCCTTATATGAAAGTTTTAAGCCAAAATATTATATATATATACATATATATCGAGTCTTTTCAAAAAGAGTAAATGATTTCTAACGTAAAGCCCTTCTTTTATGAATTCCCACCTTATGATTTTTGGCGTGGACATGATTGAACACACGGGCCCAGGGACCTAGTGCAAGTGGTGATCCGGGGAGGCAAGGGTCGACAGGGATCCCTTGTACTAGTCTCACCATAATTACGGTGATACCGACCCTCGCTAGGAGGTTTAGCGGGGAATGGGAGCTGAGTGCCCTTGGGGGATTCATGTACCCCCATTAGCCTATGTATGGACTGGTGGCCGGGTCTTCCTAACCCGTCCACCACCCGGAGGAAAAAGGTGTAAGTGTTTATGATTATGAATATGCATGTTATGATTATGATTATGATTATGAATGAATATGTATGAATGTTTATGATCGCTAATGTAAATATTGAATTGATATGCACACACGAGGAGTAGGTTGGAGATATTCACCCACCCGCCAGGGCTCACGTAATGACCTCATGAATGATTATGAATGAATGAATTTGATAGTTGTAATCCCGAGCGTTGTTTTCCTTTGTTTTACCCATTTGGAAAATATCTTAAAAACCTCGCACGGGATTATAGCTTGCATGTGTGGATGTTTAAATTCGGTGCTATGATTATATATGTTATGCCCTGTTTTATACCCACCAGTCTCCTGTAGACTGAACCCGACCTTGTTTTCAGTTCTTTTGTAGGTTTTGGAGCGCTAGGCGGGAAGTCGAGTCTGTCGAGTCTCTTGTTCAAGTTGGAGTCTATTCATATGCATTTTGCAAATTGAATAAGTTATGGATTTATGTATGTAGCACCCCAGATGGAGGATACCACATCCCCCGCACTAGGACTCAGACTCGGTCATGAAATAGGAAGTCCATGCCTGAATCCGAATCATAGCAAACGGGAGACCAACTAACACACTAGGCTAGGCGGATCTAACTTGACAAACTCAGAGTGCGGAAGCAATTTAAAACGATCATCATCAGATAGCGGAAGCAATTAAATCAACATACCAAACAATTGACGGGTTCAACTAGCATAGATACCTAATCCCGAATATCAATTCATAACCCAATATAATAATCAGCATAAGTATCATCAATATCTAATAACATCCAAATACTATCTTACTAACCCCACACGGGGTTTAAGTCTAAGTAGAACATAAACATAACCTTCAAGTGTGAAACATAAATACATAACATAAGTAGAGTGTGCGACAAATGCATTCTAATGCCAACTAGACTGACAAGTATGACTCAGAAGACTCACTTCCGCCTAGCTCAAGCCAAAAGGAAACTTGCAAACTAAAAGATAAAACGAGGGGTCAGTCATGAGCATAGCACAGAATAAAAGGATGGACTAATGAACCGAGGATAGGTGTTGCATACCAAAGCATTTCGAAATAACCCAAATAGATATAGATATAAGTTTAGAAACCATTTTCCAGAAAGATTCTATCCCGATTCATAATTCCATAACAGAATAGAATACATGCTCGGCGAGTATGAGCTCCTCAGAACATAAAGCAAAATCAATCCATCCTCTACTCCAATGATAGAAGAGCCACGCGTTGGCCCTAACCATCTATAATAGAAAGACTCACAAGGGGTAGCAAACCCACAAGTGCCCTCCCCTGCCTTAGCCGAAGGCTCAAGATATCACGCCTCCCCTATCTCCCTGAGTGGCGCAATGATATCTCAAATGGAACTACGCACATGGATGGAACCCCGACGGCCCTAACCGTCCCGGGGGACCCATTACCCGTAGCTCCTTGGATCCAAAACAAGATAGAATAGAGCAGGTGCCATATATCATGGCCAACTCGCTACAAAATTATAACCCAACTGAATTTTCCAAAATGACTTATATCCCTCAAAAACTCATTTTGATATATCCCCACGCTGTGGAATTTAAGCCACGAAGGCTCCCACCCACGCAGGACGCACACAAAGGGTCATAAACATATCATATCCAACACATACGTATTTATAATAAGGTATACTCGCATGCAAGGGTAGAAATCAGCATGTAAAGGCCATAGGTCGCATAACTATACAAAATCCTAAACCTCACCTTGTACAAGTAGAGTCTGAGAGTGTGAAGGGCCAAACACTCTAAACCTCGGGCCCACCGGCACCACCAAACTCTATGATAAGACATACAGAAACCCAGACTTAGATTCTATATGAACCAAGTAAGACGCACGGCGAGCATAAGCATGAATGGTATGCATTATGGAATGATGAGCATCGAGTAGGTCACATAGCATAATCCAAGTATTCATTCAAACCATGTAATTAAATGAGGTGTTTAAAGTTTGGAAATGCAATTAGAGTCATACCATAGAATATAATTCATAAATCAACTCAAACAGATTAAGCATACACGGAAAAGACAAGTATTCACATGAATTCATTCAATTAAACGAAGTACTATCATCAAAGATCACAATTGAAGTCATATCATAACATATAATTCATAAATCAACTCAAAGAGATCAAGCAACCACGGACAAGCATGCATAGAGGGGGCACAGAGGCCTGGGAACGGCCATTCCCACGCATAGCCTTGTATGGGAACGGTCCTTCCCGCAACCTCCCCAGCGAAGTTGGGAACGGCCGTTCCCAGCACAAGGCTTAAATGGGAACGGTCCTTCCCATCTTCGGTGCTGACGTCAGCCCTGGCTGGGAAGGGCCGTTCCGGCTCATGGCCTGAATGGGAACGGTCGTTCCGGCCAGATCTAGGCGTCTATCTTGTGCAGATTCAAGCAAGCTTCGGGAAGAAGACAACCATGGCAAAAAATGGCCGATTTCACACCATTTAAACCATAAAATTTCCACGAAAATCATATATATTATCACATAAATCATGCTTATCATATAAATATCAATTTAGCTCAAGAACAAGGGTGATTTTGGCCAAAACTCATACAACCCATTTTCATGAAAATCAAGCTTCAACCCTGGCAAGATGCATCCAAACTCACTCCCTATCATACCATCAACAACTATAGCACATATTCAACATGCAGAAACACATATTCATGCTCAAGAACTCAAGGATCCATCATATGAACCATATTCTTCAAGTTGGGCATAAATCACCATTTTCACAAGACTTCCTCATATAAGCTCATACATTCAATTTCATGCTAAGATTCATGGATAGAAATGAAATACACATCAAGGGAAATTCGTAGCTTACCTTGGCTCTTGAAATGATGAAGAAACGATGGAGATATGAGCTCTTGAAGGTGTAGGAATGTCTTAGATCTTCATCCTCTCTTGAAGCTCTTCCATGGATGATATGATTTGTGTGAAGTGAAGATTAAAATGAAGTTAGGTTAGGGTTTTATGGTATATATATGGTGGCTAAAGATTTCATTAGGGTTTCCAAGATATAATATGAGGCTAGAGGCTTTATTAGGATTTGGGCTCAAATAAATGACTTCCGGCCCAATAGGTCAAATTTAAAAGGTTTAAGGTCTAAACGATTTCCGAAAAATATAAAGTAAATTCCATTGGATCCGAATCACAGAATCAAGTCCAATGGTGGTGTCGGAATTCGAATTCGAATTCCCGAGCTCATATTGGTCTTGAACGACCCAAACTCACCTAACTTGAGTCAGGCCCAAAACACACAAATAGGTCCAAGTCCTATTTAAATCTAACTCCGAAAATTAATTTAAATTCATCCAAGTTCCATTCTTAAGTTGTCATGCAAGAATTTATATTTTACCATTTTGGATTTTAGTCAATTAAGTCACATTTTCAATCAAAGTTGGAATTAAACACATAAAAAGGGAATTAAATCACATAAGTGTGTAAGGTAAACTCTCTCGTGATGCATACCTGTACGATTTATCGGATGGGGCGTCACAATCTCCCCCCTTAGGAGAACCTGGTCCCCAGGTTCGCTGCTCGGCTTCAAACAAACCCGGTCACAACTTCGTCATTACATCATTGATCTCCCAAGTTGGTTCCTCCGATTTCTGTCCTTTCCACAACCCAATCTTGAATCTCGTCCGGATACTTCACAATCATCAAGTCCAAAGTAAATGGTAATTCTTCTATCGTAAGAACACTCGACTCTTCAGTGTAGAACCAACGTCTCTTCAAGGACGTCCCGTTCTTGCTTCTTGTAGTCCGTAATCATCGACGTGCATCACAACCAAGACAGACAGAGAGAATCCCATCTCTCAGCACAAAAGGCGAGAGAACCCCGTCTCTCGAACACAGAAAACGAGAGAACCCCGTCTCTCGATCACATAAGAGAAAGCCCCGTCTCTCGAGCAGACAATTGAGAGAACCCCATCTCTCAGCCTAAGTTGGACAGATTCCAGCATCTTTCAACATTCTAGTTCAAGAAATTCCAGCATTTCTCAAACCCCTGAATTCGAGAGAATCCAGCATCTCCCGAATATCTAAGTACAAGAGAATCCAACATCTCTCGTGCACAAAGGTCAGAAAGAATCCAGCATCTTTCTCTCACATAAGTAGAGAATCCTGCAACTCTCTAACACATAAATTGAGAGAATGAACATCTCCCAAGCACGTAAATAGCGAGAATTAAATCTTTCTCACACAGAGAATGAGAGATGCTGACATATCTCTAGCACATAAATACAATTATTTAAAGCACCTGCGCCTACGCACATCAAAGTAGCACAGTTAAAAATTACAACAATCAACGCATATCACAATTAGCAAGTATATCACATAATAATAAGAGTCAAATAAACGATATATGTATGCTCGTGCCATGAATGTTTATTGTACCTTCCACTGCGGCATTTTGATTAACCTCTGCTGCTTCCTCCTCTCCATCAAGGGCATATGCACGAGCCTGAATAGCTGGCCTCTTCTTCGGACAAGTGTCTATCCTGTGATCAGCAGAACCACACACCAAGCATCTACCCAAGTACCTCCAACACTTCTCCAATATATGGGAACCCTGACAGTGAGGGCAACGGGCCTGAGCTGGGGCCGGTAAAACTGGTGGCACCGTAGGTCGGGGCTTCTTATTGATAAAGCCCTGTGGTCCGATGGGGGTAGCGGGAATAACGGGTCCTTATTGGTTCTTGATTTGAAGACGCCGCTCTCGTACTCATCTCTTCTTAGCTCTCGATCGATCACAATCAGAAATCTTATGCTTTGGTGACCCGCAACAGAAACATCTCCCCAACCTCTCCCAACACGTATCGTACACATGGGTGTTTCCTCCGCAATAAGTGCACAACTGGGGTTCGTTCCTCGGCTTTGAAGTACTCCCGGTCTCGTGTCCCTTTCCACAGATTCTTTTACTTCGAGTCCCATCCGGATGGAGTACTCCTCCCATCGGAGAGTCCGAATACACTCTCGTCCCAAGTTCGATCCCCGATGTATGTCCCCTTCTGTCCAACTCTCTCATGCCAACCTCCACGCTAATGCTCCCTCAGTGACCTCCTCCCAAGTGCCCGTGTTCCCCACAAGTACAAACTCCTTAAGTTCACTCCGTAGACCTTCCAAGAAATGCCTAGCCTTCATCCAATCATTGCCCATGATGTGGGGTACAAACATACCCAACCTCTCAAACTCCTCCATGTAACCCTCAACAGTCCTATCCCCCTGCTTCAATGTGAGGAAGGCTTCCAATCTTTGCTTCTGTAGGGTGGCCGATGTGAACCTCTTCCTAAATTCCAGGACGAACGCATCCCATGTCAATCCTTCACCCCTTGCCCCAAAACTCTGAACAATTTCTCTCCACCATTGTTTTGCAGGCCCACGTAAAAGTAGAGAGGTAAGTCGTGCCATATTGTGAGTGCTGCATGGCCATGCTTCAAATAAGCCCTCTATCCCCGAAAGCCACTGACTAGTACAGATTTCATCACCTCCTTCAAATAGGGCAGGGTTGAAAGACTTGAACTCCAGATACAACCTTGCCACGGGGTTCATAGGCGATAAGTCGGTTGAAAGTTGCCCTTGATTGTACAGATTAGGTTGGGAAGATTGACCGTAGGGTAGCATCCTGAAATGTCAACAATTACAACGCCTGTATATGCATGTCGGTTAGTAAATGATCATGTCACATAATAAATCAATCATCAACATCAAAGGCAAGTAATGTTTCACATTATATAAATCCAGCAATGTGATGAGAATTCAAATGTATAGCTTATCAAACTGAGATGTTCATGCACATATAACCACATTGTCCTATGCCGTACAACCTAGACAGACCCAACACGACTCAAGAGCTCGGTTTTGCAACCTAGAGCTCTGATACCACTTAAGGATGTAGCACCCTAGACGGAGGATACCACATCCCCCACACTAGGACTCAGACTCGGTCATGAAATAGGAAGTCCATGCCCGAATCCGAATCATAACGAACGGGAGACCAACTCACACACTAGCCTAGGCGGATCTAACTTGACAAACTCAGAGTGCGGAAGCAATTTAAAACGATCATCATCAGATAGCGGAAGCAATTAAATCAACATACCAAACAATTGACGGGTTCAACTAGCATAGATACCTAATCCCGAATATCAATTCATAACCCAATATAATAATCAGCATAAGTATCATCAATATCTAATAACATCCAAATACTATCTTACTAACCCCACACGGGGTTTAAGTCTAAGTAGAACATAAACATAACCTTCAAGTGTGAAACATAAATACATAACATAAGTAGAGTGTGCGATAAATGCATCCTAATGCCAACTAGACTGAAAAGTATGACTCAGAAGACTCACTTCCGCCTAGCTCAAGCCAAAAGGAAACCTGCAAACTAAAAGATAAAACGAGGGGTCAGTCAACTGACTGAGTGAGGGGGGCTAACGTACACCCACAATATATATATATAATGAGCATAGCACGGAATAAAAGGATGGACTCATGAACCGAGGATAGGTGTTGCATACCAAAACATTTCGAAATAACTCAAATAGATATAGATATAAGTTTAGAAACCATTTTCCAGAAAGACTCTATCCCGATTCATAATTCCATAACAGAATAGAACACATGCTCGGCAAGTACGAGCTTCCAACCTTTACTCCTCAGGACATAAAGCAAAATCAATCCATCCTCTACTCCAATTGTGACAACCTAGATGGAGGGCCCCACATCCCCCGCACTATGAGCCCAGTCCACTCATGAAATGGAAAGTCCATACATGAACCAAGCTCATAGGGAATGGAGACAGAAATAAAAAAAAAAAACAACCCTGTGCTAGGCGGGACTAGACCCTACCAACAAATCAACAGGAACAGAGCAGCAGGAATAAGGCAGTCATGTATTCACAACCAATACATAATAACAATACAAGCAGAAAAATAAAACGGGTTCAGCTAAAGAAAATACAACCTGTCCTAACCTGTCCCGAATTCAAAACATATGATAACATAAATACGGGTTCCACTAGTGGCCCTAGAAACCTGTCCCGAATTCAATAAAGCAAAAGTAGAATACATTGGCCGACAAGGCCTAAAATAAAGCAGGAAATGTGAATGTGGTACAATGTCGTGCGAGCTAGACCAAGACTCGAACAAGAACCTAAAAAGACTCCCGCCTAACGACCACAGAACCTGCAAGACAAGACTAAAAACAACGAGAGGGAGGGGTCAGCCAGCTGACTGAGTGAAGGGGTACACACGCATATATATATAGACAGGTGATCAGGCAGGCATAATTCCACTGTACATTATTAGTTATTAAAACAGGAGATAGAAATCAGAAGTAAATCAATACGTACGGGTGGAATTATGTTCAAGCATGCAGGTCAGATAAATGGGATATAATATGCATGTGTCGATATCCGTACGCCCTCTGTTGAAGCCTATTTTACCTTACCGATCCACGAACTCAAGTGTTGAACAGGGACTAGAGGCCTACCAGAGGTTACGGATATCTATGTTTAACATTTTAGGGGGACCCAGCGAGAACGGGTATTTATTCAATCCTGGACTCCACTTTTCACTTATTAAATGACAGGGACAGGCAGGTAATCAGGAAACAAGCAGGAAACAGGATTTATAATTATTTATCAGGTGGGAAAACAAGTACAAATTAATCCCCTTTCTCCGGGTGCAATGTGGCCGGTAGCTAACCTCCACATCCGCGCATCAGGGTGATCTTCGGGTTCATGACTCCCTCAGATCGAAGCCCCATCTCCCACCAAACCTCCTAGTGGGTATTCGGGTAGTCCAATAGGATGGGACTTGTGCAAGAGGTCACTGTCGGCCTGATACCTCCCCGGATCACTCAATACACAAGCCCCTGGGCCCCAGGAACAGGAACAGGATCCACACCAGCTAACCCAGCCCTAGGAGAGACGTGGGCAATCAATATCTCGCAAAACAGGCTCAGGGTTAACACTTACACAAGTTATAAAGCATTTCCGGTACCTAGCCGGTATAAAAGATATGGTTAACTTGAATATGAAAACCATTTGGCATACTTTTAATTCATGCAAGGTTATAGGTCATTTATAAAGAAAACCCTCACCTCCATGTGTAAGAAAGACCCACCCAGAGAGAGATACCACGAATCCCGAACATCTCCATCGAGGAGATCACAGAATAAGAAAGAGATACAGTGTACTTGTGAGACACGACTCAAAATGGAACCAAGTAGGATACACGATAAGAATGTTTATGAAGTGATAAAACTTTTCATGACGTGTTTCAATATGACATAAAGCATAAGAATTTCATGGAATGGTGTGATCATGTTCATATGCTCAATTACTCAGACGAATTCTATTCATATATAAAGCACGAGTTCACAAAATCAGGTTTAGGCAAGTAAAGACCAATGAGTGTCACATAAGAGCATAAATACCAATTAAGTAAGAATATAATTCATATAAGTCACATACGGGAGCCAAAGGGGTGAAACGAATGCAAGAAGAACGGTTTTGGCGAAGTTTAGGAAAAGCTGACAGTTTTCGGGGATGCACAAGCTGTAGGAAAATGGAAATATCTTGAGTTCCATAAATTGGAATTGGGTTTTGTTTATTGGAAATGAAACTAGACAACTAGATCTTTCCAAAGATATGTGGCACGACTCATGGTTCAAAACGAGGTAAAAATGGCGTATGCCCGAAGTTGGATGAAAGCAGATTGTCGGTAAAGTGGCGACACCAAAAAGAATTGATAGAAACTCACAAATGGGAAATGATATTGAGGTGATTCCAATTGGAGGTTGTTCTATACTTCAAAATATTTCCAACGGTTCAAAAATCAGGTCAATCCGAGGTCGCACGAGGGAGTATCCGGCCGGGGAAAACAAGGCAGAAATTTACCCGGCCGGGGAGAGCAGGTACAGAAACCCTTCTACACTAAAGTACCCGCCGGGGTACTTTTGTAGTGTAAAAACTACCCGCCCGGGTAGTCCTTCTGGGATGGAAAAAATGGCAGAAACAGGGGTTGCTCGAAGGGGAAAGGAGAAGGAAGCAAAACCACTTCAAGGCTCAACCAAACACTCCAAAATAATCACATATCATGCATATAATCATATATATCAAGTAGGCACCATTTAATCCAAGAAAACATACTTTGATCCAACCAAATTTACTCAAGAAACCGCAAAATGAAAATGATCATCTATGCTCTAAACTTCATGCAACTCATATCAAATATGCACATATTATCTCCCTAACTTCAAAAAATTATGCATTGAAGTTGATGAATCCAACAAACATCCAAAGCCCTAACAAAGCCTTCATGAGTCACCAAAATATACACATGTATCTTACCTTGAAAGGAAGAGAAGATGAAGGGGAAGAAAGCATGAAGGTCTTGAGCTTGATTCTTGTGGAAAAATGGAAGAAGAAACTTGGCTCTTGGCTTCTCTTGACAAATCGAAAGGGAGAGGGAAAGAAATGGAGTGTGTGTGTCTTGTGTTTGTGTTGAAATAAGAAGAAAAGAAGTGTATGTTTGTGTATGTATACATATCGTGCAAGAAGGGGAAGAAAAGAGGGGAAATTGCAACTAAGTCCTCAACAAATATAAAGTTATGCAATTAGGTACTCAATTTATAAAAGTTACGAATAAGTCCTTAAGAAATTATCAATTAAGTACATAAGTTATACAAAGCTTCAATTAAGAACAAATAGGCATAGAATTCTCACAATTGAAATTAAATTAAACACTTAATCATGCTCGGGGAAATAAATATACAATTCACGAATAAATTTCACAAAGACTAGAAAATTTAAATCATATAATTGCAGGTATTCAAGTCAAGAGAATTAAAATAACGCAATTAGGTAGAAAAAGGAATCAAATAAATCCTAAATCTAAAAACTCACACGCGTGGCGTGCATACCTGTACGGCCTAGAAATCGGGGTGTCACAACCTCTCCCCCTTAAGAGGACCTGGTCCCCAGGTCCACTGCCTCGAGTTCTGTACTCTTAAGCAGGTCTCCCGTGTTCATCCCACGTGGGTTAGCAACTCCCCGTCAGGAATTAGTTCGGAAAAGGTCTTCAAGCCACAAGGGGTCTTCAGTTGTTGTTAAGTCACGTCCCTAAACTCACCGAAGCCTAAACTCTCGGAATTCTATCAAACAAAGCAAGCAAAGAGAGAGAACCCCATCTCCCAAACAAACAATGAGAGAACCCCGTCTCTCGAACAACAAGTGAGAGCCCCCGTCTCTCAAACAGACAATGAGAGAACCCCGTCTCTCAAACACAAAGAAAGAGAAACTCTCAAGCTCTCAAAACAACACTTAAATAAACAAACACGCAATAACCACACAAGAAACAAGTAGGGTAAATCAAATACATCAAGTATCAATCACATAAAAGCAGTTAATACAACAAGCAATCAAAGCACTTAACATTATAAGATTATTCGAATGAAAGTTGCATGTATGCATATGTCATGGATGCCTGATGTACCGTTTACCATTGTTCAGGAATCTTCCATTGTAGTGCTCCGATTCAATCACCTGATTTGCTCTTAGAGATTCCTCTACCTTTTGTGCCATGTATTGAAATCCCCGGTATGTTCATTACTTAAATGACCACTCAGTCTCCCTTCCATAATCTTTTCCTTTATCCTTTCTAAACAACGCGGTCTGAAACTCTAGATTTTAGTGTGCACTTGATCTTAACCCAATTAATTCATCCTTCTCCATGAATTATACTCAACCTCCTCGGATGCTTGAGCTAATATTTAATGCTCGAATCCTAGCCTTCAAGTCTTAGATTCATCCCCGGTTCATCACGGAGAAATGATTGACAAATTGGCAACTTCTCTTGCTCATGTTGTGATCTCTTCTAGATTTTCCACTTCTATCTCTCGTTGAATTGACTCTGACTTCATCAACGTGGAATATGATGATCGGAGCAGCTTTTGTTATCCGATACCCTCTTTACCAATTCTTGTAATTCCTTCACTGTCCTATCGTGTCCAACGTATGAGGTACGTTATGTCGTAAACGATCTTTCCAACCTTGTAGATTTAGTTTGTAATTCCCATAGTAAGAAATTAGCGAGGCTGATTCTCCGACCGAAGTTACCGACGATCAATCTTTTACCCTGTCTTATAGTTTCAAATCCCAAGCATTCCTTGAATTCGTATCTTCATCTTTCTAAGTACTTATCTCTTCCAAAATTATTCTCAAATCTTCATTCACTTCGATCTTGAAATTCCCTTGAACGCTAAACCTTCCATTTCATCTCTTGCCACTGGCGTAGAATCTAGTTACTTGTGGCTTCTTGCATTTTCCATTGTTCCCACTAGAGGTAGTTTATCAGAATACCATTGTGAATTTAGTCATCTCCCAGTCAGCTCTTCCCTTTAAGAATTCATATCCCCAACTATTGAGGTCGTTATATCACTAATCAATTGAACATTTTCAATTTCCAATTTAGCTTTCTCGGTACCGGTAGTTCTATCTAAGGTATGTGTCTGGTGATCTCGCTCACGATCACTTTGAAATGTCTGGTAGGGACAACAATCTACTTCCTTCATTCCAAGATCCAGTTCTACTTTCCAGGCCTCCATATTTTCCTTTCCCTTTCATTCCATATACCTTGCAATCCAACATTTTTCTTGTCTTGATTCAAGTAAGACCCGATCGGAGTAACACTCGATGAATGAAGTGGAAAAAATTTCCTACCAAGTAAACACTAAATAATGCATATTGGATTAATATGCCAGTGCACGTAGCAAACAATTAAGGATGCAACACATTGTAGAAATTATCAAGTAGAAATGCACACACACATATACATAAAGAAGATTAAATAATTTAATACGATTTATGATGCACGTGCCATGAATGCAATACACCTGTCACCGTAGTGGTCAACTTTAGCTCGGTAAATTTTTCGTCATCTCCTAAATTACGGTTCGATTTGAACTTGTTTATCATCTCTCGTTTTTCTCACGGTCTTCAAAATCTTCGTAAGCTTTCCTTGTATCAACTTGTGTGTTGCCATGGCCCGATATTGCAATTCTTGATTCTAAAGTCCTCTATACCCATAGAATTGGTATCTCGACTCATTCCCAAGTATCGACCTCCAAAGATTTTACGAATCTTCACCTTGATTAACACCTTGATCGACGTTCCCTTGACTTATACTTTATGAGCTCAGATTGATGGAATAACTAATCCTCTTATTACTTAAACCTGATTTCACAGTTTCCTCCAAAAGCTCTTTGCCTTTTATCGTTTCCATTTGCTGTTCTACATCTCCCAATTCAACCTCACAGCATGACAATTCAGCTTGGATCTGGAAGTTAAATTCCAATGCGACCGAAGATAAAACCTTTACCATTGTTGCCTTCTCTAAGTTTGTATTTACCATGTTGGATTGATTTTCTTTAACCCTTTTCAAACCCAGCTTCTTCCTTACTCAAAACCCAAACTATCCCATTTCCTCTTCTTTTCTTTCTTCCCGTACTCGGTTTCTAAAACTTGATTTATTTGGAGGTTCTACTTTGCCGATTCACCTTGCTCGCCATTCACAAATTCGGGTATATCCTGAATCTTCTACTCCAAACTTGAAACCAATTAGCTTGATTCACTTGGAGATTCATCCTTAAAGACCTTTGTTGCTTATCTCTCGAAAATTGACTTTGCCTCTAGCCCTCTTGATCACCATCGCCTCTTCGTTGATCCGAACTTGAAACTAAAGTACCTTTGAGATTTTCTTCACTCTATGCTTTGAGATAGATAATCCTGTTAAATCTGGTTGATTAACTCTTATAATGTAGGTGTATGTGTTGATTCTTGTGAGTCGTAATCATCATACACCCCACTACTATTTCATTGAACGTTCACCAACTCCCACAAAACTTGTGAATTTTCCCACAATCGACCTTCTATTCCGGATCCTACCTTTCAAACCGTAACTCCATTGAGGAATGGTCATGTTCCTCAAATTCTTGTATGAAATTCCCCGGTGCATTCCTACATCTTCCATGCTTGAAAGTAGAGCTTGTGATAGTTCGTTGTTGTCATAAAGATTGGTCGTGGTTTGATATTATCTTCATAACCTATAATTTACAACTCAATTCTAGAATAAATGCATGCGATTAGAGCATGCTCATGACACATAATCAACACCAAGGCCATGGATTGATGCAATATATAACATATAATCCAACAAGGTCTTGAAAGAAATGCAATTCAAGATTCAAAAGCAATGCAATGAGCACGTTGGCAGGTAGTTCCTAAGCCGTACAACCTAGACTCAACAGGACACGACACTAGAACTCCGGTTTTGCAACCTGGAGCTCTGATACCACCTTAGGATGTGACACCCTAGACGGAGGGCCCCACATCCCCCGTACTATGAGCCCAGTCCACCCATGAAATGGAAAGTCCATACATGAACCAAGCTCATAGCGAACGGAGACAGAAATTAAAAAAAAAAAACAACCCTGTGCTAGGCGGGACTAGACCCTACCAACAAATCAACAGGAATAGAGCAGCAGGAATAAGGCAGTCATGTATTCACAACCAATACATAATAACAATACAAGCAGGAAAGTAAAACGTGCTCAACTAAAGAAAATACAACTTGTCCTAACCTGTCCCGAATTCAAAACATATGACAACATAAATACGGGTTCCACTAGTGGCCCTAGAAACCTGTCCCGAATTCAATAAAGCAAAAGTAGAATACATTGGCCGACAAGGCCTAAAATAAAGTAGGAAATGTGAATGCGGTACAATGTAGTGCGAGCTAGACCAAGACTCGAACAAGAACCTCAAAAGACACGCATATATATATAAACAGGTGATCAGGCAGGCATAATTCCACTGTACATTATTAGTTATTAAAACAGGAGATAGAAATCAGAAGTAAATCAATACGTACGGGTGGAATTATATTCAAGCATGCAGGTCAGATAAACGGGATATAATATACATGTATCGATATCCGTACGCCCTCTATTGAAGCCTATTTTACCTTACCGATCCACGAACTCAGGTGTTGAATAGGGACTGGAGGCCTACCAGAGGTTACGGATATCTATGTTTAACATTTTAGGGGGACCCGACGAGAACGGGTATTTATTCCATCCTGGATCCCACTTTTCACTTATTAAATGATAGGTACAGGCAGGTAATCAGGAAACAAGCAGGAAACAGGATTTATAATTAATTATCAGGCGGGAAAACAAGTACAAATTAATCCCTTTTCTCCGGGTGCAATGTGGCCGGTAGCTAATCTCCACATCCGCGCATCAGAGTGATCTTCGGGTTCATGAGTCCCTCAGATCGGAGCCCCATCTCCCACCAAATCTCCTAGTGGGTATCCGGGTAGTCCAATAGGATGGGACTTGTGCAAGAGGTCATTGTCGGCCCGATACCTCCCCGGATCACTCAATACACAAGCCCCTGGGCCCCAGTGTAACGCCCCGACTTTTCGGCTATACAGGTATGACGTCACGAGTGGGTTTAGACTGAGAGTTATGTGACATTTATGTGTTTTAATTGTTAAGTGATCGTTTAACATATTAATTTCGTGAACTAAATTGCTATCATGTGACTAATATGACTTAGATGATTTATTTGATTATGCTATTTGAATTTGCTTATAACATGCTTACTTGCCAATTAAATATTTATTTCACTTGTGCACTTATTTGAAATTATATGAAATCCTTGGACTCAATCGAACTTTTAATTAGACCTCAATTATTCACCTACCAAACCTTGGGGTCCTAATTAAATCACTTAAATTCTCAAAGGACCAAAGTGCAAATTCTTCTCTTCTCCCTCTCCATTTACACGATCCAAACCCCCTCCACAATCTCATTCTTCTTCTTTCATTTCTTCTAGCAAAAACAAGGGCTCCCAACTTCTTCTCTCTTTTCATTTTGATCGATCCAAGCTAACAAACAAGGAGACAAGAGAATTTCATCAAGTTTTATCCAAGAATTCAAGCTTCAACCATTTTCTTCCTCTTCTTCTTCCTTTCCAAGGTATATGTGTGTATATATATATATGTATATGTTGGGTGATAACTAGGGTTTTATGATTCTTGCTTTATAACTTGAATTCTTGTGTGAAAATACATGAATACATGTTAATCCATGAGTTTTATGTTTGGTTGTTTCAATTCTTGGAGCAAGAGTATGTGTGTATATATATGTGTACATAGGTGTATGTATATGTATTTATAATTGTTGAGTTTGTGAATTAATGTGTTCTTAATTGTCCTAAACTTGTATTTGATGTTCCTACTTGGTATACTACATGTTTTAAGTGATTGGGTTGAGTTTTGAGGTGTTTTGGTGATTTTTGGTATTCTCCCGCGTTTGTGCCCTGTTTTCTGCGTTTTTTTGGCCCCTGACCTGAATCCGCGAGGGGGGTGGATTTGAGGCAGAAACTTTGGACCATCCCCTGTTTCGGCCTGAGATTGTTTTGCTTTGTTCTTCCTCATACGAACTCGGATTGACCTGATTTTTGAACCCACGGAAACCTATTGAAGTCTAGAACATCTTTAAATTGGAATCATCTTAATATCTTTTCCCATTTATGAGATATGATCAATTCATTTTGGTGTCGCCACTTCTTCGACAATCTGCGTTCGTCCAACTTCAAACCTATGCCATTTTCACCTCGCTTTGAACCAAGATTCGTGCCACATATCCTTGAAAACATCTATGTGTCTAGTTTCACCTCCAACAAGCAAAACTTAATTCCAATTTCTCAAACTCAAGATATACCCATTTTTGTACAGCTTGCACTTTTCCAAAAATTGTCAACTTTTCCTAACTTTTGCAAAACTTTGCCAAAACTCGTTCTATCGCCTTCCTTGCACCTCCTCGACTCCTTATGTGACTTATATGCATTATAGACATGTCTAATTGATTCATATGCATTGTTAACATGTATTGTAATATATTATGAATTGAATGATTGAATCATTTATGTGTTTAAATGGCTTTATTGGTGTGTATGAACATGATTACATCAACTCATGACATTTATGAACCCTTGCATATTGAATCATGACATAGCATTTCACGAACACCTCATGTTAATGCCGTGCGTTCTAATTGGTTTCATATTGAGTCATTTCTCACGAGTTCACATTATGTCTTTCTCTTATACAGTTCATCTCCAGAGAGGAGATATCGTGATCAATAGGCACACGGCCTAGTTTGTATCCTTATATCGTCATGTTCCAGGTGAGGGTGTTTTCGTTCTTGTTACATATTAAACCCTACAACCTTATGTGACAAGCTTTGGCCAAAACCTTATGTATATATATATGTTACTTTTGAAGTAGAGTCATCGAGTAAACTTTGATCGAGTAAACCCTTTTCTAATAAATTATGAAATATGTTATGTTTTCATGAATGGGAACGTTTTGGCGAGAACATGAATGAATGCACGTGTAACGCCCCATATTTCCGGATTTCAGGTAAGCACGCCACGTGTGTGTTTTGTGATTTAAATTCGTCATTTAACTATTTGCATTCATAAATTTATGTGACATAATTATTTTATAAAATTGCATTTTCTTAATTCATGCAAATTATTTTATTTCACGATTTAATTGTTGAAAATGACTAAGTGGTTTTAGGGCATTATTTGATCAATTCTTGAAACTTTGTACATAATTGCACATGAGGGTTTGGGACTTTAATTATTTGCAATCTCTAACTTGTACTGGATTGCACAACTAAGAAAATGGGAGGATCTAATTGCAATTAAGGGTCATGACTCAAAAGTTGGAATAATATCTAGCACTTATATGTTTAATTAATTCTTATTAGAGGAGATACACATTTTCTTCCATTTACTTCCCATTTCCATCGATCAACATAGCAAGAAAGGAAGAAGAAGGAGATTTTTATACTTCAAGCTTTTTTTTATTGGATTGATCATTGAAATTGAAGCTTCATCATTTCCATTCAAGCATCTCATCTCATTTCTTCCATTACAAGGTGATCATGAGCTTATTTGATTATTTCTTTGAAAGATGTGTTAGCTAGGGTTGTGATATAAATTGGGTGAATTGTGTTTTAGTTGTTGGAGGTGTGAATACTTGATCCTAGCTTGAATTTGATGCATAAATATTGAGGTTTATGGACTTGTAGCATAAGCTGATAAATTGAGCTCATATGTGTGATTCTTGATGATTAATGAGTTATGGACATGAATATGTGGAACTTTAGTGAGTATTGAACTTGTATATATATATGTTGCATGAATTATGGCATTTGGATTGATTAGAATTGGAATTGGTTGATTGTTTGTTGTGGTTCGAATTTTGCTCTGTTTTTCTGCCTCTGCTCCCCTGTTCCAATTGCTCTGATTTTTCTACTGTAGAAAATATTTGAAGTGTAGAGTACTCTCCTTTTTACGGCTCGTCAATATCTATTTTCGTTTGTGAGTTATGGCCGTTTTAATTTGGTGCCGCCAAACTGTCGCGAATCTGCGTTAACCCAATTTAAAATCGAATTGTGGCTTGTTGAGTTGGAGTTTTTCAAAACTGTTTTATGGGGATAATCTTGATATATTATAGATGTTCTCTGCAAAAATTGGTGTCAATCCGAATTGATTTGAACCCCGAGAAAAATAGCAACATTCTCTGCTGTCCCCTGTTTTCATATTTCGGGTTTTGGCTTGATCAGAGAGACTAAATGGTGGAAGTTTTTAAAACTGTTTTACGGGTGTATTTCTGGGTATGTTGTAGATATCTCCACCAATTTGCAGATCGTTTCGACTTCGTTTGATAAGGGAACGACGATCATCTTTCACTAATAGCGCTGCAGGAAATTTTCTGCTTTGTGTCATATTCAAAAAAAATCTGGTATTTACTCGGGGTGAACTAGAATTTGAGCCTTACATCATTGTAAAGATATGGTTGTCTAGTTTTCTAGAAATTTTGCGGTTCGTTAAAATTCATTCCGATGAAGGATTTATGCTTATTTGAATACAATGTGCGCATGTTGGAAATTTTTTGCATTGGTACCTACAAATTTCACATTTTGCTCCAATGCCTTAATTGATCCCAAATTGCTATTATATGATACATTTCATGCAAAAACAAGATTATTTTGTGCCGTATTCATGATTCCACATCGTCTCGTTGCATTTTGCCGTTCGTCTTAATTGGTTCATACGAGTCGTGTCTCACTTGCACTTGTCATTGCTTGCACAGACCAGCTTCCTGGTGACGAGGGGCCGGCACCTTAGGCGGTTTTCTCGATTGGTTTTGTCTGTACAGGTGAGGTTTAATTTCTAGTTATATAGAATCATATGACCCTTATATGGATTTTAAGTCAAAACGTATACGTATATCTATAGCTTTCCTCAAATGTTAATTGATTTTCACTGAACGACTGTATTGTATTGAACCGACTGTTTTGGCGAGTATATTGATTGCACTGTGGGCCCGAGGGTAGTAGCTTGAGCCAACCGGGAAAGCATGGGCTGACGGGTAACTCCGGCTCTATCCTCACCATTTGGGATGACCCCTGAAGCCACTAGGAGATTAGTGGTGGAAGGAGTTCCGGGCTTTGGGTTTCACGCGCCCTCTGCTCACACTGATTGGATGGTTGAGTCTAGCTAACTCACCATCACCCCGGAGGAAGAAGGATGGACTGAAATTGTTATGTGTGCACTGTAATTGATTGCATGATCACCTATATAATTGATAACTTAATCATTGTACATTGTCGAAGTAAGGTTGGAGAATTGCCCTCACTCGCCGGGCCACTGATTGACTGAAATGTAATTGATTGATTGTTAAACTTGTTAGTCATAATCTCGGGCGATGTTATCTTTTTATTGAACTTATATTGTGGTTTTCATAACTCATTACCCGAGGTTAGGACTTGTGTGTTAAATGCGCTTATATGTATATACCCCTCGCTCAGTCTTCTTAGACTGACACCTCACTTTTTTCAGGTTTTGCTAAGGGAGTGCTAGGCGGGAAACTGTGTCGTCCGGAGTCGTAGTTTCGGGTCTAGCACCTATGTTTGTCTTTACACACTTTTGTACCACTTATGTTCATCACTATTTTGTCATGTATATATGGGAGATGATATTGTAATGATATGACGGATTGATTTTGAAACTTATGCTTCCGCTTATATATATCTTTCTACATTGTTCTAAGTGGTTAAGGGTTAGTCCCGCCTAGCTCGGTTAGTTTTTTTTATTGTCTCCGTTCGCTATAGCTTTGGTTCATATATGGATTGTCTGTTTCATACGTGGATCGAGGCTATAGTGCGGGGGATGGGACACCTCGCGTTTTGGGTGTTACAGCACGGGCCCGGGATCTAGCACATGTGGCTACCTAGGGATGCAAGGGCCGACGGTGATCCCATGTGCTAGTCCCAACCATTTAACAGAGACCGAACCTCGCTAGGAGATTAGCATGGAATGGTAGCTGAGCGCCCTTGGGGGATTCATGTACCCCCCTGGGTCAATGCATGAGGTGGCCGGGTCTTGCAAACCCGTCCACCACCCGGAGGAAGAAGGTTGGAACTTATTTTATGTCAATGTTTATGTTATGATTGTTATGCACCGTGCGGGAAGGCCGGTACACGGATCGCCCAAACGCCTATATCTTATGTTATATGGCTTGCATGTATTATAAGATATTGCATGATCACGTATTCAATGTATTAATGATATTTGTCGTACATGGTCGGAGTTTGGTTGGAGATTATGCACGCTCACTCGCCGAGCCTTTATGATTATGTATGAATTATGAACATAACGAATTTAATATGAATTAGTCATAAAGTCCGAACATTACTTGTTAATTTCTTGCCCTTCGTGGGAACTATCTTTGAATAAAATCTTGCTCGGGATTTATGGCTTGCATGCGCATGTTTCTATAGTATATTTATCGCTCCTGCTCACTCAGTCTTCTAGAGACTGACCCCTCTTTCCCACTTCTCAATTTCTTGCAGGTTTTGCTAGGCGGAGGTCAAGTTTTACTTCTTTTGTTAGATCACTTGTACACTCGAGTCACATCTTACATTATTATGTTCTAATTGGATATTCCTATGTAATTGGGCCTTTGTGCTAGTTATGAAATTATTGGATATTGATTCGGGACAGGTTGTGTGCTTAGTTGAACCCGTTGTTAGGATGCATGATAGATTTAATTTTATGTATTGGAAATTCGGGCTTGTAGCCTTTGTTGAAATCTATGGATTGCATATTAATGCTTCCGCACAGCCTTTTGATTATATGGTACGGGGTTAGTTTCTACCTAGCAAGGTTGTTTTGTTTTGTCACCCGTTCGCTATGGGTCCGGTTCATGCTGAACTATCCATTTCATGTGTGGACTAGACTTATAGTGCGGGGGATGTGGCGCCTATCGTCCCGGGTGTTACACCCAGGAACAGGAACAGGATCCACACCGGCTAACCCAGCCCTAGGAGAGATGGGGGCAATCAATATCTCGCAAAACAGGCTCAGGGTTAACACTTACACAAGTTATAAAGCATTTCCGGTACCTAGCCGGTATAAAAGATATGGTTAACTTGAATATAAAAACCATTTGGCATAATTTTCATTCATGCAAGGTTATAGGTCATTTATAAAGAAAACCCTCACCTCCATGTGCAAGAAAGACCCAGAGAGAGATACCACGAATCCCGAACATCTCCATCGAGGAGATCACAGAATAAGAAAGAGATACAGTGTACTTGTGAGACACGACTCAAAATGGAACCAAGTAGGACGCACGGCAAGAATGTTTATGAAGTGATAAAACTTGTCATGAAGCGTTTCAATATGAAATAAAGCATAAGAATTTCATGGAATGGTGTGATCGTGTTCATATGCTCAATTACTCAGACGAATTCAATTCATATATAAAGCACGAGTTCACACAATCAAGTTTAGGCAAGTAAAGACCAATGAGTGTCACATAAGAGCATAAATACCAATTAAGTAAGCATATAATTCATATAAGTCACATACGGGAGCCAAATGGGTGAAAGGAATGCAAGAAGAACGGTTTTGGCGAAGTTTAGGAAAAGCTGACAGTTTTCGGGGATGCACAAGTTGTAGGAAAATGGAAATATCTTGAGTTCTATAAATTGGAATTGGGTTTTTTTTATTGGAAATGAAACTAGACAAGTAGATCTTTCCAAAGATATGTGGCACGACTCATGGTTCAAAACGAGGTGAAAATGGCGTATGCCCGAAGTTGGATGAAAGCAGATTGTCAGTAAAGTGGCGACACCAAAAAGAATTGATAATATCTCACAAATGGGAAACGATATTGAGGTGATTCCTATTGGAGGTTGTTCTAGACTTCAAAAGGTTTCCAAAAGTTCAAAAATGAGGTCAATCCGAGGTCGTACGAGGGAGTATCCGGCCGGGGAAAAACAAGGCAGAAATTTACCCGGCCGGGGAGAGCAGGTACAGAAACCCTTCTGCACTAAAGTACCCGCCCGGGTACTTTTGTAGTGTAAAAACTACCCGCCCGGGTAGTCCTTCTGGGCTGGAAAAAATGGCAAAAACAGGGGTTGCTCGAAGGGGAAAGGGGAAGGAAGCAAAACCACTTCAAGGCCCAACCAAACACTCCAAAATAATCACATATCATGCATATAATCATATATATCAAGTAGGCACCATTTAATCCAAGGAAACATACTTTGATCTAACCAAATTTACTCAAGAAACCCCAAAATAAAAATGATCATCTATGCTCTAAACTTCATGCAACTTATATCAAATATGCACATATTATCTCCCTAACTTAAAAAAATAATGCATTTAAGTTCATGAATCCAACAAACATCCAAAGCCCTAACAAAGCCTTCATGAGTCACCAAAATATACACATGTATCTTACCTGGAAAGGAAGAGAAGATGAAGGGGAAGAAAGCATGAAGGTCTTAGCTCAATTCTTGTGGAAAAATGGAAGAAGAAACTTAGCTCTTGGCTTCTCTTGACAAATCGAAAGGGAGAGGGAAAGAAATAGAGTGTGTATGTCTTGTGTTTTTGTTGAAATAAGAAGAAAAGAAGTGTATGTGTGTGTATGTATACATATCGTGCAAGAAGGGGAAGAAAAGAGGGGAAATTGCAACTAAATCCTAAACAAATATAAAGTTATGCAATTAGGTACTCAATTTATAAAAGTTACGAATAAGTCCTTAATAAATTATCAATTAAGTACATAAGTTATACAAAGCTTCAATTAAGAACAAATAGGTATAGAATTCTCACAATTGAAATTAATTTAAACACTTAATCATGCTCGGGGCAATAAATATACAATTCACGTAAAAATTTTCACAAAGACTAGAAAATTTAAATCATATAATTGCAGGTATTCAAGTCAAGAGAATTAAAATAACGCAATTAGGTAGAAAAATGAATCAAATAAATCCTAAATCTAAAAACTCACAAGCGTGGCGTGCGTATTACGGCCGAGAAATCGGGGTGTCACACCAATGATAGAAGAGCCACGCGTTGGCCCTAACCATCTATATTAGAAAGACTCACAAGGAGTAGCGAACCCACAAGTGCCCTCCCCAGCCTTAGCCGAAGGCTCAAGATATCACGCCTCCCCTATCTCCCTGAGTCGCGCAATGATATCTCAAATGGAACTACGCACATGGTTGGAACCCCGACGGCCCTAACCGTCCCGGGGGACCTATTACCCGTAGCTCCTTGAATCCACAACAAGATAGAATAGAACAGGTGCCATATATCATGGCCAACTCGCTACAAAATTATAACCCAACTGAGTTTTCCAAAATGGCTTACATATGCCTCAAAAACTCATTTTTATATATCCACGCGCTGTGGAATTTAAGCCACGAAGGCTCCCACCCACGCAGGACGCACGCAAAGGGTTATAAACATATCATATCCAACACATACGTATTTATAATAAGGTATACTCGCATGCAAGGGTAGAAATCAGCATGTAAAGGCCATAGGTCGCATAACTATACAAAATCCTCAACCTCACCTTGTGCAAGTAGAGTCTGAGAGTGTGAAGGGCCAAACACTCTAAACCTCGGGCCCACCGGCACCACCAAACTCTGTGACAAGACATACAGAAACCCAGACTTAGACTCTATATGAACCAAGTAAGACGCACGGCGAGCATAAGCATGAATGGTATGCATTATGGAATGATGAGCATCGAGTAGGTCACATAGCATAATCTAAGTATTCATTCAAACCATGCAATTAAATGAGGTGTTTAAAGTTTGGAAATGCAATTAGAGTCATACCATAGCATATAATTCATAAATCAACTCAAACAGATTAAGTATACACGGAAAAGACAAGTATTCACATGAATTCATTCAATTAAACGAAGTACTATCATCAAGGATTACAATTGAAGTCATATCATAACATATAATTCATAAATCAACTCAAACAGATCAAGCAACCACGGACAAGCATGCATAGAGGGGGCACAGAGGCCTGGGAATGGTCATTCCCACGCATAGCCTTGCATGGGAACGGTCCTTCCCGCAACCTCCCCAGCGAAGCTGGGAACGGCCGTTCCCAGCACAAGGCTTAAATGGGAACGGTCCTTCCCATCTTCGGTGCTGACGTCAGCCCTGGCTGGGAAGGGCCGTTCCGGGCTCATGACCTGAATGGGAATGGCTGTTCCGGCCAGATCTGGGCGTCTGTCTTGTGCAGATTCAAGCAAGCTTCGGGAAGAAGACAACCATGGCCAAAAATAGCCGATGTCAGAACATTTAAACCATAAAATTTCCACAAAAATCATATATATTATCACATAAATCATGCTTATCATATAAATATCAATTTAGCTCAAGAACAAGGGTGATTTTGGCCAAAACTCATACAACTCATTTTCATGAAAATCAAGCTTCAACCATGGCAAGACGCATCCAAACTCACTCCCTATCATACCATCAACAACTATAGCACATATTCAACATGGAGAAACACATATTCATGCTCAAGAACTCAAGGATCCATCATATGAACCATATTCTTCAAGTTGGGCATAAATCACCATTTTCACAAGACTTCCTCATATAAGCTCATACATTCAATTTCATGCTAAGATTCATGGATAGAAATGAAATACACATCAAGGGAAATTCGTAGCTTACCTTGTCTCTTGAAATGATGAAGAAACGAGGGAGATATGAGCTCTTGAAGGTGTAGGAAAGTCTTAGATCTTCATCCTCTCTTGAAGCTCTTCCATGGATGATATGATTTGTGTGAAGTGAAGATTAAAATGAAGCTAGGTTAGGGTTTTATGGTATATATATGGTGGCTAAAGATTTCATTAGGGTTTCCAAGATATAATATGAGGCTAGAGGCTGTATTAGGATTTGGGCTCAAATAAATGACTTCCGGCCCAATAGGTTAAATTTAAATGGTTTAAGGTCTAAACGGTTTCCGAAAAATATAAAGTAAATTCCATTGGATCCGAATCACCGAATCAAGTCCAATGGTGGTGTCGGAATTCGAATTCGAATTCCCGAGCTCATATTGGTCTCGAACGACCCAAACTCACGTAACTTGAGTTGGGCCCAAAACACACAAATAGGTCCAAGTCCTATTTAAATCCAACTCCGAAAATTAATTTAAATTCATCCAAGTTCCATTCTTAAGTTGTCATGCAAGAATTCATATTTTACCATTTTGGATTTTAGTCAATTAAGTCACATTTTCAATCAAAGTTGGAATTAAACACATAAAAAGGGAATTAAATCACATAAGTGCGTAAGGTAAACTCTCTCGTGATGCATACCTGTACGATTTATCGGACGGGGCGTCACAATGTATGAATTGCTGATTATATTATATTGATTCGGGACAGGCTTCTAGGGATAGTTGAACCCGTAAATTTGTGATTTATGATTTATATTTGAATTTTCGGAACTAGGTATTCATGCTAGTGGAACCGCCAATTGCTATTTGTATTTATGATTGATTATATGATTTGCTTCCACACATGCATTTTATTCTTTTGAATTGCTTAATTGGTTTTGAGGTTCTAGCTCCCGCCTAGCCTAGTGTGTGAGTGAGTCCCAGTTCGCCGTGATTCGGCTCGTGCATGGACTCTCCATTTCATATGCGGGTCGGGTCTCGGTGCGGGGGATGTGGGGCCTTCCATTGGGGCGCTACAACTTACGTGGATTTCATTTATTGGTTGGACGCAGAAGAAAGCGAAATGCATAATCATAACTTGCATTTATTTATTTCAGTTTTATAATTACGATCTCTCTTAGCCCACTCCAAACTTTATCTCTTTAAGGAAATAGGCTAGTAAGGGTTCAACTATGCTGACTAGGAAATGAATCTTGACATCGTGTTGAGACACGAAAGTTTACGTACTCACTGAACCTTATCCAAAAATTCTGGAAACTACAATCAGTCAGGATTAGAAAGACGCTCATTCCACATAGATCAAGTGTGATGATCTGGCTAGTCTTATATCTTGACATCTGTTTTAGATGTTCTTGAGCATCAGATGTATGAGATGCCCACTGATAAGAACATGCTTTGAAGACAGAATCGTACGAAGGTATGAGCCAATAAGAAGGTTGTTATTTATGAAGATGTTTGAAGGATCACCAATTCAGAATCACATTATGAATATGATAACTAATCTGAACGAGATTAAAAGCCTCTGTGCTTAAAGAAACAATCTTAACAGACAGGATACGATCCTATACTCTCTGCCTAATTCGTTTGAACGTTCAGGATAATTTTAAATAATTTTTTTTTAACCTAACCTGAACCGATGAACGACCCCAATATGGCAGAAAGGGTGATATAGACTAAGGGAAAAGTTCTCTTAAATCAGACATCAATATCCACGGCCTCAAAAGCCAGTAAGTGGAAGAAAGAAAAAGGAAAAGTTCCCAATCTAAGGTTCAGAAATAGAAAGCCAAATCCGCCAATGGAAAAGTATTTCTATTTCGGTGGTAATGGGTATTGGAAAGGAAATTATCCGAAATACTTAGTTTGTCCATTTGCTACGCCGTTTAGAGAAGATATGAAGATATCTTACTCGTTGAAAGTATGTTTAGTTGGAAATTCACCAGACTCCTGGAATATGGATTCGAGCTCAGCTAAGCATATTTGCAATTCGTTGCGAAGATTTAAACTAACCAGAAAGTTTGAAAAACGGCTAACATGCAACTACTGCTCAAGGATAATACAAGTGTAATTGTATTAGCAGTAGGAACTGTAGTATTGTATTTTGGCAATAGGGTTTTATATTACACATGCCGTAAAAACAGAAATTTAATTTTTGTGAGTTATTTGATAACTAATGGTTTAACTGTTTGTTTTAAACAAAAGTTTACCGCTAAGGAAAATAAAAGGTTTATTTGCTCTGGCACAATAAAAGATGGTCTTTTACACCTCAAAGAAAACCGTAATTTAAGTTTAACATTAAGAAGCTTGACTTACCATCTAAGAAGAAAAACTTCTACGTGGCACCTATCTTGTAGCACCCGAGCGCAAGGTACCACATCCCCCGCACCGAGACCCGACCCGAATATGAAATGGACGATCCATACTCGAGCTAAGTCACGGCGAACGGGGACAAACACACACGCTATGCTAGGCGGGCTAACCCTTGAACCATAAAATCAGAGTGATTACAAATGCGGAAGTAATAACTGGCCATAATATAAACAATGAGCAACCAAACTCCAAAATAGTCCATATACATTATCAATTGCCGTCAAGGCTCAAATAACCAATACGCTCCATTATTAAACAATACAGTGATCCAACGTGCAATATGTATGTGTAAGACCAAAATACAAGGGCTAAAAGACGAAAGTAAAACCTATGACTCGAAATCCCGCCTAGCTCCCTCGACACCTGCACAACACAACTGAAAGCCAAACGGGTTCAGTCCAAAAGGGACTAGTGGGTATAAAAGCAGGGCATAAATATAATATACGACAATAATTAAACATTCACATTCGAGTTATAATCCCAAGTGAGGTTTTGAAGAATTTCCCAAGTGGGCAAATAAAAATCATCAAAAGGGATTATAACGATTCATTAACATTTGGTCATTATTGGCCCGGCGAGTGGGCGTGCATTATCTCCAACCAACACCTCGTGTAATTCATTAACATTCATTAACATTCATTCATTCATTCTTTCCTTCTTTTCATGCATAACATTCTTTCGTGCGCATTCAATAACATTTACACCTTCTTCCTCCGGGTTGGTGGCGGGTTTGCAAGGCCCATCCACCCATTCATTGACCAAAAGGGGAACATGACTCCCCGGATGGCACTCAGCGTCCATTCCTCGCTAACTCCTAACGAGGTCCGGTTACGCCGTTCATTGGTGGGACTAGTGTGAGGGTTTACCGTCAGCCCTTGCCTCCTCGGGTCCCCACTCACACCAAGCCCCTGGGCCCCATTCATTGTGAACATTCATTCATTCTCGCCAAAACATTAGGCAGGATTCAAGAAATAAGGGCTTTACGTTGCAATCATTTACTCGATAAAAGACTCAATATATACATCATATTACTTTGGCTTAAAACTTTTCACGTAAGGAGATATATCGGGTCGTTTTATCTAAGTAGAAGAGAAACCCACCTTAAACCAACAAAAGAGAGCACAAGAGCCTCACTGACCGGCCTCGTCTCCAACAGGGTCAAAATCTGTGCAAGAAAGGTGAAGTGAGACTCAAAATGACCAAATAGGACGCTCGGCAATGTAATGATCATGATATGAATGAAGAGAAGATTCTATAATGTAAGGAACACGTTCATGTGCACTATTAAAGTCTTAAAAACATATAAACATTCAATTCATTCATTTAATGAAGCATTCGTATCCAAACGAGTTCATATCCTTCACATTTCACTTTTCCAATCAATTCAATTCAAGAAATTCAAAGCACAAGATCCAACATTTAGGCAAATAAGAGCATTGAAGTAAATTAAGTTCATCACACATTCAAACGTATTCAATCTTTCACAAAACACTACTACATACATCATATCACATAATGTAACATATTTCCAAAGTTTGAGAACAAGAACAAATCATATGATAAGGGAAATGGGTTACGGGAATCATAAACGCCTCAAAACGCACATAAATGCAATGAATGTCTTATGATATGCATAAGAGAGCAAGTCGTGGCATGAAGATGCATTAAGGCACATAATCAATCATTTCATTCATTCTTGGAGCATTGATGACATATTAAATCATAACTTGTAAAATATTCCACGAAAAATCATGAAAATTATAATAAATAAGATAACACATTATAGAACATGTTAGTATATCAAAAAAAGTCATAAAAGAGGTGGAGGAAGATCAATCGAGCGAAGAAAAACGGAAACTGAGTAACAAAAACAGGCTGGACAAAATCCACCCCCATGGATTTTTCCAAAGGGAAAAATCCACCCCCATGGATTTGGTCCAGTCCCACTGCCTCAAATCCACCCCTGCGGATTTTTCCAAAGGGAAAAATCCACCCTCGCGGATTTACGTCAGTGGCGAAAAAACATACAACAAGCAGGGCAAAACTCATGCCAAACCAAATAAACATCAAACTAACACATATAGGTAAGTTAAGGTAGCAAGAATTCATGCATTTCAAGCCAATTAATGGTCCAAAGTTGCAACAACTCATGCTAGGAAAGAAACTGGAACAAAATCAATCCAAAAGCATACCAAATCAACTCCAAATCTTATGAAACTTGATATACAACCTATTTAGCATGTTAGGAGCATATTTCATTTAGAAAGATAAGGCCAAATCACACGTTAAGGGCACCAAAACCATGCAGCAAGTCTGGGGCACCAAAATCGCACATATGAGCTCAATTGGTTAAATCATGCCTTGATCAAGTACTTAGGGCTTGAATTTGGATCTGAAACTTTGGGGAATGCATGCTAACATACTAAACAACTAATATAATTCATATATATGCAAAATGGTACAATTTAAAGCACATTAGAATGATCAACAAGTTACAAAACGCTACAGCAACAAGTCTGTCATGAAGCATGCATAAAAACAGGCCATGTCTTTCGGTTTTGAGGCTTAAAATGGATCCAAATACTTGAAACATGAATGTTAACATATAGAGTAATGAGTGTACATCAACTCCATGCAATTTCACACGAAATGGAGGCCATATGATCAAGCAACAACACATAATTTCACACAGCAGTCACAAAACAGGGGAAGTAGTTTGATCATCAAGTTTGGAGCTCCATATCTCATAATTTCATAAAAGGGTCAAGAGATGAAATCTTCCTAACACCAAATACTATCAGTTAGGAAAGCAATAGGTCAAGAAACAAGCTCATATACTCATGTATAAGCAAGAAAATCAGCCACACAAGCAAATAGGTCACTAGAACAAAAATCCCTAAAAGTTCATACCAAACTCATAATCCAAACCCTAATCAAATCTGGTCCAAATCATGTTGTAAGTAGATGAAATCAAGTATAATAGAGTAGAGAAGACATAAATATTCATACCTTGAAGATTTGGTGAAGAAAAAATGGTGATTTGAGCTCAAAATCACAAAAGGGCCAAGGTTTTCTTCTTCTTTCTCCTCTCTCTCTCTCTCGATCAGTTCCAGCTGAGAAGGGAAGTGTTTGGTTCGGTTTTCAGAGCTAAAAGGGTAGGATAAAGGGTTTAACTCAAGTACACAAGCCATGGTTAAGGTATGGTTAGGTTAAGGAGTGTTAAGGGTCCCACCATGAAGACTAGTCAACCAAAAGGAGCTCTTCTTGCACGAGTTGTCCGTTACGGTTGGATTTCGGAGGTCTTAATGATTTCAAAAAGGTATGAGGCTTGTTCCATTGTCTCCGCATCGTCGATAGGAAGGCAACGGAGTTGACGGAATTCGAATCCGAATTCCCGAGCTCAAGATATCACGTACGGAACCAAGGGTGCGCTAATTGCTCGTTAGGCCCCGACTTGGTTCCACAAATCAAATTAAATCCGTTAACACGTCAAATGAATCCGAAAACATAAACCGAGCACATAGGCATGTTCACAACACACATATTTACGACATACTAAATTTTCATACCAATCCGATATCATTACATATAAGAACGAAGCACAAATAGAACACTCATGCGCATGAATGAATTCATATCGTTAATAAATTAATTACTAAAACTTAATTTCCATTTTAAATAAATTAAAACCAACTAATAACACGTTGAAATTGAATAACGAAATTACCAAAATCATTAAGGTAACATGAAACCTTAAGTAAGAAATTAAACACTAAGTATCAAAGTAAAATAAAATGAATTGAATTAAAATAGCAATAGTTTATAGTTTAAATCAAATATAAACATTTATAAACAATCAATCATATAATTAATTAATTAAATTGCGCAATTTGTAAACAAATACGCCACATTATTATTATTGAAAAACTGGGGCGTTACATATCTATTGGTCAATTGAATCTGAATAGGATCCAAAGACTGATTGTTGAGTCCTATTGACTTGAAAATAGTGTCAATCTGCGAATCCTATTTAGAAAGTTACAATGACCAAGAAGCTTTTTTTGAGACAAAAGGTATTTAAGCCATGAAGTTTCTTGTGCCAGTTCATACGGATATGTGATCTTATGAATGTTCAAACAAGAGGAAGTTTTGAATATTTCATCATTCATTTGAATGATTACTCTAGATACAGATATGTTTATTTGATGAGACTTAAGTTTGTATTTTGAAGAGTTCAAAGAATATAAGACTGAAGTCAAAGAGTCAAATTAGAAAACATATCGAGGCACTTCGAGTAGATCGAAGTAGTGATAAGTATCTATGTTCAGAGTTAAATAGAATTTCTCAAATGGGATTAGATCTCAACTATCTGTATGAGATACGTCTTAGCAAAGATGTATTGCAGAAAAGAGAAATAGAACTCTGATAATGATGGTAAGATTCATGAAGAGTCATGATACCTCTGCGAGGTTCGTTTTAGGGTCTTGCGCTCAAAACGACAATGCACATTAAACCTAGTTCTATCTAAGTCAGTTCCTAAAACACTGATGGATCTGTATCTCGGGTGAAAACCTGGTATCTCTTATCTTCGAATTTAAGATAGCCTGGTCCATGTGTTAAGGATGGATCCTGATAAGTTAGAATAAAGAACAGAGGTTTACTTGTTCTAAGGTTATCCTAGAAGAACAAGAGGTGGTATATTTTGTAATTTGAGAAATCACAAAGGATGTTTGTGAATATTTCAAAGATGATTACATAGATAATCACAAAGGGTGGAGGCAAAGTAGTGTTAAAAGAAATAACAGTATTTGATACTAATTTCCATAAACCAGTGATAACTGAAAATGTATTAGATACATGTGATGTACCAAATACAACATATAGAGACGTGTACACGAGAGCATCATTGTAGTGGGAGGATTGTCAAGAAACCTGACAAGATACCTAAGATTAACCCAAGTGGTTGAATCTAACGTATCTGATCCTGTCACGTGTAATGAAGTTGTGGAAGATATAGACGCTGACCATTTGGTCAAAAGCCATGGAATCTAAGTTAGAATCTCTATATTCTAACAAAGTCTTGAGCCTGTAGAGGCGCCTGAAGCCATTAAATCCATTAGATACAATTGGGTTCTACAAGAAAATAAAAGGAAAAAATGGACGAAAAAGTAGAGACTTTAGAGCAAACTTATGGCAAGGGATTTTACCCAGAAAGAAGAAATGCTTAAGTTCATTATCCTTTCCATTTTATCTCATTATCAATTATGAGATTAGATAAATGGATGTAAATACTATGTTCTTGAACGAGCACCTTCAAGAAGAAAAACATGGCACAACCTGAAGGCTTCAAAGCTAGAAATCAGGTGCATATAGTATGCAATTTAATAGATCATTTTGTGATCTTAAGCAAGCGTCTGAATCATGAAACATCAGGATTAAAGAGGCAATTTAAATTCTTTAGATTTGTACAAATTGCTTGATGAACCATGTTTGTACAAATGACATCAAGATAATGTTGTAACGTTTTCATTTTGTACGTAAACAATATTCTGCTCATTGGGAATGGTGCAAGAATTTTGTTAGTAGTCAAGATTCGATTTTCAAATCTATTTGACAAATAAAGACCTAAGTGAGACCAATAATATTCCAAGGATCAGAATTTTGTCGTGATCATAGGAATAAGGAGATTGGTTTATTACAAGAAGCATATATAGATAAGATGTTGGCAAGGTATAACATGACAAATTCCAAGAAAGGTTCATTACCTTTTGGATATGGAATTTATCTATCCCGGGATTAGTGTCCTGAGACAACTGAAGAGATAGAAGATATAATTAGAATTCCGCAGCGGAAGCTTTATGTATATCATATTATGTACAAGGCCAGATGTCTATTATGAATTAGGTCTAAGTCAGCAGATATTAGTCAAACCCTAGAATTTGACACTGGGTAGTAGTGAAAGCATATATTGGAGTACTTGAGAAGGATTTGAGATTATATGCTTGTCTACCATAGTGGTGAGCTCATTTCAATAGAGTGCACAGATTCGGATTTACAATCTGATTTGTATTCTAGATGTTTGACATCAGAATACGTGTTTACTCTAGAAAGAGCAACCGTAAATTGGGGAATGTTAAGCAAGACTCATATTGCTTACTTCACCATAAAAGTTAAATACATAGTAGCTTAAGAAGCAGCCAGTTAGATGTATTGGCTTTATGATTTCCTAGGAAGTATTGTACTCTTAATCCTGATAATATTTCGGCTTTAGGTATGTAGTGTTAGTCACTGTAATATACTCCAAGTGAGGTCTCGGTAACGGGTGGCCAAAATACTTTGTACGTTTGGTGACAACATGAAATGTGCTAAAGAGTTATATTAATCAAGGAATCTGTGACCTTGTTGGAAGGTAAAAGATATTCCTGAAATAGATTTGCAAAAATTCGATTAAGACTTTGGCCAAAGCACTTCGCGTGATACGTCACCGAAGTTGTATGTTGAATGTGTTTCACATACAGAGAATTTGAACTTAAGTCGAATCAATAAATTTCAAATTAGAGATGAAAAATAAATGATAGTAGTTGCAATTTATTTTTCATAGATATCCACACGGAGGAGTGAAATGTGAAATTATTCTAGATCGAGAAATTCGTGAATAATTTAATTAATTTTAGAGTGCAACAATATTTATTTAGTGGAATTAAATATTGTTAAGCGGTAATTAATTATTGTCATGAGATGATAATATATTAATCCGTTTGGAGCTAAAATTAATTAGTCCTGCAGGTCCCCCTGCAAGCCCCAATTGAAAACCCGAAGATAAAAATATTAAAAGGAGAAAGAGAAATGAATTTTCAAAGTTTTTGAAAATAAGCCAAGGGATTTATTTTAAGAAAATAAATCAAAGTTCCAAAGAGTAGGAAATGCCCGGAATTTTATTTTGGAGAAAATAAAATTTTAAATTTAAAAAAATAATAATAAAAAAATGACGTGGCATTTTGCTGATGTGGCACGCCACGTCAACAGGTCAGGATGGCCCAGATCTCGACACGTCTGTGTAGCACCCTAGACCCCAAGGCGCCACATCCCCCGCACTATAGCCTCGATCCACGTATGAAATGGACAGTTCATACATAAACCAAGACCACAGCGAACGGGTGACAACAAAAACGACGCTCTAGGCGGGACACTCTCCCCAACATAAACAACAACATGAATAGAAAAGCGGAAGCAATAAATTCAATCATACGTATAGGTACCATATTTATTTCATAGATACATATAGGTACCAAATCTAACTATCAATACATTATCATCTCTCCATTATATACATAACTAAGTATTCAAAATGTACCAATCAAAACACGACATGATATCTAGTAAAAGTATGTACATGAAAGGTATATGCTAGGCCCGTGATGATGCAAGACTCGACCGATTCCCGCCTAGTACAACCACGCTCAAAAGGTACCTGAAAAGTGGAGTATCAGTCTACCGAAGACTGAGTGAGGGGCAATAAATAAATATAACACACATTCCATGCAATTTGTAGCCTCGGGTAAAGACCTTAGAAAATAATAATTATATAGTTCAAGAAATCTTATCTTTTGCCCGAGATTACAACTATCCATTTTAACACGTTTAGTTAATCATGTTTGTCAATATCATGAACATGTGGCCCCGGCGAGCAAGGGCAATCTCCAACCGAACTCCCAATCGTGAACAATACGTGATCATGCTTGCTTGATTGGTAAATAAGTGATCATGCAATATATTTTAGTGCTCACATAGACAATTTCATACTTGAAAACATGCAATAACCCGAGGATAACCCGACATGCCGGATTAATCCCCAGTCTCCTTCTTCCTCCGGGTGATAGCGAGTTTGCAAGGCTCGACTATCCACGACATGGTGTGTGTAGAGGACATGACCCTCTAGACACGGAACTCCTTCCACCACTAATCTCCTAGTGGCTTCGGGGGTGATCCCAACAATGTGAGGATAATTCAGGAGTTACCCGTCAGCCCTTGCTTTCCCGGTTGGCTCAAGAATTACCCTCGGGCCCACGTGCAATCATGTACTCGCCAAACTTGCTTGAAAACCATGACAATCAATACTTTCATGCTTGAAATATTCATTACTTTGAAAACGTTTATAAATATAATATGTTTTGGCCGAAAACTCACACATAAGGGTTGTAGGGTTTATTTTACCAAAACCAAACCTCACCTTTCTTGCAAAATATAATAAAGGAGTGATCTAAGGAGCTTGCTCCCCGTCCACGCCCTCGGGACCTGTGCAAATACGACGTACATTCGTGAGAAATGACCTAAAATGACCAAAATAGGACGAACGGCGAAAACATGTCGAGACGATCACGAAAATGCAATGTGGTATTATAACTTTTCGTTTCATATCATATTAACACATATTATAGCAATTCGGGGTCAAAGAAGTCGTTGGATCGAGGGGTCAAAATCGTAATTTTATGCAGTGAATTTTGTTCTGTCAGCCCCTTGGGAACGGCCGTTCCAGGTTTCCTTTGTAACTGGGAACGGTCGTTCCCGTTGCCCAGAAAAACGCGGCAACGTTTTTCCATTTTAAAAGCGCGCCTTAGCCGGGAACGGCCCTTCCGGCTCCAAGGCCAAAATGGGAACGGCCGTTCCCATAGTCGGCCGCGCACACTTAATTTGAAAGGTGGGAACGCCCGTTCCCACAAAGCCTTGAGGCTGGGAATGGTCGTTCCCAAGTTCTGGAACTGAAAAACAGAGCAAAAACAGAGCATGCTCTCGGGAAAGATCAACCAAGCAACCCAAAATTCCATTTTTGCTCCCAAATGCTATAATTTATGGAAATATGATGCATACACATTCAAGAAGTGTTAATATAACACTTAGACACTTAAACCATAAAATATCACCAAGAATTCATGATTTCAAGAGATGATCAAACTTGATCATTCTTGCCAAACTTTCAAGATTCCAAGCTAGAAATCATGCAATAATTCATGAAATAATCACTTGATCATGCTTCCATGTCCAATCAATCCATCTAGCAAATACTACTCAAACCCTAAGCATGTCAAATATGATCAAGAATCATGAATTTATCCAAACCAACCTTTGTAAGCTAGGAAATGAAGAATATGAATGAAGGTGATGATCAAGTTGCCAAAACTTGGATGATTTCTTGAAATCTTGATGATTGATTGGAAAAACTTCTTCATTTTCTATTCTTCTTGAAACCGAGAGTGAGAGGGATGGAGTTGTTGGGAAATTTTGATGAAATATCAACAAGGAAGAACCTTGGGGATGTATTACGTGATTCATCCCCTTGGTTTGAGTGAATTATGCCAATTTGCCAATTAATCCTTGAAGTTCCAAAGTTATGCAATAAGGTCTATGAAGTTTTGAAAAATGATCAATCATGCCCTTGAAGAATCATGCAATCAAGTCCTTAAAGTTTTGAAGACATCCAAGTAGGGCAAATTTGGGTCATTTGTAACACTCTCGGTATTAATTTCGTGCAATAAATATTTTCCGTGCCATGAAATAATATTTTCAATGATATGAATTTAAAGAATTAATATAAATAATGTTTCATGAATTTTGTAAAAATATGAATGCCACGTAAGAATATATTATAATTTAAAGAAGTAAAATAAACCTACGCTCAAAACGCACACGTGGCGTGCTTACCTGTTCATCCGGAAACCGGGGCGTTACAGTCTGCGCGCGTGAATGGCTTGGATCAAAGCCCAACAGTTGGTCAACGGGCCAGTCAACGGGTGAATAAACCGGGTTAATGGGCCGGATCTCGGATAGGGTCTGACGAACCGGATCTGGGCAGGGCCAGACCCGGACACGTGTCGCGACCTGGTTGCCGGCACGTGTTTAACACGCGCCAATACACAGCCGCCATGTGGCGGCGCGTGAGGGCTCCTGGGTGGCGCATTTGGCGCGTGCCACGTGGCGTGATCTGATTGGCCGAAGTATACGCGGTTTGTACGCGGCACCCACTTGAACTTGTAAAATGACCAAATTGCCCCTGAAATTATGCCTATATATAGTTGATCCCTTGGTTGCTTCAATCATTCCATTTTGGCCGAATTTTTGGGCTGAAATTTTCTTCTTAATTAATCCAAATTTTGGATTAATTAATTATATAATTAATATATAAACCACTTAATTATTAGAAAATTAGGGAATTTTCTAGTATTAGAAAAATGAGTTTTTCTAGAAAATATTTTTCTCGAGTATTTAGGGAAATACTCACGGAGCCCACACTCCGAGGGTTGAGTCGGGGATATTGCGGGGAAACTCTGTCGGTTTTACGAGGAGATCGGGTTCTCGGGAGGTGAATTTGGGAGCTGGAAAAATGTCGTTAGATAGTCATATTTGGAGTACGGTAATATTTTACAGTTATATTATTTTAAGCATGATAAATTATATGCTATTAAGTGTTAATTGCATGTTAGATATTTATCTGCTTAAGTGATTTAAAATTTATTATCAATTGCATGTATATACTTGAGTAGATCCGGCTAGTCTTCCGCTATTGTATTAAAATGTTTTAGAAATATTTTAATACTTGTATTATAATAAAAATTTTGAAATATGGTTTCGGACCGCTACTGTTTTGGGCCCACCTCCTAGCACTAATACCACTTGTCGCGGAAGCGTCGAACAATACTTAAAACTATAATGCTTAAAATTACACCAAGAAAAATCTTAGTTATTTAGACAAAATAATAAATTCAATATAACCCAAATATAGATTATTAAAAAGTGTACAAAGAAAAGAACACCAAAATTTAACAAAGTTCGACCAATTTAATCTAATAGGCTGTACTCAAAATATATTTCATTAAAAAAATATTACAAAGTGAGCGAGAAATTTTATTTGGAATGTATAAAATTAGAAGAGGGAGAGTAATTAGATCCTTCTCAAACTATTACAGAATTTTAATGTAGGAAAAAAAAAGCATTTATCCCAACCTAATTTTCCAACCAGAGATACCACAAAACAATAACAACATTGAATTATTAATAAATCAAGTAAATTACATAAAGAAGAAATGACAATGGTGATTATCTTGGCGCGTGGAAGATTTTGAGAAGAAAAATTTGTAATAATAAGATGTCAAAAGATGCAACTACTTTGCGAAACGGCAGTACGGCTGACGGCCGCTGCTAAACACTACAAATCGATCATCTTTTTCGCTTTCCAATTTCTTCCCCCAGTCACTGTTTAACGTCGCCTCACCGCCGTTTATAGCTGCACCTCTCCTCTCTCTCTCTCTCTCTCTCTATATATATATATATATAATTATTAACACGTACTAATAAAAACACAGCATTTTCTCTCTCTTCATAACGCTACGTCGCAAATGGTGTATGTAGCCTTTGTGTACAGTAGTACTGTGTTTGCAGAGCTGTTGACAAACATTTAACGCACTCTCTCTCTCTCTCTCTCCCCTCTCTCTGCATTTCACTCTCTTCCCTTATTGCTTCTGCTGCTCTGCCTTAAGGTTCACGCCAAACGCCTGCTTCTCTGTAACTACGGATCATCTCTCTATATACAAAACACACATTCCTTCCCACGCACTATATATTCGTTTACCTGGTTTATTTATTGATTTGTTCGGCTGTCACGAACAATCACACTTTAACTATGAGGAGAGAGGAGGGCTAAGATGTGGTCGACTGACTGACAGAAATTTTGCGCCCGTCAGATTCCATTGTTTTATTGTACTTGTGTGCTCTCTAGCTGTTAATCTGCATATCTGCAGCGGGTTTCACAAATGGTGGAGAAAAATGAGATGTTTGTGAAGACCAAGGCTAATGCGGAAATGGGTGTGCTCTATTTTGCGGCAGCGTTCTTCCTTCTGTTTCCTCTGGCTTCATCACTCAGCGATGAAGGTATGATCTTCTCTCTCTCTCTCTCTCTCTCTCTCTCTTTTTGCTTTTGTTTTTTTTTTTCCCCTTTCATTTTTACATTCTCTCTCTAAGTTTTGGTGGCTGGGGACGACTTGGTGTTCGCACTTCGCAGTATTGATTCCTTGTTTGTTTTGTTCTTTTGCTCGTTTTGGAAAGTCTTTATTTTTTGGTCTTCAAAGCTCAAAAGGGTAGTCGGTGTTTCTTCTGAACGAATGATGAACACAATTTTTTATTTGACTCAATTTTCATTTCTCTTTCCTTTTTCTTTGTAATTTTTTCTCACTTTCGTTCGTCCTAGTTTGTGAGAAAATATTCCGACGCCGACCCTTTTGCTTGTTGAATAGCTTTGGCTAATATAACAGTGCTTGAACTTCCAAATGCTTTTATAATACAGAAATAACAAGCTAATAAGAAACCCCTTTTCATTTGCGTTCCTAAATTCTGCGTCGTTGGAATCTCTCTGCTTTCCGATTTTCCAAACAAATTGCTGTTTTTGGTGGTTCTTGTCAGCAGTTGGTTTTTAGTGGACTTCTAATGATTTTCAAGTTATTAGTTAATTATACTTAAGCGAAAAAGAATATCTTATTCTTTATAGCGGAGCCTTGCAGTTAAACATTCACGTGTTATATACATTGTGTGTGAGTGTGTGTTGTAATGTTACCAAACTGGGTTTTCACAATTTCTTTTGTTATGACAATTTCAGGCAAAGCATTGATGTCCATTAAAGCTTCATTTAGCAATGTGGCTAATGTGCTTCTGGACTGGGACGATGTTCATAATGATGACTTTTGCTCTTGGCGTGGTGTATCTTGTGGAAATATAAGCATATCCGTTGTTGCTCTGTATGTTTATTTGCTTCGATTTTTATAGTTATTCTTAGATGTATTATTACTATTTTGTTATTCCTATTTCTGAAAAATTTTTAAGTCTTTCCACTGTTTTCGTGAAGGAATCTGTCAAATCTGAACTTGGGTGGAGAAATTTCACCAGCTATTGGAGATCTGAGGAATCTTCAGTCTTTGTGAGTACTTATGTGGAACTCCCTTATTTTGTCGCACAAATCTTGTTGCATTAGAACTTACAAATACTATGATCTCTATTTGACAGAGATCTTCAAGGTAACAAATTAACCGGGCAAATCCCAGATGAGATTGGAAACTGTGTCACACTTGTTCTACTGTAAGTTAGAAGAGATTCTTGAAATCATTTAAGTTTAATGCAATTTGGTGTTATGTACTAATGATGTTAATGTTTGCTGTTATATTGAAGCGATTTGTCTGATAACCTGCTAGAAGGAGACATACCCTTCTCAATCTCTAAGCTTAAGCAGCTTGAGCTATTGTAAGTCATATTTCTTGCTATTTTCTTTATATCCTGCGTAGTTAATATTTTCGAAAGCTGATTTTCTAAGAAAATATGTAAATATCAGGAACTTGAAGAACAACCAGCTAACTGGTCCGATTCCTTCAACACTAACACAAATTCCAAATCTCAAGACAATGTAAGTTAGATAACATGATTAATTTGGACAACTCATAGTAACAATTAAAATGTCAGAAGTTGGTGACAATTATCTTGTGCATGGTTGAAGCGATCTTGCTCGTAACCAACTTATAGGAGAGATACCAAGATTGGTATACTGGAATGAAGTGCTGCAATATCTGTGAGTAAAGAAAATATATTTATCAATTGCCAATAAGGCCCTGAAAAAGGTTATTGTTTTCTTTTTCCTTATTTGACGATAATTACAATTATGATACAGTGGTCTACGTGGAAACATGTTAACTGGAACATTGTCCCCTGATATGTGCCAGCTGACTGGCCTTTGGTATTTGTAAGTACTCATTCTTCCTTCTTGTAGCAAGATTTCGTGTTAATACCTTAAAATTGTAAGCTTATACTTTCTTTGATTGCTGCAGTGATGTTAGGGGTAATAACTTGACTGGAACTATACCAGATAACATTGGTAACTGTACAAGCTTTGAGATATTGTAAGTTCTTTGCAAGTGCTATCTTTTGATTTTTATGTTAATGTTAATATAGAGGATTTATCTTTTAGTGAATTTCAGATCTGAATATCTTGACACTTTGCTGTGACTCAGGGATATTTCCTATAATCATATCACTGGAGAGATACCATATAATATTGGTTTTTTACAAGTTGCTACGCTGTAAGTTAATCTAGAAGTAATTATTATACTTTTGGATTTGTATTGAACTAAGTATTGCAAGTTAGCCCTTTGTATTAATAGCTTTTTGGGACAGATCATTACAGGGGAATATGTTAACTGGAAAGATTCCAGAGGTGATAGGTCTAATGCAAGCCCTTGCTGTACTGTAAGCATGCATGCTCTAATTAGTTCTTATTTGCTAATTGTTATGGTTAAATCTTGTACTTTCAATTATTTAACTTGATTTTATTTGACGATTCTTTCAGGGATTTAAGTGAAAATCAATTAGTTGGACCGATCCCAAGGATTCTTGGCAACCTATCTTACACTGGAAAACTGTTAGTTTGATTTACTTCAAATTTATCAGTTTTAAAGAATTGCTCTATCATTTCCATGTTTTTCTTAGCACTAGAAACTTATTATTTCAGATATCTGCATGGTAACAAGCTTACTGGTCCTATTCCACCTGAGCTAGGAAACATGTCAAAGCTTAGCTATTTGTAAGCATAATTTGTCATTTGTCATAGCAATGTAATTTATAGCCCCAAATTGCCTTTTTTTGGGTACTTTTTTGCTAATTTAGCTTGTTTGAAGGCAACTAAATTACAATGAACTGTCTGGAGGCATACCTGCTGAACTTGGGAAACTAGAACAACTTTTTGAATTGTGAGTCTTTATTTTATTGAGGTTTCCTTTTTATTTAATTACTTTTATTCATCTATCTTGTAAATATTAATTTTCTATTCGGCTGTTGCCCTGTTATAGAAATCTGGCAAACAATAATCTTGATGGCCCCATTCCCGAGAACATCAGTTCCTGCACGGCATTGAATCAGTTGTAAGATCTCTGATTTTCTCTTCATGTAAACTCTTCATTTTATTTATGATTAACTTGTGAAATGTATTTGTTGTTTCCTCTTCCATCCTTTGCTCTCAGCAATGTCCATGGTAACCTTTTAAATGGATCCATTCCATCTGGTTTAAAACATCTGGAGAGTCTCACTTATCTGTAAGTTTTATATCTTTCTTCCATTTTCTACACCTTTTTGTAAACTCTTAAGATTTCCTCTCATATATGAATGTGGAAATTGAGTTCTCAATTTGCAGGAATCTTTCCTCGAACCAGTTTAGAGGCAGCGTACCACTTGAACTGGGGCATATCATCAATCTTGATACCCTGTGAGTTTTGAAAATTAAAAATTTTTCCTTAAACTTTCATTATTTTCCGGTCTTTTTTGTTTGACCAACATCTTTTTTCTTAGGGATCTTTCGAGTAATGATTTCTCAGGGTCTGTCCCTGCCTCTGTTGGTGATTTGGAGCATCTTCTCACTCTGTAAGTCTCTGTATATTTACAAATACGTTTGACATATTTCTTTTTCGTTTATTTTTTATAGAATATATAAAGTGAACTGTTGTAATTAGGAATTTGAGCCACAATCATCTTGATGGATCCATTCCTGCTGAATTTGGTAATCTCAGGAGCATACAGATAATGTGAGCTTCTTTAAGATTAAACTATCTTCAATAATCTTCTTCCCCTGCATGATATCTGATTTGTGTAAAAGATCACTTCAATAAAGAATATATTATTTTGCAGGGATATGTCTTTCAACAATTTTTCGAGCAGCATACCTCAAGAACTGGGGCAGCTGCAGAATCTAGCTTCTCTGTATGTTCCGATCTTCTAACTTATGTGTCCTTCATTATCTGTCCTCTTACATTTGCATCTCTCACGCATGCAAAATTTACATGCAGAATATTGAATAACAATGATTTGACTGGAAGAATTCCCGAACAACTTACCAACTGCTTAAGTCTTGAGAAATTGTAAGTTAAGTTTTTATTTTTGCGAAAATCTTCGATATCATCTCAAAGAGATACATTCATAGAGGGCAATAACTTATTTTCATTTTTGTTAGGAATGTTTCGTATAACAACTTTACAGGGTTGGTCCCTGTTGGCAGAAACTTCTCCCGGTTCTTGCCCGACAGGTATACAAAAAGCAATTATTTTTAATTTAAATATAATGCTACCATTGTCTTAAATTGTAATCTTTATACATCAGTTTTATTGGGAACCCCTTACTATGTGGTCATTGGCTGGGCTCAATATGTGATCCGTACCCCTCAAAATCCAAAGGTACTATATAGTTTTCATAGTCATCACTGTGTGTTCTAGATGTGTGTTATAAGGTTTTAACAAATGCCCTTTTCTCGACTTTGTGTTTCAGCCATGTTTTCAAGAACAACTGTTATTATAAGTGCATTGGTCTTCATTGCATTCTTGTCACTGATCGTAGTAACAATATACAAATCCAACCAACCCAAGATGTTCGTAAAGGGTTCGGACAAGAGTACGATGCAAGGTTTGTTTTGAATATGATGCAAGATTGTGAGTATACTTATTTATATCTCTAATAGCGTGTACTTTTTCTTTCAGGTTCATCCAAATTGGTTGTTCTTCACATGGATATGGCGATACACACGTATGAAGATATTATGAGACTGACAGAGAATCTGAGTGAGAAATACATCATCGGATATGGAGCTTCAAGCACAGTATATAAATGTGTTCTAAAAAATTCCCGGCCTATTGCAATTAAGCGACTTTACAGTGAGTATCCTCACGATTCTCGTGAGTTTGAGACAGAATTAGAGACCATTGGAAGTATTAGACATCGAAACCTCGTCAGCTTGCATGGATACTCGTTTTGTCCGCAAGGGAATCTTCTTTTCTATGATTACATGGAAAATGGCTCCCTTTGGGATCTTCTTCATGGTTAGTAATTTCGCCTTAAATTTATTGTTATTATTATTGTTATTTTTCTAGAAAAGAAATATCCAAACCCCTCCTTAAAATAAGCTTTTATATAAAAATGAACCATAAAATTATTTTGTGATATTCTACTAAATTATATGTTATCTTTAAATCTTAAGAACTCATTCTTTTAGTTTTTTATCCTTCCTAATCGAACAAAAATTGACTAGTTCTTTTCAGTAATATTTCCATTTTGAAGTTATATAAAGTTTGTTTAGATGATAATGTTGAACATCTTTTTTTTTTGGCTAGAAACCATCTTTAAACATTATATATGTATATGAAATGTTTTCTTTGATTTAATTTTTAAATTAAATAAATAAAAGATATTAATATCTTCATGAATTAATTGTAATAACTAGATTTTTCTATGTATAAATAAATGCACAAGAAGAAGGCTTACTCATAAATAAGTATACAAAGTTAAAACAAATAACTGAAGTTAAATTTATCAAGAAACGTGGTCAAAGTCATTGATTGTTTCATAATGAAGAACTATGGAATGAGTCTTTCAACGATATATTAATTTATGGGGTTTGAAGATATAGAAAATAACTTAGAATAATTTTTAGTAATTTTACTTTTTTAATCTTTATTTAATTTTGGTACTAGTGACACTGTAACATGACTGCTTGGTTTACCTGCTATACTTCTAACTTCATTGCAGGCCCTTCGAAGAAGGTAAAACTGGATTGGGAAGCTCGTCTGAAAGTTGCTGTTGGAGCTGCTCAGGGGCTATCGTACCTTCATCACGACTGCAACCCAAAAATCATTCATAGGGATGTTAAATCCTCCAACATTCTACTTGATCATAATTTTGAAGCTCATCTTTCTGATTTCGGAATAGCAAAGTCACTGCCTCCTGCCATAAGTCATGCATCCACTTATGTTCTTGGGACAATAGGTTACATCGATCCCGAGTATGCAAGGACTTCTAGACTTACTGAAAAATCAGATGTCTACAGCTTTGGCATTGTGCTTTTGGAGCTTTTGACAGGAAAGAAAGCTGTTGATAATGAGTCCAACTTGCATCAGCTGGTAAGAATTTTCCCGTATGGTCATCTATATATTTTTATAGTCTCTGTAAATTAAATCTGAACTTCCTTCCCTCACATTTGATGTGTTTATAAATAGATTCATGCATTTTTCTAACCATTTACGTTAAATTTATGGTGTGATCTTAAATAAATTTTCTCTTATTCTTGTGCATTATTACCACATGAGGTGGTATGATAGTTTTACAAACCTGCATTTGTGAAATATGTGTAGAGTTCAATAAAGCTCGAAGATTTTGATTTAACCACCTTTGGAGTAAATTTTTGATGATGTATCAATTTTCTGAAAATATATTAAGTTTTGACTGTTATTTCTCACTTACAAACACTTTTTCTTTTGTCTCATCTCGTCTTCTGCACTATTGCTTTATACTATATCATCACTCCTTTCCTCGCCTGTCGCTAAGTTAATAAACAGGAAAAGAATTTAAACTCGTGTAAGAATTTAATAATATAATTATAATAGAAATATTAGAACTTGAACATATTTTTCAGTTTATTTTTATCTTGCACACACACAGGGTCCGACTGCCCCAGCTACTAGTATTGGGTGCTAGTTCTTACCATTAAATGCTAGTATTGGGTGCTAGTTCTTACTTATAATGGATTTTCAGGTGATGTCTAAAGCAGACAATAACACACTAATGGAGGCAGTGGATCCGGAGGTATCAGTAACATGCATGGATCTATCTCATGTGAGGAAAGCCTTCCAACTTGCATTGCTATGCACAAAACTTCACCCCTCCGAGAGGCCAACAATGCACGAGGTTTCAAGAGTTCTCCTCTCGTTGCTGCCTCCTCCTCAAAAGAAGCCTTGTTCAGCACAACCTTCTCAGACAATCGATTACGCTCAATTTGTGATCGACAAAGGACAAAACCCCCGTCATCATCTGCAGCAGCATCAACAACAACAGCAGCTCAATCAGGATAACAATTCATCTGATGCTCAGTGGTTTGTGAGGTTCGGAGAAGTCATTTCCAAGAACAGTGTTTAAAAATTTTACTGGCTTTTGGAGAAGGGATTGTTGAAAGTATGTACCAATTTTGTTGTTTTTGATGACGTTCTTGTATCGGAGGGGGACTTGGTGACTTTTTGAACAATGTTGTTATTAGTTTGGAAACAATTGAATATTTAAAGTTTTAGTTTAGGTCTTAAGGAGGCTACTGTTACAAGTATTTGCCACAGTTGCTATTTTGTTAATATATGTAGGTACCTACTGCTGTTATTTAATGCAGTTATATGGAATTTGACTACTTAGTTCTTGAAACAGTTAGAACGGCATTATTTGCTTCGGATATTTTGATAAACATTTAACTTGGTTTCGATTTCACTTGCTTGTTCCGTCGTTTGCATTGTTGTTGGTAATGTGAGCAAAGTGGTTGTCCGGTTTGGTGTTGGAGGTAGCTGTGGTTGTAGTAGGTTTGGTGACGGAGGTGGCTGAAGGTGTAGTCGGGAACGGTTTGGTGGTAGAGGTGGCTGTGGCTGTAGGAGAAGTCGGAGAACGGTGATGTGCAGGTTGGAGATGCAGAAGGCTGGTGATGTGTAGCGAATCCATGTTGCCACATTCCTTGACTCATTATCTTGCCAAACCTAAAAGCATGAAAAATGATAGTGAGTAGGTCAAGGAGGAGAATGTTGCCCAAATGACTACAAATAAAAAAGGTCGTTTCCGTAAAGGCATCTAATCCTTCACGATCGCAATCAAGCCGAAACGAATATGCAATCAATATTGGGTCGGCAAGATCAAAGAGTTCCTGAACAAGCGACTTGCATGTAATCAAAATATATTTGATGATATGCTGCGTAAAAGAGTCAAGTGCTATGTTGATGACTTGGTCGTCTAAACAAAGAAAAGGGCTGATCACTTGGAGAATCTTCGTATTGTGTTTGACCGTCTCAGAAGATACAACTTGAAGATGAATCCTCTCAAATGCATATTCATGGGTGACATGTAGGAAGTTTCTTGGTTTTGTCGTTGTCAGTAAAGATAGAACGCATCCAAAAGATGCCTCAACCAAGAAACCTGAAAGAGTAGAGGAGCGTACAAGGAAATCGACTCATATTGAACGTCGTCGGGAGATGTCAACTATTTAAACATCTCGTGAAAACGGAGTGCTCCTTTCTGATGGACGAAGGCTGTCAAAATGGATTCGAGAGTATAAAAAAATATCTCCTAAATCCAACAATTCCAGGAGCTCTGGTGTCCAAAAAACCACTCGTACTGCACCTCACTGCACAAGAATGGTCGATCAGTACCCTCATGGCTCAAGAGAATTGTGAAGGTAAGGAGATGACTCGTTATTATCTAAGTAGATCCTTAATTAGAAGCAAATTGAAGTACTCTCTTGTTGAGAAAATATGCTTAGGTTTATTCTACGCCATCAAAAAGTTGAAGCATACTCTATAGAACTCATCTCATGCGCTAATTGTATTCTCCGAAAGACTGGTGAAATAGTCCGTCATCTTCGATCAGTATGGAATTATGTATGTGTCTCAAAACCTGTCAAAGGCCAACACTTGGCAACTTCTTTGCAGATCATCCCTTCCTAGACCCTAGTTGAATGAGAATTGTTTGAAGACTTGCCTGATGATAATGTTCTATTAACAAATGCAATTCCACCATGGAATATGTTTTTCCATGGATCAGTACGAGATGTCTTCGTTTCTCCAAAAAAGTAAGCTATGACATACTCAATTGTACTTGGAGAATTGTACTCTAATAATGTTGTGGAGTATCAAGTTTTAATAACTGCACTTTAGATGGATTTAAAAATGGATACCGTAGAAGTTGAGATCTATAGTGACTCGAAACATGTTGAACACCTACGAGGTCAAGAAAGAAGACCTCATGTTGCTTTTCCAACATGTTGCAGACTGGCTTAAGCATTTCGAGAGTTTTGTTCTAAACCACATTCTCAGGAATGATAATAGGATAGCAGATGCGCTAGCCAACTTAGCTACACCTTGGCTTTTTCTGAAGGGGAAATGTCAAGCATGCCTATATGTAATCGATGGATGTGCTTCCTCTATTGAATTGAGTCGCAGAAATAAAATGCTATCTCAACTTTAGCTATCAGTGATGACGACCGGAGAATGCCATCTCAACTTAGCTATCAAAAATTCACGGGATAAATATTCTGAACATCCTGTACTATCGCGGTTTTTGGACTTTGCATCCCGAACTAAAAAAAATCTGCGTTTGCATCCTCAACTATTGTTTTGTGATAAATTGGCAACCTCGTTCCACTCATCATGCGACAGATGGAAGAAATTTGGGGTACGTGTCATACATCCATTGGAACGAGGTTGCAATTTATCACAAAACAATAGTTGAGAATGCAAACGCAGACTTTTTTTAGTTCGGGATGCAAAGTCCAAAAACCGCTATAGTACAGGATGTTCAGAATATTTATCCCAAAATTCAAATGCCTTCTCAACTTCAGCGCATTGCCATCTTAGAAGGACTTACTGTTGAAGATAATGCTCGCCTCAGGCTCGAAGACTTGGAGGCATCAGATGCAATCGATCATTCAATAGGAAATTACTAAATTTCTAAATCACACATTCCACCAGGTGGTGGACCTAACATGCATTTTCCTCTGGAATTTGTTGGTATGGGTCAATTCCTTGTGTTTACTTGCATAGACTCTTTGAAAAATGGTTCTTGGATCATTGATACCCAGGGCGACTAACCACACGTGTGCCACACTTAAACATCTACATCAAATATTCAACCACTCTTCCTTAGCCCTGCCAATATTTCTCTTAGCCCTGCCAATATTTCTTCCTGATGGTTCTACTACAATTCTCTCACTCTGGAGCATTCAAACTCTATGCTAATATCATACAATTAAATGTGGTGTTTGTTCCTTCTTTTAAAGTATAACTTGATTTTTGTTCACAAACTTATCCCTGCTTTTGATATTATTTTTACTTTTTTTATAGGAGGATTCTGGGCATATTTTGTTTTGCATTAATTTGATTGATTTATTTCCTTTTTCCCCCCTTCTCTTTTAGGGTCTCCTTGGTTTGTATATCTAGTTGTAATATTTTTTTTATCTTAAAACACATTATGCAATACAAAACACTTCTCCCATTTTCTCCCGTCTCTTTTTACATGTTCTAAGATCTATTTTTTCTTTTGACACTACTACGAATAATGTTAAAGGTGAAGAAAAACATATCTATCGCCTACACTTGTTAGATTTATGCACTTTACGATAAAATCAAGAAGATAAGACATCTGGTGAACTAGCTCGTCGCATACCAATCTTCTTGTTGTTGTAATTGGAACCATGTGACCACACATGGTTCAGATTAATTGTACTAAACACTTTGTTGTTGCCACTGGAACAAGTTCGTCAATTCCAATCTATAATCTCTGAAATAATAACGGTGACTGGATTGTTGATATCGGAGTAACAAGTCATATAACATATGATGTTGATGTGCAAAACAAAATCAATATAGAGTTTCCATTTCATATGTGGGTTTGGATCTTGGTGCGGGGATATGGTGGCCGAATGCTCCGGACACTACAGCGCAGCCTCAGGTTTAAGAGTGAGCATAGCCAAATCCAAGGTCTGGTTCGCATCTAGTACGAGTACTTCCCACAGAAATGATGTTATTGAGATTCTTGGTTTTGAGGAAACTGTCATATGCAAAACTGTCATAAGTCTCGTTCAGAAGAAGTGCAAGATTGGAGAGTGCGTTTCTTCAAGTTTTGGGGCATTTCTGATAACGCTTTTGAGAGCAATGCGGCATCGTTCTGGGAAGTTGAAGGAATTAGATTTCTACTTAAGAGTTGTTATACGCTTTCATGAATTTTAAATTGTAATTTTGACTTTGTAGTAGGATGTTTTGGCTGAGACATTTACCTATATATTGTACGCTGTGTTGTCCTTGTAAGGCAGCTTTGAATGATAAAAATCTTTTCCAGAATCTCTCTCCCTCTCTCTCAACCTCGTCTCTAATCTCTCTCAATCTCATCTCTAATCTCTCTAATCTCTGCTCTCTCCCTCCAATCTCTCCCTCAAATCTGTTCAGCACAATTTCACACTTTTTAAGTGAGTTTAATTCTACTGCCTTCAACTGAATTTGCTGTGAATTAGTGAGAAGGTAAGCAACTTCATAACAAATGGCCTCAGAGCTTAGGTTGAAGATTTCTTGGGACCAGATGGATGAGTCGAACAAAGCTTTACATCAGAAGCTGGATTTCTTGATTCAATGGTTGTTGAAGGGAAAGGAGACCGTGGGAACAAGCAATCTGGGTGAGATCTCTCCTCACACCAGCAGACCACACTATGATGAAGGTATACTACCAACTCCAGCTCCGGTAAGTAGAGTAACTGAAATGAATGGAGCAGTGTCCTTGAAGGGCTTGAAGGATGAGAAATTAATAGTCAAGGAAACTACAAAAAGTATCGACACTCAGGTGTTCGATAAAGTGCCTGAAAGAGCAATTAAGGATTTGTTGGAAGTAGAAAAGGAGAAAAAGACTCCAAATAATATGGATGTGTCCGAGGAGAAGGAATCAAGGGTAATGGGTTTTTATTGCAAGATGTTAGGTGGTGCGTTTCACAAGGCAGATAGGCTTGGAAGGAACATGGTAGTGGACTTGGATACTCATGTATTGAATGAGAGCTTAAGAGATGGAAATTACCTAAGTGCAGAAGATACTCAAATGATTGGGTCTAATGTCATTGGTGGTTTGAAGGATGGGAAACTCATAGTAAAGGAAGCTGAAACCAGGATTGACAGACAGATGTTCGATGAAATGCCCGACATAAAAATTAAAGGGATACTGAAAGTAGAAACGGATGGAAATAATCAAATTGCAAGTGGACCAAAAAGGGGAGTTGCTGCAACTGATTTCAACACCAACTGTTGCTTCATCGATCGAATGCGCTTTCCATGTTGTACGTTTACTCACTTATTCAATGCGTTTAAGATTGATCCAGGTGGATGCTATGTGGATGATACCCCTATAAAATTGAAGGTGGGAGAATCATGGGCAACTAGTAGTGCTTCACTTGGTATTACAACTGTTAACGACTTGGAATGGAACAAATCATCCCTTAGACTTCAAATAAAAGTGTTATTCTCTGTTAAGGATAAAATCATGTGTTTGAGGCTCTATCATAGATTACATCAAGCATCATTTTCGTGCAAAAAAGTAGATAAGATGGTTCTTATAAGCATTGAGTTTATTTCGTGGTGTGCTTTGGTTCTTATGCTGCTGGTTGATACTGGGATTTATGCCACAGAGGTCGGATGGAACATTAGATTTGCATTTCTATATATTTTAGTAGGAGATGCTGTTATTTTCAATCTTTTGTTTAACAGAACATCAAATTGGATATTGGAAAGTGTAGCCCAATGCATTAAGCAATTGAGGCAGAGTTCCTCATCACCGCAAGAACAAGAGATTTCCTTGAGACAACTACTTCAACTTATTAATACACAAATCAATGCTTGTGATGCCTTTGGATCTCATTCTCAAGTACTTCTGATACTTGTATCTCTTTTCCGGTTTGGATCACTCAAGATAAAAATATGGGCTGCTATTGCTTTATGTTGTCTTTGTAATGAGAATGAATTGTGGGTTAAAGTTTTACTTGGAGGTTGCAGCCCCCCATTGCTTAGTCTACTTAAATCAAAAACACCTGAAGGGCAACTTGCTGCAGCAAAGACGATATATGATGTCTTTCAAGATGGGGCTAAGGATCATATTGGCTCAAAAATCTTTTCAACAAAAGATGTTGTCTCTATTTTATGGGAGCTACTAGAGAATGGACTTAAGGATGGTAATATGGTTGTTGACTTACTAACAGCAAGAGCTGTAAGGAATCTTCTTAGCAGCACTGAGGGATGTTGGCCTACAACAATTAAAGCTGGTGGAGTTGATACACTTGTCAATTTGCTTTCAACAGGCCAATCAAGTAATCTATCAAATGTATGTTTCCTTGCATGCATAATGATGGAGGATGCATCTGCTTCTTCTAAAGTCGTGGCTGAGATCACAGGGGAAGCTGTAAACATGTTGTTCGTTTTGTGTTTGTTGGTTTTGGTGTGCTCTTTAGTACCATCTTCAGATGGGTTGAGGAGAATTAGCCTAAAAAGGAGGCCATTGGACCTCTCCACCATTAAAGCTACTGGAAAAGTTAGTCTAGGTTTAAAAGATAAAAGGATAAAAGTTGGTGATTTTGAGAGAGATTTTGTCTATTTGAAGAATTGTATGGATGTTCAATACTTTGGAGAGATTTCTATTGGTCCAACCCCGCAGAATTTCACTGTCATATTTGATACCTGCAGCTCCCATCTATGGATTCCATCGTCGAAATATTGCTTCTCTCTTGCTTGCTATTTCCATTCAAGATATAACTCCAGCAAGTCCTCTACATATACAAAGATTAGAAAGCCCTGTTCAAGTACTTATGGGTTTGGATCAATTTCTGGATATTTTAGCCAAGACAATGTAGGAGTTGGTGATGTTACTGTCAAAGATAAAGAGTTTATTGAGGCTACACGAGAGGGAAGCCTTACCTTTGCCCTGGCCAAATTTGATGAAATACTGGGACTCGGTTTCCAAGAATCTGTTGGTGATGCTGTTACAAGAAATTATTTTGGAAGGAAGTTTGAATTGGATGAAATAAAAAGTTTCATGAAAGAACGCAAGGCTCGGACAAAGATCTTTCAATGTGGGAGAAATGTCATATGCAAAACTGTTGCTGAGGGGAGAATTGGGGCTTCGTATGGCAAAGAGAAGGCTCAATTAGAGTCTTGGGGTCAACACTCTCAATTAGGAGGGAGTAATGTCATATGCAAAACTGTCATAAGTCTCGTTCAGAAGAAGTGCAAGATTGGAGAGTGCGTTTCTTCAAGTTTTGGGGCATTTCTGATAACGCTTTTGAGAGCAATGCGGCATCGTTCTGGGAAGCTGAAGGAATTAGATTTCTACTTAAGAGTTGTTATACGCTTTCATGAATTTTAAATTGTAATTTTGACTTTGTAGTAGGATGTTTTGGCTGAGACATTTACCTATATATTGTACGCTGTGTTGTCCTTGTAAGGCAGCTTTGAATGATAAAAATCTTTTCCAGAATCTCTCTCCCTCTCTCTCAACCTCATCTCTAATCTCTCTCAATACAATTTCACACTTTTTAAGTGAGTTTAATTCTACTGCCTTCAACTGAATTTGTTGTGAATTAGTGAGAAGGTAAGCAACTTCATAACAGAAACACAGGATCTTAGAAAATATCTAGGAATTAAGCTGGGGTGTGGGGGCAACACAAGCGAACATTTTCCTGTGTGTTGGAACGAGTACAAAGCCGACTCACAAGTTAAAAAGCTAAAAACTCTTAACCTTGCCAAATGGTTAACTCATTCAATCAGTGACCTCTTCAATACCGATATACCATATGCACACAAATTGGCTCCCAATGACGGTTTACAATAATTTGGATAAACTAAATCGGAGGTTTCTTTGGTCTATAGATGTCGAACGAAAGTGCACTCATCTAGTACGGTGGGATAAGGTTTCACTCAAGAAAGCTGAGGTCTTGGACCTTTTCTATACTTGAAAGTTTAATGAATTGGTTCGTTGGGTCTCACCAAAGTCCGTACAAAAATTATTCGATCTCACCAAACCAAACAACGAAGCAGTGACAGCAGAATCAAGGTCAGATGAATATATCTTATCATATAATAGACATCCTTGAAGGTTTTCAAGGTGGTGATAAATCCTTAAAACGCACAAAAAAGTCAGCGACAAAAATATTCTAGCATCAAAACAGGAAAACAACAAGCTCAACAATAGATAACATAAGCTTCCTACCTAAAATGTGGGAAACCCAACTTATGCCTAACCACTGTAATCTCCCTCAGAAAATTTATTCTCTGGATAGAACACTGCAACGACTTCGTTTCCCCCAAATTTTCTTCCATTCAATCCATGTCGAGCTTTCGTAGCACTTTCAGTGTCAGCATACTCCAAGAACACCTAAACAAAGATAAAACATTAATTCACATCACAAGAAATACAACATATTATGGTGACAGTCTCAAAGCCCCAACATGGCAATATCAGAGTTCAATTCATTCTCAGTGATAGTGTTAGCGAACTATTGAAAAGGCACTTTTCTTCTTTCTACCATTTTATAACACTTTTGAGACTTGCGAGTGCATGGAACCAACTTCTGCTGGCATAAGCAGAAATACGCTTAAACCTGAAGCACCCAATTACCAACTTTTAGCTTCAACTTCTAGCTTTGATAGGTTATTTTCGTCAATAAACTGGAACTTAAAGTAGAGAAAAAAAAAGTTATTTCTCAACTTTTTGCTCAAAATACCGAAGATGTTTTTCCAAAGTCTAGGGATGCAAATGAATCGAGTCCATTCACGAGCCAAACCAACAAAAGAGCCAAGCCCTGGCTCGTTTCATGTTCGGCTACAGTCAAAGTCGAGCCCTCTTCATCAGATTTTGGGTTGCAAGCAGGCCAGTAAACACTTATATTTTAATAAAAATAAATATATATTATTATATATTATATATATAAATATTTTTAATTATAACTTATTACGTATTACACTAATATCTAATATTTAATTGGTTTCTAGTTTCCTCTGACTTTCAAAGTTTCAATATTCAAATTAAATCTTAGAACCCTAACAGTCTTCTCCCTCTCCAATCTAACCACACCACCACCACTCTGCTTGCTTAATGCTCACCACCCACTTCGTACCTGCTCACCGCCCCACCACCCTTCCACCTCATACCTACAACCCCACCATCACCGAACTCTGCATGCCAGCTCCACCCACTCATCTCTTTCTTTTGATTTTCTTTTTTGGTCAGCAATTTCTTAGATCTAGATCTCCCATGAGCCCACAAGCCGTATCGAGCCCAACTCAAGCCGCCTTATCTTGAATTTGTTCGAGCTTGAGTTTGAGTTCCAATAAATTGAGCCAAACCCGAGTGAACACCATTACAACTCTTTAACTTTTTACTACTTTAGATTCCTCAAAAGCAAACATCCAAATTATGCATACCAAAGCTAGGCCGATTTTACTTTGCAGGGAAAAAAATAACAATTGCTCAGCAACTAACCTTTCCGACACCTGGTCCCATTTCACCACTGGGAAGCAGTCGGGGAATTATCACATTCACCAGGGAACCTGCAAAATTTATGTTAAAAGGATGAATTTTTCTGTAACCAGGGTTTAATGTAAATTTCTTGATATGCCTAATAATTTGGGAAAGCTGTAAAAGATTATTAAATTATTACCGAATTTTCCACATTCAGTTCTCATGTCTTCAACTATATCTTCATAGTCATCATCATCCTTGAGCTCATCCGGAGTGACCACTTGTGTCAAGCACACGACTTTTGTAGCAGGCGTAACATTAGGTGCTAACATGAGTCTCTGCACAAGACAATGAACAAAAACTATGTAACATTTTTACTTGCACATATAAAATGCAAAATTTTAATTTGAACGAAATCATCACAGTAAATTGAACCTTCAAATCAACAGATATCAGGAGACAGTAATTAACAAGGAACAGATAATAAATCTGTTTACCTGCAATGCTATTTGTTGTTGGGCGTGCAACAACACACTCTCTTGTTCAGGTTTAGGTTGTGTTGCACCCTGGTTAGCACGTCTAACGGTAAGTGTTTTATCACCCATCTTTATTCCATTAAGAGCAGCACAAGCAATGTCAGTAACTGATAAATCTTGGTAAACACAAAATGCATAGCCTTTGGAGTTGCCCGTTTCTCTATCTTTAACCAGATCAAAGCCTCGAAGAGGTCCAAATGATTCCAGAAGCTCCCTGATTTGTGATTCTGTGAAATAATATGGTAACCCACCAACAAATATGCGGTCTGGACCTTCAAGCCCACCAGCTGATCCTGGTGTCAACCCTACTGCTCCAAGATTCAAATTAGGATTAGGCTGACTAGGGCCAAGAGTGGCAGCAAGTGACGGGTTATAATCGCTCGGTCTTCTCACTTTAACCGGTGCACCCTGCACAAACAAATTCAAAATATAACAAAATAAAATTCGATTAAGTAATTTTTAACAACTTGTAGAGCGCATAACACAGTGATGCCACAAAAGAGATTTGCATAGAACTCCTTAACTTATTATTTATTTCCACTTGGAGGCCAACTCAGAACCTTCCTAAGACACAAGGTTTTATAGAATGTGTATTACCTCGAAAATAATGCCATCTAATGCCATTGCGTTGCTAGCCTCTTCAACAGATCTCATCTCCACAAAAGCAAATTTCTTCTCATGGTTAATATAAACATTCACCACAGCATCTCCTGAAAAGGTAAACACAATATACAACATTTATTAGATTCTAGGATATTGCGTTATTGGCAAGGAAAACAGTTTGTGCAGAGGTTTTTACAAGTAGGACATCTCTTTTTTCAAAAATAAAAAATCTCAGATAAATCATCAAAAAAATATATTATTCTGTGCTGACAAACCTGGACCAGCAGTGTTCCCTCCGATAGCTGACATAACATGACTGAAGAATGTTGCCACAGACTGCCATGAGTGAAACAAAAACAATGAAAATATGAGATGAATATGATAAATACTGGCTACAGAAGACCACTAACAGGAAAAATGACAATGTACATAGAAGATAAGTTTAAAGGTCACATGGTAGAAATGAAGCATCCAACTCCAAAGTTTGACCCAAGTCTAGATTCTAGGACACTTTTTTTTTTCTTTTTTTTCTTTTAACAGGTAGAACTTAAAAGCTTGACAAGAAGAAAAACCTTTCTTAAATGAAAATGATTAAAAACTGTGACGGTTAACTTTCAAAGAAAAACATGTAAATTCTAAGTAACACTTTAAAGATATTACCACAGGAATAGTGTGTGTGAGTATATATATATATATATATCCAACTAATGATGAATCTATGAGATGGCACATGATATTACCTGTTCGTTAGCAGTAGGGGGTAGTCCACCAACATAGACCCGTCGAGCATGCCTGGTAGCCTGATAAAAACAACATTTGAGGAATATCTTTTATGATCAAATGTAGCCCAAAGTAGAAAGAAGAAACACAAATAAACCTGCTGAGTCATTGCCTGAACAGGCATCACGGGTAGCGCTCCAAACTGCAATTAAAGTTGAGAATAAATTCTTAGAAGGAGAGTCAGAGCTAGGATAAAACTTTGAAGAAAAAGAGATGAGGAAACCTGTCCTGTTGCCAAAGGCAACATGTTAGGGAACATTCCGGGAATTGTGGCAGTGGTCCCAGGAAGCTGACCTGGGAATAGTAAACCAAGTTACATCAGAATATTAAAGTTGGTACCACATACTGTTAAAGTACATAAGTGATTTAACAGAACTAAATTCTATCCTTATTTATTGTTCGTATTTCAGGCTGACTATCGCCTTGCAATAACATTTATTAAAAATGTTTATGAAAAACTACCAAACATGCAATCCTGGTTGAAGATGGACAGGACCTGTATTCATTCTGCCTTGTAATAAAAGCTACAGAAGTCGGCTCACGCCCATTGACAGCACAGTGGGGCTAGTAGCCCAACATTGCCTTTAGAACATAACATAGGACATACAAAACAAACAAACAAACACCAACACAAAGAGAAACCAAAATCCTCTCAGTTTCAATCACCAAGTAAAATATCAAATAAAAAGCTGAATAGCCAATCTAGGAACTAGTACTCCAAATTGTTATATATGCAAATTTAAGGACCGAGTACGCTTACCAAAATCAAACCATGTATTTGATACGAACTTTCCACACTATATCACAGCAAAACAAAACGAAAGTAATAGTCATCATAACAATTGATATATAGAACAAGTGTTCGGCTGTACCTGCAGCAGTGGCAGCAGCATTCGGCAGCAATGCAGCAGGAGGTGCCATGTCAAAACCACTCATCCTTTTGCTGTGAATTAAGTACCATTAAAGCAAGTGAAATAGGCAATGACAACGACCAATGGATAAAGTAAACCAACCCGTCAATCAACAACAAACAAACAAATTGTATAATTGTATGTATAAAGAACAGCATCCGATATGATGTAAAACTAGGATCAAGTGAATAAAAATTCACTACACCCAGATAACTACTTTCATTCAATGGCGCCAACTTATCCCCTGATCATATCTTATAGCTGAAGCCAAGCATTACACCATCCATATAATCTGGACAATAACACCCTAGAATATCACTCATAGGAAAACTGACTTTTGAAGAGTATTATGAGCATGTTAACTAGACTTGATAAGATCGACATAGTCATCAGAAAGAAGTAAATGTTAGGAAAAATATGAAAGGAGTAAATGATTTTGGCAAGCTGATTACTGGTTACTTGATTAGAAATATAAATCAATTCATGTTGCCTCTACAGCATACAATCCACCAGCTAAAGTCCCAAGTCATTCCCATAATTCCATTGCCTTTATTCTTGTAATCTATTAATGAGAGAAACCATTTAGACATCACAACCATGTTATACTTATATCATACAATGGAAGGCTGGAATTCTATTTGTAGTGCTTCACAAGCTCAACCAAACCCCTTAACCAGCATATAGAAACAATAGAAATCATTCTTACATCATGACCGAGGTAAGACCCAGTTTTCACCACATTTCTCAGCCAGCGCAAGATGATAAAGAGTAGAGTAAAGATTAGATGCAATATGAATTGATAATTATAAACCAAGAAAAATAACAGTTCAGGTTTTCAACCATCTTTTATGAGAACCATGCCCTGGTTTCAGGCACAATCTACAAAGAAAAAGGAGAAGATTACTTATCTAAGCTACCTTTTGGAGCGTGATCGAGATCGTGATCTAGATCTGTGTTCAGATCTATGTCTAGAGCGAGATCTAGATCTGTGCCTGTGTCTATCCTCCTTATCTCTGTCGTAATCTCTTCGTCTGCAAACAATAATAATTCATGAATAACATATCAGGACATCCATTAAGTGAAACACTGTAGATGATTATGGGAATCTACTAATATTCCAAACCTAAACTCAATGAAATTAATGACAGCTAGTTCATAAACAACCCTATGAAAAATTGTTGTAAAACAGTAACAAAATTTAATAGGCCAAAGCATAAGAAATGCTTTTCTTAAGAGTACTTATAACAAGTAGAATGCAGCACTAACACCAACTAAGAAGAAACATGATGAAATGAGATTGCCACGAACAAAGAACTGCTTTCAGATTCCAAACCTGTCATAGTCTCGGCTTTTGTAGTAGTCATCGTCATCATCCCTATCTCTGGTCCTCTCCCTCCTCTCGCTTCGGTCCCTGTGGCGGTCTCGGTGATGGCGATCACGATCTTTATCTCGATCCCTCTCCCTATCTTTATCTCTGTCCCTTTCTCTATCCCTGTCTCTGTCCCTGTCCCTGTCTCTCTCTCGGTCCTTATCTTTGTCCCTCTCTCGGTGTTTATCCCGGCCTCTTTCCTTTTCCCGGTCCCTACTTTTGGAAGACTCCCTATCCTTATCTTTCACATGGTCATGAGATCCGTTCTGCAAATTGTAGAGGGGCATAGTACATTAACAAACCAAACTAAGAAAATAAGAACTGAAATACCAGCTGGAGATTCATAAATTCCAGCCTCCCTAAAAAGAATGAAAAATATCTAGCAGCTTTCTTGAATTTTGAAGTCTTGGTTTAGATAAAATACGGTTTAAACAACACCTATATCAAGTTTAATTGCCCCTGTCTAAGAGTGCATTAAAATCATAAGTCTACAGCTGTAGACCTTGGAACCAGCACTTGATGAATCCTTGTGACCTTGTTGCTGATTGCCAGCTACTTCGGGTGAGTCCCCATGAGATGGAGAAAATGAGTTGCCATCAATCTCGTGAGACATTTGAATATCTGCAATTTAGTGTCCAAAGTAAGTTTTGAATCTATCTGTTTCAGATAAAGTAGCAATTGACAAAATAATAATCAATAGTAAGTTTCTAATTCTTATACAGCTTCCACTCTTGATGTCATAGCTAGGGTAGCATATTTCAGCATATAACGAACAGATAATTGATCCCCAATCGTCACTTCACAACATTGCCGCACAGAAAGAGCTAAAAAACAAAAAGAAAAGAAAAGGACCAAATTTTGGTGAGGACCCTAAAACATGTCAAGCTAGAAAAAGATTTAATTTGCTTGAGTGACGAAAAACGAGTAAGTTCAGTGAACAGAGCGGCCATTCACCATTCAACCAACAAAATTAGGGCATGTCTCAATTTATCAAACTGCAAAGGTGTAATCCCCGACTTGTTTGCGTTTACGAATTTGAATAATGAAAATCAAATAAAATCACAAGACTACGGCATACGCGAAATCGAAAAACCAACATCCAGAAAACACAGATCCAAATGGATTGAGAAATTAAAGCGAGGGAGTGTACCGTTTTAGAGAAACAATAGCAGCTCGGGGAGACGAATAAGCAGCACTTTCTAAACCCTAAATCTGTCTTATTTTGCTCTTCAATTTTCCGCCTAGTAAGGGTTTATGCCACTCTGGAAAATTAACACTTGAATATATATGCGTGTGTATCCAACTATCCATAGATTGAACAAGATAAGAGAGAGTTTAGCTCTTTTTGTGTTTCCAATTTTACCCTTCTTGAGATAATTGATACTCTCGGTCCTCATCTTTCAACTTAATCTAGAGAGTAAATTACTAAAGGGGTGTTTGCAAACTCTAATGCAGAAGCAGAAGCAGAATTTAATTGAAAGTTATAAAAATTTGTAGTAGTAAAAGCGGTGAGTTTTTAGAAAAAAAGTGATAATTAGAAAAATAATCCGTTCAGTGTTTGCAAACAAAATTTGATAATCACTTTTAAATGTTATTAAGTTACTAATTTACCCCTAACGTATTTTAAATTATTTTTAAATATTATATTACGATTTCAATATTATATTAATATAAAAATTATTATAAACTTATATAAAATTATATATAATATAATCAAACATTGAATTATTTTATATATTCCTTCATTTATAATATTTATATTCCATTTATAAATAATAATATATTAAATAGATCATTTTACAAAAATATAAATACCTATTATATTATAATATATTTTAATATAAATTATTATATTTATATATAATCATAATTTAATATATGAATGTATCTATTAAATAATATTATACAAGCTAGAAAAAGATATTACTGAGTTGAAACAGAAAAGATGTAAGGAATATATGAACTCTAGAGTTGTATACGTATGTAAAAAGTTAAATTAGAAATATTAATATTTTATGAGCATATTATTATCAAATAGAATTCTAATTAACCGTATAATCTATAAGCAGAATCCAGAAGCATGTCCTGGGCTGCTTCTGGATTCTGGCTTATTTCTGCTTAAAATAAGCAGAAGTCGTTGTTCCAAACACTCCAAAACGACTAAAAATAAGCACTTATCCCATAAGTGATTATTTTTAGAGTTTGCAAGCACTCCCTAAGTAACTCTCTCTACGCTTAGTTTTTTTTATAAAAAAAAAAAAAAAAAAAATCGATCAAAGCTACCATGAGGATTTTAACGAGACCCTCTTCTCATAAATAGCCGGAGAACATATTCGTACAATAGATCATGGTCAAATTATCAAGCAAAGAAATTAAGCAGAAGTGTCCAAACCATCGAAATACAACCAAAGATTGTCTATGAGCACGATAATATAACCAACCTCTATTATTCAACGACTTAATCAGACTACTTATTACTAAATAGGCGCCCAGACTTTCGAGCTGCGATCGAGTCCAGTATGGCTCCAATCTTGCAACAAGTGGTCACACACATGTCAAAGTCATCCTCGAGACTCATATTTGGCACGTATCGGTCGCTAGATTTCTTATTATCCGACTTATTAAGGGGCAAAATGTACCAAATTGTCAATTACCAAGTGACTATCTGGTCGTGGTATGCGACCAACATACCCAACAATATGCAAGTCCAACTCACGCGTCATGGTGCATGTAATCTGCATAACAGAAACACCCCCCTCTCGTCCAAGCATTAGCAGCACCACCAATTTAAGAATCACAGATAAAGCCTATTAATCTTGCACCATAGAAAGGTGATTTTAAAAATTTTATAAGCCTTACTGTACCTAAATTTAAAATGTTTACAAGCCTTATTGATCCGTGTTTGATGAAATAATTATTATTTGTTTTAAATATTTCTTTATTTATTAAATTAGATTTGGTAAATTACATGATGCACCTCAAGTTATAGAATCGGGTATTTTTCAAAATAATAATAATAATAATAATAATATATTTTGCAATCTAATCATACGGTAAATATGCAAAATTAGTTCTGAATTGTACTCCTAAACTTACTATTTTGCAATATTATTTTTAAGGAGTACTCATATCTGAAATTATTTGTGAAAATATTATTTTATAATGTCTTTTTTATTTTTTTTCATAATCATATTATATGTCGGAACAAATTTTATTTGAAATACACAAAAGTATGTTGGTTGCATCGAGTACGAGAGAAAAAAAATGTGTTCGAAAAAATACACAAAAAATGAGAAGAAAGCGCTTGTGGAGGGAGAAGTGTACTTCTAGAATGTGCTTCATTTAAAAGTGTGGGTCGTACTCTAGTATGCCTTTTTATGTATTTGTTGTTGGCAGCACTTAATCCTATATTAGTATTAGTGGGTGATTTGCTTTAATAATGCTGTTAGTAAGGTTTTCTTTTCTTTTTTTTCTTTTTTTTTTTTTTTAAATCAGTTCATGCGACCGTGGAGTTAGCAAAATTAATTCTCATTTGTACTTCTAAACTTATTATTTCGCGATATCATTTTTAACGAGTACTGATATCTAAAATTATTTGTGAAAATATTATTTTACAATATCTTTTCTATTTGTTGCGTAATCATATTATATGTCGGAATCAACTTTATTTTAAAAATGCAAAAGTGTGTTGGTTGCATTGAGCTTGTGAGAGAAGAAAAGTGTTCGAAAAAATCCAAAAAAATGAGAAGAAAGCGTTTGTGGAGGGAGAAGTGTACATTCTATTAAGTAGAATATAATGTGCTTCATTTGAAAACGGGGACAACAATTAAATAGATAGTGATGTACTCTTGTATGCCTTTTTGTGTTTTTGTTGTTTGCAGCACTTAATCCTATATCATATTAGTGGGTTATTTGCTTTACTAACACTATTAGTTAAGTAATTTTTTTTTTAATCGGTTAATGCGACCGTGAAGTCATTAATGATGTAGCGCCCACTGCAGTAGACCATTACATCCCCCGTATCAAGATCCGAACTTGTATATGAAATGAAAAATCTATACACATGCCCAAGTCAAAGCTAATGAGAGACTAACACACACACTAAGCTAGGCGGAACTAAACCGAAACTCAAAGCACGCAACACACAATGAAATAGCAGAAGCATGCATCAATTTAAATCAACAAGCCCAACCCAGGGCAAATAAAATCATTCATGCCATCACTGTCCAATTACATCATCAATAAATGCATCCAAGTGCCTAAAATATACATATCGACATTAATCAATGGAATCTCAAGTCTAAGGATCACTTAATCACATCAATGACTCGTGAGATATTTCCTAATCTGGAAGTTTCTATTTCCAGAAATAGAAACTTCCTTTCCCATTTAGAATCTTCTCACACGGGACACCTCAGTGTACTTACTTAGAATAAGCAAGCACCCCCATGTATCACACACGTATCAACAATACACTTTGCACCCCATGAAACATGGTGGTCCTTCTTAAGGGTGTGATGTAACATCCCGATCGTTCAGACTTTCAGGTATTCGATTATGTGCGCGATTTAATTATTTAATTATGTGATTATTTGATATTTATTAATTGTTTAAGTGCTTAATTGCTAATTATTTGTTTTAAGGAATTGATTTATTTAAACGTTTAACCTTCTATGCTTTGTATCTTGTTCGTTTTGCCTCTGATTTCAATTCCGATTTTTGTGAATTTTTGTTATATGTGAACTATGTGAGTTATGAACGTGTTTATGTGCTCGTTTTATGTTTCGGGACTTGTTTGGTTTGTTTTCTTTTGATTCGTTTTTGGAGACGGAACTTATAGGGCTTTAAATGCTTTTAGCGCGCCTTAGGTTCCGGGCGGCATATCTTGAGCTCGGGAATTCGGATTCGAATTCTGTCACCTCCGTTGGACTCGTTTCGACGATTCGGGTTCAATGGAACAAGCCTCACATTTTTCTAAGTTCATTAAGACCTCCGACATTCGACCGAAACAAGCATCTCGCACCTAAAAGACATGTTTTGACCTAACCTAGCTTTGTGGGACCCTCTTAACTCAACTCAACCTTAACCTTGACTTTGTATCCATGAGTTAAGCCCTCCTCTCCCCCTTAACCTCAGAAAACCGAAACCAAACCCCCCCTCATTCACGTTTTTTAGCTTCTGCCTCAAATCCATGGGGGTGGATTTTGCTTTTGAAAAAAATCCACCGGGGTGGATTTGAGGCAGACTCTCCTGGAAAATCCATGGGGGTGGATTTTCCTTTTGGAAAAAATCCACCGGGGTGGATTTAGGTCAGTGGCTCCCTTTGCCCCAAACTTTGGTTTTCTTGTTTCGTTTCGCTTTCCCAACCCTAGTTTGTTTTCCCTTGCTCTTCTAACATGTTATATTATGTGTTAAGCTTTATGTTATGAATTCTTGGCTCGTTTTATGATTTCGTTTGTGATATATGATCTTATATGCAATGTATGCTCTCATATGACCTAAGTTTGAATTCATTTCATTTCATTTGCATCATAAACATACATATGCATTTGCCGAGTGTATATTTGGTTCATATTGAGTCTAAGTGGATCCCTTGTTGTTTGTTTTGTCCAGTTGACCCTCCGGTTGACGACGAGGTTGTAACGCCCCGATTTTCAGACAGTCAGGTAAGCTCGACACGTGTGGGTTTCGAGCGGTAGGATTTTATTTTATTAATTTCGTTTAATTAATTTAAACGTGCTATATTAATTCTTATAAATTGTTTTCAACATGATTACGTGAAAATTATATGATATTCATTTCATTTTGAGAATCCTTGTATGAATGGAATTTAATTGCTACATGAATTAATTATCCAATTTGATTTAATTGCTAAATTGTCCTTAAAATGCTCATTCATTTTAATCGAGGGACCAAATTGCATGAAAGCTTTGTGGACCTAAGTGGTCATTTCCAAACCTTTGATACTCAATTGCATAAGTTAGAGAACTTGGAGGATTACTTGCTAATATTACATTTTTCCCTCTTGAAATGTCGGTATATGCATCTCTCCCTCAATCATCTTCATTTTCATGCCAATCATCCCATAATTGCTTCCTTGCTCCACCGAACCAAAATCTCCAAAAAGGGAAGGGAAGATTTCATCAAATTCATCAAGTTTTCCAAGAAAATTATGATTTTGGGAGCTCATTCATCATGCTAGCTTCATCTTCTTCCTCTTTTATTTTCTTTCAAGGTAAAGATGGAGATATATGTGATTCTTGATCATATTTGAGATAGCTAGGGTTTGGGATTTATATGCTAGATGGATGAATGGTAGATGGAAGCATGATTATGTGATCCTAGGTTGAGTTATGGCATGATTTATTTACGAAATTCTTGAATATTTGAGCTTGAATGATCAATAGGAGCTTGAGCATGAAACTTGGAAATCTTGGTGGTATTGCATGGTTTACTTGTTCAAGTGTTATATTATCATTTCTTGAACATGGATGCATCATACTTCCAGAAATTAATAGCTTTGTTGATCAAATTGGAATTCTTGTTGCTTTGTTGATCATTTCCGAGAGCTCCCCTGTTTTCTGCTCTGTTTTGAGCTTTCTGCTCAGCGGGAACGGCCCTTCCCGTCCCCTTTGATTTCCCGGAACGGCCGTTCCCATCCTTTGAATGTTTTGGCCAGCGAGGCTGGGAACGGCCCTTCCCATTTTGGCCTAAAGCCGGAACGGCCGTTCCCGTCTTCAGCACTGTTACAGAAGATCACACAGCCAATTCTGCATTTATGTCATTTGTTCTAAATGACCGTTTACCCCTCAAACGTACTCGGATTGACCTGAATTTCGAACTGTAGAAACTGCATTGAGTCTGAAGTATTCTCCAATTGGAATCACCTCAATATCATTTCTGGTTTGTGAGATATATCCATTTTAATTTGGTGTCGCCACTCTACCGAAAATATGCATTCACTCAACTTCAAGCTTACGCCATTTTCTCCTCACTTTGAATTAGAATACGAGCCATATATCATCGGAAAGGTGTATTTGTCTAGTTTTCTATCCAACAAACAAAACCTAATTCCAAATTCTATAACTCAAGATATTCCAGTTTTCCTACAGCTTGTATATTTCCGAAAACTGTCAACTTTTGCCAAACTTTGCCAAAACCTCTTTTCTCGCATTCCTTTCACTCTCTCGGCTCCCGTATGCGATTTATATGATTGGAATACTTGAATAATTGATGATTATATGGTTATTTGACATTTTATGGTCTTTGCTTACTTAAACTTAATTGTTAACTCCGTGCTTTATGTAAAACGAATTGGTATGCTTGCATGCCTTAAATACGTGATCTCCGTGAAATTATTTGTCTTCTTGTAAATTATTCCATTCCATTTATAAGTATCTATATGATCGGTACGTGTGAGTATACGTTTATCTCATACAAGAATATGTTCATGGTTACGCCGTGCGTCATATTTGGTACCATTGTCGAATATTGTCTCACGAATGCATGTATGTTCCCATTTCTTATTCAGTTACTCTCCAGGGAGGAGATTGTCGAGCATGAGCACGTTCACGCATTCAAGAGTCGTGTGTCGCCTGTCAGGTGAGGTTTAATTTCTAGTTATATAGAACCCGTATAACCTTTACGTGACTGTTTTAACCAAAAGGTATTTATAGTTATATTTTCATGAAATCATTTATCGTTTCAAGTCATATTATTGTTCATGAATCAAGCAAGTAAAGCATGTTAGTATTCACGAATCAAGCATGTCATGCTCATGATTGCAAGCAAGTGTGTTCTCTTGGCCAGGTCCTCCTTAGTGGGGGGCGCTGGATTGGTCCTCGTGCCAATGATTGTCCGTCCAATCACAAGATGAACAATACCCTACCGTGTACGTGTGTTCTCTTGGCCAGGTTCTCCTTAGTGAGGGCGCTGGACTAGTCCTGCCAGTGGTTGTCCGTCCAACCACAAGAAGAACAAAGCCCTATCGTGTACCCGTGTTTCCCCTGGCCAGGTCCTTCTGAGTGAAGGGCGCTGGACTGGTCTTGCCAGTGATTGTCCGTCCAATCACAGGAGGAATAAACCCTATCATGTTACAAGCACGCCATGTAGTGATTGCATGATTCCATTCCATGAATATGCTAGTTGAATACACTACATGATTGCATGATAATTGAATTGCGTGATCATCTAATGATTAACCAGCAAGCAAGCATGTTTATTAATTGCGTGAAAATGAACAAGTGATTAATATTGATAGTTGTATTCTCGGGCGAAGCCATGTTATTATTAACTGTATAATTATCTTTTATAAACCTTTACCCGAGAATATGACTTGCATGTTATTTGCGCTAATATATATGTAAACCCCTCACTCGGTCTTCACAGACTGACGCCTCCACCTTTCAGGTATTGCAGGTGCACGCTAGGCGGGAAGTGAGTCGAGTCCAGTCCTGGTAGTCGAGTCTTGCACGGTGCATTTTATTTAATTGTTGATTTATTGTTTAAGGGATTTAGGTTATTGTTATTGCTTATTTGGAGATGATAATGTATTGATAAATATAGTAAAGCATGTTTAGATTGATAAATGAAACATCGTGACTTGGTAAATGGAAATGCTTGATAAAGATTAGTTTATGCTTCCGCTTTATTTTATTGCACGTTTTAGTTTCCCGCCTAGCCTGTCGTGTATTGCATTGTCACCCGTTCGCTATAGGTTGGTTCATGTACGGATTGGCCGTTTCGTATGTGGATTGACTTATAGTGCGGGGGCGTGGCACCTCCACGTGTCCGGGGTGTTACATCTAAGGTGGTATCAGAGCCCGGTTGCAAAACCGAGGTTCTAGTGTCGTGTTGTGTCGAGTCTAGGTCGTACGGCATAGGAATTACTTGACAATCAGAGAGTCTTGCATTTTATTTGAAATTACTTGGCTACTTGGATTCTTTGAATTACCTGAAATACTTGACAGCTTGTACTTTCTATTAATTCATGCTATTAATTGCTAATTAATTGATTTTTGAATCGTTTGAAATTATTTGCTCGACGTGTTTTATTCCAAGCATTGGTAAATTAATTGTTGCATTATATATTAAATTCTCGCTGGTATTAATTATGTGACAATTACGTGACACGAACACGCTTCACCCACATGCATTTTTTTTGCAAAGCAAGTTGTGAGTGACAGGTTTTGGAAATGTATGAATCAAGGCTGGAGGATTTTGAAGATTAAAGTGACTGATCAACCGCTTGGGCTAAAGTTGCAATTTGGCCAACAAGGAATGGACGCTGGAATCGAGTCTAACCTTTCTACGGTGCCAGGTTCTTCAATGCATTCATAAACACGTGCACCTCATTTATTATCAAATTAACCTCTTATTTATAAATGCTGTTGTAGATGTGACTCGAGATTACTTACTTGATGCATTAAATATATGTTTAAATCAATTGAAGTATTTAAATTGCTTTACTTACAGGTATATTTTAAGTTAATATAAATGTTCAAACGTGTTGCATTTTAAATTGTTGGTAGATTGCTACGTGCATTGACATTTTAACCATCATGCATTATTTAGTGTTTGTTGGCAATAGGTTCTCCCTACACTTGCTTCTATTTCTACCAACTTGAATTTATGAAGAGAGTTTTGAATCATCGGGTATCCTGTTGTAACTGGGTCATCTTATTTTACTGGAAGTTTAATAATGTTTGGGCTGTGAGAATTAGTGATCTAGGATTTAGTAAGAGCAGGTATGATACAGACATTTTGGGAAAATTTTGGGAACAGGGAAATGTTGATAAGTTCAAGCAGATAAATGTTCAGTGGGTCCTTCAACCTTCAGAAATTAATCAGTACTTTGGAGATGCGTTTGGGATTAAGAAAGTAACTTTCTTGTTTCGGACTATGGTGCCGAACTTGTAAATGCCAATTCGCTGGAAAGCATTAGGTGAGTGTAGGATGTTGAAGAATTTTAACATCAAACCAAAGTGGTGATAGTCAGGGAGCTTCAAGTTGCGTATGTTGATAACAGAAAGAATTAGAAAAGGATCATCAATCAAAATCTTGATTAATAACAAGTAGAACGAGGAAAAGGTTACGGGAATTGAGTCAGCAGAGACGCTTGCAAGTGGGAAAAGATAAGAAAATTTCTATTTTCTTAAGGGGGAGAGCCGGTCTGAAAATAAGTTCAAGTCTGAAGTTAGATAACACTAGAGGAAGTTGGGAATTTTCAGAGAATCAATTCTTCCTGGAATCCTGTATCAGAATCATGTGAAGGAGGAAAGTAGGTACACTGTCTGCAATTCTCCGACAACCTCAGGATATCATTTGACTCAGTAAATAGGAGCAGGGATTCGATCTGGCAAATTTTGGATAGTAAATCTTGAATCTTAGTCCCTCTTGCTATTAGAGTGTCTACAATAAATGGAGTGGAAGAAAGTGGGAAGCAGAAGGAAAATGGATAACCAAGTTTAATTCCGACAAGAGTTTTCTTACGAAGTTGTCTACCTATACCCTAGAGATGCCTGTAAACGCATACTGTGCTTCTATCCGGGCGGTCACCGTCGCCCCATAAATATACCAGCTTACCAGGAACATTTCAAAGAAGACTGAAGATTGAACGATCCTCTCTTTCAAGATATTTCAGGGAATTGTGGGGTATGCATCAAATTTCAGGGATCAAAGGAAGACGTTTCACTAGGACCTGATTCCTTCGGGTTCTGCGTAAAATTCATGGAATAACAACCTGGATTCTCTTCTGTATTAAATATCCATTATACTATCTTCTAAGGGAATAGAAGTGCTACTTTCAAGTTTCAAACAAAAGAGTTAAGATCTTTGCTTCGGGAAGATGTTTTACTCTGATTACGAAGGTCGAGAAAATGGTAAAACCGGTTCCCTCTGTTTGTTGGACAAGAGTTTGCTTGAAACACAAAGTCAGTCTTTTAAGCTTGAATACACAATCCCTTCAGGACAAGAAATCTAGGGTATATTTCAATTCCAAAACCGGAAGGTGAATGTGAAAATCAGTGCGGGAAAGGGTTCAATCGGCAAATCTGGGATTAAAACGGGTCTGAAGATGTGGTGATTAATGATGATTTACGGATTATGTCAGAAAAGAGCACAAGGATAGAGATGGTTATCAGAAATGGGGATATCGAACCGTAGTGGTACAAAGCGGGAAAATCTCAACTAAGGAATCAAGTATTCAACCGAATTAATTCAGTTCCAGAATTTCAACCCTCTGTGAACGGTACACTTAATCATGCATATCACGTGCATCATTATTTTATCATTATCATTATCTTGCTATTTCTATACATGAATCCTTGTTTGTTATTAATTGTTGATTATTAATTTGTTATTATTATTCTTGTATATGATTTCTTGTTTACTATTAATTGTAATGTGAACAATTAATTGCATAAATGATAATTTTACTTGATCCTTGTGTGGTAAGCATGAATATTTGTCTAGGTGTGCTTGAGTTTTATTCGTGTACGTGAGAGACGGGGATTCTCTCAGGGTTGTCAAGAGACGGGGCTCTCTTGTTACTTGCTCGAGAGGCGGGGTTCTCTCGTTAATTGTTTGAGGGTCGGGGCACTCTCGCTATTTTAATTACTTGTCAACTTGTTTTAGTGGAAGGTTAGATTTTCTTTCGAGTGTTAAATTCCAGAAAGTTGAGGGACGTGAATTCACACATGGGAGGACATAGTGGATCGAAGACCTCTTTTGAACTAATCCCTGACGGGGAGTAGCTAACCCGCGTGGGATGAACACGGAAGAGCCAATTAATTTTCAAGAATTCAGGACATGGAATCCGAGGACGGATTCTCTTAAGGGGGAGAGAGTTGTAACGCCCCGATTTTCAGACAGTCAGGTAAGCTCGACACGTGTGGGTTTCGAGCGGTAGGATTTTATTTTATTAATTTCGTTTAATTAATTTAAACGTGCTATATTAATTCTTATAAATTGTTTTCAACATGATTACGTGAAAATTATATGATATTCATTTCATTTTGAGAATCCTTGTATGAATGGAATTTAATTGCTACATGAATTAATTATCCAATTTGATTTAATTGCTAAATTGTCCTTAAAATGCTCATTCATTTTAATCGAGGGACCAAATTGCATGAAAGCTTTGTGGACCTAAGTGGTCATTTCCAAACCTTTGATACTCAATTGCATAAGTTAGAGAACTTGGAGGATTACTTGCTAATATTACATTTTTCCCTCTTGAAATGTCGGTATATGCATCTCTCCCTCAATCATCTTCATTTTCATGCCAATCATCCCATAATTGCTTCCTTGCTCCACCGAACCAAAATCTCCAAAAAGGGAAGGGAAGATTTCATCAAATTCATCAAGTTTTCCAAGAAAATTATGATTTTGGGAGCTCATTCATCATGCTAGCTTCATCTTCTTCCTCTTTTATTTTCTTTCAAGGTAAAGATGGAGATATATGTGATTCTTGATCATATTTGAGATAGCTAGGGTTTGGGATTTATATGCTAGATGGATGAATGGTAGATGGAAGCATGATTATGTGATCCTAGGTTGAGTTATGGCATGATTTATTTATGAAATTCTTGAATATTTGAGCTTGAATGATCAATAGGAGCTTGAGCATGAAACTTGGAAATCTTGGTGGTATTGCATGGTTTACTTGTTCAAGTGTTATATTATCATTTCTTGAACATGGATGCATCATACTTCCAGAAATTAATAGCTTTGTTGATCAAATTGGAATTCTTGTTGCTTTGTTGATCATTTCCGAGAGCTCCCCTGTTTTCTGCTCTGTTTTGAGCTTTCTGCTCAGCGGGAACGGCCCTTCCCGTCCCTTTTGATTTCCCGGAACGGCCGTTCCCATCCTTTGAATGTTTTGGCCAGCGAGGCTGGGAACGGCCCTTCCCATTTTGGCCTAAAGCCGGAACGGCCGTTCCCGTCTTCAGCACTGTTACAGAAGATCACACAGCCAATTCTGCATTTATGTCATTTGTTCTAAATGACCGTTTACCCCTCAAACGTACTCGGATTGACCTGAATTTCGAACTGTAGAAACTGCATTGAGTCTGAAGTATTCTCCAATTGGAATCACCTCAATATCATTTCTGGTTTGTGAGATATATCCATTTTAATTTGGTGTCGCCACTCTACCGAAAATATGCATTCACTCAACTTCAAGCTTACGCCATTTTCTCCTCACTTTGAATTAGAATACGAGCCATATATCATCGGAAAGGTGTATTTGTCTAGTTTTCTATCCAACAAACAAAACCCAATTCCAAATTCTATAACTCAAGATATTCCAGTTTTCCTACAGCTTGTATATTTCCGAAAACTGTTAACTTTTGCCAAACTTTGCCAAAACCTCTTTTCTCGCATTCCTTTCACTCTCTCGGCTCCCGTATGCGATTTATATGATTGGAATACTTGAATAATTGATGATTATATGGTTATTTGACATTTTATGGTCTTTGCTTACTTAAACTTAATTGTTAACTCCGTGCTTTATGTAAAACGAATTGGTATGCTTGCATGCCTTAAATACGTGATCTCCGTGAAATTATTTGTCTTCTTGTAAATTATTCCATTCCATTTATAAGTATCTATATGATCGGTACGTGTGAGTATACGTTTATCTCATACAAGAATATGTTCATGGTTACGCCGTGCGTCATATTTGGTACCATTGTCGAATATTGTCTCACGAATGCATGTATGTTCCCATTTCTTATTCAGTTACTCTCCAGGGAGGAGATTGTCGAGCATGAGCACGTTCACGCATTCAAGAGTCGTGTGTCGCCTGTCAGGTGAGGTTTAATTTCTAGTTATATAGAACCCGTATAACCTTTACGTGACTGTTTTAACCAAAAGGTATTTATAGTTATATTTTCATGAAATCATTTATCGTTTCAAGTCATATTATTGTTCATGAATCAAGCAAGTAAAGCATGTTAGTATTCACGAATCAAGCATGTCATGCTCATGATTGCAAGCAAGTGTGTTCTCTTGGCCAGGTCCTCCTTAGTGGGGGGCGCTGGATTGGTCCTCGTGCCAATGATTGTCCGTCCAATCACAAGATGAACAATACCCTACCGTGTACGTGTGTTCTCTTGGCCAGGTTCTCCTTAGTGAGGGCGCTGGACTAGTCCTGCCAGTGGTTGTCCGTCCAACCACAAGAAGAACAAAGCCCTATCGTGTACCCGTGTTTCCCCTGGCCAGGTCCTTCTGAGTGAAGGGCGCTGGACTGGTCTTGCCAGTGATTGTCCGTCCAATCACAGGAGGAATAAACCCTATCATGTTACAAGCACGCCATGTAGTGATTGCATGATTCCATTCCATGAATATGCTAGTTGAATACACTACATGATTGCATGATAATTGAATTGCGTGATCATCTAATGATTAACCAGCAAGCAAGCATGTTTATTAATTGCGTGAAAATGAACAAGTGATTAATATTGATAGTTGTATTCTCGGGCGAAGCCATGTTATTATTAACTGTATAATTATCTTTTATAAACCTTTACCCGAGAATATGACTTGCATGTTATTTGCGCTAATATATATGTAAACCCCTCACTCGGTCTTCACAGACTGACGCCTCCACCTTTCAGGTATTGCAGGTGCACGCTAGGCGGGAAGTGAGTCGAGTCCAGTCCTGGTAGTCGAGTCTTGCACGGTGCATTTTATTTAATTGTTGATTTATTGTTTAAGGGATTTAGGTTATTGTTATTGCTTATTTGGAGATGATAATGTATTGATAAATATAGTAAAGCATGTTTAGATTGATAAATGAAACATCGTGACTTGGTAAATGGAAATGCTTGATAAAGATTAGTTTATGCTTCCGCTTTATTTTATTGCACGTTTTAGTTTCCCGCCTAGCCTGTCGTGTATTGCATTGTCACCCGTTCGCTATAGGTTGGTTCATGTACGGATTGGCCGTTTCGTATGTGGATTGACTTATAGTGCGGGGGCGTGGCACCTCCACGTGTCCGGGGTGTTACATCTAAGGTGGTATCAGAGCCCGGTTGCAAAACCGAGGTTCTAGTGTCGTGTTGTGTCGAGTCTAGGTCGTACGGCATAGGAATTACTTGACAATCAGAGAGTCTTGCATTTTATTTGAAATTACTTGGCTACTTGGATTCTTTGAATTACCTGAAATACTTGACAGCTTGTACTTTCTATTAATTCATGCTATTAATTGCTAATTAATTGATTTTTGAATCGTTTGAAATTATTTGCTCGACGTGTTTTATTCCAAGCATTGGTAAATTAATTGTTGCATTATATATTAAATTCTCGCTGGTATTAATTATGTGACAATTACGTGACACGAACACGCTTCACCCACATGCATTTTTTTTGCAAAGCAAGTTGTGAGTGACAGGTTTTGGAAATGTATGAATCAAGGCTGGAGGATTTTGAAGATTAAAGTGACTGATCAACCGCTTGGGCTAAAGTTGCAATTTGGCCAACAAGGAATGGACGCTGGAATCGAGTCTAACCTTTCTACGGTGCCAGGTTCTTCAATGCATTCATAAACACGTGCACCTCATTTATTATCAAATTAACCTCTTATTTATAAATGCTGTTGTAGATGTGACTCGAGATTACTTACTTGATGCATTAAATATATGTTTAAATCAATTGAAGTATTTAAATTGCTTTACTTACAGGTATATTTTAAGTTAATATAAATGTTCAAACGTGTTGCATTTTAAATTGTTGGTAGATTGCTACGTGCATTGACATTTTAACCATCATGCATTATTTAGTGTTTGTTGGCAATAGGTTCTCCCTACACTTGCTTCTATTTCTACCAACTTGAATTTATGAAGAGAGTTTTGAATCATCGGGTATCCTGTTGTAACTGGGTCATCTTATTTTACTGGAAGTTTAATAATGTTTGGGCTGTGAGAATTAGTGATCTAGGATTTAGTAAGAGCAGGTATGATACAGACATTTTGGGAAAATTTTGGGAACAGGGAAATGTTGATAAGTTCAAGCAGATAAATGTTCAGTGGGTCCTTCAACCTTCAGAAATTAATCAGTACTTTGGAGATGCGTTTGGGATTAAGAAAGTAACTTTCTTGTTTCGGACTATGGTGCCGAACTTGTAAATGCCAATTCGCTGGAAAGCATTAGGTGAGTGTAGGATGTTGAAGAATTTTAACATCAAACCAAAGTGGTGATAGTCAGGGAGCTTCAAGTTGCGTATGTTGATAACAGAAAGAATTAGAAAAGGATCATCAATCAAAATCTTGATTAATAACAAGTAGAACGAGGAAAAGGTTACGGGAATTGAGTCAGCAGAGACGCTTGCAAGTGGGAAAAGATAAGAAAATTTCTATTTTCTTAAGGGGGAGAGCCGGTCTGAAAATAAGTTCAAGTCTGAAGTTAGATAACACTAGAGGAAGTTGGGAATTTTCAGAGAATCAATTCTTCCTGGAATCCTGTATCAGAATCATGTGAAGGAGGAAAGTAGGTACACTGTCTGCAATTCTCCGACAACCTCAGGATATCATTTGACTCAGTAAATAGGAGCAGGGATTCGATCTGGCAAATTTTGGATAGTAAATCTTGAATCTTAGTCCCTCTTGCTATTAGAGTGTCTACAATAAATGGAGTGGAAGAAAGTGGGAAGCAGAAGGAAAATGGATAACCAAGTTTAATTCCGACAAGAGTTTTCTTACGAAGTTGTCTACCTATACCCTAGAGATGCCTGTAAACGCATACTGTGCTTCTATCCGGGCGGTCACCGTCGCCCCATAAATATACCAGCTTACCAGGAACATTTCAAAGAAGACTGAAGATTGAACGATCCTCTCTTTCAAGATATTTCAGGGAATTGTGGGGTATGCATCAAATTTCAGGGATCAAAGGAAGACGTTTCACTAGGACCTGATTCCTTCGGGTTCTGCGTAAAATTCATGGAATAACAACCTGGATTCTCTTCTGTATTAAATATCCATTATACTATCTTCTAAGGGAATAGAAGTGCTACTTTCAAGTTTCAAACAAAAGAGTTAAGATCTTTGCTTCGGGAAGATGTTTTACTCTGATTACGAAGGTCGAGAAAATGGTAAAACCGGTTCCCTCTGTTTGTTGGACAAGAGTTTGCTTGAAACACAAAGTCAGTCTTTTAAGCTTGAATACACAATCCCTTCAGGACAAGAAATCTAGGGTATATTTCAATTCCAAAACCGGAAGGTGAATGTGAAAATCAGTGCGGGAAAGGGTTCAATCGGCAAATCTGGGATTAAAACGGGTCTGAAGATGTGGTGATTAATGATGATTTACGGATTATGTCAGAAAAGAGCACAAGGATAGAGATGGTTATCAGAAATGGGGATATCGAACCGTAGTGGTACAAAGCGGGAAAATCTCAACTAAGGAATCAAGTATTCAACCGAATTAATTCAGTTCCAGAATTTCAACCCTCTGTGAACGGTACACTTAATCATGCATATCACGTGCATCATTATTTTATCATTATCATTATCTTGCTATTTCTATACATGAATCCTTGTTTGTTATTAATTGTTGATTATTAATTTGTTATTATTATTCTTGTATATGATTTCTTGTTTACTATTAATTGTAATGTGAACAATTAATTGCATAAATGATAATTTTACTTGATCCTTGTGTGGTAAGCATGAATATTTGTCTAGGTGTGCTTGAGTTTTATTCGTGTACGTGAGAGACGGGGATTCTCTCAGGGTTGTCAAGAGACGGGGCTCTCTTGTTACTTGCTCGAGAGGCGGGGTTCTCTCGTTAATTGTTTGAGGGTCGGGGCACTCTCGCTATTTTAATTACTTGTCAACTTGTTTTAGTGGAAGGTTAGATTTTCTTTCGAGTGTTAAATTCCAGAAAGTTGAGGGACATGAATTCACACATGGGAGGACATAGTGGATCGAAGACCTCTTTTGAACTAATCCCTGACGGGGAGTAGCTAACCCGCGTGGGATGAACACGGAAGAGCCAATTAATTTTCAAGAATTCAGGACATGGAATCCGAGGACGGATTCTCTTAAGGGGGAGAGAGTTGTAACGCCCCGATTTTCAGACAGTCAGGTAAGCTCGACACGTGTGGGTTTCGAGCGGTAGGATTTTATTTTATTAATTTCGTTTAATTAATTTAAACGTGCTATATTAATTCTTATAAATTGTTTTCAACATGATTACGTGAAAATTATATGATATTCATTTCATTTTGAGAATCCTTGTATGAATGGAATTTAATTGCTACATGAATTAATTATCCAATTTGATTTAATTGCTAAATTGTCCTTAAAATGCTCATTCATTTTAATCGAGGGACCAAATTGCATGAAAGCTTTGTGGACCTAAGTGGTCATTTCCAAACCTTTGATACTCAATTGCATAAGTTAGAGAACTTGGAGGATTACTTGCTAATATTACATTTTTCCCTCTTGAAATGTCGGTATATGCATCTCTCCCTCAATCATCTTCATTTTCATGCCAATCATCCCATAATTGCTTCCTTGCTCCACCGAACCAAAATCTCCAAAAAGGGAAGGGAAGATTTCATCAAATTCATCAAGTTTTCCAAGAAAATTATGATTTTGGGAGCTCATTCATCATGCTAGCTTCATCTTCTTCCTCTTTTATTTTCTTTCAAGGTAAAGATGGAGATATATGTGATTCTTGATCATATTTGAGATAGCTAGGGTTTGGGATTTATATGCTAGATGGATGAATGGTAGATGGAAGCATGATTATGTGATCCTAGGTTGAGTTATGGCATGATTTATTTATGAAATTCTTGAATATTTGAGCTTGAATGATCAATAGGAGCTTGAGCATGAAACTTGGAAATCTTGGTGGTATTGCATGGTTTACTTGTTCAAGTGTTATATTATCATTTCTTGAACATGGATGCATCATACTTCCAGAAATTAATAGCTTTGTTGATCAAATTGGAATTCTTGTTGCTTTGTTGATCATTTCCGAGAGCTCCCCTGTTTTCTGCTCTGTTTTGAGCTTTCTGCTCAGCGGGAACGGCCCTTCCCGTCCCCTTTGATTTCCCGGAACGGCCGTTCCCATCCTTTGAATGTTTTGGCCAGCGAGGCTGGGAACGGCCCTTCCCATTTTGGCCTAAAGCCGGAACGGCCGTTCCCGTCTTCAGCACTGTTACAGAAGATCACACAGCCAATTCTGCATTTATGTCATTTGTTCTAAATGACCGTTTACCCCTCAAACGTACTCGGATTGACCTGAATTTCGAACTGTAGAAACTGCATTGAGTCTGAAGTATTCTCCAATTGGAATCACCTCAATATCATTTCTGGTTTGTGAGATATATCCATTTTAATTTGGTGTCGCCACTCTACCGAAAATATGCATTCACTCAACTTCAAGCTTACGCCATTTTCTCCTCACTTTGAATTAGAATACGAGCCATATATCATCGGAAAGGTGTATTTGTCTAGTTTTCTATCCAATAAACAAAACCCAATTCCAAATTCTATAACTCAAGATATTCCAGTTTTCCTACAGCTTGTATATTTCCGAAAACTGTCAACTTTTGCCAAACTTTGCCAAAACCTCTTTTCTCGCATTCCTTTCACTCTCTCGGCTCCCGTATGCGATTTATATGATTGGAATACTTGAATAATTGATGATTATATGGTTATTTGACATTTTATGGTCTTTGCTTACTTAAACTTAATTGTTAACTCCGTGCTTTATGTAAAACGAATTGGTATGCTTGCATGCCTTAAATACGTGATCTCCGTGAAATTATTTGTCTTCTTGTAAATTATTCCATTCCATTTATAAGTATCTATATGATCGGTACGTGTGAGTATACGTTTATCTCATACAAGAATATGTTCATGGTTACGCCGTGCGTCATATTTGGTACCATTGTCGAATATTGTCTCACGAATGCATGTATGTTCCCATTTCTTATTCAGTTACTCTCCAGGGAGGAGATTGTCGAGCATGAGCACGTTCACGCATTCAAGAGTCGTGTGTCGCCTGTCAGGTGAGGTTTAATTTCTAGTTATATAGAACCCGTATAACCTTTACGTGACTGTTTTAACCAAAAGGTATTTATAGTTATATTTTCATGAAATCATTTATCGTTTCAAGTCATATTATTGTTCATGAATCAAGCAAGTAAAGCATGTTAGTATTCACGAATCAAGCATGTCATGCTCATGATTGCAAGCAAGTGTGTTCTCTTGGCCAGGTCCTCCTTAGTGGGGGGCGCTGGATTGGTCCTCGTGCCAATGATTGTCCGTCCAATCACAAGATGAACAATACCCTACCGTGTACGTGTGTTCTCTTGGCCAGGTTCTCCTTAGTGAGGGCGCTGGACTGGTCCTGCCAGTGGTTGTCCGTCCAACCACAAGAAGAACAAAGCCCTATCGTGTACCCGTGTTTCCCCTGGCCAGGTCCTTCTGAGTGAAGGGCGCTGGACTGGTCTTGCCAGTGATTGTCCGTCCAATCACAGGAGGAATAAACCCTATCATGTTACAAGCACGCCATGTAGTGATTGCATGATTCCATTCCATGAATATGCTAGTTGAATACACTACATGATTGCATGATAATTGAATTGCGTGATCATCTAATGATTAACCAGCAAGCAAGCATGTTTATTAATTGCGTGAAAATGAACAAGTGATTAATATTGATAGTTGTATTCTCGGGCGAAGCCATGTTATTATTAACTGTATAATTATCTTTTATAAACCTTTACCCGAGAATATGACTTGCATGTTATTTGCGCTAATATATATGTAAACCCCTCACTCGGTCTTCACAGACTGACGCCTCCACCTTTCAGGTATTGCAGGTGCACGCTAGGCGGGAAGTGAGTCGAGTCCAGTCCTGGTAGTCGAGTCTTGCACGGTGCATTTTATTTAATTGTTGATTTATTGTTTAAGGGATTTAGGTTATTGTTATTGCTTATTTGGAGATGATAATGTATTGATAAATATAGTAAAGCATGTTTAGATTGATAAATGAAACATCGTGACTTGGTAAATGGAAATGCTTGATAAAGATTAGTTTATGCTTCCGCTTTATTTTATTGCACGTTTTAGTTTCCCGCCTAGCCTGTCGTGTATTGCATTGTCACCCGTTCGCTATAGGTTGGTTCATGTACGGATTGGCCGTTTCGTATGTGGATTGACTTATAGTGCGGGGGCGTGGCACCTCCACGTGTCCGGGGTGTTACATCTAAGGTGGTATCAGAGCCCGGTTGCAAAACCGAGGTTCTAGTGTCGTGTTGTGTCGAGTCTAGGTCGTACGGCATAGGAATTACTTGACAATCAGAGAGTCTTGCATTTTATTTGAAATTACTTGGCTACTTGGATTCTTTGAATTACCTGAAATACTTGACAGCTTGTACTTTCTATTAATTCATGCTATTAATTGCTAATTAATTGATTTTTGAATCGTTTGAAATTATTTGCTCGACGTGTTTTATTCCAAGCATTGGTAAATTAATTGTTGCATTATATATTAAATTCTCGCTGGTATTAATTATGTGACAATTACGTGACACGAACACGCTTCACCCACATGCATTTTTTTTGCAAAGCAAGTTGTGAGTGACAGGTTTTGGAAATGTATGAATCAAGGCTGGAGGATTTTGAAGATTAAAGTGACTGATCAACCGCTTGGGCTAAAGTTGCAATTTGGCCAACAAGGAATGGACGCTGGAATCGAGTCTAACCTTTCTACGGTGCCAGGTTCTTCAATGCATTCATAAACACGTGCACCTCATTTATTATCAAATTAACCTCTTATTTATAAATGCTGTTGTAGATGTGACTCGAGATTACTTACTTGATGCATTAAATATATGTTTAAATCAATTGAAGTATTTAAATTGCTTTACTTACAGGTATATTTTAAGTTAATATAAATGTTCAAACGTGTTGCATTTTAAATTGTTGGTAGATTGCTACGTGCATTGACATTTTAACCATCATGCATTATTTAGTGTTTGTTGGCAATAGGTTCTCCCTACACTTGCTTCTATTTCTACCAACTTGAATTTATGAAGAGAGTTTTGAATCATCGGGTATCCTGTTGTAACTGGGTCATCTTATTTTACTGGAAGTTTAATAATGTTTGGGCTGTGAGAATTAGTGATCTAGGATTTAGTAAGAGCAGGTATGATACAGACATTTTGGGAAAATTTTGGGAACAGGGAAATGTTGATAAGTTCAAGCAGATAAATGTTCAGTGGGTCCTTCAACCTTCAGAAATTAATCAGTACTTTGGAGATGCGTTTGGGATTAAGAAAGTAACTTTCTTGTTTCGGACTATGGTGCCGAACTTGTAAATGCCAATTCGCTGGAAAGCATTAGGTGAGTGTAGGATGTTGAAGAATTTTAACATCAAACCAAAGTGGTGATAGTCAGGGAGCTTCAAGTTGCGTATGTTGATAACAGAAAGAATTAGAAAAGGATCATCAATCAAAATCTTGATTAATAACAAGTAGAACGAGGAAAAGGTTACGGGAATTGAGTCAGCAGAGACGCTTGCAAGTGGGAAAAGATAAGAAAATTTCTATTTTCTTAAGGGGGAGAGCCGGTCTGAAAATAAGTTCAAGTCTGAAGTTAGATAACACTAGAGGAAGTTGGGAATTTTCAGAGAATCAATTCTTCCTGGAATCCTGTATCAGAATCATGTGAAGGAGGAAAGTAGGTACACTGTCTGCAATTCTCCGACAACCTCAGGATATCATTTGACTCAGTAAATAGGAGCAGGGATTCGATCTGGCAAATTTTGGATAGTAAATCTTGAATCTTAGTCCCTCTTGCTATTAGAGTGTCTACAATAAATGGAGTGGAAGAAAGTGGGAAGCAGAAGGAAAATGGATAACCAAGTTTAATTCCGACAAGAGTTTTCTTACGAAGTTGTCTACCTATACCCTAGAGATGCCTGTAAACGCATACTGTGCTTCTATCCGGGCGGTCACCGTCGCCCCATAAATATACCAGCTTACCAGGAACATTTCAAAGAAGACTGAAGATTGAACGATCCTCTCTTTCAAGATATTTCAGGGAATTGTGGGGTATGCATCAAATTTCAGGGATCAAAGGAAGACGTTTCACTAGGACCTGATTCCTTCGGGTTCTGCGTAAAATTCATGGAATAACAACCTGGATTCTCTTCTGTATTAAATATCCATTATACTATCTTCTAAGGGAATAGAAGTGCTACTTTCAAGTTTCAAACAAAAGAGTTAAGATCTTTGCTTCGGGAAGATGTTTTACTCTGATTACGAAGGTCGAGAAAATGGTAAAACCGGTTCCCTCTGTTTGTTGGACAAGAGTTTGCTTGAAACACAAAGTCAGTCTTTTAAGCTTGAATACACAATCCCTTCAGGACAAGAAATCTAGGGTATATTTCAATTCCAAAACCGGAAGGTGAATGTGAAAATCAGTGCGGGAAAGGGTTCAATCGGCAAATCTGGGATTAAAACGGGTCTGAAGATGTGGTGATTAATGATGATTTACGGATTATGTCAGAAAAGAGCACAAGGATAGAGATGGTTATCAGAAATGGGGATATCGAACCGTAGTGGTACAAAGCGGGAAAATCTCAACTAAGGAATCAAGTATTCAACCGAATTAATTCAGTTCCAGAATTTCAACCCTCTGTGAACGGTACACTTAATCATGCATATCACGTGCATCATTATTTTATCATTATCATTATCTTGCTATTTCTATACATGAATCCTTGTTTGTTATTAATTGTTGATTATTAATTTGTTATTATTATTCTTGTATATGATTTCTTGTTTACTATTAATTGTAATGTGAACAATTAATTGCATAAATGATAATTTTACTTGATCCTTGTGTGGTAAGCATGAATATTTGTCTAGGTGTGCTTGAGTTTTATTCGTGTACGTGAGAGACGGGGATTCTCTCAGGGTTGTCAAGAGACGGGGCTCTTTTGTTACTTGCTCGAGAGGCGGGGTTCTCTCGTTAATTGTTTGAGGGTCGGGGCACTCTCGCTATTTTAATTACTTGTCAACTTGTTTTAGTGGAAGGTTAGATTTTCTTTCGAGTGTTAAATTCCAGAAAGTTGAGGGACGTGAATTCACACATGGGAGGACATAGTGGATCGAAGACCTCTTTTGAACTAATCCCTGACGGGGAGTAGCTAACCCGCGTGGGATGAACACGGAAGAGCCAATTAATTTTCAAGAATTCAGGACATGGAATCCGAGGACGGATTCTCTTAAGGGGGAGAGAGTTGTAACGCCCCGATTTTCAGACAGTCAGGTAAGCTCGACACGTGTGGGTTTCGAGCGGTAGGATTTTATTTTATTAATTTCGTTTAATTAATTTAAACGTGCTATATTAATTCTTATAAATTGTTTTCAACATGATTACGTGAAAATTATATGATATTCATTTCATTTTGAGAATCCTTGTATGAATGGAATTTAATTGCTACATGAATTAATTATCCAATTTGATTTAATTGCTAAATTGTCCTTAAAATGCTCATTCATTTTAATCGAGGGACCAAATTGCATGAAAGCTTTGTGGACCTAAGTGGTCATTTCCAAACCTTTGATACTCAATTGCATAAGTTAGAGAACTTGGAGGATTACTTGCTAATATTACATTTTTCCCTCTTGAAATGTCGGTATATGCATCTCTCCCTCAATCATCTTCATTTTCATGCCAATCATCCCATAATTGCTTCCTTGCTCCACCGAACCAAAATCTCCAAAAAGGGAAGGGAAGATTTCATCAAATTCATCAAGTTTTCCAAGAAAATTATGATTTTGGGAGCTCATTCATCATGCTAGCTTCATCTTCTTCCTCTTTTATTTTCTTTCAAGGTAAAGATGGAGATATATGTGATTCTTGATCATATTTGAGATAGCTAGGGTTTGGGATTTATATGCTAGATGGATGAATGGTAGATGGAAGCATGATTATGTGATCCTAGGTTGAGTTATGACATGATTTATTTATGAAATTCTTGAATATTTGAGCTTGAATGATCAATAGGAGCTTGAGCATGAAACTTGGAAATCTTGGTGGTATTGCATGGTTTACTTGTTCAAGTGTTATATTATCATTTCTTGAACATGGATGCATCATACTTCCAGAAATTAATAGCTTTGTTGATCAAATTGGAATTCTTGTTGCTTTGTTGATCATTTCCGAGAGCTCCCCTGTTTTCTGCTCTGTTTTGAGCTTTCTGCTCAGCGGGAACGGCCCTTCCCGTCCCTTTTGATTTCCCGGAACGGCCGTTCCCATCCTTTGAATGTTTTGGCCAGCGAGGCTGGGAACGGCCCTTCCCATTTTGGCCTAAAGCCGGAACGGCCGTTCCCGTCTTCAGCACTGTTACAGAAGATCACACAGCCAATTCTGCATTTATGTCATTTGTTCTAAATGACCGTTTACCCCTCAAACGTACTCGGATTGACCTGAATTTCGAACTGTAGAAACTGCATTGAGTCTGAAGTATTCTCCAATTGGAATCACCTCAATATCATTTCTGGTTTGTGAGATATATCCATTTTAATTTGGTGTCGCCACTCTACCGAAAATATGCATTCACTCAACTTCAAGCTTACGCCATTTTCTCCTCACTTTGAATTAGAATACGAGCCATATATCATCGGAAAGGTGTATTTGTCTAGTTTTCTATCCAACAAACAAAACCCAATTCCAAATTCTATAACTCAAGATATTCCAGTTTTCCTACGGCTTGTATATTTCCGAAAACTGTCAACTTTTGCCAAACTTTGCCAAAACCTCTTTTCTCGCATTCCTTTCACTCTCTCGGCTCCCGTATGCGATTTATATGATTGGAATACTTGAATAATTGATGATTATATGGTTATTTGACATTTTATGGTCTTTGCTTACTTAAACTTAATTGTTAACTCCGTGCTTTATGTAAAACGAATTGGTATGCTTGCATGCCTTAAATACGTGATCTCCGTGAAATTATTTGTCTTCTTGTAAATTATTCCATTCCATTTATAAGTATCTATATGATCGGTACGTGTGAGTATACGTTTATCTCATACAAGAATATGTTCATGGTTACGCCGTGCGTCATATTTGGTACCATTGTCGAATATTGTCTCACGAATGCATGTATGTTCCCATTTCTTATTCAGTTACTCTCCAGGGAGGAGATTGTCGAGCATGAGCACGTTCACGCATTCAAGAGTCGTGTGTCGCCTGTCAGGTGAGGTTTAATTTCTAGTTATATAGAACCCGTATAACCTTTACGTGACTGTTTTAACCAAAAGGTATTTATAGTTATATTTTCATGAAATCATTTATCGTTTCAAGTCATATTATTGTTCATGAATCAAGCAAGTAAAGCATGTTAGTATTCACGAATCAAGCATGTCATGCTCATGATTGCAAGCAAGTGTGTTCTCTTGGCCAGGTCCTCCTTAGTGGGGGGCGCTGGATTGGTCCTCGTGCCAATGATTGTCCGTCCAATCACAAGATGAACAATACCCTACCGTGTACGTGTGTTCTCTTGGCCAGGTTCTCCTTAGTGAGGGCGCTGGACTGGTCCTGCCAGTGGTTGTCCGTCCAACCACAAGAAGAACAAAGCCCTATCGTGTACCCGTGTTTCCCCTGGCCAGGTCCTTCTGAGTGAAGGGCGCTGGACTGGTCTTGCCAGTGATTGTCCGTCCAATCACAGGAGGAATAAACCCTATCATGTTACAAGCACGCCATGTAGTGATTGCATGATTCCATTCCATGAATATGCTAGTTGAATACACTACATGATTGCATGATAATTGAATTGCGTGATCATCTAATGATTAACCAGCAAGCAAGCATGTTTATTAATTGCGTGAAAATGAACAAGTGATTAATATTGATAGTTGTATTCTCGGGCGAAGCCATGTTATTATTAACTGTATAATTATCTTTTATAAACCTTTACCCGAGAATATGACTTGCATGTTATTTGCGCTAATATATATGTAAACCCCTCACTCGGTCTTCACAGACTGACGCCTCCACCTTTCAGGTATTGCAGGTGCACGCTAGGCGGGAAGTGAGTCGAGTCCAGTCCTGGTAGTCGAGTCTTGCACGGTGCATTTTATTTAATTGTTGATTTATTGTTTAAGGGATTTAGGTTATTGTTATTGCTTATTTGGAGATGATAATGTATTGATAAATATAGTAAAGCATGTTTAGATTGATAAATGAAACATCGTGACTTGGTAAATGGAAATGCTTGATAAAGATTAGTTTATGCTTCCGCTTTATTTTATTGCACGTTTTAGTTTCCCGCCTAGCCTGTCGTGTATTGCATTGTCACCCGTTCGCTATAGGTTGGTTCATGTACGGATTGGCCGTTTCGTATGTGGATTGACTTATAGTGCGGGGGCGTGGCACCTCCACGTGTCCGGGGTGTTACATCTAAGGTGGTATCAGAGCCCGGTTGCAAAACCGAGGTTCTAGTGTCGTGTTGTGTCGAGTCTAGGTCGTACGGCATAGGAATTACTTGACAATCAGAGAGTCTTGCATTTTATTTGAAATTACTTGGCTACTTGGATTCTTTGAATTACCTGAAATACTTGACAGCTTGTACTTTCTATTAATTCATGCTATTAATTGCTAATTAATTGATTTTTGAATCGTTTGAAATTATTTGCTCGACGTGTTTTATTCCAAGCATTGGTAAATTAATTGTTGCATTATATATTAAATTCTCGCTGGTATTAATTATGTGACAATTACGTGACACGAACACGCTTCACCCACATGCATTTTTTTTGCAAAGCAAGTTGTGAGTGACAGGTTTTGGAAATGTATGAATCAAGGCTGGAGGATTTTGAAGATTAAAGTGACTGATCAACCGCTTGGGCTAAAGTTGCAATTTGGCCAACAAGGAATGGACGCTGGAATCGAGTCTAACCTTTCTACGGTGCCAGGTTCTTCAATGCATTCATAAACACGTGCACCTCATTTATTATCAAATTAACCTCTTATTTATAAATGCTGTTGTAGATGTGACTCGAGATTACTTACTTGATGCATTAAATATATGTTTAAATCAATTGAAGTATTTAAATTGCTTTACTTACAGGTATATTTTAAGTTAATATAAATGTTCAAACGTGTTGCATTTTAAATTGTTGGTAGATTGCTACGTGCATTGACATTTTAACCATCATGCATTATTTAGTGTTTGTTGGCAATAGGTTCTCCCTACACTTGCTTCTATTTCTACCAACTTGAATTTATGAAGAGAGTTTTGAATCATCGGGTATCCTGTTGTAACTGGGTCATCTTATTTTACTGGAAGTTTAATAATGTTTGGGCTGTGAGAATTAGTGATCTAGGATTTAGTAAGAGCAGGTATGATACAGACATTTTGGGAAAATTTTGGGAACAGGGAAATGTTGATAAGTTCAAGCAGATAAATGTTCAGTGGGTCCTTCAACCTTCAGAAATTAATCAGTACTTTGGAGATGCGTTTGGGATTAAGAAAGTAACTTTCTTGTTTCGGACTATGGTGCCGAACTTGTAAATGCCAATTCGCTGGAAAGCATTAGGTGAGTGTAGGATGTTGAAGAATTTTAACATCAAACCAAAGTGGTGATAGTCAGGGAGCTTCAAGTTGCGTATGTTGATAACAGAAAGAATTAGAAAAGGATCATCAATCAAAATCTTGATTAATAACAAGTAGAACGAGGAAAAGGTTACGGGAATTGAGTCAGCAGAGACGCTTGCAAGTGGGAAAAGATAAGAAAATTTCTATTTTCTTAAGGGGGAGAGCCGGTCTGAAAATAAGTTCAAGTCTGAAGTTAGATAACACTAGAGGAAGTTGGGAATTTTTAGAGAATCAATTCTTCCTGGAATCCTGTATCAGAATCATGTGAAGGAGGAAAGTAGGTACACTGTCTGCAATTCTCCGACAACCTCAGGATATCATTTGACTCAGTAAATAGGAGCAGGGATTCGATCTGGCAAATTTTGGATAGTAAATCTTGAATCTTAGTCCCTCTTGCTATTAGAGTGTCTACAATAAATGGAGTGGAAGAAAGTGGGAAGCAGAAGGAAAATGGATAACCAAGTTTAATTCCGACAAGAGTTTTCTTACGAAGTTGTCTACCTATACCCTAGAGATGCCTGTAAACGCATACTGTGCTTCTATCCGGGCGGTCACCGTCGCCCCATAAATATACCAGCTTACCAGGAACATTTCAAAGAAGACTGAAGATTGAACGATCCTCTCTTTCAAGATATTTCAGGGAATTGTGGGGTATGCATCAAATTTCAGGGATCAAAGGAAGACGTTTCACTAGGACCTGATTCCTTCGGGTTCTGCGTAAAATTCATGGAATAACAACCTGGATTCTCTTCTGTATTAAATATCCATTATACTATCTTCTAAGGGAATAGAAGTGCTACTTTCAAGTTTCAAACAAAAGAGTTAAGATCTTTGCTTCGGGAAGATGTTTTACTCTGATTACGAAGGTCGAGAAAATGGTAAAACCGGTTCCCTCTGTTTGTTGGACAAGAGTTTGCTTGAAACACAAAGTCAGTCTTTTAAGCTTGAATGCACAATCCCTTCAGGACAAGAAATCTAGGGTATATTTCAATTCCAAAACCGGAAGGTGAATGTGAAAATCAGTGCGGGAAAGGGTTCAATCGGCAAATCTGGGATTAAAACGGGTCTGAAGATGTGGTGATTAATGATGATTTACGGATTATGTCAGAAAAGAGCACAAGGATAGAGATGGTTATCAGAAATGGGGATATCGAACCGTAGTGGTACAAAGCGGGAAAATCTCAACTAAGGAATCAAGTATTCAACCGAATTAATTCAGTTCCAGAATTTCAACCCTCTGTGAACGGTACACTTAATCATGCATATCACGTGCATCATTATTTTATCATTATCATTATCTTGCTATTTCTATACATGAATCCTTGTTTGTTATTAATTGTTGATTATTAATTTGTTATTATTATTCTTGTATATGATTTCTTGTTTACTATTAATTGTAATGTGAACAATTAATTGCATAAATGATAATTTTACTTGATCCTTGTGTGGTAAGCATGAATATTTGTCTAGGTGTGCTTGAGTTTTATTCGTGTACGTGAGAGACGGGGATTCTCTCAGGGTTGTCAAGAGACGGGGCTCTCTTGTTACTTGCTCGAGAGGCGGGGTTCTCTCGTTAATTGTTTGAGGGTCGGGGCACTCTCGCTATTTTAATTACTTGTCAACTTGTTTTAGTGGAAGGTTAGATTTTCTTTCGAGTGTTAAATTCCAGAAAGTTGAGGGACGTGAATTCACACATGGGAGGACATAGTGGATCGAAGACCTCTTTTGAACTAATCCCTGACGGGGAGTAGCTAACCCGCGTGGGATGAACACGGAAGAGCCAATTAATTTTCAAGAATTCAGGACATGGAATCCGAGGACGGATTCTCTTAAGGGGGAGAGAGTTGTAACGCCCCGATTTTCAGACAGTCAGGTAAGCTCGACACGTGTGGGTTTCGAGCGGTAGGATTTTATTTTATTAATTTCGTTTAATTAATTTAAACGTGCTATATTAATTCTTATAAATTGTTTTCAACATGATTACGTGAAAATTATATGATATTCATTTCATTTTGAGAATCCTTGTATGAATGGAATTTAATTGCTACATGAATTAATTATCCAATTTGATTTAATTGCTAAATTGTCCTTAAAATGCTCATTCATTTTAATCGAGGGACCAAATTGCATGAAAGCTTTGTGGACCTAAGTGGTCATTTCCAAACCTTTGATACTCAATTGCATAAGTTAGAGAACTTGGAGGATTACTTGCTAATATTACATTTTTCCCTCTTGAAATGTCGGTATATGCATCTCTCCCTCAATCATCTTCATTTTCATGCCAATCATCCCATAATTGCTTCCTTGCTCCACCGAACCAAAATCTCCAAAAAGGGAAGGGAAGATTTCATCAAATTCATCAAGTTTTCCAAGAAAATTATGATTTTGGGAGCTCATTCATCATGCTAGCTTCATCTTCTTCCTCTTTTATTTTCTTTCAAGGTAAAGATGGAGATATATGTGATTCTTGATCATATTTGAGATAGCTAGGGTTTGGGATTTATATGCTAGATGGATGAATGGTAGATGGAAGCATGATTATGTGATCCTAGGTTGAGTTATGGCATGATTTATTTATGAAATTCTTGAATATTTGAGCTTGAATGATCAATAGGAGCTTGAGCATGAAACTTGGAAATCTTGGTGGTATTGCATGGTTTACTTGTTCAAGTGTTATATTATCATTTCTTGAACATGGATGCATCATACTTCCAGAAATTAATAGCTTTGTTGATCAAATTGGAATTCTTGTTGCTTTGTTGATCATTTCCGAGAGCTCCCCTGTTTTCTGCTCTGTTTTGAGCTTTCTGCTCAGCGGGAACGGCCCTTCCCGTCCCTTTTGATTTCCCGGAACGGCCGTTCCCATCCTTTGAATGTTTTGGCCAGCGAGGCTGGGAACGGCCCTTCCCATTTTGGCCTAAAGCCGGAACGGCCGTTCCCGTCTTCAGCACTGTTACAGAAGATCACACAGCCAATTCTGCATTTATGTCATTTGTTCTAAATGACCGTTTACCCCTCAAACGTACTCGGATTGACCTGAATTTCGAACTGTAGAAACTGCATTGAGTCTGAAGTATTCTCCAATTGGAATCACCTCAATATCATTTCTGGTTTGTGAGATATATCCATTTTAATTTGGTGTCGCCACTCTACCGAAAATATGCATTCACTCAACTTCAAGCTTACGCCATTTTCTCCTCACTTTGAATTAGAATACGAGCCATATATCATCGGAAAGGTGTATTTGTCTAGTTTTCTATCCAACAAACAAAACCCAATTCCAAATTCTATAACTCAAGATATTCCAGTTTTCCTACAGCTTGTATATTTCCGAAAACTGTTAACTTTTGCCAAACTTTGCCAAAACCTCTTTTCTCGCATTCCTTTCACTCTCTCGGCTCCCGTATGCGATTTATATGATTGGAATACTTGAATAATTGATGATTATATGGTTATTTGACATTTTATGGTCTTTGCTTACTTAAACTTAATTGTTAACTCCGTGCTTTATGTAAAACGAATTGGTATGCTTGCATGCCTTAAATACGTGATCTCCGTGAAATTATTTGTCTTCTTGTAAATTATTCCATTCCATTTATAAGTATCTATATGATCGGTACGTGTGAGTATACGTTTATCTCATACAAGAATATGTTCATGGTTACGCCGTGCGTCATATTTGGTACCATTGTCGAATATTGTCTCACGAATGCATGTATGTTCCCATTTCTTATTCAGTTACTCTCCAGGGAGGAGATTGTCGAGCATGAGCACGTTCACGCATTCAAGAGTCGTGTGTCGCCTGTCAGGTGAGGTTTAATTTCTAGTTATATAGAACCCGTATAACCTTTACGTGACTGTTTTAACCAAAAGGTATTTATAGTTATATTTTCATGAAATCATTTATCGTTTCAAGTCATATTATTGTTCATGAATCAAGCAAGTAAAGCATGTTAGTATTCACGAATCAAGCATGTCATGCTCATGATTGCAAGCAAGTGTGTTCTCTTGGCCAGGTCCTCCTTAGTGGGGGGCGCTGGATTGGTCCTCGTGCCAATGATTGTCCGTCCAATCACAAGATGAACAATACCCTACCGTGTACGTGTGTTCTCTTGGCCAGGTTCTCCTTAGTGAGGGCGCTGGACTGGTCCTGCCAGTGGTTGTCCGTCCAACCACAAGAAGAACAAAGCCCTATCGTGTACCCGTGTTTCCCCTGGCCAGGTCCTTCTGAGTGAAGGGCGCTGGACTGGTCTTGCCAGTGATTGTCCGTCCAATCACAGGAGGAATAAACCCTATCATGTTACAAGCACGCCATGTAGTGATTGCATGATTCCATTCCATGAATATGCTAGTTGAATACACTACATGATTGCATGATAATTGAATTGCGTGATCATCTAATGATTAACCAGCAAGCAAGCATGTTTATTAATTGCGTGAAAATGAACAAGTGATTAATATTGATAGTTGTATTCTCGGGCGAAGCCATGTTATTATTAACTGTATAATTATCTTTTATAAACCTTTACCCGAGAATATGACTTGCATGTTATTTGCGCTAATATATATGTAAACCCCTCACTCGGTCTTCACAGACTGACGCCTCCACCTTTCAGGTATTGCAGGTGCACGCTAGGCGGGAAGTGAGTCGAGTCCAGTCCTGGTAGTCGAGTCTTGCACGGTGCATTTTATTTAATTGTTGATTTATTGTTTAAGGGATTTAGGTTATTGTTATTGCTTATTTGGAGATGATAATGTATTGATAAATATAGTAAAGCATGTTTAGATTGATAAATGAAACATCGTGACTTGGTAAATGGAAATGCTTGATAAAGATTAGTTTATGCTTCCGCTTTATTTTATTGCACGTTTTAGTTTCCCGCCTAGCCTGTCGTGTATTGCATTGTCACCCGTTCGCTATAGGTTGGTTCATGTACGGATTGGCCGTTTCGTATGTGGATTGACTTATAGTGCGGGGGCGTGGCACCTCCACGTGTCCGGGGTGTTACATCTAAGGTGGTATCAGAGCCCGGTTGCAAAACCGAGGTTCTAGTGTCGTGTTGTGTCGAGTCTAGGTCGTACGGCATAGGAATTACTTGACAATCAGAGAGTCTTGCATTTTATTTGAAATTACTTGGCTACTTGGATTCTTTGAATTACCTGAAATACTTGACAGCTTGTACTTTCTATTAATTCATGCTATTAATTGCTAATTAATTGATTTTTGAATCGTTTGAAATTATTTGCTCGACGTGTTTTATTCCAAGCATTGGTAAATTAATTGTTGCATTATATATTAAATTCTCGCTGGTATTAATTATGTGACAATTACGTGACACGAACACGCTTCACCCACATGCATTTTTTTTGCAAAGCAAGTTGTGAGTGACAGGTTTTGGAAATGTATGAATCAAGGCTGGAGGATTTTGAAGATTAAAGTGACTGATCAACCGCTTGGGCTAAAGTTGCAATTTGGCCAACAAGGAATGGACGCTGGAATCGAGTCTAACCTTTCTACGGTGCCAGGTTCTTCAATGCATTCATAAACACGTGCACCTCATTTATTATCAAATTAACCTCTTATTTATAAATGCTGTTGTAGATGTGACTCGAGATTACTTACTTGATGCATTAAATATATGTTTAAATCAATTGAAGTATTTAAATTGCTTTACTTACAGGTATATTTTAAGTTAATATAAATGTTCAAACGTGTTGCATTTTAAATTGTTGGTAGATTGCTACGTGCATTGACATTTTAACCATCATGCATTATTTAGTGTTTGTTGGCAATAGGTTCTCCCTACACTCTGCACAAACCTTGCTTCTATTTCTACCAACTTGAATTTATGAAGAGAGTTTTGAATCATCGGGTATCCTGTTGTAACTGGGTCATCTTATTTTACTGGAAGTTTAATAATGTTTGGGCTGTGAGAATTAGTGATCTAGGATTTAGTAAGAGCAGGTATGATACAGACATTTTAGGAAAATTTTGGGAACAGGGAAATGTTGATAAGTTCAAGCAGATAAATGTTCAGTGGGTCCTTCAACCTTCAGAAATTAATCAGTACTTTGGAGATGCGTTTGGGATTAAGAAAGTAACTTTCTTGTTTCGGACTATGGTGCCGAACTTGTAAATGCCAATTCGCTGGAAAGCATTAGGTGAGTGTAGGATGTTGAAGAATTTTAACATCAAACCAAAGTGGTGATAGTCAGGGAGCTTCAAGTTGCGTATGTTGATAACAGAAAGAATTAGAAAAGGATCATCAATCAAAATCTTGATTAATAACAAGTAGAACGAGGAAAAGGTTACGGGAATTGAGTCAGCAGAGACGCTTGCAAGTGGGAAAAGATAAGAAAATTTCTATTTTCTTAAGGGGGAGAGCCGGTCTGAAAATAAGTTCAAGTCTGAAGTTAGATAACACTAGAGGAAGTTGGGAATTTTCAGAGAATCAATTCTTCCTGGAATCCTGTATCAGAATCATGTGAAGGAGGAAAGTAGGTACACTGTCTGCAATTCTCCGACAACCTCAGGATATCATTTGACTCAGTAAATAGGAGCAGGGATTCGATCTGGCAAATTTTGGATAGTAAATCTTGAATCTTAGTCCCTCTTGCTATTAGAGTGTCTACAATAAATGGAGTGGAAGAAAGTGGGAAGCAGAAGGAAAATGGATAACCAAGTTTAATTCCGACAAGAGTTTTCTTACGAAGTTGTCTACCTATACCCTAGAGATGCCTGTAAACGCATACTGTGCTTCTATCCGGGCGGTCACCGTCGCCCCATAAATATACCAGCTTACCAGGAACATTTCAAAGAAGACTGAAGATTGAACGATCCTCTCTTTCAAGATATTTCAGGGAATTGTGGGGTATGCATCAAATTTCAGGGATCAAAGGAAGACGTTTCACTAGGACCTGATTCCTTCGGGTTCTGCGTAAAATTCATGGAATAACAACCTGGATTCTCTTCTGTATTAAATATCCATTATACTATCTTCTAAGGGAATAGAAGTGCTACTTTCAAGTTTCAAACAAAAGAGTTAAGATCTTTGCTTCGGGAAGATGTTTTACTCTGATTACGAAGGTCGAGAAAATGGTAAAACCGGTTCCCTCTGTTTGTTGGACAAGAGTTTGCTTGAAACACAAAGTCAGTCTTTTAAGCTTGAATACACAATCCCTTCAGGACAAGAAATCTAGGGTATATTTCAATTCCAAAACCGGAAGGTGAATGTGAAAATCAGTGCGGGAAAGGGTTCAATCGGCAAATCTGGGATTAAAACGGGTCTGAAGATGTGGTGATTAATGATGATTTACGGATTATGTCAGAAAAGAGCACAAGGATAGAGATGGTTATCAGAAATGGGGATATCGAACCGTAGTGGTACAAAGCGGGAAAATCTCAACTAAGGAATCAAGTATTCAACCGAATTAATTCAGTTCCAGAATTTCAACCCTCTGTGAACGGTACACTTAATCATGCATATCACGTGCATCATTATTTTATCATTATCATTATCTTGCTATTTCTATACATGAATCCTTGTTTGTTATTAATTGTTGATTATTAATTTGTTATTATTATTCTTGTATATGATTTCTTGTTTACTATTAATTGTAATGTGAACAATTAATTGCATAAATGATAATTTTACTTGATCCTTGTGTGGTAAGCATGAATATTTGTCTAGGTGTGCTTGAGTTTTATTCGTGTACGTGAGAGACGGGGATTCTCTCAGGGTTGTCAAGAGACGGGGCTCTCTTGTTACTTGCTCGAGAGGCGGGGTTCTCTCGTTAATTGTTTGAGGGTCGGGGCACTCTCGCTATTTTAATTACTTGTCAACTTGTTTTAGTGGAAGGTTAGATTTTCTTTCGAGTGTTAAATTCCAGAAAGTTGAGGGACGTGAATTCACACATGGGAGGACATAGTGGATCGAAGACCTCTTTTGAACTAATCCCTGACGGGGAGTAGCTAACCCGCGTGGGATGAACACGGAAGAGCCAATTAATTTTCAAGAATTCAGGACATGGAATCCGAGGACGGATTCTCTTAAGGGGGAGAGAGTTGTAACGCCCCGATTTTCAGACAGTCAGGTAAGCTCGACACGTGTGGGTTTCGAGCGGTAGGATTTTATTTTATTAATTTCGTTTAATTAATTTAAACGTGCTATATTAATTCTTATAAATTGTTTTCAACATGATTACGTGAAAATTATATGATATTCATTTCATTTTGAGAATCCTTGTATGAATGGAATTTAATTGCTACATGAATTAATTATCCAATTTGATTTAATTGCTAAATTGTCCTTAAAATGCTCATTCATTTTAATCGAGGGACCAAATTGCATGAAAGCTTTGTGGACCTAAGTGGTCATTTCCAAACCTTTGATACTCAATTGCATAAGTTAGAGAACTTGGAGGATTACTTGCTAATATTACATTTTTCCCTCTTGAAATGTCGGTATATGCATCTCTCCCTCAATCATCTTCATTTTCATGCCAATCATCCCATAATTGCTTCCTTGCTCCACCGAACCAAAATCTCCAAAAAGGGAAGGGAAGATTTCATCAAATTCATCAAGTTTTCCAAGAAAATTATGATTTTGGGAGCTCATTCATCATGCTAGCTTCATCTTCTTCCTCTTTTATTTTCTTTCAAGGTAAAGATGGAGATATATGTGATTCTTGATCATATTTGAGATAGCTAGGGTTTGGGATTTATATGCTAGATGGATGAATGGTAGATGGAAGCATGATTATGTGATCCTAGGTTGAGTTATGGCATGATTTATTTATGAAATTCTTGAATATTTGAGCTTGAATGATCAATAGGAGCTTGAGCATGAAACTTGGAAATCTTGGTGGTATTGCATGGTTTACTTGTTCAAGTGTTATATTATCATTTCTTGAACATGGATGCATCATACTTCCAGAAATTAATAGCTTTGTTGATCAAATTGGAATTCTTGTTGCTTTGTTGATCATTTCCGAGAGCTCCCCTGTTTTCTGCTCTGTTTTGAGCTTTCTGCTCAGCGGGAACGGCCCTTCCCGTCCCCTTTGATTTCCCGGAACGGCCGTTCCCATCCTTTGAATGTTTTGGCCAGCGAGGCTGGGAACGGCCCTTCCCATTTTGGCCTAAAGCCGGAACGGCCGTTCCCGTCTTCAGCACTGTTACAGAAGATCACACAGCCAATTCTGCATTTATGTCATTTGTTCTAAATGACCGTTTACCCCTCAAACGTACTCGGATTGACCTGAATTTCGAACTGTAGAAACTGCATTGAGTCTGAAGTATTCTCCAATTGGAATCACCTCAATATCATTTCTGGTTTGTGAGATATATCCATTTTAATTTGGTGTCGCCACTCTACCGAAAATATGCATTCACTCAACTTCAAGCTTACGCCATTTTCTCCTCACTTTGAATTAGAATACGAGCCATATATCATCGGAAAGGTGTATTTGTCTAGTTTTCTATCCAACAAACAAAACCCAATTCCAAATTCTATAACTCAAGATATTCCAGTTTTCCTACAGCTTGTATATTTCCGAAAACTGTCAACTTTTGCCAAACTTTGCCAAAACCTCTTTTCTCGCATTCCTTTCACTCTCTCGGCTCCCGTATGCGATTTATATGATTGGAATACTTGAATAATTGATGATTATATGGTTATTTGACATTTTATGGTCTTTGCTTACTTAAACTTAATTGTTAACTCCGTGCTTTATGTAAAACGAATTGGTATGCTTGCATGCCTTAAATACGTGATCTCCGTGAAATTATTTGTCTTCTTGTAAATTATTCCATTCCATTTATAAGTATCTATATGATCGGTACGTGTGAGTATACGTTTATCTCATACAAGAATATGTTCATGGTTACGCCGTGCGTCATATTTGGTACCATTGTCGAATATTGTCTCACGAATGCATGTATGTTCCCATTTCTTATTCAGTTACTCTCCAGGGAGGAGATTGTCGAGCATGAGCACGTTTACGCATTCAAGAGTCGTGTGTCGCCTGTCAGGTGAGGTTTAATTTCTAGTTATATAGAACCCGTATAACCTTTACGTGACTGTTTTAACCAAAAGGTATTTATAGTTATATTTTCATGAAATCATTTATCGTTTCAAGTCATATTATTGTTCATGAATCAAGCAAGTAAAGCATGTTAGTATTCACGAATCAAGCATGTCATGCTCATGATTGCAAGCAAGTGTGTTCTCTTGGCCAGGTCCTCCTTAGTGGGGGGCGCTGGATTGGTCCTCGTGCCAATGATTGTCCGTCCAATCACAAGATGAACAATACCCTACCGTGTACGTGTGTTCTCTTGGCCAGGTTCTCCTTAGTGAGGGCGCTGGACTGGTCCTGCCAGTGGTTGTCCGTCCAACCACAAGAAGAACAAAGCCCTATCGTGTACCCGTGTTTCCCCTGGCCAGGTCCTTCTGAGTGAAGGGCGCTGGACTGGTCTTGCCAGTGATTGTCCGTCCAATCACAGGAGGAATAAACCCTATCATGTTACAAGCACGCCATGTAGTGATTGCATGATTCCATTCCATGAATATGCTAGTTGAATACACTACATGATTGCATGATAATTGAATTGCGTGATCATCTAATGATTAACCAGCAAGCAAGCATGTTTATTAATTGCGTGAAAATGAACAAGTGATTAATATTGATAGTTGTATTCTCGGGCGAAGCCATGTTATTATTAACTGTATAATTATCTTTTATAAACCTTTACCCGAGAATATGACTTGCATGTTATTTGCGCTAATATATATGTAAACCCCTCACTCGGTCTTCACAGACTGACGCCTCCACCTTTCAGGTATTGCAGGTGCACGCTAGGCGGGAAGTGAGTCGAGTCCAGTCCTGGTAGTCGAGTCTTGCGCGGTGCATTTTATTTAATTGTTGATTTATTGTTTAAGGGATTTAGGTTATTGTTATTGCTTATTTGGAGATGATAATGTATTGATAAATATAGTAAAGCATGTTTAGATTGATAAATGAAACATCGTGACTTGGTAAATGGAAATGCTTGATAAAGATTAGTTTATGCTTCCGCTTTATTTTATTGCACGTTTTAGTTTCCCGCCTAGCCTGTCGTGTATTGCATTGTCACCCGTTCGCTATAGGTTGGTTCATGTACGGATTGGCCGTTTCGTATGTGGATTGACTTATAGTGCGGGGGCGTGGCACCTCCACGTGTCCGGGGTGTTACATCTAAGGTGGTATCAGAGCCCGGTTGCAAAACCGAGGTTCTAGTGTCGTGTTGTGTCGAGTCTAGGTCGTACGGCATAGGAATTACTTGACAATCAGAGAGTCTTGCATTTTATTTGAAATTACTTGGCTACTTGGATTCTTTGAATTACCTGAAATACTTGACAGCTTGTACTTTCTATTAATTCATGCTATTAATTGCTAATTAATTGATTTTTGAATCGTTTGAAATTATTTGCTCGACGTGTTTTATTCCAAGCATTGGTAAATTAATTGTTGCATTATATATTAAATTCTCGCTGGTATTAATTATGTGACAATTACGTGACACGAACACGCTTCACCCACATGCATTTTTTTTGCAAAGCAAGTTGTGAGTGACAGGTTTTGGAAATGTATGAATCAAGGCTGGAGGATTTTGAAGATTAAAGTGACTGATCAACCGCTTGGGCTAAAGTTGCAATTTGGCCAACAAGGAATGGACGCTGGAATCGAGTCTAACCTTTCTACGGTGCCAGGTTCTTCAATGCATTCATAAACACGTGCACCTCATTTATTATCAAATTAACCTCTTATTTATAAATGCTGTTGTAGATGTGACTCGAGATTACTTACTTGATGCATTAAATATATGTTTAAATCAATTGAAGTATTTAAATTGCTTTACTTACAGGTATATTTTAAGTTAATATAAATGTTCAAACGTGTTGCATTTTAAATTGTTGGTAGATTGCTACGTGCATTGACATTTTAACCATCATGCATTATTTAGTGTTTGTTGGCAATAGGTTCTCCCTACACTTGCTTCTATTTCTACCAACTTGAATTTATGAAGAGAGTTTTGAATCATCGGGTATCCTGTTGTAACTGGGTCATCTTATTTTACTGGAAGTTTAATAATGTTTGGGCTGTGAGAATTAGTGATCTAGGATTTAGTAAGAGCAGGTATGATACAGACATTTTAGGAAAATTTTGGGAACAGGGAAATGTTGATAAGTTCAAGCAGATAAATGTTCAGTGGGTCCTTCAACCTTCAGAAATTAATCAGTACTTTGGAGATGCGTTTGGGATTAAGAAAGTAACTTTCTTGTTTCGGACTATGGTGCCGAACTTGTAAATGCCAATTCGCTGGAAAGCATTAGGTGAGTGTAGGATGTTGAAGAATTTTAACATCAAACCAAAGTGGTGATAGTCAGGGAGCTTCAAGTTGCGTATGTTGATAACAGAAAGAATTAGAAAAGGATCATCAATCAAAATCTTGATTAATAACAAGTAGAACGAGGAAAAGGTTACGGGAATTGAGTCAGCAGAGACGCTTGCAAGTGGGAAAAGATAAGAAAATTTCTATTTTCTTAAGGGGGAGAGCCGGTCTGAAAATAAGTTCAAGTCTGAAGTTAGATAACACTAGAGGAAGTTGGGAATTTTCAGAGAATCAATTCTTCCTGGAATCCTGTATCAGAATCATGTGAAGGAGGAAAGTAGGTACACTGTCTGCAATTCTCCGACAACCTCAGGATATCATTTGACTCAGTAAATAGGAGCAGGGATTCGATCTGGCAAATTTTGGATAGTAAATCTTGAATCTTAGTCCCTCTTGCTATTAGAGTGTCTACAATAAATGGAGTGGAAGAAAGTGGGAAGCAGAAGGAAAATGGATAACCAAGTTTAATTCCGACAAGAGTTTTCTTACGAAGTTGTCTACCTATACCCTAGAGATGCCTGTAAACGCATACTGTGCTTCTATCCGGGCGGTCACCGTCGCCCCATAAATATACCAGCTTACCAGGAACATTTCAAAGAAGACTGAAGATTGAACGATCCTCTCTTTCAAGATATTTCAGGGAATTGTGGGGTATGCATCAAATTTCAGGGATCAAAGGAAGACGTTTCACTAGGACCTGATTCCTTCGGGTTCTGCGTAAAATTCATGGAATAACAACCTGGATTCTCTTCTGTATTAAATATCCATTATACTATCTTCTAAGGGAATAGAAGTGCTACTTTCAAGTTTCAAACAAAAGAGTTAAGATCTTTGCTTCGGGAAGATGTTTTACTCTGATTACGAAGGTCGAGAAAATGGTAAAACCGGTTCCCTCTGTTTGTTGGACAAGAGTTTGCTTGAAACACAAAGTCAGTCTTTTAAGCTTGAATACACAATCCCTTCAGGACAAGAAATCTAGGGTATATTTCAATTCCAAAACCGGAAGGTGAATGTGAAAATCAGTGCGGGAAAGGGTTCAATCGGCAAATCTGGGATTAAAACGGGTCTGAAGATGTGGTGATTAATGATGATTTACGGATTATGTCAGAAAAGAGCACAAGGATAGAGATGGTTATCAGAAATGGGGATATCGAACCGTAGTGGTACAAAGCGGGAAAATCTCAACTAAGGAATCAAGTATTCAACCGAATTAATTCAGTTCCAGAATTTCAACCCTCTGTGAACGGTACACTTAATCATGCATATCACGTGCATCATTATTTTATCATTATCATTATCTTGCTATTTCTATACATGAATCCTTGTTTGTTATTAATTGTTGATTATTAATTTGTTATTATTATTCTTGTATATGATTTCTTGTTTACTATTAATTGTAATGTGAACAATTAATTGCATAAATGATAATTTTACTTGATCCTTGTGTGGTAAGCATGAATATTTGTCTAGGTGTGCTTGAGTTTTATTCGTGTACGTGAGAGACGGGGATTCTCTCAGGGTTGTCAAGAGACGGGGCTCTCTTGTTACTTGCTCGAGAGGCGGGGTTCTCTCGTTAATTGTTTGAGGGTCGGGGCACTCTCGCTATTTTAATTACTTGTCAACTTGTTTTAGTGGAAGGTTAGATTTTCTTTCGAGTGTTAAATTCCAGAAAGTTGAGGGACGTGAATTCACACATGGGAGGACATAGTGGATCGAAGACCTCTTTTGAACTAATCCCTGACGGGGAGTAGCTAACCCTCGTGGGATGAACACGGAAGAGCCAATTAATTTTCAAGAATTCAGGACATGGAATCCGAGGACGGATTCTCTTAAGGGGGAGAGAGTTGTAACGCCCCGATTTTCAGACAGTCAGGTAAGCTCGACACGTGTGGGTTTCGAGCGGTAGGATTTTATTTTATTAATTTCGTTTAATTAATTTAAACGTGCTATATTAATTCTTATAAATTGTTTTCAACATGATTACTTGAAAATTATATGATATTCATTTCATTTTGAGAATCCTTGTATGAATGGAATTTAATTGCTACATGAATTAATTATCCAATTTGATTTAATTGCTAAATTGTCCTTAAAATGCTCATTCATTTTAATCGAGGGACCAAATTGCATGAAAGCTTTGTGGACCTAAGTGGTCATTTCCAAACCTTTGATACTCAATTGCATAAGTTAGAGAACTTGGAGGATTACTTGCTAATATTACATTTTTCCCTCTTGAAATGTCGGTATATGCATCTCTCCCTCAATCATCTTCATTTTCATGCCAATCATCCCATAATTGCTTCCTTGCTCCACCGAACCAAAATCTCCAAAAAGGGAAGGGAAGATTTCATCAAATTCATCAAGTTTTCCAAGAAAATTATGATTTTGGGAGCTCATTCATCATGCTAGCTTCATCTTCTTCCTCTTTTATTTTCTTTCAAGGTAAAGATGGAGATATATGTGATTCTTGATCATATTTGAGATAGCTAGGGTTTGAGATTTATATGCTAGATGGATGAATGGTAGATGGAAGCATGATTATGTGATCCTAGGTTGAGTTATGGCATGATTTATTTATGAAATTCTTGAATATTTGAGCTTGAATGATCAATAGGAGCTTGAGCATGAAACTTGGAAATCTTGGTGGTATTGCATGGTTTACTTGTTCAAGTGTTATATTATCATTTCTTGAACATGGATGCATCATACTTCCAGAAATTAATAGCTTTGTTGATCAAATTGGAATTCTTGTTGCTTTGTTGATCATTTCCGAGAGCTCCCCTGTTTTCTGCTCTGTTTTGAGCTTTCTGCTCAGCGGGAACGGCCCTTCCCGTCCCCTTTGATTTCCCGGAACGGCCGTTCCCATCCTTTGAATGTTTTGGCCAGCGAGGCTGGGAACGGCCCTTCCCATTTTGGCCTAAAGCCGGAACGGCCGTTCCCGTCTTCAGCACTGTTACAGAAGATCACACAGCCAATTCTGCATTTATGTCATTTGTTCTAAATGACCGTTTACCCCTCAAACGTACTCGGATTGACCTGAATTTCGAACTGTAGAAACTGCATTGAGTCTGAAGTATTCTCCAATTGGAATCACCTCAATATCATTTCTGGTTTGTGAGATATATCCATTTTAATTTGGTGTCGCCACTCTACCGAAAATATGCATTCACTCAACTTCAAGCTTACGCCATTTTCTCCTCACTTTGAATTAGAATACGAGCCATATATCATCGGAAAGGTGTATTTGTCTAGTTTTCTATCCAACAAACAAAACCCAATTCCAAATTCTATAACTCAAGATATTCCAGTTTTCCTACAGCTTGTATATTTCCGAAAACTGTCAACTTTTGCCAAACTTTGCCAAAACCTCTTTTCTCGCATTCCTTTCACTCTCTCGGCTCCCGTATGCGATTTATATGATTGGAATACTTGAATAATTGATGATTATATGGTTATTTGACATTTTATGGTCTTTGCTTACTTAAACTTAATTGTTAACTCCGTGCTTTATGTAAAACGAATTGGTATGCTTGCATGCCTTAAATACGTGATCTCCGTGAAATTATTTGTCTTCTTGTAAATTATTCCATTCCATTTATAAGTATCTATATGATCGGTACGTGTGAGTATACGTTTATCTCATACAAGAATATGTTCATGGTTACGCCGTGCGTCATATTTGGTACCATTGTCGAATATTGTCTCACGAATGCGTGTATGTTCCCATTTCTTATTCAGTTACTCTCCAGGGAGGAGATTGTCGAGCATGAGCACGTTCACGCATTCAAGAGTCGTGTGTCGCCTGTCAGGTGAGGTTTAATTTCTAGTTATATAGAACCCGTATAACCTTTACGTGACTGTTTTAACCAAAAGGTATTTATAGTTATATTTTCATGAAATCATTTATCGTTTCAAGTCATATTATTGTTCATGAATCAAGCAAGTAAAGCATGTTAGTATTCACGAATCAAGCATGTCATGCTCATGATTGCAAGCAAGTGTGTTCTCTTGGCCAGGTCCTCCTTAGTGGGGGGCGCTGGATTGGTCCTCGTGCCAATGATTGTCCGTCCAATCACAAGATGAACAATACCCTACCGTGTACGTGTGTTCTCTTGGCCAGGTTCTCCTTAGTGAGGGCGCTGGACTGGTCCTGCCAGTGGTTGTCCGTCCAACCACAAGAAGAACAAAGCCCTATCGTGTACCCGTGTTTCCCCTGGCCAGGTCCTTCTGAGTGAAGGGCGCTGGACTGGTCTTGCCAGTGATTGTCCGTCCAATCACAGGAGGAATAAACCCTATCATGTTACAAGCACGCCATGTAGTGATTGCATGATTCCATTCCATGAATATGCTAGTTGAATACACTACATGATTGCATGATAATTGAATTGCGTGATCATCTAATGATTAACCAGCAAGCAAGCATGTTTATTAATTGCGTGAAAATGAACAAGTGATTAATATTGATAGTTGTATTCTCGGGCGAAGCCATGTTATTATTAACTGTATAATTATCTTTTATAAACCTTTACCCGAGAATATGACTTGCATGTTATTTGCGCTAATATATATGTAAACCCCTCACTCGGTCTTCACAGACTGACGCCTCCACCTTTCAGGTATTGCAGGTGCACGCTAGGCGGGAAGTGAGTCGAGTCCAGTCCTGGTAGTCGAGTCTTGCACGGTGCATTTTATTTAATTGTTGATTTATTGTTTAAGGGATTTAGGTTATTGTTATTGCTTATTTGGAGATGATAATGTATTGATAAATATAGTAAAGCATGTTTAGATTGATAAATGAAACATCGTGACTTGGTAAATGGAAATGCTTGATAAAGATTAGTTTATGCTTCCGCTTTATTTTATTGCACGTTTTAGTTTCCCGCCTAGCCTGTCGTGTATTGCATTGTCACCCGTTCGCTATAGGTTGGTTCATGTACGGATTGGCCGTTTCGTATGTGGATTGACTTATAGTGCGGGGGCGTGGCACCTCCACGTGTCCGGGGTGTTACAGAGGTTGATCTTTAGGCATCCGTTTCACTTCCTTTTGTCACCACTACACGTCCGGAAGGTGAGGTTTTGTTCTTTTAGATATTATGACCTAAAACCCTAATTGCTTTGAATCCCGCATGCGAGTTATGTATATTATACGTTAAATACGTGTATGATATGTACTTTGAGGACTTGTTCCATTTGTTATAAGACTTTGAAAATGATTGGTATGGGTATATAAAATATTTTGCCTTCGATTTGAAAACCTTTGATTCGTGTGAGTGTGTACGCGAGAATTTGGCTTTGAAAGATAAGCTTTGTTGGAAAATATGATTTTGAACTATGTTTAGGGCCCGGAGAGTGGTATGGTATCTCGGGCCGGCCGAGGGGTCGCCGGGCTCTTCCATCAACATTCTCTTTTGAGAGTCTCGCCTAACCTTAGGAGGTTGAGGAAGGGCGTTTCTCTTGAGCCGGCGGAAGTAATCGTCGAAGGTTCAAGGAAGTAATTAAACCTTGATTCGTGAGACTTTGATCGATAGTTAGGGCCGTCAACCCTTCTATCACCCGGAGAAGATGGTTTATGATTTTGCTATGAATTTGTATTTGTTTATGGAAGTTGAAGGATTAACTCGTACTCACCGAGTTGTGTGAAATTGTATGATCTATGAAACGGGAATGGATTCTTAAATACTTAAAATTGGTTGTTTTGGCCTTTGGCCTTTAACCCCCTTTTCCTATATATTTATTATCACGGGAAATGATTTAGCATGCAAAAACCATCCCCGGTTCATGGATCTTTTTATGACTTTCGTTAAGTGCTTTGCTCTATACGTATTATTGGGTGCGTGTGTAGCCCCCTCACTAGTCATTAGGACTAACCCTCTTTGTTGTTTCTTGTTTTTTCCCTTCTTTGAGTTGCAGGTTTCGTTGGAGTTGAGCTAGGCGGCAAGTTTGTCTTTTGGGTCTTACTTGTGTCTTAGCTCGGGTCTACATTTGCATTGTAGTGGTTTACTTCCTAGTATTTTTGAATTACAGAGTTATGTATTATGAATTTGGAGATGAATACTTTGATACTTGGATTATTTTTGGCCCGGGTTGGGCATTGTGTAATTGTGGCTGATCTTGTGAACTCCTAACTTTGTGATATGTATGTTTGTGATCTTGGGCTTTGATTAGGTGTTGTTTATCGCTTCCGCTATTCTTCTTTGCACTCTGATTGAGGGTTTAGGCCGCCTAGCTAGAGAGTGAGTTTATTTGTCTCCCGTTCGCTATTGTTTGATGCGTGTACGGATTCTCTATTTCGTTACACGTGTCGGACTCTAGTGCGGGGGATGTGGCGCCTCTCGCATGGGGGTGTTACACGTGATCACACGAGCAAGCCTCGAACTAGTCAAGTTAACACTCCCACTATTTTTAGGACTCATCGGCTTGGGGTGATTTCTAATCATGACTTATGTGATATAGGACTCATCTCATGAACCATTTCGCCTAAATGGTTGAGTCCTATAAGTCATATTGATTAGAGGAGTTCTAATACATGCACATCTAAAGTAAACATACAATCATACAAGAGCATATAAAGAAGTGTTGCCTCAATTCGTATTATTCAAAGATTGTCTATGATTTACAAAAGGAAAGTACTAAAGCGGACTATTACATCAGCTTTCAGGGTACTATTCCTAACAATCAACACCTTCATAAATAAATCACTTAGCAAGAAACTGGCACTTAAACAAGTATAATATTATAATAACACCTAAGAGATGCAATTAAACTCAAGAAGGTCACGTATTCATGCCAATCAAACGAATTCATTTCATATATATCATAGAGTCAAACAATCAATTTAAGCAATAAGGACCAAGGAGTGTCAAATAGGAGCATAATTATCAATTAAGCAAACATACAATTCATATAAGTCACATACGGAAGTCAAAGGGGTGAAAAGAATACAAGAAGAAGGGTTTTGGCGAAGTTTAGCAAAAGCTGACAATTTTTGGAAATGCGTAGGCTGTGGAAAAATAGGAATATCTCGAGTTGTAGAAGTTGGAATTAGGTTTTGTTTATTGGATATGAAACTAGACAAGTAGACTTTAAAATGGTATATGGTTTGAATCATGATTCAAAGCGAGGAGGCAATGGCGTAGCTCGAATTTAGATGAAAGCAGATTTTCGGTGAAGTGGCGACACCAAATTAAAATGGTTATAAAACACAAAACAGAAGAGATATTGATGTTATTCTAATTGGAGAATGTCCTAGACTTCAAAAGGTTTCTGTGGTTAAAAATTCAGGTCAATCGGAGCACGTTTAAGGGGGTAAACAGCCATTTGAAAATTGAACTGAAAGCAGAAACTGGCGTTTGAAAAAATAACTGGGGGACCAAACGAGCGTTTCGAAGCAATCTGGGCAAAAAAATAGGGGAAAAACAGGGCATACACTCAGGATTGGCTCCCAAGCCATTCCCACACCATACCACATCAAGTAAAACAACACAAAAACAACTTACATCAAGTATATGATTCATATATGTCATTTAGGTCATCAAAGAACCAATATATCATGCATTAATCCAACAAAAATTCAATATAAAACCCTTATTTGTACATATGATCAACCAAGCTCCAAGTTCACATAACTCATGATATAAATGCATAAAACCAATTCAAGATCATCATGTTGCTACAATTTAACTCATGGAATGCAAAAGAATCACAAACCCTAAACAAACGCATAAATCATCAAAGATATAAATAAGTTCTTAGCTTGGAAGAAAGAAAAGATGAAGGGGAAGGAAGAATGAAGATATAAAGCTTGGATTCTTGAAGAAAATGGAAGAAAAACTTGGCCTTCACCTTCTTGCTTGGACCGAGATTGAAGAGGAGGAAGAGAGAGGGAGTTCTTGCTTGTATCTTGGAATGAAGAATGAAGAGCAAAGTGTATTTATATGTGTATATGTGTATATCGTTCAAGAAAGGGAAGGGAAAGGAAGAAATTGCAACTTGGTCCTTATGAAAATTAAATGAATGCAATCAAGTATCCAAGATATGAATGTGGCAATTTAGTCATTGTCAAAATATCAATTAAATCCAAGAATTTTATAAAGTTGCAATTGAGATCAATTAAGCATGAAATTCTCAAATTAGAAATAATTAGACACATAAATCATGCTCGCGAAAAAAAAAAAAAAAAATACACAGCCCACGTAAATGAATTCACGAAATTAGAAACTTAAATCATGTAATTCGCTAGTAATCAAATCAAAGGGATCAATAACGCAATTCAATAACGTAAAGGAATTAAATAAATCTTAAATCTCAAAACTCACACGAGTGGCGCGTATACCTGTACGGTCGAGAAATCGAGGTGTCACAACCTCTTCCCCTTAAGAAGGTCCTATCCTCAGGTCCACTGTCTCGAGTCCTAGCTTCTAACAAAACCTCCCATGTTCATCCCACGCGGGTTAGCAACTCCTCGTCAGGAATTAGTTCGGAAAAGGTCTTCCAGTAATAAGCGGTCTTCAATTGCTGTTAAGTCACGACCCTTAACTCACCGAAAGCTAAACACTCGAGATTCTAAGCTGTCGCGATCGAGAGGCAAGCTAAACATGTAACAAGCAGCGATGAGAGAACCCCGTCTCTCGGACAACAATGAGAGAACCCCGTCTCTCAACAACAATGAGAGAGTCCCGTCTCTCAAACAAACAATGAGAGAATCCCATGTCTCAAGTACAAAGAAGGAAAACCTCCAAAACTCCCAAAACAAAAATTAAATAAACAATCACATAACAACCACACAAGGAATAGGTAGAAAACATCAAATACATCGAGTATCATTCATAGAAAAGCCGTTAATACAATAAGCGATCAAAGCACTTAGCATCATGAAATTATTTGAATTAAAGTTGTGTGTATGTATATGCCGTGGATGTTTGATGTACAGTTCGCCGTTGTTTGGAATCTTCCATGATAGTGATCCGATTCAACACTTGATTTGCTGTTGGGGATTCTTCTACCCATAGAGTCGGACATTGAAATCCCCGATGTCCAATACTTAAATGACCACTCAATCCTGCTTCCACAATCAATTCTCTTATCTTAACTAAATACTACGGTTAGAAGTTCTAAATCTAGAGTGTGCACTTGATATTAATCTAATCCACTCGTTCTTCCCACGAATTATACTCAGCCTTTTCGAATGCTCAAGCTAATCTTTAGTAGCTTGAATTCTAATCTCGAATCCTAAAAGTGTTCTCGGTTTATCATGGAAAACAACCGATAAGCCGGTAACCTGTTCATGAGGTTTATTGTCTCCTAGATATTCCACTTCTGTGTGAGTTGAATTGACTCTCATTTTGTCCATCATGGAATATGATGATTTGATCGGCTTCTCTTATCCAATACCTTCCTTACTAATTTCCTTGAAGTTCTCTCACGGCCCCGTCATCTTCAAGATAGGAGACAGGTTATATAGAACTCAATCCGTTCAACCTTGGGAGATTTGAGTTCATGTGTGTTTGATAAAAAAGAGACCAACGGTGTTGATTCTGCAACCCAAGTTGTCATCGATCCTCGTGTACCCTATCTTGTTATTTTAATTCCCAAACACTTCTTAAATCCATATCTTCACCTCCCGAGTTTCTTGTCTCTTCTGATATTATTCTAGGAGTTTTTCACTTCGATCTTGAAATTCATCGAGTGCCAAAACCTACTAATTCATCTCTTGCCTCTTTCGTAGAATCCCGTTACTTGCTGATTCTTGCATTTTTATTGTTCCTATTAGAAGTAACCCATTCGAGCACAACCATAAATTTTTAAATCATCTCCCGGTCGGCTCTCCCCTTTAAGAATTTCCATCCTAACTCCTTGAACTTTTTCTACTACCTCTTGGATCAAAGATTCTCGATTTCTTCAACTTAGCTTCCTTGGTATAAACAGTTCTAGGCACGCCACGTGTCCGGTGATCTCACTCCCCTTCACTTTGAAGTGATTAGTAGGGGTAGCCACACCTACTTCTTTCGTTCCATCCTCCGGTTCTATTTTCCCGATCTTCGAAATTCTTGCTTTCCCATTTTAACCAACTGGTGCAACCCAAAATTTCTTCTTTTCTTAATTCAAGCAAGGCCCGGTCGGAGTAACACTTGGTGTACGAAGGGAAGAAAATTCCCTATCATTTAAACACTAAACAATACATGTCAGGTTAAGATGCCAATGCACGTAGTACACTTTCAAGCATATAAATATGCAACATATTTGAGCATTTATCAAGTAGAGATGCAGGCACATATAGGTAAAAGAGATTAAATGATTTAATATGATGCAAGTGTCATGGATGCATTAAACCTGCTACCGTAGTGGTAAGCTTTAGCTCGGCACCTTTCCTTCATTTCCTCAACTACGGGCTTATGTCAAATTTGTTAACTATTTCTCGCTTACCTACAGTCTTCTAGATCTCCAAATGCATCGACTTGTATATTTCCATCGCTCGAGATTGCAATTTCTTGAACCCAAATTCTTCTATGCCTATTGAATCGACATCTTGGCTTCTTTCCAAGTATCGGTCTCCAATTATCATTGGAACATTCATCATAGTTATCACTTTGGTCAAAGTTTCCTCGATTTATTCTTGTGAGTTCAAATTGTTTGAAAGACTTGTCTTCCAATTGTCTACACTTAAGCACCTGACTTTCCTCTGAAAGTTCCTTGCCTTTCTTTATCGTTTTCATTTGTTGCTTCATATCTCTGTCGTGAATTTGTAATCATCACGTTGATTGACTTTCCTTAACTCTCCCAAATCTGACTTCCATCTCACTACAAAAGTATCTCAATTCTCTCTTCTTTTCCTTCTTCCCGAACTTGACTTCTAGGAATTCGACTTATTCGGAGACTCTTCCTTGATGATTTGTAGTGCTCACCACTCATGAGCCCTATTGTATTTCGAACTTTCTTTGGTGATCCTCATCATTTATCATTCCACGAGCCCATTTTACCTTAACTTCCCTTAAAGGTCTTCGCCTCTCCTTAGTTTGAAATTTGAACTAAACACCTTCGAGGTTTCCTTTGCTCCTTTCTTGAATTAGATGATCCTGCTGAATTCTTATACATAATCTTTGTGGAGTAGGCATGCATGTTGATTTGTGAATTGCAAAACATCACACGCCCACCACCATCTCGTCGAGTATCCACCGACTACAATAAAACCCATAAATTGTTGCCATATATCGAGCTTTCTATTCCGGATCTTAAACTTCAAACCCTAGTCCTATATGGGAAAGGCTATGACTCTCGAATTCTCGCATAAAATCCCCGGTGTATTCCTTACATAGTTCATGCCTGAAAAAGAGCTTATGATAGGTCGTGGATGTCATAGAGATTGGTCGTGGTTTGATATTATCTTGATAATCTGCGAAGCAAAACTCAATCTTGGATATATGTGCATGCAGTTAGTGCATGATCATGCCATGTAATTAGCACCGAAGACTCGGATTCAATGCGAAATGCAACACATAATTCAACAAAGTACAAAAGAAGCACATTTGAAGGTTCAAGAGCAATGCAATACGCACGTTGACAAGTAATTCCTAAGCCGTACGACCTAGACACGACACGACACGACACGACACGACAATAGAACTCTGGTTTTGTAACCTGGAGCTCTGATACCACTTTAGGATGTAACGCCCGAGCGTGGGTCCCCACATCCCCCGCACTAAGACCAAACTCATACACCAATATAGTCAGCATACAAGTCCAATCCTTGCGAACGGAGACACGACACGGACCCTGGCCAGGCGGGACTAACCCTGTACCAACAAATTCAAAACTTAACAAGAGTAAACAAGCAAATACCAAGAGTTGCGGAAGCATAAATATCACATCCATCACATCACATTTACAATAAACCACGAAGTGCAAGTTTACGGCCTAACCGACCTCCAAGATACAGAACTGCTGGGAGGCGGGCCCAGAACAGTAGCGGTCTATGACCACATTTTAAAATTTTTATTATAATACAAGTATTAAAATATTTCTAAAACATTTTAATACAAAGGGGAAGACTAGCCGGATCTACTCAAGTATATACATGCAATTGATAATAAATTTTAAATCACTTAAGAAGATAAACATCTAACATGTAGTTAAAACTTAAGAGCACATAATTTATCATGCTTAAAATAAAACAACTGAAAAATATTACCGTACTGCAAACATGGCTATCTAACGACATTTTTCCAGCTCCCCGAATTCACCTCCTGAGAACCTGATACCCCGATCTCCTCGTGAAACCGGCAGAGCTTCCCTGCAATAACCCCAGAGAAACCCTCGGAGTGTGGGCTCCGAAAGTATTTCTCTAAATACATAGAGAAAATAAACTTTAAACTAGAAAACCCTTTTTAGGGTTTAATCTCCCGAAATTAGGCGTTTTATACAAATACCTAATTAAAATTAATTCCAAAATAAATCGGAATTAACTAGGAGAAAAAGGGATATGGTTTCAAAGCCGAGAGCTCAGCCAAAACCTCTCCCAAAGTTGTGAATGAAAAAATGAAGGCCAAGACCCCTATTTATAGGGGAAAAACCGAGGGTAAAATAGTAATTTCACACCCCACTTGCGTGTGCAACTTGGACACGAAAACCAAGGTCACTACATTGAAGGTCTCTCCACCACGAGTCCAACGCCGCCGGCCGCTTCCCATTCTGACGCCGCACGTGTAACGCCCCAGGTTTTCAGTTGAATAGCATGACACATGTGTTTACCAAATTGAGCGAAATAATTGTTTATACGTGTTTTATATATTTAAATCCTAATGTTATTAGTACTATATATTTAGTGCATTTTAATTTAAATGATATTAACTACATGCATTTTAAATTAAATTGCATTAATCTATGCATTTGACTGTTAATTAAATAAATGTGTACACTTTGTTTTAAATTGACACCTAAACCGTGCCTTTCACTATTTAATTATTATGAATTTCAAATAATGATATTATATCGTGCAAATTATTATTATTATTTAAAAGTGAATTTTATGTTGTTATAACTTATGAAATGTTAGGGATTTTAGATGCATGAGTGATATAAACGTGTTTCGTTTCTATATGATTTGATACCAAAATTTCGTGAAAATCTAACATGTTGTAGTTATATGTGTCATGAAAATGAATATATGCTCGTTTCATGTTTTCGGATTCATTTGCATTAGTTTCGAATTTATTTTGATTTCGGAATCCAAAACAGGGGCTAACGAGCAATTAGCGTACCTTTGGTTCCGTATGTGATATCTTGAGCTAGGAAACTCGGATTCGAGTTTCGTCAACTTCGCTGAACTCGCAACGAAAATTCGAGTTTAATGAACTTAGCCTTATATTTTCCCGAATTCAGTTGAACCACCGAAACTCAACCGAAAAACGAAACGAGAACAAAACTGCCACCTTTTACTAAATAAATCATAACTTATTCAATTGTTGACCAAATTAACTATGGTTGGAGGCTATGGAACCCTAGTTAAGCCCTCTATCCTCCCATAACCCTCCCTCACCGAACCACATCAGGAAAAAGCCAAAATCAGCAAAATATCCCCTGCTCCAGTTCCAGTCCCGTAGCCATGCCATCCCTTGGAGATTCAAGCTCAAATCTCTTCCATCTTCCATCCAATTCACAAGGTGAGCTAAGGATGATAATATACATTCATTAGGTGTCATTTTAAGCTATGCACCCCTAAATTTGAGCTTGTATGCTTTGAGATATGAAGAGATACATGAATAGTTAGGTTTGGCACCATGTTCTTGATTCCATTCATTCCTTGATGATTTAGATTGATTCCAAGCATGAGAATGATTGTTTTGATCTCTTCTTTACTTTTATGGTGATGTATTAGATGATGGTTGAGTCATTCATGAACCACCATTAATGGATATTCAAGCTTTAGCATGAAATGATCTTCACACTCTCCACTTCATGTTTCAATGGTTTGGGAGCATGTTGGTGTGTTACTTTGGAGTTGTTTCATTACATTTTTGGGTTCAATTGTTGGCTGATCATGTTAAGGAAGTTGTGGCATGGCTTACCCCTGTTTTTCATGCATTTTGGTTGCTGGTTATGGCTGGTCGCGGCCGCGATCGCGATTGGTACAAAACCAGTCGCGGCCGCGACATGCATATATTTGTTGCGTTGTTTTCACTCAGGCCGCGCCCGCGACCTGAATCCTTTGCATTTCAGGTCGCCCCCGCGACCACTGTACACATTTGCTCACGTTAAATGCATAAAAGCCTGAAAATTCAGTCATTTTATTAGGTAGCGGCCGCTACCATTTTTGTGAAGAAATGGGTCGCGGCCGCGACCATGCCCAATTCTGCATGAATTTTTGAGATTTTGAACGTGAATTGCATGGGTTTAATTGATTGTTTTTGGTTCGATCACTTCATTAACATGTCATATAATATGTTATATTATGTGTTATGTAATTTCATGAGTTTTCGTCACCTATCTTCCGAGATATGTTTCAATGTGTCATTGTTGTTCTAAATATGGACATGCATAAATCCTTACTTGCAATGTGTGCCCTAATTGTTAATGTATCTCTTCTTTTATGGCTTGTATGATAGGTATACTTGTTATATGACGTGTTATGCTTGTTCATTGGTATTCTTGGATTGATTTAGCTTGAGATATGAAGAACATGATCTTGAACGAAGTTAAGTGATATATATGTGTTTCGATGCTTCATGTTTGAACCCTAAGTGATATCTTACTTCTTTTTGATAGCTTGCTTGAATTGTATATATGTTACACTGCGTGTTATGTTCAATATTCCAAAGTCGTGGATCAAATTGATTTAAATGTGAAGGTTAGGAACTTGAACGACTTTAAATGATTCTTGAAATGAATGAAATGAACGTTTATATGTCTTTAAGACATTAATGGTATACAAGAATGTTTCTATGACAGGATATCTTATCTTATACCTTCATATCATATTCATTGCATTGCCGTGCGTCATATATGGTTCATTGGGGTCTTGAGTCTCACGAACGAGTTACATTGTCTTTTGCACAGTTTTCTCCAGGGCGGAGATGCCGGGTTCATAGGACACTTTCAAGTCTTCTTGTCTTCTTGGTTTTGTTCGGTAAGATGCGTACAGGTGGGTTTCTCTTCTACTTAGATAAAACGACCCGATATATCTCCCTATGTGAAAAGCTTTAAGCCAAAGTAATACGATATATATATTGAGTCTTTTTTTGAGTAAATGATTGCAAACGTAAAGCTCTTATTTCTTGAACCTACCAAATGTTTTGGCGAGAAATGAATGAATGAATGTACAGAATGGGGCCCAGGGGCTTGGTGTGAGTGGGGACCCGAGGAGGCAAGGGCTGACGGTAAACCCTCACACCAATCCCACTATTGAACAACGGAGATTGGCGGGGAAAGGGAGCTGAGTGCCATCTGGGGAGTCATGTAACCCCTTTTGGTCAATGAATGGATGGTTCGGGCCGATCACCCGGCCATCAACCGGAGGAAGAAGGTGTATATGACCGATTGAATCGAATCGATTGATTGTGCACAAAGAATGATATGCATGAAAGCCTTAATGAATGAATGATTATTGAATTACACATGGTGTTGGTTGGAGTTGATGCACGCCCACTCGCCGGGCCACAAAAGACCTAAAGAATGAAAATGAACGTTATAATCCCTTTTGATGACTTCTTTATTTTACCCACTTGGGAAATGCTCTAAAACCTCATTTGGGATTATAACTTGCATGTGAATGTTAAATATTGTTGTATACGCTATTTATGCCTGATCTTATACCCACCAGTCTCGTATAGACTGAACCCGGTTTGTTTTCAGTTTCTTTGCAGGTTGGAGTGCTAGGCGGGGAGTCTAGTTCGTCAGGTCTATTGGTTAAGTCTGAGTCACTTCATCTGCATCTTGTAATTTGATTGAATTTGCAAGAATGGATAAATGTATAACTATGATTGTGACTATAGAATTATGTTATGAACGAATTTTCGAGAACAGGTTATTGTGCTAGTTGAACTGTTAGGTGGCTTGAAGTATTACGAGGTTATATGTTATGCTTCTGCTTTGGCAATTGTCCTTGTTCTTTTGATTAGATTGCGAAGGTTTAGTTCCCGCCTAGCCTAAGGAGTGAGTGATTCCCCGTTCGCCGTGATCTAGCTCGGGTATGGATTGTCCATTTCATATTCGAGTCGGGTCTCGGTGCGGGGGATGTAGCACCTTTCCGGTCGGGGTGCTACAGCACGTGCCCACACGCACGGCCTGAAGGCGGCGTGTGTGCGCCACAGGCGGCTAGGTGCAGCCCTAAAAACCGGTCCAACTGAACCGTTAGACACGTGGCAGATCCTGGTTCTGCCACGTGTCCAGGTCAGACAGACCCTATCCGTTGACCCAACCCGTGACCCGTTTGACCGACCCGGTCCGATCAAATCTGGACCGTTGCTTCACGGCTACGTGGCGCAATTTGGGCCGTCCACGTGTAGCACACGTGGCGTGCCACACGGCTGCCCAGTCATCGCCACCTGGGCCCACCTTGCTGATGTGGCATGCCACGTCATCACCGTTTTTTTTTTTCCGATGAAAATTTTATTTTCTCCAAAATAAAATTCCGGGCATTTCCAACTCTTTGGAACTTTAATTTATTTTCTTAAAATAAATTCCTTGGCTATTTTCAAACACTTTGAAAAATTCATTTCTCTTTCTCCTTTTAATATTTTCTCTTTGGGTTTTCAATTTGGGGCTTGCAGGGGGACCTGCAGGACTAATTAATTTTAGCTCCAAACGGATTAATATATTATCATCTCATGATAGTAATTAATTACCGTTTAACAATATTTAATTCCACTAAATAAATATTGTTGCACTCTAAAATTAATTAAATTATTCACGAATTTCTCGATCTAGAATAATTTCGCATTTTACTCCTCCGTGTTGATATCCATGAAAAATAAATTGCAACTACTATCATTTATTTTTCATCTCTAATTTGAAATTTATTGATTTGCCTTAAGTTCAAATTCTCTGTATGTGAAACACATTCAACATACAACTTCGGTGACGCATCACGCGAAGTGCTTTGGCCATAGTCTTAATTCGAACTTTTGCAAATCTATTTCAAGGATATCTTTTACCTTCCAGCAAGGCCACAGATTCCTCGATCAATATAACTCTTTAGCACATTTCATGTTGTCACCAAATCACATAAAGTATTTTGGCCACCCGCTACCGAGACCTCACTTCAAGTATGTTACAGTGACTGACACTACATGCGTAAAGCCGAAATATTATCAGGATTAAGAGTACAATGCTTCCTGAGATTTTATTCATTTTAGATAGCAGTATAAAATGAATAATCTCAGTGGTCCAGTTTGATGTTTCCAATCCTATTGAAAATCATCAACGTGTAATAATTGGAATCACCATTCCCTATGACGAAAGACTAATCATCTTATATAACCACGTTATAGTCTTGATAAGAATATATTCTTATCTTACCGACTAGAACTTTAATGACACGTGATTTCGGTATTCAAAGTCTTTTCCTATGAAACACATTTCATATGAGAATACCACCACACATCATTAATTATTAATATGTGAAATACTCACAACTTGCTGTAAATTCAGTTTAATTAATTCAACAAATTGAATTTTCAGGGCACTATTCCCAACAATCTCCCACTTGCCCTAAATTCAATTTGGCTATACATCTAAGTCTTATTCCTTTTACACGAGTGTCAAAACTCGTTTTGCACTCTTTTACGCCAACACCTTGGTGAAGGAATCTATCAGATGTTTCTCAGAGCCAACAACTAGGAAATCATGAATCCAATACATCTAACTGGTTGCTTATCAAGCTACCATGTATTTGACTTCCATGGCGGTGTAAGCAATACAAGTCTGCTTAACATTCTCCAATTAACGGTTGCTCTTTCTAGAATAAACACGTATTCTAATGTCAAACATCTAGAATACAAATCAGATTGTAAATCCGAATCTGTGTATTCTATTGAAACGAGCTCACCACTGTGGTAGGCAAACATATAATCTCAAGTCCTTCTTAAGTACTCCAACATATGCTTTCACTACTACCCAGTGTCTGATTCAAGGTTTTGACTAATATCTGCCGACTTAGACCTAATTCATAATAGACAGCTGGCCTTGTACATAATATAACATACATATAGCTTTCGCGGCGGAACTCTAATCATGTCTTCTATCTCTTCAGTTGTCTCAGGACACTGATCCCGAGATAGATAAATTCCATATCTAAAAAGGCAATGAACCTTTCTTGGAATATGATACCTTACCAGCATCTTATCCATATATGCTTCTTGTGATAAACCAATCTCCTTATTCCTATGATCACGAAAAAACTCTGATTCTTGGAATGACATCGGTCTCACATATGTCTTTTCTTGTCAAAATGATTTGACGTTCGAATCTTGACCACTGACAAAATTCTTACATCATTCCCAATGATCAGAATATTAGTTACGTACAAAGTGAAAATGTTACAACGCTATCATGATGTCATTTTGTACACTTCATGGTTCATCAGGCAATTATACAAATCCAAAGAATCTAAATTGCCTTATAATTCTGATGCTCCACAATCTAGACGCTTGCTTAAGATCATAAATCGATCTATTAAGCTTGCATTATATGCACCTGATTTCTGGCTGTGAAGCCTTCAGGTTATGCTATGTTTTTCTTCTTGAAGGTGCCCGTTCAAGAACATAGTCTTTATATCCATTTGTCTAATCTCATAATCGATAATGAGATAAAATGGAGATGATAGTGGACTGAAGCATTGCTATAGGCGAGAAGACCTCATAAATGATTTCTTCTTTCTGGGTAAAATCCCTTGCCATAAGTTTGCTCTGAAGTCTCTACTTTTTCGTCCATTCTTTCCTTTTGTTTTCTTGTAGAACCCATGTAACAGCCCAAAGACCCGCCGTTTGATATTGTCAGCTTTGGCCGAGGGTAGACCCCAAGCGCCTCACGGTTTTACGTTTCGAGCCACTGGTATAACCCAGTGCACCCAAAAGGCCTCTACTCAGGGGAGAGGGATCCACTACTTATAAAGCAACTTCAAACCACTCTCCAATCCGATGTGGGACAAGCACTTTGAGCCTTACAGTCCACCCCCCCATAAGGGCCTAGCGTCCTTGCTGGCACACCGAATCCGGGCCCCTGGCTTTGATACCATTTGTAACAGCCCAAAGACCCGCCATTCGATATTGTCCGCTTTGGCCAAGGGTAGACCCCAAGCGCCTCACGGTTTTACGTTTCGAGCCACTGGTATAACCCAGTACACCCAAAAGGCCTCTACTCAGGGGAGAGGGATCCACTACTTATAAAGCAGCTTCAAACGACTCTCCAATCCGATGTGGGACAAGCACTTTGAGCCTTACAATCCACCCCCCCATAAGGGCCCACCACGCTGTAAGGCTCAAAGTGCTTGTCCCATATCGGATTGGAGAGTGGTTTGAAGCTGCTTTATAAGTAGTGGATCCCTCTCCCCTGAGTAGAGGCCTTTTGGGTGCACTGGGTTATACCAGTGGCTCGAAACGTAAAACCGTGAGGCGCTTGGGGTCTACCCTTGGCCAAAGCGGACAATATCGAACGGTGGGTCTTTGGACTATTACAAATGGTATCAGAGCCAGGGGCCCGGATTCGGTGTGCCAGCGAGGACGCTGGGCCCTTATGGGGGGGGTGGACTGTAAGGCTCAAAGTGCTTGTCCCACATCGGATTGGAGAGTGGTTTGAAGCTGCTTTATAAGTAGTGGATCCCTCTCCACTGAGTAGAGGCCTTTTGGGTGCACTGGGTTATACCAGTGGCTCGAAACGTAAAACCGTGAGGCGCTTGGGGTCTACCCTTGGCCAAAGCGGACAATATCGAACGGCGGGTCTTTGGGCTGTTACAACCCAATTGCATCAAACGGGTTTAATGCCTTCTGGCGCCTTCACAAGCTCAAGACTTTGTTAGAATACAGAGATTCTAACTTAGATTCCATGGCTTTTGACCAAATGGTCAGCGTCTATATCTTCCACAGCTTCATTACACGTGACAGGATCAGATACGATAGACAACCACTTGGGTTAATCTTAGGTATCTTGTCACATGTCCTGACAATCCTCCCACTACAATGATGCTCTCGTATACACGTCTCTACATCACATGTTGCATTTGGTACATCACATGTATCTAACACATTTTCAGTTATCACGGGTTTATGGAAATCAGTATCTAATACTTGTTATTTCTTTTAACACTACTTTGCTTCCACCCTTTGTGGTTATCTATGTAATTATCTTTGAAAAATTCACAAACATCTTTTGTGATTTCTCAAATTACAAAATATACCACCTCTCGTTCTTCTTAGGATAACTTTAGAACAAGTAAACCTTTGTTCTTTATTCTAACTTGTCAGGATCCATCCTTAACTCGTGGACCAGGCTACCTCAAATCAGAAGATAAGAGATACAGGGTTTTTACCCCAGCTACAGATCCATCAGTGTTTTAGGAACTGACTTAGATTGAACTAGGTTTAGTGTATTTGTTGTTTTGAGCGCAAGACCCAAAAACGAACTTCGCAGGGCAGCATGACTCTTCATGAGTCTTACCATCATTATCAAAGTTCTATTTCTCTTTTCTGCAATACATCTTTGCTAAGATGTATCTTATACAGATATTTGAGATATAATCTCATTTGAGAAATTCTATTTAACTCTGAACTTAGATACTTATCACTACTTCGATCTAATCGAAGTGCCTTAATGTTTTTCTGATTTGACTCTTTGACTTCAGTCTTATATTCTTTGAACTCTTCAAAATTACAGACTTAAGTCTCATCAAATAAACATATCTGTATCTAGAGTAATCATGCAAATGAATGATGAAGTACCTAAAACTTTCTCTTGCTTGAACACTCATAGTATCATACGTTCGTATGAACCAACTCAAGCAAGTTCATGGTTTAATATCCTTTGTCTCAAAAAGGCTTCTTGGTCATTTTAACCTTCTAAATAGGATTCGTAGATTGATACTATTTTCAAGTCAATCGGACTCAACAATCAGTCTTTGGATCCTATTCAGATTCAATTGACCAATAGATAGGTGCCATGTAGAAGTTTTTCCTCTTAGATGGTAAGTCAAGCTTCTTAATGTTAAACTTGAATTAGGGTTTTCATTGAGGTATAAAAGACCATCTTTTATTGTACCAGAGCAAATAAACCTTTTATTTTGCTTAGCGGTAAACTTTTGTTCAAAACAAACAGTTAAACTATTAGTTATCAAATAACCCACAGAAATTAAATTTCTGTTTATACGACACGCATAATATAAAATCCTATTGCCAAAATATGATTTTATAGTCCTTACTGCTAATACAATTAGACTTGTATTATCCTCGAGCAGTAGTTGTGTGTTAGCCGTTTTTTCAAACTTCTTGGTTAGTTTGAATCTTCGCAACAAATTGCAAATATGATTAGTTGATCTCAAGTTCACACACCAGGATTCTGGTGAATTTCCAACTAAACATACTTTCAACGGGTAAGATATCTTCATATCTTATCTAAACGGCGTAACAAACAGACAAACTAAGTATTTTGGATAATTTCCTTTTCCAATACCCGTTACCACCGAAATAGAAACACTTTTCCATTGTCGGATTTGACTTTCTATTTCTGAACCTTCGATTAGGAACTTTTCCTTTTTCTTTCTTCCACTTACTGGCTCTCTAGGCCGTGGATATTGATGTCTGATTAAAGAGAACTTTTCCCTTAGTCTATATCACCCTTTCTGTCATATTGAGGTCGTTCATTGGTTTTTAAAAAAAAAATTATTTAAAATAATCTTGAACATTCAAATGACTTAGGCAGAGAGTATAGGATCGTATCCTATTTGTTAAGATTGTTTCTTTAAGCACAGAGGCTTTCAATCTCGTTCAGATCAGTTATCATATTCATAATATAATTCTGAAACAGTGATCCTTCAAACATCTTTAAATAACAACCTTTTTCGTGGCTCGTACCTTCGTACGATTCTGTCTTCAAAACATGTTCTTATCAGTGGACATCTCATGCATTTGATACTTAAGAACATTGGAGACAGATGTCAGAATCTAAGATTAGCCAGATCATTACACTTGATCTACTTGGCATAAGTGTCCTTTTGATCCTGATTGGTTGTAGTTTTCGAAATTTTCGGATAAGGTTCAGTGAGTACGTAAACTTTCGTGTCTCAACACGATGTCAAGATTCATTTCCTAGTCAGCATAGTTGAACCCTTACTATCCTATTTCCTTATAGACATATAGTTTGGAGTGGGCTAAGAGAGATCGTAATTATTATAAAACTGAAATAAATAAAATTATGCAAGTTATGATTATGTATTTCACTTTCTTCTGCGTCTAACCAATAAATGAAATCCACATAAGCATTTTGATTTACGCAATGGTGACTTAACTAGCTGCAGTTGACTCCCCGGAGGCGAGGTCGAAAACCGCTTAGAAAAGCAAGAACTATTCTTAATTAACATGTCATCTAGATAACTCTTACCAAACAATGTTAATTCACCACGTCAAACCTTGGCCTCTAAGTAAATGTAACAGAGCTCCGAAGGGAGGTTAATACATTACTTAGTCAAGTGTGCACCATTACCTAGAAGTCCGTACGAGTATGTCAAGACACTCCACGGAGGCGTGGTCGAGCTGATTTTCCCGTATTTCATTCTATCCGTAGAAGTCTAATCTTATATACAGCGAATGTATACCCGCCGAAGGGAGTAGTATACATCCACTATACTATAGACTGGTAATGGAGATCGTGAGAATCCAACTCTTTTCATCTCGCTCCCACTTGAATTTTTAAAAGGTGTGGATTATCTTTTGATTATGTTATAATCACTTTTGGCGTCTTATTTTCGGAAGTAATTAATCTAATTAATACCCTCCCACTAGGATTACTAAATCATATTTAAAATCCCAATAATAATATTTTAAGGCAATTTAATAACTATTTACTAATTAGGCCAAAAAATATTAGTTCAATTATGCATCGCGTCTAATCTCTATTAAACAATACTATTTAATCACATTAAATAAAATATGCATAATTGAAATATCATAATATCTCATATTATCATGATCATGCCATAAAATAAAATAAAATAATTAAGCATGCTTTTACATAATTATCACATAATTATCATGCTTAAAATAAATGGCATAAAGTAATTATGTTATAAATAAATTATCTCATAATTTAAATCATGTTTACTGATTCGGTAATTAACCAGGAAGATTATTGAAATCAATTCCCAAAAATTTACCAATCCACGTAAATTCCCAGAAAACACTGGAGGGGTCACAACGGTCCCACTTAAAAACCAGCCTCCTTTGATAGAATTTACGTGCACAGTAGCAGATTTAAAATTATGCATCGCATGCATCATATCAATGTATGTATATATCTAGAGCACGGCTCTGATACCAGTTGCTGGGAGGCGGGCCCAGAACAGTAGTGGTCCGTGACCACATTTTAAAATTTTTATTATAATACAAGTATTAAAATATTTCTAAAACATTTTAATACAAAGCGGAAGACTAGCCGGATCTACTCAAGTATATACATGCAATTGATAATAAATTTTAAATCACTTAAGCAGATAAACATCTAACATGTAGTTAACATTTAAGAGCACATAATTTATCATGATTAAAATAAAACAACTGAAAAATATTACCGTACTGCAAACATGGCTATCTAACGACATTTTTCCAGCTCCCCGAATTCACCTCCTGAGAACCTGATACCCGATCCCCTCGTGAAACCGGCAGAGCTTCACTGCAATAACCCCAGAGAAACCCTCGGAGTGTGGGCTCCGAAAGTATTTCTCTAAATACATAGAGAAAATAAACTTTAAACTAGAAAACCCTTTTTAGGGTTTAATCTCCCGAAATTAGGCGTTTTATACAAATACCTAATTAAAATTAATTCCAAAATAAATCGGAATTAACTAGGAGAAAAAGGGATATGGTTTCAAAGCCGAGAGCTCAGCCAAAACCTCTCCCAAAGTTGTGAATGAAAAAATGAAGGCCAAGACCCCTATTTATAGGGGAAAAACCGAGGGTAAAATAGTAATTTCACACCCCACTTGCGTGTGCAACTTGGACATTAACCCATGTCACTACGTTGAAGGTCTCTCCACCACGAGTCCAACGTCGCAGGCCGCTTCCCATTCTGACGCCGCACGCGCCCACACGCGGCTAGGGTTTGCAGCCCTAAAAACCGGTCCAACTGAACCGGTTCGACACGTGGAAGATCCTGGTTCTGCCATGTGTCCGGGTCAGACCGACCCTATCCGTTGACCCAACCCGTGACCCGTTTGACCGACCCTGTCCGGTCAAATCTGGACCGTTGCTTCAAGGCTACGTGGCGCAATCTGGTCCGTCCACGTGTCGCACACGTGGCGTGCCACGCGGTCTTAAAATAAATTTCTTGGCTATTTTGAAACACTTTGAAAAATTCATTTCTCTTTCTCCTTTTAATATTTTCTCTTTGGGTTTTCAATTTGGGGCTTGCAGGGGGACCTACAGGACTAATTAATTTTAGCTCCAAACGGATTAATATATTATCATCTCATGATAGTAATTAATTACCGTTTAACAATATTTAATTCCACTAAATAAATATTGTTGCACTCTAAAATTAATTAAATTATTCACGAATTTCTCGATCTAGAATAATTTCGCATTTTACTCTTCCATGTTGATATCCATGAAAAATAAATTTGCAACTACTATCATTTATTTTTCATCTCTAATTTGAAATTTATTGATTCGCCTTAAGTTCAAATTCTCTGTATGTGAAACACATTCAACTTAGAACTTCGGTGACGCATCACCCGAAGTGCTTTGGCCAAAGTCTTATTTCGAACTTTTGCAAATCTATTTCAAGGATATCTTTTACCTTCCAGCAAGGCCACAGATTCCTCAATCAATATAACTCTTTAGCACATTTCATGTTCTCACCGAAGCATACAAACTATTTTGGCCACCCGTTACCGAGACCTCACTTCAAGTATGTTACAGTAACTGACACTACATGCCTAAAGCCAAAATATTATCAGGATTAAGAGTACAATGCTTTCTGAGATTTTATTCATTTTAGATAGCAGTATAAAATGAATAATCTCAGTGGTCCAGTTTGATGTTTCCAATCCTATTGAAAATCATCAACGTGTAATAATTGGAATCACCATTCCCTATGACGAAAGACTAATCATCTTATATAACCACGTTATAGTCTTGATAAGAACATATTCTTATCTTATCGACTAGAACTTTAATGACACGTGATTTCGGTATTCAAAGTCTTTTCTTATGAAACACATTTCATATGAGAATACCACCACACGTCATTAATTATTAATATGTGAAATACTCACAACTTGCTGTAAATTCAGTTTAATTAATTCAACAAATTGAATTTTCAGGGCACTATTCCCAACAAGAACAATAGTATATAATCAAGTGTGTGGTACAAGGTATGCTTATGACTCAAGCTAGACACGAACATACACTAAACACAATGCAGTCTCCCGCCTAGCTACGCCAGCAACGAGCACTTGAGGGACCAAAAGGGGGAGGGGTCAGACTCTACAAGACTGAGTTAATAGCATAATAATATATAGAAAGGGGTAAAGTCATGCAATAATAATTCCATATAAAGTTTTAGAAGGAAATTAAAACAGGAAATCAAGTTTAGAATCGATATATGGAATTATAACGTTAATATTTATTCAAATCAAGTGAACAAATGGCTCGGCGAGTGAGCACTCTCCAACGTTACTCCTTTCATGTATAAGTCAATATCTTATTAGGTTTTCATGTAAGAATTAGGGTTACCACTTATTACACTGGGTATTCATTTCAAGTGCACAATTACTCCTTTTTCCTCCTGGTGCAATGTGACTGGTAGCTAGCCCTCACATCCACGACAAAAACAGTGGACAGTGGGTTCATGACTCCCAAGGTCCGGAATCCCATCAATCTGCCAAACCTCCTGACGGACATCCGGGTTGCTCCAACAATGTTGGGACTTGTGCAAGAGATGGCCGTCAGCCCTTGCTTTCCCGGTTCTCTCAATACACAAGCCCCTGGGCCCCATGAACAGTAACAATACTCTCGCCAAAACACGTCAAGATCAAGTCACGATTGCTTTAAAACCAAAACCATCTTTTGAAAACGAGATATATATATAAATGTTACAGATTTTTGGCTAAATCATCACATAAAGGGGTCGTAGGGTTTCATATATTATAGTCCTAACTTTCCTCACCTGAACAAGATAAAAAGAAGGATAACCGGACTCCCGTACCCTACAAAGTTGGCTCGTCAACACCCTGAAGATCCTCTGGACAAGAGAAACAAGACACGTGTGAAACACGACCCAATATATACTAATTAAGACGCACATCAACGAAATAGATAATATGGAATGAAAATGAAGTTATATTATGTCATGAGATGATTGGATATACAGTGAAAGCATAAAAGGCATGGAAATGTTGTGATCGTGTTAATGTAAATAGATAGATAAATCACTTAGCAATAAAGTGGCACTTAAACAAGTATGACATTATATTAACACCTAAGAGATGCAATTAAACTCAAGGAGGTCACGTATTCATGCCATTCAATCAAACGAATTCATTTCATACATATCACGGAGTCAAACAATCAAGTTTAAGCAAGTAAGGACCAATGAGTGTCAAATAGGAGCATAATTATCAATTAAGCAAGCATACAATTCATATAAGTCACATACGGAAGTCAAAGGGGTGAAAGGAATGCAAGAAGAAGGGTTTTGGCAAAGTTTAGCAAAAGCTGACAATTTTTGGAAATGCGCAGGCTGTGGAAAAATAGGAATATCTCGAGTTGTAGAAGTTGGAATTGGGTTTTTTTGTAACACCCCAAACGGAGGATGTCACATCCCCCGCACTAAGCCCCAGACCCGGTCACGAAATGGAAAGTCCATGACCGAATCCGAATCATAGCGAACGGGAGACCAACTCACACACTAGGCTAGGCGGATCTAACTTGACAAACTCAGAGTGCGGAAGCAATTAAAACCAACAACAATAGATAGCGGAAGCATTTAAAACAAAACATGCAAAGCAGGAGACGGGTTCAACTAGCATAAATACCTAGTCCTGAATCAATTGATAATCCAACATAATAAACATCATAAGCATCATCATAATATCTACTAACATCCAAATACTAGCTTACTAACCCCACACGGGTTTAAGTCTAAGTAGAACATAAACATAACCTTCAAGTGTGAAACATAAATACATAACTTAAATAAAGTATGCGACAAATGCATCCTAATACCAACTAGACTGACAAGTGTGACTCAGGAGACTCACTTCCGCCTAGGTCAAGCCAAAAGGAAACCTGCAAACTAAAAGATAAATGAGGTGTCAGTCAACTGACTGAGTGAGGGGGCTAACGCACACCCACAATATATATATACAGAGCACAACACATATCAAAAGGGTGGACTCATGAACCGGGAATAGGTGTTGCATACCAAAGCGTTTCAACGCAAAACCCAAATATATATATACTTAGAAAACATTTTCAGAAACTCTATTCTGATTCATGATTCTCATAACATATCATACCATATGCTCCGCGAGTACGAGCTTCCAACCTCAACTCCTCATATCATAACAAAACAGAAATAACATACCAACCTTAACTCCGGGTGATGGTAGGGTTGCGCAACCCTACCATCCATACAGTCGAGGGGAGTGTTAATGGTACTCAAACCCTCAGGACTCCGTTTCCCAACCAAACCTCCTGGTGGGTCCCGGTACATCCTCTTCATACAGATGGAGACTACGCACAGGTATATCCCCGACAGCCCTAACCATCCCGGGGGCTCCTTACCTGTAGCTCCTGGGCCCCATAACAGAACAGAACATAACATAATATAACATACACCAATCTTTCATGGCAAATCTCGCTACATAATCACAACACAACGATTTTTCCAAAATAGCTTACATATGCTTCAAAAACTAGTTTTTATAAGTATCCTATGCAGGACTCACGCACTTACATTCCCACGTTGCAGGGATAGCCCGCCCACGGAGAAGTGCAAGCATAAGATCATAAAAATATCACATTCAACACATACATATCTATAGTAAGGTATACTCGCATATTAAGGCCATAGGTCGTATAACTATACAAAATCCTAAACCTCACCTGAGAAGCGACGAGATACCAGAACTGACAAGATGAATGCATACTCGGTCAGATTGTCTCCATCCCAGAGATCACTGTACAGAAAAGGGAATACAGTGTACTCGTGAGACAAGACTCGTACATGAACCACAAAGACGCACGGCAATGCTCAACATGATGGTGGTATGCATAGGTGTCCATGTTGTGCTTCTAACGTGGTGTCGTGATCAATTAGGGCATATCAATACGTAGCAATGTCATATTTACAAGTACAAGTCTAAATATAGGTGTAAGATGAATTCGAATATTGTACAACATTCAATGCTCCTAGAATGAATCAAAGTCATATCATACCAAATAAGTTCATGCTCAAATATCGCATCAATTATAACTACACTTATTTATATAATTCAAGGGTTCCATAAACTTAAACCACTTATAGTATCATGGCGCGATTCTACACCCTAACAATTTCGCATTAACAAGATTCCAGAACTTATTATCATAAATTAGATTCTATAATTTGTACATTCTAATACACCAAACTGATCACATGTTACACTTTAAAATTATGAATCAAGTTTCTTGTTTTCAAATCCAACTTAGATTACATACCAATTACTCTTATATATCACTACGGACATAATTTGGTTTAGCAAATATGCCATCAGTTTCCTTATTACCAAATCAGCCCAAATTATACGTAGAATTACAAGTCCGAATAATCAATTATTGAATGTACATTTCACTGGATAACATTTATACTGATACTAATTAAAAGACTAAACCAACTATCCCAAACACCACATGTAGTTTCATACACACATACACAAAGTGTTCAATACAATTTCTAATTAAACCATCTCACTTGAATCACAATTCTCATACATACCGAGCCATTTAGTGTTCAAAGTTCATCAATCCAACAACTAAATAAGGAGCATACATCAATTTACTTATCTACAATTCATCAGCAATAATATAATGTCCCAATTGAATTATTTATCATTCATTTATACAATTTCCCTGTTATAAAATACCTAGTTTTAGCTACCCAAAAATCATCATGAATTATGAAAAATTACCAAAATCTAAATTCTGCACTAATTCAAAATCCAATGGAACAACATTTACAATTCCAATTACAAGATACAAGAATTACTCTCAAATCAAATATGACGAATGGCGAGAAAATAGGGCTGCCAACGATTACTGTTGCTCTACCTTTTCGGCTGAGAAACGACGAGAGAGAAAGAACAGGTGATGACGGTAGGTGGTGGAGCTGCGGTTCGTCTGGAATGGAAGCCGACGGTGGTGATGGCACGGCGGCGGTGGCGTGGAAGGTTGTTTCGATGACCCTTGTGGCAGTGAGGGGGCTGGCGGTAGTGAAACGACTACCTTGTTTACTCTGCTGGCTCAGAGATGCGAGACTGAGAGGGTAAAACAACCTAGGTGGCGGCAAGGTGGGATCAGTTGGAGGGCTTTCGCCCCTGTCCAGATCTGAGCGAGGTCGCTGGTGTGGATGGTGGCTCGTGGCGGAGAAGAAGGAATCGACGACGGAGGATGGAGAGGAAGAGATAATGGCTGGTGACGGTGGAGAGCTCGCTGGGGCGGCGGAGATGGCGGTAATGGGTGGCGGCAGATCCACCGCTGCTTGCCCTAAATTCCTTGTTCAAGAGTGGTGGCGCTGAATCGGTGAAGGTGGCTATCAGGTGGTCGACGGCGGAGATGGAGGAGCTATTGTCGTTGTTGCTGAGTTCGTAAGGGGATGAAGAGAGGAGAAGCTTTCGGTGCTTGTGGTGGTTCGGAGGTGAAGTCGCCGGCGAGAATGGTGGTTGGTAGCGGCTTCACAGGTGGAGAAGCTGGCGCCGCTGCTGCTGGTTGTTGAAGACAAAGGGGAGAAGAAAGAAGGAAATGTCATGCAGCAGCAACTAGGGTTCAGATTATAAAAGGTCCCTTCTCTCCAAAATTGCAAACAAGTCCCCCGAAATTATAAGTCATGCAAATGAGTCCCAAAGTTCAAGTAAGGTTCAAATAGATCCAATTAAAGACTTTGTAATTATAAAAGCATCCCCAAGGTTTTAAAGTAGTATACAATTAAGTCCAATTTGATTTCTCATAATTAGAGAACGATTCCCAACGTTCGATAATTACAATTTAACCCACATAATTTAAATTAAAGAGCAAATAGGTACTAGGCATATATTTCAATTGAGTCCACATATTTCCATGGGATTACAATTGAGTCAATTAAACAATTAAAACATGAATAAAGCAATTCAAGCACAAGCAGAGTTAAATAAATAACAATCTAATCGCACGAAAACGACATCGTATCTTGCTCTGAAAATGCGGGGTGTTACATTTTTTAATTGGATATGAAACTAGAACAAGAAGACTTTTAAAATGGTATATGGTTTGAGTCATAGTTCAAAGCGAGAAGGAAATGGCGTAGGCTTGAATTTGGACGAAAGCAGATTTTCGGCGAAGTGGCGACACCAAATTAAAATGGTTATAACTCACAAACCAGAAGGGATATTGATGTGATTCTAATTAGAGAATGTCCTAGACTTCAAAAGGTTTCTGTGGTTAAAAATTCAGGTCAATCGGAGCATGTTTAAGGGGGTAAACCGCCGTTTGAAAATTGAACTAAAAGCAGAAACGGGCGTTTGGAAGCTCTCGAGTGAGACAGAGGCTGCCTAAACGGGCGTTTGGAAAAATAACTGGGGGACCAAACAGTCGTTTCGAAGCAATCTGGGCAAAAAAATAGGGGAAAAACAGGGTATACACTCGGGAATAGCTCCCAAGCCATTCCCACACCATACCACACCAAGTAAAACAACACAAAAACAACTTATATAAAGTATATGATTCATATATGTCATTTAGGTCATCAAAGAACCAATATATCATGCATTAATCCAACAAAAATTCAATATAAAACCCTTATATGTACATATGATCAACCAAGCTCCAAGTGCACATAACTCATGATATAAATGCATAAAACTAATTCAAGATCATCATGTTGCTATAATTTAACTCATGGAATGCAAAAGAATCACAAACCCTAACCAAACTCATGAATCATCAACGATATAAATAAGTTCTTACCTTGGAAGAAAGAAAGGATGAAGGGAAGGAAGGATGAAGATATAAAGCTTGGATTCTTGAAGAAAATGGAAGAAAAACTTGGCCTTCACCTTCTTGCTTGGACCGAGATTGAAGAGGAGGAAGAGAGGGGGATTTCTTGCTTGTATCTTGGAATGAAGAATGAAGAGCAAAGTGTATGTATATGTGTATATGTGTATATCATTAAAGAAAGGGAAGGGAATGGAAGAAATTGTAACTTGGTCCTTATGAAAATTAAATGAATGCAATCAAGTATCCAAGATATGAATATGGCACTTTAGTCCTTGTCAAAATATCAATTAAATCCAAGAATTTTATAAAGTTGCAATTGAGATCAATTAGGCATGAAATTCTCAAATTAGAAATAATTGGACACACAAATCATGCTCACGAAAAAAAAATAAATACAAAGCCCACGTAAATAAATTCACAAAATTAGAAACTTAAATCATATAATTCGCAAGTAATCAAATCAAAGGGATCAATAGCGCAATTCAATAACGAAAAGGATTTACATAAATCATAAATCTCAAAACTCACACGCGTGGTGCGTGTACCTGTACGGTCGAGAAATCGGGGTGTCACAAAACCTAAACCTCACCTTGAGCAAAAGGAATAAACGGTTGTAAAGGGACTGAAACAGGTCGGTTTAAAGGGAAACAGGTCAGGTCAAAAGGATCTGGTCCGTTTGGATTTGATTTTAAATCAAAGAGGGTTCAAACAGCTTCAAAAAAATACAAGGCTAGTTCTATTAAATCTTCTTGATCTTTGTTAAGTCAGACACGAAGTCCATAGCTGGTTTCTCCTACTTCCGAACGGAGATCGGAAATAGTTGGAGAGTTCCTACCGGTTCTTGATGCTGGGCCTTCATCCATTGGCATGTTAGACATTGCTACACGAAGTTTGCGATATCCCTTCTTATGCCACTACACCAATACCGGGTCTTCAAGTCCTCGCACACCTTCAAACCATGAGTGGGATAAATCTCATGACCTTGCACTTCTCAAGGCGTAGGCTATAGCTCTTCCGCTAGCAACACACAACGAAGGCCTTCCTTAGTGCATCAGTGTAAAAGAAGTAGCCTTAGGTACCCTCGGTTAGGATAAAACTAGTGCCGATGGTAACTTCTCTTCAAATGCCTCATCCTACTCAAACCATGCCTCTTCCTTGTCAACCGAGTCGACGGGACGACAATCTTAGAGAAGACAATTGCCTATCATACCCCGCTAACCCAAGAAAACTTTTTACTTCTGAGGCAATTCTCGGTTCTTTCTATAACATGACTATTTTTGCCTTAGAAGGATCGACTTCCACACCGTTTCTCTAGACAAAGAGACCTCAGAAGAGGATATTATCGATCCGAACTCGCGCTTGCTGAACTTGGCAAAAAGTCGATGCTCTCGGAGCGTCACTAAAAACCGTTCTCAAGTGCTGTGCGGGCTCTCATTGAACCTTGAATACACCCGAACATCATCTTAGAAGACGATAACAAACTCGTCGAAGAATGCCCAGAAGATCGGGTGTACTAAGTCCGTGAACGTAATAGGGCATCTGTCAAGCCAAAAGAGATGACCACGAACTCGAAATGCATGCAATGGGTATTGAATCCTATCTATGGTATCTACCTAGATACATAGTCGATAATACCCTTGCCTAAGACCAAGCTTGGCTTAGACCACGAAACTCTGGAGAAGATCGAACAACTCTACGAAGCGGGGCAAAGGGTATTTGTCCTTCACGGTTAACCCGTGTCGCTCACAGTAGTCAATACTCATCCAAAAGATTCCATGTTTCTTCTTTATAATGGGACGGGAGCTCTCCATAAAGAAGTAATCGAACGGATGTAACCACCTTCTAAGAGCTCATCAAGCTACATCTTCATCTCCTACAACCCTATCGGAGCCATCCAGAAAGGAGTGTACGAACACGGTTCCACTCTGAGAGAAAGATCAATGATAACCGATATCCTGTCAAGTGGTAAAGATCCCAACTTTCAAGGAAAACATCGAGAAAGTCCTTCCGGATCTTTGTCTCCTTATGCTTGTCTTAATCTTTCGGTTAACCCAAAGGTAAGTCACATAGCTTGTCGCACCGTCCCATCTTCGTCTCCTCATGCTTGGCTTAGTCCTTCGGACTAATCAATCGCTTCTACAAAGGATATAAACGGGCTAGCCTACCATATATCGCCCAAAAATATCTTTGAGCCCAAAAAGGACCTCCTAAGAATGACGAACCAACTCCGCACGAAGCCGAAAAAGACAAAACCACACCCAAGGTAGTTCCATACCTCTCAAGGGCATCTTCGAACAAGTCCACCGGGAAAACTTGGCCTTCACAACTCACCAAACACTCTCGAAACATTTTTTGTCACCAAGGAGAGAGCTTGCACATAAAGGAGCTAACTATGCATACAAGCAAGCACCAAAGAGAAACAAGGCAACGAGTAACAAACAAGTGGGTTTCCCCAAGATTAAATCATGCATGAAATGAGATGCCATTAATGCTTAGTGTACCTTTCACCATGGCGGTAGTATCAATTCCGGCATCATTCCCTTTTCCTTTCCTCCAACGGATGAATTCAGCTTAAATCGGGGCCTTGGAACCACGACATCTACTATCTCGACCTTTTGTTGTACTTGATTCAAGAGAGCTTGAATCCATCCTATACACTCAACAGTGGTGGTGATGACGGATTCCCATGAGATAATGTTTGCTCACGAGCTCGGCATCAAGGTAACACCCTGAAAATCACAAATTGAGCAAATATCTATGCATGGGAGTTGATGCATGTTTATGTGTATAATTAACACATTTAATTTCATGTAGTCGCGTAACGTGCAAATTAATACAAACAAACACATAATCCTATGCCGAATGAGCTAGACAAACTCGACATGACACTAGAGCTCTGGTTTTGCAACCTAGAGCATTGATACCACTTAAGGATGTAGCACCCTAAACGGAGGGTGTAGTACCCTGACGGAGAGCACCACATCCCCCGCACTATGAGTCTGGTCCACACATGAAATGGAAAATCCATATATGAGCCAAACTCACAGCGAACAGAAGACAAGATAAAAGAACCCTGTGTTAGGCGTGACTAGACCCTATACCAAGTCAAGAAAACAGAAGTGCGGAAGTAAGGCAACAAACATTCAATATCAATGAAGTAAATACGATTCAATGCAGGAAAGTAAATATGGGTTCCACTAAAGTCCTAACACCTGTCCTAAAACAATACAAAGTAATAACATAAAAAATGGGGTTCAACTAGGGCCCTAGAAACCTGTCCCGAGTTCAATAAAGCGATAGAAATTCAAGGTGGCCTACAAGGCCTAATACAAAGCAGGAATAGAAGGTGTGGCACAATGCAGTGAATAAGACCAAGACTCGACCAAAGACCTCGACAGACTCCCTCCTAACGACCACTGAACCTGCAAGACATAAACTAAAAACAACGAGAGGGAGGGGTCAGCCAACTAACTTAGTGAAGGGGCTACACATACACACACATATATATATATATATATATATATATATATATAAACAAGCCATCACGTAGCCATAATTCCACTATACGTTATTTGTTACAAATCAGGTAACAGGAATCAGAAATTAATCAATACGCAAGGGTGGAATTACGTTCATACATGCAGTCAGGTAAACAGGATATAGAATGCATATGTCGATATCCGTAGACCCTCTGTTGATTCCCATCTTACCTTAATGATCCACGACTCGGCTGCTGCACAGGGACTGGGGGCATGCTAGAGGTTACGGATATCTATGTATTACATTTTAGGGGACCCGATGAGAATGGGTATTTATTCCATCCTGAACTCCTCTTTTCTTTATTATCATGACAAGTACAAGGCAAGGCAAGCAAGAGCACGATTCATTACAATACATTCAGTGAGAAATACATGTACAATTTAACCTCTTTCTCGGGTGATGGTCCAGGTAGCTAACCCTCGCCATCCAATTACTATGATCTACGGGTTCATGACTCCCCATACCGGAATCCTATCTTCGACCAAATCTCCTGACGGATAGTCCAACATTGTGGGACTTGTGCAAAAGGTCACCGTCGACCCGATACGTCCCCGGTTCACTCAATACACAAGCCCCTGGATCCCAGGAACAAGTACAGGATCCACACCGGCTAGCCCAGCTAAGAGAGCCGGGGGTAGTAATAGTATCTCACAAAACAAACTCAGGGTTAACACTACACATTTTATAAAGCATTTTCGATACATAGTCGGTATAAAAGATATGGTTTGTTTTAATACGAAAACCATTTGGCTTATTTAGAACATGCAAGGTTATAAGTCGATTATAAAAGAAAACCTTCACCTCTAAGTGCAAGAAGGACCAAGAAAGGAGCCACGAGTCTCGAATGTCTCCACCGAGGAGATCTCTGTACAAGAAAGGAAACACGGTGTACTTGTGAGATACTACTCAAATGAAACAAAGTAGGACGCACGACAATGTTCATGAAGTGGCGAAACGTGTCATAGCATGATCCAATATGCAATAAATCATAAGAATGTCATGAATTGGTGTGATCGTGTTCATGTGTAGTAGCACCCCGCACGTGGGATACCACATCCCCCGCACTAAGACCCGAACCCGAATACGAAATGGGAAATCCGTATCCAAGTCCAAATCATAGCGAACGGGAGACATACACATCCACTATGCTAAGCGGAGCTAAGACCAGACTCAGAGTGCGCAAAAGAAACAAATAAGAAAGTACAAAAACATAATAGCGGAAGCACTTTACATATATTAACATCAAAAGTCGAGTAGATCAAATATATACAAGATATACGAGAGCGGTAAAGTCACAAATCCAAACTGCTAAACTTAATCCGTAGAACATATACATATAATACCAAAAGTATCAAAACATATGCACGTGCAGCCAGAATGCATCCTAACTCGACCTAACCAATGAAGTGTGACTCGAAAGACGCACTTCTCCGCCTAGCTCGAGCTCAAAAAGACCAAACCTAAAAAGATAAAAAAGGTGTCAGTCCACCGACTGAGTGAGGGGCTAACGCACACCCACACACTATAAATATAGAGCAAATCACTTATTAAAAAGAGGAATTCATGAACCGGGAATAGGTTTTCATACCAAAGCATTTTTAAAAGAAAAATCATACATATAAATAAACTTAACTAGAAACGTTTCATAAGTACTATCCCCGTTTCATAATTTCCAAAGCATAATCATAATGCTCACACGAGAAACGAGCTTCCAACCTTACTTCACATACATAATCATAAAAACCGAAATCAAATATACAATCCCTAAACTCCGCGATAGAAGGGCCACGTGAACCCTAACTATCCTTACATAACATAACCTCTAGGGGTAGTACTCCCCCTACGAGTCTTTCCTGGCTTTTACACCGTGAGCATCAAAGAGAACGCCTTCCCAACTCCCAGGGGTCGCGCGTAACACTTCGGATGGAACTATGCTAAGGAGTGATAATCCCGACGGCCCGATGCCGTCCCGGGTGTCCTCGCTCATAGATCCGGGGCCCAAACATTCGGGACATATCATACATATACCAATCTTTCATGGTTTAACTCGCTATATCATAACATAGCTTACATAACCCATCATATCATAAGGTTTTCAAAATCAAGAATACATATGCCCGTATACTAATTTCAAAATCCAAAGGTGATTAATAAGATCATAACATATATATTCAACACATATCTACGTATATATATAATATATAATGGCATGTGGGCTTAGAAATACGAGCATATAGGGGTTTTAGGTCATTTAACTAAAAGAAATTCCTAAACCTCACCTTATACAGAAGAACAAAAGAAACACGTGCGTACCGACCACCAACAACTAGGTCTCGGGCTCAACAACCTCCTCGGGAACCTCCTCTGTGACAAACAAATACAAAACCCGAGACTTAGACTCGATTATGTACCAAATAGACGCACGGCGATGCGAATGTATACAATGTATGCATAATGCAAGAATGCAACACTTAAGTAATTCAAAGTAACACGTAAAATTCGATTTAAATTAAATTCATAAAATTAAACAAGAATTATTTCACATCATATAACAAATTATTATTACAAATAAATCAATTCATAGAATTAAAAATAGCTAACATCAAGTATCATTCATTAAAATTAAATTCATAAGTTTAAACAAGATTTATAACATATTATATAATAGATTACATATATATATAAATAACAACCAAAGCTAATGCTAATATAATATTACATATAATAGATTAATAATAGCATACAATTAATAAAATGTAAAGGAAACAAATAGTTTTCATAAACATATATATATACATACATGTTTCACGTACTCACACACAACACACATGCATGCATTAAAATTTATGCAACAAGTAACAACTCACACAAAGCCATGCACAATTACAATTCACAAACATGTACAAATAATCAAGAAATAAGCAACAGTTACGTACCAATTAACCACAAAACTAGTAGCAGTTAGTCTTCAATTAAACATGGTAACGGGGGTTAAGGTTTCCAAGCATAAAAAGGGGTAATGGGAGTTAATGGTCACAGGGGTGCAAATGCATGGAGTAACAGGAGTTACAACTTCCAAGAGCAAATTGGGTAACGGGCGTTACGGGTCACAGACGCATGGCTCTAAAGTAACAACAAAAGCAGTCCCTCAACAGCTCAAAAACTAAACCAAAGTGCAGCTAAAAAGATGTCTAAAAGCAAGGCAACAACACCATATAGCAAGGCAACCATTTAAGCATTTAAAACAGGCCAAAATCATGCAAATTTCATACTCAAAACACCACAAAACCGTTGCACAAGTGCAGCAGAAAGTAGCAGCGCGCATCAGTTCGTTTATGCCCTAAAACTCAATCTAATGCATCTAAAAATGAATGAAAAGCAGGGTAACAACATCATGTAACAAGGCACCATAAAATCTGATCATTTTCCATGCATTTCCAACTCAAAATTCATGCAAAATCTCCCAAAAATGATAGCACAGTCACTTTCAACATGAAGTCATGACAGCAGTTTATTATGCACTAAAATCAACCAAAACGCAGCTGAAATGAAGGGAAAAATGCAGGGCAATAACAACGTGCAGAAGGGAAGCCATTATTCCATCATGTTCAGGCCTTAATCCACGAATTTAATGCACAAAACCCATGCAAAACTCCCAAAAACGCAGCAGCACAGTCATGTTAAAAAGAATTCCTGACAGTAATTTAGTTTAGGCCAAAAATTCCCCCAATTTCATTCCTAAGGTCAAGTTCATTAATGGTAGGAGTTAACACACACAACAACCATGGATTGAATGCAAAGAAACAACATATAAAAGCATTAATGAACTCATTCTAAGCTATAAAACTTAAGAAATGCACCTAAGAGCATGTATTCAAATTTTGAATAAAAACCTAACTATTCATCCATATAATCACTCATGCATGAAACCTTGATTTCAAGACATAAAATGGAGCATATTTTGAAGCATAAATCATAATGAATATAGATCTTACCTCGGATCGTTCAGAAATGAAGAAAACAAGAAGCTCTTGAGCTAAAATGGTGAAGAAGAAGATGAATAGTGACAAAGTCTCCTCCTTGCTTCTTGTGGCTCCTGAATCTCGATGGTAAGGGGAAGAAATGAGCATAAAATGATATAAAATTGGTTCAAGTTCAGATCTTAGGGTCAAAGTGGGGCCAACTCTTGAGTTTTGGTGCAAATGGGCTGAAAATGGCTTCGTCGGGGGTTCAAACGGTACCGAAAAAATACAAGGTTAAATCCACTAGGTCCAGATCGTCGAAATGAGTTCAATGGAGAGGACAGATCTCGAAACTGATTTTCGTAGCTCAAGATACGAATTAAAGAACTCAAGGGGTCCTATTTTCAAATAGGTCCCTAAACTTTCAAAAAGTGTCAAATAGGTCCAAAACCTATTTTCAGTTAAGTCCTAAAACATTTAAATATCTTGAAATCAAGTCCAAAAGCATATAATTCAATTAAATTCATATAATTTCAAGAAATTAGCATGTTAGGAATTTAAATACATGTCATATAAATTCATATATTACAAGATTTCAAATAATATAGATACTTAGGCATATTTATGACATTTAAATTAAATAATTCAAGTAATTTTTACATAGGTCATATAACTATCAAATAAATGAGCATATATCAAAATATAAACAAATTAAAGTATAAAATTAAAGGCAAATACGGAAATTAAACTCACACGTGGCACGAACCTATACGGTCGGACGAACGGGGTGTCACAACCTCCCCTCCTTCAGAGAACCTGGTCCCCAGGTTCACTGCTCGGTACTAAAAAGTCTCGGATGCAACCTTCTCATCTTCTCCTCGGTTTCCCATGTGGCTTCTTCGGATTTATGATCTCGCCACAACACTCTGACCAAGGGGATTTGTCGGTTCCTCAATACTTGCATCTTCCGGTCTTGAATTTCAACCAGGTGCTTCACTATTGTTAGATCCGGCTCGAGTTGTACCTCTTCAATTGGGAGAATGGTTGCTTCATTGGGATAGTACTTTCGAAGTTGCAAAACGTGAAACACGTTGTGTATCCCGGTCAAATTTGGCAGTAGGTCCAACCTATACGCCACTTCCCCAATCTTCTCAAGGATTTCAAAAGGTCCAAGGTATCTTGGATTAAGCTTTCCACCTCGACCTATTCGAGAAAAACCCTTCCTAGGAGATGCTTTCAAGAACACGCAATCTCCGACTTCAAACTCGAGGGGCCTTCTTCTCTTATCGGCGTAGCTCTTTTGATGGTCTTGAGCTGCCTTCATTCTCTGTTGAATTAACTTAACTTTGGCAGTGGTTTTATCCAACTTCTCTCGAGGTGTTGCTTTCTCGAGCTTATCCTCTTCTGTCCACCGCCAATCCTCAATATCTTAAAAGAGAGGCGATCTGCACTTCCTTCCATAAAGTGCCTTATAGGGGGGCCATTCCAATAGAAGCTTGGTAACTGTTGTTATAGGCAAACTCAACAAGAGCTAGATGCTTATCCCACTTCTCTTTGAAATCTAAAACACACGCTCTCAACAAATCCTTGAGGTACTTAATCAATCTCTCTGATTGTCCGTCTGTCTGAGGATGGAAAGCGGTGCTAAACTTGAGTCTTGTACCCAAATCGTTTCTGAAGATCTTGCCAGAACTTAGCTGTAAACCGAGGATCACGATCTGAAACGATACTAGCAGGAGCTCCGTGCAACCTCACAATCTCATCAAAATACAAATCTGCTAGCTTAGGAGTCTTGTAGGACATCTTAACCTTGAGAAAATGAGCTGACTTGGTTAGACGGTAAACTATCACCCATATTCCATCATACCCTCCTCTTGACCTTGGCAAGCCGGACACGAAGTCCATTGTCACTTGCTCCCATTTCCATTCGGGGATTGGAAGTGGTTGGAGGGTTCCTCTCGGTTTTTGGTGCTCAGCTTTCACCACTTAACACGTGAGACATCGCTTCACAAAGTTCGCGACATCCCTCTTCATGCCATTCCACCAAAACAGTTCCTTCAAATCTCGGTACATTCTTAGTACCACCGAGATGAATTGAGTAACCCGAGCGATGTGCCTCCTCAAGTATTAACCTCTTGAGCTCTTCTGGAACACACTCTCTAGCCTTGAACCTGAACAAACCCGAGTCATCAAACCCAAACTTGGTCTCTAGATCAACTCTCGACTGAGCAACCAACCTCTGGTTCTCTGGATCCGTGGCCTGAGCATCAATCAACCTTTGTTTCAAGTCAGGTTGAACTGTGATGTTAGCCAAACGGGCAACTGAAACCACAACCACTGAACTCTGCCTCGAAGAACCTGCTTCCAAGCTTGAAACACTTGCATTGCGACTCAAAGCATCAACAACCACATTAGCTTTACCGAGGTGGTACTGAATCGTGCAGTCATAATCCTCTAGAGACTCAACCCAACGTCCCTGTCTCAGGTTAAGATCCTTCAGAGTAAACAAATACTTGAGGCTCTTGTGATCGGTAAAGACTTCAAAAGTAGCACTGTAGAGGTAGTGACGCCACTTAGACAAAGCAAACACAACGGCCGCAAGCTCAAGATCATGAGTGGGGTAGTTCTTCTCGTGTTCTTTCAACTTCCTTGAAGCATAGGCCACTACTCGGCCATCCTACATAAGAAAACAACTGAGGCCTTCCTTGGAAGCATCCGTATAGACCACATAGCCATCGGTTCCCTCAGGTAGGGTAAGAACTGGTGCCGAAGTTAACTTTTCTTTCAAAGTTTGAAAACTTTCCTCGCACCTATCATCCCACTCGAATTTCACCTCCTTCTTTGTTAATTGAGTCAACGGGACCGTAATCTTGGAGAAATCCTTCACAAATCTCTGGTAGTAACCTGCTAACCCAAGAAAACTTCTTACCTCGGAGGCATTTCTCGGTCTCTCCCACTGCTAGACTACTTCAATCTTGGTTGGATCAACTTCTATTCCCTTGCCTGAAATGATATGACCAAGGAACATAACTCGATCGATCCAAAACTCGCATTTACTAAACTTGGCGTAAAGCTTATGCTCTCTGAATGCTTCCAAGATGATCCGAAGATGCTGTGCATGTTCTTCAACAGACCTCGAATACACCAGAATATCGTCTATGAAGATCACCACAAACTTATCGAGAAACAGTCTGAACAATCGGTGCATCATGTCCATGAACACAGTGGGGGCATTAGTCAACCCAAAAGGCATTACCACGAACTCAAAATGCCCGTACCGAGTATTAAACCTGATTTTCGGAATGTCCTCCTCCCTGATATGCAGCTGGTAGTATCCTTGTCTCAAATCTAACTTAGAGTATACTCGAGAACCTTGCAAGAGATCAAACAACTCTTTGATGTGAGGCAGCGGATACTTGTTCTTTATCGTCATCCGGTTTAACTCGCGGTAATCAATGCACATCCGTAGGGTTCCATCTTTCTTCTTTACAAATAGAATAGGAGCACCCCAAGGTGAAATGCTCGGGCAGATGTACCTGCAAGCCAGATGTAACACCCCAAACGGAGGATGCCATATCCCCCGAACCGAGACCCAGACCCGGTCATGAATTGGAAGTCCATGCCCGAATCCGAATCAGAGCGAACGAGAGACAAACACACACGCTATGCTAGGCGGATCTAACTCGACAGACTCAGAGTGTGGAAGCAATTCAAACATTCAAAACAAGATAGCGGAAGCATTTAAATCAACATTCAAAATAAGTGACGGGTTCAACTAGCATAGATACCTAGTCCCGAATATCTGATCAACATAACGTAATAATCATCAAGTGCCACACAGGGCCGAATACGAATGCCACACAGGGCTGCAGTAAGGTAGAGTATAATCTCAAGTCTACAAGTCATGACATAAGTAAAGTGTATGAAAGACAAATGCAACTAGAAAGGCTAGATCGACGAAGTGCAACTCAAAGGACTCACTCCCGCCAAGCAAACGCCAACAGACCTGCAACTAAAAGTTTAAATGAGGGGCAGTCAACTTGACCGAGTGAGGGGGGCTAACGCACACCCACAATATATATATAGAGCACAACACATATCAGAAGGGTGGACTCATGAACCGGAGATAGGTGTTGCATACCAAAGACATTTCCAAAGTACCCCAAAATATAGATATGTAAGTTTTTAGAAAACATTTCAGAAACTCTATCTTGATTCCTGATTCCCAGACGTAACAGATCACATGCTCGGCGAGTACGAGCTTCCAACCTTTACTCCTCAGAAAGTATCAAAACATAGAATACAAAAATCAAATCCAACCGTCACGCCAATGATGGAGGAGATGTACCGTCCCCAAACCATCCAGAACAGACAAACCCTCAAGGGGTAGCGAAACCACAAGAGTCCTCCCCGGCCTTAGCCGAAGGCTCAAGATACCACACCTTCCCTACAGCACGGGTCGCGTGAAGATATCTCAAATGGAACTACACACAGACTGATCCCTGACGATCCTATACCGTTCCAGGGCTACCTATCCCATAGCTCTTTGGATCCACAACAGAATAGAACAGAACAGAACATACGCCAATCTTTCATGGCAATCTCGCTACAGAATTAGAACACAACTGTTTTTCCAAAATAGCTTACATATGCCTCAAAAACTGGTTTTTATAAATATTCCCACGCTGCAGGGATATAGCCTGAAGGCACCCGCCCACGCAGGACACACACACGTACATTACCACGCTGCAGGGATATAACCCGAAGGCACCCGCCCACGCAGAATGCACGCATAAGGTCATAAACATATCATATCCAACACATACATATCTATAGTAAGGTATACTCGCATGCAAGGGTAGAAATCAGCATATAAAGGCTATAGGTCGCATAACTATACAAAATCCTAAACCTCACCTCGTGGTAGTAGAGTCTGAAAGTGTGAATGACCAAGCACTCTAAACCTCGGGCTCAACGGCACCACCAAACTCTGTGACAAGACATACAGAAGCCCAACTTAGACTCTACTTGAACCAAGTAAGACGCACAACCTACAAAGTATGAATGACATGCGAAATGGAATGATGTTTATCAAGTTGGTCACAAGGGTCAATTCAAATATTCAAGTAAATCATGCAAGTAAGGAAGTATAAAGGTTCAGAGATTGCATTCCAAGTCATATCGGAGCATACAAGACAAGTAGCAACTCAAATGAATCAAATACGCATGAAAAAGCAAGTAAAAGGGGTCACAGACGCATGGGAATGGCCATTCCCATGCACAACATAGCATGGGAACGGTCCTTCCCACGCCAAGGCCAAGCGAGAGTGGGAACGGTCGTTCCTAGTCCAAGCACACATGGGAACGGTCGTTCCCATGTTCGGCCGCCAAAACCAAACCCTAGCCCAGAAGGGCCATTCCGGGCTTAAAGCACAAACGGGAACGGCCGTTTCGGCCATGGATCTGGAGCAGAAACTTGACAGTTTCGGGAAGAAGAAGGGGAACACCAAAAATCATCAATCCAACACAAAATCCACCATAAAATATCACGAAATTCAGGTATAACATCATATAAATCATGCTTAGCATCAAAACATCAATTAATTCAAGTTTAGGAATGTTTTTGCCCAAAATCTCAAACACCCTTTTTCATGAATTTCAAGCTTAAACATGAAGATATGAATTCCTAGTCTTCCTACACGAATTTCCAGCAACTAAGACACATAAGGAGCATTCAAATCATCAAGGCTTGCTTAAGGAATTGAAGATCTCATCATTCAAGTTCATACTAACAATTTCATGCTCCAATCCAAGAATAGAAATGAAATACTCATCAAAAGAGATCCAAAGCTTTCCTTGTCTTGTGAGGGATTGAGGAATCAAAGAATATGAGCTCCTAGAATGAAGGATGGTTCAAGTCTTGATCTTCTCTTGAAGTTTCTCCATGATTCTCTTTGAGGCTAACTTGTGTGGTTTGAAATGAAATGAAAAGGGATAAAACTATTTATATGTTGGCTAATAGTTTTAGGTCAAGGTTAGGGTTTCCAAGATATAATATGAGGCTAAATGCTTTAATAGGATTTGGGCTCAAATAAATGACTTTCGGCCCAATAAGTCAAAATTAAAAGGTTTAAGGTCTAAACGGTTTCCGAAAAATATAAAGTAAATTCCGTTGGACCCGAATCACCGAATCAAGTCCAATGGTGGTGTCGGAACTCGAATTCGAATTCCCGAGCTCATATTAGTCCCGAATGACCCAAACTCACCTAACTCAAGTTAGGCCCAAACACATCAATAGGTCCAAACCCTATTTAAATCCAATTCCAACAATTAATTTAAATTCACCCAAGTTCCATTCTTAAGTTGCATTGCAAGAATTCATATTTTACCATTTTGGATTTTAGTTAATTAAGTCACATTTTCAATCAAAGTTGGAATTAAACACATAAAAAGGGAATTAAATCACATAAGTGCGTAAGGTAAACTCTTTCGTGACGCATACCTGTACGATCTATCGGACGGGGCGTCACAACCTCCCCCCATAGGAGAACCTGTCCTCAGGTTCGCTGCTTGAAACAACTCCGGGTACATCTTCCTCATCTTTTCTTTAGTCTCCCAAGTCGATTCCTCAGATTTCTGATCTCTCCACAACACTCTGACCAAAGGAATCTGCTTGTTTCTCAAAACTTGTACTTTACGATCCTGAATCTCAACCGGGTGCTTCACAATCATCAAATCGGACTCAAGCTATACTTCTTCAACCGGTAAAACCATCGACTCATCGGGGTAGAACTTCCGAAGCTATGAAACGTGGAACACATTATGAATCCCAGTCAAACTCGGCAGTAGGTCCAACCTATACGCCACCTCTCCAATCCTATCTAGAATCTCAAACGGTCCAAGATATCGAGGGCTAAGCTTCCCTCCTCTACCAATACGAGAGAAACCCTTCCTAGGAGATGCCTTCAAGAAGACACGATCTCCGACCTCGAACTCGAGAGGCCTTCTCCTCTTATCCGCATAACTCTTCTGTATATCCTGAGCTGCTTTCATTCTTTGCTGAATCAACTTAACCTTCTCAACCATCTTCTCAATCTTAGACGAGGCCTTAGCTCTAGTGAGCTTACCCTCCTTAGTCCATCACCAATCCTCAATATCCCAATACAGTGGCGACCTACACTTCCTCCAATAGAGTGCCTCGTAAGGGGCCATACCAATCGAAGCCTGGTAGCTGTTGTTGTAAGAGAACTCAACTAATGTCAAGTGCTTATCCCATTTATCCTTAAAATCCAATACACACACCCTTAACATATCCTCAAGATACTTAATCAGCCGCTTTGACTGTCCATCAGTCTGAGGATGTGATGCGGTGCTAAACTTAAGCTTTGTACCCAAGCACCTCTGAAGATCCTGCCAAAAACTAGCTGTAAACCGAGGATCCCGATCTGACACGATGCTAGTCGAAACTCCACGTAGTCTCACTATCTCATTACAATACAATTCAGCTAGCTTAGGGATAACCTTATCCGTCATCCGAACTTTAAGGAAATGGGCAGACTTAGTCAAATGGTCTATCACTACCCAAATCCCGTCGAATCCTCTCCTAGACCTCGGCAGGCCGGACACAAAGTCCATAGTCACCTGCTCCCACTTCCACTCCGGTATCGGAAGTGGTTGGAGAGTACGTCCCGGTTTCTGATGTTCTGCCTTAACCATCTGGCATATCAGATATCGCTTCACAAAGAATGCGACATCCCTCTTCATGCCACTCCACCAATACAACTCTTTCAAGTCCCGATACATCTTCGCACCTCCTGGGTGAATGGAATAACAGGAGCGGTGTGCCTCCTCAAGTATTACCCTCTTGAGCTGGTTAGGCACACACACTCTTGCCTTGAACCTGAACAAACCAGAATCATCAAACCTAAATGTAGCGCCCAGAACGGTGGGCCACCACATCCCCCGCACTTAAACCCGAACCCACATATGAAATGGATTTCCATACATGAGCCCAAGTCTAAGCGAACGGGAACCTACACTCACACGCTAGGCTAAGCGGGGCTACAACACAAACAGAGCGCGCAAACAGACAATAAGAATGCGGAAGCAATATCATAAGGATCGCAAAGGAGCTCTATACTAACATATACATCATATACAAAGGCCTGACGGCCCACAAATAGGTCAAGTATTAACATAAATCTTCGAATACATATTTAGGATTCAAAACAATTCATAGAAGTAATCAAAATGCAGCAGGTAAATATGCCGACTCGACCTAAACTCGAAAGTACGACACGACCGACGCACTTCCCCGCCTAGCTCGAGAAACCTGCAACTAAAGTGTTAAAAGGAAGGGGTCAGTCAAAACTCGACTGAGTGAGGGGGGGCTAACGCACACCCACACCATAAATACATATAGAGCATCATAAAATCAAAAGGGGTCGATCATGAACCGAGCTAGGGTTTTCATACCAAATCATTTTTAAAACATACATATAATACAAAGGAAATCCTAACCCGTTTCACAATCACCAAAGCATAAACGAAACATAAACGTCCGGCGAGCACGGACCTCCTCAACTCCTCATACAAATCATAAATACATAAGAATTCATAAATTCATAACTCCTCAACGCCTTGGTGATCGGGAATCAAACCCTCTCCACCCATATGGATTCTATATACATACGGGGTAGCTAACCCACGATATGCCTTCCCCGGTTATTCACCGAGGGCTCAAAGAACCACGCCTTCTCCATCTCCCTCAGAGTCGTGCGTCGGAACTTCAAATGGGATGTGCACAGACTTAACCCGACGGCCCTTGCCGTCCCGGGCGTCCTTACCCACAATCCCTGGGCCCGGATTCATAAGAAACATACCAATAATCCCATCTTTCAGGGTACCTCTCGCAGAGTCATAAAAGGAAACGTACAAAGGATTCAAAATCATAAGCTCATATACGCCCATATTTATACTATTTTCATAAGTTCGTCAAAGGGGATTCATAAAATCATAAACGTATCATAAGCATTCGTATTTAACCATATAATACATATATAGCCACATGCGGGATACGAAATCAATAACATAAAGGCCATAGGTCGTTTATCTACAAGAAAAGATCCTAACCCTCACCTTGAAGTGGAAGCGGAGTGAAAATCGGACAAAAGAAGCAACCGGACACCTAAACCTCGGGCTCTTTAACTTCGTGAAGAGGCTCTGAAACAAAAGAACGCAAGACCCGAGACTTAGACTCACATATGAACCACTTAGACGCTCGGAAATGCTTATAAATGCATGGAATGCGAATGAGATGCATAAACACGCCAATTTAATCAGACCAAATCATACTCATACCATTCACATCAAATAAGATTACAATTTCAAAACAAGGCCTGTAACGCGTAAAATAACAAGCTAACGATGCATACAGGTCATAAACGAAGAAAGAAAATACAAAGAAAAACAACGAAGCGATAAAACGAGCAATTGCCGCCACCATGCTTTCAAATGACACGGCCGTGTTGGGTTTTAGTTCAAAATGGACACGGCCGTGTCCGGTTAAAATAAATTCAGGAGCTTAATTCGAGAGGCTGACACGGCCGTGTCCAAAACATGCACAAAGCTGACACGGCCGTGTTGGCCTATCGTCTTCGAAAAAAAATAACAGCAACAACAGTGTTTCAGCAGCAAAAACAGGGCAAGGAAGCAGAGCAAGCACGCAGCAACAACAACCACTAATTCAAGCCACAAAACTCAAGTAAATCATAGCAAAGCACTTCATAATCAACATATAATCTCCCAATCAACACAAAAGCTCAAGAATCCACATATATATCAAGAATTCTCATGCAAGAAATTGAATTCCATCAATGGCAACTTCCACCATGCTCAACCATATTCAAAAGCAAGACCATATTTACATGTTAGGGCCATAAGAGATCACATATATATCTTCAAATCAAAGCATAACTCCATGAAACCAAGGTGATCATCAAACCCTTATAATTCATGTCATGTCCATATGTGCATCAAACATAGCCCAAAGCATGGAATTAATAGCCCAAAATGACCATATATTCAAGTACATATCAAATACTAGCTTACCCCTTGAAGATGTTGGAAGAAAATGGAGATTAGAGCTCAATATCTCCTTAGGGTGAATAGTGACGGGTTTGAGCTTAAACTCCAAAGTTGCTGCACTTTTCTCCCTTTTTTCTTACTTGTACCGATTAAGAGAGGGAGAGGGATGGTTATGCATTGTTTTGGTGGAGTGTGGGGCCAAGCTTGTGGGTAATATGTCAAGAGTTGAGGGACCAAAGTGCAAATAGGTGAAAGGTAGTCATATAAGAGCGAGGTAAGTTTCCGGTCGGATTTCAGAATACCAAATGAGCTTAAAAGGTTATAAGGCTTAGTCCATCGAACCCGAATCGTCGAAACGAGTTCAACGGTGGTGACGGAATTCGAATCCGAATTCCCGAGCTCAAATTACACATATTGGAACCCAAGGTGCGCTAAAAGCGTTTTAACCTCCTTTAGGTTCCGAACGTAACGATTAATTCAAAAGCTCAACAAATAGATTCGAAAACATATAACGAGCATATATCCAAGTTCATAACACGAAATTCTCTATCATACTAAAACAACAGAAAATTCCGGATTCAATTCAAGCATCAACGAATCAAATCTTAACAAATAACATTCATAATCATATAAAATTCATTCAAATCCATAAGAAATATTTAAAGTAAGAATTAAAAGAATAAAGAATATGAATTTAAATAAAATAAATTGCGCACATACGTCATACTTGTACGATCTGAAAGTCGGGGTGTCACAATCCTTTTCCCTTAAAAAGGACTTGCCCTCAAGTCCGAACCGAGTTCTCAAACAGCTCCGGATACAAATTTCTCATCTTGTCCTCGGTTTCCCAAGTTGATTCTTCGGATTTCTGATCCCTCCAAAGTACCCTGACCAAAGGAATCTGCCGGTTTCTCAATTCTTGCATCTTCCGATCCTGAATTGCAACCGGATGCTTTTCTATTGTTAAATCCGGCTCCAACCGAACCTCTTCAACAGGGAGAATCGTTGACTCATCGGGATAATACTTACGGAGTTGAGAGACATGAAACATATTGTGTATCCCGGTCATACTCGGCGGTAAATCCAATCTATACGCTGTTTCTCCGATTCTTTCCAAAATTTCAAACGGCCCAAGGTAACGAGGACTGAGCTTTCCACCTTTACCTATACGAGTGAAGCCTTTTCTAGGAGACGCCTTCAAAAAGACTCTATCTCCGACTTCGAACTCTAAGAGCCTTCTTCTTTTATCAGCATAACTCTTTTGACGGGCCTGAGCTGCTCTCATCCTTTGCCGAATCTTATGAACTTTCTCAATAGTAGCAACAATGTCTTCTTTAGGCTCGGCCCTCTCGAGCTTGCTCTCTTCGGTCCACCTCCAATCCTCGATATCCCAAAATAGAGGAGACCGGCACTTTCTTCCATAAAGTGCCTCGTACGGAGCCATCTTAATCGAACCCTGATAGCTGTTGTTATAGGCAAACTCTACCAAAGGTAGGTGCTCATCCCACTTATCTTGGAAGTCCAAAGCACATGCTCTAAGCATATCCTCTAAGTATTGAATTAGCCTTTCAGATTGGCCGTCTGTCTGAGGATGCGAAGCTGTGCTAAACTTGAGTTTAGTGCCCAAACACTTCTGAAGATTCTGCCAAAAGATCGAAGTAAACCGTGGATCCCGATCCGAAACAACACTAGCTGGAACTCCATGTATCCTTACAATCTCCCGAACGTACAACTCGGCTAGCTTAGGAACCTTCTCAGACATCCGAACCTTGAGGAAATGGACAGACTTAGTCAATCTGTCCACAATTACCCAAATTCCATCAAACCCTCCTTTGACTCTAGGCAAGCCGGACACGAAGTCCATCGTCACTTGCTCCCACTTCCACTCGGGAATAGGAAGTGGTTGGAGAGTTCCTCCCGACTTCTGGTGCTCTGCCTTCACCTTTTGACACGTTAAACATCGTTTCACGAAGTTCGCGACGTCCCTTTTCATGCCATTCCACCAGAATTTCTCTTTCAGGTCCCGATACATCTTAGTACCTCCCGGATGAATCGAGTACCTCGAGCGATGTGCCTCCTCAAGTATAATCCTCTTGAGCTCTTCTGGGACACATATTCTCGCTTCGAACCTCAACAACCCGAAATTATCCAATCCAAACTTAGAATTCGGATCCTCTCTGGAACGGGTTACCAACTTCTGAATCTCGGCATCCGAGGTCTGAGCTTCCAATAACTGCTGTTTCAAATCCGGTATTATCGTAAGATTCGCTAACCAATCCCCGAAACCAAGATCTCTGAACCCAACCTTGAAGAACCTGCTTCCAGAGTAGCCACACTCGCCTTTCTACTCAAGGCATCGGCGACCACATTCGCTTTACCCGGATGGTATTGAATGGTGCAATCGTAGTCCTCTAATAACTCCATCCAACGCCTCTGTCTTACATTCAAGTCTTTCTGATAAAAGAGATACTTGAGGCTTTGGTGATCCGTAAACACCTCGAACGTTGCACCGTAGAGGTAGTGTCGCCACTTCATCAAAGCGAACACAACGACAGCTAATTCGAGATCGTGGGTAGGGTAATTCTTCTCATGCTCCTTCAATTTCCTTGAAGCATAAGCTACCACTCTACCGTGCTGCATCAAAACACAACCAAGACCCTCTTTTGAAGCATCCGTATAAACTGCATAACCCTCTGCACCCTCGGGTAGGGTAAGAACTGGTGCTGAAGTTAACTTCACCTTCAAAGTCTGAAACTCGCCTCACACTTATCATCCCATTCAAATTTCACTTCCTTCTTAGTTAGGCGAGTCAACGGGGCGGCAATTTTAGAGAAATCCTTAACAAATCTGCGGTAATAACCGGCTAACCCAAGAAAACTCCGAATCTCTGAGACATTTCTCGGTCTCTCCCAACGAAGCACAAACTCAACCTTAGATGGATCAACTTCAATCCCATCACCTGAAATTATATGTCCCAAAAACATAACTCGGTCGATCCAGAATTCGCACTTGCTGAACTTTGCATACAACTTATGTTCCCTCAAAGTTTCCAAGACGATCCGTAGATGTTGAGCATGTAACGCCCCGATTTTTCCATTCAATCATTATGTGATATTATATGAATTTTATAATTTTCATAACATTATATGCATTATGTTTATATAGATTTACTTGAATTAGCGTTAACGTGAAATTTATGTGAATTATTTATTAATGTGATTAAATGTTCTTATATGTTCTTATTTGATCATTTCCTGAATTCATGGACTAAATTGCATTTCATGATTTGGGAGTAAAATGTTTATTTGTTAGAAATGATACTTGTGTGCATTCATTTAAATACATAAGGGACTAAAATGCAAATTGTGGTGATTCATCTAACTCTTGGAAGACCTACACTCACACATGCATTGTATATGTATATAAATTAATAGAGCACTAAGGATTTTTTATATATATAATATGCATAATATCTAACTTTATACATATATAATCTATATCTCTATAATTATGTTACATTACATACATTATATACAATATAACATATATTCAAGATATACACACATTCCACTCATCCATTCTTATCAAGACTTCACACATTCACACACTAAAAACCGATTCAAACACCATCAAGGGAAGGAAGAAAGGTTTCATTAAATTCAAGCCAAATTCAAGGAGGAATTATACAAGTTAGAAGCATCATCTTCATCATCTCATCATTCCATCCATTTCTTCTTCCATCTTGAGGTATATGGAGAATTTGATTGAATCCCTTGAGATATATTTGAGTAGGGTTTGATAAATATGATATGATTCCTTGGTTATAAGTGCTTAGAAACATGTTTAGGATCATTATATCTCATAACTTGCATGAATTCTTGAATAAGAGGAAAGTTGGAAAACATGAGTTTATATGGGATTTTGATGATGAATTCTTGATGATTTGATGCATGTTTCCTTGGATTATATGATGATTAATTGATATATATGATCATATACATGCTATATGTTGGTTTTCAAGTGTTTATTTGATGTAGTTTGGTGATTGAGTGGTTTGGGAGCCTTTTCCCGCGACCTCCCCTGTTTTCTTGCCCTGTTTTTTGGTTACGTGCAGTGACACGGGGGTGTCGCTTTTCCCCTCTTCAGCGTGACACGGGGGTGTTCTTTGGGTTGAGTTTCTGTACCGTGACACGGGGGTGTCACGGCTTAGTGTATTTTGGTGACACGGGCGTGTCACCTTTTCCTGCATTTTGTCCAACTTCGAACCAACGCCATTTTCACCTCGGTTTGAATTAGAAAACGTGCCATATAGCGTTGGAAAGGTCTATGTGTCTACTTTCATTCACAACAAGCAAAACTCAATTCCCACTTCTAGAATTTAAGATATTCCAGTTTTCCCACAACATGTACATTTCCAAAAATTGTCGGTTTTGGCCAAACTTCACCAAAACCTTTCTTATTGCATTTCTTTCACTTCCTTGGCTCCCATATGTGAATTATGTTATATATATACTTGCTTAATTGATAATCATGCTCCTATTTGACACTCCTTGATTGTTGTTGCATAATATCTTGATTATGACTTCGCCGTGCGTCTTAATTGGTTCATTCGAGTTGAGTCTTATGTACACTTATCCTTGTTGCACAGATCTTGGTCCCGGAGACGAGGAGCACGGTCCGTAGGGTGCTTCCTTGCTTCTTTTGGTTGGTAGAGGTGAGGTTTAATTACTAGATATATATAGAACCCTTACAACCCTACGTGATGTTTTCAGCCAAAATGTATATATATATATGTATATATCTTTCCCACAATCTCTACCGATTGCAAATGATTTCGTGATCTAATGAATAATCGTGTTATCGTGATTGATCGTGTTTTGGCGAGTAAGCATATCGTGTTCACATGGGCCCGAGGGTAGTGTATTGAGCCAACCGGGAAAGCAAGGGCTGACGGGTAACTCTTGCACTATCCTCACCAATTTTTGGGATCACCTCTGAATCCACCAGGAGGTTTGGTGGAGGAAGAAATCCCGTGCGTGGGAGTCATGTTCCCGACGTACACCGTTCATGGATGGTTGGGCCTTGCAATCCCACCATCACCGGAGGAAGAAGGAGTTCGTGAAAATGCTAAGTGTGCACTAATGATTGTATGGTAATTATTGAAATAAAACCTAAAGATGGTATTGTTCACTAATTGGAGTAAGGTTGGAGATTGCCCTCACTCGCCGGGCCACTGAGTGAATTGAATTGAACTGATAAGGTTTATATTGATTGAATGGATTAGTTGTAATCTCGGGCGAGATCTATTTTAATATTGAACTTATATTGTTTCTATTTTATAAACCCTTACCCGAGATTATGGCTTGCATGGTAATTGCGCTATTATTTATTTATAAACCCCTCGCTCAGTCCATGTTGGACTGACACCTCAACTTTTCAGTTTTTGCAGGTTCGTGCTAGGCGGGAATTAGAGTCTCGTGTATTTTATTCGGGTCTAGCACTTCACCTTCATACTTTGTTCTTGTATTGATACTAGTTATTTTGTAGCATGTTTTGGATTTATACTTGGAGATGATATTGTATTGATATATATAAATGTTGGTATCTATAAATAAATATGTAAATATGGTACCTAAAAGTATTGATTGCTATTGCTTCCACTTTTATTGCTCTGAATTGTTTATTGGTAGTATTTGAGGGTACCCGCCTAGCTTTTGAGTTTTGTTGTCACCCGTTCGCCATGAGTCCGGTTCATATATGGACTACCCATTTCATGTGTGAGCTAGACTTATGGTGCGGGGGTGTGGCATCTCGGCGTTCCGGGTGCTACAGAGCATGCTCTTCAGCCGATCTAGAATACACCAGAATGTCGTCTATAAAGATCACCACGAACTTGTCAAGAAAAGGCCTGAACACTCGGTGCATCATATCCATAAATACAGCTGGAGCATTAGTTAATCCAAACGGCATGACAACGAATTCAAAGTGCCCATATCTGGTATTAAAACCAGTCTTCGGAATATCTTCCTCCCTAATCCGCAGCTGATAGTAACCCTGCCTAAAATCTAACTTGGAGTAGATTTTCGAGCCTTGCAAAATATCAAATAACTCCTCGATGTGAGGCAAAGGGTATTTGTTCTTCACGGTCATCCGATTCAACTCACGGTAGTCTATACACATTCGTAGCGTTCCGTCTTTCTTCTTTACGAATAGAACGGGAGTACCCCAGGGAGAAATGCTCGGACGAATGTAACCGCAAGCTAGAAGCTCATCAAGCTGCGTCTTTAACTCCTTTAACTCTGCGGGAGCCATTCTGTAGGGAGTCTTCGAAAAAGGATCTGCTCCGGGATAAAGGTCGATTACGAACTCGATGTGCCTATCGGGTGGCAAAGAACCCAATGTCTCAGGGAACACATCGGCATACTCCCGCACGACCTCCGTCTCCTCAAGTTTAGCCTGATCCTTCGGTCTATTCAAAAGATAGGCTACGAAACCTATCGCACCGTCCCGGACCAGTTTACTCGCCTCAACGAAAGAAATAAACGGGCTTGACTTCACCTTCTCGCCCTTAAATACCACTGAACCAAAAGAAACCTTCTTCTCCCGACAATCCATCTGAGCCCCATGTTCAGATAGCCAATCCATTCCGAGGATTACGTCATACCTCTTCATCGGCATCTCAATCAAATCGGCGAGGAAAACCCTGTCTTCAAAACTCACTGGACAACCCCGATAAATCCTGTAAGTAACAAGACTTCCGCCAAGAGGCGAACTAACCACATAATCATGCGCACAGAGGGTAACAGGCAAACACAACGAAGAAGCAAGATCCCGAGAAATAAATGAATGAGATGCCCCGGGATCGAACAATGCATGAAATGTAGTGCCATGAATGCTTACGGTACCTTCAATCACGACATTAGGATCAAGATTTGCAGCTTCCTCTTCCTCGGCCCCGAGTGCATAAGCTCTAGCCTGAATTGCAGGCCTCTGATTATTCCCCGCTGCCTGTCCTGGCCTTTTGTTCTGGCATTGGTTAAGCATGTGATCCGGCGAACCACAACCGTAGCACCTCTTATGAAGTTTGAAGCAATTTTCAACACGATGATTACCCTTGCAATATTTGCATTGGACTTGAGGTGGTGCCGGTAATGCTAAAGGTTGAGCCTTTTGTCCTGCCGGCTTGAATTGCTTGTTTTGAGGCTTTACCGGTGCAAAAGCTTGGTAAGCTGGCCTTTTTCCATATTTATTCTGACCTCCCGAGCTAGAACTTTGTACAGTCTGAAAAGTCTTCCTCCTCCTAGCAACCACTCGATCCTCTACCTTCAAAGCCTTCTCGGTGACTAACGCCCAAGTGTCTGTATCAACCGCTTCGAGTGCATCCTTCATATCCTCTCTTAACCCTCGAAGAAACTTCAAAGCCTTATGGCGGTCGTCATTGGCAATGTTGGGAGCATACCTTGACAAACGGTCGAACTCATCAATATATTCGGCGACTGTCTTCTCACCTTGCTTCAAATCCATGAACTCTTGGAGTCTTCGGTCCCTAGCGGCGATTGGAATATACTTGTTACGAAACTCCCAAGTGAATGTTTCCCAATTAATCTCATCACCGGCGACATCCAAATGGGCTCGGATGCTAGTCCACCAACTATAAGCTTGGCCTTGCACCATTGTGAGGGTGCACCTTGCCTTCTCAACTGATTCACACGGTATCAACTCCCAAATTCTTTCTATTTGGATTAGCCACTCCTCGGGTTGAATATCGTTCCCACCTTCAAACTTGGGGGGATTCTGATTCCTGAACTCCCGTAGAATGTGAGTGACTTGTCCTCCTTCTTGATTGACAACCGGAAGTGTATTCTGGCGATATCTAGTATCCAAATATGCACATAATCTCGCCATGAATCCCTCAGGTTCCATGTTGTTCTCAGCTTGTGGGGAACGATCCCGGTGATGTCTATGGCCCGGAGACCTGTCACGATGATGATCTCTTCTCGGAGGCATACTATAACATTCAAAGAATTCCAATATACATGCGTGCGGTTAGTACATGACCATGTGCACAATTCATAAAAATTCAAGTAAATGAGGTACATAAATGCACATAATCACATTGTCCTAATCCGAACGACCTAGACGAACCAACACGACCCTAGAGCTTCGGTTTTGCAACCGAGAGCTCTGATACCACTTTAAGATGTAGCGCCTAGAACGGTGGGCCACCACATCCCCCGCACTTAAACCCGAACCCACATATGAAATGGATTTCCATACATGAGCCCAAGTCTAAGCGAACGGGAACCTACACTCACACGCTAGGCTAAGCGGGGCTACAACACAAACAGAGCGCGCAAACAGACAATAAGAATGCGGAAGCAATATCATAAGGATCGTAAAGGAGCTCTATACTAACATATACATCATATACAACGGCCTGACGGCCCACAAATAGGTCAAGTATTAACATAAATCTCCGAATACATATTTAGGATTCAAAACAATTCATAGAAGTAATCAAAATGCAGCAGGTAAATATGCCGACTCGACCTAAACTCGAAAGTACAACACGACCGACGCACTTCCCCGCCTAGCTCGAGAAACCTGCAACTAAAGTGTTAAAAGGAAGGGGTCAGTCAAAACTCGACTGAGTGAGGGGGGGGCTAATGCACACCCACACCATAAATACATATAGAGCATCATAAAATCAAAAGGGGTCGATCATGAACCGAGCTAGGGTTTTCATACCAAATCATTTTTAAAACATACATATAATACAAAGGAAATCCTAACCCGTTTCACAATCACCAAAGCATAAACGAAACATAAACGTCCGGCGAGCACGGACCTCCTCAACTCCTCATACAAATCATAAATACATAAGAATTCATAAATTCATAACTCCTCAACGCCTTGGTGATCGGGAATCAAACCCTCTCCACCCATATGGATTCTATATACATATGGGGTAGCTAACCCACGATATGCCTTCCCCGGTTATTCACCGAGGGCTCAAAGAACCACGCCTTCTCCATCTCCCTCAGAGTCGCGCGTCGGAACTTCAAATGGGATGTGCACAGGCTTAACCCGACGGCCCTTGCCGTCCCGGACGTCCTTACCCACAATCCCTGGGCCCGGATTCATAAGAAACATACCAATAATCCCATCTTTCAGGGTACCTCTCGCAGAGTCATAAAAGGAAACGTACAAAGGATTCAAAATCATAAGCTCATATACGCCCATATTTATACCATTTTCATAAGTTCGTCAAAGGGGATTCATAAAATCATAAACGTATCATAAGCATTCGTATTTAACCATATAATACATATATAGCCACATGCGGGATACGAAATCAATAACATAAAGGCCATAGGTCGTTTATCTACAAGAAAAGATCCTAACCCTCACCTTGAAGTGGAAGCGGAGTGAAAATCGGACAAAAGAAGCAACCAGACACCTAAACCTCGGGCTCTTTAACTTCGTGAAGAGGCTCTGAAACAAAAGAACGCAAGACCCGAGACTTAGACTCACATATGAACCACTTAGACGCTCGAAAATGCTTATAAATGCATGGAATCCGAATGAGATGCATAAACATGCCAATTTAATCAGACCAAATCATACTCATACCATTCACATCAAATAAGATTACAATTTCAAAACAAGGCCTGTAACGCGTAAAATAACAAGCTAACAATGCATACACGTCATAAACGAAGAAAGAAAATACAAAGAAAAACAACGAAGCGATAAAACGAGCAATTGCCGCCGCCATACTTTCAAATGACACGACCGTGTTGGGTTTTAGTTCAAAATGGACACGGCCGTGTCCGGTTAAAATAAATTCAGGAGCTTAATTCGAGAGGCTGACATGGCCGTGTTGAGTTTTAGTTCAAAATGGACACGGCCGTGTCCGGTTTTATAAAAATAAATTGCTCCAAGTCGAGAGGCTGACACGGCCGTGTCCAAAACATGCATAAAGCTGACACGGCCGTGTTGCCCTATCATCTTCGAAAAAAAATAACAGCAGCAACAGTGTTTCAGCAGCAAAAACAGGGCAAGGAAGCAGAGCAAGCACGCAGCAACAACAACCACTAATTCATGCCACAAAACTCAAGTAAATCATAGCAAAGCACTTCATAATCAACATATAATCTCCCAATCAACACAAAAGCTCAAGAATCCACATATATATCAAGAATTCTCATGCAAGAAATTGAATTCCATCAATGGCAACTTCCACCATGCTCAACCATATTCAAAAGCAAGACCATATTTACATGTTAGGGCCATAAGAGATCACATATATATCTTCAAATCAAAGCATAACTCCATGAAACCAAGGTGATCATCAAACCCTTATAATTCATGTCATGTTCCATATGTGCATCAAACATAGCCCAAAGCATGGAATTAATAGCTCAAAATGACCATATATTCAAGTACATATCAAATACTAGCTTACCCCTTGAAGATGTTGGAAGAAAATGGAGATTAGAGCTCAATATCTCCTTAGGGTGAATAGTGACGGGTTTGAGCTTAAACTCCAAAGTTGCTGCACTTTTCTCCCTTTTTTCTTGCTTGTACCGATTAAAAGAGGGAGAGGGATGGTTATGCATTGTTTTGGTGGAGTGTGGGGCCAAGCTTGTGGGTAATATGTCAAGAGTTGAGGGACCAAAGTGCAAATAGGTGAAAGGTAGTCATATAAGAGCGAGGTAAGTTTCCGGTCGGATTTCGGAATACCAAATGAGCTTAAAAGGTTATAAGGCTTAGTCCATCGAACCCGAATTGTCGAAACGAGTTCAACGGTGGTGACAAAATTCAAATCCGAATTCCCGAGCTCAAATTACACATATTGGAACCCAAGGTGCGCTAAAAGCGTTTTAACCTCCTTTAGGTTCCGAACGTAACGATTAATTCAAAAGCTCAACAAATAGATTCGAAAACATATAACGAGCATATATCCAAGTTCATAACACGAAATTCTCTATCATACTAAAATAACAGAAAATTTCGGATTCATTTCAGGCATCAACGAATCAAATCTTAACAAATAACATTCATAATCATATAAAATTCATACAAATCCATAAGAAATATTTAAAGTAAGAATTAAAAGAATAAAGAATATGAATTTAAATAAAATAAATTGCGCACATACGCCATACCTGTACGGTCTGAAAGTCGGGGTGTCACACTAAACCTCTCTGGATCATCTCTCGAACGAGCAACCAATCTGTGAATCTCGGGATCCGTAGACTGAGCCTCCAACAATCTCTGCTTCAAATCAGGCTGAACCGTGAGGTTGGCTAACCTAGCCACAGAAACCATAACAATTGAACTCTGCTAAGAAAACCCAGCCACTAAACTCGAAATACTGACCTTCCTGCTCAACACGTCGGCAACCACATTTGCCTTACCCGGATGGTACCAAATCGTGCAATCATAGTCCTCTAAGAACTCAACCCATCTCCTCTGTCTCAAGTTAAGCTCTTTCTGCGTGAACAAGTACTGAAGACTCTTATGATCCGAGAATACCTCAAATGTAGCACCATAGAGATAGTGGCGCCACTTAGACAACGCAAACACGACTGCTGTAAGCTCTAGATCATGGGTGGGGTAGTTCTGCTCATGCACCTTCAACTTCCTAGAGGCATAAGCTACAACCCGACCATTCTGCATCAACACACAACCCAGTCCTTCCTTAGAAGCATCTGCATAAACTGCATAACCCTCAAGTCCCTCGGGTAGGGTGAGAACCGGTGCTGTAGTCAACCTTTCCTTTAAAGTTTGAAAACTCATCTCACAACTATCATCCCATTCAAACTTGGTTTCCTTCTTGGTCAACTTAGTTATCGGGGCTGCAATCTTAGAGAAATCCATCACAAATCTCCTATAATAACCTACCAAGCCCAGAAAACTCTGTATCTCAGAGGCGTTCCTAGGCCTCTCCCAATGTAACACCATTTCATTCTTAGAGGGGTCGACCTCAATTCCATCGCCTGAGATGATATGACCCAGAAAAGTGACTCGATCAATCCAAAACTCGCACTTACTGAACTTAGCATATAACTTGTGCTCTCTAAGTGTTTACAACACAATCCGGAGATGCTGTGCGTGCTCCTCAACCGACCTTGAATACACCAAGATGTCATCTATAAAGATCACCACGAACTTATCAAGGAACGGTCTAAACACCCTATGCATCATATCCATAAACACTACAGGAGCATTCGTTAACCCAAACGGCATAACCACAAACTCAAAGTGCCCGTACCTCGTGTTGAATCCAGTCTTAGAGATATCCTCCTCTCTAATCCTCAACTGATAATAACCCTGCCTCAAATCCAACTTGGAGTACACTGTCGAACCCTGCAAGCTATCAAACAACTCCTCGATATGGGGTAATGGATACTTGTTCTTAACTGTTATCCTGTTCAGCTCGCGGTAGTCTATGCACATCCTTAACGTCCCATCTTTCTTCTTAACAAACAGGATGGGAGCACCCCACGGAGAAGTGCTCGGACGAATGTATCCGCTGACCAGAAGCTCATCCTTCAACTCGGCAGGAGCCATCCTGTAGGGGGTCTTCGAATAGGGCTCAGCTCCGGGATAGAGGTCCACTACAAACTCAACATCCCTGTCTGGTGATAAGGACCCCAGACTCTCCGGGAACACATCCAGATACTCCCAAACAACCTCCGTCTCCTCAAGCTTGACCTGGTCCTTGGGTTTGTTTAGAAGGTAAGCCACGAAACCTGTAGCCCCATCCCGGACTAACTTACTAGCCTCAACAAAGGATATAAACGGGCTGGATACCAAACTCTCTCCCGAAAACACCGCAGAATCAAAAGAAATCCTCTTCAAACGGCAATCCATAACTGCATCATGTCGGGAAAGCCAATCCATCCCAAGAATCACCTTAAACCTCCCCATCGGCATCACAATCAGATCAGCAGGAAAAACTCGACCTTGAAAACTCACCGGACACTCACGAAACACTCTGTTCGTCTCCAAGCTCCTCCCCAAGGGAGAACTCACTACAAACACATGCGCAGATATCTCAGCAAGCAAAGGCAAAGAAGCAACAATATCCGGGGTAATAAAAGAATGAGTAGCCCGGGATCAAACAATGCATGTAATGATATGCCATGAATATGTATTGTACCTTCCACTATAGCATTCTGATCAATCTCTGCCACCCCCTCCTCACCATCCAGAGCATAAGCACGAGCCTGTACTCCCGGCCTCCTCTTTGGACAAGCATCCCTCATGTGCTCAGCCGAACCACACCCCAAACATCTACCCAAATACATCCAACACCTCTCCGATGGATGGGCACCCTGACAGTGAGAGCAACGAGCTGGAGCTAGTGCCAGTAAAGGCGGTGGTCCTGTAGGAGCAGTGGGTCGGGGCTTCTTGTTAATGAAACCCTATGGACGGAAAGCTGGTGTAGTAGTAGTAAAAGCATGAGTAGCGGGCTTCTTGCCCGATCTAAAACCTGAACCATGCCTCGAAGAGAAGGATGGGGGCCTCAACCTCTGTCTCTGGGCCTCCACCTGAATAGCCCTCTTGGTAACCTCATCCCAAGTACTAACATTGACAGCCTGAAGAGCTCTCTGAATATCCTCTCGAAGCCCATGAAGGAAGTGATGGGCTCTGTGTGAATCAATATCAGTGATGTGGGTAGCATAGGGGGTAAGTCTCTCGAACTCTAAAATGTAGTCCTCAACAGATCTTGATCCCTGCTTCAGCTCAGAGAACTCCTGAAGTATGCGCTCTCGTGCACTATGAGGTATAAACTTCTCACGGAACTCATGCACGAAAGTCTCCCAAGTGAACTCCATACCACTCCTCTCAAATCTGGATCGAACTCCCTTGAGCCAGTTAGCTGCCTGTCCCTGAATGAATCGAGCAGTACAAACAGCCCTATCCTGAGAACTCCCTGGGCAAATCTCCCAAATACCACTGATCTCAGCTAACCATTCCTCATCCTTAATATCATCTCCCCCAAACCACTTAGGAGGGTTGTTGTTCCGAAACTCCCTATACACAGCTGAGATAGTACCATCCTGACCATCAACTGGTGGTGTCTGCTGTCTTTGATTCTGTTGCAATTGATTGAGAAGTGCCTGAACAGTGTTCTCCGCATTCAGTGGTGGTGGCAGAGGCAGATTAGGCGCATCCGGTGAAACCTCTCGGTCACGACGTCTAGGAGGCATCCTGAAATTCAAAGATTCAAGCAATATTGATGCATGTGGATTAGTACGTGTGTATGTATACAAGTATTAGAAATAAACAAGTATTCAAATAATTGAGTCATATAATCACATTGTCCTATGCCGTACCAACTAGACAGACGCGACACGACACTAGAGCTCGGTTTTGCAACCTAGAGCTCTGATACCACTTAAGGATGTAACACCCCAAACGAAGGATGCCACATCCCCCGCAACGAGACCCAGACCCGGTCATGAAATGGAAGTCCATGCCCGAATCCGAATAAGAGCGAACGGGAGACAAACACACACGCTATGCTAGGCGGATCTAACTTGATAGACTCAGAGTGCGGAAGCAATTCAAACATTCAAAACAAGATAGCGGAAGCACTTAAATCAACATTCAAAACAAATGACGGGTTCAACTAGCATAGATACCTAGTCCTTAATATCCGATCAACATAACGTATTAATCATCAAGTGCCACACGGGCCGAATACGAATGCCACACAGGGCTACAGTAAGGTAGAGTATAATCTCAAGTCTACAAGTCATGACATAAGTAAAGTGTATGAAAGACAAATGCAACTAGAAAGGCTAGACTGACGAAGTGCAACTCAAAGGACTCACTCCCGCCTAGCAAACGCCAACAGACCTGTAACTAAAAGTTTAAATGAGGGGTCAGTCAACTTTACCGAGTGAGGGGGGCTAACGCACACCCACAATATATATATAGAGCACAACACATATCAGAAGGGTGGACTCATGAACCGGAGATAGGTGTTGCATACCAAAGACATTTCCAAAGTACCCCAAAATATAGATATGTAAGTTTTTAGAAAACATTTCAGAAACTCTATCTCGATTCATGATTCCCAGACAGAACAGATCACATCCTCGGTGAGTACGAGCTTCCAACCATTACTCCTCAGAACATATCAAAACATAGAATACAAAAATCAAATCCAACCGTCGAACCAATGATGGAGGAGATGTACCGTCCCCATACCATCCAGAACAGACAAACCCTCAAGGGGTAGCGAACCCACAAGAGTCCTCCCCGGCCTTAGCCGAAGGCTTAAGATACCACACCTTCCCTACAACACGGGTCGCGTGAAGATATCTCAAATGGAACTACACACAGACTGATCCTTGACGGTCCTATACCGTTCTAGGGCTGCCTATCCCATAGCTCCTTGGATCCACAACAGAACAGAACAGAACAGAACAGAACAGAACATACGCCAATCTTTCATGGCAATCTCGCTACAGAATTAGAACATAACTATTTTTCTAAAATAGCTTACATATGCCTCAAAAACTGGTTTTTATAAATATTCCCATGCTGCAGGGATATAGCCTGAAGGCACCCGCCCACGCAAGACATACACACGTACATTCCCACACTGCAGGGATATAGCCCGAAGGCACCCGCCCACGCACAATGCACGCATAAGAACATAAACATATCATATCCAACACATGCATATCTATAGTAAGGTATACTCGCATGCAAGGGTAGAAATCAGCATATAAAGGCCATAGGTCGCATAACTATACAAAATCCTAAACCTCACCTCGTGGTAGTAGAGTCTGAGAGTGTGAAGGGCCTAACACTCTAAACCTCGAGCTCACCGGCACCACCAAACTCTGTGACAAGACATACAGAAGCCCAACTTAGACTCTACATGAACTAAGTAAGACGTACTGTGTACAAAGTATGAATGACATGCGAAATGGAATGATGTTTATCAAGTTGGTCACAAGGGTCAATTCAAATATTCAAGTAAATCAACAAGTAAGGAAGTATAAAGGTTCAGAGATTGCATTCCAAGTCATATCGGAGCATACAAGTCAAGTAGCAACTCAAACGAATCAAATACGCACGAAAATGCAAGTAAAAGGGGTCACAGACGTATGGGAATGGCCATTCCCATGCACAACATAGCATGGGAACGGTCCTTCCCATGCCAAGGCCAAGCGAGACTGGGAACGGCCGTTCCTAGTCCAAGCACACATGGGAACGGTCGTTCACATGTTCGGCAGCAATAACCAAACCCTAGCCCGGAAGGGCCGTTCCGGGCTTAAAGCACAAACGGGAACGGCCGTTTCGGCCATGGATCTGGAGGAGAAACTTGACAGTTTCGGGAAGAAGAAGGGAAACACCAAAAATCATCAATCTAACACAAAATCCACCATAAATATCATGAAATTCAGGTATAACATCATATAAATCATGCTTAGCATCAAAACATCAATTAATTCAAGTTTAGGAATGTTTTTGCCCAAGATCTCAAACACCTATTTTCATGAATTTCAAGCTTAAACATGAAGATATGAATTCCTAGTCTTCCTACACGAATTTCCAGCAACTAAGACACATAAGGAGAATTCAAATCATCAAGGCTTGCTTAAGGAATTCAAGATCTCATCATTCAAGTTCATACTAACAATTTCATGCTCCAATCCAAGAATAGAAATGAAATACTCATCAAAAGAGATCCAAAGCTTACCTTGTCTTGTGAAGGAATGAGGAATCAAAGAATATGAGCTCCTAGAATGAAGGATGGTTCAAGTCTTGATCTTCTCTTGAAGTTTCTCCATGATTCTCTTTGAGGCTAACTTGTGTGGCTTGAAATGAAATGAAAAGGGATAAAGCTATTTGTATTGTGGCTAATAGTTTTAGGTCAAGGTTAGGGTTTCCAAGATATAATATGAGGCTAAAGGCTTTAATAGGATTTGGGCTCAAATAAATGACTTTCGACCCTATAAGTCAAAATTAAAAGGTTTAAGGTCTAAACGGTCTTCGAAAAATATAAAGTAAATTCCGTTGGACCCGAATCACCGAATCAAGTCCAATGGTGGTGTCGGAACTCGAATTCGAATTCCCGAGCTCATACTGGTCCCGAATGACCCAAACTCACCTGACTAAATTTAGGCCCAAACACATCAATAGGTCCAAGCCCTATTTAAATCCAACTCCAACAATTAATTTAAATTCACCTAAGTTCCATTCTTAAGTTGTCATGCAAGAATTCATATTTTACCATTTTGGATTTTAGTTAATTAAGTCACATTTTCAATCAAAGTTGGAATTTGTAACAGCCTAAAACAGGGCCTGGAAGAAAATGGTAAACTAAGGGCATTGGTAAAGCGTTTATAGACCGTGATTCAACTTTATAAACCTTCATGCATTGCATTCTTACATGAACTTTGTGCTCATATGTGATCTGACATGTTTTAAGGGGGAATTCTTGACCTTCGATATAGTTTACTACTCATTTCCCAAGCCTATATTACCCAATGCTTCAATGGAACCCTAGAGGTTCATATCAGATGTTTTCCTATCCTTTGAACTTGTTTTCCAAGCTCCGGAAACCTTCCTTGAACCATAAGGGCATTTTGGGAACTTACCGACCAAAGTTACTATTCATCTGAAAATGAGCTTTTGATTCCGATATCTTTCCTACCCAAGTTTACAGTCAAATCGATCCTTGAGTCAAAACGAGTCTATTGAAATCATTCTTGACTTGAAAATCTATTCCGAACTTCGTTTTATTGAAAATGTTTATGAAAAACCCTAATTCACTATTCCTTCTATGAACGGTTTTCATTCGGAAAATGTTTTCTCTTAGGATTTGCACTACTTGATCTATTTCAAGATTTTTGAAATGTTTTACAACTCTTGATTCAAACCCTAGCTTGAAATTTTGAAGCATACGTTTGTACGTAAGAATTCACTATTCATTCTAAGTTTTCAACTTTCTATCGATAAAACGTTTTATAGTCGATATTGGATTCAAAACGCTTCTCGATTTATTTCTTGAATTTTGGAAACAATCCGGACTTGAAAATCATTCTCGAAAGTCATTTTTCACTCGTGTTGAGTTTCGGGCTCAAAACTTTTATTCACTAAAACTAATGTATCTTTTAAACGGTAAATCCGATTTCGACGTATGAATATGCGTTTCGAAGCTAATTTTTTCCCGGTCGGAATGGTTATACTTCCTGACACTTACCTCCACGTTTTGGTAGTGAAAATACCGAAATACCCCCCAGCATTCCCATTTTAGCTTCAAGAACAAAGTTAGCTTCCAAGAGAAGTTTTACCATTTTGATCTCCTACCCTTCCTTACATTTTATTTCCAAGGTGAGGGGCTTCCCAATACCTATAAATACCCCCCTCATGCCATTGAATTCCTTGCTCATATGTTGTGTTAACAACTCCCTTTCTTCCTCCCTCTCTCCCCCTCTTGCCGTGAGGCTCCCCCCTTTGCTAGGTTAGATGTTGTTTTATTTTATGTTATGTTTTTATGTTATGTTTTAGTTTAGTTTATGTTTTTATGTTATGGTATGTTTATATTATGTTTAGGTTGGGTCTTAGGGTCTTCCCTAAGACATATAGGATTTTATTTTATGCATTTATTATATAGTTTTTATGATATGTTTCTTAGTAGTGAATTATGATTTAATTGTTTAGTATATGCTATGAAATGTTATGAATTGCTTTAGTATATGGTATGATCATGTTATGGAGCTAATATATGATGATAATTGATGCATGATTATGATATTTAATTTATGTTCAAGCATGTTATGCAATGGAATAGTAACCTATGATCAATTATATTATAACTTGTTACATGTTACTATATGGTCTCAATTGATGAATGCTACATGATTAATGGTCTTGATATGCTATGACTTATGTCTATGATATGTTATTACATTGTTATAATGTTACATGACTCATATGTTATGACTTGAGCTTATGATATGATGTGGATTTATGGAATAGAACCTGATCATATGTTATACACTTTGATAGTGTCACATGTTATAACCTAAGATAGAATAGTGTTTCATAACTTGATGTTATGCTTTAATTAGACCTCTTAACCATAGGTTATGCCTTTAACCTAGATCACACTTGCTTATAATAACATGAACTTGAAACTATAGGTTATAATCGAGATCATAATTGAATTAGGGTGTGTGTATGTGCATGTCGTGTGTATGTGAGTGTGCTCGTGTGTGTGCATGAGTGTGTGTTTAGTGTGTGGGTTTGACCCGATCCTTTGACCCGACAAGTGAATAGTAACATGTGAATAGTAATTCGTGAATAGTAATCTAGAATAGTAACTGTGAATAGTACTTTTGAATTGTAAAAGTGAATTAAAACTTGTGCTTTCTTAATAGACATTTGCACTTAGGGTTTTCAAATCCAGGGTCTAAAATGTGATTTCAAAATGTGTTTTCTTTCGAGGACTTGTTTTATAACCTAAGGTTTTGCGATAGGATTCATAATTTGATTAATTCCTAATCGATTATAGTAAGATCATAGTCCCACATTAATGATAACTCACTTTAAGGATTCCTTTGTGTGTTATCCTTCTCTAATACCTTAAATGGTATTACTCTCTAGTCATTACATGTTCTGTACTTGTTTTATATGTTTATGTGCATCGTGATAGAAGTGTGTCTTAGCTCACCTTAGTACACACTTACAGGAGTTAAGGTTGAGCACTGGAATCCCCAAGGCACTGCATAATCTATCCTACCTACTGTTATTAATAGGTGAGGTTATAAATGTTTTCAACTGGAACCATGAATACTTAATGATTCAATCGTTTTGAAACTCTAAGCCTAGTGTTTTACATTCTTGTTTTGAAATACCCTTTGTAGGGATGATTCTTCAAAGAACCCAATCCTATTTGTTATTCATTGATCAAAGGCACATGTTTTCAAAGTATAACATCAATGGTTTATGTTTTCAAAGTATAGCATCAATGGCACATGTTTTCAAAGTAATGCATCAATGGTTTATGTTTTCAAAGTATTGCATCAATGGTTCAATGGTTCAATGCATATGTTCAATGGTTCATACATTCGGATTTATTCTGGATGTCATCAATGGTGCAAGCAATCAATGGTTAATGGTATGGGCCCGGCGGTTATGTGTAGAGGTGATGCTCGGGAGGTGAGCGTCAACGACATCACTAATACCGACCGCCACACTAGGCGATTGATACCGACTTTAATCAGGAGGTTTGGTTAAGTCAGGACAATTGTCGGGAATGGACCGCAAATCTATTCCCAAATCAATGGTCAATGGTCACCTAGGGGTCGCTCCCCGAAGTGAAACTTGGTGGAGGATGGTGCATGTGTGTATGTGTTAGGGTGTTGTTGATCTCGGTCCGACACCCTATTAATGGTCATGTTTTCCGGAGTAAGGATGGAGAAGCCTAGCTTGCGGGCATCAATGTTTTCATAAAGTTGGTTCATATCTTGCAAAGTTGTTCCCTACCCTTATCCCGTTTTATGAAAATCATATGAACCAAATCATAGCATATGTGTGCGCGTGTGACAACATTCATGAAAGTGTTTTGAAAACTCTCATTACTTATAGCATTGCATCAAAGCGTTTTATCACTTGAACTTATTCTTAAGTTCTTCTTCAAAGCTTTGCATTAAAGGTTTTACCTTATGAACTTCACTTCAAACGTTTACTTTAAGTACTTTCTTTTAAAGATATCCCTCACTTAGTCACTTTGACTAATACCTCTACCTGTTTTCTGGCCTCATGGTTTCAGGTCTTGCAGCCGCAGTCTAGAGGTATCTTGAAGCTCTAGAGTGTTCATTTTGTTTGAGTCAGGACTTTACTTTATTAATCTATTTTGTGTCCTGCATATGTTATATGGCTGCATTGATACTTTACCTTATGCTTTTGTAATAATCCTTCTGCTACTTGGATACTGCTACAATTGCTATCAGGTGCTCCTGTGATAATGTTGATATAGTAATGTTAATAGTCTCTTCTACTTAACGATCAGTACTTGCTTGTTTATATGCCATCACGCACATGTTTTGAAAAATTTTAAAATACTCTGATTTTCCGCTGCATAAGCCACATAGTTAAACACTATTTGTTAATCGTTAATGGATATGCCGTTCGCTGGGGTATTTCTTGAGTGATGGCTCACACCATTACTTGAGGGGTGCTTCAGTGCGGGGGTTGGGGCGCCGCTCTCTACCAGCAAAGTGGGGGCTCTACAGCCTGAAGTGGTATCAGAGCGCCAGGTTAAGTAAGAAGAGACTTGACCTGGATTGCTCACATCATGGAAGCTTGTTTGACGTTGCATGGTTCTATCTTCTGGCATTCATATCCGTGGTTCTCTGTATGGCCATGGCTGTAACAGCCCTACTCAGGGCCAAGTCGAGAAAGGTAAGTAAAGGGTAACTCAGGAAGCGTTTATAATCTCGATCCCTATTAACTCACTTCATGCATTGCATTTTATGTGACTTATGTGTTTTTATGTGTTACATTTTACTAAATGTTCATAGATTCTTTTAACTCGTGCCTTGAAACTCTTTTCATAAAATCCTAGAATTTTAGTAATCATTCCTTTCTAGCACCTAAAAACCCTTCATATGCTTCAAAACCCATTCCTACAGTTTTAGGTTGGAAATTACGAAAATACCCCTACAGCTCAAAAATATTCCTACATCTCCCGAAACACTTTCACTACCCAATATTTTAACCAAAATAATCCTCACATTATTTCGAGAATCGTGATACTCTCCTTAAACCATAATTCCCATCCTAACTCCCGTAGTATCAAAAACCGGCGAAAACCCTAGCTTATGATTCGATCATCAATAAATCCTTATTCATCTACCTTTTGATATTCAAAATTATAACCAAAACGACCCTCAAATTTTTTCATGAATTTTCACGCATTTACCAAAAACTCGATTTCACCCATAGCATATTTATAAATATTTTCCTATTTAAAAATCATCATTTTATTTTAAAATAATTAGCTTTTATTCAATAGTCGAAATTATACTTAAAACGATCCTTGAATTTTTCTCTACAATATAGTGATTTTTCCAAACTTTAAACTTTATCATGGCTTCGTTTATATAATTTTTCCTATGATTTTCATCATCTTCAATGTTCATAATTTATAAACGAAAACTCCAAATATTTTATGTTTATAACTGAAACGAAGCTCATTTTTCACTCATTCTTTCATTAATTCACTACATCAAAATTTTACCTCTCGACTCTTGAGTAAATTTTATATTATTTTTATATTTATTTTTATTCCAAATGACATCATCCATGACCTCATGCTCTTCTAGAAGAATTAAACAAATGACCATAATTTCTCCACATTTCTTAGTTAATTACCTAGCATTTGTTCAACATATTATTTAACCACATCTCCAATTTAATTACCAAGCATTTGTTGAAATCTTAGGCAACCACATCTCCCATAAACTCTCATTTATTGCTTAGAAACCCCTCATGACTACCTATAAATACCCCCCTTAAGCCTCATTTATACCTCACATTCAACACACAAAAATCACTCTCTCCCTCTCCCCAAACCTCACGCCACTCTCCCTCTTCTCTCTCTAAGGTATGTTTTCTTCTATTATCTCATGTTTTATATAATGTTCTTAGTATAGAAATAATAGTAGCATGCCTAGGATTAATTAAATAATGCTTTAGGAATTTATTTTATGAAATATGTGCATAGTTGATAGTTTAAATATAATGTGAGCACATTATGGAATTTTATTTAATTATATGCATGAATTATGATATGATATAATGTGATTATGTATTTAAATGTTTATGATCTTGTTCATGCTTAGAGTAATTTATTTAGAATTATTTTTCATAGAAAGTTCATATATTTTGCTATATTATGCTTTAGTCTTATGTTATGAATATGAATGTGATAGAACATGTTACACACCCTCTTTAAATATTCAAATAAGCTCAAGAACATGTTCATAATGTTCTTGGATGTGTGTGTGTGCATGTGTGTGCCGTGATCAATGTGTGTGTGTGTGTGAGTTTGATTTTGTGTTATAAAGTGTTTAATTCATATGAAATTGACTAGTAAATGTTTTCAATAGTAATTTTGACTTTTTGGTCAACCAAAATCTAATTAATTTCGAAATTATTTTTAAAATAATTATAAAATAAGTTTTGGAATTTTTAAAGAAATATTTTTCCCAAATTTTTCCAAAATCGGTAAACTATGTAATATTTTTCAAAAGATAACCTACATTGTCAAATTTAACCTTGAATTTCATTTCAAACCTTACAATTAGAACTATAATATAGTTAATAAATATTTGATTAGTTAAAGATCCCATAAACCCTGAATTTATTAATTAAACGGGTGAATTTAGGGTTTACCGGGAAATCTTTAACGCATTGCATAACGTGTATCTTCTCTAATTATTTCATTGTAGTATTGTGTGTAATTAGTTAGTTAGGAACTAAGAACCTAGTTCTAAGTCCATAGTAGTTATTACTTTCAGGCGAACATAGGATCGAAGAGTGGAATCCTCACAGTTCCACTTAAATCTCGGTACCGGTGAGGGTTTAAATCTTTTAAACTGAAATCATGATAAAATACTTTACTTTATTTTCTTGAATTTCCTTTCAAGTTATTCTTCCCTTTATGGGAAAATAATTCTTGTTAATTATTGAAAACATACATTTACCCGAAAGGTACTTAGTACTTTCTTACGGGTAAATATTCTCGTCTTGCAAGCAAAGTTATTGTTTTTCCTATAGGCCCGGTGGTCTTGGTAGAAGTAGTAGTCCGGGAGGCATGGGCCGAGGTCTACTATTATACCAGCCGCCAACTAGATCTTGGTGGTGGTCTAACTGGAGGTTAGTTATTCCACACCAAGTGACGGGAAAAGGTACGTCCCTCCCAAATTCATGTATATCGTCACTAGGGGTAGCTCCCTGAGGTGACACCGGAGGAAGAAGGATGGTATTGTATTGTTGTATCTCTTTTTACTGAGTAACGACATCTTGATCAATGTCGTTACGAATATTCTTGGTTTTTAAGGAGTTAAGGTTGGAGACGCCTAGCTTGCGGGCATCAAAATCATTTTCAAAACGGTTCATAAGTTTCTAAAAAGTATAGCCTATATTCCCCCTACTCCTATTTCAAACTGATATGAACCGGATATTATTATCATATATTTATTTGTTACTATATAGTATATACATTTCAAACCAAAACTTCCTTGGTCAAAACACTTCAAAAATCTTGCTTACAATCATAACCCTCAACCCCCGTCACTTAGTCATTTTGACTAACCCTCCTGTTCTTTCAATTCATGATTTCAGGAATCTATACAGCGACGCCTTAGAGGTATCTTGAAGCTTTAAGGTGTCACATTCCAGTCAATTAGAGTAATCACGAGTGCATGTACATCTTACAATAAGCACTCTTCTCTAAAGTCAGAACTTTTGCTGTAAACACTTATCCAACTTAATAATATGTGCTTTGTTATGTATTGTCCCCTTTTTATTTGCTCAAGTTTATTTTCCGTTGCATTTAAATTTCATACTCTGGTATTGTATAGTCTTGTCCGTTCGCCGGAGTATTTCTCGAGTGCTAGGTCTCACATCCACTCGGGAAGTACAACGGTGCGGGGTTGTAGTGTTAAGGGGCGCTACAATGGCAGTTTAGCCACATCTCGATCCTAACCAGCAGCAGATAGACGAGGCCTTTTTCAAGCAGTTCTAGGCTTCACGTACTGTGGTTGTTTCTCACCGAGGAGGTACTCACTTGGCGCAAACCAAAGAACAGGGGCAGGACTAGGAGCAGCCTAATGGAGGTAATGATGGATTTGATAATGATGAGGCTGACCTAGCAGGGCATGGACAAGATTGTTTGGCGAAGGGGATGTATAGCTTTGGTAGAAGATCCCTGAATTTTAGCACCACAGATGATGGATTTCAGACAACATGGAAGCACAAGAGGTATTTTGCACTTGGTTTGGATGTGGTAAGGCCTGAATGGGAGTCGACTCGATGGTATCGGGTCCTCCTTATTTTAAATTTTGTTTAAAAATGTGGCCTAATGTAGAAAATTTTTCCAAAACTTACACTTTTATGACACATTCGGCTTTATGTTGGATATCTGTTTACTGCTTTGCATAACTGTCATTGCATGAGTCTTAGAGTTGCTTCAAGATACCATTAGGGCCGTTATAGGATCATGCCATTTCATTTATTGTTATCATACTTGATATGTTATACATGTTCATGAATTGTCAATGGTAATGGATAATGGAACATGGATCAATGTTGATATGTTGTTCATACTTATAAGTTGCTCTTGCCTATGTGGTAATGTGATAATGGATTATCGTTGATATTTTGCTGTGGGAATGCGTTATTCTCATGATTATATGTGACTACGTGGAAATGTGAATACGTGGTTACCAATTATGTGGATCATCTTTAATGTCATGCATTATACACATGTCTAAATGCTTGAAACTTCAGTATCATCATGCCACCAAGAAGAGCACCACGTAATCGCGTACCACCACCGCCACCCCAAAGAGAAGTCACGCCACAACGGGATCTTACACCGCCAAGGGATGTTACGCCACCACCTCCTAGAAGGGAGGAAGTTCCAGATTTAGCTGATGTGTTGCGACAATTCGTGAGGGCTTGCAATTCTCCTAATGGGAAAACACTAGAAAAATTTCTAAGAATGAACCCGCCTAAGTTTTTTGGTGAACCCAACGACTTGAAGGCAGAAAATTGGTTAACTAGTTTCGAAAAGATCTTTGAAGCTATGGATATCAACCCTAAAGATCGTGAACGAGTTCAGTATGCTGCATTTCTGATGGAAGGAGCGGCGTTTAACTGGTGGAGGCATACTCAACACATGTGGACAGAGAACAACGTTGATGGAAATTAGACTGAGTTTGTGAAGGAGTTTCAGCAGAAATACACTCCTCAGGTAACACGTGATGCAAGAGAAGCTGAATTTATGAATTTGGTCCAAGGATCTATGAACGTGATGGAGTACGAAGCTAAGTTTGCTAGGCTGATCAAGTATGCACCCCACATTCTGAGTGATGAACGTCGTAAGACTAAAAGGTTCATAGATGGTCTGAAACCTGAGCTCCGTTGGGCACTAGCTTCTTTGGATGACGAGACCTACACTAGGGCAGTTGATAGAGCATTGAAGGTCGAGGCAACCCATAAGGATATCCGGATGACGGTTAGTCGTCAAGAGCCTTCTAGCCCTAAGACTTTTCAAGGAACAAAGCGACCTGTCGGATCCTCCTTTCAAGGAACCGGGAAGAAACCAATGATGGCACCGCAACAACAACAAAGGGCACCCTAACAGTATGAAACAACTCAGCCCACTCAAGAGGAGATAGTCTGTGACTACTGTAGCCGTAAAGGACACACTTAGGAAAATTGTCATAAGAAGAATGGTCAGTGCTATTGGTGTGGTTCCCCTGAGCATATAAGGGAACACTGTCCTACTAGGATTAAAAGATTTGGGGTTCAAGACAAGGGTAAAGCGGTGGTGGGTACGACGAGCACACCAGTGGTTAAAGGCAGAGCATATGCAATGGATGGTAATGAGGAGGTTGATCCTTCGTCTGATGTGGAAGGTACTATGCACATTCTTAACACGCCAGTTAAGGTCTTATATGACCCTGGTGCCATGCATTTTCATTGCATCTAATTTATGTGCGCATTTACTATTTCCACTTGAATAATTGTCATATGAAATTTGAAGTAAGTTCTCTTTTGGGGACTTACCTCGTTACGGATCAAGTATATAAACGTTGCCCTATATGCGTTGGTAATCGCTACTACCCGTCAAATCTCATTGAGTTGCCTATGACGAGATATGGAATTATCCTTGGAATGGATTGGTTGTTTAAGTACCATGTTAATCTGGATTGTTACAAGAAGGAAGTCATCTTGGAAGAGTTGAGAAAACAATTGGACGACATTTTGGTGTTCTTAAAGACACCAGAGGAGCACGCCGAGCATATCCGAATTGTGCTGAGCACTTTGCTGGATCACAAGCTATATGCCAAGTTCAGCAAATGCGAGTTTTGGCTAGAAAGAGTTACATTTCTCGGACACATCATTTTCAGAACCGGAGTTAAAGTAGATCCATCAAAGTCGAAGCAGTGATGGAGTGAAAGACACCGAAGAAATGGTTTACTCGAATTGAGAAAGGTGGTAAATTAAACCCAAGATATGTTGGAGTCTTCCAGATAATGGAACGAGTTGGAGAAACTACTTACAGATTGGATTTACCTGCAAGTCATACAACGATCCACAATGTATCCTATATATCTCAGATTCGCAAGTGGTTTTGGATGAAAAAGAGATAGTACCAGTGGAAGAATTACCGACAGAACCAAACTTGACTTATATGTTGAAACCGGTAAAGATATAAGAAACCGGTAAAGATCTTCGACAGAAGGTTCCAGGAGTTAAGGAATAAGAAGATTCCTTTGGTAAAAGTCCTTTGGAAGGGACATGGTACAGAAGAGGCAATGTGGGAAACAGAGGATAAGATGCAGAAACATTACCCCGAACTGTTTGCAGAAGAATCTGAGGACAGATTCTCTTTAAGGAGGGGTGATTGTAACAGCCCAAAACAGGGCCTGGAAGAAAATGGTAAACAAAGGGCATTGGTAAAGCATTTATAGACCGTGATTCAACTTTATAAACCTTCATGCATTGCATTCTTACATGAACTTTGTGCTCATATGTGATCTGACATGTTTTAAGGGGGAATTCTTGACCTTCGATACAGTTTACTATTCATTTCCCAAGCCTATATTACCCAATGCTTCCATGGAACCCTAGAGGTTCATATCACATGTTTTCCTATCCTTTGAACTTGTTTTCCAAGCTCCGGAAACCTTCCTTGAACCATAAGGGCATTTTGGGAACTTACCGACCAAAGTTACTATTCATCTGAAAATGAGCTTCTTTTGATTCTGATATCTTTCCTACCCAAGTTTACAGTCAAATCGATCCTTGAGTCGAAACGAGTCTATTGAAATCATTCTTGACTTGAAAATTTATTCCGAACTTCGTTTTATTGAAAATGTTTATGAAAAACCCTAATTCACTATTTCTTCTACGAACGGTTTTCATTCGGAAAATGTTTTCTCTTAGGATTTTCACTACTTGATCTATTTCAAGATTTTTGAAATGTTTTACAACTCTTGATTCAAACCCTAGCTTGAAATTTTGAAGCGTACGTTTGTACGTAAGAATTCACTATTCATTCTACGTTTTCAACTTTCTATCGATAAAACGTTTTATAGTCGATATTGGATTCAAAACGCTTCTCGATTTATTTCTTGAATTTTGGAAATAATCCGGACTTGAAAATCATTCTCGAAATGAGTTTCGGGCTCAAAACTTTTATTCACTAAAACTAATGTATCTTTTAAACGGTAAATCCGATTTCGACGTATGAATATGCGTTTCGAAGCTAATTTTTGCCCGGCCGGAATGGTTATACTTCCAGACACTTACCTCCACGTTTTGGCAGTGAAAATACCGAAATACCCCCCAGCAGTCCCATTTTAGCTTCAAGAACAAAGTTAGCTTCCAAGAGAAGTTTTACCATTTTGCTCTCCTACCCTTCCTTACATTTTATTTCCAAGGTGAGGGGCTTCCCAACACCTATAAATACCCCCCTCATGCCATTGAATTCCTTGCTCATATGTTGTGTTAACAACTCCCTTTCTTCCTCCCTCTCTCCCCCTCTTGCCGTGAGGCTCTCCCCCTTGCTAGGTTAGATGTTGTTTTATTTTATTTTATGTTTTTATGTTATGTTTTAGTTTAGTTTATTTTTTTATGTTATGGTATGTTTATATTATGTTTAGGTTGGGTCTTAGGGTCTTCCCTAAGGCATATAGGATTTTATTTTATGCATTTATTATATAGTTTTTATGATATGTTTCTTAGTAGTGAATTATGATTTAATTGTTTAGTATATGCTATGAAATGTTATGAATTGCTTTAGTATATGGTATGATCATGTTATGGAGCTATTATATGATGATAATTGATGCATGATTATGATATTTAATTTATGTTCAAGCATGTTAGGCAATGGAATAGTAACCTATGATCAATTATATTATAACTTGTTACATGTTACTATATGGTCTCAATTGATGAATGCTACATGATTAATGGTCTTGATATGCTATGACTTATGTCTATGATATGTTATTACATTGTTACAATGTTGCATGACTCATATGTTATGACTTGAGCTTATGATATGATATGGATTAATGGAATAGAACTTGATCATATGTTATACACTTTGCTAGTGTCACATGTTATAACCTAAGATAGAATAGTGTTTCATAACTTGATGTTATGCTTTAATTAGACCTCTTAACCATAGGTTATGCCTTTAACCTAGATCACACTTGCTTATCATAACATGAACTTGAAACTATAGGTTATAATCGAGATCATAATTGAATTAGGGTGTGTGTATGTGCATGCCGTGTGTGAGTGAGTGTGCTCGTGTGTGCGCATGAGTGTGTGTTTAGTGTGTGGGTTTGACCCGACCCTTTGACCCGACAAGTGAATAGTAACATGTGAATAGTAATTCGTGAATAGTAATCTGGAATAGTAACTGTGAATAGTACTTTTGAATAGTAAAAGTGAATTAAAACTTGTGCTTTCTTAATAGACATTTGCACTTAGGGTTTTCAAATCCGGGGTCTAAAATGTGATTTCAAAATGTGTTTTCTTTCGAGGACTTGTTTTATAACCTAAGGTTTTGCGATAGGATTCATAATTTGATTAATTCCTAATCGATTATAGTAAGATCATAGTCCCACATTAATGATAAATCACTTTAAGGATTCCTTTGTGTGTTATCCTTCTCTAATACCTTAAATGGTATTACTCTCTTGTCAATACATGTTTTGTACTTGTTTTATATGTTTATGTGCATCGTGACAGAAGTGTGTCTTAGCTCACCTAAGTACACACTTACAGGAGTTAAGGTTGAGCACTGGAATCCCCAGGGCACTGCATAATCTATCCTACCTAATGTTATTAATAGGTGAGCTTATAAATGTTTTCAACTGGAACCATGAATACTTAATGATTCAATCGTTTTGAAACTCTAAGCCTAGTGTTTTACATTCTTGTTTTGAAATACCCTTTATAGGGATGATTCTTCAAAGAACCCAATCCTATTTGTTATTCATTGATCAAAGGCACATGTTTTCAAAGTATAACATCAATGGTTTATGTTTTCAAAGTATAGCATCAATGGCACATGTTTTCAAAGTAATGCATCAATGGTTTATGGTTTCAAAGTATTGCATCAATGGTTCAATGCATATGTTCAATGGTTCATACATTCGGATTTATTCTGGATGTCATCAATGCTGCAAGCAATCAATGGTTAATGGTATGGGCCCGGCGGTTATGTGTAGAGGTGATGCTCGGGAGGTGAGCGCCAACGACATCACTAATACCGACCGCCACACTAGGCGATTGATACCGACTTTAATCAGGAGGTTTGGTTAAGTCAGGACAATTGTCGGGAATGGACCGCAAATCTATTCCCAAATCAATGGTTAATGGTCACCTAGGGGTCGCTTCCCGAAGTGAAACTTGGTGGAGGATGGTGCATGTGTGTATGTGTTAGGGTGTTGTTGATCTCGGTCCGACACCCTATTAAAGGTCATGTTTTCTGGAGTAAGGATGGAGAAGCCTAGCTTGCGGGCATCAATGTTTTCATAAAGTTGGTTCATATCTTGCAAAGTTGTTCCCTACCCTTATCCCGTTTTATGAAAATTATATGAACCAAATCATAGCATATGTGTGCGCGTGTGACAACATTCATGAAAGTGTTTTGAAAACTCTCATTACTTATAGCATTGCATCAAAGGGTTTTATCACTTGAACTTATTCTTAAGTTCTTCTTCAAAGCTTTGCATTAAAGGTTTTACCTTATGAACTTCACTTCAAACGTTTACTTTAAGTACTTTCTTATAAAGATATCCCTCACTTAGTCACTTTGACTAATACCTCTACCTGTTTTCTGGCCTCATGGTTTCAGGTCTTGCAGCCGCAGTCTAGAGGTATCTTGAAGCTCTAGAGTGTTCATTTTGTTTGAGTCAGGACTTTACTTTATTAATCTATTTTGTGTCCTGCATATGTTATATGGCTGCATTGATACTTTACCTTATGCTTTTGTAATAATCATTCTGCTACTTGGATACTGCTACAATTGCTATCATGTGCTCCTGTGATAATGTTGATATAGTAATGTTAATAGTCTCTTCTACTTAACGATCAGTACTTGCTTGTTTATATGCCATCAGGCACATGTTTTGAAAAGTTTTAAAATACTCTGATTTTCCGCTGCATAAGCCACATAGTTAAACACTATTTGTTAATCGTTAATGTATATGCCGTTCGCTGGGGTATTTCTTGAGTGATGGCTCACACCATTACTTGAGGGGTGCTTCAGTGCGGGGGGTTGGGGCACCGCTCTCTACCAGCAAAGTGGGGGCGCTACAGCCTGAAGTGGTATCAGAGCGCCAGGTTAAGTAAGAAGAGACTTGACCTGGATTGCTCACATCATGGAAGCTTGTTTGACGTTGCATGGTTCTATCTTCTGGCATTCATATCCGTGGTTCTCTGTATGGCCATGGCAGTTTAGCCACATCTCGATCCTAACCAGCAGCAGATAGACGAGGCCTTTTTCAAGCAGTTCGAGGCTTCACGTACTGTGGTTGTTTCTCACCGAGGAGGTACTCACTTGGCGTCAACCAAAGAACAGAGGCAGGACTAGAAGTAGCCTAATGGAGGTAATGATGGATCTGATAGTGATGAGGCTGATCTAGCAGGGCATGGACAGGATTGTTTGGCGAATGGGATGTATAGCTTTGGTAGAAGATCCCCGAATTTTGGCACCACAGATGATGGATTTCAGACAACATGGAAGCATAAGAGGTATTTTGCACTTGATTTGGATGTGCTAAGGCCTGAATGGGAGTCGACTCGATGGTATCGGGTCCTCCTTATTTTAAATTTTGTTTAAAAATGTGGCCTAATGTAGAAATTTTTTCCAAAACTTACACGTTTATGACACATTCGGCTTTATGTTGGATATCTGTTTACTGCTTTGCATAACTGTCATTGCATGAGTCTTAGAGTTGCTTCAAGATACCATTAGGGCCGTTATAGGATCATGCCATTTCATTTATTGTTATCATACTTGATATGTTATACATGTTCATGAATTGTCAATGGTAATGGATAATGGAACAATGGATCAATGTTGATATGTTGTTTATGCTTATAAGTTGCTCTTGCCTATGTGGTAATGTGATAATGGATTATCGTTGATATTTTGCTGTGGGAATGTGTTATTCTCATGATTATATGTGACTACGTGGAAATGTGAATACGTGGTTACCAATTATGTGGATCATCTTTAATGTCATGCATTATACACATGTCTAAATGATTGAAATTTCAGTATCATCATGCCACCAAGAAGAGCACCACGTAATCGCGTACCACCACCGCCACCCCAAAGAGAAGTCACGCCACAACGGGATCTTACACCGCCAAGGGATGTTACGCCACCACCTCCTAGAAGGGAGGAAGTTCCAGATTTAGCTGATGTGCTGCGACAATTCGTGAGGGCTTGCAATTCTCCTAATGGGAAAACACTAGAAAAGTTTCTAAGAATGAACCCGCCTAAGTTTTATGGTGAACCCAACGACTTGAAGGCTGAAAATTGGTTAACTAGTCTCGAAAAGATCTTTGAAGCTATGGATATCAACCCTGAAGATCGTGAACGAGTTCAGTATGCTGCATTTCTGATGGAAGGAGCGGCGTTTAACTGGTGGAGGCATACTCAACACATGTGGACAGAGAACAACGTTGATGGAAATTGGACTGAGTTTGTGAAGGAGTTTCAGCAGAAATACACTCCTCAGGTAACAAGTGATGCAAGAGAAGCTGAATTTATGAATTTGGTCCAAGGATCTATGAACGTGATGGAGTACGAAGCTAAGTTTGCTAGGCTGATCAAGTATGCACCCCACATTCTGAGTGATGAACGTCGTAAGACTAAAAGGTTCATAGATGGTCTGAAACCTGAGCTCCGTTGGGCACTAGCTTCTTTGGATGACGAGACCTACACTAGGGCAGTTGATAGAGCATTGAAGGTCGAGGCAACCCATAAGGATATCCGGATGACGGTTAGTCGTCAAGAGCCTTCTAGCCCTAAGACTTTTCAAGGAACAAAGCGACCTGTCGGATCCTCCTTTCAAGGAACCGGGAAGAAACCAATGATGGCACCGCAACAACAACAAAGGGCACCCTAACAGTATGAAACAACTCAGCCCACTCAAGAGGAGATAGTCTGTGACTACTGTAGCCGTAAAGGACACACTTAGGAAAATTGTCATAAGAAGAATGGTCAGTGCTATTGGTGTGGTTCCCCTGAGCATATAAGGGAACACTGTCCTACTAGGATTAAAAGATTTGGGGTTCAAGACAAGGGTAAAGCGGTGGTGGGTACGACGAGCACACCAGTGGTTAAAGGCAGAGCATATGCAATGGATGGTAATGAGGAGGTTGATCCTTCGTCTGATGTGGAAGGTACTGTGCACATTCTTAACACGCCAGTTAAGGTCTTATATGACCCTGGTGCCATGCATTTTCATTGCATCTAATTTATGTGCGCATTTACTATTTCCACTTGAATAATTGTCATATGAAATTTGAAGTAAGTTCTCTTTTGGGGACTTACCTCGTTACGGATCAAGTATATAAACGTTGCCCTATATGCTTTGGTAATCGCTACTACCCGTCAAATCTCATTGAGTTGCCTATGACGAGATATGGAATTATCCTTGGAATGGATTGGTTGTTTAAGTACCATGTTAATCTGGATTGTTACAAGAAGGAAGTCATCTTGGAAGAGTTGAGAAAACAATTGGACGACATTTTGGTGTTCTTAAAGACACCAGAGGAGCACGCCGAGCATATCCGAATTGTGCTGAGCACTTTGCTGGATCACAAGCTATATGCCAAGTTCAGCAAATGCGAGTTTTGGCTAGAAAGAGTTACATTTCTCGGACACATCATTTTCAGAACCGGAGTTAAAGTAGATCCATCAAAGTCGAAGCAGTGATGGAGTGAAAGACACCGAAGAAATGGTTTACTCGAATTGAGAAAGGTGGTAAATTAAACCCAAGATATGTTGGAGTCTTCCAGATAATGGAACGAGTTGGAGAAACTACTTACAGATTGGATTTACCTGCAAGTCATACAACGATCCACAATGTATCCTATATATCTCAGATTCGCAAGTGGTTTTGGATGAAAAAGAGATAGTACCAGTGGAAGAATTACCGACAGAACCAAACTTGACTTATATGTTGAAACCGGTAAAGATATAAGAAACCGGTAAAGATCTTCGACAGAAGGTTCCAGGAGTTAAGGAATAAGAAGATTCCTTTGGTAAAAGTCCTTTGGAAGGGACATGGTACAGAAGAGGCAATGTGGGAAACAGAGGATAAGATGCAGAAACATTACCCCGAACTGTTTGCAGAAGAATCTGAGGACAGATTCTCTTTAAGGAGGGGTGATTGTAACAGCCCAAAACAGGGCCTGGAAGAAAATGGTAAACAAAGGGCATTGGTAAAGCATTTATAGACCGTGATTCAACTTTATAAACCTTCATGCATTGCATTCTTACATGAACTTTGTGCTCATATGTGATCTGACATGTTTTAAGGGGGAATTCTTGACCTTCGATACAGTTTACTATTCATTTCCCAAGCCTATATTACCCAATGCTTCCATGGAACCCTAGAGGTTCATATCACATGTTTTCCTATCCTTTGAACTTGTTTTCCAAGCTCCGGAAACCTTCCTTGAACCATAAGGGCATTTTGGGAACTTACCGACCAAAGTTACTATTCATCTGAAAATGAGCTTCTTTTGATTCTGATATCTTTCCTACCCAAGTTTACAGTCAAATCGATCCTTGAGTCGAAACGAGTCTATTGAAATCATTCTTGACTTGAAAATTTATTCCGAACTTCGTTTTATTGAAAATGTTTATGAAAAACCCTAATTCACTATTTCTTCTACGAACGGTTTTCATTCGGAAAATGTTTTCTCTTAGGATTTTCACTACTTGATCTATTTCAAGATTTTTGAAATGTTTTACAACTCTTGATTCAAACCCTAGCTTGAAATTTTGAAGCGTACGTTTGTACGTAAGAATTCACTATTCATTCTACGTTTTCAACTTTCTATCGATAAAACGTTTTATAGTCGATATTGGATTCAAAACGCTTCTCGATTTATTTCTTGAATTTTGGAAATAATCCGGACTTGAAAATCATTCTCGAAATGAGTTTCGGGCTCAAAACTTTTATTCACTAAAACTAATGTATCTTTTAAACGGTAAATCCGATTTCGACGTATGAATATGCGTTTCGAAGCTAATTTTTACCCGGCCGGAATGGTTATACTTCCAGACACTTACCTCCACGTTTTGGCAGTGAAAATACCGAAATACCCCCCAGCAGTCCCATTTTAGCTTCAAGAACAAAGTTAGCTTCCAAGAGAAGTTTTACCATTTTGCTCTCCTACCCTTCCTTACATTTTATTTCCAAGGTGAGGGGCTTCCCAACACCTATAAATACCCCCCTCATGCCATTGAATTCCTTGCTCATATGTTGTGTTAACAACTCCCTTTCTTCCTCCCTCTCTCCCCCTCTTGCCGTGAGGCTCCCCCCCTTGCTAGGTTAGATGTTGTTTTATTTTATTTTATGTTTTTATGTTATGTTTTAGTTTAGTTTATTTTTTTATGTTATGGTATGTTTATATTATGTTTAGGTTGGGTCTTAGGGTCTTCCCTAAGACATATAGGATTTTATTTTATGCATTTATTATATAGTTTTTATGATATGTTTCTTAGTAGTGAATTATGATTTAATTGTTTAGTATATGCTATGAAATGTTATGAATTGCTTTAGTATATGGTATGATCATGTTATGGAGCTATTATATGATGATAATTGATGCATGATTATGATATTTAATTTATGTTCAAGCATGTTATGCAATGGAATAGTAACCTATGATCAATTATATTATAACTTGTTACATGTTACTATATGGTCTCAATTGATGAATGCTACATGATTAATGGTCTTGATATGCTATGACTTATGTCTATGATATGTTATTACATTGTTACAATGTTGCATGACTCATATGTTATGACTTGAGCTTATGATATGATATGGATTAATGGAATAGAACTTGATCATATGTTATACACTTTGATAGTGTCACATGTTATAACCTAAGATAGAATAGTGTTTCATAACTTGATGTTATGCTTTAATTAGACCTCTTAACCATAGGTTATGCCTTTAACCTAGATCACACTTGCTTATCATAACATGAACTTGAAACTATAGGTTATAATCGAGATCATAATTGAATTAGGGTGTGTGTATGTGCATGCCGTGTGTGAGTGAGTGTGCTCGTGTGTGCGCATGAGTGTGTGTTTAGTGTGTGGGTTTGACCCGACCCTTTGACCCGACAAGTGAATAGTAACATGTGAATAGTAATTCGTGAATAGTAATCTGGAATAGTAACTGTGAACAGTACTTTTGAATAGTAAAAGTGAATTAAAACTTGTGCTTTCTTAATAGACATTTGCACTTAGGGTTTTCAAATCCGGGGTCTAAAATGTGATTTCAAAATGTGTTTTCTTTCGAGGACTTGTTTTATAACCTAAGGTTTTGCGATAGGATTCATAATTTGATTAATTCCTAATCGATTATAGTAAGATCATAGTCCCACATTAATGATAAATCACTTTAAGGATTCCTTTGTGTGTTATCCTTCTCTAATACCTTAAATGGTATTACTCTCTTGTCAATACATGTTTTGTACTTGTTTTATATGTTTATGTGCATCGTGATAGAAGTGTGTCTTAGCTCACCTAAGTACACACTTACAGGAGTTAAGGTTGAGCACTGGAATCCCCAGGGCACTGCATAATCTATCCTACCTAATGTTATTAATAGGTGAGCTTATAAATGTTTTCAACTGGAACCATGAATACTTAATGATTCAATCGTTTTGAAACTCTAAGCCTAGTGTTTTACATTCTTGTTTTGAAATACCCTTTATAGGGATGATTCTTCAAAGAACCCAATCCTATTTGTTATTCATTGATCAAAGGCACATGTTTTCAAAGTATAACATCAATGGTTTATGTTTTCAAAGTATAGCATCAATGGCACATGTTTTCAAAGTAATGCATCAATGGTTTATGGTTTCAAAGTATTGCATCAATGGTTCAATGCATATGTTCAATGGTTCATACATTCGGATTTATTCTGGATGTCATCAATGCTGCAAGCAATCAATGGTTAATGGTATGGGCCCGGCGGTTATGTGTAGAGGTGATGCTCGGGAGGTGAGCGCCAACGACATCACTAATACCGACCGCCACACTAGGCGATTGATACCGACTTTAATCAGGAGGTTTGGTTAAGTCAGGACAATTTTCGGGAATGGACCGCAAATCTATTCCCAAATCAATGGTTAATGGTCACCTAGGGGTCGCTTCCCGAAGTGAAACTTGGTGGAGGATGGTGCATATGTGTATGTGTTAGGGTGTTGTTGATCTCGGTCCGACACCCTATTAATGGTCATGTTTTCTGGAGTAAGGATGGAGAAGCCTAGCTTGCGGGCATCAATGTTTTCATAAAGTTGGTTCATATCTTGCAAAGTTGTTCCCTACCCTTATCCCGTTTTATGAAAATCATATGAACCAAATCATAGCATATGTGTGCGCGTGTGACAACATTCATGAAAGTGTTTTGAAAACTCTCATTACTTATAGCATTGCATCAAAGGGTTTTATCACTTGAACTTATTCTTAAGTTCTTCTTCAAAGCTTTGCATTAAAGGTTTTACCTTATGAACTTCACTTCAAACGTTTACTTTAAGTACTTTCTTATAAAGATATCCCTCACTTAGTCACTTTGACTAATACCTCTACCTGTTTTCTGGCCTCATGGTTTCAGGTCTTGCAGCCGCAGTCTAGAGGTATCTTGAAGCTCTAGAGTGTTCATTTTGTTTGAGTCAGGACTTTACTTTATTAATCTATTTTGTGTCCTGCATATGTTATATGGCTGCATTGATACTTTACCTTATGCTTTTGTAATAATCATTCTGCTACTTGGATACTGCTACAATTGCTATCATGTGCTCCTGTGATAATGTTGATATAGTAATGTTAATAGTCTCTTCTACTTAACGATCAGTACTTGCTTGTTTATATGCCATCAGGCACATGTTTTGAAAAGTTTTAAAATACTCTGATTTTCCGCTGCATAAGCCACATAGTTAAACACTATTTGTTAATCGTTAATGTATATGCCGTTCGCTGGGGTATTTCTTGAGTGATGGCTCACACCATTACTTGAGGGGTGCTTCAGTGCGGGGGTTGGGGCACCGCTCTCTACCAGCAAAGTGGGGGCGCTACAGCCTGAAGTGGTATCAGAGCGCCAGGTTAAGTAAGAAGAGACTTGACCTGGATTGCTCACATCATGGAAGCTTGTTTGACGTTGCATGGTTCTATCTTCTGGCATTCATATCCGTGGTTCTCTGTATGGCCATGGCAGTTTAGCCACATCTCGATCCTAACCAGCAGCAGATAGACGAGGCCTTTTTCAAGCAGTTCGAGGCTTCACGTACTGTGGTTGTTTCTCACCGAGGAGGTACTCACTTGGCGTCAACCAAAGAACAGAGGCAGGACTAGAAGTAGCCTAATGGAGGTAATGATGGATCTGATAGTGATGAGGCTGATCTAGCAGGGCATGGACAGGATTGTTTGGCGAAGGGGATGTATAGCTTTGGTAGAAGATCCCCGAATTTTGGCACCACAGATGATGGATTTCAGACAACATGGAAGCACAAGAGGTATTTTGCACTTGATTTGGATGTGCTAAGGCCTGAATGGGAGTCGACTCGATGGTATCGGGTCCTCCTTATTTTAAATTTTGTTTAAAAATGTGGCCTAATGTAGAAATTTTTTCCAAAACTTACACGTTTATGACACATTCGGCTTTATGTTGGATATCTGTTTACTGCTTTGCATAACTGTCATTGCATGAGTCTTAGAGTTGCTTCAAGATACCATTAGGGCCGTTATAGGATCATGCCATTTCATTTATTGTTATCATACTTGATATGTTATACATGTTCATGAATTGTCAATGGTAATGGATAATGGAACAATGGATCAATGTTGATATGTTGTTCATGCTTATAAGTTGCTCTTGCCTATGTGGTAATGTGATAATGGATTATCGTTGATATTTTGCTGTGGGAATGTGTTATTCTCATGATTATATGTGACTACGTGGAAATGTGAATACGTGGTTACCAATTATGTGGATCATCTTTAATGTCATGCATTATACACATGTCTAAATGATTGAAATTTCAGTATCATCATGCCACCAAGAAGAGCACCACGTAATAGCGTACCACCACTGCCACCCCAAAGAGAAGTCACGCCACAACGGGATCTTACACCGCCAAGGGATGTTACGCCACCACCTCCTAGAAGGGAGGAAGTTCCAGATTTAGCTGATGTGCTGCGACAATTCGTGAGGGCTTGCAATTCTCCTAATGGGAAAACACTAGAAAAGTTTCTAAGAATGAACCCGCCTAAGTTTTATGGTGAACCCAACGACTTGAAGGCTGAAAATTGGTTAACTAGTCTCGAAAAGATCTTTGAAGCTATGGATATCAACCCTGAAGATCGTGAACGAGTTCAGTATGCTGCATTTCTGATGGAAGGAGCGGCGTTTAACTGGTGGAGGCATACTCAACACATGTGGACAGAGAACAACGTTGATGGAAATTAGACTGAGTTTGTGAAGGAGTTTCAGCAGAAATACACTCCTCAGGTAACACGTGATGCAAGAGAAGCTGAATTTATGAATTTGGTCCAAGGATCTATGAACGTGATGGAGTACGAAGCTAAGTTTGTTAGGCTGATCAAGTATGCACCCCACATTCTGAGTGATGAACGTCGTAAGACTAAAAGGTTCATTGATGGTCTGAAACCTGAGCTCCGTTGGGCACTACCTTCTTTGGATGACGAGACCTACACTAGAGCATTGAAGGTCGAGGCAACCCATAAGGATATCCGGATGACCGTTAGTCGTCAAGAGCCTTCTAGCCTTAAGACTTTTCAAGGAACAAAGCGACCTGCCGGATCCTCCTTTCAAGGAACCGGGAAGAAACCAATGATGGCACCGCAACAACAACAAAGGGCACCCCAACAGTATGAAACAACTCAGCCCACTCAAGAGGAGATAGTCTGTGACTACTGTAGCCGTAAAGGACACACTGAGGAAAATTATCGTAAGAAGAATGGTCAGTGCTATTGGTGTGGTTCCCCAGAGCATATAAGGGAACACTGTCCTACTAGGATTAAAAGATTTGGGGTTCAAGACAAGGGTAAAGTGGTGGTGGGTACGACGAGCACACCAGTGGTTAAAGGCAGAGCATATGCAATGGATGGTAATGAGGAGGTTGATCCTTCGTCTGATGTGGAAGGTACTGTGCACATTCTTAACACGCCAGTTAAGGTCTTATATGACCCTGGTGCCATGCATTTTCATTGCATCTAATTTATGTGCGCATTTACTATTTCCACTTGAATAATTGTCATATGAAATTTGAAGTAAGTTCTCTTTTGGGGACTTACCTCGTTACGGATCAAGTATATAAACGTTGCCCTATATGCATTGGTAATCGCTACTACCAGTCAAATCTCATTGAGTTGCCTATGACGAGATATGGAATTATCCTTGGAATGGATTGGTTGTTTAAGTACCATGTTAATCTGGATTGTTACAAGAAGGGAGTCATCTTGGAAGAGTTGAGAAAACAATTGGACGACATTTTGGTGTTCTTAAAGACACCAGAGGAGCACGCCGAGCATATCCGAATTGTGCTGAGCACTTTGCTGGATCACAAGCTATATGCCAAGTTCAGCAAATGCGAGTTTTGGCTAGAAAGAGTTACATTTCTCGGACACATCATTTTCAGAACCGGAGTTAAAGTAGATCCATCAAATTCGAAGCAGTGATGGAGTGAAAGACACCGAAGAAATGGTTTACTCGAATTGAGAAAGGTGGTAAATTAAACCAAAGATATGTTCGAGTCTTCCAGATAATGGTACGAGTTGGAGAAACTACTTACAAATTGGATTTACCTGCAAGTCATACAACGATCCACAATGTATCCTATATATCTCAGATTCGCAAGTGGTTTTGGATGAAAAAGAGATAGTACCAGTGGAAGAATTACCGACAGAACCAAACTTGACTTATATGTTGAAACCGGTAAAGATATAAGAAACCGGTAAAGATCTTCGACAGAAGGTTCCAGGAGTTAAGGAATAAGAAGATTCCTTTGGTAAAAGTCCTTTGGAAGGGACATGGTACAGAAGAGGCAATGTGGGAAACAGAGGATAAGATGCAGAAACATTACCCCGAACTGTTTGCAGAAGAATCTGAGGACAGATTCTCTTTAAGGAGGGGTGATTGTAACAGCCCAAAACAGGGCCTGGAAGAAAATGGTAAACTAAGGGCATTGGTAAAGCGTTTATAGACCGTGATTCAACTTTATAAACCTTCATGCATTGCATTCTTACATGAACTTTGTGCTCATATGTGATCTGACATGTTTTAAGGGGGAATTCTTGACCTTCGATACAATTTACTATTCATTTCCCAAGCCTATATTACCCAATGCTTCAATGGAACCCTAGAGGTTCATATCACATGTTTTCCTATCCTTTGAACTTGTTTTCCAAGCTCCGGAAACCTTCCTTGAACCATAAGGGCATTTTGGGAACTTACCGACCAAAGTTACTATTCATCTGAAAATGAGCTTCTTTTGATTCTGATATCTTTCCTACCCAAGTTTACAGTCAAATCGATCCTTGAGTCGAAACGAGTCTATTGAAATCATTCTTGACTTGAAAATTTATTCCGAACTTCGTTTTATTGAAAATGTTTATGAAAAACCCTAATTCACTATTTCTTCTACGAACGGTTTTCATTCGGAAAATGTTTTCTCTTAGGATTTTCACTACTGGATCTATTTCAAGATTTTTGAAATGTTTTACAACTCTTGATTCAAACCCTAGCTTGAAATTTTGAAGCGTACGTTTGTACGTAAGAATTCACTATTCATTCTACGTTTTCAACTTTCTATCGATAAAACGTTTTATAGTCGATATTGGATTCAAAACGCTTCTCGATTTATTTCTTGAATTTTGGAAATAATCCGGACTTGAAAATCATTCTCGAAAGTCGTTTTTCACTCGTGTTGAGTTTCGGGCTCAAAACTTTTATTCACTAAAACTAATGTATCTTTTAAACGGAAAATCCGATTTCGACGTATGAATATGCGTTTCGAAGCTAATTTTTGCCCGGTCGGAATGGTTATACTTCCAGACACTTACCTCCACGTTTTGGAAGTGAAAATACCGAAATACCCCCCAGCAGTCCCATTTTAGCTTCAAGAACAAAGTTAGCTTCCAAGAGAAGTTTTACCATTTTGCTCTCCTACCCTTCCTTACATTTTATTTCCAAGGTGAGGGGCTTCCCAACACCTATAAATACCCCCCTCATGCCATTGAATTCCTTGCTCATATGTTGTGTTAACAACTCCCTTTCTTCCTCCCTCTCTCCCCCTCTTGCCGTGAGGCTCCCCCCCTTGCTAGGTTAGATGTTGTTTTATTTTATTTTATGTTTTTATGTTATGTTTTAGTTTAGTTTATGTTTTTATGTTATGGTATGTTTATATTATGTTTAGGTTGTGTCTTAGGGTCTTCCCTAAGACATATAGGATTTTATTTTATGCATTTATTATATAGTTTTTATGATATGTTTCTTAGTAGTGAATTATGATTTAATTGTTTAGTATATGCTATGAAATGTTATGAATTGCTTTAGTATATGGTATGATCATGTTATGGAGCTATTATATGATGATAATTGATGCATGATTATGATATTTAATTTATGTTCAAGCATGTTATGCAATGGAATAGTAACCTATGATCAATTATATTATAACTTGTTACATGTTACTATATGGTCTCAATTGATGAATGCTACATGATTAATGGTCTTGATATGCTATGACTTATGTCTATGATATGTTATTACATTGTTACAATGTTGCATGACTCATATGTTATGACTTGAGCTTATGATATGATATGGATTAATGGAATAGAACTTGATCATATGTTATACACTTTGATAGTGTCACATGTTATAACCTAAGATAGAATAGTGTTTCATAACTTGATGTTATGCTTTAATTAGACCTCTTAACCATAGGTTATGCCTTTAACCTAGATCACACTTGCTTATCATAACATGAACCTGAAACTATAGGTTATAATCGAGATCATAATTGAATTAGGGTGTGTGTATGTGCATGCCGTGTGTGAGTGAGTGTGCTCGTGTGTGCGCATGAGTGTGTGTTTAGTGTGTGGGTTTGACCCGACCCTTTGACCCGACAAGTGAATAGTAACATGTGAATAGTAATTCGTGAATAGTAATCTGGAATAGTAACTGTGAATAGTACTTTTGAATAGTAAAAGTGAATTAAAACTTGTGCTTTCTTAATAGACATTTGCACTTAGGGTTTTCAAATCCGGGGTCTAAAATGTGATTTCAAAATGTGTTTTCTTTCGAGGACTTGTTTTATAACCTAAGGTTTTGCGATAGGATCCATAATTTGATTAATTCCTAATCGATTATAGTAAGATCATAGTCCCACATTAATGATAACTCACTTTAAGGATTCCTTTGTGTGTTATCCTTCTCTAATACCTTAAATGGTATTACTCTCTTGTCAATACATGTTTTGTACTTGTTTTATATGTTTATGTGCATCGTGATAGAAGTGTGTCTTAGCTCACCTTAGTACACACTTACAGGAGTTAAGGTTGAGCACTGGAATCCCCAGGGCACTGCATAATCTATCCTACCTACTGTTATTAATAGGTGAGCTTATAAATGTTTTCAACTGGAACCATGAATACTTAATGATTCAATCGTTTTGAAACTCTAAGCCTAGTGTTTTACATTCTTGTTTTGAAATACCCTTTATAGGGATGATTCTTCAAAGAACCCAATCCTATTTGTTATTCATTGATCAAAGGCACATGTTTTCAAAGTATAACATCAAAGGTTTATGTTTTCAAAGTATAGCATCAATGGCACATGTTTTCAAAGTAATGCATCAATGGTTTATGGTTTCAAAGTATTGCATCAATGGTTCAATGCATATGTTCAATGGTTCATACATTCGGATTTATTCTGGATGTCATCAATGGTGCAAGCAATCAATGGTTAATGGTATGGGCCCGGCGGTTATGTGTAGAGGTGATGCTCGGGAGGTGAGCGCCAACGACATCACTAATACCGACCGCCACACTAGGCGATTGATACCGACTTTAATCAGGAGGTTTGGTTAAGTCAGGACAATTTTCGGGAATGGACCGCAAATCTATTCCCAAATCAATGGTTAATGGTCACCTAGGGGTCGCTTCCCGAAGTGAAACTTGGTGGAGGATGGTGCATATGTGTATGTGTTAGGGTGTTGTTGATCTCGGTCCGACACCCTATTAATGGTCATGTTTTCTGGAGTAAGGATGGAGAAGCCTAGCTTGCGGGCATCAATGTTTTCATAAAGTTGGTTCATATCTTGCAAAGTTGTTCCCTACCCTTATCCCGTTTTATGAAAATCATATGAACCAAATCATAGCATATGTGTGCGCGTGTGACAACATTCATGAAAGTGTTTTGAAAACTCTCATTACTTATAGCATTGCATCAAAGGGTTTTATCACTTGAACTTATTCTTAAGTTCTTCTTCAAAGCTTTGCATTAAAGGTTTTACCTTATGAACTTCACTTCAAACGTTTACTTTAAGTACTTTCTTATAAAGATGTCCCTCACTTAGTCACTTTGACTAATACCTTTACCTGTTTTCTGGCCTCATGGTTTCAGGTCTTGCAGCCGCAGTCTAGAGGTATCTTGAAGCTCTAGAGTGTTCATTTTGTTTGAGTCAGGACTTTACTTTATTAATCTATTTTGTGTCCTGCATATGTTATATGGCTGCATTGATACTTTACCTTATGCTTTTGTAATAATCCTTCTGCTACTTGGATACTGCTACAATTGCTATCATGTGCTCCTGTGATAATGTTGATATAGTAATGTTAATAGTCTCTTCTGCTTAACGGTCAGTACTTGCTTGTTTATATGCCATCACGCATATGTTTTGAAAAGTTTTAAAATACTCTGATTTTCCGCTCCATAAGCCACATAGTTAAACACTATTTGTTAATCGTTAATGTATATGCCGTTCGCTGGGGTATTTCTTGAGTGATGGCTCACACCATTACTTGAGGGGTGCTTCAGTGCGGGGGTTGGGGCACCGCTCTCTACCAGCAAAGTGGGGGCGCTACAGCCTGAAGTGGTATCAGAGCGCCAGGTTAAGTAAGAAGAGACTTGACCTGGATTGCTCACATCATGGAAGCTTGTTTGACGTTGCATGGTTCTATCTTCTGGCATTCATATCCGTGGTTCTCTGTATGGCCATGGCAGTTTAGCCACATCTCGATCCTAACCAGCAGCAGATAGACGAGGCCTTTTTCAAGCAGTTCGAGGCTTCACGTACTGTGGTTGTTTCTCACTGAGGAGGTACTCACTTGGCGTCAACCAAAGAACAGAGGCAGGACTAGAAGTAGCCTAATGGAGGTAATGATGGATCTGATAGTGATGAGGCTGATCTAGCAGGGCATGGACAGGATTGTTTGGCGAAGGGGATGTATAGCTTTGGTAGAAGATCCCCGAATTTTGGCACCACAGATGATGGATTTCAGACAACGTGGAAGCACAAGAGGTATTTTGCACTTGGTTTGGATGTGCTAAGGCCTGAATGGGAGTCGACTCGATGGTATCGGGTCCTCCTTATTTTAAATTTTGTTTAAAAATGTGGCCTAATGTAGAAATTTTTTCCAAAACTTACACGTTTATGACACATTCGGCTTTATGTTGGATATCTGTTTACTGCTTTGCATAACTGTCATTGCATGAGTCTTAGAGTTGCTTCAAGATACCATTAGGGCTGTTATAGGATCATGCCATTTCATTTATTGTTATCATACTTGATATGTTATACATGTTCATGAATTGTCAATGGTAATGGATAATGGAACAATGGATCAATGTTGATATGTTGTTCATGCTTATAAGTTGCTCTTGCTTATGTGGTAATGTGATAATGGATTATCGTTGATATTTTGCTGTGGGAATGTGTTATTCTCATGATTATATGTGACTACGTGGAAATGTGAATACGTGGTTACCAATTATGTGGATCATCTTTAATGTCATGCATTATACACATGTCTAAATAATTGAAATTTCAGTATCATCATGCCACCAAGAAGAGCACCACGTAATCGCGTACCACCACCGCCACCCCAAAGAGAAGTCACGCCACAACGGGATCTTACACCGCCAAGGGATGTTACGCCACCACCTCCTAGAAGGGAGGAAGTTCCAGATTTAGCTGATGTGTTGCGACAATTCGTGAGGGCTTGCAATTCTCCTAATGGGAAAACACTAGAAAAGTTTCTAAGAATGAACCCGCCTAAGTTTTATGGTGAACCCAACGACTTGAAGGCTGAAAATTGGTTAACTAGTCTCGAAAAGATCTTTGAAGCTATGGATATCAACCCTGAAGATCGTGAACGAGTTCAGTATGCTGTATTTCTGATGGAAGGAGCGGCGTTTAACTGGTGGAGGCATACTCAACACATGTGGACAGAGAACAACGTTGATGGAAATTGGACTGAGTTTGTGAAGGAGTTTCAGCAGAAATACACTCCTCAGGTAACACGTGATGCAAGAGAAGCTGAATTTATGAATTTGGTCCAAGGATCTATGAACGTGATGGAGTACGAAGCTAAGTTTGTTAGGCTGATCAAGTATGCACCCCACATTCTGAGTGATGAACGTCGTAAGACTAAAAGGTTCATTGATGGTCTGAAACCTGAGCTCCGTTGGGCACTACCTTCTTTGGATGACGAGACCTACACTAGAGCATTGAAGGTCGAGGCAACCCATAAGGATATCCGGATGACCGTTAGTCGTCAAGAGCCTTCTAGCCCTAAGACTTTTCAAGGAACAAAGCGACCTGCCGGATCCTCCTTTCAAGGAACCGGGAAGAAACCAATGATGGCACCGCAACAACAACAAAGGGCACCCCAACAGTATGAAACAACTCAGCCCACTCAAGAGGAGATAGTCTGTGACTACTGTAGCCGTAAAGGATACACTGAGGAAAATTGTCGTAAGAAGAATGGTCAGTGTTATTGGTGTGGTTCCCCTGAGCATATAAGGGAACACTGTCCTACTAGGATTAAAAGATTTGGGGTTCAAGACAAGGGTAAAGCGGTGGTGGGTACGACGAGCACACCAGTGGTTAAAGGCAGAGCATATGCAATGGATGGTAATGAGGAGGTTGATCCTTCGTCTGATGTGGAAGGTACTGTGCACATTCTTAACACGCTAGTTAAGGTCTTATATGACCCTGGTGCCATGCATTTTCATTGCATCTAATTTATGTGCGCATTTACTATTTCCACTTGAATAATTGTCATATGAAATTTGAAGTAAGTTCTCTTTTGGGGACTTACCTCGTTACGGATCAAGTATATAAACGTTGCCCTATATGCATTGGTAATCGCTACTACCAGTTAAATCTCATTGAGTAGCCTGTGACGAGATATGGAATTATCCTTGGAATGGATTGGTTGTTTAAGTACCATGTTAATCTGGATTGTTACAAGAAGGGAGTCATCTTGGAAGAGTTGAGAAAACAATTGGACGACATTTTGGTGTTCTTAAAGACACCAGAGGAGCACGCCGAGCATATCCGAATTGTGCTGAGCACTTTGCTGGATCACAAGCTATATGCCAAGTTCAGCCAATGCGAGTTTTGGCTAGAAAGAGTTACATTTCTCGGACACATCATTTTTAGAACCGGAGTTAAAGTAGATCCATCAAATTCGAAGCAGTGATGGAGTGAAAGACACCGAAGAAATGGTTTACTCGAATCGAGAAAGGTGGTAAATTAAACCAAAGATATGTTGGAGTCTTCCAGATAATGGTACGAGTTGGAGAAACTACTTACAAATTGGATTTACCTGCAAGTCATACAACGATCCACAATGTATCCTATATATCTCAGATTCGCAAGTGGTTTTGGATGAAAAAGAGATAGTACCAGTGGAAGAATTACCGACAGAACCAAACTTGACTTATATGTTGAAACCAGTAAAGATATAAGAAACCGGTAAAGATCTTCGACAGAAGGTTCCAGGAGTTAAGGAATAAGAAGATTCCTTTGGTAAAAGTCCTTTGGAAGGGACATGGTACAGAAGAGGCAATGTGGGAAACAGAGGATAAGATGCAGAAACATTACCCCGAACTGTTTGCAGAAGAATCTGAGGACAGATTCTCTTTAAGGAGGGGTGATTGTAACAGCCCAAAACAGGGCCTGGAAGAAAATGGTAAACTAAGGGCATTGGTAAAGCGTTTATAGACCGTGATTCAACTTTATAAACCTTCATGCATTGCATTCTTACATGAACTTTGTGCTCATATGTGATCTGACATGTTTTAAGGGGGAATTCTTGACCTTCGATACAGTTTACTATTCATTTCCCAAGCATATATTACCCAATGCTTCAATGGAACCCTAGAGGTTCATATCACATGTTTTCCTATCCTTTGAACTTGTTTTCCAAGCTCCGGAAACCTTCCTTGAACCATAAGGGCATTTTGGGAACTTACCGACCAAAGTTACTATTCATCTAAAAATGAGCTTCTTTTGATTCTGATATCTTTCCTACCCAAGTTTACAGTCAAATCGATCGTTGAGTCGAAACGAGTCTATTGAAATCATTCTTGACTTGAAAATTTATTCCGAACTTCGTTTTATTGAAAATGTTTATGAAAAACCCTAATTCACTATTTCTTCTACGAACGGTTTTCATTCGGAAAATGTTTTCTCTTAGGATTTTCACTACTTGATCTATTTCAAGATTTTTGAAATGTTTTACAACTCTTGATTCAAACCCTAGCTTGAAATTTTGAAGCGTACGTTTGTACGTAAGAATTCACTATTCATTCTGTAACGCCCCGATTTTCGGACAGTCAGGTACGCTCGACACGTGTGGGTTTCGAGCGTTAGGATTTTATTTTGTTATTTTCGCTTATTCAATTTAAGCGTGTTACATTAATTTTATAAATTGCATGTAACATGAATACGTGGAAATATATGAAATATGTGTCAACTTGAGAATTATTGTATCATTGGAATTTAATTATTACATGAACTAATTGTCCAATTTGATTTAATTGCCAAATTGTCCATAATTGCTCATTTCCTTCTCTTTGAGGGACTAAATTGCATGAAAACCTTTTGGACTTAATTGATCACTTTCCAAACCTCTTATACTCAATTGCATGACTTATAAAACTTGGGGGATTGAATCATAATTATTACATATTTTCTCAAATAAACCGATATATGCATCTCTTCCTTGCTCTTCATTTTTCATTCATCAAAAATCATCATCTATTTTGCTCCCTTGCCTACCGAACCAAAACCCCAAGAAAAGAGAGAGAGATTTCATTGATTTCATCCAAGTTTCCAAGGAAATTGCATGCTTAGGAGCTCAATCATCTAGCTTCATCACCTTCTTCTTCTTATTTCTCATTCAAGGTATATATGAGCATATAGGGGATTCTTGATTATAGTTCTTGAAGCTAGGGTTTATGATTCAAGCTTGATAATTCATGTATTTGGTGTTAGAAACATGATTAGGAGCCTTAGGCTTGAATTCCATGTATAATTCTTGAAGAATATGAGATTATATGATAAATTTGTATATATGCTAAGGTTAGTGATTATGGAGATTAAAGCATGATTTATGTGTTTTGGTTGCATACTAATGTATATTGAACATGTATACATGCATATTTCCAGAATTCTTGCATGTTGTGATGATTTTGGGATGTTTTGGGGATGCTTGGTTTTGTCCCGAGAGCATCCCCTGTTTTGCTCTGTTCTCTGTTCTTCCTGCGTAACGGGAACGGCCGTTCCCGCCCCTTTTGCAATAGGGGAACAACCGTTCCCATTTTTTGAAAGATGTGCTTGGCGGCGAGGACGGGAACGACCGTTCCCATTTTGGCTTGCACGCCGGAACGGCCGTTCCCATCTTCGGGGAGCCCGACAGCGGGAACGGCCATTCCCATTTTGAACTGAACCCTGGAACGGCCGTTCCCAGCTCTCTGGTAGTGCAGAAATATTCTGCACAAAATTACAATTTTAACCCCTCGTTCCAATGGCGTATTTGACCCCAAATTGCTATTATATGATTGATTATATGTCAAAACAACATGTTATCATGCTACATTGTATATTGCTTGATGTCTCGTGTATGATCATGCCGTGCGTCATTATATGAAGTAATTATCTTGAATCGTGGTCTCATGCACGTACATTGTCCCGTTTCGTGTCCAGTTACTCTCCAGGGCGGAGATTGTGGATCATGAGCACGTTCACGCATTCACGAGTCGTGTGTCGCCTGTCAGGTGAGGTTTAATTTCTAGTTATATAGAACCCGTATAACCTTTACGTGACTGTTTTAACCAAAAGGTATTTATAGTTATATTTTCATGAAATCATTTATCGTTTCAAGTCATATTATTGTTCATGAGTCAAGCAAGTAAAGCATGTTAGTGTTCACGCATCGAAGCATGCCATGTTCATGAATGCAAGCAAGTGTGTTCTCTTGGCCAGGTTCTCCTTAGTGAGGGCGCTGGACTGGTCCTGCCAGTGGTTGTCCGTCCAACCACAAGAAGAACAAAGCCCTATCGTGTACCTGAGTGTCCCCTGGCCAGGTCCTTCTTAGTGGGGGCGCTGGATTGGTTTTCGTGCCAATGGTTGTCCGTCCAACCACAGGAGGAACAAACCCTATCATGTTACAAGCATGCCATGTACCGATTGCATGATTCTCATTCCATGAATGTGCTAATTGATTACACCTGCATGATTGCATGATAACGGACTTGAGTGATCACCTAATGATTAACAAGCAAGCAAGCATGTTTATTAATTGCGTGAAAATGAATTAGTGATTAATACTGATAGTCGTATTCTCGGGCGAAGCCATGTTAATATTAAGCTGTATAACTATCTTTTATAAACCTTTACCCGAGAATATGACTTGCATGTTGTCTGCGCTAATATATATTTAAACCCCTCACTCGGTCTTCACAGACTGACGCCTCCACCTTTCAGGTTATTGCAGGTGCGTGCTAGGCGGGAAGTGAGTCAAGTCCGGTTGTTAGAGTTGAGTCATACACGGTGCATTTATTTGATTGTTTATTTCTTGTTCAATAAAGTCATGTTTACAATTATATATTAATTATATTAAGGTAATGATAATGTATTGATATATAAGTTAGAATATATTTCATTCAGTACATGGAAATGTCATGCTTTGATAAATGGAAATATTTGAGAGTGATTGATTTATGCTTCCGCTTTATTTTGTCGCATGTATAAGTTTCCCGCCTAGCCTGTCGTCTATTGCATTGTCACCCGTTCGCTATAGGTTAGTTCATGTACGGATTGGCCATTTCGTATGTGAATTGACCTATAGTGCGGGGGTGTGGTACCTCCACGTGTAAGGGGTGCTACATCTAAGGTGGTATCAGAGCCCGGTTGCAAAATCGAGGTTCTAGTGTCGTGTCGTGTCGAGTCTAGGTCGTACGGCATAGGAATTACTTGATAATTTGAGAGTCCTGCATTTTATTTGAACTTGTTGGCTTACTTGAATTCTGTGAAGTATTTGAATTATGTTATAATTTAAGTGAATTGTGTGATAACTTGTGTACTGCATTGACTTGTACTATTAATCGCCAATTAATTGATCTTGAATTGTTGGAAATTTATGTGACCAACGTGTTTATTTCAAATACTGATGAAATACTTGCTTCAATTTATATTAAATTCTTGTTATCAGCACCAATTAATTGCTCGATGTGTATATTCCAAGCATTGGTAAATTAATTGTTGCATTATATATTAAATTCTTGCTGGTATTAATTATGTGACGATTACGTGACATGAACACGCTTCACCCACATGCATTTATTTGCAAAGCAAGTTGTGAGTGACAGGTTTTGGAAAGGTATGAATCAAGGCTGGAGGATTTGAAATTTAAGAGACTGATCAACCATGCAAATCAAGTTGCAATTTGGCCAACAAGGAATGGACGCTGGAATCAAGTCTAGCATTTCTACGGTGCCAGGTTCTTCAATGCATTCATAAGCACGTGCATTATAATTGTTAATTAAATTGTTTCTCATTTGTAAATGTTGTTTTAATTGTATTTAAATTTCTTATTTGATGTCTTGGATGCATGTTTAAAGTATTTACATTGCCTTACTTATAAATATGTGTTCAAGCTGATATAATTGTTTCAAAAGGTGCATTTTAAATTGGTGATAAAATGTGCATCGACACTTTAATTATCATGCATTATTTAGTGTTTATTGTTAATAGGCTCTCCCTACGCTCTACACAATCCTTGCTTTTATTCTTACTAACTCGAAGTTAAAGAAGGGGTTCTGAATTATTGGGTATCATGGCTGTAATCGAGTCATTTGATTTTGCTTGGAGATTAAAAATATTTGGGACCGTGAGAATTATTGATCTAGGAGTTAGCGGGAGCCGGGGTATGAAATAAATATTGGAAAATTCCGGAACTGGAAATGTTGATGAGTTCAAGCAGATAAATGTTCAGTGGGTCTTCCTACCTTCAGAAATTAATCAATGTTGTGGGGGTTCAGTAAGGGTAGGAGAAAGAATTTTTTTTCTTGCTCTGGATCAGGGTGCTAACTTGACAGGTATCCACTTTAGAAGCAGTGGAGGTCAAATACAGGGTATTGCATTTTCAGGAATAGCAGAAGGGGTGTAGGATGTTGAAGAATTTTAAACATCAAACCAGAGTAGTGATAGTCAGGGAGCTTCAAGTTGAGTATGTGGATAACAGAAAATTAGAAAGAAATCATCAATCAACATTTTGATTAACGACCAGTAGGACGAGGAAAAGGTTACGGGAATTGAGTCAGCAGAGAAGCTTGCAAGTAGGAAAGAGCAGAATGAACCCAAAGGATAAGGAAATTTCCATTTTCTTAAGGGGGAGAGCCGGTCTGGGAATAAATTTAAATTGGAAACTAAACAGTGCTCGGGAGAGTTGGAAATTTAAGCAAACCAAATTTTCTTGGAATCCTCTATCAGAACCATGTGAATGAAATTTCAGTTAGCTAAATCTTTCCTTCCTTTCACACAAAGGAAAGTCCCATCATCGACAGTATCTTTGTTTCATTATCGTTTCTCAGAAAGTGAGTACACCGTCCGCAGTTCCCCGATAGTCTCAGGATATCATTTGACTCAGTAAATAGAAAGGATTCAGTTGGGTAATACACAGAAGCAATCTTCAGTTTTAGTAGGTTAACTCTGACAAGAGTTTTCTTACGAAGTTATTACTTATACCCTAGAGGTGCCTGTGAATACACATCGTGCTCTTATCAGTGCCGTTGCCGTCGCCTCCATAAATACTCCAGTTTACTATGAACACTTCAGAGAGATGGAAGCTTGAGCGATCCTTTCTTTCAAGATATTTCGTGGAATTGTGGGGTATGTTACCAAATTTCAGGGGCCAAAGGAAGACGTTTCACTAGGACATGATTCTTTCGATTTCTATGCAAGTGTGCTTGCTGAATTACTCTCACGGGATGACGACCTTGATTTCTCTATTGCAAATATCCGCCGTATTGCTAACTAGGGGAGTAAGAGCTCAACTTTCAGATTGCAAACAAGAAGTCAGGAATGTCGCTTCAGGAAAAAGTTTACTTTAATTACTGAGGTCGGAGAAATGGTAACACCTGTTTTCTCAGCTCGTTGGACAAGAGCCTGCTTGGAACACAAAGTCAGTCTTTTAAGCTTGAACGGGCAATTACACTTTAACAAGAATATCCGTGTGTTTTCAATTCTAGAATCGGAAAGTAAATGTGAGAATCAGTGCAAGAATGGTTCAACCGGCAAATCTGTAAATCAGACGGGTCCGAAGATGTGGTGATTAATGATGATTTACGGATTAGGTTAGAAAATAGCACAAGGTCAGAGAAGGCCATTGAAGATGGGAATATCGAACCATAGTGGGGCAAAGCAGGAAACTCTCAACTAAAGAATCAAGTATTCAACCGAATTACTTAAGTTCCAGAATTTCAATCCTCGGTGAACGGTACACTTAATCATGTATACCACGTGCATCATCGTTCGATCATTATCAATATCTTATTATTCTTGTATATGATTCCTTGTTATTATTAATTGTAATGTGAACAATTATTTGCATAAATGATAATTTTACCTGATCCTTGTGTGGTAAGTGTTATTATTTGTCCAAGTGCTTGCTTGAATTTTATTCGTGTGCGTGAGAGACGGGGATTCTCTCAGGGTTGTCAGGAGACGGGGTTCTCTTGTTACTTGCTCGAGAGACGGGGTTCTCTCGTTAACTGTTTGAGAGACGGGGCACTCTCAGTATTTCTGCTACTTGTCAACTTGTTTTAGTGGAAGGTTAGATTCTCTTTCGAGTGATTAGACTCTGGAAGTTGAGGGTCGTGATCTCAACCACCGGAAGACTTTGTGGAATAAAGACCTCTTTAAAACTAATCCCTGACGGGGAGTAGCTAACCCGCGTGGGATGAACATGTAAGAGCCAATTAAATTCCAGGAATTCAGGACAAGGAATCCGAGGACGGATTCTCTTAAGGGGGAGAGAGTTGTAACGCCCCGATTTTCGGACAGTCAGGTACGCTCGACACGTGTGGGTTTCGAGCGTTAGGATTTTATTTTGTTATTTTCGCTTATTCAATTTAAGCGTGTTACATTAATTTTATAAATTGCGTGTAACATGAATACGTGGAAATATATGAAATATGTGTCAACTTGAGAATTATTGTATCATTGGAATTTAATTATTACATGAACTAATTGTCCAATTTGATTTAATTGCCAAATTGTCCATAATTGCTCATTTCCTTCTCTTTGAGGGACTAAATTGCATGAAAACCTTTTGGACTTAATTGATCACTTTCCAAACCTTTTATACTTAATTGCATGACTTATAAAACTTGGGGGATTGAATCATAATTATTACATATTTTCTCAAATAAACCGATATATGCATCTCTTCCTTGCTCTTCATTTTTCATTCATCAAAAATCATCATCTATTTTGCTCCCTTGCCTACCGAACCAAAACCCCAAGAAAAGAGAGAGAGATTTCATTGATTTCATCCAAGTTTCCAAGGAAATTGCATGCTTAGGAGCTCAATCATCTAGCTTCATCACCTTCTTCTTCTTATTTCTCATTCAAGGTATATATGAGCATATAGGGGATTCTTGATTATAGTTCTTGAAGCTAGGGTTTATGATTCAAGCTTGATAATTCATGTATTTGGTGTTAGAAACATGATTAGGAGCCTTAGGCTTGAATTCCATGTATAATTCTTGAAGAATATGAGATTATATGATAAATTTGTATATATGCTAAGGTTGGTGATTATGGAGAATAAAGCATGATTTATGTGTTTTGGTTGCATACTAATGTATATTGAACATGTATACATGCATATTTCCAGAATTCTTGCATGTTGTGATGATTTTGGGATGTTTTGGGGATGCTTGGTTTTGTCCCGAGAGCATCCCCTGTTTTGCTCTGTTCTCTGTTCTTCCTGCGTAACGGGAACGGCCGTTCCCGCCCCTTTTGCAATAGGGGAACAGCCGTTCCCATTGTTTGAAAGATGTGCTTGGCGGCGAGGACGGGAACGACCGTTCCCATTTTGGCTTGCACGCCGGAACGACCGTTCCCATCTTCGGGGAGCCCAACAGAGGGAACGGCCATTCCCATTTTGAACTGAACCCTGGAACGGCCGTTCCCAGCTCTCTGGTAGTGCAGAAATATTCTGCACAAAATTACAATTTTAACCCCTCGTTCCAATGGCGTATTTGACCCCAAATTGCTATTATATGATTGATTATATGTCAAAACAACATGTTATCATGCTACATTGTATATTGCTTGATGTCTCGTGTATGATCATGCCGTGCGTCATTATATGAAGTAATTATCTTGAATCGTGGTCTCATGCACGTATATTGTCCCGTTTCGTGTCCAGTTACTCTCCAGGGCGGAGATTGTGGATCATGAGCACGTTCACGCATTCACGAGTCGTGTGTCGCCTGTCAGGTGAGGTTTAATTTCTAGTTATATAGAACCCGTATAACCTTTACGTGACTGTTTTAACCAAAAGGTATTTATAGTTATATTTTCATGAAATCATTTATCGTTTCAAGTCATATTATTGTTCATGAGTCAAGCAAGTAAAGCATGTTAGTGTTCACGCATCGAAGCATGCCATGTTCATGAATGCAAGCAAGTGTGTTCTCTTGGCCAGGTTCTCCTTAGTGAGGGCGCTGGACTGGTCCTGCCAGTGGTTGTCCGTCCAACCACAAGAAGAACAAAGCCCTATCGTGTACCTGAGTGTCCCCTGGCCAGGTCCTTCTTAGTGGGGGCGCTGGATTGGTTTTCGTGCCAATGGTTGTCCGTCCAACCACAGGAGGAACAAACCATATCATGTTACAAGCATGCCATGTACCGATTGCATGATTCTCATTCCATGAATGTGCTAATTGATTACACCTGCATGATTGCATGATAACGGACTTGAGTGATCACCTAATGATTAACAAGCAAGCAAGCATGTTTATTAATTGCGTGAAAATGAATTAGTGATTAATACTGATAGTCGTATTCTCGGGCGAAGCCATGTTAATATTAAGCTGTATAACTATCTTTTATAAACCTTTACCCGAGAATATGACTTGCATGTTGTCTGCGCTAATATATATTTAAACCCCTCACTCGGTCTTCACAGACTGACGCCTCCACCTTTCAGGTTATTGCAGGTGCGTGCTAGGCGGGAAGTGAGTCAAGTCCGGTTGTTAGAGTTGAGTCATACACGGTGCATTTATTTGATTGTTTATTTCTTGTTCAATAAAGTCATGTTTACAATTATATATTAATTATATTAAGGTAATGATAATGTATTGATATATAAGTTAGAATATATTTCATTCAGTACATGGAAATGTCATGCTTTGATAAATGGAAATATTTGATAGTGATTGATTTATGCTTCCGCTTTATTTTGTCGCATGTATAAGTTTCCCGCCTAGCCTGTCGTCTATTGCATTGTCACCCGTTCGCTATAGGTTAGTTCATGTACGGATTGGCCATTTCGTATGTGAATTGACCTATAGTGCGGGGGTGTGGTACCTCCACGTGTAAGGGGTGCTACACATTCTACGTTTTCAACTTTCTATCGATAAAACGTTTTATAGTCGATATTGGATTCAAAACGCTTCTCGATTTATTTCTTGAATTTTGGAAATAATCCGGACTTGAAAATCATTCTCGAAAGTCGTTTTTCACTCGTGTTGAGTTTCGGGCTCAAAACTTTTATTCACTAAAACTAATGTATCTTTTAAACGGTAAATCCGATTTAGACTTATGAATATGCGTTTTGAAGCTAATTTTTGCCCGGACGGAATGGTTATACTTCCTGACACTTAACTTCACGTTTTGGCAGTGAAAATACCGAAATACCCCCCAGCAGTCCCATTTTAGCTTCAAGAACAAAGTTAGCTTCCAAGAGAAGTTTTACCATTTTGCTCTCCTACCCTTCCTTACATTTTATTTCCAAGGTGAGGGGCTTCCCAACACCTATAAATACCCCCCTCATGCCATTGAATTCCTTGCTCATATGTTGTGTTAACAACTCCCTTTCTTCCTCCCTCTCTCCCCCTCTTGCCGTGAGGCTCCCCCCCTTGCTAGGTTAGATGTTGTTTTATTTTATTTTATGTTTTTATGTTATGTTTTAGTTTAGTTTATGTTTTTATGTTATGGTATGTTTATATTATGTTTAGGTTGGGTCTTAGGGTCTTCCCTAAGATATATAAAATTTTTTTTTATGCATTTATTATATAGTTTTTATAATATGTTTCTTAGTAGTGAATTATGATTTAATTGTTTAGTATATGCTATGAAATGTTATGAATTGCTTTAGTATATGGTATGATCATGTTATGGAGCTATTATATGATGATAATTGATGCATGATTATGATATTTAATTTATGTTCAAGCATGTTATGCAATGGAATAGTAACCTATGATCAATTATATTATAACTTGTTACATGTTACTATATGGTCTCAATTGATGAATGCTACATGATTAATGGTCTTGATATGCTATGACTTATGTCTATGATATGTTATTACATTGTTACAATGTTACATGACTCATATGTTATGACTTGAGCTTATGATATGATGTGGATTAATGGAATAGAACCTGATCATATGTTATACACTTTGATAGTGTCACATGTTATAACCTAAGATAGAATAGTGTTTCATAACTTGATGTTATGCTTTAATTAGACCTCTTAACCATAGGTTATGCCTTTAACCTAGATCACACTTGCTTATAATAACATGAACTTGAAACTATAGGTTATAATCGAGATCATAATTGAATTAGGGTGTCTGTATGTGCATGCCGTGTGTGTGTGAGTGTGCTCGTGTGTGTGCATGAGTGTGTGTTTAGTGTGTGGGTATGACCCGACCCTTTGACCCGACAAGTGAATAGTAACATGTGAATAGTAATTCGTGAATAGTAATCTGGAATAGTAACTGTGAATAGTACTTTTGAATAGTAAAAGTGAATTAAAACTTGTGCTTTCTTAATAGACATTTGCACTTAGGGTTTTCAAATCTGGGGTCTAAAATGTGATTTCAAAATGTGTTTTCTTTCGAGGACTTGTTTTATAACCTAAGGTTTTGCGATAGGATTCATAATTTGATTAATTCCTAATTGATTATAGTAAGATCATAGTCCCACATTAATGATAACTCACTTTAAGGATTCCTTTGTGTGTTATCCTTCTCTAATACCTTAAATGGTATTACTCTCTTGTCATTACATGTTCTGTACTTGTTTTATATGTTTATGTGCATCGTGATAGAAGTGTGTCTTAGCTCACCTTAGTACACACTTACAGGAGTTAAGGTTGAGCACTGGAATCCCCAGGGCACTGCATAATCTATCCTACCTACTGTTATTAATAGGTGAGGTTATAAATGTTTTCAACTGGAACCATGAATACTTAATGATTCAATCGTTTTGAAACTCTATGCCTAGTGTTTTACATTCTTGTTTTGAAATACCCTTTATAGGGATGATTCTTTAAAGAACCCAATCCTATTTGTTATTCATTGATCAAAGGCACATGTTTTCAAAGTATAACATCAATGGTTTATGTTTTCAAAGTATAACATCAATGGCACATGTTTTCAAAGTAATGCATCAATGGTTTATGGTTTCAAAGTATTGCATCAATGGTTTAATGCATATGTTCAATGGTTCATACATTCGGATTTATTCTGGATGTCATCAATGGTGCATGCAATCAATGGTTAATGGTATGGGCCCGGCGGTTATGTGTAGAGGTGATGCTCGGGAGGTGAGCGCCAACGACATCACTAATACCGACCGCCACACTAGGCGATTGATACCGACTTTAATCAGGAGGTTTGGTTAAGTCAGGGCAATTGTCGGGAATGGACCGCAAATCTATTCCCAAATCAATGGTTAATGGTCACCTAGGGGTCGCTCCCCGAAGTGAAACTTGGTGGAGGATGGTGCATGTGTGTATGTGTTAGGGTGTTGTTGATCTCGGTCCGACACCCTATTAATGGTCATGTTTTCTGGGGTAAGGATGGAGAAGCCTAGCTTGCGGGCATCAATGTTTTCATAAAGTTGGTTCATATCTTGCAAAGTTGTTCCCTACCCTTATCCCGTTTTATGAAAATCATATGAACCAAATCATAGCATATGCGTGCGCGTGTGACAACATTCATGAAAGTGTTTTGAATACTCTCATTACTTATAGCATTGCATCAAAGGGTTTTATCACTTGAACTTATTCTTAAGTTCTTCTTCAAAGCTTTGCATTAAAGGTTTTACCTTATGAACTTCACTTCAAACGTTTACTTTAAGTACTTTCTTTTAAAGATATCCCTCACTTAGTCACTTTGACTAATACCTCTACCTGTTTTCTGGCCTCATGGTTTCAGGTCTTGCAGCCGCAGTCTAGAGGTATCTTTAAGCTCTAGAGTGTTCATTTTGTTTGAGTCAGGACTTTACTTTATTAATCTATTTTGTGTCCTGCATATGTTATATGGCTGCATTGATACTTTACCTTATGCTTTTGTAATAATCCTTCTGCTACTTGGATACTGCTACAATTGCTATCATGTGCTCCTGTGATAATGTTGATATAGTAATGTTAATAGTCTCTTCTGCTTAACGATCAGTACTTGCTTGTTTATATGCCATCACGCACATGTTTTGAAAAGTTTTAAAATACTCTGATTTTCCGCTGCATAAGCCACATAGTTAAACACTATTTGTTAATCGTTAATGGATATGCCATTTGCTGGGGTATTTCTTGAGTGATGGCTCACACCATTACTTGAGGGGTGCTTCAGTGCGGGGGTTGGGGCGCCGCTCTCTACCAGCAAAGTGGGGGCGCTACAGAATTAAATACATAAAAAGGGAATTAAATCACATAAGTGCGTAAGGTAAACTCTCTCGTGACGCATACCTGTACGATCTATCGGACGGCGCGCCACACTAGAAGTTCATCAAGCTGCGACTTCAAGTCCTTTAACTCAGTAGGAGCCATCTTATAGGGAGTCTTCGAAAACAGCTCAGCTCCGGGATAAAGGTCTACCACAAACTCGATATCCCTATCGGGAGGTAAAGATCCCAAATTCTCAGGGAAAACATCGGGGTATTCTTGTACGACCCCTGTCTCCTCAAGTTTGGCTTGATCTTTTGGTTTGTTAAGGAGATAAGCAACAAAACCTGTTGCTCCGTCCCGGACGAGCTTACTTGCTTCCATAAACGAAACAAACGGCCTAGTCTTTAACCTCTCGCCAGTGAACACCACTGAACCCAAGGAAACCTTCTTCTCATAACAATCCATCTTAGCACGATGTCTGAAGAGCCAATCCATCCCGAGGATTACTCCATACTTCTTCATCGACATCTCTATCAGATCTGCAGGAAAAACACGGCCCTCAAAACTCACCGGGCACTCTCGAAAAACTTTGTCTGTCACCAAACTCCCTCCCAAAGGAGAGCTTACAACATACACATGCGCAGATAATTCAACAGGCAAAGTCAAAGAAGCAGCTATATCCCGGGAAATGAAAGAATGTGTAGCCCCGGGATCAAATAATGCATGTAATGAGATGCCATGTATGTTGATTGTACCTTCCACCACGACATTCGGGTCAAGCTCGGTCTCTTCTTCCTCGCCCTCGAGGGCATAAGCACATGCCTGGATCGTCGGCCTCTGATTCCTCTCTATCCGTGGGAGCAAACTTCTTTTTTGGGCATTTATCAACCATATGGTCCGAAGATCCACACCCGTAGCATCTTCCTAAGAGCTTCCAACATTTCTCGACCGAGTGTCTTCCTTGACAATAAGTACATTAGACGGGTGCCGGTAGTGCTAGAGGTGTTGCGGGGCCCGAAAGGCGAAGTTTCTTGTTGTTATTACTGTTAGGGTTGGTATTACCTTAAGGCCGAAAACTAGGAGTACCCGTTGGAGGTGCGGGTCTCTTACCCAAATTCATGCATGAACTAGAACCACGGCCCGAATGAAAAGTTTGTGATTTGAACCTCATTCTTTCCGCCTCAACCCGAATTGCTTTCTTAGTTGCTTTAGCCCAAGTATCAACAGTCACCGCTTGTAGAGCCTCTTGAAGCTCCATCCGAAGGCCACGAACAAAGTTTCTTGCCTTTAGTTTGTCATCATTAGTGATGTGGGTAGCATAAGGCGCGAGCCTTCAAACTCGAGGATGTAGCCCTCCACTGTTCTATTTCCTTGTTTCAAATCAGAGAACTCTTGCAATCTCCTCTCTCTTGCACTTTGAGGTATATATTTCTCATGAAACTCTTGAATAAAGGATTCCCAATTGAATTGCAACCCATTCCTATCAAGCCTTGCTAGGACTCCCTTTAGCCAAGCTGAAGCCTGCCCTTGAATAAACCGGGCGGTACATATAGCCTTATCTTGTGAACTTGCTGTACAAATCTCCCATATCCCATTGATCTCACTAAGCCACTCCTCAGCTTTAATATCATCCCCGCCGTACCATTTCGGAGGATTGTTATTCCGAAATTCCTTATAAATTGCCGAGGTAGCTCCATCTTGACCATGAACAGGAGGTGCTTGATTCCTCTGATTCTGTTGAAGCTGATCCAATAAAGCCTGAACAATGTTTTCAGCATTCAACGGTGGTGGCGGAAGTGGATTCTGTAGACCCGGAGGGGGTTGATTAAGATCAGGGGTTTGATCACGATCTCTCCTTCTTGGAGGCATCTTGTAATCCACAAATCAGGGCAAATATCGATGCGTGAAGGTTAGTACATGTTTATGTATACAATTAATAGAAATAAGACAAGTAATCTATCAATTAAAGCACATAGAATAGAAAAGAACAACCAATCACATAACCCTATACCGTATGACTTAGACAGACTCACACGACTCTAGAGCTCAGGTTTTGCAACCTCGAGCTCTGATACCACTTAAGGATGTAGCACCCCGCACGTGGGATACCACATTCCCCGAACTAAGACCCAAACCCGAATACGAAATGGGAAATCCGTATCCAAGTCCAAATCATAGCGAACGGGAGACATACACACCCACTATGCTAGGTGGATGTGACACCCCAGTTTTCCAGCAAGCCAGGTACGAGGTCACGTGAGAGTTTAATTCGGTAATTACATCATTTAAGTGAATCACATGCCTACGTGTCAACGTGTAACTCTATTTAATTACGTGCGCTTTAGAATTTATTTAAATTCTTCTTGGACTCAATTGTCTAATAATTGCTCGTTAGGGACCTAATTTTAATTAGGGTGTTTTGGGCCTTCGTAGCTACCTTGAGCTCGGGATTTTGGATTCGAATTCCAACCTTAACATTGAGTTCGTTTCAATGATTCGGATTCAATGAATTAACCTTTTAATTTCTAAGCCATTTGATCACCCTACCATTTTAAAATCCGATCCGAATGGATCGGATACCGCATGACCCTACCCGTACAACTCGACCCGTTCAACTCAGCCCCAGAAAGGAGCCTAGTTCATCTCTCTCCCTCATTTCATGTACAAGCAAGGAAGAAGAGAGAAGAGAAGGATTTTCCCCCTTTTGGCCATGAACCCTTGAGCTCGGGTTTTCGAGATCCAACCGTCCGATCAACGACCTAAGGTAACCATTGTATTCCTCTCGTTACATACTTCTTTTCCTCCCGATTGTATCTTGTTTTTCTTGCTCAGATTCATACCTTTCATGAAGATGATGAATAGTGATTGTAAATGAGAATTTGCTCCTAATGTGTTTATATCTGATCTATTTGAGCTATAATTTTAGTATGTTGCTCCCGTGAGTGTGCTTGTCGTTTATTTGCTAGATTTGTGCCCGTTTCTTGCCCCGAACTTGAAACACCATTGTTGCATCTTGCTTGAGCTTTAATGGCAACTTGTTATATACTTGGTTTCATGGCTTGAATTTCAGATATATGATAGAGCATGTTTACATGAACTTATGCCTTCAATTTAGAGTGTTTTGGTTGAGATTTGAGGTGGTTTTTGCTTCCTTCTCCTTCCCCTTAGAGCAACCCCTATTTCTGTCACTTTTTCTCGCCCAGAAGGTCTACCCGGGCGGGTAGATTTTTGCCCACAAAACTACCCGGGCGGGTAGTTTAGTATAAAAGGTTTCTGCACCTGCTCTCCCCGGCAGGGTAAATTTCTGTCTTATTTTTCCCCGGCCGGGTACTCCCTCATACGACCTCCGATTGACCTGATTTTTGAGCCGTTGGAAACCTCTTGAAGTCTAGAACAACCTCCAATTAGAATAAAATCAATATATTGTCTCATTTATGAGATATAATCAATTCTTTTTAGTGTCACCACGTTACCGACAGTCTGCTTTCACCCAACTTCGAGCCTACGCCATTTTCACCTCGCTTTGAACCACAAGTCGAGCCATATACCATTTTAAAGGTCTATGTGTCTAGTTTCATTTCCAATAAACAAAATTCCAACTTCTGTAACTCAAGATATATTCAATTCTTTACAGCTTGTGTATTCCCGAAAAATGTCAGCTTTTCCTAACCTTTGCCAAAAACCGTTTTATCGCCTTCCTTTCACCTCCTCAACCTCTTATTTAACTTACATGCATTGTATACATGTCTAATTGAATGATTAAATCATTTATATGTCTAAATGACATTACTTGTGCTCATGAACACGATCACACCATTTCATGACATAATTATGATTTAATACTTATTGAATCATACCATAACATGATGCACCACTTCATGAACATCGCCGTGCGTCCTAATTGGTGTCATTATTGAGTCGTGTCTCACAAGTACACCGTGTTTCCTTTCTTGTACAGTGTTCTCCTCGGTGGAGATGTTTGTGGTTCGTGGTCTTTCTTTCTTGGTCCTTCTTGCACACTTGGAGGTAAGGGTTTTCTTTATAAACGACCTATAACCTTGAATGAATTAAAAGTATGCCAAATGGTTTTCATATTAAAGTTGACCATATCTTTTATACCGGCTATGTATCGGAAATGATTTATAAACTGCATAGTATTAATCCTGGCCCGTTTTGCGAGATATTCCTAATTGCCCCCGGCTTTCCTAGCGCTGGGCTAGCCGGTGTGGATCTTGTACCTGTTCCTGGGGCCCAGGGGCTTGTGTATTGAGGGAACCGGGGAGGCATCGGGCCGACGGTGAACTCTTGCACAGGTCCCATCCTGTTGGACTACCCGGATACCCACCAGGAGGTTTGGTGGGAGATGGGGCTCCGATCTGAGGGAGTCATGAACCCAAAGATTACCCTGATGCACGGATGTGGAGGTTAGCTACCGGCCACATTGCACCCGGAGAAAGGAGATTAATCTGTACTTGTTTTTCCCGCCTGATAATTAATTATAACTCTTGTTTCCTGCTTGTTTCCTGATTACCTGCTTGTACCTGTCATTTAATAAGTGAAAAGAGGACTCCAGGATGGATTAATTACCCGTTCTCGTCGGGTCCCCTAAAATGTTAAGCATAGATATCCGTAACCTTTGGTATGTCTCAGTCCCTGTTCAGCACCGGAGCTCGTGGATCGTATAGGTAAAGTGGGCATCAACAGAGGCATACGGATATTGACACATGCATATTATATCTCGTTTACGTGACTTGTATGGCCTGACATAATTTCACCCGTACGTATTGATTTAATCTTGATTCCCGTCTCCTGTTTATTTAATCCTAAAAGGTATAGTGGAATTATGCCTGCCTGGTTTCCTGATTATATATGTATATGCGTGTGTACCCCCTTCACTCAGTCAGTTGGCTGACCCCTCCCTCTCGTTGTTTTTAGTGTCTGTCTTGCAGGCTCTGTAGTCGTTAGGCGGGAGTCTTTTGAAGTCTTTGATTGAGTCTTGGTCCTGTTTGCATTGCATCGTACCGTACCTTTATTTCCTACTTGTAACTGGGCTATGTAAGCCACTCTATATAGTTATTACTTTATTGAACTTGGGACAGGTTTCTAGGGCCCTAGTTGAACTCGTTTATATGTTATTGCATTGTATTGATTCGGGACAGGTTAGGATAAGATCTTGAATTAGTTGAACCCGTATTTACATTCTTGTATGAATTAAAATTTTATATTGGATTGTGATTGCATGATTACATTGCTTCCGCATTCTTAGTTTTGTTAAATTGATTGGTACAGGGTCTAGTCCTGCCTAACAAGTTGTTTTTTTTTTCTCTGTCTTCGTTCACCGTGAGCTTGGTTCATGTATGGACTTCTATTTCATGCGTGGACCGGGGTCTCGGTTCGGGGTGTCACAGCGGAGGTAAGACCAGACTCAGAGTGCGCAAAAGAAACAAATAAGAAAGTACAACAGCGTAATAACGGAAGCACTTTACATATATTAACATCAAAAGTCGAGTAGATCAAATATATACAAGATATACAAGAGCGGTAAAGTCACAAATCCAAAGTGCTAAACATAATCCGTAGAACATATACATGTAATACCAAAAGTATCAAAACATATGCACGTGCAGCCAGAATGCATCCTAACTCGACCTAACCAACGAAGTGTGACTCGAAAGATGCACTTCTCCGCCCAACTCGACCTCAAAAAGACCAAACCTGAAAAGATAAAAGAGGTGTCAGTCCAGCGATCGAGTGAGGGGCTAACGCACACCCACACACTATAAATATAGAGCAAAGCACCTATTAAAAAGAGGAATTCATGAACCGGGAATAGGTTTTCATACCAAAGCGTTTTTAAAAGAAAAACCATACATATAAATATACTGAACCAGAAACGTTTCATAAGTACTATCCCCGTTTCATAATTTCCAAAACATAATCATAATGCTCGCGCGAGAAACGAGCTTCCAACCTTGCTTCACATACATAACCATAAAAACCGAAATCAAATATAGAATCCCTAAACTCCGCGATAGAAGGGCCACGTGAACCCTAACTATCCATACATAACTAACCTCGAGGGGTAGTACTCCCCCTACGAGTCTTTCCCGAATTTTACACCGCGAGTATCGAAGAGAATGCCTTCCCAACTCCCAGAGGTCGCGCGTAACACTTCGGATGGAATTATGCTAAGGAGTGATAATCCCGACGGCCCTATGCCGTCCCGGGTGTCCTCGCTCATAGATCCGGGGCCCAAACATTCGGGACATATCATACATTTACCAATCCTTCATGGTTTAACTCGCTAGCATATCATAACATAGCTTACATAACCCATTATATCATAAGGTTTTCAAAATAAAAAATACATATGCCCGTATACTAATTTCAAAATCCAAAGTGATTAATAAGATCATAACATATATATTTAACACATATCTACGTATATATATAATATATAATGGCATGCGGGCTTAGAAATACGAGCATATAGGGGTTTTAGGTCATTTAACTAAAAGAAATTCCTAAACCTCACCTTATACACAAGAACAAAAGAAACACGTGCGTGCCGACCACCAACAACTAGGTCTCGGGCTCAACAACCTCATCGGGAACCTCCTCTGTGACAAACAAACATAAAACCCGAGACTTAGACTCGATTATGTACCAAATAGATGCACGACGATGCGAATGTATACTATGTATGCATATGAGATGCAAGAATGCAACACTTAAGTCATTCAAAGTAACACGTAAAATTTGATTTAAATTAAATTCATAAAATTACACAAGAATTATTAAACATTATATAACAAATTAATATTACAAATAAATCAATTCATAGAATTAAAAATAGCTAACATCAAGTATCATTCATTAAAATTAAATTCATAAGTTTGAACAAGATTTATAACATATTATATAATAGATTACATATATATATAAATAACAACCAAAGCTAATACTAATATGATATTATATATAATAGATTAATAATAGCATACAATTAGTAAAATGTAAAGGAAACAAATAGTTTTCATAAACATATATATATACATACATGTTTCTGTTGGAAAACACGAATCAGAGCAGCGGAATTTAAAAATTTTTCCCAACAAAAGGACCTTGAACTCGCAATCGTGTAACCAAATTCGTAAAGATAGAAAACTTACTTTTCTTTTATTCTTTCTTGAAGCGTTTCAAGCCACCCAAGAACGCTCTTCTCGCGGCTTGATCCCCTCTCCTTGGTAAAGCTCGAATCTTCAAACTTCTAACTTGAAGTCTCTAGAGAAAGTCCACCAACTTGATCACAATCTAACTAGTAAGGATGCTAGTTCTCTAGTTAGTGTTTAGGCTTAACCTAGGGTTTAATTTAATCTTGGAGAAAGGAAGGTGTTCAACACATGAACCAAGAATTGTCAATTAGCTCTAAAGGGGAGCATGAGCTCCCCTATATATAGGAAAGGGGAGGGGCGGCCGAACCTAGTCCTAATGGACAAAGAATTTGGTCCCTCTCTCTCCTATTACTTGATCATCAAGTATTTTCCAACTTTGACTTTGAATTCTATTTCAAGTCAACTTTTAAGAGAGCTAAAAATATCCAAACTATTTTTGGATAATTTTATACTTTATTTATTATAAAAATAAATAACTTATTTTATCTAATTAATTAATTCATAATTAATTAACTAGATTATTTTCTCCAAAATTAGACTTTCTTTTTAATTCAAAATTAAACCAAAGTCTATTAAATAATTAACTAATTAATTATTTAACATATATATGATATATATATATACACACGTGTGTGACACGTGTCACAGTGACACATGTCACTCACGTGAGCCACACGTGTGACTTCACACGTGTGGAACCCTCTTGGCCCGATTTAACTCGTTTAATCATTTTCAAGCCTCAACTCATGTAACCAAGTTGTTGTGTGTGACCCTCTAGGTTCTCAATTCAATTAGCAGTGACCCTAATTAATTAATTCACTAATTAATTAATCAGTCCACAGATTAAACGACCATAGTCTAGCAACAGGTGTTTAACCCCTAGCTGAATTGGAATGTTCGGATTCGATAGAACCTTTAAGTCATTGATTCATGTGAGATACAATCCTCCTACTTACTATCTCTCAACCAAGATCTAGGGCAAGGGAATAATCAGAACCCTAATAATCTGGTCTTAAAGCTAAGTGCATTTCATATCCATTTGATCTCAATCCAAGAAACCCTTTTCTTGATGTCTTGATCTACTGCCTTGGCCAAGGACTCCATATGGCATATGAATGACTTACACAATAAGAGATCACCTTGCATATGCAAGTGTAGGTCCTTTCTTGATTCTCATTCACTTTCATGAATCACTTGTGCAGCCCCAGCATAAGCCTTGAATCAGTTGTCTAAGGCGACACCCTTTAAAGCTTATACCAAAGACTACAGAGTTAACTCAGAAAGTAACATGGAACCTCAAGTCTAAGGATCAATTAATCACATCAATGACTCGTGAGATATTTTCTAATCTGGAAGTTTCCATTTTCTGAAATAGAAACTTCCTTTCCCATTTAGGAATGTTCTCACACGGGGCACCTCAGTGAACTTACTTGTTAAAGTAAGCACCCTCATGTATCACGCACGTATCAACTATACACTTTGCACCTCCATGAAACAAGGTGGTCCTTCTTAAGGGCGTGATCCCACAAGCAAGCCTTAGAGGAGTCAGGTTGACACTCCCACTGTCTGTAGGACTCATCGGCTTGGAGTATTTTACTAATCATGACTTATGTGATATAGGGCTCGTTTCATGAACCATTTCACCTAAATGGTAGAGTCCTAAAGTCATCAGGATTAGGGGAGTTCTCATACATGCACAGCTAAAGTAAACGCATACCAAACAAGAGCATATAAAGAAGTGTTGCCTCAATTCGTTATTTCATTCAAAGATTGTCTGTGATTACAATAAGGAAAAGCACAAAGCGGATATACAATCGGCTTTCTAGGGCACTATTCCTAACAGTTTAACGTACTCACACACAACATACATGCATGCATTAAAATTTATGCAACAAGTAACAACTCACACAAAGCTATGCACAATTACAATTCACAAACATGTACAAATAATCAAGAAATAAGCAGCAGTCACGTACTAATTAACCACAAAACTAGCAGCAGTTAGTCTTCAATCAAACATGGTAACGGGGGTTAAGGTTTCCAAGAATAAAATGGGGTAATGGGCGTTAATGGTCACAGGCGTGCAAATGCATGGAGTAACGGGAGTTACAGCTCCCAAGAACAAAGTGGGTAACGGGCGTTACGGGTCACAGACGCACGGCTCTAAAGTAACAGCAAAAGCAGTCCCTCAACAACTCAAAAACTAAACCAAAGTGCAGCTAAAAAGATGTCTAAAAGCAAGGCAACAATACCACATAGGAAGGCAACCATTTAAGCATTCAAAACATACCAAAATCATGCAAATTTCATACTCAAAACACCACAAAACAGTTGCACAAGTGCTGCAAAAATTAGCAGCGTGCATCAGTTCGTTTATGCCCCAAAAGTCAATCTAATGCATCTAAAAATGAATGAAAAGCAAGGTAACAACATCACATAACAAGTCACCATGAAATCTGATCATTTTCCATGCATTTCAAACTCAAAATTCATGCAAAATCTCCCGAAAATGACTGCACGGTCACGTTCAACATGAAGTCATGACAACAGTTTATTATGCACTAAAATCAACCAAAACGCAGCTGAAATGAAGGGAAAAATGCAGGGCAATAACAACGTGTAGCAGGGAAGCCATTATTCCATCATGTTCAGGCCTTAATCCATGAATTTAATGCACAAAACCCATGTAAAACTCCCAAAAACGCAGCAGCACAGTCATGTTAAAAAGAATTCCTGACAACAATTCAGTTTAGGCCAAAAATTCCCCCAATTTCATTCCTAAGATGAAGTTAATTAATGGTAGGAGTTAATACACACAACAACCATGGATTAAATGCAAAGAAACAACATATAAAAGCATTAATGAACTCATTCTAAGCTATAAAACTTAAGAAATGCACCTAAGAGCATGTATTCAAATTTTGAATAAAAACCTAATTATTCATCCATATAATCACTCATGCATGAAACCTTGATTTCAAGGCATAAAATGGAGCATATTTTGAAGCATAAATCATAAGGAATATGGATCTTACCTCGGATCGTTCAGAAATGAAGAAAACAAAAAGCTATTGAGCTAAAATGGTGAAGAAGAAGATGAATAGTTACAAAGTCTCCTCCTTGCTTCTTGTAGCTGCTGAATCTCGATGGTAAGGGGAAGAAATGAGCATAAAATGATATAAAATTGGTTCAAGTTCAGATCTTAGGGTCCAAGTGGGGTCAACTCTTGAGTTTTGGTGCAAATGGGCTGAAAATGGCTTCGTCGGGGGGTTCAAACGGTACCGAAAAAATACGAGGTTAAATCCACTATTTCCATATCGTCGAAATGAGTTCAATGGCGAAGACGGATCTCGAAACCGAGTTTCGTAGCTCAAGATACGAATTAAAGAAGCTCAAGGGGTCCTATTTTCAAATAGGTCCCCAAACTTTGAAAAAGTGTCAAATAGGTCCAAAGCCTATTTTCAATTAAGCCCTAAAACATTTAAATATCTTGAAATCAAGTCCAAAAGCATATAATTCAATTAAATTCATATAATTTCAAGAAATTAGCATGCTAGGAATTTAAATACATGTTATATAAATTCATATATTACAAGATTTCAAATAATATAGACACTTAGGCATCGGGGCATGGTTTTTGTAATCTAAAACATTTTCTCCCATGATACTAGATATATAGAAAAGAGTTTAGGGCCGAATGCCAAATCTAACAATTTTAGTAATTAAAAGTCCACTCCCGTTTCACGAACCAAATTCAAATTCAAACTTACTTGCGGAGAGTACGAGTCCTCCAACTATACTCCTCAAGTTCATATTCAAATTTAGGTTCAAAACCAAATCACAAATCATCCTTCACACTGGTGATGGAAGGGTTGCAAACCCTAACCATCAGTTCAAATATGTGTGGGTCGTGAGTTTCATGTCACTCATGCCCAAGGATTCCATTCCCTAGCCAAACCTCATGGCAGGTTCTTGGTTCATCCTGTCAAATGGAGACTTGTATTCAGGAGTAGACCCTGCGGTTAGACACTGTCCCGAGGCTTCTTACCCAAATTTTCGAGGCCCATCAAAGTCAAATTCATATTCAGATTCATATTCAAATTCATATTCATAGTCATAGCTCGCTACAAACACACACACCACCCCTTTTTAAAAACAAACAAACGAAAGCATAGCTTACATATACATAAAAATGTTTTTCAAAGGTTTCGTAGCAAACGGGACAAATCTCTTAAAATACGTAACCCACACATATCTAAGTACATATATATATATATATATATATATATATATAAGTTGCATGCGAGCTAAAAACACATATAAGGTTGTAGGTCGAAGTAACTAATAAGAAAAAAAACCTCACCTGAACAATCGGTACGAAAAAACGAAGTCAAACCAACCACACCTACAGAGCGGCTCCATACCAACAATCTACTCCACACGGACAAGCTAAACACAAAAGACCATACTTAGACTCGAAATGAACCATATAGACGCTTAACGAATGTATATGAAGGCATATGACGCAATGCAAGCAACAAACGTTCAACACTTAAGCAAACACGTACACCTAACATGTTTCATTCAAATGTCATCCAATAAAAACACATAACATATCATGTCACATCGTAACATATCAATTCATAAACATACATAAGCATAAAAAATGTTAGGGTCATGATCGGAGAGGGAAAAGCGAAAGAAACGAACAAACGAAACAAAGCATCACATCTAAACATGTAATAAGGTGCACATGTGATTCGTGTATCAATTCACATAACTCAAGCCAAGAAAGTTACATATAAGATCAAGTACATACATATATACATGATATAACAAGTTAGAAGTTGGAAAGGTACAAAACAAAGGAAGAAAAATATGAGGAGTGGCTCTGAGCAAAAATGGACCAAAAGCTAGAAATTTTCAAAACATACAAGCTGTGGTAAAACGAAAATATCTTGAGTTTAAGAAGTGGGAATTGAGTTTTGTTTATTGGATATGAAGCTAGACAAATGGGGCTTTCCAACGGTATATGAATCAAATTATGGTTCAAAGTGGTCTAAAAATGGCATGGGTGTGAAGTTGAACAAAATTTTCAAATGGTTATATCTCACAAACCAGAATGAATTTTAATGTGATTCCAATAGGAGAATACTCTAGATTCAAAGAGGTTTCTATAGCTAAAATTTCAGGTCAAATGGAGTACAAATGAAGTCTACACGGTCGTGCAAAAATTGGCCTGGGCAAGTGCCCAACCGCACGGGACGAAAATTCTATAATTCGAGACATATGCACAGCCACGCGAATTTTTAGTTCGAGGGCTGCACGGCTGTGCAGCATCACCAGCAACGCTGGAAACAAGGGAGGAAAAGGGGAGCAACACGCAGCAACACTCCACCACAACAAAGCCAACAAAAAGCATGCTACAACTTCACAAAATTCATGCATTAACACCTTAGAACATCAACAAGGCCTGAAATCAAGCATATAACAAGTTGTCATTTTCAAGCTTTTAAGCTCCAAAAATGGTGGAACACTCATGCTTCAACCAACAACTCAAAATCTAACAAATATGCAACAATTAAGCTCCAAGGAACAACATATATCAATCTTAGATCATATGATTCAAGTATGGAAGCATGAGATCAAAATTTTCACACAAGCATACTATTCATCATCTTGTTCAAAGAGTGCAAAATCATGGATTATAAGGAGCAAGAGAGGTGTAGAATCAAAGCACACATCGAGAGGAGTTGGAATCCTACCTCGGATCGTCGAAAAGACGAAGAACGAAGTCGAACTTTTGCCTTGAAGGGGCTAGGGCTTGGGAGCTTCTCTTATCTTTTCTCCTCCATGGTTGAACGTGAGAATGGGTAAAGTGGGGTTATGTTTCAGCCCAAAACGGGGCTGAAACGGGTTGGTTTAAAGAGAAACGGGTTGGGTCAAAAGGATCCAGTCTCTTCAAATTCGATTTTAAATCAAAGGGGGTTCAAATGGCTACAGAAAAATACAAGGCTAGTTCCGTTGAATCCAAATCGTCGAAACAAACCCAATACCGGTGTTGGAATTTGAATCCTAATTTCCGAACTCAAGTTATATGAAAAGGACCTCAAAATGTCCTAATTGCACTTTGGGCCCTAAACTTCCAAAAATCACTAAATAGGGTTTGGCCTATTTTCAAAACCACTCTAAAGCATTCATACATCATATAAATAACTATATATGACAATTAACTCAAGCATAACACTTATACATCAAATTTGGCATGCAAGTTCAAAGTCGAACGAATCAAAGCTGAAGTCAAAGTTCATAGAAATCAAATCCAAGTAGTTTGATCAATTATTCAAGACATATATCACATGTTGTTCACATAAGAACATAATTAAATAAATAAATTACGCATTTAGCTCACTCATGACGTCATACATGTATGGCCGAATGAATGGGGCGTTACAATCTTGATCTTCAAAGTTAAGGTCGTTTCATATCTATCTAGACCTCAATTGTAACATCCCGCTCGCCCGATTTATGAGGTACGCCACGTTTCAACCCTTTTATGTGTTTAATTATGTGATTTTATATTTTTCGTGGCCCTATTTTGAACTCTTTTAGAGTTTAGGGGCCCCTTTGTAATTTTCTCTTTTTAGGGGTTTTTCGGTCATTTCTTGTTCGAACGAGATGTTGACCATTTTGACCCCTTCAACGCGTTCGGGGTATCGAGACGAGTCCGTAGACTCTGAGTTTGCCCAATTCTGACGTTGTTAGCCTTTCCTCCCGTTCGTTTTGTGCGCGAGAACCCGGGATAAAGGACCCGAATCCTCGTTTTGCGTGCCATAATTCTAGCTTCAGCTTCTCTGTCTTCCTCTCCTGCGATTCACGACCCTCACACACACCCCAAGGTGTATTTTCACACACTACTGAAACTCGCTCGTTTCTCGACAGAATTCGACGATCCAATAGTCCATTTCGATTACCTCGACGAAACGGTCACAACCGTACCAAGAACTCGACCAACCGACGAGCGGTGGCGGAGATACAGTGAAATTTCAGATGCGCAGGTGGAGGGTGGCGGAGCCGCCACTTCGCCGCCCATTCGCGGCGGCTTCCGGCCATCTTCCGGCGACACGCGCCATATACCCATGGAGAAGGCTTCCCGGCGTTTCTTCTGACATAGGTGACGCCGCCATCGGGGCGGCGGTTGGGCCGCACGCGCCGTCCGAAACCCGCGGCGGCGGCGCGAGACACTGTAGCAGCGCCGGTTTTCGCCTCTCCGGCGGCTTTTTCGGACCAAGGTTGGTGTCTCCTATCCTTTTCCGACCCCCTGAGTTCATTTCCGGCATCGTTTTCACCAAATTTTGGCCGTAGGTGGTGGTTCCGGGGAGGCACGCGGCGGCAGAAACTTCGGAGGCCAACGGGGGCCTTTTCCGGTCATCTTTTGGCCTCGGGCCCTTCACGAAAGTTGTTCGGAACGACGAGAACTAGTGGCCTTTGATCACACAACTCCTGATTCGGCCAATTGGCGGCGGATCGCGGAGGCACAGTGGCGGTGCTACGGCGGCGCCACCTCTGGGGATTTTTCCAGCGAGAAAGCTTAGGGCTTTCGTAAAGCTCGTCACGGGTAAGCTGATGCCTCTTTCGGATCTCATTTTGGTTCACCGGTTTGAAAGTAATTGAAGTTTGAAGATTTTAGGGTTTTCGTATTGTTGGATCTGAAATCGGAGACAATTGGCTTGGAATTTGCAGAAATTGATCGAGGAATTGGATTGAGCACGAGGAATCCTTGCACGGGTGGTTTTTTGGGATTTTTCCGGCACGTTCCTGCGGCGGCCGAACGGCGACCGGCCACTATTCCGGCGGCTCCGGCGGCGGCGTTCCGGCGGGCTTCGGATAGCTCGTCCGCCTCGTTGTGGTGAGTCCATCACCACTTTCCGTTCGTCAATCGGACACTCGGTTTAATTTCTGCGAATTTATTTGTGCTTTTGTGATTTGTTTGATTATTTGATCTAAATGTAATTTAATTGCGATTTGCTAGATTTGTCAATCGAATTGTAATCCAATGTGTACAAGATCATGTATAAAATGAATTATGATATATGTGGATGCTTTGATTTGCAATTTGAATCCCCCTTTTTGTCTAATTGAATCTGTTATGTGATATATGAATTGGGTATGCCATGAATGAATTATATGAATTTACCATGGTTAGAATTTAATATGTAATTTCGTGAGATTTAAATGAAATTCGAAACATGCTATTATATCATTTTTTTGTTCTCGTACTATGTGCTTTTATATGAAATGTGATATGTGAACTTGCGTGATTTGAATTAATTAAACTATAACTTGTCACTTGGTAAATAAATATGTTAATCACGAATATGTTAAAGAAATTATTATATCTAACATTGAAACTTTGAATTAAGGTTTAATCACGTAAATTGGAATTTAATCTATTATGTAATATTTGTGAATTTGTTATGCATCGGAAAATTATATGAGGACTTGAATGATTATGTGACTTAGTAGTAAGTTGCTTAGGACCCCGTGGATTTAAATGAATTCGTAACATGTTATTATGTGATTTATTTGGCTTGGTAATATGTGCAATTTTATGAAATGTATATGTGAATTTAATTTGATTGCTTTGTAAATGTGTAATATATGAATTTGAATCCTGTTTATGTGATTGCGTTTGCCGTGCGTCCCTGTGTGGTTGTCTGTCTGTGTCTGAGCCTTGTGGTCTGTTTTGTGTGTTCGGTTGGTTCAGGTGCACCCGGGGTGGTGACAAGTGAGTCGTGCAGGTTCCGGGGTGAACCATCTGTAGTGTCTTCGGCCGTGTTTGGTGCCAGGTGAGGTTAGGATATAGTTATGTAGCACCCCGCACGTGAGGCACCACATCCCCCGCACTAAGGCTCAACACGAGTAACGAAATAGTAAATCCGCACCCGTATCAAACCCTAGCGAACGGGAGACAAACATAAAAACCTTCCTAAGCCAGGCGGAACTAGACCCTGCAATGATAATCAATCAACAAAATATAATGCATCAACATACTCAATTCAAACATACGAATCATAAGTATAATTGGGCACTTCAGGCCTCTTTTAAAATCATAGCAAAACTCAGTAAAGCCAATTTCATAACAAATACATAGGTATCCAATTTCATGATATAACTGAAATGAATAATACATAATTCCAATACAGATGAGAATGCAGAGACTCTCCTAGCCTAACTTGACCCACTTAAAGACTCCAAACACCTCCGCCTAGCCCGAACTCCAAAGCCAAACCTGCACACTAAAGTGTTGGGGAGGGAGAGGGTCAGTCTCTAGAAGACTGAGTGAGCAGGAGCGATACATACATATAAAACATGCACATGCAAGTCGTAAATCCCGAGCAAGGTTTTTATTTGAATTTAGTTCCCAAAAAGGGCAAGAAAATAGATAAACAATGCTCGACTTTTACGACTAATTCATATTAAATTCATTATATTCATAAATCATACATAAATATAAGGCTCGGCGAGTGAGCGTGCACAATCTCCAACCAAACTCCGACCGTGTACGACAAATATCAGTAATATATTGATTAAGCGATCAGGCAATATATCATAATACACACAGACCATAAATCATATCATAAATATGCGTTTGGGCAATCCGTATCCCGGCCTTCCCGCACGGTGCATAATTCTATCAAAACATATATATAAGAAGAGGCATAAATCCTAACCAACCTTCTTCCTCCGGGTGGTGGACGGGCTTGCAAGACCCGGCCACCGGTTATACATGGGCCAATGGGGTTACATGAATTCCCCAAAGACACTCAGCTCCCATTCCCCGCTAAATCTCCTAGCGAGGGCCGGTATCACCGTATATAAGTTGGGACTAGTATATGGGATCCCCGTCAGCCCTTGCTTCCTCGGTTAGCCACATATACTAAGTCCCGGGGCCCGTTCAGTAATAAGTAATAAATGTGTCTCGCCAAAACATAACAATCATAAGTACATAGCATAATTCATAAATACATATCATAATTCATAAATACATAACATAATTCATAAATACCTTACCGTGTAATTCGGCATATGCTATATACGTACCTCTCCGTGTCATCCTAATCCGTAGCTAGCATGAAGACACACGGTTTGGAGCATAGCCTCATTACAAAACCATTTTTAAGCTCATGTACGCTCATACGTATAACTCAAAAGGATTTACTCGATAACTTCATTTGAAAACCATATATATATAATCATAAGGTTTTGGCCAAAGCTTTTCACATATGGGTTGTAGGGTTTGTTACATAACTAAAACGAAAACCACCCTCACCTGAACCGTGACGATACAAGGATACGAATACCAAGTGCCTGAACGATCAAGATCTCTCCACCCTGGAGATAAACTGTACAAAAGACAACATGACGTATTTGTGAGACTCGAGACTCCAATGAACCATATATGACGCTCGGCAATGAAGTGAATATGACATGAATACATAAATGATCATATTATATCAATAAAATGTTCATGTGCACTATTAAGAAATTTAAAACATATAATCATTCATTCGTTCATATATTTCATTCAATTTCATAAGTTCATAAATTCATATAAATTCTATAAATTCATAATATTCATAAATTTATAATGCATATCATTTAATCTAAAATCCAATTAAGAAGCATAACACATTTTATTCAAATTCACATTTAGGAGTAATATAAATAAAACGTTCAATCAAAAGTCAGTAGAATAAATACGCGAAATAGAATTCAATTAATTTCAATAATTAAATTAAATCAAATAATAATTAAAATATATAATAAATATACATAATATAATATATATATATATATAACCATATATAGTAATATACAATATATATATACTAAATACATATATAAACACGTACATACACAAACACACCCATGCATGCATTCACAAATATATATATTATATCTACATGCATGCAAATTAATATACAAAGCTATGCATGCAACACACACAATTACTAAATATATGCATATATATATTTGTACACACTCACACGTACACAGCCATGCATGCATAGCAAACACACACAGCACATTTATATATATATAATCAGCAAACACCCATGCAAAGGAAGGAGAAAACGCAGGTAAAAATTCAGGAAAAACTAAGGTGACACCCCCGTGTCACCACCCAAGCACAAACCGAGACACCCCCGTGTCTCGGTACAGAAATTTCAGGCCAACCCGCACCCCCGTTCCGCGCTGGAAAGAAGAAAATGGAACGCCCGTTCCTCGCAGCAGCAGCAGTTCACACACGCAGACTTACCCCTGTTTTTTGACAGCAATTAACGCAGAAGAAGGGCAGCAACCAGAGCACGAAATGAGGCAAGAAGAAGGCATGAAATGCAGCACAAAACCAGCCCTAACAAGACACTAAAACTGACAGCAAAAGCAAGGAGTAACGCAGCAGTTGACAGCAACTTTTCCAGGCCAAAAACAGGGCAAAAGGTCTCGAAAACAGGGCATGGCTGATCCTCTTCAATCCCACATATTCATATCAGTTCAGGCCATCAAATGTTCAGCAAAACAACACAAATTCAACATATGATTCAGTTCTAAAAGAGCACAACCAAGAGAAGCTGTCATACGTGACTTTCATGAAAATTTCCTCAAAGTCTCATAAATAATAACTCATGAATACTCTTACTACCAAGAAATCAATGATTATAAATGGTATGAGGATGTTAAAACAATCATTCTCAAGCTTGGAATCAATCAAAACCATTGAGAATCGAAGGAGATCAAAATCTTTGCCCAAAATACTTCATTTCGGAAAAACAGTCCAAAAATGATGAAACCATGCTCAAATTCGTGAATGAAAGGATGAAAATGACTCATGTTGTATGTTCATAACATATCCAAGCTTACCTTGTGGATTAATGGAGGTTTGGAAGGAGATTTGAGCTTGAATCTTATGGCCAAGCTTGAGTTACGGGAGAGACTGGGGAGCAGAAAGTGTTTGAGATATTTTCAGTAGGTGGGGAGGGTTATCTCGGTTTGGGGAGTTAAGGAATGAATAGAGGGTTGAGTTAGGGTTCCATATCATTCAACCATAGTTAATTTGGTCAAGGTTTGAGCAAGATATGGTCATTTTAATGCAACAAGGTCATTTTGGTCGCCGCCTCGTTTTTCGGTTGAATTTCGGAAGTTCAAATGATTTAGGAAAAATATAAGGCTAGCTTTACTAAACTCGCATTTTCGTTACGAGTTCAGCGGAGTTGACGGAACTCGAATCCGAGTTCCCGAGCTCAAGATATTAAATTCGGAACCAAGGGTACGCTAAGTGCTCGTTAGCCCCTGATTTGGTTCCTCAAATCAAATTAAATCCGTTAACATATCAAATGAATTCGAAAATGTAAACCGAGCATAAAATCAAGTCCATAACACATATATTTACGACATACTACAAATTCGTGACAATTCGATATCAATTCATATAAGAAACGAAGCACGAAATGGACATATGCTCAAACCATGCAATTCATGCAATAAATACATAAAAATTCATGCATAATTATTTCCATGCAAAACTTATAATTTCCCATGCATAAATCATAAATAATGAATGAATTCTAATATTAAGTAATTTATATTAAGTCAACGTATATATATATATATATTTGAATAATTAATTAATTAAAACATGATTAATTAACATAACACTTAATTAGCATAATCATTAAATTAATAATAAAATAAATAAACATATACATATATATATACTTATATTACGAATTATAATTAAAATTAATAATAATTTAAAATAAAATATAATAAAATAAAATGATAATAATTTATAATAAGATTAAATATGAAACACGTAAAAATAATTAATCACATAATTAAATAATTAAATAATTTAATTGCGCAATTTAGAAACAATTATGACATATTAATAAAATTGAAAAACTGGGGCGTTACATATACCCTATTGCAACGTGCTCGTTTTCGAATGCATGCGGTTTATAAGCCTTATGTATATGTAGATATGTGTGAAGTACGTATTTTGCTGGTTTTGTCATATGATTTGATTTGAAAAGTACGAATCGCTGTGTATGAGCCTACGTATGCTTTGTCTCAGTTCTGTTATGATTTCGAGGTCAGTGTGTGTGATATGTACGTGTGATATGATAAGCACGATATGCATGAGATATGTTTGTCTGTCTGTGTGTGTGAGTATAAGTTTCGTCTGGTAAGTGTGATAAGTTTAGGCTTTGTTTCGTTTGTATCGGATTTAAGCAAGTTTCCGATTTTCTGTTGGTTTTGATATGTTTGGGCCCCGGAGTTGTGGGTAAGGGAGACCCGGGACGACCATCGGGGTCGCCGGTTACGACCCCTGTGCACTTCTCCACCAACGGGAGACTTAGCTGTCGAAGGAATCGGGGAGCGCATTTTGGGTGGCCGTCGAAGGAACCGGGCGGGATCCTCCGGTTCACATGTTTCGTTCTGTGGTGGGTTGAGAGGGGCACCTCTCTTCCCCAAATGGTGTGGAGGTGGGATTGATTTATGATTCGTTTTGTGTTTCGCTTCGTCTTTGTTTCTGGAGTAAGTGTGTTCTGTCTGTCGGTCTGTCATAAGTTCGTAAAACGGGGGTAGATTGTTAAATTAAGATAAAAATTGATATACTTTTAAGTTAATAAGATATGCTCCGATATGTGTGTTAAGTCTGTCTGAATCTGAGTTGTGCCTTAAGAAACTTTTGATTTAAGATTTGGTTGGTCTGTTTGATAAGTCTCCCTATATGTATATTATCATGGGAAAATGTTTTGGCGTGCAAAAACTAACCCCGGGTTCACGAAAGTCGCTTCTTCTTTGTGTTTTGCTCTATATATATGTATAGTGTGCGTGTGTCAGCCCCTCGCTCAGTCTTTGGACTGACCCCTCCCCGTTTATGTTTTTAGTTGCAGGTTTAGGTCATTGGAGTTCGTGCTAGGCGGCGGTGTGTCGTGTCTGTCGAGTCTGTGTCTGTTCGTTTAAGTTTGTTAAGTATTTTATTCTGATTTATGATTCGTATACTCCGTATAAGATATGTTCTGTGCAGGTTGGGAATCTATGATTTGAATGTTTGGAATTCGGGACAGGTGCTCGGATTAGTTGAACCCGTTTTGATGTGTAATTATTCGGGACAGGTTAGGACAAGTTTGCTGAACTAGTTGAACCCGTATATTTGATTCTAATGTATGAACTACGTTGTATGCTTGGTGTGTAAAAGTTTTTGTAAGTTGGCATTTCGTGCTACTTCTGGTGTCATGTTTTGTTTATTTTCTTTTGTACAGGGTTAGTTACCGCCTAGCCAGTGCGTGTGTTTTTTTTTGTCACCCGTTCGCTGTGACTTGGCGCGTGTGCGGACCTTCCATTTCGTACACCTGTCGGGTCATAGTGCGGGGGATGTGGCGCCTCACGTGCGAGGTGTTACATCAATCCAAGAAAACCCCATTTTCTTGATGTCTTGATCTTTTATCCACCTTGGACAAGCGTTTAATATTTAATGACTACGAACAACTTAATCAGTAAGAGATCATCTTATTCTTAACAAGTGTATGTCTTTTATTGATTCTATTAATTCTACATATACCACTTGTGTAATCCCAACAAGACCGGAATTCAGCTGTCTAAAGTCGACATCCTTTTGAGTCTATTGTTGGAAAACACGAATCAGAAAGCAGCGGAAATTAAAAAAATTTCCGATAAAAGGTTCTAGGACTCGCAATCGTGTAACCAAATTCGTAGGGATTAGAAACTTACTTTCTTAATTGTCTTTCTTGAAGCGTTTCAAGCCACCCAAGAATGCTCTTCTCGTGGCTTGATCCCCTCTCCTTGGTAAAGCTCGAATCTTCAAACATCTAACTTGAAGCTCTCTAGAGATATTCCACCAACTTGATCACAATCTAACTAGTAAGGATGCTAGTTCTCTAGTTAGTGTTTAGGCTTAACCTAGGGTTTAATTTATCTTGGAGAAAGGATGGTGTTCAACACATGAACCAAAAGAAGATCATCAATTCATGTAACCAAGTTGTTGTGTGTGACCCTCTAGGTTCTCAATTAAATTAGCAGTGACCCTAATTAATTAATTCACTAATTAATTAATCAGTCCACAGATTAAACGACCATAGTCTAGCAACAGGTGTTTAACCCCTAGCTGAATTGGAATGTTCGGATTCGACAGAACCTTTAAGTCATTGATTCATGTGAGATACAATCCTCCTACTTACTATCTCTCAACCAAGATCTAGGGTAAGGGAATGATCAGAACCCTAATAATCCGGTCTTAAAGCTAAGTGCATTTCATATCCATTTCATCTCAATCTAAGAAACCCTTTTCTTGATGTCTTGATCTACTGCCTTGGCCAAGGACTCCATATGTCATACGAATGACTTACACAATAAGAGATCACCTTGAAAATGCAAGTGTAGGTCCTTTCTTGATTCTCATTCACTTTCATGAATCACTTGTGTAGCCCCAGCATAAGCCTTGAATCAGTTGTCTAAGGCGACACCCTTTAAAGCTTATACCTAAGACTACAGAGTTAACTCATAAAGTGACAAGGAACCTCAAGTCTTAAGGATCAATTAATCACATCAATGACTCGTGAGATATTTCCTAATCTGGAAGTTTCTATTTCCTAAAATAGAAACTTCCTTTCCCATTTAGGAATGTTCTCACACGGGGCACCTCAGTGAACTTACTTATTAAAGTAAGCACCCTCATGTATCACGCACGTATCAACTATACACTTTGCACCTCCATGAAACAAGGTGGTCCTTCTTAAGAGCGTGATCCCACAAGCAAGCCTTAGAGGAGTCAGGTTGACACTCCCACTGTCGGTAGGACTCATCGGCTTGGAGTATTTTACTAATCATGACTTATGTGATATAGGGCTCGTTTCATGAACCATTTCACCTAAATGGTAGAGTCCTAAAGTCATGAGGATTAGGGGAGTTCTTATACATGCACTGATAAAGTAAACGCATACCAAACAAGAGCATATAAAGAAGTGTTGCCTCAATTCGTTATTTCATTCAAAGATTGTCTGTGATTACAATAAGGAAAAGCACCAAACGGATATACAATCGGCTTTCTAGGACACTATTCCTAACAATCTCCCACTTGCCCGTCAAAGCCATTCTAAAGCTACTCTAAGTCCCATCCTCTAAAGATGACCTTGGAAAGCTTCTCGACTAAGGGGTTTAGTAAGTGGATCTGTCACGTTCTCTGCTGATGTGACACTCTCAATTTGCACATCTCCTCTTTTGATAATATCACGGATTAGGTGATACTTCCTCATAATGTGCTTGGTCCGTTGGTGAGATCTTGGTTCTCTTGCTTGAGCAACCGCCCCAGTGTTGTCACAAAACACAGAAATGGGGTCTTTCATGCTAGGAACAACATTCATGTAACGCCCCCACCCGTACCAGAACAACAGGAGAGCGGCGTCTCAATCCCCGCACTGAAGCACCTCTCAAGTAATGGTGTGAGCCATCACTCAAGAAATACTCCAGCGAACGGCTATCTATCAGAACTATACATGTACAACGATGTGGCTATGCAGCGGAAAATCAGAGTATTTTAAAACTTTTCAAAGCATGTGCGTGATGGCATGTAAAAAGCAAGAACATATCGATCGTGTAAGAGAGACTTGGCATATCAGAACATATAACATATTCACATATAAGTACCGATACAACAGAGCTCAAAATATCGGTAACAGAGTAGCAGGATTAGAATAACAAAGATACTCAAGTATTCAGAAACAAAATTAATGCAGCCATAAAACATATGCAGGACGCAAAAGAGAAAGTAATACTAAGTCCTGATTGAAACAAAAATGACAATCTAGAGCTTCAAGATACCTCTAGACTGCGGCTGCAAGACCTGAAACCACGAGGCAAGAAAACGGGAGAGGTATTAGTCCAAAGGACTAAGTGAGGGAATACTTTAATGAAAGTACTGAATTAAAGAACTTGAAGTAAATTTCGAAACTGTTAATTGCAATGCTTTAAAGAAGAACTCGAAACAAGTTCGGTTGATAAAACTCTTTGAATGTGATGATGTAAAAGAATGCACGTCAAAAACATTTTCATGAATGCTATCACACGTGCACACATATGTTGTTGATGGTTCATAATTCTTTCATAAAACGGGATAAGGGTAAAGTGAACTTTTCCAGATATGAACCATCCTTTATGAAATAGAATTTTGCCCGCAAGCTAGGCTCCTCCATCCTTACTCTAGAAAAACATGATTCGGTAGAGCATCGGACCAGGATCAACGATAATTCCACGTTTAGTAGAGTATCGGACCAAGATCAACAATAACCCCACATATAGTAGAGCATCGGACCAAGGTCAACAACAACTCCGCATATAGTAGACTATCGGACCAAGGTCAACAACAACTCTTACCAACGCATACAAACATGCACCATCCTCCACCGGTTGTCACTTCGGGTAGCTAGCCCTAGGCGACCTGTAAACATGTAATGGGAACAGATTTGCTGTCCGTTCCCAGACAGATTGTCCTGACTTAACAAACCTCCTGTTAAAAGTCGGTGTCAATTGTCTAAGTGTGGCGGCCGGTATTGGTTATGTCGTTGGCGCTCACCTCCCGAGCATCACCTCCACACATAACCGCCGGGCCCAAACTGTAAACTGTATGCTTGCATTTAAGATTTAGCAGTGACAGAGTACCACTCCAGTATGCTAACAATAACATGTGAAACTGTAACTGTAACATATGATGCTGTCTGTAAAACATATGATTCAGTCTGTAAACATGTGATTCTGTCTGTAAACTGTACTTTGAAAACAAGAATGCAGAACTTTGGAAAACATGTGCTGTAGATCAAGGTATACTATTAAAGTATGAATGATCCTTTCAAGGGAATGTCCCGATAAAAGGGATAGTTCAAAACGAGGTTTAGCTTTGAATTTCAAAACATATAATACGATAGTATAATCGTGGTTCCAGTTGGAAAACATTTATAACTTCACCTCACCTATAGTAACAAAAGGTAGGTAGACAGATTATGCGGTGCCCTGGGGATCCCAGTGCTCAACTTTAACTCCTGTAGGTGGTGTACTAGAGTGAGCTTAAGAACTAAGACCCACTACTAACCAAGATGCATATGAAATGCATGAAACAATGAACAAGGAACATGTAAAGAACATGTAACACAAGAGAGTAATACCATTTAAGGTATTCAAGAAAAGTAACACACAAAGGAATACGTCAAAGTGAGTTACTCTTAACGTTAGACTATGATCTTACTATAACCGAGTAAGCTTTAGTCAAATTATGAATCCTATCGCAAACCTTAGGTTAAGAAACAAGTCCACGAAAGAAAACACATTTTGAAAACACATTTTAGACCCTGGATATGGAAACCCTAGGTGCAAATGTCTATTAAGAAAGCACAAGTTTTAATTCATTTTTACTATTCAAAAGCACTATTCAAAAGTACTATTCAAGATTACTATTCACGATTACTATTCACAGGTTACTATTCACATGTCGGGTCAAAGGGTCGGGTCAAACCCTTACTATACACACACCCACACACACACACACCATGTACGAACACCCACACACACAGACGGCATGCACCCACACACACACCCTAATTAAATTATGATCTTGATTATAACCTATAGTTTCAAGTTCATGTTAATATAATCAAGTGTGATCTAGGTTAAAGGTATAACCTATGGTTAAGAGATCCAATTAAGGCATAAGATCAAGTTATGAAACACTATTCTATCTTAGGTTATAACATGTGACACTATTAAAGTGTATAACATATGATCAAGGCACTAATCCATTAATCCAAATCATACCATAAGCTCAATTCATAATTCAAGAAGCATATAACAATGTGACAACATGTCACAACATATATCATATCATATCATATCATATATCATGAAACTTTAGGCATGTAACATGTAACAATTTAATTCCAATATCAACATGTAACAAGTTGTGACATAATTAATTGTAAGTCACTATTCCATTAACTAGCATGCATGAACATAATTCAAATTCCATAATCATGCATCAATTCTCATAATATAACAATCATATCACATGATCATAGCATATACTAGAGCAATTGATAACATATTCAAGCATATACTAAACAATTAAAACATATAAACAACTATCAAAACATATCATGAAAACTATATAATAAATGCATAAAATAAAATCCTATATGGCTTAGGGAAGACCCTAAGACCCAACCTAAACATAATATAAACATACCATAACATAAAAACATAAACTAACTAAACATAACATAAAAATAAAGCAACTAACCTAGCAAAGGGGACGGGAGGCCGACGGCCAAGAGGGAAAGGAGGGAGAGAGGAGTGCTTGTTAACACAAGACTTTGAGCAAGGAATTAAATGCCATGAGCCCTCTATTTATAGTTGAAGAGAAGCCCCTCACCTTGGAAATAAAATGTGGAGAAGGGTATGAGAGCAAAATGGGATAGCTTCTCTTGGAAGCTTTGGGCATATGAAGCTAAAAATGGGGCTGCTGGGGGTATTTCTATAATTTCGTCCCCCAAGGCTCGAGCATAAGTGGCTGGAAGTATAACCATTCTGACGGCAAGAAAATTAGCTTCGAAACGCATATTCATTCGTCGAAATCGGATTTACCATTTGAAAGATACATTAGTTTTAATGAATAAAAGTTTTGAGCTCGAAACTCAACACGAGTGAAAAACGACTTTCTAGAATGATTTTCAAGTCCGGATTGTTTCCAAAATTCAAGAAATAAATCGAGAAGCGTTTTGAGTCCAAAATCGACTATAAAACGTTTTACCGTTAAAAAGTTGAAAACGTAGAATGAATAGTGAATCCTCACGTACGAACGTACGCTTCAAAATTTCAAGCTAGGGTTTGAATCAAGAGTTGTAAAACATTTCAAAAATCTTGAAATAGCTCAAGTAATGCAAATCCGAAGAGAAAACATTTTCCGAATGAAAACCGTTCGTAGAAGAAATAGTGAACTAGGGTTTTCGAAAACATTTTCAATAAAACAAAGTTCCAGAATAGATTTCCAAGCCAAGAATGATTTCAAAAGATTCGTCTTGACTCAAGGATCGATTCGACTGTAAACTTGGGTAGGAAAGGTATCAGAATCAAAAGCTCATTTTCTGATGAATAGTAACTTTGGTCGGTAAGTTCCAAAAATACCCTTATGGTTCAAGAAAGACTCTATGAGCTCGGGAAACAAGTTCAAACAATTGGGAAACATGTGTGATGAACCTCTAGGGTTCGAGTAGCAATATGAACAAGGTAGGCTCGGGTTATGAATAGTAAACTGTATCAAAGGTCAAGAATTCCCCCTTAAAACATGTCAGATCATATACGAGCACAAAGTTCATGTAAGAATGCAATGCATGATGATTCAAAAAGTTGGATGACGGTCTATAAACGCTTTACTACTGCCTTAACTTACTGTTTTCATCCAGGCCCTATTTTGGGCTGTTACAATTCAACTCTTGAATGAAGTTTCTAATCCAAACACCTTCCTTAGCTGCATCATTTGCAGCTAAGTATTCGGCCTCAGTGGTCGAATCTGCAGTGGTAGTTTGCTTGGAACTCTTCCAACTCACTGCTCCGCCGTTTAGGCAGAAAATGTATCCTGACATTGACTTAAAATCATCTAAGTCAGATGCAAAGCTTGCATCGCAGTATCCTTCGACAGTAAGAACTTTCCGACCTCCGTAAACTAAGAATAAATCTTTAGTACTTTTCAAGCACTTAAGAATATTCTTCACGGCAGCCCAATGACCATCTCCAGGGTCAGATTGGAAACGACTCGTAACACTAAGTGCATAAGCCACTTCCGGTCGAGTACATAACATTGCATACATTATGCTACCTATTGCTGATGCATAAGGTGTATGAGTCATTCTTTCCTTCTCAAGGTTAGTCTTAGGACACATCTTCTTAGAAAGACATGTTCCTACACTCATAGAAAGGTTCTTAACCTTTGCTGACTCCATATTGAATCTCTTCAATACTTTGTCAATGTACATCGACTGTGATAGTCCTATTAACCTTCTAGATCTATCTCTATAGGTTTTAATTCCAAGGATATAGGACGCATCACCAAGATCTTTCATCTCGAATTGGTTCGATAACCATAACTTAGTCACTTTCATGTCATCCTTCGAATTCCCAATAAGAAGGATATCATCAACATAAAGTACTAAGAATTATACTGAGGTCTCCAATTCCTTTCTATACACACATGATTCATTCGAAATTTGAATGAAGCCAAACGCTTTGACTGATTCATCAAATCAAATGTTCCAATTCCTGGAAGCTTGTTTCAATCCATAGATTGATCTTTGGAGTTTGCAAACCTTTTGCTCACTCCCACTGAATGTGAAACTTATGGGTTGCTCTATATAAATGTCTTTATCAATGTCACAATTGAGAAAGGCAGTTTTCACATCCATTTGCCATATCTCGTAGTCATAATACGCAGCAATGGCAAGCATGATCCGAATAGACTTTTTGTAATGCCCCCACCCGTACCAGAACAAGAGGAGAGCGGTGTCTCAACCCCCGCACTGAAGCACCTCTCAAGTAATGGTGTGAGCCATCACTCAAGAAATACTCCAGCGAACGGCTGTCTATCAGAACTATACATATACAACGATGTGGCTATGCAGCGGAAAATCAGAGTATTTTAAAACTTTTCAAAACATGTGCATGATGGCATGTAACAAGCAAGAACATATTGATCGTGTAAGAGAGACTCGGCATATCAGAACATATAACAGATTCACATATAAGTACCGATACAGCAGAGTTCAAAATATCGGTAACAGAGTAGCAGAAAGAGTATAACAAAGATACTCAAGTATTCAAAAACATCTACAGAGGCATAAAGTGATGCAGCCATAAAACATATGCAGGACACAAAAGGAAGTAATACTAAGTCCTGACTGAAACAAAAATGACAATCTAGAGCTTTAAGATACCTCTAGACTGCGGCTGCAAGACCTGAAACCACGAGGCAAGAAAACGGGAGAGGTATTAGTCAAAAGGACTAAGTGAGGGAATACTTTAAGGAAAGTACTGAATTAAAGAACTTGAAGTAAAGTTCAGAACTGTTAAATGCAATGCTTTAAAGAAGAACTTGAAACAAGTTCGGTTGATAAAACTCTTTGAATGCGATGCTGTAAAAGAATGCACGTTATAAAACATTTTCATGAATGCTATCACACGCGCACACATATGCTGTTGATGGTTCATAGTTCTTTCATAAAACGGGATAAGGGTAAAGTGAACTTTTCCAGATATGAACCATCCTTTATGAAACAGAATTTTGCCCGCAAGCTAGGCTCCTCCATCCTTACTCCAGAAAACATGATTTGGTTGAGCATCGGACCAGGATCAACAATAATTCCACGTATAGTAGAGTATCGGACCAAGATCAATAATAACCCCACATAAAGTAGAGCATTGGACCAAGGTCAACAACAACTCCGCACACAGTAGACTATTGGACCAAGGTCAACAACAACTCTTACCAACACATACAAACATGCACCATCCTCCACCGGTTGTCACTTCGGGTAGCTAGCCCTAGGCGACCTGTAAACATGTAATGGGAACAGATTTGCTGTCCGTTCCCAGACAGATAGTCCTGACTTAACAAACCTCCTGTTAAAATTCGGTGTCAATTGTCTAAGTGTGGCGGCCGGTATTGGTGATGTCGTTGGCGCTCACCTCCCGAGCATCACCTCCACACATAACCGCCGGGCCCAAACTGTAAACTGTATGCTTGCATTTAAGATTAGCAGTGACCAGAGTATCACTCCAGTATGCTAACTATAACATGTGAAACTGTAACTGTAACATATGATGCTGTCTGTAAAACATATGATTATGTCTGAAAACATGTGATTCTGTCTGAAAACATATGATTCTGTCTGTAAACATGTGCAACTGTACTTTGAAAACATATGCAAAACATGTAACTGTCTTTGAACAAGAATGCATAACTTTGGAAAACATGTGCTGTAGATCAAGGTATACTATTAAAGTATGAATGATCCTTTCAAGAGAATGTCCCGATAAAAGGGATAGTTCAAAACAAGGTTTAGCTTTGAATTTCAAAACATATGATACGATAGTATAATCGTGGTTCCAGTTGGAAAACATTTATAACTTCACCTCACCTAATAGTACCAAAAGGTAGGTAGACAGATTATGCGGTGCCCTGGGGATCCCAGTGCTCAACTTTAACTCCTGTAGGTGGTGTACTAGAGTGAGCTTAACAACTAAGACCCACTACTAACCAAGATGCATATGAAATGCATGAAACAAGGAACATGTAACACAAGAGAGTAATACCATTTAAGGCATTCGAGAAAGGTAACACACAAAGGAATACGTCAAAGTGAGTTACTCTTAACGTTAGACTATGATCTTACTATAACCGAGTAAGCTTTAGTCAAATTATGAATCCTATTGCAAACCTTAGGTTAAGAAACAAGTCCACGAAAGAAAACACATTTTGAAAACACATTTTAGACCCTGGATATGGAAACCCTAGGTGCAAATGTCTATTAAGAAAGCACAAGTTTTAATTCATTTTTACTATTCAAAAGCACTATTCAAAAGTACTATTCAAGATTACTATTCCAGATTACTATTCACAGGTTACTATTCACATGTCGGGTCAAAGGGTCGGGTCAAACCCTTACTATACACACACCCACACACACACGGTACACACACACACCATGCACGAACACACACACACAGATGGCATGCACACACACACACACCCTAATCAAATTATGATCTTGATTATAACCTATAGTTTCAAGTTCATGTTAATATAATCAAGTGTGATCTAGGTTAAAGGTATAACCTATAGTTAAGAGATCCAATTAAGGCAAAAGATCAAGTTATGAAACACTAATCTATCTTAGGTTATAACATGTAACACTATTAAAGTGTATAACATAATCAAGGCACTAATCCATTAATCCATATCATAACATAAGCTCAATTCATAATTCAAGAGTAATATAACAATGTGACAACATGTCACAACATATATCATATCATATCATATAATATATCATGAACCTTTAGGCATGTAACATGTAACAATTTAATTCCAATATCAACATGTAACAAGTTGTGACATAATTAATTGTAAATCACTATTCCATTAGCTAGCATGCATGAACATAATTTAAATTCCATAAGCATGCATCAATTCTCATAATATAACAATCATATCACATGATCATAGCATATACTAGAGCAATTCATAACATATTCAAGCATATACTAAACAATTAAAACATATAAACAACTATCAAAACATATCATGAAAACTATATAATAAATGCATAAAATAAAATCCTATATGGCTTAGGGAAGACCCTAAGACCCAACCTAAACATAATATAAACATACCATAACATAAAAACATAAACTAAACTAACATAACATAAAAATAAAACAACTAACCTAGCTAAGGGGAGGGGATGCCGACGGCAAGAGGGGGAGGAGAGGGAGAGAAAGGGTGTTGTTAACACAACATTGAGCAAGGATTCAAATGCCTCTTGGCCTCTATTTATAGTTGAAGAGAATCCCCTCACCTTGGAAATAAAATGTGGAGAAGGGTAGGAGAGCAAAATTTGGATAGATTCTCTTGGAAGCTTTAGGCATGTTGAAGCTAAAAATGGGCTGCTGGGGGTATTTCTGTAATTTCGTCCCCCAAGGCTCGAGGATAAGTGGCTGGAAATATAACCATTCCGACGGCAAGAAAATTAGCTTCGAAACGCATATTCATTCATCGAAATCGGATTTACCGTTTGAAAGATACATTAGTTTTAATGAATAAAAGTTTTGAGCTCGAAACTCGACATGAGTGAAAAAAGACTTTCTAGAATGATTTTCAAGTCCGGATTGCTTCTAAAATTCAAGAAATAAATCGAGAATCGTTTTGAGTCCAAAATCGACTATAAAACGTTTTACCGTTAAAAAGTTGAAAACGTAGAGTGAATAGTGAATTCTCACGTACGAACGTACGCTTCAAAATTTCAAGCTAGGGTTTGAATCAAGAGTTGTAAAACATCTCAAAAATCTTGAAATAGCTCAAGTAGTGCAACTCCGAAGAGAAAACATTTTCCGAATGAAAACCGTTCGTAAAAGGAATAGTAAACTAGGGTTTTCAAAAACGTTTTCAATAAAACAAAGTTACGGAATGGATTTCCAAGCCAAGAATGATTTCAAAAGACTCGTCTCGACTCAAGGATCGATTCGACTGTAACTTGGGTAGAAAAAGGTATCAGAATCAAAAGCTCATTTTCTGATGAATAGTAACTTTGGTCGGTAAGTTCCAAAAATACCCTTATGGCTCAAGAAAGACTTTCTGAGCTCGGGAAACAAGTTCAAACGATTGGGAAACATGTGTGATGAACCTCTAGGGTTCGAGTAGCAATATGAACAAGGTAGGCTCGGGTTATGAATAGTAAACTGTATCAAAGGTCAAGAATTCCCCCTTAAAACATGTCAGATCATATACGAGCACAAAGTTCATGTAAGAATGCAATGCATGATGATTCAAAAAGTTGGATCACGGTCTATAAACGCTTTACCACTGTCTTAACTTACTGTTTTCATCCAGGCCCTGTTTTGGGCTGTTACAATCACCCCTCCTTAAAGAGAATCTGTCCTCAGATTCTTCTGCTGTAACTGCAAACAACTCAGGGTGATGTTTCTGCCTTTTCTCTTCTGTCTCCCAGGTTGCCTCTTCTGTCCCATGTCCCTTCCAAAGGACTTTAACCAAAGGAATCTTCCTATTCCTCAGCTCTTGAAACTTCCTATCAAGAATCTTAGCGGGCTTCAAAACATAAGTCAGATCCGGTTCCAACGGTATCTCCTCTACCGGCACAACCTCTGTCTCATCCGAGAAACACTTGCGAAGCTGAGATACATGAAATACGTTGTGGATTCCTGTTAGACCTACAGGCAAATCCAATCTATAAGTTGTCGGTCCGACTCTCTCCAGTATCTCATACGGTCCAACATATCTCGGGTTTAACTTTCCTCCTTTCCCAATTCGGGAAAACCCTTTTCTTGGCGATGCCTTCAGAAATACCTTTTCGCCCACTGCGAATTCCAAATCCCTTCTTCGTCGATCAGCATAACTTTTCTGCCTGTCGTGGGCAGCTTTCATTCTCTGGAGAAATGATCTGAATCTTTTCTGTCGCTTCTCTTATCCATTTAGCTGAATTCACTCTGATCTGTCCTTCCTCAGTACATCTCGCTTCATCCAAATCCCAGTATAACGGGGATCTACATTTCCTTCCATACAAGGCTTCATATGGAGCAGCTTTAATAGAAGCTTGATAACTATTGTTGTATGCAAACTCCACAAGAGGTAAACAATCTTTCCAGCTTTCCTAGAAGTCCAAAGCGCAAGCTCTTAGCATATCTTCCAAGTATTTGATCATCCTTTCTGATTGTCCATCCGTCTGAGGATGCGCTGCAGTACTGAAGTTCAACTTTGTTCCCATCAAAGTCTGAATTTCTTTCCATAAGTCCGACGTGAATTTCGGATCTCTGTCCGAGACTATACTGTTTGGGACTCCATGTAATCTGACAATCTCTTGTTGATACAGCTTTGCCAACGTGCTGACCTTATCCGTTGTCTTAACTGGCAAAAAGTGCGCTGACTTTGTCAATCGATCAATGATCACCCAGATACTATCTTGTCCTCCTCTGACTTTGGGTAATCCAGTGACAAAATCCATCGTGATTTGCTCCCACTTCCAAGTCGGAATCGGTAATGGTTGCAACTTCCCACTCGGCTTCTGGTGCTCCGCTTTAACTTTATGACAAGTTAAGCACTTCTTGACATAGTTGGCTATGTCTCTCTTCATTCCATTCCACCAGAATTGCGTCTTAACATCTTGATACATCTTAGTACCTCCGGGATGTATCGTGTACTTAGTCTTATGCGCTTCGTCGAGAATCTCTTTCCTCAAAACAGTTGGTACGCATACTCGACCTTTGTACCTCAATATTCCATGTTCATCAACCTTGAACTTGGTCTCATCATCCTTCTCCTTAGATTCGAGACATTTCTTAATCCACTCGTCGTTCTTCTGTGCCTCCAGCACTTGTTCTTTCAAAGGTGATATCATCACAACGTTCGCGACTCGAGCTTTAGTTATCACCTCCATTCTTTCTCTTTGTTCAACCTCGGGGTTGGCAGAAATCTGTGCCAAACGAACTTTCCTGCTTAGTGCATCGGCTAAAACATTTGCCTTTCCTGGATGGTACTGAATAATGCAATCGTAGTCCTCCAGAAATTCCATCCATCTCCTTTGTCGCATATTCAACTCCTTCTGAGTGAATAGATATCGCAGGCTCTTATGATCAGTAAAGATTTCAAACGTAACTCCATACAGGTAATGTCTCCACTTTCCAAGAGCAAACATTATCGCGGCTAACTCCAAATCATGTGTCGGGTAGTTGACTTCATGCGTTTTGAGTTTCCTTGATGCATACGCAATCACTTTTCCATTCTGCATCAAAACTCCTCCTAATCCTTCTTTCGAAGCATCGGTGTAAACAGTATATCCTTCTTTTCCTTCTGGTAACGCTAACACGAGTGCAGTTGTTAGCATCTCCTTCAATCTTTGAAAACTTTGCTCACACTTCTCCGTCCATTCAAACTTCCCTTCTTTCTTTGTCAACTTAGTGAGAGGTGTAGCTATCTTCGAGAAATCTTGGACAAACCTCCGGTAGTAACCAGCTAATCCCAGAAAACTCCTCACTTCTGAAGGATTCTTCGGTGACTTCCAATCCATAATCGTTTCGATCTTCGAGGGATCTACTTCGATTCCAGATCCTGATATGATGTGTCCGAGAAATGTAACTCTCTCAAGCCAGAACTCACATTTACTGAACTTTGCATATAGCTTGTGATCCAGCAATGTGCGTAACACGATTCGAAGATGTTCAGCATGTTCCTCCGGTGTCTTCGAAAATACCAAAATATCGTCGATGAAGATCACTACAAACTTATCAAGAAACGGCTTGAATATACGGTGCATCATATCCATGAATGCAGCTGGTGCGTTTGTAAAACCAAATGGCATTACTACAAACTCATAATGTCCGTATCGGCTGTTGAAAGCAGTCTTCGGAATATCTGCTTCCCTGATCTTCAACTGATAATACCCTTGTCTAAGATCTAACTTGGAGTAGACCTTTGATCCTTGTAGTATGTCGAACAGCTCTTCGATATGAGGGAGAGGATACTTATTCTTGATTGTCATCCTGTTCAGCTCCCGATAGTGAATGCATAAACGCAATGATCCATCCTTCTTTTTAACGAAAAGCACAGGCGCTCCCCACGGCGATGTGCTCGGTCGAACATATCCTGACTCAATCAACTCGTCCAATTGCTTTCTTAGTTCATCTAATTCAGCTGGAGCCATTCTATAAGGTGTCTTCGACTACGGCTCAGCTCCTGATATCGTCTCGATCGTAAATTCCAACTCTCGGTCAGGGGGTAACGAATCCAAATGCTCAGGAAACACATCTAGGAACTCGTTCACCACTTCCACTTCTTCAATCTTAAGTTGATCTTTCGGTCTATTCAAAAGATAAGCCACAAATCCAATAGCTCCTTTCTGAAACAACTTCTTAGCTTCCATCGAAGAAATCACTGATAACTTCTCAACTTTCCTTTCTGATGTCCGACTTTGATCTTCTTCCAAGATGATCTCTTTCTTGTAACAATCCAACTTAGCTCGGTACTTAGACAACCAATCCATACCAAGTATAACATCGTATCTTGTCATCGGTAACTCAATCAGATCCGTCGGGTAACAACGGGTACCAATACATATAGGGCAGCGTTTATATACTTGATCCGTAACAAGGCAAGTTCCCAAAGGAGAACTCACTTCAAATTTATATGGCAAGTATTCAAGCGGAAACTGTAAATGCGCACATAATTTAGAAGCAACAAATGAATGCGTGGCACCAGGGTCATACAAGACCTTAACTGGCGTGTTAAGAATGTGCACAATACCTTCCACAACAGATGAAGGATCAACCTCCTCCTTACCATCCAAAGCATAAGCTCTGCCTTTGACCACCGGTTTGTTCGTCGTACCCACCACTGCTTTTCCTTTATCCTGGACCCCAAATCTCCTGATCTTGTGCGGGCAACTATCCATCTGGTGCTCAGGGGAACCACACGCGAAACACTGTCCAGCTTTCTTGCGACAGTTCTCCTCAGTGTGTCCCGTTCGGCAACAATATCTGCAAACAATTTCCTCTGGACCTGGCTGAGGTGCTCTCTGCTGTTGTGGCGCCTTCTGATACTGTTGTGGTGCTTTCTGCTTCTGTGCTTGCTGTTTCGGTGGAGCATTCTGCTGCTGACGTTGTGGTGTTACCATCGGCCTCTTTCCAGTTCCTTGGGGAAAAGATCCGGATGGTCGCTTATTCCCTTGATAAGGCTTAGGGTTAGAAGGTCCTTGACGGGCAGTAGTTATCTTGATCTCCTTGTGTGCAGCTTCAATCCTTAGCGCTCTATCAACAGCCTGGTTGTAGGTCTCAATAACCAAAGAAGCAAGTGCCAACCGAAGTTCAGGCTTCAGTCCATCAATAAACCTCTTTGTCTTGCGACGCTCATCGGTCAGAATATGAGGCGCATACTTGATCAGCCTCACAAACCTAGCCTTATACTCCATCACATTCATTGTTCCCTGAACCAGACTCATAAACTCAGCCTCTCGTGCATCACGAGTCACTTGATGTAACACCCCAAATGGAGGATGCCACATCCCCCGCACTAAGACCCAGACCCGGTTACGAAATGGAAAGTCCATACCCGAATCCGAATCATAGCGAACGGGAGACCAACTCACACACTAGGCTAGGCGGATCTAACTTGACAAACTCAGAGTGCGGAAGCAATTAAAACCAACAACAATAGATAGCGGAAGCATTTAAAAACAAAACATGCAAAGCAGGTGACGGGTTCAACTAGCATAAATACCTAGTCCCGAATCAATTCATAACCCAACATAATAAACAGCATAAGCATCATCATAATATCTACTAACATCCAAATACTAGCTTACTAACCCCACACGGGTTTAAGTCTAAGTAGAACATAAACATAGCCTTCAATTATGAAACATAAATACATAACATAAATAAAGTATGCGACAAATGCATCCTAATACCAACTAGACTGACAAGTGTGACTCAGGAGACTCACTTCCGCCTAGCTCAAGCCAAAAGGAAACCTGCAAACTAAAAGATAAATGAGGTGTCAGTCAACTGACTGAGTGAGGGGGCTAACGCACACCCACAGTATATATATACAGAGCACAGCACATATCAAAAGGGTGGACTCATGAACCGGGAATAGGTGTTGCATACCAAAGCGTTTCAAGCAAAACCCAAATATATATACATATATATACTTAGAAAACATTTTCAGAAACTCTATTCCGATTCATGATTCCCATAACATATCATACCATATGCTCGGCGAGTACGAGCTTCCAACCTCAACTCCTCATATCATAACAAAACAGAAATAACATACCAACCTCAACTCCGGGTGATGGTAGGGTTGCGCGACCCTAACCATCCATACGGTCGAGGGGAGTGCTGATTGCTACTCATACCCTCAGGACTCCGTTTCCCAACCAAACCTCCTGGTGGGTCCCGGTAGATCCTTTTCATACAGATGGAGACTACGCACAGGTATATCCCCGACGGCCCTAACCGTCCCGGGGGCTCCTTACCCGTAGCTCCTGGGCCCCATAACAGAACATAACATAACATATACCAACTTTCATGGCAATTCTCGCTACATAACCATAACATAACTGATTTTTCCAAAATGACTTATATATGTCTCAAAAACTGGTTTTTATAACATAACTTTTCAAAACAGCTTACATATGCTTTCATATCTAATTTTCCAAAACAGAGCTGATTCACAAGGTCATAAACATATCATATCCAACACATACGTATCTATAATAGATATACTCGCATGCAAGGGTGGAAATCAGCATATTAAGGCCATAGGTCGCATAACTATACAAAATCCTAAACCTCACCTGAGAAGCGATAAGATGCGATAACTGACAAGACGGGTGCGTACTCGACCAGGCTGTCTCCACCCTGGAGATCACTGTACAGAAAAAGGAAATGTAGTATACTCGTGAGACAAGACTCCGACATGAACCACATAGACGCACGGCGATGATTATGAATCGATGAGAAGTAATATGAAATGGTATGTTATATAATTAAGGTCATAAAGTACCATATAGTTTAAATACTTAGAAGACCAATTTCATATATACACTAATATATATACACATTCAACACTCACACATACCCAAACCATTTATAACATGCATACACTCATATACATATATATACATTCATCATATGTGCATGCACCAAGATCCACATTACACTTAATATACTCAAAAGTCACCCATTACAATAACAGATGGTACACAACATTTAATTCTTACAATTATAGCACCCCACCATTAACAACTAAACAATACGCACACACTCCCAAAAATAAAAGGTTCATTTTAATATGCATATATAATTAGCAGGACAATGAATATATTTACATAAACACCTGCATAACTTTTATATATATATATATATATATATATATATATATATATATCTATACACACACGCATGGAACACACACATGCACACCCTTCTAACATAATAAATCAAATAACTCTAACCACAAAATCTGATATGACATTAGCTAATAGAAATCACATTCACAACAGGTGCACGGATCGATTCATAGGCGTAATAGTTGATACTTTTCATAACCTAGTTCACTTAATTAGCCAACCCATTAAACACACCAATTAGTCACTATGCAGATTTTTATTAAACTAACTCTAGACTTACACCATTAGGACAGATTATTTAATTCTCAATTTAATAATTAATCACACCTAGTATATACATATATATATCAGACGCACACACACAAGGGTAACACATTAAACTCAAGAGTATGTACACTTAGCATACACACACACGTTAACCAACTCAACTTATGGTACTACCAAATTTGCAGTTCAGCATTATCAAGCTCCAACATTTTACAACAATTCTAAATACTTCCTTAACAACCCCATTTATTCAGAAAATAAATCAGTTTAACTACAAGATTAACGACCATTAATTTAAACATCTAATTTAAGTTCAAATAACTGAAATAATTAAACTAATGTATTATTTACAATTAAGTATGGAATAATTGACGCAGAGATTGGAAATTACAATTTAAAACGAGCAGCAGGGGCGTTAGTGGTGATGAATCCGGAGTTGGCGGCTAGCGTTGGAGGAGACGATTGTCAGGTTTGGCGGACCAGGGCTGAATCCGGCCAACGGTGGCGCTGCTAGGTCTCTTCCTTGGCGGAAAGACTGGAGGTAGCGGTCTTAGGGTCTACCCCTTTTACCTCTGGAACGGAAGAGAGAGGATTGAGGGTGGAGGTGGGTCGGCGGTGTCTCTGTTTCTGCAGCCGAGAGGGAAACGGCGGGCCTTCTAAGGATGATGCGGTAAGAAAATGATGGTAGAAGGGCTGGGTCACGGTGGCGCGGGCGGAACAGAGGCGCGAAGGGGTTTTCCCCCTTTCTGTGGCTGAGAGGCGGTAGTTGCTCGCCGGACTTGTGGCCAAAGATCAATGGCAGAGGAGGGAAAGGGGTGGTGCTGTGGCGGCGGACGATGGCGTGTGAGGCGCCAGATCTGGCGTGGTTGGCGGTGGCTTCGCAGGTGAAGTGCTGGCCTTCTTTCTTGGCAGGTGGCGAGATGAAGGAGGAGGAGGTGAAGTCGTGGTCGGACTTGTGCCGACTGGATGTGGCTGACGGCGATTGTGGTGGTGGAGGGATGAGCTTCGTCGTCCGCTGCTCTATCTCTGACGGAGGGGAAGAAGAAGGGTGGAAGAAGGAGGCGGCGGTGATGCGGTGTCTCCGGGGACGAGCTGTTGTCGGCGAGCCAAGGTGGCCGACGATGATGGCTAGCGGTGGTGGAGTGTAGATCTCCAAAGGAAGCTGCTGCGCTCTGTTGAAAACCGAAAAGGGGAAGAGGAAAGAATGGAGAGCAGCTAGGGTTTCGGGAGGGTTAAAGGGGCTCTTCTCCAAAATTGCAAACAGGCCCCTCAAGAGTTAAAGTCACGCAAATCGAGTCCTCAAGTTCCAATAAGATCAATTAAGTCCAATTAAAGATTCTAAAATTATAACAGCACCCCCAAGATTTAAAGTAGCGATCAATTAAGTCCAATTGAATTTCTTATAATTAGAAAAATGATTTCAAATTTCTGATAATTACAATTTAGCCTACATAATTTAAATAAAAGGGCAATTAGGAACTAAACACATATTTCAATTAAGTCCACAAATTTTCATACAATTGCAATCAAGTCAATTAAATAATTAAGACATGAATAAAGCAATTCGAACAAGTGCAAAGTTGAATAAATATCGCTCTCATCGTATGAAAACAACATCGTACCTTGCTCCGAAAATACGGGGTGTTACAACCTCCCCCCCTTAAGAGAACCTGGTCCCCAGGTTCCACTGCTGAGCTGGAAAGCTTCGAGTGATAGTGTCTTAACCCTTCTCGAGGAGTTGCGTGAAACTTAGCCTCCGTTGTGAAGTTTTACTCTCATTGTCTTTACTGAACCTTTCTCGCGATGTCTCGTTGCCATTGGGATCCATTCGAGTACTGGACCGTTGCTTTCATCAAGTTGTTCATCATTCCCATAAGACGAATAGTTGTCACTGCATTCAACTTCGATGGCATCGCAAACTCGTCACTTGCAGACCGTAACCAGGTCAACGCGTAACGCAACCGCAGCAAACAAGAGAGAATCCCATCTCTCGGCAAGTAAAGTGAGAGAACCCCGTCCCTCGGCACAAACAAGAGAGAGAACCCCGTCTCTCGCGCACATAATTGAGAGAACCCCGTCTCTCAAACACATAATGAGAGAACCCCGTCTCTCAAACACATAATGAGAGAACCCCGTCTCTCAACCTAAGTCTGATAGATCTCCACATCCCCCAAACATTCTAGTTTGAGAAAATCCAGCATTTCTCAAACCCTTAGATTCAAGAGAATCCAACATCTCTCGTGCACAAAACTTAGAAAGAATCCAACATCTTTCTATCACATAAATAGAGAGAATCCTATATCTCTCCAACACGTAAAAGAGGGAGCCTAAGGTCTCCCTTGCACATAAATCCACTGATCAGTTATTCATACATACACATATCATAGTAACACTTAAAGAAAAGTATGCGATACAGGTTTGGTGTACCTTATACAACTGATATCGGTGTCCCTTGAGTATAGATTCAATGCTCATACCTCAACTCAAGGGGGATATCGCGATGGAATCCCTATAAAACAAGGTTACAGTATATATGTGTGTTATATGAGAAGTCACTGAGCAATCAAGAGAGTTCTAAATCACATAGGCATGAATAGTTCACATAAGTGCATAACTCATTCATTTCAGCAACGGTTTATAACAAGTAGAAATTTCAAGTTACAAACATTAGATCAGGTATCCAAGTTATCACAATTCAAACAACAATAGTCATCACACACATCAAGCGAAGTAGGATACGGACACTTAAGCGATGCATGTATGCAAGTGCCATGAATGCTAATACCTCAATGTTCGGGTTCATCTTGATCTGCAATTTGAAGTCGTTGATCTCGTATTCGTTGTTTGTTAGCTCTCGATCGATCACAATCGAAAACCTTGTGCTCCTTTGACCCGCAAGCATAACACCTCTGCAATCGATCCCGACACGCGTCGTAAGCATGGTTGGTTCCTCCACAATGGGTACACGGTTGGATTTCTTTCCTCGGCTTTGGAGGGTTTCTGTTCTTATGCTTCTTTCCACGAATCTTCTTGGTTCGAGTTCCCTGTTGATCGGATCTCTCTCTCACATATAAATTTGAGCATAAACCCAACTCAGGTCTAGGCCCCGACACATTTCTTTCCTTACTTTTTGTCAACCACCTATTTTCCACTCGTAATGCTACCTCCGTGGCTTTATCCCACGTACTTGTATCCTCTGCAATCAAAGCTTCCTTGAATTCATTTCGGAGGCCTTTCATGAAATACCAAGCCTTCACCCAATCGTTACCCGTAATGTGGGGCACATACACGCCCAACCTCTCGAATTCCCTTATGTAGTCCACAACGGTTCTTTCTCCTTGTTTCAAAGTGAGAAATTCTTCGAATCTTCTGTCTTGCAAAATGACCCGTGCAAACCTCTTCCGGAATTCTCGAACAAACACATCCCACGTCAACTCATCGCCCGTTGTCTCTAACTGTTGGGCAAATCCTTTCCACCATTGCCTTGCTTGACCTTGTAGGAGGAATGTAGCAAGGCGAGCCATATCTTGAGAGTTGCATGGCCATATCTCAAAGATGCCCTCTATTTCTGAAAGCCACTCTTCGGCCCTTATATCATCCCCTTCTCGAAATTGGGGAGGATTAAATGTTCTAAATTCTCGGTACATCATCGCAGTCAAATTCGTTGGTGGTACTTCAGCCGAAGAATGTCCCCGATCGTTCAAATTTGGATGAGAAGGTTGACCGTGGTATTGTTGAGGCGGTGGCATCCTGAAAGTCTCAACAACTTCAATATCGAAATATGCATGTTGATTAGTAAATGCTCATGCCACGTAATAAATCAATCAAGAACTACCAAGAAATGCAAGGCATCAAGTAGTATAAATTCAGTAAGGTGATGAAAATTCGAATGCATAGCTCTTCAAATCATAATGCAGATGCGCACATAACCAAATTGTCCTACGCCGTTCGACCTAGACAGACACAACACGACACCAGAGCTCGGTTTTGCAACCTAAAGCTCTGATACCACTTAAGGATGTAACACCCCAAATGGAGGATGCCACATCCCCCGCACTAAGACCCAGACCCGGTTACGAAATGGAAAGTCCATACCCGAATCCGAATCATAGCGAACGGGAGACCAACTCACACACTAGGCTAGGCGGATCTAACTTGACAAACTTAGAGTGCGGAAGCAATTAAAACCAACAACAATAGATAGCGGAAGCATTTAAAAACAAAACATGCAAAGCAGGTGACGGGTTCAACTAGCATAAATACCTAGTCCCGAATCAATTCATAACCCAACATAATAAACAGCATAAGCATCATCATAATATCTATTAACATCCAAATACTAGCTTACTAACCCCACACGGGTTTAAGTCTAAGTAGAACATAAACATAGCCTTCAATTATGAAACATAAATACATAACATAAATAAAGTATGCGACAAATGCATCCTAATACCAACTAGACTGACAAGTGTGACTCAGGAGACTCACTTCCGCCTAGCTCAAGCCAAAAGGAAACCTGCAAACTAAAAGATAAATGAGGTGTCAGTCAACTGACTGAGTGAGGGGGCTAACGCACACCCACAGTATATATATACAGAGCACAGCACATATCAAAAGGGTGGACTCATGAACCGGGAATAGGTGTTGCATACCAAAGCGTTTCAAGCAAAACCCAAATATATATACATATATATACTTAGAAAACATTTTCAGAAACTCTATTCCGATTCATGATTCCCATAACATATCATACCATATGCTCGGCGAGTACGAGCTTCCAACCTCAACTCCTCATATCATAACAAAACAGAAATAACATACCAACCTCAACTCCGGGTGATGGTAGGGTTGCGCGACCCTAACCATCCATACGGTCGAGGGGAGTGCTGATTGCTACTCATACCCTCAGGACTCCGTTTCCCAACCAAACCTCCTGGTGGGTCCCGGTAGATCCTTTTCATACAGATGGAGACTACGCACAGGTATATCCCCGACGGCCCTAACCGTCCCGGGGGCTCCTTACCCGTAGCTCCTGGGCCCCATAACAGAACATAACATAACATATACCAACTTTCATGGCAATTCTCGCTACATAACCATAACATAACTGATTTTTCCAAAATGACTTATATATGTCTCAAAAACTGGTTTTTATAACATAACTTTTCAAAACAGCTTACATATGCTTTCATATCTAATTTTCCAAAACAGAGCTGATTCACAAGGTCATAAACATATCATATCCAACACATACGTATCTATAATAGATATACTCGCATGCAAGGGTGGAAATCAGCATATTAAGGCCATAGGTCGCATAACTATACAAAATCCTAAACCTCACCTGAGAAGCGATAAGATGCGATAACTGACAAGACGGGTGCGTACTCGACCAGGCTGTCTCCACCCTGGAGATCACTGTACAGAAAAAGGAAATGTAGTATACTCGTGAGACAAGACTCCGACATGAACCACATAGACGCACGGCGATGATTATGAATCGATGAGAAGTAATATGAAATGGTATGTTATATAATTAAGGTCATAAAGTACCATATAGTTTAAATACTTAGAAGACCAATTTCATATATACACTAATATATATACACATTCAACACTCACACATACCCAAACCATTTATAACATGCATACACTCATATACATATATATACATTCATCATATGTGCATGCACCAAGATCCACATTACACTTAATATACTCAAAAGTCACCCATTACAATAACAGATGGTACACAACATTTAATTCTTACAATTATAGCACCCCACCATTAACAACTAAACAATACGCACACACTCCCAAAAATAAAAGGTTCATTTTAATATGCATATATAATTAGCAGGACAATGAATATATTTACATAAACACCTGCATAACTTTTATATATATATATATATATATATATATATATATATACACACACGCATGGAACACACACATGCACACCCTTCTAACATAATAAATCAAATAACTCTAACCACAAAATCTGATATGACATTAGCTAATAGAAATCACATTCACAACAGGTGCACGGATCGATTCATAGGCGTAATAGTTGATACTTTTCATAACCTAGTTCACTTAATTAGCCAACCCATTAAACACACCAATTAGTCACTATGCAGATTTTTATTAAACTAACTCTAGACTTACACCATTAGGACAGATTATTTAATTCTCAATTTAATAATTAATCACACCTAGTATATACATATATATATCAGACGCACACACACAAGGGTAACACATTAAACTCAAGAGTATGTACACTTAGCATACACACACACGTTAACCAACTCAACTTATGGTACTACCAAATTTGCAGTTCAGCATTATCAAGCTCCAACATTTTACAACAATTCTAAATACTTCCTTAACAACCCCATTTATTCAGAAAATAAATCAGTTTAACTACAAGATTAACGACCATTAATTTAAACATCTAATTTAAGTTCAAATAACTGAAATAATTAAACTAATGTATTATTTACAATTAAGTATGGAATAATTGACGCAGAGATTGGAAATTACAATTTAAAACGAGCAGCAGGGGCGTTAGTGGTGATGAATCCGGAGTTGGCGGCTGGCGTTGGAGGAGACGATTGTCAGGATTGGCGGACCAGGGCTGAATCCGGCCAACGGTGGCGCTGCTAGGTCTCTTCCTTGGCGGAAAGACTGGAGGTAGCGGTCTTAGGGTCTACCCCTTTTACCTCTGGAACGGAAGAGAGAGGATTGAGGGTGGAGGTGGGTCGGCGGTGTCTCTGTTTCTGCAGCCGAGAGGGAAACGGCGGGCCTTCTAAGGATGATGCGGTAAGAAAATGATGGTAGAAGGGCTGGGTCACGGTGGCGCGGGCGGAACAGAGGCGCGAAGGGGTTTTCCCCCTTTCTGTGGCTGAGAGGCGGTAGTTGCTCGCCGGACTTGTGGCCAAAGATCAATGGCAGAGGAGGGAAAGGGGTGGTGCTGTGGCGGCGGACGATGGCGTGTGAGGCGCCAGATCTGGCGTGGTTGGCGGTGGCTTCGCAGGTGAAGTGCTGGCCTTCTTTCTTGGCAGGTGGCGAGATGAAGGAGGAGGAGGTGAAGTCGTGGTCGGACTTGTGCCGACTGGATGTGGCTGACGACGATTGTGGTGGTGGAGGGATGAGCTTCGTCGTCCGCTGCTCTATCTCTGACGGAGGGGAAGAAGAAGGGTGGAAGAAGGAGGCGGCGGTGATGCGGTGTCTCCGGGGACGAGCTGTTGTCGGCGAGCCAAGGTGGCCGACGATGATGGCTAGCGGTGGTGGAGTGTAGATCTCCAAAGGAAGCTGCTGCGCTCTGTTGAAAACCGAAAAGGGGAAGAGGAAAGAATGGAGAGCAGCTAGGGTTTCGGGAGGGTTAAAGGGGCTCTTCTCCAAAATTGCAAACAGGCCCCTCAAGAGTTAAAGTCACGCAAATCGAGTCCTCAAGTTCCAATAAGATCAATTAAGTCCAATTAAAGATTCTAAAATTATAACAGCACCCCCAAGATTTAAAGTAGCGATCAATTAAGTCCAATTGAATTTCTTATAATTAGAAAAATGATTTCAAATTTCTGATAATTACAATTTAGCCTACATAATTTAAATAAAAGGGCAATTAGGAACTAAACACATATTTCAATTAAGTCCACAAATTTTCATACAATTGCAATCAAGTCAATTAAATAATTAAGACATGAATAAAGCAATTCGAACAAGTGCAAAGTTGAATAAATATCGCTCTCATCGTATGAAAACAACATCGTACCTTGCTCCGAAAATACGGGGTGTTACACTTGAGGCGTATACTTCTGCTGAAACTCTCTGATAAACTCATCCCAACTTCCTTCAACGTTATTCTCAATCCACATATGCTGAACGTGCTTCCACCAATTGTATGCAGCTCCTTCCATAAGAAAAGTAGCATATCGAACTCGTTCACCATCCTCTGGGTATATCTCCATAGCCTCGAAAATCTTCTCAAGACTGGTAATCCAATTCTCAGCCTTTATGTCGTTCGGTTCTCCATAGAACTTAGGCGGATTCATCCTCAGAAACTTCTCCAATGACCTTTCATTAGGAGGATTATCTCTCGGTGCACAAGCCCTCATAAATTATCGTAGCACATCCCTTAATTCCGGAGTTCTTTCCCTTTCAGGGGGTGGCGTGACATCTCTTTGGGGTGGCAGTGGTGGTACACGATTCCGGGGTGCTCTTCTTGGTGGCATATTGTTACTGAATTCATAAGCATTCAGATACATATATTGGATGCATGACATATAATGATTCACAGAATCCGTAACCACGTATTCACATTCTCACGTAGTCACATATAAGTATGAGAACAACACATTCCCATAACAACATGTCAGCAAAGATTCAAGATCTCCAAACATATCATATAATCAGAAACAATTGTCAGACAACATGTAAACGAGAACAGAAGCTCGGGTAACATATCAACATATCAGAAGCATGTATACTTATCCCAAAACATGATCAACATGAAAAACGGGAACAGAACGTGTACTGTCATAACAACAAGAACTGTAACATGATCAGAAGTATGATCAACATATCCAGAAGCGTATCAACATATCAAGAATAATAACATGCTAACAATAAATGAAATGGCATGATCCTATCAACGGTCCTAATGGTATCTTGAAGCAACTCTAAGACTCATGCAATGACAGTTATGGAAAGCAGTAAACAGATATCCAACATAAAGCCGAAAGTGTTATAACTGTGCAAGGTTTGGTAAAATTTACTACAGGCCACATGTTAACAGTATTAATTCAAAATGGGGAGGACCCAATACTATCGAGTTGACTCCCTTACAGGCCTTACCAATCCGTCCAACCCTGTTGAAAATAACCTAGTAGGTACCAAGTCATCTGAACCGTCATCCGTGGTGCCAAAAGTCGGGGATCATCTACCAGAGCTATACATCCCCTCATCCAAAAGTCAGTCCTGAACTGTCCCGGCTATACGTCCGCCATCCATAGATAGATATATATGCATCAGTACTATATACAGAAATCTCCCATCAGCAATCAACCCTGATAACTGTAGTCCAAAGAACCCCTGGTGGTGTCATCAGAAACGGCAACGACCTCACCCTGTCCGTGTCCTGCTGGATCATCTCCGCCATCATCATCATCATCAGACCCTCCATCGCCTCCATCAGACCGATCCTGCATAGGCTCGGGCTCCAGAGAGGCCTGACTGACATCCTGACCCTCGACCTCCTCAACTGCCTGCTCATCGGACAAGCGATAGGTATCATACAGGCGAGCTCTCACACGGGCACGGTAGTGCTGGTGACGCTCCATAGAGGTGTCGCGATCGATAGTCATCTGCATAAGATCTGCCTCCAGCTCAGCAATACGAGCAGCCCTTTGATCAGTAATATGAGTCATCTCTGCAGCATGCTCACGAGCGATGTCCCTGTCAATCTGGTACTGCAGTGACTGATCCTGATAGCGCAGAGACTCCAACCTGACCTCACGGGTCCTCTGATACTCCTGAAAGTAACCATCTCTCTCAGACTCGAGATAGTGCACAACTCTGTTAGGATAGGAATACCCAGGTCTGCCACTGTTCCTAGACCTACGCCAAGTGTAGAAACGAGTGCCTCCACGGCGAGAAACTGCCACAGTACGCGGGGCCTCAAACTGCTCAAAGAAAGCCTCATCCATCTGCTGATTAGGATCCTGGTGTGGCTGAACTGCCATAGCTATACAGAAGATACCACAGATATGAAATCCAGATAACAGAACCATGCAATCCTCAAATATCCTGTCTCGATGCAATATGAGAATGATCCTGGATGCAATGCGTGAACAATCCATGATGCAACATGAGAGCAAACTAGGTTAAGTCTCTTCTTACTTAGCCCGATGCTCTGATACCACCTCAGGCTGTAACGCCCCCACCCGTACCAGAACAAGAGGAGAGCGGCGTCTCAACCCCCGCACTGAAGCACCTCTCAAGTAATGGTGTGAGCCATCACTCAAGAAATACTCCAGCGAACAGCTGTCTATCAGAACTATACATGTACAACGATGTGGCTATGCAGCGGAAAATCAGAGTATTTTAAAACTTTTCAAAACATGTGCGTGATGGCATGTAACAAGCAAGAACATATTGATCGTGTAAGAGAGACTCGGCATATCAGAACATATAACAGATTCACATATAAGTACCGATACAGCAGAGTTCAAAATATCGGTAACAGAGTAGCAGAAAGAGTATAACAAAGATACTCAAGTATTCAAAAACATATACAGAGGCATAAAGTGATGCAGCCATAAAACATATGCAGGACACAAAAGGAAGTAATACTAAGTCCTGACTGAAACAAAAATTACAATCTAAAGCTTCAAGATACCTCTAGACTGCGGCTGCAAGACCTGAAACCACGAGGCAAGAAAACGGGAGAGGTATTAGTCAAAAGGACTAAGTGAGGGAATACTTTAAGGAAAGTACTGAATTAAAGAACTTGAAGTAAAGTTCAGAACTGTTAAATGCAATGCTTTAAAGAAGAACTTGAAACAAGTTCGATTGATAAAACTCTTTGAATGCGATACTGTAAAAGAATGCACGTTATAAAACATTTTCATGAATGCTATCACACGCGCACACATATGCTGTTGATGGTTCATAGTTCTTTCATAAAACGGGATAAGGGTAAAGTGAACTTTTCCAGATATGAACCATCCTTTATGAAACAGAATTTTGCCCGCAAGCTAGGCTCCTCCATCCTTACTCCAGAAAACATGATTTGGTTGAGCATCGGACCAGGATCAACAATAATTCCACGTATAGTAGAGTATCGGACCAAGATCAACAATAACCCCACATAAAGTAGAGCATTGGACCAAGGTCAACAACAACTCCGCACACAGTAGACTATTGGACCAAGGTCAACAACAACTCTTACCAACACATACAAACATGCACCATCCTCCACCGGTTGTCACTTCGGGTAGCTAGCCCTAGGCGACCTGTAAACATGTAATGGGAACAGATTTGCTGTCCGTTCCCAGACAGATTGTCCTGACTTAACAAACGTCCTGTTAAAAGTCGGTGTCAATTGTCTAAGTGTGGCGGCCGGTATTGGTGATGTCGTTGGCGCTCACCTCCCGAGCATCACCTCCACACATAACCGCCGGGCCCAAACTGTAAACTGTATGCTTGTATTTAAGATTAGCAGTGACCAGAGTATCACTCCAGTATGCTAACTATAACATGTGAAACTGTAACTGTAACATATGATGCTGTCTGTAAAACATATGATTATGTCTGAAAACATGTGATTCTGTCTGAAAACATATGATTCTGTCTGTAAACATGTGCAACTGTACTTTGAAAACATATGCAAAACATGTAACTGTCTTTGAACAAGAATGCAGAACTTTGGAAAACATGTGCTGTAGATCAAGGTATACTATTAAAGTATGAATGATCCTTTCAAGAGAATGTCCCGATAAAAGGGATAGTTCAAAACAAGGTTTAGCTTTGAATTTCAAAACATATGATACGATAGTATAATCGTGGTTCCAGTTGGAAAACATTTATAACTTCACCTCACCTAATAGTACCAAAAGGTAGGTAGACAGATTATGCGGTGCCCTGGGGATCCCAGTGCTCAACTTTAACTCCTGTAGGTGGTGTACTAGAGTGAGCTTAACAACTAAGACCCACTACTAGCCAAGATGCATATGAAATGCATGAAACAAGGAACATGTAAAGAACATGTAACACAAGAGAGTAATACCATTTAAGGCATTCAAGAAAGGTAACACACAAAGGAATACATCAAAGTGAGTTACTCTTAACGTTAGACTATGATCTTACTATAACCGAGTAAGCTTTAGTCAAATTATGAATCCTATCGCAAACCTTAGGTTAAGAAACAAGTCCACGAAAGAAAACACATTTTGAAAACACATTTTAGACCCTGGATATGGAAACCCTAGGTGCAAATGTCTATTAAGAAAGCACAAGTTTTAATTCATTTTTACTATTCAAAAGCACTATTCAAAAGTACTATTCAAGATTACTATTCACAGGTTACTATTCACATGTCGGGTCAAAGGGTCGGGTCAAACCCTTACTATACACACACCCACACACACACGGTACACACACAGACCATGCACGAACACACACACACACACACACCCTAATCAAATTGTGATCTTGATTATAACCTATAGTTTCAAGTTCATGTTAATATAATCAAGTGTGATCTAGGTTAAAGGTATAACCTATAGTTAAGAGATCCAATTAAGGCATAAGATCAAGTTATGAAACACTAATCTATCTTAGGTTATAACATGTAACACTATTAAAGTGTATAACATAATCAAGGCACTAATCCATTAATCCATATCATAACATAAGCTCAATTCATAATTCAAGAGTCATATAACTAGGGATGGCAATGAGCCGAGCTGGCTCGCGAGCCATGCGAGCCAGCTCGAGGCAGGTTCGGGCTTGGGTTCGACTTCCACGAGCCAAGCCGAGCCTTGGCTCGGCTCGTGTGCCTCGCGAACCAAGCCCGAACCTCATCCTCTCTAGCTCGTGGCTCACGAGCTAGCTCGCGAGCCCTACTATTATTATTTTTAAAAATTATTATATATATGTATATGCTGAATATTTTCTTGACAGCTAATATATACGTATATATACTGTAACATCCCGCTCGTCCGATTTATAAGGTACGCCACGCTTCAACCTTTTAATGTGTTTAATTGTGTGATTTTATATTTTTCGTGGCCCTATTTTGAACTCTTTTAGAGTTTAGGGCCCCTTTGTAATTTTCTCTTTTAAGGGGTTTTCCGGTCACTTCTCGTTCGGTCGAGATTTTGACCTCTTTGACCCCTTCAACGCGTCCGGGGCGGCGAAACGAGTCCGTAGACTCTAAGTTTGCCCAATTCGGATGTCGTTAGCTCGTTCGTTTGATCGCTTTTGCGTACGAGGACCCGAGATATATACCCCGGATCCTCGTTTTGCGTGCCAAAAGATCAGATCTGCTCCAGCCATCGTCTTCTCCAGCGATCTGACACTGTTCACACGCAGTGAAGGTGTGAAAACACACACTAGCTCGTTCTCCCTCGTTTCTCGACGGAATTCGACAAATTGATAGTGGAAATTCATCAGCTCGACGAGCCCGTCACGATGGTACAAGAATCGGAGGCTGAAACGCAGCGGTGGTGGCGCTACGGCACAGCAGCGGCGGCGCGGCTTAGAGCCGCCACTTCGCCGCCCACTTGCGGCGGCTTCCGGCCACCCTCCGGCGACACGCGCCATTAGCCCAGGTAAAGGGGCTCTCGACGCAACTTTCTGGACAAGCGGCGCCGCCATCGGGGCGGCGAGGAGGCCGCACGCGCCGCCTGAAGCTCGCGGCGGCGGTTACTGTAGCGGCGTGGTTCGCCGCTTTCCGGCGACTTTTTCCGACGGGGCTTGGTGGTTTCCGGATGTTTTCGACCTCCTGAACCCATTTCCGGCATCAGATTGGGATGAATCGCGGCGGAGATGGCCGAACCGGCGAGTGGCGCACCGGCAGCTTTTCGGCGGCGGATTTGGCCCTCTTCCGGTGGGTTTTTGGTAGTGGTTCCTTCACGGAAGTTGTTCAGAATATTGAAACGTAGCGGATGGCGTTGGCCCCAACCCGAGAACTGGCCGGCGGCGGCGAACCGGTGGGGGACCGGCCTGGACCGGCGGTCCGATTTTCCGGCGATCTTTCCGGCGATTTGACTTGGGGCTTTGGTAGGGCTCGTTACAAGCTTTCCAACGGTATGCTCGGATTTTATTTTCGTTTAACGGTTTGCGTTTAATTTCAGTTTTCGTTCTAGGGTTTCGGTTCGGTTTTTCTTTAACGAAGTCCTGTGTGTTTGGTATTTTCTGAAATTGGTTGAGGGTTTTTGTCAAGCAGGCCGAGGCGTACGTTTCTGTCCTTCCGGGGAATTTTCCGACCACCGGAGGTGGTGGTCCGGCGGCGGCACGTGGCGGTCCGATTGGTTCCGGGGGCGGCATTCCGACGCCCTTTGGGCAGCAAGTTCCTCTCGTCGTGGTGAGTCCAACGCCACTTTCCGTTCGTCAATCGGATGTCCGGTTGATTTTATATGAATTTTCGAAGTTATTGTATTTATTTTCGTTAATTGTTTTAATTGTAAATTCGGCCTTGTATGAACTATGAAATGGAAATTGTGAATTGTATGAATTATAATTTGAAATATTTGGATAATTTGATTTGTAAATTGAACCCCCGACTTGTTGATTTTGCTACTTGGTTACTCTAGAGGGGGTGTTTGTGTAATTTTGAGTATAGTAGAAATTGTTTAAATTGAATTAATAGACCTTAATAATGAAATCTTAAATGTAATGTATGAATTGAATATGTAACGTATGAATTTAATGAACTTAGTTTGATTAGGATTTGACTTATATGAAATATGAAACAAGCTATTATGATTTATTTGATTTGTGAGCTACGTGAATTTGTATGAATTGTTTTGTGTGAGGAATGAAATAATATGAAATGCGATATGAAGTGTCTAAACTTTGTTAATTGAATTTGTTAGGTATTAAAGGAATTGATATGAAATGATATGAAGTGCTTTGTCTTTAATTTCGTTATTTGCATTAATTATGCACATGAACATGGCTTAATGTTTTGTTTTGCACATAATTTATGTGAACTCTGCTTATGTGATTTCATTTCTTAAGTGCTTGAGCATGTGCCGTGCGTCTTTGTATAGTTGTCTGAGTCTGAGCCTGAGTTCTGTGCTGTATTTGGTGTGTTCAGTTGGTACAGGTGCACCCGGGGTGGTGACAAGTGAGTCGTGCAGGTTCCGGGGTGGACCTTCTGCTTTGTGTTAGGCTGTGTTTGGTGCCAGGTGAGGTTAGGATATAGTTATACCCTATTGCAATGTGCTTGTTTTTGAATGCATGCGGTTTATAAGCCTTATGTATATGTAGATATGTGCGAAGTATGTATTTTGTTGGTTTTGTCATATGATTTGATTTGAAAATACGAAACGCTATGTATGAGCCTATGTATGCTTTGTTTCAGTTCTGTTATGATTCCGAGGTCAGTCTGCGTGATATGTACGTGTGATATGGTAAGCACGATATGCATGAGATATGTACGTCCGTCTGTCTGTGTGTGACAAGATAAGTTTCCGATATATGTCTGTTTATATGTGTGATGGGCCCTGGAGATTGTGGGTAAGGGAGACCCGGGACGACCATTGGGGTCGCCGGTTACGACCCCTGTGCACTTCTCCACCAACGGGAGACTTAGTTCTCCTATGCCGACGGAGCGCATTTTGGCTGGCCGTCGAAGGAACCGGGCGGGATCCTCCGGTTCACATGTTTCGTTCTGTGGTGGGTTGAGAGGGGCACCTCTCTTCCCCAATGGTGTGCAGGTGGGATTGATTTATGAGTTTTGCTTCGATTTGAGTAAGTGTGTTCTGTCTGTCCGTCTGTTATAAGTTCGTGAAACGGGGGTAGATTCGTAAATTAAGATAAAAATTGATATACTTTTAAGCTAATAAGATATGTTCCGATATGTGTGTTAAGTCTGCATGAATCTGAACTTATGTTTAAGAACGTTTGAGTTAAGATTTGTTTGTTTGGTTTTAAACCACTATAAGTATACTATCACGGGAAAACATTTTGGCGTGCAAAAACTAACCCCGGGTTCACGAATGTCGCTTCTTCTATGTGCTGTGCTCTATATATATGTATAGTGTGTGTGTGTCAGCCCCTCGCTCAGTCTTTGGACTGACCCCTCCCCTTTTATGTTTTAGTTCGCAGGCTTTGCTTTGGAGATCGTTGGAGTTCGCGCTAGGCGGCTGTGTATAGGGTCTGTCGAGTCTGTGTCCGTCTGTTTATGTTTATTAAGTTCTGGCTCTGGTTTATAATTTGTAAATGATATATAAGATATGTTTGTGCAGATTTGTATTTATGATTGGAATTTATGGAATTCGGGACAGGTTAGGACAGGTGCTCGGATTAGTTGAACCCGTTGTGAATATATGATTGCTCGGGACAGGTTAGGACAGGTTGCTGCACTAGTTGAACCCGTATGTTTGATTCTGATGTATGTACTGCGTTGTATGCTTGATGTGGAAAAGTTTTTGTAAGTTGGCATTTCGCGCTACTTCCGTTGTCATGTTTTGCATATTTTCTTTTGTACAGGGTTAGATACCGCCTAGCTAGTGCGTGTGTTTTTGTTTGTCACCCGTTCGCTGTGACTTGGTGCGTGTGCGGACCTTCCATTTCGTATACGTGTCGGGCCATAGTGCGGGGGTGTGATGCCCCACCGCTTGGGGTGTTACATCTTCAGTGGTATCAGAGCTACCAGGTTCAAAACCGGTGCTCTGGAGTCGTGTCGTGTCAGTTTAGGTCGTACGGCATAGGAATACTTGTGCATTGCATTCGTCTGATTTGAAATATTGACTTCTTTGTATGAATTTGTCTGAGATTATGTGATTGTGTGCACACTATGATTACGGTTTTTTATAAAATTATCATTGTTATGCCTTAAATTTTTGTAAATTATGTGTTGCATCTGCATTTAGTAGGTGCTCTTAATTGTTTTCATTACTTGACATATCCACTCACTGACTTCCATGCATAAATATTTATTCAAGTTGTGAATTGTAGGGTTACTCCTTGGCATCAAAAAAAAAAAAAAAAAAAAAAAAAAAAAAAAAAATTATAATTGATCGTGACAACGCCTCCCACTTTTATAAATTTAAGAAAGAGAATTTGAGATTTCCATCTTCTGACCACTTGGAGCAAACAATCTCTACAAGAAATCAATCAGGGCTTCATGCTAATATAATAGAAACAGGTATTCTGCATTCATAGCACGTGCATCATGCATTGGATTAAATTATAATTATTCTGATCTTTTTGTCCTACGTGCTCGATTGCTTTTCTTGCTGATTAATGAGTGTATGTCATTCACATCCCTAACCCCACATGCATTAGAATCGTGATTGTATTTTAGGTGGTCATCTATCTGATTCACCAAGTGCTGTCTTAGTTGAAGCCTCATTGGAATTCGAACAGGGGTTGACCAGATGGTGAATGATCGAGCTAGCACAGCCAGGATATTGAGTGGATAAAATAAGATACTCGAATATGAGAGAGATATTAGATCTTTTGATTATCGAGGTGCCTTTGGGATTTGTACCATTCAGAGTCATTCAAGGGAAGGGTCAGACTATTTTAAAGACATCAACAAGAGTAGTTACACTGTACTAAGGAAAAAGGGAAAACTCTAAAATAAGAAATTTCGTGGCAACGTTTTTGAAAGCTAACCTCGCCAAATTACGAGGACGGGAGCAGCAGTTTTAATGACGGTAGCAAAGTGAGACTGATTAAGGATTCTTCATTGATCCCTTCACGAACGTTATAAGAAACCTTACCGTTGATGGAGGCAGCAAATTCTATTTCTCGAGAATTTTATCGGGACTTCGGGAAACCCTACGGACCACTTGGTTCCGAAAACTAATTGAAACGGTTCGAGACCCTTTTGAACCAGAGAATGCGAGGAAATACCAAAGAATGCAAAATGGGAAGTTGGAACTACGGCCAGTTAAGGATTTGATTATCCTTTCAAGTTAAAGAAATTGTCAACCACAACTTCACTGCCACGGTGAACGGTACATTAAACATTCACGGCATTTGCACACATGCATTGCATGAGCAATTATATTTTATTTTGTTTGACGTTTTCACATGTGACAACGTGTGTAATAACGTGGCTAATTGATTTAATTTCGTAACTTAAAGTTTCTGTTGTTTGTGAACACTTGCCAAGCTGATTGGATTGCATGCTTGTGTAAATTATTTGTGTTTCTATGTTTAATGTTCTTGATTGCTCATTAACCCCTTCATGCATATACATATATTGTAATCTTATTTTACAGAGATTCCATCGCGATATCCCCCTTGAGTTGAGCATGGATGACGAGTCTATACTCCAGGGACACCGATATCAGTTGTGATAAGGTACACTAAACATGCATCACATGTTTTGCATCCAGTGTTATTCTGAATTGTGTATGTTTGATTGCTGAGTAAGTGGACTTGTGTGCTAGAGAGTTGTTGAGATCTCTCTCTATTTATGTGTTAGGGAGATGTGGGATTCTCCCTATTTGTGTGATAGAAAGATGTTGGATTCTTTCTAAATTATGTGAGCAAGAGATGCTGGATTCTCTTGGAGTTAGACGTTTGAGAGATGTTGGATTCTCTCGAATCTAGGGTTTGAGAAATGCTGGATTTTCTCAAACTAGAATGTTTGGAAGTTGTGGAAGCCTGCCAGACTTAGGCTGAGAGACGGGGTTCTCTCAATTGTGTGCCTGAGAGACGGGGTTCTCTCTGTTGTGTGTTGAGAAACGGGGTTTTCTCTTTTGTGTGCCGAGGGACGGGGTTCCTTCGCTTGCGTGTTGAGAGATGGGATTCTCTCTCTTGTCTGTTGCAGTTTCGTTACTTCTGGCCAGACGGCAGTTTACAAGCAACGAGGATGTGACCGTATCAAGCTTCGGGCGCAGTGGCCCAGTGGTGATCGAATGAGTTGACGTGACCAACGGTCAAGTGCTCAGTGGGACCCCTATGACGACGAGTCACCATGAATGGAGTTGATGCCAACCAAGGGAGAAGTATCCTGCAGAGATTGCATGTCTTTTTGTTTGTCACCCGTTCGCTGTGACTTGGTGCGTGTGCGGACCTTCCATTTCGTATACGTGTCGGGCCATAGTGCGGGGGTGTGATGCCCCACCGCTTGGGGTGTTACATATACAGTATATATATATAATATCAAATATATTTCTAACTAAAATAACTTAATTAATAAATTAATTTATACACATTTGTAAAGAAAACCCTAACACAACCCTTACAAAAGGAAATGTGTCCTAATCTAGCATGCCATAAGGGAGCTGAAACTTTGTCATCTCTCTTACGTTTAGTTTCTCGTTATATATTCATAATATTGATATTCTGAGTTAGATAAAGTCCATTACTCAGAGTACCGATGTGAACGGAAGAGTTGTTCCGTTTGATAAAGTATTTACCATTCTTAATATAAGTTTCATAACCTTCACAATCTAAAATTGGAACTGAAATTATATTACGAATAATGCTCGGTACATAAAGGACTTTATTTAAGACTAACTCAAAACTACCTAAATCTAATCTAATTGTGCCTAAAGCTCGAGCTTCAACATTTGACCCATCGATCTTCAAGACACATTCTCTTTCTTTGAGTTGTTGGACTTCACTTAGCATCTGTACATCATTACAGATATGAGTTCCACAACCGGTATCAAGTACCCAAGAACTAGAATTAATAGAAAGATTTATTTCAACGAGAAACATACCTTTCTTTAGAGTAGCCTTGTACATCCTCTTTCTGATCACGCTTCTTCTTTTGGGCCTTCCCCTTCGAAACGCCACCAGAGGGCCTAAGGGGTTTCTTCTTCTTCTTTTGGGCTTTCTTGCCCTTACCTTTAGAAGGCCCAGAAGAGGAAGATGGAGCATTCACCATCAAAACCTTATTATCCTTCTCGATCGTGCTTTCAGCAGTCACAAGCTGACTAATCAGCTCAGCTACAGTAGCACCAACATGATTCATATTGAATTTAAGGACAAATGAGTTGAATGATGGTGGGAGCGAAGCTAGCAACAAATCCACTGAAAGCTCATCTTTCAGTGGCATGTCCATGGAAGCAAGTTTCTCAGTAAGGGCGAGAAACTTGAGTCCATATTCATGGACACTTGAACCTTCCCTCATTCTTAAGTGGAACAATTCCTTTGAAGTGTTATACCTTGTAACACGTTCATGAGGGCGATAAAGTTGCTCTAAGTGGTCGTAAATCTCCCAAGCGAATTCCATGGCCTCATGTTGCCTCTGCAAGTCTGGAGACATGTTAGCCAACATAAGGCAACGGGCTTGGAGATTATCATCCTTCCACTTCTGAATCGCGTCCCGCTCGGCCCGAGTGGGAGCCTCCCCTTCGGGACTGGGCTCCCCTTCGAAGAGAACATAAGTTCTCTTCTCAGAATCTAAAATGATTTTTAGATTCCTCAGCCAATCAGAATAGTTGGGACCAGTCAACTTGTTTAACTCGAGGATCGATACAAGAGGGTTTTTGGTTGCCATTTCAAAACACGTAGAGAATCACAGAATCTACGACCTAAATGGTAAAACAGAGAACTAGTGAGCATGCTGAATTATAACGATATACAAAAGACAAGGTCTTTAATCTAATCTAGCTCCCACTGTTTTCAAAGATCTATAATTCCCAAAGATCTAAGAGGAACATGTTTCCCAATGAGTACTAAGATCCTAGGCATTTTACCTCGAACCCACGACTCGCGGACATTCTAAGTAAAACCCTAGGTAGGTACAACCTACCAATTCTAACACCTTTAGAACTCTTAGTAATTGTTTTGCATCACCTATCTTTCAATATGGACCCACGACTCGTGCGACATCCATATTTACTTAGGCGTTAAGCTAGACCCATCAATCATAAGATCATGATCAAAACTTAGTTCGAACGACCCACGACTCGCGGACATCGCCCTTGCCAAAATTGATAACGAAATATTGATCATTTAAAATGATCAATTAGGTAACTAAGAACTAATAAGCTCCACTAGCTATCCCACGACTCGCGGACAATAACTAGCTTTACTAACTAAACTTAAAACCTATTGATGGAATGCTAGGAATTTTAATTCAAAATTTACATCTCGAATTAAATACCTATTTGTTCGAAATTAGCTTAATATTTAATGGGAATTTTCGAATCAACCGGAGAGTTGTCCGGTTTGACCTCACCAACATATATGTTATCCAATTTTATTAGTCTTGATTAATGCAAGTACACTTAAATGCATTTCAAACAAGCACATAAACAGATAACATGTCCTAGCATGAAACTAACATGTAATGATCATGGGTTCTACCTATCTTATGCATGATATGTGGGAGCCACTCCACAATCACAAGTTCTAACATACATGGCACATAAACAGTTTAAATCACATAAGGGAAAGCGGTAACAAAATACGATCCCTATCTCTATTACATTTTTACATTTGAGATTCCCCTCTCTAACATTTTGAGGGGTCTTCACTTATGGCCTCCTTGTTACTTGAATGTGGTCCATCTTACTCCATGGGTGCATTGTCTCCAAAATGAAAATAAAACCTCACCACCTATCTCTACTCTCAAATTACAATAAAAGGAAAAAGACATAAAGTAATAAGGCTCAATCTTCATATTGGCCTTAGACAAATACACGGGGCATACCCCGGCCTCAAAAACAGTAATATGGAAAGCCACATAATAAATCACATAACAGTACGCACATAAGTGAGGCTCCAACCTCATTTGAAAAACGCAACTATAGGGCTCCAACCCCAATTTAAACCATCCATGTGCATAAATTAAAACCATACATAAGTCTAAACCCATGATCACCTAACATGCATAAACTGCAAGAATTTAAATTTAACCAATAAATTAAAATTCTCGCCTTAAGCTCTAATAGCTTAAAACACGACTTAGATTCAATTTTTGTTCAAGAGTCTTTTCTATAAAACCCGAAAAACAATGAACTAATAAAATTCCAATTAATTTCTGAAAATTAATAATTTTATTCTTTCAATATTTTCATAAAATAAAGTTTGTAATTTTTACAAAATTTAAATCGCTTAGATTTTCAAAATCCCAATTTAAACAATTATTTCAAAAATAATTCAAATTTAATAAAAAAAATTTTAAGAAAAATTAAATCGGGATTGGATTGGACTAAACGCGAAAATCAAGATCGCGAAACGAGGGCCAGGCCTCGCCCGCACGCCAGCCCAGGCGGACTGCACGCATCGCGCACGCCAGCAGCAAGTCTGCCGGCACGCGCGCGCTTCGCCTAGGCGGGAAGGCATGCGGGCGACAGGAGGCTCCCGCGCGGTTGCGGGAGGAGCAGGCGGGGGTGCCTAGGAGCGCGCCTAGGCGCTGGCGGCCAGGCCTCCCGTGCGGTTGTGGGAGGGACGGGCGGGCAGTCCCGCGCAGCTGCGGGACTGCTGTGCGGGACGGCACGGGCCTGGGCGTACGACGTCCTAGCACGCCTAGACTCGCGTTTTCGTAACGCGATTTTCATGTTTCGTGTTTCAGTTCAAAACCAACAATAATCCAAAATTTAATAAACATGATTTAAAAGGATTTCAATCAAAACGGTTTTCAAAAACACGATTTAAGAAAACAGTTTCAGAAATTCAAGAAAAATTACAGTTTCGTAATTCAGACTTTCTAAAAGAACTCATGAATACCTAATTCGCATCTAAGCCTAAGAATTTCTACCAAATTCAGAATAATGGAGACGAATCAGAAACACGATTACGAGGTGGCTCTGATACCATTTGTTGGAAAACACGAATCAGAAAGCAGCGGAAATTAAAAAATTTTCCAACAAAAGGATCTAGGACTCGCAATCGTGTAACCAAATTCGTAGGGATTAGAAACTTACTTTCTTAATTGTCTTTCTTGAAGCGTTTCAAGCCACCTAAGAACGCTCTTCTCGCGGCTTGATCCCCTCTCCTTGGTAAAGCTCGAATCTTCAAACTTCTAACTTGAAGCTCTCTAGAGATAGTCCACCAACTTGATCACAATCTAACTAGTAAGGACGCTAGTTCTCTAGTTAGTGTTTAGGCTTAACCTAGGGTTTAATTTGTCTTGGAGAAAGGATGGTGTTCAACATATGAACCAAAAGAAGATCATCAATTCATGTAACCAAGTTGTTGTGTGTGACCCTCTAGGTTCTCAATTCAATTAGCAGTGACCCTAATTAATTGATTCACTAATTAATTAATCAGTCCACATATTAAACGACCATAGTCTAGCAACAGGTGTTTAACCCCTAGCTGAATTGGAATGTTCGGATTCGACAGAACCTTTAAGTCATTGATTCATGTGAGATACAACCCTCCTACTTACTATCTCTCAACCAAGATCTAGGGTAAGGGAATAATCAGAACCCTAATAATCCGGTCTTAAAGCTAAGTGCATTTCATATCCATTTGATCTCAATCCAAGAAACCCTTTCTTGATGTCTTGATCTACTGCCTTGGCCAAGGACTCCATATGACATATGAATGACTTACACAATAAGAGATCACCTTGCAAATGCAAGTGTAGGTCCTTTCTTGATTCTCATTCACTTTCATGAATCACTTGTGCAACCCCAGCATAAGCCTTGAATCAGTTGTCTAAGGCGACACCCTTTAAAGCTTATACCTAAGACTACAGAGTTAACTCATAAAGTGACAAGGAACCTCAAGTCTTAAGGATCAATTAATCACATCAATGACTCGTGAGATATTTCCTAATCTGGAAGTTTCTATTTCCTGAAATAGAAACTTCCTTTCCCATTTAGGAATGTTCTCACACGGGGCACCTCAGTGAACTTACTTATTAAAGTAAGCATCCTCATGTATCACACACGTATCAACTATACACTTTGCACCTCCATGAAACAAGGTGGTCCTTCTTAAGGGCGTGATCCCACAAGCAAGCCTTAGAGGAGTCAGGTTGACACTCCCACTGTCGGTAGGACTCATCGGCTTGAAGTATTTTACTAATCATGACTTATGTGATATAGGGCTCGTTTCATGAACCATTTCACCTAAATGGTAGAGTCCTAAAGTCATCAGGATTAGGGGAGTTTTTATACATGCACAGATAAAGTAAACGCATACCAAACAAGAGCATATAAAGAAGTGTTGCCTCAATTCGTTATTTCATTCAAAGATTGTCTGTGATTACAATAAGGAAAAACACAAAGCGGATATACAATCGGCTTTCTAGGGCACTATTCCTAACATCTATATGAAATATGAAATATTATAAAATCTCAAGTTTACAGAGTTAGCTAATATGAAATATTATAGAATCTCAAGTCAAAGGATTATTAATCACGTCATTGACCTGTGAGATATTTCCTAATCTAGAGGTTTCTTGGAAACATCTTTTCCTATCTAGGAATGTTCTCTCGCGGGACATCTCAGTGATACAGTTCTTATAACAATCACTCTTATGCGTTACACACACATCGTCTTATGCACGTTACACCATATGAAACTGGGTGATCCTTCTCAAGGACGTAATCACATAAGCAAGTCTCAACAGAGTCAAGGTCGACACTCCCACTGTCTGTCGGACTCATTGACTTGGAGAAGTTTCTAATTCTTATATATGGACTTAAGAACTTGTGTCATGTGTCATTCTCATAAGGACAAAGTTCTTAATGACCTCATCGGATTAGTAGAGTTCAAAACATGGAAAGACATTCAAACCTAAACAGACATAAAATAACACATAAAGAAGTGTAGCCTACGAATAAAATTATTTCGTTTATTATTCAAAGATTGTTTGGGATTTACAAGGAAATAGTAAAGCAAAATCTCTGCTTTAAGGGCACTATTCCTAACAGAAATTCATGAACTTAATTGAAATATTTAATTTGGGACTAAATTATAACTTCCTAAAATTTGTATACTTGATGGATGATTTATTTATTTTTTTTTTTTTTGGGACTTAGTTGCAAATTTCCTTTTCTTTCCTCTTCTTGGTCGGCACACACATACACCCTATCTACGCTATAGCACCCGTGATGATAGGCACCACATCCACCGCACTATAAGCCTAGTCCACGCATGAAATGGGTAGTCCATACATGAACTGAGCCTATAGCGAATGGATGACAAAGAAAAGATATTCCTAGCTAGGCGGATTCTAACCATGTACCAATCAATCAAAGAATACGAAATGTACGGTACGGAAGCATCAATGTCATATACACAAATACAATCAAACATAAATCTCAATTCCATTCAATATCATCGTGTTGCAAATTCCAAAACAACATGCAGTCCTAGCAACGAGTTCCGAATCCATGTACACCAATAAATAAACAATTAGCTTTCGAGCCTGATCAATATATCAATACAATGCAATAATACAATAAAATACAACATTATGAAATGTGACTCAAGTGTACAAGTGTGACTCGAACAATACACTAAGACTTAATTTCTGCCTAGCGAAACCTGCAAGAAACTTAAGGGGTGGAAAGAGGGGTCAGTCTCTAGAAGACTGAGTGAGCAGGAGCTATACATATATATAAAAACATGCACATGCAAGTCATAAATCCCGAGCAAAGTTTTAATTGAAATTAGTTCCCGCGAAGAGCAAGAAAATAGTTATCAATGCTAGGATTTTACATATATTCCAATTTAAGATCATTTTCGATTTCCATTTTTGGTGATTAAAGACTCGGCGAGTGAGCGTGCACAATTCTCCAACCAAACTCCTACTGTGTACCTTGTTGAAGTTATTAATTAACAAGAACGCGAACATGCATACATGTAATACAATCATTAATAATCAATCATTACATTTATTCAATCATTAACATTCGTTTCAAACCTTTTCCCCAAGAGTTGATGGTCGATTGATCGGTCCGAACCATCTTTTAACATTTTGAGATGGGGGCTCATGACTCCTACCCGCTCATTCGATGGATTTACAACCGGCTCAAGAATAACTCACCTTCTGGTCTTCTCGGTCGCGTGAGAGATTCTCAATGGGTACTACACGCTAAGACATGCCCGATGGCCTAATGCCATACCGATTTCCAATCCCACTTTTCCCTGGGCCCACAATACAGTGCAATGAAATTCTCGCCAAAACAATAAGGGTTATTAAATAATTTTAATTCATTGGAAACGGTTCATTTCTTGAAAATATTTACTCGATGACTTATTTTGAAAACGATATAGATATACAATAGGGTTTTTGGCCAAAACGCTTCATATACGAGTTGTAGGATTTAATACATAACTAGAACGGAAAACATCGTCACCTGGAAGGCGACGATACACAAACACGAGCTATACCGGTGCCTATTCGATCAAGATATCTCCGCCCTGGAGAAGAACTGTACAAGAAGAAAAATAATGTGTACTCGTGAGATAAGACTCAATATGAGACCAAGTAGGATGCACGACAATGCTCAATGAAGTGGTGCAACGTGTTATGAAATAATACAATGATAAATCATAAAATGTCATGAAGTGTTGTGATCATGTTCATGTGCACAATTAATGTAACGCCCCGATTTCTCAGCAGGTCAGGTATGACGTCACGAGTGGGTTTAGACCGAGTGTTAAGTTTTCATTTAATTTAATAATTCTGTGAACTAGTTGTTATTATGTGACTTTTATGTGATTCATATGCTAAGTGGACTACTTTCGTGAATTAATTGTCATTACGTGACCTAGATAATTTATGTGATATTATATAAATTTTATAACATTAGATGCACTCCATTTCCATGAACTTATATGAAAATAATGTTAACGTGAGAATTTGCGTGAATTAATTGCTAATGTGCCTAATTGCTCATGTGTGTCCTTACTTGACTATTTCTTAAATGTATGGACTTAATTGCTTTCATATAAATGGAGTTAAATGATCCTTTTCCATGGCATAAAACTTGATTGCATGAATTTGAATGTGGAATGACTTATACGCAAATTATGGTGAGTCATACATATATGTAGAAGACTTTTGTAAATATCTCATTCATCTCACACAATTCCATTTCATCCAATTTCATCAAATCTCACACATATACACACATTAAATCACGGTTTATACGCCAAGAGGAAGGAAGGAGATTTCATCATTCTATCAAGCTTGATTTCAAGTGGAAATTTCATAAGAGAAGCATCATCATCATCTCTTCCATCTTTTCTTTCCTTCAAGGTAGAGATTGGGATTTTGGATAAATTCTTGATGTCATGATTAGAGTAGGGTTTGATGTGTAGGTTATGCTTTCTTGTTTATTCATGGTTAGAAGCATGCTTAGGACATTTATATATGAGGATTTGCATGAGATCTTGGGTTATATGAAGATTGAATGCCATGAAATTATATGGGTTTGCTTTTGATGAATTTCTATGATCAAAGCATGCTTCTTGATTTTAATGTGGCCTAAATGAAGAATATGAGTTTTATGCATGATATATGATGGTTTGGAGTGATTTAATTGCCTTGGTTTGGTGTTGGTATGGTTTGGAAGCCAAATCTTGAGCCTTTCCCCCGTTTCCCCTGTTTTCCCAAAACTTTTGTTGTTGCTGGACTTCAGGTCGCACCAGCGACCATTTTCGTGACCATTTTGGTCGCGGCCGTGACCAACTACCTGAGAAGTTTCTGTTCTGCCGTCGCGGCCGCGACTGTTTTTCAGTGTAACTTTGTCGCGGCCGCGCCCACCTCAAACGAACTCCGATTGACCTGATTTTTGAACCGTTGGAAACCTTTTGAAGTCTAGAATAACCTCCAATTGGAATCACCTCAATATATTTTCTCATTTGTGAGATATGATCATTTGAAAATTGTGTTGCCACGTCTCCAAATTTGCCATTTTCACCTCACTTTGAAATAGAAAACGAGCCATATATCCTCAGAAAGTTCTATGTGTCTAGTTTCATATCCAACAAACAAAACCTAATTTCAATTTCTAGAACTCAAGATATGTTCGATTCTTTGCAGCTTGCGCATTCCCGAAAACTGTCAGCTCTCACCAAAAGCTTGCTCAATCCATTTTCTTGCTTTCCTTCTACTCCCTCGAACTTCGTATGTGACTTGAATGAATTGTATGCTTGGTTAATTGATTATATGTGATATATCTTGATATGTTTATGAAATTTTATGCTATAAATTCAATGTATAAACGTGAAATGACAACCTGAATGTATGTGCTACTTTTATGCATGCATGAATGGTTTGCTTCATTTAATTGTTTTGTATGTTATGTATAGCTTCTTCCATGACTTATATATTTTGTTAATATATTATATTATGTGTTAACTTGGTTATTATGAAATCATAATGTGATTTTGGTAATACATTTTGTGAATTATGATCTAATATGCCTTAAAATGCTCTCTAGCTTGCATGCATGAATTATTCCTTCGTTTATTGGCCTCATATGATAACTTCTCGCTTCATTTTGACTCACATGCATTGTAAACATGTTATAGTATGAATTATGATTAATGCATAAATCTTATGACTCGATTTGATACAAAATATGAAAGACATGAAACACATGAATATGAAACCACCATGTATTGAACGTTTTAAATAAATTACTTGATTATATGACCGCATCACATGATTCATGCTTCTTATGCATCTCATATCATGTGCCTAACATGTCGTGCGCCATCTTTGGTTCACTTAGAGTCTTGAGTCTCATGAGTACACTACATTGTCTCTTGTACAGTTTTCTCCATGGCGGAGACGTATCGGGTTCATAGGCTACCTCAAAAGATATGATGCATAATTGGATTAATATTTTTGGCTTAAATTAATAAAGAGTTATTAAAGCCTTAAAATATTATTAGGATTATTTAATAATCCTAGTGGGAGCAAATTAATTAGAATAATTACTTCCAAAATTAATAAGACGCCAAAAGTGATTGTTTAATAATCAAAGATAATCCACAAATTCTATAAAATTCAAGTGGGAGCGAGATGAAAAGAGTTGGATTCTCACGGTCTCCATTACTCGTCTATAGTATAGTGGATATACAATACTCCCTTCGGCGGATATGTATTCGCGGTATACAAGATTAGACTTCTACGGATATAATGAAGTACGGGGAAAGTCAACTCGACCACGCCTCCGTGGAGTGTCTGATCTACTCGTACGAATTTCTAGGTAATGGTGTACGTTTAATGAGACTCTACATTGTCTCTTGTACAGTTTTCTCCATGGCGGAGACGTGTCGGGTTCATAGGCTACCTCAAGTCTTCTTTTTCTTTTGGTATTGTTCGGTAAGAGGTGTCACAGGCGGGTTTCTCTTCTATTAGCTATGATGACCTGATATATCCTTATGTGAAGTTTTAAGCCAAAATATTATATATATGTATATACATCGAGTCTTTTTAAGAGAGTCTATGATTTTCAACTTAAAGCCCTTTTTCCTTTCATGAATCCCTTACCAAATGTTTTGGCGAGATCAGTGAACACATTGTTTATGGGGGCCCGGGACTATGTGTACGTGGCTATCCGGGGAAGCTTGGGCTGACGGTGATCCCCGTGCACTAGTCCCAACAAATAATAACGACGGAACGGATCTGGTTAGGAGTTTTGACAAGAAAATGCTAGTCGGGCAATGAGGACTCATGAACCTCATTGCCACTATGTATGAGGTGCCGGGCCTTGCAAGTCCATCCACCACCCGGAGGAAGAAGGTGTATATGTTTATGATTATGAATGATATAAATATGAACGATATGCTTATGAATGATTATGAACGAATATGTATGAATGTGTATGATCACTAATGAAAAGATTGAATTGATATGCACACACGAGGAGAAGGTTGGAGATTTTGCCCACTCGCCAGGGCTCACGTAATGACCGCATGATTATGATTATGAAAGAAATTGATTGTTGTAATCCCGAGCGTTGTTTTCTTTGTTCTAAGCCACTTGGGAAATATCTTTAAAAACCTCGTACGGGATTATAGCTTGTATGTGTGGGTGTTTAAATTACGAACTATTACTATAATATGCCTTGTTTTATACCCACCAGTCTCCTATAGACTAAACCCGGATTGTTTTCAGTTTTCTGGCAGGTTTGGAGTGCTAGGCGGGGAGTTGAGTCTGTCAAGTCTTTTGTTTAGGTCTGAGTCACGTCATACGCTTTTGTAAATCGAATTGTTATATGAATATTGTATGATTATGATATTGATTTTATTGCTTTGATTCGGGACAGGCTTCTAGGGCTATATTGAACCCGTTTATTCTGTTTTTATTGGAATGAATTTATTTGCATTACTTCCACATTTGCTATTCCTTTTGGTACTTGTTATTTAGTTTTGAGATTTTAGCTCCCGCCTAGCCTAGTGAGTGAGTGAGTCCCCGTTCGCTATGATTCGGATTCGGGTATGGACTTCCATTTCGTAACCGGATTTGGGTCATAGTACGGGGGATGTGGTACCTTTCGTTCGGGGTGCTGCAATTAATGCCCTCACGTAATAATTAGATATACAATTTAGGTGTACGTGTGATTCGCGATCAATCAAAGCATGTTCGAAACTTAAAGTATCCATTAAGCAATTTAACACATCCATATTGATCACTTAAGCACGAGTTCCACATCACACAAGCAAATGAGGCATATAAACAACTCACGATATAACACATCGTTAACCTAATACACGGATTAATGTCAATTAGGTCAAATAGACACATAATACAATCCATGAAAGCATACAAGACACATTATACACATTAAGTAAACAAGCAAAACACGTAATCAAGATCACGATAACAATTAACACAAGTCAAAACATTCAAAGAAGGTCAACTGGATACAATCCCGATCGGGATGAGTTTTGAATTGAAAAGGATCCCGGTCGGGAAATCAGTTCCGAAACCTGCTGTCCAAGCGTTCTCGACCAGGATAGAAAACATTCCCAGTCGGGACAGTTGTCCAGGCACCAATCTTTAATGCACTCCCAACCGACATGAAAAGCTCTAAAACTAATCCCGACCAAGATCACACAACAGATAGCAATCTGTTGGCCATTCTCGGCCAGGATAAAATCCTTCCCGTCCGGGATGGCTGAACAGATTGTCTCCAAGAAGGCTTTCCCGACCGGGATTAGAAATGCACTAATCCCATTCCCGGCTAGGATAGCCTGCACCAGAAACAGGGGCAGCTCCGGCGTGAATGAAAGCTTGCCGTTAGCGGCCTTCGGAGTGCCGCCGAAGCCCGAAATTAACACCAAATAGCAATCAACACTCAAGGAACACAAAATCATAATGGAAACTCGAATTGAAACACATTACGACACAAACCTCCCAAAATTATATAATACACATATATATACATTCATACATATATACACATTTCTTACACCAATAATTACAAGATTCAAGCATAAATTTCATAGATAATCATGTATTCATGCATATACACTCAAGAATTTAAGTTATTATGCAAGAATTACAAAACTCTAGCTTATACATACCAATTCATACATAAATTCACATACACACACACACACACACACACACACACCCCTTGAATGGAGAAATGTAGGAGAAGAAGAAGAAGAATGGAAGGCGGTGGTCTGGTGGTGGCGTCGGCGGCCGGCGGTGGCCCCTCTCTCTCTCCTTCTTGTCTGGCAAGGGGTGTGCGTGCATAGGGGTGTGTTCTTACATGAATAGTGCATGTGTGTGTAAGTATATAAGATATTTTGTGTATAATTTTAATTTATACAATTAGGTTGTAATGCCCGAGCATGAGACGTCACATTCCCCGCACATAAACCTGACCCACATATGAAATGGAAAATCCATACACGAGTTAAATCAAGGCGAACAGGGACACAACACACTCACTATGCTAGGCGGGAGATAACCCTTAACCAACGAACAATAATAACAACATTAATAAAACAACATACGAGCGGAAGCATACAATGTTCATGTTATTACGATAAATCCACAACTCCCTTGTTTACAAAGATACAACAAGTTCTCATGTTCATAGCCGACACAGCCTATCATAATCATATTACACTCCTAACGTTCATATACAATTATAAATCATGAAATATGAGTGTAAGTGCTAAAGAAAGATTTAACACCAATATAAGACTCCAAAAGACCAAGATTCCCGCCTAGCACTTCACACCTGTAAAAGAGAGCTGAAAATAATACCGGGTTCAGTCTTTAGGAGACTAGTGCGTATAAAACAGAGCTTATACAGTAATAATATTGAATTTAAACATTCACACATGCAAGCAATAATCCCGTACGAGGTTCTAAAACTATTTCCCAAGTGGGTAAAAACGAAGAAAACAATGCTCGGGATTATAACCACCAATTCCCTTAATCATTACATATATTTGATCATTACGTGTGTAACGCCCCGACTTTTCGGACGTAAAGGTACGACGTATGTGTTTACCAATTTACGCGAATTAATTGTTTTTACGTGTTTTATATTTAATTTTATTATAAATTGTTATTATTTTATTTTATTATATTTTATTTTAATTTATTATTATTTTTATTAATATTTCGTAAAATAAGTATACATATGTATATGTTTATTTATTTTAATTTATTAATTTAATGATTATGCTAATTAAGTGTTATGTTAATTAATCATGCTTTAATTAATTAATCACGTGACTTTAATTATGTTTGTAGATTAATTTGATTTATTTAATTAAAATATTTATGCATGAATTTTATTGAATTATGCATGAATTTTTAATGAAATATGCATGAATTGCATGAATGAGTTTGTTTGTTTAATTTGTGCTTCGTTCTTATATGAAATGATATCGACTTGCCACGAATTTATAGTATGTCGTAAATATATGTGTGATGAACATGCTTATATGCTCGGTTTATGTTTTCGAATTTATTTGATATGTTAACGAATTTCATTTGATTCGAGGAACCAAATCGGGGGCTAACGAGCACTTAGCGTACCCTTGGTTCCGAATTTAATATCTTGAGCTCGGGAACTCGGATTCGAGTTCCGTCAACTTCGCTGAACTCGTAACGAAAAATTCGAGTTTAGTAAACTTAGCCTTATATTTTTCCTAAGTCATTTGAACCTCCGAAAATCAACCGAAAAACGAAACGGCATCCATTTGACCACCTTTCACTATATTGGCCATAACTTGATCAAAACTTAACCAAATTAACTATGGTTGGTGGCATTTTAACCCTAGTTCAACCCTCTATCAGTCCTTACCTGCCCCATCTCGATCCAACCCTCACGCACACCATATATTTCAGCCAAACCCTTCTGCAGTCAGTCCAGTCCCGTAACCCTTCCTTCCTTAGAGATTTTGGAGCTCAAATCTCATCCAAACTTCATTCAATCAACAAGGTAAGTTTAGGATTGTAATATATGTTCATTTCTGTTCATTTCCATCCTTTCATTCACGAATTTGAGCATGGTTTCAAGGATTCTGGGCTGTTTTCCGAAAAATGGAGTATTTTGGGCATTTTCTTGATCTCATTCGATTCTTGTTGGTTTTGATTGATTCCAAGCTTGAGATTGATTATTTTGACATCCTCATATCATTTATGGTCATTGATTTCATGGTGGTTGAGATATTTATGAGATATCATTTATGACATTTTGAGAAAATCCACTTGAATGTCACGTATGCCTTCTCCTCTTGGTTGAACTCTTTTTGAACTGAGTTATGTGTTGAAATCATGTTGTTTTGCTGCACATTTGATAGCCTTTGTGACCTGAACGTGTCGGGTTGGTTGGAGATCTTCATGCTCTGTTTTTCTTCAAGATTTTGCCCTGTTTTTCACGCTGAGTTCTTGCTGTCAATTTGCTGAGATTCCTTCTTCTGTTGCTGTCAAATTTCATGGCCTTATAGCATGTGTTCTTGTTGAGTTCTTGTTGCATTTTATACCTTGTTTTGTTGCTTATGTTGCCTGCATTTCCTGCGTACATGGCTGCCTTTTTTCTGCGTCTGTTTGCTGTCAAAACAGGGACGTTTCTGCTGCGAGACACGGGGTGTGTCGTTTTTGCCCGTTCCGACAAGGAACGGGGGTGCAGTCTTGGCCTGAATTGCTGTACCGAGACACGGGGGTGTCTCGGTCTGGGCTTGGGAGGTGACACGGGGGTGTCACCCCGTTTTTCCTGAACTGTTGGCCTTCGTTTTTCCCGAACTGCTGTGTATGTATTTTTGTGCTGTGTGTGTTTGTTGTTTCTTGCATGCATGTGTGGCTGTGTAATTGTATATATATATATACTATATTGTGTGTGTTGTGCATGCATGAATTGCTGCATATATGTATATATTGTGCTGTGTGTCTGTGTGTGCATGCATGTGCTGCGTGCATGTGTGTGTATATGTATAACTATATATTATGCATGTAATATATATATAATTGCATGCATGGGTGTGTTTATGTGTGTACGTGTATATATATATATATTATATAAATACATATGTTATTATATATTATTATATATTTATTATATTGTATTATATATATTTATTATATATTTTAAATATTGTTTGATTTAATTTAATTCTTGAAATTAATTGATTTCTATTTCGCGTATTTATTCTACCGACGATTGATTAAACGTTTTATTTATTTTATTCCTAAATGTGAATATGAATATTATGTGTTATGATTATTAAATGAATTCTTGGATTAATTGACATACATTATGGACTTATGAATTTATGAATTTATGAAATTGAATGAAATATATGAACGAATGATTTGATTATATGTTTTAAATTTCTTAATAGTGCCCATGAACATTTTTATGATATAATATGATCATTATGCATTCATGTCATATTCACTTCATTGCCGAGCGTCATATGTGGTCATGGAGTCTCATACCTTTTCTTTTGCACAGATTCGGGTTTGGTCGGAGACGAGGGCGAGCCTTGAGACGCTTGTGCCTTTCTTTTGCTTTGGAAAAGGTGGGTTTTTCTTCTACTAGTTAAAACAACCATATATATCCCTTATGTGAAAGGTTTTAAGCCAAAATAGTATATTTATATAAATCGAGTCATTTTGGGTAAATGATTTCAAACGTATGACCCCTTGTTATTTATGAAACCCTACCTTATGTTTGGCGAGATATTTATGATTTATGATTGCACGGGCCCGGGACTTAGTATATGTGGCTAACCGAGGAAGCAAGGGCTGACGGGGATCCCATATACTAGTCCCAACCAAACTACGGTGATACCGGCCCTCGCTAGGAGGTTTAGCGAGGAATGGGAGCTGAGTGCCCATGGGGGATTCATGTACCCCCATTGGCCTATGTATGAACCGGTGGCCGGGTCTTGCAAGCCTGTCCACCACCCGGAGGAAGAAGGAGTATATGAATGATTATGATCATGTTATTTATGAGCACAAAAGATTTATGTATGATAATGAATGATTGAATAATTAATTATGATTACACGAGGAGTAGGTTGGAGATTGTGCACGCCCACTCGCCGGGCCATAAACCCTTATGAACAATTATGAATGAATATGAATGTCGTAATCCCGTTGATGTTTTCTTTTGTTTTAACCACTTGGGAAATTTCTTATCAAACTTCACACGGGATTAGGGCTTGCATGTATGTGTTTAATTTATGCGATATTATATCTTATGCCCCATTTTATACCCACCAGTCTCTTTTAGACTGAACCCGGTTGTTTTCAGTTATTTTGTGCAGGTATAGGAGTGCTAGGCGGGAATACAAGTCGTCTAGGTCTTGCATTTATGTTTAGCACTTCTTTTCAGTCTCATATATTCATACTCTCATTGTTATCTTGTATTTGATCATAGTTTATGCTTGGAGCGTTATGATTTTTGTAGGCCGTGAGCACCGTTGAATTATTTGAATGCTTTTGTATATCTATTTTTGGAGCTTGGTGGCTCACTGTATATATGCTATGTCGTTCTTGCTTCCGCGTATTATTTTAACTCTGATTTTATGTTTCTTGAGTTGACTGGTTTAAGGGTTAGTCCTGCCTAGCATAGCGTGTGTGTTGTGTCCCCGTTCGCCATGGATTTGGCACGTGTATGGACTTCCATTTCATATACGGGTCGGGTCTCGGTGCGGGGGATGTGGTACCTTACGCTCGGGTGCTACAACGTGAGCCCGACGAATGGGCATAATCTCCAACCTTCACCTCGTGTGTGCATGATTCATTCTTCCGTTCATTAGTGATCATGTGACATTCATTCATAATCATTTGTTCATTAGCAATCATTCATAATCGTTCATGTATTATCATACGTTCATATTCAATCATTGCATAATCAATTGCTCCCTTCTTCCTCCGGTTAGAAACGCATCATCGGGTGAGGTGTACCTTCCCACATAATGATTTTACCCACCTGGCTACCGTGTATCGACCCACCAGAGGTCTTGTCCCTACTAATGTCTTGTCCCTACTAATGTGGACTATCCCACGGGACGCGTTTCTCATTCATTATGGCTAGAGGGGTTTATGAAGCCCCAAAAGCCCGGTTTCCCTTCCTTGCTAAACTCCTAACAAGGTCCGTTTCACCGTAATTCATTGTGGAACTAATGCACGGGATCACCTTCAGCCCATGCTTCCCCGGATAGCCATGTGCACTTCGTCCCAGGGCCTCTATAATCAATGTGGACACTGAACTCGCCAAACATAGGTAGGAATTCGTAACAAAAGCTTTAACGTTAAATCATTGACTCGTTGAAAGTACTCGATATATATACGTATAATAATTTGGCTTAAAATTTTTACACATTGGGGATATATCGGGTATTAACTAATTAATAGAAGAGAAGCCCACCTGATGCGTGAAATAAAGTTATAAGAATCTCATTGCCTGACCTCGTTTCCAACCTAACCAAAATCTTGAAAGAAGATTGGATGAAGATTGATCTTGAGCTCAAAGTTTGAAGGATCAAAAGAGGGTTTCTTGAAGCTTCTTTTCTCTTCTCTTGTGCTGAGTTTGATCGATGAAGTGGAAGAGGAAGGAAGCAAATCTCTGATATTTGGGTTGTATACGGGTAGGATACGAGTCGCTCTAAGTCCGGGTTTGAAGAAAACGGTTCAAATCAAGTCATAAGGTCATGTTGGGTGAAATACGCATCATCGGAAGTTCAAACGACATCGAAAAGCTATAAGGTCAATTACATTGGATCCAAATCGTCGAAACAAGTTCAACATCGTGAACGGATCTCCATTTTGAGGTCCGGAGCTCAAGATATAAGCAAAACCAATCAGGGTGGCCTATTATTCAAATAGGTCCCTAAACTTCAAAAAGTGGCAATCAAGCCCAAAACTCAATTTCAATTGAGTCCAAAACACTCAAATAAATAACAATTAAGTCCACGGCATACGTAAACCACACAATTCCATTAAAATTAACACAAGATTCATGCAATTCATAATTTTGCAAGTTCATTAATATATGAAATTTTCAAATTGGAGCACAAACACAATTTTAAACAAATATATCAAGTCATGAATTAATTCAAGACATATAAATAAATTAAATCCATATAAAACGTAAAATACAATCACACATGTCGTATACCTGTACGTACGAAAACGCGGGGCGTTACAACCTCTCCCCCTTAAGAAGGACCTGTCCTCAGGTCCTCTGCCTCGTGTTCTGGACTCTAAGCGAAACTTTCCCGTGTTCATCCCACGCAGGGTTAGCAACTCCCCAATAGGAATTAGTTCGGGGTCACTTCTTCAAGCAACCGGGGGATCTTTAATACATCACGTTCACGGTTTGATATTGAGATATTGAATCATCTGCAACTAGCATCAAAAGTTTTCATAAGCGTTTTGTGAAGTCATCCTGATCACCATCCTCGTCTCACCGTGAAACTTACCGGAGGCAAGCTAATCAAATAATGAGCAACAACAAAAGAACCCAGTCTTTCGAGCAACAATGAGAGAAGCCCGTCTCTCACGGGCAACAATGAGAGAACCCCGTCTCTCGCAAGCAATGAGAGAACCCAGTCTCTATCAAACAACTAAATAAAAGAGTCACTCAACTTAAAATAATCACATCAAATAACAATCACACAAGAAGCAAGGTAAGCAACAAAACACTAAGCGCAACAATCACCAATCGCATTGAACACATAAGGAGCAGGTAATAACTATCAATCTCATCATTCATCAATCATGTAGAACCACTAATGCAATTAATGTTCAATGTACACAATATCAAAACTTATTTAAATAAAATGCATGTGCCATGAATGTATTGATGTACCATTTACTGTGGAAAGGAATTCGAGTCGAAAAATCCCATAGCCCAATTGTGTGGTCTGTTTAGGAAGTTGGCTCAACTCCAGATCTGTTCTTAAGGTTCCCATAATGTACACGGTGGAGAAGAGATTTAACCCTTGATCGATGGTATTTTTGCTTCCCTCAACTCTCTCCCTCCATTTAATGAAGTTCCTAAACTCGATTAAACTTTTTGGAAGTGATGCCTATCAACTTACTTGTTTAATTGTAATCCCATCTCCGAGGCATGTTATTCTTCACCACATTAATCTCTGACTTAAACTATATGTTTTCCAAACATTCATCCTTGTATCAAATTCAAACTCCCATCCTGCTTATACCACAACTTTCATTTTATGAGAGAATTTGGTTTGCCTTTTTCCTCGGCAATTAAGGGAATCTGATGATAATTCCAACTTGCAATCTCTTATCCTATCCACATACATTATCTCTACCGGTGTGGTGACTAAGGAAACATACGGACAGAAGTAGCGAAGAATCGAGTAATGACTCCACCTTAATATGCAAAAGACAATGGAGTCAAAATCTCTCCTTATACAATCTGGTTTAGTTCCTTGTTGAGGACTTGGTTAACTAGAATTTGTTATCCTCATCTTCCATCCCGCCAATTCGATGACCTCAGTTGCTCAAGCCGATTTCCTGTAGTTCTGATTTGAATTGTTAACCCGTAGTGATAGCTTCCGTTCCTCAAGAGAACCGACAAGTTAAATAACAATCTATCTTATCTCTGCTACGTCTGATTTCTAGATGTCCCATATTCAACACCTGGATGATCCTATCCTTGATTCTATTCTGACTCTTGCTTTCTATTATCTTCTTTAATTCGTGACCATTCTCTCAGATTAGCTTAATTGACTCATTTCTTGAGACGGTTTGAACCCGGTGTTTCCCGAAGCATACATTAGGTTCCGATTGATTCATTCTTATAATCGAAGATAAAATGTTCTTAATGATTCTTGGCATTCAATCCACATCTCACGATAATCCCTATCACGGTCTACCCCATTGCGAACTCTTCTCTAAGTAATCATGGAAGACGACCGATGATTCCACAACTCTTCATTTGTTGTGTGCCATCCGGACAACCTTCGTGACCTAATTAAATTAACTTACACTGATACCATTACGGAATATGATAATCTGATCTGACCGTATTTTTCCCATAATTAAAATAAAAGTTTGGCCGAGCTTCCTCTAATTCCATTATCTTCGAATTCTAACATACCATTATGTAGAGAATCACACATTTCCAAGTTGGAAGATTGAGTTCGTACGCGTTCCCAATGAGAAGTCGACTACCACCTCTTTCTTTTGGTAGTTGATTACAAGCTGCCACGGTGAATCGACACCTCAATGTTCCCTTAAAGATTCAGTTCCCGCTTTCAACTGTCACTTAAGTCGTATCCCGCGATGTTCTCTTGTAGCACCCCAAGCGGTGGGGTACCACACCCCCGCACTATGACCCGACACGTGTACGAAATGGAAAGTCCGCACACGCACCAAGTCACAGCGAACGGGTGACAAACGAAAAATCCAACCTATGCTAGGCGGTACCTAACCCTGTACAAATGAAAGAATGCAAAACATGACAGCGAAAGCAATACGAAATGCCAACTTTTCAAAAACTTTTCATACAATAAGAATGATAGCATCAATCATACATCAAAACCAACTATACGGGTTCAACTAAATCAAGAACCTGTCCTAACCTGTCCCGGATAACATATATCAAAACGGGTTCAACTAATCCAAGCAACTGTCCTAACCTGTCCCAAAATATCATGCATTCATAAGGCAGAACCTGTGCAGATTATACCATAATACTTACATAATTACAAACGGATGCAGATCAGAGATTCACAACTTAATCAAATAGATACAGGCTTAACAGACATAGACTCAACAGACAAGACACAAAGCCGCCTAGCTAGAACTCCAAGAACCTGAACCTGCAAACTAAAACATAGGTGGGGCGAGGGTCAGTCCACTGACTGAGTGAGGGGGCTGAACTCACACACACTATACATAATAAGGAGCAGAGCACGTATCAAAAGAAAGATTATGAACCGGGAGTAGGGTTTTGCATACCAAAATCATTTTCCAAAAAGGGCTCATATTTACACATATATTCATATCTTCTTAAGTTTGAAAACTCGTAAGGATTCATGGATTCAGAACCTCATATGGATTCATATTAAAACTCATAGGGATTCAAATAGATTCAGACCGATTCATAACTTAGCGTAGAAATCTCATATTGAAAACAAACTCTCCTATTCCGTTTCATAATCAACATAACAAAAGAATTCAAATACCCGGCGAGTACGGGTCTCCAACCTTACTCTTTAATCAAAAGACTCAAAAGATTCATAAGGAAGCATAAACTCATAAATTCATACGATTCATAGATTCATATTCCCGTATTACAACCTTCTCCGGAAGTCTACACGCGGGTTACGGGCCCACATCGTGCAACTCAATATACGTGGGGTCACCAACCCACAACGTACCTTCTCCGGCCTCAGCCGAAGGCTCAAAGAACCACGCCTTCTCCATCTCCCTCAGAGTCGCGCGTAGGTACTTCAAAGGAGCGTGTGCACAGGGGTGATAACCGGCGACCCCAACAGCCGCACCGGGTCTCCTTTACCCACACCTCTGGGGCCCAGGGATTCATATGATTCGTATAGATTCAAATAGATTCATAAGGAAACATACCTAACTCGTGAATCCTAGAAACATATGATTCATACTTAAGAAACATACCATAAGAAACATACCTTACCGTGCAACTCGGCATATGCTATACACATACCTCTCCGTGTCTTCCTAATTCACAATATGCTGAGGGAAATCCATAGTTTGCTTGACGATACACGGTTTGGAGCATAGCCTCGTTGCAAAACCATTTTAAGCTTATATACGCCCATACGTATAATTTCAGAAGGATTCATATCAAATCGAATTAACAAAATTCATAACATATCGTAAGACACATATTTAATATACATATAGTATATATTCGCATGCGGGCTTGAAAACGAGCATATAGGGTTGTAGGTCGCTTTAACTAAAATAAAAATCCTAAAACCTCACCTGGTACCAAACAGAGCCAAAGACACAGCAAATGGTCCACCCCAGATCCTGCACGACCCACTAGTCACCACCCCGGGTGCACCTGAACCAGTTGAACACACAAAACACAACACAGGGCTCTGACAGACTCAAACAACCACACAGAGACGCACGGCACATGCTCAAACACTTAAGAAATGCAATCACATTAGCAGGGTTCAAATTCATATCAATTACTTACAGAAAAAATCATTATATAGTTCAGAGAAATCATATTACATGTTAGGACACGTTCATGTGCACAATTAATGTAAATAAAGAAAATCGAAAGGCAAAGAAATTCATAATAACTCATATATTGCATAAAAAATCTATATTCGTGCAATTAAACTATTCTTACGTGCAAAGGTTTCTAATTTAATCATATAAGTCTTATTCAATTCATATATCGCATAAAAGATCCATACATTGCACCTTTACAAAGCAATCAAATCAAATTCACATATCACATTTCATAAAATTGCACATATTACCAAGCCAAATAAATCATATATTACCACACTACGAATTTTATTTAACGATCACGAAGTTACATATCAAATTCCAACCGAATCATAGAATGCACAAATGAAGAATATTAAGTTATACAATTATGCAAGGTTTCGTATAATTTTATAATGCATAACGAATTCACAAGTTTCATAAATAATTAAATTACAATTTACGTGATTAAACCTTAAGTCAAAGTTTCAAGCTTTGACATATTAACTTCTTATAACGAAATCATAATTAGCATATTTATTTACCAAGTGACAAGGTTGAATTAATTCAAGTCATAACAACTTATATTCTCCTAAAATTACATAAACATTCCTTGTACAATAATTATATTCAAACTGTAGGCATGAAACAAGGCTAATATCAAAAACAAATCTGATGTGAATCATGATGAACCGCGGCCATATCTTGTCCGAAATGAAGAGCTGGACCGATCCACAGCTCAAGAAGATAGCATACATAAGGAACAAAGTTATGGTGGTCCAATTACAAGAGCTCGTGCCAAAATTATCCAAGAGGAAGTTGGAAATCTCTTAAACCAATTTGCTCAAACTGGACTCCAACCTTCAAGATGGGCTGCTGAACCAAATTCAGAATACTTCAATGTTTTTATGTCCAATTCCTAAAGTCCAAAGTGTGGAAATGATGTAATTCGGCCCTAAGCCTATTATAGTACTATTTGGGCCTTTATTTTATCATTATGTAGCTGCATATTAGTTTATTTAAGCCCACTTTTGTAAGCCTTCATGGCAAGTGGCGGGAATAGCAAGTGTCCTTTAGTATTCTAGTAACTCTTAGGATTCCATGCATGCATCTTTATATTCAGCATTGCAACTTGTTTTTCTTTCAATCAAGAAGTAAAATTATTGAATTTTCATTCAAGTGAGATTTTCTCTCAAGTTCTTTGCTGAACGACATTAGGGTTTCAAACCCCTTTCCCGGATAACGTTATTTCTCGACTCCTTATAGTCGACGGGGTGCGTTACTTACAATCTGATAGTGTTGGTTCTTTGCTCAATATAGCAAACGGGTCACACTCCTTTTATTTTCAACCTTGAATTGGACGATCAGATTCAAGAACTCCAAGTATTGATATAGGGTTTCACGGCAAGTACGTGGAGTTTGTATCATTTGGTATCTAGAGCTTAGGTTTCCATCCAAGGTTACGTATCCGTATCTTTTATCTTTTGTATAATTTCTTTTCATTATTATTATATTGCTGCAAAAAAAATCGAAAAAGGCAAAAAAAGGAAAAAAAAAAAAAAGAAGAGAGCAGCATTGTTTCAGTCATTTTCTTTGTAACCTCAAATCATAAGTCATGTGGATTTGTTTGTTTGTATCTTTTTAGTTGTAACAGTTCATTTGTGACAATTTTAGCACCCTTTTTGATTCATTCGTCTTAAGGGATTATTTGGTTGACGGATCTGAAATTTCTTATGTCTTTCTTCAAGAATTGAGAGAAAAGAGTGGTAAAAGGCTTGAGTTGTGAGCACAAAAGAGGGAAAAAGCCATATTTTTGAGTGATACCCGAGCGTGAGTGACTCTAAAAGAGGGCAAACACGTGAGGGAGTGTTGTGAGGTAATTTTACTAACGATTTTTCTTGCAGGTTTAAAACATGACGGAAGAACGAAATGAACAGCCTCTAACGGACGTTAACTTTGTCCTCCGTGCAATACAACAACAATTTGATAGGTTGAACGTACAATTTGGTGAGATCCGGGATCGATTCGATCAAAATGATGAACGGGTGACTGAATTACAACAAAATGCTCTCCCGGCTAGGAGACCAAACCGACGACCAGCCGTTTTGGGTATCAATCCTCGTGATGGATTTGATGATGAGGAAGATGACTTGGATGAGGCTGCATCAAATGCCTCTTCAAGGAGAGATCATAGACGTCCAAGATACCAATAACCACGAAGAGGAAGAGGGGTAATTGACAATAACCTCGGATCTATAAAGCTTTCTATTCCTTCCTTCAAAGGACAAAATGACCCGGAAGCTTACATTGAATGGGAACGAAAGGTGGAGTTAATTTATGACTGCCACAACTATTCAGAAGGGAAAAAGGTAAAACTTGCAGCCGTATCCTTTACGGACTATGCTATTGTATGGTGGGATCAAGTGGTGATAAGTAGACGAAGAAGTGGTGAATACCCTATTGAAACGTGGGATGAGATGAAGGTGGTTATGAGGAAGAGGTTTGTACCTCCTCACTACTATCGGGACCTATACCTTAAGTTGCAAAGTTTGAGGCAAGGGTTCAAAACGGTAGAGGAATACTACAAAGAAATGGAGATGGCAATGATTCGAGCAAATATTGAGGAGGATCGTGAGGCAACCATGGCTCGGTTCATATGTGGTCTCAACCGAGAGATCGCTAATGTAGTGGAACTTCATCACTATGTTGAACTTGAGGAAGTGGTCTATATGGCTATTAAGGTGGAGAGGCAATTTAAGAAAGGACGGACTGTGGTTAAGAGTGATGATTCAAATACCTCTAAACCAAAGTGGAATTCTTCTCTAAAAACAGTCGAAAAGCCTTCAAAACCAAAGGAGGATCCACCTACAACAAAGGGGTCGTTTGAGAAAGGTAACACCTCTACACATCGCAATCGTGATATTAAATGCTTTAAATGTCAGGGAGCAGGTCATATAATGTCTCAATGTCTAAACAAAATAGCCATAATCTTGTTAGACAATGGAGAACTTGAAACCGAAAGTGAGGGTGATAATGGAGGCCTTGAAACATCGGATGAGGCAAGTGATGTTGAGCATGCGGTTGTGGGGCAAAGTTTGGTGGTTCTAAGAGCTTTGCACATTCAAGCTCTTGAGGACAAAGATGAACAACAAAGGGAAAACATCTTTTACACACGGTGTCATGTTAAGGAGCGAGTGTGTGGGCTGATCATTGACAGCGGGAGTTACGTGAACGTGGCTAGTAAATTGATGGTGGAAAGGCTCGGCCTTAAAACCTTGAAGCACCCGAGACCTTATAAGCTCCAATGGCTAAATGAACATGGTGAAATGAAGGTAACAAAACAAGTTCTTATCTCCTTTTCAATTGGCAAATACATGGATGAGGTTATTTGTGATGTCGTACCAATCCAAGCTGGCCATATATTGCTTGGAAGACCATGGCAATTTGATAGACGAACAGTGCATGATGGCTACAAGAATCGATATAGTTTTACCAAGGATGGGCGAAACATCACCTTGGCACCTTTACCACCAAGCCAAGTGTATGAAGAACAATGCCAAATTAAGAAATCCATTTCAGCTTCTTCAAAACAAAGTGATTGTAATAGTGAGAAAGAATGTGAAAAAGAAAAAGAAAAAGAAAAAGAAAAAGAGCATGAAAAAGAAAAAGAAAAAGAGTGTAATAGAAAAGAAGAGGGAGAAAAGAAACTAGTTGAAAAGAAAGAAAGAAAAAAAGTGAGTTTCTTTATAAAAGAAAAAGAGATTGAGGGGGTGATAAAAAAAGAAAAGCTTGTGATGATGATGATGTATAAAAATATATTTCTTTCATCCAATGAAACCCCTCCCTTGCCTAGTGTTGTTTCTTCTCTCTTGCAGGAGTTTGAGGATGTATTCCCGGAGGAAATACCACCCGGTTTACCTCCTATACGAGGAATAGAACACCAAATCGACCTCATCCCCGGGGCTTCCATCCCAAACCGACCAGCTTATCGAAGCACCCCTCAAGAGACGAAAGAGCTATAAAAACAAGTTGAAGAGTTACTTCCAAAGGGATATGTGCGTGAGAGCATGAGTCCATGTACTGTTCCGGTTCTTTTGGTGCCTAAAAATGATGGTACTTGGCGAATGTGCGTGGATTGTAGGGCTGTCAACAAGATCACGGTAAAGTATCGTTATCCCATACCTCGCCTTGATGATATGATTGATGAATTGCATGGTTCTACAATCTTCACTAAAATTGATTTGAAAAGTGGCTATCACCAAATAAGAATACAAGAAGGTGATGAATGGAAAACAACTTTTAAAACTAAGCTTGGATTGTATGAGTGGTTAGTATTGCCTTTTGGCTTAACTAACGCACCTAGTACCTTCATGAGATTGATGAATCATGTATTGCGTGCTTATATTGGTAAATTCGTAGTGGTTTGCTTTGATGATATACTGGTCTTTAGCCGTAATTTGCATGAACATATTGAGCAATTGAGGTTAGTACTTGAGGTACTAAGGCATGAAAAGTTATATAATCTTAAGAAGTGTAGCTTTTGCATGGATAGAGTCGTGTTCCTTGGATTTGTTGTGAGTGCAGGTGGTATAGAGGTAGATGAAGAAAAGGTTAAGGCAATCAAAGAGTGGCCTACACCCAAGACCATCACGGAAGTAAGGAGTTTTCATGGTTTGGCCGGGTTCTATAGGAGATTCGTGCCCAATTTCAGCACCATAGCTGCCCCCTTAACGGAAATCATCATGAAAAGTGTGGGATTTAAGTGGGGAGAAGCTCAAGAAATGGCATTCCAAACATTGAAAACAAAGCTAAGTTCAGTTCCTCTTTTACTTTTACCGGATTTTTCTAAAGCCTTTGAAATCGAATGTGATGCTTCGGGTGTTGGTATAGGTGATGTGCTCATGTAAGAGAAGAAACCAATTGCATACTTTAGTGAGAAACTCAATTGGGCTGCATTGAACTACTCTACTTATGACAAGGAGCTCTATGCCTTAATTAGGGCCTTAGAGACGTGGCAGCATTACTTGTGGTCGAAAGAGTTCATCATTCATACGTATCATGAGTCATTAAAACATTTGAAGGGGCAAGGAAGTTTGAACCGAAGGCATGCTCGCTGGGTTGAATTTATAGAGATGTTTCCTTATATGATTCGATACAAGCAAGGTAAGGAAAATGTTGTTGCTGATGCCTTATCACGAAGGTACATTCTTCTCTCTACCTTAAGTGCTAAATTCATGGGATTTGATCATATTAAGGAACTATACTTGAGTGATTCTGATTTTGCTGAAATATTTGCATCTTGTGAACAAAAGCCTTGTGATAAATTTTATGTTCAAGATGGTTATTTGTTTAGAGAAAACAAGCTATGCATTCCAAATTGTTCTTTACGTCAGTTGCTGATCCGTGAGTCTCATGGGGGAGGATTAATGGGACATTTTGGTGTTTTAAAAACTTTGAGCATACTTAAGGAACATTTCTTTTGGCCTCATATGAAAAGGGATGTTGAACGGACTTGTCATAGATGCGTAACTTGTAGAAAGGCTAAATCACGAGTTAAACCTCACGGCCTTTACACACCCTTGCCTGTTCCAACGCATCCGTGGACTGATATTTCTATGGATTTTGTGCTAGGAATGCCAAGAACATAAAATGGAAAGGATTCAATTTTTGTTGTTGTTGATCGATTTTCTAAAATGGCACATTTCATTCCTTGTAATAAAACTGATGATGCAACACATGTGGCTGGATTGTTCTTTCGGGAAGTAGTAAGACTTCATGGAATCCCAAAATCAATTGTAAGTGATCGAGATGTGAAGTTTTTAAGTCACTTTTGGCGAGTATTGTGGGGAAAATTGGGAAACAAAACTGTTATTTTCCACCACTTGTCATCCTCAAACGGATGGACAAACGGAAGTAGTGAATCGAACCTTGGGAACTCTTTTAAGAGTTGTGTTTAAAACATATTCAATGAATTAGGTTGAGTGCATTCCATTTGTTGAATTTGCATATAACCGTTAAATACATTCTTCTACTTCTTTCTCACCATTGGAGCTTGTTTATGGTTTTAATCCCTTAACTCCTTTAGATTTGCTTCTTTTACCTATGAATGAACTTGTAAGCTTAGATGGCAAGGAGAAAGCTGAACTTGTGAAGAAAATGCATGAGGATGCTCGGCTTCACATTCTCAAAAGAAAAAACCAAGCTATGATTCAAGCAAACAAGGGACGAAAGAAAGTTGTTTTCAAGGAAGGAGACTTGGTTTGGGTTCACTTTAGGAAAGAGAGATTCAATCATCAGCGAAAGTCCAAACTTGACCCACGGGGGGACGGACCATTCAAAGTGTTGAAAAGGATCAATGATAATGCTTACAAAATTGATCTCCCGGATACGTATAGTGTAAGTTCTACCTTTAATGTTGCTGGTTTATCTCCCTTTCATGCAGATTCAGATTCGGGGACGAATCCTTTTCAAGAAGGGGGGAATGATGTGAATCATGATGAACCGCGGCCATATCTTGTCCGAAATGAAGAGCTGGACCGATCCACAGCTCAAGAATATAGCATACATAAGGAACAAAGTTATGGTGGTCCAATTACAAGAGCTCGGGCCAAAATTATCCAAGAGGAAGTTGGAAATCTCTTAAACCAATTTGCTCAAACTGGACTCCAACCTTCAAGATGGGCTGCTGAACCAAATTCAGAATACTTCAATGTTTTTATGTCCAATTCCTAAAGTCCAAAGAGTGGAAATGATGTAATTCGGCCCTAAGCCTATTATAGTATTATTTGGGCCTTTATTTTATCATTATTTATGTAGCACTCGAGCGCAAGGTACCACATCCCCCGCACCGAGACCCGACCAGAATATGAAATGGACGATCCATACTCGAGCTAAGTCACGGCGAACGAGGACAAACACACATGCTATGCTAGGCGGGCTAACCCTTAAACCATAAAACCAAAATAAAAATAAGTGCAGAAGCAATAACTGGCCATAATATAAACAATGAGTAATCAAACTCCAAAACAATCCATGTACATTATCAAATGCCGTCACGGCTCAACAAACAAGTACGCTCCATTATCGTTCATATACAATGATCCAACGTGCAATATGAAAGTGTAAGACCGAGAAAATACAAGAGCTAAAACGAATGTAAAACCTATGACTCGAATTCCCACCTAGCTCCTTGACACCTGCACAACACAACTGAAAACCAAACGGGTTCAGTCCAAAAGGGACTGGTGGGTATAAAAATAGGGCATAAATATAATATACGACAGTAATTAAACATTCACATGCAAGCTATAATCCCAAGTGAGGTTTTGAAGAATTTCCCAAGTGGGCAAATAGAAATAATCAAAAGGGATTATAACAATTCATTAACATTAGGTCATTATTGGCCCGGCGAGTGGGCGTGCATTATCTCCAACCAACACCTCGTGTAATTCATTAACATTCATTCTTTCTTTCTTTTCAAGCATTTCATTCTTTCGTGCGCATTCAATAACATTCCACCTTCTTCCTCCGGATTGGTGGCGGGTTTGCAAGGCCTATCCACCCATTCATTGACCAAAAGGGGAATATGACTCCCCAGATGACACTCAGCGTCCATTCCTCGCTAACTCCTAACGAGGTCCGGTTACGCCGTTCATTAGTGGGACTAGTGTGAGGGTTTCCCGTCAGCCCATGCCTCCTCGGTTCCCCACTCACACCAAGCCCCTGGGCCCCATTCATTGTGAACATTCATTCAGTCTCTCCAAAACATTAGGTAGGACTCATGAAAGAAGGGTTATACGTTGAAAACATTTACTCTTGAAAACGACTCTATATACATATATATACTTTTGGCCGAAATCTTTGCACATTGGGAGTATATAGGGCCATTTAACTAGATAGTAGAGAAACCCACCTTAAACCAACAAAAGAGAGCACAAGAGCCTCACTGACCGGCCTCGTCTCCAACGGGATCAAAATCTGTGCAAGAGAGGTGAAGTGTGACTCAATATGACCAAATAAGACGCTCGACAATGAAATGATTATGCTATGAATGCATAAAAGATCATATTATATCATGGAAATGTTCATGTGCACTATTAAGGAATTTAAATCACATAATCAAGTCATTCAATCATTCATTCACTTTCATTCAATTCATAAATTCACGTTTCCAATCTATTCAATTCAAGAAATTCAAATAGGAGCCTAGCACGTATTCAATCTTTCACAAAACGCTACCACATACATCATATTACATAATATAACATATTTCCAGAGTTTGAAAACAAGAAGAATTCATATGATAAGGGAAATGGTTATGGAAATCACAAACGACACAAAAACGCACATAAACGGCATTCAATAAAAGTATGCCTAAATCTCATCCAAATGTTATGAAATCAAACCACCATACTCTCAACACATAGTAAAACAAGTTCATAGTTCATCACGATTGAAGATAAAGGCGTTAAGGAGGTGAAACAATCAAAAACCGAAAAGGAAAAGACAAGAGTTGCGCAGGGGGAGTGACACGGGGGTGTCTCACATTACAAGGCAAATGAGACACGGGGGTGTCGCAGTACAGACATGCTAAAAGGGCATGACACGGGGGTGTCACACAATACAAGGCAAATGAGACACGGGGGTGTCTCGGTACAGACCCAAAAATGCAAACAAAGCTTACAGGCAAAACAACCCTATACAAAATCAGTTCCCAAAACATACCAAATCAACTCCAAATTTTATGAAACTTGATATAAAACATATTTAGCATGTTAGGAGAATTTTTCATTTCGAGTTAAAAGTCCAAATCACACGTTAAGAGCACCAAAACCATGCAGCAAGTCTGGGGCGTCAAAACCGCACATATGAGTCCGATTGGTTCAATCATGCCATGATCAAGTACTTAGGGGCTGAATTTGGATCTAAAACCTTGGGTAATGCATGCTAACATACTAAAAAACTAATATACATCATATATATGCAAAATGGCACGAATTGAAGCACATTAGAATGACCAACGAACCACAAAAATGCAACAGCAGCAGGTCTGTCATAAGCCATGCACAGAACAGGTAATGTGCTACGGTTTTGGGGCTCAAAATGGATCCAAAAGCTTGCAACATGAATGCTAACATATAAAAAAAAAATGAGTGTACATCATCTCCATGCAATTTCACACGAAAAGAAGGCCATTAGATCAAGCAACAAGACATGATTCCACACAGCAGTCCCAAAACAGGGGAGGCAGTTTTGATCATCGAGTTTGGAGCTCTATATCTCATAATTTCATCAAAGGGTCTAAAGAGAAAATCATCCTAACATCATATACTATCAGTTAGGAAACAAATAGGCCAAGAAACAAGCTCATATAATCATGTATAAGCAAGAAAATCAGCTACACAAGTAAATAGGTCATTAGAGCAAAAACCTTGATAGCCATACACAGAACGGCAGAATCGCCCCGCTACAGTGTCACGCGCCGCCACCGCCAGCTTTGGTCGGCACGTACGGCCCAACCACCGCCCTGATGGCCACGCCGCCAACGTCAAAAGATGCGTCGGAGAACATTCTTGTCGGACCTGGGGCGCGTGTCGCCGAAAGATGGCTGGAAGCCGCCGCGAGTGGCCGACGAAGTGGCGGCTCCGTCACCCTCCACCTGCTCGACTGAAATCAGGCGATATCTCCGCCATTGGTTGTCGGTTGGTCGAAATCTTGGTACGGTTGTGACCGCATCATCGAGCTCTCCGAAATGGACTATTGGTTCGTCGAATTCCGTCGAGAAACGAGCAAGTTCAAGGTAGTGCATGAAAACACACCGTAAGCGTGTGTAAGGATCGTGTATCGCGGGAGAGGGAGGAGAGAGAGTTGTTGAAGTTCTGACACGTTAAACGAGGACCCGGGTGTTTTATCCCGGGTCCTCTAACGAACGGGAGGAAAGGCTAACGACGCCAAAAAAGGGCAAACTTAGAGTCTATGGACTCGTTTCGATGCTCCGAACGCGTTGAAGGGGTCAAAATGGTCAAAATCTCGATCAAATGAGTAGTGACCGAAAAACCCCTAAAAAGAGAAAATTACAAACAGGCCCCTAAACTCTGAAAGAGTTCAAAATAGGGCCAAGTAAAGCACAAAATCACATAAATAAACACATAAAAAAGGTTAAAACGTGGCGTACCTTATAAGTCGGAAGCGCGGGATGTTACAAACTTCCCTCCTTCAAAAGGACCTGTCCTCAGGTCCGGAAGCAGGATCTGGAACGACTCTGAAACGAATTCTACTCCAAGCTTCCGCTGCGCAACTCTGATCTAGGCGAACTGCAAACTCCTCAGGATACTTCTCCCTTAGTTGGCACCAACTCCCTTCATAGTGTCTCGTTGTCACTGAGGTCCCACTGAGCACTTGACCGTTGGTCACTTCAAACTCATTCTATTACCACTAGGCCACTGCACCCAAAGCTCGATAATGTCGCATCCTCGTTGCTTGCAGACTGTCGTCAGGCCACGCGCTGCAACAAACAAGAGAGAATCCCATCTCTCAACACGCAAGTGAGAGAACCCCGTCCCTCAGCATACACAAAAGAGAGAAACCCCGTCTCTCAAGCGCATAATTGAGAGAGCCCCGTCTCTCAAACAAAGAATCGAGAGAACCCCGTCTCTCAACCTAAGTCTGACAGATTCACATCTCCCAGACATTCTAATTTGAGAAAATCCGATATTTCTCAAACCCTAAATCCAAGAGAATCCAGCATCCCTCGAATACCTAAGTACAAAAGAATCTAACATCTCTCGTGCACAAAACTTAGAAAGAATGCAGCATCTTTCTGTCACGCAATAAAGAGAGAATCCAACATCTCTCTAACACACAAATAGGGAGAATTAACATTCCCCTTAGCACATTAACAGAGAGAATCAAATCTCCCTTTCACTCAAGCACATAAGCAGAATCAGAAAATCACAACAATCAACACATAGCACACTTGACAAATATATCACAAAATAACAGCAAGTAATCAAACTAAAGGATGCATGTATGCTCGTGCCATGGATGCTCAGTGTACCGTTCACCGTGGCAAGGAAGTTAGAATTGCCAATTTCTTTAACTTGAGAGATAATCAGATCCTTGATCGGCTGGGGTTACAATTTCTTGTTCAAGTTTGCATCCTTGGCATCTCCTTGTAATCCTTAGTCATCCTTTGGTAGAAAGTGAGAAGTCCCATAATAGTCGACTATGATTTTTTTTTTCTTGTCAACACCCTACAACTCACAATTAAAATAGATGTCTATGCATGTAGGTTAGTGCGTGAATATGCCAAATAAGGAAAACAAATACGAGAACCTAGTTAATATATATGCAATACAAAATTTATAAAATTTAAAGCATAACAAAAAAAATTATGCAAAATCATAGTCATAGTGTGCACACAGTTACATAAGCTCAAACAAATTCATGCAGAGAAGTCAAAATTTCATGCCAAGCAAATACAAAGCGCACATATTCCTATGCCGCACGACCTAAACTGACACAACACGACTCCGGAGCACCGGTTTTGAAACTGGTAGCTCTGATACCACTTAAGATGTAGCACCCCAAGCAGTGGGATACCACACCCCCGCACTATGACCCGACACGTGTACGAAATGGAAAGTCCGGACACGCACCAAGTCACAGCGAACGGGTAACAAACGAAAAATCCAACCTTTGCTAGGCGGTACCTAACCCTATACAAATGAAAGAATGCAAAACATGACAACGAAAGCAATACGAAATGCCAACTTTTCAAAAACTTTTCATACAATAAGAATGATAGCATCAATCATACATCAAAACCAACTATACGGGTTCAACTAAATCAAGAACCTGTCCTAACCTGTCCCGGATAACATATATCATGTAGCACCCGGGACGATAGGCGCCACATCCCCCGCACTATGAGTCTAGTCCACACATGAAATGGATAGTCCAAGCATGAACCGGACTCATAGCGAACGGGAGACAAAATAAAAACAACCTTGCTAGGCGGAATCTAACCCCATACCAAATAACTCAAGAAAAACCAAATGTACAATGCGGAAGCAATAACACATAATTCATACTTTTCAACAATTACTACAAGTCCAACAATTCCAATACATAATTTAAATCCATCATGCATCCTAACAACGGGTTCAGCTAAACATGCAACCTATCCCGAATCAATAATCAACAATGAATCATAGTTAGCACACAGGCCCAATTACGTTAGGAGATACAATTATAGCATATCAATATGAAATATGACTCGAGTGTACAAGTGTGACTCGATCAAGAATGCAATGACTCGACTCCCGCCTAGCCAAAACCTGCAAGAACTGAGAAGTGGGAAAGAGGGGTCAGTCTCTAGAAGACTGAGTGAGCAGGAGCTATACATATATATAAAAACATGCACATGCAGGTCATAAATCCCAAGAAAAGTTTTATTTATTAGTTCCCACGAGGGCAATAAAAGGACTAAGCAATGCTCGGGTTTTACGACTAATTCATATTAAATTCATTAAGTTCATAATTCATACATAAACATAATGGCTTGGCGAGTGAGCATGCATAATCTCCAACCAAACTCCGACCGTGTACCACAAATATCATTAATACATTGAATACGTGATCATGCAATATATATAATACACACAAGTCATACAACATAACATAAGACATAGTCGTTTGGGCAATCCGTGTCTCGGCCTTCCCGCACGGTGCATAACAATCATAACATAATCATAATCATAAAATAAGTTCCAACCTTCTTCCTCCGGGTGATGGCCGGGTGATCGGCCCGAACCATCCATGCATGGACCAAAAGGGTTTCATGACTCCCCTAGTGGCACTCAGCGTCCATTCCTCGCTAACTCCTAACGAGGTCCGGTTACGCCGTTAATATAATTGGAACTAGTGAAAGGGATCACCGTCGGCCCATGCCTCCCTGGATAGCCTCTAACACCAAGTCCCTGGGCCCCATTGTGAATTCATTCATACATTTCTCGCCAAAACATTTGCTTCATACTTAGGATACATACTATAAGAAGAACATACCTTACCGTGCAACTCGGCATATGCTATACACGTACCTCTCTGTGTCATCCTAATCCGTAGCTAGCATGAAGACACACGGTTTGGAGCATAGCCTCGTTCCAAAACCATTTTAAGCTTATATACACCCGTACGTATAATTTCAGAAGAATTTACTCAATGACTCCACTTTGTAAAGATAACATATATATACATAAGATTTTAGGCCAAAACTTGTTACATAAGGGTTATAGGGTTTTATACATAACTAGAACAAAAACACCCTCACCTGGAAGATGACGATACAAGGATACAAGCTAGGCCGTGAGCCTATCGATCACGATATCTCCACCCTGGAGATGAACTGTACAAGAGAAAGACATAATGTGTACTCGCGAGAAACGACTCAATATGAAACCAATTAGGACGCACGGCATTAACATGAGGTGTTCGTGAAATGCTATGTCATGTTTCAATATACAATAGATCATAAGATGTCATGAGTTGATGTGATTCATGTTCATACACACCAATAAAACCATTTAGACACATACATGTTTTAATCATTCAATTCATAATATATTACAATACATGTTAACAATGCATATGGATCAATTAGGTATGTATATAATGTATATAAGTCACATAAGGGGTCAAGGAAGTGCAAGGAAGGCGACAGAACGAGTTTTGGCAAAGTTTAGCAAATGTTAGGAAAAGTTGACAATTTTCGGAAATGCGCAAGCTGTAGAAAAATGGGTATATCTTGAGTTTGACAAATTGGAATTAAGTTTTTCTTGTTGGAGGTGAAACTAGACACATAGATGTTTTCAAGGATATATGGCACGAATCATGGTTCAAAGCGAGGTGAAAATGGCGTAGGTTTCAAGTTTGGGACAATGCCGAAGTTCGGCGAAGTGGCGGCACAATTTTCAAACAATCATAACTCACAATTGAGGAACGATATCGAGTTGATTCCAATTGGAGGATGTTCTAGACTTCAAGAGGTTTCCGTGGTTCAAATATCAGGTCAATCCGAGTTCGTATGAGGGTAAACTGGACAAAACAATCTCAGTCAGAAAACAGGGGAGGATCCAAAGTTTCTGGCTCAAATCCACCCTCGCGGATTCAGAACAGGGGCAAAAAATACGCAGAAAACAGGGCACAAACGCGGGAGAAGACCAAAAATCACCAAAACACCTCAAAACTCAACCCAAATCACTTAAAACATTTAGTATACCAAGTAGGAACATCAAATGCAAGTTTAGGGCAAATTAAAACACCTAAATTCATAAACCCACAAACATATTCACACATATACGTACATACAATATATATACACATTCTAGCTTCAAGAATTCAAATAATCAACCATGAAACTCATGGGTTCAAGTGTTAGAGCATCAAACACATACAAATTCATGCTTCAAGCTCAAAGAAATTCGAACCCTATCTTATATGACATATATACACAAAATTCACATTATACCTTGGAAGAGTTGGAGGAGAATATGAAGGAAGAGGATGGAGCTTGAATTCTTGTTTGGAAGTGGAAGAAATCTCCTTGCCTCCTTGCTTGCTTGATGGATCGAATGAGAGAAGGAAGAGAAGGGTTTGGGTGTCTTGTGGTTATAAGAGAAAAATGAAGAAGAAGAATGAGAAAGGAATGGGGGGTTGGATCGTGTAATAAGGGAGAAGAAATGAGGGAATGTGCACTTTGGTCCTCCAAGAATTTAAGTGCTTCAATTAGGTTGCCGGGGTTTAGTTGGGGAACGATTGAGGTCCGAAACAAGGTTCGATTGAGTCCAAGGATTTCATATAATTCAAATAAGTGCAGAAGGAAAAGAAAACATTTAATTAACAAGTAAACATGTGATAAACGAATTTAAATAGCATAGTCAAAGGTCATATAAATCATATAGTTCACTTACAATTTAAAAAACATATAAGTCACGTAACTCTCGGTCTAAACCCACTCGTGACGTCATACCTGTACGGTCTAAAAGTTGGGGCGTTACAACCTCTCCCCCTTAAGAAGGACCTGTCCTCAGGTCCACTGCCTCGGGTTAAACTTCTAAGCAACTTTCCCGTGTTCATCCCATGCGGGTTAGCAACTCCCCGTCAGGAATTAGTTTGAAAAAGGTCTTCAAACAACAAGGGGTCTTCAATTGCCGTTAAGTCACGACCCTTAACTCACCGAAACCTAAGCACTCGAAAGTCTAAGCATGTAGCAAGTAATGAAAGAACCCCGTCTTTCGAACAAGAAGGAGAGAACCCCGTCTCTCACAAGAAACAACGAGAGAACCCCGTCTGTCAAACAACAACGAGAGAACCCCATCTCTCAACAACAACATAACAACCCAAGAAAAAGGTAAATAAGCAAGCACGAATTTACCACAAAAAGGTCAGGTAAGAAACATTAAGTAAATCAAGTATCGTTCATACAAGAGCAGTTAATACAACAAACAATCAAAGCATATATAGTATCACGAAATTATTCAAATTAAATTTGCATGTATGCATATGTCATGAATGTTCGATGTACCGTTCACCGAAGCACTAGAACTGATGATAATGATCTCGTTGCTTGTGTGAAATCTTTCTCCTATGATTAAATTGTTCCTTGGCTTCTTCTTATACCCTTGACATATGCCCAATCCTTAATTAATTCCATCTTCTGAATGACTCAATTCTTAATCACTTCTCTCAAGTTTGGAGGGTGCCCTCGACCATAATCCAATCAACCCGTTCCTAATGAATTATATTTGACGAACTCAGAAGCTCGAGTTAACCCACCATTAGTTCGAATTATGGTTTCCAATCCTAGAGGTGTCACCGACTCATCATGAAAAATGATTGACGAACCGGTAATTTCCTTCATGCATGTTGTACCTTACTTCTTCAAATATTTCAGCTTTAAGACTTGATCGGATTAACTCTCGGGATCACCTCTATGGAATAGACCAATTTGATCCGACATTCCTTACTCTATTTTCTCTTCGTTCTTCATTGTCTCAATATCTTCGACATCCAATGCCCATTGTTCCAAATTCAACCCTTTTAAGTCTTGGAAGATTGAGTTCTTACATCTCTTATTGTTAGGGGTCGGCGTAAGCGACCATCTTTCATATTTTCCCTTCCATTAGATAAATCCCTAAATATCCTCGAGCTTGCATCTTTATTACTGGAGATATCAATCCCTTCCAATATACTCCAAAGCTCTATTTTCTCAACCTTAATTTTCATCAATTTCTAAGGTTTTTCGAACTTACTCTGTATTGCTTTCGTAAAGCCCTATTGTTTGCTAAACCTTGCACCTTCGTTGTTCCTACTTGAAGTAACTTCCTTGACATGACCTAGAATTTAAATTTATTCCCAGGCCGTGCTCTCCCCCTTAAGAATTTGATCCACCTTTGTTTATTATCTTGAGTCAGCACTTCTTTATCCGAACTCTTCGACTTCTTCAAGAATCATCTCACTTAGAATGAAGGGTCTTGACTATGTGATATTTTCGGTGTTCTTGTCCCCGTTCACTTGATTTGATTAGTTAGGATAGCAATCACTTTCCTTTCACCCCCAACTTCGATTCAATTCCCAAACTTTTCAAAGTCTTCCATTATATCCTTGTCTACTTTGCATCCCAAGTCTCATCTCTCGACCCAAACTCAACTTGTTTATTATAGCACGCGGAGCATGAGATGAAGAAGACTTTCTATCAAGCAAACATCAAGCTATGCATGCCGGGTATGAATGCCCGATGTGTAGCACCCCTTGACACGTGGAGGTACCACACTCCCGCACTATAGGTCAATCCACCTACGAAACGGCCACTCCGTACATGAATCAACCTATAGCGAACGGGTGACTATGCAATAGACGACAGGCTAGGCGGGAAACTTATACATGCGACAAAATAAAGCGGAAGCATAAATCAATCACTAGCAAATATTTTCATTTATCAGGGCATCACATTTCCATTTACTGAATAAAATATATTCTAACTTATATATCAATACATTATCATCTCCTTGAAATAAATAACATATAATGTAAACATGATCTCTCAGACAATAAATAAACAATCAAGTAATGCACCGTGTTTGACTCAACTCTAACAACTGGACTCAACTTACTTCCCGCCTAGCACGCACCTGCAATAACCTGAAAGGTGGAGGCGTCAGTCTGTGAAGACCGAGTGAGGGGTTTACATATATATTAGCGCAGATATCATGCAAGTTATATTCTCGGGTAAAGATTTATAAAAGATAAGTATACAGTTTAATAATAACATGGCTTCGCCCAAGAATACAACTATCAATATTAATCATTTTCATGCAATCAATAAACATGCTAGCTTACTTGTTAATCATTAGGTGATCACTCAAGTCCGTTATCATGCAATCATGCAGGTGTATTCAATTAGCACATTCATGGAATAGGAATCATGCAATCGGTACATGGCGTGCTTGTAACATGATAGGGTTTGTTCCTCCTGTGATTGGACGGACAATCATTGGCACGAAAACCAATCCAGCGCCCCACTAAGAAGGACCTGGCCAGGGGAAACTTAGGTACACGATAGGGTTTTGTTCTTCTTGTGGTTGGACGGACAACCACTGGCAAGACCAATCCAGCGCCCTCACTGAGGAGAACCTGGCCAAGAGAACATACGTACACGGTAGGGTATTGTTCATCTTGTGATTGGACGGACAATCATTGGCACGAAAACCAATCCAGCGCCCCCACTAAGATGGACCTGGCCAAGAGAACACACTTGCTTGCATTCATGAACATGGCATGCTTTGATGCGTGAACACTAACATGCTTTACTCGCTTGATTAATGAACAATAATATAACTTGGAACGATAAATGATTTCATTTAGGGAAATATGCAATATTTATGATCAAGTCCTTTGAGTTCTATAAGTAATGCAATTAAGTATCTAAGGTTTGGAAACGATCATTTAAGTCCTCAAAGGTTTTCATGTAATTTGGTCCTCTAATTTATGTAAATGAACAATTAAGGACAATCATACAATTAATACAAATTGGGCAATTAATTCACGTAACGATTGAATTCCATTCTTACAAGAATTCTCAATTTGAAATGAATATCATATAATTTCACGTAATCATGTTGAAAACAATTTATAAGAATTAATATAACACGTTTAATTCAATTAAACGAAATTAATAAAATAAAATCCTAACGCTCGAAACCCACACGTGTCGAGCGTACCTGAAATTGGGGCGTTACACGATGCATGTAGCACATTTTCAACAATTAAAGTATGCATCACACTTAAATAATTATGTCAATTAAACAAAATATAAGGAAATAAAATAATTTAACATAGCGAATGATGCACGTGCCATGAATGCAAGTACCTTTCACCGTAGAAATAAGCTTTAGTTCGACACCTTGTCCTTTGCTCTTGAATTAGTTGATCTTGGTTTGTTTAACCATGGTCTTTTGGATTTCCTTAGCCCTCTTGTATAAGGTAGTGTGTTCCCAAGGTCCGAGTTGTAGTTTGAACCAAATTTCTATATCCACGGAACCGGTCCCTTGATTTTTTCCCCCATTTCTGATCCCAATTTGGTTAAAACCATTTCCATGTCCCAAATTTCATGATTTTTGAACCCAAATTCTTCTTGATCAAAGTCCCCTTGACTTGTCTCTTGTGAATTTAAATTGGTGGAATGGCTCATCCCCCAATTGTTTACACTTGAGCACATAATTTCCTTCCAAAAGCTCTTTGCCCTTTCTTTATCGTTTCCCTTTGTTGTTCCATATCTAACTCTCCCAAATCCGAATTTGTTGTTTAGTTGCAATTCTTCTATACTCGAACATCTCGATACTTCAATTTTTTACAAAATCGATCCCAAGCTTCTTTTATTCCCCTTGTATCTCTTGTGAGACTTTATTATCCAAAGTTATTATTTTAAATCCCATCTCCTTCATACCCGTGTTTCTCGATCCTCTAATTTCTCCCCAAATCCAAATCCTAAATTATCCAAATCTTCCCCGTAGTTGTTACCTTGAGAAGAGCCTTCTTATTCCATTCATGGTGAGTTTATAAGGTGAATAAACCATCTTTTACGATTAGATAATCCTATTTCAGTCGCTCCACTCCAAATACCGAACTTGAATGCAACTCAAGTGTCTTGACTTCCCATAGTTTTATGTTGCGTTTCTAGTTGGCCGATTCCTCTACTTGTTGTCTTCATGAATCCAAAATTGATCGGTCTTTTTAACTCTTTCAAATCAATCCAAACTTTTATTTCAAAATTCAAAGTATCCTGACTCATCTCTTTATTCTTGATCTCTTATTTCGATATTAAGGGACTTTACCCCGAGCTTAACTTCCAATCTTAATTTCGACCCTAACCATCTTGATTTAACCCTTCAATTCCAATAGTGTGATTCCCTATATCTTGCTATACATTAGAGCCTTGAATTTTGATGTCTTCAAGGTTTCCTTCACTTCTCCTTCGAATTAAACGAGCCTCTTGAACCCGGTTGATCAACTCCGCTTGTGGCGTAGGCATGTGTTTTTATCTTATGGGTTATAGATTTCACACACTCACACCATTCCTTTATCCATGCCAATCTTCACGCATAATTTAATCCTCATCTCAAACTTGAACTCCCAACATATTCTTGCCATAATATCCGCCAACTACCTGAGTTCCTCTAAATCCCCGGAATCTTCTTCAAGCCACCGATATCTCAAAAGAATTACTTGTAGCATGCGGTTGTTGTAGAGAAAATTTGGCCGTGGTTTGATGTTGTGTAGTCACCTACAATTCATAACTCAATTTCAATATAAATGCATGCGGGTTAGTGAATGCAGATGTCACATATTTAACACCAAAACACGTATGGATGTAAAATGCAACACAGAATTCAACAAAATTTAAATTTCATCATACAATTCATCAAACTTTCAAATAATACATGCTCATGATCAATGCGGTGCGCACGTTAACACGTTGTTTCTAAGCCGTTCGACCTACACTTGACATGACACGACGCAAAGAACCCCGGTTTTGCAACCGGGCTCTGATACCACTTAAAGATGTAGCACCCGGGACGATAGGCGCCACATCCCCCGCACTATGAGTCTAGTCCACACATGAAATGGATATTCCAAGCATGAACCGGACTCATAGCGAACGGGAGACAAAATAAAAACAACCTTGCTAGGCGGAATCTAACCCCATACCAAATAACTCAAGAAAAACCAAATGTGCAATGCGGAAGCAATAACATATAATTCATACTTTTCAACAATTACTACAAGTCCAACAATTCCAATACATAATTTAAATCCATCATGCATCCTAACAACGGGTTCAGCTAAACATGCAACCTATCCCGAATCAATAATCAACAATGAATCATAGTTGGCACAAAGGCCCAATTACGTCAGGAGATACAATTATAACATATCAATATGAAATATGACTCGAGTGTACAAGTGTGACTCGATCAAGAATGCAATGACTCGACTCCCGCCTAGCCAAAACCTGCAAGAACTGAGAAGTGGGAAAGAGGGGTCAGTCTCTAGAAGACTGAGTGAGCAAGAGCTATACATATATATAAAAACATGCACATGCAGGTCATAAATCCCAAGCAAACTTTTATTTATTATTTCCCACGAGGGCAATAAAAGGACTAAGCAATGCTCGGGTTTTACGACTAATTCATATTAAATTCATTAAGTTCATAATTCATACATAAACATAATGGCTTGGCGAGTGAGCATGCATAATCTCCAACCAAACTCCGACCGTGTACCACAAATATCATTAATACATTGAATACGTGATCATGCAATATATATAATACACACAAGTCATACAACATAACATAAGACATAGTCATTTGGGCAATCCGTGTCTCGGCCTTCCCGCACGGTGCATAAGAATCATAACATAATCATAATCATAAAATAAGTTCCAACCTTCTTCCTCCGGGTGATGGCCGGGTGATCGGCCCGAACCATCCATGCATGGACCAAAAGGGTTTCATGACTCCCCTAGTGGCACTCAGCGTCCATTCCTCGCTAACTCCTAACGAGGTCCGGTTACGCCGTTAATATAATTGGAACTAGTGAAAGGGATCACCGTCGGCCCATGCCTCCCCGGATAGCCTCTAACACCAAGTCTCTGGGCCCCATTGTGAATTCATTCATACATTTCTCGCCAAAACATTTGCTTCATACTTAGGATACATACTATAAGAAGAACATACCTTACCGTGCAACTCGGCATATGCTATACACGTACCTCTCTATGTCATCCTAATCCGTAGCTAGCATGAAGACACACGGTTTGGAGCATAGCCTCGTTGCAAAACCATTTTAAGCTTATATACACCCGTACGTATAATTTCAGAAGAATTTACTCAATGACTCCACTTTGTAAAGATAACATATATATACATAAGGTTTTAGGCCAAAACTTGTTACATAAGGGTTATAGGGTTTTATACATAACTAGAACAAAAACACCCTCACCTGGAAGATGACGATACAAGGATACAAGCTAGGCCGTGAGCCTATCGATCACGATATCTCCACCCTGGAGATGAACTGTACAAGAGAAAGACATAATGTGTACTCGTGAGAAACGACTCAATATGAAACCAATTAGGACGCACGGCATTAACATGAGGTGTTCGTGAAATGCTATGTCATGTTTCAATATACAATAGATCATAAGATGTCATGAGTTGATGTGATTCATGTTCATACACACCAATAAAGCCATTTAGACACATACATGTTTTAATCATTCAATTCATAATATATTACAATACATGTTAACAATGCATATGGATCAATTAGGTATGTATATAATGTATATAAGTCACATAAGGGGTCAAGGAAGTGCAAGGAAGGCGACAGAACGAGTTTTGGCAAAGTTTAGCAAATGTTAGGAAAAGTTGACAATTTTCGGAAATGCGCAAGCTGTAGAAAAATGGGTATATCTTCAGTTTGACAAATTGGAATTAAGTTTTTCTTGTTGGAGGTGAAACTAGACACATAGATGTTTTCAAGGATATGTGGCACGAATCATGGTTCAAAGCGAGGTGAAAATGGCGTAGGTTTCAAGTTTGGGACAATGCCGAAGTTCGGTGAAGTGGCGGCACAATTTTCAAACAATCATAACTCACAATTGAGGAACGATATCAAGTTGATTCTAATTGGAGAATTTTCTAGACTTCAAGAGGTTTCCGTGGTTCAAATATCAGGTCAATCCGAGTTCGTATGAGGGTAAACGGGACAAAACAATCTCAGTCAGAAAACAGGGGAGGATCCAAAGTTTCTGCCTCAAATCCACCCTCGCGGATTCAGAACAGGGGCAAAAAATACGCAGAAAACAGGGCACAAACGCGGGAGAAGACCAAAAATCACCAAAACACCTCAAAACTCAACCCAAATCACTTAAAACATTTAGTATACCAAGTAGGAACATCAAATGCAAGTTTAGGGCAAATTAAAACACCTAAATTCATAAACCCACAAACATATTCACACATATACATACATACAATATATATACACATTCTAGCTTCAAGAATTCAAATAATCAACCATGAAACTCATGGGTTCAAGTGTTAGAGCATCAAACACATACAAATTCATGCTTCAAGCTCAAAGAAATTCGAACCCTATCTTATATGACATATATACACAAAATTCACATTATACCTTGGAAGAGTTGGAGGAGAATATGAAGGAAGAGGATGGAGCTTGAATTCTTGTTTGGAAGTGGAAGAAATCTCCTTGCCTCCTTGCTTGCTTGATGGATCGAATGAGAGAAGGAAGAGAAGGGTTTGGGTGTCTTGTGGTTATAAGAGAAAAATGAAGAAGAAGAATGAGAAAGGAATGGGGGTTGGATCGTGTAATAAGGGAGAAGAAAGGAGGGAATGTGCACTTTGGTCCTCCAAGAATTTAAGTGCTTCAATTAGGTTATCGGGTTCTAGTTGGGGAACGATTGACGTCCGAAACAAGGTTCGATTGAGTCCAAGGATTTCATATAATTCAAATAAGTGCAGAAGGAAACGAAAACATTTAATTAACAAGTAAACATGTGATAAACGAATTTAAATAGCATAGTCAAAGGTCATATAAATCATATAGTTCACTTACAATTTAAAAAGCATATAAGTCACGTAACTCTCGGTCTAAACCCACTCGTGACGTCGTACCTGTACGGTCTAAAAGTTGGGGCGTTACATATCAAAACGGGTTCAACTAATCCAAGCAAGTGTCCTAACCTGTCCCAAAATATCATGCATTCATAAGGTAGAACCTGTGCAGATTATACCATAATACTTACATAATTACAAACGGATGCAGATCAGATATTCACAACTTAATCAAATAGATACAGGCTCAACAGACACGGACTCAACAGATAAGACACAAAGCCGCCTAGCTAGAACTCCAAGAACCTGAACCTGCAAACTAAAACATAGGTGGGGCGAGGGTCAGTCCACTGACTGAGTGAGGGGGCTGAACTCACACACACTATACATAATAAGGAGCAGAGCACGTTTCAAAAGAAAGATTATAAACTGGGAGTAGGGTTTTGCATACCAAAATCATTTTCCAAAAAGGGCTCATATTTACACATATATTCATATCTTCTTAAGTTTGAAAACTCGTAAGGATTCATGGATTCAGAAACTCATATGGATTCATATTAAAACTCATAGGGATTCAAATAGATTCAGACCGATTCATAACTTAGCGTAGAAATCTCATATTGAAAATAAACTCTCCTATCCCGTTTCATAATCAACATAACAAAAGAATTCAAAGACCCGGCGAGTACGGGTCTCCAAACTTACTCTTTAATCAAAAGACTCAAAAGATTCATAAGGAAGCATAAACTCATAAATTCATATGATTCATAGATTCATATTCCCGTATTACAACCTTCTCCGGAAGTCTGGACGCGGGTTACGGGCCCACATCGTGCAACTCAATATACGTGGGGTCACGAACCCATAACGTACCTTCTCCGGCCTCAGCCGAAGGCTCAAAGCACCACGCCTTCTCCATCTCCCTCAAAGTCGCGCGTAGGTACTTCAAAGGAGCGTGTGCACAGGGGTGATAACCGGCGACCCCAACAGCCGCACCGGGTCTCTCTTACCCACACCTCCGGGGCCCAAAGATTTATAAGATTCGTATAGATTCAAATAGATTCATAAGGAAACATACCTAACTCGTGAAACCCAGAAACATATGATTCATACTTAAGAAACATACCATAAGAAACATACCTTACCGTGCAACTCGGCATATGCTATACACATACCTCTCCGTGTCTTCCTAATTCACAATATGCTGAGGGAAATCCATAGTTTGCTTGACGATACACGGTTTGGAGCATAGCCTCGTTGCAAAACCATTTTAAGCTTATACGCCCATACGTATAATTTCATAAGGATTCATATCAAATCGAATTAACAAAATTCATAACATATCGTAAGACACATATTTAATATACATATAGTATATGTTCGCATGCGGGCTTGAAAACGAGCATATAGGGTTGTAGGTCGCTTTAACTAAAATAAAAATCCTAAAACCTCACCTGGTACCAAACAGAGCCAAAGACACAGCAAATGGTCCACCCCAGATCCTGCACGACCCACTAGTCACCACCCCGGGTGCACCTAAACCAGTTGAACACACAAAACACAACACAGGGCTCAGACAGACTCAAACAACCACACAGAGACGCACGGCACATGCTCAAACACTTAAGAAATGCAATCACATTAGCAGGGTTCAAATTCATATTAATTACTTACAGAACAAATCATTATATAGTTCAGAGATATCATATTACATGTTAGGACACGTTCATGTGCACAATTAATGTAAATAAAGAAAATCGAAAGGCAAAGAAATTCATAATAACTCATATATTGCATAACAAATCTATATTCGTGCAATTAAACTATTCTTACGTGCAAAGGTTTCTAATTTAATCATATAAGTCTTATTCAATTCATATATCGCATAAAAGATCCATACATTGCACCTTTACAAAGCAATCAAATCAAATTCACATATCACATTTCATAAAATTGCACATATTACCAAGCCAAATAAATCATATAGTACCACGCTACGAATTTTATTTAAAGATCACGAAGTTACATATCAAATTCCAACCGAATCATAGAATGCACAAATGAAGAATATTAAGTTATACAATTATGCAAGGTTACGTATAATTTTATAATGCATAACGAATTCACAAGTTTCATAATAATTAAATTACAATTTACGTGGTTAAACCTTAATTCAAAGTTTCAAGCTTAGACATATTAACTTCTTATAACGAAATCAAAATTAGCATATTTATTTACCAAGTGACAAGGTTGAATTAATTCAAGTCATAACAATTTATATTCTCCTAAAATTACATAAACATTCCTAGAACAATAATTATATTCAAATTGTAGGCATGAAACAAGGCTAATATCAAAAACAAATCATAAATCCATATATTCATAATTCATTACATATTTTCAATTACCAAGCAATACATATTCATTAATTTATTGAACATACAAGAATGAATTACATTTTAAACAATTAACAACTAATACAATTTCGGCATAACGGGGTTCAATTTACAATTCAAAGCATCAACACATATCAGATTTCATTAAATGTATGATTTCGTATACATCGGAGTTCATATAAATCGATAAATCAAGCAAAACGTAATTAAATTACATTTAGTACAATTAATCAAATAAATCACAAAAGCACAAATAAATTCGCAGAAATTAAATCGAGTGTCCGATTGAAGAACGGAAAGGGGCGTTGGACTCACCACAACGAGGCGGACAAGCTGTCCGATGGTCGCCGGAGCGCCGCCACCGGAGCTGCCGGAACAGTGGTCGGCCGCCTTTCGGCTGTCGGTGGAACGTGCCGGAAAAATCTCAAAAAATCATCCGTGCAAATACTCCTCGTGCTCGTTCCAATTCCTCGATCAATTTCTGGAAATTCCAAGCCAATCATCTTCAATTTCAAATCCAATAATACGAAAACCCCCAAAATCTTCGAAATCAAATTACGTCCAAACCGGTGAACGAAAATGAGATCCGAAAGAGGCATTGGCTTACCCGTGACGAGCTCTTCGAAAGCCCTAAGCTATTCGCCGGGAAAAATCCCCGGAGCTAGCGTCACCATTGCACCGCCGCGATCCGCCACCAAATGGCCAAATCAGGAGTCGCGTGATGAAAGGCTAATAGTTCTCGTCGTTCCGAACAACTTTCGTGAAGGGCCCGAGGCCAAAAGATCGACGAAAAAGGCCCCCGTTGGCCGTCGAAGTTTCTGCCACCGGCCACATTGCCGGAACCACCACCTACGGCCAAAATTGGATGAAATCGATGCCGGAAACGAACTCAGGGGGTCGGACAACCTTGGAAAACACTAACCTTAGTCGAAAAAGACCATCGGAGCGGCGGAATCGCCGCCACTACAGTGTTGCGCGACTCCGCCGCGAGCTTTTGCCTGCGCGTGCGGCCCAACCGCCGCCCTGATGGCCGCGCCACCAACGTCAAAAGATGCACCGGAGAACATTCTTGTCGGGCCTGGGGCGCGTGTCACCGGAAGATGGCCGGCGAAGTGGCGGCTCCGCCACCCTCCACCTGAGCGACTAAAATCCGGCGATATCTCCGCCATCACTTGTCGGTTGGTCGAGATCTTGGTATGGTTATGACCGCGTCGTCGAGCTCTCCGAAATGGACAATTGGTTCGTTGAATTCCATCGAGAAATGAGCAAGTTCCGGGTAGTGCGTGAAAACACACCGTGAATGTGTGTGAGGATCGTGTATCACGGGAGAGGGAGGACAGAGAGCTACTGAAGTTCTGACTCGTTAAATGAGGATCCGGGTGTTTTATCCTGGGTCCTCGCGCGCAAAACGAAGGGGAGGAAAGGCTAACGATGCCAGAAAAGGGCAAACTTAGAGTCTACGGACTCGTTTAAATGTCCCGAACGTGTTGAAGGGGTCAAAATGGTCAAAATCTCGATCAAACGAGCAGTGACCGAAAAACTCCTAAAAAGAGAAAATTATAAGCAGGCCCCTAAACTCTAAAAGAGTTCAAAATAGGGTTAAGTAAAGCACAAAATGATATAAATAAACACATAAAAGAGGTTAAAATGTGGCGTACCTTATAAGTCGAACGCGCGGGATGTTACATCTCTTAAGAACACTAATCTCTCCTTGAAGACCTTAAACTGATAAATCATCTTATTGTTTTCTGTTACTCACATTAGGGCTTTCATGTCTTCCTAGACTTGTATTTCTTTTGAGAAGTAACTCCTTCGAGCACAACTGTGAATTCGGGTTTATCCTTCGGTCGAGCTCTCCCCCTTAGAACCTCTTCCGTCATCTATCGGACTTATCCTTCATCTTTTCTGATTGAAATTCTTGATTTCCCAAATCCTTTTACTTCCCAAATTTTTTGTTAGTTCTCTCGAACTCTAAAACTTTGAGTCTTTTGCTTGTTTGGCCTGTACAAACCCAAAAACATCCTCAGCTCTTTTCTCTGAATCCCATTTTTACCTCTGTCTCAACCTCATCATCCAAACACTCTTGATCAACCCGATTCGGTAGAACTTTGATTGAGTTGGTAGTTGAGTAATCAGTTAGGAGGGCATTCTAAACATTAAAAACTAAAACAATGCATGTGGGGTTAAATTGCCAAATGCGTAGAGCACATATTTAATTAAGGAGTATGCATCCTCAATTCAACAATTTAGGATATTATAATACACAAAATAGGAAATTGGAACAATTGAATATAACGTATGATGCACGTGCTATAGATTCAATGAACCTGTCACCGTAGTAATGGTTTCAACACCACATCCTGTCCTTTGATCTCATTGTTACAAATATAGGTTGAGGGTGGTTCTTCAAGTATCCACAATTAGCCGTTGTTTTCCTGCTTGATCCCTTATAATACTTGGAAGTCTAGAAGGCCCGTGAAGTTGATGTAATCCGTAGTCTGCCAAAGACTCTCATGCTAAAAGCCTCCATTTGTTGATAATTAGAAATCCCACACTTCGATACCTATCCCATTGCTTCTGGTGTTCCCAAACTCGGGGTTTGAATCCCCATGGTGTATCCACAAGGAAAACCTTTGAAATTTTGTAGAAATGATGAAATTGGTGGAGTCCCCTTGTGAATAGGGCCTTCTATTACGGACCTTTTTGCGATTGAAGATACCCTTTTAAGAAAAGGCCTTGAAGAATCCTATCTGCATTCAGAACCTTGCTACATTGCTAACCACCCAAGAACTAGAAAAGAGTTTACCATCTTGATTGGCCGTATCCTTACAACGTAGTATCAACTTGCAAAATATAACTACACTCAAGTATAGATGCATGAGGTTTAGTATATATTTATGGCACATAATAGTAAATCATGTATTCAATGTAAAATGCAACACATATTCAACTAAAGTTAAAGTAAACAAGTTCGGCATGTAAATTTTCAGCATTTTGCATCAAATACCATCAATTAAGATCAAGAATCAATGCAAAACGTAGCACATAAAATAATAATACGGAAAGTAATCACATAACCAACAAATAATTTCTAACAAGTCATAGCAAGTAGCTTCCAATGATTCATAACGATTCATGATGAAAATCAATGCAATGCACACCTTGACAAATTGTTCCTATTCCGTACGACCTAAACGGACTCAACACGACACGTGAACTCCAATTTTGCAACCTGGAGCTCTGATACCACTTAAGGATATAACGCCCGAGCATGAGATGTCACATCCCCCTCACCTAAACCCGACCCACATATGAAATGAAAAATCCATACACGAGTCAAATCAAGGCGAACAGGGACACAACACACTCACTATGCTAGGCAGGAGCTAACCCTTAACCAACGAACAATAATAACAACATTAATAAAATAACATACGAGTGGAAGCATATAATGTTCATGTTATCACAACAAATCTACAACTCCCTTGTTTACAAAGATACAACAAGTTCTCATGTTCATAGCTAACACAGCCTTTTATAATCATACTACCCTCCAAACGTTCATATACAATTATAAATCATGAAATATGAGTGCAAAAGAAAGTTTTAGCACCAATATAAGACTCCAAAAGACCAAGATTCCTGCCTAGCACTTCACACTTGTAAAAGAGAGCTGAAAACAATGTCGGGTTCAGTCTTTAGGAGACTGGTGGTTATAAAATAGGGCTTATACAATAATAATACTGAATTTAAACATTTACACATGCAAGCTATAATCCCGTACGAGGTTTTGAAACTATCTCTCAAGTGGGTGAAAACGAAGAAAACAACACTCGGGATTATAACCACCAATTCCCTTAATCATTACATACATGTGGTCATTACGTGAGCGCGGCGAGTTGGCATAATCTCCAACCTTCACCTCGTGTGTGTATTATTCATTTTTCGTTCATTAGTGATCATGCAACATTCATTCATAATCATTTGTTCATTAGCAATCATTCATAATCGTTCATGCATTATCATACGTTCATATTCAATCATTGCATAAGCAATTGCTCCCTTATTCCTTCGGTTAGAAACGCATCATTGGGTGAGGTGTACCTTCCCACACAATGATTTTCCCCACCTAGCTGTCGTGTACCGACCCACCAGAGGTCTTGTCCCCGCTGATGTGTGTAGCACCCCAAACGGAGGGCGCTACATCTCTCGCACCGAGACCCGACCCGCATATGAAATGGAGAATCCATACACGAGCTGAATCACGGCGAATGGGGACTCACTCACTCACTCGCTCACTATGCTAGGTGGGAACTAAACCTTCGTAACCATACAAAATGTATAAAGAGGAAATAACAAGCGCGGAAGCAAAGTGTGTAATCATTTACCAATATAAGCAGAATAACGGGTTCAACTAACAGAGATACCTAGTCTCGAAAATTCAAACATAAACATGATTCATACATTCACGGGTTCAGTCTATCCCTAGAAGCCTGTCCCGAATCAATAACATAAAAACTTATACAATTCATACATACATCATGATTTAATCAATTTATAATATGCGCGTGGAGAGACTCAGACGAGACCAAGGGACTCGATAGACTCAATTTCCCGTCCAGCACTCCAAAACCTGCAAGAACCTGAAAACAAAGCCGGGTTCAGTCTATAGGAGCCTGGTGAGTGTAAAACAGGGCATTACATATATAATAACGCGGAATTTAAATACATACATGCAAGCCATAATCCGGTGTGAAGTTTTATAAAATTTCCCAAGTGGGTAAAACAAAGAAAAACATCCACGAGATTACAACTATCATATTCATTCATTTCATTCATAGGGTTTCATGGCCCGGCGAGGGGGCGTGCATAATCTCCAACCTTCTCCTCTTGTGTGCATATCAATTCAATCTTTACATTAGTGATCATGCACATTCATACATATTCGTTCATAATCTTTCATAATCATATCACTTACACCTTTTTCCTGCGGGTGGTGGACGGGTTTGCAAGGCCCGACTACCTATACATTGTTGGAAAACACGAATCAGAAAGCAGCGGAATTTAAAAATTTTTCCCAACAAAAGGATCTTGAACTCGCAATCGTGTAACCAAATTCGTAAAAACAGAAAACTTACTTTTCTTTTGTTCTTTCTTGAAGCGTTTCAAGCCACCCAAGAACGCTCTTCTCGCGGCTTGATCCCCTCTCCTTGGTAAAGCTCGAATCTTCAAACTTCTAACTTGAAGTCTCTAGAGAAAGTCCACCAACTTGATCACAATCTAACTAGTAAGGATGCTAGTTCTCTAGTTAGTGTTTAGGCTTAACCTAGGGTTTAATTTAATCTTGGAGAAAGGAAGGTGTTCAACACATGAACCAAAAGAATTGTCAATTAGCTCTAAAGGGGAGCTCGAGCTCCCCTATATATAAGAGGGGAGTGCCGATCCAAATCCTTGTTGGACAAGGATTTGGTTCCTCTCTCTCCTATTACTTGATCATCAAGTATTTTCCAACTTTGACTTTGAATTCTAATTCAAGTCAACTTTTAAGAGAGCTAAAAATATCCAAACTATTTTTGGATAATTTTATACTTTATTTATTATAAAATAAATAACTTATTTTTATCTAATTAATTAATTCATAATTAATTAACTAGATTATTTTCTCCAAAATTAGACTTTCTTTTTAATTCAAAATTAAACCAAAGTCTATTAAATAATTAACTAATTAATTATTTAATATATATATAATATATATATATACACACGTGAGTGACACGTGTCAGACACGTGTCACTCACGTGAGCCACACGTGTGATTTCACACGTGTGGAACCCTCTTGGCCCGATTAACTCGTTTAATCATTTTCAAGCCTCAACTCATGTAACCAAGTTGTTATGTGTGACCCTCTAGGTTCTCAATTCAATTAGCAGTGACCCTAATTAATTAATTCACTAATTAATTAATCAGTCCACAGATTAAACGACCATAGTCTAGCAACAGGTGTTTAACCCCTAGCTGAATTGGAATGTTCGGATTCGACAGAACCTTTAAGTCATTGATTCATGTGAGATACAATCCTTCTACTTACTATCTCTCAACCAAGATCTAGGGCAAGGGAATAATCAGAACCCTAATAATCCGGTCTTAAAGCTAAGTGCATTTCATATCCATTTGATCTCAATCCAAGAAACCCTTTTCTTGATGTCTTGATCTACTGCCTTGGCCAAGGACTCCATATGGCATATGAATGACTTATACAATAAGTGATCACCTTGTAAATGCAAGTGTAGGTCCTTTCTTGATTCACATCCACTTTCATGAATCACTTGTGCAGCCCCAGCATAAGCCTTGAATCAGTTGTCTAAGGCGACACCCTTTAAAGCTTATACCTAAGACTACAGAGTTAACTCATAAAGTGACAAGGAACCTCAAGTCTAAGGATCAATTAATCACATCAATGACTCGTGAGATATTTCCTAATCTGGAAGTTTCCATTTCCTGAAATAGAAACTTCCTTTCCCATTTAGGAATGTTCTCACACGGGGCACCTCAGTGAACTTACTTATTAAAGTAAGCACCCTCATGTATCACGCACGTATCGACTATACACTTTGCACCTCCATGAAACAAGGTGGTCCTTCTTAAGGGCGTGATCCCATAAGCAAGCCTTAGAGGAGTCAGGTTGACACTCCCACTGTCTGTAGGACTCATCGGCTTGGAGTATTTTACTAATCATGACTTATGTGATATAGGGCTCATTTCATGAACCATTTCACCTAAATGGTAGAGTCCTAAAGTCATCAGGATTAGGGGAGTTCTCATACATGCACAGCTAAAGTAAACGCATACCAAACAAGAGCATATAAAGAAGTGTTGCCTCAATTCGTTATTTCATTCAAAGATTGTCTGTGATTACAATAAGGAAAAGCACAAAGCGGATATACAATCGGCTTTTAGGGCACTATTCCTAACAATCTCCCACTTGCCCGTCAAAGCCATTCTAAAGCTATTCTAAGTCCCATCTTCTGAAGATGACCTTAGAAAGCTTCTCGACTAAGGGGTTTAGTAAGTGGATCTGCCACGTTCTCTGCTGATGTGACCCTCTCAATTAGCACATCTCCTCTTTTGATAATATCACGGATTAGGCGATACTTCCTCATAATGTGCTTGGTCCATTGGTGAGATCTTGGTTCTCTTGCTTGAGCAACCGCCCCAGTGTTGTCACAAAACACAGTAATGGGGTCTTTCATGCTAGGAACAACATTCAACTCTTGAATGAAGTTTCTAATCCAAACACCTTCCTTAGCTGCATCATTTGCAGCTAAGTATTCGGCCTCAGTGGTCGAATCTGCAGTGGTTGTTTGCTTGGAACTCTTCCAACTCATTGCTCCGCCGTTCAGGCAGAAAATGTATCCTGACATTGACTTAAAATCATCTAAGTCAGATGCAAAGCTTGCATCGCAGTATCCTTCGACAGTAAGATCTTTCTGACCTCCGTAAACTAAGAATAAATCTTTAGTACTTTTCAAGTACTTAAGAATATTCTTCACGGCAGCCCAGTGACCATCTCCAGGGTCAGTTTGGAAACGACTTGTCACACTAAGTGCATAAGCCACATCCGGTCGAGTACATAACATTGCATACATTATGCTACCTATTGCTGATGCATAAGGTGTATGAGTCATTCTCTCCTTCTCAAGGTTAGTCTTAGGACACATCTTCTTTGAAAGACATGTTCCTACACTCATAGGAAGGTTCTTAACCTTTGCTGACTCCATATTGAATCTCTTCAATACTTTGTCAATGTACATCGACTGTGATAGTCCTATTAACCTTCTAGATCTATCTCTATAGATTTTAATTATAACACCCCGCATTTTCGGAGCAAGATACGATGTTGTTTTTATACGATTAGAACGTTATTTATTTAACTTTGCACGTGCTTGAATTGATTTATGTCATGCTTTAATTGTTTAATGGACTCAATTGCATAATTAAATTTCTTGTGGGACTGTTTTTGTAATTTTAAATACTTTAATTGGACTTAATTGACTTCGTATGGAAATGTGGGGACTCAATCGAACGATTTAATTCTTGAGGGACCTTATCGCAATTTTTGAAAGTTGGGGCTGATATATCGAGAAACCCTAGCGCAGCGCAGCCCCATTTTTCTTTCTCCTCTCGGCTTGGAGCAGCAGCCATATCTCTCCTTTCTTCTTCTCCCCTTCACCTTCACAAGCATCCGACGCACCACCACCTTCAATCGCCGACCACCATATCTCTCCCTCTCGTTGGCGACTCACCACCATTCCAGAACCACCACTTTCTTCGGCCATAGATCCACCACCAGCAGCGAATCTGACCGCGACTCAGCCCGCCACCGCTGCTGCGTCGTCTCCACCGTTGGCCTCCATCCCAGCGAACTTCACCGCCGCGGAACCACCATTCCAAACAGAGCCACTGCCGCGAGGGGTCATCGGAACAACGCCATAGCCACTGGTGCTTCGAAATCCAACCGCCCCTTTTCTAATCAGCCACCCATTACCGCCATCCTCCTCGCCATCTCGCTGCCGCACACCTCGTTTCCGTCTCAACCGAGAAGAGAAGCCATGGAATACAGCAACTCCAGCGGCCGTTCCTTCGCCGCGACGATAACCGCGGTGTTCTCTGGCCACAGGTCCGACACGAGACCGACGCACAACCACCGCCGCTGTGAGGTTCAGATCCGGTAACCACTCTGTTTCTTCTCCCTCCTTCTTTGCCAGATCTAAGCAGAACCGAGAAGCTCCCTTCCGTTGCTGGCAAACATCGCCAACCACCATCTCCGCCCCAGATCCGACAGTCCCATCACTGAACCACAGCCGGTCTGGAAAGGAGGCTAAAATCGCAACACCACCTTCAGAAGCAGCGGCGGAGTCCAACTCTCTCTCATCAATTCCGTCGTCGATCTCGTTTCCGTCGCCAATCATCATCTCCAGCGCCTTTTCGCTGACTAGCTCCATCACAGGCAAAGTCTGCCACTGTCCGAGTCCCCTGATTTCTTCACTTTCCCGTAAAGCCATCTGCTTTCCTTTTTCGCAATTTTAATTCATACAGATAAATTATATGCATAGAAATTCATATGTATTTATGTATAATTGTTAAATATTAAATTTGCTTCATATATTTCCTTGAGGTTGTTGCAAGAAAGTTTGTAAAACTTAAATTTTGAGTAATGTATGTATGTACAAAACATTGATTTGATTATTCTCAAATTTGGGTGTTACAGCTGTATGTATACATTAGTTGCAAGATCATGAACTTGATATCGAATTCTTGAGGTTGACGTATGTGTAACTGGTAAATGGGTCAGTTAAATCTAAATTGAATCTCTGTTTTTTTTTTAGGGACATCTATCGAATGTGTGGCTGCATAAATATAAATATATATATATCAGAAAATATGGGTGTATGGAAGTATATCAGTTTGGGAATTCAAATTAAATTTAAGTCTTGAGTAATTAAAACATGACTTCGACCTTGAGTTACTTTGTTAAATGGCTGATTTAGGTAAATTGTGAAGTGATTCCTAAGCAATGGTGAATGTAGAACTGGTTGGAATTTGATTGGGAACATGATAACTAATTGGTTTAAGGTTCTTGAAAATGAATGCTGATATTAGGAATTGAAATTTATATGAACTACCCTATTTGATTTTATCTAATAAAGTGTTACCTATATTATGTAGAGTATATATTCTGTTAAGTGCCATTCGGTAATTAAACTTTTAATGGTTAGATGATAATGCATAAATCTGTCTAATTGAGGAGATAAAGGATTAAATTAATTATGGTTGTTTATATATGTTACCCCCGAATTTTAGTTGCTAATGGATAATGGCATCGTGATTCATGAACTATTGATGACAACAAGAGTTGTGTATTATATCAAGCAAACGATTGGATGATGTTTAAAAATAGTAACTTATAAATTTAGGTAATTTGTTAGGAACTAAATATATTAACTGATAATTGTGGATTTCGGTTAGTTTGTAATTGTGTTACTAGGTGTTGGATGGTGTGTGTTTGGTTGTATGCATATTGTACACTCGAGTTTGTTTACGCGAACTATGTACTCCTTTAACTGTATACTCGGTTCTTACATAAGACATTAATTGTGCACCTAAACATGAGTATGCTATAGTGTGACTCCATTTACACTTCACATCATTCATTTCATTGCCGTGCGTCCTACTTGGTCTTATATCTGAGTCGTGTCTCATGAGTACAATGTATTCCCCTTTCTGTACAGTGATCTCCATGGTGGAGACAACCTGATCAAGTATGCATTCGTCTTGTCAGTTCTGGTATCTCGTCGCTTCTCAGGTGAGGTTTAGGATTTTGTATAGTTACGCGACCTATGGCCTTAATATGCTGATTTCAACCCTTGCATGCGAGTATATCTATTATAAATACGTATGTGTTGGATATGATATGTTTATGACCTTCTGAATCAACTCTGTTTGGAAAATTAAATATGAAAGCATATGTAAGCTGTTTTGAAAAGTACTTTACGTTATGTTCTGTAGCGAGATTCCCATGAAAGATTGGCGTATGTGATCCGTCGTGATCTGTTATGTTGTGATCCGTCGTGATCTGTTATGTTGTGATCCGTTGTGATCTGTGTGTGGATCGATCCTGGTGAGCTGCGGAATGGGTACCCCCGGGACGGTTAGGGTCGTCGGGGCATTTATCCATTGCGTAGTTCCATTTGAGATATCATTGTACGACCTTAGGGTGATGAGGGAGGCGTGGTATCTTGAGCCTTCGGCTAAGGCCGGGGAGGACTCTTGTGGGTTCGCAACCCCTTGAGGGTGAGTCTATTTTAGACGGTTTATTCTCGATGGTATGGGGACGGTACATCTCCTCCATCATTGGTGTAGAGGTTGGATTGATTTTGATTTATGTTATGAGGAGTTGAGGTTGGAAGCTCGTACTCGCCGAGCAGTTGATTATGTTATGTTATGGAATTATGAATCAGGATAGAGTCTTTTTGGAAAATGATTTCCAAACTTATATCTATATCTTATTTGGGTTCTTTCAAAATGTTTTGGTATGTAACACCTACTCCCGGTTCATGAGTCCATCCTTTTTATTCTGTGCTATGCTCCTTATATATATATTGTGGGTGTGCGTTAGCCCCCTCACTCGGTCAAGTTGACTGACCCCTCATTTACACTTTTAGTTGCAGGATTGTTGGCGTTTGCTAGGCGGAAGTGAGTCCTTTGAGTTGCACTTCGTCGGTCTAGTCTTTCTATTTACATTTGTCTTTTCATACACTTTACTTATGCTTTGACTTGTAGACTTGAGATTATACTTTACTATTCGGTAGCCCTGCGTGGCACTCTCATTCGGCCCTTGTGGCATTTGATGATTATTACTTTATGTTGATATTCGGGACTAGGGATTTATGCTAGTTGAACCCGTCACTTGTTATGTTTGTTGATCTATTATTCGGGATTAGGTATCTATGCTAGTTGAACCCGTCACCTGCTTTGTATGTTTTGTTTTAAATGCTTCCGCTATCTATTGATGTTGGTTTTAATTGCTTCCGCGCTCTGAGTTTTGGTCAAGTTAGATCCGCCTAGCCTAGTGTGTGAGTTGGTCTCCCGTTCGCTCTAATTCGGATTCAGGCATGGACTTTCATTTCATGCTTCGGGTCTGGGTCATAGTGCGGGGGATGTGGCATCCTCCGTTTGGGGTGTTACATCCTTAAGTGGTATCAGAGCTCTAGGTTGCAAAACCGAGCTCTTGAGTCGTGTTGAGTCTGTCTAGGTCGTACGGCATAGGAATAACTGCGCATTGCATTTGTTTGACTTGATATTTTGATCCTTTGGCATGAATTGTTTCGTGATTATATGATTGTGTGCACATTGTGACTTTAATTATGCAACTTCTTATTTTATGTGCTTTATAAATTACAACTAATTGTTGCATTTACGTGATGTACTTGTTACATTTCATTTGCATCTTAATCCGCATGCATCGAATTTAGTGTTTGAATTTCAGGGTACCCTATGAGTCAACACTGAGGTTTCCCTCCGTCAACGCTACCTATTGGTACTACAAAGGAAACACGCCATAATTCGAAAATGAAAGGATTCCTCACCAGGATCAATACTCATGAAAAGGTTCAGAGTTGAAGGAATGAGATTTGCTATATTGACTTACTACCTTAAAGTCAATTGAAAGATGAAGTTTGACGAATTTTAACCTTGTTGATTCGTTTATTTGGAAGTAGTCACCTTGTTGAGGAAATGAGTCAATGGAGGAGAGTCTGATCAAGTAGAACCGTTTTGAAGGAGTTTGATGAGCTTTCGCCTTGATGATTCGTTTATTTGGGAGTAGTCACCTTGTTGATGGAAACGAGTTAATATAGAAGAATCCGATCAAATAAGATCCGATCAAGTTCAAGGGATGAGGATAGGTAATCGTGTTACATGAGCAACGAGTTACAAACCATCGGTGAGTGTTGAAGGATTTGGTGTCGTTTAGAGTTAACAAACGACAAAACAAGATTGGTTGCTAGCTCTCTGGGTGTCCTCTTTCTGCTGAGGTGGAAGATTCTGCTAAGATCGAAGATTCTACTGAGATGGGAATAGAACACTTAGATGCCGAAAGACTTTATCCAAGTTTCAGAATCATATACCATGGATTGCTTTGGGAAGTGCTTAGCACCACGATCACTCAACGAAACTCTGAGGTACATATCTAATTGACAAACGAATCATGGACAACTCCTTGAAGATGAGCAGACTAAGATTTAACACATAAATGAGAATTCTTGGGAGAAGCTGAAGATGATTCTAGTTGAGCAAGGATTACGGTATAGTAAGGGGTTTGGTGATAGACGAGCTTTGCTGAGTTACCACTTTATGAAAAGACTCAAGACAAAGAGGTTCAGATGACGAGGGTTGCATCATTGTTGGCTTAATCAACTCCTACTACTTCATCTCAACTTCCTGCCAAGAGTTTGACACTACGGTGATCGGTACGCCAGGCATTCATGGCATTTGCATACATGCATCGCTTAAATACTCTTACCTTGTTTTGCTTGATGTGGGTGACGACCATTGTTATTTTAATTGTGATAACTTGGATACCTGATCTAGTATTTATAACTTGAAATTTCTACTTGTTATGAACTGTGCTGGAATGAATGAGTTATGTACTTGTGTAAACTATTCATGCTTATGTGATTTAAAACTCTTTTGATTGCTCACTAACTTCTCATATAACATACATACATACTGTAACGCTGTTTTATAGGGATTCCATCGCGATATCCCCCTTGAGTTGAGGTACGAGCGTTGAATCTATAATCAAGGGACACCGATATCAGTTGTATAAGGTACACCAAACATGCATCGCATACTTTTCGTCAAGTGTTACTATGATTTGTGTATGAATGAATAACTGATCAGTGGATTTATGTGCAAGAGAGACCTTAGGTTCCCTCTTTCTACGTGTTGGAGAGTGCAGGATTCTCTCTATTTATGTGATAGAAAGATGCTGGAATCTTTCTAAGTTTTGTGCACGAGAGATGTTGGATTCTCTTGTACTTAGATATTCAGGGATGCTGGATTCTCTTGAATCTAGGAGTTTAAGGAATGCTGGATTTTCTCAAACTAGAATGTTGGCAGATGTTGGAATCTGTCCGACTTAGGTTGAGAGACGGGGTTCTCTCAATTATGTGCTTGAGAGACGGGGTTCTCTCTTTTATATGTGCTCGAGAGACGGGTTCTCTCTCTTGTGGGTGCTGAGGGACGGGGCTCTCTCTCTTACGTGTTGAGAGATGGGATTCTCTCTTGTTTGTTGCGGTTGCGTTACGCGTTGTCCTGATAACGGTCTGCAAGTGACGAGTTGCGACGCCATCGAAGGTGAGTGCAGTGATAACTATTCGTCTTATGGGAATGGTCGAACAACTTGATGAAAACAACGATCCAGTACTAAGACGGATCCTAGTGACAACGAGACACCGCGAGAAATGTTCAGTAAAGACAATGAGAGTAAACTTCACCACGGAGGCTATGTTTTACGCAACTCCTTAAGAAGGGTTAAGACACTATCAACTCGAAGCTTTTCTAGCTCAGGAGTGGAACCTGGGGACCAGGTTCTCTTAATGGGGGAAGGGTGTAACACCCCGCATTTTCGGAGCAAGATACGATGTTGTTTTTATACGATTAGAACGTTATTTATTTAACTTTGCACGTGCTTGAATTGATTTATGTCATGCTTTAATTGTTTAATGGACTCAATTGCATAATTAAATTTCTTGTGGGACTGTTTTTGTAATTTTAAATACTTTAATTGGACTTAATTGACTTCGTATGGAAATGTGGGGACTCAATCGAACGATTTAATTCTTGAGGGACCTTATCGCAATTTTTGAAAGTTGGGGCTGATATATCGAGAAACCCTAGCGCAGCGCAGCCCCATTTTTCTTTCTCCTCTCGGCTTGGAGCAGCAGCCATATCTCTCCTTTCTTCTTCTCCCCTTCACCTTCACAAGCATCCGACGCACCACCACCTTCAATCGCCGACCACCATATCTCTCCCTCTCGTTGGCGACTCACCACCATTCCAGAACCACCACTTTCTTCGGCCATAGATCCACCACCAGCAGCGAATCTGACCGCGACTCAGCCCGCCACCGCTGCTGCGTCGTCTCCACCGTTGGCCTCCATCCCAGCGAACTTCACCGCCGCGGAACCACCATTCCAAACAGAGCCACTGCCGCGAGGGGTCATCGGAACAACGCCATAGCCACTGGTGCTTCGAAATCCAACCGCCCCTTTTCTAATCAGCCACCCATTACCGCCATCCTCCTCGCCATCTCGCTGCCGCACACCTCGTTTCCGTCTCAACCGAGAAGAGAAGCCATGGAATACAGCAACTCCAGCGGCCGTTCCTTCGCCGCGACGATAACCGCGGTGTTCTCTGGCCACAGGTCCGACACGAGACTGACGCACAACCACCGCCGCTGTGAGGTTCAGATCCGGTAACCACTCTGTTTCTTCTCCCTCCTTCTTTGCCAGATCTAAGCAGAACCGAGAAGCTCCCTTCCGTTGCCGGCAAACATCGCCAACCACCATCTCCGCCCCAGATCCGACAGTCCCATCACTGAACCACAGCCGGTCTGGAAAGGAGGCTAAAATCGCAACACCACCTTCAGAAGCAGCGGCGGAGTCCAACTCTCTCTCATCAATTCCGTCGTCGATCTCGCTTCCGTCGCCAATCATCATCTCCAGCGCCTTTTCGCTGACTAGCTCCATCACAGGCAAAGTCTGCCACTGTCCGAGTCCCCTGATTTCTTCACTTTCCCGTAAAGCCATCTGCTTTCCTTTTTCTCAATTTTAATTCATACAGATAAATTATATGCATAGAAATTCATATGTATTTGTGTATAATTGTTAAATATTAAATTTGCTTCATATATTTCCTTGAGGTTGTTGCAAGAAAGTTTGTAAAACTTAAATTTTGAGTAATGTATGTATGTACAAAACATTGATTTGATTATTCTCAAATTTGGGTGTTACAGCTGTATGTATACATTAGTTGCAAGATCATGAACTTGATATCGAATTCTTGAGGTTGACGTATGTGTAACTGGTAAATGGGTCAGTTAAATCTAAATTGAATCTCTGTTTTTTTTTTAGGGACATCTATCGAATGTGTGGCTGCATAAATATATACATATATATATATATATATATATATATATATATATCAGAAAATATGGGTGTATGGAAGTATATCAGTTTGGGAATTCAAATTAAATTTAAGTCTTGAGTAATTAAAACATGACTTCGACCTTGAGTTACTTTGTTAAATGGCTGATTTAGGTAAATTGTGAAGTGATTCCTAAGCAATGGTGAATGTAGAACTGGTTGGAATTTGATTGGGAACATGATAACTAATTGGTTTAAGGTTCTTGAAAATGAATGCTGATATTGGGAATTGAAATTTATATGAACTACCCTATTTGATTTTATCTAATAAAGTGTTACCTATATTATGTAGAGTATATATTCTGTTAAGTGCCATTCGGTAATTAAACTTTTAATGGTTAGATGATAATGCATAAATCTGTCTAATTGAGGAGATAAAGGATTAAATTAATTATGGTTGTTTATATATGTTACCCCCGAATTTTAGTTGCTAATGGATAATGGCATCGTGATTCATGAACTATTGATGACAACAAGAGTTGTGTATTATATCAAGCAAACGATTGGATGATGTTTAAAAATAGTAACTTATAAATTTAGGTAATTTGTTAGGAACTAAATATATTAACTGATAATTGTGGATTTCGGTTAGTTTGTAATTGTGTTACTAGGTGTTGGATGGTGTGTGTTTGGTTGTATGCATATTGTACACTCAAGTTTGTTTACGCGAACTATGTACTCCTTTAACTGTATATTCGGTTCTTACATAAGACATTAATTGTGCACCTAAACATGAGTATGCTATAGTGTGACTCCATTTACACTTCACATCATTCATTTCATTGCCGTGCGTCCTACTTGGTCTTATATCTGAGTCGTGTCTCATAAGTACAATGTATTCCCCTTTCTGTACAGTGATCTCCATGGTGGAGACAACCTGATCAAGTATGCATTCGTCTTGTCAGTTCTGGTATCTCGTCGCTTCTCAGGTGAGGTTTAGGATTTTGTATAGTTACGCGACCTATAGCCTTAATATGCTGATTTCAACCCTTGCATGCGAGTATATCTATTATAAATACGTATGTGTTGGATATGATATGTTTATGACCTTCTGAATCAACTCTGTTTGGAAAATTAAATATGAAAGCATATGTAAGCTGTTTTGAAAAGTACTTTACGTTATGTTCTGTAGCGAGATTCCCATGAAAGATTGGCGTATGTGATCCGTCGTGATCTGTTATGTTGTGATCCGTCGTGATCTGTTATGTTGTGATCCGTTGTGATCTGTGTGTGGATCGATCCTGGTGAGCTGCGGAATGGGTACCCCCGGGACGGTTAGGGCCGTCGGGGCATTTATCCATTGCGTAGTTCCATTTGAGATATCATTGTACGACCTTAGGGTGATGAGGGAGGCGTGGTATCTTGAGCCTTCGGCTAAGGCCGGGGAGGACTCTTGTGGGTTCGCAACCCCTTGAGGGTGAGTCTATTTTAGACGGTTTATTCTCGATGGTATGGGGACGGTACATCTCCTCCATCATTGGTGTAGAGGTTGGATTGATTTTGATTTATGTTATGAGGAGTTGAGGTTGGAAGCTCGTACTCGCCGAGCAGTTGATTATGTTATGTTATGGAATTATGAATCGGGATAGAGTCTTTTTGGAAAATGATTTCCAAACTTATATCTATATCTTATTTGGGTTCTTTCAAAATGTTTTGGTATGTAACACCTACTCCCGGTTCATGAGTCCATCCTTTTTATTCTGTGCTATGCTCCTTATATATATATTGTGGGTGTGCTTTAGCCCCCTCACTCGGTCAAGTTGACTGACCCCTCATTTACACTTTTAGTTGCAGGATTGTTGGCGTTTGCTAGGCGGAAGTGAGTCCTTTGAGCTGCACTTCGTCGGTCTAGTCTTTCTATTTACATTTGTCTTTTCATACACTTTACTTATGCTTTGACTTGTAGACTTGAGATTATACTTTACTATTCGGTAGCCCTGCGTGGCACTCTCATTCGGCCCTTGTGGCATTTGATGATTATTACTTTATGTTGATATTCGGGACTAGGGATTTATGCTAGTTGAACCCGTCACTTGTTATGTTTGTTGATCTATTATTCGGGATTAGGTATCTATGCTAGTTAAACCCGTCACCTGCTTTGTATGTTTTGTTTTAAATGCTTCCGCTATCTATTGATGTTGGTTTTAATTGCTTCCGCGCTCTGAGTTTTGGTCAAGTTAGATCCGCCTAGCCTAGTGTGTGAGTTGGTCTCCCGTTCGCTCTAATTCGGATTCGGGCATGGACTTTCATTTCATGCTTCGGGTCTGGGTCATAGTGCGGGGGATGTGGCATCCTCCGTTTGGGGTGTTACATCCTTAAGTGGTATCAGAGCTCTAGGTTGCAAAACCGAGCTCTTGAGTCGTGTTGAGTCTGTCTAGGTCGTACGGCATAGGAATAACTGCGCATTGCATTTGTTTGACTTGATATTTTGATCCTTCGGCATGAATTGTTTCGTGATTATATGATTGTGTGCACATTGTAACTTTAATTATGCAACTTCTTATTTTATGTGCTTTATAAATTACAACTAATTGTTGCATTTACGTGATGTACTTGTTACATTTCATTTGCATCTTAATCCGCATGCATCGAATTTAGTGTTTGAATTTCAGGGTACCCTATGAGTCAACACTGAGGTTTCCCTCCGTCAACGCTACCTATTGGTACTACAAAGGAAACACGCCATAATTCGAAAATGAAAGGATTCCTCACCAGGACCAATACTCATGAAAAGGTTCAGAGTTGAAGGAATGAGATTTGCTATATTGACTTACTACCTTAAAGTCAATTGAAAGATGAAGTTTGACGAATTTTAACCTTGTTGATTCGTTTATTTGGAAGTAGTCACCTTGTTGAGGAAATGAGTCAATGGAGGAGAGTCTGATCAAGTAGAACCGTTTTGAAGGAGTTTGATGAGCTTTCGCCTTGATGATTCGTTTATTTGGGAGTAGTCACCTTGTTGATGGAAACGAGTTAATATAGAAGAATCCGATCAAATAAGATCCGATCAAGTTCAAGGGATGTGGATAGGTAACCGTGTTACATGAGCAACGAGTTACAAACCATCGGTGAGTGTTGAAGGATTTGGTGTCGTTTAGAGTTAACAAACGACAAAACAAGATTGGTTGCTAGCTCTCTGGGTGTCCTCTTTCTGCTGAGGTGGAAGATTCTGCTAAGATCGAAGATTCTACTGAGATGGGAATAGAACACTTAGATGCCGAAAGACTTTATCCAAGTTTCAGAATCATATACCATGGATTGCTTTGGGAAGTGCTTAGCACCACGATCACTCAACGAAACTCTGAGGTACATATCTAATTGACAAACGAATCATGGACAACTCCTTGAAGATGAGCAGACTAAGATTTAACACATAAATGAGAATTCTTGGGAGAAACTGAAGCTGATTCTAGTTGAGCAAGGATTACGGTATAGTAAGGGGTTTGGTGATAGACGAGCTTTGCTGAGTTACCACTTTATGAAAAGACTCAAGACAAAGAGGTTCAGATGACGAGGGTTGCATCATTGTTGGCTTAATCAACTCCTACTACTTCATCTCAACTTCCTGTCAAGAGTTTGACACTACGGTGATCGGTACGCCAGGCATTCATGGCATTTGCATACATGCATCGCTTAAATACTCTTACCTTGTTTTGCTTGATGTGGGTGACGACCATTGTTATTTTAATTGTGATAACTTGGATACCTGATCTAGTATTTATAACTTGAAATTTCTACTTGTTATGAACTGTGCTGGAATGAATGAGTTATGTACTTGTGTAAACTATTCATGCTTATGTGATTTAAAACTCTTTTGATTGCTCACTAACTTCTCATATAACATACATACATACTGTAACGCTGTTTTATAGGGATTCCATCGCGATATCCCCCTTGAGTTGAGGTACGAGCGTTGAATCTATAATCAAGGGACACCGATATCAGTTGTATAAGGTACACCAAACATGCATCGCATACTTTTCGTCAAGTGTTACTATGATTTGTGTATGAATGAATAACTGATCAGTGGATTTATGTGCAAGAGAGACCTTAGGTTCCCTCTTTCTACGTGTTGGAGAGTGCAGGATTCTCTCTATTTATGTGATAGAAAGATGCTGGAATCTTTCTAAGTTTTGTGCACGAGAGATGTTGGATTCTCTTGTACTTAGATATTCAGGGATGCTGGATTCTCTTGAATCTAGGAGTTTGAGGAATGCTGGATTTTCTCAAACTAGAATGTTGGCAGATGTTGGAATCTGTCCGACTTAGGTTGAGAGACGGGGTTCTCTCAATTATGTGCTTGAGAGACGGGGTTCTCTCTTTTATATGTGCTCGAGAGACGGGTTCTCTCTCTTGTGGGTGCTGAGGGACGGGGCTCTCTCTCTTACGCGTTGAGAGATGGGATTCTCTCTTGTTTGTTGCGGTTGCGTTACGCGTTGTCCTGATAACGGTCTGCAAGTGACGAGTTGCGACGCCATCGAAGGTGAGTGCAGTGATAACTATTCGTCTTATGGGAATGGTCGAACAACTTGATGAAAACAACGATCCAGTACTAAGACGGATCCTAGTGACAACGAGACACCGCGAGAAATGTTCAGTAAAGACAATGAGAGTAAACTTCACCACGGAGGCTATGTTTTACGCAACTCCTTAAGAAGGGTTAAGACACTATCAACTCGAAGCTTTTCTAGCTCAGGAGTGGAACCTGGGGACCAGGTTCTCTTAAGGGGGGAAGGGTGTAACACCCCGCATTTTCGGAGCAAGATACGATGTTGTTTTTATACGATTAGAACGTTATTTATTTAACTTTGCACTTGCTTGAATTGATTTATGTCATGCTTTAATTGTTTAATGGACTCAATTGCATAATTAAATTTCTTGTGGGACTGTTTTTGTAATTTTAAATACTTTAATTGGACTTAATTGACTTCGTATGGAAATGTGGGGACTCAATCGAACGATTTAATTCTTGAGGGACCTTATCGCAATTTTTGAAAGTTGGGGCTGATATATCGAGAAACCCTAGCGCAGCACAGCCCCATTTTTCTTTCTCCTCTCGGCTTGGAGCAGCAGCCATATCTCTCCTTTCTTCTTCTCCCCTTCACCTTCACAAGCATCCGACGCACCACCACCTTCAATCGCCGACCACCATATCTCTCCCTCTCGTTGGCGACTCACCACCATTCCAGAACCACCACTTTCTTCGGCCATAGATCCACCACCAGCAGCGAATCTGACCGCGACTCAGCCCGCCACCGCTGCTGCGTCGTCTCCACCGTTGGCCTCCATCCCAGCGAACTTCACCGCCGCGGAACCACCATTCCAAACAGAGCCACTGCCGCGAGGGGTCATCGGAACAACGCCATAGCCACTGGTGCTTCGAAATCCAACCGCCCCTTTTCTAATCAGCCACCCATTACCGCCATCCTCCTCGCCATCTCGCTGCCGCACACCTCGTTTCCGTCTCAACCGAGAAGAGAAGCCATGGAATACAGCAACTCCAGCGGCCGTTCCTTCGCCGCGACGATAACCGCGGTGTTCTCTGGCCACAGGTCCGACACGAGACCGACGCACAACCACCGCCGCTGTGAGGTTCAGATCCGGTAACCACTCTGTTTCTTCTCCCTCCTTCTTTGCCAGATCTAAGCAGAACCGAGAAGCTCCCTTCCGTTGCCGGCAAACATCGCCAACCACCATCTCCGCCCCAGATCCGACAGTCCCATCACTGAACCACAGCCGGTCTGGAAAGGAGGCTAAAATCGCAACACCACCTTCAGAAGCAGCGGCGGAGTCCAACTCTCTCTCATCAATTCCGTCGTCGATCTCGTTTCCGTCGCCAATCATCATCTCCAGCGCCTTTTCGCTGACTAGCTCCATCACAGGCAAAGTCTGCCACTGTCCGAGTCCCCTGATTTCTTCACTTTCCCGTAAAGCCATCTGCTTTCCTTTTTCGCAATTTTAATTCATACAGATAAATTATATGCATAGAAATTCATATGTATTTATGTATAATTGTTAAATATTAAATTTGCTTCATATATTTCCTTGAGGTTGTTGCAAGAAAGTTTGTAAAACTTAAATTTTGAGTAATGTATGTATGTACAAAACATTGATTTGATTATTCTCAAATTTGGGTGTTACAGCTGTATGTATACATTAGTTGCAAGATCATGAACTTGATATCGAATTCTTGAGGTTGACGTATGTGTAACTGGTAAATGGGTCAGTTAAATCTAAATTGAATCTCTGTTTTTTTTTTAGGGACATCTATCGAATGTGTGGCTGCATAAATATAAATATATATATATCAGAAAATATGGGTGTATGGAAGTATATCAGTTTGGGAATTCAAATTAAATTTAAGTCTTGAGTAATTAAAACATGACTTCGACCTTGAGTTACTTTGTTAAATGGCTGATTTAGGTAAATTGTGAAGTGATTCCTAAGCAATGGTGAATGTAGAACTGGTTGGAATTTGATTGGGAACATGATAACTAATTGGTTTAAGGTTCTTGAAAATGAATGCTGATATTGGGAATTGAAATTTATATGAACTACCCTATTTGATTTTATCTAATAAAGTGTTACCTATATTATGTAGAGTATATATTCTGTTAAGTGCCATTCGGTAATTAAACTTTTAATGGTTAGATGATAATGCATAAATCTGTCTAATTGAGGAGATAAAGGATTAAATTAATTATGGTTGTTTATATATGTTACCCCCGAATTTTAGTTGCTAATGGATAATGGCATCGTGATTCATGAACTATTGATGACAACAAGAGTTGTGTATTATATCAAGCAAACGATTGGATGATGTTTAAAAATAGTAACTTATAAATTTAGGTAATTTGTTAGGAACTAAATATATTAACTGATAATTGTGGATTTCGGTTAGTTTGTAATTGTGTTACTAGGTGTTGGATGGTGTGTGTTTGGTTGTATGCATATTGTACACTCGAGTTTGTTTACGCGAACTATGTACTCCTTTAACTGTATACTCGGTTCTTACATAAGACATTAATTGTGCACCTAAACATGAGTATGCTATAGTGTGACTCCATTTACACTTCACATCATTCATTTCATTGCCGTGCGTCCTACTTGGTCTTATATCTGAGTCGTGTCTCATGAGTACAATGTATTCCCCTTTCTGTACAGTGATCTCCATGGTGGAGACAACCTGATCAAGTATGCATTCGTCTTGTCAGTTCTGGTATCTCGTCGCTTCTCAGGTGAGGTTTAGGATTTTGTATAGTTACGCGACCTATGGCCTTAATATGCTGATTTCAACCCTTGCATGCGAGTATATCTATTATAAATACGTATGTGTTGGATATGATATGTTTATGACCTTCTGAATCAACTCTGTTTGGAAAATTAAATATGAAAGCATATGTAAGCTGTTTTGAAAAGTACTTTACGTTATGTTCTGTAGCGAGATTCCCATGAAAGATTGGCGTATGTGATCCGTCGTGATCTGTTATGTTGTGATCCGTCGTGATCTGTTATGTTGTGATCCGTTGTGATCTGTGTGTGGATCGATCCTGGTGAGCTGCGGAATGGGTACCCCCGGGACGGTTAGGGTCGTCGGGGCATTTATCCATTGCGTAGTTCCATTTGAGATATCATTGTACGACCTTAGGGTGATGAGGGAGGCGTGGTATCTTGAGCCTTCGGCTAAGGCCGGGGAGGACTCTTGTGGGTTCGCAACCCCTTGAGGGTGAGTCTATTTTAGAAGGTTTATTCTCGATGGTATGGGGACGGTACATCTCCTCCATCATTGGTGTAGAGGTTGGATTGATTTTGATTTATGTTATGAGGAGTTGAGGTTGGAAGCTCGTACTCGCCGAGCAGTTGATTATGTTATGTTATGGAATTATGAATCGGGATAGAGTCTTTTTGGAAAATGATTTCCAAACTTATATCTATATCTTATTTGGGTTCTTTCAAAATGTTTTGGTATGTAACACCTACTCCCGGTTCATGAGTCCATCCTTTTTATTCTGTGCTATGCTCCTTATATATATATTGTGGGTGTGCGTTAGCCCCCTCACTCGGTCAAGTTGACTGACCCCTCATTTACACTTTTAGTTGCAGGATTGTTGGCGTTTGCTAGGCGGAAGTGAGTCCTTTGAGTTGCACTTCGTCGGTCTAGTCTTTCTATTTACATTTGTCTTTTCATACACTTTACTTATGCTTTGACTTGTAGACTTGAGATTATACTTTACTATTCGGTAGCCCTGCGTGGCACTCTCATTCGGCCCTTGTGGCATTTGATGATTATTACTTTATGTTGATATTCGGGACTAGGGATTTATGCTAGTTGAACCCGTCACTTGTTATGTTTGTTGATCTATTATTCGGGATTAGGTATCTATGCTAGTTGAACCCGTCACCTGCTTTGTATGTTTTGTTTTAAATGCTTCCGCTATCTATTGATGTTGGTTTTAATTGCTTCCGCGCTCTGAGTTTTGGTCAAGTTAGATCCGCTTAGCCTAGTGTGTGAGTTGGTCTCCCGTTCGCTCTAATTCGGATTCGGGCATGGACTTTCATTTCATGCTTCGGGTCTGGGTCATAGTGCGGGGGATGTGGCATCCTCCGGTTGGGGTGTTACATTAATTCCAAGGATATAGGACGCATCACCAAGATCTTTCATCTCGAATTGGTTCGATAACCATAACTTAGTCACTTTCATGTCATCCTTCGAATTCCCAATAAGAAGGATGTCATCAACATAAAGTACTAAGAATTGCACTGAGGTCTCCAATTCCTTTCTATACACACATGATTCATTCGAAATTTGGATGAAGCCAAACGCTTTGACTGATTCATCAAATCGAATGTTCCAATTCCTAGAAGCCTGTTTCAATCCATGGATTGATCTTTGGAGTTTGCAAACCTTTTGCTCACTCCCACTGAATGTGAAACCTATGGGTTGCTCCATATAAATGTCTTTATCAATGTCACCATTGAGAAAGGCAGTTTTCACATCCATTTGCCATATCTCATAGTCATAATATACAGTAATGGCAAGCATGATTCGAATGGACTTTTGCATTGCAACTGGTGAAAAAGTTTCGTCAAAGTCCACGCCGGGTCTTTGAGTGAATCCTTTTGCAACCAGTCTTGCTTTGTAGGCTGCAATGCTTCCATCAACTCCAAGCTTTCTCTTAAAGATCTATTTGCAACCTATGGGTTTGACCCCATCAGGCAAATCTACCAAGGTCCAAACTTGGTTGGAGTTCATGGAATCCATTTCGGATTTCATGGCTTCTATCCACTGTTCAGAGTCAGAATCTGAAAGTGCCTCCTCGTATGTTAAAGGATCATTATCCTTTTGAGAGATTTCATGGAAGAATCCATACCATCTCTCCGGCTGTCTAGGAGTGCGTTCAGAACGCCTTAGAGGAGGATTTACATGTGTATCGAAATTCGTGATTGGTTGTGGTTGATCAGAGTGGGACGTTTCTTCAGTGGGTGGTGTGGGGTCATTTTGTACTTCTTCTAATTCTATGATCTTGCCTTTCTTTTCTTTAAGGAACGGTTCCTCCAGAAAAGTAGCATTTCTGGAAACAAACACCTTTTGCTCAGATTGATCATAGAAATATTATCCTATGGATTCCTTAGGATAACCTACAAAGTAGCATAAGTTAGAACGAGATTCTAACTTATCTCCCACTGTCCTCTTCACGTAAGCAGGACAACCCCAAATTCTTAAGTAAGAATAACTAGGGATTTTACCATGCCACATTTCATAGGGCGTCTTGGGGACTGACTTAGAGGGAACTAGATTCAGAATCTTTGCTGCACTTTCTAGGGCATAACCCCAGAAAGAAGGTGGTAAGTCAGTGAAACTCATCATGGAACGAACCATATCAAGTAGGGTTCGATTCCTTCTCTCAGAAACTCCATTAAGCTGAGGAGTTCCCGGAGGAGTCCACTGAGAGATAATCCCATTATCTTTTAGATGATTAAGGAAATCTTCACTAAGATACTCGCCTCCTCGATCAGATCGAAGTGCTTTGATCTTGTGACCAGTTTGGTTCTCAACCTCCTTTTGAAATTTCAAGAATTTCTCAAAAGCTTCAGATTTATACTTCATTATGTATACATAACCATACCGACTAAAGTCATCAGTAAAGGTTATGAAGTACTGATGATTGTTTCTAGTGCTTACACTAAGCGGTCCACAAACATCAGTGTGGATCAAATCCAAAACCTTAGTGGCACGTTCCATAGTTCCTTTAAAAGGGACTTTGGACATTTTTCCTTTGAGACAGGATTCGCAAGAAGTTAACTCTTTGAGATCATTTTCAGAGAATGATCCTAAAGTGTTTATCTTGCTAATTCTGTTCTTGGAAATGTGTCCTAATCTAGCGTGCCATAAGGGAGATGAAACTTTGTCATCTCTCTTACGCTTTGTTTCTCGTTGTATATTCATAATATTGATATTTTGAGTTAGGTAAAGTCCATTATTTAGAGTACCGATATGAACGGAAGAGTTGTTCCGTTTGATAAAGTATTTACCATTCTTAATATAAGTTTCATAACCTTCACAATCTAATATTGGAACTGAAATTATATTACGAATAATGCTCGGTACATAAAGGACTTTATTTAATACTAACTCAAAACTACCTAAATCTAATCTAATTGTGCCTAAAGCTAGAGCTTCAACGTTTGAGCCATCGCCGATCTTCAAGACACATTCTCCTTCTTTGAGTTGTTGGACTTCACTTAGCATCTGTACATCATTACAGATATGAGTTCCACAACCGGTATCAAGTACCCAAGAACTAGAATTAATAGAAAGATTTACTTCAACGAGAAAGATACCTTTCTTTAGAGTAGCCTTGTACTCTGGGCAGTTTCTCCTCCAATGTCCCGCTTTGCCACAATGGAAGCAAACATCCTCTTTCTGATCACGCTTCTTCTTTTGGGCCTTCCCCTTCGAAATGCCACCAGTGGGCCTAAGGGGTTTCTTCTTCTTCTTTTGGGCTTTCTTGCCCTTACCTTTAGAAGGCCCAGAAGAGGAAGATGGAGCATTCACCATCAAAACCTTATTGTCCTTCTTGATCGTGCTTTAGGCAGTCACAAGCTGACTAATCAGCTCAGCTACAGTAGCACCAGCATGATTCATGTTGAAGTTAAGGACAAATGGGTTGAATGATGGTGGGAGCGAAGCTAGCAACAAATCCACTGAAAGCTCATCTTTCAGTGGCATGTCCATGGAAGCAAGTTTCTCAGTAAGGGCAAGAAACTTGAGTCCATATTCATGGACACTTGAACCTTCCCTCATTCTCAAGTGGAACAATTCCTTTGAAGTGTTATACCTTGTAACACGTTCATGAGGGCGGTAAAGTTGCTCTAAGTGGTCGTAAATCTCCCAAGCAAATTCCATGGCCTCATGTTGCCTTTGCAAGTCCGGAGACATGTTAGCCATCATAAGGCAACGGGCTTGGAGATTATCATCCTTCCACTTCTGAATCGCGTCCCGCTCAGCCCGAGTGGGAGCCTCCCCTTCGGGACTGGGCTCCCCTTCGAAGAGAACATAAGTTCTCTTCTCAGAATCTAAAATGATTTTCAGATTCCTCAGCCAATCAGAATAGTTGGGACCAGTCAACTTGTTTGACTCGAGGATCGATACAAGAGGGTTTTTGGTTGCCATTTCAAAACACGTAGAGAATCACAGAATCTACGACCTAAATGGTAAAACAGAGAACTAGTGAGCATGCTGAATTATAACGATATACAAAAGATAAGGTCTTTAATCTAATGTAGCTCCCACTATTTTTCAAAGATCTAGAATTCCCAAAGATCTAAGGGGAACACGTTTCCCAATGGGTACTAAGATCCTAGGCATTTTACCTCGAACCCACGACTCGCGGACATTCTAAGTAAGAACCCTAGGTAGGTACAACTTACCAATTCTAACACCTTTAGAACTCTTAGTAATTGTTTTTGCATCACCTATCTTTCAATATGGACCCACGACTCGTACGACATCCATATTTACTTAGGCGTTAAGCTAGACCCATCAATCATAAGATCATGACCAAAACTTAGTTCGAACGACCCACGACTCGCGGACATCGCCCTTGCTAAAATTGACCACGAAATATTGATCATTTAAAATGATTAATTAGGTAACTAAGAACTAATAAGTTCCACTAGCTATCCCACGACTCGCGGACAATAACTAGCTTTACTTACTAAACTTAAAACCTATTGATGGAATGCTAGGAATTTAATTCAAAATTTGCATCTCGAATTAAACACCTATTTGTTCGAAATTAGCTTAATATTTAATGGGAATTTTCGAATCAACCGGAGAGTTGTCCGGTTCGACCTCACCAACATATATGTTATCCAATTTTATTAGTCTTGATTAATGCAAGTAAACTTAAATGCATATCAAACAAGCGCATAAACAGATAACATGTCCTAGCATAATACTAACATGTAATGATCATGGGTTCTACCTATCTTATGCGTGATATGTGGGAGCCACTCCACAATCACAAGTTCTAACATACATGCCACATAAACAGTTTAAATCACATAAGGGAAAGCGGTAACAAAATACGAGCCCTATCTCTATTACATTTAACATTTGAGATTCCCCTCCCTAACATTTTGAGGGGTCTTCACTTATGGCCTCCTTGTTACTTGAATGTGGTCCATCTTACTCCTTGGGTGCATTGTCTCCAAAATGAAAATAAAACCTCACCACCTATCTCTACTCTCAAATTACAATAAAAAGAAAAAGACATAAAGTAATAAGGCTCAATCTTCATATTGGCCTTAGACAATTACACGGGGCATACCCCGGCCTCAAAAACAGTAATATGGAAAGCCACATAATAAATCACATAGCAGTACGCACATAAGTGAGGCTCCAACCTCAATTGAAAAACGCAACTATAGGGCTCCAACCCCAATTTAAACCATCCATGTGCATAAATTAAAACCATACATAGATCTAAACCCATGATCACCTAACATGCTTTTGCAAGAATTTAAATTTAACCAATAAATTAAAATTCTCGCTTTAAGCTCTAATAGCTTAAAACACGACTTAGATGCAATTCTTGTTCAAGAGCCTTTTCAATAAAACCCGAAAAACATTAAACTAATAAAATTCCAATTAATTTCCAAAATTAATAATTTTATTCTTTCATTATTTTCCGAAAATAAAATTCATAATTTTCCCAAAATCCAAATCGCTTTAATTTCTCAAAAATCCCAATTTAATCAAAATTTTAAAATAATTTTATTTTAACAAAACTGATTTTAAAAGATAAAATTAAAATAAAATTAAATCGGGATTTTTCGGACCGAAAAAACGAAACACGAAAACACGAAATTAGGCCCGAAAGCACCCGCCCAAAGGAGGGCACCGCCGCGCGGTATCAGGCGCGCGCGCGCGCAGGCTGCGCGCACAGCGTGCGGCAAGAGCCGCCCGCGTGCACGCGCTGGGCGCGCGGCTCGTGCGCTTGTCGCGCGCAGTAGTGCCCGCCCGATGGCGGGCGATCTCGGCCTGGGCGTCCCGCTCTGTTGCGGGACGGTGCGGGCAGCTGTCCCGCGCGGTTGCGGGACAGGCGAGAGGTCGCGCCTAGGCGCAGGCGGGAGGGCCTCCCGCGCGGTTGGGCGGCGTCGACGGGCCTGGGCGTGCGACGTGCTAGCACGCCTAGGCTCGTCCTTTTTCGTGTTCCGTTTCGTATTTTGGGTTTCTCCAAAACCCGGTTCAATCCAAAATTAAAAATTTTGATTTAAACATATTTCAATCAAAACGGTTTTCAAAACCACAATTTAAGAAAACAGTTTCAGAAATTCAGGAAAAATTACAGTTTCGTATTTCAGGCTTTCTAAAAGAACTCATGAATACCTAATTCGCATCTAAGCCTAAGAATTTCTACCAAATTCAGAATAATTGAGACGAATCAGAAACACGATTAACGAGGTGGCTCTGATACCACTTGTTGGAAAACACGAATCAGAAAGCAGCGGAATTTAAAAATTTTTCCCAACAAAAGGATCTTGAACTCGCAATCGTGTAACCAAATTCGTAAAGACAGAAAACTTACTTTTCTTTTGTTCTTTCTTGAAGCGTTTCAAGCCACCCAAGAACGCTCTTCTCGCGGCTTGATCCCCTCTCCTTGGTAAAGCTCGAATCTTCAAACTTCTAACTTGAAGTCTCTAGAGAAAGTCCACCAACTTGATTACAATCTAACTAGTAAGGATGCTAGTTCTCTAGTTAGTGTTTAGGCTTAACCTAGGGTTTAATTTAATCTTGGAGAAAGGAAGGTGTTCAACACATGAACCAAAAGAATTGCCAATTAGCTCTAAAGGGGAGCTCGAGCTCCCCTATATATAAGAGGGGAGTGCCGATCCAAATCCTTGTTGGACAAGGATTTGGTTCCTCTCTCTCCTATTACTTGATCATCAAGTATTTTCCAACTTTGACTTTGAATTCTAATTCAAGTCAACTTTTAAGAGAGCTAAAAATATCCAAACTATTTTTGGATAATTTTATACTTTATTTATTATAAAATAAATAACTTATTTTTATCTAATTAATTAATTCATAATTAATTAACTAGATTATTTTCTCCAAAATTAGACTTTCTTTTTAATTCAAAATTAAACCAAAGTCTATTAAATAATTAACTAATTAATTATTTAATATATATATAATATATATATATACACACGTGTGTGACACGTGTCACAGTGACACGTGTCACTCACGTGAGCCACACGTGTGATTTCACACGTGTGGAACCCTCTTGGCCCGATTAACTCGTTTAATCATTTTCAAGCCTCAACTCATGTAACCAAGTTGTTATGTGTGACCCTCTAGGTTCTCAATTCAATTAGCAGTGACCCTAATTAATTAATTCACTAATTAATTAATCAGTCCACAGATTAAACGACCATAGTCTAGCAACAGGTGTTTAACCCCTAGCTGAATTGGAATGTTCGGATTCGACAGAACCTTTAAGTCATTGATTCATGTGAGATACAATCCTCCTACTTACTATCTCTCAACCAAGATCTAGGGCAAGGGAATAATCAGAACCCTAATAATCCGGTCTTAAAGCTAAGTGCATTTCATATCCATTTGATCTCAATCCAAGAAACCCTTTTCTTGATGTCTTGATCTACTGCCTTGGCCAAGGACTCCATATGGCATATGAATGACTTATACAATAAGAGATCACCTTGCAAATGCAACTGTAGGTCCTTTCTTGATTCACATCCACTTTCATGAATCACTTGTGCAGCCCCAGCATAAGCCTTGAATTAGTTGTCTAAGGCGACACCCTTTAAAGCTTATACCTAAGACTACAGAGTTAACTCATAAAGTGACAAGGAACCTCAAGTCTAAGGATCAATTAATCACATCAATGACTCGTGAGATATTTCCTAATCTGGAAGTTTCCATTTCCTGAAATAGAAACTTTCTTTCCCATTTAGGAATGTTCTCACACGGGGCACCTCAGTGAACTTACTTATTAAAGTAAGCACCCTCATGTATCACGCACGTATCGACTATACACTTTGCACCTCCATGAAACAAGGTGGTCCTTCTTAAGGGCGTGATCCCATAAGCAAGCCTTAGAGGAGTCAGGTTGACACTCCCACTGTCTGTAGGACTCATCGACTTGGAGTATTTTACTAATCATGACTTATGTGATATAGGGCTCGTTTCATGAACCATTTCACCTAAATGGTAGAGTCCTAAAGTCATCAGGATTAGGGGAGTTCTCATACATGCACAGCTAAAGTAAACGCATACCAAACAAGAGCATATAAAGAAGTGTTGCCTCAATTCGTTATTTCATTCAAAGATTGTCTGTGATTATAATAAGGAAAAGCACAAAGCGGATATACAATCGGCTTTTAGGGCACTATTCCTAACATACATAGCATTGTGGCTAGTGCATGGGATCACCGTCGGCCCTTAACGAGGTCGGTTTCTCCGTAAATTTGGTTGGAACTAGTGCATGGGATCACCGTCGGCCCTTGCCTCCCTGGATAGCCACATGCCCTAAGTCCCTGGGCCCGTGTTTCCATATCATGCTCTCGCCAAAATCATAGGTAGGATTTCATAAAATAACGTTTTACATTTTAAAATCATTTACTCAAGAAAAGACTCGATATATATGTATATGTTACTTTGGCTTAAAACCTTCACGTTGGATATATCGGGTCAATTCATATCTAATAGAAGAGAAACCCACTTGTACACTTCTTACCGAACAATACCAAGAAGAAAAGGAGACTCGAAAGTGTCCTATGAACCCGACAAGTCTCCGCCCTGGAGAAAACTGTACAAAGGACAATAGGGTGTACATGTGAGACTCAAGACTCCATATCAACCATATATGATGCACGAAAATTAACATGATATAACATGTATAAGAAGTGAAATGGCGCCATGAATTCACATAATCAAGTAATTCATTCAAGTACATTCAATACATGAAGGTTTGAAGTTCATTCGTTCCATATCTTTCATGAATCGTATCAAATCGCGCCATAATCTTCAAACCATAATAATAATACACATATCAACATGTTTACAATGCATATCACAAATATAGAGGCAAGAGGATTCAATTAAGACATTGAAAGAATGTAAGAAAGCACTTAACGTTTCGTATGAAAACACTTAAGCCACTTATAGCATATTAGTTCGTTACCCGACAAAATCATATCAAAACACTCCACAACTTTAATACAACAATTATAACACATAAAACAACATATTACAACATGTCATGGGCATTCATGAGTTTAAAATACATAAGAGAGGCAAAGGATACAAGAAAGCTTCAAACGGTCATGCATTCAAGTGACGTTTACACTTATCAAATGAAACCATAAAATTAAAATAAATAATCAAACATATCATATATTATCAATTAATCAAGCATACATTACATTCAAACCACATATGGAGTCCGAGGAAGTGGAAGGAAAGCAAGAGAACGGATTTAGGTGCATTTTGGTGAGAGCGAACAGTTTTTGAAATGCGCAAGCTGTAAAGAATTGAACATATCTTGATTTCTAGAAGTTGGAATTAGGTTTGGTTTATTGGATATGAAACTAGACAAACAGGGATTTCTGATGATATGTGGCTCGAATCGTGGTTCAAAGCGAGGTGGAAATGGCGTAGGCTCGAAGTTGGATGAATGCAGATTTTCGGTAAAGTGGTGATACCAAAATGGATCGATCATATCTCATAAACTAGGACGAATTTTAAGGTGATTATAATTGGAGAGTGTTCTAGACTTCAAAAGGTTTCTATGGTTAAAAATTCACCTTGACCCAAAATGACCTGAAAATGGTCATGGCCACGAACTGGTACTGTAGAAGTCGACACTTGGGTAAAAATGGGTCGTGACCTGTACCAAAAATGAACTAAAACCGATCACAGCCGCGACTCTACGCAGCAGTAGGGCAAAACTCGATCTCTAGGCCAAAAACTCAACCAAAACTCATACCAATTCGAACCAAGACATGAATTTAAGTTAGGATTACAATATATATGCATAAAGGCTTCAAAATTCTTGAAAAAGAACCACATAATCAACAAAGAAATGCAAGAGAGAAGGATCAAGTTCACATTCTTGCATATACCTTCAAGTTCATCAAATGATTAATGACCATGCAATATAAGTTCATAGAAATGTTAAAGGATGTCTTAGGTTCATTTAGGCTGCATCAATTCAAAGAGAAAGGCAAGAAATCAAGCAAATCATCAAGAATGGCCTCTAACCCTTACTATTCACCAAGAACTCAATATCATGTTAATTTCTTCATGGAATTCAAAAAATAAGGTATCCAAATAAAGAGAAAAGGATGGATATCATAAAAATAAGCTTACCTTTCAAATTTGGAGAGATTTGATGGAGTAGAGAGCTCAAAACATGAAAATGAATAGTGTTCTTTCTTCATCTCCTTCGCATTTCGGGATGCAGAGACAAAATTCCCTTTTTCCTTCTCTTATCTAGCTTGGAATGAAATCAGATACTTAAGGATGGAAAGGAGGTTAAGTCATGAGAAAGTGGGGCCAAGAATTACTCAATTTGGTCAACAAATGACCAAGTTACGGTTAAAAGAGTACAAAGGGGTCCAAGTTGCACGCGAGGCTAGGTTCGGTAAAATTTTGGAGGTCCAAACAGGCTTAGAAAAATATAAATCTAGGTTCCTTGGTTTCCTTTCTTTGTTACGATTCTGATGCCTCTTCCAGAATTCAAATCCGAATTCCTGAGCTCAAGTTACGGCCCTTGGAACCCAAGGCACGCTAAAACTTCGTTAGGCCCTCGAGTCCCCAAAACAAATAAATGGTCGAAGACCACGACAAACGAGTCCGAAAATATAAAACGAGCACATAAACAAGTTCATATCACATAATTATCATGTATAGCAAATACGCACATAAGTCGGAATTGAATACAAAGCACACGGATCAAAACGGAGTTAAACGAACAAAGCGTTCAAATTTCACATAAAAGCATTATCGAATAATTTCATATAATTCAATTATAACATTTAAACATTATAAGCACATATTCAAGTAGATAAACAATTAAAAGCGCCCTAAACTCACTCGTGACGACAAACCTGTACGGCCAAAAAGCCGGGACGTTACAATGTGGACCATCCCACGGGACCCGTCTCTCATTCATTATGGCTAAAGGGGTTCATGAAGCCCCAAAAGCCCGGTTTCCCTTTCTTGCTAAACTCCTAGCGAGGTCGGTTTCACCGTAATTTATTGTGGAACTAATGCACGGGATCACGTCAGCCCATGCTTCCCTGGATAGCCACGTGCACTTCGTCCCAGGGCCCCCATAATCAATGTGGTCACTGAACTCGCCAAACATTAGGTAGGAATTCATAACAAAAGCTTTAAGATTAAATCATTGACTCGTTGAAAGTACTCGATATATATACGTATAATAATTTGGCTTAAAACTTTTACACATTGGGGATATATCTGGTCGATTAACTAATAGAAGAGAAACCCAGCTGATACGCGAAATAAAGTTATAAGAATCTCATTGCCTGGCCTCGTTTTCAACCTGACCAAAATCTTGAAAGAAGATTGGATGTCGATTGATCTTGAGATCAAAGTTTGAAGGATCAAAAGAGGGTTTCTTGAAGCTTCTTTTCTCTTCTCTTGTGCTGAGTTTGATCGATGAAATGGAAAAGGAAGGAAGAAAATCTTTGATATTTAGGTAGTATACGGGTAGGATACGGGTCGCTCCAAGTCCGGGTTTGAAGAAAACGGTTCAAATCAAGTCATAAGGTCATGTTGGGTGAAATGAGCATCGTCGGAGGTTCAAACGACATCGAAAAGTTATATGGTCAATTGCATTAGATCCGAATCGTCGAAACGAGTTCAACGCCATGAACAGATCTCGATTTCGAGGTTTGGAGCTCAAGATATAAGCAAAACCATTTAGGGTAGCTTATTATTCAAATAGGTCCCTAAACTTCAAAAGTGGCAATCAAACCCAAAAATCAATTTCAATTGAGTCCAAAACATTCAAATAAATAAAAATTAAGTCTACAACATGCGTAAATCACACAATTCCATTAAATTAACACAAGATTCATGCAATTCATAATTTTGCAAGTTCATTCATATATGAAAATTTCAAATTGGAGCACAAACACAATTTTAAACAAATATCTCAAGTCATGAATTAATTCAAGACATATAAATAAATTAAATCCATATAAAATGTAAAATACAATCATACATATCGTATACCTATACGTACGAAAACGTGGGGCGTTACATAGGTCCTCTTTTTTTTAGTCTAATGCAATCAAGTCCTTAAATTATTAGTTGAATCAATTAAGTGCAATTTGAAATGCAATTAAGTCCTTAAGTTCATGGAATGTTTTGATTAAACCACCAAGGTTTTAATTCTAGAAAATTATGTCCAATTATTATTTACAATTAAATCTTAGCTTAAAATTGGAAAGCAATTAGAATAAAATTAGGCACTTAGATCATGCTCGAAAATTAAATTACAAAAATACAACATGTAGTTACATAAATCGAAGGCCAGTTCATGTATTTGTAATTAAATCATACAATCAAATAATTTAATCACATAAAAGCACTTAAGTCACATAATTAAATAATTAAAACACATAACACTCGATCTGACCTAACTTGTGACGCCATACCTGGTTAGTCTTGAAAATACGGGGTGTCATATACCCCATTTTCTCTTCCTCACATTTCATCTCCTCACACAAAATGAAACCCTTTTCCGTCTCTCTTCGGTCTTGGCTCTCCTTCACCTCACCTTCCACCACTGCCAATCAGCTGCCACCATGGGAAGATCGCCACACACCTAATCTTCTCCTCCCCATTATCCCACATCTCCCTAGCAAAGAAAGAAAAAAAAAAAAGCAAGAGCTCCATTTCTCCACCACTGCTCCGGCCACCGGACCGCCGTCGACCACTTCTCTAACTCCCTACCTCATCCTTATAAGCTTCTTCTTCATCCCTTTTCATGTATATGTGAGCTTGTATTATATTTATATATGTATGTGTGTGTGATCTAATGTGGATTTGACGATTATTATGTATAAATCTTAATTTTGTATGAATTAATGGTTGGAATATGCTTATAAGTTGTTCCTATGTAATATATGGTCAATTTTGTGTGTTGTTTGGGTGTTGGGAGTGAATGAAATCACTCCTGTACCTTCCCCCTTTCTTTCCCCTGTTTTCCTGCGTTTCTGCCCTGTTTTTATTCAGCCAGACAGCTCTAAACAGCCATTTGTCTCCCCAGTTCATTTTCCAAACACCCGTTTAACTACCCCCGAGAATTGTACATGCCGTGTGAATTTCCAAATCAATTTTCACGCTGTCATTTACGATTCAAAAGTGCTCCGATTGACCTGAAATTTTAACCACATAACTAAATTGAGTGTAGAGTGTTTTCCAATTTGAATCACGTTAAAATCATTATTAATAAAAAGCTTATTGAACAAATTATTAATAAAACAAAATTAAGGATATCAGGTTACCACACGTGCCATAAAGTGGAGTTGTCCTTGCCTCAAATATATATTATTATCATTTATATCATGATTCCTGAGCAATGCGAAGGGTCTGTATGACTGCCAATAGTCATTTTCACACACATAGATACGTAGACGTTGTGTTGACTTTTTCCAGTACATTCTTGTTAAATGTTTCAATGGTATTTTCTTTAACAATTCTGATAATGAAATTTATTCATCTACAATTATATCTATTCTCCTCAAATAAGATTCCGATCGCGTAGAATTTTTTTGCCCATGTACCTGCATCAAAAGGTAGCATGCATATTAAAGTGTAGAGTATTTCCTAAAATAATATCTTAATGGTTATAAAGATCATGTTGTTAAAATATCACATCCCGAGCATCATAATTGTGGCTTGAGGGTTGGTTCCCGGAGAGTGACGAAATGTTGAGCTATCAGTAACCCGCAATGTATCAACACCAAGAACCTTGTAATCATTATCAACAACTTTATTCACCTGACACCCTCCATGAAAATGCCATATTGTCATCAAAGTGTCCTTACAAAATTGCTCTAGCGAGAATGTTGATGACAAATCCCTTTTCCTCAAATTATTGGGAACAACCAACATTAATTTCATTAGAGATTGGAATGAGGCGAATGGGTATTGAAACTCAGAGATGGGGCGAGATTCAATTACTTATTTTATAATTTCTAGACCCTTCACGCAGCTTTCCAAATCTCTTGGGTCTTGAAAGTAATTGAATGGCAGTCTAGGATTGACACTAGGATCCTTGTTTACGAGCTCTAAGTAGCCTGTTGAGAAGGGTCTACTAATCTTCTCTCCGATTATTCCAATTGTAACCTTTAAGTTTTTATATGGGTTGGATCCAAGAAGAGAGCTCAGGATGGTTTGTTTGACGAGGGCATCCAAAGGTGGAACAGTCTACAAATTGTAACATGCATTAGTTCCTATATTATTTAGGAGTTATTTACACTATATCCCTTGTGTTAGGTAAAATGGGCAAAAAAAACCCAGTGTTACAAAAATTAACATAAAAAATCCTGTGTTTTCAAAATATTTGCATGGCGAACCCTAAAAATTTTGGTGTTGGACACGTGCTAAAAGCACAACTAGAACACTAATTTTCTCTATCTATTAAACGTGAAATGACTGATTTACCTTTTATATTCTGATATACATCATCTCACCTCTTTCTATATGCCCATTTTTATACTTGTTAATAGGGTTTTTCATGCAAATTTTATTTTGTACAGGGTCTCTGTGCATATAAAAAAGTATTGAACATATATTTATTTATAGGGTTCTTCATATAATTTTATTTTATATAAAGTTTTGGTGCATATAAAAAAGTATTGAATGATATAGAGAGATGTTTGATGATGTATATCAAAATATAAAAGGGTAAATTAGTCATTTTGCATCCAATAAATAGAGAAAATTAGTGTTCTAGTCGCGCTTTTAGCGCGTGTCCAACACCAGAATTTTTTATGGTTCACCATGCAAATATTTTGAAAATACAAGGTTTTTTGTGTTAATTTTTGTAACACAAATTTTTTTTTGGCTTCACCTAACATAGAGGTGAAATACGAGGAAAAAAAAAATCCTATTATTTAGTTCCTACTAAGATGAGTCTTTATTGTTTTCGTAATATGTATTTATGCACTAACCTGGTTTACTAAGTTCGCAAAATCTTGAGCCATTTTAAGTATCATAGCAAAAACCATGTAACCACTCATTGCTTCGATATAGCTGCCGTCAGTTATCCCAACCACCTCAGGAAGTGAGTATTCAACGGGCCTCGAAGAAGGAACTATGATTATATTCAAAGGGTTATCTGTAGGGCTGTCAACGGGTCGGATTCAAGATTTCCGAATCCGAATCCGATTACACAATTCAAAAATCGAATCCGAGTCCGGATCCTATAGGACTCGGATTCGTCCCAACCAAATTCGAATAATGTCGGGTCGGATAATCCGACAATAATGTTCGACCCGAGGGAGGGGAAAAAAAAAAGAAAAGAAAAGAAAAAGGCAATCCCTTTTTCTCTTCGTCCTGCGCCGAATCTGAGAAAAAATGGGAAGGACCCGATCTGTGAACAAAATTGAGGAAAATTTTAAAGCATAACTTATTGAGGAAGATCTAAGCACTCGGAACTTAGATCTACGGAAGTGGTTGCTTGATTGGCGGTGACGGTGGGAGCAGCGACGTTTGGTGGTACTTGTCGGCAGCAATAGTGGGAAGCTTGGCGGTGATTGGCGGCCGGCGGAGATGGGAAAAGGCTATGGAGAGGGGAGAACAAAGAGTGCGACTGGAGATGCGCTGGTAGAGACGCCTATTGTGTCCGGTGATGATGGGGGCGGTGGCGTTGAGATGAAAATTGGAGAGATGAAGAATGGTCTCGTTGCGGCCTGCTTCTGTACATTTGGAGTGAAATTAGGATTTGGGATTCAATCATTTCAGAGATTTAATTATTTTCTAGTTGTTTCCTTTTTCTTTTCTTTTCTATTAAAAAGTAAGAAATTAGTTTTTTATATATAAATTATATTTATATCATAATATATATAGCCGTATACACTGTAAAATCTTCATAATATATATAATAATTATTATTATTATTCTAATCCCTTAAATTATTACTATTGTTGCTCAATTCTTATTATTATTAAATTAAAATATAAAATCATGTAAAAATCTATAAAGTTATCATTTTGATTATTACAGTTTTATTGACAAATTTATAATTTTGTGTACAGAATGCTTATGTATAGCATATAATGGGGAAAAAATCATATTCATTTCTATATTTATTTCAAGGTTTGAGAAAAGTATAAAATAATTTAATTATCTTTATACATAAATTTTAGTTTAAAGATATTTTAATCTATTTAAAAATTTTAGCCTAAATTATAGAAAAAATAAATAACTTAAAAGGATGACTATGGCTTAAATAAAAAAATTAGGACTATTTTGAATTTATATTTGAAATATAAGAATGAATATAAATTTTTCCATATATTATAATGGTAATAGATAAAGTTATTTCTAATGTTTTAGTTATGTAATACTATTTTTTGGAAGTTAATCTTCATTGCATTTATTAGTTAAGATCCAGTTGTATTTATAAATTAGCATTCAACAAATAATTTTATGTTTCATACTTGAGTTTGTGAAAAAGTTTCAATAAATTATAGTTTAATATTATATTAGATATGTTACAATTAATATTATGTTAGATGTGTTAGATTTTAATGAGTTATAATTAATATTATGTTAGATTATATTTACCTTCAACAAATTATAATCTCACTTAATCAAACACGAATAACCTAAATTATCTAACTAATTAATTTAAGTGAAATTAAATCAAATAAAAAGGTCTAATCCATCATAACTAACGCTTATACATATTGTTTGCACTAAAAAATCGAGTTTATTGATTTTTAGTCAATAACGAATAAATAATACAAATTATTTGAAAATTAAAGTACAAGGGGGTCTTCAATCTTCACTTGATCATCTGATTCTTCCTTCAAATTTAGAGTTGTTGAATATTCAAACAGTTCTTGATAAATTTGGGGTTTGATCTTCTTCAACTTCAAATTTAGCTTGAATAACGTTAATTCGCAGGTCTTTCGACTTGTTTACGAATCAAACGCCAGATTTTGGAGAATTTCGCCAAGAACGCCGATGAACTCGTTGGTAATTCCGTGAATTTAGCTTGAATAATAATGCCGATTCGCCGGTGTAACGCCTTGATAACGAATCAAATACCTAAATTTGATAACTTCGGGAAGAAAGGTTTTTAGCCTTTCTTTGAACTCGTAGAGAGGTTTTTAGCCTTTCTTGAATTCGTGTTGTATGTTGAATGAACTAAACATGAACCCTTTATATAGGTGTAGAATCCAAGACTTGTGGCCCAAGTCGACCTTTATTTAATAATTATCTCTAGTATTTTTTTAAAAGATAATATCAAATAAATCATATAAATTATTTATCTCTTTAATATTTTTATTTTTATTTTAAAGAGATAATATCAAATAAAATCTCATAAATATTTATCTCTTTATATTTTTTATTTTTTTAAAGAGATAATATCAAATAAGACTTGAATTTGATTCGCCACGTGTCGCCATATGATTTGTCTTGGCTTTCTTTAACTGCAAGAGTTGATTTAATTGGTCTAAAACATGTCAATTTGACACGTGTCTGTAGCACCCCAAGCGGTGGGGCACCACACCCCCGCACTATGACCCGACACGTGGTACGAAATGTAAAGTCCGCACACGCACCAAGTCACAGCGAACGGGTGACGAACGAAAAATCCAACCTAAGCTAGGCGGTACCTAAACCCTGTACAAGAAAAAAATGTGCCAAGAACCCGAATGCGGAAGCGATACAAAATACGAACTAACAAAAACTTTAATCAACAAACATAAATAAACGGGTTCAACTAATTCCACGAACCTGTCCTAACCTGTCCCGAATCCAAACATACAACAAAGACGGGTTCAACTAATCCAAGCCCTGTCCTAACCTGTCCCGAAAATTCATATAATTAAAGCATAAGCATATTCCTGTACAGAACATACTATAAACATAATTTTCATAAATAAATAAGAACAAAATACTTAGCAAAATCAAACGGACCGACACAGACTCGACAGACCAGACTTAAAGCCGCCTAGCTCGAACTCCAACAACTGGTACCTGCAAACTAAAAACATAGGTGGGGTGAGGGTCAGTCCACTGACTGAGCGAGGGGGCTAAACTCACACACACTATACATAATAAGGAGCAGAGCACGTATCAAAAGAAAGATTATGAACCGGGAGTAGGGTTTTGCATACTAAAACCATTTCCAAATCAAACCTATACATATCTTTCCAAATCAAACTTATACGTATCTTATCTTATTCGTAACTTAACAAACTGAGCATACTCATATCATAATAAAAGAGAAAGCTCCTATCCCGTTTCATAATCAACATAACAGATCATAATCATATACCCGGCGAGTACGGGTCTCCCACCTTACTTCCATATCGAATCATAACAGAAAACAAACAAATATCATAAACAATCCAACCCCAACACCATGTAGTTCGGGGAGCAAACCCTCACTACTCATACAGATACAAACACACACGGGGTAGCGAACCCACACTGTGCCTTCCCCGGTTATCCACCGAGGGCTCAAGATACCACGCCTTCCCAACCTCCCTAGGTCGCACGTGAATATCTCAAATGAGAACGTGCACAGGGGCATAACCGGCGACCCCATGGTCGTCCCGGGTCCCCCTTACCCACGTATCGGGGCCCAACATATCAAAACAGAGCATATCAGAACAGATCATATCATAACTCGCTACATAGCAAACTTATCATATCGTATTAAAATCATACTTACGTACCTTATCGGAGCATACCATACCTTACAACTTAGCATATGCTATAACGTACCTCTCCGTGTCATCCTAATCCGCAGCTGGTATGAAGACACACGGTTTGGAGCATAGCCTCGTTGCAAAACATTTCAAGCTTACATATGCTCGTACATATACAGTTCGAAAACCTTTAATCGTATGACAAATTCATAAACATATCATATAAACACATATCTATTATATATATATAATAGAATAATCGCATGCAGGCTTGAAAACGAGCACAGAGGGTTGTAGGTCGCTGTAACTAAAACAAAATTCCTAAAACCTCACCTTTCACCGACGAAACGGAAAACCTGAGCCAAGAAGTCCCACTGGAACCCAAACAGCTGACAGACACTCCCTGGAAAACCCCTGACCAACTGAACACACACAGAACAAAAGACTCAGACTCCAAACACAACCACAAAGACGCATGGCCATGCTCACGAATACAAATGATGCAACATATAATCCATATCTATTCAATCAAGTCATTCAGAGCATATTATAATTCATATTCCATATCAAAAGATGCATAACTTATAAAATTCATAACATTAATTACATTAAATAAAGTAGGACATTAAGAATTCAAATCATATCATGCACCAAGTCTCACGAAATTAACATGAATTACATAACAATAAATATATAAATTACACATTGGCATATTTCACGATATAATAACAATTGGCATACTTGATCAATTTATTCAAATTAAATACAACGTATCTTTTCATAATTCATTTCTTATGTTTTTATAAAATTTCATAATCAATTTAGTTTCCAAAATTACACTAACACCCCTTCAAACAATAATTATTCTCAAATAGCTGGGCGTAAAACGAGACAAATAAATTCGATAAATCACGAATCAAATATTCATACATCATAGCATACTTCCACGTATCATACAACTCATAATTTCAATTTATAGCACATACGGGATCGAATTGCACAATTAAAATCAATTAACGAATAAAATACAATAGCTTCAAAAATTAATATAAAATCAACCGGACATCCGATTGACGAACGGGAAGTGGCGTTGGACTCACCACGACGAAAGGAACCTACTGTCCGAAAGTCGCCGGAATGCCGCCACCGCGGCCGGCCGAACAGCCACCGGTCGCCACCGGAACACCGCCTCCGGTGGTCGGAAAAATCCCCGGAAGGACAGAAACGAGCGCCTCGGCCTACTAGACAAAAGCCCTCAATCAATTTCAGAAAAAGCTAAACACTCCGGACTTCGTTGACGAAAAACCGAACCAAATCCTAATACGAAAACTGAAATTAAATGCAAACCGTAAAACGAAAATGAAATCCGAGCATACCGTTGAAAAGCTTGTCACGAGCCCTACGAAAGCCCTTAGCCAAAACCTGGAAAAAGTCACCGGAAAATCGGACCGCCGGTACACCACCGGTCCGCCGCCAACGGGCGGTTCCTGGAACGCCGCCGATGCCATCCGCTATGTTTCGTCATTCCAAGCAACTTTCGTGAAGCGACCACCACCAAAACCGGCCCGAAAAAGGGCCCAAATCGCCGCCGAAGTTTCTGCCGCTGCGTCACCGCCGGAACCACCACCTACGGTCACCGGTTGCTTGATTTGAGGTCAGAAATGGACTCAGGAGGTCGAAAGAGGTCGGATAGGGTCAAGCTCCGCCCGCGAAACTCGCCGGAACACCGCAGAGCCGTCGTGCTACAGTAACGGGCGTCCGCCACCGCCACTTCGGGCGGCGCGTGCACCGCCGTCCGGCCACCGTTGGCCACGCCGCTTGAACTGGGGTTGCATCGAGATGTCTCCTAACTGATGGGGTGGCGCGTGTCGAAGAAAGGTCGCCGGAGACCGCCGCGAAGAGGCGGCGAAGTGGCGGGGGTTCCGCCTAGCCTCCGCTGTGTCTGAAATTCACCGATTTCGTCGCCGTCGGTCGTCGGTTGGCCAAGATTCTTGTACCATCGTGACGGGCTCGTCGAGCTGATAAATTTCCACTAATGGTTCGTCGAATTCCGTCGAGAAACGAGGGAGAACGAGCATGTGTGTGTAAACACACCTCGAGTGCGTGTGAACAGTGACGGGAACGGGTTTGATCGCTGGAGGAAGAAGCTGGAGCTGAGATCTGATCTTTTCACGGATTACGAGGATCCGGGGTATTATATCTCGGGTCCTCGTTCGCAAAAACGGACGGAAGAAGGGGTTAACGAAGTCAGAATTGGGCAAACTTAGAGTCTACGGACTCGTCTCGATGCCCCGAACGCGAAGAAGGGGTCAAGGAGGTCGAACTCTCGACCGAACGAGAAATGACCGAATAACCCCTTAAAAGAGAAAATTACAAACAAGCCCCTAAACTCTTAAAGAGTTCAAAATAGGGCCACGAAAAATCTAAAATCACATAATTAAACACATTAAAAGGTTGAAACGTAGCGTACCTTACAAATTGGACGAGCGGGATGTCACAAACTCCCCTCCTTCAAAAGGACCTGTCCTCAGGTCCTATTACTGAGTCGTAAAGCTTCAAACTGGAACATTTCAATCCATCTCCTAAAATCATGTAGAGTCATAGCCCTGGCTGTGAAGTTTACTCCCACTGATTGCATTAACTCCCTGCAGAGTTCCGTAGTCACAGAGTTTTATCCAAACACTTGACCGTTGGTCGCTTCAACTCGTTCGATCCGCCCACTAGGCCACTGCACCCAAGGCTCGATACCGACGCTTCCTCGTCGACTGCAAACCAGCACCAGGCCACACTCAACTCAGCCGCGACAAACAAGAGAGAATCCCATCTCTCAGCACGCAAGAGAGAGAGAGCCTCGTCTCCCGGCACGTCAAAAGAGAGAACCCCGTCCCTCAGGCACAGAATTGAGAGAACCCCGTCTCTCAACCACGTAATCGAGAGAACCCCGTCTCTCATCCTAAGTCTGGCAGACTTCCACATCTTCTAAACATCCTAGTTTGAGAAAATCCAGCATTTCTCAAACCCCTAAATTCAAGAGACTCCAGCATCTCTCAAACATCTAACTCCAAGAGAATCCAACATCTCTTGCTCACATAATTTAGAAAGAATCCAACATCTTTCTATCACATAAATAGGGAGAATTCCACATCTCCCTAACACGTAAATAGAGAGATCTCAACAACTCTCTAGCACACAAGTTCACTTACACAACATTCAAACATACACACATTAAAGTAGCACCGAATGCAAAACATGGGATGCATGCATAGTGTACCTTTACCCGACTGATATCGGTGTCCCTAGAGTATAGACTCATCATCCATGCTCAACTCAAGGGGGATATCGCGATGGGATCACTGTAAAATAAAATCACAATATGCTTGTAGGTGCATGAAGGGTTAGTGAGTAACCAAAGAAATTATAAGCACTGAAGCACGGATAGTTCACGCAAGCATGTAATCCATTTAGTTTACAAGAATTCACAACAACAACAATTTTAAAGTTATGAAAATTGCAGCAGTTAGTCACGTTATTAAACTCGAGCAACATCACACATTACACATTCTCACATATGTCAAGCAAAATTAATTATAATTACTTATGAAATGCATGAGTGCAAATGCCATGGATGCTCAATGTACCGTTCACCGTAGTAGTGGAGTCGAGGTTGGCAATTTCTTTAACTTGAAAGGTTAATCAACTCCTTAACTGGCCATAGTTCCAACTTCCCGTTCAAACTTGCATTCTTTAGTATTCCTTCAGATTCTCGGGTACTCAACTGATCTTGGATCGTCTCACTTGATTCTCGGAGTATAGTGATCCGTGTAATCTCTTGAAATCCCAATAGAATCCTCGGTAATCGGAAATCACCATTCTTTCACGGTAAAATCTCTCAAGACAATCGTGGATAGATAAATGAAGAATCTTTACACAATCTTGCTTAGTACACCGTCGTCGTGACTGATATTCTTATCCTCAATATTTGGTGAAGTTGCTCTTCAATGACCTCGGCACAAAATTCCACAGCTTGCACAACTTTCCCCTTTTTCCTTTGTGTAAGTGCAACTACACTAGTAGGTGTCTTTATAACAGTAACCTGATTTCCTGCTTGGAATTCTCTGAATGGTACAAATGCCTTAATCTCTTCATTGTCACCTCACGCCATCCAGAATTAGAAATTCTGGCTTTCTTATAAAACATGTACTCCCGAGCACCTCCAAGTAATAAGTACCTACCCTGAGGGCACCCTGATAGTTAAAGGATCTCTTGTCTCTCTCATATTCGAGTATCTTCTTTTATCCACTCACTACCCTGACTGCGTTAGCTTGATCATACATCATCTGGTCAACCCCTATTCGAATCCCAATGTTGCTTCCACCAAGACGGCACTTAGTTGATCAGGTAAGGAAATCACCTAAATATAACCACGAAACTAATGCATGCGAGATTAGGGATGTAAATGGCATGTACTCGTGTCCAGCAAAGAAAACAGTCAAGCACGTAGAACAAATGTCCAAAATAATTAAAATTTACTCCAATGCATGATGCACGTGCCATGTATGCATAATACCCATTTTCATAGCAGTAGCATTGATTCCTTGTTATAAATTCTTGTAGAGGTCCATTTGCTTCTCATCCAAGTAGTCAGAAAACGGAAGTTTCAAATCTTCCTTCATAATTTTGTAGAAGCGGGGAGTGTTGTCATGATCAATTGCAATTCGGCGCCGAGATGTCACCCTACAATTCACAAATTGGACAATTATCTATGCATGAGGGTTAGTACGTGGGTATGTCAAGTAATGAAAGCAATTAAGAGCACCTAATTAATGCAGATGCAACAAGTAATTTACTAAAATTTAAAGCATAACAATGATAATTTTTGCAAAAATCGTAATCATAGTGTGCACACAATCACATAAGCTCAGACAAATTCATACAGAGAAGTCAAATTTTCACGTCAGACAAATGCAGTGCACAAGTATTCCTATGCCGTACGACCTAAACTGACACGACACGACTCCAGAGCACCGGTTCTGAACCTGGTAGCTCTGATACCACTTAAGATGTAGCACCCCAAGCGGTGGGGCACCACACCCCCGCACTATGACCCGACACGTGGTACGAAATGTAAAGTCCGCACACGCACCAAGTCACAGCGAACGGGTGACGAACGAAAAATCCAACCTAAGCTAGGCGGTACCTAAACCCTGTACAAGAAAAAAATGTGACAAGAACCCGAATGCGGAAGCGATACAAAATACGAACTAACAAAAACTTTAATCAACAAACATAAATAAACGGGTTCAACTAATTCCACGAACCTGTCCTAACCTGTCCCGAATCCAAACATACAACAAAGACGGGTTCAACTAATCCAAGCCCTGTCCTAACCTGTCCCGAAAATTCATATAATTAAAGCATAAGCATATTCCTGTACAGAACATACTATAAACATAATTTTCATAAATAAATCAGAACAAAATACTTAGCAAAATCAAACGGACCGACACAGACTCGACAGACCAGACTCAAAGCCGCCTAGCTCGAACTCCAACAACTGGTACCTGCAAACTAAAAACATAGGTGGGGTGAGGGTCAGTCCACTGACTGAGCGAGGGGGCTAAACTCACACACACTATACATAATAAGGAGCAGAGCACGTATCAAAAGAAAGATTATGAACCGGGAGTAGGGTTTTGCATACTAAAACCATTTCCAAATCAAACCTATACATATCTTTCCAAATCAAACTTATACGTATCTTATCTTATTCGTAACTTAACAAACTGAGCATACTCATATCATAATAAAAGAGAAAGCTCCTATCCCGTTTCATAATCAACATAACAGATCATAATCATATACCCGGCGAGTACGGGTCTCCCACCTTACTTCCATATCGAATCATAACAGAAAACAAACAAATATCATAAACAATCCAACCCCAACACCATGTAGTTCGGGGAGCAAACCCTCACTACTCATACAGATACAAACACACACGGGGTAGCGAACCCACACTGTGCCTTCCCCGGTTATCCACCGAGGGCTCAAGATACCACGCCTTCCCAACCTCCCTAGGTCGCACGTGAATATCTCAAATGAGAACGTGCACAGGGGCATAACCGGCGACCCCATGGTCGTCCCGGGTCCCCCTTACCCACGTATCGGGGCCCAACATATCAAAACAGAGCATATCAGAACAGATCATATCATAACTCGCTACATAGCAAACTTATCATATCGTATTAAAATCATACTTACGTACCTTATCGGAGCATACCATACCTTACAACTTAGCATATGCTATAACGTACCTCTCCGTGTCATCCTAATCCGCAGCTGGTATGAAGACACACGGTTTGGAGCATAGCCTCGTTGCAAAACATTTCAAGCTTACATATGCTCGTACATATACAGTTCGAAAACCTTTAATCGTATGACAAATTCATAAACATATCATATAAACACATATCTATTATATATATATAATAGAATAATCGCATGCAGGCTTGAAAACGAGCACAGAGGGTTGTAGGTCGCTGTAACTAAAACAAAATTCCTAAAACCTCACCTTTCACCGACGAAACGGAAAACCTGAGCCAAGAAGTCCCACTGGAACCCAAACAGCTGACAGACACTCCCTGGAAAACCCCTGACCAACTGAACACACACAGAACAAAAGACTCAGACTCCAAACACAAGCACAAAGACGCACGGCCATGCTCACGAATACAAATGATGCAACATATAATCCATATCTATTCAATCAAGTCATTCAGAGCATATTATAATTCATATTCCATATCAAAAGATGCATAACTTATAAAATTCATAACATTAATTACATAAAATAAAGTAGGACATTAAGAATTCAAATCATATCATGCACCAAGTCTCACGAAATTAACATGAATTACATAACAATAAATATATAAATTACACATTGGCATATTTCACGATATAATAACAATTGGCATACTTGATCAATTTATTCAAATTAAATACAACGTATCTTTTCATAATTCATTTCTTATGTTTTTATAAAATTTCATAATCAATTTAGTTTCCAAAATTACACTAACACCCCTTCAAACAATAATTATTCTCAAATAGCTGGGCGTAAAACGAGACAAATAAATTCGATAAATCACGAATCAAATATTCATACATCATAGCATACTTCCACGTATCATACAACTCATAATTTCAATTTATAGCACATACGGGATCGAATTGCACAATTAAAATCAATTAACGAATAAAATACAATAGCTTCAAAAATTCATATAAAATCAACCGGACATCCGATTGATGAACGGGAAGTGGCGTTGGACTCACCACCGCGGCCGGCCGAACAGCCACCGGTCGCCAACGGAACACCGCCTCCGGTGGTCGGAAAAATCCCCGGAAGGACAGAAACGAGCGCCTCGGCCTACTAGACAAAAGCCCTCAATCAATTTCAGAAAAAGCTAAACACTCCGGACTTCGTTGACCAAAAACCGAACCAAATCCTAATATGAAAACTGAAATTAAATGCAAACCGTAAAACGAAAATGAAATCCGAGCATACCGTTGAAAAGCTTGTGACGAGCCCTACGAAAGCCCCTAGCCAAAACCTGGAAAAAGTCACCGGAAAATCGGACCGCCGGTACACCACCGGTCCGCCGCCAACGGCCGGTTCCTGGAACGCCGCCGATGCCATCCGCTATGTTTCGTCATTCCAAGCAACTTTCGTGAAGCGACCACCACCAAAACCGGCCCGGAAAAGGGCCCAAATCGCCGCCGAAGTTTCTGCCGCTGCATCACAGCCGGAACCACCAGCTACGGTCACCGGTTGCTTGATTTGAGGTCAGAAATGGACTCAGGAGGTCGAAAGAGGTCGGATAGGGTCAAGCTCCGCCCGCGAAACTCGCCGGAACACCGCGGAGCCGCCGTGCTACAGTAACGGGCGTCCGCCACCGCCACTTCGGGCGGCGCGTGCACCGCCGTCCGGCCACCGTTGGCCACGCCGCTTGAACTGGGGTTGCGTCGAGATGTCTCCTAATTGATGGGGTGGCGCGTGTCGAAGAAAGGTCGCCGGAGACCGCCGCAAAGAGGCGGCGAAGTGGCGGGGGTTCCGCCTAGCCGCCGCTGTGTCTGAAATTCGCCGATTCCGTCGCCGTCGGTCGTCGGTTGGCCGAGATTCTTGTACCATCATGACGGGCTCGTCGAACTGATAAATTTCCACTAATAGTTCGTCGAATTTCGTCGAGAAACGAGGGAGAACGAGCATGTGTGTGTAAACACACCTCGAGTGTATGTGAACAGTGAGGGGAACGGGTTTGATCGCTGGAGGAAGAAGCTGGAGCTGAGATCTGATCTTTTCACGGATTACGAGGATCCGGGGTATTATATCTCGGGTCCTCGTTCGCAAAAACGGACGGAAGAAGGGGTTAACGAAGTCAGAATTGGGCAAACTTAGAGTCTACGGACTCGTCTCGATGCCCCGAATGCGAAGAAGGGGTCAAGGAGGTCGAACTCTCGACCGAACTGTTAGGAATAGTGCCCTAGAAAGCCGATTGTATATCCGCTTTGTGCTTTTCCTTATTGTAATCACAGACAATCTTTGAATAAAATAACGAATTGAGGCAACACTTCTTTATATGCTCTTGTTTGGTATGCGTTTACTTTAGTTGTGCATGTATGAGAACTCCCCTAATCCTGATGACTTTAGGACTCTACCATTTAGGTGAAATGGTTCATGAAACGAGCCCTATATCACATGAGTCATGATTAGTAAAATACTCCAAGCCGATGAGTCCTACAGACAGTGGGAGTGTCAACCTGACTCCTCTAAGGCTTGCTTGTGGGATCACGCCCTTAAGAAGGACCACCTTGTTTCATGGAGGTGCAAAGTGTATAGTTGATACGTGCGTGATACATGAGGGTGCTTACTTTAATAAGTAAGTTCACTGAGGTGCCCCGTGTGAGAACATTCCTAAATGGGAAAGGAAGTTTCTATTTCAGGAAATGGAAACTTCCAGATTAGGAAATATCTCACGAGTCATTGATGTGATTAATTGATCCTTAGACTTGAGGTTCCTTGTCACTTTATGGGTTAACTCTGTAGTCTTAGGTATAAGCTTTAAAGGGTGTCGCCTTAGACAACTGATTCAAGGCTTATGCTGGGGCTGCACAAGTGATTCATGAAAGTGAATGAGAATTAAGAAAGGACCTACACTTGCAGTTGCAAGGTGATCTCTTATTGTGTAAGTCATTCATATGCCATATGGAGTCCTTGGCCAAGGCAGTAGATCAAGACATCAAGAAAAGTGTTTCTTGGATTGAGATCAAATGGATATGAAATGCACTTAGCTTTAAGACCGGATTATTAGGGTTCTGATTATTCCCTTGCCCTAGATCTTGGTTGAGAGATAGTAAGTAGGAGGATTGTATCTCACATGATTCAATGACTTAAAGGTTCTGTCGAATCCGAACATTCCAATTCAGCTAGGGGTTAAACACCTGTTGCTAGACTATGGTCGTTTAATCTGTGGACTGATTAATTAATTAGTGAATTAATTAATTAGGGTCACTGCTAATTGAATTGAGAACCTAGAGGGTCACACACAACAACTTGGTTACATGAGTTGAGGCTTGAAAATGATTAAACGAGTTAATCGGACCAAGAGGGTTCCACACGTGTGAATTCACACGTGTGGCTCACGTGAGTGACACGTGTCACTGTGACACGTGTCACACACGTGTATATATATATATATTAAATAATTAAATTAGTTAATTATTTAATAGACTTTGGTTTAATTTTGAATTAAAAAGAAAGTCTAATTTTGGAGAAAATAATCTAGTTAATTAATTACGAATTAATTAATTAGATAAAAATAAGTTATTTATTTTATAATAAATAAAGTATAAAATTATCCAAAAATAGTTTGGATATTTTTAAGCTCTCTTAAAAGTTGACTAGAAATAGAATTCAAAGTCAAAGTTGGAAGATACTTGATGATCAAGTATTAGGAGAGAGAGGAACCAAATCCTTGTCCAATAAGGACAAGGTTCGGCCGCCCCTCCCCTTTCCTATATATAGGGGAGCTCATGCTCCCCTTTAGAGCTAATAGACAATTCTTGGTTCATGTGTTGAACACCTTCCTTTCTCCAAGATTAAATTAAACCCTAGGTTAAGCCTAAACACTAACTAGAGAACTAGCATCCTTACTAGTTAGATTGTAATCAAGTTGGTGGACTTTCTCTAGAGACTTCAAGTTAGAAGTTTGAAGATTCGAGCTTTACCAAGGAGAGGGGATCAAGCCGCGAGAAGAGCGTTCTTAGGTGGCTTGAAACGCTTCAAGAAAGAATAAAAGAAAAGTAAGTTTTCTATCTTTACGAATTTGGTTACACGATTGCGAGTCCATGGTCCTTTTGTTGGGAAAATTTTTTAAATTCCGCTGTTTTCTGATTCGTGTTTTCCAACAAGTGGTATCAGAGCCACCTCGTTAATCGTGTTTCTGATTCGTCTCAATTATTCTGAATTTGGTAGAAATTCTTAGGTTTAGATGCGAATTAGGTATTCTTGAGTTCTTTTAGAAAGCCTGAATTACGAAACTGTATTTTTTCTTGAATTTCTGAAACTGTTTTCTTAAATTGTGTTTTTGGAAAACCGTTTTGATAGAAATTAATTTAAATCGTATTTTTGAATTTTGGTTTTTGAACTAAAAATACGAAACACGAAATCGCGTTACGAAAACGCGAGCCTGACGTGCTAAGGCGTAGCACGCCAGGCCCGCGACCGCCCGCCCAGCAGTCCCGCAACCGCGCGGGACTGCCCGCCACTGACGCCCGCCAGCGCCTAGGCCCCGCCTAGGCGCGCCCGCCCGCCTGTCCCGCAACCGCGCAGGACAGCCGCCCTGCACGCTCCCGCAACCGCGCGGGAGCACCCGCCCGGCATCGCCCGCACGCGAGCAGCAGCAAGCTGCGCGCATCATGCGCAGGGCGTGCGCCTAGCGCGCGCGCCTGGCGCGCGACGCTGCGCGGCGAGCCTGTGCTCGTTCCGGGCGGTTCCGGGCACGGTTTTGGCGTTTTTCGTGTTTTCGTGTTTTCGGTCCTTGAAATCCCGATTTAATTTTTCTGAAAAATTTTATTTATTAAATTTGAATTATTTTTGAAATAATTGTTTAAATTGGGATTTTGAAAATTTGAGCGATTTAAAATTTGAAAAATTACGATCTTTATTTTCTGAAAATATTGAAAGAATAAAATTATTAATTTTCAGAAATTAATTGGAATTTTATTAGTTTATTGTTTTTCGGGTTTTATTGAAAAGGCTCTTGAACAAGAATTGCATCTAAGTCGTGTTTTAAGCTATTAGAGCTTAAAGCGAGAATTTTAATTTATTGGTTAAATTTAAATTCTTGCAAAAGCATGTTAGGTGATCATGGGTTTAGATCTATGTATGGTTTTAATTTATGCACATGGATGGTTTAAATTGGGGTTGGAGCCCTATAGTTGCGTTTTTCAATTGAGGTTGGAGCCTCACTTATGTGCGTACTGTTATGTGATTTATTATGTGGCTTTCCATATTACTGTTTTTGAGGCCGGGGTATGCCCCGTGTAATTGTCTAAGGCCAATATGAAGATTGAGCCTTATTACTTTATGTCTTTTTCTTTTTATTGTAATTTGAGAGTAGAGATAGGTGGTGAGGTTTTATTTTCATTTTGGAGACAATGCACCCATGGAGTAAGATGGACCACATTCAAGTAACAAGGAGGCCATAAGTGAAGACCCCTCAAAATGTTAGGGAGGGGAATCTCAATTGTTAAATGTAATAGAGATAGGGCTCGTATTTTGTTACTGCTTTCCCTTATGTGATTTGAACTGTTTATGTGGCATGTATGTTAGAACTTGTGATTGTGGAGTGGCTCCCACATATCACGCATAAGATAGGTAGAACCCATGATCATTACATGTTAGTATCATGCTAGGACATGTTATCTGTTTATGTGCTTGTTTGATATGCATTTAAGTGTACTTGCATTAATCAAGACTAATAAAATTGGATAACATATATGTTGGTGAGGTCGAACCGGACAACTCTCCGGTTGATTCGAAAATTCCCATTAAATATTAAGCTAATTTCGAACAAATAGGTGTTTAATTCGAGATGCAAGTTTTGAATTAAATTCCTAGCATTCCATCAATAGGTTTTAAGTTTAGTAAGTAAAGCTAGTTATTGTCCGCGAGTCGTGGGATAGCTAGTGGAGCTTATTAGTTCTTAGTTACCTAATTGATCATTTTAAATGATCGATATTTCGTGGTCAATTTTAGCAAGGGCGATGTCCGCGAGTCGTGGGTCGTTCAAACTAAGTTTTGGTCATGATCTTATGATTGATGGGTCTAGCTTAACGCCTGAGTAAATATGGATGTCGCACGAGTCGTGGGTCCATATTGAAAGATAGGTGATGCAAAAACAATTACTAAGAGTTCTAAAGGTGTTAGAATTGGTAAGTTGTACCTACCTAGGGTTCTTGCTAAGAATGTCCGCGAGTCGTGGGTTCGAGGTAAAATGCCTAGGATCTTAGTACCCATTGGGAAACGTGTTCCTCTTAGATCTTTGGGAATTCTAGATCTTTGAAAAACAGTGGGAGCTACAATAGATTAAAAGACCTTATCTTTTGTATATCGTTATAATTCAGCATGCTCACTAGTTCTCTGTTTTACCATTTAGGTCGTAGATTCTGTGATTCTCTACGTGTTTTGAATGGCAACCAAAAACCCTCTTGTATCGATCCTCGAGTCAAACAAGTTGACTGGTCCCAACTATTCTGATTGGCTGAGGAATCTAAAAATCATTTTAGATTCTGAGAAGAGAACTTATGTTCTCTTCGAAGGGGAGCCTACTCCTGAAGGGGAGGCTCCCACTCGGGCCGAGCGGGATGCGATTCAGAAGTGGAAGGATGATAATCTCCAAGCCCGTTGCCTTATGTTGGCTAACATGTCTCCGGACTTGCAAAGATAACATGAGGCCATGGAATTTGCTTGGGAGATTTACGACCACTTAGAGCAACTTTACCGCCCTCATGAACGTGTTACAAGGTATAACACTTCAAAGGAATTATTCCATTTGAGAATGAGGGAAGGTTCAAGTGTCCATGAATATGGACTCAAGTTTCTTGCCCTTACTGAGAAACTTGCCTCCATGGACATGCCGCTGAAAGATGAGCTTTCAGTGGATTTGTTGCTAGCTTCGCTCCCACCATCATTCAACCCATTTGTCCTTAACTTCAACATGAATCATGCTGGTGCTACTGTAGCTGAGCTGATTAGTCAGCTTGTGACTGCTGAAAGCACGATCAAGAAGGACAATAAGGTTTTGATGGTGAATGCTCCATCTTCCTCTTCTGGGCCTTCTAAAGGTAAGGGCAAGAAAGCCCAAAAGAAGAAGAAGAAACCCCTTAGGCCCACTGGTGGCATTTCGAAGGGGAAGGCCCAAAAGAAGAAGCGTGATCAGAAAGAGGATGTTTGCTTCCATTGTGGCAAAGCGGGACATTGGAGGAGAAACTGCCCAGAGTACAAGGCTACTCTAAAGAAAGGTATCTTTCTCGTTGAAGTAAATCTTTCTATTAATTCTAGTTCTTGGGTACTTGATACCGGTTGTGGGACTCATATCTGTAATGATGTACAGATGCTAAGTGAAGTCCAACAACTCAAAGAAGGAGAATGTGTCTTGAAGATCGGCGATGGCTCAAACGTTGAAGCTCGAGCTTTAGGCACAATTAGATTAGATTTAGGTAGTTTTGAGTTAGTATTAAATAAAGTCCTTTATGTACCGAACATTATTCGTAATATAATTTCAGTTCCAATATTAGATTGTGAAGGTTATGAAACTTATATTAAGAATGGTAAATACTTTATCAAACGGAACAACTCTTCCGTTCATATCGGTACTCTAAGTAATGGACTTTACCTAACTCAAAATATTAATATTATGAATATACAACGAGAAACAAAGCGTAAGAGAGATGACAAAGTTTCAGCTCCCTTATGGCACGCTAGATTAGGACACATTTCCAAGAACAGAATTAGCAAGATAAACACTTTAGGATCATTCTCTGAAAATGATCTCAAAGAGTTAACTTCTTGCGAATCCTGTCTCAAAGGAAAGATGTCCAAAGTTCCTTTTAAAAGAACTGTGGAACGTGCCACTAAGGTTCTGGATTTGATCCATACTGATGTTTGTGGACCGCTTAGTGTAAGCACTAGAAGCAATCATCAGTATTTCATAACCTTTACTGATGACTTTAGTCGGTATGGTTATGTATACTTAATGAAGTATAAATCTGAAGCTTTTGAGAAATTCTTAGAATTTCAAAAGGAGGTTGAGAACCAAACTGGTCACAAGATCAAAGCACTTCGATCTGATCGAGGAGGCGAGTATCTTAGTGAAGAATTCCTTAATCATCTCAAAGATAATGGGATTATCTCTCATTGGACTCCTCCGGGAACTCCTCAACTTAATGGAGTTTCTGAGAGAAGGAATCGAACCCTACTTGATATGGTTCGTTCCATGATGAGTTTTACTGACTTACCACCTTCTTTCTGGGGTTATGCCCTAGAAAGTGCAGCAAAGATTCTGAATCTAGTTCCCTCTAAGTCAGTCCCTAAAACGCCCTATGAAATGTGGCATGGTAAAATCCCTAGTTATTCTTACTTAAGAATTTGGGGTTGTCCTGCTTACGTGAAGAGGACAGTGGGAGATAAGTTAGAATCTCGTTCTAACTTATGCTACTTTGTAGGTTATCCTAAGGAATCCATAGGATACTACTTCTATGATCAATCTGAACAAAAGGTGTTTGTTTCTAGAAATGCCACTTTTCTTGAGGAACCGTTCCTTAAAGAAAAGAAGGGCAAGATCATAGAATTAGAAGAAGTACAAAATGACCCCATACCACCCACTGAAGAAACGTCCCACTCTTATCAACCACAACCAATCACGAATTTCGATACACACGAAAATCCTCCTCTAAGGCGTTCTGAACGTACTCCTAGACAGCCGGAGAGATGGTATGGATTCTTCCATGAAATCTCTCAAAAGGATAATGATCCTTTAACATATGAGGAGGCACTTTCAGATTCTGACTCTGAACAGTGGATAGAAGCCATGAAATCCGAAATGGATTCCATGAACTCCAACCAAGTTTGGACCTTGGTAGATTTGCCTGATGGGGTCAAACCCATAGGTTGCAAATGGATCTTTAAGAGAAAGCTTGGAGTTGATGGAAGCATTGCAGCCTACAAAGCAAGACTGGTTGCAAAAGGATTCACTCAGAGACCCGGCGTGGATTTTGATGAAACCTTTTCACCAGTTGCAATGCAAAAGTCTATTCGGATCATGCTTGCCATTGCTGCATATTATGACTATGAGATATGGCAAATGGATGTGAAAACTGCCTTTCTCAATGGTGACATTGACAAAGACATTTATATGGAGCAACCCATAGGTTTCACATTCAGTGGGAGTGAGCAAAAGGTTTGCAAACTCCAAAGATCAATCTATGGATTGAAACAGGCTTCTAGGAATTGGAACATTCGATTTGATGAATCAGTCAAAGCGTTTGGCTTCATCCAAATTTCGAATGAATCATGTGTGTATAGAAAGGAATTGGAGACCTCAGTGCAATTCTTAGTACTTTATGTTGATGACATCCTTCTTATTGGGAATTCGAAGGATGACATGAAAGTGACTAAGTTATGGTTATCGAACCAATTCGAGATGAAAGATCTTGGTGATGCGTCCTATATCCTTGGAATTAAAATCTATAGAGATAGATCTAGAAGGTTAATAGGACTATCACAGTCGATGTACATTGACAAAGTATTGAAGAGATTCAATATGGAGTCTGCAAAGGTTAAGAACCTTCCTATGAGTGTAGGAACATGTCTTTCAAAGAAGATGTGTCCTAAGACTAACCTTGAGAAGGAAAGAATGACTCATACACCTTATGCATCAGCAATAGGTAGCATAATGTATGCAATGTTATGTACTCGACCGGATGTGGCTTATGCACTTAGTGTGACAAGTCGTTTCCAATCTGACCCTGGAGATGGTCACTGGGCTGCCGTGAAGAATATTCTTAAGTACTTGAAGAGTACTAAAGATTTATTCTTAGTTTACGGAGGTCAGAAAGATCTTACTGTCGAAGGATACTGCGATGCAAGCTTTGCATCTGACTTAGATGATTTTAAGTCAATGTCAGGATACATTTTCTGCCTAAACGGCGGAGCAGTGAGTTGGAAGAGTTCCAAGCAAACAACCACTGCAGATTCGACCACTGAGGCCGAATACTTAGCTGCAAATGATGCAGCTAAGGAAGGTGTTTGGATTAGAAACTTCATTCAAGAGTTGAATGTTGTTCCTAGCATGAAAGACCCCATTACTGTGTTTTGTGACAACACTGGGGCGGTTGCTCAAGCAAGAGAACCAAGATCTCACCAACGGACCAAGCACATTATGAGGAAGTATCACCTAATCCGTGATATTATCAAAAGAGGAGATGTGCAAATTGAGAGGGTCACATCAGCAGAGAACGTGGCAGATCCACTTACTAAACCCCTTAGTCGAGAAGCTTTCCAAGGTCATCTTCAGAAGATGGGACTTAGAGTAGCTTTAGAATGGCTTTGACGGGCAAGTGGGAGATTGTTAGGAATAGTGCCCTAGAAAGCCGATTGTATATCCGCTTTGTGCTTTTCCTTATTGTAATCACAGACAATCTTTGAATAAAATAACGAATTGAGGCAACACTTCTTTATATGCTCTTGTTTGGTATGCGTTTACTTTAGTTGTGCATGTATGAGAACTCCCCTAATCCTGATGACTTTAGGACTCTACCATTTAGGTGAAATGGTTCATGAAACGAGCCCTATATCACATGAGTCATGATTAGTAAAATACTCCAAGCCGATGAGTCCTACAGACAGTGGGAGTGTCAACCTGACTCCTCTAAGGCTTGCTTGTGGGATCACGCCCTTAAGAAGGACCACCTTGTTTCATGGAGGTGCAAAGTGTATAGTTGATACGTGCGTGATACATGAGGGTGCTTACTTTAATAAGTAAGTTCACTGAGGTGCCCCGTGTGAGAACATTCCTAAATGGGAAAGGAAGTTTCTATTTCAGGAAATGGAAACTTCCAGATTAGGAAATATCTCACGAGTCATTGATGTGATTAATTGATCCTTAGACTTGAGGTTCCTTGTCACTTTATGGGTTAACTCTGTAGTCTTAGGTATAAGCTTTAAAGGGTGTCGCCTTAGACAACTGATTCAAGGCTTATGCTGGGGCTGCACAAGTGATTCATGAAAGTGAATGAGAATTAAGAAAGGACCTACACTTGCAGTTGCAAGGTGATCTCTTATTGTGTAAGTCATTCATATGCCATATGGAGTCCTTGGCCAAGGCAGTAGATCAAGACATCAAGAAAAGTGTTTCTTGGATTGAGATCAAATGGATATGAAATGCACTTAGCTTTAAGACCGGATTATTAGGGTTCTGATTATTCCCTTGCCCTAGATCTTGGTTGAGAGATAGTAAGTAGGAGGATTGTATCTCACATGATTCAATGACTTAAAGGTTCTGTCGAATCCGAACATTCCAATTCAGCTAGGGGTTAAACACCTGTTGCTAGACTATGGTCGTTTAATCTGTGGACTGATTAATTAATTAGTGAATTAATTAATTAGGGTCACTGCTAATTGAATTGAGAACCTAGAGGGTCACACACAACAACTTGGTTACATGAGTTGAGGCTTGAAAATGATTAAACGAGTTAATCGGACCAAGAGGGTTCCACACGTGTGAATTCACACGTGTGGCTCACGTGAGTGACACGTGTCACTGTGACACGTGTCACACACGTGTATATATATATATATTAAATAATTAAATTAGTTAATTATTTAATAGACTTTGGTTTAATTTTGAATTAAAAAGAAAGTCTAATTTTGGAGAAAATAATCTAGTTAATTAATTACGAATTAATTAATTAGATAAAAATAAGTTATTTATTTTATAATAAATAAAGTATAAAATTATCCAAAAATAGTTTGGATATTTTTAAGCTCTCTTAAAAGTTGACTAGAAATAGAATTCAAAGTCAAAGTTGGAAGATACTTGATGATCAAGTATTAAGAGAGAGAGGAACCAAATCCTTGTCCAATAAGGACAAGGTTCGGCCGCCCCTCCCCTTTCCTATATATAGGGGAGCTCATGCTCCCCTTTAGAGCTAATAGACAATTCTTGGTTCATGTGTTGAACACCTTCCTTTCTCCAAGATTAAATTAAACCCTAGGTTAAGCCTAAACACTAACTAGAGAACTAGCATCCTTACTAGTTAGATTGTAATCAAGTTGGTGGACTTTCTCTAGAGACTTCAAGTTAGAAGTTTGAAGATTCGAGCTTTACCAAGGAGAGGGGATCAAGCCGCGAGAAGAGCGTTCTTGGGTGGCTTGAAACGCTTCAAGAAAGAATAAAAGAAAAGTAAGTTTTCTATCTTTACGAATTTGGTTACACGATTGCGAGTCCATGGTCCTTTTGTTGGGAAAATTTTTTAAATTCCGCTGTTTTCTGATTCGTGTTTTCCAACAAGAACGAGAAATGACCGAATAACCCCTTAAAAGAGAAAATTGCAAACAAGCCCCTAAACTCTTAAAGAGTTCAAAATAGGGCCACGAAAAATCTAAAATCACATAATTAAACACATTAAAAGGTTGAAACGTAGCATACCTTACAAATTGGACGAGCGGGATGTCACAGTGTCAATATTATAATATCAATTTTATTTAACTATTTAATTTTGAAATTAAATTTAGGACAATTTCAAAATATTAAATAGCAAATTAAATTAATAATATAAAGTTTATTTACTCATCTACACATATTTAACGGTTAGTTAAAAGGTTGCGAGGTACTTATCTTAATTAGAATATTAATAGGATGTTTACTCTGTTGGCTGGGATGAGTGGTAGAATATGATGATAAATTATTCATCTCATGGAAAGTATGAGATAAATAATCAACATTTTATCTAATATAATCTCAAATCGTGTGTGATCAATCCCAAATTTATAAAATTATTTGTAAACATAAATTTAAGTAGGATTTTTAATTTAATCATCCTTAATTATTGGTGAGTTGGTATTGTATATAATTATTTATCATTAATATATATATATATATATATATATATATATATATATAATCGGATTCGGATCTTTAACGGATCGGATTGTATGATTTCATACCCGATCCACTAAATTCGGATTTCGAATATTTATAATCGGATATGATCCGTCGAATCTTTTTATCGGCCGAATATGTTAAAAATCGGATCGAATTCGGATCGGATTCGGATTAAAATCCAACCCATTGACAGCCCTAGTTATCTGACATGTCCTTACCAACTGACTGATGCTCCAATATGACTTCTATGCCCAAGCCCCAAGGCTCTAAGTTGTTTGCCTGGCCCAATACCACTGAGCATCAAGAGTTGTGGGCTTCCTAAGGGACCAGCTGACAGAATGATCTCATTCATGGATCCATTATTCAAGTATGCATTGTGGGTGGCGCTAGTCGAATCTGTAAAGAGTACGTCATATGCCTTTGGTCTTTGCCCTTTATCATTGTAATATTTATTAATATTGTTAAATAATTTAAAGCAGGCAAAATGCAATTTTCATCCTACCATATTCTTTATTTTGACAATTTAATCATATCCAAACTCTGTTTTACAATTAAATTTTATAACTTTTAAAATTTTACAATGTATATCTATTTTTATCAGAAAATCAGCTTATGGTCAGAAAATTAATTTATCACTATGTAGTTATGTAGACATTTAAGATGATAAATTGATCTTCCAACAAAAATCTTACATTAAATATTATCGAGAGTTATAGGAATTAATCGTAAAACAAAACTCAGACAAAGCTAAATTGTCAAAATAAAAAATTTATAGGACTAATTTTTAATTTTACCTACAAAGAAGTATATTATATTCTTTTATGGTACAACTGTAGAATTATATTATATGTGTAAGTCATTTATGATTCATTTAATGTTAGTGAGCCATAACTAATTTAGGAAATTAGTAATTGAGAATAAAATTAGAAATTGATAAGAAATCTCTCATCTAGCTTTCAAGTAGGATCCAAAAGAAACCATAAAAATTAATAATTAAAGAAAGGAAAATAAGAACGAAAGGAAAGCTAATTAATAGAAGATTTTCGTATTGTGTGAGTGCGAGATGCGGCAACTTCAAGAACTTTCCAGTTTGAGTGGGTTCGTAAATTTTTATTGGGTTCAGATTCAATATTGACTAGTTTCAACTTCTAAGATATGAGTGACATTTAGATAACAAAAGAAAGAACTCGAACTAACCTAAAATACGTAATATTATCATAACATTATTACAATTAGTATATATAAGAAATATGTAAATAAATCTATTACAAATTTCTCAATTTTCATATCATTAAGCAAACGCAATGAAGATAGAAGCAAAGTTATATTGAGTTCTTGATCAAAATAGCGTTTATATAAAAATACAATTTAAGACAATTAACATTGTAAACTTATGCCACATTGCTTAATTATCAAATTATGTATTACCTTAATAATATTAGACAATCCTCACCTCATCAGCTAGCTTTTGAGGTGAGTTAGGCCGAGCTCCTACTCTAACATGGTATTAGAGCAAGTTATATCTTACATTTAAATTTCAAGTTCCAAGCTGATCATTGATTGTTTGAACCTAAGCGTGGCGGGGTTGTAAACCTGTCCCACATGGCTTAATTATCAAATTATATATTATCTTAATAATGTTGAGTAATTCTCACCTCATTAACTAATTCTTGAGATGAGTTAGACCGAACTCATACTTTAACAAAGATAATCAAATATCTTTTTATTTATTTATTTTGATTATATTTTTTTAATGGATATTGATGTGTTCACAAAATATCTTCAAATTTTACAAAAAACACATAGGCCTCAATAGAAGTTCACGCACACAATATAAACACCAGTAATAAAAATATTTTTCCACAAAATAGAAAATTCTGATTAACCTGATGAATTTTTTAACAAGATTTGTTGTGAAGTTGCATGCAAATAAATAGTAATTTTGGATGGATCGGCATATTCCAGTAAATCAGCCGCCGTGTGTCTATTTCCATTTTCATCAAATGTTGTACCACTAGTTTTAGTGCCATGCAAATGTTCATACGTAAAACCCCTGTCTGGTAACACTCCAGCCTCTAGCAATCCGTCCCTCACCGTCGACTGCCATGTCAGCACTCCTGGTAGGGATACTATCTTCTTCTCCACCCACTCATACGATGCCTTCACCAACTTTGGATCCCATCCAGCCTCCCGCACATCTTCGTCGGTCGCCCGTGTGTAGAAACCTGTGTCGGGATCGAATTATGGCATCATAATTTAGATAATTTTACTTACAAGATACTACAAGGGCAGTATCTTCCATGTATTTATGTGATCTTTCTTATTTATGTATTTATCTATACTTATATACTAGGTGTAGGGAAAATCCCTAAACCGTAACAAACATGTCGAGATCATCGAGAACACACAAGCGGAAGCGTACCTTGATCCATAGCAATCCGTAGTTGAATCGGCAATCCAAGGTTGTGATCTTCTAAGCCTGGATACGCCATCGATTCGATTCTCTCTGGGATGGGGCAGAAAAGAAGACAAAAAAACGTATCTGACTTAGGGACCACAACCCTAATTTATAATCCAAAGTAGGGCACCTTAATTATGGGGCCATCAATCATAATTAAGTGTCCACGGGTTTCTACATATAAAAGCCCCATACTTCAACAAATAAATATTTCTATAAGCCCATATAATAAATAAATTTCAAGTAGATCACTCAATCGGGCTCGTATTCTAAGATAGCCCATGTACAATTATAAATATGTGAGACCACCTGAATAGAAAATCCAACAATCTCCCACTTGGTCCACATATGTTTTCAAATGATTGTACATAATTTAAACCTTAGTGCGCGCAACCTTATGCTATCTCAACATTCGAAATATTTCCAAACAATCTGGTCCATCAATTATGTTATTATAGGATCAAAGCAGCTTTCGTTACACAATTCGTAACTAAACCGAACAATGGTCACAATACTAACATAATCAATGACATAGATCAAAGTATGGCATGTAGCATGGAAATTACATGTAATGTGATCTTAGTCATGTCTATTTCCAACTGGTCCTACCTTATGACTCAAAGAGTCCCAAAGCACTTTCAAATACTTAATGCAAAACCACAATAGAAAGCCAAAATCCTTATTATCAGAGTATTCAATCAAATAAAACTTTATTTGTCTCATAAAACCTTAGTCTGTACAGAACATAAAACATGTCAATAAGCAAGATGGAAAAAACCACAAACTCATACCACTAAGACATGTCATCTAGTTTGATGACACCCATATGAGCCACATGTCCATGAAACACTTTAGGTGGCAATCCCTTAGTAAGTGGATCTGCTAGCATTGAGTTTGTACTTATATGCTCTATTGACACTTGAAGACTCTGAGCTCTTTCCTTCACAACCAGATACTTAATATCTATGTGCTTAGATTTAGATGAACTCCGGTTGTTCTTTGAATATAACTCTGCAGCCTTATTATCACAATTAATTCTCAACGGCCTTTCAATGTCATTGACAGTTTGTCGCCTAGTGATAAAATTTCAGAGCCATATCCCCTGATTCGAACTTTGATAAGTGAGCCTGTAATCCTTAGTCTTTTGTAGATACCTCATGTCCCTACTAGATATCTGCCTAACATCCCCACTATGTACACTAAATCTGAACGTGTACACACTTGAGCATACATGAGACTCCCTACTGCAGAAGCATAAGGGATTTCCTCCATCTCTTTCTTCTCTAGGTCCGTCTTAGGACATTGGAACAAGCTAAATTTATCACCTTTTGACACAGGTGTGTCCCCTGGTGCACAGTTCTGCATGCCAAAACGGCCCAGCACCTTATCGATATAGGCCTTTTGCGGTAAGCCGAGTATACCTTTGAAACGATCCCAATGGATCTGTATACCCAGAACATATGAAGCCTCCCCAAGATCTTTCATCTCAAATTTACTTGATAGAAATTTCTTGGTTTCACGCAATAGGCTTATATCACTACTTGCTAGTAGAATATCATCTACGTACAACACCAGGATAATAAATTTGCTCCCACTGACCTTGAGACATATGCATTGGTCAACAGTGTTTTCCTTAAAACCAAAAAGGAAATCACCTTATCAAACTTTTGGTACCACTGATGGGACGCCTGCTTTAGACCATAAATGGACTTCTTGAGTTTACATACTAGGTGCTTTGAACCTTTGGACTCAAAGTTCTCCGGTTGCACCATGTATATAGTTTCTTCTATGTCTCTATTGAGACACGCTGTCTTTACGTCTATTTGATGGAGCTCTAAATCATAATGAGTTACAAGTGCCATAATGATTCTAAAAGAGTCTTTCGTTGAAACTGGAGAGAAAGTCTCTTTAAAATCAAGGCCTTCCCTTTGAGTGAAACCCTTGGCAACAAGACGTGCTTTATATCTTTCGATGTTACCATTTGAATCCTGTTTGGTTTTAAAAATCCATTTACAACCAATTGGTTTTACTCCTTGTGGTAACTTGATAAGATCCCAAACGTCATTGTCCATCATAGATTTCATCTCTTCATTCATGGCTTTGATCCATTCATTAGAGTTTGAACATAACTTTAGTTGATTGAAAGATGTAGGATCATCTTGCAATCCCATATCAAATTCATGTTCATGGAGGTAAACGACATAGTCATCTGAAATCGCTTTCCTCTTTTCTCTAGTGGACCTCCTTATAGGCACTTCATTTTGAGGTTGTTGTGGTGCATCATTTTGAATAGATGATGGTTCTGGATCTGATTCAGTGGGTCATAACTCATTATTTTGAGTCAATGATGGACCCGTAACTGATTCAGTAGGAATCCCAAATGTGATTGTGTTTTCTAAATTTACTTGATTCGCAGGCTGAGGAGTGATAGGAATATTTATCCAATCATTCTCAACTGCAACTATAGTGGGAATGTTAACACATTCCTCGTCAAACACAATCTTTCCAATTTGATCCCTCCCACTGTAATCAACATCCTCAATGAATTTGGCATTTCCCGTTTCGAAAAAGGACTTGTTTGAGGGGTCATAAAACTTAAATCCCCTCGACCTTTCCGAGTAACCTACAAAGTAGCAACTAATTGTTCTTGAATCCAATTTCCTTTCGTTAGGCTTATAGGGCCTAGCTTTCAGCTGGACATCCCCAGACATGCAAGTGCCTAATACTAGGCTTCTTGTCTGTCCACAACTCGTATGGGGTTTTGTCTACTACTTTGCTTGGAACTCGATTTAAAATATAAACTGCAGTCTTGAGTGCTTCGCCCCAAAGTGATTCTGGCAATGAAGAATGATTAATCATACTTCTCACCATATCCTTAAGAGTTCGGTTTCGTCTCTCAGAAACACCATTTTGGTTTGGACTCCCCGGCATGGTGTAATGAGGTACAATCCCATACTCACTTAAGTATTTGGCGAAGGGTCCTGGACGTTGTTCACCGGATCCGTCATATCTGCCATAATATTCTCCACCACGGTCAGATCTGACAACTTTAATTTTCTTGCCTAGTTGATTTTCAACTTCGGCTTTGAAAGCCTTAAACACGTCCAAAGACTGAGACTTCTCATGAATTAGGTACAAATATCCATAACGAGAGTAATCATCAATAAAGTTGATAAAGTATCGTTGTCCATTCCAAGAAGCTGTAGGGAATGTACCACAAATATCTGTATGTATCAACTCTAAAGGTTCTTTACTCCTATTGGCACCTAATTTCCTCATATTTGTTTGTTTTCCCTTTATACATTCTATACAGATTTTAAAGTCTGTAAAATCAAGGGAATCAAGAATTCCTTGTGATATAAGCCTCTGTATTCTCTTTTCAGAGATATGTCCTAAACGCTTATGCCACAACATTGATGAATTCTCATTTGTTAACTTACGCTTAGTACCAAAGTTACTTGAATGCAGATTTTCAATATCACTTGAAGCCTTAGTGTTCAATTTATACAAATTATCAATTAGAGTACCAGTACCAATAACATTTGAATTTAAAGAAAAAACACAACTTTCATTCCCAAATGAACAAGAATATCCAGATTTGTCCAAACAAGAAATAGAAATCAAGTTCCGTCTAACCACATGAACAAGAATATCCAGATTTGTCCAAACAAGAAATAGAAATCAAGTTCCGTCTAAATGACGGTACAACGAAAGTTTCTTCCAAATTCAAATAAAAACCAGTATCTAAATGAATTTTAAAAACACCAATAGCTTCCACTAAAGCTTTATTGCCATTCCCCACATAGATGTATCTTTCAGCATCAGTTGGTACTCGGCACCTTAGGCAATCCTGCATTGTGACACTTATGTGAGTAGTTGTACCCGTATCTATCCACCAAGTGTCACTAGGTACTAAAGCTAAATTAACTTCTGAACAAACAAAGTTGAGAAGTCTACCTTTCTTTTCACGCCAAGCGGCGTATTTGGGACAATCCTTCTTTATGTGATCAGGTTTCTTGCAAAAGTAACAGGAAATAACCGAATTCTGTTTGTTTTGCACCTTAGGTTGGTTTGTCCCAAATTCTGCAGTTTCCTTATCCTTATTCCTTTTCCTCTTATTAGTGGTAGCCCTAGCCTTAGAAGTCATAGCCAAATGAGCACTTTCAGTTCTATCTTGTTTCAGTCTCTCCTCTTCTTGCACACATTGAGCTATGAGCTCATTTAGAGTCCATTTCTCCTTTTGAGTATTATAGGAGATTTTAAATGGATTAAATTGTGCAGGAAGTGAGATCAAGACCAAGTGCACAAGTATGTCATCCGACACCTCAAGCTTTAAGCCCTTAAGTCTTGTCACAAGATTAGACATCTCCATGATGTACTCCCTTATGTTTCCCTTACCTTTATACCGCATAGAAACCAACTTACTAAGAGTAGTGCTGGTCTCAACCTTTTCATTAGTTTTGAATCGGTTTGCTATTTGGTCAAGAAAACTTTTGGCATTTTCTTCATCAGGAGTACCACCCCTTATGGCTTCCGGAATTGAGCGCCTCATGATCATCAAACTCATGCGATTTGAATGCTCCCACTTCTCGTATGCGGATCTCTGTACAACAGTGCTAGTATCAGTGAGATCCGCGTCCGCGGGGCGATCAAACCTTAATGCATGATCGAGATCCGCACAGCCAAGCATAATCATAACATGCTCCTTCCATTGTTTGAAATTAGAACCATTGAGTTCAGGGATGTTGTTCAAGCTGGCAGATATGGAAGACACTATAAAAGAAAATAATATGCTCACCATTAATTAAACATCAAAACATGCATATACAAAGATAAAACCAAATATCAAAAAATATATATATGCACTGGTGGGCCCATCTCAAGATACCTAGCACAACATTATTGTTTAGTCTTTGGACAGAAATAACAATTTGTAAGTGGTACTCTTATACATAGTCAAAATATTGATAACTAAAACGGCCTCACAATATGCCTTTCTTTGGACCGACACATTGTAAGCATGTTAACACCAAATGTATCACATATTCATAACTATCATTATCTGGCCAAAACAATCTTCCTTTGGACTGATTATTTCGCATAGACAATAAAAGATAACTAATTGAAAAATTAACTAAATCTTACCCAAAAGAGGTTACTTTGGCAACATTTTGGTTCAATCTAATTAATTTTCAGTCACTGAAGCATAATAGCATAATATTCTGATCTGGACATGCATTTGACATATCTTACAACCAAATATCGGAACTAAGCATATATTATTACATAAAAGAAATTCCGAATCAATAATAGATCAATAGCAAAAGGATTGTCAAAACTCATATGAACAGTACCAAGAATTGTCAACTAAATTCACCATAATTGCTCACTGCATGCGAAATCGAGAAATTTATAGGCATGAATACACAGAACCATACCCATATAGATCTTAATTCTAATTCCGGAACATATTTAAGCTGTAAGTTCTTGTTAAACCTTTCAAGTTTCAACCCATATACAAATTGCAAATATATGAAGCATATGGCAAAACTCACTTCAATCCATCATGATGATGTCGGCCAGGAATTCCCAGAAATTAATGAAACCAAATTACTCTTAAAACTAAAACATGATCCAAGCCTTTATTTCACATAATCACGCAAAACTAGGAATACTGGAGATATGTATTTGCAATTCCAATCCAAATAATATGGCGCAAAAATTAGATTTGTTCGCACATATATGTACATGAATTGACAAATAAATAGCATCAATCTGTATATCCGGCGCATATTCATGATTGAATTTAGCATAAATCATCCGAGAAATATACAACATCAAACTCGGCCGAATCGCATACAGAGAAATAAGTTTCGATTTACTCGATAATCACATTCAATTTTCGATCTATTTGTTATCAATCGAAAATAAATCTCAATCTTTCGACATGAGAGTGGCTCTGATACCACTTGTAGGGAAAATCCCTAAATCGTAACAAACATGTCGAGATCATCGAGAACACACAAGCGGAAGCGTACCTTGATCCATAGCAATCCGTAGTTGAATCGGCAATCCAAGGTTGTGATCTTCTAAGCCTGGATACGCCGTCTATTCGATTCTCTCTGGGATGGGGCAGAAAAGAAGACAAAAAAACGTATCTGACTTAGGGACCACAACCCTAATTTATAATCCAAAGTAGGGCACCTTAATTATGGGCCCATCAACCATAATTAAGTGTCCACGGGTTTCTACATATAAAAGCCCCATACTTCAACAAATAAATATTTCTATAAGCCCATATAATAAATAAATTTTAAGTAGATCACTCAATCGGGCTCGTATTCTAAGATAGCCCATGTACAATTATAAATATGTGAGACCACCTGAATAGAAAATCCAACACTAGGTAACTTAAATTCAAGAATCGAAAAACATATACTATCAAGTGATGTAATATGTGGTTCATCGCTATGTTAACTTAATAAAAGGTCACATGGAAATAATGAAAAAAAAAAATCGAAAAACATATTATAGCTATTATGGGACCTAACTCGAACTTGCATAATGGAATAATGAAAAAAAAAAACCCGAAAAACATATTATAGCTATTATGACACATGAATTTAATGGCAATCCATGGACTAATGTTTGCCACCCAAAGTAATTTTAGAGTAACAACATATCATAAACTAGGAATAAATCTATTGAAATGGCCTAAAATTAAGATTTAAGACTAGTTACACAAACTTCAATTAAAATTTGAAAATATTCAAAAAATTCTTTATTAAAATACTTACATGACACTGGGATCAATCGATTGTAAAAATTGTATTACTTTAATAAATATCCTATTTTTCCCTTAAAAAATAATTGCAACTACTTGTTTTTGAATTAATGATTATAAGAGCATATGTTGTAATATACTAGAAAATCTTAGGGAAAGTTGGTGTAGTTATACTATTTGAGGATATGTCAGTATATTATTATTCATATTAACTGTCTTTACTTTTAATTAAACTTATTATAAACTTTCACGTACTTCATAACTCATTCATTCGATTAACAACTAGACATACTAACTTGGTATATATTAGAAACCTCTTAAGCAAAATTGGTAATTTCAATAACCTGCGTTGATGGAGGTACCGCCACCCAAGATGCGCGAGCGCGATGGTTAAAAACCCCGTCACTGGAGACAAATAGCTGGGCAGCGGAGGTTGGTGATGTATTGAGCAATGTCCTCACAAAACCATCTTTGTGGCTTACGTCGGGGTTGTCATAGGGTTAACTGCCTTGCTCTAGGAGTAGGACTTTGGCAGAGGTGGATAGTGTCGCTGCTAATGCACAACCAGAGGTTCCACCTCCGATGATTATGTAGTCGTAGTACTCTGGCATTGGCGTAGCTGATGTTGCATCTTTTGTGAAAGAATACGGAGCTGATAAATTTTTTATAAAAGAACGAATCAATAAATGTATATCAATTATAATTAGGCCTCGTTCACAATTTTATTAAATCAAGCAGTTTCAAGTAAAGCGAGAAAACACTCGTAAAAATATTGATATAATGTGTGTCTATATAGCAAATGGAGAGATGGGCACCTTTCTCTCCAAAACAAAAGGGAATAATCACAATAAAAGCTCCAAGAAAAGCTGCAAGTGTGGGAACCCGCCGCATTCCAGAGGTCATATTCAAGATTAGAACTTAGAAACTGAATATCAAACAGAAGAAATAAGCAATCATTGAACTCGGAAGCAATTTATGTTTTGCGGGAGAACAGATCAATGAACACTCCTTTTTATCAGCGTATAATGAAACCCAATTAAGAAGTCAGCGATCAAGGCCAATGAGTGGTTTATATGCTCGGCTCCGTGTAGCAAATTTGGCCATCAATTAAAAGAGCACCAAAATTCATGCATGCAAATTTTTACTATTTTTTAATGCATTAAGCATAATGCATTCTGGTTCCAAATAGTACATTAATGGTATGTATACTTTGTAGATTTTAACTCTTGACATTTTAATATATGTACGTACCTAAATAAAAATATATAAAAAAGATTATGAAATAAACTAAATATCAGATACCGACAACTTTTTAATAAAATTAAATTAAAAGTGACAATTATTAAGAAACCATGTGGGGAATGTGTCCCCATAATTTGTTAAGAGTATCTTTGCAAATATGAAAGAGATGTGATTGGATTCTTTCCTTGTTTATCTTACCATAATTAGAGATGATTTATAGCGTTAGTTCTCCTATTAATACTTGTATTGTTTTGTAACTTAACAAATCAAAGTTTCTTCCCCAATCTCCTTTGTTAACATGGTATCGAAGTTGATTTCAATTCAATAAAGATTCGAATACCTTATTCATCACTTACCAATGACCTCACCCATAAAACAGAACCTGATGCCAGTGGATTTTCTTGCTCAAGTGGTCAAATTCCTTCGACAAAATCAACCCGAACCAACCAACACAACCACCATTAACATCAAACTTGTGACGCCCCGATTCTTCGGCCGTACAGGTATAACGTCACGAGTGCGTTACTTGCGTTTTTAATTATTTAATTTATGCAATTATATGTTCATTTTAATGATTAATTGTTATTATTAATTTATTTGAATTATTTGATTTAACTATGAACTTGAATATTTGAACTTTATGCTCGTTGCCTTGGTATTTGACCTTTATGTGCCCAATTTCGATTCCGATTTTTGTGCTAACTTGCCATGCATGAGATATATGTGTTATGAACATGATATTATGCTCGTTTTATATTTTCAAGTTCGTTTGTTCGTGTTTTGGTTTGTTTGTTTGGAGAGGAACCGAAAAAGGCCTAAAACATTTTTAGCGCACCTTGGGTTCTAGGCGGCGTAACTTGAGATCGTGAATTCGGATTCAAATTCTGTCACCACCATTAGAATCGTTTTGATGAATCAGGTCTAATGGAACAAGCTTGTATTTTTCTAAGCTCGTTTGAATCCTCGAAGCTTCGTCGAACTGAACCCCTTGTACGAAACTACCACCCTTGACTAATTTAACCACCATTGATCCTATACTTAACGAAATGATGTCAAACTTGAGCCTAATTAAGCATGGTTAACCCCACTATTCCTCCCTAACAATTTTTGGACTTAAGCAAGAAAGGAACAAAAAGTGGCTGAAACCAAGATATAAGGAGAAGAAAAAATCTGCACTATTCACCTTGCACCCTTTTGAGTTCATAACTTGATCAATTCTTCACTAATCCAACAGGTATGAATATAGTTGTGCTCTGCTTCTCCTTGTTCTTTTTTTAAGCTCTAATTTGTGCATTTTCATGGAGGTTTGGGTATGCTATCGATCAAGACATGAATAGTAAGAGTTAAGAGTTCATATTTGATTTCTTGGAATAACATGAGTTTGGAGCTGAATTGATACATGTTTCTTGGTTATTTGGGTAAGAGTTAAGAGTTAAGAGTTAATATAGTTGTGCTCTGCTTCTCATTGTTCTTCTTTTAAGCTCTAATTTGTGCATTTTCATGGAGGTTTGGGTATGTTATGGATCAAGACATGAATAGTAAGAGTTAAGAGTTCATATTGGATTTCTTGGAATATGAAACAGTACAGGACCAACCCAGTATGCAGATATTGTCCCTATGGGCAATCCATGTGTAGCACCCGCGACGATAGGTGCTACATCCCCTGCACCATAAGTCTAGTCCACATATGAAATGGATAGTCCATACATGAACCGGGCTCATAGCGAATAGGTGACAAAATAAAACCAACCTGGCTAGGCGGAACTAACCCTGAACCGATTAATCAAGAATACGAGCAGTGCGGAAGCAATAAATTTAACATGAATGGATTTGAACAGTGGCTATAAGCCCAGCAATTCCATAAACATAATTTAAATCCAACATGCATCCTAACAACGGGTTTAACTACGCATGCAACCTGTCCCGAATCAATACTCAATATTTCATAAATGGCACACCGGCCCAAATACATAAAGAGATACAATTAAATCATAATAATGTAAATGTGATCAAGTGTACAAGTGAGACTTGACAAAGAAGCTATGACTTGACTTCCGCCTAGCTAAACCTGCAAGAAACTGGAAAAGTGGGAAAGAGGGGTCAGTCTCTAGAAGACTGAGTGAGCAGGAGCTATACATACGTATAGAAACATGCACATGCAAGTCATAAATCCCGAGCAAGGTTTTATTTAAAGTTAGTTCCCACGAAGGGCAAGAAAAACAACTAAGCAAGGCTCGGACTTTACGACTAATTCAAATTAAATTCATTGAGTTCATAATTCATGAATAATCATAATGGCTCGGCGAGTAAGCGTGCATAATTCTCCAACCAAACTCTGACCGTGTACAATAACATAACATAATATTTTTGAATACGTGATCATGCAATACATAATAATACATTAGATTCATAAATACATGAGACATAATCGTTTGGGCAATCCGTGTTCCGGCCTTCCCGCACGTACATAATAATAATAACATGTGCATATTCATAGTAACAATAATTTCCAACCTTCTCCCTCCATTTGATGGTCGGTTCTGCAGTCCCGAACCATCCCATAATAACAATATCGAGATGGGGGCTCATGACTCCTACCCGCTCCTTCGATGGGTTGACCATCAGCTCAAGAATATCCCGCCTTCCTGCCTCCTTGGTCGCGTGAGGATATTCTCAAAGGGTACTTTGTGCAATGGCTTAGCTACACGTCGACCCGATGCAGAACCGGTCTCCATTCACACATTTCCCGAGGGCCCAATACATGAACATGATCAATGTGCATAATCTCGCCAAAATATTCAATGCATAAGAATTATAATAGGTTTCATAATCTTAAAATGATTTACTCGATAAGAATATACTTGATGATTCCATTTTGAAAATAATATATATGTACATTAGGTTTTTTTTGGACAAAACATATCGCATAGGGTCGTAAGGTTTGATACGTATCTAGAACGAAAACGCCCTCACCTGGAAGATAACAACATAAGAACACGAGCTATGTCGGTGCCTATTAGATAACGATATCTCCGCCCTGGAGAAGAACTGTACAAGAGAGGGAACAATGTGTACTCGTGAGAGGAAACTCAATATGAAACCAAATAGGATGCACGACAATGTTCATGAAGTGGTGTATCGTGTCATAACATGATTGAATATGAAATAAAGTATAAGAAGGTCATGGAATGGTTTGATCGTGTTCCTATGCTCAATTACTCAAACGAATTCAATCCATGTATCAAGCACGGATTCAAACAATCAAACTTAAGCAAGTAAGGACCAAGGAGTGTCAAATAAGAGCATAATTATCAATTAATCAAGCATATAATTCATACCAGTCACGTACGGGAGCCAAGGAAGTGAAAGGAATGCAATATGAGGGGTTTTGGTAAAGTTTGGCAAAAAGGGACAATTTTCAGAAATACGCAAGCTGTGGTAAAATAAGAGTATCTTAAATTCTACAAGTTGAAATTGGGTTTTGTTTGTTGGATATGAAAGTAGAACAGAACTTGAAAATGATATATGGCTCGGATCATGGTTCAAAGCGAGGAGAAAATGGCGTAAGCTCGAAGTTGGGTGAAAGCAGATTTTCGATAAAGTGGCGACACCAAATTAAAATGGTTATAACTCACAAACTAAAAATGATAATGAGGTTATTCCAATTGGAGAGTGTTCTAGACTTCAATAGGTTTCTAACGGTTCAAAATTCGGGTCAATCGGAGTTCATTTGAGGGGTATACGGGCGTGTGGAAAATGAACTGAAAGTAGACACGGGCGTGTGGAAGCTGTCTATAACACAGATGAGTCCCACATGGGCGTGTGGTAAATGAACTAAGGCCCCACATGGCCGTGTGGTGTGCCTCTGGACGAAGAAACAAGGGAAAAATAGGGTAGTTCTTGGAAATTGGCTCCCAAACCTTTCCAATGCCAATCTATAACAATTAAACATCTCAAAATCAACATATAACATGCATATGAGTCATATATATCAATTAGGCATCAAAAGAACCAAGATATCATATATTAATTCATCAAAATCTCCATATGAAACCCTTATATACCCAAGTGATCACCCAAGCTCAACTTCATGTAACTCATGATTAAGATGCACAAAACCAACTCAAGATGATCATGCATGACATATAATCTCATAGAATGCAAAGAACCACAAAACCCTAACATACTCCAAGATTTACCAATATATATATACATGCTCTTACCTTAAAGGAGAAAAGGGGATGGAGGAAATGAAAAGAAGAAGAGATGGAGCTTGATTCTTGGTGAAGATGGAAGAAAATCTTGGCTTTCTCCTTGTCTTGCTAGCACCGAAATGGAAGGGAGAAAGAGATGGAGTTGGTCTTGCTTCTCTTGGGTGAAGGAGATGGAATGAAATATGTATGTTTATGTATATGTGTATATAAAATATATAAGTCAAAATATATATATATATCATATATATGTATGCATTGTATATAATTAAAGTGGGATGAAAAGTCTTGGCATTAAAACTTATTTGCATACAAGCCCTTGCCTCTTAGGAATTTACAAGATAGAGATGCATCAACTTGGCATGCTTGGTAGATGATTATATATATATATATATATATAAAGCTCTAAAAGATTATGATGGAATGAAGTTGAATATATATATATATATATATGTTATGCTAAACCACTTAAATCATGCTCGGAGAATTAAATACACATTCACGTAATTGAATTCACGAAGTTATAATTTAAATCATAAGTGCAAGCATTCGAAACAAGGAAATTAAATAGCGCAAATAAATAATAAAAAGGAATTAAATAAACTCTAAACCTCAAAACTCACACGTGTGGTGCGCGTACCTTACTTGTCGAGAAAACGGGGCGTCACACCGTGTCCAGGCCTTCCCTCAGGGTTTTGTTTTTCCCAGTGGGTTGCGCCCACCAAGGAAAACGCGTTTGCAATGTAAGGCTTCCATCCCCCTTATAAGGAGGACTTCGTTCTCCTTCCCAACCAATGTGGGATGGGTGCACATCTTTCGAAATAGTACCGGACCAGCCCAGTATGCAGATATTGATGTGGGATGGGTGCACATCTTTTGAAATAGTACAGGACCAACCCAATATGCAGATATTGTCCCCTGATAAGGAGAACGAAGTCCTCCTTATAAGGGGGATGAAAACCTTACCTTGCAGACGCGTTTTCCTTGGTGGCGCAACCCACTAGGAAGAACAAAACCCTGAAGGCAGGCCGGGACACGGATTGCCCATAGGGGACGATATCTGCATACTGAGCTGGTCCTGTACTATTTCAAACGGTATCAGAGCCGGTGCTAGTAAGCTGATGTGTCAGGTCTTCAGCGAGGACGCCGAGCTCTCCTTAGGGGAGGGGGGGTGGATGTGCACCCATCCCACATCGGTTGATAAGGAAAACGAAGTCCTCTTTATAAGGGGGATGAAAACCTTACCTTGGAGAGCGTTTTTCTTGGTGGCGCAACCCACTGGGAAGAACAAAACCCTGAGGGAAGGCCGGGACACGGATTGCCCATATGAGACAATATCTGCATACTGGGCTGGTCCTGTACAGTTAAAAATGGTATCAGAGCCGGTGCCAGGAAGCTGATGTGTCAGGTCCTCAGCGAGGACGCTGAGCTCTCCTTGGGGGGGGGGGGGTAGATGTGCACCCATCCCACATCAGTTGGGAAGGAGAATGAAGTCCTCCTTATAAGGGGGATGGAAACCTTACCTTGCAAATGCGTTTTCCTTGGTGGCGCAACCCACTGGGAAGAACAAAAACCCTGATGGAAGGCCGGGACATGGATTGCCCATAGGGGACAATAGCTACATACTGGGCTGGTCCTATACTGTTTCAGATGGTATGAGAGCTGGTGCCAGGAAGCTGATGTGTCAAGTCCTCAGCGAGGACGCTGAGCTCTCCTTGGGGGGAGGTGGTGGATGTGTACCCATCGCACATCGGTTGGGAAGGAGAACGAAGTCTTCCTTAAAAGGGGGATGGAAACCTTACCTTGCAGACGCATTTTCCTTGGTGGCTCAACCCATAGGGAAGAACAAAACCCTGAGGGAAGGCTAGGACACGGATTGCCCATAGGGGACAATATCTGCATACTGAGCTGGTCCTGTACTGTTTCAAATGGTGTGCCAGGAAGCTGATATGTTAGGTCCTCAGTGAGGACACTGAGCTCTCCTTAGGGGGGGCGGTGGATGTGCACCCAACCCACATCGGTTGGGAAGGAGAATGAAGTCCACCTTATAAGGGGGATGGAAACCGTACCTTGCAGACACGTTTTCCTTGGTGGCGCAACCCACTGGGAAGAATAAAACCCCGAGGGAAGGCCGGGACACGGATTGCCCATAGGGGACAATATCTGCATACTGGCCTGGTCCTGTATTGTTTCAAATGGTATCAGAGCCGGTGCTAAGAAGTTGATTTGTCAGGTCCTCAGTGAGGACGCTGAGCTCTCCTTGGGGGGGGGGGGGGGTGGATCTGCACCCATCCCACATCGGTTGGGAAGGAGAACAAAGTCCTCCATATAAGGGGGATGGAAACCTTACCTTGCAGACGCGTTTTCCTTGGTGGCGCAACCCACTGGGAAGAACAAAACCCTGAGGGAAGGCCGGGACACGGATTGCCCATAGGGGACAATATCTGCCTACTGGGCTGGTCTTGTACTATTTCAAATTATATCAGAGCCGGTGCCAGGAAGCTGATTTGTCAGGTCCTCAGCGAGGACGCTGAGCTCTCCTTAGGGGGGGGGGGTGGATCTGCACCCATCCCACATCGGTTGGGAAGGAGAACGAATTCCTCCTTATAAGGGGGATGGAAACCTTACCTTGCAGACGCGTTTTCCTTGGTGGCGCAACCACTAGGAAGAACAAAACTCTGAGGGAAGCCGGGACACGGATTGCCCATAAGGGATAATATCTGCATACTAGCCTGGTCTTGTACTGTTTCAAATGGTATCAGAGCCGGTGCCAAGAAGCTGATTTGTCAGGTCCTCAGCGAGGATGCTGAGCTCTCCTTGGGAGGGGGGGAGGGGGTGGATCTGCACCCATCCCACATCGGTTGGGAAGGAGAGAACAAAGTCCTGCTTATAAGGGGTATGGAAACCTTACCTTGCAGACACGTTTTCCTTGGTGGCGCAACCCACTGGAAAGAACAAAACCCTGAGGGAAGGTCGGGACACGGATTACCCATAGGGGATAATATCTGCATACTGGGCTGGTCTTGTACTATTTTAAATGGTATCAGAGCTGGTGTCAGGAGGCTGATGTGTCAGGTCCTCAGCGAGGATGCTGAGCTCTCCTTTGGGGGGGGAGGGGGAGGTTGGATGTGGACCCATCCCACATCGGTTGGGAAGGAGAACGAAGTCCTGCTTATAAGGGGCATGGAAACCTTACCTTGCAGACGCGTTTTCGTTGGTGGTGTAACCCACTGGGAAGAACAAAACCCTGAGGGAAGGCCGGGACACGGATTGCCCATAGGGGACAATATCTGCATACTGGGCTGGTCCTGTACTGTTTCAAATGGTATCAGAGCCGCTACCAGGAAGCTGATGTATCAGGTCCTCAGCGAGGACGCTGAGTTCTCCTTGGGGGACGGGGTGGATGTGCACCCATCCCACATCGGTTGGGAAGGAGAACGAAGTCCTCCTTATAAGGGGGATGGAAACCTTACCTTGCAGACGCGTTTTCGTTGGTGGCGCAACCCACTAGGAAGAACAAAACCCTAAGTGTAACACCCCGGTTTTTCATTTATACTAATATGTCGTATTTGTTATAAATTACGCAATTAAATCATTTAACTATGTGATTAATTGTTTATAAGTGTTTTAAATATTTTTAATTTTATATTTTTTTTTAAATGTTAAAATGTTAATTAATCTTATCTTAAATTAATTAATATTAAATGTATGTAATTTCGTTGACCTTATAATTTAATTACATTCATATTAAATTTATATCTTAATATATTAATATTATATATATATTGAATCCGTGCACTTTAGTTGTAATTTATAAGTGAATTTAAATTTGGTTTTATTTTATATATAATGAATTTGTTATTCATTGTTCATGAGTGTTATAAACGTGCTTCGTTCTTATATGATTTGATATCGAAAATTCATGAAAATTTAGTATGTTGTTGATTTATGTGTTATAAACATGTCCGTATTCTCGTTTCATGTTTTCGATCTCGTTTGACGTGTTAACAAATTTAATTTGAATTGTGGAACCAAATCGGGGGCTAACGAGCAATTAGCGCACCCTTGGTTCCGTATGTGATATCTTGAGCTAGGAAACTCGGATTCGAGTTTCGTCAACTTCGCTGAACTCGTAACAAAAATTTGGTTTAATGAACTTAACCTCATATTTTTCCAAAACCATTTGAACCTCCAAACTCCAACCGAAACATGCAACGGACGCCAAAACTGCCACAGCTCAATAAAATGGCCATATCTTCCACAAACCTTGACCAAACTAACCATGGTTCGATTCCTTGGAACCCTAACTCAACCCTCTATCAGCCTTAATTAAGTCCAAACCGAGATAACCCTCATTCCTTGGAGAAAACTCAGCCAAAATCCTCTGCTCCAGTCCATTCCCGTAACCTAGCCAAAGCTTGGAGATTCAAGGCTCAAATCTCTTCCATCTTTCATCCAATCAACAAGGTTAGCTTAGGGTTGTATTATACATTCAATATGTGTCATTTTAAGCTATACATCCCTAATTTTGAGCATGCTTTAAAGGGTTTATGGCTGGATAGACGAAGTAGTAGGTTATGGGTACATATATTGATATCTCTTTCATTCCTTGATGGATTGAGTTGATTCAAAGCATGATTGTGATGGTCTTGATCCCTTCTTTGCAATTATGGTAATGTATTATGTGGCAGATGAAGCATTTATAAGTTATCATTAATGATTTTGTTAAGAAAATTGCATGAAATGATCTTCTTCTTCTCCTTCACGTTATGAACTGCTGCTGTTGTGTTTGGAACTGAAATTGCTGTCAATTGTTGCTCTTTTTTGCCTTGATCATTGCTTGTTTGTGGGTTGAAGAGTGCGTGAGGCTGCTGCTCTGTTTTTAGGTTGTTATCCCCTGTTTTGGGCCGTAAATTGTTGCTGTCAGCTGCTGCAAATTCCTTGCCTTGTTGTTGTTAGTTTTTAGTTAGTTTTGTGGCTGTTTTGCTGCTGAATGTTTCCCTTGGTTGCCTGCTACCTGCTACCTGCTGCTACGTTTCTTGCTTTTAAATCAAGGGGTGGAGCTTTGTGTTGGCTGCTGCTACGGATTGTGTTGCATCTCCCCGGCCGGGGAGCCTTTGTGCAGAAGCCCCTGCGTGGTTGTACCCGGGCGGGGAGTTTGGCTTAGGCTGCTGTTGTGCTTCTGTGATTGTTGTGCTTGGCCTCTTTAGTTATGCATGCAATGTGTATATATATATATAAGTGATGCATGCAAGGTGTGTGTGTACGTGTAATTGTGTATGTATATGGATATGTGTGTGCATGTAGTATATATATATAAATGTAAATGCATGCAAATGTACGTGTAGTGTTATATATATATATATATATATATATATATATATATATATATATATGTTTAGTTTAATAAGTTTGCATGCATGAAATAGTTTACATTTAATTATCCATGCATGCTAGGTATTTAAGTTGTAAATGCATGCAAGATTGATTTCCTTGAAATGGTGCATATATATATATATATATTTACGTATATTTATGTTATATTATATATTAAATATTATTTGATTTAATTGAATTATGAAAATTAAATTGCTATCTATTTCATGTTATTTAAATTCCGATTTCGATTTGAATGTAATTAATTATTTATTTTCTAACTGTTAACGTGTTATAGTACGTGATATGATCGTTATTTGAATTCTTGAATTAAATTGTTATAAAATGTGAAATTCATGACTTGAATGAATATGAACGCTTCCTTGAATGAATGAATGGCTCGATTATATGATTTAAATGCATTAATAGTGCACATGAAGATGTTCATTGCATGTCGTGCGTCATATATGGTTCATTTGGAGTCTTGAGTCTCACGAATACGTTACATTGTCCTTTGTACAGTTTTCTCCAGGGCAGAGACTTGTCGGGTTATTAGGACACTTTCAAGTCTTCTTGGTTTTGGTTCGGTAAGAGGCGTACAGGTGGGTTTCTCTTCTATTTAGTTAAATGACACTATATACTCCCAACGTGTAAAGATTTCAGCCAAAAGTATATATGTATATAGAGTCGTTTTCCTGAGTCAATGATTTTAAACGTAAGCCCTTATTTTATGAACCTACCCAATGTTTTGGCGAGAAAAGAAAGAATGTTATGCACATAATGGGGCCCAGGGACTTGGTGTGAGTGGTGACCCGAGGAGGCATGGGCTGACGGTGAACCCTCACACTAGTCCCACCAATGAACGGCGTAACCGGACCTCGTTAGGAGTTAGCGAGGAATGGACGCTGAGTGCCATCCGGGGAGTCATGTTCCCCTTTTGGTCAATGAATGGATGGTTCGGGCCGATCACCCGGAGGTAGAAGGTGTAAATGTTCATGATTGTGCACAAAAGAATGTTATGCATGAATGAAAGAAAGAAAGAATGTTTTAATGAACTACACGAGGTGTTGGTTGGAGATAATGCACGCCCACTCGCCGGGCCACAAAAGACCTAAAGAATGAAAATGAACGTTATAATCCCTTTTGATGACTTCTTTATTTTACCCACTTGGGAAATGATCTAAAAACCTCATTTGGGATTATAACTTGCATGTGATTGTTAAATATTGTTGTATACGCTATTTATGCCTCATTTTATACCCACCAGTCTCGTATAGACTGAACCCGGATTGTTTCCAGTGTCCTTGCAGGTTCGGAGTGCTAGGCGGGAAGTCAAGTCTTTTAAGTTTTCGGTTAGGTCAGAGTCGGTCCTTGTGCATATTGATTCATGATTTGTTTAAGCTATGGAGAATGTATGATTTGTATTGATCGTTACTATTATCGTGAATTCAGGATAAGCTTACAGGAATAGAAAGGATCTGAAATTATTGTTTTATGATTTTATTGAATTTCGGGATTAGGTATTTATGCTAGTTGATCCCGTTGCCCTTGCTTATCTTGTTATATATGTATGTACATTGCTTCCGCATTCGTAATATTTCCATTTTACTAACTCTTTGGTTGCGAAAGTTAGTTCCCGCCTAGCTTAGCGAGTGTGTATGTCCCCGTTCGCCGTGATTTAGCTCGGGTATGGATTGTCCGTTTCATATTCGGGTCGGGTCTCGGTGCGGGGGATGTGGTACCTTGCGCTCGGGTGCTACATCCTTAAGTGGTATCAGAGCCCGGTTGTAAAACCGGTGTTCTCGTGTCGTGATTGAGTCAGTCTAGGTCGCACGGCTTAGGAACCACGTGATAATGTGTGCATTGCATCGATCTTGAGTATGAATTGCTTTCTTTTTTTGAATTTTGTTGACTTATCTGTTGCCTTTCTGCATTGGATCAGTGTCTTTCGTGTTGAATACGTGCCATGAGCATGCGCTAATCGCATGCATATATCCTTGAAATAAGTTATGAATTACAGGTTATGAAGATACTATCAAACCACGGCCAAGTATCATGTTAACAAAGCTTTATTGCAAGTTCTTTCTGAGGCATGGAGGATAGGAAGGATGCACCGGGGAAAGAATATAGAGAATTTGGGATGCGTGGTCTTCATAGATAGAGCTAGAGTTCAAGGGTTAGGATCCGGAATGGGAGATTCCACTTTAAGAGATGCAATGGTAGAGAGACACTTGATAAGGTAAGAGTTGATCAAGGAATATTTATGACCCCTAAGCTAGGCATATGCGGCTCTCTTACATAAGAAGCCATAATTGGATTCAACGGGGTCATTCAACTTAAGGAATGGAATGAACCTTGAAGGTACCTTAACTCAGGGTTCGGATTATGGAAGAGGTAGCGAGAATTGTGAAGATTCAAGCAAAAACACGTTCAGCGGTAGTTATGCACCAAGAGTCGTAAAAAGGGGAATGTCTAACTAAACCTAATGGGTAGAAAAGAGGTCAAGATCGGGAAGAGGTTGGATTCGACTGCTCGGGATTTTGACTAAGATGAGAAGCAAGTCAAGAAGGGGTTAAAGAAAGATAAGTAATATGATAAATACAATTCATGGGGGGTGATAATGCTAAGGACAGAATTTGAATTCGTTCTCCAAATCCAAGCTGAATTGGCATGTTGTGAGGTCGAATTGGGAAATATAGAGCAACAAATGAAAACGGTAAAGAAAGGCAAAGACTCTTTGCGAGGGAATCATGCGCTCAAGTATAAGTAATTGGAGGTGAATTAAACTCATAAAGGATAAGCACGTGATTCTTGATCGAGGTGACGACTAGAAGTAGAGGTCGAATTTCGAGGAGAAGTTGGATGCTAACTCCGTGGATGTGGAAGAATTAGGAATCAAGAAATTGCAATCTTAGATAGTGGCAGATACAAGTTGATTTACAAAGATTCATGGAAAACTTGAAGACCGTGGGAAAGACGAAGCATGATCAGCAAGTCAAAGTAACCTCACGATTGGAGGAATGAAGAAAAGCTATCGAGCTAACAACTTACCACATTGGTGTCAGGTTCCAAAACATACATAGCACGTGCATCATACTTCGCATCAATTATTTATTCTTCTTTACTTATGTTCGTACGTGCATTTCTAATTGATTTCGTTGCTCTAATGTGCTGCATATTTAATTGTCGTAAGTGTGCCATATGCATCGTCATTTTTACCCGACATGCATTTTAGTGTTTAATTGATAGGAAATTCTTTCATCTCACTTATCAAGTATCATTTCAACTGACCCATATCTGAATTATAAGGAAGATGACCTTGGAGAAATAAAGAATTTCAAGCAAGGGATAGATTGATAGAAACGGGAATTCAGAAAGAGAAGCGAGACTAGAGTTGGCTTCCGGGTTTTCGAATCGGACAAGAATAGGAAAGGGGTTTCGGACATCAAGCAAATTAGAAGGAAAGTTGAAAGGCAAAACCTTGGGGGTTGGATTAGGGAACGGGAATAGAGTCTTTATTAACGTAATGTATACGTATATGATATGTAATGTTCTTTGAAAATGATTTGGTATGGAAAACCAATTCCCGGTTCATAACCTTTACTTTTTACGTGCTTTGATCTATATGTGTATAGTGTGTGGGTGTGCGTTAGCCCCCTTACTCAGTCGAGATATGATTGACACCTCTTGTAGCACCCTAACCCCCAGGGCACCACATCCCCCGCACTATAGCCTCGATCCACGTATGAAATGGAAAATCCATACATAAACCAAAACTATAGCGAACGGGTGACAAATAAAAATGACGAGCTAGGCGGGACACTCTCCCCAACAACACCAAAGTAAACATGATAATGAAAGCGGAAGCAATAAATCATTCATACATATAGGTACCATATTTACCAATTAGATACGTATAGATACCAACTTAACTATCAATACATTATCATCTCTTAATAATATACATAACCAAGTATTCCAAAATACTAATACGATCAATAACATGAAATGTTCCAAAAGTACGATACATGAAGGTACGGTGCTAGACTCATGAAAATGTAAAACTCGAACGACTCCCGCCTAGCACGACCACGCTCAAAGGGTACCTGAAAAGTGAAGTATCAGTCTACCGAAGACTGAGTGAGGGGCAATAATATATATATCACACGTCACATGCAAGTTGTAGCCTCGGGTGAAGACTTTAGTATAAAATAGATATATAATTCAAGAAGTTTAATCTTTGCCCGAGATTACAACCAATCATTTTAACACGTTTATTTATCCATGCTTGTCAATGTCATGAACATGTGGCCCTGGCGAGCAAGGGCAATCTCCAACTGAACTCCCAATCGTGAACAATATGTGATCATGCTTGCTTGCTTGATAAATACGTGATCATGCAATTTATTTAGTGCTCACATAGATAATTTCATGCTTGAAATCATGCAATAACCCGAGGATAACCCGACATGCCGGATTAATCCCCAGTCTCCTTCTTCCTCCGGGTGATAGCGAGTTTGCAAGGCTCGACTATCCACGACATGGTGTGTGTAGAGGACATGACCCTCTAGACACGGAACTCCTTCCACCACTAATCTCCTAGTGGCTTCGGGGGTGATCCCAACAATGTGAGGATAATTCAGGAGTTACCCGTCAGCCCTTGCTTTCCCGGTTGGCCCAAGAATTACCCTCGGGCCCGCGTGCAATCATGTACTCGCCAAACATGCTTGAAATCATGAATTGCTTGCTTGAAATGTTCATGGTTTGGAAATCGTTCATAATTATAATACGTTTTGGCCGAAAACTAGCACATAAGGGTTATAGGGTTCGTTTTACCAAAACAAAACCTCACCTTTTCTTGTAAAATATAGTAAGGATATACTTCAAGGAGCTGGCTCCTCGTCTGCAACCTCGTGACCTGTGCAAACACGACGTGTATACGTGAGACACGACCTAAAATGACCAAAATATGACGAACGGCGAAAACGTGTCGAGACGACCATGAAAATGCAATGTGGTATGATAACATGTCGTTTCACATCATATTAGCACATATTATAGCAATTCGGGGCCAAAGAAGTCGTTGGATCGAGGCGTCATTTTCGTAATTTTATGCAGTGAATTTTGTTCTGCATTCCAGGTGGGAACGGCCGTTCCGGTTCCCTTTGAAAAATGGGAACGGTCGTTCCCATGAGTTCCCCAAAGCGCGCCAACGTTTTTCCATTTAAAAATGCGCCTAACTGGGAACGGCCCTTCCGGCTCCAAGGCCAAAATGGGAACGGCCGTTCCCGCGGTCGGCCACCTATTTTATTTGAAAAGGTGGGAACGCCCGTTCCCGCAATGCCTTGAGGCTGCGAACGGTCGTTCCCAGTTTCTGCAACTGGAAAACAGAGCAAAAACAGAGCATGCTCTCGGCAATGAACCACAAAACCACAACAATCCAATTTTGATCCCCAAAATGCTATTATTCTTGACACTTCTCATGCATATATCTTCAATACATGATAAAGTAACACTTACACACATAAAACCATGAAATATCATCATAAATTCATGCTTCATGCTCATGATCAAACTTGCTCATTCTTGCCAAATATCCAAGGATTTCATGAACAAACCATGCTATAATTCAATATAAGATCACATAATCACACTCTACTCACAAATACTTCATTTAGCATACCAAACTCAAACCCTAGCCTAGGAAAATATGATCAAGAATCATGGCTTCATACAAACCCAACCTTAAAGTAAAAGAAATGGAGAAGATAGATGAAGATGATGATGAACCCTCCAATTCCTTGAAATATTTCTGGAAATTCTTGATGCTAAAGATGAAAATCACCTCCTTTTCTATTCTTCTTGGAACCGAGAGTTTGGAAGCAAAGTTGTTGGGAAATCTTTTTATGAAATGAACAATGAAGAACCTTGGAGATGTATTACGTGATTCATCTCCTTGGTTTGAGTGAAATATGCCAATTTGCCAATTAATCCTTGAAGTCTCTAAGTTATGCAATAAGGTATATAAAGTTTTGAGAAATGATCAATCATGCCCCTAAAAGATTATGCAATTAAGTCCCTAGAATTTTAGAAAATATTTAACTAGGGACAATTTGGTAATGTTATCACTCTCGGTATTGATTTCATGCAATGAATATTTTTCGTGTCATGAAATAATATTTTCAATGATATGAATTCAAAGAATTGATATGAATAATGTTTCATGAATTTTATAAAAATATGAATGCCACGTAAGAATATATTATAAATTAAAGAAATAAAATAAAACCTACACTCAACTCACACGTGGCGTGCTTACCTGATCATCCGGAAACCGGGGCGTTACAACTCTCCCCCCCTTAGAAGAATCTGGTCCCCAGATTCTCTAGTCTTGCTCGAACAACTCCGGGTGGAACCGTTTCATTTTATCCTCTGTTTCCCACGTAGCTTCTTCGGTTTTATCGCTTCTCCACAACACCTTAACCATGGGAATTCTCCGGTTTCTCAACTCTTGAAATTTCCAATCCAATATTCTAACCGGCCTCTGAATAAATGTCAAATTCGGTTCCAGTTCAACTTCTTCCACGGGGAGAATCGTGGTCTCATCGGGGTAATATTTCCTTAATTGTGAAACATGAAACACGTTGTGAATCCCCGTAAGACTTGGTGGTAGGTCTAAGCGATAGGCTACCTCGCCTATTCTTTCAAGAATCTCAAACGGACCTAAGTAGCGAGGATTAAGTTTTCCTCCTTTCCCGATCCGGGTGAAACCCTTCCTTGGTGACACCTTCAAGAATACCCGGTCACCAACTTCGAATTCTAGATCTCTTCGGCGCTTATCGGCATAGCTCTTTTGCCTATCTTGCGCGGCTTTCATCCGTTGTTGAATCATTTGAACTTTATCAATCATAGCTTGAACGACTTTGGAAGGCCTTTCGAATCTTTCACCTTTCTTTACCCCTTCCTGTTTCGACCATTTCCACATATGCAATTGGTTTTTCCCCTCAAACGGTTCGTTTCGATTAGCAACGAAAAAACCGAACCTGCTCTGTTAAAAAAAAAAAAAAAAAAATTAAACGAACCCACAATTTCTCAAATAAGCAATCTGCCAAATTGAGGTAAATAGCATAGATCTATCAAGATTCAAATATATCTTCCACAAATTAAAGCTGGAAAAAAAAATCATAAAATTGAACAATCGTGGACGAACCCAGCAAAATCACCATAAAAGCACAAAATGGCCCAAAGAAGAATGAAACTATGAAAGAAAAGAAAACGTAGCTGCAGCGGGAGTGGGATTAAACTGAAATAGCCGGCGGCTCTGTCTGAAGTGTTGGCGGCGACGCAGAGCAAGGGAAGCTCTCGGAGCCAACGATGATGGAGGTTCTGTGCGGCGGCATCTTGGTGGCTTGGTGTGGCAGCGCAAAGCAGGGGAAGCTCTCGGAGCCGACGATGATGGAGATTCTGTGCGGCGGCACCTTGGTGGCTTGGTGCGGCTGCGTCTTTCTTCATCCCGTTCCACCAATAATATTGCTTCAAATCCTTATACATTTTATTTCCTCCTGGGTGGATCGAGTAGGCTGACTTGTGAGCTTCTTCAAGTAGGACCCGCCTCACTTCTTCAGGTACTACTACTCTGTTTTTAAACCGAAGCAACCCGGTCTCATCAAACCCAAACGGACTTTGGGCCAAAAAAGGAATTTATAATTATAGTTTTATGAAAGCTCTTATCATTCCGAGCATGTTTATCGATTGCATGAAAAGAACAAGTATTTAATATTGATAGTTGTATTCTCGGGCGAAGCTACATTATTATTGAACTCATATATTTATCTTTTACAAATCTTTGCCCGAGAATATAATTTGCATGTTATCTGCGCAGCGGAAGCGTGGTGGGCCCATAACCCACAGGTCCCAGGATCGTAACCTGGCTCTGATACCACCTCAGATGTAGCACCCCGTACACGATAGGGTTTTGTTCTTCTTGTGGTTGGACGGACAACCACTGGCAAGACCAGTCCAGCGCCCTCACTAAGGAGAACCTGGCCAAGAGAACATACGTACACGGTAGGGTATTGTTCATCTTGTGATTGGACGGACAATCATTGGCACGAAAACCAATCCAGCGCCCCCACTAAGAAGGACCTGGCCAAGAGAACACACTTGCTTGCATTCATGAACATGGCATGCTTTGATGCGTGAACACTAACATGCTTTACTCGCTTGATTAATGAACAATAATATAACTTGGAACGATAAATGATTTCATGAAAATATAACTATAAATACCTTTTGGTTAAAGCAGTCACGTAAAGGTTATACGGGTTCTATATAACTAGAAATTAAACCTCACCTGACAGGCGACACGATGACTCATGAATGCGTGGACGTGCTCTATTGATCACAATCTCCGCCCCGGGAGAGTAACTGGACAAGAAACAGGACACGGTGTACTTGTGAGACAATAACTTATCAATGTTACCAAATAAGATGCACGGCATGACTATACAACGATGATATGCATTCACGAATGTGGCATGATATATTCATATTACGACATGTAAGTGATCATATAATATCATGTTGGGGTTAAATAAAGGTAAAGAAAAGGGTTTGGGATTTCACATTTTATGCAGAATGTTTCTGCACTTCCAGAGAGCTGGGAACGGCCGTTCCAGGTTCTAGTGAAAAAATGGGAAGGGCCGTTCCCCAGTCCCGAAATGCTCCCCGAAGATGGGAACGGCCGTTCCCGTCTGTGAGACAAAGTGGGAACGGGCGTTCGTTCCCGTCCTCGCCGCCTGACACATTATTCAAATAACGGGAACGGCCGTTCCCATAAGGGCCGTTCCTGCGGTCGACCACCTATTTTATTTGAAAAGGTGGGAACGCCCGTTCCCGCAATGCCTTGAGGCTGGGAACGGTCGTTCCCAGTTTCTGCAACTGGAAAACAGAGCAAAAACAGAGCATGCTCTCGGCAATGAACCACAAAACCACAACAATCCAATTTTGATCCCCAAAATGCTATTATTCTTGACACTTCTCATGCATATATCTTCAATACATGATAAAGTAACACTTACACACATAAAACCATGAAATATCATCATAAATTCATGCTTCATGCTCATGATCAAACTTGCTCATTCTTGCCAAATATCCAAGGATTTCATGAACAAACCATGCTATAATTCAATATAAGATCACATAATCACACTCTACTCACAAATACTTCATTTAGCATACCAAACTCAAACCCTAGCCTAGGAAAATATGATCAAGAATCATGGCTTCATACAAACCCAACCTTAAAGTAAAAGAAATGGAGAAGATAGATGAAGATGATGATGAACCCTCTAATTCCTTGAAATATTTCTGGAAATTCTTGATGCTAAAGATGAAAATCACCTCCTTTTCTATTCTTCTTGGAACCGAGAGTTTGGAAGCAAAGTTGTTGGGAAATCTTTTTATGAAATGAACAATGAAGAACCTTGGAGATGTATTACGTGATTCATCTCCTTGGTTTGAGTGAAATATGCCAATTTGCCAATTAATCCTTGAAGTCTCTAAGTTATGCAATAAGGTATATAAAGTTTTGAGAAATGATCAATCATGCCCCTAAAAGATTATGCAATTAAGTCCCTAGAATTTTAGAAAATATTTAACTAGGGACAATTTGGTAATGTTATCACTCTCGGTATTGATTTCATGCAATGAATATTTTTCGTGTCATGAAATAATATTTTCAATGATATGAATTCAAAGAATTGATATGAATAATGTTTCATGAATTTTATAAAAATATGAATGCCACGTAAGAATATATTATAAATTAAAGAAATAAAATGAAACCTACACTCAACTCACACGTGGCGTGCTTACCTGATCATCCGGTAACCGGGGCGTTACACCTCTCTTTTCCCACCTTTAGTTTGCAGGTCTTTTGAGCACGAGCTAGGCGGAGAAGTGGGTCGTTCGAGTCTCACTTTTAGGTATAGGTCGTGCTAGGTGCATGGCATTCCTTTTTGTCTTGTATTTAATGAATTAATCATGTTATGAATTTTTGTTTTGGAGACATGAATTGTTATGGATACATATATTTGATCATTTGATGTATATGTTAATTTTGGAATTTTAAATTACTAGAACTTCTTGCTTCCCCTATTTGTTTTATTATCACGCGCTCTGGTTTAGTTTTAGCTCCGCCTAGCCTAGTGAGTGTGTGATCTCCCGTTCGCTTAGACTTGGGCTCGTGTATGGACTTCCCATTTCATATGCGGGTTCGGGTTTAGGTGCGGGGGGATGTGGTGGCCGTGTTTCGGGTGCTACATAGCACAATAGGATGGAACCCATAGGGAAGGGAAATCAATCACTACTCTATATCCTTCTCTAATCTAAAGACCAAACGAAAAACAATTGTTGTTGTTATCTATAAATCTACTAAAACAGAGATTAACAATTAACCAAAAATAAACGTAAGTAATACTAAAACACACGGATTAACTCAGTAAACTAAACTGGTAGGGAAAAAGTAATGAATCATACAATCAAGAGCAGATATGATACTCGTTTGACAAGTGCAATTCTACAACCTAGTCACTTATATTTGTATTACCCTCCCTCAAGGTGTAACCAAGTGCTTAATTAGTGTTCAATGTTTCTCTCGCAATCACCAATAGTTAATTAAACCATAGGAACAAGACTAGTGCAATTCAATATTCTAGCGGCTCGCCATGGAATAAGATTACTGTTGTATAAGCTAGGACCAAATCTCTTTGTACCCTAAAACTTACAAGCTGTAAAAACCATTTAAATTACCATCACTCTTTCGATCTATAGGCAATTATGACACATGCTAAGGGTGATCAGGCCATCGCAAGTCAATTCAAACCTGTTTTCAAACTAAGAATTAACACAAGTCGTTCAAGCATCTTATCAAACATCTATCATGCAATCATCATCACTCCCCCTAGCCCTAGAAAATTAGCTACTCATAATTAAAACAAATCTCATAAAACTAAAGGAAATTACATTAAAATAATTTATAGTTATCAAATCTAAACAAAGTTTCAAAAACAAAATCATAAACATTCAGTAATATCTAAAAACGAATCTAACATACGAAAACTAATCAAAACTAAACTTAAAGGAATTAGTTTGTAAATTAAAGCAACAATAAAAACCAAAGATCGTTCTAAGAATTCAATCCTCTCGTCTTCTCGAATTCTCTGGAAAATCTCTGAAACTCCTTGTCTTCTCTCCAAAACCCTAGGTCTTGCACTGGAAGAAAAGCTCTCTGAAAAAGACTCCAAAAATGCACTAATATAGCTGCCCAAAGAATTCTCTTGCCGCCCTAGGTAACGGGCGTTACCTCTCCATATACCTTTGTTGTTAACGCCCGTTACTGCTTGAAATCGTCATAACGTTTTTATTAGTGGTAACGGGAGTTACCACTTTCCTTCTGCACAGGAGTAATGGGCGTTACCCCTCTTCTCTCGCCAAAAGCTCCACTCCTGTGGCTAGTAATGGGGGTTACTATCTTTGTACTCCTAAGTGGTAACGGGAGTTACCACATTTTCTTTCAAAAATGCGTGAAATTGCTTTGCTTCACCGTTTCTCAACTCCTACTCTAAAATCACCTAAACGGAGCAAAATAAACACATAAACGCATCAAACGGCACAAACAATATGATCTAATTACGCTCAAAACCATGCAATTTCTACACACAACATCATGCCATAAAATAAAACAATTAAGCATGCTTTCATATAATTATCACATAATTATTATGCTTTAAAATAAATGGCATAAAGTAAACATTTTATAAATAAATTATCTCATAATTTAAATCATGTTTACTGATTCGGTAATTTTTCAGGAAAAACAATTAAATTGTTTCCCAAAGAAATTCCATTCCACGTAAATTCCCAGGAAACATTGGAGGGGTCACAACAGTCCCACTTAAAAACCAGCCTCATTTGACAGAATTTACGTACACAGTAGAAGATTTAAAATTATCGCATGCATCATATCAATGCATGTATATATCTAGAGCACGGCTCTGACACTAGTTGTTGGGTGATGGGCCCAGAACAGTGGCGCTCCGGGACCACATTGTAAAATTTTGTTTATAAACGAGTAATAAAAATATTTCTAAAACATTTTAATACAATAGCGGAATACTAGCCGGATCTACTCAAGTATATACATGCAATTGATAATAAATTTTAAATCACTTAAGCAGATAAATATCTAACATGCAATTAACAATCAATGGCACATAATTTATCATGCTCAAAAATAATATAACTGTAAAATATTATCGTACTCCAAATATGGCTATCTAACAACATTTTTTGAGCTCATTTCCCTTTCGTGAGACCGACAGAGCTTTCCCGCAATATCCCCGACTCGACCCTCGGAGTGTGGGCTCCGAGAGTATTTTCCTGAATACTCGAGAAAATATTTTCTAGAAAAACTCACTTTTCTAGACTAGAAAATTCCCTAATTTTCTAAGAATTAAGTGGTTTATATATTAATTATATAACCACCTAATTATATAATTAATTAATCCATAATTTGGATTAATTAAAAGAAAGGGAAATTCAGCCATAAATTACTAATTTTGGCTGAAAAATGAATGTGAGAAATGAGGTTGGGGTTCAACATATTTATAGGCATTGGTTGGAGGGTAATATGGTCATTTTGTACAATCCTACAAACCGCGTTTCGGAGGGCCAATCCGAGTACACCACGTGGAAGATCTCATCATCACGAATCCGATGCCACCAACCACGCGCCATCGGAAGCTGCCAGGTGGTTGGCGCGTGTTCACACACGCACAGACCATCAGCTTTCGACAGGTGTCCGGGTCAGGTCCTACCCTGACCCGATCCGAAAATCGATCCGACCCTGCCCGTTTGAACCGAGTATGACCCGCTTGACCGACCCGTTAACCGACCCAGCCCCAATCGAATCTGGGCTGTCCGTTTGTGCTGAGGCGGCGCGATCTGCGCCGTCCACTTGGCGCGCCAAGCGGCGCTGCATTAACGCCAACTGGGGCCCAATCCGTTGACGTGGCGTGACACGTCAGATGCCACGTCAGCAACTACCACGTCAACATTAAAAATATATTTTTTTTAAAAAAAATAATTTAAAATTTTATTTTCTCCAAATAAAATTTCGGGCATTTCCAATTCTTTGGAACTTTGATTTATTTTCTTAAAATAAATCCCTTGGCTATTTTCAAACACTTTGAAATTCATTTTTCTTTCTCCTTTTAATATTTTCTCTTCGGGTTCTCAATTGGGGCTTGCACGGGGACCTGCTGGACTAATTGATTTTATCTCCAAACGGGTTAATATATTATCATCTCATGATAGGAATTAATTACCGTTTAACAATATTTAATTCCACTAAATAAATATTGTTGCACTCTAAAATTAATTAAATTATTCACGAATTTCTCAATCTAGAATAATTTCGCATTCACTCCTCTGTGTAAATATCCATGAAAAATAAATTGCAACTACTATCATTTATTTTTCATCTTCAATCTGAAATTTATTCATTCACCTTAAATTCAAATTCTCTGTACTTGAATGTAGCACCCCGCACGTGAGGCACCACATCCCCCGCACTATAGCTCAACACGAGTAACGAAATGGTAAATCCGCACCCGTATCAAGCCATAGCGAACGGGAGACAAACAGAAAGACCCTCCTAAGCTAGGCGGAACTTAGACCCTGCAAATATAACTAATCAACAAGACATAAAGTAACAGAGAACTAAACCAAACACATGCATTGGCCACGGGCCTGCAGAAATTAAACATTTGAACCACAGGCAGACTTGGGCTCCTCAGGCCTCTTTTAATTCATAACAAAGCCCGACAAGGCAATTCAATAGCAATTACATAAAGATTCAAGTTCATAATAGTGCAGAATCGAATTATGCATAATTTAAATACATATATGCGAGTGTAGAGACTCTCCTAACTTAACTTGACCGACTCAAAGACTCCACACAACTCCGCCTAGCTCGAAACTCCAAAGCCAAACCTGTGGACTAAAAGGTTGGGGAGGGAGAGGATCAGTCTCTAGAAGACTGAGTGAGCAGGAGCGAATAACGTATATATAAAACATGCACATGCAAGTCGTAAATCCCGAGCAAGGTTTTATTTAAAATTAGTTCCCAAAAGGGCAAGAGAATAACCAAGCAATACTCGGATTTTACGACTAAACATATTAATTCATTACGTTCATAATTTATACATAACATAAAGGCTCGACGAGTAAGCGTGCATTATCTCTAACCAAACTCTGAAAGTGTACGACAAATATCATTAATATATTGAATATGTGATCATGCAGTATATTATAATACACACAAATCATATAACATAGTCGTTTGGGCGATCCGTGTCCCGGCCTTCCCGCACGGTGCATAACAATCATAAACATAATCATAATCATAAAATAAGTTCCAACCTTCTTCCTCCGGGTGGTGGACGGGTTAGCAAGACCCGACCACCTCATACATAGGCCAATGGGGTTTCATGACTCCCCCAAGGGCACTCAGCTCCCATTCCCCGCTAAACCTCCTAGCGAGGGCCGGTATCACCGTACATAAGGTGGGACTAGTACAAGGGATCACCGTCGGCCCTTGCCTCCCAGGATAGCCATTTGCACTAAGTCCCTGGGCCCGTGAACATATCATACATACATAATCTCGCCAAAACATTTGATTCATAAGGACATAACATAATTCATAATTCATTTGAAAAGAGTTTACTCGATCAGTATTTACTCGATAACTTTACTTTAAAAGTAACATATATATATATACATAAGGTTTTTGGCCAAAGCTTGTCACATAAGGTTGTAGGGTTTAATACGTAACTAAAACGAAAACACCCTCACCTGGAACCTGACGATACAAGGATACGAGTTACCGAGTGCCTAGTTGATCAGGATTTCTCCACCCTGGAGATAACTGTACAAAGGACAATGTAACGTGTTCGTGAGACTCAAGACTCCAAATGAACCATATACGACGCACTGCAATGTATGATCATGATTTGAATGCATAAGAATTGACATTATGTCATGAGAATGTTCATGTGCCCTATTAAGGAATTTAAGACATATAACCAAGGCATTCGTTCCTTCATTTCGTTCAAATTCATAAATTCATAATTCATATCAATTTAATCTAAGAATTCAAATATAATCATAGCACATAGTATTCCACGTTTACAATTAGAAATTAGATAAATAAAACGTTCAGGCACACTCGGTAAATGAAATACGTGAAATAGAAATCAATTAAATTCTATAATTAAAATAAATCAATTAATACTTAAAATAAATAATAAATACATAATAAATATATAACGAATATATAATAAACACATATATATATAATATATATGCACCTAGATTAACATGCATGCATAATTACATTTAACATATATATAATACATATATATATATATATATATATATATATATATATATATATATATATATATACACGTACTTACATGCATGTAAATATATCTAAATATATATATAACATGCATGCGTTTAATTCATATATATATATATGCACGTAGAACCCATAATTGCTCATGCAAGCATAATTATATGAGAAGGGTCCATGCATGCAATAACAAGTAACAACAGTCGTGCATGTATTAGGATTAAAAAGGTCACACATTCTGCACATTTACAGAACACAACAACATATCCATACCAGCAGACAAACACTCAACCACATACATATATATATCACCATGCACATACCGCAGCAAAGGAAGGAAAAGACAATAATGGATACACTCCAACCTAATACACAGCACACACCAGCAACCCAAGGAAGAAAGAAGCAGTAACGCAGCAAAAGAAGAAAGAAAAGAAAGAAGGAAGAAAGGAACAGCAGCAGCAGCAGCAGAAGAAGAAGAAGAAGAAGAAGAATAAGAAGAAGAAGAAGAAGAAGAAGAAGAAGAAGAAGAAGAAAAAGTAGAAATACAGAAGCTGCACGCAGCAGCTACCCACCTGGGTAGCCAAACCTTCTTCAAACTCCCCGGCCAGGTAGGGGGTACAGAAGCTTCTGCAGCAGGAGTACCCGGCCGGGTACTTCCCAAGAACAAACTCTCCCCGGCCGGGGAGAGTGTTACAGCAGCTCTAGGCAGTAACAACAACAATAATGAAAACAGGGGAGGAGAAAGGGGAGTTTAAACCAGGCCAAACAAGCTCAAACTTTGCAACCAAATCAGGCTAACATCAGAAGGAAATAAAGACAACAAAACTCAGCAATTCCAGCAAGAAATACATGCAGCAAAACTGGAAAAAAGGCAGCAGTTTTTATGCTGGAAAAACAGGGACAAAACGAAAAGGAACAGAGCAAGGCTGCACATGAATAATCATCCATCAATATAGCTGCAAATAAGATAAAAAGGAACAACATATGACATCAAAACAATTCCCAAAAGCTAGCAGCAGTTAGGTACGTGAACGAGAGAAATTTCAGTTAAGAGTTCATTCAATACATGACCATTCCATTAATGATATCTCAACCGATCCTTATGCATCAATTAATTCAAGCATACTCTGCCATAAATGAAGTAAAATAATCAGATATATAACATCAAAACAAGTCAAAGATCAAAGACACTCAAGGAAACAACAAAACACTCAAAACCTAACTATTCATTCAAATGCCCTAAAACCACATGAAAGCTGACTCAAAATTAGGGATGAAAGGATAAAAATGACCAGAGAAGAATATATAACATAATCCTAACTCACCTTGTTGATTGGATGAAAGTTGATTGAGATTTGAGCTCCAAAACCTCAAGGATTGCACTATTACGGGAAAAACTGGGCTGCAGAAGCTTTGGATGAATTGTCTGGTTTGTGTGAGGATATGCTCGGTTAGGGGTGGTTATGGGAAGATAGAGGATTGAACTAGGGTTAAAATACCACCAACCATAGTTAATTTGGTTAAATTTTGAACAAGTTATGGCTATATTAGTGAAAGGTGGTCATTTTGATGCCGTTTCATTTTTCGGTTGGATTTCGGAGGTTCACATGATTTCGGAAAAATATATGGCTTAGTTTATTAAACTGGAATCTTCAATACGAGTTCAACGAAGTTGACGGAACTCGAATCCGAGTTCCCGAGCTCAAGATATCACGTACAGAACCAAGGGTGCGCTAATTGCTCGTTAGCCCCCGATTTGGTTCCACAATTCAAATTAAATTCGTTAACATATCAAACGAGTTCGAAAACATAAACCGAGCATGTAGGCATGTTCATAACACACATGTAACACCCCCGGAGCGAAGGGTGTCACATCCCCCGCACTAGGGTCCAACACGAGTAACGAAATGGAAGTTCGCACCCGTATCAAACCGTAGCGAACGGGAGACACACAAAACTCACACCCTCGCTAGGCGGCCTAGACCCTCAAGAACTGCGCAAAATAAAATCAGAGTAGCGGAAGCAATTAAAACAATTCCTGAACTAAACAAATATCCCAAGATCATCACATACATACATAATCAAAATGGGAGTAGGGTCAAGTAATCCAACTATCATGCTAGATCATATACAATATATACAATGCCATCTCGGCCAAAATAGCATAAGTGTAATCAGAATACATAATCCCCAAGTACATAAGCAAAAGAGAAAGTAAACCACTACGAATGCATGAAGACTCAAGCTAAACCACAAGTAAACTCCAAAAGACACTTGCCGCCTAGCTTGACTCGGAAGAACCTGCAACTCAAAAGAAAGGAAAAAGGGAAAACAACAACGAGGGTTAGTCCTAGTGACTAGTGAGGGGGCTACTCACGCACCCGATATACATATATAGAGCAAAGCAATTATTAAAACGGAAGGATCCTTGAACCGAGAGTGGTTTTTGCAAGCCAAATTAATTCCCGTGATATATATATATACATAAAGTAAAGAGAAAGCAAAAGGAGAAATGCCAATTTTTTTTAAGTACTTAGAAATCCACTCTCGTTTCACAGATCATACAAAACTAAACCAACTCGGCGAGTACGAGTCACACACCAAACTCCCATATACGAAGAACAAAGCAAAACAAAACAAATCAGAATCCATCCCAACACCGGTTGATAGAAGGGTTGATCGGCCCTAGCTATCCACATACACAGACGAGACAAGGTTTAATCACAACCTTGAAACCTTCGGCGGTTGCTTCCGCCGGCTCAAGAGAAACACCCTTCCTCAACCTCCTAAGGTTGGGTGAGACTCTCAAATGGAGGTGTTGATGGAAGAGCTCGGCGACCCCTCGGCCGTCCCGAGATTACCATACCACACTCCGGGGCCCAAACAGATCACGAAAGTCACACAAACATATCTCAAAGCTTATCTTTCAAAGCCAAATCTCGCTTACACACACACACTTGCACAAAACTAAACTTTTCCAAACAAAAGCAAAATAGCTTATATTCTTATACAAAACGTTTTTCCAAACTCTTATAACAAATGGGAAAATCCCGCAACATACGTATCATGCACTTATTTACCATATATTATACGTATTCGCATGCGAGGTTTGAAACCAATTAGGGTCGTAGGTCAAATAACTAAAAGAACAAAACCTCACCTTATCAACGGACGTAGTGGAGACCAAAAGTATGATAATCGGACACCTACGGGGCAAGCTCGTTCTCTACAGGAAGATCCGCTGAACAAGACAAACAACAAGGAACACTCTTAGACTCAATATGAACCACATTGGCGCTCGGTACATGCGTATGTTTGCTTATGATGCCAATGATATGAAATGAATTCACATTAAGGCCATTTACGAGCAAATAATTCATATAAGAGCATATATCATAAACGAGGATGTAAATCAAAGTACAAATTCATAACATAGGGCTTAGTACATCATATGACAAGTTAGTCATGCATACATACCAAAAACGAGGCAAGAAGGACCAATAAGAAGCAACGAAAAGGCGAAAGAAATCTCCCCGGATGCCACCCTGCTTGACACGGCCGTGTCAGAAAACAAAGGGGAACGGACACGGCCGTGTCAGGCGAAATAATTCGAAAAACATTTCCGAGGGCTTGACACGACCGTGTCCATTTTCCTTTGTAAACTGACGCGGCCGTGTCAGGCGGAAAAATTCAGAAAAATAAAGGTCGAGGGCTCAACACGGTCGTGTCCATTTTCCTTTGAAACTTGACGCGGCCGTGTCAGGCCTTCGGCCTGAGCAAGTTTTAGCCAAAATTTGCTGAAAATGGAAGCGAAAATTTGGTATTTCGGTTGGGGGCTTCAAGGGGACTCTTATGCCTTTCAAAACACAACATCATGCATCAAAATAACAACAACTCACCAAAGTTTCATGCCATAAAAAGTGAAATAACTTCAGTTCCAAAAATGCAAGCAATACAAGGCAAGAATGAGGGAGAAAGAAATGCATCAAGTATATCATCGAAGCTCAAGTTACATTAATGGCAAATGATCATATTCCAACTACCATGCAAGGAAGTGTAATAAATAGCAAGAATCAACAATTTCTCCCAACAACAACTATGCACATGCTTGCTATATCTCTATATTCAACCAAGGAATTGAACTCAAGATCACATAGAAGAGAGAAGAAAGAGTGTAGATTGAAACCATGAACTCACCTTTCAAATTTGAGAAGCTAAGGAGTTGATTTGAGCTCAAAATCAAAGAAATGGCCAAAGGGTTTCTTCTTCCTTCTCCTTTGCTTGGCTGATCGATTCTTGTGGAGTGAGGGAGAGAGTGGATCGGTTATGGGGGGGAGGGGGGGTTTAGGGGCTGAAATGGTAAGTTAACTCAAGTATAACCCAAGGTTAAGGCTTAGTTAAGGTTCAAATGGGGTCCACCAACATAAATTAGGTCAAAAGGTAGCTTCCAAGCGTAAGAGGCTCATTACGGGCAAAATTCGAAGGTCTTAATGAACTTAGAAAAATGTGAGGATTATCCCATCAAACCCGAATCGTCGAAACGAGTTCAATGGAGGTGACGGAATTCGAATCCGAATACCCGAGCTCAAGATACGCGTCCCGGAACCCAAGGTGCGCTAAATGCTCTTTAGCCTCCTTTAGGTCCCGTCTCCAAAACGAACCCAAAAAGGCAAGCAAAACAAATACCAAGACATGTAACGAGCACATAATCGAGTCCATAAAGCATATAATTAACACATATCACAAATTCACGAAAATCAGAATTAAATACGGATCCAAAACGAACAAATGCAAAGTAAGGAAAATTAAACGTTCAAGGGTAACCAAATTCATATCAAAGCAAATAAGTTCAAATAACTTCAATAACTCACGTTAGCAATGAAATATTACATAAGGAAATAATTGAATAGCGCACATAATAGTTTACCTGAAAAGTCCGATCAGTCGGGATGTTACAACACATATTTACGACATACTACAATTTCACGACATTTCGATATCATTTCATATAAGAACGATACACAAATATACAATCATGCACATATTCATACAATTCATGCATAATAAAAATTAATTAAATAAATTAAGTTAAATTATAAACATAATTCAAGTTTAACGGATTATTATAAAATTTAATATGGTTAAAGTATGATTAATTAGCATAACACTTAATTAGCATTAATCATGAAATTAACAACAAATTAAAATAAATACTTAAAATAACGTAATATTTTAAAATAATATTAAATTAAAATAAAATAATAACAATTTATAATAAAATTAAATAGAAAATACGTAAAAACAATTAATTCGCGCAATTTAGTAAACATATAAGTCACATTAGTAAAAATGAAAAACCGGGGCGTTACATTGAAACACATTCATCGTACAACTTCGGTGACGTTTCACGCGAAGTGCTTTGGCCAAAGTCTTAATTCGAACTTTTGCAAATCTATTTCAGGGATATCTTTTACCTTCCAGCAAGGCCACAGATTCCTCGATCAATATAACTCTTTAGCACATTTCATGTTGTCACCGAACGTACAAAGTATTTTGGCCACCGTTACCGAAACCTCACTTCGAGTATATTACAGTGACTAACACTACATGCCTAAAGCCAAAATATAATCAGGATTAACAGTACAATGCTTCCTGAGATTTTATTCATTTTAGATAGCAATATAAAATAAATAATCTCAGTGGTCCAGTTCGATGTTTCCAATCCTATTGAAAATCATCAACATGTTAAAATCAGAATCACCATTCCCTATAACGAAAGACTAATCATCTTATATAACCACGTTATAGTCTTGATAAGAACATATTCTTATCGTACCGACTAGAACTTTAATGACACGTGATTTCGGTATTCAAAGGGTTGGTGTGTGTTTTGCTTTAGCGACGTTTGGACTTTGAAAGAGAAGTCTTTGTGATGTGAATCATGATGAACCGCGACCACAACTTGTCCCAAATAAAGAGTTGGTCCGATCCATAGCTCAAGAAGATAACAAACAAAAGGAGCAAAGTTATGGTGGTCCAATTACACGAGCACGGGCCAAAATGATCCAAGAAGAAGTTGGGAATATCTTAAACCAATTTGCTCAAGCTGGACTCCAACCTTCAAAATGGTTGCCGAACCCAATCTTCAATACTTCAATGTTTTTATGTCCAATTCTTAAAGTCCAATGTGTGGTATGATGTAATTCGGCCCTAAGTCTATTATAGTATTATTTGGGCCTTTATTTTGTCATTCTTTAGCTGCATATTAGTTTAATTAAGCCCACTTTTGTAAGCATTCAAGGCAAGTGGCGGGAATAGCTTGTGTCCCTTAGTTTTCTAGGTGTCTCTTAGGTTTCCATGCATGCATCTTTATATTCAGCATTGTAACTTGTTTTTTTTAATCAAGAAGTCAATCATTGAATTTTCATTCAAGTGAGTTTTACTCTCAAGTTCTTGCTGAACGATACCAGAGTTTCAAACCTCCACTGGATAACGTTATTTCTCGACTCCTTATAGTCGACGGGGTGCGTTACTTAAACTTTGATAGTGCTGGTTCTTTGCTCAATATAGCAAACGGGTCACACTCCTCTAATTCAACCTTGAAGTGGACGATCAGATTCTTAGAACTCCAAGTATTGGTATTAGGTTTCATGGCAAGTACGTGGAGTTCGTATCATTATGTCTCATTTTGTTTTTGTTATGTTTGTATTGATACGATATGTCTTGGGAGTAAGGTTGGTTTGAGCTCGTACCCGCCCAGCGTTCTGTGTGTTTTGTCCTAGTTCGTGAAATAGGGGTAGATTTATAAATTAAGATAAATTTGAAATACTATTAACTTAATAAAACCTGCTTTGAAATGTTTTGCTAAGTTTTGCTTGATTTGAGCGTAAGCTTTAATATGTCTAAATTAAGTTTCGTATTATTCTGTTTGTAAAGCCACCTCCTATATATATATATATATATATATATTATTAGGGGAAAATGTTTTGGCGTGCCAAAACTAATCCCTGATTCACTAACATTTAATTTTGAACGTGTTATGCTGTGCACCCGGAACGCTAGGTAGCCACATCCCCCGCACTATAGTTCAATCCACATATGGAATAAGCACCCATACATGAATCAAGCCTATAGCGAACGAGAGACAATAAAAAAAACAACTTTCTAGCTAGGCGGGACTAACCCTTTTCATTTCATTTCATTATCCCCAATTCAAATTCATATTTACTAGTCAATATATATACAATCTCAAAATACCAAAGGAAAGACTATCCATAAGTATCAACATATTCATAAGCAGTACATAATTATGCATCAATAATGTACAATGAACGTGCTAGACCCGAAATGAAAAACCGGACTAGACTCAATCCGGCCTAGCACGTACCCTGCAAACCTGAAAATGTGAGGTGTCAGTCTATGAAAGACTGAGTGAGGGGTTTAATAAAAATAAGCGCAATTACCATGCAAGCTATAATCTCGAGTAAGATTTTATAAAAGAAAGCAATATAAGTTCAAGAATAAAGTAGAACTTGCCCGAGATTACAACTAATCAATTTAACAATACAATCAGTCAAATTCAGCCAATTGGTGGCCCGCGCGAGTGAGGGAAATTCTCCAACCTTACTCCGACAGTGTACAGTAATTATGTTATCAATTGATTAGGTGATCAATCAAGTAATTACAGTGCAATCAGTCAAGAGCAGTTACAGTACCTTTTCCCTCCGGTGATGGTGGGATTACAAGGCCCCACCACCCAGTCAGTCTGAGCATAGGGTCCATGAATCCCTATGCCCGGAACTCCCTCCCCCACTAATCTCCTAGTGGGTTCAGGGGGTCATCCCAAAAGTTGTGAGGATAGTGCAAGAGTTACCCGTCAGCCCATGCTTTCCCGGTTGGCTCAATACACTACCCTCGGGCCCACAGGGCAATACAATATACTCGCCAAAAGACAGTCAATTCAGTATAGTAACAGTGGTTCAGTAAAATAGCGGTAGTTCAGTTATAAATCATTTGAGGTTTAGGGAAAACTATAGATATACATATACATTTTTGCCGAAATCCACATAATGGTTGTACGGGTTCTATATAACTAGAAATTAAACCTCACCTTAAAGGCGACAATACAAGAACACGAGCTATGCCAGTGCCTATTAAATCACGATATCTCTGCCCTGAAGAAGAACTGTACAAGAAAGGGACAATGTGTACTCGTGAGCAGAGACTCAATATGATACCAAATATGACGCACGGCAATGTTCATGAAGTGATGTATCATGTCATCACATGATTCAATGTGAAATAAAGCGTAAGAATGTCATGGAATGGTGTGATCGTGTTCATAAACTCAATTACTCAAACAAACTCAATTCATATACCAAGTACGGATTCATACAATCAAACTCAAGCAAGTAAGGAACAATGAGTGTCAAATAAGAGCATAATCATCAATTAAGCAAGCATAAAATTCGTATAAGTCACACACAGGAGCCAAGGAAGTGAAAGGAACGCAATACGAAGGGTTTTGGCAAAGTTTGGTAAAAACTGACAGTTTTTGGAAATGCACATGCTGTAGGAAAACTGGAATATCTTGAGTTCTAGAATTTTGAATAGAGTTTTGTTTATTGGATATGAAACTAGACAAGTAGACCATTCTGATGATATATGGCTCGTTCTCTAGTTCAAAGCGAGGAGAAATGTAGCACCCGAGCGCAAGGTACCACATCCCCCGCACCGAGACCCGACCCGAATATGAAATGGACGATCCAGACTCGAGCTAAGTCACGGAGAACGGGGACAAACACACACGCTATGCTAGGCGGGCTAACCCTTAAACCATAAAATCAGAGTGATTACAAATGCGGAAGCATAACTGGCCATAATATAAACAATGAGCAATCAAACTCCAAAAAAATAGTCCATATACATTATCAAATGCCGTCAAGGCTCAAACAACCAATACGCTCCATTATTAATCAATGCAATGATCCAACGTGCAATATGTGAGTGTAAGACCAAAATACAAGGGCTAAAAGACGAAAGTAAAACCTATGACTCGAAATCCCGCCTAACTCCCTTGACACCTGCACAACACAACTGAAAGCAAAACGGGTTCAGTCCAAAAGGGACTGGTGGGTATAAAAGCAAGGCATAATATAATATACGACAGTATTTAAACAATCACATGCAAGCTATAATCCCAAGTGAGGTTTTGAAGAATTTCCCAAGTGGGCGAATAGAAATCATAAAAAGGGATTATAACAATTCATTAACATTAGGTCATTATTGGCCCGGCGAGTGGGCGTGCATTATCTCCAACCAACACCTCGTGTAATTCATTAACGTTCATTAACATTCATTAACATTCATTCATTCATTCTTTTCATGCATTTCATTCTTTCGTGCGCATTCAATAACATTCCACCTTCTTCCTCCGGGTTGGTGGTGGGTTTGCAAGGCCCATCCACCCATTCATTGACCAAAAGGGGAACATGACTCCCCAGATGACACTCAGCGTCCATTCGTCGCTAACTCCTAACGAGGTCAGGTTATGCCGTTCATTAGTGGGACTAGTGTGAGGTTTTCCCGTCAGCCCATGCCTCCTCGGGTCCCCACTCACACCAAGTCCCTGGGCCCCATTCATTGTGAACATTCATTCATTCTCGCCAAAACAATTGGTAGGTTCATGAAAGAAAGGCTTTATGTTAAAAACATTTACTCATTAAAACGACTCTATATACATATATATGCTTTTAGCCGAAAACTTTTCACATTGGGAGTATATAGGGTCATCTATCTACATAGAAGAGAAACCCACCTTAAACCGCAAAGAGGAGAACACAAGAGCCTCTCGGATCGGCCTCGTCTCCAACGGAATCAAAATCTGTGCAAGAAAGGTGAAGTGAGACTCATAATGACCAAATAGGACGCTCGGCAATGTAATGATCATGATATGAATGAAGAGAAGATGCTATAATGTAATGAACATGTTCATGTGCACTATTAAAGTCTTAAAGACATATAAACATTCAATTCATTCATTCAATGAAACATTCGTATTCAAACAAGTTCATATCCTTCACATTTCACGTTTTCAATCAATTCAATTCAAGAAATTCAAAGCACAAGATCCAACATTTAGGCAATTAAGAGAATTGAAGTAAATTAAGTTTAACACACATTCAAACGTGTGATGCCCCGAGTTTTCACACGTGCAGGTAGGTGTTACGTGCGCATTTATATCTAATTATATGGTTTTATATTTTATTTTGTCAATTGAATTTGTTTATAATTTCATTTATTTATTTAAAATTACTTATGATTGTCTATTTGAGCTATGACTATGTGATCGGACTTGTGAAAATAGGAATTCTGTGATTATGGTGTTAATTGAATGAGATTACGTGTTCCGTGTATTCCGTGGTCTTAATTGTTAAATATTTGAATGTTTTGGACTCAATCGGAAATTGAGTTTGGGCTTAATTGCCACTTTTTGTAAGTTTAGGGACCTATTCGTATAATAGGCAACCCTGAACGGTTTTCGCGATATCTTGAGCTCCGGACCTCGAAATCGAGATCCGTAACCGGCGTTGAACTTGTTTCGACGTTACCTATCCTTTGAACATGACCTTGTACCTTTTTGATATCATTTGAACCTTCGACAACGAACCGTCCCATAACCCGATTTTATAACTTGCTTGAACCTTTTCTTAAACGAACCGGACTTGGACCAACCCGTATCCCACCCATTTCTATACTAGATATCAGCACTCCTACTCTATTTTTCTCCCCATTTGATCGATCAAAATCAGCCAAGGCAAGGGGCAAGGAAGCACTCTCAAGAAACCCTCCATTCTTGATCAACCAAGTTTGAGCTCAAGTCTAGCTTCCATTCGATCTTTTTCCAAGGTGAGTTAGGATTTGTAATCTCCATCTTCCCCTCTATATTTTCATCTAAGTGAAGCATGTTAGAAGTTGAGTATTCATGTGTTTGAATATATGAGCATGAGTTGAGGGTTTGGTATGACCTTTGGTTTCCATGAGTTAAGATGAGGTTTGATGCATGATGAGTGATGTTTGAAGCTTCCTTATCAATTCTTTATGCTTGGATTTAATGTTGGTGGACTATAGCATGAGTTGCCATTGGAGGAGCTTGAAGCTTCCATGAATGAAAGCTTGTCATTGATTGATCTTTTGCCAACTTTGGATATGGATTCTTGCATATATGAATGAATTGCATGATTTGTATGAATTATGTGGCTTGAAAACGTGTCTAGTTGGTATCTAAGAGCTTCCTTAGGGCTGCCCTGTTCTTCAAAGCTTTTCCCACGCAGAAACAGAGCTGCTGCTCTGTTTTCCCTTTCAAAACGATGAGCTGACACGGCCGTGTCAGCTTTGAACTGAAAATGGACACGGCCGTGTTGGGCTCTCGACTTTGTTTTTTTTTTCTGATTTTAACCTCGGACACGGCCGTGTCCAAATCCTTTGAAAACTTAACACGGCCGTGTCAAGCCCTCGACTTTGAATTTTCTGATTTTTAAACCTCGGACACGGCCGTGTCCATTTCCCTTTGAAACTCAACACAGCCGTGTCATTTGAAATGGCAGCCTTGGAAAGTCTCTTTTCTTGCTTGAATGGCATGCATGGCTCGTATTTGTGGATTATATGGAACGTGACTCCAATTTAGCTATGTTATGATTGTTTTATAAATGTAAGAATGCAAGCATGAAAGTTGTGAACGGTTTTATGCATTCATATTATAAGCATGGCATTGCCGAGCGTCTTATTTGGTCATTTTGAGTCTCACTTCACCTGTCTTGCACAGATTTTGATTCCTTTGGAGACGAGGCCGGTCAGTGAGGCTCGTGTGCTCTTCTTTTGCAGTTCGAGGTGGGTTTTTCTTCTACTTAGCTATATGACCCTATAAATTATAAATACCTTTAATGTGAAAAGTTTTAGACCAAAATGTATATATATATATATATATATATAGAGTCATTTTCATAGAGTAAATGTTTACAACGTAAAGCCTTAATTTCTAAATCCTACCAAATGTTTTGGCGAGAAAGAAAGAATGAATGTTATGCACGAATGGGGCCCAGGGACAGTGTGAGTGGCTATCCGGGGAGGCATGGGCCGACGGTGACCCTTCACATTAGTTCCACCAAATTAAGGGCGTAACCGGACCTCGTTAGGAGTTAGCGAGGAATGGATGCTGAGCACCATCTGGGGAGTCATGTAACCCCTTTTGGTCAATGAATGGGTGGTCGGGTCTTGCAAGCCCGTCACCAAACCGGAGGAAGAAGGTGTAAATGTTAATGAATGTGCACAAAAGAATGATTGCATGAAAGAATGAAAGAATGAATGTTTAAATATTTTACACAAGGTGTTGGTTGGAGATAATGCACGCCCACTCGCCGGGCCAATAATGACCTAATGTTAATGATTCGTTATAATCCCTTTTGATGAGTTTCATTCACCCACTTGGGGAAGTTCTTTAAAACCTCATTTGGGATTATAGCTTGCATGTGATTGTTTAATTACTGTCATATATACTATTTATGCCCTGTTTTATACCCACCAGTCCTTTTTGGACTGGACCCGTTTGGTTTTCAGTTGTTTTGTGCAGGTGTTGGGAGAGCTAGGCGGGAATACGAGTCGTAGGTCTTGCATTCGCTTCTAGCTCTAGTATTTTGGTGTTACACTTGCATACTCGTACTTTTGGTTATTGTATATGGATATTGTTTTGAGCCGTGATGGCATACGAATACTGATTTGGAGCGTAATGGTATTGAATTTTAACTTTCGTGAATTTAATTGTTGGTACTTAGAGCATAGAGCTCAATATATGGAATAACTGTTGGTACCTAGAGCATATAGCTCAATCTACGATATATGATTTATTGCTTCCGCATTTTATGTTATGCTGCCACTCTGATTGTTGTGATGATTGGGGTTTAAGTGATAGGATAGTCCCGCCTGGCTTAGAGAGTGTGTGTGTCCCCGTTCGCTATGATTCAGCACGTGTATGGAAATCCATTTCATATACGGGCCGGGTCATTGTGCGGGGGATGTGGTACCTTGCGCTCGGGTGCTACATCCTTAAGTGGTATCAGAGCTTAGGGTTGCAAAACCCGGGCTTTCGTGTCGAGTGAGTCTGTCTAGGTCGTTCGACTTAGGAACTAATTGACAGTGTGTTACATATACATCTCTTTTGTGCTTGATTGATTTAAATTTCGGATTGTGGTTGAATTAAACGCATCATCATGCATGAGCTAAGCCTAGCACGCATTTTAGTGTTTTGACAGGATGCCTCCACGTAGACACCGTGATAGATCTCCAGGACGACGCCATCATCGTGATCGTACACCTCCACCTCCACCTCCACAGCCACCGCCAGCAGAGGCCTTTGTTAATTCAGTTATCAACATTATAGACCAGAGGCTTCGAGATTATGTACCACCGGCACCTCCGGCACCACCTGTACCTGCTATACCGCAAGAGGCACCGATCTCAGTTATACTTAGGGAGTTTCAGAACCAAAGACCTCCCAAGTTCTTCAAGGGAAATGATGCGCAGGTGGAGATGTGGTTAAAAGAAGTCGAGAGGATATGGGAGCTTATACCATGTGAGTCCCGAGAGAAGGCTCGATGCACTCTTACTTTAATACAAGAGGAAGCCTACTCTTGGTGGGAAAGCACAAGGATAGTATTGGAAGCAGCTGGAGAGGAGATCAACTGGGAAGTATTTACACGGGAATTCAAGAATAAGTTCATCCCTCCTTCCTCCCGTACTCGAAGATTGAGGGAATTCACCGAATTGAAGCAGGGATCTAGATCTGTGGCCGAGTACATTTTGGATTATGAGAGATTGTCCCGTTATGCACCTAACATAGCAGGTGATGATTTTCACAAGGCTATGCACTTTGTTCAGGGACTTCGACCAGACATCCAGGCAGCTCTTGAGGCGGTTAACACGAGTACCTGGGCGAAGGCTACCTCGAAAGCCTTAAAGGTTGAAGATTCTGTCAATGCAAGAAGGCCAGCTTATCGCCAGGGACAAGGGTCAGGATCCGGCTGGGGATTCAACGAAGGGAAGAGGCCGATGCCTTTATCAAATCCACCCCCAAAAGGACCTTTTAAGAAGCCGAGAATTGGAGGTTCAAGTGCACCTGTTCCACAACCACCTCAGGCTCCAACGGCTCTTAAAGGATCTCGCAATGATCAGCCTCCGTGTACTTATTGTGGATGGCCAACCCATTCTTACAACAATTGCCGAAAGAGATTGAGGTTGTGCTTGATATGTGGAAAAGGGGATCATATGGCTTTTTCATGCCCGGACAAGACACCAGGGTATCAAGCTGGAGCTCAGAAACCGATGATTCAGGCACGAGCCTATGCTCTTGAGAGCGAGGAGCAAAATGTTGAGGTCGACCCAAACGCAGTGGTGGAAGGTACCGTTTGCATTCATAACACGAGCATTCACGCATTATTCGATCCGGGTGCCACTCACTCTTTTATATCTGCTGATTTATGTGCGCTTCTGTGTTTATCTGTTATTTGCTCCAATTCTTGTTATTTTGTGAGTTCCCCTCTTGGAGGTAGTTTGCAGACAGACCGGGTTGTCAGGGGTTGTTCGGTGTTGATAGAAGGGAAAGATTATCCGACAGATTTTATCGTGATGTCTATGAAGAAGTATGGGGTAATCTTCGGGATGGATTGGTTGTACCGGCACCGGGCCGAAGTGGATTGTTTTAAGAAGAAGATTAAATTGGGTGATGAGTTGATTGGAGAAGTTAGGTCGAAGAATATATCTCTATTGTCGTTTATGGAAGCTCGTAAATTGGTGAAGGATGGAGCCACGGGATTTATAGCCTATCTCCTTAATAAACCCAAGGATCAATCAAGTTTTGAGGAGACGGCTGTGGTAAAGGAATATCCCGATGTATTTCCAGAGAATTTGGGTTCTCTACCACCGGATCGGGAGATTGAATTTGTTGTTGATTTATATCCGGGATCAGAACCTTATTCCAAGACCCCTTATAGAATGGCTCCGGCAGAGTTGAAAGAGTTGAAGGTTCAGTTGGAGGAATTACTCAAGATTGGTTATATTCGACCGAGTTCATCTCTGTGGGGTGCTCCGGTTCTCTTTGTCAAGAAGAAAGATGGGTCGTTGAGAATGTGTATAGATTACCGGGAGCTTAATCGGATGACTATCAAGAATAAGTACCCGTTGCCCCACATCGAGGATTTATTTGATATGCTGCAAGGTTCGGGAATCTATTCGAAATTGGATTTAAGGCAAGGTTACTACCAACAGAAAATCCGGGAAGAGGATATACCCAAGACAGGATTCAATACCCGGTATGGGCATTATGAGTTCGTAGTGATGCCGTTTGGTTTGACAAATGCCCCGGCAGCATTTATGGATATGATGCATCGGATTTTTCGGCCGTACTTGGATAAATTTGTAGTGATCTTCATTGATGACATTCTCGTGTATTCCAAAACTCCGGAGGATCATGCTAGGCATCTCAAGTTGGTACTGGAAACGTTGAGAGAGCACCGGTTATACGCAAAGTTTAGTAAGTGTGAGTTTTGGATCGACCGGGTTGCTTTTCTAGGCCATATTATTTCAAGTAAGGGTTTGGAAGTTGATCCTTCAAAGATCGAGACAGTTACTCAGTGGCAGAGCCCGAAGAATGCTTCCGAGGTAAGAAGTTTCTTGGGATTGGCGGGCTATTACCGACGGTTTGTGAAGGATTTTTCAAAGATAGCCGGTCCTTTAACTCGATTAACTAGGAAGGAAGCTAAATTTGAGTGGGACGAGGCATGCGAAGCGAATTTCCAACTCTTGAAGGAAAAATTAACCACTGCACCGGTATTAGCACTCCCCGAAGGCACTGAAGGATACATGGTTTATACGGACGCCTCGAAAGAAGGGTTGGGATGTGTTTTGATGCAGAAGGGTAAGGTGATAGCTTATGCGTCGAGGAAATTGAAGGATCATGAACAGAATTATCCCACTCACGATCTTGAGCTTGCAGCAGTGATCTTCGCTCTGGGAAAGTGGAGACACTACCTTTATGGAGTTTCTTTTGAGATCTTTTCCGACCACAAGAGTCTTCAGTATTTGTTCTGTCAGAAGGAATTGAACAAGAGACAGAGGAGATGGATGGAGATGTTAGCGGATTATGAGTGTACGATTCGTTACCATCCCGGAAAAGCGAATGTGGTCGCGGATGCCCTTAGCAGGAAGGCTAGTGTGTCTAGTGTGAAAGTGGAAGTTGGAGAAGAATTTGAGTCTTTTAAGCTGAGAGCTAGTATTCAGAATGTCACGGTTCAACCGGATCTTCAACAGAGGTTGTTTGAAGCGCAAAGAGTGGATTCCGAGGTTCAGAGGTTAGTGCGGAAAGCTAAAAATGATTCAGAAAGTCCGTTCGGATTTGATGACACCGGGCTGCTAAGGTTTAAGAACAGAGTTGTGGTTCCGGAAGAATTGAAACGGCTGATATTGGAAGAAGCTCATCGATCAGGGTATTCGATACATCCCGGAGGAAATAAGATGTATAAGGATTTAAAGAAATTTTATTGGTGGAATGGACTTAAAAGGGATGTGATTAATTTCGTGAGGCATTGTTTAACTTGCCAAGTTGTGAAAGCAGAACATCAGAAACCATCGGGGTTACTTCAACCGTTACCTATCCCGGAATGGAAATGGCAGCAAGTGGCAATGGATTTTGTTACGGGTCTTCCTAGAGTGAAAGGTGGTTTAGATGGAATCTGGGTGATTGTGGATCGATTGACAAAATCGGCGCATTTTCTTGCTATTCGGATGTCGGATAAGGTGAATAAATTGGCTACGAAATATGTTGATGAAATTGTGCGACTTCATGGTGTACCGGTCAGCATTGTATCAGATCGGGATCCAAGGTTCACTTCTAGGTTTTGGCAAGAATTGCAAAGGAATCTGGGAACAAGGCTTCAATTCAGCACAGCTTTCCATCCTCAGACAGACGGGCAATCCGAGAGATTAATCAAATCTTTGGAGGATATGTTGAGAGCATGTGCATTGGATTTTTCGAGTTCGTGGAACGAGCAATTACCTTTGATTGAGTTCGCCTATAATAATAGTTTTCAAGCATCGATATAAATGGCTCCATATGAAGCTCTCTACGGACGGAAATGCAGATTACCGTTGTTCTTTGATTTAGAGGAATGGAATTAGACGAAGCAAGAAGGCGTGAAACGAGGGGAGAATAAAGAAAAACCTTCTAAGGCCGTGTTGGAAGCAATTGATAAGGTCCAAATAATCAGACAACGGATGAAAGAAGCCCAGGATCAACAGAAAAGCTATGCAGATAAACGAAGGAAGGATCTTGAGTTTGCAGTTGGGGATAGAGTGTTTCTGAAAGCTTCACCTCGAAAAGGGTTCACCCGAATTGGAAAGGGAGGAAAGCTAAATCCCCGATATTTGGGACCTTATGAGATTCTGGAAAGAATTGGAGATACAGCCTACCGTTTGGATCTACCCCCGAGTTTGACAGGAATTCATAATGTATTCCATGTTTCTCAGCTTCGGAAATATTATCCGGATGAATCCGAGATCTTAACCGTGGAATAAGTGGAACTTGAACCTAGCCTTACCTTCGTTCAGAAACTGGTTAGAATCTTGGACCGGAAATTTCAAGAATTAAGAAACCGGCAAATCCCACTAGTTAAAGTCTTATGGAGAAGTGATAAATCAGAAGAGGCTACGTGGGAGACTGAGGAGAAGATGAAAAGATTTCATCCTGAATTATTTCCGGACGATAAATGAATCCGAGGACGGATTCTTTTAAGGGGGAGGGGTTGTGACGCCCCGAGTTTTCACACGTGCAGGTAGGTGTTACGTGCGCATTTATATCTAATTATATGATTTTATATTTTATTTTGTCAATTGAATTTGTTTATAATTTCATTTATTTATTTAAAATTACTTATGATTGTCTATTTGAGCTATGACTATGTGATCAGACTTGTGAAAATAGGAATTCTGTGATTGTGGTGTTAATTAAATGAGATTACGTGTTCCGTGTATTCCGTGGGCTTAATTGTTAAATATTTGAATGTTTTGGACTCAATCGGAAATTGAGTTTGGGCTTAATTGCCACTTTTTGTAAGTTTAGGGACCTATTCGTATAATAGGCAACCCTGAACCGTTTTCGCGATATCTTGAGCTCCGGACCTCGAAATCGAGATCCGTAACCGGCGTTGAACTTGTTTCGACGTTACCTATCCTTTGAACATGACCTTGTACCTTTTTGATATCATTTGAACCTTCGACAACGAACCGTCCCATAACCCGATTTTATAACTTGCTTGAACCTTTTCTTAAATGAACTGGACTTGGACCAACCCGTATCCTACCCATTTCTATACTAGATATCAGCACTCCTACTCCCTTTTTCTCCCCATTTGATCGATCAAAATCAGCCAAGGCAAGGGGCAAGGAAGCACTCTCAAGAAACACTCCATTCTTGATCAACCAAGTTTGAGCTCAAGTCTAGCTTCCATCCGATCTTTTTCCAAGGTGAGTTAGGATTTATAATCTCCATCTTCCCCTCTATATTTTCATCTAAGTGAAGCATGTTAGAAGTTGAGTATTCATGTGTTTGAATATATGAGCATGAGTTGAGGGTTTGGTTTGACCTTTGGTTTCCATGAGTTAAGATGAGGTTTGATGCATGATGAATGATGTTTGAAGCTTCCTTATCAATTCTTTATGCTTGGATTTAATGTTGGTGGACTATAGCATGAGTTGCCATTGGAGGAGCTTGAAGCTTCCATGAATGAAAGCTTGTCATTGATTGATCTTTTGCCAACTTTGGATATGGATTCTTGCATATATGAATGAATTGCATGATTTGTATGAATTATGTGGCTTGAAAACGTGTCTAGTTGGTATCTAAGAGCTTCCTTAGGGCTGCCATGTTCTTCAAAGCTTTTCCCACGCAGAAACAGAGCTGCTGCTCTGTTTTCCCTTTCAAAAGGATGAGCTGACACGGCCGTGTCAACTTTGAACTGAAAATGGACACGGCCGTGTTGGGCTCTCGACTTTGTTTTTTTTTTTCTGATTTTAACCTCGGACACGACCGTGTCAAGCCCTCGACTTTGAATTTTCTGATTTTTAAACCTCGGACACGGCCGTGTCCATTTCCCTTTGAAACTCAACACGGCCGTGTCATTTGAAATGGCAGCCTTGGAAAGTCTCTTTTCTTGCTTGAATGGCATGCATGGCTCGTATTTGTGGATTATATGGAACGTGACTCCAATTTAGCTATGTTATGATTGTTTTATAAATCTAAGAATGCAAGCATGAAAGTTGTGAACGGTTTTATGCGTTCATATTATAAGCATGGCATTGCCGAGCGTCTTATTTGGTCATTTTGAGTCTCACTTCACCTGTCTTGCACAGATTTTGATTCCTTTGGAGACGAGGCCGGTCAGTGAGGCTCGTGTGCTCTTCTTTTGCAGTTCGAGGTGGGTTTTTCTTCTACTTAGCTATATGACCCTATAAATACCTTTAATGTGAAAAGTTTTAGACCAAAATGTATGTATATATATATATATATATATATATATATAGAGTCATTTTCATAGAGTAAATGTTTACAACGTAAAGCCTTAATTTCTAAATCCTACCGAATGTTTTGGCGAGAAAGAAAGAATGAATGTTATGCACGAATGGGGCCCAGGGACTTAGTGTGAGTGGCTATCCGGGGAGGCATGGGCCGACGGTGACCCTTCACATTAGTTCCACCAAATTAACGGCGTAACCGGACCTCGTTAGGAGTTAGCGAGGAATGGACGCTGAGCGCCATCTGGGGAGTCATGTAACCCCTTTTGGTCAATGAATGGGTGGTCGGGTCTTGCAAGCCCGTCACCAAACCGGAGGAAGAAGGCGTAAATGTTAATGAATGTGCACAAAAGAATGATTGCATGAAAGAATGAAAGAATGAATGTTTAAATATTTTACACAAGGTGTTGGTTGGAGATAATGCACGCCCACTCGCCGGGCCAATAATGACCTAATGTTAATGATTCGTTATAATCCCTTTTGATGAGTTTCATTCACCTACTTGGGGAAGTTCTTTAAAACCTCATTTGGGATTATAGCTTGCATGTGATTGTTTAATTACTGTCATATATACTATTTATGCCCTGTTTTATACCCACCAGTCCCTTTTGGACTGAACCCGTTTGGTTTTCAGTTGTTTTGTGCAGGTGTTGGGAGAGCTAGGCGGGAATACGAGTCGTAGGTCTTGCATTCGCTTCTAGCTCTAGTATTTTGGTGTTACACTTGCATACTCGTACTTTTGGTTATTGTATATGGATATTGTTTTGAGCCGTGATGGCATACGAATACTGATTTGGAGCGTAATGGTATTGAATTTTAACTTTCGTGAATTTAATTGTTGGTAGTTAGAGCATAGAGCTCAATATATGGAATAACTGTTGGTACCTAGAGCATATAGCTCAATCTACGATATATGATTTATTGCTTCCGCCTTTTATGTTATGTTGCCACTCTGATTGTTGTGATGATTGGGGTTTAAGTGATAGGATAGTCCCGCCTGGCTTAGAGAGTGTGTGTGTCCCCGTTCGCTATGATTCAGCACGTGTATGGAAATCCATTTCATATACGGGCCGGGTCATTGTGCGGGGGATGTGGTACCTCGCTCTCGGGTGCTACAAAACTTATTCAACTTTTCAAAAAACCCTACTACATACATCATATTACATAATGTAACATATTTCCAAAGTTTGAAAACAAGAAGAAATCATATGATAAGGGAAACAGGTTACGGAAATCATAAACGCCACAAAACGCACATAAACGACATTCATCAAAAGCATGCCTAAATCTCACCCAAAGGTTAAGAAATTAAACCACAATACTCCCAACACATAGTAAAACAAGTTCATAGTTCATCACAAATGAAGATAAAGGCATTAAAGAGGTGAAACAATAAAAAACCGAAACGGAAAAGATAAGAAATGCGCAGGGGGAGGGACACGCCCGTGTCCCTCAACTTAAGTATACTGAAACACGGGGGGTGTCTCAGTACAGACAGGCAAAAAGGGTGTGACACAGGGGTGTCACACAATACAAGGCAAATGAGACACGGGGGTCTCTCGGTAAAGACCCAAAAATGAAAACAAGGTTTTACCGACAAAACAAGCCTTATACAAAATCAGTCCAAAAGCATACCAAATCAACTCCAAATCTTATGAAAATTAATATAAAACATATTTAGCATGGTAGGAGCATATTTCATTTAGAGTGCAAAGTCCAAATCACACGTTAAGAGCACTGAAACCAAGCAGCAAGTCTGGGGCGCCAAAATCGCACATATGAGCCCGATTAGTTCAATCATGCCATGATCAAGTACTTAGGGGCTGAATTTGGATCTAAAACCTTGGGGAATGCATGATAACATACTAAACAACTATAAATCATATATATGCAAAATGGCACGAATTGAAGCACATTAGAATGACCAACGAACCACAAAATGCAACAGCAACAGGTCTGTCACGGATTATGCATAAAAACAGGTCATGTATTTCGGTTTTGGGGCTTAAAATGGATCCAAAGGCTTGTAATATGAATCCTAACATATAAAAAAATGAGTGTACATCATCTCCATGCAAATTCACACGCAAAGAAGGCTATTTGATCAAGCAACAAGGCATAATTCCACACAGCAGTCCCGAAACAGGGGAGGCAGTTTTGATCATCAAGTTTGGGGCTCTAAATCACATAATTTCATCAAAGGGTCTAAAGAGAAAATCATCCTAACATCATATACTATCAGTTAGGAAACAAATAGGCCAAGAAACAAGTTCATATCACCATGTATAAGCAAGGAAATCAGCTACACAACTAGATAAGTCATTAGAGCAAAAATCCCCAAAATTCATATCAAGCTCATAACTCAAACCCTAACCAAATCTGATCCAAAAACAGAAATAAATGGATTAAATCATGTATAAAAGAGTAGAGGATACATAAATATTCATACCTTGAAAATTTGGTGAAGAAAGGAAGTGATTTGAGCTCAAAATCACAAAGGTAGCTAAGGTTCTCCTCTTCTCTTCTCTCCCTCTCTCTCGATTTGTTGCAGCAGAAAATGAGGGGGTTTGGCTCGGTTTTGGCTGACCAAAAGGGGGAAGAAAGGCTTAACTCTAGCACACTAGTCATGGTTAAAGTATGGTTAGGTTAGAGAGGTGTTAAGGGGTCCCACCATGAAGACTAGTCAACAAAAGGGGTTCTTCTTGCACGAGTTGCTTGTTATGGTTGGATTTTGGAGGTCTTAATGATCTCAAAAAGGTATGAGTCTTGTTCCATTGTCTCCGAATCGTCGATACGAAGGCAACGGAGGTGACGGAATTCGAATCTGAATTCCCGAGCTCAAGATATGACGTCCGGAACCCAGGGCGCGCTTAAAAGCATTTTAAGCCCTATAAGTTCCGTCTCCAAAAACCGAAATCAAAATTAAATCAAACGCGCTAAAAATTACAACGTAAGCATGTAAACACGTTAATAACTCACATAATTCAAGTATACCAAGTTGGAACAAAAATCGGAATTGGAAACGGAATTAAACAAATAAAAAACGGTTCGAAAAGGATTTAAACGTTTAAAACTACAAACCTAAAACTTAATATCGTTATTCAATTATTCCAAATAATTCAAATTATCGCATGCTTAATAATTAAATGCACACTTAGCACATCCGTAACGTCGTACTTAGAAGATCGAAGGGTCGGGGCGTTACAAGAAAATGGCGTAAGCTTGAAGTTGGGTGAATGCAGATTTCCGGTGAAGTGGTGACACCAAATTAAAATGATTATATCTCTCAAACTAGAAAAGATATTGAGGTGATTCCAATTTGACAGTGTTCTATACTCAAATAAGTTGATCGTGTCCGAAAATAAGGTCAAACGGAGTTTGTATGAAGGGGTACCCGGCCGGGTAAAATTCAGGGAGAAAAGTTCCCCGGCTGGGAAAAGCTGTCCAAAAGCTTTTCTGACAAAGTACCCACCCGGGTACTTTTTAGGTACAAAATGTACCCCCCGGGTAACCTTTCTAGGCTGGAAAAAAGGGCAGAAACAGGGGATGCTCGAAGGGGAAGGAGGTGGAAGCCAAAACCCATAACAAACTCAACCAAAACACTCCAAAACAATCATATATCATTCATATAACTTAAATACATCATTTAGGTAACATTTAATCCAAGAAAACATGCTTAGATCATCAAGAACGCATCCAACAAACCCATATATTTCCATGGTCTCCAACCTTCATATTATTCAAGAATTTATGCAAGTTGTCAAGCTTAATGTTCATGATCATGCTTCTAATCACACATAACCAAGGAATTACATCATAAATCTCAACCCTACTTCAATCATGGATTCAAGAATTCATGTAAAATCTCAAACTCTACCTTGAATGAACTAAAGAAGAGAAGAAATGATGGTGTCGTAATCTAACATCCCGCTCGTCCGATTTATGAGGTACGCCACGTTTCAACCCTTTTATGTGTTTAATTATGTGATTTTATATTTTCGTGGCCCTATTTTGAACTCTTTTAGAGTTTAGGGGCCCCTTTGTAATTTTCTCTTTTTAGGGGTCTTTTGGTCATTTCTCGTTCGATCGAGTTTTCGACCTTTTAGACCCCTTTAATGCGTTCGGGGCATCGAGACGAGTCCGTAGACTCTGAGTTTGCCCAATTCTGACTTCGTTAGCCTGTTCTTCCGACCGTTTTTGCGTACGAGGACCCGAGATATATACCCCGAATCCTCGTAATTCGTGCCAAAAGATCAGACCTCAGCCTGCATCGTCTTCCTCTAGCGAACAGCACTGTTCACACACTCGAAGGTGTGATTTCACACACATGCTCGTTCTTCCTCGTTTCTCGACGGAATTCGACGAATCAATAGTCGAAATTCATCAGCTCGACGAGCCCGTCACAACCGTACCAAGATCGTAGCCCACCGACGACCCACGGCGGCGGCCTGAAAGTGGCGGGTGGCGCCACCACTTCGTCGCCGGCGATCCGGCGACTTTCGTCGGCCAACCACTACCCTACCCTACGTTTTTTACCCTTCCCGTTCCATTTCCGGTCTCCCTTTTTAGCGAATCGCGGCGGAGATGGCGGAATCGGCGGTGGCGCGGCGGCAGAACTTCGGCGGCGATTTGGGCCATTTTCCCAGCCGGTTTTGGTGTTGGTCGCTTCACGAAAGTTGCTTAGAACGACGGAAACTAGCGGATGGCGTTGGCCCCGACTCGAGAACCGGCCGGCGGCGGCGAACCGGTGGCGGACCGGGCCTGGACCGGCGGTCCGATTTTCCGGTGACTTTTTCCGGGTTTTGGCTGGGGGCTTCGTAGAGCTCGTTACGGGCTTTCCAACAGTATATCTGGATTTTTTTTTCGTTTAGCGGTTTGTATTTAATTTCAGTTTTCGTACTAGGATTTTGGTTCGGTTTTTCGTCAACGAAGTCCGGCATGTTTGGTATTTTCTGAAATTGTTTGAGGGCTTTTGTCGAGCAGGTCGAGACACACGTGTCTGTCCTTCCGGGGATTTTTCTGACCACCGGAGGCAGTGTTCCGGTGGCGGCCGGTGGCTGTTCGGCCGGCTACGGTGGTGGCATTCCGGCGACTTTTGGACAGTAGGTCCGTTTCTTTGTGGTGAGTCCAACGCCACTTCCCGTTCGTCAATCGGATATCCGGTTGATTTGTTGTGATTTATTTTGTATAACTTGAATATTTGAAATTAATTGTTTTAATTGCTAATTGCTTGATTTGTCGATCGAATTGTATTTCATTGAGTACGAAATCATGTATTAGATGAATTATGGATTATATTGATGCTTTGATATGCCATTTGAATTCCGATGTATCGAATTTGAGCTATTTGACTATCTTGAAGGGGGTGTATATGTAATTTCACTAAACATATAAATTGTATGAACTTGGTAATATTGAATAACATAATTGGAATTTGATATATGACTTCGTAAGCTTAAAGGGATTCGTAACGTGCTATTATGTGAATTTTGTATAAAATGTGATATGTAAACTTGCGTGATTTGAATTAATTGAACTTCAAATTGTCTCTTGGTAAATAAATATGTTAATCACGTAAATTGGAATTTGATATGTAACTTCGTGATCTTTAAATAGAATTTGTAGCATGTTATTATATGATTTGTTTGGCTTTATAATACGTATAATTTACGAAATGTTATCTGTGAATTCCATTGCCTTTCGAGTCCCCTTAATTGCATTAATTGTGCTTATGGACATGCCTTAATGTTTTGTTTTGCCTGAAATTAATATGGATTTGAATCCTGCTTATGTGATTGCATTTGCCGTGCGTCCCTGTGTGGTTGTCTGAGTTTGAGTCTGAGCCTTGTGGTCTGTTTTGTGTGTTCAGTTGGTTCAGGTGCACCCGGGGTGGTGACAAGTGAGTCGTGCAGGTTCCGGGGTGGACCATCTGCTTTGTGTTCGGCTGTGTTTGGTACCAGGTGAGGTTAGGATATAGTTATACCCTATTGCAACGTGCCCGTTTTCGAATGCATGCGGTTTATAAGCTTTATGTATATGTAGATATGTGCGAAGTACGTATTTTGTTGGTTTTGTCATATGATTTGATTTGAAAATACGAAACGCTATGTATGAGCCTATGTATGCTTTGTTTCAGTTCTGTTATGATTCCGAGGTCAGTGTGTGATATGTACGTGTGATATGATAAGCACGATATGCATGAGATATGTCTGTCTGTCTGTGTGTGGCAAGTTAAGTTTCCGATATATGTCTGTTTATCTGTGTGATGGGCCCCGAAGATTGTGGGTAAGGGAGACCCGGGACGACCATCGGGGTCGCCGGTTACGACCCCTGTGCACTTCTCCACCAACGGGGAGACGTAGTTTTCCTATGCCGATGGAGCGCATTTTGGCATGGCCGTCGAAGGAACCGGGCGGGATCCTCCGGTTCACATGTTTCGTTCTGTGGTGGGTTGAGAGGGGCACCTCTCTTCCCCAATGGTGTGCAGGTGGGATTGTTTTATGAGTTTTGTTCTGATATGAGTAAGTGTGTTTTGTCTGTCCGTCTGTCATAAGTTCGTGAAACGGGGGTAGATTGTTAAATTAAGATAAAAATTGATATACTTTTATGTTAATAAGATATGCTCTGATATGTGTGTTAAGTCTGCATGAATCTAAACTTATGTTTTAAGAACGTTTGAGTTAAGATTTGTTTGTTTGGTTTTAAGCCCCTATAAGTATACTATCACGGGAAAATATTTTGGCGTGCAAAAACTAACCCCTGGGTTCACGAACATTGCTTCTACTTTGTGCTGTGCTCTATATATATGTATAGTGTGCGTGTGTCAGCCCCTCGCTCAGTCTTTGGACTGACCCCTCCCCGTTTATGTTTTTTTTAGTTGCAGGTTCAGGTCGTTGGAGTTCGTGCTAGGCGGCGGTGTGTCGTGTCTGTCGAGTCTGTGTCTGTTCGTTTAAGTTTGTTAAGTATTTTATTCTGGTTTATGATTCGTAAATTCTGTATAAGATATGTTCTGTGCAGGTTGGGAATCTATGTTTTGAATGATTGGAATTCGGGACAGGTTAGGACAGGTGCTCGGAATAGTTGAACCCGTTTTGATGTGTAATTATTCGGGACAGGTTAGGACAGGTTTGCTGAACTAGTTGAACCCGTATATTTGATTCTATTGTATGAACTGCGTTGTATGCTTGGTGTGTAAAAGTTTTTAAAAGTTGCCATTTTGTATTGCTTCCGCTGTCATGTTTTGCATTCTTTCACTTGTACAGGGTTAGATACCGCCTAGCCAGTGGGTGCGTCTTTCGTCTGTCACCCGTTCGCTGTGACTTAGTACGTGTACGGACTCTCCATTTCGTACATGTGTCGGGTCATAGTGCGGGGGCGTGATGCCCCACCGCTTGGGGTGTTACATGTAACGCCCCAATTTTTTTGTTATTCAAGTATGACGTATGTGTTTATCAATTTGCGCAAATTAATTGGTTATAAGTGTTTGTTTAATTAAATTTTATTATTTGATTGATAAGTAAGTGATTGATTGAAATATATGAAATATTTGAATTGGAATTTATATGATTACTTGGACCACTTGCGCATGTATAACTTGTGTACTCCCTAATTGCGCGTTTAAATTATTATAATTATGTAATTATATGATTTACTTTTATTATTATTTGAATTCTTGAATATTTGAAATTGTTTGAATTGAATTTATATGAATTCTTGAATTATTTGCGCACGTGTGATATGTTTATGTGTCGTTACTATATGATTTGAATTCAAAATTTCGTGGAAATTTTATATGTTGGAGATATGTGTTATGAACGTGTATATATGCTCGTTTTACATTTTCGGATTCGTTTGATTACGTTTTGAATTTAATTTGCATTGTGGAACCAAATCGGGGCCTAACGGGGAACTTAGCGCACACTTGGTTCCGTATGTGATAACTTGAGCTCGGGAATTCGGATTCGAATTCCGTCACCTCCGTTGAACTCATATTGATGATTCGGGTTCAATAAACCTAGACCCATTTTTTTTCTAAGCCTATTTGGAGCCCAAATTTTGATCGAATGAGCCTCGTGTGCAAAATCGACCTTTAATCACTCTTTTATTCCTAACTTAAGCTATAATTAACCAATTTCAGCAAGACTTGGCCCCACACTCTCTCCATATAAACCCCCTTCAGCCAATTGCCTCCCATTTCATCCCACGTTGAAGAAAATAAGAGTTTGAGAGTGCCAAAACCGAGACACAAGAAGAAGCAAATTTATACTATTCACTTTTCCACCTTGTGAGCTCAAATCTTCATCAAATCACTCCACTTTCGAAAGGTAAGCTTGGAATTTGTTTCTCCATCTCCTCTTCTTTGTTTAGACTCCAAGTTTGTTGAATTTGGTGGTGATATGAGCATGATATGGAAAATATAGTGAATAGTAAGGGTTGGCATGTTTTGGATGAACTTGGTTGATCTCTTGGGGATTGATTGGATTTTATGAAACCTATTAGATCTTAATGCATCATATAATATTTTTATGGAAGGATTTTGCATGAAAATCAAGGAATCATTAGCTTTCATTTGGGGTTTTTGGAGTTTTGATGAACAAATGTGTATACATGTATTTCTTGCTCTTCCTTCACTTATATCTTCATGTTTAGGCTTGATAATTGCATGAAATTGGTGACTTCTTGGCATATTATCTTCCTAATATATGTTAACTTGATTATATCATGGATTCATGTGAGTTTTGGTGGAGTTTTTGGCTTGAAATCTCGTTTTCCCCATGCTGCCGACAATGGTTGCGGCCGCGATCGCGACCAGTTTATTTTTGGTCGCGACTGCGACTAATTCTTCCTCTTGTCTCTTGGTCGCGACTGCGACCATTTTTAGTTCATTTTTGGTCACGGCTGCGACCCTATTTTGCCCCAGTTTCGAGTTGTATTTGTGTGTTGAGTAGTTTTCGCTTCGTTTGCATTTTTCGTGAACTTATTTCTCCTTTTTCACTTCTTATACATTATATACTTGATGAATTATGTGTTATATGATTTGTTAGGAATTTATTACGTGATTTCGATACTTTTATTTGTTTATTTGACAAGATATGTATTATATGCTCTTATAAGTGCATGCATGCAAGAATACTTCGTTTATTCAATTCGTATGATACTTTCTTGCCTTTCTTATGATATAATTGAATTGTCAACATGTTATATGATGAGTTATGCTTGTTGTATGAAATTTACGGATTCAATTGACGTGATTTACACGAGCTATGATTTAATATGATCTAATGTGACTTAAATGCTCTTTAACTTGCATGCATGAATTGTTACCCTAATTATTTCCTTAATATGATACTTTCTTCCTCCTTTATGGTATATATGCAATGTGGACTCTTTGTATTATATGCTTTGGGTGTTAAGTTAAATTTATAGAGGGTATTGATATGTTTTGGTAGAGCAACCAAATAGTGTGATATTATATGACTTATATATGCCAAAGCGTGAACGTTAAGTGCCTTCTTGTAATATCTTGATGTCTTAAATGATTTCTCTTGCTTCTATACTTATTCTATACATTGTAAACATGTTGAACAGGTGCTATGAATATTATATGAAGATTATGGCTCTAATTGTTATGAATCATGAAAGATATGGAATTAATGAACATGGAACCACCATGTATTGAACGTTTTGAATGAATTACTTGAATATATGATCTCATAACATGATTTATATTTCTTATATATCTCATATCGTGTGCATAGCATTGCTGTGCGTCACGTATGGTTCATTTGGAGTCTTGAGTCTCACGAGTACATTACATTGTCTTTTGTACAGTTTTCTCCAGGGTGGAGACTTGTCGGGTTCATAAGCTTTCTTCAAGTCTTTCTTTCCTTTTGGTATTGTTCGGTAAGGTGAAACAGGTGGGTTTCTCTTCTATTAGTTAAATAATGACCCGATATACCTCAATGTGTAAGTTTTAAGCCAAAGTATGTATATATTTATATATCGAGTCATTTCAAAGGAGTCATTGTTTTCACGTTAAAGCCTTTTTCTTATCTATTGAATCCCTAACCTAATGTTTTGGCGAGATCAGTGATCACAATGAATGAATGAATGGGGCCCAGGAGGTGTGGGTAGGGGGACCCGGGACGACCATCGGGGTCGCCGGTTATGACCCCTGCGCACACTCTCCACCAGCATGAATGAAAGGACTAACCCGGAACCCACAAGGAGATTGGTTGGATGATGGGAACCTGAGGGTTTGAGTGTTCGTGCTCCCCTCGTCTGAAATGCTAGTTGAACCCGTCACCTGCTTTACATGTTTTGTTTTAAATGCTTTCGCTATCTATTGTTGTTGGTTTAAAATTGCTTCCGCACTCTGAGTTTGTCAAGTTAGATCCGCCTAGCCTAGTGTGTGAGTTGGTCTCCCGTTCGCTATGATTCGGATTCGGGCAAGAATCCATCATCAAATCAAGCTAAAACAAGCTAGAATATGAACATGCAAGAATCCTTCATAAAGCTTCAAAGGTCAACAATGGTGGTTTCTTCAAACAAGCGTGAAAATGAGAAATTCTTACATCAAATTGTTCCCAACATCATAAAAACATATTTCCATCATAAAATTCGAATTTAATCCATCTAACATGAACCCTAGATTCACATTCAAGCTTAGAACCTTCAAGAACACAAACCCAACAAGAGAGCACATAATCTTACCTTGAGAGTTGGGAATCGAAGAGGAAATCTTGTTCTTTAGTCTTGAATCTCCAGCTTTAATCTTCACTCTTAGTTCTTGAAAGTCTCTTCAAGGTAGCTCTTGAAGTTGGTGAGGGAGATGAATAGGTTTTGAGAAAAAAGAGAGAGTATTGGATCTCTTTGAAAATAACGTAACTTTAAGTTTGGTGTTATAATCTGATTTGGTGATTTGGGTCAGGTAATAGGGTCATGGGACGGGTCGTACGGGTCGGATTTAAGTGAAATTGGGTCACAAATTGGGTTAAATCTGAAATTGTCGCGGTCAACAATTAAGGCTTAAAAGGTTGACTTTTCGTAAATTGACCATAACTTCTCCGTCCGAACTCCGATTTGACCGATTCAAGAACCCACGAACTCGTAATTGAATTATCTACTCAATTTCACTAAGTTCTATACAATTGCAGGCTTGGAAAATAAATTTACCATTTAGTCCCTAAATTATGCTTTAATGTCCAAGTAGGCACGTTGGTTCGTTAAAAGCTAAAACGTGCTATTAAAGCTTAAAGACAACAATATGAGCACATAATCAACAAGTCAAGGAGCCACGTATCTCATGCAATTCACGTATTTCACATAAGCATGAAGCGGCTATCAAATTAAGGCGTAAATCCACATAAATCATGCATAGAAAGGTAAATCGTACACTCTCGTTCCAAACCTTACCTTGGTCGAGAAGCGGGGCGTCACACCTCAGATCCCGGATATAAGTCGATAACGAATTCAATCTCACGATCCGGTGGCAGGGAACCCAAATTCTCCGAAAACATGTCAGGAAAATCCTTTACAAACGAAGTATCCTCAAACTTGACTTGATCCTTTGGCTTATTAAGAAGATAGGCGATGAATCCCGTAGCTCCTTCTCTTATCAACTTATGAGCTTCCATGAAGGATAAAAGATATACCGATTTCAAACTACCACCAACCACCAATTCTTCGCCCAAAACAACCTTCTTCGTAAAACAACCAACCTTAGCCCGGTGCTTGTACAACCAATCCATACCCAAAATAACCCCATACTTTTTCAAAGGCATAACAATGAAATCGGCCGGATTGTCTTTCCCTTCCAACAACACTGAACAATCGCGAACTATCTGATTTGTCTGAAGACTTCCACCGAGGGGAGAACTCACCAAGTAACAGGAAGACAAACAAATAACAGGCAAGCACAGAGTGACAACTAAATCATGAGAAATAAAGGAATGCGTGGTACCCGGATCAAAGAGTGCATGAATGCTCATGTTATGAATGTTTAGGGTACCTTCCACCACGACGGTAAGATCACTTTCTACATCTTGCTCCTCGCCCTCAAGGGCATAAGCACGAGCTTAGATCATTGGCATTTGAGCTCCTCTTTGAAATCCTGGAGTCTTGTCGGGACACACATCGGCCCTATGGTTGGCTTTCCCATATATGAGGCATAAACCCAACCTCTTCCGACAGTTATTGTAGGACCCTTAGGTGGAGCTGTTTGAATCATAGGTCTTTTCCCCGAACTTGACCCGGAGCCTTATCCCATCGATGCCCTAAAAACTGGATCTTTCTTTTTAAATTCCTCCTCTTGCCCCAATGCTCTCTATACCGTGTCTGCAAAGGACAAGTAGTTATATCCGGCTTGACCATGTCTCAAATCTTGTCATACTCCCGCTATGAATTTCTTAGACTTTCTCTTCTCATCCCGAGTAATGTGGGGAGCGTACTTTCCAAGCCTATTGAAAATGGCAATGTATTGAGCCACCATGTGGTTGCCCTGCTTTAATTCCATAAATTCCTGCTCCTTTCTTTCCCTTACCACTTCGGGCACAAAACACTCCCGAAATTCTCTTTTAAAAACTTCCCAAGTGACTTCCTCCTCATCAACCTCTAATTTTTCCTTTGCCCTTTCCCACCAATCATATGTTTCACCATCAAGTTGGAATATGGCAAACTGAGCCTTCTCCTGGGTAGTAAACTATCAAACCCCATATATTCTTTCTAATCTTGTTAACCAACCCTCCGAGACTGCATCATCAATAGATCTCGAGAACCGAGGGGGGATTGTAGCTTAGAAACACTCCATGAGAATCCCTATTGTTATTCGGTGGAGGGACTTGTTGCTCAGATTGTTGTGGTGGAGGAGCCTGAGCCCTTCGTTGCTCGACAAAGTTATAAATCGCTTCCATGAAATTCTCCTTGTTCATAGGAGGTGGTTGTTGAGGTTGTTGCTCAGGTGTATGAGAACGATCCTGTTGACGACGTCGATCTGGTAATTTATTTCTATCTCTCCTTGGAGGCATTCTGTCAATAATACACTGAGATGCATGCCATTGTTAGTTCATGCATGCGAGTGCACTTAATTCAATCAAAACCAAAAGTTGGAACACATAAGCACATAGGAAATGCATATGCAATCACGTTGACAAGTTGTTCCTAGAGCCGAACGACTTAAACTGACTCAACAATACACGAAGCCCGGGTTTTGCAAACCTGGCTCTGATACCACATAAGGATGTAGCGCACGAGCGTAAGGCACCACTTCCCCCGTACCGGGATCCGACACGCATATGAAATGGGTACTCCAGACACGCGTCAAATCATGGCGAACGGGGACACCACACACACGCTAAGCTAGGCGGGAGCTAACCCTTGGACCATTCAACAACGGAATATAGTAAAATCAGAGTTGCAATAAATAAAGCGGAAGCAATTCAACCAAAATACTTCTAGGTACCAACACATACAACCTGTATAGTAGCCATCACGGCCCCAACAAAACTCAAACGCTCCATACGTGAACATAATACAAAATAAAAGTATGAGTGTAAAGGAAATGCTAGACACCAATGCAAGACTAGACGACTCGTATTCCCGCCTAGCACCTCCAACCTGTACGAAACATGTGACGCCCCGTTTTCTCGAAGGGCGTCCTTACGACATCAACAAGTAAGTCTCTACACTTATGTGTGTTTAATTTAAGAGTTCTTGAATTATGTGATTTAATGTAAATCCAATTTAATATGTGTTCATTCGAATTATTCTAAGATTAATTGTCAACTTGATTAATTACGAACATATTTAACCCTAACTATATAATTTGATTTAATTCAAATTTATTCCATGAAATAATTGTCAAGTTGATTTTAAATTCATCATGTTACTTAACTTGTTTAATTTCGGTTTACTTGAATTCCTTGAGATTAATTGTCAATTATGTGTTTACAAAGTGTCGTTAAATTGTACGAAAGGTTTCTAAAATTAAATTGAATTAAACTCTAATTGGTAAATCTATCTCTTTCATTTTAATTTGTAAAATTAATTCGGAGCTTGAATGTTTATTCGTAACTTTACCAATTTTATTTACGATTATTTGTACGCGTTATTACTTGCTACGCGATAAGGATACCCGGTTGTATATAGCTTGTGCACAAGACACATTTCTCCCAATCCCTTTTTCTCTCTCTCTCTCTCTCCTCTCCCACTTTCTCTCTCCCGCGGGTTACTATCGCGGCTTCGGTTACGATCCCATAACTCGATCGTTTCTTGACGGAATTCAACAAACGAATAGTCCATTTCGATTATCTCGGCGAGACGTACGCAAGAGTACCAATTTCACAGCCTAACGACGAACGGTGGTGGAGTTATGGCCGGATTTCAGTGGTAGCGGCGGAGTTGTCAGACCGCCGCCACTTCGCCGGCGTTTCGCGGCATTTTCCGGCCACCTCCTTGATGCACGCGCCCCATGCCCAGACAGAGGACTTCCAGCCGCTTCGTTTGACGTCGGAGGCACGGCCATCGGAGCAGAGACGACCCCGCACGCGCCGCCCAAAGCTCGTGGCGGCAGCGCGAGTTACTGTAGCAGCAGCGGCAGAAACTTCGGCGGCCAACGGGGGCCTTTTTCGGCCATCTTTTGGTCTCGGGCTCTTCACGAAAGTTGTTCGGAACGACGAGAACTAGTGACCTGTGATCAGGCGACTCCAGATTCGGTGGTTTGGTGGCAGATCGGCGATGACAAAGTGGCGGTGCAACGGCGGCACTAGCTCCGAGGATTTTTCCGGCGAGATACCTTAGGGCTTTCGAAGAGCTCGTCATGGGTAAGACAATGGCTTTTATGGATCGTATTTTGGTTCACCGGTTTGGAAGTAATTTGAGTTTGAAGATTTAGGGTTTTCGTGCTCTTAGATTTCAGATCTACGACAATCGGCTTGGAATTTCCAGAAATTGATTGAGGATTCGGAACGGGCACGAAGACTTCATTCAGGAATGATTTTTCGGGATTTTTCCGGCGACCTTCGGCGGCGGCCCGGCCAAATTCCGGCAGCTACAGTGGTGGCGTTCCGGCGGCGTTTGGTCAGAATGTTCGTCACGTTGTGGTGAGTTCAACGCAACCTTCCGTTCGTTAATCGGACACTCGATCTATTTATTACGAATTATTTTGCGTAATTGTGATTATTTGAATTAATTGTTTTAAGTGCAAATAAATTGGTTATTGTTGGTTTGTTGATCGAGATGTATTCTAATCGTATATGAAAACATGTGTTGAATGGATTGTGATATGTATGAATGTTTCGATTTACAATTTGAATCCCGATGTGATGAATTTACGCTATTTGTTAAGTACGAAGGGGTGTTAGTGTAATATCTAGAAACTAATCTTTTATGTGACTAAATGAACTTGAATGATATTTTAGAAGAACGAACATGTTGTGATTTCTCTATATGAATTTGAGACGTTCTCAATGTTATGTTTGTTGTAAATTGTGTTTCCAATATTAAATTTAGATACATGAAGGATGCTTGAACAACTTGAGACTTTATGCATGATAGGAGTTAGAATTGTAATATCTTGATTTACTCTTACTACTTGAAAATGGAATATTATGAATTACAATAAATTGATAATTTTCATGTTTGTAAGTAATTAATTCCTAGTGGAATAACTATATAAACACTTTAAATGAACAATTATGCTTAGTAATCAACTAAGGGGATGTATGTGTAATAATTCTAAAATTTTATAAATAACTTAGGGGATGTAAGTGTAATATTTATGAAACTACGAATGTGACTTGAGCTTGTGTACCAAACATGTTGTGAAGTTGTAAAGTATGATCTTAAGTGAATTAAATGTACTCTTTATTTGTATCAAGCATGCCATCTACGCACAACAACTTTGTATGTTTATACGATCAAGTTGCTCTTACTTATGCACTTTATAACTCGACATGAACTTGATGCTTAATTCTAATATTATAATTGAACCCTGTGACATTGGATTATTTAATATGCATTTTGTGAATACATTGACTTCCTAAATTGATTGTGCATCTTTGGATATAGAATTACGTGATGGTTGCTTGTAAATATGACCTTATTGAGCATTGATATGCCTTGAATGACCACGACACCTTATCCAAGCACAACATGAACACTTATGCATAACCACGATCATGTTGAGCAACGTCGTGCGTCTTGTTTGGTTCATATAGAGTCTAAGTCTGGGCTTCTGTATGTCTTGTCACAGAGTTTGGTGGTGCCGGTGGGCCCGAGGTTTAGAGTGTTTGGCCCTTCACACTCTCAGACTCTACTTTCACGAGGTGAGGTTTAGGATTTTGTATAGTTAAGCGACCTATAGCCTTAAAATGATGATTTCAATCCTTGCATGCGGTTATATACTATGTATGATTAGATATGTGTTGGATATGATATGATTATGACCTTGTGGACCATCCTTGGTTTTGAAGAAAAATTAAGTATTAAGGCATATGTAAGCTATTTTGGAAAACTCTAATATATTATGATTCTGTAGCGAGTTGCCATGAAATATTGGCATATGTATGTATGTTATGTTATGTGGATCCAGGAGCTGGTACGAGTGGAGACCGGCACGGCATAGGGCCGTCGGATAAGCCACTGTGCTAGTTCCATTTGAGACATCATTGCGCGACCTTAGGGCGATGAGGGAGGCGTGATATCTTGAGCCTTCGGTGTACAGCCGGGGAGGACTCTTGTGGGTTCGCTACCCCTTGAGGGTTTGTATGTATGTTATTGATGGTTAGGGCCAACGCGTGGCTCTTCCATCATTGGAGTAGAGGATGGATTGATTCTGCTTTATGTTCTGTTCAGTTATGAGGAGTAAAGGTTGGAAGCCCGTACTCGCCGGGTATATGTTATGAATATATGGGATTTGTGAAACGGGATAGGCTTCTCTAAATGGTTTTCCAAACTTATACTATTTTGGGTATTTCAACTGTTTTAGCGTGCAAAACCCTAATCCCGGTTCATGAGTCCACCCTTATGATATGTGCTGTGCTCTATATATATATTGTGGGTGTGCGTTAGCCCCCCTCACTCAGTCAGTTGACTGACACCTCATTTTGTCTTTTAGTTGCAGGTTCTTTTGGCTTGAGCTAGGCGGAAGTGAGTCTTCTGAGTCACACTTGTCAGTCTAGTAGGTGTTAGGATGCATTTGTCGCATACTCTACTTATTTTATGTATTTATGTTTCACATTTGCAGATTATGTTTATGTTCTATTTAGACTTCAACCCGTGTGGGGTTAGTAAGATAGTATTTGGTTGTTACTAGATATTGATGATATTTATGTTGTTTATTATGTTGGATTATGTATGTCGATATTCGGGATTAGGTATCTATGCTAGTTGAACTCGTCACCTGTTTTGCATGTTTTGTTTTAAATGCTTCCGCTATCTATTGTTGTTGGTTTTAATTGCTTCCGCACTCTGAGTTTTTGTCAAGTTAGATCCGCCTAGCCTAGTGTGTGAGTTGGTCTCCCGTTCGCTTTGATTCGGATTCGGGCATGGATTTCCATTTCATGTTCTGGGTCTGGGTCATAGTGCGGGGGATGTGGCATCCTCCGTTTGGGGTGTTACAAAACAACTGAAAACAAACCGGGTTCAGTCTAAAAGAGACTGATGGGTATAAAAACGGCTTAGAATATAAAAGATCACTAAATTTAAACACATTCATGCAAGCCTTAATCCCATGTGAAGTTTGATAAGGACTTTTCCCCAGTGGGCAAAACAAAGAAGACATCAACGGGATTACGACTATCCTATTCGTCCAAATCATTAAGAAGGTTTCAAGGCCCGGTGAGTGGGCATGCATAATCTCCAACCATTACCTCGTGTAAACATATCATAATTCATTAGTTATCATACATATCTTTTGTGCACATACATTCATGATCATAATCATACATATACACCTTTTTCCTCCAGGTGGTGGACGGGTTTGCAAGGCCCGACCATCTCATACATTGACCCAGGGGGGTACATGAATCCCCCAAGGGCGCTCAGCTACCATTCTACACTAATCTCCTAGCGAGGTTCGGTCTCTGTTAAATGGTTGGGACTAGCACATGGGATGACTGTCGGCCCTTGCCTCCCCGGATAACCACATGTGCTAGATCTCGGGCCCGTGCATCATTATCATGCTCTCGCCAAAACATAGGGTAGGATTCATAAGGAAAAGGCTTACGTTTAAAATCATTTACTCGAGAAAAGACTCTAAATACGTATATTATACATTTTGGCATAAACTTTGTACATTGGTTGTATATAGGGTCATTTTAACTAGTAGAAGAGAAACCCACCTTGAAGCGGCAAAAGAAGAAAAGCAAGAGCCTCAAAGGTCACCCCCGTCTCCAACCAAACCCGCATCTGTGCAAAAGAGGTAGTGTGAGACTCATTATGACCATATACGATGCTCGGCTATGTTATGCATATGATATGCTATGTATAAAGGTAAAATGATGTCAAGAAGTCACATTTTCACATAACTCATTCAAGGCATGAAGATAACACGCGCAAGCAAGGGAGTTCTTAGATCACTTAAGGCACATTTCTCTTTAAATGAATCCAAAGACGTAATGCAACATACGTAACACTCATTACACATTATTCAATCAAGAAACATGTTGAGATATAGCAATGACAAGTCATAACATAGCACATTATACATATAAACAAGTTCATATCACATTAGGGTCATAAACGGGGAGGGAATCGAGCAAAACAAGCAAGAAAACAAGTTCGGGCTCAAGGTGTGGCCAAACCCCAGATCCACGACCATGGGATTTTAACAAAGGGGAGATCCACGGCCGTGGATCTCAGTCCAGAAACACCCCAAGTTCTGTCGCTCAAATCCACGGCCGTGGGTGGATTTTAGTGCAAAAATCCACGGCCGTGGGTTTGCTCCAGCATCCAAAATGTATGCAAAGCCAAGGTATGAACAAAATGGGAGCCTCAAATCATACCTCCAACACAAAGCTCAACCTAAGACACCCAAAATCAAGTTAAGAACTCATGTATACAAGCTACAACACAAAGGACATCAAGAATTCAAAGAACCATATCTCCAAGCTTCAACAATGGAAAATCCAAGAATCTCCAACAATCATGCAAAACAAGTTCATAACCAACTAATTACATGCCTTAGGAACACATAATACTCATGAAATTTAAAGGAAATTCAAAGGATTCAAATGATCATCCAAAGGGGCAAGAAACACACTATTAATCATCATCTCCCAATCTACTACAAGAATGGATGAAACCATGCAAAACTCAACATAAAGGGATTACCAAGAGCTATACTACTCAAAAATATGCTTACCTTCAAAAATAGTTGAGAAATGGTAGGGAGATGAGCTCAATTCTCCAAGATTTTGGCTATGGGGTTTCTCCTCTTCTTCTTCTCTCTTCTTCTTGTTCTTTGTGGCTGAAATTTGGGGAAAGAGAGGGAGGGGTGGCCGGTTGGGGGGATTAGGGAGAAAGAGAGAGATGGTGTAAGTGGGAGTAGGTCAAGGGTTTAGGGGCTAGGGTCGTCATTTAGGGCCGAAACTTGAAGAAAAGTCAATAGTTTGTCATTTTAGGCGCAAGGTGCTCATTTCGGTTGAGATTTGGGAATCTAAATGGTCTTAGAAAAATATGAGAGTTATTCCATTGAACCCGAATCGTCGATACGGGTTCAATAGAGGTGATAGAACTCGATTCCGAGTTCTCGAGCTCAAGTTATCACATATGGAACCAAGGGTGCGCTAAATGCTCTTTAGCCCCTAATTGGTTCCGAGAATTCAAACAAATTCACAACTCAAGTAACCGAGAGCAAAATCATGCAACAAACATATATGCAAGTTCATAATACACATAATTCAATCATACCAAGTTACCACGAAAAACGGAAATCGAATCAAAATCAAACAAGGCATAATCATACGCGCATAAGTAAATATGTTTGAAATCCAAATAAAATTCAAGTGAAATAAGAAAATACTTCAAATATAAAAAGAATAAGATAATTAACGAAAGTTAAAACAATTATCATATACGTCATACCTGTACGGCCGAATAGTCGGAGTGTTGCACGCCGGGCTCACGTTATGACTGATTGAATGATTGAATTAAATTGATTGTTGTAATCCCGAGCGTTGTTTTATTTTGTTTTCACCCACTTGGGAAATATTTCAAAAACCTCGCACGGGATTATAGCTTGCATGCGTGGGTGTTTAAATTCTTGTAATATTATAATATTAAACCCTGTTTTATACCCATCAATCTCCTATAGACTGAACCCGGATTTGTTTCAGTTCTTTTGCAGGTTTGGAGTGCTAGGCGGGAGTTCGAGTCTGTCGAGTCTTGTGGTTTAGTCCGAGTCACACCATCGCATATTGTAATTGTTTATATTACCATGAATCGTATTGATTTTATGTTATTGAGTTGGGACAGGCTTCTAGGGGTAGATTGAACCCGTATTTATGATTGTATATATGATTTGTGTATATGTTGGAAACTTCGGGACTAGGTAACTATGTTAGTTGAACCCGTCTCTATGATTGCTATAATTTTTTAATATATATTCCGCCTCCGCAATTGCATTTACCTTGTTGGAATTGTTTAATTGGTTTCGAAAGTTTAGTTCCCGCCTAGCATAGTGAGTGAGTTAGTCCCCGTTCGCTCTGATTTGACACGTGTATGGATTTTCCATTTCATATATGGGTCGGGTCAGAGTGCGGGGGATGTGGGACCTTCCGTTTGGGGTGCTATATCCTTAAGTGGTATCAGAGCCACTAGGTTGCAAAACCGTGGTTCTCGTGTCGTGATTGAGTCAGTCTAGGTCGTACGGCATAGGAACAACTTGTGAATGTGTGCATTGCATTGAATTTTCATAGTTAAGTTGTTACTAATTGATCTAAATTAATTGTTATATGTGATCTACTTTCAATTTCGTTATTTTAGGTGTTGCATTTTACATCTTATGTGTATCGATTGATCTAAATATGTACCATAAGCATATACTAATCCCCATGCATCGATATTTGAGTTGAATCTTTGGTTATAGGTTGTTACTAACCAACAACCTATTGACCTCATCAACGAGTTTCTTTTACTAACCAAGAAAAGGATTGGGAAGAAAATGCGAATTGTAGGTTGTGTGTTGCACCTTCATTTTAAACAAAATGCTACATTCCATTGCTCGGCATTTTGAAAGAAGACCTTAATTATAGAAGAAGTTCGCCAATCCCGTCCCCTCATGAAGCTTGAAGATTATCAACATAAGAGCATCGGGGAGGACTTGGAACTCTAATTTAGAAGATACATGATGCAACGGGGTCAAGTAAAGAAGCTTAATAGATGCAACCACCATCATGGAACAATGAACGGACGTAAAGGAATAATAGCAAGGAATAATGAAGAATTCAACTTGTATCATCTTCTCGGGACTTTGGGGACATGCAAGGGGATAAGGAAGGAAGGAAGCATTTGGAAGCAAACGGAGATTGGGAAGCATCATCAATGACCGAACAATGCTCAAACTTATAACTTATACTCGCAACATCGAGATTAAAGGAATGGATCTCATACTAAAACTATTACCACGGTGATAGGTTTAATGCATCCATAGCACGAGCATCATACATTGTAATTAATTACTTAAATTCTTACCATACGTGTTTAATGTTATATTTGTTAAATTGTTGTTGTACCTCCTGGATTGAGATTGTGTGTTACATGCATTTAGCATCCTAATCCAACATGCATAGTTCTAGTGCTATGTCAGGATGCCTTCCTGCTTGATGCTCCAACCATTACTCCAATCAAGGCCCTACAGAACAAAGTTAAAGAAGAATCTTTTGATGAAAAGAATTGATACCGAAGCAGAAATGGCAATTCAAGAAGAGAAAGTTTAAAGTTGTTTTTGGGATGTTAGATCGGGCTTCGAATTAAAAGAGGTTCTAGAGAGCGAAGGAATTGGGATGTTATTCAAGTTGATCATTTAACGTGAATGCCAATAATACACCGAATGCAATCCCTGATTAGGATTTTTGCTTTGGGTAAATCAAGAATTCCGATTTCGAACCGAAGAATGGAGTTCAACATGTGAAGGCGAAGACTCTTAAGGGGGAGAGCACGATCAAGAGACAAATTGGAAATTTGAGGTTATGCCGAAGAAATATTTTCATAGGAACAATGGAAATGCGAGTTAAGGAAGACCTGAAAGTTCTAAGGGTGGTGGAAAAAAAAATGAATAAGACGGCCTTAATGATTAAACCGACAAAGTGAGAGCTAAGTTACTGAGTCCGGGTTGAAGATTACCACGGGGTATAGAAGAGATGGTTCGTTGAATATTTCTATCTATGGAATCCAGATCTTGGAGGTAGTAACCCTTGAGTATAGCAGATTAAAGTACTGGCCAAGATAAACGATTCAAATTTCAAGAACATCACCAAATAGGATATGGTAAGAAGGGGCAAGAGTCGGAGTGAAGTCAAGAGAATGAATAGAAGGGTCATCATGTCTTCACCGGGGTACACTGAAGAAATTAAAGACAAGTCAAGCACGGAGCTAGCTTTCGGGGTAAATTATGTATTGGACACCGAAACTAACAACTCCAAATTTCTATGCTATGGTGAACGGTACATGAAGCATCCATGGCACATGCATACATACAATTATAATTCAAATAATTTTGATGTTATATGCTTTGATCTCTTACCGTGTTAAATTGTTTTGTATAATTGATGATTGACGTGAATGATACTTATTACTTGCCTTGTGCAACTTACGTGATCCTAATTGTTGTAATTGATGTTTGATATCTTCTTTTTGGTAACTGTTCTTTTTTTTATGGAACTGTTTTATGTTGGGTTACTCGGGAGTATTGGAGACTCCCTTGTATTGTTGTTTGAGAGACGGGGTTCTCTCCTTGTTGTTTGAGAGACGGGGTTCTCTCCTTGTTGTTTGAGAGACGGGGCTCTCTCTTTGTTGTTTTCGAGAGACGGGGCTCTCTCGTTGTTTACTTACGAGACAGTGAATCCGAGGACGGATTCTTTTAAGGGGGAGAGGTTGTAACGCCCCAATTTTTTCGTTATTCAAATACGACGTATGTTTTTATCAATTTACGCAAATTAATTGGTTATAAGTGTTTGTTTAATTAAATTTTATTATTTGATTGATCAGTAAGTGATTGATTGAAATATATGAAATATTTGAATTGGAATTTATATGATTACTTGGACCACTTGCGCATGTATAACTTGTGTACTCCCTAATTGTGCGTTTAAATTATTATAATTACGTAATTATATGATTTACTTTTATTATTATTTGAATTCTTGAATATTTGAAATTGTTTGAATTGAATTTATATGAATTCTTGAATTATATGCGCACGTGTGATCTGTTTATGTGTAGTTACTATATGATTTGAATTCGAAATTTCGTGGAAATTTTATATGTTGGAGATATGTGTTATGAACGTGTATATATGCTCGTTTTACATTTTCGGATTCGTTTGCTTACATTTTGAATTTAATTTGAATTGTGGAACCAAATCGGGGGCTAACCGGGAACTTAGCGCACCCTTCGTTCCGTATGTGATAACTTGAGCTCGGGAATTCTGATTCAAATTCCGTCACCTCCGTTGAACTCGTATTGATGATTCGGATTCAATAAACCTAGCCTCATATTTTTCTAAGCCTATTTGGAGCCCCGAATTTTGATCGAATGAGCCTCGTGTGCAAAATCGACCTTTAATCACTCTTTTATTCCTAACTTAGCTATAATTAACCAATTTGAGCAAGACTTGGCCCCACACTCTCTCCACATAAACCTCTTTCAGCCAATTGCCTCCCATCACATTGAAGAAAATAAGGGTTTGAGGCTGCCAAAACCGAGACACAAGAGGAAGCAAATTTAAACTATTCACTTTTCCACCTTGTGAGCTCAAATCTTCATTAAATCACTCCATTTTCGAAAGGTAAGCTTGGAATTTGTTTCTCCATCTCCTCTTCTTTGTTCAGACTCCAATTTTGTTGAATTTGGTGGTGATATGAGCATGATATGGAAAATATAGTGAATAGTAAGGGTTGTCATGTTTTGGATGAAATTGAATGATCTCTTGGGGATTGATTGGATTTTATGCAACCTATTAGATCTTAATGCATCATATAATATTTGTATGTAAGGATTTTGCATGAAAATCAAGGAATCATTAGCTTTCATTTGGGGTTTTTGGAGTTTTGATGAACAAATATGTATACATGTATTTCTTACTCTTCCTTCACATATATCTTCATGTTTAGGCTTGGTAATTGCATGAAATTGGTGACTTCTTGCCATATTATCTTCCTAATATATGTTAACTTGATTATAGCATGGATTCATGTGAGTTTTGGTGGAGTTTTTGGCTTGAAATTGCGTTTTTCCCCTGCTGCCGCCAGTGGTCGCGGCCGCGATCGCGACCAGTTTATTTTTTGTCGCGACCGCAACCATTTTTAGTTCATCTTTTATCGCGGCTGCGACCCAGTTTTGAGTTATATTTTTGTGTTGAGTTGTTTTCGCTTCGTTTGCATTTTTCATGAACTTCTTTCTCCTTTTTCACTTTTTATACATTATATACTTGATAAATTATGCGTTATATGATTTGTTAGGAATTTATTACGTGATTTCAATACTTTTATTTGTTTATTTGACAAGATATGTATTATATGCTCTTATAAGTGCATGCATGCAAGAATACTTCGTTTATTCAATTCGTATGATACTTTCTTGCCTTTCTTATGATATAATTGAATTGTCAACATGTTATATGATGAATTATGCTTGTTGTATGAAATTTACGGATTCAATTGATGTGATTTACACGAGCTATGATTTAATATGATCTAATGTGATTTAAATGCTCTTTACCTTGCATGCATGAATTGTTACCCTAATTATTTCCTTAATATGATACTTCCTCCCTCCTTTATGGTATATATGCAATGTGGACTCTTTGTATTATATGCTTTGGGTGTTAAGTTAAATTTACAGAGGGTATTGATATGTTTTGGTAGAGCAACCAAATAGTGTGATATTATATGACTTATATATGCTAAAGCGTGAAACGTTAAGTGCCTTCTTGTAATATCTTGATGTCTTAAATGATTTCTCTTGCTTCTATACTTATTCTATGCATTGTAAACATGTTGAACAGGTGCTATGAATATTATATGAAGATTATGGCTCCAATTGTTATGAATCATGAAAGATATGGAATTAATGAACATGGAACCACCATGTATTGAACTTTTTGAATGAATTACTTGAATATATGATCTCATAACATGATTTATATTTATTATATATCTCATATCGTGTGCATAGCATTGCCATGCGTCATATATGGTTCATTTGGAGTCTTGAGTCTCACGAGTACATTACATTTCTTTTGTACAGTTTTCTCCAGGGTGGAGACTTGTCGGGTTCATAAGCTTTCTTCAAGCCTTTCTTTCCTTTTGGTATTGTTCGGTAAGGTGTAACAGATGGGTTTCTCTTCTATTAGTTAAATAATGACCCGATATACCTCAATGTGTAAGTTTTAAGCCAAAGTATGTATATATTTATATATCGAGTCATTTCAAAGGAGTCATTGTTTTCACGTTAAAGCCTTTTTCTTATCTATTGAATCCCTAACCTAATGTTTTGGCGAGATCAGTGATCACAATGAATGAATGAATGAATGGGGCCCAGGAGGTGTGGGTCGGGGGGGACCCGGGATGACCATCAGGGCCGCCGGTTATGACCCCTGCGTACACTCTCCACCAGCATGAATGAAATGACTAACCCGGAACCCACCAGGAGGTTGGTTGGATGATGGGAACCTGAGGGTTTGAGTGTTCGCGCTCCCCTCGTCTGAATGAGTGGTCGGGTCTTGCGAACCCGTCCACCACCCGGAGGAAAAAGGTTTAATTGTTAATGCATGAATGAATGATAATGATTGAATGATCGAATGAATGAATGATAATGATCAAATGACCATATGAATGAATGATAATGATTGAATGATTGAATGAACGAATGAATGTCGCATGATCGCTAATGAATTAATGAATTAATTAATGCACACACGAGGTGAAGGTTGGAGAATTTACCCACTCGCCGGGCTCAGGTTATGACCGATTAAATGATTGAATTAAATTGATTATTGTAATCCCGAGAGTTGTTTTATTTTATTTTCACCCACTTGGGAAATATTTCAAAAACCTCGCACGGGATTATAGCTTGCATGCGTGGGTGTTTAAATTCTTGTAATATTATAATATTAAACCCTATTTTATACCCACCAGTCTCCTATAGATTGAACCCGGATTTGTTTCAGTTCTTTTGCAGGTTTGGAGTGCTAGGCGGGAGTTCGAGTCTGTCGAGTCTTATGGTTTAGTTCGAGTCACACCATCGCATATTGTAATTGTAATTACCGTGAATCGTTTTGATTTTACGTTATTGAATCGGGACAGGCTTCTAGGGGTAGATTGAACCCGTATTTATGATTGTATATATGATTTGTGTATATATTGTAAACTTCGGGACTAGGTAACTATGTTAGTTGAACCCGTCTCTATGATTGATATAATTTTTTAATATATATTCTGCTTCCGCAATTGCATTTACCTTGTTGGAATTGTTTAATTGGTTTCGAAAGTTTAGTTCCCGCCTAGCATAGTGAGTGACTGAGTCCCCGTTCGCTCTGATTTGGTACGTGTATGGATTTCCCATTTCATATACGGGTCGGGTCAGAGTGCGGGGGATGTGGCACCTTCCGTTTGGGGTGCTACAGGTGTGATGATGTTGATGCTCCAACTTATGTAATTTCCCTTGAATTCAAGAATGAAAATTGATGAAATCCTCTTCCTCTTACCCGGTTTTTGTCTCGTGAAAAAGGGAAGCAGATGGGTGTGTTCGGAGTGAAAATGATGAAAGCAAGAGATGAAGGTGATATTTTACATGAATCTTCCACTAAATGAGATGACTCAACAAATTTTGCATAAAAGTCCTCAAGTTTCATAAATCATGCAATTGAGGATAAGCTAGGAAGAAATGATCAATTAAATTCAAAGAATTTATTGCAATTTAATCCTCAAATTATAGAAAATGAATCAAATAAGTCACGTTCGGCAATTAATTCACGTATCACTTAAATACCAGTTATGCAATAATTCATGATTTGAGAATACTATCACGTATTTTCACATAAATATATAAGAATACAATTCATATAATATCACATAATGTATAACTGGAAAATTGGGGCGTTACATGTGCTCTATTATATGTAGGTGTAACACCCCAAACGGACGATGCCACATCCCCCGCACTATGACCCAGACCCGGTCATGAAATGGAAGTCCATGCCCAAATCCGAATCAGAGCGAACGGGAGACAAACAGACACGCTATACTAGGCGGATCTAACTCGACAAAACTCAGAGCGCGGAAGCAATTCAAACATTCAAACAAGATAGCGGAAGCATTTAAATCAACATTCAAAACAAGTGACGGGTTCAACTAGCATAGATGCCTAGTCCCGAATATCAACAAACATAACAGGTGACGGGTTCAACTAGCATAGATACCTAGTCCCGAATATCAACATAATGTAATAATCATCAAGTGCCACACAGGGCCGAATACGAATGCCACACAGGGCTACAGAAAGGTAACGTATAATCTCAAGTCTACAAGTCATGACATACGTAAAGTGTATGAAAGACAAATGCAACTAGAAAGACTAGACCGACGAAGTGCAACTCAAAGGACTCACTCCCGCCTAGCAAACGCCAACAGACCTGCAACTAAAAGTTAAATGAGGGGTCAGTCAACTTAACCGAGTGAGGGGGCTAACGCACACCTACAATATATATATAAAGAGCATAGCATAGATTAAAAGGATGGACTCATGAACCGGGGATAGGTATTGCATACCAAAACGTTCCAAAATAACCCAAATAGATATAGATATAAGTTTAGAAACCATTTTCCAGAAAGACTCTATCCCGATTCATAACTGCATAACAGAATAGAACACATGCTCGGCGAGTACGAGCTTCCAACCTTTACTCCTCAGAACATAAATCAAAATAAATCCATCCTCTACACCAATGATGGAGGAGATGTACCGTCCCCATACCATCGAGAATAAACTGTCTAAAATAGACTCACCCTCAAGGGGTAGCAAACCCACAAGAGTCCTCCCAGGCCTTAGCCGAAGGCTCAAGATACCACACCTTCCCTACAGTAGGGGTCGCGTAAGGATATCTCAAATGGAACTACACACAGACTGATCCCCGACGGTCCTATACCGTTCCAGGGCTGTCTATCCCATAGCTCCTTGGTTCCACAACAGAACAGATCATAACATAACATACGCCAATCTTTCATGGCAATCTCGCTACAGAATTAGAACACAACTTTTTTTCCAAAATAGCTTACATATGCCTCAAAAACTGGTTTTTATAAATATTCCCACGCTGCAGGGATATAGCCCGAAGGCACCCGCCCACGCAGGACACACGCACGTATATTCCCACGCTGCAGGGATATAGCCCGAAGGCACCCGCCCACGCAGAATGCACGCATAAGGTCATAAACATATCATATCCAACACATACGTATCTATAGTAAGGTATACTCGCATGCAAGGGTAGAAATCAGCATATAAAGGCCATAGGTCGCATAACTATACAAAATCCTAAACCTCACCTCGTAGTAGTAGAGTCTGAGAGTGTGAAGGGCCAAACACTCTAAACCTCGGGCTCACCGGCACCACCAAACTCGGTGACAAGACATACAAAAGCCCAAACTGAGACTCTACATGAACCAAGTAAGACGCACGGTGTACAAAGTATGAATGACATGCGAAATGGAATGATGCTTATCAAGTTGGTCACAAGGGTCAATTCAAATATTCAAGTAAATCATGCAAGTAATAAAGTATTAAGGTTCAGAGATGCATTCCAAGTCATATCGGATCATACAAGTCAAGTAGCAACTCAAATGAATCAAATACATACGAAAAAGTAAGTAAAAGGGGTCACAGACGCATGGGAACGGCCATTCCCATGCACGACATAGCATGGGAACGGTCCTTCCCACGCCAAGTCCAATCGAGACTGGGAACGGCCGTTCCCAGTCCAAGCACACATGGGAACGGTCGTTCCCATGTTCAGCCGCCAAAACCCAAACCCTAGCCCGGAAGGGCCGTTCCGGGCTTAAAGCACAAACGGGAACGGCCGTTTCGGCCATAGATCTGGAACAAAACTTGACAGTTTCGGGAAGAAGAAGGGAAACACCAAAAATCATCAATCCAACACGAAATCCACCATAAAATATCACGAAATTCAGGTATAAAATCATATAAATCATGCTTAGCATCAAAACATCAATTAATTCAAGTTTAGGAATGTTTTTGCCCAAAATCTCAAACACCCATTTTCATGAATTTCAAGCTTAAACATGAAGATATGAATTCCTAGTCTTCCATACACGAATTTCCAGCAACTAAGACACATAAGGAGCATTCAAATCATCAAGGCTTGCTTAAGGAATTCAAGATCTCATCATTCAAGTTCATACTAACAATTTCATGCTCAATCTAAGAATATAAATGAAATACTCATCAAAAGAGATCCAAAGCTTACCTTGTCTTGTGAAGGAATGAGGAATCAAAGAAAATGAGCTCTTAGAATGAAAGATGGTTCAAGTCTTGATCTTCTCTTGAAGTTTCTCTATGATTCTCTTTGAGGCTAACTTGTGTGGTTTGAAATGAAATGAAAAGGGATAAAGCTATTTATGTGGTGGCTAATAGTTTTAGGTCAAGGTTAGGGTTTCCAAGATATAATATGAGGCTAAAGGCTTTAATAGGATTTGGGCTCAAATAAATGACTTTCAGCCCAATAAGTCAAAATTAAAAGGTTTAAGGTCTAAACGGTTTTCGAAAAATATAAAGTAAATTCCGTTGGACCCGAATCACCGAATCAAGTCCAATGGTGGTGTCGGAATTTGAATTCGAATTCCCGAGCTCATATTGGTCCCGAATGACCCAAACTCACCTAACTCGAGTTAGGCCCAAACACACCAATAGGTCCAAGTCCTATTTAAATCCAACTCCAACAATTAATTTAAATTCATCCAAGTTCCATTCTCAAGTTGTCATGCAAAAATTCATATTTTACCATTTTGGATTTTAGTCAATTAAGTCACATTTTCAATCAAAGTTGGAATTAACACATAGAAAGGAAATTAAATCACATAAGTGCGTAAGGTAAACTCTCTCGTGACGCATACCTGTACGATCTATTGGACAGGGCGTCACAACCTCCCCCCTTTAGGAGAACCTGTCCTCAGGTTCGCTGCTTGAAACAACTCCGGATATAACTTCCTCATCTTCTCCTCAGTCTCCCAAGTCGATTCCTCAGATTTCTGATCTCTCCACAACACTCTAACCAAGGGAATCTGCTTGTTTCTCAACACTTGTACTTTCCGATCCTGAATCTCAACTGGGTGCTTCACAATCGTCAAATCGGACTCAAGTTGTACCTCTTCAACCGATAAAACCGTCGACTCATCGGGGTAGAACTTCCGAAGCTGTGAAACGTGGAACACATTATGAATCCCAGTCAAACTCGGCGGTAGGTCCAACCTATACGCCACCTCTCCAATCCTCTCTAGAATCTCAAATGGTCCAAGATATCGAGGGCTAAGCTTCCCACCTCTACCAATACGAGAAAAGCCTTTCCTAGGAGATGCCTTCAAGAAGACACGATCTCCTACCTCAAACTCGAGGGGCCTTCTCCTCTTATCGGCATAACTCTTCTGTCTATCCTGAGCTGCTTTCATTCTCTGCTGAATCAACTTAACCTTCTCAACCATCTTCTCAATCTTAAACGAGGCCTTAGCTCTCGTAGCTTACCCTCCTTAGTCCATCGCCAATCCTCAATATCCCAATACAGTGGCGACCTCACTTCCTCCCATAGAGTGCCTCGTAAGGGGCCATACCAATCGAAGCCTGGTAGCTGTTGTTGTAAGAGAACTCAACCAAGGTCAAGTGCTTATCCCATTTATCCTTAAAATCCAATGCACATGCCCTTAACATATCCTCGAGATACTTAATCAGCCGCTCTGATTGTCCATCAGTCTGAGGATGTGATGCGGTGCTAAACTTAAGCTTTGTACCCAAGCACCTCTGAAGATCCTGCCAAAAACTAGCTGTAAACTCCAACAACCTGCACTGTAACACCCCAAACGGAGGATGCCACATCCCCCGCACTATGACCCATACCCGGTCATGAAATGGAAGTCCATGCCCGAATCCGAATCAGAGCGAACGGGAGACAAACACACATGCTATGCTAGGTGGAACTCCATGTAGTCTCACTATCTCATTACAATACAATTCAACCAACTTAGGTACCTTATCCATCATCCGAACCTTAAGGAAATGGGCAGACTTAGTCAAACGGTCTATCACTACCCAAATCCCATCGAATCCTCTCCTAGACCCCGGCAGGCCGGAAACAAAGTCCATAGTCATTTGCTCCCACTTCCACTCCGGTATCGGAAGTGGTTGGAGAGTACGTCCCAGTTTTTGATGTTTTGCCTTAACCATCTGGCATGTCAGACATCGCTTTACAAAGAATCCGACATCCCTCTTCATACCACTCCACCAATACAACTCTTTCAAGTCCCGGTACTTCTTCGTACCTCCTAGGTGAATGGAATAACCGAAGCGGTGCGCCTCCTCAAGTATTACCCTCTTGAGCTGGTTAGGCACACACACTCTTGCCTTGAACCTGAACAAATCAGAATCATCAAACCCAAACTTATTCTCTGGATCATCTCTCGAACGAGCAACCGATCTCTAAATCTCGGGATCCATAGACTGAGCCTCCATCAATCTCTGCTTCAAATCAGGCTGAACCGTGATGTTGGCTAACCTAGCCACCGAAACCAAAACAGTTGAACTCTGCTCAGAAAACCCCGCCACCAAACTCGAAGCACTGACCTTCCTGCTCAACGTGTCGGCAACCACATTTGCCTTACCCGGATGGTACTGAATCGTGCAATCATAGTCCTCTAAGAACTCAACCCACCTCCTCTGTCTCAAGTTAAGCTCTTTCTGTGTGAACAAGTACTGAAGACTCTTATGATCCGACAATACCTCAAATGTAGCACCATAGAGGTAGTGGCGCCACTTAGACAACGCAAACACGACTGCTGCAAGCTCTTATGATTCCCATTTTAGGAAAGATTCATCTCATAATCTGCAACCACATTTCCACTTCGTCGGCAACGAGATTAACCACAACGACAACAGGATAAAGGTAGGCGGAGGCAACGGCAACGAAGACAGCAGGATCTTGATAAGCGGCGGCAACAGGAGTCGATTTAGTTATCGTGCCCTATTTCCTGTACTGCTATAAGGTATTCTCAGCGTGTGAATGTTAATTGAATGTATTCATGGCATTAATTGAATGTTAATTATGTGAAATAGATAGTATAATTCACTGATAATTTGTATCGAATTGAATTGAATTGCTGATACTTTGTATCTACTCGAATTGTTGATCCTCTACAAACTAATACTTCAAATTGGTATTCTGAAGATGGCGTTGGCCGGTGACGAAGCTCAAGATAAGCAAATCCTAGGAAGTTGTTGGTTTAATGGCGAAATTACGTAATTTCCAATTCCGCGGAGTGCGTCAGTGGAAGAGATTCACCCGCAAATTGGTGAAGAGTGGTCAGACTTCAACTCTGATGCTTACGTAGTACAATACCTCGTACCCCATAAAAAAGGTTTGTGGGTTAGTTTACGACGCGACGGGCAGATTCCGACTATGATCCAACTGCATGAACTTGCCAAACTCAACAATGTTGAGATGAGGGCGATTCGGCCTCCTGCCTATTTAGGTGGGAAGCAAGCATCGAAGAGAAGGTATGGGATATCTAACAAAAGACAACCAAGGCACAATATCTCAACACATTCAACCAACAAAAGACAACTAAGATGTAATGAAACCACTTAGAAACAACTCCCAATCATGCTCCCAAAACCTTGAAACGTGAGATGTAGTGTGTGGTGATCAATTTATGCCAACGCTTCAATAACTCATTAATGGTGGCTCATAAATGCCCCAACTAACAGCTAATACATCACCATAAATGGGAAGAGGAGATCAAAACAATCATTTTCATGCTAGGAATCATTCAAAAAGCTCAAGAATTGAAAGAGATCAACCAAAATGCTCAAAACCTAAATATATATCTATCTCTGCCATAACTCATAAAACCATGCTTAAATTTAGGGATGAATGAATGAAAATGACTCATATGGAATGTACATAACATATCCAAGCTTACCTTGTGGATTAATGGCGGTTTGGAAAGAGATTTGAGCTTGAATCTCTTGTTGGGGGTTGAGTGACGGGTTTCACTGGAAAGCAGCTGATATTTGGCCAATTTACTCCAAGTGGGAAGGGTTAACTCGGTTTGGGGGGTTAATGGCTGAATAAAGGGTTGAGTTAGGGTTCCATAGGCTCAAACCATGGTTAATTTGGTCAACAAATGAATAAGTTATGATCATTTTAGTGCAGCAAGGTCAGTTTAGGCGTCCGTTGTGTGTTTCGGTTGAATTTCAGAGGTTCAAATAACTTTGGGAAAAATATAAGGCTAAGTTCATCAAACTCGAATTTTCGATACGAGTTCAACGAAGTTAACGAGACTCGAATCCGAGTTTCCTAGCTCAAGTTATCAAATAAGGAACCAATGGTGCGCTAATTTCTCGTTAGCCCCCGTTTTGGATTCCGAACCAAAAGAAATTCCAAAACTCAATCAAACAAGTCCGAAAATATAAAATGAGTATATAACCATGTTCATAACACATATACATCTAACATATTAAATTTCTACCAATTTCCGAATTCATATCACGAAGAAACGGCAAGCAAATAATTCAATCGAACGCAAATAGTTCAAAGAAAATTCATATAAATTCAAATTCAAATATTTTCAAATAATTAAATATTTCTCTAATTAATATAATGTAAAATAAAGAAAGAAATAACGTAATTAAAATAAATTAAACGCGCACGTAATTCTCACATAATTCATACCTGAACAATTTTGAAAAGTCGGGAAGTTACAGAACCACTCTCTTCGAGGCCTGATGGAGATCTTCAACCCGAGTGTAATAGCTTGACTTCCACTTTAAAGGTTTAACTGACAAAACCGTCTCATTCCTTTCCTGTCACTATCTTTAGGTCTTTCACGTCCGTCATGACTTGTATTTCCATTGTTACCACGAAAAGTAACTTCCTCACATTACGTAAATTTAAGTTTATGAGTAGTCGCACTCTCCCCCTTAAAAATTTTCTATCTTAATTCCTTGAATTTATTGCACCGCCTCGCAGATCACAGATTTTCTCTCGTTCCTTCTCCGGTTCCACCTTTCAATTCTCGGTATTTCTTTCCCCTTTTGATTCACAATTTGCAACCCAAATATTTATTCTCTTCATGACTGAAATGAGACTCGGTCAGAGTAATGCTTGAGGGGGAAGCAAAGGAGATTCCTATAAAATAAACACTAGATAATGTATGCCAGTTAAGAATGCCAATGCACGTAGTATGTTTTCAAATAATTAATAATACAGCACATTTGAGCAAGTATGTCAATTGAAGAAGCATATATAAATAGAAAATTTTAAATAATGTAAAGCGGTGAATGATGCACGTGCTTATGGATGCATTAAACCTGTCACCGTAGCAATAAGAAGCTTTATCTCGGCACCTCATTCCTTGTTTGTTGAATTATAAGCTTGTCTCGAACTGTTGAGCATTTCTTGTTTTCCCACGGTCTTCTAATCTTCAGAATTATCTAGCATCAACTTGGACATTTCCGCGGCTTGGAATTACAATTTCTTGAACCTGAAGCCTTCTACGCTCATGGAATTAGCATCTTGCCTTTTCTTTAAAAATCACTCTCCAATTGCTGCCCGAGTCTTCTTCATGGTTGTCGCTTTGATCAAAACTTCCTTGGTTTACTCTTTAGGAGTTCGAATAATTAATTGAACTCCCTTTTCCAATTGTTTATACTTGATCGCATGAAATCCACCCAGAAATTCTTTGCCTTTCTTTATCGTTCTAATTTGTTGCTTCATGTCTTTCAACGTGACCCCACAACACGACAATTCAGCTTGGATCTAGAAAATACCCCAACTAAATAAAACCTTTAGCATGATTGCCTTACAAAATTTATATCCACCGGATTGCTTGACTTCCTTTATTCCTTCCGCGCTCGAAATCTCAAGCCATACCATTTTCCATATTTTCCTTTACTTCTTTTCCACGTAAATTAAGCTTCATTGCTGATTACCACGGACCTCCTTTACTTTAATTCTCTTGAAAGTTCTCACCTTTGTGGTAATATAATATCAAATCCAAAACATCTTCGACCTTTTCTTCACTCTTCCCTTAATTGAGAAATTCTATGGAATCCAGTTGAAAAGAATTTGTAATGTAGATGGGTGAATGTTGATCTTACAAGTTGTAGACGTCATACCCTACTACTCTTCTTTATCGAGCATCCACCAACTTCACTCCCACCGATGAGTTACTCTCACAATTGCTCATTCTATTGGGGATCTCATCACCCGATTCATAACCCAACTGAAGGAGATCGTAGCTCTTGAATTCTAGTCTGGGATTTCCGATACATTTCTTACAACTTCCAACCGAAAGAAAACGGGTGATAGACGAGATTTATAGTAGAGATTGGCCGTGGTTTGATATTATCTTCGTAACCTATAATTCACAACTCATTTTGAAATATATGCATGCGATTAGTACATGCTCATGCCACGTAATTAGCACCAAAAGCATGGAATCGATGCAAAATGCAGAATATAAATCAACAAAGTTTTGCAATAATCACATTTCAAGGTTAAAAGCGATGCAATGCACACGTTGACAAGTAGTTCCTAAGCCGTGCGACCTAAACTTGACACAACACGACACTAGAACTCCGGTTTTGCAACCTGGAGCTCTGATACCACTTATAGATGTAGCACCCGGGACGATAGGCACCACATCCCCCGCACTATGAGTCTAATCCACATATGAAATAGGCAGTCCATACATGAATCGGACTCACAGCGAACGGGTGACAAAGAAAACAACAGTCCTGACTAGGTGGAAGCTAACCTTGGAACAATCAACAATAACCAAAATGCGGAAGCAAGGAAATCATTCATGTAATACCAAAGAAATAAATGAAATCCAACAAGAATATAAATACGGGTTCCACTAATCAATACACCTGTCCTAACCTGTCCGGAATCAATATCAATTCAATAAATGGCACACCGACCAACAATAATAGGTTAATACAATACTTAGAAACAATGTAGTATGCAGTGAGTGTAAGTGAGTAAGACTAGAACAATGACTCGACAATTCTAACTCCGCCTAGTAACCAACACCTGCAAAAGAAACTGGAAAAGTGGGAAAGAGGGGTCAGTCTCTAGAAGACTGAGCGAGCAGGAGCGATAAATATATATAGAAACATGCACATGCAAGTCATAAACCCCGAGCAAACTTTTATTTAAAGTTAGTTCTCAAGAGGACAAGAAAATAACGAAGCAATGCTCGGACTTTACGACTAATCATATTAAATTCATTAAGTTCATAAATCATACTTAAACATTAAGGCTCGGTGTGTGAGCGTGCATTATCTCCAACCAACACCTTGTGTAGTTCAATAACATTCATTCTTTCTTTCTTTTCATGCATAACATTCTTTCGTGCACATTCAATAACATTTACACCTTCTTCCTCCGGGTTGGTGGTGGGTTTGCAAGGCCCGACCACCCATTCATTGACCAAAAGGGGAACATGACTCCCCAGATGGCACTCAGAGTCCATTCCTCGCTAACTCCTAACGAGGTCCGGTTACGCCGTTTATTGGTGGGTCTAGTGTGAGGGTTCACCGTCAGCCCATGCCTCCTCGGGTCACCACTCACACCAAGTCCCTGGGCCTCATTCTGTGCATAACATTCATTCTTTCTTTTCTCGCCAAAACATTTGATTCATAAGAAGCATAACATATTTCATAATCCATTTGAAAAGGGTTTACTCGATAACTCTACTTTAAAAGTAACATATATATATATATAATGTAGCACCCGGGACGATAGGCACCACATCCCCCGCACTATGAGTCTAATCCACATATGAAATAGGCAGTCCACACATGAATCGGACTCACAGCGAACGGGTGACAATCAAAAGTACAGTCCTGACTAGGCGGAAACTAACCCTGGAACCATCAACAAAACCCAAAATGCGGAAGCAAGGAAATCATTTATGTAATATTCATGAAACAAATGAAATCCAATACGAATATAAATACGGGTTCCACTAATCAGTACACCTGTCCTAACCTGTCCCGAATCAATACAAGGAAACAATCATAACAACGGGTTCAACTGGCTCCAGAACCTGTCCTAACCTGTCCCGAATTAATATCAATTCAATAAGGGCACACCGGCCATCAATAATAAATCAATAATTAATCAATACAGTATTTAAAGACAATATAATATGCAGTGAGTGTAAATGAGTGAGACTAGAACAATGACTCGACACTCTAACTCCGCCTAGTAACCAACGCCTGCAAAAGAAACTGGAAAAAGGGGGAAGGAGGGGTCAGTCTCTAGAAGACTGAGTGAGCTGGAGCAATACATATAATATAGAAACATGCACATGCAAGTCATAAATCCCGAGCAAGGTTTTATTTAAAGTTAGTTCCCAAAAAGGGCAAAAGAATGACTAAGCAATGCTCGGACTTTACGACTATTCATATTAAATTCATTACGTTCATAAATCATATTCAATCAATAAGGCTCGGCGAGTGAGCGTGCACAATCTCCAACCAAACTCCGACCGTGTACGACAAATATCATTAATACATTAAATAGGTGATCATGCAATATATCATAATACACTCAGATCACATATCATGTCCTAAATATACTTGTTTGGGCAATCCGTTTCCCGGCCTTCCCGCATAGTGCCTATCAATTATAATCAATCATAATCAATCAATCATTCAATCATTTTCAATCAATAAATAAGTTCCAACCTTCTTCCTCCGGGTTGGTGGTGGGTTTGCAAGGCCCGACCACCCAATCATTGACCAATGGGGTTACATAAATTCCCCAATTGGCACTCAGCTCCCATTCCCCGCTAAAACTCCTAGCGAGGGCCGGTATCACCGCAACAATGTGGGACTAGTGTGAGGGTTTACCGTCAGCCCTTGCCTTCTCGGGTCCCCACTCACACCAAGCCCCTTGGGCCCATTCAGTGCAATCAATCAATCAATCATTCTTTTCTCGCCAAAACATTTGATTCATAAGAATCATACCATATCCATCATTATCCATTTGAAAAGGGTTTACTCGTTCAATATTTACTCGGTCAATCAATATTTACTCGATCAATATTTACTCGATCAATCAGTATTTACTCGATGACTCCACTTTTAAAAGTAACATATATAATCATAAGGTTTTGGCCAAAACTTTTCACATAAGGGTTGTAGGGTTGGATATGTAACTAGAACGAAAACACCCTCACCTGGAACCACGAGACAAGAAACAGGAGCAATACGGGTGCCTATTCAATTTGGAAGTCTCCGCCCTGGAAACAAACTGTACGAGAGAAGGAACAATGTGTACTGGTGAGAATTGACTCAATATGACCAAATAGGACGCTCGGCAATGAAATGATTATGACATGAGTGTATAAAAGATAAAATTATGTTATGAAATGTTCATGTGCACGATTAAGAAATTTAATTCATATAATCTAGTCATTCCATCATTCGTTCACGTTAGTTCAAATCGTAATTCACATTTTCAATCAATTTAATTCAAGAATTTCAATTAAATCTTAGCACAAAGTAAATCACATATAAAATTAGAAATTCGATAATTAAATACATTCAATCACATTTACAATTAGAAAATAAACAAGTAAACACATTCAATTAAATTTAGGAAATTAAATAAAACATGAATTAGATAACAATTAAATTCTAAAATTTAAACAAATTAAATCATAATTAATATATATATATATATATATCATAATTTAACTTAATATTAGTATTTACATATATATATATATATATATATATATATATATATATATATATATATATATATATAGTGCACGTATGCATGTAAATCATGCATGCAAATATAAAATGAAACGCATGCAAATATAAAATGAAACGCATGCAAATATAAAATGAAACTTTGCAATTAAACCATGCATGCACTCTATCATTTAAATCACATTTCATGCATGAAATGTCATGCATATACATATATATAAGTACGTCCCCAATTCATGCATGCAAAAGGAAAGAAAAGATTAAAATCACAGTCTGCACAAACACAAGAAACTCGAACTGGAATTTCAGAAAAACAGGGGTCGCGGCCGCGACCCATTTTCTTCATGAAATGGTAGCAGCCGCTACCCTTAATTTCCAGCAATTTTCTCCGAATTAAAGAATACGAGGGCAGCGTACTGTGCAGTCGCGGGCGCGACCTGCGCGACAGCAACAAAAACGACGCAGCAGCCCAGCGAAACAGAGCATAACCAAATCCAATTTTCTCCCAACAATATCAGGTAAGTATGGACATGAAAAGAACAACAAAACTCAGCAAAAGCGAGCCTCAAACACCTCTCAAAGCAGCAGCAGAACTGGCGCAGTACGTAGCAGCGAAAACAGAGCAACACAACAACCTTCAATATCTCATGTATGATAGCTTATGAAAGCTTCAACTACCAGCTAAAACATTACCATAAATACCAAGAAGAGATCAAGACAATCATTTTCAAGCTTGGAATCATCCAAAAAGCTCAAGTATGGAAGAAGATCAACCAATTTCAAACCTAAATCTATATATATCCATTTCTATCAAAAGCTTACGAATTCATGCTCAAATTTAGGGATGAATGAATGAAAATGACTCATGATGGATGTACATAACATAACCAAGCTTACCTTGTGGATTAATGGAGGTTTGGAAGAGATTTGAGCTTGAATCTCAAGAGGTTGGCTTGGCTACGGGATTTCTGGAAACAGAGGAAAGAGGGCTGATTTTCTCTAAGTATGAGAGACTATTTCGGGTGGGGAGGATAATGATCAGCTAGATGGTTGAGTTAGGGTCTCATGGGTTCAAACCAGGGTTAATTTGGTCAAGTATGGTAAGAGATATGGCTATTTTGGTGAAATGTGACAGTTTTGGCGCCGTGTAGGTTTTTCGGTTAGATTTCGGAGGTTGAAATGAGTTGGGAAAAATATATGGCTAAGTTTACTAAACTCGAAGTTTCGTTGCGAGTTCAGCGAAGTTGACGAAACTCGAATCCGAGTTTCCTAGCTCAAGATATTAAATTTTGAACCAAGGGTGCGCTAAGTGCTCGTTAGCCCCCGACTTGGTTCCACGATTCAAATTTAATTCGTTAACATGTCAAATGAATTCGAAAACATAAACCGAGAATATAAGCATGTTCATAACACACATATTTACGTCATATTACAATTGCACGATATTTCGATATCATTTCATATAAGAACGATGCACATTTCCAACGAATTCATGAATTAACCAAATAAATGAAATCAAATTCAAACATATATATCAAAGTCAACGATGCAATTAGAATAAATTAATTAATAAGATTAAACATGATTAATTAACATAATACTTAATTAACCTTAATCATTAAATTAATCAACAATTAACGAATTATAAATATATATATATATATATATTTATATATATTTAAAATACAAATTATTTTAAAAGAATTATTGAATTAAAATAAATTATAATAAAATAAAATAATAAAAATTTATAATAAAATTAAATATAAAACACGTAAAGACAATTATTTTGCGCAATTTTATAAACACATACGTCATACCTTTACGTCTGAAAAGTCGGGGCGTCACATATAAGGTTTTTGGCCAAAGCTTGTCACATAAGGTTGTAGGGTTTAATATGTAACTAGAACGAAAACACCCTCACCTGGAATACCACGAGACATAAAGCATGAGCAATACGGGTGCCTATTCAATTCGGAAGTCTCCGCCTTGGAAACGAACTGTACAAGAGAAGGAACAATGTGTACCAGTGAGAGGAGACTCAATATGAACCAAATAGGACGCACGGCACGAAATGAGATGACATGAAGTAGAATGACATATTATGGCATGCATATGAAATTAATAATAATTATGATGTGCCGTGAATGTGCTCATATGCTCAATTAATGTCTCACGTTGCAATTAGTCACATAATACACTCAAATAATTTATATAAACAAGTAAACCAATTAAATGAATTCAATTTATTTTAAATCATGAAGCCCATCAATTTATTATCATTTAGAAAATCAAACAACAAGGTTTAAACAATAATCAATTATAAAATCATATATCAATTTACAGGATTCAAGTAACAATTAAACATACAATTAAAGCTACATGTATGATTCATGAACGTTAAGTTCGTATTTCAAATTGAATAAGTATGTGGAATAATTATACCAACTCATATATATTCAAACAATTCACAATTAAATCAATTAAGGCAAGTAATCAACATGAAAAGAGGCCCATAAAATCAATGACTTAAGAATTCGAGTTTTTATATGTCATATCATATTATCATACATTATACAATTCATAATCATCGATTAATTAAGCGTACAAGATCAAATTACAATTTAAAACAATTAACGTATAATATACAATAACTTAAGAAATTCATATAAAATCAACCAAGTGTCCGATTGACGAACGGAAAGCGGTGATAGACTCACCACGACGAAAGGAACACACTGTCCCAAAGGCATCGAAATGCCGCCACCGGAGCCTTCCGGACCGCCACTGACAGCCGCCAAGCCACCACCTCTGGTGGCCGGAAAAATCCCCGGAAGGACAGGAACGTGCGCCTCGGCCTACTCGACAAAAGCCCTCAAAAAATTTCTGAAAAAGCCAAATACACCGGATTTCGTTGACGAAAAACCGAACTTACTCCCTAGAACGGAAATTGCAATTCAACTCAAACCGTAAAACGAAAACAAAATCCGAACATACCGCTGGAAAGCACGTAACGAGGCCTTCGAAATCCCCTAGCCAATTTGCCGGAAAAATCGCCGGAGAGTTGACCGGCTTTGACTCGCCGGTTCAGCCGCCGGTCCACCACCACCGGTCGGTTTTCACACCGGCACCAACACGGAGAGCTTGTCCACGTCGAGACGAGTAATTTTCGCGAAGGGCTCGTCACCGAAATCCCGCCGGAAAAGGCCGAACCGCCGCCTCTAAAGTCCGCCACTGCTGCCTTGCTGGAACTGCTACCTCCAATCGTTTTCTACCCGAATTGATGCCGGAAATGGAATCAGGACGTTGAAAAACCTTGGAAACCGCTAACCCTCGCCTGAAAAAGTCGCCGGAGGGCGGCGTTTGGTGGCGTTACAGTAACACGCGCCACCACCGTCGTCTTTGATCGGCGCGTGAGCCGCCGTCAGGTGACCGTTGGCCGCACCGCCAACGTGGAAGGGGACGTCGGGATGTCTTCTCTCATGCCTTGGGGCGCATGCAACAAGAGTGTCGCCGAAAACGGCGTGGAACGCCGGCGAAGTCACGGTGGTCCACCACCACCTCCAACCCGTCTGAAAATCAACGATATCTTCGCCTCCGTTTGTCGTCAAGCCAAGATCTTGGTACGGTTGTGACCGCGTCGTCGAGCTCATCAAAAAACACTATTGGTTCGTCAAAATCCGTCGAGAAACGAGAAAGTTAGAATTTGTATGGGTGTGTGGTGCGTGATTTCGCCGTGAGGGAGAGAGAGAGAGAGAGAAAGAAGCTGCAATCTCAGCTCTTTGCACGAATAACAAGGATCCGGGTGTTATATCCCGGGTCCTCAACGCACGGAACGATCGAAAGAAGGGCTAACAACGTCAGAATTGGGCAAACTCAGAGTCTACGGACTCGTCTCGATGCCCCGAACGCGTTGAAGGGATCAAAGAGGTCAAAATCTCGACCGGGTGAGAAATGACCGAAAAACACTTGAAAGAGAAAATTACAAATAAGCCCCTAAACTCGGAAGGAGCTGCAAAGAAGGCCACATAAATCACATAATTACATAATCAAGCACATAAGAAAGTCGACACGTGGCGAAATCCGAACACTGGAGAAGCGGGGCATTACAACCTCTCCCCCTTAAGATCGGTCCCCAGATCCAAACACTGAGTGAAAACCTCGAGTTATAGTACTTCTATCCATCCCGGAGTCACGTAGAGTCCTCATCGTGAAGTTTGCTCGCATTGTGTGCATCAGTTCTCTTCGTGGTGTCTCGTTGTGGCTGAGGTTCATCTGAACACTTGACCGTTGATTGCCTTAACTCTTTTGACCACTGCCAGGATACAATAGCTGTCGCTTTTCCCAGAGCTCGATTACATTGCATACTCGTCACTTGAAAGTCGTTGCCAGGTCCAGCTTGAAGCAACCAAGACAAACAAGAGAGAATCCCATCTCTCAACACGCAAGCGAGAGAACCCCGTCCCTCGGCACATAGGAAGAAGAGAACCCCGTCTCTCGAGCACACAGAAAGGAGAGAACCCCGTCTCTCGAGCACATAATTGAGGGAACCCCGTCTCTCAACCTAAGTCTGACAGATCCCAAAATCTCCCAAACATTCTAGTTCGAGAAAATCCAGCATTTCCCAAACCCCTAAATCCGAGGGAATCCAGCATCTCTCGAATACCTAAGTACAAGAGAATCCAACATCTCTCATGCACAAAAGTTAGAAAGAATCCAGCATCTTTCTATCACAGAATTAGAGAGAATTTAAATCTCCCTTCCACTTAAACAGAAGGAATGCTACATCCCTCTAGCACGTAAATACACTTACTAAAACATTCATACATATATATCAGAATAACTCAATTAAGAAATTACATCAATCATCACATATTACAGTTTAGCAAGTATATCAAATAATAGCAAGAGTTAATTAATTAAACAGTGCATGTATGCTTATGCTATGAATGATTAGTGTACCGTTCACCGTAGTAATGGAAATGATGTTGTGACTTAGTTCCATGGTTTGGATAGTCTGATCTCTAGTTGGCTTGATTTCCAACTTGTCTTTCATATCTTTAGTATATACTCGAATGAGAAAGTCAGACTCTTGGTTGATCCTATTCTCGATTCCCTTCGGATCCTTACTCACCGTTATCTTCTTCAGTTAACCGAGTACTAGTCTATCCTGTATACTTTCAGAATATTCATCATTGTACCAGATTCACTCTATAATCTCTAACCATACAAGAGTATACCACCTACATAGCACCAGGGTTGTTTAATGACATTTCAAAAGTTTAGTGGAAAGTATACTTTTTCTTTTCTTAATAGTTGAGAAAATAATATCAACCCAATCTTCAGTTCCTAATCCAACTCCATTCATTGACTTCAACCGGTTTTAATTCTTACTGAGGACTAGATTAACTAGGAGTCGTTGACAACGTCTTCAAGGAGGTTAGCTTAATCGGAATTCCTCTTACCAAAGCTAACATAGGAATCCATCAGAAGTTCCCTGATAATACCATCATCTCCGATGTCTGAACCACGTACTTATAAATTTCCAAACGAACCTGTAACACCCGAGCGCAAGGTGCCACATCCCCGCACCGAGACCCGACCCGCATATGAAATGGATAATCCACACACGAGCTAAGTCACGGCGAACGGGGACACACACACACTCTCTAGGCTAGGCGGGACTAACCCTTAAACCATAAATCAGAGCAACATCAATAAAGCGGAAGCAATAACAATCATATAGATAAGTACCATGAGCTTTCAAGCTCCAAAAATGGAATTCATATACAATATCCAACCAAGTATTCAAGTTCTAACAACATAACGCTCCATAGTCATAATCATATACAAAAGGGAAATCATGAGTGTGAGTGTAACCAAAATAAAAGTGCTAAACACTAATGCAAGACCTAGACGACTTGTATTCCCGCCTAGCACTCCTTAACCTGCACCAAACCACTAAAAACAAAACGGGTTCAGTCCAAAAGGGACTGGTGGGTATAAAAATTGGCATAGTATAAAAATATGGCAGAATTTAAACATATACATGCAAGCTATAAACCCATAAGAAGTTTTTTGAAGATTTCCCAAGTGGGTGAGATAAGGAAAGACATCGACGGGTTTACAACGATCATATTCATTCATAATTAATTATAGGGTTTCAAGCTCGGCGAGTGAGCGTGCATAATCTCCAACCTTCTCCTCGTGTATTCATAACATAACTTATTGGTTTTCATACATATCTTTCGTGCACATACATAAATGATCATAATCATACATATACACCTTCTTCCTCCGGGCGGTGGACAGGTTTGCAAGACCTGGCCACCTCATACATAATGGCGAGTGAGGTACATGAATCCTTACAAGCCTGACTAGCGTTTTCTCGTCAAAACTCCTGACGAGATCCATTTCGACGTAAAATGGTTGGAACTAGTGCACGGGCTCACCGTCGGCCCTTGCCTCCCCGGCTTACCATGATACACTAGGCTCCGGGCCCGTGATCATAACATACATGCAACCTCGCCAAAACATAAGGTAGGTTTTCATAAAAGAAAGGTTATACGTTCACAATCATATTATACAAAAAAGACTCAATATATATATATAATCATATTACTTTGGCTTAAAACCTTTCACATAGGGGGATATATTGGGTCGTTTTATCTAAATAGAAGAGAAACCCACCTAAAACCGACAAAAGAAGACACGAAAGCCTTACTGACCGGCCTCGTCTCCAACGGGATCAAAATCTATGCAAGAAAGGTGAAGTGAGACTCAAAATGACCAAATAAGACGCTCGGCAATGTAATGATCATGCTATGAATATGTAAAAGAGAATATTATATTATGAAAATGTTCATGTGCACTATTAAGGAATTTAAATCATATAATCAAGTCATTCCATTATTCGTTCACTTTCATTCAAATTCATAATTCCACATTTTCAATCGAATTAATTCAAGAAATTCAAATACAATCATAGCACAAATTAAACCGCATCAAAATTTAGAAATAAACAATTACATACATTCAATTAAATCAAATATTATTTAATAAATAATCAATATATATATACACATGCACACGTACACAACATGCATGAAATTCAGAAGGTGACGCGCCCGTGTCACCATTACACAGCAACTCGTGACACCCCCTTGTCTCGGTACAGTGGAACCAGGCAATCGTGCACCCCCGTGTCACGCTGAAGAAGAAAACGGTGACACGCCCGTGTCACGCGCGCAGCAGAGAAAAGAAACGCAGCAGAAAACAGAGCACAACCAAGGCACAACATCTCAACACATTCAACCAACAAAAGATAACTAAGATGTAATGAAACCACTTAGAAACAACTCCCAATCATGCTCCCAAAACCTTGAAACGTGAGATGTAGTGTGTGGTGATCAATTCATGCCAACGCTTCAATAACTCATTAATGGTGGCTCATAAATGCCCCAACTAATAGCTAATACATCACCATAAATGGGAAGAGGAGATCAAAACAATCATTTTCATGCTTGGAATCATTCAAAAAGCTTAAGAATTGAAAGAGATCAACCAAAATGCTCAAAACCTAAATATATATCTATCTCTGCCAAAACTCATAAAACCATGCTTAAATTTACGGATGAATGAATGAAAATGACTCATATGGAATGTACATAACATATCCAAGCTTACCTTGTGGATTAATGGAGGTTTGGAAAGAGATTTGAGCTTGAATCTCTTGTTGGGGGTTGAGTGACGGGATTCACTGGAAAGCAGCTGATGTTTGGCCAATTTACTCCAAGTGGGAAGGGTTAACTCGGTTTGGGGGGTTAATGGCTGAATAAAGGGTTGAGTTAGGGTTCCATAGGCTCAAACCATGGTTAATTTGGTCAACAAATGAATAAGTTATGATCATTTTAGTGCAGCAAGGTCAATTTAGGCGTCCGTTGTGTGTTTCGGTTGAATTTGAGAGGTTCAAATAACTTTGGGAAAAATATAAGGCTAAGTTCATCAAACTCAAATTTTCGATACGAGTTCAACGAAGTTGACGAAACTCGAATCCGAGTTTCCTAGCTCAAGTTATCAAATAAGGAACCAATGGTGCGCTAATTTCTCGTTAGCCCCCGTTTTGGATTCCGAACCAAAAGAAATTCCAAAACTCAATCAAACAAGTCCGAAAATATAAAACGAGCATATAAACATGTTCATAACAGATATACATCTAACATATTAAATTTCTACCAATTTCCGAATTCATATCACGAAGAAACGGCAAGCAAATAATTCAATCGAGCGCAAATAGTTCAAAGAAAATTCATATAAATTCAAATTCAAATATTTTCAAATAATTAAATATTTCTCTAATTAATATAATGTAAAATAAAGAATGAAATAACGTAATTAAAATAAATTAAACGCGCAAGTAATTCTCACATAATTCATACCTGAACAATTTTGAAAAGTCGGGAAGTTACAGAACCACTCTCTTCGAGGCCTGATGGAGATCTTCAACCCGAGTGTAATAGCTTGACTTCCACTTTAAAGGTTTAACTGACAAAACCGTCTCATTCCTTTCCTGTCACTATCTTTAGGTCTTTCACGTCCGTCATGACTTGTATTTCCATTGTTACCACGAAAAGTAACTTCCTCACACTATGGTAAATTTAAGTTTATGAGTAGTCGCACTCTCCCCCTTAAAAATTTTCTATCTTAATTCCTTGAATTTATTGCACCGCCTCGCAGATCACAGATCTTCTCTCGTTCCTTCTCCGGTTCCACCTTTCAATTCTCGGTATTTCTTTCCCCTTTTGATTCACAATTTGCAACCCAAATATTTCTTCTCTTCATGACTGAAATGAGACTCAGTCAGAGTAATGCTTGAGGGGGAAGCAAAGGAGATTCCTATAAAATAAACACTAGATAATGCATGCCAGTTAAGAATGCCAATGCACATAGTATGTTTTCAAATAATTAATAATACAGCACATTTGAGCAAGTATGTCAATTGAAGAAGCATATATAAATAGAAAATTTTAAATAATGTAAAGCGGTGAATGATGCACGTGCTTATGGATGCATTAAACCTGTCACCGTAGCAATAAGAAGCTTTATCTCGGCACCTCATTCCTTGTTTGTTGAATTATAAGCTTGTCTCGAACTGTTGAGCATTTCTTGTTTTCCCCCGGTCTTCTAATCTTCAGAATTATCTAGCATCAACTTGGACATTTCCGCGGCTTGGAATTACAATTTCTTGAACCTGAAGCCTTCTACGCTCATGGAATTAGCATCTTGCCTTTTCTTTAATAATCACTCTCCAATTGCTGCCCGAGTCTTCTTCATGGTTGTCACTTTGATCAAAACTTCCTTGGTTTACTCTTTAGGAGTTCGAATAATTAATTGAACTCCCTTTTCCAATTGTTTATACTTGATCGCTTGAAATCCACCTAGAAATTCTTTGCCTTTCTTTATCGTTCTCATTTGTTGCTTCATGTCTTTCAACGTGACCCAACAACACGACAATTCTGCTTGGATCTAGAAAATACCCCAACTAAATAAAACCTTTAGCATGATTGCCTTACAAAATTTATATCCACCGGATTGCTTGACTTCCTTTATTCCTTCCGCGCTCGAAATCTCAAGCCATACCATTTTCCATATTTTCCTTTACTTCTTTTCCACGTAAATTAAGCTTCATTGCTGATTACCACGGACCTCCTTTACTTTAATTCTCTTGAAAGTTCTCACCTTTGTGGTAATATAATATCAAATCCAAAACATCTTCGACCTTTTCTTCACTCTTCCCTTAATTGAGAAATTCTATGGAATCCAGTTGAAAAGAATTTGTAATGTAGATGGGTGAATGTTGATCTTACAAGTTGTAGACGTCATACCCTACTACTCTTCTTTATCGAGCATCCACCAACTTCACTCCCACCGATGAGTTACTCTCACAATTGCTCATTCTATTGGGGATCTCATCACCCGATTCATAACCCAACTGAAGGAGATCGTAGCTCTTGAATTCTAGTCTGGGATTTCCGATACATTTCTTACAACTTCCAACCGAAAGAAAACGGGTGATAGACGAGATTTATAGTAGAGATTGGCCGTGGTTTGATATTATCTTCGTAACCTATAATTCACAACTCATTTTGAAATATATGCATGCGATTAGTACATGCTCATGCCACGTAATTAGCACCAAAAGCATGGAATCGATGCAAAATGCAGAATATAAATCAACAAAGTTTTGCAATAATCACATTTCAAGGTTAAAAGCGATGCAATGCACACGTTGACAAGTAGTTCCTAAGCCGTGCGACCTAAACTTGACACGACACGACACTAGAACTCCGGTTTTGCAACCTGGAGCTCTGATACCGCTTATAGATGTAGCACCCGGGACGATAGGCACCACATCCCCCGCACTATGAGTCTAATCCACATATGAAATAGGCAGTCCATACATGAATCGGACTCACAGCGAACGGGTGACAAAGAAAACAACAGTCCTGACTAGGTGGAAGCTAACCTTGGAACAATCAACAATAACCAAAATGCGGAAGCAAGGAAATCATTCATGTAATACCAAAGAAATAAATGAAATCCAACAAGAATATAAATACGGGTTCCACTAATCAATACACCTGTCCTGACCTGTTCGGAATCAATATCAATTCAATAAATGGCACACCGGCCAACAATAATAGGTTAATACAATACTTAGAAACAATGTAGTATGCAGTGAGTGTAAGTGAGTAAGACTAGAACAATGACTCGACAATTCTAACTCCGCCTAGTAAGCAACACCTGCAAAAGAAACTGGAAAAGTGGGAAAGAGGGGTCAGTCTCTAGAAGACTGAGCGAGCAGGAGCGATAAATATATATAGAAACATGCACATGCAAGTCATAAACCCCGAGCAAACTTTTATTTAAAGTTAGTTCTCAAGAGGACAAGAAAATAACGAAGCAATGCTCGGACTTTACGACTAATCATATTAAATTCATTAAGTTCATAAATCATACTTAAACATTAAGGCTCGGTGAGTGAGCGTGCATTATCTCCAACCAACACCTTGTGTAGTTCAATAACATTCATTCATTCTTTCTTTTCATGCATAACATTCTTTCGTGCACATTCAATAACATTTACACCTTCTTCCTCCAGGTTGGTGGTGGGTTTGCAAGGCCCGACCACCCATTCATTGACCAAAAGGGGAACATGACTCCCCAGATGGCACTCAGAGTCCATTCCTCGCTAACTCCTAACGAGGTCCGGTTACGCCGTTTATTGGTGGGTCTAGTGTGAGGGTTTACCGTCAGCCCATGCCTCCTCGGGTCACCACTCACACCAAGTCCCTGGGCCTCATTCTGTGCATAACATTCATTCTTTCTTTTCTCGCCAAAACATTTGATTCATAAGAAGCATAACATATTTCATAATCCATTTGAAAAGGGTTTACTCGATAACTCTACTTTAAAAAAGTAACATATATATATATAAGGTTTTTGGCCAAAGCTTGTCACATAAGGTTGTAGGGTTTAATATGTAACTAGAACGAAAACACCCTCACCTGGAATACCACGAGACATAAAGCATGAGCAATACGGGTGCCTATTCAATTCGGAAGTCTCCGCCCTGGAAACGAACTGTACAAGAGGAGGAACAATGTGTACCAGTGAGAGGAGACTCAATATGAACCAAATAGGACGCACGGCACGAAATGAGATAACATGAAGTAGAATGACATATTATGGCATGCATATGAAATTAATAATAATTATGATGTGCCGTGAATGTGCTCATATGCTCAATTAATGTCTCACGTTGCAATTAGTCACATAATACACTCAAATAATTTATATAAACAAGTAAACCAATTAAATGAATTCAATTTATTTTAAATCATGAAGCCCATCAATTTATTATCATTTAGAAAATCAAACAACAAGGTTTAAACAATAATGAATTATCAAATCATATATCAATTTATGGGATTCAAATAACAATTAAACATACAATTAAAGCTACATGTATGATTCATGAATTTTAAGTTCATATTTTAAATTAAATAAGTATGTGGAATAATTATGCCAACTCATATATATTCAAACAATTCACAATTAAATCAATTAAGGCAAGTAATCGACATGAAAAGAGGCCCATAAAATCAATGAGTTAAGAATTGGAGTTTTTATATATCATATCATATTATCATACATTATACAATTCATAATCATCGATTAATTAAGCGTACAAGATCAAATTACAATTTAAAACAATTAACGTATAATATACAATAACTTCAGAAATTCATATAAAATCAACCAAGTGTCCGATTGACGAACGGAAAGCGGTGATAGACTCACCACGACGAAAGGAACACACTGTCCGAAAGGCATCGGAATGCCGCCACCGGAGCCTGCCGGACCGCCACTGACAGCCGCCAAGCCACCACCTCTGGTGGCCGGAAAAATCCCCGTAAGGACAGGAACGTGCGCCTCGGCCTACTCGACAAAAGCCCTCAAACAATTTCAGAAAAAGCCAAATACACCGAATTTCGTTGACGAAAAACCGAACTTACTCCCTAGAACGGAAATTGCAATTAAACTCAAACCGTAGAACGAAAACAAAATTCGAACATACCGCTGGAAAGCACGTAACGAGGCCTTCGAAATCCCCTTGCCAATTTGCCGGAAAAATCGTCGGAGAGTTGACCGGCTTTGACCCGCCGGTTCAGCCGCCGGTCCACCACCACCGGCCGGTTTTCGCACCGGTACCAACACGGAGAGCTTGTCCACGTCGAGACGAGTAATTTTCGTGAAGGGCTCATCACCGAAATCCTGCCGGAAAAGGCCGAACCGCCGCCTCTAAAGTCCGCCGCTGCTGCCTTGCCGGAACTGCTATCTCCGGCCGTTTTCTGCCCGAATTGATGTCGGAAATGGAATCAGGACGTTGAAAAACCTTGGAAACTGCTAACCCTCGCCTGAAAAAGTCATCGGAGGGCGGCGTTTGGTGGCGCTACAGTAACACGCGCCACCGCCGTCGTCTTTGATCGGCGCGTGAGCTGCCGTCAGGTGACCGTTGGCCGCGCCGCCAACGTGGAAGGGGATGCCGGGATGTCTTCTCTCATGCCTTGGTGCATGTGCAACAAGAGTGTCGCCGAAAATGGCGTGGAACACCGGCGAAGTCACGGTGGTCTGCCACCACCTCCAACCCGTCTGAAAATCGACGATATCTTCGCCTCTGTTTGTCGTCAAGCCAAGATCTTGGTACGGTTGTGACCGCGTCGTCGAGCTCATCGAAAAACACTATTGGTTCGTCAAAATCCGTCGAGAAACGAGGAAGTTAGAATTTGTGTGTGTGTGTATGGGTGTGTGGTGCGTGATTTCACCGTGAGAGAGAGAGAGAGAGAACGAAGCTGCAATCTCAGCTCTTGGCACAAATAACAAGGATCCGGGTGTTATATCCCGGGTCCTCAATGCACGGAACGATCGAAAGAAGGGCTAACAACGTCAGAATTGGGCAAACTCAGAGTCTACGGACTCGTCTCGATGCCCCGAACTCGTTGAAGGGATCAAAGAGGTCAAAATCTCGATCGGGTGAGAAATGACCGAAAAACCCTTGAAAGAGAAAATTACAAATAAGCTCCTAAACTCGGAAGGAGCTGCAGAGAAGGCCACATAAATCACATAAATACATAATCAAGCACACAAGAAAGTCGACACGTGGCGAAATCCGAACACTGGAGAAGCGGAGCGTTACAATAAATCTTAACGTTTAACTCTATTGTAATGTTTTATTCATGATTCAATAAATCTTGATTCACTTTATTGTAATGTTGTGTTCATGATTCAATAAATCTTGATTCACTCTATTGTAATATTGTGGTCATGATTCAATAAATCTTAACGTTTCACTGGACAAAGCATTGTTAACGTTTCATTGGACAAAGCATTCTTTTAATTACGCATTTCTAATGTTTCACTAGACAAAGTCTTCTTTGAATCACGCATTCTTAACGTTTCACTGGATAAAGCATTCTTTTAATTACGCATTTCTAATGTTTCACTGGACAAAGCATTCTTTTAATTACGCATTGCTAATGTTTCACTGGACAAAGTCTTCTTTTAATCACGCATTCTTAACGTTTCACTGGACAAAGCATTCTTTTAATTACGCATTTCTAATGTTTTACTGGACAAAGTCTTCTTTGAATCACACATTCTTAACGTTTCACTGGACAAAGCATTCTTTTAATTACGCATTTCTAATGTTTCACTGGACAAAGCATTCTTTTAATTACGCATTTCTAATATTTCACTGGACAAAGTCTTCTTTGAATCACGCATTCTTAACGTTTCACTGGACAAAGCATTCTTTTAATTACCCATTTCTAATGTTTCACTGGACAAAGTCTTCTTTGAATCACGCATTCTTAACGTTTCACTGGACAAAGCATTCTTTTAATTACCCATTTCTAATGTTTCACTGGACAAAGTCTTCTTTGAATCACGCATTCTTAACGTTTCACTGGAGAAAGCATTCTTTTAATTACACATTTCTAATGTTTCACTGGACAAAGTCTTCTTTGAATCACGTATTCTTAACGTTTCACCGGACAAAGCATTCTTTTAATTACGCATTTCTAATGTTTCACTGGACAAAGCATTCTTTTAATTACGCATTTCTAATGTTTCACTGGACAAAGTCTTCTTTGAATCACGCATTCTTAACGTTTCACTGGACAAAGCATTCTCTTAATTACGCATTTCTAATGTTTCACTGGACAAAGTCTTCTTTGAATCACGCATTCTTAACGTTTCACTGGACAAAGCATTCTTTTAATTACGCATTTCTAATGTTTCACTGGACAAAGCATTCTTTTAATTATGCATTTCTAATGTTTCACTGGACAAAGTCTTCTTTGAATCACGCATTCTGAATGTTTCACTGGACAAAACATTATTTTAATTAAGCATTTCTAATGTTTCACTATGATCACATGGTTCATCAGTTTCTCTGTTTTCATATATAACTGTCATATAGTTCATCAGTTTATCAAACAAACTCTTATTCTTCCAACTAAAACAAACTTCCTTGCAGGATATATACTTGAATCAAACAACAATAAACAACCAACACTAAACATTTCATTGCAGAACCAAAAATATACACTACAATCAACTAACAGTAGCATTTAAACTACTATAAACAATCCACAAACAACAAATTTTGGAGAAGCACAGTCTATATCATGGGGGAGGAAACTGATTAACCTCATCCGGATCTTCCTGAGGGATGTTAGAATTAACACTCTCCTCAAAGTGTTCATAGCCTGGGTAATCCGCGCTCTCAAAGGACTCGGGGTCCGAGTCCCTATTGTCAACGTAGTATGCGTGGAGGTGCTCCTCTTCGCCCTCCAAAAGGTGTGCCCGCCGCACTTTGAAGATATACCTAAGGTCGTCGTAATAACGGCATCCAAATGCCCTGGCGTTGGAATCCCGATGAATAACCTATGTAAAATTAAACATTGAATAATGAACAATTCCAAAAAAAAGGGGGAACACGGATGAATTCGACTTAGCTCAATGGTATTCACTTCATAATATACTAGGGTCTCAATTTCGGCGTGAATACGATTAGCACCCATTTTAACTCCAGGACACGTCAATAATCTACGGGATTCGTAAAATTTTATCCGCAGTTCTTTCACCGCTGCTACACCATCTCGGGCCCAGAATCTTATTTTGAATCGCTGAGTCAAATCACGCGACACCATAAATAGCACTGTGTCGAAGACTTCTAACCGATCAATTTCATTCTCTCCGGCATATAACCGAAGACGTTCAACAATGTACTCTTGCACCCATGCCAGAATAGGTCTTGGAGGGGGATTCATGACTTTGTTTGTCAAAGATTGAAGACGTTCAACCAACTGTAACGCCCGAGCGCGAGACGTCACATCCCCCGCACTATAACCCGACCCGTATATGAAATGGATTTCCATACACGTGTCAAATCATAGCGAACGGGGACATACACACTCACTAAGCCAGGCGGGATTAACCTATACTTACCCCAACAACAACAACAATCAAAGTAACAGAACAGCGGAAGCAATAATTCATATTCCATATATTGAGCTATAGGCTCTAGGTACCAACATTTATGTTCAAGGAAGATCAATACAAATACCATATACATGTACGCTCGAAATTCATATACAATACTCCAAAAGATCACAAGGTATAAGCATATGCGTGTAATACAAAAGAAATGCTAGACACTATGCAAGACTCTCCCAGACTTGTATCCCGCCTAGCATCCCTTCCTGCAAAAGAACTGAAACAACTCCGGGTTCAGTCTTAGACAGACTGGTGGGTATAAAATAGGCATAATATCATAATATGGCGGAATTTAAACACATACATGCAAGTTATAATCCTTATTCGAGGTTTTAGAATAATTTTCCCCAAGTGGGAAGTAAAATGCAACAAACAGGATTATAACAATTCACTTCATTAGGTCATTTGTGGCCCGGCGAGTGGGCGTGCATTATCTCCAACCTTCATCTCGTGTAATTCATTAATCATTCATTTATTCATTCGTTCAGACATTACATTCTTTCGTGTACGTTCATTCGGTCATTCATTCGATCATTCATATACTCCTTCTTCCTCCGGTTAGGGGACGGGTTTGCAAGGCCCGAACCCTCATTCATTAGTGCTAGAGGGGTACATGAATCCCCAAAAGCTCGGCTCCCCTTCTTTCACTAATCTCCTAGTGAAGTCTAGGTTACCGTAATTGATGGGACTAGTATATGTGGATCCCCGTCAGCCCAAGCTTCCCCGGTTCACCAAATACACTAAGTCCCGGGCCCCCATTCATTGTGAACATTCAATTCTCGCCAAAATTTTTGGTAGGATTTATAAAATAAAGGCTTAACGTTGAAAACATTAATTCGTTGTAAAATTCGATATAGATATATACATCTTTGGCCAAAATCTTGCACATTGGGTATATTGGGGTCATATCTTTTAACTAATAGAAGAAAAACCCACCTGGTAGACAAAAGAACCCGATAAGGACCTCACTACCCGGTCTCACCTCCCACAGGATCAATATCTGTGTGACAAAAGTAATGTGAGACTCAATTATGACAGCATTTGACGCTCGGCAATGCAATGGAATGTGATGAAGTGCATAACATGTAAGAATTTGATCATGAAGGCCATAGAATGCAATTAAGCATACAATTCATCAAATTCCATTCAATATACGATAAAATCGTATTCATTCACGTTCCTAGCGTTCATAGCTTTCATTCTTACATTCATGTAAATTTCCCAAGGTTATTAATCAATCATAGTTCATAGCTCCACCAATTCACGCTGCATATATTTCACAAATACGAACAATAAACACAATACAAGCAATGAAAGAGTTTTCCCAAAGCTGCCAATTCAAATGACACGGCCGTGTTACATTTTCAAAGGATTTGGACACGGCCGTGTCCGATTTTCTGAAAATATTTTTCGCAAGTCGAACTACCAACACGGCCGTGTCCATTTTCAGTTCAAAGCTGACACGACCGTGTCAGCTCGTCGTTTTGAAAGAGAAAACAGAGCAGAAGCTCTGTTTCTGCGAGGGAAAAGCTTTGCAAAACAGGGCAGCAACAAGGAAGCTCATATGTACCACTTAGACATGAATTCAATCCCTATACTTCATATATAACATGCAATCCAAGCTAAAATACAAGAATTCATGCCCAAAGTTGGCAAAATCATCATCATCATGATTTTCAAGCATGGAGCTTCAAGCTCCATTAATGGCAACTCATGCAATCATCACCCAATCTTATATTTAAGCATGTAGAAATGATAGAAAACTTACAAGCATCATCTTTCATGCATTAATCCTCAATTTAAATCATGGAAATCCAATGATCAAACTCAAACCCTAATCAAGCTATTCATGCCCTTATTCAAACAACATGAATCCTTCACTCGTGCCAAGCTATTCCTAGATGAAAAGATAGAGGAGAAGATGGAGGTTGCAAATCACTAATTACCTTGGAGAAAAATGGAGGATTGATTAAGCTTGAGCTTAAAGTTTGGTTGGAAGAAAATGGAAATTCTTAGAGCTTCTCTTCTCTTCTTGGGATGGCTGATGATCGATGGAAAAATGGAAGCAAGAGGAAGCAATTGCTGATATTTGGTGGTATTAGGGTAGGATTCGGGTCGATCCAGGTCCGGTTTGATTAATAAACGGTTAGAATCAAATTATAAGAAACGAGGTTATGGAAAGGTTCGTCGTTGAAGGCTCAAACGGTATTGAAAAGGTATAAGATCAAGTTTAAAGAATAGGAATCGTCGAAACAAGTTCAACGCCGAAAACGGATCTCGATTTCGAGGTCCGGAGCTCAAGATATCGCGAAAACCGTTCAGGGTTGTCTATTATTCAAATAGGTCCCTAAACTTTCAAAAAGTGGCAATTAAGCCCAACTCAATTACCAATTGAGTCCAAAACATTCAAATAAGTTACAATTAAACCCTCGGATCACACGAAACACGTAATTTCATTCAATTACCACCAAATTCACGAAATTCACATTTCCACAATTTCATTCATATATTCATATCTCACATTGGAATTCGTATGAAATTTAAAAAAATAATTCAAATTATAAACGAGTTTAAACAATTAACTAAAATATAAAATCACAAACTTAAATTAAACACGCACATACCAATTACCTGCACCTGTGAAATCGCGGGCGTTACAACCTCTCCCCCTTAAAGAGAATCCATCCTCGGATTCATTGCTCGTTCAGAAACAATTCGGGGTAGAACTTCTTCATCTTCTCTTCCGTTTCCCACGTGGCTTCCTCCGTCTTATCACTTTGCCACAATACTTTCACCAAGGGAAAACGTCTGTTTCAAAGTTCTTGAAATTTCCGATCCAGAATCTTAACTGGTTTCTGAACAAAAGTAAGATTCGGTTCAAGCTCAACTTCTTCAACCGGTACTACCACTGAATCGTCGGGATAGTACTTCCGAAGTTGTGAAACATGGAAGACATTATGGAAACCCGTTAAACTTAGAGGTAAATCCAACCTGTAGGCTATATCCCCGATTCTCTCCAGAATCTCATAGGGTCCCAAATACCGTGGATTCAGTTTTCCTCCCTTTCCAATTCTGGTGAATCCTTTACGAGGTGAAGCTTTCAGGAACACTCTATCCCCAACTTCGAATTCAAGATCTTTCCTTCATTTATCTGCATAGCTTTTCTGTCGATCTTGGGCTGCTTTCATCCGTTGCCGAATAATTTGAACCTTTTCGATAGCATCCTGAATAGCTTTGGAAGGTTTCTCTTTCTTTTCCCCTCTTTTCACACCTTCCTGTTTGCTCCACTTCCATTCTTCCAAATCGAAAAACAACGGGGATCGGCACTTTCTTCCATAAAGAAACTCATACGGTGCCATTTCTATAGATGCTTGATAACTGTTATTGTAAGCAAACTCAATCAGTGGCAATTGTTCATTCCATGAACTTGAGAAATCCAACGCACACACCCTTAACATATCCTCAAGATATCGGATTAGCCTCTCAGACTGCCCATCAGTCTGTGGATGAAAAGTTGTATTGAATTGAAGCTTGGTCCCCAAACATTTCTGTAATTCTTGCCAAAACTTGGAAGTGAATCTCGGATCCCGAACTGAGACAATACTAACTGGCACTCCATGTAAACGAACAATCTCATCACAATACTTCTTGGCCAACTTGTTTATCTTATCCGACATCCGAATAGCAAGAAAATGTGCTGACTTGGTCAGTCTGTCCACCATTACCCTAATTCCATCGAATCCACCCTTCACTCTGGGTAAACCCGATACAAAATCCATTGCTATCTGTTCCCATTTCCATTCTGGAATAGGTAGTGGTTGTAACAATCCCGACGGCTTCTGATGTTCAGCTTTCACTAACTGACAAGTCAGACACTGCTTCACATAATTCACCACATCTCTTTTCAACCCGTTCCACCAATAATACTGTTTTAAATCTCTATACATCTTGTTTCCACCAGGATGCACTGAATAAGCGGTTTTATGAGCTTCATCCAGAATAACCCTTCTCAATTCCGTTGGAACTACCACTCTATTCTTGAACCGGAAAATTCCCGTGTCATCAAATCCAAATGGACACTCAGGATCTGATCGAGCCTTTTCTATTAATTTCTGAATCTCAGTATCTGTCCTTTGTGCCTCAAATATCTGTTGCCTTAATCCTGACCGTATCGAGATATTACCAATACGAGCCTTTATCATAACCAACTCCATTGGTTGTCCAATGTTTACCTTTAAATTAGATACACTAGCCTTCCTGCTCAATGCATCCGCGACCACGTTAGCCTTACCCGGGTGATACTTAATCACACAATCATAATCCTCGAGAGTTTCCATCCACCGACGCTATCTTCTATTCAAATCCTTCTGTGAAAACAAATACTGAAGGCTCCTGTGATCCGTAAAAATCTCAAAAGAAGTTCCATACAGTTCAAGGTCGTGAGTGGGATAATTTTTCTCATGCTCTTTCAATTTCCTAGAGGCATAAGCAATTACTCTCCCATTCTGCATTAAAACACAACCTAAGACTTCATGGGAAGCATCGGTATACACCACAAACCCTTCAATACCTTCCGGAAGGCCTAATATCGGTGCAGAAGTTAACTTATCTTTCAAGAGCTGAAAACTAGCTTCACACTTCTCATCCCATTTAAACTGAACCTCTTTCTTGGTTAATCGGGTCAATGGAGCTGCGATCTTAGAGAAGTCCTTAACAAATCTTCGATAATAACTGGCTAAACCCAAGAAACTTCAAACTTCGGAGGCATTCTTAGGACTCTGTCACTGTTAAACTGCCTCTACTTTCGAAGGATCTACTTCCAATCCTTTGCTCGAAATAATGTGACCCAAGAAACTTACCCTGTCGATCCAGAACTCACACTTACTGAACTTTGCATAAAGCTGGTTATCTCTTAAAGTCTCCAACACCGATCTCAGATGACGAGCATGATCCTCTTCCGACCTCGAATATACCAAAATATCATCAATGAAGATCACCACGAACTTATCGAGATAGGGTCGAAAAATTCGGTGCATCATGTCCATAAAAGCTGCCGGCGCTTTGGTTAGCCCAAATGGCATCACCACAAATTCATAATGTCCATACTGGGTATTAAATCCTGTCTTAGGAATATCTTTCTCCTTAATCTTTAACTGATAATATCCCTGCCTTAGGTCGAGCTTGGAATACACCCTTGACCCTTGTAGCATATCGAACAAATCTTCTATATGAGGCAAAGGATATTTATTATTTACAGTCATCCGATTTAACTCCCGGTAATCAATGCACATTCTCAAAGTTCCATCCTTCTTCTTAACAAATAGAACTGGCGCGCCCTACGGTGATGGACTCAGTCGAATATATCCATTCTTGAGAAGATCTTCCAACTGAACTTTTAACTCCTGTAGCTTTACCTGTAACAGCCCGAAAACCCGCCTGTCGATAGTGTCTGCTTTGGGCAATCCGGTATAACCCGGCTTTAAACCCGAAGGTGCCCACCCAGGAAAAGGCCTCGACAGGGAAGAGGTATCCACCCCTTTATAAGGAAGGCTTCGTTCTCCTCCTCTTTCGATGTGGGACAAGCACTTTGAACCTTACAGTCCACCCCCCATAAGGGCCCAGTGTCCTCGCTGGCACACCGGACCGAGTCCCAGCTCTTATACCACTTTAAGATGTAGTACCCGGAGCGGCGAGCCACCACATCCCCCGCACCTAGCCCCTGTAAGGCTCAAAGTACTTGTCCCACATCGGAAGAGGAGGAGAACGAAGCCTTCCTTATAAGGGGGTGGATACCTCTTCCCTGTTGAGGCCTTTTCCTAGGTGGGCACCTTCGGGTTTAAATTCCACCGGGAGAAACAAAACCATGAGGGAAGGCCGGGTTATACCGGATTGCCCAAAGCGGACCATATCGACAGACGGGTTTTAGGGCTATTACACTACCGGTGCCATCCGGTAAGGAGTCTTAGAATAAGGTTCAGATCCCGGATATAAATCTATCACAAATTTAATCTCTCGATCCGGAGGTAAAGAACCCAAGACTTCTGGAAATACCTCAAGATATTCCTTCACCACTTCTGTCTCTTCCAGTTTCGCCTGATCTTTCGGCTTATTCAAATATAAGCAATACATCCCATAGCTCCGTTCCTTATCAATTTATGAGCTTCAGTAAACGATAAGAGAGGCGCGATCTTTGATTCTTTCTCCACTGTTACTTCTTTTCCCAATTTAACTGTCTTGGTAAAACAATCAACCGTAGCGTGGTACCGAAATAACCAATCCATCCCCAGAATAACCCCATATCTGTTCATCGGCATCACCACCAAATCTGCCTGATATTCTCTGCCTTCAAACCCAATCACACAATCTCTGACCACCTGATCTGTCTCAAGACTTCCACCCAACGGCGAACTCACCACATAACAAGCATTTAAACACATAATAGGCAAACACAGAATATCAACTAGTTTGCAAGATATAAAAGAATGAGTAGCTCCAGGGTCAAATAATGCATGTATGTTCGTGTTATGGATGCATATCGTACCTTCCACCATGGAATTGGGATTGGCTTCCACATCCTGCTCTTCACCCGCAAGTGCATAAGCACGAGCCGGTATCATTGGCCTTTGAGCTCCCGGTTGATATCCTGGAGTCTTATCTGAACAAGTGTTAGCTATGTGTGTTGCTTTCCCGCATATCAGGCACTGTCCCAACCTCTTCCTGCAGGTGTTGTATGTGTGAGTAGGGCCTCCACAATACAAACATGGTGGCCTATCATGTCGAGGATCAGAAGAAGCTTGAGGTACTTGTGGCTTCGGTGGTGCAGTTCCCGCAGCTCGAAACTTCTTATTCTGTCCTTGAAATGGCTGAGAGGGGATACCATAGGCCTTTTCCCTTTTCCAAATCCGGATCCCTGCCCCATTTGCATTCGTGAAATGGGATCCGTTTTCTTATATTACTCTTTCTGTGTTAAGGCCCTTTGTACCGTATCAGCAAAAGATTCGAAATTATGGCCTGCATGTCCATGTCGAAGGTCATGTCTCAATCCAGCAATAAACTTCCTTGCCTTTTTCTTTTCATCCCGTGTGATGTGGGGTGCATATTTGCCAAGCCTATTGAAGAGAGAAAGGTACTGAGCCACCGTCCGAGTTCCCTGTTTCAAATCCATAAATTCTTGTTCCTTTCTTTCTCGAACGACCTCAGGCACAAAAGCTTCTCTGAATTCCCTTACAAAGACTTCCCAATTCACCGCCTCCTCTTCCACTTCAAGTTTTTCTCGTGTGCGTTCCCACCAATCATAGGCTTCTCCATCCAGTTGAAAAATAGCGAATTGAGCCTTCTCTTGAGATGTAAATTGTCTAACATTGAAAATCCTCTCAATCCTTGTTAGCTATCCTTCCGATATTGCATCATCTACTGAACCCGAAAACCTTGGGGGATTATAACTCAAAAACAACCCATGGTGATCTCGTGGATTATTAGGAGGAGGTGTTTGTTGCTCAGCTGGTGGTTGTATAGGAGGATCTTGAGCTCTTCTATGTTCCACATAATTATACACTGCTTCCATAAAATGTTCCATATTCATAGGTGGCTGTGGTGGATTAGGGGAATGATCACGGTGATGATGACGTCCCGGAGACCTTTCCCGATGTCTTCTAGGAGACATCCTGTCCAATCAAACACTAACATACATGCCAGATTTAGTCCATGCGTGACAATGCAATGAATTCATTCAATTACAAAATCACGAATCAAAGCACACTATCACATAAAAATGCAATTACTTCACCTTAGCCAATAATTCTTAAAGCCGAACGACCTAACTGACTTAACACGACACTAGAGCCCTGGTTTTGCAACCCTGGGCTCTGATACCACTCAAGGATGTAACGCCCGAGCGCGAGACATCACATCCCCCGCACTATAACCCGACCCGTATATGAAATGGATTTCCATACACGTGTCAAATCATAGCGAACGGGGACATACACACTCGCTAAGCCAGGCGGGATTAACCTATACTTACCCCAACAACAACAACAATCAAAGTAACAGAACAGCGGAAGGAATAATTCATATTCCATATATTGAGCTATAGGCTCTAGGTACCAACATTTATGTTCAAGGAAGATCAATACAAATACCATATACATGTACGCTCGAAATTCATATACAATACTCCAAAAGTTCATAAGGTATAATCATATGCGTGTAATACAAAAGAAATGCTAGACACTATGCAAGACTCTCCCAGACTTGTATCCCGCCTAGCATCCCTTCCTGCAAAAGAACTGAAACAACTCCGGGTTCAGTCTTAGACAGGCTGGTGGGTATAAAATAGGCATAATATCATAATATGGCGGAATTTAAACACATACATGCAAGTTATAATCCTTATTCGAGGTTTTAGAATAATTTTGCCCAAGTGGGAAGTAAAATACAACAAACAGGATTATAACAATTCACTTCATTAGGTCATTTGTGGCCTGGCGAGTGGGCGTTCATTATCTCCAATCTTCACCTCGTGTAATCCCTTAATCATTCATTTATTCATTCGTTCATACATTACATTCTTTCGTGCACATTCATTCGGTCATTCATTCGATCATTCATATACTCCTTCTTCCTCCGGTTAGGGGACGGGTTTGCAAGGCCCGAACCCTCATTCATTGGTGCTAGAGGGGTACATGAATCCCCAAAAGCTCGGCTCCCCTTCTTTCAATAATCTCCTAGTGAAGTCTAGGTTGCCGTAATTGATGGGACTAGTATATGTGGATCCCCGTCAGCCCAAGCTTCCCCGGTTCACCAAATACACTAAGTCCCGGGCCCCCATTCATTGTGAACATTCAATTCTTGCCAAAATTTTTGGTAGGATTTATAAAATAAAGGCTTAACGTTGAAAACATTAATTCGTTGTAAAATTCGATATAGATATATACATCTTTGGCCAAAATCTTGCACATTGGGTATATTGGGGTCATATCTTTTAACTAATAGAAGAAAAACCCACCTGGTAGACAAAAGAACCCGACAAGGACCTCACTGCCAGGTCTCACCTCCCACGGGATCAATATCTGTGTGACAAAAGTAGTGTGAGACTCAATTATGACCACATTTGACGCTCGGCAATGCAATGGAATGTGATGAAGTGCATAACATGTAAGAATTTGATCATGAAGGTCATAGAATGCAATTAAGCATACAATTCATCAAATTCCATTCAATATACGATAAAATTGTATTCATTCACGTTCCTAGCGTTCATAGCTTTCATTCTTGCATTCATGTAATTTTCCCAAGGTTATAAATCAATCATAGTTCGTAGCTCCACCAATTCACGTTGCATATATTTCACAAATACGAACAATAAACGCAATACAAGCAACGAAAGAGTTTTCCCAAAGCTGCCAATTCTGTGACGCCCCGATAATTCGGCCGTACAGGTATAACGTAAGTGTTTACCAAATTGCGCGAAATAGTTATTTTTACGTGTTTATATAGTTAATTTTATTTTAAATATATTAGATGTTAATAATGTTAATTATGTTACTGATTATATCCTTAAGTTATTTAATATTAAGTATTTTTGTGAAATTCATATCAAATTGATATTTATTGCATAAATCGAACTTGATTGCAATGTGAATTAACTTCCCGAACGTGATTTAATTCTTTTATGGCCTTACTTGCTCATTTTCATGAATTTTAGGACTTAATTGCTCATTTGTTATGGAATTGAACCTAATTGCATGACTTAGTTAATGGGAGGACTTAATAGCAAATTGGCCATTTCTTTCTCCTTCTTAGCAACAATCACGTACCATTTGCTTCTCATTCATACAAACACTCCATACACATTTGCCCTTGCTTCCCTTGCCAACCGAACCAAAACCCTTGCCAAAGTGTAGGGAGATTTCATCTTTCAAGCTTCATATTTGTGGGATTTGTGATCATTCAAGCATCACCAACATCATCACTTCATCTTAGCATCCATTTCTTGCATTTGAGGTAATTTTGGAACTTTGGTGATTTTCTTGAATTTTTGGTATAGATAGGGCTTTGCTATATATTGGTTAATGTGTGTATTTGTTATTGGAAATATGTTTAGGACCTTTGAGCTTAAGTTATATGCATTTATCTTGAGATTTATGGACTTGGAGCATGATTGATGATATGGGTTTCATTTGAAGAATTCTTGATGATCTAATGTGGAAAAATGTGTTTTTATGAATTGTTATTGATCCATTTGTATGCTAGTAGGTGTATATCATGATATTTGAGCATTTAAACGTGAGTTTGATCCATTTTTGGGTGATTGGGTTTTGGTACGTTATTGTTCTGCTGGGTGCTCTGTTTTTCTCTGCTGCGTACGTGACATGGGCGTGTCACCTTTTCCTTCTTCAGCATGACACGGGGGCGCATGATGGTCTGGTTCCGCTGTACCGTGACACGGGGGTATCACGGTTTGCTTTGTAATGGTGACACGGGCGTATCACCTTCTATTTTCATGCATATTGTCCGCTGTACTGAGACACGGGGGTGTCAAGGCTTATTGTATAATGGTGACACGGGCGTGTCACCTTCTGATTTCATGCATTTTGTGGTTGCATGCTATTGTACGTGCATGTGTTATATATATATATATATATATATATATATATATATATATATATATAATATAATGTAATATAATTATATATTTATATATGTTTAGTGAATATTAAATATTATTTGGATTGATTTGATTGAAAATGTGGGATTGTGAATTCAAATGAATGATTGAGTGACTTGAATATATGATTTAAATTCCTTAATAGTGCACGTGAACATTTTCATAACATAATCTTATCTTTTACATATTCATATCATGATCATTACATTGCCGAGCGTCTTATTTGGTCATATTGAGTCTCACTTCACCTTTCTTGCACAGATTTTGATTCAGTTGGAGACGAGGCCGATCCGTGAGGCTCGTGTTTCTCCTTTTTGCGGTTTAAGGTGGGTTTCTCTTCTAATTAGATATATGACCCAATATATACCTTCAATGTGAAAGTTTTCGACCAAACTTAATATATATATATATATATATATAGTCGATTTAAAGAGTAAATGTTTTCAACGTAAAGCCTTGTTTTATAAACCCTACCTAATGTTTTGACGAGAAATGAACGAATGCACGAATGGGGCCCAGGGACTTAGTGTGAGTGGCTATCCGGGGAGGCATGGGCCGACGGTGATCCCTCACACTAGTTCCACCAATGAACGGCGTAACCGGACCTCGTTAGGAGTTAGCGAGGAATGGACGCTGAGCGCCATCTGGGGAGTCATGTAACCCCTTTTGGTCAATGAATGGGTGGTCGGGCCTTGCAAACCCACCACCAACCCGGAGGAAGAAGGTGTAAATGTTAATGAATGTGCACAAAAGAATGATTGCATGAAAAGAATGAATGAATGAATGTTTAAATGATTTACACAAGGTGTTGGTTGGAGATAATGCACGCCCACTCGCCGGGTCAATAATGACCTAATGTTAATGATTCGTTATAATCCCTTTTGATGATTTCTATTCACCTACTTGGGAAATTCTTTAGAACTTCACTTGGGACTATAGCTTGCATGTGATTGTTTAATTACCGTCGTATATTATATTTATGCCCTGTTTTATACCCACCAGTCCCTTTTGGACTGAACCCGTTTGGTTTTCAGCTGTGTTGTGCAGGTGTCGAGGGAGCTAGGCGGGAATACGAGTCCTAGGTCTTGCATTCGTCTCTAGCTTTGTATTTTTGGGTCTTACACTTGCATACTCTTACTTTCGATTATTGTATATGAATATTGTTATATTGGAGCGTACTGGTTTGAGCCGTGGTGGCAATTGATGATGTATATGACTTATCTCTTTTGGAGTTGTGATGCACATTATATATATATATGATGTATGTTCGTTTATTGCTTCCGCTTTAATATTTTACTCTGATTTTATGGTTTAAGGGTTAGCCCGCCTAGCATAGCGTGTGTGTTTGTCCCCGTTCGCCGTGACTTAGCTCGAGTATGGATCGTCCATTTCATATTCGGGTCGGGTCTCGGTGCGGGGGATGTGGCACCTTGCGCTCGGGTGCTACAAATTCAAATGACACGGCTGTGTTACATTTTCAAAGGATTTGGACACGGCCGTGTCCGATTTTCTGAAAATATTTTTCGCAAGTCGAACTGCCAACACGGCCGTGTCCATTTTCAGTTCAAAGCTGACACGACCGTGTCAGCTCGTCGTTTTGAAAGAGAAAACAGAGCAGAAGCTCTGTTTCTACGAGGGAAAAGCTTTGCAAAACAGGGCAGCAACAAGGAAGCTCATATGTACCACTTAGACATGAATTCAATCCCTATAATTCATATATAACATGCAATCCAAGCTAAAACACAAGAATTCATGCCAAAAGTTGGCAAAATCATCATCATCGTGATTTTCAAGCATGGAGCTTCAAGCTCCATTAATGGCAACTCATGCAATCATCACCCAATCTTATATTTAAGCATGTAGAAATGATAGAAAACTTACAAGCATCATCTTTCATGCATTAATCCTCAATTTAAATCATGGAAATCCAATGATCAAACTCAAACCCCAATCAAGCTATTCATGCCCTTATTCAAACAACATGAATCCTTCACTCTTGCCAAGCTATTCCTAGATGAAAAGATAGAGGAGAAGATGGAGGTTGCAAATCACTAATTACCTTGGAGAAAGATGGAGGATTGATTAAGCTTGAGCTCAAAGTTTGGTTGGAAGAAAATGGAAATTCTTAGAGCTTCTCTTCTCTTCTTGGGATGGCTGATGATCGATGGAAAAATGGAAGCAAGAGGAAGCAATTGCTAATATTTAGTGGTATTAGGGTAGGATTCGGGTCGATCCAGGTCCGGTTTGATTAATAAACGGTTAGAATCAAGTTATAAGAAGCGAGGTTATGGAAAGGTTCTTCGTTGAAGGCTCAAACGGTATCGAAAAGGTATAAGATCAAGTTTAAAGAATAGGAATCGTCGAAACAAGTTCAACGTCGAAAACGGATCTCGATTTCGAGGTCCGGAGCTCAAGATATCGCGAAAACCGTTCAGGGTTGCCTATTATTCAAATAGGTCCCTAAATTTTCAAAAAGTGGCAATTAAGCCCAACTCAATTTCCAATTGAGTCCAAAACATTCAAATAAGTTACAATTAAACCCTCGGATCACACGAAACACGTAATTTCATTCAATTACCACCAAATTCACGAAATTCACATTTCCACAATTTCATTCATATATTCATATCTCACATTGGAATTCGTATGAAATTTAAAAAAAAAATTCAAATTATAAACGAGTTTAAACAATTAACTAAAATATAAAATCACAAACTTAAATTAAATACGCACATACCAATTACCTGCACGTGTGAAATCGCGGGGCGTTACACCAACCATCGCACCCCTTCGTCGCATTATAAAGTTGATTGGCCAGTCCAAATTCCGGGAAAGCGTGCAGGCAGCTTTTCATTTAATTCAAGCGTCTCATCGGGAATGTATAATAATCTATTAAGTTTGTAGTGTAAATATTCATTTTATTAGTTATTGAAATGTCTGTTTGTCTAGTTAAAGAAAAATAATTCCAGAAATTATAAAATGACGTTTCGAAACAAAGTTGCCGGAAACCCGTTTCGAAACAAAGTTGCCGGAAAGGCCATTCGGAAAGACTCCCCGGAAATTGGTTGCCAGAATAGAGTAGCCGGAAAGATCAGACACGGGAAGAAGAAACAAAGATCAGACGCGGGAAGAAGACAATGGACATCTATGTTCTTCTTCAATTTATTAAGGGTATTATGGTACTTTTACAAGATTTAGGGGGTTTACAAAAAATGGAAAGGATAATAGGGATGAAATATATCTATTTATTGAATTAGGGGGTTTAACAAAAGTTTTCAACCATACTAGGGGTGTTCAGTAATTTGCCGAAATATAATTTAGCTTACACCATGACTCGGTCAGGAACTCGGTTTCGTAATGAAGCGTGCGTGGTGCTATTTATTCATTTGCTTTGATTTCATTCGGTAGCTCCCAAAAATAATTGAAAAAGAAAACGAGAAAAAAAGGATAAAAAAGTTAAGAAGTATACACGCGATTTATACGTTTCTTCTTTTCCCAGGACAGGAATTAGGGTTTCTTTATTCAAATTGATTTTTTCCATTTACCATTTGAAAATATACTTCTTATTTTGAAAGATTAGAACTTTCTTTCATAATCCCAAAACAGCAATTGTTTTACACGCCCTTATAGAAACTTGATTTTTATTAGCAATGCCCGTACTTGATGTGATAAGAGTTATATGAATTTTAATTAAGTTTATCAAACGGGATTAGTGTAACTGAAAATTTCGTACTATCCAATTTATATCTGGGCTTAATCTTTTAATTTGGTTGCTGTTTCTGTTGCTAAAGGTCAATTGCTCGTTGAATTAGTTTTAGGGCCAGATCTGCTGAATCAGAATTTACTTGCCTCCCCTTTTCTGGCTCAGTATTTTTCTTTAAGGGTACGTATGTGTTAATTTTTTCACATGATTGTTGACGATTTATGTAAAGTTGTTGTTTCTTAATGGGCTCTGCGTTTCTTGGAAACCTGGATGTAGGGATTGGCAGTCCGAGCAGCTATAGATCAAAGGGGATATATGCTTGAATCAGAATACGTAAGTATTCTGGTTTTTCATCTATAGATCTAAAGTATCTAATCCTGCTCTGTCCTGTTGTCACGTTGTCATCAGCTCATCGCTTTTATCCATTTCCCCTTTTGTTTTATTTGAAGTGGTGGTTGATCTGATGATATTCATTTGTTATTGAATAAGATGAATTAATAATCAAATCCTGTATTACTCAAGTAGAGAAGAATATGGTGAAATATATATTACCTGGCTATGGCTCTTTAGGCACAAGAGCTAGCTAAAGACCTAATATAATGTGTGGAGTAATGATTCTTCTTCCATTTTGTCATAAACTGAAAATCAAATATAGACTGAGAATTGGAGTTTAAGGTTGGGAATTCAAGATAGGACAGGGGAGGAGCTGGGCTGCCATGAAGAGACAATGTTGCGCAAGTATATTTTAGTAATCATTCTTAATTAGGAATTGATTTTTCTGTTTATCACCGACAATGTGATTAGGTGGAAAATCAGCTTGTTATGGGGATGGGGTTGGGGGGTTAACCTGCTTATGCTTCGTAATTAAGGGCAAAAACATAGGTTCAGAACTAAGTAGAAGGATGTGTCTTGGATTTTGATTGTCAAGGATGATATTTTCAGTTTTATGTTGAATCCATATGTTTTCACTTAAAACTTCCATTATATTCCATTTTTCTTCTCATTTGATAGGTTTTCCTCATAATATTTAATCAGATTAGTTTTTTGGTGCTTTCAATTCTTGCTTGATGAAACACATTCCATGTTGAGCTATTTAGCTCTGTAAGTCTGTTCCTGGTCAGTAAGTATCACGTATGCAGATAAAATTTTAAGCAATGACTGAAGAAGCAATATGTTGGTTAAGTTATTTGAATATATTAATTGATATATCAATTCTAATGGATAATTTGAGTTCAGCAATTATTTCACTCCATGTTTGTTGTATATATGCTTTGTGACCAAGGTACTTCTTTAATCTATTTATGTTAATTATCTTTGGTGTTTCTTAGTGGTTATGGGCACGGAGCTTGTTGGACTTTGCTTGAAAGAAGATAGCATGGAAATTCCTTCAATTCCTCCTGGTTTTGAGTCACTTGTGCCCTTCACTCTAAAGAAGGCAGAGGATAATCAAGTTAGCAGTTACTCGAGTTCTGCTAGTGCTGTGGAATCACAAACAGTCAAGTTGGAAGCAGAATATGAATGTGATGATTCAGTAACCATAAAGTCCCTTAGGCGTCGGCCTGGTATAAAGTATAACAAATTTGATAACAGTTCGGGTGATGAATATGAGTCTGAGCAGGTCGGTTAAGTGTATAAGTTTGCACTTTCTCTTTCCATGAAAATATAATTGAAGTCATATCTATAATTTCCAGAATACGCTTTTGACACGCCAACTTCCAAAGGGTGTTTTTCGTGGGTGTGAAGCTTGCAGTACCTGTCAAAAAGTAAGTTCATTAAAACAAATTAACTCCCATTTTTCAAGTTGTACGATATATATAAGCACTAGAGATATATGTAGTAGCTGTACTATATACATAAGCATGGAGATATCTTGTAAAAGATGCTACAGTGTCTAAATTGGGTCAGAGTGTAATCTTCCATATGATTATCAATTTTCTTTTCCCAACCAACTGTTTTTATGGTGGGACTACTACTTGATCTCAGAAACTATTGTTTGTTTTGAAGTTTGTGTGCTACACCCTTAAACATGTCTGTGAATTTCGATGTAGGTAACAGCAAAGTGGCGTCCAGAAGAAGCTCACAGGCCCAGTATTGAGGATGCTCCTGTATTTTATCCTTCTGAAGAGGTCCTTATTTTCCTTTGCCCTCACTGTTGCCCAGATCCCCAACTTCTTTTGACTGTAGCTCGATATGCTTTTTCTTTTTTGCTTTGCTATTTCCTTTTGTGCTTATTTTTCATTTAGGTGTTACTTATGTTATTAATTTTAGTTTCCTGAATATCTCTTCTTTGTAGGAGTTTGAAGATACATTAAAGTACATTTCAAGCATACGTGCTAAAGCAGAACTATTTGGGATTTGCCGCATAGTACCACCTCCTTCGTGGAAACCTCCTTGCCCTTTAAAGGAGAGAAATATATGGGATAGCTCGAAGCTCATCACCCGTATCCAGCGGATTGACAAACTTCAAAACCGAAATTCAATGAGAAAGAAACTACATGTCAATCATAACAAGAAGAGGAAAAAGAGAAGATGTACGAAAAATGGAGTCGACAATGAAAGTAGTAATGAGGAAATAAAAGCTCCAGTTGAAGTTGTAGGGTATGACACTGAGAGGTTTGGCTTTGAACCTGGTCCAGAGTTTACCCTTGATTCATTTCAGAAGTATGCTGATGATTTCAAGGCCCAGTACTTCGGAAAAGTTAATGATAGTTTAGAATCAGGGGGTAATAATGCAATGCTTGCGGAGCAGTGGCGGCCTTCAGTAGAGAATATTGAAGGAGAATATTGGCGGATGGTGGAGAAACCAACAGAAGAAATTGAGGTAAATTCATCTTTAATGCATTATCATTTTTTCTTTTTTCGAAATAAAATGGTGTCATGTGAGGCATTTTTACTTTGCTTTCACCTTTGACTGTTTTCTTCCTTGTCAGGTGCTTTATGGGGCTGATCTGGAAACCAGAGTTTTCGGCAGTGGCTTCCCTAAAGATGCCCAGCAAGTTTTTTCAGCTTCTGACATTAAGTATATTGACTCAGGATGGAACTTAAATAACTTCCCAAGGCTTCCTGGTTCTGTGCTGTCATTTGAAAGCACTGAAATATCTGGCGTTCTAGTTCCTTGGCTGTACATAGGAATGTGCTTTTCTTCATTTTGTTGGGTAAGGATCATAGCATCCTCTTAAGTAGCTGTATTTATGGTGCTATATGGTTGCTTCTGTCATAAAATAGTGCCAAATTTGGTGATTCTTAAATATAAGTATACCTGGCATTATGCGTCTGAGCTGTGGGTCTAATTGTACTTCGTTCAAAATCTTCAATTTAGTTAAAGATTGTGCACAGAAGCTCAAACAAGAAAAGTCTTTGAGTACCGATCTAACACATAGTATGCTTAATTTGTTTTCTGCCCTATTTGTGTTATGTCCTTGCTGAAATTGAAAATGTGCCACAGTAGGTACAGAACTAAATCTTTGGGTGAAAAATTGTTAGGAAAAATTTGGATGTAGATTAAATTTTCAGAAGATTATGATGCCATCAATGTAACCACGCCTTTGGCTTGAAGAAATAATTAGCAGATTCCTATTAAGTAGGAACTCTAGTGGAAGAGAACATGTTACCTATTAATAGAAGTAAAGGAGTGGTCAACATATCTCTTCTTTGCCTTGTTTGGCTTGTTATTGAGTGTGAAAATATAGATTTTAATGACTGCTGGTTTTCCTAGTTTAATCTACATTAATTACTCATACATTGTTATTTGGTAACAGCATGTTGAGGATCATCACTTGTATTCATTGAATTACATGCACTGGGGAGATCCAAAAATTTGGTATGGTGTTCCAGGATCAGATGCTTTGAAACTGGAGGCAGCTATGAGGAAACATCTGCCTGACCTCTTTGAGGAACAGCCAGACTTGCTCCATAAGCTGGTACGCGTTATTATTTTTTCTTTATGAGATGAAAACTTTAAAATTAAGCAATACAAGATAATATGTGACATCTTTCTCAAATTTTAGATTACTTATGAGCATTTTCCTCGACAAAGATTACACAATTTAACTCTCTCTTTAACCATGGAAATCTTGCTTTCTGGACAAGCCCTTGATCTTCTGTGTGTTTAAGTCTGGAAGCCATATTTCGCAATTTGGCCTATTACTTTGCTTCATCATCCCACTCTCATCCATTTACGGTCCTATTATTTTCAATAGTTTGAAATTTTTTGGTTCTTTAGAGCAAAATGGAAAATGAAAAAGTAAACATAATTGGTGAAGTTTCGAAAATTACAAATGTTTTGTCTGCTGGAGGCATCAAGCTACTGTGAATCTCATTATTTGGATAACTTGATTAATCCAGTGGCAGAAAATTACATTACTTACTGACCTTTTTTTCTTTTGGAGAGAGTTTGCATTATTGCCTCTAATTTCGATTCTAAATGTTACCCAGTTAGTGATATTCTGTAAAATCTCATCAGCAATCCACATGGTTTAACATTAGCAGTCATTAGTGGGACAAACTTTTTAACTCCTTCAGTCTTGATCCACTAATTCCAGTATTTGCATGAAGAAGTTCTTGTCATTTTTATGAAAGCATGAGATGAGTAAATAAAGAAAAGAAATGCCATGAAACCCTTATATATAATTTTGTTCAGCCTTCATTTATTGACTTTCAATTATAATGGTGTTTAAATTCCAAGTTTTGGAAGATTAGAGAATAGTAGTATTTTGGGTTTTGATGCATAAGTTTGTAATCAACTCATATTTTAAATAATATGCAGGTCACTCAACTTTCCCCATCCATACTAAGAGCCGAGGGAGTTCCTGTCTATCGCTGTGTACAGAATGCTGGAGAGTTTGTCCTGACCTTTCCACGAGCATATCATGCTGGATTCAACAGCGGTTTTAATTGTGCTGAAGCAGTTAACGTTGCTCCTGTTGACTGGTTGCCACACGGTCAGAATGCTATTGAGCTCTACCGTGTGCAAGGCAGAAAAACATCCATTTCACATGATAAACTCTTGCTTGGTGCAGCTAGAGAAGCTGTGAAAGCAAATTGGGAGTTTAATTTACTGAGAAAATGTACTTCCAATAATTTGAGATGGAAGGATGTTTGTGGAAAGGATGGGGTCTTATCAAAAGCGCTCAAGGTACATGTAACCCCTTTGGTAATCATTGGGTTTCATCCACCTGTTTTTGTAACTATGCAGGCACAATTCAAGTTTCATATATTAGTATATTATCAGTGTTGGATGTTTTGTTTATTGTTTAATTAATGAAGTTTCCACACTATATTCTGGTAGGCTCGTGTTGAGATGGAAATGGCACAAAGGGAATTCCTTTGCAAATCCTCGCAGGCATTGAAGATGGAGAGCTCATTTGATGCTAATAGTGAACGAGAATGCAGTTTATGCCTTTTTGATCTGCACTTATCTGCTGCAGGTTGCCACAACTGTTCGCCAGATAAATATGCATGTTTGAACCATGCAAAGCAGTTGTGCTCCTGTTCTTGGGGTGCTAAGTTTTTCCTTTTTCGCTATGACATAAATGAGTTGAACATTTTGGTTGAAGCCTTGGAAGGGAAACTAAGTGCTGTATATCGGTGGGCAAGGCTTGATCTAGGGCTTGCTCTAAGTTCTTATGTTAACAAAGACCTTAAGCAGATTCCAGGTACCACAGTTAAATTATCATATAACCCTCAAGCCGTGGCTCCAAAAGAGCAGAGTTCACGGCCAATTGTTCTTTCTACAAAAGAACAGAAAGGGAAAGCAGATGGAGATATTCTTAATTCTACAAAGTATATGAGTAGCCCAAACTCTACCCAAAACTTAAGGCCACCGATAGTGGTATTGGCTCTGGAAAACATGAAGAGATCATTGAACTTACCTTCTCAGAAAGTCGAGGCAGCGAAACACCGCTTGACATGCAAACAAGAGAACTTGTTGCAAGCAGCTTCCAGATATATGGCTTCATCTTCTCAACTTTCTCAAGTCAATTGTCTCAAGCCCTCTGTAGAAACTTTAGCCCCAGAGGAACCTGAAGAGAACAAAGATGTCATACTCCTGAGTGATGATGAGGGAGATGTATGCATCAAAGAACCTTCTGCTGAAAAGGAGTGTTGTGAAAAGCATACAGGGAATATTCTGAAGCCAGTCCGCGGTAACAGTGTAGGTAGTCTTGATAGTTGTATTGGGCCTTCTACAAATGTTGAAAGGAGGAAGTATGCTTCTTGCTCAGAGAACATTAAAGCTGAAGAGCCTCCAGAGGTTGAAAGAAATCTTGGGGCGAATCCACTTGGCAGTTCTTGCATTAGTTTTTCCTTGTCAGCTGCAGATACCAGTAAAGATGCCATAATTAAGAAAGAGAATCTCATCATTGATGAGGTAAAAATTGGAGATGGTGACCAGAAACCACCAAAAATTGATAATGAAGGATCATGCAATGAAGATGGTCGTAAAAATCAGGAGATGGATGTTTTAAGATCAGTGGACAACGTTCTAACTGCATCTTGTAACCCGTCAGGCTCTCAGAATGTCTTGGACAGATATTATCGCCAGAAAGGGCCTCGTATTGCAAAAGTAGTTAGGAGAATTAACTGCAATGTTGAACCTCTGGAATTTGGTGCTGTCTGCGCTGGAAAGTTATGGTGCGACAGTCGGGCTATTTACCCAAAGGGTATGACTTGTACTGATTTATCAATAGAGCATAGCTTTTGGACACACTTTATTTGATTGAATGCAAAATGAGCCTTTTTTTTCCCTCTTCTGCTTGATGCAGGATTTAAGAGTCGAGTGAGGTATATAGATGTTGTTGATCCAACTAATATGTGCTATTATGTCTCTGAAATCCTTGATGCTGAAAGGGGTGGACCACTATTTATGGTAATTAGGTTTTTGTAGTGAACTTTTTTCATATCATATGGTATTTTTGTTTTGCATTATGAAGCATGTTTCTTTCAACCCTTCAGTTGGACAATCATTTCTAATGCATATCATTTCATAGCCTCTGCAGTGAGTCAGAATGTAGTCTAAAATTTTCGTTTGATCATGTCCTTATATGACTAATCTCATGTTTGTGTTTGTTGGAATTTTAGGTTTTTGTGGAACATAGTCCTACTGAAGTATTTGTTCATTTGTCAGCAGCCAAATGCTGGGAAATGGTTCGAGAGAGAGTAAATCAAGAGATTGCAAAGCAACATAAGTTAGGAAGAGCAAACCTTCCTCCTTTGCAGCCTCCGGGAAGTCTGGATGGGCTGGAAATGTTTGGCTTTTCCTCTCCAGCAATTGTTCAGGCACGCACTTAACTTAAACCTGGTTTTCTGCCAGAATCCTTATAGGACATGCAGCCAGAACAAAGTTAATAAAATATAGGGGCACTTCGATTTGGGTTTCCATAAGTATGGTAAAAACATATAGCTTTTAACAATTTTCTGTTGGTGACATGTAGGACACTGTCGGTGCGCGTTGAACTCAAGAGTCTCTTCCTCATATAGCTGAGGAAGTATGAGTGATAGACTATATATCAAGACAGTTGAAAACTCAGAAAACTAAATATAAATCTGGGACAATTACATTGACATGCTGTGAGGTTTGACCTAAATACACAAAGCTTCCCTTTAGTTTGTGAGACATTGCAAAACCCTCCCTTGATATACTGTAAGATTTGATCCGTAAGTGTCAAAAGCAATGCAGGCTATTCATAAAAAGATAAGAGAGAAAACTATCAAATTCATTATTCCAAATGTAATATAAAATCTTTGACATGGGAATTTGTGAACTAGGCCATAGCTCAGGGTTAGTGAAATTACCCCGATAATTTTTTTTCTGAATCTTGAAAAAGCAAATGTCTCTTTATTAGCATTTTCTCTTTAGACTTATTTACAAGTCTTACTCTTAATTTTCGTTCCAAGCCATACAGTTTTCAAACTGCACAAGTAAAATTTCAACACGATCACTTGTGGGAAATTCTTATTTTTGTACCCATAAGTTATTCCATCTTGTTTTACAAATGTTTAGTCAATTACATCTATGATATGTTTAAACACGTCTTGTACGATAGGCAAAGACTATATATTTTTTTTCGGTGGGATAGAGAAAGACTATATAATTTATATATTATACACATACACGCACAAAGTTTTGTGTTGAAGCTGTGGTTGCCTTAATATTTTCATAAATGTGTACCTGGGTGTTCGTATCTTAACGTTCATGTATGTGCATCTTAGATCCAACCTGTTGACTAGCATTGACCATACAATATGTTGATTGTGTTATACTTTAGATGCTTTTCATTTTCAAATGCTTATCATTAAAATTAGCTTTTATGTGGACCATTTTTTGGCTATCTCAGCTCCCTCCCCTCTCTCATGTTGCTTGCATTTTTTTCCTCAGGTAATCCAGGCCATGGACCAGAATCGCATCTGTTCAGATTACTGGAAATCACGGCCACTAATGCAGATTCCTCAGAAATATCAGTATGTTGAAAGTAACTGCCACTCTCAGTCGAAATCTGAGCCATCCAACAGTCAAAAAACGAGGACAACCAGCCACCCTGGTGTTGAGAAGATACTGAATGGCCTAATTAAGAAAGCAAATCCAGAGGAACTTCATACTTTGTACAGTCTTTTACATGATAAAAATTCCACCGACGAGCAAAGCCTGTTGACTAAGCTTCTTAATGAGGAGATTCGGAAGTACCCTATAGATTCCCATTATTGAGGTCGAGTTTGGCCATGCCTAAAGCCTTTGATTTTGTAAATGCTGAGCTCTTTTTGGGGCCCCATATATATACGTCTGCGATTGATCTTGTTCCTCAATTTCCATTTTTATCTTGTAATTCAAGAGGAGGATCCGTCCGCGACGGATATTTTGTATAATTAGCGTTACATTCATTTATCAATAATAAAACTTCCATTCTTTGAAGATTGTTTAGGCCATTAAGTCCCAATTTCACAAAAATGATCGAAGACAACGTCAAAACGCGTAACAAGCACATAAACAAGTTCATAACCCATATATTTCAAGCACATCACGTATTCATGAAGTTCGGAATCAAAATCAAAGTCATACGGATCAAATTCGGAGTCAAACGGAGCACATAGAGCAAAAAATTCAAACACTTAGATCAAAGCTCGTGTATTTAAATCAATCATATTCAACATATATCACATAATAAACACATAAGAGCATAAATAAATAATTTAAATGTCTGACCAGAAAAATAATAATAATAATAATATAAATGGACATTTAGCTCACACGCATACCTGTACGGCTGAATGGACGGGACATCACAAAAGCCCAAATATAATTAATTAGAGAATTAATTATAAAATCCCTAAATATAATTAATGAGGATTAATTATAAATCCAAATAAAATTAATTAGAGAATTCCATTAGAATTAATTCTAAAACCCTTCATGGAATTAATTAGAGAATTAATTCCAAGTATTTAATTATTTAGTTGTTTTAATTTGATTAGAATAAATAAATAAATAAATATTAAATATCTTCTATTTATTCTAGTAAATATTAATTCTAATATGATTTAGAATAAATATTATTGGTTTAAGATATTTAATTGGAATAATTAAATATTTCTTCTAAGTTGATTAAGAGCTCTTTTTCTAGAAGAATAAATATCTTATTTGGATAAGATTCTATTACTTAAAGAAAAAGAAAATAGAAGAAAAATCAAAGTAGGAATCCAATTCCTACATGACTAAGGGGTTCGAACCCTACCCTATAAAAGGGACTAAGGGTCGAGATTTTTGGCTTACATGTGATTTGGGATCACGTCCAACCTTCATGGAATTTTAGGATAATTCTCTTGCTCTCTTTCTTCTCGTTTCTTGTTTCTTTCAATACACATATCATACTACTAACATCCTCAATGATATGATTTGAATCTAGGTTGGTGTGGATTATTACTCTAGAAGATTTTTGCTTTGGAATCTCAAAGAAAGAATCGTTCAAGAAATGGGGATGTCATTATCGCTTGAAGTGCGTTTGTGGGCAGCTCAAACCTGTCAAGAAAGTTTCAATTCTTGTAAGTTCTTGAACACCCTATGTAACACCCCGACTTTTCGACCGTACAGGTACATCGTAACGAGAGTGTTATTTGCGCTTTTAAATTATTTAATTATGTAATTATATGTTTAAATGATATTCTTGAATTTATTTGAAATATTTGTTAGGTATATGTTTGAATATTTGAACGTTTTGCCCCCGTTTGATCTCGTTTTTAATCCGTTTGACCCCGTACTTGTTCTCAACTTTCGTAACAATGTGATATGCATGAATTATACGTGTTATGAATTCATTTATGTGCTCGTTTCTCTTTTTGAGTTCGTTTGATACGGTTCTTGAACCGTTTTATTTGTTTGGGACTCGAGGGCCTAACTCGCTTTAGCGCACCTTGAGTTTGGGAATTCAGATTTGAATTCCGGAAGTAGCGCTGGACTCGTAACGAAGATACGGAGCTAAGAAACCTAACCTTGTATTTTTCTAAGCCCGTTGATCCCCCGAATCAAGCCTCTCGCTCATGACTGCCACCTTTTATGGTTTTGGACATAACTCTCTCGTTTCTTAAAAAAATGACCCGATTCTTGAGCCTAATTAGCCCTAACTTAACCCTTTTTCTCTCTAACCCTACCCAATTTAGAAATCAGCCAAGGAGAGGGGAGAAATAAGCTGAAACCGAGACCAAGAAAGGAAGAGAGAGAAGGGCTCCAGTAACTATTCACACTTTGGGATTTCTAGCTTGTTCGACCTCCATTCTTCGTCTAATCCACAAGGTAAGTACATTTTTGTGTTCTCCACTTCATGATGCATCTTTCAAGACTATATTTTCTTATTTTGAGTACCATTTGAGCATGATATGATGATGAATGTGAATAGTTAGGTCATAATTCCATTTCTTGAATTCATGGCTATGATTTTAGTTTTCTTGAGGATTGATGCATGAAATATGATCACTCTAGCTTCCTTTATGTATTTATGAACTTGAATTTGATTTATATGTTATGTACAAGGATCCACCATTGATGAAATATGAAATCTTGAAGCTTTGTGGCTGATTTGCTTCCTTTGCCTTTGCCGTGTTGTTTTGTTGTGTTGTGCGTGTGTTTTGTGGTGTTGCTGCTGTGTTGTTGCCTGGAATCAGCCCTTGTTGCTACTGCTTTGCTTGGACGAAGAATAGGGCTGGAACGAAGCAATTTCCATTTTCTGCTTTTCTTGGTCGCGGCCGCGACCTATTTTTGGTCAGGCTTTGAGCAATAGCTGCTTCAATTGCTGTTGCTGGTGGTGTTCACGGCTGCGACCAGTTTATGCCTGTTTTAGGTCATGGCCATAACCCACTTTTGGAGGACTTTCGAGTTGTTGTTGCTTGATTGTTATTTTCGTCGTTTCGTTTGCGTTTTGCTTTATCTTCTTGCTCTAATTTCTCACCTCTTCTGTATTGTTCACTCCAAGTATTATGTGTTATATGTTTCATTATGAATTTATTATGTGATTTCGATGCTTTTATACGTGAAATATGGCAATATATGCTATATATGCTCTCTTATGTGCATGCATGACTTCATACCTTGTTTATGTGCCTCGCATGATATTTTTTTACTCTTTTTATGAAATGTATGCATTGTTAACATATTATATGACGTGTTATGTTTGTTGCATAAAATTTATGAATTTGTTTGACGTGAATTATGTGAATTATCACTTAATATGAACTTGCATGCGTTAAGTGTTGATTCATTTCATTTCATATGCATCATTTGCATTCATATGCATTTGTCGAGCGTCTAATTGGTTCATATTGAGTCTAAGTATGTCTTTCGTTCTTTGTTTTGTTCTTAGGTTCATCCCCGTTGGTGACGAGGAGGTTCCATAAGTGTGTTTCAGGTCATCTCGTTCGGTTTGTTCGTCAAGGTGAGGTTTTCTTTCTTTTAGTTAATATGACCTACAACCCTACCTGAGTTTTAAGCCTATATATGTATTTAAATACGTGTTTGGTACGTATTTTTGTGGGAATTGAACCTTTTGTTATGAAAACCATTTGAAAAACGCTTTTATATATATACGTAAACTATATTTTCATTTGTTTGATTTGAAAAAGGGTTGGTGTGTGTTTTGAACTAGCGAGATTTGACTTTGAAAGATAAGTCTTTGAACTTCAAACTTTTGAATTCTGAACTTTGAACTGGTCCTGGGGAAGTGGTATGGTAACTCGGGTCGGCCGTGGGGTCGTCGAGCCCTCCCATCAACACAACTCCACCTTTGAGAGACTTAGCCCAACCTCGGGAGGTCGAGGGGAAGGTGGATTTTCTTGAGCTGACGGTTACCCCGTCGAAGGAGCGGGTAGGATCCCCCGACTCAACTCTTTGAACTTTGAATCGGGGTTGAGAGGACATCCTCTCATCCCCAAACGGAGAAGGTTGGATTGACTTTGAACTTTGTATTTATTTCTGAATTTTGATTATAAATATGAAGTAGGTTGCTTGGAAACTCGTACTCGCCGAGTTAGTATGATTTTGATTATGATTGTGGTTCGTGAAACGGGATTGGACTTCTCATTTTTGAAATTGGTTGATTTTGGCCTTCGGCCTTAAACCTTTTTCCTTATATATAGTATCACGGGATAAAATATTTTAGAATGCAAAAACCACGCCCCGGTTTATGGATTTTCTTATTTGAATATGCTATGCTCCTATGTATATGTACGTGTGAGTGTGTTAGCCCCCTCACCATTCTTTAGGACTGACCCCTCCTTGTTGTTTTCTTTTTCCCCTTGTTTCTTGGAGCTACAGGTACAGGTTTTCGGTTCGTGCTAGGCGGCAGTCTTTCTTTTGAGTTGTTCAAGTCTTGTAGTAGAGTCCTTTGCATACTGCATATTTACTTTTCAATTCTGGTATTATGTGTCAATATGTATAAGAATATGACTTTGGATTTTAACTTTGAAACTTGTATGATTTATTTGGCCTAGGATGGGCATGTTATGTATTTTTGTTTATATGTTGAGCATGTATAAGTGTTTATGTTTGAATCCTGGTGCTTCCTCATTTGGTTTTGGCTATTTTGTGCACTCTGTATTAAGGTCTAGACCGCCTAGCCTATGTGAGATTTTGTTTGTCTCTCGTTCACTGTAGTTTGGAACGTGTGCGGAGTTTCCATTTTATTACATGTGTCGGGCTATGGTGCGGGGGATGCAGTGCTCTGCGCTTCGGGATGCTACATCCTAAGATTTGAAAATAGAAATTGCAAATCACGAACTATCTTTTTGGAAAATTTTAAATTCCGCTGCGTTTACTTTCGTGAACATTTACGATTTGAACGTGCTTTGCCCTTATATATACGTAGTGTGTGCGGGTAGCCCCTCACTCAGTCAGTGTGACTGACCCTCTCCCTCCCCAATGTTTTTAGTTTGTAGGTTTTGCTTCGAAATTCAAGTTAGACGGCTTGAGTTCCTTGGAGTTTGTGTCCGAGTCTTTGTATAAATGTATGATTTATGTATACAAGGGGATGTTGATGAGGGTACAATAGAGAAAAGAATTCTCTTTGGTTCAGAGCTTGAATCAGAATATCCTTCAGTCACCCCAGGTGAGGAGTTCGGCTAACCCGGAAAGATAGATCGAGTTTAGCCTCTTGATAGTTCCTTTATTTTTAGTGTACTCGTGGTACTCGGTAGTGTGCTTGTGATACAGTACTCGTGCAACAAGGCTTACGGCAGCTCGTAGCTATTGTATTCATTGGAGTGACGGTGACGATATATTGATTGCACGGTAGTTAGGAGCTCCAACTAGAATACTCCATTTTCTAGATCCCTCCGTGCTTATCCCCCAATCCCCTAATGTTTCGTCCTCCAGTGGCACCTGTCTTGAGGAATCCCTAATGGGTGATGAACAACCATTGAGGTAACCACCGGAGCCCAGGGGCAAGACTGATGTAATGCGAAGCGCTCTCCTTAAACCACTTTCTAGAAGCCTTGTTGTAAGGAACTTTCAACGTGGGGCTCATTGAACACTAACTTAACCCGAAAGGTCCGATAGTGTGTCAGTGAAGACGCCCGACACGTGTAACGAAATGGAACTCCGCACACACCCCAAGCTACAGCGAACGGGTAACAAACAAAATCTCATCTAGGCTAAGCGGTCTAGACCCTAATTCACAGTGCGCGAAATAAAAAAATACACATGCGGAAGCACCAGGATTTCAAATACACAAACATACATGCTTTTAACATAGGGATAAAATAAATCAAGTTAAACACGCTAAGTCCAAATCGTTCAAATTAATTCATACATATTCCAAAGTTGAAGAATTAAAGTCATAACTTATACAAAATTCCAGAATTCATAAATCCAGAAAATGCAAGGTATGCAAAAGACTCTACTAACGACTCGAACACTCGAAAATAAAAGACCGTCGCCTAGCTCAAACCGACAACCTGCACCTGCAACTCAAAAGATAAAAGGGGAAAAAAAAGCAACGAGGAGGGGTCAGTCCTAATGACTGGTGAGGGGGCTAACACACTCACACGTACGTAATAATAGAGCAGAGCATATTCAAATATAAAAGTTCATGAACCGGGGCGTGGTTTTTACATTCTAAATCATTTTAGCCCGTGATAGGAAATATAGAAAATATTTTAAGGCCAAAGGCCAAAATCATCCAATTTTAGAAATTAGGAATCCACTCCCGTTTCACAAACAACAAACATAATCAAAATCAAAAGACTCGGCGCGAACGAGTTCAAACCCACCTAACTCCTTTCAAAACATAAACGGGATCAAAACAAAGCAAATCGCACAAACAATCCAACCTATCATCGTTTGGGGATGAGTTGACGTCCACTCAACCCCGTTCTCTCGTCAAAATGTGTGAGACGGGGGATCCTATCCACTCCCCACTGGTTCTCAAGAAACCGCCTTCCCCTCGAACTCCCGTGAATGGGCGAATTTACCTAAACAAAATTGGGGTTGTGTTGGTAAGAGAGCTCGGCGACCCCTTGGCCGACCCGAGAATCACATACCACTTCCTCGGGCCCATTTCTTAATTCATAATTCATAGTCTTAATACTTCTGAAATTTCTGAATTTTCCGACTTATATTCAAAGTCGTATTTCTCGCTATTTTCAAAACATTCACACACACCAACCCTTTTCAATTCAAATAAACATAAAATAGGTTACGTATATATATAAAAGTGTTTTTCCAATAGTTGATAGCAAAAGGAGAAAATCCCACAAAATACTAATCAAACACATATTTACATAATTATATATACGTATATCGCATGCGGGCTTAAAATACATGTAGGGTTGTAGGTCGTTTAACTAAAAAGGAAGAAAACCTCACCTTGTCGACCACACCGGACGTGACGAATCAAAACACTTCTAAAACACCTCCTCATCAACCACGAAACGAACCTAAAGACAAAACAAACAACCACAGACAACCTTAGACTCAACATGAACCACTTAAACTCTCGGCATATGCATATGATTCGAAAATGATGCATAAGAATTACAAAACGATGTCATTTAACGCATGCAATTCATAACAAGTTCTAAGTCTCATAAATTACGTTAAATAATTTCATGAATTTCATATAATACACATAACACGTCATACATCATCTTAACAAATCATACACTTCATACAAAGAGCAAAGAAAGGTCATACAAGGCAAATCAATGAAGTAAGAAGTCACACACACACACACGTAGGAGAGCACATAAAACATATATTGTCATATATCACGTATTGAAGCATCGAATTTACGTCATAAAATTATAATGAAACATGTAACATATATTTCATGAAGTTAACAATGCATGCATATCAAGAAAGGATCAAGAAAATACCATGCAAAGCAAATAAATAATACATTGGTTCATGCATGCACGTTAAGAACATATGAAGTATGTAGGTCATTTATTCCATGCAAGAACATCGAAACCACGTAATAAATTCACAAATAATCACATAACACACAATATACAAGTTATCCATGTACAAAAGGCAAGAAAGAAGCAAGGAAAACAAGTAAAACACGAAGAAACGACAAACGGAACAAGAAAGGGGGGAGCAGTTCGTAACTGCCCCCAAAAGGCATCGCGCCAAACAACCTAAATGTGGTCGAGGTCGCGACCACACCTCTTCCAGCAGGTAAAGCAGCAACAAGTCGAAGGTTGGGCAAAAACAGGTCGCGGCCGCTACCCAAAATACTCACGTTTTGGTCGAGGTCGCGACCGAGGGCGACAGCAGCACATAAACGCGAAAAACAGCAGCAAACTCAGCCAAAAACTCAACCAAATCAATCCTAACCCAAGCCAACATGTAAGGGAAACATTATGTAGAAAATATACATCAATTCCAAGCCTTAAACCATGCCAAAACCGAATCAAAATGCAAGGAAAGGGAGAAGGGGATAAACATGCTCATATCATCCAAAACCCCAAAATTCTTGAATCAAACTCCCATGAATCCTAAGCTAGCTTGAAAATTCGGTCCATACAATATTATAGGATGTATAAGGTTCAATTAGCATGGATCAAATTCAAAGAAAGCATAAGAAATCAAGCAAATTCTTCAAATGAGGCTCTAACCCTTACTATTCATCCAATTAGCCAAAGCATGATCAAATGATGAAGAAAGCTAGCAAATCTGGACTCAAAAGAAAGAGGATGAGATGGAGAATATAAATCCGGACTTATCTTTCAAATTTGAGCCGAAATGGATGAGAAGCGAGCTTGGAAAGTGGAAAATGACATGGAGCTTCCTTCTCTCCCGTTCATCTCGGTTTTGCAGCTGCTTTTCCTTCTCTCTCTTGGCTTGGACGAAATTAGAGCTGATGAGGGTGAAAGTGGGGTGAGTTAGGAGTATTTGGGGCCAAGTAGGGGTTGATTTGGTCAAAGATTGATCAAGTTATGGCCAAAAAGGTAAAATGTGGCGAATCTGTCACACGAGGCTCAATACGGATGAAATACAGCGGTTCAAACGGGCTTAGAAAAATACAAGGTTGGATTCCTTGGTTTCCTTTCTTATTTTTGAGTCCTACGCTTCTTTCGGAATTTGAATCCGAATTCCCGAGCTCGAGTTATGCCCTTCGGAACTCAAGGTGAGCTAAACGAGTTAGGCCCTCAAATCCCTTAACAAGTAAAACAGTTGATGAACCGTATTAAACGAACTTAAAAACAATTAACAAGCATATAAACAAGTTCTTAAAACACGTAATTCATGTATAACACGTTGTCACATAATTAGGAGTAAATACGGGGACCTACGGATAAATAAAGGGATCAAACGGGGAAAAGCATTTAAATACGTAACAATTAATACAAATAAATATTCAAATAAACACTTATGTAATTAATTAAACATTTAAAGGCATAATCAAATAAATAAATGCCCACGTAACACTCTCGGTAAGGCGTACCTGTACGGCCAGACGTGCGGGATGTTACAAACTCCCCTCCTTCAAAAGGACCTGTCCTCAGGTCCTAAAGTAGGGCCTCAAACCACTCCGGAAATGAACTCATCTTCACACCTCCGCTGCACCACCAAGCTCTTGAAGTCTCATCGGGCAACCTCGGCCCTCACAACTCACCAACACTCCCGGGCACTCAACTCACTAACTCTCTAAAAGAAGAGATTTCAAGTACAAGAAAATAACAAGCGCAACAAAACAAGTAACAAGAAGCAATCAAGTAAAGGGGGTTTCCCCCGATCATAAAATAAAATATGCGCGTATGAGATGCCATGAATGTTTTAGTGTACCTTTCACTGTAGCGAGAATATCAAACTCGGCATGAAATTCTTATTCTTATTTTTCGGACAACCATTCACCAAATGGCCCGATTCCCCACACTTAAAGCATCTACAGAACTTCTTCCTACAAGTCTCTTCGGTGTGATTCGGGCCTTGACAATAAGAGCATTGAATTGTCTCCTATGGTAAAGGCACCGTTTCCATCTTCGGCAATTGAAATTTCTTTTTCTTCTTAATGTTGTTACTCACTTGAAATCCTTGAGATTTCTCTTATGGCACGGGTCTCTTTCTCGAACTCGAACTAGATCCTTGTCCCGCGTAAGAGATGTGAGACTTCAATTGTTGGTTACTTAGTTCCACTTGAACCGCCTTTCTAACTTCTTCGGACCATTCATGCACCGGTGAGGCCTGAAAAAATTGTTGGACCTCATCCCAACGCCCTTGAATATAACTACGGACTTTAGGGCATTCGTTGTTAGCTCTCGAACTTTCAAGTTCCGTTATGAGATCGTCCAACATCTTCAATTCTTGTTGAAAATTTAAAAATTCTCGAAGTCTTTCAACTATCACTCTTGGAGGAATATACTTGTAGTAGAATTCTCGTAGGAATTTCTCCCACGTGAACACTTCTCCGGATTCCTCCACTCTCAATCTTAATCCATTTATCCATTTTGAAGCTTGGCCTTGAAATAAACGAGAAGTGCAAATTACTTTCTCTTGTGAGGACCCCGGGCAAATTTCCTAAATCTCTAGTATTTCGGATAACCATTCTTCGGCTCTAACTTCATCACCTCCGAACCACTTCGGCGGATTAAATTCTTTAAACCTCTTGCATATCGAAGACTCTTGTTCTTCTTGTCTTTCCTTCGAAGATACATGGTGATGTCGAGAAGTCATCCTGAAATAAGAAAAATAATTCCAAAATATAGTTGCGTGCAGGGTTTAGTACATGTTCTTGTGAACAATTAATGCAAATAATTCAAATAACTCACATAAAAGTGAGAATGAATGCAAACAAGCACATAATCCGAAGTCGAACGACCTAGATAGACCCGACACGACGCTAGAGCTCCGGTTTTGCAACCGGGAGCTCTGATACCACTTAAGATGTAGCACCTCGGAGTGAAAGGCACTACACCCCCACACCGTAGCCTGACACGTGTAACAAAATGGAACTCCGCACACGCCCCAAGCTATGGTGAACGGGTAACAAACAAAATCTCATCTAGGCTAGGCGGTTTAGACCCTAATTCACAGTGTGCGAAATAAACAAATACACATGTGGAAGCACCAGGATTTCAAATACACAAACATACATGCTTTCAACATAGGGATAAAATAAATCAAGTTAAACACGCTAAGTCCAAATCATTCAAATTAATTCATACATATTCCAAAGTTCAAGAATGAAAGTCATAACTTATATAAAATTCCAGAATTCATAAATACAGAAAATGCAAGGTATGCAAAAGACTCTACAAACGACTCGAACACTCGAAAATAAAAGACCGCCGCCTAGCTCGAACTGACAACCTGCACCTGCAACTCAAAAGACAAAAGGGGAAAAGAAAGCAACAAGGAGAGGTCAGTCCTAATGACCGGTGAGGGGGCTAACGCACTCACACGTACGTAATAATAGAGTAGAACATATTCAAATATAAATGAACCGGGACGTGGTTTTTACATTCTAAATCATTTTAGCCCGTGATAGTAAATATAGAAAATATTTTAAGGCCAAAGGCCAAAATCATCCAATTTTAGAAATTAGGAATCTACTCCCGTTTCACAAACAACAAACATAATCAAAATCAAAAGACTCGGCGAGAACGAGTTCAAACCCACCTAACTCCTTTCAAAACATAAATGGAATCAAATCAAAGCAAATCACACAAACAATCCAACCTTTCACCGTTTGGGGATGAGTTGACATCCACTCAACCCGGTTCTCTCATCAAAATGTGTGAGACGGGGGATCCTACCCGCTCCCCGGCTAACACTGGTTCTCAAGAAACCGCCTTCCCCTCGAACTCCCGAGGATAGACGAATTTCCCTAAACAAAATTGGGGTTGTGTTGATGAGAGAGCTCGGCGACCCCATGGCCGACCCGAGAATCAACATACCATTTCCTCGGGCCCATTTCTTAATTCATAATTCATAGTCTTAATACTTCTGAAATTTCTGAATTTTTCGACTTATATTCAAAGTTATATTTCTCGCTATTTTCAAAACTTTTACACACACCAACCCTTTTCAAATCGAATAAACATAAAATAGGTTACGTATATATATAAAAGCGTTTTTCCAATAGTTGATAGCAAAAGGAGCAAATCCCACAAAATACTAATCAAACACGTATTTACATAATTATATATACGTATATCGCATACGGGCTTAAAATACATGTAGGGTTGTAGGTTTTTTAACTAAAAAGGAAGAAAACCTCACCTTGTCGACCACACCGGACGTGACGAACCAAAACACTTCTAAAACACCTCTTCGTCAACCACGAAACGAACCTAAAGACAAAACAAACTACCAAAGACAACCTTAGACTCAACATGAACCACTTAAACTCTCGGAATATGCATATGAATGCAAATGATGCATAAGAATTACAAAGAGATATCATTTAACGCATGCAATTCATAACAAGTTCTAAGTCTTATAAATTACGTTAAATAATTTCGTGAATTTCATATAATACACATAACACGTCATACATTATCTTAACAAATCATACACTTCATACAAAGAGCAAAGAAAGGTCATACAAGGCAAATCAATGAAGTAAGAAGTCACACACACACGTAGGAGAGCACATAAAGCATATATTGTCATATATCACGTATAGAAGCATCGAATTTACGTCATAAAATTATAATGAAACATGTAACATATATTTCATGAAGTTAACAATTCATGCATATCAAGAAAGGATCAAGAAAATACCATGAAAAGCAAATAAATAATACATTGGTTCATGCATCCCCAAAATTCTTGAATCAAACTCCCATGAATCCTAAGCTAGCTTGAAAATTCGGTCCATACAATATTATAGTATGTATAAGGTTCAATTAGCATGGATCAAATTCAAAGAAAGCATAAGAAATCAAGCAAATTCTTCAAATGAGGCTCTAACCCTTACTATTCATCCAATTAGCCAAAGCATGCTCAAATGATAAAGAAAGCTAGCAAATATGGACTCAAAAGAAAGAGGAAGAGATGGACAATACAAATCCGGACTTAGCTTCCAAATTTGAGCCGAAATGGATGAGAAACGAGCTTGGAAAGTGGAAAATGGCATGAAGCTTCTTTGTCTCCGTTTCATCTCGGTTTTGCAGCTTCTTTTCCTTCTCTCTCTTGGCTTGGACGAAATGAGAGCTGATGAGGGTGAAAGTGGGGTGAGTTAGGAGTATGTGGGGCTAAGTAGGGGTTGATTTGGTCAAAGATTGATCAAGTTATGCCAAAATGGTAAAATGTGGCGAATCTGTCACACGAGGCTCAATACGGACGAAATACAGGGGTTCAAACGGGCTTAAAAAAATACAAGGTTGGGTTCCTTGGTTTTCTTTCTTAGTTGTGAGTCCGACGCTTCTTTCGGAATTCGAATGCGAATTCCCGAGCTCAAGTTATGCCCTTCGGAACCCAAGGTGCTATAAACGAGTTAGGCCCTCGAATCCCTTAAAAAGTAAAACGGTTGATGAACCGTATTAAACGAACTCAAAAACAATTAACAAGCATATAAACAAGTTCTTAAAATACGTAATTCATACATAACACGTTGTCACATAATTAGGAGCAAATACGGGGACCTACGGATAAAGAAAGGGATCAAACGGGGAAAAACGTTTAAATACGTAACAATTAATACAAATAAATATTCAAATAAACACTTATGCAATTAATTAAACATTTAAAGGCATAATCAAATAAATAAATGAGCACGTAACACTCTCGGTAAGGCGTACCTGTATGGCAGGACGAGCGGGATGTTACAAATAGTGCCCTTAAAGCAGCTTTTGGCTTTACTATTTCCTTGTAATATCACAAACAGTCTTTGAATAATAAAACGAGATGATTTTTTTCATAGGCATTCACTTCTTTAAGTGCTTATTTATTTCAGTTTGGGTTGACTGTGTTTTTGTATGTATTGAACTCCCCTAATCCGACGAGGCCGTTAAGAACTTTGTCGTTATGGGAACGACACATGAAGCAAGTTCTTAACTCCATAGGTGAGGATTAGAAACTTCTCCAAGTCGAGAGTCCGACAGACAGTGGGAGTGTCGACCTTGACTCTATTGAGATTTGCTTATGTGATTATGTCCTTTTGAAGGATCACTCAGTTTCATAGAGTGATAAGCGCATACGATGATGCGTTCATAATACATGAGTGTGATTGTTACTAGAACTTCATCATTGAGATGTCCCGCATGAAAACATTCCTAAATGGGAAAGGAAGTTTCCAGAAACTTCCAGATTAGGAAATATCTCACAGGTCAATAATGTGATTCATTAATCCTTAGACTTGAGGTTCTGTAATGTCTCATATGAGCTAACTCTGTAATCTTTGATATAGGCTCAAAAGGGTTTCGATATACTGAAACCTGAACCACGGCCTATGTTGGGATTACACAAGTGGCATATGTAGAATTAGTAGAATCGACAAAGGACCTACACTTGTTGCAAGAACAAGAATAATCTCTTACTGATTGAGTTGTTCGTAGTCCATTAAACTTAAACCCTTGGCCAAGGTGGATAAAAGATCAAGACATCAAGAAGATGGGGTTTTCTTGGATTGAGGTCTAAATGGATATGAAACGAACTTAACTTTAAAGATCAAGAATATTTAGGCTCTAAGAATATTCCCCTGCCTTAGTTCTTGATTGAGAGATGGAGTTGTAGGAGGATCGTATTTCACTGCATGTTATTGATTTAAAGGTTCATCAATATATTTCGTTATTCGGCTAGGGGTCACACACCCATTGCTAGATTACAGTAGTGTGATCTGTGAAGTGATTAATTAATTAGTGAATTAATTAATTACTGTCACTTCTAATCGAATAATGAACCTAAAGGGTCACACACAAATGCCAAGACATGAGGGTTATGGTAGGATGTTAATATGATTAACGAAGGATCAAATTGTTGATCGAAACGGAGCAAGGATGGCGTGAGTAGCTGCCACGTGTCGAGCACACGTGGCACGTACGTGTCTCCGGATGTGTAATTTTATTACACGTGAATTCTTTTCTAAAATTAATTAATTAAATTGTAATTAATTAATTTAAGTCTTATAATTAATTTTGAATTAATTATTAAGATTTTATTTCTCAAGCTTAACCCAATAAATAATTAATTGAGAATTAAATTATTTATTGAATCTTGACTTTTAGCTTTAGGAAAGTTGAAAAGTCCAACTTCCTATTGTAGGAGAGAGAAAGTTGATTCTTGCAAGACTTGGAGAATAAGTTAGGAACTTATTATTCTAATTAAATAATTAATTAAACTAGTTAATTAGTGAGCAAGAAAATAATCCTATTGGTTCTTGGAAACCCTAGGGGTTCGAACCACATGAGTATAAATAAGGGGATTGGGGTTTTCTCATTCTTTAGACCAACACTCAGGAAGTGTTAAGTTTTTGAGAAAAATAAAAGAAAAGTTTTCAAAGCAAAACCCTAGCCATTAACACAAGTTATACAACTAGCATTCTCACTTGCTTGATCGTGTTCTAGGACTGGTGTGGATACGCTTTGGAGGATCGCTGCTTTGGGATGTATCGAGAACCGTTCGAGGGACATTCCACTTGAAGGGTGTTCAGTAGGCGGTACTGACATCACTAGAAAGCTTCAATCTACCTAAGTTTCTAAACACCATGTGATACGATACGAGAATTGCAAGTCCATGATCAATCTTTTGGAAAAATTTTAAATTTCCGTTGCGTTTCTGTTTCGTATTTTCCAACAGGTTTTATGTTTCATGTTATGATATGAGTTTTCTGGATAGACTTCTAGGGATAGTTGAACCCACTGGATTTATGTTTATTGTTGACTTTCAAGATTAGGTATTTATGCTAGTTGAACCCATCATTTGTTTATGTATGTTTTAATTCCGTACGGCAGGCTTTTTCTCCCGCACTTTTGTTGTTTGCATGTTGATGTTTAGGGTCTATGTTCCGCCTAGCTTAGGTGTGTGTCTATTTGTCCCCCGTTTACCACTGCTTGGTTCATGTACGAACTTCCCATTTCGTATGTGGATTGGGCTTTGGTGCGGGGGATGTGAGTGCTACATTGTTCGATGGTTTGGGTACTACAGACCTGTCCATCATGGAGTGAGGAGACCGTGCGGGAAGGCCGGGAAACGGATTTCCCAATTGGTTACTGTACATGATTGATTGTTTTGCATGATTGTATTGTAATTAATTGCATGATCACGTTTTTGACAACTTTAACCTTAATTATTGTACACTGTCGGAGTATGGATGGAGAATGCTCAATTGCCGACCCACTGTTAATCATGAATTGTAATTGAAAATAATTGTAAATTTAAATAGTCGTAGAGTTCGAGCATTAAATACTAATTTTTTTACCCTCATGGGAACTAACTTCTCTAAAACCTTGCTCGGGAATTTATGGCTTATGTGTGCATGTTCTTATATATACGTACAACCATTGCTCACTCAGTCTTCTAGAGACTTACCCTTCTTTCTCTTCCATTTCTTGTAGGTTGTTGCTGGGCGGGAGTCGTGTAGTTGTGTTCCTTTTCGAGTCCCACTTGTACACTCATATCGCATTACATGTTGTTATTGTTTATTGTATTGATTTATTTATTTTATTAATTGATGGATATTGAATCGGGACAAGTTGTATGCTTAGTTGAACCCGTTGTTAGATTGCATATTGATCGGTGTTTGAATTTGTGATTTTGAATTATTGATGTTATAACTTCCGCACCGTATGTATGACTTCTCTGATTGCTTGGTACAGGGTTAGATTTCACCTGGCTTCCTCTTTTCCTTGTCTCCCATTTGTTGTGAGTTTGATTTATGTATGGGTTAAACTCATTTCATATGTGGACTGAACTCATAGTGCGGGGGATGTGGTGCCTGACGTCACGGGTGCTACATAATTGTTTGTGGCCATTGTCATAGGTACATTCTAATTTTTCCAATTTGGTTGCATTTTAAAAAGAATTGATGAACCGTCCACATAACCTAGTACTGGATCAACAAGTTTACATGTTGATCAAGTGATTTTTATCCTTTTTGTAAAACTAGAACTTTTCTTGAACCGCCCTTGCTTTGAAGAAACGAATCTAATTCATCAAAATAAACATTCAGTGGAAGTGTGATATAGTATATATTGAATCGAGAAAGAAATAAAGCTGGCCTCTATCCTAAAGACTTTCTGCATTGCTGCATGCAATAATTTATTCCCTGTTTGATGAACCATAACTAGGTATCTAAGTGCTTGGAGGAATCGAAGGACGCATATGACAAAAAAAAAAAAAAAGAGCAAGAAGCTACCTAACCCAGTTAAGAAGCAGAAGCGGCGTGCAATTATGCCAATATACCTTTTCCTCAATGGAAGTGAGCGAAATTGTGAATTATATTTGTGTTTTTTTTATCTAAATCTTTGTCAACCAGTCCAAAAGTGATGCTGTACATATACATATGGGTTGTGTTGCCGAAGAGCCGGTTTTATCACAAAATATAATTTTTGATGCCTTTTAATGGTTTGCTTAACCGTCACCTTACACCAGACATAAAAAAAAATTATTTCAAAATTTGATTCAGTTTATTGGCTGGTGCAATGTGTCAAAATACGAATTTCTATCCTGATACCCTTTCTACTAATTTCAGTTATATTTTCATTCCATGGTTAACTTACGAGTATAATTACACTGGTGTATCCTAATGTTTGACTAACTATACAAACTTCCCCTAAATTATAAAAATTTCCCCTGTAAACATTTTACGTCATCAGGATTCATTTTATTGATTTCGTATGAATGTCTTATTTTTCCCTTGGCAATTACTATTCAATAATAGACTTTAAATTCATGGGAATAATACAATGTGTTAGCCCAAACCAGTGTTATTTGCTCGAGTTCTTTTGTGCCTTAGTTACTGGGAAATTTAAATTACAAGCATTTCCCTAAAAATATTTGAAAGGGTGAAATAAACTCAAGTATGTCTGATTTAAGGGATAATTACAAGTTTACAACTAGTACCCCTCATGCATGGAAAATTATAGCTAGAACAACCCGTTGTGGACTTTTTAGGCCTCGTTTACATTTTCAAAAAGGATTATGAAGGTCATGTTTGAGTGGGTTAGTGGTCCTAGTCCAACATGTGTTTACGATCCTGTTGGGAAGTCTGTCCAGGCCCAGTTAATATTTATTTGTTTGTTTGCATTTGTTGTGTCTTTGCCATGTTTATGGCAGAAGAGTAATCTACCCCATTCATAAATAAGTAAAAACTCGTCTTCCCTAATTCAGATACACACATTCAGACACTCAAAATTCAACTTCTTCAAAACTCAACTAAATCGAGCATACAAATAGTCGGAATGGAAGTGCTTGAAACAAGGATCACGATAGTATGCTCCGAATTTAAATCCGGCTACCAAGGAGCGGGTTTCGGAGGCCTGAAATTTGCTAATTAGTGCTCCTTTTTCCGCGACTCTGCAGTGTCGATTCCGGCGAAGGGGTACGACTGCGCTTGGTGGCGGGGATGGCCTCTCGGGCCATCTTTCGACAACTGGACCTTAGGGAAAATGCTCAACTTAGTGAGAGAAGTCAATTGATGTCAGCCCTGACCTCTGAAACGGCCGAAACAGTGGCACCGGTGACAGGCTTACATGTACGGTGGCGGCTGCCATCTCTGGGATATTTTCCAACGACCAAGACATTTATCTCGAAATTCTCGACATGGGTAAGTCATTGCAATTTAAATAATGATGTGATAATGGTTTCCTTGGCAACTTTAGCTTAGCAGAAACCCATCGCACTGATTTATGGGATATTCAGTGAATAATTTAATGGCAATGATTAGCAGGATAATTGGAAACTCTAAAATTTCTGGGCAAGCAAAAAAGGCCGCCAAACAAACATAATCCACCGTCTGAACTGAAATCTGTGTCAATTTCTTTTAGATTTAAACACGAAATATTTGCTTGTTTATTTGTCTTGGGCATTCACTCAAATCACAAGGGCCTTCCCATTTGGCACGGGCTATGGCCCACGCAACATAAATGCATGCTATCATGAAACAACCCCACTAACATTGCTAAATGGACAACATGAATGAGGCCTTTGAAGGAATGACAAAATTACAAAAAAGTCCCATTGGGTATATTATACTATAGGAACTGGGAGAAAAAAGTCACCAACCTAGGCAAGTGTTAAATGAATGCTCAAATTTCATCATATTCATCATAATTACATGATCTCCTAGAGAGTGTAGATGTAAATAATTCGATGTCATCCACATAATCGAAGCTTTCACCATGTAGAGTAGAAGAATGCATTTTATCAAAACATATGTTAAGATACAAATCACCGGTATATCTATAGCACCCGCACCGACCGACACCACATTCCCCGCACCATAAATTCAATCCATGTATGAAATGGAAGTCTATACATGAATTAAATATGTGACGAACGGGTGACAAAAATAAAAGAACTCAACCTAGCTAAGCGGGGCTAACCCTTAAACCAATTATACAACAATGCACCTGTAGCACCCGAGCGCAAGGTACCACATCCCCCGCACCGAGACCCGACCCGAATATGAAATGGACGATCCATACCCGAGCCAAATCACGGCAAACGGGGACATACACACACTCTATGCTAGGCGGGACTAACCCTTAAACCATAAAATCAGAAATAAACATTAAAGCGGAAGGCATGAACGATCATACATCACATACATGTACAATAAGCATCACAGCTCCAAAAGTGAATTCATATACATCAATAATGCCGTCAAAGCTCAATCATCAAGTGCGCTCCAGTAATGTTCATATACAATGATCAAAGGTGCATTATGTGAGTGTAAGACCATAATACAAAGGGCTAGAAACGAAAATAAGACCTATGACTCGAAATCCCGCTTAGCTCCCTTGACACCTGCACAAAACAACTGAAAGCCAAACGGGTTCAGTCCAAAAGGGACTGGTGGGTATAAAAGCAGGGCATAAGGATAGTAAACGACAGTATTTAACAATCACATGCAAGCTATAATCCCAAGTGAGGTTTCTAAAGAATTTCCCAAGTGGGCAAATAGAAATCATCAAAAGGGTTTATAACGATTCATTTACATTAGGTCAATGTCATTAGTGGCCCGGCGAGTGGGCGTACATTATCTCCAACCAACACCTCGTGTATTTCATTAACATTCATTAGCATTCATTCATTCTTTTCATGCAATCATTCTTTCGTGCGCATTCAATAACATTCCACCTTCTTCCTGTGACGCCCCGTATTCTCGAAGGGCGTCCTGACGATATTAACAAGTAAGTCTCTACACTCGTGTGTGTTTAATTTAAGAGTTCTTGAATTATATGATTTAATGTAAATTCAATTTAATATGTGTTCATTCGAATTATTCTAAGATTAATTGCTAACTTGATTAATTACGTGCATATGTAACCCTAACTGTCTAATTTGATTTAATTCAAATTTATTCCATGAAATAATTGTCAAGTTGATTTTAAATCCGTCATGTTACTTAACTTGTTTAATTTCGGTTTACTTGAATTCCTTGAGATTAATTGTCAATCATGTGTTTACAAAGTGCCGTTAAATTATACAAAAAAGTGTCTAAAATTAAATTGAATTAAACTCTAATTGGCGATGTGGGCGGCGGCAGAAACTTCGGCGGCCAACGTGGGCCTTTTCCGGCCATCTTTTGGTCTCGGGCTCTTCACGAAAGTTGTTCGGAACGACGAGAACTAGTGGCCTGTGATCAGGCGACTACAGATTCTGTGGTTTGGCGGCGGATCGCGGCGGCAAAGTGGCGGTGCAACGGCGGCGCTAGCTCCGAGGATTTTTCCGGCGAGCTACCTTAGGGCTTTCGAAGAGCTCGTCATGGGTAAGACAATGGCTTTTACGGATCGCATTTTGGTTCACCGGTTTGGAAGTAATTTGAGTTTGAAGATTTAGGGTTTTCGTGCTCTTAGATTTCAGATCTAGGACAATCGGCTTGGAATTTCCAGAAATTGATTGAGGATTCGGAACGGGCACGAAGACTTCATTCAGGAATGATTTTTTGGGATTTTTCCGGCGGCGTTCCGGCCAAATTCCGGCAGCTACAGTGGTGGCGTTCCGGCGGCGTCTGGTCAGAATGTTCGTCTCGTTGTGGTGAGTTCAACGCCACTTTCCGTTCGTTAATCGGACACTCGATCTATTTATTACGAATTATTTTGCGTAGTTGTGATTATTTGAATTAATTGTTTTAAGTGCAAATAAATTGGTTATTGTTGGTTTGTTGATCGAGATGTATTCCAATCGTATATGAAAACATGTATTGAATGGATTGTGATATGAATAAATGTTTCGATTTACAATTTGAATCCCGATGTGGTGAATTTATACTATGTGTTTAGATATGAAGGGGTGTTAGTGTAATATTTAGAAACTAATCTCTTATGTGACTAAATGAACTTGAATGATGTTTTAGAAGAACAAACATGTTGTGATTTCTCTATATGGATTTGAGACGTTCTCAATGTTATGTTTGTTGTAAATTGTGTTTCAAATATAAATTTAGATACATGAAGGATGCTTGAACAACTTAAGACTTGATGCATGATAGGAGTTAGAATTGTAATATCTTGATTTACTCTTACTACTTGAAAATGATATATTATGAATTACAATAAATTGATAATTGTCATGTTTGTAAGTAATTAATTCCTAGTTGAATAATTGTATAAACACTTTTATAAATAATTCTAAACTAAGGGGATGTATGTGTAATAATTCTAAACTTTTATAAATGACTTAGGGGATGTAAGTGTAATATTTATGAAACTATGAATGTGACTTGAGCTTGTGTACCAAACATGTTGTGAAGTTGTAAAGTATGATCTTAAGTGAATTAAATGCACTCTTTATTTGTATCAAGCATGCCATCCACGTACAACGACTTTGTATGTTTATATGATCAAGTTGCTCTTACTTATGCACTTTATAACTCGACATGAACTTGATGCTTAATTCTAATACTATAATTGAACCCTGTGACATTGGATGATCTAATATGCATTTTGTGAATACATTGACTTCCTAAATTGATCTTGCATCTTTGGATATGGAATTACGTGTCGGTTGCTTGTAAATATGACCTTGTTGAGCATTGATATGCCTTGAATGACCACGACACCTTATCCAAGCACAACATGAACACTTATGCATAACAACGATCATGTTGAGCAACGCCGTGCGTCTTGTTTGGTTCATATAGAGTCTAAGTCTGGGCTTCTGTATGTCTTGTCACAGAGTTTGGTGGTGCCGGTGGGCCCGAGGTTTAGAGTGTTTGGACCTTCACACTCTCAGACTCTACTTTCACGAGGTGAGGTTTAGGATTTTGTATAGTTACGTGATCTATGACCTTTACATGTTGATTTCTACCCTTGCATGCGAGTATACTCTATTATAGATATGTATGTGCTGAATATGATATGTTGATGATCTTGTGTGAGTCCTGCGTGGATGGAGGTCATGAGGCTTAAAGTTCCTTCGCGTAGGAAGGGTGTAAATATAAAACCAGTTTTTGAGGCATATGTAAGCTATTTTGGAAAATTCAGTGGTGTTATGATTATGTAGCGAGTTAGCCATGATATGTGTTATCTGTTCTATTCTGTACTGTTCTGTATGTGGATCCAGGAGCTGGTACGAGTGGAGACCGGTACGGCATAGGGCCGTCGGATAAGCCACTGTGCTAGTTTCCATTTGAGATATCATTGCGCGACCTTAGGGTGATGAGGGAGGCGTGATATCTTGAGCCTTCGGTGTTTTATCCAGGGATGACTCTTGTGGGTTCGCTACCCTCTTGAGATCGAGTCTATTTTAGACGGTGTTATTATAGATGGTTTTGGGGACTGTACATCCCCTCCATCATTGGTGTAGCGGTTGGATTGATTGTGATTTATGTTATGAGGAGTAAAGGTGGGAAGCTCGTACTCGCCGAGCAGTTGATTATGTTATGTTATGGAATTATGAATCGGGATAGAGTGTTTCTGGAAAATGGTTTCTAAATTTATATGTATATCTTATTCGGGTTCTTTCAAAACGTTTTGGTATGTAACACCTATCCCCGGTTCATGAGTCCATCCTTTTTATTCTGTGATATGCTCCTTATATATATATATATATTGTGGGTGTGCGTTAGCCCCTCACTCGGTCAAGTTGACTGACCCCTCATTTACACTTTTAGTTGTAGGTTGTTGGCGTTTGCTAGGTGGAAGTGAGTCCTTTGAGTTGCACTTCGTCGGTCTAGTCTTTCTATTTGCATTTATCTTTTCATACACTTTACTTATGCTTTGACTTGTAGACTTGAGATTATACTTTACTATTCGGTAGCCCTGCGTGACACTCTCATTCGGCCCTTGTGGCACTTGATGATTATTACTTTATGTTGATATTCGAGACTAGGGATTTATGCTAATCGAACCCGTCACCTGCTTTGTATGTTTTGTTTTAAATGCTTCCGCTATCTATTGTTGTTGGTTTTAATTGCTTCCGCACTCTGAGTTTTGGTCAAGTTAGATCCGCCTAGCCTAGTGTGTGAGTTGGTCTCTCATTCGCTCTGATTCGGATTCGGGCATGGACTTTCATTTCATGCTCCGGGTCTGGGTCATAGTGCGGGGGATGTGGCACTTCTCCGTTTGGGGTGTTACATCCTTAAGTGGTATCAGAGCTCTAGGTTGCAAAACCGAGCTCTTGAGTCGTGTTGAGTCTGTCTAGGTCGTACGGCATAGGAATAACTGCGCATTGCATTTGTTTGACTTGATATTTTGACCCTTCGGCGTGAATTGTTTCGTGATTATATGATTATGTGCACATTGTGACTTTGATTATGCGACATCTTGTTTTATGTGCTTTATAAATTACAACTAATTGTTGCATTTACGTGATATGCGTGTCACATTTCATTTGCATCTTTAACCCGCATGCATCAAATTTAGTGTTCGCATTTCAGGGTGCCCTATGAGTCAACACTAAGATTTCCCTACGTCAACACTACCTATTGGTAGTATAACGAAAACACCCCATAATTCGAAAATGAAAGGATTCTTTACCAAGATCAATGGTCATGAAAAGGTTCAGAGTTGAAGGAATGAGATTTGCTATGTTGACTTACTATCTTAAAGTGAATTGAAAGATGGAGTTTGATGAATTCTCACCTTGAGGATTCGTTTATTTGGAAGTAGTCACCTTGTGGATGGAAATGAGTCAATGGAGGAGAATCTGGTCAAGTAGAACCGTTTTGAAGGAGTTTGATGAGCTTTCGCCTTGATGATTCGTTTATTTGGGAGTAGTCACCTTGTTGATGGAAACGAGTTAATGTAGAAGAATCCGATCAAGTTCAAGGGATGTGGATAGGTAACCATGTTACATAAGCAACGAGCTACAAACCATCGGTGAGTGTCGAAGGTTTTGGTGCCGTTTAGAGTTAACGAACGACAAGACAAGATTGGTTGTTAGCTCTCTGGGTGTCTTCTTTCTGCTGAGGTGGAAGATTCTACTGAGTTGGAAGATTCTACTGGGATGGGAATAGATCACATAGATGCCAAAAGATTTTATTCAAGTTTTAGAATCATATTGTAACATCCCGATCGTCCGACTTATAAGGTACGTCACCATTTAACCTTTTTATGTGTTTAATTATGTGATTCTGTGCTTTGTGTGACCCTCTTTTGAACTCTTTATGAGTTTAGGGGCTTGTTTGCAAATTTATCTTTTTAGGGGTTTTTCGGTCATTCCTCGTTCGATCGAGATTTCGACCTTTTTGACCCCTTCAACGTGTTCGGGGCATCGAAACGAGTCCGTAGACTCTGAGTTTGCCCTATTTTGACGTCGTTTGCTCCTCCTACCGATCGTTTTGTGCGTGAGGACCCGAGATAAATACCCCGGATCCTCGTTTTGCGTGCCATAACTCAAGCTCCAGTTCGGTCTCTTTCTCTCCCGCGATTCAAACGTTCTCCCGCCACTGTTCATGCACTCGCGGTGTGTTTACACACACATGCCCGTTCTCGCTCATTTCTCGACGGAATTCGACGTTTGAATAGTCGAAATTCATTAGCTCGACGAGCCCGTCACAACCGTACCAAGAAATTGACCAACCGGCTGACGACGGCGGAGATATCGCCGGATTTCAGTAGCGCAGGCGAAGGGTGTCGGAGCCGCCACTTTGGCGGCCATTCGCTGAGGTTTCCGGCGGCACGCGCCACCTACCCAGTTAGAAGAGGTCCCTGCGCATCGTCTGACATTGGCGGCGCGGCCAACGGCCACCGGATGTTGGCTCACGCGCCGCGGCGGCGGCGTTACTGTAGCAGGTTGCTCCGCCGCGTTCCGGCGGCTTTTTCCGACCAAGGTAAGTGTTTTCCTAGGTTTTCCGACCCCCTGAGTCCATTTCCGGCGTCGGTTTGATAAGATTTTGGCCGTAGGTGGTGGTTCCGGCAAGGGGAGCGGCGGAAGAAACTTCGGAGGCTATCGGGGGTCTTTTCCGGCGATCTTTTGGCCTCGGGCCCTTCACGAAAGTTGTTCGGAACGACGAGAATTAGTAAACCTCATTTGCTCGACTCCAGATTTTGCCGTTTGGCGGTGGTTCGCGACAGCACAGTGGCAGCGCACCGGTGGCGCCACCTCCGAGGATTTTTCCGACGAGAAAGCCTAGGGCTTTCGTAAAGCTCGTCACGGGTAAGCCGATGCCTCTTTCGGATCTCCCTTTGGTTCACCGGTTTGAAAGTAATTGAAGTTTGAAGATTCTAGGGTTTTCGTATTCTTGGATTTTAAATTGGTGACGATTGGCTTGGAATTTGCAGAATTTGATCGAGGAATTGGATTGAGCACGACGAATCCTTGCAGGGGTGATTTTTCGGGATTTTTCCGGCACGTTCCGGCGGCGGCCGAACGGCGGCCGGCCATTGTTCCGGCAGCTCCGACGGCGGCGCTCCGGCGACCTTCAGACAGCTTGTCCGCTTCGTCGTGGTGAGTCAAACACCACTTTCCGTTCGTTAATCGGACACTCGGTTTATTTTCTGTGAATTTATTTGTATAATTGTTAATATTTAATTATTTGTTCTAATTGTAATTTAATTGCGATTTGCTTGACTTATCGATTTATATGAACCCTGATGTTTACGAAATCTTACATTTACTGAAATGTGATATGCATTGATGCTTTGAATTGTAAATTGAACCCCGTTATGCCAAAATTGTATTAGTTGTTAATTGTTTAAATGTAATTCGTACTTATATGTTCGATAAATTGATGAATATGCATTGCTTGGTATTAGAAAATATGTAATGAATTATGAATGTATAATTCTTGTACAAGGGGTGTTTATGTAATTTTAGAAAATACAAATTTGTATAACTTGAATTAATTGAACCTTATCATTTGAAAACGATGAAGCTAATTTTGATTTAAGTAAAAGTTGAATTAGCATGCCTTGGATGATTAATTTGGGACTTTTGCAATTAAAGTTTAATTACCTAAATTGAATTTGGATTTAATATGTAGTGCATGAATTGAATATGTAAAATATGAATTGAGTAGGGTTAGAATTTGATTTGTAACCTCGTGAAATTTGTATGAATTAGGAAGCATGCTATTATGATTTATTTGATTTATTAATATGTGTCAATTGATATGAAATGTGCTACGTGAATTTGCATGAAATGAATAATATGATTTGTCTTGCCTTTCAGTTTCCCTAATCTGCATTAATTGTACGTATGAACATGCCTTAATGTTTTGTTTTGCATAGAATTAATATGAATTTGAAACCTGCTTATGTGATTGCATTTCGTAAGTGCTTGAGCATTGCCGTGCGTCTCTGTGTAGTTGTCAGAGTTTGAGTCTGAGCCCTGTGTTGTGTTTGTGAGTTCAGTTGGTTCAGGTGCACCCGGGGTGGTGACAAGTGAGTCGTGCAGGTTCCGGGGTGGACCTTCTGCTTTGTGTTCGGCTGTGCTTGGTACCAGGTGAGGTTAGGATATAGTTATACCCTATTGCAACGTGCCCGTTTTCGAATGCATGTGGTTTATAAGCCTTATGTATATGTAGATATGTGTGAAGTACGTATTTTGCTGGTTTTGTCATATGATTTGATTTGAAAAGTACGAATCGCTATGTATAAGCCTATGTACGCTTTGTCTCAGTTATGTTATGATTTCGAGGTCAGTCTGCATGATATGTACGTACGATATGATAAGTGCGATATTCATGAGATATGTTCGTCTGTCTGTGTGTGTGAGTATGAGTTTCGTCTGGTAAGTGTGATAAGTTTAGGCTTTGTTTCGTTTGTATCGGATTCAAGCAAGTCTCCGATTTTCTGTTGGTTTTGATCTGTTTGGGCCCCGGAGTTGTGGGTAAGGGAGACCCGGGACGACCATCGGGGTCGCCGGTTACGACCCCTGTGCACTTCTCCACCAACGGGAGACTTAGTTCTCCTATGCCGACGGAGCGCATTTTGGTTGGCCGTCGAAGGAACCGGGCGGGATCCTCCGGTTCACATGTTTCGTTCTGTGGTGGGTTGAGAGGGGCACCTCTCTTCCCCAAACGGTGTGGAGGTGGGATTGATTTATGATTCGTTTTGTGTTTCGCTTCGTCTTTGTTTCTGGGTAAGTGTGTTCTATCTGTCGGTCTATCATAAGTTCGTGAAACGGGGGTAGATTGTTAAGTTAAGATAAAAATTGATATACCTTTAAGTTAATAAGATATGCTCCGATATGTGTGTTAAGTCTGCATGAATCCGAGTTGTGCCTTAAGAAACTTTTGATTTGAGATTTGTTTGGTCTGTCTGATAAGTCTCCCTATATGTATATTATCACGGGAAAATATTTTGGCGTGCAAAAACTAACCCCGGGTTCACGAACGTCGCTTCTTCTTTGTGCTGTGCTCTATATATATGTATAGTGTGCGTGTGTCAGCCCCTCGCTCAGTCTTTGGACTGACCCCTCCCCTTTTATGTTTTAGTTCGCAGGCTTTGCTTTGGAGGTCGTTGGAGTTCGTGCTAGGCGGCTGTGTGTCGAGTCTGTCGAGTCTGTGTCTGTCTGTTTAAGTTTATTAAGTTCTGGCTCTGGTTTATGATTTGTATATGTTATATAAGATATGTTTGTGCAGGTTTGAAATTATGATTTGAATTTATGGAATTCGGGACAGGTTAGGACAGGTGCTCGGATTAGTTGAACCCGTTGTGAATATATGATTGCTCGGGACAGGTTAGGACAGGTTTGCTGGATTAGTCGAACCCATTTAGTTGATTTTGATGTTTGTATGGTACTGTGTGTTTAAGGTATGAAAGTTTTTGTAAGTTGGCATTTCGTGCTACTTCCGCTGTCATGTTTTGCATATTTTCTTTTGTACAGGGTTAGATACCGCCTAGCTAGTGCGTGTGTTTGTGTTTGTCACCTGTTCGCTGTGACTTGGCGCGTGTGCGGACCTTCCATTTCGTACACGTGTCGGGTCATACTGCGGGGGATGTGGCGCCTCACGTGTGGGGTGTTACATCTATAAGTGGTATCAGAGCTACCAGGTCCAGAACCGGTACTCTGGAGTCTTGTCGTGTCAGTCTAGGTCGTACGGCATAGGAATACGTGTGCATTGCATCCGTTTTGACGTGACATTTGGCTTCCTTGTATGAATTGATTAGAACTTATGTGAGTGTGTGTGACGCCCCGTATTCTCGAAGGGCGTCCTGACGACATTAACAAGTAAGTCTCTACACTTATGTGTGTTTAATTTAAGAGTTCTTGAATTATGTGATTTAATGTAAATTCAATTTAATATGTGTTCATTCGAATTATTCTAAGATTAATTATCAACTTGATTAATTACATGCATATTTAACCCTAACTGTCTAATTTGATTTAATTCAAATTTATTCCATGAAATAATTGTCAAGTTGATTTTAAATCCATCATGTTACTTAACTTGTTTAATTTCGGTTTACTTGAATTACTTGAGATTAATTGTCAATCATGTGTTTACGAAATGCCGTTAAATTGTACGAAAGGTTTTTAAAATTAAATTGAATTAAACTCTAATTGGTAAATCTATCTCTTTCATTTTAATTTGTAAAATTAATTCGGAGTTTGAATGTTTATTCGTAACTTTACCAATTTTGTTTACGATTATTAGTACGCGATATTTCTCTTTGTTACGCGATAAGGATACCCGGTTGTATATAGCTTGTGCACAAGACACATTTCTCCCAATCCCTTTTTCTCTCTCTCTCTCTCTCCTTTCCCACTTTCTCTCTCCCGCGGGTTACTATCGCGGCTTCGGTTACGAGCCCATAACTCGATCGTTTCTCGACGGAATTTGACAAACGAATAGTCCATTTCGATTATCTCGGCGAGACCGACGCAAGAGTACCAATTTCACGGCCTAACGACGAACGGTGGCGGAGTTATGACCGGATTTCAGTAGCAGCAGCGGAGCTGTCACACCGCCGCCACTTCACCGGCGTTTCGCGGCGTTTTTCGGCCACTTACTTGGTACACGCGCCGAAGACCCAGCAAGAGGACTTCCCGGTGCAGCGGTTGACGTCGGTGGTGCGGCCATCGGAGCAGAGACGGCTCCGCACGCGCCGTCCAAAGCTCGCGGCGGCGGCGCGAGTTACTGTAGCCGCAGCGGCAGAAACTTTGGCGGCCAACGGGGGCCTTTTCCGGCCATCTTTTGGTCTCGGGCTCTTCACGAAAGTTGTTCGGAACGACGAGAACTAGTGACCTGTGACCAGGCGACTCCAGATTCGGTGGTTTGGCGGCGGATTGGCGGCGGCAAAGTGGCGGTGCAATGGAGGCACTAGCTCCGAGGATTTTTCCGGAAAGCTACCTTAGGGCTTTCGAAGAGCTCGTCATGGGTAAGACAACGCCTCTTTCGGATCGCATTTTGGTTCACCGGTTTGGAAGTAATTTGAGTTTGAAGATTTAGGGTTTTCGTGTTCTTAGATTTCAGATCTAGGACAATCGGCTTGGAATTTCCAGAAATTGATCGAGGATTCGGAACGGGCACGAAGAGTTCATTCAGGACTGATTTTTCGGGATTTTTCCGGCGACTTTGGACGGCGGCCCGACGACTTTCCGGCGGCTCCGGTGGCGGCACTCCGGCGACTTTCGGACAGAATGTTCGTCTCGTTGTGGTGAGTTCAACGCCACTTTCCATTCGTTAATTGGACACTCGATCTATTTATTACGAATTATTTTGCGTAATTGTGATTATTTGAATTAATTGTTTTAAGTGCAAATAAATTGGTTATTGTTGGTTTGTTGATCGAGATGTATTCCAATCGTATATGAAAACATGTGTTGAATGGATTGTGATATGCATGAATGTTTCGATTTACAATTTGAATGCCGATGTGATGAATTTATTCTATGTGTTTAGATATGAAGGGGTGTTAGTGTAATACCTAGAAACTAATCTTTTATGTGAACTAAATGAACTTGAATGATATTTTAGAAGAACGAACATGTTGTGATTTCTCTATATGGATTTGAGACGTTCTCAATGTTATGTTTGTTGTAAATTGTGTTTCCAATATTAAATTGAGATACATGAAAGATGCTTGAACAATTTGAGACTTTATGCATGATAGGAGTTAGAATTGTAATATCTTGATTCACTCTTACTACTCGAAAATGGTATATTATGAATTACGATAAATTGATAATTATCATGCTTATAAGTAATTAATTCCTAGTTGAATAATTGTATAAACACTTTAAACGAACAATTATGCTTAGTAATCAACTAAGGGGATGTATGTGTAATAATTGTAAACTTTTATAAATAACTTAGGGGATGCAAGTGTAATATTTATGAAACTATGAATGTGACTTGAGCTTGTGTACCAAACATGTTGTGAAGTTGTAAGGTATGATCTTAAGTGAATTAAATGCACTCTTTATTTGTATCAAGCATGCCATCTACGTACAACAACCTTGTATGTTTATATGATCAAGTTGCTCTTACTTATGCACTTTATAACTCGTCATGAACTTGATGCTTAATTCTAATATTATAATTGAACCCTGTGCAATTGGATGATTTAATATGCATTTTGTGAATACAGTGACTTCTTAAATTGATCTTGCATCTTTGGATATGGAATTGCGTGATGGTTGCTTGTAAATACGATCTTTGTTGAGCATTGATATGCCTTGAATGACCACGACACCTTATCCAAGCACAACATGAACACTTATGCATAATCACGATCATGTTGAGCAACGCCGTGCGTCTTGTTTGGTTCATATAGAGTCTAAGTCTGGGCTTCTGTATGTCTTGTCACAGAGTTTGGTGGTGCCGGTGGGCCCGAGGTTTAGAGTGTTTGGCCCTTCACACTCTCAGACTCTACTACTACGAGGTGAGGTTTAGGATTTTGTATAGTTACGCGACCTATGGCCTTTATATGCTGAATTCTACCCTTGCATGCGAGTATACCTTACTATAAGTACGTATGTGTTGGATATGATATGTTTATGATATTGAGCGTGTGTTCTGCGTGGATGGGTGCTTATGGGCTTAAATTCCATCGCGTGGGTTTTGCGTGGATGGGTGCTTACGGGCTTAAAATCCATCGCGTGTGATCTGCGTGGATGGGTGTCTAAGGGCTTAAATTCCATCGCGTGGGAATATATATTAAAAATTAACTTTTTAAGGCATATGTAAGCTATTTTGGAAAATTCAGTTGTGTTACGATTCTGTAGCGAGATTTGCCATGAAAGATTGGTATCTGTTCTGTTCTGTTCTATTGTGGATCCGAGGAGCTACGGGTAATAGGGCCTCCGGGACGGTTAGGGCCGTCGGAGTTTCAACCATGTGCGTATTTTCCATTTGAGATATCATTGCGTGACCTTAGGGTGATGAGGGAGGCGTGATATCTTGAGCCTTCGGCTAAGGCCGGGGATGACTCTTGTGGGTTCGCTACCCTCTTGAGATCGAGTCTATTTTTAGACGGTGTTATTATGGATGGTTTTGGGGACTGTACATCCCCTCCATCATTGGTGTAGAGGTTGGATTGATTGTGATTTATGTTCTGAGGAGTAAAGGTGGGAAGCTCGTACTAGCCGAGCAGTTGATTATGTTATGTTGTGGAATTATGAATCGGGATAGAGTCTTTCTGGAAAATGGTTCCTAAATTTATATCTATATCTTATTCGGGTTCTTTCAAAACGTTTTGGTATGTAACACCTATCCCCGGTTCATGAGTCCATCCTTTTTATTATGTGCTATGCTCCTTATATATATATATATTGTGGGTGTGCGTTAGCCCCCTCGCTCGGCCAAGTTGACTGACCCCTCATTTACACTTTTAGTTGCAGGATTGTTGGCATTTGCTAGGCGGAAGTGAGTCATTTGAGTTGCACTTCATCGGTCTAGTCTTTCTATTTGCATTTGTCTTTTCATACACTTTACTTATGCTTTGACTTGTAGACTTGAGATTATACTTTACTATTCGGTAGCCATGCGTGGCACTCTCATTCGGCCCTTGTGGCACTTGATGATTATTACTTTATGTTGATATTCGAGACTAGGGATTTATGCTAGTTGAACCCGTCACCTGCTTTGTATGTTTTGTTTTAAATGCTTCCGCTATCTATTGTTGTTGGTTTTAATTGCTTCCGCACTCTGAGTTTTGGTCAAGTTAGATCCGCCTCGCCTAGTGTGTGAGTTGGTCTCTCGTTCGCTCTGATTCGGATTCGGGCATGGACTTTCATTTCATGCTCCGGGTCTGGGTCATAGTGCGGGGGATGTGGCATCCTCCGTTTGGGGTGTTACAGTGTGCGTATGCTATGATTATGGTTATGCAACATTTTACTTGATGCTTTTTAAATTCCAGCAGCTATGTATTGCAGTTGCATTTAATTAGGTGCTCTTAATTATTTCCCTTACTTGACATGTCCACTCACTGACCAACATGCATAGATATTCGTTCAATTTGTGATTTGTAGGTGAATGCATGTAAGATAGAACGTTGGGCTGTGGTTAACTTCTTTGTACAAAGGGATGTTCGTAGCCTCATAAATGGTTTGATGGAAGTAGGTAGATAGGTGTGAAAGCTGCTATGGAACCTCTATTAGACTTGGCTAGCAAGGATGGTACGCTAAAGCAGGATTGACCAAGCAAGGCTAAGAGAATACTTAAGAATTTGAGGAGCACTGCAATTCTGAATTAGAGGCCAGGATTCTGATCACTACGAGTGGGGGCGTTTGCCACCAAAGGAAATTGGAACTTTGATTCTGTTGCTACGGTGAACGGTACACTATGCATTCATGGCACGAGCATACATGCATAAATTATTTGATTAATTTGTTATTTTGTGAGATACTTGCCGAGTATGTTATGTGTTGATTGTTGAACTTTCTACTTTTTGCTTTTGCTTTTGCTTTTGCTTTTACTTTGCTTATGTGCTTGAGTGAAAGGGAGATTTGATTCTCTCTGATTACGTGCCAGGAAGATGTGGATTCTCCCTGTTTGTGTGATAGAAAGATGCATGATTCTTTCTATAGTTCTGTGCACGAGAGATGCTGGATTCTCTTGTTCTTAGGTATTCGAGGGATGCTGGATTCCCTTGGATTTAGGGTTTGAGAAATGCCGGATTTTCTCAAACTAGATTGTCTGAGAGGTGTGGAATCAATCAGACTTAGGTTGAGAGACGGGGTTCTCTCAATTGTGTGCCTGAGAGACGGGGTTCTCTCTTTTGTGTGTTGAGAAACGGGATTTTCTCTTTTGTGTGCCGAGGGACGGGGTTCCTTTGCTTGCGTGTCGAGAGATGGGATTCTCTCTCTTGTTTGTTGCGGTTGCGTTACTTCTGGCCAGACGGTAGTTTGCAATCAACGAGGACGTGACCGTATCGAGCTTCGGGTGTAGTGGCCTAGTGCCGATCGAATGAGTTTGAAGGGACCAACGGTCAAGCGCTCAGTGGAACTTCAGTGACAACGAGTCACTATGAAGGGAGTTGATGCCAACTAAGGGAGGAGTATCCTGCAGAGATTGCAGTTCGCCTAGATCAGAGTTACTCAGCGGAAGCTTGAAGTGGAATTCGTTTCAGCGTCGTTCAAGATCCGACCTTAGGACCTGAGGACAGGTCCTTTTGAAGGAGGGAAGTTTGTAACATCCCGATCGTCCGACTTATAAGGTACGTCACCATTTAACCTTTTTATGTGTTTAATTATGTGATTCTGTGCTTTGTGTGACCCTCTTTTGAACTCTTTATGAGTTTAGGGGCTTGTTTGCAAATTTATCTTTTTAGGGGTTTTTCGGTCATTTCTCGTTCGATCGAGATTTCGACCTTTTTGACCCCTTCAACGCGTTCGGGGCATCGAAACGAGTCCGTAGACTCTGAGTTTGCCCTATTCTGACGTCGTTTGCTCCTCCTACCGATCGTTTTGTGCGCGAGGACCCGAGATAAATATCCCGGATCCTCGTTTTACGTGCCATAACTCCAGCTCCAGTTCGGTCTCTTTCTCTCCCGTGATTCAAACGTTCTCCCGCCACTGTTCATGCACTCGCGGTGTGTTTACACACACATGCCCGTTCTCGCTCGTTTCTCGACGGAATTCGACGTTTGAGTAGTCGAAATTCATTAGCTCGACGAGCCCGTCACAACCGTACCAAGAAATCGACCAACCGGCGGAGATATCGCCGGATTTCAGTAGCGCAGGCGAAGGGTGGCGGAGCCGCCACTTTGGCGGCCATTCGCGGCGGTTTCCGGCGCCTTTCCGGCGGCACGCGCCACCTACCCAGTTAGAAGAGGTCCCTGCGCATCGTCTGACGTTGGCGGCGCGGCCAACAGCCGCCGGATGTTGGCTCACGCGCCGCTTGAAGCGGACGCCGCGGCGGCGGCGTTACTGTAGCAGGTTGCTCCGCCGCGTTCCGGCGGCTTTTTCCGACCAAGGTAAGTGTTTTCCTAGGTTTTCCGACCCCTTGAGTCCATTTCCGGCGTCGGTTTGATAAGATTTTGGCCGTAGGTGGTGGTTCCGGCAAGGGGAGCGGCGGCAGAAACTTCGGAGGCTATCGGGGGCCTTTTCCGGCGATCTTTTGGCCTCGGGCCCTTCACGAAAGTTGTTCGGAACGACGAGAATTAGTAAACCCTATTTGCTCGACTCCAGATTTTGCCGTTTGGCGGCGGTTCGCGGCGGCACAGTGGCGGCGCACCGATGGCGCGACCTCTGAGGATTTTTCCGACGAGAAAGCCTAGGGCTTTCGTAAAGCTCGTCACGGGTAAGCCGATGCCTCTTTCGGATCTCACTTTGGTTCAACGGTTTGAAAGTAATTGATGTTTGAAGATTCTAGGGTTTTCGTATTCTTGGATTTTAAATTGGTGACGATTGGCTTGGAATTTGCAGAAATTGATCGAGGAATTGGATTGAGCACGACGAATCCTTGCACGGGTGATTTTTCGGGATTTTTCCGGCACGTTCCGGCGGTGGCCGAACGGCGGTCGGCCACTGTTCCGGCAGCTCCGTCGTGGTGAGTCCAACACCATTTTCCGTTCGTTAATCGGACACTCGGTTTATTTTCTGTGAATTTATTTGTATAATTGTGAATATTTAATTATTTGTTCTAATTGTAATTTAATTGCGATTTGCTTGACTTATCGATTTATATGAACCCCGATGTTTACGAAATTTTACATTTAATGAAATGTGATATGCATTGATGCTTTGAATTGTAAATTGAACCCCGTTATGCCAAAATTGTATTAGTTGTTAATTGTTTAAATGTAATTCGTACTTATATGTTCGATAAATTGATGAATATGCATTGCTTGGTATTAGAAAATATGTAATGAATTATGAATGTATAATTCTTGTACAAGGGGTGTTTATGTAATTTTAGAAAATACAAATTTGTATAACTTGAATTAATTGAACCTTATCATTTGAAAACGATGAAGCTAATTTTGATTTAAGTAAAAGTTGAATTAGCATACCTTGGATGATTAATTTGGGACTTTTGCAATTAAAGTTTAATTACCTAAATTGAATTTGGATTTAATATGTAGTGCATGAATTGAATATGTAAAATATGAATTGAGTAGGGTTAGAATTTGATTTGTAACCTCGTGAAATTTGTATGAATTAGGAAGCATGCTATTATGATTTATTTGATTTATTAATATGTGTCAATTGATATGAAATGTGCTACGTGAATTTGCATGAAATGAATAATATGATTTGTCTTGCCTTTCAGTTTCCCTAATCTGCATTAATTGTACGTATGAACATGCCTTAATGTTTTGTTTTGCATAGAATTAATATGAATTTGAAACCTGCTTATGTGATTGCATTTCGTAAGTGCTTGAGCATTGTCGTGCGTCTCTGTGTAGTTGTCAGAGTTTGAGTCTGAGCCCTGTGTTGTGTTTGTGAGTTCAGTTGGTTCAGGTGCACCCGGGGTGGTGACAAGTGAGTCGTGCCGGTTCCGGGGTGGACCTTCTGCTTTGTGTTCGGCTGTGCTTGGTACCAGGTGAGGTTAGGATATAGTTATACCCTATTGCAACGTGCCCGTTTTCGAATGCATGTGGTTTATAAGCCTTATGTATATGTAGATATGTGCGAAGTACGTATTTTGCTGGTTTTGTCATATGATTTGATTTGAAAAGTACGAATCGCTATGTATAAGCCTATGTACGCTTTGTCTCAGTTCTGTTATGATTTCGAGGTCAGTCTGCATGATATGTACGTACGATATGATAAGTGCGATATGCATGAGATATGTTCGTCTGTCTGTGTGTGTGAGTATGAGTTTCGTCTGGTAAGTGTGATAAGTTTAGGCTTTGTTTCGTTTGTATCGGATTCAAGCAAGTCTCCGATTTTCTGTTGGTTTTGATCTGTTTGGGCCCTGGAGTTGTGGGTAAGGGAGACCCGGGACGACCATCGGGGTCGCCGGTTATGACTCCTGTGCACTTCTCCACCAACGGGAGACTTAGTTCTCCTATGCCGACGGAGCGCATTTTGGCTGGCCGTCGATGGAACCGGGCGGGATCCTCCGGTTCACATGTTTCGTTCTGTGGTGGGTTGAGAGGGGCACCTCTCTTCCCCAAACGGTGTGGAGGTGGGATTGATTTATGATTCGTTTTGTGTTTCGCTTCGTCTTTGTTTCTGGGTAAGTGTGTTCTGTTTGTCGGTCTGTCATAAGTTCGTGAAACAAGGGTAGATTGTTAAGTTATGATAAAAATTGATATACCTTTAAGTTAATAAGATATGCTCCGATATGTGTGTTAAGTCTGCATGAATCCGAGCTGTGCCTTAAGAAACTTTTGATTTAAGATTTGTTTGGTCTGTCTGATAAGTCTCCCTATATGTATATTATCACGGGAAAATATTTTGGCGTGCAAAAACTAACCCCGGGTTCACGAGCGTCGCTTCTTCTTTGTGTTGTGCTCTATATATATGTATAGTGTGCGTGTGTCAGCCCCTCGCTCAGTCTTTGGACTGACCCCTCCCCTTTTATGTTTTAGTTCGCAGGCTTTGCTTTGGAGGTCGTTGGAGTTCGTGCTAGGTGGCTGTGTGTTGAGTCTGTCGAGTCTGTGTCTGTCTGTTTAAGTTTATTAAGTTCTGGCTCTGGTTTTTGATTTGTATATGTTATATAAGATATGTTTGTGCAGGTTTGAAATTATGATTTGAATTTATGGAATTCGGGACAGGTTAGGACAGGTGCTCGGATTAGTTGAACCCGTTGTGAATATATGATTGCTCGGGACAGGTTAGGACAGGTTTGCTGGATTAGTCGAACCCGTTTAGTTGATTTTGATGTTTGTATGGTAATGTGTGTTTAAGGTATGAAAGTTTTTGTAAGTTGGCATTTCGTGCTACTTCCGCTGTCATGTTTTGCATATTTTCTTTTGTACAGGGTTAGATACCGCCTAGCTAGTGCGTGTGTTTTTGTTTGTCACCTGTTCGCTGTGACTTGGCGCGTGTGCGGACCTTCCATTTCGTACACGTGTCGGGTCATAGTGCGGGGGATGTGGCGCCTCACGTGCGGGGTGTTACACATATACCATGGATTGCTTTGGGAAATGATTAATACCACTAGCGCCGAACTTAGCTCTGAGATAGATTCCTGATTGACAATTGAATTATGGGTAATTCATTGAGGATGTGCAGATCAAGGGTTAACACATAAGTCAGAGTTCTTGAAGGAGATTGCGGATGATTCTAGTTGAGCAAGGATTAAGGCCTAGTAAGGGGTTTGGTGATAAACGAGTATTGTTGAGTTACCACTTTATGAAAAGACTCAAGACAAAGAAGTTCAGATGACGAGGGTTGCATCATTGTCGGCTTAATCAACTCCTACCGCTTCATCTTGACTTTCTTGTCTAGACTTTTACACTTTGGTTAACGGTACGCCAAGCATTCATGGCATTTGCATACATGCATCGTTTAAATACTCTTACCTTGTTTTGCTTGATGTGGGTGATGACTATTGCTATTTAATTGTGATAACTTGGATACTTGATCTAGTATTTGTAAATTGAAATTTCTACTTGTTATGAACTGTTGCTGAAATGAATGAGTTATGTACTTATGTGAACTGTTCATGCTTATGTGATTTAAAACTCTCTTGATTGCTCACTAACTTCTCATATAACATACATACATACTGTAACCTTGTTTTATAGGGATTCCATCGCGATATCCCCCTTGAGTTGAGGTATGAGCGTTGAATCTATACTCAAGGGACACCGATATCAGTTGTATAAGGTACACCAAACATGCATCGCATACTTTTCGTCAAGTGTTACTATGATGGGTGTATGTATGAATAACTGATCAGTGGATTTATGTGCAAGAGAGACCTTAGGTTCCTCTTTCTACGTGTTGGAGAGATGCAGGATTCTCTCTATTTATGTGGTAGAAAGATGTTGGAATCTTTCTAAGTTTTGTGTACAAGAGATGTTGGATTCTCTTGTACTTAGATATTCGGAGATGCTGGATTCTCTTGAATCTAGGGGTTTGAGAAATGCTGGATTTTCTCAAACTAGAATGTTGGGAGATGTTGGAATCTGCCCGACTTAGGTTGAGAGATGGGGTTCTCTCAATTATGGGCTTGAGAGACGGGGTTCTCTCTTTTATATGTGCTCGAGAGACGGGGTTCTCTCTCTTGTGGGTGCTGAGGGACGGGGCTCTCTCTCTTACGTGTTGAGAGATGGGATTCTCTCTCGTTTGTTGTGGTTGCGTTACGCGTTGATCTGACTACGGGGAGAAAGTGGTGCATCTGAGACGACATCGAGGTTGGGTGCAGTTGCAGCTATCCTATCATGGGATTCGAAACAACTAACGGATCAAGTACTCGCACGGACCTCGACGATAACAAAACAACCTAAAGGAGGTTCAGTGTAGATGACCAGAGTAAGCCTCACCATTAGAGTTATGATCTCATGCGAGTTCGGGAGAAGGGTTGGAGCACCACAACTCGAGGATCTACATTTTTGCAGTGGAACCTGGGGACCAGGTTCTCTTAAGGGGGGAAGGTTGTGACGCCCCGTATTCTCGAAGGGCATCCTGACGATATTAACAAGTAAGTCTCTACACTCGTGTGTGTTTAATTTAAGAGTTCTTGAATTATATGATTTAATGTAAATTCAATTTAATATGTGTTCATTCGAATTATTCTAAGATTAATTGCCAACTTGATTAATTACGTGCATATGTAACCCTAACTGTCTAATTTGATTTAATTCAAATTTATTCCATGAAATAATTGTCAAGTTGATTTTAAATCCGTCATGTTACTTAACTTGTTTAATTTCGGTTTACTTGAATTCCTTGAGATTAATTGTCAATCATGTGTTTACAAAGTGCCGTTAAATTATACAAAAAAGTTTCTAAAATTAAATTGAATTAAACTCTAATTGGTAAATCTCTATTTCATTTTAATTTGTAAAATTAATTCGGAGTTTGAATGTTTATTCGTAACTTTACCAATTTTATTTACGATTATTTGTACGCGATATTTCTCTTTGCTACGCGATAAGGATACCCGGTTGTATATAGCTTGTGCACAAGACACATTTCTCCCAATCCCTTTTCTCTCTCTCTCTCTCTCCTCTCCCACTCTCTCCCGCGGGTCACTATGCGCGGCTTCGGTTACGAGCCCATAACTCGATCGTTTCTCGACGGAATTCAACAAACGAATAGTCTATTTCGATTATCTCGGCGAGAACGACGCAAAAGTACCAATTTCACGGCCTAACGACGAACGGTGGCGGAGTTATGGCTGGATTTCAGTAGCAGCGGCGAAGGTGCCAAACCGCCGCCACTTCGCCGGCCTTTCGCGGCGGTTTTCGGCCACCTCCTCGATGCACGCACCGAAGACCCAGAAAGAGGACTTCCCGGCGCAGCTGTTGATGTCGGCGGCCGTTACTGTAGCGGCGGGTTTCGCCGCCTTCCGGCTAGGTTTTTCGACGGGGCTTGATGGTTCCCAAGGTTTTTCCACCTCCTGAGTCCATTTCCGGCATCAATTTTACCATATCTTGGCCGTAGGTGGTGGTTCCGGCGACGTGGGCGGCGGCAGAAACTTCGGCGGCCAACGTGGGCCTTTTCCGGCCATCTTTTGGTCTCGGGCTCTTCACGAAAGTTGTTCGGAACGACGAGAACTAGTGGCCTGTGATCAGGCGACTACAGATTCTGTGGTTTGGCGGCGGCTCGCGGCGGCAAAGTGGCGGTGCAACGGCGGCGCTAGCTCCGAGGATTTTTCCGGCGAGCTACCTTAGGGCTTTCGAAGAGCTCGTCATGGGTAAGATAATGGCTTTTACGGATCGCATTTTGGTTCACCGGTTTGGAAGTAATTTGAGTTTGAAGATCTAGGGTTTTCGTGCTCTTAGATTTCAGATCTAGGACAATCGGCTTGGAATTTCCAGAAATTGATTGAGGATTCGGAACGGGCACGAAGACTTCATTCAGGAATGATTTTTTGGGATTTTTCCGGCGGCGTTCCGGCCAAATTCCGGCAGCTACAGTGGTGGCGTTCCGGCGGCGTCTGGTCAGAATGTTCGTCTCGTTGTGGTGAGTTCAACGCCACTTTCCGTTCGTTAATCGGACACTCGATCTATTTATTACGAATTATTTTGCGTAGTTGTGATTATTTGAATTAATTGTTTTAAGTGCAAATAAATTGGTTATTGTTGGTTTGTTGATCGAGATGTATTCCAATCGTATACGAAAACATGTATTGAATGGATTGTGATATGAATAAATGTTTCGATTTACAATTTGAATCCCGATGTGGTGAATTTATACTATGTGTTTAGATATGAAGGGGTGTTAGTGTAATATTTAGAAACTAATCTCTTATGTGACTAAATGAACTTGAATGATGTTTTAGAAGAACAAACATGTTGTGATTTCTCTATATGGATTTGAGACGTTCTCAATGTTATGTTTGTTGTAAATTGTGTTTCAAATATAAATTTAGATACATGAAGGATGCTTGAACAACTTAAGACTTGATGCATGATAGGAGTTAGAATTGTAATATCTTGATTTACTCTTACTACTTGAAAATGATATATTATGAATTACAATAAATTGATAATTGTCATGTTTGTAAGTAATTTATTCCTAGTTGAATAATTGTATAAACACTTTTATAAATAATTCTAAACTAAGGGGATGTATGTGTAATAATTCTAAACTTTTATAAATGACTTAGGGGATGTAAGTGTAATATTTATGAAACTATGAATGTGACTTGAGCTTGTGTACCAAACATGTTGTGAAGTTGTAAAGTATGATCTTAAGTGAATTAAATGCACTCTTTATTTGTATCAAGCATGCCATCCACGTACAACGACTTTGTATGTTTATATGATCAAGTTGCTCTTACTTATGCAGTTTATAACTCGACATGAACTTGATGCTTAATTCTAATACTATAATTGAACCCTATGATATTGGATGATCTAATATGCATTTTGTGAATACATTGACTTACTAAATTGATCTTGCATATTTGGATATGGAATTACGTGTCGGTTGCTTTGTAAATATGACCTTGTTGAGCATTGATATGCCTTGAATGACCACGACACCTTATCCAAGCACAACATGAACACTTATGCATAACCACGATCATGTTGAGCAACGCCGTGCGTCTTGTTTGGTTCATATAGAGTCTAAGTCTGGGCTTCTGTATGTCTTGTCACAGAGTTTGGTGGTGCCGGTGGGCCCGAGGTTTAGAGTGTTTGGACCTTCACACTCTCAGACTCTACTTTCACGAGGTGAGGTTTAGGATTTTGTATAGTTACGTGACCTATGGTGTAGCACCCCGGACACGTGGAGGTACCACTCCCCCGCACTATAGGTCAATCCACATACGAAATGGTCAATCCGTACATGAACCAACCTATAGCGAACGGGTGACAATGCAACTCACGATAAGCTAGGCGGGATACTCGAACATGCGACATAATAAAGCGGAAGCATAAACAGAACATTATCAACTATTTCTATTTATCCAATCATGACATTTCTCATCTTCCAAATAAAATATATTCTAGCTTACATATCAATACATTATCATTTTCAATTAAACAATAACAATAACTACAATTCTATAATTAACAATAAATAATTAAATACACGAACCACGGATGACACGACTACATGAACTGAACTCGACTCGACTCAACTCCCGCCTAGCGTGCACCTGCAATAACCTGAAAGGTGGAGGCGTCAGTCTGTGAAGACCGAGTGAGGGGTTTACATACATATTAGCGCAGATAACATGCAAGTTATACTCTCGGGTAAAGATTTATAAAAGCTGAATATATATGGTTCAATAATAAAGTATTCTTCGCCCGAGAATACCACTGACAATATTAAATACTTGTTCTTTTCACGCAATCGATAAACATGCTTGCTTGCTTGTTAATCATTAGATGATCAGGCAATTCAATTATCGTGCAATCGTGCGATAGTGTAATCAATTAGCACATTCATGGAATGGAAATCATGCAATCAATACATGGCTTGCTTGTAACATGATAGGGTTTGTTCCTCCTGTGGTTGGACGGACAACCACCAGCTCTAAGACCAACCCAGCGCCCTCACTAAGGAGAACCTGGCCAGGAGAACACAGGTACACGATAAGGCTTTGTTCTTCTTGTAGTTGGACGGACAACTACCAGCCCGAAGACTAGCCCAGCGCCCTCACTAAGGAGGACCTGGCCAAGCGAGCACACGTACACGATAGGGTATTGTTCTTCCTGTAGTTGGACGGACAACTACCAGCCCGAAGACTAGCCCAGCGCCCTCACTAAGGAGGACCTGGCCAAGAGAACACATGAACTTGCTTTCATGAACATGGCATGCTTGATTTGTGAACACTAACATAACCTACTTGCTTAATTCATGAACAATAACATAACTCGAAATGATAAGTGCATTCATGAAATTATAAATATAAATACCTTTGGTCAAATATCACGTAAAGGTTATACGGGTTCTATATAACTAGAAATTAAACCTCACCTGACAGGCGACACACTACTCATGAATGCGTGAACGTGCTCATGATCCACAATCTCCGCTCTGGAGAATAACTGGACAAGAAACGGGACAATGTACGTGCATGAGACTATAATTCAAGTATATTATTCATACAACGACGCACGGCATGATTATACACTAGACATCGAGCAATACACAATGTAGCATGATAACATGTTGTTTCAGTACATATTGGATCATATAATAGCAATTCGGGGTCAAATAAACCATTGGATCGAGGGGTTAAAAATGTAATTTTGTGCAGAATGTTTCTGCACTTCCAGGAGCCTGGGAACGGCCATTCCAGGTTTTAGTGCAAAATGGGAAGGGTCGTTCCCCAGTCCCGAAATGCTCCCTGAAGATGGGAACGGTCGTTCCCGTCTGTGAGACAAAGTGGGAACGGTCGTTCCCCTCCTCGCCGCCTGCATTTTATTCAAATCAATGGGAACGGCGGTTCCCCAATTACAAAGGGAACGGGAAGGGCCGTTCCCGTTTTACAGAAGCTGCAGAAGCAGGGGAGAAGAACAGGGGAAGCACGAAACCACCTCCAATCCTCAACAAACTCACATAATCCAATTCCAAACACAATAATTCATGAAGGGAAATATACATACATGCTTAAAGTGCAATAAAACACAATATAAACCCATGTTTCATGCCTTGATCATCACAATCACCCACTTCAAGCTCATAATTGAGTTTAGCATATAACTTCAAATTCTTCAAGAATTCAAACATAAATTCAAGCTAAAAGCATAAAATCACACTCCTAACATCAAATAATCAAGTTGACAAGCTTAAACACTAACCCTAGCTTCATGCATAATTATCAAGAATCATACATATACATCTATACCTTAAAATGAACTAGAAGATGGGAGATGATAATGATGAGATGATGTTGATGCTCCAAGATTCATAATTCCTTCCTCAATTCTAGCTTAGAAAGATGAAATCTCTTTTCCTTCTTGGAGGGTTATGGTTCGGTGAAGAGAAGAGCAAACATGGGATGATTGGTATGAAATGAAAAATGATGATTGTAGAAGAGATGCAATTAACGATATATTTGGGAGAAAAATGGAATATTTATGATCAACTCCCTAAAGTTCTATAAGTTATGCAATTGGGTACCTAAGGTTTGGAAATGATCAATTAGGTCCCTTAACATATTCATGCAATTAGAGCCTTAAAGAAAGGGAAATGAACAATTAAGGACAATCATGCAATTAATACAAGTTGGACAATTAATTCATATGACAATTAAATTCCTTTTATTCCATAATTCCCAAGTTGACAAGTATTTCATATAATTTCCACGTAATCATGTTGAAAACCATTTATAGAAATTAATATAACACATATAAATTAAATAAACGAAAATAATAAAATAAAGTCCTAACGCTCGAAACCCACACGTGTCGAGCGTACCTGACTGTCTGAAAATCGGGGCGTTACATATGGCCTTTACATGTTGATTTCTACCCTTGCATGCGAGTATATTCTATTATAGATATGTATGTGCTGAATATGATATGTTGATGATCTTGTGTGAGTCCTGCGTGGATGGAGGTCATGAGGCTTAAAGTTCCATCGCGTAGGAAGGGTGTAAATATAAAACCAGTTTTTGAGGCATATGTAAGCTATTTTGGAAAATTCAGTGGTGTTATGATTCTGTAGCGAGTTAGCCATGATATATGGTATCTGTTCTATTCTGTATTGTTCTGTATGTGGATCCAGGAGCTGGTACGAGTGGAGACCGGTACGGCATAGGGCCGTCGGATAAGCCACTGTGCTAGTTTCCATTTGAGATATCATTGCGCGACCTTAGGGTGATGAGGGAGGCGTGATATCTTGTGCCTTCGGTGTTTTATCCGGGGATGACTCTTGTGGGTTCGCTGCCCTCTTGAGATCGAGTCTATTTTAGACGGTGTTAATATAGATGGTTTTGGGGACTGTACATCCCCTCCATCATTGGTGTAGCGGTTGGATTGATTGTGATTTATGTTCTGAGGAGTAAAGGTGGGAAGCTCGTACTCGCCGAGCAGTTGATTATGTTATGTTATGGAATTATGAATCGGGATAGAGTCTTTCTGGAAAATGGTTTCTAAATTTATATCTATATCTTATTCGGGTTCTTTCAAAACGTTTTGGTATGTAACACCTATCCCCGGTTCATGAGTCCATCCTTTTTATTCTGTGATATGCTCCTTATATATATATATTGTGGGTGTGCATTAGCCCCCTCACTCGGTCAACTTGACTGACCCCTCATTTACACTTTTAGTTGTAGGTTGTTGGCGTTTGCTAGGTGGAAGTGAGTCCTTTGAGTTGCACTTCGTCGGTCTAGTCTTTCTATTTGCATTTGTCTTTTCATACACTTTACTTATGCTTTGATTTGTAGACTTGAGATTATACTTTACTATTTCGGTAGCCCTGCATGGCACTCTCATTCGGCCCTTGTGGCACTTGATGATTATTACTTTATGTTGATATTCGGGACTAGGGATCTATGCTAGTTGAACCCGTCACCTACTTTGCATGTTTTGTTTTAAATGCTTCCGCTATCTATTGTTGTTGGTTTTAATTGCTTCCGCACTCTGAGTTTCGGTCAAGTTAGATCCGCCTAGCCTAGTGTGTGAGTTGGTCTCCCGTTCGCTCTGATTCGGATTCGGGCATGGACTTTCAATTCATGTTCCGGGTCTGGGTCATACTGCGGGGGATGTGGCACTTCTCCGTTTGGGGTGTTACACTTCCTCCGGGTTGGTGGCGGGTTTGCAAGGCCCATCCACCCATTAATTGACCAAAAAGGGAACATGACTCCCCATATGGCACTCAGCGTCCATTCCTCGCTAACTCCTAACGAGGTCCGGTTACGCCTTTGATTGGTGGGACTAGTGTGAGGGTTTCCTGTCAGCCCATGCCTCCTCGGGTCCCCACTCACACCAAGTCTCTGGGCCCCATTCATTGTGAACATTCATTCATTCTCGCCAAAACATTAGGTAGGATTCAAGAAATAAGGGCTTTACGTTTGCAATCATTTACTCGAGAAAAGACTCAATATATATATAATCGTATTGCTTTAGCTTAAAACTTTTCACATAGGGAGATATATCGGGTCATTTTATCTAAGTAGAAGAAAAACCCACCTTGAACGGCAACAAGGAGAACACACGAGCCTCACAGACCGGCCTCGTCTCCAACGGACTCAAAATCTGTGCAAGAGAGGTGAAGTGAGACTCAATATGACCAAATAAGACGCTCGGCGATGGAATGATTATGATATGAATGTATAAGAGATGCTATAATGTAATTAACACGTTCATGTGCACTATTAAAGTCTTAAAGACATATAAACATTCAATTCATTCATTTAATGAAGCATTCGTATTCAAACGAGTTCATATCCTTCACATTTCACGTCAAAGGAAATTTAAATTATATAATCAAGTCGTTCAATCTTTCATTCACTTTCATTTAAATTCATAATTTCACGTTTCCAATCAATTCAATTCAAGAAATTCAAATATAATCATAGCACAAGTTAAATCACATTTAAAATTAGAACATAAACAATTAAACACATTCAATCGCATTTATAATTAGAAAATAAACAATTAAATACATTCAATTAAATTTAGGAAATTAAATAAAACATGAAATAGGTAACAATTAAATTCTATATTTCAATTAAATCAAATATTATCTAATATATAATAAATATATATATAATATATATTAAATATATATACATACATTTACATATATGCATGCACGTGCAGCAGCATGCACAACAATATGCATGCAAATTTTGAGTTAATAAAATCACCATGCATGCAGTTTATTAAAATAAGTTCATGCATGCATCTATTTCCTAAAATGCATGCAAGTTCATGCTATTCTCATGCATCAAGCTAATTTAATTATGCATGCAATTCCACACCCAGCAACACCACAGCAACAGCAAACAGCAGCAACTGCAAGCATTCAATCATGCAAAGAAAAGAATGAAATTGAAGCAGCAATAACAGCAGTACACAGCAGCAACATGCATGAAATTACAGGTTGACACCCCCGTGTCACCCACAAAGAACAAACCAAGACACCCCCGTGTCTCGGTACAGAAGTTTCAGACCAAATAGCACCCCCGTTTCCAGCTGAAAAGGAATAGGTTGACACCCCCGTGTCAAAGCGTGCAGCAGCAACAACAAATACGCAGACCATCCCCTGTTTCTAGCTTACATCGCAACAATAACTCAAGCAACAAATAGGCAAATTATGCAGCAATAAATGGCATGAATGCAGCTACAATTCAGCCTTAACAAGGCACAAAACTGACAGCAACAACAAGACTCAGCGCAGCAGTTTGACAGCAACTTTTTCAGGCGAAAAACAGGGTATAACTCGACGAAAAATAGAGCAACACCAAATCATCTTCAACCAACATGTTCAGGTATGTTAAGGTCACAAATATGCAACTAAAGACCCCAAATCCACATACAAACTCAGCCCCAAGCAAGCTCAAACGCAGCAGCAGCAAAACGAATGAAGAAGAGGGGAAAAAATTCCATTTTCATTTAAATTCATTAAGGGTAACTCAACCAATTCTCAACCACCAGCCAAAAAAATCACCATACATGAAAAGAAGAGATCAAAACAATCATATTCATGCTTGGAATCAATCGAATTCAACAAGAATTGGAAGAGATCAACCTATGAACCTAGAACCTAAGTATATAGTCAAGGCAACCATATATCCATGAAACCATGATCAAATTTAGGGATGAATGAATGAAAATGACTCATATTGAATATACATAACATATCCAAGCTTACCTTGTGGATTAATGGAGGTTTGGAAGGAGATTTGAGCTTGAATCTCTTGGTAAAGCTTGAGTTACGGGAAAAACTGGGAAGCAGAAGATGTTTGGCCAATTTTCAGCAAGTGGGAAGGGTTATCTCGGTTTGGGGGGTTAATGACTGAATAAAGGGTTGAGTTAGGGTTCCATAGAGTCTAACCATAGTTAATTTGGTCAAGGTTTGAGCAAGATATGGTCATTTTAGTGCAACAAGGTCAATTTCGTCGCCGTTTCATTTCTCGGTTGAATTTCGGAGGTTCAAATGACGTTAGAAAAATATAAGGCTAAGTTTACTAAACTCGAATTTTTGTTACAAGTTCATCGAAGTTGACGAAACTCGAATCCGAGTTCCCGAGCTCAAGATATTAAATACGGAACCAAGGGTGCGCTAATTGCTCGTTAGCCCCCGACTTGGATTCCAAAATTAAAATTAAATCCGAAACACATGCAAATGAATCCGAAAGTACGAAACGAACAAATATTTATATACAAGACACGTGTAAGTTCAACATATTAAATTTGCACGAAATTCCGGTATCAATTTAAATAGAAACGAAGCACGTAAATGTCACTCATACGCAATGAAACAATAAAATTCATAACATTAACATTAATATACAATTAAATTCATATATAATACATTATACTAATAATAATGCATACGTATGTATATACATATATATATATAATACATGCATGCATAATAATCTATAAAATCTAAAATGCATGCATTACATGCACACGTACACCTTTAATATATATATATATATATATATATATATATATACATAAATATATGATATTAATATTATTAAAGTAAAATAATTAACATTTAATACATATAAAATAAAATGAAATATATAAAACACGTATAAATAATTATTTCGCACAATTAAGGAGCACACAAGTTATTCACATAAATTCAAATTCGAATATAGCATATATTTCAATTAATCACTTATTTAACAATTAAACAATGAAATTTAATTATAGAAAACACTAAAAACCAAATAATTTGCGCAATTTAGTAAACATATATGTCATTTTAAAATACTGAAAAGTTGGGGGGTTACAAACTCACCCCCTTAAAATGAATCCGTCCTCGGATTCACTAAATCGATCGAACGAACAATGAGAGATTCCCCGTCTCTCACAAGCAACACGGAGAGAGCCCCGTCTCTCACAAACAACAATGAGAGAACCCCGTCTCTCGCAAGCAAAGAGAGCACCCCGTCTCTCAAACAAATATAAGAGAATCCCCGTCTCTTAAACACAACGAGAGCACCCCTTCTCTCAAACAAAATAAACAAACAAAAATAAAGCAAGGAAGTCTCCAATACTCCCAAGCAACACAACACAAAACAATAATTAAAATCACATAGGGCACTCGAAGCAAGTAACAAATATCGTTCACGTTAACTATCAAATACTCCAGCCAAAATGGACAAGGTAAGAAATCAAAGCACATAACATAAAAATTATTTGAATTAAATTTGCATGAATGCATGTATCACGGATGCTACAAGTACCGTTCACTGTCGTTGCGTAGTTTGGGGCTATGAGTTTGTTATCCCTTGTATGATCTACCCCGAGGGTGAGCTTCAGCATTTACCTTGTCTTTAATTTCTTCAATGTAACCCAGTGAAGCCATGATAAATCCTCTTCGATCTTTAATCATTTCCCATAATCTTCATTTAATCAAACCAACTCTTAATACCCGAGCTTTGATCCCCCGTCCTTAGCGCCCCTAACAGTTCTTTCCCGACCTTAATAGATGTCACACAATCTCCTACTATCTTCCGTTCAATTTCTCCTTTTTTACTCTTTTTACATTTCTATGGTGGAATTTGATATTCGGCCCCTAACATTCTTTAATCGAAGATAAGATGTTCTGGGTGATCTTGGAACTCTGGTTTAGCCTTTCCAAGGTTCGTCCTTGCCGATTTATTGCTTCTTAAATTTCCTTACCACTCATGGAATCAAGCTTCATTGACAATATACTTTTCCATGATAATTTGAATCAGTTTCCTCTTGACAATTCAATTTAGAAATTTTCCCCAAGCTCCTTCATAACTCTTTTGTCTTTAGCTCGACTTACATACACAGAACAAATCAACGATCTATCTTCCCCATTCCTCGTGAAAATCTTCGGTCCGAATCCATTGATCTAGCTCTTATTTTACTGATCATCCCCTAAAGTTATCTCATTCACCTCCGCTCGCCAACATAAAAAAAAATATCCCCAAACCTTCCTTAATTACACTTCTGTTATTTTTAGTCCTTCAGTTCCGACCTCAAGTTTTGAATTCGCCACCTGGTCATGCTCACCCCCTTAAAATTTGTATCGTTGTACATCGAACTCCATCGAACCTTCTTTCCTCGGAATTCCTGATGGAAGTTTTATTGGGAGGGCTTTAAATGACATAGCAACCCATAGTCTTAGTTTTTCCACTTCTCCTCTACCGCTGTTAATATTCAAACCCCTTTTCCTCATTCTTGTTCGATCCGGGCATTTCAAGCCAACTCCGGTTGTATTTTTCCTTCTGAAACTTCCTTTCCACCAACCTATCCTTAAAACGCCCCATCCCATTAATTCTTTTCCTCTTAATTCAAATGTGGCCCGTACGAAGAGATACTTGGGAAAAACGATGAAAGAACTCCTTATAAAATAAACACTAAAATGCATGTCGAGTTAAAATGACAATACACGAGGCACACTTTGCAACAATTAAATATGCAGCACCTTAGCACAACAAAATCAAATAAAACACGCGCACGAACATAAGTAAAGAAAATAGTAATTTGATGCGAAATATGATGCACGTGCCATGAATGTTTTGGAACCTGTCACTTATATAATAAGTTGTTAGCTCGGTAGCTTTTCCTCGTTCCTCCAATCCCAAGATTACTTTGACTTGCTAATCGTGCCTTGTCTTTTCCCACGGTCTTCAAGTTTTCCATGAATCTTTTCACCTCACTTTTATCTTCCACTATCTGGAATTGAAATTTCACGATCCCTGATTTCTTCGACATCCACTTAATTGGCCTCTGCATTTATTCCCCGAGAATCACTCTTCAACATTGCCCAAAATCTCTTACAAAATTGAACCCTAATGTAATTCTGAACCCTACTTCTCGCCATCACCGTGATCAAGACTCCCGCCCTTATCCTTTATGAACTTAGATTGACGAATTAAGCTTGTTTTCCGATTGCTTATACCTGAGCGCATGATTTCCTTGCAAAGAGTCTCTCCCCGAGAATAATCCTTCAACCGGTCTTTGCCTTTCTTTAGCGTTCCCATTTGTTGCTCCATATCTTCCAATTCAACTTCTCAACATGACAATTCAGCTTGGATTTGGAAAAACGAACTCAAATCCCGTTCTCAATATCGCCACCTTCCCTATATTTGTATTTACCCAGGTACTTGCCTCTCTCTACTCCCTTCCAGACTTGTTTCCCATCTTAATCGAAATCCAAAGCGCCCAAATCCGACTCTTCCCGATCTTAACTTCAACAAACTTGATATCAAATCACTAGCCTGGGTCAGAAATCCTTCTTTGTCGACCCTTGTTGCACAACTCCTACCGGATCCATTTTATCTTAACTCCTCTTAATTATTGATACCTCTTCAATGATCCAAATCCGGAATCAAAATACCTTCAAGGTTTGTTCACTCCATTCATTAGGTTGAAAGATCCCGTTGCATCCAATCAAAGGAACCTTATGTGGCAGAGCCGTATATGTCAATCCTCTCAGTCGTAACCATCTCCCAATCAATCCTTATTTCACCAAATGTCCTTATATACTTGCATCTCTGAAGTCGAACTTCCAATTCAGTTCCTTACCTTGAACTCTAGCTCTATCCATGAAGACCACGCATCTCGAATCCTCTATATCATTTCCCCGTGCAACCCTCCTACCTTCAATGCCTCAAAAGGACTTGCAATAGAGCACTGTTAGCGTGATATTTGGCCGTGGTTTGATATTATTTTCATAACCTGTAAATCATAACTTATTTCGGAGATATATGCATGCGATTAATACATGCATATGGCACATATTCAACACGAAAGGCACATATTCAATATAGAATGCAACAAGTAATCCGACAAGATTAAAAGAAAGACAATTTCATGTTCACAATCGATGCATTGCACACATTATCACTTAGTTCCTATGCCGAACGACCTAGACGGACCCACACGACACGAGAGCCCGGGTTTTGCAACCCTAAGCTCTGATACCACTTAAGGATGTAGCACCCGAGCATAAGGTACCACATCCCCCGCACCGAGACCCGACCCGAATATGAAATGGACGATCCATACCCGAGCCAAATCACGGCGAACGGGGACATACACACACTCTATGCTAGGCGGGACTAACCCTTAAACCATAAAATCAGAAATAAACATTAAAGCGGAAGCCATGAACGATCATACATCACATACATGTACAATAAGCATCACAGCTCCAAAAGTGAATTCATATACATCAATAATCTCGTCAAATCTCAATCATCAAGTGCGCTCCAGTAATGTTCATATACAATGATCAAAGGTGCATTACGTGAGTGTAAGACCATAATACAAAGGGCTAGAAACGAAAATAAGACCTATGACTCGAAATCCCGCCTAGCTCCCTTGACACCTGCACAAAACAACTGAAAGCCAAACGGGTTCAGTCCAAAAGGGACTGGTGGGTATAAAAGCAGGGCATAAGGATAGTATACGACAGTATTTAACAATCACATGCAAGCTATAATCCCAAGTGAGGTTTTTAAATAATTTCCCAAGTGGGCAAATAGAAATCATCAAAAGGGATTATAACGATTCATTTACATTAGGTCAATGTCATTAGTGGCCCGGAGAGTAGGCGTACATTATCTCCAACCAACACCTTGTGTATTTCATTAACATTCATTAATATTCATTAACATTCATTAGCATTCATTCATTCTTTTCATGCAATCATTCTTTTGTGCGCATTCAATAACATTCCACCTTCTTCCTCCGAGTTGGTGGCGGGTTTGCAAGGCCCATCCACTCATTCATTGACCAAAAGGGGAGCATGACTCCCCAGATGGCACTCATCGTCCATTTCTCGCTAACTCCTAACGAGGTCCGGTTACGCCGTTCATTGGTGGGACTAGTGTGAGGGTTTCTTGTCAGCCCATGCCTCCTCGGGTCCCCACTCACACCAAGTCCCTGGGCCCCATTCATTGTGAACATTCATTCATTCTCGCCAAAACATTAGGCAGGATTCAAGAAATAAGGGCTTTACGTTTGCAATCATTTACTCGAGAAAAGACTCAATATATATATAATTGTATTGCTTTGGCTTAAAACTTTTCACATAGGGAGATAAATCGGGTCGTTTTATCTAAGTAGAAGAGAAACCCACCTTGAACGGTAACAAGGATAACACACGAGCCTCACACACCGGCCTCGTCTCCAACGGACTCAAAATCTGTGCAAGAGAGGTAAAGTGAGACTCAATATGACCAAATAAGACGCTCGGCGATGAAATGATTATGATATGAATGTATAAGAGATGTTATAATGTAATGAACACGTTCATGTGCACTATTAAAGTCTTAAAGACATATAAACATTCAATTCATTCATTTAATGATGCATTCGTATTCAAATGAGTTCATATCCTTCACATTTCACGTCAAAGGAAATTTAAATTATATAATCAAGTCGTTCAATCTTTCATTCACTTTCATTCAAATTCATAATTTCACGTTTCCAATCAATTCAATTCAAGAAATTCAAATATAATCATAACACAAGTTAAATCACATTTAAAATTAGAACATAAACAATTAAACACATTCAATCGCATTTACAATTAGAAAATAAACAATTAAATACATTCAATTAAATTTAGGAAATTAAATAAAACATGAAATAGGTAACAATTAAATTCTATATTTCAATTAAATCAAATATTATTTAATATATAATAAATATATATATAATATATATTAAATATATATACATACATTTACATATATGCATGCACAACAATATGCATGCAAATTTTGAGTTAATAAAATCACCATGCATGCAGTTTATTAAAATAAGTTCATGCATGCATCTATTTCCTAAAATGCATGCAAGTTCATGCAATTCTCATGCATCAAGCTAATTTAATTATGCATGCAATTCCACACCCAGCAACACCACAACAACAACAAACAGCAGCAACTCCAAGCATTCAATCATGCAAAGAAAAGAATGAAATTGAAGCAGCAACAACAGCAGTACACAGCAGCAGCATGCATGAAATTACAGGGTGACACCCCCGTGTCACCCACAAAGAACAAACCGAGACACCCCCGTGTCTCGGTACAGAAGTTTCAGACCAAATAGCACCCCCGTTTCCAGCTGAAAAGGAATAGGTTGACACCCCCGTGTCAAAGCGTGCAGCAGCAACAACAAATACGCAGACCATCCCCTGTTTCTAGCTTACATCGTAGCAATAACTCAAGCAACAAATAGGCAAATTATACAGCAATAAATGGCATGAATGCAGCTACAATTCAGCCTTAACAAGGCACAAAACTGACAGCAACAACAAGACTCAGCGCAGCAGTTTGACAGCAACTTTTTCAGGCGAAAAACAGGGTATAACTCGACGAAAAATAGAGCAACACCAAATCATCTTCAACCAACATGTTCAGGTATGTTAAGGTCACAAATATGCAGCTAAAGACCCCAAATCCACATACAAACTCAGCCCCAAGCAAGCTCAAACGCAGCAGCAGCAAAACGAATGAAGAAGAGGGGAAAAAATTCTATTTTCATTTAAATTCATTAAGGGTAACTCAAACAATTCTCAACCACCAGCTAAAAAAATCACCATACATGAAAAGAAGAGATCAAAACAATCATATTCATGCTTGGAATCAATCGAATTCAACAAGAATTGGAAGAGATCAACCTATGAACCTATAACCTAAGTATATAGTCAAGGCAGCCATATATCCATGAAACCATGATCAAAATTAGGGATGAATGAATGAAAATGACTCATATTGAATGTACATAACATATCCAAGCTTACATTGTGGATTAATGGAGGTTTGGAAGGAGATTTGAGCTTGAATCTCTTGGTAAAGCTTGAGTTAAGGGAAAAACTGGGAAGCAGAAGATGTTTGGCCAATTTTCAGCAAGTGGGAAGGGTTATCTCGGTTTGGGGGGTTAATGTCTGAATAAAGGGTTAAGTTAGGGTTCCATAGAGTCTAACCATAGTTAATTTGGTCAAGGTTTGAGCAAGATATGGTCATTTTAGTGCAACAAGGTCAGTTTCATCGCCGTTTCATTTCTCGGTTGAATTTCGGAGGTTCAAATGACGTTAGAAAAATATAAGGCTAAGTTTACTAAACTCGAAGTTTCGTTACGAGTTCAGCGAAGTTGACGGAACTCGAATCCGAGTTCCCGAGCTCAAGATATTAAATACGGAACCAAGGGTTCGCTAATTGCTCGTTAGCCCCCGACTTGGATTCCAAAATTAAAATTAAATCCGAAACACATGCAAATGAATCCGAAAGTACGAAACGAACAAATATTCATATACAAGACACGTGTAAGTTCAACATATTAAATTTGCACGAAATTCCGGTATCAATTTAAATAGAAACGAAGCACGTAAATGTCACTCATACGCAATGAAACAATAAAATTCATAACATTAACATTAATATACAATTAAATTCATATATAATACATTATACTAATAATAATGCATACGTATGTATATACATATATATATATATAATACATGCATGCATAATAATCTATAAAATCTAAAATGCATGCATTACATGCACACGTACACCTTAATATATATATATATATATATATATATATATATATATATAAATATATGATATTAATATTATTAAAGTAAAGTAATTAACAATTAATACATATAAAATAAAATGAAATATATAAAACACGTATAAATAATTATTTCGCACAATTAAGGAGCACACAAGTTATTCACATAAATTCAAATTCGAATATAGCATATATTTCAATTAATCACTTATTTAACAATTAAACAATGAAATTTAATTATAGAAGACACTAAAAACCAATTAATTTGCGCAATTTAGTAAACATATATGTCATTTTAAAATACTGAAAAGTTGGGGCATTACAGCACCACGTAGCGCCTCCCCCTAACACTACAACCCCCGCACTGCAATACTCCCCGAGTGCAAGATAGACCTAACACTCGAGAAATACTACGGCAAACGGTCTAGGTAATACTCAAGTAAACCACATGACCCAGTGCAGCGGAAGATAGAAAATTTAAACTTTGAAAATGAAGCACATCAAGAACAAGTGCTATTATCCTTTATTAAAGAAACTGACAAAAAAAGGGGAGTATAACATAATGGCAGGCTGGTGCAAAACTTGAGGATAGCCGGTTTAAAATATGAACATACTCAGAACTATGTGCATCTTACTGCTTCAAGATACCACTAGGTGTCGTTCCCTTGAATCTTGAAATCATGCATTTGAAAACAAGGAGAGAGTTAGCCTAAGTGACTAAGTGAGGGCGTATTAGCTTACAGGTATACTTATAAGAGGATCTCAATCCAAAACAATAGCAATAGGATATAACAAATATGATACGGTTCATTCGTTTAAAATAGGGATAAGGGTATATGGAGATTGTTTATAAAGTACGAACCGTTTAATAAAAGAATTTGTATTGCCTGCAAGTAAGACCTCTCCATCCGTACTCCTTAAATAGTTGTTAAAACAGTACCGGGCTGATCAAGGCGCCGATACTTTAATAAAACCAAGTATGATAGTACCTCCGCTACTCCTTGGTGTCAATAGGGGATCAAACCCTAGAGACGATATATGTAATAATTGAGAAATACATTCCCGGGAGGTTGTCTCCCTTATGTCTTGACGTGGAGTAACTAACCTCCAACTAAACCACTACCAAGAGTTGGTGGCGGTCTGTGGCAACATCAATACCCTCGGCCCTATACCTTCCGGGTAATTGCTCGACACACCTGCGCGTCGGGGCCTATAATAATAAGAAATATATAATTTACTTGCTTAGTCGGGAATCAGTTCTTAGTAATAATAGGTCTGAAGTATGTAATATGTCTGGATAAGATCCTGATTCCGGCATAAAAGTATTTTCCTCTTAAAGAGGGATATTATGCTGTAGTAATATGTATAGGTAGTAAATCAAATAATAGGTAGGTTTAAAATTCATTTTATATAGATACATATGTATAGTCATGATTCCAGTTGAAAATATTTTAATCCTTGCCTATACCGGTAGTCAGACAAAGTCATGTGGATTCCACTGCTTGATCCTAATTTCGCCTGAAAGTATTAACTACTACAGGCTTAGGGCTATATTTCTTATTATTCTAATCAAATAAGTGTTCATACTTAAAAGACTAACACGTTAGAAAACCCAGTAAACACTAATTTTAACCGTTAAGTGAATTCCTCTAATTAATTAGATTTTATAAATTCTTCAACTAATCAAATATTTATTAATCACATTATGATCCTAATTATAAGATTAGAAATGAAATTTAGGGTTTAATTTGACAATGTAAGTCATGTTTTGAAAATGTTTTATAGTTTACCGATTTTGGGAAAATTCGGATATAATCTTTCTTTAAAAATTCCAAAACTTATTTTATAATTATTTTTAAATAATTTTCGAAATATTTAATATAATTTTTGACCAAAAAGTCAAAATTACTATTGATAACATTTACTATTTAAATTTCTAAGAATTAAACACTTTATAAGATAAAGGGTTAATTACACTTAGCCCCCAAATTAGATGGGGTAATTACAGTTCGTATACCCCTTTTAGATATAATTACATACACCACCCCTCTTGAAATTTTTAATTACACTTAACCCCAATTTTTTTAGGGTTCTGTTAAAAAAAGATATAAAATTCCCATTATATCCCTAACTTTTCTGTTAAAATAATATCTGAAAATTTAAGTAAATAATTAAAATTTGAATTTCTGATTTTAACCCTAAGAATTAAACATATTTTTGAACACTATAAACAAAAAAAATAAAATGGCTCCTAAATCCTAATCCTTAATTCATCGTTCAAACACCTTATTTTTTTATTCTTTGGAGAAACCCTAACTCAGCGTCTCCACTAACTATCATTTCTACCTCCACCGCCGCCACCAAAGCTCCACCACCACCGACGTGCTTCACCTACGGCTCGATCCTCCCTCTCTCCTTCGACCCTTCTCTCCACGTCAAATGGCCCAATCTAATTGCTCTGCGCGCCAACTCGCATCGTGATGCCGCCACCACAACACCACCGTCCACCGCCACGCTGTAAGCCAGATCCTGCGCCTCCCTTCTCTTTTTCCCCTTCTTTTCACGCCAAACGACATCCCCTTGCGCTGGTACATTAATGGGTTCCTTATTTTTAACGTTTGATTTTTTATTGTGTTTATGGGAATTTGTTATTTACCCGTGTTTGGATCTGATATTTGTTATTTACCGTGTTAGATGAAGTGTATAATTCATGTAGTTGATTGTTTTTGCGGAGTTTGTGCATTTTAATGTAGTTTGGTGATATTAGATCAAAACCTCAAATTAGTTGAATATTGTTGTTTTTATATTGGGTTGGATATATTAGCCTTTTGGAAGTTGTTGGAAATGGATATACATAATTAGTTGATCAACTAACAGTGAAATTTTTGCATATACATGGAATATCATTTTGAGCTAGTAACGTGAACTTTTTGCACAAAATGGTGTCTTGGAATAGAAGCATGTACCTTCCATATCTGAATCAATCTACTTTTATTGTAAGTGTGTCTATTTTCATACAAATTCTGCCACCAATTGAAATTGGATTAGGTTCAATGATGCTATGAAAAACAGCTACTAATACTAGTTTCTCTTTTATGTAGTGATAAAAATGTGCAGAGAGATGTCTCCAACATTATTCGAAGTCTTGCAATAATGGACTGCTGCCATGCCTTATCATTTTGGCATTTCTGGAAAAATGATATGCAGCATATGCTTCCTCATCAACAACATACCCCTATGAAATCTAGCAAAAGTCTCTAAAGCTGAGCAATGGTTCCTGCTTCAGAGAAGAGAGTCCAGAATTGCAACTAGCAAGAAACATCTGTGTTTTATTCGTTGCAACTGTAAATTTTATTATATTTGTTCTTTACTTGTATATATTGTAGACAGATCTGTTTTTCATAGGTTGTCGGGGAAGAAAAATGAACTTACAAGTCTTTCAGGCTGAAATTGTTTGTTTTGTTTTGTTTTGTACGTATCAGGATCAATTTCCAAAAAAAATTCGAAGATACCTTTTAGTTGTAGAGTTGTCGTATTGGTTTAGAAGTTTAGTTGTGTGGTTGAAGCAGGGAAGCTCATATTTATAGTCTGCTTGTGACCAAACGATAAAATTGATCATGAATAGCTGTTGCACGGCTATTTTATGGCTCTTAAAATTACAGTTGAAAAGGGCAAAAAAAAAAAAAAAAAAAAAAAAAAAAGCCTAAAATGACAGGAAAAAGAAAACCTAAAATGACAGTTGAAAATTTCAGCATTAAAATTACACACAGCCCCCATGGTAAAATAACAAATTACATTCAACCACCAAGGATATTTTGGGAAGAAAAAAATTGATTATAGTCAACAAGGTTATTTTTGGATTTTTACAAAAAAAATTGCTGATCCCATCATTTTTTTAATGAAATTGGGGGCTTAGTGTAATTAAAATTTTCCAAATGGGTGGTGTATGTAATTATATCTAAAAGTGGTATATGAACTGTAATTATCCCACCAAATTTAGGGCTAGGTGTAATTAACCCTAACATAAAATTAGACACACACATTCACACACTATCACACGTGCACTCAAGTTGATTCAAGAATATTATGAACATTTTCTTAGACTTATTAATATGTTCATTGTAACGCCCCGATTTCCGGACATTCAGGTACGCGCGTCACGTGTGAATTTTCCCCAGAGTTAGGATTCATTTTAATTCTTTTGCTTATTAAATTCCTACATTTCATGAAAATTATATGAATTATATTTCAACATGTGTACGTGAAAATATATGAAATTCGTGACAATTTGGGAATCATTGCACACATTGGATTTGATTGTTGCGTAAAAGAATTGCCGAACGTGATTTAATTGTCTATTTGTCCCTAAATGATTACTTATTTAAATGTAAGGACCAAATTACATGATATATTCTTGGACTAAAGTGATTAATTAGCTAGGAATGGAACTTGATTGCATGACTTATATTTTTTAGGGACTTAATTGCAATCTGTGCATTTCATCAATTTTGAGGAGGTGAATTACGTGATATATCTTCCTCCTTCCATTTCATTCCATTTTTCATCTTATACAAATATACACATATATTTGCTCTCCTTGCTTCTCTCGATCAAACATCAACAAGAAGAAAAAATTGAAGTTCATCATTTTCAAGCTCAATCTTTGGAAGAATTATGAATTTTGGAGCCTCATCATCATCCTATATTCATCTCATCTCTTCTTGTCTTCTTTTAATGTATATATGAGATTTCTTGATAATCTTGATTGAAGCTAGGGTTAATATTTGAGCTTGATAACTTGATTAATTGTTGTTATAAGTATGATTCCATGCCTTAGAAGTGAATTTGAGCATGAATTCTTGAGAATCATGAAAATATATGATGAACTCATACATGGAGTAAAGTTGATGATTCATGAGAATCAAAGCATGAATTAAGTGTTTATGTTAGTTTTTATTATACCTTAAGTATATAAGTATGTTTCTTACATGATTTAATGCATTTGGTGGAAGTTTTGATGTGTTTTGTTGGGTTTGAATGTAATCCGAGAGGTCCCCTGTTTTCTGCTCTGTTTTGAGCTTTCTGCTCAGCGGGAACGACCCTTCCCGTCCCCTTTGATTTCCCGGAACGGCCGTTCCCATCCTTTGAATGTTTTGGCCAGCGAGACTGGGAACGACCCTTCCCATTTTGGCCTAAAGCTGGAACGGCCGTTCCCTCTTAGCACTGTTACAGAATTCACACAGCCATTTCTGCATTCAGGGCATTTAAGAAAAATGGCCGTTTACCCCTCAAACGTACTTCGATTGACCTGAAATTGGAACTGTAGAAACTAAATTAAGTCTAGAGTATTCTCCAATTGGAATCACTTCAATATAATTTCTGGTTTGGGAGATCTAATCGGTTCATTTTGGTGTCGCCACTTTACCGGAAATCTGCATTCACTCAACTTCGAGCTTACGCCATTTTCTCCTGGCTTTGAACTAGAATACGAGCCGTATATCATCGGAAAGGTCTATTTGTCTAGTTTCATATCCTACAAACAAAACCCAATTCCAACTTCTATAACTCAAAGATGTAACACCCGAGCGCAAGGTGTCACATCCCCCCGCATCGAGACCCGACCCGAATATGAAATGGACGATCCATACCCGAGCCAAATCACGGCGAACGGGGACAAACACACACTCTAAGCTAGGCGGGCTAACCCTTAACCATAAAATCAGCGTAAAACATTAAAGCGGAAGCAACAAACGAACATACATCATATAAATAAACAATGAGCATCACAACTCCAAAAATAAGTCATATACATCATCACATGCCATCACCGCTCAAAACAAGTACGCTCCAATATAATATCCATATACAAATCAAAAGTAGTATGCAAGTGTAAGGCCAAAATACAAAACCTAGAGACGAATGCAAGACCTAGGACTCGTATTCCCGCCTAGCTCCCTCAACACCTGCACAAAACAACTGAAAACCAAACGGGTTCAGTCCAAAAGGGACTGGTGGGTATAAAACAGGGCATAAATATAATATACAACGGTAATTAAACAATCACATGCAAGCTATAATCCCAAGTGAGGGTTTAAAGAATTTCCCAAGTGGGCAAATAGAAATCATCAAAAGGGATTATAACAATTCATTAACATTAGGTCATTATTGGCCCGGTGAGTGGGCGTGCATTATCTCCAACCAACACCTTGTGTAAATCATTTAAACATTCATTCATCCATTCTTTTCATGCAATCATTCTTTTGTGCACAATCATTAACATTTACACCTTCTTCCTCCGGGTTGGTGGTGGGTTTGCAAGGCCCGACCACCCATTCATTGACCAAAAGGGGTTACATGACTCCCCAGATGGCGCTCAGCGTCCATTCCTCGCCAACTCCTAACGAGGTCCGGTTACGCCGTTCATTGGTGGGACTAGTGTGAGGGATCACCGTCGGCCCGTGCCTCCCCGGATAGCCACTCACACTAAGTCCCTGGGCCCCATTCATGCATTCATTCATTTCTCGCCAAAACATTAGGTAGGGTTCATAAAACAAGTCTTTACGTTGAAAACATTTACTCTTTAAAACGACTCTCTCTATATATATAATTTTGGTCGAAAGCTTTCACATTGAAGGTATATATAGGGTCTTATATCTACATAGAAGAGAAACCCACCTTAAACCGCAAAAAGGAGCAACCACGAGCCTCACTGACCGGCCTCGTCTCCAACTGAATCAAAATCTGTGCAAGAAAAGTGAAGCGAGACTCAGTATGACCAAATAAGACGCTCGACAATGCAATGATCATGATGTGAATATGTAAAAGATAAGATTATGCTCATGTGCACTATTAAGGAATTAAATCATACATTCAATCATTCAATTCATTCGAACTCTTAATTCCACAATTTCAATCAAATAAATCCAAATAATATTAAATATTCACTAAACATATATAAATGTGTAAATATGTTACATTATATAAAACATATATATATATATATATATATATATAATACATGCATACGTACAGCCATGCATGCAAAACAAAGTGCATGAAAAACAGAGGGTGACACGCCCGTGTCACCTTTACACACTAAGCCGTGACACCCCCGTGTCTGGGTACAGCGGATAATATGCATGAGAACAGAAGGTGACACGCCCGTGTCACCATTACAAAGCAATCCGTGACACCCCCGTGTCACAGTACAGAAAAACCAGACCATCGTGCACCCCCGTGTCACGCTGAACAAGGCAAAGTTGACACGCCCGTGTCAACTGTACGCTGCAGAAAAAAAACAGGGGAGTTCTCGGACAACATAAAAAACCAACCAAAACACCAATTTTCAATCGTCAAATGCAATCAAAACTTGAAGAAACGTGTATCCATACTTGAAGCACCGTAAAATCTAACATATATACTCGTATCATGCATTGATTATCAAGATTTATCAATATCAAACCCATATACAAGTTCATCAACCAAGTCCATAAATTCCAAGACTTCAAGCATAAATTCAAGCTAAAAGCATGTATTCATGTCTCCAACAACAAATAAGTAAATTATCCAATCCAAACCATAACCCTAGCTTCACATATTCAATCCAAGAATTCATACAAAATCTCCATCTTACCTTGAATGAAAAAGAGATGAAAAGAGATGGAGTGAGATGATGTTGATGATGTTTGAATGATCACAAAACCCACAAAAATGAAGCTTGAAAGAAGAAATCTTCCACCTATCTTGAGAGGGTTGGCTCGGTTGGCAAGGGATGCAAGAGCAAATGTGTATGTAATGTTTGTATGAATGAAGGAAAGGAATGATACGTAATTGCTGCTAAGTATGAAGAAGAAATGGCTAATTTGCTATTAAGTCCCTTCATTTATTAAGTCATGCAATTAGCCACAATTCCAAGACAAGTGAACAATTAAGTCCTCAAAGTTCATGAAATGATCAAATAAGGTCACAACAAAATTAAGTCAAGTTCGGGAAATTAATTCACGTTGCAATCAAGTTCGATTTAGGCAATAAATATCAATTGTAATGAATTTACAAAATACTAAGTATTAAAAACTTAGGATATAATAATTAACATATATACACATTTAATATATTTAAAATAAAAACTAAGCATGTAAATCACATATGAATAATTATTTCGTGCAATTAGGTAAACAATTACGTCATACCTGTACGGCCGAAAAGTCGGGGCGTCACAACCTCTCCCCCTTAAAAGAATCCGTCCTCGGATTCATTGATCACTCGGGAACAATTCGGGATAAAATCTTTTCATTTTATCCTCCGTCTCCCACGTAGCCTCATCCGTTTTATCACTTCTCCATAAGACTTTAACTAGTGGGATCTGCCGATTTCGAAGCTCTTGAAATTTACGATCCAAAATCTTAATCGGCTTCTGAACGAAGGTGAGATTCGGTTCTAACTCCACTTCCTCAACGGGGATAACTTCCGATTCATCTGGATAATATTTCCGAAGCTGTGAAACATGAAATACATTATGGATTCCGGTCAAACTCGGGGGTAGGTCCAAACGGTAGGCCGTATCTCCAATTTTCTCCAAAATCTCATACGGTCCTAGATACTGAGGATTCAATTTCCCTCCTTTTCCAATCCTCGAGAATCCCTTACGAGGTGAGGCTATCAAGAATACTCTATCTCCAACCTCAAACTGAAGATCTTTCCTTCGGTGTTCGGCATAGCTTTTCTGTCTGTCCTGGGCTGCTTTCATCCGTTGCCTGATTATTTGAACCTTATCAATTGCCTCTTGCACGACCCTAGAGGGTTTTTCCTTTTTCTTTCCTCGTTTCACACCCTCTTGTTTCGTCCAAGTCCATTCTTCCAAATCAAAGAACAACGGTGACCTGCATTTCCGTCCGTAGAGAGCCTCATATGGAGCCATTTGTATCGATGCTTGAAAGCTGTTATTATAGGCGAATTCAATCAAAGGCAATTGCTCGTTCCACGAACTCGAAAAGTCCAATGCACATGCTCTCAACATATCCTCCAAATATTTAATTAATCTCTCCGATTGCCCATCTGTCTGAGGATGGAAAGCAGTGCTGAATTGAAGCCTTGTACCCAGATTCCTTTGCAATTCTTGCCAAAATCTAGAAGTGAACCTCGGATCCCGATCTGATACAATGCTAACCGGTACTCCATGAAGTCGGACAATTTCATCAACATACTTCTTAGCCAATATATTCACCTTATCCGACATCCGAATAGCGAGAAAATGTGCCGATTTCGTCAGTCGATCCACTATTACCCAAATTCCATCTAAACCACCTTTCACTCGTGGAAGACCTGAAACGAAATCCATCGCCACTTGCTGCCATTTCCATTCTGGAATAGGTAACGGTTGAAGTAGCCCCGATGGCTTCTGATGCTCTGCCTTCACCACTTGGCAAGTCAAACAATGTATTACGAAGTTGATCACATCCCATTTAAGTCCATTCCACCAATAAAATTTCTTTAAGTCCTTATACATCTTATTTCCCCCGGGATGTATCGAATACCCTGATCGATGAGCTTCTTCCAATATCAACCGTCTCAACTCTTCCGGAACCACAACTCTGTTCTTAAACCTTAGAAGCCCGGTGTCATCAAATCCGAACGGACTCTCTGAATCATTTCTAGCTTTCTGCACTAACCTCTGAACCTCGGAATCCACTCTCTGAGCTTCAAACAATCTCTGCTGAAGATCCGGTTGAACCGTAATATTCCGAATACTAGCTCTTAGCTTGAAAGACTCAGATTCATCCATAGTTCCCACCTTAACACTTGACATGCTCGCCTTCCTACTAAGCGCATCCGCGACCACGTTGGCCTTTCCAGGATGGTATCGAATCGTACACTCATAATCTGCCAACATCTCCATCCAACGCCTCTGCCTCTTGTTTAATTCCTTCTAAGAAAACAGATACTGGAGACTCTTGTGGTCGGAAAAGATCTCAAAAGAAACTCCGTAAAGATAGTGTCTCCACTTTCCCAAAGCGAAGATCACTGCTGCAAGCTCGAGATCATGAGTGGGATAATTCTGTTCATGATCTTTCAATTTCCTCGAGGCATAAACTATCACCTTACCATTCTGCATCAAAACTCCGTATAAACCATGTATCCTTCAGTACCCTCGGGAAGTGCTAATACAGGTGCAGTGGTTAATTTTTCCTTCAAGAGTTGAAAACTTGCTTCGCATGCCTCGTCCCACTCAAATTTAGCTTCCTTCTTAGTTAATCGAGTTAAAGGACCGGCTATCTTCGAAAAATCCTTCACGAACCTTCGGTAATAACCTGCCAATCCCAAGAAACTTCTAACCTCGGAAGCATTTTTCGGACTTTGCCATTGAATAACTGTCTAGATCTTTGAAGGGTCAACTTCCAGACCTTTACTCGAAATAATATGGCCTAGAAAAGCAACCCGGTCAATCCAAAATTCACACTTACTAAACTTCGCATACAACCGGTGCTCTCTCAACATCTCCAATACCAATTTGAGATGCCTAGCATGATCATCCGGAGTCTTTGAATACACGAGAATGTCATCAATGAAGATTACGACGAATTTATCCAAATAGGGCTGAAAAATCCGATGCATCATATCCATAAATGCTGCGGGGGCATTTGTCAAACCAAACGACATCACTACGAACTCATAATGCCCATACCGAGTATTGAATCCTGTCTTTGGTATATCCTCTTCCCGGATTTTCAACTGGTAATAGCCTTGCCTTAAATCCAATTTCGAATAAACCTTTGAACTTTGCAGCATGTCAAATAAATCCTCAATGTGGGGCAACGGGTACTTATTCTTGATAGTCATCCGATTAAGCTCCCGGTAATCTATACACATCCTCAACGATCCATCTTTCTTCTTGACAAAGAGAACCGGAGCACCCCACGGAGATGAACTCGGTCGGATATATCCACTCTTAAGTAATTCCTCGAGTTGAATCTCCAACTCCTTAAACTCTGCCGGAGCCATTCTATAAGGAGTCTTAGAATAAGGTTCTGATCCCGAATATAAATCAATAACAAATTCGATCTCCCGATCCGGTGGTAGAGAACCTAAATTTTCTAGAAATACGTCGGGATATTCCTTTACCACGGCCGTCTCCTCAAAACTTGATTGATCCTTTGGTTTATTAAGAAGATAGGCAATGAATCCCGTGGCTCCATCCTTCACCAACTTGCGAGCTTCCATAAACGATAATAGAGGTACATTCTTCGACCCAACTTCTCCAATCAACTCTTCACCCAACAATCAACTTCGGCCCGGTGCCGATACTACCAATCCATCCCAAAGATTACCCCATACTTCTTCATAGGCATAACAATGAAATCTGCCGGATAATCTTTCCCCTCAATCAAAACTGAACAGCCCCTGACAACCCGATCTGTCCGCAAACTACCTCCCAGAGGCGAACTCACAAAATAACAGGAATTTGAGCAAATAACAGGTAGGCACAGAGAGACACATAGATCAGAAGATATAAAAGTATGTGTGGCACCCGGATCGAATAATGCATGAATGCTCGTGTTATGAATGCAAACGGTACCTTCTGTTGGAAAACACGAATCAGAAAGCAGCGGACTTTAAAAAATTTTCCCAACAAAAGGACCTTGGACTCGCAATCGTGTAAACAAATTCGTAGAGACAGAAAACTTACTTTTCTTTTGTTCTTTCTTGAAGCGTTTCAAGCCACCCAAGAACGCTCTTCTCGCGGCTTGATCCCCTCTCCTTGGTAAAGCTCGAATCTTCAAACTTCTAACTTGAAGTCTCTGGAGAAAGTCCACCAACTTGATCACAATCTAACTAGTAAGGATGCTAGTTCTCTAGTTAGTGTTTAGGCTTAACCTAGGGTTTATTTGATCTTGGAGAAAGGAAGGTGTTCAACACATGAACCAAAAGAATTGTCAATTAGCTCTAAAGGGGAGCATGAGCTCCCCTATATATAGGAAAGGGAGAGGGACGGCCGAACCTATTCCTTGTTGGACAAGGATTTGGTTCCTCTCTCTCCTATTACTTGATCATCAAGTATTTTCCAACTTTGACTTTGAATTCTAATTCAAGTCAACTTTTAAGAGAGCTAAAAATATCCAAACCATTTTTAGATAATTTTATACTTTATTTATTATAAAATAAATAACTTATTTTTATCTAATTAATTAATTCGTAATAAATTAACTAGATTATTTTCTCCAAAATAAGACTTTCTTTTTAATTCGAAATTAAACCAAAGTCTATTAAATAATTAACACATTTAATTATTTAATACATATATATATAATATATATATATATATTCACACGTGTGTGACACGTGTCACTCACGTGAGCCACACGTGTGATTTCACACGTGTGGAACCCTCTTGGCCCGATTAACTCGTTTAATCATTTTAAAGCCTCAACTCATGTAACCAAGTTGTTGTGTGTGACCCTCTAGGTTCTCAATTCAATTAGCAGTGACCCTAATTAATTAATTCACTAATTAATTAATCAGTCCACAGATTAAACGACCATAGTCTAGCAACAGGTGTTTAACCCCTAGCTGAATTGGAATGTTCGGATTCGACAGAACCTTTAAGTCATTGATTCATGCGAGATACAATCCTCCTACTTACTATCTCTCAACCAAGATCTAGGGTAAGGGAATAATCAGAACCCTAATAATCCGGTCTTAAAGTTAAGTGCATTTCATATCCATTTGATCTCAATCCAAGAAACCCTTTTCTTGATGTCTTGATCTACTGCCTTGGCCAAGGACTCCATATGGCATATGAATGACTTACACAATAAGAGATCACCTTGCAAATGCAAGTGTAGGTCCTTTCTTGATTCTCATTCACTTTCATGAATCACTTGTGCAGCCCCAGCATAAGCCTTGAATCAGTTGTCTAAGGCGACACCCTTTAAAGCTTATACCTAAGACTACAAAGTTAACTCATAAAGTGACAAGGAACCTCAAGTCTAAGGATCAATTAATCACATCAATGACTCGTGAGACATTTCCTAATCTGGAAGTTTCCATTTCCTGAAATAGAAACTTCCTTTCCCATTTAGGAATGTTCTTACACGGGGCACCTCAGTGAACTTACTTATTAAAGTAAGCACCCTCATGTATCACGCACGTATCAACTATACACTTTGCACCTCCATGAAACAAGGTGGTCCTTCTTAAGGGCGTGATCCCACAAGCAAGCCTTAGAGGAGTCAGGTTGACACTCCCACTGTCTGTAGGACTCATCGGCTTGGAGTATTTTACTAATCATGACTTATGTGATATAGGGCTCGTTTCATGAACCATTTCACCTAAATGGTAGAGTCCTAAAGTCATCAGGATTAGGGGAGTTCTCATACATGCACAACTAAAGTAAACGCATACCAAACAAGAGCATATAAAGAAGTGTTGCCTCAATTCGTTATTTTATTCAAAGATTATCTGTGATTACAATAAGGAAAAGCACAAAGCGGATATACAATCGGCTTTTAGGGCACTATTCCTAACAATCTCCCACTTGCCCGTCAAAGCCATTCTAAAGCTACTCTAAGTCCCATCTTCTGAAGATGACCTTGGAAAGCTTCTCGACTAAGGGGTTTAGTAAGTGGATCTGCCACGTTCTCTACTGATGTGACCCTTTCAATTTACACATCTCCTCTTTTGATAATATCACGGATTAGGTGATACTTCCTCATAATGTGCTTGGTCCGTTGGTGAGATCTTGGTTCTCTTGCTTGAGCAACCGCCCCAGTGTTGTCACAAAACACAGTAATGGGGTCTTTCATGCTAGGAACAACATTCAACTCTTGAATGAAGTTTCTAATCCAAACACCTTCCTTAGCTGCATCATTTGCAGCTAAGTATTCGGCCTCAGTGGTCGAATCTGCAGTGGTTGTTTGCTTGGAACTCTTCCAACTCACTGCACCGCCGTTTAGGCAGAAAATGTATCCTGACATTGACTTAAAATCATCTAAGTCTGATGTAAAGCTTGCATCGCAGTATCCTTCGATAGTAAGATCTTTCTGACCTCCGTAAACTAAGAATAAATCTTTAGTACTTTTCAAGTACTTAAGAATATTCTTCACGGCAGCCCAGTGACCATCTCCAGGGTCAGATTGGAAACGACTTGTCACACTAAGTGCATAAGCCACATCCGGTCGAGTACATAATATTGCATACATTATGCTACCTATTGCTGACGCATAAGGTGTATGAGTCATTCTCTCCTTCTCAAGGTTAGTCTTAGGACACATCTTCTTTGAAAGACATGTTCCTACACTCATAGGAAGGTTCTTAACCTTTGCTGACTCCATATTGAATCTCTTCAATACTTTGTCAATGTACGTCGACTGTGATAGTCCTATTAACCTTCTAGATCTATCTCTATAGATTTTAATTCCAAGGATATAGGACGCATCACCAAGATCTTTCATCTCGAATTGGTTCGATAACCATAACTTAGTCACTTTCATGTCATCCATCGAATTCCCAATAAGAAGGATGTATCAACATAAAGTACTAAGAATTGCACTGATGTCTCCAATTCCTTTCTATACACACATGATTCATTCGAAATTTGCATGAAGCCAAACGCTTTGACTGATTCATCAAATCGAATGTTCCAATTCCTAGATGCCTGTTTCAATCCATAGATTGATCTTTGGAGTTTGCAAACCTTTTGCTCACTCCCACTGAATGTGAAACCTATGGGTTGCTCCATATAAATGTCTTTGTCAATGTCACCATTGAGAAAGGCAGTTTTCACATCCATTTGCCATATCTCATAGTCATAATATGCAGCAATGGCAAGCATGATTCGAATGGACTTTTGCATTGCAACTGGTGAAAAGGTTTCGTCAAAGTCCACGCCGGGTCTTTGAGTGAATCCTTTTGCAACCAGTCTTGCTTTGTAGGCTGCAATGCTTCCATCAACTCCAAGCTTTCTCTTAAAGATCCATTTGCAACCTATGGGTTTGACCCCATCAGGTAAATCTACCAAGGTCCAAACTTGGTTGGAGTTCATGGAATCCATTTCGGATTTCATGGCTTCTATCCACTGTTCAGAGTCAGAATCTGAAAGTGCCTCCTCATATGTTGAAGGATCATTATCCTTTTGAGAGATTTCATGGAAGAATCCATACCATCTCTCCGGCTGTCTAGGAGTGCGTTCAGAACGCCTTAGAGGAGGATTTACATGTGTATCGAAATTCATGATTGGTTGTGGTTGATCAGTAGGGGACGTTTCTGCAGTGGGTGGCGTGGGGTTACTTTGCACTTCTTCTAATTCTATGATCTTGCCTTTCTTTTCTTTAAGGAACGGTTCCTCAAGAAAAGTCGCATTTCTGGAAACAAACACCTTTTGCTCAGATTGATCATAGAAGTAGTATCCTATGGATTCCTTAGGATAACCTACAAAGTAGCATAAGTTAGAACGAGATTCTAACTTATCTCCCACTGTCCTCTTCACGTAAGCAGGACAACCCCAAATTCTTAAGTAAGAATAGCTAGGGATTTTACCATGCCACATTTCATGGGGCGTTTTAGGGACTGACTTAGAGGGAACTAGATTCAAAATCTTTGCTGCACTTTCTAGGGCATAACCCCAGAAAGAAGGTGGTAAGTCAGTGAAACTCATCATGGAACGAACCATATCAAGTAAGGCTCGATTCCTTCTCTCAGAAACTCCATTAAGCTGAGGAGTTCCCGGAGGAGTCCACTGAGAGATAATCCCATTATCTTTGAGATGATTAAGGAATTCTTCACTAAGATATTCGCCTCCTCGATCAGATCGAAGTGCTTTGATCTTGTGACCAGTTTGGTTCTCAACCTCCTTTTGAAATTCTAAGAATTTCTCAAAAGCCTCAGATTTATACTTCATTAAGTATACATAACCATACCGACTAAAGTCATCAGTAAAGGTTATGAAATACTGATGATTGTTTCTAGTGCTTACACTAAGTGGTCCACAAACATCAGTATGGATCAAATCCAAAACCTTAGTGGCACGTTCCACAGTTCCTTTAAAAGGAAATTTGGACATTTTTCCTTTGAGACAGGATTCGCAAGAAGTTAACTCTTTGAGATCATTTTCAGAGAATGATCCTAAAGTGTTTATCTTGCTAATTCTGTTTTTGGAAATGTGTCCTAATCTAGCGTGCCATAAGGGAGCTGAAACTTTGTCATCTCTCTTACGCTTTGTTTCTCGTTGTATATTCATAATATTGATATTTTGAGTTAGGTAAAGTCCATTACTTAGAGTACCGATGTGAACGGAAGAGTTGTTCCGTTTGATAAAATATTTACCATTCTTAATATAAGTTTCATAACCTTCACTATCTAATATTGGAACTGAAATTATATTACGAATAATGCTCGGTACATAAAGGACTTTATTTAAGACTAACTCAAAACTACCTAAATCTAATCTAATTGTGCCTAAAGCTCGAGCTTCAACGTTTGAGCCATCGCCGATCTTCAAGACACATTCTCCTTCTTTGAGTTGTTGGACTTCACTTAGCATCTGTACATCATTACAGATATGAGTTCCACAACCGGTATCAAGTACCCAAGAACTAGAATTAATAGAAAGATTTATTTCAACGAGAAAGATACCTTTCTTTAGAGTAGCCTTGTACTCTGGGCAGTTTCTCCTCCAATGTCCCGCTTTGCCACAATGGAAGCAAACATCCTCTTTCTGATCACGCTTCTTCTTTTGGGCCTTTCCCTTCGAAATGCCACCAGTGGGCCTAAGAGGTTTCTTCTTCTTCTTTTGGGCTTTCTTGCCCTTACCTTTAGAAGGCCCAGAAGAGGAAGATGGAGCATTCACCATCAAAACCTTATTGTCCTTCTTGATCGTGCTTTCAGCAGTCACAAGCTGACTAATCAGCTCAGCTACAGTAGCACCAGCATGATTCATGTTGAAGTTAAGGACAAATGGGTTGAATGATGGTGGGAGCGAAGCTAGCAACAAATCCACTGAAAGCTCATCTTTCAGTGGCATGTCCATGGAAGCGAGTTTCTCAGTAAGGGCAAGAAACTTGAGTCCATATTCATGGACACTTGAACCTTCCCTCATTCTCAAGTGGAACAATTCCTTTGAAGTGTTATACCTTGTAACACGTTCATGATGGCGGTAAAGTTGCTCTAAGTGGTCGTAAATCTCCCAAGCGAATTCCATGGCCTCATGTTGCCTTTGCAAGTCCGGAGACATGTTAGCCAACATAAGGCAACGGGCTTAGAGATTATCATCCTTCCACTTCTGAATCACATCCCGCTCGGCCCGAGTGGGAGCCTCCCCTTCGGGACTGGGCTCCCCTTCGAAGAGAACATAAGTTCTCTTCTCAGAATCTAAAATGATTTTTAGATTCCTCAGCCAATCAGAATAGTTGGGACCAGTAAACTTGTTTGACTCGAGGATCGATACAAGAGGGTTTTTGGTTGCCATTTCAAAACATGTAGAGAATCACAGAATCTACGACCTAAATGGTAAAACAGAGAACTAGTGAGCATGCTGAATTATAACGATATACAAAAGATAAGGTCTTTAATCTATTGTAGCTCCCACTGTTTTTCAAAGATCTATAATTCCCAAAGGTCTAAGAGGAACACGTTTCCCAGTGGGTACTAAGATCCTAGGCATTTCACCTCGAACCCACGACTTGCGGACATTCTCAGTAAGAACCCTAGGTAGGTACAACTTACCAATTCTAACACCTTTAGAACTCTTAGTAATTGTTTTTGCATCACCTATCTTTCAATATGGACCCACGACTCGTGCGACATCCATATTTACTTAGGCGTTAAGCTAGACCCATCAATCATAAGATCATGACCAAAACTTAGTTCGAACGACCCACGACTCGCGGACATTGCCCTTGCTAAAATCGATCATGAAATATTGATCATTTAAAATGATCAATTAGGTAACTAAGAACTAATAAGCTCCACTAGCTATCCCACGACTCGCGGACAATAACTAGCTTTACTTACTAAACTTAAAACCTATTGATGGAATGCTAGGAATTTAATTCAAAATTTGCATCTCGAATTAAATACCTATTTGTTCGAAATTAGCTTAATATTTAATGGGAATTTTCGAATCAACCGGAGAGTTGTCCGGTTCGACCTCACCAACATATATGTTATCCAATTTTATTAGTCTTGATTAATGCAAGTACACTTAAATGCATTTCAAACAAGCACATAAACAGATAACATGTCCTAGCATGATACTAACATGTAATGATCATGGGTTCTACCTATCTTATGCGTGATATGTGGGAGCCACTCCACAATCACAAGTTCTAACATACATGCCACATAAACAGTTCAAATCACATAAGGGAAAGCGGTAACAAAATACGAGCCCTATCTCTATTACATTTAACAATTGTGATTCCCCTCCCTAACATTTTGAGGGGTCTTCACTTATGGCCTCCTTGTTACTTGAATGTGGTCCATCTTACTCCATGGGTGCATTGTCTCCAAAATGAAAATAAAACCTCACCACCTATCTCTACTCTCAAATTACAATAAAAAGAAAAAGACATAAAGTAATAAGGCTCAATCTTCATATTGGCCTAAGACAATTACACGGGGCATACCCCGGCCTAAAAAACAGTAATATGGAAAGCCACATAATAAATCACATAACAGTACGCACATAAGTGAGGCTCCAACCTCAATTGAAAAACGCAACTATAGGGCTCCAACCCCAATTTAAACCATCCATGTGCATAAATTAAAACCATACATAGATCTAAACCCATGATCACCTAACATGCTTTTGCGAGAATTTAAATTTAGCCAATAAATTAAAATTCCCGTTTCAAGTCCTAATGAATTAAAACATGACTTAGATGCAATTCTTGTTCAAGAGCCTTTTCAATAAAACCCGAAAAAACAATAAACCAATAAAATTCCAATTAATTTCCAAAATCAATAATTTTTTTCTTTCATTATTTTCAGAAAATAAAATTTGTAATTTTTCCAAAGTTCAAATTGCTTAAATTTCTAAAATCTCAATTTAATCAATTATTTCAAATATAATTCAAATTTAATAAATAAAATTTTCAGAAAAATTAAATCGGGATTGGATTGGACTAAACACGAAAATCAAGATCGCGAAATGAAGTGCCCGGAACGGACTGCACGTCCGCCCGAGACCAAGCCCGGCTGACGCACAGCATCGCGCGCGCATGGCGTGCATTCGCGCATCAGCTGGGCGAGGCGGGCGGCCGCGGCCGGGAGGCTTCCGCGCGGTTGTGGGAGGTGCAGGCGGGCTCGCCTAGGCGCGCGCCTAGGCGCTGGCGGACGGCAGTGGCGGGCAGTCCCGCGCGGTTGCGGGACTGCTGGGCGGGCGGGCGCTCGGGCCTGGCGTGCTACGCCTTAGCACGTCCAGGCTCGCGTTTTCGTAACGCGATTTCGTATTTCGTATTTTTAGTTCAAAAACCAAAAGAATCCAAAATTAAAAAACACGAATTAAATTAATTTCTATCAAAACGGGTTTCCGAAAACACAATTTAAGAAAACAGTTTCAGAAATTCAAGAAAAATTACAGTTTCGTATTTCAGGCTTTCTAAAAGAACTCATGAATACCTAATTCGCATCTAAGCCTAAGAATTTCTACCAAATTCAGAATAATGGAGACGAATCAGAAACACGATTAACGAGGTGGCTCTGATACCACTTGTTGGAAAACACGAATCAGAAAGCAACGGAATTTAAAAAATTTTCCCAACAAAAGGACCTTGGACTCGCAATCGTGTAACCAAATTCGTAGAGACAAAAAACTTACTTTTCTTTTGTTCTTTCTTGAAGCGTTTCAAGCCACCCAAGAACGCTCTTCTCGCGGCTTGATCCCCTCTCCTTGGTAAAGCTCGAATCTTCAAACTTCTAACTTGAAGTCTCTAGAGAAAGTCCACCAACTTGATCACAATCTAACTAGTAAGGATGCTAGTTCTCTAGTTAGTGTTTAGGCTTAACCTAGTGTTTATTTGATCTTGGAGAAAGGAAGGTGTTCAACACATGAACCAAAAGAATTGTCAATTAGCTCTAAAGGGGAGCATGAGCTCCCCTATATATAGGAAAGGGAGAGGGACGGCCGAACCTATTCCTTGTTGGACAAGGATTTGGTTCCTCTCTCTCCTATTACTTGATCATCAAGTATTTTCCAACTTTGACTTTGAATTCTAATTCAAGTCAACTTTTAAGAGAGCTAAAAATATCCAAACTATTTTTGGATAATTTTATACTTTATTTATTATAAAATAAATAACTTATTTTTATCTAATTAATTAATTCGTAATTAATTAACTAGATTATTTTCTCCAAAATAAGACTTTCTTTTTAATTCGAAATTAAACCAAAGTCTATTAAATAATTAACACATTTAATTATTTAATACATATATATATAATATATATATATATATTCACACGTGTGTGACACGTGTCACTCACGTGAGCCACACGTGTGATTTCACACGTGTGGAACCCTCTTGGCCCGATTAACTCGTTTAATCATTTTAAAGCCTCAACTCATGTAACCAAGTTGTTGTGTGTGACCCTCTAGGTTCTCAATTCAATTAGCAGTGACCCTAATTAATTAATTCACTAATTAATTAATCAGTCCACAGATTAAACGACCATAGTCTAGCAACAGGTGTTTAACCCCTAGCTGAATTGGAATGTTCGGATTCGACAGAACCTTTAAGTCATTGATTCATGCGAGATACAATCCTCCTACTTACTATCTCTCAACCAAGATCTAGGGTAAGGGAATAATCAGAACCCTAATAATCCGGTCTTAAAGTTAAGTGCATTTCATATCCATTTGATCTCAATCCAAGAAACCCTTTTCTTGATGTCTTGATCTACTGCCTTGGCCAAGGACTCCATATGGCATATGAATGACTTACACAATAAGAGATCACCTTGCAAATGCAAGTGTAGGTCCTTTCTTGATTCTCATTCACTTTCATGAATCACTTGTGCAGCCCCAGCATAAGCCTTGAATCAGTTGTCTAAGGCGACACCCTTTAAAGCTTATACCTAAGACTACAATGTTAACTCATAAAGTGACAAGGAACCTCAAGTCTAAGGATCAATTAATCACATCAATGACTCGTGAGACATTTCCTAATCTGGAAGTTTCCATTTCCTGAAATAGAAACTTCCTTTCCCATTTAGGAATGTTCTCACACGGGGCACCTCAGTGAACTTACTTATTAAAGTAAGCACCCTCATGTATCACGCACGTATCAACTATACACTTTGCACCTCCATGAAACAAGGTGGTCCTTCTTAAGGGCGTGATCCCACAAGCAAGCCTTAGAGGAGTCAGGTTGACACTCCCACTGTCTGTAGGACTCATCGGCTTGGAGTATTTTACTAATCATGACTTATGTGATATAGGGCTCGTTTCATGAACCATTTCACCTAAATGGTAGAGTCCTAAAGTCATCAGGATTAGGGGAGTTCTCATACATGCACAACTAAAGTAAACGCATACCAAACAAGAGCATATAAAGAAGTGTTGCCTCAATTCGTTATTTTATTCAAAGATTGTCTGTGATTACAATAAGGAAAAGCACAAAGCGGATATACAATCGGCTTTTAGGGCACTATTCCTAACACCTTCCACCACGGCGTTTGGGTCGACCTCAACATTCTGCTCCTCGCTCTCAAGAGCATAGGCTCGTGCCTGAACCATCGGTCTCTGAGCTCCAGCTTGATATCTTGGAATCTTATCCGGGTATGCAAAAGCCATGTGATCTCCTTTCCAGCAAATCAAACACAACTTCAATCTTTTTCGGCAATTGCTATAAGAATGAGTTGGCCATCCACAATAAGTACACGGTGGCTGATCATTGCGAGATCCTTTAGGAACCGGTGGAGCCTAAGGTGGTCGTGGAACGGGTGCAATCGGACCTCCTACTCTAGGCTTCTTGAAAGGCCCTTTTTGTGGTGGAGTTGGTACATTCATCGGCCTCTTTCCCTTGTTAAATCCCGAGCCGAATCCTGATCCTTGTCCTTGGCGATAAGCTGGCCTCCTAGCATTCACCGAATCTTCAACCTTTAAGGCTTTTGAAGTAGCCTTTGCCCAAGTGCTGGTATTAACTGCCTCTAGAGCTATCTGAATATCCGGCCGAAGCCCCTGAACGAACTGCATAGCCTTATGGAAGTCATCGCCTGCTATATTTTGTGCATAGCGGGATAACCTCTCATACTCCGAAATATACTCGGCCACATACCTCGACCCTTGCTTCAATTCGGTAAATTCCCTAAGCCTTCGAGTACGGGATGCGGGAGGGATGAACTTATTCTTGAATTCTCTCGTGAATACTTCCTAATTGATCTCTTCTCCAGCTGCTTCCAACACAATCCGTGTGCTTTCCCACCAAGAGTAGGCTTCCCCTTGTATCAAAGTGATGGTGCATCGAGCCTTCTCTCGGGACTCACATGGAATGAGCTCTCATATCCTCTCAACTTCCTTCAGCCACATTTCTGCCTGCATATCATTTCCCTTAAAGAACTTGGGAGGTCTTTGATTCTGAAACTCCCTAAGTATAACAGAAAGCGGTGCCTCGGGCGGTACAACAGGTGCAGGTGGTGCTGGAGGTGCCGGTGGTACATAATCTCGCAGCCTTTGATCTATGATATTGATAACCGAATTAACAAAGGCCTCTGCCGGCAGTGGTTGTGGAGGTGGAGGTGTAGGAGTACGATCACGATGATGACGTCGTCCTGGAGATCGATCACGATGTCTACGTGGAGGCATCCTGTCAATAAACACTAAAAATGCGTGTTATTTTTAGTCTATGCATGTTAATGCAAATAATTCAATCAAAATTCAAAATTTAAATCAATTAAGCACAAAAGAGATGCATATGCAACACATTGTCAAGTAGTCCCTAAGCCGAACGACCTAGACTGACTCACACGACACGAAAGCCCGGGTTTTGCAACCCTAAGCTCTGATACCACTTAAGGATGTAACACCGGAGCGCAAGGTGTCACATCCCCCGTAACCGAGACGCGACCCGAATATGAAATGGACAATCCAAACCCGAGCCAAATCACGGCGAACGGGGACAAACACACACTCTAAGCTAGGCGGGCTAACCCTTAACCATAAAATCAGCGTAAAACATTAAAGCGGAAGCAACAACAATGAGCATCACAACTCCAAAAATAAGTCATATACATCATCGCATGCCATCATGGCTCAAAACAAGTACACTCTAATATAATATCCATATACAAATCAAAAGTAGTATGCAAGTGTAAGACCAAAATACAAGAGCTAGAGACGAATGCAAGACCTAGGACTCGTATTCCCGCCTAGCTCCCTCAACACCTGCACAAAACAACTGAGAACCAAACGGGTTCAGTCCAAAAGGGACTGGTGGGTATAAAACAGGGCATAAATATAATATACAACGGTAATTAAACAATCACATGCAAGCTATAATCCCAAGTGAGGGTTTAAAGAATTTCCCAAGTGGGCAAATAGAAATCATCAAAAGGGATTATAACAATTCATTAACATTAGGTCATTATTGGCCCGGCGAGTGGGCGTGCATTATCTCCAACCAACACCTTGTGTAAATCATTTAAACATTCATTCATTCATTCTTTTCATGCAATCATTCTTTTGTGCACAATCATTAACATTTACACCTTCTTCCTCCAGGTTGGTGGTGGGTTTTCAAGGCCCGACCACCCATTCATTGACCAAAAGGGGTTACATGACTCCCCAGATGGCGCTCAGCGTCCATTCCTCGCCAACTCCTAACGAGGTCCGGTTACGCCGTTCATTGGTGGGACTAGTGTGAGGGATCACCGTCGGCCCGTGCCTCCCCGGATAGCCACTCACACTAAGTCCCTAGGCCCCATTCGTGCATTCATTCATTTCTCGCCAAAATATTAGGTAGGGTTCATAAAACAAGGCTTTACGTTGAAAACATTTACTCTTTAAAACGACTCTCTCTCTATATATATAATTTTGGTCGAAAGCTTTCACATTGAAGGTATATATAGGGTCTTATATCTACATAGAAGAGAAACCCACCTTAAACCGCAAAAAGGAGCAACCACGAGCCTCACTGACTGGCCTCGTCTCCAACTGAATCAAAATCTGTGCAGGAAAAGTGAAGCGAGACTCAATATGACCAAATAAGACGCTTGGCAATGCAATGATCATGATGTGAATATGTAAAAGATAAGATTATGCTCATGTGCACTATTAAGGAATTAAATCATACATTCAATCATTCAATTCATTCGAACTCTTAATTCCACAATTTCAATCAAATAAATCCAAATAATATTAAATATTCACTAAACATATATAAATGTGTAAATATGTTACATTATATAAACATATATATATATATATATATATATATATATATATATATATATATATATAATACATGCATACGTACAGCCATGTATGCAAAACAAAATGCATGAAAAACAGAGGGTGACACGCCCGTATCACCTTTACACACTAAGCCGTGACACCCCCGTGTCTGGGTACAACAGACAATATGTATGAGAACAGAAGGTGACACGCCCGTGTCACCATTACAAAGCAATCCGTGACACCCCCGTGTCACAGTACAGAAAAACCAGACCATCATGCACCCCCGTGTCACGCTGAACAAGGTAAAGTTGACACGCCCGTGTCAACTGTACGCTGCAGAAAAAAAACAGGGGAGTTCTCGGACAACATAAAAAACCAACCAAAACACCAATTTTCAATCGTCAAATGCAATCAAAACTTGAAGAAACGTGTATCCATACTTGAAGCACTGTAAAATCTAACATAAATACTCGTATCATGCATTGATTATCAAGATTTATCAATATCAAACCCATATACAAGTTTATCAACCAAGTCCATAAATTCCAAGACTTCAAGCATAAATTCAAGCTAAAAGCATGTATTCATGTCTCCAATAACAAATAAGTAAATTATCCAATCCAAACCATAACCCTAGCTTCACATATTCAATCCAAGAATTCATACAAAATCTCCATCTTACCTTGAATGAAAAAGAGATGAAAAGAGATGGAGTGAGATGATGTTGATGATGTTTGAATGATCACAAAACCCACAAAAATGAAGCTTGAAAGAAGAAATCTTCCACCTATCTTGAGAGGGTTGGCTCGGTTGGCAAGGGAAGCAAGAGCAAATGTGTATGTAATGTTTGTATGAATGAAGGAAAGGAATGATACGTAATTGCTGCTAAGTATGAAGAAGAAATGGCCAATTTGCTATTAAGTCCCTTCATTTATTAAGTCATGCAATTTGCCACAATTCCAAGACAAGTGAACAATTAAGTCCTTAAAGTTCATGAAATGATCAAATAAGGTCACAACGAAATTAAGTCAAGTTCGGGAAATTAATTCACGTTGCAATCAAGTTCGATTTAGGCAATAAATATCAATTGTAATGAATTCACAAAATACTAAATATTAAAAACTTAGGATATAATAATTAACATATATACACATTTAATATATTTAAAATAAAAATTAAGCATGTAAATCACATATGAATAATTATTTCGCGCAATTAGGTAAACAATTACGTCATACCTGTACGGCCGAAAAGTCGGGGCGTCACAAAAGATATTCCAGTTTTCCTACAGCTTGTACATTCCCGAAAACTGTCAACTTTTGCCAAACTTTGCCAAAACCTCTCTTCTTGCATTCCTTTCACTCTCTTGGCTCCCGTATGCGATTTATATGATTGGAATACTTGAATAATTGATAATTATGTGGTTATTTTGCATTTTTTGATCTTTACTTACTTAAACTTAATTGTTAACTTTGTGCTTTATGTAAACCGAATTTGTTTGATTGCATACCTTGAATACGTGATCTCCGTGAAATTACTTATCTTCTTGTAAATTATTCCATTCCATTTATAAGTATCTATATGATCATTACATGCAAGTATACGTTAATTTATACAAGAATATGTTCATGGTTACGTCGTGCGTCATATTTGGTATCATTATCGAGTCGTATCTCATGAGTACGCTATGTTTCCTTTCTTGTTCAGTTCTTCTCCAGGGCGGAGATCATTGATCAAATAAGCACCTTCATGCATCCTTGAGTCATCTTGTCGCCCGTCTGGTGAGGTTTAATTTCTAGTTACATAGAACCTATACAACCCTTACCTGAGATTTCGGTCAAAAGGTATTTATATCTATAATTTTCATGGAATTTACTCATGATTACAAGCAAGCCATGTTCATGAAAAGCAAGCCATGTATCGTGCATGTTTTGGCGGGTAAGCATGATTGTTCACTTTGGGCCCGAGGGTTAGTGTATGAGCCAACCGGGAAAACATAGAGCTGACGGGTAACTCTGCACTTCCCTCATCATGTGGGATCACCTCTGAATCCACCAGGAGGTTGGTGGAGGAAGAAATCCCGTGCGTGGGAGTCATGTTCCTGACGTACACCATGTTGTGGATGGTGAAGGCTCGTTACCTTCCCATCATTAGAGAGAGAAGGAGACTGGGGACGGGTCCGACACCGCGGGCTATCCTAGGGTTATTGTATTGATTGCACTCATTGATAGTATTGATTGAATACACTACCGCACTACTACACTGTAATTGAATTACATGACCACATATTAAATAATAAAGCAAGCATGTATTGTTCACTGTTGGTGTAAGGTTGGAGATTTGCCTTTACTCGCCGGGCCACGTACTGCATGAACTGAATTCAATGAATTGTTAAACTGGATAGTTGTATTCTCGAGCGAAGAATATTCCATGCTTGAACTTATATTATTTTTCCTTTTTAAAACTTTACCCGAGTTTATGACTTGCATGATAATTACGCTAATATTTATTTATGCCCCTCACTCAGTCTTCATAGACTGACGCCTCCACCTTTCAGGTTCTTGCAGGTGCATGCTAGGCGGGATTAGAGTCGTGTCCAGTCTTTCATTCAGGTCTTGCACAGTTCATTTCATTGTTATGTGTCGGGAAAGTTGATGAAGCATTTGTACTAGGGTTACTATTTGATATGTGGTATTGAAGCACATGTAAAGAATATCGTATACATTCTGGTGCATGTCATATGTTCATTAGTATTGCTTATGCTTCCGCTTATATTATTATAAATTGATTACGTGGTTTGGGGTTAGTCCCGCCTAGCTAGTTGTCATTTTATTTTTATTGTCTCCCGTTCGCTATAGTTTAGTTCATGTAATGTGGCATCTTTGCGCTTCGGGTGCTACATTCATATTAGTTCATGATCATATTTAATAGGTTCTAAGTTCATAACACATAATTAAACTTAAAATGTAGCACTTTATGTAACTTTAATCATAAAATAATTTTAAATAAATTATTCTAGGCATGAATTTTAAAAAATAAGATCATAAATATTTAAACACATATTCATATTATATCATATCATAATTCATGTATTTAATCAAATAAAATTCATAATGTAAGCACGTTGTACACGAAACTAACAATTTTGACATATTAAAATTCCTAAAGCATAATTTAATTAAATCTAAGCATGCTATAACTATAATATATTAAAAAACAATATATAAAGCATGAAATAATAAAATAAAAACACACCTTATATGAAGAAAGGGGCTGATGCCGAGAGTTTAGAGAGAGAGATGAGTGATTTTGGTGTGTCTTGGAAATTAATTTGAAGTGGGTATTTATAGGTATGGAATTAGAACCTAAGTGGCATTATTAATTTGTTAGGTTAGTGAATAAGGCTTTAGGGTAGGTAGGTGTATAATTATAGTGTATTAAGGTGTTTTGTACATGATGTATATGCTTATGTATTCATGTATTGTGTAATAAATACATCATAATAAAATAAATCTAAAATAGGGTGAAAATAGTAATAAAAACATAGAAGAATTTCTAGATCTTAGTTTGAAATGAGAAAAATTGCAAAAGGAAGATAATCGAAAGAGCTTTCCGATGGTTATGAACACTTAACGTTTAAACATCTAAAATTAAAGTAGTAGGCGTTTGAAATTTTGAAAAATATGAGAAAATACTCAAAACAGAGATAAGATGTGAATTAATTTTCGAAAAGGTGTTCATGTTTCTTAGAATAATTTAAGGATTATTTTGAGTATAATATTGGATACCAAATGTTGTACGGTTTGAAAGTTAGTTTTTACGGCGGGAATAATACTTTAGGGAAAATAGGAATAATTCATAAAACAAGCTAGGAATTGAATTAAGGCTTGGAAAATAACTTAAAATTCATAAAATAATTCGAGGATTGTTTTGGTTATAGTACTGGATAGGGAAAACGTTGAATTTCGAAAATCTCTAAACTAGGATTAAAGTAGGGTTTTTGGCCGGTTTTGGCTACTACGAGAGCTAAAATAAGAGTTGGGGTTTGGGAATGATATCATAATTCATAAAATTTTGTAAGGATTCATTTGAACGAAATATTGGATAGGTAAAAGTGTCCCGAGAAATTTCTACATTTAGGAATGAATTAGTAACTAGGGACCTAATGGGAATTTTTGAAAAACCATTTTTGTAACACCCCAAACGGAGGATGCCACATCCCCCGCACTATGACCCAGACCCGAAGCATGAAATGAAAGTCCATGCCCGAATCCGAATCAGAGCGAACGGGAGACCAACTCACACACTAGGCTAGGCGGATCTAACTTGACAAACTCAGAGTGCGGAAGCAATTAAACCAACAACAATAGATAGCGGAAGCATTCAAAACAAAACATGCAAAGCAGATGACGGGTTCAACTAGCATAAATACCTAGTCCCGAATCAATTCATAATCCAACATAATAAGTAGCATACGTACCATCATAATATCTACTAACATCCAAATACTAGCTTACTAACCCCACACGGGTTTAAGTCTAAGGAGAACATAAACATAACCTTCAAGTGTGAAACATAAATACATAACATAAATAAAGTATGCGACAAATGCATCCTAATACCAACTAAACTGACAAGTGTGACTCAAGGGACTCACTTCCGCCTAGCTCAAGCCAAAAGGAAACCTGCAAACTAAAAGATAAATGAGGTGTCAGTCAACTGACTGAGTGAGGGGGGCTAACGCACACCCACAATATACATATACAGAGCACAGCACATATCAAAAGGGTGGATTCATGAACCGGGGATAGGTGTTGCATACCAGAACATTTCAAAACAACCCAAAATAGATATAGATATAAGTTTAGAAACCACTTTCAGAAAGACTCTATCCCGATTCATAAATCCCATAACAGATCATAACATATGCTCGGCGAGTACGAGCTTCCAACCTCAACTCCTCATATCATAACAAAACAGAAATAACATACCAACCTCAACTCCGGGTGATGGTAGGGTTGCGCGACCCTAACCATCCATACGGTCGAGGGGAGTGCTGATTGCTACTCATACCCTCAGGACTCCGTTTCCCAACCAAACCTCCTGGTGGGTCCCGGTAGATCCTTTTCATACAGATGGAGACTACGCACAGGTATATCCCCGACGGCCCGATACCGTCCCGGGGGCTCCTTACCCGTAGCTCCTGGGCCCCATAACAGAACAGAACATAACATATACCAACTTTCATGGCAATTCTCGCTACATAATCATAACATAACTGATTTTCCAAACTGGCTTATATATGCCTCAAAAACGGGTTTCTATAGCATAACTTTTCAAAACAGCTTACATATGCTTTCATATCTAATTTTCCAAAACAGAGCTGATTCACAAGGTCATAAACATATCATATCCAACACATACGTATCTATAATAGATATACTCGCATGCAAGGGTTAAAATCAGCATATTAAGGCCATAGGTCGCATAACTATACAAAATCCTAAACCTCACCTGAGAAGCGATGGGAACGAGAACTGACAAGATGAATGCAAACTTGATCGGGTCGTCTCCGCTGTGGAGATTACTGGACAGAAAGGAAATACAATGTACTCGTGAGACAAGACTCAATCATGAACCACATAGACGCACGGCAATGCTCAACATGAGATGCTTATGATATGACAAGTTTACAGGAATTACAAGAATTGACATGAAAGTGCTCACGTGCACAATTAATATCTCACTTTGCATATTAGACATATAATTAATCTCAGACAATTCAGTAAGCGAACCAATTAAACGAATCCAAACTGTGTTATCCAGAAACCAATCAATTAAATTTAAGTACGTTCACCTTACATGGTACAACGTAGATACTACCACTACACAAGGTATACATATGCATAAATTCTTGTAATTATAAGATTTAGAGTTCTAGTTTAATAATTTAAATATTAAAATGGAACAGTTATACATATACATTTATAAAATTCCATACATCAATATTCATGGCACACAATTTGTAAGTAACGAAACTCATCGTCCCCAATTTATTACATTCTGTAAAGATCTAAAGTTTAACTAAAATTTCAATTCAAATTATATTAGCAAAGATATAAAATATGTTTAATCAATCTAATTCTTAGAGTCACCATGCATGATTACTTAAGAGTTATCAATTTGAAAATTCATTAAATAGGTTACAACCCAAATTTCAATTCGGTTACCTGAATTCCTACCAAATAACTATATTAATTATTAAAATTCAATTACCACAAACAAAATAATTCATTTATTACTTAACCAACATGCTATAACAGTCACTTGGAGAATTAAACATTTAAAAGAATAACAGCTCAAAACTTTGAAGGGTGTGATATTCAGTTTCTTCTTACATTAATCAATCTTCATTCAATTGCAAAACATGGACATATACACATGTTACACACATTGGTCAATTCCACCATTATTCTAAGAACATACTTGTTTGTTCTATTTAATTAAATTGGAGCAACACGAAACAGTTACACCATAATTAGCATATTCCCATTAGAAATATAATCCAATCCAATACAGAAAGAAATTAGAATTTCTTCATGAATCAAATCCAATTCAGCAAGAGATGAAATATATATATATATATAGACTATAGCATATAACCAAAAGGTCAAAGCATACATGTACGATTCATTTCAGCAACTCAGGTTCATAAATTCTAAATTGTATCATATTTACTTTGAAATGTAGAAATCATACAAATTCAAATCTAATTAATTCAATTCTCAGCAATCTAATTTAATCTTATTTCTGATGAAATACAGAAACCTAGTATACACTTAAATCAGTCCATTACAATACATATGAAATTGATTTACAGAATATTTAAACAAAATTTAATTAAGGGTAAACAATGTCTGACGGTTTACCAAAGAAATTGGGGAAAGGAGAAGCCTCGGCGACAACTCCGACGGTTGCTGGAGAAAAGAAAACCCGCGGAGGTGACGGCATCAGGCGCGATTCTAGTCGGTGGTGGTGGAAGTGCTCGTTTTGTGGCTGAAACTGGCGACGAAGCGGCAGCTTCTTCGATTTGCAGCTGCTCTATTTCTGTTGTTAGAAAAGGAGAGGCGGAACAGGGAGTTTGTTGCTGGTTGTCGTTGGAAATGGACTAGGTGGTGCCGCTAGTCACTGATGGTTACTGGCTGTGGAAGAGAGCTTCTCGGTTCTGCTCAGATCTGAGCAAAGAATGAGGAAGGCGAAATAAGGTGGTTGTTGCCGGCAGATCTAGAGAGAGATAAAGATCCGAGACAGAGGTCATATGGTGGCGAAGAGCTCGCTGGGCGGCGGAGACGGCGGTAATGGGTGGCGGTCTGAAGAGAACTCGCCGGATCTAGAACAACCGACGCCGTGGTGAGCTTGTGGTGGTGGTGGCGACAGAGTTGGCGCTGGCGGGCTGAGTCGCGACTGAAGATCGAGAGGGAGTGAGGGGCGACGGATGGCTGTGGTGGAGCGTGGTCGGAGTTGGTGGGGATGGGTGGCGGATATTTCCGCTGCTGCTGGCATCGCCAGTCTTTGCGGCTGAGAAAGGGAAAAGAATAGAGACAAATAAGAGAGGTTGAGTGAGGGAGATGAAAGGGTAGCGTAGTGGCGGCACATCCTCGGAGAAGATGACCGGAGGCGGCGGCGCATCCTCGGAGAAGATGACCGGAGATGGTGGCGATTCGGCATGGAGGAGGAGAAGTGACTGCGCAGCTGCTCAAGGATAGGTGGGAGGAGAGAAAATGAAATGGCAGCTAGGGTTTACACGATATATCAGCCCCAACTCCCATAAATTGTGAACAAGTCCCTCAAGAAAATAGGTGATGCGATTGAGTCCCCAAGTTCCATACAAAGTCAATTAAGTCCAGTTAAAGTTTAAGAAATTATAAAAGTACCCCCAAGATTTAGAGTAGTGTTCAAATAAGTCCAAATTGAATTTCTCATAATTAGAAAATGATCCCCAAATTTCAATAATTACAAATTAGCCCACATAATTTAAATTAAAGAGCAATTAGGCACAAAACACATATTTCAATTAAGTCCACTTATTTTCATAAGATTGCAATTGGGTCAATTAAATAATTAAGGCGTGAATTAAATCAATTCAAGCACATGCAAAGTTAAATAAATAACAATCTAATCGCACGGAAACGGCATCGTGTCTTGCTCTGAAAATGCGGGGTGTTACAACCTTTCCCCCTTAAGAGAACCTGGTCCCCAGGTTCCACTCCTGAGCTGGAAAAGCTTCGAGTTGATAGTGTTTTAGCCCCTTCTCGAGGAGTTGCGTAAAATATAGCCTCCGTTGTGAAGTTTACTCTCATTGTCTTCACTGACCCTTCTCGCGATGTCTCGTTGTCATTGGGATCCATTTGAGTACTGGATCGTTGCTTTCATCAAGTTGTTCGACCATTTCCATTAGACGAATAGTTGTCACTGCACTCAACTTCGATGGCATCGTAAACTCGTCACTTGCAGACAGTAGCCAGGACAACGCGTAACGCAGCCACAACAAACAAGAGAGAATCCCATCTCACAGCACAAAAGGTGAGAGGACCCCGCCTCTCGAACACAGAAAGCGAGAGAACCCCGTCTCTCGATCACATAAGAGAGAGCCCCGTCTCTCGAGCAAACAATTGTGAGAACCCCGTCTCACAGCCTAAGTTGGACAGATTCCAACATCTTCCAACATTCTAGTTTGAGAAAATCCAACATTTCTCAAACCCCTAAATTCAAGAGAATCCAGCATCTCCGAATATCTAAGTACGAGAGAATCCAACATCTCTCATGCATGAAACTTAGAAAGAATCCAACATCTTTCTATCACATAAATAGAGAGAATCCTACATCTCTCCAACAGGTAACCAAAAGAGGGAGCCTAAGGTCTCTCTTGCACATAAATCCACAGATCAACATTCATACATACTGTGACCTTATGTATGTTATATGCGAGGTTAGTGAGCAATCAAGGGAGTTTTAAATCACATAGACATGCTTAATCCACATAAACACGTAACTTATTCATTTCAGCAATAGTTCACCAAAACAGATATTCCAGGTTATCAATGTTAGATCAGGTAGCCACGTTATCACAATCAGAACAACGACAATCATCGCACAGATCAAACAAAACAAGATAAAAATACTTAAGCGATGCATGTATGTGAATGCCATGAATGCTTGGCGTACCGGTCACCGTAGTGTCAAACTCTTGACAGGAAGTTGAGGTGAAGTAGTAGGAGTTGATTAAGCCGACAATGATGCAAAACTCGTCAACTGGACTTCTTCGTCTTGAATCCTTTATGTGAAGAGGTGATCCAACAAGCATGCTTACAATCCAACTCTCTACCGAACCGTAGCCCTTGTTCAACCAGAATCATCTTAGATTCCCACCAAGAATCCTAATTCATGTGTGAAACCTTAACCTGTTCATCTTCAAGAATTGCCCATAAATCGGTTGTCAATCATAAATCTATCTCAAAACTAAGTTCGGCGCTAGTGGTATTAATCATTTCCCCAAAGCAATCCATGGTATATGATTCTAAAACTTGAATAAAATCTTTTGGCATCTACGTGATCTATTCCCATCTCAGTAGAATCTTCCACCTCAGCAGAATCTTCCATCTCAGCAGAAAGAAAACACCCAGAGAGCTAACAACCAATCTTGTCTTGTCGTTCGTTAACTCTAAACGGCACTAAAACCTTCAACACTCACCGATGGCTTCTAGCTCGTTGCTTAAGTAACATGGTTACTTATCCACATCCCTCAAACCTGATCGGATCTTATTTGATCGGATTCTTCTTCATTAGCTCGTTTCCATGAACAAGGTGACTACTTCCAAATGAACGAATCATCAAGGCGAAAGTTCATCAAACTCCTTCAAAACGGGTTCTACTTGCTCAAATTCTCCTCCATTGACTCATTTCCATCCACAAGGTGACTACTTTCAAATGAACGAATCCTCAAGGTGAAAATTCGTCAAATTCCATCTTTCAATTGACTTTAAGATAGTAAGTCAATATAGCAAATCTCATTCCTTCAACCCTGAACCCTTTCATGACCGTTGATCTTAGTAAAGGAATTCTTTCATCTTCGAATTATGGCGTGTTCTTGTTGTAGTGCCAATAGGTAGTGTTGACGGAGGGAAATCTTAGTGTTGACTCATAGGGCACCCTGAAATTCAAACACTAAATTCGATGCATGCGGGTTAAAGATGCAAATGAAATGTAACAAGTATATCACGTAAATGCAACAATTAGTTGAAATTTATAAAGCACATGAAATAAGATGTTGCATAATCAAAGTCATAATGTGCACACAATCATATAATCACGAAATAATTCATGCTGAAGGATCAAAATATCAAGTCAAACAAATGCAATGCGCAGTTATTCCTATGCCGTACGACCTAGACAGACTCAACACGACTCAAGAGCTCGGTTTTGCAACCTAGAGCTCTGATACCACTTAAGGATGTAACACCCCAAACGGAGGATGCCACATCCCCCGCACTATGACCCAGACCCAAAGCATGAAATGAAAGTCCATGCCCGAATCCGAATCAGAGCGAACGGGAGACCAACTCACACACTAGGCTAGGCGGATCTAACTTGACAAACTCAGAGTGCGGAAGCAATTAAACCAACAACAATAGATAGCGGAAGCATTCAAAACAAAACATGCAAAGCAGATGACGGGTTCAACTAGCATAAATACCTAGTCCCGAATCAATTCATAATCCAACATAATAAGTAGCATACGTACCATCATAATATCTACTAACATCCAAATACTAGCTTACTAACCCCACACGGGTTTAAGTCTAAGGAGAACATAAACATAACCTTCAAGTGTGAAACATAAATACATAACATAAATAAAGTATGCGACAAATGCATCCTAATACCAACTAAACTGGCAAGTGTGACTCAAGGGACTCACTTCCGCCTAGCTCAAGCCAAAAGGAAACCTGCAAACTAAAAGATAAATGAGGTGTCAGTCAACTGACTGAGTGAGGGGGGCTAACGCACACCCACAATATACATATACAGAGCACAGCACATATCAAAAGGGTGGATTCATGAACCGGGGATAGGTGTTGCATACCAGAACATTTCAAAACAACCCAAAATAGATATAGATATAAGTTTAGAAACCACTTTCAGAAAGACTCTATCCCGATTCATAAATCCCATAACAGATCATAACATATGCTCGGCGAGTACGAGCTTCCAACCTCAACTCCTCATATCATAACAAAACAGAAATAACATACCAACCTCAACTCCGGGTGATGGTAGGGTTGCGCGACCCTAACCATCCATACGGTCGAGGGGAGTGCTGATTGCTACTCATACCCTCAGGACTCCGTTTCCCAACCAAACCTCCTGGTGGGTCCCGGTAGATCCTTTTCATACAGATGGAGACTACGCACAGGTATATCCCCGACGGCCCGATACCGTCCCGGGGGCTCCTTACCCGTAGCTCCTGGGCCCCATAACAGAACAGAACATAACATATACCAACTTTCATGGCAATTCTCGCTACATAATCATAACATAACTGATTTTCCAAACTGGCTTATATATGCCTCAAAAACGGGTTTCTATAGCATAACTTTTCAAAACAGCTTACATATGCTTTCATATCTAATTTTCCAAAACAGAGCTGATTCACAAGGTCATAAACATATCATATCCAACACATACGTATCTATAATAGATATACTCGCATGCAAGGGTTAAAATCAGCATATTAAGGCCATAGGTCGCATAACTATACAAAATCCTAAACCTCACCTGAGAAGCGATGGGAACGAGAACTGACAAGATGAATGCAAACTTGATCGGGTCGTCTCCGCTGTGGAGATTACTGGACAGAAAGGAAATACAATGTACTCGTGAGACAAGACTCAATCATGAACCACATAGACGCACGGCAATGCTCAACATGAGATGCTTATGATATGACAAGTTTACAGGAATTACAAGAATTGACATGAAAGTGCTCACGTGCACAATTAATATCTCACTTTGCATATTAGACATATAATTAATCTCAGACAATTCAGTAAGCGAACCAATTAAACGAATCCAAACTGTGTTATCCAGAAACCAATCAATTAAATTTAAGTACGTTCACCTTACATGGTACAACGTAGATACTACTACTACACAAGGTATACATATGCATAAATTCTTGTAATTATAAGATTTAGAGTTCTAGTTTAATAATTTAAATAGTAAAATGGAATAGTTATACATATACATTTATAAAATTCCATACATCAATATTCATGGCACACAATTTGTAAGTAACGAAACTCATCGTCCCCAATTTATTACATTCTGTAAAGATCTAAAGTTTAACTAAAATTTCAATTCAAATTATATTAGCAAAGATATAAAATATGTTTAATCAATCTAATTCTTAGAGTCACCATGCATGATTACTTAAGAGTTATCAATTTGAAAATTCATTAAATAGGTTACAACCCAAATTTCAATTCGGTTACCTGAATTCCTACCAAATAACTATATTAATTATTAAAATTCAATTACCACAAACAAAATAATTCATTTATTACTTAACCAACATGCTATAACAGTCACTTGGAGAATTAAACATTTAAAAGAATAACAGCTCAAAACTTTGAAGGGTGTGATATTCAGTTTCTTCTTACATTAATCAATCTTCATTCAATTGCAAAACATGGACATATACACATGTTACACACATTGGTCAATTCCACCATTATTCTAAGAACATACTTGTTTGTTCTATTTAATTAAATTGGAGCAACACGAAACAGTTACACCATAATTAGCATATTCCCATTAGAAATATAATCCAATCCAATACAGAAAGAAATTAGAATTTCTTCATGAATCAAATCCAATTCAGCAAGAGATGAAATATATATATATATATAGACTATAGCATATAACCAAAAGGTCAAAGCATACATGTACGATTCATTTCAGCAACTCAGGTTCATAAATTCTAAATTGTATCATATTTACTTTGAAATGTAGAAATCATACAAATTCAAATCTAATTAATTCAATTCTCAGCAATCTAATTTAATCTTATTTCTGATGAAATACAGAAACCTAGTATACACTTAAATCAGTCCATTACAATACATATGAAATTGATTTACAGAATATTTAAACAAAATTTAATTAAGGGTAAACAATGTCTGACGGTTTACCAAAGAAATTGGGGAAAGGAGAAGCCTCGGCGACAACTCCGACGGTTGCTGGAGAAAAGAAAACCCGCGGAGGTGACGGCATCAGGCGCGATTCTAGTCGGTGGTGGTGGAAGTGCTCGTTTTGTGGCTGAAACTGGCGACGAAGCGGCAGCTTCTTCGATTTGCAGCTGCTCTATTTCTGTTGTTAGAAAAGGAGAGGCGGAACAGGGAGTTTGTTGCTGGTTGTCGTTGGAAATGGACTAGGTGGTGCCGCTAGTCACTGATGGTTACTGGCTGTGGAAGAGAGCTTCTCGGTTCTGCTCAGATCTGAGCAAAGAATGAGGAAGGCGAAATAAGGTGGTTGTTGCCGGCAGATCTAGAGAGAGATAAAGATCCGAGACAGAGGTCATATGGTGGCGAAGAGCTCGCTGGGCGGCGGAGACGGCGGTAATGGGTGGCGGTCTGAAGAGAACTCGCCGGATCTAGAACAACCGACGCCGTGGTGAGCTTGTGGTGGTGGTGGCGACAGAGTTGGCGCTGGCGGGCTGAGTCGCGACTGAAGATCGAGAGGGAGTGAGGGGCGACGGATGGCTGTGGTGGAGCGTGGTCGGAGTTGGTGGGGATGGGTGGCGGATATTTCCGCTGCTGCTGGCATCGCCAGTCTTTGCGGCTGAGAAAGGGAAAAGAATAGAGACAAATAAGAGAGGTTGAGTGAGGGAGATGAAAGGGTAGCGTAGTGGCGGCACATCCTCGGAGAAGATGACCGGAGGCGGCGGCGCATCCTCGGAGAAGATGACCGGAGATGGTGGCGATTCGGCATGGAGGAGGAGAAGTGACTGCGCAGCTGCTCAAGGATAGGTGGGAGGAGAGAAAATGAAATGGCAGCTAGGGTTTACACGATATATCAGCCCCAACTCCCATAAATTGTGAACAAGTCCCTCAAGAAAATAGGTGATGCGATTGAGTCCCCAAGTTCCATACAAAGTCAATTAAGTCCAGTTAAAGTTTAAGAAATTATAAAAGTACCCCCAAGATTTAGAGTAGTGTTCAAATAAGTCCAAATTGAATTTCTCATAATTAGAAAATGATCCCCAAATTTCAATAATTACAAATTAGCCCACATAATTTAAATTAAAGAGCAATTAGGCACAAAACACATATTTCAATTAAGTCCACTTATTTTCATAAGATTGCAATTGGGTCAATTAAATAATTAAGGCGTGAATTAAATCAATTCAAGCACATGCAAAGTTAAATAAATAACAATCTAATCGCACGGAAACGGCATCGTGTCTTGCTCTGAAAATGCGGGGTGTTACAATTTTCAAAGTAGGTTTTGGAATAGCAGAAGCTAGGATATGAATCCGGGTAAATGTGAAATCTAGCTTTCTAAGATTTCATAAGAAATGTGTGTGTAGGTTAAGGATCGGTGAATAGTGATATAATGCTCATAATAGGAACATAAAGACACATAATTCACATAAAATGGAATGCATAACGGATTGAGGTTATAAACGCTTTCTTGTAACCCTTTACTTACCTTTCTCATCCTAGTCCTGAAATCCGGGCTATTACAACCCTACCCCCTTAAAGAGAATCTGTCCTCAGATTCTATTCCTGTTTCGGAATAATTCTGGGTAATGCTTCTGCATCTTTTCCTCATTTTCCTAGTTTTATTCCTTAGTCCTATGTCCTTTCCATAACACTTTAACAAAGGGCGATTTTTCGGTTCCTTAATTCTTGGAATTTCCTATCCAAGATTTCGACTGGTCTCACTTCATAAGTCAAATTAGGTTATAGTGGTACCTCTTCCACGGGTAGGATGTGGGAGTCATCAGCAAAATACTTAGGAAGTTGGGACACATGAAATACATTGTGTATTCCAGTAAGATTTGCTGGTAAGTCTAGGCGGTACGCGGCTGGTCCGACACGCTCTATGATTTTGAAAGGCCCTATGTATTTGGGACTCAAATTTTCACCTTTCCCAATGCATGTGAAACCCTTTCTCGGTGATGCTTTCAAGAATACTTTTTTGTCTACCACAAACTCTATGTCCCTTCTTTGAGTATCGACATAACTCTTTTTATCTGTCTTGGGCAGCCGTCATTCTTTATCGAATAATCTCAATCTTTTTCATATACTCTGCTATCCAAGTTTCAACCTTCACGTCACTTGGTTCTCCGAAAAACTTTGGGGGGTTCATTAGTAGAAATTTCTCCAAAGTCTTCTCATTATTTCCTTTTGACCCGTTAGCGCATGTCTGCACTATTTCTTTTAGAGCATCTACTAGTTTAGAGTTTCCTCCTGCTGAGGATGCACCTTCTCTTGGGGGAGTGGTGTCTTGAGCAGTTCTTTGGGGAGACATATTGATCTGCAGTTGCCTAATAAGGAATATAATGTATGATGGTTAAGAATGTGTTACGGATGATCACATAAGTACATGTTTTCAAATAATGGCAAATAGTAAGCACCATATTACACAGATTTAGCAGAATAAAGCACAAGTTGGAAATGTGAGTAACATGATGAAGAAGATGTAGATCTTGAAATCGAATCTATCAACGATTGGATAGTTTCGAAAATATTGAAGGATTCAATAAAACTCAAGATTTTGGTGTGGATTGAGACTATATGGTTGACTTGATTGAGGAAGAGTTTAGTTCTACAATTGTAACAAATAACATGCTGGTCGGCCGCCACAACAATGATTGATCACAATTTAAGCACTAAAGACACGAGAATACTTGTGAGACTCTATGAACCCCAGATTTCTGTAACCTGAAGCTCTGAAACCACTTTAAGCTGTAGCGCCTCCCCCCGTACCGCAATACTCCCCAAGTTCAAGATAGACCTAACACTCGAGAAATACTACAACGAACGGTCTAGGTAATACTCAAGTAAAGCGCATGACCCAGTGCAGTGGAAGATAGAAAATTTAAACTTTGAAAATGAACAGAGGTGTTAACGCACATCAAGAACAAGTGCTATTATCGTTGATTGAAGAAACTAACAAAAAAGATGAGTATAACATAATGACAGGTTGGTGCAAAACTTGAGGATAACCGATTTAAAATATGAACATACTCAGAAATATGTGCATCTTACTACTTCAAGATACCACTAGGTGTCGTTCCCTTGATTCCTGAAATCATGCATTTGAAAACAGGCGAGAGAGAGTTAGGTAAAGTGACTAAGTGAGGGCGTATTAACTTATAGGTATATTTATTTAGATATATGTATATATATATAAGATCAAAGAGGATCTCAATCCAAAACAATAGCAATAGGATATAATAAATATGATACTGTAGCACCCAACCGCAAGGCATCACATCCCCCGCACCGAGACCCGACCCGTATATGAAATGGAAGTCCATACACGTGTCAAATCCCGGCGAACGGGGACACAATGCACACGCTAGGCTAGGCAGGAACTAACCCTTAAACCATACAAGTGCAGGAATAAATAAATCAGAGCAACGAAATCAAGAGCGGAATCAATTCATCATAACAAAACCTTCAAGTTACAAATATCTGAAATTTATATACAATAATCGAGTATCCACGGCCATCCCAGCCTAAACATAACATAATACGCCCAAAACTATCATCATAATATAATTAAAGAGAGTGTATTCAACCCCAGAAGAAAAGAGCTAGACACGAATACAAGACTCTAGCACACGACCCGAATTCCCACCTAGCTCCTCCTAACACCTGCACAAAACAACTGAAGACAAACTGGGTTCAGTCTAAAAGAGACTGGTGGTTATAAAATAGGGCATATACTATAATATCACGGAATTTAAACACGTTCCTGCAAGCCCTAATCACGTGTGAAGTTTGATAAGAATTTCCCAAGTAGGCAAAACAAAGAAAACATCAACGGGATTGCGACTATCATGTTTATTCATAATCAATCATAAGGTTATGGCCCTGGTGAGTGGGCGTGAATTATCTCCAACCAACACCTTGTGTAACCATATCATTAATTATTCATATTCACACACATAATTCTTTCGTACTCATACATGATCGTAATCATACATACACTTTTTCTCTCCGGGTGGTGGACGAGCTTGCAAGACCCGGCCACCGGTCCATACGTAGGCCAATGGGGGTACATGAATCCCCCAAGGGCACTCAGCTCCTATTCCCCGCTAATCTCCTAGCGAGGTCCGGTATCACCGTAGTTGGTTGGGACTAGTACATGGGATCACCGTCGGCCCTTGCCTCCCCGGATAGCCACATGTACTAAGTCCCTGGGCCCGTGCATTCATAAACATGTTCTCGGTCCAAAATCATAGGTAGGATTCATAAAGGAAAGGCTTACGTTTGCAATCATTTACTCAAGAAAATACTCTATATATAATTATACTATTTTGTCTTAAATCATTTAACATAAGGGATATATATAGGGTCATCATATTCTACTAGAAGAGAAACCCACCTTGAAAGGTAGAAAAAGAAAAGTGGGAGCCTCAAGGATCGCCCTCGTCTCAGACCAAACCCGTATCTGTGCAAAAGAAGGTGAAGTGAGACTCAAAATGACCACAAACGGCGCACGGAAATGTTGTGCACATGATATGAGATTCATAAGAAGTAAAATGATATCATGAAGTTACATAATCAAGCAATCCATTCAATACATGAAGATATCACGTTCAAACGTTCGTAACTTTCACACTTCATATCAAATCAAGTCATAATTTTCATATAACAATCATAACACGTACAATTGTATGTTAACAAAGCTTAGGAATCATAAAAAGGGGTTAGGGAAAGATTAAACAAGCAAAGAGACACTAGAAAACGGGAAACGAACAACGAGAAAATGCTGACAAAATCCATGGCCATGGATTTGAGATCCACGGCCGTGGATATCAATCCAGAAATTTCCCGAGATCAGTCCCTAAATCCATGCCGTGGATTGGTTTTCAAAAGGAAATCCACAGCCGTGGATTTAGTTCCAGAAGCAAAAATAACGTAAAAACGGAGCATGCTCAAGAGGGAAGCCAAAATGCTTGCTACCAACATAAAACTCGACCCAAAAGTATACCAATTCAGACCATAAGTTCATACATACAAGCTATATCACATTAAGACATCAAAAGTTCAAGGGAAGCATCAAGAATTCATCATCAAATCCATTCCTTCAAACTTCTTTAATGGCAAGTCATTAAATCTTCAACAACCAAGTAATATAAGTTCGTACCAATATAAATACATGCCTTAGGATCATTCAATGCTCAAGAACTAGAAGAAAAACCAAGGAATCCAAGTTGAATCATAAAAAAGGGCAAGAACTCTAATATTCATCATCTTCATCAATCCTAACTCAAAACTTGGTGAAATCATGCAAAAGCTAGCATAAAATGACCACAAGGAGAAGCTCATAACAATAATTGTAGCACCCGAGCGCAAGACACCACATCCCCCGCACCAAGACCCGACCCGAATATGAAATGGATGATCCATACCCGAGCTAAATCCCGGCGAACGGGGACATACTCACTCCATAGGCTAGGCGGGAACTAAACTTGCGCAACCAAATAGGACAATCCAACAAAACAATACCAATGCGGAAGCAAAGTACTATCATAAATAACAAAGTAAGCAAAGAGCAACGGGTTCAACTAGCATAGATACCTAATCCCGAAATTCAATAAAATTATAAAACATCAATTCCAGATTCTTTCTATTCCTGCAAGATTATCTTGAATTCATGAAAGTAGTAATAATCAATACAAATCTCACATTCTTCAAAGATTAAACAAATCATAGTTCAATATGCAAATGGACAGACTCTGACTTAACCGAAAGACTTAAAAGACCTGACTTCCTGCCTAGCACTCCAAACCTGCAAGAACACTAAGAATAATCCGGGTTCAGTCTATAGGAGACTGGTGGGTATAAAATGAGGCATAAATAGCATGTACAACAATATTTAAACATTCACATGCAGGTTATAATCCCAGATGAAGTTTTTAGAGCATTTCCCAAGTGGGTAAAATAAAGAAGTCATCAAAAGGGATTATAACGTTCATTTTCATTCTTTAGGTCTTTTGTAGCCCGGCGAGTAGGCGTGCATTATCTCCAACCAACTCCTCGTGTAGTTCATTAAACTTTCATTCATTCTTTCTTTCTTTCTTTCATGCACTACATTCTTTTGTGCACATTCATGAACATTCACACCTTCTTCCTTCGGGTGATGGCCGGGTGATCAGCCCGAACTATCCATTCATTGACCAAAAGGGGAACATGACTCCCCAGATGGCACTCAGCGTCCATTCCTCGCTAACTCCTAACGAGGTCCGGTTACGCCGTTCATTAGTGAAACTAGTGTGAGGGATCACCGTCAGCCCATGCCTCCTCGGGTCACCACTCACACCAAGTCCCTGGGCCCCATTCTTTGCATTCATTCATTCTTTCTCGCCAAAACTTTTGGTAGGTTCATAAAAGAAGGGCTTTACTTTGAAAATCATTGACCCTGTAAAACGACTCTATATACATATATACTTTTGGCCGAAATCTTTACACATTGGGATATAGGGTCATTTAACTAAATAGTAGAGAAACCCACCTGTACACCTCTTACCGAACAATACCAAGAAGAAAAGGGGACCCGAAAGTGTCCTATGAACCCGACAAGTCTCCGCCCTGGAGAAAACTGTACAAAGGACAATGTAACGTGTTCGTGAGACTCAAGACTCCAAATGAACCATATATGACGCACGGCATGCAATGAACACGATATGAAACTCACAAGAAGTTATAAATGATGTTATGATGTCATATAATCGAGTAATTCATTCTATGTATTCAATACATGGTGGTTTCCTATTCATGCGTTTCATATCTTTCAAGATTCATATCAAATCGGGCCATAAACTTCATAAAGTATTCATAGAACATATTTAAACATGTTTACAGTGCATATAATAGCATACATTGGGAATTCATAAAGTTAAAGTTCGTATAAGGGCAATGAATACAAAGGAAGCTCTACAAGGTAACACATAAAAGCATGTGAGTTCATAATTCAAAAAACGGGCATTCCAATTAGGCCATAATTTTGAAATATACAACCTAACACATAATATAACATGTGAAATAAGCATATCAATTAGAACACATACGGAAGTCAAGGGGGTGAAAGGAACGCAAGAAGATGGATTTTGGCGAAAATTGACAGTTTTTGGAAAGGAACAAGCTGTAGAAAATTGGAGATATCTCAAGTTTTAGAAGTTGGAATTAGGTTTTGTTTGTTGGAAATTAAACTAGATACATATAGATTTTCAATGGTATGTGGCACGAGTCTTGGTTCAAATCGAGGTGAAAATGGCATAGGTTTGAAGTTGGGTCAAAGCAAAATTTCGGTTAAGTAGCGACACAATTTTCAAACGATCATATCTCACAAATGAGAAAATATATTGAGGTGATTCTAATTGGAGGATATTCTAGACTCCAATAGGTTTCCGTGGGTTCAAAAATCAGGTCAATCGGAGTTCGTATGAGGTGGGCGCGGCCGCGACAAAGTTACTCTAAAAACAGTCACGGCCGCGACGGAAAGAAAGAAAGCTCTCGGGTTGTTGGTCGCTGCCGCGATCAAAATGGTCACAAAACGGTCGCGGGCGCGACCACCACTCCAGCAGTAGCAAAAGGTTTCGGGAAGAACAAGGTAAGCACGAATTTTGGCTCTCAAGCCACTCCAAAGCAATTAAATCACTCCAAATCAACATTTATCATGCATATAACTCATATATATCAATTAAGCAACATTTAATCCATGCAAACATGCTTTGATCATCAAGATTCATCAACATCAAACCCCAACAAGTTCATGCCATGTATTCCAATATACCTACAATTTCTTGCATAAAATTCATGGTATCCACTCATGATCACACTTTCACCAACTAAAACACAAACTACTCAATCAAATCATAACCCTAACCTCATCAATTCATTCAAGAATTCACTCAAATTCTCATCTTTACCTTGAAGTGAAAAAGAGAAGAAGAGAGATGGTTATGTTGATGATGATGCTTCAAAGTTTATAATTCCTCCAAAGATTGAGCGTGAAAATGATGAACTTAAATTTCCCCTTCTTGTTGACATTTGATCGTGAATGAGAGGCCAAGGAACAAATGTGTTTGTATGAAATATGATAAAATGAAATGGAGATTACATGATACTTCTAAATATATGGATGATAAAGCATAATTTGCAATTAGGTCCTCAAGCTATTTAAGTAATGCAATCAAGTTCTAATTTTATAAAAGATGATCAATTAAATGTCATGCAATTAAGTCCTCTAATTAAAGAAATATTCACTTAAGGACATATAAGCAATTAAGTAACATTCGACAATTAATTCACGTAACAATTAAATCCAGTTTGTACAATAATTCTCTTATTCAAATAATAATAAAAGTAAATCATATAATTACGTAATTATAATAATTTTTTATGCGAAATTAGGGAACACATAAGTTATTCATGCACAAGTGGTTCAAGTAATCGTATACATTCCAATTCACATATTGCATATATTTAAATTAATCACATATTTAACAATTAAATAATGAAATTTAAATATAGAACACACTTATAGCCAATTAATTCGCGCAAATTAGTAAACACATACGTCATATTAGAATACAGAAAAGTTGGGGCGTTACAATAATAGGCTTACCTTCAAGAAATAATGAGAATTGGTAGGGAGATGAGCTCAATTTCTCCAAGGTTTGAATAGTTCTATTCTTCTTCCTCTCTTCTTCTTTCTTTTTCCCTTTTTTGCTGAAATTTTGGTGTGAGAGAGGGGGGTGGTTCGGTGGTGCTGAGCAGGAAGAGAGAGAGGGGTGTGGCAAGTGGGGTTTAGGTCATGGGGTAGGGTTTAGGCTTGTTTATATAGGTTCGAAGTTTAAAAATAGTCAAGAATTGTTGTTTTAGGTGCGATATGCTCGTTTCAGTTGAAATTCGGGAGTTCAAATGGTCTTAGAAAAATATAAGGTTTGTTCCATCGGATCCGAGTCATCGACACGAGTCCAATGGAGGTGACCGAACTCGATTCCGAGTTCCCGAGCTCAAGATACAACAACCGAAACCAAAGGTGCGCTAAATGCTCTTTAGCCTCGATTTCGTTCCAAAACTCAAAATAAATCCAAAACCAACTCAAACAAGTCCGAAATCAAATAACAAGCATTAAAACATGATCACAACTCATATAACTCAAGTATACCAAGGTTTCACAAAAATCAGAATTCAATTCGAATGCAAACAACACGTATTCATATTCATATACATTCAAACGTTCCCAAATTCAAATAATTCAAATAAATTCAAAACGAATAAGGACAAATACAAGTATGACATGAAATGAAAAAATAATGAAATTAAGAACAATTAAATAATTAAATCGTGCAATTAATAAACACATACGTCATACTTGTACGGCCAAAAAGCCGGGGCGTTACAACCTTTCCCCTTAAAAGAATCCGTCCTCGGATTCACTGCTCGCCCGGAAACAATTCGGGGTGGAACCTCTTCATCTTCTCATCCGTCTCCCATGTAACCTATTTTGTCTTATCATTTCTCCAAAGAACCTTGACAAGTGGGATATGCCGATTTCTGAGTTCTTGAAACTTCCGGTCCAAAATCTTAATCGACTTCTGAACGAAGGTGAGATTCGGTTGTAGTTTCTACTTCTTCAATCGGTAGGACCTCGGATTCATCTCGGTAGTACTTCCGGAGTTGTGAAACGTGGAACACATTGTGAATTCTGGTCAAGTTAGGAGGTAAATCCAAACGGTAGGCTGTATCCCCAATCTTTTCCAAAATTTCAAACGGACCCAAATATCGAGGATTTAACTTTCCTCCTTTACCGATCCTTGAAAACCCTTTGCGTGGTGAAGCCTTGAAAAAGACTATCTCCAACCTCGAACCCAAGGTTTTTCCTCCGGTGATCAACATAACTTTACTGCCTATCTTGAGCTGCTTTCATCCTTTGTCTAATTAATTGAACCTTATCTATTGCATCCTGAATGGCTTTAGAGGGTTTTTCCTTCTTCTCCTATCTTCTCACGCCCTCTTGCTTGGTCCAATTCCACTCCTCCCAATCAAAGAACAACGAAGACCTACACTTTCGTCCATAGAGAGCTTTATAAAGTGCTATCTCTATCGAGGCTTGATAGCTATTGTTGTAAGCAAACTCGATTAATGGCAGTTGCTCATTCCACGAGCTCTGAAAATCCAATGCACACGCTCTCAACGTATCCTCCAAATACTTAATCAACCTTTCGGATTGCCTGTCCGTCTGAGGATGGAAATCTATGCTGAATTGAAGCCTTGTTCCCAAACACTTCTGTAGTTCTTGCCAAAACCGCGAAGTGAACCTTGGGTCTCGATCCGACACGATGCTAACCGGTACTTCATGCAGTCTAACAATCTCATCATTGTATTTCTTGGCTAGCTTACTTACCTTGGCAGACATTCGGATGGGGAGAAAATGAGCAGATTTCGTCAAACGGTCCACTATAAACCAAATCCCATCAAGTCCACCCTTTACTCTTGGCAAACCCGAAATGAAATCCATGGCAATCTGTTGCCACTTCCATTCTGGGATCGGTAACGGTTGAAGTAGCCCGGATGGCTTTTGATGTTCCGCCTTCACCACTTGGCAAGTCTTGCAGTGCTTAACAAAGTTGATCACATCCCGTTTCAAACCATTCCACCAATAGAATTGCTTCATATCCTTGTACATCTTATTCCCTCCGGGATGTATCGAATACCCTGACCGATGGACTTCTTCAAGAATAATCCGTTTTAACTCTCCAGGCACAACAATTCTGTTCTTAAACCTTAGAAGTCCCATATCATCAAACCCAAACGGACATTCTGGATCAGCTCGAGCTTTCTCTGGTAATTTCTGAAGCTCGGGATCAATCCTCTGAGCCTCAAATAGCCTCTGTTGCAAATCTGGTTGAACCGTTATATTCCGAACACTCGCCCTTAACTTGAATGATTCATCCTCGTCTCCAATTTCCACCTTCACACTGGACACATTAGCCTTCCTACTGAGCGCATCTGTGACCACGTTGGCTTTGCCGGGATGGTAAGGGATCACACACTCAAAATCCTCAAGAATTTCCATCCAACGCCTTTGTCTCTTATTCAACTCCTTCTGAGAGAATAAGTACTGGAGACTTTTGTGGTCGGAAAAGATCTCGAAAGAAATCCCTTAGAGATAGTGTCTCCACTTTCCCAAAGCGAAGATCACCGCTGCTAGTTCGAGATCATGAGTGGGGTAGTTCTGTTCATGCTCCTTCAACTTTCTTGAGGTATAAGCAATCACCTTTCCATGCTGCATCAACACACACCCCAAGCCTTCCTTTGAGGCGTCAGTGTAAACTGTATACCCTTTTATTCCTTTGGGAAGTACTAATACCGGTGTAGTTGTTAACTTCTCTTTCAAGAGCTGGAAACTAGCCTCACATGCCTCATCCCACTCATACTTAGCCTCCTTTTTAGTCAATCGGGCAGCTATCTTCGAAAAGCCCTGTACGAATCTCTGATAATAACCAGCCAGACCCAAGAAACTTCTTACTTCTGAGGCATTCTTCGGACTTTGCCACTGCAAGACCTTCTCTATTTTGGAAGGATCTACTTCCAGATCTCTTCTTGAGACGATGTGGCCTAAGAAAGTTACTCGATCGATCCAAAACTCACATTTGCTAAACTTAGCATACAACCGATGCTCTCTTAAGGTATCTAACACCACTCTGAGATGTCGAGCATGATCCTCCGGAGTCCTGGAATACACGAGTTTGTCATCTATGAAGATAACCACGAACTTGTCGAGATAGGGCCGGAAAATCTGATGCATCATGTCCATGAATACTGCTGGGGCATTAGTTAATCCAAATGGCATCACTACAAACTTGTAATGCCTGTACTAGGTGTTGAATCCTATCTTTGGAATATCCTCTTCCCGGATTTTTAACTGATAGTATCCTTGTCTCAAGTCCATCTTGGAGTGTACCCCTGAACCTTGTAACATATCGAACAAATCCTCAATGTGGGGTAAAGGATACTTATATTCTTCACGGTCATCCTATTCAGTTCTCGGTAATCTATGCACATTCTTAGAGTTCTATCTTTCTTCTTGACAAAGAGAACCGGTGCACCCCAAGGTAAAGAACTTGGCCGAATATATCCAATCTTAAGCAATTCTTAAAGTTGAGTCTTTAATTCCTTCAATTCAGCCGGTGCCATTCGGTAAGGGGTCTTAGAATACGGTTTTACTCCCGGATATAGGTCTATAACAACTCGATCTCTCGATCCAATGGTAGAGAACCCAAACTCTCCGAAAATACATCAGGGAAATCCTTTACAGTAGATGTATCCTCGAACTTAGCTTGATCTTTCGGCTTATTAAGAAGGTAGGCAATGAATCCCGTAACTCCTTCTCTCATTAACTTATGGGCTTCCATGGAAGACAAGAAAGGTACCGATTTTGAACCACTACCAACCACCAACTCTTCACCTAAAATAACCTTCTTTGCAAAACAATCAACCTTAGCCCGATGCCGAAATAACCAATCCATACCCAATATAACCCCATACTTCTTCATGGGCATAACGATCAAATCAACCGGGTAATCTTTTCCTTCCAATGTCAGGAACAACCCCGAATAATCTGATCTGTCTGAAGGCTTCCACCAAGAGGAGAACTCACCAAATAATAAGAAGATAAACAGATAACAGGCAAGCACATAGAAGTAGCAAGTTCACAGGAAATAAAGGAATGCGTGGCTCCCGGATCAAAGAATGCATGAATGCTCATGTCATGAATGCATTGTTGGAAAACACGAATCAGAAAGCAGCGAAAATTTAAAAATTTTCCAACAAAAGGATCTAGGACTCGCAATCGTGTAACCAAATTCGTAGGGATTAGAAACTTACTTTCTTAATTGTCTTTCTTGAAGCGTTTCAAGCCACCCAAGAACGCTCTTCTCGCGGGTTGATCCCCTCTCCTTGGTAAAGCTCGAATCTTCAAACTTCTAACTTGAAGCTCTCTAGAGATAGTCCACCAACTTGACTACAATCTAACTAGTAAGGATGCTAGTTCTCTAGTTAGTGTTTAGGCTTAACCTAGGGTTTTGTTTTTCTTAGAGAAAGGATGGTGTTCAACACATGAACCAAAAGAATTCTCGATTAGCTCTAAGGGGAGCTCGAGCTCCCCTATTTATAAGAGGGAGTGGCCGATAATCCCTAGTCCTTATGGGCTAAGGATTTTGGTCCCTCTCTCCTATTACTTGATCATCAAGGAATTTTGACTTTGACTTTGAATTCAAATTCAAATCAACTTTCAAGAGAGCTAAATATCCAAACTATTTTTGGATAATTTTATACTTTATTTATTTAAAATAAATAACTTATTTTATCTAATTAATTAATTCACAATTAATTAACTAGATTATTTTTCTCCAAAATTAGACTTTCTTTTTAATTCAAAATTAAACCAAAGTCTATTAAATAATTAACAAATTAATTATTTAATATATATGCAATATATATATATATATTCACGTGAGACACGTGTCATAATGACACGTGTCATTCACGTGACCCACACGTGTGGTTTCACATGTGTGGAACCCTCTCGGCCCGATTAACTCGTTTAATCATTTTAAAGCCTCAACTCATGTAACCAAGTTGTTGTGTGTGACCCTCTAGGTTCTCAATTCAATTAGCAGTAACCCTAATTAATTAATTCACTAATTAATTAATCAGTCCACAGATTAAACGACCATAGTCTAGCAACAGGTGTTTAACCCTTACCCGAATTGGAATGTTCAGATTCGACAGAACCTTTAAGTCATTGATTCATGTGAGATACAATCCTCCTACTTATTATCTCTCAACCAAGATCTAGGGTAAGGGAATAATCAGAACCCTAATAATCCGGTCTTAAAGCTAAGTGCATTTCATATCCATTTGATCTCAATCCAAGAAACCCTTTTCTTGATGTCTTGATCTACTGCCTTGGCCAAGGACTCCATATGGCATATGAATGACTTACACAATAAGAGATCACCTTGCAAATGCAAGTGTAGGTCCTTTCTTGATTCTCATTCACTTTCATGAATCACTTGTGTAGCCCCAGCATAAGCCTTGAATCAGTTGTCTAAGGCGACACCCTTTAAAGCTTATATCTAAGACAACAGAGTTAACTCATAAAGTGACAAGGAACCTCAAGTCTAAGGATCAATTAATCACATCAATGACTAGTGAGATATTTCATAATCTGGAAGTTTCCATTTCCTGAACTAGAAACTTCCTTTCCCATTTAGGAATCTTCTCACACGGGGCACCGCAGTGAACTTACTTATTAAGGTAAGCACCCTCATGTATCACGCACGTATCAACTATACACTTTGCACCTCCATGAAACAAGGTGGTCCTTCTTAAGGGCGTGATCCCACAAGCAAGCCTTAGAGGAGTCAGGTTGACACTCCCACTGTCTGTAGGACTCATCGGCTTGGAGCATTTTACTAATCATGACTTATGTGATATAGGTCTTGTTTTATGAACCATTTCACCTAAATGGTAGAGTCCTAAAGTCATCAGGATTAGGGGAGTTCTCATACATGCACAACTAAAGTAAACGCATACCAAACAAGAGCATATAAAGAAGTGTTGCCTCAATACGTTATTTTATTCAAAGATTGTCTGTGATTACAATAAGGAAAAGCACAAAGCAGATATACAATCGGCTTTCTAGGGCACTATTCCTAACATGCATAGGGTACCTTCCACCATGGCGGTAGGATCAATCTCTGCATCTTGCTCCTCGCTCTCAAGGGCATAGGCACGGGCTTAAATCAATGGCCTTGGAGCTCCTCCTCGAAAACCTGGAGCCTTGTCAGGATAAGCGTCCGCCATATGGTCACCCTTCTTGCATATGAGGCATAATCCCAACCTTTTTCGGTAATTGTTGTAAGTATAGGTCGGTCTCCCACAATGAATACATGGAGGTACATCACGTCATGAGGTGGTAGGTGTCGGTGCCGGTGGTAGAGCTTTCGGAGTTTGTGGGGCCGGTCCAATGTTGCAGGGTTTCTTGAAAGGACCTAAGGTGGAGCAGCTTGAATCATGGGCCTCTTTCCCAAACTCGATCCGGAACCTTATCCCATTGGTGCCCTAAAAACCGGATCTTTCTTCCTGTACTCCTCCTCTTGCACCAAAGCCTTTTGTACCGTGTCAGCAAAGGACTCGAAGTTGTGACCAGCATGCTCGTGTCTCAAATCCTGCCTTACCGCGATAATGAATTTCTTAGCCTTCCTCTTCTCATCCCGAGTGATGTGAGGAGCAACCTTTCCAAGCCTGTTAAAAGTTGCAAGATATTGGGCCACCGTGTGGGTGCCCTGCTTCAATTCCATGAATTCTTGCTCCTTCCGTTCCCTTACCACTTGGGGCACAAAACACTCCCGAAACTCTCTCTTGAAGACCTCCCAAGTTACTTCCTCCCCATCAACTTCCAACTTTTCCCTTGTTCTTTCCCACCAATCATAAGCTTCGCCATCAAGTTGAAATATGGCGAATTGGGCTTTCTCCTAGGTGGTGAATTGCCGAACTCCAAAAATCCTTTCCAATCTAGTCAACCATTCCTCCAAAAATACATCATCAAGAGAACCAGAAAACCGGGGGGAGGGGGGTTATAGCTTAGAAACACCCCATGACGATCCCTATTATTTGGTGGAGGAGCCGGTTGCTCAACCGGTTGTGGTGGTGGAGCTTGAGCCCTACGCTGCTCAACAAAATTATAGACCGCTTCCATAAAGTTCTCCATATTCATTGGAGGCGGTTGTGGTTATTGTGGCTCTTGTTGTTGTGGTGATGGAGATCGATTACTGTGACGGCGTCGATCCGAGGACCTATGTCTGTCTTTTCGTGGAGGCATCCTATCAGAGAAGCACTGAAATGCATGCTGTTTTTAGTCCATGCATGAGAGTGCAATTAATTCAAGCAAAAATCAAGAATGAAGACACATAAACACATAAGACTGACTCCACAACACGAGAGCTAAGGTTTTGCAACCCGAAGCTCGATACTTAAAGATGTAGCACTCGACCGTAAGGCACCACATCCCCCGCACCGACACCCGACCCGTATATGAAATGGAAGTCCATACACGTGTCAAATCCCGGCGAATGGGGACACAACACACACGCTAGGCTAGGCGGGAACTAACCCTTAAACCATACAAATGCAGGAATAAATAAATCAGAGCAACAAAATAAAGAGCGGAAGCAATTCATCATAACAAAACCTTCAAGCTACAAATATCGAAAAAATATATACAATAATCGAGTATCCACGGCCATCCCGGCCTAAACATAACATAATACGCCCAAAACTATCATCATAATACAATTAAAGAGAGTGTATGCAACCCCAAAAGAAAAGAGCTAGACACGAATACAAGACTCAAGCACACGACTCGAATTCCCACCTATCTCCTCCTAACACCTGCACAAAAGAACTGAAGACAAACCGGGTTCAGTCTAAAAGAGACTGGTGGGTATAAAACAGGGCATATACTATAATATCGTGGAATTTAAACATGTTCATGCAAGCCCTAATCCCGTGTGAAGTTTGATAAGAATTTCCCAAATGGGTAAAACAAAGAAGACATCAACGGGATTACGACTATCAAGTTTATTCATAATCAATCATAAGGTTATGGCCCTGGCGAGTGGGCGTGCATTATCTCCAACCAACACCTTATGTAAACATATCATTAATTTTCGTAGTCACACACATAATTCTTTCGTGCTCATACATGATCGTAATCATATATACACCTTTTCCCTCCGGGTGGTGGACGGGCTTGCAAGACCTGGCCACCGGTCCATACACAGGCCAATAGGGGTACATGAATCCCCCAAGGGCACTCAACTCCCATTCCCCGCTAATCTCCTAGCGAGGTCCGGTATCACCGTAGTTAGTTGGGACTAGTACATGGGATCACTGTCGGCCCTTGCCTCCCCGGATAGCCACATATACTAAGTCCCTGGGCCCGTGCATTCATAAACATGTTCTCGCCCCAGAATCATAGGTAGGATTCATAAAAGAAAGGCTTACGTTTGCAATCATTTACTTAAGAAAAGACTCTATATATAATTATACTATTTTGGATTAAATCATTTAACATAAGGGATATATATAGGGTCATCATATTCTACTAGAAGAGAAACCCACCTTGAAAGGCACAAAAAGAAAAGCGGGAGCCTCAAGGATTACCCTCATATCCGACCAAACCCGTATCTGTCCAAAAGAAGGTGAAGTGAGACTCAAAATGACCACATACGATGCACATCAATGTTATGAACATGATATGAGATTCATAAGAAGTAAAATGATATCATGAAGTCACATAATCAAGCAATCCATTCAATACATGAAGATATCACGTTCAAACGTTAGTAACTTTCACACTTCATATCAAATCAAGTCATAATTTTCGTATAACAATCATAACACGTACAATTGCATGTTAACAAAGCTTAGGAATCATAAAAAGGGGTTAGGGAAAGATTAAACAAGCAAAGAGACACTAGAAAACGGAAACCGAACAACGAGAAAATGCTGACAAAATCCATGGCCGTGGATTTGAGATCCACGGCCGTGGATATCAGTCCAGAAATTTCCCAAAATCTGTCCCTAAATCCATGCCCGTGGATTGGTTTTCAAAAGGAAATCTACGGCCGTGGATTGAGTTCCCAAAGAAAAAATAACGTAAAAACAAAACATGCTCGAGAGGGAAGCCAAAATGCATGTTACCAACATGAAACTCAACCCAAAAGCATACCAATTCAGACCATAAGTTCATACATACAAGCTATATCACATTAAGACATCAAAAGTTCAAGGGAAGCATCAAGAATTCATCATCAAATCCATTCCTTCAAACTTTATTAATGGTAAGTCATTAAATCCTCAACAACCAAGTAATATAAGTCCATAGCAACATAAATACATGCCTTAGGATCATTCAATGCTCAAGAACTAGAAGAAAAACCAAAGAATCTAAGTTGAATCATCAAAAAGGTCAAGAACTCTACTATTCATCATCTTCATCAATCCTAACTCAAAACTTGGTGAAATCATGCAAAGCTAGCATAAAATGACCTCAAGGAGAAGCTCATAACAATAATAGTCTTACCTTCAAGAAATAATGAGAATTAGTAGGGAGATGAGCTCAATTTCTCCAAGGTTTGAATAGTTCTATTCTTCTTCCTCTCTTCTTCTTTCTTCTCCCCTTTTTTGCTGAAATTTTGGTGTGAGAGAGGGGGGTGGTTCGGTGGTGCTGAGTAGGGAGAGAGAGAGGCAAGTGGCAAGTGGCAAGTGGCAAGTGGCAAGTGGCAAGTGGCAAGTGGCAAGTGGGGTTTAGGTCATGAGGTAGGGTTTAGGCTTGTTCATATAGGTCCGAAGCTTAAAAATAGTCAAGAATTGTCGTTTTAGGCGGGAGGTGCTCGTTTCGGTTGAAATTCGGGAGTTCAAATGGTCTTAGAAAAATATAAGGTTTGTTCCATCGGATCCGAGTTGTCGACACGAGTCTAATGGACATGTTGGAACTCGATTTCGAGTTCCCGAGCTCACGATACAACAACCGGAACCAAAGGTGTGCTAAATGCTCTTTAGCCCCGATTTGGTTCGAAAACTCAAAATAAATCCAAAACCAACTCAAACAAGTCCGAAATCAAATAACGAGCATTAAGACATGATCACAACTCATATAGCTCAAGTATACCAAGGTTTCACAAAAATCAGAATTCAATTCGAATGCAAACGACACGTATTCATATTCATATATGTAGCACCCCGAGCAAAGGGCACCACATCCCCCGCACCAAGGCCCGACATGTGTAACAAAATGAAACTGCGCACACGTATCAAGCTATGGCGAATAGGTGACAAGCACAATTCCAACCTAGCTAGGCGGTCTAGACCCTCAAATCAGAGCGTGCATCAAACATGAAATAACGGAAGCGATTAAATACAAACAATAGCATGCTAGAATTCATCATATTACGTCCATCAATTACTTATACAAATTAAATACTAGACAAGTATACATATTTTAACCCAGGCCAAAGTCTAAGTACCGAATTATACATATTTCAACTTTAACAAAATATGTGAAATAAATGAAGTATAATGCATGTGATTCGAGCTATCCTTAACCGACGACTCAAAGACAACCACCTAGCTCAAACCTCCAAAAAGCACTTGCAACTTAAACAAAAGGGGAAAAAAGAGAAACAAAAATGAGGGTCAGTCCTAAAGACAGGTGAGGGGGTTGACACACACACCCATATATACATATAGAGCAAAGCACTTAGTAAATTCAACAAGAATCCATGAACCGGGGATAGTTTTTGCAAGCCAAAACATTTCCCGTGATAATAAATATATAACTTAAAAGAAGTTAAGGGTCAAGGCCAAAATAACCAAATTTTAAGTAATTTAGAATCCATTCCTTCTTCATAGATTTATACATAATCGCACTGACTCGGTGAGTAAGAGTTCTCCTTCCAAACTCCATTCATATTCAAGGACATAAATATAATCGAAACATAAATCATAATCCAACCTACTCCGGGTGATAGAAGGGTAGCAAGCCCTATCTATCGATCATAAATCATACGAGATAAGGCTTAATCACATCCTTGAAACCTTCGGCGGTGGCTCCCGCCGGCTCAAGAGAAACGCCCTTCCTCAACCTCCTAAGGTCGGGTGAGACTCTCAAATGAAAAGTGTTGATAGGGGAGCTCGGCGACCCCACGGTCGACCCGAGATGCCATACCACTCTCCGGGGCCAATCATAATTCAAAAATCATAATTTTTATAAACTTCTCTTTCAAAGTTTAAAGCTCGCTACACACTCACACATATTCAAAGCTTTTCGAAAAGAAGGGCAAAATAGAGCTTGTATACCTATAAAAGCCTTTTCAAAGTCTTATACAAAATGGGACGAGCCCTTAAAGTACATATCATACACATATCTATCATATGGTATACATAATTCGCATGAGGGCTTCAAAACACATAGGATTGTAGGTCATATTATCTAAAAGGAAGAAAACCTCACCTTTCCACGTAGTGGAGCAAAAGGATATACAAAACAGACACCTATGGAACCTCCTTCTTACTCATGGGACCAAACTCTAAACAAAGGAAACAACAAAGGAAGTTCTTAGACTCAAATGTACCGAATAGATTCTCGGTGAATGCATATGATGCGAAAAATGCATAAGAAATGCAACACTTAAGCATATGCGTTCATATTTCACATATTTCATATTAAATGGATCCATAAATGCAATACATTGAAGATAACACATAACTTAACACGTTAACATATCATTCAAGTCATGCAAGAAGAAATACATTAGCATATTAAATAAATAAACGAAATACAAATTCATTCATGCATATTGGAAAACACTTAAGTCACATAAGAGCATATAAGAGCACAAATCATAAAGAGCATCCAATTTCAATCACAAATTCATGTCACACAAGTTAACACATATTACAACATGTTATCAATGCATAATTATCATAAAAGTAGCAAGAAGAGGTCCTACGAGGTGCATAAACGAAGCATTGATTCAAGTACGTACATAAGGTAGCATGTAGAGCATATGAGACCATAACTTGGAAACGAGCAAGCAAAACGAGCCATAAATTCATAATATATATCCTAACATATAGTATTACATGTTATCCATGCATGCAAGGTGATAAGAAGCAAAAAGGAACACGTAAAACACAAACGAGGCGAAAGAAAAACACTTAACGAACAAAACATGCATCAACAAGTCGAAACATGCCCAAAAACGGGTCACGGCCGTGACCTAAATCAAGCCAATTCAGGTCGCGCCCGCGACCATACTCACACCAACAAGTTCAGCAGCCAAAATCTCGAAACTGGGCTAAAAACAGGTCACGGCCGCTACCAAAATTACACTGAATTGGGTCGCAGCAGCATCCAAACAGCGGAAACAACCCCAAAACTCACTCCAAAACTCAAGTAAACCCATCCTAATCCAAGCTAACACATTAAGGTAAGTTAGGGTAACAAAACTCATGCATTTCAAGCCATTAAATGGTCCAAACTTGCGTCAAAACATGCTAGAGATGAGAAGAGATTAAATTCATGCAAATCCTCCAAATTCAAAATGGCAAAGTTATGATTCTTCAATTACCACTCAAAGTTAGTTCATTTATATCATAAATGATGTCTTAGGAATAAAATACATGCTTCATGTCCAAAGAATTCACAAGAGATCAAGCTAGAAACCATAAAATTCATCAAACCCTCAAAATTCACTACATCGGCCAAATCTCATTTAAACTCATAAAATTCAACCCTAGTTCATGCTTCTACTAAGAACTTCAAGCTCAAAGCATAACCCAAGCATTTACACAAAACCTTACCTTAGGAGCTAAGAATCGAAGAGAATAGCATGGTCTTGAGTCTTGAATCTCTAGCTTCAATCTCCTCTCTTGTCTCTTGAAAATGGCTTGAAGGTTTTTGGGTGTTCTTGAGAGAAGATGAATAGTATTGAGAGAGTTTGCTTGAATCTCTTATGAAATAACGTCAAATGAGTTTTAGTGTTTAAAAATCTGAATTGGTTATTTGGGTCAACTATTTGGGTCATGGAGCAGGTCATACGGGTCAGATTATAAGAGGAATTGAGTCTCAAATTGGGTAATTTCGAAATTGGGTCATAAGTCTTATAAAAAGGTTGACTTTTCGTAGAATGGCCATAACTTCTTCGTCCGAACTCTAAATCGAGCGATTCAAAAACCCACAAACTCGTAATCGAATTATCTACTCAATTTCATTAAGTTCTATCCAGTTTCAGGCTTGGAAAAATAAATTTACCTTTAGTCCCTAAATTATGCTTCAATGTCCAAATAAGCACATTATTTTGTTTAAGCATAAAGCATGCTATCAAAGCTCAATAAGAACAATACGAGCACATAATTAACACATCAATTAGTCAAGTATTTCATATAAATCATATATTCCACATAAGTTCAAGCATAACGGTCAATTAAGGCATATTATTCACATAATTCATGCAAAGAAAAGTAAATCGTTCACTCTCGTAACAAGCTTACCTTGATCGAGAAACGGGGCGTCACAAGGTGGGTTTCTCTTCTATTACTTAACTGACCTGATATATCTCCAATGTGAAAAAGTTTTAAGCCAAACTACTATATTATATATCGAGTCTTTTAAAGAGTCAATGATTTTGAACGTTAAGCCCTTTTCTCTATTGAATACGCAACCTAATGATTTTGGGGAGAGCTTGAATGAAACAAGGGCCTAGGGACTTAGTAAATGTGACTATCCAGGGAGACAAGGGCCGATGGTGATTTCATGTATTAGTTCCACCAAACTACGACGATACCGACCCTCGGTAGGAGTTTTGAGAGGAATGGGAACCGAGCTTTTAGGGATTCATGTACCCCACTAGCCATAATGATTGGGTGGCCGGGCCTTTCAAACCCATGCACCACCCAGAGGAAAAAGGTGTTATTTGAATGATTATGAATGATCGAATGATTATGATTGATCGATTGCTTATGCACAAAAGAGTATGTATAAAAACCTAATGAACACTTAATGATTACACAAGGTGGAGGTTGGAGACTTAGCCCTATCGCCGGGCTCACGAATAACCTATTGAATGAATATGATTGTTATAATCCTGTTTGATGATTTTCTTATCTTACCCGTTTGGGAAATATTCTAAAACCTCTTATGGGATTATAATTTGCATGAACGTGTTTAAATACCACGATACTTATATATTATGCCCTGGTTTTATACCCACCAGTCCCCTTTGGACTGAACCCATTTATTTTCAGTTGTTTTGTGTAGGTTAGGAGGAATGCTAGGCGGGAATTCAAGTCTTGTAGGTGTCTTGCATTCGAGTCTAGCACCGGTTTTGTTGGGCGTACATGATGGTTGTACCGTGATGGCTTTTTGTACTTGGATAATCGTATACTTGTAATTATTTTGGAGCTTGATGCTCATGGTATATATATGTGATTATCATGTGTGGCTTTCGTGTTTATTGCATGGTCTGTTCTTATCGCATTTGGTATTGAATGGTTTAAGGGTTAGCTCCCGCCTAGCATAGAGTGTGAGTTGTGTCCCCATTCGCCTTGACTTGGCACGTGTATGGACTTTCCATTTCATATACTGGTCGGGTCTTGGTGCGGGGGATGTTGCGTCTCACACTCGGGCGCTACAGCAGCCGACCATCATAACCTTATTGTCCTTCTTGATCGTGCTTTCAGTAGTCACAAGCTGATTAATCAGCTCAGCTACACTAGCGTTTGCATGATTCATGTTAAAGTTAAGGACAAAAGGGTTGAATGATGGTGGGAGCGAGGCTAGTAACAAATCCACCGAAAGCTCATCTCTCAATGGCATGTCCATGGAAGCAAGTTTCTCAGTAAGAGCTAGGAACTTGTGTCCATACTCATAGACACTTATACCTTCCCTCATTCTTGAATGGAACATTTCTTTTGAGGTATACCTTGTAACACGCTTATGAGGGCGGTAAAGTTTCTCTAAGTAGTCGTAAATCTCCCAACCAAATTCCATGGACTCATGCTGTCTTTGCTTGTCAGAGACATGTTAGCAAGCATGAGACAACGGGCTTAGAGATTATCATCCTTCCACTTCTGGATCGCGTCCCGCTTAGCCCGGGTCGGAGCTTCCCCTTCGGGAACAAGCTCCGCCTCATAGAAAACATAAGTTCTCTTTTCGGAATCTAAAACGATTTTTAGATTCCTAAGCCAATCAGAATTCAACTTGTTTGACTCGAGGATCGATACTAGAGGGTTTTTGGTTGCCAACAAAACACGTACAAAATCACAGAATCTACGACCTAAATGGAAAAATAGAGAACTAAGTGAGCAAGCGGAATAATAATGATATACATGAGATAACGTCATTAATCTATATTGCTCCCACTGTTTTTAGAAGATCTATAATTCCCTAAGGTCTTAGAGGGAACCTATTTTTCGAATGGGTTTATGATCCTAAGCACTTTATCTCAAATCCACGACTTATGGCCATCCTAAATAAAGCCTAAGGTAGGTACAACTTACCAATTCCAACTTAGTGGAATTCTTTGTAATATTTTTGCATCACCTATCTTTCAATATGGCCCACGACTCGTGTGACATCCATATTTACGTAGGCGTTAAGCTAGACCCATCAATCAAAAGATCATGATCAAAACTTAGTTCGAACGACCCACGACCTGCGGCCATCGCCCTCCCTAAAATCGATCATGAAATATTGATCATTTAAAATGATCAATTAGGAAACTAAGAACTAATAGGTTTCACGTAGTCACCCCATGACTCATGGACAACAACTAGCTTCCCCGATCAAACTTAAATTCTATTGATGAAATGCTAGGAATTTAATTCAAAGTTTGCACCTCGAATTTGTAGCACCCCGGGGCGCAAGGCACTACATCCCCCCTACCATAGTCCAACATGTGTAACGAAATGGAAACTCCGCACACGTATCAAACTATGACGAACGGGAGACAAACAAAATCTCTCCTATGCTACGCGGTCTAGACTCTAAATCAGAGTGCGAAACAAATCAAATATTACATAGTAAGCTCCCAGGATTCGAATAATCAGACATACATACTCAGTAAATAAGAAAATATACAAGTTATACTGTTTAAATTTAAATTCTTCTTATACAAATTGCTCAAATTCTATTCATATTGCATATACATAACTCCCATAAGTTCAAAAGAACAAAATAAAATAAAATGATGCATGAAACCGAATACGAAACTCAAGACTCGACCAAAAAGACCGCCGCCTAGCACAAACTTCCCGCGAACACCTGCAACTCAAAGAAAACAAGGGGAAAAAGGAAACAACGAGGAGGGGTCAGTCCTAAAGACTGGTGAGGGGCTAACACACGCACACTTAAATATACATAAGAGTATAGCATATTCGAAATTAAAGAGTTCATGAACCGGGGCGTGGTTTTTGCATTCTAAATCATTTTAACCCGTGATATTATATATAAATAAAAAGGTTTAAGGCCGAAGGCCAAAATCAACCAATTTTAGTAATTAGAAGTCCACTCCCGTTTAACGAACTATATTCATAATCAAAAGCATAACAACTCGGCGAGAACGAGTTTCAAACCATCCTTACTCCGTTCATAATCATAAGAAATCAAATCACAAAAACCTACCATTTCTCCGACGATGGAAGGGGTCGCGGTCCCCTAACCATCTAACAGTTGAGGGGAGTGCTCAATGCTTCTCCAACCCTCGGAGTCCATCCCTCAACCAAACCTCCTGGTGGGTTCCGGTACATCCTTTCCAACATATGGAGGCCATGCTTAGGAGTAGACCCGACGACCTGACACCCGGGGCTCTTTCGCACAAACCTCCGGGGCCCATTTCAATGTTCAAAATTTATAGTCTTATTAATTTCAAAATTTCAGAAATTTTCAACTTATATTCAAAGTCGTATTTCTCGCTATTTTCAAAACATTCACACACACACCAACCCTTTTTAAACCAAATTAACATCAAATAGGCTACATATATATATAAAAGTGTTTTTCAATATTTCATAGCAAACAGGATAAGTCCCACAAAATACTAATCAGACACGTATTTGCATAAATATATAAATATACGTATATCATATGCAGGGTTAAATACAAGTAGGGTTGTAGGTCTTAACTAAAAGAAAGAAAACCTCACCTTGATGACCAAACCGAATGAAACGGACTCAAACGACTCTATGAGACCTCCTCGTCACCCACGGAATGAACCTAAGGACAAAACAAATAACAAACGACAACTTTAGACTCAAAATGTACCAAATAGACGCTCGGCAAATGCACATGGATGCAAATGATCCATAAAGAATGCAATGAGATTTCATTTAAGTCATATGATACCATATCGAATCATATTAAATCATAATGCATATGCTTTAAGTTAAACAATTCATGAATTTCATGCAACACTCATATACGTTAGACACACATGCATACAAGAAAAGAGACAAAACAATATCAAACGGAGCAAGGAATCATCACATTAATTCATATATTCACGTTTAACCGCATATAGACAATGTGAAGGCACATATCACTTAATTAAATTGAATTCACAAATTAAGATAAGGTTTATAGCATATTATAATTATTAATAAACAAAATTTAACATGTTATCTCTTTATACATGCACATACACGTACGCACAAGCACACAAATGTAATCACATATATATATATATGTATGCATGCAACATATATTAAAATATATTAACACACACATTCACACCCATGCACAAAATAAACAAACTCATGCCTGCAAACACACACGTACGCACATATGCACATATACAATATACAAATCATGCCTTAACTATATATATGTGTAAATATATACAATACTAGATAACATGCATATAAGTATTTATATATACAAGCACAAGCATAATATTAGATATATACAAACACACGCAGCACATTAACAAACAAAAAGGAATGAAGAAAAACAACAGCAGCAAAAGCACGCAGGAAGCCAAAAATGGGGTCGCGGCCAGTGCAAAGGTGGTCGCGGGTGCGACCACCACCATCTCCAGCCAAAGCAGCAAACTCAGGTCGAAAGTTAGGGAAAAATTGGCCGCGAATACGACCAGAAAACAGCTAATCTTCGGTCGCGGGCGCGACCGTTGCGCAGGGCGCGACCTTTGCATCTTTCTCCCCTGTTCGTCTTCTCCAAAGCAATAAACACATAGCAGCAGTTCCAAGCATCAAAGAAACAAGAAAAAGTGGTAAAAAGGAGCACAAAACAACAGCCAAACACCACAAACAAAGAGGAAGCAAAATTAAAGGTAAGGGATCAAACATCATTTTCAACCTCAAGCTTCTTCAAATTTGATAAATGGTGGTTTGAATTACAGTAATTTTCCAAGAAATTTATGCATATAATCTTAACATAGAAGTCATAAAGATCACATACATAGCTTAAAACCAAGAAATGGATCAAAGATTGGCAAGAAATCTTCCAAAATTGCATTAAACCTAACTATTCACATATATCAACCAAAACATGATCACACATGGATGAAAATGGACCAAATCAGATTCAAAAGAAAGGCAAGAAGATGGAGGTTCAAATTCTGGGCATACCTTTTGAATTTGACGAGAAATGGAGGTCGAACGAGCAAGAAATGTCCACGAGTGAATAGTGACTGCCCTCTTTTCTTTTTCTTCCTTGGCTGCTGTGTTTTCTGCTTTTTTTCTTCTTTTCCTGCCGCTAAACCGAGATGAGGGAGAGAGAGTGAGATAAAGGGTTGAAAGAGGAGAAAATGGGTTAAAAAACGGGTCAAATCGGATAAGAAACGCGTCGGGTATGGGAGAAACGGGCGAGGGTCTCAATTCTGTCACAAGGGTCACGTTCCGGGCAAAATACGGGGTATCAAACGGTCTTAGAAAAATATGAGGTCAAATTCTCTAGCTTCCATTCTTCGTTACAAGTTCGACATGACTTCCGGAATTCGAATCCGAATTCCCGAGCCCAAGATACGCCTTCTGGAACCCAAGGTGCGCTAAATCAAATTAGGCCTTTAAGTCCCTAAAAATTAAAACGGTTCGAAAACCGTATCAAATGAACTTAAAAACACGCGACGAAAATAAAAACACATTCAAGACACGTATAATTCATACATATCACATAATCATGAAAGTTAGAAACGAAAACGGGTTTAAACGAATTAAAAACGAAGTAAAAGGTAAAAACATTCAAATAATTCAAATAAGGTTCAAATAAAAATTCAAATATTAAATCATATAATTCAAGTATTTCGCATAAAGAATAAAATAAACATGTAAATCGCGTAATTAAATTAATTTAAAAGCGCACTTAGCACTCTCGAACCGCGTACCTGTACAGCCGGACGAGCGGGATGTTACAGAATTAAACACCTATTTTCAAAATTAGCTTCATATTTTTAAGGGAATTTTCGATTTAACCGGAGAGTTGTCCGGTTCGACCTCACCAACATACGTGTTATCCATTTTTAATTAGTCTTGATTAATGCAAGTACAAATTAAATGCGTTTCACACAAACACATAGCAGATAACATGTCCTAGCATGATACTAACATGAGATGATCAAAAGTTCTACCTATCTTATGCGTGATATGTGGGAGCCATTCCACAATCACAAGTTCTAACATACATGCCACATAAAATAGTTTAAATCACATAAGGGAATTGGAAATAAAACAATGCCCTATCTATTACAATAATAGAAACCCTCTCTAACAATTTGAGGGGTCTTCACTTTATGGCCTCCATGTTACTTGTTGTGTGGATCTATCTTACTCCATGGGTGCAAATCTTCAAAGTATAAATAGAAAACCTCACTTTCCTATAATCTGCTCTCTTTGCATAAAATAATATGGCTCAAGCTTCATATTGGCCATAGACAAAATACACGGGGCATACCCCGACCTCAAAACTGTAATATGGAAAGCCACATAATAAGCACATAACAGTACGCACATAAGTGGGGCACCGAACCCAATTGAAAAAACGCAAATATGGGGCTCCAACCCCAAATTTAAACCATTCTTGTGCATAAATTAAAACATCACAAGACTAAAACCCATGATCACCTAACATGCATAAATTGCAAGAATTTAAATTTACCAATAAATTAAAACTCTCTCTTTAATCTAATATCTTAAAACACGACTTAGATGCAATTCTTGTTCATAGGCCTTTTCAATATTATCCAAGAAATACTAAATCAATAAAATTCCAATTAATTTCTGAAAATTAATAATTCTATCTCTTCATTATTTCAAAAATAATAAATGTTAATTTTTTCGAAAATTAAATCCGTTTTAATTTCTCAAAATCCCAATTTAAAAATTATTTCAAAAATAATATTAATTTTATTAAAACAAATTTTAAAAGGGTAAAAATAAATCAGGATTTTTCGGACTGAAACACGAAAAATGAGATCGCAAAAGGACGGCCCGGAACGACTCGAGCATCGCCCGCACACTGCGTGGTGACGCGCGTTAGGTGTGTACGCCAGTGTCACGTACAGCCGGCAGTAGTTACTTCCAGCACACGTGGCGATAGCGGGCGACAGTCGGGCGGCGTGGGCAGGTGCTCCTTAAATAATTTGGTAAAACAGTAGCGGGCTGATCAAGGCACCGATACTTTAATAAAACCAATATGATAATACCTCCTTAACTCCGATGTCGCGCCCAGGGAGCTACCCCGCGGTGACGTAGCAGTAATTGGGAGCTCATACCATTCCCTTGTATATCTCTTGGCATGAAGTAACTAACCTCCAGTTAAACCACTACCAAGAGTTGGTGGCAGTCCGCAACACCAACAATACCCTCGGCCCGATACCATCCGGGTAATTGCTTGCTACGGATACAGCCGGGACCCATAATAACAGTAATGATAAGATATTTTGCTTGGTTAGTCGGGGAATCAGTTCTTAGTAATAATAGGACTAAAGTATATAATGTCCGAATAAGATCCTGATTCCGACATAAAAGTATTTTCCTCTTAAAGAGGGATATTATATTTGTAGTAATATGTATATAGGGTAATAAATCATAACTAATAGGTAGGTTTGAAAATAGTTTTTATATAGATACATATAGGCATGACTCCAGTTGAAAAGCTTTTAACCCTCACCTATACCGGTAGTCGTGTAGATTCCACTTCTCGGTCCTAATTTCGCCTGAAAGTATTAACTACTGTAGGCTTAGAACTAAGTTCTTATTACTCTCACCAAATAGGCACATATGGTACACAATGTAACACATTAGATCTTATTTTTCTAATCAAGTAAGCACATAAACTATAACACGTTAGAGAATATTCGGTAAACCCTAATCTTAACCGTTTAAGGGAATTTCCTTAATAAATTAGGTTTTATGAATTCTTTAACTAATCAAATATTTATTAATCATATTATGATCCTAATTATAAGTATTCAAGATGAAGATTAGGGTTTAATTTTACAGTGTAGGTTATGTTTCGAAAATATTTACGAAACTGCCGATTTTTTGGAAAATTAGGATAAAATCCCTTTTTTTTAAATTCTAAAACTTATATTATAATTATTTTTGAATAAATTTCGAAATTATATTAATATATGTTGACCAAAAAGTCAAAATTACTATTGAAAACATTTACTATTCAAATTCGTATGAATTAAACAATTTATAACATAGAATTGATCTCACACATACACACACACACTATCACACGTGCACTTAAAATTGATCAAGAACATTATAAATGTGTTCTTAGGCTTACACGAATGTGTTCATATTAGCTCATGATCAGATTTAATAAGTTCTAAATCCATAACACATAATTAAACTCACAATGTAACACTTTATGTAACTTTAATCATAAAATTAATTCAAAATAAATTAATCTAAGCATGAATTTAATCAAACAAGATCATAATTATTTAAACACATAACACATTATATTTAAAACTAACAATTATGCATATATTTCATAAAATAAAATTCCTAAAGCATAATTTAATTAAATCTAAGCATACTATGACTATATTATACTAAGAACATAATATAAAGCATGAAATAATAAAAGAAAAACAAACCTTAGAGAGGAAGAAGGGCTGCTGCCGTCAACTACTCTAGGGAGAGAGTGATTGTTGTGTGAATTTTGTGAATGATCTCTAGGGTATTTATAGGTGTAACCTTGGGGGTTTAAGTGCAATTAACTATAGTTTAGGGTAGTGACTAAGGGCTTGAGGGTAGCTAGGTGTATTATCTAGGGTACTTAGGTGTATAGACAATAAAATAAATCTAAAATAAAGTGAAAATAGTAATAAAAACGTAGGACAATATTCAAATTTTAGTTTGAAATGGTAAAAGTCGCAAAAGAAAGAGGATCGAAAGGGTTTTCGATGATTATAAACACTTAACATTTAAACGTTTCAAGTTAAAGTAGTAAGGGTTTGGAATTTTGAAAAATATGAGAAAATACTTAAAACGGAGCTAGGATGATGTGAATCATGATGAACCGCGGCCATATCTTGTCCGAAATGAAGAGCTGGACAGATCCACAGCTCAAGAAGATAGGATACATAAGGAACAAAGTTATGGTGGTCCAATTACAAGAGCTCGGGCCAAAATTATCCAAGAGGAAGTTGGAAATCTCTTAAACCAATTTGCTCAAACTGGACTCCAACCTTCAAGATGGGCTGCTGAACCAAATTCAGAATACTTCAATGTTTTTATGTCCAATTCCTAAAGTCCAAAGTGTGAAAATGATGTAATTCGGCCCTAAGCCTATTATAGTATTATTTGGGCCTTTATTTTATCATTATTTAGCTGCATATTAGTTTATTTAAGCCCACTTTTGTAAGCCTTCATGGCAAGTGGCGGGAATAGCTTGTGTCCTTTAGTATTCTAGTGACTCTTAGGATTCCATGCATGCATCTTTATATTCAGCATTGTAACTTGTTTTTCTTTCAATCAAGAAGTAAAATTATTGAATTTTCATTCAAGTGAGATTTATTCTCTCAAGTTCTTTGCTGAACGACATTAGGGTTTCAAACCCCTTTCCCGGATAACGTTATTTCTCGACTCCTTATAGTCGACAGGGTGCGTTACTTACAATCTGATAGTGTTGGTTCTTTGCTCAATATAGCAAACGGGTCACACTCCTCTTATTTTCAACCTTGAATTAGACGATCAGATTCAAGAACTCCAAGTATTGATATAGGGTTTCACGACAAGTACGTGGAGTTCGTATGATAGGACGTGAATTAATTTTTGAGAAAGTGTTCATGATTCATAAAATAATTTGAGGATTATTTTGAGTACAATATTGGATATCAAACGCCGTACGGTTTAAAAGTTAGTTTTTACGGTGGGAATAGTACTTTAGGAAAAATAGGAAAAAAATATAAAATGAGTTAGGATTTGAACTAAAGTTTGGAAAGGGTCTTAAAATTCATAAAATAATTCAAGGATCGTTTTGGTTACAATATTGTATAAGGAAAACGTTAGAATTTGAAAATCTCTCAATTTGGGCAAAACTAGGGTTTCTAGCCGGTTTTGGCTACTACGGGAGTTATAATGAGAATTAGGGTTCGGGAATGATACCATAATTCATAAAATTTCAGAAGGATTCATTTGAGCACAATATTTGATAGGTAAAAGTGTCCCGGAAAAATTCTACGTTTGTGAAGTAAATGGTAACTAGGGACCTAATGGTAATTTTTTGACAAACAATTTTCAAAGTGTATCTTGGGGTAACAAGAGCTAAGATATGAGTCCGGAAAATGTGAAATATGGTTTTCTAAGGTTTCATAAGGAATATGTGAAGGTTTCAACTTGGTGAATGAATATTGGTAGGAGTCTTGCAATGGAATAACATTCAATAATCGAGGCATAAAAGCACATTGTTCACATAAAATGAAATCTATTTCTTCTTAGCCCCGAAATCTGGGCTGTTACAATCCACCCCCCTTAAAGACAATTTGTCCTCAGATTCTACTCATGTTTCGTAATAACTTTAGGTAGTGTTTATATTTTCTATTCATGTTAAGGCAAGTTTCCAAAGTAGAACTTACTTTAAACACATAGGATAGTGGTTCAAGTAGAAAATGTAACTGCGCACATAATTGTGATGCAATGAATGAATGCATGGCGCCAGGGTCTTATGAGACAGTAACTGGCGTGTTCAGAATGCGTACCTCTAACAGTTTTGGGGATAACAATTTTAACTGCAATCAAGTTTATAGAGAGATGAATGTAGGAGGAGAAAGAAGCTGAGTTCTGGAGCAGCAGCAGTTCCATTTTCGCAACTCTCAACCCTTGGGGATTTTTGAGCTTTGATCTTCACTTTACTCCATCTTCTTCAAAAGGTAAGTCTATATTTGATATGTATATGCTTATATGATCATTTACATCCAAGAAATTCATAATTTGAGCCATATATGATTGAGATTTGATCCATGAAATGAATAGTTAAGTTTTCTCCATTTTTCTTGAATCCATGTCTTGAGCTTGTTTCTGTGTGATTTGAAGCATGAAATGTGATTTTCTTAGCAGCTATTATGTGATTATGGCTATGATTTGGTTGTGTGAGATGTGTATGTGATTTCACCATTTTTGAATCTTGAGTTCTTGCAAGCTTTTCCATGGAATCTGATGCTATCTTTGATCCCTTTCGTGCCCGGTTTGTGGCTGCAATTGTAAGTTTTGTGGCTGTTGCTTTTGTGGTTTAATTACTGTTGTGTGTTGCCTTGTTAGTTGCTGGTGCTGTTGAGTGTTTGATGCAGGGGATTCGCGATCTGTTACTGCGTTTTCTTCACGAAGAAAGCTTCTCTCCGGGCGGGGAGAAATGAACTTGGGAAGTCCCCGGCCGGGGACATTCCCTTTGAACCTTCTGTAAACTTTTTCCCTTTTCCCTGGCCGGGGAAAGTTGTAGAGGAAATCTCCCCTGGCGGGGAGAATGGCCAGCTGATGCACTTTCATTTATATGCTCCTTTCATTAATTTCTTAAGTGTTTGCTTGTTTATTTTGTTCCTTTTGCATGGAATTCACGTGGCGCTTGAATGGATTAAGTTTGATGCTTTGTGCTTTTGAATTTTGTGACTTAGATTAGATTTATATGATCTTAAATGTGTTTGGAGCTGATGGTGCATGTGACATGGTGTATATATTCATGAATTGTATAGATTTTTCCTTTAACAATTTATTTAATCTTGCTTTTATATTATATGGTTTAATTATGAATGTGATCTTGTGTACTTATTTGAATTCTTATGCATGAAATTTATACTCTAAATGTAATTTTGTAGTTTAATTATTTGTTATATTTTATGAATTACGTTTATGAATTTATACAATACGGTTCGTACGTGTTTTGAATTTAAATGGCTTGAATGGCACGTTTAATGTTTCTTGCATCTCATGATCTCTTTTTGAACTTTAATCTTATGAATGCATATGAAATATTAATATAAGAATTTATTTAACTCGTTATGAATTTAATTCTTGAATTATTGATATGATTTCTCATTAAGTGAATCGAGACGCCTAAGTATGAATATTTATGATGTGCATTGCATCCAAATACATTCTTATGCATCGCCGTGCGTCCAATTGGTTCATGATCGAGTCTCAGTTGTGAGTATGTGTTTGTTTGTCTCAGATTCGAGTTCGAGAGGTGTCAGATCCACCATTTAACCCCTTCTTGACCGTCAATGCTCATCTGTTGGTATTTTGGTAAAAAGGTGAGGTGTAGGTTTTTTTCTTTTTAGTTAATACGGCCAGCAACCCAAAGTGCTCGTTTTCAAGCCCGCATGTGACTATACTATTATATTTATATAATAGATACGTGCTTATAAGATACGTTTATGATCTTATCATAAGGTTAAATGTTTTGAACTATATATACGAGCATATGTAAGCTTAAAATGGTTTTGCAACGAGGCTATGCTCCAAACCGTGTAGTGTCAAGCGAACTGCGGATCTCCTTCAGCATCATATGGATTTGGAAGACACGAAGAGGTATGTATAGCATATGCCGAGTTGCACGGTAAGGTATGTTTCTTAAGTATGAATCGTATGTTTCTAGGTTTCACGAGTTAGGTATGTTTCTTATGAATCTTATGTTTCCTTATGAATCTTATGAATCCCTGGGCCCCGGAGGCGTGGGTAAGGACGCTGAGACGGTGTTGGGCTGCCGGGTTAAGCCTGTGCACGTGCCCCTTAAGGTACGTTGCGGGATCGCTACCCCACGTATAGGTATTGGTCTTATGAATTTTATATATTTATGTTTTATTATGTTTCTTATGAATTCTTTTATTAAGAGGTAAAGTTGACCCGTACTCGCCGGGTAATTTAAGTTTGTTTTATTATGATTGATTATGAAATGGGATAGGAGAGTTTGTTTTCAATATGAGATTTCTACGCTAAGCTATGAATCGATCTGAATATAAGAATCCTTATGAGTTTTTAATGTGAATCCATATACGTTCTTTGAATATATATGAACCCTTACGAGTTTCCAAACTTAGGAAGATATGAGTATATGTATAAATATGAGCTCTTTTTGGAAAATGGCTTTGGTATGTAAAACCCTATCCCGATTCATAGTCATTGGTTTATTACGTGTTTTGCTCTATATATATATACGCGTGTGGGTGTGCGTTAGCCCCCTCACTCAGTCGGTGGACTGACCCTCTCCTTTCAACTTTTTAGTTTGCAGGTTTCGGGTCGTGCTAGGTGGAGTTGTGAGTCGGTCAAGTTCTAGTCTCCTAGCTCGAGTTACATTAACATTTGTATTCGGTCTCATTATGTATGTAATTCAGTTTTGATCATTGGAAGTATGTATATGTTATGCATTTGGTAATGAGTTATGTATGAATAATTGATTTTATTTATTCAGGACTGGCTCCTAGGGATAGTTAAACCAGTTTTGTGGATTTATCTTCTTGGATTTTGTTATATGCTTCTGCTTTGTTATTGTTTTGCGTGCTCTGGTTCTGTCTTAGCTCCGCCTGGCCTAGCTAGTGTGTGTAGGTTCCCGTTCGCTTAGTCTTGGGCTCATGTATGGATTTCTATTTCATATGTGGGTTCGGGGCTAGGTGTGAGGGATGTGGTGGCTCGCCGCTCCGGGTACTACACGTTCGAACTAAGTTTTGATCATGATCTTATGATTGATGGGTCTAACTTAACGCCTAAGTAAATATGGATGTCACACGAGTCGTGGGTCCATATTGAAAGAATGGTGATGCAAAAACATTACTAAGAATTCCACAGTATTGGAATTGGTAAGTTGTACCTACCTTAGGCTTAATTGAGAATGGCCACGAGTCATGGGTTCAAGGTTAAGTGCTTAGGATCTTAGTATCCATTGGGATAACAAGTATTATCTGAGATCTTTGGGAATTATAGATCTTCTAAAAACAGTGGGAGCTACATAGATTAAAGACCTAATCTCATGTATATCGTTATTATTTAACATGCTCACTTAGTTCTTTGCTTAGCATTCAGGTTGTAGTTCTGTGATTCTCTACAATATGAAATGCAAACCCATTCGTATCCATCCTTAAGTCAAACAAATTGACTAAGTCCTGACTAACTATAAATGGTTTTGGATCCTAAAATTCGTTCTAGAATCCAAAAAGAGAAAAGCTTTCTCTATAAGGCGAGATTTTCAATTACATGAAAATTCGACCTGGGGTCATAAGAGAATCAACCTAAAGTGAATGCATTTATCCAACCACTTAAGAGCAATTGTACCACCTCATAAAAATGTTCTAATGTATAACATCATGGAATTGTCCCATATTCCAATGAGGGTAGAAACGTACTTGAACGAGGATCTTGCATCCACGATCTTACAGTTGAGAAATGTAGCACTCCAAACGGAAGGTGCCACATCCCCGCACTATGAGCCTGATCCACGCATGAAATGGAAAGCCCATACATGAATCCATCTCACAGCGAACGGGGACTCACTCACTCACTCAATAGGCTATGCGGGAACTAAACCTTCGCAATCAAATAATAAAGAACAAAGATAAATGACAAATGCGGAAGCATAGCATATAATCCAGTACCAATTCTAGCAAAATAACGGGTTCAATTGACATAGATACCTAGTCCCGAAAATTCATACATAAACATAATTTCATAATCATAATCATAGATGGCATTTATCCATTATTTAAAATTCAATCTAATTACAAAATGCATATGAAGTGACCAAGACTTAACTAATAAACTTGACAGACTCGACTTCCCGCCTAGCACTCCAAACCTGCAAAGAAACTAAAACAAACCGGGTTTAGTCTTTAAGAGACTGGTGGGTATAAAACAGCGCATAAGTATAATATAGGAGAATATTTGAACATTCACATGCTAGCTATAATCCCAAATGAGGTTTTTAAAACATTTCCCAAGTGGGTGAAATAAAGAAATCATCAAAAGGGATTATAACAATCCCAAATTAGGTCTTTCGTGGCCCGGCGAGTGGGCGTGCATTGTCTCCAACCAACACCTTGGAGATTCATTCTTTCTTTCTTTTCATGCATTACTTTCTTTCGTGCACATTCATGATCATTTACACCTTCTTCCCCGGGTTGGTGGAAGGTTTGTAGGGCCCGACCACCCATTCATTGACCAAAAGGGGTTACATGACTCCCCTAGTGGCACTCAGCTCCCATTCCTCGCCAATTTCCTAGCGAGGTCCGATATCACCGTAGTTTGGTTGGAACTAGCGTGAGGGATCACTGTCGGCCCATGCCTCCCCGGATAGCCACTCACACCAAGTCCCTGGGCCCCATTCTATGCATTCATTCATTCCTTCTCGCCAAAACATTTGGTAGGGTTTATAAAATAAAGGCTTTACGTTGCAATCATTTACTCTTGAATGACTCTATATACATATAATAAATTTTGGCCGAAATCTTTACACTTTAGAAGTATATAGGGTCATTTCGCTAAATAGTAGAGAAACCCACCTGTATACCTCTTACCGAACAATACCAAGAAGAAAAGGAGACTCGAGAGTGTCCTATGAACCTGACAAGTCTCCGCCCTGGAGAAACTGTATCAAAAACAATATAGCGTGCTTGTGAGACTCAAGACACCAAATGAACCATATAAGACGCACGACATGCAATGAACATGATATGAGATGCATGAGAAGTAAAATGACGTTGGGAAGTCATGAAATCAAGCAATTCTCCTAATATGTTCAAGTACGTTCAACATATGAAGGTTCCATATTCATTCGTTCTATAATTTTCATGAATCAATTCAACTCGAGCCATACATTCCATGTAATAATCCCAAACACATACCATGCTAAGCTTAATTTGGGAATTAGATAAAACAAAGTCATCCAAGTTATTTACATAAATATGAGCATGAAATGATATCAATTGATTTCCATAATTTTACATAGGGTAACAATTTATGATATATTATTATAAAATAAATATAAATTAAAAAAATAACATTTAAGACTTAACACCTACGCACACTACATGCATGCATTACAATTACACAACATTCATATAATTCATGCATGCATTGCAGAATATATATATATGTATATATATATATATATATACGTACACAAGCTACATGTATATTCTATATGTATAATATATGTAACGCCCCGATTTTTCATTTGTACAAATATGCCGTGTGTGTTTATAAATTGCGCAATTAAATTATTTAAGGTGATTAATTATTTATGGGTGTTTTAAATATTAAATTTTAATATAAATGGATATTATTTTTAATTTATTTCATTTTATTTTAATTCGTTATTTTAGTATTTTAAATTGTTAATCAATTGTTTAATGTTAACCAAATATATCTTTAACCATAATAATTAATTTTAAAATTTCCGTTGACTTTGAGTTTAATTTAAAATATAGAATTTAAATTTGTTTATTTAATTTGTAATGTTATGAAATTGTTACGTTTGCGCATGAGTGTTTTAATCGTGCGTCGTTCTTATATGATTTGATGTCGAAAATTCGTGAAAATTTAGTATATCGTAGATTCATGTGTTATGAATACGTCTATATGCTCGTTTTATGTTTTCGGTCTCGTTTGATGTGGTAACGAATTTATTTTGAATTGTGGAACCAAATCGGGGGCTAACGGGCTATTAGCGCACCCTTGGTTCCGTATGTGGTATCTTGAGCTCGGGAACTCGGATTCGAGTTCCGTCAACTTCGTTGAACTCGTATCGAAGATTCGGGTTTAATGAACTCAGCCTCATATTTTTCCAAAATCATTTGAACCTCCGAAATTCAACCGGAAAACAAAACGGCCGCGAAACTGCCACATTTTACCATTTTTAATCATAACTCTCACCATACTTAACCAAATTAACCATGGTTTAACTTTTTGGAAAGCTAACTTAACCCTCTATCAGCCTCTACTCTCTCCAAACCGAACCAACCCTCACACAAGGAGAAAAACTCAGCCAAATCCTCTGTTTTCCAGTACATTCCCGTCACCTTGAACCCTAGTGAGATCTTGATCTCCAGTCTCCATTTTCTTCCATCATCTTCAAGGGGTAAGCTTGTATTTGATATTTACAGGATTAATTGGTCATTGGTATCCAAGAAATTCAGTATTTGATCCATTTTTGATTGAGTTTTTGATCCTTGAAGTGAATAGTTAGGTTTTGCTCCATATTTGAATTCCATGACTTCTTTTGGTGTTTTGCCTGAAATGGTGCTATACTCTTGCTCTCTTATACCCAATTTATTGCTATTTAGACCTGTTTTGGATGGTAGTTGTGATATGGGTGAGATACCATTATTATTCTTGAGGATTTGAAGGAGTTATGCATGAGTTTAGTACTCTTTTTCCGTCCCTTCAGCTGTTGTTCGTTTTCAGCCTTAAATATTGGAGTATATGGCTTGATTTGTTGTTGAGTTTGTTGACATTGTTGCCTGCAACATGCTGCTGTTGTTCTTACTTTTTTAAACAGGGGATAAACTTCGGTTTTCAGCTGCTGCGTGACTGGAGTGAATCTCCTCGGGCGGGGAGATTTACATGGAAGAAGTACCCGGTCGGGTACTTTGCCTTGAAGGCTACTGGAACGTTTTGCATGTTGCCCGACCGGGGAAAATTGCAAAGAGAATCTCCCCTGGCGGGGAGATGGCTGCTGCACTCTTTTAATTTATTTGCTCTCAATTTGTGTTTTATGCATGACTTTTACATGAGCTTTGCATGGGATTTTGTTGTTTCATGCTATGTAATATGTGCTATGCAATATGTGAATATATATATATATATATATATATATATATATATATATATATATAGTATAGTATGGTATGCAGGTGTGGGTATTTATGTACGTTATATTACGTACATAAATACCCACACCTGCATACCATACTATACTATATATATATAACGTACATAAATACCCACACCTGCATACCATACTATACTATATATATATATATATATATATAATATACATAGTGCATGTGTGTATGTAAGAGTGCATGAATAACATATGATGTATATATATATATTGATTGATGAATGGTGAACGTGAGTGTGTGTTTGCCTATTGGAAATTTAATGTCTAGTTATTTAATATGTGGAATCCTAATATTAATTTGAAATGAACTTATGAAACTAAAGTGGTATGATATATATATTGAATTAATATGAAATTCTTAGATTAAATTGTTATGAAATGTGAATTTGTGAACTTGAATGAATGAATGAACGAATGGCTTGGTTTTATGCCTTAAATGTCTTTGTTTTGTTTAATTTTATAATTAAAAGTTGATATATTTGAGTTTTAATTGTTATATAAAATTCATGACTTGAATTGCTATGAATTATGAAACGTTTCAATATGAAACTTTCGTGTATGGAACATGTTGAATGAAATACTTGGTAGTTTGAATTCTTAACATGATTTATGCCTCGTATGCATCTCATATCATGTGCATAACATGCCGTGCGTCGTATATGGTTCATATAGAGTCTTGAGTCTCACGTATACATTATGTTGTCTTTGTACAGTCTTCTCCAGGGCGGAGATGCCGGGTTCATAGGACACCTCAAGTCTTTCTTTCTTCTGGTACTGTCGGTAAGTGTAACAGGTGGGTTTCTCTTCTATTAGCTATGATGACCCCGATATATCCTTATGTGAAGTTTTAAGCCAAAATATTATATATATGTATATATATCGAGTCTTTTCAAAAGAGTCTATGATTTTCAACGTAAAGCCCTTTTTCCTTTCATGAATCCCTTACCAAATGTTTTGGCGAGATCAGTGAACACATTGTTTATGGGGCCCGGGACTATGTGTACGTGGCTATCCGGGGAAGCTCGGGCTGACAGTGATCCCCGTGCACTAGTCCCAACAAATATTAACGGTGATACAGGCCCTCGCTAGGAGATTAGCGAGGAATGGGAGCTGAGTGCCTTTGGGGAACTCATGAACCCCCTTTGGTCAATGATTGAGGGGGCTGGGTCTTGCTAACCCGTCCACCACCCGGAGGAAGAAGGTTGGAACTTGTTTTATGATTTGATTATGAATGATATGATTGAATGTATGCTAATGAACGAATGCATGAACGAATGAATGAATGTGTTATGATCACTAATGGCTGATCACGAGGAGAAGGTTGGAGAATTCGTCCTCTCGCCGGGCTCATGTAATGACCACATGATTGAATGAATAAACGAAATTGATGGTTGTAATCCCGAGTGTTGTTTTACTTTGTTTTCACCAACTTGGGAAATATTTAAACAAACCTCACACGGGATTATAGCTTGCATGTGGGCGTGTTTAAATTCGGCAATACTATTTATGTTATGCCCTGTTTTATACCCACCGGTCTCCTATAGACTGAACCCAGATTGTTTTCCGTTTCTTGCAGGTTTGGAGTGCTAGGCGGGAAGTCGTGTCTGTCAAGTCTTTTGAATAAGTTGAGTCATGTCACGTGCATCTTGTAAACTTGAACAATTTTGAGCTTTGTACGATTATGATTATGTTATGATATTGATTCGGGACAGGCTTCTAGGGACAGATTGAACCCGTGACTATGATTATGATTTATGTTGAATTTTCGGGATTAGGAATTTAGGCTAGTTGAACTCGTCCTGTCTTACTTGTATTCGTGATTAATTACATATTTTGCTTCCGCACGTTTGTTAACTCTTGTATCACTTATTTGGTTTTGAAGTTTTAGTTCCCGCCTGATGGTTGTTGAATCCACCAATTAAATCCTTTACTTACCGCACAAAATATAAAATTGTAACATAGCAGCAAAGGGTCGAACCCACAGGACTAGATAGACTTATATTCAATGTATCTAAGAGAATATTCAAAAGAGACTTAGAGGGGTGTGTGTGTTTATGTAATTAAAACAAACTATTTTAAGTCACAAAATCAAATTTCTTCAATTAACTAATACTGAAATTAAAGAGAGTTGTGAAGGTTGATTATGAAAGAAATATCTTAGCCAAGTTGTTACTTCATTCCATGCCCATATCTAATCCTCGATGCAAAAATCAAGTCTAATCAAATGGTAGATTAACTTACAATAGACAAGAAGCTTGTCCATATCATCCTTTCTTATTTTTAACTTAATCAAGAGAAGCTCATCAATTAAATTCTTACCACATAGCAGTCCCGCGAACAAGTATCTAGGATTTAACTATATGATAGCATTGAGCACCAAAATGACATTAATCATGATCCAAAATCTCAAGAAGCTTGGACTTATGAAATCATATTATGCATGGCTCACCATTTTATTGAGTAAACATGGTAGTAAACTCTCAATGATGTGTGGTTCTTGTACACCTTTACAAGACTATTACGTATCAGGTATCAGTATAACCTCATCAAGTTGTTATGTAGGCATCGATTGATCAGAAAGATGATTTGAAAACAACTCATATAAATACGTTCAAAGCTTGCATAAATACCATAGATTAAATTCGTATTCATTCACTTAGATCTCATAAATATTGGCAAGGAACAAAGATACAACCTAACTAAGACAATTATGTTTACCCACGGATCATCATATGCAAGATAAACAGTAAATATTCTGAACTTAAAACAATTCAAAATAAAATACCAAACTTAAATGCTTCAAACATAAAAATTGAAAATGATCACAGTTTTGAGGAAGAAATCCCCTGCTGTTCTCTGCTGCTAGCTGCTGCTATTTTCTATTTTCTGAATTGTCTAAAAGTCTGTCCCCTTTTTCCCCTTAACTAGCTTATATAATACCCTTAAATCTAGAAATGATAATGATCAAGGGAGATAAAATGACTTTTACAAATCCCAATAAGCATGATTAGGATTCTTGAAACTTCAAAAACGCAGGATCAACTCTTGCATGTAAGCCATGTTAGCAAGCTGTTGCATGTGTGCCACCTGTCCTAACAAGAGGAATCAGCCGTACTTGTTGACCTTGGTCTGCTCTGCGTACATTAGCCTTAGGGATGATCATGCATTGGGGTCATGGCTCAGGTATTTTCAACACTTAGCGTCTTTTCCTTCATGATTCTGCCAAATCCCTCATTTATCAACATGTTTCTGCAAAAGCCAAATAAAAGCAAATTAAGTAGAAATCTAATTCAATTCAGGGGAAAAAGAAAGAGATTTTCATGTAATTTATGCATACTATCAAATCCCCCCATACTTAGACTTTTGCTTGTCCCTAAGCAACAACTTCCAATCCTAACAAACTGCAAGATGATTCCCATCAAACCACCTCAGCCCCATAGTTTCTTAATGAGAAAATGTGAACACTAAAATGAGTTTGATAACAAGTCTCCACAGTCTATCAAAATGGAAAAGAACAAATTGTAAGTTTTTAACTTGCTAGAGAATGTTGAGGAATTTAGAATTCATTTAATCATGCACATTTACCAAATAGTAATCACAACATATGATCAAAGGGTGGCTATTCTGGACTGTCTAAATTCCAACAAAACAAAGGATAAAGTGAGGGTTCCAACATAACACTTATACCAAAATTCAAAACGTTGTCTATTTCGGGTGTCATAATACCGCTTTGGTAATGTATGACTATCCCTAGACTGCATAAAAATGCATCACTCATAGTCACCCATTTTTCAGTTTATGATTTGTATTTAGCCTTAGGTAACCAGCGGAGTAAAACGAGCGAACTGCATCAAGCAAATGGCTGAAACAGCCTTATTGAGAGACAAATGGCTATAAAAGCCTTGTTCAGAAGCTAATGGCTTTACAGCCTTATTCATAACATAATCCCTCAATCAACATTATCATTAACATTCAGCATCAATAACATTCCTTTAGACAGTCCAAAAATGACACACTTTTTCACACATGAAGGTCCAATTTAAGCATGCAATTTAAATTTTACCCATTAATCCAAATTCAAAAACATTCTCTATCAGAGCCAAAGAACTTATAAATTTGATCAATTCCAAGAATCAGACATGGAAATTCATGCTATTTCAACCTATTCTTCATGTTCAAAAGCTCTCAAACCAAAACATGTTGCACATGAGGTTATCAGGTTCACAGTTTCTCACAGCAGAAACACTGGCTAACAAATAGCCACAAAAATCAGTCAAAATTCTCAAAGGAACCAACCTAAAAAGGCTACAAGCCTGTCATCAACTATCAATAGCCAACAAAAATAATTAAAGCAACAGTCATTAAAAGTAACAGACAGATCTAAATTTTTTTTTTTAACCACAACCACCTACTCCCCACCCCCATACTTATTTCACATTGTCCTCAATGTTGATAAACAGAATTGAAACAGGAGGGCTTCCCTGAATGCCGTTTAGTGAGTGCTAATTTTGAGGCCTTTCTTGATGGCCTCAATGTCAGTTTCTACTCCTGCTATGTGGGTTGCTATGATGTCCATTGAATTCTCCATGGCTGGGAGCTTTTCTACTGATTTTTCATATTTTTCCATTTTAGCTAGGACTGTTGTGAGGAGAGCTTCAATTCTGTTCAACTGTGCAGTGTTAGAAGTGCTGGTGGTGGCCTCAGATTGGGCATCTTCACTCCTTCTTTTTGTAACAGGGATTGTACCTGCACCAGGAAAACACAATAGTCCATCTTTTCTTTGGAGTATTCTCATGTTAAGCAGCACATGTTCATCTAATGGAGAAACTTCAGAATGTAGAGTAAGATCATGATCATTCAAGTCAAGAAGTTGTTCATGCACAACAATATGAGTAATTAGGTGCCCTAATTTAAGTGGCCTATTCCATTTGATGCAGTCATTAATGTGCACAGCAGCCCAAAAACCTATATTTACTTTCCAATTATTCCACATAGCCCACAAAAAGTATAGTTCAGATTTAGTTATAGTACTTGAACCTTTAGTTCTTTGGGAGAAAAACATTGACAGCAATCTATGAGCATAAACTACAGCAGGATCATTTAAGTAAATGCTCTTAGCATCATCAAACTTATCATATTTGCCATCAGTTAACTGCTTAAAGGCTTCATCAGGATCAAATTCTTGGGGAAAATCCCCTAGGCACACTACATCAGCTTCCCCTCTAATAGGAAAGTAATCAAATTGCAGAACTTCACAGAATTGGTTAATTGAATAATTAATTCTTTTGCCTAGCAGTCTAAACGTGATAAGACCATCTTCATCCCAATTACAGGCTTGCTTTTTCAGGAATTTAAAAGCTGAATAAAATTCCATTGTGAGTTCATAATAGATATCTGTGTCTATTTCCATAAACTCTTTCCATCCTATGTTATTAAGCAAGGTATATACAGGTTCAATCAATTCAAAATTTTCAAGAGTAGGCACATCAATTTTCTTAGCAATAGCAATAGAAAGTTCTTTAACTTGATTGTACCTCGTTTTTTCTGTTTTGGCAGTGAATTTGAGTTGTCCTCCAAGATTTTGAAATCTTGCGGGGGCAGGGGTCTTAGATTTTGATACTCTGCTTCTTTTGTGCTTCTTGGGGAGATGTGTTTTCTCTGTAGGCTGCGTAGGCACTTCCATCTGCTCCTCTTCAACATGCTCTTCCTCTTCTATCTGTTCTTCATCTTCTGGTGCATCCGCTTCGTGCATTTCCTCTTCATTTTCTGGAGTATCATCAGTCTCCCGTTCTACCACTGCATGAGCATTTGTATCTTTTTCTTTATCATTAATTCCCTCCTCTGCAGTCTTGTGTCCCTCTTCAGCCTCCTCATCGACTTTTTCTTGGATTTTCTCTTGTTCTTCTTCCTCTTGTAATTCTTCTTCCATTGGTTCATCAATTTGCATAAGAGTTTCTGCTGCCCTCAACTCTTGAGAGTTAGTTGGAGAGGGTTTCTTTTTCTTCTCAGTTTTCTCTCCCTTTTTGGATTTCTTTTTCGCACTCTTCTTCTTTGATTTCTGTTGTGATTTTTCAGACTCTTGAGGATTAGAGGGCTCTGCTCCATTTTCTTCATCTCTCAGTTGAAGTTTCCTTTTTCTTGGCTCATAAGATTGTCTGATTTGCTTCAAAATTGAACCCAAAGTAGGGTCTGTAGCTTGTCGGCGCTCTTCCACAATGATTACAGGGGGTTCAGGAGGACTTATGGTGGTAGGGTTTGTTTCTTCTTGAGGAATTGAGGTTTCCGGCGCAGTTTCAGGGGGTGGTGATGGCGTATTGATTGGTGGCGCCACCTCCTCTGCATGAACGGGTTCTGCTGGTTTAGGGGTAATTTTCAGAACCTGCCTCTTCTGTGTGACCTTTCTTTTATACGGTTTAGGTGGCAGAAGGGGTTTCTCTCAGACCTTGTCTTCATATTCCGGTGAGGGTTGTAGTGGTTGAAGATGGTGGAAGGATGAGACGGTTGGGTTCTCTTGGCAGGAGGAAGAAGGAGAGGTTTTTGGTTTGAAATTTCTGAGGGTTTGAAGATGAAACGTTTCCTTAAAAGTGTGTTCTATCTTTAAGAAACGCTTTTCCAATTAATAAGACTTTTAAGGAATAAAGCGTATAACACTTTTTTTCCTCCTTCTAGCGCCAAAGGAAAAAACTTATGGGATGAGTTTAAGGGATGATCATGAGTAAAGATTCATATACCTGACTGTGCTTGTTTGTTACTACCTGAAATAAAGAAATGGTTCCTTATCAAAAATCACAGTTATAAATTGGAATGTCAAAATAGATTAGTCTAAAATTAATGGGTTGCCTCCCATCAAGCACCCTTGTTTAATGTCCTAGGCTAGACAATCACTCTGTTATTATGAAGATAAGGGAATGGGGTTGTCCAAAGGGACTTCCTCCACGGTATGATCTTTGAATCCTTCATAAAGCAGTTTTAAGCGATGGCCATTGACCTTGAATGCTTTTCCTGTCTCTACACTCTTAATTGATACTGCACTATGAGGGAAAACATCAGTAACAACAAATGACCCTATCCATCTTGATCTCAATTTTCTAAGAAAAAGTTTCAATCGAGAATGAAATAATAACATTTTATGTCCAATTTGAAATATTTTTCTGGAAATCGTTTTATCATGAAAATTCTTAGTCCTTTCTTTATATAATCTAGCGCTTTCATATACCTCATTCCTTAGTTCTTCTAGTTCTTGCAGTTGCAACTTCCTGTGAGCTCCAGCCTTATCTAACTTCATGTTACACTGTCTTATTGCCCACAAGGCTTTATGTTCTATTTCCACAGGTAAATGACAAGCTTTTCCAAACACTAACCTGTATGGAGACATGCCAATGGGTGTTTTATAGGCTGTTCTATAAGCCCATAATGCATCATCAAGCCTTAAACTCCAATCCTTTCTATTAGGATTTACTGTTTTCTCCAGAATACTTTTTACTTCACGGTTTGAAACTTCAGCTTGTCCGCTAGTTTGTGGGTGATATGCTGTTGATGTACGGTGTGTAACATTGTATTTCTTCAACAGAGCTGCTACAATTTTATTGCAGAAATGGGTTCCTCTATCACTGATAATAGCTCTTGGTGTCCCAAATCTGTTAAGAATATTTGATTTCATAAAACCTACAACAGTTTTAGCATCATTAGTACGTGTTGCTTTGGCTTCAATCCATTTAGAAACATAATCAACTGCAAGTAGGATGTAAAAATTGCCAAAAGAATTAGGAAATGGCCCCATAAAATCTATGCCCCATATATCAAATATTTCACAAATTAAAATAGGGGACATTGGCATTTGATTTCTTGAGCTCAAATTTCCTGTTCTTTGACAGTTTTCACATGCTTTGCAAAATGCAAAAGCATCTCGAAACAATGTTAGCCAATAAAGACCACATTCTAACACTTTTGTAGCAGTTCTTTTTGGTCCAAAGTGACCTCCACAGGCATGTGAATGACAAAATTGTAAAACTGAATTGATTTCTTCATCATTCACACATCTTCTAATCACTTGATCTACACAATATTTCCACAAATAAGGTTCATCCCATGCATAATATTTAGCATCACTTTTGATTTTATCCTTCTCTGTTCTGGATAATTTTTTCGGAAAGACATTAGATGCCAAATAATTCACTATATCTGCATACCATGGGTTAGGTGTTAGGGATGACCTTGTCTTACCTTCAGTGATCAGGAACAATTGCTCATCTGGAAATTCTTCTTTAATTGGGTGTGAGCTTTTACTTACCAAAAGTCTACTTAGATGATCAGCTACAAAATTCTCTGATCCTCTTTTGTCCCTGATCTCAATATCAAACTCTTGCATCAGTAGTATCCAGCGTGTCAGTCTTGGTTTCGCTTCATTTTTCTTCAATAGGTACTTCAAGGCTGTGTGATCAGAATAAATAATCACTTTAGTACCTAGAAGATATGCACGAAATTTATCTAAAGCAAATACAATGGCTAAAAGTTCTTTCTCAGTTGTGGTATAATTGATTTGAGCTGCATCCAACATTCTTGATGCATAATAAATCACATATGGTGATTTATTTATCTTCTGCCCCAAAACAACTCCTACTGCATAATCATTGGCATCACACATTAATTCAAAGGGATGATTCCAGTTAGGTGCTTGAATTATGGGTGCTGGTGTCAGTTTCACCTTTAGCAAATCAAATGCCTCCTTGCAGGCTTGGTCAAACTGAAACTCTACCTCTTTTTGCAATAATTTACACAAGGGTTGAGTTATTTTTGAGAAATCTTTTATAAACCTTCTGTAAAAGCCTGCATGTCCACGAAAAGAACGAATCTCCCTCACAGTCGAGGGGTAAGGTAGAGATTCAATAACATCTATTTTTGATTTATCGACTTCAATGCCTCTGACTGACACTATATGGCCTAAAATTAAACCTTGATCAACCACAAAATGGCATTTTTCATAATTTAAAACAAGGTTATTTTCCAAACACTTCTCTAAAACTTTTGCCAAATTATTCAGGCATTCATCAAAGAAATTACCATATACAATGAAATCATCCATGAAAACCTCTATTATATCTTCAACATATTCAGAGAAGATGCTTACCATACATCTTTGAAAAGTGGCTGGTACATTGCACCGTCCAAAAGACATACGTCTGAATGCAAACGTTCCAAAAGGACATGTGAATGTGGTCTTCTCTTGATCTTCTGACGCCACTGGAATTTGATAAAATCCAGAATATCCATCAAGACAACAGTAGTGTGTTTTTCCTGCAAGTCTTTCCAACATTTGATCAATAAATGGCAAGGGAAAATGATCCTTTTTGGTGGCTGAATTAAATTTTCTATAATCCATGCACACACGCCAACCATTTTGCACTCTAGTTGGGACCAATTCACCTGTTACATTTTCAATTACTGTTATACCAGTCTTTTTAGGAACTACCTGCACTGGACTTACCCACACACTGTCTGAAATAGGATAGATTACACCAGCATCTAAGAGCTTCAAGACTTATTTCTTTACCACTTCCATCATTGGGGGATTCAGTCTTCTTTGGGCTTGTCTGACTGGTTTGCAATCCTCTTCTAGAATTATTTTATGCATGCAAGTTGATGGACTCAAACCTTTTATATCTGCAATTGTCCATCCCAAAGCAGTCTTGAATTCTCTCAAAACTCTTATCAGTTTGTCCTCTTCTAGTTCAGATAACTTGTTAGAGATGATCACTGGTAAGGTTTCACCACTACCCAAATATGCATACTTCAGATGCGATGGCAAAGGTTTGAGTTCTAATTTTGGAGCCTGCACAACGGAAGGGAGTGTTTTAGTATAAGAAGCAGTTAATTGATTACAAATGATGTTTAATTTAGCAGATTCCAGAGATTCCAGTGCATAAACAACCTCACTAATATCTTCTTTCACTTCGTATTTAGCCTCTAATTCTTTCAGTTGATTAATATAAATGCTATCTTCTAAGGCCAAATAAAGTTCATAATAAAAATCTAACTTTGCAGTAGCTTGTACAAAATTATCAATGATATCTATAGAAGAAACATTTAAAATATTTTCAGATGGAAATTTCATGGCTTCATAAACATTGAATTTAATCAGGTCTCCATCAAATTCCAGTGTTAACGTCCCATTATAGACATCAATCTTTGCTTTTGCTGTGCTAAAAAATGGTCTTCCAAGCAGTAAATCTAAAGATTTGGATATCTTATCATCCTCCATGTTGACCACAAAGAAATCTGTAGGAAATACTAAATTATTAATTTGCACAAGTACATCTTCCAGCACACCTTCAAGATGTACTATTGATCTGTCAGCTAACTGTATAATAATTCCAGTTCCTTTTAAAGGACCTATATTCAATGAAGAATAGACTGATAAAGGCATAACATTTATTGATGCACCAAGATCACACATAGCATGATTTATGCCTAAGTTTCCTATTCTACATGGAATAGCAAACATACCTTGGTCCTTGCATTTAGGTGGGAGTTTCCTCTGAAGTACAGCTGATACATTTTCACCCATGCTAATTTTCTCATTTCCTAGCAGTTTCTTTTTATTTGTACAAAGATCTTTAAGAAATTTAGCATACCTTGGTATTTGCTTTATGGCATCAAGGAGGGGAATATTCAACTCAACCTTTCTAAATGTGTCCATAATTTCTTTTTCTTCCTTGGCCTTCTTTACTGATGTCAACCTTTGAGGAAATGGTGGTGGGATCACCATAGGTTCAGGCAGTGCAGTAGGTTCTGCTTCTCGTTCTGTCTCTAAGCCATGATCATGGCTTACGCCCTTGCCTACTGAATCTGTATCAATATCCAAATCTGCTCTGTTTTGCTCTGTTTCTTCATTACTTTGTCCTGTTTTTTGCTTTCTTTCAGGCAATTCAAGCTCCTTTCCACTCCTCAAGGTAATAGCGCTAGCATTTTGCCTTGGATCAATCATTTGAGATGGCAATTTTCCTTTGTTTTCAAGCTTGCTGACTGAAGTTGCTAGCTGTCCCAGTTGGTTTTCTAAATTTTGAATAGTGGACTGGAACTGCTGCATATTTGCTCTTGTTTCTTGCTGAAATTGTTGATTGTTAGTCATAAAAGCTTTAAACATATCTTCTAAAGAAGTACCTGAATTAGAGCTTGAAGGTTGTTGAAAATTTGGTTGTTGTGGCTGAAAATTCTGATGTGGCTGGAAGTTTTGAGGTGGTCTTTATATGGGTGGCCTTGGCTGAAAATTTTGTTGTCCTTGAAACAATTGAGGCCTTGGTGCATAGCTGAAATTAGGATGATCCTTCCATCCCGGATTATATGTATTTGAATACGGATCATACTTTCTTTGTTGAAAGCCTCCTCCTATTGCACTCACATTTTCAGTTCCATCTACTTGGAGTGTTGGGCATAAATCTGTATGATGATCTGGGCTGTTACATATTCCACAAACCAAAGATGGTGTCGAGTTTGCCACAACTAAATTCTGCACCAAAGTTGTTAGTTAATTTAATTGACTTTCAATTAAAGCAGAGTTTACCTCATTTACTTTCCTTGGGACATTTTGATGATTTCCAAACTGCTGAGAATTAGCAGCCATGGTTGAAATTAATTGCCTGACCTCATTAGGTGTTTTATTGACAATTGCACCACCACTTGCTGCATCCATCATCCTCCTCTCCATTGGAATTAATCCTTCATAAAAATACTGGATCAAGGCTTGTTCTGTATGTCCATGCTGTGGACACCTAGCCAACAATTTCTTAAATCTTTCCTAATAATCATGGAGAGTTTCAGACTCCTTTTGCTTCACAGAAACTATTTCTCTCCTAGTTGATACAACTCTGGACGTTGGAAAGAATTTCTCCAGGAAGGCTGAGGCTATGGCTGTCCACGTTGTAATTGATCCTGGTGGTAAATAATACAACCACTCTTTTGCACCATCAGTTAGAGAGAACGGAAATGCTCTCAGTTTGATCTGCTCTTCTGTAACTCCATTGGGCCTCATGCTAGAACAAACCACATGAAATTCCTTAAGATGTTGATTTGGATCTTAATTTTCTTTGCCTCTGAAAGTAGGAAGTAAATGGATTAAACCAGACTTTAACTCAAAATCAGTATTTAAAGTAGGCAAAGTTATGCATAATGGCTCCGGGGCTACAGGCGGTGCAGCTAGTTGTCTAAGTGTCTGATCTTGCGCAGCCATGCTTAAAGGATGACCACCGCTTGTGCTTCCTTTGTCAGTAACAGTAAATAATCTAACCACACAGGGGAAAGAATCTGTTTCCAGAAAATCACTGCTTTCTGTCTGCAACCTCCTCAATATTTTTTCCTTCCTGATCTGTCTTAATGTCCTCTCAATCTCTGGGTCATATGGGATCAGTTTCTTCGAACGTTCTGACCTAGTCATATAAAGAATACAAAACAGTTTAGTCTAGTCCCTGGCAACGGCGCCAAAATTTGATGGTTGTCAAATCCACTAATTAAATCCTTTACTTACCGCACAAAATATAAAATTGTAACATAGCAGTAAAGGGTCGAACCCACAGGACTAGATAGACTTATATTCAATGTATCCAAGAGAATATTCAAAAGAGACTTAGAGGGGGGGGGGGGTGTTTATGTAATTCAAACAAACTATTTTAAGTCACAAAATCAAATTTCTTCAATTAACTAATACTGAAATTAAAGAGAGTTGTGAAGGTTGATTATGAAAGAAATATCTTAGCTAAGTTGTTACTTCATTCCATGCCCATATCTAATCCTCGATGCAAAAGTCAAGTCTAATCAAATGGTAGATTAACTTACAAGAGACAAGAAGCTTGTCCATATCATCCTTTCTTATTTTTAACTTAATCAAGAGAAGCTCATCAATTAAATTCTTACCACATAGCAGTCCCGCGAACAAGTATCTAGGATTTAACTATATGATAGCATTGAGCACCAAAAGGACATTAATCATGATCCAAAATCTCCAGAAGCTTGGACTTATGAAATCATGTTACGCATGCCTCACCATTTTATTGAGTAAACATGGTAGTAAACTCTCAATGATGTGTGGTTCTTGTACACCTTTACAAGACTATTACGTATCAGGTATCAGTATAACCTCATCAAGTTGTTATCTAGGCATCGATTGATCAGAAAGATGATTTGAAAACAACTCATATAAATACGTTCAAAGCATGCATAAATACCATAGATTAAATTCGTATTCATTCACTTAGATCTCATAAATATTGGCAAGGAACAAAGATACAACCTAACTAAGACAATTATGTTTAGCCACGGATCATCATGCAAGATAAACAGTAAATATTCTGAACTTAAAACAATTCAAAATAAAATACCAAACTTAAATGCTTCAAACTTATAAACTGAAAATGATCACAGTTTTGAGGAAGAAATCCCCTGCTGTTCTCTGCTGCTAGCTGCTGCTATTTTCTATTTTCTGAATTGTCTAAAAGTCTGTCCCCTTTTTCCCCTTAACTAGCTTATATAATACCCTTAAATCTAGAAATGATAATGATCAAGGGAGACAAATGACTTTTACAAATCCCAATAAGCATGATTAGGATTCTTGAAACTTCAAAAACGCAGGATCAACTCTTGCATGTAAGCCATGTTAGCAAGCTGTTGCATGTGTGCCACCTGCCCAACAAGAGGAATCAGTCGTACTTGTTGACCGTGGTCTGCTATGCGTACATTAGCCTTAGGGATGATCATACATTGGGGTCATGGCTCAGGCATTTTCAACACTTAGCATCTTTTCCTTCATGATTCTGCCAAATCCCTCATTTATCAACATGTTTTTGCAAAAGCCAAATAAAAGCAAATTAAGTAGAAATCTAATTCAATTCAGGGGAAAAAGAAAGAGCTTTTCATGTAATTTATGCATACTATCACCGCCTAGCCTAGTGACTGAGTGGTCTCCCGTTCGCTATGATTCGGATCCGGGTGCGGACTTTCCATTTCGTAACCAGGTTTGGGTCATAGTGCGGGGGATGTGGTGCCTTTCGTTTGGGGCGCTACAATATATATTCATTATAGTATATATTCATTACATTCAAAAAACTGCTTAATATACACACACACACATATATATATATATACATATATATATATATATATAATATACCACAACTTAAGGCAATATAATAAACATATGAGCAAGGTTACACGATTCAAACAAAAAGGAAGCAAAATACGTAGCAACAGATAGCAAGGTACAAAACTGTTCAAAAACAAGGTTGCAGCTGCGACCAAAATAAGTACAAAAGGGGTCTCGGCCGCTACTTCTCTCTCTAGCAGCAACATAGACGGTAACAAGTCGAAACTGGGGCAATTTAGTGTCGCGGGCGCAACCCAAAACGGCCTTCCCGTGGTCGCACCCGCTCGTATATTGTAGTCGTGTAGCAGGGCTTCCAGCCCTTGTTTTCCTCCATAGCAGGAAGCAGCAGTAGAGGCACAAAACAAGGCAACAAAGCCAGCAATTAAGGCAACAAAAGGATGTAAAAAGAGCAGCCAACTCACCCTAAAACCCCACACACACACACACTACAACAAGGAAGGAAATTTATCACGTATTTCCCCAAAATTCATAGCAGCCACGGAGGATCAAGGAGCAGCGATTACACACGAATTCCAATCTTAGAAAAGAAATAATTAAGCTACCTAGATCAAGTATATATGTAACACCCCAAACGGAGGATACCACATCCCCCGCACTGAGACCCAGACCCGGTCATGAAATGGAAGTCCATGCTCGAATCCGAATTAGAGCGAACGGGATACAAACACACACTCTATGCTAGGCGGATCTAACTCGACAGACTCAAAGTTCGGAAGCACTTCAAACATTCAAAACAAGATAGCGGAAGCATTTAAATCAACATTCAAAACAAGTGACGGGTTCAACTAGCATAGATACCTAGTCCCGAATATCATATCAACATAACGTAATAATCATCAAGTGCCACATAGGGCCGAATACGAATGCCACATAGGGCTACAGAAAGGTAAAGTATAATCTCAAGTCTACAAGTCATGACATAAGTAAAGTGTACGAAAGACAAATGCAACTAGAAATGCTAGACCGACTAAGTGCAACTCAAAGGACTCACTCCCGCCTAGCAAACGCCAACAGACCTGCAACTAAAAGTTAAATGAGGGGTCAGTCAACTTGACCTAGTGAGGGGGCTAATGCACACCCACAATATATATATAGAGCACAACACATATCAGAAGGGTGGACTCATGAACCGGAGATAGGTGTTGCATACCAAAGACATTTCCAAAGTACCCCAAAATATAGATATGTAAGTTTTTAGAAAACATTTCAGAAACTCTATTTCGATTCATGATTCCCAGACAGAACAGATCACATGCTCGGCGAGTACGAGCTTCCAACTTTTACTCCTCAAAACATATCAAAATATAGAATACAAAATCAAATCCAACCGTCACACCAATGAGGGAAGAGATGTACCGTCCCCGAACCATCCAGAACAGACAAACCCTCAAGGGGTAGCAAACCCACAAGAGTCCTCCCGGGCCTTAGCCGAAGGCTCAAGATACCACACCTTTCCTACAGCACGGATCGCGTGAAGATATCTCAAATGGAGACTATGCACAGGCCGAGCCCTGACGGCCCTATACCGTCCCAGGGATTCCTTACCCATAGCTCCTCGGATCCACACACAGAACAGAACAGAACAGATACCATATATCATCGCTAACTCACTACAGAACAGATCATAACATAACTTAACTTTTCAAAACAGCTTAAATATGCTGTTATATCTAATTTTCCAAAACAGAGTTGATTCACAAGGTCATAAACATATCATATCCAACACATATGTATTTATAATAGGCTATACTCGCATGCAAGGGTAGTAATCAGCATATAAAGGCCATAGGTCGCATAGCTATACAAAATCCTAAACCTCACCTCGTGATAGTAGAGTCTGAGAGTGTGAAGGGCCAAACACTCTAAACCTCGGGCTCACCGGCACCACCAAACTCTGTGACAAGACATACAGAAGCCCAACTTAGACTCTACATGAACCAAGTAAGACGCACGGTGTACAAAGTATGAATGACATGCGAAATGGAATGATGTTTGTCAAATTGGTCACAAGGGATAATTCAAATATTCAAGTAAATCATGCAAGTAAGGAAGTATAAAGGTTCAGATATTGCATTCCAAGTCATATCGGAGCACACAAGTGAAGTAGCAACTCAAAGGAATCAAATACGCACGAAAAAGCAAGTAAAAGGGGTCACAGACGCATGAGAACGGCCATTCCCATGCACAACATAGCATGGGAACGGCCATTCCCATGCACAACATAGCATGGGAACGGTCCTTCCCACGCCAAGGCCAAGCGAGACTGGGAACGGCCGTTCCTAGTCCAAGCACACATGGGAACGGTCGTTCCCATGTTCGGCCGCCAAAACCAAACCCTAGTCTGGAAGGGTCGTTCAGGGCTTAAAGCACAAACGGGAACGGCCGTTTCGGCCATGGATCTGGAGCAGAAACTTGACAGTTTCGGGAAGAAGAAGGGGAACACCAAAAATCATCAATCCAACACAAAATCCACCGTAAAATATCATGAAATTCAGGTATAACATCATATAAATCATGCTTAGCATCAAAACATCAATTAATTTAAGTTTAGGAATGTTTTTGCCCAAAATCTCCAACACCCATTTTCATGAATTTCAAGCTTAAACATGAAGATATGAATTCCTAGTCTTCCTACATGAATTTCTAGCAACTAAGACACATAAGGAGCATTCAAATCATCAAGGCTTGCTTAAGGAATTCAAGATCTCATCATTCAAGTTCATACTAACAATTTCATGCTCCAAACCAAGAATAGAAATGAAATACTCATCAAAAGAGATCCAAAGCTGACCTTGTCTTGTGAAGGAATGAGGAATGAAAGATGGTTCAAGTCTTGATCTTCTCTTGAAGTTTCTCCATGATTCTCTTCGAGGCTAACTTGTGTGGTTTGAAATGAAATGAACAGGGATAAAGCTATTTATATGGTGGCTAATAGTTTTAGGTCAAGGTTAGGGTTTCCAAGATATAATATGAGGCTAAAGGCTTAAATAGGATTTGAGCTCAAATAAATGACTTTCGGCTCAATAAGTCAAAATAAAAAGGTTCATGGTCTAAACGGTTTCCGAAAAATATAAAGTAAATTCCGTTGGACCCGAATCACCAAATGAAGTCCAATGGTGGTGTCGGAATTCAAATTCGAATTCCCGAGCTCATATTGGTCCCGAACGACCCAAACTCAACTAACTCGAGTTAGGCCCAAACACACCAATAGGTCCAAGTTCTATTTAAATCCAACTCCAAAAATTAATTTAAATTCACCCAAGTTTCAAGTCTTAAGTTGTCATACAAGAATTCATATTTTAAAATTTTGCAATTTAGTTAATTAAGTCACATTTTCAGTCAAAGTTGGAATTAAACACATAGAAAGGAAATTAAATCACATAAGTGCGTAAGCTAAACTCTCTCATGGCGCATACCTGTACGATCTATCGGACGGGGCATCACAATATAGCTTAAAACTGAGAGATGGATCAACGATTTGCAAGAACTCAACAAAATTGCATTTAACCTAACTATTCATTCATGCCCTCTAATCTCCATGAATACAAGCTCAAAATTGGGGATGCATAGTTTAAAATGACACTTAATGAATATATTTTACAACCCTAAGCTCACCTTGTGAATTGGATGGAAGATGGAAGAGATTTGAGCCTTGAATCTGCAAGCTTGGCAAGGGTGACGGGATGAAACTTGAACTAGGGGTTTGGCTGAGCTTTTCTTGTTTGAGTGAGGGTTGGTTAGGTTGGGAGAGAGTATGGGGTGTTAGTGGGCTTAACTAGGGTTCCATAGGATCCAACCATGGTTAATTTGGTCAAGGTTTGTGGGAGTTATGGCAATTTTAGTAAAGTGTGGTAGTTTTTGCATCCGTTTCGGTTAAATTTCGGGGGGTTCAAATGGTCTTAGAAAAATATGAGGCTAAGTTCATTGAACCCAAATTCTCTTTACGAGTTCAACAAAGTTGACGGAACTCGATTTTGAGTTCCCGAGCTCAAGATATCACATTCGGAACCAAGGGTGCGCTATGTGCCCATTAGCCCCCGGTTTGGTTCCAATCATACCAAATAAATTTAAAACGCAATCAAACGAATCCAAAAATGTAACACGAGCACATATATACATGTTCATGACACACATATCTCCAACATATTAAAATTTCACGAAATATCGAATTCATTTCATATAGTAACGGCAAACTTGTCACGTAAATGCATATAGTTCAAGAATTCATATAATTTCAAAATTCAATTGAAAATTAAAAATCCATTTTAAATATTTAATAAAATATGACGAAATACATATTATTAAAAAGGTTAATTAAAAACTCAAAATTGTAATTATGATAAACAATTAATTAAGTAATTAAATAATTTAAACGCGCAATTAGGGAGCACATACATCATAATACATGAACGAAAAACTGGGGCGTTACAATCTCCCCCCCTTAAAAGGATCCGTCCTCGGGTTCACTACTCGACCAAACAAACAATGAGAGATTCCCCATCTCTCACAAGCAACAAGGAGAGAGCCCCGTCTCTCGAGCAACAATGAGAGAACCCGGACTCTCAAATAACAATGCAAGGGAGTCTCGAATACTCCCGAGCAACACAACATAAAATAGTTACATTAAAGAACAATACCAAAAGAAGGTATCTGACATCAAGTACAACAATTAAAGTCACGTACATCACACAAGGGCAAGTATGAGGTATCATTCACAATAATCATCAATTATATAAAGCGATTCAATACGGTAAGAGATTAAAGCACATAACATAAAATTATTTAAATGAGAATTGCATGTATGCATGTGTCATGGATGCTTCATGTATCGTTCACCACAGTAGAGAAATTTGAAGTTGTGAGTTTTGTTGTCTAATGCATGATCTTCTCCGAAAGCAAGCTCAATGCTTGACTCATCTTTAGTTTCTTCAGTATACCCCAGTGAAGCGGTGGTAGATTCTCCAAAGATTTTATTCTTGATTTCCTTCGAACTTTTATTGATTCTACTCTTTTTCGATCCCTCATCATTCCCTTTAGAACAATCGTCCCGATGTCAGGTCCATAACTACTATCTTTCCTATATCTGAGTCTTAACATATCCTCGAAGATACTACTCTTAGTAACCTTGTAAGTTCAGCCCTAATCTTAACTTATTTGGCATTTAGGTCTATCGCAACACGAATCTTTTCTATCTTCTGTCCAGGGTATCCCTTCACTCTCTTTAAACTTTTAATGTTATATTCAGTATTCAGCCCCAGAAATTCTCTAATCGAAGACAGAACGTTCTTGATGATTCTTGAAGTTTGATCTAAATTTTCCCCCAAGGGCCATCCTTTTAGGTTTTATCTCTTCTTAAGTTTCTTTCTGGATTACCACGGAAAAAACCGATGACTTAATAATATTCTCTTTATTACGCATTGTCCAAACCCCTTTTGTACCTCATTGAATTAGTTTTTATTGACACTATCCCCTTTTATATGATGACTTGATTGGGCTTCCTCTTGTCAACACTGATTTAGGAATTCACCGACACTCCTGCATAATTCCATCATCTCCAAAATCGGAGTCCCATACATGGAAATGTTCAACAAATCATCTCCTCTACGCCTCTTGATAATCTTCAACCCAACTTAGTAACTTAACTCTCATTTTGACGGTTTAACCATTAAGGTCGTTTTATTTATTGTCGATCACCACCCTAAAAGAAAACCCCCAGGTCTACCTTAGTTTGTATTTTTGTTGCTCCTACTAAATATTTCTTCAGCCATGGCCTCAAGTTTCAAATTCACCTCTTGGTCGTGCTCTCCCCCTTGGAATTTCTACCTTTATATGCCGAACTCCATCAATCCTTTCAAATTCTCTTGAGGTACAGGACTCCTTTCTCTATTCTTGTTTAGTCCGAACACCCCGAGGCCAACTCTAGTCTCGCTTCTCTTTCTGAAATCCCATTTCCATCAACCTATCCATTACTTGAAGTTCTTTATTTCCCCGACGTCATCTCCCTTGTAATGTGCAACCCCATTGTTTCTTTTCATCTAAATTCGGATGTGGCTCGGTTGAAATTATACTTGATAGATGAGGTGAAGGAACTTCCTATCAAATAAACACTAAAATGCATGTCGGGTTAAAATGACGATGCACGTGGCGCACTTGCAACAATTTGATATGCAACGACTTAGGCAATGAAATCAAATAAGGATGCACGCACAAGTATAAGTAAGGAAAATTAAATAATTTGATGCAAAGTATAATGCACCTGCTATGAATGTCTAGAACCTGTCACCAAGATGGCAAGCCACTAGCTCGGTAGCTTATCCTCGTTTCTCTAGTCACGGGCTTCCTTTGACTCTGATTCCTTCTTGTTTTTTCCACCGTCTTCAAGATTCCTATGCCTCTTCGTACATCAACTTATATTTTCCACGGTCCGGCATTAAAATTTCTTGATCTCCAAAATCTTTTACATCCATGGGATTAGCATGCAATTTCATCTCAGAATTCAACCCTTCAACATTGCCCGAACTCTCTTACAAAATTAACCCCTACTTCTAGTCGTTACCCAGATCATGATTCCGGCTTATCTTTTATGAGTTTAAATTGGTGAACTGAACATGTTTTCTAAGTAATTTCCTTCCCAGGGGTCTTTACCTTTCTTTACCGTTTCCCTTTGTTGCTCCATATTTTCCAATTCTACCTCACAACACGATAATTCAGCTTGGATTTGGAAAAACGAACTCAAATCCCGTCCTCAATATTGCCACCTTCCATAAATTTGTATTTACCACATTACTTTTCTTCCTCTACTCCCTTCCCGACTCGTTTTCCATCTTAGTCAAAATCCATAGCACCCGAATATAAACTTTTCCCGATCTTGACTTCTACAAACTCGATTTCTAATTTCCAGGTTTATTTAGAAACCCTTCTTTGACAACCCTTGGTGCTCAATCCCCACCGGATCTATTTTACCTTGACTCCTCTCAATCCTTGGTACCTCTTCAATGATCCGAACCCTAAACTAAATTACCTTCAAGAAGCCTTCACTCCATTCCTTAGATTGAATGATCCCATTGAATCTCATTAAGGCAACCTATGTAGTAGAACCACATATGTCGATCTTCTAAGTCAGCACCATCCCTTGATCAACCCTTATTTCACCAAGTATTCCTCTACCGCTGCATCTCCAAAGTCAAACCTCTCATTCCGGATCCTAACCCTTGAACTCTAGCTCCATCTAGGAAGGCCACACATCTCGAATTCTCTTTATTCTTCCCCGGTGCATCCTTCCTATCTTCCATGCTTAAGAAAGAACTTGCAATAGATCGTTGTTATCGTAGAACTTGGCCGTGGTTTGATATTATCTTCATAACCTATAAATCATAACTCGTTTCAAAGATATATGCATGTGATTAGTGCATCCTCATGGCACGTATTTAACCCGAAACAATGCAACAGGTAATTTAACAAGATTCAAAAGGAAAGACAATTCCATGCTCAAAATCAATGCAATGCACACATTATCATGTAGTTCCTAAGCCGTACGACCTAAACTGACTCAATCACGACACGCGAACACCGGTTCTGCAATCGGGCTCTGATACCACTTAAGGATGTAACACCCCAAACAGAAGGCGCCACATCCCCCGCACTATGTGTAACGCCCGGTCGAAGGCATCCACGCCTATCCCGCGCTACGTGCCTAGCTTATATATAAAATTGCTATCCATATACCCGCCAAACACGAAGCAAGCGGTGACAAACAGACATCCCAGCTAGGCGGTGCTAGACTCACAAAGCGAGTAACAAACACAAATAATGCGGAAGCTTAAATCAAATTGCGATCAAAATCATAAAAGTAGTATCCAACAAGTATTGACCATCACGGTCCAGCACGGAATGCTCAAAATGCGGAAATGTAAATCCATCCTAATGACCAACATGGCCCAAATTAACATAATATCATCATACGGAGTAAAACCATAAATCTCAGAACATAACATAAGCCATAAAGTAAAGTACGCTACAAGCGTAAACAAGTACAAGCTAGACTCAAGACAAGACTCTCAAAAGAGCCCGCCTAGCTCGACTCCAAAACGCGATCTGCGGACACGAAAGGTAAAGGAGATCAGTTCAAAAGGAACCGGTGAGAAGAAGTGAAACACGGTAATATATATATAAGGTTAATGTATGCTAAACCAAAGGTTGTTCATGACCCAATTGAGCTTTCCAAAACAATGCAAGTTTTCCAAAAGGAGGATCATTAACTACAAAACACCCGGCTCGGCGAGAACGAGCACTCCAACCAAACTTCCAAATCCAAACCAAATCAAACAAATCCATCCTTAACGCCATGATGACGAGGGATGCAGCCCCCGAACATCGGTCCAAAACATTGGGAAGTGAGTCCATGAAACTCCACATTCCACCCTCGAGTGTACCTCAGCCCCAACACTCCATTGGAACCAAAAGTATCTCTTCCAAGTGGGAACTTCGTAAGAGGTAACCGTCGGCCCTTGCCTTTCCGGTATCCCTACTTACTCCATCCCCGAGCTCTCAAATCCAAATCCAACCATGCAAGCGTCCCTGCAAGGTACCAAATCTCCATGCCACTTTCATAACATGAGCCAAAACATCTCGCTACACACGCGTATACATAATATCCAATAAAGTTCCAAATGCATTTTGGGTATCTACCCCATATACCAAAACTCATACTTTACTTGTAAACCGCTTATCTTAAGCAAATATCAATACTACGAGCAAAGCTCACAAACTTGGCTTATAGAGCCTATATATACATTTTCAAAACGTAGATTAAAACCATCAAACATGAAAGGCTTTAGGTGTCCACAGTTTTGAAAGCATTTTTTACATAATAGCTCCTCACCTTTACCAAGAACTTCGAAGGCCAACCACGGGCAACAAGCTACTCGACCGGAGACTCACCACCTAACAAGTCAAACGTACTAACAAAGGTAGGACACCACTCAAAACCAACTAAGACGACGCACGGCTTCAAGAAAGAGTTAACATGCTCATGGTATGCTAATGAATGCCCAAGTATATCATAAGTTCAATAATGATGATCAACAACGTCATATAAGTCATATAACAAGCGTTCAAGTCATAAGGTAAGCAAATACAACATGTGAACCATACTTAGCACAATCTCACACATAATCGAGGCATGTAAGACATTACAATGCATGAAAACATGATTCCAAGTCATATATATCATATTAGGGCTGTAAGAAGTGCATAGGAAGTGAAAACGAAGCAAAATGAACGAAATCACAAAAACTCAAATTTTAGACCCGAGAGCACCCAAACGGGCGTTTGGTGTTCCTTCGAAAAGTTCAAACGGGCGTTTGGCCCTTGAAAAAACGTAACAGTAATTTTTCAAACGGGGGTTTAGGGTTTTAATGCAATTTTCACACGGGCGTTTAACATGCTACTGTAACAAATCGGATTTACGAACATATGCTTGAAAATGATGAAGTTTAGGCTTTAAACACTCTTAAATCAAGCTTCCAAGTGTATACAATGTGCATAAACGAATTTAAACATCAAATATCACGTTATGAACATTTAGGAAATGAATATGCATCAAAATTCCAACAAATTACAAACATGAACTTCATCTTCTTCACATATTCAAAGCTTCAAACTCAAAAATGGTGAAATCTCCAATCATGCAAGAAACTTAAGGAAATTAATCACATTCTTCATGAAAGTGCTCAAGGAACAAGAATCAATCACCAAATCAAGCTGAAACACACAAGAAGATAAACATGCAAGAATTCTCAAGAAAGCTTCAAAGGTCATCAATGGTGGATTCTTCAAACAAGCATGAAATCAAGAAATACTTACTTCAAATCGTTCCTAACATCATAAGAATCACATTTCCAACAACAAATTCGAGTTCAATCCAACACACAAGAACCCTAGTTCAAATTCAAGTTCAAAAGCTTCAAGAACATAAACCTTACCTTAAGAGCTGAAAATCGAAGGGAATAGCTTGTCTTCTAATCTCGAATTCCCAGCTTCAATCTCCACTCTTGTCTCTTGAAAATGGCTTGAAGGTTTTTGGGTGTTCTTGAGAGAAGATGAATAGACTTGAGAGAGTTTGTATTTGAATCTTGTGAAATAATGTAAAATGAGACTTACGGTGTTAAAATCTGAATTAGCCAATTGGGTCAGCTATATGGGTCACGAACCGGGTCAATTGGAGCGCGTTAGGAGTGAAATTGGGTCTCCAATTGGGCTAATTTCGAAATTGGGTCGCGGGTCAACAATTAAAGGCTTAAAAGGTTGACTTTCGTAAAATGGCCATAACTTCTGCGTCCGAACTCCAAATCGAGCGATTCAAGAACCCACGAACTCGTAATCGAATTATCTACGCAATTTCATTAAGTTCTATCCAGTTCCATGCTTACAAAATAAATTTACCATTTAGTCCCTAAGTTATACTTTAATGTCCAAGTAAGCACATAGTTTCGATTAAACAAGAAGCATGCTATCAAAGCTCAATAAGAACAACATGAGCATATAATTATCAGGTCAAGCAGCCACAAATTAGCATGCAAATCATATATTTCACAAAAGCACGAACATGACAAACGAATTAAGGCATAAATTCACATAACTCATGCAAAGAAAGGTAAATCGTTCACTCTCGTAACCAAAACTTACCTTATTAAAGAAACGGGGCGTCACAATATGAGCCCGATCCATGCATGAAATGGAAAGCCCATACATGAATCCAGCTCACAGCGAACGGGGACTCACTCACTCACTCAATAGGCTAGGCGGGAACTAAACCTTCCTAACCAAATAATAAAGAACCAAGATAAATGACAAATGCGGAAGCGTAGCATATAATCTAGTACCAATTCAAGCAAAATAATGGGTTCAAGGCCCGACCACCCATTCATTGACCAAAAGGGGTTACATGACTCCCCTAGTGGCACTCAGCTCCCATTCCTCGCCAATCTCCTGTCGAGGTCCGGTATCACCGTAGTTTGGTTGGAACTAGGGTGTGGGATCACCGTCGGCCCATGCCTCCCCGGATAGCCACTCACACCAAGTCCGTGGGCCCCATTTTGTGCATTCATTCATTTCTTCTTGCCAAAACATTGGGTAGGGTTTATAAAATAAAGGCTTTACGTTGCAATCATTTACTCTTATTTGACTCTATATACATATAATAAATTTTGGCCGAAATCTTTACACGTTGGAAGTATATAGGGTCATTTAGCTAAATAGTAGAGAAACCCACCTGTACCCCTCTTACCGAACAATACCAAGAAGAAAAGGAGACTCGAGAGTGTCCTATGAACCCGACAAGTCTCCGCCATGGAGAAACTGTACCAAAAATAATATAACGTGCTTGTGAGACTCAAGACACCAAATGAACCATATAAGACGCACGACATGCAATGAACATGATATTAGATGCATGACAAGTAAAATGAAGTTGGGAAGTCATGAAATCAAGCAATTCACTCATTATGTTCAAGTATGTTCAACATATGAAGGTTCCATATTCATTCGTTCTATAATTTTCATGAATCAATTCAACTCGAGCCATACATTCCATGTAATAATCCCCAACACATACCATGCTAAGCTTAATTTGGGAATTAGATAAAACAAAGTTATCCAAGTTATTTACATAAATATGAGCATGAAATGATATCAATTTATTTCCATAATTTTACATAGGGTAACAATTTATGATATTTTATTATAAAATAAATATAAATTAAAAAAATAACATTTAAGACTTAACACCTACGCACACTACATGCATGCATTACAATTACACAACATTCATATAATTCATGCATGCATTACAGAATATATATATATATTGTGTACGTGTATATATATGTATAATATATGTATAATATATATATATACACGTACACAAGCTACATGTATATTCTATATGTATAATATATATTCATTATAGTATCTATTCATTACATTCACAAACTGCTTAATACACACACACACACACACACACACACACATATATATATATATAATATACCACAACTTAAGGCAATATAATAAACATATGAGCAAGGTTGCACGATTCAAAGAAAAAGGAAGCAAAATACGCAGCAACAGATAGCAAGGTACGGAACTGCTCAAAAACAAGGTCGCGGCCACGACCAAAATCTGTACAAAAGGGGTCGTGGCCGCTACTTCTCTCTCTAGCAGCAACACAAACGGTAACAAGTCAAAACTGGGGCAACTTAGGGTCGCGGGCGCGACCCAAAATGGCCTTCCCGCGGTCGCGCCCGCTCGCATGTTGTAGTCGCGTAGCAGGGCTTCCAGCCCCTGTTTTCCTCCATAGCAAACAGCAGCAGTAGAGGCACAAAACAAGGCAACAAAGCCAGCAATTAAGGCAACAAAAGGATGTAAAAAGAGACGCCAACTCACCCCAAAACCACACACACACACGCTACAGCAAAGAAGGAAATCTGTCACATATTTCCATAGCAGCCACGAAGGATCAAGGAGCAGCGATTACACACGAATTCCAAGCTTAGAAAAGAAATAATTAAGCTACCTAGATCAAGTATATAGCTTAAAACTGAGAGATGGATCAAGTATATGCAAGAACTCAACAAAATTGCATTTAACCTAACGGTTCATTCATTCCCTCTAATCTCCATGAATACAAGCTCAAAATTGGGGATGCATAGCTTAAAATGACACTTAATGAATATATTTTACAACCCTAAGCTCACCTTGTGAATTGGATGGAAGATGGAAGAGATTTGAGCTTTGAATCTCCAAGCTTGGGAAGGGTGATGGGATGAAACTAGAACCAGGGGTTTGACTGAGCTTTTCTTGTTTGAGTGAGGGTTGGTTCGGTTGGGAGAGAGTATGGGGTGTTAGTGGGCTTAACTAGGGTTCCATAGGATCCAACTATGGTTAATTTGGTCAAGGTTTGTGGGAGTTATGGCAATTTTAGTAAAGTGTGGCAGTTTTTCCATCCATTTCGGATTTCGGTTAAATTTCAGGGGTCCAAATGGTCTTAGAAAAATATGAGGCTAAGTTCATTGAACCCGAATTTTCTTTATGAGTTCAACGAAGTTGACGAAACTCGATTTCGAGTTCCCGAGCTCAAGATATCACATTCGGAACCAAGGGTGCGCTAAGTGCCCATTAGCCCCCGGTTTGGTTCCAATCATACCAAATAAATTTAAAACGCAATCAAACGAATCCGAAAATGTAACACGAGCACATATATACATGCTCATGACATACATATCTCCAACATATTAAATTTCCACGAAATATCGAATTCGTTTAACTTGTCACGTAAATGCATATGTTCAAAAATTCATATAATTTCAAAATTCAATTGAAAAATAAAAATTTTAATTATGATAAACAATTAATTAAGCAATTAAATAATTTAAACGCACAATTAGGGAGCACATACATTATAATACATGACCGAAAAACTGGGGCGTTACAATCTCCCCCCCCCCTTAAAAGGATCCGTCCTCGGATTCACTACTTGACCAAACAAACAATGAGAGATTCCCCATCACTCACAAGCAACAAGGAGAGAGCCCCGTCTCTCAAGCAACAATGGGAGAACCCGGTCCTCAAATAACAATGCAAGGGAATCTCCAATACTCCCGAGCAATACAACATAAAATAGTTACATTAAAGAACAATACCAAAAGAAGGTATCTGACATCAATTACAACCATTAAAGTCACGTACATCACACAAGGGAAAGTATGAGGTATCATTCACAATAATCATCAATTATATAAAGTGATTCAACACGGTAAGAGATTAAAGCACATAACATAAAATTATTTAAATGAGAATTGCATTTATGCATGTGTCATGGATGCTTCATGTACCGTTCACCATAGTAGAGAAATTTGAAGTTGTGAGTTTTGTTGTCTAATGTATGATCTTCTCCGAATGCAAGCTCAGTGCTTGACTCATCTTTAGTTTCTTCAGTATACCCCAGTGAAGCGGTGGTAGATTCTTCAAAGATTTTGTTCTTGATTTTCTTCGAACTTTTACTGATTCTACTCTTTTTCGATCCCTCATCATTCCCTTTAGAACAATCGTCCCGATGTCAAGTCCATAACTACTATCTTTCCTATATCGGAGTCTTAACATATCCTCGAAGATACTACTCTTGGTAACCTTGTAAGTTCAGCCCTAATCTTGAGTTATTTGGCATTTAGGTCTATCGCAACACGAATCTTTTCTATCTTCTGTCCATGTAACGCCCCAACTTTACAGTATTTTAAAATGACGTATGTGTTTATCAAATTGAGCAAATTAATTATTTATACATGTTTTATATATTAATTTTTAATTTAATTATATTAACTGTTAATATTGTTAATTATTACATTTTAAGTTTTATTAATATTAATTTATATAATATTAATATGTTAGTGCGCCAATTGTATCTAATTAGTTAATTTGATATTAAAATCATAAGTTATGCATGCATGTTACCTATAAGTTATATACGTATTTATTAAATATATTTATATACATATATATATATATATGTGTGTTAAATGTGCACGTGTGTTTAGTGTATTTGCATGAAGTCATGCAAACCATTTTAATTAATAATTATGCATGCATTTCTGATTTTATTAGTGCATGCATGCATTTTTATATTTATAATTATATATGTATTAATTTGTTATGTTATTTGTTAATATTATGAATTTTATTGTTACATTGCGTATGAGTGACATTTACGTGCTTCGTTTCTATTTAATTTGATACCAAAATTTCGTGCAAATTTAATATGTTGAACTTATACGTGTCTTGTATATGAATATATGTCCGTTTTGTATTTTCGGACTCATTTGCATCTGTTTCGGATTTAATTTGAATTTTGGAATCCAAGTCGGGGCTAACGAGCACTTAGCGCACCCTTGGTTCCGTATTTAATACCTTGAGCTCGGGAACTCGGATTCGAGTTCCGTCAACTTCACTGAACTCGTAACGAAAATTCAAGTTTAGTGAACTTAGCCTTATATTTTTCCAATTCCATTTGAACCTCCGAAATTCAACCGAAAAATGAAACGGCGACGAAACTGACCTTGTTGCACTAAAATGACCATATCTTGCTCAAACCTTGACCAAATTAACTATGGTTAGACTCTATGGAACCCTAACTCAACCCTTTATTCAGTCATTAGCCCCCCAAACGGAGATAACCCTTCCCACTTTCTGAAACTTGGCCAAACATCATCTGCTTCCCAGTTTTTCCCGTAGCTCAAGCCTTACCAAGAGATTCAAGCTCAAATCTCCTTCCAAACCTCCATTAATCCACAAGGTAAGCTTGGATATATTATGTACATTCAATATGAGTCATTTTCATTCATTCATCCCCAAATTTGAGCATGGTTTCATAGGTTTTGGGCTGAGTTCGAAAATAAGAGGTTTGGGGCAAATTTGTTGATCTCTTTCAATTCTTGAGCTTTTTGGATGATTCCAAGCCTGAAAATGATTGTTTTAACATCCTCTTCTCATTTATGATCATTGATTACATGGTAGTTGAGGTATTTTTGAGATATCAGTTATGGCATATTGAGAAAATTTTCATGATTTGTCACGTATGCCTTCTTTCTTGTTTGAACTCTTTTGGAACTGAGTTATATGTTGAAATTGTGTTGCTTTGCTGCGTTTTGGATAGCCTAAATTGATCAGAATAAGTTGAGCTGAAGAGGATCTTTTATGCCCTGTTTTTTCGGGGATTTGGTGCCCTGTTTTTGCCTGAAGAGCCCAATTCTGCTTATGGTTTGTGTGTTTGAACTTTAGTTTTCCGTTGCATTATATTTTGTTGATTGGTTATCATTGCAGGGTCTAAGTTCTGCCTGGCTTAGGAAGGTTATTTTGTTTGTCTCCCGTTCGCTATGGTTGGATACGGGTGCGGACTTTCCATTTCGTTACTCGTGTTGAGCCATAGTGCGGGGGATGTGGTGCCTCACGTGCGGGGTGCTACAGTCCAGGGTATCCCTTCACTCTCTTTAAACTTTTAATGTTATATTCAGTATTCAGCCCCAGAAATTCTCTAATCGAAGACAGAACGTTCTTGATGATTCTTGAAGTTTGATCTAAAATTTTCCCCAAGCACCATCCTTTTAGGTTTTATCTCTTCTTAAGTTTCTTTCTGGATTACCACGGAAACAACCGATGACTTAATAATATTGTCTTTATTAAGCATTGTCCAAACCCCTTTTGTACCTCATTGAATTAGTTTTTATTGACACTATCCCCTTTTATATGATGACTTGATTGGGCTTCCTCTTGTCAACACTGATTTAGGAATTCACCGACGCTCCTGCATAATTCCATCATCTCCAAAATCGGAGTCCCATACATGGAAATGTTCAACAAATCATCTCCTCTACGCCTCTTGATAATCTTCAACCCAACTTAGTAACTTAGTTTATATTTTTGTTGCTCCTACTAAATATTTCTTCAGCCATGGCCTCAAGTTTCAAATTCGCCTCTTGGTCGTGCTCTCCCCCTTGGAATTTCTGCCTTTATATGCCGAACTCCATCAATCCTTTCAAATTCTCTTGAGGTACAGGACTCCTTTCTCTATTCTTGTTTAGTCCGAACACCCCGAGGCCAACTCTAGTCTCGCTTCTCTTTCTGAAATCCCATTTCCATCAACCTATCCATTACTTGAAGTTCTTTATTTCCCCGACATCATCTCCCTTGTAATGTGCAACCCCATTGTTTCTTTTCATCTAAATTCAGATGTGGCTAAGTTGAAATGATGCTTGATAGATGAGGTGAAGGAACTTCCTATCAAATAAACACTAAAATGCATGTCGGGTTAAAATGACGATGCACGTGGCACCCTTGGAACAATTTAATATGCAACACCTTAGACAATGAAATCAAATAGGGATGCACGCACAAGTATAAGTAAGGAAAATTAAATAATTTGATGCGAAGTAAGATGCACGTGCTATGAATGTCTAGAACCTGTCACCAAGATGGCAAGCCACAAGCTCGATAGCTTATCCTCGTTTCTCTACTCACGAGCTTCCTTTGACTCTGATTCCTTCTTGTTTTTCCCACCGTCTTCAAGATTCTTATGCCTCTTCGTACATCAACTTATATTTTCCACGGTCCGGCATTAAAATTTCTTGATCTCCAAAATCTTTTACATCCATGGGATTAGCATCCAATTTCATCTCGGAATTCAACCCTTCAACATTGCCCGAACTCTCTTACAAAATTAACCCCTACTTCTAGTCGTCACCCAGATTAAGATTCCGGCTTAACTTTTATGAGTTTAAATTGGTGAACTGAACTTGTTTTCTAAGTAATTTCCTTCCCAGGAGTCTTTGCCTTTCTTTATCGTTTCCCTTTGTTGCCCCATATTTTCCAATTCTACCTCACAACACGACAATTCAACTTGGATTTGGAAAAACAAACTCAAATCCCGTCCTGAATATTGCCACCTTCCATAAATTTGTATTTACTACATTACTTTTCTTCCTCTACTCCCTTCCCGACTCGTTTTCCATCTTAGTCAAAATCCATAGCACCCGAATCTAAACTCTTCCCGATCTTGACTTCTACAAACTTGATTTCTAATTTCCAGTTTTATTTAGAAACCCTTCTTTGACAACCCTTGGTGCTCAATTCCCACCGAATCTATTTTACCTTGACTCCTCTCAATCCTCGGTACCTCTTCAATGATCCAAACCCTGAACTAAATTACCTTCAAGAAGCCTTCACTCCATTCCTTAGATTGAATGATCCCATTGAATCTTATTAAGGCAACCTATGTAGTAGAACCACATATGTCGATCTTCTAAGTCAACACCATCCCTTGATCAACCCTTATTTCACCAAGTATTCCTCTACCGCTGCATCTCCAAAGTCGAACCTCCCATTCCGGATCCTTACCCTTGAACTCTAGCTCTATTTAGGAAGGCCACACGTCTCGAATTCTCTATATTCTTCCCCGGTGCATCCTTCCTATCTTCCATGCTTAAGAAAGAACTTGCAATAGATAGTTGTTATCGTAGAACTTGGCCGTGGTTTGATATTATCTTCATAACTCATTTGAAAGATATATGCATGCGATTAGTGCATGCTCGTGGCACATATTTAACCCGAAAGGTATGGATCCAATATAAGAATGCAACAGGTAATTTAACAAGATTCAAAAGGAAAGACAATTTCATGCTCAAAATCAATGCAATACACACATTATCATGTAGTTCCTAAGCCGTACGACCTAGACTGACTCAATCATGACACGCGAACACCGGTTTTACAATCGGGCTCTGATAGATACCACTTAAGGATGTATCACCCCAAACAGAAGGCGCCACATCCCCCGCACTATGAGCCCGATCCATGCATGAAATGGAAAGCCCATACATGAATGCAGCTCACAGCGAACGGGGACTCACTCACTCAATCAATAGGCTAGGCGGGAACTAAACCTTCGCAACCAAATAATAAAGAACCAAGATAAATGACAAATGCGGAAGTATAGCATATAATCCAGTACCACTTCAAGCAAAATAACGGGTTCAATTAACATAGATACCTAGTCCCGAAAATTCATACATAAACATAATTTCATAATCATAATCATAGTCATAACATTTATCCATTATTGAAAATTAAATCTAATTACAAAATGCATATGAAGTGACCCAGACTTAACTAATAAACTTGATAGACTCGACTTCCCGCCTAGCACTCCAAACCTACAAAGAAACTGAAACAAACCGGGTTCAGTCTTTAAGAGACTGGTGGGTATAAAACAGCGTATAAGTATAATATAGGAAAATATTTGAACATTCACATGCAAGCTATAATCCCAAATGAGGTTTTTAAAACATTTGCCAAGTGGGTGAAATAAAAAAATCATCAAAAGGGATTATAACAATCAATTTCCATTAGGTCTTTCGTGGCCCGGCGAGTGCGCGTGCATTATCTCCAACCAACACCTTGTGCAGTTCATTAAACATTCATTATTTCTTTCTTTTCATGCATTACTTTCTTTCGTGCACGTTCATGATCATTTACACCTTCGTCCTCCTGGTTGGTCACGGGTTTGCAAGGCCCAACCACCCATTCATTGACTAAAAGGGGTTACATGACTCCCCTAGTGGCACTCAGCTCCCATTCCTCGCCAATCTCCTGCCGAGGTCCGGTATCACCGTAGTTTGGTTGGAACTAGCGTGAGGGATCACCGTCGGCCCATGCCTCCCCGGATAGTCACTCACACCAAGTCCCTGGGCCCCATTCTGTGCATTCATTCATTCCTTCTCGCCAAAGCATTGGGTAGGGTTTATAAAATAAAGGTTTTACGTTGCAATCATTTACTCTTAAAATGACTCTATATACATATAATAAATGTTGGCCGAAATCTTTACACGTTGGAAGTATATAGGGTCATTTAGCTAAATAGTAGAGAAACCCATCTGTACACCTCTTACCGAACAATACCAAGAAGAAAAGGATACTCGAGAGTGTCCTATGAACCCGACAAGTCTCCGCCATGGAGAAACTGTACCAAAAATAATATAACGTGCTTGTGAGACTCAAGACACCAAATGAACCATATAAGACGCTCGACATGCAATGAACATGATATGAGATGCATGAGAAGTAAAATGATGTTGGGAAGTCATGAAATCAAGCAATTGAATCAATATGTTCAAATACGTTCAACATATGAAGGTTCCATATTCATTCGTTCTATAATCTTCATGAATCAATTCAACTCGAGCCATACATTCCACGTAATAATCCCAAACACATACCATGCTAAGCTTAATTTGGGAATTAGATAAAACAAAGTCATCCAAGTTATTTACATAAATATGAGCATGAAATGATATCAATTTATTTCCATAATTTTACATAGGGTAACAATTTATGATATATTATTATAAAATAAATATAAATTAAAAAAATAACATTTAAGACTTAACACCTACGCACACTACATGCATGCATTACAATTACACAACATTCATATAATTCATGCATGCATTACAGAATATATATATATATATATATATATATATATATATATACGTACATAAGCTACATGTATATTCTATATGTATAATATATATTCATTACATTCACAAACTGCTTAGTACATACACACACACACACACACACATATATATATATATAATATACCATAACTTGAGGCAATATAATAAACATATGAGCAAGGTTGCACGATTCAAACAAAAAGGAAGCAAAATATGCAGCAACAGATAGCAAGGTACGAAAATGTTCAAAAATAAGGTCGCGGCCGTGACCAAAATAAGTACAAAAGGGTCGCGGCCGCTACTTCTGTCTGTAGCAGCAGCACAGACGGTAACAAGTCGAAACTGGGGCAATTTAGGGTCGCGGGCGCGACCCAAAACAGCTTTCCTGCGGTCGTGCCCGCTCGCATGTTGCAGTCGCGTAGCAGGGCTTCCAGCCCCTGTTTTCCTCCATAGCAAGCAACAGCAGTAGAGGCACGAAATAAGGCAACAAAGCCAGCAATTAAGGCAAGAAAAGGATGTAAAAAGAGCAGCCAACTCACCCTAAAACCACACACACACACACACACTGCAACAATGATGCGGTTGATGACTTCTACTTGGCCATTTGCTTGAGGGTGGCCAACTAATGCAAAACGCTGACTAATGCCCATGTCTGACCAATATGATCTGGTGCTTGCGATTTGGAATTGTGTTTCGTTATCGCTAATCAGGACCCATGGGATCCCAAATCTGCAGATGATGTTTCGCCAGAGGAAGTTTTGAATAACCTTATCTGTAATCTTCGCGACTGGCTGGGCTTCAACCCATTTGGAGAAATACTCAATCGCGACCAACAGGTACTGTCTCTGACCGGTTGTGATCGGAAGTGGTCCTACTATGTCGATCCCCCACTGATCAACAAGCCAGCAAATATCGACTGGAACCATCTCCGCAGGGTGCTGGTGCAGGATGTTGGCATGTTTCTGACCGTTCACACATTAGCAGGTGTATTCCTTAGCGTCTTCATTGAGAGTAGGCCAACAAAACCTGCTCCTTGACACTTTATTTGCCAAGGATCGACCACCCGCATGATTTCCACACTGCCCGTTATGGATTTCCTCCAGTACGTCCAAGGCCCGAGAGGGACGAAGACATCTCTTTGTTGGTCCCATGTATGCCCTCTTGTATAGTCTTCCTTCTGAATCAAGAGAATAACTCACTGCTTTGTACTTGAGGTGCCCTGCCGCGTTCTTGTCAGTGGGCAGGACTCCATCCCTAAGGTATAATCTGAACTCATCAAGCCAGCAAGGCTCAGCTGGGTCAATGGAACATATCATTTCTGCATCTCCATCAATCACCCGCCCTTGACTTGAAAGGTAAGTGATGTTTTGGTCTTTATAACCCCTCATTCCATTTGCGAATTTGTACAATGCATCTGCTCGCGTGTTTTCCTCCCCAGGGACCAGTTGCAGCTTGACCTCTTTAAATTTAGATGCCAATGATTTGACCTTAGCAAGATACTTGATCATCGAGTCTTCACGTGCCTCATAAGAGCCTTCAACTTGGCTCGACACCAATTGCGAATCTGTGATCACCGAGATCCTCTTAATCCCATGTTCTTTGGCAATTTTGAGGCCTGCGATGAGCGCCTCATACTCCGCTTCATTATTGGTGGCTGGGAAATCTAAAGAGATGGCGAAACCAAGCTCTTGTCCTTCTGTGCTTATTAGGGATATCCCCATACCTCCCCCTGAGAGGTTGAGGAGCCATCGACCGACATGGTCTATAGCACCGAGCGTGGGGTCTGCTTGTTTGGGTCATCTTTCTCGATGAGCAAATCTGCAAGGATTTGGGCCTAGTAGGCAGCTCTAGGTTGATAGCTGATGTCAAATTGGCTTAGCTCAATAGCCCATTTTACTATCCTCCTTGCAGTCTTAGGTTTCTCTAAGACTTGGCGTAAACTTTGGTCTGTGAGGACCACAATGGAGTGGGACTAGAAATAGGGCCTCAGCTTCCTGGACGTGTGTACAAGTGCCAGAGCGAACTTTTCAATCTCCAGGTAGCATGTTTTCGCGCCATGCAATATCTTGCTCACATAGTACACCAGCATGTGTTTCCTTTCACGCAGGGCGACCAGCATTGAGCTGACCCCCTCCTCAGTGACCGCCAGGTACACGTACATGGTTTCCGCTGTAATTAGTTTAGCTAACAAGGGGAGAGGGGGGATGCAAGATATTCTTTGAGCCTCTCAAAGGCCTCATCACATTCATCAGTCCATTCAAATTTCTTTATATTACGCAAAATTTTAAAGAAAGAGAGGTTTTTCTCGGAAGAACGAAAGATGAACCTATTTAATTAGATGCTTCGACCCACAAGACGCTGAACGTCTTTGATTATGTGGGGCCTGTTGATGCTTTCAGCGCTAGGATCTTTTCTGGGTTGGCATCAATTCCCCTTTGACTAACAATATAGCCCAGGAATTTCCCTCCTTCAACTCCAAATGAGCATTTATTTGGGTTCAATTTCATCCGATACTTGTGCAGCAGATCAAACGTCCGACCCGGATTTCAGCCTTCCAATCTCTTGTTCAAAAACTTTGTTCACCAGCCTCTGGTAAGTGGCGCCGGCGTTTTTTAACCCAAAAGGCATGACCTCAAAATAGTATATGCCCTTGACCATGATGGTCTTCTTCTTGTCCTTCTGAGCCATGAATATCTGATAGTAGCCTTGGAAGGCATCCATCATGCTCAAGAGTTCACAGCCAGCAGTTGAATCGACCAATTGGTCAATCCGGGGAAGAGGATAAGGATCCTTGGGGCAGGCTTTGTTCAAATCTGTGAAATCGTTGCACATGCGCCACTTCCCTCCGGTTTTGGTGGCTAAAACCACGTTGCAGAGCCAGTCCACATACTTTTCTGGCGTGATATATCCAGCATCCAGAAGCTTATTGACTTCCTGCTCGATTATCTCATTGCGTTCGTCACTCTGCATCCTCAATCGCTGCTTGATGGGCCGAAAACTTGGGTCGATATTCAAATGATGTTCGACGACTTTTGGGTCTATGCCGACCAAGTCTGAGGACTTCCAGGCGAACACATCTGCATTCTCCTATAGGAATTGAATAAGCATGCATTGCTGCTTACCTTTCAGGTTCGCTCCAATGTTGGTAGTTTTTTCTTCATCATCAAGGATCAGTTGAACAGGGACAATGGCACCCGCTGCCGCTATCTTCCCATCATCCAGCTTTCTCTTCTTTCTTATGATGGTGGAGGTCATTTTCTTGGAGCACATTTTTGTTGTTGGGTCTTCTGGGTCGACGAGCTCTATATCCAGAAAGTCGTCCACGTTTAGCAAAGGACAATGGTTTTATTGGGGAGCTTCACCTTCTCCATGGAGATGGAATAACATTCCTAGGATTCTGGTATGTTGCATCTGAGTTCCCCGATCCCATACGGGGTCGGCAGCTTGATGGTTTGGTGGTACGTGGAGATTACCGCCCGGAAGCTTGTAAGGGCTGGTCGCCCTATTATGATGTTATAGGCAGAAGGGCCCTCCACTACCAGGTATTCTATCAGCTGGGTGGCTCTCTTCGGTAACCTCCCCATTGAGGTGGTGAGCTAAACTCGTCCCTTCGAATAGACTTCTGATCTATTAAAAACCGTCAATGGTGTCTTAATGGGCTCTTGAATGTTCATTTTTTGCAAGGTCGAGTAAACGATAATGTTGGTTGAGCTTCCACTATCAACAAAGGTTTTGTGTACAACGCAATTGGCAACATCAAGGGTGACTACCATCGGACAACTCGGCATTCCGCCGTCCCGTGGCATCACTGGTACAAAATCCCTATCACTAAAGGAAATCTCCTGCTCTAGTCATTCTCTTCCGGACTCCACCTACATCACTTCTCTGGGCTCATAGAGCTCTCGACCCACCTGTCGCCTCGACCGCTTGCGAGCGGTCTTCGAATCTTCCCCTACGGGCCCCTTGCGATCATGAATATTTCATTGGTAGGCAGGTTGTGGGGGTTCCCCTCTTCAGGTTTCTCGAGTGGCGGCTTGCACCCTCTCCTGGGTGGTGGCGAGTCTCTTAGGTCGAAGGCCTGGTGGGCTCGTTCATCTAGCTTTTTGACAAACTCCATTAGATGGCCTCCCTGGATCAACCTCTCAACCTCCTCACGCAAGGCGATGCATTTGGAAGTCTAATGCCCAGGTTACATGTGGTAAGCACAGCGTTTGCCAGACTCTTTGGCCTTTTTGGTCTCCTTCAGCTGCTTGGGCTTTTTGAGTAGCCCCCTGTCCATGACCTCATAGATTTCCTCTATGGGGCAGACCAATAGGTGTAGGCTTTCTTGGCCCCGCCTCCTGAAGGCTATCTCTTTTGAGCCTTTGCTCCATCCTGTCGGAGAGCTTAGGTGGTTCCGACCTAGGTGGGTCGGACCTGGAAAATCAGTTTGCAGTAGCAACATGAAACGGCGGGTTATGGCCATGACTTCCTCCATGTTCTGAGATAACTGGAGGATGATTTTGTCGGTGCATTCCGCATGGCGGATGGCATTGTGGAGGGTCTGAGTCAAAACGTCTATCCCTGGGTGCTCCACCTTGACAACGACCTCGGAAGTGAGTGAAGAAGCTCCTCAAAGTTTTGCCTTCCTCTTGAATGATGTTGTAGAGGTAGGTCGATGGGAGTTGACTCCTGCCATGGAGGAGAAATGGGCCTTAAACTTCTCGGCTAGGTGGGCATAGTGTCGGATGTTGTGAGGGGCCAGTCTATCAAACCAGTCTTGGGCTGGACCCTCGTGCGTGGTTTCAAAGATCTTGGCCTAGATGAGGTTGTTGTGGCCATAGAGGCTGACCTGAGCCTCAAATTTTGAACAATGTTTCATGGGATCGGTGTTCCCGTGATAAGTGGGCAGATTGGTGGGGACCTTATCCACCACCTTCGTATCAATGATTGCATCGCAAAAGGGGGATTTCGCCTCCCTTTCACTGCGACACACCCTTCCCTGATGCTGGGGAGGGTGATCGTCCTGTTACATGGGCATCCGTGCTCTGGGAGCTTGCCCATGGGGAACGTGGGAGGACACTTCCTCCTTTGGGGCGAAATATTCCGACCCATGGCCTGGGTCGGGATGATACGGCTGTTGCTGCTGTTGTTGTTGTTATTGTTGTCCTCCCCTGGGGAGCTGATTCCTGAGGTCATTGGGGCCGACCCAGTGTCCCTTGTTGGCTCGCAAGTAGGCGTCGAAATGGACCCTAGCCCCCCAAGCGGTCAAACACTGGGACATTCCTTGGAACAGGCACATCCCTGTGTTCGGAAAATGCGATCAGAAATCGCAACGGAATTTAAAAATTTTCCCAAAAAGCAAGATCGGACTTACAAGAATCGCCGCTTTCTTGATACGTTTTGTGCTGCCCTCAAACGCGCTTTATGCGGTAATGGCAACCCTCGTCCCTCGAAAGATTCTTTCTATTTCAGATTCCAAAGTATGTTTCCTCTAGAGTAATAATCCACACCAACCTAGATTCAAATCATGTTAGGGAAAGTGCTAGCGATATAACATGCGTAAAGAAAGAAACATAAAACGAGAAGAAAGAGATCAATAGAATTCTCCCAAATTCTTGAAGCCATTTAGATTAGGTGTGAATCCCAAGTCACGCGAGAGCCAAATTTTCGAACCCCTTAGTGTAATGCCCCGACTTTTCAGTCGTACAGGTATGGCTTGTAGCACCCCAACCGGAAAGGCGCCACATCCCCCGCACTATGGGCCCGATCTACACATGAAATAGAAAATCCATACATGAACCCAGCTCACAGCGAACGGGGACTCACTCACTCATAAGGCTAGGCGGGAACTAGACTAATAAACCTGACAGACTTGACTTCCCGCCTAGCACTCCAAACCTACAAAGAAGCTGTTACACCTTACCGAACGATATCAAGAAGAAAAGAAGACTTGGGAGTAACCTATGAACCCGGCATCTCCACCCTGGAGAAAACTGTACAAAGCATAATGTAACGTGCTCGTGAGACTCAAGACTCCAAATGAACCATATATGACGCACGACATGCAATGAACATGATATGAAATGCATAAGAAGTAAAATAACGTTGGGGAGTCATGAAATCAAGCAATTCACTCAATACGTTCAAGCACGTTCAACATTTGAAGGGTTCATATTCAATCGTTCTACGATTTTTCACGAAGCAATTGAACTCGAGCCATACACTCCATGTAATAATCTCAAACACATACCATATTAAGCTTAAATTAGGAATTAGATAAAACAAAGTTATTTACATAAACATGAACATGAAATGGTATCAATTAATTTCCATAATTTCATATAGGGTAAACAATTCATCGACCTATCATTATAAATATAAATTAGAAATAACAATTAATACTTAATACTTACGTACACTACATGCATGCATTAAAATCATACTTCATTCTCATAATTCATACATGCATTAAATAATGTATATACTACGTACACAAACTACATGCATACATTATATATTATATATATACGTACATACACATAATATATATAATACTCATGCATGCACAAATACGAAAACACACACACACACACACATACACACACACACACACATATATATATATATGCGTATACATGCATGCATGTTTCATGTAATATATATATATATATATAATTACGTGCACACACATGCACAATTCAACAATAATTCAAGCATGCATTAATATATGGTACAAATATATATATATATACTTATATATACACTCAACAACTTCCCAACACAATCATAATGCATGCACAAAGAAGGAAAAAAAGCTGCAACCAGCTACTGCATAGTGCCTCCTCGGCCGGGCACTTTCACGCACAAAATCTCCCCACCCGGGGAGATGCATTACAGTCGAGCAGCAGCAGTCCTGTATGAAGATTTCGTGTAACACCCCAAACGGAGGATGCCACATCCCCCGCACTAAGACCCAGACCCGGTCACGAAATGGAAAGTCCATACCCGAATCCGAATCAAAGCGAATGGGAGACCAACTCCCACACTAGACTAGGCGGATCTAACTCGACAGAGTCAGAGCGCGGAAGCAATTTAAACAATTATCATCAGATAGCGGAAGCAATTAAATCAACGTACAAAATAAGTGACGGGTTCAACTAGCATAGATACCTAGTCCTGAATATCAACATACATAACAAGTGACGAGTTCAACTAGCATAGGTACCTAGTCCCGAATCTCAAATCATTGCAACATAATAAACCAACATAAGTATCAACAGAATAGCTAATTACATCCAAATGCTAGCATACTAACCCCACACGGGTTTAAGTTTAAGTACAACATAAAACATAATCTGCAAAAGTGAAATAAGAATATATAACATAAATAGAGTATGTGACAAATGCATCTTAACACCAACTAAACCGACAAGTGTGACCCAGAAGACTCACATCCGCCTAGCTCAAACCAAAAGGAAACCTGCAACTAAAAGATAAAATGAGGTGTCAGTCAACTGACTGAGTGAGGGGGCTAACGCACACCCACTGTATATATATAGACCATAGCACATATCAGAAGGGTGGACTCATGAACCGGAGATAGGTGTTGCATACCAAAACATTTCCAAAAGTACCCAAAAAATAGTTATAAGTATAAGTTTTAGAAAACATTTCAGAAACTCTATCTCGATTCATGATTCCCACACAGAATAGATCACATGCTCGGCGAGTACGAGCTTCCAACCGTTACTCCTCAGAACATATCAAATCATAGAATACAAAAATCAATCCAACCGTCACACCAATCATGGAGGAGATGTACCGTCCCCAAACCATCCATAACAGACAAACCCTCAAGGGGTAGCGAACCCACAAGAGTCCTCCCCGGCTGTACACCGAAGGCTCAAGATATCACACCTCCCCTATCTCCCTGAGTCGCGCGATGATATCTCAAATGGAGACTATGCACAGGCCGAGCCCTGACGGCCCTATACCGTCCCAGGGATTCCTTACCCATAGCTCCTCGGATCCATAACAGAACAGAACAGAATAGAACAGATACCATATATCATGGCTAACTCGCTACAGAACAAATCATAACTTTTCAAAACAACTTACATATGATTTCATATCTAATTTTCCAAAATAGAGCTGATTCACAAGGTCATAAACATATAATATCCAACACATACGTATTTATAATAGATATACTCGCATGCAAGGGTTGAAATCAGCATATTAAGGCCATAGGTCGCATAACTATACAAAATCCTAAACCTCACCTCGTGAAAGTAGAGTCTGAGAGTGTGAAGGGCCAAACACTCTAAACCTCGGGCCCACCGGCACCACCAAACTCTGTGACAAGACATACAGAAGCCCAGACTTAGACTCTATATGAACCAAACAAGACGCACGACGTTGCTCAACATGATCGTGGTTATGCATAAGTGTTCATGTTGTGCTTTGATAAGGTGTCGTGGTCATTCAAGGCATATCAATGCTCAACAAGGTCATATTTGTAAGCAACCATCATGCAATTCCATATCCAAAGATGCAAGATCAATTTAGGAAGTCAATGTATTCACAAAATGCATATTAAATCATCCAATGTCACAGGGTTCAATTATAATATTAGAATTAAGCATCAAGTTCATGACGAGTTGTAAAGTGCATAAGTAAGAGCAACTTGATCATATAAACATACAAGGTTGTTGTACGTAGATAGCATGCTTGATATAAATAAAGAGTGCATTTAATTCACTTAAGATCATACTTTACAACTTCACAACATGTTTGGTACACAAGTTCAAGTCACATTCATAGTTTCATAAATATTACACTTACATCCCCTAAGTTATTTATAAAAGTTTAGAATTATTACACATACATCCCCTTAGTCGATTGCTAAACATAATTGTTCATTTAAATTGTTTATACAATTATTCAACTAGGAATTAATTACTTACAAGCATGACAATTATCAATTTATCGTAATTCATAATATACCATTTCCGAGTAGTAAGAGTAAATCAAGATATTAAAATTCTAACTCCTATCATGCATCAAGTCTCAAGTTGTTCAAGCATCCTTCATGTATATCAATTTTATATTTGAAACACAATTTAAAACAAACATAACATGGAGAACGTCTCAAATTCATATAGAGAAATCACAATATGTTCGTTCTTCTAAAATATCATTCAAGTTCATTTAGTCACATAAGAGATTAGTTTCTAGATATTACACTAACACCCCTTCGTACTTAACAAATAGCGTAAATTCATCACATCGGAATTCAAATTGTAAATCGAAACATTCATGCATATCACAATCCATTCAATACATGTTTTCATATATGATTGGAATACATCTCGATCAACAAACCAACAATAACCAATTTATTTGCACTTAAAACAATTAATTCAAATAATCATAATTACGCAAAATAATTCGTAATAAATAGATCGAGTGTCCGATTAACGAACGAAAAGTGGCGTTGAACTCACCACAACGTGACGAACATTCTGACCAGATGCAGCCGGAACGCCACCACTGTAGCTGCCGGAATTTGGCCGGGCCGCCGCCGAAGGTCGCCGGAAAAATCCCGAAAAATCAATCCTGAATGAAGTCTTCGTGCCCGTTCCGAATGCTCGATCAATTTCTGAAAATTCCAAGTCAATCTCCTCCAATTTCAGATCTAAGAACACGAAAACCCTAAAATCTTCAAACTCAAATTACTTCCAAACTGGTGAACCAAAATGCGATCCGAAAGAGGCGTTGTCTTACCCATGACGAGCTCTTCGAAAGCCCTAAGGTAGCTTACCGAAAAAATCCTCGGAGCTAGCGCCGCCGTTACACCACCACTATGCCGCCGTGATTCACCGCCAATTAGCTAAATCTGGAGTCGCGTGATCACAGACTACTAGTTCTCGTCGTTCCGAACAACTTTCGTGAAGAGCCCGAGGCCAAAAGATGGCCGGAAAAGGCCCCCGTTGGCCGCTGAATAATCTGCCGCCGCCCATGTCGCCGGAACCACCACCCACGGCCAAGATCTGGTGAAATTGATGCTGTAAATGAACTCAGGAGGTCGAACAACCTTGGAAACCATCAAGCCCCGTCGAAAACCACCGCCGGAAGCGGCGAAATCACGCCGCTACATGAACGGGCGCCGCCGCTGCGAGCTTCAGGCGGCGCGTGCGGCGCCGTCGCGGCTCCGATGGCCGCGCCGCCGACGTCAAACGGTGGGCTAGGAAGTGTAGTTTCTGGGCATGGGGCGCGTGCATCGAGGGGATGGCCGGAAACCGCCGTGAAGGCCGGTGAAGTGGCGGCGGTCTGACACCTCCGCCGCTGCTACTGAAATCCAGCCATAACTCCACTACCGTTCATCGTTAGACAGTGAAATTGGTACTCTTGCGTACGCCTCGTCGAGATAATCGAAATGGACTATTCGTTTGTTGAATTCCGTCGAGAAACGAACGAGTTATGGGCTCGTAACCGAAGCCGCGCATAGTGACCCGCAGGAGAGAGTGGGAGAGGAGAGAGAGAAAAGAGATTGGGAGAAATGTGTCTTGTGCACAAGCTATATACAACCGGGTATCCTTATCGCGTAGCAAAGAGTAATAGCACATACAAATAATCGTAAATAAAATTGGTAAAGTTACGAATAAACATTCAAGCTCCGAATTAATTTTATAAATTAAAATGAAAGAGAGAGATTTACAAATTAGAGTTTAATTCAATTTAATTTTAGAAACCTTTCGTACAATTTAACGACACTTCGTAAACACATGATTGACAATTAATCTCAAGGAATTCAAGTAAACCGAAATTAAACAAGTTAAGTAACATGATGGATTTAAAATCAACTTAACCATTAATTTTAGAATAATCCAAATGATCACATATTAAATTGGATTTATATTAAATCACATAATTCAAGAACTCTTAAATTAAACACACACAAGTGTAGAGACTTACTTGTTAATATCGTCAGGACGCCCTTCGAGAATACGGGATGTCACATTTCCCTTGATCAAAAGGCAAGAAATTACAACAGCAGATAGTAGGCAACCAAGACAATAAACTCAGCAGCAAATCAGGTCATAAACTACCACAATACTGACTTAAAAGAAACCGTAACTCAGGAAGGAAATAGGCACCAACAGATTACGAAAAACAGTGCACAAAAGGAAGTAAAACAGGGCAGCAACCATTCCAATTCTCATCCGACACGATTAGGTATGTATATGCAACAAACAAGGTAAAAAGGAGCAACAAATGACAGCAATTTCAGTCCCAAAACACAGCAGCAGTAGTTCATAACGTGAAGGAGGTAAATGACTTCAAGTTTCAACCAATTTCTCCAAGGTTCATTAATGGCTTCTCAACGAATTCTCAACTACCAAAAAATACATGTCCATAAATACAATAAGGGAGTTAAAGTGATCACTTTCATGCTTTCAATCCAACAAAAACTCCATGGAATCAAAGGGACCAAGAATTTCATCTATAACCTAACTATTCAATCATATCTTCACAACTCCATGAAAACTAGCTCAAAATTAGGGATATATAGTTCAAAATGATCATAAATGATTGTATATCACAGCCCTAAACTCACCTTGTGGATTGGATAAAGGTTGGAAGAGATTTGAGCTCCAAAATCTCCAAGGATTACAAAGTGACGGGAAGAACTTGAAAGCAGGGGATTTGGCTGAGTTTTTCCCCTTGTGTGAGGGTTGGTTCTCTTTGGGGTGGGTTAAGGATGATAGAAGGTTAAGTTAGGTTTCCAAAAAGTCAAACCATGGTTAATTTGGTTAAGTATGGTGAGAGTTATGGTTTAAATGGTAAAATGTGGCAGTTTCCGGTTGTTTCGTTTGTCGGTTGAATTTCGGGGGTCCAAACGTATTTAGAAAAATATGAGCCTTGTTCCATTAAACCCGAATCCTCGATAAAAGTTCAGCGGAGGTTACAGAACTCGAATCCGAGTGCCCGAGCTCAAGATATGGCGTCCGAAACCAAAGGTGCGCTAAATGCTCTTTAGCCCCAATTTGGTCCCGTTCAAACAAATAAAATTCTTTACCCAATCAAACAAGATCGAAAACATGAAATGAGCATATAAAGATGTTCATAACACATAAATCTATGACATTAAATTTTTACAGAAATCGGAATTGAATTCGAATAGGATCGGCATGCATTTTATAAGCATAAGATCATTTCATTCATAAATGCAATAATAAAATAAAACAATTTCCATAAAATAAAATAAAACTAATGTTCATAAAATAATAAAATTTAAATGAAATGACTATAATTATGATAATTAATGAAAATTATAATTATAATAAATAATTAATTACAAACCAAATAATTTAAACGCGCAATTACGTAAACACATACGTCATACTATACGACTGAAAAACCGGGGCGCTACATGGCTTATGTGATAATTACGTGCGCGTTTAAATTTTTTTAAATAGGCAATTATATGATTTACTTTTATTATTATTTCAATTCTTGAATAATTGAATTATTTGAAATTATTTGAATTTGAATTTATATGAAATTTCGAATGATTTGCGCTTGTATGACTTGTTTGCTTGTCGTTTCTACGTGAATTGAATTTGAAATTTCATGGAAATTTAATATGTTGGAATTATACGTGTTATGAATATGGATATGTACTCGTTTCATGTTTTTGGATTCATTTGATTGAGTTTTGAATTTATTTTGAATTTGGAATCCAAAACGGGGGCTAACGAGCAATTAGCGTACCATTGGTTCCGTATGTGATATCTTGAGCTTGGGAACTCGAACTCGTATCGAAGATTCGGGTTTGATGAACTTAGCCTTATATTTTTCCAAAATTATTTGAACTTCCGAAATTCAACCGAAATGTGTTAACCAAATTAACCATGGTTATCAATTCTTTGGAACCCTAACTCAACCATGTATTAGCCCTTAACCACCCCAAACCGAACCAACCCTCCACACTTAGAGAAATTTCAGCAAAAACCCCAGCTCTCCAGTGTATTCCCATAACCCTTGCCAAGCTTGGAGATTCAAGGCTCAAATCTCTTCCAAACTTCATCCAATCCACAAGGTAAGCTTAGGGTTGTAATATACATTCATTATGGGTCGAACCATGCATCCCCAATTTTTATGCATGCTTTCATGGAGATTGGAGAAGATGATGTAATAGTTAGGTTTTATGTCATTTTGTTGATCTCATGCATTCCTTGATGGTTTTGGTTGGTTTAAAGCATGAAAGTGGTTGCCCTAACTCCCTGTTTTTCATTTATGATCATGAATTATATGGTAGTTGAAGAATTTATGAGTTACCATTAATGAGTTTGGGAAGAGAATCGAAGAAATGATCACATATGCACTCTCCTCATGTTTGATCACTTTAGGAGCATGTTTAAGTGTTGTTTTGGGGTTGTTTTGTTGTTTATTTGGTGTCATTTCATACCTGGGTATGTTGGCTAAGGTTTGGCGTGGTTACTGCTCTATTTTCGTTCACTTTTGCTACTGGTACAAGGCGGTCGCGGCCGCGACCGCGATCAGTGTAAAAACGGTAGCGGCCGCGACTTGTGAGTTTATGTTCTGTGTTGCTCTCTCAGGTCACGCCCGCGACCTGAAACATGTGTAATTTTGGCCGCGCCCACTACCCATTTTTGGCCAAGTTTCGAGTTGTTCAAAAATTGGATGAAAATTTGCACAAAAATAGAGTAGCGGCCGCTACCATTTTATGAAGAAAATGGGTCGCGGCCGCGACCCTTCACACGACTGTGTAGCGCCCCTTAACACTACAACCCCGCACCATTGTACTTCCCGAGTGGATGTGAGACCTAGCACTCGAGAAATACTCCGGCGAACGGACAAGACTATACAATACCAAAGTATGAAATTTAAATGCAACGGAAAATAAACTTGAGCAATAAAAGGAACGCATATTATTAAGTTGGACAAGTAATTACAACGATAGGTCTAACTTCACCGGAGAGTGTTTATTGAAAGATGTACATGCACTCGTGATCACTCTAAACAACTGAAATGAGACACCTTAAAGCCTCAAGATACCTCTAAGGCGTCGCTGTAGATTCCGGTACTGAGATTTAAGTGGAATTGTGAGGATTCCACTCTTCGATCCTATGTTCGCCTTAGAGAGATGGAGAGGGGATGGCGTGAGAATTGGGAGAGAGAGAGAGTGATTTTTGTGTGTTGATTTGTGAGGTATAAATGAGGCTTGAGGGGGGTACTTATAGGTAGTCATGAGGGGTTTCTAAGCAATAAATGAAAGTTTATGGGGGATGTGGTTGCTTAATATTTTAACAAATGCTTGGTAATAAATTTGGAGATGTGGTTAAATAATATGTTGAACAAATGCTAGGTAATTAACTAAGAAATGTGGAGAAATTATGCTCATTTGTTTAATCCTTCTAGAAGACCATGTGGTCATGGATGATGTCATTTTGATTAAAAATAAATGTAAAATAATATAAAATTTATTCAAGAGTCGAGAGGTAAAAGATTGATGTAGTGAATTAATGAAAGAATGGGTGAAAAACGAGTTTCGTTTTGATTATAAATGTGGAATATTTAGAGTTTTCGTTTATAAATTATGAATATTAAAGATGATGAAAATCATAGGAAAAATTATATAAACGAAGCCATGATAAAGTTTAAAGTTGGGAAAAATCACTATAATGTAGAGAAAAATTCAAGGATCGTTTTAAGTATAATTTCGATTATTGAATAAAAGCTAATCGTTTAAAATAAATTGGTGATTTTTAGAAAGGAAAATATTTATAAAATATGCTATGATGAAATCGAGTTTTTGGCAAATGCATGAAAATTCATAAAATAATTTAAGGGTCGTTTTGGTTATAATATTGAATATCAAAAGGTAGATGAGTAGGGATTTATTGATGATCGAATCATAAGCTAGGGTTTTCACCGGTTTTTGATACTACGGGAGTTAGGATGGGAATTATGGTTCACGGAGGGTATCACGATCCTCGAAATAATGTGAGGATTCTTTTGGTTACAATATTGGGTAGTGAAAGTGTTTCAGGGAACACAGGAATATTTTTGAGCTGTAGGGGTATTTTCGTAATTTCCAACCTAAAACTGTAGGAATGAGTTTCGAAGCATATGGAAGGGTTTTAGGTGCTAGAAGGGAATGAATACTAGAATTTTAGGATTTTATGAGAAGAGTTTCAAGGTACGAGTTAAATAGAGAAAATAATTAAATTTACGAACTATAACATATAAAAGAACACATAAGTCATATAATATGCAATGCATGAAGAGAATTAGTAAGGATCGAGGATATAAACGTTTCCTGAGTTATCTTTTACTTATCTCTCTCGACTTGGCCCTGAGTAGGGCTGTTACAATCTTCCCCCCTTTAAAAGAATCTGTCCTCAGATTCTATTACTGTTCTTGAACAGTCCTGGATAATGTTTCAACATCTTTTTCTCTGTCTCCCAAGTCTGTTCTTCTGTACCATTCCTTTTCCAATTCGTATAAACCCTTTTTCTTGGAGATGCTTTTAGGAACACCATCTCGCCTACTGTAAACTCTATGTCCCTTCTTCAATTATCAGCATAACTTTTCTGCTTATCTTGGGTAGTTTTCATTCTTTGCTTGATGATCTCAACTTTTTATGTTGCTTCTTTTATCCAACTCTTATCAATATTCTCTTGGGGTTTCCTTTCAACTCCTTTGGTTTCATCCATATCCCTGTATAACGGGGATCTACATTTCTTCCCGTATAAGGCCTCATGAGGTGCAGCTTGGATAGAAGCCTTATAGCTGTTGTTGTATGCAAACTCCACAAGGGGTAAGCAATCTTTCCAATTATCTTGGAAATCTAAGGCACAAGCCCTTAACATATCTTCCAGGTATTGGTTGGTTCTTTATGGTCATTCGGTTGAGTTCTCGGTAGCCAATGCACATCCGTAATGACCCATCTTTCTTTTCTTTTTTTTTTTTTTTTTTTTTCAAACAACACTGGTGCTCCTTAAGGTGATGTACTGGGATGGATATATCTTGATTCAATCAAATCATCAAGTTGTTTCTCAATTCCTGAAGTTCGGCTGGGGCCATCCGATAAGGGGTTTTAGAGAAAGGCTTTGCCCCAGGAATTGTATTTATTACAAATTCTAACTCGCGATCTGGAGGTAGCGAGTTTAAGTGTTCTGGGAATACACCGAGATACTCATTTACCACTTCGACCTCCTCAACCTTAAGTTGGTCCTTTAGCCTATTTAGAAGATAGGCAACAATTCCTGTAGCTCCCTTCTGAATCAACTTCTTAGCTTTTGTCATAGAGATCATTGCCACTGATCTCTTGTTTTCAGAAATCCAACTTTCATCTTGTCCTAAGATGATTTCTTTCTTAAAACAATCCAACTTAGCATGGTATTTGTAGAGCCAGTCCATTCCCAGAATGATTCCATATCTTGTTATCGGAAGTTCGATAAGGTCCATTGGGCAGTAGTGGTCACCGATTTGTATAGGGCAGCGTTTATATACTCGATCCGTTATTAAACAAGCTCCCAAAGGGGAACTTACTTCAAAATTATATGATGAACACTCAAGTGGAAAATTTAAACACGCACATAGATTTGATGCAATGAATGAATGCGTGGCACCAGGGTCATATAAGACCTTAACTGGCGTGTTTAGAATGTGTACCGTACCTTCGACAACATCTGAAGGGTCTGGATCCTCGTTTCCATCCATCGCATAAGCTCTTCCTTTCACAAGTGGCTTTCCCGGTTTTCCCATAACCTTCTCCTTTTCCTTAGGTCCTGGTCTCTTTGGGCATGAATTAAACTGATGATTAGGGTGTCCACACCATAAACACGTGCCAGCTTTCTTTCGACATTCTTGTTCAGTATGTCCCGGTTTGTGACAATATTCACAAGTGATCTCTTCTTGTGAGTTAAACGGGACTGATTTAGGCTTTTGCTGGGCTGGTGTGGGTTTCTTCCCAAATTTCTGGTTAGATGATCCAGTGGGACGTTTCATTGCTTGAGAAGGTTTATTTTGAGGGCGACCAGGGTGATTAGCTGCCTGACGAATATTCTTGTGAGCTGCTTCGGTTTTCAGAGCTTTATCTACTGCCTTGTTGTAGGTTTCAATATCCAATGAAGCTAAAGCCCATCGCAGATCTGGCTTGCTTCCACCAACTCAAAGCAGGTCCTTCTAGGAGAAAGGCTGCATACTGCACTCGTTCCCGTTCCTCGGGAAATATATCCATAGCCTCATAAATCTTTTCCAAACTGGCTATCTAGTTTTCGGCCTTCAGGTCGTTAGGTTCTCCAAAGAATTTTGGGGGATTCATTCGGAGAAACCTTTCTAGGGATCGCTCATTGGTAGGATTATTTCCAGGTGTACAAGTTCGAACGAACTGTCTTAAGGCTTCTACGAGTTCGGGGTGTCCTGGTGGATCTTGTGGCGATGGTGAGTTGTTTCGTGGTGTTCTTCGTAGAGGCATAATGAATGCTGAAATCACAATCACATAGGAAATATAATGCATGTGGGGTAAAGAATGTTCCAAAGATCATCACAGAACAATAATCACCAAATAACATCAGTCATCAAACATAAAGTGCAGAAGGAAATAACATTAGTACTCACGGTCCTACTAGTATCTTGAAGCGACTCTAAGACTCATGATGCAAGTAACATGAAATAACAGTGTAAAATGATCAAAATGTGTCATATATATATATATGCATCAAGGTTAGTATGCTTCAAGAGCTACAAAAAGTAAAACCAAAAAGAGGGGGTGGACCCGATCTACCTCGAGTTACACCCTACAAGTACTGTCACTCCTAGTAAGTCAGGCTGCTACTGTCCGCTGCTGTTACTATGTGCCGCTACAAAAATGGGGAGTATCTCCACTGGCCGCTATATACATACCCCCGAGTAACTATCATATATACTGTACCTCATATCCCTGGTCTGAACTCAATCCCCACCAGCACTATCTGCCTCAAGGTCAACTGTATCATCTGAATCCGGAACCCTAATAGGACTCCACTCCTCGCTGGGCTCAACACTGTCCTCCTCCTCGGGAACAACCTGCAATCCATCAGTGTCCTCGCCGACCTCACCATGCTGCTGGGGCTCCTCATCATCATCATCGGAATGGACTATAGCCTCGGAAGCCTCACTGTCTCAGGAATGGGCTGCTGCGGGTCCGGGCTGCATCTCTAACACCTGCTTCATAACCTGAGTATCATTCAGGTGAAGCGCATCCTCCAATCGGCTCCTCATCTGGGCTCGATACTGATCGTGGATCACAATAGAAGCCTCACGGTCCAGAGTCAAACTGACCATGTCCTCCTCGAGCTCAGCTACTCGTGATGCTAATTGAGAAATAGCGATCTGGGATGTGGCTAAATGGTCCCGAGCATGATCACGATCTACTGTTGTCTATCTAGCCATCTCTCGGTTCCTCTCAGCCTCCAATCGGTACTCACCAGTCCTCTGATACTCATAAAAGTAGGCATCTCTCTCAGCCTCTAATAGATGAACTGCTCTGTTCGGGTAGGCATACCCGGGAAAAATCTCCTGATGTGAATCCTGACTATGCTGCCTAATCCTCTGCCGAGGATAGTATCTAGGACCCCCACTACGAGTAACGACTAAGGTCCTAGGAGGCTTGTACTGATCAAGCCACTCGATGCTATCAAAATGTGGAAAGTCACCGTAGCCAGCCATTTTTACTCTAGAAAAACACTTTACAAATTATTAGAATAAAGAAATTACAGTGAAATACTTTCTCTACCTAATGTTCAAGTTATGTTCTCTCTATCTAAACCTGATGCTCTGATACCACCTTAGCTGTAGCGCCCCTTAACACTACAACCCCGCACCGTTGTACTTCCCGAGTGGATGTGAGACCTAACACTCGAGAAATACTCCGGCGAACGGACAAGACTATACAATACCAGAGTATAAAATTTAAATGCAACGGAAAATAAACTTGAGCAATAAAATTGGACAATACATAACGGAACGCGTATTATTAAGTTGGACAAGTAATTACAACGATAGGTCTAACTTCACAGGAGAGTGTTTATTGAAAGATGTACATGCACTCGTGATCACTCTAAACAACTGAAATGAGACACCTTAAAGCCTCAAGATACCTCTAAGGCGTCGTTGTAGATTCCGGTACCGAGATTTAAGTGGAATTGTGAGGATTCCACTCTTCGATCCTATGTTCGCCTTAGAGAGATGGAGAGGGGATGGCGCGAGAATTGGGGGTGAGAGAGAGAGATTTTTGTGTGTTGATTTGTGAGGTATAAATGAGGCTTGAGGGGGGTATTTATAGGTAGTCATGAGGGGTTTCTAAGCAATGAATGAAAGTTTATGGGATATGTGGTTGCTTAATATTTTAACAAATGCATGGTAATAAATTTGGAGATGTGGTTAAATAATATGTTGAACAAATGCTAGGTAATTAACTAAGAAATGTGGAGAAATTATGCTCATTTGTTTAATCCTTCTAGAAGACCATGTGGTCATGGATGATGTCATTTTGATTAAAAATAAATGTAAAATAATATAAAATTTATTCAAGAGTCGAGAGGTAAAAGATTGAAGTAGTGAATTAATGAAAGAATGGGTGAAAAACGAGCTTCGTTTTGATTATAAATGTGGAATATTTAGAGTTTTCGTTTATAAATTATGAATATTAAAGATGATGAAAATCATAGGAAAAATTATATAAACGAAGCCATGATAAAGTTTAAAGTTGGGAAAAATCACTATAATGTAGAGAAAAATTCAAGGATCGTTTTAAGTATAATTTCGACTATTGAATAAAAGCTAATCGTTTAAAATAAATTGGTGATTTTTAGAAAGAAAAATATTTATAAAATATGCTATGATGAAATCGAGTTTTTGGCAAATGCATGAAAATTCATAAAATAATTTAAGGGTCGTTTTGGTTATAATATTGAATATCAAAAAGTAGATGAGTAGGGATTTATTGATGATCGAATCATAAGCTAGGGTTTTCACCGGTTTTTGATACTACGGGAGTTAGGATGGGAATTATGGTTCACGGAGGGTATCACGATCCTCGAAATAATGTGAGGATTCTTTTGGTTACAATATTGGGTAGTGAAAGTGTTTCAGGGAACGCAGGAATATTTTTGAGCTGTAGGGGTATTTTCGTAATTTCCAACCTAAAACTGTAGGAATGGGTTTCGAAGCATATGGAAGGGTTTTAGGTGCTAGAAGGGAATGAATACTAGAATTCTAGGATTTTATGAGAAGAGTTTCAAGGTACGAGTTAAATAGAGAAAATAATTAAATTTACGAACTATAACATATAAAAGAACACATAAGTCACATAATATGCAATGCATGAAGAGAATTAGTAAGGATCGAGGATATAAACGTTTCCTGAGTTATCTTTTACTTATCTCTCTCGACTTGGCCCTGTGTAGGGCTGTTACAACTGAATGGAATTTCAAAATTCAAACCTTATTTGCATGGTTTCCTTGGCTCGTTTTTGGTTCATACACTTCATTAACATGTCATATAATGTGTTATCTTGTGTGTTATGAAATTTTATGATTTTTCGTGGAATATTTTACGAGTTATGTCTCAATGTGTCCTCTTTGCTCCAATATGTGCATGCATGGACCTTTGCTCCTAATTTGAACCCTAATTGCTCATGTATTCCTTATCTTATGAGTTGTATGATAGGTATACGTGATATATTATGTGTTATGATCGTTATTTGAAATCCTTGGATTGATTTGGTATGAAATGTGAACCTTGTGAACTTAAACAGATTTAAATGCTTCATGAAAGGAATAGAATGAATGTCTATATGTCTTTGAAATATTAATCGTGCACATGAACGTGTTCATTACATAATATCCTCTTTTATGCATTCATATCATGATCATTACATTGCCGAGCGTCTTATATGGTCATTTTGAGTCTCACTTCACCTTCCTTGCACAGATTTTGATCCCGTTGGAGACGAGGCCGGTCCGTGAGGCTCTTCTGCTCTCTTTTTGTCGTTCTAAGGTGGGTTTCTCTAATATTTAGTTAAATGACCCTATATACCTTCAATGTGAAAAGATTTCGGCCAAAATTTATTATATGTATATAGAGTCGTTTCAAGAGTAAATGATTGCAACGTAAAGACTTTATTTTATGAACCCTACCAAATGTTTTGGCGAGAATGAATGAATGAATGCACAGAATAGGGCCCAGGAACTTAGTGTAAGTGGCTATCCGGGGAGGCAAGGGCCGAAGGTGATCCCTTACTCTAGTTCCAACCAAACTGCGGTGATACCGGACCTCGCCAGGAGATTAGCGAGGAATGGGAGCTGAGTGCCACTAGGGGAGTCATGTAACCCCTTTTGGTCAATGAATGGGTGGTTGGGCCTTGCAAACCCGCCACCAAACCGGAGGAAGAAGGTGTAAATGATAATGAATGTGCACGAAAGAATGTAATGCATGAAAAGAAAGAAAGAATAAACGTTTAACGAATTACACAAGGTGTTCCTTGGAGATAATTCACGCCCACTCGCCGGGCCACGAAAGACCTAATGTAAATTGGTTGTTATAATCCCTTTTGATGATTTCTTTAACTCACCCCCTTGGGAAATTCTTTGAAAACCTCATTTGGGATTATAGCTTGCACGTGAATGTTTAACGAATTACACAAGGTGTTCCTTGGAGATAATTCATGCCCACTCGGCGGGCCACGAAAGACCTAATGGAAATTGGTTGTTATAATCCCTTTTGATGATTTCTTTAACTCACCCCCTTGGGAAATTCTTTGAAAACCTCATTTGGGATTAAAGCTTGCATGTGAATGTTTAAATATTGTCTTATATTATACTTATGCCCTGTTTTATACCCACCAATCCCTTTTGGACTGAACCTGTTTGGTTTTCAATTATTTTGTGCAGGTGTCAGGGGAGCTAGGCGGGAATTCGAGTCCAGTGTCTCGCATTTGTCTCTAGCTCTAGTATTTTTGGATTTTACACTTGCATACTCATATTTATGGTTTATGTATATGACATGATATGGAGCGTATATGTTTAAGCCGTGATGGCTTGTGAATATTGTATATGATCTATTTTTGGAGCTTGAATGCTCATTGTTTATATCATGATCAATTAATGCTTCCGCTTTATTGTTTAGTCTAATTTTATGGTTTAAGGGTTAGTCCCGCCTAGCATAGCGTGTGTATTTTCCTCATTCGCCGTGATCAAGCTCGGGTATGGAGTATCCATTTCATATTCGGGTCGGGTCGGGTCTCGGTGCGGGGGTTGTGGTACCTTGCGCTCGGGTGCTACACTTAGCCTATAAATAGGCTAGGGTTTCGAACCCTAAGTCTCATTGGAATTGGATTCCAATTTTGACTTTTCTTCTATTTCCTTTCTCTCCAAGTAATAGGAGTCTTATTCAAAATAAGATATCTATTTCTTCTAGAAAAGGAGTTTCTAACCAAATTAGGAATATTAATTATTCTAATAATAATTAATATCTTATTCCAATAATATTTATTCTAATGATATTAGAATTAATATTTACTAGAATAATAAATAGAAGATATTTAATATTTATATATTTATTTATTCTAATCAAAGTAGAATAACTAAATAACTAAACAATTAAATACTTAGAATTAATTCTCTAATTAATTCCATGAAGGGCTTTAGAATTAATTCTAACGGGCTAAAATTAATTCTCTAATTAATTTTATTTGGCTTTATAATTAATTCTCCTAATTAATTATATTAGGGGTTTATAATCAATTCTCCTAATTAATTATATTTGGGCTTTATAATTAATTCTCTAATTAATTAACACATGGTCCAATTTCTCAATTGGACCACACGCCCAAAAGCTTGGTCACGTGACACACGTGTACATTTACACTTATGGTCTCGTTTCGATCAACTATTTGATCTTTCTTTCAATACCCTTTGAATCTGGCATTTGCGTGTGACCCCCTAGGTCATTTTCAGTTAGCAGTGAGACTCATACGCTTTATTAGCTCACAGATCACACGACCATAATCTAGCAACAGGTGTTTGACCCCCTACCCGAACAATGAATATATATTTGAAAGAACCTTTCAGTCAATGACAGCTGTGAGGTATGATCCTCCTACCAACCCATCTCTCGATTAAGATCTAGGGCATGGGAATAATGAGAGCCCTACTAATCTGAATCTTAAAGCTAAGTTCATTTCATATCCATTTGATCTCAATCCAAGAAACTCTTTTCTTGATGTCTTGATCTACTACCTCGGCCGATGGTTTAGGATGGCATATGAACGACTTATGCAATAAGAGATCTTCTTGCATTACAGTAAGTGTAGGTCCTTTGTTGATTCTCATATACTTCCATGTGCCACTTGTGCAGCCCCAGCATAAGCCTTGAATCAGTTGTCTAAGGCGACACCCTTTAAAGCTTATACCAAAGACTATAGAGTTAGCCCACCAAGCATCAATGGAATCTCAAGTCAAAGGATTAATTTACTCACGCCATTGACCTGTGAGATATTTCCTAATCTGGAAGTTTCTATTTCTAGGTATAGAAACTTCCTTTCCCATTTAGGAATCTTCTCACGTGGGACACCTCAGTGCACCCGTTTTGATAACGAGCACCCTCATGTATTGCGTACGCATCAACTATGCACTTTACACCCCATGAAACAGGATGATCCTTCTTAAGGACGCAATCCCACAAGCAAGTCTCAATCGAGCCAAATCAACACTCCCACTGTTTGTTGGACTCATCGATTTGGAGTGATTTCTAATCCGGTTTTGAGTTAGGGCTTGTTTCATGTGGCATTCACCTAATGACAAAGTCCCTATCAGCCTTATGGATTAGGGGAGTTCTAATACATGCGCACTAATGGAAACACACAAAAACACGTATTGGCATATAAAGAAGTGTTTGCCTATGATAATAGCCATATGTTATTCAAAGATTGTATGTGACACAAGGAAAGTCCCAAAGCAGATTTCGTCAAATCGGCTTTCTAGGGAACTATTCCTAACAATCTCCCACTTGCCCGTAAAAGCCATTTAGGTACTCTAAGTCCCATCTTCTCAAGATGTACCTTGAGAGCCTATTGACTTTGGGCATTTCCAAAGTGGATCTGCTATATTCTCTACTGATGTGACCCACATCTCTTAGGAAACACCTTTTCCTTATAAAATGATTCGTAATCACGTGTTTAGTCTCTTGGTGAGGTCTTGGTTCTCTTACTTGAGCAACCACCCATTCAATCATACGATATGATAATGGAGTTGTTTCATGCTAGGAACTTCATCTAACTAGTTAGATGGAGTTTCTTACCCAAACACTTAACTTAGCAGTATTCAATACGGCTAAGGTCTCAACTACAATAGTTGAAATTTCACAACGTATATACTTGGAAGGGTGTCCATATGTTTCTTTGCCATTGAGGTTAAAATTGCATTCTTTCAATGATTCACAATCATCTATGTTTGATGAACGATTACATCAAATATCCTTTCAAAAATAAAATCTTTTTGGGCTCTGTAAACTAATACATATCCTCATTTCTTCTTAAGTACTTTGAGGACATCCTTTACAGAAATCTAATGACCTTCTCTGAGGTCATATTAGATTCGGCCTACTACGCTTAGTGTTGCACCATATCTAATTTTGTACATAACTTTGCATACATTATGCTCCCTTTCACTTAAAGGGGTTTTTGGACATTCTAACTTTCTTAAAGTTATCTTAGGTCACATACTCTTCAAAAGAGTTTCTCCATTGTCCATACTAAACTCCTTTTAGTACCTTGATTATTTACTCCTTTGTGATAATCCATTTATGCTCTTAGATCTATCTTCTATAGATCTCAATGTCGAGAATTTAGGATAATCACTAAGATCTTTCATGTCAAATTGTTTCTTAAACAAGAATTGGTAACTTTCACGTCATCCTTGACATTCCGAATGAGAAGGATGTCGTCTTCTAAAGAACAAAAACTGACTCTTACATCATTAACTTTCATATGTACACTTTGAGACTTATTCGACTTCCATCTATGTCAAACAATTTGACTATCCTATGGAATCGAATTGTCTAACTCCTAGAAGCCTTTATCAATCCACAGATTGACTTAGGGATTTGCATACCTTATGTATATTCCCACTGAATATGAGATTCAAAGAAATACCTTATTTGGGGCACTCGAAGCAAGTAACAAAAATAAAGTAAGGGAGTTTCCAATACTCCCAAGCAACTCACGCAAGATCATAATTAAAATCACATAAGGCACTCGAAGCAAGTAACAAATATCGTTCATGTTAACTTTCAAATACTCCAATCAAATTGGACAAGGTAAGAAATCAAAGCACATAACATAGAAATTATTTGAATTAAATTTGCATGAATGCATGTATCATGGATGCTACAAGTATCGTTCACCGTCGTTGCGTAGTTTAGGGCTATGAGTTTGTTATCCCCTGTATGATCTGCCCCGAGAGTGAGCTCAGCATTTACCTTGTCTTTAATTTCTTCAATGTAACCCGGTGAAGCCATGATAAATCCTCTTCGATCTTTAATCATTTCCCATAATCTTCATTCAATCAAACCAACTCTTAATACCCGAGCTTTGATCCCCCGTCTACTGTTAGATCACCCATCCCGAAATTAAATCCAATGCTATTTTCCTTTGTCCATATGAAAATCTAACAAACTATCAAAGATAACTACCCTTAGCGCCCCTAACAGTTCTTTCCCCAAGCTCCTTCATAACTCTTTTGTCTTCAACTCGACTTACATACACAGAACAAATCAACGATCTATCTTCCCCATTCCTCGTGAAAATCTTCAGCCCGAATCCAGTGATCTAGCTCTCATTTTATTGATCATCCCATAAAGTTATCTTATTCATCTCCACTCGCCAACATAAAAAAAATCCCCAAATCTTCCTTAATTACACTTCTGTTATTTTTAGTCCTTCAGTTCCGACCTCAAGTTTTGAATTCGCCTCCTGGTCATGCTCACCCCCTTAAAATTTTTATCGTTGTACATCGAACTCCATCGAACCTTCTTTCCTCGGAATTCCTGATGGAAGTTTTATTGGGAGGGCTTTAAATGACATAGCAACCCATAGTCTTAACTTTTCCACTTCTAGTCTACCGCTGTTAATATTCAAACCCCTTTTCTTCATTCTTGTTCGATCCAGGCACTCCAAAGCCACTCCGGTTGTATTTTTCCTTCTGAAACTTCCTTTCCACCAACCTATCCTTAAAACGCCCCATCCCATTAATTCTTTTCCTCTTAATTCAAATGTGGCCCGTACAAAGAGATACTTGAGAAATACGATGAAAGAACTCCTTATCAAATAAACACTGAAATGCATGTCGGGTTAAAATAACAATGCACGTGGCACACTTTGCAACAATTAAATATGCAGCACATTAGCACAACAAAATCAAATAAAAATGCGCGCACGAACATAAGTAAAGAAGAATAAATAAGTGATGCAAAGTATGATGCACATGCTATGAATGTTTTGGAACCTGTCACCAATGTGGTAAGTTGTTAGCTCGGTAGCTTCTCCTCGTTCCTCCAATCACGAGGTCACTTTCACTTGCTAATCGTGCTTCATCTTTCCCACGGTCTTCAAGTTTTCCATGAATCTTTGTGCATCACTTGTATCTTTCCCAGTCCAGAATTGCAATTTCACGATTCCTGATCGCTTCGATGTCCACTGAATTAGCGTCTAAATTTCTCCTCGGGAATCACCCTTCAACTTTGCCCAAGTTCTCTTACACAGTTGCACCCTAAGGTAGTTCTGAACTCTACTTCTCATCATCACCATGATCAAGACTCCCGTGCTTATCCGTTTCCATTTGTTACTCCATATTTCCCAATTCCACCTCACCACATGACAATTTAACTTGGATTTAGAAAATGAACTCAAATCCTGTCCTCAGTATTGTCACCTTCCATGAATTTGTACTTATCACCTTACTTGCCTTTCTTCAATCCCTTCCTGACTCGTCTTCCATCTTAATCGAAATCTAAAACACCCAAATCCGAACTCTTCCCAATCTTGACTTCTACCACTCAAGTTCTATTCAATAGGTTTATTCAGAAACCCTTTTTTAATATCCCTTGATGCATGACTCACACCGGATCCATTTTATGTTGACTCTTCAATAATCGAAGCCCTAAACCAATACTTTCAAGATTCATTCCTTAGATTGAACGATCCCGTTGAATCCGATGATTGTATTTTATGTTGAAGGCTACATTTATCAATCTTCGGAGTCAACAACATTCCCAGAACGACTTCTTTTCTTATCAAATACCTCTCTAGTCTTGCATCTCCAGAACGATCCTCCATTCCGACTCTTAGTCATTATCTCTGACTCCATCTATGAAGACCACGCACTCGAATTCGCTATATTCTCCCCGATACATCCTTCCTATCTTCCGTGCCTCAGAAAGAATTTGTAATAGAGTGTTGTGGTCGTAGAACTTGGCCGTGGTTTGATATCATCTTCGTAACCTAGAAATCATAACTCATTTCGAGAATAGATGCATGCGATTAGTGCATGCTCATGGCACATATTCAATACGAAAGGCAAGAATCCATATAAAATGCAACAGGTAATTCAACAAAATTCTTAAGGGAAGCCAAATTCCATATTCAAGATCTATGCAATGCACACATTATCACGTAGTTCCTATGCCGAACGACCTAAACTGACCCACACGACACGAGAGCCCGAGTTTTGCAACCCTAGGCTCTGATACCACTTAAGGATGTAACACCCGAGCGCAAGGTGTCACATCCCCCGCACCGAGACCCGACCCGAATATGAAATGAACGATCCATACCCGAGCTAAATCACGGTGAACGGGGACCTACACACACTCTATGCTAGGCGGGACTAACCCTTGAACCATAAAATAAGAATTAAATATTAAAGCGGAAGCAATAAACGAACATACATCATGTATATAAGCAATGAGCATCACAGTTTCAAATTTTAAGTCATATACACCCTCAAATGCCATCAAGTCTCAAAACAGGTACGCTCCAATAAAGTTCATATACAATGATCAAAAGTGTAATATGTGAGTGTAAGACCAAAATACAAGGGCTAAAAGAGAATGCAAGACCTATGACTCGAAATCCCGCCTAGCTCCCTCGACACCTGCACAACACAACTGAAAGCTAAACGGGTTCAGTCCAAAAGGGACTGGTGGGTATAAAAACAGGGCATAAATACAATATACGACGGTATTTAACAATCACATGCAAGTTATAATCCCAAGCGAGGTTTTTAAAGAATTTCCCAAGTGGGTGAATAGAAATCATCAAAAGGGATTACAACGATTCATTAACATTAGGTCATTATTGGCCCGGCGAGTGGGCGTGCATTATCTCCAACCAACACCTCGTGTAATACGTTAACATTCATTAACATTCATTCATTCATTCTTTTCATGCATATCATTCTTTCGTGCGCATTCAATAACATTTACACCTTCTTCCTCCAGGTTGGTGGCGGGTTTGCAAGGCCCATCCACCCATTCATTGACCAAAAGGGGAACATGACTCCCTAGATGGCACTCAGCGTCCATTCCTCGCTAACTCCTAACGAGGTCCGTTTACGCCGTTCATTAGTGGGACTAGTGTGAGGGATCGCCGTCAGCCCTTGCCTCCTCGGGTCACCACTCACACCAAGTCCCTGGGCCCCATTCATTGTGAACATTCATTCATTCTCGCCAAAACATTTGGTAGGCACATGAAAGAAAGGCTTTACGTTGAAAACATTTACTCTTGAAAACGACTCTATATACATATATATACTTTTGGCCGAAATCTTTTCACATTGGGAGTATATAGGGCCATTTAACTAAATAGTAGAGAAACCCACCTTAAACGACAAAAAGGAGAACACACGAGCTGATAGGAATCAGGATGATGTGAATCATAAGACCAGGCCACACTTTGGTCCAACCAGGCCACACTTTGGTCCAACCATTGATCCAAATGATGATATGATCACAACTCAAGATGAACCAAGTTATGTTGGACCTATCACAAGGTCACGGTCCAAAAGAATGCAAGAAGAAGTTCAATCTCTTTTGATCTAAATAACTCAAGATTAGCTCCAAGAAGACAAGTATTCAGCTGGACCCAATCCACCTTGTTTCAATGTCTTAGTGATAGAATTTTAAGCCCAAATTATGTTAAGTTTATTGTAATTTGGCCCTGAACTATTATATTATACTTTGGGCCATCTATTTATTTATTTTGCATGCATTTAGATTAGGTTAAGCCCATTTTATTCAGCCTACAAGAAAAGTGACGGGATTAGCTTGTCTCTTTGAATTCTGAATTGTCTCTTAGAATTCCCATGATTCAACTTTATATTCCAGCCTTGTAGTTCGAAATATTCAGTCAAAAAATGAATGAATTGTGATTCAAGTGAGTTATACTCACAAGTTCTTAGTTGAACGACACCGGAGTTTCAAACCTCCACCGGATAATGTCATTTCCCGACTCATTATAGTCGACGGGGTGCATTACTTATCAAATCTGATAGTGTTGGTTCCTTGCTCATTATAGCAAACGGGTCACACTCCTCTTATTTTCAACCTTGAATTGGACGATCAGATTCAAGAACTCCAAGTATTGATATAGGGTTTCACTGCAAGTACGTGGAGTTCGTATCATTTGGTATCTTTTATCTTTTGTATAATTTCTTTTCATTATTGTTATATTGCTGCAGAAAAAAAAAATCGAAAAAGGCCAAAAAAAAAAAAAAAGGAGAGAGCAGCATTATTTCAGTCATTTTCTTTGTAATCTCAAATCATAAGTCATATGGATTTGTTTGTTTGTATCTTTTTAGTTGTAACAATTCGTTTGTAACAATTTTAGCACCCTTATCATTCATCTTAAGGGATTATTTAGTTGAGGAATTTGAAACTTCTTGTGATGTTGTTTTGCTGCGTATTGGATAGCCTAATTGACCTGAACATGTTGAAATGAAGAAGATCAGTTGTGCTCTGTTTTTCCGTGATTTTTGCCCTGTTTTGAGCTGAGTTTTGCTGCTGTCAAACTGCTGCGTCTTCATGTTTGTTGCTGTTAGTTTTAGTGGCTTGTTAGGGCTGGTTTGCTACTGCATTTCGTGCATTTTGTTGCTGCATCAATTGCCTTTGGATTGCTGCATCGTACTGCTCTATTTCATGCTAGAAAACAGGGGTCAGATTCGTGTGTTGTTACTGCCTTGTTTCTGGACTGGATCTCCCCGGGCGGGGAGATTTTGGATGCAAAAGAGCCCGACCGGGTAGTGCACATGCATAAACCTTCTGCATAAGGCTCCTCGGCCGGGTAATTTTGTGAACAAAATCTCCCCGGGCGGGGAGATTGTTTCTGGAACCGAGACTGTTGGTATTTCATTTTCCTTCTTCTTCCTTGTTTAGCTGTTGTTGTTGCTGGCTGCTGCTATTTTGCTGTTGTGCTGCTGTTGTTTTCCTTTTTCCTTCCTGCATGAATGAAATGGTAGGTTGATTGTTGCATGTAAAATAAGCTTCAGACCTGCATTTGTTAATTGGATATTTCATGCATGAAATTGCATGCATGTATTGTTGTTTGCATGTTGCTGTACGTATGCATGTATATATATGTATATATATGTAAATAGTTTTGCAAGCATGTTTAATAATTAGGTTTACATGCTTTGGTTTATTAGTTTACATGCATGAAGTATTTTAATTAAGTTGTCCATGCATGCATGTTTGATTTCTTTTGAATGGAACGTATATATATCGATATATATACTTATATATGTTTATTAAATATTAAATAATATTTTATTTAATTGAATTATAGAATTTAATTGTTACCTATTTCATGTTTTATTTAATTTCCGATTTTAAATTGAATGAATTTAATTGCCTATTTTCTAATTGTAAATGCGATTTAATACGTGCTATGCTCATATTTGAATTCTTGAATTAATTTGATTGGAAATGTGAATTTATGAATTGAATGAAAGTGAACGAATGATTGAATGGCTTGTTTATATGAAAGACAAGTTGGAAATCAAGCCAGCTAGAGATCAGACTATCCAAACCATGGAACTAAGTCACAACATCATTTCCATTACTACGGTGAACGGTACTCTAATCATTCATGGCATAAGCATACATGCATTGTTTATTTAATTAATTCTTGCTATTATGTGATATACTTGCTAAACTGTAACCTGTGACGATTGATGTAATTTCTTAATTGGGTTATTCTGATATATATGTATGAATGTTTTAGTAATTGTATTTACGTGCTAGGGGGATGTTACATTCCTTTTGTTTAAGTGGAAGGGAGATTTAAATTGTCTCTAATTCTGTGATAGAAAGATGCTGGATTCTTTCTAACTTTTGTGCACGAGAGATGTTGGATTCTCTTGTACTTAGGTATTCGAGAGATGCTGGATTCCCTCGGATTTATGGGTTTGGGAAATGTTGGATTTTCTCGAACTAGATGTTTGGGAGATTTTGGGATCTATCAGACTTAGGTTGAGAGACGGGGTTCCCTCAATTATGTGCTTGAGAGACGGGGTTCTCTCCTTTCTGTATGCTCGAGAGACGGGGTTCTCTCCTTTTCGTGTACTCGAGAGATGGGGTTCTCTCGCTTGCGTGTTGAGAGATAGGATTCTCTTTTGTTTGTCTTGGTTGTTGCACACTGGACCTGACAACGACTTTCAAGTGACGAGTATGTAACGTGATCGAGCTTTGGGAACAACGACAGCTATGGTATCCTGGCAGTGGTTGAAAGAGTTAAGGCAATCAACGGTCAAGTGTTCAGATGAACCTCAGCCACATAGATACACCACGAAAAGAACTGATGTACATAATGCGGGCAAATTTCACGATGAGGACTTTACAGGACTCCGGGATGGATAGGAGGACTATAACTCGAGGTTTTCACTCAGTGTTTGGATCTGGGGACCAAATCCTCTTAAGGGGGAGAGGTTGTAACGCCCCGCTCTTCCAGTGTACGGAGTATGCCACGTGCCGACTTTCTTGTGCGCTTGATTATGTAATTATGTGATTTATGTGTCCTTGTTTGCAGCTCCTTCTGAGTTTAGGGTCTTGTTGGTAATTTTCTCTTCCAAGGGTTTTTCGGTCATTTCTCACCCGATCGAGATTTTGACCTCTTTGATCCCTCCAACGCGTTCGGGGCATCGAGACGAGTTCGTAGACTCTGAGTTTGCCCAATTCTGACGTTGTTAACCCTTCTTTCGCTCGATCCATGAGTTGAGGACCCGGGATATAACACCCGAATCCTCTTTTTTCGTGCCAAAGCAGCAGACTCCAGCTTCATCGTTCTCTCTCGTTCTCCAGGCGTAAAACACACACCCAAGGTGTGATAACACGCACTAGCTCGTTCTTGCTCGTTTCTCGACAGAATTCGACGTTTGAATAATGGAAATTGACCACCTCGACGAGCCCGACACGATGATACCAAAATCATGGCCTAAAACTGGATGGTGGCGGCGCTAAGGCGAGTGGCCGGCGGCAGAAATTACCTCCGCCACTTTGTCGGCGGATTACGGCGGCTTCCGGCATCGGAATTGCCCGATTCTTGTACGGGCTTGTAATGCGACGTTCCGACCACCATTTCTGGAGCAACGGCGCGGCCAACCGACTGACGACGGTGGCTCACGCGCCGCCTGAAAGTCACGCAGCGGCGGCGGTACACTGTAGCAGCGGTGTTCGCCGCTTTCCGGCGACTTTTCCAGAGGATCTTTGGCGGTTCCCTACGTTTTTCGACGTCCTAAATCTATTTCCAGCCTCAAATCGGAGCAAATCGCGGTAGAGATAGGGTTTTCCGGTGAGGCGCAGTGGCAGAGCTTTGAGGCGGCGATTCGGCCTTTTCCGGCGGGATTTTGGTGACGAGTCCTTCACGAAAGTTACTCGTCTCAACGTGGGCAAGCTCTCCGTATTGGTGCCAGTGCGAAAACCGGCTGGTGGTGGTGAACCGGCGGCTGAACCGGCGGGTCCAAACCGGTCGCTGTTCCGACAACTTTTTTCGACAATTGAGATATGGGTTTCGAAGGCCTCGTTACGGGCTTTTCAACGGTATGTCCGGATTTTGTTTTCGTTGTACGGTTGGAGTTTAATTGCAATTTCCGTTCTAGGGAGTAAGTTCGGTTTTTCGTCAACGGAATCCGGTGTGTTTGGTAATTTTTGAAATTGTTTGAGGGCTTTTGACTAGCAGGCCGAGGCGCACGTTTCTGTCCTTCCGGGGATTTTTCCGGCCACCGGAGGTGGTGGTTTGGCGGCTGTCAGTGACGGTCCGGCGGGCCCCGGTGGCGGCATTCTGATACCTTCCGGACAGTGTGTTCCTTTCGTCGTGGTGAGTCTATCACCGCTTTCCGTTCGTCAATCGGACACTTGGTTGATTTTATATGAATTTCTGAAGTTAATGTATATTATATGTTAATTACTTTAAATTGTAATTTGATCTTGTACGCTTAATTAATCGATGATTATGAATTGTATAATGTATGATAATATGATATGATATATGGAAACTCGAATTCTTAACTCATTGATTTTATGGGCCTCTTTTCATGTCGATTGCTTGCTTTAATTGATTTAATTATGAATTGTTTGAGTATATATGAGTTGACATAATCATCCCACATACTTATTTAATTTGAAATACGAACTTAACGTTCATGAATCATACATGTAGCTTTAATTGTATGTTTAATTGTTAATTGAATCCTATAAATTGATATATGATTTGATAATTGATATTGTTTAAACCTTATTGTTTGATTTTCTAAATGATAATAAATTGATGGGCTTCATGATTTAAAATAAATTGAATTCATTTAATTGGTTTACTTGTTTATATAAATTATTTGAGTGTATTATGTAACTAATTGCAACGTGAGACATTAATTGAGCATATGAGCACATTCACGACACATCATAATTATTATTAATTTCATATGCATGCCATAATATGTCATTCTACTTCATGTCATCTCATTTCGTGTCGTGCGTCCTATTTGGTTCATATTGAGTCTCCTCTCACTGGTACACATTGTTCATTCTCTTGTACAGTTCGTTTCCAGGGCGGAGACTTCCGAATTGAATAGGCACCTGCATTGTTCTTGCTTTATGTCTCGTGGTATTCCAGGTGAGGGTGTTTTCGTTCTAGTTACATATTAAACCCTACAACCATATGTGACAAGCTTCGGCCAAAACCTTAAATATATATATATGTTGCTTTTAAAATAGAGTCATCGAGTAAACTTTGATCGAGTAACCCTTTTCTAATGAATTATGAATATGTTATGTTTCTTATGAATTGATATGTTTTGGCGAGATTATGCTTGTATGATATGTTCACGGGCCCAGGGACTTAGTACATGTGGCTATCCGGAGAGGCATGGGCCGACGGTGATCCCATGTGCTAGTTCCACTATGTTTTACCATGGAACGGACCTCGTTAGGAGTTTTGGCGTGGAAACGCTTGTGACACCCCGATTTTTGGAAAATCGGAAGCAGGTAATAATAAAAAATAAATAAATAAATAAATAAATAAATAAAAAATAAAATAAAAAAATAAAATTGATAATATGCATTTTAGGAAACATTTTATTTCATGCATTCATAATACGTGTTATTTTAAATGAAAATTTTAAATTTGGATCGTATGTGTGTTTCCTTTATTTAGTTTCGAATATTCTCATAATTTTATTATCTGACTTATTGTTTCCTACATGCATTTAATTATATTTCATGGATTTTATTTTTAATTATTTGATATTATGTGTTTATTTTACAAAATAAAAAAATTTGAGTAATCCTAGCCCTTGATTTCTTAGATTAATGTAAGGTTATGATTTAATCTTAGTTTTATATATATTTTATTTTTAGGAGATAATGGAAATTACTAGAAAAACTTTTTCCCTACTCAATCCTAGCCTTTGATCTATTTTAACAAATGGAAGGCTTAGATTAAATCTTATACAACAATTAATCCCTACCCTCCAAGTTTCAAACAATTGTAAGGTTGAGATTATTTTTTTTAAGAAATCATCATTACCATTTGCTTACCTTTTCATCTGGACCGAAGGGATTACAACAACTCCATTTCATTTTTATCTTTGGCTTTGCATTTCAAAACAGAGGGTGTGTGAGGGTTTTACAAATTCAAGAAACTTTGCTTTGGATTGGAAGAAAATTCGTAGAATAGTTACTAAGACTTCATCTCTCAAGGTAAATCCCTTTTTGTGGTTTAAATTTTTGCTTTTAACAATTTCTTAACATTATTTTTTTTTATGCCGAAAATTTGTGAATATGGGGAAATTCATGAGATTTAGTCTTTTGTTGAAATAAGTGGTTGGCATAACTATATAAATGTTTTGTTGGATTAGTAATCCCGCTAGGAACGATTTTCTTTTCAAATTTAAAATAAAATAAAATAGATGAATAAATAAAAAAATGAATAACTTGTTAATCTGAGATCATGTGAATTATTGATGAGTCTTGATATATTTTGGTGTAAAAATATAGATTTCAAGTCTAGAGTACAAATCTGATTATTTCTTACATTTTCTTGAAATTTTTCATAAATAAGAAAATACGTGGTGGAGACTTGATGTTAAAATAAAAAAATAAAAATAATAAAATAAAAAAAAAAATTTGTTGGAAAGCTTTATTTACGTTTACATTATTTGGACTTTGGAAATTTTGTTGGTCAAGGAATTTCAGTCAAGAGTATTGATGTTGTATGCATGAATTTTTCATTTCAATGAACTACTAGGAAGCCAGCTAGTTAGTTTAACCTTTTACCAATTTTAATTATTAAATTAACAATTAAACTAGCTGTTATCGAAAATTTGTATGTTAATGCCTAAAGAATGATTGATCATGATATTAAATTTAAAGTCTAAACCATGGACACATAGGTTGGTAAACTACTTTAATATTTAAATAGAATACCACATGCTTTATCCCATTGGCATCTTAATTATCACAATATAGTCTCGGTTATATATATATATATAGTAAAACTACATGTTAGCCATGAGAATGTAGATTTTTGGATCCCTGGGATTATTTGCTCCATGTCCAATTCATTAGAAATTATGTTCGGAAATTGTCTGACTTTTATGTTATTTGATTTTCACAATACATGAGTGTTTAGGCTACTTGACTCCTAGCACCTATCTTATACTCTTGGATACACTTGAAACTTAGGAATTTGGTTGAACTTATGTGCCTTAAATGAAAACTTGAACCGTATTGGGGATTATGTATCGGGTAGTGATAAGTCAGGTTATGCTAGGACTGAGAGTTGTTCGAAACTTACCCTATTTACTTTCATTCAGGTTTTCCAAGATCAAGATCACAAGTTGGTGAGGAAATTTTAAAATTATTTTTATTTTAGTTTCATTTCAAATTATAATTATAATATTATTAGATATTATAAAATATAAGCCTTCATAAGACTTTCATTTCCTTATTTGTTTTCTCTCATCCCTAATAATATATTCTAATTAGATATTTATTCAATATTTGCTCTTACTTTAAATCAAATGGTTTTACATACAAATGATCTTCATATCTATATGTATTGCATTAATGAAACGAGTTGGTTTTTTCAAAATGATAACTCTTTTAAATTTTATCATACGAGCTAATCATTAAGTTTCAATTACTATTACTCTTGGGGACGCCTAAGAGAAGTTCGGGCCCAGGGTATTGCTTTTGACAGACCGATCGGGCGGTTCGGGCCGTCGATCGTGTGTGTCCAAAACAATCCCAATTCAGTTGTAGCTTGGCGTGATGTGTGTCTGGAGGTAGAACACGGAAGTCAAGTTATTTAGGTGTCTCACGGGCACGTGGGATCCTATCAGTCAGGTCGAGGGCACTCGACAACGGTGTTCAGGATTTTATTGTTCTTGATTTTTCTGGTGTTAGGGTGGCATTTACATACAGCTCGTATCAATCATTCACATATCATGATATTCTTATTTGTCTTGACTTACATCTATTAATTTGAAATTCCAACTACCTCACTAAGTCTCTTTTGGACTTATTCCTTTCTTTTAATCCTCATTTCAGATCTTACTCAGCCAAGGGAGATAATAGGTGAGGAGAGCGAAGGGTAGCTTGGGATTCGTGCTCCTACTTGCTTTGTTGGCTTCTTTTGTCAGTTTATCGTACTATATCTATAACTAGGATGTTATACACTTTTGGCTTGATACTACGAACTTCTTATCTGCGCAGGGTGTTATATGAATAGTTGTATGTAAATTATGTTATCTTTTGCCGTATCCTGGTTGAACCCTTGTAATATATTATGTTATTTTGGTGATGAATACAGATGTATGTATGACTTTTGTTTGTAATTATGATAACATTTTAGGTTTTGTACTACTTTGTCTTTTATTTAGTCAAACGCTTAGCGGTCAAACTAGGGGAAGCTTCTAGCTAACTCTAGTGAGATCGTGCGGGCGTCGTCTCTTCCGGCCCTTTTCCATGGCCTACGGAGGGGCGTCGCAACGCTAGTCGGGCTTTTGGGGACTCATGAACCCCTCTAGCCATTATGTATGAGGTGGTCAGGTCTTGCTAACCCGTCCACCACCCGGAGGAAGAAGGTTGGAACTTGTTTTATGAATATGATTGTATTATGATTGTTATGCACCGTGCGGGAAGGCCAAGACACGGATCGCCCAAACGGCTATGTTACATGATTTGTGTGTGTTATAATATACTGCATGATCACACATTCAATATATTAATGATATTTGTCGTACACGGTCGGAGTTTGGTTGGAGATAATACACGCTCACTCGCCGAGTCTTAATGTTTATGTATGATTTATGAACTTAATGAATTTAATATGATTAGTCGTAAAGTCCGAGCATTGCTTAGTTATTCTCTTGCCCTCTTGGGAACTAATTTTAAATAAAACCTTTCTCGGGATTTATGACTTCCATGCGTATGTTTCTATATATATGTATCACTCCTGCTCACGCAGTCTTCTAGAGACTGACCCCTCTTTCCCACTTTTCCAGTTTCTTTTGCAGGTGTTGGTTACTAGGCGGAGTTAGAGTGTCGAGTCATTGTTCTAGTCTCACTCATTTACACTCACTGCATACTATATGGTTTCTAAGTATTGTATTGACCTTTTATTGTTGGCCGTTGTGCCCTTATTGAACTGATATTATTTCGGGACAGGTTCTGGAGCTAGTTGAACCCGTTGTTATGTTGTTGCCTTGTATTGATTCGGGACAGGTTAGGATAGGTGTATTGATTAGTGGAACCCGTATTTATATTCCTGTTGGATTTCATTTATTTCTTTGGTATTACATGAATGATTTCCTTGCTTCCGCATTTTGGTTATTGTTGATTGTTCCAGGGTTAGCTTCCGCCTAGTCAGGACTGTTGTTTTGTTTGTCACCCGTTCGCTGTGAGTTCGATTCATGTATGGACTGCCTATTTCATATGTGGATTAGACTCATAGTGCGGGGGATGTGGTGTCTATCGTCCCGGGTGCTACAATAGGTGTTTAATTCGAGGTGCAAATTTTGAATTAAATTCCTAGCATTCCATCAATAGGATTTAAGTTTAATAGGGGAAGCTAGTTGTTGTCCATGAGTCGTGGGGTGACTATGTGAAACCTATTAGTTCTTAGTTTCCTAATTCATCATTCTAAACGTTCAATATTTAATGATCGATTTTAGGGACGGCGATGGCCGCAAGTCGTGGGTCGTTCGAACTATGTTTTGATTATGATCTTATGATTGATGGGTCTAGCTTAACGAAGTATATATGGATATCGCACGAGTCGTGGGTCCATATTGAAAGATAGGTGAAGCAAAAATATTACTAAGAATTCCACTGAGTTGGAATTGGTAAGTTGTACCTAATATAGGCTTTATTTAGAAAGGCCACGAGTCATGGGTTTGAGGTAAAGTGCTTAGGATCTTAGTACCCATTGGGAGCAACATAGATTAAAGTGCTAATCTCAGGGAATTATAGATCTTCTAAAAACAGTGGGACCAACATAGATTAAAGACCTAATCTCATGTATATCATTATTATTCAGCATGCTCTCTTACTTCTTTGTTTTTCCATTTAGGTCGTAGATTCTGTGATTCACTACGTGTTTTGAAATGGTAACCATAAACCGTCTAGTATCGATCCTCGAGTCAAACAAGGTGACTGGTCCCAACTATTCTGATTGGCTTAGGAATCTAAAAATCGTTCTAGATTCCGAAAAGAGAACTTATGTTCTCTATGAGGCGGAGCCTATTCCCGAAGGGGAAGCTCCGACCCGGGCTGAGTGGGACGCGATCCAGAAGTGAAAGGATGATAATCTCCATGCCCATTGTCTCATGCATTCTATCATGTCTCCGGACATGCAAAGACATCATGAGTCCATGGAATTTGCTTGGGAGATTTACGACCACTTAGAGCAACTTTACCGCTCTCATGAGCGTGTTACAAGGTATAACACCTCAAAAGAACTGTTCCATTTAAGAACGAGGGAAGGTACAAGTGTCCATGAATATGGACTCAAGTTTCTAGGTCTTACTGAGAAACTTGCTTCCATGGACATGCCACTGAGGGATGAGCTTTCGGTGGATTTGTTGCTGGCCTCGCTCCGACCATCATTCAACCCCTTTGTCCTTAACTTCAACATGAATCATGTAAACTCTGGTGTAGCTGAGCTGATTAGTCAGCTTGTGACTGCTGAAAGCACGATCAACAAGGACAATAAGGTTATGATGGTTACGGCTCCATCTTCTTCTAATCCTTCTAAAGGCAAGGGCAAGAAAACCCAAAAGAAGAAGAAGTCCCTTAGGCCCAATAGAGGCATCACAAAGGGAAAATCCTAAAAGAAGAAACGTGATCAGAAAGAGGACGTTTACTTCCATTGTGGCAAATCGGGGCATTGGAGGAGAAACTGCCAAGAGTACAAGGGTAATCTAAAGAAAGTTATGTTTCTCGTTGAAGTAAATCTTTCTATTAATTCTAACTCTTGGGTATTTGATACGGTTGTGGATCTCATATCTGTAATGATGTATATATGCTAAGTGAGGTTCGACAGCTTAAATGAGGAGAATGTGTCTTGAAGATTGAAGATGGCTCAACGGTTGAGGCTCAAGCTTTAGGCACAATTAGATTAGATTTAGGTCGTTCTGTTTTGATTTAAAATAAAGTCCTTTATGTACCGAATATTATTCGTAATATAATTTCAGTTCCAATACTTGATTGCGAAGGTTATGAAATTTATATTAAGAATGGTAACTTTTTCCTTAAAAAGAATTATTTTTCAATACTTCTTGGTACATTAAACAATGGACTTTATCTAACTCAAAACACCAATATTTTGAATATGAAACTAGAAATAAAACATAAGAGAGATGATGAAATCTCAGCATCTTTTGGCACGCTAGATTAGGATATATTTCCAAGAACAGAATTAGGGACATTCTCTAAAAATGACCTTAAACAGTTAACTTCCTGTGAATCCTATCTCAAAGGAAAAATGTCACAAACTCCTTTCAAACGGAGTGTTGATCGAGCCACTAAGACCTTGGATTTGATCCATTCTGATGTTTGTGGACCGCTTAGTTACGCACACGAAACAATCATCAGTAATTCGCAACCTTTATTGACGATTTTTGTAACAGCCCTAAACAGGGCCAAGTTGGAATTGATAAACCTTGAAAAGAAGTGAAAGCGTTTATAGACTTTGATCCGTCAAATGTTCATGCATCACATTTCTATGTGCTTTATGTTGTTCTTACGTGCTATTGTGTGACTTTGGGAGAGATCTTATTTAAAATCCTAGATTATTATTCATTTCTCGAGCCTTCATTCCCTCAATAGAATCCTAAAGACTCAAATCTGTATCTCTTGAACCCGGTCTCTTGCGTGGATATTGATCCATCTTATACTCCGATGACCCACAATCATAGCACCTCTTGAGAAACTTCCAATAATTTTTTGACAAGTGATTGATGCGATGGCAATGCACACACTCGGGACCCTTGATAGCCAAAGGAGGATTTGGATTCACCGGCCTAGGTTGTTTGTTTTGAGGATTAGGAGGGGGAAGAACTTCATACACCGGCCTCTTTCCAAGAATTGATGGAGCACCCGAACTCGAACCTTGACCGGTATGTGAACTCTTTCTTCTCATAACCACCCGGTCCTCAACTCTCAAAGCCTTGTCCGTCACTTTCGCCCATGTGCTAGTTGGAACTTCCAATACATCCTTCATGTCATCTTGAAGACCTTGAAGAAATTGTGAGGCCTTACTCTCATCATCGATAGCAATATTGGGCACATAGCGTGGGAGCTTCTCAAACTCATTTATATGGTCCGTCACTGACATCCCTCCCTGCATGAACTCTCTCAAGCGTCTATTCCGTGTAGCTTTTGGAATTTATTTATTCCTGAACTCCCGAATGAATACTTCCCAATTAATTTCCTCCCCTGAGGTATCTAATTTCACCTGAACACTCAACCACCAATTGAATGTTTGGCCTTGTATCATGGTAAGGTTACATTGAAGTTTCTCTATCGGTCCACATGGTATAAGAACCCATATCCTGTTAGTCTGAACCATCCACTCCTTGGATTGAACATCATTCGCACCAACGAAAACGGTGGGTTTTGATTTTTGAACTCCCAAAGGGTGGCTGTAATAGGGACTCCTCCATGATTACCGGTTGGAGGGGCATTGTTCCTTTCCCAATTTCGTTGTTCCAAATATTCCGCAAGCCTCTCCATAAAGTTCCCCGGATCCATCTATGGTGGTGGTGGTGATTATTATTGTAACACCCGAGCGCAAGGTGTCACATCCCCAGCACCGAGACCCGACCCGAATATGAAATGAACGATCCATACCCGAGCTAAATCACGGCGAACGGGGACATACACACACTCTATGCTAGGCGGGACTAACCCTTGGACCATAAAACAACATAAAACATTAAAGCGGAAGCAATAAACGAACATATACCATATATATATATACCATGAGCATCCAAGCTCCAAAATTAATTCATATACATCATCGCATGCCATCACGGCCCAAAATATGTACGCTCCATAATAATATCCATATACAAATATCAAAAGTATAATATGCAAGTGCCAGACCAAAATATAAGAGCTAGAGACGAATGCAAGACCTAGGACTCGTATTCCCGCCTAGCTCCCTCAACACCTGCACAAAACAACTGAAAACCAAACGGGTTCAGTCCAAAAGGGACTGGTGGGTATAAAACAGGGCATAAATAGAATATAAGACAGTAATTAAACAATCACATGCAAGCTATAATCCCAAGTGAGGTTTTTAAAGACTTTCCCAAGTGGGTGAATAGAAATCATCAAAAGGGATTATAACGAATCATTAACATTAGGTCATTAGTGGCCCGGCAAGTGGGCGTGCATTATCTCCAACCAACACCTTGTGTAAATCATTTAAACATTCATTCATTCATTCTTTTCATGCAATCATTCTTTTGTGCACAATCATTAACATTTACACCTTCTTCCTCCGTGTTGGTGGTGGGTTTGCAAGGCCCGACCACCCATTCATTGACCAAAAGGGGTTACATGACTCCCCAGATGGCGCTCAGCGTCCATTCCTCGCTAACTCCTAACGAGGTCCGGTTACGCCGTTCATTGGTGGAACTAGTGTGAGGGATCACCGTCGGCCCGTGCCTCCCCGGATAGCCACTCACACTAAGTCCCTGGGCCCCATTCGTGCATTCGATCATTTCTCGCCAAAACATTAGGTAGGGTTCATAAAATAAGGCTTTACGTTGGAAACATTTACTCTTTAAAACGACTCTCTATATATAAATAATTTTGGTCGAAAGCTTTCACATTGATGGTATATATAGGGTCTTATATCTACATAGAAGAAAAACCCACCTCAAACCGCAAAAGAAGAAAGCACGAGCCTCACTGACCGGCCTCGTCTCCAACTGGATCAAAATCTGTGCAAGAAAGGTGAAGTGAGACTCGATATGACCAAATATATAAAAGATAAAATTATGTTATAAAAATGTTCATGTGCACTATTAATGCATTTAAATCATATAATCAAGTCATTCACTTTCATAATTCCACATTTTCTATCAAATTAATTCAAGAAATTCAAATATAATCATAGTACAAGTTAAATCGCATTTAAAATTAGAAATTAGACAATTAAATACATTCAATTGAATATCGAAAATTAAATAAAACATGAAATAGGAAACAATTAAATTCTATAATTTAATTAAATCAAATAATATTTAATATTTAATAAACATATATAAATATATATTATAAATATATATATACATATACATATATGCATGCACGTACACACATGCAGACACATGCAAATGTAACATTGAAATTTAATCCCATGCATGCAAACATAATATTCATGCAATCCTACCACTAACAGCCATGCAAGAAAAGAAAACAAATCATAGCAACAAGCAGCAGCCAACAACAGCTTCACGACAACACAAATGCATGGAAATTACAAGGTGACACCCCCGTGTCACCCTTATAGAACAAACCGAGACACCCCCGTGTCTCGGTACAGAAGTTTCAGACCAACAAGCACCCCCGTTACAAGCTGAAAAGGGATAGATTAACACCCCCGTGTCAAAGCATGTTGCAGCAACAACAAAACGCAAAACAGCCCCTGTTTTCCAAGCTTAAAATGCAGCAACAATAAAATCAACTACCATGTAATATTTAGCTCAAACGTGTAAGGCAGTCATACGTGACCATTTCATGAAAGTTTCTCAAGAAGCCATAAATGATATCTCATAAATACTTCAACTACCATGAAATCAATGATCATAAATGAGAAGAGGATGTCAAAACAATCATTTTTCAAGCTTGGAATCAATCAAAACCATCAAGAATTGAATGAGATCAACAAAAAGCTCTAAATCCCTTATTTTCGAATTCAGTCAAGAAACTCATGAAACCATGATCAAATTTGGGGATGAATGAATGAAAATAATCAGGAATGAACATATAATACAACCCTAAGCTTACCTTGTTGATTGGATGAGATTTGAGCTCCAAAATCTCCAAGGAAAGCAAGGTTACGGGAGAGCACTGGAAAGCAGTAACTTTGGCTGAGATTTGTGAATTGTGTGAGGGTTGGTTCGGTTAGGGCATGGTACAGAAGGTTAGGTGGTTGAGTTAGGGTTCCATAGCATCAAACCATGGTTAATTTGGTCAAGGTTTGGATAAGTTATGGCCATTTTAGTGCAACAAGGTTAGTTTGGTCGCCGTTTCGTTTTTCGGTTGAATTTCGGAGGTCCAAATGACGTTAGAAAAATATAAGGCTAAGTTCACTAAACTCGAATTTTCGTTACGAGTTCAGCGAAGTTGACGGAACTTGAATCCGAGTTCCCGAGGTCAAGATATTAAATACGGAACCAAGGGTGCGCTAAGTGCTCGTTAGCCCCCGACTTGGATTCCAAAATTCAAATTAAATCCGAAACACATGCAAATGAATCCGAAAATACGAAACGAACATGTATTCATATACAAGACACGTATAAGTTCAATATATTAAATTCGTACGAAATTCCGGTATCAATTCAAATAGAAACGAAGCACGTAAATGTCACTCATACGCAATGTAACAATAAAATTAACAATATTACAAATAATATACAATAAATACGTATATAATATATTATAATTAATAAGGCATGCATACGTATATATATAATTTATAATACATGCATGCATATATAATTTATAAATATGAAATGCATGCATTAATATTCATGCACACGTACACAAATAATATATATAAATATATTTATATTATATAAATGTATTTAATATGAATAACATTAAATAAAATAATTAACATTTAATATAATTAAAATAAAAATGAAATACATAAAACACGTATAATTAATTATTTCGCGCAATTTGGTAAACACTTACGTCATACCTGTACGGCCGAAATATCGGGGCGTCACAATTATTCTCCTGTTGAGGAGAGTGATCCCGATGGTGACGATGCTCGGGGGATCTATCCCGACGATGATGTCTTCTTGGAGGCATATTTCTGCAAAAAATCAAGAAATTCCAATACATATGCGTGCGGGTCAATACATGTTCATGTGCACAATTAACAAAGAGATAAACAAATAAGCACATGAAGTCACATATCCACCTTGTTCTATGCCATACAACCTAGACAGACTCAACACGACACTAGAACTCCAATTTTGCAACCCGGAGGTCTAATACCACTTTAGGATGTAGCCCCCGGAATGGTGGGCCACCACATCCCTCGCATCTAAACCCGAGCCCACATATGAAATAGAAGCCCATACATGAGCCCAAGTGTAAGCGAACGGGGACCTACACACACACACTAGGCTAAGCGGGGCTAAGACAAGACAAAGCACGCAAAAAAAATTAACAAAGTGCGGAAGCAATAACCAAGATCAACATAAAATAGCTCAACACGAGCCTACATAAACATATACATGGCCGACGCGGCCTAAAAATACATCAAGTATCATCAATCTCCAAATATACAATTCATTATCATATACATATCAAAAGTATCCAAAAGAAGTAAATATGTATGCAACTCGACCTAGACAACAAGTACGACTCGACGATGCACTTCACATAAGGAAACATCTCTATGAACTCAACCCAACGAGCATGCCTCCGGTTCAAGCTCCCTTGCCCCTTGAAGTGCTTCAAGGACTTATGATCCGAGTGAATGATGAATTCTTTTGACCACAAATAGTGCTTCCATGTTTCTAGGGCTTGAACTAAAGCATACAATTCCTTGTCATGGGTGGAATAGTTCAAGGTTGCTCCATTTAATTTCTCACTAAAGTAAGCAATTGGCCTCCTTTCTTGCATAAGCACGGCACCTATACCAATACCAGAAGCATCACATTCGATTTCAAAGGTTTTAGAGAAATTTGGTAAAAGTAAAAGAGAAGCTGAACTTAGCTTTGACTTCAACGTTTGAAACGCCTTTTCTTGAGCTTCCCCCCACTTGAATCCAACACTCTTCTTGATAACTTCCGTCAAAGGAGCTGCAATGGTGCTGAAATTGGGCACAAATCTCCTATAAAATCCGGCTAAGCCATGAAAGCTTCGAACTTCCATAATGGACTTAGGTGTAGGCCACTCTTTAATTGCCTTCACCTTCTCTTCATCTACTTCGATACCGCCTGCACTTATAACGAATCCAAGAAACACAAATCTATCCATGCAAAAATTACACTTTTTGAGGTTAGCATAAAATTTCTCTTTTCTTAACACCTCAAGTACCATTTTCAAATGCTCAACATGTTCATGCAAGTTATGGCTGTAAATTAATATATCATCAAAATAAACGACTACAAACTTGCCAATATAAGCACGTAACACATGATTCATCAATCTCATGAATGTACTAGGTGCATTAGTTAAACCGAAAGGCATTACTAACCATTCATACAATCCATGCTTTGTTTTAAATGCCGTTTTCCATTCATCACCTTCTTGCATGCGTATTTGATGATATCCACTTTTCAAATCAATCTTAGAGAAAATTGTAGAAACATGCAATTCATCAATCATATCATCAAGGTGAGGTATGGGATAACGATACTTTACCGTGATCTTGTTGACAGCCCTACAATCTACCCACATTCACCAAGTACCATCCTTTTTAGGCACCAAAAGAATCAGAACAGCACGTGGACTCATGATCTCACATACGTACCCTTTCTCAAGCAATTCCTCGACTTGTTTTTGGAGTTCCTTAGCTTCTTGAGGGGTGCTTCTATAGGCTAGTCGATTTGGAATTGCAGCCCCCGAAATTAGGTCAATTTGGTGCTCTATCCCACGAATTGGAGGCAATCCGGGTGGAATCTCCTCCGAAAACACATCTTTGAACTCCTGTAAAAGAGACGAAGCAATACTAGGTAGGGAAGGTGTGTCGTTAGAAGATAAGAAGGTCTTCTTATACATCATTATCATCACCAACTTTTCTTTTTTAAAAACACTCTCAATTTCTTTTTATTTTGTGAGGAAACTCATTTTCTTCTTTTCTTTCTTTTCAATTTCTTTTTTTCCTCCCTTTTCACTTTCTTTCTTTTCAACTTCTTTTTTTCCTCCCTTCTCACATTCTTTCTTTTCAACTACTTTTTTTTCTCCTTCTTTTTCACATTCACTATTACAATCATTTCGTTTAGAAGAGGCTGAAATAGACTCTTTCAATTGGCATTGTTCTTTGTACACTTGATTGGGTGGTAGAGGTGCCAAAATGATGTTTTCGCCGTCTTTGGTAAAACTACACCTGTTTTTGTATCCATCATGCAATGTCCTCTTATCAAATTGCCAGGGCCTCCCAAGCAAAATATGTCTGACATGCATAGGTACCACATCACAAAGTACTTCATCCGTGTATTTACCAATGGAAAAAGAAATGAGAACTTGTTTTGTTACCTTCAACTCACCAAGTTCATTGGGCCATTGGAGCTTATAGGGTTTCGGATGCTTCAAGGTTTTGAGTCCGAGCCTCTCTACCAACAATTTGCTAGCAACATTCACACAACTCCCTCCATCAATGATCAATCCACACACTCGTTCCCTAACATGACACCGAGTGTAAAAGATGTTCTCTCGTTGTTGTTCATCCTTGTCCTCTAGGGTTTGCATGTGTAAAGCCCTAAGGATCACCAAACTTTGCCCTACAACCGCACGCTCAACATCACTCTCCTCATCCGGTGAATCATGGTCTTCATGGCCCTCACTTTCAGTTTCAATCTCTCCATTATCCAACATGATCATGGCCTTCTTATTTGGACATTGAGACATAATATGACCTGATCCATGACACTTGAAACATTTAATATCACGAGAGCATTGAGTAGAAGTATTGTTCATCACGTTTAGTAATCGTACGCCCCTTCTTGAGTTGCCTTTCAACTTTAATAGCCATATGAACCACTTCATCAAGTTCAACATAGTGATGAAGCTCCACTATGTTTGCAATCTCTCAGTTGAGACCCACCATACAATGGCATATTCCGTGAAGGACACGGCTGCAAGCTTAACCTTCTTTTCCTCCGAGTAGTTATGACACTCAAACACTATTTCCACTTTTCTCTCCCATTCAATATAGGCCTCCCGATCAATTTTTCCTTTAAATGAAGGAATAGAGAGTTTAATAGAACCAAGATTGTTATCAATTCCCTCTCTTCCCCTACGTGGCTGATGGTGCCTTGGTCGTCTTCGTTCTCTTCTTCAGGATGCACTTGAGGCTGCCTCATCAAAGGAATCATCCTCAAATTCATTCCGTGGATTATGTTGCCTTTGATTTGCCCTTCCGTTTTGAATTTGAGTCATCCTTTCATCATTTTGATCCAAACGGTCTCGGATCTCATTGAATTGCTGTGACGCCCCGTTTCTCGATCAAGGTAAGCTTCTTACGAGAGTGAACAATTTACTTTTCTTTGCATGAATTATGTGAATAATATGCCTTAACTGACCGTTATGCTTGAACTTATGTGGAATATATGATTTGTATGAAATACGAGACTAATTGATGTGTTAATTATGTGCTCGTATTGTTCTTATTGAGCTTTGATAGCATGCTTTATGCTTAAATAAAACAATGTGCTTATTTGGACATTAAAGCATAAATTAGGGACCAAAAGGTAAATTTATTTTCCAAGCCTGAAACTGGGTAGCACTTGTTGAAATTGAGTAGATAATTCGATTACGAGTTCGTGGATTCTTGAATCACTCGATTTGGAGTTTGGACGAAGAAGTTGTGGCCATTCTACGAAAAGTCAACCTTTTTATAAGACTTATGACCCAATTCCGAATTTGCCCAATTTGAGACCCAATTTCACTCCTGACCCGCTCCAATTGACCCGGTTCGTGACCCAAATAACAAAATCAGATTTTAACACCCAAAACCTCATTTTACGTTATTTCACAAGATTCAAACACAAACTCTCTCAAGCCTATTCATCTTCTCTCAAGAACACCCAAGAACACCTTCAACCATTTTCAAGAGGCAAAAGTGGAGATTGAAGCTGGGAATTCGAGATTAGAAGAAGAGTTATTTCCTTCGATTTTCAACTCTTGAGGTAAGGATTAAGTGCTCTTTGTTGGGTTTATGTTCTTGAAGCTTTTGAACTTGAATTTGAACTAGGGTTCTTATGTGTTGGATTAAACTTGAATTTGTGATTGGAAATGTGTTTATTTTATTGTTGGGAACATTTTAGTATAAGAATTTCTTCCTTTTATGCTCTTATGTGAAATCCACCATTGTTGGCTTTTGAAGCTTTTGGAGAATTCTTGCATGTTCATGCTCTTGGATGTTTTAGCTTGATTTGTTGACTGATTCTTGTTCCTTGAGCAATTTCATGGAGAATGTGATTAATTTCTTTGAGTTTCTTACATGATTGAGGATTTCACCATTTTTGAGTTTGAAGCTTTGAATGCTTGAAGAAGATGAATTTCATGTTTGTAATTTGTTGGAATTTTGATGCATATTCATTCCTTAATGTTCATGGCATGATATTTGATGTTTAAATTCGTTTATACATATTGCATTAGCTTTGAAACATGATTTAGGAGTGTTTAGAGCCTATAATCCACCATTTGCAAGCATATATTCGTAAATCCGATTTGTAATAGTAGCGTGTTAAACGCCCGTGTGAAAAATGCATTGAAAAGCCAAACCCCCGTTTGAAAAATTACTGTTACGTTTTTTCAAGGGCCAAACGCCCGTTTGAACTTTTCAAAGGAACACCAAACGCCCGTTTGGGTGCTCTCAGGTCTAAAATTTGAGTTTTTGTGATTTCGTTCATCTTGCCTCGTTTTTGTAACAGCCCGAAAACCCGCCTGTCGATATTGTCCGCTTTGGTGGGCTAAGCGACACCACCCTCACGGTTTTGTTATTCCCGGTGGAATTTAAGCCCAAAGGCGCCCACCCAGGAAAAGGCCTCAACAAGGGAAAGGTATCCACCCCCTTATAAAGGAGGCTTTGTTCCCCTCTCCAATCGATGTGGGACAAGCACCTTAGGCTATTACAGTCCACCCCCCTAAGAGGGCCCAGTGTCCTCGCTGGCACACCGGTCCGGGCCTCGGCTCTGATACCATTTGCAACAGCCCGAAAACCCGCCTGTCGATATTGTCCGCTTTGGTGGGCTAAGCGACACCACCCTCACGGCTTTGTTCTTCCCGGTGGAATTTAAGCCCAAAGGCGCCCACCCAGGAAAAGGCCTCAACAAGGGAAAGGTATCCACCCCCTTATAAAGGAGGCTTTGTTCCCCTCTCCAATCGATGTGGGACAAGCACCTTAGGCTATTACAGTTTTCACTTCCTATGCACTTCTTACACCCCTAATATGATATATATGACTCGGAATCATGTTTATGTGCATTGTAATGTCTTGCATGCCTCGATTATGTGTGAGATTGTACTAAGTATGGTTTACTTGTTATCAATTGTATATTTCATGACTTGGAAGTTGTTATATGACTTATATGATGTTGTTTGATCATCATTATTGAACTTATGCTATACTTGGACATTCATTGTATCTCATGAGCATGTTTACTCTTTCTTGAAGCCGTGCGTTGTCTTAATTCGTTTGAGTCGTGTCTTACCTTTGTTAGAACGTTTGTCTTGTTAGGTGGTGAGTCTCCGGTCGAGTAGCTTCTTGCTCGTGGTTGGCCTTCGAAGTTCTCGATAAAGGTGAGGAGTTATATATATATGAAACGATTTCAAAACTGCGGACACCTATAGCCTTTCATATTTATTGGTTTTGAACTCTCATTTTGAAAACGTATATTTAGGCTTTATAAGCCAAGTTTTGTGAGCTTTGCTCGTATATTGAATATTCGCTTATGGAAAACGGTTTACAAGTAAAACTTGAGTTTTGGTTTATGGGATAGATACCCAAAATGGTTTCGGAACTTTCATTTGAGTATTATGTATGAGTGAGTTGTGTAGCGAGGTTATGTATACCTTGCAAGGATGCTTGCTTGGTTGGATCTTTTGATAGCGCTCGGGGCGGAGTAAGTGGTAAAACCGGGAACGCAAGGGCGGACGGTTAAGCCCTTACGAAGTACCCACTTTTGGACAAGTTTGCTAAGACTCCGAGGAGGTTTGGGGTTAAGGTGAGCTTGGGGGAAGGTCGGTTTCATGGACCCACTTCTCCATGGTTCTTTTGCGATGTTCGGGGGCTGTACACTCTCGACATCAATGGTGTAAGGTTGGATTGGTTTGATTTGACTTTTGGTTTGGGAAGTAAGGATGGAATGCTCGTACTCGCCGAGCCGGACATGTGTGGTTTATGATCCATATTTTATAAAACCTGCATTGTATTGAAAACTATTACGGATCATGAACACTTTTATTTGAGCATGCATTGAACCTTGTATATCCTATATATTGTAAACTTCTCCTCACCAGTTCCTTTTTAGCTGACTCCCTTTACCTTTCGTGTCCGCAGGTTGCGTTTTGGAGTCAAGCTAGGAGGGGTCTTTTGAGAGTCTTGTTTAAGTGGTCTAGTTTGTACTCGTTATGCTTATAGCATACTTTGTTACTTATGTCTTATACTTTGTTTTGGGAATTATGGACTTAATATGTATGATGTTTTATTATGCTAGTTTGGACCGTGATGGTCATTAGGATGATTTTACATTCAGTACTTCGAGCATTTCGTGTTGGACCGTGACGGTCACTTAGTTGTTGAATGAATGAATTTATGCACTTGATATGTTATGATTTAAGCTTCCGCATACTTGTGATTGTTTACTCACTTTGTGAGTCTAGTACCGCCTAGCTAGGATATCCGTTTGTCACCGCTTGCTTTGTACTTGGTAGGTATATGGATAGCAATTCTATATACAAGCTAGGTCCGTAGCGCGGGATAGGTGTGGATGCCCTTGTTGGGGCGTTACAATTGCAAATTCATTCGTTCAAATTATTGTTGCATAGCTTGTAATGTAAAAGCTAGGTCCATTGGAGGTTGATTTTCGGCCATATTGTACCTGCAAAACAAATGTAGCACCTGGAATGCCGAGATGCCATACCCCCGCACTATAAGTCGATCCACATGCGAAATGGATAGTCTGTACATGAACCAACCTATAGCGAACGGGTGACAATAAAAAAACAATCTAGCTAGGCGGGACTAACCCTCAATTATATACCACATGCATAACAATCAAAGAAAAGCATAATATAAGTCTATACCATCATCTTTGAAATTCATTTCTCATGATTCAATATACACAATTTCAAGTATACTAAGCCCTAGTTATAAAATACATAGGCATCAATAATGTGCATGAACCGTGCTAGACTCGAAATAAAGACCACTTGACTTAACTCGACTCCCGCCTAGCGCCAACCCTTGAAAACCTGAAAAGTGTGAGGTGTCAGTCTATGAAAGACTAAGCGAGGGGTTTATAAATAAATATTAACGCAATTACCATGCAAGTCATAGTCTCGGGTAAGGTTTTATAAAAGGGAAGCAATATAAGTTCAATAATAAAATACAGCTCGCCCGAGATTACAACTAACCAATTTAACAATACAACCGTTATCACTTCAATTCAATCAGTGGCCCGACGAGTGAGGGCAATTCTCCAACCTTACTCCGACAGTGAACATTACCAATATTTACATTATCAATGGTTAAGTGAGCATGCAAGTTATTACAGTGCACAATAAGCAGTTTCAGTCCCTTCTTCCTCCGGTGATGGCCGGGTGATCGGCCCGAACCATCCAATCAGACGAGGGGAGCGTGAACACTCAAACCCTCAGGTTCCCATCACCCAACCAAACCTCCTGGTGGGTTCCGGGTTAGTCCTATCAATCATGTGGAGAGTGAGCACAAGGTTAACCGGCGACCCCTATGGTCGTCCCGGGTCCCCCTAACCCACACCTCCTGGGCCCCATTCAACATTCATTCACTCTCGCCAAAACATCAATCAATCAATCAATCAATCCGTTCGATCTGTGAAACCAGTTGAAAAATCAATAGATTTTGAAAAACTATAGATATATAGATACATTTTGGCTTAAAATGTCACATAGGGTTATATGGGTTCTATATATCTAGAAATTAAACCTCACCTTTACCAAAGAAAGAACTCAAGGATACACCCTTCTGAGCGTGCTCCTTGTCACCTGGAAACTGATCTGTGTAACAAGGACAAGTGTACGTAAGACTCAACTCGTATGAACCATTTACGACGCACAGAAAAGTCATGATCAATATGTCACGCAATAACAATTAAGGAATGTCAAATAAAAGCATAATTATCAATAAACCAAGTATATAACTCATATAATTCACATATGGGAGCCAAGGAAGTGAAAGGATTATGTGCTCTTTGTTGGGTTTATGTTCTTGAAGCTTTTGAACTTGAATTTGAACAAGGGTTCTTATGTGTTGGATTAAACTTGAATTTGTGATTGGAAATGTGTTTATTTTATTGTTTGGAACATTTTAGTATAAGAATTTCTTCCTTTTATGCTCTTATGTGAAATCCACCATTGTTGGCTTTTGAAGCTTTTGGAGAATTCTTGCATGTTCATGCTCTTGGATGTTTTAGATTGATTTGTTGATTGATTCTTGTTCCTTGAGCAATTTCATGGAGAATGTGATTAATTTCTTTGAGTTTCTTGCATGATTGAGGATTTCACCATTTTTGAGTTTGAAGCTTTGAATGCTTGAAGAAGATGAAGTTTATGTTTGTAAATTCTTGGAATTTTGATGCATATTCATTCCTTAATGTTCATGGCATGATATTTGATGTTTAAATTCGTTTATACATATTGCATTAGCTTTGAAACATGATTTAGGAGTGTTTAGAGCCTAAAATCCACCATTTGCAAGCATATATTCGTAAATCCGATTTGTAACAGTAGCGTGTTAAACGCCCGTGTGAAAAATACATTGAAAAGCCAAACCCCCGTTTGAAAAATTACTGTTACGTTTTTTCAAGGGCCAAACGCCCGTTTGAACTTTTCAAAGGAACACCAAACGCCCGTTTGGGTGCTCTCGGGTCTAAAATTTGAGTTTTTGTGATTTCGTTCATTTTGCTTCGTTTTCACTTCCTATGCACTTCTTACAGCCCTAATATGATATATATGACTTGGAATCATGTTTATGTGCATTGTAATGTCTTGCATGCCTCGATTATGTGTGAGATTGTACTAAGTATGGTTTACTTGTTATCAATTGTATATTTCATGACTTGGAAGTTGTTATATGACTTATATGATGTTGTTTGATCATCATTATTGAACTTATGCTATACTTGGACATTCATTGTATCTCATGAGCATGTTTACTCTTTCTTGAAGCCGTGCGCCGTCTTAATTTGTTTGAGTCGTGTCTTATCTTTGTTAGAACGTTTGTCTTGTTAGGTGGTGAGTCTCCGGTCGAGTAGCTTGTTGCTCATGGTTGGCCTTCGAAGTTCTCGGTAAAGGTGAGGAGTTATATATATATATGAAACGATTTCAAAACTGTGCACACCTATAGCCTTTCATATTTGTTGGTTTTGAACTCCCATTTTGAAAACGTATATTTAGGCTTTATAAGCCAAGTTTTGTGAGCTTTGCTCGTATATTGAATATTCGCTTATGCAAACGGTTTACAAGTAAAACTTGAATTTTGGTATATGGGATAGATACCCAAAATGGTTTCGGAACTTTCATTTGAGTATTATGTATGAGTGAGTTGTGTAGCGAGGTTATGTATACCTTGCAAGGACGCTTGCTTGGTTGGTTCTTTTGATAGCGCTCGGGGCGGAGTAAGTGGTAAGACCGGGAACGCAAGGGCGGACGGTTAAGCCCTTACGAAGTACCCACTTTTGGATAAGTTTGCTAAGACTCCGAGGAGGTTTCGGGGTTAAGGTGAGCTTGGGGGAAGGTCGGTTTCATGGACCCACTTCTCCATGGTTCTTTTGCGATGTTCGGGGGCTGTACACTCTCGACATCAATGGTGTAAGGTTGGATTGGTTTGATTTGACTTTTGGTTTGGGAAGTAAGGATGGAATGCTCGTACTCGCCGAGCCGGTCATGTGTGGTTTATGATCCATATTTTATAAAACTTGCATTGTATTGAAAACTTTTATGGATCATGAACACTTTTATTTGAGCATGCAGTGAACCTTGTATATCCTATATATTGTAAACTTCTCCTCACCGGTTCCTTTTGAGCTGACTCCCTTTACCTTTCGTGTCCGCAGGTTGCGTTTTGGAGTCAAGCTAGGCGGGGTCTTTTGAGAGTCTTGTTTAAGTGGTCTAGTTTGTACTCGTTATGCTTGTAGCATACTTTGTTACTTATGTCTTATGCTTTGTTTTGGGAATTATGGACTTAATATGTATGATGTTTTATTATGCTAGTTTGGACCGTGATGGTCATTAGGATGATTTTACATTCCGTACTTTGAGCATGTCGTGCTGGACCGTGACGGTCACTTAGTTGTTGAATGAATGAATTTATGCACTTGATATGTTATGATTTAAGCTTCCAAATACTTGTGATTGTTTACTCGCTTTGTGAGTCTAGTACCGCCTAGCTAGGATGTCCGTTTGTCACCGCTTGCTTCGTACTTGGCGGGTATATGGATAGCAATTCTATATACAAGCTAGGTCCATAGCGCGGGATAGGCGTGGATGCCCTTGTTGGGGCGTTACACCCCTATTTGGTTGGTATCAGAGCCGAAGGTTCAAAACCGTCGTCTTGAGTCGTCTAGGTCGTATGACTTAGGGATAATGTGCTTTCGTGATCATTTATTTTGCTTTTGCATATGACTCTATGTTACTTATATCTTGTTAATTCTTGCTCTTAATTTATGTAATTGCATTTCTTATTTGATATTACGTGACATGAGCTTATGACTAACCAACACACATACATGATCGAATTGTGTAGGATGCCTCCATGTCGTCGTAACCATTCTCCGTCTCGTGGAAATGAGCAAGATCCTCCGGGGAATAATCCGAATCCACCTCCGCCGCCGCCTCTACCTAATGCAGCGGATCTTATGGCTCTTATGACTTAGTTTGTACAAGCCGTGAATGCACAACAAGCCGCTCAACAAGCCGTGCAAGCACCTCCTCCACCACCTGTTTCGGTTGAGAGTGTTTATGACCGATTTAGTAGGCGCCGTCCACCTATATTTCCGGGTACTACGGATGATTTTAAAGCGGAGTATTGGATCACTACCATTGAGAGGATTTTTCGGGTTGTTACTTGTATCGAAACGGAGAAGGCTTTGTGTGCTATCGATCTTCTTCATGATGAGGCTTATAGTTAGTGGCGTAGCACCATGTCCCGCCTTGGGGTTGGTGAAGACAATGTTACTTGGGAGATGTTTGCAAGAGAATTTCGGGCACACTACATACCGAAACAAGCAAGGAAGCGCCGTGAGAAGGAATTTATAAACTTAGAACAAGGGAATATGTCCGTGACCGAGTACATTGCCGAGTTCAACCGATTGTCTCCGTATGCACCTCATATTACCGATGAGGAAGACCGCAAGCGTGAGAAATTTGTGGAAGGACTTCGTGGGGAGATTTCAAGATCTTTGGCTCTGGTGCACATTGATAATTGGGCCGATGCTACCGGGTTAGCATTGAAAGTGGAAGCGGAAGAACAAAGGCTTGGAACTAAGAAGGGTGTTATGGGTTCTGGTTCGGGGTTTAAGAGGACAACTCCACACTCATTTTCCAAGTCACCACAACCCTCTTCTAGGGGTCTTTTTATGGGAAACAAGGGGAAAGGAAAGCAAACTCCACAAGTGATGAAGAGGCATGACCCGTGCGAGCATTGTGGGAGTACTACACATGTTGGGGATAATTGTTGGAAGAAGCATGGTAAATGCTTCAATTGTGGCAGCACTAAACACTTGGTGAGGAATTGTGATCAACCTAGACTTGATGGTTCGGGTAATGAGGCAAGACCCGTGGCACATGCACGTGCTTATGCTTTGGATGGGGAGCAAGAGAATGCCGAGAACGACCCTACCGCCGTGGTGGAAGGTACACTCCACATACATGACATTCCCATACATGCATGATATGATCCGGGTGCATCTCATTCGTTTATTACACCTTCTATGGCTACTATGTTAAATTTGCCTCTTGAGAGTGATTATATGCTCTATTTTGTGCGTTCTCCATTGGGTGGTATGATTAGAACTGATTGCTTGAACCGTAATTGTCCGGTGAGTTTTGAGGGACGCGTTTACCCGGAGAATTTGATTGCTATTCCGATGAAGAAGTACGACGTGATACTCGGTATGGATTGGTTGTATACGCATCGGGCGAAGATTGACTGTTTCAGGAAGAAGGTTGAGTTGGGTACCGGTGTGATTACGGGTTCGAGTGTTCATGGGAGTCCGTTTATTTGTTTGATGGAAGCAAAGAAACTCATTCGTGATGGAGCTACCGTGTAACGCCCCGACAAGGGCATCCCACACCTATCCTGCGCTACGGGCCCAGCTTGTATATAGAATTACTATCCATATACCCGTCAAAACCGAAGCAAGCGGTGACAAACGGACATCCTAGCTAGGCGGTACTAGACTCACAACAGATAATAAAACAAACATAAGTTCGCGGAAGCATAAAACATAATACTCACATATGGATTCATCAACAATCATACATGCGTTTCACAATTCTTCACAAATCAAATATCATGAGGGGATAATCATAAATTCATCAGCTAAGTGACCAACACGGTTCAACACGAAATGGTCAAATGCGTGAATGTAAAATCATCCTAAGTGACCGACACGGTCCAAACTAGCATAATAACATCAACATAGTGAATCCAAGAACCTCAGAACATAACATAAGCCATAAAGTGAAGTACGCTACAAACTTAAACAAGTACAAGCTAGACTCAAGACAAGACTCTCAAAGGACCCCGTCTAGCTTGACTCCATAATGCGACCTGCGGACACGAAAGGTAAAGGACGTCAGTTCAAAAGGAACCGGTGAGGAGAAGTATACATAATATAATATAAGGGGTTCAATGCATGCTATAAACATAGGTGCTCATGATCCGAACTCGTTTTGTAAACAATGCAATTTTTTTATAAACATCGGATCATGAACCACACATATAACCGGCCCGGCGAGTTCGGGCACTCCATCCTTTCTTCCCAAAATCAATACCATAAAAATCCATCCATTACGCTATTGATGTCGAGGGTGTACGGTGCCCGCATTCTTACAGTGAAGAGACGGGTCCATGAAACCGGCCTCTCCCTTGCACCTTATCCCCGAAACCTCCTCGGAGCCTTAGTAGCAAGTTTCTTACATTGGGTGGGAACTTCGAATGAGGACAACCGTCGGCCCTTGCCTTCCCGGAATATCACCCACCTTAGCCCCGAGCGCAATAAAAATCCACCAAGCAAGCGTCCTTGCAAGGTACAACATAACCTCGCCGTACAACTCACACGTGCATAAAATTCAAATGAAAGTGCTAAAAGCATTTTGGGTACTTATCCCATATACCAAGACATGAATTTTACTGCTAAACCACTTTCCATAAGCAATAATCATAATACGAGCAAAGCTCACAAAATTTGGCTTATTAAGCCTACATATACCTTTTTACAAAATGGGAGTTTTAAAACCATCAAACATGATAGGTCATATATGTCCACAGTTTTGAAAACGTTTTATATTATAGCTCCTCACCTTTACCACGAACCAACCGACGAACCACCACGAGCAACTAAGTCGACTCGTTCGGAGACTCACCACCTAAACAAGACAAACGTAGGAACAAGGTAAGACTCGACTCAGAACCCAACAAGACGACGCACGGCTTTAAGATGAATGCAAACATGCAAATGATGTGCAACGAAGTTCAAGGATGGCATAGATTGCCAATTAAGATCACATTGCATCATATAAGCATGTATCAAGTTCTCAAGTCATATGTAATAAAGCGACCTATGAATCATACTTAACACAATTTAATTAAACGCATAACTTAGTCAATTAAGATAACTTAAGCATGATTGAGGTATAAAGATCATAATATAAGGTATGCATGAGATGTCACAACATATAACGAGGTCACAATACATTAGAGGCATAATATAAATAAGTAAGGAACAAACGAGAGGCAAAACAAGTGAAACGAATCAAGAAAACAAGGCTGGGGACAATCCACCCCCGTGGATTTTCCTTCACAAAAAATCTACCCTCGCGGATTTGGTCCAGAAGCTACTGCCTGAAATCCACCCCCATGGATTTTTACACAGCAAAAATCCACCCTAGTGGATTCTGCCCAGAACTTGAAAAAAACGTGGCAGCAACGTCAAACTCGACGGAAATGAGTTCAGAACACCCCTAAACATGAAATTAAGCTTCCAAAACCACAAATAAGCATCATAAATCATCAAGTTACATAATAAAGCACTTAGGAACATATAAACATCAAGAAACCTAGCAATTCATACAAGAACTTCATCTTCTACAAGTTTCATGAAAGCTTCAAGCATAACAATGGTGAAATCAACAATCATGCAAGAAATTGTAGGAAATCTATCACATTCTCCATAAAAACACATAAGGAACAAGAATCCATCATCATATCAAGCTAAAACATGCTAGAACATAGACATGCAAGAATCTTCATAAAAGCTTCAAAGGTCAACAATGGAGGATTTCTCATAAGAGCATAAAAACATGAAATTCTTACACCAAATCATTCCTAGCAACATAAGAAACATGTTTCCATCAACAAATTCGGATTTAATCCATCTAACATGAACCCTAGATTTCAAATTCAAGCTTCAAGTTGAAGAAGAAGACCCACATAAGCATTCAAGCATTTCTTACCTTAAGAGCTGCAAATCGAAGAGGGAATCTTGTTCTTTAGTCTTGAATCTCCAGGTTTAGTCTTCACTCTTATCTCTTGAAGATTGCTTGAAGTTCTTGAGAGAATATGGATGGTCTCTTGAGAAAAGTGAGGGAGAGAGTGTGTTTCAATCTTGAAATAACGTAAGAATGGGTTTTGGAGTGTTAAATCTGATTTTGTAAATTGGGTTAGCCATATAGGGTCATGGAGCGGGTCATACGGGTCGGATTTAGGTGAAATTGGGGCTCAAATTGGGCTTAATTCGAAATTGGGTCGCAGGTCAACAATTAAAGGCTTAAAAGGTTGACTTTTCGTAAAATGGCCATAACTTCTTCGTCCGAACTCCAAATCGAGTGATTCAAGAACCCACGAACTCGTAATCAAATTATCTACTCAATTTCATTAAGTTCTAACCAGTTCCAAGCTTGGAAAATAAATTTACCATTTAGTCCCTAGATTATGCTTTAATGTCCATATAAGCACATTGTTTCTTTAAACTGTAAAACATGCTATCCACGCTCAATAATAGCAATACAACCATATAATTAATATATCGTAAAGCCACATATATCGTACACTTAATATATTTCACGTATGCACAAATCCATTATCAAATTAAGGCATAATTCCACATAAATCATGCAAGGAAAGGGTAAATCGTGCACTCTTGTACCAAACCTTACCTTGACCGAGAAGTGGGGCGTCACATACCGGGTATGTGGCGTATATGTTGAACCAGCCTAAAGATCAAGTTAAGCTCGAAGAGACGAAAGTGGCAAATGAGTTCCCCGATGTCTTTCCGAAAAGTTTGGGGACTTTGCCACTGGAAAGAGAGATCGAATTTGTTATTGATCTATTCCAAGAGGCCAAGCCGTTCTCGAAGACGCCGTATAGAATGGCTCCCGCCGAACTCAAGGAACTTAAAACTCAACTAGACGAGTTATTGGCGTGTGGGTTTGTACGGCCTAGTACTTCATCTTGGGGTGCTCTGGTGTTGTTTGTGAAGAAGAAGGATGGGACACTTCGTATGTGCATAGACTATCGGGAGTTGAATAGGATAACGGTGAAGAACAAGTATCCCCTCCCACACATCGAAGAGTTGTTCGACTTATTGCAAGGTTCGAAGGTATATTCGAAGCTCGATCTCAGACAAGGTTACTATCAACTAAGGATTAAGGAGTCGGATATACCAAAGACGGGCTTTAACACGAGATACAGACACTATGAGTTCGTTGTGATGCCCTTCGGACTAACTAACGCACCCGCAACTTTTATGGATTTAATGCACCGTGTTTTCAAGGAGTTGTTAGACAAGTTCGTTGTTATTTTCATTGACGACATCTTGGTTTTCTCTAAGTCGGTTGAGGAACACGCTCTACATCTTCGTTTGGTACTTGAGAAGCTACGTGAACACAAGTTGTACGCCAAGTTTAGCAAATGTGATTTCTGGATTGATCGGGTATCATTTTTGGGATATATTATTTCCGGTGATGGGATTTCAGTGGATCCTTCTAAGATCGAAACAGTTTCTCTTTGGGACCAACCGAAGAGCGTGTCGGAAGTAAGGAGTTTTCTCGGCTTAGCAGGTTATTACCGCCGATTCGTGAAGGATTTTTCTAAGATTGCCGTACCTCTCACACGATTAACTAAGAAGGAAATAAAGTTTGTGTGGGATGAAGCTTGTGAAGAGAGCTTCCGTGTGCTTAAGGAGAAATTGACAACGGCTCCGGTGTTGACTCTACCGGAAGGTTCGGATGGGTTTTCAGTTTACACCGATGCATCCAAGGAAGGATTGGGATGTGTGCTTATGCAAAATGGTCGGGTGATTGCTTATGCTTTGAGGAAATTGAAGGAGCATGAGCAGAATTACCCAACACACGATCTTGAGTTGGCCGTGGTGATATTCGCCTTAGCGAAATGGTGACACTATCTCTATGGGATTAAGTTTGAGGTATTCACCGACCACAAGAGTCTCCGTTACTTGTTCACACAAAAGGATTTAAACATGAGACAACGTCGGTGGATGGAATTCTTGGAAGACTACGATTGTGTCATACAATATCATCCGGGGAAGGCGAATGTAGTTGCGGATGCCTTGAGTCGGAAAGCAAAGATTGCTAATCTTGAGGTTGATTCCGGTAAGGGTGAAACCGAGATCCTTGTTTCGCAGTCGAGGTTGGCTAACATCACTATAAGGCCGGATTTGAGGCAAAGGATCCTAGATGCTCAATCAAGGGATGAGTGGATTCAAAGATAAGTGATTCGAGCAAAGGCTAATCCGAAGTCTAAGTATGGATTCGATGATTTGGGGATCTTTAGGTACCAGGGCCGAGTAAGTATACCAGATGGATTGCAAAGGTTAGTGCTTGAAGAAGCACATAGGACCGTCTATACGATGCATCCGGGTGGCAACAAGATGTACCGGGATCTCAAGAAGTACTTAATGGCACGGAATGAAAAAGGATGTGGCTAATTTTGTTAAGAGATGTCGAGTTTGTCAACAAGTTAAGGCCGAAAATCAATTACCGGCGGGTAAGTTGCAACTGATACCAATACCCGAGTGGAAATGGGAACAAGTCACCATGGATTTCGTAACCGGGCTTCCGAGGGTTCGAAAGGGGTTTGATGGAATTTGGGTTGTCGTAGATCGCCTCACCAAATCTGCACACTTTGTACCGATTCGATAGACCGATAAAGTGGAGAAATTAGCGGAGTTGTATCATCGAGAAATTGTGAGATTACATTGGATACCCGCTAGTATCATTTTGGATAGAGATCCTCGTTTCACTTCTAAGTTGTGGAAGGTTCATAACAGATTATGGGGTACGAAGTTGAATTTTAGTACCGCATTTCATCCACAAACCGATGGACAATCCGAACGGGTGATTAAGTTTCTTGAGGATTTATTAAGGGCTTGTATATTGGACTTTTCGGATGAGTGGGATAAACAATTGACTTTGATCGAATTCGCCTACAACAATAGTTACCAATCTTCGATCAAGATGGCACCGTATGAAGCTTTCTATGGCCGTAAGTGTAGGTCTCCTCTTTATTGGGATCTTGAGGAAAGGAAATGGACCGAGGAAAACGGTTTGGAAAGAGGAACAGAGCCCGATTTGATTAAGGGAGCAATTGAGAAAGTGGAAAAGATTAAGCAACACATGAAAACGGCACAAGACCGGCAAAAGAGTTATGCCGATCGAAGAAGGAAAGATTTGGAATTCGAAGTGGGTGATCGGGTTTTCTTAAAGGCGACACCGAGAAAGGGTTTCTCACGAATTGGAAAGGGTGGTAAGTTGAATCCGAGGTTCATTGGTCCGTTTGAGATTGTGGAACGTATTGGGGAAGTTGCCTATCGCTTGGATTTGCCTCCGAATCTCACGGGAATTCATAACGTGTTTCATGTGTCACAATTGAGAAAGTATTTTCAGGATGAGATGGAAACTATGCCGATTGAAGAGGTACAGTTGGATCCGGACTTGACATTTAAACAACAACCGGTAAAGATCTTGGATAGAAAGGTTCAAGAGTTGAGGAATCGACAAATTTCGTTGGTTAAGGTACTTTGGAAAGATCTTAAGTCCGAAGAAGCAACATGGGAGACGGAAGAGAAGATGCGGAGTTTTCATCCTAAGCTGTTTTCCGATGGTAAATCCGGGGACCAGATTTCTTTAAGTAGGGGAGGTTGTGACGCCCCGTTTCTCGATCAAGGTAAGCTTGTTACGAGAGTGAACGATTTACTTTTCTTTGCATGAATTATGTGAATAATATGCCTTAATTGACCGTTATGCTTGAACTTATGTGGAATATATGATTTGTATGAAGTACATGACTAATTGATGAGTTAATTATGTGCTCATATTGTTCTTATTGAGCTTTGATAGCATGCTTTATGCTTAAACAAAACAATGTGCTTATTTGGACATTAAAGCATAAATTAGGGACCAAAAGGTAAATTTATTTTCCAAGCCTGAAACTGGGTAGAACTTGTTGAAATTGAGTAGATAATTCGATTACGAGTTCGTGGGTTCTTGAATCGCTCGATTTGGAGTTTGGACGAAGAAGTTATGGCCATTCTACGAAAAGTCAACCTTTTTATAAGACTTATGACCCAATTCCGAATTTAGCCCAATTTGAGACCCAATTTCACTCCTGACCCGCTCCAATTGACCCGGTTCGTGACCCAAATAACAAAATCAGATTTTAACACCCAAAACCTCATTTTACGTTATTTCACAAGATTCAAACACAAACTCTCTCAAGCCTATTCATCTTCTCTCAAGAACACCCAAGAACACCTTCAACCATTTTTAAGAGGCAAAAGTGGAGATTGAAGATGGGAATTCGAGATTAGAAGAAGAGTTATTTCCTTCGATTTTCAACTCTTGAGGTAAGGATTATGTGCTCTTTGTTGGGTTTATGTTCTTGAAGCTCTTGAACTTGAATTTGAACTAGGGTTCTTATGTGTTGGATTAAACTTGAATTTGTGATTGGAAATGTGTTTATTTTATTGTTGGGAACATTTTAGTATAAGAATTTCTTCCTTTTATGCTCTTATTTGAAATCCACCATGGTTGGCTTTTGAAGCTTTTGGAGAATTCTTGCATGTTCATGCTCTTGGATGTTTTAGCTTGATTTGTTGACTGATTCTTGTTCCTTGAGCAATTTCATGGAGAATGTGATTAATTTCTTTGAGTTTCTTGCATGATTGAGGATTTCACCATTTTTGAGTTTGAAGCTTTGAATGCTTGAAAAAGATGAAGTTCATGTTTGTAATTTCTTGGAATTTTGATGCACATTCATTCCTTAATGTTCATGGCATGATATTTGATGTTTAAATTCGTTTATACATATTGCATTAGCGTTGAAACATGATTTAGGAGTGTTTAGAGCCTAAAATCCACCATTTGCAAGCATATATTCGTAATCCGATTTACAACAATAGGGTGTTAAACGCCCGTGTGAAAAATGGATTGAAAAGCTAAACCCCCGTTTGAAAAATTACTGTTACGTTTTTTCAAGGGCCAAACGCCCGTTTGAACTTTTCAAAGGAACACCAATCACCCGTTTGGGTGCTCTCATGTCTAAAATTTGAGTTTTTGTGATTTCGTTCATTTTGCTTCGTTTTCACTTCCTATGCACTTCTTACACCCCTAGTATGATATATATGATTTGGAATCATGTTTATCTGTATTGTAATGTCTTGCATGCCTCGATTATGTGTGAGATTGTACTAAATATGGTTGATAGTGTGCATAAATTACATGAAAATCTCTTTTATTTCCCCCTGAATTAGAATTAGATTTCTACTTAATTTGCTTTTATTTGGCTTTTGCATGCAACATATTGATGAATGAAGGATTTGGGCAGAATCATGAAGAAAAAGATGCTAAGTGTTGAAAATGCCTGAGCCATGACCCCAATGCATGATCATCCCTAAGGCCAATGCGCGTAAAGCAGACCACGGTCAACAAGTGCGGCTGAATCCTCTTGTTGGGACAGGTGGCACACATGCAGCAACTTGCTAACCTGGCCAACATGCAAGAATTGATCCTTCATTTTTGGAGTTTCAAGGATCTTAATCATGCTAATTGGGATTTGGGAAAGCTACTTTGTCCCCTTGATCTTTGTAATAGATAGGCTTAAGAAGACAATTTTTATATACAAGCTAGATAAGTAAGGGGAAGGTACGGTAACTTGGAGAGAAGGAAAAAACTGGAATACAGCAGTATCTAGCAGCAGGAAGCATCGAGGAGCTCCATCCTCAAAACTGTGATCACTTTCAGTTTATAAGTTAACGTATTTAGATTCAGTTTTATCTAAGCTTTAAAGTTTAGTTTATGATTCAAGTGTTTATTGTACGCTTTGCATGATGATCCGTGGCTGAATATATCTGTCTTAGTTAGATTGTAGCTTTATTCCTTGCCAATATTTATGAGGTCTAAGTGAACGAATGCGAATCTGATCTACGGTATTTATGCATGCTTTGAACGTATTTGTGTAAGTTGTTTTCGAATCATCTTTCTGATCAATCGATGCCTAGATAATAACTTGATAAGGTTATACCAATACTTGATACGTAATAGTCTTGTAAAGGTATATAAGAACCACACACCATTGAGAATTTACCACCATGTTTACTCAACAATATGGTGAGGCATGCGTAATATGATTTCATAAATCCAAGCTTCTTGAGATTTTGGATCATGATTAATGTCCTTTTGGTGCTTAATGCTAGCACACAGCTAAATCCTAGATACTTGTTCGCGGGACTGCTGTGTGGTAAGGATTTAGTTGAAGAGCTTCTCTTGATTAAGTTAAAAATAAGGAAGGATGACGTAGATAAGCTTCTTGTCTATTGTAAGTTAATCTACCACTAGATCAGATTTGATTTTTGCATCAAGGATTAGATACAGGCATGGAATGAAGTAACAATCTAGCTAAGATATCTCTTTCATAATCAACCTTCACAACTCTTTTCGTTCTTTGTTTTAGTTATTTGAAGAATCTGATTTTAAGTTTCAGAGTAGTTTGTTTTAATTACAAACAACCCCCCCTTTTTCTTAGTCTCTTTTGAATATTCTCTTGGATACATTGAATATAATTCTATCTAGTCCCTTGGGTTCGACCCTTTACTGCTATATTGCAATCTTATATTTTGCACGGTAAGTAAAGGATCTAATTGATGGATTCGACAACCATCAATTTTTGGCGCCGTTGCCGGGGACTAGGCTGAACTGTTTTGTATTCTTTGTATGACTAGGCGAGAATGTTTGAAGAAACTGATCCCATACGACCCAGAAATTGAGAGGACATTAAGACAGATCAGGAAGGAGAAGATATTGAGGAGGTTGCAGAAACAAAGCTGTGATTTTCTGGAGACAGATTCCTTCCCCTGTTTGGTCAGCTTATTTACTGTTATAAGGACAGGAAGCATAACCGGTGGTCATCCATTAAGCATGGCCGCACAGGATCAGACACTTAGGCAATTAGCTGCACCGCCTGTAGCCCAGGAGCCGTTATGCATAACTCTGCCTACTTTGAATACCGATTTTTAGTTAAAGTCTGGTTTGATTCATTTACTTCCCACTTTTAGAGGCAAAGAAAATGAAGATCCGAATCAACATCTCAAGGAATTTCATGTGGTTTGTTCCAGCATGAGGCCAAATGGAGTTACAGAAGAGCAGATCAAACTGAGAGCATTCCCATTCTCTCTAGCTGATGATGCGAAGGAATGGCTGTATTATTTGCCGCCAGGATCAATCACAACGTGGACGGCTATGGCCTCAGCATTTCTAGAAAAATTCTTCCCAACATCCAGAGTCGTATCAACAAGAAGAGAAATAGTTTCTGTAAAGCAAAAGGAGTTTGAAACTCTCCATGATTATTGGGAAAGATTTAAGAAATTATTGGCTAGGTGCCCACAGCATGGACATACAGAACAAGCCCTAATCCAGTATTTTTATGAAGGACTAATTCCTATGGAAAGAAGGATGATGGACGCGGCGAGTGGGGGAGCAATTGTCAATAAAACACCTAATGAGGCCAGACAATTAATCTCAACCATGGCTGCTAATTCTCAGCAGTTTGGGGATCATCAACATGTTACGAGAAAAGTAAATGAGGTAAATTCTGCTCTAATTGAAAGTCAATTAAATAAATTAACAACTTTGGTGCAGAATTTGGCTGTGGCAAACTCGACACCATCCTTGGTTTGTGGAATATGTACCAGTCCAGATCATCATACCGATTTATGTCCAACGCTCCAAGCTGTTGGAACTGAAAATGTGAGTGCAATGGCGGGAGGTTTTCAGCAAAGAAAGTATGATCCGTATTCAAACACATATAATCCTGGGTGGAAGGACCATCCTAATTTCAGTTATGCACAAAGACCTCAATTGTTTCAAGGACAACAAAACTTTCAGTCAAGACCACCCGTGCAGAGACCGCCCCAAAACTTCCAGCCACATCAGAGTTTCCAATCACATCAGTCAAACTTTCAACAACCTTCAAGCTCTAATTCAGGTACTTCTTTAGAGGATATGTTCAAAGCCTTTATGACTAACAATCAACAATTTCAGCAGGAAACAAGGGCAAATATGCAGCAGTTCCAGTCCACTGTTCAAAATTTGGAAAACCAATTGGGACAGCTAGCAACTTCAGTCAGTAAGCTGGAAAACAAAGGAAAATTGCCATCTCAAACGATTGATCCAAGGCAAAATGCCAGTGCTGTCACTCTGAGGAGTGGGAAGGAACTCGGATTGCCTACAAGGAAGCAAAAAGCAGGGCAAGGTAATGTAGGAACAGAGCAAAACAGAGTAAGTATTGATATTGACACAGATTCAGTAGGAAAAGGTGTAAGCCATGATCATGACTTGGAAACAGAACAAGAAGCAGAACCTACTGCATTGCCTGAACCTATGGTGATACCACCACCATTTCCTCAAAGGTTGACATCAATGAAGAAGGCCAAGGAAGAGAAAGAAATTTTAGACACATTCAGAAAGGTTGAATTAAACATTCCCCTCCTTGATGCCATAAAGCAAATACCAAGGTATGCTAAATTTCTTAAAGACCTTTGTACCAATAAAAAGAAACTATTAGGAAATGAGAAAATTAGCATGGGTGAAAACGTATCAGCTGTACTTCAAAGGAAACTCCCACCTAAATGCAAGGACCAAGGTATGTTTGCTATTCCATGTAAAATAGGGGACTTAGGCATAAATCATGCTATGTGTGATCTTGGTGCATCGATAAACGTTATGCCTTTGTCAGTCTATTCTTCCCTGAATCTGGGTCCCTTAAAAAGAACTGGAGTTATCATACAATTAGCTGATAGATCAATAGTACATCCTGAAGGTGTGCTGGAGGATGTGCTTGTGCAGATTAATAATTTAATATTTCCTGCAGATTTCTTTGTGGTTAACATGGAAGATGACAAGATATCTAAATCTTCAGATTTGCTGCTTGGGCGACCATTTTTTAGCACAGCAAAAGCAAAGATTGATGTTCATAGTGGAACGTTAACCCTGGAGTTTGATGGAGACTTGATTAAATTCAATGTTTATGAAGCTATGAAATTTCCATCTGAAAATATTTCAAATGTTTCTTCTATAGACATCATTGATAACTGCGTACAAGCTACTACAAAGCTAGATTTCTATGATGAACTTTATTTGGCTTTGGAAGATAGTATTTATATTGATCAATTAAAAGAATTAGAGGCTAAATATGAAGTAAAAGAAGATATTAGTGAGGTTGTTTATGCACTGGAATCTCTGAAACCTGTCAAATTAAATATGACTTGGAATAAGTTGAGTAATCCTTATACTAAAACCCCTCCTTCTGTTGTGCAGGCTCCAACACTAGACCTCAAACCTTTGCCATCGCATCTGAAGTATGCATATTTGGGTAATGGCGAAACCTTACCGGTGATCATCTCTAACAAGTTATCTGAACTGGAAGAGAACAAATTTATAAAGGTTTTGAGAGAATTTAAGGCTGCTTTGGGATGGACAATCGCAGATATGAAAGGTTTGAGCCCATCGACGTGCATGCATAAGATAATCCTAGAAGAGGATCGCAAACCAGTCAGACAAGCCCAAAGAAGATTGAACCCCCCAATGATGGAAGTAGTAAAGAAGGAAATCTTAAAACTCTTGGATGCTGGTGTAATCTACCCTATTTCTGATAGTAGGTGGGTAAGTCCAGTGCAGGTAGTTCCTAAAAAGACAGGTATAACAGTAATTGAAAATGCAGTAGGTGAGTTAGTCCCAACTAGAGTACAAAATGGTTGGCGTGTATGTATGGATTATAGGAAATTAAATTCAGCCACCAAAAAGGATCATTTTCCCTTGCCATTTATTGATCAAATGTTGGAAAGACTTGCAGGAAAAACGCACTACTGCTGTCTTGACGGGTACTCCGGCTTTTATCAAATTCCCGTGGCATCGGAAGATCAAGAAAAGACCACATTCACATGTCCTTTTGGAACGTTTGCATTTAGACGTATGCCTTTTGGACTGTGTAATGCACCAGCCACTTTTCAAAGGTGTATGGTAAGTATCTTCTCCGAATATGTTGAAGACATAATAGAGGTTTTTATGGATGATTTCACCGTCTACGGTAATTCCTTTGATGAATGCTTGAATAATCTGACAAGAATTCTAGAAAAGTGTTTAGAAAAGAACCTTGTTTTAAATTATGAAAAATGCCATTTTATGGTTGATCAAGGTTTAATTTTAGGCCATATAGTGTCAATTAGAGGCATTGAAGTTGATAAATCAAAAATAGATGTCATTGAGTCCCTATCTTACCCCTCAACTGTGAGGGAGGTTCGTTCTTTTCTTGTACATGCAGGCTTTTACAGAAGATTCATAAAAGATTTCTCGAAGATAACTCAACCCTTGTGTAAATTACTGCAAAAGGAAGTAGAGTTTCAATTTGATAAAGTCTGTAAGGAGGCATTTGATTTGCTGAAGGTGAAACTGACATCAGCACCCATAATTCAAGCACCTAACTGGAATCATCCTTTTGAACTAATGTATGATGCCAGCGACTATGCACTAGGAGCCGTCTTGGGGCAAAAGATAGATAAAGCACCATATGTGATTTATTATGCATCAAAAATGCTGGATGCAGCTCAAATTAATTATACCACGACTGAAAAAGAACTTTTAGCCATTGTGTTTGCTTTAGATAAGTTTCGTGCATATCTTCTAGGTACTAAAGTGATTATTTATTCTGATCACACAGCTTTGAAGTACCTACTAAAGAAAAAAGAAGCAAAACCAAGACTAATACGCTGGATCCTGCTGATGCAAGAATTTGATGTTGAAATCAGAGACAAAAGAGGGACAGAGAATTTTGTAGCTGATCACCTCAGTAGACTTTTGGTAAGTAAAAGCTCACCACCCATTAAGGAAGAATTTCCAGATGAGCAGTTATTTCTGATCACTGAAGGTAAGACAAGATCATCCCTAACACCTAACCCATGGTATGCAGACATAGTGAATTATCTAGCATCTAACGTTTTTCCAGAAAAATTATCCAGAACAGAGAAGGATAAAATTAAGAGTGATGCTAAATATTACGCATGGGATGAACCTTATTTATGGAAATATTGTGCGGATCAAGTAATTAGAAGATGTGTAAACAATGAAGAAATCAATTCAGTCTTACAATTTTGTCATTCGTATGCCTGTGGAGGCCACTTTGGACCAAAAAGAACTGCAAGAAAAGTATTAGAATGTGGTCTTTATTGGCCAACACTGTTTCGAGATACTTTTACATTTTGTAAAGCATGTGAAAACTATCAAAGAACAGGAAATTTGAGCTCGAGAAATCAAATGCCAATGTCCCCTGTTTTGATTTGTGAAATATTTGATGTATGGGGCATAGATTTTATGGGGCCATTTCCTAATTCTTTTGGCAACTTTTACATTCTACTTGCAGTAGATTATGTTTCTAAATGGGTTGAAGCCAAAGCGACACGTACTGATAATGCTAAAACTGTTGTAGGTTTTATAAAATCAAATATTCTCAACAGATTTGGGACTCCAAGGGCTATTATCAGCGATAGAGGAACCCACTTCTGTAATAAAGTTGTAACAGCTCTGTTGAAGAAATATAATGTTACACATCGAACGTCAACAGCGTATCACCCACAAACTAGTGGACAAGCTGAAGTTTCGAACCGTGAAGTAAAGAGCATTTTGGAAAAAACCGTAAGCCCTAATAGGAAGGATTGGAGTTTAAGACTTGAAGATGCACTATGGGCTTACAGAACAGCTTACAAAACACCCATTGGTATGTCTCCATACAGGTTAGTGTTTGGAAAAGCTTGTCATTTACCTGTAGAATTAGAACATAAAGCTTTGTGGGCAATAAAACAATGCAACATGAAGATAGATAATGCTGGAATTCATAGGAAGTTGCAGTTGCAGGAATTAGAGGAATTAAGGAATGAAGCATATGAAAGTGCTAGATTGTATAAAGAAAAGACTAAGCATTTTCATGATAAAATGATTTCCAGAAAAACCTTTCAAATTGGACAAAAAGTGTTATTGTTTCATTCTAGGTTGAAACTTTTTCCTGGAAAATTAAGATCAAGATGGATAGGACCTTTTGTTGTTACTAATGTTTTTCCCCATGGTGCAGTAGCGATTAAAAGTGTAGAAACAGGAAAAGCATTCAAGGTCAATGGGCATCGCTTGAAACCATTTTATGAAGGATTCAAAGATCATACCGTGGAGGAAGTCCATTTGGACAACTCCATTCCTTTCTCCTCATAAAAACAGGGTGACTGTCTAGCCTAGGACATTAAACAGGGGCGCTTGATGGGAGGCAACCCATTAATTTTTGGTTAATTTGCTTTGATACTCCAGTGGTAGCAGATAAGCACAAGTCAGATAAGTAAGTCTTTAATAATGCTCATCCCTTAAACTCATCCCATAAGCCTTTCCCCACACTTGGCGAAATAGAACAGATTTAAAATAAGAAGAAAGTGTTATACGCTTTGTTCCTTAAAAGTCCTGTTAATTAGAAAAACGATTTTTAAAAATAGAATGCACTTTTAAGGAAACGTTTCATCTTCAACCCTTCAGAAAATTCAAACCAAAACCTCTCTCTTTTCTTTCTGCCGAAAAAAAAACCCAACCGTCTCACCACCTTCAACCGGCGACTTTGCTGCAATCCTCGCCGGAACATGAAGACAAGATCTGAGAAAACCAGTCCTCCACCTAAGCCTTACAAAAGAAGAGTTACGCAGAAGAGGCGGGTTCTAAAAACTGGCCCTAAACCAGCCGAATCCGTACATGCAGAGGGGGTGGCGCCATCAAGAAATACGCCCTCACCACCCTCTGAAGCTACGCCAGAAACCTCAATTCCTCAAGAAGAAACAAACCCTAGCCCTCCTCCTCCTATTAACACAAATCCTACAACCCCTGAACCCCCTGTAATTGTGGTAGAAGACCGCCGGCAAACCACAGACCCAACTTTAGGTTCAATATTGAAGCAAGTCAGGGAATCCTACGAACCCAGGAAAAGGAAATTCCAACTGAGAGACGAAAAAGATGAAGGAGAGCCATCTGATCCCCAAGAATCCGAAAAATCACAACAAAAATCGAAGGAGAAAAGTGCAAGAAGGAAGTCTAAGAAGAAAAAGAAAACTGAGAAGAAAAAGAAGCCCTCCCCGACTGACTCTGAAGAGGAAAGGGCAGCAGAGACTCTCAAACAAATGGATAAACCAGTCGAAGAAGAAGCCATTGAAGAAACTGAAGAGGGACACCAAACTACACAAGAAGGAAATGATGAAAAAGCAGGAGAAGCAAATGCTCATGCAGAGACAGAGCAAGAAAATGAAGATGCTCCAGAAGAAGAAGGAATGCAGGAAGAGAATGTAGTAGAAAAGGGAAAGTCAGTTGAGAAAGAGCAAATGGAAGTGCCATTCCAGTCTACACCGAAGACACATCTCCCCAAGAAGCAGAAAAGAAGCAGACTGCCAAAATCAAGGACCCCTGCTCCTTCAAGGTTTCAAAATCTTGGAGGACGCCTCAAATTCACTGCCAAGACAGAAAAAACAAGGTACAATCAGGTTAAAGAACTCTCAATTGCTATTGCTAAGAAAATTGATGTGCCTACACTTGAGAAGTTTGAATTGATTGAACCTGTCTATGCCTTGCTTAATAACATAGGATGGAAAGAATTTATGGAAATTAACACAGATATCTATTATGAACTCACAATGGAATTTTATTCAACTTTTAAATTCCTGAAAAAGCAAGCCTGTAATTGGAACGAAGATGGTGTTATCACATTTAGACTGCTAGGCAAAAGAATCAGTTATTCAATTAACCAATTCTGTGAAGTTTTACAATTTGATTACTTTCCAGTTGAAGGGGAAACTGATATAACATGCTTAGGAGATTTTCCCCAAGAATTTGATCCCGATGAAGCCTTTAAGCAACTAACCGATGGCAAGTATAATAAATTTGATGATGCAGATGGCAAGTATAATAAGAGCATTTACTTAAATGATCCTGCTGTAATTTATGCTCATAGATTGTTATCAATGTTTTTCTCCCAAAGAACTGAAGGTTCCAGCACCATAACCAAATCTGAATTGTATTTTTTGTGGGCTATGTGGAATAATAAGAAAGTAAATATAGGTTTTTGGGCTGCTGTACATATAAATGACTGCATCAAATGGAAAAGGCCACTTAAACTAGGGCATCTAATTACCCACATTGCTGTGCATGAAGAACTTCTTGACCTGAATGATCATGACCTCACTTTACACTCTGAAGTTTCTCCATTAGATGAATATGTACTGCTTAACATGAGAATACTCCAAAGAAAGGATGGAGTATTGTGCTTCCCTGGTGCAGGTACAGTTCCTGTTACAAAAAGCAAAGGTAAAGAAGCCCAATCTGAGGCCACCACTAGCACCACTGACTCTGCACAGTTGGACAGGATTGAAACTCTCCTCACAACAGTCCTAGCCAAAATGGAAAAATATGAAAAGTCAGTGGAAAAACTTCCAGCCATGGAGAATTCAATGGACATCATGGCAACCCACATAGCTGGAGTGGAAACTGACATTGAGGCCATCAAAAAGGCCTCAACATTGGCACCCACTAATTCACATTCAGGGAAGTCCTCCTGTTTCAATTCTGTTTATCAACATTGAGGACAATGTGAAATAAGTATGGGGGGTGGGGAATAGGTGGTTAAACAAATTTTGATAGCCTGTTTTGTTTCTTTTGTTGATGACTACTTTTGATGACTGTTGCTTTACTTATTTCTGAGGTTTATAGCCTGTTTTAAATGGTTCCTTTAGGATTTTTGACTGAATTTTGTGGCTACTGAATAGCTAGTGTTTCTGCTGTAGCCTGATAACTGCATGTGCAACATGTTTTGATTTGAGAGCTTTTGAACATGAAAAATAATTTGAATTAGCATGAATTTCCATGTTTGATTCTTGGAATTGATCAAATTTATAAGTTCTTTGGCTCTGATAGAGAATGTTTTTGAATTTAGATTAATGGTTGAAAACTAAAAAATTGCATGCTTAAATTGGACCTTCATGTGTGAAAAAGTGTGCGATTTCTGGACTGTCTAAAGGAATGTTATTGATGCTGAATGTTAATGTTAATTGAGGGTTATGAATAAGGCTGTAATGCCATTAGTTTCTGAATAAGGCTTTTTAAGCCATTGCTCTCTGAATAAGGCTGTTACAGCCATTTTGCTTGATGCAATCCGTTCGTTTCACTCCGCTGGTTACCTAATGGCTAAATACAAATCATAAACAAAAAAAAAACGGGTGAGCATGAGTGATGCACTTAGTGCAGTCTAGGGATAGTCATATATTACCAAAGCGGTATTATGACACCCGAAATAGACAACGTTTTGAATTTTGGTATAAGTGTTATGTTGGAACCCTCATTTTATCTTTTGTTTTGTTGGAATTTAGACAGTCCAGAACAAGCACCCTTTGATCATATGTTGTAATTGCTACGTGGTAAATGTGCATGGTTAAATGACTTCTAAATTCCTTAACATTCTCTACCAAGTTAAACACTTAAGATTTGTTCTTTTCCATCTTGAAGGCTGTGGAGACTTGTTATGATGCTTATTTTAGTGTTCACATTTTCTCATTGATAAACTGTGGGGCTGATGTGGTTTGATGAGGATCATCTTGCAGTTTATTAAGAATAGAAGTTGTTGCTTAGGGACAAGCAAAAGTCTAAGTATGGGGGGATTTGATAGTGTGCATAAATTACATGAAAATCTCTTTTATTTCCCCCTGAATTAGAATTAGATTTCTACTTAATTTGCTTTTATTTGGCTTTTGCATGCAACATATTGATGAATGAAGGATTTGGGAAGAATCATGAAGAAAAAGATCCTAAGTGTTGAAAATGCCTGAGCCATGACCCCAATGCATGATCATCCCTAAGGCCAATGCGCGTAAAGCAGACCACGGTCAACAAGTGCGGCTGAATCCTCTTGTTGGGACAGGTGGCACACATGCAGCAACTTGCTAACCTGGCCAACATGCAAGAATTGATCCTTCATTTTTGGAGTTTCAAGGATCCTAATCATGCTAATTGGGATTTGGGAAAGCTACTTTGTCCCCTTGATCTTTGTAATAGATAGGCTTAAGAAGACAATTTTTATATACAAGCTAGATAAGTAAGGGGAAGGTACGGTAACTTGGAGAGAAGGAAAAAACTGGAATACAGCAGTATCTAGCAGCAGGAAGCATCGAGGAGCTCCATCCTCAAAACTGTGATCACTTTCAGTTTATAAGTTAACGTATTTAGATTCAGTTTTATCTAAGCTTTAAAGTTTAGTTTATGATTCAAGTGTTTATTGTACGCTTTGCATGATGATCCGTGGCTGAATATATCTGTCTTAGTTAGATTGTAGCTTTATTCCTTGCCAATATTTATGAGGTCTAAGTGAACGAATGCGAATCTGATCTACGGTATTTATGCATGCTTTGAACGTATTTGTGTAAGTTGTTTTCGAATCATCTTTCTGATCAATCGATGCCTAGATAATAACTTGATAAGGTTATACCAATACTTGATACGTAATAGTCTTGTAAAGGTATATAAGAACCACACACCATTGAGAATTTACCACCATGTTTACTCAACAATATGGTGAGGCATGCGTAATATGATTTCATAAATCCAAGCTTCTTGAGATTTTGGATCATGATTAATGTCCTTTTGGTGCTTAATGCTAGCACACAGCTAAATCCTAGATACTTGTTCGCGGGACTGCTGTGTGGTAAGGATTTAGTTGAAGAGCTTCTCTTGATTAAGTTAAAAATAAGGAAGGATGACGTAGATAAGCTTCTTGTCTATTGTAAGTTAATCTACCACTAGATCAGATTTGATTTTTGCATCAAGGATTAGATACAGGCATGGAATGAAGTAACAATCTAGCTAAGATATCTCTTTCATAATCAACCTTCACAACTCTTTTCGTTCTTTGTTTTAGTTATTTGAAGAATCTGATTTTAAGTTTCAGAGTAGTTTGTTTTAATTACAAACAACCCCCCCTTTTTCTTAGTCTCTTTTGAATATTCTCTTGGATACATTGAATATAATTCTATCTAGTCCCTTGGGTTCGACCCTTTACTGCTATATTGCAATCTTATATTTTGCACGGTAAGTAAAGGATCTAATTGATGGATTCGACAACCATCAATTTTTTACTTGTTATCAATTGTATATGTCATGACATGGAAGTTGTTATATGACTTATATGATGTTGTTTGATCATCATTATTGAACTTATGCTATACTTGGACATTCATTGTATCTCATGAGCATGTTTACTCTTTCTTGAAGCCGTGCGTCGTCTTAATTGGTTTGAGTCGTGTCTTATCTTTGTTAGAACGTTTGTCTTGTTAGGTGGTGAGTCTCCGGTCGAGTAGCTTGTTGCTCATGGTTGGCCTTCGAAGTTCTCGGTAAAGGTGAGGAGTTATATATATATATGAAACGATTTCAAAACTGTACACACCTATATCCTTTCATATTTGTTGGTTTTGAACTCCCGTTTTGAAAACGTATATTTAGGCTTTATAAGCCAAGTTTTGTGAGCTTTGCTCGTATATCGAATATTCGCTTATGCAAACGGTTTACAAGTAAAACTTGAGTTTTGGTATATGGGATAGATACCCAAAATGGTTTCGGAACATTCATTTGAGTATTATGTATGAGTGAGTTGTGTAGCGAGGTTATGTATACCTTGCAAGGACGCTTGCTTGGTTGGTTCTTTTGATAGCGCTCGGGGCGGAGTAAGTGGTAAGACCGGGAACGCAAGGGCGGACGGTTAAGCCCTTACGAAGTACCCACTTTTGGACAAGTTTGCTAAGACTCCGACGAGGTTTCGGGGTTAAGGTGAGCTTGGGGGAAGGTCGGTTTCATGGACCCACTTCTCCATGGTTCTTTTGCGATGTTCGGGGGCTGTACACTCTCGACATCAATGGTGTAAGGTTGGATTGGTTTGATTTGACTTTTGGTTTGGGAAGTAAGGATGGAATGCTCGTGTAGCACCCCGCACGTGAGGCACCACATCCCCCGTACTATGGCTCGACACGAGTAACGAAACAGTAAATCCGCACCCGTATCAAACCGTAGCGAACGGGAGACAAACATAAAAACCTCCCTAAGCCAGGCGGAGCTACATCCTTAAGTGGTATCAGAGCTAAAGAGGAGAGAAAGGGGCTTAACTCAAGGTGGATAAGTCATGGTTATGGCATGGTTAGGTTAAGGGGTGTAATGGGGTCCCACCATGAAGACTAGTCAACCAAAGGAGCTCTTCTTGCACGAGTTGTCCGTTACGGTTGGATTTTGGAGGTCTTAATGATTTCAAAAAGGCATGAGGCTTGTTCCATTGTCTCCGAATCGTCGATACGAAGGCAACGGAGGTGTCGGAATTCGAATCCGAATTCCCGAGCTCAAGATATCACGCACGGAACCAAGGGTGCGCTAATTGCTCGTTAGCCCCCGACTTGGTTCCAAAAATCAAAATAAATTCGCAAACACGTCAAATGAATCCGAAAACATAATCCAAGCATATAGGCATGTTCATAACACACACATTTACGACATATTAAATTTTCACGACATTTCGGTATCAATACATATATAAACAAAGCACAAATAGAACACTTGTAACGCCCCAGTTTTTCAATTTTATTAATATGTCATAATTGTTTCTAAATTGCGCAATTAAATTATTTAATTATTTAATTATGTGATTAATTATTTTTACGTGTTTCATATTTAATCTTATTATAAATTATTATCATTTTATTTTATTATATTTTATTTTAAATTATTATTAATTTTAATTATAATTCGTAATATAAGTATATATATATGAATATGTTTATTTATTTTATTATTAATTTAATGATTATGCTAATTAAGTGTTATGTTAATTAATCATGTTTTAATTAATTAATTATTCAAATATATATATATATACGTTGACTTAATATAAATTACTTAATATTAGAATTCATTCATTATTTATGATTTATGCATGGGAAATTATAAGTTTTGCATGGAAATAATTATGCATGAATTTTTATGTATTTATTGCATGAATTGCATGGTTTGAGCATATGTCCATTTCGTGCTTCGTTTCTTATATGAAATGATATCGAATTGTCACGAATTTGTAGTATGTCGTAAATATATGTGTTATGGACTTGATTTTATGCTCGGTTTACATTTTCGAATTCATTTGATATGTTAACGGATTTAATTTGATTTGAGGAACCAAATCAGGGGCTAACGAGCACTTAGCGTACCCTTGGTTCCGAATTTAATATCTTGAGCTCGGGAACTCGGATTCGAGTTCCGTCAACTCCGCTGAACTCGTAACGAAAATGCGAGTTTAGTAAAGCTAGCCTTATATTTTTCCTAAATCATTTGAACTTCCGAAATTCAACCGAAAAACGAGGCGGCGACCAAAATGACCTTGTTGCATTAAAATGACCATATCTTGCTCAAACCTTGACCAAATTAACTATGGTTGAATGATATGGAACCCTAACTCAACCCTCTATTCATTCCTTAACTCCCCAAACCGAGATAACCCTCCCCACCTACTGAAAATATCTCAAACACTTTCTGCTCCCCAGTCTCTCCCGTAATTCAAGCTTGGCCATGAGATTCAAGCTCAAATCTCCTTCCAAACCTCCATTAATCCACAAGGTAAGCTTAGATATGTTATGTACATACAACATGAGTCATTTTCATCCTTTCATTCACGAATTTGAGCATGGTTTCATCATTTTTGGACTGTTTTTCCGAAATGAAGTATTTTGGGCAAAGATTTTGATCTCCTTCGATTCTCAATGGTTTTGATTGATTCCAAGCTTGAGAATGATTGTTTTAACATCCTCATACCATTTATAATCATTGATTTCTTGGTAGTAAGAGTATTCATGAGTTATTATTTATGAGACTTTGAGGAATTTTCATGAAAGTCACGTATCCTTTCTTCTTTTGATTGAGTTTGTTTGGAACTGAATTATAGGTTGTAATTGTGTTGAATTGCTGCACATTTGATGGCCTTAACTGGTATGAATATGTGGGATTGTAGAGGATTAGGCATGCTCTGTTTTTCCGAGACTTTCTTGTCCTGTTTTGGGACTGGTTTGAGCTGCTGCGTCGTGTGCTTTTGCTGTAAACTTTCATGGTGTGTTGGGATGTGTTTTAGCGGAGTTCTTGCAGCCTTTCGTGCATGGTTTTTGTTGCCTTTCTTGCTTGTACATGGCTGTAGTTGCTGCTGCGTTTCTGCTGTAAAAACAGGGGCTGTCGCAGGCGAGGAACGGGCGTGTTTTTGTTGCGTTTCCGGCGAGTCACGGGGGTGCTGCAAGGCCTGGATTTTCTGTACCGAGACACGGGGGTGTCTCGGTCCAGGCTTTGGTGGTGACACGGGGGTGTCACCCCATTTTGCTTGAATTCTTTTGCCTTCGTTCTGGGTTGCTGCTGTGAGTTTAGGCTGCTGTTGCCTGCGTCTTCTTCTTCCCTGCATAATTGTGTGTTGCAGCGTGTGTTAGTTGTCCTTGCATGCTTGTGTGTGAGTGCATGATTGTGTTTGAAACTTGAATTTTGCATGCATGTATATAATGTATAATATATGTATGTTGTGAGTGTGCATGCATGTGTTTAGGTGTTTACGTATATATATATATACTACATATATATATATATATATTTATATATTATATGTAATGTATGTATTATATGATTATATATATATATTATGCATATATATGTTATTATATTATATGTTATATATGTTTATTATATATTAAATATATTTATTATATATTTTAATTATTATTTGATTTAATTTAATTATTGAAATTAATTGAATTCTATTTCGCGTATTTATTCTACTGACTTTTGATTGAACGTTTTATTTATATTACTCCTAAATGTGAATTTGAATAAAATGTGTTATGCTTCTTAATTGGATTTTAGATTAAATGATATGCATTATAAATTTATGAATATTATGAATTTATAGAATTTATATGAATTTATGAACTTATGAAATTGAATGAAATATATGAACGAATGAATGATTATATGTTTTAAATTTCTTAATAGTGCACATGAACATTTTATTGATATAATATGATCATTTATGTATTCATGTCATATTCACTTCATTGCCGAGCGTCATATATGGTTCATTGGAGTCTCGAGTCTCACAAATACGTCATGTTGTCTTTTGTACAGTTTATCTCCAGGGTGGAGAGATCGTGATCGTTCAGGCACTTGGTATTCGTATCCTTGTATCGTCACGGTTCAGGTGAGGGTGGTTTTCGTTTTAGTTATGTAATAAACCCTACAACCCTTATGTGAAAAGCTTTGGCCAAAAACCTTATGATTATATATATATGGTTTTCAAATGAAGTTATCGAGTAAATCCTTCTGAATTATGCGTATGAGCGTATAACTTAAAAATGGTTTTGTAATGAGGCTATGCTCCAAACCGTGTGTCTTCATGCTAGCTACGGAATAGGATGACACGGAGAGGTACGTATATAGCATATGCCGAATTACACGGTAAGGTATGATTTCTTATAGTATGTATTGATCGAGTAAACCCTTTTCAAAAGATTTATGAATTATGTTATGTATTTATGAATTATGATATGTTTTGGCGAGTCACATTTCTGATTTATGACTTCTGATTTAACGGGCCCCGGGACTTAGTATATGTGGCTAACCGAGGAAGCAAGGGCTGACGGGGATCCCATATACTAGTTCCAACCAACTACGGTGATACCGGCCCTCGCTAGGAGATTTAGCGGGGAATGGGAGCTGAGTGCCTTTGGGGGAGTCATGAAACCCCATTGGCCATTGTCTTAGGGGGTCGGGTCTTGCTAACCCGTCCACCACCCGGAGGAAGAAGGTTGATTAGGATTTATGCCTCTTCTTATGTATATATTTTGATAGAATTATGCACCGTGCGGGAAGGCCGAGACACGGATTGCCCAAACGCATATATTTATGATATGATTTATGGTCCGCATGTATTATTCAATATTGCATTATCGCCTAATCAATATATTATTGATATTTATGTACACGGTCGGAGTTTGGATGGAGGTTGTGCACGCTCACTCGCCGAGCCTTATATTTATGTATGATTTATGAATGGAATGAATTTAATATGAATTAGTCGTAAAGGTCGAGCATTGTCTACCTATTTTCTTGCCCTTTTCGGGAACTAAATTCAAATAAAAACCTTGCTCGGGATTTATGACTTGCATGTGCATGTTTTGTATATATGTATCGCTCCTGCTCACTCAGTCTTCTAGAGACTGACCCTCTCCCTCCCCAACACTTTAGTGTGCAGGTCTGGCTTGAAGTTTCGGGCTAGGCGGAGGTGTCTGGAGTTTTTAAGTGGGTCGAGTTAGGCTAGGAGAGTCTCTGCATTCTCATCTGTATTGGAATTATGTATTATTCATTTCAGTTATATCATGAAATTGGATACCTATGTATTTGTTATGAAATTGGCTTTACTGAGTTTTGCTATGATTTTAAAAGAGGCCTGAAGTGCCCAATTATACTTATGATTCGTATGTTTGAATTGAGCATGTTGATGCATTATATTTTGTTGATTGATTTTCATTGCAGGGTCTAGTTCCGCCTAGCTTAGGAAGGTTTTTTTTTATGTTTGTCTCCCGTTCGCTATGGTTTGATACGGGTGCGGATTTACTGTTTCGTTACTCGTGTTGAGCCATAGTGCGGGGGATGTGGTGCCTCACGTGCGGGGTGCTACATCCTTAAGTGGTATCAGAGCCCGGTTGCAAAACCGGTGTTCTTGAGTCGTGTGGGAGTCAGTCTAAGTCGAGCGGCATAGGAACAATTTGTGAATGTGTGCATTGCATCGATCTTGAACATGAATTTGGCTCTCCTTTTTGAATTTTGTTGGACTAATTGTTGTATTTACATAAGGATCCTTGCTTTAATTGTTGAAAATGTGTCATGAGCATGCACTAATCGCATGCATCTACTCTTGAAATAAGCTGTGATTTATAGGTTATGAAGATAATATCAAACCACGGCCAGGTTCTACGACCAAGACGATCGATTGCAAACTTTTCTGAGACATGGAAGAGGGGCAGGATGCCCGGGGAGGAATGTGGAAGAATGCTAGTTGTGTGGCTTTGTAGACTGAGTTGCAATTAACGGTTGGGATTCAGCATGGGAGGTTCGACCTTGGCGATGCGATGGCAGAGGAACATTTGGGGGAATAGGAATAGGAGTTAGTCAAGGGATGGTTGTGACTCAGAAGAACAACTTATGTGAATCCACTACTTGAAGTGCATTAATTGGATTCAACAGGATCTTGCAACCTAAGGAATGAAGGGAACAAAACCTTGAAGATATATTAGTCCCGGATTTGGATTATGGAAGAGGTACTAGTAATTAAGAGGAGTAGAGATAACCGGGGTCCGGTAGAGGTTATGTGTCAAGGGTCTACAAAGAAGGACTTCGAACTAAGCCTAGTGATTAGAAATCGAGTTCTAGAAGGCAATCTTTTGGGTAAACACAAATAGAGGGAAGGTGGCGATATGGAGAACAGGATTTGAGTTCATTTTTCCAAATTCAAGCTGAATTGTCATGTTGTGAGGTTAAATTGGAAGATATGGAGCAACAAATGGAAACGGGAAAGAAAGGAAATCATGCGCTCAAGTATAAGCAATTGGAGGTAAATTAAATTCACAAAGGATAAACGCGGAATTCTTGATCGCGATAACAATTAGAAGGAAAGGTCGAGTTTCAAGGAGAAGTTTGGATACTAATTCTGTGGACGTGGAAGAATTAAGGATTAAGGAATTGCAATCTCGGATAGTGGAAGATACAAGTGATGCAAAAAGACTCATGGAAAACTTGAAGACCGTGGGAAAGGCAAGGGATAATCACCGAGTCAAAGTAACCTCGGGATTGGAGGAACGAGGAAAAGCTACCGAGCTAACTACTTACCATCTTGGTGACAGGTTCCAAAACATTCATAGCACGTGCATCATATTTTGCATTAATTATTTATTCTTTTGACCTTATGTTTATCCGTGCATTTCTAATTGGGTTCGTTGCGCTAATGTGTTGCATAATTGCTTGATGTAAACGTGACACATGCATTGTCATTTTAACCCAACATGCATTTTAGTGTTTACTTGATAGGAAGTCCTTTCGCCTCAACTATCAAGTATCAGTTCAACTGAGCCGCATCTGAGTTAGGAGGAAGGTGAACTTGGGAAACAAGAACTTCCATTAAGGGATAGGTTAACGGAAGCAAGAATTCAGAAGGAGAAGTGGGACTAGAGTTCCGGACGAGAATAAGAAAGGAGTTCGGACATCAGGAGAACTGGGGAAGGAGTTGAAAGGCCAAATCCTTGGTTCCTATATCAGTTAAACTTCACCTAATGGGAATTACTTATCAAGAATTTTGACAAAAGAAGAAGCAATGGAGTTCCACATGTGACGATAGAAATTTAAGGGGGAGAGTACGACCGAGGAACAAATTGGACGATTGATAGAGTGCTCGAAGAAATATTTTAGTGGGAATAACGAAATTGCAAATTAAGGAAGACTTGGAAGTCCTATTAGTGATGATCAGAGATAACTAAGGCGGCTTGAATGGTTAAGTCGTTAAGAGGAGAACTAAGTTATTAAATTCGGGTTGAAGTCTATCATTAGGAATAAAGGAAATGGTTTGGAGAATATTCTTATGTATAGAACATGGATCTAGGGATAACCGAATTATAAGAGAGCTTCTGGAAACTCCTAAGTCAGAATTGACAAGAAAGAGTGTCGAATCAAGTTGGCATATAATGGAATGATGGCGATCAAGAGTAATCCAATAGGGTACAAAAAGGGGATTCAATAATGACAATATTATCAAGTCTTCGGTTACTTCCACGATACTTCAGAAGGAAATTTAAGAAGAAACCAAACTGGAAAAGATGATCATTGGAGGCTTTACATCAAACTTTAGGAATCATCAAGAACATTCTATCTTCAATATAAGAAATGTGGGGCCAGATACAGAATATAACCTTAAGAGGTTAAAGACAAACTGAGCACTGAATCTATCTTCGGGACAGATGATACACTGAACAACGGCAACTCACAATTTTAAAACTTCGCGACTACGGTGAACGGTATTTATAGCATTCATGAAGCATACATTCATGCGAATTTAATTTAATAATTTCCTTGTTATGTGCTTTGTTTTCTTATAAAGTTAAACTACGTGAGGTAATTGATGATTAACGTGGATGATATCTGTTACTTGCCTTGGAGTGGTTTGTGTGATTTTGAATTTGGTTTTGCGTGTGTTGCTTGGGAGTATGGGAGACTTCCTTGCTTTACTTATTTCTAAGAGACGGGGCTTCTCTTATTTTTGTTTGAGAGACGGGGTACTCTCTTTGCTTGCGAGAGACGGGGTTCTCTCATTGTTGTTGGAGAGACGGGGTTCTCTCATTGTTGCTCGAGAGACGGGGCTCTCTCCTTGTTGCTTGTGAGAGATGGGGAATCTCTCATTGTTTGTTTTCAAGCGTGCTTTGAATCCGAGGACGGATTCTTTTTAAGGGGGAGAGATTGTAACGCCCCAGTTTTTCAATTTTATTAATATGTCATAATTGTTTCTAAATTGCGCAATTAAATTATTTAATTATTTAATTATGTGATTAATTATTTTTACGTGTTTCATATTTAATCTTATTATAAATTATTATCATTTTATTTTATTATATTTTATTTTAAATTATTATTAATTTTAATTATAATTCGTAATATAAGTATATATATATGAATATGTTTATTTATTTTATTATTAATTTAATGATTATGCTAATTAAGTGTTATGTTAATTAATCATGTTTTAATTAATTAATTATTCAAATATATATATATATACGTTGACTTAATATAAATTACTTAATATTAGAATTCATTCATTATTTATGATTTATGCATGGGAAATTATAAGTTTTGCATGGAAATAATTATGCATGAATTTTTATGTATTTATTGCATGAATTGCATGGTTTGAGCATATGTCCATTTCGTGCTTCGTTTCTTATATGAAATGATATCGAATTGTCACGAATTTGTAGTATGTCGTAAATATATGTGTTATGGACTTGATTTTATGCTCGGTTTACATTTTCGAATTCATTTGATATGTTAACGGATTTAATTTGATTTGAGGAACCAAATCAGGGGCTAACGAGCACTTAGCGTACCCTTGGTTCCGAATTTAATATCTTGAGCTCGGGAACTCGGATTCGAGTTCCGTCAACTCCGCTGAACTCGTAACGAAAATGCGAGTTTAGTAAAGCTAGCCTTATATTTTTCCTAAATCATTTGAACTTCCGAAATTCAACCGAAAAACGAGGCGGCGACCAAAATGACCTTGTTGCATTAAAATGACCATATCTTGCTCAAACCTTGACCAAATTAACTATGGTTGAATGATATGGAACCCTAACTCAACCCTCTATTCATTCCTTAACTCCCCAAACCGAGATAACCCTCCCCACCTACTGAAAATATCTCAAACACTTTCTGCTCCCCAGTCTCTCCCGTAATTCAAGCTTGGCCATGAGATTCAAGCTCAAATCTCCTTCCAAACCTCCATTAATCCACAAGGTAAGCTTGGATATGTTATGTACATACAACATGAGTCATTTTCATCCTTTCATTCACGAATTTGAGCATGGTTTCATCATTTTTGGACTGTTTTTCCGAAATGAAGTATTTTGGGCAAAGATTTTGATCTCCTTCGATTCTCAATGGTTTTGATTGATTCCAAGCTTGAGAATGATTGTTTTAACATCCTCATACCATTTATAATCATTGATTTCTTGGTAGTAAGAGTATTCATGAGTTATTATTTATGAGACTTTGAGGAATTTTCATGAAAGTCACGTATCCTTTCTTCTTTTGATTGAGTTTGTTTGGAACTGAATTATAGGTTGTAATTGTGTTGAATTGCTGCACATTTGATGGCCTTAACTAGTATGAATATGTGGGATTGTAGAGGATTAGGCATGCTCTGTTTTTCCGAGACTTTCTTGTCCTGTTTTGGGACTGGTTTGAGCTGCTGCGTCGTGTGCTTTTGCTGTAAACTTTCATGGTGTGTTGGGATGTGTTTTAGCGGAGTTCTTGCAGCCTTTCGTGCATGGTTTTTGTTGCCTTTCTTGCTTGTACATGGCTGTAGTTGCTGCTGCGTTTCTGCTGTAAAAACAGGGGCTGTCGCAGGCGAGGAACGGGCGTGTTTTTGTTGCGTTTCCGGCGAGTCACGGGGGTGCTGCAAGGCCTGGATTTTCTGTACCGAGACACGGGGGTGTCTCGGTCCAGGCTTTGGTGGTGACACGGGGGTGTCACCCCATTTTGCTTGAATTCTTTTGCCTTCGTTCTGGGTTGCTGCTGTGAGTTTAGGCTGCTGTTGCCTGCGTCTTCTTCTTCCCTGCATAATTGTGTGTTGCAGCGTGTGTTAGTTGTCCTTGCATGCTTGTGTGTGAGTGCATGATTGTGTTTGAAACTTGAATTTTGCATGCATGTATATAATGTATAATATATGTATGTTGTGAGTGTGCATGCATGTGTTTAGGTGTTTACGTATATATATATATACTACATATATATATATATATATTTATATATTATATGTAATGTATGTATTATATGATTATATATATATATTATGCATATATATGTTATTATATTATATGTTATATATGTTTATTATATATTAAATATATTTATTATATATTTTAATTATTATTTGATTTAATTTAATTATTGAAATTAATTGAATTCTATTTCGCGTATTTATTCTACTGACTTTTGATTGAACGTTTTATTTATATTACTCCTAAATGTGAATTTGAATAAAATGTGTTATGCTTCTTAATTGGATTTTAGATTAAATGATATGCATTATAAATTTATGAATATTATGAATTTATAGAATTTATATGAATTTATGAACTTATGAAATTGAATGAAATATATGAACGAATGAATGATTATATGTTTTAAATTTCTTAATAGTGCACATGAACATTTTATTGATATAATATGATCATTTATGTATTCATGTCATATTCACTTCATTGCCGAGCGTCATATATGGTTCATTGGAGTCTCGAGTCTCACAAATACGTCATGTTGTCTTTTGTACAGTTTATCTCCAGGGTGGAGAGATCGTGATCGTTCAGGCACTTGGTATTCGTATCCTTGTATCGTCACGGTTCAGGTGAGGGTGGTTTTCGTTTTAGTTATGTAATAAACCCTACAACCCTTATGTGAAAAGCTTTGGCCAAAAACCTTATGATTATATATATATGGTTTTCAAATGAAGTTATCGAGTAAATCCTTCTGAATTATGCGTATGAGCGTATAACTTAAAAATGGTTTTGTAATGAGGCTATGCTCCAAACCGTGTGTCTTCATGCTAGCTACGGAATAGGATGACACGGAGAGGTACGTATATAGCATATGCCGAATTACACGGTAAGGTATGATTTCTTATAGTATGTATTGATCGAGTAAACCCTTTTCAAAAGATTTATGAATTATGTTATGTATTTATGAATTATGATATGTTTTGGCGAGTCACATTTCTGATTTATGACTTCTGATTTAACGGGCCCCGGGACTTAGTATATGTGGCTAACCGAGGAAGCAAGGGCTGACGGGGATCCCATATACTAGTTCCAACCAACTACGGTGATACCGGCCCTCGCTAGGAGATTTAGCGGGGAATGGGAGCTGAGTGCCTTTGGGGGAGTCATGAAACCCCATTGGCCATTGTCTTAGGGGGTCGGGTCTTGCTAACCCGTCCACCACCCGGAGGAAGAAGGTTGATTAGGATTTATGCCTCTTCTTATGTATATATTTTGATAGAATTATGCACCGTGCGGGAAGGCCGAGACACGGATTGCCCAAACGCATATATTTATGATATGATTTATGGTCCGCATGTATTATTCAATATTGCATTATCGCCTAATCAATATATTATTGATATTTATGTACACGGTCGGAGTTTGGATGGAGGTTGTGCACGCTCACTCGCCGAGCCTTATATTTATGTATGATTTATGAATGGAATGAATTTAATATGAATTAGTCGTAAAGGTCGAGCATTGTCTACCTATTTTCTTGCCCTTTTCGGGAACTAAATTCAAATAAAAACCTTGCTCGGGATTTATGACTTGCATGTGCATGTTTTGTATATATGTATCGCTCCTGCTCACTCAGTCTTCTAGAGACTGACCCTCTCCCTCCCCAACACTTTAGTGTGCAGGTCTGGCTTGAAGTTTCGGGCTAGGCGGAGGTGTCTGGAGTTTTTAAGTGGGTCGAGTTAGGCTAGGAGAGTCTCTGCATTCTCATCTGTATTGGAATTATGTATTATTCATTTCAGTTATATCATGAAATTGGATACCTATGTATTTGTTATGAAATTGGCTTTACTGAGTTTTGCTATGATTTTAAAAGAGGCCTGAAGTGCCCAATTATACTTATGATTCGTATGTTTGAATTGAGCATGTTGATGCATTATATTTTGTTGATTGATTTTCATTGCAGGGTCTAGTTCCGCCTAGCTTAGGAAGGTTTTTTTTTATGTTTGTCTCCCGTTCGCTATGGTTTGATACGGGTGCGGATTTACTGTTTCGTTACTCGTGTTGAGCCATAGTGCGGGGGATGTGGTGCCTCACGTGCGGGGTGCTACAACACTCATGCGCATGAACGAATTCATATTGTTATAAATTAATTACTAAAACTTAAATTCCATACTAAATAAATTAAACAAACTAATAACATGTTGTAATTAATTAAAGAAATTACCGAAACAGTTAAGGTAACGTGAAACCTCAATTAAGAAATTAAACACTAAATATCGAAGTAAAATAAAATGAATTAAATTAAAATAGAAATAGTTTATGGTTTGAATCAAATATAAACATTTATAAACAATAAGTCATATAATTAACTAATTAAGTCGTGCAATTTATAAACAAATACGTCACATTATTATAAACTGAAAAACTGGGGCGTTACAGCTCGTACTCGCCGAGCCGGACATATGTGGTTTATGATCCATATTTTATAAAACTTGCATTGTATTGAAAACTATTACGGATCATGAACACTTTTATGTGAGCATGCATTGAACCTTGTATATCCTATATATTGTAAACTTCTCCTCACCAGTTCCTTTTGAGCTGACTCCCTTTACCTTTCGTGTCCGCAGGTTGCGTTTTGGAGTCAAGCTAGGCGGGGTCTTTTGAGAGTCTTGTTTAAGTGGTCTAGTTTGTACTCGTTATGCTTGTAGCATACTTTGTTACTTATGTCTTATGCTTTGTTTTGGGAATTATGGACTTAATATGTATGATGTTTTATTATGCTAGTATGGACCGTGATGGTCATTAGGATGATTTTACATTCCGTACTTTGAGCATTTCGTGCTGGACCGTGACGGTCACTTAGTTGTTGAATGAATGAATTTATGCACTTGATATGTTATGATTTAAGCTTCCGCATACTTGTGATTGTTTACTCGCTTTGTGAGTCTAGTACCGCCTAGCTAGGATATCCGTTTGTCACCGCTTGCTTCGTACTTGGCGGGTATATGGATAGCAATTCTATATACAAGCTAGGTCCGTAGCGCGGGATAGGCGTGGATGCCCTTGTTGGGGCGTTACAATTGCAAATTCATTCGTTCAAATTGTTGTTGCATAGCTTGTAATGTAAAAGCTAGGTCCATTGGAGGTTGATTTTCGGCCATATTGTACCTACAAAACAAATGTAGCACCCGGAACGCTGAGATGACACACCCCAGCACTATAATTCGATCCACATACGAAATGGATAGTCTGTACATGAACCAACCTATAGCGAATGGGTGACAATAAAAAAACAATCTAGCTAGGCGGGACTAACCCTCAATTATATACCACATGCATAACAATCAAAGAAAAGCATAATATAAGTCTATACCATCATCTTTGATATTCATTTCTCATGATTCAATATACACAATTTCAAGTATACTAAGCCCTAGTTATAAAATACATAGGCATCAATAATGTGCATGAACCGTGCTAGACTCGAAATAAAGACCACTTGACTTAACTCAACTCCCGCCTAGTGCTAACCCTGGAAAACCTGAAAAGTGTCAGGTGTCAGTCTATGAAAGACTGAGCGAGGGGTTTATAAATAAATATTAGCGCAATTACCATGCAAGTCATAGTCTCGGGTAAGGTTTTATAAAAGGGAAGCAATATAAGTTCAATAATAAAATACAGCTCGCCCGAGATTACAACTAACCAATTTAACAATACAACCGTTATCACTTCAATTCAATCAATGGCCCGGCGAGTGAGGGCAATTCTCCAACCTTACTCCGACAGTGAACTTTACCAATATTTAGATTATCAATGGTTAAGTGAGCATGCAAGTTATTACAGTGCACAATAAGCAGTTTCAGTCCCTTCTTCCTCCGGTGATGGTCGGGTGATCGGCCCGAACCATCCAATCAGACGAGGGGAGCGCGAACACTCAAACCCTCAGGTTCCCATCACCCAACCAAACCTTCTGGTGGGTTCCGGGTTAGTCCTATCAATCATGTGGAGAGTGAGCACAAGGTTAACCGGCGACCCCTATGGTCGTCCCGGGTCCCCCTGACCCACACCTCCTGGGCCCCATTCAACATTCATTCACTCTCGCCAAAACATCAATCAATCAATCAATCAATCCGTTCGATCTGTGAAACCAGTTGAAAAATCAATAGATTTTGGAAAACTATAGATATATAGATACATTTTGGCTTAAAACGTCACATAGGGTTATATGGGTTCTATATATCTAGAAATTAAACTTCACCTTTACCAAAGAAAGAACTCAAGGAGACACCCTACTGAGCGTGCTCCTTGTCACCTGGAAAGTGATCTGTGTAACAAGGACAAGTGTACGTAAGACTCAACTCGTATGAACCATTTACGACGCACGGCAAAGTCATGATCAATATGTCATGCAATAACAATTAATGAATGTCAAATAAAAACATAATTATCAATAAACCAAGTATATAACTCATATAATTCACATATGGGAGCCAAGGAAGTGAAAGGAATGCAATAAGAGAGATTTTGGTGAAGTTGGGCAAAAGTTGACAATTTTAGAAATTGCACACACTAAAGGAAAACTGGAATATCTTTAATTATAGAAGTGGGAATTCATTAATGGTTGTTGACAATCAAACTAGACACAAAGACCTTTCCGATGATATATGGCACGTTTTCTAGTTCAAAGCGAGGAGAAAATGGCATAAGCTTGAAGTTAGGCGAGTGCAGTTTGTCGGGAAAGTGGCGACACCTAAAAGAATTGATTATATCTCACAAAATAGAAAAGATATTGAGATGATTCCAATTTGAGGTTGTTCTAGACTTCAAGATTTTTTCAACGGTTGAAAAATCAGGTCATTTGGAGTTCGGATGAGTGAGTACCCAACCAGGTAAAGTTCAAGGGAAAAATTCCCCGGCCGGGTGAAGGGGTCCAGAAGCTCTACGGGACAAAAGTACCCACCCGGGTACTTTTTATACACAAAAAGTACCCGCCCGGGTACCCTTCCAGAGCTGGAAAAAGGGGCAAAACAGGGGTTGCTTCGGAGGAGAAAGAAAAGGGATCAAAACCCAAAGCAAACTCAACCAAAATGCTCCAAAACAACCATATATCATGCATATAACTTGGAGACATCATTAAGTTAACATTTAATCCAAGGAAACATGCTTAGATCATCAAAATTCATCATTCAAACCCTATATATATCATGATATTCAACTTCCAAATAACTCAAGAATTAAGCATGGAATTCAAGGTTAAAGTTCATAATCATGCTTCTAATCTCAACCAACCAAGAAATCACAGCATATTCATCAAACCCTACTTTATATATATTCAAGAGATTCAATCAAGTTCTCCATCTATACCTTTAATATACAAGAAAGAATGGATAAAATGATGAAGAGATGATGATGCTTCCAACTTATGCAATATTCCTCAAGATCAAGCTTGCTATTGAGATGAAATATTCCTCTTTTCCCCCCTTGGTGTTTTGATCGACATATGCAGGTGTAAGTGTGTGTATTATTATATGAAAATGATGAATGAGAGAAAATGAGAGAGATGAGATACATATGATATAATATATCCTCCACTAAAGTGTATGAATCATCACTTTTTGCATTCTAGTCCCTCAAGAATATGAATGCATGCACTTAAATCTAATTCCATCGAAAGTGAGTATCTAACTCCATTTAAGTCATGCAATTAAATCCACACATTTACATATATGAGCATTTAAGGTCATATAAGAGCATTTAGTCACATTAACAATTAATTCATAAAAGCTCATGGAAATATTATGCATTTAATGTTATGAAAAATATATAAAGTATCACCTAATATCAATTAAGCACATTATCAATTATTTCATGTAAATTTCACGTTAAGGATAATTCACATAAATGCATAGAAATATAATACATATAATATTATGAAATGTAGATAAATTATCACATAATGCATAAATTGAAAACGGGGCGTTACAACAAAGGTTAGCAAAAACACCTCACAAACACTCCCTTACGTGTTTACACACTTTTGGTGTTCACTCCCCTCGTGTATCACTCAAATTATGGCTTTTTTCCCTCTACTAGGCTCACTATCTCATGCCTTTTCCCACTCTTTACTCTCAATTCTTTGAAGAAAGTCACAAGAAGTTTCAAATTCCTCAACCAAATAATCCTTTAAGATGAATCAAGGGTGCGAAAAACTGACACAAATGAACCATTTAAATAATGCAAACAAACGTATCTATGTGATTGAATATTACCGAAACAAAGCTGCCCTCTGTTTTTTTTTTTTTTTTTCAAACGTGGCTTTTACTTCTCTTTTTTTGTATGCTTTTTTAAGCCTTTTTTTGAAGATCTTCTCTTTTCTTTTTTTTTTTTTTTGTTGATCTTTTGCAGCCAAAATAACAAGAGAAACGAAATTACACAAAAATAAAGATAAGGATAAGTAACCTTGTATGGAAACCTAAGCTCTTGATACCAAATGATACGAACTCCACGTACTTGTCGTGAAACCCTATACCAATACTTGGAGTTCTTGATTTTCGATCGTCCACTTCAAGGTTAAAATTGAGGAGTGTGACCCGTTTGCTATAATGAACAAGAAACCAACACTATCAGATTTGAAAAGTAATGCACCCCGTCGACTATAATGAGTCGAGAAATGACATTATCCGGTGGAGGGTTTGAAACCCTAATGACGTTCAGCTAAGAACTAGAGAGTTTAACTCACTTGAATCACAATTCACTAAGTGTTGACTGAAAAAAATAAAATACAAGGCTGGAATATAAAGATGCATGCATGGGAATTCTAGGGGACAATTCAGAATTCAAAGAGACAAGCTATTCTCGTCACTTTCCTAGTAGGTTAAAAAAAATGGGCTTAACCTAATTCTAAATGCATGGAAAATAAATAAAAAGATAGCTGGCCCAAAGTATAATATAATAGTTCAGGGCCAAATTACAACAAAATTAACACAATTTGAGCTTAAAATTCTATCACTAAGACATTGAAACAAAGTGGATTGGATCCAGCTGAATACTTGTCTTCTTGGGGCTCTTCTTGAGTTATTTGGATCAAAAAAGATTGAACTTCCTCTTGCATTCTTTTGGACCGTGACCGTGCAATAGGTCCAACATAACTTGGTTCATCTTGAGTTGTGATCATATCAACATTTGGATCAAAGTGCGGCGTTGTCTTATGATTCACATCATCTTTATATAGGTGTAGAATTCAAGAGTTGTGATTCAAGTCAAACTTTATTTGATATTTATCTCTTTATTTTTTGAAGAGACAATATCAAATAAATCATATAAATATTTATCTCTTTAATATTTTTATTTATTTTTTAAAGAGATAGTACCACATAAAATCACATGAGTATTTATCTCTTTATATTTTTATTTTAAAGAGATAATATCATAAAAAACTTGAATTTGATTCATCGGTATGTCACAATACGCCACGTGTCGCCATATGATTTGTCCTGGCTTTCTTTGACTGCAAGACTCGATTTAATTGGTCAAAACATGTCACTTTGACACGTGTCATCACTTGATTTGTTGATAAAAGAAAACATTATAATATCAATTTAAACTTAACTATTTAACTTTGAAATTAAATTTAGGAGACTTTCAAAATATTAAATAGTAAATTAAAATTAATAATCTAAAGTTTATTTGCTCGTCTACAAATGGCCCCACTTCAAGGCTTGGCGAAAAACATACCAAGTAGTCGTGCAAAGACGAGACTTGAAGTAACCAAATTTATTGGACATAACTTTATATTTGAAGATGTGACTGAGCTTGGAGCTTAATTCAAGTTGCCTACCACCCCTCAAGAGGATCAAGTCATGACGTAATTCAATTTTCTTTTCTCCTCCAAACTTATAGACATTTTATACTCGTGTCAGGGAGTACACTTGACTTTGGTTTTAAACAATTTATACTCGTATTTAAGGAGTACTTGATTTGATTTTAAACAGTTTATACTCTTATTAAGGAGTAACTTGAACTTGAATTTGATTTTGAACAGTTTATACTCGTGTTAAGCAGTGTTGCACTTGAATTTGGCTTTGAAACAGTTTATACTCGTGTTAAGGAGTGCATTTGAATTTGGATTTGAAAACAGTTTATACTCATGTTAAGGAGTATTGCACTTGAATTTGGCTTTGAAATAGTTTATACTCGTGTTAAGGAGTGTATTTGAATTTGGATTTGAAAATATTTTATACTCATGTTAAGGAGTACATTTGAATTTGGATTTGGAAACAGTTTATACTCATGTTAAGGAATATTTGAATTTGGATTTGAAAACAGTTTATACTCATATTAAGGAGTATTTTTGACAGTTTAGACTCTTATCGAGGAGTACACTTGAACTTGAATTTGAATTTGAACAGTTTATACTCGTGTTAAGGAGTATATTTGACAGTTTATACTCTTATCGAGGAGTACACTTGAACTTGAATTTCATTTTGAACAGTTTATACTCGTGTTAAGGAGTACATTTGACAGTTTATACTCTTATCGAGGAGTACACTTGAACCTGAATTTGATTTTGAACAGTTTATACTCGTGTTAAGGAGTATATTTGACAGTTTATACTCTTATCGAGGAGTACACTTGAACTTGAATTTGATTTTGAACAGTTTATACTCGTGCTAAGGAGTATATTTGACAGTTTATACTCTTATCGAGGAGTAAACACTTGAACTTGATATTAAACAGTTTATACTCATGTCAAGGAATATTGATTTGGATTTGTAGAGAATTTATCCTCATATCAAGGAGTCTTGAATTTGAATTTGAATTTATAGACAATTTATGCTCGTATCAAGGAGCTTAGATTTGGGCTTCTAAATAGTTTATACTCCGATTTAAGGAGTATATTTGATAGTTTATACTCTTATCAGGGGGTATTTGAACTTTTATTTGAATTTTAGTTGCCCTCGGTATCTTCCTGGCTGTCTATATGTGCTTCAGCTTTAACTTTTCTACTAGAGAGCAAGTTCGAAACTAGCATCGACTCTAAACTTCCAAATTAGATTGTTGTGGTGCCCCCAATGGTGTTGGTGGTGTCATCGCATTCTTGTTGCTTTTAACCACACTGACATATGTTGAAATTACTATATACTAGTGACATTCGCATCAGTTACGTCTTCACTTTCAAGGATAATTTTGCCTTCTCTTGCTGGAGTCATAATTTTATCTTTTAGGACGAAACATTTCTCTATCGGGTGGCTAATGACTCGATGATATTTGCATTACTTCGGGTCATTCACTTTTCCACTTTCCTCGGGACGTGTTTTGGCTCTGGTAGCTCTATCAACCTTCTTGTCATCAACTCGTCAAAAATGTGTGAAACATCTGAGTCTGGGAATGGATACTCTTTTTCTTACATCTCCTTTAGAGTGAGATAACGCCTTTCATTTTGCGCGGGTTGATTTCTGGGCTTTTCTACATCTTTTTTATCCTTAGGCGGGATTTTGACAAGAACTGCTTTGACAGTCATAGACTCCTTGGTAGGAGGTTTAACGAATCTTTCGCTTTTTCTTATGTCTTTTTTATCCCTCTTTTGATCATCTGCGGGATAATTGGTGCCATGATTCGCGAGATAAACTGTCAAATATACTCCTTAACACGAGTATAAACTGTTCAAAATCAAATTCAAGTTCAAGTGTACTCCTCGATAAGAGTATTTAACTGTCAAATATACTCCTTAACACGAGTATAAATTGTTCAAAATCAAATCCAAGTTCAAGTGTACTCCTCGATAAGAGTCTAAACTATCAAAAATACTCCTTAACATGAGTATAAACTGTTTTCAAATCCAAATTCAAATACTCCTTACATGAGTATAAACTGTTTCCAAATCTAAATTCAAATGTACTCCTTAAAATGAGTATAAACTGTTTTCAAATCCAAATTCAAATACACTCCTTAACACGAGTATAAACTGTTTCAAAGCCAAATTCAAGTGCAATACTCCTTAACATGAGTATAAACCGTTTTCAAATCCAAATTCAAATGCACTCCTTAACACGAGTATAAACTGTTTCAAAGCCAAATTCAAGTGCAACACTCCTTAACACGAGTATAAACTATTCAAAATCAAATTCAAGTTCAAGTTACTCCTTAATACGAGTATAAACTGTTTAAAATCAAATCAAGTACTCCTTAAATACGAGTATAAATTATTTAAAACCAAAGTCAAGGGTACTCCCTGACACGAGTATAAAATGTCTACAAGTTTGGAGGAAAAAAAAATTGAATTACGTCATGACTTGATCCTCTTGGGGGGTACGTAGGCAACTTGAATTAAGCTTCAAGCTCAGTCACATCTTCAAAATAAATTTATGTCCAATAAATTTGGGCACTTCAAGTCTCGTCTTTGCACGACTACTTGGTATGTTTTTCGCCAAGCCTTGAAGTGGGGCCATTTGTAGACGAGCAAATAAACTTTATATTATTAATTTTAATTTACTATTTAATATTTTGAAAGTCTCCTAAATTTAATTTCAAAGTTAAATAGTTAAGTTTAAATTGATATTATAATGTTTTCTTTTATCAACAAATCAAGTGATGACACGTGTCAAAGTGACATGTTTTGACCAATTAAATCGAGTCTTGCAGTCAAAGAAAGCCAGGACAAATCATATGGCGACACGTGGCGTATTGTGACATACCGATGAATCAAATTCAAGTTTTTTATGATATTATCTCTTTAAAATAAAAATATAAAGAGATAAATACTCATGTGATTTTATGTGGTATTATCTCTTTAAAAAATAAATAAAAATATTAAAGAGATAAATATTTATATGATTTATTTGATATTGTCTCTTGAAAAAATAAAGAGATAATTATCAAATAAAGTTTGACTTGAATCACAACTCTTGAATTCTACACCTATATAAAGAGATCATGGGTTGTTCATTCAACAACACAACTTCGAGAAGGCTAAAAACCTCTCAACAAAAGTTCTAAAAACCTCTCTACAAGTTCAAGAAAGGCTAAAAAACCTTTCTTCCCCGAAGTTATCAAATCTAGGCGTTTGATCCGTTATCAAGGCATTATACCGGCGAATCGGCGTTATATTCAAGCTAAATTCACGGAATTACCAACGAGTTCATCGGCGTTCTAGGCAGAATTCTCCAAAATCCGGTGTTTGATTCGTAAACATGTCGAAGGACCTACGGATTAATGTTATCGCAAGCTAAATTTGAAGTTGAGGAAGATCAAACCACCAAATCAAGGAGCGTTTGAAGATTCTACAATTTTAAATTCAAAGGAAGAATCAGAGGATCAAGCTGAAGATTGAAGACCTACTTTTACTTAGATTATCAAATAATTTGTATTATCTATTTGGTGTTGACTAAAAATCAATAAACGCGAATTTTTAGTGCAAACAAGGAGTATGCTACGATTGCACTTACTGAGGAGTGCAGTTCTATTATCCAATATAAGCTTCCCCCGAAGTTTAAGGATCCAGGAAGATTTTCCATCCCTTGTACTATTGGCAATTTAACTTTCAATAAAGCTTTATGTGATCTTGGTGCTAGTGTGAGTTTAATGTACCACCCCGGAGTGCAGAGCACTACATCCCCCGCACCATAACCCGACATGTGCAACGAAATAGAGACTCCGCACACACATCGAGCCGTAGCGAACGGGTGACAAACTAAATCACACCTAAGCTAGGCGGTCTACACCCTAATTCAGAGTGCACAACAAAATCATAACATATGCGGAAGCAACAGGATCATCAAACATACCTATATGAAATCTAACTAAGTCAAATAAAATATATGATATACAGACATGCCCATCCCGGGCCAAATAAATGTTACAAATTCATAGGTTCAAAATCTTATACATAATCATACTTATACATAGTACCAAAGCGGAAAGTAAAGATGCGGTTTGCAAAAGACTCGAACTAAGACTCAAATAACTCAAATGAAAGCCGCCTAGCTCAAACCAACCCTGCACCTGCAAACTCAAACAAACAAAAGGGGAAAAAGAAGACAACGAGGAGGGGTCAGTCCTAAAGACTGGTGAGCGGGCTAAAACACTCACATGTACATATACATAAAGCAGAGCATATTCAAAGTAAGAAGATTTATGAACCGGGGCGTGGTTTTTTCATTCTAAAACATTTTATCCCATGATACTAAATATAAGGAAAAGGTTTAAGGTCGAAGGCCAAAATCAACCAATTTTAATAATTAAAAGTCCACTCCCGTTTCCCGAATCAAGTTCATAATCAAAATCACAAAAATCGGCGAGCACGAGTTCCAAACCACCTAACTCCGTTCAAAAAAATCAAAACATAATTCAAAATTCAAACGAAAACGAAATCAAACATACATACCTCTTCTCCGGGTGATGGAAGGGTCCATCATACCTTAACCATCGGTTCTCATGTCAGGGTCGTGCATTTCATGACACTCACGCCCAAGGATTCCATCCCCCACCAACCTCCTAGTGGGTTCCGGGTTGATCCCCCACCAACCTCCACCGTACTCGGGCGTGACCCGACGGCCCAATACCATCCCGTGGTGTAGCACCCGAGCGCAAGGTACCACATCCCCCGCACCGAGACCCGACCCGAATATGAAATAGATAATCCATACCCGAGCTAAATCACGGCGAACGGGGACATACACACTCGCTAGGCTAGGCAGGAGCTAACTTTCGCAACCAAAGAGACAATAAAACAGAAATATTACCAATGCGGAAGCAAAGTACTTTCATGAATAGCAAGGTAAGTACAGAGTAACGGGTTCGACTAGCATAGATACTAAATCCCAAAATTTCAATAAAATCATAAAACAACATCTACGGGTTCCTTCTGTTATTATAAACTCATTCAGAATTCATGATAGTAGTAATAATCAATACAAACCTTACATCTTCATAACTTAAACAAATCATGATTCAACATGCAAATGGACTGACTCTGACTTAATCGAAAGACTTAACAGACTTGACTTCCCGCCTAGCACTCCAAGCCTGCAAGAACACTGAAAATAATCCGTGTTCAGTTTATAGGAGACTGGTGGGTATAAAATGAGGCATAAGTAGCCTATAAGACAATATTTAAACATTCACATGCAAGTTATAATCCCAAGTGAGGTTTTCAAAGCATTTCCCAAGTGGGCGATATAAAGAATCATCACAAGGGATTATAACATTCATTTCATTCTTTAGGTCATTCTTGGCCCGACGAGTAGGCGTGCATTATCTCTAACCAACACCTAGTGTAGTTCATTAAACATTCTTTCTTTCTTTCTTTCATGCATTACATTCTTTCGTGCACATTCATGAACATTTACACCTTCTTCCTCCAGGTGATGGCCCGGTGATCGGCCCAAACCATCCATGCATTGACCAAAAGGGTTTCATGACTCCCTAGATGGCACTCAGCGTCCATTCCTCGCTAACTCCTAACGAGGTCCGGTTAAGTCGTTCATTGGTGGAACTAGTGTGAGGGATCATTGTCAGCCCATGCCTCCTCGGGTCACCACTCACACCAAGTCCCTGGGCCCTATTCTGTGCATTCATTCATTCTTTCTCGCCAAAACATTCGGTAGGTTCATAAAAGAAGGGCTTTACTTTTAAAATCATTGACCTTTGAAAATGACTCTATATACATATATACTTTTGGCTGAAAGCTTTACACATTGGGAGTAAATAGGGTCATTTAACTAAATAGTAGATAAACCCTCCTGTCCACCTCTTACCGAACAATACTAAGAAGAAAATGAGACTTGAAGAAGCCTAAGAACCCGACTTCTCTACCCTGGAGAAACTGTACAAGGATAACAATGCCTTCGTGAGACTCAAGACTCTATGTAACGCCCCCACCCGTACCAGAACAAGAGGAGAGCGGCGTCTCAACCCCCGCACTGAAGCACCCCTCAAGTAATGGTGTGAGCCATCACTCAAGAAATACTCCAGCGAACGGCTGTCTATCAGAACTATACATGTACAACGATGTGGCTATACAGCGGAAAATCAGAGTATTTTAAAACTTTTCAAAACATGTGCGTGATGGCATGTAACAAGCAAGAACATATTGATCGTGTAAGAGAGACTCGGCATATCAGAACATATAACTGATTCACATATAAGTACCGATACAACAGAGTTCAAAATATCGGTAACCGAGTAGCAGAAAGAGTATAACAAAGATACTCAAGTATTCAGAAACATATACAGAAGTATAAAGTGATGCAGCCATAAAACATATGCAGGACACAAAAGGAAGTAATACTAAGTCCTGACTGAAACAAAAATGACAATCTAGAGCTTCAAGATACCTCTAGACTGCGGCTGCAAGACCTGAAACCACGAGGCAAGAAAACGGGAGAGGTATTAGTCAAAAGGACTAAGTGAGGGAATACTTTAAAGAAAGTACTGAATTAAAGAACTTGAAGTAAAGTTCGAAACTGTTAAATGCAATGCTTTGAAGAAGAACATGAAACAAGTTCGATTGATAAAACTCTTTGAATGCGATGCTGTAAAAGAATGCACGTTATAAAACATTTTCATGAATGCTATCACACGCGCACACATATGCTGTTGATGGTTCATAGTTCTTTCATAAAACGGGATAAGGGTAAAGTGAACTTTTCCAGATATGAACCATCCTTTATGAAACAGAATTTTGCCCGCAAGCTAGGCTCCTCCATCCTTACTCCAGAAAACATGATTCGGTTGAGCATCGGACCAGGATCAACAATAATTCCACGTATAGTAGAGTATCGGACCAGGATCAACAATAACCCCACATAAAGTAGAGCATTGGACCAAGGTCAACAACAACTCCGTACACAGTAGACTATTGGACCAAGGTCAACAACAACTCTTACCAACACATACAAACATGCACCATCCTCCACCGGTTGTCACTTCGGGTAGCTAGCCCTAGGCGACCTGTAAACATGTAATGGGAACAGATTTGCTGTCCGTTCCCAGACAGATTGTCCTGACTTAACAAACCTCCTGTTAAAAGTCGGTGTCAATAGTCTAAGTGTGGCGGCCGGTATTGGTGATGTCGTTGGCGCTCACCTCCCGAGCATCACCTCCACACATAACCGCCGGGCCCAAACTGTAAACTGTATGCTTGCATTTAAGATTAGCAGTAACCAGAGTAACACTCCAGTATGCTAACTAAAACATGTGAAACTGAAACTGTAACATATGATGTTGTCTGTAAAACATATGATTCTGTCTGAAAACATGTGAAACTGTCTGTAAACTGTACTTTGAAAACATATGCAAAACATGTAACTGTCTTTGAACAAGAATGCAGAACTTTGGAAAACATGTACTGTAGATCAAGGTATACTATTAAAGTATGAATGATCCTTTCAAGAGAATGTCCCGATAAAAGGGATAGTTCAAAACAAGGTTTAGCTTTGAATTTCAAAACATATGATACGATAGTATAATCGTGGTTCCAGTTGGAAAACATTTATAACTTCACCTCACCTATCAGTAACAAAGGTAGGTAGACAGATTAAGCGGTGCCCTGGGGATCCCAGTGCTCAACTTTAACTCCTGTAGGTGGTGTACTAGAGTGAGCTTAACAACTAAGACCCACTACTAACCAAGATGCATATGAAATGAAAGAAACAATGAACAAGGAACATGTAAAGAACATGTAACACAAGAGAGTAATACCATTTAAGGTATTCAAGAAAGGTAACACACAAAGGAATACATCAAAGTGAGTTACTCTTAACGTTAGACTATGATCTTACTATAACCGAGTAAGCTTTAGTCAAATTATGAATCCTATCGCAAACCTTAGGTTAAGAAACAAGTCCACGAAAGAAAACACATTTTGAAAACACATTTTAGACCCTGGATATGGAAACCCTAGGTGCAAATGTCTATAGAGAAAGCACAAGTTTTAATTCATTTTTTTACTATTCAAAAGCACTATTCAAAAGTACTATTCCAGATTACTATTCACATGTCGGGTCAAAGGGTCGGGTCAAACCCTTACTATACACACACCCACACACACACGGTACACACACACACCATGCACGAACACACACACACACACGGCATGCACACACACACACACCCTAATCAAATTATGATCTTGATTATAACCTATAGTTTCAAGTTCATGTTAATATAATCAAATGTGATCTAGGTTAAAGGTATAACCTATAGTTAAGAGATCCAATTAAGGCATAAGATCAAGTTATGAAACACTATTCTATCTTAGGTTATAACATGTGACACTATTAAAGTGTATAACATGATCAAGGCACTAATCCATTAATCCAAATCATCTCATAAACTCAATTCGTAATTCAAGAGTCATATAACAATGTGACAACATGTCACAACATATATCATATCATATCATAAACCTTTAGGCATGTAACATGTAACAATTTAATTCCATATCAACATGTAACAAGTTGTGACATAATAAATTGTAAATCACTATTCCATTAGTAAACATGCATGAACATAATTCAAATTCCATAATCATGCATCAATTCTCATAATATAACAATCATATCACATGATCATAGCATATACTAGAGCAATTGATAACATATTCAAGCATATACTAAACAATTAAAACATATAAACAACTACACAAACATATCATAAAAACTATATAATAAATGCATAAAATAAAATCCTATATGGCTTAGGGAAGACCCTAAGACCCAACCTAAACATAATATAAACATACCATAACATAAAAACATAAACTAAACTAACATAACATAAAACAAAACAAACTAACCTAGCTACCAAAGGGGGGAAGCCGACGGCAATGAGGGGGAGAGGGAGAGAAAGAAAGGGTGTTGTTAACACAACTTTGAGCAAGGATTCAAATGCCTCTTGGCCTCTATTTATAGTTGAAGAGAAGCCCCTCACCTTGGAAATAAAATGTGGAGAAGGGTAGGAGAGCAAAATTTGGATAGATTCTCTTGGAAGCTTTAGGCATGTTGAAGCTAAAATGGAACTGCTGGGGGTATTTCTGTAATTTCGTCCCCCAAGACTCAAGGATAAGTGGCTGGAAGTTTAACCATTCCGACGGCAAGAAAATTAGCTTCGAAACGCATATTCATTCGTCGAAATCGGATTTACCGTTTGAAAGATACATTCGTTTTAGTGAATAAAAGTTTTGAGCTCGAAACTCGACATGAGTGAAAAACGACTTTCTAGAATGATTTTCAAGTCCGGATTGCTTCTAAAATTCAAGAAATAAATCGAGAAGCGTTTTGAGTCCAAAATCGACTATAAAACGTTTTACCGTTAAAAAGTTGAAAACGTAGGATGAATAGTGAATTCTCACGTACGAACGTACGCTTCAAAATTTCAAGCTAGGACTTGAATCAAGAGTTGTAAAACATCTCAAAAATCTTGAAATAGCTCAAGTAGTGCAAATCCGAAGAGAAAACATTTTTCGAATGAAACCGTTCGTAAAAGGAATAGTAAACTAGGGTTTTCAAAAACGTTTTCAATAAAACAAAGTTCCGGAATGGATTTCCAAGCCAAGAATGATTTCAAAAGACTCGTCTCGACTCAAGGATCGATTCGACTGTAACTTGGGTAGAAAAAGGTATCAGAATCAAAAGATCATTTTCTGATGAATAGTAACTTTGGTCGGTAAGTTCCAAAAATACCCTTATGGCTCAAGAAAGACTTTCTGAGTTCGGGAAACAAGTTCAAACGATTGGGAAACATGTATGATGAACCTCTAGGGTTCGAGTATCAATATGAACAAGGTAGGCTCGGGTTATGAATAGTAAACTGAATCAAAGGTCAAGAATTCCCCCTTAAAACATGTCAGAACATATACGAGCACCAAGTTCATGTAAGAATGCAATGCATGATGATTCAAAAAGTTGGATCACGGTCTATAAACGCTTTACCACTGCCTTAACTTACTGTTTTCATCCAGGCCCTGTTTTGGACTGTTACAATCACCCCTCCTTAAAGAGAATCTGTCCTCAGATTCTTCCGCTGTAACTGCAAACAACTCAGGGTGATGTTTCTGCATTTTTTTTCTTCTGTCTCCCAGGTTGCCTCTTCTGTCCCATGTCCTTTCCAAAGGACTTTAACCAAAGGAATCTTCCTATTCCTCAGCTCTTGAAACTTTCTATCAAGAATCTTAGCGGACTTCAAAACATAAGTCAGATCTGGTTCCAACGGTATCTCCTCTACCGGCACAACCTCTGTCTCATCCGAGAAACACTTGCGAAGCTGAGATACATGAAATACGTTGTGGATTCCTGTAAGACCTACAGGCAAATCCAATCTATAAGCAGTCGGTCCGACTCTCTCTAGTATCTCATACGGTCCAACATATCTCGGGTTTAATTTTCCACCTTTCCCAATTCGGGAAAACCCTTTCCTTGGTGATGCCTTCAGAAATACCTTTTCGCCCACTGCGAATTCCAAATCCCTTCTTCGTCGATCAGCGTAACTCTTCTGCCTGTCCTGGGCAGCTTTCATTCTTTGGCGAATGATCTGAATCTTTTCTGTCGCTTCTCTTATCCATTTTGCTGAATTCACTCTGATCGGTCCTTCCTCAGTACATCTCGCTTCATCCAAATCCCAGTATAATGGGGATTTACATCTCCTTCCATACAGAGCTTTATACGGAGCAGCTTTAATAGAAGCTTTATAACTATTATTGTATGCAAACTCCACAAGAGGTAAACAATCTTTCCAACTTTCCTGGAAGTCTAAAGCGCAAGCTCTTAGCATATCTTCCAAGTATTTGATCATCCTTTCTGATTGTCCATCCGTCTGAGGATGCGCTGCAGTACTGAAGTTTAACTTCGTTCCCATCAAAGTTTGAATTTCTTTCCATAAGTGCGACGTGAATTTCGGATCTCTGTCCGATACTATGCTGTTTGGAACTCCATTTAGTCTAACAATCTCTTGTTGATACAGCTTTGCCAACGTGCTAACCTTATCCGTCGTCTTTACCGGCAAAAAGTGCGCTGACTTGGTCAATCGATCAATGATCACCCAGATACTATCTTGTCCTCCTCTGACTTTGGGTAATCCAGTGACAAAATCCATCGTGATTTGCTCCCACTTCCAAGTCGGAATCGGTAATGGTTGCAACTTCCCACTCGGTTTCTGGTGCTCAGCCTTAACTTTCTGACAAGTTAAGCACTTCTTGACATAGTTGGCTATGTCTCTCTTCATTCCGTTCCACCAGAAATGCGTCTTAACATCTTGATACATCTTAGTGCCTCCGGGATGTATCGTGTACTTAGTCTTATGCGCTTCATCGAGAATCTCTTTCCTCAAAACAGTTGGTACGCATACTCGACCTTTGTACCTCAATATTCCATGTTCATCAACCCTGAACTTTGTCTCATCATCTTCTTCCAAGATGATCTCTTTCTTGTAACAATCCAACTTAGCTCGGTACTTAGACAACCAATCCATACCAAGTATAACCTCGTATCTTGTCATCGGTAACTCAATCAGATCCGTCGGGTAACAACGGGTACCAATACATATAGGGCAGCGTTTATATACTTGATCCGTAACAAGGCAAGTTCCCAAAGGCGAACTCACTTCAAATTTATATGGCAAGTATTCAAGCGGAAACTGTAAATGCGCACATAATTCAGAAGCAACAAAAGAATGCGTAGCACCAGGGTCATACAAGACCTTAACTGGTGTTTTAAGAATGTGCACAATACCTTCCACAACAGACGAAGGATCAACCTCCTCCTTACCATCCAAAGCATAAGCTCTGCCTCTGACCACCGGTTTGTTCGTCGTACCCACCACCGCTTTTCCTTTATCCTGGACCCCAAATCTCCTGATCTTGTGCGGGCAACTATCCATCTGGTGCTTAGGGGAACCACACGTGAAACACTGTCCAGCTTTCTTGCGACAGTTCTCCTCAGTGTGTCCCGTTCGGCGACAGTATCGGCAAACAATTTCCTCTGGTCCTGGCTGAGGTGCTCTCTGCTGTTGTGGCGCCCTCTGGTACTGCTGTGGCGCTTTCTGCTTTTGTGCTTGCTGTTTTGGTGGAGCATTCTGCTGCTGACGCTGTGGTGTTACCATTGGCCTCTTTCCAGTTCCTTGGGGAAAAAATCCGGAAGGTCGCTTATTACCTTGATAAGGCTTAGGGTTAGAAGGTCCTTGACGGGCAGTAGTTATCTTGATCTCCTTGTGTGCAGCCTCAACCCTTAGCGCTCTATCAACAGCCTGGTTGTAGGTCTCAATATCCAAAGAAGCAAGTGCCAACCGAAGTTCGGGCTTCAGTCCATCGATAAACCTTTTCGTCTTGCGACGCTCATCATTCAGAATATGAGGCGCATACTTGATCAGCCTCACAAACCTAGCTTCATACTCCATCACATTCATAGTTCCCTGAACCAGACTCATAAACTCAGCCTCTCGTGCATCACTAGTCACTTGAGGCGTGTACTTCTGCTGAAACTCTCTGATAAACTCATCCCAACTTCCTTCAACGTTATTCTCAATCCACATATGCTGAACGTGCTTCCACCAATTGTATGCAGCTCCTTCCATAAGAAAAGTAGCATATCGAACTCGTTCACGATCCTCTGGGTAGATCTCCATAGCCTCGAAAATTTTCTCAAGACTGGTAATCCAATTCTCAGCCTTTATGTCGTTCGGTTCTCCATAGAACTTAGGCGGATTCATCCTCAGAAACTTCTCCAATGACCTTTCATTAGGAGGATTATCTCTCGGTACACAAGCCCTCATAAATTGTCGTAGCATATCCCTTAATTCCGGAGTTCTTTCTCTTTCAGGGGGTGGCGTGACATCTCTTTGGGGTGGCAGTGGTGGTACACGATTCCGGGGTACTCTTCTCGGTGGCATATTGTTACTGAATTCATAAGCATTCAGATACATATATTCGATGCATGACATATAATGATTCACAGAATCCGTAACCACGTATTCACATTCTCACGTAGTCACACATAAGTATGAGAACAACACATTCCCATAACAACATGTCAGCAAAGATTCAAGATCTCCAAACATATCATATAATCAGAAACAACTGTCAGACAACATGTAAACGAGAACAGAAGCTCGGGCAACATATCAACATATCAGAAACATGTATAACATATCCCAAAACATGATCGACATGTAAAACGAGAACAGAACGTGTATTGTCATAACAACAAGAACTGTAACATGATCAACATATCCAGAAGTGTATCAACATATCAAGAATAATAACATGCTAACAATAAATGAAATGGCATGATCCTATCAACGGTCCTAATGGTATCTTGAAGCAACTCTAAGACTCATGCAATGACAGTTATGGAAAGCAGTAAACAGATATTCAACATAAAGCCGAAAGTGTTATAACTGTGCAAGGTTTGGTAAAATTTACTATAGGCCACATGTTAACAGTATTAATTCAAAATGGGGAGGACCCGATACTATCGAGTTGACTCCCTTACAGGCCTTACCAATCCGTCCAACCCTGCTGAAAATAACCTAGTAGGTACCAAGTCATCTGAACCGTCATCCGTGGTGCCAAAAGTCGGGGATCATCTACCAGAGCTATACATCCCCTCATCCAAAGGTCAGTCCTGAACTGTCCCGGCTATACGTCCGCCATCCATAGATAGATATATATGCATCAGTACTATATACAGAAATCTCCCATCAGCAATCAACCCTGATAACTGTGGTCCAAAGAACCCCTGGTGGTGTCATCAGAAACGGCAACGACCTCACCCTGTCCATGTCCTGCTGGATCATCTCCGCCATCATCATCATAATCAGACCCTCCATCGCCTCCATCAGACTGATCCTGCATAGGCTCGGGCTCCTGAGAAGCCTGACTGACATCCTGACCCTCGACCTCCTTAACTGCCTGCTCATCGGATAAGTGATAGGTATCATACAGGCGAGCTCTCACACGGGCACGGTAGTGCTGGTGACGCTCCATAGAGGTGTCGCGATCAATAGTCATCTGCATAAGATCTGCCTCCAGCTCAGCAATACGAGCAGCCCTCTGATCAGCAATATGAGTCATCTCTGCAGCATGCTCACGAGCGATGTCCCTATCAATCTGGTACTGCAGTGACTGATCCTAATAGCGCAGAGACTCCAACCTGACCTCACGGGTCCTCTGATACTCCTGAAAGTAACCATCTCTCTCAGACTCGAGATAGTGCACAACTCTGTTAGGATAGGAATACCCAGGTCTGCCACTGTTCCTAGACCTACGCCAGGTGTAGAAACGAGTGCCTCCACGGCGAGAAACTGCCACAGTACGCGGGGCCTCAAACTGTTCAAAGAAAGCCTCATCCATCTGCTGATTAGGATCCTGATGTGGCTGAACTGCCATAGCTATACAGAAGATACCACAGATATGAAATCCAGATAACAAAACCATACAATCCCCAAATATCCTGTCTCGATGCAATATGAGAATGATCCTGGATGCAATGCGTGAACAATCCATGATGCAACATGAGAGCAATCTAGGTTAAGTCTCTTCTTACTTAACCCGATGCTCTGATACCACCTCAGAGCTGTAACGCCCCCACCCGTACCAGAACAAGAGGAGAGCGGCGTCTCAACCCCCGCACTGAAGCACCCCTCAAGTAATGGTGTGAGCCATCACTCAAGAAATACTCCAGCGAACGGCTGTCTATCAGAACTATACATGTACAACGATGTGGCTATGCAGCGGAAAATCAGAGTATTTTAAAACTTTTCAAAACATGTGCGTGATGGCATGTAACAAGCAAGAACATATTGATCGTGTAAGAGAGACTTGGCATATCAGAACATATAACAGATTCACATATAAGTACCGATACAACAGAGTTCAAAATATCGGTAACCGAGTAGCAGAAAGAGTATAACAAAGATACTCAAGTATTCAGAAACATATACAGAAGTATAAAGTGATGCAGCCATAAAACATATGCAGGACACAAAAGGAAGTAATACTAAGTCCTGACTGAAACAAAAATGACAATCTAGAGCTTCAAGATACCTCTAGACTGCGGCTGCAAGACCTGAAACCACGAGGCAAGAAAACGGGAGAGGTATTAGTCAAAAGGACTAAGTGAGGGAATACTTTAAAGAAAGTACTGAATTAAAGAACTTGAAGTAAAGTTCGAAACTGTTAAATGCAATGCTTTGAAGAAGAACTTGAAACAAGTTCGATTGATAAAACTCTTTGAATGCGATGCTGTAAAAGAATGCACGTTATAAAACATTTTCATGAATGCTATCACACGCGCACACATATGCTGTTGATGGTTCATAGTTCTTTCATAAAACGGGATAAGGGTAAAGTGAACTTTTCCAGATATGAACCATCCTTTATGAAACAGAATTTTGCCCGCAAGCTAGGCTCCTCCATCCTTACTCCAGAAAACATGATTCGGTTGAGCATCGGACCAGGATCAACAATAATTCCACGTATAGTAGAGTATCGGACCAGGATCAACAATAACCCCACATAAAGTAGAGCATTGGACCAAGGTCAACAACAACTCCGTACACAGTAGACTATTGGACCAAGGTCAACAACAACTCTTACCAACACATACAAACATGCACCATCCTCCACCGGTTGTCACTTCGGGTAGCTAGCCCTAGGCGACCTGTAAACATGTAATGGGAACAGATTTGCTGTCCGTTCCCAGACAGATTGTCCTGACTTAACAAACCTCCTGTTAAAAGTCGGTGTCAATAGTCTAAGTGTGGCGGCCGGTATTGGTGATGTCGTTGGCGCTCACCTCCCGAGCATCACCTCCACACATAACCGCCGGGCCCAAACTGTAAACTGTATGCTTGCATTTAAGATTAGCAGTGACCAGAGTAACACTCCAGTATGCTAACTAAAACATGTGAAACTGAAACTGTAACATATGATGCTGTCTGTAAAACATATGATTCTGTCTGAAAACATGTGAAACTGTCTGTAAACTGTACTTTGAAAACATATGCAAAACATGTAACTGTCTTTGAACAAGAATGCAGAACTTTGGAAAACATGTACTGTAGATCAAGGTATACTATTAAAGTATGAATGATCCTTTCAAGAGAATGTCCCGATAAAAGGGATAGTTCAAAACAAGGTTTAGCTTTGAATTTCAAAACATATGATACGATAGTATAATCGTGGTTCTAGTTGGAAAACATTTATAACTTCACCTCACCTATCAGTAACAAAGGTAGGTAGACAGATTAAGCGGTGCCCTGGGGATCCCAGTGCTCAACTTTAACTCCTGTAGGTGGTGTACTAGAGTGAGCTTAACAACTAAGACCCACTACTAACCAAGATGCATATGAAATGCAAGAAACAATGAACAAGGAACATGTAAAGAACATGTAACACAAGAGAGTAATACCATTTAAGGTATTCAAGAAAGGTAACACACAAAGGAATACATCAAAGTGAGTTACTCTTAACGTTAGACTATGATCTTACTATAACCGAGTAAGCTTTAGTCAAATTATGAATCCTATCGCAAACCTTAGGTTAAGAAACAAGTCCACGAAAGAAAACACATTTTGAAAACACATTTTAGACCCTGGATATGGAAACCCTAGGTGCAAATGTCTATAGAGAAAGCACAAGTTTTAATTCATTTTTTTACTATTCAAAAGCACTATTCAAAAGTACTATTCCAGATTACTATTCACATGTCGGGTCAAAGGGTCGGGTCAAACCCTTACTATACACACACCCACACACACACGGTACACACACACACCATGTACGAACACACACACACACACGGCATGCACACACACACACACCCTAATCAAATTATGATCTTGATTATAACCTATAGTTTCAAGTTCATGTTAATATAATCAAATGTGATCTAGGTTAAAGGTATAACCTATAGTTAAGAGATCCAATTAAGGCATAAGATCAAGTTATGAAACACTATTCTATCTTAGGTTATAACATGTGACACTATTAAAGTGTACAACATGATCAAGGCACTAATCCATTAATCCAAATCATCTCATAAACTCAATTCATAATTCAAGAGTCATATAACAATGTGACAACATGTCACAAAATATATCATATCATATCATAAACCTTTAGGCATGTAACATGTAACAATTTAATTCCATATCAACATGTAACAAGTTGTGACATAATAAATTGTAAATCACTATTCCATTAGTAAACATGCATGAACATAATTCAAATTCCATAATCATGCATCAATTCTCATAATATAACAATCATATCACATGATCATAGCATATACTAGAGCAATTGATAACATATTCAAGCATATACTAAACAATTAAAACATATAAACAACTACACAAACATATCATAAAAACTATATAATAAATGCATAAAATAAAATCCTATATGGCTTAGGGAAGACCCTAAGACCCAACCTAAACATAATATAAACATACCATAACATAAAAACATAAACTAAACTAACATAACATAAAACAAAACAAACTAACCTAGCTACCAAAGGGGGGAAGCCGACGGCAATGAGGGGGAGAGGGAGAGAAAGAAAGGGTGTTGTTAACACAACTTTGAGCAAGGATTCAAATGCCTCTTGGCCTCTATTTATAGTTGAAGAGAAGCCCCTCACCTTGGAAATAAAATGTGGAGAAGGGTAGGAGAGCAAAATTTTGATAGATTCTCTTGGAAGCTTTAGGCATGTTGAAGCTAAAATGGAACTGCTGGGGGTATTTCTGTAATTTCGTCCCCCAAGACTCAAGGATAAGTGGCTGGAAGTTTAACCATTCCGACGGCAAGAAAATTAGCTTCGAAACGCATATTCATTCGTCGAAATCGGATTTACCGTTTGAAAGATACATTCGTTTTAGTGAATAAAAGTTTTGAGCTCGAAACTCGACATGAGTGAAAAACGACTTTCTAGAATGATTTTCAAGTCCGGATTGCTTCTAAAATTCAAGAAATAAATCGAGAAGCGTTTTGAGTCCAAAATCGACTATAAAACGTTTTACCGTTAAAAAGTTGAAAACGTAGGATGAATACTGAATTCTCACGTACGAACGTACGCTTCAAAATTTCAAGCTAGGACTTGAATCAAGAGTTGTAAAACATCTCAAAAATCTTGAAATAGCTCAAGTAGTGCAAATCCGAAGAGAAAACATTTTCCGAATGAAACCGTTCGTAAAAGGAATAGTAAACTAGGGTTTTCAAAAACGTTTTCAATAAAACAAAGTTCCGGAATGGATTTCCAAGCCAAGAATGATTTCAAAAGACTCGTCTCGACTCAAGGATCGATTCGACTGTAACTTGGGTAGAAAAAGGTATCAGAATCAAAAGATCATTTTCTGATGAATAGTAACTTTGGTCGGTAAGTTCCAAAAATACCCTTATGGCTCAAGAAAGACTTTCTGAGTTCGGGAAACAAGTTCAAACGATTGGGAAACATGTATGATGAACCTCTAGGGTTCGAGTATCAATATGAACAAGGTAGGCTCGGGTTATGAATAGTAAACTGAATCAAAGGTCAAGAATTCCCCCTTAAAACATGTCAGAACATATACGAGCACCAAGTTCATGTAAGAATGCAATGCATGATGATTCAAAAAGTTGGATCACGGTCTATAAACGCTTTACCACTGCCTTAACTTACTGTTTTCATCCAGGCCCTGTTTTGGGCTGTTACAATCACCCCTCCTTAAAGAGAATCTGTCCTCAGATTCTTCCGCTGTAACTGCAAACAACTCAGGGTGATGTTTCTGCATTTTTTTTCTTCTGTCTCCCAGGTTGCCTCTTCTGTCCCATGTCCTTTCCAAAGGACTTTAACCAAAGGAATCTTCCTATTCCTCAGCTCTTGAAACTTCCTATCAAGAATCTTAGCGGGCTTCAAAACATAAGTCAGATCTGGTTCCAACGGTATCTCCTCTACCGGCACAACCTCTGTCTCATCCGAGAAACACTTGCGAAGCTGAGATACATGAAATACGTTGTGGATTCCTGTAAGACCTACAGGCAAATCCAATCTATAAGCAGTCGGTCCGACTCTCTCTAGTATCTCATACGGTCCAACATATCTCGGGTTTAATTTTCCACCTTTCCCAATTCGGGAAAACCCTTTCCTTGGTGATGCCTTCAGAAATACCTTTTCGCCCACTGCGAATTCCAAATCCCTTCTTCGTCGATCAGCGTAACTCTTCTGCCTGTCCTGGGCAGCTTTCATTCTTTGGCGAATGATCTGAATCTTTTCTGTCGCTTCTCTTATCCATTTTGCTGAATTCACTCTGATCGGTCCTTCCTCAGTACATCTCGCTTCATCCAAATCCCAGTATAACGGGGATTTACATCTCCTTCCATACAGAGCTTCATACGGAGCAGCTTTAATAGAAGCTTGATAACTATTATTGTATGCAAACTCCACAAGAGGTAAACAATCTTTCCAACTTTCCTGGAAGTCTAAAGCGCAAGCTCTTAGCATATCTTCCAAGTATTTGATCATCCTTTCTGATTGTCCATCCGTCTGAGGATGCGCTGCAGTACTGAAGTTTAACTTCGTTCCCATCAAAGTTTGAATTTCTTTCCATAAGTGCGACGTGAATTTCGGATCTCTGTCCGATACTATGCTGTTTGGAACTCCATGTAGTCTAACAATCTCTTGTTGATACAGCTTTGCCAACGTGCTAACCTTATCCGTCGTCTTTACCGGCAAAAAGTGCGCTGACTTGGTCAATCGATCAATGATCACCCAGATACTATCTTGTCCTCCTCTGACTTTGGGTAATCCAGTGACAAAATCCATCGTGATTTGCTCCCACTTCCAAGTCGGAATCGGTAATGGTTGCAACTTCCCACTCGGTTTCTGGTGCTCAGCCTTAACTTTCTGACAAGTTAAGCACTTCTTGACATAGTTGGCTATGTCTCTCTTCATTCCATTCCACCAGAAATGCGTCTTAACATCTTGATACATCTTAGTGCCTCCGGGATGTATCGTGTACTTAGTCTTATGCGCTTCATCGAGAATCTCTTTCCTCAAAACAGTTGGTACGCATACTCGACCTTTGTACCTCAATATTCCATGTTCATCAACCCTGAACTTAGTCTCATCATCCTTCTCCTTAGATTCGAGACATTTCTTAATCCACTCGTCGTTCTTCTGTGCCTCCAGCACTTGTTCTTTCAAAGGTGATATCATCACAACGTTCGCGACTCGAGCTTTGGTTATCACCTCCATTCTCTCTCTTCGTTCAACCTCGGGGTTGGCAGAAATCTGTGCCAAACGAACTTTCCTGCTTAGAGCATCTGCTACAACATTCGCCTTTCCTGGATGGTACTGAATAATGCAATCGTACTCCTCCAAAAATTCCATCCATCTCCTCTGTCGCATATTCAACTCCTTCTGAGTGAATAGATATCACAGGCTCTTATGATCAGTAAAGATCTCAAACGTAACTCCATACAGGTAATGTCTCCATTTTCCCAGAGCAAAAATTATCGCTGCTAACTCCAAATCATGTGTCGGGTAGTTGACTTCATGCGTTTTGAGTTTCCTTGATGCATACGCAATCACTTTTCCATTCTGCATCAAAACTCCTCCTAGTCCTTCTTTCGAAGCATCGGTGTAAACAGTATATCCTTCTTTTCCTTCTGGTAACGCTAACACGGGTGCAGTTGTTAGCATCTCCTTCAATCTTTGAAAACTTTGCTCACACTTCTCCGTCCATTCAAACTTCCCTTCTTTCTTTGTCAACTTAGTGAGAGGTGTAGCTATTTTCGAGAAATCTTGGACAAACCTCCGGTAGTAACCAGCTAATCCCAGAAAACTCCTCACTTCTGAAGGATTCTTCGGTGACTTCCAATCCATAATCGTCTCGATCTTCGAGGGATCTACTTCGATTCCATATCCTGATATGATGTGTCCGAGAAATGTAACTCTCTCAAGCCAGAACTCACATTTACTGAACTTTGCATATAGCTTGTGATCCAGCAAAGTGCGTAACACGATTCGAAGATGCTCAGCATGTTTCTCCGGTGTCTTCGAAAATACCAAGATCTCGTCGATGAAGATCACTACAAACTTGTCGAGAAACGGCTTGAATATACGGTGCATCATATCCATGAATGCAGCTGGTGCGTTTGTCAAACCAAACGGCATTACCACAAACTCATAATGTCCGTATCGGCTGTTGAAAGCAGTCTTCGGAATATCTGCTTCCCTGATCTTCAACTGATAATACCCTTGTCTTAGATCTAACTTGGAGTAGACCTTCGATCCTTGTAGTATGTCGAACAGCTCTTCGATATGAGGGAGAGGATACTTATTCTTGATTGTCATCCTGTTCAGCTCCCGATAGTCAATGCATAAACGCAATGATCCATCCTTTTTCTTAACGAAAAGCACAGGCGCTCCCCACGGCGATGTGCTTGGTCGAACATATCCTGACTCAATCAACTCGTCCAATTGCTTTCTCAGTTCATCTAATTCAGCTGGAGCCATTCTATAAGGTGTCTTGGAATATGGCTCAGCTCCTGATATCGTCTCGATTGTAAATTCCAACTCTCGGTCAGGAGGTAACGAATCCAAATGCTCAGGAAACACTTCTAGGAATTCGTTCACCACTTCCACTTCTTCGATCTTAAGTTGATCTTTCGGTCTATTCAGAAGATAAGCCACAAATCCACTAGCTCCTTTCTGAATCAACTTCTTAGCTTCCATCGAAGAAATCACTGATAACTTCTCAACTTTACCTTCTGATGTCCCACTTTCATCTTCTTCCAAGATGATCTCTTTCTTGTAACAATCTAACTTAGCTCGGTACTTAGACAACCAATCCATACCAAGTATAACCTCGTATCTCGTCATCGGTAACTCAATAAGATCCGTCGGGTAACAACGGGTACCAATACATATAGGGCAGCGTTTATATACTTGATCCGTAACAAGGCAAGTTCCCAAAGGAGAACTCACTTCAAATTTATATGGCAAGTATTCAAGCGGAAACTGTAAATGCGCACATAATTGAGAAGCAACAAATGAATGCGTGGCACCAGGGTCATACAAGACCTTAACTGGCGTGTTAAGAATGTGCACAATACCTTCCACAACAGACGAAGGATCAACCTCCTCCTTACCATCCAAAGCATAAGCTCTGCCTTTGACCACCGGTTTGTTCGTCGTACCCACCACTCCTTTTCCTTTATCCTGGACCCCAAATCTCCTGATCTTGTGCGGGCAACTATCCATCTGGTGCTCAGGGGAACCACACGCGAAACACTGTCCAGCTTTCTTGCGACAGTTCTCCTCAGTGTGTCCCGTTCGGCGACAGTATCGGCAAACAATTTCCTCTGGACCTGGCTGAGGTGCTCTCTGCTGTTGTGGCGCCCTCTGGTACTGCTGTGGCACTTTCTGCTTCTGTGCTTGCTGTTTTGGTGGAGCATTCTGCTGCTGACGCTTTGGTGTTACCATTGGCCTCTTTCCAGTTCCTTGGGAAAAAGATCCGGAAGGTCGCTTATTCCCTTGATAAGGCTTAGGGTTAGAAGGTCCTTGACGTGCAGTAATTATCTTGATCTCCTTGTGTGCAGCCTCAACCCTTAGCGCTCTATCAACAGCTTGGTTGTAGGTCTCAATAACCAAAGAAGCAAGTGCCAACCGAAGTTCGGGCTTCAGTCCATCGATAAACCTCTTCGTCTTGCGACGCTCATCATTCAGAATATGAGGCGCATACTTGATCAGCCTCACAAACCTAGCTTCATACTCCATCACATTCATAGTTCCCTGAACCAGACTCATAAACTCAGCCTCTCGTGCATCACGAGTCACTTGAGGCGTATACTTCTGCTGAAACTCTCTGATAAACTCATCCCAACTTCCTTCAACGTTATTCTCAATCCACATATGCTGAACGTGCTTCCACCAATTGTATGCAGCTCCTTCCATAAGAAAAGTAGCATACCGAACTCGTTCACGATCCTCTGGGTAGATCTCCATAGCCTCGAAAATTTTCTCAAGACTGGTAATCCAATTCTCAGCCTTTATGTCGTTCGGTTCTCCATAGAACTTAGGCGGATTCATCCTCAGAAACTTCTCCAATGACCTTTCATTAGGAGGATTATCTCTCGGTGCACAAGCCCTCATAAATTGTCGTAGCACATCCCTTAATTCCGGAGTTCTTTCTCTTTCAGGGGGTGGCGTGACATCTCTTTGGGGTGGCAGTGGTGGTACACGATTCCGGGGTGCTCTTCTCGGTGGCATATTGTTACTGAATTCATAAGCATTCAGATACATATATTCGATGCATGACATATAATGATTCACAGAATCCGTAACCACGTATTCACATTCTCACGTAGTCACACATAAGTATGAGAACAACACATTCCCATAACAACATGTCAGCAAAGATTCAAGATCTCCAAACATATCATATAATCAGAAACAATTATCAGATAACATGTAAACGAGAACAGAAGCTCGGGCAATATATCAACATATCAGAAACATGTATAACATATCCCAAAACATGATTAACATGTAAAACGGGAACAAAACGTGTACTGTCATATCAACAAGAACTGTAACATGATCAGAAGCATGATCAACATATCCAGAAGCGTATCAACATATCAAGAATAATAACATGCTAACAATAAATGAAATGGCATGATCCTATCAACGGTCCTAATGGTATCTTGAAGCAACTCTAAGACTCATGCAATGACAGTTATGGAAAGCAGTAAACAGATATTCAACATAAAGCCGAAAGTGTTATAACTGTGCAAGGTTTGGTAAAATTTACTACAGGCCACATGTTAACAGTATTAATTCAAAATGGGGAGCACCCGATACTATCGAGTTGACTCCCTTACAGGCCTTACCAATCCGTCCAACCCTGCTGAAAATAACCTAGTAGGTACCAAGTCATCTGAACCGTCATCCGTGGTGCCAAAAGTCGGGGATCATCTACCAGAGCTATACATCCCCTCATCCAAAAGTCAGTCCTGAACTGTCCCGGCTATACGTCCGCCATCCATAGATAGATATATATGCATCAGTACTATATACAGAAATCTCCCATCAGCAATCAACCCTGATAACTGTGGTCCAAAGAACCCCTGGTGGTGTCATCAGAAACGGCAACGACCTCACCCTGTCCGTGTCCTGCTGGATCATCTCCGCCATCATCATCATCATCAGACCCTCCATCGCCTCCATCAGACTGATCCTGCATAGGCTCGGGCTCCTGAGAAGCCTGACTGACATCCTGACCCTCGACCTCCTCAACTGCCTGCTCATCGGATAAGTGATAGGTATCATACAGGCGAGCTCTCACACGGGCACGGTAGTGCTGGTGACGCTCCATAGAGGTGTCGCGATCAATAGTCATCTGCATAAGATCTACCTCCAGCTCAGCAATACGAGCAGCCCTCTGATCAGCAATATGAGTCATCTCTGCAGCATGCTCACGAGCGATGTCCCTGTCAATCTGGTACTGCAGTGACTGATCCTGATAGCGCAGAGACTCCAACCTGACCTCACGGGTCCTCTGATACTCCCGAAAGTAACCATCTCTCTCAGACTCGAGATAGTGCACAACTCTGTTAGGATAGGAATACCCAGGTCTGCCACTGTTCCTATACCTACGCCAGGTGTAGAAACGAGTGCCTCCACGGCGAGAAACTGTCACAGTACGCGGGGCCTCAAACTGCTCAAAGAAAGCCTCATCCATCTGCTGATTAGGATCCTGGTGTGGCTGAACTGCCATAGCTATACAGAAGATACCACAGATATGAAATCCAGATAACAGAACCATGCAATCCCCAAATATCCTGTCTCGATGCAATATGAGAATGATCCTGGATGCAATGCGTGAACAATCCATGATGCAACATGAGAGCAATCTAGGTTAAGTCTCTTCTTACTTAACCCGATGCTCTGATACCACCTCAGGCTGTAACGCCCCCACCCGTACCAGAACAAGAGGAGAGCGGCGTCTCAACCCCCGCACTGAAGCACCCGTCAAGTAATGGTGTGAGCCATCACTCAAGAAATACTCCAGCGAACGGCTGTCTATCAGAACTATACATGTACAACGATGTGGCTATGCAGTGGAAAATCAGAGTATTTTAAAACTTTTCAAAACATGTGCGTGATGGCATGTAACAAGCAAAAACATATCGATCGTGTAAGAGAGACTCAGCATATCAGAACATATAACAGATTCACATATAAGTACCGATACAGCAGAGTTCAAAATATCGGTAACCGAGCAGCAGAAAGAGTATAACAAAGATACTCAAGTATTCAGAACATATACAGAAGTATAAAGTGATGCAGCCATAAAACATATGCAGGACACAAAAGGAAGTAATACTAAGTCCTGACTGAAACAAAAATGACAATCTAGAGCTTCAAGATACCTCTAGACTGCGGCTGCAAGACCTGAAACCACGAGGCAAGAAAACGGGAGAGGTATTAGTCAAAAGGACTAAGTGAGGGAATACTTTAAAGAAAGTACTGAATTAAAGAACTTGAAGTAAAGTTCGAAACTATTAAATGCAATGCTTTGAAGAAGAACTTGAAACAAGTTCGGTTGATAAAACTCTTTGAATGTGATGCTGTAAAAGAATGCACGTTATAAAACATTTTCATGAATGCTATCACACGCGCACACATATGCTGTTGATGGTTCATAGTTCTTTCATAAAACGGGATAAGGGTAAAGTGAACTTTTCCAGATATGAACCATCCTTTATGAAACAGAATTTTGCCCGCAAGCTAGGCTCCTCCATCCTTACTCCAGAAAACATGATTTGGTTGAGCATCGGACCAGGATCAACAATAATTCCACGTATAGTAGAGTATCGGACCAGGATCAACAATAACCCCACATAAAGTAGAGCATTGGACCAAGGTCAACAACAACTCCATACACAGTAGACTATTGGACCAAGGTCAACAACAACTCTTACCAACACATACAAACATGCACCATCCTCCACCGGTTGTCACTTCGGGTAGCTAGCCCTAGGCGACCTGTAAACATGTAATGGGAACAGATTTGCTGTCCGTTCCCAGACAGATTGTCCTGACTTAACAAACCTCCTGTTAAAAGTCGGTGTCAATTGTCTAAGTGTGGCGGCCGGTATTGGTGATGTCGTTGGCGCTCACCTCCCGAGCATCACCTCCACACATAACCGTCGGGCCCAAACTGTAAACTGTATGCTTGCATTTAAGATTAGCAGTGACCAGAGTATCACTCCAGTATGCTAACTAACATGTGAAACTGTAACTGTAACATATGATGCTGTCTGTAAAACATATGATTCTGTCTGAAAACATGTGAAACTGTCTGTAAACTGTACTTTGAAAACATATGCAAAACATGTAACTGTCCTTGAACAAGAATGCAGAACTTTGGAAAACATGTACTGTAGATCAAGGTATACTATTAAAGTATGAATGATCCTTTCAAGAGAATGTCCCGATAAAAGGGATAGTTCAAAATAAGGTTTAGCTTTGAATTTCAAAACATATGATACGATAGTATAATCGTGGTTCCAGTTGGAAAACATTTATAACTTCACCTCACCTATCAGTAACAAAGGTAGGTAGACAGATTATGCGGTGCCCTTGGGATCCCAGTGCTCAACTTTAACTCCTGTAGGTGGTGTACTAGAGTGAGCTTAACAACTAAGACCCACTACTAACCAAGATGCATATGAAATGCAAGAAACAATGAACAAGGAACATGTAAAGAACATGTAACACAAGAGAGTAATACCATTTAAGGTATTCAAGAAAGGTAACACACAAAGGAATACATCAAAGTGAGTTACTCTTAACGTTAGACTATGATCTTACTATAACCGAATAAGCTTTAGTCAAATTATGAATCCTATCGCAAACCTTAGGTTAAGAAACAAGTCCACGAAAGAAAACACATTTTGAAAACACATTTTAGACCCTGGATATGGAAACCCTAGGTGCAAATGTCTATAGAGAAAGCACAAGTTTTAATTCATTTTTACTATTCAAAAGCACTATTCAAAAATACTATTCCAGATTACTATTCACGATTACTATTCACATGTCGGGTCAAAGGGTCGGGTCAAACCCTTACTATACACACACCCACACACACACGGTACACACACACACCATGCACGAATATACACACACACACGGCATGCACACACACACACACCCTAATTAAATTATGATCTTGATTATAACCTATAGTTTCAAGTTCATGTTAATATAATCAAATGTGATCTAGGTTAAAGGTATAACCTATAGTTAAGAGATCCAATTAAGGCATAAGATCAAGTTATGAAACACTATTCTATCTTAGGTTATAGCATGTGACACTATTAAAGTGTATAACATGATCAAGGCACTAATCCATTAATCCAAATCATATCATAAACTCAATTCATAATTCAAGAGTCATATAACAATGTGACAACATGTCACAACATATATCATATCATATCATAAACCTTTAGGAATGTAACATGTAACAATTTAATTTCAATATCAACATGTAACAAGTTGTGACATAATAAATTGTAAATCACTATTCCATTAGCAAACATGCATGAACATAATTCAAATTCCATAATCATGCATCAATTCTCATAATATAACAATCATATCACATGATCATAGCATATACTAGAGCAATTCATAACATGTTCAAGCATATACTAAACAATTAAAACATATAAACAACTACACAAACATATCATAAAAACTATATAATAAATGCATAAAATAAAATCCTATATGGCTTAGGGAAGACCCTAAGACCCAACCTAAACATAATATAAACATACCATAACATAAAAACATAAACTAAACTAACATAACATAAAAATAAAACAACTAACCTAGCTAAGGGGAGGGGATGCCGACGGCAAGAGGGGAAAGGAGGGAGAGAGGAGTGCTTGTTAACACAAGACTTTGAGCAAGGATTCAAATGCCTCTTGGCCTCTATTTATAGCTGAAGAGAAGCCCCTCACCTTGGAAATAAAATGTGGAGAAGGGTAGGAGAGCAAAATTGGATGGATTCTCTTGGAAGCTTTAGGCATGTTGAAGCTAAAATGGGACTGCTGGGGGTATTTCTGTAATTTCGTCCCCCAAGACTCAAGGATAAGTGGCTGGAAGTTTAACCATTCCGACGGCAAGAAAATTAGCTTCGAAACGCATATTCATTCGTCGAAATCGGATTTACCGTTTGAAAGATACATTCGTTTTAGTGAATAAAAGTTTTGAGCTCGAAACTCGACATGAGTGAAAAACGACTTTCTAGAATGATTTTCAAGTCCGGATTGCTTCTAAAATTCAAGAAATAAATCGAGGAGCGTTTTGAGTCCAAAATCGACTATAAAACGTTTTACCGTTAAAAAGTTGAAAACGTAGGATGAATAGTGAATTCTCACGTACGAACGTACGCTTCAAATTTTCAAGCTAGGACTTGAATCAAGGGTTGTAAAACATCTCAAAAATCTTGAAATAGCTCAAGTAGTGCAAATCCGAAGAGAAAACATTTTCCGAATGAAACCGTTCGTAAAAGGAATAGTAAACTAGGGTTTTCAAAAACGTTTTTAATAAAACAAAGTTCCGGAATGGATTTCCAAGCCAAGAATGATTTCAAAAGACTCGTCTCGACTCAAGGATCGATTCGACTGTAACTTGGGTAGAAAAAGGTATCAGAATCAAAAGATCATTTTTTGATGAATAGTAACTTTGGTCGGTAAGTTCCAAAAATACCCTTATGGCTCAAGAAAGACTTTCTGAGTTCGGGAAACAAGTTCAAACGATTGGGAAACATGTATGATGAACCTCTAGGGTTCGAGTAGCAATATGAACAAGGTAGGCTCGGGTTATGAATAGTAAACTGAATCAAAGGTCAAGAATTCCCCTTAAAACATGTCAGAACATATACGAGCACCAAGTTCATGTAAGAATGCATTGCATGATGATTCAAAAAGTTGGATCACGGTCTATAAACGCTTTACCACTGCCTTAACTTACTGTTTTCATCCAGGCCCTGTTTTGGGCTGTTACACTCTAAATGAACCATATATGACGCCCGGCAATGCATTGATCATGATATGAGATGAAAAAGAATTATAATTCATGCTATGAGGTCATATAATGAAGCAACACATTAAAACGTTCAGTACGGGGTGGATTTATTTTTACGCGTTTGCTATCTTTCACATCTTGCATTCATTCGAGCCATAAACCATATATGATAGGAATAACATAGGTTATGAATGCATAAAATGTGATATTATCTCATGGAAACTTTCATGTGCACGATTAATATCTTAGACACAACCAAACGATCATTACATTACTTTCATGAATCATTCAATTCATTTAAGTTTATCACTTTCATAAATCATATCAATTTAATTCAAGGAATTCAAATAACACGCATAACGCATAGTGTAACATGTATACAATTCATACAAGCTATTAAAAAGAGGTAAGGTATCACTTAGGGTTCAAACATGAAGCATCGAGGCACACATATATCATTTAAATTCGTTCATGATCATATCCTTCATATGTCAAGCCAAATCAATCCAAAAATTCCAATTAACGAGCATAACATGTCATATAACATGTATACATATCATTCAAGTCATGATCGGAAATTAAATAACAAGAAATAGATAACAATTTAATTCTATAATTCAAATAAATAAATAAATAATTCATAACATATATATAATATACATAAATACATTTATATATATATACACGTACATGCATGCATGCATTATCTATAAAGCACCTATAATATATATATATATATATATATATATATACATTACATGCATTACATTAATATAGGTACATATACATACATGATCACGCGTACACAACTATGTGCTATATATATATAGCATGCACACACACACAATATTTACATATATATTTATATAAACGTAGTTGCATGCATGGATAGTAATATATATATATATTTGCATGCATGGATAGTAATATATATATATATATATATATATATATATATATATACACCATTCTTGGAAAACAAATGAACAAATCACTAAAACAACCAAGCAGCAGCTCACGAAACAACTCAAAATGAAAGTGACGGTCGCGACCACATTTCAGTTCAAAACAGGTCGCGGTTGCTACCAAACTCCCAGCAACAACACGGGCAACAAAAGTCGAAACAAGGCTGAATTTGGGTCGCCCAACAAGTCGCGGCCATGACTGCTCCACATAGTCGCGAAACTAGAGCAGAACGTCCTTTTTTCTCACCATTTTTGCAGCAGTAGCAAGGTACTCTTTCCAGGCCCAAGTAGCAACAAAACAACAACAAAAGGCAGCAAGGAAAGGCAACAAAACAACATAGCAACAGCAACAAATCACTCAGCCATGAAAGGGATGCAAATGATGGAGTTAAGATTCATTTCTTCAAGCTTTCATGGAAGCTCAGCTATGGTTGATCATCAATCATACAAAAACGAAATGTGATTAAAATATGCCAGGCATTCACGAATTCAATTAAAATTCCAAACTTAAGAACAAAAATTAAATTTCATTTTAAATTATATTTTAAAAGTCAACGGATTAAATTTGACATTAATAATACGGATAAAATTAGAGACATGATTAATTAATTTTTGTAACAATTAATTATAAAATTAAATATACAAAACACTTATAAATAATTTAATTGCGCAATTAGTATACACATATGTCATACTTGTACAAATGAAAAATTGGGGAGTTACACGGGGCTCCTTTGCACAAATCTCCGGGGCCCTTCTAATTGTTCAAATTGTTTGGAAATCATAGTTTAAAAGTTCATAATCAAAAGTTCTAAATTTTCAAAAATCAGACTTATATTTCAAAGTCATAACTCGCTATTTCGAAAACACACACACCAACCCTTCTTCAAAACAAATAAACGAAAATATTACTTACATATACATAAAAGCGTTTTTCAAAGGTTTCAAAACAAATGGGCCAATTCCCAAAAAATACTTATCGAACTCGTATTGACATACTTATATACATACATAAGTCGCATGCGGGCTTCAAAATTCACGTCGGATTGTAGATCATAATAACTAAAATAAAGAAACCTCATCTTGTCGACCAAACCGGACGGAACGGACCAAAACACCATTAAGAAACCTCCTCGTCACCCAAGAAACAAACCTAAGGACAAAACGAACAACAAGAGACAACCTTAGGATCAAAATGCACCAATTAGACACTCGGAAAATGCATATGGGTGCAAATGGTGCATAAGGAATGCAAGGAAATAGCACTTAGACTACATTGAATCATAATGAAATATAACTCACATATAAGCACCAAAGTAACATCTTAAGTTCCCGATAAGGGCATATAAAGCAAATACCACACATTAACAAAGCATAGAAATTAGGAAAGAAGTAAAAGAGATCATAAACCACTCATCAAAGCAAAGAAGGAACGCAGGTAAGGCAAATAGTTACAAAGGGATATCACGTAAGACACATAAGATCATATTTCACATATTTCACATTAAACAAGTTCATATAATCCACACAACAAGCATAAGGAGTCATATAACACATTAGGAATGCTTATTCTTCTTATAGGGGCAAGGAGATTACATACAAGGCAAGTAAACAAGGTACGGAGTCACACACGCACATATGAGAGCATTTGGATCATATAAGGCACAATTCACGTCAAACGAATCCATAAATTTAATACAACACACATAACACATTATCTAAACATGAAACATATCACATTCAAGCATTAACAAGTCATAGCATAGCATAGCATACATATAAACAAGCATACATCACATTAATATCAAGATTGGGGAGGGAAACGAGAAAAACGAACAAGAAACAAAGTTCGGGGCAAAAGGAGTCACTGCCCCAAATCCAACCCCCTGGATTTTTATCAACGGGGAATCCACGACCATGGATTTGGGTCAGCAACGTTCCAGGAGTGCCTGCATCAAATCCACGGCCGTGGATTTATTTCAAAGCAAAATCCACGACAGTAGATTTGCATCAGCGGCCAGAACTCGAATTTTGCCCCTCAAACTCACCAAAAAAACACAAAGCCAATCAAGCCAACATCAAGCCAACACATAAAGCAAGGTATATGAAGCAAAGACACAAGAATTCATGCCCTAATTCAAGCCAAAACCGAAGCTAGATGATGAGGAAGAAAGAGATGCTCACAAGGTTCAAGTTCATGCAAAGTTCAACAATGGCACACTCATGAATCCTTAACCATAACTTAAACTAAGTTCATATAAATCAAATAGGATGTCATAGGAACAAAATACATACTTTACACCAAAAGAATTCATAAGGAATCATGCAAGAATCAAGAAAATGCATTAAACCCTTACTATTCATCACATATGCCATATATCATTCAAATCATGGTGAAATCTTGCAAAATGAAAGGTAAAATGATCACAAAGGCATGCAGGACACAAATATAAACTTAACTCTTCAAAAGGGAGAGAAATGAAGGAGCTTGAGTTCAAAACTTGAAAGAAATGAATAGTGGCCCTTCTTCTTCCTCTTCTCTTCCTTCTCTATTCTTTTGGGGCTGATTTCCATGTCTTGGGAGAGGGGATTTCGAAATGGGGCTGAGGATGGGAGAGAGAGAGGTTAACTCAGGCTATAAAGTCAAGGGTTGGGTTTAATTAGGATTAAAATGGGGCCCACAAACTCAAGACTAGTTAAAAGATGTGTTCTTATCGCTAGGTGATTGTTTCGGTTGAATTTTGAAGGATCAAATGGGCTTAGAAAAATACAAAGTTGGGTTCCTTGCCTTTTTTTCTTCGTTTTGAATCCAACGCATCTTCCAGAATTCGAATCCAAATTCCCGAGCTCAAGTTACGCCTTCTGGAACACGAGGTGTGCTAGTTAGGCCCTCAAGTCCCTCACAAATCCCGTTTTTACAAACCGAGCCAAGAACTAAATAAAACAAACTCTAAAACATGCAACGAGCATATAATCATATTTATAACTCACATAATTCACATATATCAAAAATTCACAAGAGGCGGAATTAAGTTCGGACACATAAAGGGCAAATTACAAGGCACGTATACATAAACGTTAAACTGAAGTTATAAGTTAAATAATTAATTACAAATAATCACATAATCGTTAAATAACACATAATTGCATAATTAAATAATTTAAATGCATGCGTAGCTCTCTCGTAGAGGCGTACCTGGGATGGCCGGACTAGCGGGATGTTACAAACTCCCCTCCTTCAAAAGGACCTGTCCCAGGTCCTAAGTGAGACCTTGGACGACTCCTGAGACAAACCCAACTCCACACTTCCGCTGTGCCACTCTGATCCAAGAGAGCTACAAACTCCTCGGGATATCACCTCCTCAATTAGAAATAAGAAAGGCTTCTCGTATCCCAGTAGCTCAGTGGTACTTACCGAGTCCGAGTAAATCTCCTTAGCTTAGCAAACTTCGTGTCCGGTTCGCTCCCACTTTCGATCAGAATTCAAAAATAGTTGGAGAATCATGCCGGAAGGATTCTTGGTCTTCTACCGATGGCACGTTAGACATTGCTACACAAAGTTTGCAATATTGATACGAACTCCACGTACTTGCCGTGAAACCCTATACCAATACTTGGAGTTCTTGATTTTCGATCGTCCACTTCAAGGTTAAAATAGAGGAGTGTGACCCGTTTGCTATAATGAGCAAGGAACCAACACTATCAGATTTGAATTATAGGAGCGTGACCCGTTTGCTATAATGAGCAAGGAACCAACACTATCAGATTTGATAAGTAATGCACCCCGTCGACTATAATGAGTAGGGAAATGACATTATCCGGTGGAGGTTTGAAACTCCGGTGTCGTTCAACTAAGAACTTGTGAGTATAACTCACTTGAATCACTCAAAAATATGGCTTTTTCCCTCTTTTGTGCTCACAACTCAAGCCTTTTACCACTCTTTTCTCTCAATTCTTGAAGAAAGACACAAGAAATTTCAGATCCCTCAACCAAATAATCCTTAAGATGAATGAATCAATAAGGGTGCTAAAATTGTCACTAACGAACTGTTACAACTAAAAAGATACAAGCAAACAAATCCACATGACTTATGATTTGAGATTACAAAGAAAATGACTGAAACAATGCTGCTCTCTTTTTTTTTTTTGTTTTTTTTTTTTTTTTTTTTTTCGTTTTTTTTTTTTTTTTTTTTCGTTTTTTTTTTTTTGCCTTCTTCGATTTTTTTTGAAGCAATATAACAATAATGAAAAGAAATTATACAAAAGATAAAAGATACGGATACATAACCTTGGATGGAAACCTAAGCTCTAGATACCAAATGATACGAACTCCACGTACTTGCCGTGAAACCCTATACCAATACTTGGAGTTCTTGATTTTCGATTGTCCACTTCAAGGTTAAAATAGAGGAGTGTGACCCGTTTGCTATAATGAGCAAGGAACCAACACTATCAGATTTGAATTATAGGAGTGTGACCCGTTTGCTATAATGAGCAAGGAACCAACACTATCAGATTTGATAAGTAATGCACCTCGTCGACTATAATGAGTCAAAAAATGAATGAATTGTGATTCAAGTGAGTTATACTCACAAGTTCTTAGTTGAACGACACCGGAGTTTCAAACCTCCACCGGATAATGTCATTTCCCGACTCATTATAGTCGACGGGGTGCATTACTTATCAAATCTGATAGTGTTGGTTCCTTGCTCATTATAGCAAACGGGTCACACTCCTATAATTCAAATCTGATAGTGTTGGTTCCTTGATCATTATAGCAAACGGGTCACACTCCTCTATTTTTAACCTTGAAGTGGACTATCGAAAATCAAGAACTCCAAGTATTGGTATAGGGTTTCACGGCAAGTACGTGGAGTTCGTATCATTATTTGAGATTACAAAGAAAATGACTTAAACAATGCTGCTCTCTTTTTTTCCTCCCTTTTCACATTCTTTACTCTCAATTCTTTGAACAAAGTCACAAGAAGTTTCAGATCCCTCAACCAAATAATCCTTAAGATGAATGAATCAATAAGGGTGCTAAAATTGTCACAAACGAACTGTTACAACTAAAAAGATACAAGCAAACAAATCCACATGACTTATGATTTGAGATTACAAAGAAAATGACTGAAACAATGCTGCTCTCTTTTTTTTTTCGTTTTTTTTTTTTTTTTCGTTTTTTTTTTTTTTTTTTTTTTTGCCTTTTTCGATTTTTTTTGCAGCAATATAACAATAATGAAAAGAAATTATATAAAAGATAAAAGATATGGATACATAACCTTGGATGGAAACCTAAGAACTTGTGAGTATAACTCACTTGAATCACAATTCATTCATTTTTTTGACTCATTATAGTCGACGGGGTGCATTACTTATCAAATCTGATAGTGTTGGTTCCTTGCTCATTATAGCAAACGGGTCACACTCCTATAATTCAAATCTGATAGTGTTGGTTCCTTGCTCATTATAGCAAACGGGTCACACTCCTCTATTTTAACCTTGAAGTGGACGATCGAAAATCAAGAACTCCAAGTATTGGTATAGGGTTTCACGGCAAGTACGTGGAGTTCGTATCAAATATCCTTTGTAGCACCCGAGCGTAAGGTACTACATCCCCCGCACCGAGACCCAACCCGTATATGAAATGGAAGTCCATACACGTGCCAAATCCACGGCGAACGGGGACACAACACACACGCTATGCTAGGCGGGACTAACCCTTAAACCATTCAAACTCAAGACAATATAAAATCAGAGTTATAATGAAATGCGGAAGCAAGATCAACATATAATATATATAATGAGCCACCAAGTTCCAAAATAGATATACAAAATCCTTCAAGTATCCAAGGCCACACAGCCTACAAAATCATAACGCTCCATACTATGATCATATACAAAATAGCAATAAGAGTATGAGTGTATGAGACTGAAAAGAAGTGCTAAACAACAATGCAAAACCTAGACGACTTGTATTCCCGCCTAGCACTCCTATACCTGCACAAAACAACTGAAAACAAACCGGGTTCAGTCTAAAGAAGACTGGTGGGTATAAAACGAGGCATAGAATATAATATCGCATAATTTAAACACATTCATGCAAGCCCTAATCCCGTGTGAAGTTTGATAAGAATTTCCCAAGTGGTTAAAACAAAAGAAAACATCAACGGGATTACGACATTCATATTCATTCATAATTGCTCATAAGGTTTTATAGCCCGGCGAGTGGGCGTGCACAATCTCCAACCAACACCCCGTATAATCATAACATAAATTATTCGTTATCACACATAAATCTTTCGTGCTCATACATATCATGATCATAATCATTCATATACACCTTCTTCCTCCGGGTGGTGGACGGGTTTGCAAGGCCCGACCACCTAATCATATCAATGCGGCTATGAGGTTCATGAGTCCTCAAAGCCCGGTTAGCGTTTCCTCGTCAAAAACTCCTTGACGAGGTCCATTTCGCCGTAAATTGGTTGGAACTAGTATATGGGATCACCGTCGGCCCTTGCCTCCCTAGATAGCCACATACACTAAGTCCCTGGGCCCGTGTTCAATTCATATCATGCACTCGCCAACATCATAAGGTAGGGTTCCAAAAATACAAAAGGGGTCATACGTTTGAAATCATTTACTCAAAAGGACTCGATATACATAAATATACTATTTTGGCTTAAAACCTTTCACGTAAGGGATATAACGGGTCACTTTAACTATTAGAAGAGAAACCCACTTTTTTAAAACGCAAAAGAAAGGCACAAGCGTCTCAGTGCTCGCCCTCGTCTCCGACCAAACCCGAATCTGTACAAAAGAAAGGTATGAGACTCAAAATGACCAAATCAGACGCTCGGCAATGTAATGATCATGATATGAATATGTAAAAGATAAGATTATGTTATGAAAATGTTTATGTGCACTATTAAGGAATTTAAATCATATATTCAAGTCATTCAATCATTCGTTCACTTTCATTCGAATTCAAAATTCCACATTTCCAATCAATTCAATTCAAGAAATTTAAATATAATCATAGCACAAGTTAAATCACATTTAAAATTAGAAAATAAACAATTAAATACATTCACTTTAAAAATCGAAAATTAAATAGAACGTAAAATAGATAACCATTTAATTCTATAATTCAATTAAATCAAATAATATTTACTATTTAATAAACATATATAAATATATATATAATATATATAAAAATATATATTCATATATATATATATATATACATGCAACGTGCATCCCATGCATAAAAAACAATATGCATGCAACGTACACATATGCAATACAAATAGTTTAAGTATATATATGTACATATATGCATGTAAACATTTCACAAAAAAACCTGCAAGCTCATGCATGAAATATATATGTATCACGTAAGCTTATGTTATGAATTCAGAAGGTGACACGCCCGTGTCACCAATATAGAACAAACCGGGACACCCCCCTGTCTCGGTACAGAGAGGACCGGACAATGTTGCACCCCCGTTTCATGCTGGAAGGGAAAGGTTGACACGCCCATGTCAAATGCATGCAACAGTTCACATATAACCCCCTGTTTTGACAGCAAAAGACGCAACAGCAGCTAAAGCGATATGCAAGCAAGATATGCGGCAAGACCAGGCATGAAATACAACAAGAACTCAGCCAAAACAAATCCCACAAAGCCATGAAAACTGACAGAAAAAGCAAGGCAGAACCGCAGCAGCTTTGACAGCAAAAATCCAGTTTAAAAAAAACAGGGCAAAACCCACGAAAAACAGGGCATGACTGATCTCCATTAATCCCAACAAGTTCATGTAAGTTAGGCTATCAAATGTGCAGCAACAAAACACCAATATGACATAAAACTCAGTCCCAAAAGAGCTCAAACATGAAAAGAAAGCATACGTGACATTACATGAAAATTTTCTCAAAGTGCCATAAATGACATCTCATCAATACATCAACCACCATGAAATCAATGATCATAAATGAGAAGAGGATGTCAAAAAAATCATTTTCAAGCTTGGAATCAATCAAAACCATCAAGAATTGAATAAGATCATCAAATTTGCCCCAAACCTATTATATTGCAAGATCAGCCAAAAACTCATGAAACCATGATCAAATTTGGGGATGAAAGGATGAAAATGATCAGGAATGAAAATATATTACAACCCTAAGCTTACCTTGTTGATTGGATGAAGATTGGATGAGATTTGAGCTCCAAAATCTCCAAGGAAGGCAAGGTTACGGGAATGACTAGAATTTCAGTGACTTTGGCTGAGATTTGTGGATTGTGTGAGGGTTGGTTTGATTAGGGCATGATATATCAGGTTAGGTGGTTGAGTTAGGGTTCAATAGAATCAAACCATGGTTACTTTGGTTAAAGTTTGGGTGAGATATGGCCATTTTAGTGCAGCAAAGTCAGTTCGGTCGCCGTTTCGTTTTTCGGTTGGATTTCGGAGGTTCAAATGACTTTGGAAAAATATAAGGCTAAGTTTACTAAACTCGAATTTTTGTTACGAGTTCAGCTGAGTTGAAGAAACTCGAATCCGAGTTCCCGAGCTCAAGATATTAAATAAGGAACCAAGGGTACGCTAAGTGCTCGTTAGCCCCCGATTTGGTTCCACGATTCAAATTAAATTCGTTAACATATCAAATGAATTCGAAAATATAAACCGAGCAGATAGGCATGTTCATAACACATATATTTACGACATACTACAATTTCACGACATTTCGATATCATTTCATAAAAGAACGATGCACAAATTAAACCACCATGCACATATTCATAAAATTCCATGCATAATAAAAATTAAACCAAATAAATTAAATTCTAATATTAAATAAAATTTAAAGTCAATGGATATTATAAAAATTAATTAATATGGTTAAGCATGATTAATTAGCATAACACTTAATTAACATTAATCATTAAATTAACAATAATTTAAAATAAATACTTAAAATAACGAAATATTTTAAAATAATATTAAATCAAAATAAAATATAATAAAATAAAATAATAACAATTTATAATAAAATTAAATATAACACACGTAAAAACAATTAATTCGCGGAAGTTTGTAAACACATACGTCGTACCTTTACGTCTGAAAAGTCGGGGCGTTACATCCTTTCTCATGACACAACACCATTACCGGCTCTTCAAGTCTCGAACCCTGAGTGGGATTAGTCTCGTGATCGAGCACTTCTTGAGACATTAGCTCTAACTCTCTGTTAGCCACGCACAACCGAAGTCTTCCTTAGTACCTCGATCGTAACGGAGGAGTTTTGAGTACCCTCGGGTAAGCAAAGTTATTACCAAAGGCAACTCTCTTCAAAAGCCTTATCCACTCAAACCGTGCCTCCTCCCTGTCTTTCATGTCACAGGATGGCTACTTGTGCAAAGATGAATCTCTGGTTGAGTCCCGATAACACTAGAGACTTATTCTCTGAGGCAATCCTCGGTTCTTCTACCAAAATGCGTAGTCGACATTCGACAATACCCTTGTTGAAACCACCTTCGGCGAAGACCACGGAGCGCCAAAGAAGAACGAACGACTCCTCGAAGCAAGCAAAAAGGGTATTCTCCTCCCACAGTTAGCATGTGTAGCTCACGGTAGTTGATATTCACCCTAAAGTCCCATTTCTTCTTAGATAGGACTAAGTACTCCATGAAGAAGTACTCAATGGGTGAAACCACCTTCTAAGAGCTCGTCAACTACGTCTTAAACTCCAAGCTCCACGCTAAAGTTATCCAGTAGGGAATCTTCACACAAGGTCCAACTTCGGGATAAAGACAACGACAACCTTAATATCCCTATCGGGAGGTAACGAATTCCAACCCTCAAGGAAACACCAAGAAAGTCTTACTATGATCCTTATCTCTCCAAGCTTGGCCTGACCCTTTGGTTACCCTAAGGGCAAGCTACAAAGCTTATCACACTGTCCCGGAATAACCAACCCTTACTACAAAGGATACCAATGGGGTTAGCCTTCAGTCTAACACCCGAAAATATCGTTGAGCCTTAGGAACTCCTAAAAGCAACCACCAACGCCTATGGTAACGGAGTTACCTTAACAAGAACTAGGCGCCTTCAAGAACAACCACCAGGCAAGCTCGGCCCTCACAACTCACCAAACACGGGACTCTCTACTCACTAACTCTCTTCAAGAAGAGAGTTCCTACAAGAAAAGTAACAACTTCAACAATATCAAACGCAAGGAATAACTAGGCAAGCAACGAGCAAGTACCAAGGAGTAACAAAATAAGAAAAATAGTACAAAAGTGGGTTTCCCCCAAGTTGAGTATGCATGAATGTGGTGCCATGAATGCAATTACCTCGATTCTTAGATTTGACTTGGTCTCCAATTTGAAGCCTTTGATTCCTCCTTTGTTTTTTAGCCCTTGAACTTGTGCTCTGAAGACCCACAAGCGTAATATCTCTTTAACCGGATCCAACATCCCTCATAAGTGTGGTTGGTCCCTCCACAATGAGCACACGGGGAAAATTCTCTTTTGGACCAAGGAGTCTTCCGGGGCTTGGATTTCTTCTTGTTGCTCCTTTTCTTGGTCGGTGCACCTTATCGACTCCATCTCTCTTCCAATTGTAGGTTAGAACACGATCCAGGCTCAAATGATTGTTCTGGTGCATCTTCTTCATGCCCTTTTCTTGCCATCCACTTTGTTTCAACACGTAGTGCCTTCTCAACGGCTCGATTCCACGTACTCGTGTCCCCTGCTATCAAAGCTTCTCTAAACTCGTCTCGAAGGCCCTCCATGAAGTGCCTAGCCTTCAACCGATCATCACTTGTAATATGTGGCACGTAGGCACCCAACTTTTCGAACTCCTCCAAATATTCCATAATGGTGTTCCCTTCTTGTTTAAGGGTGAGAAATTCTTCAAGTGTTCGCTCTTATAGAATAGCGGGCGTATACCTTTTCCTAAATTCCCGAACAAATACATCCCATATCAATTTAATTTTGAGATTCACAGGGCCATACTTGAAATATTGGCTCTATCCCCGCGAGCCATTCTCTGGCCTCAATATCATTACCTCCTCGAAAGTGTGAAGGATTGAAAGTTCCGAACTCCCAGCACAAAGTTGCTATCGGATCCATAGGTGGTATCCTGAAAATCTCAAAATTACAATAAAAATATAGGTGCATGTCGATTAGTGAGTGCATGTTCATATGCACGATTAATACAAATGATCCATATAATTCACATAAAGTGATGTAGTGAATGCAAACAAACACATAATCCTAAGCCGAACGACCTAGACAAATCCACACGACACTAGAGCTCTGGTTTTGCAACCTAGAGCTCTGATACCACTTTAGGATGTAGCACCCCGGAGCGCAGAGCACTACATTCCCCGCACCATAACCCGACATGTGCAACGAAATAGGGACTCCGCACACACATCAAGCCGTAGCGAACGGGTGACAAATTAAATCACACCTAAGCTAGGCGGTCTAGACCCTAATTCAGAGTTCGCAACAAAATCATAAAACATGCGGAAGCAACAGGATCATCAAACATACCTATATAAAATCCAACTAAGTCAAATAAATATATGATATACAGACATGTAAATCCCAGGGCCAAATAAATGTTACAAATTCATAAGTTCAAAATCTTATACATAATCATACTTATACATAGTACCAAAGCGGAAAGTAAAGATGCGGTTTGCAAAAGGCTCGAACTAAGACTCAAATATCTCAAATGAAAGCCACCTAGGTCAAACCAACCCTGCACCTGCAAACTCAAAGAAACAAAAGGGGAAAAAGAAGACAACGAGGAGGGTTTAGTCCTAAAGACAGGTGAGGGGGCTAACACACTCACACATACATATACATAAAGCAGAGCATATTCTAAGTAAGAAGATTCATGAACCGGGGCGTGGTTTTTGCATTCTAAAACATTTTATCCCTTGACACTAAATATAAGGAAAAGGTTTAAGGCCGAAGGCCAAAATCAACGAATTTTAATAATTAGAAGGCCACTCCGGTTTCCCGAATTAAGTTCATAATCAAAATCACACAACTCGGCGAGTACGAGTTCCAAACAACCTACCTCCGTTAAAAAAAATTAATTCAAAATTCAAACGAAAACGAAATCAAACATACATAACTCTTCTCCGGGTGATGGAAGGGTAGATCGTACCCTAACCATCGGTTCTCATGTCAGGGTCGTGAGTTTCATGACACTCATGCCCAAGGATTCCATCCCCCACCAACCTCCTAGTGGGTTCCTGGTTGATCCTATAAGTTGGAGACCGTACTCGGGAGTGACCCGACGGCCCAATACCATCCCGGGGCACCTTTGCAGAAATCTCCGGGGGCCTTCTAATTGTTGAAATTGTTCGGAAATCATAGTTCAAAAGTTCATAATCAAAAGTTCTAAATTTTCAAAAATCGAACTTATATTTCAAAGTCCTAACTCGCTATTTCGAAAACACACACACCAACCCTTCTTCAAAACAAATAAACGAAAATATTACTTACATATATACATAAAAGAGTTTTTCAAAGGTTTCATAACAAATGGGTCAATTCCCACAAAATACTTATCGAACACTTATTTACATATTTATATATATACGTAAGTCGCATGCGGGCTACAAAATTCACGTAGGGTTATAGGTCATAATAACTAAAAGAAAGTGTAACGCCCCAGTTTTTCAGTAATAATAATGTGACGTATTTGTTTATAAATTGCGCAATTTAATTATTTAATTATATGATTAATTGTTTATAAAATGTTTATATTTGATTTAAACTATTTCTATTTTAATTTAATTCATTTTATTTTACTTTGATAATTGGTGTTTAATTTCTTAATTGAGGTTTCACGTACCTTAACTGCTTCGGTAATTTCTTTAATTAATTATAACATGTTATTAGTTTGTTTAATTTATTTGATATGGAATTTAAGTTTAGTAATTTATTTATAACGATATGAATTCGTTCATGCGCATGAGTGTTCTATTTGTGCTTCGTTCATATATGTAATGATATCGGATTGGTATGAAAATTTAGTATGTCGTAAATATGTGTGTTATGAACATGTTTCTATGCTCGGTTTATGTTTTCAGATTCATTTGACGTGTTTACGAATTTATTTTGATTTTTGGAACCAAGTCGGGGGCTAACGAGCAATTAGCGCACCCTTGGTTCCGTGAGTGATATCTTGAGCTCGGGAATTCGGATTCGAATTCCGTCAACTCCGTTGCCTTCGTATCGACGATTCGGAGACAATGGAACAAGCCTCATACCTTTTTGAAATCATTAAGACCTCCGAAATCCAACCGTAACGAGCAACTCGTGCAAGAAGAGCCCTTATGTTGACTAGTCTTCATGGTGGGACCCTTTTTACTTAACCAAACTTAACCAAAGATTAACCATGACTTTTGTACCATGGGTTAAGCCTTCTCCTACCCTTTTACCTCTGAAAAACCGAACCAAATCCTCACTCTCCAGCTGCAACTGAAACGGGAAAGAAAAGAAGAGGAGAAAGGAAGAAACCCTTGGCCATCCTTTGTGATTTTGAGCTCAAATCACCATTTTTCTTCACCAAATCTTTAAGGTATGAATATTTATGTCTTCTCTACTCTATTATACTTGATTTCATCTCCTTACAACATGATTTGGGTCAGAATTGGTTAGGGTTTGAATGATGAGATTGGTATGAACTTTTAGGGATTTTTGTCCTAGTGACCTATTTGCTTGTGTGGCTGAATTCCTTGCTTAAACATGATCATATGAGCTTGGTTCTTGGCTTATTTCTTTCCTAACTGATAGTATATGATGTTAGGAGGATTTCATCTCTTGCCCCTTTTATGAAATTAGGAGATATGGAGCTCCAAACTTGATGATCAAACTACTTCCCCTGTTTTCGAACTGCTGTGTGAAATATTGTGTTGTTGCTGGATCAAATGGTCTCCATTTCGTGTGAAATTGCTTGGAGTTGATGTAAACTCATTGTTATATATGTTAGCATTCATGTTTCAAGTATTTGGATCCATTTGAAGCCTCAAAACCGAAATACATGGCCTGTTTCTATGCATGCACCATGACAGATTTGTTGCTGTTACATTTTGTAACTTGTTGATCATTCTAATGTGCTTTAAATGGTACCATTTTGCATATATATGATGTATATAAGTTGTTTAGTATGTTAGCATGCATTCCCCAAAGTTTCAGATCCAAATTCAAGCCCTAAGTACTTGATCAAGGCATGATAGAATCATTAGGGCTCATATGTCCGATTGTAGCGACCCAGTTTTGTTTCACGGTTTCGATGATCTTAACGTGTGATTTAGCCTTTGCACTCTAAATGAAAAATGTTCATAACATGCCAAATATGTTGCATATTAAGTTTCAGATCATTTGGAGTTCATTTGGTATGCTTTTGGATTGAGTTTGTAAGGGATCAGTTTTGCCGGAAAAATCTTGTGAAGGGTTTTGGTTCTGTACCGTGACACCCCCGTGTCACATTTACTCATAAAAGAGTGACACGGGCGTGTCACACCCTCTTCTCAGTTCTGTACTGAGCCACGCCCGTTGCTCAGTTTGGCCAAGGGAGGTGACACCCCCGTGTCACTTCCCATGTGCAGTCTTTGTTGTTTTCTCTTCGGGTTTTGATTCGTTTCACCTTCTTAATGACTTTATCTCCTTTTGTGTTAAACTATGAACTTGTTTGGCTATGTGTTAGGAGTATTATGGTGCAATTTCATGATATTTGGATGTGTTATAGGCATGCTTTTACGTAATGCCGTTTGTCTGTATTTATATGTCGTTTATGAATCGCATCACTTAATTTCTATATCGTATGACTTCTCCTTGTTGTCAAACCTTGGGAATATGCTATGTTATGTAATGTGAAGTATGTAGTAGCGTGTTGGGAGAGCGTGAACATGTTCTATGTTCCTCTTTGGATTCTTGAATTGAAATTTATTGGAAATATGAATCGATGAATTGAATGAAAATGATTGAATAAGTGAATGAATTGGTTATATGATTTTCGTGACTTAATATGATCTTTATGTCTTCATATCATGTGTGAGCATTGCCGTGCGTCATATATGGTTCATTTAGAGTCTTGAGTCTCACGAACACGTCTTGTGGTCTTTTGTACAGTTTGTCTCCAGGGTGGAGAGCTTTTGATCGTCAGGCACTTGGTGCTCGATCCTTGTTTCTTCACGGTTAAGGTGAGCGTGGTTTTCGTTTTAGTTATGTAACAAACCCTACAACCCATATGTGAAAAGCTTTGGCCAAAACCTTATGATTATATATATATGTGGTTTTCAAATGAAGTTATCGAGTAAATCCTTTTGAGTTATACGTATGAGCGTACATGAGCTTAAAAATGGTTTTGTAATGAGGCTATGCTCCAAACCGTGTGTCTTCATGCTAGCTACGGATTAGGATGACACGGAGAGGTACGTATATAGCATATGCCGAATTACACGGTAAGGTATTTATGAATTATGTTATGTATTTATGAATTATGATATGTATTTATGAATTATGCTATGTACTTATGATTGTTATGTTTTGGCGAGACACATTTATTACTTATTACTGAACGGGCCCCGGGACTTAGTATATGTGGCTAACCGAGGAAGCAAGGGCTGACGGGGATCCCATATACTAGTCCCAACTTATATACGGTGATACCGGCCCTCGCTAGGAGATTTAGCGGGGAATGGGAGCTGAGTGTCTTTGGGGAATTCATGTAACCCCATTGGCCCATGTATAACCGGTGGCCGGGTCTTGCAAGCCCGTCCACCACCCGGAGGAAGAAGGTTGGTTAGGATTTATGCCTCTTCTTATATATATGTTTTGATAGAATTATGCACCGTGCGGGAAGGCCGGGATACGGATTGCCCAAACGCATATTTATGATATGATTTATGGTCTGTATGTATTATGATATATTGCCTGATCGCTTAATCAATATATTACTGATATTTGTCGTACACGGTCGGAGTTTGGTTGGAGATTGTGCACGCTCACTCGCCGAGCCTTATATTTATGTATGATTTATGAATATAATGAATTTAATATGAATTAGTCGTAAAAGTCGAGCATTGGTTATCTATTTTCTTGCCCTTTTTGGGAACTAATTTCAAATAAAACCTTGCTCGGGATTTATGACTTGCATGTGCATGTTTTATATATATATGTATCGCTCCTGCTCACTCAGTCTTCTAGAGACTGACCCTCTCCCTCCCCAATCTTTTAGTGTGCAGGTTTGATCTTTGGAGTTTCGGGCTAGGCGGAGGTGTTTGAAGTTTTTGAGTGAGTCGAGTTAGATTAGTAGAGTCTCTTCACTCATTCATGTATTGAAATTATGTATGACTCGTTCGGTTATATATTAAGCTTGAATATTCATGTAATTGTTATTGAACTGACTTTACTGGGTTTTGCTATGATTTAAAAGAGGCCTGAAGAGCCCAAATTCCGTTTATGATTGGTATGATTGAACTTTGGCTTTTCTGCATTATATTTGGTGGATTGGTAACCGTTGTCTAGCTCCACCTGGCTTAGGAAGGTTTTTATGTTTGTCTCTCGTTCGCTATGGTTTGATACGGGTGCGGATTTACTGTTTCGTTACTCGTGTTGAGCCATAGTGCGGGGGATGTGGTGCCTCACGTGCGGGGTGCTACATCCTTAAGTGGTATCAGAGCCCGGTTGCAAAACCGGTGTTCTCGTGTCGTGTGTGAGTCAGTCTAGGTCGTACGGCTTAGGGACTATATGACAACGTGTGCATTGCATCGATCTTGAACATGAACTTGGTTTTCCTTTTTGAATTTCGTTGGACTATCTGTTGCATTTACATAAGGATTTTTGCATTAATTGTCGAAAATGTGTCATGAGCATGCACTAATCGCATGCATCTACTCTTGAAATACGTTGTGATTTATAGGTTATGGAGATAATATCAAACCACGGCCAAGTTCTAGGACAAAAAAAAAGATTGATTGCAAACCTTTCTGAGATATGGAAGATGGGTAGGATACTTTGAGAAGAGCGTAGAGAATTAGAGATGTGAGACTTCCCAAATGGAGTTAGAGTCAAGGATTTCTGATTAAGCCTAGTGAATTAAAAATCAAGTCTGTCGAAGTCAAGACCGGGAAGAGTTGGACTTGGATGCTCTGGATGTCGATCGTGATGGGAAACTCATAAACAATCGTCACGGGAATCTTGAACAAGGTGTGGATTGGGAGATGAGTTTGTTTTTCTAAAACCAAGTTGAATTGCCATGTTGTGAAGTAAAATGGAAGATATGAAGCAACAAATGGAAATGGTAAAGAAAGGCAATCACTCCTTGCAAGGAAATCATGCACCCGAATGTAAGCAGTTGGAGGTTAATTGAACTCACAAGGGATAGGCACGGGATTCTTGATTGAGACGACGATGGGAAGTAAAGGTCGAATTTAGAGAATAGATTGGATGTTAACTCCTTGGAAGTGGAAGATACAAGTTGATTTATAAAGATGCATGGGAATCTTGAAGACCGTGGGAAAGGCAAGGAATAATTATCAAGTCAAAGTAACCGCGGGACTTGGAGTAACACGGAAAAGCTGTCGAGTTAACTACTTACCTCATTGGTGACAGGTTCCAAAGCATTCATAGCACCTGCATCATATTTTGCATTAATTATTTATTCTCTTGATCTTATGTTATTCGTGCATTTCTAATTGGTTTTGTTGCGCTAATGTGTGGTATAATTGCTTGGTGAAAACGTGCCACATGCATTGCCATCTTTACCCGACATGCATTTTAGTGTTTACTTGATAGGAAAATCTGGCACCTCAATTGTCAAGTATATCCTCGCTCGAACCATATCTGAGTTAAGGGAAAGGAAATAGTGGCGTGGCACATGACAAGAAAGACAATTGGGAAATAAGAACTTCTATTAAAGGATAGGTTAACGGAAACAAGAATTCAGAAGGAGAAGTGAGACTAGAGTTCCGGACAAGATTAAGAAAGGAGTTTCGGACACCAAGAGAACTAGGGAAGGAGTTGAAAAGCCAAATCTTTGATTTCTATATCAGTTAAACTCCACCTAATGGGATTTACTCACCAAGAGTTTCGATAAAAGAAGAACTGGTGGAGTTCAACCCGGGACAACAGAAATTTAAGGGGGAGAGCACGACCGAGGAACAAATTGGACGATTGAAATGGTGCTCGAAGAAATATTTCAGTAAGAATAACGAAATTGCAAATCAAGGAAGACCTGGGAGTCCCATTAGTGATGATCAGAAATAAACAAGACGGCTTGAATGGTTAAGCTGTTAAGAGGAGAGTTAAGGAGAGTTAAGTTATTCAAGTCGGGTTAGAGTCTCTCATTAGGTATAAAGGAAATGTCTTGGAGAATATTCCTATGTATGGAACATGGATCTGGGGATAACAGAACTATAAGGGAGCGTCTGGAAACTCCTAAGTCAGAATTGACAAGAGAGAGTGTCGAATCAAGTTGGCGTATGATGGAATGATGGCGATCATGAGTAATCCAATAGGGTACAAAGAGGGGGTTCAATAATGACACTATTATCAAGTCCTCGGTTAGTTCCCCGAAACTTCGGAAGGAAATCTAAGAAGAAACCAAACCGGAAAAGGGTGACCATTGGAGGATTTACATCAAACGACAAGAATCATCAAGAACATTCTATCTTCAATACAAGAAATGTGGGGCCTGGTGCCGAATGTAACCTTAAGGGGTTAAAGGGAATAAATGGATAATATGCTCGGAAGATGGAAAAGGATTCGTGTTAATGTCGATCCTAATGACGAATACTTCAAGGTAGGGATTGAATCGTCAAGGTGGTCAGAGGTAGTTATTCTCGAGGGTATTTTAAACTTTGATATGAGTAAGGTAGTGGCTATGGGTCTAACTTCGAGACAGATGATCTAAGGGTATTCGGGAAGTCAAATTCGGTTAATTTAAAAGAAGTTGGTTGGGCGAATGAGGATTGCGGGGAAATGGTGAAGACTGGAAACAGTACAAGTCGGAAGGGATTTAAGAATATGATCCTTAAAAAGGTTCAAGACAAGTTGGGCACCGAGTTACATTTAGGACAGATCATACCTTGGTCAACGACAACTCGCAAATCTGAATTCTCGCAACTACGGTAAACGGTATTTATAGCATTCATGATACATGCATCCATGCAAATTTAACTTTTATAATTTTTTATGCTAGGTACTATGATCTGTAATATGTTAAATTACTTGGAGTAATTGAATATCAATGTGGGCGACGTTTCTTACTTGCTTTGGGTGATTTTCGTGATTTTAAATTTGGTTTTGCGTGAGTTGCTTGGGAGTATTGGAGACTTCCTTGTTTTATTTTCGGTTGAGAGACGGGGTGCTCTCGTTGTTTCTAAGAGACGGGCTTCTCTTATTTTTGTTTGAGAGACGGGGTACTCTCTTTGCTTGCGAGAGACGGGGTTCTCTCATTGTTGTTGGAGAGACGGGGTTCTCTCATTGCTGCTCGAGGGACGGGGCTCTCTCCTTGTTGTTTGTGAGAGACGGGGAATCTCTCATTGTTTGATTTCAAGCGTGTTTTGAATCCGAGGACGGATTCTTTTTAAGGGGGAGAGATTGTAACGCCCCAGTTTTTCAGTAATAATAATGTGACGTATTTGTTTATAAATTGCGCAATTTAATTATTTAATTATATGATTAATTGTTTATAAAATGTTTATATTTGATTTAAACTATTTCTATTTTAATTTAATTCATTTTATTTTACTTTGATAATTGGTGTTTAATTTCTTAATTGAGGTTTCACGTACCTTAACTGCTTCGGTAATTTCTTTAATTAATTATAACATGTTATTAGTTTGTTTAATTTATTTGATATGGAATTTAAGTTTAGTAATTTATTTATAACGATATGAATTCGTTCATGCGCATGAGTGTTCTATTTGTGCTTCGTTCATATATGTAATGATATCGGATTGGTATGAAAATTTAGTATGTCGTAAATATGTGTGTTATGAACATGTTTCTATGCTCGGTTTATGTTTTCAGATTCATTTGACGTGTTTACGAATTTATTTTGATTTTTGGAACCAAGTCGGGGGCTAACGAGCAATTAGCGCACCCTTGGTTCCGTGAGTGATATCTTGAGCTCGGGAATTCGGATTCGAATTCCGTCAACTCCGTTGCCTTCGTATCGACGATTCGGAGACAATGGAACAAGCCTCATACCTTTTTGAAATCATTAAGACCTCCGAAATCCAACCGTAACGAGCAACTCGTGCAAGAAGAGCCCTTATGTTGACTAGTCTTCATGGTGGGACCCTTTTTACTTAACCAAACTTAACCAAAGATTAACCATGACTTTTGTACCATGGGTTAAGCCTTCTCCTACCCTTTTACCTCTGAAAAACCGAACCAAATCCTCACTCTCCAGCTGCAACTGAAACGGGAAAGAAAAGAAGAGGAGAAAGGAAGAAACCCTTGGCCATCCTTTGTGATTTTGAGCTCAAATCACCATTTTTCTTCACCAAATCTTTAAGGTATGAATATTTATGTCTTCTCTACTCTATTATACTTGATTTCATCTCCTTACAACATGATTTGGGTCAGAATTGGTTAGGGTTTGAATGATGAGATTGGTATGAACTTTTAGGGATTTTTGTCCTAGTGACCTATTTGCTTGTGTGGCTGAATTCCTTGCTTAAACATGATCATATGAGCTTGGTTCTTGGCTTATTTCTTTCCTAACTGATATTATATGATGTTAGGAGGATTTCATCTCTTGCCCCTTTTATGAAATTAGGAGATATGGAGCTCCAAACTTGATGATCAAACTACTTCCCCTGTTTTCGAACTGCTGTGTGAAATATTGTGTTGTTGCTGGATCAAATGGTCTCCATTTCGTGTGAAATTGCTTGGAGTTGATGTAAACTCATTGTTATATATGTTAGCATTCATGTTTCAAGTATTTGGATCCATTTGAAGCCTCAAAACCGAAATACATGGCCTGTTTCTATGCATGCACCATGACAGATTTGTTGCTGTTACATTTTGTAACTTGTTGATCATTCTAATGTGCTTTAAATGGTACCATTTTGCATATATATGATGTATATAAGTTGTTTAGTATGTTAGCATGCATTCCCCAAAGTTTCAGATCCAAATTCAAGCCCTAAGTACTTGATCAAGGCATGATAGAATCATTAGGGCTCATATGTCCGATTGTAGCGACCCAGTTTTGTTTCACGGTTTCGATGATCTTAACGTGTGATTTAGCCTTTGCACTCTAAATGAAAAATGTTCATAACATGCCAAATATGTTGCATATTAAGTTTCAGAGCATTTGGAGTTCATTTGGTATGCTTTTGGATTGAGTTTGTAAGGGATCAGTTTTGCCGGAAAAATCTTGTGAAGGGTTTTGGTTCTGTACCGTGACACCCCCGTGTCACATTTACTCATAAAAGAGTGACACGGGCGTGTCACACCCTCTGCTCAGTTCTGTACTGAGCCACGCCCGTGGCTCAGTTTGGCCAAGGGAGGTGACACCCCCGTGTCACTTCCCATGTGCAGTCTTTGTTGTTTTCTCTTCGGGTTTTGATTCGTTTCACCTTCTTAATGACTTTATCTCCTTTTGTGTTAAACTATGAACTTGTTTGGCTATGTGTTAGGAGTATTATGGTGCAATTTCATGATATTTGGATGTGTTATAGGCATGCTTTTACGTAATGCCGTTTGTGTGTATTTATATGTCGTTTATGAATCGCATCACTTAATTTCTATATCGTATGACTTCTCCTTGTTGTCAAACCTTGGGAATATGCTATGTTATGTAATGTGAAGTATGTAGTAGCGTGTTGGGAGAGCGTGAACATGTTCTATGTTCCTCTTTGGATTCTTGAATTGAAATTTATTGGAAATATGAATCGATGAATTGAATGAAAATGATTGAATAAGTGAATGAATTGGTTATATGATTTTCATGACTTAATATGATCTTTATGTCTTCATATCATGTGTGAGCATTGCCGTGCGTCATATATGGTTCATTTAGAGTCTTGAGTCTCACGAACACGTCTTGTGGTCTTTTGTACAGTTTGTCTCCAGGGTGGAGAGCTTTTGATCGTCAGGCACTTGGTGCTCGATCCTTGTTTCTTCACGGTTAAGGTGAGGGTGGTTTTCGTTTTAGTTATGTAACAAACCCTACAACCCATATGTGAAAAGCTTTGGCCAAAACCTTATGATTATATATATATATGGTTTTCAAATGAAGTTATCGAGTAAATCCTTTTGAGTTATACGTATGAGCGTACATGAGCTTAAAAATGGTTTTGTAATGAGGCTATGCTCCAAACCGTGTGTCTTCATGCTAGCTACGGATTAGGATGACACGGAGAGGTACGTATATAGCATATGCCGAATTACACGGTAAGGTATTTATGAATTATGTTATGTATTTATGAATTATGATATGTATTTATGAATTATGCTATGTACTTATGATTGTTATGTTTTGGCGAGACACATTTATTACTTATTACTGAACGGGCCCCGGGACTTAGTATATGTGGCTAACCGAGGAAGCAAGGGCTGACGGGGATCTCATATACTAGTCCCAACTTATATACGGTGATACCGGCCCTCGCTAGGAGATTTAGCGGGGAATGGGAGCTGAGTGTCTTTGGGGAATTCATGTAACCCCATTGGCCCATGTATAACCGGTGGCCGGGTCTTGCAAGCCCGTCCACCACCCGGAGGAAGAAGGTTGGTTAGGATTTATGCCTCTTCTTATATATATGTTTTGATAGAATTATGCACCGTACGGGAAGGCCGGGATACGGATTGCCCAAACGCATATTTATGATATGATTTATGGTCTGTGTGTATTATGATATATTGCCTGATCGCTTAATCAATATATTACTGATATTTGTCGTACACGGTCGGAGTTTGGTTGGAGATTGTGCACGCTCACTCGCCGAGCCTTATATTTATGTATGATTTATGAATATAATGAATTTAATATGAATTAGTCGTAAAAGTCGAGCATTGGTTATCTATTTTCTTGCCCTTTTTGGGAACTAATTTCAAATAAAACCTTGCTCGGGATTTATGACTTGCATGTGCATGTTTTATATATATATGTATCGCTCCTGCTCACTCAGTCTTCTAGAGACTGACCCTCTCCCTCCCCAATCTTTTAGTGTGCAGGTTTGATCTTTGGAGTTTCGGGCTAGGCGGAGGTGTTTGAAGTTTTTGAGTGAGTCGAGTTAGATTAGTAGAGTCTCTTCACTCATTCATGTATTGAAATTATGTATGACTCGTTCGGTTATATATTAAGCTTGAATATTCATGTAATTGTTATTGAACTGACTTTACTGGGTTTTGCTATGATTTAAAAGAGGCCTGAAGAGCCCAAATTCCGTTTATGATTGGTATGATTGAACTTTGGCTTTTCTGCATTATATTTGGTGGATTGGTAACCGTTGTCTAGCTCCGCCTGGCTTAGGAAGGTTTTTATGTTTGTCTCCCGTTCGCTATGGTTTGATACGGGTGCGGATTTACTGTTTCGTTACTCGTGTTGAGCCATAGTGCGGGGGATGTGGTGCCTCACGTGCGGGGTGCTACAGAAAGAAACCTCACCTTGTCGACCAAATAGGACGGAACGGACCAAAACACCACTAAGAAACCTCCTTGTCACCCAAGAAACAAACCTAAGGACAAAACGAACAACAAGAGACAACCTTAGGCTCAAAATGCACCAATTAGACGCTCAGAAAATGCATATGGGTGCAAATGGTGTATAAGGAATGCAAGGAAATAGCACTTAGACTACATTGAATCATAATGAAATATAACTCACATATAAGCACCAAAGTAACATCTTAAGTTCTCGATAAGGGCATATAAAGCAAATACCACACATTAACAAAGCATACAAATTAGGAAAGAAGTAAAAGAGATCATATACCACTCATCAAAGCAAAGAAGGAAAGCAAGTAAGGCAAAGAGTTACAAAGGGATATCACATAAGACACATAAGATCATATTTCACATATTTCACATTAAACAAGTTCATATAATCCATACAATAAACATAAGGGGTCATATAATGTAACGTGTCTCTTCGGTAATCCAGGTACGACGTCTGGGGAGAGTTTAATTCAGTAATTATGTGAGTCACATGCTTTATGTGTCAATTAGTAATCTATTTTAGTTATGTGCGCATTAGAATTTAATTAAATGTACTTGGACTCAATCGTCCAACATTTACAAATTAAGGGACTTAATTGTAATTAGGGTTTTTTTAGCCTTTGTGGCTATTTGAGCTCGAGAGTTCGAATTCGAATTCTAACCTTGTCATTGAGTTCATTTCGATGATTCGGATTCAATCAATTAACCTTTTATTTTCTAAGCCGTTTGATCGCCCAACCGTTTTAAAATCCAATCCGAATGGACCAGATACCATTTGACCCTACCCGTGTGACCGACCCGTGTTAGCCCTTAAAGGGCTGAAAATATCAGCCTCTCTCCGTCATTTCTCACGTGAGACAAGGAGAAGAGAAGAGAAGAGAAAAGCTTCCCCCCTTTGGCCTTAAGCTTTGGCTCAAGCTCGTGCCCCGTCCGACCATCCGATCGAAGAACCAAGGTAACCAATGTATTACTCTCCTTACGTGCTTCATTTCTACGTTTATTTCATGACTTGATTCCTTGTCTAAGTGCTTATTTGGAGGGTGATGGTGAATAGTGCTAGGTTCGGGATTTGGTATGCTCGGGTTTCGTTCGGGAGGCCTAACTTGTATTTATGTGATTCACGTGTTATGCTTGTTTCGTGGTGTTTTGGGGTGTTTCGTGGTTTTTTAGGGTTGTTTTGATGTTTTTATTACTGTTCCCGACGCTATGGGTGCGTTGCTATGAGCTCGGTCGCGCCCGCGACAGAATTATGCATAAAAATGGTCGCCCCCGCGACCATCCTCCAGGAGATGCCTCTGTTTTGCCTTCGGGGCCGCGACTGGTTTCTTGTGTAATTTTGTCGTGGCCGCGCCAACCTCATACGTGCTCCGTTTTGGACTGTAGAAACCTTTTTGAGTCTAGAAAATTCTCCAATTGGAATCACCTTAAAATTTGTTCTATACTGTGAGTTATAACCGTTTTAAATTTGTGTCGCCACTTCGCCGGAATTCTACAATGGTCCAACTTCAAACCTACGCCATTTTCTCCTCGCTTTGAAATTCGAGCCACCTACCATTGGAAAGACCTTTGTGTCTAGTTTCATTTCCAAGAAACAAAACATAATTTCAATTTCTCAAACTCAATTTATGATCGTTTTCCTGCAGCTTGTCCGTTTCAGAAAATTTCCAGCTTTTGCCCATTTTGCTCGGAACCATTTCTTATGTTTTTCTTCCACTTTTCTTGCACCATTTCGCCTCCAAACCCATTCCTAACTTGTTATATCTTATGTATGTGTATGTATTTGTTCTTATTTGCGTTTTGTGTGGCTTTAGTAATATGATTTGCGTTCATGCATGAATAAATGCCACCATATGCCTTTTGTTTATCTTTACTTACCTTAATTGTGCACATGAACATGCCTTGATGTGTTTTAAGTATATGTTAAGTTAAGAAATGAATTCCTTTGTATGAAATGAGTTTGAGTATGGACTTCTCCTATGTATTTGAATCTCTTAAGTGCCTATGCATACGCTGTGCGCCTATGTGGTTCATCTTTGAGTCTAAGTTTCGTATTCTTATCTTCAGTTTGTCCAGGTGCTCCCGGGGTGGGGTCTCGTTGGTCGTGTTGATTCCGGGATGGATCAATCGTCTCATTCCCTGTTCCAGTGGTATAAGGTGAGGTTAGGTTATAGTTAAACCCTAATGAAATGTGCTCGTTTTCTATGCATGCGAACTATAACCTTACTTATATGTAAATATGTGCGAGATATGTAATTTTATGAATTTGCCATATGTTTACAAGTATGATACACTATGTATGAGCCTGTGTACGCGCTTTTGGATTCGATTTGATTTGTAACGTTTTGCAACATTAAACCACGCTTCAAACCGTGTGCCTCTTATGAGACGGGAGATACGAGCTAAGGAGTATGTTGATAATTTGACACGGAGAGGTATGTAAAGCGTGGTTGTTGCAAGGTAAGGTATGTTAATGTTTGTGTAATGATATGTATGTAATGTGTTGTAGCGGGTTAAGTAATGTAATGATCATAATGTAATGGTAATTATGGGCCCCGGAGTTGTGGGTAAGGGAGACCCGGGACGGCCATGGGGTCGTCGGTTATGACCCCTGTACACATCTCCACCGTTGGATAGGATAATCCGGAACCCCGCCAGGAGGTTTGGTTGAGAACTGGATACCTGAGGGTTTGAGTGTTCGCGCTCCCCTCTTATGTTCGGATGGTTAGGGTCGTGCAACCCTTCCATCACCGGAGAAGGAGGTTAATGTGTAAGTATGTTTTACGTTTAATCTATTTGCTTGTTTGATTAGTCGATGAAGCCTAAGATGGGATTTAGGACTCGTACCCGCCGAGTTATGTTTGTGTGCTCTGCTAAGTTCGTGAAACGGGGATAAACTCTTAATTAAGATAAAATATGAATCTTTGAAAGTACAAGATTAAGATATGAAATGTGTTGATAAGATTCGATACGATAAATCCGTTTTTCTATGTTTGATACATATAAATCCGTTAAGTTAAGTTTTGTTGCATTGTGATAAGAATTCCCTATATGTATGTATCATGAGCAAAGTTTGGTGTGCAAAAACTATCCCTGAGTTCACGAACTGTGTGTTATGTATGCTTTGCTCCTTATATATATAGCGTGTGTGGGTAACCCCTCACTCGGTCCGTGTGACTGATCCCTCTCCCCTTTTGTTTTTAGTGTGCAGGTGTCGCGTGGGGTTGAGCTAGGCGGCGTGTTGAGTTCTTGGAGCCTGTCGAGTCTCTGTTTCATTCGAGTTTGTTGCATTTAGCATATTTTGGATTTGTATAAGTATGAACTTTTGATTATGTATATGTTGATACTTTATGAATTTGATATTTCGGGACAGGCTTCTAGGAAACAGTTTGAACCCGTTTGTATTTATGATTTATGTTATATTCGGGATTAAGGATCTATGCTAGTTGAACCCGTCACCTGATGCTTGTACTTTTCAGTTTAATCATGTGAATCGCTTCCGTATATGCATTCGTTTTATTGGTTTGTTAATTTGCAGGGTCTACGTTCCGCCTAACTTAGGTGTGTGTTTGCCTGTCTCCCGTTCGCCTCTGCTTGGTTCATATGTGGGTTTCCCATCTCGTATGTGGACTGAGCTTAAGTGCGGGGGATGTGGTGACCCACCGTGCGAGGTGCTACATATAACACATTAGGAATGCTTATTCTTCATATAGGGGCAAAGGGATTACATAAAAGGCAAGTAAACAAGGTATGGAGTCACACATGCACTTAAGAGAGCATTTGGATCATATAAGGCACTATTCACGTCAAACGAATCCATAAATTTAATACAACACACATAACATATTATCTAAACATGAAACATATCACATTCAAGCATTAACAAGTCATAGCATAGCATATCATGTATATAAACAAGCATACATCACATTAGGATCAAGAATGGGGAGGGAAACGAGCAAAACGAACAAGAAAACAAAGTTCAGGGCAAAAGGAGTTGTAGCGCCCGGAGCGGCGAGCCACCACATCCCCCGCACCTAGCCTCGAACCCACATATGAAATAGAAATCCATACATGAGCCCAAGACCAAGCGACCGGGAACCTACACTCACTCGCTAGGCCAGGCGGAGCTAAGACAGGACCAGAGCGCGCAAGAATAAGGAAACGGAAGCATATAACAAAATCCAAGATTTGATAAATCCACAAAATATACAAACTAGAAATTCGTACATGATTCATTAATAAATGTATAACATATACATACTTCAATTACCACAATCGAATCAAATACAAAAGCATGACTGAATGCAAATGAAAATGTAACTCGAACTAGAAGACTTGAACCCTACCGACTCAAGACTCCGCCTAGCATGCCCAACCTGCAAACTGAAAAGCTGAAAGGAGAGGGTCAGTCCACCGACTGAGTGAGGGGGGCTAACGCACACCAACACATATCTATATATCGAGCAAAACACGTATTAAACAAAAGACTATGAACCGGGAATAGGGTTTTACATACCAAAGCCATTTTCCAAAAAAACTCATACTTATTCATATATTCGTATATTCTTAAGTTCGAAAATTCGTAAAAATTCATAGATTCAAAAACGCATATGGATTCATATTAAATCTCATACGGATTCATATACACTCAAACTGACACATAGTTTAGCGTAGAAAACTCATATTGAAAACAAACTCCCCTATCCCGTTTCATAATCAAAATAATAAAACAAACTTAAATTACCCGGCGAGTACGGGTAAACTTTACCTCTTAAATAAAAGAATTAATAAGAAACATAATGAAACATAAATTCATAAAATTCATAAGATTCATATTCCCGTATTCCATCCACCTTCTCCGGAAGTCTGCACGCGGGTTACGGGCCCACATCGTGCAACTCGATACCTGTACGTGGGGTAGCGATCCCACAACGTACCTTAGGGAGCACGTGCACAGGCTTAACCCGGCGGCCCAACACCGCCTCGGGAGTCCTTACCCACGCCTCCGGGGCCCACGGATTCATAAGATTCATAAGACTCATAAGAAATATACCCAACTCATGAAACCTAGAAACATACGACTCATACTTAAGAAACATACCATAAGAAACATGCCTTACCGTGCATGTAGCGCCCCTTAACACTACAACCCAGCACCATAGTACTCCCCGAGTGGATGTGAGACCTAGCACTCGAGAAATACTCCGGCGAACGGACAAGACTATGCAATACCAGAGTATGAAATTTAAAGGCAACGGAAAATAAACTTGAGCAAATAAAAGGGGACAATACATAACAAAGCACATATTATTAAGTTGGATAAGTGTTTATAGCAAAAGTTCTGACTTTAAAGAACAGTGCTTATTGTAAGATGTACATGCACTCGTGATTACTCTAATTGACTGGAATGTGACACCTTAAAGCTTCAAGATACCTCTAAGGCGTCGCTGTATAAATTCCTGAAATCATGAATTGAAAGAACAGGAGGGTTAGTCAAAATGACTAAGTGACGGGGGGTTTGGGATTTAGGATTATAAGTAAGATTTTTGAAATGTTTTAACCAAGAAAGACTTGGTTTGAAATGTATATACCATATAGTAACAAATAAATATATGACAATAATATCCGGTTCATATTGTTTTGAAACAATAGGAGTAGGGGGAATATAGGCTATACTTTAGAAAATCTATGAACCGTTTTGAAAATAATTTTATGCCCGCAAGCTAGGCGTCTCCAACCTTAACTCCTTAAAACCAAGAATATTCGTAACGACATTGATCAAGATGTCGTTACTCAGTAAAAGAAATACAACAATACAATACCATCCTTCTTCCTCCAGTGTCACCTCAGGGAGCTACCCCTAGTGACGATATACATGAATTTGGGAGGGACGTACCTTTTCCCGTCACTTGGTGTGGAATAACTAACCTCCAGTTAGACCATCACCAAGATCTAGTTGGCGGCTGGTATAATAGTAGACCTCGGCCCGTGCCTCCCGGACTACTACTTCTACCAAGACCACCGGGCCCATAGGAAAAACAATAACTTTGCTTGCAAGACGAGAATATTTACCCGTAAGAAAGTACTAAGTACTTTTCGGGTAAATGTATGTTTTCAATAATTAACAAGAATTATTTTCCCATAAAGGGAAGAATAACTTGAAAGGAAATTCAATAAAATAAAGTAAAGTATTTTATCATGATTTCAGTTGAAAAGATTTAAAACCCTCACCGGTACCGAGACTTAAGTGGAACTGTGAGGATTCCACTCTTCGATCCTATGTTCGCCTGAAAGTAATAACTACTACTGGCTTAGAACTAGGTTCTTAGTTCCTAACTAACTAATTATACACAATACTACAATGAAATAATTAGAGAAGATACACGTTATGTAATGCGTTAAAGATTTCCCGGTAAATCCTAAATTTACCCGTTTAAGGGAATTTGATTAACAAATTAGGGTTTATGGGATCTTTAACTAATCAAATATTTATCAACCATACTATAATTCTAATTGTAAGATTTGAAATGAAATTCAAGGTTTAATTTGACAATGTAGGTTATCTTTTGAAAAATATTACATAGTTTATTGATTTTTGGAAAAATTTAGGAAAAATATTTCTTTAAAAATTCCAAAACTTATTTTATAATTATTTTTGTAATAATTTCGAAATTATAAGTATTTTGGTTGACCAAAAAGTCAAAATTACTATTAAAAACATTTACTATTCAATTTCATGTGAATTAAACACTTTATAACACAAAATCAAATTCACACACACACACACATTGATCACGGCACACACACACATATTCAAGAACATTATGAACATGTTCTTGAGCTTATTTGAATATTCAAAGAGGGTGTGTAACATGTTCTATCATATTCATATTCATAACATAAGATTGAAGTATAATATAGCAAAATATATGAACTTTCTATGAAAAATAATTCTAAATAAATTATTCTTGGCATGAATTTAATCAAACAAGATCATAAGCATTTAAATACATATTCACATTATATCATATCATAATTCATGCATATAATTAAATAAAATTCCATAATGTGCTCACATTATATTTAAACTATCAACTATGCACATATTTCATAAAATAAATTCCTAAAGCATAATTTAAATAATCCTAGGCATGCTACTATTATTTCTATACTAAGAACATTATATAAAACATGAGATAATAGAAGAAAACATACCTTAGAGAGAGAAGAGGGAAAGTGGCGTGAGAATGGGGAGAGGGAGAGAGTGATTTTTGTGTGTTGAATGTGAGGTATAAATGAGGCTTAAGGGGGGTATTTATAGGTAGTCATGAGGGGTTTCTAAGCAATAAATGAGAGTTTAAGGGAGATGTGGTTGCCTAAGGTTTCAACAAATGCTTGGTAATTAAATTGGAGATGTGGTTTAATTTCATGATGAACAAATGCTAGGTTATTAATTAAGAAATGTGGAGAAATTATGCTCATTTGTTCATTTCTTCTAGAAGAGCATGAGGTCATGGATGATGTCATTTGGAATAAAAATAAATGTAAAAATAATATAAAATTTATTCAAGAGTCGAGAGGTAAAATTTTGATGTAGTGAATTAATGAAAGAATGAGTGAAAAATGAGCTTCGTTTTAGTTATAAACATGAAATATTTGGAGTTTTTGTTTAGAAATTATGAACATTAAAGATAATGAAAATCATGAGAAAATTATATAATCGAAGCTAGGATGAAGTTTAAAGTTTGGAAAAATCACTATGTTGTAGAGAAAAATTCAAGGATCGTTATAAATATAATTTCGACTATTGAATAAAAGCTAATTATTTTAAAATAAAATGATGATTTTTAAATAGGAAAATATTTATAAATATGCTATGGGTGAAATCGAGTTTTTGGTAAATGCGTGAAAATTCATGAAATAATTTGAGGGTCGTTTTGGTTATAATTTTGAATATCAAAAGGTAGATGAATAAGGTTTTATTGATGATCGAATCATAAGCTAGGGTTTTTGCCGGTTTTTGATACTACGGGAGTTAGGATGGGAATTATGGTGTAAGGAGAGTATCACGATCCTCGAAATAATGTGAGGATTATTTTGGTTAAAATATTGGGTAGTGAAAGTGCTTCGAGAGATGTAGGAATATTTTTGGGCTGTACGGGTATTTTCGTAATTTCCAACCTAAAACTGTAGGAATGGGTTTTGAAGCATATGAGGGGTTTTTAGGTGCTAGAAAGGAATGATTACTAGAATTCTAGGATTTTATGAAAAGAGTTTCGAGGCACGAGTTAAAAGAGTTAAATCTATGAACATTTAGTAAAATGTAACACATAAAAACACATAAGTCACATAAAATGCAATGCATGAAGTGAGTTAATAGGGATCGAGGTTATAAACGCTTCCTGAGTTGCCCTTTACTTACCTTTCTCAACTTGGCCCTGAGTAGGGCTGTTACAATCTTCCCCCCTTTAAAAGAATCTGTCCTCAGATTCTATTACTGTCCTTGAACAGTCCTGGGTAATGTTTCAACATCTTTTCCTCTGTCTCCCAAGTCTGTTCTTCTGTACCATTTCTTTTCCACAAGATTCTAATGAGGGGAATTCTTCGGTTTCTCAACTCTTGGAATTTCCTATCCAAGATTCTGACTGGCTTCACTTCATAAGTAAGGTCGGGTTCCAGTGGTACTTCTTCAACAGGTAAGATATGTGAATCATCTGCAAAGTACTTGCGGAGTTGGGACACATGGAATATGTTATGTATTCCAGTAAGACTTGCTGGTAGGTCTAGGCGATAGGCTGTTGGACCGATACGTTCCAGTATTTCAAAAGGTCCAATATATCGAGGGTTTAGTTTTCCTCCTTCCCTAATTCGTATAAACCCTTTTCTTGGAGATGCTTTCAAGAATACCTTTTCGCCTATTGCGAATTCTATGTCCCTTCTTCGATTATCAGCATAACTTTTCTGCCGATCTTGGGCAGCTTTCATTCTTTGCTTGATGATTTCAACTTTTTCTGTTGCTTCTTCTACCCAACTCTTAACAATATTCCCTTGGGATTTCCTTTTAATTTCCTTGGTTTCATCCATATCCCAGTATAATGGAGATCTGCATTTTCTTCCATATAGGGCCTCATAAGGTGCAGCTTGGATTGAGGCTTGATAACTGTTATTGTATGCAAACTCCACAAGGGGTAGGCAATCCTTCCAATTATCTTGGAAATCTAAGGCGCAAGCCCTTAACATATCTTCCAGGTATCTGATGGTTCTTTCAGACTGCCCATCAGTTTGAGGATGTGCTGCTGTGCTGAAGTTTAACTTAGTACCCATCATTTCTTGAATATTTTGCCAAAGTTGTGAGGTGAACTTTGGGTCCCTGTCTGAAACTATTCCAAGAGGTACTCCATGCAACCGAATAATTTCCTTTTTGATAAAGCTTGGCTAACGAGTTAACATTATCAGTTGCTTTGACAGGTAAGAAATGTGCGGATTTTGTTAATCTATCGATGATAACCCAAATACCATCAAATCCTCCTTTTACTTTGGGTAATCCGTAAACAAAATCCATGGTTACCTGATCCCATTTCCAAGTAGGGATAGATAATGGTTGCAACAATCCTCCAGGTCTTTGATGTTCTGCTTTAACTCGTTGACAAGTCAAACATTTCTTGATGTAATTGGCTATGTCTCTTTTCATACCGTTCCACCAGAAATGCTTTTTGAGATCTTGATACATCTTAGTTCCTCCAGGATGTATCGAGTAACGAGTTTTGTGTGCCTCGTCCAATATTTCCTTTCGAACGATACTAGGCACACAGACCCGATTCTTGTATCTCAAAATCCCTTGATCATCGGTTTTGAATATTTCCTCAAGATCCTTTTCTTTGGATTTGAGACATTTCTGAATCCACTCATCCTGAGCCTGGGCTTCTTTTATCTTTTCATTTAGTGGTGGTAGTACCACTAAATTTTCTAATCGACCTCTTGAGATTACTTTCACAGCTTTTCGTGGGTTACTTGAAGGCTTTCTTGAGAGTGATGCTAAGCTTGACTTCCGACTTAAAGCATCAGCTACTACATTAGCTTTTCCTGGATGGTACTGGATTACACAGTCGTAATCTTCCAGGAATTCCATCCATCTCCTTTGCCTCATATTCAACTCTTTTTGAGTAAAAAGATATCGTAGGCTCTTATGGTCGGTGAAAACTTCAAAAGTTACCCCGTAGAGATAATGTCTCCACTTGGTAAGAGCAAACACAATTGCTGTTAATTCCAAGTCATGAGTAGGGTAGTTTTCTTCGTGGGGTTTGAGCTTTCTTGAGGTATAGGCTATAACTTTTCCGTGATGCATCAATACACAACCTAGCCCTTCTTTAGAGGCATCGGTATAAACTGTATAACCTTCCTTCCCTTTAGGTAAGGTTAGTACTGGTGCAGAAGTCAATCGTTGCTTTAATTCTTGAAAACTTTGTTCGCACTGTTTGGTCCATTCAAATTTTCTTTCCTTCTTTGTTAACTTTGTGAGAGGTGCAGCTATCTTGGAGAAGTCCTTTACGAACCTGCGATAATAGCCTGCAAGTCCTAGGAAACTTCTCACCTCTGATGGGTTCCTTGGTACTTTCCAATTCGTAATTGCTTCAATCTTTGAGGGATCTACTTCAACACCTGATCCCGAAATTATGTGTCCAAGGAATGCAACTTTTTCTATCCAGAACTCACATTTGCTGAACTTAGCATATAGCTTATGATCTCGCAAAGTACTCAACACTATGCGAAGATGTTCAGCATGTTCCTCAGGTGTTTTGGAAAATACCAGTATGTCATTGATGAAAATGACCACAAATTTATCCAGACATGGTCGGAATATCCGATGCATCATGTCCATGAATGCAGCAGGTGCATTGGTCAATCCAAAAGGCATTACTATGAACTCAAAGTGTCCATAGCGGGTATTGAAAGCTGTTTTAGGGATATCCTCCTCCCTAATCTTTAATTGATAATACCCTTGCCTTAAGTCTAACTTTGAATAGACTCGAGATCCTTGAAGGACATCGAATAACTCCTCTATATGGGGTAAAGGGTATTTATTCTTTATGGTCATTCGGTTAAGTTCTCGGTAGTCGATGCACATTCGTAATGACCCATCTTTCTTCTTTACAAACAGTACTGGTGCTCCCCAAGGTGAGGTACTGGGACGGATATATCTTGATTCGATCAAGTCATCAAGTTGTTTTCTCAACTCCTGAAGTTCAGCTGGGGCCATCCGATAAGGGGTTTTAGAGAAAGGCTCTGCCCCAGGGATTGTATCGATTACAAATTCCAACTCGCGGTCTGGAGGTAACGAGTTTAGATGTTCTGGGAAAACGTCGAGAAACTCATTTACCACTTCTACTTCCTCAATCTTAAGTTGGTCCTTTGGCCTATTTAAGAGATAGGCAACGAATCCTGTGGCTCCCTTCTGAATCAACTTCTTAGCCTCTATTATAGAAATCATTGCTACTGATCTTTTATCTTCAGGAATCCAACTTTCATCTTGTCCTAAGATGATTTCTTTCTTGAAACAATCCAACTTAGCATGGTATTTGTAGAGCCAATCCATTCCCTGAATGATTCCATATCTTGTTATCGGAAGTTCGATGAGGTCCATTGGGTAGTAACGGTCACCGATTTGTATAGGGCAGCGTTTATATACTCGATCCGTTATTAAACAAGCTCCCAAAGGGGAACTTATCTCGAAATTATATGATGAACATTCAAGGGGAAAATTTAAACGCGCACATAAATTTGATGCAATGAATGAATGCGTGGCACCAGGGTCATATAGGACCTGAACTGGCGTGTTTAGAATGTATACCGTACCTTCAACAACGTCTGAAGGGTCTGGATCCTCGTTTCCTTCCAACGCGTAAGCTTTTCCCTTGACAAGTGGTTTTCCGGACTTTCCCACGGCTTTCTCCTTTTCCTTAAATCCCGGTCTCTTTGGGCATGTGTTAAACTGATGGTTAGGGTCTCCACACCACAAACAAGTGCCAGCTTTCTTTCGACAATCTTGTTCAGTATGTCCCGGTTTGTGACAATATTCACAAGTGATCTCTTCTTGTGAATTAGACGGGACTGACTTAGGCTTTTGCTGGGCTGGTGTGGGTTTCTTCCCAAATTTCTGGTTATATGGTCCAGCGGGACGTTTCATTCCTTGAGAGGGCTTATTTTGAGGGGGAACAGGGCGATTAGCTGCCTGGCGAATATTCTTGTGAGCTGCTTCGGTCTTCAGGGCTTTATCGACCGCCTTATTATAAGTTTCAATGTCCAATGAAGCTAAAGCCCATCGAAGGTCTGGTTTTAATCCATCAATAAACCGCTTGGTCTTTCTCCGTTCATCATTCAGAATATGTGGAGCATACTGAATAAGTCTCACGAACTTTGCCTCGTACTCAGCCACTGACATATAACCCTGAGTTAAAGTCATAAACTCAGCCTCTCGAGTATCTCTTACCACTTGAGGAATATATTTATTCTGAAATTCCTTCACAAACTCCACCCAACTGTAATCAGTTCGATCTTCTATCCAGGTCAACTTAACGTGCTTCCACCAACTCAAAGCAGGTCCTTCTAAGAGAAAGGCTGCATACTGCACTCGTTCCCGTTCCTCGGGAAATATATCCATAGCCTCATAAATCTTTTCCAAACTAGCTATCCAATTTTCAGCCTTCAGGTCGTTAGGTTCTCCAAAGAATTTTGGGGGATTCATTCGGAGAAACCTCTCTAAAGATCGCTCGTTGGTAGGGTTATTCCCAGGTGTGCAAGTTCGAACGAACTGCCTTAAAGCTTCTACAAGTTCGGGGTGTCCGGGCGGATCTTGTGGCGATGGGGAGTTATTTCGTGGTGTTCTTCGTAGAGGCATTGTGAATACTGAAATCACAATTATATAGGAAATATAATGCATGCAGGGTTAAGAATGTATCAACTATCATCACAGAACAACAATCACCAAATAACATCAATCATCAAACATAGAGTGCAGAAAGAAATAACATTAATACTCACGGTCCTGCTGGTATCTTGAAGCGACTCTAAGACTCATGATGCAAAAATGTAAAGCAACATGAAATAACAGTGTAAGATGATCAAAATGTGTCATATATATATATGCATCATGGTTAGTATGCTTCAAGAGCTACAAAAGTAAAAGCAAAAAGAGGGGGGTGAACCCGATCTACCTCGAGTTACACCCTACAAGTACTGTCACTCCTAGTAAGTCAAAGCTGCTACTGCCCGCTGCTGCTACTATGTACTGCTACAAAAATGGGGAGTGTCTCCACTGGCCGCTATATACATACCCCCGGATAACTATCCTATATACTGTACCTCGTATCTCATGGTCTGAACTCAATCCTCCGTAGCACTACCTGCCTCGAGGTCAACTGTATCGTCTGAATCTGGAACCCTAATAGGACTCCACTCCTCACTGGGCTCAACACTGTCCTCCTCCTCGGGAACAACCTGTAGTCCATCAACATCCTCGCCAATCTCATCGTCCTGCTGGAGCTCCTCCTCCTCGTCCTCATCAGAATGGGCTACAGCCTCTGAAGCCTCACTGTCTCCGGAATGGGCTGCTGCGGGTCCGGGCTTGTAGCGCGCCTATACACTACAACCCCGCACCAAAGTATCTCCCGAGTGGATGTGAGACCTAACACCCGAGAAACACTCCGGCGAACGGACAGTGCTATACAATATCAGAGTATTAAAACACTGCAGCGGAAATTTTATAATTTTAAAACTTTCAAAACTATGATAGGGGAATGCAATAAATAAGCCAGTAATGGCATAGTATAGATATCAAAAGTAGTGACCATGCCGTAATAGATAATTACAAGCTCGGAAGCATAACTTATTCTAAAGAACCTTGAACTATTATGCTAACGAGAAGACACACTATGCTTCAAGATACCTTCTAGTAAGCGTCCGTTAAACCTGAAACCATGAGTTGTAAAGTGCAAGGGTTAGTCAAAGTGACTAAGTGAGGGGGTAGTTGGAACTACATATATACGTATAGGTATTTTTAAAAGAAGTGTTTGACTATAAAAGTTGGAGTTTGATACTATTAATAAAATAATATATTAATAGTACTATACCGGAAATCAATAAAATAATAATTAATACAAATATTTGGTTCATATTTATTTTGAGGAAAGGGGAATAAGGGGACTGGGTATCAGATTCTTGAAAATATGAACCATACGATAATAAAGTAATAATGCCCTGCAAGTAGGCGTTCTCCATCCTTTACTCCTTAAACAGAATGAAATCAGAAATAACAGAATCAATCCAGCCTTCTTCCTCCATGATCTGTCGGGAGCAACCCCTCGAGATCCAGAAACAGACAGAGGGAGGGACGTACCTTTCCCGTCACTTAATGTGGATTAACTAACCTCCAGTTAAACCAACATTAAGATCAGATTTGGCGGCAGGTATAGTAATAGACGATGGCCCTTGCCACCCGGCTATTAGTTCTACCGTACCACCGGGCCCAACAGATACAGATACAGATACAGATCTTGCATTTTAAATACAGAATAGAGTTACATTATATCAATACTCGCCAAAATGGACTTGAGTATGATATGTTTGTAATTTATACTGACACAAGGATTTTGTTTTATATAATAGGATAATAGATATACTTATATCAGATATTTCCCAGAAAGGGGATAATACTATAATTAGGAAAAATAAAACTGAATCCTTATTAGGATAAATAATAAAATATTTTATATGTAGATTCATGATCCCAGTTGAAAATATTTTAACCTCACCTGCTACGATACGGAATCAAGTAAAGTATTCGGGGTTCCACTGTCCAGACCTAGTTCCTGAAAGTAGTGAACTACTACGGACTTAGAGAACTAGGTTCTTTCTATGCTAATGCGACACATGAATGAGTACAATTAAGGCATATTGTAACAAGGAGTAACAGTAAATTTACAGGAAATCCGGTAATCTAGAATTGAAACATTATTGTAAAACACACTGATACCAAAGTCATACAACCGAATTAACCAAGAAATTCTTATTCAATTTATAAATCCAAATTAAGGTTTATTTTTAATAAAGGTGAACCCGATTTTGAAAACGTTATTTAATCCCCGATTTTGAAATCGTTAGACAAAAGTCCTTTCTTAAATAAAACCAAATTTTATTTTATATTAATTCTTGAAATTACTACATGATATTATTGGTCAAAATTCATATTTAAAGTCAAAAGTCAAGGTTACTATTGAAAAACGGTTACTATTTAAACATAGGGGATTAAATACTTTTAAACATAGAATCAAACACACACTTACACACACTAGCACACGGTACACACATATTTCAAGAACATCAAGAACATGTTTTTCATCATGTTTGAATATTCATAAGATGTTCTAGGCATTCTTGATCAAATTCATAGTCATAACATAAGATTAAAGAATAAATGTGCATAATATATAAACTTTTCATGAAACATGATTCATAAATAAATTCCTAAACATGAATTTATTCATATCTTCAAGTATTCATAAAATGTTCTACACATGCTTGATTATATTCATATTCATAACATAAGATTTGAAGCATAATATAGCAAAATATATAAATTCTCTATGAAAAATAATTCTAAATAAATTATTCTAGGCATGAATTTAATCAAACAAGATCATAATCATTTAAATACATACTCACATTATATCATATCATAATTCATGCATTTAATTAAATAAAATTCCATAATGTGCACACATTGTATTTAACTAACAATTATGCACATATTTCATAAAATAAAATTCCTAAAGCATAATTTAATTAATCCTAGACATGCTACTATTATTATTATACTAAGAACATATTATAAAGCATGAAATAATAGAAGAAAACATACCTTAGAGAGAGGGAGAAAGTGGCGTGAGCTAGGGGAGAGAAGAGAGTGATTTTGTGTGTTGAATTGTGAGGTATAAATGAGGCTTGAGGGGGTATTTATAGGTAGTCATGAGGGGTCTCTAAGCAATAAATGAAAGTTTAAGGGAGATGTGGATGTCTCCTAATTCATACAAATGCTTGGTGATTAATTTGAAGATGTGGTTAAATAATATGTTGAACAAATGCTAGGTAATTAGTTAGGAAATGTGGAGAAATTATGCTCATTTAATTAATCCTTCTAGAAGAGAATGAGGTCATGGATGATGTCATCTTGATTAAAAATAAATGTAAAATAATATAAAATTTATTCAAGAGTCGAGAGGTAAACTTTTGAAGTAGTGAATTAATGAAAGAATGAGTGAAAAATGAGCTTCGTTTTGATTATAAATGTGAAATATTTGGAGTTTTTGTTCATAAGTTATGAATAATAAAGATGATGACAATCATGAGAAAATTATATAAACGAAGCTATGATAAGGTTTAGAGTTTGGAAAAATCACTATAATGTAGAGAAAAATTCAAGGATCGTTTTAAGTATAATTTCGAATATTGAATAAAAGCTAATTGTTTAAAATAAAATGGTGATTTTTGGAAAGGAAAATATTTATAAAATATGCTATGGTGAAATCGAATTTTTGATAAATGCATGAAAATTCATGAAATAATTTAAGGATCGTTTTGGTTATAATTTTGAATATCAAAAAGTAGATGAGTAAAGATTTATTGATGATCGAATCATAAGCTAGGGTTTTCGCCGGTTTTTGATACTACAGGAGTTAGGATGGGAATTATGGTTCACGGAGAGTATCACGATCCTCGAAATAATGTGAGGATTCTTTTGGTTACAATATTGGGTAGTGAAAGTGTTTCGGGAGACGTAGGAATATTTTTGGGCTATAGGGGTATTTTCGTAATTTCCACCCTAAAACTGTAGGAATGGGTTTTGAAACATATGAAAGGGTTTTAGGTGCTAGAAGGGAATGAATACTAGAATTCTAGGATTTTATGAGAAGAGTTTCAAGGTACGAGTTAAATAGAGAAAAGAATTAAATCTACGATCATTTAATTAAAGTGTAACACATAAAAGCACATAAGTCACATAAAATGTAATGCATGAAGAGAATAAATAAGGACCGAGATTATAAGTGCTTCTTGAATAACCCCTTTACTTTACCTTTTCCAACTCGGCCCAGATTAGGGCTGTTACAGGGCTGCATATCCAAAACCTGCTCCATAACCTGAGTGTCGTTTAAGTGAAGTGCATCCTCCAAACGGCTCCTCATCTGGGCTCGGTACTGGTCATGGATCACTATAGAAGCCTCACGGTCCAGAGTCAGACTAACCACGTCCTCCTCGAGCTCAGCCACTCGTGATGCTAGCTGGGAAATAGCGATCTGGGAGGCGGCTAACTGGTCTCGAGCATGATCACGATCTACTGCTGTCTGTCTAGCCATCTCTCGGTTTCTCTCAGCCTCCAATCGATACTCACCGGTCCTCTGATACTCATAAAAGTAGGCATCCCTCTCGGTCTCTAATAGATGAACCGCTCTGTTTGGGTAGGCATACCCGGGAAAAGCCTCCTGACGTGAATCCTGACAATACTGCCTAATCCTCTGCCAAGGATAGTATCTAGGACCCCCACTACGAGTAACCACTAAGGTCCTAGGAGGCTCATACTGATCAAGCCACTCGATGCTATCAGAATGTGGAAGCTCACCGTAGCCAGCCATTTTACTCTAGAAAAACAGTTTACAAAATTATTAGAGCAAGGAAATTACAGTGAAATACTTTCTCTATCTAATGTTCAAGTTAAGTTCTCTCTATCTAAACCTGATGCTCTGATACCACCTTAGCTGTAGCGCCCCTTAACACTACAACCCCGCACCGTAGTACTCCCCGAGTGGATGTGAGACCTAGCACTCGAGAAATACTCCGGCGAACGGACAAGACTATGCAATACCAGAGTATGAAATTTAAAGGCAACGGAAAATAAACTTGAGCAAATAAAAGGGGACAATACATAACAAAGCACATATTATTAAGTTGGATAAGTGTTTATAGCAAAAGTTCTGACTTTAGAGAAGAGTGCTTATTGTAAGATGTACATGCACTCGTGATTACTCTAATTGACTGGAATGTGACACCTTAAAGCTTCAAGATACCTCTAAGGCGTCGCTGTATAAATTCCTGAAATCATGAATTGAAAGAACAGGAGGGTTAGTCAAAATGACTAAGTGACGGGGGGTTTGGGATTTAGGATTGTAAGTAAGATTTTTGAAATGTTTTAACCAAGAAAGACTTGGTTTGAAATGTATATACCATATAGTAACAAATAAATATATGACAATAATATCCGGTTCATATTGTTTTGAAACAATAGGAGTAGGGGGAATATAGGCTATACTTTAGAAAATCTATTAACCGTTTTGAAAATGATTTTATGCCCGCAAGCTAGGCGTCTCCAACCTTAACTCCTTAAAACCAAGAATATTCGTAACGACATTGATCAAGATGTCGTTACTCAGTAAAAGAAATACAACAATACAATACCATCCTTCTTCCTCCAGTGTCACCTCAGGGAGCTACCCCTAGTGACGATATACATGAATTTGGGAGGGACGTACCTTTTCCCGTCACTTGGTGTGGAATAACTAACCTCCAGTTAGACCATCACCAAGATCTAGTTGGCGGCTGGTATAATAGTAGACCTCGGCCCGTGCCTCCCGGACTACTACTTCTACCAAGACCACCGGGCCCATAGGAAAAACAATAACTTTGCTTGCAAGACGAGAATATTTACCCGTAAGAAAGTACTAAGTACTTTTCGGGTAAATGTATGTTTTCAATAATTAACAAGAATTATTTTCCCATAAAGGGAAGAATAACTTGAAAGGAAATTCAATAAAATAAAGTAAAGTATTTTATCATGATTTCAGTTGAAAAGATTTAAAACCCTCACCGGTACCGAGACTTAAGTGGAACTGTGAGGATTCCACTCTTCGATCCTATGTTCGCCTGAAAGTAATAACTACTACTGGCTTAGAACTAGGTTCTTAGTTCCTAACTAACTAATTATACACAATACTACAATGAAATAATTAGAGAAGATACACGTTATGTAATGCGTTAAAGATTTCCCGGTAAATCCTAAATTTACCCGTTTAAGGGAATTTGATTAACAAATTAGGGTTTATGGGATCTTTAACTAATCAAATATTTATCAACCATACTATAATTCTAATTGTAAGATTTGAAATGAAATTCAAGGTTTAATTTGACAATGTAGGTTATCTTTTGAAAAATATTACATAGTTTATTGATTTTTGGAAAAATTTAGGAAAAATATTTCTTTAAAAATTCCAAAACTTATTTTATAATTATTTTTGTAATAATTTCGAAATTATAAGTATTTTGGTTGACCAAAAAGTCAAAATTACTATTAAAAACATTTACTATTCAATTTCATGTGAATTAAACACTTTATAACACAAAATCAAATTCACACACACACACACATTGATCACGGCACACACACACATATTCAAGAACATTATGAACATGTTCTTGAGCTTATTTGAATATTCAAAGAGGGTGTGTAACATGTTCTATCATATTCATATTCATAACATAAGATTGAAGTATAATATAGCAAAATATATGAACTTTCTATGAAAAATAATTCTAAATAAATTATTCTTGGCATGAATTTAATCAAACAAGATCATAAGCATTTAAATACATATTCACATTATATCATATCATAATTCATGCATATAATTAAATAAAATTCCATAATGTGCTCACATTATATTTAAACTATCAACTATGCACATATTTCATAAAATAAATTCCTAAAGCATAATTTAAATAATCCTAGGCATGCTACTATTATTTCTATACTAAGAACATTATATAAAACATGAGATAATAGAAGAAAACATACCTTAGAGAGAGAAGAGGGAAAGTGGCGTGAGAATGGGGAGAGGGAGAGAGTGATTTTTGTGTGTTGAATGTGAGGTATAAATGAGGCTTAAGGGGGGTATTTATAGGTAGTCATGAGGGGTTTCTAAGCAATAAATGAGAGTTTAAGGGAGATGTGGTTGCCTAAGGTTTCAACAAATGCTTGGTAATTAAATTGGAGATGTGGTTTAATTTCATGATGAACAAATGCTAGGTTATTAATTAAGAAATGTGGAGAAATTATGCTCATTTGTTCATTTCTTCTAGAAGAGCATGAGGTCATGGATGATGTCATTTGGAATAAAAATAAATGTAAAAATAATATAAAATTTATTCAAGAGTCGAGAGGTAAAATTTTGATGTAGTGAATTAATGAAAGAATGAGTGAAAAATGAGCTTCGTTTTAGTTATAAACATGAAATATTTGGAGTTTTTGTTTAGAAATTATGAACATTAAAGATAATGAAAATCATGAGAAAATTATATAATCGAAGCTAGGATGAAGTTTAAAGTTTGGAAAAATCACTATGTTGTAGAGAAAAATTCAAGGATCGTTATAAATATAATTTCGACTATTGAATAAAAGCTAATTATTTTAAAATAAAATGATGATTTTTAAATAGGAAAATATTTATAAATATGCTATGGGTGAAATCGAGTTTTTGGTAAATGCGTGAAAATTCATGAAATAATTTGAGGGTCGTTTTGGTTATAATTTTGAATATCAAAAGGTAGATGAATAAGGTTTTATTGATGATCGAATCATAAGCTAGGGTTTTTGCCGGTTTTTGATACTACGGGAGTTAGGATGGGAATTATGGTGTAAGGAGAGTATCACGATCCTCGAAATAATGTGAGGATTATTTTGGTTAAAATATTGGGTAGTGAAAGTGCTTCGAGAGATGTAGGAATATTTTTGGGCTGTACGGGTATTTTCGTAATTTCCAACCTAAAACTGTAGGAATGGGTTTTGAAGCATATGAGGGGTTTTTAGGTGCTAGAAAGGAATGATTACTAGAATTCTAGGATTTTATGAAAAGAGTTTCGAGGCACGAGTTAAAAGAGTTAAATCTATGAACATTTAGTAAAATGTAACACATAAAAACACATAAGTCACATAAAATGCAATGCATGAAGTGAGTTAATAGGGATCGAGGTTATAAACGCTTCCTGAGTTGCCCTTTACTTACCTTTCTCAACTTGGCCCTGAGTAGGGCTGTTACAGTGCAACTCGGCATTTGCCATACACATACCTCTCCGTGTCTTCCAAATTCAGAATATGCTGAGAGTGATCCATAGTTCGCTTGACACTACACGGTTTGGAGCATAGCCTCGTTGCAAAACCATTTTAAGCTTATATATGCCCATACGTATAATTTTAGAAGAATTCGTATTAAATTGAATTAACAAGATTCATAAGACATTATAAGACGCATATTTAATATACATATAGTATATTCGCATGCGGGCTTGAAAACGAGCATATAGGGTCGTAGGTCGCATTAACTAAAAGAAAACAAACATAAACCTCATCTTTTACCAAAAGAGCTCCCGAAAGAACGTTGACGACCAAGAAAAGGCTAAATGGTGGAATCGACACCTCCCGAACCAAACTCTGAGACAAACAAACACAAACTTATGACTTAGACTCAATCATGAACCAAATAGACACTCGACACTGCTCATGAAGGAAATGGATGCAAATGAAATGCAAGAATGCGCCATTTAGGTCATTTAAGTTTAAGACACATACAAAACATATCATATCATTTTCATAAACATGATTCACAAAATATAATAAATAATTTTGTCACAAAATTACACGTAGGATACACGTTTCATGTCTAACAATTCAAATCAAAACACAAGACTATATTCATAATTTAAACCCTATTATAAGAAAAACTAGATTAAATAACTTAGTAATGGAAATTACACAATTCATGTATATATAAATATATACTATATCACACGTAGCAGCAAATCCTACGTACCAAAATTACCAAGAATTCAAATTCATAATATGTTTCATAAACCCATGCACTACCACACGTAAAACCATGCATAAGGGACAAGTTTAATGCAAATACATTCCATTTAGAAAGTAAGATTCATCATACATGCATTAACCAATTCATGCATCAGCTTATGTAGATTTCATGAAAAAGGATAACAAAACGAGCAAAGAAATTATGGCCCTGCATCCCATCTCCCCTCCCGGGGAGATTTTGTTCTAAAAATGTCCCCTCCCGGGGACTTTTGGGGCAGAAAGTTTCTGCACAAGAGGTCCCCGGCCGGGGACTTCTTAAGCTCAAAATCTCCCCGCCCGGGGAGACCAATTCAGCTGCGGGAAATGGAGTTCGCTCCCCTGTTCAGCCCTGCAAACCTTCCCAAGCAAATACCACTCCATAGAGACATGATAAGGTATGAAAATAGGCAGCAAAACTGGTCAAAAACTCCAACAAGTAGGGCTGAAAACGAACAGCAGCTGGGGGAAGAAGAAAGACACCAAATTCATACATGAACTCATTAAGAAATGCAAGATTATGAATGGTAAACTCCTTCATGCTTCAACTACCAACAAGATCAGGTATAAATAACAACAAATGAGGCATAAGTGATCAAGTTTCAGCACCAATTCAAGAAGAAACAACAAGGAAGTCATACTATTCAAACTAGGGCATAAATCACACTATTCAAGTCATAGCTCAAATCTCAATCAATCATGGCTTAAAATCTGAATTTGATGAATGAAAATGATGACATAAGTATGGAGATATCAAACATGTACTTACCTTTTGAAGATGATGAAGGAAAATGAAGATTGGAGCTCAAAAATCCCCTTGGGTCCAAAGTGACGGGAATAGGAGGGTTTTCTCCAAAAACTCAGAATTTTCTCTTTCTTCTCTTGCTTAGATCGAAGTGATGAGTATAGGGGGTGATAGAGTGCTGAGTTAGGGTTAAGTTGTAGCACCCCTGGAGCGCAAGGCGCCACATCCCCCGCACCATAGCTCGACACATGTAATGAAATGGAACTCCACACACGTATCAAGCTACAGCGAACGGGAGACAAGCAAAAGACTATCCTAGCTAGGCGGAACCTAACCCTGTACCAAGCAATCAAATACAAATAGAGTGCTGAAGCATAGTAAAATCAACCTCTGTCAATCAAAAGCACTATGGATTGGTCAAAATAATAAGTCACATGTCCTGATCGTAATATTAATACATGGTCTCGAGATCAAACGTGCAACATAGTATACAGGAGAATATACAATAGCCCACACGGCCCAAAATAGATATAGGTATGCTACAGCATGCGTATCAGCAACATGAGTGTACCGCTAGACCTAGACAATGACTTTAGACACGACCTAACTTATCCGCCTAGCCGAACCTGCAAAAACTAAAACAAAAGACGGGGAGGGGTCAGTATCTAAAAGACTGAGTGAGAAAAGGACATATATAATATAGACACAAGTTTCAAGCAAGCCATGATCGCCGAATATAGTTTGATCATACAGTTCCCAAGCGGGTAAGAAAGAGTTTAGCAATATTCGGGATTACGACATTCGGATTAAAGTTAATTGAAATTTCAGGTGTGCAGTGGCCCGGCGAGTGAGGGCAAGGATCTCCAACCATATCTCCTGACAGTGTACAGTCAATTGATTTGAATTTAATAGTTATCAGGCATCAGTTATTACAGTGCAATCAGGAACAAGCAAACAATCCTTTTTCCTCCAAAGTGATGTACGGGTTTGCAAGACCCGAACCATCCAGGACAGGATGAGCATCAGGTACATGAATCCTATGCTCGGGACTCCCATCTCCCACCAACCTCCTGGTGGAGTCAGGGTACATCCCACAGGACGAAATCCACATAAGAGCTAGCCGTCGGCCCTTGCCTTCCCGGTTTATTACGCGAACCCCAGGGCCCCAAGAACAGTGCAAGACAGGACTCGCCAAAACAGGACAGATTCATGAAAGCATTTTCAGGAGTTGGAAAAGGGTTTATTTTGTACATGAAAACATTTACTCGTTTTGGAAATCAATACTAGGTATAATATACTTGGCTAAAATTAGCATATAAGGGTGGTAGGGCAATAATAGCTAGAACGAAAACCTCACCTTATAAGTTCCACAAAAGGTGAGAGTGTGTGCACCCTACGCGACCTGATCCTGCTCAATTGGGGAATCACCTGTGCAAACAGGACATGACACGTGAACTTGGACTCGATCATGAACCAGTTACGACGCACGGCGTGAAAATAAAGGTAATGATGTATGTATGTAGGCAATGGTATGATATCATGTTATACTTGTGCTTGAAGTATATGATCATGGGTAAAACGGGTGATTAAACATCGATCGATGCCCTACGGTGGCACATACAACATTTTACATCATAAAGTATTCAAATATATCATATTTGTAGTGTTAAATGAATGTAATTTAGTTAGCAACTAGGTGTGAGAAAGGTTATGCAAGTTTCATAATATTACACTTACACCCCCTTAGGTTAAAGGAATTAACAAGACTTATAAATCAGAATAAATCGAAGCGAACAGGACTAATTTCGAACATTTATACATCATACAACATATAAGGAACATGTACTAGGTTAAAAGTTGGAAGATATAATGCTAAGAGCAAGGAAATGGCTACGTAAATCTTGACAACAAAGTTCATGGTCTAATTCTCAAATAACCACATTGTGCAGAAATTTTCTGCACGAACACCTTGTTGAAAAATTGTGATATCTCATAGCACAAAAGGTATTTTGATAATCCGTAAAATTCCTAGGAAACTAGACATACATAGCATTCAAATGGAATAAGTCTCAAATTATGGATATTTATGTATGAAGACAGATTTCTGTGTAAAACTGGGACATGACAGCAACTCTTGTGCAGTGACAGGTTAGAAAGAAAAATCCGTTTAAAATATCAAACGAAGTCGAAAAATTCTGAATTTTTGTAGGTATGCTCTAGACTCATATAAAAACTCCCTTGTAAAACAGTTTTGGAAAATTCGAAGGTTTACTTATTCTGCTCAAGCTGCAGTTCCAGATCAGAAAAACAGAGTAAAACAGGGGATTGCGGCATCTTTCGGAATTTTTTTCGGGTATCAAATGGATTCGGATGAGCATGAATTTTTACAGAGAGCAACCTTAATATGTGATGAATACTCAGTTCGAACAGTTTTGAAAAACAAGATCGTATGTGTTCGGAATTTACGTCCGAACACACAGCACAGATTATGACAGCAACCTAATTCTCACGTATATCCTTCCTAAACTTATGTATCATACAAACTCACATGGATTCAGATTGTTTAGCCTTAAAACCATGAGATTACATAGGTTTAACAAGCTATGATTCATCTATCATGATCAAATATTGTGAATTCTAACATATGTTTGCAAGAACTTCATCACCTTCAACAACTCAAATCTATCAGCACTTATGTAACATATATACATACCAAATTAATCACAAAAAAATGGATTTCTAACTGTTGTTAGCTGCTGATATTCGAAGTGAAGGATGAGCTAACTAAGTCGGAGTGAAGAAGAGCAAGGAGATGATCAAGGAGGCCTTCTTATGATGGTGTTTGTGTGTGTGCCGTGGGAGATGGTAAGAATGAGAAAATGGAGAAATGGAATATTTGCTTCTCTTTGCTGATGAAGAATTGCATGGATTGTTGGAGAAGCTAAGCAAAAAGGCAATGATATACGTGTAATGCAAATGGAAAGAAGTCAGCCCATTTCCTTGTTAAATTGCAATTAAAACCTCCTAATATAAAAGTGAAGTAATTGTTCCCCCAAAAGTAGAGATGAAATCAATTAAGTCCAATTAGTTTTCCTTATTTTTCATAATTATGCAAGAAACTCTCAAAATTTCCACTTTAGCACATAATTCACCAAATTAAGTTTCGTTAAATAATTATGGATACGGAATATAAGTAGTGAAAACACAAAATTAACCCTCACGTAACAATATACCTAATTTATAAAACGCGGGGCGTCACAACCTCCCCCCCTAAAAGAATCTGGTCCCCAGATTCCTTGCTCTACGGAAATAACTCCGGATGGAACTTTCTCATCTTGTCCTCAGTTTCCCAAGTGGCTTCTTCTGATTTATCGCTCCTCCACATGACCTTTACCAAGGGAATTCGTCGATTCCTTAATTCTTGAAATTTTCTATCCAATATCCGCACCGGTTTCTGAACAAAAGTCAAATCCGATTCAAGTTGTGCTTCTTCAACTGGGAGGATTTCTGATTCATCGGGATAGTACTTCCGAAGTTGCGAGATATGAAAAACGTTATGTATCCCAGTAAGACTTGGCGGTAGGTCCAACCGATAAGTTGTTTCACCAACTCTTTCCAAGATCTCAAAAGGACCTATGTAACGAGGGTTCAACTTTCCTCCCTTGCCGATTTGAGAAAATCCTTTTTTGTGGGGAAACCTTCAAGAACACACGGTCCCCAACCTCAAATTCGAGGTTTCTCCTACGTCGGTCGGCATAGCTCTTCTGACGGTCTTGAGCTGCCTTCATGCGATGTTGTATGATCTTAACCTTCTCAATGGCTCATTCAACAAACTTAAGGGCAACTCCCCTTCTCATACCACCTTCCTTGGTCCATCTCCAATCCTCGAGATCGAAGAATAATGGCAATCGACACTTCCTGCCATAAAGAGCCTCATATGGAGCCATACCTATCGAAGCTTGGTAGCTATTGTTGTAAGCAAACTCAATCAGAGGTAGTTGTTTGTCCCATGTGCCCTGGAAATCCAATACGCAGGCCCTGAGCGTGTCTTCAAGGTATTTGATTAATCTCTCTGACTGACCATCTGTCTGCGGGTGCGAAGCTGTACTAAAATTGAGTTTGGAGCCCAAGTAACCTTGTAAATCTTGCCACAACTTCGAAGTAAACCTCGGATCCCTATCTGATACAATGCTAACTGGAATTCCATGAAGCTTCACGATCTCACTGTAATACTTCTCGGCTAACTTGCTTACTTTATCGGACATCCGCACGGCAAGAAAGTGTGCTGACTTGGTAAGGCGATCAACAATCACCCAGATTCCATCGAGACCGCCTCTAACCTTGGGTAAGCCGGACACGAAGTCCATTGTCACCTGCTCCCACTTCCATTCTGGGATAGGCAAAGGTTGTAACAAGCCTCCAGGCTTTTGGTGTTCAGCTTTCACTTGTTGACAAGTCAGACAATGCCTCACATAATTAGCAACGTCTCGTTTCATCCCATGCCACCAATAGTATTGCTTTAGATCCCGATACATCTTATTACCCCCAGGATGGACTGAATAAGCCGATTTGTGTGCTTCGTCAAGGATAGTACGTTGCAGTTCCTTTGGCACACAAACTCGAGCCCTATACCTGAATACCCCTGACTCATCGAACCCGAACATTGATTTTGGATTATCACGGAATCTCTCAACTTGCTTTTGAATCCACGGATCAATGGCTTGAGCCTCACTTATTCTTTGTTTCAAATCGGGTTGCACTGTGATGTTTGCAAGACGAGCCTTCAACACAACAATGTCGCTTCGATCTCCTGAATCAATCTTCAAATTAGATATGCTAGCCTTCCTGCTTAGCGCATCCGCGACCACGTTGGCTTTACCCAGATGATAATGGATAGAGCAATCATAGTCTTCAAGAAACTCCATCCAACGGCGTTGTCTCATATTCAACTCTTTTTGTGTGAACAAATACTTGAGGCTCTTGTGGTCGGAGTAAATTTCAAAGGAGACACCGTACAAGTAGTGGCCCCTTTAGCCAATGCAAAGATGATGGCTGCAAGTTCGAGATCATGAGTAGGATAGTTTTTCTCATGATCTTTCAGCTTCCTAGAGGCATAGGCGACCACGTTACCGTTTTGCATCAAAACACACCCTAGTCCTTCTTTCGAAGCGTCGGTGTACACTGTATATCCCTCAGAACCTTCGGGAAGGGCTAATACTGGTGCTGAAGTTAACTTGCCCTTCAGTTTCCGAAAGCCTTCTTCACAAGCCTCATCCCACTTGAATTTCACATCTTTCTTAGTCAGTTTGGTCAACGGGGCAGCAATCTTGGAGAAATCCTTCACGAACCTCCGATAATACCCAGCTAAACCCAAGAAACTCCTAACTTCAGTGGCATTCTTCGGTTGTCCCCACTGCATCACTGTTTTGACTTTAGATGGATCAACTTCCACTCCATTCCCAGACACTATATGCCCCAAGAAAGTGACTCGGTCTATCCAAAACTCGCATTTGCTAAACTTGGCAAACAATTGATGTTTCTTGAGAGTCTCCAAAACTAACTTTAGATGTTGGGCATGTTCTTCTGGGGACCTTGAATACACTAGGATATCATCGATGAATATTACCACAAATTTGTCGAGGTACGGACGGAAAATTTTGTGCATCATGTCCATAAAGGCTGCAGGAGCATTAGTCAATCCAAATGGCATGACAACGAATTCATAATGCCCATACCGAGTGTTAAATCCCGTTTTCGGAATATCTTCTTCTCGAATTCGCAACTGGTAGTACCCCTGACGAAGATCAAGCATTGAATAGACCTTAGAACCCTGAAGTAGGTCGAAGAGTTCCTCGATATGTGGCAAAGGATACTTATTCTTGATTGTCATCCGGTTTAACTCGCGGTAATCAATACACAATCTTAAGGTCCCATCCTTCTTCTTAACAAATAAAACTGATGCACCCCAAGGGGACACACTCGGCCGAATATATCCGCAGGATAGAAGTTCATCAAGCTGAGTCTTTAATTCCTTCAACTCAGCCGGAGCCATACGGTAGGGGGACTTTGAGTAAGGCTCTGCTCCCGGGTATAAATCAATCACAAACTCGATTTCTCGATCTGGAGGTAAGGATCCCAAACTCTCAGGGAAAACTTCAAGGTAATCCTTAACTACATCCGTCTCTTCAAGCTTCACCTGATCTCTTGGCCTATTTAGAAAAAAGGCCATATACCCTGTTGCTCCGCTACAAACGAGTTTCTTGGCTTCGGTGTATGAAAGAAGCGGCAAGGTCTTCACTTTATCGCCTACAAATGTCGTTGCGTCCAACTGTATCTTCTTAGCATGGCAATCAATCACGGCTCGATGTTTGAATAACCAATCCATACCCAAAATGACACCATATCTGCTCATAGGCATCTCGATGAAGTTCGCTAAGTACTCACGACCCTCGATACTCACCGAAACATCTCTAAACACCCGGTTGGTCTCTAAACTCCCTCTCATAGAGGAACTAACCACATAGCAAGTAGAAGTACACACAACAGGGAAAGGCAAAGAAGCAACTAGAGCACATGAAATAAATGAGTGTGTGGCCCCCGGATCAAATAATGTATGTATGTTTGTGCCATGAATGCATATAATACCTTCAACAACGGCGGCGGGATCGATCTCTGCATCCTGCTCTTCGCCCTCAAGGGCATATGCGCGGGCTCGAACCAACTGCCTCGACCCTCCAGCCTGTTGTCCTTGTTTCTTCGGACAAGTATCAACCTTGTGGTCTGCCCGACCACAGACCAAGCACAAGCCTAGACGGCGTCTACAGTCATCCCAGATGTGGGTTGGGAGCCCACAGTGACTACATGGTGGTCGTCCTTGCGTTGGCGGCAAAGCTGGTGGAGCATTCCCTGTCATTCGTGACCTTTTCCCTTGACCATTAGGAGGTCGAGCCGGCTGAAATACGGGCCTCTTACCCGTTCCTAAACTTGAACCCGATCCTGGTCTTGACCCGATGTGAAAAGTCCTTATTTTTCCCTTCATTACCCTTGCCTCGGCCATCGAAGCCTTTGTAGTAGCCTTTGCCCAAGTGCTAACATTTGATACTGCCATAATATCTTGGATCTCGTCTCGAAGGCCTGATACAAATTGTAAAACCTTCAACCTATCATCACTGGAAATGTGTGGGGCATACGACGCCAAACGATTGAACTCAACAATATAATCAGACACGGTCCTCCCTCCTTGCTTCAAGTCAAGAAATTCCCGTAGCCTGCGATCACGTGCCACTTGTGGTATATAATTGTTCTTGAACTCTCTGACAAACACATCCTAAGTAAGTTCCTCCCGGGTGGCCTGAAGCCGCACCTTAACACTGTTCCACCAATTCTTAGCTTGGCCCTGTAGGAGGAAAACTGTATATCGGGCCATTTCCTGTAGGGTGCAAGGGCATACCACGAAGATCTCCTCAATCTCGGCAAGCCAATGTTCGGCCTTAACATCATCTCCACCGATGAACTTGGGAGGATTATAGCTACGAAACTCTCGGTGAGCGGGTGTAATGTGTTCACCTTCTTGAACTCCTGGGGGTGGAGCTTGTTGTCGATTGCGATTCTCAAAATATGTAAACATCTCGTTCATGAAATCTTCCCGATTGAATTGAGGTGGTAGCGAACGCTCGCGGCGATGTCGACGTGCGGGAGATCGTTCATGGTGTTGTCTGTGGTGAGGCATCCTGTAGATAAAACACTAAGAGAATGCATGTCGTCATTAGAATATGTAATGAAGTGCAACTACATGCATCAAATATAGATAAAGTACATTCGTTAGGAAATCGAACAATTAATGCAAGACACCAAGTTGATAAAATAATTTCCTAAGCCGTACAACCTAGACGGACATGACACGACACTGGAGCTCCGGTTTTGCAACCCAGAGCTCTGATACCACTTAAGGATGTAGCACCCCTGGAGTGCAAGACGCCAGATCCCCCGCACCATAGCTCGACACATGTAATGAAATGGAACTCCGCACACGTATCAAGCTCCAGCGAACGGGAGACAAGCAAAAGACTATCCTAGCTAGGCGGAACCTAACCCTGTGCCAAGCAATCAAATACCAATAGAGTGCGGAAGCATAGTAAAATCAACCTCTGTCAATCAAAAGCACTATGGATTGGTCAAAATAACAAGTCACATGTCCTGATCGTAATATTAATACATGGTCTCGAGATCAAACGTGCAACATAGTATACAGGAGAATATACAATAGCCCACACTGCCCAAAATAGATATAGGTATGCTACAGTATGCGTATCAGCAACATGAGTGTACCGCTAGACCTAGACAACGACTTTAGACACGACCTAACTTATCCGCCTAGCCGAACCTGCAAAAACTAAAACAAAAGACGGGGAGGGGTCAGTCTCTAAAAGACTGAGTGAGAAAAGGACATATATAATATAGACACAAGTTTCAAGCAAGCCATGATCGCTGAATATAGTTTTATCATACAGTTCCCAAGCGGGTAAGAAAGAGTTAAGCAATATTCGAGATTACGACATTCGGATTAAAGTTAATTGAAATTTCAGGTATGCAGTGGCCCGGCGAGTGAGGACAAGGATCTCCAACCATATCTCCTGACAGTGTACAGTCAATTGATTTGAATTTAATAGTTATCAGGCATCAGTTATTACAGTGCAATCAGGAACAAGCAAGCAATCCTTTTTCCTCCAAAGTGATGTACGGGTTTGCAAGACCCGAACCATCCAGGACAGGATGAGCATCAGGTACATGAATCCTATGCTCGGGACTCCCATCTCCCACCAACCTCCTGGTGGAGTCAGGGTACATCCCACAGGACGAAATCCACATAAGAGCTAGCCGTCGGCCCTTGCCTTCCCGGTTTACTCATTACGCGAACCCCAGGGCCCCAAGAACAGTGCAAGACAGGACTCGCCAAAACAGGACAGATTCATGAAAGCATTTTCAGGAGTTGGAAAAGGGTTTATTTTGTACATGAAAACATTTACTCGTTTTGGAAATCAATACTAGGTATAATATACTTGGCTAAAATTAGCATATAAGGGTGGTAGGGCAATAATAGCTAGAACGAAAACCTCACCTTATAAGTTCCACAAAAGGTGAGAGTGTGTGCACCCTACGCGACCTGATCCTGCTCAATTGGGGAATCACCTGTGCAAACAGGACATGACACGTGAACTTGGACTCGATCATGAACCAGTTACGACGCACGGCGTGAAAATAAAGGTAATGATGTATGTATGTAGGCAATGGTATGATATCATGTTATACTTGTGCTTGAAGTATATGATCATGGGTAAAACGGGTGATTAAACATCGACCGATGCCCTACGGTGGCACATACAACATTTTCCATCATAAAGTATTCAAATATATCATATTTGTAGTGTTAAATGAATGTAAGTTAGTTAGCAACTAGGTGTGAGAAAGGTTATGCAAGTTTCATAATATTACACTTACACCCCCTTAGGTTAAAGGAATTAACAAGACTTATAAATCAGAATAAATCGAAGCGAACAGGACTAATTTCGAACATTTATACATCATACAACATATAAGGAACATGTACTAGGTTAAAAGTTGGAAGATATATTGCTAAGAGCAAGGAAATGGCTACGTAAATCATGACAACAAAGTTCATGGTCTAATTCTCAAATAACCACATTCAGAAATTTTCTGCACGAACACCTTGTTGAAAAATTGTGATATCTCATAGCACAAAAGGTATTTTGATAATCCGTAAAATTCCTAGGAAACTAGACATACATAGCATTCAAATGGAATAAGTCTCAAATTATGGATATTTATGTATGAAGACAGATTTCTGTGTAAAACTGGGACATGACAGCAACTCTTGTGCAGTGACAGGTTAGAAAGAAAAATCCGTTTAAAATATCAAACGAAGTCGAAAAATTCTGAATTTTTGTAGGTATGCTCTAGACTCATATAAAAACTCCCTTGTAAAACAGTTTTGGAAAATTCGAAGGTTTACTTATTCTGCTCAAGCTGCAGTTCCAGATCAGAAAAACAGAGTAAAACAGGGGATTGCGGCATCTTTCGGAATTTTTTTCGGGTATCAAATGGATTCGGATGAGCATGAATTTTTACAGAGAGCAACCTTAATATGTGATGAATACTCAGTTCGAACAGTTTTGAAAAACAAGATCGTATGTGTTCGGAATTTACGTCCGAACACACTGCACAGATTATGACAGCAACCTAATTCTCACGTATATCCTTCCTAAACTTATGTATTATACAAACTCACATGGATTCAGATTGTTTAGCCTTAAAACCATGAGATTACATAGGTTTAACAAGCTATGATTCATCTATCATGATCAAATATTGTGAATTCTAACATATGTTTGCAAGAACTTCATCACCTTCAACAACTCAAATCTATCAGCACTTATGTAACATATATACATACCAAATTAATCACAAAAAAAATGGATTTCTACCTGTTGTTAGCTGCTGATATTCGAAGTGAAGGATTAGCTAACTAAGCCGAAGTGAAGAAGAGCAAGGAGATGATCAAGGAGGCCTTCTTATGATGGTGTTTGTGTGTGTGCCGTGGGAGATGGTAAGAATGAGAAAATGGAGAAATGGAATATTTGCTTCTCTTTGCTGATGAAGAATTGCATGGATTGTTGGAGAAGCTAAGCAAAAAGGCAATGATATACGTGTAATGCAAATGGAAAGAAGTCAGCCCATTTCCTTGTTAAATTGCAATTAAAACCTCCTAATATAAAAGTGAAGTAATTGTTCCCCCAAAAGTAGAGATGAAATCAATTAAGTCCAATTAGTTTTCCTTATTTTTCATAATTATGCAAGAAACTCTCAAAATTTCCACTTTAGCACATAATTCACCAAATTAAGTTTCGTTAAATAATTATGGATACGGAATATAAGTAGTGAAAACACAAAATTAACCCTCACGTAACAATATACCTAATTTATAAAACGCGGGGCGTCACACAAGTGGGGCCAAGAATCATGTGAAAAGGTTAAAAGATGAGGGGCTTATGTGCAAATTAGTGAAAGGTGGTCATAAAGACGCGAATCAGTTTTCCGGGCAAATTTCGGAGTATCAAACGGGCTTAGAAAAATATAAGGATAGGTTTCTTAGCTTGAAAATCTCGTTACGAGTCCGGCTCCACTTTCGAAATTCGAATCCGAATTCCCGAGTTCAAGTTATAAATTCCGGAACATAAGGTGCGCTAAAACTAGTTAGGCCCTCGAGTCCCCAAAACAATTAAAATGGTGCGTTACCATTTCAAACAAGTCCGAAAATGTAAAACGAGCACATAAACAAATTCATAACTCACAAATCTCCAACATCTCAGAAAAAGCACGAAATTTAGATCTCAAATTGAATACAAACGCGACACATTTCAACAAATAAACATATTATTCGAATAATAAAAAAATTAAATTTCAAGAAATAATACATAAAATTAAATTAAATTAAATTAAACGAATTAAAAATAAATAAAACATTTATTAAAAAGGTTATTATTCAATTAGTTCCAAAACTTTCAAAAAGTTGCAATTAAGTCCAAATCCAAGTTTTCAATTAAGTCCACTAATTTTAAAGTCATACAATTACATACTTAAATCACGTATATCACATAAATTCACAAAATTAGCATACTCAGGAATTAAATTCAAAGTAGGAAAATTAAATACAAAAGTTCAGACGTGAAAATTAAACAATTAGAGCATATAAATCACTTAAACAATTAATTCAACGTATAAATTAAATCAAAAGAAGAATTAAAACGTTGGAAAAACCTCTCGTGGCGTCATACCTGACTCGTCGGAGAGGCGGGGTGTCACAATCCTCCCCCCTTAAGAGAACCTGGTCCCCAGGTTCACCTGCTCGAGTTTCAAGCTCAAGCAACTTTCCGTATTCACCCAAGTTCGAGGTTCATGACGTCCCGACAAGGGTTAGGCAGGTAAGGTCTTCATGCATAAGGGGGTTTGATCACTTCTTGATATCTTGATGGAATTCCTCATCGCTCGATCCGGCTAGGAGTAACTAAAATGCTTAGCACGATAGGAGGGTCCAAGTTGATTCATCACCCATCGTTTGATTCATTTCAGCTCCTCAAAAGCTCGGTATTACACAAATGGCGTGGTTACCGAACCTCCACCACTCGCACCTTCTAATTCAAAAAGTCCCTTTGCTGGAGTGCTAGATCACCACTTCTTGCTCGATCTGGAAAACAGTCGTAACCACGACCCTCAACTTACCGAGAAAACCCACACACTCAAGAAAACACAACAAGCACACACGCACACGAGTAAACTCACGACAATGCCATAACCATCAAAGATGCATGATGCACGTGCCATGAATGATGTATGTACCGTTCACCATTTCTCAAAGCCCTTTACATTGATGAGATGGAGTAGAGAATCAAGGTTGACGTCTTAGAAGGTTTGACCCAGATTCCTCGATCTTGGTTTTATTGTATGGATCTTTAGCTCGTTAGTTCCATTCCATTTCCCAAATTTTATCCTTAATTTGACGATACTTATTCCCCAGGTAGTTTCTTTCATCTTCCTCAATTCCCTTAATTGGTATGAGAGATTATTTAAATTCTTCTCCCCTTCGGAATCTTTCATAACCCGATTAATCTTGGTTCACCCTAATTCATTCAACCATTATCATATCATGATCTCCGGTTGTCCTGAAGTTTCTCAACCCACTCTTTCTAGGAGATCCCCATACCTTGTCTAACTAAATCCCGGTTTCTCGACATCTCTCTTTCGTATTATAGGGTCCGGTGAAGAGGTGCTCCGCAGAGTCATCAAATGGCACGCCTTAGCATTCACTTCTTCAGAATCTCCCTCGTTTAAAATCTTTTAGAGCCCGAAATCCCATTTCTTTGATGTTCATGGAGTTAATATATTAGCTTCTTCTTGATGATCAATCTTCAATTGTCGTCCTGATCCTTCACCCTTTATTGACCTACACTTGGTTACATGATCTCCTTCTAGAAATTCTTTGCCTTTCTTTATCATTTCCATTTGTTGCTTCATATCTCCTAATTCAACCTCACAATACGACAATTCAGCTTGGATCGGGAAGATAGAACTTCCTAAAACTTGGATTTTCATAAACTTAGAATTTCTATATTGATCGGTTCTCTTTGACCCCTTCCAATATGACTTCTTCCTTGCTTAATATCCGAGGGATCTCAACTCTCTCTATTTCTTCCTATTGCCCGAGCTTGATTTCCAATAGATTGGTTTAATTGGAATTCTTCCTTGATTACCCATCCTTAGAGAATCCTTCCCATTTCGTAGTGTCCTTAACCTTTTGTTATAATTTCAACCAAAACTTCGGAGTCACTATTACCTTCTTACCCCGATTTTTACCGTCACAAAGGAAGACTTCTCTCAATTGCAAGCTATCATGAAAACATTAAACTCATGCATGTCGAGTTAGGTTTGCTTATGTTATGCGTCACGTTAGTCAACAATTCAAACAAGGAAGCAACAAGTAATGGCGATACGTAATGCACATAACAAATAAGTATAAAGATACACTGGGGAATGGATGCTCGTGCTATGAATGCAATTACCTCCCGATTCCATTCTTCTTACTCAGCTCCTTTCTTTTAATTTCTTACATTCGACTAGAAGAGCTTCCCGAGTACTCTTGATCCAAGCTCTAAACTCGATCCCGGTTTCCATTTCTCGAAGATCTTCTCTAATTCCCTCCAAGATTGAACTAATTTCTTGGACTTCTCTAATGCCTTTCGAGTATTATAAGAACATGAGTCGACCTTTAATTATATAGCCAAATGAAATTAATTGGAGAATTAATTTTAGCCCGTTAGAATTAATTGGTGAATTAATTCTAAAGTTCTTAAAAGAATTAATTGGAGAATTAATTCTAAGTATTTAATTATTTACTTGTTCTAATTTGATTAGAATAAATAAATAAATATCTTCTATTCTGTTATTCTAAAGTATTAATTCTAATATGATTAGAATAAATATTAGGATAAGATATTTAATTATTGCTAGAATAATTAAATATTCCTATTTAGTTAGGAACTCTCTTTCTAGAAGAAAATAAATATCTTATTTTAGGTAAGATATTATTTACTTGGAGAGAAAGAAAGAATAGAAGACAAGTCAAGTAGGAATCCGATTCCTACATGACCTAATAGGGTTCAAATTCTTCCCTATAAAAGGACTAAGGGGTTCGATTTTTTCACTTACACGCGATTTGAGAATCACGTCCAACCTTCTTGGAATTTGGGGATAATTCTCTTGCTCTCTATTTCTCGTTTCTTGTTAATTTAATACACATTTTACAGTACTAGCATACTCATTAACATGATTTGAATCTAGGTTGGTGTGGATTATTACTCTAGAGGATTTCTACTTTGGAATCTCGAAAAAAGAATCAAGAAACGGGGATTTTCATGCCGCATGAAGAACATTTGAGGGCGGCTCAATACATTTTAAGAAAGCTTCAATTCGTGTGAGTTTCTTGAGTCCCAACGTTACGATACGAACATTGCAAGTCTTTTAGATCTACTTTGTGGAAAATTTTTAAACTTCCGTTCCGTTTACTCTGTTGTTTTCCAACATGAACCATTTCAGTACTTTGTCTATGTACATTGATTGTGATAGTCCTATCAATCTCTTAGATCTATCCCTATAGATCTTTATCCCGAGAATGTAGGACGCATCACCAAGATTTTCATCTCGAATTGGTTCGATAACCAGGACTTGGTAACTTGCATGTCATCCTTCGAATTCCCAATTAGGAGGATGTCATCGACATAAAGCACCAAGAATTGCACTGAAGTCTCCAATTCCTTTCTATACACACAGGATTCATTCGAATTCTGAACGAAGCGAAACGTTTTGACTGCCTCATCAAAACGAATGTTCCAATTCCTAGAAACCTGTTTCAATCCGTAGATTGATCTTTGGAGTTTGCAAATCTTTTGCTCACTCCCACTGAATGTAAAACCTATGGGTTGATCCATATAAATGTCTTTATCAATGTCTCCATTGAGAAAGACAGTTTTCACATCCATTTGTCATATCTCATAGTCGTACTAAAAATTTAAGTCCTATTCAGAGTTTAACTCTAAATATCCGAAAAAATAATTCTATGTTTGATTAATTATAAATATTTTTTTATAAAATTATAATAATTTATATTTAAATGCTACTTGTATCATATTATAACACCAAAAAATATTTCAAATTATTTCATGTTAAATTTGATAGGGTCAAAATACGCTCGTCCCACGTTTGGACACGTGGCAGTTCGAGATAGTGACACATGATCTCTTGTGATTAAGGCAGTCATACACGAGCGCCCAAACCCCCCGAGCGTCAAAGTTTCTCATGGACACGTGCCATCTCTGATACATACCTGCGTGATTAACCTTGCCGCTCTCTAACGAGCGCCCTTCGTAACACCAGGCTAAGCTCCAATTTATCAAGAGAGCTCTCTTCGAGCGCTACACGCCCTCAGGGGAGTTCTTCATTCCCCCTCGTTGTTTAAGCCTTGGCCGTCATCCTTTAGCGGATTCTCCGACCTCCAAGGCCCTTGGTTGACACAAGCGTGCTCTTAAGCCCTCGTTACCAACCCCCTAAAACGGCTCTCTGACACCCCGTACATGCCCACACACCTACCACTATTGCCAACACTAACTTTCACCAGCTTTTGCAAAAGATTCCTTCTAGGTTTCTCTCATAGCGCCACGTGTTAGGGCAACACCTGGTCAGGACCACACGGTGCAAATGACCGAAGGGTCCCTGACCCTCAACTATAAATAAGCTAGTTCATCTCCTTCAGGGTAAGCAATCTCCATTACTGTAACTTCACATTTCACATATTCTCTCTTTCAGATCATCATCTGACTTGAGCATCGGAGAGCCAAACTAGGAATCACCCCCTAGTTCCCCCAGCTTGGCCGTCTGACCTCAGTTCCTTTGGTGTTTGTCCTAGCAGGTTGAGCCTACCATCTTTTTCGGTGATCACCATCGGTTTCCCCACCTTTAAATAAATTCTAAAGTGATTGGACTATGTACCCCCTATTCAGACCCATCATTTTTTGCCCCGTCTGTGGGAAAGCCGTTCTCAGCTCATCTTTTTCGTTTTTGCTAGTCGAGAAACAAACGCCCAACACCTTCCTAACCATGGTAGCTACAAGATCTCGAGCTATTGGAGGAGGATCATCTCCTCCCCATGATGCCAATATCTCCACCGTCCCATCTGCAGCTACTGGTGGAGCACCACCACCGGAGGTGTGCTTCCGCTTACAGAATCAATGACTCCGCCACCAGCACCGCCCGCTTCTAGCACCGTTGGAGGTGCTCAACTCCCCTCTCTTCCGCAACCCCCCCAGAATCAGTGGATTCATTCTCATGCGAATCCAGGAGGGCAACACTACATGATGCCGCCTCCAGGATATACGCTCACGCCCTCCGTCATGTTGCCAACAATTCAACCTTACCACACCGGCCAGATCCAACTCCCAGTAGTAGTTCCTAGGGAGATTGAAGGGGTAGAGTTGCCGCCCTTGACTCCTCAGCAACTGCGAGCCTTATACACCCAATGCGAGATTCAAGCAGCCCAGAATGCATGGGAAAAATTCCATTCCCTGTACTTTAATCCTGGGCAAACCGCCCATGTAGCTTCGCCCTTGGGGGGAATACAGGGGCATCCCCTCCTGCAGGCTCAGGCCGTGTTGAGGGCTCAGCCACCGCCTCCACCCGCGAAAGATAAAGAAGTTCCCAACCCAGGGGGAGTCGAGCGTCCCCAAGCAGACAAGGGCAAGGAGCCCATCAAAAGGATTGATGTCGATGAAGAGGTCCACTCTCAGGCATCAAAACAAGGGCCACAAGCCTCCCACCGAGGGAGCCAGGTAAGAAGAGAAGATCCCAACCTCCTCGCGGCTGTGCAAGACCAGCTGTAGGAGTTGCAGGATATGGTGGGACAGTTCTCAAGAGTGCGATCCCAAGTCCCCCTCGCTGGGGACAAGCGTGAAAAAGCCAAAGATGCTAGACGCAACGTCCGCCAACAGCATGTTTCCCGCCATGTGGAGCAGGAAGAAAATTTCGGATGTTACAAGCACCATCCGCTCGCAAAAGGGTCTCCGCTTGTGGAGGAAGTCTTGGTAGCCCAAGCTGGCATGGGCAAGGTCCCGACATCAGTCAACCGCTACGACGGGACCACCGACCCTGCAGAGCATCTGGACCATTTTTTGCATCTGATGTACTTGTACGAGTACTCTAGCCATTACTGGGCAAAAGTATTTGTTACCTCCATCGTTGGAATGGCCCAAGAGTGGTACAAGCGTCTGCCGCCAGGATCAATCCACTCCTACGGTGAGCTCACAGATTCTTTCCTGAACCACTTTAATTCCTTGAAGGCTCCTGTCACCGCACCCACTGCGCTGTATAACCTGATTCAGGGCGAGCATGAATCCCTTTGGTCATTCTTCGCTCGTTTCAACAAAGAGGTGCTGCTTGTGGAAAGACCGTCCATGGATTTCCTGATCCACGTCCTTTTCAAAGCCTGCAATCACAAGCAGTATGTGACTAAGAAGTTTGCCGATTCAATTGTGAAGAAACGCCCCACCTCCCTCATGGCAATGAGGGAGATCGCCGAGCCATACTTCGCGCTCGAAGACATGAACGGGTCCAATGCTCCAAGAAGGTATTTCGGAACCGCCGCAAGTCTCCTCCTCCTCCTCCACGGAGACTAGAACGTGTCCCTCTTAACAGGCCTATCTCGGAAGTTTATGCCTTATCGGATAAGAAACTCTTCAAAAGGCCCACTAAGATGAAGGAGACGAAGGCATTAAGGCGCTCGAACAAGTACTGTGCTTTCCACAAGCAAAGGGGGCATGATGCGGATGAATGCCGCCAACTGGAAGTTGAAATTCAAAGGCTCATCGCTGGGGGCCACTTGAAGGAGTTTGTTAAGATGTTGGAGCGTTATGATGAGCATTGCAACGAGCGTGTGAGGGAAATGAGAAGTAGTCGTTCACGCTCGAGGAGTCCACGAGGGCGCGGCCCCACAGAGAGTAGCCACCGTGGCAAAGGGAAGACTCCAGAGCAAGAAAACACCCCTTTTGCGGTTATCAACATGATAGCAGGGGGATCCTCAGGGGGAGATTCCAACGCTTCCCGACGACGGTTCGTCCGGAGTTATGATCAACGCCCCTCGGAACCCAAATCAATCTATGCCATCCGAGAATCCAAAGATGACCGCTCAAAGGAACATGATGTGATAGGATTTACAGATAAAGACTTAGAGCATATTGTAACACCCCATGGGATCAGTGAAACCTCTGACTGTCCCATGGTGGTTAGCTTAGATGTCGACAATCACATTGTAAAGAGGGTGTTAGTGGATAGTGGAGGCTCTGTTAACGTTTTGCCCTACACCACATTCCAAAAAATGAATGTTACCAACATCCCGCTCGAACCCCTCAAAACATCCCTCATTGGCTTTGGGGGATCTGAGGTTGTCCCACGAGGTCAAATTCGCTTGGCCACTTCATTTGGCCGAGCCCCATAGTGCAAAACACTCATGGTCACCTACGCGGTGGTAGAAATTGACATCCCATACAACATCATAATCGGGCGACCGGCCCTTGTAGATTTCAAAGCGATTATCTCCACTTACCACCAGAAAATCAAGTTCCCCACCCCCGAGGGCGTCGGAGAAGTTTTGTGCAACGTACAAGAAGCCTGGGAATGCTACATGCTATCTCTCAGAAAGCCTAAAACAGAGAAAGCATTTCAAATTGGGTCCACCAAGAAATCCGTTGATTTCCCCAATCTGGACGAGGACGGTCCCGTGCGTAAGAGGGCCAAAATGAACAAGAAGAAGAACAAAAAGAAAGATCCCCACAAAAAAGATACCCACAAAGCTGCCCCGTCAGGGACAGTTGGAGAGTCCTCCTCTGAGGAAAACGAGCGTGGCAAAGGGAGCCTAGGGATGATGGCCATCTGACAGGAAAGAAAAGGGCGCTTGAGCTCCCCCGTCCAGAAATGAGGATCGAACCCTCAGAGAAATTCCTTACTATTGAGCTAGAACCAGGGAACAAGGATAAAACTACCCAGATTGGGTCCAACCTCTCTGGACCCTCGCAGATCATGATGATAGACTTCCTCAGAGAAAATATTGATGTCTTTGCATGGAAAGCCTCGGATCTTACCGGGATTGACCCAAGCGTCATAGTCCACAGGCTCAATGTGGACCCATCGAGATCCATCCTTTAAATCAATTAAACAGAAGAAGCGAGATGTGCACGGCTTTTGGAAGAAAGTTATTGAGGAGAAAGTTAACACGCTTCTTGAAGCTCAGTATATCGAGCCCATACTGTATCCAGAATGGTTATGTAACATGGTACTGGTGCCCAAGAGCGCAAATAAGTGGCGCATGTGCAATGACTTCACGGATCTTAACAAGGCTTGCCCTAAAGATCCTTACCCATTGCCTCGCATAGACCAGCTGGTGGACTCAACTGCGGGCTGCGAACTCATGAGTATGATGGATGCCTTTCAAAGGTACTATCAAATCTTTATGGCCCCGGAAGACCGTCCCAAAACATCATTTGTCGTCCACTTGGGTATATATTACTTCCTGGTCATGCCCTTTGGGCTCAAGAACGTTGGGGCCACTTATCAGCGCCTCGTTAACAAAATGTTTGAGAAAGAGATTGGAGGATCCATGGAAGTGTACGTCGATGATATGATTATTAAGAGCGAGCGTCAAGGCTCGCACCTAGCAGATCTCAAGCGCACTTTTGCCATTTTGCACCAGTATGGGATGAAATTGAATCCTTCAAAATGTACTTTTGGAGTGCGAGGAGGAAAATTCTTAGGCTACATGGTCAGTCAGAGGGGGATTGAAGCCAATCCCAAAAAAATCAAGGCTATCTTGGACATCCCCTCCCCTCGTAATCTCAGGAAAGTACAAGTGCTAGTAGAGAAAATCATTTCTTTGAACAGGTTTATCTCGCGCTCGGCGGACAGAAACCTTCCTTTCTTCAAAATTCTGTGCAATGCTCGAAATTTTGCTTGGACTGAGGAGTGTGAGAAGGTATTGTAGGACATGAAGGCTTACCTTTCGAGCACTCCTCTCCTGACCAAACCAGTTGAGGGTGAGAAGCTATTTATGTACCTCTCCGTTTCAACAGAGGCAACGAGCGCAGTACTGATAGCTGTACGGGAACATAAGCACTTGCCAGTTTATTATTTGAGCAAAACATTACAAAGGGCCAAGAGGAAGTATTTGGAAATTGAGAAATTCGCATTCGCCCTCATTAATGTATCACGACGGTTGAGGCCTTACTTCCAAGCACACTCAATAACTGTCCTCACTGATCAGCCTCTGAAGCAAGTGTTGTCCAAACCAGATGTATCAGGAAGACTGATAAACTGGGCCATTGAGTTGAGCCAGTTTCACTTAAGTTTCGAGCCCAGAACTGTTATGCAAGCGCAGGTTGTAGCTGATTTGCTGGTTGAACACTTTGGTTTAGAACCTGTTGTTCTAAAGAATGATGGTCTATGGGTCCTGCACACGGATGGTTCCTCAACCTCTCAAGGGGGAGGAGCAGGGGTAACCCTTAGAGACCCTAACGGAATTGAGTTAGACTTTGCAATCAGGTTGGATTTCCAGGTCACCAATAACGAGGCAGAGTATGAAGCCCTTGTTCAAGGATTGAAAATTGCTTTTCAAAACGGAGCCTCCAGAATTACCGCCTATGTGGATTCCCAATTAATTACGAGCCAGATTGAAGGGACTTATGAGGCTCGAGAAACCACCATGGCGCAGTATTTGAACAAAGCCAAGGAAATTATTGGGAAGTTCAAGGAATTCCATCTACTCCAGGTCCCACGGGCAGAAAACGAGCGCGCTGACGCTCTGTCAAAATTTGCCTCGGCTTTGGAAGGTATCAATGAGCGCTCCGTTACGTTTCTTAGAACTGAAGAGCCTCTGATAAAAGAGCAGGGCACCAAGAGAGTGGTGGCCATGATTGATCCACACGAGTCATGCTGGCTTGATGATATTATAAGATTTCTTAGGGATGGCGTTTGTCCCACTGATAAGGTGGAGGCCGGGAAAGTCAGAAACAAGGCCCCTCAGTTTTCTTTAGACTCTGAGGGGAGATTATTCAAGAAGTCATTTCAAGGACCCCCGATGAGATGTCTAAGGCCCTCGCAAGCTAAAGAAACGCTCGAGCCTATTCACAATGGAAGCTGTGGAAACCATTCAGGGGGGGTATCCCCGCAAAAAAGGTCCTGAGGAATGCGTTTTATTGGCCCACAGTTCCCCAAGACGCCATAGAGTTCTCCAGGAAATGCCCTAAGTGTCAATTTCACTCTAACCTCCCTCAACTGCCTGCCGCTCAGATGGTCCCTATAGATGTCTCATGGCCCTTTGCCCAATGGGGGATCGACATTGTGGGTCCCTTGCCCATTGCGGTCGGACAGAAGAAGTTTGTCATTTTAGCTGTCGATTATTTTACCAAATGGGCCGAGGCTGAAGCCGTAGCAAAGATTACTTTCAGGGTCGTGAGGGACTTCATTTGGAAAAACATTATCTGTAGATATGGCATACCGAGGGTGCTCATTTCAGACAATGGGTCCCAGTTCATAGCAGCGGACATACGAGAAAGGTGTTCAGAGTTGGGCATTGAGCAACGTTTTACTTCCGTAGGTCACCCCCAAGCCAATGGACAAGCGGAAGTCACCAACAGGGTCATTTTGCAACATCTGAAAACCATGATAGAAAGCAAAAAGAGTGAATGGGCAGAGGAATTGCAAGGGGCACTATGGGTTTATCGCACTACTCCACGAGCGGCTACTGGAGAGACACCTTTCGCGCTCGTATACAGGTCAGAAGCAATGATACCTGCGGAGATTGCACAAGAATCCGCACGGGTAGCATACTTTGAACATAAAGCCAACGAGGAGAGTAGGGCACTAGAATTAGATCTCGTAGATGGAAAGAGGGATAAGGCATGGGCACTCATCCATCAATACAAAGCCTCTGTCGCTCGACAGTATAACAAAAGGGTAAAGAAAAGAACTTTTCAGTTGGGGGACTTGGTCCTCAAGAAAGTGGAAGTCTCAAGGCATGTGGGCAAGCTAGATCCCAACTGGGAAGGTCCGTTCAAAGTTATACAAATACGGGCAAACAACACGTACACGCTCGAATCACTGTAGGGCGAGCGTCTCCCACGTCCTTGGAACGCATGCAACCTCAGGCAGTTCTATGTTTGACTTTATTTTGTAAAGCATGAAGCATATGTTATTTCTCAAGAAATTTATAATGAAATTTGCTCATCTCATTCGTTTCATCTAAGTATGCAGGCTACTGAGAATTCTCTCTTGGGATCTTAAACCCAAGGGGCATGAATTTCCTCGTAATTTAGGAATAGGCATAACTCCACGAGCCTGCTTACCCAACACCTCTAAGGATACGCCCAAAGTCCACCCCGTACGCACGAGCATCCTAGTAGGCCTGGGTAGCCTATACTATGGGCACCTAGCGCTCGAAAACGGGACTCGCTATGCAATTTTATTTTGCAAGAAACAAAGCGAAATTTTCACAAGTCCTGAACGAGGGCAGCCTCCCAGTAAGACCCTCGTGATTATTCAAGACTTAGTAAAATTTTCCAAGTTTTTTTAAAGCAAAAATTTCACAAGTCTTGAACGAGGGTAGGCTCCCAGTAAGACCCTCGTGATTACTCAAGACTTAGTAAAATTTTCCAAGTTTTTAAAGTAAAATTTTCACAAGTCTTGAACGAGGGCAGTCTCCCAGAAAAGACCCTCGTGATTACTCAAGACTTAGTAAAATTTTCTAAGTTTTAAAATAAAATTTCCATAAGTCTTGAACAAGGGCAGCATCCCAGCAAGACCCTCATAGTTACTCAAGACTTAGCTAAAATAGTGCATATTTTACCAAGCATGTTACCTAGAATCTTAGCATCATGAGATTTTGTTACAACAAGCATAGAGTAAAATTTCGTAATCAAATAACACAAGGAATAGGAGACACTATTGTGAAAGGGAAAATCTTCATTCATTGAACTTTCATTAAGTTACAAAATAAGGGCACTTGGGCCCTTAGAATTCCTACAAAATTTAACTATTAAATGGGAAGAAAGAGAAATTTCAGCATGAGCAAAGGAAGGGAATTATCAAGCAGCCGGAGCAACATCTTCATCCAGAACCACTAAGACATTTTGAGCTACGGGACCATGTACTAAGGCCGTTAGCTCTTACGCTTGGGGAGCTTGTTCATCTTGGTTCTGGCCAGCTGGAGGAGGCGCGGGCTCATTATTTCCCGGCGCTTGGGAGGCAATAGGCTCATTAGCTTCATTGGCAGGAATAAGGGCATTTTCAGCGACAGGCTCATTTGCAGGGAGGATCGTGGAGGAGGTAGTGGCAGCATCCACACCCTCATTTTGCTCCGCTTGAGGGGTTTCCGTCGGAGGGTGAGCCGCCATGTATTCATCCTGAACGAGCGTGACCAAAAAATTGTACTCCGGCTCGGAGATGTTTGACTCAGGATCTTCGCGGTCGTCATCCTCCTCAACGCAGCGCTCGTTGAACATGAGCCCCATATCCGGCATCCCGCGAGCGGACGGGTCTGTTAAGCCCTTGAAGATACCCTGCTCAATCACCGAATTGAAGGCCTTTTGAGCCTTGTCAAGACAGTGCAAAGAGGCCGCAAAATTGAACGCCTTTGAATGGCAGAACTTGATGAGCACCTCTTTGACCGATTGCTCAATGCGATGAGGAAGCTGGTTCATGGTATCTGCATATTTCTTCTCTGCCTCAATGGCCCTCGTCTTCCATTCGTTACGATCGGCCGTAAGCTTTTGATGGTTCTCATTGAGGTTGTTGTATTACGTGCGCCAACTCCTCCGAGCGGTCTCAGCGTTCGTGAAGTCCTCCTGTAGCTTCTTCATTTCGGCCTCCATCTTCTTATGCTCCGTGTCAAGAGAAAGGAACTTGGCTTTCTCTGCATCCAATTCTTCTTGGATTTGAGCAGGATCGTTCAAGCGAGCCATCTTCTTGTATTTTGCTTTCCGATCATCATAGACTGTGGCACGCATTTGGATGTTTTTCGCCCTCGGAAGCACTTGCTGCAAGGGCTAGAAAGGGCAGGAGTGTTAATAAAAATCTTGAAGAATAACATCTTCGAAAGATAAAAAAAAAAAATTTACGAGGAAGGAGACTTACAGAAATTAGGGCATGTGATACGAACTCCAAGTACTTGCCCTGAAACCCTATACCAATACTTGGAGTTCTTGATTTTCGATCGTCCACTTCAAGGTTAAAATAGAGGAGTGTGACCCGTTTGCTATAATGAGCAAGGAACCAACACTATCAGATTTGAATTATAGGAGTGTGACCCGTTTGCTATAATGAGCAATGAACCAACACTATCAGATTTGATAAGTAATGCACCCCGTCGACTATAATGAGTCGGGAAATGACATTATCCGGTGGAGGTTTGAAACTCCGGTGTCATTCAACTAAGAACTTGTGAGTATAACTCACTTGAATCACAATTCATTCATTTTTTGACTGAATATTTCGAACTACAAGGCTGGAATATAAAGATGCATCATGGGAATTCTAAGAGACAATTCAGAATTCAAAGAGACAAGCTAATCCCGTCGCTTTTCTTGTAGGCTGAATAAAATGGGCTTAACCTAATCTAAATGCATGCAAAATAAATAAAAAGATGGCCCAAAGTATAATATAATAGTTCAGGGCCAAATTACAATAAACTTAACACAATTTGGGCTTAAAATTCTATCACTAAGACATTGAAACAAGGTGGATTGGGTCCAGCTGAATACTTGTCTTCTTGGAGCTAATCTTGAGTTATTTGGATCAAAAGAGATTGAACTTCTTCTTGCATTCTTTTGGACCGTGACCTTGTGATAGGTCCAACATAACTTGGTTCATCTTGAGTTGTGATCATATCATCATTTGGATCAAAGTGTGGCCTTGTTGGACGAAAGTGTAGCCTTGTCTTATGATTCACATCATCCTGATTCCTATCATTCTCCCCTTCTTGAAATAAGATTCGTCCTCGAATCTGGATCAAGATAGTCATCTCACAAAACAAATAGCCCCTTTTATTTCTCAAAGTAGATCTAAAACCCAAAATGAAATACACCAAAGTTGTCTTCTTTCTCGTTTTTTCTAATTTTTTTTTCCTTCTTTTTTCTTTCTTTTCAACTTCTCTTTTTTTTTCCTCCCTTTTCACATTCTTTACTCTCAATTCTTTGAACAAAGTCACAAGAAGTTTCAAATTCCTCAACTAAATAATCCCTTAAGATGAATCAAAAAGGGTCCGAAAAACTGACACAAATGAAACCGTTTAGATGATGCAAACAAACATATCTATGTGATTTGAATATTACCGAAACAAAGCTGTCCCCCCCCCCCTTTTTTTTAACGCGGCTTTTACTTCTCTTTTTGTGTGCGTTTTAGGCCTTTTTCGTAGTTTCTCTTTTCTTTTTTTTGACGAATTTTTTTTTTTTTTTTTTTTTTGCCTTTTTCGATTTTTTTTTTTGCAGCAATATAACAATAATGAAAAGAAATTATACAAAAGATAAAAGATACGGATACATAACCTTGGATGGAAACCTAAGCTCTAGATACCAAATGATACGAACTCCACGTACTTGCCGTGAAATCCTATACCAATACTTGGAGTTCTTAATTTTCGATCGTCCACTTCAAGGTTAAAATAGAGGAGTGTGACCCGTTTGCTATAATGAGCAAGGAACCAACACTATCAGATTTGAATTATAGGAGTGTGACCCGTTTGCTATAATGAGCAAGGAACCAACACTATCAGATTTGATAAGTAATGCACCCCGTCGACTATAATGAATCGGGAAATGACATTATCCGGTGGAGGTTTGAAACTCCGGTGTCGTTCAACTAAGAACTTGTGAGTATAACTCACTTGAATCACAATTCATTCATTTTTTGACTGAATATTTCGAACTACAAGGCTGGAATATAAAGATGCATCATGGGAATTCTAAGAGACAATTCAGAATTCAAAGAGACAAGCTAATCCCGTCACTTTTCTTGTAGGCTGAATAAAATGGGCTTAACCTAATCTAAATGCATGCAAAATAAATAAAAAGATGGCCCAAAGTATAATATAATAGTTCAGGGCCAAATTACAATAAACTTAACACAATTTAGGCTTAAAATTCTATCACTAAGGCATTGAAACAAGATGGATTGGGTCCAGCTGAATACTTGTCTTCTTGGAGCTAATCTTGAGTTATTTGGATCAAAAGAGATTGAACTTCTTCTTGCATTCTTTTGGACCGTGACCTTGTGATAGGTACAACATAACTTGGTTCACCTTGAGTTGTGATCATATCATCATTTGGATCAAAGTGTGGCCTTGTTGGACCAAAGTGTGGCCTTGTCTTATGATTCACATCATCCTGATTAGCTCCAAGAAGACAAGTATTCAGCTGGACCCAATCCACCTTGTGATAGGTCCAACATAACTTGGTTCATCTTGAGTTGTGATCATATCATCATTTGGATCAAAGTGTGGCCTTGTTGGACCAAAGTGTGGCCTTGTCTTATGATTCACATTATCCTGATTCCTATCAGCATGTACCATGTCACTGGTCACCTTCTCCACGGACTCGGAGTACAAGGCCCTATGGTCCGCTGTGAATTGGACCCTCTCATACAAGCCTTCGCTGATGGTTTGCGCGACCATCCCGTGACTCAATAACACAGCGCCTCCATCCGCCGAACCCTTATAGCTCCTGTCCCCTCGGTGGTTAAAATCCCACAAGTGTTCTTCCTCTGAGGAGGAAGTGTCTCCATCTCCCTTGGGCCCCTCCATAACCTGTTTGCCCTTGTCGGTTATAGAAAAGGAATCCGGCATCCTTTTCCTCTTTCTGGAGGCTGAGGTGCTTTCTCCTTGAGGATCTCTGATAGTAACGCTCGTCAGAGGCCTTGGCGGCGGAATAGGAACGGGAATAATGGCTCCACTCGTTTGAGAAGCGGACGGGGCCCTTGGAATCACCCTTGTATCAGGGTTGGGTGCTTGGTTATTGCCACGACCCTGATTGGCACTCAAGCCTGTAGCTTGTCTACCACCACGATCATTACCGCGGCCTGCGCCTCGGGGTGGTTGGTTCTGTTGATCTCCTTAGTTGGTTTGACGCCTGTTGGCATTGGCAAATCGGGCAGCATGTCGGATTCCTCCAGCCATGATGATGTTTACTCCTGGGGCAAGAAAAAACGACGAGGGTCAGAAACCCTTGAACAAACTTCACAAAATACAAGTTACAAGTACAAGTAAACAGTTAGCATCCCTATCTACAAGTTAGTGCCCTAAAATCTAACCATCTCTCTCCAAATCCCGAGCAGGAGGGTTGCTGAGATATTGAGGATTATTGGAGAGCCCACAAAGGAACATAAGTTCATCGTCATCTATCAACTCTTTGGCCTGAATCAACTGGCCCTCGTCCTTCAACGCTCCGGCCAAATCCTTAACCCAATTATCAAGAAAAGTGGGCCTAAGCGATTCTTCACAAGGGAGCCTTTCCCATGCGAGATCCACTCTCGTGACACCCCGAAATCATCATCCGCTGGGGTTTTGACAAAGATAAACTTCTCCTTCCAATCTGGACCGTAAGTGGAGGAAGGAGAGTTGATCAATTTTAGATGGGCCTTTGCTTGGACGTAGTAGAAGAAACCCGCCTCGGGGGACGAGCGCGGGGAGCTAACGACTTGAAGTAGGGCTTTGAAATTTTCCATTGAGGGCTAGTATCCGGTACACTTCATGAGGATCACGAAGCATGTTATCAAAGCGACGCCATTGGGCATGATTTGTGAGGGGCAAAGGTTCAAATTATTTAAGATATTAGCCACCGGAACTGGGATCGGAAACCTCAAGCCCCCAGAACTGACTGCATCCTTATAGACCGCCATCTCTCCGGGGGGGTGGGTGGTTGGCACGCTCATGACCAGCAGGGATCCGCCAGGTGAAGCGCTCGTCCCAATATATTGGTGGCAGCATAGTCTTGATCTCCACTAAGGTAATTGTGTTGGGAGTCTCATCAGGGGTACGCTCGGTCGCTTGCATGTAACACCCCAAACGGAGGATGCCACATCCCCCGCACTAAGACCCAGACCCGGTCACGAAATGGAAAGTCCATGCCCGAATCTGAATCAAAGCGAACGGGAGACCAACTCACACACTAGGCTAGGTGGATCTAACTCGACAGACTCAGAGCGCGGAAGCAATTTAAACAATTATCATCAGATAGCAGAAGCAATTAAATCAACGTACAAAATAAGTGACGGGTTCAACTAGCATAGATACCTAGTCCCGAATATCAACGTACATAACAGGTGACGGGTTCAACTAGCATAGGTACCTAGTCCCGAATCTCAAATCATTGCAACATAATAAACCAACATAAGTATCAGCAGAATAGCTAATTACATCCAAATGCTAGCATACTAACCCCACACGGGTTTAAGTCTAAGTAGAGCATAAAACATAATCTGCAAAAGTGAAATAAGAATATATAACATAAATAGAGTATGTGACAAATGCATCTTAACACCAACTAAACCGACAAGTGTGACCCAGAAGACTCACATCCGCCTAGCTCAAACCAAAAGGAAACCTGCAACTAAAAGATAAAATGAGGTGTCAGTCAACTGACTGAGTGAGGGGCCTAACGCACACCCACTGTATATATATAGACCATAACACATATCAGAAGGGTGGACTCATGAACCGGAGATAGGTGTTGCATACCAAAACATTTCCAAAAGTACCCAAAAGATAGTTATAAGTATAAGTTTTAGAAAACATTTCAGAAACTCTATCTCGATTCATGATTCCCAGACAGAACAGATCACATGCTCGGCGAGTACGAGCTTCCAACCGTTACTCCTCAGAACATATCAAATCATAGAATACAAAAATCAATCCAACTGTCACACCAATGATGGAGGAGATGTACCGTCCCCAAACCATCCATAACAGACAAACCCTCAAGGGGTAGCGAACCCACAAGAGTCCTCCCCGGCTATACACCGAAGGCTCAAGATATCACGCCTCCCCTATATCCCTGAGTCGCGCGATGATATCTCAAATGGAGACTATGCACAGGCCGAGCCCTGACGGCCCTATACCGTCCCAGGGATTCCTTACCCATAGCTTCTCGGATCCATAACAGAACAGATACCATATATCATGGCTAACTCGCTACAGAACAAATCATAACATAACATAACTTTTCAAAACAGCTTACATATGCTTTCATATCTAATTTTCCAAAACAGAGCTGATTCACAAGGTCATAAGCATATCCTATCCAACACATACGTATTTTTAATAGATATACTCGCATGCAAGGGTTGAAATCAACATATTAAGGCCATAGGTCGCATAACTATACAAAATCCTAAACCTCACCTCGTGAAAGTAGAGTCTGAGAGTGTGAAGGGCCAAACACTATAAACCTCTGGCCCACCGGCACCACCAAACTCTGTGACAAGACATACAGAAGCCCAGACTTAGACTCTATATGAACCAAACAAGACGCACGGCGTTGCTCAACATGATCGTGGTTATGCATAAGTGTTCATGTTGTGCTTGGATAAGGTGTCGTGGTCATTCAAGGCATATCAATGCTCAACAAGGTCATATTTACAAGAAACCAACATGCAATTCCATATCCAAAGATGCAAGATCAATTTAGGAAGCCAATGTATTCACAAAATGCATATTAAATCATCCAATGTCACAGGGTTCAATTATAGTATTAGAATTAAGCATCAAGTTCATGTCGAGTTATAAAGTGCATAAGTAAGAGCAACTTGATCATATAAACATACAAAGTTATTGTACGTAGATGGCATGCTTGATACAAATAAAGAGTACATTTAATTCACTTAAGATCATACTTTACAACTTCACAACATGTTTGGTATACAAGCTCAAGTCACATTCATAGTTTCATAAATATTACACTTACATCCCCTAAGTTATTTGTAAAAGTTTAGAATTATTACACATACATCCCCTTAGTTGATTACTAAGCATAATTGTTCGTTTAAAGTGTTTATACAATTATTCAACTAGGAATTAATTACTTACAAACATGACAATTATCAATTTATAGTAATTCATAATATACCATTTTCAAGTAGTAAGAGTAAATCAAGATATTACAATTCTAACTCCTATCATGCATCAAGTCTCAAGTTGTTCAAGCATCCTTCATGTATCTCAATTTTATATTTGAAACACAATTTAAAACAAACATAACATGGAGAACGTCTCAAATTCATATAGAGAAATCACAATATGTTCGTTCTTCTAAAATATCATTCAAGTTCATTTAGTCACATAAGAGATTAGTTTCTAGATATTACACTAACACCCATTCGTACTTAACAAATAGCGTAAATTCATCACATCGGAATTCGAATTGTAAATCGAAACATTCATGCGTATCACAATCCATTCAATACCTGTTTTCGTATATGATTGGAATACATCTCGATCAACAAACCAACAATAACCAATTTATTTGCACTTAAAACAATTAATTCAAATAATCATAACTACGCAAAATAATTCGTAATAAATAGATCGAGTGTCCGATTAACGAACGGAAAGTGGCGTTGAACTCACCACAACGAGACGAACATTCTGACCAGACGCCGCCGGAACGCCACCACTGTAGCTGCCAGAATTTGGCCGGGCCGCCGCCGAAGGTCGCCAAAAAAATCCCGAAAAATAAGTCCTGAATGAAGTCTTCGTGCCCGTTCCGAATCCTCGATCGATTTCTGAAAATTCCAAGTCAATCTCCTCATATTTCAGATCTAAGAACACGAAAACCCTAAAATCTTCAAACTCAAATTACTTCCAAACCGGTGAACCAAAATGCGATCCGAAAGAGGCGTTGTCTTACCCATGACGAGCTCTTCGAAAGCCCTAAGGTAGCTCACCGGAAAAATCCTCGGAGCTAGCGCCGCCGTTGCACCACCACTATGCCGCCGTGATCCGCCGCCAATTGGCCAAATCTGGAGTCGCGTGATCACAGACTACTAGTTCTCGTCGTTCCGAACAACTTTCGTGAAAGAGCCCGAGGCCAAAAGATGGCCGGAAAAGGCCCCCGTTGGCCGCCGAATAATCTGCCGCCGCACATCGCCGGAACCACCACCTACGGCCAAGATCTGGTGAAATTGATGCCGGAAATGAACTCAGGAGGTCGAACAACCTTGGAAACCATGAAGCCCCGTCGAAAACCACCGCCGGAAGCGGCGAAATCACGCCGCTACAAGAACGGGCGCCGCCGCCGCGAGCTTCAGGCGGCGCGTGTGGCGCCGTCGCAGCTCCGATGGCCGTGCCGCCGACGTCAAACGGTGCGCCGGGAAGTGTAGTTTCTGGGCATGGGGCACGTGCATCGAGGGGATGGCCGAAAACCGTCACGAAGGCCGGCGAAGTGGCGGCGGTCTGACACCTCCGCCGCAGCTACTGAAATCCGACCATAACTCCACCACCATTCGTCGTTAGACCGTGAAATTGGTGCTCTTGCGTACGTCTCGCCGAGATGATCGAAATGGACTATTCGTTTGTTGAATTCCATCGAGAAACGATCGAGTTAAGGGCTCGTAACCGAAGCCGCGCATAGTGACCTTGGGAGAGAGAGTGGGAGAGGAGAGAGAGAGAAAGGAGATTGGGAGAAATGTGTCTTGTACACTAGCTATATACAATCGGGTATCCTTATCGCGTACAAATAATCGTAAATAAAATTGGTAAAGTTACGAATAAACATTCAAGCTACGAATAAATTTTATAAATTAAAATGAAAGAGAGAGATTTACCAATTAGAGTTTAATTCAATTTAATTTTAGAAACCTTTCGTACAATTTAACGACACTTCGTAAACACATGATTGACAATTAATCTCAAGGAATTCAAGTAAACCGAAATTAAACAAGTTAAGCAACATGATGGATTTAAAAGCAACTTGACAATTATTTCATGGAATAAATTTGAATTAAATCAAATTAGATAGTTAGGGTTAAATATGCGCGTAATTAATCAAGTTGACAATTAATCTTAGAATAATTCGAATGAACACATATTGAATTGAATTTACATTAAATCACATAATTCAAGAACTCTTAAATTAAACACACACAAGTGTAGAGACTTACTTGTTAATATCGTCAGGACGCCCTTCGAGAATACGGGGCGTCACATTGCATGCCTGAGCCCTCACCCTCGTTTGACCCTGTGGCACCCGGAGCGCGGGCCACCACATCCCCCGCACCTAGACCCGAACCCGCATATGAAATGGGAAGTCCATACACGAGCCCAAGTCTAAGCGAACGGGAGACCACACACTCTCTAGGCTAGGCGGAGCTAAAAACAAACTCAGAGCGCGCAATAAATAAAACAAATAGCGGAAACAAGGAGTTCTAGGAATATTAAAAATCCCAAAATTAACATATACATCAAAAGATCGAATGTACGTAACCCTAACAATTCATAACTCAAAAGCCAAAATTCATAACATGATTAATTCATTAAATACAAGACAAAATGAGTGTAATGCACCTAGCACGACCTAAACCCAAAAGTGAGACTCGAACGACCCACTTCTCCACCTAGCTCGTGCTCAAAAGACCTACAACTAAAAGTGGGAAAAGGAGAGGAGTCAGTCATATCTCGACTGAGTGAGGGGGCTAACGCACACCCACACACTATACATATAGATAGCAAAGCATATAAAAGATAAAGGTTATGAACCGGGAATAGGTTTTGCACACCAAATCATTAGCAAAGGACATTACATAACATATACGTATACATTACATATTCCTTAACAAATACATTAACATAAAGTCTCTATTCCCGTTTCATAATCCAACCATTTCAATAAGCTTGGCGAGTACGAGCAGAAATCCCATCCTGGGCTCCTCATTACATTACATTACATAAAACAGAAATCACATTCAATCCCCTTCTCCGGTGATGGAAGAGTCCGTCGACCCTAGCCATCCATTACATTATACATTCCTCGAGGGCGATTAACCCACACGAGTGCCATTACATTATACATTCCTCGAGGGGTAGCTAGCCCACACGAGTCCTCCCCGGTTCATTCCGAAGGCATCAAGAGCACCGCGACTTCCCCAACCTCCCTAGGGTCGTACGTAGTACCTTGGATGGCGAACGTGCACAGAGGTCATAACCGGCGACCCCATGGTCGCTCAATACAAATCATTAACATTACGAACATTAGCATTACACTTCCATAAACATTAAACATTCATTAAAACATAAGCTTATATATGCTCATAGATGTAGCCCTTTCAAAAGTCAAAACTTGATAACAAGATCATAAACATATCGTACATTACACATATTTAACTATATATATAATATATAGTCGCATGCGGGTTAGAAAACAAACATTTAAGGGTCTTAGGTCGCTTAACTAAAAAGAAAAGAACCTAAACCTCACCTTTGAACAAAAGTGTAGTGTAGTGCGAGAAAACGATCCCAAACAACTTAAACTCCGGGCACGACTCCTCCTGGAAGCACCCCTGAGACAAACAAACGCAATACTAAAGACTTAGACTCAAACATGTACCACTTAGACGCACGGCGATGCAAATGGATGCTATGAATGCAAGAAAATATCAAATGAACACTTAAACTTTAACAAATTTCATTTCACGTTTTTTCCCTTCAATATCATAGCATAATTTCATATCGATATCATAACACATCACTTAATCATTAATCAATATCATAGGATAAGCTTAGAAGCAAAAGAAACCACTTAGTGTCAAAGGAATAAAAGAAAGGTACCATTTAAACGTTCAAATTCAAATCACGTAAAATTCATATAAAATGAATCCATAAAATTAATTTAAGACATTTAACATATAATATGACATATTCACATAGCATATAAGTCATAAGCAATTAAAAGAAGGCATTTAAAGAGCATGAAATTAAATACGAAAATCATGCACGTGAGATCCAATTATTCAAGGTCATAACATATAAATTTAATATAACCATTTCTATAATTAAAATCAAAATAATAATATACATTACATTATAAATTTATATTCATTCACGTATACACACATTCACAAAATGTAATCATATATATATAAATGTAATCATATATACGTATATATATATATATATATATATATATATATATATATATACATATAGCATACAACTATATACATATATATATCATATATAACACACATTATATTACATTTAATATATAATATAACATATATATATATATATACACTCACGTACACATGCAACCACATGCACAAATTCATGCATTATAATTATATATATATATATATTGACAAACACACACGTACACACCAACACCCATGCATGCACACCTCCTAGCCATATATATATACATATCATACAAAACACACACACAACCCATGCATCAAATATTTATATGCAGTCATACCCACACGTAACATGCACATTTGCTTGAAATAAGGAAATGAAACGAAAACAAATAAATTGGCAAAGGAATTAAAGCATTCACGTACACTCACACACATGCACATGCAATCTAACATTAAAGAACAAGCAGCAGCTACCAATTAAATCAAGGAAAAGCAGCAGCCATGGATCCCTTTTTTTAAAACCATTTCATGGACAAAACATACAAGCACGCAGCAGCACCAGTTCGGCAACAAAAGCAGCAGCAGTTTAGGCATGAAGCAGGGTACGATGCAGCAGTAACAGAGCAGCAAAACTGAAGAGATTTCAGTCCATAATTCAAACACAGCAGTAGCGGCAAAACTGACAGCAACAAAGAGCCATGACAGCAGTTTATTTTATGTACAAATTCGGCCAAATGCAACTGAAACAAAGGGATAAAACAGGGCAACAACGTAGCACAGCAGGGGCAGTAGATAGTACAACATATCAGGTCCAAAACTCATGCATTTCCTATGCTAAAACATCAAAATTCAGTCACCAAATGAGCAACAACAAGAAGAAGCAGCGTGTAGCAGTCCATTTCAGCCCCAAAACCACTCATTTTCATCATGAAATTCAAAAGCATTAATGGCATAATTTAATACACTCAACTACCATGAATTTCATGTAAAGAAACAAGATATAAAAGCATAAATGAACTCACTCTCTAGCTTAGAAGTCAAGATAAACACATAGGAGCATGTATTCAAAATTTGAATAAAAACCTAACTATTCAACATCTATGGCATAATCATGGATTCTCTAACGTAAAATATGATTCATGTAAGGCAAAATAATCACAAGAACATGAAGATTAGGAATCATACCTTGATCTTGAAGAAGGAGCAAAGAATCGGAAGCTTTTGAGCTTAAAAGGTATAAAAATGGAGGTTCTCTTCTTTTTCCCTTTTTGGAGCTTCTTTCCTTACCTCTTTCTTGGGGAAATTCGTGCAGCAGCAGTATGGGAGGAAGAGAGAGAGATTAGGTTGTAAAAAGTCAAGAAAATGATGGGGATTAGGTCTCCTAGCTCAAACGTAGGCCATAGGTGTGTTTCAAGGTACGAGTGGCTGAAATCTGCTCCGTCGGGGGTCGAAACGACATCGAAAAATTACGAAACTTGTTCCATTGCGTCCGGGTCGTCGAAAGGAGTTGAACGTCGAAGACGGGGCTCGAATCCGAGTGCCGTAGCTCACGATATAAATTAAAACGTGCACACATGTACTAAAATGACTTAATTTTCAAATGAGTCCAAAACTTTCAAAAAGTTGCAAATAGGTCCAAATTCGAATTTCCAATTAAGTCCACATATTTTAAAAGCATGCAATTACATCCTTAAATCACGTATTTCACATAATTCACGAAATTAGTATGCTCGGGAATAAAATTCACGTATCATAAATTCATAATTTACAAGAATTCACATCATAATCTAAATTCGGGCATATTCTTGACATTTAAATCACATATTTCATATTATTTCAAATAATTCATATAAGAGAACAATTAGAAATAAATAAGAATGCATCAAATATAAATGAAAATAAATACAATTACGGAAAATAAACTCACACGTGGTACAAACTTGTACGTGCGAACGAGCGGGGTGTCACAGACCCTTTGGTCTTCTTAGCCTTTTTGGGCCTCTGGGACTTCTTTCTTTTGCCCCTGGCATGGGCTCTTTCGGAGGGCCCCGCTTCTCCCTCAAATTCGGGGGTCGGGGCCGCAACGGCCACGGTCACGGCATGGCGGTGAGGATGGGTCACACTTTCTGTCAGCGGTAATACCTCTCCTTGCCTCTCCGCTTCCATCACCATGTCCATCTCTTCAAATATATGTTCAACCGCATCTGGGTTTCTTTCATCCATGGCCATAACGGCCGCGTCCAACTCCTCGTCCCTAGGGGAACTTGGAGGAGATGAACTCTGGGTAGCCATCTCCTCAACCTCGCGGGTAAATTCTTCTACATGATCTTCGGCCATGGCTATTGTGGAATCTGGAAGGGATACGAGGATTTTGGAAGTGAGGGATGTTCAGAAGAATTTGGGATTTCTAGAGGAGGTGGAGCTTGAGGAATTACTAAATCCTAATCTGATTCTAAGGTTAGCAAAGTTAGAAGATTTCACCGGAGGTTACCTTGAGTTTTCTAGAAAAACTTGGAAGAGAATTGCGAATGCTTAGAATTTGCTTTGCAAAGTGTTTTTCTGCAAAATGTGCTCTGAAGATATGTTTACGTAAAGGATGAAATGGATACAGAATCCCCTATTTATAGGAGAAGAAGTTGGTACGTTTCTAGCATTCAATTTCAAAAAGGCAATCATTTCCCGCCTTGGAAACCACCCACTTTGGGGAAACGTCGCCCACTCCCCGAGATTCACGCGTCGTTTCCTGAAAAATCTCGCCCACTCTCCTATCAGCATTAAATGCGGGGTGACGTGGGCAGTCAGTTGAAGAGATAGCAATTAATGCATGCTCAAAAGAAGATTTCGCCGCACGCCATCTTCTCCCACTAGCGTTGCCCTCGGAAATTGAGAAGGTTCAGAATTCTACAACCCTTATCATCAAGGGCTACAGAATTGGGGGGTAAAATGATAGGGTCAAAATACACTCGTCCCACGTTTGGACACGTGCCAGTTCGAGATAGTGACACATGATCTCTTGTGATTAAGGCAGTCATACACGAGCTCCCAAATCCCCCGAGCGTCAAAGTTTCTCTTAGACAGGTGCCATCTCTGATACGTACCTGCGTGATTAACCTTACCGCTCTCTAACGAGCGCCCTTCGCAACACCAGGCTAAGCTCCAATTTATTAAGAGAGCTCTCTTCGAGCGCTACACGCCCTCAGGGGAGTTCTTCATTCGCCCTCGTTGTTTAAGCCTTGGCCGTCATCCTTTAGCGGATTCTCTGATCTCCAAGGCCCTTGGTTGACACGAGCGTGCTCGTAAGCCCTCATTACCACCCCCCCTAAAACGGTTCTCTGACACCCCGTGCATGCCCGCACACCTACCACTGTTGCCAACCCTAACTTTCACCAGCTTTTGCAGAAGATTCCTCCTACGTTTCTCTCATAGCGCCACATGTTAGGGCAACACCTGGTCAGGACCACACGGTTCAAATGACCGAAGGGTCCCTGACCCTCGACTATAAATAAGCTAGTTCATCTCCTTCAGGGTAAGCAATCTCCATTACTGCAACTTCACATTTCACATATTCTCTCTTTCAGATCATCATCTGACTTGAGTGTCGGAGAGCCAAACTGGGAATCACCCCCAGTTCCCCCAGCTTGGCCGTCTGACCTCAATTTCTTTGGTGTTTGTCCTAGCAGGTTGAACCTACCGTCTTTTCCGGCGATCACCATCGGTTTCCCCACCTTTAAATAAATTCTAAAGTGATTGGACTCTGTACCCCCTATTCAGACCCATCAAAATTAATAACTTTATGAAAATTAAAAAGTGATTATCAACTTTTTTTCTAAAAACACTAATTGTTTTTCTACTTAGTACTTTTTTTTTTCAAATCTTTTACTAACATAATTTTTTACGATTTTGAATTTTACTTTAATTTCTAGGGTAGAGTTGGCAAACAACTTTGGATGTCCCAACCTTATGAGACGGTCCAAGCGTCACATGTGTACAACTACACCCGATCGACCGACTTTACTCTTATCTCTATTCTCTTGGGGCGTCGTTATCCCTTTTCTTCTTTCGTTGATATATACCGCTATTACAAATATAATTATGACAATGCGAAATTTGGAATGGACGTGTACAAATGCTTTCAACAACTTTAATTCAATCTGAAAATTCTGCGGATTGTGGGTGCCTATTTTCTTCATATTTTTTATCTACTTGTTAATGGTAAAATCTCTTATTTCCTTTACTTTTTCCGTTACATCTGATGAGTATTTCAATTCAAGGATGTCGAAGTCTGGATATTTTAGTGTTGGATTCCGATTTCGCGTGATTTTATTTAATTTCAAATAGTTTTGGCAATATTATTTCATGTTCTGGTTAATTAATTGGTTTGCTGTTTGGTCTCTCTATTGTGTTTTTTTTTTTTTTTGTTTTAATTGGAAGGATATTGCCTTTTTGATTCTTTTCTACTAGTTCCGAGGGTTGCAGTAAATGATTCTTGGCTTGGTTTTGGATATTTAGAACATTAGAGGGAAAAATGGATGCGAGCATGGATTTTATACAATGGCTTGGAGGGGACATGTCACTCAAAATCCTCATGTATTTGGAGGACCCTTCTGATCTCGTACGCACAAGTGCCGTCTCGAGTTCGTGGCGTAATTTTGGTAAGTTCACTCGTTGGATCAGTCACTGCGTTCTTGCTCCATGTTCATTTGTTTATCTGTAACTGAGTTTATAGGAAAGCATAAGAAATATAGAATATTGGTTTTGGTATTGGTTTTCCAGTCGTTTTAGAGGTCATGAAAGTTAAGTTTTGATTCATGTCGCTTGTTCTAGGTGAGAAACAATGACATTTTGGTTTTGGCTTAAATGAGCAGAACATTCTATTTTTGTCTTATAAGATCATCTACAATCACAGATAAATGAAGTGTTCTGAGAAGTGCTGTATCGTAATCCATGAGAGGAGATACTTATTTATGTTTTCAGAACACAATATGGGTTACCAAATGGTAATCTTGGTTTGAATGAATGACTCATCATTCTAGTATCTTGTATATGTTTCCCATACAATGCAATAATTGAGCAGTAATGAGGTGAATTATGTACTTTTTCGCATACATCAAAATTCATTTCCTCCCACTGGATGTTGAGGAATTTGATAATGATCAGTAATGCTATGTTCTTGACACTAAATTTGGGTCTTGTGCAGTAGTTGCTAACGGTCTGTGCAAGAAACTTTGTCTGAAAATGTTTCCAGAAGCATCAAGTTTTGCTCGTGTTATTGAAATTAGAAACACGTTTGACCCTGTTGGGAGTGGGGCAGATGATTCAGCAGCAGAATGGGCTTGTTTGGAGAGAGAACACAGGGCATATGCATCATTAAGTAAGGGTCTTACTCCTTACACAAGAGAAAATTGCATATCAGATGCTATCTGTGCGTCAAGTACAGATAATTATCCTGAGGAAAGCATCAAGAATACTCTGGAACCAACTGACCGGGTTGATCACAGGGCATCATATTGGTCAAGCAAGGGGGCTAGTAATCCTGCTGCTCCAGAGGCATTACTTTATAAATTGGCTTCAAAGCTATGTCTCATCACTGAAGTTCATGTACATCCGTTTCAAGGTTATTCTTAACCATCAGTAGGAGTTAAATTTTTTTTCCTTTTCTCGTTCCTTTTTTAGTTATTGGGTATGCATCCTGGTTCCCAACTACCCCCTTTGGAATTCATACCCAGGTTGTAGTATCTTTATCCTAGGTATGGTTCTCTACTGACGCCAATAATTATTTTTGGACCAGCATATTTTCAGTTTGGCTTCCCCATCTATTCAGCCAAGGCTGTGAGATTTCAAATGGGCTATCCCAAAGTTCCTTTGGAGGAAAAAAAGGACGAGAGAGACGAATTTCTGGATGCTCAAGATTTTTTTGATGATCAGTTTGTATGGACATATAGTTCCCCGGAATTTCCAATGGCTCAGGTGAGTTTTCTTGAGAGAAATCAGGTTGTATTCTTTTGTTTCTGCTGTACTTTCAAGAAAGTTTCATATGGGCCAGTTTTTCCAACGTTACTGGACATCTGGCCACTTTAATGTACTTGAGAGCAGTTGTGTTTTAAATGAAAGAAAACTTTGCCTTCAACACGTTTGATGAATTTTGATTTTACCACATGGTAGTGTGAGAATGATCGTTATAAATTTATAATGTATAGTCAAACCTTAGCTTCGGGGCTTTTCTTCTCTCCATTACTGTTTTTTGGATAAGATATGTATGCCACGTGTAATTTTGTAGGAAGCACTCACCTTATCCATTGATGTGTAGGAGAACTGCGTACAAAAATTTAAGCTGCCAGAACCTATTCTTGCAGTGGGAGGAATTCTGAAATTGGAGCTGTTGGGCAGAGTGCAGACTCAGGAAATGGACGGGCTATACTATATATGGTGAGCTTCTCGTCACCCTTCTTCTTTTAATTTTCTATGAAATAAGAAGCTTCCTGCACTATGTGGGTGGGTGTTGCAAAAACTTCTGGTTTTGGAGAAGTTAAAGCTACAGTGTTAAAGAGTAGTAAACATGGTTCGTGTTCGGAAAGCAAAGATTGGAATAAACAAGCTGTTAATTGTTTGGGGAGAAACAAGTTTGAGAAGCACTTTTATTAGGCTAACAAACTTCCCTTTACTTACGAAATTAACATAGAAGCTGAAACTAGAAGTTGATCCCTAGATGCTTCTGCTTCTAGCTTCTAGTTCCTCGCTTGTTTTTGTTTAAATTGGTTTCCTGAACACTTCCAAAGTGCTTACAGAATGTAATAAAGGCAGAGGTGCCTTTTTCAGTCGGCTAACACTACCTAAATTCAGAAAATGTAACGGGTGAAGGAATTTGTAATAGTGTGATTAATTAAAAGTGCTATAAAAGTTGAATAGGATAAAGTAATCGGACAGGATTCTTCAGCGTGAAGATAATCAGAATTTCGTAATCAATCACCCGGGATCATTCTGCCCTAGATGCCATGTTGGGATGTGTGTGTGAGAACTCTGTGAAGAGTGTGTGAGGGATAGGAGAGCGTATGCAAGAGAAAATCTTATTGAAATGAGAAAAATTAAGTACAAAATATCGGTTGGGAGCATGGAGTATATATAAAGTGCTCAACCCAACCCAATCTACATAAGGAAACGTAATAAATCCCAACTCTTATAGCACTTTTAATTAATCACACTATTCCTTCAACGGGTTTGAAATCTTGAAACATTTTACAGCATCACGCACGTTCAAGTTGTCGGTAGGCCACTCTCTCCAGGTTTTGATGTAGAAATCATTGACGAGCAAGGAAAATGCACATTAAAATATGACCCTGAAAATCTCCAGAATTCATCTTCTGTGGAACTATTGGAGGCTGAGTCGAGTAGTCGGTCGCATTTTCACAGGTTCAGCGAAAGCATAAGGACGTGGGAGCAAATGATCCTCGACACTTTCAGGGGGGCTGGACCTTTGGTGATAGACGACTATGATTCTGATTATGAGTACCATAAGTAGTTTCAGTGTATAAGCAAAAGAAGGATTTTCTTTTTGCATTGTATAGAGGACAATAGACATTTTTCATGAGTCTATGTTTGGACATAAATATAATTGTTTAGAAAATTATATTGTCCACATACTGTCGGTAGGCAAATAATTTAATTCATTTGAGGAAATTAACTAAAGAATGATAATCCTTAATTATTTGGATAAGTTTAACTGGTTAACTCGTCTAAGATACTGTTAAAACAAGAGTTCGAGTATGAGAGGATAAATCAAGGATGAAACACTATATTAATTAAGAAAATAATTCTTAATTCAGATAAAGTCTAATAATTGATTCGGCTAAGATATGGTTAAATCCTACTAGAGTTCAAATACGAGAGGATACGTCAAGGACTCAAGGTTGTTGACAAATCGATTGGATTAAAAATATTTGGAGACGTGGTGCTATCAAAAATAGAAGAGGATAGGTCAATGTGTTGTTGACAAATCAATTGGTTTAAAGGTTGTTGACAAATTGGTTGGTTCAAAAATTTTTGGAGACGTGGCGCAATCAAAAACAGATTATTAACGTCATTTCACCATGATTCACACCATGCCACACTTTGTTTTTAATCATATTTCTCGTTCATAGTTAATAGTTTTAGCCAGTTTTCTTAATCGGCAGATTGAATTTTGACTGAGCACTTCCTAACTAGTTCACGTAATACGGATGTACGAGCGGGTGTAAATGTGAGTACGAATGCGTTAATTCATAAAATTTTAATAAAATGAAAGGGCAAGAGCGTTTTAAAGCGTTCAATAAAAAATATTTTAAATAATTTTATTTATAATATTATTTTATTTTATTTACCTTCATATATAAAAACTTGATTTTATTTGACTATTAATAATAATAACTTAATTTCATTATTTTATAATAATCATATACTAAATAAAAAAATTAAAATTCATCTTTTTCATATTATTATATGTGTTTATTAAATAAATTTTAAGTTTTTTTAAATCAAGAAATATGAATAAATTCGTCACTACGAAGACCTAACATTGTAAGTTAGTCTTAAATCAAACAATGCGCACAAGTTCGCTAGTGCAGAGAAGTGAATGCGAGTGCGTTGAGTGTAATGGAAGGATTATGTGATCTAGTATCGTAAATATTATTTCTCAAAGTTCTAATATTAGACTAGTTTTAGGCAGGTTGTGAATACTCAACATTTCTTTGCGATTGCTCCATAGAAAGTTGTTTTTATTTTGGGGAAAATGTCGTCCAGTTCCCCTGTGTAACGCCCCGATTTTCCATTTATGCATTATGTGTTATTATTATAATTTTCATATCATTATATTCATTTTATTTTCATAAACTTATGTGAAATTTCTTTTAACGTGAAAATTTACATGAATTAATTGCCAATGTGACTAAATATAAATGTGTGTCCTTGCTTGATCATTCCTTAAATGTATGGACTTAATTACATTAATATGAATGGAGTTAAATGATCAATTGCCATGAGATGAAACTTGATTACATGACTTCCGATAATTGAGGGACTTAAGTGTAAAAATTGATGAGTCATGCACATTCTTGGAAGACTTTTGTAAATATCATCCCATCTCTTCCATTTCATTCTATTTTCATCCAAAGAATTTCACACACTCACACACTCAATCACGATCAAAATACCATGAAGGAAGGAAGAGATTTCATCATTTTTCAAGATTGATTTCAAGGGGAACTTGCATATTTGGGAGCATCTTCATAATCATCATCACATCTTCATTCTTTCTTCCATTTCAAGGTATAGATGAGATTAGGGTTGATTCTTGAATTTCATAAGTGGAGCTAAGGTTATGATTTTTGCATTGATAACTTGGATTTGAGCTAGTAGAAGCATGATCATGAGCTAGCAACTTGAATTTCATGCATAATTCTTGAGTTTGAGTGAGAAGGATCATGATCATATATGGGTTGTTGGATAAAATCTTATGAATCAAAGCATGTTTCCATGGAGTATATGATGCCTAATTGATATATATGAGTTATATGCATGTTATATGATTGTTTTGGAGTGTTTTGAGTAAGTTTTGTTGTGGCCTTTGCTCCCTTTTCCTTCCCTCCCCTGTTTTGCCCTATTTCTTCTCGGTTTTCAGCTGAAAACCCTCTACCCGGGAGGGTAAATTCATGAAGAAAAACTCCCCGGGCGGGTAGAGCTTGTGCAGAAAGTTTCTGCACAAGTTTTTCCCGGCCAGGTAGATTTTAGCTTGTACTTTCCCCGGCCGGGTACTCCCTCATCCGAACTCCAAATGACCTGATTTGTGATTCGTTGGAAAGCTCTTGAAGTCTAGAATAACCTCCAACTGGAATAATCTCAATATCTCTTCTAGTTTGTGAGATATAATCAATTCTTTTTGGTGTCGCTGCTTTACCGACAAACTGCAATCATCCAACTTCAAGCCTACGCCATTTTCTCCTCACTTTGAACTAGAAAACGAGCCATATATGCTCGGAAAGCCCTATGTGTCTAGTTTCATTCCCAACAAACAAAACCCAATTCCAATTTCTAGAAATTTAGATATTCCCATTTTTCCACAGCATGTGCATTTTCGGAAATTGTCTATTTTGGCTAAACTTCACCAAAACCCTCCTTATTACTTTTCTTTCACTTCCTTGGCTCCCTTACGTGACTTATATGTGTTATATACTTGGTTTATTGATCATCATGCTCTTCTTTGACATTCCTTAATTGTTATTTCATGACCTACTAATTATGACTTTGCCGTGCGTCTTAAATGGTTCATACGAGTCGTGTCTCACTAACCCTTGTCCTTGTTGCACAGATTTCATTCCTGTTGACGAGGAGGCCGCACCATAGTTTTATTCTTGTTTTGGTCGTCACAGGTGAGGTTTAATTACTAGATATATAGAACCCTTACAACCCTACGTGATGTTTTCAGCCAAAATGTATATATCTATATATGTTTATATCTTTCCCAAAATCTCTACCGATTGCAAATGATTTCGTGATCTATTGAATAATCGTGTTATCGTGATTGATCGTGTTTTGGCGAGTAAGAATGTCGTGTTCACATGGGCCCGAGGGTAGTGTATTGAGCCAACCGCGGAAGCAAGGGCTGACGGGTAACTCTTGCACTATCCTCACCAATTTTGGGATCACCTCTGAATCCACCAGGAGGTTTGGTGGAGGAAGAAATCCCGTGCGTGGGAGTCATGTTCCCGACGTACACCGTTCATGGATGGTTGGGCCTTGCAATCCCACCATCACCGGAGGAAGAAGGAGTTCGTGAAATGCTAAGTGTGCACTAATGATTGTATGATAATTATTGAAATTAAACCTAAAGATGATATTGTTCACTAATTGGAGTAAGGTTGGAGATTTCCCTCACTCGCCGGGCCACTGAGTGAATTGAATTGAATTGATAAAGTTTATATCGATTGAATGGATTAGTTGTAATCTCGGGCGAGATCTATTCTAAGATTGAACTTATATTGTTTCCTTTATTAAAAACCTTACCCGAGATTAGAACTTGCATGTTAATTGCGCTAATATTTATTTACACCCCTCGCTCAGTCCGTGTTGGACTGACACCTCAATCTTTCATTGTTTTGCAGGTTCGTGCTAGGCGGGAGTCAGAGTCCTGTTCTGTTTTCAGTCGAGTCTAGCACTACACGTTCATGTATTGTATCTATTACTTTTGGACATGTTATGTAGTTTGGGAGATGATAATGTTTTGATATATGGAGTTAGAAGATAGTATAACTCACACACTATACATATAAGAGCAAAACACATATCAAAAGGAGGAATCATGAATCGGGAATAGGTTTTTCATACCAAAGCATTTTCAAAGGAAAACTAATACTTATATATATACTTATTCAAAACGTTTCGTAAAACTATCCCCGTTTCACAATCCAAGAAATAATCTTAATGCTCGAGCGAGTAACGAGCTTCCAACCTTACCTCCCATATTAACATAAGAAAATCGAAATCATACATAACAATCCACCAATACCCCGAGATAGAAGGGCTACGTAAACCCTAACTATCCATACATACATAACCTCAAGGGGTAGCGATGCCACTGCGAGTCTTTCCCGGTTTTTACACCGCGAGCTCGAAGAGTACGCCTTCCCCGAACTCCCAGGGTCGCGCGTGACACTTCGGATCATATGGAACTATGCTAAGGAGTGATGATCCCGATGGCCCGATACTGTCCCGGTTGTCCTTGCTCATAGCTCCGGGGCCCAAACATACGGAACATAACATACATATGCCAATCTTTCATGGCTTAACTCGCTTACATATCATATCATAACTTATTATATCGTAACATATCATATCATATCATAAGGGTTTCAAAACTCGGCTTATATACGCCCCGTATACATACTTTCAAAATCTGAAGGTGTTCGTAAGATCATAACATATCATACTTAGAACATATTTAACTATATATATAAAATATGTAGTAGCATACGGGCTAGAAATAAGAGCACGTAAGGGTTATACGTCGTTTAACTAAAAGAAAAGATCCTAAACCTCACCTTGTGCGCAAAACAAAAGATAAGAGTGTGCCGACCATTACAACCTATATCTCGGGCTCAACACCGACAACGGGGACCTTCCCTGTGACAAACGAACACAAAACCCGAGACTTAGACTCAGTTATGTACCAAATAGACGCACGGCGATGCGAATGTATGTAACTTATGTATATGAGATGCGAGAATGCAACACTTAAGTCGTTCAAAATTGTAACACATATAACTCATGTCAACTTAATTCATAAAATTAAACAAAGAATTATAACACATCATATCACAAATTAATATTATAAATAAATCAATTCTTGAAATTAAAGTTAGGCTAATAACAAATATCATTCATTTAAATTCATAATTTAAAACAATGTTTAATAACATATTACATGATATATTAATATAATACACACATAATTACATAATTACATAATATTACATACTATATACTATAACAGATTGAAAAAAGTAAAGGAAACAAACAATTTTATAAATATATATATATATATATATATATATACATGCAGGCACGTATTCATTCAACCCGTATGCATGCAGCTCATGCAAAATCAACAAAATATACACAACCCATGCATGTTAGATTCATGAATTAGCAGCAGCATTGGTATCACGTTGTAGTACCCGGAACGCCGAGATGCCACACCCCCGCACCATAAGTCTAGCTCACACATGAAATGGGTAGTCTATATATGAACTGGACTCATGGCGAACAGGTGACAATAAAAAAACGACACACTAGCTAGGCGGGACTAACCCTCAATTAAATACGATCATGCATAATCAATAAAACGGAAGCATAATATATATTCATGTCTTTAACATAATCCTTCCATCATTTACATAAATCCAATTCCAAAGATATCCAAATAGGTCATACTTAATACATAGGTATCAAGAGACATAACAATACATATATGCATAAATAATGTACAACAAAGTGAGGAAGACAAGTGCTAGACCCAAAGAACAAAAGACCTGACTCGATCCCTCCTAGCATGTAACCCTTGAAAACCTGAAAAGTGTGAGGTGTTAGTCAACCGAAGACTGAGTGAGGGGTTTAAATAAATATAAGCGCAATTACCATGCAAGCTATAATCTCGGGTAAGGTTTTTAATAAAGGAACAATATAAGTTCAATACTAAAATAGATCTCGCCCGAGATTACAACTAATCAATTTAATAATTCAATCATTATCAATTCAATTCGTGGCCCGGCGAGTGAGGGCAATTCTCCAACCTTTACACCAACAATGAATAATCAATATTTAGGTTTCAATTCAATGGTTATCATGCAAGTTATTACAGTGCACAATTAGCAGTTTCATGAACCCTTTTTCCTCCGGTGATGGTGGGTTTGCAAGGCCCAACCATCCATGAACGGTGTACATCGGGAACATGACTCCCACGCACGGGATTTCTTCCTCCACCAAACCTCCTGGTGGATTCAGAGGTGATCCCAAAATTGGTGAGGATAGTGCAAGAGTTACCCGTCAGCCCTTGCTTCCCCGGTTGGCTCAATACACTACCCTCGGACCCAAGTGAACATGACATGCTTACTCGCCAAAACACGAAACACGATATTTCAATAGGTCACGAAATCTTTTACAATCACGATAGGTTTTGAGAAAGATATATAGAGATATATATATACATTTTGGCCTAAAACATCATGTAGGGGTTATACGGGTTCTATATATCTAGTAATTAAACCTCACCTGTGCCGACAATACAACAAGGATATAATTATGAAGCTTGCTCCTTGTCAACGGGAAGACAATCTGTGTAAAAAGGGCAAGTGTTTGTGAGACATGACTCTAATGAACCAATTACGACGCACGACAAAGTCATGATCAATATGTCATCCAATAACAATTAAGGAATGTCAAATAAAAGCATAATTATCAATAAACCAAGTATATAAGTCATATAATTCACATATGGGAGACAAGGAAGTGAGAGGAATGCAATAAAAAGGGTTTTGATGAAGTTTGGTAAAACCCGACAATTTCCTAAAAATGCACATGCTGTGGAAAAATGGGAATATCTAAAGTTCTAGAAATTGGAATTGGGTTTTGTTTGTTGGGAATGAAACTAGACAAGTAGACCTTTAAAATGGTATATGGCTCGTTTTCTAGTTCAAAACGAAGAGAAAATGGCGTAAGTTTGAAGTTGGATGAATGCAGTTTGTCGGTAAAGCAGCGACACCAAAAAGAATTTATGCAATTAAGTCCACCAATTTTCAAGAAGTGCTCAAATAAGGTCATATATGAACAATTAGTCACATTATCAATTAATTCATATAAATGCATGAGAATATATTACATATAATGTTATGAACTATTAATATAATGAAGCATAACACATGAGTGAAAAAAAATCGGGGCGTTACACACGTAGCCCTCATTCATGCACATGCAATTAAGTAATTCATGCAACCAACAAATCGTACATAGCCATGCATGAAAAATAAAACCAAAAGCAAGCAGCAACAAACTCGACAGCAGCCTCCCCGCCCGGGGAAGGATAAAACACAAAATCTCCCCGGACGGGAAGATTGTTACAGAAGGAAAAACAGCAGCAGCAGGGCTGCTACATGGGGGAAAAAATTAGGCGGCACGAACAGCAGCAACTTCAGGCCAAGATCATGCAAAAATTCAAGCCATTTCATGCACAAAACCATGCTTAAAATGCCACAAAATTGACAATACAAATGCAACAGGTATGCAATCCGCATAAAACTCATCCGATTTGCAACAAAATAAAGGTTAAATTCAAGCTACCTGACCAAGGAACTGGGCTAGTAATATACATGAAATTTAAGCTTCAAATCATGCAAGAATTCATGCGAAAACGTACCCGAATCACAACAACTACGCAGCAGCAGCAAGGTTATGACAACAACTATTTTCATGCTCAAAACCATTCTAATGTTGTTGAAAAATGCATGAAAACAGGGCAAAATTATCATATAACAGGGCACCATGAGTTCCAATCATTTTCCATGCATTTCGTTCACCAAATTCATGCAAAATCTCCCAAAAATCAGCAACATAGTCACGTTCAACATGAAGTCATGACAACAGTTCATATTTATGCCAAAATCCCCCAATTTTCATTTATAAACTCAAGTGTTTTAATGGTAGAAGTTAATATACTCAACAACCATGTATTTAATGCAAAGAAACAAGATATAAAAGCATAAATGAACTCACTCTCTAGCTTAGAAGTTAAGATAAACACATAAGAGCATATATTCAAAATTTGAATGAAAACCTAACTATTCACCCATCTAATCTCTTCATGCATGAAACCTTGAATTCAAGACACAAAAAGGAGCATATATTGAAGCATAAATCACAAGGAACACGGATCTTACCTCGGATTGTTGAAGATTGAAAGGAGCTAAGAGATCTTGAGCAAAAATGAAGGTTGAAGATGATGAATAGTGGAGTTTCCTTCCTTGTCTCCAAAGCTGCTAGATCTCGTGAAAACAAGGAAGAAATGAGGGAGAAATGGTACAAAATGAGGCTGAGATCAGTTCCATAAGTCAAGGTGGGGCCATCTCTTGAATTTTGGTAGAAATGGGCTGAAAATAGCTTCGTCGGAGGTTCAAACGGCACTGAAAAATTATGAGGTTAATTTCATTGGGTCCAGATCGTTGAAATGAGTTCATCACTATAGAAGGATCTCAAATCCGAGTTCGTAGTTCAAGAGACAAATTAAAGAAGTTCAAGGGGTCCTATTTTCAAATAGGTCCCTAAACTTTCAAAAAGTATCAAATAGGCCTAAAGCCTCTTTTCAATTAAGTCCTCAAATATTAAAACTCATTCAATTAAGTCCAAATTAACTATAATTCAATAAGATTCATATAATTTAAGAAATTAGCATACTAGAAAATTAAATACATGTCATGAAAATTCAAATATTACAAGATTTCAAATACTAAAAACACTTAGGCATTTTTATGACATTCAAATCAATTAGTTCCAAGTAATTTCATATAATTCATATAAATATCAAATAATGAGCATATATCAATATATAAATAATTAATGTAGGAAAAATAAAGGCAATTATGAAAATTAAACCCACACGTGGCATGTACCTGTACGGACGAACGAACGGGGTGTTACAATAGCCTTCTGTGTGACTGTCTGATATGGGGTCCCGGCCGGGATTAGTTTAGAGCTTTTTGTGTCCTAGTCAGGAATGCATGTCAGATTGTGGCCTGGACGACTGTTCCAGCTGAGATTATTTTTAAGGCGTTTGTTCCTTTTGGAGGTAACGCCCGTTACCTCCTCCAGCCTTGGAGAACTCTTGCTCCTGCCCTGAGTAACGGGGGTTACTGCCTGTGATCATGGGCAGCGGTAACGGTCGTTAACTGTGGAGGAAATGCACCTGTACCAGTTAACGGGCATTAACAGTTTTATGCATGCTTGGAGCTAACGCCCGTTAGCCCCTACCTTGTATGCGCATGTGATTTTTCTTCCTTCTTTGATTCTTATGCTCATTTGTTTTGCATTGTTATGACTGATACGCATTGTATACGTGTTATACTATATGTTATGTGTAATGTATTACATTTATGGCTTCCTTTGATACGTGATTTCCGAGTTATGAACTATATGCTTTAAGTAATACATATGTGACTCACATTGCATCCACTTACATTCGTATGCATTGCCGTATGTCTAACTGGTTCATGATCGAGTCTAAGTCATGAGTTCGTGTTTCTTTGTCTCAGATTTGAGTTCGAGGGGTGTTGGTTCCACCATTTAGCTTCTTCTTGGTTGTCAACGCTCATCTGTGGGTACTTTTGGTAAAAGGTGAGGTTTAGGTTTGTTTTCTTTTTAGTTAATACGACCTAAAACCTTATGTACTCGTTTTGAAGCCCGCATGTGACTATACTATTATATTTATATAAGAGATACGTTTATGATCTTGTCATAAGATTAAATGTTTTGAACTATATGTACGACCATATGTGAGCTTGAAAATGTTTTACAACGAGGCTATGCTCCAAATCGTGTGTATTCAAGCTAGCTACGGATTTGGATGACACGGAGAGATACGTCTATAGCATATGCTGAGTTGCAAGGTAAGGTATGCTCCAATAAGGTATGTAAGTTATAATTTGACAAGTATAAGATGTAGCCAGTTCTGGTATGTTATATTCTTTTCAGATTGGTCGGGCCCAAGGAATTGTGGGTAAGGACGCCCGGGATGGCAAGGGCCATTGGGCTAAGCTTGTGCACGATTCCCATTTGAATTACTTACGCGCAGCTCTTGGAGGTTGAGGAGGCGTGGTGCTTGAAGCATAATGTGGGTTAGCTACCCCTTGTGCATTGGTAAGAGTAGTGAGGGTTTGCTCCCCGAGCTACATGTTATTCGGGTTGGATTGATTTACGATTTATGTTTTCTGTTTTAATACGTATGTTAATAATTGGGGAGTTAGAGTAAGACTCGTAAACGGGATAGGAGCTTTCTCTTATTTTATGATACGATCACATTAAGTTTGCTTTATTTTGTTAAGTATAAGTACAAGTTTGTTTCGAAAATGACTTTGGTATGTAAAACCCTATCCCGGTTCATAATCTTTTGTTTTTTATGTGCTTTGCTCTATATCTATACGTGTGTGGGTGTGCGTTAGCCCCCTCACACAATCGGTGGACTGACCCTCTCCTTTCAACTTTTCAGTTTGTAGGTTTTGGTTCTGTAACATCCCGCTCGTCCGATTTATGAGGTACGCCACGTTTTAACCCTTTTATGTGTTTAATTATGTGATTTTATATTTTTCGTGGCCCTATTTTGAACTCTTTTAGAGTTTAGGGGTCCCTTTGTAATTTTCTCTTTTTAGGAGTTTTTCAGTCATTTCTTGTTCGATCGAGTTTTCGACCTTTTCGACCCCTTCAACGCATTCGGGGCATCGAGACGAGTCCGTAGACTCTGAGTTTTCCCTATTCTGACGTCGTTAGCCCTTCCTCCCGATCATTTTCGCGTGCGAGGACCCGAGATATATACCCGGATTCTCGCTTTTCGTGCCAAAAACGCAGCAGACTCAGCTCTCTCTCTTCTCCCGCGATTCGGTCACTATTCATACACACTCACGGTGTGTTTTCACTCACTACTCAAACTCGCTCGTTTCTCGACGGATTTCGATGAACCAATAGTCCATTTCGATGAGCTCGACGACGCGGTCACAACCGTACCAAGAACTCGGCCAACCGACGAGTGACGGCGGAGATATCGCCATATTTTAGACTCGCAGGCAGGGGTGGTGGAGCTGCTGATTCGCCGCCCGTTCGCGGCGGCTTCCGGCTGTCTTCCGGCGACACGCGCCCCAGTCCTGGTGAGGGGAGTTCCCGTCGTTTCCTTCTGTGTAGGCGGCGCCGCCATTGGGGCGGCGAGGAAGGCTCACGCGCCACCTGAAGTGGGCGCAGGCGGCGGCGCTACTGTAGCAGCGGCGGTTTCCGCCGTTTTGGCAGCTTTTTCCGGCGAAGGTTAGTGTTTGCCAAGGTTTTCCGACCTCCCGAGTCCATTTTCGGCATCCTTTTCACCCAATTTTGGCCGTAGGTGGTGGTTCCGGGGAGGTGTGCGGCGGCAGAAACTTCCACGGCCAACGGGGACCTTTTTCGGCCATCTTTTGGCCTCGGGCCCTTCACGAAAGTTGTTCGAAATGACGAAAACTAGTGGAATCTGATCACGCGACTCCTGATTTTGCCGATTGGTGGTGGATCGCGGTGGCTCAGCGGCGGTTCAACGGCGGTGCCACCTCCGGGGATTTTTCCGGCGAGAAAACTTAGGGCTTTCATAAAGCTCGTCACGGGTAAGCCGATGCCTCTTTCGGATCTCATTTTGGTTCACCGGTTTGAAAGTAATTGAAGTTTGAAGATTTTAGGGTTTTCGTATTGTTGGATCTGAAATTGGAGACAATTGGCTTGGAATTTGCAGAAATTGATCGAGGAATTGGATTGAGCACGATGAATCCTTGCACGGGTGATTTTTCGGGATTTTTCAGGCACGTTCCGGCGGCGGCCGAACGGCGGCCGACCACTATTCCGGCGGCTCCGGCGGCGGAGTTCCGGCGGGCTTCGGACAGCTCGTCCGCCTCGTTGTGGTGAGTCCATCACCAGTTTCCGTTCGTCAATCGGACACTCGGTTTATTTTCTGTGAATTTATTTGTATAATTGTGATTATTTAATTATTGTTTCTAATTGTGATTTTAATGCGATATACTTGACTTGCCGATCGAATTGTACTTCAATGTATATGAAATGATTGTATGAAATATAATTTGATATATTTGAACGTCTTGATTTGCAATTTGATTTTGGTTTGTTGAATTTGTTAATTGTTTAATTTAAGAGGGGGTGTTTGTGTAATTTCTGGAAAAGTATGAATTGTTTAATTTGAATTGGTAAACCTTAGTAATTAAATCTAATATGTAAAATATGAATTGTATGAATTGAGTAAGGTTAGAATTTGATTTGTAACCTCGTGAAATTTGTATGAATTAGGAAGCATGCTATTATGAATTATTTGATTTATTAATATGTGTCAATTGTATGAAAGGTGCTACGTGAATTTGCTTGAAAGGAATTAAGTAAACTTTGTTAATTAAATTTGTTATACAATCCATGAATTGTTTGTGTGATAAATGAATAATATGATTTGATTAAATTATGTAATGTTTCTTCTGCAAATAATTGCTAGGCATTTGATCCCTGTTTGTGTGATTGCATTTGCCGTGCGTCTCTTTGGGGTTGTTTAAGTCTGGGTCTGAGTCGTGTGTTGTGTTTTGTGTGTGGAGGAACCTTATAGATGTAACACCCCGCACGTGAGGCGACACATCCCCCGCACTATGACCCGACACGCGTACGAAATGGAAGGTCCGAACACGCACCAAGTCACAGCGAACGGGTGACAAACAAAAACACACGCACTAGCTAGGCGGTGTCTAACCCTGTACAAAAGAAAATATGCAAAACATGACAGCGGAAGTAGCACGAAATGCGAACTTACAAAAACTTTTCATACAAAAGTATGACAGCAACCAGCACACATCAAAATCAACTACACGGGTTCAGCTAAATGATAGAACCTGTCCTATCCTGTCCCGAACAATCATACACGAAACGGGTTCAACTAATCCAAGCACCTGTCCTAACCTGTCCCGAATTCCAAACATTCAAATCATAGATTCCAACCTGCACAGAACATATCTTATACAGAATTTACGAATCATAAATTAGAATAAAATACTTATCAAACTTAAACGAACAGACACAGACTCGACAGACACGACACACCGCCGCCTAGCACGAACTCCAACGACCTGAACCTGCAACTAAAAACATAAACGGGGAGGGGTCAGTCCAAAGACTGAGCGAGGGGCTGACACACGCACACTATACATATATATAGAGCAAAGCACAAAGAAGAAGCGACGTTCGTGAACCCGGGGTTAGTTTTTGCACGCCAAAACATTTTCCCGTGATAATATACATATAGGGAGACTTATCAAACAGACCAAACAAATCTTAAATCAAAATTTTCTTAAGGCACAACTCAGATTCAGACAGACTTAACACACATATCGGAGCATATCTTATTAACTTAAAGGTATATCAATTTTTATCTTAATTTAACAATCTACCCCCGTTTCACGAACTTATGACAGACCGACAGACAGAACACACTTACTCCAGAAACAAAGACGAAGCGAAACACAAAACGAATCATAAATCAATCCCACCTCCACACTGTTTGGGGAAGAGAGGTGCCCCTCTCAACCCACCACAGAATGAAACATGTGAACCGGAGGATCCCGCCCGGTTCCTTCGACGGCGAGCCAAAATGCGCTCCGTCGGCATAGGAGAACTAAGTCTCCCATTGGTGGAGAAGTGCACAGGGTGTTGGAAAACACGAATCAGAAAGCAGCGGAATTTAAAAAAATTTCCCAACAAAAGGATCTTGGACTCGCAATCGTGTATCCAAATTCGTAGAGATCAAGAAACTCACTTGGGTAGTAGCTTTCTTGACACGTTTTGAGCCGCCCTCAAACGCGCTTCATGCGGTAATGGCAACCCGTTCCTCGAAAGTCTCTTTCTACTTCAGAATCCATTGTAGGGATAACAATCCACACCAACCTAGATTCAAATCATGTTAGGGAAGTTCTTAACAATATAACATAAAGAAAGAAACATGAAACGAGAAAAGCATGATTGAAACTCCCTTCGAAAACCAGTTTTACGAAAGTAGAAAACTGCCAGTCACAAAACCCTCGTGAAAAAATTCATCCTTCAGGATATGGACGAACGGTTTTCGCCATCTTCTTTGGTTCGATTTTTTCACTTGTTTCATGTTGGGTTCAGAATCGTTTCATCATCCCTTCTGATCGTTTTGCTTGATCCCCACTTTTTGGTAAAGCTCGAATCTTCAAAACTTCTAACTTGAAGCTCTCTAGAGATAGTCCACCAACTTGGCTACAATCTAACTAGTAAGAATGCTAGTTCTCTAGTTAGTGTTTAGGCTTAACCTAGGGTTTCGTTTATCTTGGAGAAAGGATGGTGTTCAACACATGAACCAAAAGAATTCTCGATTAGCTCTAAGGGGAGCTCGAGCTCCTCTATTTATAAGAAGGGGAGGACCGAAAATTCCTAGTCCTTAATGGGCTAGGATTTTGGTCTCTCTCTCTCCTATTACTTGATCATCAAGTAATTTTGACTTTGACTTTGAATTCTAATTCAAATCAACTTTCAAGAGAGGTAAAATATCCAAACTATTTTTGGATAATTTTATACTTGAATAATTTAAAATAAATAACTTATTTTATCTAATTAATTAATTCACAATTAATTAACTAGATTATTTTTCTCCAAAATAAGACTTTCTTTTTAATTCAAAATTAAACCAAAGTCTATTAAATAATTAACAAATTAATTATTTAATATATATATACAATATATGACCCACACGTGTGGAACCCTCTTGGCCCGATTAACTCGTTTAATCATTTTAAAGCCTCAACTCATGTAACCAAGTTGTTGTGTGTGACCCTCTAGGTTCTCAATTCAATTAGCAGTGACCCTAATTAATTAATTCACTAATTAATTAATTAGTCCACAGATTAAACGACCATAGTCTAGCAACAGGTGTTTAACCCCTAGCTGAATTGGAATGTTCGGATTCGACAGAACCTTTAAGTCATTGATTCATGTGAGATACAATCCTCCTACTTACTATCTCTCAACCAAGATCTAGGGTAAGGGAATAATTAGAACCCTACTAAACTAGTCTTAAAGCTAAGTGCGTTTCATATCCATTTGATCTCAATCCAAGAAACCCTTTTCTTGATGTCTTGATCTACTGCCTTGGCCAAGGACTCCATATGGCATATGAATGACTTACACAATAAGAGATCACCTTGCATATGCAAGTGTAGGTCCTTTCTTGATTCTCATTCACTTTCATGAGTCACTTGTGCAGCCCCAGCATAAGCCTTGAATCAGTTGTCTAAGGTGACACCCTTTAAAGCTTATACCAAAGACTACAGAGTTAACTCATAAAGTGACATGGAACCTCAAGTCTAAGGATCAATTAATCACATCAATGACTCGTGAGATATTTCCTAATCTGGAAGTTTCCATTTCCTGAAATAGAAACTTCCTTTCCCATTTAGGAATCTTCTCACGAGGGGCACCTCAGTGAACTTACTTATTGAAGTAAGCACCCTCATGTATCACGCACGTATCAACTATACACTTTGCACCTCCATGAAAGAAGGTGGTCCTTCTTAAGGGCGTGATCCCACAAGCAAGCCTTAGAGGAGTCAGGTTGACACTCCCACTGTCTGTAGGACTCATCGGCTTGGAGTGTTTTACTAATCATGACTTATGTGATATAGGGCTCGTTTCATGAACCATTTCACCTAAATGGTAGAGTCCTAAAGTCATCAGGATTAGGGGAGTTCTCATACATGCACAGCTAAAGTAAACGCATACCAAACAAGAGCATATAAAGAAGTGTTTGCCTATGATATTAATCAATCGTATATTATTCAAAGATTGTCTGTGATACTAGGAAAGTCCCAAAACGGATTACGTCGAATCGGCTTTCTAGGGCACTATTCCTAACAATCTCCCACTTGCCCGTAAAAGCCATTTAGGTACTCTAAGTCCCATCTTCTCAAGATGCACTTTGAGAGCCTATTGACTTTGGGCGTTTCCAAAGTGGATCTGCTATATTCTCTGCTGATGTGACCCTCTTGTTTACACATCTCTTAGGAAACACCTTTTCCTTATAAAGTGATTCGTAATCACGTGTTCAGTCTCTTGGTGAGGTCTTGGTTCTCTTACTTGAGCAACCATCCATTTTATCATACAATATGATAAAGAAGTTGTTTCATGCTAGGAACTTCATCTAACCAGTTAGATGGAGTTTCTTACCCAAACACTTAACTCAGCGTTATATAATACGACTAAGTTCTCAACTGCGATAGTCGAGTTTTGCAATGTCCGTCCTTGGAACCCCTTTCCAACACATTGCATTACCATTCTGGTAGAAGTTGTATCCTTTCAATGATTTCATAATCATCTATGTTTGATGAACGGTTACATCAAATATCCTTCTAACAACAAGATCTTTTGGGCTCTGTAAACTAATACATATCCTCATTTCTTCTCAAGTACTCTGAGGATATCCTTTACAGAAATCTAATGACCTTCTCTGAGGTCATATTAGATTCGGTCCACTACGCTTAGTGTTGCGCCATATCTAATTTTGTACATAACTTTTCATACATTATGCACCCTTTCACTTAAAGGGATTTTGGACATTCTAACTTTCTTAAAGTTATCTTAGGACACATACTCTTCAAAAAGATGTTCCATTGTCCATACTAAACTCCTTTTAGTACCGTGGTCATGTACTCATTTTGTGATAATCCGTTTATGCTCTTAGATCTGAATGTCGAGAATTTAGGATAATCACTAAAATCTTTCATGTCAAATTGTTTCTTAAACAAGAACTGGTAACTTTCACGTCATCCTTGAAATTCCTAATGAGAAGGATGTCGTTTTTCTAAAGAACCAAAAATTGACTCTTACATCACTAACTTTCCTATGTACACTTTTGAGACTTATTCGACTTCCATTTGTGTCAAACGATTTGACTATCCTATGGAATCGAATTGTCTAACTCCTAGAAGCCTTTATCAATCCACAGATTGACTTTAGGGATTTGCATACCTTATGCATACTCCCACTGAGTATGAGATTTATAGAAATACCTTATTTCAGTCTCTTTCAATCTCATATTGAACAAGATAGTTCTCATATTGATTTATCATATCTCATAGTCAGAATATGAGGATGTGGTAAACACAATCCAAATGAACTTTTGCATTTCAACCGTTAAGAATGTTGTAATGCTTTCATTCACTCGAAGCTCCACGAGCTTGATCCTATCAGGTGGATCAACTAAGGTCAAAACTTGGTTTGAGTATATGGAATCCATATTGGATTTCAAGGCTTGCTTACACTACTCAGATTCCAAATCTGACAGTGTCTCCTCTTGGCTATCTAGGAATGCGTTCTAATCACGTCTTAAAAGAAGGGTTTCATACGTGTACATACTCTAAAATTTGGCTAAATTTTATCAGATGGGCTCGTTTCTTCTATATGTGGCGTGGATATTTATCCTCAAATTTCTTTGAGGTCTGCTTGCTTGCCTCTCTTCTTCTATAGGAACGATTCCTTAAGAAAGATACATTCCTTGAGACAAACAACCTTTGTTTAAGGGAATTGCAGAAACGATATTCAATATCGTTGTATAAACTTGAACTCATTTCAAACTTATCTCCCACTATCCTCTTCACTTAAGAGGATTCTACTAAATTCTTGGATAAGAATAATTAGGGAATTTAATATGCCACATTGCATAGTGCAACTAAAGGACTGATTTTGGAAGGTACTAAATTCAAAATCTCTAACTGCATATTCTGGGAGTTTATTCCTAGAATGATTATAAGTCAGTAAAGCTTGCTATGGAATGGACCATGTTGCATTAGGTTTCATTCCCTCATTCGGAAACACTAAGGTGTTCTCGAATTAGTTTACTGAGAGATAATCCTATTATCTCTAAGATGACTAAGGAATTAGTTACTAAGATATTGGCTATCTCGATCATATTGATTTACCTATAACTTATGACTACTTCGGTTCCTAACCTCCTTTTGAAATTCTAAGAATTTCATATAAGTTTCGAATTTGTACTTCAACAAGTACATTCATTCATAATGATTAAACTGACGATTGTATCTAGTGCTTACATTAAGCATCTTACACTCATCAGCGTGGATCGAAATCCACTAGAATTTTGGCACGTTCCACGTTTCACCCAAACTATGTCTCGGGAACGTTTCCCTTCAAGACAGGATTCATAGGAAATTAAGTCTCTAGGTTCATTTTCGTAAAATGATCCTAAGATGTCTAACTTGCTAATCCTTTTATGTCTCAACGTTCCAAAGTAATTCGAAGCTTTGTCATCTCACTTACTTTTGTTATCTCCTTGTATGTTCAGAACATTAGTGCCTTGAGTCTTTCCACAACGGATTATGCAGAATTGACTCAAGACTAGTGAATTCTATTCCTAGTAGAATTACTAAACGAGGTAACATTTCAGAGTACTCATACTCTATGCAGTTCCCTTTCAAAGTCCTTATTTCCTACCATAGAAGCAAACATCCAATTTGATCTCTAGTTTCTTTTGGGCGTACCCCTTACATGCCTCTCCATTGGGCTCTTAAGGGTTTCTTCTTCTTTAGGCGTTCAAGCCTTTAACTTAGGGAGTTTAGAAGAAGAATTAACCATCTCAACCTTTTATTCCTTCTTAAGGATGTTCTCAACCATTATCAACTAAATGATTAACTATGCTACATTAGCATCATTCTAGTTGAGCATAAAGGGTTTGAATGATGGTGGAAGCGATGTAAGCAATCAGTGCATTGAGAACTCTTTTCTCGGTTGATGATCGAGACCATAAGATCTTCAAATAAGATCTTTAGACCTTGTTCGTGTGCACTTGTTTCCTCATTTGGAATATCGAATAATTCCATAATGTTATACCTTGTAACATTTCTATGAGGTAGTTCAATTGCTCTTAAGTGGTTTGGAGAAATCCATTCACCTCAGGTTGCTTCTCTTTTGGCCCGGGACGAATTTTCAAATAAATGAAAATCTCGCCTTATAGAGAACAATTTCTCTTTTCGGATTCTAAAATGAATTTTAGGATCCGAAGCCATTTTAGAGTTAGTTAGGACTTAGTCAACTTGTTTGACTTAAGGATGGATACGAATGGGTTTGCATTTCATATTGTAAGAATCACATAACTACAACCCAAATGCTAAGCAGAGAAAATGTGAGCATGCTGAATTATAACGATATACAAAAGATAAGGTCTTTAATCTAATGTAGCTCCCACTGTTTTTCAAAGATCTAAAAGGAACACGTTTCCCAATGGGTACTAAGATCCCAAGCACTTTACCTCGAACCCACGACTCGCGGACATTCTAAGTAAAACCCTAGGTAGATACAACTTACCAATTCTAACACCTTTAGAACTCTTAGTAATTGTTTTGCATCACCTATCTTTCAATATGGACCCACGACTCGTGCGACATCCATATTTACTTAGGCGTTAAGCTAGACCCATCAATCATAAGATCATGATCAAAACATAGTTCGAACGACCCACGACTCGCGGACATCGCCCTTGCCAAAATTAACCACGAAATATTGATCATTAGAAATGATCAATTAGGTAACTAAGAACTAATAAGCTCCACTAGCTATCCCACGACTCGCGGACAATAACTAGTTTCACTTACTAAACTTAAAACCTATTGATGGAATGCTAGGAATTTAATTCAAAATTTGCACCTCGAATTAAACACCTATTTGTTCGAAATTAGCTTAATATTTAATGGGAATTTTCGAATCAACTGAAGAGTTGTCCGGTTCGACCTCACCAACATATATGTTATCCAATTTTATTAGTCTTGATTAATGCAAGTACACTTAAATGCATTTCAAACAAGCACATAAACAGATAACATGTCCTAGCATGATACTAACATGTAATGATCATGGGTTCTACCTATCTTATGCGTGATATGTGGGAGCCACTCCACAATCACAAGTTCTAACATACATGCCACATAAACAGTTTAAATCACATAAGGGAAAGTGGTAACAAAATACGAGCCCTATCTCTATTACATTTAACAATTGAGATTCCCCTCCATAACATTTTGAGGGGTCTTCACTTATGGCCTCCTTGTTACTTGAATTTGGTCCATCTTAGTCCATGGGTGCATTGTCTCCAAAATGAAAATAAAACCTCACCACCTATTTCTACTCTCAAATTACAATAAAAGGAAAAAAACATAAAGTAATAAGGCTCAATCTTCATATTGGCCTTAGACAATTACACGGGGCATACCCCGGCCTCAAAACAGTAATATGGAAAGCCACATAATAAATCACATAACAGTACGCACATAAGTGAGGCTCCAACCTCAATTGAAAAACGCAACTATAGGGCTCCAACCCCAATTTAAACCATCCATGTGCATAAATTAAAACCATACATAAGTCTAAACCCACGATCACCTAACATGCTTAAATTGCAAGAATTTAAATTTACCAATAAATTTAAAATTCCTTTAACTTTAAGTTCGACTAACTCAAAGTAATCTGAAAAACAGTTCCTTGTTCAAGAATAATTTCAAAATCAAAAGCTAGAATCTGGTAAAATTCAAGTTAATTAAAAATTTAACAATTTTATTAAAATCATTATTTCAAAAATAATAATTATACTTTTCCCGAAAAATTAAAATTGACTTTGATTCCCGAAATTCCCAAATTATAATTTTATTTCAAAATTAAAATTTTTTCAGTAAAAAAAATTTTTTTTTTAAATAATTTTAAAATAAAATTTGGGCAAAAAAACACGAAAAGTCACATCGCGTCACATCCGCCCGCAAGCGTGCGGCGGGCGATCCCGCACAGGGATGTGCAGGCGATCCCGCACAGCCCCGCGCAGACGCGTGCGGGCAGTCCCACAAAGGGTGTGCGGGCGATCCCGCACAGGCTGGGCGGAACGCGTACGGGCAGTCCCGCACAGGAGTGTGCGGGCGATCCCGCACAGGCTGTTCCGAACGCGTGCGGGTAGTCCCGCACAGGCTGTTCCGGCCTCATCCGGACCCATCCGCGTGCGGCGACGACGAGCGACAAACTCGCTAAGTCCTCGTCGTCCCACACCGTTTTCCGTACAAAATTTTCAGAAAAATTTTCGTCTCGATTAGGGAATCAAAATCGCGATTTTAATAAATCTAAAAAAACCTTTTTTTTTTTTTTTCAGAAAACGATTTTCTCAATTTATCAGGAAACCTCTCAGATTCAAAAGCTCAGATTACGATACAAATTCAAGAATACCTAACTGTAACTCAGATTCAAGAATTTCTCAAAATTCAGTTTAATTGAGACGAATCAGAAACACGATTAACGAGGTGGCTCTGATACCACTTGTTGGAAAACACGAATCAGAAAGCAGCGGAATTTAAAAAAAATTTCCCAACAAAAGGATCTTGGACTCGTAATCGTGTATCCAAATTCGTAGAGATCAAGAAACTCACTTGGGTAGTAGCTTTCTTGACACGTTTTGAGCCGCCGTCAAACGCGCTTCATGCGGTAATGGCAACCCGTTCCTCGAAATTCTCTTTCTACTTCAGAATCCATTGTAGGGATAACAATCCACACCAACCTAGATTCAAATCATGTTAGGGAAGTTCTTAACAATATAACATAAAGAAAGAAACATGAAACGAGGAAAGCATGATTGAAACTCCCTTCGAAAACCAGTTTTACGAAAGTAGAAAACTGCCAGTCACAAAACCCCCGTGAAAAAATTCATCCTTCAGGATATGGACGAACGGTTTTCGCCATCTTCTTTGGTTCGATTTTTTCACTTGTTTCATGTTGGGTTCAGAATCGTTTCATAATCCCTTCTGATCGTTTTGTTTGATCCCCACTTTTTGGTAAAGCTCGAATCTTCAAAACTTCTAACTTGAAGCTCTCTAGAGATAGTCCACCAACTTGGCTACAATCTAACTAGTAAGGATGCTAGTTCTCTAGTTAGTGTTTAGGCTTAACCTAGGGTTTCGTTTATCTTGGAGAAAGGATGGTGTTCAACACATGAACCAAAAGAATTCTCGATTAGCTCTAAGGGGAGCTCGAGCTCCCCAATTTATAAGAAGGAGAGGACCGAAAATTCCTAGTCCTTAATGGGCTAGGATTTTGGTCTCTCTCTCTCCTATTACTTGATCATCAAGTAATTTTGACTTTGACTTTGAATTCTAATTCAAATCAACTTTCAAGAGAGCTAAAATATCCAAACTATTTTTGGATAATTTTATACTTTATTTATTTAAAATAAATAACTTATTTTATCTAATTAATTAATTCACAATTAATTAACTAGATTATTTTTCTCCAAAATAAGACTTTCTTTTTAATTCAAAATTAAACCAAAGTCTATTAAATAATTAACAAATTAATTATTTAATATATATATACAATATATATATATATTCATGTGTGTGACACGTGTCACAAGGACGCGTGTCGCTCACGTGACCCACACATGTGGCTTGATACGTGTGGAACCCTCTTGGCCCGATTAACTCGTTTAATCATTTTAAAGCCTCAACTCATGTAACCAAGTTGTTGTGTGTGACCCTCTAGGTTCTCAATTCAATTAGCAGTGACCCTAATTAATTAATTCACTAATTAATTAATTAGTCCACAGATTAAACGACCATAGTCTAGCAACAGGTGTTTAACCCCTAGCTGAATTGGAATGTTCGGATTCGACAGAACCTTTAAGTCATAGATTCATGTGAGATACAATCCTCCTACTTACTATCTCTCAACTAAGATCTAGAGTAAGGGAATAATTAGAACCCTAATAATCTGGTCTTAAAGCTAAGTGTGTTTCATATCCATTTGATCTCAATCCAAGAAACCCTTTTCTTGATGTCTTGATCTACTGCCTTGGCCAAGGACTCCATATGGCATATGAATGACTTACACAATAAGAGATCACCTTGCATATGCAAGTGTAGGTCCTTTCTTGATTCTCATTCACTTTCATGAGTCACTTATGCAACCCCAGCATAAGCCTTGAATCAGTTGTCTAAGGTGACACCCTTTAAAGCTTATACCAAAGACTACAAAGTTAACTCATAAAGTGACATGGAACCTCAAGTCTATGGATCAATTAATCACGTCAATGACTCGTGAGATATTTCCTAATCTGGAAGTTTCCATTTCCTGAAATAGAAACTTCCTTTCCCATTTAGGAATCTTCTCACGCGGGGCACCTTAGTGAACTTACTTATTGAAGTAAGCACCCTCATGTATCACGCACGTATCAACTATACACTTTGCACCTCCATGAAACAAGGTGGTCCTTCTTAAGGGCGTGATCCCACAAGCAAGCCTTAGAGGAGTCAGGTTGACACTCCCACTGTCTGTAGGACTCATCGGCTTGGAGTGTTTTACTAATCATGACTTATGTGATATAGGGCTCGTTTCATGAACCATTTCACCTAAATGGTAGAGTCCTAAAGTCATCAGGATTAGGGGAGTTCTCATACATGCACAGCTAAAGTAAACGCATACCAAACAAGAGCATATAAAGAAGTGTTTGCCAATGATATTAATTAATCGTATATTATTCAAAGATTGTCTATGATACTAGGAAAGTCCCAAAACGGATTACGTCGAATCGGCTTTCTAGGGCACTATTCCTAACACAGGGGTCGTAACCGGCGACCCCGATGGTCGTCCCGGGTCTCCCTTACCCACAACTCCGGGGCCCAAACAGATCAAAACCAACAGAAAGTCGGAGACTTGCTTGAATCCGATACAAACGAAACAAAGCCTAAACTTATCACACTTACCAGACGAAACTTATACTCACACACACAGACAGACGAACATATCTAATACTTATCGTGCTTATCATATCACACGTACATATCACACACACTGACCTCGAAATCATAACAGAACTGAGACAAAGCATACGTAGGCTCATACATAGCGATTCGTACTTTTCAAATCAAATCATATGACAAAACCAACAAAATACGTACTTCACACATATCTACATATACATAAGGCTTATAAACCGCATGCATTCGAAAACGAGCACGTTGCAATAGGGTATAACTATATCCTAACCTCACCTGGCACCAAACACAGCCGAAGACACAGCAGATGGTTCACCCCGGAACCTGCACGACTCACTTGTCACCACCCCGGGTGCACCTGTACCAACTGGACAAACAAAACACAACACACGACTCAGACCCAGACTTAAACAACCCCAAAGAGACGCACGGCAAATGCAATCACACAAACAGGGATAAAATGCCTAGCAATTATTTGCAGAAGAAACATTACATAATTTAATCAAATCATATTATTCATTTATCACACAAACAATTCATGGATTGTACAACAAATTTAATTAACAAAGTTTACTTAATTCCTTTCATGCAAATTCACGTAGCACCTTTCATACAATTGACACATATTAATAAATCAAATAATTCATAATAGCATGCTTTCTAATTCATACAAATTTCACGAGGTTACAAATCAAATTCTAACCTTACTCAATTCATACAATTCATATTTTACATATTAGATTTACTTACTAAGGTTTACCAATTCAAATTAAACAATTCATACTTTTCCAGAAATTACACAAACACCCCTCTTAAATTAAACAATTAACAAATTCAACAAACCAGAATTAAATTGCAAATCAAGACGTTCAAATATATCAAATTATATTTCATACAATCATTTCATATACATTGAAGTACAATTTGATCGGCAAGTCAAGTATATCGCATTAAAATCACAATTAGAAACAATAATTAAACAATCACAATTATACAAATAAATTCACAGAAAATAAATCGAGTGTCCGATTGACGAACGAAAAGTGGTGATGGACTCACAACAACGAGGCGAACGAGCTGTCCGAAGCCCGTCGGAACGCCGCCACCGGAGCCGCCAGAATAGTGGCCGGCCGCCGTTCGGCCGCCGCAGGAACGTGCCCGAAAAATCCCGAAAAATCACTCGTGCAAGGATTCCTCGTGCTCAATCCAATTCCTCGATCAATTTCTGCAAATTCCAAGCCAATTGTCTCCAATTTCAGATCCAACAATACGAAAACCCTAAAATCTTCAAACTTCAATTACTTTCAAACCGGTGAACCAAAATGAGACCCGAAAGAGGCATCGGCTTACCTGTGACGAGCTTTACGAAAGCCCTAAGCTTTCTCGCCGAAAAAATCCCCGAAGGTGGCGCCGTTGTTGAACCGCCGCGATCCGCCATCAATCGGCAAAATCAGGAGTCGCGTGATCAAAGTCCACTAGTTTTCGTCATTCCGAACAACTTTCGTGAAGGGCCCGAGGCCAAAAGATGGCCGGAAAAGGCCCCCGTTGGCCGTTGAAGTTTCTGCCGCCGTACACCTCCCCGGAACCACCACGTACGGCCAGAATTGGGTGAAAAGGATGCCGGAAATGGACTCGGGAGGTTGGAAAACCTTGGAAAACACTAACCTTCGCCGGAAAAAGCAGTCGAAACGGCGGAAACCGCCGCTGTTACAGTAGCGCCGCCGCCTGCCGCCCACTTCAGGTGGCGCGTGCGCCTTCCTCGCCGCTCCAGTGGCGGCGCCGGCTACACAGAAGGAAACGCCGGGAAGTCCCCTCACCGGGACTGGGGCGCGTGTCGCCGGAAGACGGCCGAAAGCCGCCGCGAACGGGCAGCGAATCAGCAGCTCCGCCACCCCCGCCTGCGCGTCTGAAAAATGGCGATATCTCCGCCGTCGCTCGTCGGTTGGCCGAGTTCTTGGTACGGTTGTGACCATGTCGTCGAGCTCATCGAAATAGGTTCGTTGAAATCCGTCGAGAAACGAGCGAGTTTGAGTAGTATGTGAAAACACATCGTGAGTGTGTGTGAATAGTGACCGAATCGCGGGAGAAGAGAGAGAGCTGAGCCTGCTGCGTTTTTGGCGCGAAAATCAAGAATCCGGGTATATATCTCGGGTCCTCGCACGCGAAAACGATCGGGAGGAAGGGCTAACGACGTCAGAATAGGGCAAACTCAGAGTCTACGGACTCGTATCGATGCCCCGAACGCGTTAAAGGGGTCGAAAAGGTCGAAAACTCGATCGAACAAGAAATGACCAAAAAACCCCTAAAAAGAGAAAATTACAAAGGGGCCCCTAAACTCTAAAAGAGTTCAAAATAGGGCCACGACAAATATAAAATCACATAATTAAACACATAAAAGGGTTAAAATGTGGCGTACCTCATAAATCGGACGAGCGGGATGTTACAAACTCTCCTTCAAAAGGACCTGTCCTCAGGTCCTAAGGTCGGATCTTTAACGGCGCTGAAACGAATTCCACTTCAAGCTTTCGCTGCGCAACTCTGATCTAGGCGAACTGCAATCTCTGCAGGATACTTCTCTCTTAGTTGGCATCAACTCCCTTCATATTGACTCATTGTCATAGAGGTCCCACTGAGCACTTGACCGTTGGTCACTTCCAGCTCATTTGATCACCACTAGGCCACTGTACCTAAAGCTTGATATCGTCATGTCCTCGTTGCTTGCAAACTGTCGTCTGGCTAGAAGTAACGCAACCGCAGCAAACAAGAGAGAGAATCCCATCTCTCGACACGCAAGCGAAGGAACCCCGTCCCTCGGCACACAAAAGAGAAACCCCGTTCCTCCACACACAATTGAGAGAACCCCGTCTCTCAGCCTAAGTCTGATTGATTCCACATCTCTCAGACAATCTAGTTTGAGAAAATCCGGCATTTCTCAAACCCTAAATCCAAGGGAATCCAGCATCCCTCGAATACTTAAGTACAAGAGAATCCAGCATCTCTCGTGCACAGAACTCAGAAAGACTCCAGCATCTTTCTGTCACGTAATATAGAGAGAATCCAGCATCTCTCTAACACACAAGTAGGAAGAATCAACATCCCCCTAGCACATAAATAGAGAGAATCAAATCTCTCTCACTCAAGCAGAAAAGCAAAATCAAAATAACAACAAACAATAAGTATTCCAATTGACAAATATAACACATAATAACAAGAATTAATCAAATAAAGAATGCGTGGATGCTCGTGCCATGAATGCTTAGTGTACCGTTCACCGTGGTATTTGAAATCTTGACCACAATGTTGCAATGATGTCATGGAGGCTGGTTAAATTGTTGGTATTGCAGCCCTACAATTAAAACACTAAAGTTGGTGCATGTTGGTTAGAGGTGCAAATGAAAGGTGGCACTTAAGCCACGTGAATGCAACAATTCAATATTGTTAATAGCACAATCATAAAGTGTTACATAATCATAGTCGTAGAGCACACAAAATCGAATAATTCAATACAATTCATGCTGAGAAAGCAAAATTTCATGCCAAATGGATACAATGCGCACATATTCCTATGTCGTACGACCTAGCCTGACACAACACGACTCCAGAGCACCGGTTTTGAACCTGGTAGCTCTGATACCACTTATAGATGTAACACCCCGCACGTGAGGCGCCACATCCCCCGCACTATGACCCGACACGTGTACGAAATGGAAGCTCCGCACACGCACCAAGTCACAGCGAACGGGTGACAAATAAAAACTCACGCACTAGCTAGGCGGTGTCTAACCCTGTAACACCCCAAACGGAGGATGCCACATCCCCCGCACTAAGACCCAGACCCGGTCACGAAATGGAAAGTTCATGCCCGAATCCGAATCATAGCGAACGGGAGACCAACTCACACACTAGGCTAGGCGGATCTAACTTGACCAAAACTCAGAGTGCGGAAGCAATTAAAACAAAGCATGCAAAACAGGTGACGGGTTCAACTAGCATAGATACCTAATCCCGAATAATAGATCAACAATCATAACAAGTGACGGGTTCAACTAGTATAAATTCCTAGTCCCGAATATCAACATAAAGTAATAATCATCAAGTGTTACAAGGGGCCGAAAGAGAGTGCCACGCAGGGCTACTGAATAGTAAAGTATAATCTCAAGTCTACGAGCAAAAGCATAAGTAAAGTGTATGAAAAGACAAATGCAAATGGAAAGACTAGACCGACGAAGTGCAACTCAAAGGACTCACTTCCGCCTAGCAAACGCCAACAGCCTGCAACTAAAAGTGTAAATGAGGGGTCAGTCAACTTGACCGAGTGAGGGGGCTAATGCACACCCACAATATATATATATAAAGAGCATAGCACGGAATAAAAGGATGGACTCATGAACCGAGGATAGGTGTTACATACCAAAACGTTTTGAAAGAACCCGAATAAATATAGATATAAGTTTAGAAACCATTTCCAGGAGGACTCTATCCCGATTCATAATTCCATAACATAAGATAATCAACTGCTCGGCGAGTACGAGCTTCCCACCTTTACTCCTCAGAACATAAATCACAATCAATCCAACCGCTACACCAATGATGGAGGGGATGTACAGTCCCCAAAACCATCTATAATAACACCGTCTAAAAATAGACTCGATCTCAAGAGGGTAGCAGTCATCCCCGGATAAAACACCGAAGGCTCAAGATATCACGCCTCCCTCATCACCCTAAGGTCGCGCAATGATATCTCAAATGGAAACTAGCACAGTGGCTTATCCGATGGCCCTATGCCGTACCGGTCTCCACTCGTACCAGCTCCTGGATCCACATACAGAACAGTATAGAATAGAACAGATACCATATATCATGGCTAACTCGCTACAGAATCATAACACCACTGAATTTTCCAAAATAGCTTACATATGCCTCAAAAACTGGTTTTATATTTACACCCTTCCTACGCGATGGAACTTTAAGCCTCATGACCTCCATCCACGCAGGACTCACACAAGATCATCAACATATCATATTCAACACATACATATCTATAATAGAGTATACTCGCATCCAAGGGTAGAAATCAACATGTAAAGGCCATAGGTCACGTAACTATACAAAATCCTAAACCTCACCTCGTAGTAGTAGTGTCTGAGAGTGTGAAGGACCAAACACTCTAAGCCTCGGGCTCACCAGCACCACCCAACTCTGTGACAAGACATGCAAAGGCCCAGACTTAAACTCTATATGAACCAAGTAAGACGCACGACAACATATAACATCATGTATGGAATGCGTTATGGAATGATATGGATTATGGGATGAAGTGTACACATAGGTCACATGGCATAACATAAGACGAGCTCTCAAACGAAATTATCCAATTAAAATGAAGTGTTAAAGTTTAAAACATAAATTAAAGTCATATCATCAATATTCAAAATAATGCATTTAAATATTTAAAAATTAATATTTGTATTTGAAGAACGGAATAAATTTAATAACAAAAGAAGGGATCGAATTTCATTACCCCTTTTTAATTCATAAACTCACGCCCGAAAATTTAATGCACACACATATTGAATCAAATAAATATTGGTATTAGCTAGTGGTGTGCATAGACATTTGAAATACAAGAATCTCAATGCTTAATTTAAATGAAATGAGGGGCAGTAAGGTGGCGGACATTACATCTCTTAATTAATTTGAGGAATGTTGACTTGAATTCCCAAGCATTTATTAATATACAATATACACGCATGTACTTGAGCAATTAAAGAAGCTGCTAGTGGCGTTAAAACACAAGGGTTCAACACCCCAAATCAAATGAAAGAAGTATGTGGCGACAGGCAAGATGAAAGCAAGTCCATGCTACCTAATTTTTACATTTCAAGCAATTAATGCATCTAATAATTAATTAGAGGGATGTTGACTTTAATTTCCAACTTATGTTGCTGCATACAAACGCCACAACCGAAAACATTATACAAGCCAATTATAAGTAATTTCCAAGCAAACATTCACGGTTCCCTAGGTGCCATTCACGCAGCAAAATGATTTCAACAATAGTACACCTATCAAGTCTTTACTAAATTCAAGAGCACAAGGCTGCAGGTTTGAATCTTCAATTATCTCGTCTAAATGCCAATCCCTTTTTCCAAGTAATTAACACGGTTACCAAGGTACACACACGTACATCAATTAGTTTCAACCTAGTACCCTATCAAGTATTATTAAATTCAAATGCACAAGAGTTTCAAGGTTTGAAAATTTATTAGTTTGCCAGATCCCATTCCATTTCTATGCAATCATTACGTTTTCCAAGTGTAAACCAAATACAGAAGTTGGCATAATAGAGAATCCTAATCTCCTTAGCAAATCCCTCCAGCACGAAGCTGCTGTTCACGACTCCAGCAAGAAAGCGGATGAATAGGGAGAAATTCCAGCCTCAAAGAATTAATTAATTAATACATATATCATCAAAGCCTATTCAAATAAATTCAAGATCTTATCATTCAAGTTCATACCAAGAAATACTCATTAAAAGAGATCCAAAATTTACCTTGTCTTGTGAAGGAGTGAGAAATTAAGGAATATGGGCTCTTAGAATGAAAAATGATTCAAGTCTTGATCTTCTCTTGAAATTTCTCCATGAATCTCTTGGAAGCTAACTTGTGTGGTTTGAAATGAAATGAAAGGGAATAAAGCTATTAATATGGTGGCTAATAGTTTTAGGTCAAGGTTAGGGTTTCAAGATAAAATGTGGGGCTAAAGGATTGAATAGGATTTGGGCCCAAATAAATGACCTTCGGCCCAAAAGTCCCAATTAAAAAGGTTTAAAGTCTAAATGGTTTCCGAAAAATATAAAATAAATTCCGTTGGACCCGAATCACCGATTCAAGTCCAATGGTGGTGTCGGAATTCGAATTCGAATTCCCGAGCTCATATTGGTCCCGAATGACCCAAACTTACCTAATTCAAGTTAGGCCCAAACACACAAATAGGTCCAAGTCCTATTTAAAACCAACTTCCAATAATTAATTTAAATTCATCCAAGTTCCATTTTCAAGTTGTCATGCAAGAATTCTTATTTTACTATTTTGGAATTTTGTCAATTAAGTCACACTTTCAATCAAAGTTTGGAATTAAACACATAAAAGAGAATTAAGTCACATAAGCGCGTAAAGTAAACTCTCTCGTGGCGCATACTTGCACGATTGATCGGACGGGGCGTCACAAACCCTGTACAAAAGAAAATATGCAAAATATGACAGTGGAAGTAGCACGAAATGCCAACTTACAAAAACTTTTCATACAAAAGTATGACAGCAACCAGCACACATCAAAATCAACTACACGGGTTCAGCTAAATGATAGAACCTATCCTATCCTGTCCTGAACAATCATACACGAAACGGGTTCAACTAATCCAAGCACCTGTCCTAACCTGTCCCGAATTCCAAACATTCAAATCAAAGATTCCAACCTGCACAGAACATATATTATACAAAATTTACGAATCATAAATCAGAATAAAATACTTAACAAACTTAAACGAACAGACACAGACTCGACAGACACGACACACCGCCTAGCTAGTGCGTGTGTTTTTATTTGTCACCCGTTTGCTGTGACTTGGTGCGTGTGCGGACCTTCCATTTCGTACACGTGTCGGGTCATAGTGCGGGGGATGTGGCGCCTCACGTGCGGGGTGTTACAGGTTCTTGCTAGGCGGAGTCGTGAGTCGGTCGGGTTCGAGTCACCTAGTTCGAGTTGCATTTTGACTTGCATTCAGTCACACTTTGTATAAGATTCATATATGTTGATGAATTATGTATGAATATTAAGAACTCTTGTTTTATGTATTTATTCGGGACTGGCTTCTAGGGATAGTTGAACCCGTTTTTGTAGATTTATCTTCTTGAATTTTAATTTATGCTTCCGTTTCCTTATTGTTTTGCTTGCTCTGCTCCTGTTTTAGCTCCGCCTAGCTTAGCGAGTGTGTGTAGGTTCCCGTTCGCTTAGTAGGGCTCATTTATGGATTTCTATTTCATATGTGGGTTCGGGGCTAGGTGCGGGGGATGTGGTGGCTCGTCGCTCCCGGTGCTACATCTTAAAGTGGTATCAGAGCTCCGGGTTGTAAAACCGGAGTTCTAGTGTCGTGTTTTGTCAAGTATAGGTCGTACGGCGTAGGGACAACGTGCTAATGTGTGAATTGCATCGAAATATGTGAATTTTCTTGCATTATATATTTTAAAATTGCTACTTTCTTATTACTAATTGTTGTTGTTGCATACTTTACATGCGGTAGTTGTTCCATTTACGTGCCATAATCACTCACTAACCGCATGCATCATACTTTCGCCTCCTTTGTGTATCGTAGGTTAATATCTACAACGATCAATCACTCGTCTCAACGACTATGGCCTCTAAGTTGAAATTAGGATCAAGTAGAGATGAAGGTTCTTCACAACCGCCAAATCATCACACCGTTAATCAATCTACCAAGATGAAGGACAAGATGGCTCGATTTGTTAGAAGGGATCTTATATTTTTGCCTAGCACGTCGTCTTTCGAAGAACAAAAACCATGTACCCATTATGGATGGCCCAACCATAGTCATAAGAAGTGTTGGAAAAGGTTGGGTAAGTGCACTAGATGCGGATCCTCCGAACACGAGATCAATGCACGCCCTCGTATCTATCTAAAGAGGCCAAATGAATCCGAAAGAGTGGCCCAGTTTATGGAAGGAATTAGGGAAGACCTTCGGGCAATGAAGACCGGGGTCGAGTCTAGTGAATGGATCGAGAGTACCCGGGAAGCCGTCCGGGTTGAATCCAAGAGGTTGAAAGAAAAGAGCCGAGTAGGAAGAATTGGATCAGGAAGTAGCTCGGGACCGGGATCAAAGAGGAATCTAGAGGACTCTCAACCGGGGTTCAAAGGAAAGAAGAAAATGAAGAAACTCCCATCCTTGGAACAACCGCCGTGTGCTCATTGTAGAAGAAATTCTCACATTTATGAGAATTGTTGGAAAAGATTGGGGCGATGCTTTGGATGTGGATCGCCAAAGCACAAGTTGGAAGAATGTGAACGGCGAAGGCTAAAGAAACACCCGGGAGGTAATTGCATTCATTGCAGGAGCATCCATCCCACATTGTGTTTTCCTATTTATTGGTGAAGTGCATTTTTATATTACTATTAGTTGTTGTTTTTTTGTTTAGTGGGTGAAAACGTGATACATAGCATAAGCAAACTTAACCCGACATGCATAAGTTTAATGTTTTCATGATAGCTTACAATTGAAAGAAGTTCCCCTTCGTGAGAGTGAAAAACCGGGTGAGAAGAAAATGGTGACTCCGGGGATTCGGTTGAGATGATGACAAGAAGTTGAGGACATAATCAAGAGGAGAAGATTGGTAACACATCAAGTGAGTCTTGTTCTTACCTACTTGATACATCAGTTTGAAATTCGAAAAGGAAGACATCTTCAACGATGAATAATCAAGAAAGTATTGAGATGGGAAGTGAAACTGGGAACAAGTAGCTAAACCCAATTCCTAGGAGGGGAAGCGATTGATTCACTATTCAACGTGAATACCGAGACTGAGGAGATGGTGGAGCATTAGAGAGAGATCACTAGCTTTTCCTTCTTTGAGTATACAACTATCCGACGAAGGACAGCCCTATTGGGAAGCTTAATCGGAATAATTGAAGAGAGATTGAAGGCTCTCTTCTTGACTAATTGATACGAACTCCACGTACTTTCCGTGAAACCCTATATCAATACTTGGAGTTCTTGAATCTGATCGTCCAATTCAAGGTTGAAAATAGGAGGAGTGTGACCCGTTTGCTATATTGAGCAAAAAACCAACACTATCAGATTGTAAGTAACACACCCCGTCGACTATAAGGAGTCGAGAAATAACGTTATCTAGGAAAGGGGTTTGAAACCCTAATGTCGTTCAGCAAAGAACTTGAGAGAAAATCTCATTTGAATGAAAATTCAATAATTTTACTTCTTGATTGAAAGAAAAACAAGTTACAATGTTGAATATAAAGATGCATGCATGGAATCCTAAGAGACACTAGAATACTAAAGGACACAAGCTATTCCCGCCACTTGCCATGAAGGCTTACAAAAGTGGGCTTAAATACACTAATATGCAGCTAAATAATGATAAAATAAAGGCCCAAGTAATATTATAATAGGCTTAGCGCCGAATTACATCATTTCCACACTTTGGACTTTAGGAATTGGACATAAAAACATTGAAATATTCTGAATTTGGTTCAGCAGCCCATCTTGAAGGTTGGAGTCCAGTTTGAGCAAATTGGTTTAAGAGATTTCCAACTTCCTCTTGGATAATTTTAGCCCGAGCTCTTGTAATTGGACCACCATAACTTTGTTCCTTTTGTATGCTATCTTCTTGAGTTGTGGATCGGTCCAGCTCTTCATTTCGGACAAGATATGGCCTCGGTTCATCATGATTCACATCATTCCCCCCTTCTTGAAAAGGATTCATCCCCGAATCAGAATCTGCATGAAAGTGAGATAAATCAGCAACATTAAAGGTGGAACTTACACTATACGTATCCGGGAGATCAATTTTGTAAGCATTATCATTGATCCTTTTCAACACTTTGAATGGTCCGTCCCCCCGTGGGTCAAGTTTGGACTTTCGCTGATGATTGAATCTCTCTTTCCTAAAGTGAACCCAAACCAAGTCTCCTTCCTTGAAAACAACTTTCTTTCGTCCCTTGTTGGCTTGAATCATAGCTTGGTTGTTTCTTTTGAGAATGTGAAGCCGAGCATCCTCATGCATTTTCTTCACAAGTTCAGCTTTCTCCTTGCCATCTAAGCTTACAAGTTCATTCATAGGTAAAGGAAGCAAATCTAAAGGAGTTAAGGGATTAAAATCATAAACAAGCTCAAAGGGTGAGAAAGAAGTAGAAGAATGTATTGAACGGTTATATGCAAATTCAACAAATGGAATACACTCAACCCAATTCTTTGAATATGTTTTAAACACAGCTCTTAAAAGAGTTCCCAAGGTTCGATTCACTACTTCCGTTTGTCCATCCGTTTGAGGATGACAAGTGGTGGAAAATAACAGTTTTGTTCCCAATTTTCCCCACAATACTCGCCAAAAGTGACTTAAAAACTTCACATCTCGATCACTTACAATTGATTTTGGGATTCCATGAAGTCTTACTACTTCCCGAAAGAACAATCCAGCCACATGTGTTGCATCATCAGTTTTATTACAAGGAATGAAATGTGCCATTTTAGAAAATCGATCAACAACAACAAAAATTGAATCCTTTCCATTTTGTGTTCTTGGCATTCCTAGCACAACATCCATAGAAATATCAGTCCACAGATGCGTTGGAACAGGCAAGGGTGTGTAAAGGCCGTGAGGTTTAACTCGTGATTTAGCCTTTCTACAAGTTACGCATCTATGACAAGTCCGTTCAACATCCCGTTTCATATGAGGCTAAAAGAAATGTTCCTTAAGTATGCTCAAAGTTTTTAAAACACCAAAATGTCCCATGAATCCTCCCCCATGAGACTCACAGATCAGCAACTGACGCAAAGAACAATTTGGAATGCATAGCTTGTTTTCTCTAAACAAATAACCATCTTGAACATAAAATTTATCACAAGGCTTTTGTTCACAAGATGAAAATATTTCAGCAAAATCAGAATCACTCAAGTATAGTTCCTTAATATGATCAAATCCCATGAATTTAGCACTTAAGGTAGAGAGAAGAATGTACCTTCGTGATAAGGCATCAGCAACAACATTATCCTTACCTTGCTTGTACCGAATCACATAAGGAAACATCTCTATAAATTCAACCCAGCGAGCATGCCTTCGGTTCAAACTTCCTTGCCCCTTCAAATGTTTTAGTGACTCATGATCCGTATGAATGATGAACTCTTTCGACCACAAGTAATGCTGCCACGTCTCTAAGGCCCTAATTAAGGCATAGAGCTCCTTGTCATAAGTAGAGTAGTTCAATGCAGCCCCATTGAGTTTCTCACTAAAGTATGCAATTGGTTTCTTCTCTTGCAAGAGCATAGCACCTATACCAACACCCGAAGCATCACATTCGATTTCAAAGGCTTTAGAAAAATCCGGTAAAAGTAAAAGAGGAGCTGAACTTAGCTTTGTTTTCAATGTTTGGAATGCCATTTCTTGAGCTTCTCCCCACTTAAATCCCACGCTTTTCTTGATGATTTCCGTTAAGGGGGCAGCTATGGTACTGAAATTGGGCACGAATCTCCTATAGAACCCGGCCAAACCATGAAAACTCCTTACTTCCATGTTGGTCTTGGGTGTAGGCCACTCTTTGATTGCCTTAACCTTTTCTTCATCTACCTCTATACCACCTGCACTCACAACAAATCCAAGGAACACGACTCTATCCATGCAAAAGCTACACTTCTTAAGATTAGCATATAACTTTTCATGCCTTAGTACCTCAAGTACTAACCTCAAATGCTCAATATGTTCATGTAAATTACGGCTAAAGATCAGTATATCATCAAAGTAAACCAATACAAATTTACCAATATAAGCACTCAATATATGATTCATCAATCTCATGAAGGTACTAGGTGCGTTAGTTAAGCCAAAAGGCATTACTAACCACTCATACAATCCATGCTTAGTTTTAAAAGCTGTTTTCCATTCATCACCTTCTTGTATTCTTATTTGGTGATAGCCACTTTTCAAATCAATTTTAGTGAAGATTGTAGAACCATGCAATTCATCAATCATATCATCAAGGCGAGGTATGGGATAACGATACTTTACCGTGATCTTGTTGACAGCCCTACAATCCATGCACATTCGCCAAGTACCATCCTTTTTAGGCACCAAAAGAACCGGAACAGCACATGGACTCATGCTCTCACGCACATATCCCTTTGCAAGCAACTCTTCAACTTGTTTTTGAAGCTCTTTCGTCTCTTGAGGGGTGTTTCGGTAAGCTGGTCGGTTTGGGATGGCAGCCCCGGGGATGAGGTCGATTTGGTGTTCTATTCCTCGTATAGGAGGTAAACCGGGTGGTATTTCCTCCGGGAATACATCCTCAAACTCCTGCAAGAGAGAAGAAACAACACTAGGCAAGGGAGGGGTTTCGTTAGATGAAAGAAATATATTTTTATACATCATCATCATCACAAGCTTTTCTTTTTTTTTATCACCCCCTCAATCTCTTTTTGTTTTATAAAGAGACCCACTTTTTTTCTTTCTTTCTTTTCAACTAGTTTCTTTTCTCCCTCTTCTTTTCTATTACACTATTTTTCTTTTTCCTTCTCTTTTTCTTTTTCACGCTCTTTTTCTTTTTCTTTTTCACATTCTTTCTCACTATTACAATCACTTTGTTTTGAAGAAGCTGAAATGGATTTCTTAATTTGGCACTGTTCTTCATACACTTGGCTTGGTGGTAAAGGTGCCAAGGTGATGTTTCGCCCATCCTTGGTAAAACTATATCGATTCTTGTAGCCATCATGCACTGTTCGTCTATCAAATTGCCATGGTCTTCCAAGCAATATATGGCCAGCTTGCATTGGTACGACATCACAAAGAACCTCATCCATGTATTTGCCAATTGAAAAGGAGATAAGAACTTGTTTTGTTACCTTCATTTCACCATGTTCATTCAGCCATTGGAGCTTATAAGTTCTCGGGTGCTTCAAGGTTTTAAGGCCGAGCCTTTCCACCATCAATTTACTAGCCACGTTCACGCAACTCCCGCTGTCAATGATCAGTCCACACACTCGCTCCTTAACATGACACCGTGTGTAAAAGATGTTTTCCCTTTGTTGTTCATCTTTGTCCTCAAGAGCTTGTATGTGCAAAGCTCTAAGAACCACCAAACTTTGCCCCACAACCGCATGCTCAACATCACTTACCTCATCCGATGTTTCAAGGCCTCCATCATCACCCTCACTTTCGGTTTCAAGTTCTCCATTGTCTAACAAGATCATGGCTCTTTTGTTTGGACATTGAGACATTATATGACCTGCTCCTTGACATTTAAAACATTTAATATCACGTTTGCGATGTGTAGAGGTGTTACCTTTCTCAAACGAACCCTTTGTTGTAGGTGGATCCTCCTTTGGTTTTGAAGGCTTTTCGAAATGTTTTTGGAGAAGAATTCCACTTTGGTTTAGAGGTATTTAAATCATCATGCTTAACCACACTCCGTCCTTTCTCAAATTGTCTCTCCACCTTGATAGCCATATGGACCACTTCCTCAACTTCAACATAGTGATGAAGTTCCACTACATTGGCGATCTCTCGGTTGAGACCACATATGAACCGAGCCATGGTTGCCTCACGATCCTCCTCAATATTTGCTCGAATCCTTGCCATGTCCATTTCTTTGTAGTATTCCTCTACCGTTTTGAACCCTTGCCTCAAACTTTGCAACTTAAGGTGTAGGTCCCAATAGTAGTGAGGAGGTACGAACCTCTTCCTCATAACCACCTTCATCTCATCCCACGTTTCAATAGGGTACTCACCACTTCTTTGTCTACTTATCACCACCTGATCCCACCATACAATAGCATAGTCCGTAAAGGATACGGCTGCAAGTTTTACCTTTTTCCCTTCCGAATAGTTGTGGCAGTTATAAATTAACTCCACATTTCGTTCCCATTCAATGTAAGCTTCCGGGTCATTTTGTCCTTTGAAGGAAGGAATAGAAAGGTTGATAGATTCGAGGTTATTGTCAATTACCCCTCTTCTTCTTCGTGGTTGTTGGCATTTGATGCAGCCTCATCCAAGTCATCTTCCTCATCATCAAATCCATCACGAGGATTGATACCCAAATCGGCTGGTCGTCGGTTTGGTCTCCTAGTCGGGAGAGCATTTTGTTGTAATTCAGTCACCCGTTCATCATTTTGATCCAATCATCCCGAATCTCACCAAATTGTACGTTCAACCTATCAAATTGTTGTTGCATTGCACGGAGGACAAAGTTAACGTCCATTGGAGGCTGTTCATTTCGTTCTTCCGTCATGTTTTAAACCTGCAAGAAAAATCGTTAGTAAAAATTACCTCACAACACTCCCTCACGTGTTTGCCCTCGTTTAGAGTCACTCATGCTCGTGTATCACTAAAAAATATGGCTTTTTTCCCTCTTTTGTGCTCACAACTCAAGCCTTTTACCGCTCTTTTCTCTCAATTCTTGAAGAAAGACACAAGAAATTTCAGATCCCTCAACTAAATAATCCCTTAAGATGAATGAATCAATAAGGGTGCTAAAATTGTCACAAACGAACTATTACAACTAAAAAGATACAAACAAACAAATCCACATGACTTATGATTTGAGATTACAAAGAAAATGACTGAAACAATGCTGAAACAATGACTTGGGCCTTTACAAACTTGTTTTTTTTTTTTTTTTGCCATTTTCGATTTTTTTTGCAGCAATATAACAATAATGAAAATAAATTATACAAAAGATAAAAGATACGGATACGTAACCTTGGATGGAAACCTAAGCTCTAGATACCAAATGATACGAACTCCACGTACTTTTCGTGAAACCCTATATCAATACTTGGAGTTCTTGAATCTGATCGTCCAATTTAAGGTTGAAAATAGGAGGAGTGTGACCCGTTTGCTATATTGAGCAAAGAACCAACACTATCAGATTGTAAGTAACACACCCCGTCGACTATAAGGAGTCGAGAAATAACGTTATCCGGGAAAGGGGTTTGAAACCCTAATGTCGTTCAGCAAAGAACTTGAGAGAAAATCTCACTTGAATGAAAATTCAATAATTTTACTTCTTGATTAAAAGAAAAACAAGTTACAATGCTGAATATAATGATACATGCATGGAATCCTAAGAGACACTAGAATACTAAAGGATACAAGCTATTCCCGCCACTTGCCATGAAGGCTTACAAAAGTGGGCTTAAATACACTAATATGCAGCTAAATAATGATAAAATAAAGGCCCAAGTAATACTATAATAGGCTTAGGACCGAATTACATCATTTCCACACTTTGGACTTTAGGAATTGGACATAAAAACATTGAAGTATTCTGAATTTGGTTCAGCAGCCCATCTTGAAGGTTGGAGTCCAGTTTGAGCAAATTGGTTTAAGAGATTTCCAACTTCCTCTTGGATAATTTTGGCCCGAGCTCTTGTAATTGGACCACCATAACTTTGTTCCTTTTGTATGCTATCTTCTTGAGTTGTGGATCGGTCCAGTTCTTTATTTGGGACAAGATATGGCCGCGGTTCATCATGATTCACATCACTAATCCAAAGTTACCACGGTGAAAGTCGTTTTCGTCAACGAGAAATTTATTACGGATATCATTAGCAAATGGAGGAATGGGATTTGGTGAGGAGCTAGGAAGTTGGAAGTTTAAATTTTTCAAAAAAGTAAGATGGTCGATTTTATTCGCGAATATTAAAAAGGACAAGAAGGATGGCGTAGAGTATGGGAACTCTGGGTAAAAGTTTCTTGAAGATGCAAAAGGGGAAAATGAAAGAGCTCTAAGGGATCGAAGAATGGTGGAGATTATGAAGGTGTATCCTCTAGGGTATACTACTCAATAGTGCCGAAGCGCATCTCTTTACCGGAACACAAAATATAAGAGAAAGTTGTCAGGAAGCTGAGGTTTGGATTAGATAAAGTTAAGGATATTCTAGAAGGAGTGGGTTGAGAGACTTCAAGACAATCGGAGACCGTGATGCGATGATTGTCGACCGAGTTTTGAATAGTTCAAGATTAAAAGGTGTTTGAAAGACTTCGGAGGAAAAGAATTGAAACAATCCCTCATGACAATTAGGTGATTTGTAAACGGGAAAAGAAAATTGCTTGGGGTTAAGTATCGCCAATTAGAGATGAAGTTGGGAAGAAGGAATGAGATTTCCAAGCTAGGGATTCATTCAAGAAAACCTAGGTCAAGAGATTCGGGTCCTGAACACTACAACATCAACTTTGACACGTCACTCCATCTTATCAATGTGAAGGGATCCGAGAAATGGTGAACGGTACATACATCATTCATGGAACGTGCATCATGCATCTTTAATTGTTATATGATTGTCGTGTGCTTTACACATGTGTGTGTGGTTGTTGTGTGTTTTGCTCTTGTGTGTGGTTTTCACGGTAAGTTAGGGTCGTGTTTGCAACGGTCTTCCTGAGCGAGCAAGGAGTGGTGATTTAGCTCTCTAGCAAAGGGACTTCTTGAGTTAGAAGGTGCGAGTGGTGGAGGTTCGGTAACCATGCCATTCGTGTAACACCGAGCTCTTGAGTAGTTGGAATGGATCAAACGATGGGTGATGAATCAACTTGGACCCTCCTATCATGCGAAACATTTTAGTTGCTCCTAGCACGGATCAAGCTGTGAGGAATTCTCCATCAAGATTTCAAGAAGTGTTCAAACCCCTTTTGCATGAAGACCTTACCAGGCTAATCCTTGTCGGGACGTCATGAACCTCGAACAAGGGATGAATATGGGAAGTTGCTTGAGCTTGAAACTCGAGCGGAGAACCTAGGGACCAGGTTCTTTTAAGGGGGGAGGATTGTGACACCCCATTTCTTCGACAAGCCAGGTATGATGTCATGAGAGGGTTTTTGTCGTTTTAATTTCTCTTTTGATTTTATTATTACGTTGAATTAATTGTTTAAGTGTCCTTTGTGCCCTAAATGTTTAAGTTTTACATTTTAACGTTCGTATTTAATTCCCTTAACTTGGTTTTAATACCTGAATTTTGTAAATACGTGATATACTTGAAATATATGATTCATGAACTTGTTTACGTGTTTATCTTATTCGTTTATACTTGTTCGAATTGGTCGGAGACCATTTCTTTATTTGTGGGATTCGAGGGCCTAGCGAGTTTTAGTGCGCCTCGGATTCCGGAGGCCATATCTTGAGGTCGGGAATTCGGATTCGAATTTCAGAAGTGGCACCAGACTCGTAACGAGATTTACAAGCTAAAGAACCTAGCCTTATATTTTTCTAAACCCATTTGAACCCCGTATTTTGTCCGAACCGAACAGTACGCATAGATTTGCCACCTTGGAGTACTTTGGGCATAACTCTTTCAATATTCAACCTTTTGACTTGATTCCTAGCCCCACATCACCTTAACTCAATACACTACCACCCCCTCTACCCTAATTCTCGGTCAAAGGAAAGAAAAGGGAGGAAATTTGCAGCTTCTTTGGAGAGAAGAAACCCATTCCCGCCACTATTCATCAAGGGAAGATTTGAGCTCCATACTTATCCATTTCTTCTCCAAGTTGAAAGGTAACTATATGATCTTGTTCTCCACCTTTATATGGTCATTTTAATCCATGAATCTTGGGTTTTGAGTGAGCTTTGTTGGAGATATGGACATGTTGTTGAATAGTAAGGGTTTCATGAACTTTGGATGATTTCTTGCAATTCTTTGAAGCTTTTCTTGCTTTCAAGCTATATTCTTGATCTATATGACTTTCCTAATGCATGAGTGTTGAGGTATCTCGTGGAAATTCGTTAGTAATCAATCCTCCATGGCTGATCTTTTGAAGAACTTGAAACTTAGGTGTATCTTTTGCCTCCTTGCTCTTGATTCGATTTGTTATGGTCTTCTTGCTTGATTGAGGAGTATTTTGTGGTTGTTCTTGGACCTTTCTTTACCATTTTGATGCTGCTTCGTTGCCTCCATGTTGCTGCTGTTGTTGAGTTGGATTTGCAATGTAGCACCCGGGACGATAGGCGCCACATCCCCCAAACTATGAGTCTAGTCCACACATGAAATGGATAGTCCAAGCATGAACCGGACTCATAGCGAATGGGAGACAAAATAAAAACAACCTTGTTAGGCGGAATCTAACCCCATACCAAATAACTCAAGAAAAACCAAATGTGCAATGCGGAAGCAATAAGATATAATTCATACTTTTCAACAATTACTACAAGTCCAACAATTCCAATACATAATTTAAATCCATCATGCATCCTAACAACGGGTTCAGCTAAACATGCAACCTGTCCCGAATCAATAATCAACAATGAATCATAGTTGGCACACAGGCCCAATTACGTCAGGAGATACAATTATAACATATCAATATGAAATGTGACTCGAGTGTACAAGTGTGACTCGATCAAGAATGCAATGACTCGACTCCCGCCTAGCCAAAACCTGCAAGAACTGAGAAGTGGGAAAGAGGGGTCAGTCTCTAGAAGACTGAGTGAGCAGGAGCTATACATATATATAAAAACATGCACATGCAGGTCATAAATCCCGAGCAAAGTTTTATTTAAAGTTAGTTCCCACGAGGGCAATAAAAGGACTAAGCAATGCTCGGGTTTTACGACTAATTCATATTAAATTCATTAAGTTCATAATTCATACATAAACATAATGGCTCGACGAGCGAGCGTGCATAATCTCCAACCAAACTCCGACCTTGTACGACAAATATCATTAATACATTGAATACGTGATCATGCAATATATATAATACACACAAGTCATATAACATAACATAAGACATAGTCGTTTGGGAAATCCGTGTCTCGGCCTTCCCGCACGGTGCATAACAATCATAACATAATCATAATCATAAAATAAGTTCCAACCTTCTTCCTCCGGGTGATGGCCGGGTGATCGGCCCGAACCATCCATGCATGGACCAAAAGGGTTTCATGACTCCCCTAGTGGCACTTAGCGTCCATTCCTCGCTAACTCCTAACGAGGTCCGGTTACGCCGTTAATATAATTGGAACTAGTGAAAGGGATCACCGTCGGCCCATGCCTCCCCGGATAGCCTCTAACACCAAGTCCCTGGGCCCCATTGTGCATTCATTCAAACATTTCTAGCCAAAACATTTGCTTCATACTTAGGATACATACTATAAGAAAACATACCTTACCGTGCAACTCGGCATATGCTATACACTTACCTCTCCGTGTCATCCTAATCCGTAGCTAGCATGAAGACACACGGTTTGGAGCACAACCTCGTTGCAAAACCATTTTAAGCTTATATACGCCCATACGTATAATTTTAGAAGAATTTACTCAATGACTCCACTTTGTAAAGATAACATATATATACATAAGGTTTTAGGCCAAAACTTATCACATAAGGGTTATAGGGTTTTATACATAACTAGAACGAAAACACCCTCACCTGGAAGATGACGATACAAGGATACAAGCTAGGCCGTGAGCCTATCGATCACGATATCTCCACCCTGGAGATGAACTGTACAAGAGAAAGACATAATGTGTACTCGTGAGAAACGACTCAATATGAAACCAATTAGGACGCACGACATTAACATGAGGTGTTCGTGAAATGCTATGTCATGTTTCAATATACAATAGATCATAAGATGTCATGAGTTGATGTGATTCATGTTCATACACACCAATAAAGCCATTTAGACACATACATGTTTTAATCATTCAATTCATAATATATTACAATACATGTTAACAATACATATGGATCAATTAGGCATGTATATAATGCATATAAGTCACATAAGGGGTCGAGGAAGTGCAAGGAAGGCGATAGAACGAGTTTTGGCAAAGTTTAGCAAAAGTTAGGAAAAGTTGACAATTTTCGGAAATGCGCAAGCTGTAGAAAAATGGGTATATCTTGAGTTTGAGAAATTGGAATTAAGTTTTTCTTGTTGGAGGTGAAACTAGACACATAGATGTTTTCAAGGATATGTAGCCCGAATCATGGTTCAAAGCGAGGTGAAAATGGCGTAGGTTTGAAGTTTGGGCCAATGCAGAACTTCGGCGAAGTGGCGACACAAATTTCAAACAATCATAACTCACAATTGAGGTAAGATATCGAGTTGATTCCAATTAGAAGATGTTCTAGACTTCAAGAGGTTTCCGTGGGTTCAAAAATCAGGTCAATCCGAGTTTGTATGAGGGTAAACGGGACAAAACAATCTCAGTCAAAAAACATGGGAGGATCCAAAGTTTCTGCCTCAAATCCACCCTCGCGGATTCAAAACAGGGGCCAAAAATACGCAGAAAACAGGGCACAAACGCGGGAGAAGACAAAAAATCACCAAAACACCTCAAAACTCAACCCAAATCAGTTAAAACATTTAGTATACCAAGTAGGAACATCAAATGCAAGTTTAGGGCAAATTAAAACACCTAAATTCATAAACCCACATACATATTCACACATATACATACATACAATATATATACACATTCTAGCTTCAAGAATTCAAATAATCAAGCATGAAACTCATGGGTTCAAGTGTTAGAGCATCAAACACTTACAAATTCATGCTTCAAACTCAAAGAAATTCAAACCCTATCTTATATGACATATATTCACAAAATTCACATTATACCTTGGAAGAGATGGAGGAGAAGATGAAGGAAGAGGATGGAGCTTGAATTCTTGCTTGGAAGTGGAAGAAATCTCCTTGCCTCCTTGCTTGCTTGATGGATCGAATAAGAGAAGGAAGAGAAGGGTTTGGGTGTCTTGTGGTTAGAAGAGAAAAATGAAGAAGAAGAATGAGAAAGGAATGGGGGTTGGATCGTGTAATAAGGGAGAAGAAAGGAGGGAATTTGCACTTTGGTCCTCCAAGAATTTAAATGCTTCAATTAGGTTGCCGGGGTTTAGTTGGGGAACGATTGAGGTCCGAAACAAGGTTTGATTGAGTCCAAGGATTTCATATAATTCAAATAGGTGCAGAAGAAAAAGAAAACATTTAATTAACAAGTAAACATGTGATAAACGAATTTAAATAGCATAGTCAAAGGTCATATAAATCATATAGTTCACTTACAATTTAAAAAACATATAAGTCACGTAACTCTTGGTCTAAACCCACTCATGACGCCATACCTGTATGGTCTAAAAGTCGGGGCGTTACATGCAAGGGAGAACAGGGCTGCTCTTCACGAGGAAGAAGCAGCCTGGTGCGAGTAACGCTCGTTAAGTCGTTTGTTCCTTTTGGAGGTAGTGTAACATCACGGTCGTTCAAATTTCCAGGTACGCCGTAACGAGATGGTTTTATGCACTGTAAATTATTTAATTACGTATTTGAGTGTTGTTTTAATGCTTATATGATTATTTGAAATTATATGAAATTAATTGTTTATATTATGAACTTTGAATTTTAAACTTTTAAGTTTGCATGCTGGTAATTTGCTCGTTATGTGTCGGAATTCAATTCCGATTTTTGTGAAATTTTGATATACATGATATATGCAAGTTATGAATGTGTTTGCATGCTTGTTTTAAGTTTTCGGGTTCATTTGTCGAGGTTTTAAACCTTTAATACGTGATGAGGGACTCGAGTGCCTAACTAGCTTTAGCGCGTCTTGTGTTCCGGAGACCATAACTTGAGCTCGGGAATTCAGATTCCAATTCAGGAAGAAGCGTCGGACTCACAACGAAGAAAGGAAACCTTTGAACCAGGTTTGGTATTTTTCTAAGCCCATTTGGAGCCGCATTTTTGGCCCGGAATGAGCAGCATGCACCAAAGCCACCTTCTTTGACTAGTCTTGTACTTGTGGGCCCAATTTAATCATACTCAAGCATTTAACCTTGGTTTATATGATATTAACTCAGACCTCTCTCTTCCCTACCTATCCATTTCAAGCCACACACTCCCAAGAAGAAGGAAAAGCAGCTGATCCATGGAGAAAGAAAGAGAAAGAGAAACCCCTTTTCTTATCTTGTGATTTTGGAGCCCAATCTCTTCCATACTTCATCAACTCTTGAAGGTAAGTAGATTTTCAAATTCTCCATGATTATATGATGGTTTTTATCCATGAATTTCATGATTTAACTTATATTTGATATGAGTTTGGGAGATGGCATGAATAGGAAGGATTAGAGTTCATTTATTGATTTCTTGCCTACTTTGAGTTTGGGACTGAATTGATGCTTCTTTGGTGATTATATGAACTTATTTTCTTCCATTCTTGATTTATACTTCATGCTAGATGTGTTAGGGTTGTTTTCTCTTTGATAACTTGAATGAAACCTTGAGCTTTTAGCCATGAAAACTGGAATTTCAAACTGCTTTACAGGTATGAACTGTTGTCACGTTTTTTGAGATCAAATGATTGAATTCTTGCATCCAATTTCGTGTATTAATGCATGGTAATGTAATATACATGTTCTATGAATATGCTCTGTTTTGCCTTGATTTCATGCCTCATTTCAGTTGTATATACGAATTATATGAGTTAGAACATGACCTATTTTCTTTCCTTCCTTGCGATGGTTTTGTGTGGTTGTTTTGGTGCTCAAAAACTGATTATATGAACTTGTTTTGCTTCCTTTTTGATACATGATACTTGGTAGATGTGTTATGGATGTATTGCCTTTGAAACCCTTTGATGAATTGATGAGTTTTGAGCTTGAAAAACTGCTGCGAATCTGCTCCTCCTTCAACCGAACTGCTGTCATGATTTTTGGATTGGTTTGTTGATTTCTTCTACTCCAATTCATGTGAAATTCCATGAACATGATGTGCTTTAGTTGTTCTACATGTTAACTAAGTGTTTCCAAGCTTTTATCCCTTGTTTTAGCCTCAAACTTGAAGAGAATAGCTTGCTGCGTTCATGTCTTTGCTTGGTTCGTTTTCTTGCATGATTGAGATCAGTTTTGTTGCTGTGTGTTAGGGCCTGATAATGTGATGATTTGGTGATGCTTTGGTGTTGAATCCATGAACTTGGTTTGAGCTATGGTTTAGGATTTATGAGCATGCCATTGATGAATTTGCTTGAGCATGAATGCATCTCTTCCCTCTCCTCACTTTAGCTTCGGTTCTTGTATCAATTAGGACATAAATCTTTGAATCTTTGCTGTATATATCTTGTATATTGTGTTGGTTTGATGTTAGTATGGTTTGGTTTTGGTTCTTGGTGAGTTTGAGGGCTAAAAATCGAGTGTTGGTAATTGGAAGCAGATCCATAGGCGTGGATTTTTGGCTTTGATCAAATCCACGGCCGTGGATAGGAGTCTAGCAGCAGGGACGTTTCTGTCCCCAGATCCACGGCCATGGATCTCCCCTTTTGAAAATATCCACGGCCCTGGATCTGGAAAACTTGAGTTTTCTTGCCCGAACTTTGTTTCTTTGTCCGTTTTGTTCGTTTCCCTCTCCTACCTTGTTCCTAAGGTGTTGAATGCTTGTTTAGATGTATGATATGTGATGCTATGGCTTGTCATTGCTTGAATTGGTATGTTGTATGTTAGAATTATGTGTTATATGCGTTGTGTTAAGTTTGTGAATTCGTTGGACGTGAAACGTGCCTTATGTGATCTAAATGCCCTCTTATGTGCACGTATGACTTCATGACTTATTTTCTTGCCTTGCATGCTTTTCCCTTGTTTTGGTATGAGTTGTATGCATTCTTAATTTGTTATATAACATGTTATATGCATTGCATGATGTTCATGAACGTGAAATATGTGAGTTATGCTCCAATATGTCTCGATATGATGTCATTGACCTAAGTGTTATCTTATTGCATTTCATATGCATCATTTCCACCTATATGAATATGCCGGACGTCTAATTGGTTCATGCCGAGTCTAAGCTTGCCTTTGCTCTTTGCTTTTGTTCTTAGGTTTGTCTTGAGGTTGTAGAGGTGGTTTCTTTGGTTCGGTTTGTCGGCAAGGTGAGATTTTCTTTCCTTTTAGTTATTATGACCTAAGACCCTATTTGTATTTCGAACCCGCATGCAACTTATATATGTATATGTATAAATATGTGTTTGATACGTATTTTGTGGGATTTGTCCCGTTTCTTATGAGGTTTTGAAAACGCTTTTATATGTATCTAAGCACTATTTTCGTTTACTTTGCAAAGCTTTGATAAGTGTGAGTGTGTATAAGCGTGATATGACTTGTGTTTAAGCTTCGTTTGATAATTGTAAGTTTGGGCCCCGGAGGAGTGGTATGTGATCTCGGGTCGGCCATGGGGTCGCCGGGCTCTCTCATCAACACGACTCCATGTGCGAGAGACTTAGTTTGTGACGCCCCGACTTTTCAGACGTAAAGGTATGACGTATGTGTTTACCAATTTGCGCAAAATAATTGTCTTTACGTGTTTTATATTTAATTTTATTATAAATTGTTATTATTTTATTTTATTATAATTTAATTTAATTTAATGTTATTTTAAAATAATTTGTATTTTAAATATATATATATAAATATATATGTATTTATATTTCGTTAATTGTTGATTAAGTTAATAATTAATGTTAATTAAGTATTATGCTAATTAATCATGCTTAACTATATTAACTAATTTATTTAATTAATTACGAGACTTTAATATATGTTTATATTCTAATTTGAATTATTTATTAAAAATTTTATTTATGCATGGATTTGGTATGAAATGTGCATGCATTGCTTTAATATGTGCTTGATTATTCATTTTGTGCGTCGTTCTTATATGAAATGATATCGAAATATCGTGCAATTGTAATATGGCATAAATATGTGTGTTATGAACATGCTTATATTTTCGGTTTATGTTTTCGAATTCATTTGATATGTTAACCAATTTAATTTGAATCGTGGAACCAAATCGGGGGCTAACGAGCACTTAGCGTACCCTTGGTTCCGAATTTAATATCTTGAGCTAGGAAACTCGGATTCGAGTTTCGTCAACTTCGCTGAACTCGCAACGAAAATTCGAGTTTAGTAAACTTAGCCACATATTTTTCCCGAATCATTTCAACTTCCGAAATCCAACCGAAAAACCTACACGGCGCCAAAACTGCCACATTTCACCAAAATAGTCATATCTCTTACCATACTTGACCAAATTAACCATGGTTTGAACCTATGGGACCCTAACTCAACCATCTAGCTGATCATTATCCTCCCCAACCGAAATAGTCTCTCTTACTTAGAGAAATTCAGCCCTCTTTCCTCTATTTTCCAGAAATCCCGTAGCTCTAGCAAACCTCTTGAGATTCAAGCTCAAATCTCTTCCAAACCTCCATTAATCCACAAGGTAAGCTTGGTTATGTTATGTACATCCATTATGAGTCATTTTCATTCATTCATCCCTAAATTTGAGCATGATTTCGTGAGCTTTTGGGCAGAAATGGATATATATAGATTTAGGTTTGAGTTTGGTTGATCTCTTCCAATACTTGAGCTTTTTGGATGATTCCAAGCCTGAAAATGATTGTCTTGTTCTCTTCTTGGCATTTATGGTAATGTTTTAGCTGGTAGTTGAAGCATTCATGAGCTATCATTAATGATATATTGAAGGTTGTGGGATTTACTCTGTTTTTCGCTGCGTTGCCTGCGTCAGTTTTTGCTGCTGCGTTGAGGAGAGTTTGAGGCTTGTTTTTGTTGAGTTTTATTGTCTATTTCATGTCCATACTTGCCTGATCTTGTTGGGAGAAATTGGTTTTGGGTCTGCTCTGTTTCGTTGGCTGCTGCGTTTTTTTTTGTTGCTGTCGCGCAGGTCGCGCCCGCGACCATTATTGCCTGTAATTTGGGTCGCGCCCGCGACTGAACAGTGCGCTGCCCTCGTATTCTGAAAATTGGAGAAAACGCTGGAAATTAAGGGTAGCGGCCACTACCATTTCATGAAGAAAATGGGTCGCGGCCGCGACCCCTGTTTTTCTGAAATTTTCCAGTTTAAGCTTGGCTGTGCGTGGTTAACTGTAACTTTAATTCCTTTCTTTACTTGCATGCATGGAGTTGGACGTATATATATATATATATATATGTATAGATATAACATTTCATGCATGAAATATGATTTAAGTAATAGAGTGCATGCATGGATTAATTGTAAAGTTTCATTTTTTATATTTGCATGCATGATACCCATGCATACGTGCACTATATATATATATATAATGGTATATATATATATATATATATATATTAATTATGGTTTAATTTGTTTAAATTTTAGAATTTAATTGTTATTTATTTCATGTTTATTTAATTTCGATCTCTAATTGAAAGTAATTAATTGCCTATTTCCTAATTATAAATGCAATATATTACGTGTTATGATTATTAAATGGAATTTTAGATTAATTGATATGCATTATTAATGTTATGAATTTATGAATTTGAATGAAATATATGAACGAATGGTTTGATTATATGTTCTAAATTCCTTAATAGTGCACATGAACATTTTTATGATATAACATGATCTTTTATGCATTCATATCATGATCATTTCATTTGTCGAGCGTCTTAATTGGTCATTTTGAGTCTCACTTTACCTTTCTTGCACAGATTTTGATCCCGTTGGAGACGAGGCCAATCCTTGAGGCTTTCGTATCTTCTTTTGTCATTACAAGGTGGGTTTTTCTACTATTTAGATAAAAAGACCCAATATATCCTTATGTCCAAAGTTTTATCCAAAGTTAGAATTATCTATTTATATAACGAGTCACTTTCGGGTAAATAATTTCAAACGTATAATCCCTTTTTCTTTTAATATCCTACCGATTGTTTTGGCGAGTATCGATTGATTGATTGCACTGATTGGGGCCTTGGGTTCTTGGTGTGAGTGGCTATCCGAGGAAGCATGGGCTGACGGTGATCCCTCACACTAGTTCCCACTAATGAACGGCGGTACCGGACCTCGCCAGGAGATTGGCGGGGAAAGGGAGCTGAGTGCCATCTGGGGAGTCATGTAACCCCTTTTGGCTAATGATTGGGTGGCCGGGTCTTGCAAACCCGCCCACCAACCCGGAGGAAGAAGGTGTATATGACCGATTGAATAGAATCGATTGATTGTGCACCAAAGAATGATATGCATGAAAGACTTAATGAATGAATGATTATCGATTTACAGATGGTGTTGGTTGGAGTTGATGCACGCCCACTCGCCGGGCCACTAATGACCTATTGTAAAATTGATCGTTATAATCCCTTCCGATGATTCCTCTATTTTACCTACTTGGGAACCGTTTCTAAAACCTCGCTTGGGATTATAATTTGCATGTGATTGTTTAAATTCCGTTATATATTATATTTATGCCAATGTTTTATGCCCACCAGTCCCTTTTGGACTGAACCCGTTTGGTTTTCAGCTGTTTGGTGCAGGTGTCGAGAGAGCTAGGCGGGAATACGAGTCCTAGGTCTTGCATTCGTCTCTAGCTCTGTATTTTGGTCTTACACTTGCATCTCACACTTTTGATTATTGTATATGGATATTATATTGGAGCGTACACATGTTTTAGGCCGTGATGGCTTGCATTGATGTATATGAATTATATTTTGGAGCTTGGATGCTCATGGTATATATATGATATGCTTTATTCGTTTATTGCTTCAGCTTTAATGTGTAATTCTGATTTTATGGTTCAAGGGTTAGTCCCGCCTAGCATAGAGTGTGTGTTTGTCCCCGTTCGCCGTGATTTGGCTCGGGTATGGATCGTTCATTTCATATTCGGGTCGGGTCTCGGTGCGGGGGATGTGACACCTTGCGCTCGGGTGTTGTATAGTTCTCCCATGCCGACGGTGCGCTGAGTGACAGGCCCGTCGAAGGAGCGGGAGGGATCCCCCGACTCATTTTATGTATATATGTGGGGGGTACCTCTCTTCCCTAAACGGTGAGGAGGTGGGATTGATTTATGATTCATTTTGTTTCCGTTTCGTCTTTGCTTATGGAGCAGTGGGTTAGATTTTAAGCTTTCGGTACGTTATGTTTCGTTTATGGTTGTGAAACGGGGACATATTTCTAAACTCTAAAACTTGATTGATTTTTTTTGGCCTTCGGCCTCAAACTTCTTTCTTTATATATATTACCACGGGTTAAATGTTTTAGAATGCAAAAACCGCGCCCGGTTCATGAACCCTTTCAGCTTTGTACATGCTTTGCTCTTACGTATATGTATGGGTGCGTGTGTTAGCCCCCTCACCAGTCTCTAGGACTAACCCTCATTATTTCTATTTTTTTCCCCCTTTGATTTGAGTTTGCAGGTTTCCATTTGGGAGTTGGAGCTAGGCGGTTGTCTTGTGTCGTGGTTGTGGATAGCTCGAGTCACATACATCGTATTTTGTTTTCTTTATGCATTCTGCTAATTTTGAAATATGTATAAGTTATGTCTTTAATTCGATTTGTAAAGGTTTGTATAACTTGACTCGTTACTTTTGATATGTCTCGAGTATGTTTGTTTGTTTTTGGTATTCTGGTGCTTCCGCATTCGTTATTTGTTTTGTTGCGCGCTCTGAGTAGGGTCTAGACCGCCTAGCTTAGGTTGGATTTTTGTTTGTCACCCGTTCACCATGGCTTGTTGCGTGGACGGAGCCCCATTCGTTTCACGTGTTGGGTTATGGTGTGGGGGATGTGGCGTCGTTCACTCCGGGGTGTTACAGGTAATGCCCGTTACCTCCTCCAGCCTTGCAGAACTCTTGCTCCTGCCCTGAGTAACGGGGGTTACTGACTGTGATCATGGGCAACGGTAACGACCGTTAACTGTGCAGGAAATGCACCCGTACCAGTTAACGGGCTTTAACAGTTTTATGCATGCTTGGGGCTAACGCCCGTTAGCCGCTACCTTGTATGGATGTGATTTTTCTTTCTTCTTTACTTCTTATGCTCGTTTGTTTTGCATTGTTATGACTGATACGCATTGTATACGTGTTATACTATATGTTAGGTGCAATGTTTTAAATTTATGGCTTCCTTTGATACGTGATTTCCGAGTTATGAACTATATGCTTTAAGTGATACGTATATGACTCGGTCTAATTGGTTCATGATCGAGTCTAAGTCATGAGTTCGTGTTTGTTTATCTCAGATTTGAGTTCGAGAGGTGTTAGTTCCACCATTTAGCTTCTTCTTGGTTGTCAACGCTCATCCGTGGGTACTTTTGGTAAAAGATGAGGTTTAGGTTTGTTTTCTTTTTAGTTAATACGACCTGCAACCCTATGTGCTCGTTTTGAAGCTCTCATGTGACTATACTATTATATTTATATAATAGATACGTGCTTATAAGATACGTTTATGATCTTGTCATAAGATTAAATGTTTTGAACTATATGTATGAGCATATGTGAGCTTGAAATTGTTTTGCAACGAGGCTATGCTCCAAACAGTGTGTATTCAAGCTAGCTACGGAATAGGATGACACAGAGAGGTATGTCTATAGCATATGCTGAGTTGCAAGGTAAGGTATGCTCCAATAAGGTATGTAAGTTATAATTTGACAAGTATGAGATGTAGCGAGTTCTGGTATGTTATATTCTTTTCAGATTGGTCGGGCCCAGGGAATTGTGGGTAAGGACGCCCGGGATGGCAATGGCCATTGGGTTAAGCCTGTGCATGATTCCCATTTGAAGTACTTACGCGCGACTCTTGGATGTTGAGGAGGCGTGGTGCTTCAAGCACAATGTAGGTTAGCTACCCCTTGTGTATTGGTAAGAGTAGTGAGGGTTTGCTCCCCGAGCTACATGTTGTTGGGTTTGCATTTATTTACGATTTATATTTTCTGTTTTAATACGTATGTTAATAATTGGGGAGTTAGAGTAAGACCCGTACTCGCCGGGTATAAGAATTCAATACATTATGTTGATTATGAAATGGGATAGGAGCTTTTTCTTATGTTATGATACGATCACCTTAAGTTTGCTTTATTTTGTTAAGTATAAGTACAAGTTTGTTTCGAAAATGACTTTGGTATGTAAAACCCTATCCCGGTTCATAGTCTTTTGTTTATTACGTGCTTTGCTCTATATCTATATGTGTGTGGGTGTGCGTTAGCCCCCTCACTCAGTCGGTGGACTGACCCTCTCCTTTTAACTTTTCAGTTTGCAGATTTTGGTTAGTGCTAGGCGGGGTCGTGAGTCGGTCGGGTTCGAGTTGCATTTTCACTGGCATTCGGTCACACTTTATATAAGATTCATATATGTTGATGAATTATGTATGGATATTAAGAACTCTTGTTTTATGTGTTTTTTCGTGATAGGCTTCTAGGGATAGTTGAACCTGTTTTTGTGGATTTATCTTCTTGAATTTTAATTTATGCTTTCGCTTCCTTATTGTTTTACACGCTCTGCTCCTGTTTTAGCTCCACCTGGCTTAGCAAGTGTGTGTAGGTTCCCGTTCGCTAAGTCTTAGGCTCATGTATGGATATTTCATATGTGGGTTCGGGGCTAGGTGCGGGGGATGTGGTGGCTCATCGCTCCGGGCGGTACATGTGTTACCTTGTATGACTTGAGTTTATGATTGATTTTAGATGCTCGTTTTGATTTATGCTCTCATGTGCTCCTAAGTGACTTAAGTGCTTTTCAAGGTGCATGAATGAGTTAGAACTTTGTTTATTTGCATAATGTACTAATCCCTTATTTCTTATATGACTTGAGTGATATGTTAACATGTTAAATTATGTGTTACCTTTATAGTATTGCATTTATAGGGCCATTTAATATGAAATACGTGACTTATGGACGCATATGCCTTAAGTGTTGCATTTTATATGCACTTTATGTGTTATATGCATTCGCCGAGCGTCAATTTGGTACATTTTGAGTCTAAGAACGTCTTTTGTTGTTTCCTTTGTTCAGATCTTAGTCCCATGGGTATCGAAGAGGTCCCTTAAGCGTCCGTTTTATATCCTTTTTCTCCGCTACGTTGGAAAGGTGAGGTTTTCTTTCTTTTAGATAATATGACCTACAACTCTATATGTTTTGTTGCGCACTCTGAATGAGGGTCTAGACCGCCTAGCTTAGGTGTGATTTAGTTTGTCACCCGTTCACTACGGCTTGGTGCGTGTGTGGAGTTCCCATTTCGTTACACGTGTCGGGCTATGGTGCGGGGGATGTGGTGCCCTTCGCTCGGGGTGCTACATCTAAAGTGGTATCAGAGCTCTTGGTGGCAAAACCGGAGCTCTCATGTCGTGTCAGGTCCGTCTAGGTCGTTCGGCTTAGAATTATGTGATTGTTTGCTTTCACTTTCATCATTATGTGACTTATTTGATTTTATTTGTATTAATTCTTTACACGAACATGCACTAAACCCTCCCACAAATCGATATTTTCTTGAATTGCGTTTCTTATTTAGGATGACATCTCAACACATATCCGTGGGAGAAGACCGATTGCCATTGATCTATCGAGAGTTTCAAAACTGCAACCCTCCAGTATGGTTCGGAGGTGATGATGTGAAGGCCGAACAATGGCTTACCGAAATTTCATGGATATGGGATACTCTATCGGGGACATCACAAGATAGGGTGATTTGTACCTCCCGGTTAATTCAAGGCCAAGCTTTAATTGGCTCAAGGAAGTGGGATTGGAGTTAGCAAGGTCCGGAGAAGAGCTCACGTGGGAGAACTTTATCCTGGAATTCCACAATAGATACATTCGTTTTGGTGTAAGAGTGAGAAGACTTCAAGAATATTTAGATCTCCAATAAGACTCAAATGGCCGAGAACTATATGGAAGAACTTGAGGGATCGGGCTCTTATGCTACACAAGTTGTTGATAACTATCGACTCAAAGCCCGAAATTTTATGCAAAAACTCAAGAATGATATCCAACAAACCCTTTATGCCTCGACGGTAAATTTTTGGTCCAAAGCAATGAAAAAGGTAGTTCGAAGCGAGATGGAGAAGTAACGAATGAAGTCCCATGCTCTTCGAGAGGAACAAGTTACCGGTTCAAGTTCGAATTTGGGTAAGAGACCCATGCCACAAGAGAAAACTCCAAGCTCTCAAGATGTTAATCCATCCAAGAAGAAGCCCCAACTATTGAAACCGATTCCTAAGCCGCTTTGACGACTCCAATCCGGTACGCTTATTGTGAAGGTTTGAATCACACGGAGGAGAAATGTCGAAAGAAGTTAGGTGCTTGTTATAGGTGTGGTGAGATTGGGTATATGAATGGTTGCCCCTACAAATCAATTCCAAAGCTTGTGAAGAACCGTGACTCCGAGATCTTGACTCAAGCTGAAGTGCATACCGAATTTGACCGAGCCACTTCGGTGAAAGGTATACGAAGCATTCATATTATCTCATCTCATACATATATTATTTTCGTGGAAATATGTGTGTTTGTTGCTTTATTCTTTGTTCTTTGGTGTTTCTTAGTTTCAATTGTTGTGTGATTGCTTTCCTTCTTAGTTCTTGTTTGTTGTTTGCTTTCTTTTTCCTTTTGTGTTAACGCTCTTTTGGAGAGTGTTTGGTGGCACGGAGTGTTCGTGAGTGTTGGGTGAGTTATGAGGGTCGAGCTGCTTCTGGTGGGTTTGTTTGGAGGTGTTTTGCTCTCGCTGAGGTTGGTGGTTACTTTTAGGAGGTCCGTTCGGGGCTCAACAGTATTATCGGGTATTAGATAGATGGCTAACCCGTTGATACTCTGCTTAGAAGAACCGAGAATTACCTCAAAGTAAGAAGTCTATCGTGTTAGCGGGGAACACTAGGCAATCTTCATTAATGCCAACCCATTGACATGTAGGACGAATAAGAGGTACAGTTTCGAGTGGGAAGAGGCGGTTGAAGAGAGTTACCCTCGGTATCGGCTTTTGCCTAACCGGAGGTACGAAAGGCTACTTCGTTTCCAACCGAGGCACAAAGGAAGGACTTTGTTGTGTGTTGCTTGTAGAAGAGCGGTAGCCTATGCCCTGAGTAGTGCAAGATCCCAAGAACTATCCCGCTCATAGTTTGAAGTTTGAGGTTTTGAAGGATTGGATTTTTGTGTAGTGGCATAAGAGAGATGTTATGGACTTTGTGTAATAATGTCTATATGCCAACGGTTGTGGATTCTCCAACTACTCCCGAATTTTTATTTAGGAAATGGGGGCAAACGACTAGGACTTTGTGTCCGGTTTGCTAATTAAGGAGGTAATATCTCGAGAAGTTTGCCATCCTCCGAGATCAGAGTGCCACAGTGGAAGTGGGGAGTTTGGTTTGTCTTGGAGCCGTTCAAGACTCTACTTAGGACCTGAGGACAGGACCTTTTGAAGGAGGGGAGTTTGTAACATCCTGCTAGTCAGGCCGTACAGGTACGTTGTAAAGAGAGTGTTAATTGCGCTTTTAAATGATTTAATTATGCAAATATGTTTTATTTTATTGAATATGTGATTATTTGAAATTAATTATAATTATTTGTTTAACTTATAACTTGAGTTTTAACGTTTATGACTACGTGTCCGAATTTAATTCTGATTTTTGTGAAATCTTAGTATGCATGAAATATGTGAGTTATGAATGTATTTGCATCCTCGTTACTTGTTTTAGAGTTCATTTTATTTGGTACTTGGCTTGTTTTGTAAAACGGGATTTGTGAGGGACTCGAGGGCCTAACTAGTTTTAGCGCACCTTGGGTTCCGGGCACCATAACTTGAGCTCAGGAATTCGGGTTCAAATTCTGGAAGAAGCCTCGGACTCGTAATGAAGAAAGGAAACCAAGGAATCCAAATTGTAATTTTCTAAGCCCGTTTGAACCCCCGAAAGTTTACCGAACCCAGCCGAGCGTGCAACTTGGATCCCTTTGTACTCTTTTAGCCATAACTTGAGTATTTCTTGACCAAATTAAATGATTCTTGGGCCCACATCTTCATAACTTAATCCCCTATCTCTTGATCAGCCATTTATTTCATTCCATATTGAAAAAATGGGGTTTTACTGCTGGAACCGAGATACACCAAAAGAAAAAAGAGAATACTATTCCAATTTCATCTCTAGAGCTCAATACTTCACCAAATCACTTCAAATCTGAAAGGTAAGTCCATGAATGATTTATCCATCTTTTCCTCTTTAATTTGACACCTTATTTGATGAAATCCATGGAGAATTGAATGAGTTATGGAATATTTGGTGAATAGTGAGGGTTTGGGCCTTCTTGATGAATTTGTATGATTCCTTGCATTTCCTTTGGATTTGATGCATCATATATGAACTTAAGACATCCATTTTTAGTTCTAAGAACTTAGATTACATGATGGTTTAGGAATTTTAAGGTTTTGTTTGAAGAACTTGAAGGTTATGCATGAAGAAGAAAGGGAATTTTTCATCCATCATTCATCTCTTGATATGTGGCTTGTTTGATCATGTTCTTGAGCTTTTCTTGCATGAATTATGTATCCTATGCTTGCCTTAACATGTTATCTTGAAGATAGCTTGAATTAGATGATGTTTTGTGGAGTTTTTGGCCTGAAAATTGCGTTTTGCCCTGCTACTGCCAGTCGCGGCTGCGACCCATTTTTCCTCTTTTCTCAACCTTGGATGCGGCCGCGACCATTTTCAGGTCGCAGCGACCCTGTTTTGCCCTAGTTTCGAGTTGTACTTGTGTGTTTTGTTGTTTTCGCTTCGTTTACATTTTTCGTGAACTTCTTTCTCCTTTTTCACTTCTTATGCATTATACTTGATGAATTATATGTTATATGATTTGTTATGAATTTATTACGTGTTTTTGATGCTTTTGTAACGCCCCAATTTTCCAAATGTTCAGGTACGCACGACACGTGTGATTTTCCGAGAGTTAGGATTTATTTAATCCTTTCGTTTATTAAATTCCTACATTTTATGATAAATTATATAAATTATATTTCAATATGATTATGTGGGATATGTATCAATTTGAGCATTATGGCATGAATTGGATTCATTTGTTACATGAATTAACTGCCAAACATGATCTAAGTGCTTAATTGCCCTTGATTGACCATTTATTTAAAGGTAAGGACCAAATTGCATGAAAATACCCTTGGACCTGTTGGAAAACACGAATCAGAAAGCAGCGGAATTTAAAAATTTTTCCCAACAAAAGGACCTAGGACTCGCAATCGTGTAACCAAATTCGTAAAGATAGAAAACTTACTTTTCTTTTGTTCTTTCTTGAAGCGTTTCAAGCCACCCAAGAACGCTCTTCTCGCGGATTGATCCCCTCTCCTTTGGTAAAGCTCGAATCTTCAAACTTCTAACTTGAAGTCTCTAGAGAAAGTCCACCAACTTGATCACAATCTAACTAGTAAGGATGCTAGTTCTCTAGTTAGTGTTTAGGCTTAACCTAGGGTTTAATTTAATCTTGGAGAAAGGAAGGTGTTCAACACATGAACCAAAAGAATTGCCAATTAGCTCTAAAGGGGAGCATGAGCTCCCCTATATATAGGAAAGGGGAGGGACGGCCGAACTCCTTGTTGGGCAAGGATTTGGTTTGTCTCTCTCCTATTACTTGATCATCAAGTATTTTCCAACTTTGACTTTGAATTCTAATTCAAGTCAACTTTTAAGAGAGCTAAAAATATCCAAACTATTTTTGGATAATTTTATACTTTATTTATTATAAAATAAATAACTTATTTTTATCTAATTAATTAATTCGTAATTAATTAACTAGATTATTTTCTCCAAAATTAGACTTTCTTCTTAATTCAAAATTAAACCAAAGTCTATTAAATAATTAACTAATTAATTATTTAATATATATACAATATATATATATACACACGTGTGTGACACGTGTCACTGTGACACGTGTCACTCACGTGAGCCACACGTGTGACTTCACACGTGTGGAACCCTCTTGGCCCGATTAACTCGTTTAATCATTTTCAAGCCTCAACTCATGTAACCAAGTTGTTGTGTGTGACCCTCTAGGTTCTCAATTCAATTAGCAGTGACCCTAATTAATTAATTCACTAATTAATTAATTAGTCCACAGATTAAACGACCATAGTCTAGCAACAGGTGTTTAACCCCTAGCTGAATTAGAATGTTCGGATTCGACAGAACCTTTAAGTCATTGATTCATGTGAGATACAATCTTCCTACTTACTATCTCTCAACCAAGATCTAGGGTAAGGGAATAATCAGAACCCTAATAATCCGGTCTTAAAGCTAAGTGCATTTCATATCCATTTGATCTCAATCCAAGAAACCCTTTTCTTGATGTCTTGATCTACTGCCTTGGCCAAGGACTCCATATGGCATATGAATGACTTACACAATAAGAGATCACCTTGCAAATGCAAGTGTAGGTCCTTTCTTGATTCTCATTCACTTTCATGAATCACTTGTGCAGCCCCAGCATAAGCCTTGAATCAGTTGTCTAAGGCGACACCCTTTAAAGCTTATACCTAAGACTACAGAGTTAACTCATAAAGTGACAAGGAACCTCTAGTCTAAGGATCAATTAATCACATCAATGACTCGTGAGATATTTCCTAATCTGGAAGTTTCCATTTCCTGAAATAAAAACTTCCTTTCCCATTTAGGAATGTTCTCACAAGGGGCACCTCAGTGAACTTACTTATTAAAGTAAGCACCCTCATGTATCACGCACGTATCAACTATACACTTTCCACCTCCATGAAACAAGGTGGCCCTTCTTAAGGGCGTGATCCCACAAGCAAGCCTTAGAGGAGTCAGGTTGACACTCCCACTGTCTGTAGGACTCATCGGCTTGGAGTATTTTACTAATCATGACTTATGTGATATAGGGCTCATTTCATGAACCATTTCACCTAAATGGTAGAGTCCTAAAGTCATCAGGATTAGGGGAGTTCTCATACATGCACAGCTAAAGTAAACGCATACCAAACAAGAGCATATAAAGAAGTGTTGCCTCAATTCGTTATTTCATTCAAAGATTGTTTGTGATTACAATAAGGAAAAGCACAAAGCGGATATACAATCGGCTTTCTAGGGCACTATTCCTAACAATCTCCCACTTGCCCGTCAAAGCCATTCTAAAGCTACTCTAAGTCCCATCTTCTGAAGATGACCTTGGAAAGCTTCTCGACTAAGGAGTTTAGTAAGTGGATCTGCCACGTTCTCTGCTGATGTGACCCTCTCAATTAGCACATCTCCTCTTTTGATAATATCACGGATTAGGTGATACTTCCTCATAATGTGCTTGGTCCGTTGGTGAGATCTTGGTTCTCTTGCTTGAGCAACCGCCCCAGTGTTGTCACAAAACACAGTAATGGGGTCTTTCATGCTAGGAACAACATTCAACTCCTGAATGAAGTTTCTAATCCAAACACCTTCCTTAGTTGCATCATTTGCAGCTAAGTATTCGGCCTCAGTGGTCGAATCTGCAGTGGTAGTTTGCTTGGAACTCTTCCAACTCACTGCTCCGCCGTTTAGGCAGAAAATGTATCCTGACATTGACTTAAAATCATCTAAGTCAGATGCAAAGCTTGCATCGCAGTATCCTTCGACAGTAAGATCTTTCTGACCTCCGTAAACTAAGAATAAATCTTTAGTACTTTTCAAGTACTTAAGAATATTCTTCACGGCAGCCCAGTGACCATCTCCAGGGTCAGATTGGAAACGACTTGTCACACTAAGTGCATAAGCCACATCCGGTCGAGTACATAACATTGCATACATTATGCTACCTATTGCTGACGCATAAGGTGTATGAGTCATTCTCTCCTTCTCAAGGTTAGTCTTAGGACACATCTTCTTTGAAAGACATGTTCCTACACTCATAGGAAGGTTCTTAACCTTTGCTGACTCCATATTGAATCTCTTCAATACTTTGTCAATGTACATCGACTGTGATAGTCCTATTAACCTTCTAGATCTATCTCTATAGATTTTGATTCCAAGGATATAGGACGCATCACTAAGATCTTTCATCTCGAATTGGTTCGATAACCATAACTTAGTCACTTTCATGTCATCCTTCGAATTCCCAATAAGAAGGATGTCATCAACATAAAGTACCAAGAATTGCACTGAGGTCACCAATTCCTTTCTATACACACATGATTCATTCGAAATTTGGATGAAGCCAAACGCTTTGACCGATTCATCAAATCGAATGTTCCAATTCCTAGAAGCCTGTTTCAATCCATAGATTGATCTTTGGAGTTTGCAAACCTTTTGCTCACTCCCACTGAATGTGAAACCTATGGGTTGCTCCATATAAATGTCTTTGTCAATGTCACCATTGAGAAAGGCAGTTTTCACATCCATTTGCCATATCTCATAGTCATAATATGCAGCAATGGCAAGCATGATTCGAATGGACTTTTGCATTGCAACTGGTGAAAAGGTTTCGTCAAAGTCCACGTCGGGTCTTTGAGTGAATCCTTTTGCAACCAGTCTTGCTTTGTAGGCTGCAATGCTTCCATCAACTCCAAGCTTTCTCTTAAAGATCCATTTGCAACCTATGGGTTTGACCCCATCAGGCAAATCTACCAAGGTCCAAACTTGGTTGGAGTTCATGGAGTCCATTTCGGATTTCATGGCTTCTATCCACTGTTCAGAGTCAGAATCTGAAAGTGCCTCCTCATATGTTGAAGGATCATTATCCTTTTGAGAGATTTCATGGAAGAATCCATACCATCTCTCCGGCTGTCTAGGAGTGCGTTCAGAACGCCTTAGAGGAGGATTTACATGTGTATCGAAATTCGTGATTGGTTGTGGTTGATCAGTAGGGGACGTTTCTTCAGTGGGTGGTGTGGGGTCACTTTGTACTTCTTCTAATTCTATGATCTTGCCTTTCTTTTCTTTAAGGAACGGTTCCTCAAGAAAAGTGGCATTTCTCGAAACAAACACCTTTTGCTCAGATTGATCATAGAAGTAGTATCCTATGGATTCCTTAGGATAACCTACAAAGTAGCATAAGTTAGAACGAGATTCTAACTTATCTCCCACTGTCCTCTTCACGTAAGCAGGACAACCCCAAATTCTTAAGTAAGAATAACTAGGGATTTTGCCATGCCACATTTCATAGGGCGTTTTGGGGACTGACTTAGAGGGAACTAGATTCAGAATCTTTGATGCACTTTCTAGGGCATAACCCCAGAAAGAAGGTGGTAAGTCAGTGAAACTCATCATGGAACGAACCATATCAAGTAGGGTTCGATTCCTTCTCTCAGAAACTCCATTAAGCTGAGGAGTTCCCGGAGGAGTCCACTGAGAGATAATCCCATTATCTTTGAGATGATTAAGGAATTCTTCACTAAGATACTCGCCTCCTCGATCAGATCGAAGTGCTTTGATCTTGTGACCAGTTTGGTTCTCAACCTCCTTTTGAAATTCTAAGAATTTCTCAAAAGCTTCAGATTTATACTTCATTAAGTATACATAACCATACCGACTAAAGTCATCAGTAAAGGTTATGAAGTACTGATGATTGTTTCTAGTGCTTACACTAAGCGGTCCACAAACATCAGTATGGATCAAATCCAAAACCTTAGTGGCACGTTCCACAGTTCCTTTAAAAGGGGCTTTGGACATTTTTCCTTTGAGACAGGATTCGCAAGAAGTTAACTCTTTGAGATCATTTTCAGAGAATGATCCTAAAGTGTTTATCTTGCTAATTCTGTTCTTGGAAATGTGTCCTAATCTAGCGTGCCATAAGGGAGCTGAAACTTTGTCATCTCTCTTACGCTTTGTTTCTCGTTGTATATTCATAATATTGATGTTTTGAGTTAGGTAAAGTCCATTACTTAGAGTACCGAAATGAACGGAAGAGTTGTTCCGTTTGATAAAGTATTTACCATTCTTAATATAAGTTTCATAACCTTCACAATCTAATATTGGAACTGAAATTATATTACGAATAATGCTCGGTACATAAAGGACTTTATTGAATACTAACTCGAAACTACCTAAATCTAATCTAATAGTGCCTAAAGCTCGAGCTTCAACGTTTGAGCCATCGCCGATCTTCAGGACACATTCTCCTTCTTTGAGTTGTTGGACTTCACTTAGCATCTGTACATCATTACAGATATGAGTTCCACAACCGGTATCAAGTACCCAAGAACTAGAATTAATAGAAAGATTTACTTCAACGAGAAAGATATCTTTCTTTAGAGTAGCCTTGTACTCTGGGCAGTTTCTCCTCCAATGTCCCGCTTTGCCACAATGGAAGCAAACATCCTCTTTCTGATCACGCTTCTTCTTTTGGGCCTTCCCCTTCGAAATGCCACCAGTGGGCCTAAGGGGTTTCTTCTTCTTCTTTTGGGCTTTCTTGCCCTTACCTTTAGAAGGCCCAGAAGAGGAAGATGGAGCATTCACCATCAAAACCTTATTGTCCTTCTTGATCGTGCTTTCAGCAGTCACAAGCTGACTAATCAGCTCAGCTACAGTAGCACCAGCATGATTCATGTTGAAGTTAAGGACAAAAGGGTTGAATGATGGTGGGAGCGAAGCTAGCAACAAATCCACTGAAAGCTCATCTTTCAGTGGCATGTCCATGGAAGCAAGTTTCTCAGTAAGGGCAAGAAACTTGAGTCCATATTCATGGACACTTGAACCTTCCCTCATTCTCAAGTGGAACAATTCCTTTGATGTGTTATACCTTGTAACACGTTCATGAGAGCGGTAAAGTTGCTCTAAGTGGTCGTAAATCTCCCAAGCAAATTCCAAGGCCTCATGTTGTCTTTGCAAGTCCGGAGACATGTTAGCCAACATAAGGCAACGGGCTTGGAGATTATCATCCTTCCACTTCTGAATCGCGTCCCGCTCAGCCCGAGTGGGAGCCTCCCCTTCGGGACTGGGCTCCCCTTCGAAGAGAACATAAGTTCTCTTCTCAGAATCTAAAATGATTTTTAGATTCCTCAGCCAATCAGAATAGTTGGGACCAGTCAACTTATTTGACTCGAGGATCGATACAAGAGGGTTTTTGGTTGCCATTTCAAAACACGTAGAGAATCACAGAATCTACGACCTAAATGGTAAAACAGAGAACTAGTGAGCATGCTGAATTATAACGATATACAAAAGATAAGGTCTTTAATCTAATGTAGCTCCCACTGTTTTTCAAAGATCTAGAATTCCCAAAGATCTAAGAGGAACACGTTTCCCAATGGGTACTAAGATCCTAGGCATTTTACCGCGAACCCACGACTCGCGGACTTTCTAAGTAAGAACCCTAGGTAGGTACAACTTACCAATTCTAACACCTTTAGAACTCTTAGTAATTGTTTTTGCATCACCTATCTTTCAATATGGACCCACGACTTGTGCGACATCCATATTTACTTAGGCGTTAAGCTAGACCCATCAATCATAAGATCATGACCAAAACTTAGTTCGAACGACCCACGACTCGCGGACATCGCCCTTGCTAAAATTGACCACGAAATATTGATCATTTAAAATGATTAATTAGGTAACTAAGAACTAATAAGCTCCACTAGCTATCCCATGACTCGCGGACAATAACTAGCTTTACTTACTAAACTTAAAACCTATTGATGGAATGCTAGGAATTTAATTCAAAATTTGCATCTCGAATTAAACACCTATTTGTTCGAAATTAGCTTAATATTTAATGGGAATTTTCGAATCAACCGGAGAGTTGTCCGGTTCGACCTCACCAACATATATGTTATCCAATTTTATTAGTCTTGATTAATGCAAGTACACTTAAATGCATTTCAAACAAGCACATAAACAGATAACATGTCCTAGCATGATACTAACATGTAATGATCATGGGTTCTACCTATCTTATGCGTGATATGTGGGAGCCACTCCACAATCACAAGTTCTAACATACATGCCACATAAACAGTTTAAATCACATAAGGGAAAGCGGTAACAAAATACGAGCCCTATCTCTATTACATTTAACAATTGAGATTCCCCTCCCTAACATTTTGAGGGGTCTTCACTTATGGCCTCCTTGTTACTTGAATGTGGTCCATCTTACTCCTTGGGTGCATTGTCTCCAAAATGAAAATAAAACCTCACCACCTATCTCTACTCTCAAATTGCAATAAAAAGAAAAAGACATAAAGTAATAAGGCTCAATCTTCATATTGGCCTTAGACAATTACACGGGGCATACCCCGGCCTAAAAAACAGTAATATGGAAAGCCACATAATAAATCACATAACAGTACGCACATAAGTGAGGCTCCAACCTCAATTGAAAAACACAACTATAGGGCTCCAACCCCAATTTAAACCATCCATGTGCATAAATTAAAACCATACACAGATCTAAACCCATGATCGCCTAACATGCTTTTGCAAGAATTTAAATTTAACCAATAAATTAAAATTCTCGCTTTAAGCTCTAATAGCTTAAAACACGACTTAGATGCAATTCTTGTTCAAGAGCCTTTTCAATAAAACCCGAAAAACATTAAACTAATAAAATTCCAATTAATTTCCCAAAATTAATAATTTTATTCTTTCATTATTTTCAGAAAATAAAAGTCATAATTTTCCCAAAGTCCAAATCGCTTTAATTTCTCAAAAATCCCAATTTAATCAAAATTTTAAAATAATTTTATTTTAACAAAACTGATTTTAAAAGATAAAATTAAAATAAAATTAAATAGGGATTTTTCGGACCGAAAACACGAAACACGAAAACACGAAATTAGGCCCGAAAGCACCCGCCCAAAGGAGGGCACCGCCGCGCGGCATCAGGCGCGCGCGCGCGCAGGCTGCGCGCACAGCGTGCGGCAAGAGCCGCCCGCGTGCGCGCGCTGGGCGCGCGGCTCGTGCGCTTGTCGCGCGCAGCAGTGCCCGCCCGATGGCGGGCGATCTCGGCCTGGGCGTCCCGCTCTGTTGCGGGACGGTGCGGGCGGCTGTCCCGCGCGGTTGCGGGACAGGCGAGAGGTAGCGCCTAGGCGCAGGCGAGAGGTCCCGCCTAGGCGCAGGCGGGAGGGCCTCCCGCGCGGTTGCGGGAGGGCTGGGCCCGTCGACGGGCCTGGGCGTGCGACGTGCTAGCACGCCTAGGCTCGTCCTTTTTCGTGTTCCGTTTCGTATTTTAGGTTTCTCCAAAACCCGGTTCAATCCAAAATTAAAAAATTTGATTTAAACATATTTCAATCAAAACGGTTTTCAAAATCACAATTTAAGAAAACAGTTTCAGAAATTCAGGAAAAATTACAGTTTCGTATTTCAGGCTTTCTAAAAGAACTCATGAATACCTAATTCGCATCTAAGCCTAAGAATTTCTACCAAATTCAGAATAATTGAGACGAATCAGAAACACGATTAACGAGGTAGCTCTGATACCACTTGTTGGAAAACACGAATCAGAAAGCAGCGGAATTTAAAAATTTTTCCCAACAAAAGGACCTAGGACTCGCAATCGTGTAACCAAATTCGTAAAGATAGAAAACTTACTTTTCTTTTGTTCTTTCTTGAAGCGTTTCAAGCCACCCAAGAACGCTCTTCTCGCGGCTTGATCCCCTCTCCTTTGGTAAAGCTCGAATCTTCAAACTTCTAACTTGAAGTCTCTAGAGAAAGTCCACCAACTTGATCACAATCTAACTAGTAAGGATGCTAGTTCTCTAGTTAGTGTTTAGGCTTAACCTAGGGTTTAATTTAATCTTGGAGAAAGGAAGGTGTTCAACACATGAACCAAAAGAATTGCCAATTAGCTCTAAAGGGGAGCATGAGCTCCCCTATATATAGGAAAGGGGAGGGACGACCGAACTCCTTGTTGGGCAAGGATTTGGTTTGTCTCTCTCCTATTACTTGATCATCAAGTATTTTCCAACTTTGACTTTGAATTCTAATTCAAGTCAACTTTTAAGAGAGCTAAAAATATCCAAACTATTTTTGGATAATTTTATACTTTATTTATTATAAAATAAATAACTTATTTTTATCTAATTAATTAATTCGTAATTAATTAACTAGATTATTTTCTCCAAAATTAGACTTTCTTCTTAATTCAAAATTAAACCAAAGTCTATTAAATAATTAACTAATTAATTATTTAATATATATACAATATATATATATATACACGTGTGTGACACGTGTCACTCACGTGAGCCACACGTGTGATTTCACACGTGTGGAACCCTGTTGGCCCGATTAACTCGTTTAATCATTTTCAAGCCTCAACTCATGTAACCAAGTTGTTGTGTGTGACCCTCTAGGTTCTCGATTCAATTAGCAGTGACCCTAATTAATTAATTCACTAATTAATTAATCAGTCCACAGATTAAACGACCATAGTCTAGCAACAGGTGTTTAACCCCTAGCTGAATTGGAATGTTCGGATTCGACAGAACCTTTAAGTCATTGATTCATGTGAGATACAATCCTCCTACTTACTATCTCTCAACCAAGATCTAGGGCAAGGGAATAATCAGAACCCTAATAATCCGGTCTTAAAGCTAAGTGCATTTCATATCCATTTGATCTCAATCCAAGAAACCCTTTTCTTGATGTCTTGATCTACTGCCTTGGCCAAGGACTCCATATGGCATATGAATGACTTACACAATAAGAGATCACCTTGCAAATGCAAGTGTAGGTCCTTTCTTGATTCTCATTCACTTTCATGAATCACTTGTGCAGCCCCAGCATAAGCCTTGAATCAGTTGTCTAAGGCGACACCCTTTAAAGCTTATACCTAAGACTACAGAGTTAACTCATAAAGTGACAAGGAACCTCTAGTCTAAGGATCAATTAATCACATCAATGACTCGTGAGATATTTCCTAATCTGGAAGTTTCCATTTCCTGAAATAAAAACTTCCTTTCCCATTTAGGAATGTTCTCACACGGGGCACCTCAGTGAACTTACTTATTAAAGTAAGCACCCTCATGTATCACGCACGTATCAACTATACACTTTCCACCTCCCTGAAACAAGGTGGCCCTTCTTAAGGGTGTGATCCCACAAGCAAGCCTTAGAGGAGTCAGGTTGACACTCCCATTGTCTGTAGGACTCATCGGCTTGGAGTATTTTACTAATCATGACTTATGTGATATAGGGCTCGTTTCATGAACCATTTCACCTAAATGGTAGAGTCCTAAAGTCATCAGGATTAGGGGAGTTCTCATACATGCACAACTAAAGTAAACGCATACCAAACAAGAGCATATAAAGAAGTGTTGCCTCAATTCGTTATTTCATTCAAAGATTGTCTGTGATTACAATAAGGAAAAGCACAAAGCGGATATACAATCGGCTTTCTAGGGCACTATTCCTAACAGGACCAAATTGAACATTTTCCAAATCTTTTATACTTGATTGCATAACTTATAGACTTGGAGGATTTAATTGCAAATAACATATTTCACCAAAATCAAGAAATGAAATTACGTAATATATTCTTCATTCTTCCACAATCATTTCATTTTCATCCAAAAACATACCATTTGCTTCCTCCTTTACCAAGCCAAACCTCCAAGGAGGAGAAAAGGGAATTTCATTCATTTCAAGCTAAAATCTTTGAGGAATTGGGAGTCTTGGGGCATCATCTTCATCATCTCTTCATCCTTTCTTCTCCTTCTTTCATTCAAGGTAGAGATGGGAATTTTATATGAATTCTTTTAAGTTGGGGTGATACGAACTCCACGTACTTGCCGTGAAACCCTATATCAATACTTGGAGTTCTTGAATCTGATCGTCCAATTCAAGGTTGAAAATAAGAGGAGTGTGACCCGTTTGCTATATTGAGCAAAGAACCAACACTATCAGATTGTAAGTAACGCACCCCGTCGACTATAAGGAGTCGAGAAATAACGTCATCCGGGAAAGGGGTTTGAAACCCTAATGTCGTTCAGCAAAGAACTTGAGAGAAAAATCTCACTTGAATGAAAATTCAATAATTTTACTTCTTGATTGAAAGAAAAACAAGTTACAATGCTGAATATAAAGATGCATGCATGGAAACCTAAGAGACACTAGAATACTAAAGGACACAAGCTATTCCTGCCATTTGCCATGAAGGCTTACAAAAGTGGGCTTAAATAAACTAATATGCAGCTAAATAATGAAAAAATAAAGGCCCAAATAATACTATAATAGGCTTAGGGCCGAATTACATCATTTCCACACTTTGGACTTTAGGAATTGGACATAAAAACATTGAAGTATTCTGAATTTGGTTCAGCAGCCCATTTTGAAGGTTGGAGTCCAGTTTGAGCAAATTGGTTTAAGAGATTTCTAACTTCCTCTTGGATAATTTTGGCCTGTGCTCTTGTAATTGGACCACCATAACTTTGTTCCTCTTGTATGCTATCTTCTTGAGTTGTGGATCGGTCCAGCTCTTCATTTGGGACAAGATATGGCCACGGTTCATCATGATTCACATCATGGGGTTATAGCTAGGGTTATGATTTATGGTGGATAACTTGATTATACGTTGTTAGAAATACAAATACATGCTTTCAACATGAAGTGGAACTTGAATTCTTGAAGATCATGGAAGGATATTAAATGAGTTAATGTATGAGTGAAGTGGATGATTTGTGATAATCAAGCATGAAATAAGTGTTTATGTTGGATTTCATTACACTTTAATTATGTTAACATGTTTCTCTTCATAAATTATGGCATATGGGATTGAAATATAAGTGTTTATGAAGCTTTGTTGTTGAATTTGAGCTTCCCCTGTTTCGTCCCCTGTTCTTCTGCATCTTCTGCGTAACGGGAACGGCCCTTCCCGTTCCCTTTGTAATTGGGGAACGGCCGTTCCCATAGATTTGAATAATGTGCAGGGCGGCGAGAGCGGGAACGACCGTTCCCATTTTGGGCTTGTAAGCCGGAACGGCCGTTCCCATCTTCGGGGAGCCACTTCGGGTAGCTGGGAACGGCCCTTCCCATTTCAAACTAAGGGCCAGAACGGCCTTTCCCAGACCCCTGGAGAGGCAGTAAAGTTTCTACATAAAATGTGAAATTCCATTCCTTTTCCTTTACCTTTAATTAACCCCAACATGCTATTATATGATCAATTACATGTCATAATATGAATATATCATGCTACATTGTTCATTCTATGATATCTCGTTACATGATTAAGCCGTGTATCCTATTTGGTAACATTGATGAGTTAATGTCTCACGAGTACACCATGTCCTTTTTCTTGTCCAGTTACTCTCCCGGAGAGGAGATTGTGGTCAACTGAGCACGTTCACACATCCATGAGTCATCGTGTCGCCTGTCAGGTGAGGTTTAATTGCTAATTACTTAGGTCCCGTATAACCTTATGTGACTTTTGGACCAAACGGTATAAATATAGATATTTACAAGTGTTTCTAAACTCTCAAGTCATGTTCTTTAAAAGTAAACCGTGTTCATTGAAAGCAAGTTATGTTCCTGAAAGCAAGTCGGGTATCGTGTTACAAGCAAGTCGTGTATCGTGTTACAAGCAAGCTATGTACCGTGTTATCGTGATTGAACCGTGATCGTCTTTGGCGAATTATCGTGTATTATGGGCCCGAGGGTGAGTGTTTGAGCCAACCGGGAAAGCATAGGGCTGACGGGTAACTCACACACCTCTCTCAAACCGTAGGGATGCCCCTCGAATCCACCAGGAGGTTTGGTGGAGGAAGGAGTCTCGTACATGGGAGTCATGTTCCCGACGTGCAACGTGATATCGTGGGTGGTTCGGGCCTTGCAAACCCACCTCCATTGGAGAAAGGAGAATTTCGTGTTATTGATCGTGTGCACTATAATGACTCGTGTGATAACCTAATTGAATGAAAATGTAATTCTTGTTCACTGTCGAGGTTGGTTGGAGATTGTGCACACCCCTCGCCAGGGCCACTGATTGTTATAATAAACATGATTATCGTGTTAAACTTGATAATTGTAATCTCGGGCGAGTTTATGTTATTCTTGCACTTATATTATTTTAGTAACAAAACCTTAACCGAGGTTATAACTTGCATGTTATTTGTGCATATATGTATCTATGCCCCCTCACTCAGTCTTCCATAGACTGACGCCTCCACCTTTCAGGTTCTTGCAGGTGTGTGCTAGGCGGGGAAATGAGTCCAGTCCGGTCATTGCATTTGAGTCAAGCACGGTGCATTTCATTTATTTTTGTTATTGTTAATTGTTATGTTTAGTGAAGATGATAATGTATTGATATGCATGTAAGGAAAATTGTATATGTTATCATGAATTGTACTAGACTGACACGACACGACTCCAGAGCACCGGTTCTGAACCTGGTAGCTCTGATACCACTTAAGATGTAACACCCCAAGCGGTGGCGTATCACACCCCCGCACTAGGACCCGACACGTGTACGAAATGGAGAGTCCGCACACGCACCAAGTCATAGCGAACGGGTGACAAACGAAGAACGCACCCACTAGTTAGGCGGTACCTAACCCTGTACGAATGAAAAGATGCAAAACATGACAGCGGAATCAATGCGAAAAGCCAACTTTCCAAAAACTTTTTATACTTTAAACATATCGCGCATTATAAGCATAAAATCAACTACACCGGTTCAACTAATCCAGCAAACCTGTCCTATCCTGTCCCGAACAATTACACAATAAAACGGGTTCAACTGGCCCTAGAAACCTGTCCTGAATAATCATACAATCAAGACGGGTTCAACTAATCCAAGCACCTGTCCTAACCTGTCCCGAAATTCCAAACATTCGAATCATAAATTGCAAACATGTACAAAATAAACTTCATACAAAATTTACGAATCATAAATCAGAATAAAAATTCTTAACAAACTTAAACGAACAGACACAGACTCAATAGACACGACACACCGCCGCCTAGCACGAATTCCAATGACCTGAACCTGCAACTAAAACATAAAAAGGGAGGGGTCAGTCCAAAGACTGAGCGAGGGGCTACCCACACACACCTACATATATATAGAGCACAACACGTAGAAGAAGCAACGTTCGTGAACCCGGGGTTAGTTTTTACACGCCAAAACATTTTCCGTAATAGTATACGTATAGGGAGACTTATCAAAACAGAACGAACAAAACTTAGCTTATACATAACTCGAAACATACTTCAAACTCATGCAGACTTAGCACACATATCGGAGCATATTTTATTAGATTGAAAGTACACCAAATTTTATCTTAATTTAGGAATCTACCCCCGTTTCACGAACTTAAGACTGACAGACATAACTCAAAACCAAAATACAAATCATAAAACATAAGGCAAACACACATACCTTTCACCGGATGATGGAAGGGCTGTACACACCCTAACTATGCACACTAATCTGTCAGGGTATGAGTTTCATGACACTCACACCCAAGGACTCCATCCCCCACCTTCCTCATGGTGGGTTCCGGGTTGATCCTATCTTCGGGGCCCCAGGCATAACGCAAAAATCACACTTATCACAAAGCTTATCTCATAAGATACGTCACGCTACAAACAGACAGAGATATTACATGCATATCGTACTTATCATATCGTACGTACATATCACGCAGACTGACTTCGAAATCATAACAAAACTGAGGCAAAGCATACATAGGCTCATACATAGCGTTTCGTACTTTTCAGATCAAATCATATGACAAAACCAGCAAAATACATACTTCGCACATATCTACATATACATAAGGCTTATAAACCACATGCATTCGAAAACGAGCTCATTGCAATAGGGTATAACTATATCCTAACCTCACCTGGCACCAAACACCGCCGAAGACACAACAGATGGTTCACCCCGGAACCTGCAAGACTCACTTGTCACCACCCCGGGTGCACCTGTACCAACTGGACACACAAAACACAACACACGACTCAGACTCAGACTTAAACAACCCCAAAGAGACGCACGACAAATGCAATCACACAAGCAGGGATCAAATGCCTAACAATTATTTGCAAAAGAAACATTGCATAATTTGATCAAATCATATTATTCATTTATCACACAAACAATTCATGGATTGTATAACAAATTTAATTAACAAAGTTTACTTAATTCATTTCATGCAAATTCACGTAGCACCTTTCATACAATTAACACATATTAATAAATCAAATAATTCATAATAGCATGCTTCCTAATTCATACAAATTTCATGAAGTTACAAATCAAATTCTAACCCTACTCAATTCATTCAATTCATATTTTACATATTCAATTCATGTATTACATATTAGATTTAATTACTAAGGTTTACCAATTCAAATTAAACAATTCATGCCTTTCCAGAAATTACACAAACACCCCCTCTTAAATTAAACAAATAACAAATTCAACAAACCAGAATCAAATTGCAAATCAAGACGTCCAAATATATCAAATTATATTTCATACAATCATTTCATATACATTGAAGTACAATTCGATCAGCAAATCAAGTATATCGCGTTAAAATCACAATTAGTACAAATAATTAAACATTCATAATTATACAAATAAATTCACAGAAAATAAACCGAGTGTCCGATTAACGAACGGAAAGCGGCAACGGACTCATCATAACGAGACGGACATTCTGTCCGAAGCCCGCCAGATCTCTGCCACCGGAACCGCCGGAACAGTGGCGGGCCGCCGCTCGGCCGCCGTCGGAGCGTGCCGGAAAAATCCCAAAAAATCATCAGTGCAAGTACTCCTCGTGCTCGTTCCAATTCCTCAACCAATTTCTGGAAAATCCAAGCCAATTGTCACCAATTTCTAATCCAAGAATACGAAAACCCTAAAATCTTCAAACTCCAATTACTTTCAAACCGGTGAACCAAACTGAGATCCGAAAGAGGCATCGGCTTACACGTGACGAGCTTTACGAAAGCCCTAAGCTTTCTCGCCTGAAAAATCCCCAGAGGTGGTGCCGCCGTTGAACCGTCGCTGTGCCGCCACGATCCGCCACCAAACCGCCAAATTAGGAGTCGCATGATCAATGGCCGATAGTTCTCGTCGTTCCAAACAACTTTCGTGAAGGGCCCGATGCCAAAAGATCGCCGGAAAAGGGCCCCGTTGGCCGCCGAAGTTTCTGCCGCCACTCCCATCGCCGGAACCACCACCTACGACCAAAATTAGTTGAAATCGATGCCGGAAATGGACTCAGGGGGTCGAAACACGATAGGAAACATCAACCTTCGTCGAAAAAGATCGCTGGAACGGCAAAAACGCTGCCGCTACAGTGACAAGCACCGCCGCCGCGAAATTCAGGCGGTGCGTGCGGCGCCGTCGCGGCCCCGATGGCCGTGCCGCCTGTAACACCCCAGTTTTTCAGAGGTTTGAGCATGACGTATTCGTTTACCAATGTGCGCAATTTAATTAATGATATATGCTTCATTATTGATTTTATTAATTGATCGTGAATTCTTGAGACGTTTGGGCATGTGTGTTTATGTTTGATGCCGTTGCTATTTGGTTTGATTTCTGTTTTTCGTGGAAACTTAGCATGAGTGAATTATGTGACTTATGATTATGTTTATATGCTTGTTGCATGATTTTATTCTCGTATGTGTGAGTTTTGGATTCTTTTGTGTGATCGGAACCGAAAAGGGGGCTAAAGAGCATTTAGCGCACCTTATGTTCCGGGCGGCATATCTTGAGCTCGGGGACTCGGAATCGAGTTCCGTCACCTCCATTGGTTCCGGATCAACGAATCGGAGACAATGGGATAAGCCTCATATTTTTATAAGATTAATTGGATTGCCAAATCTTAACCGAAACAAGCCCCTTGCGCCAAAAATGACAAATAATAGCTATTTCATGTTCACGGACCTATCCTAACGTACCTAGACCCTAAACATTGACCTATACCCACTTGCACACTCTCTCTCTCCCCCATATCAGCCCCCCCACCGAACCAAACCCCCTCTCACTCACCAAACTCAGCCAAAATGGAGAGAGAAAGAAGAAGAAAGAAGGAAAGAAGAAGGAAGAAGGAGAACTATTCAACCCTTGGGTATTTGAGCTCATACCCCCTCCATTTCTCCTCCAAATTGAAAGGTAAGACCATATTTGTGATGTACATCTCCTCATAGTCATTTTGAGTTAAGGTTTGCATGATTTCTCCAAGTGATGAGCATGTATTGGCATATGGGGTGAATAGTGAGGGTTTGGGAAGAATTGATGAATTCTAGCTTGCTTCCTTGTGGATTCTTTTGGTATGAAGTATGTATATTGCTCCTAAGACATCATTTTTGATATGTATGAACTTGATTTGGTTGTTGGATTAGGATTCATGATTTTGCCAATTATGAAATTGAAGTATTGCTTGAGCTTGCTCCATATTCATTCCTTGCATGAGTTGTTGCAACTTTGGACCATTAATTGGCTTGAAATACATGAATTCTTGCTACCTTAACTTACCTATGTGTGTTAATTTGATGTTTGTATGGTTTAGCATGAGTTTTGCCCTGTTTGTTGTGTGTTTTTCGCCACTGACCTAAATCCGCGAGGGTGGATTTGAGGCAGAAACTTTGGATCCTCCCCTGTTTTCTGACTGAGATTGTTTTGTCCCTCTTACCCTCATACGAACTCGGATTAACCTGATTTTTGAACCCGCAGAAACCTCTTGAAGTATAGAATATCCTCTAATTAGAATCAGCTCGATATCTTTTCGCAATTGTGAGTTATGATTGTTTGAAAATTGTGTCGCCACTTCACCAAACTTCTACATTGGCCCAAACTTCAAACCTACGCCATTTTCACCTTGTTTTGAACCGTGATTCGTGCCATATATCCTTGAAAACATCTATGTGTCTAGTTTCACCTCCAACAAGAAAAACATAATTCCAATATCTCAAACTCAAGATACACCCATTTTTTTTACAGCTTACGTATTTCCGAATTGTCAACTTTTCCTAACTTTTGCTAAACTTTGCCAAAACTCCTTCTATCGCCTTCCTTGCACTTCCTCGACCCCTTATGTGACTTATATACTATACTAAAATTCTTTATGAGGTGTTTTGATTAGTGTATGAAGTTTATGACTTGAATTGCTATGAAATATGAAAGTTATGAACGAAGGAACTTGATAACTCCATGTATTGAATGTACTTGAATGAATTATGTGATAAAGTGCCTTCATGACATGATTTTTACGTCATATACATTTCTAACATGTATTATCTTGGGTATTATGAAATTTTATGATTTTTCATGGAATATTTTATGAGTTATGCCTCAACGTGACTTAATTGCTCCTAATATGCGCATGCATGGATCTTGACTCTGAATGTACACCCTAATTGCTTATTTAACTCTTAGTTTATCACTTGTATGATATGTATACATGTTATATCACGTGTTATTATTATTATTTGAATTTCTCGAATTTATTGGGTATGAAATATGGAAGTTATGAACTCGAACGGATATGAACGTCTCTTGGAATGAATGAATAACTTGTTTACATGACTTTAAGTAATTAATTGTGAATATGAATGTTTCCATGATACCATATCATCTCTTATGCATTCATATCATATTCATAACATTGTCGTGCGTCTTATTTGGTTCATTTGGAGTCTTGAGTCTTACGTGTACCCTCTATTGTCCTTTGTACAGTTTTCTCCAGGGCGGAGACTTGCCGGGTTCAGAGGACGCTTTCAAGTCCTCTTGTTTTCTTCTTGGTTTTGGTCGGTAAGGTGTAAAGGTGGGTTTCTCTTCTATTAGTTAACTGACCCTATATACTCCTAATGTGTAAAGATTTCGGTCAAAACTATTATACGTATATAGAGTCACTTTTCAAGAGTAAATATTTGCAACTTAAAGCCCTTATTTTATGAACCCTACCAAATGTTTTGGCGAGAATGAAAGAATGAATGTTATGCACAGAATGGGGCCCAGGGACTTGGTGTGAGTGGTGACCCGAGAAGGCATGGGCTGACGGTGAACCCTCACACTAGTCCCACCAATGAACGGCGTAACCGGACCTCGTTAGGAGTTAGCGAGTAATGGACGCTGAGTGCCATCTGGGGAGTCATGTTCCCCTTTTGGTCAATGAATGGATGGTTCGGCCCGATCACCCGGCCATCACCCGGAGGAAGAAGGTGTAAATGTTCATGAATGTGCACAAAAGAATGTTATGCATGAATGAAAGAAAGAAAGAATGTTTAATAAACTACATGAGGTGTTGGTTGGAGATAATGCACGCCTACTCGCCAGGCCACAAAAGACCTAAAGAATGAAAATGAACGTTATAATCCCTTTTGATGACTTCTTTATCTTACCTACTTGGGAAAATGCTCAAAAACCTCATTTGGGATTATAACTTGCATGTGAATGTTAAATATTGTTGTATATGCTATTTATGCCTCATTTTATACCCACCAGTCTCCTATAGACTGAACCCGGTTTGTTTTCAGTTTTCTTACAGGTTTGGGGTGCTAGGCGGGAAGTCGAGTTTGTTAAGTCTTTCGGTTAAGTCAAAGTCTGTTCTTATGCATAGTGTATCATGAATTGTTTAAATTATAAAGAATATATGATTTGTATTGATTATTGCTACCATCATGATTTCTGAATAAGCTTATAGGAACAGAAAGAATTCGTAATTGATGTTTTGTGATTTTATTAAAATTCGGGATTAGGTATCTATGTTAGTTGAACCCGTTACTCTTTGCTTACTTTGCTATTTATCAATGTACTTTGCTTTCGTACTGGTATTATTTCTATTGTAATGTTTCTTTGGTTGCGAAAGTTAGTTCCCGCCTAGCTTAGCGAGTGTGTGTGTCCCCGTTCGCCGTGATTTAGCTCGGGTATGGATTGTCCATTTCATATTCGGGTCGGGTCTCAGTGCGGGGGATGTGGTACCTTGCGCTCGGGTGCTACATCCTTAAGTGGTATCAGAGCCCGGTTGCAAAGCCGGTGTTCTAGTGTCGTGATTGAGTCAGTTTAGGTCGTGCGGCATAGGAACAACTTGTCAACGTATGCATTGCATTGGCTTTTAATGTTATTTGCTGCTAATTGTTGAGATTGTTCGATATACATAACTTAATTTTAATCTCATTACTTTGGTATTGCATTTTGCATTTAGTGTGCTTTCATTGATTCAACTATGTGCCATAAGCATATCCTAACCGACATACATATATATTTGAGTGGAATTTTGATTATAGATTGTAATCATGTCAATCAAGCTACAACCTATTTCAACTACAAGTTACTTCTACTAGATCGACGAAGGGATTGTGGGAGCAAAAAGGGAATTGAAGGCTAGGTGTTCAATTTACGTGGCTTGCTAAATGGAATTTCATATCATGGCTCAATATCATGAGAGGAAGCTAATAGGAAGCTTGGATCATGGGAAGGGTCATCAATTTCATCCTTTTTACAAACCTTGAAGATTATCAAAGTACAAGCGTTCAATACGAGATCAAACTCTCCAAGGTCCACCGTTGAGACCTCCGAGTTCGAGATGGTTGAGCAATTGGAAGGTCAAGTTGGGAAACTTCAAAGGAGCAAATGCAAGATGTGTTGGAGGCTTCGACTCAACTAAGATGAAAAGAGTGGAGAGCCGTTAATTATAGGATTTTACAAAAAGGAGTCAAGTCAAGAAGCATGGGAGAACGGTTGCAATTGAGGATTAACAAATGGATGCAACGTAAAGATAGCCAGGAGTTTCGAAGAATTCAAATCGCATCAACTCCTTGGAATTTTGGAACACGGTGATATCAAGAAGCAAGCAAGGATGGGAAAGCATCACCAACGATTGAACAATGCTCAACCTTGCAAACTATGCTCATGATAATGGAATCAAAGGACAAGATATCGAGCTAAAGCCACCACTACGGTGACAAGTTCAATGCATTCATAACACGTGCATCATACGTTGTAATTTACTTATTTAAATTCCTACCTATGTGTTGTAATATTGTAATCAATGATGGGATGTTGCATCTCCTTGGTTGAAATATGTGCTGCACGCATTGAACATTCTAACCTAACATGCACTGTTTGAGTGTATACTTGTTAGGATACTTTCTCAGTTTAATGCCTTAACTACTAATTCAACCGAATCCTTACCGAATCGGGTCAAAAGGGAAATTTTTGGGCGATAGGGATATGACGGAAGTGAAAGTTAAATTTTGGGAGATTTAGGGTTGGAATGGACTTAGAATTATTTGGATCAAATAAGAAAAGAGAAGAAGACTTCGGATTGCAAGAAAAATTGGAAAGAGAGAGGTCAGGGGGTAAAGGAAGATGGATGTTATTCCAATTCAAATGTCTTGATTTGATGTGAGTAACTCTCTGAACCATTTCTTAGCTAGAGTTACTCAGTAGAAGGAGATTAGGATTTTTGGAGAAAAGGATATGGATAGAGTTCGAAATTGGGGGTTTTCCATAGAATCGGGTATCATACTCTGAAGATGGTGGAATTATGGAGGAGCTTCTGCGGGACTGTTATGTTAGCTCAAAAGAAAAGGAACCGAATCAGATTGGCACAATTCGTGATGGCAACTATAAAGGTTGATTTTGATTGAGGGTTGGAGGAGCTCGGATGACACCCAACAAATTAAGATCCAACTATGTACTAGTTGATTTTCCATGATGACTCAAAAGAAGTTAAGGAGAAAGGAATAGTAGGGAGCAATTATAGAAGGACTTGAATTGGACCTTAGGGAATTGAAGGAGCCGGAACCGAACACATCTTTACAAATAGATTCTTGGGCCAGTCGAATATATGGAATTCAGATACCGAAGATGGTGATATTATCAGGGAACTTCTGATGGATTTGAAAATAACTATGGAGAAAGGAAAACTTGATCGAATCGTCATGCTTGAAGATGATAGTACTTACTCCTAGTTAACCAGGTCCTCAACAAAGTACTCAAGAAAAATGAATTAACAGAACCGAGAGGAAGTGCGCATATAGGGGTTGTAAATACTAAAGGTGAATTCAAATGAGGAATGACAAGAGAATTTCTTGGAAGATTGAATTTCGCTCGGAGAACCGATATCTCCATCGCATTCCAGGAAATGGGGTAATCGAATTAAATGAAGGAGCACGGTTTTGAATTAAAGAAGATAACCACGGATTTATCGTCTTTACTTTAACCGGATACACATCAGGGATACTAAAGATAAGTCAAGAATTGAGATAGCTTCTGGATTCGACTATATATTCTGACATGAGATTTTCATCTTCAAAATTCCCTACTACGGTGAACGGTACAAGAAGCATTCATGGCATATGCATACATGCAATTTTAATTCAAATGATTTGATTACAATATTCTTTGTTTGCCTATTGTGTTAATTGTTTTACATGTGGTTGATCAATACGCTCAATATGTACTTAACACTTGACCTTGTGTGTTTTTATAAACGTTAACTATTGTATTTGTATTTGTTGCCCTTCTTGTTGTTAGCTCTTTGTTGTATGTTTGCGTTGTGTTGCTCGGGAGTATTGGAGACTTCCTTGCTTTGTTGCTTTTGAGAGACGGGGTTCTCTCTCTTTGATGTTTTTGAGAGACGGGGTTCTCTCTCTTTGTTGTTTGAGAGACGGGGTTCTCTCTTTGTTGTTTCAGAGACGGGGCTCTCTCTCTGTTGCTCTCAAGAGACGGGGTTCTCTCACTTTGTTGTTTGAGAGGCGGGGTTCTCTCTTTGTTTGCATAGGTTGTAGTGAATCCGAGGACAGATTCTTTTTAAGGGGGTGAGGTTGTAACGCCCCAGTTTTTCAGAGGTTTGAGCATGACGTATTCGTTTACCAATGTGCGCAATTTAATTAATGATATATGCTTCATTATTGATTTTATTAATTGATCGTGAATTCTTGAGACGTTTGGGCATGTGTGTTTATGTTTGATGCCGTTGCTATTTGGTTTGATTTCTGTTTTTCGTGGAAACTTAGCATGAGTGAATTATGTGACTTATGATTATGTTTATATGCTCGTTGCATGATTTTATTCTCGTATGTGTGAGTTTTGGATTCTTTTGTGTGATCGGAACCGAAAAGGGGGCTAAAGAGCATTTAGCGCACCTTATGTTCCGGGCGGCATATCTTGAGCTCGGGGACTCGGAATCGAGTTCCGTCACCTCCATTGGTTCCGGATCAACGAATCGGAGACAATGGGATAAGCCTCATATTTTTATAAGATTAATTGGATTGCCAAATCTTAACCGAAACAAGCCCCTTGCGCCAAAAATGACAAATAATAGCTATTTCATGTTCACGGACCTATCCTAACGTACCTAGACCCTAACCATTGACCTATACCCACTTGCACACTCTCTCTCTCCCCCATATCAGCCCCCCCACCGAACCAAACCCCCTCTCACTCACCAAACTCAGCCAAAATGGAGAGAGAAAGAAGAAGAAAGAAGGAAAGAAGAAGGAAGAAGGAGAACTATTCAACCCTTGGGTATTTGAGCTCATACCCCCTCCATTTCTCCTCCAAATTGAAAGGTAAGACCATATTTGTGATGTACATCTCCTCATAGTCATTTTGAGTTAAGGTTTGCATGATTTCTCCAAGTGATGAGCATGTATTGGCATATGGGGTGAATAGTGAGGGTTTGGGAAGAATTGATGAATTCTAGCTTGCTTCCTTGTGGATTCTTTTGGTATGAAGTATGTATATTGCTCCTAAGACATCATTTTTGATATGTATGAACTTGATTTGGTTGTTGGATTAGGATTCATGATTTTGCCAATTATGAAATTGAAGTATTGCTTGAGCTTGCTCCATATTCATTCCTTGCATGAGTTGTTGCAACTTTGGACCATTAATTGGCTTGAAATGCATGAATTCTTGCTACCTTAACTTACCTATGTGTGTTAATTTGATGTTTGTATGGTTTAGCATGAGTTTTGCCCTGTTTGTTGTGTGTTTTTCGCCACTGACCTAAATCCGCGAGGGTGGATTTTTCCTTTTGGAAAAATCCACGGGGGTGGATTTGAGGCAGAAACTTTGGATCCTCCCCTGTTTTCTGACTGAGATTGTTTTATCCCGTTTACCCTCATACGAACTCGGATTGACCGGATTTTTGAACCCGCGGAAACCTCTTGAAGTCTAGAATATCCTCCAATTGGAATAAACTCGATATCTTTTCTCAATTGTGAGTTATGATTGTTTGAAAATTGTGTCGCCACTTCACCGAACTTCTACATTGGCCCAAACTTCAAACCTACGCCATTTTCACCTTGTTTTCAACCGTGATTCGTGCCATATATCCTTGAAAACATCTATGTGTCTAGTTTCACCTCCAACAAGCAAAATATAATTCCAATATCTCAAACTCAAGATATACCCATTTTTCTACCGCTTGCGCATTTCCGAATTGTCAACTTTTCCTAACTTTTGATAAACTTTGCCAAAACTCGTTCTATCGCCTTCCTTGCACTTCCTCGACCCCTTATGTGACTTATATACTATACTAACATGCTTTATGAGGTGTTTTGATTAGTGTATGAAGTTTATGACTTGAATTGCTATGAAATATGAAAGTTATGAACGAAGGAACTTGATAACTCCATGTATTGAATGTACTTGAATTTATTATGTGATAAAGTGCCTTCATGACATGATTTTTACATCATATACATTTCTAACATGTATTATCTTGGGTATTATGAAATTTTATGATTTTTCATGGAATATTTTACGAGTTATGCCTCAACGTGACTTAATTGCTCCTAATATGCGCATGCATGGATCTTGACTCTCAATGTACACCCTAATTGCTTATTTAACTCTTAGTTTATCACTTGTATGATATGTATACATGTTATATCACGTGTTATTATTATTATTTGAATTTCTCGGATTTATTGGGTATGAAATATGGAAGTTATGAACTCGAACAGATATGAACGTCTCTTGGAATGAATGAATGACTTGTTTACATGACTTTAAGTAATTAATTGTGAATATGAATGTTTCCATGATACCATATCATCTCTTATGCATTCATATCATATTCATAACATTGTCGTGCGTCTTATTTGGTTCATTTGGAGTCTTGAGTCTTACGTGTACCCTCTATTGTCCTTTGTACAGTTTTCTCCAGGGCGGAGACTTACCGGGTTCAGAAGACACTTTCAAGTCCTCTTGTTTTCTTCTTGGTTTTGGTCGGTAAGGTGTAAAGGTGGGTTTCTATTCTATTAGTTAACTGACCCTATATACTCCCAATGTGTAAAGATTTCGGTCAAAACTATTATACGTATATAGAGTCACTTTTCAAGAGTAAATATTTGCAACGTAAAGCCCTTATTTTATGAACCCTACCAAATGTTTTGGCGAGAATGAAAGAATGAATGTTATGCACAGAATGGGGCCCAGGGACTTGGTGTGAGTGGTGACCCGAGGAGGCATGGGCTGACGGTGAACCCTCACACTAGTCCCACCAATGAACGGCGTAACCGGACCTCGTTAGGAGTTAGCGAGTAATGGACGCTGAGTGCCATCTGGGGAGTCATGTTCCCCTTTTGGTCAATGAATGGATGGTTCGGGCCGATCACCCGGCCATCACCCGGAGGAAGAAGGTGTAAATGTTCATGAATGTGCACAAAAGAATGTTATGCATGAATGAAAGAAAGAAAGAATGTTTAATAAACTACACGAGGTGTTGGTTGGAGATAATGCACGCCTACTCGCCAGGCCACAAAAGACCTAAAGAATGAAAATGAACGTTATAATCCCTTTTGATGACTTCTTTATCTTACACACTTGGGAAAATGCTCAAAAACCTCATTTGGGATTATAACTTGCATGTGAATGTTAAAATATTGTTGTATATGCTATTTATGCCTCATTTTATACCCACCAGTCTCCTATAGACTGAACCCTGTTTGTTTTCAGTTTTCTTGCAGGTTTGGGGTGCTAGGCGGGAAGTCGAGTTTGTTAAGTCTTTCGGTTAAGTCAAAGTCTGTTCTTATGCATAGTGTATCATGAATTGTTTAAATTATAAAGAATATATGATTTGTATTGATTATTGCTACCATCATGATTTCTGAATAAGCTTATAGGAACAGAAAGAATCCGTAATTGATGTTTTGTGATTTTATTAAATTTCGGGATTAGGTATCTATGTTAGTTGAACCCGTTACTCTTTGCTTACTTTGCTATTTATCAATGTACTTTGCTTCCGTACTGGTATTATTTCTATTGTAATGTTTCTTTGGTTGCGAAAGTTACTTCCCGCCTAGCTTAGCGAGTGTGTGTGCCCCCGTTCGCCGCGATTTAGCTCGGGTATGGATTGACCATTTCATATTCGGGTCGGGTCTCGGTGCGGGGGATGTGGTACCTTGCGCTCGGGTGCTACACCGCCAACGCCATCCGCTGCGCAGGAGGCCCTTCTTCCTGGGTGTGGGGCGCGTGTCGCCGGAAAGTGGCCGGAAGCCGCCGCGAATGGGTGGCGAAGTGGCGGCTCCGCCACCCTCCACCTGCGCGACTGAAAATTGCCAATATCTCCACCGTGAACGGTCGAGTTCTTGGTACGGTTGTAACCGCGTTGTCAAGATAATCGAAAAGGACTATTGGATCGTCGAAATCCGTCGAGATACGAGCGAGTTTGAGTAGTGTGTGAAAATACACCTTGAGTGTGTGTATGTGTCGTGAATCGCAGGGGAGAGAGAGAGAAGCTGAAGCTAGAATTATGGCACGCAAAACGAGGATCCGGTTATTATATCTCGGGTCCTTGTACACGAAAATGGTCGGAAGAAGGGGTTAACGAAGTCAGAATTGGGCAAACTTAGAGTCTACGGACTCGTCTCGATGCGCTGAACGCGTTGAAGGGGTCAAAATGGTCAAAATCTCGTTCGAATGATAAATGACCGAAAAACCCCTAAAAAGAGAAAATTACAAAAAGGCCCCTAAACTCTTAAAGAGTTCAAAACAGGGCCAAGCAAAGCACAAAATCACCTAATTAAACACATAAAAAGGTTGAAATGTGACATACCTTACAAATCGGATGAACGGGATGTTACAGGCTAGCTGGGAACGACCTTTCCCATTTTGAACTAAGGGCCGGAACGGCCGTTCCCAGACCCCTGGAGAGGCAGTAAAGTTTCTGCATAAAATGTGAAATTCCATTCCTTTTCCTTTACCTTTAATTAACCCCAACATGCTATTATATGATCAATTAAATGTTATAATATGAATATATCATGCTACATTGTTCATTCCATGATATCTAGTTACATGATTAAGCCGTGCATCCTATTTGGTAACATTGATGAGTTATTGTCTCACGAGTACACCATGTCCTGTTTCTTGTACAGTTACTCTCCCGGAGAGGAGATTGTGGTCAACTGAGCACGTTCACGCATCCATGAGTCATCGTGTCGCCTGTCAAGTGAGGTTTAATTGCGAATTACTTAGATCCCGTATAACCTTATGTGACTTTTGGACCAAACGGTATAAATATAGATATTTACAAGTGTTTCTAAACTCTCAAGTCATGTTCTTTAAAAGTAAACCGTGTTCATTGAAAGCAAGTTATGTTCCTGAAAGAATGTCGTGTATCGTGTTATAAGCAAGTCGTGTATCGTGTTACAAGCAAGTCGTGTATCGTGTTACAAGAAAGCCATGTACCGTGTTATCGTGATTGAACCGTGATCGTGTTTGGCGAATTATCGTGTATCGTGTATTATGGGCCCGAGGGTGAGTGTTTGAGCCAACCGGGAAAGCATAGGGCTTGACGGGTAACTCACACACTGCTCTCAAACCGTGGGGATGCCCCCTGAATCCACCAGGAGGTTTGGTGGAGGAAGGAGTCCCGTACGTGGGAGTCACGTTCCCGACGTGCAACGTGATATCGTGGGTGGTTCGGGCCTTGCAAACCCACCACCATTGGAGAAAGGAGAATTTCGTGTTATTGATCGTGTGCACTATAATGACTCGTGTGATAACCTAATTGAATGAAAATGTAATTCTTGTTCACTATCGAGGTTGGTTGGAGATCGTGCACGCCCCTCGCCAGGGCCACTGATTGTTATAATAAACGTGATTATCGTGTTAAACTTGATAGTCGTAATCTCGGGCGAGTTTTATGTTATTCTTGCACTTATATTATTTTAGTAACAAAACCTTACCCGAGGTTATAACTTGCATGTTATTTGCGCATATATGTATCTATGCCCCCTCACTCAGTCTTCCATAGACTGACGCCTCCACCTTTCAGGTTCTTGCAGGTGTGTGCTAGGCGGGGAAATCAGTCCAGTCCGGTCATTGCATTCGAGTCAAGCACGGTGCATTACATTTATTGTTGTTATTGTTAATTGTTATGTTTAGTGAAGATGATAATGTATTGATATGCATGTAAGGAAAATTGTATATGTTATCATGAATTGTACTTGACTAGTGGAAACATTTATTTACATTCTTTTATGTTATCATTTAATTCAAAGCCTGGTTTGGTGTTAGCCCCGCCTAGCTTGTCGTTTTATTGCATTGTCACCCGTTCGCTATAGGTTAGTTCATGTACAGATTGCCCGTTTCGTATGTGGATTGACCTATAGTGCGGGGGTGTGGCATCCTTATGTATTGGGGTGCTACAGCTTTTATATGCATTATCTAACAAGATATGCATTATATGTTTTCTTATGCGCATGCATGAACTTATACTTTGATACCTTGCCTCGTATGTTCTCTTCTTGCTACTTTTATAATATACATGCATAGAGAACATGTTGTAATATGTGTTACCTTGTATGACATGAATTTATGATTGATTTTAGATGCTCGTTTTGATTTATGCTCTCATGAGCTCCTAAGTGACTTAAGTACATTTCAAGGTGCATGAATGAGTTAGAACTTTGTTTATTTGCATAATATGCTAATCCCTTATTTCTTATATAACTTGAGTGATATGTTAACATGTTAAATTATGTGTTACCTTTAAAGTATTGCATTTACAGGACTGTTTAATATGAAATACGTGAATTATGGACGCATATGCCTTAAGTGTTGCATTTTATATACATTTTATGTATCATATGCATTCGCCGAGCGTCAATTTGGTACATTTTGAGTCTAAGAACGTCCTTTGTTGTTTCCTTTGTTCAGAGCTTGGTCCCGTGGGTAACGAAGAGGTCTCGTAAGCGTCCATTTGTGTCCGTTTTATATCCTTTTTCTCCGCTACGTTGGAAAGGTGAGGTTTTCTTTCTTTTAGATAATATGAGTTACAACCCTATATGTTTTGAAGTCCGCATGCGAATTACGTATAATATAAGATAAATACGTGTATGATATGTAATTTGAGGGCTCGTCCCATTTTGTCCTAAGACTTTGAAAAATGGTTTGTATACGTATTGTAAGCACTATTTTGATTTTCGTTTGAAAAGCTGTGAATATGTGTGAGTGTGTAGCAAGCTTTGAGCTTTGAAAGATAAGCTTATGAAATTATGATTTTGAATTATGAAATGGGCCCCGGAGAGTGGTATGGCATCTCGGGACGGCCGTGGGGTCGCTGAGCTCCCTCATCAACACTTTCTTTTGAGAGTTTCACCTAACCTTAGGAGTTTTGAGGAAGGGTGGTGCTCTTGAGCCGGTGTTATCCCCGCCGAAGATGCAAGGAAGTGATTAATCCTTGAGTCGTTTTTGAATTATGATCGATAGCTAGGGCTTGCTACCTTTCTATCACCCAGAGTAAGGATGGTTTATGATTTTAGTTTTGATTATGAATTATGATTACGAAAGGGGTTTGGAAGGAGAACTCATACTCACCGAGTTAGTGTGAATATGTATGAATCTATGAAACGGGAATGGACTCTTAAATACTCAAAATTGGTTGTTTTGGCCTTTGGCCTTTAGCCTCTTATACATACATATATATATATATATATATATATATATATATATATTATCACAGGAAATGATTTAGCTTGCAAAATCATCCCCGGTTCATGGATTCTTTCCGAATTGCTATGTGCTTTGCTCTATACGTATATATGGGTGTGTGTGTTAGTAGCCCCCTCACCAGTCTTTAGGACTGAACCTCGCTTTTGCTTCCCTTTTTCTCCTTTTTGTTTAAGTTGCAGGTGCTTTTGGAGGTTTGAGCTGGGCAGTTGTCCTTGTGTCGTTGGTTGACGCTAGCTCGAGTGACATGCACTGTATTTTGTTTAATTTATGCACTTTGACAATTTTAGAATATGTATAAATTCTGTACTTAGACTCTGGGCTGGGATATGATTTGTATATTTGTCATGTATCCAAATTTGTATAAGTTGAATATGATAGCTATGTTATGATAATTGCTAGCATATTATGATTTGAAATTTTTTTTCGCTTTCGTGAATTATGTTTACTGCGCGCTCTATATTAGGGTCTAGACCGCCTAGCTAGGTTGTGTATTTTGTTTGTACCCGTTCGCCGTGGCTTGGTGCGTGTGCGGAGTTCCCATTTCGTTACACGTGTCGGGCTATGGTGTGGGGGATGTGGTGCCCTTCGCTCTGGGTGCTACAGTATGTGTTTACCAAATTACACTATTTAAATTTATATATATTTGCTTTTATATATTTAATTCTTTATTTGTTTATATTATTTGAATTTGAATTTTTAAATGAATTTTTCTTAACGTTATGCCCTTATGTGATATGATCGCGTGTTGTTCTTATATGATTTGAATTTCAATTTTTGTGTAAATTTGGTATGTTGGTGATTTATGTTTTATGAACATGTCAATATGCTCGTTTTACATTTTCGGACTCATTGTTTGGGTTTTGGATTTATTTCGAGTTTTGGAACCAAAACGGGGGCTAAAGAGAATTATGCACACCTTTGGTTCCGGGCAACATATCTTGAGCTCGGGAATTTGGATTCGAATTCCATCACCTCTGTTGAACTCAAATCGACAATTCGGAGACAATGGAACCTGCCTTACCTTTTTGTAAGCCAGTTTGAACCTTCGAAATCTCACCGAAAGAAGCCATACCTGCCTAAATGACTATCCTTAAACATTTTAGCCATAAGTTAACCCATACTTAACCAAACCTCACCAAACTTGAACCCTTGTTCACCTAACTCACTCCCCTACACCCTCACATCAGCCCCATACTGATATCACTCCAAGAAAGAGGGAAAAAGTTACTGAAAATCGAACTCCAAAGAGAAGAGAAGAAACACTAGTCATCTTCATCCCTTTTTAGCTCAATACTCAATTAATCCACTCCATACTTGAAAGGTAATTACATGATTGAGTTCTATACCTCTTTATGATCATTTCAAGTATTTATTTGCCCCTTTTCATCCATGAATGAGTATGATATGAATTTATGTATGAATAGTTAGGTTTTGTTAGAAATTCTTGAATCTTTGCTTCCTTTGAATCATTTGATGAATTCAGACTTGTTAAGTGATCTCTTGACCTTCATTAATGCATGTATGGAGCTTTATTACGTGGTAGTTGAGTGTTAAGTCTTGTGCCATTAATGAACTTGGGTTTAAATTGAAGAACTTGAACTCTTTTCATCCTTCTTTGCATTCCATCTCTTGCCGGTATGATTATGGGTGGTTTATGTTCATTTTTCCTTGAGCTTTTATGAGTTTGTGCTGTTGTTGTTGCCTTCTTTTCTTCCCCTCAAGAGCTGCTACTGCTGTGAAGGTTTAGGACTGGGGAAAGCTTCGAACTGCTGCCATTTTCTTTTGGCGCTGCAAGGGGTGACGCCCGTCACCCCGATTCCATTTCCATTTGGTAATGCCCGTTACCATGGAAATGAAGCTCACTGCCTACTATAACGGGGGTCAAAAACTTCAGGCTTGAAGAGTGTAACCCACGTATCTCCTTATGCTTGTGCTGCTGCCTGCGTTAACGGGAGTTACTCGCATTGCACATGAAGGGAGTAACCCCCGTTACCTTCTTCCTCACTTTGAACCGTGTATGTGTGTGTGTTGTATTTAATTTATGCCTCTTATATATGAATTTTATGCTCCTTTTATGACTTAATTACATTGTTATGTTGTTAAATGATGTGTTATAATTTATGTTTTTATTTATAACGTGATTTAAGTGCTCATACGAATTAATATGCTATAACGTGGCCTAAGTGTTTATATATGAAACGTTAAGTACTTCCTTGCATTCTTTGGATGTCTTAAATGAATCCTCTTGCCTCTATACTTAATATATGCATTGTATACATGTCGGTACTTGTGTTATGATTAATTTATTAAACTTATGGCCCATTTTGATGTGATTTATGAAAGTTATGAAAAGTTTGAACGTGAAACCTTCAAGTATTGAACGTATTGAATGAATTACTTGGTTATATGATATCATAACATGATTCTTACTTCTTATGCATCTCATATCATGTACATAGCATGCCGTGCGTTGTATATGGCCATTTTGAGTCTCACACTACCTTCTTTTGCACAGATTTGGGTTTGGTCGGAGACGAGGGCGATCGTTGAGACTCTTGTGCTTCTCTTTTGTTCTTATAAGGTGGGTTTCTCTTCTAATAGCTATGATGACCTGATATATTCCTTATGTGAAAGTTTTGAGCGAAATTAGTATATTTATATATCGAGTCTTTTTAAGAGTAAATGATTTACAACGTAAAGCCTTTCCTTATGTATCCCTGCCTTATGATTTTGGCGAGAGCATGAATATACACGGGCCCCAAGACTTAGTGCATGTGGCTATCCCGGGAGGCAAGGGCCGACGATGATCCCATATACTAGTTCCAACCAAATTACGGCAAAACCGACCTCATTAGGAGATTTGGCAAGGAAGGGGAACCGAACTTTTGAGGATTCATGTACCTCACGAGTCAATATGTATGGGTGGTTGGGCCTTGAAAAACAGTCCAGCACCCGGAGGAAAAAGGTGTATATGTATGATTATGATTATGAAGAATCACATGTATGAGCACGAAAGATTATGTGTGTGATAACGAATGAATAATGTTTATGTTCACACGAGGTGAAAGTTGAAGATTGTGCACGCCCACTCGCTGGGCCATGAATACCCTTATGAATGAATGAATGAATATGATAGTTGTAATCCAGTTGATGCTTTTCTTTGTTTTACCCACTTGGGAAATTGTTGCAAAACTTCATACGAGATTATGGCTTGCATGAACGTGTTTAAATTCCACGATATTTATACTTATGCCTTGTTTTATACCCACCAGTCTCTTTTAGACTGAACCCAGTTTGTCCTCAGTTATGTTGTGCAGGTTGGGGATTGCTAGGCGAGAATACGAGTCGTCTAGGTCTTGCATTTGGGTCTAGCATTTTCCTTTACACTCATACACTCTTATTATTACCATTTTGTATTACGATTATGATCATGTTGGGCGTTTATGGATTTTGTAAGCCGTGAGGGCCATTGATACTTGAGATTTGTATATATTTGGACATTTTTGGAGCTTGGATGCTCATTTTAAATGCTATATGATATGATATGCTTCCTCTTTGTATGTCTTTATTATGATTTTTTTTGTATCTCGTTCTTAAATGGTAAAGGGTTAGCTCCCACCTAACATAGCCTGTGTGTTGTGTCCCCATTCGCCGTGATTTAGTATGTGTATGGACTATCCATTTCATATGCGGGTCGGGTCTCGGTATGGGGGATGTGGTGCCTTGCGCTCTGTTGCTACATCCTTAAGTGGTATCAGCGCTTAGGGTTGCAAAACCTGGGCTCTCGTCTCGTGTTGAGTCAGTTCTAGTCGTACGGCTTTGGGAACAAGATGTCAACGTGTTGCATATGCATTTCTTATGTGCTTAAGTGCTCTAATTCTTGATATTTGTTTGAATTATTTGCACTCTCATCCATGGACTAAAAATAGCATGCATTTGAGTGTTTTATTGACAGAATGCCTCTAAGAAGAGACAGACATAGATCTCCAGAGCAACGTCATCGTCGTGACCTTTCTCCTACATCACAACAACAAGAGCCACAACAACCACAACCGCCTCCAATGAATATGGAGAACTTTATGGAAGAGGTCTTTAATTTTTTTGAGCAACGCAGGGCTCAAGCTCCACCACCTCTGCAACCGGCTGAACAACCGACACGTCCACTAAACCATCAGGGATCCACATGGGGTATTTTTGAGCTATAATTGTTGGGAATAGTGCCCTAGAAAGCCGATTCGTCTTAATCTGCTTTTGGACTTTTCTTATGTCACAGACAATCTTTGAATAATACACGATTGATCATTATCATAGGCAAACACTTCTTTATATGCAATACATGTTTTGTCTGTTTCCATTATGTGTGCATGTACTAGAACTCCCCTAATCCATAAGGCTATTAGGGACTTTATCATTAGGTGAATGGCACATGAAACAAGCCCTAACTCAAGGCCGGATTAGTAACCACTCCAAGTCGATGAGTCCAACAAACAGTGGGAGATTAGGCTCGACTGAGACTTGCTCATGGGATTGCGTCCTTAAGAAGGATCATCCTGTTTTTGGGGTATAAAGTGTATAAGTTGATGCATACGCAATACATGAGGGTGCTCGTTATTAGAATGGGTACACTGAGGTGTCCCGCATGAGAAGATTCCTAAATGAGAAAGGAAGTTTCCACTTCGGGAAGAGGAAACTTCAAGATTAGGAAATATCTCACAGCTCAATGGTGTGAGTAAAGTAATCCTTTGACTTGAGATTCCATTGATGCTTTGTGGGCTAACTCTGTAGTCTTTGGGATAAGCTTTAAAGGATGTCTCACGAGACAACTAATTCAAGGCTTATTCTGGGACTGCACAAGTGGCACATGCAAGTATATGAGAATCAACAAAGGACCTACACTTGCTTAAATGCAAGAAGATCTCTTATTGCATAAGTCGTTCATATGCCATCCTAAACCCTCGGCCGAGGTAGTGGATCAAGACATCAAGAAAAGGGTTTCTTAGATTGAGATCAAATGGATATGAAAATGAACTTAGCTTTAAGATTGAGATTAGTGGGGCTCTCGTTATTCCCATGCCCTAGATATTAATCGAGAGATGGGATGGTAGGAGGATCGTACCTCACAAGTTGTCATTGACTGAAAGGTTATTTTGATATATATTCATTGTTCGGGTAGGGGTCACACACCTGTTGTTAGACTATGGTCATGTGATCTGTGAACTAATAAAGCGTATTATTCTCACTGCTAACTGAAAATGAACCTAGGAGGTCACACACAAATGCCAGATTCAAAGGGTATTGAAGAAAAGATCAAATAGTTGATCGAAATGAGACCACACGTGTAAAGTACATGTGTGGCATGTGAGAGAGGTTTTGGGCGTGTGGTCCGGTTGTGAAATTGGACCATGTGTTAGTTAATTGGAGAATTAATTATAAAGCCCAAATATAATTAATTAGAGAATTAATTATAAATCCCTAATATAATTAATTAAGAGAATTAATTATATAACCCAAAGAAAGTAATTAGAGGATTAGTTTTAGCCCATTGGAATTAATTAGGAGAATTAATTCTAAAGCCCATTATGGAATTAATTAAAGAATTAATTCTAAGAATTTAATTGTTTAGTTATTCTAATTTGATTAGAATAAGTAAATAAATAAATATTATGTATCTTCTATTTATTATTCTAATATGATTAGAATAAATATTTATTTATTATGAGAATAATTAAATATTCCTAATATAATTAGGAAGCCCTTTTTCTAGAAGAAATAAATATCTTATTTTGAATAAGATTCCTATTACTTGGAGAAAAAGAAAATAGAAGAAAAGTCAAAGTTGGAATCCAATTCCAACTTGACTTTGGGGTGTTCGAAACCCTAGCCCTATTTATATGCTAAGGGGTTTGAAAATTGTCTCTTACGCGTGATAGAGAGATCATGCCCAAACGACAACAAGGGCTGGGGGAACGATTATGAGCCTGAAAGAATCAGATTGAAAAAATCGATCCACACAAGATGGCGAAAACCGTTTGTCCATATCTCGAAGGACGAATTTTTTCACGAGGGTTTTATGGCGTTCAGATTTATGTTTTCGCAAAATTGGGTTTTAAAGGGAGACTTAATTATGCCCTTTCACTTCTCGTTTCTTGTTTCTTTCTTTACACATGTCATAGTACTAGCATGCTCACTCAGATGATTTGAATCTAGGACTGGTGTGGATTATTACTCTAAAGGAGACCTATCGTGGAATATAGTAGAAAGAATCATTAGAGGGAAGGGGTTGACATTACCACATGAAGCGGGTTTGAGGGCGGCTCAAAATGTGTCAAGAAAGCGTCGATTCTTGTAAGTTCTTGAATCCTTAAGATTTGTAAATAGAAATTGCAAGTCCGATCTTACTTTTGCGAAAAATTTTAAATTCTTCTGTGTTCTTTTTCGTGTTTTTCCCAACAAGTGATATCAGAGCCACCTTGCAAGGTTTATTTCTAATCTATCTTTTTTATATGAATTTTGTAGAAATTCTTAGATTTTGATGCAATTGAGTATTGAGTTTTTTAGAAATACAAGAAAAAAAAATTGAATCTATGTTTTTCCTAAAGTTTCTGAAAAATATTTTCTGAAAATTTTGATTCGAACTGTTTTGAATCAAGCTTAATTAAATCGTGTTTTTAATTCTGGAATGATTTGGTTTTAAAACTGAAAAGTATGAAACACAAAATCACGTTACGAACAAACGAGGCTTGGGCGTGCTAAGGCATCGCATGCTCAGCCCCGGGCGAGAACCGCCACCGCCACCCAGCACCTCCCACAACCGCACGGGAGCCATCACCACAAGCGCCTAGGCATGCCTATGCGCATCCGCATTCCCTCCCGCAATCGCGCGGGAGGATCCCGCTATTGCCCGGCCTGTTGGCCTGGCTGCCCGTACGCGACGCGCGCTTGAGTAGCTCAACATGCCTTGCCGCCTGGCGCGCGCAGCGCTGTGCGCGCACACTCGCGTGGGATGCTACATGGGCAGCTGGGCCGGCGGGTGGGTGATTCCGGGCGGGAATGGGTTGTGGCTTGTTTTCGTGTTTTAATAGTTCCAATCCCAATTTGTTCTCTTTTAAAATCTTTTTTATTAAAATTAATATTATTTTGAAATAATTTAAAATTTGGGATTTTAAGGAATTAAAACGGATTTAATTTTTTGGGAAAATTCACACTTATTATTTTGAATAATTAGGAGATGAAATTATTAATTTCAGAAATTAATTGAAATTTTATTGATCTAATGATTCTTGGATTGTTTGAAAAGGCTCATGAACAAGAATTGCATCTAGGTCGTGTTTTAAGTTATTAGAACTTTGGTGCAAAGTGACAGGTTTGAAAGGGTTTTCTCCAAAACCTCAGAATTTCCTCTTCCTTCTCTTGCTTGGGTCGAAGTGATGAGTATAGGGGGTGATAGTGTGTGCTGAGTTGGGGTCAATTGGGGCCAAGAATCATGTGAAAAGGTTAAAAGATGAGGGACTTATGTTCAATTTAGTGAAAGGTGGTCATATAGTCGCGAGTCAGTTTTTCGGGCAAATTTTGGAGTATCAAACGGGCTTAGAAAAAAGTAAGATAGGTTCCTTAGTTTTGCATCTTCGTTACAAGCCCGGCGCCACTTTCGGAATTCCAATCCGAATTCCCGAGCTCCAGATATGCCATCCGGAATTCGAGGCGCGGTAAAACACGTTAGACCCTCGAATCCCAAAAATAAAGAAATGGTCTCCGACCAATTCAAACAAGTATAAACGAATAAAATAAACACGTAAATGAGTTCATAAATCATATAATTCAAGTATATCACATATTCACGAAGTTCGAAAATTAGAATCGAGTAATAGAGATTAAATACGAGAATTATAACGCAAAACTTAAACATTTAAGGCATATAATTCACTTAAACAATTAAATAAACATAAATAAAATGATAAATTAAAACATCGGAAAACCCCCTCGTGACGTCATACCTGGTTTACCGAAGAAACGGGGTGTCACAAAAACGGGCCCCAGGACTTAGCGCATGTGGCTATCCGGGGAGGCAAGGGTCGACGGTGATCCCATGTACTAGTTCCAACCAAATTACTACGAAACCGACCTCGTTAGGAGATTTGGGGAGGAAGGGGAACCGGACTTTTGAGGATTTATGTACCTCACTAGTCAATATGTATGGGTGGCCGGGTCTTGCAAACCCATCCACCACCCGGAGGAAAAAGGTGTATATGTATGATTATGATTATGAAGAATCACATGTACGAGCACAAAAGATTATGTGTGTGATAATGAATGAATAATATTTATGTTTACACGAGGTGAAGGTTGGTGATTGTGCACGCCCACTCGCTGGGCCATGAATACCCTTATGAATGAACGAATGAATATGATAGTTGTAATCCTGTTGATACTTTTCTTTGTTTTACCCCTTTGGGAAATTGTTGCCGGGTTTATGGCTTGCATGACTTGTAGACTGAACCCGGTTTGTTCTCAGTTGTGTTGTGCAGGTTGGGGAGTGCTAGGCGGGAATACGAGTCGTCTAGGTCTTGCATTTGGGTCTAGCATTTTCCTTTACACTCATACGCTCTTATTATTGCTATTTTGTATTACGATTATGATCATGTTGGGCGTTTATGGATTTTGTAAGCCGTGAGGGCCATTGATACTTGAGCTTGTATATATTTGGATATTTTTGGAGCTTGGAAGCTCATTGTAAATGCTCTGTGATATAATATGCTTCCGCTTTGTATGTCTTTACTTTGATTTTTTTTGTATCTCATTCTTGAATGGTAAAGGGTTAGCTCCCGCCTAGTATAGCGTGTGTGTTGTGTCCCTGTTTGCCATGATTTGGCACGTGTATGAACTATCCATTTCATATGCGGGTCGGGTCTCGGTACGGGGGATGTGGTGCCTTGCGCTCGGGTGCTACAGCGGAAGCGGTTAAAACAGTTAAAAAAAGGTTGGGTAAAACATGCCCAAAATCAACTACAAACCTTAAAAAGAAAAGCCCAACATAATAATATAATAGCCTAGGCCCAAAAATACACAAATCAAGGTCAAATGACTTAATAATCAGCAATAAAAATATTGAAGGCCTTTTCACTTGAATTTTGAAAGCTGACTTTATTAGTTTGGATCAGCAGGCTTTCAACTTGTTCTTGAATCTTGTTAGCCTGAGCTCTTGTAATTGGCCCACTTGGATTTTGATTTTTAGCAGCTGACTCCTTTTCCTCCATCGTGCAATGACCTTCTTCTTGATCAGCTTCGTTCGGGACAAGACTTCCATGGTTCTTATCAGGTCTCCTTGTTACTTGAATGTGGTCCATCTTACTCCATGGGTGCATTGTCTCCAAAATTAAAATAAAACCTCACCACCTATTCTACTCTCAAAAAAATGAAAAAGTACTGAAAAGGAATAAGGCTCAATCTTCATATTGGCCTTAGACAAATACACGGGGCATACCCCGGTCTCAAAACAGTAATATGGAAAGCCACATAATAAATCACATAACAGTACGCACATAAGTGAGGCTCCAACCTCAATTGAAAAACGCAACTATAGGGCTCCAACCCCAAATGTAAACCATCCATGTGCATAAATGTAAAGCATACAAAGACTAGTACCCATGATCACCTAACATGCTTTTGTGAGAATTTAAACTTAGCCAATAAATTAAAATTCCCGTTTCATGTCCTAATGACTTAAAACACGACTTGATGCGAGTCTTGTTCATAAAAGTTTTCAATAAATCCCAAATTACTAAAACCAATAAAATTCCAATTAATTTCTGAAAATGAACAATTTTATTAAAGGTGTAGTTTCCCAAATTATAAACCGTTTCTATTTCTTAAAAATCCCAATTTTAATTTTTTATTCAAAATAAATTAATTTAATTAAAAAAAGTTCTAATAAAATAAATAAAATTGGGACTGGATTGCACGAGACATGAAAACGGATTACGAGGGGAAAAAAAGGGGGCCCATACGCGAAAGGGCTGCGCGCGCACACTGCGGGCTGCTGTGCGCAGCCCTCTCGGCCATCATGTGGGCGGCCTGGGCGGGCGCGACTAGGCACGCCCGGAAGGCCTCCCGCGCGGTTGCGGGAGGGACTGGGCGCAAGGCCCTACGCACGCCTAGGTTAGGCGGGCGGCGGCCCCCGAGGCCCTCGCGCGCGACGCCTTCGCGCGCACGGTTTCGCGTGTTCGTCGTAATCCGGGTTTTCGTTTTGTGTTTTCGTTCAAAAGCAAAACCAATCCAAGAAATCCAAAAACTGTTTATACAGTTTCAAATCTAAAACAGTTTTTAAAAACAAATTTTAACAAAACAATTTTCAAAAACTTTCAGGAGAAGTACATTTTCGTAATTCAGGCTTTCTAAAATAGTTACAAATACTCAATCGCATCAAGCCTAAGAATTTCTACCAAATTCAGAGTAATTGAGACGAATCAAAAACACGATTAGCGAGGTGGCTCTGATACCACTTGTTGAAAAACAGGAATCAGAAAGCAACGGAAATTTAAAAAATTTTCCAATAAAAAGTATCGAAACTCGCAATCGTGAATCCGAATTCGTAGAGATTAGAAACTTACTTTTCAATAATCTTTCTTGAAGCGTTTCAAGCCACCCAAGAACGCTCTTCTCGCGGCTTGATCTCCTCTCGTTGGTAAAGCTCGATTCTTCAAAACTTCTAACTTGAAGGTCTCTAGAGATAGTCCACCAACTTGACTACAATCTAACTAGTAAGGATGCTAGTTCTCTAGTTAGTGTTTAGGCTTAACCTAGGGTTTATTTTATCTTGGAGAAAGGATGGTGTTCAACACATGAACCAAAAGAAACTCGATCAATTACTCTCAAGGGGAGCTAGAGCTCCCCTACATATAATTGGGGAGGGGTGGCCGAAACCCTAGTCCTTATGGACTAAGGATTTTGGTCCCTCTCTCCTATTACTTGATCATCAAGTAATTTTGAACTTTGACTTTGAAATCAACTTTTAAGAGAGCTAAAATATCCAAAATCTTTTTGGATAATATTATACTTTATTTGTTAAATAAATAACTTATTTTATCTAATTAATTAATTCATAATTAATTAACTAGATCAATTTTTCTCCAAAATAAGACTTTCATTTTAATTCAAAATCAAACCAAAGTCTATTAAATAATTAACACATTAATTATTTAATATATGAACAAATATACACGTGTGGAACACGTGTCCATAAGAACACGTGTCCAGTCAAGTGACCCACATGTGTGGTTTCACACGTGTGGAACCGTCTTGGTATGATCAACTCGTTTGATCATTTTAAAGCCTCAACTCACGTAACCAAGTTGTTGTGTGTGACCCTCTAGGTTCTCAATTCAATTAGCAGTGACCCAAATTAATTAATTCACTAATTAATTAATCAGTCCACAGATTAAACGACCATAGTCTAGCAACAGGTGTTTAACCCCTAGTTGAATTGGAATATCTCGATTCGACAGAACCTTTAAGTCATTGATTCATGTGAGATACGATCCTCCTACTTACTATCTCTCAACCAAGATCTAGGGCAAGGAAATAATCAGAGCCCCAATAATCTGGTCTTAAAGCTAAGTGCATTTCATATCCATTTGATCTCAATCCAGGAAACCCTTTTCTTGATGTCTTGATCTACTACCTTGGCCAAGGACTCCATATGGCATATGAATGACTTACACAATAAGAGATCACCTTGTAAATGCAAGTGTACGTCCTTTCTTGATTCTCATTCACTTTCATGAGTCACTTGTGCAGCATAAGCCTTGAATCAGTTGTCTATGTGTTTTGCTATGAAAAATTGATACGGACATGAGTTATGCATACATGATTGCAATTCTTAATTGCATTCTCTATGTGTTTAATGACTTCTAATTGATTCATATACATTGTTAATATGTATTGTCTTGTATTATGAATTGAATGATTGATCATTTATGCACCACTCCATGGCATTTTAGGATTTATTATCTATCATCTCATAACATATGATACCACTTCATGAGGATTGTCGTGCGTCTATGTGGTTTCATATTGAGTCATTTTCTCACGAGTACACATTGTTTCCCTTTTTGCACAGTTTATCTCCAGGGCAGAGATATCATGATCAACTAGGCACCCGGTATAACTCGTATCCTTGTATCACCATGTTCCAGGTGAGGGTGTTTTCGTTCTAGGTATGTATAAAACCCTACAACCCATATGTGATAAGTTTTGGCCAAAAACCTTATATATATATATATATACCATTTTCAAAGTGGAGTCATCGAGTAAATTATTATCGAGTAAACCTTTTCTTATGAAATGTATTATGTTTATCATGATTGGGAATGTTTTGGTGAGAATATGATTATGAACATGATTGATTGCACGGGCCCAGGGACTTAGTACATGTGGATATCCGGGGAGGTAAGGGCCGACGGTGATCCCGTGTGCTAGTCCCACATCGTAGCGGTGATACCGACCCTCGCTAGGAGTTTTAGCTGGGAATGGGAGTTGAGTGCCAATTGGGGAATTCATGTAACCCCATTGGTCAATGATTGGGTGGCCGGGTCTTGCTAATCCGTCCACCACCCGGAGAAAGAAGGTTGGAACTTATTTTATGTTATGATTGTTATGCACCGTGCGGGAAGGCCGGGACACAGATTGCCCAAACGACTATGTCTTATGTTATGTTTTATGGTTTGCATGTATTATAATATAATGTGTGATCGCGTATTCAATATTATAATGATATTTGTCGTACACGGTCGGAGTTTGGTTGGAGATAATGCACGCTCACTCGCCGAGCCTTAATGTTTATATATGAAGTATGAACTAAATTTAATATGAACTAGTTGTAAAGTTCGAGCATTGCTTAGTTATTTCGAGCCCTTCGTGGAACTAACTTTAAATAAAACTTTATTCGGAATTTATGGCTTGCATGTATATGTTCTATATATAGGTATCGCTCCTGCTCACTCAGTCTTCTAGAGACTGACCCCTCTTTCCCACTTCTCAGTTCTTGCAAGTTTTGGCTAGGCGGGAGTCGAGTAATTGCAATTTTGATCGAGTCACACTTGTACACTCGAGTCACATTTCATATTGCTATGTTTTAATTATAGTTCCATTACGTATTGGGCCTGTGTGCCAATTATGATTATTGTTGGATATTGATTCGGGACAGATTGCATGTTTAGTTGAACCCGTTGTTAGGAATAGGATGCATGATGGATTTAATTTATATATTGGAATTATCAGACTTGTTGCCATTGTTGAAATGGGTGAATTACATGTTATTGCTTCCGCATTGCACTCTTGGTTATTCGTGATTTAATTGGTACAGGGTTAGTGTAGAATCCCGATCGTTCGGATTTCCAGGTACGCCGTAACGAGAGGGTTTTATGTGCTTTAAATTATTTAATTACGTATTTGAATGTTATTTTAATGCTTATATGATTATTTGAATTTATATGAAATTAATTGTTTATATTTATGAACTTTGAATTTTAACGTTTAAGTTTCGTATGCTCGTAATTTGCTCGTCATGTGCCGGAATTCAATTCCGATTTTTGTGAAATTTTGGTATGCGTGATATATGTGAGTTATGAATGTGTTTGCATGCTCGTTTTAAGTTTTCGTATTCGTTTGTCGAGGTTTTAAACCTTTGGAATTTGACGAGGGACATGAGGGCCTAACTAGTTTTAGCGCGCCTCTTGTTCCGGAGGCCATAACTTGAGCTAGGGAATTCGGATTCGAATTCCGGAAGATGCGTTGGACTCGTAACTAAGAGATGAAGTCAAGGAACCTGATTTGACATTTTTCTAAGCCCATGTGGACCCTCGTTTTTCGCCTGGAACGAACAGCTTGCGCTAAAGCCACCATCTTTGACTAGTCTCACAATTGTGGGCCCAAACTAACCATACCTAAGCCTTAACCTTGGTTTACATGACCTTGATTCATCCCTCTCTCTCCCTATCAGCAGAATTTCGTGCTCCTTACCCCCAAGATAGGAGAAAATATCAGATCCAAGGAAGGAAGAAGAAGAGAAAGAAGAACCCTCCTCCATGGCTTGTGATTTTGAAGCTTAATCTTCTCCATACTTCTTCATATCTTAAAGGTAAGTATATTTATGTATTCTCCTCTCTTCTATGCTTCATTTGATCTTTGTAATTCATGAAATGCATCAGATTTAATAAGGGAATGGAAGCTTGCATGAATAGTTAGGGTTAGCTCATATTTTTAATCCATGGCTTAGCTTAAGTTTGTGGCTGATTTGGTGCTTCCTTGTTGATTATATGAGCTTCTTTGCTTCCATTCTTGATATATACTTCATGATAGATGTGTTAGGGTTGATTCCCCATTGATAACATGATTGAAACCTTGAGTTTTTGGGCATGAAACTTGAAAACCAAACTGCTGCAAATCTGCTCTTTTTCACCCAGTTGCTGTCAAGTTTTTGAGACCAAATGTTGGAATTTTTGCCTCCAATTTCGTGTGTTAATGCTTGGTTATGTGTTACACATGTTGATTTATGAATATGCTCAGTTTTTCCTTGAAAACCTTGGTTTATATGATGAGTTTTGAGCTTGAAAACTGCTGCGAAAATCTGCTCGCCCGTATGAACTGCTGTCAGGATTTTGGTTTGGTTTGATGATCTCTTGTGCTTATTTTCGTGTGAAATTGCATGGACATGAATTATATGAGTTGTTCTACATGTTAGTTAGGTTTCCTTAAGCTTTTATGCCCCTTTTCAGCTGTATATATGAGTTAGAATATGACTTGTTTTCATGCCTTTCTTGCATCAGTTTTATGTGGCTGTTTTGGGGTGCTAAAGCTGATCATATGAACTTATTATGCTCCATTTTGGATACTTAACTGATAGTACATGATGTTTGGATGATTTTCTCTTAAGATCCTTTGATGAAATTATGAATTTTTGAGCCCCAAACCTAGGTTAGAAATCTGCTCCCCTGTTTTGGAACTGCTGTGACATTTTGTGCCTTGTTGCTTGAGATAATGGCCTCCAATTCGTTTGAATTTGCATGGAGATATTGTATACTAATTTCTTTACATGTTAACCTTGCTCTTTCAAGCTTTTAGATCCATTTTCAGCTCCTAAATCGAAACATGTGGCCTGTTTGTATGCTATGTGCGAACCGAACTGCTGCTGTTGCATTTTGTGATTAGTTGGTGGTTCTAATCTGCTCCAATTCGTGTCAATTTGCATATACATGGAGTATATTAGTTGCTTAACATGTTAACATTCTTTCCCCAAACTTTTAATTCCTAACTCAGCCCCTAAGTTGATGATCATGGCATGAATGCATGGTATGCTCTTCTTTGTTCGGTTTTCGTTTCTTGATTTGAATGATCTTTGTTGCTACATTCTTTGGCCTTTTAATGTGATTCTTTTGTGTATATTTCATGCATGTTATGTATGTGTTTGAGGCCTAAGAAATTCCCCAAGAGCTGCTCCCGAAATGCCCTGTTTTGCCATGGAAAAATGTTGTTGCGCCAAAAACGGGTTTTGAAAATGTGAACTGGACACGGCCGTGTCAAGCTCTCGACTTGGGCATCTGATTTAATTAAATCCGGACACGGCCGTGTCCGTTTCCTTTACGTTTTGGACATGGCGGTGTCATATGTCACGGTGGTGCCTCTGGAGAGTTTCTTTCATCGTTTCGTTGCTTTTATTTGCTTTCTCTTGTCCCGATTGTGACCTATATGCATTATTAACTTAATGTATTATGTGTTAACTTGTGTAATATGAATTTATGATTTGATTTATGTGCTCGTTTTCGAATTATGGATTCATTTGTGCGATATGCTCCTTTAACGTACGTTTATGACCTTCTGTCTTGTTTTATATGCCTTGCATGATCAATCGTTGCTCTTTATTGATATTAATGCTTTGATAATATGTTGTATGATATGATATGTGTGTTATATGGAACTTGTGAATTCGTTTAGTAAGATTTATGAGATTTATGGTTTAATATAAACTCGTATGCATTATATGTCAATTTGTTAAGCTTCATACGCATCACTTGCATTCATTTGCATTCGCCGAGCGTCAATATGGTTCATTTTGAGTCTAAGTTTGCCTCTTGCTCTTTGCTTTGCTCTTAGGTTCGTTCCGATAGGAGGAAGTGGTTCGTTTGACTCCTTTTGGCCCGTTTTATCCGGTTTGTTCGACAAGGTGAGGTTTTCTTTCCTTTTAGTTATGATGACCTAAAACCCTATTTGTATTTCGAACCCGCATGCGATATATATATGTATACATATATATAGATATGTGTTTTGATATGTATTTTGTGGGTTTTGTCCCGTTTGTCCTGAGACTTTGAAAACGCTTTTATAAGTATATAAGCTTTATTTTCGTTTGTTTTGACAAGCTTTGATAAGAAGGTGTGTGTGTGTAAGCGTGGTATGATCTATGGATAAGCTTCGTATGGTAAGTATGATAAGTGTATTCAGTGTAAGAATATATGTTTGTGTGTTGGGCCCCGGAGTTGTGGGTAAGGGAGACCCGGGACGACCATGGGGTCGCCGGTTACGACCCCTGTGCACTTCTCCACCAACGGGAGACTTAGTTCTCCTATGCCGACGGAGCGCATTTTGGCTGGCCGTCGAAGGAACCGGGCGGGATCCTCCGGTTCACAAGTTTCGTTCTGTGGTGGGTTGAGAGGGGCACCTCTCTTCCCCAAACGGTGTGGAGGTGGGATTGATTTATGATTGGTTTAGTATTTCGCTTCGCCTTTGTTTATGAAGTAAGTGGCTTGGATTTAAGCTTTCGGTTCGTTATGTTTCGTTTATGGTTGTGAAATGGGGGCGGATTTCTAAACTCTAAAACTTGACTGGATTTGGCCTTCGGCCCCAAACTTCTTTCTCTATATATATTACCACGGGTTAAATGTTTTAGAATGCAAAAACCGTGCCCGGTTCATGACCCCTTTCAGCTTTGTATATGGTTTGCCATTATATATATGTATGGGTGCGTGTGTTAGCCCCCTCACCAGTCTCTAGGACTGACCCTCGTTATTTCTATCTTTTTCCCCCTTTAATTTGAGTTGCAGGTACCCGTTTTGTGAGTTTTGGAGCTAGGCGGTTGTCTTTGAGTATTGGTTTTGGCGAGCTTGAGTCTCATGCACTGTATTTTCGTTTTCGTTATGCATTTTGGCTAATTCTGAGATATGTATAAGTTATAAATTTAAATTCGATATTGTAAAGGTTTTGTAACTTGAATTGTTATTTTTGATATGCCTCGAGTATGTTTATTTGTTTTGTGAGTTTCTGGTGCTTCCGCATTCGCTATTTGTTTTTATTGCGCGCTCTAAGTAGGGTTTAGACCGCCTAGCTTAGGTTTGAATTTTGTTAGTCACCCGTTCGCCATGGCTTGATGCGTGGACGGAGTCTCCATTTCGTTTCACATGTTGAGCTATGGTGCGGGGGATGTGGCGCCCTTCGCTCGGGGTGTTACAGTTAGTTTCCGCCTAGCTAGGTACCTTTTATTTTGTCTCCCGTTCGCTATGAGTCCGGTTCATGCTTGGATTAACCATTTCATGTGTGGACTAGACTTGTAGTGCGGGGGATGTGGTGCCTTTCGTTGTGGGTGCTACACCTCTGGTCCTGTAGCAACCCTAAACTGAGCCTAGTTAGAAATGGTGAAAACACGACAAGTGTCGAGATACATTTTATAGATCAGATCGGATGAAATTTTTTAAACATTTCAATGTATTATCTATTAATTGTGCATTAGAAAGTCCCAAGTTGCATATTAGGAATAGTGTTCTAAAAAGTTGATTCGTTATAATCCATCTTTGATATTTTCCTTGTAATCACATAAAATCTTTGAAGAATAGACTAATAATTTTATATCATATGCAAACACTTCTTTATATGTTTTACATGTTTTGTGTGTTTCCAATTATGTGAGTATGTATAAGAACCCACCTAATCCGTAAAACTATTAGAACTTAGTCTTAGGTAAATGACTTATGAAACAAGTCTTAACTTAAAGTGGATTGGAAATTATTTCAAGTCGATGAGTTTAACAAGAAGTGAGAATGTCAACTTAATTCGCTTAAAACTTGTTTGTGTGATCGTGTCTCTAAGTAGAAATCAAGATATTTTATATGGTGTAAAATGCATAGTGTATGCGTATACAATACACTAGTGTGTTCATTACGTCAAACGTGTGACGCCCCATTTTCCCGAAGAATCAGGTATGACGTCATCGAGTGTGTTTCTCAAGAATTACGTACTTTATTATTTTGATTACGTAATTTATTTGGTCGATATTATGAATTACTTGCTTGTTAATTACTTAATTGTGTATATATGTTAGCTCTATGTATTCACTATAAATTATGTAATTTATATGATTTAATTATTTACTGATTGTTTAAGTATGAATTTCATGTTAATTGTTAATTTATTTTAAAATATGAATTCTATAATTTTCTTGCCAATTACAATTATTAAATATTTATCATACTTAGTTTTTTTTTTTTTTTTTTTTTTTATCATACTTAGTTTATTACATCCCTTTTAAGTCTGTTCCACCAATAGAACTGTTTCAAATCCTTATACATCTTATTACCTTCGGGATGTATCGAATACCCTAATCGGTGAGCCTTTTCCAAAATAATTCTCTTCAATTCATTCGGTACAACAACCCTGTTCTTAAACCTTAAGAGTTCCATATCATCAAATCCAAACGGGCATTCGGGATCATCTCTAGCTTTCTTAGCTAATTTCTGAATCTCAGGATCCACTCTCTGATCCTCAAATAACCTTTGTTGAAGATCCGGTTGTACCAAAATGTTCCGAATACTTGCTCTTAGCATTAAAGACCCAGATTCTTCCTCAGCTTCCACTTTCACACTAGACACGCTAGCCTTCCTACTAAGTGCATCCGTGACCACATTGGCTTTCTCGGGATGGTATCGGATTGTACACTCATAATCCGCTAAAATCTCCATCTAACGCCTTTGTCTTTTGTTCAACTCCTTTTGAGAAAACAAATACTGGAGATTGTTCAACTCATAATTTCCCAAAGCAAAGATCACTGCTGCTAGCTCGAGATCGTGAGTGGGATAATTCTGTTCATGATCCTTCAATTTCCTCGAGGCATAGGCTATTACCTTACCATTCTGCATCAAAACTGATACGAACTCCACATACTTGCCGTGAAACCCTATACCAATACTTGGAGTTCTTGATTTTCGATCGTCCACTTCAAGGTTAAAAATTGAGGAGTGTGACCCGTTTGCCATAATGAGCAAGGAACCAAACACTATCAGATTTGAAAAGTAATGCACCCCGACGACTATAATGAATCCGGAAATGACATTATCCGGTGGAGGGTTTGAAACCGTAATGATGTTCAGCCAATAGCTAGAGAGTTGAACTCACTTGAATCACAAATTCATTAAGAGTTGACTGAAAAAACGAAATACAAGGCTGAAATATAAAGATGCATGCATGGGAATTCTAAGAGACAATTCAGATTTCAAAGAGACAAGCTAATCCCGTCACCTTCCTTGTAGGCTGAAAAAAAATGGGCTTAACCTAATCTAAATGCATGGAAAATAAATAAAAAGATGGCCCAAAGTATAATATAATAGTTCAGGGCCAAATTACAATAAGCTTAACACAATTTGGGCTTAAAATTCGATCACTAAGACATTGAAACAAGGTGGATTGGATCCAGCTGAATACTTGTCTTCTTGGGGCTCTTCTTGAGTTATTTGGATCAAAAGAGATTCAACTTCCTCTTGCATTCTTTTGGACCGTGACCTTGTGATAGGTCCAACATAACTTGGTTCATTTTGAGTTGTGATCATATCATCATTTGGATCAAAGTGTGGCCTTGTTTTATGATTCACATCATCATCCCCTTCTTGAAAAGGATTCGACCTCGAATCAAAATCTGCATCAAAAGGAGTTAAATCAGCCACATTAAAAGTTGCACTTACACTATACTTACCCGGAAGATCAATCTAGTATGCATTATCATTAATCCTTTCCAACACTTTGAATGGTCCATCTCCGCTTGGATCAAGCTTGGACTTCCGTTGGTTATTGAATCTCTCCTTTCTAAAATGTACCCAGACTAAATCACCTTTCTTGAAAACAACCTTCCTTCGTCCCTTGTTAGCATGGATCATAGCTTGACTGTTTCTCTTGAGGATATGAAGCCGTGCATCTTCATGCATTTTCTTCACTCGTTCAGCCTTCTCTTTTCCATCTAAACTCACAAGCTCATTCATAGGTAAAGGAAGTAAATCGAGAGGGGTTAAAGGGTTAAATCCATACACAACTTCAAAAGGTGAAAAGGAAGTAGAAGAATGTATTGAACGATTATAAGCAAATTCAACAAACGGAATACATTCAACCCAATTCTTTGAATATGTTTTAAAAACAACCCTTAAAAGAGTTCCCAAGGTTCTATTTACAACTTCCATTTGTCCATCCGTTTAAGGATGACAAGTGGTTGAAAACAACAACTTAGTTCCCAATTTTCCCCACAAAACCCTCCAAAAATGACTTAAGAACTTCACATCTCGATCACTTACAATAGACTTTGGAATTCCATGAAGTCTTACCATCTCTTTAAAGAATAAAGCTGTCACATTTGTTGCATCATCCGTTTTATTGCAAGGGATAAAATGTGCCATTTTAGAGAATCGGTCAACAACAACAAAAATTGAATCCTTTCCGTTTTGTGTTCTTGGCATTCGTAACACAAAATCCATAGACAAATCTACCCAAGGATGAGTTGGAACCGACAAAGGTGTGTAAAGACCATGAGGTTTAACTCGTGATTTTGCCTTCCTACAAGTTATGCATTTGTTACAAAATCTTTCAACATCTCGTTTCATGTGAGGACAAAAGAAGTGTTCTTTAATCATGTTCAAAGTTTTTAAAACACCAAAATGCCCCATCAAACCACCCCCATGAGACTCACACACAAGTAATTGACGTAAGGAACAATTAGGTATATACAACTTGTTTTCTCGGAAGAGATAGCCATCTTGAACAAAATATTTATCACAAGGTTTCAATTCACAAGATGCAAAGGCTTCAGCAAAATCAGAATCACTCACATATAATTCCTTAATGTGATCAAATCCCATGAATTTAGTACTAAGGGTAGAGAGAAGAGTGTACCTACGTGATAGTGCATCTGCCACAACATTGTCCTTACCCTTTTTGTATTGAATCACATAAGGAAACATCTCTATGAACTCAACCCAACGAGCATGCCTCCGGTTCAAGCTCACTTGCCCCTTCAAGTGCTTCAAGGACTCATGATCCGAGTGAATGATGAATTCTTTTGACCACAAATAGTGTTGCCATGTTTCTAGGGCTCGAACCAAAGCATACAATTCCTTGTCATAGGTGGAATAATTCAAGGTTGCTCCATTTAATTTCTCACTAAAGTAAGCGATTGGCCTCCTTTCTTTCATAAGCACGACACCTATACCAATACCGGAAGCATCACATTCGATTTCAAAGGTTTTAGAGAAATTTGGTAAAAGTAAAAGAGGAGCTGAACTTAGCTTTGATTTCAAAGTTTGAAATGCCTTTTCTTGAGCTTCCCCCCACTTGAATCCAACACTCTTCTTGATAACTTCAGTCAAAGGAGCTGCAAGGGTGCCGAAATTGGGCACAAATCTCCTATAAAATCCGGCTAAGCCATGAAAGCTTCGAACTTCCGTAATGGACTTAGGTGTAGGCCACTCTTTAATTGCCTTCACCTTCTCTTCATCTACTTCAATACCACCTGCACTTACAACAAATCCAAGAAACACAATTCTATCCATGCAAAAATTACACTTTTTGAGGTTAGCATATAATTTCTCTTTTCTTAACACCTCAAGTACCATTTTCAAATGCTCAACATGTTCATGCAAGTTATGGCTGTAAATTAATTTATCATCAAAATAAATGACTACAAACTTGCCAATATAAGCACGTAACACATGATTCATCAATCTCATGAATGTACTAGGTGAATTAGTTAAACCAAAGGGCATTACTAACCTTCATACAATCCATGCTTTGTTTTAAATGCCGTTTTCCATTCATCACCTTCTTGCATACGTATTTGATGATATCCACTTTTCAAATCAATCTTAGAGAAAATTGTAGAACCATGCAATTTATCAATCATAGCTGACCCAAATAACAAAATCAGATTTTAACACCCAAAACCTCATTTTAAGTTATTTCACAAGATTCAAACACAAACTCTCTCAAGCCTATTCATCTTCTCTCAAGAACACCCAAGAACACCTTCAACCATTTTCAAGAGGCAAAAGTAGAGATTGAAGCAGGGAATTCGAGATTAGAAGATGATTTATTTCCTTCGATTTTCAGCTCTTGAGGTGGTGCGTCTCCGGCCGAGTAGTCCGTTGCTCGTGGTCGACCTTTGAGGTTCTTGGTAAAGGTGAGGAGTTATATATATATAAAAGGATTTCAAAACTGTGGACACCTATAGCCTTTCATGTTTATTTGTTTTGAACTCCCGTTTTCAAAATGTATATTTAGGCTTTCTAAGCCAAGTTTTGTGAGCTTTGCTCGTATAATGGGTATTTGCATATGGAAACGGTTTATAAGTAAAACTTAAGCTTTGGTATATGGGATAGGTACCCAAAATAGTTTTAGAACTTTTATCGGATATTATGTACGTAGGAGTTGTGTAGCGAGGTTTGTTGCCCCACGAAAGGACGCTTGCTTGGTTGGATTTTAGCGCTCGGGGCTAAGGTGAGTGATATTTCGGAAGGCAAGGGCTGACGGTTGTCCTCATTCGAAGTCCCCACATGGAGTCTTGAGTCTCACGAACACGTTACATTGTCTTTTGTACAGTTTTCTCCAGGGCAGAGATGCCGGGTTCATAGGACACTTTTGAGTCTCCTTTCTTCTTGGTATTATTGGTAAGAGGCGTACAGGTGGGTTCCTCTACTATTTAGTTAAATGGCCCTATATACTTCCAATGTGAAAAGATTTCAGCCAAAAGTATATAAATGTATATAGAGTCGTTTTCAAGGGTCAATGATTTTAAAAGTAAAGACTTTCTTATATGAACCTACCAAATGTTTTGGCGAGAAAAGAATGAATGTTATGCACAGAATGGGGCCCAGGGACTTGGTGTGAGTGGTGACCCGAGGAGGCATGGGCTGACGGTGATCCCTCACATTAGTTCCACCAATGTACGGCGTAACCGGACCTCGTTAGGAGTTAGCGAGGAATGGACGCTGAGTGCCACTAGGGGAGTCATGAAACCCTTTTAGTCAATGAATGGATGGTTCGGGCCGATCACCCTGCCATCACCCGTAGGAAGAAGGTGTAAATGTTCATGATTGTGCACAAAAGAATGTTATGCATGAATGAAAGAAAGAAAGAAAAAATGTTTAATGAACTACACAAGGTGTTGGTTGGAGATAATGCACACCCACTCGCCGGGCCACAAATGACCTAATGAAAAATGAACGTTATAATCCCTTTTGATGACTTATTTATTTCACCCACTTGGGAAATGCTCTAAAAAACCTCATTTGGGATTATAACCTGCATGTGAATGTTTAAATATTGTTGTATAGGTTACTTATGCCTCGTTTTATATCCACCAGTCTCCTATAGACTGAACCCGGATTTGCTTTTCAGTGTTCTTGCAGGTTTGGAGTGCTAGGCGGGATTTTGGGTCTGTCAAGTCGTGTGGTCGAGTCTGAGTCCCACTACACGCATATTGTAATTGATTGAGTTTTGCATTGAATGTATAAATATTATGATGGTACTTTGCGATATTCAGGACAGGCTTCTAGGAATAGTTGAACCCGTCAATTGTTGCTTACGTTGTGATTGAACTTATGATTTGTTTCCGCACGTGAATTTAATTTTGGTTAATTACTTATTTGGTTTCGGAGTTTAGCCCGCCTAGCATAATGTGTGAGTGGTCTCCCATTCGCTATGATTCGGATTCGGGTACGGACTTCCCATTTCGTAACCGAGTTTGGGTTATAGTGCGGGGGATGTGACGTCTTCCGTTTGGGGCGCTACAGTGTTACATCCCCCGCACCGAGACCCAACCCGCATATGAAATGGATAATTCATACACGAGGTAAGTCACGGCGAATGGGGACACACACACTCTCTAGGCTAGGCGGGACTAACCCTTAAACCATAAATCAGAGAAAAACATTAAAGCGGAAGCAATAACCGATCATATATCATATATATATACCATGAGCATTCAAGCTCCAAAATTATAATTCAGCTACAACATTCACATGCCATCACGACTCAAACATAAACGCTCCAGTCATAAGGTAAATACAATAATCAGAGGTAAGAGTATGCAAGTGTACGACAAAAAATACAAGAGCTAGAAACGAATGCAAGACCTAACGACTCGAATTCCCGCCTAGCTCCCTGACACCTGCACAAACAAGTGAAAACCAAACGAGTTCAGTCCAAAAGGGACTGGTGGGTACAAAACAGGCATAAATATAGTATACAACGGTATTTAAACAATCACATGCAAGTTATAATCATAAATGAGGTTTTAGAAGCAATTCTGAAGTGGGTGAGATAAAGAAAGCATCAAAAGGGATTATAACAATCATTTTACAATAGGTCATTCGTGGCCCGGCGAGTGGACGTGCATTATCTCCAACCAACATCTTGTGTGATTCATTAATCGTTCATTCTTTATTTCTTTTCATGCATATCATTCTTTTGTGCACAATCAATCGGTTCTAGTCAATCTGGGTTGGTGGACGGGTTTGCAAGACCCGGCCACCCAATCAATGACCAAAAGGGGTTACATGACTCCCCAGATGGCGCTCAACTCCCATTCCACGCCAATCTTCTGGCGAGGGCCGGTATCACCGTAGTTCGGTGGGGACTAGTGTGAGGGATCACCGTCAGCCCATGCCTCCTCGGATAGCCACTCACACCAAGACCCCGGGCCCCAATCAGTGCAATCAATCATGGTCTCACCAAACAATCGGTAGGGTATTACAAGAAAAGGGTTTTACGTTCAAAATCATTTACCCGAAAATGACTGAATATATATATATCTTTGGCTTAAACTTTGCACATAATGGTATATTGGGTCATTTTATCTAAATAGTAGAGAAACCCACCTTAAACCGACAAAAGAAGACATAAAAGCCTCACGGACCGGCCTCGTCTCCAACGGACTGTGCAAGAAAGGTGAAGTGAGACTCAAAATGACCAATTAAGACGCTCGACAATGAAATGATCATGAGATGAATGTATAAAAGAGTATATAATGTAATGAACACATTCATGTGCACGATTAACATCTTAAAGATATATAAACTTTCACTTCATTCGTTCCAAGAATCAATCAAATCCATTTAAGTTCATTACTTCCATATTCCATACCAAATCACTTCAAAGACTCCAAATAATGATCATAACACATAGTAGATCATGTATACATATCATACAAGGCATAAAATAAGGAATACATAGTCATTAGGGTTCAAATATAAGAGCAAAATCCATGCATGCACACATTATGACCAAAGAAGACACATTGAAGCATATCTCGGAAAATATTCAACGAAAAATCACCAAACTTCACAACACATAAGATAACACAATATATTCAAAGAAGCCATGTAATTAACGTTGAAAAACTGAAATTTCATGCAGATTAGTGAAGGGTCGCGGCTGCGACCCATTTCCTTCATGAAATGGTAGCGGCCGCTACCCATGGAATTTTCGGATTTTTGAGCAATTTTTCCAAGAACTCGAAACATGGCAAATTTTGGGTGTTGAACGCGACTATAAATTCACAAGATTCAGGTCGCGGGCGCGACCTGAGAGACAATGCAACAAAGACGTGAAAGAGGTCGCGGCCGCTACCATTTTCCTTCATGGTTCGATCGCAGCCGCGACCGACCTGTTACAGCAGCAAAGATGCAACGAAAACAGAGCAGAAACCATGCCACAACTTCACCAACATGCTCAGCTAAGATATGATCACAATTATGCAACAAAACAACTCCAAAGTAACATATAAATCAGCCCCTAAGAGTGATCAACGTGAGATGAAGGTATGGATGATCATTTCATCATATATCTTCAAAATTTCATTAATGGCAACTCATGAACGCTTCAACTACCAGCTAATACATCACCATAAATGCAAAGAAGGAATCAAGACCATCATATTCATGCTTGGAATCAACCAAAATCATCAAGGAACCAAAGAGATCAACATATTTCCACCAAAACCTAACTATTCCTTCTCTTCAGCCATAAACCCATCAAAACATGCTCAAATTTGGGGATGAATGGATCAAAATGACTCATAATGAATGTATACTACAACCCTAAGCTTACCTTGTGGATTGGATGAAGTTTGGAGGAGATTTGAGCTTGAATCTCCAAGATTGGCAAGAGCTACGGGAAAGATTGGAAAGCAGGGGATGTTTGGCTGAATTTCTCCAAGTGAGAAGGTTTGGTTCAGTTAGGGTGAGCAAGAGCAGCTAGAGGGTTGAGTTAGGGTTCCAAGGGATCTAACCAAGGTTAATTTGGGCAAGTTTTGAATGAGATATGGCTCTTATGTAAAAGGTGGCAGTTTTGGCATCCGTTGCATGTTTCGGTTGAATTTCGGAGGTTGAAATGGTATTAGAAAAATATAAGGCTAATTTCATCAAACTCAAATTTTCGATACGAGTTCAACGAAGTTGACAAAACTCGAATCCGAGTTTCCTAGCTCAAGATATCAAATAAGGAACCAATGGTGCTCTAATTGCTCGTTAGCCCCCGATTTTGGATTCCAAAATCAAAATAAATTCCAAAACTCAATCAAACGAATCTAAAAATATGAAACGAGCATATATCCATATTCATAACACATATAAGTCCAACATATTAAATTTTCACCAAATTCCGAATTCATTTCACATAGAAATGGCTAGCAAACAATTCATTCAAGCGCAAATAGTTCAAAATTCATATAAATCCAAATTCAAATATTTTCAATTAATTCAAATATTTCATAATTTCATATACTAATAAAATAAACACTTAATAACATAATTAAAATAAATTGAATACGGACGTAATTATCACATAATTCATACCTGAACGATTTGAAAAGTCCGGGCGTTACTGGAACTCTCATAATTTATTGAATAACTCCTCGATCAGAAGTATAGAGCATTTTAGTTTTCTTCAAATCAATATACCAGCTAAGTGTCTCACTTAACCCGAGTGTTCCTTAAAACAAGGCGTTATGATGATTTCACTTTAGTTCCATGACTTCAATAAGTTGCTCCTTTAATTCCCTCCGTACTCAGTTCGGGTTGTTTATTATGGTGGTCTTTGGAAGGGAACTCAATGTGAAGATAGTTTGTGTACTATCATACTTGTGGCCAGGAGACAACAAATTTGAGTGTTCAGGAATTCCTTTAAAAACTCACATGCTACCTCCATTTCTCTGCTAAAATTTGATTGTTATCGCCTGTTCACAAGATAGACGATGTGTACACAATCTCCTTTCCCAAATTTATCTGTTAACTCCTCATAACAACTGCTTTGTTTTCTTTTGAGTCTCAACTTTAATCCTTTCCTAGGATGACCTCCCAAATCTCAGTAGCATAACAAGATTCGATGAAAAGTAGCGATTGACACCCGATAAAGATATGCGTTTATATACCAATTTGGTAACAAAGCAAATATCAAAACGGATTTATCATAATGCTTGCATGAGCAAGTACTCAATAGGAACAAGTACGCACACATATAACTTTAATGCAATGAATGCATGGCGCCAGGGTTGTAGAACCCTAACTGGCGTGTTAAGAGTGTGTACCGTACTTCTGGCCATGTCAACGAAATCTAAGTTCCCAATTAATTCCAAAATAGGTACTTTTTGAAGTCGGAAACGACAATTAAAGTATAATGCATATGGATTAAGAATGGTTCACAGAATATCATAAAGGCGATGTTCATGAATCAAGTATACATATCACTGAGCACTTATTATCAATATCAAGTACATATCATAGTGGGGAACCAAAGTGAATCAGTGTTTAGTATTCAATCAGCAATATTCAAGTAACAAATGTAATTCGTGATCATCAATTAATAATTAGCCAGTACTTGTCAACATAGAGAACAATAGTTCATCAATTTTCAGTATTCAAGTAATCATTATTCGATTAGCACATAAAACACAAAATATCGGCCATGTTGGTATCTTGAAGCGACTCTAAGACTTGAGACTTGAACGAACTGGGAAGTATAAATGAGAGGTTTTCAAAAGTTGGAAATGTGAGTAGGATGATGAAGGAGATGTAGATCATAAAAACCGAATCTATCAATGAATTTTTGGTTTTTCAAAAGTATCGAAGGACCAAATAAAACTCAAAATTTTGGTGTTGATTAAAACTACATGGTTGACTTGGTTAAGGAAGGGTTTCAGTACCACAATTGTAATAAATCACATGCTGGTCGGCCGCCCCAAACAGTGATCGATCACAATTTAAGTACTAGAAACACAAGAATATCATGAGACTCTATGAACCCTAGATTTCCGTATCCTGGGGCTCTGATACCACCTTAGTTATACCACCCCGAAGGGGCCACAACCCCGCACCGTCATACCTCTCGAGTGGATAGAAGACCTAGCACCCAAAAGGCACGCCGGCGAATGGACAATACATTACAAGATCAGAGTACTAAAAGAAAGCATTGCAGCAGAATTATAGGCAATTTAAAACTTTCAAAACTTCAAACAGGAGACACCAGGAGCTAGTAACCAAGTACATGACCTATACAATAATTAAGTATCAAAAGATATTTCCATAGAATATCGAAAAGTTTAGAACTATTGGAAACAAGAAAACAAGGGACACGAGAGACTAAGTTGATTTTGGACTAACATGACAATACTTTAACAACAAGTGAGTAGAACTCAAAAGGGGTCAAAGAACCTGACCCAAAGAGCACAAAAAGGTTTCCTATGCTCCAAGATACCAACCGTCAGGCAACCACAGAACCTGAAACCATGAGGTCACAAAACAGGTAGAGGTATTAGTCAAAGGGACTAAGTGAGGTATGACCTTTGCAACGAGATAAGATGAGTACTTTGAAAGCTTAAAGGTTTTCAATAAAACTTATGTGTTAAAATAGTACTTAAGGGATTTATTTTTAAACCTTATTTCAAAATATTACTTTGAAACAGGAATTCCAAGCAAGCACACACATCATTGGTTTTGGTTCATACATACTTTATAAACAGGAAACAGGGTACAAGATATTTTCCAAAAGTATGAATCAGTCTTTAAAACCAAAGTTGCCCGCAAGCTAGGCATCATCCATCCTTTACTCCTCAAAAACATTTAACAAAGTTGGTATCGAGATCCATTAAGATCCCAACACCCATATACACATGCACCACCCCTTCTCCCCTTATTGTCGCGCCCAGGGAGCTACCCCGCGGTGACTTAAACAAAACGGGAGGAATTTACCACCTCTCCCAACCTTCGGTGTGGCATAACCAACCTCCGATTAGACCATCATCAAGGTCATTATGGCGGCCAGTATCATAGTAGCCATTGGCGTACGCCTCCCGGTCTACTACTTAACCATACCGCCAGTGCCTAACAGAACATGATTTCAAAAACTTGCAATTCAAAATAACAGAAGTGCGTGAAGCACACAGAGTTCAGGAACTGAACCTTTAATCAAGGCAGTATAATAGTGAACACAACGTATATCATAAACCATTAACTTTAAACTTGAAGTGTTGTCCCAAAATGGGAAAACGTTTAACTGGGAAGATAGAATCTGAACTCGAATGAGTTGATTTTGAAATCATTTGAACACATAAGAATAATCATGGTTCTAGTTGAAATAGTTTAAACCTCACCTACAGAGACGGTATTATGCAATAATACCAGAGCCTCATTTAATTCCAAACTTGACCTGTAAGTGGTGAATAACTATAAGTTTCTATCCATAAGAGTTACCTAAGCAAGTTCATGTTGGAAAACACGAATCAGAAAGCAGCGGAATTTAAAAATTTTCCCCAACAAAAGGACCTTGAACTCGCAATCGTGTAACCAAATTCGTAAAGATAGAAAACTTACTTTTCTTTTGTTCTTTCTTGAAGCGTTTCAAGCCACCCAAGAACTCTCTTCTCGCGGCTTGATCCCCTCTCCTTGGTAAAGCTCGAATCTTCAAACTTCTAACTTGAAGTCTCTAGAGAAAGTCCACCAACTTGATCACAATCTAACTAGTAAGGATGCTAGTTCTCTAGTTAGTGTTTAGGCTTAACCTATGGTTTAATTTAATCTTGGAGAAAGGAAGGTGTTCAACACATGAACCAAGAATTGTCAATTAGCTCTAAAGGGGAGCTCTATAGGAAAGGGGAGGGGCGGCCGAACCTAGTCCTAATGGACAAAGGATTTGGTCCCTCTCTCTCCTATTACTTGATCATCAAGTATTTTCCAACTTTGACTTTGAATTCTATTTCAAGTCAACTTTTAAGAGAGCTAAAAATATCCAAACTATTTTTGGATAATTTTATACTTTATTTATTATAAAAAATAAATAACTTATTTTATCTAATTAATTAATTCATAATTAATTAACTAGATTATTTTCTCCAAAATTAGACTTTCTTTTTAATTCAAAATTAAACCAAAGTCTATTAAATAATTAACTAATTAATTATTTAACATATATATGATATATGTATATACACACGTGTCACTCACGTGAGCCACACGTGTGACTTCATACGTGTGGAACCCTCTTGGCCCGATTTAACTCGTTTAATCATTTTCAAGCCTCAACTCATGTAACCAAGTTGTTGTGTGTGACCCTCTAGGTTCTCAATTCAATTAGCAGTGACCCTAATTAATTAATTCACTAATTAATTAATCAGTCCACAGATTAAACGACCGTAGTCTAGCAACAGTTGTTTAACCCCTAGCTGAATTGGAGTGTTCGGAGTCGACAGAACCTTTAAGTCATTGATTCATGCGAGATACAATCCTCCTACTTACTATCTCTCAACCAAGATCTAGGGCAAGGGAATAATCAGAACCCTAATAATCCGGTCTTAAAGCTAAGTGCATTTCATATCCATTTGATCTCAATCCAAGAAACACTTTTCTTGATGTCTTGATCTACTGCCTTGGCCAAGGACTCCATATGGCATATGAATGACTTACACAATAAGAGATCACCTTGCATATGCAAGTGTAGGTCCTTTCTTGATTCTCATTCACTTTCATGAATCACTTGTGCAGCCCCAGCATAAGCCTTGAATCAGTTGTCTAAGGCGACACCCTTTAAAGCTTATACCAAAGACTACAGAGTTAACTCATAAAGTAACATGGAACCTCAAGTCTAAGGATCAATTAATCACATCAATGACTCGTGAGATATTTCCTAATCTGGAAGTTTCCATTTCCTGAAATAGAAACTTCCTTTCCCATTTAGGAATGTTCTCACACGGGGCACCTCAATGAACTTACTTATTAAAGTAAGCACCCTCATGTATCACGCACGTATCAACTATACACTTTCCACCTCCATGAAACAAGGTGGTCCTTCTTAAGGGCGTGATCCCACAAGCAAGCCTTAGAGGAGTCAGGTTGACACTCCCACTGTCTGTAGGACTCATCGGCTTGGAGTATTTTACTAATCATGACTTATGTGATATAGGGCTCGTTTCATGAACCATTTCACCTAAATGGTAGAGTCCTAAAGTCATCAGGATTAAGGGAGTTCTCATACATGCACAACTAAAGTAAACGCATACCAAACAAGAGCATATAAAGAAGTGTTGCCTCAATTTGTTATTTCATTCAAAGATTGTCTGTGATTACAATAAGGAAAAGCACAAAGCGGATATACAATCGGCTTTCTAGGGCACTATTCCTAACAATCTCCCACTTGCCCGTCAAAGCCATTCTAAAGCTACTCTAAGTCCCATCTTCTGAAGATGACCTTGGAAAGCTTCTCGACTAAGGGGTTTAGTAAGTGGATCTGCCACGTTCTCTGCTGATGTGACCCTCTCAATTAGCACATCTCCTCTTTTGATAATATCACGGATTAGGTGATACTTCCTCATAATGTGCTTGGTCCGTTGGTGAGATCTTGGTTCTCTTGCTTGAGCAACCGCCCCAGTGTTGTCACAAAACACAGTAATGGGGTCTTTCATGCTAGGAACAACATTCAACTCTTGAATGAAGTTTCTAATCCAAACACCTTCTTTTGCTGCATCATTTGCAGCTAAGTATTCGGCCTCTGTGGTCGAATCTGCAGTGGTTGTTTGCTTGGAACTCTTCCAACTCACTGCTCCGCCGTTTAGGCAGAAAATGTATCCTGACATTGACTTAAAATCATCTAAGTCTGAAGCAAAGCTTGCATCGCAGTATCCTTCGACAGTAAGATCTTTCTGACCTCCGTAAACTAAGAATAAATCTTTAGTACTCTTCAAGTACTTAAGAATATTCTTCACGGCAGCCCAGTGACCATCTCCAGGGTCAGATTGGAAACGACTTGTTACACTAAGTGCATAAGCCACATCCGGTCGAGTACATAACATTGCATACATTATGCTACCTATTGCTGATGCATAAGGTGTATGAGTCATTCTTTCCTTCTCAAGGTTAGTCTTAGGACACATCTTCTTTGAAAGACATGTTCCTACACTCATAGGAAGGTTCTTAACCTTTGCCGACTCCATATTGAATCTCTTCAATACTTTGTCAATGTACATCGACTGTGATAGTCCTATTAACCTTCTAGATCTATCTCTATAGATTTTAATTCCAAGGATATAGGACGCATCACCAAGATCTTTCATCTCGAATTGGTTCGATAACCATAACTTAGTCACTTTCATGTCATCCTTCGAATTCCCAATAAGAAGGATGTCATCAACATAAAGTACTAAGAATTGCACTGAGGTCTCCAATTCCTTTCTATACACACATGATTCATTCGAAATTTGGATGAAGCCAAACGCTTTGACCGATTCATCAAATCGAATGTTCCAATTCCTAGAAGCCTGTTTCAATCCATAGATTGATCTTTGGAGTTTGCAAACCTTTTGCTCACTCCCACTGAATGTGAAACCTATGGGTTGCTCCATATAAATGTCTTTATCAATGTCACCATTGAGAAAGGCAGTTTTCACATCCATTTGCCATATCTCATAGTCATAATATGCAGCAATGGTAAGCATGATCCGAATAGACTTTTGCATTGCAACTGGTGAAAAGGTTTCATCAAAATCCACGCCGGGTCTCTGAGTGAATCCTTTTGCAACCAGTCTTGCTTTGTAGGCTGCAATGCTTCCATCAACTCCAAGCTTTCTCTTAAAGATCCATTTGCAACCTATGGGTTTGACCCCATCAGGCAAATCTACCAAGGTCCAAACTTGGTTGGAGTTCATGGAATCCATTTCGGATTTCATGGCTTCTATCCACTGTTCAGAGTCAGAATCTGAAAGTGCCTCCTCATATGTTAAAGGATCATTATCCTTTTGAGAGATTTCATGGAAGAATCCATACCATCTCTCCGGCTGTCTAGGAGTGCTTTCAGAACGCCTTAGAGGAGGATTTTCGTGTGTATCGAAATTCGTGATTGGTTGTAGTTGATCAGAGTGGGACGTTTCTTCAGTGGGTGATGTGGGGTCATTTTGTACTTCTTCTAATTCTATGATCTTGCCTTTCTTTTCTTTAAGGAACGGTTCCTCAAGAAAAGTGGCATTTCTGGAAACAAACACCTTTTGCTCAGATTGATCATAGAAATAGTATCCTATGGATTCCTTAGGATAACCTACAAAGTAGCATAAGTTAGAACGAGATTCTAACTTATCTCCCACTGTCCTCTTCACGTAAGCAGGACAACCCCAAATTCTTAAGTAAGAAGAACTAGGGATTTTACCATGCCACATTTCATAGGGCGTTTTAGGGACTGACTTAGAGGGAACTAGATTCAAAATCTTTGCTGCACTTTCTAGGGCATAACCCCAGAAAGAAGGTGGTAAGTCAGTGAAACTCATCATGGAACGAACCATATCAAGTAGGGTTCGATTCCTTCTCTCAGAAACTCCATTAAGCTGAGGAGTTCCCAGAGGAGTCCACTGAGAGATAATCCCATTATCTTTGAGATGATTAAGGAATTCTTCACTAAGATACTCGCCTCCTCGATCAGATCGAAGTGCTTTGATCTTGTGACCAGTTTGGTTCTCAACCTCCTTTTGAAATTCTAAGAATTTCTCAAAAGCTTCAGATTTATACTTCATTAAGTATACATAACCATACCGACTAAAGTCATCAGTAAAGGTTATGAAATACTGATGATTGCTTCTAGTGCTTACACTAAGCGGTCCACAAACATCAGTATGGATCAAATCCAAAACCTTAGTGGCACGTTCCACAGTTCCTTTAAAAGGGACTTTGGACATTTTTCCTTTGAGACATGATTCGCAAGAAGTTAACTCTTTGAGATCATTTTCAGAGAATGATCCTAAAGTGTTTATCTTGCTAATTCTGTTCTTGGAAATGTGTCCTAATCTAGCATGCCATAAGGGAGCTGAAACTTTGTCATCTCTCTTACGCTTTGTTTCTCGTTGTATATTCATAATATTGATATTTTGAGTTAGGTAAAGTCCATTACTTAGAGTACCGATGTGAACGGAAGAGTTGTTCCGTTTGATAAAGTATTTACCATTCTTAATATAAGTTTCATAACCTTCACAATCTAATATTAGAACTGAAATTATATTACGAATAATGCTCGGTACATAAAGGACTTTATTTAATACTAACTCAAAACTACCTAAATCTAATCTAATTGTGCCTAAAGCTCGAGCTTCAACGTTTGAGTCATCACCGATCTTCAAGACACATTCTCCTTCTTTGAGTTGTTGGACCTCACTTAGCATCTGTACATCATTACAGATATGAGTTCCACAACCGGTATCAAGTACCCAAGAACTAGAATTAATAGAAAGATTTACTTCAACGAGAAAGATACCTTTCTTTAGAGTAGCCTTTGTACTCTGGGCAGTTTCTCCTCCAATGTCCCGCTTTGCCACAATGGAAGCAAACATCCTCTTTCTGATCACGCTTCTTCTTTTGGGCCTTCCCCTTTGAAATGCCACCAGTGGGCCTAAGGGGTTTCTTCTTCTTCTTTTGGGCTTTCTTGCCCTTACCTTTAGAAGGCCCAGAAGAGGAAGATGGAGCATTCACCATCAAAACCTTATTGTCCTTCTTGATCGTGCTTTCAGCAGTCACAAGCTGACTAATCAGCTCAGCTACAGTAGCACCAGCATGATTCATGTTGAAGTTAAGGACAAATGGGTTGAATGATGGTGGGAGCGAAGCTAGCAACAAATCCACTGAAAGCTCATCTTTCAGTGGCATGTCCATGGAAGCAAGTTTCTCAGTAAGGGCAAGAAACTTGAGTCCATATTCATGGACACTTGAACCTTCCCTCATTCTCAAGTGGAACAATTCCTTTGAAGTGTTATACCTTGTAACACGTTCATGAGGGCGGTAAAGTTGCTCTAAGTGGTCGTAAATCTCCCAAGCAAATTCCATGGCCTCATGTTGCCTTTGCAAGTCCGGAGACATGTTAGCCAACATAGGGCAACGGGCTTGGAGATTATCATCCTTCCACTTCTGAATCGCGTCCCGCTCGGCCCGAGTGGGAGCCTCCCCTTCGGGACTAGGCTCCCCTTCGAAGAGAACATAAGTTCTCTTCTCAGAATCTAAAATGATTTTTAGATTCCTCAGCCAATCAGAATAGTTGGGACCGGTCAACTTGTTTGACTCGAGGATCGATACAAGAGGGTTTTTGGTTGCCATTTCAAAACACGTAGAGAATCAAAGAATCTACGACCTAAATGGTAAAACAGAGAACTAGTGAGCATGCTGAATTATAACGATATACAAAAGATAAGGTCTTTAATCTAATGTAGCTCCCACTGTTTTTCAAAGATCTAGAATTCCCAAAGATCTAAGAGGAACACGTTTCCCAATGGGTACTAAGATCCTAGGCATTTTACCTCGAACCCACGACTCGCGGACATTCTAAGTAAGAACCCTAGGTAGGTACAACATACCAATTCTAACACCTTTAGAACTCTTAGTAATAGTTTTTGCATCACCTATCTTTCAATATGGACCCACGACTCGTGCAACATCCATATTTACTTAGGCGTTAAGCTAGACCCATCAATCATAAGATCATGACCAAAACTTAGTTCGAACGACCCACGACTCGCGGACATCGCCCTTGCTAAAATTGACCACGAAATATTGACCATTTAAAATGATTAATTAGGTAACTAAGAACTAATAAGCTCCACTAGCTATCCCACGACTCGCGGACAATAACTAGCTTTACTTACTAAACTTAAAACCTATTGATGGAATGCTAGGAATTTAATTCAAAATTTGCATCTCGCATTAAACACCTATTTGTTCGAAATTAGCTTAATATTTAATGGGAATTTTCGAATTAACCGGAGGGTTGTCCGGTTCGACCTCACCAACATATATGTTATCCAATTTTATTAGTCTTGATTAATGCAAGTACACTTAAATGCATTTCAAACAAGCACATAAACAGATAACATGTCCTAGCATGATACTAACATGTAATGATCATGGGTTCTACCTATCTTATGCGTGATATGTGGGAGCCACTCCACAATCACAAGTTCTAACATACATGCCACATAAACAGTTCAAATCACATAAGGGAAAGCGGTAACAAAATACGAGCCCTATCTCTATTACATTTAACAATTGAGATTCCCCTCCCTAACATTTTGAGGGGTCTTCACTTATGGCCTCCTTGTTACTTGAATGTGGTCCATCTTACTCCATGGGTGCATTGTCTCCAAAATGAAAATAAAACCTCACCACCTATCTCTACTCTCAAATTACAATAAAAAAGAAAAAGACATAAAGTAATAAGGCTCAATCTTCATATTGGCCTTAGACAATTACACGGGGCATACCCCGGCCTCAAAAACAGTAATATGGAAAGCCACATAATAAATCACATAACAGTACGCACATAAGTGAGGCTCCAACCTCAATTGAAAAACGTAACTATAGGGCTCCAACCCCAATTTAAACCATCCATGTGCATAAATTAAAACCATACATAGATCTAAACCCATGATCACCTAACATGCTTTTGCAAGAATTTAAATTTAACCAATAAATTAAAATTCTTGCTTTAAGCTCTAATAGCTTAAAACACGACTTAGATGCAATTCTTGTTCAAGAGCCTTTTCAATAAAACCCGAAAAACAATAAACTAATAAAATTCCAATTAATTTCTGAAAATTAATAATTTTATTCTTTCAATATTTTCAGAAAATAAAGATTGTAATTTTTCAAAATTTAAATCGCTCAAATTTTCAAAATCCCAATTTAAACAATTATTTCAAAAATAATTCAAATTTAATAAATAAAATTTTTTTAGAAAAAGTTAAATCGGGATTTCAAGGACCGAAAACACGAAAACACGAAAACGCCAAAACCGTGCCCAGAACCGCCCGGAACGAGTACAGGCTCGCCGCGCAGCGTCGCGCGCCAGGCGCTCGCGCTAGGCGCACTCCCTGCGCGCAGCTTGCTGCTGCTCGCGTGCGGGCGATGCCGGGCGGGTGCTCCCGCGCGGTTGCGGGAGCGTGCGGGCGGGTGTCCCGCGCGGTTGCGGGACAGGCAGGCGGGCGCGCCTAGGCGGGGCCTAGGCGCTGGTGGGCGGCAGTGGTGGGCAGTCCCGCGCGGTTGCGGGACTGCTGGGCGGGCGGTCGCGCGGGCCTGGTGTGCTACGCCTTAGCACGTCCAGGCTCGCGTTTTCGTAACACGATTTCGTGTTTCGTATTTTTAGTTCAAAAACCAAAACAATCCAAATTCAAAAACACGATTTAAATTAATTTCTATCAAAACGGTTTTTCAAAAACACAATTTAAGAAAACAGTTTCAGAAATTCAAGAAAAATTACAGTTTCGTATTTCAGGCTTTCTAAAAGAACTCATGAATACCTAATTCGCATCTAAGCCTAAGAATTTCTACGAAATTCAGAATAATTGAGACGAATCAGAAACACGATTAACGAGGTGGCTCTCATACCACTTGTTGGAAAACACGAATCAGAAAGCAGCGGAATTTAAAAATTTTCCCCAACAAAAGGACCTTGAACTCGCAATCGTGTAACCAAATTCGTACAGATAGAAAACTTACTTTTCTTTTGTTCTTTCTTGAAGCGTTTCAAGCCACCCAAGAACTCTCTTCTTGCGGCTTGATCCCCTCTCCTTGGTAAAGCTCGAATCTTCAAACTTCTAACTTGAAGTCTCTAGAGAAAGTCCACCAACTTGATCACAATCTAACTAGTAAGGATGCTAGTTCTCTAGTTAGTGTTTAGGCTTAACCTAGGGTTTAATTTAATCTTGGAGAAAGGAAGGTGTTCAACACATGAACCAAGAATTGTCAATTAGCTCTAAAGGGGAGCATGAGCTCCCCTATATATAGGAAAGGGGAGGGGCGGCCGAACCTAGTCCTAATGGACAAAGGATTTGGTCCCTCTCTCTCCTATTACTTGATCATCAAGTATTTTCCAACTTTGACTTTGAATTCTATTTCAAGTCAACTTTTAAGAGAGCTAAAAATATCCAAACTATTTTTGGATAATTTTATACTTTATTTAATATAAAAAATAAATAACTTATTTTATCTAATTAATTAATTCATAATTAATTAACTAGATTATTTTCTCCAAAATTAGACTTTCTTTTTAATTCAAAATTAAACCAAAGTCTATTAAATAATTAACTAATTAATTATTTAACATATATATGATATATGTATATACAAACGTGTCACTCACGTGAGCCACACGTGTGACTTCATACGTGTGGAACCCTCTTGGCCCGATTTAACTCGTTTAATCATTTTCAAGCCTCAACTCATGTAACCAAGTTGTTGTGTGTGACCCTCTAGGTTCTCAATTCAATTAGCAGTGACCCTAATTAATTAATTCACTAATTAATTAATCAGTCCACAGATTAAACGACCATAGTCTAGCAACAGGTGTTTAACCCCTAGCTGAATTGGAATGTTCGGAGTCGACAGAACCTTTAAGTCATTGATTCATGCGAGATACAATCCTCCTACTTACTATCTCTCAACCAAGATCTAGGGCAAGGGAATAATCAGAACCCTAATAATCCGGTCTTAAAGCTAAGTGCATTTCATATCCATTTGATCTCAATCCAAGAAACACTTTTCTTGATGTCTTGATCTACTGCCTTGGCCAAGGACTCCATATGGCATATGAATGACTTACACAATAAGAGATCACCTTGCATATGCAAGTGTAGGTCCTTTCTTGATTCTCATTCACTTTCATGAATCACTTGTGCAGCCCCAGCATAAGCCTTGAATCAGTTGTCTAAGGCGACACCCTTTAAAGCTTATACCAAAGACTACAGAGTTAACTCATAAAGTAACATGGAACCTCAAGTCTAAGGATCAATTAATCACATCAATGACTCGTGAGATATTTCCTAATCTGGAAGTTTCCATTTCCTGAAATAGAAACTTCCTTCCCATTTAGGAATGTTCTCACACGGGGCACCTCAGTGAACTTACTTATTAAAGTAAACACCCTCATGTATCACGCACGTATCAACTATACACTTTCCACCTCCATGAAACAAGGTGGTCCTTCTTAAGGGCGTGATCCCACAAGCAAGCCTTAGAGGAGTCAGGTTGACACTCCCACTGTCTGTAGGACTCATCGGCTTGGAGTATTTTACTAATCATGACTTATGTGATATAGGGCTCGTTTCATGAACCATTTCACCTAAATGGTAGAGTCCTAAAGTCATCAGGATTAGGGGAGTTCTCATACATGCACAGCTAAAGTAAACGCATACCAAACAAGAGCATATAAAGAAGTGTTGCCTCAATTCGTTATTTCATTCAAAGATTGTCTGTGATTACAATAAGGAAAAGCACAAAGCGGATATACAATCGGCTTTCTAGGGCACTATTCCTAACAGTTCAACTATCTTAGAGCATTCAATAGTACATAACAATATCATATGAATAGGACAAAACATTATCAAAGCATATCATAACATGTAGCGAGATTTCATGACAATTATTCAATAATCATCTAGGCATGAGGGCATAATTGAATTCATGTAAGGCAGTGCATAGGAGAGTTATACCACTTAATGCAAGAGAAATAATTAACTAAGAATGGAACATTTACTGTGAGTTATCCATAAACTTGAGCTATTAGATTGGCATGAATCGAATAGCCGTTAATCAACTTATGATCATGGACGTGAGCCTTAAAGAACTAAGTCCCGAACTTGGTTAATGATACATGATTGAGTGATGAAATTCAAGTATTGAATCACAAGATTAGCAAGAAAGCGTAAAACTTAACAAGGTATATCATTGTCTGAAGAAAGGATTCTAGTAAACGATTAGTCTAGATTGAAAGCTCGTATTAGGGTCTTAAGTGTATACTCTTTAGGGTCTTGAAACAACTCTAATTGGAAAAGGAATTTAAACTTTGAAAGCTAATTTGAAACACATCTTTGAAAATTTTCAAAAAAGGCTTTGACCGTTGAATTCGTCTCTTCGAAACGATCTTTTAGGTTGAAAGTCAAAATTTCAAGTTCAAAGTCAAAGTCAACAGTCAAAGGTCACTATTCATGGATACGGTATGTATACGATATTTATATGGTATTTTATACGGTATGTGTATTGTATTTATACAGTATTCATACTGTATGTATACAGTATTTATACAAAAATACATATCGTGTTTATACTGTATTTTATGAAAATACTTACAGTATGTATACAGTATTTATGCAAGAATACATACAATATTTGTACAAAAATACATTTCGTATCCATATGAAAATACATTTCGTATTTATACGAAAATACATACGTATTTAAACATGGGGGTATCACATACATATACATATATTATACATGTATAGCATAACATATATCAATAGGTTAGGGTAATAATTAATTAAACATGTAACAATTCGGCATGCATAGCTTGATGTTTGCTTGATAGGAAAATCTACTCCATCACGTTCATCAAGAATAAGTCCTATCAGGTTATATGAGATCAAGAAAGGTAGAATCTCGGGTTTGCAATGAATCGAACAATATGGGATCTTAAGGGATTTTGGAATTTGAAACAGGAGAATGGGAACGGGAGAAGTGACTTATTATCCCCACTAATCATTTCAAAGTGATTGTAAGTGAGATCACCGGATCGGGGAAGCAAAGCTAAAGGAGTTGGGGATTTTCTATCCCATGGGTGATAAAACAAGTTCAAAGAATTGGGAATAGAGCTTTTAAGGGGGAGAGCCTGACTGGAAAATAAATTAGGATCACAGTCATGCTCCAACGGGTCACTCTAGGAAGGCACGACGGAAATTTAAAAGTTAGCAAGTAACGAGAATTCGATAAAAGTGGTAAGAGATGAGATGGGCGTTTTTGACATTAGATGCAACCCCAAACCCGAAGAGGATGAACTTCGAGGATAATATTTAGATACTATAGGAGATGAAGTTGGGAATGCAAAGAAAGCTAAGAACTAAAGAGGACAAGATGGAGAAAAAAGATGATTGATGGTAACCTAGACTATAAGATCAATGTCGTGAGTTTCTTATTATGGGACATTGACCAACTTAATCTTCTAAGATTAAAAATGGTGCTTCAAACCGTGAAGTTGATGGGATCAAGAAGAAACTGGCAAGGATTAACAAGGAAGATATTGGATAAGAAAAGTCGATTAAATTATCATATCTCAAAAAGGGACAAAGTGAGATTTAATTCAACCGAGCGATGGAAGTGGATGATCTACAAGGCAATACAACATGAACAAGATAGGATACCGATTCGTCAGTTGTTTTCCATAATGGACCAGGAATACTTGTAGGATTTGAGACTAGCTCTAGCATTCGAGAAGGCTTAGTATAGTCCACAGTGAAGGATGAGTGGATTGGATTAAGATCAAGTGCCCACTCCAGAAGGGAACTTCAGACCGTGGAATTCATAAGGAAAGAAAAGTTGATTGTAGAGAAAAAAAAAATTAAAAAATTTGGGTGGACATTGAAGTGGAGATCACATCGGGCGTTGCAAATTATAATGTTAAAGGTAGAGGGATCTCCAAGGACCAATTAAATGTCGAGTCAGATCACCATCATGGAAGATTCCCGATCAACGGTGAACGGTAAATCAAATATTCATGGCATATGCATACACTTAACTTGACCTCGAATAATTTCATGACGATTAGTACTTTGATCGTTATTGTATTAATTACTTCTTGTGTGCTTGAGTGTAACGTGACTGTATTTTGTGTGTTGGTGCTTGCTTTTTGCCTTGGGGTGTTGAGCTCTTTTGTGTTGTGTTTAGAGTTTCTCTTTCTTTGTGTTTGAGAGACGGGGTTCTCTCGTTGTTCATTCGGGAGATGCGGTTCTCTCGCTGCTTGTTTGAGAGACGGGGTTCTCTCTTTACTTGTTTGAGAGACGGGGCTCTCTTGTTGTTGTTTGCTACTTGTTTAGTTGCTCTTGCAACAGTTTAGTTTTTGAATGAGTAGTTCCAGTGAGTTAAAGGTCGTGACTCACAGCAATTGAAGACCCTTTATTGCTTCAAGACCTTTTTCGAACTAATTCCTGACGGGGAGTTGCTAACCCGCGTTGGATGAACCCGGGAGAGTTGCTTAAGAGTCTAGAACTCGAGGCGGTGGACCTGGGGACAGGTTCATTTTAAGGGGCAGAGGTTGTAATGCCCCACATGTTCAAATTATTCAGGTACGCGCACCACACGTGTGAGTTTGAGAGTTAGAACTGTTAAGCATGCTTAATTGAATTATGTGACTAAGTGGATTATGTGATTAATTGTCTAATTGCCTATGTATTTATTTAATTGCTATTTCATTTTAATTCATTTTCTAACATATGCATAATTTATACATTTTATCTTATAACATATTTTGTAATCTCATTCATTCCTGCAATTAATTATCAACATGCATTATATACATATATACATTCATATATTCATGTTACACTAATACACTCACACATTCATTATATATGTATATAATAATAAGCACTAAGATAATTATATACATATAATATACATAATATCTAACTTTATACATATATGATATATATCTATAACTATATTACATACAATATATCTTATACACAAAACTCACACAAGAACACATACTAAATCTCTACAACACACACTCATCACCTTTCTCATCTTCATTCACTCACACACATCCAATTGATCCAATGAGAAGCAAGAGAATAGAAGGAAGAACCAAGCATCCATCATCATTCATTCCATCATATCCATCATTTCTTCATCTCCTCCAATTTCAAGGTAAGATCATGCATATATTTGATGAATTCATGGAGCTTTGTTAGGGTTTTATGATTCTTCGAATTTCATGACTTAAATTGAAGCATGTATGTTAATTGTGAGTTGGTTTCATGCATATTTAACTTAAGTTCAAGAAACATGGAGCATATATAATCATAGTACTCTTATGGGTTTGATAGATGAGTTTTGGATGATCAAAGCATGTTTCCTTGGATTATATGTGGCCTAAATGGTATATTTGAGTTATATACATGTGATGTGATTGTTTTTAGTGTGTTTGATGCTTTGGTTTGGGGTTGAAGTGTGCTTGGGAGCCATTCTGGTGAACCCCCCTGTTTTCCCCTATTCTTTTTTGCCCAGCGGCTCCCCAAACGCCCGTTTGGGCCCTTAGTTCGATCGCCGAACACCCGTTTACAAACCTACTGCCTCAACCAGAGCCTTCCCAAACGACCGTGTGGCCTTCCAGTTCAAATTCCTAATGCTCGTTTGGGTTTCCAGGCTATTTTGTAAATACCGTTTCTCCCTCATACGAACTTTGATTGACCTAATTTTTGAACCCACGGAAACCTCTTGAAGTCTAGAATACTCTCCAATTATAATAAACTCAATATATTTTCTATTTTGTGAGTCATAATCATTTTAATTTGGTGTCACCACTTTACCGGAAATCTGCTTTCACCTAACTTCGAACCTACGCCATTTTTTCCTCGCTTTGAACCACGATTCGATCCATATATCATTTTAAAGGTATACATGTCTACTTTCATATCCAAAAACCAAACTCCATTCTAACTTCTAGAACTTCAGAAATTCCTGTTTTTCCACAGCTTGTACATTTCCGAAAATTGTCAACTTTTGCCAAACTTTGCCAAAACCCCTCATATTGCATTTCTTTCACTTCCTAGGCTCTCGTATGTGACTTATATGAACTAAATGCTTGATTAGTTGATTGGTTCTTACTTACTTAGCTTTGATTGTTTGAATTTGTGTTTGATATACTAATTTAATTTGTGTGAGCAATTGAGCACATGAACATGATCACACCCTTCCATGACATACTTATGCTTTATTCCATATTAGATCATCTCATAAGCATGCCGTGCGTCTTATGTGGTTTCATATTGAGTCGTACCTCATGAGTACACACTGTTCCCTTTCTTGTATAGTTTATCTCCAGGGCGGAGATATTGTGATCAATAAGCACACTGCCTAGCTTGTATCCTTGTATCGTCATCGTCCAAGTGAGGGTGTTTTCGTTTTAGTTATGTATTAAATCCCTACAATCTTTACGTGATATGTTTTGGCCAAAAACCTAAAGTATATATATATTGATTTTAAAGTGGAGTCATCGAGTAAATCTTTATCGAGTAAATCTTTCCTCATGAATTACGAAATGAATTATGATAATTATGATCATGATATGAATGTTTTGGTGAGATTATGCACATTGATCATGCGCACGTTATTGGGCCCCGAGGAAATGTGTGAATGGAGACCGGTTCGGCATCGGGCCGACGTATAGCTAAGCCATTGCACAAAGTACTCATTGAGAATCTCTCATGCGATCGTGTAGAGTGGAAGGTGAGTTATTCTTGAGCCGATGGTTAACCCATCGAAGGAGCGGGTAGGAGTCATAAGCCCCCGTCTAGATATTGTTATTATTAAATGGTTCAGGTCTATAGGTCCGACCATTACGGAGGGAGAAGGTTGGAAAATATTTTATGATCATGTTCATGTATTATGATTAATGTTATGCACCGTGCGGAAAGGCCGAGGCACGGATTGCCCAAACGATCAAGTCTCATGTTTATTGCTCGCATGTATTATTATGTATTGCATGATCACATATTCAAAGTATTAAGTCATGTTTATCGTACACGGTCGGAGTTTGGTTGGAGATTTATGCACGCTCACTCGCCGAGCCATTATGATTGTTCATGAATTATGAACTTAAGGAATTTAATATGAATTAGTCGTAAAGTCCGAGCACTGCTTATCTATTTTCTTGCCCTTCGCGGGAACTAACTTCAATTAAAATATTGCTCGGGATTTATGACTTGCATGCGCATGTTTCTATATATATGTATAGCTCCTGCTCACTCAGTCTTCTAGGGACTGACCCCTGTTTTCCCCACTTTCCAGTTTTCTTGCAGGTGTAGCTAGGCGGGAGTCAAGTCTTAGCTTTCTTTCGAGTCTCACTTGTACACTCGAGTTACGTTTTACATGTGTATTATGTTTACTTATATCATGTATTTAAATAGGCCTGTGAGCCAACGCATGACTTATAAATTATTGAATTATTGAATATTGTTTTGGGACAGGTTGCATGAGTAGTTGAACCCGTTGTTAGGATGCATGTTGGATTTAAATTTATGTAATGGAATTATTGGGCTTGTAGCCATTATTGAAATTCATGTTAATGATTATTGCTTCCGCATTACACTCATCAGGTTATTGAATTAATTGGTACAGGGTTAGATTCCGCCTAGCCAAGGAGTTGTTTTTTTTTTTAATTTTTGTCACCCGTTCGCTATGAGTCCGGTACATGCTGGATCATCAATTTCACGTGTGGACTAGACTTGTAGTGCGGGGGATGTGGTGCCTATCGTCCGGGGTGCTACAATACATTTCAGTGTTTCTTTGACAGGATGCCTCCACGTAGACACCGTGAGAGATCTCCAGGGCGTCGCCATCATCAGGACCGATCTCCTACGCCACAACCGCAAGAACCACAACCACAACCGCCTCCAATGGATATGGGGAATTTCATGGAAGCTGTTTTTAACTATGTCGAGCATAGGAGGGCTCAAGATCCCTCACCACAACAAGCAGAGCAACCGGTTCCGCCACCCAACAACAACAACAACCGAGATCCACATGGGGTATTTCTAAGTTATAATCCCCCTAAGTTTTCTGGCTCCATCGATGATGCAGTTTCAGAGGGTTGGTTGATTCGATTTGAGAGGATTTTTTGAGTCCGACAGTTCACTATGCAAGAAAAGGCTCAATTTGCCATATTCCAACTAGATGGCGATGCTTACGAATGGTGGGAAAGGACAAGAGAAAAACTTGAAGTGGATGGAGAAGAGATTACTTGGGAAGTCTTCAAAAGGGAATTTCGAGAATGTTTCGTACCGGAAGTGGTAAGGAAAAGGAAGGAACAGGAGTTCATGGATTTGAAGCAGGGCACGCGTACGGTGGCCCAATATCTTGCAGTATTTAACAGGCTTGGAAAATATGCTCCTCATGTCACCCGAGACGAGAAAAGAAAATCAAGGAAATTTATTACGGGATTAAGACAGGACTTGAGACATGACCAGGCTGGTCACAACTTTGTCTCTTTCGCAGACACGATGCAAACGGCGTTGGAACAAGAAGAAGAATGTAAAAAGAAGGATCCGGTCTTTAGGGCACCAATGGGACGAGGTTTCGGATCAAATTCGGGAAAAAGACCGATGGTTCCAGCTACTCCCCCACCCAAGGGTCCTTTTAAGAAGCCTCGGTATGGAGGACAAGCTTCTCAGGCTGTACCGACTCGACCAAAGGCTCTACCAATGGCACCGGTATCTACCAACTCACGCCAAGATGTACCTCCATGTACTCATTGCAGGGGACCGACCCATACTTACAACAACTGCCGACGAAGGTTGGGTCTATGTCTCATATATGGAAAGGCGACCATATGGCGGATACTTGTCGTGACAAGAACCCCGGATTTCAAAGAGGAGTTCAAAGGCCTATGATCCAGGCATGTGCTTATGCCCTTGAGGGCGAGGAGTAGGATGCAGAGGTTGATCCGACCGCCCTGGTGGAAGGTACCATATGCATTCATACCACGAACATTCATGCACTTTTTGATCCGGGTACAACCCATTCCTTGCTGCTACTATGTGCCTACCTGTTATTTCTTTATCTTCTTGTTACTTGGTTAGTTCCCCACTCGGGGGAAGTTTGCAGACTGATTAGATGGTTCAGGGTTGTTCAGTTTTGTTAGAAGGGAAAGATTATGCGGCTGATTTTATCGTTATGCCGATGAAGAAGTATGGGGTTATATTAGGTATGGATTGGTTGTTTCGGCATCGGGCCAAGGTTGATTGTTTCACCAAGAAGGTTATTTTGGGTGAAGAGTTGGTGTTTGGTAGTGGATCAAGATCGGTACCTCTCTTGTCTTACATGAAAGCTCAAGTTCGAGGATACTGCGGTTGTAAAAGAATTTCCCGATGTGTTTCGGAAAATTTGGGTTCGTTGCCACCGGATCGTGAGTTTGAGTTTGTGATATATTTATATTCGGGATCCGAGCCGTATGCTAAGACCCCTTATCGGATGGCACCGGCCGAATTGAAAGAGTTAAAGATCCAACTGGAAGAGTTGCTTAAGATTTGGTATATGTGGCCTAGTTCTTCACCTTGGGGTGCACCAGTTCTTTTTGTCAAAAAGAAAGATGGAACTTTAAGAATGTGCATAGATTATTGGGAGCTTAATCGGATGACCGCAAAGAACAAGTATCCTTTACCCCACATTGAGGATTTATTCGATATGTTACAAGGTTCGCGGGGTATATTCAAAGTTGGACCTGAGACAAGGATACTATCAATTGAAAATCCGGGAAGAGGACATTCCGAAGACGGGATTTAACACACAGTATGGGCATTATGAATTCATAGTGATGCCTTTTGGACTGACTAATGCTCCAGCTGCTTTCATAAATATGATGCATCAGACTTTTTAACCCTACTTGGATAAGTTTGTTGTGATATTCATTGATGACATCCTTGTTTATTCAAAGACTCCAGAGGACCATGCAAGGAACCTCAGAATTATGTTTGACACCTTTAGAGAACATCGGTTGTATGCTAAGTTTAGTAAATGCGAGTTTTGGATTGATCGGGTAGCATTTCTGTGCCACATTATCTCAAGGAAAGGTTTGGAAGTAGATCCTTCTAAGATTGAGACGGTTATTCAGTGGAAAAGCCCGAAAAATGCTTCAGAAGTAAGAAGTTTCTTGGGTTTAGCAGGCTACTATCGGAGATTCGTACAGGATTTCTCAAAGATTGCTGCCCCTTTAACTCGATTGACTAAGAAAGAGGTAAAGTTTGGAGTGGGACGACGCATGTAAGGCTAGCTTTCAACTCTTAAAGGAAAACTTAACCACCGCCCTTGTATTAGCACTTCCCGAAGGTACAAAAGGATTTACAGTTTATACGGACGCCTCAAAGGAGGGTTTGGGATGTGTGTTGATGCAGAATGGAAGGGTAATCGAATATGCCTTAAGGAAATCGAAGGAACATGAGCAAAACTACCCCACTCGCGGTCTAGAGTTAGCAGTGGTGATCCATGCTTAGGGTAAGTGGAGACACTATCTCTACGGAGTTTCTTTTGAGATCTTTTCTGACCACAAGAGTCTCCAGTACTTATTCTCACTGAAGGAATTGAACAAGAGACAACAGCGTTGGATGGAACTTTTGGCGGATTATAAGTGTACAATCCGATACCATCCCGGTAAAGCCAACTTGGTCACGGATGCGCTTAGTAGGAAGGCTAGCGTGTCCAATGTGAAAGTAGAATTTGAAGATGAGAATGATTCGTTCCAGTTGAGGGCTAGTACTCGAAATATCATGGTTCAACCGGATCTCAGGCAGAGATTATTTGATGCTCGGAGGACCGATCCCGAGGTTCAGAAATTAGCTGAGAAAGCTCGAGCTGATCCAGAGTGTCTGTTTGGGTTTGATGATACGGGCCGGTTGGACATGAGCAAAACTACCCCACTCGCGATCTAGAGTTAGCAGTGGTGATCTTTGCTTTGGGTAAGTGAGACAGTATCTCTACGAAGTTTCTTTTGAGTTCTTTTCCGACCACAAGAGTCTCCAGTACTTATTCTCACTGAAAGAATTGAACAAGAGACAACGGCGTTGGATGGAACTTTTGGCGGATTATGAGTGTACAATCCGATACCATCCCAGCAAAGCTAACTTGGTCACGGATATGCTTAGTAGGAAGGCTAGCGTGTCCAATGTGAAAGTAGAATTTGAAGATGAGAATGAGTCGTTCCAGTTGAGGGCTAGTACTCGAAATATCACGGTTCAACCGGATCTCAGGCAGAGATTATTTGATGCTCAGAGGACCGATCCCGAGGTTCAGAAATTAGCTGAGAAAGCTCGAGCTGATCCAGAGTGTCCGTTTGGGTTTGATGATACGGGCCGGTTGGACATGAGCAAAACTACCCCACTCGCCATCTAGAGTTAGCAGTGGTGATCTTTGCTTTGGGTAAGTGGAGACACTATCTCTACGGAGTTTCTTTTGAGATCTTTTCCGACCACAAGACTCTCCAGTACTTATTCTCACTGAAGGAATTGAACAAGAGACAACGGCGTTGGATGGAACTTTGGGCGGATTATGAGTGTACGATCCAATACCATCCCGGCAAAGCCAACTTGGTCACGGATGCGCTTAGTAGGAAGGCTAGCGTGTCCAATGTGAAAGTAGAATTTGAAGATGAGAATGAGTCGTTCCAGTTGAGGGCTAGTACTCGAAATATCACGGTTCAACCGGATCTCAGGCAGAGATTATTTGATGCTCAGAGGACTGATCCCGAGATTCAGAAATTAGCTGAGAAAGCTCGAGCTGATCAAGAGTGTCCGTTTGGGTTTGATGATATGAGCCGTTTGGATTTCAGAAACTACCCCACTCGCGATCTTGAGTTCGCAGTGGTGATCTTTGCTTTGGGTAAGTGGAGACACTATCTCTACGGAGTTTCTTTTGAGATCTTTTCCGACCACAAGAGTCTCCAGTACTTATTCTCACTAAAGGAATTGAACAAGAGACAACGACGTTGGATGGAACTTTTGGCGGATTATGAGTGTACGATCCAATACCATCCCGGCAAAGCCAACTTGGTCACGGATGCGCTTAATAGGAAGGCTAGCGTGTCCAACGTGAAAGTAGAATTTGAAGATGAGAATGAGTCGTTCCAGTTGAGGGCTAGTACTCGAAATATCACGGTTCAACCGGATCTCAAGCAGAGATTATTTGATGCTCAGAGGACTGATCCCGAGGTTCAGAAATTAGCTGAGAAATCTCGAGCTGATCCAGAGTGTCCGTTTGGGTTTGATGATACGGGCCGGTTGGACATGAGCAAAACTACCCTACTCGCGATCTAGAGTTAGCAGTGGTGATCTTTGCTTTGGGTAAGTGGAGACACTATCTCTACGGAGTTTCTTTTGAGATATTTTCTGACCACAAGAGTCTCCAGTAGTTATTCTCACTGAAGGAATTGAACAAGAGACAACGGCGTTGGATGGAACTTTTGGCGGATTATGAGTGTACAATCCGATACCATCCAGGCAAAGCTAACTTGGTCACGGATGCGGTTAGTAGGAAGGCTAGCGTATCCAATGTGAAAGTAGAATTTGAAGATGAGAATGAGTCGTTCCAGTTGAGGGCTAGTACTCGAAATATCACGGTTCAACCGGATCTCAGGCAGAGATTATTTGATGCTCATAGGACTGATCCCGAGGTTCAGAAATTAGCTGAGAAAGCTCGAGCTGATCAAGAGTGTCCGTTTGGGTTTGATGATACGAGTCGTTTGGATTTCAGAAACTACCCCACTCGCGATCTTGAGTTAGCAGTGGTGATCTTTGCTTTGGGTAAGTGGAGACAGTATCTCTACGGAGTTTCTTTTGAGATATTTTCCGACCACAAGAGTCTCCAGTAGTTATTCTCACTGAAGGAATTGAACAAGAGACAACGGCGTTGGATGGAACTTTTGGCGGATTATGAGTATACAGTCCGATACCATCCCAGCAAAGCTAACTTGGTCACGGATACGCTTAGTAGGAAGGCTAGCGTGTCCAATGTGAAAGTAGAATTTGAAGATGAGAATGAGTCGTTCCAGTTGAGGGCTAGTACTCGAACTATCACGGTTCAACCGGATCTCAGGCAGAGATTATTTGATGCTCAGAGGACTGATCCCGAGGTTCAGAAATTAGCTGAGAAAGCTCGAGCTGATCCAGAGTGTTCGTTTGGGTTTGATGATACGTGCCGGTTGGACATGAGCAAAACTACCCCACTCGCGATCTTGAGTTAGCTGTGGTGATCTTTGCTTTGGGTAAGTGGAGACACTATCTCTATGTAGTTTCTTTTGAGATATTTTCCGAACACAAGAGTCTCCAGTACTTATTCTCACTGAAGGAATTGAACAAGAGACAACGGCGTTGGATGCAACTTTTTGCGGATTATGAGTGTACGATCCGATACCATCCCGGCAAAGCCAACCTGGTCACGGATGCGCTTAGTAGGAAGGCTAGCGTGTCCAATGTGAAAGTAGAATTTGAAGATGAGAATGAGTCGTTCCAGTTGAGGGCTAGTACTCGAAATACCACGGTTCAACCGGATCTCAAGCAGAGATTAGTTGATGCTCAGAGGACCGATCCCGAGGTTCAGAAATTAGCTGAGAAAGCTCGAGCTGATCCAGAGTGCCGTTTGTGTTTGATGATACGGGCCGTTTGGATTTCAGAAACTACCCCACTCGTGATCTAGAGTTAGCAGTGGTCATCTTTGCTTTGGGTAAGTGGGGACACTATCTCTACGGAGTTTCTTTTGAGATCTTTTCCGACCACAAGAGTCTCCAGTACTTATTCTCAGTAAAGGAATTGAACAAGAGACAACGGCGTTGGATGAAACTTTTGGCGGATTTTGAGTGTACGATCCGATACCATCCCGGCAAGGCCAACTTGGTCACAGATGCGCCTAGTAGGAAGGCTAGCGTGTCCAATGTGAAAGTAGAATCTGAAGATGAGAATGAGTCGTTCCAGTTGAGGGCTAGTACTCGAAATATCACGGTTCAACTGGATCTGAGGCAGAGATTATTTGATGCTCAGAGGACTGATCCCGAGGTTCAAAAATTAGCTGAGAAAGCTCGAGCTGATCCAGAGTGTCCGTTTGGGTTTGATTGTACGGGCCTTTTGGATTTCAGAAACTACCCCACTCGCGATCATAAGTTAGCAGTGGTGATCTTTGCTTTGGGTAAGTGAGACACTATCTCTACTAAGTTTCTTTTGAGATCTTTTCCGACCACAAGAGTCTCCAGTAGTTATTCTCACTGAAGGAATTGAATAAGAGACAATGGCGTTGGATGGAACTTTTGGCGGATTGTGAGTGTACAATCCGATACCATCCCGGCAAAGCCAACTTGGTCACGGATGCGCTTAGTAGGAAAGCTAACGTGTCCAATGTGAAAGTAGAATTTGAAGATGAGAATGAGTCGTTCCAGTTGAGGGCTAGTACTCGAAATATCAAGGTTCAACCGGATCTCAGGCAGAGATTATTTGATGCTCAGAGGACTGATCCCGAGGTTCATAAATTAGCTGAGAAAGCTCGAGCTGATCCAGAGTGTCCGTTTGGGTTTGATGATACGGGCCGGTTGGACATGAGCAAAACTACCCCACTCGCGATCTAGAGTTAGCAGTGGTGATCTTTGCTTTGGGTAAGTGGAGACACTATCTCTACGGAGTTTCTTTTGAGATCTTTTCGGACCACAAGAGTATCCAGTACTTATTCTCGCTAAAGGAATTGAACAAGGGACAACGACGTTGGATGGAACTTTTGGCGGATTATGAGTGTACGATCCGATACCATCCCGGTAAAGCCAACTTGGTCACGGATGCGCCTAGTAGGAAGGCTAGCGTCTCCAATGTGAAAGTAGAATTTGAAGATGAGAATGAGTCGTTCCAGTTGAGGGCTAGTACTCGAAATATCACGGTTCAACCGGATCTCAAGCAGAGATTATTTGATGCTCAGTTGATTGATCCCGAGTTTCAGAAATTAGCTGAGAAAGCTCGAGCAGATCCAGAGTGTCCGTTTGGGTTTGATGATATGGGCCGTTTGGATTTCAGAAACTACCCCACTCGCGATCTAGAGTTAGCAGTGGTGATCTTTGCTTTGGGTAAGTGGAGACACTATCTCTACGGATTTTCTTTTGAGATCTTTTCCGACCACAAGACTCTCCAGTACTTATTCTCACTGAAGGAATTGAAAAAGAGACAACGGCGTTGGATGGAACTTTGGGCGGTTTATGAGTGTACGATCCGATACCATCCCGGCAAAGCCAACTTGGTCACGGATGCGCTTAGTAGGAAGGCTAGCGTGTCCAATGTGAAAGTAGAATTTGAAGATGAGAATGAGTCGTTCCAGTTGAGGGCTAGTACTCGAAATATCACGGTTCAACCAGATCTCAGGCAGAGATTATTTGATGCTCATAGGACTGATCCCGAGGTTCAGAAATTAGCTGAGAAAGCTCGAGCTGATCAAGAGTGTCCGATTGGGTTTGATGATACGAGCCGTTTGGATTTCAGAAACAACCCCACTCGCGATCTTGAGTTAGCAGTGGTGATCTTTGCTTTGGGTAAGTGGAGACAGTATCTCTACGGAGTTTCTTTTGAGATATTTTCCGACCACAAGAGTCTCTAGTAGTTATTCTCACTGAAGGAATTGAACAAGAGACAACGGCGTTGGATGGAACTTTTGGCGGATTATGAGTATACAATCCGATACCATCCCAGCAAAGCTAACTTGGTCACGGATACGCTTAGTAGGAAGGCTAGCGAGTCCAATGTGCAAGTAGAATTTGAAGATGAGAATGAGTCGTTCCAGTTGAGGGCTAGTACTCGAAATATCACGGTTCAACCGGATCTCAGGCAGAGATTATTTGATGCTCAGAGGACTGATCCTGAGGTTCAGAAATTAGCTGAGAAAGCTCGAGCTGATCCAGAGTGTCCGTTTGGGTTTGATGATACGTGCCGGTTGGACCTGAGCAAAACTACCCCACTCGCGATCTGGAGTTAGCAGCGGTGATCTTTGCGTTGGGTAAGTGGAGACACTATCTCTACGGAGTTTCTTTTGAGATATTTTCCGACCACAAGAGTCTCCAGTACTTATTCTCACTAAAGGAATTGAACAAGAGACAACGGCGTTGGATGCAACTTTTTGCGGATTATGAGTATACGATCCGATACCATCCCGGCAAAGCCAACCTGGTCACGGATGCGCTTAGTAGGAAGGCTAGCGTGTCCAATGTGAAAGTAGAATTTGAAGATGAGAATGAGTCGTTCCAGTTGAGGGCTAGTACTCGAAATATCACGGTTCAACCGGATCTCAGGCAGAGATTATTTGATGCTCAGAGGACTGATCCCGAGATTCAGAAATTAGCTGAGAAAGCTCGAGCTGATCAAGAGTGTCCGTTTGGGTTTGATGATACGAGCCGTTTGGATTTCAGAAACTACCCCACTCGCGATCTTGAGTTAGCAGTGGTGATCTTTGCTTTGGGTAAGTGGAGACACTATCTCTACGGAGTTTCTTTTGAGATCTTTTCCGACCACAAGAGTCTCCAGTACTTATTCTCACTAAAGGAATTGAACAAGAGACAACGACGTTGGATGGAACTTTTGGCGGATTATGAGTGTACGATCCAATACCATCCCGGCAAAGCCAACTTGGTCACGGATGCGCTTAATAGGAAGGCTAGCGTGTCCAACGTGAAAGTAGAATTTGAAGATGAGAATGAGTCGTTCCAGTTGAGGGCTAGTACTCGAAATATCACGGTTCAACCGGATCTCAAGCAGAGATTATTTGATGCTCAGAGGACTGATCCCGAGGTTCAGAAATTAGCTGAGAAATCTCGAGCTGATCCAGAGTGTCCGTTTGGGTTTGATGATACGGGCCGGTTGGACATGAGCAAAACTACCCTACTCGCGATCTAGAGTTAGCAGTGGTGATCTTTGCTTTGGGTAAGTGGAGACACTATCTCTACGGAGTTTCTTTTGAGATATTTTCTGACCACAAGAGTCTCCAGTAGTTATTCTCACTGAAGGAATTGAACAAGAGACAACGGCGTTGGATGGAACTTTTGGCGGATTATGAGTGTACAATCCGATACCATCCAGGCAAAGCTAACTTGGTCACGGATGCGGTTAGTAGGAAGGCTAGCGTGTCCAATGTGAAAGTAGAATTTGAAGATGAGAATGAGTCGTTCCAGTTGAGGGCTAGTACTCGAAATATCACGGTTCAACCGGATCTCAGGCAGAGATTATTTGATGCTCATAGGACTGATCCCGAGGTTCAGAAATTAGCTGAGAAAGCTCGAGCTGATCAAGAGTGTCCGTTTGGGTTTGATGATACGAGTCGTTTGGATTTCAGAAACTACCCCACTCGCGATCTTGAGTTAGCAGTGGTGATCTTTGCTTTGGGTAAGTGGAGACAGTATCTCTACGGAGTTTCTTTTGAGATATTTTCCGACCACAAGAGTCTCCAGTAGTTATTCTCACTGAAGGAATTGAACAAGAGACAACGGCGTTGGATGGAACTTTTGGCGGATTATGAGTATACAGTCCGATACCATCCCAGCAAAGCTAACTTGGTCACGGATACGCTTAGTAGGAAGGCTAGCGTGTCCAATGTGAAAGTAGAATTTGAAGATGAGAATGAGTCGTTCCAGTTGAGGGCTAGTACTCGAACTATCACGGTTCAACCGGATCTCAGGCAGAGATTATTTGATGCTCAGAGGACTGATCCCGAGGTTCAGAAATTAGCTGAGAAAGCTCGAGCTGATCCAGAGTGTCCGTTTGGGTTTGATGATACGTGTCGGTTGGACATGAGCAAAACTACCCCACTCGCGATCTTGAGTTAGCAGTGGTGATCTTTGCTTTGGGTAAGTGGAGACACTATCTCTACGGAGTTTCTTTTGAGATATTTTCCGAACACAAGAGTCTCCAGTACTTATTCTCACTAAAGGAATTGAACAAGAGACAACGGCGTTGGATGCAACTTTTTGCGGATTATGAGTGTACGATCCGATACCATCCCGGCAAAGCCAACCTGGTCACGGATGCGCTTAGTAGGAAGGCTAGCGTGTCCAATGTGAAAGTAGAATTTGAAGATGAGAATGAGTCGTTCCAGTTGAGGGCTAGTACTCGAAATACCACGGTTCAACCGGATCTCAAGCAGAGATTAGTTGATGCTCAGAGGACCGATCCCGAGGTTCAGAAATTAGCTGAGAAAGCTCGAGCTGATCCAGAGTGTCCGTTTGTGTTTGATGATACGGGCCGTTTGGATTTCAGAAACTACCCCACTCGTGATCTTGAGTTAGCAGTGGTGATCTTTGCTTTGGGTAAGTGGAGACAGTATCTCTACGGAGTTTCTTTTGATATATTTTCCGACCACAAGAGTCTCCAGTAGTTATTCTCACTGAAGGAATTGAACAAGAGACAACGGCGTTGGATGGAACTTTTGGCGGATTATGAGTATACAGTCCGATACCATCCCAGCAAAGCTAACTTGGTCACGGATACGCTTAGTAGGAAGGCTAGCGTGTCCAATGTGAAAGTAGAATTTGAAGATGAGAATGAGTCGTTCCAGTTGAGGGCTAGTACTCGAACTATCACGGTTCAACCGGATCTCAGGCAGAGATTATTTGATGCTCAGAGGACTGATCCCGAGGTTCAGAAATTAGCTGAGAAAGCTCGAGCTGATCCAGAGTGTTCGTTTGGGTTTGATGATACGTGCCGGTTGGACATGAGCAAAACTACCCCACTCGCGATCTTGAGTTAGCTGTGGTGATCTTTGCTTTGGGTAAGTGGAGACACTATCTCTACTGAGTTTCTTTTGAGATATTTTCCGAACACAAGAGTCTCCAGTACTTATTCTCACTGAAGGAATTGAACAAGAGACAACGGCGTTGGATGCAACTTTTTGCGGATTATGAGTGTACGATCCGATACCATCCCGGCAAAGCCAACCTGGTCACGGATGCGCTTAGTAGGAAGGCTAGCGTGTCCAATGTGAAAGTAGAATTTGAAGATGAGAATGAGTCGTTCCAGTTGAGGGCTAGTACTCGAAATACCACGGTTCAACCGGATCTCAAGCAGAGATTAGTTGATGCTCAGAGGACCGATCCCGAGGTTCAGAAATTAGCTGAGAAAGCTCGAGCTGATCCAGAGTGCCGTTTGTGTTTGATGATACGGGCCGTTTGGATTTCAGAAACTACCCCACTCGTGATCTAGAGTTAGCAGTGGTCATCTTTGCTTTGGGTAAGTGGGGACACTATCTCTACGGAGTTTCTTTTGAGATCTTTTCCGACCACAAGAGTCTCCAGTACTTATTCTCAGTAAAGGAATTGAACAAGAGACAACGGCGTTGGATGAAACTTTTGGCGGATTTTGAGTGTACGGTCCGATACCATCCCGGCAAGGCCAACTTGGTCACAGATGCGCCTAGTAGGAAGGCTAGCGTGTCCAATGTGAAAGTAGAATCTGAAGATGAGAATGAGTCGTTCCAGTTGAGGGCTAGTACTCGAAATATCACGGTTCAACTGGATCTGAGGCAGAGATTATTTGATGCTCAGAGGACTGATCCCGAGGTTCAAAAATTAGCTGAGAAAGCTCGAGCTGATCCAGAGTGTCCGTTTGGGTTTGATTGTACGGGCCTTTTGGATTTCAGAAACTACCCCACTCGCGATCATAAGTTAGCAGTGGTGATCTTTGCTTTGGGTAAGTGAGACACTATCTCTACTAAGTTTCTTTTGAGATCTTTTCCGACCACAAGAGTCTCCAGTAGTTATTCTCACTGAAGGAATTGAATAAGAGACAATGGCGTTGGATGGAACTTTTGGCGGATTGTGAGTGTACAATCCGATACCATCCCGGCAAAGCCAACTTGGTCACGGATGCGCTTAGTAGGAAAGCTAACGTGTCCAATGTGAAAGTAGAATTTGAAGATGAGAATGAGTCGTTCCAGTTGAGGGCTAGTACTCGAAATATCACGGTTCAACCGGATCTCGGGCAGAGATTATTTGATGCTCAGAGGACTGATCCCGAGGTTCATAAATTAGCTGAGAAAGCTCGAGCTGATCCAGAGTGTCCGTTTGGGTTTGATGATACGGGCCGGTTGGACATGAGCAAAACTACCCCACTCGCGATCTAGAGTTAGCAGTGGTGATCTTTGCTGTGGGTAAGTGGAGACACTATCTCTACGGAGTTTCTTTTGAGATCTTTTCGGACCACAAGAGTATCCAGTACTTATTCTCGCTAAAGGAATTGAACAAGGGACAACGACGTTGGATGGAACTTTTGCCGGATTATGAGTGTACGATCCGATACCATCCCGGCAAAGCCAACTTGGTCACGGATGCGCCTAGTAGGAAGGCTAGCGTCTCCAATGTGAAAGTAGAATTTGAAGATGAGAATGAGTCGTTCCAGTTGAGGGCTAGTACTCGAAATATCACGGTTCAACCGGATCTCAAGCAGAGATTATTTGATGCTCAGTTGATTGATCCCGAGTTTCAGAAATTAGCTGAGAAAGCTCGAGCAGATCCAGAGTGTCCGTTTGGGTTTGATGATATGGGCCGTTTGGATTTCAGAAACTACCCCACTCGCGATCTAGAGTTAGCAGTGGTGATCTTTGCTTTGGGTAAGTGGAGACACTATCTCTACGGATTTTCTTTTGAGATCTTTTCCGACCACAAGACTCTCCAGTACTTATTCTCACTGAAGGAATTGAAAAAGAGACAACGGCGTTGGATGGAACTTTGGGCGGTTTATGAGTGTACGATCCGATACCATCCCGGCAAAGCCAACTTGGTCACGGATGCGCTTAGTAGGAAGGCTAGCGTGTCCAATGTGAAAGTAGAATTTGAAGATGAGAATGAGTCGTTCCAGTTGAGGGCTAGTACTCGAAATATCACGGTTCAACCAGATCTCAGGCAGAGATTATTTGATGCTCATAGGACTGATCCCGAGGTTCAGAAATTAGCTGAGAAAGCTCGAGCTGATCAAGAGTGTCCGATTGGGTTTGATGATACGAGCCGTTTGGATTTCAGAAACAACCCCACTCGCGATCTTGAGTTAGCAGTGGTGATCTTTGCTTTGGGTAAGTGGAGACAGTATCTCTACGGAGTTTCTTTTGAGATATTTTCCGACCACAAGAGTCTCTAGTAGTTATTCTCACTGAAGGAATTGAACAAGAGACAACGGCGTTGGATGGAACTTTTGGCGGATTATGAGTATACAATCCGATACCATCCCAGCAAAGCTAACTTGGTCACGGATACGCTTAGTAGGAAGGCTAGCGAGTCCAATGTGAAAGTAGAATTTGAAGATGAGAATGAGTCGTTCCAGTTGAGGGCTAGTACTCGAAATATCACGGTTCAACCGGATCTCAGGCAGAGATTATTTGATGCTCAGAGGACTGATCCTGAGGTTCAGAAATTAGCTGAGAAAGCTCGAGCTGATCCAGAGTGTCCGTTTGGGTTTGATGATACGTGCCGGTTGGACCTGAGCAAAACTACCCCACTCGCGATCTGGAGTTAGCAGCGGTGATCTTTGCGTTGGGTAAGTGGAGACACTATCTCTACGGAGTTTCTTTTGAGATATTTTCCGACCACAAGAGTCTCCAGTACTTATTCTCACTAAAGGAATTGAACAAGAGACAACGGCGTTGGACGCAACTTTTTGCGGATTATGAGTATACGATCCGATACCATCCCGGCAAAGCCAACCTGGTCACGGATGCGCTTAGTAGGAAGGCTAGCGTGTCCAATGTGAAAGTAGAATTTGAAGATGAGAATGAGTCGTTCCAGTTGAGGGCTAGTACTCGAAATACCACGGTTCAACCGGATCTCAAGCAGAGATTATTGGATTCTCAGAGGACCGATCCCGAGGTTCAGAAATTAGCTGAGAAAGCTCGAGCTGATCCAGAGTGTCCGTTTGGGTTTGATGATACGGGCCGTTTGGATTTCAGAAACTACCCCACTCGTGATCTAGAGTTAGCAGTGGTCATCTTCGCTTTGGGTAAGTGGGGACACTATCTCTACGGAGTTTCTTTTGAGATCTTTTCCGACCACAAGAGTCTCCAGTACTTATTCTCACTAAAGGAATTGAACAAGAGACAATGGCGTTGGATGAAACTTTTCGCGGATTTTGAGTGTACGATCCGATACCATCCCGGCAAGGCCAACTTGGTCACGGATGCGCCTTGTAGGAAGGCTAGCGTGTCCAATGTGAAAGTAGAATTTGAAGATGAGAATGAGTCGTTCCAGTTGAGGGCTAGTACTCGAAATATCACGGTTCAACCGGATCTCAGGCAGAGATTATTTGATGCTCAGAGGACTGATCCCGAGGTTCAAAAATTAGCTGAGAAAGCTCGAGCTGATCCAGAGTGTCCGTTTGGGTTTGATTGTAAGGGCCTTTTGGATTTCAGAAACTACCCCACTCGCGATCATGAGTTAGCAGTGGTGATCTTTGCTTTGGGTAAGTGAGACACTATCTCTACGGAGTTTCTTTTGAGATCTTTTCCGACCACAAGAGTCTCCAGTAGTTATTCTCACTGAAGGAATTGAACAAGAGACAATGGCGTTGGATGGAACTTTTGGCGGATTGTGAGTGTACAATCCGATACCATCCCGGCAAAGCCAACTTGGTCACTGATGCGCTTAGTAGGAAAGCTAACGTGTCCAATGTGAAAGTAGAATTTGAAGATGAGAATGAGTCGTTCCAGTTGAGGGATAGTACTCGAAATATCACGGTTCAACCGGATCTCAGGCAGAGATTATTTGATGCTCAGAGGACTGATCCCGAGGTTCAGAAATTAGCTGAGAAAGCTCGAGCTGATCCAGAGTGTCCGTTTGGGTTTGATGATACGGGCCGGTTGGACATGAGCAAAACTACCCCACTCACGATCTAGAGTTAGCAGTGGTGATCTTTGCTTTGGGTAAATGGACATACTATCTCTACGGAGTTTCTTTCGAGATCTTTTCCGACCACAAGAGTATCCAGTACTTATTCTCGCTAAAGGAATTGAACAAGAGACAACGACGTTGGATGGAACTTTTGGCGGATTATGAGTGTACGATCCGATACCATCCCGGCAAAGCCAAATTGGTCTCGGATGCGCCTAGTAGGAAGGCTAGCATGTCCAATGTGAAAGTAGAATTTGAAGATGAGAACGAGTCGTTCCAGTTGAGGGCTAGTACCCGAAATATCACGGTTCAACCGGATCTCAAGCAGAGATTATTTGATGCTCAGTTGATTGATCCCGAGGTTCAGAAATTAGCTGAGAAAGCTCGAGCGGATCCAGAGTGTCCGTTTGGGTTTGATGATATGGGCCGTTTGGATTTCAGAAACTACCCCACTCGCGATCTAGAGTTAGCAGTGGTGATCTTTGCTTTGGGTAAGTGGAGACACTATCTCTACGGAGTTTCTTTTGAGATCTTTTCCGACCACAAGACTCTCCAGTACTTATTCTCACTGAAGGAATTGAAAAAGAGACAACGGCGTTGGATGGAACGTTGGGCGGATTATGAGTGTACGATCCGATACCATCCCGGCAAAGCCAACTTGGTCACGGATGCGCCTAGTAGGAAGGCTAACGTGTCCAATGTGAAAGTAGAATTTGAAGATGAGAATGAGTCGTTCCAGTTGAGGGCTAGTAGTCGAAATATCACGGTTCAATCGGATCTCAGGCAGAGATTATTTGATGCTCATAGGACTGATCCCGAGGTTCAGAAATTAGCTGAGAAAGCTCGAGCTGATCCAGAGTGTCCGTTTGGGTTTGATGATACGGGCCGGTTGGACATGAGCAAAACTACCCCACTCGCGATCTAGATTTAGCAGTCGTGATCTTTGCTTTGGGTAAGTGAGACACTATCTCTACAGAGTTTCTTTTGAGATCTTTTCCGACCACAAGAGTCTCCAGTACTTAAGTTCACTAAAGGAATTGAACAAGAGACAACGGCGTTGGATGGAACTTTTGGCGGATTATGAGTGTACGATCCGATACCATCCCGGCAAAGCCAACTTGGTCACGGATGCGCTTAGTCGGAAGGCTAGCGTGTCCAATGTGAAAGTAGAATTTGAAGATGAGAATGAGTCGTTCCAGTTGAGGGCTAGTACTCGAAATATCACGGTTCAACCGGATCTCAGGCAGAGATTATTTGATGCTCAGAGGACTGATCCCGAGGTTCAGAAATTAGCTGAGAAAGCTCGAGCTGATCCAGAGTGCCCGTTTGGGTTTAATGATAAGGGCCATTTGGATTTCAGGAACTACCCCACTCGCGATCTAGAGTTAGCAGTGGTGATCTTTGCTTTGGGTAAGTGGAGACACTATCTCTACGGAGTTTCTTTTGAGATCTTTTCCGACCACAAGAGTATCCTGTACTTATTCTCACTAAAGGAATTGAACAAGAGACAACGACGTTGGATGGAACTTTTGGCGGATTATGAGTGTACGATCCGATACCATCCCGGCAAAGCCAAATTGGTCTCGGATGCGCCTAGTAGGAAGGCTAGCATGTCCAATGTGAAAGTAGAATTTGAAGATGAGAACGAGTCGTTCCAGTTGAGGGCTAGTACCCGAAATATCACGGTTCAACCGGATCTCAAGCAGAGATTATTTGATGCTCAGTTGATTGATCCCGAGGTTCAGAAATTAGCTGAGAAAGCTCGAGCGGATCCAGAGTGTCCGTTTGGGTTTGATGATATGGGCCGTTTGGATTTCAGAAACTACCCCACTCGCGATCTAGAGTTAGCAGTGGTGATCTTTGCTTTGGGTAAGTGGAGACACTATCTCTACGGAGTTTCTTTTGAGATCTTTTCCGACCACAAGACTCTCTAGTACTTATTCTCACTGAAGGAATTGAAAAAGAGACAACGGCGTTGGATGGAACGTTGGGCGGATTATGAGTGTACGATCCGATACCATCCCGGCAAAGCCAACTTGGTCACGGATGCGCCTAGTAGGAAGGCTAACGTGTCCAATGTGAAAGTAGAATTTGAAGATGAGAATGAGTCGTTCCAGTTGAGGGCTAGTAGTCGAAATATCACGGTTCAATCGGATCTCAGGCAGAGATTATTTGATGCTCATAGGACTGATCCCGAGGTTCAGAAATTAGCTAAGAAAGCTCGAGCTGATCCAGAGTGTCCGTTTGGGTTTGATGATACGGGCCGGTTGGACATGAGCAAAACTACCCCACTCGCGATCTAGATTTAGCAGTCGTGATCTTTGCTTTGGGTAAGTGAGACACTATCTCTACAGAGTTTCTTTTGAGATCTTTTCCGACCACAAGAGTCTCCAGTACTTAAGTTCACTAAAGGAATTGAACAAGAGACAACGGCGTTGGATGGAACTTTTGGCGGATTATGAGTGTACGATCCGATACCATCCCGGCAAAGCCAACTTGGTCACGGATGCGCTTAGTCGGAAGGCTAGCGTGTCCAATGTGAAAGTAGAATTTGAAGATGAGAATGAGTCGTTCCAGTTGAGGGCTAGTACTCGAAATATCACGGTTCAACCGGATCTCAGGCAGAGATTATTTGATGCTCAGAGGACTGATCCCGAGGTTCAGAAATTAGCTGAGAAAGCTCGAGCTGATCCAGAGTGCCCGTTTGGGTTTAATGATAAGGGCCATTTGGATTTCAGGAACTACCCCACTCGCGATCTAGAGTTAGCAGTGGTGATCTTTGCTTTGGGTAAGTGGAGACACTATCTCTACGGAGTTTCTTTTGAGATCTTTTCCGACCACAAGAGTATCCTGTACTTATTCTCACTAAAGGAATTGAACAAGAGACAACGACGTTGGATGGAACTTTTGGCGGATTATGAGTGTACGATCCGATACCATCCCGACAAAGCCAACTTGGTCACGGATGCGCCTAGTAGGAAGGCTAGCGTGTCCAATGTGAAAGTAGAATTTGATGATGAGAATGAGTCGTTCTAGTTGAGGGCTAGTACTCGATATACCACGGTTCAACCGGATATCAAGGAGAGATTATTTGATGCTCAGAGGACTGATCCCGAGGTTCAGAAATTAGCTGAGAAAGCTCGAGCTGATCCAGAGTGTTCGTTTGGGTTTGATGATACGGGCCGTTTGGATGTCAGAAACTACCCCACTCGCGATCATGAGTTAGCAGTGGTGATCTTCGCTTTGGGTAAGTGAGACACTATCTCTACGGAGTTTGTTTAGAGATCTTTTCCGACCACAAGAGTCTCCAGTAGTTATTCTCACGGAAGGAATTGAACAACAGACAACGACGTTGGATGGAACTTTTGGCGGATTATGAGTGTAGAATCCGATACCATCCCGGCAAAGCCAACTTGGTCACGGATGTGCCTAGTAGGAAGGCTAGCGTGTCCAATGTGAAAGTAGAATTTGAAGATGAGAATGAGTCGTTCCAGTTGAGGGCTAGTACTCGAAATACCACGGTTCAACCGGATCTCAAACAGAGATTATTTGATGCTCAGAGGACTGATCCCGAGGTTCAGAAATTAGCTGAGAAAGCTCGAGCCGATCCAGAGTGTCCGTTTGGGTTTGATGATACGGGCCGGTTGGACATGAGCAAAACTACCCCACTCGCGATCTAGATTTAGCAGTGGTGATCTTTGCTTTGGGTAAGTGAGACACTATCTTTACAGAGTTTCTTTTGAGATCTTTTCCGACCACAAGAGTCTCCAGTACTTATTCTCACTAAAGGAATTGAACAAGAGACAACGGCGTTGGATTGAACTTTTGGCGGATTATTTGTGTACGATCCGATACCATCCCGGCAAAGCCAACTTGGTCACGGAAGCGCTTAGTAGGAAGGCTAGCGTGTCCAATGTGAAAGTAGAATTTGAAGATGAGAATGAGTCATTCCAGTTGAGGGCTAGTACTCGAAATATCACGGTTGAACCGGATCTCAGGCAGAGATTATTTGATGCTCAGAGGACTGATCCCGAGGTTCAAAAATTAGCTGAGAAAGCTCAAGCTGATCCAGAGTGTCCGTTTGGGTTTGATTGTACGGGCCTTTTGGATTTCAGAAACTACCCCACTCGCGATCATAAGTTAGCAGTGGTGATCTTTGCTTTGGGTAAGTGAGACACTATCTCTACGGAGTTTCTTTTGAGATCTTTTCCGACCACAAGAGTCTCCAGTAGTTATTCTCACTGAAGGAATTGAACAAGAGACAATGGCGTTGGATGGAACTTTTGGCGGATTGTGAGTGTACAATCCGATGCCATCCCGGCAAAGCCAACTTGGTCACGGATACGCTTAGTAGGAAAGCTAACGTCTCCAAAGTGAGAGTAGAATTTGAAGATGAGAATGAGTCGTTCCAGTTCAGGGCTAGTACTCGAAATATCACGGTTCAACCGGATCTCAGGCAGAGATTATTTGATGCTCAGAGGACTGATCCCGAGGTTCAGAAATTAGCTGAGAAAGCTCGAGCTGATCCAGAGTGTCCGTTTGGGTTTGATGATACGGGCCGGTTGGACATGAGCAAAACTACCCCACTCGCGATCTAGAGTTAGCAGTTGTGATCTTTACTTTGGGTAAGTGGAGACACTATCTCTACGGAGTTTCTTTTGAGATCTTTTCCGACCACAAGAGTATCCAGTACTTATTCTCGCTAAAGGAATTGAACAAGAGACAACGACGTTGGATGGAACATTTTCGATACCATCCCGGCAAAGCCAACTTGGTCACGGATGCGCCTAGGAGGAAGGCTAGCGTGTCCAATGTGAAAGTAGAATTTGAAGATGAGAATGAGTCTTTCCAGTTGAGGGATAGTACTCGAAATACCACGGTTCAACCGGATCTCAAACAGAGATTATTTGATGCTCAGAGGACTGATCCCGAGGTTCAGAAATTAGCTGAGAAAGCTCGAGCTGATCCAGAGTGTCCGTTTGGGTTTGATGATACGGGCCGGTTGGACATGAGCAAAACTACCCCACTCGCGATCTAGATTTAGCAGTGGTGATCTTTGCTTTGGGTAAGTGAGACACTCTCTCTACAGAGTTTCTTTTGAGATCTTTTCCGACCACAAGAGTCTCCAGTACTTATTCTCACTAAAGGAATTGAACAAGAGACAACGACGTTGGATGGAACTTTTGGCGGATTATGAGTGTACGATCCGATACCATCCCGGCAAAGCCAACTTGGTCACGGATGCGCCTAGTAGGAAGGCTAGCGTGTCCAATGTGAAAGTAGAATTTGAAGCTGAGAATGAGTCGTTCCAGTTGAGGGCTAGTACTCGATATACCACGGTTCAACCGGATCTCAAGCAGAGATTATTTGATGCTCAGAGGACTGATCCCGAGGTTCAGAAATTAGCTAAGAAAGCTCAAGCTGATCCAGAGTGTCCGTTTGGGTTTGATGATACGGGCTGGGTGGACATGAGCAAAACTACCCCACTCCCGATCTAGAGTTAGCAGTGGCGATCTTTGCTTTGGGTAAGTGGAGATACTATCTCTACGGAGTTTCTTTTGAGATCTTTTCCGACCACAAGAGTCTCCAGTACTTATTCTCACTAAAAAAATTGAACAAGAGACAATGGCGTTGGATGGAACTTTTGGCGTATTTGAGTGTACTATCCGATACCATCCCGGCAAAGCCAACTTGGTCACGGATGCACTTAGTAGGAAGGCTAGCGTGTCCAATGTGAAAGTAGAATTTGAAGATGAGAATGAGTCGTTCCAGTTGAGGGCTAGTACTCGAAATATCATGGTTCAACCGGATCTCAGGCAGAGATTATTTGATGCTCAGAGGACTGATCCCGAGGTTCAGAAATTAGCTGAGAAAGCTCGAGCTGATCCAGAGTGTCCGTTTGGGTTTGATGATACGTGCCGTTTGGACATGAGCAAAACTACCCCACTCGCGATCTAGAGTTAGCGGCGGTGATCTTTGCGTTGGGTAAGTGGAGACACTATCTCTACGGAGTTTCTTTTGAGATCTTTTCCGAACACAAGAGTCTCCAGTACTTATTCTCACTAAAGGAATTGAACAAGAGACAACGGCGTTGGATGGAACTTTTGGCGGATTATGAGTGTACGATCCGATACCATCCCGGCAAAGCCAACTTGGTCACGGATGCGCTTAGTAGGAAGGCTAGCGTGTCCAATGTGAAAGTAGAATTTGAAGAGGAGAATGAGTCGTTCCAGTTGAGGGCTAGTACTCGAAATACCACGGTTCAACCGGATCTCAAGCAGAGATTATTTGATGCTCAGAGGACCGACCCCAAGGTTCAGAAATTAGTTGAGAAATCTCGAGCTGATCCAGAGTGTCCGTTTGGGTTTGATGATATGGGCCGTTTGGATTTCAGAAACTACCCCACTCGTGATCTAGAGTTAGCAGTAGTGATCTTTGCTTTGGGTAAGTGGGGACACTATCTCTACGGAGTTTCTTTTGAGATCATTTCCGACCACAAGAGTCTCCAGTACTTATTCTCACTAAAGGAATTGAACAAGAGACAACGGCGTTGGATGAAACTTTTGGCGGATTATAAGTGTACGATCCGATACCATCCCGGCAAGGCAAACTTGGTCACGGATGCGCCTAGTAGGAAGGCTAGCGTGTCCAATGTGAAAGTAGAATTTGAAGATGAGAATAAGTCGTTCCAGTTGAGGGCTAGTACTCGAAATACCACGGTTCAACCGGATCTCCGGCAGAGATTATTTGATGCTCGGAGGACTGATCCCGAGGTTCAGAAATTAGCTGAGAAAGCTCGAGCTGATCCAGAGGGTCCATTTGGGCTTGATGATACGTGCCGGTTGGACATGAGCAAAACTACCCCACTCGCGATCTAGAGTTAGCAGCGGTGATCTTTGCGTTGGGTAAGTGGAGACACTATCTCTACGGAGTTTCTTTTGAGATCTTTTCCGACCACAAGAGTCTCCAGTACTTATTGTCACTAAAGGAATTGAACAAGAGACAACGGCGTTGGATGAAACTTTTGGCGGATTATGAGTGTACGATCCGATACCATCCCGGCAAGGCCAACTTGGTCACGGATGCGCTTAGTAGGAAGGCTAGCGTGTCCAATGTGAAAGTAGAATTTGAAGATGAGAATGAGTCGTTCCAGTTGAGGGCTAGTACTCGAAATACCACGGTTCAACCGGATCTCAAGCAGAGATTATTTGATGCTCAGAGGACCGATCCCAAGGTTCAGAAATTAGTTGAGAAAGCTCGAGCTGATCCAGAGTGTCCGTTTGGGTTTGATGATACGGGCCGTTTGGATTTCAGAAACTACCCCACTCGTGATCTAGAGTTAGCAGTGGTGATCTTTGCTTTGGGTAAGTGGGGACACTATCTCTACGGAGTTTCTTTTGAGATCATTTCCGACCACAAGAGTCTCCAGTACTTATTCTCACTAAAGGAATTGAACAAGAGACAACGGCGTTGGATGAAACTTTTGGCGGATTATGAGTGTACGATCCGATACCATCCCGGCAAGGCCAACTTGGTCACGGATGCGCCTAGTAGGAAGGCTAGCGTGTCCAATGTGAAAATAGAATTTGAAGATGAGAATAAGTCGTTCCAGTTGAGGGCTAGTACTCGAAATACCACGGTTCAACCGGATCTCAGGCAGAGATTATTTGATGCTCGGAGGACTGATCCCGAGGTTCAGAAATTAGCTGAGAAAGCTCGAGCTGATCCAGAGTGTCCATTTGGGCTTGATGATACGTGCCGGTTGGACATGAGCAAAACTACCCCACTCGCGATCTAGAGTTAGCAGCGGTGATCTTTGCGTTGGGTAAGTGGAGACACTATCTCTACGGAGTTTCTTTTGAGATCTTTTCCGACCACAAGAGTCTCCAGTACTTATTGTCACTAAAGGAATTGAACAAGAGACAACGGCGTTGGATGAAACTTTTGGCGGATTATGAGTGTACGATCCGATACCATCCCGGCAAGGCCAACTTGGTCACGGATGCGCCTAGTAGGAAGGCTAGCGTGTCCAATGTGAAAGTAGAATTTGAAGATGAGAATGAGTCGTTCTAGTTGAGGGCTAGTACTCGGAATACCACGGTTCAACCGGATCTCAAGCAGAGATTATTTGATGCTCAGAGGACCGATCCCGAGGTTCAGAAATTAGTTGAGAAAGTTCGAGCTGATCCAGAGTGTCCGTTTGGGTTTGATGATACGGGCCGGTTGGACATGAGCAAAACTACCCCACTCGCGATCTAGAGTTAGCAGTGGTGATCTTTGCTTTGGGTAAGTAGAGACACTATCTCTACGGAGTTTCTTTTGAGATCTTTTCCGACCACAAGAGTATCCAGTACTTATTCTCACTAAAGGAATTGAACAAGAGACAACGACGATGGATGGAACTTTTGGCGGATTATGAGTGTACGATCCGATACCATCCCGGCAAAGCCAACATGGTCACGGATGCGCCTAGTAGGAAGGCTAGCGTGTCCAATGTAAAAGTGGAATTTGAAGATGAGAATGAGTCGTTCCAGTTGAGGGCTAGTACTCGAAATACCACGGTTCAACCGGATCTGAAGCAGAGATTATTTGATGCTCAAAGGACTGATCCCGAGGTTCAGAAATTAGCTGAGAAAGCTCGAGCTGATCCAGAGTGTTCGTTTGGGTTTGATGATACGGGCCGTTTGGATTTCAGAAACTACCCCACTCGCGATCATGAGTTCGTAGTGGTGATCTTTGCTTTGGGTAAGTGGAGACACTCTCTCTACAGAGTTTCTTTTGAGATCTTTTCCGACCACAAGAGTCTCCAGTACTTATTCTCACTAAAGGAATTGAACAAGAGACAACGACGTTGGATGGAACTTTTGGCGGATTATGAGTGTACGATCCGATACCATCCCGGCAAAGCCAACTTGGTCACGGATGCGCCTAGTAGGAAGGCTAGCGTGTCCAATGTGAAAGTAGAATTTGAAGATGAGAATGAGTCGTTCCTGTTGAGGGCTAGTACAAGAAATATCACGGTTCAACCGGATCTCAGGCAAAGATTATTCGATGCTCAGAGGACTGATCCCGAGGTTCAGAAATTAGCTGAGAAAGCTCGAGCTGATCCAGAGTGTCCGTTTGGGTTTGATGATATGGGCCGGTTGGACATGAGCAAAACTACCCCACTCACGATCTAGAGTTAGCAGTGGTGATCTTTGCTTTGGGTAAGTGGAGACACTATCTCTACGGAGTTTCTTTTGAGATCTTTTCCGACCACAAGAGTATCCATTACTTATTCTCACTAAAGGAATTGAACAAGAGACAACGACGTTGGATGGAACTTTTGGCGGATTTTGAGTGTACGATCCGATACCATCCCGGCAACGCCAACTTGGTCACGGATGCGCCTAGTAGGAAGGCTAGCGTGTCCAATGTGATAGTGAAATTTGAAGATGAGAATGAGTCGTTCCAGTTGAGGGCTAGTACTCGAAATTGTTGGAAAACAGGAATCAGAAAGCAGCGGAAATTTAAAAATTTTTCCAACAAAAGGATCTTAGACTCGCAATCGTGTATCCAAATTCGTAGAGATCAAGAAACTCACTTGGGTAGTAGTTTTCTTGACACGTTTTGAGCTGCCCTCAAACGTGCTTCATGCAGTAATGGCAACCCGTTCCTCGAAAGTCTCTTTCTTCTTCAGAATCCATTGTAGGGATAACAATCCACACCAACCTAGATTCAATTCATGTTAGGGAAGTTCTTAACAATATAACATAAAGAAAGAAACATGAAACGAGAAAAGCAGGATTGAAACTCCCTTCGAAAACCAGTTTTGCGAAAGTAGAAAACTGCCAGTCACAAAACCCTCGTGAAAAAATTTATCCTTCAGGATATGGACGAACGGTTTTCGCCATCTTCTTTGGTTCGATTTTTTCATTCGTTTCATGTCGGGTTCAGAATCGTTTCATCATCCCTTCTGATCGTTTTGCTTGATCCCTACTTTTTGGTAAAGCTCGAATCTTCAAAACTTCTAACTTGAAGCTCTCTAGAGATAGTCCACCAACTTGGCTACAATCTAACTAGTAAGGATGTTAGTTCTCTAGTAAGTGTTTAGGCTTAACCTAGGGTTTTTATTTATCTTGGAGAAAGGATGGTGTTCAACACATGAACCAAAAGAATTCTCGATTAGCTCTAAGGGGAGCTCGAGCTCCCCTATATATAGGAAGGGAGGACCGAAAATCCTTGGTCCATAAAATCCTAGTCCTTATGGACCAAGGATTTGGTCCCTCTCTCCTATTACTTGATCATCAAGTAATTTTGACTTTGACTTTGAATTCAAATTCAAATCAACTTTCAAGAGAGCTAAAATATCCAAACTATTTTTGGATAATTTTATACTTTATTTATTTAAAATAAATAACTTATTTTATCTAATTAATTAATTCATAATTAATTAACTAGATTATTTTTTCTCCAAAATAAGACTTTCTTTTTAATTCAAAATTAAACCAAAGTCTATTAAATAATTAATAAATTAATTATTTAATATTCAATCAAATAAACACGTGTGGCACACGTGTCCCTATGACACGTGTCCAGTCACGTGACCCACACGTGTGGTTTCACACGTGTGGAACCCTCTAGGCCCGATTAACTCGTTTAATCATTTTAAAGCCTCAACTCATGTAACCAAGTTGTTGTGCGTGACCCTCTAGGTTCTCAATTCAATTAGCAGTGACCCTAATTAATTAATCAGTCCACAGATTAAACGACCATAGTCTAGCAACAGGTGTTTAACCCCTAGCTGAATTGGAATGTTCGGATTCGACAGAACCTTTAAGTCATTGATTCATGTGAGATACAATCCTCCTACTTACTATCTCTCAACCAAGATCTAGGGTAAGAGAATAATCAGAACCCTAATAATCTGGTCTTAAAGCTAAGTGAATTTCATATCCATTTGGTCTCAATCCAAGAAACCCTTTTCTTGATGTCTTGATCTACTGCCTTGGCCAAGGACTCCATATGGCATATGAATGACTTATACAATAAGAGATTACCTTGCATATGCAAGTGTAGGTCCTTTCTTGATTCTCATTCACTTTCATGAGTCACTTGTGCAGCCCCAGCATAAGCCTTGAATTAGTTGTCTAAGGCGACACCCTTTAAAGCTTATACCAAAGACTACAGAGTTAACTCATAAAGTGACATGGAACCTCAAGTCTAAGGATCATTTAATCACATCAATGACTCGTGAGATATTTCCTAATCTGGAAGTTTCCATTTCCTGAAATAGAAACTTCCTTTCCCATTTAGGAATCTTCTCACACGGGGCACCTCAGTGAACTTACTTATTGAAGTAAGCACCCTCATGTATCACGCACGTATCAACTATACACTTTGCATCTCCATGAAACAAGGTGGTCCTTCTTAAGGGCGTGATCCCACAAGCAAGCCTTAGAGGAGTCAGGTTGACACTCCCACTGTCTGTAGGACTCATCGGCTTGGAGTGTTTTACTAATCATGACTTATGTGATATAGGGCTCGTTTCATGAACCATTTCACCTAAATGGTAGAGTCCTAAAGTCATGAGGATTAAGGGAGTTCTCATACATGCACAGCTAAAGTAAACGCATCCCAAACAAGAGCATATAAAGAAGTGTTTGCCTATGATATTAATCAATCTTATATTATTCAAAGATTGTCTGTGATACTAGGAAAGTCCCAAAAGGGATTATGACTAATCGGCTTTCTAGGGCACTATTCCTAACAATCTCCCACTTGCCCGTAAAAGCCATTTAGGTACTCTAAGTCCCATCTTCTCAAGATGCACTTTGAGAGCCTATTGACTTTGGGCGTTTCCAAAGTGGATCTGCTAAATTCTCTGCTGATGTGACCCTCTTGTTTACACATCTCTTAGGAAAACACCTTTTCCTTATAAAGTGATTCGTAATCACGTGTTCAGTCTCTTGGTGAGGTCTTGGTTCTCTTACTTGAGCAACCATCCATTTTATCATACAATATGATAAAGGAGTTGTTTCATGCTAGGAACTTCATCTAACCGGTTAGATGGAGTTTCTTACCCAAACACTTAACTTAGCGTTATATAATACGACTAAGTTCTCAACTACGATAGTCAAGGTTTGTAATGTCCGTCCTTGGAACCCCTTTCCAACACATTGCATTACCATTCTGGTAGAAGTTGTATCCTTTCAATGATTTCATAATCATCTATGTTTGATGAACGGTTACATCAAATATCCTTCTAACAACAAGATCTTTTGGGCTCCGTAAACTAATACATATCCTCATTTCTTCTCAAGTACTCTGAAGACATCCTTTACAGAGATCTAATGACCTTCTCTGAGGTCATATTAGATTCGGCCCACTACGCTTAGTGTTGCGCCATATCTAATTTAGTACATAACATTTTATACATTGTGCACCCTTTCACTTAAAGGGATTTTGGACATTCTAACTTTCTTAAAGTTATCTTAGGACACATACTCTTCAAAAGAGATGTTCCATTGTCCCTACTAAACTCCTTTTAGTACCATGGTTATGTACTCGTTTTGTGATAATCCATTTATGCTCTTAGATCTATTTTCTATAGATCTTAATGTCGAGAATTTAGGATAATCACTAAGATCTTTCATGTCAAATTGTTTCTTAAAACTGAATTGGTAACTTTCACGTCATCCTTGACATTCCTAATGAGAAGGATGTCGTTTTCTAAAGAACCAAAAATTGACTCTTACATCACTAACTTTCATATGTACACTTTTAAGACTTATTCGACTTCCATCTGTGCCAAACGATTTGACTATCCTATGGAATCGAATTGTCTAACTCCTAGAAGCCTTTATCAATCCACAGATTGACTTTAGGGATTTGTATACCTTATGCATACTCCCACTGAATATGAGATTTATAGAAATACCTTATTTCAGTCTCTTTCAATCTCATATTGAACAAGATAGTTCTCATATTCATTTATCATATCTCATAGTCAGAATATAAGGATGTGATAAACACAATCCAAATGGACTTTTGCATTTCAACCGTCAAGAAGGTTGTAATGCTTTCATTCACTCGAAGCTGCACGAGCTTGATCCTATCAGGTGGATCAACCAAGGTCAAAACTTGGTTCGAGTATATGGAATCCATATTGGATTTCAAGGCTTGCTTACACTACTCAGATTCCAAATCTGACAGTGTCTCCTCTTCAAGTAATTCCTTGGCTATCTAGGAACGTGTTCTAAACACGCCTTAAGAGAAGGGTTTCACACGTTTACATGCTCTAAAATTTGGCTAAGTTTTATCAGATGGGCTCGTTTCTTCTATATGTGGCGTGGATATTCATTCTCAAATTTCTTTGAGGTCTGCTTGCTTGTCTTTCTTCTTCTATAGGAACGATTCCTTAAGAAAGATACATTCCTTGAGACAAACAACCTTTGTCTAAGGGAATCGCAGAAATGATATCCAATATTGTTTGTATAAACTTGAACTCATTTCAAGCCTATCTCCCACTATCCTCTTTACTTAAGAGGATTCCACTAAATTCTTGGACAAGAATAATTAGGGAATTTAGTTTGCCACATTACATAGTGCATCTAAAGGACTGATTTTGGAAGGTGCAAAATTCAAAATCTCTAACTGCATATTCTGGGAGTTTATTCCTAGAATGATTATAAGTCAGTAAAGTTTGCTATGGAATGGACCATATCCTATAAGGTTTCATTCCCTCATTCGGAAACACTAAGGTGTTCTCGAATTAGTTTACTGAGAGATAATCCTATTATTTCTAAGATGACTAAGGAATTAGTTGATAAGATATTGGCTATCTCGATCATATCGATTTGCCTATAACTTATGACTACTTCGGTTCCTAACCTCCTTTTGAAATTCTAAGAATTTCATATAAGTTTCGAATTTGTACTTTAACAAGTACATTCATTCATAATGATTAAACTGACGATTGTATCTAGTGCTTACATTAAGCATCTTACACTCATCAGCATGGATCGAAATCCACTATAATTTTGGATCGTTCCATGTTTCACCTAAACAATGTTCCGGGAACGTTTTCCCTTTGAGATAGGATTCACAGGAAGTCAACTCTATAGGTTCATTTTCATAGAATGATCCTAAGGTGTCTAACTTGCTAATCCTTTTATATCTCAACGTTCCAAAGTAATTCGAAGCTTTGTCATCTTACTTACTTTTGTTATCTCGTTTGTATGTTCAGAACATTAGTGCCTTGAGTCTTTGCACAACGGATTATACAGAATTGACTCAAGACTAGTGAATTCTAATCCTAGTAGAATTACTAAACGAGGTAACATTTCAGAGTACTCATACTCTTTGCAGTTCCCTTTCAAAGTCCTTATTTGCTACCATAGAAGCAAACGTCCAATTTGATCTCTAGTGTCTTTTGGGCGTACCCCTTACATGCCCCTCCATTGGGCTCTTAAGGGTTTCTTCTTCTTTAGGCCTTCAAGACTTTAACTTAGTGTGTAACGCCCCGAATTTTATTTACTAATATTTTATGTTTTAAATAATTTATAAATTATATTTTACAATACTTTCATGAAAATTTTATGAATTTATAACGAATTGAGAATTTCTTTCTCATGACTTGAAAACATCCATTTCGTAAGATATTTACCGGGTATGAGTTAATTACCAAATTGTCCCTAGATAGAAATTTCTTTAAACTTGGGGATTAAATTGCATGGGGTTCAAGGACCTAATTGACCACATTTCAAAGCCTTATATCCTTAATTGCATAACTTGAGCTCTTAGAGGATTAATTGGCAAAAGTGGATATTCCACACATTTCAAAAATGGATGAATCGATATATGCATTCCCCAAGCTTCTTTCTTGCTCTCATATCATCCAAAAATATCCCAACCACATTTGCTTTTGATCTCGGTTCATACAAGAAAGAAAGGAGAAGAGATTTCATACTTTTCATCAAGAATTATCAAGAAATATTTCAAGAATTGGGACTTGATCATCATCCTTATCTCTTTTCTCCATATTTTCATTTCAAGGTTGGTTTGGCATGAGTTTATGATTCTTGATCATATTTGATTGAGCTAGGGTTTGAGAGTTTGATGCTAGATGAATTAGTTGGAATTTGAAAGCATGATTATGTGATCATAGCATGAATTATAGCATGATTTATTCATGGAATTGTTGGAAATTTGAGCTTGGGTGATGAACATGAGCATGAGCATGAAACCTTGGAAATCTTGATAATATTTCATGCCTTATGTGTTTAAGTGTTATATTAGCACTCTTTGAATATATATGCATCCTACTTCCAGAAATTCATGTGTTTGATTGATCAAAGTGGGAGTTTTGTGTTGTTGTTATGCATTCCCGTAAGCCTCCCCTGTTTTCCTCTACTTCTGTAAGTTGCAGAAACTGGGAACGACCGTTCCCAGCCGCAAGGCATTGTGGGAACGGGCGTTCCCACCTTTTCAAATAAAATAGGCGGCCGAGACAGGGAACGGCCGTTCCCATTTTGGCCTTGGTGCCGGAATGGCCGTTCCCAGCTTCAGCGCATTTTAAAAGAGAAGTCGTTGGCGCGCTTTAAGGGTTGCTTGGGAACGACCGTTCCCATTTACAAAGGGAACCCGGAACGGCCGTTCCCACCTGACATGCAGAACAAAATATTCTGCATAAAATTACAATTTTAGCCCCTCGATCCGACGACTTCTTTGACCCCGATTTGCTATTATATGATCTAGTACGTAGTGAAACAACATGTAATCATGCCACATTGTATTTTTGTGGTCGTTTCGATACTTTTTGGCCGTTCGTCATATTTGGTCCATTCTAGAGTCGTGTCTCACGTGTACACGTCGTGTTTGCACAGATCTTTGTCTCGTGACGTGGAGCAAGGGCCGTAGGCCGCATCTTGACTTGCACTTTGTCGGTAAAGGTGAGGTTTAGTTATTAATCATTTAGAACCCTATAACCCTTATATGGATTTCGGCCAAATTACACGTGCATATATCTTTATAATCGTTTTCCAAGAACAAGGGATTTAATAACTACTCGTGTATCTTATTACAAATCGTGTTTCCTGAAACTAGTCATGCTCTTGACAAGCAAATCGTGTATTGTGTTTATAATCAAGTCATGAATCGTGTTATCGTGTTACCGTGGTCATGTTTGGCGAACTACCGTGTACCATGTATCGTGTATCGTATTTATGGGCCCGAGGGTGAGTGTTTGAGCCAACCGGGAAAGCATAGGGCTGACGGGTAACTCACAACACCTCTCTCAAACCGTGGGGATGCCCCCTGATTCCACCAGGAGGTTTGGTGGAGGAAGGAGTCCCGTACGTGGGAGTCATACTCCCGACGTGCACCGTGATATCGTGGGTGGTCCGGGCCTTGCAAACCCACCACCAATGGAGTGAAGGGTGGATTTCATGTTATTGATCGTGTGCACTTTAATAACTTGCATGATGACTTAATTAAATGAAAGTGCAACCCTTGTTCACTGTCGAGGTTGGTTGAAGATCGTGCACGCCCCTCGCCAGGGCCACTGATTGTTATAATAAACGTGATAATCGTGTTAAACCTGATAGTTGTAATCTCGGGCGAGTTATTGATGTTCTTGCACTTTTGTCGTTATTATTATTATTTTATTTACCAAACCTTACCCGAGATTATAACTCGCATGCTACTTGTGTTATTATATATATATTGCCCCTCACTCGGTCTTCACAGACTGACGCCTCCACCTTTCAGGTTTTGTTCGTGGCGTGCTAGGCGGGAATCGGGTCATGTCCTCTGTCCAGCTGAGTCTAGCATAGCTTTTCTTTTCATGTATTAACAGTCTAGAGTACCATGTTAATAGTTCTAAGTATTTATGTGAATGTTACTTGGAAGATGATAATGTATTGATAGTTAAACACAGTATTGATACCCGTGATTATTCGGTGCTTCCACTTTATTTTATTGCATGTGTAGTTTAGTTCCCGCCTAGCTTGTTGGTATTGCATTGTCACCCGTTCGCTATAGTTTTGATTTATGTATGGACTTTCCATTTCATACGTGGATCGAGGCTATAGTGCGGGGGTGTGGCACCTCCACGTGTACGGGGTGTTACATCTAAGGTGGTATCAGAGCCCGGTTGCAAAACCGAGGTTCTCGAGTCGTGTCGGGTCAGTATAGGTCGAACGGCATAGGATTAATTGATACTTGGTGAGTCTTGCATTTCATTTGGAGCTACTTGGACTTACCTGAAATTACTTGAATTAGTTAAATTACTCGATAAGTTATGCCTTATATTGATTGTGCTATTAATTGCCAACTAGTTGATCTTGAATTATGCGTTATACTTGTATTCTATGATCTTAAATATGTTCATTAGCATTTCTTAATCCAACATGCATATCTAGTGTTTCAATTACAGGATGCCTCGACATAGGAGACAATATCATGATCATTCTCCTCGTGCCCCGTCACCACCTCATGCTCAGCCACAAGATTTTATGAATGCAGTGGTCGGGTTAATTGATCAAAGACTTCAAGAACAGGTTCCTCCAGCACCACCTGCACCAATAGTTCCACAGGAAAACCCTATCTCTGCTATACTACGGGAATTTCAGAATCAACAACCTCCCAAGTTTTATAAGGGTGATGACATCCAGGCAGAAATGTGGCTCAAAGAGGTTGATAGGATTTGGCAACTCATTCCGTGTGACTCCCAGGAAAAAGCCCGTTGCACTCTCACCTTGATTCAGGGCGAGGCCTACTCGTGGTGGGAGAGTACCCAGATTGTATCAGAGGCTGCCGGGGAAGCTATTACCTGGGAAGTATTTGTTCGGGAATTCAAAAATAAGTTCATTCCACCAGCTTCCCGCACTCGTAGGTTGAGGGAGTTCACTGAGTTAAAACAAGAAGGGAGATCAGTTGGTGAGTACATTGCCGAATTTGAAAGATTGTCCCGTTATGCTCCCAACATAGCAAACGACGACTTTCACAAGGCAACACAATTCGTGCGGGGACTTAGGCCGGATATCCAGGACGCCTTGAAAGCTGCTAACACGAGCACCTGGGCTAAGGCTACTACTAAAGCATTGAAAGTCGAAGATTCAGACAATGCAAGAACATCTATTCCTTGCTTTGAACCGGAGCCAGCTTCGGGATCAGGACAGGATTCCAACACAATGAAAAGGTCCAATGTTGCTTCAATTTCACTTTCCCAGGGAAGGGCCAAAAGGAAAAAGTCCCAGATCGACAAATCAATTTTAGAGAAGGTATTGGTTACATTGCCATCACGATCAGGGAAACCACTTTGCACTTATTGTGGATGGGATACACATACCTATGATGGATGTAGAAAGCGGTTGCGGTTATGTTTCCGTTGTGGAAGTCCCGAACATCAAATTGACATGTGTCCAAAACGGAAGGAGCGGTCCACTAGGGGTCAGAGCTCACGTGACAGGCAAGAACCACGGTGAACGGTATCTTCAAACATGCATATCACGAGCATCATGAATTTTATCATTAAAGATATGCGTCCGTGTAAAAGATAAATAAATGTGATTGGCGTGACTATACTTGTCTCTTTTGTGATAAATGTTTCCATAACTATTTGGATCATTACTTGGGGTATATTCGAGAGACGGGGTTCTCTCCTAACTTGTTCGAGAGGCGGGGAACTCTCATCCTTACTGAGAAACGGGGTTTTCCCACTTCTTCTTGAAAGACGGGGATCTTTCACTTCTTGTTCAAGAGACGGGGTCTCTTATGGTTCATGCATTACTTAAACTTGACAGTGGACCTGGGGACCAGGTCCTTTTTAAGGAGGGGAGAGTTGTAACGCCCCGAATTTTATTTACTAATATTTTATGTTTTAAATAATTTATAAATTATATTTTACAATACTTTCATGAAAATTTTATGAATTTATAACGAATTGAGAATTTCTTTCTCATGACTTGAAAACATCCATTTCGTAAGATATTTACCGGGTATGAGTTAATTACCAAATTGTCCCTAGATAGAAATTTCTTTAAACTTGGGGATTAAATTGCATGGGGTTCAAGGACCTAATTGACCACATTTCAAAACCTTATATCCTTAATTGCATAACTTGAGCTCTTAGAGGATTAATTGGCAAAAGTGGATATTCCACACATTTCAAAAATGGATGAATCGATATATGCATTCCCCAAGCTTCTTTCTTGCTCTCATATCATCCAAAAATATCCCAACCACATTTGCTTTTGATCTCGGTTCATACAAGAAAGAAAGGAGAAGAGATTTCATACTTTTCATCAAGAATTATCAAGAAATATTTCAAGAATTGGGACTTGATCATCATCCTTATCTCTTTTCTCCATATTTTCATTTCAAGGTTGGTTTGGCATGAGTTTATGATTCTTGATCATATTTGATTGAGCTAGGGTTTGAGAGTTTGATGCTAGATGAATTAGTTGGAATTTGAAAGCATGATTATGTGATCATAGCATGAATTATAGCATGATTTATTCATGGAATTGTTGGAAATTTGAGCTTGGGTGATGAACATGAGCATGAGCATGAAACCTTGGAAATCTTGATAATATTTCATGCCTTATGTGTTTAAGTGTTATATTAGCACTCTTTGAATATATATGCATCCTACTTCCAGAAATTCATGTGTTTGATTGATCAAAGTGGGAGTTTTGTGTTGTTGTTATGCATTCCCGTAAGCCTCCCCTGTTTTCCTCTGCTTCTGTAAGTTGCAGAAACTGGGAACGGCCGTTCCCAGCCGCAAGGCATTGTGGGAACGGGCGTTCCCACCTTTTCAAATAAAATAGGCGGCCGAGACAGGGAACGGCCGTTCCCATTTTGGCCTTGGTGCCGGAATGGCCGTTCCCAGCTTCAGCGCATTTTAAAAGGGAAGTCGTTGGCGCGCTTTAAGGGTTGCTTGGGAACGACCGTTCCCATTTACAAAGGGAACCCGGAACGGCCGTTCCCACCTGACATGTAGAACAAAATATTCTGCATAAAATTACAATTTTAGCCCCTCGATCCGACGACTTCTTTGACCCCGATTTGCTATTATATGATCTAGTATGTAGTGAAACAACATGTAATCATGCCACATTGTATTTTTGTGGTCGTTTCGATACTTTTTGGCCGTTCGTCATATTTGGCCCATTCTAGAGTCGTGTCTCACGTGTACACGTCGTGTTTGCACAGATCTTTGTCTCGTGACGTGGAGCAGGGGCCGTAGGCCGCATCTTGACTTGCACTTTGTCGGTAAAGGTGAGGTTTAGTTATTAATCATTTAGAACCCTATAACCCTTATATGGATTTCGGCCAAATTACACGTGCATATATCTTTATAATCGTTTTCCAAGAACAAGGGATTTAATAACTACTCGTGTATCTTATTACAAATCGTGTTTCCTGAAACTAGTCATGCTCTTGACAAGCAAATCGTGTATTGTGTTTATAATCAAGTCATGAATCGTGTTATCGTGTTACCGTGATCATGTTTGGCGAACTACCGTGTACCATGTATCGTGTATCGTATTTATGGGCCCGAGGGTGAGTGTTTGAGCCAACCGGGAAAGCATAGGGCTGACGGGTAACTCACAACACCTCTCTCAAACCGTGGGGATGCCCCCTGATTCCACCAGGAGGTTTGGTGCAGGAAGGAGTCCCGTACGTGGGAGTCATACTCCCGACGTGCACCGTGATATCGTGGGTGGTCCGGGCCTTGCAAACCCACCACCAATGGAGTGAAGGGTGGATTTCATGTTATTGATCGTGTGCACTTTAATAACTTGCATGATGACTTAATTAAATGAAAGTGCAACCCTTGTTCACTGTCGAGGTTGGTTGAAGATCGTGCACGCCCCTCGCCAGGGCCACTGATTGTTATAATAAACGTGATAATCGTGTTAAACCTGATAGTTGTAATCTCGGGCGAGTTATTGATGTTCTTGCACTTTTGTCGTTATTATTATTATTTTATTTACCAAACCTTACCCGAGATTATAACTCGCATGCTACTTGTGTTATTATATATATATTGCCCCTCACTCGGTCTTCACAGACTGACGCCTCCACCTTTCAGGTTTTGTTCGTGGCGTGCTAGGCGGGAATCGGGTCATGTCCTCTGTCCAGCTGAGTCTAGCATAGCTTTTCTTTTCATGTATTAACAGTCTAGAGTACCATGTTAATAGTTCTAAGTATTTATGTGAATGTTACTTGGAAGATGATAATGTATTGATAGTTAAACACAGTATTGATACCCGTGATTATTCGGTGCTTCCGCTTTATTTTATTGCATGTGTAGTTTAGTTCCCGCCTAGCTTGTTGGTATTGCATTGTCACCCGTTCGCTATAGTTTTGATTTATGTATGGACTTTCCATTTCATACGTGGATCGAGGCTATAGTGCGGGGGTGTGGCACCTCCACGTGTACGGGGTGTTACATAGTGAGTTTAGAAGAAGAATTAACCATCACAACCTTTTATTCCTTCTTAAGGATGCTCTCAACTATTATCAACTAAATGATTAACTATGCTACATTAGCATCATTCTAGTTGAGCATAAAGGGTTTGAATGATGGTGGAAGCAATGTAAGCAATCAGTGCATTGAGAACTCTTTTCTCGGTTAATGAGGCCACAAGATCTTCAAATAAGATCTTTAGACGCTGTCCTTATGCACTTGTTTCCTCATTTGGAATATTGAATAATTCCATAATGTTATACCTTGTAACATTTTTATGAGGTTGTTCAATTGCTCTTATGTAGTTTGGAGAAATCTATTCACCTGAGATTGCTTCTCTTTTGGCCCGGGTCGAATTTTCAATTTGAAAACTTCGCCCTTTAGAGAACGCATTTCTCTATTCGGAATCTAAAACGAATTTTAGGGTCCGAAGCCAATCAGAGTTAGTTAGGATTTAGTCAACTCTTTTGACTTAAGGATGGATACAAATGGGTTTGCATTTCATATTGTAGAGAATCACAGAACTACAACCTAAATGCTAAGCAGAGAAAATGTGAGCATGCTGAATTATAACGATATAGAAAAGATAAGGTCTTTAATCTAATGTAGCTCCCACTGTTTTTCAAAGATCTATAATTCCCAAAGATCTAAGAGGAACACGTTTCCCAACGGGTACTAAGATCCTAAGCAATTTACCTCGAACCCACGACTCGCGGACATTCTAAGTAAAATCCTAGGTAGGTACAACTTACCAATTCTAACACCTTTAGAACTCTTAGTAATTGTTTTTGCATCACCTATCTTTCAATATGGACCCACGACTCGTGCGACATCCATATTTACTTAGGCGTTAAGCTAGACCCATCAATCATAAGATCATGATCAAAACTTAGTTCGAACGACCCACGACTCGCGGACATCGCCCTTGCCAAAATTAACCACGAAATATTGATCATTTAAAATGATCAATTAGGTAACTAGGAACTAATAAGCTCCACTAGCTATCCCACGACTCGCGGACAATAACTAGCTTTACTTACTAAACTTAAAACCTATTGATGGAATGCTAGGAATTTAATTCAAAATTTGCATCTCGAATTAAATACCTATTATTCGAAATGAGCTTAATATTTAATGGGAATTTTCGAATCAACCGAAGAGTTGTTCGGTTCGACCTCACCAACATATATGTTATCCAATTTTATTAGTCTTGATTAATGCAAGTACACTTAAATGCATTTCAAACAAGCACATAAACAGATAACATGTCCTAGCATGATACTAACATGTAATGATCATGGGTTCTACCTATCTTATGCGTGATATGTGGGAGCCACTCCACAATCACAAGTTCTAACATACATGCCACATAAGCAGTTTAAATCACATAAGGGAAAGCGGTAACAAAATACGAGCCCTATCTCTATTACATTTTTACAATTGAGATTCCCCTCCCTAACATTTTGAGAGGTCTTCACTTATAGCCTCCTTGTTACTTGAATGTGGTCCATCTTACTCCATGGTTGCATTGTCTCCAAAATGAAAATAAAATCTCACCACCTATCTCTACTCTCAAATTACAATAAAAGGAAAAAGACATAAAGTAATAAGGCTCAATCTTCATATTGGCCCTAGACAATTACACGGGGCATACCCCGGCCTAAAAAACAGTAATATGGAAAGCCACATAATAAATCACATAACAGTACGCACATAAGTGAGGGGCCAGCCTCAATTGAAAAACGCAACTATAGGGCTCCAACCCCAATTTAAACCATCCATGTGCATAAATTAAAACCATACATAAGTATAAACCCATGATCACCTAACATGCTTAAATTGCAAGAATTTAAATTTACCAATAAATTTAAAATTCCTTTAACTTTAAGTTCGACTAACTCAAAGTAATCTGAAAAACAGTTCCTTGTTCAAGAATAATTTCAAAATCAAAAGCTAGAATCTGATAAAATTCAAGTTAATTCAAAAATTAAAAATTTTATTAAAATCATTATTTCAAAAAATAATAATTATACTTTTCTCGAAAAATTAAAATTGACTTTAATTCCCGAAATTCCCAAATTATAATTTTATTTCAAAAATAAAAATTTTCAGTGAAAAAAATTTTTAAAATAATTTTAAAATAAAATTTGGGCCAAAAAACACGAAAAGTTGCATCACGTCACATCCGCCCGCAAGGTGCGGGAGATCGCACAGACTGGGCTGACGCTTGCGGGCGATCCCGCACAGCCCCACGCAGACGCGTGCGGGCAGTCCCGCACAGGGTGTGCGGGCGGTCCCGCACAGGGCTGGGCGGACGCGAGCGGGCAGTCCCGCACAGGAGTGTGCGGGCGATCCCGCACAGGCTGTTTCGGACGCGTGCGGGCAGTCCCGCACAGGGGTGTGCGGGCGATCCCGCACAGGACTGGGCGGACGCGTGCGGGCAGTCCCGCACATGGGTGTGCGGGCGATCCCGCACAGGCTGTTCCGGCCTCGTCCGGACCCGTCCGCGTGCGGCGACGACGAGCGACAAACTCGCTTGGTCCTCGTTGTCCCGCACCGTTTTCCGTACAAAATTTTCAGAAAAATTTTCGTCTCAGATTCAGGAATCAAAATCGCGATTTTAATAAATCTAAAATAAAACCATTTTCTTTTTTTTTTTTTTTTTTTTTTTTGGAAAACGATTTTCTCAATTTATCAGGAAACCTTTCAGATTCAAAAGCTCAGATTACGATACAAATTCAAGAATACCTAACTGTAACTCAGATTCAAGAATTTCTCAAAATTCAGTTTAATTGAGACGAATCAGAAACACGATTAACGAGGTGGCTCTGATACCACTTGTTGGAAAACAGGAATCAGAAAGCAGCGGAAATTTAAAAATTTTTCCAACAAAAGGATCTTAGACTCGCAATCGTGTATCCAAATTCGTAGAGATCAAGAAACTCACTTGGGTAGTAGCTTTCTTGACACGTTTTGAGCTGCCCTCAAACGTGCTTCATGCGGTAATGGCAACCCGTTCCTCGAAAGTCTCTTTCTTCTTCAGAATCCATTGTAGGGATAACAATCCACACCAACCTATATTCAATTCATGTTTGGGAAGTTCTTAACAATGTAACATAAAGAAAGAAACATGAAACGAGAAAAGCAGGATTGAAACTCCCTTCGAAAACCAGTTTTGCGAAAGTAGAAAACTGGCAGTCACAAAACCCTCGTGAAAAAATTCATCCTTCAGGATATGGACGAACGGTTTTCGCCATCTTCCTTGATTCGATTTTTTCATTCGTTTCATGTCGGGTTCATAATCGTTTCATCATCCCTTCTGATCGTTTTGCTTGATCCCCACTTTTTGGTAAAGCTCGAATCTTCAAAACTTCTAACTTGAAGCTCTCTAGAGATAGTCCACCAACTTGGCTACAATCTAACTAGTAAGGATGCTAGTTCTCTAGTAAGTGTTTAGGCTTAACCTAGGGTTTTTATTTATCTTGGAGAAAGGATGGTGTTCAACACATGAACCAAAAGAATTCTCGATTAGCTCTAAGGGGAGCTCGAGCTCCCCTATATATAGGAAGGGAGGACCGAAAATCCTAGTCCTTATGGACCAAGGATTTGGTCCCTCTCTCCTATTACTTGATCATCAAGTAATTTTGACTTTGACTTTGAATTCAAATTCAAATCAACTTTCAAGAGAGCTAAAATATCCAAACTATTTTTGGATAATTTTATTCTTTATTTATTTAAAATAAATAACTTATTTTATCAAATTAATTAACTCATAATTAATTAATTAGATTATTTTTTCTCCAAAATAAGACTTTCTTTTTAATTCAAAATTAAACCAAAGTCTATTAAATAATTAATAAATTAATTATTTAATATTCAATCAAATAAACACGTGTGGCACACGTGTCCCTGTGACACGTGTCCAGTCACGTGACCCACACGTGTGGAACCCTCTAGGCCCGATTAACTCGTTTAATCATTTTAAAGCCTCAACTCATGTAACCAAGTTGTTGTGTGTGACCCTCTAGGTTCTCAATTCAATTAGCAGTGACCCTAATTAATTAATCAGTCCACAGATTAAACGACCATAGTCTAGCAACAGGTGTTTAACCCCTAGCTGAATTGGAATGTTCGGATTCGACAGAACCTTTAAGTCATTGATTCATGTGAGATACAATCCTCCTACTTACTATCTCTCAACCAAGATCTAGGGTAAGAGAATAATCAGAACCCTAATAATCTGGACTTAAAGCTAAGTGCATTTCATATCCATTTGATCTCAATCCAAGAAACCCTTTTCTTGATGTCTTGATCTACTACCTTGGCCAAGGACTCCATATGGCATATGAATGACTTATACAATAAGAGATCACCTTGCATATGCAAGTGTAGGTCCTTTCTTGATTCTCGTTCACTTTCATGAGTCACTTGTGCAGCCCCAGCATAAACCTTCAATCAGTTGTCTAAGGCGACACCCTTTAAAGCTTATACCAAAGACTACAGAGTTAACTCATAAAGTGACATGGAACCTCAAGTCTAAGGATCAATTAATCACATCAATGACTCGTGAGATATTTCCTAATCTGGAAGTTTCCATTTCCTGAAATAGAAACTTCCTTTCCCATTTAGGAATCTTCTCACACGGGGCACCTCAGTGAACTTACTTATTGAAGTAAGCACCCTCATGTATCATGCACGTATCAACTATACACTTTGCATCTCCATGAAACAAGGTGGTCCTTCTTAAGGGCGTGATCCCACAAGCAAGCCTTAAAGGAGTCAGGTTGACACTCCCACTGTCTGTAGGACTCATCGGCTTGGAGTGTTTTACTAATCATGACTTATGTGATATAGGGCTCGTTTCATGAACCATTTCACCTAAATGGTAGAGTCCTAAAGTCATCAGGATTAGGGGAGTTCTCATACATGCACAGCTAAAGTAAACGCATACCAAACAAGAGCATATAAAGAAGTGTTTGCCTGTGATATTAATCAATCGTATATTATTCAAAGATTGTCTGTGATACTAGGAAAGTCCCAAAAGGGATTATGACTAATCGGCTTTCTAGGGCACTATTCCTAACAGAAATATCACGGTTCAACCGATCCCGAGGTTCAGAAATTAGTTGAGAAAGTTCGAGCTGATCCAGAGTGTCCGTTTGGGTTTGATGATACGGGCCGGTTGGACATGAACAAAACTACCCCACTCGCGATCTAGAGTTAGCAGTGGTGATCTTTGCTTTGGGTAAGTGGAGACACTATCTCTACGGAGTTTCTTTTGAGATCTTTTCCGACCACAAGAGTATCCAGTACTTCTTCTCAATAAAGGAATTGAACAAGAGACAACGACGTTGGATGGAACTTTTGGCGGATTATGAGTATACGATCCGATACCATCCCGGCAAAGCCAACTTGGTCACGGATGCGCCTAGTAGGAAGGCTAACGTGTCCAATGTGAAAGTGGAATCTGAAGATGAGAATGAGTCGTTCCAGCTGAGGGCTAGTACTCGAAATACCACGATTCAACCGGATCTCAAGCAGAGATTATTTGATGCTCAGAGGACTGATCCCGAGGTTCAGAAATTAGCTGAGAAAGATCGAGCTGATCCAGAGTGTCCGTTTGGGTTTGATGATACGGGCCGGTTGGAAATGAGCAAAACTACCCCACTCGCGATCTAGAGTTAGCAGTGGTGATCTTTGCTTTGGTAAATGGAGACACTATCTCTACGGAGTTTCTTTTGAGATCTTTTCCGACCACAAGAGTCTCCAGTACTTATTCTCACTGAAGGAATTGAACAAGAGACAGCAGCGTTGGATGGAACTTTTGGCGGATTATGAGTGTACCATCCGATACCATCCCGACAAAGCCAACTTGGTTACGGATGCGCTTAATAGGAAGGCTAGCGTGTCCAATGTGAAAGTAGAATTTGAAGATGAAAATGAGACGTTCCAGTTGAGGGCTAGTACTCGAAATATCACGGTTCAACCGGATCTCAAGCAGAGATTATTTGATGCTCAGTTGATTGATCCCGAGGTTCAGAAATTAGCTGAGAAAGCTCGAGCGGATCCAGAGTGTCTGTTTGGGTTTGATGATATGGGCCGTTTGGATTTCAGAAACTACCCCACTCGCGATCTAGAGTTAGCAGTGGTGATCTTTGCTTTAGGTAAGTGGAGACACTATCTCTACGGAGTTTCTTTTGAGATCTTTTCCGACCACAAGAGTCTACAGTACTTATTCTCACCGAAGGAATTGAACAAGAGACAACGGCGTTGGATGGAACTTTTGGCGGATTATGAGTGTACAATCCGATAACATCCCGGCAAAGCCAACTTGGTCACGGATACGCTTAGTAGGAAGGCTAGTGTGTCCAATGTCAAAGTAGAATTTGAAGATGAGAATGAGTGGTTGCATTTGAGGGCCAGTACTCGAAATATCACGGTTCAACCGGATCTCAGGCAGAGATTATTTGATGCTCAGAGGAATGATCCCGAGGTTCAAAAATTAGCTGAGAAAGCTCGAGCTGATCCAGAGTGTCCGTTTGGGTTTGATTGTACGGGCCGTTTGGATTTCAGAAACTACCCCACTGGCGATCATGAGTTAGCAGTGGTGATCTTTGCTTTGGGTAAGTGGAGACACTATCTCTACGGAGTTTCTTTTGAGATATTTTCCAACCACAAGAGTCCCCAGCAGTTATTCTCACTGAAGGAATTGAACAAGAGACAACGGAGTTGGATGGAACTTTTGGCGGATTATGAGTGTACAATCCGACACCATCCCGGCAAAGCCAACTTGCTCACGGATGCGCTTAGTAGGAAAGCTAACGTGTCCAATGTGAAAGTAGAATTTGAAGATGAGAATGAGTCGTTCCAGTTGAGGGCTTGTACTCGAAATATCATGGTTCAATCGGATCTCAGGCAGAGATTATTTGATGCTCAGAGGACTGATCCCGAGGTTCAGAAATTAGCTGAGAAAGCTCGAGCTGATCCAGAGTGTCCGTTTGGGTTTAATGATAAGGGCCATTTGGATTTCAGAAACTACCCCACTCGCGATCATGAGTTAGCAGTGGTGATCTTTGCTTTGGGTAAGTACAGACACTATCTCTACGGAGTTTCTTTTGAGATCTTTTCCCACCACAAGAGTCTCCAGTACTTATTCTCACTAAAGGAATTGAACAAGAGACAACGACGTTGGATGGAACTTTTGGCGGATTATGAGTGTACGATCCGATACCATCCCGGCAAAGACAACTTGGTCACGGATGCGCCTAGTAGGAAGGCTAGCGTGTCTAATGTGAAAGTAGAATTTGAAGATGAGAATGAGTCGTTCCAGTTGAGGGCTAGTACTCGATATACCACGGTTCAAACGGATCTCAAGCAGAGATTATTTGATGCTCAGAGGACTGATCCCGAGGTTCAGAAATTAGCTGAGAAAGCTCGAGCTGATCCAGAGTGTCCGTTTGGGTTTGATGATACAGGCTGGGTGGACATGAGCTGTAAAGCTCAAAGTGCTTGTCCTAGATCGGTTGGAGAGGGGAACAAAGCCTCCTTTATAAGGGGGTGGATACCTTTCCCTTGTTGAGGCTTTTTCCTGGGTGGGCGCCTTCGGGCTTAAATTCCATCGGGAGAAACAAAACCGTGAGGGTGGTGTCGCTTAGCCCACCAAAGCGGACAATATCGACAGGCGGGTTTTCGAGCTGTTACAAATGGTATCAGAGTCGGGACCCGGGCCGGTGTGCCAGCGAGGACGCTGGGCCCTTATGGGGGGGTGGACTGTAAAGCTCAAAGTGCTTGTCCCAGATCGGTTGGAGAGGGGAACAAAGCCTCCTTTATAAGGGGGTGGATACCTTTCCCTTGTTGAGGCCTTTTCCTAGGTGGGCGCCTTCAGGCTTAAATTCCATCGGGAGAAACAAAACCGTGAGGGTGGTGTCGCTTAGCCCACCAAAGTGGACAATATCGACAAGCGGGTTTTCGAGCTGTTACATGAGCAAAACTACCCCACTCACGATCTAGAGTTGGCAGTGGCGATCTTTGCTTTGGGTAAGTGGAGACACCATCTCTACGGAGTTTCTTTTGAGATCTTTTCCGACCACAAGAGTCTCCAGTACTTATTCTCACTAAAAAAATTGAACAAGAGACAATGGCGTTGGATGGAACCTTTGGCGGATTATGAGTGTACGATCCGATACCATCCCGGCAAAGCCAACTTGGTCACGGATGCGCTTAGTAGGAAGGCTAGCGTTTCCAATGTGAAAGTAGATTTTGAAGATGAGAATGAGTTGTTCCAATTGAGGGCTAGTACTCGAAATATCAAGGTTCAACCGGATCTCAGGCAGAGATTATTTGATGCTCAGAGGACTGATCCCGAGGTTCAGAAATTAGCTGAGAAAGCTCGAGCTGATCCAGAGTGTCTGTTTGGGTTTGATGATACGTGCCGGTTGGACATGAGCAAAACTACCCCACTCGCGATCTAGAGTTAGCAGCGGTGATCTTTGCGTTGGGTAAGTGGAGACACTATCTCTACGAAGTTTCTTTTGATATCTTTTCCGACCACAAGAGTCTCCAGGACTTATTCTCACTAAAGGAATTGAACAAGAGACAACGGCGTTGGATGGAAATATTGGCAGATTATGAGTGTACGATCCGATACCATCCCGGCAAAGCCAACTTGGTCACGGATGCGCTTAGTAGGAAGGCTAGCGTGTCCAATGTGAAAGTAGAATTTGAAGATGAGAATGAGTCGTTCCAGTTGAGGGCTAGTACTCGAAATACCACGGTTCAACCAGATCTCAAGTAGAGATTATTTGATGCTCAGAGGACCGATCCCGAGGTTCAGAAATTAGTTGAGAAAGCTCGAGCTGATCCAGTGTGTCCGTTTGGGTTTGATGATACGGGCCGTTTGGATTTCAGAAACTACCCCACTCGTGATCTAGAGTTAGCAGTGGTGATCTTTGCTTTAGGTAAGTGGGGACACTATCTCTACGGAGTTTCTTTTGAGATCTTTTCCGACCACAAGAGTCTCCAGTACTTATTCTCACTAAAGGAATTGAACAAGAGACAACGGCGTTGGATGAAACTTTTGGCGGATTATGAGTGTACGATCCGATACCATCCCGGCAAGGCCAACTTGGTCACGGATGCGCCTAGTAGGAAGGCTAGCGTGTCCAATGTGAAAGTTGAATTTGAAGATGAGAATGAGTGGTTCCAGTTGAGGGCTAGTACTCGAAATACCACGGTTCAACCGGATCTCAAGCAGAGATTATTTGATGCTCAGAGGACCGATCCCGAGGTTCAGAAATTAGTTGAGAAAGTTCGAGCTGATCCAGAGTGTCCGTTTGGGTTTGATGATATGGACCGGTTGGACATGAGCAAAACTACCCCACTCGCGATCTACAGTTAGCAGTGGTGATCTTTGCTTTGGGTAAGTGGAGACACTATCTCTACGGAGTTTCTTTTGAGATCTTTTCCGACCACAAGAGTATCCAGTACTTCTTCTCAATAAAGGAATTGAACAAGAGACAACGACGTTAGATGGAACTTTTGGCGGATTATGAGTGTACGATCCGATACCATCCCGGCAAAGCCAACTTGGTCACGGATGCGCCTAGTAGGAAGGCTAGCGTGTCCAATGTGAAAGTGGAATTTGAATATGAGAATGAGTCGTTCCAGCTGAGGGCTAGTACTCGAAATACCACGGTTCAACCAGATCTCAAGCGGAGATTATTTGATGCTCAAAGGACTGATCCCGAGGTTCAGAAATTAGCTGAGAAAGATCGAGCTGATCCAGTGTGTCCGTTTGGGTTTGATGATACGGGCTGGGTGGACATGAGCTGTAAAGCTCAAAGTGCTTGTCCCAGATCGGTTGGAGAGGGGAACAAAGCCTCCTTTTTAAGGGGGTGGATACCTTTCCCTTGTTGAGGCCTTTTCCTGGGTGGGCGCCTTCGGGCTTAAATTCCATCGGGAGAAACAAAACCGTGAGGGTGGTGTCGCTTAGCCCACCAAAGCGGACAATATCGACAGGCGGGTTTTCGAGCTGTTACAAATGGTATCAGAGCCGGGACCCGGGCCGGTGTGCCAGCGAGGACGCTGGGCCCTTACGGGGGGGGGTGGACTGTAAAGCTCAAAGTGCTTGTCCCAGATCGGTTGGAGAGGGGAACAAAGCCTCCTTTATAAGGGGGTGGATACCTTTCCCTTGTTGAGGCCTTTTCCTGGGTGGGCGCCTTCGGGCTTAAATTCCATCAGGAGAAACAAAACCGCGAGGGTGGTGTCGCTTAGCCCACCAAAGCGGACAATGTCGACAAGCGGGTTTTCGAGCTGTTACATGAGCCAAACTACCCCACTCACGATCTAGAGTTAGCAGTGGCGATCTTTGCTTTGGGTAAGTGGAGACACTATCTCTACGGAGTTTCTTTTGACATCTTTTCCGACCACAAGAGTCTCCAGTACTTATTCTCACTAAAAAAATTGAACAAGAGACAATGGCGTTGGATGGAACTTTTGGCGGATTATGAGTGTACGATCCGATACCATCCCGGCAAAGCCAACTTGGTCACGGATGAGCTTAGTAGGAAGGCTAGCGTGTCCAATGTGAAAGTAGAATTTGAAGATGAGAATGAGTCGTTCCAGTTGAGGGCTAGTACTCGAAATATCACGGTTCAACCGGATCTCAGGCAGAGATTATTTGATGCTCAGAGGACTGATCCCGAGGTTCAGAAATTAGCTGAGAAAGCTCGAGCTGATCCAGAGTGTCTGTTTGGGTTTGATGATACGTGCCGGTTGGACATGAGCAAAACTACCCCACTCGCGATTTAGAGTTAGCAGCGGTGATCTTTGCGTTGGGTAAGTGGAGACACTATCTCTACGGAGTTTCTTTTGAGATCTTTTCCGACCACAAGAGTCTCCAGTACTTATTCTCACTAAAGGAATTGAACAAGAGACAATGGCGTTGGATGGAACTTTTGGCGGATTATGAGTGTACGATCCGATACCATCCCGGCAAAGCCAACTTGGTCACGGATGCGCTTAGTAGGAAGGCTAGCGTGTCCAATGTGAAAGTAGAATTTGAAGATGAGAATAAGTCGTTCCAGTTGAGGGCTAGTACTCGAAATACCACGGTTCAACCGGATCTCAGGCAGAGATTATTTGATGCTCAGAGGACTGATCCCGAGGTTCAGAAATTAGCTGAGAAAGCTCGAGCTGATCCAGAGTGTCCGTTTGGGTTTGATGATACGTGCCGGTTGGACATGAGCAAAACTACCCCACTCGCGATCTAGAGTTAGCAGCGGTGATCTTTGCGTTGGGTAAGTGGAGACACTATCTCTACGGAGTTTCTTTTGAGATCTTTTCCGACCACAAGAGTCTCCAGTACTTATTGTCACTAAAGGAATTAAACAAGAGACAACGGCGTTGGATGGTACTTTTGGCGGATTATGAGTGTACGATCCGATACCATCCCGGCAAAGCCAACTTGGTCACGGATGCGCTTAGTAGGAAGGCTAGCGTGTCCAATGTGAAAGTAGAATTTGAAGATGAGAATGAGTCGTTCCAGTTGAGGGCTAGTACTCGAAATACCACGGTTCAACCGGATCTCAAGCAGAGATTATTTGATGCTCAGAGGACCGATCCCGAGGTTCAGAAATTAGCTGAGAAAGCTCGAGCTGATCCGGAGTGTCCGTTTGGGTTTGATGATACGGGCCGCTTGGATTTCAGAAACTACCCCACTCGTGATCTAGAGTTAACAGTGGTGATCTTTACTTTAGGTAAGTGGGGACACTATCTCTACGGAGTTTCTTTTGAGATCTTTTCCGACCACAAGAGTCTCCAGTACTTATTCTCACTAAAGGAATTGAACAAGAGACAACGGCGTTGGACGAAACTTTTGGCGGATTATGAGTGTACGATCCGATACCATCCCGGCAAGGCCAACTTGGTCACGGATGCGCCTAGTAGGAAGGCTAGCGTGTCCAATGTGAAAGTTGAATTTGAAGATGACAATGAGTGGTTCCTGTTGAGGGCTAGTACTCGAAATACCACGGTTCAACCGGATCTCAAGCAGAGATTATTTGATGCTCAGAGGACCGATCCCGAGGTTCAGAAATTAGTTGAGAAAGTTCGAGCTGATCCAGAGTGTCCGTTTGGGTTTGATGATACGTGCCGGTTGGACATGAGCAAAACTACCCCACTCGCGATCTAGAGTTAGCAGCGGTGATCTTTCCGTTGGGTAAGTGGAGACACTATCTCTACGGAGTTTCTTTTGAGATCTTTTCCGACCACAAGAGTCTCCAGTACTTATTGTCACTAAAGGAATTGAACAAGAGACAACGGCGTTGGATGGTACTTTTGGCGGATTATGAGTGTACGATCCGATACCATCCCGGCAAAGCCAACTTGGTCACGGATGCGCTTAGTAGGAAGGCTAGCGTGTCCAATGTGAAAGTAGAATTTGAAGATGAGAATGAGTCGTTCCAGTTGAGGGCTAGTACTCGAAATACCACGGTTCAACCGGATCTCAAGCAGAGATTATTTGATGCTCAGAGGACCGATCCCGAGGTTCAGAAATTAGCTGAGAAAGCCCGAGCTGATCCGGAGTGTCCGTTTGGGTTTGATGATACGGGCCGCTTGGATTTCAGAAACTACTCCACTCGTGATCTAGAGTTAGCAGTGGTGATCTTTGCTTTAGGTAAGTGGGGACACTATCTCTATGGAGTTTCTTTTGAGATCTTTTCCGACCACAAGAGTCTCCAGTACTTATTCTCACTAAAGGAATTGAACAAGAGACAACGCCGTTGGATGAAACTTTTGGCGGATTATGAGTGTACGATCCGATACCATCCCGACAAGGCCAACTTGGTCACGGATGCGCCTAGTAGGAAGGCTAGCGTGTCCAATGTGAAAGTTGAATTTGAAGATGAGAATGAGTGGTTCCAGTTGAGGGCTAGTACTCGAAATACCACGGTTCAACCGGATCTCAAGCAGAGATTATTTGATGCTCAGAGGACCGATCCCGAGGTTCAGAAATTAGTTGAGAAAGTTCGAGCTGATCCAGAGTGTCCGTTTGGGTTTGATGATACGGGCCGGTTGGACATGAGCAAAACTACCCTACTCGCGATCTAGAGTTAGCAGTGGTGATCTTTGCTTTGGGTAAGTGGAGACACTATCTCTACGGAGTTTCTTTTGAGATCTTTTCCGACCACAAGAGTATCCAGTACTTCTTCTCACTAAAGGAATTGAACAAGAGACAACGACGTTGGATGGAACGTTTGGCGGATTATGAGTGTACGATCCGATACCATCCCGGCAAAGCCAACTTGGTCACGGATGCGCCTAGTAGGAAGGCTAGCGTGTCCAATGTGAAAGTGGAATTTGAAGATGAGAATGAGTCGTTCCAGTTGAGGGCTAGTACTCGAAATACCACGGTTCAACCGGATCTCAAGCAGAGATTATTTGATGCTCAAAGGACTGATCCCGAGGTTCAGAAATTAGCTGAGAAAGCTCGAGCTGATCCAGAGTGTTCGTTTGGGTTTGATGATACGGGCCGTTTGGATTTCAGAAACTACCCCACTCGCGATCATGAGTTCGCAGTGGTGATCTTTGCTTTGGGTAAGTGGAGACACTATCTCTACGGAGTTTCTTTTGAGATCTTTTCCGACCACAAGAGTATCCAGTCCTTATTCTCACTAAAGGAATTGAACAAGAGACAACGACGTTGGATGGAACTTTTGGCGGATTATGAGTGTACGATCCAATACCATCCCGGCAAAGCCAACTTGGTCACGGATGCGCCTAGTAGGAAGGCTAGCGTGTCCAATGTGAAAGTAGAATTTGAAGATGAGAATGAGTCGTTCCAGTTGAGGGCTAGTACTCGAAATATCACGGTTCAACCGGATCTCAGGCAAAGATTATTCGATGCTCAGAGGACTGATCCCGAGGTTCAGAAATTAGCTGAGAAAGCTCGAGCTGATCCTGAGTGTCCGTTTGGGTTTGATGATACGGGCCGGTTGGACATGAGCAAAACTACCCCACTCGCGATCTAGAGTTAGCAGTGGTGATCTTTGCTTTGGGTAAGTGGAGACACTATCTCTACGGAGTTTCTTTTGAGATCTTTTCCGACCACAAGAGTCTACAGTACTTATTCTCACTGAAGGAATTGAACAAGAGACAACGGCGTTGGATGGAACTTTTGGCGGATTATGAGTGTACAATCCGACAACATCCCGGCAAAGCCAACTTGGTCACGGATACGCTTAGTAGGAAGGCTAGCGTGTCCAATGTCAAAGTAGAATTTGAAGATGAGAATGAGTGGTTCCAATTGAGGGCTAGTACTCGAAATATCACGGTTCAACCGGATCTCAGGCAGAGATTATTTGATGCTCAGAGGAATGATCCCGAGGTTCAAAAATTAGCTGAGAAAGCTCGAGCTAGTCCAGAGTGTCCGTTTGGGTTTGATTGTACGGGCCGTTTAGATTTAAGAAACTACCCCACTGGCGATCATGAGTTAGCAGTGGTGATCTTTGCTTTGGGTAAGTGGAGACACTATCTCTACGGAGTTTCTTTTGAAATATTTTCCAACCAGAAGAGTCTCCAGTAGTTATTCACACTGAAGGAATTAAACAAGAGACAACGGCGTTGGGTGGAACTTTTGGCGGATTATGAGTGTACGATCCGATACCATCCCGGCGAAGCCAACTTGGTCACGGATGCGCCTAGTAGGAAGGCTAGCGTGTCCAATGTGAAAGTAGAATTTGAAGATGAGAATGAGTCGTTCCAGTTGAGGGCTAGTACTCGAAATATCACGGTTCAACCGGATCTCAGGCAAAGATTATTCGATGCTCAGAGGACTGATCCCGAGGTTCAGAAATTAGCTGAGAAAGCTCGAGCTGATCCAGAGTGTCCGTTTGGGTTTGATGATACGGGCCGGTTGGACATGAGCAAAACTACCCCACTCGCGATCTAGAGTTAGCAGTGGTCATCTTTGCTTTGGGTAAGTGGAGACACTATCTCTACGGAGTTTATTTTGAGATCTTTTCCGACCACAAGAGTCTACAGTACTTATTCTCACTGAAGGAATTGAACAAGAGACAACGGCGTTGGATGGAACTTTTGGCGGATTATGAGTGTACAATCCGATAACATCCCGGCAAAGCCAACTTGGTCACGGATACGCTTAGTAGGAAGGCTAGCGTGTCCAATGTCAAAGTAGAATTTGAAGATGAGAATGAGTGGTTCCAGTTGAGGGCTAGTACTCGAAATATCACGGTTCAACCGGATCACAGGCAGAGATTATTTGATGCTCAGAGGAATGATCCCGAGGTTCAAAAATTAGCTGAGAAAGCTCGAGCTGGTCCAGAGTGTCCGTTTGGGTTCGATTGTACGGGCCGTTTAGATTTCAGAAACTACCCCACTGGCGATCATGAGTTAGCAGTGGTGATCTATGCTTTGGGTAAGTGGAGACACTATCTCTACGAAGTTTCTTTTGAAATATTTTCCAACCACAAGAGTCTCCAGTAGTTATTCTCACTGAAGGAATTGAACAAGAGACAACGGCGTTGGATGGAACTTTTGGCGGATTATGAGTGTACGATCCGATACCATCCCGGCAAAACCAACTTGGTCACGGATGCACCTAGTAGGAAGGCTAGCGTGTCCAATGTGAAAGTAGAATTTGAAGATGAGAATGAGTCGTTCCAGTTGAGGGCTAGTACTCGAAATATCACGGTTCAACCGGATCTCAGGCAAAGATTATTCGATGCTCAGAGGACTGATCCCGAGGTTCAGAAATTAGCTGAGAAAGCTCGAGCTGATCCTGAGTGTCCGTTTGGGTTTGATGATACGGGCCGGTTGGACATGAGCAAAACTACCCCACTCGCGATCTAGAGTTAGCAGTGGTGATCTTTGCTTTGGGTAAGTGGAGACACTATCTCTACGGAGTTTCTTTTGAGATCTTTTCCGACCACAAGAGTCTACAGTACTTATTCTCACTGAAGGAATTGAACAAGAGACAACGGCGTTGGATGGAACTTTTGGCGGATTATGAGTGTACAATCCGACAACATCCCGGCAAAGCCAACTTGGTCACGGATACGCTTAGTAGGAAGGCTAGCGTGTCCAATGTCAAAGTAGAATTTGAAGATGAGAATGAGTGGTTCCAATTGAGGGCTAGTACTCGAAATATCACGGTTCAACCGGATCTCAGGCAGAGATTATTTGATGCTCAGAGGAATGATCCCGAGGTTCAAAAATTAGCTGAGAAAGCTCGAGCTAGTCCAGAGTGTCCGTTTGGGTTTGATTGTACGGGCCGTTTAGATTTAAGAAACTACCCCACTGGCGATCATGAGTTAGCAGTGGTGATCTTTGCTTTGGGTAAGTGGAGACACTATCTCTACGGAGTTTCTTTTGAAATATTTTCCAACCAGAAGAGTCTCCAGTAGTTATTCACACTGAAGGAATTAAACAAGAGACAACGGCGTTGGGTGGAACTTTTGGCGGATTATGAGTGTACGATCCGATACCATCCCGGCGAAGCCAACTTGGTCACGGATGCGCCTAGTAGGAAGGCTAGCGTGTCCAATGTGAAAGTAGAATTTGAAGATGAGAATGAGTCGTTCCAGTTGAGGGCTAGTACTCGAAATATCACGGTTCAACCGGATCTCAGGCAAAGATTATTCGATGCTCAGAGGACTGATCCCGAGGTTCAGAAATTAGCTGAGAAAGCTCGAGCTGATCCAGAGTGTCCGTTTGGGTTTGATGATACGGGCCGGTTGGACATGAGCAAAACTACCCCACTCGCGATCTAGAGTTAGCAGTGGTCATCTTTGCTTTGGGTAAGTGGAGACACTATCTCTACGGAGTTCCTTTTGAGATCTTTTCCGACCACAAGAGTCTACAGTACTTATTCTCACTGAAGGAATTGAACAAGAGACAACGGCGTTGGATGGAACTTTTGGCGGATTATGAGTGTACCATCCGATAACATCCCGGTAAAGCCAACTTGGTCACGGATACGCTTAGTAGGAAGGCTAGCGTGTCCAATGTCAAAGTAGAATTTCAAGATGAGAATGAGTGTTTCCAGTTGAGGGCTAGTACTCGAGATATCACGGTTTAACCGGATCTCAGGCAGAGATTATTTGATGCTCAGAGGAATGATCCCGAGGTTCAAAAATTAGCTGAGAAAGCTCGAGCTGGTCCAGAGTGTCCGTTTGGGTTTGATTGTTCGGGCCGTTTGGATTTCAGAAACTACCCCACTGGCGATCATGGGTTAGCAGTTGTGATCTTTGCTTTGGGTAAGTGGAGACACTATCTCTACGGAGTTTCTTTTGAAATATTTTCCAACCACAAGAGTCTCCAGTAGTTATTCTCACTGAAGGAATTGAACAAGAGACAACGGCGTTGGATGGAACTTTTGGCGGATTATGAGTGTACAATCCGATACCATCCCGGCAAAGCCAACTTGGTCACGGATGCGCTTAGAAGGAAAGCTAACGTGTCCAATGTGAAAGTAGAATTTGAAGATGAGAATGAGTCGTTCCAGTTGAGGGCTAGTACTCGAAATATCACGGTTCAACCGTATCTCAGGCAGAGATTATTTGATGCTCAGAGGACTGATCCCGAGGTTCAGAAATTTGCTGAGAAAGCTCGAGCTGATCCAGAGTGTCCGTTTGGGTTTGATGATACGGGCCGGTTGGACATGACCAAAACTACCCCACTCGCGATCTAGAGTTAGCAGTGGTGATCTTTGCTTTGGGTAAGTGGAGACACTATCTCTACGGAGTTTCTTTTGAGATCTTTTCCGACCACAAGAGTCTCCAGTACTTATTCTCACTAAAGGAATTGAACAAGAGACAAAGGCGTTGGATGGAACTTTTGGCGGATTATGAGTGTACGATCCGATACCATCCCGGCAAAGCCAACTTGGTCACGGATGCACTTAGTAGGAAGGCTAGCGTGTCCAACGTGAAAGTAGAATTTGAAGATGAGAATGAGTCGTTCCAGTTGAGGGCTAGTACTCGAAATATCACGGTTCAACCGGATCTCAGGCAGAGATTATTTGATGCTCAGAGGACTGATCCCAAGGTTCAGAAATTTGCTGAGAAAGCTCGAGCTGATCTAGAGAGTCCGTTTGGGTTTGATGATACAGGCCGGTTGGACATGAGTAAAACTACCCTACTCGCGATCTAGAGTTAGCAGTGGTGATCTTTGCTTTGGGTAAGTGAGACACTATCCCTACGGAGTTTCTTTTGAGATCTTTTCCAACCACAAGAGTCTCCAGTACTTATTCTCACTAAAGGAATTGAACAAGAGACAACGGCGTTGGATGGAACTTTTTGCGGATTATGAGTGTATAATCCGATACCATCCCGGCAAAGCCAACTTGGTCACGGATGCGCTTAGTAGGAAGGCTAGCCTGTCCAATCTGAAAGTAGAATTTGAAGATGAGAATGAGTCGTTCCAGTTGAGGGCTAGTACTCGAAATATCACGGTTCAACCGGATCTCAGACAGAGATTATTTGATGCTCAGAGGAATGATCCCGAGGTTCAAAAATTAGCTGAGAAAGCTCGAGCTGGTCCAGAGTGTCCGTTTGGGTTTGATTGTACGGGCCGTTTGGATTTCAGAAACTACCCCACTGGCGATCATGAGTTAGCAGTGGTGATCTTTGCTTTGGGTAAGTGGAGACACTATCTCTACGGACTTTCTTTTGAGATCTTTTCCGACCACAAGAGTCTCCAGTAGTTATTCTCACTAAAGGAATTGAACAAGAGAAAACGGCGTTGGATGGAACTTTTGGCGGATTATGAGTGTACGATCCGATACCATCCCGGCAAAGCCAACTTGGTCACGGATGCGCTTAGTAGGAAGGCTAGCGTGTCCAACGTGAAAGTAGAATTTGAATATGAGAATGAGTCGTTCCAGTTAAGGGCTAGTACTCGAAATATCACGGTTCAATCGGATCTCAAGCACAGATTATTTGATGCTCAGAGGACTGATCCCGAGGTTCAGAAATTAGCTGAGAAATCTCGAGCTGATCCAGAGTGTCTATTTGGGTTTGATGATACGGGCCGGTTGGACATAAGCAAAACTACCGTATTCGCGATCTAGAGTTAGCAGTGGTGATCTTTGCTTTGGGTAAGAGAGACACTATCCCTACGGAGTTTCTTTTGAGATCTTTTCCGACCACAAGAGTCTCCAGTACTTATTCTCACTGAAGGAATTGAACAAGAGACAACGGCGTTGGATGGAACTTTTGGAGGATTATGAGTGTACAATCCGATACCATCCCGGCAAAGCCAACTTGGTCACGGATGCGCTTAGTAGGAAGGGTAGCGTGTCCAATCCGAAAGTAGAATTTGAAGATGAGAATGAGTCGTTCCAGTTGAGGGCTAGTACTCGAAATATCACGGTTCAACCGGATGTCAAGCAGAGATTATTTGATGCTCAGAGGACTGATCCCTAGGTTCATAAATTAGCTGAGAAAGCTCGAGCTGATCTAGAGAGTCCGTTTGGGTTTGATGATACGGGCCGGTTGGACATGAGCAAAACTACCCTACTCGCGATCTAGAGTTAGCAGTGGTGATCTTTGCTTTGGGTAAGTGAGACACTATCCCTACGGAGTTTCTTTTGAGATCTTTTCCGACCACAAGAGTCTCCAGTACTTATTCTCACTGGAGGAATTCAACAAGAGACAACGGCATTGGATGGAACTTTTGGCGGATTATGAGTGTACAATCCGATAACATCCCGGCAAAGCCAACTTGGTCACGGATACGCTTAGTAGGAAGGCTAGCGTGTCCAATGTGAATGTAGAATTTGAAGATGAGAATGAGTAGTTCCAGTTGAGGGCTAGTACTCGAAATATCACGGTTCAACCGGATCTCAAGCAGAGATTATTTGATGCTCAGAGGACTGATCCCTAGGTTCAGAAATTAGCTGAGAAAGCTCGAGCTGATCTAGAGAGTCCGTTTGGGTTTGATGATATGGGTCGGTTGGACATGAGCAAAACTACCCCACTCGCGATCTAGAGTTAGCAGTGGTGATCTTTGCTTTGGTAAGTGGAGGCACTATGTCTACGGAGTTTCTTTTGAGATCTTTTCCGACCACAAGAGTCTCCAGTACTTATTCTCACTGAAGGAATTGAACAAGAGATAACGGCGTTGGATGGAACTTTTGGCGGATTATGAGTGTACGATCCGATACCATCCCGGTAAAGCCATCTTGGTCACGGATGTGCTTAGTAGGAAGGCTAGCGTGTCCAATGTGAAAGTAGAATTTGAAGATGAGAATGAGTGGTTCCAGTTGAGGGCTAGTACTCGAAATATCACGGTTCAACCTGATCTCAGGAAGAGATTATTTCATGCTCAGAGGAATGATCCCGAGGTTCAAAAATTAGGTGAGATAGCTCGAGCTGATCCAGAGTGTCCGTTTGGGTTTGATTGTACGGGCCGTTTGGATTTCAGAAACTACCCCACTGGCGATCATGAGTTAGCAGTTGTGATCTTTGCTTTGGGTAAGTGGAGACACTATCTCTACGGAGTTTCTTTTGAGATATTTTCCAACCACAAGAGTCTCCAGTAGTTATTCTCACTGAAGGAATTGAACAAGAGACAACGGCGTTGGATGGAACTTTTGGCGGATTATGAGTGTACAAACCGATACCATCCCGGCAAAGCCAACTTGGTCACGGATGCGCTTAGTAGGAAAGCTAACGTGTCCAATGTGAAAGTATAATTTGAAGATGAGAATGAGTCCTTCCAGTTGAGGGCTAGTACTCGAAATATCACGGTTCAACCGGATCTCAGGCAGAGATTATTTGATGCTCAGAGGACTGATCCCGAGGTTCAGAAATTTGCTGAGAAAGCTCGAGCTGATCCAGAGTGTCCGTTTGGGTTTGATGATATGGGCCGGTTGGACATAAGCAAAACTACCCCACTCGCGATCTAGAGTTAGCAGTGGTGATCTTTGCTTTGGGTAAGTGGAGACACTATCTCTACGGAGTTTCTTTTGAGATCTTTTCCGACCACAACAGTCTCCCGTACTTATTCTCACTAGAGGAATTGAACAAGAGACAACGGCGTTGGATGGAACTTTTGGCGGATTATGAGTGTACGATCCGATACCATCCCGGCAAAGCCAACTTGGTCACGGATGTGCTTAGTAGGAAGGCTAGCGTGTCCAACCTGAAAGTAGAATTTGAAGATGATAATGAGTCGTTCCAATTGAGGGCTAGTACTCGAAATATCACGGTTCAACCGGATCTCAAGCAGAGATTATTTGATGCTCAGAGGACTGATCCCGAGGTTCAGAAATTAGCTGAGAAATCTCGAGCTGATCCAGAGTGTCCGTTTGGGTTTGATGATATGGGTCGGTTGGACATGAGCAAAACTACCCCACTCGCGATCTAGAGTTAGCAGTGGTGATCTTTGCTTTGGTAAGTGGAGGCACTATGTCTACGGAGTTTCTTTTGAGATCTTTTCCGACCACAAGAGTCTCCAGTACTTATTCTCACTGAAGGAATTGAACAAGAGATAACGGCGTTGGATGGAACTTTTGGCGGATTATGAGTGTACGATCCGATACCATCCCGGTAAAGCCATCTTGGTCACGGATGTGCTTAGTAGGAAGGGTAGCGTGTCCAATGTGAAAGTAGAATTTGAAGATGAGAATGAGTGGTTCCAGTTGAGGGCTAGTACTCGAAATATCACGGTTCAACCTGATCTCAGGAAGAGATTATTTGATGCTCAGAGGAATGATCCCGAGGTTCAAAAATTAGGTGAGATAGCTCGAGCTGATCCAGAGAGTCCGTTTGGGTTTGATTGTACGGGCCGTTTGGATTTCAGAAACTACCCCACTGGCGATCATGAGTTAGCAGTGGTGATCTTTGCTTTGGGTAAGTGGAGACACTATCTCTACGGACTTTCTTTTGAGATATTTTCCAACCACAAGAGTCTCCAGTAGTTATTCTCACTGAAGGAATTGAACAAGAGACAACGGCGTTGGATGGAACTTTTGGCGGATTATGAGTGTACAAACCGATACCATCCCGGCAAAGCCAACTTGGTCACGGATGCGCTTAGTAGGAAAGCTAACGTGTCCAATGTGAAAGTAGAATTTGAAGATGAGAATGAGTCCTTCCAGTTGAGGGCTAGTACTCGAAATATCACGGTTCAACCGGATCTCAGGCAGAGATTATTTTATGCTCAGAGGACTGATCCCGAGGTTCAGAAATTTGCTGAGAAAGCTCGAGCTGATCCAGAGTGTCCGTTTGGGTTTGATGATACGGGCCGGTTGGACATAAGCAAAACTACCCCACTCGCGATCTAGAGTTAGAAGTGGTGATCTTTGCTTTGGGTAAGTGGAGACACTATCTCTACGGAGTTTCTTTTGAGATCTTTTCCAACCACAACAGTCTCCCGTACTTATTCTCACTAGAGGAATTGAACAAGAGACAACGGCGTTGGATGGAACTTTTGGCGGATTATGAGTGTACGATCCGATACCGTCCCGGCAAAGCCAACTTGGTCACGGATGTGCTTAGTAGGAAGGCTAGCGTGTCCAATCTGAAAGTAGAATTTGAAGATGATAATGAGTCGTTCCAATTGAGGGCTAGTACTCGAAATATCACGGTTCAACCGGATCTCAAGCAGAGATTATTTGATGCTCAGAGGACTGATCCCGAGGTTCAGAAATTAGCTGAGAAATCTCGAGCTGATCCAGAGTGTCCGTTTGGGTTTGATGATATGGGTCGGTTGGACATGAGCAAAACTACCCCACTCGCGATCTAGAGTTAGCAGTGGTGATCTTTGCTTTGGTAAGTGGAGGCACTATGTCTACGGAGTTTCTTTTGAGATCTTTTCCGTCCACAAGAGTCTCCAGTACTTATTCTCACTGAAGGAATTGAACAAGAGATAACGGCGTTGGATGGAACTTTTGGCGGATTATGAGTGTACGATCCGATACCATCCCGGTAAAGCCATCTTGGTCACGGATGTGCTTAGTAGGAAGGCTAGCGTGTCCAATGTGAAAGTAGAATTTGAAGATGAGAATGAGTGGTTCCAGTTGAGGGCTAGTATTCGAAATATCACGGTTCAACCTGATCTCAGGAAGAGATTATTTGATGCTCAGAGGAATGATCCCGAGGTTCAAAAATTAGGTGAGATAGTTCGAGCTGATCCAGAGAGTCCGTTTGGGTTTGATTGTACGGGCCGTTTGGATTTCAGAAACTACCCCACTGGCGATCATGAGTTAGCAGTGGTGATCTTTGCTTTGGGTAAGTAGAGACACTATCTCTACGGACTTTCTTTTGAGATATTTTCCAACCACAAGAGTCTCCAGTAGTTATTCTCACTGAAGGAATTGAACAAGAGACAACGGCGTTGGATGGAACTTTTGGCGGATTATGAGTGTACAAACCGATACCATCCCGGCAAAGCCAACTTGGTCACGGATGCGCTTAGTAGGAAAGCTAACGTGTCCAATGTGAAAGTAGAATTTGAAGATGAGAATGAGTCCTTCCAGTTGAGGGCTAGTACTCGAAATATCACGGTTCAACCGGATCTCAGGCAGAGATTATTTGATGCTCAGAGGACTGATCCCGAGGTTCAGAAATTTGCTGAGAAAGCTCGAGCTGATCCAGAGTGTCCGTTTGGGTTTGATGATACGGGCCGGTTGGACATAAGCAAAACTACCCCACTCGCGATCTAGAGTTAGCAGTGGTGATCTTTGCTTTGGGTAAGTGGAGACACTATCTCTACGGAGTTTCTTTCGAGATCTTTTCCGACCACAAGAGTCTCCAGTACTTATTCTCACTAGAGGAATTGAACAAGAGACAACGGCGTTGGATGGAACTTTTGGCGGAATATGAGTGTACGATCCGCTACCATCCCGGCAAAGCCAACTTGGTCACGGATGTGCTTAGTAGGAAGGCTAGCGTGTCCAACCTGAAAGTAGAACTTGAAGATGATAATGAGTCGTTCCAATTGAGGGCTAGTACTCGAAATATCACGGTTCAACCGGATCTCAAGCAGAGATTATTTGATGCTCAGAGGACTGATCCCGAGGTTCAGAAATTAGCTGAGAAATCTGGAGCTGATCCAGAGTGTCCGTTTGGGTTTGATGATACGGGCCGGTTGGACATGAGCAAAACTACCCTACTCGCGATCTAGAGTTAGCAGTGGTGATCTTTGCTTTGGGTAAGTGAGACACTATCCCTACGGAGTTTCTTTTGAGATCTTTTCTGACCACAAGAGTCTCCAGTACTTATTCTCACTGAGGGAATTGAACAAGAGACAACGGCGTTGGATGGAACTTTTGGCGGATTATGAGCGTACAATCCGATAACATCCCGGCAAAGCCAACTTGGTCACGGATACGCTTAGTAGGAAGGCTAGCGTGTCCAATGTGAAAGTAGAATTTGAAGATGAGAATAAGTCGTTCCAGTTGAGGGCTAGTACTCGAAATTTCACGGTTCAACCGGATCTCAGGCAGAGATTATTCGATGCTCAGAGGACTGATCCCGAGGTTCAGAAATTAGCTGAGAAAGCTCGAGCTGATCCAGAGTGTCCGTTTGGGTTTGATGATACGGGCCGTTGGACATGAGCAAAACTACCCCACTCTCGGTCTAGAGTTAGCAGTGGTGATCTTTGCTTTGGGTAAGTGGAGACACTATGTCTACGAAGTTTCTTTTGAGATCTTTTCCGACCACAAGAGTATCCAGTGCTTATTCTCACTAAAGGAACTGAACAAGAGACAACGATGTTGGATGGAACTTTTGGCGGATTATGAGTGTACGATCCGATACCATCCCAACAAAGCCAACTTGGTCACGGATGCGCCTAGTAGGAATGCTAGCGTGTCCAATGTGAAAGTAGAATTTGAAGATGAGAATGAGTCGTTCCAGTTGAGGGCTAGTACTCGAAATATCACCGTTCAACCGGATCTCAGGCAAAGATTATTCGATGCTCAGAGGACTGATCCCGAGGTTCAGAAATTAGCTGAGAAAGCTCGAGCTGATCCAGAGTGTCCGTTTGGGTTTGATGATACGGGCCGGTTGACATGAGCAAAACAACCCCACTCGCGATCTAGAGTTAGCAGTGGTGATCTTTGCTTTGGTAAATGGAGACACTATCTCTACGGAGTTTCTTTTGAGATCTTTTCCGACCACAAGAGTCTCCAGTACTTATTCTCACTGAAGGAATTGAACAAGAGACAGCGGCGTTGGATGGAACTTTTGGCGGATTATGAGTGTACGATTCGATACCATCCGGGCAAAGCGAACTTGGTCACAGATGCGCTTAGTAGGAAGGCTAGCGTTTCCAATGTGAAAGTAGAATTTGAAGATGAGAATGAGTCATTCCAGTTGAGGGCTAGTACGCGAAATATCACGGTTCAACCGGATCTCAGACAGAGATTATTTGATGCTCAGAGGACTGATCCCGAGGTTCAGAAATTAGCTGAGAAAGCTCGAGCTGATCCAGAGTGTCCGTTTGGGTTTGATGATACGGGCCGGTTGGACATGAGCAAAACTACCCCACTCGCGATCTAGATTTAGCAGTGGTGATCTTTGCTTTGGGTAAGTGGAGACACTATCTCTACGGAGTTTCTTTTGAGATCTTTTCCGACCACAAGAGTCTCCAGTACTTATTCTCACTAAAGGAATTGAACAAGAGAAAACGGCGTTGGATGGAACTTTTGGCGGATTATGAGTGTACGATCCGATACCATCCCGGCAAAGCCAACTTGGTCACGGATGCGCTTAGTAGGAAGGCTAGCGTGTCCAACGTGAAAGTAGAATTTGAAGATTAGAATGACTCGTTCCAGTTGAGGGCTAGTACTCGAAATATCACGGTTCAATCGGATCTCAAGCACAGATTATTTGATGCTCAGAGGACTGATCCCGAGGTTCAGAAATTAGCTGAGAAATTTCGAGCCGATACAGAGTGTCCGTTTGGGTTTGATGATACGGGCCAGTTGGACATGAGCAAAACTACCGTATTCGCGATCTAGAGTTAGTAGTGGTGATCTTTGCTTTGGGTAAGGGAGACACTATCCCTACGGAGTTTCTTTTGAGATCTTTTCCGACCACAAGAGTCTCCAGTACTTATTCTCACTGAAGGAATTGAACAAGAGACAACGGCGTTGGATGGAACTTTTATCGGATTATGAGTGTACAATCCGATACCATCCCGGCAAAGCCATCTTGGTCACGGATGTGCTTAGTAGGAAGGCTAGCGTCTCCAATGTGAAAGTAGAATTTGAAGATGAGTATGAGTGGTTCCAGTTGAGGGCTAGTACTCGAAATATCACGGTTCAACCGGATCTCAGGCAGAGATTATTTGATGCTCAGAGGAATGATCCCGAGGTTCAAAAATTAGCTGAGATTGCTCGAGCTGATCCAGAGTGTCCGTTTGGGTTTGATTGTACGGGCCGTTTGGATTTCAGAAACTACCCCACTGGCGATCATGAGTTAGCAGCGGTGATCTTTGCTTTGGGTAAGTGGAGACACTATCTCTACGGAGTTTCTTTTGAGATATTTTCCAACCACAAGAGTCTCCAGTAGTTATTCTCACTGAAGGAATTGAACAAGAGACAACGGCGTTGGATGGAACTTTTGGCGGATTATGAGTGTACAATCCGATACCATCCCGGCAAAGCCAACTTGGTCACGGATGCGCTTAGTAGGAAAGCTAACGTGTCCAATGTGAAAGTAGAATTTGAAGATGAGAATGAGTCGTTCCAGTTGAGGGCTAGTACTCGAAATATCACGGTTCAACCGGATCTCAGGCAGAGATTATTTGATGCTCAGAGGACTTATCCCGAGGTTCAGAAATTTGCTGAGAAAGCTCGAGCTGATCCAAAGTGTCCGTTTGGGTTTGATGATACGAGCCGGTTGGATATGAGCAAAACTACCCCACTCGCGATCTAGAGTTAGCAGTGGTGATCTTTGCTTTGGGTAAGTGGAGACACTATCTCTACAGAGTTTCTTTTGAGATCTTTTCTGACCATAAGAGTCTCCAGTACTTATTCTCACTAAAGGAATTGAACAAGAGACAACGGCGTTGGATGGAACTTTTGGCGGATTATGAGTGTACGATCCGATACCATCCCGGCAAAGCCAACTTGGTCACGGATGTGCTTAGTAGGAAGGCTAGCGTGTCCAACGTGAAAGTAGAATTTGAAGATGAGAATGAGTCATTCCAGTTGAGGGCTAGTACTCGAAATATCACGGTTCAACCGGATCTCAAGCAGAGATTATTTGATGCTCAGAGGACTGATCCCGAGGTTCAGAAATTAGCTGAGAAATCTCGAGCTGATCCAGAGTGTCCGTTTGGGTTTGATGATACGGGCCGGTTGGACATGAGCAAAACTACCCTACTCGCGATCTAGAGTTAGCAGTGGTGATCTTTGCTTTGGGTAAGTGGAGACACTATCTCTACGGAGTTTCTTTTGAGATCTTTTCCGACCACAAGAGTCTCCAGTACTTATTCTCACTAAAGGAATTGAACAAGAGACAACGGCGTTGGATGGAACTTTTGGCGGATTATGAGTGTACGATCCGATACCATCCCGGCAAAGCCAACTTGGTCACGGATGTGCTTAGTAGGAAGGCTAGCGTGTCCAACGTGAAAGTAGAATTTGAAGATGAGAATGAGTCGTTCCAGTTGAGGGCTAGTACTCGAAATATCACGGTTCAACCGGATCTCAAGCAGAGATTATTTGATGCTCAGAGGACTGATCCCGAGGTTCAGAAATTAGCTGAGAAATCTCGAGCTGATCCAGAGTGTCCGTTTGGGTTTGATGATACGGGCCGGTTGGACATGAGCAAAACTACCCTACTCGCGATCTAGAGTTAGCAGTGGTGATCTTTGCTTTGGGCAAGTGAGACACTATCCCTACGGAGTTTCTTTTGAGATCTTTTCCGACCACAAGAGTCTCCAGTACTTATTCTCACTGAAGGAATTGAACAAGAGACAACGGCGTTCGATGGAACTTTTGGCGGATTATGAGTGTACAATCCGATAACATCCCGGCAAAGCCAACTTGGTCACGGATACGCTTAGTAGGAAGGCTAGCGTGTCCAATGTGAAAGTAGAATTTGAAGATGAGAATAAGTCGTTCCAGTTGAGGGCTAGTACTCGAAATTTCACGGTTCAACTGGATTTCAGGCATAGATTATTCGATGCTCAGAGGACTGATCCCGAGGTTCAGAAATTAGCTGAGAAAGCTCGAGCTGATCCAGAGTGTCAGTTTGGGTTTGATGATACGGGCCGGTTGAACATGAGCAAAACTACCCCACTCGCGATCTAGAGTTAGCAGTGGTGATCATTGCATTGGTAAGTGGAGGCACTATGTCTACGGAGTTTCTTTTGAGATCTTTTCCGACCACAAGAGTCTCCAGTACTTATTCTCACTGAAGGAATTGAACAAGAGATAACGGCGTTGGATGGAACGTTTGGCGGATTATGAGTGTACGATCCGATACCATCCCGGCAAAGCCATCTTCGTCACGGATGAGCTTAGTAGGAAGGCTAGTGTCTCCAATGTGAAAGTAGAATTTGAAGATGAGAATGAGTGGTTCCAGTTGAGGGCTAGTTCTCGAAATATCACGGTTCAACCGGATCTCAGGCAGAGATTATTTGATGCTCAGAGGAATGATCCCGAGGTTCAAAAATTAGCTGAGATAGCTCGAGCTGATCCAGAGTGTCCGTTTGGGTTTGATTGTACGGGCCGTTTGGATTTTAGAAACTACCCCACAGGCGATCATGAGTTAGCAGTGGTGATCATTGCTTTGGGTAAGTGGAGACACTATCTCTACGGAGTTTCTTTTGAGATATTTTCCAACCACAAGAGTCTCCAGTAGTTATTCTCACTGAAGGAATTGAACAAGAGACAACGGCGTTGGATGGAACTTTTGGCGGATTATGAGTGTACAATCCGATACCATCCCGGCAAAGCTAACTTGGTCACGGATGCGCTTAGTAGGAAAGCTAACGTGTCCAATGTGAAAGTAGAATTTGAAGATGAGAATGAGTCGTTCCAGTTGAGGGCTAGTACTCGAAATATCACGGTTCAACCGGATCTCAGGCAGAGATTATTTGATGCTCAGAGGACTTATCCCGAGGTTCAGAAATTTGCTGAGAAAGCTCGAGCTGATCCAAAGTGTCCGTTTGGGTTTGATGATACGAGCCGGTTGGATATGAGCAAAACTACCCCACTCGCGATCTAGAGTTAGCAGTGGTGATCTTTGCTTTGGGTAAGTGGAGACACTATCTCTACAGAGTTTCTTTTGAGATCTTTTCCGACCATAAGAGTCTCCAGTACTTATTCTCACTAAAGGAATTGAACAAGAGACAACGGCGTTGGATGGAACTTTTGGCGGATTATGAGTGTACGATCCGATACCATCCCGGCAAAGCCAACTTGGTCACGGATGTGCTTAGTAGGAAGGCTAGCGTGTCCAACGTGAAAGTAGAATTTGAAGATGAGAATGAGTCATTCCAGTTGAGGGCTAGTACTCGAAATATCACGGTTCAACCGGATCTCAAGCAGAGATTATTTGATGCTCAGAGGACTGATCCCGAGGTTCAGAAATTAGCTGAGAAATCTCGAGCTGATCCAGAGTGTCCGTTTGGGTTTGATGATACGGGCCGGTTGGACATGAGCAAAACTACCCTACTCGCGATCTAGAGTTAGCAGTGGTGATCTTTGCTTTGGGTAAGTGGAGACACTATCTCTACGGAGTTTCTTTTGAGATCTTTTCCGACCACAAGAGTCTCCAGTACTTATTCTCACTAAAGGAATTGAACAAGAGACAACGGCGTTGGATGGAACTTTTGGCGGATTATGAGTGTACGATCCGATACCATCCCGGCAAAGCCAACTTGGTCACGGATGTGCTTAGTAGGAAGGCTAGCGTGTCCAACGTGAAAGTAGAATTTGAAGATGAGAATGAGTCGTTCCAGTTGAGGGCTAGTACTCGAAATATCACGGTTCAACCGGATCTCAAGCAGAGATTATTTGATGCTCAGAGGACTGATCCCGAGGTTCAGAAATTAGCTGAGAAATCTCGAGCTGATCCAGAGTGTCCGTTTGGGTTTGATGATACGGGCCGGTTGGACATGAGCAAAACTACCCTACTCGCGATCTAGAGTTAGCAGTGGTGATCTTTGCTTTGGGCAAGTGAGACACTATCCCTACGGAGTTTCTTTTGAGATCTTTTCCGACCACAAGAGTCTCCAGTACTTATTCTCACTGAAGGAATTGAACAAGAGACAACGGCGTTCGATGGAACTTTTGGCGGATTATGAGTGTACAATCCGATAACATCCCGGCAAAGCCAACTTGGTCACGGATACGCTTAGTAGGAAGGCTAGCGTGTCCAATGTGAAAGTAGAATTTGAAGATGAGAATAAGTCGTTCCAGTTGAGGGCTAGTACTCGAAATTTCACGGTTCAACTGGATTTCAGGCATAGATTATTCGATGCTCAGAGGACTGATCCCGAGGTTCAGAAATTAGCTGAGAAAGCTCGAGCTGATCCAGAGTGTCAGTTTGGGTTTGATGATACGGGCCGGTTGAACATGAGCAAAACTACCCCACTCGCGATCTAGAGTTAGCAGTGGTGATCATTGCATTGGTAAGTGGAGGCACTATGTCTACGGAGTTTCTTTTGAGATCTTTTCCGACCACAAGAGTCTCCAGTACTTATTCTCACTGAAGGAATTGAACAAGAGATAACGGCGTTGGATGGAACTTTTGGCGGATTATGAGTGTACGATCCGATACCATCCCGGCAAAGCCATCTTCGTCACGGATGAGCTTAGTAGGAAGGCTAGCGTCTCCAATGTGAAAGTAGAATTTGAAGATGAGAATGAGTGGTTCCAGTTGAGGGCTAGTTCTCGAAATATCACGGTTCAACCGGATCTCAGGCAGAGATTATTTGATGCTCAGAGGAATGATCCCGAGGTTCAAAAATTAGCTGAGATAGCTCGAGCTGATCCAGAGTGTCCGTTTGGGTTTGATTGTACGGGCCGTTTGGATTTTAGAAACTACCCCACAGGCGATCATGAGTTAGCAGTGGTGATCTTTGCTTTGGGTAAGTGGAGACACTATCTCTACGGAGTTTCTTTTGAGATATTTTCCAACCACAAGAGTCTCCAGTAGTTATTCTCACTGAAGGAATTGAACAAGAGACAACGGCGTTGGATGGAACTTTTGGCGGATTATGAGTGTACAATCCGATACCATGCCGGCAAAGCCAACTTGGTCACGGATGCGCTTAGTAGGAAGGCTAGCGTGTCCAACGTGAAAGTAGAATTTGAAGATGAGAATGAGTCGTTCCAGTTGAGGGCTAGTACTCGAAATACCACGGTTCAACCGGATCTCAAGCAAAGATTATTTGATGCTGAGAGGACTGATCCCGAGGTTCAGAAATTAGCTGAGAAATCTCGAGCTGATCCAGAGTGTCCATTTGGGTTTGATGATATGGGCCGGTTGGACATGAGCAAAACTACCCTACTCGCGATCTAGAGTTAGCAGTGGTGATCTTTGCTTTGGGTTAGTGAGACACTATCCCTACGGAGTTTCTTTTGAGATCTTTTCCGACCACAAGAGTCTCCAGTACTTATTCTCGCTGAAGGAATTGAACAAGAGACAACGGCGTTGGATGGAACTTTTGGCGGATTATGAGTGTACAATCCGATAACATCCCGGCAAAGCCAACATGGTCACGGATACGCTTAGTAGGAAGGCTAGCGTGTCCAATGTGAAAGTAGAATTTGAAGATGAGAATAAGTCGTTCCAGTTGAGGGCTAGTACTCGAAATTTCACGGTTCAACCGGATCTCAGGCAGAGATTATTCGATGCTCAGAGGACTGATCCCGAGGTTCAGAAATTAGCTGAGAAAGCTCGAGCTGATCCAGAGTGTCAGTTTGGGTTTGATGATACGGGCCGGTTGAACATGAGCAAAACTACCCCACTCGCGATCTAGAGTTAGCAGTGGTGATCATTGCATTGGTAAGTGGAGGCACTATGTCTACGGAGTTTCTTTTGAGATCTTTTCCGACCACAAGAGTCTCCAGTACTTATTCTCACGGAAGGAATTGAACAAGAGATAATGGCGTTGGATGGAACTTTTGGCGTATTATGAGTGTACTATGCGATACCATCCCGGCAAAGCCAACTTGGTCACGGATGTGCTTCGTAGGAAGGCTAGCGTGTCCAACGTGAAAATGGAATTTGAAGATGAGAATGAGTCGTTCCAGTTGAGGGCTAGTACTCGAAATATCACGGTTCAACCGGATCTCAAGCAGAGATTATTTGATGCTCAGAGGACTGATCCCGAGGTTCAAAAATTAGCTGAGAAATCTCGATCTGATCCAGAGTATCCGTTTGGGTTTGATGATACGGGCCGGTTGGACATGAGCAAAACTACCCTACTCGCGATCTAGAGTTAGCAGTGGTGATCTTTGCTTTGGGTAAGTGAGACACTATCCCTACGGAGTTTCTTTTGAGATCTTTTCCGACCACAAGAGTCTCCAGTACTTATTCTCGCTGAAGGAATTGAACAAGAGACAACGGCGTTGGATGGAACTTTTGGCGGATTATGAGTGTACAATCCGATAACATCCCGGCAAGGCCAACTTGGTCACGGATATGCTTAGTAGGAAGGCTAGCGTGTCCAATGTGAAAGTAGAATTTGAAGATGAGAATAAGTCGTTCCAGTTGAGGGCTAGTACTCGAAATTTCACGGTTCAACCGGATCTCCGGCAGAGATTATTCGATGCTCAGAGGACTGATCCCGAGGTTCAGAAATTAGCTGAGAATGCTCGAGCTGATCCAGAGTGTCAGTTTGGGTTTGATGATACGGGCCGATTGAACATGAGCAAAACTACCCCACTCGCGATCTAGAGTTAGCAGTGGTGATCATTGCATTGGTAAGTGGAGGCACTATGTGTACGGAGTTTCTTTTGAGATCTTTTCCGACCACAAGAGTCTCCAGTACTTATTCTCACTGAAGGAATTGAACAAGAGATAACGGCGTTGGATGGAACTTTTGGCGTATTATGAGTGTACGATCCGATACCATCCCGGCAAAGCCATCTTCGTCACGAATGTGCTTAGTAGGAAGGCTAGCGTCTCCAATGTGAAAGTAGAATTTGAAGATGAGAATGAGTGGTTCCAGTTGAGGGCTAGTTCTCGAAATATCACGGTTCAACCGGATCTCAGGCAGAGATTATTTGATGCTCAGAGGAATGATCCCGAGGTTCAAAAATTAGCTGAGATAGCTCGAGCTGATCCAGAGGGTCCGTTTGGGTTTGATTGTACGAGCCGTTTGGATTTCAGAAACTACCCCACTGGCGATCATGAGTTAGCAGTGGTGATCTTTGCTTTGGGTAAGTGGAGACACTATCTCTACGGAGTTTCTTTTGAGATATTTTCCAACTAGGAGAGTCTCCAGTAGTTATTCTCACTGAAGGAATTGAACAAGAGACAACGGCGTTGGATGGAACTTTTGGCGGATTATGAGTGTACAATCCGATACCATCCCGGTAAAGCCAACTTGGTCACGGATGCGCTTAGTAGGAAGGCTAGCGTGTCCAACGTGAAAGTAGAATTTGAAGATGAGAATGAGTAGTTCCAGTTGAGGGCTAGTACTCGAAATATCACGGTTCAACCGGATCTCAAGCAAAGATTATTTGATGCTCAGAGGACTGATCCCGAGGTTCAGAAATTAGCTGAGAAATCTCGAGCTGATCCAGAGTGTCCGTTTGGTTTGATGATATGGGCCGGTTGGACATGAGCAAAACTACCCTACTCGCGATCTAGAGTTAGCAGTGGTGATCTTTGCTTTGGGTAAGTGAGACACTATCCCTACGGAGTTTCTTTTGAGATCTTTTCCGACCACAAGAGTCTCCAGTACTTATTCTCACTGAAGGAATTGAACAAGAGACAACGGCGTTGGATGGAACTTTTGGCGGATTATGAGTGTACAATCCGATACCATCCCGGCAAAGCCAACATGGTCACGGATACGCTTAGTAGGAAGGCTAGCGTGTCCAATGTGAAAGTAGAATTTGAAGATGAGAATAAGTCGTTCCAGTTGAGGGCTAGTACTCGAAATTTCACGGTTCAACCGGATCTCAGGCAGAGATTATTCGATGCTCAGAGGACTGATCCCGAGGTTCAGAAATTAGCTGAGAAAGCTCGAGCTGATCCAGAGTGTCAGTTTGGGTTTGATGATACGGGCCGGTTGAGCATGAGCAAAACTACCCCACTCACGATCTAGAGTTAGCAGTGGTGATCATTGCATTGGTAAGTGGAGGCACTATGTCTACGGAGTTTCTTTTGAGATCTTTTCCGACCACAAGAGTCTCCAGTACTTATTCTCACTGAAGGAATTGAACAAGAGATAACGGCGTTGGATGGAACTTTTGGCGTATTATGAGTGTACGATCCGATACCATCCCGGCAAAGCCATCTTCGTCACGGATGTGCTTAGTAGGAAGGCTAGCGTCTCCAATGTGAAAGTAGAATTTGAAGATGAGAATGAGTCGTTCCAGTTGAGGGCTAGTACTCGAAATATCACGGTTCAACCGGATCTCAAACAGAGATTATTTGATGCTCAGAGGACTGATCCCGAGGTTCAGAAATTAGCTGGAAAATCTCGAGCTGATCCAGAGTGTCCGTTTGGGTTTGATGATACGGGCCGGTTGGACATGAGCAAAACTACCCTACTCGCGATCTAGAGTTAGCTGTGGTGATCTTTGCTTTGGGTAAGTGGAAACACTATCTCTACGGAGTTTCTTTTGGGATCTTTTCCGACCACAAGAGTCTCCGGCACTTATTCTCACTAAAGGAATTGAACAAGAGACAACGGCGTTGGATGGAACTTTTGGCGGATTATGAGTGTACGATCCGATACCATCCCGGCAAAGCCAACTTGGTCACGGATGTGCTTCGTAGGAAGGCTAGCGTGTCCAACGTGAAAGTAGAATTTGAAGATGAGAATGAGTCGTTCCAGTTGAGGGCTAGTACTCGAAATATCACGGTTCAACCGGATCTCAAGCAGAGATTATTTGATGCTCAGAGGACTGATCCCGAGGTTTAGAAATTAGCTGAGAAATCTCGAGCTGATCCAGAGTATCCGTTTGGGTTTGATGATACGGGCCGGTTGGACATGAGCAAAACTACCCTACTCGCGATCTAGAGTTAGCAGTGGTGATCTTTGCTTTGGGTAAGTGAGACACTATCCCTACGGAGTTTTTTTTGAGATCTTTTCCGACCACAAGAGTCTCCAGTACTTATTCTCGCTGAAGGAATTGAACAAGAGACAACGGCGTTGGATGGAACTTTTGGCGGATTATGAGTGTACAATCCGATAACATCCCGGCAAAGCCAACTTGGTCACTGATACGCTTAGTAGGAAGGCTAGCGTGTCCAATGTGAAAGTCGAATTTGAAGATGAGAATAAGTCGTTCCAGATGAGGGCTAGTACTCGAAATTTCACGGTTCAACCGGATCTCAGGCAGAGATTATTCGATGCTCAGAGGACTGATCCCGAGGTTCAGAAATTAGCTGAGAAAGCTCGAGCTGATCCAGACTGTCAGTTTGGGTTTGATGATACGGGCCGGTTGAACATGAGCAAAACTACCCCACTCGCGATCTAGAGTTAGCAGTGGTGATCACTGCATTGGTAAGTGGAGGCACTATGTCTACGGAGTTTCTTTTGAGATCTTTTCCGACCACAAAAGTCTCCAGTACTTATTCTCACTGAAGGAATTGAACAAGAGATAACGGCGTTGGATGGAACTTTTGGCGTATTATGAGTGTACGATCCGATACCATCCCGGCAAAGCCATCTTCGTCACGGATGTGCTTAGTAGGAAGGCTAGCGTCTCCAATGTGAAAGTAGAATTTGAAGATGAGAATGAGTGGTTCCAGTTGAGGGCTAGTTCTCGAAACATCACGGTTCAACCGGATCTCAGGCAGAGATTATTTGATGCTCAGAGGAATGATCCCGAGGTTCAAAAATTAGCTGAGATAGCTCGAGCTGATCCAGAGGGTCCGTTTGGGTTTGATTGTACGAGCCGTTTGGATTTCAGAAACTACCCCACTGGCGATCATGAGTTAGCAGTGGTGATCTTTGCTTTGGGTAAGTGGAGACACTATCTCTACGGAGTTTCTTTTGAGATATTTTCCAACCACAAGAGTCTCCAGTAGTTATTCTCACTGAAGGAATTGAACAAGAGACAACGGCGTTGGATGGAACTTTTGGCGGATTATGAGTGTACAATCCGATACCATCCCGGCAAAGCCAACTTGGTCACGGATGCGCTTAGTAGGAAGGCTAGCGTGTCCAACGTGAAAGTAGAATTTGAAGATGAGAATGAGTCGTTCCAGTTGAGGGCTAGTACTCGAAATATCACGGTTCAACCGGATCTCAAGCAAAGATTATTTGATGCTCAGAGGACTGATCCCGAGGTTCATAAATTAGCTGAGAAATCTCGAGCTGATCCAGAGTGTCCGTTTGGGTTTGATGATATGGGCCGGTTGGACATGAGCGAAACTACCCTACTCGCGATCTAGAGTTAGCAGTGGTGATCTTTGCTTTGGGTAAGTGAGACACTATCCCTACGGAGTTTCTTTTGAGATCTTTTCCGACCACAAGAGTCTCCAGTACTTATTCTCACTGAAGGAATTGAACAAGAGACAACGGCGTTGGATGGAACTTTTGGCGGATTATGAGTGTACAATCCGATACCATCCCGGCAAAGCCAACTTGGTCACGGATGCGCTTAGTAGGAAGGCTAGCGTGTCCAACGTGAAAGTAGAATTTGAAGATGAGAATGAGTCGTTCCAGTTGAGGGCTAGTACTCGAAATATCACGGTTCAACCGGATCTCAAACAGAGATTATTTGATGCTCAGAGGACTGATCCCGAGTTTCAGAAATTAGCTGGAAAATCTCGAGCTGATCCAGAGTGTCCGTTTGGGTTTGATGATACGGGCCGGTTGGACATGAGCAAAACTACCCTACTCGCGATCTAGAGTTAGCAGTGGTGATCTTTGCTTTGGGTAAGTGGAAACACTATCTCTACGGAGTTTCTTTTGGGATCTTTTCCGACCACAAGAGTCTCCGGCACTTATTCTCACTAAAGGAATTGAACAAGAGACAACGGCGTTGGATGGAACTTTTGGCGGATTATGAGTGTACGATCCGATACCATCCCGGCAAAGCCAACTTGGTCACGGATGTGCTTCGTAGGAAGGCTAGCGTGTCCAACGTGAAAGTAGAATTTGAAGATGAGAATGAGTCGTTCCAGTTGAGGGCTAGTACTCGAAATATCACGGTTCAACCGGATCTCAAGCAGAGATTATTTGATGCTCAGAGGACTGATCCCGAGGTTCAGAAATTAGCTGAGAAATCTCGAGCTGATCCAGAGTATCCGTTTGGGTTTGATGATACGGGCCGGTTGGACATGAGCAAAACTACCCTACTCGCGATCTAGAGTTAGCAGTGGTGATCTTTGCTTTGGGTAAGTGAGACACTATCCCTACGGAGTTTTTTTTTGAGATCTTTTCCGACCACAAGAGTCTCCAGTACTTATTCTCGCTGAAGGAATTGAACAAGAGACATAGGCGTTGGATGGAACTTTTGGCGGATTATGAGTGTACAATCCGATAACATCCCGGCAAAGCCAACTTGGTCACGGATACGCTTAGTAGGAAGGCTAGCGTGTCCAATGTGAAAGTAGAATTTGAAGATGAGAATAAGTCGTTCCAGTTGAGGGCTAGTACTCGAAATTTCACGGTTCAACCGGATCTCAGGCAGAGATTATTCGATGCTCAGAGGACTGATCCCGAGGTTCAGAAATTAGTTGAGAAAGCTCGAGCTGATCCAGAGTGTCCGTTTGGGTTTGATGATACGGGCCTGTTGGACATGAGCAAAACTACCCCACTCGCGATCTAGAGTTAGCAGTGGTGATCATTGCATTGGTAAGTGGAGGCACTATGTCTACGGAGTTTCTTTTGAGATCTTTTCCGACCACAAGAGTCTCCAGTACTTATTCTCACTGAAGGAATTAAACAAGAGACAACGGCGATGGATGGAACTTTTGGCGGATTATGAGTGTACAATCCGATACCATCCCGGTAAAGCCAACTTGGTCACGGATGCGCTTAGTAGGAAGGCTAGCATGTCCAATCTGAAAGTAGAATTTGATGATGAGAATGAGTCGTTCCAGTTGAGGGCTAGTACTCGAAACATCACGGTTCAACCGGATCTCAGGCAGAGATTATTTGATGCTCAGAGGACTGATCCCGAGGTTCAGAAATTAGCTGAGAAAGCTCGAGCTAATCTAGAGAGTCCGTTTGGGTTTGATGATCCGGGCCGGTTGGACATGAGCAAAACTACCCTACTCGCGATCTAGAGTTAGCAGTGGTGATCTTTGCTTTGGGTAAGTGAGACACTATCCCTACGGAGTTTGTTTTGAGATCTTTTCCGACCACAAGAGTCTCCAGTACTTATTCTCTCTGAAGGAATTAAACAAGAGACAACGGCGTTGGATGGACCTTTTGGCGGATTATGAGTGTACAATCCGATACCATCCCGGCAAAGCCAACTTGGTCACGGATGCGCTTAGTAGGAAGGCTAGCGTGTCCAATCTGAAAGTAGAATTTGAAGATGAGAATGAGTCGTTCCAGTTGAGGGATAGTACTCGAAATATCATGGTTCAACCGGATCTCAGGCAGAGATTATTTGATGCTCAGAGGACTGATCCCGACGTTCAGAAATTAGCTGAGAAAGCTCGAGCTAAACTAGAGAGTCCGTTTGGGTTTGATGATCCGGGCCGGTTGGACATGAGCAAAACTACCCTACTCGCGATCTAGAGTTAGCAGTGGTGATCTTTGCTTTGGGTAAGTGAGACACTATCCCTACGGAGTTTGTTTTGAGATCTTTTCCGACCACAAGAGTCTCCAGTACTTATTCTATCTGAAGGAATTAAACAAGAGACAACGGCGTTGGATGGACCTTTTGGCGGATTATGAGTGTACAATCCGATACCATCCCGGCAAAGCCAACTTGGTCACGGATGCGCTTAGTAGGAAGGCTAGCGTGTCCAATCTGAAGGTAGAATTTGTAGATGAGAATGAGTCGTTCCAGTTGAGGGCTAGTACTCGAAATATCATGGTTCAACCGGATCTCAGGCAGAGATTATTTGATGCTAAGAGGACTGATCCCGACGTTCAGAAATTAGCTGAGAAAGCTCGAGCTAATCTAGAGAGTCCGTTTGGGTTTGATGATCCGGGCCGGTTGGACATGAGCAAAACTACCCTACTCGCGATCTAGAGTTAGCAGTGGTGATCTTTGCTTTGGGTAAGTGAGACACTATCCCTACGGAGTTTGTTTTGAGATCTTTTCCGACCACAAGAGTCTCCAGTACTTATTCTCACTGAAGGAATTAAACAAGAGACAACGGCATTGGATAGAACTTTTGGCGGATTATGAGTGTACAATCCGATACCATCCCGGCAAAGCCAACTTGGTCACGGATGCGCTTAGTAGGAAAGCTAACGTGTCCAATTTGAAAGTAGAATTTGAAGATGAGAATGAGTCGTTCCAGTTGAGGGCTACTACTCGAAATATCACGGTACAACCGGATCTCAAGCAAAGATTAATTGATGCTCAGAGGACTGATCCCGAGGTTCAGAAATTAGCTGAGAAATCTCGAGCTGATCCAGAGTGTCCGTTTGGGTTTGATGATATGGGCCGGTTGGACATGAGCAAAACTACCCTACTCGCGATCTAGAGTTAGCAGTGGTGATCTTTGCTTTGGGTAAGTGAGACACTATCCCTGCGGAGTTTCTTTTGAGATCTTTTCCGACCACAAGAGTCTCCAGTACTTATTCTCACTGAAGGAATTGAACAAGAGACAACGGCGTTGGATGGAACTTTTGGCGGATTATGAGTGTACAATCCGATACCATCCCAGCAAAGCCAACTTGGTCACGGATGCGCTTAGTAGGAAGGCTAGCGTGTCCAACGTGAAAGTAGAATTTGAAGATGAGAATGAGTCGTTCCAGTTGAGGGCTAGTACTCGAAATATCACGGTTCAACCGGATCTCAAACAGAGATTATTTGATGCTCAGAGGACTGATCCCGAGGTTCAGAAATTAGCTGAGAAATCTCGAGCTGATCCAGAGTGTCCGTTTGGGTTTGATGATACAGGCCGGTTGGACATGAGCAAAACTACCCTACTCGCGATCTAGAGTTAGCAGTGGTGATCTTTGCTTTGGGTAAGTGGAGACACTATCTCTACGGAGTTTCTTTTGAGATCTTTTCCGACCACAAGAGTCTCCGGTACTTATTCTCACTAAAGGAATTGAACAAGAGACAACGACGTTGGATGGAACTTTTGGCGGATTATGAGTGTACGATCCGATACCATCCCGGCAAAGCCAACTTGGTCACGGATGCGCTTAGTAGGAAAGCTAATGTGTCCAATGTGAAAGTAGAATTTGAAGATGAGAATGAGTCGTTCCAGTTGAGGGCTACTACTCGAAATATCACGGTTCAACCGGATCTCAAGCAAAGATTATTTGATGCTCAGAGGACTGATCCCGAGGTTCAGAAATTAGCTGAGAAATCTCGAGCTGATCCATAGTGTCCGTTTGGGTTTTATGATACGGGCCGGTTGGACATGAGCAAAACTACCCTACTCGCGATCTAGAGTTAGCAGTGGTGATCTTTGCTTTGGGTAAGTGGAGACACTATCTCTACGGAGTTTCTTTTGAGATCTTTTCCGACCACAAGAGTCTCCGGTACTTATTCTCACTAAAGGAATTGAACAAGAGACAACGGCGTTGGATGGAACTTTTGGCGGATTATGAGTGTACGATCCGATACCATCCCGGCAAAGCCAACTTGGTCACGGATGCGCTTAGTAGGAAAGCTAACGTGTCCAATGTGAAAGTAGAATTTGAAGATGAGAATGAGTCGTTCCAGTTGAGGGCTACTACTCGAAATATCACGGTTCAACCGGATCTCAAGCAAAGATTATTTGATGCTCAGAGGACTGATCCCGAGGTTCAGAAATTAGCTAAGAAAGCTCGAGCTGATCCAGAGTGTCCGTTTGGGTTTGATGATATGGGCCGGTTGGACATGAGCAAAACTACCCTACCCGCGATCTAGAGTTAGCAGTGGTGATCTTTGCTTTGGGTAAGTGAGACACTATCCCTACGGAGTTTCTTTTGAGATCTTTTCCGACCACAAGAGTCTCCAGTACTTATTCTCACTGAAGGAATTGAACAAGAGACAACGGCGTTGGATGGAACTTTTGGCGGATTATGAGTGTACAATCCGATACCATCCCGGCAAAGCCAACTTGGTCACGGATGCGCTTAGTAGGAAGGCTAGCGTGTCCAACGTGAAAGTAGAATTTGAAGATGAGAATGAGTCGTTCCAGTTGAGGGCTAGTACTCGAAATATCACGGTTCAACCGGATCTCAAACAGAGATTATTTGATGCTCAGAGGACTGATCCCGAGTTTCAGAAATTAGCTGGAAAATCTCGAGCTGATCCAGAGTGTCCGTTTGGGTTTGATGATACGGGCCGGTTGGACATGAGCAAAACTACCCTACTCGCGATCTAGAGTTAGCAGTGGTGATCTTTGCTTTGGGTAAGTGGAAACACTATCTCTACGGAGTTTCTTTTGGGATCTTTTCCGACCACAAGAGTCTCCGGCACTTATTCTCACTAAAGGAATTGAACAAGAGACAACGGCGTTGGATGGAACTTTTGGCGGATTATGAGTGTACGATCCGATACCATCCCGGCAAAGCCAACTTGGTCACGGATGTGCTTCGTAGGAAGGCTAGCGTGTCCAACGTGAAAGTAGAATTTGAAGATGAGAATGAGTCGTTCCAGTTGAGGGCTAGTACTCGAAATATCACGGTTCAACCGGATCTCAAGCAGAGATTATTTGATGCTCAGAGGACTGATCCCGAGGTTCAGAAATTAGCTGAGAAATCTCGAGCTGATCCAGAGTATCCGTTTGGGTTTGATGATACGGGCCGGTTGGACATGAGCAAAACTACCCTACTCGCGATCTAGAGTTAGCAGTGGTGATCTTTGCTTTGGGTAAGTGAGACACTATCCCTACGGAGTTTTTTTTTGAGATCTTTTCCGACCACAAGAGTCTCCAGTACTTATTCTCGCTGAAGGAATTGAACAAGAGACATAGGCGTTGGATGGAACTTTTGGCGGATTATGAGTGTACAATCCGATAACATCCCGGCAAAGCCAACTTGGTCACGGATACGCTTAGTAGGAAGGCTAGCGTGTCCAATGTGAAAGTAGAATTTGAAGATGAGAATAAGTCGTTCCAGTTGAGGGCTAGTACTCGAAATTTCACGGTTCAACCGGATCTCAGGCAGAGATTATTCGATGCTCAGAGGACTGATCCCGAGGTTCAGAAATTAGTTGAGAAAGCTCGAGCTGATCCAGAGTGTCCGTTTGGGTTTGATGATACGGGCCTGTTGGACATGAGCAAAACTACCCCACTCGCGATCTAGAGTTAGCAGTGGTGATCATTGCATTGGTAAGTGGAGGCACTATGTCTACGGAGTTTCTTTTGAGATCTTTTCCGACCACAAGAGTCTCCAGTACTTATTCTCACTGAAGGAATTAAACAAGAGACAACGGCGATGGATGGAACTTTTGGCGGATTATGAGTGTACAATCCGATACCATCCCGGTAAAGCCAACTTGGTCACGGATGCGCTTAGTAGGAAGGCTAGCATGTCCAATCTGAAAGTAGAATTTGATGATGAGAATGAGTCGTTCCAGTTGAGGGCTAGTACTCGAAACATCACGGTTCAACCGGATCTCAGGCAGAGATTATTTGATGCTCAGAGGACTGATCCCGAGGTTCAGAAATTAGCTGAGAAAGCTCGAGCTAATCTAGAGAGTCCGTTTGGGTTTGATGATCCGGGCCGGTTGGACATGAGCAAAACTACCCTACTCGCGATCTAGAGTTAGCAGTGGTGATCTTTGCTTTGGGTAAGTGAGACACTATCCCTACGGAGTTTGTTTTGAGATCTTTTCCGACCACAAGAGTCTCCAGTACTTATTCTCTCTGAAGGAATTAAACAAGAGACAACGGCGTTGGATGGACCTTTTGGCGGATTATGAGTGTACAATCCGATACCATCCCGGCAAAGCCAACTTGGTCACGGATGCGCTTAGTAGGAAGGCTAGCGTGTCCAATCTGAAAGTAGAATTTGAAGATGAGAATGAGTCGTTCCAGTTGAGGGATAGTACTCGAAATATCATGGTTCAACCGGATCTCAGGCAGAGATTATTTGATGCTCAGAGGACTGATCCCGACGTTCAGAAATTAGCTGAGAAAGCTCGAGCTAAACTAGAGAGTCCGTTTGGGTTTGATGATCCGGGCCGGTTGGACATGAGCAAAACTACCCTACTCGCGATCTAGAGTTAGCAGTGGTGATCTTTGCTTTGGGTAAGTGAGACACTATCCCTACGGAGTTTGTTTTGAGATCTTTTCCGACCACAAGAGTCTCCAGTACTTATTCTATCTGAAGGAATTAAACAAGAGACAACGGCGTTGGATGGACCTTTTGGCGGATTATGAGTGTACAATCCGATACCATCCCGGCAAAGCCAACTTGGTCACGGATGCGCTTAGTAGGAAGGCTAGCGTGTCCAATCTGAAGGTAGAATTTGTAGATGAGAATGAGTCGTTCCAGTTGAGGGCTAGTACTCGAAATATCATGGTTCAACCGGATCTCAGGCAGAGATTATTTGATGCTAAGAGGACTGATCCCGACGTTCAGAAATTAGCTGAGAAAGCTCGAGCTAATCTAGAGAGTCCGTTTGGGTTTGATGATCCGGGCCGGTTGGACATGAGCAAAACTACCCTACTCGCGATCTAGAGTTAGCAGTGGTGATCTTTGCTTTGGGTAAGTGAGACACTATCCCTACGGAGTTTGTTTTGAGATCTTTTCCGACCACAAGAGTCTCCAGTACTTATTCTCACTGAAGGAATTAAACAAGAGACAACGGCATTGGATAGAACTTTTGGCGGATTATGAGTGTACAATCCGATACCATCCCGGCAAAGCCAACTTGGTCACGGATGCGCTTAGTAGGAAAGCTAACGTGTCCAATTTGAAAGTAGAATTTGAAGATGAGAATGAGTCGTTCCAGTTGAGGGCTACTACTCGAAATATCACGGTACAACCGGATCTCAAGCAAAGATTAATTGATGCTCAGAGGACTGATCCCGAGGTTCAGAAATTAGCTGAGAAATCTCGAGCTGATCCAGAGTGTCCGTTTGGGTTTGATGATATGGGCCGGTTGGACATGAGCAAAACTACCCTACTCGCGATCTAGAGTTAGCAGTGGTGATCTTTGCTTTGGGTAAGTGAGACACTATCCCTGCGGAGTTTCTTTTGAGATCTTTTCCGACCACAAGAGTCTCCAGTACTTATTCTCACTGAAGGAATTGAACAAGAGACAACGGCGTTGGATGGAACTTTTGGCGGATTATGAGTGTACAATCCGATACCATCCCAGCAAAGCCAACTTGGTCACGGATGCGCTTAGTAGGAAGGCTAGCGTGTCCAACGTGAAAGTAGAATTTGAAGATGAGAATGAGTCGTTCCAGTTGAGGGCTAGTACTCGAAATATCACGGTTCAACCGGATCTCAAACAGAGATTATTTGATGCTCAGAGGACTGATCCCGAGGTTCAGAAATTAGCTGAGAAATCTCGAGCTGATCCAGAGTGTCCGTTTGGGTTTGATGATACAGGCCGGTTGGACATGAGCAAAACTACCCTACTCGCGATCTAGAGTTAGCAGTGGTGATCTTTGCTTTGGGTAAGTGGAGACACTATCTCTACGGAGTTTCTTTTGAGATCTTTTCCGACCACAAGAGTCTCCGGTACTTATTCTCACTAAAGGAATTGAACAAGAGACAACGACGTTGGATGGAACTTTTGGCGGATTATGAGTGTACGATCCGATACCATCCCGGCAAAGCCAACTTGGTCACGGATGCGCTTAGTAGGAAAGCTAATGTGTCCAATGTGAAAGTAGAATTTGAAGATGAGAATGAGTCGTTCCAGTTGAGGGCTACTACTCGAAATATCACGGTTCAACCGGATCTCAAGCAAAGATTATTTGATGCTCAGAGGACTGATCCCGAGGTTCAGAAATTAGCTGAGAAATCTCGAGCTGATCCATAGTGTCCGTTTGGGTTTTATGATACGGGCCGGTTGGACATGAGCAAAACTACCCTACTCGCGATCTAGAGTTAGCAGTGGTGATCTTTGCTTTGGGTAAGTGGAGACACTATCTCTACGGAGTTTCTTTTGAGATCTTTTCCGACCACAAGAGTCTCCGGTACTTATTCTCACTAAAGGAATTGAACAAGAGACAACGGCGTTGGATGGAACTTTTGGCGGATTATGAGTGTACGATCCGATACCATCCCGGCAAAGCCAACTTGGTCACGGATGCGCTTAGTAGGAAAGCTAACGTGTCCAATGTGAAAGTAGAATTTGAAGATGAGAATGAGTCGTTCCAGTTGAGGGCTACTACTCGAAATATCACGGTTCAACCGGATCTCAAGCAAAGATTATTTGATGCTCAGAGGACTGATCCCGAGGTTCAGAAATTAGCTAAGAAAGCTCGAGCTGATCCAGAGTGTCCGTTTGGGTTTGATGATATGGGCCGGTTGGACATGAGCAAAACTACCCTACCCGCGATCTAGAGTTAGCAGTGGTGATCTTTGCTTTGGGTAAGTGAGACACTATCCCTACGGAGTTTCTTTTGAGATCTTTTCCGACCACAAGAGTCTCCAGTACTTATTCTCACTGAAGGAATTGAACAAGAGACAACGGCGTTGGATGGAACTTTTGGCGGATTATGAGTGTACCATCCGATACCGTCCCGGCAAAGCCAACTTGGTCACGGATGCGCTTAGTAGGAAGGCTAGCGTGTCCAATGTGAAAGTAGAATTTGAAGATGAGAATGAGTCGTTCCAGTTGAGGGCTACTACTCGAAATATCACGGTTCAACCGGATCTCAAGCAGAGATTATTTGATGCTCAAAGGACTGATCCCGAGGTTCAGAAATTAGCTGAGAAATCTCGAGCTGATCCAGAGTGTCCGTTTGGGTTTTATGATACGGGCCGGTTGGACATGAGCAAAACTACCCTACTCGCGATCTAGAGTTAGCAGTGGTGATCTTTGCTTTGGGTAAGTGGAGACACTATCTCTACGGAGTTTCTTTTGAGATCTTTTCCGACCACAAGAGTCTCCGGTACTTATTCTCACTAAAGGAATTGAACAAGAGACAACGACGTTGGATGGAACTTTTGGCGGATTATGAGTCTACGATCCGATACCATCCCGGCAAAGCCAACTTGGTCACGGATGTGCTTAGTAGGAAGGCTAGCATGTCCAACGTGAAAGTAGAATTTGAAGATGAGAATGAGTCGTTCCAGTTGAGGGCTAGTACTCGAAATATCACGATTCAACCGAATCTCAAGCAGAGATTATTTGATGCTCAGAGGACTAATCGCGAGGTTCAGAAATTAGCTGAGAAAGCTCGAGCTAATCTAGAGAGTCCGTTTGGGTTTGATGATCCGGGCCGGTTGGACATGAGCAAAACTACCCTACTCGCGATCTAGAGTTAGCAGTGGTGATCTTTGCTTTGGGTAAGTGAGACACTATCCCTACGGAGTTTGTTTTTAGATCTTTTCCGACCACAAGTGTCTCCAGTACTTATTCTCACTGAAGGAATTAAACAAGAGACAACGGCGTTGGATGGAACTTTTGGCGGATTATGAGTGTACAATCCGATACCATCCCGGCAAAGCCAACTTGGTCACGGATGCGCTTAGTAGGAAGGCTAGCGTGTCCAATCTGAAAGTAGAATTTGAAGATGAGAATGAGTCGTTCCAGTTGAGGGCTAGTACTCGAAATATCACAGTTCAACCGGATCTCAGGCAGAGATTGTTTGATGCTCAGAGGACTGATCCCGAGGTTCAGAAATTAGCTGAGAAAGCTCGAGCTGATCCAGAGTGTCCGTTTGGGTTTGATGATACGGGCCGGTTGGACATGAGCAAAACTACCCCACTCGCGATCTAGAGTTAGCAGTGGTGATCTTTGCTTTGGGTAAGTGGAGACACTATCTCTACGGAGTTTCTTTTGAGATCTTTTCCGACCACAAGAGTATCCAGTACTTATTATCACTAAAGGAATTGAACAAGAGACAACGACGTTGGATGGAACTTTTGGCGGATTATGAGTGTACGATCCGATACCATCCCGGCAAAGCCAACTTGGTCATGGATGCGCTTCGTAGGAAGGCTAGCGTGTCCAATGTGAAAGTAGAATTTGAAGATGAGAATGAGTCGTTCCAGTTGAGGGCTAGTACTCGAAATATCACGGTTCAACCGGATCTCAAGCAGAGATTATTTGATGCTCAGAGGACTAATCCCGAGGTTCAGAAATTAGCTGAGAAAGCTCGAGCTCATCTAGAGAGTCCGTTTGGGTTTGATGATCCGGGCCGGTTGGACATGAGCAAAACTACCCTACTCGCGATCTAGAGTTAGCAGTGGTGATCTTTGCTTTGGGTAAGTGAGACACTATCCCTACGGAGTTTGTTTTTAGATCTTTTCCGACCACAAGTGTCTCCAGTACTTATTCTCACTGAAGGAATTAAACAAGAGACAACGGCGTTGGATGGAACTTTTGGCGGATTATGAGTGTACAATCCGATACCATCCCGGCAAAGCCAACTTGGTCACGGATGCGCTTAGTAGGAAGGCTAGCGTGTCCAATCTGAAAGTAGAATTTGAAGATGAGAATGAGTCATTCCAGTTGAGGGCTAGTACTCGAAATATCACAGTTCAACCGGATCTCAGGCAGAGATTGTTTGATGCTCAGAGGACTGATCCCGAGGTTCAGAAATTAGCTGAGAAAGCTCGAGCTGATCCAGAGTGTCCGTTTGGGTTTGATGATACGGGCCGGTTGGACATGAGCAAAACTACCCCACTCGCGATCTAGAGTTAGCAGTGGTGATCTTTGCTTTGGGTAAGTGGAGACACTATCTCTACGGAGTTTCTTTTGAGATCTTTTCCGACCACAAGAGTATCCAGTACTTATTCTCACTAAAGGAATTGAACAAGAGACAACGACGTTGGATGGAACTTTTGGCGGATTATGAGTGTACGATCCGATACCATCCTGGCAAAGCCAACTTGGTCATGGATGCGCTTAGTAGGAAGGCTAGCGTGTCCAATGTGAAAGTAGAATTTGAAGATGAGAATGAGTCGTTCCAGTTGAGGGCTAGTACTCGAAATATCACGGTTCAACCGGATCTCAAACAGAGATTATTTGATGCTCAGAGCACTGATCCCGAGGTTCAGAAATTAGCTGAGAAGGCTCGAGCTGATCCAGAGTGTCCGTTTGGGTTTGATGATCCGGGCCGGTTGGACATGAGCAAAACTACCCTACTCGCGATCTAGAGTTAGCAGTGGTGATCTTTGCTTTGGGTAAGTGAGACACTATCCCTACGGAGTTCATTTTTAGATCTTTTCCGACCACAAGTGTCTCCAGTACTTATTCTCACTGAAGGAATTAAACAAGAGACAACGGCGTTGGATGGAACTTTTGGCGGATTATGAGTGTACAATCCGATACCATCCCGGCAAAGCCAACTTGGTCACGGATGCGCTTAGTAGGAAGGCTAGCGTGTCCAATCTGAAAGTAGAATTTGAAGATGAGAATGAGTCGTTCCAGTTGAGGGCTAGTACTCGAAATATCACAGTTCAACCGGATCTCAGGCAGAGATTGTTTGATGCTCAGAGGACTGATCCCGAGGTTCAGAAATTAGCTGAGAAAGCTCGAGCTGATCCAGAGTGTCCGTTTGGGTTTGATGATACGGGCCGGTTGGACATGAGCAAAACTACCCCACTCGCGATCTAGAGTTAGCAGTGGTGATCTTTGCTTTGGGTAAGTGGAGACACTATCTCTACGGAGTTTCTTTTGAGATCTTTTCCGACCAGAAGAGTATCCAGTACTTATTCTCACTAAAGGAATTGAACAAGAGACAACGACGTTGGATGGAACTTTTGGCGGATTATGAGTGTACGATCCGATACCATCCCGGCAAAGCCAACTTGGTCATGGATGCGCTTAGTAGGAAGGCTAGCGTGTCCAATGTGAAAGTAGAATTTGAAGATGAGAATGAGTCGTTCCAGTTGAGGGCTAGTACTCGAAATATCACGGTTCAACCGGATCTCAAGCAGAGATTATTTGATGCTCTGAGGACTAATCCCGAGGTTCAGAAATTAGCTGAGAAAGCTCGAGCTAATCTAGAGAGTCCGTTTGGGTTTGATGATCCGGGCCGGTTGGACATGAGCAAAACTACCCTACTCGCGATCTAGAGTTAGCAGTGGTGATCTTTGCTTTGGGTAAGTGAGACATTATCCCTACGGAGTTTGTTTTTAGATCTTTTCCGACCACAAGTGTCTCCAGTACTTATTCTCACTGAAGGAATTAAACAAGAGACAACGGCGTTGGATGGAACTTTTGGCGGATTATGAGTGTACAATCCGATACCATCCCGGCAAAGCCAACTTGGTCACGGATGCGCTTAGTAGGAAGGCTAGCGTGTCCAATCTGAAAGTAGAATTTGAAGATGAGAATGAGTCGTTCCAGTTGAGGGCTAGTACTCGAAATATCACAGTTCAACCGGATCTCAGGCAGAGATTGTTTGATGCTCAGAGGACTGATCCCGAGGTTCAGAAATTAGCTGAGAAAGCTCGAGCTGATCCAGAGTGTCCGTTTGGGTTTGATGATACGGCCCGGTTGGACATGAGCAAAACTACCCCACTCGCGATCTAGAGTTAGCAGTGGTGATCTTTGCTTTGGGTAAGTGGAGACACTATCTCTACGGAGTTTCTTTTGAGATCTTTTCCGACCACAAGAGTATCCAGTACTTATTCTCACTAAAGGAATTGAACAAGAGACAACGACGTTGGATGGAACTTTTGGCGGATTATGAGTGTACGATCCGATACCATCCCGGCAAAGCCAACTTGGTCATGGATGCGCTTAGTAGGAAGGCTAGCGTGTCCAATGTGAAAGTAGAATTTGAAGATGAGAATGAGTCGTTCCCGTTGAGGGCTAGTACTCGAAATATCACGGTTCAACCGGATCTCAAACAGAGATTATTTGATGCTCAGAGCACTGATCCCGAGGTTCAGAAATTAGCTGAGAAAGCTCGAGCTGATCCAGAGTGTCCGTTTGGGTTTGATGATCCGGGCCGGTTGGACATGAGCAAAACTACCCTACTCGCGATCTAGAGTTAGCAGTGGTGATCTTTGCTTTGGGTAAGTGAGACACTATCCCTACGGAGTTTGTTTTGAGATCTTTTCCGACCACAAGAGTCTCCAGTACTTATTCTCACTGAAGGAATTAAACAAGAGACAACGGCGTTGGATGGAACTTTTGGCGGATTATGAGTGTACAATCCGATACCATCCCGGCAAAGCCAACTTGGTCACGGATGTGCTTAGTAGGAAGGCTAGCGTGTCCAATCTGAAAGTAGAATTTGAAGATGAGAATGAGTCGTTCCAGTTGAGGGCTAGTACTCGAAATATCATGGTTCAACCGGAACTCAGGCAGAGATTATTTGATGCTCAGAGGACTGATCCCGAGGTTCAGAAATTAGCTGAGAAAGCTCGAGCTAATCTAGAGAGTCCGTTTGGGTTTGATGATCCGGGCCGGTTGGACATGAGCAAAACTAACCTACTCGCGATCTAGAGTTAGCAGTGGTGATCTTTGCTTTGGGTAAGTGAGACACTATCCCTACGGAGTTTGTTTTGAGATCTTTTCCGACCACAAGAGTCTCCAGTACTTATTCTCACTGAAGGAATTAAACAAGAGACAACGGCGTTAGATGGAACTTTTGGCGGATTATGAGTGTACAATCCGATACCATCCCGGCAAAGCCAACTTGGTCACGGATGCGCTTAGTAGGAAGGCTAGCGTGTCCAATCTGAAAGTAGAATTTGAAGATGAGAATGAGTCGTTCCAGTTGAGGGCTAGTACTCGAAATATCACAGTTCAACCGGATCTCAGGCAGAGATTGTTTGATGCTCAGAGGACTGATCCCGAGGTTCAGAAATTAGCTGAGAAAGCTCGAGCTGATCCAGAGTGTCCGTTTGGGTTTGATGATACGGGCCGGTTGGACATGAGCAAAACTACCCCACTCGCGATCTAGAGTTAGCAGTGGTGATCTTTGCTTTGGGTAAGTGGAGACACTATCTCTACGGAGTTTCTTTTGAGATCTTTTCCGACCACAAGAGTATCCAGTACTTATTCTCACTAAAGGAATTGAACAAGAGACAACGACGTTGGATGGAACTTTTGGCGGATTATGAGTGTACGATCCGATACCATCCCGGCAAAGCCAACTTGGTCACGGATGCGCTTAGTAGGAAGGCTAGCGTGTCCAATGTGAAAGTAGAATTTGAAGATGAGAATGAGTCGTTCCAGTTGAGGGCTAGTACTCGAAATATCACGGTTCAACCGGATCTCAAACAGAGATTATTTGATGCTCAGAGCACTGATCCCGAGGTTCAGAAATTAGCTGAGAAAGCTCGAGCCGATCCAGAGTGTCCGTTTGGGTTTGATGATACGGGCCGGTTGGACATGAGCAAAACTACCCCACTCGCGGTCTAGAGTTAGCAGTGGTGATCTTTGCTTTGGTAAATGGAGACACTATCTCTACGGAGTTTCTTTTGAGATCTTTTCCGACCACAAGAGTCTCCAGTACTTATTCTCACTGAAGGAATTGAACAAGAGACAGCGGCGTTGGATGGAACTTTTGGCGGATTATGAGTGTACGATCCGATACCATCCCGGCAAAGCCAACTTGGTCACGGATGCGCTTAGTAGGAAGGCTAGCGTGTCCAATGTGAAAGTAGAATTTGAAGATGAGGATGAGCCGTTCCAGTTGAGGGCTAGTACTCGAAATATCACGGTTCAACCGGATCTCAAACAGAGATTATTTGACGCTCAGAGCACTGATCCCGAGGTTCAGAAATTAGCTGAGAAAGCTCGAGCTAATCCAGAGTGTCCGTTTGGGTTTGATGATACGGGCCGGTTGGACATGAGCAAAACTACCCCACTCGCGGTCTAGAGTTAGTAGTGGTGATCTTTGCTTTGGTAAATGGAGACACTATCTCTACGGAGCTTCTTTTGAGATCTTTTCTGACCACAAGAGTCTCCCGTACTTATTCTCACTGAAGGAATTGAACAAGAGACAGCGGCGTTGGATGGAACTTTTGGCGGATTGTGAGTGTGCGATCCGATACCATCCCGGCAAAGCCAACTTGGTCACGGATGCGCTTAGTAGGAAGGCTAGCGTGTCCAATGTGAAAGTAGAATTTGAAGATGAGAATGAGTTGTTCCAGTTGAGGGCTAGTACTCGAAATATCACGGTTCAACCGGATCTCAAACAGAGATTATTTGATGCTCAGAGCACTAATCCCGAGGTTCAGAAATTAGCTGAGAAAGCTCAAGCTGATCCATAGTGTCCGTTTGGGTTTGATGATACGGGCCGGTTGGACATGAGCAAAACTACCCCATTCGCGATCTAGATTTAGCAGTGGTGATCTTTGCTTTGGGTAAGTGGAGACACTATCTCTACGGAGTTTCTTTTGAGATCTTTTCCGACCACAAGACTCTCCAGTACTTATTCTCACTAAAGGAATTGAACAAGAGACAACGGCGTTGGATGGAACTTTTGGCGGATTGTGAGTGTACGATCCGATACCATCCCGGCAAAACCAACTTGGTCACGGATACGCTTAGTAGGAAGGCTAGCGTGTCCAACGTGAAAGTAGAATTTGAAAATGAGAATGAGTCATTCCAGTTGAGGGCTAGTACTCGAAATATCACGGTTCAATCGGATCTCAAGCAGAGATTGTTTGATGCTCAGAGGACTGATCCCGAGGTTCAGAAATTAGCTGAGAAAGCTCGAGCTGATCCATAGTGTCCGTTTGGGTTTGATGATACGGGCCGGTTGGACATGAGCAAAACTACCCTACTCGCGATCTAGAGTTAGCAGTGGTGATCTTTGCTTTGGGTAAGTGAGACACTATCCGTACGGAGTTTCTTTTGAGATGTTTTTCAACCACAAGAGTCTCCAGTACTTATTCTCGCTGAAGGAATTGAATAAGAGATAACGGCGTTGGATGGAACTTTTGCCGGATTATGAGTGTACAATCCGATAGCATCCCAGCAAAGCCAACTTGGTCACGGATGCGCTTAGTAGGAAGGCTAGCGTGTCCAATCTGAAAGTAGAATTTGAAGATGAGAATGAGTCGTTCCTGTTGAGGGCTAGTACTCGAAATATCACGGTTCAACCGGATCTCAGGGAAAGATTATTCGATGCTCAGAGGACTGATCCCGAGGTTCAGAAATTAGCTGAGAAAGCTCGAGCTGATCCAGAGTGTCCGTTTGGGTTTAATGATACGAGCCGGTTGGACATGAACAAAACTACCCCACTCGCGATATAGAGTTAGCAGTGGTGATCTTTGCTTTGGTAAATGGGGACACTATCTCTACGGAGTTTCTTTTGAGATCTTTTCTGACCACAAGAGTCTCCAGTACTTATTCTCACTGAAGGAATTGAACAAGAGACGGCGGCGTTGGATGGAACTTTTGGCGGATTATGAGTGTACGATCCGATACCATCCCGGCAAAGCCAACTTGGTCACGGATGCGTTTAGTAGGGAGGCTAGCGTGTCCAATGTGAAAGTAGAATTTGAAGATGAGAATGAGTGGTTCCAGTTGAGGGCTAGTACTCGAAATATCACGGTTCAACTGGATCTCAGACAGAGATTATTTGATGCTCAGAGGACTGATCCCGAGGTTCAGAAATTAGCTGAGAAAGCTCGAGCTGATCCAGAGTGTCCGTTTGGGTTTGATGATACGGGCCGGTTGGAGATGAGCAAAACTACCCCACTCGCGATCTAGATTTAGCAGTGGTGATCTTTGCTTTGGGTAAGTGGAGACACTATCTCTACGGAGTTTCTTTTGAGATCTTTTCCGACCACAAGAGTCTCCAGTACTTATTCTCACCAAAGGAATTGAACAAGAGACAACGGCGTTGGATGGAACTTTTGGCGGATTATGAGTGTACGATCCGATACCATCCCAGTAAAGCCAACTTGGTCACGGATGCGCTTAGTAGGAAGGCTAGCGTGTCCAACGTGAAAGTAGAATTTGAAGATGAGAATGAGTCGTTCCAGTTGAGGGCTAGTACTCGAAATATCACGGTTCAATCGGATCTCAAGCAGAGATTATTTGATGCTCAGAGGACTGATCCCGAGGTTCAGAAATTAGCTGAGAAATCTCGAGCTGATCCAGAGTGTCCGTTTGGGTTTGATGATACGGGCCGGTTGGACATGAGCAAAACTACCCTTTTCGCGATCTAGAGTTAGCAGTGGTGATCTTTGCTTTGGGTAAGTGAGACACTATCCCTACGGAGTTTCTTTTGAGATCTTTTCCGACCACAAGAGTCTCCAGTACTTATTCTCACTGAAGGAATTGAACAAGAGGCAACGGCGTTGGATGGAACTTTTGGCGGATTATGAGTGTAGGATCCGATACCATCCCGGCAAAGCCAACTTGGTCACTGATGCGCTTAGTAGGAAGGCTAGCGTGTCCAACGTGAAAGTAGAATTTGAAGATGAGAATGAGTCGTTCCAGTTGAGGGCTAATACTCGAAATATCACGGTTCAATCGGATCTCAAGGAGAGATTATTTGATGCTTAGAGGACTGATCCCGAGGTTCAGAAATTAGCTGAGAAATCTCGAGCTGATCCAGAGTGTCCATTTGGGTTTGATGATACTGGCCGGTTGGACATGAGCAAAACTACCCTATTCGCGATCTAGAGTTAGCAGTGGTGATCTTTGCTTTGGGTAAGTGAGACACTATCCCTACCGAGTTTCTTTTGAGATCTTTTCCGACCACAAGAGTCTCCAGTACTTATTCTCACTGAAGGAATTGAACAAGAGACAACGGCGTTGGATGGAACTTTTGGCGGATTATGAGTGTACAATCCGATACGATCCCGGCAAAGCCAACTTGGTCACGGATGCGCTTAGTAGGAAGGCTAGCGTGTCCAATCCGAAAGTAGAATTTGAAGATGAGAATGAGTCGTTCCAGTTGAGGGCTAGTACTCGAAATATCACGGTTCAACCGGATCTTAGGCAGAGATTATTTAATGCTCAGAGGACTGATCCCAAGGTTCAGAAATTAGCTGAGAAAGCTCGAGCTGATCTAGAGAGTCCGTTTGGGTTTGATGATACGGGCCGGTTGGACATGAGCAAAACTACCCTACTCGCGATCTAGAGTTAGCAGTGGTGATCTTTGCTTTTGGTAAGTGAGACACTATCCCTACGGAGTTTCTTTTGAGATCTTTTCCGACCACAAGAGTCTCCAGTACTTAATCTCACTGAAGGAATTGAACAAGAGATAACGGCGTTGGATGGAACTTTTGGCGGATTATGAGTGTACGATCCGATACCATCCCGGCAAAGCCATCTTGGTCACGGATGTGCTTAGTAGGAAGGCTAGCGTGTCCAATGTGAAAGCACAATTTGAAGATGAGAATGAGTGGTTCCAGTTGAGGGCTAGTACTCGAAATATCACGGTTCAACCGGATCTCAGGCAGAGATTATTTGATGCTCAGAGGAATGATCCCGAGGTTCAAAAATTAGCCGAGATAGCTCGAGCTGATCCAGAGTGTCAGTTTGGGTTTGATTGTACGGGCCGTTTGGATTTCAGAAACTACCCCACTGGCGATCATGAGTTAGCAGTGATGATCTTTGCTTTGGGTAAGTGGAGACACTATCTCTACGGAGTTTCTTTTGAGATATTTGCCAACCACAAGAGTATCCAGTACTTATTCTCACTAAAGGAATTGAACAAGAGACAATGGCGTTGGATGGAACTTTTGGCGGATTATGAGTGTACAATCCGATACCATCCCGGCAAAGCCAACTTGGTCACGGATGCGCCTAGTAGGAAGGCTAGCGTGTCCAATGTGAAAGTAGAATTTGAAGATGAGAATGAGTCGTTCCAGTTGAGGGCTAGTACTCGAAATATCACGGTTCAACCGGATCTCAGGCAAAGATTATTCGATGCTCAGAGGACTGATCCCGAGGTTCAGAAATTAGCTGAGAAAGCTCGAGCTGATCCAGAGTGTCCGTTTGGGTTTGATGATACGGGCCGGTTGGACATGAGCAAAACTACCCCACTCGCGATCTAGAGTTAGCAGTGGTGATCTTTGCTTTGGTAAATGGAGACACTATCTCTTTGGAGTTTCTTTTGAGATCTTTTCCGACCACAAGAGTCTCCAGTACTTATTCTCACTGAAGGAATTGAACAAGAGACAGGGGCGTTGGATGGAACTTTTGGCGGATTATGAGTGTACGATCCGATACCATCCCGGCAAAGCCAAGTTGGTTACGGATGCGCTTAGTAGGAAGGCTAGCGTGTCCAACGTGAAAGTAGAATTTGAAGATGAGAATGAGTCGTTCCAGTTGAGGGCTAGTACTCGAAATATCACGGTTCAATCGGATCTCAAGCAGAGATTATTTGATGCTCAGAGGACTGATCCCGAGGTTCAGAAATTAGCTGAGAAATCTCGAGCTGATCCAGAGTGTCCGTTTGGGTTTGATGATACGGGCCGGTTGGACATGAGCAAAACTACCCTATTCGCGATCTAGAGTTAGCAGTGGTGATCTTTGCTTTGGGTAAGTGAGACACTATCCCTACGGAGTTTCTTTTGAGATCTTTTCCGACCAGAAGAGTCTCCAGTACTTATTCTCACTGAAGGAATTGAACAAGAGACAACGGCGTTGGATGGAGCTTTTGGCGGATTATGAGTGTACGATCCGATACCATCCCGGCAAAGCCAACTTGGTCACGGATGCGCTTAGTAGGAAGGCTAGCGTGTCCAACGTGAAAGTAGAATTTGAAGATGAGAATGAGTCGTTCCAGTTGAGGGCTAGTACTCGAAATATCACGGTTCAATCGGATCTCAAGCAGAGATTATTTGATGCTCAGAGGACTGATCCCGAGGTTCAGAAATTAGCTGAGAAATCTCGAGCTGATCCAGAGTGTCCGTTTGGGTTTGATGATACGGGCCGGTTGGACATGAGCAAAACTACCCTTTTCGCGATCTAGAGTTAGCAGTGGTGATCTTTGCTTTGGGTAAGTGAGACACTATCCCTACGGAGTTTCTTTTGAGATCTTTTCCGACCACAAGAGTCTCCAGTACTTATTCTCACTGAAGGAATTGAACAAGAGGCAACGGCGTTGGATGGAACTTTTGGCGGATTATGAGTGTAGGATCCGATACCATCCCGGCAAAGCCAACTTGGTCACTGATGCGCTTAGTAGGAAGGCTAGCGTGTCCAACGTGAAAGTAGAATTTGAAGATGAGAATGAGTCGTTCCAGTTGAGGGCTAATACTCGAAATATCACGGTTCAATCGGATCTCAAGGAGAGATTATTTGATGCTCAGAGGACTGATCCCGAGGTTCAGAAATTAGCTGAGAAATCTCGAGCTGATCCAGAGTGTCCATTTGGGTTTGATGATACTGGCCGGTTGGACATGAGCGAAACTACCCTATTCGCGATCTAGAGTTAGCAGTGGTGATCTTTGCTTTGGGTAAGTGAGACACTATCCCTACCGAGTTTCTTTTGAGATCTTTTCCGACCACAAGAGTCTCCAGTACTTATTCTCACTGAAGGAATTGAACAAGAGACAACGGCGTTGGATGGAACTTTTGGCGGATTATGAGTGTACAATCCGATACGATCCCGGCAAAGCCAACTTGGTCACGGATGCGCTTAGTAGGAAGGCTAGCGTGTCCAATCCGAAAGTAGAATTTGAAGATGAGAATGAGTCGTTCCAGTTGAGGGCTAGTACTCGAAATATCACGGTTCAACCGGATCTTAGGCAGAGATTATTTAATGCTCAGAGGACTGATCCCAAGGTTCAGAAATTAGCTGAGAAAGCTCGAGCTGATATAGAGAGTCCGTTTGGGTTTGATGATACGGGCCGGTTGGACATGAGCAAAACTACCCTACTCGCGATCTAGAGTTAGCAGTGGTGATCTTTGCTTTTGGTAAGTGAGACACTATCCCTACGGAGTTTCTTTTGAGATCTTTTCCGACCACAAGAGTCTCCAGTACTTAGTCTCACTGAAGGAATTGAACAAGAGATAACGGCGTTGGATGGAACTTTTGGCGGATTATGAGTGTACGATCCGATACCATCCCGGCAAAGCCATCTTGGTCACGGATGTGCTTAGTAGGAAGGCTAGCGTGTCCAATGTGAAAGCACAATTTGAAGATGAGAATGAGTGGTTCCAGTTGAGGGCTAGTACTCGAAATATCACGGTTCAACCGGATCTCAGGCAGAGATTATTTGATGCTCAGAGGAATGATCCCGAGGTTCAAAAATTAGCCGAGATAGCTCGAGCTGATCCAGAGTGTCAGTTTGGGTTTGATTGTACGGGCCGTTTGGATTTCAGAAACTACCCCACTGGCGATCATGAGTTAGCAGTGATGATCTTTGCTTTGGGTAAGTGGAGACACTATCTCTACGGAGTTTCTTTTGAGATATTTGCCAACCACAAGAGTATCCAGTACTTATTCTCACTAAAGGAATTGAACAAGAGACAACGGCGTTGGATGGAACTTTTGGCGGATTATGAGTGTACAATCCGATACCATCCCGGCAAAGCCAACTTGGTCACGGATGCGCCTAGTAGGAAGGCTAGCGTGTCCAATGTGAAAGTAGAATTTGAAGATGAGAATGAGTCGTTCCAGTTGAGGGCTAGTACTCGAAATATCACGGTTCAACCGGATCTCAGGCAAAGATTATTCGATGCTCAGAGGAATGATCCCGAGGTTCAGAAATTAGCTGAGAAAGCTCGAGCTGATCCAGAGTGTCCGTTTGGTTTGATGATACGGGCCGGTTGGACATGAGCAAAACTACCCCACTCGCGATCTAGAGTTAGCAGTGGTGATCTTTGCTTTGGTAAATGGAGACACTATCTCTTTGGAGTTTCTTTTGAGATCTTTTCCGACCACAAGAGTCTCCAGTACTTATTCTCACTGAAGGAATTGAACAAGAGACAGGGGCGTTGGATGGAACTTTTGGCGGATTATGAGTGTACGATCCGATACCATCCCGGCAAAGCCAAGTTGGTTACGGATGCGCTTAGTAGGAAGGCTAGCGTGTCCAACGTGAAAGTAGAATTTGAAGATGAGAATGAGTCGTTCCAGTTGAGGGCTAGTACTCGAAATATCACGGTTCAATCGGATCTCAAGCAGAGATTATTTGATGCTCAGAGGACTGATCCCGAGGTTCAGAAATTAGCTGAGAAATCTCGAGCTGATCCAGAGTGTCCGTTTGGGTTTGATGATACGGGCCGGTTGGACATGAGCAAAACTACCCTATTCGCGATCTAGAGTTAGCAGTGGTGATCTTTGCTTTGGGTAAGTGAGACACTATCCCTACGGAGTTTCTTTTGAGATCTTTTCCGACCAGAAGAGTCTCCAGTACTTATTCTCACTGAAGGAATTGAACAAGAGACAACGGCGTTGGATGGAGCTTTTGGCGGATTATGAGTGTACGATCCGATACCATCCCGGCAAAGCCAACTTGGTCACGGATGCGCTTAGTAGGAAGGCTAGCGTGTCCAACGTGAAAGTAGAATTTGAAGATGAGAATGAGTCGTTCCAGTTGAGGGCTAGTACTCGAAATATCACGGTTCAATCGGATCTCAAGCAGAGATTATTTGATGCTCAGAGGACTGATCCCGAGGTTCAGAAATTAGCTGAGAAATCTCGAGCTGATCCAGAGTGTCCGTTTGGGTTTGATGATACGGGCCGGTTGGACATGAGCAAAACTACCCCACTCGCGATCTAGATTTAGCAGTGGTGATCTTTGCTTTGGGTAAGTGGAGACACTATCTCTACGGAGTTTCTTTTGAGATCTTTTCTGACCACAAGAGTCTCCAGTACTTATTCTCACCAAAGGAATTGAACAAGAGACAACGGCGTTGGATGGAACTTTTGGCGGATTATGAGTGTACGATCCGATACCATCCCAGTAAAGCCAACTTGGTCACGGATGCGCTTAGTAGGAAGGCTAGCGTGTCCAACGTGAAAGTAGAATTTGAAGATGAGAATGAGTCGTTCTAGTTGAGGGCTAGTACTCGAAATATCACGGTTCAATCGGATCTCAAGCAGAGATTATTTGATGCTCAGAGGACTGATCCCGAGGTTCAGAAATTAGCTGAGAAATCTCGAGCTGATCCAGAGTGTCCGTTTGGGTTTGATGATACGGGCCGGTTGGACATGAGCAAAACTACCCTATTCGCGATCTAGAGTTAGCAGTGGTGATCTTTGCTTTGGGTAAGTGAGACACTATCCCTACGGAGTTTCTTTTGAGATCTTTTCCGACCAGAAGAGTCTCCAGTACTTATTCTCACTGAAGGAATTGAACAAGAGACAACGGCGTTGGATGGAGCTTTTGGCGGATTATGAGTGTACGATCCGATACCATCCCGGCAAAGCCAACTTGGTCACGGATGCGCTTAGTAGGAAGGCTAGCGTGTCCAACGTGAAAGTAGAATTTGAAGATGAGAATGAGTCGTTCCAGTTGAGGGCTAGTACTCGAAATATCACGGTTCAATCGGATCTCAAGCAGAGATTATTTGATGCTCAGAGGACTGATCCCGAGGTTCAGAAATTAGCTGAGAAATCTCGAGCTGATCCAGAGTGTCCGTTTGGGTTTGATGATACGGGCCGGTTGGACATGAGCAAAACTACCCCACTCGCGATCTAGATTTAGCAGTGGTGATCTTTGCTTTGGGTAAGTGGAGACACTATCTCTACGGAGTTTCTTTTGAGATCTTTTCTGACCACAAGAGTCTCCAGTACTTATTCTCACCAAAGGAATTGAACAAGAGACAACGGCGTTGGATGGAACTTTTGGCGGATTATGAGTGTACGATCCGATACCATCCCAGTAAAGCCAACTTGGTCACGGATGCGCTTAGTAGGAAGGCTAGCGTGTCCAACGTGAAAGTAGAATTTGAAGATGAGAATGAGTCGTTCCAGTTGAGGGCTAGTACTCGAAATATCACGGTTCAATCGGATCTCAAGCAGAGATTATTTGATGCTCAGAGGACTGATCCCGAGGTTCAGAAATTAGCTGAGAAATCTCGAGCTGATCCAGAGTGTCCGTTTGGGTTTGATGATACGGGCCGGTTGGACATGAGCAAAACTACCCTTTTCGCGATCTAGAGTTAGCAGTGGTGATCTTTGCTTTGGGTAAGTGAGACACTATCCCTACTGAGTTTCTTTTGAGATCTTTTCCGACCACAAGAGTCTCCAGTACTTATTCTCACTGAAGGAATTGAACAAGAGGCAACGGCGTTGGATGGAACTTTTGGCGGATTATGAGTGTAGGATCCGATACCATCACGGCAAAGCCAACTTGGTCACTGATGCGCTTAGTAGGAAGGCTATCGTGTCCAACGTGAAAGTAGAATTTGAAGATGAGAATGAGTCGTTCCAGTTGAGGGCTAATACTCGAAATATCACGGTTCAGTCGGATCTCAAGGAGAGATTATTTGATGCTCAGAGGACTGATCCCGAGGTTCAGAAATTAGCTGAGAAATCTCGAGCTGATCCAGAGTGTCCGTTTGGGTTTGATGATACTGGCCGGTTGGACATGAGCAAAACTACCCTATTCGCGATCTAGAGTTAGCAGTGGTGATCTTTGCTTTGGGTAAGTGAGACACTATCCCTACCGAGTTTCTTTTGAGATCTTTTCCGACCACAAGAGTCTCCAGTACTTATTCTCACTGAAGGAATTGAACAAGAGACAACGGCGTTGGATGGAACTTTTGGCGGATTATGAGTGTACAATCCGATACGATCCCGGCAAAGCCAACTTGGTCACGGATGCGCTTAGTAGGAAGGCTAGCGTGTCCAATCCGAAAGTAGAATTTGAAGATGAGAATGAGTCGTTCCAGTTGAGGGCTAGTACTCGAAATATCACGGTTCAACCGGATCTTAGGCAGAGATTATTTAATGCTCAGAGGACTGATCCCAAGGTTCAGAAATTAGCTGAGAAAGCTCGAGCTGATCTAGAAAGTCCGTTTGGGTTTGATGATACGGGCCGGTTGGACATGAGCAAAACTACCCTACTCGCGATCTAGAGTTAGCAGTGGTGATCTTTGCTTTTGGTAAGTGAGACACTATCCCTACGGAGTTTCTTTTGAGATCTTTTCCCACCACAAGAGTCTCCAGTACTTAGTCTCACTGAAGGAATTGAACAAGAGATAACGGCGTTGGATGGAACTTTTGGCGGATTATGAGTGTACGATCCGATACCATCCCGGCAAAGCCATCTTGGTCACGGATGTGCTTAGTAGGAAGGCTAGCGTGTCCAATGTGAAAGTACAATTTGAAGATGAGAATGAGTGGTTCCAGTTGAGGGCTAGTACTCGAAATATCACGGTTCAACCGGATCTCAGGCAGAGATTATTTGATGCTCAGAGGAATGATCCCGAGGTTCAAAAATTAGCCGAGATAGCTCGAGCTGATCCAGAGTGTCAGTTTGGGTTTGATTGTACGGGCCGTTTGGATTTCCGAAACTACCCCACTGGCGATCATGAGTTAGCAGTGATGATCTTTGCTTTGGGTAAGTGGAGACACTATCTCTACGGAGTTTCTTTTGAGATATTTGCCAACCACAAGAGTATCCAGTACTTATTCTCACTAAAGGAATTGAACAAGAGACAACGGCGTTGGATGGAACTTTTGGCGGATTATGAGTGTACAATCCGATACCATCCCGGCAAAGCCAACTTGGTCACGGATGCGCCTAGTAGGAAGGCTAGCGTGTCCAATGTGAAAGTAGAATTTGAAGATGAGAATGAGTCGTTCCAGTTGAGGGCTAGTACTCGAAATATCACGGTTCAACCGGATCTCAGGTAAAGATTATTCAATGCTCAGAGGACTGATCCCGAGGTTCAGAAATTAGCTAAGAAAGCTCGAGCTGATCCAGAGTGTCCGTTTGGGTTTGATGATACGGGCCGGTTGGACATGAGCAAAACTACCCCACTCGCGATCTAGAGTTAGCAGTGGTGATCTTTGCTTTGGTAAATGGAGACACTATCTCTTTGGAGTTTCTTTTGAGATCTTTTCCGACCACAAGAGTCTCCAGTACTTATTCTCACTGAAGGAATTGAACAAGAGACAGGGGCGTTGGATGGAACTTTTGGCGGATTATGAGTGTACGATCCGATACCATCCCGGCAAAGCCAAGTTGGTTACGGATGCGCTTAGTAGGAAGGCTAGCGTGTCCAACGTGAAAGTAGAATTTGAAGATGAGAATGAGTCGTTCCAGTTGAGGGCTAGTACTCGAAATATCACGGTTCAATCGGATCTCAAGCAGAGATTATTTGATGCTCAGAGGACTGATCCCGAGGTTCAGAAATTAGCTGAGAAATCTCGAGCTGATCCAGAGTGTCCGTTTGGGTTTGATGATACGGGCCGGTTGGACATGAGCAAAACTACCCTATTCGCGATCTAGAGTTAGCAGTGGTGATCTTTGCTTTGGGTAAGTGAGACACTATCCCTACGGAGTTTCTTTTGAGATCTTCTCCGACCAGAAGAGTCTCCAGTACTTATTCTCACTGAAGGAATTGAACAAGAGACAACGGCGTTGGATGGAGCTTTTGGCGGATTATGAGTGTACGATCCGATACCATCCCGGCAAAGCCAACTTGGTCACGGATGCGCTTAGTAGGAAGGCTAGCGTGTCCAACGTGAAAGTAGAATTTGAAGATGAGAATGAGTCGTTCCAGTTGAGGGCTAGTACTCGAAATATCACGGTTCAATCGGATCTCAAGCAGAGATTATTTGATGCTCAGAGGACTGATCCCGAGGTTCAGAAATTAGCTGAGAAATCTCGAGCTGATCCAGAGTGTCCGTTTGGGTTTGATGATACGGGCCGGTTGGACATGAGCAAAACTACCCCACTCGCGATCTAGATTTAGCAGTGGTGATCTTTGCTTTGGGTAAGTGGAGACACTATCTCTATGGAGTTTCTTTTGAGATCTTTTCTGACCACAAGAGTCTCCAGTACTTATTCTCACCAAAGGAATTGAACAAGAGACAACGGCGTTGGATGGAACTTTTGGCGGATTATGAGTGTACGATCCGATACCATCCCAGTAAAGCCAACTTGGTCACGGATGCGCTTAGTAGGAAGGCTTGCGTGTCCAACGTGAAAGTAGAATTTGAAGATGAGAATGAGTCGTTCCAGTTGAGGGCTAGTACTCGAAATATCACGGTTCAATCGGATCTCAAGCAGAGATTATTTGATGCTCAGAGGACTGATCCCGAGGTTCAGAAATTAGCTGAGAAATCTCGAGCTGATCCAGAGTGTCCGTTTGGGTTTGATGATACGGGCCGGTTGGACATGAGCAAAACTACCCTTTTCGCGATCTAGAGTTAGCAGTGGTGATCTTTGCTTTGGGTAAGTGAGACACTATCCCTACTGAGTTTCTTTTGAGATCTTTTCCGACCACAAGAGTCTCCAGTACTTATTCTCACTGAAGGAATTGAACAAGAGGCAACGGCGTTGGATGGAACTTTTGGCGGATTATGAGTGTAGGATCCGATACCATCACGGCAAAGCCAACTTGGTCACTGATGCGCTTAGTAGGAAGGCTAGCGTGTCCAACGTGAAAGTAGAATTTGAAGATGAGAATGAGTCGTTCCAGTTGAGGGCTAATACTCGAAATATCACGGTTCAGTCGGATCTCAAGGAGAGATTATTTGATGCTCAGAGGACTGATCCCGAGGTTCAGAAATTAGCTGAGAAATCTCGAGCTGATCCAGAGTGTCCGTTTGGGTTTGATGATACTGGCCGGTTGGACATGAGCAAAACTACCCTATTCGCGATCTAGAGTTAGCAGTGGTGATCTTTGCTTTGGGTAAGTGAGACACTATCCCTACCGAGTTTCTTTTGAGATCTTTTCCGACCACAAGAGTCTCCAGTACTTATTCTCACTGAAGGAATTGAACAAGAGACAACGGCGTTGGATGGAACTTTTGGCGGATTATGAGTGTACAATCCGATACGATCCCGGCAAAGCCAACTTGGTCACGGATGCGCTTAGTAGGAAGGCTAGCGTGTCCAATCCGAAAGTAGAATTTGAAGATGAGAATGAGTCGTTCCAGTTGAGGGCTAGTACTCGAAATATCACGGTTCAACCGGATCTTAGGCAGAGATTATTTAATGCTCAGAGGACTGATCCCAAGGTTCAGAAATTAGCTGAGAAAGCTCGAGCTGATCTAGAGAGTCCGTTTGGGTTTGATGATACGGGCCGGTTGGACATGAGCAAAACTACCCTACTCGCGATCTAGAGTTAGCAGTGGTGATCTTTGCTTTTGGTAAGTGAGACACTATCCCTACGGAGTTTCTTTTGAGATCTTTTCCGACCACAAGAGTCTCCAGTACTTAGTCTCACTGAAGGAATTGAACAAGAGATAACGGCGTTGGATGGAACTTTTGGCGGATTATGAGTGTACGATCCGATACCATCCCGGCAAAGCCATCTTGGTCACGGATGTGCTTAGTAGGAAGGCTAGCGTGTCCAATGTGAAAGTACAATTTGAAGATGAGAATGAGTGGTTCCAGTTGAGGGCTAGTACTCGAAATATCACGGTTCAACCGGATCTCAGGCAGAGATTATTTGATGCTCAGAGGAATGATCCCGAGGTTCAAAAATTAGCCGAGATAGCTCGAGCTGATCCAGAGTGTCAGTTTGGGTTTGATTGTACGGGCCGTTTGGATTTCCGAAACTACCCTACTGGCGATCATGAGTTAGCAGTGATGATCTTTGCTTTGGGTAAGTGGAGACACTATCTCTACGGAGTTTCTTTTGAGATATTTGCCAACCACAAGAGCATCCAGTACTTATTCTCACTAAAGGAATTGAACAAGAGACAACGGCGTTAGATGGAACTTTTGGCGGATTATGAGTGTACAATCCGATACCATCCCGGCAAAGCCAACTTGGTCACGGATGCGCCTAGTAGGAAGGCTAGCGTGTCCAATGTGAAAGTAGAATTTGAAGATGAGAATGAGTCGTTCCAGTTGAGGGCTAGTACTCGAAATATCACGGTTCAACCGGATCTCAGGTAAAGATTATTCAATGCTCAGAGGACTGATCCCGAGGTTCAGAAATTAGCTAAGAAAGCTCGAGCTGATCCAGAGTGTCCGTTTGGGTTTGATGATACGGGCCGGTTGGACATGAGCAAAACTACCCCACTCGCGATCTAGAGTTAGCAGTGGTGATCTTTGCTTTGGTAAATGGAGACACTATCTCTTTGGAGTTTCTTTTGAGATCTTTTCCGACCACAAGAGTCTCCAGTACTTATTCTCACTGAAGGAATTGAACAAGAGACAGGGGCGTTGGATGGAACTTTTGGCGGATTATGAGTGTACGATCCGATACCATCCCGGCAAAGCCAAGTTGGTTACGGATGCGCTTAGTAGGAAGGCTAGCGTGTCCAACGTGAAAGTAGAATATTAAGATGAGAATGAGTCGTTCCAGTTGAGGGCTAGTACTCGAAATATCACGGTTCAATCGGATCTCAAGCAGAGATTATTTGATGCTCAGAGGACTGATCCCGAGGTTCAGAAATTAGCTGAGAAATCTCGAGCTGATCCAGAGTGTCCGTTTGGGTTTGATGATACGGGCCGGTTGGACATGAGCAAAACTACCCTATTCGCGATCTAGAGTTAGCAGTGGTGATCTTTGCTTTGGGTAAGTGAGACACTATCCCTACGGAGTTTCTTTTGAGATCTTTTCCGACCAGAAGAGTCTCCAGTACTTATTCTCACTGAAGGAATTGAACAAGAGACAACGGCGTTGGATGGAGCTTTTGGCGGATTATGAGTGTACGATCCGATACCATCCCGGCAAAGCCAACTTGGTCACGGATGCGCTTAGTAGGAAGGCTAGCGTGTCCAACGTGAAAGTAGAATTTGAAGATGAGAATGAGTCGTTCCAGTTGAGGGCTAGTACTCGAAATATCACGGTTCAATCGGATCTCAAGCAGAGATTATTTGATGCTCAGAGGACTGATCCCGAGGTTCAGAAATTAGCTGAGAAATCTCGAGCTGATCCAGAGTGTCCGTTTGGGTTTGATGATACGGGCCGGTTGGACATGAGCGAAACTACCCTATTCGCGATCTAGAGTTAGCAGTGGTGATCTTTGCTTTTGGTAAGTGAGACACTATCCCTACAGAGTTTCTTTTGAGATCTTTTCCGACCACAAGAGTCTCCAGTACTTAGTCTCACTGAAGGAATTGAACAAGAGATAACGGCGTTGGATGGAACTTTTGGCGGATTATGAGTGTACGATACGATACCATCCCGGCAAAGCCATCTTGGTAACGGATGTGCTTAGTAGGAAGGCTAGCGTATCCAATGTGAAAGTAGAATTTGAAGATGAGAATGAGTGGTTCCAGTTGAGGGCTAGTACTCGAAATATCACGGTTCAACCGGATCTCAGGCAGAGATTATTTGATGCTCAGAGGAATGATCCCGAGGTTCAAAAATTAGCTGAGATAGCTCGAGCTGATCCAGAGTGTCAGTTTGGGTTTGATTGTACGGGCCGTTTGGATTTCAGAAACTACCCCACTGGCGATCATGAGTTAGCAGTGATGATCTTTACTTTGGGTAAGTGGAGACACTATCTCTACGGAGTTTCTTTTGAGATATTTTCTAACCACAAGAGTATCCAGTACTTATTCTCACTAAAGGAAATGAACAAGAGACAACGACGTTGGATGGAACTTTTGGCGGATTATGAGTGTACAATCCGATACCATCCCGGCAAAGCCAACTTGGTCATGGATGCGCCTAGTAGGAAGGCTAGCGTGTCCAATGTGAAAGTAGAATTTGAAGATGAGAATGAGTCGTTCCACTTGAGGGCAAGTACTCAAAATATCACGGTTCAACCGGATCTCAGGCAAAGATTATTCGATGCTCAGAGGACTGATCCCGAGGTTCAGAAATTAGCTGAGAAAGCTCGAGCTGATCTAGAGTGTCCGTTTGGGTTTGATGATACGGGCCGGTTGGACATGAGCAAAACTACCCCACTCGCGATCTAGAGTTAGCAGTGGTGATCTTTGCTTTGGTAAATGGAGACACTATCTCTACGGTGTTTCTTTTGAGATCTTTTTCGACTACAAGAGTCTCCAGTACTTATACTCACTAAAGGAATTGAACAAGAGACAGCGGCGTTGGATGGAACTTTTGGCGGATTATGAGTGTACGATCCGATACCATCCCGGCAAAGCCAACTTGGCCACGGATGCGCTTAGTAGGAAGGCTAGCGTGTCCAACGTGAAAGTAGAATTTGAAGATGAGAATGAGTCGTTCCAGTTGAGGGCTAGTACTCGAAATATCACGGTTCAATCGGATCTCAAGCAGAGATTATTTGATGCTCAGAGGACTGATCCCGAGGTTCAGAAATTAGCTGAGAAGTCTCGAGCTGATCCAGAGTGTCCGTTTGGGTTTGATGATACGGGCCGGTTGGACATGAGCAAAACTACCCTATTCGCGATCTAGGGTTAGCAGTGGTGATCTTTGCTTTGGATAAGTGAGACACTATCCCTACAGAGTTTCTTTTGAGATCTTTTCCGACCACAAGAGTCTCCAGTACTTATTCTCACTGAAGGAATTGAACAAGAGACAACGGCGTTGGATGGAACTTTTGGCGGATTATGAGTGTACGATCCGATACCATCCCGGTAAAGCCAAATTGGTCACGGATGCGCTTAGTAGGAAGGCTAGCGTGTCCAACGTGAAAGTAGAATTTGAAGATGAGAATGAGTCGTTCCAGTTGAGGGCTAGTACTCGAAATATCACGGTTCAATCGGATCTCAAGCAGAGATTATTTGATGCTCAGAGGACTGATCCCGAGGTTCAGAAATTAGTTGAGAAATCTCGAGCTGATCCAGAGTGTCCGTTTGGGTTTGATGATACGGGCCGGTTGGACATGAGCAAAACTACCCTACTCGCGATCTAGAGTTAGCAGTGGTGATCTTTGCTTTTGGTAAGTGAGACACTATCCCTATGGAGTTTCTTTTGAGATCTTTTCCGACCACAAGAGTCTCCAGTACTTAGTCTCACTGAAGGAATTGAATAAGAGATAACGGCGTTGGATGGAACTTTTGGCGGATTATGAGTGTACGATCCGATACCATCCCGGCAAAGCCATCTTGGTCACGGATGTGCTTAGTAGGAAGCCTAGCGTGTCCAGTGTGAAAGTAGAATTTGAAGATGAGAATGAGTGGTTCCAGTTGAGGGCTAGTACTCGAAATATCACGGTTCAACCGGATCTCAGGCAGAGATTATTTGATGCTCAGAGGAATGATCTCGAGGTTCAAAAATTAGCTGAGATAGTTCGAGCTGATCCAGAGTGTCAGTTTGGGTTTGATTGTACGGGCCGTTTGGATTTCAGAAACTACCCCACTGGCGATCATGAGTTAGCAGTGATGATCTTTGCTTTGGGTAAGTGGAGACACTATCTCTACGGAGTTTCTTTTGAGATATTTCCCAACCACAAGAGTCTCCAGTAGTTATTCTCACTGAAGGAATTGAACAAGAGACAACGGCGTTGGATGGAACTTTTGGCGGATTATGAGTGTACAATCCGATACCATCCCGGAAAAGCCAACATGGTCACGGATGCGCTTAGTAGGAAAGCTAACGTGTCCAATGTGAAAGTAGAATTTGAAGATGAGAATGAGTCGTTCCAGTTCAGGGCTAGTACTCGAAATATCACGGTTCAACCAGATCTCAGGCAGAGATTATTTGATGCTCAGAGGACTGATCCCGAGGTTCAAAAATTTGCTGAGAAAGCTCGAGCTTATCCAGAGTGTCCGTTTGGGTTTGATGATATTGGCCGGTTGGACATGAGCAAAACTACCCCACTCGCGATCTAGAGTTAGCTGAGGTGATCTTTGCTTTGGGTAAGTGGAGACACTATCTCTACGGAGTTTCTTTTGAGATCTTTTCCGACCACAAGAGTCTCCAGTACTTATTCTCACTAAAGGAATTGAACAAGAGACAACGGCGTTGGATGGAACTTGTGGCGGATTATGAGTGTACGATCAGATAACATCCCGGCAAAGCCAACTTGGTCACGGATGAACTTAGTAGGAAGGCTAGCTTATGCAACGTGAAAGTAGAATTTGAAGATGAGAATGAGTCGTTCCAGTTGAGGGCTAGTACTCGAAATATCACGGTTCAACCGGATCTCAAGCAGAGATTATTTGATGCTCAGAGGACTGATCCCGAGGTTCAGAAATTAGCTGAGAAATCTCGAGCTGATCTAGAGTGTCCGTTTAGGTTTGATGATACGGGCCAGTTGGACATGAGCAAAACTACCCTACTCGCGATCTACAGTTAGCAGTGGTGATCTTTGCTTTGGGTAAGTGAGGCACTATCCCTACGGAGTTTCTTTTGAGATCTTTTCCGACCACAAGAGTCTCCAGTACTTATTCTCACTGAAGGAATTGAACAAGAGACAACGGCGTTGGATGGAACTTTTGGCGGATTATGAGTGTACAATCCGATACCATCCCGGCAAAGCCAACTTGGTCACGGGTGCGCTTAGTAGGAAGGCTAGCGTGTCCAATCTGAAAGTAGAATTTGAAGATGAGAATGAGTCGTTCCAGTTGAGGGCTAGTACTCGAAATATCATGGTTCAATCGGATCTCAGGCAGAGATTATTTGATGCTCAGTGGACTGATCCCAATGTTCAGAAATTAGCTGAGAAAGCTCGAGCTGATCTAGAGTGTCCGTTTGGGTTTAATGATACGGGCCCATTGGACATGAGCAAAACTACGCTACTCGCGATCTAGAGTTAGCAGTGGTGATCTTTGCTTTGGGTAAGTGAGACACTATCCCTACGGAGTTTCTTTTGAGATCTTTTCCGACCACAAGAGTCTCTAGTACTTATTCTCACTGAAGGAATTGAACAAGAGACAACGGCGTTGGATGGAACTTTTGGCGGATTATGAGTGTACAATCCGATAACATCCCGGCAAAGCCAACTTGGTCACGGATACGCTTAGTAGGAAGGCTAGCGTGTCCAATCTGAAAGTAGAATTTGAAGATGAGAATAAGTCGTTCCAGTTGAGGGCTAGTACTCGAAATATCACGGTTCAACCGGATCTCAGGCAAAGATTATTCGATGCTCAGAGGACTGATCCCGAGGTTCAGAAATTAGCTGAGAAAGCTCGAGCTGATCCAGAGTGTCCGTTTGGGTTTGATGATACGTGTCGGTTGGACATGAGCAAAACTACCCCACTAGCGATCTAGAGTTAGCAGTGGTGATCTTTGCTTTGGTAAGTGGAGGCACTATATCTACGGAGTTCCTTTTGAGATCTTTTCCGACCACAAGAGTCTCCAGTACTTATTCTCATTGAAGGAATTGAACAAGAGATAACGGCGATGGATTATGAGTGTACGATCCGATACCATCCCGGCAAAGCCAACTTGGTCACGGATGTGCTTAGTAGGAAGGCTAGCGTGTCCAATGTGAAAGTAGAATTTGAAGATGAGAATGAGTGGTTCCAGTTGAGGGCTAGTACTCGAAATATCACGGTTCAACCGGATCTCAGGCCGAGATTATTTGATGCTCAGAGGACTGATCCCGAGGTTCAGAAATTTGCTGAGAAAGCTCGAGCTGATCCAGAGTGTCCGTTTGGGTTTGATGATACGGGCCGGTTGGACATGAGCAAAACTACCCCACTCGCGATCTAGAGTTAGCAGTGGTGATCTTTGCTTTCGGTAAGTGGAGACACTATCTCTACGGAGTTTCTTTTGAGATCTTTTCCCACCACAAGAATCTCCAGTAATTATTCTCACTGAAGGAATTGAACAAGAGACAACGGCGTTGGATGGAACTTTTGGCGGATTATGAGTGTACAATCCGATACCATCCCGGCAAAGCCAACTTGATCACGGATGCGCTTAGTAGGAAGGCTAGCATGTCCAATGTGAAATTAGAATTTGAAGATGAGAATGAGTCGTTCCAGTTGAGGGCTAGTACTCGAAATATCACGGTTCAATCGGATCTCAGGCGGAGATTATTTGATGCTCAGAGGACTGATCCCCCGCCCTGAGACCCGACCGAATATGAAATGGACGATGCATACCCGAGCTAAATCACGGCGAACGGGGACATACACACACTCTAAACTAGGCGGGACTAACCCTTGAACCACAAAATCAGAGTAAATACAATTGCGGAAGCATTAACTGGCCATAATATAAACAATGATCATTCAAGCTCCAAAAATCAATCATAACATTATCCAATGCCATCAAGGCTCAATAAAACAAGTACGCTCCATTATTATTCATGTGCAAGGATCAATAGTACCATATGCAAGTGTAAGACCGAAAATACAAGAGCTAAAAGTGCCTGCAAAACCTATGACTCGAAATCCCGCCTAGCTCCCTTGACACCTGCACAACACAAGTGAAAGCCAAACGGGTTCAGTCTAAAAGGGACTGGTGGGTATAAAAACGGGGTATCAATGTAATATATGACGATATTTAACAATCACATCCAAGCTATAATCCCAAGTGAGGTTTTTAAAGAATTTCCCAAGTGGGTGAATAGAAATCGTCAAAAGGGATTATAACGATTCATTTGCATTAGGTCAAGGTCAATAGTGGCCCGGCGAGTGGGCGTGCGTTATCTCCAACCAACACCTTGTGTAATTCATTAACATTCATTAACATTCATTCATTCATTCTTTTCATACATATCATTCTTTCGTGCGCATTCAATAACATTTACACCTTCTTCCTCCGGGTTGATGGCGGGTTTGCAAGGCCCATCCACCCATTCGTTGACCAAAAGGGGAACATGACTCCCCAGATGGCACTCAGCGTCCATTCCTCGCTAACTCCTAACGAGGTCCGGTTACGCCATTCATTGGTGGGACTAGTGTGAGGGATCACCGTCAGCCCTTGCCTCCTTGGGTCACCAGTCACACCAAGTCCCTGGGCCCTATTCATTGTGAACATTCATTCATTCATTTCTCGCCAAAACAATAGGTAAGATTCATAAAATAAGGGCTTTACGTTGAAAACATTTACTCTTGAAAGTGACTCTATATACATATATTCATTTTTGGTTGAAAGCTTTTCACATTGAAGGTGTATAGGGTCATTATCTAATTAGAAGAGAAACGCACCTTAAACCGCAAAGAGGAGAACACAAGAGCCTCTCGGACCGGCCTCGTCTCCAACGGAAACAAAATCTGTGCAAGAAAGGTGAAGTGAGACTCAAAATGACCAAATAGGACGCTCGGCAATGTAATGATCATGATATGAATGAAGAAAAGATGCTATAATGTAATGAACACGTTCATGTGCATTATTAAAGTCTTAAAGACATATAAACATTCAATTCATTCATTTAATGAAGCATTCGTATTCAAACGAGTTCATATCCTTCAAATTTCATGTCAAAGGAATTTAAATCATATAATCAAGTCATTCACTCATTCGTTCACTTTCATTCGAATTCATAATTCACGTTTCCAATCAATTCAATTCAAGAAATACAAAATCCAACATTTAGGCAAATAGGAGCATTGAAGTAAATTAAGTTCAACACACATTCAAACGTATTCAACCTATCACAAAAACTCTACTACATACATCATATTACATAATATAATATATTTCCAAAGTTTGAAGACAAGAGGAAATCATATGATCCCCCAACGAGTCTATGGAAGTACATGCATATACCACCCGTTAACACTTAGAAGCATTTACAAAAATTAAAACTCAAAAACATATCAAACGGGTTCAAATCTTAATGAAACTTTAACACATGATTCATAATATTACAAAAACATAGCATATCAAATTTCAGATCAATCGGAGTTCATATGATAGGGAAAAATGGTTACGGAAGTCACAAACGGCACAAAAACGCACATAAACGGCATTCCGCAAAAGCATACCTAAATCTCATCCAAATTTTATGAAATTAAACCACAATACTCCCAATGCATAGTATAACAAGTTCATAGTTCATCACAAATGAAGATAATGGCATTAAAGAGGTGAAACAAACCAAAACCGAAAAGGAAAAGACAAGAAATGCGCAGGGGGAGGGACACGGCCGTGTCCCTCAATTTGAATACACTGAGACACGGGGGTGTCTCAGTACAGACCTGAAAAAAGGGCATGACACGGGGGTGTCTCACCTTTTAAGGCAAATGAGACACGGGGGTGTCACGGTACAGACCCAAAAACGCAAGCAAAGCTTACCGGCAAAACAAACCTTATACAAAATCAGTCCAAAAGCATACCAAATCAACTCCAAATGTGACGCCCCGTCTCTTCGGCATTCCAGGTACGGCGTCACGAGAGAGTTTATTTCAGTATTTTGTGAATTATGTGATTTAGCATGCTTACGTGTCAACGTGATATTAATTTTAATTACGTGTGCCTTAGAATAATTAAATTGTACTTGGACTCAATTGTCCAATATTTGCAATTTAGGGACCTAATTATAATTAGGATGTTTGAGCCTTCGTGGCTATTTGAGCTCGGGAATTCGAATTCGAATTCCGACCCTATCGTTGAGTTCGTTTCGATGATTCGGATTCAATGAATTACCCTTTTAATTTCTAAAGCCATTTGATAGCCCTACCGTTTTAAATCCGATCCGCATGGACCGGATACCGTTTGAACTTACCCGTCTGACCAGCCCCAAAAGGGGCCAGCCTTTCTCTCTCTCCCACTTTGATCGATCAGCAGCAAGGAAAGGAAAAGAGAAGCATTTTCCCCATTTTTTGGCCAAGAAGCCCTTGAGCTCGGGTTTGGGAGATCCAACCGTCCGATCAACGACCTAAGGTAAGATTTGTGACCCTTTCGTTACATGCGTTACTTTAATATCTCTTTTGTGCCTCGGATTTGTGCCTACGTGCTTTGTTGGGGAGATGATGAATAGTAACCGGGGTGTGAGTTTTGTATGATCTAGGCCGTTTTACGGGTTCTAATGTGGAAATATGTGGCCTACGTGTCGAGCATGCTTTATTGTGTTAATTTTGCTTGATTTGGTGGTTGTTTGTGGTTGTGGGCGTGTGTGGTGGTGTCTCCCGACGCCATTGCTGCTTCTGTTCTGTTTTTGTGAGCAGGACGGTCCGGAACGGCCGTTCCCGTTTTGGCCTTGGGGCCGGAACGGCCATTCCCATCCGCATATGGGAACAGCCGTTCCCGTTTTGTTCTTTGGGCCGGAACGGCCCTTCCGGGCAGCGCTGGTGGGAACGGCCGTTCCCGTTTTGCCTTGTTTCTGGGAACGGCCATTCTCGTGGTCCAGTGAGTTAGTTTTGGGTTTTTATGCTTTTAATTGATTTCTTTTGCCGCTTATTGAGTTATAGCTTAATTGCATTGTATGTTTCGATATGAATTCGCATCATATGCTATGTTTGGTGCATGAATTGTAATTTAATATTAAAGAATTAGTATTTTATGCATGTATACGTGATCCATGACCTCATGCCAATCATAAACATAAGCCGTGCGTCTATTTGGTTCATTCTTGAGTCTAAGTCTTGTTTTGTATTCAGTTTGTTCAGGTACACCCGGGGTGGTGTTTTGTTGGCCGTGTTGATTCCGGGGTGGATCGTTTGTTGTGTCTTTGGCCTCTTCGGTGTCAGGTGAGGTTAGGATATAGTTACACCTTATTGCAATGTGCTCGGTTTTGATTGCATGTGATTTAATAAGCCTTATATGTATATAAATAAGTGCGAAATATGTATTTGTTGAATATGTCTCATGTTTGTAAGTATGTTAAGCAATGTACGAGCCTATGTATGCTTGATTTGGAATGATTTGTTATGATTTGCCACGTGAAGCTATGCTTCTGACCGTATACTTCTCATGAGCCATGTTTGGCAAGGACCGAGTTTGATTGAAACAGAAAGTGGTATGTATACGTATATATGTATAAGTTATGTCTGTCTGTCTCTGTTGTAGCGGGTTATGATATGATATGTGTTTGTTGGGCCCCGGAGCTATGGGTAAGGAACCCTCGGGACGGCATAGGGCCGTCGAGGTTAAGCCTGTGCATAGTCTCCATCTGTCTGCAGAGGATCACCCCTGAACTCACCAGGAGGTTTGGTGAGGGAAGGAATCCTGAGGGTTGAGTACTCGCAAGGCGCTCCCCTCGCTTGTTTGGATGGTTTGGGCGTATACACCCTTCCATCACCCGGAGTTGAGGATGATATGTTATGATATGTATGTAAGTTTTATGTTTTGATTCTGATATGATATGTTATGAGGAGATTGGGGGAGTCGGAGCTCGTACCCGCCGAGTTCTATATGATATGATATGTGTGTTCTGTTAAGGTTTATGAAACGGGGATAGATTCTAAGTTAAATAAAAAGGAAGCTTTATAAGATAAGTTAAGGTTTGAATATATGAAGAACTAATAGGTTTTGCTAAGTTGTTCGGTAAGTTAGTTTAGTTAATTTGCTTTTGCTAAGTAAGCCCTTTATATATATGTATATCACGGGAAATGATTTGGTGTGCAAAAACTATCCCTGCGTTCATGAACATTATGAGTTTGATATGTGCTTTGCTCTTATATATATAGTGTGAGTGCGTTAACCCCTCACTCAGTCGAGTTAAGACTGACCCCTCCCCTTTTATTGTTAGTTTTATTGTTAGTTTGCAGGTTCTGCTTGGAGTTCGTGCTAGGCGGAGTGTGTCTGTCTTTTGGAGTCTGTTCTGTGTCTTTGTCCAGTAGGTGGTCTTGCATTCACATTTCTTTAATTCAGCTTATGTATAAGATACATTTGAATATGATATTTAGAATTTATATATGAATTGATATGTATATTTCGGGACAGGTTAGGACAGGTTGCTGGAATTAGTTGAACCCGTTGGATTTATGATTATTATTTGATATTCGGGATTAGGTATTTATGCTAGTTGAACCCGTCAACTGTTTATGAATGTTTTGATTGTTGCATGACTTGTTTCGCTTCCGCATTCTTGTTGTGGTTTGAGTTTTGCTTTCAGGGTCTAAGTTCCGCCTAGCCTAGGTGTGAGTTTGTCAGTCTCCCGTTCGCCACTGTTTGGTTCATGTATGGACTCTCCATTTCGTATGTGGATCGGACTTTGGTGCGGGGGATGTGGTGACCCACCATGCGGGTGCTACATCCTTAAGTGGTATCAGAGCCCCAGGTTGAAAAACCGGGGTTCAGTGTCAGGTCGTGTCTGTCTAAGTCGAACGGCATAGGACAACTTGATTATGTGTGCATTTACACCTTGATTTGATAAGCTATGTATGTGAAATTTCAATACATTGTTGAATTTATATTACGTGAGACATTGCATTTCTTTGATGCTCTACTTGATTTACTACGTGACATGAGCACTTACTAATTGACACGCATATATATTGTAGTTGCTGAGTTTTTCAGGGTACCACCGAGTCAACAACCCTACGGTTAACCTTCTCAACTATCTCCGTGATCTCAAGGACAATCTTTTACCAAAGTACTAGTAATGAATCCGATGGCTATGATGTACCAAGAATTCCTAGCATTCAAGCGTCCCCAATTTCGAGAGGGAAATGATGTAAAGACTGAAGAGTGGCTTTCGGAGATAGAGGGAATTTTTGAAATATGGCCACGAAACTCTCGAGATATGGCTCGCCTTGCTAAATTTCTCTTGCAAGGACAAGCAAGACAGTGGTGGAAAAGGGTTGCTCAACAACTAGAGACTACGAACGAAGAGTTGACTTGGGAAGTATTTATTCGAGAATTCAGAAAGAGGTTTGCACCAGCTATTCTACATGAGCGAAGACTTGAAGAATTCCTCAATCTGAAACAAGGAGATAGATCCGTTGTGGAATACATAGAAGAATTCGAAAGGGTGGGCTTATATGTGCCTCACATTATGGGTAACGATAAGATGAAGGCCAAATACTTCATGGAAGGTCTTCGGGATGAATTCAAGGAAGCCCTAGCTGCAAAGGATAAGACTACGTGGGATAAAGCCACGAAGAAAGTTTTAAGGGTTGAGACTTGGCTCCTAACAAAGGACAAGGAAGAAGAGGTATCGGGGTCTAAGGTCGAGTCGGGTTTATGCTCAAGCTTACAAGTAGAAGAAGAATCTCCTCAACATGGAACTCGGGCTAAGAGAATTCGAGGAAAGAAACACAAGACCGGGAATACTTCAAGGTTGGGGAAAACGCCCCAATTATGTGCTTATTGTGGAGGTACCACTCATACCTACGAAGCTTGTTGGGACAGATTGAAGAGGTGCTACATTTGCGGGTCAACGGAGCACAAGATTTCCGAGTGTGATCGACCGAGAGCTAACAAGCAAAAGGCACGAGATCAACGACTTCAAATTGGACACCAACAGAAACCCGAAAGTTGAGGTAATTGCATTCATGGCGCGAGCATTCATCCTCCATTTTAAATATTACAATTATTTATTTTCGTGCCGTAATTGTTAATTATCATTAATTGTTATTCATTATTAATTGTTATTTATTGTTGATGCCATTATGTGTTTAAGTGACGATTAAGTGATGCATCTCATTCGCACTTTGACTCAACATGCATATTTAGTGTTTTATTTTAGGATATTTCTTCATTCAAGTACCAAGTGGTGTTCAAGAGAAATTGGAAGAGATGGTTGGGATAGGGAATGAAATTAAGAATTTCTTTTGGAATTCGGGTTTAAGAATAGTGAAGGAAATTAACTCTTGGAAATAATTGGGAGAAAGAATCAAGGAGTTTCTATCGGCGAAAGTTTTAAACAAAATAACAAGAGTAGAACAAGAGATCAATTTGGGATTTGGGATCAATTGCAATCCACTACAACTTTGGGGAAATGGTAACCGCTTTCCATTTAACCGTAAAGAAAATTGATGCCACATTCGAAAGATTTTTTTGGGAAGGAAACTAATTTTAGAGCAAGAGTTCATCTCAGGATTTGGCAACAATGTGAGTAATTAAAATCCCGGGAGCACGGTGATCAATTGGTTTTTAGTTAACCATGCCTTGAAGAGAAGAACTTGCTAGAAAATCCTAATCGAGCCTTTATTCAACTTCAAGAGAAAGAAATTAGAGTATAGTAGAAGGTTTTGGTTCGGGAGAGCCTACGGAACATATTACTACGGGAATTGGGTTATGGGATTCCCTAAATCACTGAGTGGAATAGATCACACAAGAAATTACCTCAGGATTTCCAAAGAAAATCAATAGCATTAATCAAGGGACGACGCACTTCCTTATATATTCAAGAGAAGGGTGCTAAGGTAATGAGTTCGGCACCAAATTTGAAGAACACTTATTGGGAAGGAACTAAGATTTCGAGACAAGGCAATTATTGGAAAATTCCACAATACGCCAATGGGAGAAGAATTCGGGCCGTGGGATTTGGGAAAGACTTTGAGAAGGAACTACGGTTTCAAGACACAACCTTTTTCTTAAAGTACTTCTACAAGAATTTCGGGAGAAACGAAAACAAGACCAAGAGATCACTTAAGAGATGGAGTTTAAATTAGAGAAATTATCAAGGATTAAATTCGAAGAACTAGCAAGGATAATTGTCAACCGTGGGATGAAGATTGACTTGATATTTGAAGTGTAAGAGATACCGGGGAATTTCAAGATATAGTCATGAGCAAGGAGAATTGGATTAGAGTTATTTGAGCTAAACCACAACTGTGGGATAAAGATCAGGGTGATATTCGAAGCTCGAGACACGTTGGGAATTTCAGAGCATAACCTGGAACCAAGAAATTCTGGCGTCGATCAATTCATCACAAAGATAAGATTCCAACGCTTCGGTGAACGGTACATTAAACATACATACCACGTGCATCATCTATCTTTTGTTTTGCTTTGCTTTGGGTGTGTGTGTTGTAGTTGTGAGTTGTTGGTTACCCTCTGGGGTGCCTTGAGTGTGCGAGTGTTGTTGTTTTACAGTAAGTTGAGGGTCGTGCTTTGCAACGGTCTTCTCCACAAGTTCCCGGAGTTCAAGGTTGAGGTGATCAACGTTTGAATGTCAACTTCGAACCACGAGATTGAAGGCCCTTTTGGGTTGGAGAACGAGTGGTGGGAGTTCTTTAACACCTCCACTCGTGGTCCCGAATTGTGGGTTGGTTTGGATTGATTCAAGCGGTGGGAGTTGAATCACTTGTGAGCCTCCTATCGTGCGAAAAGTCTGAACTACTCCTAGTCGGGATCAAGTTCGTGCGAAGCTTGAAGTGAATGATCGAACCCCCTTCGTGCTTGGAAGACCTTTCTCGGGCTAACCTTTGTCGGAGTGTCGCGAGCTCCAAACTTGGGTGAATACGGGAGAGTTGCTCGTAGTTTTGTTGCGAGCGGTAGAACCTGGGGGCCAGGTTCTCTTAAGGGGGGAGATTGTGACGCCCCGTCTCTTCGGCATTCCAGGTACGGCGTCACGAGATAGTTTATTTCAGTATTTTGTGAATTATGTGATTTAGCATGCTTACGTGTCAACGTGATATTAATTTTAATTACGTGTGCCTTAGAATAATTAAATTGTACTTGGACTCAATTGTCCAATATTTGCAATTTAGGTACACCCGGGGTGGTGTTTTGTTGGCCGTGTTGATTCCGGGGTGGATCGTTTGTTGTGTCTTTGGCCTCTTCGGTGTCAGGTGAGGTTAGGATATAGTTACACCTTATTGCAATGTGCTCGGTTTTGATTGCATGTGATTTAATAAGCCTTATATGTATATAAATAAGTGCGAAATATGTATTTGTTGAATATGTCTCATGTTTGTAAGTATGTTAAGCAATGTACGAGCCTATGTATGCTTGATTTGGAATGATTTGTTATGATTTGCCACGTGAAGCTATGCTTCTGACCGTATACTTCTCATGAGCCATGTTTGGCAAGGACCGAGTTTGATTGAAACGGAAAGTGGTATGTATACGTATATATGTATACGTTATGTCTGTCTGTCTCTGTTGTAGCGGGTTATGATATGATATGTGTTTGTTGGGCCCCGGAGCTATGGGTAAGGAACCCTCGGGACGGCATAGGGCCGTCGAGGTTAAGCCCGTGCATAGTCTCCATCTGTCTGCAGAGGATCACCCCTGAACTCACCAGGAGGTTTGGTGAGGGAAGGAATCCTGAGGGTTGAGTACTCGCAAGGCGCTCCCCTCGCTTGTTTGGATGGTTTGGGCGTATACACCCTTCCATCACCCGGAGTTGAGGATGATATGTTATGATATGTATGTAAGTTTTATGTTTTGATTCTGATATGATATGTTATGAGGAGATTGGGGGAGTCGGAGCTCGTACCCGCCGAGTTCTATATGATATGATATGTGTGTTCTGTTAAGGTTTATGAAACGGGGATAGATTCTAAGTTAAATAAAAAGGAAGCTTTATAAGATAAGTTAAGGTTTGAATATATGAAGAACTAATAGGTTTTGCTAAGTTGTTCGGTAAGTTAGTTTAGTTAATTTGCTTTTGCTAAGTAAGCCCTTTATATATATGTATATCACGGGAAATGATTTGGTGTGCAAAAACTATCCCTGCGTTCATGAACATTATGAGTTTGATATGTGCTTTGCTCTTATATATATAGTGTGAGTGCGTTAACCCCTCACTCAGTCGAGTTAAGACTGACCCCTCCCCTTTTATTGTTAGTTTGCAGGTTCTGCTTGGAGTTCGTGCTAGGCGGAGTGTGTCTGTCTTTTGGAGTCTGTTCTGTGTCTTTGTCCAGTAGGTGGTCTTGCATTCACATTTCTTTAATTCAGCTTATGTATAAGATACATTTGAATATGATATTTAGAATTTATATATGAATTGATATGTATATTTCGGGACAGGTTAGGACAGGTTGCTGGAATTAGTTGAACCCGTTGGATTTATGATTATTATTTGATATTCGGGATTAGGTATTTATGCTAGTTGAACCCGTCAACTGTTTATGAATGTTTTGATTGTTGCATGACTTGTTTCGCCGTTCGCCACTGTTTGGTTCATGTACGGACTCTCCATTTCGTATGTGGATCGGACTTTGGTGCGGGGGATGTGGTGACCCACCGTGCGGGTGCTACACCAAATCTCATGAAACTTGATGTAAAACATATTTAGCATGTTAGGAGCATATTTCATTTACAGTACAAAGGCTAAATCACACGTTAAGAGCACCAAAACCATGCAGCAAGTCTGGGGCGTCAAAACCGCACATATGAGCTCGATTGGTTCAATCATGCCATGATCAAGTACTTACGGGCTGAATATGAAGCTTAAACTTTAGGGAATGAATACTAACATGATAAGAAACTAATATAATCCATGTATATGAAAATTGACATGAATTGGAGCACATTTGAACCACCAAGTAATCAGAAAATGCAACAGCAGCAGTTCGGTTCGCGCATAGCGAACAAACAGGCCATCATGCTTCGATTTAGGAGCTGAAAATGGATCTAAAAACTTGTAAGAGCAGGGATAAAATTTAAACCAATCAGTATACAACATCTCGATGCAAATTCACACGAATTGGAAGTCATTAACTCAAGCAACAAAGCATAAATTCACACAGCAGTTCCAAAACAGGGGAGCAGATTTTCTAGCTTAGGTTTGAGGCTCAAAAACTCATAATTTCATCAAAGGATCTCAAGAACAAACCATCCTAACATCATATACTATAAGTTGAGCATCAAAGAGGCAAAGAAACAAGTCCAAATATTCAGTTTAAGGCAAGGGAATCAGCTATAAAGCAAGTTAGCTCATAAGAGCAAAAATCCCCAAAAGTCCTTATTCATGCTCCTACCCAAACCCTAATCAAATCTGATGCAAAACAAGTATTAAAGGGATCAAAACTTGTATAAAAGTGTAGAGAATACAAAAATATACCTACCTTGAAGATTTGGAGAAGAAAGATGATGACTTGAGCTCAAAATTCACAAAAGGGGCAAAGCTTTCCTCTCCTCTCCTCTTCTCTTTTCTCTCGATCAGTTGCAGCACAAATGAGGGGGGATTTGGCTCGGTTTTCAGCTGAAAAGGGAGAGGGAGAGACTTAACTCAAGTCAAGATATCAAGGGTTAGGCTTAGGTTGAGTTAAATTGGCCTCACAAGTACATGACTAGTCAAAGAAGGTGGCTTAAGCACAAGCTGTTCGTTCCGGTCGAAAAACGAGGGTCCAAAAGGGTTTATAAAATTAACAAACCAAGATCAAGAGTTTCCTTTCTTCTTCACGAGTCCGACGCATCTTCCGGAATTGGAATCCGAATTCCCGAGCTCAAGTTATAGTCTCCGGAACACGAGGTGCGCTAAAACTAGTTAGGCCCTCATGTCCCTCGTCAAGTACCAAAGGTTTAAAACCTCAACAAACGAACACGAAAACTTAACACGAGCAGGCAAACACATTCATAACTCACATAATTCAAGTATACCAAGTTGGCACAAAAATCGGAATTGAAAACGGAGTTAAACAAATAAAAAACGGTTCGAAAAGGATTTAAACGTTTAAAACTTTAAACCTAAAAACTTAATATTATTAATCAAATATTCCAAAACTCAATCAATTAAGTCCGAAGTCATGAAACGAACATATATTCATATACAAGACACATATAAGTCCAACATATTAAATTTGCACGAAATTTCGGTATCAAATTAAATAGAAACGAACCACGTAAAGGAGGCTCATAAACAATGCAACAATAAAATTCATAACATTACAATTAATATAAAATAAATACGTATAAATAATTATTCGCGCAATTTGGTAAACACGTACGTCATGCTGTACTAATAAAAACTAAGGCGTTACAACCTCTCCCCCTTAAAAGAATCCGTCCTCAGATTCATTATCTGCCTGAAAACAATTAATGAAGGAACCCCGTTCCTTACAAGCATCAAGGAGAGAATCCCCGTCTCTCAAACAACAATGAGAGGACCCTGTCTCTCAAACAACAATGAGAGGACCCCGTCTCTCAAAAGCAACAAAGAGAGAACCCCGTCTCTCAAAACAACAAAGAGAGAACCCTGTCTCTCAAAAACAACAAAGAGAGAACCCCGTCTCTCAAAAACAACAAAGAGAGAACCCCGTCTCTCACAAACAAATAACGAAGTTCAAATTACAAAATACAACCACAACGAAGAGCAAACCTCAAGGAGAAAGCATCAAAACATCCAATTACGACAACTTAATCAAAACAACCACATAAAACCAGGGAACAATTATCACTTATTTACATCCAACCTCGATTATACGACAATTGTTAACACATCAAAGATTTAAAGCATAGATTATCAAAATTACTTAAATTAACAATGCGTGTATGCATATGCCATGGATGCCTGAGGTACCGTTCACCGTGGAAGTGAATTTGAAACCCGAAGCCTTCCTGATCCCAAAGTATGGTCTGAACCCAAAAGCTAGTTCGACTCTTGGATTGTCTTTAATATCTTCAATGTGTCTACCTTCTTCCATATCTCGGTTATACGTTAACCCTGATCCAATCAACCTGCCCCTCGAAACGAATTTTACCCTACCTCTTAAAATTTCGGACCGGTCTTCTTCTCGGTTTAGGCCTCCTTCTATTATTTGGTGAAACCCCTGAAATTCATTACCCTTTTAGATTAATAAGCACAACCCTCTTGACGAGTTCTTTCCAAACCGACTTGTAATCATCGGTTCCCAAAATTCGGATTAATCTCTTTGTGGATCGTTTCCTTACCCCTTCACCCTCCTAAAGCCATTAAGCGTGCATTAATTTTCGGTCCACCCAAATTTCCTTGATACTTCTTGATATTTAACTCAAGTCCTTCCTTAGTCACTTCTTTCTGATTCCTTTCTACTAAAATTCTTTCTACTCGTTATGGAAAAATGACTAGCGATGCAGTATGGTTTTATTTTGTTAATTGATGTCCGAATTCCTCCAATCCTTAGTCAAATTACCCTCTATGGTTGCCATCACAAACATATTAATTTGATGTAATTTCTGTTCCATGAGGCGATTTAATGGTCTCGCAGGAGCTCTTCCACCATTCTATTATTTCCCAAAATCTAAATCCCATGTATAGAAATGCCCAACAACCCATCTCCTCAATATCCTGTGGTGGCCTTCAACACTAACTTAATACTTAACGCTCACTTTAACTGTTTAACCGTTAAGGTTCTTTTATTTATTTCCGATCACACCATTAGGACCTCCAGGTCTTCCTTAGTTTCCAATTCCGTTACTCCTATGAAAATATTTCTTCGAACACCATTTCAATCTTCCAATTTGTTTCTCGGTCATGCTCTCCCCCTTAAAATTTCTATTGTCGCGTGTTGAACTCCATCGATTCTTCTTTTGTCGAAATTCTGGATGAATAATTTCCATTAGGGAGGATTTTAATCAAAAGAGGAACCCCAAAGTTTTGCCTTTCAACTTCCCTTCTAATTCGCTTGATATCCGAAACCCCTTTCCTATTCTAGTCTAATCCAGACACCCCGCAATCAACTCTAATCTCACTTCTCTTTATGAATCCCCGTTTCCATTAACCTATCCCTTTCTTGACATTCTCTATTTCCCGACATCACCTTCATTGTAACGTACCGTCCCATTATTTCTTTTCTTCTTAACTCAGATGTGACCCGATCGAAGAAATACTTGATAAGTGGTATGAAAGAACTTCCTATCAAATAAACACTAGAATGCATGTCGGGTTAAAATGATAATGCACATGGCATGCCTGCAACAATTAAATATGCCGCATAGTAGAACAACAAAATCAAATAGGAATGCACGCACAAACATAAGTAAAGAAAATAATAATTTGTTGTAAAATATGATGCACGTGCCATGAATGTTTTGGAACCTGTCACCAATTTAGTAAATTGTTAGCTCGGTAGCCTTTCCTCGTTCCTCCAATCCTGAGAATACTTCGACTTGCTCATCCTGCCTTGTCTTTCCCACGATCTTCCAGTTTTCCCATGAATCCCTTTGCATCACTCGTATCTTCTACTGTCTGGAATTGCAATTTCACGATCCCCGATTTCTTCGACATCCACTGAATTGTCCTCATCACGGTGGTCAAGAATCCCGTGTTTATGAGTTGAGATTCGTGTAATAAACTCATTTTCCGACTGCTTATACTTAGGCACATGATTTCCTCCCAAAGAGCCTTTGCCTTTCTTTACCGTTTCCATTTGTTGCTCCATATCTCCCAATTAAACCTCACAACTCGACAATTTAGCTTAGATTTGTAAAACGAACTCCGTTCTCGTCCTCAATCTCACCTCCACAACCTCGATTTCTAATTCCCAGATTTATTTAGAACCCTTCTTTGACAACTCTTGGTGTCCAATTCCCCCTGGATTTATTTTACCTTAACTCCTCTCCGTCCTCGGTATCTCTTCAATATTTCGAACCCTGAACCAAAATACCTTCAAGGTTCATTTACTTTATTCCTTAGGTTGACTGATCGCATTGATCCCAATGATGGCATCTTATGTAGGAGAGCCGCATATGTCACCCTTTGGAGTCATAAATGTTTTCCCCGATCAATTCTTATCTTATCAAGTGCCTCTCTACCCTTGCATCCCTAAAGTGAAACCTCCCATTCAAGCTCCCAACCCTTGAACTCTAGCTCCATATAGGAAGGCCTAACATCTCGAATTTTCCATATTACTCCTATCCTCCATACCTCAGGAAGAGCTTACAATAAATCGTCTTTATCATGGAATTTGGCCGTGGTTTGATAGTATCTTTAAAACCTGTAAATCATAACTCATTTCGGTGATATATGCATGCGATTAGTACATGCTCATGGCACGTATTCAACACGAAAGGCACGGATTCAATATAAAATGCAACAAGTAATTCGACAAGATTAAAAAGAAAGACAATTTTATGTTCAAAATCAATACAATGCACACATTATCACGTAGTTCCTATGCCGAATGACCTAAACTGACCCACACGACACGAGAGCCCGAGTTTTGCAACCCGAGGCTCTGATACCACTTAAGGATGTAGCACCCGAGCGCAAGGTACCACATCCCCCGCACCGAGACCCGACCCGAATATGAAATGGACGATGCATACCCGAGCTAAATCACGGCGAACAGGGACATACACACACTCTACGCTAGGCGGGACTAACCCTTGAACCACAAAATCAGAGTAAATACAATTGCGGAAGCATTAACTGGCCATAATATAAACAATGATCATTCAAGCTCCAAAAATCAATCAGAACATTATCCAATGCTATCAAGGCTCAAAACAACAAGTACGCTCCATTATTATTCATGTGCAAGGATCAACAGTACCATATGCAAGTGTAAGACCGAAAATACAAGAGCTAAAAGTGCCTGCAAAACCTATGACTCGAAATCCCGCCTAGCTCCCTTGACACCTGCACAACACAACTGAAAGCCAAATGGGTTCAATCCAAAAGGGATTGGTGGGTATATAAACGGGGCATAAATATAATATACGACGGTATTTAACAATCACATGCAAGCTATAATCCCAAGTGAGGTTTTTAAAGAATTTCCCAAGTGGGTGAATAGAAATCATCAAAAGGGATTATAACGATTCATTTACATTAGGTCAAGGTCATTAGTGGTCCGGCGAGTGGGCGTGCATTATCTCCAACCAACACCTCGTGTAATTCATTAACATTCATTAACATTCATTCATTCATTCTTTTCATGCATATCATTCTTTCGTGCGCATTCAATAACATTTACACCTTCTTCCTCCGGGTTGGTGGCGGGTTTGCAAGGCCCATCCACCCATTCATTGACCAAAAGGGTAACATGACTCCCCAGATGGCACTCAGCATCCATTCCTAGCTAACTCCTAACGAGGTCCGGTTACGCCGTTCATTGGTGGGACTAGTGTGAGGGATCGGCGTCAGCCCTTGCCTCCTCGGGTCACCACTCACACCAAGTCCCTGGGCCCCATTCATTGTGAACATTCATTCATTCATTTCTCGCCAAAACATTAGGTAGGATTCATAAAATAAGGGCTTTACGTTGAAAACATTTACTCTTGAAAACGATTCTATATACACATATTCATTTTTGGTCGAAAGCTTTTCACATTGAAGGTATATAGGGTCATTATCTAATTAGAAGAGAAATCCACCTTAAACCGCAAAGAGGAGAACACAAGAGCCTCTCGGACTAGCCTCATCTCCAACGGAAACAAAATCTGTGCAAGAAAGGTGAAGTGAGACTCAAAATGACCAAATAGGACGCTCGGCAATGTAATGATCATGATATGAATGAAGAAAAGATGCTATAATGTAATGAACACGTTCATGTGCACTATTAAAGTCTTAAAGACATATAAACATTCAATTCATTCATTCAACGAAGCATTCGTATTCAAACGAGTTCATATCCTTCACATTTCACGTCAAAGGAATTTAAATCATATAATCAAGTCATTCACTCATTCGTTCACTTTTATTCAAATTCATAATTCACGTTTCCAATCAATTCAATTCAAGAAATACAAAATCCAACATTTAGGCAAATAAGAGCATTGAAGTAAATTAAGTTCAACACACATTCAAACGTATTCAACCTATCACAAAAACTCTACTACATACATCATATTACATAATATAATATATTTCCAAAGTTTGAAAACAAGAAGAAATCATATGATCCACCAACGAGTCTACGGAAGTACATGCATATACCACGCGTTAACACTTAGAATCATTTACAAAAATTAAAACTCAAAAACATATCAAACGGGTTCGAAACTTAATGACACTTTAACACATGATTCATAATATTACAAAAACATAGCATATCAAATTCCAGATCAATCGGAGTTCATATGATAGGGAAAAATGGTTACGGAAGTCACAAATGGTACAAAAACGCACATAAACGGCATTCCGCAAAAGCATACTTAAATCTCATCCAAATGTTAAGAAATTAAACCACAATACTCCCAACGCATAGTATAACAAGTTCATAGTTCATCACAAATGAAGATAATGGCATTAAAGAGGTGAAAGAAACCAAAACCGAAAAGGAAAAGACAAGAAATGCGCAGGGGGAGGGACACGGCCGTGTCCCTCAATTTGAATAGACTGAGACACGGGGGTGTCTCAGTACAGACCTGAAAAAAAGTCATGACACGGGGGTGTCTCACCTTTCAAGGCAAATGAGACACGGGGGTGTCACGGTACAGACCCAAAAACTTAAGCAAAGCTTACCAGCAAAACAAACCTTAAACAAGATCTGTCCAAAAGCATACCAAATCAACTCCAAATCTCATGAAACTTGATATATAACATATTTAGCATGTTAGGAGCATATTTCATTCAGATTGAAAAGGCTAAATCACATGTTAAGAGCACCTAAACCATGCAACAAGTCTGGGGTGTCAAAACCGCACATAGGAGCTCGATTGGTTCAATCATGCGATGATCAAGTACTTAGGGGCTGAATATGAAGCTGAAACTTTAGGGAATGAATACTAACATGATAAGAAACTAATATAATCCATGTAAATGCAAATTGACATGAATTGGAGCACATTAGAACCACCAAGTAATCACAAAATGCAACAGCAGCAGTTCGGTTCGCGCATAGCATACAAACAGGCCATCATGCTTCGATTTAGGAGCTGAAAATGGATCTGAAAACTTGCAAGAGCAGGGCTAACATATAAACCAATTAGTATACAACATCTCGATGCAAATTCACACGAATTGGAAGTCATTGACTCAAGCAACAAAGCATAAATTCACATAGCAGTTCCAAAACAGGGGAGCAGATTTTCTAGCTTAGGTTTGAGGCTCAAAAACTCATAATTTCATCAAAGGATCTCAAGAACAAACCATCCTAACATCATATACTATCAGTTGAGCCTCAAAGAGGCAAATAAACAAGTCCAAATATTCAGTTTAAGGCAAGGGAATCAGCCATAAAGCAAGTTAGCTCATAAGAGCAAAAATCCCCAAAAGTCCTTAATTCATGCTCCTACCAAAACCCTAATCAAATCTGATGCAAAACAGGTATTAAAGGGATCAAAACTTGTATAAAAGTGTAGAGAATAAAAAAATATACCTACCTTGAAGATTTGGAGAAGAAAGATGATGACTTGAGCTCAAAATTCACAAAAGGGGCAAAGCTTTCCTCTCCTCTCCTCTTCTCTTTTCTCTCGATCAGTTGTAGCAAAAATGAGGGGGGGTTTGGCTCGGTTTTCAGCTGATAAGGGAGAGGTAGAGACTTAACTCAAGTCAAGATATCAAGGGTTAGGCTTAGGTTGAGTTAAATTGGCCCCACAAGTACATAACTAGTCAAAGAAGGTGGCTTAATCACAAGCTGTTCGTTCCGGTCGAAAAACGAGGGTCCAAAAGGGTTTATAATATTAACAAACCAAAATCAAGAGTTTCCTTTCTTCGTCACAAGTCCGACGCATCTTCCGAAATTCGAATCCGAATTCCCGAGCTCAAGTTATGGCCTCCGGAGCATGAGGTGCGCTAAAACTAGTTAGGCCCTCATGTCCCTCGTCAAGTACCAAAGGTTTAAAACCTCGACAAACGAAGACAAAAACATAAAACGAGCATACAAACACATTCATAACTCACATCATTCAAGTATACCAAGTTGGCACAAAAATCGGAATTGAAAACGGTGTTAAACAAATCAAAAACGGTTCGAAAAGGATTTTAACGTTTAAAACTTTAAACCTAAAAACCTAATATTATTAATCAAATATTCCAAAACTCAATCAATTAAGTCCGAAGTCATGAAACGAACATATATTCATATACAAGACACATATAAGTCCAACATATTAAATTTGCACGAAATTTCGGTATCTAATTAAATAGAAACGAAGCACGTAAAGGAGGCTCATAAACAATGCAACAATAAAATTCATAACATTACAATTAATATAAAATAAATACGTATAAATAATTATTCGCACAATTTGGTAAACACATACGTCATGCTGTACTAATAAAAATTGGGGCGTTACAGATCCCGAGGTTCAGAAATTAGCTGAGAAAGCTCGAGCTGATCCAGAGTGTCCTTTTGGTTTGATGATACGGGCCTTTTTAGATTTAAGAACATAATTGTTGTGTTGGGAGAGTTACAAAGGATTATTCTTGAGGAAGTCCATCGGTCAGGGTATTCGATACATCCCGGAGGAAACAAGATGTACAAAGATTTAAAATAATTTTATTGGTGGAATGGTTTGAAACGGGATGTGATCAACTTCGTGAAACATTGTATGACCTGTCAAGTGGTAAAAGAAGAACATCAAAAGCCATCGGGGCTACTTCAACCATTGCCTATCCCGGAGTGGAAATGGGAACAAATAGCTATGGATTTTGTTTCGGGATTACCAAGAGTAATAGGAGTCTTGATGGAATTTGGGTTATTGTGGACAGGTTGACAAAATCGGATCATTTTCTTGCTATCAAAATGTCCGATAAGGTGAATAAACTGGCCAAGAAATATAATGATGAGATTGTCAAGTTTCATGTAGTACCGGTTAGCATTATCTCGGATCGGGATCTAAGATTTACTTCACGGTTTTGGCAAGAATTACAGAAATGTTTGGGAAGAAGGCTTCAATTCCACACAGCTTTCCATCCTCAGACGGACGGAAAGTCGGAAAGGTTGATTAAGTATCTGGAGGATATGTTGAGAGCATGTGCATTGGACTTTCCAAGCTCGTGGAATGAATAGTTGTCATTAATCGAGTTCGCTTACAACAATAGCTATCAAGCCTCGATCGAGATGGTCCCTTATGAAGCTCTCTACGGACGTAAATGTAGATCTCCGTTGTTCTTTGACTTGGAGGAATGGAATGGGACCAAACAAGAAGGTGTTAAATGAGGGGAGAAGAAGGAAAACCCCTCTAAGGCCGTGCAAGAGGCTATTGACAAGGTCCACATAATTAGACAACGGATGAAGGCCGCTCAGGATTGACAAAAGCGTTATGCAGACCTTCGAAGAAAGAATCTTGAGTTTGAGGTTGGAGACAGGGTTTTCTTAAAGGCATCTCCACGCAAAGGGTTCTCAAGGATTGGTTGAGGAGGAAAATTAAGCCCTCGGTATATGGGACCGTATGAGATTTTAGAGAAGATTGGGGATACGGCCCATCGATTGGATTTGCCTCCGAGTTTGACCGAAATTCACAATGTGTTTCATGTTTCACAACTCCGGAAATATTATCGTGATGAATCCGAGATTCTACCGGTTGAAGAAGTGGAATTAGAACCGAATCTCACCTTCGTTCAGAAGCCGATTAAGATATTGGATCAAAAATTTTAGGAACTTCGAAATCGGCGTATTCCACTAGTCAAGGTTCTTTGGAGAAGTGATAAAACCGAAGAGGCTACGTGGGAGACGGAGGAAAAGATGAGAAAGTTTCACCCCGAGTTGTTTCCGGGCGTGCAGTGAATCCAAGGAAGGATTCTTTTAAGGGGGAGAGATTGTAACGACCCGATATTTCAGTCGTACAGGTATGATGTATGTGTTTACCAATTTGCGCGAATTAATTGTTTATACGTGTTTTATATTTAATTTTATTATAAATTGTTTTTATTTTATTTTATTTTATTATATATCATTTTATTTTATTTCGTTAATTTATTAAATTTTAAATTGTTAATTAAGTGTTTAATGTTAATTAACTATCTATTTAATTTCAAATTTTCCGTTGACTTTTATTTAAATTAAAATGGAATTTAAATTTGTTTATTTAATTTGAAATGTTATGAATTGTTAAATTTTTGCGCATGAGTATTTTAATCGCGGTTCGTTCTTATATGGATTGAAATCGAAATTTCGTGAAAATTTCGTATGTCGTAGATTTACGTGTTATGAACATGTCTATATGCTCGTTTCATGTTTTCGATCTCGTTTGGCGTGGTAACGAAATTTTTTTGAATTGTGGAACCAAATCGGGGGCGAAACGAGGAATTAGCGAACCCTTGGTTCCGTATGTGATATCTTGAGCTCAGGAACTCGGATTCGAGTTCCGACAACTTCGTTGAACTCGTACCGAAGATTCAGGTTTAATGAACTCAGTCTCGTATTTTTCCGAAATCATTTGAACTTCCGAAATTCAACCGAAATGTGAGTTATCCGAAATATTACCACACTTAGCCATTTTCTTCATAATTTCTTCAAACCTTAAGCAAATTAACCATGGTTGGAGTCCTTGTAACCCCAGTTCAGGCCACTATCACCTTCCACTCTCTTCCAACCGAACCACACACCACACTTAAGAGAAAATCATCCAAAACCCCTATTTTACAGTTTTCCCATCACCTTGCAATCCTTGGAGATTTTGGAGCTCAAATCTCTTCCAAATTTCATCCAATCTACAAGGTGAGTTAGGGTTATGTTATACGTTGATTAGTGGTCATTTTGAACCATGCATCCCTAATTTTGAGTTAGTTTTCATGGAGTTTTGATGAGATGAGTGAATAGTTAGGTTTAATGGAGAATTGATGAATTCTTGACTTCCTTTGGTTTATAACTTGTTTCGGTGCTTTATATGTGATTCTTTTACCTCATTTATTGCTGACTATACTTGTATTAGTTGGTGGTTAAGAGTTTGGTGAGATACCATTATTGAATTTGTTAAGAAATGCATGAAATTTAACTGAATTTCCCTCTATCACGTATTGGACTGATGCTGAGGTTTTGGGACTGATTTTGATGTCAAATACTACTCCTTTTTACCTTATTTGCTGCTGGATTGATGGTTGATTGTGTGTGAGTTTCTGCCCTGTTTTGTTTTCATTTTTCCCCTGTTTCTTCGTGAAAAACTGCTGCCTTTTTCCTGGTGGTGTTCCTGTCCGTTTTCAGTTAAATTGTGGGAGTTAAGGCCTGTTTTGCTGCTGAGTTATTACCTTATAATGTTGGCATGGGTTTGGTTAAAACTCGTTAGGTGTTGCCCCTGTTTTTACCTTCCTTCTTCCCCTGTTTTGAGTGAACTGCTGCTGTCTGGTCTTCCTGCCGAAACACTCTCCCCGGGCGGCGAGAGTTTGAACTGATTTGGTCCCCGGGTGGGGACACCTTATGCAGTAGCTTTCTGTATCTCCTTCCCCAGCCGGGGAAGGTTGCGTGAGGAATTTTACCCGGGCGGGTAGTTCCCTGCTGCTGCGTTTTCTTTCTTTTTCTTTTCCTGTTGTTCTTTCTTTCATTCTTTGTTGTTGCTTCTTTCTTCCTTTAGTGCTGATGTATGTGCGTATATATATATTTGTAGTCTGCTATTGCTATCTTCCTTTGTTGGTAAGTTAATTGTTGTAATAGTTGTACATATATATATATATATAGTTAACGTGTGTGCATGGTATACATCTATATAATATGTCTTATATAGTATATGTTTGTGCATGCATGTATATGTGTATATATATATGTAGTGCGTGTGTATATATATATATATATATATATATATATATATATATATATATATATATATATTATAGATAGTGTGTATATATTAAAATAAATATGCATGTGCATGAATGTATACCATTGTATATAAATATATATATTTATGAATTACTTTTACTCCATGCATGTTATAAATCTTAGTATATTTTGTTATAGATACATGCATGCATGCTATGTGAATATATAAATATATATATATATATATATTTCAATATGATATTATATGTTATTTAAATGCATGATTATTATATATTAAGTATTATTTCATTTAATTCAATTTTAGAATTTAATTGTTAGCTATTTCGCGTTATTTATTTTTCGATCATTGTTTGAACGTTTTTAATTGTCTATTTTCTAATTGTAAACGTGAAATAGTACGTGTTATAATTGTCATATGATATTCTTAGATTGAAATTTATATGAAATATGGAATTATGAACTTGAATGGATTTGAACGCTTCCTTGGATGAATGAATTGCTTGTTTATGTAACGTCCTGACTTTTGACCGTACAGGTATGACGTCACGAGTGGGTTAGAACGAGTGTTATATGATTTTATTTATGCTTTAATTGCTAAGTAATTATTTAATTTAATAATTTCGTGAATTAATTGCTATTATGTGACGTATATGACTTATATGATTTAATTGACAGTGTTAGTTAAATTTATTTGTTACTTGTATACTAGCTAATTAATGTTTTATTTCGAATATGTACGTATTTTATCTTATATGAAATCCTTTGACTCGATCGAATTTTGATTTGGACCCCAATTGTTCTCCTATTAAATCTCGGGACCCTAATTGAATACTTAAAATTGTTAAGCGACCAAAGTCCAATATCCCTCCTCTTTTTCCCCTTAAGGCACGATATCCCCCCGCCCCCCCCCCCCCCTCCCCCTTTTTCTCTCATTCTTCTTTCTTCAATTTCTCCCAACACACACAAGCTTTCCAAACCCTTTCTCTTCCATCATTCTTCATTGATCCAACCTCAAGCAAGAGGAAGGCAAGAATCAAGCTCCAATTTCTTCCCTCAATCTCAAGATGTAAGCTCTCAGTCTTCTTCCCTCCTTTTTCCATCTTCTTTCAAGGTATATGTGTGTATATATATGTATATATATATATATATCTGGATTTATGTAATTTGATGGATTAATTGATGAATTTATGAGTGATATGTATATATATGTTGTATTTAGTTGTTGTTGTTTGATTTTGGGTGAGTTGGGACCTACTTTGGCCTTCTTTAAGCCATTTTCCGTCACTTCCCTGCCGTTTCGTGACCGTTTTTGGTCGCGGTTACGACCAACAATTCGAAACTTGGCTAATTTTCAGTCGCGGCCGCGACAGATTTTCAGTACAATTTTGTCACGGCCGCGACTCCCTCATACGAACTCGGAATGACCTGATTTTTGAAGTCACGGAAACCTCTTGAAGTCTAGAATATTCTGAAAGTTAAATTACTTCAATATCTTTTGACATTTGTTAGATATTATCAATTCTTTTTGGTGTCGCCACTTTTACGACAATCTACTATCACCCAACTTTGGGCCTACGCCATTTTCACCTCGTTTTGAACCATGATTCGTGCCATATATCCTTAGAAATATCTATGTGCCTATTTTCATTGCCAAAAAATAAAACTACATTCCAACTTCTAGAACTCAAGATATGTTCAATTTTTTACAGCTTGTGCATTACCAAAAAACTGTCAGCTCTCACCAAACTTGTTCAAATCCGTTTTCTTGCTTTCCCTCCACTTCCTCGGACTCCATATGTTCTTTGAATGAATTACATGCTTACTTAATTGATTATCTGTGATATATCTTGGTATGATTATGAATTTTATGCTATGAACTCAATGTATAAACGTGAAATGACAACATGAACGTTTAGGTGCTACTTTATGCATGCATGAATGGTTTGCTTCGTTTTATTGTTTTGTATGTTGTGTATAGCTTCTTCCATGACTTATATATTTTCTTCATATGTTATATTATGTGTTAACTTGTATATTCTGAAATCATAATGTGATTTTTTTAAACATTTTGTGAATTATGATCCAATTTGCCTTGAAATGCTCTCTGGTTTACATGCGTGAATTGTTCCTTCGTTTTTTTGGCCGCATATGACAACTTATCGCTTCATTTATGACTCGCATGCATTCTAAACATATTATAGTATGAGCTATGATTATTGTATAAAACTTATGGCTCGATTTGATGCAAAATATGAAAGATATGAAACGCACGAATATGAAACCACTTTGTAGTGAATATTTTGAATGAATTACTTGATTATATGACCTCATAACATGATTCATGCTTTTTATGCATCTCATATCATGTGCATAACATGCCGTGCGTCTATGTGGTTTTATATTGAGTCAATTGTCATGAGTACACATTGTTCCTTCTCTTGAACAGTCCGTTTCCAGGGCGGAGACTTCCGAATTGAATAGGCAACCACATTACTTATGCTTTATTTCTCGTGGTATTGCAGGTGAGGGTGTTTTCGTTTTAGTTACGTATTAAACCCTACAACCTTATATGACAAGTTTTGGCCAAAAACCTAGCATATATCTATATATTGTTTTCAAATTGAGTCATCGAGCAAATCTTTCTCAAGGATTATGGGATGTATTAATCATGTTATGAAATGTATTATGTTTCTTATGATATGAAATGTTTTGGCAAGAATATGATTATGAACATGATTATGAATGCACGGGCCCAGGGACTTAGTGCAAGTGGCTATCCGGTGAGGTAAGGGCCAACGGTGATCCGTTGTACTAGTCCCGCCACATTTAAGGTGATATCGGCCCTCGATAAGAGGTTTAGCGGGGAATGGGAGCCGAGTGCCCTTGGGGATTCATGTACCCGCATTGGCCTATGTATGGACTAGTGGTCGGGTCTTGCTAACCCGTCCACCACCCGGAGGAAGAAGGTTGGAACTTATTTTATGATTATGATTATGATTATGATATGGTTATGCACCGTGCGGGAAGACCGGGACACAGATTGCCCAAATGATTATGTCTTATATTATATGACTTGCATGTATTATGATGTATTGCATGCGTATTCAATATATTAACTATGTATGTTGTACACGGTCAGAGTTTGATTGGAGATTATGCACGCTCACTCGAAGAGACCTTAATGATTATGTATGAATTATGAACCTAATTAATTTAGTATGAATTAGTCATAAAGTTCAAGAATTGTTTAGTTATTTTCTTGCCCTTTGTGGGAACTAACTTCAAATAAAACATTGCTCGGGCTTTATATCTTGCATGTGCATGTTTTTATATAAATGTATCGCTCCTACTCACTCAGTCTTCTAGAGACTGACCCCTCTTTCCCCACTTTTCAGTTCTTGCAGGTTTTGCTAGGCGGATGTCATGTTTTAAATCTCTTGTCGAGTCACTTGTACACTCGAGTCACATTTTACTTTTTATTATTTAATTGTAATTTCTTTATGTATTTGAGCCGGTGTGCCAATTATGATTTATTGTTGGATATTGATTCGGAACAGGTTGCATGTGTAGTTGAACCCGTTGTTAGGATGCATGATAGATTTATGTTATATATTGGAATTTTCGGACTTTGTTGCCATTGTTATAATGTATGATTTATGCATTATTGCTTCCGCATAGCACTCTTGGTTATTTTTTTGATTTAATTGGTACAGGGTTAGTTTCCGCCTAGCTAGGATACCCTTTATTTTTTCTCTCGTTCTCTATGAGTCGGGTTCATACTTGGATTAACCATTTCACATGTGGACTAGACTTGTACTACGGGGGATGTGGTGCCTATCTTTGCGGGTGCTACAGTTTATATGCCTTAAATGCATTAGTAGTGCATATGAACGTGTTCATGACATAATATCATCTCTTATCCATTCATATGATGTTCATTTCATTGTCGTGCATCATATATGGTCATTTTGAGTCTCACTTCACCTTTCTTGCACAGATTTAGGTACGGTCGGAGACGAGGGCGATCCTTGAGGTTCTTGTGCTTCTTCTTTTGCTCTTATAAGGTGGGTTTCTCTTCTAATAGCTATGAGAACCCAATATATCCCTTATGTGAAAGATTTGAGCCAAATTAGTATATATATGTATATCGAGTCATTTTGGGTAAATGATTTTAAATGTATGACCTTTTATTTATAAATCCTACCTGATGATTTTGGCGAGACATGATTGAAATTGCACAAGACCAAGGACTTAGTGCATGTGGCTATCCGGGGAGGTAAGGGCCGATGGGATCCCATGTACTAGTTCCAACCAAACTATGGTGATACCGGCCCTCGCTAGGAGATTAGCGGGGAATGGGAGCTGAGTGCCCTTGGGGGATTCATGTACCCCCATTGACCTATGTATGGACCGGTGGCCGGGTCTTGCAAGCCCGTCCACCACCTGGAGGGAAAAGGTGTATATGTATGATTATGAATCGTATGAACGTGCACAAAAGAATACATGTATGCTAATGAATGAATAATGATTATGAATACACAAGGTGTTGGTTGGAGATAATGCACTCCCACTCGCCAGGGCCACGAATATCCTAATGATTAAATATGATAGTGATAATCCCGATGATGTCTTCTTTGGTTTTACCCACTTGGGAAAATTACTCTAAAACCTCATTCAGGATTATCGCTTGCATGTATGTGTTTAAATTCCGAGATATTTATATTTATACCCTGTTTTATACCGACCAGTCTCTTTTAGACTGAGCCCAGTTTGTTTTCAGTTGTGTTGTGCAGGCTTAAGGAGTGCTAGGCGGGAATACAAGTCGTCTAAGTCTTGCATTAGTGCTTAGCACTCTCTTTTGTTTCACTCGCACTCATACTCTTATTTTTGTATATGATCATGGCTATGGAGCGTATTTGATTTTGTAGGCCCTGTGGGCCTTTGATTATCTATATGATATTGTACATCTATTTTGGCGCTTGGTGGCTCGTTGTATATATATATATATGTTGGTTATGCTTCCGTATTTTTTTGTTATCGCTCTGACTTTTATATTGTCTTGATCTTGAATGGTTTAAGGGTTAGTCCCACCTAGCATAACGTGTGTGTTGTGTCCCTGTTCGCCGTGATTTGACATGTGTATGGACTCCCATTTCATATACGGGTCGGGTCTCCGTGTGGGGGATGTGGTCCCTTGCGCTCGGGTGCTACAGTTTCAAAGCCAAAATTGTCCCCACTCGGGGAGGCTGAACATGAACGGAAACAGACAGCTGCAGACGCAGCAGAGCAGGGGAAAAAGAGAGCAAAAACAGGGCATAATCGCACAAGGCTTCAACCAACACTTAAGCTAACAAATTAGAGCAATGAAAGGTAACAATTATTCAACAAATCATCGGTGCGGGGGATGTGGTACCTTGCGCTCGTGTGCTACACTTTCAAAGCCAAAATTCTCCCCGCTCGGGGAGGCTGAACATGAACGGAAACAGACAACAGCAGACGCAGCAGAGCAGGGGAAAAAGAGAGCAAAAATAGGGCATAATCGAACAAGCCTTCAACCAACACTCAAGCTAACAAATTAGATCAATGAAAGGCAACAATTATTCAACAAATCATCGGTGCGGGGGATGTGGTACCTTGCGCTCGGGTGCTACACTTTCAAAGCCAAAATTCTCCCCGCTCGGGGAGGCTGAACATGAACGGAAACAGACAGCAGCAGATGCAGCAGAGCAGGGGAAAAAGAGAGCAAAAACAGGGTATAATCACACAAGGCTTCAACCAACACTCAATCTAACAAATTAGAGCAATGAAAGGCAACAATTATTTAGCAAATCAGGTCCCATAACAGGCCCAACTCACGCAGATGCAGCAGCACGAGAGCAAAAGAGGGAAATGAATTCATTTTCTTACAAGTTCATTAATGGCATCTCATTCAATTTTCACCTACCACAAAATACAGGTCCATGAATGCAATAAGGAAGCTAAGATGATCACTTTCATGCTTTAAAACAATCAAATTCATCAATGAATTCATGAGATCAAGAAATTATAACATAACCTAAATATTCATTCATCTCCTTCAACTCCATGTATATAAACTCCAAATGGGGAATGCAAGGCTCAAAATGACCACAAATGAATGTATATTACTATCTTAAACTCACCTCTTGAATTGGTTGAAGGATGGAAGAGATTTGAGCCCAAAATCTCTAATTTTGGAATAGTGACAAAAATGAAACTGGAAAGTTGGAGTTTGGATGAGTTTTCCTCCCTTGGTTTTAGTTTGGTTTGGTCTGGGTGGTTAGGGGCTGATAGTGGGTTTAGTTAGGTTTCCAAAAAGTCCAACCACGGTTAATTTGGTTAAGTATTGTAAGAGTTATTATTAAAATGGAAAAGTGTGACAGTTTTGCTGTCGATTCATTTTTCGGTTGAATTTCGAGGGTTCAAATAGGCTTAGAAAAATACGATACTAAGTTCATTAGACCCGATACATCGATACGAGTCTAACTAAGTTGACAGAACGCGATTCCGAGTTCCCGAGCTTAAGATATCACATATGGAACCAAGGGTGCACTAATTGCCCGTTAGCCCCCGATTTAGTTCCACAACTCAAAATAAATTCGTTACCACTCCAATCAAGATCGAAAACATGAAACGAGCATATGGATATGTTCATAACACATGAATCTACAACATAATAAATTTTCACAAAACTCCGAGTTCAACTCATATAGAAACGGCACGTAACATGTCACACTTGCGCATGTAGTTCAAGAATTCAATTAAATTAAAAATTCAAACAATTCAAATATTTATAAAATAAAATAATTAAATTACAACATAATAAAATAAATTAAAATAAAATAAAATAATAACAATTAATTATAAAATTAAATATATAAAACACTTATAAACTATTAACTCGCGCAAATTGGTAAACACATACTTCATACATGTACGACTAAAAAGTCGGGGCGTTACATGTTTGGATACTTGTTATTTATTGATTTCTCCTTTTGGTGGGAGTCCTGAAACGGATCAGGTGGTTCGGAATTGTGTGGTCAGTTTGGAATGTAAGGATTATCCAGCGGACTTCATTGTGATGCCGATCTCCAAGTACGGTGTAATTCTGGGGATGGATTGGTTATTCAGACATCATGCTATAGTTGATTGTTTCGCTAAGAGAGTTAAGTTGGGTGAAGAAGTGATTGTGCGAAATTGTAGCACCCGAAACGCAACGTAGCCACATCCACTGCACTATAGTTCAATCCAGATATGGAATGGATGGTCCATACATGAATCAAGCCTATAGCGAAACATACATAACGAAAGCATAGTAATAAACATACATAACAATTATAACGAAAGCATAGTAATAAACAATTATAACAATTATAACGAAAGCATAGTAATAAACATTCATTCTAATTCATTTACCTTATACAAGTTCATTCCATCCTATATATACATGATATCAATTATCCCATGAATCAATAATGTACATGAAAACGAGAATTACAAGTGTTAGACCCAAAATGGAAGACTCAATTCCCGCCTAGCTTACAACCCTGTAAAACCTGAAAATGTGAGGTGTCAGTCTATGAAAGACTAAGTGAGGGGTTTATCAAAATAAGCGCAATTACCATGCAAGCCATAATCTTGGGTAAGATTTTATAAAGGAAGCAATATTGGTTCAATAGCAAAGTACTTCTCGACCGAGATTACAACTATCCAATTTATAATTTAATCAGTTCAGTTCAATCAATCAGTGGCCCGACGAGTGAGGCAAATCCCAAACCTTTCTCCGACTGTGTACAATAATTCAGTTATTAATTAATTAAGTGATCAAGCAATCGATTACAGTGCAAAATTACGATCAGTTTCAGTAACCCTTTTCCCTCCGGTGATGGTGGGATTGCAAGGCCCCACCACCCAGTCAGTAGGAGCATAGCGTTCATGAGTCCCTATGACCAGAACTCCTTCCTCCACTAATCTCCTAGTGGATTCAGGGGTCATCCCAAAAGTTGTGAGGATAGTGCAAGAGTTACCCGTCAGCCCATGCTTTCCCGGTTGGCTCAGTACACTACCTTCGGGCCCATAGTGCAGTACAGTATACTAGCCAAAACAATCAATTCAGTGCAGTAACAATAATTCAGTACAGTAGCAGTAGTTCAGTTGTAAATCAATTGAGGTTTATGGAAAACTATAGATATATGTATACATTTTGGCCGAAATCCACATAAGGGTTGTACGGGTTCTATATAACTATAAATGAAACCTCACCTGACAAGCGATAGAACAAGACAAGGATACAAGACAGTGCTTATTCGATCAAGGATCTCCGCCCTGGAGAAGAACTTGACAAGAAAGGAAACAACGTGTACTCGTGAGACGAAATTCAATATGAAACCAAGTATGATGCACGACAATGCTCGTGTAAATAAATGAACTCCCAACACCTTAATATCCAAATAACTTAGCAATCAAGCGACACTTAAACATGTAAGCGAATCGATTAATATCTAAGAGATGAAATTAATCTCAAGGAGTCATGTATTCACATCATTCAAACATTTCAAGTTCAATTCATACAGGGCATGGAGGCACACAATCATGTTTGAGCAATTAAGTACCAAAAAGCATCAAATAGGAGCATAATTATCAATGAATCAAGCATATACTTTATATAATTCACATACGGGAGCCAAGAGAGTGAAAGGAATGCAAGAAGAAAGGTTTTGAAGAAGTTTGACAAAAATCGACAATTTTTGGAAATGCACATGCTATAGGAAAACTGGAATATCTTGAGTTCTAGAAGTTAGAATTGAGTCTTGTTTGTTAGATATGAAACTAGACACATAGGCCTTTAAAATGATATATGGTTCGTTTTCTAGTTCACAGCGAGGTGAAAATGACGTAAGCCCGAAGTTGGATGAATGCAGATTGTCGATGCAGTGCTGACACCAAAAAAATTGATTATATTGAGATGATTCCAATTGGAAGTCGTTCTAAACTTCAAGATGTTTCCAACGGTTCAAAAATCAGGTCAATCGAAGTTCGTTTGCGGGGTAAACGGACTCAGGCTGAAAACAGGGGAGGATCCACGGCCATAGATTTGTCCATGTACAAAAATCCATGCCCGTGGATTCTCCTACCGAAAATCCCAAGTTCCTAGACACAAATCCATGGCCGTGGGTCAAAATCCACACCTGTGGATCCTTCTACAGTAGTAAAAACGAAGGGATAACAGGCCAAGACTGGAAATTTGGCTCGCAATCCAAATCGCAACAATTAAGCACCTCAAAACTAACATATAACATGCATATAACTCATATATATCATTTAAGCCACATTTAATCCAAGGAAATATGCTTAGATCATATAATTCATTCATGAAACTAATATGAAATTAAGTGGTCACTAATGCTTCAAACTTCAAGAATTCAAGTTGTAAATGTACGAAACTAATTCAAGATCATCGTATAAGATTCATACAAAGTGATGGAGTCCAATGAATCATAAAACCCTAACAAAGCTTCAAGAATTCTTCAAAGATATTCATGATCTTTCCTTGAAAGTAGAAGAAATGGAAGGAAAAGAAGATGATAAAGTCTTAAGCTTGGATTCTTGAAGAAAATGGAAGAAAATCTTGGTCTCTTGCTTCGTAGGTTGGATCGAGAGTGAGAGGAACAGGAAGAGAGATGTCTTGGCTTATCTCTTGGGTGAAAGTGAAGAAGATAAGGTAGGTATATGTGTATGTATATAATTATATAAGTCAAGAATATATATATATATATATATATATATATATATATATATACATTGTATAATTAAAGTTGGGAAAAAGTCTTGGTCATTAAAAGTTATTTACACACAATCTGACACCCCGATTTCTCGGTCGTACAGGTACGCACGCCACGCGTGTGATTTTTGGGATTAGGATTTATTTAAATTCCTTTTTGCTCTTTAAGTGTCCTCTTTAATTCTTTTTAATTTGAATTAAGGAGGCTAAGAGCTCTTCCATCCCTCCCTCTCTTCATCCGATCCACCAAGGAAGTAAGGAGGCCAAGATTTTCTTCCCTTTTCAACAAGAATTCCAGCTTTATACTTCCCCCTCTTCACCTCCTCCATCTTTTCACTCATTCAAGGTAAGGTCATGCCTTTTTAATTGGTGAATTCTTGATTAATGTTAGGGTTTTAGGATTCTTTGCATTCCATGACTTTATATGAAACTTATGTGCTGATTTTGAGTTGGATCTATGCATATTTGTTAGATTTTGGGTTGAAGATTGAATATATGATGTTCCACCATTCATGGAGTTTTCATACTTGAAATGGTAGATTAATTTCTTGTGCATTTCATGGCCTTTTGACAAGAGAAATTGTTGTAGCATGTTTGCATGAACTTATACCTTGAATTTGATTACTTTTGGTTTAGCTTTGAATTGGTTTTTGCTTCCTCCTCTTTCCCCTTCGAGCAACCCCTATTTCTGCCCCTTTTTCCTGTCCAGAGAGGTTCCCCGGGCGGGTAAAATTTGTTCATAAAATGTACCCGGCCGGTACTTTTTGTGCAGAAAATTTCTGCACAGGTTTCCCCGGCCGGGGAACTTTTTCCTTAAATTTTACCTGGCCGGGTACCCCTTCATACGACCTCCGATTGAGCTGATTTTCGGATACGATCTACTTCTTTGAGTCTAGAACACTCTCCAATTAGAATCACCTCAATATCTTTTCCCATTTGTGAGATATTATGAATTCGTTTTGGTGTCGCCACTTTACCGACAACCTGCGTTCATCAAAATTCGGGCCTACGTCATTTTCACCTTGTTTTGAACCATGATTCGTGCCATATATCATTGGAAATACTTGTGTGTCTACTTTCATTTCCAACAAAAAAATTCAATTCTAGATTCTACAACTCAAGATATTTCCATTATCCTATGGCTTGCGCATTTCCGAATATTGTCAACTTTTACCGAACTTTGCCTAAACCTCCTTTTTGCGTTCCTTTCACTCCTTTGATCCCCGTATGTGAATTTTATGACTTTTATGTATGATTATTTGATAATATATGATATGTTTGATTATTTATTCTAATTTTATGGTTTCATTGATAAGTGTAAATGTGACTTGAATACATGAACGTTTAAATGACACGTATGAAGCTTTCTTGTATCCTCTTGCCTCTATATTTATTGTGTGCATTGTAAACATGTTATAATGTGTAATATGATTATAGTTTGAAGATTTTGGCTCGATTTGATATGATTCATTGAAAGGTATGGAATGAATGAATATGAAACCTTCATGTATTGAAGGTTTTGAATGAATTACTTGATTATATGACATTATAAGATGATTTATACTCTTTATGCATCTCATACCAAGTGTATAACATGCCGTGCATCTATTAGGTTTCATGTTCAGTCAATTCTCACGCGTACGCATTGTTCCTTCTCTTATACAGTTTGTTTCCACGGTGGAGACTTTCGAATTGAATAGGTACCCGTATTACTCATGTTTCTTATCTCGTGGTATTCCAGGTGAGGGTGTTTTTGTTCTGGTTATATATTGAACCCTACAATCTTATGTGACAAGTTTTGGCCAAAACCCTAAGGTGTATATATATATATTGTTTTCAAATGGAGTCGTCGAGTAAATTATTTCTAAAGGATTTAGAATATGTCATGTTTCTCATGAATTGAAATGTTTTGGCGAGACCATGTTATGAAAATAGGCCCAGGAATTTAGTACATGTGGCTATCCGGAGAGGCAAGGGCCGACGGTGATCCTCCCATGTGCTAGTTCCACCATGAACTGTGGCAAAACCGACCTCGTTAAGGAGTTTTTAACGAGGAAAGGCTAACTGGGCTTTGAGGACTCATGAACCTCAATTACCACATTGATATGATTAGGTGGTCGGGCCTTGCAAACCCGTCCACCACCCAGAGGAAGAAGGTTGGAACTTATTTTCATAATTATGATTATGTTATAATTGTTATGCACCGTGCGCGAAGGCCGGGACACAGATTTCCCAAACGATGATGTCTCATGTTAGATGTCTTGCATATATTATATAGTGTATTGCATGATCAGGTAATAAATGTATTAGTTATGTTGTCGTACACGGCCGGAGTTTGGTTGGAGATTATGCACGCTCACTCGCCGAGCCTTAATGATTATGTATGAATTATGAACTTAATCAATTTAATATGAAATAGTCGTAAAGTCCGATCATTGCTTAGTTACTTTCTAGCTATTCGTGGGAACTAACTTTAAATAAAACCTTGCTCGGGATTTATGACTTGCATGCACATGTTTTGATATATATATATATATGTATAGCTCCTGCTCACTCAATCTTCTAGAGACCGACCCCTCTTTCCCACTTTTCAGTTTCGTTCAGGTTTTGCTGGGCGGAGGTCCTGTTTTAATTCTTTATCGATTCACTTGTACACTCGTGTCACATTTTACATTATTTTGATTTAATTGGGCCTGTGTGCCAATTACGAATTATTGGCGATTTGATTCGGGACAGGTTGTATGTTTAATTGAACCCGTGGAGAGGATGCATGTTGAATTTTAATTATCTTATGATTATGTTTCAAGCCTAAACTTATTATTAAAATTATGAATAGTATTGTTGCTTCCGCGTTATGATTTAATTGGTACAGAGTTAGTTTCCGCCTAGCCAGGTTGCTTTTGTTTTGTCTCCCGTTCGCTATGAGTCCGGTTCATGCTTGGATTATCCATTTCATGTGTGGACTAGACTTGTACTGCAGGGGATGTGGTGCCTATCGTCCCGGGTGCTACATCCTTAAGTGGTATCAGAGCCCTAGGTTGCAAAACCAGGGTTTCTTGTGGCGTGTCATGTCGAGTGTAGGTCGAACGGCTTAGGAACAACGTGTCAACGTGTGCACCGCATTGATCATGAGCATTATTCTTGAAATTTGACATGGAAATTTATTATTAAATGTGTTTAACTTAAATTTTGTTAATTTACAGGCTGCATTTTGCATTACTACGTGTTTTTGATGTTAATTATTTGCCATATGCATTCACTAACCGGCATGCATTATATTTGAGTTGAGTTGTGAATTGTAGGATATTACTATAATATCAAACACGGCCAATCCCTACGATTACAACCACTTAGCACAAGCTCCTCCTGCGAGTGTGGGCGATATGAAGAAGAGCCTTTGAATTTAGAAGGTTTTGGGATATTTGGTGTGTAGCGCCCCCACTTTGCTGGTAGAGAGCGGCGCCCCAACCCCCGCACTGAAGCACCCCTCAAGTAATGGTGTGAGCCATCACTCAAGAAATACCCCAGCGAACGGCATGTCCATTAACAATTAACAATAATACTGTTTAACTATGTGGCTTATGCAGCGGAAAATCAGAGTATTTTAAAACTTTTCAAAACATGTGCGTGATGGCATATAAACAAGCAAGTACTGATCGTTAAGCAGAAGAGACTATTAACATTACTGTATCAATTGAACATTATCACGGGAGCATAAGATAGCAATTGCAGCAGTATCCAAGTAGCAGAAGGATTATTACAAAAGCATAAGGTAAAGTATCAATGCAGCCATATAACATATGCAGGACACAAAATAGATTAATAAAGTAAAGTCCTGACTCAACAAAATGAACACTCTAGAGCTTCAAGGTACCTCTAGACTGCGGCTGCAAGACCTGAAACCATGAGGCCAGAAAACAGGTAGAGGTATTAGTCAAAGTGACTAAGTGAGGGATATCTTTAAAAGAAAGTACTTAAAGTAAACGTTTGAAGTAAAGTTCACAAGGTAAAACCTTTAATGCAAAGCTTTGAAGAAGAACTTAAGAATAAGTTCAAGTGATAAAACCCTTTAATGCAATGCTATAAGAAATGAGAGTTTTCAAAACACTTTCATGAATGCTGTCACACGCGCACACATATGCTATGATTTGGTTCATATGATTTTCATAAAACGGGATAAGGGTAGGGAACAACTTTGCAAGATATGAACCAACTTTATGAAAACATTGATGCCCGCAAGCTAGGCTTCTCCATCCTTACTCCAGAAAACATGACCATTAATAGGGTGTCGGACCGAGATCAACAACACCCTAACACATACACACATGCACCATCCTCCACCAAGTTTCACTTCGGGGAGCGACCCCTAGGTGACCATTAACCATTGATTTGGGAATAGATTTGCGGTCCATTCCCGACAATTGTCCTGACTTAACCAAACCTCCTGATTAAAGTCGGTATCAATCGCCTAGTGTGGCGGCCGGTATTAGTGATGTCGTTGGCGCTCACCTCCCGAGCATCACCTCTACGCATAACCGCCGGGCCCATACCATTAACCATTGATTGCTTGCACCATTGATGACATCCAGAATAAATCCGAATGTATGAACCATTGAACATATGCATTGAACCATTGAACCATTGATGCAATACTTTCAAAACATTGAACCATTGATGCATTACTTTGAAAACATGAACCATTGATGCTGTACTTTGAAAACATGTGCCCTTGATCAATGAATATGGATAGGTCTGGGTTCTTTGAAGAATCATCGCTTATAAAGGGTATTTCAAAACAAGAATGTAAAGCACTAGGCTTAGAGTCTCAAAACGATTGAATCATTAAGTATTCATGGTTCCAGTTGAAAACATTTATAACCTCACCTATTAATAACACTAGGTAGGATAGATTATGCAGTGCCCTGGGGATTCCAGTACTCAACTTTAACTCCTGTAAGTGTGTACTAAGGTGAGCTAAGACACACTTCTATCACGATGCACTTAAACATATAAAACAAGTACAGAACATGTAATGATAAGAGAGTAATACCATTTAAGGTATTAGAGAAGGATAACACACAAAGGAATCCTTAAAGTGAGTTATCATTAACGTGGGACTATGATCTTACTATAATCGATTAGGAATTAATCAAATTATGAATCCTATCGCAAAACCTTAGGTTATAAAACAAGTCCTAGAAAGAAAACACATTTTGAAATCACATTTTAGACCCCGGATTTGAAAACCCTAAGTGTAAATGTCTATTAACAAAGCATAAGTTTTAATTCACTTTTACTTTTCAAAAGTACTATTCACAGTTACTATTCCAGATTACTATTCACGAATTACTATTCACAGGTTACTATTCACTTGTCGGGTCAAAGGGTCGGGTCAAACCCACACACTAAACACACACGAGCACACGAGCACACACACTGCATGCACACACACACCCTAATTCAATTATGATCTCGATTATAACCTATAGTTTCAAGTTCATGTTATTATAAGCAAGTGTGATCTAGGTTAAAGGCATAACCTATGGTTAAGAGGTCTAATTAAAGCATAACATCAAGTTATGAAACACTATTCTACCCTAGGTTATAACATGTGACACTATCAAAGTGTATAACATATGATCAAGACACTATTCCATTAATCCATATCATATCATAAGCTCAAGTCATAATATATGAGTCATTTAACATTGTAACAATGTAATAACATATCATAGACATAAGTCATAGCATATCAAGACCATTAATCATGTAGCATTCATCAATTGAGACCATATAGTAACATGTAACAAGTTATGATATAATTGATCATAGGTTACTATTCCATTGCATAACATGCTTGAACATAATTTAAATATCATAATCATGCATCAATTATCATCATATAATAGCTCCATAACATGATCATACCATATACTAAAGCAATTCACAACATTTCATAGCATATACTAAACAATTAAATCATAATTCACTACTAACAAACATATCATAAAAACTATATAATAAATGCATAAAATAAAATCCTATATGTCTTAGGGAAGACCCTAAGACCCAACCTAAACATAATATAAACATACCATAACATAAAAACATAAACTAAACTAAAACATAACATAAAAACATAACATAAAATAAAACTACAAACCTAGAGGGGGGGGGGAGGACTTGGATCGGCAAAGAGGGGGAGAGAGGGAGGAAGAAAGGGAGTTGTTAACACAACATATGAGCAAGGAATTCAATGGAATGAGGGGGGTATTTATAGGTGTTGGGAAGCCCCTCACCTTGGAAATAAACTTCAGGTAAGGGCATGAGAGCAAAATGGAGTAGCTTCTCTTGGAAGCTTTAGGCATCTTGAAGCTAAAATGGGACTGCTGGGGGGTATTTCGGTATTTTCACTGAAAAAACGTGAAGGTGAGTGTCTGGAAGTATAACCATTCCGTCCGGCCAAAAATTAGCTTCGAAACGCATATTCATACGTCGAAATCGGATTTACCGTTTGAAAGATACATTAGTTTTAGTGAATAAAAGTTTTGAGCTCGAAACTCGACATGAGTGAAAAACGACTTTCGAGAATGATTTTCAAGTCCGGATTGTTTCCAAAATTCAACAAATAAATCGAGAAGCGTTTTGAATCCAACATCGACTATAAAACGTTTTATCGATAGAAAGTTGAAAACGTAGAATGAATAGTGAATTCTTACGTACAAACGTACGCTTCAAAATTTCAAGCTAGGGTTTGAATCAAGAGTTGTAAAATATTTCAAAAATCTTGAAATAGACCAAGTAGTGCAAATCCAGAGAGAAAACATTTTCCGAATGAAAACCGTTCGTAGTAGAAATAGTGAACTAGGGTTTTCGTAAACATTTTCAATAAAACGAAGTTCGGAATAGATTTTCAAGTCCTGAATGATTTCAATAGACTCATTTCGACTCAAGGATCGATTTGACTGTAAACTTGGGTAGGAAAGATATCAGAATCAAAAGCTCATTTTCAGAAGAATAGTACTTTGGTCGGTAAGTTCCCAAAATACCCTTATGGTTCAAGGAAGGTTTCTGGAGCTTGGAAAACAAGTTCAAAGGATAGGAAAACATGTGATATGAACCTATAGGGTTCCATTGAAGCATTGGGTAATATAGGCTTGGAAAATGAATAGTAAACTGTATCGAAGGTCAAGAATTCCCCCTTAAAACATGTCAGATCACATATGAGCACAAAGTTCATGTAAGAATGCAATGCATGAAGGTTTATAAAGTTGGATCACGGTCTATAAACGCTTTACCAATGCCCTTAGTTTACCATTTTCTTCCAGGCCCTGTTTTGGGCTGTTACAATCACCCCTCCTTAAAGAGAATCTGTCCTCAGATTCTTCTGCAAACAGTTCGGGGTAATGTTTCTGCATCTTATCCTCTGTTTCCCACATTGCCTCTTCTGTACCATGTCCCTTCCAAAGGACTTTTACCAAAGGAATCTTCTTATTCCTTAACTCCTGGAATCTTGTATCTAAGATCTTCACCGGTTTCAACACATAAGTCAAGTTTGGTTCTGTCGGTAATTCTTCCACTGGTACTAGCTCTTTTTCATCCAAAACCACTTGCGAATCTGAGATATATAGGATACATTGTGGATCGTTGTATGACTTGCAGGTAAATCCAATCTATAAGTAGTTTCTCCAACTCGTTCCATTATCTGGAAGACTCCAACATATCTTGGGTTTAATTTACCACCTTTCTCAATTCGAGTGAACCATTTCTTCGGTGTCTTTCACTCCATCACTGCTTCGACTTTGATGGATCTACTTTAACTCCGGTTCTGAAAATGATGTGTCCGAGAAATGTAACTCTTTCTAGCCAAAACTCGCATTTGTTGAACTTGGCATATAGCTTGTGATCCAGCAAAGTGCTCAACACAATTCAGATATGCTCGGCGTGCTCCTCTAGTGCCTTTACGAACACCAAAATGTTGTCCAATTGTTTTTCTCAACTTTTCCAAGATATCTTCCTTCTTGTAACAATCCAGAGTAACACGATACTTAAACAACCAATCCATTCCAAGGATAGTTCCTATCTCGTCATAGGCAACTCAATAAAATCTGAAGGGTAGTAGCGATTACCAGTGCATATAGGGCAGCGTTTATATACTTGATCCGTAACGAGGTAAGTCCCCAAAAGAGAACTTACTTCAAATTTCATATGACAATTATTCAAGTGGAAATAGTAAATGCACACATAAATTAGATGCAATGAAGAAATGCATGGCACCAGGGTCATATAAGACCTTAACTGGCGTGTTAAGAATGTGCACAGTACCTTCCACATCAGACGAAGGATCAACCTCCTCATTACCATCCATTGCCTATGCTCTGCCTTTAACCACTGGTGTGCTCGTCGTACCCACCACCGCTTTACTCTTGCCTTGAACCCCAAATCTTTTAATCCTAGTAGGACAGTGTTCCCTTATATGCTCAGGGGAACCACACCAATAGCACTGACCATTCTTCTTACGACAATTTTCCTCAGTGTGTCCTTTACGGCTACAGTAGTCACAGACTATCTCCTCTGGAGTGGGCTGAGTTGTTTCATACTGTTGGGGTGCCCTTTGTTGTTGTTGCGGTGCCATCATTGGTTTCTTCCCGTTTCCCTGAAAGGAGGATCCGGCAGGTCGCTTTGTTCCTTGAAAAGTCTTAGGGCTAGAAGGCTCTTGACGACTAACGGTCATCCGGATATCCTTATGGGTTGCCTCGACCTTCAATGCTCTATCAACTGCTCTAGTGTAGGTCTCGTCATCCAAAGAAGCAAGTGCCAACCGAATTTCGGGCTTCAGTCCATCAATAAACCTCTTCGTCTTGCGACGCTCATCATTTAGAATATGAGGTGCATACTTGATCAGCCTCACAAACCTAGCCTCATACTCCATCACATTCATAGTTCCCTGAACCAAACTCATAAATTCAGCTTCTCTTGCATCACGTGTTACCTGAGGAGTGTATTTCTGCTGAAACTCCTTCACAAACTCAGTCCAATTTCCATCAACGTTGTTCTCTGTCCACATGTGTTGAGTATGCCTCCACCAGTTGAACGCCGCTCCTTCCATCAGAAATGCAGTATACTGAACTCGTTCACGATCTTCAGGGTTGATATCCATAGCTTCAAAGATCTTTTCGAGACTAGTTAACCAATTTTCAGCCTTCAAGTCGTTGGGTTCGCCATAAAACTTAGGCCGGTTCATTCTTAGAAACTTCTCAAGTGTTTTCCCATTAGGAGAATTGCAAGCCCTCACGAATTGTCGCAACACATCAGCTAAATCTGGAACTTCCTCCCTTCTAGGAGGTGGTGGCGTAACATCCCTTGGCGGTGTAAGATCCCATTGTGGCGTGACTTCTCTTTGGGGTGGCGGTGGCGGTACGCGATTACGTGGTGCTCTTCTTGGTGGCATGATGATACTGAAGTTTCAAGCATTTAGACATGTGTATAATGCATGACAGTAAGGATGATTCACATAATTGGTAACCACATATTCACATTTCCACGCAGTCACATATAATCAAGAGAATAACACATTCCCACAGCAAAATATCAACGATAATCCATTATCACATTACCACATAGGCAAGAGCAACTTATAAGCATGAACAGCAAATCAACATTGATCCATTATTCCATTATCCATTATCCATTACCATTGACAATTCATGAACATGTGTAACATATTAAGTATGATAACAATAAATGAAATGGCATGATCCTATAACGGTCCTAATGGTATCTTGAAGCAACTCTAAGACTCATGCAATGACAGTTACGGAAAGCAGTAAACATATATCCAACATAAAGCCGAATGTGCCATAAACATGTAAGGTTTGGAAAAAAAAAATTTCTACATTAGGCCACATTTTTAAACAAAATTTAAAATAAGGAGGACCCGATACCATCGAGTTGACTCCCATTCAGGCCTTACCATTCATCCAAACCAAGTGCAAAATACCTCTTGTGGTTCCATGTCGTCTGAAATTTGTCATCCGTGGTGCCAAAATTTAGGGGTCTTCTACCAAAGCTATACATCCCCTGCGCCAAACAATCCTGTCCATGCCCTGCTAGATCAGCCTCATCATCAACAGAACCATCATTACCTCCATTAGGCTGCTCCTAGTCCTGCCTCTGTTCTTTGGTTGACGCCAAGTATAGAAGTGAGTACCTCCTCGGTGAGAAACAACCACAGTACGTGAAGCCTCGAACTGCTTGAAAAAGGCCTCGTCTATCTACTGCTGGCTAGGATCGAGATGTGGCTAAACTGCCATGGCCATACAGAGAACCACGGATATGAATACTAGAAGCTAGAACCATGCAACGTCAAACAAGCTTCCATGATGTGAGCAATCCAGGTCAAGTCTCTTCTTACTTAACCTGGCGCTCTGATACCACTTCAGGATGTAGCGCCCCCACTTTGCTGGTAGAGAGCGGCGCCCCAACCCCCGCGCTGAAGCACCCCTCAAGTAATGGTGTGAGCCATCACTCAAGAAATACCCCAGCGAACGGCATGTCCATTAACAATTAACAATAATAGTGTTTAACTATGTGGCTTATGCAGCGGAAAATCAGAGTATTTTAAAACTTTTCAAAACATGTGCGTGATGGCATATAAACAAGCAAGTACTGATCGTTAAGCAGAAGAGACTATTAACATTACTGTATCAATTGAAAATTATCACGGGAGCATAAGATAGCAATTGCAGCAGTATCCAAGTAGCAGAAGGATTATTACAAAAGCATAAGGTAAAGTATTAATGCAGCCATATAACATATGCAGGACACAAAATAGATTAATAAAGTAAAGTCCTGACTCAACAAAATGAACACTCTAGAGCTTCAAGGTACCTCTAGACTGCGGCTGCAAGACCTGAAACCATGAGGCCAGAAAACAGGTAGAGGTATTAGTCAAAGTGACTAAGTGAGGGATATCTTTAAAAGAAAGTACTTAAAGTAAACGTTTGAAGTAAAGTTCACAAGGTAAAACTGTAGCGCCCCCTAACACTACAACTCCCGCACCGTACTATCCTCGAGTGGATGTGAGACCTAGCACCCGAGAAATACTACGGCGAACGGTATAGACAGTACTTAAACAGAGCGTAGCGTAAAATGCAGCGGAAGATAAAAGAATTTAAAATTTGCAACAAGCAGCATGATAACACACAAAATAGTGCATGATATTGTAAGGGGGGGTAATATAATAGTGTAGTGTACGGAGTTAATGTATAAGAGCAATTTATTAGCAATATATACATGATCAGGATTAAATGCTCTTAATCTAAACCTGATCTAATAAATATGACACCTATAGCTTCAAGATACCTCTAGGTGTCGTTGTCCTCGCTCCCTGAAATCATGTATTTAAAAACAGGCGAGGTATTAGTCAAAGTGACTAAGTGAAGGAAGTATTAGATTTAGATATATATATATAGTTAGATATATATGTATATAAAAAAATCATAGCAATAGAATATAGCAAATATGATACGGTTCATAAGTGAGAAACCGGGATAGGGGTATTTGGAGTTTATTTATAACGATGAACCGTTTAATAAAAGATTTGTACCGCCTGCAAGTAAGGCGTCTCCCTCCGATCTCCTTAAAATATTTGTAAAACAATACCGGGCTGATCAAGGCACCAGTACTTTAATAAAACTAAATATGATAATAACTCCGCAACACCGTAGTGTCAGTAGGGGAGCAAACCCTACCGACGATATGTATATATGTGGGAGGAAGCTATCTCTCCCAGGGAGGTTGTCTCCCTTGTAAGTCTCTTGGCGTGGAGTAACTAACCTCCAGCTAAACCACTGCCAAGAGTTGGTGGCGGTCTGTGGCACCAACAATACTCTCGGCCCGTTACCTTCCGAGTATTGCTCGACACAGCTGCACGCCGGGCCCATTTTGATAAATAATAATGATAATTGACTTGCTTGGTCGGGAATCAGTTCTTAATATTAATAGGACTGAAATATATAATGTCCGTATAAGATCCTGATTTCGACTTATTGGTATTTTCCTCATAAAGAGGAATATGTACAATATTGATATATATATATATATATATATATATAGGAAATCAAATAATAGATAGGTTTGGAAATCCTTTTATAATTAGATATAGATATAAACATGATTCCAGTTGAAAATGTTTTAATCCTCACCTAGTATGGAAATTCAGATAGTGTGGAACGGATCCCACTGTTCAGTGTAATTGTTGCCTGAAAATAATTACTACCAACTTAGAACTAGGTTCTTATTATTCTAATCACATAATCACATAAGGTTTAGGAAATATAACATATTAGGAAATTCTTATAACATTTAGAAATTATTTTCCCGGTAAAATTTAATTTTAACTGTTTAAGGAAAATTAATAAATTAATTAAGTTTCAAAAACTCTTTAACCATTTAAATATTTATTAATCATGTTGTGACCTTAATTATAGCATTAGGAATTAAATTTAGAATTTAATTCAACAATGTAGGTTGATTTTGAAATTATTTTAAATTAAATTAAATTAATTTCGAAATTAAGTAATTAAATGTTGACCAAAAAGTCAAAATTACTATTAAAAACATTTACTATTCAATTTCTTGTGAATTAAACACTTAATAACACAAAATTAAACACACACATACACACACTATCACACGAGCACATGAATTTGGTTCAAGAACATTATGAATGTGTTCTTGAGCTCATGAAGATGTTCATACTAGTTCATGATCACATTCAACAAAATTTTGAATTCATATCATATAATTAAATTCATATGTAACACTTTAATAATAAATTAAATCTAATTAAATTATTCTAAGCATAAATTTAATCAAGTAAGAACATAATTATTTAAATACATAATCATGCTACAACATATCATAATTCATGCAATTAATTAAATACTATTCCATAATGTAGGCACATTATAATTAAAACTAACAATTAAGCATATATTTCATAAAATAAAATACCTAAAGCATAATTTTATTATTCCTAAGCATGCTACTAATATTATAATATTAAAAACATAACATAAAGCATGAAATAATAAAAGAAAATTGCACCTTATGAGAGAGAGGGAGAGGGTCACGAGAGGGACAGAGAGATGTGGAAGATTTGTGTGATTTTTGTGCTATGCTTCTAAGGGTATTTATAGGTATGTATTGGGGGCTTATGTTGCAATTATGAAGAGTTAATTACATGAATCATATAGTGAATAAGCTAGGTTCATTTATTAGGGGGGTTTAGTTGTATACTTAGGTGTATATTTGAGATATAATTAATTAATCTAATAATCATGACACAATAAAAATAATTCTAAAATAGGTTGAAAATGGTAATAAATTCATAGAAGAACGTCTAGGGTTTAGTTTGAAATGAGAGAAATTTCAAAAGAAAGAGAATCGAAAGAGCTTTCTAATGGTTATAAATACTTAACGTTTGAACTTCTACATTTAAAGTAGTAGTCGTTCGGGAATTTTGAAAAATACAATAAAATTCATAAACGAAGCTAGAATGTGAATTGATTTCCAAGAAAATGTCCATGATTCTTGAAATAATTCAAGGATCATTTTGACTGTAATATTGTATACCAAATGTTGGACGGTTTGAAAATTAGTTTTTACGGTAGAAATAGTACTTCGGGAAAATAAAGAGAAATTTATAAATCGAGTTAGGATTTGAACTAGAGTTTGGAAAAGATCCTAAAATTCATAAAATAATCCAAGGATCGTAATGGTTATAATATTGTATAGGAAAAACATTGAAATTCAAAAATTTCTAATTTAGGCCAAAACTAGGGTTTTTCGGCCGGTTTTGATTTCTACGGAAGCTACGTTAAGAATTAGGGTTTGGAAATCATACCAAAATTCATAAAATTTTGCAAGGATTCTATCGAGCCCAATATCGAATAGGTAAAAGTGTTTCGAAAATTCCTACAATTAAAAATGAATAGTAACTAGGGACCTAAATGGAATTTTCAACAATCAAATTTTCAAAACATATTTTGGGATGATAAAAGCTATGATGTGAGTTTGGAAAATATAGAAATCAACTTTCTAAGGTTTCTTAAGGTTAGGTAAAGGTTTAGGGTTCGGTGAATGAATAGTGATATAATTCTCTCAAAAAGGCACAAATCGTAAATCATAACATAAATGCACATAATTCACGTAAAATGGAATGTGTAATGGACTAAGGCTATAAACGCTTTCCTCTTAACCCTTTACTTACCCGTACTATCCTGATCTTGAAAATCCGGGCTGTTACAATCCTCCCCCCTTAAAGAGAATCTGTCCTCAGATTCTATTCTTGTTTCGGAACAACCCTGGGTAATGTTTCTGCATCTTTTCCTCAGTTTCCCAGGTTTGTTCTTCTGTCCTATGTCCTTTCCATAACACTTTAACAAGGGGGATTTTCCGATTCCTTAGTTCTTGGAATTTCCTATCCAAGATTTCGGTTGGTCTTACTGTATAAGTTAAATCGGGCTTTAGAGGAACTTCTTCTATTGGCAAGATGTGGGATTCATCCGCAAAATATTTACGGAGCTGTGACACATGGAATACGTTATGTATTCCAGTGAGGTTTGCTGGTAAATCCAAGCGATAGGCTGTTGGTCCAACACGTTCTATGATCTCAAAAGGTCCTATGTATTTGGGATTCAGTTTTCCACCTTTCCCAATACGGGTGAAACCTTTTCTTGGTGATGCCTTTAAAAACACTTTATCGCCTACCGTAAATTCTATATCCTTTCTCCGGGTATCAGCATAACTCTTCTGCCTATCTTGAGCTGCTTTCATTCGCTGGCGGATAATTTCAATCTTTTCTGTAGACTCTGCTATCCATTTTCTAATGATTTTCCTGGTATCTCCTCTCTCGGTTGCTTTAGTTTCTTCTATGTCCCAGTATAACGGAGACCTACATTTCCTTCCATATAAGGCTTCATAAGGTGCTGCCTTGATCGATGCTTGATAACTATTGTTGTACGCAAATTCCACAAGAGGTAAACATTCTTTCCAGTCCTCTTGAAAATCCAAGGCACAAGCTCGCAACATATCCTCTAGATATTTGATCGTCCTTTCTGATTGACCATCGGTCTGAGGATGTGCGGCTGAACTGAAATGCAGCTTAGTCCCCATTGTTTCTTGAAGACTTTGCCATAATTGTGAAGTGAATTTCGGATCTCTATCGGAGACTATACTAATGGGTACACCATGTAACCTTATAATCTCTTTCTGATATAACTTTGCTAAAGAACCGACTTTATCAGTAGTTTTGACCGGTAAGAAGTGTGCAGATTTACTCAACCGATCAATGATAACCCATATGCTATCATATCCTCCCTTAACTTTTGGTAAGCCCGTGATAAAGTCCATGGTGATTTGTTCCCATTTCCAAGTAGGAACGGGTAGTGGCTGTAACTTTCCTCCGGGTTTCTGGTGGTCCACTTTGACTTGCTGGCACGTCAAACATCTTTTGACATAGCTAGCAACATCTCGTTTCATTCCATTCCACCAGAAATGTTTCTTGAGATCATGATACATTTTTGTTCCTCCTGGATGTATCGTGTATCGAGTCTTATGTGCTTCATCCAATATTTCTTTTCGAGTTGTAGGAGGTACACAGACTCGGTTTTTATATCTCAAGATCCCATGGGCATCTGTTGTGAATTTAGTCTCAATATCCTTTTCCTTAGAATTGAGACATTTCTTGATCCACTCATCCTGCGCTTGGGCTTCCCGAAGTTTTTCTTTTAATGGCGAGGATATCACTATATTCGCCAGTCGGGACTTTGAAATGACAGTGATGGGTTTACTTCTTCCATCTAATGCTGATAGACTAGATTTTCGGCTCAAAGCGTCTGCCACTACGTTGGCTTTTCCTGGATGGTATTGTATTTTACAATCGTAATCTTCCAGAAATTCCATCCATCTTCTCTGCCTCATATTCAACTCCTTTTGAGTGAATAAATATCTCAAACTTTTATGATCAGTAAAAACTTCAAAAGTTACCCCGTACAGATAATGCCTCCATTTAGCTAAGGCGAATACAATCGCAGCTAATTCTAAATCATGTGTGGGGTAATTCTCTTCATAAGGTTTAAGTTTCCTTGAGGCATAGGCTATAACCTTACCATTTTGCATTAGGACACACCCTAATCCTTCTTTGGATGCATCCGTATATACTACATAACCTTCTTTTCCTTCGGGTAAGGCTAATACTGGGGCAGTCGTTAATCTTTGCTTTAATTCTTGAAAACTCCGTTCACACTTTCCTGTCCATTCAAATTTTCCTTGTTTCTTGGTTAACTGCGTAAGAGGCGCGGCTATCTTGGAAAAATCTTTTACAAACCTCCTGTAATATCCGGCAAGTCCTAGAAAACTTCTTACTTCTGATGGGTTCTTTGGTGCCTGCCAACTCATTGCAGTTTCAACCTTTGAAGGGTCTACTTCTATTCCAGAACCGGATATTATATGTCCAAGGAAGGACACTTTTTCTAACCAAAATTCACACTTGCTGAACTTCGCGTATAACTTATGATCCTTTAAAGCTCTTAACACTTTACGAAGGTGTTCAGCATGTTCTTCTGGGGTTCTTGAGAATACCAGAATGTCGTCAATAAAGATGACCACAAACTGATCCAAATATGGTCGAAACGTTCGGTGCATTAAATCCATGAATGCAGCTGGGGCATTGGTTAACCCAAAAGGCATTACTACAAATTCGAAGTGGCCGTAGCGAGTATTAAAAGCAGTCTTTGGAATATCCTCCTTTTTAATCCTCAGCTGATAATACCCTTGCCTTAAATCCAACTTGGAGTACACTCGCGATCCTTGAAGAATATCGAACAGTTCTTCAATATGGGGAAGAGGGTATTTGTTCTTGACAGTCATACGATTGAGTTCTCGATAATCAATACACAATCGTAATGATCCGTCTTTCTTTTTGACAAATAGCACAGGCGCTCCCCATGGGGATGTGCTAGGACGGATGTATCCTGAGGCTAACAACTCATCAAGTTGTTTTCTCAACTCTTGGAGCTCGGCTGGAGCCATTCGATAAGGTGTTTTTGAGAATGGCTCAGCTCCAGGGACTAAATCAATTACAAATTCTAGTTCCCTGTCAGGAGGTAATGAATTCAGATGCTCAGGAAAGACATCAGTGAATTCTTTTACCACCTCTACTTCCTCAATCTTCAGCTGATCTTTAGGCCTATTTAACAGATAGGCAATGAATCCAGTAGCTCCATTACTCACTAACTTCTTAGCTTCAGCAGCTGTAACCAAGGGCATTGACTCATATTTTCCTTCTGACCCAGAGCTATCACCTTTTCCTAAGGTGACCTCTTTCTTGAAACAATCCAACTTAGCATGGTACTTGCTAAGCCAATCCATTCCCAGAATAATTCCATATCTTGACATCGGTAATTCTATAAGATCTATTGGATAGTATTGGGTACCAATTCTTATAGGACAGCGTTTATATCCTCTATCCGTAGTAAAACAAACTCCCAAAGGAGAACTTATTTCGAGCATATAAGACAATGATTCAAGTGGAAAATTGAAATGCACACATAATTCAGATGCAATAAATGAATGCGTGGCGCCAGGGTCATATAAAGCAATAACTGGCGTGTTTAGAATGTGTACCGTACCATCAACAACCTTGGTAGGATCGGGATCCTCACTGCCCTCTATAGCATAAGCACGTCCCTTAACTACTGGTCTTCCAGGAGCCTTAGCTAGAACCTTTCCTTTATTCCACTGTTGTGGTCTCTTTGGGCATTCTAAGTACTGATGTTCAGGGCTCCCACACCATGTACAGACTCCAGCTTTCTTACGACAATCCTTCTCAGTGTGCCCACGCTTCTGGCAATATTCACAGACAATCTCTTCTTGAGGTTTTGGGAATGTTTGTTGGGGTCGGGACCATGATTGCATCGGTTTCTTTCCTGGATTTGGCTTTGCTGGTCCAGCAGGTCGTTTAGATCCTTGAATTGGCTTGTAGAAGGATCCAGGACGGCTATTAGCTATACGAACCTCTTTATGTGTAGCTTCTGTCTTCATAGCCGTTTCCACTGCCTTAGTATAGATTTCCAACTCAAATGGAGCTAAAGCCCACCTAAGATCCGACTTAAGTCCCTTAATGAATCGCTGAGTCTTCCGACGTTCATCATGAAGGATGTGTGATGCATATTGGATCAATCGGATGAACTTGGCCTCATACTCAGCTACAGACATATTGCCTTGTACTAATTCCATGAATTCTGCCTCTCGAGCATCCCTAACTATCTGAGGGATATATTTGTCTTGAAACACTTTGACAAAGTCTACCCACCTATAATTAACTTGATCTTCTGCCCACACACGCTTGATATAATTCCACCAACTTAATGCTGCTCCTTCTAACATAAAAACTGCAAACTGGATTCTTTCTGGTTCTCCTGGGGAAATACTCATGGCTTCGAAGATCTTTTCTATGCTAGCTATCCAATTCTCTGCTTTTACATCACTGGGTTCTCCAAAGAACTTTGGCGGGTTCATTCGTAGAAATTTTTCCAGAGTCTTTTCATTATTTCCCTTTGTTCCATTAGCACAAGTTTGCACTATCTCTTTCAAAGCATCTACTAATTCAGAGTTTCCTCCTGCCGAGGATGCGCCTTCGTGTGGGGAAGTGTTGTCTTGAGCAACTCTTCGAGGAGACATATTGATTTGCAGTTGCTTTATGAAGAATATAATGCATGATGGTTAAGAATGTGTTGCATATAATCACATAAATACATGTTTCAGATAATATCAAGCAATAGATACCATATCACACAGGTTTAGTAAAGTAATGCGCAAAATTAAACAGGGCAGCATTTAAAAGAGTGCAAAAATATAATAACAAGTAAAGGTGCAGGAAAATAAAATACTCACTCACGGTCCTGCCGGTATCTTGAAGCATTTCTAACTCGTAATGCAATAAGTATGAAAGCAGTAAATGTGAGATATAACTGCAAAAGTGGGCTATATATATGCATCAAGTTTGAGAGCTATAGCTACAACTACAAAAGGAAAAATGGGGTGGACCTGATCTAAGTCAAGTTACACCCTACAAAGCTCTCAACTCTCTCATCTCTGTCAGGCTAGCTGCGTCAGCTGCTACGTCAAAAAGGGAAGGTCCTCTACTGACTGATCTGTACAACCTCCCACTGATACTACTCCTATATATACCAAGCTCCATAATAATGTCAATCTAATCATGCTGATCACTGTCCACAACCTCACCTCGAATAGGGCTCCAACCGTCGCCCTGCTGGTCCTCCTCTGAATCCTGCTCATCCTCCTCAGGCTCCTGCTCAGCCTCTGCCTCACCTCCGGGCTCCTCCTCCTCGGGCTCAGCTGCTGCATCCTCTCCCTGATCCATCATCTCCTCAACAGCCTGTACACCAGACATGTGATAGGCACCGGCCAGGCGGCTCCGAATACAAGAGCGGTAACGCTGATATAGGGTCCGGGCGGCATTCCTGGAAAGAGTCATAGTAGCTAGATCCTGCTGTAAGGTCGCCACCTGCGTGACAAGATCGGCGTTCTCCTGCTCTAATGTGGCTGTCTGCTGCTGAGAAAAATTCCTACTCACAGCATTCTGTAAGGCTAAATCAAGATGTCTAGCAGACTCCAGCTGATACTCATGAGCCATCTGTGCCTCCATATAATATGCATCTCGCTCCGACTCAAGTATATGCACTAAGCGGTTCGGGTAAGCATGCCCAACTCTACCTGCTCTACCTCCCCGAACTACATGTCTCGCCCTCTGCCAAGTGTAATAACGTATAGGACTCTCACGGCGAGATACTGCTATAGTGTGTGGGGCCTCGTACTCCTCAAGCCAGGTATGATGCGCGTTCCCGGGTTCCTGATTCTCCATTGCTATATAAAGAAACACTTAGAGTGAATTCTACAGTTCAAGTACGAAACGAGCATTCTCCCAGCATTTATAGGTTAAGTCTCTTCTTAACCAAACCTGATGCTCTGATACCACCTTAAGCTGTAGCGCCCCCTAACACTACAACTCCCGCACCGTACTATCCTCGAGTGGATGTGAGACCTAGCACCCGAGAAATACTACGGCGAACGGTATAGACAGTACTTAAACAGAGCGTAGGGTAAAATGCAGCGGAAGATAAAAGAATTTAAAATTTGCAACAAGCAGCATGATAACACACAAAATAGTGCATGATATTGTAAGGGGGGTAATATAATAGTGTAGTGTACGGAGTTAATGTATAAGAGCAATTTATTAGCAATATATACATGATCAGGATTAAATGCTCTTAATCTAAACCTGATCTAATAAATATGACACCTATAGCTTCAAGATACCTCTAGGTGTCGTTGTCCTCGCTCCCTGAAATCATGTATTTAAAAACAGGCGAGGTATTAGTCAAAGTGACTAAGTGAAGGAAGTATTAGATTTAGATATATATATATAGTTAGATATATATGTATATAAAAAAATCATAGCAATAGAATATAGCAAATATGATACGGTTCATAAGTGAGAAACCGGGATAGGGGTATTTGGAGTTTATTTATAATGATGAACCGTTTAATAAAAGATTTGTACCGCCTACAAGTAAGGCGTCTCCCTCCGATCTCCTTAAAATATTTGTAAAACAGTACCGGGCTGATCAAGGCACCAGTACTTTAATAAAACTAAATATGATAATAACTCCGCAACACCGTAGTGTCAGTAGGGGAGCAAACCCTACCGACGATATGTATATATGTGGGAGGAAGCTATCTCTCCCAGGGAGGTTGTCTCCCTTGTAAGTCTCTTGGCGTGGAGTAACTAACCTCCAGCTAAACCACTGCCAAGAGTTGGTGGCGGTCTGTGGCACCAACAATACTCTCGGCCCGTTACCTTCCGAGTATTGCTCGACACAGCTGCACGCCGGGCCCATTTTGATAAATAATAATGATAATTGACTTGCTTGGTCGGGAATCAGTTCTTAATATTAATAGGACTGAAATATATAATGTCCGTATAAGATCCTGATTCCGACTTATTGGTATTTTCCTCATAAAGAGGAATATGTACAATATTGATATATATATATATATATATATATATAGGAAATCAAATAATAGATAGGTTTGGAAATCCTTTTATAATTAGATATAGATATAAACATGATTCCAGTTGAAAATGTTTTAATCCTCACCTAGTATGGAAATTCAGATAGTGTGGAACGGATCCCACTGTTCAGTGTAATTGTTGCCTGAAAATAATTACTACCAACTTAGAACTAGGTTCTTATTATTCTAATCACATAATCACATAAGGTTTAGGAAATATAACATATTAGGAAATTCTTATAACATTTAGAAATTATTTTCCCGGTAAAATTTAATTTTAACTGTTTAAGGAAAATTAATAAATTAATTAAGTTTCAAAAACTCTTTAACCATTTAAATATTTATTAATCATGTTGTGACCTTAATTATAGCATTAGGAATTAAATTTAGAATTTAATTCAACAATGTAGGTTGATTTTGAAATTATTTTACAATTTTATTAATTTTTGAATTAATTTGGAAAAATAATTATTTAAAATTCCAAAATCATATTTTATAATTAAAATTAAATTAATTTCGAAATTAAGTAATTAAATGTTGACCAAAAAGTCAAAATTACTATTAAAAACATTTACTATTCAATTTCTTGTGAATTAAACACTTAATAACACAAAATTAAACACACACATACACACACTATCACACGAGCACATGAATTTGGTTCAAGAACATTATGAATGTGTTCTTGAGCTCATGAAGATGTTCATACTAGTTCATGATCACATTCAACAAAATTTTGAATTCATATCATATAATTAAATTCATATGTAACACTTTAATAATAAATTAAATCTAATTAAATTATTCTAAGCATAAATTTAATCAAGTAAGAACATAATTATTTAAATACATAATCATGCTACAACATATCATAATTCATGCAATTAATTAAATACTATTCCATAATGTAGGCACATTATAATTAAAACTAACAATTAAGCATATATTTCCTAAAATAAAATACCTAAAGCATAATTTTATTATTCCTAAGCATGCTACTAATATTATAATATTAAAAACATAACATAAAGCATGAAATAATAAAAGAAAATTGCACCTTATGAGAGAGAGGGAGAGGGTCACGAGAGGGAGAGAGAGATGTGGAAGATTTGTGTGATTTTTGTGCTATGCTTCTAAGGGTATTTATAGGTATGTCTTGGGGGCTTATGTTGCAATTATGAAGAGTTAATTACATGAATCATATAGTGAATAAGCTAGGTTCATTTATTAGGGGGGTTTAGTTGTATACTTAGGTGTATATTTGAGATATAATTAATTAATCTAATAATCATGACACAATAAAAATAATTCTAAAATAGGATGAAAATGGTAATAAATTCATAGAAGAACGTCTAGGGTTTAGTTTGAAATGAGAGAAATTTCAAAAGAAAGAGAATCGAAAGAGCTTTCTAATGGTTATAAATACTTAACGTTTGAACTTCTACATTTAAAGTAGTAGTCGTTCGGGAATTTTGAAAAATACAATAAAATTCATAAACGAAGCTAGAATGTGAATTGATTTCCAAGAAAATGTCCATGATTCTTGAAATAATTCAAGGATCATTTTGACTGTAATATTGTATACCAAATGTTGGACGGTTTGAAAATTAGTTTTTACGGTAGAAATAGTACTTCGGGAAAATAAAGAGAAATTTATAAATCGAGTTAGGATTTGAACTAGAGTTTGGAAAAGATCCTAAAATTCATAAAATAATCCAAGGATCGTAATGGTTATAATATTGTATAGGAAAAACATTGAAATTCAAAAATTTCTAATTTAGGCCAAAACTAGGGTTTTTCGGCCGGTTTTGATTTTTACGGAAGCTACGTTAAGAATTAGGGTTTGGAAATCATACCAAAATTCATAGAATTTTGCAAGGATTCTATCGAGCCCAATATCGAATAGGTAAAAGTGTTTCGAAAATTCCTACAATTAAAAATGAATAGTAACTAGGGACCTAAATGGAATTTTCAACAATCAAATTTTCAAAACATATTTTGGGATGATAAAAGCTATGATGTGAGTTTGGAAAATATAGAAATCAACTTTCTAAGGTTTCTTAAGGTTAGGTAAAGGTTTAGGGTTCGGTGAATGAATAGTGATATGATTCTCTCAAAAAGGCACAAATCGTAAATCATAACATAAATGCACATAATTCACGTAAAATGGAATGTGTAATGGACTAAGGCTATAAACGCTTTCCTCTTAACCCTTTACTTACCCGTACTATCCTGATCTTGAAAATCCGGGCTGTTACAAAAACCTTTAATGCAAAGCTTTGAAGAAGAACTTAAGAATAAGTTCAAGTGATAAAACCCTTTAATGCAATGCTAGAAGAAATGAGAGTTTTCAAAACACTTTCATGAATGCTGTCACACGCGCACACATATGCTATGATTTGGTTCATATGATTTTCATAAAACGGGATAAGGGTAGGGAACAACTTTGCAAGATATGAACCAACTTTATGAAAACATTGATGCCCGCAAGCTAGGCTTCTCCATCCTTACTCCAGAAAACATGACCATTAATAGGTTGTCGGACCGAGATCAACAACACCCTAACACATACACACATGCACCATCCTCCACCAAGTTTCACTTCGGGGAGCGACCCCTAGGTGACCATTAACCATTGATTTGGGAATAGATTTGCGGTCCATTCCCGACAATTGTCCTGACTTAACCAAACCTCCTGATTAAAGTCGGTATCAAACGCCTACTGTGGCGGCCGGTATTAGTGATGTCGTTGGCGCTCACCTCCCGAGCATCACCTCTACACATAACCGCCGGGCCCATACCATTAACCATTGATTGCTTGCACCATTGATGACATCCAGAATAAATCCGAATGTATGAACCATTGAACATATGCATTGAACCATTGATGCAATACTTTGAAAACATTGAACCATTGATGCATTACTTTGAAAACATGAACCATTGATGCTGTAATTTGAAAACATGTGCCCTTGATCAATGAATATGGATAGGTCTGGGTTCTTTGAAGAATCATCCCTTATAAAGGGTATTTCAAAACAAGAATGTAAAGCACTAGGCTTAGAGTCTCAAAACGATTGAATCATTAAGTATTCATGGTTCCAGTTGAAAACATTTATAACGTCACCTATTAATAACAGTAGGTAGGATAGATTATGCAGTGCCCTGGGGATTCCAGTACTCAACTTTAACTCCTGTAAGTGTGTGCTAAGGTGAGCTAAGACACACATCTATCACGATGCACTTAAACATATAAAACAAGTACAGAACATGTAATGACAAGAGAGTAATACCATTTAAGGTATTAGAGAAGGATAACACACAAAAGAATCCTTAAAGTGAGTTATCATTAACGTGGGACTATGATCTTACTATAATCGATTAGGAATTAATCAAATTATGAATCCTATCACAAAACCTTAGGTTATAAAACAAGTCCTCGAAAGAAAACACATTTTGAAATCACATTTTAGACCCCGGATTTGAAAACCCTAAGTGCAAATGTCTATTAAGAAAGCACAAGTTTTAATTCACTTTTACTATTCAAAAGTACTATTCACAGTTACTATTCCAGATTACTATTCACGGATTACTATTCACAGGTTACTATTCACTTGTCGGGTCAAAGGGTCGGGTCAAACCCACACACTAAACACACACGAGCACACGAGCACACACACGGCATGCACACACACACACCCTAATTCAATTATGATCTCGATTATAACCTATAGTTTCAAGTTCATGTTATTATAAGCAAGTGTGATCTAGGTTAAAGGCATAACCTATGGTTAAGAGGTCTAATTAAAGCATAACATCAAGTTATGAAACACTAATCTATCCTAGGTTATAACATGTGACACTATCAAAGTGTATAACATATGATCAAGACACTATTCCATTAATCCATATCATATCATAAGCTCAAGTCATAATATATGAGTCATGTAACATTGTAACAATGTAATAACATATCATAGACATAAGTCATAGCATATCAAGACCATTAATCATGTAGCATTCATCAATTGAGACCATATAGTAACATGTAACAAGTTATGATATAATTGATCATAGGTTACTATTCCATTGCATAACATGCTTGAACATAATTTAAATATCATAATCATGCATCAATTATCATCATATAATAGCTCCATAACATGATCATACCATATACTAAAGCAATTCACAACATTTCATAGCATATACTAAACAATTAAATCATAATTCACTACTAACAAACATATCATAAAAACTATATAATAAATGCATAAAATAAAATCCTATATGTCTTAGGGAAGACCCTAAGACCCAACCTAAACATAATATAAACATACCATAACATAAAAACATAAACTAAACTAAAACATAACATAAAAACATAACATAAAATAAAACTACAAACCTAGAGGGGGGGGAGGCCTAGGATCGGCAAAGAGGGGGAGAGAGGGAGGAAGAAAGGGAGTTGTTAACACAACATATGAGCAAGGAATTCAATGGAATGAGGGGGGTATTTATAGGTGTTGGGAAGCCCCTCACCTTGGAAATAAACTTGAGGTAAGGGCACGAGAGCAAAATGGAGTAGCTTCTCTTGGAAGCTTTAGGCATCTTGAAGCTAAAATGGGACTGCTGGGGGGTATTTCGGTATTTTCACTGACAAAACGTGAAGGTGATGTTAGGAATAGTGCCCTAGAAAGCCGATTGTATATCCGCTTTGTACTTTTCCTTATTGTAATCACAGACAATCTTTGAATAAAATAACGAATTGAGGCAACACTTCTTTATATGCTCTTGTTTGGTATGCGTTTACTTTAGTTGTGCATGTATGAGAACTCCCCTAATCCTGATGACTTTAGGACTCTACCATTTAGGTGAAATGGTTCATGAAACGAGCCCTATATCACATGAGTCATGATTAGTAAAATACTCCAAGCCGATGAGTCCTACAGACAGTGGGAGTGTCAACCTGACTCCTCTAAGGCTTGCTTGTGGGATCACGCCCTTAAGAAGGACCACCTTGTCTCATGGAGGTGCAAAGTGTATAGTTGATATGTGCGTGATACATGAGGGTGCTTACTTTAATAAGTAAGTTCACTGAGGTGCCCCGTGTGAGAACATTCCTAAATGGGAAAGGAAGTTTCTATTTCAGGAAATGGAAACTTCCAGATTAGGAAATATCTCACGAGTCATTGATGTGATTAATTGATCCTTAGACTTGAGGTTCCTTCTCACTTTATGAGTTAACTCTGTAGTCTTAGGTATAAGCTTTAAAGGGTGTCGCCTTAGACAACTGATTCAAGGCTTATGCTGGGGCTGCACAAGTGATTCATGAAAGTGAATGAGAATCAAGATAGGACCTACACTTGCATTTGCAAGGTGATCTCTTATTGTGTAAGTCATTCATATGCCATATGGAGTCCTTGGCCAAGGCAGTAGATCAAGACATCAAGAAAAGTGTTTCTTGGATTGAGATCAAATGGATATGAAATGCACTTAGCTTTAAGACCAGATTATTAGGGTTCTGATTATTCCCTTGCCCTAGATCTTGGTTGAGAGATAGTAAGTAGGAGGATTGTATCTCACATGATTCAATGACTTAAAGGTTCTGTCGAATCCGAACATTCCAATTCAGCTAGGGGTTAAACACCTGTTGCTAGACTATGGTCGTTTAATCTGTGGACTGATTAATTAATTAGTGAATTAATTAATTGGGGTCACTGCTAATTGAATTGAGAACCTAGAGGGTCACACACAACAACTTGGTTACATGAGTTGAGGCTTGAAAATGATTAAACGAGTTAATCGGACCAAGAGGGTTCCACACGTGTGAATTCACACGTGTGGCTCACGTGAGTGACACGTGTCACTGTGACACGTGTCACACACGTGTATATATATATATATATATTAAATAATTAATTAGTTAATTATTTAATAGACTTTGGTTTAATTTTGAATTAAAAAGAAAGTCTAATTTTGGAGAAAATAATCTAGTTAATTAATTACGAATTAATTAATTAGATAAAAATAAGTTATTTATTTTATAATAAATAAAGTATAAAATTATCCAAAAATAGTTTGGATATTTTTAAGCTCTCTTAAAAGTTGACTAGAAATAGAATTCAAAGTCAAAGTTGGAAAATACTTGATGATCAAGTAATAGGAGAGAGAGGAACCAAATCCTAGTCCAATAAGGACTAGGTTCGGCCGTCCCTCCCCTTTCCTATATATAGGGGAGCTCATGCTCCCCTTTAGAGCTAATTGACAATTCTTGGTTCATGTGTTGAACACCTTCCTTTCTCCAAGATTAAATTAAACCCTAGGTTAAGCCTAAACACTAACTAGAGAACTAGCATCCTTACTAGTTAGATTGTAATCAAGTTGGTGGACTTTCTCTAGAGACTTCAAGTTAGAAGTTTGAAGATTCGAGCTTTACCAAGGAGAGGGGATCAAGCCGCGAGAAGAGCGTTCTTGGGTGGCTTGAAACGCTTCAAGAAAGAATAAAAGAAAAGTAAGTTTTCTATCTTTACGAATTTGGTTACACGATTGCGAGTCCATGGTCCTTTTGTTGGGAAAATTTTTTAAATTCCGCTGCTTTCTGATTCTGTTTTCCAACAAGTGGTATCAGAGCCACCTCGTTAATCGTGTTTCTGATTCGTCTCAATTATTCTGAATTTGGTAGAAATTCTTAGGCTTAGATGCGAATTAGGTATTCTTGAGTTCTTTTAGAAAGCCTGAATTACGAAACTGTAATTTTTCTTGAATTTCTGAAACTGTTTTCTTAAATTGTGTTTCTTGAAAACCGTTTTGATAGAAATTAATTTAAATCGTATTTTTGAATTCTGGTTTTTGAACTAAAAGTACGAAACACGAAATCGCGTTACGAAAACGCGAGCCTGACATGCTAAGGCGTAGCACGCCAGGCCCGCGACCTCCCGCCCAGCAGTCCCGCAACCGCGCGGGACTGCCCGCCACTGACGCCCGCCAGCGCCTAGGCGCGCCCGCCCGCCTGTCCCGCAACCGCGCGGGACAGCCGCCCGCACGCTCCCGCAACCGCGCGGGAGCACCCGCCCGGCATCGCCCGCACGCGAGCAGCAGCAAGCTGCGCGCATCGCGCGCAGGGCGTGCGCCTAGCGCGCGCGCCTGGCGCGCGACGCTGCGCGGCGAGCCTGTGCTCGTTCCGGGCGGTTCCGGGCACGGTTTTGGCGTTTTTCGTGTTTTCGTGTTTTCAGTCCTTGAAATCCCGATTTAATTTTTCTGAAAAATTTTATTTATTAAATTTGAATTATTTTTGAAATAATTGTTTAAATTGGGATTTTGAAAATTTGAGCGATTTAAATTTTGAAAAATTACGATCTTTATTTTCTGAAAATATTGAAAGAATAAAATTATTAATTTTCAGAAATTAATTGGAATTTTATTAGTTTATTGTTTTTCGGGTTTTATTGAAAAAGCTCTTGAACAAGTATTGCATCTAAGTCGTGTTTTAAGCTATTAGAGCTTAAAGAGAGAATTTTAATTTATTGGTTAAATTTAAATTCTTGCAAAAGCATGTTAGGTGATCATGGGTTTAGATCTATGTATGGTTTTAATTTATGCACATGAATGGTTTAAATTGGGGTTGGAGCCCTATAGTTGCGTTTTTTCAATTGAGGTTGGAGCCTCACTTATGTGCGTACTGTTATGTGATTTATTATGTGGCTTTCCATATTACTGTTTTTGAGGCCGGGGTATGCCCCGTGTAATTGTCTAAGGCCAATATGAAGATTGAGCCTTATTACTTTATGTCTTTTTCCTTTTATTGTAATTTGAGAGTAGAGATAGGTGGTGAGGTTTTATTTTCATTTTGGAGACAATGCACCCATGGAGTAAGATGGACCACATTCAAGTAACAAGGAGGCCATAAGTGAAGACCCCTCAAAATGTTAGGGAGGGGAATCTCAATTGTTAAATGTAATAGAGATAGGGCTCGTATTTTGTTACTGCTTTCCCTTATGTGATTTGAACTGTTTATGTGGCATGTATGTTAGAACTTGTGATTGTGGAGTGGCTCCCACATATCACACATAAGATAGGTAGAACCCATGATCATTACATGTTAGTATCATGCTAGGACATGTTATCTGTTTATGTGCTTGTTTGATATGCATTTAAGTGTACTTGCATTAATCAAGACTAATAAAATTGGATAACATATATGTTGGTGAGGTCGAACCGGACAACTCTCCGGTTGATTCGAAAATTCCCATTAAATATTAAGCTAATTTCGAACAAATAGGTGTTTAATTTGAGATGCAAGTTTTGAATTAAATTCCTAGCATTCCATCAATAGGTTTTAAGTTTAGTAAGTAAAGCTAGTTATTGTCCGCGAGTCGTGGGATAGCTAGTGGAGCTTATTAGTTCTTAGTTACCTAATTGATCATTTTAAATAATCAATATTTCGTGGTCAATTTTAGCAAGGGCGATGTCCGCGAGTCGTGGGTCGTTCAAACTAAGTTTTGGTCATGATCTTATGATTGATGGGTCTAGCTTAACGCCTAAGTAAATATGGATGTCGCACGAGTCGTGGGTCCATATTGAAAGATAGGTGATGCAAAAACAATTACTAAGAGTTCTAAAGGTGTTAGAATTGGTAAGTTGTACCTACCTAGGGTTCTTACTTAGAATGTCCGCGAGTCGTGGGTTCGAGGTAAAATGCCTAGGATCTTAGTACCCATTGGGAAACGTGTTCCTCTTAGATCTTTGGGAATTATAGATCTTTGAAAAACAGTGGGAGCTACATTAGATTAAAGACCTTATCTTTTGTATATCGTTATAATTCAGCATGCTCACTAGTTCTCTGTTTTACCATTTAGGTCGTAGATTCTGTGATTCTCTACGTGTTTTGAAATGGCAACCAAAAACCCTCTTGTATCGATCCTCGAGTCAAACAAGTTGACTGGTCCCAACTATTCTGATTGGCTGAGGAATCTAAAAATCATTTTAGATTCTGAGAAGAGAACTTATGTTCTCTTCGAAGGGGAGCCCACTCCTGAAGGGGAGGCTCCCACTCGGGCCGAGCGGGATGCGATTCAGAAGTGGAAGGATGATAATCTCCAAGCCCGTTGCCTTATGTTGGCTAACATGTCTCCGGACTTGCAAAGACAACATGAGGCCATGGAATTTGCTTGGGAGATTTACGACCACTTAGAGCAACTTTACCGCCCTCATGAACGTGTTACAAGGTATAACACTTCAAAGGAATTATTCCACTTGAGAATGAGGGAAGGTTCAAGTGTCCATGAATATGGACTCAAGTTTCTTGCCCTTACTGAGAAACTTGCCTCCATGGACATGCCGCTGAAAGATGAGCTTTCAGTGGATTTGTTGCTAGCTTCGCTCCCACCATCATTCAACCCATTTGTCCTTAACTTCAATATGAATCATGCTGGTGCTACTGTAGCTGAGCTGATTAGTCAGCTTGTGACTGCTGAAAGCACGATCAAGAAGGACAATAAGGTTTTGATGGTGAATGCTCCATCTTCCTCTTCTGGGCCTTCTAAAGGTAAGGGCAAGAAAGCCCAAAAGAAGAAGAAGAAACCCCTTAGGCCCACTGGAGGCATTTCGAAGGGGAAGGCCCAAAAGAAGAAGCGTGATCAGAAAGAGGATGTTTGCTTCCATTGTGGCAAAGCGGGACATTGGAGGAGAAACTGCCCAGAGTACAAGGCTACTCTAAAGAAAGGTATCTTTCTCGTTGAAGTAAATCTTTCTATTAATTCTAATTCTTGGGTACTTGATACCGGTTGTGGGACTCATATCTGTAATGATGTACAGATGCTAAGTGAAGTCCAACAACTCAAAGAAGGAGAATGTGTCTTGAAGATCGGCGATGGCTCAAACGTTGAAGCTCGAGCTTTAGGCACAATTAGATTAGATTTAGGTAGTTTTGAGTTAGTATTAAACAAAGTCCTTTATGTACCGAAAATTATTCGTAATATAATTTCAGTTCCAATATTAGATTGTGAAGGTTATGAAACTTATATTAAGAATGGTAAATACTTTATCAAACGGAACAACTCTTCCGTTCATATCGGTACTCTAAGTAATGGACTTTACCTAACTCAAAATATCAATATTATGAATATACAACGAGAAACAAAGCGTAAGAGAGATGACAAAGTTTCAGCTCCCTTATGGCACGCTAGATTAGGACACATTTCCAAGAACAGAATTAGCAAGATAAACACTTTAGGATCATTCTCTGAAAATGATCTCAAAGAGTTAACTTCTTGCGAATCCTGTCTCAAAGGAAAGATGTCCAAAGTTCCTTTTAAAGGAACTGTGGAACGTGCCACTAAGGTTCTGGATTTGATCCATACTGATGTTTGTGGACCGCTTAGTGTAAGCACTAGAAGCAATCATCAGTATTTCATAACCTTTACTGATGACTTTAGTCGGTATGGTTATGTATACTTAATGAAGTATAAATCTGAAGCTTTTGAGAAATTCTTAGAATTTCAAAAGGAGGTTGAGAACCAAACTGGTCACAAGATCAAAACACTTCGATCTGATCGAGGAGGCGAGTATCTTAGTGAAGAATTCCTTAATCATCTCAAAGATAATGGGATTATCTCTCAGTGGACTCCTCCGGGAACTCCTCAACTCAATGGAGTTTCTGAGAGAAGGAATCGAACCCTACTTGATATGGTTCGTTCCATGATGAGTTTCACTGACTTACCACCTTCTTTCTGGGGTTATGCCCTAGAAAGTGCAGCAAAGATTCTGAATCTAGTTCCCTCTAAGTCAGTCCCTAAAACGCCCTATGAAATGTGGCATGGTAAAATCCCTAGTTATTCTTACTTAAGAATTTGGGGTTGTCCTGCTTACGTGAAGAGGACAGTGGGAGATAAGTTAGAATCCCGTTCTAACTTATGCTACTTTGTAGGTTATCCTAAGGAATCCATAGGATACTACTTCTATGATCAATCTGAACAAAAGGTGTTTGTTTCCAGAAATGCCACTTTTCTTGAGGAACCGTTCCTTAAAGAAAAGAAGGGCAAGATCATAGAATTAGAAGAAGTACAAAATGACCCCACACCACCCACTGAAGAAACGTCCCACTCTGATCAACCACAACCAATCACGAATTTCGATACACACGAAAATCCTCCTCTAAGGCGTTCTGAACGTACTCCTAGACAGCCGGAGAGATGGTATGGATTCTTCCATGAAATCTCTCAAAAGGATAATGATCCTTTAACATATGAGGAGGCACTTTCAGATTCTGACTCTGAACAGTGGATAGAAGCCATGAAATCCGAAATGGATTCCATGAACTCCAACCAAGTTTGGACCTTGGTAGATTTGCCTGATGGGGTCAAACCCATAGGTTGCAAATGGATCTTTAAGAGAAAGCTTGGAGTTGATGGAAGCATTGCAGCCTACAAAGCAAGACTGGTTGCAAAAGGATTCACTCAGAAACCCGGCGTGGATTTTGATGAAACCTTTTCACCAGTTGCAATGCAAAAGTCTATTCGGATCATGCTTGCCATTGCTGCATATTATGACTGTGAGATATGGCAAATGGATGTGAAGACTGCCTTTCTCAATGGTGACATTGACAAAGACATTTATATGGAGCAACCCATAGGTTTCACATTCAGTGGGAGTGAGCAAAAGGTTTGCAAACTCCAAAGATCAATCCATGGATTGAAACAGGCTTCTAGGAATTGGAACATTCGATTTGATGAATCAGTCAAAGCGTTTGGCTTCATCCAAATTTCGAATGAATCATGTGTGTATAGAAAGGAATTGGAGACCTCAGTGCAATTCTTAGTACTTTATGTTGATGACATCCTTCTTATTGGGAATTCGAAGGATGACATGAAAGTGACTAAGTTATGGTTATCGAACCAATTCGAGATGAAAGATCTTGGTGATGCGTCCTATATCCTTGGAATTAAAATCTATAGAGATAGATCTAGAAGGTTAATAGGACTATCACAGTCGATGTACATTGACAAAGTATTGAAGAGATTCAATATGGAGTCTGCAAAGGTTAAGAACCTTCCTATGAGTGTAGGAACATGTCTTTCAAAGAAGATGTGTCCTAAGACTAACCTTGAGAAGGAAAGAATGACTCATACACCTTATGCATCAGCAATAGGTAGCATAATGTATGCAATGTTGTGTACTCGACCGGATGTGGCTTATGCACTTAGTGTAACGAGTCGTTTCCAATCTGACCCTGGAGATGGTCACTGGGCTGCCGTGAAGAATATTCTTAAGTACTTGAAAAGTACTAAAGATTTATTCTTAGTTTACGGAGGTCAGAAAGATCTTACTGTCGAAGGATACTGCGATGCAAGCTTTGCATCTGACTTAGATGATTTTAAGTCAATGTCAGGATACATTTTCTGCCTAAACGGCGGAGCAGTGAGTTGGAAGTGTTCCAAGCAAACAACCACTGCAGATTCGACCACTGAGGCCGAATACTTAGCTGCAAATGATGTAGCTAAGGAAGGTGTTTGGATTAGAAACTTCATTCAAGAGTTGAATGTTGTTCCTAGCATGAAAGACCCCATTACTGTGTTTTGTGACAACACTGGGGCGGTTGCTCAAGCAAGAGAACCAAGATCTCACCAACGGACCAAGCACATTATGAGGAAGTATCACCTAATCCGTGATATTATCAAAAGAGGAGATGTGCGAATTGAGAGGGTCACATCAACAGAGAACGTGGCAGATCCACTTACTAAACCCCTTAGTCGAGAAGCTTTCCAAGGTCATCTTCAGAAGATGGGACTTAGAGTAGCTTTAGAATGGCTTTGACGGGCAAGTGGGAGATTGTTAGGAATAGTGCCCTAGAAAGCCGATTGTATATCCGCTTTGTACTTTTCCTTATTGTAATCACAGACAATCTTTGAATAAAATAACGAATTGAGGCAACACTTCTTTATATGCTCTTGTTTGGTATGCGTTTACTTTAGTTGTGCATGTATGAGAACTCCCCTAATCCTGATGACTTTAGGACTCTACCATTTAGGTGAAATGGTTCATGAAACGAGTCCTATATCACATGAGTCATGATTAGTAAAATACTCCAAGCCGATGAGTCCTACAGACAGTGGGAGTGTCAACCTGACTCCTCTAAGGCTTGCTTGTGGGATCACGCCCTTAAGAAGGACCACCTTGTTTCATGGAGGTGCAAAGTGTATAGTTGATATATGCGTGATACATGAGGGTGCTTACTTTAATAAGTAAGTTCACTGAGGTGCCCCGTGTGAGAACATTCCTAAATGGGAAAGGAAGTTTCTATTTCAGGAAATGGAAACTTCCAGATTAGGAAATATCTCACGAGTCATTGATGTGATTAATTGATCCTTAGACTTGAGGTTCCTTCTCACTTTATGAGTTAACTCTGTAGTCTTAGGTATAAGCTTTAAAGGGTGTCGCCTTAGACAACTGATTCAAGGCTTATGCTGGGGCTGCACAAGTGATTCATGAAAGTGAATGAGAATCAAGATAGGACCTACACTTGCATTTGCAAGGTGATCTCTTATTGTGTAAGTCATTCATATGCCATATGGAGTCCTTGGCCAAGGCAGTAGATCAAGACATCAAGAAAAGTGTTTCTTGGATTGAGATCAAATGGATATGAAATGCACTTAGCTTTAAGACCAGATTATTAGGGTTCTGATTATTCCCTTGCCCTAGATCTTGGTTGAGAGATAGTAAGTAGGAGGATTGTATCTCACATGATTCAATGACTTAAAGGTTCTGTCGAATCCGAACATTCCAATTCAGCTAGGGGTTAAACACCTGTTGCTAGACTATGGTCGTTTAATCTGTGGACTGATTAATTAATTAGTGAATTAATTAATTGGGGTCACTGCTAATTGAATTGAGAACCTAGAGGGTCACACACAACAACTTGGTTACATGAGTTGAGGCTTGAAAATGATTAAACGAGTTAATCGGACCAAGAGGGTTCCACACGTGTGAATTCACACGTGTGGCTCACGTGAGTGACACGTGTCACTGTGACACGTGTCACACACGTGTATATATATATATATATATTAAATAATTAATTAGTTAATTATTTAATAGACTTTGGTTTAATTTTGAATTAAAAAGAAAGTCTAATTTTGGAGAAAATAATCTAGTTAATTAATTACGAATTAATTAATTAGATAAAAATAAGTTATTTATTTTATAATAAATAAAGTATAAAATTATCCAAAAATAGTTTGGATATTTTTAAGCTCTCTTAAAAGTTGACTAGAAATAGAATTCAAAGTCAAAGTTGGAAAATACTTGATGATCAAGTAATAGGAGAGAGAGGAACCAAATCCTAGTCCAATAAGGACTAGGTTCGGCCGTCCCTCCCCTTTCCTATATATAGGGGAGCTCATGCTCCCCTTTAGAGCTAATTGACAATTCTTGGTTCATGTGTTGAACACCTTCCTTTCTCCAAGATTAAATTAAACCCTAGGTTAAGCCTAAACACTAACTAGAGAACTAGCATCCTTACTAGTTAGATTGTAATCAAGTTGGTGGACTTTCTCTAGAGACTTCAAGTTAGAAGTTTGAAGATTCGAGCTTTACCAAGGAGAGGGGATCAAGCCGCGAGAAGAGCGTTCTTGGGTGGCTTGAAACGCTTCAAGAAAGAATAAAAGAAAAGTAAGTTTTCTATCTTTACGAATTTGGTTACACGATTGCGAGTCCATGGTCCTTTTGTTGGGAAAATTTTTTAAATTCCGCTGCTTTCTGATTCTGTTTTCCAACAGGTGAGTGTCTGGAAGTATAACCATTCCGTCCGGCCAAAAATTAGCTTCGAAACGCATATTCATACGTCGAAATCGGATTTACCGTTTGAAAGATACATTAGTTTTAGTGAATAAAAGTTTTGAGCTCGAAACTCGACATGAGTGAAAAACGACTTTCGAGAATGATTTTCAAGTCCGGATTGTTTCCAAAATTCAAGAAATAAATCGAGAAGCGTTTTGAATCCAACATCGACTATAAAACGTTTTATCGATAGAAAGTTGAAAACGTAGAATGAATAGTGAATTCTTACGTACAAACGTACGCTTCAAAATTTCAAGCTAGGGTTTGAATCAAGAGTTGTAAAATATTTCAAAAATCTTGAAATAGACCAAGTAGTGCAAATCCAGAGAGAAAACATTTTCCGAATGAAAACCGTTCGTAGTAGAAATAGTGAACTAGGGTTTTCGTAAACATTTTCAATAAAACGAAGTTCGGAATAGATTTTCAAGTCATGAATGATTTCAATAGACTCATTTCGACTCAAGGATCGATTTGACTGTAAACTTGGGTAGGAAAGATATCAGAATCAAAAGCTCATTTTCAGAAGAATAGTAACTTTGGTCGGTAAGTTCCCAAAATGCCCTTATGGTTCAAGGAATGTTTCTGGAGCTTGGAAAACAAGTTCAAAGGATAGGAAAACATGTGATATGAACCTATAGGGTTCCATTGAAGCATTGGGTAATATAGGCTTGGAAAATGAATAGTAAACTGTATCAAAGGTTAAGAATTCCCCCTTAAAACATGTCAGATCACATATGAGCACAAAGTTCATGTAAGAATGCAATGCATGAAGGTTTATAAAGTTGGATCACGGTCTATAAACGCTTTACCAATGCCCTTAGTTTACCATTTTCTTCCAGGCCCTGTTTTGGGCTGTTACATGGTGATTCTTACGACAAGGGTATAGGTTGGGAGTTCGAGCTCAAGAAGGGAATTAAATTTTGGGTGAAGATTTGGCATGGATGAAGTAATAGTACGAGGGTGTGATGTTTATATCCACAAACTAAACACATACCTCTGTATACCGTGAAAGGGAGTCGATCAACCGGGTATGCGATTCGTTTAATTCAGGAAGGAGGCAAAAGGAAAACTTGAAGGTACCACCTGTTCAGCCTCTGGGTTTAGAGGACTGAAGAAGAAAGCCTTTAGTTTAATGAAATGATCCGAATTGAAGCTAAGGACTGAGGAGCTTAATTGTGGAAAAGGGAAATTTATAATTTTAAAATAAGAAGGAATTTGGAGAAAAGAAACATGTCGAGATACTTCGGGTTTTGGAATGAGACCATTGTTAATTGGAAGAAAACTAGAAACTGCTCCATTCTCGAAATTTCAAAGAGGATGACCAAGATATTTTACTTAACTATTAAATCCATTAAATTTGACTCGGAATGTAGAAATTTTGCAAGGTTTGTGGAGTTGCTCGACTGTGGAAAATCTTCAAGGTTAGAGCGAGGTGAATTGGCAAAGTAGAACTTCCAAATAAATCAAGTTTTAGAAGCCAAGTACTGGAAGAAGGAAAAGAAGAGTAAATGGGGATACTTCGGGTTTCGAGTAAGGAAGAAGCTGGATTTGAAAAGAGTTAAAGAAAATCAATCCAATATGGTGAATACAAATGTATGGAAGGCAACAATGCTAAAGGTTTTGTCTTCGGCCACATTAGAATTTATCCTCCAGATCCAAGCTAAATTGTCGTGTTGTGAGGTTAAATTGGGAGATATAGAACAGCTAATGGAAATGATAAAGAAAGGCAAAGAGCTTTTCGAGGAAATTGTAAAATTGGGTCTAAGCAATCGGGGGATTAGTTCATTCCATCAATCTGAGCTCATAAAGTATAAGTCAAGGGAACGTTGATCAAGGTAATCATCAAGGTGAAGATTCACAACATCTTTGGAGGTCGATACTTGGGAAGAAATCGAAATACCGATTGTATGGGATTAGAAGACTTTGGTTTCAAGAAGTTGTAATCTTGAGCTATGTAGACACACAAATGGATATAAGGAAAACTTATGAAGATTTCGAAGACCGTGGGAAAAACGAGACATGATCAACAAGTTCAAAACAAACTAAAATTTACGAGATGAAGAACAAGTTACCGAGCTAAAGCTGACCACTACGGTGACAGGTGTATTGCATTCATGGCACATGCATCGTACGTCGGCTTAAATTATTTAATTTCCTTTATTTATATGTGCGTCCATCCTTAATTGATATAATTGCTCCAATTTGTTGCATCTTTGATTGCTTGTTATGTGCATTGGCATCTCAATCCCACATGCATTGTTTAGTGTTTACTTGATAGGCAATTTCTCCCATTCATCGAGTGTTACTCCTACCGGGTCTTACTTGAATTAAGACAAGAAGATTGTTGGATTGCAAGATATATGGAGGGCCGGAAAGTACAACTGGATCTTGGAATGAAGGAAGTAGGTTGTTGTGCCTACCAAACACTTCAAAGTGATTGTGAGCGAGATCACCAGACACATAGCTTGGATAGAAACACCGGTACAGAGAGAGCTAAATTGGACAATTGTAAATTTTCAATTGATTAGTAACATAACGACCTCAATGGTTGGGGATATGAATTTTTAAGGGGGAGAGCCGACCGAGAGATGACTATATTCACGATCGTACTCTGATGAACTACCTTTAGTGGGAACCATGGAAAATGCAAGAAACCACAAGTAACCGGATTCTACGCCAATGGCAAGAGATGAAATGGAAGGTTTAACATTGAAGAGAATTTCAAGATCGAAGTGAATGAAGATTTGAGAATAATATTGGAAGAGATAAGTGTTTAGAAAGATGAAGATACGAATTCAAGAAATGCTTGGGATTTGGAACTATAAGACAGGGTACAGATTGATCATTGATATCTTCTATCGGAGAATCAGCCTCGCTAATTTCTTACTATGAGATTTACACACTAAATCTACAAGGTTGAAAAGATCGTATACGGTATAACGTATCTCTTGCATTGGAGACGATGGGACTGTGAAGGAATTAGAAGAAACGGTAAAGAGGGGATCGGATAATAAAAGTTAGTCCATTCATCATATTCCACGATGATGAAGTGAGAGTCAATTCAACGAGAGATAGGCGTGGAAAATCTAGGAAAGATCACAACATGAGCAAGAGGAGTTGCCAATTTGTCAATCATTTCTCCGTCATGAACTAGGGATGATATTAAGACTTGAAGGCTAGGATTCGAGCTATTAAAGATTGGCTCAAGCATTTGAGGAGGTTGAGTATAATTCGTGGAGAAGGATAAATTAATTGGGCTAAGTTCAAGCACACACTCAAGATAAAAAAAAAAAAAAAAAAAAAAAAAACAAACAAACAAACTTTGGACCGTGATGTTTATTAAAGATAAGAGGATCGATCGTGGACCGAAGTCATGGTGATCATTGAAGCCTTGAACACATTGTGCATTTTAAGCCATGGAACTAGGGATTAAAGGAATCTCTAACAGAGAATCCAGTGTTGAATCGGATCACTACAATGGAAGAATTCCGAACAACGGTGAACGGTACATCAAGCATCCATGGCATATGCATACATGCAACTTTAATTCGAATAATTTTATGACTGTAAGTGCTTTGGTTGCTTGTTGTCTTAACTTCTTTTGTATGATTGATACTTGATGTATTTGGTATCCCCTACTTGTTTCTTGTGTGGTTGATGCGTGATTGTTTATTTAAGTGTTGTTTTGAGAGCTTGAGAGTTTCTCTTTCTTTATGTTTGAGAGACGGGGTTCCCTCATTGTCTGTTTGAGAGACGGGGTGCTCTCACTAGTTCTTCAAGAGACGGGGTTTTCTCTCTTTGTTGCACTACCTGCTTTGTTTGCTAGAATTCCGAGTGTTTAGGCATCGGTGAGTTAAGGGTCGTAACTTAACAACAAACTGAAGACCCCTTGTTGTTGCAACACCTTTTCCGAACTAATTCCTGATGTGAAGTTTCTAAACCGCGTGGGATGAACACAAGAGAGCTGCTTAAGAGTCCAGAACTGGAGGTAGTGGACCTGGGGACCAGGTCCTCTTAAGGGGGAGAGGTTGTGACACCCCGATTTCTCCGCCGTACAGGTACGCGCTGTGATACCCCACTTCTTCGGCAAGCCAGGTATGACTTCACAAGAGGGTATCCGATGTTTTAATTTCTTGTTTGATTTAATTTATACGTCGATTAAATTGTTTAAGTGACGTATATGCCTTAATTATTTGAGTTTTAGGTTTTAATTTCCGTAGTTAATTTCTTTAATTTGGATTTTAATTTTGAACTTTGTGAATATATGATATACTTGAATTATATGATTCCTTAACTCGTTTATGTGTTTATTTTATTCGTTTTTATTTGTTTGAATTGGTCGGACACAATTTCTTTTTTTTTTGGGGATTCAATGGCCTAAAGAGTGTAACGCGCCTCGGATTCCGGAGGCCATATCTTGAGCTCGGGAATTCGGATTGGAATTTCAGATGTGGCACCGGACTCGTGATGAGATTTGAAAAATAAGGAACCTAGCCTCATATTTTTCTAAACACGTTTGATACTCTGAAATTCAACCGAAAGACTGACTCGCGCTTGTTTGGCCACCTTTCACCAATTTGCACATAAGTCCCTCATCTTTTGGCCTTTCCTCATGAAACTTGGTCCCACATTCTACTAACTCAATATATTATCAATCCTTGTTTCCTTCATCTCGGTTTAGGTAAGGAAAAGAGGAGGAAAAGCTGAAACTTGGGAGCAAACTCTTCCGTTCCTTTCACTATTCACCAAGGAAGAGTTTGGAGCTCTAATCTTCATCAAACTCAACCAAATTCAAGGGGTAAGTGTATGATTGTTATCTCCATGATTATGTCATCATTTTCATCCAATAAATTCAGATTTGAGCCATGTATGATTGAGTTATGATATATGAAGTGAATAGCATAAGGTTTGTGTATATATATGAGAGCTCTTTCCATCTTTTAGTTATAGCTTGGGTTGATGTATGATATAGGATCACTTGAACTTCATTATTGAGTATATGAGCTTGAAATTCATGGTAGATGAGTATTATATGAGTTTCCATGAATGAACGTTACACTTCTTGAAGTTTAAGGTGCATATATGTTGATCCTTTTCATCCCATGTCTTGGCTGTTATTGTGTGCTTTTGTGTGAAGTATTTGCTCATGTTTTCTGCTCCGTTTTGTGCCTATATGTGCTGCTTTGGTTGCCCCTTCTTCCCCCACCTGAATCAGCCCTGTTCCTGCTCTTTTTCTTGCTGAAAACCTCTCCCCGGGCGGGGAGATTTTGTGAAGAAAAGTTCCCGGGCGGGTACTTTTAGTGCAGAAAGTTTCTGCTCTGTTTTCCCCGGCCGGGTAAATTTCTGCCTTATTTCTCCCCGGCCGGGTATCCCTTCATACGAACTTCGTTTGACCTGATTTTTGGACATGATCAACCTCTTTGAGTCTAGAACACTCTCCAATTGGAGCTCACTTCGGAAGAGAGAGTTGAGACCCCTCGGATATTGAGTAAGGAAGAAGTTTTATTCGAGAGATTAAAGAGAACCGATCAGTATATTCATTCTATGTTTATGGAAAGCCAAGCCGCGAGACATCCTATCTTCATATGGATTGGAGTTTACTTTCCAGATCCAAGCTAAATTGTCATGTTGTGATGTTGAATATGGAGGTATAAAGCAACTAAAGGGAAATGATAAAGGAAGGCAAAGCATTTGGAAGGAAAGTATGTATCGAAGTGTAAGTCGATAGGGGATGAGTTATACTATCAATTCGAGCTCGTAAAGAGAAAACCAAGAGACTCTTCTCGAAGTGATAACGAGAAGAAGATTTAGAACAACAATCGGAGACCGATTATAAGGAAGAAGCTAAGATGTTAAGTCTAGGGACATAAAAAGAATGGAGATCACGAGCTCCAATGGATTGCCGAATGGTGGAGATTGTGAATAAGTGAATACTAGGGCGTACCACTTGATGACTCCGAGAAGTACCTCTTCACCGGATGCTAAAATACGAGAGAGAGAGAGATGCCGAGAAGCAGGGATTTGAATTAGATAAGGTATAGGGATGTCCTAGAAGGAATAGGTTGAGAGACTTCAAGACAACTAGAGATCGTGACACGATGATTCTTAATCGAGTTAGGGTGACTTAAGAGTTAACGGGTTATAAAAGATTTTGGAAGGAAAAAAACATAATTGATCCCTCATGCCAGTTAAGGGAATCGAAGAAAAAGGAAGAAACTACTCAGGGAAATAAGTATCATCAAAATTAGGGATAATATTTGGGGAAATGGAATGGAATTAATAAGCTAAGGATCTACCCAATAAAACCGAGGCCAAGGAATCCGGGTCATAAATTCTAAGACATCAATATTGACTCTCCACTCTGATCGGATTACCCCTGATCTCACCAGGAGGTATGGTGAGTGATGGAGATCCTAAGGGTTAGGAGTAGCTTGCACTCCCCTCGACTGTAATGGATGGTTAGGGTCGCGCAACCCTTCCATCGCTGGAGAAGGAGGTTAATGTGTAAGTTTGCTATACATTTGATTTTATTTGCTTGTGTGATTAGTCGGAGGAGCCCAGGATGGGACTAGGTGCTCGTACTCGCCGAGCTTCGGTATGATTTATTGATCATGAAACGGGATAGGAGCTTTCCTTAAACTCTGGTTTGATTTGTTTTGGTTTTGGTATATGTATAAGTTTGTTTTCGAAAATGATTTGGCGTGCAAAACCCTTTCCCTGTTCATAATCTCTTGCTTGATATGTGCTCTACTTTATAGTTATTAGGTGTGTGGGTATGCATTAGCCCTCTCACTCAGTCGAGTTGTGACTGACCCTCTCCCTTCATCTTCTCAGTTTGCAGGTTTTGGTTCATGCTAGGGGGAGTCGTGAGTCCTTCGAGTTCTAGTCCCCTACTCGAGTTGCATTTACATTTACATTCGGTCACATTTTGTATATGATACGATTTTGATAATTGAAGCATGTATATGTTATGCATTTGTTAATGATTTATGAATGAATCTTATGAACTTTTGTTATGTTTTTATTTTCGGGACAGGCTTCTAGGGATTGTTGAACCTGTTTTTATGGATTTATCTTCATGGATTTTGTCATATGCTTCCGCTTTCTCAGTGTTTTGCGCGCTCTGGTTTTTTTCTTAGCTCCGCCTGGCTTAGTGTGTGTGTAGGTTCCCGTTCGCTTAGTCTTGGGCTTATGTATGGATTTCTATTTCATATAAGGATTCGGGGCTAGGTGCGGGGGATGTCGTGGCTCGCCGCTCCGGGCGCTACACACGCACCATGTGTGTAAGTTTTGGGATTAAGATTTATTTAAATTCCTTTTTGCTCTTTAAGTGCCCTCTTTTATTCTTTTTAATATAAATTCTTGTGATTATATGATTTCTAATTCCTTCTTTTGTGAAATTCCTTTCGTGGATTACGTGTTTAATTCTCCGAGTATGCTTAAATGACATATTAATTTAATTATGGGAATACTTCATCATTTGTCCTCGATTAAACACATTTAGAGACCTTTGGACTTAATTGTAGCATTTATGAAACTTGATACCTAATTGCATTCATTTAAATCTTCCAAGGACCAATTACCAAATTCTCCCATTTTCTTCTCTTCTTGGACCGATATAAACTATACACACAAATATACATACACTCATTTCTTCATCCTTTAACCAAGAATAAAGCAAGAGCTCTTCCATCCCTCCCTCTCTTTATCCGATCCACCAAGAAAGTAAGAAGGCCAAGATTTTCTTCCCTTTTCAACAAGAATTCAAGCTTTATACTTCCCCCTCTTCATCTCCTCCATCTCTTCACTCAGTCAAGGTAAGGTCATGCATTTTTAATTGATGAATTCTTGATTAATGTTAGGGTTTTAGGATTCTTTGCATTCCACGACTTTATATGAAACTTATGTGACAATTTTGAGTTGGATCTATGCATATTTGTTAGATTTTGGGTTGAAGATTGAATATATGATGTTCCACCATTCATGGAGTTTTCATACTTGAAATGGTAGATTAATTTCTTGTGCATTTCATGGCCTTTTGACAACAGAAATTGTTGTAGCATGTTTGCATGAACTTATACCTTGAATTTGATTACTTTTGGTTGAGCTTTGATGTGGTTTTTGCTTTCTCCTCTTTCCCCTTCGAGCAACCCCTGTTTCTGCCACTTTTTCCTGTTCAGAGAGGATCCCCGGGTGGGTAAAATTTGTTCATAAAATGTACCCGGGTGGGTACTTTTTGTGCAGAAAGTTTCTGCACAGGTTTCCCCGGCCGGGAAACTTTTTCCTTAAACTTTACCCGGCCGGGTACCCCCTCATACGACCTTCGATTGAGCTGATTTTTGGACACGATCAGCGTCTTTGAGTCTATAACACTCTGCAATTGGAATCACCTCAATATCTTTTCCCATTTCTGAGATACTATCAATTCCTTTTGGTGTTGGCACTTTACCGGCAACCCTCGTTCATCCAACTTCGGGCCTACGCCATTTCACCTCGTTTTGAACCATGATCCGTGCCATATATCATTGGAAAGCCCTGTGTGTCTACTTTCATTGAGAAACAAAACTCAATTCTAAATTCTACAACTCAAGATATTTCCATTCTCCTATGGCTTGCGCATTTACGAATATTGTCAACTTTTACCGAACTTTGCCTAAACCTCCCTTCTTGCGTTCCTTTCACTCCTTTGATCACCATATGTGAATTTTATGACTTTTATGTATGATTATTTGATAATATATGATATGTTTGATTATTTATTCTAATTTTACGGTTTCATTGATAAGTGTAAATGTGACTTGAATGCATGAACGTTTAAATAACACGTATGAAGCTTTCTTGTATCCTCTTGCCTCTATATTTATTGTATGCATTGTAAACATGTTAAATTGTGTAATATGATTATAGTTTGAAGATTTTGGCTTGATTTGATATGATTCATGAAAGGTATGGAATGAATGAATATGAAACCTTCGTGTATTGAAGGTTTTGAATGAATTACTTGATTATATGACATTATAACATGATTTATACTCTTTATGCATCTCATACAAAGAGTATAACATTCCGTGCATCTATTTGGTTTCTTGCTGAGTCAATTCTCACGAGTACACATTGTTCCTTCTCTTGTACAGTTCGTTTCCAGGGTGGAGACTTTCGAATTGAATAGGCACCCGTATTACTCATGTTTCTTGTCTTATGGTATTCCAGGTGAGGGTGTTTTTGTTCTAGTTACATATTGAACCCTACAACCTTATGTGACAAGTTTTGGCCAAAACCCTAAGGTATATATATGTATTGTTTTCAAATGGAGTCGTCAAGTAAATTATTTCTAAAGGATTTGGACTATGTCATGTTTCTCATGAATTAAAATGTTTTGGCGAGACCATGTTATGAAAACGGGCCCAGGAATTTAGTATATGTGGCTATCCGGGGAGGCAAGGGCCGACGGTGATCCCATGTGCTAGTTTCACCATGAACTACGGCGAAACCGACCTCGTTAAGGAGTTTTTGACGAGGAAAGGCTAACCGGGCTTTGAGGACTCAGGAACCTCAATTGCCACATTGATATGTTTAGGAGGTCGGGCCTTAAAAACTCGTCCACCAACCGAAGGAAGAAGGTTGGAACTTATTTTCATGATTATGATTATGTTATAATTGTTATGCCCCATGCGGGAAGGCCGAGACACGGATTGCCCAAACGATTATATCTCATATTATATGTCTTGCATATGTTATAATGTATTGCATGATCACGTAATAAATGTATTAGTTTTGTTGTCGTACACGGTCGAAGTTTGGTTGGAGATTATGCACGCTCACTCGCCGAGCCTTAATGATTATGTATAAATTATGAATTTATGAATTTAATATGAATTAGTCGTAAAGTCTGAGCATTGCTTAATTACTTTCTAGCCATTTATGGGAACTAACTTTAAATAAAACTTTGCTCAGGATTTATGACTTGCATGCGCATGTTTTGATATATATGTATAGGTCCTGCTCACTCAGTCTTCTAGAGACTGACCCCTCTTTCCCACTTCTCAATTTCGTGCAGGTTTTGCTAGGCGGAGGTCCTATTTTAATTCTTTTATAGAGTCACTTGTACACTCGTGTCACATTTTACATTAATTTAATTTAATTGTATTTCCCTTATGTATTTGGGCCTGTGTGCCAATTATGAATTATTGCCGAATTGATTCGGGACAGGTTGTATGTTTAGTTGAACCCGTGGATAGGATGCATTTTGAATCTTAATTATCTTATGATTATGTTATGAGCCTGGAGTTATTATTAAATTATGCATAGTATTGTTGCTTCCGCAGTATGTTTAGCATTATGATTTAATTGGTACAGAGTTAGTTTCCGCCAAGCCAGGTTGCTTTCGTTTTGTCTCCCGTTCGCTATGAGTCCGGGTCATGCTTGGATTATCCATTTCATGTGTGGACTAGACTTGTAGTGCGGGGGATGTGGTGCCTATCGTCCCGGGGTGCTACACACAAGCCCTTTTCTCTTATGAATTTGTAAGTTAGAAATGCATCAATTAGGCATGCATGGTAGATGATTATATATACACATATAAATATAAGGCTCTAAAAGAATAAGGTGAAATGAAGTTGAATATATATATATGTTATGCTAAAACTTAAATCGTGGTCGGAAAGTTATATACACACTCACATAATAGAATCCACGAAGTTAGAGATTTAAAACATATAATTCACGTAATGAAATTCACGAAAGAAGAAATTTGAAATCATATAATCACAAGAATTCACATTAAATGAATTGAACCGTGCAATTAAATAATGAAGATGAATTAAATAATCCTAAGTCTCAAAACTCACACGCGTGGCGCGCGTACTTGAACGGCTAGAAAATTGGGGTGTTATAATCTCTCCCCCTTAAGAGGACCTGGTCCCCAGGTGCACTGCCTCGAGTTCTGGACTGTTAACAACTCTCCCGTGTTCATCCCACGTGGGTTAGCAACTCCCCATCAGGAATTAGTTTAAAAAAGGTCTTCAAGCAACAAGGGGTTTTCTATTCTTATTAAGTCACGATCTTTAACTCACCGGAACTTAAACACTCGGAGAAAGCAAAAAAAAACCCTAATCTTCTGCAAGAACAAGTTAAACAAGAATCAAACAACAAAAAGAGAGCCCCATCTCTCAAGAAAATAACGAGAGAATCCCGCCTCTCAAACAAACAACGAGAGAACCCCGTCTCTCATGCAACGAGAGAATCCCGTATCTCAAACAAACAACCACAAATGCCCAAGGAAAACACTTAAATAAACAATTACACAATAATCATACAAGGAACAGGTAAGAAATATCAAAGACATCAATTGTCAGGCATACAAAGGCAATTTACAAGTAACAAAGAACCATATATGACCATAATAAAATGCAGGATGCATGGGACATGTATGTTTAAAGGTACCGTTCACAGTTGTTTTAGGAAGCTTCCACGGCAAGGATCCGTTTCAACTCTTGATTTGGTGTTGGAGATTCCTCTAACCATAGTGTCGTGCCTTGAGATGTGTTCCACACTTAAATGATCACTCGACCCTCCTTTCATGATCGATTCTCTTATCCTAACTAAATACCATGGTCTGAAGTTCCAATCTTGAATGTGCACTCGATCTTAACCCAATCAACTTATTCTTTTCCATCGATTATATTTACCTTTCGGAATACTCGAACTAGTTTATGGTAGCTCACTTTCTAGTCTCCAATCCTATTAGTGTTCCTGGTCCATCATGAAAAAAAATGATATTTTCTTCTAATATTCCACTTCCGAGCTCCATTGAATTAAGTCTCACTCTCCATCACACAGTATGATAATCCGATTGACATTTCTATCCAATACCTTCCTTACCAAATTTTCCTTGAAGTTTTCTCATGGCCCCATCATTTCCAATTTAAAACATGTTATATAAAGAACTCAATCTGTTCAACCTTGGAAGATTTGAATTCGTGCGTCTCCGGTGGTAAGACTCGAATGATGTTGATCCTTCAACCCAAGTCGTCATCGATCATTCTTTACTCTACCTTGTCATTTCAACTACCAAACACTCCTTGAATACTCACCTTCAACTCTGGAAGCACTTACCCCTTCCCATATTATTTCGAAAATTTTACCCCGTCTTATCCATTGATTTTTCAACTCTCTTTGAATCCGTATCTTCATCTCTCGAGACACTCGTCTCTTCCAATATTATTCCCGAAGTCTTCCTCACCTCGATCTTGAAATTTCATCGAGTGCTAATTCTCCCACCATTTCTTGAATACCCATTTCCAGTTCTTGAAGTGCTGCTCCTTCTTGAGATTATTCTCAAAATTTTCTCAACCCAGACTTAAAGGTCATCAAATATCATTATCATCTAATTCTTTCCCTTTTTCCACTTTCGAGAAATCCCATTGTGGGTAACTCTGGCATTTTTGTTGCTTCTATTAAAAGTAGTTCGTTTGAGCCCATCCATAAGTTTGAAGTCATTTCCCAATCGACTCTCCCCCTTAAGAATGCCTATTCTTACCCGTTGGCTTGCAACACCGCTTCTTAAATTGAAAATTCCCAATTCCTTCAATTTAGCTTTCTTGGTATAAATAATTCTAATCACGCCCCTTGTCCGAAAAGTTTCACTTGTTTACCTTTGAAGTGATTGGTAGGAATAGCAACCCACTTCCTCCATTCTAACTCCCGACTACTTTTCCCCGGCCTTGCAACAGCTTTCCCTTTTGGTCCATACTTTGCAATCCAATTATTTTCCTTCTCCTAATTCAGTTGTGTCTCAGTTGAAGTATTAATTGATAAGTGAGGTGGGGAGAGTTCCTATCAAGTAAACACTTAACAATGCATGTAGGGTTAATATGCTAATGCGTGTATCATACTTGTAAGTAATAAAAATGCACACATTGGAAAGATTAAGCTCAATTAGAAATGTGTATATAATTAAAAAAATTTAAATAATTTAAACAATGTATGATGCACGTGCTTATGAATGCATTAAACCTGTCACCGTGGTGATGATAGATTTTAACTTGGCATTGGTTCCTTATTTGTTGAATTACAAGCTTGTCTTAAATTTGTTGGTTATCTCTGGCTACCTACGGTCTTCCAATTCTACAAAATTCTACATCTTCAACCTATACATTTCCATCACACGAGGTTGAAATTTCATGAACCAAATTCTTTTTAAATTATCGATCTCCAAGTATTACCCTAATCCTCATCACAAATGTCTCCTTGATCAAAGGTTCCTTGTACCAACTTATATAACTTTATAATCCAAGATTGTGATCCTTGAATTCAAATTCTTCCACATCTATGAATTGATGTCTTAACTTTTCTTTGAAGAAATAAATCTCCAAGTGTTGTCCTAACCTTCGCCATAGTTGTTACTTGGATCAAAGCTTCCTCGGTTTATTCCTTATAAATTAAAGTAGTCAAACAAACTCAGCCTCCAATTGCTTACACTTGAGCACAAAATTTCCCTCCAGAAACTCTTTGACTTTCTTTACCATTTCTATTTGTTGCCCGATAACTTCAATTCTTATTCAGAGACTCTTCTTTGATGATTGTATTGTTTGCCATCCATGAACCCTATTTTATCCTGAACCTTTTTTGGTGATCTTTGTCGTTTCACCCACGAATCTATTTTACCTTGAATTCTCTTAAAGGTCCTCGCCTACCCATTGATAAAAACCTCAAATCTAAACTTCTTCGAGATTTTCCTTCACCTCTCTCTTGAATGCGGGAATCCTTCTCAACAACTTACCACCTCCGATAGAACTTGTAAACTCTTCCCACAAATTGACCTCCTATTTTGAGTTCTTATCATCCGAACCTTAGCCCAATTAGAGAGATCCTGACTCTTGAATTTTTGTAGAAATTCTCGGTGCATTCCTTATAATTTTTCGAGCTAGAAAGAAGAGATTGTGCTAGATTGTGGTTGTTGTAGGGGTTGGTTGTAGTTTCATATCATCTTCATACCTTCAAGGCCTTCACTCTTTTCTTTGAATTAAACAAACCTCCTGAATCCGGGTGATCAACTCCCACTTACGGTATAGAAACGCGTATTTGTCTTGGGAGTTATACACATCACACCTTCATACCCTTGTCTTATACACACCAATTCTTCCGCATAATTTAACCCTCAACTCGAAATTGAACTCCCAAACCATAACCTGGCCATAAACCCACCAATTACCCGAATTTTTCTTAACCTTCGGTGCCTTCTTCAAACCAGCCATATCTCCAAAAGGAATATTGTAGTATATGTTTGTGGTTGTGAAAATTTGGCCGTAGTTTGACGTGGTAATAATATCCTACAACCACAGCTTGTCTAAAGTATAAATGCATGGGGTTAGTGATTGCATATGACACATATTTAGCATTAAAACACGTATTTGATGCAAAATGCAACAACTAATTCAACAAAGTTAAAGTAAAACACGTTAAACATATAAATTCCAAGCTATATAAGGTCAACTGATCGACAAGTAGTTATATGAATCAATGTAATGCACAAGTTATCAAGTAATTCCTAAGTCGTATGACCTAGACTTGACACGACATGACACTAGAACCATGGTTTTACAACCGGGCTCTGATACCACCTTAGGATGTAGCACATGGAACGCAAGGTAGCCACAATCCCGGCACTATAGTTCAATCCACATATGGAATGGACGGTCCATACATGAATCAAGCCTATAGCGAACGGGAGACAATAAAAAAACAATCTAGCTAGGAGGGACTAACCCTTAATTAATTACCAACATGCATAACAATTATAACGAAAGCATAGTAATAAACATTCATTCCAATTCATTTATGTAACAACCCGTATCAGGACCTAGCTTGAAACAGTAAATCAAAGAGGATAAGAATGCGTTTATATACCTTGGTTCACCTTTACAAATGTTCATGTGTTGCATTCTTATGTGATCAATGTGCATTCATTAGTCGTACTGTGTTTTAAGGGGGATTTCCTTACCACGAACCAAATTTACTATTTATTTCCCGAGCCTACCTTATCCTAGCATCTCATTGGAACCCTAGAGGTTCATAACTCTTGTAGCACCCCGGAGCGGTGGGCACCACATCCCCCGCACCAAAGCCAAGCACATGTAATGAAACGGACTCCGCACACATGCCCAACTCCAGCGAACGGATGACCAAACGAAAACCAACCTAAGCCAGGCGGACTAGACCCTTACATCAGAGTGCACAAATAAAACATGAATGCGGAAGCGATACATAAGAGACATATTATATATTTATGTATAGGTACCAACACATAAAGTATAATTATAGATACCGACTATCTACTTATAATACATATAGGTACCAACATTTCATAATATTTATATACAAACCCTTTACGGGCCAAAAGAATAATCATAATCCATACATAGCGTATCCAAAAGTGCGGTCAAGTAAGTACAAAACATAATTAAAATGCTTGAGACTCGAGCTATCCACAAGTAAGACGACTCGACCAACTTGCCGCCTAGCTCAAGACTCCAAAAGCAACTACCAGCAACTTAAAAGAAAAGGGGAAGCGAAAAGAAACAACGAGGGTTAGTCCTAACGACTAGTGAGGGGGCTAACACACTCACACTAATACGTATAAAGCAAAGCATATACCAAAAGTAAAGAACCTTGAACCGAGAATGGGTTTTGCAAACTAAAACGTTTCCCGTGATATTAGATATATAGGTTGAAAAGAAAACAGAAGGGCAAGTGCCAAAATGCCAACTTTTAGTTAATCACAAAGCCAATCTCGTTTCATGGTTCATACAAAAGTAAATCCCCAACTCCGAATCAAAACGAACAAATCAAACAGAAATCATAAACCATCCTTCACACCGGGTGATAGTAGGATGTACGGCCCTAACTATCTAACGAGCTTACGAACTCAGAACCAACGATACAAGGCTTAATTACTTCCTTGAATCCTTCGACGTTTGCCTACGCCGGCTCAAGAGCCCCGCCCTTCCCCAACCTCCTAAGGTCGGGCGAAACTCTCAATGGAAAGTGTTGATGGGAGAGCTCGCCGACCCCATGTTCGTCCCGAGTTGCCATGCCACTCTCCGGGGCCCAACAGATCAAAACCAACAGAAATCGGAGACTTGCTTGAATCCGGTAAAAACGAAACAAAGCTAACACACGCACCCTTACCAAGGTTTTCAAAACAAGCAGAAAATAGTTTATATGTGTATACAAATCCGTTTCAAAGTCGTATAACAAATGGGACAAGCCCTTAACATACATATCTCACACATATTTACCATAAATATACGTATATAATACTCGCATGCGGGTTCCAAAAGCACCTAAGGTTGTAGGTCGAATAACTAAAAGAAATAAACCTCACCTTACACCGAAGACGAAACAAATGAGGGAAAATAGTGTCTAATGAGCGACTTCCTCGTCCACGGGAGGGTTCTCTGAACAAAATAAACAAAGGAATACGAACTTAGACTCAAACATGAACCATTTAGACGCTCGGCAATGCATATGAATGCTTATGACGGAAAAGAAAAGAGACAAGTTATCACGTAAGTTCTATTAAACCCTAGCTTGCATATACACACGTAATTCTTACTATAAATGAATTGTGGGATGTAAAAAGCTCATAACTCAAATATAATAACACATATAAGTCGAAACGAGGCAAAGAGAAGCAACGAAAAGCAAGGGAACGGAAAAGAGTTACACTTAAAATCAAAACGAGGGGAATGACACGCCCGTGTCATCCCAGAAGCCTAAATTGGGACACCCCCGTGTCTCAGTGCAGGAGGGAAACAAGGCTACGAAAAGGGGGTGACACGCCCGTGTTACTCCAGAAGAACAAACCGAGACACGGGGGTGTCTCGGTACAGAGGCAAAAAGGGGAGAAAGAGCAGACAACTGCGTTTTTAAAAGGGGAAAGAAAAGAGCAACACAAGGGCTGAAAGAAAGGGAACTACTCAAGCATCAAACACATAAAACAAGCATCAAATACACACCAAAGAATCACACAAAGAGATTCAAGAATGCATCCAAAAAGGTTTATCAAACAAGCAATGCAATTAGAGACAAAATTGAGAAATCAATACGTTCATGCCATGATCAAGGCTCTAGGGGCTGAGAATGAATCTAAACTCTTGGAAACTTAATCCCAACATGCAAAGGGACTAATATACTTCATGTATATGCAATTTGGCACAAAATGAAGCACAAATGATCAACCAAAGCAAGCAAAAGCTAGGGCAATTAACCAAAACAGGGGAGCTATTCTAAATTCAACTTTCATGCCAAATAACTCATAAATTTCCCAAAGAACATCAAAGGCACATGAACCCTAGTTCTACTACAACATGTTAAGCATCTAATACAAGAAGAAATCGGACCAAAATGTCAAGTCAAAGTCCCTAACTCAGCCCCAAACTTCCAGCATGCCCTCTAACAAGAAATTGATCAAAACTCACAAACTTGCTCATATCAAACCCTAATCAAATACCAATCAAAGCATGAATAAAAAGCAAGAAAACACATCTAAAAGAGTAGAGAATAAAAAAATATACTTACCTTGAAGATTAGAAGAAGAAAGGAGTTGATTTGAGCTAGAAATCAACAAGGATGGCAAAGTTCTCTCTTCTTCCTCTTCTCTTCTCTCTTGGATCTGATTTTAGAGCAGCAAATGGATGAGAAGGGACGGGAATGGCACGAAATTCAGCAGCTAGTAGGGTTAGGGAGTGTGTTATCTCAAGCTACAAGGTATGGGTCAAGTTAAGGTTAGGTTAAGAAGGGTCCCACCAAGACTAGTCAACCCAAAGATACTAATTTGCACAAGCTGCTCGTTACGGGTGAGGTTCGGAGGTCTAAATGAATTCAAAAAGGCATGAGGCTTCTTCCATTGGATCCGAATCGTCGATACGAAGCCAACGGAGGTGACGGAACTCGAATCCGAGTTCCCTAGCTCAAGATACGCACACCGGAACACAAGATGCGCATAAAGTGCTTAAAAACCCTAATTGTCCCAATTCCAAAAACCAAACTCAAAACTGAATCAAACGAGCATCAAATTAACAAGTAAGCATGCTAACACGTAAATAACTCACATATTTCATGCACGGCAAAAATACGCAAGAAACGAAACTCGAAACGGATAAGAAACGAGCAAGATACAAGTAAACGAGCAATTAAGGCAAATATCCAAATTCAAACAAATTTCAAGTAATTCAAATAACTAAGTATAGCAATTAATCAATCATAATAACATATAAAAGCATGAAATAAATAACGTAAAGCTCACGAAACACACACGTGACGTCACCTGAACGGCCGAAGAATCGGGGCGTCACAACCTTCCCCCCTTAAAAAGGACCTGTCCTCTGGTCTGGCTCGGGGCCTAGAACAAAACCGGATATGACTCCTGCACCTTTCTCTCGGTTTCCCTAGTGGCTTCTTCGGCTTTCTGATCTCGCCACAACACTTTCACCAAGGGAATCTGCTGATTCCTCAATTCTTGCCATTTTCGGTCCAAAATCTTAACCGGTCTCTTAAAGATGGTCAAATCCGGTTCGAGTCGTATCTCTTCCACGGGCAACACCAAAGACTCATCGGGATGATATTTCCTCAACTACGAGACATGGAAGACATTATGGATCCCGGTTAAGCTCGGCGGTAAATCAACTCGGTATGCCACTTCCTCTATTTTCTCAAGAATCTCAAAGGGGCCTAAGTAGCGCGGGTTTAACTTCCCACCTTTACCAATCCGAGCGAACCCCTTTTGCGGAGATGCTTTCAAAAAAACCTTATCTCCTACTTCGAATTCTAGGGGCCGTCTTCTCTTATTTGCGTAACTCTTCTGACGGTCCTGAGTTGCTTTTAGTCTTTGCTGAATAACTTTCACCTTGTCGATGGTATCTTGAATCGCCGCAGGCTTCTTAGCTCTTTCAAGTTCATTTTCCTCTGTCCATCTCCAATCCTCGATATCCCAAAAGAGAGTAGATCGGCACTTCCTTCCATACAGCGCTTCGTACGGCGCCATACCAATCGAAGCTTGGTAGCTGTTGTTATAGGCAAACTCGACCAAATGCAGATATTCATCCCACTGATTCTGAAAATCTAAGGTACAAGCATGAAGCATGTCCTGAAGATACTTGATCAATCTCTCAGATTGTCCATCCGTTTGTGGGTGAAAAGCGGTGCTGAACTGAAGCTTAGTGCCCAAACACTTCTGAAGTTCTTGCCAAAAACTCGAAGTAAAGCGGCAATCTCGATCCGAGACAATACTAACCGGTACCCCGTGCAATCTCACAATTTCTTTACAATACAACCGAGCTAGCTTTGCAACCTTACCGGGCATCTTAACCTGAAGAAAATGGGCTGACTTAGTAAGTCTATCAATCACGACCCAAATCCCATCATAACCTCATTTGGTCCTTGGCAAGACGGACACGATGTCCATAGTCACTTGCTCCCACTTCCACTCAGGAATCGGAAGTGGTTAGAGGGTTCCTCCCTGTTTCTGATGCTCGGCCTTCACAAGTAGGCACGCAAGGCACCTTCTTACATAATTCGCCACATCTCTCTTCATACAGTTCCACCAATACAAAGTCCTTAAATCCTTGTACATCTTGGTGCCACCGGGATGTATCGTATAAGCCGAACGATGGGCTTCATCCAAAATCACCCGCTGAAGTTCTTCCGGAACACACACTCTTGTCTTGAACCGAAACAACCCTGAATCATCAAACCCAAACTTGGTCTCGGGATCCACTCTTGCCCTTGCAACCAATCTCTGAATCTCTGGATCGTTAGATTGAGCTTCAATCAACCTTTGCTTCAAGTCCGGTTGAACAGAAATGTTAGCCATTCGAGCCTCTGAAACCAATACCTCAGAAACTTGCTTGCTAGCACTAGACTCCAAAGCTGAAACACTAGCCTTCCGACTCAGAGCATCGACAACCACATTAGCCTTTCCCGGATGGTAGAGAATCTTGCAATCATAATCTTCAAGCAACTTCATCCATCGCCTCTGTCTCACATTCAAATCCTACTGCGTGAAAAGGTACTTGAGACTTTGGTGGTCGGTGTACACTACGTAGCTTTCGGAACCTTGTGGTAAAGTCAGAACCGGTGCAGTTGTCAAGCGTTCCTTAAGAGCCTGAAAACTCTTCTCACACGCCTCATCCCACTCGAATTTCACCTCTTTCTTTGTTAACCGGGTCAACGGGGCGGCTATCTTAGAAAAATCCTTCACAAAACACCGGTAATATCCCGCCAACCTGAGAAAACTTCTTATCTCTGAGGCATTCTTCAGTTGCTTCCATAGCATTATCGTCTCAATCTTCGCCGGATCAACTTCTATACCAACACCCGAAATAAAATGACCCAAGAAAGAAACCTGATTGATCCAGAACTCACACTTGCTGAACTTGGCGTACAGTTGATGATCTCGAAGCTTGGTTAAAACCATTCTCAAATGCTGCGCATGCTCTTCAGTGGACCTCGAATACACCAGAATATCATCTATAAAGATGACCACGAATTTATCGAGGTAAGGCCGGAATATTCGGTGCGTCATATCCCTAAATGCAGCCGGGGCATTTGTGAGGCCAAAAGGCATGACCACGAACTCAAAGTGCCCATAATGAGTATTGAAACCCGTCTTCGGTATATCTTCTCCCCGGATACGCAACTGGTAATACCCTTGTCTCAAATCCAGCTTGGAATACACTCGCGAACCTTGGAGAAGATCAAACAACTCTTCAATGTGAGGTAGGGGGTATTTGTTTTTAACCGTTAACCGGTTAAGCTCTCTGTAGTCGATACACATCCATAAAGTCCCGTCTTTCTTCTTTACAAATAGGACTGGAGCACCCCAAGGCGAGGTACTCGGACGGATGTAGCCACATTCTAAGAGCTCGTCCAATTGCGTCTTCAGCTCCTTCAACTCTGCTGGAGCCATCCTATAAGGGGATTTCGCATACGGTTCGGCTCCGGGATAGAGGTCAATGACAAATTCGATGTCCCGATCGGGAGGTAGAGATCCCAAACTCTCCGGGAACACATCAAGAAAGTCCTTCACGACCTCTGTCTCTTCGATTTTGGCTTGGTCCTTAGGTTTGTTCAAAAGATAAGCCACATAGCCCGTTGCACCATTCCGGACCAACTTATTAGCTTCCACGAACGAAATAAACGGGCTAACCTTCAATCTATTGCCCGAGAAAACTGTAGAACCCAACGAAACCTTCTTAGCGCGACAGTCCATCAAAGCTTGATGTCGAAACAACCAATCCATACCCAGAATCAAATCATACCTCTTGATGGGCATCTCGATCAATTCTGCCTAGTACTCTTGGCCCTCAACACTCACCGGGCACTCACGAAACACTCGGTTAGTCACCAAGCTCCCCCCGAGAGGAGAACTCACAACAAAAGAAGCACTAAAACACACAGCAGGCAATGAGAGAAAAGGTACAAGCCGGGAAGCAATAAATGAATGCGTTGCTCCCGGATCAAACAATGCATATAATGGGATGCCATGAATGTGTATTCTACCTTCCACCACGGCTTTTGCATCTGGCTCCGCATTCTCTTCCTCTCCCTCAATAGCATAGGCCCTAGGTTGGATAGGAGCTTTTGGAGGCATCACATTCAAAGGTTGCGGGTTATTTCTCCTTGTCGGACAAGCATTCACCATATGGCCGATTTCCCCACAACCAAAGCATCGGTTAAACTTCCTCCTGCACATCTCCTCAGTATGGTTCGGCCCATTGCAGTAAGAACATCGAATTGGGGCCTGTGGAGCAGGTAGAGCCAATACAGCGGGTCGGGCCTTCTTCTGAAAAGGAATAGATCCTTGGGCTTTGAAAACCGGAGGCCCACTTGATGTGTCAGGTCTCTTGCCCAAGTTTGAGCCGGAACTGGGCCCCGAGGGAAAAACCGGGGGACCTCAACCTAATCTTCTGCGCCTCTACCTTCAAGGCCTTCCTCGTGGCTTTCTCCCACGTGTCAACCGTAGATGCTTGAAGAGCCTCTTGGATATCCTTTCGCAACCCGTGAGTAAAATTCCTTGCTTTCAATGAATCCACATCCGTAATGTGAGTAGCATACGGGACTAACCTCTCGAAGTCCAAAATGTACTCCTCAACCGACCTTCCTCCTTGTTTCAACTCCATAAATTCTTGGAGTCTTCTTTCACGAGCACTTGGAGGGATGTATTTGTTATGAAACTCCCTCACAAAGCTTTCCCAATGTAACACCCGAGCGCAAGGTGTCACATCCCCCGCACCGAGACCCGACCTGAATATGAAATGAACGATCCATACCCAAGCCAAATCACGGCGAACGGGGACATACACACACTCTATGCTAGGCGGGACTAACCCTTGAACTATAAAATCAGAATAAACATTAAAGCGGAAGAAATATACGAACATACGTCATATATACGTATAATGAGCATCACAGCTCCAAAAGTAAGTCATATACATTAATAATTGCCGTCACGGCTCAAAACAAATACGCTCCATAATTATTCATATATATACAATGATCAAAAGTGCAATATGCAAGTGTAAGACCAAAATACAAAAGGGCTAGAAACCAAAACAAAACCTATGACTCGAAATCCCGCCTAGCTCCCAAGACACCTGCACAACACAATTGAAAGCCAAACGGGTTCAGTCCAAAAGGGACTGGTGGGTATAAAAGCAGGGCATAATGTAATATACGATAATATTTAAACAATCACAAGCAAGCTATAATCCCAAGTGAGGTTTTAAAGAATTTCCCAAGTGGGTGAATAGAAATCATCAAAAGGGGTTATAACGATTCATTAACATTAGGTCATTATTGGCCCGGCGAGTGGGCGTGCATTATCTCCAACCAACACCTCGTGTAATTCATTAACATTCATTCATTCTTTCATTCTTTCTTTTCATGCATATCATTCTTTCGTGTGCATTCAATAACATTTACACCTTCTTCCTCCGGGTTGGTGGCGGGTTTGCAAGGCCCATCCACCCATTCATTGACTAAAAGGGGAACATGACTCCCCAGATGACACTCAGCGTCCATTCCTAGCTAACTCCTAACGAGGTCCGGTTACGCCGTTCATTGGTGGGACTAGTGTGAGGGTTTCCCGTCAGCCCATGCCTCCTCGGGTCCCCACTCACACCAAGTCCCTAGGCCCCATTCATTGTGAACATTCAATCATTCTCGCCAAAACATTAGGTAGGATTCATGAAATAAGGGTTTTATGCTTGCAATCATTTACTCGAGAAAAGACTCAATATATATATAATCGTATTACTTTGGCTTAAAACCTTTCACATAGGGAGATATATAGGGTCGTTTTATCTAAGTAGAAGAGAAACCCACCTTAAACGGCAACAAGGAGAACACACGAGCCTCACGGACCGGCCTCGTCTCCAACGGACTCAAAATCTGTGCAAGAGAGGTGAAGTGAGACTCCATATGACCAAATAAGACGCTCGGCAATGAAATTATTATGATATGAATGTATAAAAGATAAAATTATGTTACGAAAATGTTCATATGCACTATTAACACATTTAAATCATATAGTCAAGTCATTCATATTCATTTACTTTCATTCGCCAATAGAAGCGTTCACTTTCATTCGAATCATAATTTCACATTTCAATCAATTCAATTCAAGAATTTCACATATAATCATAGCACAAGTTAAATCACATTTGAATTCGAACATACAAACTTAAACATATTCAATTGCATTTACATTTAGAGAATAAACAATTAAATACACTCAATTAAATTTAGGAAATTAAATAAAACCTGAACTAGGTAACAATTAAATTCTAAAATCAATTAAAACAATAATATTTACTATTTAATAAATATATATAAATATATATAAGCATATATTATATTATAGCATGTAATATATACACATATATATATATATATATATATATATATATATATATATATATGCCATGCACGTATAAACCATGCATGCAAAAACAATATGCATGTAAAACCAATTTTAATAAATTCCATGCATGCATTCTCATGCATGCAAAATTCATGCAATTTCATACCTTAATATATATGTATATATATATATATTGCCAAAATGCATGTAATTATTTAAGTATGTACATATATATATGCATGCCTACGTTCCCACAACAACATGCATGCAAACCGTATGCATGCAAGAAGAAAAGGAAAGTAACAACAGCAATACACAGCAACACAGCAACAAAATGCATGAAATTACAAGATGACACCCCCGTGTCACCCACAATGAACAAACCGAGACACCCCCGTGTCTCGGTACAGAGAAAACCATCCCCCATGCACCCCCGTTACATGCTGAAAAGGGACAGGAAGACACCCCCGTGTCGGACGTAGCAGTTCAATCAAAAAAACGCAGGCTTCCCCTGTTTTCTAGCTTAAAAACGCAGCAACAACCTAAGCCAAATTCAAACAAGATATGCAGCCACAATTGGCATGAAATGCAACAACAATCCAGCCCTAACAATGCATAAAACTAACAGCAACTAGAACAAGAAGACATAGCAGCTGACAACAAACATTTCAGGCCAAAACAGGGCATGAATCACGTAAAAACAGGGCACAACTGATCTCATTTATTCCCAACAAGTTCAGGCCAATTAAGCTATCAAATATGCAGCAAAACAACTCCAAATTATCATACAAGTCAGCCCCAAGGAAGCTCAGACATGAGATGAAGATATGTGAGTTTATTTCATGAATTTTCTCAAAGTGTCCTTAATGATAACTCATGAATACTTCAATTATCATGTAATCAATGATCATAAATGAAAAGAGGATGTCAAAAAAATCATTGTCAGGCTTGGAATCAATCAAATCCATGAAGAAACGAAAGAGATCAACAAATTTGCTCTAAACCTATTATTTCGAACTCAGGCAAGAAATCCATGAAACCATGCTCAAATTTGGGGATGAATGAATGAAAATGACTCATATTGAATTTAGATAACATATCCAAGCTTACCCTGTGGATTAATGGAGGTTTGGAAGGAGATTTGAGCTTGAATCTCTTGGTAGGGCATAAGCTACTGGAAAAACTGGGAAACAGATGATGTTTGGCCAATTTTCAGCAAGTGGGAAGGGTTATCTCGGTTTGGGGGGTTAATGGATAAATAAAGGGTTGAGTTAGGGTTCCAAAAAGTCTAACCATAGTTAATTTGCTCAAGGTTTCAGCAAGATATGGTCATTTTAGTGCAACAAGGTCAGTTTCATCGTCGTTTCATTTTTCGGTTGAATCTCGGAGGTTCAAATGACGTTGGAAAAATATAAGGCTAAGTTTAATAAACTCGAACTTTTGTTACGAGTTCAGCGAAGTTGACGGAACTCGAATCCGAATTCCCGAGCTCAAGATATTAAATACGGAACCAAGGGTGCGCTAATTGCTCGTTAGCCCCCAACTTGGATTCCAAAATTAAAATTAAATCTGAAACACATGCAAATGAATACGAAAATATGAAACGGACAAATATTCATATACAAGACACGTATAAGTTCAACATATTAAATTTGCACGAAATTCCGGTATCAATTTAAATAGAAACGAAGCACGTAAATGTCACTCATACGCAATGTGACAATAAAATTCATGATATTATAAATAATATAAAAACACATACGAATATATATATATATATAACTTATAATACATGCATGCATAATTATGATATTAATAACAAATGCATGCATTACAAAATTGATGCACACGTACACTATTAACATATATATTTATATTATATAAATATAGTTAATATTAGTATCATTAAAATAATATATATATATATATATATATATATATATATATATTATTAAAATAAAATAATTAACATTGAATACATTTAAAATAAATTAAATATGTAAAACACGTATAAATAATTATTCGTGCAATTTGAGGAACACATATGTCATGCTGTACAAAATAAGAAAAACGGGGGCATTACAACCTCTCCCCCTCAAAAGAATCCGTCCTTGGATTCACTATCTGTCTGGAAACAATCAATGAAGGAACCCCGTTCCTTACAAACAACAAAGAGAGAATCTCCGTCTCTCCAACAACAATGAGAGAACCCCGTCTCTCAAAAGAAACAAAGAGAGAACCCCGTCTCTCGCAAGCAAAGATAGCACCCCGTCTCTCGAACAAAAATAAGAGCATCCCCGTCTCTTACAAACAACGAGTGCACCCCGTCTCTCGAACAAAATAAGAGCATGGAAGTCTCCAATACTCCCAAGCCACACACGCGAAACCATAATTGTAAGACACCCCAAAGCAAGTAACAGACATCGTCCACGTTGGTTATCAATTGCTCCAAGTAATTTAACATGATAAGATATCAAAGCACATAATATCAAAATTATTTAAGTTAAGTTTGTATGGATGCATGTATCATGGATGCTATAACTACCGTTCACCGTAGTTGCGAAATTTAGAATTGTGAGTTGTCGTTGTCCACTGCATGATCTGTCCTGATGATAAACTTAGTGCTCAACTTGTCTATAACCTCTTCAGGGTACCCCGGTGAAGCAATTGATGAATCCTTTAAGGATTATACTCTTGAATCCCTTCTAACTTGTACTGTTTCCAGTCTTCACCATTTCCCATAATCTTCGTTCGACCAACCAATTCTTTTTAATTGACCGAGCTTGACCTCCCCGAATATCCTTAAATCGTCCATCTCGAACTCAGGTCCATAGTTATTACCTTTAGCATATCGAAGTCTAACATATCCCTAAGGATAACCACTCTGGACAACCTTGATCATTCAATCCCGACCTTAAGATGTTTATTCTTATGGTCTCTCTCAACACAAATCCTTTCCCATCTTCCGTTCCTATGATCCGTTCATTCCCTTTGAACCCCCTGAAGGTTATATTCAATAATTAGTCCCATATTTCTTAAATCGAAGACAGAAGGTTCTTGACGATTCGTAGGTTTTGATTTAGATTTCTCAATGTTCATCCTCTTCGGTCTTGTTTCTTCTTAACTCCTTCCAACTCATTGGACCAAGCTTTATTGACAGCATCTCTTTCTGTGTTAATTCGAATTGATTCCCTCTCGATAAGTCAACTAGAGAGTTTCCTTAACTTCTCCGTAACTCCTCCATCTTCAAATCGACTTACATATGTAGAAAATTCAATGAACTATCTTCCCAATTCCTCGTGAAAATCTTCAACCCGAATTTAGTGGCCTACCCTCATTTTAATGGCCAACCGTTAAAGTCGTCTTATTCATTTCCGCTCACTAACATAACCCCGGATCTTCCTAATTGCACTTCCGTTATCTCTATCATTTATTTCTTCAGCCACAACTTCAAGTTTTAATTTTTGCTTCTTGGTTACGCTCTCCCCCTTAAATTTTCTATCGTTATACCTTGAACACCATCAATCCATCTTTCACCGAAATTCTTGATAAAACAATCTCATTTGGGGGGAGGGGATGAATTTAACGAACATAGCAACCCCCTTCTCTATTCTTGTTCGATCCAACACCCTAAAGCCAACTCTAGTTTCGCTTCTCTTTCTGAATCTCATTTCCATCAACCTGTCCCTTATTTGAGGTTCTTTATTTTCTCCAACGTTACCTACCTATGTAACTCTATCATTTCCTTTCATCTAAATTCTGAGGTGGCTCAGTTAAAATGATACTTGATGGTTGAGATGAAGGAACTTCCTATCAAATAAACACTAAAATGCATGTCGGGTTAAGATTGACGATGCATGTATCACTCTTACATCAAGCAATCATGTAACACATTAGTGCAATGAAACCAAATAGAAATGCACGGATAAACATAAGTCCAGAAGAGTAAATAATTAATGCGAAGTATGATGCACGTGCTATAAATGTTTTAGAACCTAACACCAATGTGGTAAGCTATTAGTTCAGTAGTTTTTCTTCGTTCTTCCAATCCCGAGGTTACTTTGACTTGGTGATTATTCCTTGCCCTTCCCACGGTTTTCAAGCTTTCCTTGAATCCTTTTGTATCACTTATCTCTTCCAATGTCCGGAATTGCAAGTTCACGATCCCTAATTTCTTCATCATCCACTGAATTATCCTATGCATTTCTTCCCCGAGAATCACTCTTCAACATTGCCCAAATTCTCTTACAAAATTGAACCCTAATGTAATTCTGAACACTACTTCTCGCCATCACCGTGATCAAGACTCCCATGCTTATCTTTTATGAGTTTAATTCACCTCCAATTGCTTATACTTGAGCGTAGGATTTCCTTGCAAAGAGTCTCTTCCCGAGAATAATCCTTCAACTAGTCTTTGCCTTTCTTTATCGTTACCATTTGTTGCTCCATATCTTCCAATTCAATTTCATAACATGACAATTCAGCTTGGATTTGGAAAACGTACTCAAATCCCGTCCTCAATATCGCCACCTTCCCTAAATTTGTATTCACACAATTACTTGCCTCTCTCTCCACTCCCTTCCAGACTCGTTTCCCATCAGTAATCGGCATCCAGAGCACCTAAATCCAACTCTTCCCAGTCTTAGCTTCAACAAACTCGATTTCTAATCACTAGGTGTAGTTAGAAATCCTTCTTTGTCGACCCTTGGTTCATAACTTCTACCGAACCCATTTTACCTTGACTCCTCTCCATCCTCGGCACCTCTTCAATGGTCCGAACCCTTATATGTAGAGTTGTGTATGTCGATCTTCTAAGTCATAACCATCTCACGATCCATCCTTATTTCACCAAGTGTCCTTCTATACTTGCATCTCTGGAGTCGAACTTCCAATTCAGTTCCTCACCTTGAGCTCTAGCTCTATCCATGAAGACCACACATCTCGAATCCTCTATATCATTTCCCCGTACAACCCTCCTATCTTCCATGCCTCAAAAAGGGACTTGCAATAGAGCGCTGTTAGCGTGATATTTGGCCGTGCTTTGATATTATTTTCATAACCTGTAAATCATAACTCATTTCGGAGATATATGCATGCGATTAATACATGTTCATGGCACTTATTCAACACGAAAGGCACAGATTCAATATAGAATGCAACAAGTAATTCGATAAGATTAAAAGAAAGATAATTCCATGTTCCAAAATCGATGCAATGCACACATTATCACTTAGTTCCTATGCCGAACGACCTAGACGGACCCACACGACCCGGGTTTTGCAACCCTAGGCTCTGATACCACTTAAGGATGTAACACCCGAGCGCAAGGTGTCACGTCCCCAGCACCGAGACCTGACCCGAATATGAAATGAACGATCCATACCCAAGCAAAATCACGGCGAACGGGGACATACACACACTCTATGCTAGGCGGGACTAACCCTTGAACCATAAAATCAGAATAAACATTAAAGCGGAAGCAATAAACGAACATACGTCATATGTACGTACAATGAGCATCACAGCTCCAAAAGTAAGTCATATACATTAATAATTGCCGTCACGGCTCGAAACAAATACGCTCCAAAATTATTCATATATACACAATGATCAAAAGTGCAATATGCAGGTGTAAGACCAAAATACAAAAGGGCTAGAAACGAAAACAAAACCTATGACTCGAAATCCCGCATAGCTCCCAAGACACCTGCACAACACAACTGAAAGCCAAACGGGTTCAGTCCAAAAGGGACTGGTGGGTATAAAAGCAGGGCATAATGCAATATACGACAATATTTAAACAATCACAAGCAAGCTATAATCCCAAGTGAGGTTTTAAAGAATTTCCTAAGTGGGTGAATAGAAATCATCAAAAGGGGTTATAACAATTCATTAACATTAGGTCATTCTTGGCCCGGCGAGTGGGCGTGCATTATCTCCAACCAACACCTCGTGTAATTCATTAACATTCATTCATTCTTTCTTTTCGTGCATATCATTCTTTCGTGCGCATTCGTTAACATTTACACCTTCTTCCTCCGGGTTGGTGGCGGGTTTGCAAGGCCCATCCACCCATTCATTGACCAAAAGGCGAACATGACTCCTCAGATGGCACTCAGCGTCCATTCCTCGCTAACTCCTAAAGAGGTCCGGTTACGCCGTTCATTGGTGGGACTAGTGTGAGGGTTTCCCGTCAGCCCATGCCTCCTCGGGTCCCCACTCACACCAAGTCCCTGGGCCCCATTCATTGTGAACATTCAATCATTCTCGCCAAAACATTAGGTAGGATTCATGAAATAAGGGCTTTACATTTGCAATCATTTACTCGAGAAAAAATTCAATATATATATAATCGTATTACTTTGGCTTAAAACCTTTCACATAGGGAGATATATCGGGTCGTTTTATCTAAGTAGAAGAGAAACCCACCTTAAACGGCCACAAGGAGAACACACGACCCTCACGGACCGGCCTCGTCTCCAACGGACTCAAAATCTGTGCAAGAGAGGTGAAGTGAGACTCCATATGACCAAATAAGATGCTCGGCAATGAAATTATTATGATATGAATGTATAAAAGATAAAATTATGTTATGAAAATGTTCATGTGCACTATTAACACATTTAAATCATATAATCAAGTCATTCACTTTCATTTACTTTCATTCGACAATAGAAGCGTTCACTTTCATTCGAATCATAATTTCACATTTCAATCAATTCAATTCAAGAATTTCACATATAATCATAGCACAAGTTAAATCACATTTAAATTAGAACATACAAACTTAAACATATTCAATTGCATTTACATTTAGAGAATAAACAATTAAATACACTCAATTAAATTTAGCAAATTAAATAAAACAGGAACTAGGTAACAATTAAATTCTAAAATCAATTAAATCAATAATATTTACTATTTAATAAATATATATAAGTATGCACGTATAAACCTTGCATGCAAAAACAATATGCATGTAAAACCAATTTTAATAAATTCCATGCATGCATTCTCATGCATTAAACCAATTCATGCACGCAAAATTCATGCAATTTCATACCTTAATATATATGTATATATATATATTGCCAAAATGCATGTAATTATATAAGTATGCACATATATATATGCATGCCTACGTTCCCACAACAACATGCATGCAAACCGTATGCATGCAAGAAGAAAAGGAAAGTAACAGCAGCAATATACAGCAACACAATAGTAAAATGCATGAAATTACAAGGTGAAACCCCCGTGTCACCCACAATGAACAAACCGAGACACCCCCGTGTCTCGGTACAGAGAAAACCATCCCCCGTGCACCCCCGTTACATGCTGAAAAGGGACAGGAAGACACCCCCGTGTCGGACGCAGCAGTTCAATTAAAAAAACGCAGGCTTCCCCTGTTTTCTAGCTTAAAAACGAAGCAACAACCTAAGCCAAATTCAAACAAGATATGCAGCCACAATTGGCATGAAATGCAACAACAATCCAGCCCTAACAATGCACAAAACTAACAGCAACTAGAACAAGAAGACACAGCAGCTGACAGCAAACATTTCAGGCCAAAACAGGGCATGAATCACGTAAAAATAGGGCACAACTGATCTCATTTATTCCCAACAAGTTCAGGCCAATTAAGCTATCAAATATGCAGCAAAACAACTCCAAATTATCATACAAGTCAGCCCCAAGGAAGCTCAGACATGAGATGAAGATATGTGAGTTTATTTCATGAATTTTCTCAAAGTGTCCTTAATGATAACTCATGAATACTTCAATTACCATGTAATCAATGATCATAAATGAAAAGAGGATGTCAAAAAAATCATTGTCAGGCTTGGAATCAATCAAATCCATGAAGAAACGAAAGAGATCAACAAATTTGCTCTAAACCTATTATTTCGAACTCAAGCAAGAAATCCATGAAACCATGCTCAAATTTGGGGATGAATGAATGAAAATGACTCATATTGAATGTACATAACATATCCAAGCTTACCCTGTGGATTAATGGAGGTTTGGAAGGAGATTTGAGCTTGAATCTCTTGGTAGGGCTTGAGCTACGGGAAAAACTGGGAAGCAGATGATGTTTGGCCAATTTTCAGCAATTGGAAAGGGTTATCTCGGTTTGGGGGGTTAATGGATGAATAAAGGGTTGAGTTAGGATTCCAAAAAGTCTAACCATAGTTAGTTTGGTCAAGGTTTGAGCAAGATATTGTCATTTTAGTGCAACAAGGTCAGTTTCGTCGTGGTTTCATTTTTTGGTTGAATTTCGGAGGTTCAAATGACGTTAGAAAAATATAAGGCTAAGTTTCCTAAACTCAAATTTTTGTTACGAGTTCAGCGAAGTTGACGGAACTCGAATCCGAGTTCCCGAGCTCAAGATATTAAATACGGAACCAAGGGTGCGCTAATTGCTCGCTAGCCCCCGACTTGGATTCCAAAATTAAAATTAAATCCGAAACACATGCAAATGAATCCGAAAATACGAAACGAACAAATATTCATATACAAGACACGTATAAGTTCAACATATTAAATTTGCACGAAATTCCGGTATCAATTTAAATAGAAACAAAGCACGTAAATGTCACTCATACGAAATGTAATAATAAAATTCATGATATTATAAATTATATAAAAACACATACGAATATATACATAACTTATAATACATGCATGCATAATTATGATATTAATAACAAATGCATGCATTACAAAATTGATGCACACGTACACTATTAACATATATATTTATATTATATAAATATAGTTAATATTAGTATCATTAAAATAATATATATATATATATATATATATATATATATATATTAATATTACGAAAATAAAATAATTAACATTTAATACATTTAAAATAAATTAAATATGTAAAACATGTATAAATAATTATTCGCTCAATTTGAGGAACACATGTGTCATGTTGTGCAAAATAAGAAAAACGGGGCGGTACAACCTCTCCCCCTTAAAAGAATCCGTCCTCGGATTCACTATCTCTCTGAAAACAATTAATGAAGGAACCCCGTTCCTCACAAACAACCAAGAGAGAATCCCTGTCTCTCCAACAACAATGAGAGAACCCCGTCTCTCGCAAGCAAAGAGAGCACCCTGTCTCTTGAACAAAAATAAGAGCATCCCGGTCTCTTACAAACAACGAGAGCACCCCGTCTCTCGAACAAAATAAGAGCATGGAAGTCTTCAATAATCCCAAGCCACACACGCGAAACCATCATTAAAATCATGCAAGACACCCCAAAGCAAGTAACAGACATCGTCCACGTTGGTTATCAATTGCTCCAAGTAATTTAACATGATAAGATATCAAAGCACATAATATAAAAATTATTCAAGTTAAGTTTGTATTGATGCATGTATCATGGATGCTATAAGTACCGATCACCGTAGTTACAAAATTTAGAATTGTGAGTTGTCGTTGTCCAGTGTATGATCTGTCCTGAAGATAAACTTAGTGCTCAACTTGTCTATAACCTCTTCAGGGTACCCCGGTGAAGCAATTGATGAATCCTTTAAGGATTATACTCTTGAATCCCTTCTAACTTGTACTGTTTCCAGTCTTCACCATTTCCCATAATCTTCGTTCGACCAACCAATTCTTTTTAATTGACCGAGCTTGACCTCCCCGAATATCCTTAAATCGTCCATCTCGAACTCAGGTCCATAGTTATTACCTTTACCATATCGAAGTCTAACATATCCCCAAGGATAACCACTCTGGACAACCTTGATGATTCAATCCCGACCTTAAGATTTTTATTCTTATGGTCTCTCTCAACACAAATCCTTTCCCATCTTCCGTTCCTATGATCCGTTCATTCCCTTTGAACCCCCTGAAGGTTATATTCAATAATTAGTCCCATATTTCTTAAATCGAAGACAGAAGGTTCTTGACGATTCGTAGGTTTTGATTTAGATTTCTCAATGTTCATCCTCTTCGGTCTTGTTTCTTCTTAACTCCTTCCAACTCATTGGACCAAGCTTTATTGACAGCATCTCTTTCTGTGTTAATTCGAATTGATTCCCTCTCGATAAGTCAACTAGAGAGTTTCCTTAACTTCTCCGTAACTCCTCCATCTTCAAATCGACTTACATATGTAGAAAATTCAATGAACTATCTTCCCAATTCCTCGTGAAAATCTTCAACCCGAATTTAGTGGCCTACCCTCATTTTAATGGCCAACCGTTAAAGTCGTCTTATTCATTTTCGCTCACTAACATAACCCCGGATCTTCCTAATTGCACTTCCGTTATCTCTATCATTTATTTCTTCAGCCACAACTTCAAGTTTTAATTTTTGCTTCTTGGTTACGCTCTCCCCCTTAAATTTTCTATCGTTATACCTTGAACACCATCAATCCATCTTTCACCGAAATTCTTGATAAAACAATCTCATTTGGGGGGAGGGGAGGAATTTAACGAACATAGCAACCCCCTTCTCTGTTCTTATTCGATCCAACACCCTAAAGCCAACTCTAGTTTCGCTTCTCTTTCTGAATCTCATTTCCATCAACCTGTCCCTTATTTGAGGTTCTTTATTTTCTCCAACGTTACCTACCTGTGCAACTCCATCATTTCCTTTCATCTAAATTCTGAGGTGGCTCGGTTAAAATGATACTTGATGGGTGAGATGAAGGAACTTCCTATCAAATAAACACTAAAATGCATGTCGGGTTAAGATTGACGATGCATGTATCACTCTTACATCAAGCAATCATGCAACACATTAGTGCAACGAAACCAAATAGAAATGCACGGATAAACATAAGGCCAGGAGAGTAAATAATTAATACGAAGTATGATGCACGTGCTATGAATGTTTTAGAACCTAACACCAATGTGGTAAGCTATTAGTTCAGTAGTTTTTCTTCGTTCTTCCAATCCCGAGGTTACTTTGACTTGGTGATTATTCCTTACCCTTCCCACGGTTTTCAAGCTTTCCTTGAATCCTTTTGTATCACTTATATCTTCCACTGTCCGGAATTGCAAGTTCACGATCCCTGATTTCTTCATCATCCACTGAATTATCCTATACATTTCTTCCCCGAGAATCACTCTTCAACATTGCCCAAATTCTCTTACAAAATTGAACCCTAATGTAATTCTGAACACTACTTCTCGCCATCACCGTGATCAAGACTCCCATGCTTATCTTTTATGAGTTTAATTCACCTCCAATTGCTTATACTTGAGCGTAGGATTTCCTTGCAAAGAGTCTCTTCCCGAGAATAATCCTTCAACTAGTCTTTGCCTTTCTTTATCGTTACCATTTGTTGCTCCATATCTTCCAATTCAATTTCATAACATGACAATTCAGCTTGGATTTGGAAAACGAACTTAAATCCCGTCCTCAATATCGCCACCTTCCCTAAATTTGTATACACACAATTACTTGCCTCTCTCTCCACTCCCTTCCAGACTCGTTTCCCATCAGTAGTCGGCATCCAGAGCACCTAAATCCAACTATTCCCACTCTTAGCTTCAACAAACTCGATTTCTAATCACTAGGTGTAGTTAGAAATCCTTCTTTGTCGACCCCTGGTTCATAACTTCTACCGAACCCATTTTACCTTGACTCCTCTCCATCCTCGGCACCTCTTTAATGGTCTGAACCCTTATATAGTACAGTCATGTATGTCGATCTTCTAAGTCATAACCATCTCACGATCCATCCTTATTTCACCAAGTGTCCTTCTATACTTGCATCTCTGGAGTCGAACTTCCAATTCAGTTCCTCACCTTGAGCTCTAGCTCTATCCATGAAGACCACACATCTCGAATCCTCTATAACATTTCCCCGTACAACCCTCCTATCTTCCATGCGTCAAAAAGGGACTTGCAATATAGCGCTGTTAGCGTGATATTTGGCCGTGGTTTGATATTATTTTCATAACCTGTAAATCATAACTCATTTCGGAGATATATGCATGCGACTAATACATGCTCATGGCACTTATTCAACACGAAAGGCACAGATTCAATATAGAATGCAACAAGTAATTCGACAAGATATGCAGCCACAATTGGCATGAAATATATGCATGCCTACGTTCCCACAACAACATGCATGCAAACCGTATGCATGCAAGAAGAAAAGGAAAGTAACAGCAGCAATATACAGCAACACAATAGCAAAATGCATGAAATTGCAAGGTGAAACCCCCGTGTCACCCACAATGAACAAACCGAGACACCCCCGTGTCTCGGTACAGAGAAAACCATCCCCCGTGCACCCCTGTTACATGCTGAAAAGGGACAGGAAGACAACCCCGTGTCGGACGCAGCAGTTCAATTAAAAAAACGCAGGCTTCCCCTGTTTTCTAGCTTAAAAACGAAGCAACAACCTAAGCCGAATTCAAACAAGATATGCAGCCACAATTGGCATGAAATGCAACAACAATCCAGCCCTAAAAATGCACAAAACTAACAGCAACTAGAACAAGAAGACATAGCAGCTGACAACAAACATTTCAGGCCAAAACAGGGCATGAATCACGTAAAAACAGGGCACAACTGATCTCATTTATTCCCAACAAGTTCAGGCCAATTAAGCTATCAAATATGTAGCAAAACAACTCCAAATTATCATACAAGTCAGTCCCAAGGAAGCTCAGACATGAGATGAAGATATGTGAGTTTATTTTATGAATTTTCTCAAAGTGTCCTTAATGATAACTCATGAATACTTCAATTACCATGTAATCAATGATCATAAATGAAAAGAGGATGTCAAAAAAATCATTGTCAGGCTTGGAATCAATCAAATCCATGAAGAAACGAAAGAGATCAACAAATTTGCTCTAAACCTATTATTTCGAACTCAGGAAAGAAATCCATGAAACCATGCTCAAATTTGGGGATGAATGAATGAAAATGACTCATATTGAATGTACATAACATATCCAAGCTTACCTTGTGGATTAATGGAGGTTTGGAAGGAGATTTGAGCTTGAATCTCTTGGTAGGGCTTAAGCTACTGGAAAAACTGGGAAGCAGATGATGTTTGGCAAATTTTCAGCAAGTGGGAAGGGTTATCTCGGTTTGGGGGCTTAATGGATGAATAAAGGGTTGAGTTAGGGTTCCAAAAAGTCTAACCATAGTTAATTTGGTCAAGGTTTCAGCAAGATATGGTCATTTTAGTGCAACAAGGTCAGTTTCGTCGCGGTTTCATTTTTCGGTTGAATTTCGGAGGTTCAAATGACGTTAGAAAAATATAAGGCTAAGTTTACTAAACTCGAATTTTCGTTACGAGTTCAGCGAAGTTGACGAAACTCGAATCCGAGTTCCCGAGCTCAATATATTGAATACGGAACCAAGGGTGCGCTAATTGCTCATTAGCCCCCGACTTGGATTCCAAAATTAACATTAAATCCGAAACACATGCAAATGAATCCAAAAATACGAAACGAACAAATATTCATATACAAGACACGTATAAGTTCAACATGTTAAATTTGCACAAAATTCCGGTATCAATTTAAATAGAAACGAAGCACGTAAATGTCACTCATACGCAATGTAACAATAAAATTCCTGATATTATAAATAATATAAAAACACATACGAATATATATATAACTTATAATACATGCATGCAGAATTATGATATTAATAACAAATGCATGCATTACAAAATTCATGCACACGTAAACTATTAACATATATATTTATATTATATAAATATAGTTAATATTAGTATCATTAAAATAATATATATATATATATATATATATATATATATATTAATATTATTAAAATAAAATAATTAACATTTAATACATTTAAAATAAATTAAATATGTAAAACACGTATAAATAATTATTCGCGCAATTTGAGGAACACATATGTCATGCTGTACAAAATAAGAAAAACGGGGGCGTTACACCCAAAGTCCTCCCCACTTCGCTCCAATCTTGATCTCGTGGCTTTCAACCAATTGGAAGCGGGGCCTTAGATAAAACGAGCCGTACAAACGACTTTCTCGTGAGAGGGGGCCGGGCAAATCTCCCAAATACCCGAGATCTCGGAGAGCCACTCATCCGCTTGAATATCACTTCCACCAAACCACTTCGGGGGATTGTTGTTCCGAAATTCCCGAAAGGCCGGAGTCACGAGGCCTTTATTTTTTCCCCTGGATTGTTATTGTTAATCCTTAGATTTTGTTGAAGTTGGTTCAAGAGGGCTTGCACTATATTCTCGGCATTCATGGGGGGTGGTGGTGGTGCTTGTGGAGGTGGTTGATTTAAATCCGGAGTTTGCTCGCTATCTCTTCTACGAGGAGGCATTCTGAAATCACAATTCAAGGCAAATATTGATGCGTGGGATTTAGTACATGATCATGTGTACAATTAACATGAATATAAACAAATAATTCGCATAAAAGAGTAAGTGAATGCAAATAACCACATACTCCTAAGCCGAACGACCTACACAGACACGACATGACTCTAGAGCTCCGGTTTTGCAACCCAGAGCTCTGATACCACTCAAGGATGTAGCACCCCGGAGCGGTGGGCACCACATCCCCCGCACCAAAGCCAAGCACATGTAACGAAACAGACTCCGTACACATGCCTAGCTCCAGCGAACGGGTGACCAAACGAAAACCATCCTAAGCCAGGCGGACTAGACCCTTACATCAGAGTGCACAAATAAAACATGAATGCGGAAGCGATACATAAGAGACATATTATATATTTACGTATAGGTACCAACACATAAAGTATAATTATAGATACCGACTATCTACTTATAATACATATATGTACCAACATTTCATAATATTTATATACAAACCCCTTACGGACCAAAAGAATAATCATAATCTATACATAGCGTATCCAAAAGTGCGGTAAAGTAAGTACAAAACATAATTAAAATGCGTGAGACTCGAGCTATCCACAAGTAAGACGACTCGACCAACTTGCCGCCTAGCTCAAGACTCCAAAAGCAACTACCTGCAACTTAAAAGAAAAGGGGAAGAGAAAAGAAACAACAAGGGTTAGTCCTAACGACTAGTGAGGGGGCTAACATACTCACACCAATACGTATAAAGCAAAGCATGTACCAAAAGTAAAGAACCTTGAACCGAGAATGGGTTTTGCAAACTAAAACGTTTCCTGTGATATTAGATATATAGGTTGAAAAGAAAACAGAAGGGTAAGTGCCAAAATGCCAACTTTAGTTAATCACAAGACCAATCTCGTTTCACTGTTCATACAAAAGTAAATCCCCAACTCCGAATCAAAACGAACAAATCAAACAGAAATCATAAACCATCCTTCACACCGGGTGATAGTAGGGTGTACGGCCCTAACTATCTAATGAGCTTACGAACTCAGAACCAACGATACAAGGCTTAATTACTTCCTTGAATCCTTCGACGTTTGCCTACGCCGGCTCAAGAGCACCGCCCTTCCCCAACCTCCTAAGGTCGGGCGAAACTCTCAATGGAAAGTGTTGATGGGAGAGCTCGGCGACCCCATGGTCATCCCGAGTTGCCATGCCACTCTCCGGGGCCTAACAGATCAAAACCAACAGAAATCGGAGACTTGCTTGAATCCGATACAAACGAAACAAAGCTAACACACGCACCCTTACCAAGGTTTTCAAAACAAGCGGAAAATAGTTTATATACGTATACAAATCCGTTTCAAAGTCGTATAACAAATGGGACAAGCCCTTAACATACATATCTCACACATATTTACCATAAATATACTTATATAATACTCGCATCCGGGTTCCAAATGCACCTAAGGTTGTAGGTCGAATAACTAAATGAAATAAACCTCACCTTGCACCGAAGACGAAACGAAGGAGAGAAAAGAGTGTCTAATGAGCGACTTCCTCGTCCACGGGAGGGTTCTCTGAACAAAATAAACAAAGGAATATGAACTTAGACTCAAACATGAACCATTTAGACACTCGGCAATGCATATGAATGCTTATGACGGAAAAGGAAAGAGACAAGTTATCACGTAAGTTCTATTAAACCCTAGCTTGCATATACGCACGTAAATCTTACTATAAATGAATTGTGGGATGTAAAAAGCTCATTACTCAAATATAATAACACATATAAGTCGAAACGGGGCAAACAGAAGCAACGAAAAGCAAGGGAACGGAAAAGAGTTACACTTAAAATCAAAACGAGGGGAATGACACGCCCGTGTCATCCCAGAAGCCTAAACTGAGACACCCCCGTGTCTCAGTGCAGGAGGGAAACAAGGCTACGAAAAGGGGGTGACACGCAAGTGTCACTCCAAAAGAACAAACCGAGACACGGGGGTGTCTCGGTATAGAGGCAAAAAGGGGAGAAAGAGCAGACAACTGCGGTTTTAAAAGGGGAAAGAAAAGAGCAACACAAGGGCTGAAAGAAAGAGAACTACTCAATCATCAAACATATAAAACAAGCATCAAATACACACCAAAGAATCACACAAAGAGATTCAAGAATGCATCCAAAAAGGTTCATCAAACAAGCAATGCAATTAGAGCCAAAATTGAGAAATCAATACATTCATGCCATGATCAAGGCTCTAGGGGCTGAGAATGAATCTAAACTCTTGGAAACTTAATCCCAACATGCAAAGGGACTAATATACTACATGTATATGCAATTTGGCACAAAATGAAGTACAAATGATCAACCAAAGCAAGCAAAAGCTGGGGCAATTAACCGAAACAGGGGAGCTGTTCTAAATTCAACTTTCGTGCCAAATAACTCATAAATTTCCCAAAGATTATCAAAGGCACATGAACCCTAGTTCTACTACAACATGTTAGGCATCTAATACAAGAAGAAATCGGACCAAAATGTCAAGTTAAAGTCCCTAACTCAGCCCCAAACTTCAAGTATGCCCTCTAACAAGAAATTGATCAAAACTCACAAACTTGCTCATATCAAACCCTAATCAAATACCAATCAAAGCATGGATAAAAAGCATCAAAACACATCTAAAAGAGTAGAGAATAACAAAATATACTTACCTTGAAGATCAGAAGAAGAAAGGAGTTGATTTGAGCTAGAAATCAACAAGGATGGCAAAGTTCTCTCTTCTTCCTCTTCTCTTCTCTCTTGGATCTGATTTTGGAGCAGCAAATGGATGAGAAGGGAGGGGTATGGCACGAAATTCAGCAGCTAGGAGGGTTAGGGAGTGTGTTATCTCGAGCTACAAGGTATGGGTCAAGTTAAGGTTAGGTTAAGAAGGGTCCCACCAAGACTAGTCAACCCAAAGGTACGAATTTGCACAAGCTGCTCGTTACGGGTGAGGTTCGGAAGTCTAAATGAATTCGAAAAGGCATGAGGCTTGTTCCATTGACTCCGAATCGTCGATACGAAGTCAACGGAGGTGACGGAACTCGAATCCGAGTTCCCTAGCTCAAGATACGCTGCCCGGAACACAAGGTGCGTACAAAGTGCTTAAAAACCCTAATTGTCCCGGTTCCAAAAACCGAACTCAAAACTGAATCAAATGAGCATCAAATTCACACGTAAGCATGCTAACACGTAAATAACTCACATATTTCCTGCACGGCAAAAATACGCAAGAAACAGAACTCGAAACGGACAAGAAACGAGCAAGACACAAGTAAACGAGCAATTAGGGCAAATATCCAAATTCAAACAAATTTCAAGTAATTCAAATAACTAAGTATAGCAATTAATCAATCATAATAACATATAAAAGCATGAAATAAATAACGTAAAGCTCACGAAACACACGCGTGACGTCACCTGAACGGCTGAAGAATCGGGGCGTCACAACTCATGTTTCCCAGTCATATGAACATGTTTTCCAAGCTTCAAAATCCTTTCTTGATCATTAGGGGTATTTTGGGAATTTTTATCAAAAGTACTATTCATTTTCCGAACCAGCACTATGCCATTTTATTCGAGAAACCCTAGAGAACCTATACTTATTTTTTTATAATTTTTCAGTCCTCTTTTCAATGCTTCGTGGTTTCGTTTATTTTTCCAAAGCAATTCAAGAATTTATTTTCATGTAAAAATTTCCGTCGGTAGAACATATTTCCGTTGATAGGATGATTTAACCCTTGAAACCATCACCATAACGTTCCTCGGTTTTTTTCTACGTTTTTGGAAAGCCTTTCGGACCTGCAAATTTTATCCTAGTATTTATTTCATAATTAAAATAATTTTCGAAATTCAAGAAAATCACATCTTCCGGAGCTTATAACTTTTAAACCATACGTCCGATTTTGACCCGTGAGTAACCGTTTCGAAGCTAATTTTATTTCCTAGCTCTTGGACACTTTTCCAACTCCAAAAATACGCAGGAGAAAGGTGAAATTACCAGATTACCCCTGCTGTAACAATTATACTAAAGAGCAAACTTATTTTTGGAATTTTCATAAGAAACCCCACCTTAACTCCCTAAAGTAAATATTTATTGCACTTTGGTCCTTCCCAAAAACTATAAATAAGTGTGTTGGGGTCTCATTTTTGCTCATTCCATTCTCTTTTCTCCCCCCTAGTGGCCGAACCCCTCCCCCTTTGTAAGGTATGTTTTCTTATTTTTTTATGTTTTAATTAGTTTAATTTATGTTTTAATTTATTTATTAATTATGCTAGGTTTAGGTTTTAATATATGTTTTATTTTATACATGAATTATGTGATTTAATTTATGCTTTAAATATTCATGAATTTATGAATTATGTTTCCTATAGTATAGTTTATTATGAAATGTGTTTCATAATTTAATTATGTTACAATTTATTATGTGATAATTATTATGACATGATACATGTTACATTTTATTTATTTTATGATCATACTTAGGTAATTTAATTTGTTACCTAATTTAAATTAATGTTGCATGTTATTCAATGTTAAATAATTAAAGTATAACCTATAGTTTAACATGTTATATGTTTAATTAATTGTTATATATTTATACTTGACCAATTGATATATGTTATGGTATACATGTATGATATACGTATACATATTTAATTCCAATATATATAAATACGTGTATACTTTCGTATAAATACTATGTGTATTTTCAGAATAAATACGTATACACTTTTGTATAGATTCCGTATGTATTCCAGTATAAGTACCGCCTGTATTCTTGTATAAATACGGTATGTACCCTGTATAAATACTGTATAAATACGGTAGGTGTCCCCGTATAAGTATCATATACATACAATATAAATACCGTATACATATTGTATAAATACACGTATACATACAGTATAAGTACAGTATATATACCGTATACTTGAATAGTGACATTTAACCTTTGACTTTGACTATTGACTTTAACTTTGACCAAGAATTTTGACTTTTAACCTAATTGATGATTTCAAAGAGACGAATTTAACGGTCAAAGCCTTTTTCGAAAATTCTCAAAAATCGGGGATCAAAGTAGGTTTGAAAGTTCACATTCTTTTTCTAAATGAGATTGTTTTAAGACTCTAAGAATATATCCTTAAGTTCTTGACACGAGCTTTCAATTGAGACTAATCGTTTATTCGAATCCTTTGTTCGAAAAAGAGTATTCCTTGTTCAAGTTTTTTGCTCTATTGCCAATCTTTTGTTCCATTCTTAGTTAAATGATTCTTCTGCATTAAATGGTATTACTCTCCTATGTACTGCATTACATGAATCCAATTATGCCTTCATGCTTTGATGATTATTGAATAATTATCATGAAATCTCGCTACATGATGTGATATGCTTTGATAATGTTTTATCCTGTACATATTATATCGTTATGAGCTATTGAATGACTTGAGGTCGTCCCTACTTGTTTATGTGACTATATGGTTTGTGGATAGAAACTTAATCATTCAACACTCACAGGTGAAATCAGGATTTACTGTGGCTCTGATATTATTGCATAATACCGTTTCCGTAGGTGAGGTTTAAACTATTTCAACTGGAACCCTGAATATTCCTATGTATTCAAACGATTTCAAAATTAACGCCTTCGGGTGCAAAGATTTTTATCTTTCAAGTTAAATACTTTCCCATTTTGGGACAATGCTTCGAGTTTAAAATCAATAATCTCTGGTACACGTTTTGTTCACTGTTATACCACTTTGAATAAAGGTTCAGTCTTCTGAACTCTGTGTGCTTATGCACTTTTGTTATTCTGAATGCAAGCTTTGGAAATTTTGTTATGTTGGGCCCTGGCGGTATGGTTAAGTAGTAGACTGCGAGGCGTACGCCAATAGCTACTAAGATAATAGCCGTCGTACTGACCTTGATGATGGTTTAATTGGAGGTTGGTTACTCCACATCGAAGGTCCAGAGAGATGGTAAATTCCTCCCATTTCGCACGTCATCGCGGGGTAGCTCCCTGGGCGCGACAATAAGGGGAGAAGGGGTGGTGAATGTGTATATAGGTGTCGGGGTCCTAATGTGATACGAACTCCATGTACTTGCTGTGAAACCCAATACCAATACTTGGAGTTCTAAGAATCTGATCGTCCACTTCAAGGTTGAATTAGAGGAGTGTGACCCGTTTGCTATATTGAGCAAAGAACCAACACGATCAGATTGTAAGTAACGCACCCCGTCGACTATAAGGAGTCGAGAAATAACGTTATCCGGTGGAGGTTGGAAACTCCAGTATCGTTCAACAAGAACTTGAGAGTAAAATTCACTTGAATGAAAATTCAATGATTGACTTCTTGATTGAAAGAAAAACAAGTTACAATTCTGAATATAAAGATGCATGCATGGAATCCTAAGAGTCACTAGAATACTAAAGGACACAAGTTATTCCTGCCACTTGCTATGAAGGCTTACAAAAGTGGGCTTAAATAAACTAATATGCAGCTAAATAATGATAAAATAAAGGCCCAAATAATACTATAATAGGCTTAGGGCCGAATTACATCATTTCCACACTTTGGACTTTAGGAATTGGACATAAAAACATTGAAGTATTCTGAATTTGGTTCAACAGCCCATCTTGAAGGTTGGAGTCCAGTCTGAGCAAATTGGTTTAAGAGATTTCCAACTTCCTCTTGGATAATTTTGGCCAGAGCTCTTGTAATTGGACCACCATAACTTTGTTCCTTTTGTATGCTATCTTCTTGAGTTGTGGATCGGTCCAGGTCTTCATTTGGGACAAGATATGGCCGTGGTTCATCATAATTCACATCATTCCCCCCTTCTTGAAAAGGATTCGTCCCCGAATCTGAATCTGCATGAAAGGGAGATAAATCAGCAACATTAAAGGTGGAACTTACACTATACGTATCCGGGAGATCAATTTTGTAAGCATTATCATTGATCCTTTTCAACACTTTCAATGGTCCATCCCCCTGTGGGTCAAGTTTGGACTTTTGCTGATGATTGAATCTCTCTTTCCTAAAGTGAACCCAAACCAAGTCTCCTTCCTTGAAAACAACTTTCTTTCGTCCCTTGTTGGCTTGAATCATAGCTTGGTTGTTTCTTTTGAGAATGTGAAGCCGAGCATCCTCATGCATTTTCTTCACAAGTTCAGCTTTCTCCTTGCCATCTAAGCTTACAAGTTCATTCATAGGTAAAGGAAGCAAATCTAAAGGAGTTAAGGGATTAAAACCATAAACAAGCTCAAATGGTGAGAAAGAAGTAGAAGAATGTATTGAACGGTTATATGCAAATTCAACAAATGGAATACACTCAACCCAATTCTTTGAATATTTTTTAAACACAGCTCTTAAAAGAGTTCCCAAGGTTTGATTCACTACTTCCGTTTGTCCATCCGTTTGAGGATGACAAGTGGTGGAAAATAACAGTTTTGTTCCCAATTTTCCCCACAATACTCGCCAAAAGTGACTTAAAAACTTCACATCTCGATCATTTACAATTGATTTTGGGATTCCATGAAGTCTTACTACTTCCCGAAAGAACAATCCAGCCACATGTGTTGCATCATCAGTTTTATTACAAGGAATGAAATGTGTCATTTTAGAAAATCGATCAACAACAACAAAAATTGCACTACAAGAAATTCTGCAAATTCCGACGGAAAATTCTGAGGGAAACAGGCAGTCGGAATTCCCGAGGGAATTCCGACGGGATTCCGACGGAATTATTATTTTTTTTAAAATAAAAATTAAATAAATCCGACGAAAATTCCGTCGGAATTCCATCGGATTTTTTAAAAAATAAAATTAACAAATAATATTAAATAATTCCGACGGGATTCCGACGGAATTCCCGTCGGTTTGTTAAATATAAAATATAAAAATTAAAATTAAATAATTCCGATGGGATTCCCGTAGGAATTCCGTCGGATATTTTAAAAAATAAAATTTAAAAATAATATTAAATAATTCCGACGGAATTCCGATGGGATTCCCGTCTGTTTTTTTAAATATAAACTATAAAAATATAAATTAAATAATTCCGACGGGCATTCCGTCGGAATTCCGTCGGATATTTTAAAAATAAAAATTAAAAATAATATTAAATAATTCCGAAGGGCATTCCGCCGGAATTCCGTCGGATTTTTTAAAAATAATATTAAATAATTCCGACGGGATTTCCGTCGGAATTCCGTCGGTTTTATCTATGCTTAAATTGAATTTTTATGACGTATTATAATATTTGTAGTTATAATTAATATTTTCTTAGAACTCAATTTTAAATATAGTCTACAAAATTTGTGATTTTATTATTTCAAATGATATATAAATATTTGTATCAAACTAGACCAATGAATCGATCTAGCTCAACTGGTTTTCCTTGGTTTCCATAATGTCTTCCTACCGTGAGGTTGGGTGTTCGAATCCCCAGTGGCTCATTAAGTTTTTATTTTTCCAGTAAATTCCGACGGAATTCCGAGGGAAATTCCGTCGGAAATAATTAATTAAATTTTTTTTAAAGCAAATTCCGACGGGATTCCGAGGGGAATTCCGTCGGGAGATATATTTTATTTTTTAAAAAGTACGACTATTCCGACGGGATTTCCCTCGGTATTCCGTCGGAATTTTTTTAATTTAATTTTTTTTTTCTGATTTTTGTCCCTTGGAATTCCGTCGGTTTTCCGTCGGTTTTGAATTCCGAGGGAGGGCTTTCCTACGGCATGTGTTCCGTCGGAATTCCGTCGGAATTCACTATTTCCATCGGAGTTCCCTCGGAATTTTCCGTCGGAATTTGCAGGATTTCTTGTAGTGTTGAATCCTTTCCATTTTGTGTTCTTGGCATTCCTAACACAAAATCCATAGAAATATCAGTTCACGGATGCGTTGGAACAAGCAAGGGTGTGTAAAGGTCGTGAGGTTTAACTCGTGATTTAGCCTTTCTACAAGTTACGCATCTATGACAAGTCCGTTCAACATCCCGTTTCATATGAGGCCAAAAGAAATGTTCCTTAAGTATGCTCAAAGTTTTTAAAATGCCAAAATGTCCCATTAATCCTCCCCCATGAGACTCACAGATCAGCAACTGACGCAAAGAACAATTTGGAATGCATAGCTTGTTTTCTCTAAACAAATAACCATCTTGAACATAAAATTTATCACAAGGCTTTTGTTCACAAGATGCAAATATTTCAGCAAAATCAGAATCACTCAAGTATAGTTCCTTAATATGATCAAATCCCATGAATTTAGCACTTAAGGTTGAGAGAAGAATGTACCTTCATGATAAGGCATCAGCAACAACATTATCCTTACCTTGCTTGTATCGAATCACACAAGGAAACATCTCTATAAATTCAACCCAGCGAGCATGCCTTCGGTTCAAACTTCCTTGCCCCTTCAAATGTTTTAATGACTCATGATCCGTATGAATGATGAACTCTTTCGACCACAAGTAATGTTGCCACGTCTCTAAGGCCCTAATTAAGGCATAGAGCTCCTTGTCATAAGTAGAGTAGTTCAATGCAGCCCCATTGAGTTTCTCACTAAAGTATGCAATTGGTTTCTTCTCTTGCAAGAGCACAACACATATACCAACACCTGAAGCATCACATTCGATTTCAAAGGCTTTAGAAAACTCCGGTAAAAGTAAAAGAGGAGCTGAACTTAGTTTGTTTTCAATGTTTGGAATGCCATTTCTTGAGCTTCTCCCCACTTAAATCCCACGCTTGTCTTGATGATTTCCGTTAAGGGGGCAGCTATGGTGCTGAAATTGGGCACGAATCTCCTATAGAACCCGGCCAAACCATGAAAACTCCTTACATCCGTGAGGGTCTTGGGGGTAGGCCACTCTTTGATTGCCTTAACCTTTTCTTCATCTACCTCTATACCACCTGCACTCAAAACAAATCCAAGGAACATGACTCTATCCATGCAAAAGCTATACTTCTTAAGATTAGCATATAACTTTTCATGCCTTAGTACCTCAAATACTAACCTCAAATGCTCAATATGTTCATGCAAATTACGGCTAAAGATCAGTATATCATCAAAGTAAACCACTACGAATTTACCAATATAAGCACGCAATACATGATTCATCAATCTCATGAAGGTACTAGGTGCGTTAGTTAAGCCAAAAGGCATTACTAACCACTCATACAATCCATGCTTAGTTTTAAAAGCTGTTTTCCATTCATCACCTTCTTGCATTCTTATTTGGTGATAGCCACTTTTCAAATCAATTTTAGTGAAGATTGTAGAACCATGCAATTCATCAATCATATCATCAAGGTGAGGTATGGGATAACGATACTTTACCGTGATCTTGTTGACAGCCCTACAATCCACGCGCATTCACCAAGTACCATCCTTTTTAGGCAGCAAAAGAACCGGAACAGCACATGGACTCATGCTCTCACGCACATATCCCTTTGCAAGCAACTCTTCAACTTGTTTTCGAAGCTCTTTCGTCTCTTGAGGGGTGCTTCGGTAAGCTGGTCGGTCTGGGATGGCAGCCCTGGGGACGAGGTCGATTTGGTGTTCTATTCCTCGTATAGGAGGTAAACCGGGTGGTATTTCCTCCGGGAATACATCCTCAAACTCCTGCAAGAGAGAAGAAACAACACTAGGCAAGGGAAGGGTTTCATTAGATGAAAGAAATATATTGTTATACATCATCATCATCACAAGCTTTTCTTTTTTTATCATCCCCTCAATCTCCTTTTCTTTTATAAAGAAACTCACTTTTTTTCTTTCTTTCTTTTCAACTAGTTTCTTTTCTCCCTCTTCTTTTCTATTACACTCCTTTTCTTTTTCCTTTTCTTTTTCTTTTTCACACTCTTTTTCTTTTTCACATTCTTTCTCACTATTACAATCACTTTGTTTTGAAGAAGCTGAAATGGATTTCTTAATTTGGCACTGTTCTTCATACACTTGGCTTGGTGATAAAGGTGCCAAGGTGATGTTTCGCCCATCCTTGGTAAAACTATATCGATTCTTGTAGCCATCATGCACTCTTCGTCTATCAAATTGCCATGGTCTTCCAAGCAATATATGTCCAGCTTGCATTGGTACGACATCACAAAGAACCTCATCCATGCATTTGCCAATTGAAAAGGAGATAAGAACTTGTTTTGTTACCTTTATTTCACCATGTTCATTCAGCCATTGGAGCTTATAAGGTCTCGGGTGCTTCAAGGTTTTAAGGCTGAGCCTTTCCACCATCAATTTACTAGCTACGTTCACATAACTCCCGCTGTCAATGATCAGCCCACACACTCGCTCCTTAACATGACACCTTGTGTAAAAGATGTTTTCCCTTTGTTGTTCATCTTTGTCCTCAAGAGCTTGGATGTGCAAAGCTCTTAGAACCACGAAACTTTGCCCCACAACCGCATGCTCAACATCACTTGCCTCATCCGATGTTTCAAGGCCTCCATTATCACCCTCACTTTCGGTTTCAAGCTCTCCATTGTCTAACAAGATCATGGCTCTTTTGTTTGGACATTGAGACATTATATGACCTGCTCCTTGAAATTTAAAGCATTTAATATCACGATTGCGATGTGTAGAGGTGTTACCTTTCTCAAACGAACCCTTTGTTGTAGGTGGATCCTCCTTTGGTTTTGAAGGCTTTTTGGCTGTGTTTGGAGAAGAATTCCACTTTGGTTTAGAGGTATTTGAATCATCACGCTTAACCACACTCCGTCCTTTCTTAAATTGTCTCTCCACCTTGATAGCCATATGGACCACTTCCTCAAGTTCAACATAGTGATGAAGTTCCACTACATTGGCGATCTCTCGGTTCAGACCACATATGAACCGAGCCATGGTTGCCTCACGATCCTCCTCAATATTTGCTCGAATCATTGCCATCTCCATTTCTTTGTAGTATTCCTCTACCGTTTTGAACCCTTGCCTCAAAGTTTGCAACTTAAGGTGTAGGTCCCAATAGTAGTGAGGAGGTACGAACCTCTTCCTCATAACCACCTTCATCTCATCCCACCTTTCAATAGGGAACTCACCACTTCTTCGTCTACTTATCACCACTTGATCCCACCATACAATAGCATAGTCCGTAAAGGATACGGCTGTAAGTTTTACCTTTTTCCCTTCCGAATAGTTGTGGCAGTCATAAATTAACTCTACCTTTCGTTCCCATTCAATGTAAGCTTCCGGGTCATTTTGTCCTTTGAAGGCAGGAATAGAAAGCTTGATAGATCCGAGGTTATTGTCAATTACCCCTCTTCCTCTTCGTGGTTGTTAGTATCTTGGACGTCTATGATCTCTCCTTGAAGAGGCATTTGATGCAGCCTCATCCAAGTCATCTTCCTCATCATCAAATCCATCACAAGGATTGACACCCAAATCGGCTGGTCGTCGGTTTGGTCTCCTAGCCGGGAGAGCATTTTGTTGTAATTCAGTCACCCGTTCATCATTTTGATCCAATCGATCCCGGATCTCACCAAATTGTACGTTCAACCTATCAAATTGTTGTTGCATTGTACGGAGGACAAAGTTAACGTCCATTGGAGGCTGTTCATTTCGTTCTTCCGTCAGGTTTTAAACCTGCAAGAAAAATCGTTCGTAAAAATTACCTCACAGCACTCCCTCATGTGTTTGCCCTCGTTTAGAGTCACTCACGCTCGTGTATCACTAAAAAATATGGCTTTTTCCCTCTTTTGTGCTCACAACTCAAGCCTTTTACCACTCTTTTCTCTCAATTCTTGAAGAAAGACACAAGAAATTTCAGATCCATCAACCAAATAATCCCTTAAGATGAATGAATCAATAAGGGTGCTAAAATTGTCACAAACGAACTGTTACAACTAAAAAGATACAAACAAACAAATCCACATGACTTATGATTTGAGATTAGAAAGAAAATGACTAAAACAATGCTGCTCGCTCTTTTTTTTTTTTGCAGCAATATAACAATAATGAAAAGAAATTATACAAAAGATAAAAGGTACGAATACGTAACCTTGGATGGAAACCTAAACTTTGATACCAAATGATACGAACTCCACGTACTTGCTGTGAAACCCAATACCAATACTTGGAGTTCTAAGAATCTGATCGTCCACTTCAATGTTGAATTAGAGGAGTGTGACCCGTTTGCTATATTGAGCAAAGAACCAACACTATCAGATTGTAAGTAACGCACCCCGTCGACTAAAAGGAGTCGAGAAATGACGTTATCCGGTGGAGGTTTAAAACTCCGGTATAGTTCAACAAGAACTTGAGAGTAAAACTCACTTGAATAAAAATTCAATGATTGACTTCTTGATTGAAAGAAAAACAAGTTACAATGCTGAATATAAAGATACATGCATGGAATTCTAAGAGTCACTAGAATACTAAAGGACACAAGCTATTCCCGCCACTTGCCATGAAGGCTTACAAAAGAGGGCTAAATAAACTAATATGCAGCTAAATAATGATAAAATAAAGGCCCAAATAATACTATAATAGGCTTAGGACCGAATTACATCATTTCCACACTTTGGACTTTAGGAATTGGACATAAAAACATTGAAGTATTCTGAATTTGGTTCAGCAGCCCATCTTGAAGGTTGGAGTCCAGTTTGAGCAAATTGGTCTAAGAGATTTCCAACTTCCTCTTGGATAATTTTGGCCCGAGCTCTTGTAATTGGACCACCATAACTTTGTTCCTTTTGTATGCTATCTTGTTGAGCTGTGGATCGGTCCAGCTCTTTATTTGGGACAAGATATGGCCGCGGTTCATCATGATTCACATCATAATGGATCTCGATACCGACTTTGGAAATGTTTTTGAGGAGCAAAGGATGGATATGGCCTAGCTTGCGGGCAACTTTGGTTTTAAAGTCTGGTTCATACTTTCGAAAATATCCCGTACTTTGTTCCCCGTTTATAAAGTATATATGAAAAAGAAACTCTGATGTGTGTGCTTGCTTGGAAATCTTGTTTCAAAGTAATGCTTTGAAGTATGGTTCTGAATTAAAGTTTTAAAGAAAAAGCTCTGAAATTCCGTATTAAAGTACAGTTTCGAAGTAAATCCTTTTTTGAAAACCTAAAGTTTTAAGTACTTATATTGTTTCAAAAGTCATGCCTCACTTAGTCCTTTTGACTAATATCTCCACCCTGTTTTCTGACTTCATGGTTTCAGGTTCAGTGATCGCTTGTTGGCTGGTATCTTGAAGTATAGGAAATCTTTTGTTGTGCTCTTATGGTCAGGTTCTTTTGAACCATCTTGGTCTCCACCCTCTTGATGATAATGTAGCATTCAATTAGGTATTTATTGATCTAGCCCCCGGTGTCCTTTGTTACTTGTTTTCACTAGTTATATTTTTCCTTGACACTCTATCGAAATATCTCTTTCAATACTCAATAGTCCTTGTACTTGGTTACCAGCCTCTTGTGCCTCATGATTTATGTTTCAAATGTTTTAAATTTCTCATATTTCCGCTGCAATGTTCCCTTCTAGTACTCTGATCTTGTAATGTTTTGTCCGTTCGCCGGCGTGCTTCTTGGGTGCTAGGTCTCCTAGCCACTCAAGAGGTACAACGGAGCGGGGTTGTGGCCCCTTCAGGGTGCTATAATTTACCTTATACAAGTTCATTCCATCCTATATATACACGATATCAATTATCCATAACAAGTCATAAGTAGTAGAAATGCATCAATAATGTACATGAAAACGAGAATTACAAGTGCTAGACCCAAAATGAAAGACTCAATTCCAGCCTAGCATGCAACCCTGTAAAACCTGAAAATGTGAGGTGTCAATCTATGAAAAACTGAGTGAGGGGTTTCTAAATATAAGCGCAATTACTGTTGGAAAATAGAAATCAGAATGCAGAAAAAATTTAAAAAATTTCCAACAAAAAGGATCGAAACTGGCAATTGTGAATCCGAATTCGTAGAGATTAGAAACTTACTTTTCAGAAATCTTTCTTCAAGCGTTTCAAGCTACCCAATAACGCTGTTCTCGCAGCTTGATCCCATCTCCTTGGTAAAGCTCGAATCTTTAAAAACTTCTAACTTGAAGCTCTCTAGAGATAGTCCAGCAACTTCATTACAATCTAACTAGTAAGGATACTAGTTCTCTAGTTAGTGTTTAGGCTTAACCCAGGGTATATTTGATCTTTGAGAAAGGATGGTGTTCAACACATGAACCAAAAGAATTGTCAATTGCTCTCTAAGGGTAGCTCGATCTCCCCTATATATAAAAAGAGGGGGCCGGCCGAAATCCTAGTCCTTATGGACTAAGGATTTTAGTCCCTCTCCTTTATTACTTGATTATCAAGTAATACCAAACTTTGACTTTTGAATTCTAATTCAAATCAACTTTCAAGAGAGCTAAACTATCCAAACCCCTTTTCGATAATTTTATATTTTATTTGTTAATAAATAAATAACTTATTTTTATCTAATTAATTAATTCGTAATTAATTAAATAGATTATTTTTCTCCAAAATAAGACTTTCTTTTTAGTTAAAAAATTAAACCAAAGTCTATTAAATAATTAACACATTAATTATTTAATCACATACACATATATATGCACGTGTGACACACGTGTCCCCAAGGACACGTGTCACTCACATGACCCATACGTGTGATTCACACGTGTGGAACCCTCTTGGCTCGATTAACTCGTTTAATCATTTCAAAGCCTCAATTCATGTAACCAAGTTGTTATGTGTGACCCTCTAGGTTCCCAATTCAATTAGCAGTGACCCTAATTAATTAATTCACTAATTAATTAATCAGTACACAGATTAAACGATCATAGTCTAGCAACAGGTGTTTAACCCCTAGCTGAATTGGAATGTCTCGATTCGACAGAACCTTTAAGTCATTGATTCATGTGAGATACAATCCTCCTACTTAATATCTCTCAACCAAGATCTAGGGTACTGGAATAATCAGAACCCTAATAATCTGGTCTTAAAGCTAAGTGTATTTCATATCCATTAGATCTCAATCCAAGAAACCCTTTTCTTGATGTTTGATCTACTGCCTTGGCCAAGGACTCCATATGGCATATGAATGACTTACATAATAAGAGATCACCTTGCAAATGCAAGTGTAGGTCCTTTCTTGATTCTCATTCACATTCATGAGTCCCTTGTGCAGCCCCAGTATAAGCCTTGAAACAGTTGTCTAAGGCGACACCCTTTAAAGCTTATACCTAAGACTACAGAGTTAACTCATAAAGTGACATGGAACCTCAAGTCTAAGGATCAATTAATCACATCAATAACTCGTGTGATATTTCCTAATCTGGAAGTTTCCATTTCCTAAAATAGAAACCTCCTTTCCCATTTAGGAATCTTCTCACACGGGGCAACTCAGTGAACTTACTTATGGAAGTAAGCACCCTCATATATCACGCACGTATCAACTATACACTTTGCACCTCCATGAAACAAGGTGGTCCTTCTTAAGGGCGTGATCCCACAAGCAAGCCTTAGAGGAGTCAGGTTGACACTCCCACTGTCTGTAGGACTCATCGGCTTGGAGTATTTTACTAATCATAACTTATGTGAAATAGGGCTCATTTCATGAACCATTTCACCTAAATGGTAGAGTCCTAAAGTCATCAGGATTAGGGGAGTTCTCATACATGCACAACTAAAGTAAACGCATACCAAACAAAAGCATACAAAGAAGTGTTGCCTTGATTCGTTATTTTATTCAAAGATTATCTGTGATTACAATAAGGAAAAGTACAAAGCGGATATGTAATCGGCTTTCTAACGCACTATTCCTAACAATCTCCCACTTGCCCGTCAAAGCCATTCTAAAGCTACTCTAAGTCCCATCTTCTGAAGATGACCTTGGAAAGCTTCTCGACTAAGGGGTTTAGTAAGTGGATCTGCCACGTTCTCTATTGATGCGACCCTCTCAATTTGCACATCTCCTCTTTTGATAATATCACGGATTAGGTGATATTTCCTCATAATGTACTTGGTCCGTTGGTGAGATCTTGGTTCTCTTGCTTGAGCAACCCCCCCAGTGTTGTCACAAAACACAGTAATGGGGTCTTTCATGCTAGGAACAACATTCAACTCTTGAATGAAGTTTCTAATCCAAACACCTTCCTTAGCTGCATCATTTGCAGCTAAGTATTCGGTCTCAGCGGTCGAATCTGCAGTGGTCGTTTGATTGGAACTCTTTCAACTCACTTCTCTGCCGTTTAGGCAGAAAATGTATCCTGACATTGACTTAAAATCATCTAAGTCAGATGCAAAGCTTGCATCACAGTATCCTTCGATAGTAAGATCTTTCTGACCTCCGTAAACTAAGAATAAATCTTTAGTACTTTTCAAGTACTTAAGAATATTCTTCACGGTAGCCCAGTGACCATCTCCAGGGTCAAATTGTAAATGACTTGTTACACTAAGTGCATAAGCCACATCCGGTCGAGTACATAACATTGCATACATTATGCTACCTATTGCTGATGCATAAAGTGTATGAGTCATTCTTTCCTTCTCAAGGTTAGTCTTAGGACACATCTTCTTAGAAAGACATGCTCCTACACTCATAGGAAGGTTCTTAACCTTTGCTGACTCCATATTGAATATCTTCAATACTTTGTCAATGTACATCGACTGTGACAGTCCTATTAACCGTCTAGACCTATCTCGATAGATTTTAATTCCAAGGATATAGGACGCATCACCAAGATCTTTCATCTCGAACTGGTTCGATAACCATAACTTAGTCACTTTCATGTCATCCTTCGAATTCCCAATAAGAAGGATGTCATCAACATAAAATACTAAGAATTGCACTAAGGTCTCCAATTCCTTTCTATACACATATGATTCATTCGAAATTTGAATGAAGCCAAGTGCTTTGACTGATTCATCAAATCGAATGTTCCAATTCCTAGAAGCTTGTTTCAATCCATAGATTGACCTTTGGAGTTTGCAAACCTTTTACTCACTCCCACTGAATGTGAAACCTACGGGTTGCTCCATATAAATGTCTTTATCAATGTCACCACTGAGAAAGACAGTTTTCAGATCCATTTGCCATATCTCATAGTCATAATATGGAGCAATGGCAAACATGATCCGAATAGACTTTTGCAAACAAATCTACCAAGGTCCAAACTTGGTTGGAGTTCATGGAATCCATTTCGGATTTCATAGCTTCTATGCACTGTTCAGAGTCAGAATCTGAAAATGCCTCCTCATATGTTAAAGGATAATTATCCTTTTGAGAGATCTCATGGAAGAATCCATACCATCTCACCGGCTTTCTAGGAGTGCGTTCAGAACGCCTTACAGGAGGATTTACGTGTGTATCGAAATTCGTGATTGGTTGTGGTTGATCAGAAGGGGACGTTTCTTTAGTGGCTGGCGTGGGGTCACTTTGAACTTCCTCTAATTCTATGATCTTGCCTTTCTTTTCTTTAACGAACGGTTCCCCAAGAAAAGTAGCATTTCTGGAAACAAACACCTTTTGCTCAGATTGATCATAGAAGTAGTATCATATGGATTCCTTAGGATAACCTACAAAGTAGCATAAGTTAGAACGAGATTCTAACTTATCTCCCACTGTCCTCTGCACGTAAGCAGGACAACCCCAAATTCTTAAGTAAGAATAACTAGGGATTTTACCATGCCATATTTGATAGGGCGTTTTAGGGACTGACTTAGAGGGAACTAGATTCAAAATCTTTGCGGCACTTTCTAGGGCATAACCCCAAAAAGAAGATGGTAAGTCAGTGAAACTCATCATGGAACGGACCATATCAAGTAGAGTTTGATTCCTTCTCTCAGAAACTCCATTTAGTTGAGGAGTCCACTAAGAGATAATCCCATTATCCTAGAGATGATTAAGGAACTCTTCACTAAGATACTTGCCCCCTCGATCAGATCGAAGTTCTTTGATCTTGTAACCAGTTTGGTTCTCAACCTCCTTTTGAAATTCTAGGAATTTCTCAAAAGCATCAGATTTATACTTCATTAAGTATACATAACCATACCGACTAAAGTCATCGGTAAAGGTTATGAAGTACTGATGATTGTTTCTAGTGCTTACACTAAGCGGTCCACAAACATCAGAATGGATCAAATCCAAGACCTTAGTGGCACGTTCCACAGTTCCTTTAAAAGGAACTTTGGACATCTTTCCTTTGAGACAGGATTCACATGAAGTTAACTCTTTGGGAACATTTTCAGAGAATGATCCTAAAGTGTTTATCTTGCTAATTCTGTTCTTGGAAATATGTCCTAATGTAGCGTGCCCTAAGGGAGTTGAAATATTGTCATCTCTCTTACGTTTAGTTTCTCGTTGTATATTCATAATATTGATATTTTGAGTTAGATAAAGTCCATTACTTAGAGTACCGATGTGAACGGAAGAGTTGTTTCGTTTGATAAAATATTTACCATTCTTAATATAAGTTTCATAACCTTCACAATCTAAAATTGGAACTAAAATTATATTACGAATAAAGCTCGGTACATAAAGGACTTTATTTAAAACTAACTCAAAAATACCTAAATCTAATCTAATTGTGCCTAAAGCTCGGGCTTCAACATTTAAGCCATTGCCGATCTTGAAGACACATTCTCCTTCTCTGAGTTGTTCGACTTCATTTAGTATCTGTATATCATTACATATATGAGTTCCACAACCGGTATCAAGTACCCAAGAACTAGAATTAATAGAAAGATTTACTTCAACGAGAAACACACCTTTCTTTAGAGTAGCCTTGTACTCTGGGCAGTTTCTCCTCCAATGTCCCGCTTTGCCACAATGGAAGCAAACATCCTCTTTCGGATCACGCTTCTTCTTTTGGGCGTTCCCCTTCGAGATGCCTCCAATGGGCCTAAGGGGTTTCTTCTTCTTCTTTTGGGCTTTCTAGCCATTACCTTTAGAAGTCCCAGAAGAGGAAGATGCAGTATTCAACATATGAACCTTATTGTCCTTCTTGATCGTGCTTTCAGCAGTCACAAGCTGCCTAATCAGCTCAGCTACAGTAGCACCAGCATGATTCATATTAAAGTTAACGACAAATGGGTTGAATAATAGTGGGAGCGAGGCTAGCAACAAGTCTACTGAAAGCTCATCTTTTAGTGACATGTCCATGGAAGCAAGTTTCTCAGTAGGGGCGAGAAACTTAAGTCCATATTCATGGACACTTGAACCTTACCTCATTCTCGAGTGGAACAATTCCTTTGAAGTGTTATACCTTGTAACACGTTCATGAGGGCGGTAAAGTTACTCTAAGTGGTCGTAAATCTCCCAAGCAAATTCGATGGCCTCATGTTGCCTTTGCAAGTCCGGAGACATGTTAGCCAACATAAGGCAACGGGCTTGGAGATTATCATCCTTTCACTTCTGGATCACATCCCGCTCGGCCCGAGTGGGAGCGTCCCCTTCGAGACTTGGCTCCCCTTCGAAGAGAACATAAGTTCTCTTCTCAGAATCTAAAATGATTTTTAGATTCCTCAGCCAATCAGAATAGTTGGGACCAGTCAACTTGTTTGACTCAAGGATCGATACAAGAGGGTTTTTGGTTGCCATTTCAAAACACGTAGAGAATCACAGAATCTACGACCTAAATGGTAAAACAGAGAACTACTGAGCATGTTGAATTATAACGATATACAAAAGATAAGGTCTTTAATCTCATGTAGCTCCCACTGTTTTTCAAATATCTATAATTCCCAAAGATCTAAGAGGAACACGTTTCCCATTGGGTACTAAGATCCTAACCATTTTACCTCGAACCCACGACTCGCGGACATTCTAAATAAAACCTCAGGTAGGTACAACTTACCAATTCTAACACCTTTAGTGTAGCACCCGGAACGTTAGGCGCCACATCCCCCGCACTATAGCCTCAATCCACATATGAAACAGCAATTCATACATGAACCAAAACTATATCGAACGGGAGACAATAAAACTCAAAAGCTAGGCGGGTACCCTCAATTAATACCACTAAACAATTATATCAATAAAAGCGGAAGCAATAACATTCACTACTTATAGATACCATATTTACATATTTATTAATAGATACCAACATTTCATACAATACAATATTACCTCCAATATTAGGTAAGTCATAATACAAAATGTAAGAAGTATCAATACATGGGCTACAAGATGAAGGTGAAGTACTAGACCCGAATAAAAGACAGGCTAGACTCTAATTCCCGCCTAGCACGAACCTGCAAAAGCTGAAAAGTTGAGGTGTCAGTCCAACACGGACTGAGCGAGGGGGTATAAATAAATATTTGCGCACATACATACAAGTTATAATCTCGGGTAATAATTTTGGAAGATAACAACACGATTTAGAAAAGAAGAGATCATATCGCCCGAGGTTACAACTAATCCATTTTACCAATTCAATACAATCAATTTGTCGCCCGGCGAGTGAGGGCAAATCTCCAACCTTTCACCGATTGTGTATAATACTTTAATTTATTAGTGGATTAGGTGATCACACAACAATTCCGTGCACAATTAGCAATTTCAATCAATAAATCCTTCTTCCTCCGGCTGATGGCGGGCTTGCAAGACCCAGCCATCCAATCATGGTGTACGTCGGGAACATGACTCCCACGCACGAGATTTTTTCCTCCACCAAACCTCCTGGTAGATTCAGAGGTGATCCCACAATGGTGAGGATAGTGCAAGAGTTACCCGTCAGCCCTTACTTTCCCGGTTGGCTCAATACACTACCCTCGGGCCCAACGTGAACAATAGTTACTCGCCAAAACAATCAATGCGTCAATCAATCAATCAATCAATCCATTTTCGTGAAATCAATTAAATATCATAAGGTTCGAAAACTATAGATATATAGATACGTTTTGGCCGAAAATCACATAAGGGTTGTAAGGTTCTATATATCTAGAATTTAAACCTCACCTGAACGACCCAAAATAACCAAGGAATCAGCTCACGGAGCCTGCTCCTCGTCACCAGGAAGCTGGTCTCTGCAAGAAAGACAACTGCCCGTGAAACACTACTCAAAATGCACCAAATAGGACGAACGGCGAAAATGCAATGATCATGATATGCATATGTAAAAGATAAGATTATGTTCATGTGTACTATTAGGAAATTAACTCATATAATCAATTAACCCAAATAACAATTGTAACGCCCCGTGTTTTCACACGTGCAGGTATGAGTTATGTGCGCAATTTCATTTAATTATATGAGTTTATATCATGTTTTACTCATTGAATTTGTGTCTAATTTGATTTAATTGTTTAAAATTTATATGAATTCCAAAATGTGTTATGAATATATGAATGAAAATGTGAGAATGTGAATTTCATGAATTCGGTGTTAATTGAATGAAATTACGTGTTTCGTGTAATACGTGGACTTGATTGTAACTTATTTGAATGTTTTGGACTCAATTGGAAAATTGAGTTTGGGCTTAATTGCCACTTTTTGAAAGTTTAGGGACCTATTTGAATATAGGCAACCCTGAACGGTTTTCGCAATATCTTGAGCTCCGGACCTCGAAATCGAGATCCGTAATCGGAGTTGAACTTGTTTCGACGTTACCTATCCATTAAACTTGACCTCATACTTTTCCGATACGGTTTGAACTCTCGACAATGAATCTTTTCACAACCTCGTTTCTTATAACTTGTTGAACCGTTTACTAAACGAACCGGACTTGAACCGACCCAAATCCTACCCATTTTAGCACTAAATATCAGCATTCCCTTTCTCCTTGCTTCATCATTTTGATCGATCATCATCATCCAAGAGAGAGAGAAGAGAAGCTCCAAAAACCCTCCATTGTTGATCACCCAAACCTTGAGCTCAAGGGTTACCAATCCTCCATCTTCTTCCAAGGTAAGTTAGGATTTAGAATCTCCATCTTCTCCTCTATCTTTTCTCCTATGTGAAGCTTGGTAGAAGTTGGGGAATCTTGTGTTTTGATTATAAGCTTGAATTGGGGTTTTGATCTTGAACATGGGGTTTAATGGTTTAAGGTGAGATTTAATGCATGAAATATGATTCTTGTAACTTCTTCATCATTTCTATATCTTTAAATCTCATGTTGGTTGAGTATAGCATGTTGTGCCATTAATGGAGCTTGAAACTTCCATGGATGATTAACTTGGTTTGAGTGATCTTTTGCCAATTTTATGCATGACTTCTTGTGTATATGAATGAATTACACGATTTGTATGAGTTTTATGAATTATGAGCATGTCTATGAGTGTACAAGAGCTTCCTTATGGCTGCCCCTGTTTTGCAAAGCTTTTCCCACGAAAAACAGAGCTTCTGCTCTGTTTTTCCTCGCAGAACGACGAGCTGACACGGCCGTGTCAGCTTTGAACTGAAAATGGACACGGCCGTGTTGGGCTCTCGACTTTGATTTTTCTGAATTTAAATCTCGGACACGGCCGTGTCAAAATGCTTTGAAAACTCAACACGGCCGTGTCAAGCCCTCGACTTTGAATTTTTCTGATTTTAAACCTCGGACACGACCGTGTCCGTTTCCTTTGAAAACTCAACACGGCCGTGTCATTTGAAATGGCAGCTTTGGGGGAACTCTTTTATTGTTTGTTTTGCGTTTATTATTCGCAATTATGAATTATATGTAACATGATTATGTTAAAGTAATGTTTTATGATTAGTTTATGATTGATATATGCTATTGATGAATTATGAATGCAAAGTATGAAAGTATGAATGATATGAACGAGAACGAATACGGTTTTACCGTATAATGAACGAAACTTGGTGAATTATGTGTTTAATTGAATTCTATGAAATTCATGACCATAATTGAACATATTATTGCATTTTAAGTATTCCATAGCATGTTATTGCATAGCCGAGCGTCTAATGTGGTCATGATTGAGTCTCACACTACCTTTGTCACACAGATCTTGATCCGGTGGGTGACGAGGTCGGGCAGTGAGAGCGTGTCGGGTTCTTTTGTCTACCAGGTGGGTTTTTCTTCTATTAGATAACAATATGACCCGAACAACTAATGTGCAAGATTTTAGCCAAAACCCTATATAGGTATTTATACCAAGTTTTAACGAGCAAATGTTTTTGAATGAAAGCCTTTATTATGAATGTCCTACCAAAATGTTTTGGCGAGAAATGTATGAATGATCACAATGAATGAGGGCCCGGGGCTTAGTGTATTGGTGAACCGGGGAAGCATGGGCTGACGGGAATCCACATATACTAGTCCTAACAATTTCGGGAACCTGGATTTCACTAGGAGATTAGTGGATGAAAGGGGTCCCAGCTTTTGGGGATTCATGTACCCCTCTAGCATTAATGAATGAGGGTTCGGGCCTTGCAAACCCGTTCCCTACCCGGAGGAAAAAGGAGTATATGAATGAACGAATGAATGTTCTAATGTATGTGCACGAAAGAATGCAATGAATGAATGAATGAACGAATGAATGAATGATTAATGGATTACACGTGGTGGTGGTTGGAGATAATACACGCCCTCTCGACGGGCTATTAATGACCTAATGAACGAATGAATTGTTATAATCCTATTCGTTGTACTTTATGTTCCCGCTTGGGAGAAATGCTTCTAAACCTCGAATAAGGATTATAACTTGCATGTATGTGTTTCCATTCCGCAATATTATGATATTATGCCTCTGTTTTTATACCCACCAGTCTGTCTAAGACTGAACCCGGAGTTGTTTCAGTTGTTTTTGCAGGAAAGGGGATGCTAGGCGGGATACCAGTCAGGGAGAGTCTTGCATCGTGTCTAGCCTTTCCTTTACACGCATTTGGTTACTTTTGAATTGTATATGTATGGAGCATACATGAATAATGGTACCTATATGTATCTTTCTTGAACTATTGGTACCTAGAGCGTATAGCTCAATCTATATATGGAATACATGTTGGTACCTAGAGCTCTAGCTCAATATGTAATATATGAATGATTGCTTCCGCTATCTTTTTATTGCTCTAGTTGTTGTGTTGTTGTTGGGGTTTAAGTTATAGGTTAGTCCCGCCTGGCTTAGCGAGTGTGTATGTCTCCGTTCGCTATGATTCGGCACGTGTATGGAAGTCCATTTCGTATACGGGTCGGGTCATGGTGCGGGGGATGTGATGTCTCGCGCTCGGGCGTTACAACAATTAATACGTAACCAATATATCTAACCCATGCACGTACAGTAGCATGCAACCAAAATATGCATGAAAACAGAAGGTGACACGCCCGTGTCACCAATATACACTAAGTCACGACACCCCCGTGTCTGGGTACAACGGACAATATGCGTGAAAACAAGGTGATAGACCCGTGTCACCAACACAAGGGAAACCATGACACCCCCGTGTCACGGTACAGGAAAACCAAACCATCATGCACCCCCGTGTCACACAGCACAGGGCAAAGCTGACACGCCTGTGTCAACTGTGCGTAACAGAAAAACAGGGTAGAAAACAGGGGTTTTCCATGCAAAACCAACCCAAACAATTATATTTCCAAATTCCAACCACAACAATGTTGAAACACCTCATATATGCATCGTACTTCAAGTATTCATCAATTCAATCAAGAAAGAAAAATCAAAGTGGTAAAATCAAACTTGAAACCCTTATGTATGAACATGCTTCCAATCTTCATGAACTTCAATATATCCATGAAACTTCCAATTCTCATGATCCTAACATGCTTCTAACTCCAAATATTGCAAGAATTCATTACATAATTCGTGAACCCTACTTCCATGTCAAACAAGAAATTCATCCAAGTTCATGCCATACCTTAAATTCAAGCAAGAAATAAGATGAAGTGGAGAAATGATGATGAGGATGCTCCTAGCTTCAATGATCCTTCAAGAATTTAGCTTGAAATGAGACAAAATTTCCTCCTTCTCCTTGGTGTTGTAATCGGTATTTAGTGTGTGTGTGTGTGGAAATTGGATGAAAATGGAATGAAGTAGAATGCAATGGAAGAAGAGATGATATAATCCAAAGTCTTGAAGGAATAGATATGAGTCATCATATTTTGCACATAAGTCCTCCTAATATTTGAATTCATTCAATCAAATTTCCTCTGTACACAAAAGATCAAGTAGCTACAATTCCCTTAATGCAATTAGGTCACATATAACAATTAGTTCATATAATTCACGTAAATGACAATTTATATAAATGCATAGAGATGTAATGTATATAATATGATGAAGGTTGTAAATAATTTAATGAAATGATTAAATTAAATTCCCCCAACTCCCGAAGACCCGCTCGTGGCGTACTTACCTGAACTTCTGGAAATTGGGGCGTTACATTTAGAACTCTTAGTAATTGTTTTTGCGTGACCTATCTTTCAATATGGACCCACGACTCGTGCGACATCCATATTTACTTAGGCGTTAAGCTAGACCCATCAATCATAAGATCATGATCAAAACTTAGTTCGAACGACCCACGACTCGCGGACATCGTCCTTGCCAAAATTGACCACAAAATATTAATCATTTAAAATGATCAATTAGGTAACTAAGAACTAATAAGCTCCACTAGCTATCCCACGACTCGCGGACAATAACTAGCTTCACTTACTAAACTTAAAACCTATTGATGGAATGCTAGGGATTTAATTCAAAATTTGCATCTCGAATTAAACACCTATTTATTGGAAATTAGCTTAATATTTAATGGGAATTTTGGAATCAATCGGAGAGTTATCCGGTTCGACCTCACCAACATATATGTTATCCAATTTTAATTAGTCTTGATTAATGCAAGTACAACATAAATGCATTTCACACAAGCACTTAGCAGATAACATGTCCTAGCATGATACTAACATGTGATGATCATGGGTTCTACCTATCTTATGCGTGATATGTGGGAGCCACTCCACAATCACAAGTTCTAACATACATGCCACATAAACAGTTTCAATTGAGATTCCCCTCTCCAACATTATGAGGGGTCTTCACTTATGGCCTCCTTGTTACTTGAATGTAGTCCATCTTACACCATGGGTGCATTGTCTCCAAAATGAAAATAAAACCTCACCACCTATTCTACTCTCAAAAAATGAAAAAATACTGAAAAGTAATAAGGCTCAACCTTCATATTGGCCTTAGACAAATCCACGAGGCACACCCCGGCCTCAAAACAGTAATATGGAAAGCCATGTAATAAATCACATAACAATATGCATATAAGTGAGGCTCCAACCTCAATTGAAAAACACAACTATAGGGCTCCAACCCCAATTTAAACCATCCATGTGCATAAATTAAAACTATACATAAGTCTAAACCCATGATCACCTAACATGCATAAACTGCAAGAATTTAAATTTAACCAATAAATTAAAATTCTCGCTTTAAGCTTTAATAGCTTAAAACACGACTTAGATGCAATTCTTGTTCAAGAGCCTTTTCTATAAAACCCGAAAAACAATAAACTAATAAAATTCCAATTAATTTCTGAAAATTAATAATTTTATTCTTTCAATATATTCATAAAATAAAGTCTGCAATTTTCCCAAATTTGAAATCGCTTAATTTTTCAAAATTCCAATTTAAACAATTATTTCAAAAATAATTTTTACTTTAAATAAAACATAATTTTTCAGAAAAATTCAATCGGGATTGGATTGGACTAAACACGAAAATCAAGATCACGAAACGAACGGCCAGGAACAAACTGCACTCCCGCCCGAGACCATGCCCGGCAGCCGCGCAGCATCGCACGTGGTCCGCACGAGCTAGCGCTGCGCGCACGGCGCGCATCCTCGCACGCGTTGTGCACAGCCGCTGGGCGGGAAGGGCGTGGGCGGGCGTGGCCGGCAGTCTCCCGCGCGGTTGCGGAAGGGGTGTACGGGCGCGTCTAGTCGCTGGCGGGCGGCCTCCCGCGCGGTTGCGGGAGGGATAGGCGGACAGTCCCGCGCGGCTGTGGGACTGCTGTGCGGTGGTGGTGCGGGCCTGGGCGTGTGACGCCCAAGCACGCCTACGCTCGTGTTTTCGTATCGCGATTTCGTGTTTCGTATTTTTAGTTCAAAAACCAACAACAATCCTAAATTTAAAATACGATTTAAATATATTTGATCCAAATAATTTCAATCAAATTTTCGAAAATGTTTTTCAGAAACTTTTAGGAAAAATAAAGCTTCGTAATTCAGGCTTTCTAAAAGAACTCAAGAATACCTAATTGGCATCTAAGCCTAAGAATTACTACCAAATTCAGTTAATTGGAGACGAATCAGAAACACGATTAACAAGTTGGCACTGATACCACTTGTTGGAAAACAGGAATCAGAAAGCAGCGAAAATTTAAAAATTTTCCAACAAAAAGGATCGAAACTCGCAATCATGAATCCGAATTCGTAGAGATTAGAAACTTACTTTTCAATAATCTTGCTTGAAGCGTTTCAAGCCACCCAAGAACGCTTTTCTCGCGGCATGATCCCCTATCCTTGGTAAAGCTCGAATCGTTAAAAATTCTAACTTGAAGCTCTCTAGAGATAGTCCACCAACTTGATTACAATCTAACTAGTAAGGATGCTAGTTCTCTAGTCAGTGTTTAGGCTTAACCTAGGGTTTATTTTATCTTGGAGAAAGGATGGTGTTCAACACATGAACCAAAAGAATTGTCAATTGCTCTCTAAGGGGAGCTCGAGGTCCCCTATATATAAATAGAGAGGGGCGGCCGAAATCCTAGACCTTATGGACTAAGGATTTTTAGTCCCTCTCTTTTATTACTTGATTATCAAGTAATACCAAACTTTGACTTTTGAATTCTAATTCAAATCAACTTTTAAGAGAGCTATAATATCCAAACCCCTTTTGGATGATTTTATACATTATTTATTAATAAATAAATAACTTATTTTTATCTAATTAATTAATTCGTATTTAATTAAATATATTATTTTTCTCCAAAATAAGACTTTCTTTTTAATTCAAAAATTAAAACAAAGTCTATTAAATAATTAACCCAAGGACACGTGTCACTCACGTGACCCACACGTGTGATTCACACATGTGGAACCCTCTTGGCTTGATTAACTCGTTTAATCATTTCAAAGCCTCAACTCATGTAACCAAGTTGTTGTGTGTGACCCTCTAGGTTCTCAATTGAATTAGCAGTGACCCTAATTAATTAATCAGTCCATAGATTAAACGACCATAGTCTAGCAACAGGTGTTTAACCCCTAGCTGAATTGGAATGTCTCGATTCGATAGAACCTTTAAGTTATTGATTCATGTGAGATACAATCCTCCTACTTACTATCTCTCAACCAAGATCTAGGGTAAGGGAATAATCAGAACCCTAATAATCTGGTCTTAAAGCTAAGTGCATTTCATATCCATTTCATCTCAATCCAAGAAACCCTTTTCTTCATGTCTTGATCTACTGCCTTGGCCAAAGACTCCATATGGCATATGAATGACTTACACAATAAGAGATCACCTTGCAAATGCAAGTGTAGGTCCTTTCTTGATCCTCATTCACATTCATTAGTCACTTGTGCAGCCCCAGCATAAGCCTTAAATTAGTTGTCTAAGGCGACACCCTTTAAAGCTTATACCTAAGACTACAGAGTTAACTTATAAAGTGACATGGAACCTCAAGTCTAAGGATCAATTAATCACATCAATGACTCGTGAGATATTTCTTAATCTGGAAGTTTCCAATTCCTGAAATAGAAACTTCCTTTCGCATTTAGGAATCTTGTCACATGGGGCACCTCAATGAACTTACTTATGGAAGTAAGCACCCTCCTGTATCACGCACGTATCAACTATACACTTTGCACCTCCATGAAACAAGGTGGTCCTTCTTAAGGGCGTGATCCCACAAGGAAGCCTTAGATGAGTCAGGTTGACACTCCCACCGTCTGTAGGACTCATCCGCTTGGAGTATTTTACTAATAATGACTTATGTGATATAGGGCTTGTTTCATGAACCATTTCACCTAAATGGTAGAGTCCTAAAGTCATCGGGATTAGGGGAATTCTCATACATGCACAGCTAAAGTAAATGCATACCAAATAAGAGCATATAAAGAAGTGTTGCCTTGATTTGTTATTTTATTCAAAGATTGTCTATGATTACAATAAGGAAAAGTACAAAGCGGATATACAATCGGCTTTCTAGGGCACTATTCCTAACAATCTCCCACTTGGCCGTCAAAGCCATTCTAAAGCTACTCTAAGTCCCAAATTCTGAAGATGACCTTGGAAAGCTTATCAACTAAGGGGTTTAGTAAGTGGATCTTCCACGTTCTCTGTTGATGCGACCCTCTCAATTTGCACATCTTCTCTTTTAATAATATTACGGATTAGGTGATACTTCCTCATAATGTGCTTGTTCCGTTGGTGAGATCTTGGTTCTCTTGCTTGTGTAACCCCCCCTCCCCCTTCCCCAGTGTTGTCACAAAACACAGTAATGGGTTCTTTCATGCTAGGAATAACATTCAACTCTTGAATGAAGTTTCTAATCCAAACACCTTCCTTAGCTGCATCATATGCAGCTAAGTATTCGGCGTCAGTGGTCGAATCTGCAGTGGTCGTTTGCTTGGAACTCTTCCAACTCACTACTTCGCCGTTTAGCCAGAAAATCATGTAAGTTAGATGCAAAGCTTGCATCGCAGTATCCTTCGACAGTAAGATCTTTCTGAACTCCGTAAACGACGAATAAATTTTTAGTACTTTTCAAGTACTTAAGAATATTCTTCACGGCAGCCCAGTGACCATCTCCAGGGTCAGATTGGAAAAGACTTGTTACACTAAGTGCATAAGCCACATCCGATCGAGTACATAACATTGCATACATTATGCTACCTATTGCTGATGCATAAGGTGTATGAGTCATTCTTTCCTTCTGAAGGTTAGTCTTAGGACACATCTTCTTAGAAAGTCGTGTTCCTACACTCATATGAAGGTTCTTAACCTTTGCTGACTCCATATTGAATCTCTTCAATACTTTATCAATGTACATCGACTGTGACAGTCCTATTAACCTTCTAGATCTATCTCGATAGATTTTAATTCCAAGGATATGGGATGCATTACCAAGATCTTTCATCTCGAATTGGTTCGGTAACCATAACTTAGTCACTTTCATGTCATCCTTCGAATTCCCAATAAGAAGGATGTCATCAACATAAAGTACTAAGAATTGCACTGAGGTCTCCAATTCCTTTCTGTACACACATTGTAGTAGCCCCGTATCAGGACCTAGCTGGAACCAGTAAATCAAAGAGGACAAGAATGCGTTTACATACCTTGGCTCACCTTTACAAATGTTCATGCATTGCATTCTTATGTGAACAATGTGCATTGATTAGTTGTATTGTGTTTTAAGGGGAATTTCCTTACCACGAACAAAATATACTATTCATTTCCCGAGCCTACCTTGTCCTAGCATCTCATTGGAACCCTAGAGGTTCATAAATCATATTTCCCAGTCATATGAACATGTTTTCCAAGCTTCAAAATCCTTTCTTGATCATTAGGGGTATTTTGGGAATTTTTGTCAAAAGTACTATTCATTTTCCGAACCAGCATTATGCCATTTTATTCGAGAAACCCTAAAGCACCTATACCTATCTTCTTAGAATTTTTCAACTCTCTTTCCAATGCTTTGAGGATTCGTTTATGTGTCCAGAGCAATTTAAGAATTTATTTTCAAATAAAAATTTCCGTCGGTAGAATATATTCCCTTCGATAGAAAGATTTAACCCTTGAGATCATCACCATAACGTTCCTCGATTTTTTCTACATTTTTGGAAAGCCTTTCGGACCTTCAAATTTTATCCTAGTATTTATTTCATAATTAAATCAATTTTCAAAATTCAAGAAAATCCTATATTCCGGAACTTGTAACTTTTAAACCGTACGTTCGATTTTGACTCGTGAGTAACCGTTTCGAAGCTAATTTTATTTTCTAGCTCCTGGGCAATTTTTCAGCTCCTAAAACACACAGTGTAAAGGTTTAATTACCAGAAGACCCCTCTTCCAACAATTATGAAAGAAACTAACCTATTTTAGAGAAATTATGAAAAGAACCCCATGTTATCCATTAATTTTGGAACAATTGCAAAGTGACCACAACCTTCACCTATAAATAGAGCATGAGAGGCCTTCCAAATGTGCTCATTTACTCCCCTAAAAACCGAGCTCCTTCCCCCTTGAATGGTATGTTTTCTTTTATTTTTTTTTATGTTATAATTAGTTTATTTTATACTTTAAATTATGTTTTAATTCATGTTTTAATATATTTATTAATTATGATAGGTTTAGGCTTTAATATATGTTTTATTTTATGCATGAATTATGTGATTTAATTTATGGTTTAAATATTCATGAATTTATGAATTATGTCTCTTATAGTATAGTTTATTATGAAAGTGTTACATAATTTAATTTTGTTACAAATTAATTATGTGACAATTATTCTAGCATGTTATAAGTTACACACTAATTATTTTATGATCATACTTAGGCAATTTAATTTATTACATGATTTAATTTAATATTACATGTTATTTATTGTTACATAATTAAAGTATAACCTATAGTTTTAAATGTTACATGTTTAATTAATTGTTACATGATTATACTTGACCAATTGATATATGTTATGGTATACATGTATAATATACGTATACATATTTGATTCCTCTATGTATACATACGTGTATACTTTCGTATAAATACGAAATGTATTTTCAAATAAATACGTATGTACTTTTGTATAAATACCGTACGTATTCTAGTATAAGTACCGCATTTATTCTTGTATAAATACTGTATGTACCCTGTATAGATACTGTAGAAATACTGTAGTATCCCCGTATAAATACCGTATATATACAATATAAATATACGTATACATACTGTATAAATACTGTATACATATATTATATATACCGTATACTTGAATAGTGACCTTTGACCATTGACCATTGACCTTTGACCCTTTGCATTTGACTTTGACCATTGACTTTGACCTTGACCTTGGTCAAGAATTTTGACTATTAAGGTAAATGATCGTTTCGAAGAGACGAATTCAACGGTCAAAGCCTTTTTCGAAAATTCTCAAAAATAGGGGATCAAAGTTGGTTTCAAAGTTCACATTCCTTTTCTAAATGAGATTGTTTTATGACTCTCAGAATATATCCTTAAGTTCTTGACACGAGCTTTCAATTGAAACTAATCGTTTACTAGAATCCTTTGTTCGAAAAAGAATATTCCTTGTTCAAGCTTTTTGCTTTCTCGCCAATCTTATGTTCCATTCTTAGTTAAATGATTCTCCTGTATTAGATGGTATTTCTTTCGTATGTACTGCATTACATGAATCCAATTATGCCTTCATGCTTTGATGATTATTGAATAATTATCATGAAATCTCGCTACATGATGTGATATGCTTTGATAATGTTTTGTCTTGTACATGTTATATCGTTATGAGCTATTGAATGGATTGAGGTCGTCCCTACTTGTTTATGTGACTATATGGTTTGTGGATAGAAATTTAATCATTCACCACTTACAGGTGAAGTTCGGATTTACTATGGCTCTGGTATTATTGCATAATATCGTGTCTGTAGGTGAGGTTTAAACTATTTCAACTGGAACCATGAATATTCTTATGTATTCAAATGCTTTCAAAATCAACTCATTCGAGTTCAAAGATTCTTATCTTTCAAGTTAAACGCTTTCCCATTTTGGGGCAAGACTTCAATTTTAAAGTTAATGATCTCCGATATATATCGTGTACACTGCTACATCTTGAATAATGGTTCAGTCTCCTGAAGTCTGTGTGCTTATGCACTTTTGTTATTCTGAATGCAAGCTTTGGAAATTTTGTTATGTTGGGCCCTGGTGGTATGGTTAAGTAGTAGACCGGGAGGCGTGCGCCAATGGCTACTATGACACTGGCGGCCGCACTGACCTTCGTGATGGTTTAATCGGAGGTTGGTTACTCTACATCGAAGGTCGGGAGAGGTGGTAAATTCCTCCCGTTATGTTTACGTCACCGCGGGGTAGCTCCCTGGGCGCGACAATAAGGGGAGAAGGGGTGGTGTATGTGTATATGGGTGTTGGGGTCCTAAGGGATCTCGATACCAACTTTGTAAATGTTTTTGAGGAGTAAAGGATGGATATGGCCTAGCTTGCGGGCAACTTTGATTTTAAAGTCTGGTTCATATCTTCGGAAAATATCCCGTACCCTGTTCCCCGTTTATAAAGTATATATGAACCAGAACCTCTGACGTGTGCGCATGTGTGTGCTTGCTTGAAAATCCTGTTCCAAAGAAATGTTTTGAAGTACGATTCTTAAATAAAGTGTTAAAGTAAAGTTCTGAAATTCAGTTTTAAAGTACAGTTTCGAAGTAAATCCCTTTTCGAAAACCTAAAGTTTTAAGTACTTATATTGTTTCAAAAGTCATGCCTCACTTAGTCCCTTTGACTAATACCTCTACCTTCTTTTCTGACCTCATGGTTTCAGGTTCAGTGATCGCTTGTTGGCTGGTATCTTGAAGTATAGGAAATCCTCTGTTGTGCTCTTATGGTCAGGTTCTTCTAAGCTATCTTGGACACCACCCTCTTAATGATAACGTAGTGTACAATTAGGTTATTATCGATCTAGCCTCCGGTGTCCTTTGTTACTTGTTTTCACTAGTTATATTTTCCCTTGACAGTCTATCAACATATCTCTTTCAATACTTAATTCTGGTATAGTCCTTGTACTTGACAACTAGCCTCTTTTGTCTCCTCATTTATGTTTCGAAAGTTTTAAATTTCTCATATTTTCGTTGCAATGTTCCCTTCTAGTACTCTGATCTTGTAATATTTTTGTCCGTTCGCCGGCGTGCTTCTTGGGTGCTAGGTCTTCTAGACACTTGAGAGGTATGACGGTCCGGGGTTGTGGCCCCCTTTGGGGTGCTACAGCTAAGGTGGTATCAAAGCCGCAGGTTGCGTAAATCTAGGGTTCTTAAAGTCTCACAATATTCTCATGTTTTTAGTGCTTAAATTGTGATTGATCACTGTTTGGGGCGGCCGACCAGTATGTGATTTGTTATAATTGTAGTACTAAAACCCTTTTTCAATCCAGTCAACCGCATAGTTTTATCAACATCAAAACTCCTGAGTTCTATTGAGTCTTTCAGTACTTTTGGAAAACCATTAGCTCGTTAGAGCCTACGATTTTCTGATTTTTACCTCCTTCATCGTCTTACTTGTATCTCCAACCTGTGGAAATTTCCTATTTACACTTCCAGCCCAAACGTGCTTCAGGTCCTAGAGTCACTTCAAGATACCGACAAGGCCCATATATAATATGTTTTACGTGCTAATTGGATACTGATTACTTGCGTACTGAACTTTGATTACTTGTTGTTCCCTATGTTGACAAGTACTAGCTAATTGATAATTGATGATCCCTGATATATAATTGTTACTTGAATATCGCTGATTGAATAATGGATGTTGATTGGCATTGGTTCTCCACTTTGATATGTACTTGATATTTATTAATAAGTGCTCTGTGACATGTATTCGTGTTTCATGAATATTGCCTCTGTGACATGCTGTGCACCATTCCTGACCCACATGTATTATATTTTAATTGTTGTTCCTGACTTCCAAAAGTACCCGCTTTGGAGCCAAGTGGGAACTCGGATTTCGTTGATATGGCCAGAAGTACGGTACATGCTCTTAACACGCCAATTAAGGTTCTATAACCCTGGCGTCATGCATTCATTACATCAAAGTTATATGTGTGTGTACTTGTTCCTATTGAGTACTTGCTCATGCAAGCATCATAATAAATCCCTTTTGATATTTGCTTTGTCACCCAATTGGTATATAAACGCATAACTTTATCGCGTGTCAATTGCTACTACTCGTCGAATTCTGTCATGCTACTGGAATGAGATATGGGATCATCCAAGGAAAGGATAAAGGTTGGGAAGTAGAAGAAATGAAGTATGTGTTATGGGAAGTTAAACAGTAATCTTCGTGGGACAACGTAGCCTGTTCTTTGAATAAGCAATAAAGATCAATTCTTGTAAGTGAAATGGAGGTGGTATATAAGTTCTTAAAGGAGTCCTTGGACACTGAAACTTATTACCTCCAGGGTATAAGTGTGTTAGGACTGTATCAGCCATGAGGGAATTGAGACCACTTTTGAGGAAAACCATAAAGAACAACTCCGACTGAGTACAAGAGGATGGAAGAAGTAACCTATTAAAGTTAGAAAATTGAGGTACGACTACCATAACGCGTTGTTGTAGGAGACACTCGCGTTATGCGAAACATCCAGTTGGTGTAATGATACGAAGAGAACTGAATTCCCTGATAGTAAGAAAAATATGATATCCCCTACCGCTGATTGAGAAGTTATTTGGAAAACCACGAGATTCCCGATTATGCTTCCAGATTAGATTTGAATAGGGGCAGCGTGCCCCCAATTGAAGGTCAAAGAAGGATAATTCCAGGACCATTTTCCATACAGAATTAAGGACACTCCAATTTCACAAATATATCGCGGAATTGACTATTAGACCTACAATAATTGAGAATGTGATAGATTTCCAGATGGTATCTTTACAATCTATCCTGAGCTCCCTTGGCAACATCCTGATGTACTTAATGGCTAAAGATGCATGATTCATATGGCAATTAGTGTTGGGCACTTCGCTGGAGCACAAGTCAACTACTAAGTTCAATTAATACAATTTTAGGTAGAAAAGAGAAACACTCTTTGATCATATCACCTATGGCTCAGGAAGTTGCTGATAAACCTTCACAGATAGAAACAATAATGGATTTGATATTATCACGGAATACATCTAGAGTAAAGGCTTCTTGCCAGATGGAATATTATAAAGTGTCGCTAATGAAATTAGGTAACGATCGACTTATGTACTATAAACAACCCTATTGAAAGAGTAAAAAAGGACCTCCTTGTTTTAGTGATGGACACTTTACTGGATCACAAGCCATAAGCAAAGTTCAGATAATGCAAATCTTGGTCGGGGAAAGAGTCACAATTCTTAGGCGTATCGCAACTGTTTAGGGATTAGTATGGATCTCTTAAAATTCGAAACAATTGTGAAGTGGAAATCGTCAAGGAATTTCTTTGAAGGAACGGTGGTTATACAGCCTATATAGATGCGTCAAAAGAAGGATGAGCTAGCATTTTGAAGCCATACGGATAAATAACAGTGCATACTTCAAGAAAGCTTAAACCACATGAGATCAATTACACTACACATGATTTGGAGTTACCAGGAATATTTTTTGCTCTTATCAAGTGGAAGCATTACTTTTATTGGGTTATATTGGAAGTTTCACAAATCGAAAGAGTTTATGCTATCTTTCATTCACGAGGACCATGACTGGATAATCTGGTACCATCCTAAGAAGCTAATGTGGTAGTTGATGTACTAAGTTGGAAAGCTAGACTCGCTAACCCAATATACTATCACCACTGAAATAGGAAGGGATGAAAGCACAATCTAATGATGAGTGGATCAAGACATGTTTACATTTCAAGGACAAGGATAACGAGATCAAAGTCCAAAGTTAGTGAAAATGGGATTTTGAGGTGTAAAGGCAGAGTTTGTGTGCCGTCAGTAATTCAAGAAGAAGAATAAGACGAGGCACATGAGATATATTATACGATACATCCTGGATGGACAAAGATGCATCAAGATCTCAAGAAACATTTCCGAGGGGATGGAATGGAAAGAGACGTAGCTGAAAATGTCAATAAATGCTCAGCTTTTCAAGAGGTTAAAGCAAACTATCCAAATCCAGGCGAAAAGTGGTAAACCCGGCCAACTCATACTTGGAGATAGATCAAATAACTATGGAATTTGTCACCAGCTTACCGTGAGACGGAAGAGAACAGAACAGTGTAAGGGTCATAGTCTATAGATTGATTAAATCAGCACATTTCTTATCAGTTAAGACAACGAATAAGGATAACTCTTTAGCAAAGCGCTATCAAGAGGAGATTGTCAGATCTTATGGAGCACCGGCTGATATAGCGGCTGATAGAGTTCCTAAGTTTACACATAATTTCGGTAGAGTATTCCAGAGTTATGGGGAAAAAAAAAACCTTAGACTTCATCATAACAGCCCATCCTCAGACAGATGGATAGTCACTAACGATGATAAAGAGTCCAGAGGACATGATGCAGGTATGTACATTAGAGTCTCGGGTACCTTGCGGAGTCGTTCTAAGTTTTGGTAATGAAGAAGGTACCGTGGGGATCAAGCTCAACCGATGGTTTAATCCAGATAAAGATTTTTGGAAATAAAGTTACTTGGTTTGAGATATTGGAAAATCTCCTAGCCAAGATCCTGAGGAAAGGACACGACACTTGGAATGTAGGGTAGGAACAGAGAAAAGGATACAAGAACATCACCCTAAGTTGTCCCTAGAATGGTTGTGGAATCTGAGGACAAATTCCTTTTAAGGGGGGAAGATTGAAGCAGCCCGTATCAGGACCTAGCTGGAACCAGTAAATCAAAGAGGACAAGAATGCGTTTATATACCTTGGTTCACCTTTACAAATGTTCATGCATTGCATTCTTATGTGAACAATGTGCATTCATTAGTCGTATTGTGCTTTAAGGGGGATTTCCTTACCACGAACCAAATTTACTATTCATTTCCCGAGCCTACCTTGTCTTAGCATCCCATTGGAACCCTAGAGGTTCATAACTCATATTTCCCAGTCACATGAACATGTTTTCGAAGCATCGAAATCCTTTCTTGATCATTAGGGGTATTCTCGAAGCTAATTTTATTTTCTAGATCTTGGACACTTTTTTAGTTCCTAAAACACACAGTGTAAAGGTGTAATTACCAGAATACCCCTCTTCCAACAATTATGAAAAAAACTAACCTATTTTAGAGAAATTATGAAAAGAACCCCATGTTATCCATTAATTTTGGAAAAATTGCAAAGTGTCCCCAAACTTCACCTATAAATAGAGCAAGAGAGCCCTTCAAAACGTGCTCATTTACTCCCCTAAAAACCGAGCTCCTTTCCCCTTGAAAGGTATGTTTTCTTTTATTTTTTTTTTATGTTATAATTAGTTTATTTTATGTTTTAATATATTTATTAATTATTCTAGGTTTAGGCTTTAATATATGTTTTATTTTATGCATGAATTATGTGATTTAATTTATGTTTTAAATATTCATGAATTTATGAATTATGTCTCTTATAGTAAAGTTTATTATGAATGTAACGCCTCGGTTTTTCAATTTTATTAACATGTCAGATTTGCTTCTAAATTGCGCAATTAAATTATTTAATTATGTGATTAATTGTTTTTATGTGTTTTATATTTAATTTTATTATAATTGTTATTATTTTATTTTATTATATTTTATTTTAATTTATTATTAATTCTAATATATATATATATCGTATTATATATATATATATATATATATATATATATATATATATATATATATATTTATTTATTTCTTTAAGTATATATGTATACGTTTATTTATATTAGTATTAAATTAATGATTATGCTAATTATATGTTATGTTAATTAATCATGTTTAAGCTAATTAATTACGTGACCTAAATTAATTTATTTAATATTAGATTTAACTTATTTATTTAAATGTTATTGCATGGGAATTTTAATTCATGCATGAATTGCATGAACTTTGAATTATAATTTTGCATGGAATTTTATAAAATATGCATAAATGGTATGAATAAGTCTGTTCGTTTACTTTGTGCTTCGTTTTTGTATGATATGATTTCGGATTGCCACGAATTTGTAGTATGTTGTAAATATATGTGTTATGAACATGATTTTATGCTCGGTTTATGTTTTTGTATTTATTTGTTATGTTAACGAATTTAATTTGTTTCGAGGAACCAAATCGGGGGCTAACGAGCACTTAGCGTACCATTGGTTCCGAATTTAATATCTTGAGCTCGGGAACTCGGATTCGAGTTCAATCAACTCCGCTGAACTCATAACGAAAATTCGAGTTGAGTAAACTCAGCCTTATATTTTTCCTAAATCATTTGAAACTCCGAAATCCAACCGAAAAACGAATCGGCGACCATTTTGACCTTGTTGTACAAAATCAGCCATATCTCATCCAAACCATACCCAAATTAACCATGGTTTGATTCCTTTAAACCCTAACTCAACCACCTATCATGATATTTCAAGCCCTAACCGAGATTATCCTCACACAATCCCCAAAAACTCAGCCAAATCTACTGCTTCTCATTCCAGTCCAGTAACCCTTCATCTCTTGGAGATTTTGAAGCTCAAATCTCATCCAAACTTCATCCAATCAACAAGGTAAGCTTAGGGTTGTATTATATGTTTAATTCTGATCATTTCCATCCTTTCAATCATGAATTTGAGCATGGTTTCTTCATTTTTGGGCGTTTTTCAGAAAATAAGAGTTTTTGGGCAAATTCTTGATCTTCTTCGATTCTCAATGATTTTGATTGATTCCAAGCTTGAAATTGATTGTTTTGACATCCTCATATCATTTATGGTCATTTATTTCGTGGTTTTTGAGATATTTATGATATATCATTTATGACATCTTTGAGAAAATCCACATGAATGTCACGTACGCTTCCATGTCTTGATTGATCACTTTTGGAACTGATTTACTTGTTGAATACATGTTGTTTTTCTGCACATTTGATGGACTTATGGACCTGAACTGAATCGGATTTATTGAACGCAAGCATGCCCTGTTTTTCCCGCAGCTTTGCCCTGTTTTCTTTCACACAGAATTGCTGTCAATTTGCTGAGATTCCTTCATGTTGTTGCTGTCCATTTTTGTGGTCTTTTAGCTGGTGTTGTGTTGAGTTTTGTTGCCACTTATGCCTTGCTTTGTTGCGTTCTTTCTTGCTGGAAATGGCTGCCTTTTTCCTGCTCTGTTTCCTGCTTGTTTTGCTGTCTGTTCCAGGTGTTTCTGGCTCGTGGCACGGGGGTGCCATTTCTGGCCGTTCCAGCGAGGAACGGGGGTGCAATAGCGGCCTGGAATTTCTGTACCGAGACACGGGGGTGTCTCGGTCTAGGTTTGGAGGGTGACACGGGGGTGTCACCCCGTTTTGCTTGAACTCTTCTGTGTTTTCCTGTTGCTGCTACTGCTATTTGTATCCATGACTGTTGCTGCTGCTGTGTGTTATCTGTGCGTTTGTGTTGTTGCATACAGGAATGTGGTTGCTGCTGCTTTTACTGAGTGTGCTTGTGTTCCTTGCATGCATTTATAATTACAGTATATATATACATGGTTTGTGTAATGTGTGTGCGTGCGTATGCATAGCTGTGTATATATATATATATATATATATATCTATGCATGAGTACGTATATACATATGATTATATATTATTATATATATATTATATTATATATGTTTATTATATATTGATTATATATATTTATTATATATTTCAATTATTACTTGATTTAATTCAATTTTGAAATTAGTTGATTTCTATTTCGCGTATTTGATTTATCGACCTTTGATTTAACGTTTTATTTATTTTATTCCTAAATGTGAATATGAATAGTATGTGTTATGATTATTAAATGAATTCATGGATTAATTGATATGCATTATGAATATTATGAATGTTATGAATATATGATATTATGAATTTATGAATTTATGAATATTATGAATTTATGAATTTATGAAATTTATATGAATTTATGAACTTATGAAATTGAATGAAATATATGAACGAATGATGATTATATGATTTAAATCTCTTAATAGTGCATATGAACATTTTATTGATATAACATGATCATTTATGCATTCATGTCATATTCACTTCATTGCCGAGCGTCACATATGGTTCATTGGAGTCTCGAGTCTCACAAACACGTCATGTTGTCTTTTGTACAGTTTATCTCCAGGGTGGAGAGATCTTGATCGTTCAGGCACTTGGTTTGTATCCTTGTATCGTCACGGTTCAGGTGAGGGTGTTTTTGTTCTAGCTAAGTAACAAACCCTACAACCCTTATGTGAAAAGCTTTGGCCAAAACCTTATGATTATATATATGGTTTTTAAAGGTATGTATCAAGTATGTATTGATCGAGTAAACCCTTTTTCAATGATTTATGAATTATGATATGTACTTATGAATTGAATGTTTGGCGAGACACATTTAGGATTTCTGATTGTACGGGCCCCGGGACTTAGTATATGTGGCTAACCGAGGAAGCAAGGGCTGACGAGGATCCCATATACTAGTTCCAATAAAACTACGGTGATACCGGGCCTCGCTAGGAGTTTTAGCAAGGAATGGGAGCTGAGTGCCTTTGGGGGATTCATGTACCCCCATTGGCCCATGTATAAACCGGTGGTCAAGTCTAGCTAACTTGTCCACCACCCGGAGGAAGAAGGTTGGTTAGGATTTATGCCTTTTCTTATGTATATGTTATGATAGAATTATGCACCGTGCGGGAAAGCCGGGACCCGGATTGCCCAAACGCACATGTTTATGACATGATTTATGGTTTGTGTGTATTATGATATATTGCATGATCGCCTAATCAATATATTAATGATATTTGTCGTACACGGTCGGAGTTTGGTTGGAGATTGTGCACGCTCACTCGCCCAGCCTTATATTTATGTATGATTTATGAATGTAATGAAATTAATATGAATTAGTCATAAAATCCGAGCATTGATTAATCATTCTCTTGCCCTTGTTGGGAACCAATCGCAAACAAAACCTTGTTCGGAATTTATGACTTGCATGTGCATGTTTTTATATATATATATCGCTCCTGCTCACTCAGTCTTCTAGAGACTGACCCTCTCCCTCCCCAACACTTTAGTGTGCAGGTTTTGCTTTGGAGTTTCGGGCTAGGCGGAGGTGTTTGGAGTCTTTAGGTGGGTCGAGTTAGGTTAGGAGAGTCTCTGCACTCACTCATGTATCGGATTTATGTATGATTGGATTTTATAGTATCATGAACTTGAATACTTATGAAATTATTATTGAATTGGGTTGTTGGACTGTAATTATGAGTTTAAAAGAGGCGTGAAGAGCCCAAATTCTGCTTATGGTTTGTATGATTGAACTTTGGCTTTGTTACGTATTATATTTCGTTGATTGGTTTTCATTGCAGGGTCTAGCTCCGCCTGGCTTAGGAAGGTTTTTATGTTTGTCTCCCGTTCGCTATGGTTTGATATGAGTGCGGATTAGCTGTTTCGTTACTCGTGTTGAGCCATAGTGCGGGGGATGTGGGGCCTCACGAGCGGGGTGCTACATCCTTAAGTGGTATCAGAGCCCGGTTGCAAAACCGGTGTTCTTGAGTCGTGTCGGAGTCAGTCTAAGTCGAACGGCATAGGACTATGTGATATTGTGTGCATTGCAGCGATCTTGAATATGGAATTTGGTTTCCTTAAGAATTTTGTTGAATTACTTGTTGCATTTTATATGGATTCTTGTCTTTCGTATTGAATATGCGCCATGAGCATGCACTAATCGCATGCATCTATTCTTGAAATAAGTTATGATTTCCAGGTTATAAAGATGATATCAAACCACGGCCAAGTTCTATGATCACAACGATCTATTACAATTCCTTCGGAGGCACGGAAGATAGGAAGGATGCCCGGGGAGGAATGTGGAGAATGCTAGTTGTGTGGCCTTGTAGACTTAGTTGCAATTAACGGTTGGGATTCAGAATGGGAGGTTCGACCTTGGCGATGCGACGGCAGAGGACCATTTGGGGGAATAGGAATAGGAGTTAATCAAGGGATGGTTGTGACTCTGAAGAACAACTTATGTGAATCCATTACTTGAAGTGCATTAATTAGATTCAACAGGATCTTGCAACCTAAGGAATGAAGGGAACAAAACCTTGAAGATATATTGGTCCCGGATTTGGATCATGGAAGAGATACTAGTAATTAAGAGGAGTAGAGATAACAGGGGTCCGGTAGAGGTTATGCATCAAGGGTCTACAAAGAAGGACTTCGAACTAAGCCTAGTGATTAGAACTCGGGTTCTAGAAGGCAAGCATTTGGGTAAACACAAATAGAGGGAAGGTGGCGATATGGAGAACAGGATTTGAGTTCATTTTTCCAAATCCAAGCTGAATTGTCATGTTGTGAGGTTCAATTGGAAGATATAGAGCAACAAATGGAAACGAGAAAGAGAGGAAATCGTGCGCTCAAGTAGAAGCAATTGGAGGTGAATTAAATCCACAAAGGATAACCGCGGATTTCTTGATTGAGGTGACGATTAGAAGTAAAGGTCGAATTTCGAGAAGAAGTTTGGATACTAACTCTGTGGATAGTGGAAGATACAAGTGATGCCGAAAGACTCATGGGAAACTTGAAGACCGTGGGAAAGGCAAGGGATAACCACCAAGTCAAAGTAACCTCGGGATTGGAGGAATGAGGAAAAGCTACCGAGCTAATAGCCTACCACCTTGGTGACAGGTCCCAAAACATTCATAGCATGTGCATCATATTTTGCATTAATTATTTATTCTTTTGACCTTATGTTTATCCGTGCATTTCTAATTAGTTTCGTTGCGCTAATGTATGGTATAATTTCTTGATGTAAACGTGACCCATGCATTGTCATTTTAACCCAACATGCATTTTAGTGTTTACTTGATAGGAAGTCCTTTCGCCTCAACTATCAAGTATCAGTTCAACCGAGCGGCATCTGAGTTATGAGGAAGAGAAATAATAGGATGACATTAGAAGGAATGTGAATTTGGGAAATAAGAACTTCTATTAAGGGATAGGTTAACGAAAACAAAAAATTCAGAAGGACAAGTGAGACTAGAGTTCCGGACACGATTAAGAAAGGAGTTTCGGACATCAAGAGAACTAGGGAAGGAGTTGAAAGGCCACATCTTTGATTTCTACATCAGTTAAACTCCACCTAATGGGATTTACTCATCAAGAGTTTCGATAAGAGAAGAATCGATGGAGTTCAACCCGGGACAATAGAAATTTAAGGGGGAGAGCACGACCGAGGAACAAATTGGACGATTGAAATGGTGCTCGAAGAAATATTTCAGTAAGAATAACGAAATTGCAAATTAAGGAAGACCTGGGAGTTCTATTAGTGATGATCAGAAATAAACAAGACGGCTTGAATGGTTAAGTTGTTAAGAGGAGAGTTAAGTTACTCAATTCGGGTTGGAGTCCCTCATTAGGTATAACGGAAATGGCTTGGAGAATATTCCTATGTATAGAACATGGATCTGGGGATAACAGAATTATAACGGAGCTTCTGGAAACTCCTAAGTCAGAATTGACAAGAGAGAGTGTCGAATCAAGTTGGCATATGATGGAATGATGGCGATCACGAGTAATCCAATAGGGTACAAAAGGGGGTTCAATAATGACAATATTATCAAGTCTTCGGTTAGTCCCACGATACTTTGGAAGGAAATCTAAGAAGAAACCAAACCGGAAAAGATGATCATTGGAGGATTTACATCAAACTTCAAAACGCATCAAGAACATTTTATCTTCGATTCAAGAAATGTAGAGCTAGATGCCAAATATAACCTTAAGGGGTCAAAGGGAATGAATGGATATCATGAACGGAAGATGGAAAAGGATTTGTGTTAAGGTAGATCCTAATGACGAATACCTCAAGGTAGGGATTGAATCGTCAAGGTTGTTAGGAGTAGTTATCCTCGAGGGTATTTCAAACTCCGATATGGGTAAGATAGTGACTATGGACCTAACTTCAAGACGGATGGTCTAAGGGTTTTCGGGAAATCAAATTCGGTTAATTAAAAAGAGTTGGTTGGTCGAATGAGGGTTAAGGCAAATGATGAAGGCTGGAAACAGCACAGTCAGAAGGGATTCAAGAATATAACCCTTAAAGGATTCATCAATTGTCTCATTGGGGTATCCTGAAGAGATTAAAGACAAACTGAGCACTGAATCTATCTTCGGGACAGATGATACACTGAACAACGACAACTCACAATTTTAAAACTTCGTGACTACGGTGAACGGTATTTATAGCATTCATGAAGCATACATTCATGCAAATTCAATTTAATAATTTCTTTGTTATGTGCTTTGTTTCCTTATCAAGTTAAATTACGTGAAGTAATTGATGATTAACGTGGATGATATCTGATATTTACCTTGAGGTGGCTTGTGTGATTTTGAATTTGGTTTTGCGTGTGCTGCTTGGGAGTATTGGAGACTTCCTTGCTTTATTTATTTTTGTTTGAGAGACGGGGTACTCTCTTTGCTTGCGAGAGACGGGGTTCTCTCATTATTGCTCGAGAGACGGGGCTCTCTCCTTGTTGCTTGTGAGAGACGGGGAATCTCTCATTAGTGGTTTTAAGCGTGCAGTGAATCCGAGGACGGATTCTTTTTAAGGGGGAGAGATTGTAACGCCCCGGTTTTTCCATTTTATTAACATGTCAGATTTGCTTCTAAATTGCGCAATTAAATTATTTAATTATGTGATTAATTGTTTTTATGTGTTTTATATTTAATTTTATTATAATTGTTATTATTTTATTTGATTATATTATATTTTAATTTATTATTAATTCTAATATATATATATATCGTATTATATATATATATATTTATTTCTTTAAGTATATATGTATACGTTTATTTATATTAGTATTAAATTAATGATTATGCTAATTATATGTTATGTTAATTAATCATGTTTAAGCTAATTAATTACGTGACCTAAATAAATTTATTTAATACTAGATTTAACTTATTTATTTAAATGTTATTGCATGGGAATTTTAATTCAAGCATGAATTGCATGAACTTTGAATTATAATTTTGCATGGAATTTTATAAAATATGCATAAATGACATGAATAAGTCTGTTCGTTTACTTTGTGCTTCGTTTTTGTATGATATGATTTGGGATTGCCACGAATTTGTAGTATGTTGTAAATATATGTGTTATGAACATGATTTTATGCTCGGTTTATGTTTTCGTATTTATTTGTTATGTTAACGAATTTAATTTGTTTCGAGGAACCAAATCGGGGGCTAACGAGCACTTAGCGTACCATTGGTTCCGAATTTAATATCTTGAGCTCGGGAACTCGGATTCGAGTTCCGTCAACTCCGCTGAACTCGTAACAAAAATTCGAGTTGAGTAAACTCAGCCTTATATTTTTCCTAAATCATTTGAAACTCCGAAATCCAACCGAAAAACGAATCGGCGACCATTTTGACCTTGTTGTACAAAATCAGCCATATCTCATCCAAACCATACCCAAATTAACCATGGTTTGATTCCTTTAAACCCTAACTCAACCACCTATCATGATATTTCAAGCTCTAACCGAGATTATCCTCACACAATCCCCAAAAACTCAACCAAATCTACTGCTTCTCATTCCAGTCCTGTAACCCTTCATCTCTTGGAGATTTTGAAGCTCAAATCTCATCCAAACTTCATCCAATCAACAAGGTAAGATTAGGGTTGTATTATATGTTTAATTCTGATCATTTCCATCATTTCAATCATGAATTTGAGCATGGTTTCTTCATTTTTGGGCGTTTTTCAGAAAATATGAGTTTTTTGGCAAATTCTTGATCTTCTTCGATTCTCAATGATTTTGATTGATTCCAAACTTGAGATTGATTGTTTTGACATCCTCATATCATTTATGGTCATTGATTTCGTGGTTGTTGAGATATTTATGATATATCATTTATGACATCTTTCAGAAAATCCACATGAATGTTACGTACGCTTCCATGTCTTGATTGATCACTTTTGGAACTGATTTACTTGTTGAATACATGTTGTTTTTCTGCACATTTGATGGACTTATGGACCTGAACTGAATCGGATTTATTGAACGCAAGCATGCCCTGTTTTTCCGCAGCTTTGCCCTGTTTTCTTTCACGCAGAATTGCTGTCAATTTGCTGAGATTCCTTCATGTTGTTGCTGTCCATTTTCGTGGTCTTCTAGCTGGTGTTGTGTTGAGTTTTGTTGCCACTTATGCCTTGCTTTGTTGCGTTCTTTCTTGCTGGAAATGGCTGCCTTTTTCCTGCTCTGTTTCCTGCGTGTTTTGCTGTCTGTTCCAGGTGTTTCTGGTTCGTGGCATGGGGGTGCCATTTCTGGCCGTTCCAGCGAGGAACGGGGGTGCAATAGCGGCCTGGAATTTCTGTACCGAGACACGGGGGTGTCTCGGTCTAGGTTTGGAGGGTGACACGGGGGTGTCACCCCGTTTTGCTTGAACTCTTCTGCGTTTTCCTGTTGCTGCTACTGCTATTTGTATCCATGACTGTTGCTGCTGCTGTGTGTTATCTGTGCGTTTGTGTTGTTGCATACAGGAATGTGGTTGCTGCTGCTTTTACTGAGTGTGCTTGTGTTCCTTGCATGCATTTATAATTACAGTATATATATACATGGTTTGTGTAATGTGTGTGCGTGTGTATGCATGGCTGTGTGTATATATATATATGTAAGCTGTGTGTTTGTGTTTATATTGCATGCATGGGTGAGTAATTATATGTAGTATAATATATATGATATATTACATGCATATACTATATATATATATATATATATATATATATATATATATATACATGAGTACGTATATACATATATATATACATATGATTATATATTATTATATATATATTATATTATATATGTTTATTATATATTGATTATATATATTTATTATATATTTCAATTATTACTTGATTTAATTCAATTTTGAAATTAGTTGATTTCTATTTCGCGTATTTGATTTATCGACTTTTGATTGAACGTTTTATTTATTTTATTCCTAAATGTGAATATGAATATTATGTGTTATGATTATTAAATGAATTCATGGATTAATTGATATGCATTATGAATATTATGAATGTTATGAATATATGATATTATGAATTTATGAATTTGTGAATATTATGAATTTATGAATTTATGAAATTTATATGAATTTATGAACTTATGAAATTGAATGAAATATATGAACGAATGAATGATTATATGATTTAAATCTCTTAATAGTGCACATGAACATTCTATTGATATAACATGATCATTTTTGCATTCATGTCATATTCACTTCATTGCCGAGCGTCACATATGGTTCATTGGAGTCTCGAGTCTCACAAACACGTCATGTTGTCTTTTGTACAGTTTATCTCCAGGGTGGAGAGATCTTGATCGTTCAGGCACTTAGTTCGTATCCTTGTATCGTCACGGTTCCGGTGAGGGTGTTTTTGTTCTAGCTAAGTAACAAACCCTACAACCCTTATGTGAAAAGCTTTGGCCAAAACCTTATGATTATATATATGGTTTTTAAAGGTATGTATCAAGTATGTATTGATCGAGTAAAACCTTTTTCAATGATTTATGAATTATGATATGTACTTATGAATTGAATGTTTGGCGAGACACATTTAGGATTTCTGATTGTACGGGCCCCGGGACTTAGTATATGTGGCTAACCGAGGAAGCAAGGGCTGACGGGGATCCCATATACTAGTTCCAACAAAAATACGGTGACACCGGGCCTCGCTAGGAGTTTTAGCGAGGAATGGGAGCTGAGTGCCTTTGGGGGATTCATGTACCCCCATTGGCCCATGTATAAACCGGTGGTCAAGTCTAGCTAACTTGTCCACCACCCGGAGGAAGAAGGTTGGTTAGGATTTATGCCTTTTCTTATGTATATGTTATGATAGGATTATGCACCGTGCGGGAAAGCCGGGACCTGGATTGCCCAAACGCACATGTTTATGACATGATTTATGGTTTGTGTGTATTATGATATATTGCATGATCGCCTAATCAATATATTAATGATATTTGTCGTACACGGTCGGAGTTTGGTTGGAGATTGTGCACGCTCACTCGCCGAGCCTTATATTTATGTATGATTTATGAATGTAATGAAATTAATATGAATTAGTCATAAAATCCGAGCATTGATTAATCATTCTCTTGCCCTTGTTGGGAACTAATCGCAAACAAAACCTTGTTCGGAATTTACGACTTGCATGTGCATGTTTTTATATATATATATCGCTCCTGCTCACTCAGTCTTCTAGAGACTGACCCTCTCCCTCCCCAACACTTTAGTGTGCAGGTTTTGCTTTAGAGTTTCGGGCTAGGCGGAGGTGTTTGGAGTCTTTAGGTGGGTCGAGTTAGGTTAGGAGAGTCTCTGCACTCACTCATGTATCGGATTTATGTATGATTGGATTTTATAGTATCATGAACTTGAATACTTATGAAATTATTATTGAATTGGGTTGTTGGACTGTAATTATGAGTTTAAAAGAGGCGTGAAGAGCCCAAATTCTGCTTATGGTTTGTATGATTGAACTTTGGCTTTGTTACGTATTATATTTCGTTGATTGGTTTTCATTGCAGGGTCTAGCTCCGCCTGGCTTAGGAAGGTTTTTATGTTTGTCTCCCGTTCGCTATGGTTTGATATGAGTGCGGATTAGCTGTTTCGTTACTCGTGTTGAGCCATAGTGCGGGGGATGTGGGGCCTCACGAGCGGGGTGCTACATCCTTAAGTGGTATCAGAGCCCGGTTGCAAAACCGGTGTTCTTGAGTCGTGTCGGAGTCAGTCTAAGTCGAACGGCATAGGACTATGTGATATTGTGTGCATTGCAGCGATCTTGAATATGGAATTTGGTTTCCTTAAGAATTTTGTTGAATTACTTGTTGCATTTTATATGGATTCTTGTCTTTCGTATTGAATATGCGCCATGAGCATGCACTAATCGCATGCATCCATTCTTGAAATAAGTTATGATTTCCAGGTTATAAAGATGATATCAAACCACGGCCAAGTTCTATGATCACAACGATCTATTACAATTCCTTCGGAGGCACGGAAGATAGGAAGGATGCCCGGGGAGGAATGTGGAGAATGCTAGTTGTGTGGCCTTGTAGACTTAGTTGCAATTAACGGTTGGGATTCAGAATGGGAGGTTCGACCTTGGCGATGCGACGGCAGAGGACCATTTGGGGGAATAGGAATAGGAGTTAATCAAGGGATGGTTGTGACTCTGAAGAACAACTTATGTGAATCCATTACTTGAAGTGCATTAATTAGATTCAACAGGATCTTGCAACCTAAGGAATGAAGGGAACAAAACCTTGAAGATATATTGGTCCCGGATTTGGATCATGGAAGAGATACTAGTAATTAAGAGGAGTAGAGATAACAGGGGTCCGGTAGAGGTTATGCATCAAGGGTCTACAAAGAAGGACTTCGAACTAAGCCTAGTGATTAGAACTCGGGTTCTAGAAGGCAAGCATTTGGGTAAACACAAATAGAGGGAAGGTGGCGATATGGAGAACAGGATTTGAGTTCATTTTTCCAAATCCAAGCTGAATTGTCATGTTGTGAGGTTCAATTGGAAGATATGGAGCAACAAATGGAAACGAGAAAGAGAGGAAATCGTGCGCTCAAGTAGAAGCAATTGGAGGTGAATTAAATCCACAAAGGATAACCGCGGATTTCTTGATTGAGGTGACGATTAGAAGTAAAGGTCGAATTTCGAGAAGAAGTTTGGATACTAACTCTGTGGATAGTGGAAGATACAAGTGATGCCGAAAGACTCATGGGAAACTTGAAGACCGTGGGAAAGGCAAGGGATAACCACCAAGTCAAAGTAACCTCGGGATTGGAGGAATGAGGAAAAGCTACCGAGCTAATAGCCTACCACCTTGGTGACAGGTCCCAAAACATTCATAGCATGTGCATCATATTTTGCATTAATTATTTATTCTTTTGACCTTATGTTTATCCGTGCATTTCTAATTAGTTTCGTTGCGCTAATGTATGGTATAATTTCTTGATGTAAACGTGACCCATGCATTGTCATTTTAACCCAACATGCATTTTAGTGTTTACTTGATAGGAAGTCCTTTCGCCTCAACTATCAAGTATCAGTTCAACCGAGCGGCATCTGAGTTATGAGGAAGAGAAATAATAGGATGACATTAGAAGGAATGTGAATTTGGGAAATAAGAACTTCTATTAAGGGATAGGTTAACGAAAACAAAAAATTCAGAAGGACAAGTGAGACTAGAGTTCCGGACACGATTAAGAAAGGAGTTTCGGACATCAAGAGAACTAGGGAAGGAGTTGAAAGGCCACATCTTTGATTTCTACATCAGTTAAACTCCACCTAATGGGATTTACTCATCAAGAGTTTCGATAAGAGAAGAATCGATGGAGTTCAACCCGGGACAATAGAAATTTAAGGGGGAGAGCACGACCGAGGAACAAATTGGACGATTGAAATGGTGCTCGAAGAAATATTTCAGTAAGAATAACGAAATTGCAAATTAAGGAAGACCTGGGAGTTCTATTAGTGATGATCAGAAATAAACAAGACGGCTTGAATGGTTAAGTTGTTAAGAGGAGAGTTAAGTTACTCAATTCGGGTTGGAGTCCCTCATTAGGTATAACGGAAATGGCTTGGAGAATATTCCTATGTATAGAACATGGATCTGGGGATAACAGAATTATAACGGAGCTTCTGGAAACTCCTAAGTCAGAATTGACAAGAGAGAGTGTCGAATCAAGTTGGCATATGATGGAATGATGGCGATCACGAGTAATCCAATAGGGTACAAAAGGGGGTTCAATAATGACAATATTATCAAGTCTTCGGTTAGTCCCACGATACTTTGGAAGGAAATCTAAGAAGAAACCAAACCGGAAAAGATGATCATTGGAGGATTTACATCAAACTTCAAAACGCATCAAGAACATTTTATCTTCGATTCAAGAAATGTAGAGCTAGATGCCAAATATAACCTTAAGGGGTCAAAGGGAATGAATGGATATCATGAACGGAAGATGGAAAAGGATTTGTGTTAAGGTAGATCCTAATGACGAATACCTCAAGGTAGGGATTGAATCGTCAAGGTTGTTAGGAGTAGTTATCCTCGAGGGTATTTCAAACTCCGATATGGGTAAGATAGTGACTATGGACCTAACTTCAAGACGGATGGTCTAAGGGTTTTCGGGAAATCAAATTCGGTTAATTAAAAAGAGTTGGTTGGTCGAATGAGGGTTAAGGCAAATGATGAAGGCTGGAAACAGCACAGTCAGAAGGGATTCAAGAATATAACCCTTAAAGGATTCATCAATTGTCTCATTGGGGTATCCTGAAGAGATTAAAGACAAACTGAGCACTGAATCTATCTTCGGGACAGATGATACACTGAACAACGACAACTCACAATTTTAAAACTTCGTGACTACGGTGAACGGTATTTATAGCATTCATGAAGCATACATTCATGCAAATTCAATTTAATAATTTCTTTGTTATGTGCTTTGTTTCCTTATCAAGTTAAATTACGTGAAGTAATTGATGATTAACGTGGATGATATCTGATATTTACCTTGAGGTGGCTTGTGTGATTTTGAATTTGGTTTTGCGTGTGCTGCTTGGGAGTATTGGAGACTTCCTTGCTTTATTTATTTTTGTTTGAGAGACGGGGTACTCTCTTTGCTTGCGAGAGACGGGGTTCTCTCATTATTGCTCGAGAGACGGGGCTCTCTCCTTGTTGCTTGTGAGAGACGGGGAATCTCTCATTAGTGGTTTTAAGCGTGCAGTGAATCCGAGGACGGATTCTTTTTAAGGGGGAGAGATTGTAACGCCCCGGTTTTTCCATTTTATTAACATGTCAGATTTGCTTCTAAATTGCGCAATTAAATTATTTAATTATGTGATTAATTGTTTTTATGTGTTTTATATTTAATTTTATTATAATTGTTATTATTTTATTTGATTATATTATATTTTAATTTATTATTAATTCTAATATATATATATATCGTATTATATATATATATATTTATTTCTTTAAGTATATATGTATACGTTTATTTATATTAGTATTAAATTAATGATTATGCTAATTATATGTTATGTTAATTAATCATGTTTAAGCTAATTAATTACGTGACCTAAATAAATTTATTTAATACTAGATTTAACTTATTTATTTAAATGTTATTGCATGGGAATTTTAATTCAAGCATGAATTGCATGAACTTTGAATTATAATTTTGCATGGAATTTTATAAAATATGCATAAATGACATGAATAAGTCTGTTCGTTTACTTTGTGCTTCGTTTTTGTATGATATGATTTGGGATTGCCACGAATTTGTAGTATGTTGTAAATATATGTGTTATGAACATGATTTTATGCTCGGTTTATGTTTTCGTATTTATTTGTTATGTTAACGAATTTAATTTGTTTCGAGGAACCAAATCGGGGGCTAACGAGCACTTAGCGTACCATTGGTTCCGAATTTAATATCTTGAGCTCGGGAACTCGGATTCGAGTTCCGTCAACTCCGCTGAACTCGTAACAAAAATTCGAGTTGAGTAAACTCAGCCTTATATTTTTCCTAAATCATTTGAAACTCCGAAATCCAACCGAAAAACGAATCGGCGACCATTTTGACCTTGTTGTACAAAATCAGCCATATCTCATCCAAACCATACCCAAATTAACCATGGTTTGATTCCTTTAAACCCTAACTCAACCACCTATCATGATATTTCAAGCTCTAACCGAGATTATCCTCACACAATCCCCAAAAACTCAACCAAATCTACTGCTTCTCATTCCAGTCCTGTAACCCTTCATCTCTTGGAGATTTTGAAGCTCAAATCTCATCCAAACTTCATCCAATCAACAAGGTAAGATTAGGGTTGTATTATATGTTTAATTCTGATCATTTCCATCATTTCAATCATGAATTTGAGCATGGTTTCTTCATTTTTGGGCGTTTTTCAGAAAATATGAGTTTTTTGGCAAATTCTTGATCTTCTTCGATTCTCAATGATTTTGATTGATTCCAAACTTGAGATTGATTGTTTTGACATCCTCATATCATTTATGGTCATTGATTTCGTGGTTGTTGAGATATTTATGATATATCATTTATGACATCTTTCAGAAAATCCACATGAATGTTACGTACGCTTCCATGTCTTGATTGATCACTTTTGGAACTGATTTACTTGTTGAATACATGTTGTTTTTCTGCACATTTGATGGACTTATGGACCTGAACTGAATCGGATTTATTGAACGCAAGCATGCCCTGTTTTTCCGCAGCTTTGCCCTGTTTTCTTTCACGCAGAATTGCTGTCAATTTGCTGAGATTCCTTCATGTTGTTGCTGTCCATTTTCGTGGTCTTCTAGCTGGTGTTGTGTTGAGTTTTGTTGCCACTTATGCCTTGCTTTGTTGCGTTCTTTCTTGCTGGAAATGGCTGCCTTTTTCCTGCTCTGTTTCCTGCGTGTTTTGCTGTCTGTTCCAGGTGTTTCTGGTTCGTGGCATGGGGGTGCCATTTCTGGCCGTTCCAGCGAGGAACGGGGGTGCAATAGCGGCCTGGAATTTCTGTACCGAGACACGGGGGTGTCTCGGTCTAGGTTTAGAGGGTGACACGGGGGTGTCACCCCGTTTTGCTTGAACTCTTCTGCGTTTTCCTGTTGCTGCTACTGCTATTTGTATCCATGACTGTTGCTGCTGCTGTGTGTTATCTGTGCGTTTGTGTTGTTGCATACAGGAATGTGGTTGCTGCTGCTTTTACTGAGTGTGCTTGTGTTCCTTGCATGCATTTATAATTACAGTATATATATACATGGTTTGTGTAATGTGTGTGCGTGTGTATGCATGGCTGTGTGTATATATATATATGTAAGCTGTGTGTTTGTGTTTATATTGCATGCATGGGTGAGTAATTATATGTAGTATAATATATATGATATATTACATGCATATACTATATATATATATATATATATATATACATGAGTACGTATATACATATATATATACATATGATTATATATTATTATATATATATTATATTATATATGTTTATTATATATTGATTATATATATTTATTATATATTTCAATTATTACTTGATTTAATTCAATTTTGAAATTAGTTGATTTCTATTTCGCGTATTTGATTTATCGACTTTTGATTGAACGTTTTATTTATTTTATTCCTAAATGTGAATATGAATATTATGTGTTATGATTATTAAATGAATTCATGGATTAATTGATATGCATTATGAATATTATGAATGTTATGAATATATGATATTATGAATTTATGAATTTGTGAATATTATGAATTTATGAATTTATGAAATTTATATGAATTTATGAACTTATGAAATTGAATGAAATATATGAACGAATGAATGATTATATGATTTAAATCTCTTAATAGTGCACATGAACATTCTATTGATATAACATGATCATTTTTGCATTCATGTCATATTCACTTCATTGCCGAGCGTCACATATGGTTCATTGGAGTCTCGAGTCTCACAAACACGTCATGTTGTCTTTTGTACAGTTTATCTCCAGGGTGGAGAGATCTTGATCGTTCAGGCACTTAGTTCGTATCCTTGTATCGTCACGGTTCCGGTGAGGGTGTTTTTGTTCTAGCTAAGTAACAAACCCTACAACCCTTATGTGAAAAGCTTTGGCCAAAACCTTATGATTATATATATGGTTTTTAAAGGTATGTATCAAGTATGTATTGATCGAGTAAAACCTTTTTCAATGATTTATGAATTATGATATGTACTTATGAATTGAATGTTTGGCGAGACACATTTAGGATTTCTGATTGTACGGGCCCCGGGACTTAGTATATGTGGCTAACCGAGGAAGCAAGGGCTGACGGGGATCCCATATACTAGTTCCAACAAAAATACGGTGACACCGGGCCTCGCTAGGAGTTTTAGCGAGGAATGGGAGCTGAGTGCCTTTGGGGGATTCATGTACCCCCATTGGCCCATGTATAAACCGGTGGTCAAGTCTAGCTAACTTGTCCACCACCCGGAGGAAGAAGGTTGGTTAGGATTTATGCCTTTTCTTATGTATATGTTATGATAGGATTATGCACCGTGCGGGAAAGCCGGGACCTGGATTGCCCAAACGCACATGTTTATGACATGATTTATGGTTTGTGTGTATTATGATATATTGCATGATCGCCTAATCAATATATTAATGATATTTGTCGTACACGGTCGGAGTTTGGTTGGAGATTGTGCACGCTCACTCGCCGAGCCTTATATTTATGTATGATTTATGAATGTAATGAAATTAATATGAATTAGTCATAAAATCCGAGCATTGATTAATCATTCTCTTGCCCTTGTTGGGAACTAATCGCAAACAAAACCTTGTTCGGAATTTACGACTTGCATGTGCATGTTTTTATATATATATATCGCTCCTGCTCACTCAGTCTTCTAGAGACTGACCCTCTCCCTCCCCAACACTTTAGTGTGCAGGTTTTGCTTTAGAGTTTCGGGCTAGCGGAGGTGTTTGGAGTCTTTAGGTGGGTCGAGTTAGGTTAGGAGAGTCTCTGCACTCACTCATGTATCGGATTTATGTATGATTGGATTTTATAGTATCATGAACTTGAATACTTATGAAATTATTATTGAATTGGGTTGTTGGACTGTAATTATGAGTTTAAAAGAGGCCTGAAGAGCCCAAATTCTGCTTATGGTTTGTATGATTGAACTTTGGCTTTGTTACGTATTATATTTCGTTGATTGGTTTTCATTGCAGGGTCTAGCTCCGCCTGGCTTAGGAAGGTTTTTATGTTTGTCTCCCGTTCGCTATGGTTTGATATGAGTGCGGATTAGCTGTTTCGTTACTGGTGTTGAGCCATAGTGCGGGGGATGTGGGGCCTCACGTGCGGAGTGCTACAATGAAAGTGTTACATAATTTAATTTTGTTACAAATTAATTATGTGACAATTATTCTAGCATGTTATATGTTACACTTTAATTATTTCATGATCGTACTTAGGTAATTTAATTTATTACATGATTTAAGTTAACGTTCCATGTTATTTATTCCTACATAATTAAAGTATAACCTATGGTTTTAAATGTTTCATGTTTAATTAATTGTTACATAATTATACTTGACCAATTCATATATGTTATGGTATACTTTGATTCCTCTATGTATAAATATGTGTATACTTTCGTATAAATACGAAATGTATTTTCAAATAAATAAGTATATACTTTTGTATAAATACCGTATGTATTCTAGTATAAGTACCGCATGTATTCTTGTATAAATACTGTATGTACCCTGTATAGATACTATAGAAATACGGTAGGTATCCCCGTATAAATATCGTATATATACAGTATAAATATACGTATACATACTGTATAAATACCGTATACATATAGTATATATACCATATACTATAATAGTGACCTTTGACCATTGACCTTGACCTTTGACCCTTGGCCTTTGACTTTGACCATTGACTTTGACCTTGGTCAAGAATTTTGACTTTTAACCTAAATGATCGTTTCGAAGAGACGAACTCAACGGTGAAAGCCTTTTTTGAAAATTCTCAAAAACAGCGGATCAAAGTTGGTTTCAAAGTTCACATTCCTTTTCTAAATGAGATTGTTTTATGACTCTTAGAATATATCCTTAAGTTCTTGACACGAGCTTTCAATTGAGACTAATCGTTTACTCGAATCTTTTGTTCGAAAAAGAATATTCCTTGTTCAAGCAATTTGCTTTCTCGCCAATCTTACATTCCATTCTTAGTTAAATGATTCTCCTATATTAAATGGTATTACTCTCCTATCTACTGCATTACATTAATCCAATTATGCCTTCATGCTTTGATGATTATTGAATAATTATCATGAAATCTCCCTACATGATGTGATATGCTTTGATAATGTTTTGTCCTGTACATGTGATATCGTTATGAGCTATTGAATGACTTGAGGTCGTCCCTACTTGTTTATGTAACTATATGGTTTGTGGATAGAAACTTAATCATTTACCACTCACAGGTGAAGTCCGGATTTACTGTGGCTCTGGTATTATTGCATAATATCGTTTCTGTAGCTGAGGTTTAAACTATTTCAATTGGAACAATGAATATTCTTATGTATTCAAATGATTTCAAAATCAACTCATTCGAGTTCAAAGATTCTTATCTTTCAAGTTAAACGCTTTCCCATTTTAGCGCAAGACTTCAAGTTTAAAGTTAATGATCTCCGATATATATCATGTACACTGCTACATCTTCAGTAAAGGTTCAGTCTCCTGAAGTCTGTGTGCTTATGCACTTTTGTTATTCTGAATGCAAGCTTTGGAACTTTTGTTATGTTGGGCCCTAGCGGTATGGTTAAGTAGTAGACCGGGAGGCGTGCGCCAATGGCTACTATGACACTGGCGGCCGTACTGACCTTGGTGATGGTTTAATCGGAGGTTGGTTACTCCACATCGAAGGTCGGGAGAGATGGTGAATTTCTCCCGTTTTGTTTACGTCACCGCGGAAAGTTTTAAGTACTTATATTGTTTCAAAACTCATGCCTCACTTAGTCCCTTTGACTAATACCTCTACCCTGTTTTTTGACCTCATGGTTTCAGGTTCGGTAGTCGCTTGTTGGCTGGTATCTTTAAGTATAGGAAAACCTCTGTTGTGCTCTTATGGTCAGGTTCTTCTGAACCATCTTGGACACCACCCTCTTAATGATAACGTAGTGTTCAATTAGGTATTTATCGATCTGGCCTGCGGTGTCCTTTGTTACTTGTTTTCACTAGTTATATTTTCCCTTGAAACTCTATCAAAATATCTCTTTCAATACTCAATTCCGTTATAGTCCTTGTACTTGTCTCCTCGCCTCTTTTGTCTCGTCATTTATGTTTCGAAAGTTTTAAATTTCTCATATTTCCGCTGCAATGTTCCCTTCTAGTACTCTGATCTTGTAATGTTTTTGTCCTGGCGTGCTTCTTTAGTGCTAGGTCTCCTAGCCACTTGAGAGGTATGACGGTGCGGGGTTGTGGCCCCATTCGGGGTGCTACACACATGATTCATTCGAAATTTGAATGAAGCCAAATGCTTTGACTGATTCATCAAATCGAATGTTCCAATTCCTAGAAGCCTGTTTCAATCCATAGATTGACCTTTGGAGTTTGCAAACCTTTTGCTCACCCCCACTGAATGACCTACGGGTTGCTCCATATAAATGTCTTTATCAATGTTACCATTGAGAAAACCAGTTTTCACATCCATTTGCCATATCTCATAGTCATAATTTGCAGCAATGGCAAACATGATCCGAATAGACTTTTGCATTGCAACTGGTGAAAATGTTTCATCAAAGTCCATGCTGGGTCTTTGAGTGAATCATTTTGCAACCAGTCTTGCTTTGTAGGTTGCAATGTTTTCATCAACTCCAAGCTTTCTCTTAAAGATCCATTTGCAACCTATGGGTTTGACCCCATCAGGCAAATCTACCAAGGTCCAAACTTGGTTGGAGTTCATGGAATCCATTTCGGATTTCATGGCTTCTATCCACTGTTCAGAGTCAGAATCTAAAAGTGCCTCCTCATATGTTAAAGGATCATTATCGTTTTGAGAGATCTCATGGAAGAATCCATACCATCTCTCCGGTTGTCTAGGAGTGCATTCAGAACGCCTTACAGGAGGATTAACGCGTGTATCAAAATTCGTGATTGGTTGTGGTTGATCAGAAGGGGACGTTTCTTCAGTGGGTGGCGTGGGGTCACTTGGTACTTCCTCTAATTCTATGATCTTGCCTTTCTTTTCTTTAATGAACGGTTCCTCAAGAAAAGTAGCATTTCTGTAAACAAACACCTTTTGCTCAGATTGATCAGAGAAGTAGTATCCTATGGATTCCATAGGATAACCTACAAAGTAGCATAAGTTAGAAGGAGATTCTAACTTATCTTCTACTGTCCTCTGCACGTACGTAGGACAACCCCAAATTCTTAAGTAAGAATAACTAGGGATTTTACTATGCCACATTTCATAGGGCGTTTTAGGAACTGACTTAGAGGGAACTAGATTCAAAATCTTTGCTGCATTTTCTAAGGCATAACCCCAAAAAGAAGATGGTAAGTCAGTGAAACTCATCATGGAACGAACCATATCAAGTAGAGTTTGATTCCTTCTCTCAGAAACTCCATTTAGTTGAGGAGTTCTCGGAGGAGTCCATTGAGAGATAATCCCATCAGATCGAAGTGCTTTGATCTTGTGACCAGTTTGGTTCTCAACCTCCTTTTGAAATTCTAGGAATTTCTCAAAGGCTTCAGATTTATATTTTATTAAGTATACATAACCATACCGACTAAAGTCATCGGTAAAGGCTATGGAGTACTAGTGATTGTTTCTAGTGCTTACACTAAGCGGTCCACAAACATCAGAATGGATCAAATCCAAGACCTTAGTGGCACGTTCAACAGTTCCTTTAAAAGGAACTTTGGATATCTTTCCTTTGAGATAGGATTCGCAAGAAGTTAACTCTTTGAGATCATTTTCAAAGAATGATCCTAAAGTGTTTATCTTGCTAATTCTGTTCTTGGAAATATGTCCTAATCTAGCGTGCCATACGGGAGCTGAAATTTTTTCATCTCGCTTACGTTTAGTTTCTCATTATATATTTATAATATTGATATTTTGAGTTAGATAAAGTTCATTACTTAGGGTACCGATGTGAACAAAAGAGTTGTTCCGTTTGATAAAATATTTAACATTCTTAATATAAGTTTCATAAACTTCACAATCTAAAATTGGAACTGAAATTATATTACGAATAATGCTCGGTACATAAAGGACTTTATTTAAAACTAACTCAAAACTACCTAACTCTAATCTAATTGTGCCTAGAGCTCGGGAATCAAGTACATTCTCCTTCTCTGAGTTGTTGGACTTCATTTAGCATTAGTATATCATTGCAGATATGAGTTCCACAATCGGTATCAAGTACCGAAGAACTAGAATTAATAGAAAGTTTTACTTCAACAATAAACACACCTTTCTTTAGAGTAACCATGTATACATTGTGGCCGAAATCCACATAAGGGTTGTACGGGTTTTATATAACTAGAAATTAAACCTCACCTGACAAGCTATGGAGCAAGATAAGGATACAAGATAGTGAGAAGAACTGGATATGAAAGGAAACAATGTGTACTCGTAAGACGAAACTCAATATGAAACCAAGTATGATGCACGGCAATGCTCATGTAAATAAATGAACTCCCAACAACTTAATATCCAAATAACTTAGCAATCATGTGACACTTAAACATGTAAAAAAATCAATTAATACCTAAGAGATGAAATTAATATCAAAGAGTCATGTATTCACATCATTCAAACATTTCAAGTTCAATTCATATAGGGCATGGAGTCACACAATCGTGTTTGAGCAATTAAGTACTGAGAAGCATCACATGGGAGCATAATTATCAATTAATCAAGCATATACTTCACACAATTCACATAGTGAGCCAAGAGAGTGAAAGGAATGCAAGAAGAAAGGTTTTGAAGAAGTTTGGCAAAAACCGACAATTTTTTGGAAATGCACATGCTGCATGAAAACTGGAATATCTTCACTTCTAGAAGTTGGAATTGATTTTTGTTTGTTGGATATGAAACTAAACACGTAGCCCTTAAAAATGATATATGACTCGTTTTCTAGTTCAAAGCGAGGTGAAAATGGCGTAAGCCCGAAGTTGGATGAATGCAGATTGTCGGTGAAGTGGCGACACCAAAAGGAATTGATTATATCATACAAATGAAAAACGATATTGAGATGATTTCAATTTTAGGTTGTTCTATACTTCAAGACGTTTCCAATGGTTCAAAAATCAGGTCAATCGGAGTTCGTTTGAGGGGTAAACGGAGCAAAACAATCTCAGGATGAAAACAGGGGAGGATCCACGGCCGTGGATTTCTCCATGTACAAAAATCCACGCTCGTGGATTCTCCTACCGAAAATCCCAAGTTCCTGGAAACAAATCCACGACCGTGGGTCAAAACCTACTCCCGTGGATCCTTCTACAACAGCAAAAACCAAGGGAAAATAGGGCAAGGCTCGAAATATGGCTCCCAATCCAAACCAACACCAAATCACAACAATGAAGCACCTCAAAACTATCATATAACATGCATATAACTCATATAAATCATTTAAGCCACATTTAATCCAAGGAAACATGCTTAGATCATAGAATTCATTCATGAAACTAATATGAAATTAAGTGATCACTCATGCTTCCAACTTCAATAATTCAAGTTATAAATGTATGAAACTAATTGAAGATCATCATATAAGATTCATATTGAGTCATGGAGTCCAATGAATCGTAAAACCCTAACAAAGCTTCAAGAACTCTTCAAAGATATGCATGATCTTACCTTGAAAGTAGAAGAAATGGAAGGAAATGAAGATGATAAAGTCTTTCTTCCTAGGTTGGATCGAGAGTGAGAGGGAGAGGAAGAGAGATGTATTGGATTATCTCTTGGGTGAAAGTGAAAAAGATAAGGTAGGTATATGTGTATGTATATAATTATATGAGTCAAGATATATATATATATACATTGTATAATTAAAGTTGGGAGAAAGTCTTGGTTATTAGAAGTTATTTGCACACAAGCCCTTGTCTCTTATGAATTTACAAGTTAGAAATGCGTCAACTTGGCAAGCATGGTAGATGATTATCTATACATATCTAAATATAAGGCTCTAAAAGAATAAGGTGAAATGAAGTTGAATGTATATATGTGTTATGCTAAAACTTAAATCATGCTCGGAGATTTAAATGCACACTCACATAATAGAATCCACGAAGTTAGAGATTTAAAATATATAATTCACGAAAGAAAAAATTAGAAATCATATAATCACAAGAATTCACATTAAATGAATTGAACCGTGTAATTAAATAACAAAGACGAATTAAATAATCCTAAGTCTCAAAACTCTGACACGTGGCGCGCGTACCTGAACGGCTAGAAAACTGTGGCGTTACAAAAATGGTGTGAAGATAGTGCCACTCTTGTCTTTTACCGAAGCTCACAAGTTAGTGAGAGACGGAGCCACGGGATATATTGCCTATCTCCTTAATAAGCCAAAGTATCAAGCATGGTTTGAGAAGACGGAAGTGGTAAAAGACTACCCCGATGTTTTTCTAGAGAATTTGGGTTCTTTGCCGCCAGACCGGGAGATTGAGTTCGTAATAGATCTATATCCGGGATCAGAACCTTACTCTAAGACTCCTTACCGAATGGCTCTAGCTGAATTAAAAGAATTAAAGATTCTTCTTGAAGAGTTACTCAAGAATGAATATATTTTATCGAGTTCGTCACCGTGGGGTGCATCAGTTCTTTTTGTTAAGAAGGAAGATGGGAGTCTGAGGATGTGCATTGATTACCGGGAATTGGATCGGATGACGGTAAAGAATGACTATCCTTTGCCTCACATAGAAGACTTGTTTGATCTCTTGTGAAGGTCGACATGACTATCTAATAAAATTCGGGAAGAGGATATTCCTAAGATATGATTTAATACCCGGTATAGGCACTAAGAGTTTGTAGTGATACCATTTTGACTAACTAATGCTCCGACAGCTTTCATGGATATGATGCACAGGATTTTCCATCCCTATTTCGACAAATTCGTGGTAATCTTCATAGATGATATATTGGTGTATTCAAGATCAGAAGAAGATCATGCTCGACACCTGAGATTGGTGCTAGAGACTCTGATAGAACACCGGTTGTACGCGAAGTTCAGTAAGTATGAGTTTTGGATTGACCGAGTGGTTTTCTTGGGCCACATTGTCTCGAGTAGAGGACTAGAAGTAGATCCTCCGAAGGTTGACACAGTCTTACAGTGGCAGAGTCCGAAGAATGCTTCAGAAGTTAGAAGTTTCTTGGGTCTGGCAGGATATTACCGACGGTTTGTGAAGGATTTTTCAGAGATTGCCGCCACGTTGACCCGATTGAGCAAGAAGGAAGCGAAGTTTGAATGGGATGAGGCATGCGAAGCGAGTTTTCAACTTTTAAAGGAGAAGTTAATGTCAGCACCAATGTTAGCAGTTCCCGAGGGTACTTAGGTTGTGTTCTGATGCAATACGGGAAGGTAATCGCCTATGCCTCTAGGAAGATGAAGGAGCATGAAAAGAATTATCCCACGCATGATCTCAAGTTAGCAACCATGATCTTTGCCTTGTTAAAATGGAGGCACTATCTTTATCAAGTTTCTTTTGAGATATTCACCGACCACAAAAGTCTTCAGTACTTGTTCTCTCAGAAGGAGCTGAATGCAAGACAACGACATTGGATGGAAATTCTTGAGGATTATGACTGTACAATCCGATACTATCCAGGTAAAGCCAACGTGGTCACGGATGTGCTTAGCAGGAATGCTAGTACATCTAATTTCGAAGTGGATGTTGGAGATAAGGCAGAGCCTATAAAGATAAGAGCTTATACTCTAACGTTTTGATATATTCCGATCTGAGATAATGGATATTCGAGGCTCAGAGAAGTGATCCTGAAGTTCAGAAGTTAGTAAGAAAAGGTCAAATGACCCTGAATGTCCGTTTGGGTTCGATGACATGAGAATTTTCATATTTAAGAACAGGGTCGTGGTTCCCGAAGAGTTAAAGTGGGTTATACTTGATGAAGTTCACAAAACCGCTTATTCCGTACACCTTGGAGGAAATAAGATGTATCAAGATCTTAAACAATATTTCTGGTGGAACGGGTTTAAAAGAGACGTGATCAATTACGTGAAACAATGTATGACTTGTCAGTTGGTGAAAGCAGAGCATCAAAAGCCATCAGGGCTACTTCAGCCATCGTTTATTCCAGAATGGAAATGGGAACAAATAGCAATTTGGGTGATCGTGGATCGATTAACCAAGTGAGCACATTTTCTTGCCATCAGAATGTCCGACAAGGTAAACAAGCTAGCCAAGAAGTACTGCGATGAAATTGTTAGACTCCACAGAGTACCGGTTAGTATTATATCAGATCGGGATCCAAGGTTTACCTCGAGGTTTTGGCAAGAACTTAAGAAGTGTTTGGGAACCAGGCTCCATTTCGGTAAAGCTTTTCATCCACAGACAAACGGATAGTCTGAGAGATTAATTAGATATCTCGAAGATATGTTAAGGGCTTGCGCATTGGATTTCAGAATTCTTGGAATGAATAGTTGCCATTGATCGAGTTTGCTTATAATAACAGTTGTCAAGCCTCGATAGAAATGGCACCATATGAGTTTCTCTAGGAAAGAAAGTATAGATCTCCGTTGTTTTTTGATTTGGAAGAATGGAATTGGACAAAACATGTGACGCCCCGTCCCATCATCCGTATAGGTATAACATCATGAGAGTGTTTACTAATGCATTTACGTTAATTACATCTTTGTTATGTGTCTTATTTTCCAACTATGGTTTGATTATACAATTTAAATTGATTTAAGTGCATACTTCGAATTATATGACTTGTCATGAATTATACCCTCCATTAATTTAATTTAAATGTTGGAGTTGATTGTAAAATAGGAGTTGGGCCTATTCGCAATTTTGGAAGTTTTGGGCTTAATTTAAGTTAGGTGACTTTGGGTGCGTTTGGAACCGATATGAGCTCGGGAATTCGAATTCAAATTCTGACACGACCATTGTACTCAATTCGGTGATTTGGATCCAATGGAATTTATTTCATATTTTTCGGAAGCCGTTTGGACCTTAAACCTTTTAATTTTGACCTATTGGGTCGAAAGTCTTTTATTTGAGCCCAAATCCTAATAAACCCTTTAGCCCTCATATCATATCTTCGAAACCCTAACCTAGCTTCATTTCAACTTTCATTTCACACAAGACATATCATCCATGGAGAGCTTCAAAGAAGGATGAAGATCTAAGGCTTACTCACACTTTCAAGAGCTCATATTTCTCTCATTTCTTCACCATTTCAAGAGTTGAGGTAAGCCACGAGTTTCTCTTGATGTGAGCTTTAATTCTATCCATTAATCTTGGCATGAAATTGATTATTTGAAATGATTTGGTGATATTTTGAGAAATATGAACTTTAGACCCAACTTGATGATTCTTGCCTTGTTTGTTGATATCTTGGGATCTTGAGCTAGGATAGATGATAAGCATGATTTATGTGACAATATATATGATTTTCGTGGAAATTTTATGGTTTATAGATGATAAGCATGATTTATGTGACAATATTGTTGATATCTTCGGCCATGGTTGTCTTCTTCCCGAAGCTATGAAGTTTCTGCATAGACTGCACCAAATCTGAGGCTGGACCTTGGTGCCCGGAATGGCCCTTCCCGCCAAGGGCTGATGTCAGCACGCGAGAACGGGAAGGGTCGTTCCTGTTTTTACCTTGAGATGGGAACAACCATTCCCATGCTGGCTAGGTGGCTTCTGGGAATGACCGTTCCCATGCCTAGTTATGCATGGGAATGGCCGTTCCGGAGCTACTGTTACACTTTGCACTTGTCTTTTCCCTGTTTGTTTGATCTGTTTGAGTTGCTTTATGAATTGTATCATATGATATGACTTCAATTGCATTCTTAGATGAAAATACTTCATTTAATTGAATAATGTCGTATGAGTGCTTGTCTTATGTTATGTTACTTGACTTATGTGATCCATATCATTCCGTGATGCTCTTCATACATGATTATATGTTTCCGTGCATCTTACTTTGTTCGTAGATAGTCTAAGTCTTGGGCTTTTTGTATGTTTGTTGTGTCAGAGGACTTTGGTGGCGGTGAGCCCGAGGCTTAGTGGTGTCCAGTTTCCACTCTCTTTTCTTCAAGTACAATGTGAGGTTTAGGATTTTTGTATAGTTAAGCGATCTATGACCTCAATATGATGATTTCAATCTTTGCATGCGGTTATATAATATATATGATTAGATATGTGTTGGATATGATATGATTATGACCTTGTGGACCATCCTTGGTTTTGGAAAATAAATTATTAAGGCATATGCAAGCTATTTTGGAAAATTCAGATATGTTATGTTTCTGTAGTGAGTTTGCCATGAAATATTGGCATCTGTCTGTCTGTTTGTTTGTGGATCCGAGGAGTTACGGGTAATGGAGCCCCCAGGATGGTTAGGGCAATCGGGGTTTGACCTGTGTGTAGTTCCATTTGAGATATCATTCCGTGAGTCAGGGAGATAGAGGAGGCATGATATCTTGAGCTTTCGGTGTATAGTCGGGGAGGGCACTTGTGAGTCACAACCCCTTGTGATATTTTTTTTTCTGGATGGTTAGGGCCAACACGAGGCTCTTCCATCACCGGAGTTAAGGATGGATTTCAATTTTGTTCTGATATGAGGAGTAAAGTTTGGAAGCTCGTACTCGCTGAGCATATGTTATGATCTGTTATGGGAATCATGAATCAGAATAAGGTTTCTAAAAATACTTGCGAAGTATAAATATAAGTTTGTTTTCAAATGTTTTGGTATGTAAACCCTTATACCCGCTTCATGAGTCCATCCTTCTGTTATGTGTTATGCTCTATATATATCTAGTGTGTGGGTGTGCGTTAGCCCCCTCGCTCAGTCAGTTGACAGACCCATCGTTTTATCTTTTAGTTGTAGGTTCTTTTGTCTTGAGCTAGGCGGAAGTGAGTCTTCTGAGTCACACTTGTCAGTCTAGTGGTGTGAGGATGCATTTGTCGCATACTCTACTTATGTTATGTATTTATGTTTCACACTTGGAAATTATGTTTATTCTCTAAACTTAAAACCGTGTGGGGTTATTATGCTAGCACTTGGTTGTTATTAAATACTCTGCTGATACTTATGTTGGTTTATTATGTTATGATGATTTGATATTCGGGACTAGGTATCTATACTAGTTGAACCCGTGACCTGCTATATATGATGATATTCGGGATTAGGTATCTATGCTAGTTGAACCCGTCACTTGTTTTATATGTTGATGTAATCGCTTCCGCTATTTGTTGATGATTGTTTGGTTTACTTCCACGCTCTGAGTTTGTTGTGTTAGTTTCGCCTATGTAACAGCCCGTATTTTCATGACAGGTTTGGTATGACATCACGAGTGAGCTTAGGCTCAGTGTTGTGTGTTTAATTATGTTTAAAGTGCTTAATTATGTTTTATTATGTGAATGATGTACCTCGATTGTGTTTTACGCATTAATTTTCATGTGTAACCCCTCTTTAATTTCATAAATTAATTACAATTATGAGACAAACGTATTTAAATTTATTTAATTGCCCTTAAATGTCGATACATGCAACTTGTGGACTTAATTGAATTAGGTTTAGGACCTATTGCACTTTATTTATTATTATGTGGGTTAATTTGTAGCTTTATAAAGTTAAGGACTTGATTGAACTTTGTCTAATTGTTTGGGACTCTCTTTCTAATTTATTAATCTCGAATTCGGGCTTAATTGGGCCTTATTTTTAATTCTGGGGGTGCTTTTATAATTATCGAATCTTTACTTGGGAGTGATTTAAATCTTACTTAAATCTGGGGACTTAATCGCTTGACCTGAACTTTTGAGGGACTTATGTGCAATTTTGGATAAAGGGGTCTTTTATACGCTAAAACCCTAGCAGCCCATTTTCATTTCTTCTTCTCCCTTAGAATTTCAGCAGTTGCCTTTTCTTCCCTCATATCCCCTTTCAGTTTCAACAAGCAGCAGCAGCGGCGCCAGCTTCTCCACCTGTGAAATCGCCCCAACCACCATTTTCATCGGAGAGATACGGCCAGCCACACCAGCCGTTCTCTCGTTCACCTCGCACCACGCCACGTGCCACCTCCCGCCACCACAACACCACCCTGTTTCTTCTTTCCCCTTTGTATTCGATAAGCTTCAGCAGCAGTGCAGCAATTTGTTCTTCCTAGATCTCCTCGCTATGGTGGCGATTCAGCCCTACCTCCGCCGCTCGAGCCAGTCACCTCCACCATTCATCAGCCATAGCTTCATCATCACGCCACCTGCTGTAAGAAAGAAGGTCAGCCCTCCGCCACTACGAGCCACCCTCAATCTTCTCCTCTACCTCACTTCTACCTCAACCGAAAGAGAAGCCATAGAGCACAGAAACTCCAGTAGTCAGTTTCTTCTTCCTCTTTCTTCACCCAGATCTGAGCAGAACCTAAAATCCCCCATTTATTTCCAGCAGCCACCATTTAATCGCCAATTGTTGACGAGCCACGACGTTTAACCACCACAGTAGCAGACGACAACCCCAACTCAGTTCTGCCAGCCCTGCTTTGTCGTCGTTGCAAGTTTTCCCCTTTTCCTTCATTGAAGAAACGTGAGCCGCAACCTTCTTATTTGTGTATTATAATTTCTACAGTTTTAGGATAATTTTACCAATAGATTTTGTGTTTTAAGATGAATTTAATTAACTTGCAAGTTAATTGTATAATACTCGATTGTAATGGTTAATTATTTCATACTTAATTGTATACAATATATTAGTTTAATGATTTCAGTTATTTGAACTTAATTTGATGTTTAAATTAATGGTTCTCAATCGTGTGGTTATAAATTGATTTAATTTTTTAATAAATGGAGTTGTTAAGGATATAAAATGAACTGTTGTAAAATGTGGGAGTTTGACAATGCTGAATTGCAAAATTGGTTGTACCATAAGTTGAGTTGGTTAACTTGTGTATGTATGCTAAGTGTATATACTCTTGAGTTTAATGTGTTATTTGTGTATGTATGCGTCTGGTATATATATGTATATACTAAGTGTGATTAATTGTTAAATTGTGAGAAGAATAATCTGTCCTAATGGTGTAAGTCTATGAGTTAGTTTAATTAAAACCTGCATAGTGACTAATTGGTGTGTTTAAGTGGGTTGGCTAATTAATTGAATTGGGTTATGAAAATTATCAACTAATATATGCCTATGAATTAATCTACCCAGCTGTTGAAAATGTGATTTCTATTAGCTAATGTCATATCAGATTTTGTGGTTAGGATTATTTGATTTAATATGTAAGAGGTGTGTGTGCATGTGTATATATATATATATATATATATATATATATATAAGTTAGGCAGGTGTATATATAAATATATTCAGTGTGTTACTAATTATTTATGTATAATAAAATGAACCTTTTATCTGTGGGAGTTTGTGCGTACTTGTTAGGTGTTAATTGTGGGGTGCTATAATTGTAAGAATTAGATGTTGTGTACCATCTGTTAATGTAATGGGTGACTTTTGAGTATATTAGGTGTAATGTGGAAGTAGGTGCATGCATATATGATATATGTATATATATGTATATGAGTGTATGCATGTAATAAATGGTTTGGGTATATGTGAATGTTGAATATGTATATATATTACTGTATGTATGAAATTTGTGTTTTAAGTATTTAAACTATATGGTATTTTATGATCTTAATTATATAACATGCCATTTCATATTACTTCACATCGACTCATAATCGTTGCCGTGCGTCTATGTGGTTCATGTTTGAGTCGTGTCTCATGAATACACTGTATTTCCTTTTCTGTACAGTGATCTCCAGGGCGGAGACAACCTGGTCGAGTACGCAACCGTCTTGTCAATTATCGTATCTTGTCGCTTCTTAGGTGAGGTTTACGATATTTTATAGTTAAACGACCTATGACCGTAATATGATGATTTCGATCCCTGCATGCGATTATATACCATATATACGATTAAATATGTGTTGGATATGATACGATTATGACCTTATGATACAACTTCATTTTTGGAAATTAAGTATGAAGGCATATGTAAGCTATTTCTAAAAGTTAAGTTATGTTATGATTATGTAGCGAGATTGCCATGAAAGATTGGCATGTTCTGATCTGTTCTGTTATGTTATGGGGCCCAGGAGCTACGGGAAAGGAGCCCCCGGGACGGTATCGGGCCGTCGGGGTTAAGCCTGTGCGTAGTCTCCATCTATATGAAGGGGATGTACTGGGACCCACCAGGAGGTTTGGTTGGGAAATGGAGTCCTGAGGGTTGTAGTACCATTAGCACTCCTCTCGTCTGTCTGGATGGTTAATGTCGCGCAACCCTACCATCACCCGGAGTTGAGGTTGCTATGTTATGATTCTACATTTCTGTTTTGTTATGATATGAGGAGTTGAGGTTGGAAGCTCGTACTCGCCGAGCATATGTTCTGTTCTGTCTAGGAATTATGAATCGGGATATAGTCTTTCTAAAAATGGTTTCTAAACTTATATCTATATCTATTTTGGGTTCTGTTGAAATGTTTTGGTATGCAACACCTATCCCCGGTTCATGAGTCCACTCTTTTGATATGTGCTATGCTCTATATATATATTGTGGGTGTGCGTTAGCCCCCTCACTCAGTCAGTTGACTGACCCCATCATTTTATCTTTTAGTTTGCAGGCTTTGCTTTGGAGTTCGAGCTAAGCGGCGTGAGTCAGTTTTTGTGTTCAGTTGTCATGTCGAGTCTGTTGTCTTCGTTTAAGGTTGTCTTGCATTCCATTCGGCTTTGGACAAGTTATGTATCAGTGTTTAATTCTGGACCATATCATTTATTAATATGGACTTTTCGGGACAGGCTTCTAGAGATAGTTGAACCTGTCACCTACTTTGCATGTTTTGTTTTAAATGCTTTCTTTATTTGATGTTGTTGGTTTTATTTGCTTCAGCGCTCTGAGTTTGTTGAGTTAGCTTCGCCTAGCTTAGTGTGATAGTTGGTCTCCCGTTCGCTATGATTCGTATTCGGGCATGGACTTCCCATTTAATGACCGGGTCAGGATCTTAGTGCTGGGGACGTGGTATCCTCCGTCTGGGGTGCTACATCCTTAAGTGGTATCAAATCTTTAGGTTGTAAAAACGAGCTTTAGTGTCATGTTGTGTCTGTCTAGGTTGAACGGCGTAGGACAATTTAGTTATGTGCGTATCCGCATTATGATTTGATGAGCTATGCATTTGAATTTTCATCACTTTGCTGAATTTAGACTACGTGATGCATTGCATTTCTTGTTAATTCTTGATTGATTTATTACGTGGCATGACCATTTACTAATCGACATCCATATTTAGAAATTGTAGTTGTTGAAATTTTCAGGATGCCACCGCGTCAACAATACCACAGTCAACCTTCTCATCCAAATATGTACAATCGTGGACAATCTTCGACTGAAGTACCACCAATGAATTTGATGGTGATGATGTACTGAGAATTTAGAGCATTTAATGCTCCCCAATTTCGAGAAGGGGATGATATGAGGGCCGAAGAGTGGCTTTTGGCAATAGAGAGCATCTTTGAAATATGGCCATGCAACTCTCAAGACATGGCTTGCCTTGCTACGTTCCTTCTACCAGGTCAAGCATGGAAATGGTGGAAAAGAGCTCCCAAGACCTAAGATTCGAAGAATTTCTCACTTTAAAACAAGGAGAAAGAACCGTTGTGGACTACACGTGTATGTGCCCCACATTGCGGGCAACGATTGGGTGAAGGCTAGATACTTCTTGAAAGGCCTCTGAAATGAATTCAAGGAAGCTTTGATTGCAGATGATTCAAGAACGTGCGATAAAGCTACGGAGGTAGCATTACGAGTGGAAAATAGGTGGTTAAAAAAAAGTAAGGAAGAAGATGTGCCGGAGCCTAGACATGAGATGGGTTTATGCTCAAATTTATACGTGAGAGAAAGATCCTATCAACCGAGAGCTCGAACTAAGAAGATTCGTGGAAAGAAGCATAAGACCAGGAACCCTCCAAAGCCGAAGAAAAAAATCCAATCGTGTACCCATTGTGGAGGAACAAACCATGCTTACGACGCGTGTTGGGATCGATTGAAGAGGTGTTATGCTTGCGGGTCAAAGGAGCACAAGCTTTCCGATTGTGATCAATCGAGGGCTAACAAACAATGAATACGAGATCAACGACTTCAAATTGGAGATCAAAATGAACTCGAACATTGAGGTATTAGCATTCATGGCATTTGCATACATGCATCTCTTAAGTTTTCTTATCTTATTTTGCTTGATGTGTGTGATGATCATTATTGTTTTGATTTTGATAACGTGACTACCTGATTTAGTATTTGAAACCGAACTTTTTTCTGGTTGTGAACTCTTGCTGAATTGGACGGATTACATATATTTACGTGGATTATTTGTACCTATGTGTTTAAAACTCTCTTAATTGCTCATTAACTTCTCATACATGTACATACATACTGTAACTCTTTTTTAAAGGGATGCCATCGTGATATCCCCCTTGAGTGAAGAATGGGTGTCGAATCTATGCTTAAGGGACACCGATATCAGTTGTGTAAGGTAAATTAAACATGCATCGCATACTTTCTCATTAAGTGTCATTCTGATGTGTATTCGTATGAGTGCTAATTAGGGGATTTATGTGTAAGAGAGACCTTAGGTTCTCTCTATTTATGTGCTAGAGAGTTGCAGGATTCTCTCTATTTATGTGATAGAAAGATGCTGGATTCTTTCTACGTTTTGTACGCGAGAAATGCTGGATTTTCTCGTACTTAGGTATTTGGGGGGATGTTGGATTCCCTCGAATTTAGGGGTTTGAGAAATGCTGGATTTTCTCAAACTAGAATGTTTGGGAGATACTGGAATTTGTCAGACTTAGGTTGAGAGACGGGGTTCTCTCAGTTATGTGTTTGAGAGACGGGGTTCTCTCATTTGTGTGCTGGAGAGACGGGGTTCTCTCGTTTGTGTGTTTGAGAGATGGGGTTCTCTCACTTACGTGCTGAGAGATGGGATTCTCTCTTATCTATCGTAGTTGGGTTACGCGTAGCCTCACAGTGGTTTGCAAGTGAAAAGTATGTGGCGACATCGAGGTTCGGGTGCAGTTGCATAAGAGGCCACTTTTTGAAAGTTTAGGGACCTATTTGAATAATAGGCCACCCTGAACGGTTTTTCGAATATCTTGAGCTCGGGATCTCAGATTCAAGATGCGTCTTCGGTTTTGAACTCGTTTCCACGATTCTTAACCAATAAACTTGGCATTATATCTTTTCGATGTCTTTTGCATTCCCAACGAGCAAATTTCAGTCAATTTGAACCTTATGATATAACTAACCCTTCTTATTCATTTTGGATCCGGTTCGACCCATTTCTCGACCCAGTTATTATCCTTAAGAGCTGATTTTCTTCTCCTTTCCTCCATAATCATCGATCATTATCATCCGAGAGAAGGAAAGAGAAGCTCCAAGAAAATCTCCATTTTTGATTCACCATACTTTGAGCTCAAGATCAACCATCTTCCTATTCTCTTTCATGGTAAAGATAGATATGAAATCTACTCATATTCATGCATATTTTCATCCAAGAGAAGCATGATTTAAGTTAGAGATTCATGAGGGTTAGTAATGAACATGAATATTGAAGTTGGAGCTTGATTCTTGGTATATGATCATCCATGGTATATCTTGTGTTTTTATGCATGAACCATGCTCTATCTAACTTTCTTATCATTTCTACAAGCATGGATCAACTTTCGGTTGCATGATATGAAAGTTGCCATTAAAGGAGCTTCAAGCTCCATGCATGAAACTTGAGTTTTAACGGAGGATTTCAATTGATGATCTTGCTCTTGTTGGTTCGAAAACAGGGGAAGCCAAAGGTGTATATGTCTGTGATCAGTTGAAAATTCGAAGAAGATGATGGTGACTGGTGTGCGACACGCGCGTGTTGGCTTTTGTACATGAAACGTGACACGCCCGTGTCACCCCGTTTTTCCCGCGAATGAAGCCTTTGTACCGAAACACGGGTGTGTCTCACTTTCAACTATGGATGAGACATTCCCGTGTTAGAACAGGGGATTTGAGCCCTGTACTGAGACATGGCCATGTCCCCTTTTGCACTACGAGGGAGACACGCTGTGTCTCCCCTGTTTTCTTAAATATGTATAACTGATTTTATGTATTGAATTGCATGCCTATTTTCCGTATTCTATGAGCTTCGATTATGAATACTAAGTGCTATATAAATCTTTATGCAATCATATGAACTTGATTCTCGGATTATACGATATGAATATGAGAAGCTTGATTATGGAGCAATATGTAAATGAATTGGAAATGAAATGAAGGAATGAAATAAATATGTATCAAATCTTTGTAGATTGAATGAATAACTTGATTATGTTATCTTAATTCCACATATAAGCATCTCCATAACATAATTATTTGTCCATGCACCTCATATCATGTTTATTGCATGTCGTGCGTCGTTACAGTCATATTGAGTCTCATAGCACTTTTATTACACATATATTGGTCAGGTGAGAGACGAGGCCGGGCAGTGAGATCCTTGTATCTTTCTTTTCGTAAATCATGTGGGTTTTCTTCTATTACTTAAAGATATGACCCGATATACCCTAATATGCAAGATTTCGGCCAAAAATATATATGTATATATCGAGTCTTTCAACAAGTCCATGTTTTCAACTTAAAGCCTTTATCTTATGAATCCCTACGAAGCGTTTTGGCGAGAATTGATTGTTCACAGTGAATGGGGGCCCTGGGCCTTTGTGTACGTAGCTATCTGGGGAAGCTTGGGCTGACGGTGATCCCCATGCACTAGATCCACCGAAACTACTGTAATACCGGCCCTCGCTAGGACATTAGCGGAGAATGGGAACCAGACTTTTTGGGATTCATGTACCCCAGTAGCCACAATGAATGGGTGTTTGGGTCTTGCAAACCCGTCCACTACCGGAGGAAAAAGGCATAAATGAATGATTAAATGAACGATCGAATGAATGAGCACGAAGGATGGAATGTATGATCACTAGTGAATAAATGATAATGATACAGAAGGAGAAGGCTGGAGATTTAGCCACTCGCCAGCTCACGAATGACCTAATGATTGAAAATGATCGTTACAATTCCGCACGTTGTCTTTTATTTATGCTTCCCACTTGGGTATTACTCCTAAAACTCCGTACGGGATTATAGCTTGCATGTATATGTTTAAATTCTGCAATATTATCATATTATGCCCTATTTTATGCCCACCAGTCTCTTTAAGACTGAACCCAGTATTGTTTTTAGCTTCTTTTGCAGGTAGGAGGTGCTAGGCGGGAATATGGGTCTTTTGGAGTCCTGCATTAGTGTCTAGCATTTCGTATATGTCTACACACATACTTTATGAATATTTCTGTATTACGACTGTATGCAGTGCGATTGAATCATTATAGGCCATGTGGGCAGTTGTTTATGATATTGCTTTTGAATTTGTGATTTTGGAGCTTTGGTGGCTCAATGTATATATCATAATTACATACTTCCGCGATTATGCTACCCTGTTAGTTTGTTGGTTATTTGTTGGGTTAAGGGTTGGTCCCAGGCTACCGTAGTGAGTGTGTTATGTCCCCGTTCGCCTTGATTTGGCTTGTGTTTGGATCTTCCATTTCATATTCAGGTGGGGTCATGGTGCGGTATATGTGACATCTTGCACTCGGGCGTTACACTGGGTGTTACACGGGTGGTCTGTTCCACAATCTCCGGGGCCCATCGAGTCAAGTATAAGTCAAGGGATTCATCTTTCAAGGTCATTTCTCGCTACAAGTTCAAAACATACTTAAAGCTTTCAAAAAAAAAAAAAAAAACAAACAAAACAAAACATAGCGTATATATATATATAAAAGTGTTTTCAAGGTTCGTGAAAAACAGGATAAGCCCTCAAATCACATATCAAGCATATATTTATCGTATAATATACGTATTTTGCATGCGGGCTTCAAAACACATAGGGGATAAGAGGAAGCAAACGAATGCCTCTGGACCACCTCGTCACCAACGGGATGATCCCCTAAACAAAATAAGTGAAAAGAGACAAACTTAGACTCAATATGAACCAATTAGACGCTCAACATATGCATATTAATGCAAATGATGCAATGAAAAGCAACAAGGTAGCATGAATTTCACAGTTAGACATATCAAGCAATATCAAGTCATAACGAGCCTAATTCACGTCAAACGGATTCATAGTTCTCATGTAACAAACATAACACATCATGCAACATGTTAACAATGGTCACATATCATAAAACAAGTAAAGAAACATCATACTAGGCAAAGAAAAAAAGTATTAGTTCATGTATCCACGTAGGAAAACGTTTAAACATATCTTGACATATATTACATATAAAAGCATCGAACTCACAACATAAATTCACATTATAGCATGTAACATACAATACAGAACAAAACATACAACAAAACACACGCAACACCAACAAGTCACGGCCACGCCACCCTTAGCATAAAAAGGAGTCGCGGCTACGCCACTGCTCCAGGAGAGATGTGATACCCCTTTTTTCTGACAAGCCAGGTACGAGGTCACGTGAGAGTTTTAATTCAGTATTTACGTGATTTAGGCGGATCGCATGCCTACGTGTCAACGTGTAAATCTATTTAATTTCGTGCGCCTTAGAAAATTATTTAAATTGTTCTTGGATTCAATTGTCCAATAATTGCTCGATAAGGACCTAATCTTAATTAGGCTGTTTTGAGACTGTTTGTGGCTACCTTGAGCTCGAGAATTCAAATTCGAATTCCAACCTTAACATTGAGTTCGTTTCGATGATTCGGATTCAATGAATTAACCTTTTTAATTCTTAAAGCCATTTAATCACCTAACAATTTTAAAATCCAATCCGAATAGACCAGATACCGTTTAACCCTACCCATATAATCCGACCTGTTTAACTAAGCCCCAAAAAGGAGACAAGTCTTCCTCCCTCTTTCATTGTCCACGTACAAGCCAAGGAAGAAGAGAAGGAGAAGAATTCTTCCCCTTTTGGCCATGGACCCTCCGAGCTCGGGTTGTCAAGATCCAACCATGGGATCAACGATGTCAGGTAAGATTTATATTCCTCTCATCGCGTGCTTTAATTCTACTAATATCTCGTGACTTGAATCCTTGCCTAATTGCCTTTGTGAAGAAGATGATGAATAGTGTAGGGGGTCACAATTCGATGTGTTCGAGCCCGTTTCACGAGCTCTAACTTGCGAATATATGATCGACGTGTCGTACGTGACTTGTGGTATGAATTTTGGATGATTTGGAGTTGTTTTGTGGTGTGTATGTGTGTGTTTGAGTGTGTGTTCCGCCATTGAAGACGAAACTTGGAGTTGCAGTTCGGGGGGGAGTAACGCCCGTTACCCCCTTTTGTGCTTAAAATTATTAACCCCCATTACCTTGTCTTTGAAATCGTCTACCTCCATTAACCCCCGTTACCAATTTTGGCATTACAAGTGTTAACCCCTATTACTACCTCTTTTTGACTGGCCTACCATTTTGTCCTCTTACTCTTTTCAGTCCCGGTTTTATTCTCCGTTACCTATTCAAATGAGCTTTGATTGACCTGAATTTGTAAATAATTAAACCTCTTTAAGTCTAGAACATACTCCAATTCGAATCACCTCAATATCTTTTCTAGTTTGTGAGATATAATAAATTCTTTTTGGTCTCGAAACTTCACCGGGAATCTGCATTCATCGAACTTGGGGCCTACGCCATTTTCACCTCCCTTTCAACCATGACTCGGGCAACATACCATTTTAAAGGTCTAATTATCTAGTTTCTTATCCAAGAAACAAAACCAAATTCCAACTCCTAGAACTTGAGATATTCCCGTTTTTCTATAGGATGCGGAATTTCAAAAACCGTCAACTTTTCCTAAACTTTGCCAAAACCTTTCTTCTTGCATTCCTTCCACGCCTTTAGCTCCGGTATGTGATTTATATGAATTTTATGCTTGATTACTTGTTAAGTATGTTATTATTTGACACTCCTTGGTCCTTACTTGCTTAAACTTGGTTGTTTGATCTCGTGCTTTATATATGAATTGAATTCGTTTGAGTAATTGAGCATATGAACACGATCACACCATTTCATGAAATATTTATGATTTATTGCATATTGAATCATACTATGATACGTTACCACTTCATGAGCATTTGTCGTGCATTCTAAATTGTTCATTTGAGTCTTGTCTCACGAGTATATTGTCCTTCTTTAGGCCTTCTCTTGGTCCTTCTTGCACGTTGGAGGTGAGGGTTTTCCTTTTTAAATGACCTATAACCTTGCATGTGTTAAATAAACCAAACGGTTTTCATATAAAACTAGCCGTATCTTTCATACCGGCTATGTATGGAAATGTTTTACAAATTGTGTAGTGTTAACCTGAGCCTGTTTTGCGAGATATTGATTGCCCCCGGCTCTCCAAGCGCTGGGCTAGCCGGTGTGGACTGTTGTTACCAATTGTAGGGCCCTGGGGCTTGTGCATTGAGAGAACTGGGGAGGCATCGGGCTGACAACCATCAATTGTACGAGTCCCAAATTGTTGAACTTTCCGGATATCCACCAGGAGGTTTGGTTGAAGATGGGGGTTCCGATTTGAGGGAGTCATGGACCCGAAGATCATACTGTTGTGCGGATGCGTGGGGTTAGCTACCAGCCACATTCCACCCGGAGAAAAGAGGTTAATTTGCACTTCTTTTCCCGACTGATAATTATTAAACTATTGATCTTGCTTGCCTGACTATTTAATTATTCCAGTTATTGCCATGTTATAACTGAGAAGTGGAGTCCAGGATGGATTAAATACCCATTCTCGCAGGGCCCCCTCAAAAGTAATTACATAGATATCCGTGACCTCTGGCATGACCGTAGTCTTGATGCAGCAACTGGAGTTCGTGGAGGGTTAAGGTAAAATGGGCATCAACAGAGGGCGTACAGATATCGGCACAGGCGTTGTATATCCTGATTACCTGACTGCATGACTTGACGTAATTCCACCCATACGGGTTAATTGAATCCTATTTCTTATACCCTACATTATCAATGAATCACGTATCTTGGAATTACGCCTGCCTGATTGCCTGTTTATGTTGGAAAACACGAATCAGAAAGCAGCGGAATTTAAAAAATTTTTCCAACAAAAGGATCTAGGACTCGCAATCGTGTATCCAAATTCGTAGAGATAGAAAACTTACTTTTCTTTTATTCTTTCTTGAAGCGTTTCAAGCCACCCAAGAACGCTCTTCTCGCGGCTTGATCCCCTCTCCTTGGTAAAGCTCGAATCTTCAAACTTCTAACTTGAAGCTCTCTAGAGAAAGTCCACCAACTTGATCACAATCTAACTAGTAAGGATGCTAGTTCTCTAGTTAGTGTTTAGGCTTAATCTAGGGTTTTATTTAATCTTGGAGAAAGGAAGGTGTTCAACACATGAACCAAAAGAATTGTCAATTAGCTCTAAAGGGGAGCATGAGCTCCCCTATATATAGGAAAGGGAGAGGGACGGCCGAACCTATTCCTTGTTGGGCAAGGATTTGGTCCCTCTCTCTCCTATTACTTGATTATCAAGTAATTTCCAACTTTGACTTTGAATTCTAATTCAAATCAACTTTCAAGAGAGCTAAAAATATCCAAACTATTTTTTGGATAATTTTATACTTTATTTATTTAAAATAAATAACTTATTTTATCTAATTAATTAATTCATAATTAATTAACTAGATTATTTTTCTCCAAAATTAGACTTTCTTTTTAATTCAAAATTAAACCAAAGTCTATTAAATAATTAACACATTTAATTATTTAATATATATATACAATATATATATTCACACGTGTGGGACACGTGTCACAAGGACACGTGTCACTCACGTGACCCACACGTGTGGAACCCTCTAGGCCCGATTAACTCGTTTAATCATTTTTTAAGCCTCAACTCATGTAACCAAGTTCTTGTGTGTGACCCTCTAGGTTCTCAATTCAATTTGCAGTGACCCTAATTAATTAATTCACTGATTAATTAATCAGTCCACAGATTAAACGACCATAGTCTAGCAACAGGTGTTTAACCCCTAGCTGAATTGGAATGTTCGGATTCGACAGAACCTTTAAGTCATTGATTCATGTGAGATACAATCCTCCTACTTACTATCTCTCAACCAAGATCTAGGGTAAGGGAATAATCAGAACCCTAATAATCCGGTCTTAAAGCTAAGTGCATTTCATATCCATTTGATCTCAATCCAAGAAACCCTTTTCTTGATGTCTTGATCTACTGCCTTGGCCAAGGACTCCATATGGCATATGAATGACTTACACAATAAGAGATCACCTTGCAAATGCAAGTGTAGGTCCTTTCTTGATTCTCATTCACTTTCATGAATCACTTGTGCAGCCCCAGCATAAGCCTTGAATCAGTTGTCTAAGGCGACACCATTTAAAGCTTATACCTAAGACTACAAAGTTAACTCATAAAGTGACAAGGAACCTCAAGTCTAAGGATCAATTAATCACATCAATGACTCGTGAGATATTTCCTAATCTGGAAGTTTCCATTTCCTGAAATAGAAACTTCCTTTCCCATTTAGGAATGTTCTCACACGGGGCACCTCAGTGAACTTACTTATTAAAGTAAGCACCCTCATGTATCACGCACGTATCAACTATACACTTTGCACCTCCATGAAACAAGGTGGTCCTTCTTAAGGGCATGATCCCACAAGCAAGCCTTAGAGGAGTCAGGTTGACACTCCCACTGTCTGTAGGACTCATCGGCTTGGAGTAATTTACTAATCATGACTTATGTGATATAGGGCTCGTTTCATGAACCATTTCACCTAAATGGTAGAGTCCTAAAGTCATCAGGATTAGGGGAGTTCTCATACATGCACAGCTTAAGTAAATGCATACCAAACAAGAGCATATAAAGAAGTGTTGCCTCAATTCGTTATTTCATTCAAAGATTGTCTGTGATTACAATAAGGAAAAGCACAAAGCGGATATACAATCGGCTTTCTAGGGCACTATTCCTAACAATTTATATATATATACATGTGTGTTAACTCCTTCACTCAGTCCATCGGTTGACCCCTCCCTCTCATTGTTTCAGTGTCTGTCTTGCAGTTTCTGAGGTTGTTAGGCGGGAGTCTTTTGAAGTCTTTATTAGAGTCTTGGCTTGTCCGCCCTGCATTGTACCCTGCTTCCATTTCCTACATTGAATTGAGCCTTGTGGGCCATATTGTATCTTTATTATTTCCTTGAACTTGGGACAGGTGCTTGCGTATTAGTGGAACCCGTATTTACATTCTCGCTGTTATCGAATATGTTTGAATGATTGCATTGCTTATTCTTTGTTTTGTTGAATTGTTAGTACAGGGTCTAGTCCCGCCTAACAGGTTGGTTTTATTTCTGTCTCCGTTCGTCGTGAGTTTGGTTCATGCTTGGACTTCCATTTCATGGGTGGACCGGGCTTACGGTGCGAGGGACGTGGTGCCCTCCGTTTAAGGTGTCACATCCTAAAGTCGTATCAGAGCTCCAGGTTACAAAACCGGAGTTCTAGTGTCGTGTGTCGAGTCTAGGTCGTACGGCTTAGGAAGTATGTGACAATGTGCGCATTGCATCAATCTTGAGCATGAAATTGCCTTTCCTTTTGAATCTTGTTGAATTACGTGTTGTATTCTTATGTTGAATCCGTGCCTTTCGTTATGAATATGTGACATGAGCATGCACTAATTGTATGCATATATCCTTGAAATGAGTGATGACTTATAGCTTATGAAGATAATATCAAACCACGACCAAGTTCTACGATAGCAACGATCTATTGTAAGTTCTTTCTTAGGCATGGAAGATAGGAAGGATGCATTGGGGAAGTATATAGAGAATTTGAGACTTGTGGCCTTCCTAAATGGGGTTATGGTCCAAGGGTTAAGATCCTGAATGGGAGGTTCGAATTTGGGGATGCAGTGGTAGTGGGACACTTGGTGAAATAAGGGTTCATCGTGGGATGTTTATGACTTAAAAGATCGACATATATGCCTCTACTACATAGGGTACCTTATTTGGATTTAACGGGATTAATCAACTCATGAGAGAAACAAAGGATAGGCCGTGAAGGTGTTCGAAATTGAGGTTTGGATCGACAAAGAGGCGAGGATCTTTGAGGAAACTCAAGGCAAAATAGATTCGTGGGGTGACAAGCAACGAAGAATATCTAACCTGCTTAACAGGAACGTCTAGCTCGGAATATGAGTGTTACTACCGGATACATGACCTGATTGGAACCGCTTATATGAGGAGACAAGGTCATAGAGGTTGGAAGTCTTTGATCCAAGAAGCGAAGAACGAGTTCAATGGAGGAGAAAATGAATCCTTAAGTGGGAGAAGAAGAGGTGAATTGAGAAACTTCGGATTTCGAGTAAGGAAGAGTTCGAATTAGGATCCTTCGGACTTTAAATACGGTAGAAGTTGGATTGAAAGAGTTAAAGAAAAATCTATCAACATGGTCGAATTGGGAGAGATAGACCAACAAATGGAAACGATAAAGAAAGGCAAAGAGTTCCTAGAGGGGAGATATGTGCTCAAGTGTAAGCTATTAGAGGCTAGATCAAACGACCGGTTCGAATTCGTGAAGAGTACATCAAAGGGACTTCAATAGAGGTGACAACATTAGGGATCAATCTTGGAAGGGAATTCGGGTAACATTGAAGGGTTGATTCTCTAGAAGAAGTCAGGAAGCTGATTCCATGGATGTAAAATAATTTGGGGATGAAGAAATTACAATCCCGGACTGTGGAAAATACAAGTTGATGCACGAAGATTCATAGAAATCTTGAAGACTGTGGGAAAAACGAAGAATGATCAACAAGTCAAAGCAAGCTCGTGATTAGAGAAACGAGGACAAGTTGTTGAGCTAAAAGCTTACCACCATGGTGACAGGTTCAACGCATTCATCGAACGTGCATCATACCTTATACTCAATTATTTAATTCCTTTATATGTATGTGTTTGCGCATCCCTATTTGATTTGATTGCTCCAATGTGTTGCATAATTAAATGGAACGTGCATCGGCATCTTAACCCATCATGCATTATTCAGTGTCTAATTGATAGGGAATTTTCTTCACTCCATACATTGAGTGTCATCTTAACCGGGTTATCTCCTAATCAAGATAAGAAGAATTTCGAGATGCAATGGTTGGGTAAGGAAGAAAGAGAGAATATCGAGGTCCGGAAATTTAAGTCAGAGGATGGGAACGAATGAGGTAGAAGGTTATCCCTACTAATCACTTCAAAGTGGATGTGACCAAGATTACCGGACAAATAGCTTAGCTAGGACCATTTACACCAAGGGAGCTAATTTGAGAAGCATTAGAACAAGTTGAAGGAATTGGGATAGAAGCTTTTAAGGGGGAGAGCATGATCGGAAGATAATCTAAAATTCTTGGTTGTGCCCAAATGGATCGTTGCTAGAAGGAATAATGGAGATGCAAGAGTTAACAAATAACCGGATCCTACAAAAGAGGCACGAGATGAATTGGGAGATCTAGCACTCGACAAGATCTTTAGACCGAGAAGGGAAGACCAAACAGGTTAAGAAGTATAACAAACCAAATATGGAAACGTGGCATTGAAAATGAATGTTAAGGCTGTAGGGAGAGATATGTGTTTAGAGGTGAAGAAGTGCGTTCAAAGAGTACTCGGGAATTGAATCGATAATACAAGGTAAGGGAGGCTCGATGACGACCGTGGATACAAAGTCTACCTTATTGGCTTTGCTATGGGACCTATACCAACTCAATCTCCCAAGATGGACGAGCATAAAGATTCTAAGACGATACTGGAAAGAATAATTGACCGAGAGATGAAGATATAGATTTAAGGAGTTCTTTAGGATTTGAAATGGCAAGACTGAGTACGGGTAGATCGAGGATAATTTTGATTTCCGATTTGAGCTATTTGATGATAGAGGTGTGGGGGACTTACAGGAATTGATATGGAGAGTAGTGAATAAGAGAAACTGAGTTAATCACTATACTTAACAACCGACAAAGTGAGATCCAATTCAACCGTGGGCTTCGGAAGTAGAATAACCCGAAAAGATTATAACCCGAACAAGACAGGATATCGGCTCACCAATTGTTTTTCATGACGAGCCAGGAATGTTAACAAGGTTTGGAGTTGCGTCCAAACTATTTAGGGACAAGCTCGAGTAGCTGAGGAAGAGTGTATATGATTCGTGGTGAAGAATGAGGTGATTGGATTAAGATCATGAAGCTCCTAAGATTTGGAACTTTGGACCGTGGTATTTAATAAGAATAAGAGGATTAATCGTGGGACTTTGAACCGTAGAGTTCGACAAAGAAAGAAAATGGATCAAGGATGGGACCGAGTGGCTATTGTAATGTCGACACATCGTGCAATCTCAAAGCTTGCTACTATGAACAAACGGGACTCCAATATGGAATCAAGTGCTAAATTGGGCTGTTTTTGCGAGAAGATTTCAAAACCATGGGGAACGGTACATTGAAACATACATATCACGTGCATCATGCATTTCTTTAATTATTGTAGTATGTGTTTGTTCTTTATTCGTTTGTTGCTTTCGGAGTGAACGAGTGCTTTAGTTACTCGATGAGACGAGAGTCGTGCTGTACAACAGGCTTTTCAACACGTCTTTGGAGACCATGTTTCGAAGCTAATGGATGTTCAAGAAACCAACTTCAATCCGTGAAGTTGATGAGGGGATAACAGACCCGTTTGGGATTGGAGAACGAGTGGTGGAAGTTCGTTAACTAATCCACTCGTGATACCGAGTTGTGGGATGGTTGGGATATATTCAGATTGTGGGAGTTGAATCTCTTAAGACCCTCCTATTGTGCGAGACGTTTTGACTACTCATTGTCGGATCAAGTTCGTGAGCAGCTCACAGTGAAGCCCCTTCGTGCTTGAAGACCCCTTTTCGAACTAATTCCAGTGGGGATGTCACGAACCCCGTTTGGGATGAACACGGAGAGGTTTTGCTTAGAGTCCAGTATTCGAGGTAGTGGACCTGAGGACAGGTCCTTCTTAAGGGAGAGAGGTTGTGACACCCCATTTTTATGGCAAGCCAGGTACGAGGTCAAGTGAGAGTTTTAATTCAGTATTTATGTGATTTAAGCGGATCGCATGACTACATGTCAACGTTTAACTCTATTTAATTTCGTGCGCCTTAGAACATTATTTAAATTGTTATTGGACTCAATTGTCCAATAATTGCTCGATATGGACCTAATCTTAATTAGGGTGTTTTGGGGCTGTTTGTGGCTACCTTGAGCTCGGGAATTCGGATTCGAATTTGAATTTTAACATTGAGTTTGTTTCGATGATTCAGATTCAATGAATTAATCTTTTTAATTCTTAAAGCCATTTAATTGCCTAATTGTTTTAAAATCCAATCCAAATGGATCGGATACCGCTTAAACCTACCCATATAATCCGACCCGTTTAACTTATCCCTAAAAAGGAGCCAAGTCTTCCTCCCTCTTTCATTTTCCATGTACAAGCCAAGGAAGAAGAGAAGGGGAATAATTCTTCCCCTTTTGGCCATAGACCCTCTGAGCTCGGGTTGTCGAGATCCAACCGTTCGATCAAAAACCTAATGTAAGATTTGTATTCCTCTCGTTACGTGCTTTAATTCTACGTATATCTTGTGACTTGAATCCTTGCCTAATTGCCTTTGTGGAGAAGGTGATGAATAGTGTAGGGGGTCGGAGTTCGATGTGTTTTAACCCGTATCACGAGCTCTAACTTGCGAATAAATGATCTACGTGTCGTACGTGACTTGTGGTATGAATTTTAGATGATTTTGAGTTGTTTTGTAGTGTGTATGTGTGTGATCCGACATTAAAGGCGGAACTTGGAGTTGGAGTTTGGGGGGAATAACGCCTGTTACCCCCTTTTGTGCTTAAAATCGTTAACCCCCCATTACTTTGTCTCCTAAATCATCTACCTCCGTTAACCCCTATTACCAATTTTTGCTTTAGAAGTGTTCCCCAGTTACTACTTCTTTTTGACTGCCCTATCATTTTGTCCTTTTACTCTTTTCACTCCCGGTTTTATTCTCTGTTTCCTATCCAAATGAGCTCCGATTGACCTAAATTTTTAACCACTTAAACCTCTCGAAGTCTAAAACATACTCAAATTGGAATCACCTCAATATCTTTTCTAGTTTGTGGGATATAAAAAATTCTTTTTGGTCTCGCCACATCACCGGGAATCTGCGTTCATCCAATTTCGGGCCTGCACCATTTTCACCTCCCTTTGAACCACAACTCGGGCCACATAAAAATTTAAGGGTCTACTTGTCTAGTTTCTTATACATCAAACAAAACTCAATTTCAACTTCTAGAACTCGAGATATTCCCGTTTTTCTACAGAATGTGCAATTCCAAAAACTGTCAACTTTTCCTAAACTTTGCCAACACCTTCGTTCTTGCGTTCCTTCCACTCCTTTAGACCCCGTATGTGATTTATATGAATTTTATACTTGATTAATTTTTAATTATGTTATTATTTGACACTCCTTTGTCCTTACTTGCTTGAACTTGATTGTTTGAACTCGTGCTTTATATATGAATTGAATTCGTTTGAGTAATTGAGCATATAAACACGATCACACCATTTCATGAAATATTTATGATTTATTGCATATTGAATCATACTATGATACGTTCACCACTTCATGAGCATTTGCCGTACGTTCTAATTGGTTCATTTGAGTCTTGTCTCACAAGTATATTGTCATTCTCTTGGGCCTTCTCTTAGTCATTTTCTTGGTCCTTCTTGCACTTTGGAGGTGAGGGTTTTCCTTTATAAATGACCTATAACCTTGCATGTGTTAAATAAACTAAATGGTTTTCATATAAAACTAGCCATATCTTTTATACCGGCTATGTACTGGAAATGCTTTATAAATTGTGTAGTGTTAACCCTGAGCCTGTTTTGCGAGATATTGATTGCCCCCGGCTCTCCTAGGGCTGGGCTAGCCGGTGTGGATTATTGTTACCGATCGTAGGGCCTTGGGGCTTGTGCATTGAGAGAAGTGGGGAGGCATCGGGCCGACAACCATCCATTGCCCGAGTTCCACATTGTTGAACTTTCCGGATATCCACCAGGAGGTTTGGTGGAAGATGGGGGTTCTGATTTGAGGGAGTCATGAACCCGAACATCATACTGGTGCGCGGATGTGGGGATTAGCTAGCAGCCACATTGCACCCAGAGAAAGGAGGTTAATTTGTACTTATTTCCCCGACTTATTGATCCTGCTTGCCTGACTGTTTAATTGTTCAAGTTCCTATCATGTTATAACTGAGAAGTGGAGTCCAGGATGGATTACATACCTGTTCTCGCAAGGTCCCCTAAAAAGTAATTGCATAGATATCCATGACCTCTGGCATACACCCAGTCTTGATGCAGCAATTGTAGTTCGTGGAGGGTTAAGGTAAAACGGGCATCAACAAAGGGCGTACGGATATCGACATAGGCATTGTATATCCTAATTACTTGACTGTATGACGACGTAATTCCACCCGTAGGGGTTAATTGAATCTTGTTTCTTGTTCCCTACTTTATCAACGAATCACGTATAGTGGAATTACGTCTGCCTGATTGCCTGTTTATATATGTACACGTGTGTTAACCCCTTCACTCAGTCAATTGGCTGACCCCTCCCTCTCGTTGTTTTAGTATCTCTCTTGCAGGTTCTAAGGTTGTTAGACGGGAGTCTTCTGAAGTCTTTATTCAAGTCTTGGCTTATCCGTCCTGCATTGAACCCTTCCTTCATTTCCTGTATTGAATTGAGCCTTGTAGGCCATATTGTATCTTTATTGTTTACTTGAACTCGGGATAGGTTCTACGGATCTAGTTGAACCCGGTTGTATGTATTTTCATTTTACTGAATCCGGGGCAGGTCAGGATAGGTGCTTGCGTAGTAGTGGAACCCGTATTTACATTCTCGCTGTTATCGAATATGTTTGAATGATTGCATTGGTTATTCTTTGTTTTGTTGAATTGGTGGTATAGGGTCTTGTCCCGCCTAACAGGTCGGTTTTATTTCTGTCTTCATTCGTCGTGAGTTTGGTTCATGCTTGGACTTCCATTTCATGGGTGGACAGGGCTCACTGTGCGGGGGATGTGTTGCCCTGCGTTTAGGGTGTCAGAAGAGCTACTGTGAGCATGTCGCGTCTATGACACCTCCAAGGCAAGAAAGGGACACGGCTGCGACACCAACCCAGAACCGAAACTGCCACCACACCGCGGTCGTTATAGGATTTGTTCCTCTCATGATCGCTGCCGTGATGCTACTCCAGTAGCTGCAAAAACAAAGATGAAGCAGGGAAAAATAGGGGGAAATGAAAGGAGGAATGGGGCAGCAGCTAAGCAATCAACAAAATACACCAAAAAGCCTCTAATATATGTATGGAAACAGCTGCAACTTGAAGGAAAGAAGCAAGGAGGCAAGAGAGTTCATATATTCACATTTTCTTCAAGTTTTTCAACAAAGCAGCCATGGTGGTTCGATTTTCAAGCAATTTCCACAAAATAATCCATCACTCATGCATTAGGGAAGTTAAAAAGATCATATATGTAGCTCCAATTCAAGAAATGATCCAAACATTGGCAAGAAATCATCAAATTCTCACTTAGCCCTAACTATTCATACCAAGATCCATAGCATGCTCAAATCTCCAAGAATTCATGCAAATCTAGACATAAAAGAAGCGGAAATGAACGCAAAACAAGAAAACATGCTTATATCTATGATTAGAGAAGAATCAACAAAGAAACAAGCTCGAAATTGCCAAGAGTGAATAGTATCAGGTCTCTTCTTTTTGTCCTCCCTTTGCTCTCGGTTTACAGGCTTTTTTCCTCTACTTTAATGCTGAATCGATTTGAGGTTAAGAGAGTGAGATACAGGGTTAAACGATGGTCAAATACGCTCAAGAATTAAGTCATTTGGTTAAGAAATGAGGGAGTTATGGCTAAAACTGTAAAGGGTGGCAAACACGCGCGAGGCTCACGGTACAAGCAAAATTCGGCGGTTCAAACGGGCTTATAAAAATACAAAGCTAGGGTCAAAAGTTTCCAATCTCGTTACGAGTCCAATGGCACTTCCGAAATTCGAATCCGATTCTCGAGCTCGAGCTACGGCTTCCGAAACCCAAGGCGCGCTGAAACAAGTTAGGCCCTCGAATCCCTTAACAAACAAAACGGTTTAAGAACAGTATTAAACAAACTCAAAAATAAGAAACGAGAAAATAAAATACTTCATCAAACATATAATTCATGCAGAGCAAATAATTACAAAAATCAAATACGGCACATACCGGGTCAAGTGCAGGTGCAGACGAGCAAATAAGTATCGAAATTTAAATAAAACACTCACAATTAATTCATAGAAGTTCAAATAAGCATATAAACAATACAATAAACATATAAGAGCATAATTAAATAAATTAATGCGCAACTAACACGCCCGTTACGGCGTACCTGTACGGCCAAAGAGTCGGGGTGTTACATTACATTTCTTGATTGCCCTTGCTTGGCTTAATTATGTGTCATACCCACTTGCTAACCGACATGCATAAGTAATAGTTTAAATTTTCAGGATGCCACCTCATCGATAGAACTACGGTCAATCTTCTCACCAATATCCTCTCAAGAACAACCTTCCATGGAAGTACAACCTATGAATCCGATGGAGATAATGTATCAGGACTTTAGGATATTTAATCCTTCCCAATTCAGGGATGGTGATAGCATCTGCATTGAAGAGTGGCTCACAGAAATAGAAAACATAGCCCGTCTTGCTACACTACTTCTACAAGGGCAAGAAAGGCAACGGTGGATAAGAATTTCTTACCAATTAGAGGCTATGAGCATAGAGTTGACTTGGCATGTATTCGTCTGAGAGTTCAGAAAGAGATACACACCAGCCATTCTATAAGAACGAAAATTTGGGAAATTCCTCACCCTAAAACAAGGATATAAACGGTCGTGGAGTACATAGATGAATTTGAGACGTTGGGCATGTATGTGCCCCATATTATGGTCAACGACGGAATGAAGGCTAGGTACTTTATGGAAGGCCTTTGACATGAGTTCAAGAAGGCATTACTTGCTGATAATACGAGTGTGTTGGATAAAGCCACAGCAAAAGATTTAAGGGTCAAAACTCGGAAATTAACAAAAGGCAAGGAGGAAGACGTATCGCGGTCAAGACTTAAGTTGGGATTATGTTCAAACCTACAAGTAGAGGATAGATTCACTCGGAGCGGTACCCGAACAAAGAAAATCTATGGGAAGAAACATAAGACCGGAAATACCTCAAGACCAAAAGAGGAATCCTGGCTACGTTCACATTATGGGAAAAACAACCATACCCACGAAGCGTGTTGGGATAGATTGAAGAGCTGATACGCTTGCGGGTCAACAAAGAAAAAGATTTTTTACTGTGATCGATCAAGAGCTAACAAACAATAGAGGCGGCATCAATGGTATGAAATTAGAAAATCAAATGAATCCAAAAATGGAGGTATTTACCCCTATAGCACGTGCATACATAACATATTTATTATTGTACCTATTTTCCCTATTTTTCGTAATTGCAAATTTGTGATGTTTACGTGCTAATGTAGTGGTTATGTGATGCATACCATTACATTCTTAACCAGGCATGCATGTATAGTGATTACTTGATAGGGTATTGCTTCTATTATGTAACCGAACCCTATCCTACGACCTATAAAGAGAAGGGTATGAGAGTGGGAATCTACTACGTTTGTAACATCCCGACTGATCGGACTTTTCAGGTAAACTATTATGTACGCTATTCAATTATTTCCTTCTGTGATATTTCATTGCTAACGTGAGTTATTGAAGTTATTTGAACTTATTTGCTTTAATATGAATTTGGTTATCTTTGAACGTTTAATTTTCTTCGCTTTGTATTTGTTCGTTTTGGATCCGTATTTAATTCTGATCTCCGTGAATTTGTGATATGTGTTAATTATATGCTTTATGAACTCGATTATGTGCTCGTTACATGTTTTGGTATTTGTTTTGCTTGCCTTTGTGGGTTCGTTTTGGAGTCGGGACCTAAAGGAGGCTAAAGAGCATTTAGCGCACTTGGGGTTCCGGGACGCGTATTTTGAGCTCGGGAATTCGGATTTGAATTCCGTCACCTCCATTGAACTCGTTTCGACGATTCAGGTTCGATGGGACAAGGCTCACATTTTTCTAAGTTCTTTAAGACCTTCGAATTTCACCCGTAACGAGCCCCTTATGCTTGGAAGCTACCTTTTGACCTAGCTTTGAGTTGTGGGCCCCACCTTAACCCAACCAAGCCCTTAACCTTGGATTATACTTGAGTTAACTCACCAAACTCAGCCCCTAAACCCCTTGATACCGATCCATTCTCCCCCTCTCTCCTCTAAACCGATCAGCAACCAAGGAAGCAAGAAGGAAGAAGAAACCCTTTGGCCATTTCTTTGATTTTGAGCTCAAATCAACTCCTTAGCTTCTCAAATTTGAAAGGTAAGTCCATGGTTACAATCTACACTCTCTCTTCTCTCTTTTATTTGATCTTGGGCTGAATTTCTTGGTGAGATTATGAGATTGTGCTAGCATGTATTTAGTTGTTGTTGGGAGAATTTGATCGATTCTTGCTCCTTTCCTGTTTCCTTGTGATATGGTGGTGATATATGACTTATATGATATGATTCTTGCCATTTATTGCTTCTCCTCTCTTGTTAGTTGAGATATGATCATTTGCCATAAATGAGTTTTGGAGCTTTGATGATATAACTTGATGCATTTTTCTTTCCCCTTTTCTTGACTTGATTACTTACATTTTTGGAGCTGAAATTGTGGCTACTTGTCGGGCATGAAACTTTGGTGAATTGTTGTTATTTTGATGCATGATGTTGTGTTTTGAAAGGCCTAAAAGTCCCCTTGGAGCAAGAACCCTGTTTTTCCTTTTATTTTCGGTATTTTTTCGCCAAAATTTTTCCAGGCCGAAGGCCTGACACGGCCGCGTCAAGTTTCAAAGGAAAATGGACACGGCCGTGTTGAGCCCTCGACATCGTTTTTCTGAATTTTTTTCGCCTGACACGGCCGTGTCAGTTTACAAAGGAAAATGGACACGGCCGTGTCAAGCCCTCGGAAATATTTTTTTTCGAATTATTTCGCCTGACACGGCCTTGTCAAGCAGGGTGGCATCCGGGGTGATTTCTTTCGCCTTTTCGTTGCTTCTTATTGGTCCTTCTTGCCTCGTTTTTGGTATGTATACATGATTAACTTGTCACATGATGTGCTAAGCCTTATGTTATGAATTTGTGCTCTGATTTACATCCTCGTTTATGATATATGCTCTTATATGAATTATTTGCTCGTAAATGGCCTTAATGTGAGATCATTTCATATCATTGGCATCATAAGCATACATACGAATGTACCGAGCGTCAATGTGGTTCATATTGAGTCTAAGAGTGTTCCTTGCTGGTTGTCTTGTTCAGCGGATCTTCCTGTAGAGGACGAGCTTGCTCCGTAGGTGCCCGGTTGTCATACTTTTGGTCTCCACTACGTTCGTGACAAGGTGAGGCTTTTGTTCTTTTAGTTACGCGACCTATAACCCTATCTGATTTAAAGCCTCGCATGCGAATACGTATTATATATGGTAAATATATGTTTAATACATATGTTACGGGGTTGTCCCCTTTGTTATAAGAATTGGAAAACGTTTTGTATAAGTATATAGACTATTTTTGCTTTCGTTTGAAAAGTTTAGTTTTATGCAAGTGTGTGTGGGTAAGCGAGATTTGGCTTTGAAAGATAAGCTTTGAGTTATGTTTGGGTGACTTTCGTGATATGTTTGGGCCCCGGAGTGTGGTATGGTAATCTCGGGACGGCCGAGGGGTCGCCGAGCTCTTCCATCAACACCTCCATTTGAGAGTCTCACCCAACCTTAGGAGGTTGAGGAAGGGTGTTTCTCTTGAGCCGGCGGAGGCAACCGCCGAAGGTTTCAAGGTAATAATTAAACCTTGTCTCGTTTCTGTATGTGGATAGTTAGGGCCAATCAACCCTTCTATCAACCGGTGTTGGGGATGGATGATGATTTGTTTTGTTTTGCTTTGATCTTCGTATGTGGGAGTTTGGTGTGTGACTCGTACTCGCCGAGTTGGTTTAGTTTTGTATGATCTGTGAAACGAGAGTGGATTTCTAAGTACTTAAAATTTGGCAATTTCTCCTTTTGCCTTCTTTTTACTTTATATATATATATTTATAACACGGGAACTACTTTGGCTTGCAAAAACCACTCTCGGTTCAGGGATCCTTCTGTTTTGATAAATGCTTTGATCGATATGTATATCGGGTGCGTGAGTAGCCCCTCACTAGTCACTAGGACTAACCCTCGTTGTTGTTTTTCCCCTTTTTCCTTTCTTTTGAGTTGCAGGTTCTTCCGAGTCCAGCTAGGCGGCAAGTGTCTTTTGGAGTTTACTTGTGGTTTAGCTTGAGTCTTCATGAATTCGTAGAGGTTTACTTTCTCTTTTGCTTATGTACTTGGAGATTATGTATTCTGATTATGCTTTTGCTATTTTGACCGAGAGGGCATTGTACATATTGTATATGTTCTAGCATGATAGTTGGAATTCTCGACCCTACCCTCTTTTTGATGATATATATATATATATATATATGTGATGATCTTGGGATATATGTTTAGCTTGTGATTTGCTTTAATTGCTTCCGCTACTCTGATTTTATTTTGCGCAGTTCTTGAGGGTCTAGGCCGCCTAGCGAGGGCGTGAGTTTTGTGGGTCTCCCGTTCGCTACGGTTTGATACGGGTGCGAACTTCCATTTCGTTACTCGTGTTGGACCCTAGTGCGGGGGATGTGGCACCCTTCGCTCCGGGGGTGTTACATCCTTGCGTGGTATCAGAGCTCTCGGTTGCAAAACCAGAGCTCTGGAATCGTGTTGAGTCTGTCTAGGTCGTTCGGTATAGGAATATGTGATTATTTGCATTCATTTACATCTCTATATGATTTATTTGTTTTCAACTCTTGATAATTGACTACATGATCATGAATTGAACCCCATGCATCGATATTATTTGATTTGTGTACTTTCAGGATGCCTCCCAGAAGGAGAGCAGATAGGGAGGAGACTCCTGACCTTAATCAACCCCCTCCATAAGAACCTCCACCTCCACCAATGAATGCTGAGAATATAGTGCAGGCCCTTCTGAATCAACTTCAGCAGAACCAGAGGGATACTCATCTGGGTGAAGGACAAGGTGGACATGTAACTCCGGTTTTCAAGGAGTTCAGAAATAACAACCCGCCTAAGTGGTATGGAGGAGATGACATCCAAGGAGAAGAATGGTTGTCAGAGATTGCCGGAATTTGGGAAATTTGCCCCGCACCTTCTCATGAGAAAGCTGTTTGCACGGCTCGGTTTGTTCAAGGCCCCGCTTCCAATTGGCTCAAGGCTACAAGAGCTCGATTGGAAAGGAGTGGAGAAGAGTTCAATTGGGAAAGCTTCGTAAGAGAATTTCGTCAAAAGTATGTGCCTCCAAGTGCCCGTGAGAGAAGATTGCAGCAATTCACAGAATTGAGACAAGGGAACCGTTCGGTTGAAGAGTATATCATGGAATTTGAGAGACTTGCACCGTATGATCCACACATTTCCAATGATGACACCCAGAAGGCACGGAACTTTATTCATGGTTTGAGATATGATATTCAGAGTGCTCTTAAGGCGGCTACCGTGGATACGTGGGAGAAGGCTACGAGGAAAGCGATCAAAGTGGAAGCTAACAATACAAGATTGAGGCCGACTTACTCTTCGGCCTAAGGTTCGAGCTCAAATTTGGGGAAGAGGCCTGCATCCTATGGTGGGCCTCCGGTTTTCAAACCCCAAGGTTCTAACACTTCAGTCAAGAAAGCTCGACCTCCGGTACCTATGGTACCAGTTTTACCGGCTCCGATTCAATGTGGCTATCGCAAGGGTCCCAATCATACCGAGGAGAATTGCCTGAAGAAGTTCAAAAGGTGCTTTAAGTGTGAAGAGCCCAGTCATTTGATTAGCACTTGTCCTCAAGTGAGAGCACCTCAGCCGTTGAATGTGATTCCTCCGAGAGCACTAATCCAGGCGAGAGCTTATGCTTTGGAGGGCGAGGAAGAGAATGTAGAGGTGGATGCCAACGCCGTTGTTGAAGGTACCATCAACATTCATGGCATTCCATTTGCATGCATTGTTTGATCCGGGAGCAACACATTCATTTATTGCTTCCCGGCTTGTTGCTACTCTTCCATTGCCTTTTGCTTGTTTCGATGATTCTTTTATTGTCTCTTCTCCCCTTGGTGGTGCTTTGGCTACGTATTGTGTTTACCATGGTTGTCCGGTGGTTGTGGAAGGTATAGAGTATCCGGCAGATTTGATCAAGATGCCTATGAAGAAGTATGGGGTGATTTTGGGTATGGACTGGTTGTACCGTTATCGAGCTATGATGGATTGTTTTGCCAAGAAGGTGACTTTAAGTTCTACGGTCTTTGCGGGTCAGAGGTTGAAGACCTGCCCGTTTATTTCCTTTATGGAAGCAAGTAGAATGTTCCGGGACGGTGCGAGGGGCTATGTGGCCTACCTTTTGAATAAGCCAAAGGATCAGGCCAAGCTCGAGGAGACGGAGATCGTGAAGGAATTCCCCGATGCATTTCCGGAGAACTTGGGATCTTTACCTCCGGATCGGGACGTCGAGTTTGTAATAGATCGCTATCCCGGAGCAGAACCATATGCGAAATCTCCCTATAGGATGGCTCCAGCCGAGTTGAAGGAGTTGAAGACGCAATTGGACGAGCTCTTAGAATGTGGTTACATTCGCCCGAGCACTTCTCCGTGGGGTGCTCCAGTCCTGTTTGTAAAGAAGAAAGACGGGACTTTGCGGATGTGTATTGACTACCTTGAGCTGAACCGGTTAACGGTTAAGAACAAATACCCACTCCCTCACATCGAAGAGTTGTTCGATCTTTTGCAAGGTTCAAGTGTTTATTCTAAGTTGGATCTCCGGCAAGGGTATTACCAGTTGCGTATCAGGGAGGGTGATATACCGAAGACGGGTTTCAACACAAGATATGGGCATTTCGAGTTTGTGGTTATGCCTTTTGGTCTTACCAATGCTCCAGCCACGTTTATGGATATGATGCACCGAATATTCCGGCCTTACCTCGATAAATTCGTGGTCATCTTTATAGATGATATTCTGGTGTATTCGAGGTCCGAGGAAGAGCACGCGCGGCATTTGAGTATTGTCTTGTCTACCCTTCGGGAGCACAGATTGTTCGCCAAGTTCCGTAAGTGCGAGTTCTGGTTGGATTGAGTTTCCTTTTTAGGCCACTTCATTTCTGGGAAGGGTATAGAGGTGGACCCGACGAAGATTGAGACAGTGATGCTTTGGAAGCAGCCTAAGAATGCCTCGGAAGTGAGAAGTTTTCTCGGGTTAGCAGGGTATTATAGGCGCTTTGTGAAAGATTTCTCGAAGATTGCTTCCTCGTTGACCCGGTTAACTAAGAAAGAGGTTAAATTCGAGTGGGACGAGGCGTGTGAGAAGAGTTTCCAAACTCTGAAGGGAAGATTGACTACTGCACCGGTTTTAACCCTACCCGAGGGTTCAGAAGGCTACTCAGTTTACACCGATGCTTCGAAGGAAGGTCTTCGTTGTGTGTTAATGCAGAATGGCAAAGTCGTAGCCTACGCCTCAAGGAAATTAAAGGATCATGAGAAGAACTATCCCACTCATGACTTGGAACTCGCGGCAGTAGTGTTTGCTTTGTTGAAATGGCGACATTATCTTTATGGAGTCACTTTTGAAGTGTTCACCGACCACCAGAGTCTTAAGTATCTGTTTACCCAGAAGGATTTGAACGTGAGAAAGAGAAGATGGATGGAGCTACTCGAGGACTATGATTGTGAGATCCAATACCATCCGGGTAAAGGTAATGTGGTGGCGGATGCTTTGAGTAGGAAGGCTAATATCTCAGGCTTGGAAGCAGGTTCTAGTAGGCAGAATTCAGTGGTTCTGGTTTCAGAGGCTCGTTTGGCTAACATTTCGGTTCAACGGGTTTTGAGGCAAAAGTTGTTAGAGGCTCAGTCTGTGGATCCCGAAATTCCGAAATTGGTAACTAAGTCAAGGGTCGATCCGAAAACCAAGTTTGGATTTGATGATTCGGGATTGTTTCGATTTAAGGCTCGGGTTTGTGTCCCTGAAGGATTTAAGCAGTTGGTACTTCATGTAGCTCACAAGTCAGCATATGCAGTACATCCCGGTACCACCAAAATGTACAAGGATTTAAGGACTTCATATTGGTGGAACGGCATGAAGAGAGACGTGGCTAACTGTGTTAGAAGATGTCAAACATGCCAAGTGGTGAAAGCAGAACACCAGAAACCGTGAGGAACTCTCCAACCGCTTCCAATACCCGAGTGGAAGTGGGAGCAAGTGACAATGGACTTTGTGTCCGGCTTGCCAAGGACCAAAGGAGGTTCTGACGGAATTTGGGTGACTATTGATCGGTTGACGAAGTCAGTACATTTTCTTAAGATGAAGATGTCCGATAAGGTTCCTAAGTTGGCCCGGTTATATCGGAAAGAGATTGTCAGATTACATGGTTGCCCGGTCAGCATTGTTTCGGATAGGGATCCTCGGTTTACGTCCAGTTTTTGGCAGGAGTTACAAAAGTGTTTGGGTACGAAGCTTCAATTTAGTACGGCATTTCAGCCACAGACGGATGGCCAGTCAGAAAGGCTAATAAGGTATCTCGAGGACATGCTTCGTGCTTGTGCCTTGGATTATCCGAATTCGTGGGATGAACAGTTGGATTTGATTGAGTATGCCTACAACAACCGCTTTCAGTCTTCTATTGGCATGGCACCGTATGAGGCTTTGTATGGAAGGAAGTGCCGATCCCCTCTCTTTTGAGATATTGATGAGTGGAGATGGACTAAAGATGGAAAACTTGAAAGGGCTAAGAAACCTAAGGAGATTCAGGACACCATCGAGAGGGTGAAAATGATTAGACAGAGGTTGAAAGCAGCACAAGACCGGCAGAAGAGTTATGCAGATAAGAGAAGACGACCCTTAGAGTTTGAGAAATGAGATAAGGTCTTTTTAAAGGCATCTCCTAGAAAAGGGTATGCTCGAATTGGTAAAGGCGGGAAGCTTAACCCTCGCTACTTAGGCCCCTTTGAGATCCTTGATCGAGTTGGGGAAGTAGCCTACAGACTTGATTTACCGCCGAGCTTAACCGGGATTCATAATGTGTTTCATGTTTCGTAGCTTCGAAAACATTATCCCGATGAGTCTTCTGTTCTTCCTGTCGAGAAAGTTCAGTTGGAACCGGACTTGACCATAAAGAGATATCCGGTTAAGGTGTTAGACCGGAAAATGCAAGAGTTGAGGAATAGGCAAATCCCTCTTGTGAAAGTCTTGTGGCGTGATCAAGAATCCGAGGAAGCCACTTGGGAGACTGAGAGTAAGATGAAACAGTTGTATCCGGAGCTTTTCAAGACCTCGCCTCGGACCTGAGGACAGGTCCTTTTGAAGGAGGGACGTTTGTAACATCCCGACTGATCGGACTTTTCAGGTAAACTATTATGTGCGCTATTCAATTATTTCCTTCTGTGATATTTCATTGCTAACTTGAGTTATTGAAGTTATTTGAACTTATTTGCTTTAATATGAATTTGGTTATCTTTGAACGTTTAATTTTCTTCACTTTGTATTTGTTCGTTTTGGATCCGTATTTAATTCTGATCTCTGTGAATTTGTGATATGTGTTAATTATATGCTTTATGAACTCGATTATGTGCTCGTTACATGTTTTGGTATTTGTTTTGCTTGCCTTTGTGGGTTCGTTTTGGAGTCGGGACCTAAAGGAGGCTAAAGAGCATTTAGCGCACTTGGGGTTCCGGGATGCGTATTTTGAGCTCGGGAATTCGGATTTGAATTCCATCACCTCCATTGAACTCGTTTTGACGATTCAGGTTCGATGGGACAAGGCTCACATTTTTCTAAGTTCATTAAGACCTTCGAATTTCACCCGTAACAAGCCTCTTATGCTTGGAAGCTACCTTTTGACCTAGCTTTGAGTTGTGGACCCCACCTTAACCCAACCAAGCCCTTAACCTTGGATTGTACTTGAGTTAACTCACCAACCTCAGCCCCTAAACCCCTTGATACCGATCCATTCTCCCCCTCTCTCCTCTAAACCGATCAGCAACCAAGGAAGCAAGAAGGAAGAAGAAACCCTTTGGCCATTTCTTTGATTTTGAGCTCAAATCAACTCCTTAGCTTCTCAAATTTGAAAGGTTAGTCCATGGTTGCAATCTACACTCTCTCTTCTCTCTTTTATTTGATCTTGGGTTGAATTTCTTGGTGGGATTATGAGATTGAGCTAGCATGTATTTAGTTGTTGTTGGGAGAATTTGATTGATTCTTGCTCCTTTCTTGTTTCCTTGTGATATGGTGGTGATATATGACTTATATGATATGATTCTTGCCATTTATTACTTCTCCTCTCTTGTTAGTTGAGATATGATCATTTGCCATAAATGAGTTTTGGAGCTTTGATGATATAACTTGATGCATTTTTCTTTCCCCTTTTCTTGACTTGATTACTTGCATTTTTGGAGTTGAAATTGTGGCTACTTGTTGGGCATGAAACTTTGGTGAATTGTTGTTATTTTGATGCATGATGTTGTGTTTTGAAAGGCCTAAAAGTCCCCTTGGAGCAAGAACCCCTGTTTTTCCTTTTATTTTCGGTATTTTTTCGCCAAAATTTTTCCAGGCCGAAGGCTTGACACGGCCCTGTCATGTTTCAAAGGAAAATGGACACGGCCGCGTTGAGCCCTCGACATCGTTTTTCTGAATTTTTTTCGCCTGACACGGCCGCGTCAGTTTACAAAGGAAAATGGACACGGCCGTGTCAAGCCCTCGGAAATATTTTTTTTCGAATTATTTCGCCTGACACGGCCGTGTTCGTTCCCCTTTGTTTTCTGACACGGCTGTGTCAAGCAGGGTGGCATCCGGGGTGATTTCTTTCGCCTTTTCGTTGCTTCTTATTGGTCCTTCTTGCCTCGTTTTTGGTATGTATACATGATTAACTTGTCACATGATGTGCTAAGCCTTATGTTATGAATTAGTGCTTTGATATACATCCTCGTTTATGATGTATGCTCTTATATGAATTATTTGCTCGTAAATGGCCTTAATGTGAGTTCATTTCATATCATTGGCATCATAAGCATACATACGAATGTACCGAGCGTCAATGTGGTTCATATTGAGTCTAAGAGTGTTCCTTGTTGGTTGTCTTGTTCAGCGGATCTTCCTGTAGAGGACGAGCTTGCTCCGTAGGTGTCCGGTTGTCATACTTTTGGTCTCCACTACATTCGTGACAAGGTGAGGCTTTTGTTCTTTTAGTTACGCGACCTATAACCCTATGTGATTTAAAGTCTCGCATGCGAATACGTATTATATATGGTAAATATGTGTTTAATACATATGTTACGGGGTTGTCCCCTTTGTTATAAGAATTGGAAAACGTTTTGTATAAGTATATAGACTATTTTTGCTTTCGTTTGAAAAGTTTAGTTTTATGCAAGTGTGTGTGGGTAAGCGAGATTTGGCTTTGAAAGATAAGCTTTGAGATATGTTTGTGTGACTTTCATGATATGTTTGGGCCCCGGAGTGTGGTATGCTAATCTCGGGACAGCCGAGGGGTCGCCGAGCTCTTCCATCATCACCTCCATTTGAGAGTAATTAAACCTTGTCTCGTTTCTGTGTGTGGATAGTTAGGGCCAATCAACCCTTCTATCAACCGGTGTTGGGGATGGATGATGATTTGTTTTGTTTTGCTTTGATCTTCGTATATGGGAGTTTGGTGTGTGACTCGTACTCGCCGAGTTGGTTTAGTTTTGTATGATCTGTGAAACGAGAGTGAATTTCTAAGCACTTAAAATTTGGCAATTTCTCCTTTTGCCTTCTTTTTACTTTATATATATATATTTATAACACGGGAACGACTTTGGCTTGCGAAAACCACTCTCGTTCAGGGATCCTTCCGTTTTGATAAATGCTTTGATCGATATGTATATCGGGTGCGTGAGTAGCCCCCTCACTAGTCACTAGGACTAACCCTCGTTGTTGTTTTTCCCCTTTTTCCTTTCTTTTGAGTTGCAGGTTCTTCCGAGTCAAGCTAGGCGGCAAGTGTCTTTTGGAGTTTACTTGTGGTTTAGGTTGAGTCTTCATGCATTCGTAGTGGTTTACTTTCTCTTTTGCTTATGTACTTGGAGATTATGTATTCTGATTACGCTTTTGCTATTTTGACCGAGAGGGCATTGTACATATTGTATATGTTCTAGCATGACAGTTGGAATTCTCGACCCTACCCTCTTTTTGATGATATATATATATATATATATATATATATATATATATATATGTGATGATCTTGGGATATATGTTTAGCTTGTGATTTGCTTTAATTGCTTCCACTACTCTGATTTTATTTTGCGCAGTCCTTGAGGGTCTAGGCCGCCTAGCGAGGGCGTGAGTTTTGTGGGTCTCCCGTTCGCTACGGTTTGATACGGGTGCGAACTTCCATTTCGTTACTCGTGTTGGACCCTAGTGCGGGGGATGTGGCACCCTTCGCTCCGGGGGTGTTACATCCTTGCGTGGTATCAGAGCTCTCGGTTGCAAAACCAGAGCTCTGGAATCGTGTTGAGTCTGTCTAGGTCGTTCGGTATAGGAATATGTGATTATTTGCATTCATTTACATCTCTATATGATTTATTTGTTTTCAACTCTTGATAATTGACTACATGATCATGAATTGAACCCCATGCATCGATATTCTTTGATTTGTGTACTTTCAGGATGCCTCCCAGAAGGAGAGCAGATAGGGAGCAGACTCCTGACCTTAATCAACCCCCTCCATAAGAACCTCCACCTCCACCAATGAATGCTGAGAATATAGTGCAGGCCCTTCTGAATCAACTTCAGCAGAACCAGAGGGATAATCATCTGGGTGAAGGACAAGGTGGACATGTAACTCCGGTTTTCAAGGAGTTCAGAAATAAAAACCCGCCTAAGTGGTATGGAGGAGATGACATCCAAGGAGAAGAATGGTTGTCAGAGATTGCCGGAATTTGGGAAATTTGCCCCGCACCTTCTCATGAGAAAGCTGTTTGCACGGCTCGGTTTGTTCAAGGCCCCGCTTCCAATTGGCTCAAGGCTACAAGAGCTCGATTGGAAAGGAGTGGAGAAGAGTTCAATTGGGAAAGCTTCGTAAGAGAATTTCGTCACAAGTATGTTCCTCCAAGTGCCCGTGAGAGAAGATTGCAGCAATTCACAGAATTGAGACAAGGGAACCGTTCGGTTGAAGAGTATATCATGGAATTTGAGAGACTTGCACCGTATGCTCCACACATTTCCAATGATGACACCCAGAAGGCACGGAACTTCATTCATGGTTTGAGATATGATATTCAGAGTGCTCTTAAGGCGGCTACCGTGGATACGTGGGAGAAGGCTACGAGGAAAGCGATCAAAGTGGAAGCTAACAATACAAGATTGAGGCCGACTTACTCTTCGGCCCAAGGTTCGAGCTCAAATTTGGGGAAGAGGCCTGCATCCTATGGTGGGCCTCCGGTTTTCAAACCCCATTGTTCTAACACTTCAGTCAAGAAAGCTCGACCTCCGGTACCTGTGGTACCAGCTTTACCGGCTCCGATTCAATGTGGCTATTGCAAGGGTCCCAATCATACCGAGGAGAATTGCCGGAAGAAGTTGAGAAGGTGCTTTAAGTGTGGAGAGCCCAGTCATTTGATTAGCACTTGTCCTCAAGTGAGAGCACCTCAGCCGTTGAATGTGATGCCTCCGAGAGCACCAATCCAGGCGAGAGCTTATGCTTTGGAGGGCGAGGAAAAGAATGTAGAGGTGGATGCCAACGCCGTTGTTGAAGGTACCATCCACATTCATGGCATTCCATTGCATGCATTGTTTGATCCGGGAGCAACACATTCATTTATTGCTTCCCGGCTTGTTGCTACTCTTCCATTGCCTTTTGCTTGTTTCGATGATTCTTTTATTGTCTCTTCTCCCCTTGGTGGTGCTTTGGCTACGAATTGTGTTTACCATGGTTGTCCGGTGGTTGTGGAAGGTATAGAGTATCCGGCAGATTTGATCAAGATGCCTATCAAGAAGTATTGGGTGATTTTGGGTATGGACTGGTTGTACCGTTATCGAGCTATGATGGATTGTTTTGCCAAGAAGGTGACTTTGAGTTCTACGGTCTTTGCGGGTCAGAGGTTGAAGACCTGCCCGTTTATTTCCTTTATGGAAGCAAGTAGAATGTTCCGGGACGGTGCTACGGGCTATGTGGCCTACCTTTTGAATAAGCCAAAGGATCAGGCCAAGCTCGAGGAGACGGAGATCGTGAAGGAATTCCCCGATGTGTTTCCGGAGAACTTGGGATCTTTACCTCCGGATCGGGACGTCGAGTTTGTAATAGATCTCTATCCCGGAGCAGAACCATATGCGAAATCTCCCTATAGGATGGCTCCAGCCGAGTTGAAGGAGTTGAAGACGCAATTGGACGAGCTCTTAGAATGTGGTTACATTCGCCCGAGCACTTCTCCGTGGGGTGCTCCGGTCCTGTTTGTAAAGAAGAAAGACGGGACTTTGTGGATGTGTATTGACTACCTTGAGCTGAACCGGTTAACGGTTAAGAACAAATACCCACTCCCTCACAGCGAAGAGTTGTTCGATCTTTTGCAAGGTTCAAGTGTTTATTCTAAGTTGGATCTCCGGCAAGGGTATTACTAGTTGCGTATCAGGGAGGGTGATATACCGAAGACGGGTTTCAACACAAGATATGGGCATTTCGAGTTTGTGGTTATGCCTTTTGGTCTTACTAATGCTCCAGCCGCGTTTATGGATATGATGCACCGAATATTCCGGCCTTACCTCGATAAATTCGTGGTCATCTTTATAGATGATATTCTGGTGTATTCGAGGTCCGAGGAAGAGCACGCGCGGCATTTGAGTATTGTCTTGTCTACCCTTCGGGAGCACAGATTGTTCGCCAAGTTCAGTAAGTGCGAGTTCTGGTTGGATCGAGTTTCCTTTTTAGGCCACTTCATTTCTGGGAATGGTATAGAGGTGGACCCGGCGAAGATTTAGACGGTGATGCTTTGGAAGCAGCCTAAGAATGCCTCGGAAGTGAGAAGTTTTCTCGGGTTAGTAGGGTATTATAGGCGCTTTGAGAAAGATTTCTCGAAGATTGCTTCCTCGTTGACCCGGTTAACTAAGAAAGAGGTTAAATTCGATTGGGACGAGGAGTGTGAGAAGAGTTTCCAAACTCTGAAGGGAAGATTGACTACTGCACCGGTTTTAACCCTACCCGAGGGTTCAGAAGGCTACTCAGTTTACAACGATGCTTCGATGGAAGGTCTTCGTTGTGTGTTAATGCAGAATGGCAAAGTCGTAGCCTACGCCTCAAGGAAATTAAAGGATCATGAGAAGAACTATCCCACTCATGACTTGGAACTCACGGCAGTAGTGTTTGCTTTGTTGAAATGGTGACATTATCTTTATGGAGTCACTTTTGAAGTGTTCACCGACCACCAGAGTCTTAAGTATCTGTTTACCCAGAAGGATTTGAACGTGAGACAGAGAAGATGGATGGAGCTACTCGAGGACTGTGATTGTAAGATCCAATACCATCCGGGTAAAGGTAATGTGGTGGCGGATGGTTTGAGTAGGAAGGCTAATATCTCAGGCTTGGAAGCAGGTTCTAGTAGGCAGAATTCAGTGGTTCTGGTTTCAGAGGCTCGTTTGGCTAACATTTCGGTTCAACCGGTTTTGAGGCAAAAGTTGTTAGAGGCTCAGTCTGTGGATCCCGAAATTCCGAAATTGGTAACTAAGTCAAGGGTCGATCCGGAAACCAAGTTTGGATTTGATGATTCGGGATTGTTTCGATTTAAGGCTCGGGTTTGTGTCCCTGAAGGATTTAAGCAGTTGGTACTTGATGAAGCTCACAAGTCAGCATATGCAGTACATCCCGGTACCACCAAAATGTACAAGGATTTAAGGACTTCATATTGGTGGAACGGCATGAAGAGAGACGTGGCTAACTGTGTTAGAAGATGTCAAACATGCCAAGTGGTGAAAGCAGAACACCAGAAACCGTGAGGAACTCTCCAACCGCTTCCAATACCCGAGTGGAAGTGGGAGCAAGTGACAATGGACTTTGTGTCCGGCTTGCCAAGGACCAAAGGAGGTTCTGACGGAATTTGGGTGATTATTGATCGGTTGACGAAGTCAGCACATTTTCTTAAGATGAAGATGTCCGATAAGGTTCCTAAGTTGGCCCGGTTATATCGGAAAGAGATTGTCAGATTACATGGTTGCCCGTTCAGCATTGTTTCGGATAGGGATCCTCGGTTTACGTCCAGTTTTTGGCAGGAGTTAAAAAAGTGTTTGGGTATGAAGCTTCAATTTAGTACGGCATTTCACCCACAGACGGATGGCCAGTCAGAAAGGCTAATAAGGTATCTCGAGGACATGCTTCGTGCTTGTGCCTTGGATTATCCGAATTCGTGGGATGAACAGTTGGATTTGATTGAGTATGCCTACAACAACAGCTTTCAGTCTTCTATTGGCATGGCACCGTATGAGGCTTTGTATGGAAGGAAGTGCTGATCCCCTCTCTTTTGGGATATTGATGAGTGGAGATGGACTAAAGATGGAAAACTTGAAAGGGCTAAGAAACCTAAGGAGATTCAGGACACCATCGAGAGGGTGAAAATGATTAGACAGAGGTTGAAAGCAGCACAAGACCGGCAGAAGAGTTATGCAGATAAGAGAAGACGACCCTTAGAGTTTGAGAAAGGAGATAAGGTCTTTTTAAAGGCATCTCCTAGAAAAGGGTATGCTCGAATTGGTAAAGGCGGGAAGCTTAACCCTCGCTACTTAGGCCCCTTTGAGATCCTTGATCGAGTTGGGGAAGTAGCCTACAGACTTGATTTACCGCCGAGCTTAACCGGGATTCATAATGTGTTTCATGTTTCGCAGCTTCGGAAACATTATCCCGATGAGTCTTCTGTTCTTCCTGTCGAGAATGTTCAGTTGGAACTGGACTTGACCATAAAGAGATATCCGGTTAAGGTGTTGGACCGGAAAATGCAAGAGTTGAGGAATAGGCAAATCCCTCTTGTTAAAGTCTTGTGGCGTGATCAAGAATCCGAGGAAGCCACTTGGGAGACTGAGAGTAAGATGAAACAGTTGTATCCGGAGCTTTTCAAGACCTCGCCTCGGACCTGAGGACAGGTCCTTTTGAAGGAGGGACGTTTGTAACATCCCGACTGATCGGACTTTTCAGGTAAACTATTATGTGCGCTATTCAATTATTTCCTTCTGTGATATTTCATTGCTAACTTGAGTTATTGAAGTTATTTGAACTTATTTGCTTTAATATGAATTTGGTTATCTTTGAACGTTTAATTTTCTTCGCTTTGTATTTGTTCGTTTTGGATCCGTATTTAATTCGGATCTCTGTGAATTTGTGATATGTGATAATTTTATGCTTTATGAACTCGATTATGTGCTCGTTACATGTTTTGGTATTTTTTTTTCTTGCCTTTGTGGGTTCGTTTTGGAGTCGGGACCTAAAGGAGGCTAAAGAGCATTTAGCGCACTTGGGGTTCCGGGACGCGTATTTTGAGCTCGGGAATTTGGATTCGAATTCCGTCACCTCCATTGAACTCGTTTCGACGATTCAGGTTCGATGGGACAAGGCTCACATTTTTCTAAGTTCATTAAGACCTTCGAATTTCACCCGTAACGAGCCCCTTATGCTTGGAAGCTACCTTTTGACCTAGCTTTGAGTTGTGGACCCCACCTTAACCCAACTAAGCCCTTCACCTTGGATTGTACTTGAGTTAACTCACCAACCTCAGCCCCTAAACCCCTTGATACCGATCCATTCTCCCCCTCTCTCCTCTAAACCGATCAGCAACCAAGGAAGCAAGAAGGAAGAAGAAACCCTTTGGCCATTTCTTTGATTTTGAGCTCAAATCAACTCCTTAGCTTCTCAAATTTGAAAGGTAAGTCCATGGTTGCAATCTACACTCTCTCTTCTCTCTTTTATTTGATCTTGGGCTGAATTTCTTGGTGGGATTATGAGATTGAGCTAGCATGTATTTAGTTGTTGTTGGGAGAATTTGATTGATTCTTGCTCCTTTCTTGTTTCCTTGTGATATGGTGGTGATATATGACTTATATGATATGATTCTTGCCATTTATTGCTTCTCCTCTCTTGTTAGTTGAGATATGATCATTTGCCATAAATGAGTTTTGGAGCTTTGATGATATAACTTGATGCATTTTTCTTTCCCCTTTTCTTGACTTGATTACTTGCATTTTTGGAGTTGAAATTGTGGCTACTTGTTGGGCATGAAACTTTGGTGAATTGTTGTTATTTTGATGCATGATGTTATGTTTTGAAAGGCCTGAAAGTCCCCTTGGAGCAAGAACCCCTGTTTTTCCTTTTATTTTCGGTATTTTTCCGCCAATATTTTTCCAGGCCGAAGGCCTGACACTGCCGCGTCAAGTTTCAATGGAAAATGGACACGGCCGTGTTGAGCCCTCGACATCGTTTTTCTGAATTTTTTCCACCTGACACGGCCGCGTCAGTTTACAAAGGAAAATGGACACGGCCGTGTCAAGCCCTCGGAAATGTTTTTTTTTGAATTATTTCGCCTGACACGGCCGTGTCCGTTCCCCTTTGTTTTCTGACACGGCCGTGTCAAGCAGGGTGGCATCCGGGGTGATTTCTTTCGCCTTTTCGTTGCTTCTTATTGGTCCTTCTTGCCTCGTTTTTGGTATGTATACATGATTAACTTGTCACATGATGTGCTAAGCCTTATGTTATGAATTTGTGCTTTCATTTACATCCTCGTTTATGATATATGCTCTTATATGAATTATTTGCTCGTAAATGGCGTTAATGTGAATTCATTTCATATCATTGGCATCATAAGCATACATACGAATGTACCGAGCGTCAATGTGGTTCATATTGAGTCTAAGAGTGTTCCTTGTTGGTTGTCTTGTTCAGCGGATCTTCCTGTAGAGGACGAGCTTGCTTCGTAGGTGTCCGGTTGTCATACTTTTGGTCTCCACTACGTTCGTGACAAGGTGAGGCTTTTGTTCTTTTAGTTACGCGACCTATAACCCTATGTGATTTAAAGCCTCGCATGCGAATACGTATTATATATGGTAAATATGTGTTTAATACATATGTTACGGGGTTGTCCCCTTTGTTATAAGAATTGGAAAACATTTTGTATAAGTATATAGACTATTTTTGCTTTCCTTTGAAAAGTTTAGTTTTATGCAAGTGTGTGTGGGTAAGCGAGATTTGGCTTTGAAAGATAAGCTTTGAGATATGTTTGTGTGACTTTCATGATATGTTTGGGCCCTGGAGTGTGGTATGGTAATCTCGGGACGGCCGAGGGGTCGCCGAGCTATTCCATCAACACCTCCATTTGAGAGTCTTACCCAACCTTAGGAGGTTGAGGAAGGGTGTTTCTCTTGAGCCGGAGGAGGCAACCGCCGAAGGTTTCAAGGTAGTAATTAAACCTTGTCTCGTTTCTGCGTGTGGATAGTTAGGGCCGATCAACCCTTCTATCAACCGGTGTTGGGGATGGATGATGATTTGTTTTGTTTTGCTTTGATCTTCGTATGTGGGAGTTTGGTGTGTGACTCGTACTCGCCGAGTTGGTTTAGTTTTGTATGATCTGTGAAACGAGAGTGGATTTCTAAGTACTTAAAATTTGGCAATTTCTCCTTTTGCCTTCTTTTTACTTTATATATATATATATATTTATAACACGGGAACTACTTTGGCTTGCAAAAACCACTATTGGTTCAGGGATCCTTCCGTTTTGATAAATGCTTTGATCGATATGTATATCGGGTGCGTGAGTAGCCCCCTCACTAGTCACTAGGACTAACCCTCGTTGTTGTTTTTCCCCTTTTTCCTTTCTTTTGAGTTGCAGGTTCTTCCGAGTTAAGCTAGGCGGCAAGTGTCTTTTGGAGTTTACCTGTGGTTTAGCTTGAGTCTTCATGCATTCGTAGTGGTTTACTTTCTCTTTTGCTTATGTACTTGGAGATTATGTATTCTGATTACACTTTTGCAATTTTGGCCGAGAGGGCATTGTACATATTGTATATGTTCTAGCATGACAGTTGGAATTCTCGACCCTACCCTCTTTTTGATGTTATATATATATATATATATATGTGATGATCTTGGGATATATGTTTAGCTTGTGATTTACTTTAATTGCTTCCGCTACTCTGATTTTATTTTGCGCAGTTCTTGAGGGTCTAGGCCGCCTAGCGAGGGCGTGAGTTTTATGGGTCTCCCGTTCGCTACGGTTTGATACGGGTGCGAACTTCCATTTCGTTACTCGTGTTGGACCCTAGTGCGGGGGATGTGGCACCCTTCGCTCCGGGGGTGTTACAACGTTGATGAAGGAAGATTCCCTTTCGGGAATAATTTTAAGGAGTATACCAGTGTGGAATGGGAGCTTCAGTAATTTTGATAATTCACCAAGTTATAGCTCACATAATGTGATGATAAAGGAGCCCTATAATCGAGATTAAGCTAGTATACCGGAGTCTAAGGGATCCAAATCGTCAGAAAAGAAAGACCAAGTGTACACTAAAGAGCAGAGATGGAGGAAGAAATTGGTTGTCAAGCTAGTGATCCGTCATAAGAATCATAGATCAAGAAGTTTGGGCCATGAACTTCACAACATCAACATAAGCCTTCCACCCAAGCATCCGAATGACATGAAGTTTGAAACAATGGTGAACGGTATATAAATTATTCACTGTACGTGCATTATACATTCTGAATTTGTTAATTGGATTGTTGTTTGTTTGCTTGTTGTACGTGTTTGATGCTTGTAGAGTGTTTGTGTAACGGCCCGATTTCTCGGCAAGTCAGGTATGACGTCAAGAGTGGGATTAAACCGAGTGTTATGTGGTTTTAATTATGTTTTAATTGCTAATTGACTGTTTCATTTAATAATTTCGTGAACTAATTACTATTATGTGACTTCTATACGCTTTAAGTGTTAATTGAACTTTTAATATACTTTACCTTCGTGAATTAATTGTCGTTACGTGATCTATATGATTTATTTGATCGTTGGCTATGTAATTTAGATTTATTTACTACTTGTATATCAGCTAATTAATGTTTTGTTTCGATTATGCACCTATTTGATCTTATATGAAATCCTTGGGCTCAATCGAACTTTAATTGGACCCAGAATTGATCACCTACCAAATCTTGGGGCCCTAATTGAACTACTTAAATTCTCAATGGACTAAAGTGCAATTTTCCTCCTCTTCTTCCCCTCTTTACACGATACACATACACACACACCCTCTTCTTCTTCATTCTTTCTCTCTTCATTTTCCCTCAAAACACAAGACTCCCAAACCATTTTTCTTCTCCTCCTCAATCGATCCAAGCAAGGCCAAGGAAGATAAGGATTTCAGGCTCTATTCTTCTCCCTCAAGCTCAAGCTTCAAGACCTTCTACTTCTTCTTCTCTTATCCTCCTTTCCTCCAAGGTATGATGTGGGTTTTTTGTATATGTCATTTAACATAGGGTTTGAATCTTTGAGTTTGAACCATGAATTTGTATGTCTTTGATACTCTAATACTTGAATCCATGAATTTTATGCTTGGTTGTTTGAATCCTTGGAGAAAAAATGGTGTATCTATATGTGTATATATATGTGTAAATTTAGATATAAAAATGGTGATTGGTTTCTTGTGCATTTCATGCCATTTTGCTAGGCTATTATGATAGAGCATGTATGTGTGAGTTTACACCTTGAATTTGATTGCATTTGGTTGAGTTTTGAAGAGGTTTTTGCCCCCTCCTTTCTCCCATATGAACAACCCCTATTCTGCTACGTTTTTCTTGCCCATACTGACTACCCGAGCGGGTAGTTTTTGTTCTAAAAAGTACCCGGATGGGTACTTTAGTGCAGGAGGGTTTCTGCACTCTTTTTCCCCGGCCGGGTAGATTTTACCTTGTATTTTCTCCGGTCGGGTACTCCCTCATACGACCTTCGATTGACTTGATTTTTAAACCCACGGAAATCTATTGAAGTCTAAAACATTCTACAATTGGAATCACTTTAATATCTTTTCTTATTTCTGAGTTATGATGGTTTGAAAATTTTGTCGCCACTTTGCCGGAACACTGCACTCACCCAACTTCGGACCCTCGCCATTTCCACATCGTTTTGAACCACGACTTGGACGATATATCATTTGAAAGATCTATTTGTCTAGTTTCATATCCAATAAAAAAAAACCCAATTCCAACTTCTAGAACTCAAGATATGTTCAATTCTTTATAGCTTATACTGTCCCAAAAACTGTCAGCTCTCAGCAAAAGCTTGCTCAATCCATTTTCTTACTTTCCTTCCACTCTCTCGGACTCCCTATATGACTTCAATGAATTTTATGCTTGATTAATTGATAATATGTGTAACGCCCTGTGTTTTCACACGTGCAGGTAAGAGTTACGTGTGCATTTACATTTAATTATATGATTTCATATCTTGTTTTATTAATTGAATTCGTTTCTAATTTGATTTAATTGTTTAAATTTTGTATATTAATTCCAATATGTGCTATGAATATATTAACGAATTTGTGAGAATGTGAATTTTGTGAATTCGGTGTTAATTGAATGAAATTATATGTTTCGTGTAATTCGCGGACTTGATTGTAACTTATTTAAATGTTTTGGACTCAATTGGAAATTGAGTTTGGGCTTAATTGCCACTTTTTGAAAGTTTAGGGACCTATTTGTATATAGGCAACCCTGAACGGTTTTCGCGATATCTTGAGCTCCGGACCTCGAAATCGAGATCCGTAACCGGCGTTGAACTTGTTTCGACGATACCTATCCATTAAACTTGACCTTGTATTGTTTCGATACCGTTTGAACCTTCGACAACGAACCTTTCCATAGCCTTAACTTAATAACTTGTTTTAACCGTTTCCTAAACGAACCGGACTAGAACCGACCCGTATCCTACCCATTTAACACTAAATATCAGCATTTTCCTACTCCTTGCTCCCACTTTTGATCGATCAATTCATCCCAAGACAGAAGCAAGAGAAGCTCCAAGAAAACCCTTGTTTGATCAAACTAACTTTGAGCTCAAGATTAACCAATCTTCCATCTTCTTCCAAGGTAAGGTATGGATTGATTTTCCCTCATTCTCCTCTATCTTTTCTTCTATGGAAAGCTTTGCATGAGTGAAGGATTCTTGGGTTGTGTATATGGTACCAATATGTATTTTACATGAAATATTGGTACATAGAGCGTATAGCTCAATATATGAATTACAAGTTGGTACCTAGAGCATTTAGCTCAATATACAATATATGAATGATTGCTTCCGCTTTTCTATTGCTCTGTTGTTACTTTGATTGTTGTTGGGGCTTAAGTTTTAGGCTAGTCCCGCCTGGCTTAGTAAGTGTGTATGTCTCCGTTCGCTATGATTCGGCACGTGTATGGAAATCCATTTCGTATACGGGTCGGGTCATGGTGCGGGGGATGTGACGTCTCGCGCTCGGGCGTTACAATATGTGATATATTTTGATATGATTATGGATTTTATGTCGTGAATCCAATATGTTAACGTGACTTGAATGCATGAATGTTTAAATAACATGTTTGAATCTTTCTTGTGTCCTTTGCCTTTCTTATGTATTTTAAACTCATGAATGCTTATGATATGTTGTGATATGTTGTAATATGTGTAACAGCCCAAAACAGGGCCTGGATGAAAACAGTAAGTTAAGGCAGTGGTAAAGCGTTTATAGACCGTGATCCAACTTTTTGAATCATCATGCATTGCATTCTTACATGAACTTGGTGCTCGTATATGTTCTGACATGTTTTAAGGGGGAATTCTTGACCTTTGATTCAGTTTACTATTCATAACCCGAGCCTACCTTGTTCATATTGATACTCGAACTCTAGAGGTTCATCACACATGTTTCCCAATCGTTTGAACTTGTTTCCCGAACTCAGAAAGTCTTTCTTGAGCCATAAGGGTATTTTTGGAACTTATCGACCAAAGTTACTATTCATCAGAAAATGATCTTTTGATTCTGATACCTTTTTCTACCCAAGTTACAGTCGAATCGATCCTTGAGTCGAGACGAGTCTTTTGAAATCATTCTTGGCTTGGAAATCCATTCCGGAACTTTGTTTTATTGAAAACGTTTTTGAAAACCCTAGTTTACTATTCCTTTTACGAACGGTTTCATTCGGAAAATGTTTTCTCTTCGGATTTGCACTACTTGAGCTATTTCAAGATTTTTGAGATGTTTTACAACTCTTGATTCAAGTCCTAGCTTGAAATTTTGAAGCGTACGTTCGTACGTGAGAATTCACTATTCATCCTACGTTTTCAACTTTTTAACGGTAAAACGTTTTATAGTCGATTTTGGACTCAAAACGCTTCTAGATTTATTTCTTGAATTTTAGAAGCAATCCGGACTTGAAAATCATTCTAGAAAGTCGTTTTTCACTCATGTCGAGTTTCGAGCTCAAAACTTTTATTCACTAAAACTAATGTATCTTTCAAACGGTAAATCCGATTTCGACGAATGAATATGCGTTTCGAAGCTAATTTTCTTGCCGTCGGAATGGTTAAACTTCCAGCCACTTATCCTTGAGTCTTGGGGGACGAAATTACAGAAATACCCCCAGCAGTTCCATTTTAGCTTCAACATGCCTAAAGCTTCCAAGAGAATCTATCCAAATTTTGCTCTCCTACCCTTCTCCACATTTTATTTCCAAGGTGAGGGGCTTCTCTTCAACTATAAATAGAGGCCAAGAGGCATTTGAATCCTTGCTCAAAGTTGTGTTAACAACACCCTTTCTTTCTCTCCCTCTCCCCCTCATTGCCGTCGGCCACCCCCCCTTGTAGCTAGGTTAGTTTGTTTTGTTTTATGTTATGTTAGTTTAGTTTATGTTTTTATGTTATGGTATGTTTATATTATGTTTAGGTTGGGTCTTAGGGTCTTCCCTAAGCCATATAGGATTTTATTTTATGCATTTATTATATAGTTTTTATGATATGTTTGTGTAGTTGTTTATATGTTTTAATTGTTTAGTATATGCTTGAATATGTTATGAATTGCTCTAGTATATGCTATGATCATGTGATATGATTGTTATATTATGAGAATTGATGCATGATTATGGAATTTGAATTATGTTCATGCATGTTTGCTAATGGAATAGTGATTTACAATTTATTATGTCACAACTTGTTACATGTTGATATGGAATTAAATTGTTACATGTTACATGCCTAAAGGTTCATGATATATGTTATGATATGATATGAGATATGTTGTGACATGTTGTCACATTGTTATATGACTCTTGATTTATGAATTGAGTTTATGAGATGATTTGGATTAATGGATTAGTGCCTTGATCATGTTGTACACTTTAATAGTGTCACATGTTATAACCTAAGATAGAATGGTGTTTCATAACTTGATCTTATGCCTTAATTGGATCTCTTAACTATAGGTTATACCTTTAACCTAGATCACATTTGATTATATTAACTTGAACTTGAAACAATAGGTTATAATCAAGATCATAATTTGATTAGGGTGTGTGTGTGTGTGTGTGTTCGTGCATGGTGTGTGTGTGTACCGTGTGTGTGTGGGTGTGTGTATAGTAAGGGTTTGACCCGACCCTTTGACCCGACATGTGAATAGTAATCGTGAATAGTAATCTGGAATAGTACTTTTGAATAGTGCTTTTGAATAGTAAAAAAATGAATTAAAACTTGTGCTTTCTATATAGACATTTGCACCTAGGGTTTCCATATCCCGGGGTCTAAAATGTGTTTTCAAAATGTGTTTTCTTTCGTGGACTTGTTTCTTAACCTAAGGTTTGCGATAGGATTCATAATTTGACTAAAGCTTACTCGGTTATAGTAAGATCATAGTCTAACGTTAAGAGTAACTCACTTTGATGTATTCGTTTGTGTGTTACCTTTCTTGAATACCTTAAATGGTATTACTCTCTTGTGTTACATGTTCTTTACATGTTCCTTGTTCATTGTTTCTTGCATTTCATATGCATCTTGGTTAGTAGTGGGTCTTAGTTGTTAAGCTCACTCTAGTACACCACCTACAGGAGTTAAAGTTGAGCACTGGGATCCCCAGGGCACCGCTTAATCTGTCTACCTACCTTTGTTACTGATATGTGAGGTGAAGTTATAAATGTTTTCCAACTGGAACCACGATTATACTATCGTATCATATGTTTTGAAATTCAAAGCTAAACCTTGTTTTGAACTATCCCTTTTATCGGGACATTCTCTTGAAAGGATCATTCATACTTTAATAGTATACCTTGATCTACAGTACATGTTTTCCAAAGTTCTGCATTCTTGTTCAAAGACAGTTACATGTTTTGCATATGTTTTCAAAGTACAGTTTACAGACAGAATCATATGTTTTACAGACAGCATCATATGTTACAGTTTCAGTTTCACATGTTATAGATAGCATACTGGAGTGTTATTCTGGTCACTGCTCATCTTAAATGAAAGCATACAGTTTACAGTTTGGGCCCGGCGGTTATGTGTGGAGGTGATGCTCGGGAGGTGAGCGCCAACGACATCACCAATACCGGCCGCCACACTTAGACTATTGACACCGACTTTTAACAGGAGGTTTGTTAAGTCAGGACAATCTGTCTGGGAACGGACAGCAAATCTGTTCCCATTACATGTTTACAGGTCGCCTAGGGCTAGCTACCCGAAGTGACAACCGGTGGAGGATGGTGCATGTTTGTATGTGTTGGTAAGAGTTGTTGTTGACCTTGGTCCAATAGTCTACTGTGTACGGAGTTGTTGTTGACCTTGGTCCAATGCTCTACTTTATGTGGGGTTATTGTTGATCCTGGTCCGATACTCTACTATACGTGGAATTATTGTTGATCCTGGTCCGATGCTCAACCGAATCATGTTTTCTGGAGTAAGGATGAAGGAGCCTAGCTTGCGGGCAAAATTCTGTTTCATAAAGGATGGTTCATATCTGGAAAAGTTCACTTTACCCTTATCCCGTTTTATGAAAGAACTATGAACCATCAACAGCATATGTGTGCGCGTGTGATAGCATTCATGAAAATGTTTTATAACGTGCATTCTTTTACAGCATCACATTCAAAGAGTTTTATCAACCTAACTTGTTTCAAGTTCTTTTTCAAAGCATTGCATTTAACAGTTTCGAACTTTACTTCAAGTTCTTTAATTCAGTACTTTCTTTAAAGTATTCCCTCACTTAGTCCTTTTGACTAATACCTCTCCCGTTTTCTTGCCTCGTGGTTTCAGGTCTTGTAGCCGCAGTCTAGAGGTATCTTGAAGCTCTAGATTGTCATTTTTGTTTCTGTCAGGACTTAGTATTACTTCCTTTTTGTGTCCTGCATATGTTTTATGGCTGCATCACTTTATACTTCTGTATATGTTTCTGAATACTTGAGTATCTTTGTTATACTCTTTCTGCTATTCTGTTACCGATATTTTGAACTCTGCTGTATCGGTACTTATATGTGAATCTGTTATATGTTCTGATATGCCGAGTCTCTTTTACACGATCAATATGTTCTTGCTTGTTACATGCCATCACGCACATGTTTTGAAAAGTTTTAAAATACTCTGATTTTCCGCTGCATAGCCACATCGTTGTACATGTATAGTTCTGATAGACAGCCGTTCGCTGGAGTATTTCTTGAGTGATGGCTCACGCCATTACTTGAGGGGTGCTTCAGTGCGGGGTTGAGACGCCGCTCTCCTCTTGTTCTGGTACGGGTGGGGGCGTTACAGCCCTGAGGTGGTATCAGAGCATCGGGTTAAGTAAGAAGAGACTTAACCTAGATTGCTCTCATGTTGCATCATGGATTGTTCACGCATTGCATCCAGGATCATTCTCATATTGCATCGAGACAGGATATTTGGGATTGCATGGTTCTGTTATCTGGATTTCATATCTGTGGTATCTTCTGTATAGATATGGCAGTTCAGCCACACCAAGATCCTAATCAGCAGATGGATGAGGCTTTCTTTGAGCAGTTTGAGGCCCCGCGTACTGTGGTAGTTTCTCGCCGTGGAGGCACTCGTTTCTACACCTGGCGTAGGTGTAGGAACACTGGCAGACCTGGGTATTCCTATCCTAACAGAGTTGTGCACTATCTCGAGTCTGAGAGAGATGGTTACTTTCAGGAGTATCAGAGGACCCGTGAGGTCAGGTTGGAGTCTATGCGCCATCAGGATCAGTCACTGCAGTACCAGATTGACAGGGACATCGCTCGTGAGCATGCTGCAGAGATGACTCATATTGCTGATCAGAGGGCTGCTCGTATTGCTGAGCTGGAGGCAGATCTTATGCAGATGACTATTGATCGCGACACCTCGATGGAGCGTCACCAGCACTACCGTGCCCGTGTGAGAGCTCGCCTGTATGATACCTATCACTTATCCGATGAGCAGGCAGTTGAGGAGGTCGAGGGTCAGGATGTCAGTCAGGCTTCTCAGGAGCCCGAGCCTATGCAGGATCAGTCTGATGGAGGCGATGGAGGATCTGATGATGATGATGATGGCGGAGATGAGCCAGCAGGACACGGACAGGGTGAGGTCGTTGCCGTTTCTGATGACACCACCAGGGGTTCTTTGGACCACAGTTATCAGGGTTGATTGCTGATGGGAGATTTCTGTATATAGTACTGATGCATATATATCTATCTATGGATGGCGGACGTATAGCCAGGACAGTTCAGGACTGACTTTTGGATGAGGGGATGTATAGCTCTGGTAGATGATCCCCGACTTTTGGCACCACGGATGACGGTTCAGATGACTTGGTACCTACTAGGTTATTTTCAGCAGGGTTGGACGGATTGGTAAGGCCTGTAAGGGAGTCAACTCGATAGTATCGGGTCCTCCCCATTTTGAATTAATACTGTTAACATGTGGCCTGTAGTAAATTTTACCAAACCTTGCACAGTTATAACACTTTCGGCTTTATGTGGAATATCTGTTTACTGCTTTCCATAACTGTCATTGCATGAGTCTTAGAGTTGCTTCAAGATACCATTAGGACCGTTGATAGGATCATGCCATTTCATTTATTGTTAGCATGTTATTGTTCTTGATATGTTGATACGCTTCTGGATATGTTGATCATGTTACAGTTCTTGTTGTTATGACAGTACACGTTCTGATCCCGTTTTACATGTTGATCATGTTTTGGGATATGTTATACATGTTTCTGATATGTTGATACGTTGCCCGAGCTTCTGTTCTCGTTTACATGTTGTCTGACAATTGTTTCTGATTATATGATATGTTTGGAGATCTTGAATCTTTGCTGACATGTTGTTATGGGAATGTGTTGTTCTCATACTTATGTGTGACTACGTGAGAATGTGAATACGTGGTTACGGATTCTGTGAATCATTATATGTCATGCATCGAATATATGTATCTGAATGCTTATGAATTCAGTAACAATATGCCACCGAGAAGAGCACCCCGGAATCGTGTACCACCACTGCCACCCCAAAGAGATGTCACGCCACTCCCTGAAAGAGAAAGAACTCCGGAATTAAGGGATGTGCTACGACAATTTATGAGGGCTTGTGCACCAAGAGATAATCCTCCTAATGAAAGGTCATTGGAGAAGTTTCTGAGGATGAATCCGCCTAAGTTCTATGGAGAACCGAATGACATAAAGGCTGAAAATTGGATTACCAGTCTTGAGAAAATTTTCGAGGCTATGGAGATCTACCCAGAGGATCGTGAACGAGTTCGGTATGCTACTTTTCTTATGGAAGGAGCTGCATACAATTGGTGGAAGCACGTTCAGCATATGTGGATTGAGAATAACGTTGAAGGAAGTTGGGATGAGTTTATCAGAGAGTTTCAGCAGAAGTATACGCCTCAAGTGACTCGTGATGCACGAGAGGCTGAGTTTATGAGTCTGGTTCAGGGAACTATGAATGTGATGGAGTATGAAGCAAGGTTTGTGAGGCTGATCAAGTATGCGCCTCATATTCTGAATGATGAGCGTCGCAAGACGAAGAGGTTTATCGATGGACTGAAGCCTGAAATTCGGTTGGCACTTGCTTCTTTGGTTATTGAGACCTACAACCAGGCTGTTGATAGAGCGCTAAGGGTTGAGGCTGTACACAAGGAGATCAAGATAACTACTGCACGTCAAGGACCTTCTAACCCTAAGCCTTATCAAGGGAATAAGCGACCTTCCGGATCTTTTCCCCAAGGAACTGGAAAGAGGCCAATGGTAACACCACAGCGTCAGCAGCAGAATGCCCCACCAAAACAGCAAGCACAGAAGCAGAAAGCGCCACAGCAGTATCAGAAGGCGCCACAACAGCAGAGGGCACCTCAGCCAGGTCCAGAGGAAATTGTTTGCCGATACTGTCGCCGAACGGGACACACTGAGGAGAACTGTCGCAAGAAAGCTGGATAGTGTTTCGCGTGTGGTTCCCCTGAGCACCAGATGGATAGTTGCCCACACAAGATCAGGAGATTTGGGGTCCAGGATAAAGGAAAAGGGGTGGTGGGTACGACGAACAAACCGGTGGTCAGAGGCAGAGCTTATGCTTTGGATGGTAAGGAGGAGGTTGATCCTTCGTCTGTTGTGGAAGGTATTGTGCACATTCTTAAAACACCAGTTAAGGTCTTGTATGACCCTGGTGCTACGCATTCATTTGTTGCTTCTGAATTATGTGCGCATTTACAGTTTCCGCTTGAATACTTGCCATATAAATTTGAAGTGAGTTCTCCTTTGGGAACTTGCCTTGTTACGGATCAAGTATATAAACGCTGCCCTATATGTATTGGTACCCGTTGTTACCCGACGGATCTTATTGAGTTACCGATGACAAGATACGAGGTTATACTTGGTATGGATTGGTTGTCTAAGTACCGAGCTAAGTTGGATTGTTACAAGAAAGAGATCATCTTGGAAGAAGATGAAAGTGGGACATCAGAAGGGAAAGTTGAGAAATTATCAGTGATTTCTTCGATGGAAGCTAAGAAGTTGATTCAGAAAGGAGCTAGTGGATTTGTGGCTTATCTTCTGAATAGACCGAAAGATCAGCTTAAGATCGAAGAAGTAGAGGTGGTGAACGAGTTCCTAGATGTGTTTCCTGAGCATTTGGATTCATTACCTCCTGACCGAGAGTTGGAGTTTACGATCGAGACGATATCAGGAGCTGAGCCGTACTCAAAGACACCTTATAGAATGGCTCCAGCTGAATTAGATGAACTGAGAAAGCAATTGGACGAGTTGATTGAGTCAGGATATGTTCGACCGAGCACCTCGCCGTGGGGAGCGCCTGTACTTTTCGTTAAGAAAAAGGATGGATCATTGCGTTTATGCATTGACTATCGGGAGCTGAACAGGATGACAATCAAGAATAAGTATCCTCTCCCTCATATTGAAGAGCTGTTCGATATACTACAAGGATCGAAGGTCTACTCCAAGTTAGATCTAAGACAAGGGTATTATCAGTTGAAGATCAGGGAAGCAGATATTCCAAAGACTGCTTTCAACAGCCGATACGGACATTATGAGTTTGTGGTAATGCCGTTTGGTTTGACGAACGCACCAGCTGCATTCATGGATATGATGCACCGTATATTCAAGCCGTTTCTCGACAAGTTTGTAGTGATCTTCATCGACGATATTCTAGTATTTTCGAAGACACCGGAGGAACATGCTGAGCATCTTCGAATCGTGTTACGCACTTTGCTGGATCACAAGCTATATGCAAAGTTCAGTAAATGTGAGTTCTGGCTTGAGAGAGTTACATTTCTCGGACACATCATATCAGGAACTGGAATCGAAGTAGATCCCTCGAAGATCGAGACGATTATGGATTGGAAGTCACCGAAGAATCCTTCAGAAGTGAGGAGTTTTCTGGGATTAGCTGGTTACTACCGGAGGTTTGTCCAAGACTTCTCGAAGATAGCTACACCTCTCACTAAGTTGACAAAGAAAGAAGGGAAGTTTGAATGGACTGAGAAGTGTGAGCAAAGTTTTCAAAGATTGAAGGAGATGCTAACAACTGCACCCGTGTTAGCGTTACCAGAAGGAAAGGAAGGATACACAGTTTACACCGATGCTTCGAAAGAAGGACTAGGAGGAGTTTTGATGCAGAATGGAAAAGTGATTGCGTATGCATCAAGGAAACTCAAAACGCATGAAGTCAACTACCCGACACATGATTTGGAGTTAGCAGCGATAATTTTTGCTCTGGGAAAATGGAGACATTACCTGTATGGAGTTACGTTTGAGATCTTTACTGATCATAAGAGCCTGCGATATCTATTCACTCAGAAGGAGTTGAATATGCGACAGAGGAGATGGATGGAATTTCTGGAGGACTACGATTGCATTATTCAGTACCATCCAGGAAAGGCGAATGTTGTAGCAGATGCTCTAAGCAGGAAAGTTCGTTCGGCACAGATTTCTGCCAATCCCGAGGTTGATCAAAGAGAGAGAATGGAGGTGATAACCAAAGCTCGAGTTGCGAACGTTGTGATGATATCACCTTTGAAAGAACAAGTGTTGGAAGCACAGAAGAACGACGAGTGGATTAAGAAATGTCTCAAATCTAAGGAGAAGGATGATGCGACTAAGTTCAGGGTTGATGAACATGGAATATTGAGGTACAAAGGTCGAGTATGCGTACCAACTGTTTTGAGAAAAGAGATTCTCGATGAAGCGCATAAGACTAAGTACACGATACATCCCGGAGGCACTAAGATGTATCAAGATGTTAAGATGCATTTCTGGTGGAACGGAATGAAGAGAGACATAGCCAACTATGTCAAGAAGTGCTTAACTTGTCAGAAAGTTAAGGCTGAGCACCAGAAACCGAGTGGGAAGTTGCAACCATTACCGATTCCGACTTGGAAGTGGGAGCAAATCACGATGGATTTTGTCACTGGATTACCCAAAGTCAGAGGAGGACAAGATAGTATCTGGGTGATCATTGATCGATTGACCAAGTCAGCACACTTTTTGCCGGTAAAGACGACGGATAAGGTTAGCACGTTGGCAAAGCTGTATCAACAAGAGATTGTTAGACTACATGGAGTTCCGAACAGTATAGTCTCGGACAGAGATCCGAAATTCACGTCGCACTTATGGAAAGAAATTCAAACTTTGATGGGAACGAAGTTAAACTTCAGTACTGCAGCGCATCCTCAGACGGATGGACAATCAGAAAGGATGATTAAGTACTTGGAAGATATGCTAAGAGCTTGCGCTTTGGACTTCCAGGAAAGCTGGAAAGATTGTTTACCTCTTGTGGAGTTTGCATACAATAATAGTTATCAAGCTTCTATTAAAGCTGCTCCGTATGAAGCTCTGTATGGAAGGAAATGTAGATCCCCGTTATACTGGGATTTGGATGAAGCGAGATGTACTGAGGAAGGACCGATCAGAGTGAATTCAGCAAAATGGATAAGAGAAGCGACAGAAAAGATTCAGATCATTTGCCAGAGAATGAAAGCTGCCCAGGACAGGCAGAAGAGTTATGCTGATCGGCGAAGAAGGGATTTGGAATTCGCAGTGGGCGAAAAGGTATTTCTGAAGGCATCGCCAAGGAAAGGGTTTTCCCGAATTGGGAAAGGTGGAAAGTTAAACCCGAGATATGTTGGACCGTATGAGATACTAGAAAGAGTCGGACCGACTGCTTATAGATTGGATTTGCCTGTAGGTCTAACAGGAATCCACAACGTATTTCATGTATCTCAGCTTCGCAAGTGTTTCTCGGATGAGACAGAGGTTGTGCAGGTAGAGGAGATACCGTTGGAACCGGATTTGACTTATGTTTTGAAGCCCGCTAAGATTCTAGACAGGAAGTTTCAAGAGCTGAGGAATAGGAAGATTCCTTTGGTTAAAGTCCTTTGGAAAGGACATGGGACAGAAGAGGCAACCTGGGAGACAGAAGAGAAAATGCAGAAACATCACCCTGAGTTGTTTGCAGTTACAGCGGAAGAATCTGAGGACAGATTCTCTTTAAGGAGGGGTGATTGTAACAGCCCAAAACAGGGCCTGGATGAAAACAGTAAGTTAAGGCAGTGGTAAAGCGTTTATAGACCGTGATCCAACTTTTTGAATCATCATGCATTGCATTCTTACATGAACTTGGTGCTCGTATATGTTCTGACATGTTTTAAGGGGGAATTCTTGACCTTTGATTCAGTTTACTATTCATAACCCGAGCCTACCTTGTTCATATTGATACTCGAACTCTAGAGGTTCATCACACATGTTTCCCAATCGTTTGAACTTGTTTCCCGAACTCAGAAAGTCTTTCTTGAGCCATAAGGGTATTTTTGGAACTTATCGACCAAAGTTACTATTCATCAGAAAATGATCTTTTGATTCTGATACCTTTTTCTACCCAAGTTACAGTCGAATCGATCCTTGAGTCGAGACGAGTCTTTTGAAATCATTCTTGGCTTGGAAATCCATTCCGGAACTTTGTTTTATTGAAAACGTTTTTGAAAACCCTAGTTTACTATTCCTTTTACGAACGGTTTCATTCGGAAAATGTTTTCTCTTCGGATTTGCACTACTTGAGCTATTTCAAGATTTTTGAGATGTTTTACAACTCTTGATTCAAGTCCTAGCTTGAAATTTTGAAGCGTACGTTCGTACGTGAGAATTCACTATTCATCCTACGTTTTCAACTTTTTAACGGTAAAACGTTTTATAGTCGATTTTGGACTCAAAACGCTTCTCGATTTATTTCTTGAATTTTAGAAGCAATCCGGACTTGAAAATCATTCTAGAAAGTCGTTTTTCACTCATGTCGAGTTTCGAGCTCAAAACTTTTATTCACTAAAACTAATGTATCTTTCAAACGGTAAATCCGATTTCGACGAATGAATATGCGTTTCGAAGCTAATTTTCTTGCCGTCGGAATGGTTAAACTTCCAGCCACTTATCCTTGAGTCTTGGGGGACGAAATTACAGAAATACCCCCAGCAGTTCCATTTTAGCTTCAACATGCCTAAAGCTTCCAAGAGAATCTATCCAAATTTTGCTCTCCTACCCTTCTCCACATTTTATTTCCAAGGTGAGGGGCTTCTCTTCAACTATAAATAGAGGCCAAGAGGCATTTGAATCCTTGCTCAAAGTTGTGTTAACAACACCCTTTCTTTCTCTCCCTCTCCCCCTCATTGCCGTCGGCCACCCCCCCTTGTAGCTAGGTTAGTTTGTTTTGTTTTATGTTATGTTAGTTTAGTTTATGTTTTTATGTTATGGTATGTTTATATTATGTTTAGGTTGGGTCTTAGGGTCTTCCCTAAGCCATATAGGATTTTATTTTATGCATTTATTATATAGTTTTTATGATATGTTTGTGTAGTTGTTTATATGTTTTAATTGTTTAGTATATGCTTGAATATGTTATGAATTGCTCTAGTATATGCTATGATCATGTGATATGATTGTTATATTATGAGAATTGATGCATGATTATGGAATTTGAATTATGTTCATGCATGTTTGCTAATGGAATAGTGATTTACAATTTATTATGTCACAACTTGTTACATGTTGATATGGAATTAAATTGTTACATGTTACATGCCTAAAGGTTCATGATATATGTTATGATATGATATGAGATATGTTGTGACATGTTGTCACATTGTTATATGACTCTTGATTTATGAATTGAGTTTATGAGATGATTTGGATTAATGGATTAGTGCCTTGATCATGTTGTACACTTTAATAGTGTCACATGTTATAGCCTAAGATAGAATAGTGTTTCATAACTTGATCTTATGCCTTAATTGGATCTCTTAACTATAGGTTATACCTTTAACCTAGATCACATTTGATTATATTAACTTGAACTTGAAACAATAGGTTATAATCAAGATCATAATTTGATTAGGGTGTGTGTGTGTGTGCATGCCGTGTGTGTGTGTGTGTTCGTGCATGGTGTGTGTGTGTACCGTGTGTGTGTGGGTGTGTGTATAGTAAGGGTTTGACCCGACCCTTTGACCCGACATGTGAATAGTAATCATGAATAGTAATCTGGAATAGTACTTTTAAATAGTGCTTTTGAACAGTAAAAAATGAATTAAAACTTGTGCTTTCTCTATAGACATTTGCACCTAGGGTTTCCATATCCCGGGGTCTAAACTGTGTTTTCAAAATGTGTTTTCTTTCGTGGACTTGTTTCTTAACCTAAGGTTTGCGATAGGATTCATAATTTGACTAAAGCTTACTCGGTTATAGTAAGATCATAGTCTAACGTTAAGAGTAACTCACTTTGACGTATTCCTTTGTGTGTTACCTTTCTTGAATACCTTAAATGGTATTACTCTCTTGTGTTACATGTTCTTTACATGTTCCTTGTTCATTGTTTCTTGCATTTCATATGCATCTTGGTTAGTAGTGGGTCTTAGTTGTTAAGCTCACTCTAGTACACCACCTACAGGAGTTAAAGTTGAGCACTGGGATCCCCAGGGCACCGCTTAATCTGTCTACCTACCTTTGTTACTGATAGGTGAGGTGAAGTTATAAATGTTTTCCAACTGGAACCACGATTATACTATCGTATCATATGTTTTGAAATTCAAAGCTAAACCTTGTTTTGAACTATCCCTTTTATCGGGACATTCTCTTGAAAGGATCATTCATACTTTAATAGTATACCTTGATCTACAGTACATGTTTTCCAAAGTTCTGCATTCTTGTTCAAAGACAGTTACATGTTTTGCATATGTTTTCAAAGTACAGTTTACAGACAGAATCATATGTTTTACAGACAGCATCATATGTTACAGTTTCAGTTTCACATGTTATAGATAGCATACTGGAGTGTTACTCTGGTCACTGCTCATCTTAAATGCAAGCATACAGTTTACAGTTTGGGCCCGGCGGTTATGTGTGGAGGTGATGCTTGGGAGGTGAGCGCCAACGACATCACCAATACCGGCCGCCACACTTAGACTATTGACACCGACTTTTAACAGGAGGTTTGTTAAGTCAGGACAATCTGTCTGGGAACGGACAGCAAATCTGTTCCCATTACATGTTTACAGGTCGCCTAGGGCTAGCTACCCGAAGTGACAACCGGTGGAGGATGGTGCATGTTTGTATGTGTTGGTAAGAGTTGTTGTTGACCTTGGTCCAATAGTCTACTGTGTACGGAGTTGTTGTTGACCTTGGTCCAATGCTCTACTTTATGTGGGGTTATTGTTGATCCTGGTCCGATACTCTACTATACGTGGAATTATTGTTGATCCTGGTCCGATGCTCAACCGAATCATGTTTTCTGGAGTAAGGATGAAGGAGCCTAGCTTGCGGGCAAAATTCTGTTTCATAAAGGATGGTTCATATCTGGAAAAGTTCACTTTACCCTTATCCCGTTTTATGAAAGAACTATGAACCATCAACAGCATATGTGTGCGCGTGTGATAGCATTCATGAAAATGTTTTATAACGTGCATTCTTTTACAGCATCACATTCAAAGAGTTTTATCAACCGAACTTGTTTCAAGTTCTTTTTCAAAGCATTGCATTTAACAGTTTCGAACTTTACTTCAAGTTCTTTAATTCAGTACTTTCTTTAAAGTATTCCCTCACTTAGTCCTTTTGACTAATACCTCTCCCGTTTTCTTGCCTCGTGGTTTCAGGTCTTGCAGCCGCAGTCTAGAGGTATCTTGAAGCTCTAGATTGTCATTTTTGTTTCTGTCAGGACTTAGTATTACTTCCTTTTTGTGTCCTGCATATGTTTTATGGCTGCATCACTTTATACTTCTGTATATGTTTCTGAATACTTGAGTATCTTTGTTATACTCTTTCTGCTATTCTGTTACCGATATTTTGAACTCTGCTGTATCGGTACTTATATGTGAATCTGTTATATGTTCTGATATGCCGAGTCTCTCTTACACGATCAATATGTTCTTGCTTGTTACATGCCATCACGCACATGTTTTGAAAAGTTTTAAAATACTCTGATTTTCCGCTGCATAGCCACATCGTTGTACATGTATAGTTCTGATAGACAGCCGTTCGCTGGAGTATTTCTTGAGTGATGGCTCACGCCATTACTTGAGGGGTGCTTCAGTGCGGGGGTTGAGACGCCGCTCTCCTCTTGTTCTGGTACGGGTGGGGGCGTTACAATATGTATATTATGATTATGGTTTGAAGATTATGGCTCGATTTGATACGATTCATGAAAGATATGGAACATATGAACTTCAAACCTTCATGTGTTGATTGAAATTGAATGAATTACTTGATTATCTGACCTCATAACATGATTCATGTTTTTATGCGTCTCATATCATGTACATAACATGCCATGCATCTATGTGGTTTCATATTTAGTCAATTCTCACGGGTGCACATTATTCCTTCTCTTACAAAGTTCGTTTACAGGGAGGAGACTTTCGAATTGAATAGGCACCCGTACTACTCATGTCTCTTGTCTCTGGTATTCCAGGTGAGGGTGTTTTCGGCCTAGTTAAGTATTGAACCCTACAATCTTATGTGACAAGTTTTGGCCAAAAACCTAATGTATATCTATATATTGTGTGACACCCCGCTCGTTCACACATACAGGTTTGTACCACGTGTGAGTTTATTTTCTGTAATTTTATTTAATTTCATTATATTTGACACATTCATATTTATTTTAATTGTTTCCTAAATGAATTATTTGAAATAATATGAAATATGTGATTTAAATGTCAAGAAAATGCCTTAAGTGAAACTACGATGTGAATTCTTGCAAATTATGAATTTATGGTATGTGAATTTTATTTCCGAGCATGCGAATTTCATGAATTATGTGAAATACGTGATTTAAGGATGTAATTGCATGATTTTCAAAATATGTGGACTTAATTGAAAATTTGGTTTTCGGCTTATTTGTAACTTTTTGAAAGTTTCGGACTTATTTGGAAAATGAGTGATTTTAGTACACTTGTGTACATTTTAATTTATATCTTGAACTACGGCACTCGGATTCGAGTGCCGTCTTCGGTGCTCAACTACTTTCGACGACCCGGACGCAATGGAATAAGTTTCGTAATTTTTCGATGTCAGTTCGACCCCCGACGAAGCAAATTTCAGCCATACGTACCCTAAAACAACCCTATAGCCTATGTTGGAGCTATTAAACCTAATCTCCCATCATTTTCCTTGACTTAGTCTCACCTAAACCTTCTCTTTCCTCTCCCATACCTGCTGATCAGTCTCTAAGTGAAAGAAAAAGGGGGAAAATGAAGAAGAGAGAGAGAGAAGAGGAAAGTACCATTTTCTTACCTTGTGAGCACCACCTTCGTTCCTCTTGCTCCATCTTCAAGTCCAAGGTATGAATCTTGATCTCCATTCCCTTATGATCTTATTTCTCTACTTGAATCATGCTTTATGTTAGAGAATCATGAAATATGGATTATGTGTTGAATAGTTAGGGCTTTATGAGAACTTGAAGAACATGCCTCTTTGAACTCCTTTTCTTGGCGGCTGCTACATGTGAACGTTTAGGGGCTGTTGTCTTTGTATTTCGTGCATGAATTTGCATGGTTTCTGTTGTATTTTGATGTCTTGCCTTGTTGTTGTATGTGCGGCACGAAAATAGGGGTTTAGTTCCAGGTTTATGAATGAAAAATGAGTTTAAATGCATGCCATAGCTGATCTTTTTTCCCAGCCGGTTTAATGCATGTTTTGTGGCTGTTTTGTATGGAATTGGAGTATGATTTTTTGACCATAACTGTTGTTATTGCTTCCATTACGTTGTTGCTGCTGTTACATGTTGAAACAGGGGATTTTTTGCATAAAACCGAATTGCTACCATAGCTTCGTTGTTCCTTTGTTGTTGTTGTAATTTGGGGACTGATTTGGGTGTGGTTTTAGCATGAAGTTATGCATGAATTTGCCCTTAAATTGCTGCTTGTTACCTGCACTTTTGCTGCTGCTTTGTACCCTGTTCCTTTGCCCTGAAACTGAGCTGTTGTAGCTGATCCTTTCGATGTTGTGACAGCTCTCCCCGGTCGGGGAGAATTTGCAAAGAAAAGTACCCGGCCGGGGGACTTTTATGCAGAGGTTGTGGTGCTGCTTTAATTCTTTTCCCATACTTTTAGTTTGCCCCTTTTTGTGAGCTTAATGGTAGCTGTATATATATAAATACGATTACACTATGTGCATGTATTTTTGGTATAAGTGTGTGCATGCATATTATATATACGTGTGTGTAGGTATATTATGTATATGTGTATGATATGATTTTTGTGCATGGGGTGTGAGTGTGTAATTGAATATATATATATATATATATATATGTACTTGGTTTGTAATTTATGCATGGTTGTGCATGGGGTTATGAGTGTGTGCGTGAGAATATATATATATGATTTGTAAATTGTGTGTCTACGTACATGTGAATATATATATATTATATATGATATGTTTTGTATATAACGTAATGTATATTATATTATGATTTTAATTATGGAAATGGTTTTATTGAGTTTATATATATGTTTTGATCTTAATTAATTCGAACTCGAGTGCATGATTTTCGTATTTTAATTCATGCTCTTTAATGCCTTCTCTCTAATTGTTTATGACTTATATGTTATATGAATATGTTAAATTAAATGTTAAATGTCTTGAATTAATTTTATGAATTCATTTGATACGAATTTTACAGGATATGAATTTGAACGCTTTAAATGAGCCTTCTTGCACTTTATTTGCATGCATCGCCTTCATTGCATCGCCGTGCGTCTCTATGGTACATGTTTGAGTCTAAGTCTTTAGTGTTACGTTGGTTTGTCTCAGGGGGCTTCCGGGAGGAGTCGTGCTGTAACACCCCGCTCGTCCGACGTATAAGGTACGCCACGTTCCAACTTTATTATATGTCTAATTATATTATTTTGTGTTTTGCCTGGCCCTATTTTGAACTCTTTTAGATTTAAGGGGCCTGTTTGTAATTTTCTCTTTTTAGGGGTTATCCGGTCATTTCTCGTTCGGTCGAGAGTTCGACCTCTTTGACCGCTATTTTGCGTTCAGGGCATCGAGACGAGTCCGTAGACTCTAAGTTTGCCCCATTCTGACTCCGTTAGCCCGTTCTTTCGATCGTTTTCGCGTACAAGGACCCGAGATATAATACCCCGGATCCTCGTAATTCGTGCCAAACGCAGCAGACCTCAGCCTGCTCTCTTCTCTCTCTCCCGCTTCAACGTTTCACACACATTGAAGGTGTGAAAACATACACAAGTCCAACTCGGCCTATACTCGACGGAATTTGACGAACCAATAGTCCATTTCGAAGAGATCGACGAGCCCGACACGACGATACAAGTTTCATGGCCCGAAAATGTCCGACGGCGGCGCAGTGGTGGTCTGAAGGTGGCGGGTTGCGCCACCTCATCGCCGGCGACAATCCGGCGAGCTTCGCCGGCCAACACCACCCTACCCCTATGCTTTCCGACCCGCTGGTGACCATTCCGGCCTCGGTTTGGCACGAAAACCACTGGAAATGGAGTTTTCCGGCAGCAGCTGTGCGGCGGCGTTTGGTGGCGGGTTTGGTGCTCCGATCATTGTTTGGCGACGGGACTTGAGGGGAAAGACACAGGACAACGAGCTGAGTCGATTGAGGTCAGTCCCGCCACCTGAAATTCGTCGGAGCGGCGGCGGCAGAGCAGCAGTGGTGGCGCGATGGTGCTTCGCGGCGGCGGCCATCTCCGGTGACGTTTTTCGGCGAACAACATAGGGGTTTCGAAGAGCACGTCACGGGTAAGCCAATTCCTTTTACGGATCTTATTTTCGTTCGTCGGTTTGGAAGTAATTGGATTTTGAAGATTTTAGGGTTTTGTATTCTTAGATTTGAAATTGGAGTCAATTGGCTTGGAATTTGCAGAAATTGGTTGAGGAATTGGAACGAGCACGACGAATCCTTGCACGGGTGATTTTTCAGGATTTTTCCGGCACGCTCCGGCGGCGGTCGAGCGGCGGCCCACCACTATTCCGGCGGCTCCGGTGGCGGCATTCCGGCGGGCTTTGGACAGTTTGTCCGCCTCGTTGTGGTGAGTTCAACGCCACTTCCCGTTCGTCAATCGGACACTCGGTTTATTTGTTACGAATTTATTTGTGTATTTGGGACTTATTTGATTTAATTGTTTTAATGCGAATTAATGGCCATATGCTTGAATTGTTGATCGGAATGAATTCCAATGAATATGAAATCATGTATTAAATGAAATGTAATATGTATTGATGCTTTGAATTGTGAATTGAACCCTGTTATGCCGAATTGTATTAGTTGTTAATTGTTTTAAAATGTAATTCGCTCTTGTATGCTCGAAAAATTGATGAATATGCATTGTATGGTATTTGGAAATATGTAATGAATGATGAATGTATGATTTCATGATTGTTGTTGAAAATAGTTTCGTTTCATGCCATTAGATTTAATATAGCCCTTGTAGAAGGGATGTTTATATAATTTTAGAAAATGTAAATTTGTATAACTTTAATTAATTGAACATTATCATTTGAAAACGATTATGCTATTTTTGATGAAGTAAAAGTTGATTTATTATGCCTTGAATAATTAAATTTGGGATTTTTACAATTAACGTTTAATTACATAAATTGAATTTGAATCTATTATGCAATGTATGAACTTTGAATGATTAAATGCTTAGTCGGAATTTGGGATGTAACCCCATAGGTTTAAATGAATTCGTCACGTGCTATTATACGATTCAATTGGTCTTGTAATATGAGGATTTTGTCTAAAATGTGAAATATGACTTGAATTGGAATATATATGATATATGAATTTGTGATGCATTTTATGATTTAGTCAGAATTGAATTAGCATGTCTTGGGTGATTTAATTTGAAACTTTGTAATTTAGGTTTAATTACTTAATTTAAAATAAATCTATTATGCGATATGTGAACTGTATGAAACTTATATGATTAAATTAGGAACTTTTGCACGTAAGAAATAAGTATTCGTACGAATATGAATTGGTTATTTGATATATGAATTTATATGAAATAAGGTGACATGCATTGCCTTTCCATTTTGTTTATTTGAATTAATTGTGCATAAGAACATCTCTGGATGTGTTTTATGAATATGTTGAGTTATGTGATTGCTTTTCTTAAGTACTTGAGCATGTGCCTTGCGTCTTTATATGGTTGTCTGAGTCTGAGTCTGAGTTCTGTACTGTGTTTTGTGTGTTCAGTTGGTACAGGTGCACCCGGGGTGGTGATTTATGGTCGTGCAGATTCCGGGGTGGACCACTTGCTTTGGGTTTTGACTTTGTATGGTACCTGGTGAGGGTGTTTTCGTTCTAGTTACATATTAAACCCTACAACCTTATGTGACAAGTTTTGGCCAAAACCTTATATATATATATATATATATGTTGTTTTTTTAAATAGAGTCATCGAGTAAAACTTTGATCGAGTAAACCCTTTCATAAGGAATTATGAAATATGTTATGTTCTTATGAATTAAAATGTTTTGGCGAGATTATGCATTTATGATATGTTCACGGGCCCAGGGACTTAGTGCAAGTGGCTATCCGGGGAGGCAAGGGCCGACGGTAATCCCTTGTACTAGTCCCAACTTATGTATGGTGATACCGACCCTCGCTAGGAGGTTTAGCGGGGAATGGGAGCTGAGTGCCCTTAGGGGAGTCATGAAACCCCATTGGCCTATGTATGAGGTGGTCGGGTCTTGCTAGCCCTTCCACCACCCGAAGGAAGAAGGTTGGAACTTATTTATGATTATGATTATGATTATGATTATGTTTATGATTGATAGGCGCCGTGCGGGAAGGCCGGGACACGGATTGCCCAAACGAATATGTTTAGGATATGATATATGATTTGTGTGTATTATGATATATTGCATGATCACCTATTTAATGTATCAATGATATTTGTCGTACACGGTCGGAGTTTGGTTGGAGATGATGCACGCTCACTCGTCGAGCCTTTATGTTTATGTATGAATTATGAATTTAATGAATTTAATATGAATAGTCATAAAGTCTGAGCATTGCTTAGTCATTCTTTTACCCTTTTTGGGAACCAACTTTAAATAAAACCTTGCTCGGGATTTATGGCTTGCATGTGCATGTTTTTATATATATTTATCGCTCATGCTCGCTCAATCTTCTAGAGACTGACCCTCCCCCTTCTTTTCCACTTTTCAGTTCTTGCAGGTTTGAGCTAGGCGGCCTTGAGTAGGGCCTGTTGAGTCTGTGTCGGTCTGTTTGATTTGTTAAATACCTTGTTTTGATTGGGTAGGAAACTATGTATATGATATGTATATATTATGCAGGTTGGTACTCTTGAGTTGGATGTATGATTTTCGGGACAGGTTAGGACAGGTGCTCGGTTTAGATGAACCCGTTTTGATTATATGTTTAATCGGGACAGGTTTCTAGGATAGTTGAACCCGTTTAGCTGATGTTGAGTTACTTTTTGAAATATATGAATTATGATTGCTGATTAAGGTTTTTGAGAATTCATATTTTGTATCGCTTCCGCATTCAGGTCTTGCATATTTGTGCTTGTACAGGGTTTAGGTACCGCCTAGCTTAGGTTGGTTTTTGTTTGTCACCCGTTCGTACACGTGTCGGGCCATAGTGCGGGGGTGTGGTGCCCCATCGCTTGGGGTGCTACATCCTAAGTGGTATCAGAGCTACCAGGTTCAGAACCGGTGCTCTGGGGTCGTGTCGTGTCAGTTTAGGTTGGACGGCATAGGAATACTTGTGCATTGCATTCGCCTGATGTGAAATTTTGACTTTTCTGCATGAATTTGTCTGAGCTTATGTGATTGTGTGCACACTATGATTACGATTCTTGCAAAATTATCACTGTTATGCTTTAAATTTTATTAAATTACGTATTGCATGTGCATTACTTAAGTGTTCTTAATTGTTTTTTTTACTTGACATATCCACGTACTAACCCGCATGCATAGATATTTATTCAATTTGTGAATTGCAGGGAGTTGGCTTGATGACAAAATTTTTAATTGATCGTGACAACATTTCCCACTTCTATAAATTGATGATAGAGGATTCAAAACTACCATGCCTTGATTACTTGGATGAAGGATAAATGGATTTCTGAAAGAATTCGACAATATCTAGATGCTAAACTTATGGAAACAGGTATTATGTGTTGGAAAACACGAATCAGAAAGCAGCGGAATTTAAAAATTTTTTCCAACAAAAGGACCTTGGACTCGCAATCGTGTAACCAAATTCGTAGAGATAGAAAACTTACTTTTCTTTTATTCTTTCTTGAAGCGTTTCAAGCCACCCAAGAACGCTCTTCTCGCGGCTTGACAACCCGTCCCTCGAAAGTGTCTTTCTACTTCAGAATCCATTGTCGGGATAGCAATCCAACCAACCTAGATTCAAATCATGTTATGGAAGTTCTTAACAATATAACATAAAGAAAGAAACATGAAACAAGAAAGAGATGATTGAAACTCCCTTCGAAAACCAGTTTTGCGAAAGTAGAAATCTGCCAGCCATAAAACCCTCGTGAAAAAATTCATCCTTCAGGATATGGACGAACGATTTTCGCCATCTTCTTTGGTTCGTTTTTTTCATTCGTTTTATGTCGGGTTCAGAATCGTTTCATCATCCCTTCTGATCGTTTTGCTTGATCCCCACTTTTTGGTAAAGCTCGAATCTTCAAAACTTCTAACTTGAAGTCTCTAGAGATAGTCCACCAACTTGATCACAATCTAACTAGTAAGGATGCTAGTTCTCTAGTTAGTGTTTAGGCTTAACCTAGGGTTTTATTTAATCTTGGAGAAAGGATGGTGTTCAACACATGAACCAAAAGATTTTGTCAAATCATCTCTAAGGGGAGCCGAGCTCCCCTATTTATAAGAGGGGAGGACCGAAAATTCCTAGTCCTTTATGGGCTAGGATTTTGGTCTCTCTCTCTCCTATTAGTTGATCATCAAGTAATTTGACTTTGACTTTGAATTCTAATTCAAATCAACTTTCAAGAGAGCTAAAAATATCCAAACTATTTTTGGATAATTTTATACTTTATTTATTTTAAATAAATAACTTATTTTATCTAATTAATTAATTCATAATTAATTAACTAGATGACTTTTCTCCAAAATAAGACTTTCTTTTTAATTCAAAATTAAACCAAAGTCTATTAAATAATTAATCACATTAATTATTTAACACATAAATAAATATACACATATATTTACACACGTGTGAGACACGTGTCACAAGGACACGTGTCACTCACGGGGTGTGGTTCACACGTGTGGAACCCTCTTGGCCCGATTAACTCGTTTAATCATTTTCAAGCCTCAACTCATGTAACCAAGTTGTTGTGTGTGACCCTCTAGGTTCTCAATTCAATTAGCAGTGACCCTAATTAATTAATTCACTAATTAATTATTCAGTCCACAGATTAAACGACCATAGTCTAGCAACAGGTGTTTAACCCCTAGCTGAATTGGAATGTTCGGATTCGACAGAACCTTTAAGTCATTGATTCATGTGAGATACAATCCTCCTACTTACTATCTCTCAACCAAGATCTAGTGTAAGGGAATAATTAGAACCCTAATAATCTGGTCTTAAAGCTAAGTGCATTTCATATCCATTTGATCTCAATCCAAGAAACCCTTTTCTTGATGTCTTGATCTACTGCCTTGGCCAAGGACTCCATATGGCATATGAATGACTTACACAATAAGAGATCACCTTTCAAATGCAAGTGTAGGTCCTTTCTTGATTCTCATTCACTTTCATGAATCACTTGTGCAACCCCAGCATAAGCCTTGAATCAGTTGTCTAAGGCGACACCCTTTAAAGCTTATACCAAAGACTACAGAGTTAACTCATAAAGTGACATGGAACCTCAAGTCTAAGGATCAATTAATCACATCAATGACTCGTGAGATATTTCCTAATCTGGAAGTTTCCATTTCCTAAAATATAAACTTCCTTTCCCATTTAGGAATGTTCTCACACGGGGCACCTCAGTGAACTTACTTATTAAAGTAAGCACCCTCATGTATCATGCACGTATCAACTATACACTTTGCACCTCCATGAAACAAGGTGGTCCTTCTTAAGGACGTGATCCCACAAGCAAGGCTTAGAGGAGTCGGGTTGACACTCCCACTGTCTGTAGGACTCGTCGGCTTGGAGTATTTTACTAATCATGACTTATGTGATATAGGGCTCGTTTCATGAACCATTTCACCTAAATGGTAGAGTCTTAAAGTCATCAGGATTAGGGGAGTTCTCATACATGCACAACTAAAGTAAACGCATACCAAACAAGAGCATATAAAGAAGTGTTTGCCTATGATATTAATCAATCGTATATTATTCAAAGATTGTCTGTCATACTAGGAAAGTCCCAAAACAGATTACTTCGAATCGGCTTTCTAGGGCACTATTCCTAACAATCTCCTACTTTCCCGTAAAAGCCATTTAGGTACTCTAAGTCCCATCTTCTCAAGATGCACTTTGAGAGCCTATTGACTTTGGGCGTTTCCAAAGTGGATCTGCCATATTCTCTGCTGATGTGACCCTCTTGTTTACACATCTCATTAGGAAACACCTTTTCCTTATAAAGTGATTCGTAATCACGTGTTCAGTCTCTTGGTGAGGTCTTGGTTCTCTTACTTGAGCAACCAACCATTTTATCATACAATATGATAAAGGAGTTGTTTCATGTTAGGAACTTCATCTAACAAGTTAGATGGAGTTTCTTACCCAAACACTTAACTTAGTGTTATATAATACGACTAAGTTCTCAACTACGATAGTCGAGTTTTGCAATGTCCGTCCTTGGAATACATTGCATTACCATTCTGGTAGAAGTTGTATCCTTTCAATGATTTACAATCATCTATGTTTGATGCAACAATTACATCAAAATATCCTTTCAATGATAAGATCTTTTGGGCTCTGTAAACTAATACATATCCTCATTTCTTCTCAAGTACTCTGAGGACATCCTTTACAGAGATCTAATGACCTTCTCTGAGGTCATATTAGATTCGGCCCACTACGCTTAGTGTTGCGCCATATCAAGTCTAGTACATAACATTTCATACATTAGGCACCCTTTTACTTAAAGGGATTTTGGACATTCTAACTTTCTTAAAGTTATCATAGGACATATACTCTTCAAAAGAGATGTTCCATTGTCCATACTAAACTCCTTTCAGTACCGTGGTTATGTACTCATTTTGTGATAATCCATTTATGCTCTTAGATCTATCTTCTATAGATCTGAATGTCGAGAATTTAGGATAATCACTAAGATCTTTCATGTCAAATTGTTTGTTAAACAAGAATGGGTAACTTTCACGTTATCCTTGACATTCCTAATGAGAAGGATGTCGTCTTCTAAAGAACCAAAAATTGACTCTTACATCACTAACTTTCATATGTACACTTTTAAGACTTATTCGACTTCCATCTGTGCCAAACGATTTGACTATCCTATGGAATCGAATTGTCTAACTCCTAGAAGCCTTTATCAATTCACAGATTGACTTTAGGGATTTGCATACCTTATGCATACTCCCACTGAATATGAGGTTTATAGAAATACCTTATTTCAGTCTCTTTCAATCTCATATTGAACAAGATAGTTCTCATATTCATTTATCATATCTCATAGTCAGAATATGAGGATGTGATAAACACAATCCAAATGGACATTTGCATTTCAACCGTCAAGAAGGTTGTAATGCTTTCATTCACTCGAAGCTGCACGAGCTTGATCCTATCAGGTGGATCAACCAAGGTCAAAACTTGGTTCGAGTATATGGAATCCATATTGGATTTCAAGGCTTGCTTACACTACTCAGATTCCAAATCTGACAGTGTCTCCTCTTCAAGTAATTCCATGGCTATCTAGGAACGCGTTCTAAACACGTCTTAAGAGAAGGGTTTCACACGTGTACATGCTCTAAAATTGGCTAAGTTTTATCAGATGGGCTCGTTTCTTCTATATGTGGCGTGGATATTTATTCTCAAATTTCTTTGAGGTCTGCTTACTTGTCTTTCTTCTTCTATAGGAACGATTCCTTAAGAAAGATACATTCCTTGACACAAACAACCTTTGTCTAAGGGAATCGCAGAAATGATATCCAATGTTGTTTGTATAAACTTGAACTCATTTCAAGCCTATCTCCCACTATCCTCTTTACTTAAGAGGATTCCACTAAATTCTTGGATAAGAATAATTAGGGAATTTAGTATGCCACATTGCATAGTGCAACTAAAAGACTAATTTTGGAAGGTACTAAATTCAAAATCTCTAACTGCACATTCTAGGAGTTTATTCCTAGAATGATTATAAGTCAGTAAAGCTTACTATGGAATGGACCATATCGTATTAGGTTTCATTCCCTCATTCGGAAACACTAAGGTGTTCTCGAATTAGCTTACTGAGAGATAATCCTATTATCTTTAAGATGACTATGGAATTAGTTGCTAAGATATTGGCTATCTCGATCATATCGATTCACCTATAACTTATGACTACTTCGGTTCCTAACCTCCTTTTGAAATTCTAAGAATTTCATATAAGTTTCGAATTTTGTACTTCAAAAAGTATATTCATTCATAATGATTAAACTGGCGATTGTGTCTAGTGCTTACATTAAGCATCTTACACTCATCAGCATGGATCGAAATCCACTATAATTTTGGAACGTTCCACGTTTCTTATAAACGGGATTCAGGAACGCTTCCCACAAGACAGGTTTACAGAAAGTCAACTCTATAGGTTCATTTTTCATAGAATGATCCTAAGGTGTCTGACTTGCTAATCCTTTTATATCTCAACGTTCCAAAGTAATTCGAAGCTTAGTCATCTTACTTACTTTTGTTATCTCGTTGTATGTTCAGAACATTAGTGCCTTGAGTCTTTGCATAACAGATTATGTAGAATTGACTCAAGACTAGTGAATTCTATTCCTAGTAGAATTACTAAACGAGGTAACATTTCAGAGTACTCATACTCTTTGCAGTTCCCTTTCAAAGTCCTTATTTGCTACCATAGAAGCAAACGTCCAATTTGATCTCTAGTGTCCTTTGGGCGCACCCCTTACATGCCCCTCTATTGGGCTCTTAAGGGTTTCTTCTTCTTTAGGCGTTTAAGCTTTTAACTTAGGGAGTTTAGAAGAAGAATTAACCATCTCAACCTTTTATTCCTTCTTAAGGATGCTCTCAACCATTATCAACTAAATGATTAACCATGCCACATTAGCATCATTCTAGTTGAGCATAAAGGGTTTGAATGATGGTGGAAGCAATGTAAGCAATCAGTGCATAGAGAACTCTTTTCTCGGTTGATGATCGAGACCATAAGATCTTCAAATAAGATCTTTAGACCTTGTTCGTGTGCACTTGTTTCCTCATTTGGAATATTGAATAATTCCCTAATGTTATACCTTGTAACATTTTTATGAGGTGGTTCAATTGCTCTTAAGTGGCTTGGAAAAATCCATTCACCTCAGATTGCTTCTCTTTTGGCCCGGGTCGACTTTTCACAATTGAAAACTTCGTCCTTTAGAGAACGCCTTTCTCTAGTCGGATTCTAAAATGAATTTTAGGATCCGAAGCCATTTAGAGTTAGTCAAGACTTAGTCAGCTTATTTGACTTAAGGATGGATACGAATGGGTTTGCATTTCATATTGTAGAGAATCACAGAACTACAACCTAAATGCTAAGAAGAGAAAATGTGAGCATGCTGAATTATAACGATATACAAAAGATAAGGTCTTTAATCTAATGTAGCTCCCACTGTTTTTCAAAGATCTATAATTCCCAAAGATCTAAGAGGAACACGTTTTCCAATGGGTACTAAGATCCTAAGCATTTTACCTCGAACCCACGACTCGCGGACATTCTAAGTAAAACCCTAGGTAGGTACAACTTACCAATTCTAACACTTTTAGAACTCTTAGTAATTGTTTTGCATCACCTATCTTTCAATATGGACCCACGACTCGTGCGACATCCATATTTACTTAGGCGTTAAGCTAGACCCATCAATCATAAGATCATGATCAAAACTTAGTTCGAACGACCCACGACTCGCGGACATCGCCCTTGCCAAAATTAACCACGAAATATTGATCATTTAAAATGATCAATCAGGTAACTAAGAACTAATAAGCTCCACTAGCTATCCCACGACTCGCGGACAATAACTAGCTTTACTTACTAAACTTAAAACCTATTGATGGAATGCTAGGAATTTAATTCAAAATTTGCATCTCGAATTAAATACCTATTATTCGAAATGAGCTTAATATTTAATGGGAATTTTCAAATCAACCGAAGAGTTGTTCGGTTCGACCTCACCAACATATATGTTATCCAATTTAATTAGTCTTGATTAATGCAAGTACAACTTAAATGCATTTCAAACAAGCACATAAACAGACAACATGTCCTAGCATGATACTAACATGTAATGATCATGGGTTCTACCTATCTTATGTGTGATATGTGGGAGCCACTCCACAATCACAAGTTCTAACATACATGCCACATAAACAGTTTAAATCACTTAAGGGAAAACAGTAACAAAATACGAGCCCTATCTCTATTACATTTTACAATTGAGATTCCCCTCCCTAACATTTTGAGGGGTCTTCACTTATGGCCTCCTTGTTACTTGAATGTGGTCCATCTTAGTCCTTGGGTGCATTGTCTCCAAAATGAAAATAAAACCTCACCACCTATCTCTACTGTCAAATTACAATAAAAAGAAAAAGACATAAAGTAATAAGGCTTAATCTTCATATTGGCCTTAGACAATTACACGGGGCATACTCCGGCCTCAAAAACAGTAATATGGAAAGCCACATAATAAGTCACAGAACAGTACGCACATAAGTGAGGCTCCAACCTCAATTGAAAAACACAACTATAGGGCTCCAACCCCAATTTAAACCATCCATGTGCATAAATTAAAACCATACATAAGTCTAAACCCATGATCACCTAACATGCTTTTGCGAGAATTTAAATTTAACCAATAAATTAAAATTCCTGTTTCAAGTCCTAATGACTTAAAACACGACTTGATGCGAGTCTTATTTATAAAAGTTTTCAATAAATCCCAATTTAACAAAACAAATAAAATTCCAATTAATTTCTGAAAATTAATAATTTTATCAAAGATGTATTTTCCCAAAATATAAACCGTTTCTATTTCTCAAAAATCCCAATTTTAAGTGTTATTCTAAAATTAAAATAAATATTCAAAAATAAAAATTTAAAATTAAAAATAAAAATTGGGACTGGATTGCACGAAACACAAAAAGGCCGGATCAAGAAAACGGGACCCGTACGCGGAGAAGACCGCACCCACGCGGTGCGCGCGCGCGCGCCCGGTCTTCCCGCCTTCTTGCGGGCGGCGGTGGGCGGCCAGTCTCGGCCGCCCTGGGCAGGCGCTCCTAGGCGCGCCCGGAAGGCTCCCGCACGGCGTGCGGGAGGTGCGGGGCGGGACGCCCTGCGCGCGCCTAGGCCAGGCGGGCGGTGCGCGCGAAGCCCGCGCGCGCGACTCCTTCGCGTGCGGGGTTTCGCGTGTTTGTCGTATTCCGTATTTTCGTTTCGTGTTTTCGTTCAAAAGCAAAACCAATCCAAGAAATCCAAAAACAGTTTATACAGTTTCAAATCTAAAATAGTTTTCAAAAATTAAATTTTACAAAAACCAATTTTCAGAAACTTTCAGGAAAAAATACAGTTTCGTAATTCAGGCTTTCTAAAACAATTACAAATACTCAATCGCATCAAGCTTAAGAATTTCTACCAAATTCAGAATAATTGAGACGAATCAGAAACACGATTAACGAGGTGGCTCTGATACCACTTGTTGGAAAACACGAATTAGAAAGCAGCGGAATTTAAAAATTTTTTTCCAACAAAAGGACCTTGGACTCGCAATCGTGTAACCAAATTCGTAGAGATAGAAAACTTACTTTTCTTTTATTCTTTCTTGAAGCGTTTCAAGCCACCCAAGAACGCTCTTCTCGCGGCTTGACAACCCGTCCCTCGAAAGTGTCTTTCTACTTCAGAATCCATTGTCGGGATAGCAATCCAGCCAACCTAGATTCAAATCATGTTATGGAAGTTCTTAACAATATAACATAAAGAAAGAAACATGAAACAAGAAAGAGATGATTGAAACTCCCTTCGAAAACCAGTTTTGCGAAAGTAGAAATCTGCCAGCCATAAAACCCTCGTGAAAAAATTCATCCTTCAGGATATGGACGAACGGTTTTCGCCATCTTCTTTGGTTCGTTTTTTTCATTCGTTTCATGTCGGGTTCAGAATCATTTCATCATCCCTTCTGATCGTTTTGCTTGATCCCCACTTTTTGGTAAAGCTCGAATCTTCAAAACTTCTAACTTGAAGTCTCTAGAGATAGTCCACCAACTTGATCACAATCTAACTAGTAAGGATGCTAGTTCTCTAGTTAGTGTTTAGGCTTAACCTAGGGTTTTATTTAATCTTGGAGAAAGGATGGTGTTCAACACATGAACCAAAAGAATTGTCAAATCAGCTCTAAGGGGAGCTCGAGCTCCCCTATTTATAAGAGGGGAGGACCGAAAATTCCTAGTCCTTTATGGGCTAGGATTTTGGTCTCTCTCTCTCCTATTAGTTGATCATCAAGTAATTTGACTTTGACTTTGAATTCTAATTCAAATCAACTTTCAAGAGAACTAAAAATATCCAAACTATTTTTGGATAATTTTATACTTTATTTATTTTAAATAAATAACTTATTTTATCTAATTAATTAATTCATAATTAATTAACTAGATGACTTTTCTCCAAATAAGACTTTCTTTTTAATTCAAAATTAAACCAAAGTCTATTAAATAATTAATCACATTAATTATTTAACACATAAATAAATATACACATATATTTACACACGTGTCACTCACGTGAGCCACACGTGTGGTTCACACGTGTGGAACCCTCTTGGCCCGATTAACTCGTTTAATCATTTTCAAGCCTCAACTCATGTAACCAAGTTGTTGTGTGTGACCCTCTAGGTTCTCAATTCAATTAGCAGTGAGCCTAATTAATTAATTCACTAATTAATTAATCAGTCCACAGATTAAACGACCATAGTCTAGCAACAGGTGTTTAACCCCTAGCTGAATTGGAATGTTCGGATTCGACAGAACCTTTAAGTCATTGATTCATGTGAGATACAATCCTCCTACTTACTATCTCTCAACCAAGATCTAGGGTAAGGGAATAATTAGAACCCTAATAATCTGGTCTTAAAGCTAAGTGCATTTCATATCCATTTGATCTCAATCCAAGAAACCCTTTTCTTGATGTCTTGATCTACTGCCTTGGCCAAGGACTCCATATGGCATATGAATGACTTACACAATAAGAGATCACCTTTCAAATGCAAGTGTAGGTCCTTTCTTGATTCTCATTCACTTTCATGAATCACTTGTACAGCCCCAGCATAAGCCTTGAATCAGTTGTCTAAGGCGACACCCTTTAAAGCTTATACCAAAGACTACAGAGTTAACTCATAAAGTGACATGGAACCTCATGTCTAAGGATCAATTAATCACATCAATGACTCGTGAGATATTTCCTAATCTGGAAGTTTCCATTTCCTGAAATATAAACTTCCTTTCCCATTTAGGAATGTTCTCACACGGGGCACCTCAGTGAACTTACTTATTAAAGTAAGCACCCTCATGTATCATGCACGTATCAACTATACACTTTGCACCTCCATGAAACAAGGTGGTCCTTCTTAAGGACGTGATCCCACAAGCAAGCCTTAGAGGAGTCAGGTTGACACTCCCACTGTCTGTAGGACTCATCGGCTTGGAGTATTTTACTAATCATGACTTATGTGATATAGGGCTCGTTTCATGAACCATTTCACCTAAATGGTAGAGTCCTAAAGTCATCAGGATTAGGGGAGTTCTCATACATGCACAGCTAAAGTAAACGCATACCAAAGAAGAGCATATAAAGAAGTGTTTGCCTATGATATTAATCAATCGTATATTATTCAAAGATTGTCTGTGATACTAGGAAAGTCCCAAAACGGATTACTTCGAATCGGCTTTCTAGGGCACTATTCCTAACATTATGCATTCATAGCACGTGCATCATGCATTGGATTAAATTATAATTATTTTAAACATTTGTTCTACGTGCTTGATTGCCTTCTTTGCTGGATATATGTGCCTGTCATTTACATCCCTAATCCCGCATGCATTAGTTTTTTGGTTATATTTAGGTGATTTTGTTACCTGTTTGAACGAGTACTTATTTTAGTGGAAGCTGCATTGGGATCTGAATAGGAGTGGATCAGAAAGTGGACAGTTGATTTCACAAACTCGGGGTATAGGGTGGATAAAAGAAGATGTCTGTATACAAGGGAAACAAGAGACCTTCTAACTAACGAGGTGACCTTTTAACTAACGAGGTGCCTTCAGGATATATACTTAACTACTTGGAAGTACTCGGGGTTAGCAAATTTTATAAGGAAGTCGGAATTTCTAAATCTGAATGGCATGAGGTGACAATGAAGGAATCAAGGCACTTGTACAATTCAGAAAATTCTAAAGAGGGAATCGGATTACTATTATAGAGACACCACCAGAGTAGTTACTCTTACACAAAGGAAAAAGGGGGAAAATTTTGTAAGCTATGGGATTTAGTGCTGAGGTCATTGAAGATCAACTCCACCAAATATTGAGGATAGGGGCCTCATTTACAATGACGGTGTACTAAGTAAGATCGTTTAAAGATTCTTCATTTATTTCCCCACGATGGTCCTAAGAGATTTTACCGATGGAAGAAATAGCAATTCCCGATTACCGAGGATTTTACTGGGATTTCACGAGACCCCACGGATCACTTTACTCCGAGAATCAAGTGAGGCGGTTCAAGATCATTTGGGCACCCGAGAATCTGAGGGAATAATAAAGAATTCAAGTTTGAACTAAGGATTGGAACCACTGCCAGTCAAGGATTCGATTACCCTTCCAAATTAAAGAATTGCCAACGTCGACTTCAATTCCAAGGTGAACGGTACCTTAAGCATTAATGGCATTTGCACCCATGCATTTTATAAGCAATTATATTTGATTTTGCTTGATGTATGTGACAACGTGTAATGTTTGATGTTGCTCGATTGTAATAACGTGACTAACTGCTTTAATTTTCATAACTTAAAATTTGTTGTTTTTGTTGTTAATTCTTGTAAACTGAATGGAATACTTGTGTGAATTGTTCGTGTCTCTATGTTTATAATTTCTTTGGTTACTCACTAACCCCTTCATGCACATACAAGCATATTGTGATTTTATTTTACAGAAATTCCATCGCGATATCCCCCTTGAGTTGAGCATGGATGATGAGTCTATACTGTAGGGACACCGATATATCGGTTGTGATAAGGTACACCATACATGCATCCCATGTTTTGCATCCAGTGTTAGTTTGACTTGTGTATGTTTGAATGTTGAGTAAGTGAACTTGTATGCTAGAGAGTTGTTGTAACGCCCGAGCGCGAGGCGCCACATCCCCCGCACCGGGACCCGACCCGTATAGGAAATGGAAAATCCCTACACATGTCAAATCACGACGAACGAGGACACAACACACACGCTAAGCTAGGCGGGAGCTAACCCTTAACCAAACAACAACCAACAGGAATTTAAAATCGAGAAACAAGAGCAATAGCGGAAGCAATAAACATAAATATTCACATTGAGCATCCAAGCTCCAAAATAGATCAACCTATACAATAAGTGGTAGCAATACCCTCACGGCTCAAATAACATAATTCGCTCCATACAAATCCAAGATAAAAAATATGAGTGCAATTGAGTGTAAAGGAAATGCTAGACACAAATGCAAGACCTAGACGACTCGAATTCCCGCCTAGCACCTCCAAACCTACACGAAACAACTGAAAACAACCGGGTTCAGTCTAAAAGAGACTGGTGGGTATAAAAGCGGGGCATAAGTATAAATATCGCAGAATTGAAACATATACATGCAAGCCCTAATCCCATAGAAGTTTTATAATAAATTTCCCAAGCGGGCAAAGCAAATAACACATCAATGGGATTACGACTATCATATTCATTCATAATTAACATAGGGTTTAAGGCCCGACGAGTGGGCGTGCATCATCTCCAACCTTCTCCTCGTGTAAACATATTCATAAATTCATAAGTTATCATACATAACATATGTGCACATACATAATGATCATAATCATTCATATACACCTTCTTCCTCCGGTGGTGGACGAGTTTGCAAGACTCGACCACCTCATACATAATGGCTAGTGAGGTACATCAATCCTCAAAAGCCCGACTAGCGTTTTCTCGTCAAAACTCCTGACGAGATCCATTTCAACGTAAAATGGTTGGAACTAGTGCACGGGTTCACCGTCGGCCCTTGCCTCCCCGGTTTACCACGATACACTAAGCTCCGGGGCCCGTGATTATAACATACATGCAATCTCGCCAAAATATAAGGTAGGTTTTCATAAAGAAGGCTTAACAATCGAAAATCATAAGACTCTTTAAAAGACTCGATAAGTATAAGTATAACTTTTGGCTTAAAACGGTCACATAAGGGTTATATTGGGACAAGATAACTATTAGTAGAGAAACACACCCCGAACCGGAAAAGGAAGACACGAAAGCCTCAAGGACTGGCCTCGTCTCCAACGGGATCAAAATCTGTGCAAGAAAGGTGACGTGAGACTCAAAATGACCAACTAAGACGCTCGGCAATGAAATGATCATGCTATGAGTATGGAAAAGAATATGTTATGTAATGAACATGTCCATGTGCACTAATGAGGAATTTAAATCATATAATCAAAATATATGTTTATATATATACACATGCATACATACACAACATGCATGAACCCACAAAATGCATGAAAACAGAAAGTGACACGCCCGTGTCACCAACACAAAGCAATCCGTGACACCCCCGTGTCACGGTACAGTCAGGACAAGAAATCAGAGGGTGACACGCCCGTGTCACCACTACAAGGCAAACCATGACACCCCTGTGTAACGGTACAGCGGAACCAAGCAAAACTGCACCCCCGTGTCATCCAAAAGAAGAAAGGGGTGACACGCCCGTGGCACGTACGCAGCAGAGAAAAAAAACGCGCAGAAACAAGGCATAACCAAGATACAACATCTCAACACATTCAATCAACAAAAGACAACCAAGATTCAATGAAACCACTTAAAAACAACTCCCAATCATGCTCCCAAGACCTTGAAATGTGAGATGTAGTGTGTGGTGACCAAATCATACCAAAACTTCAATAGCTCGTTAATGATGGCTCATAAATACCTCAACTAATAACTAATAAATCACCATAAATGTAAATAGGAGATCAAAACAATCATTTTCATTCTTGGAATCATTCAAAAAGTTCAAGGGTTGGAAGAGATCAACTAAAATGCTCAAAACCTAACTATATATGCATCTTGGCCAAAACTCATGAAACCCTGCTCAAATTTAGGGATGAATGAATGAAAATGACTCATATTGGAAGTACATAACATATCCAAGCTTACCTTGTGGATTAATGGGGGTTTGGGAGGAGATTTGAGCTTGAATTTCCAAGAAGGGCTTGGGTGACGGGATTTCTGGAATGCAGAGGGTGTTTGGCCAATTTACCCCAAGTGAGAAGGGTTATCTAGGTTTGAGGGGTTAATTTCTGAAGAAAGGGTTGAGTTAGGGTTCCATAGAGTCTAACCATGGTTAATTTGGTCAACAAATGAATAAGTTATGGTCATTTTGGTGTAGCAAGGTCAGTTTAGGAGTCCGTTAAGTGTTTCGATTGAATTCCGGGTATTCAAATGGCTTCGGAAAAATATAAGGCTAAGCTCATCAAACTCAAATTTTCGATACGAGTTCAACGAAGTTGACGAAACTCGAATCCGAGTTTCCTAGCTCAAGTTATCAAATAAGGAACCAATGGTGCGCTAATTGCTCGTTAGCCCCCGTTTTGGATTCCGAACCAAAATAAATTCAAAACTCAATCAAAAAAACCCGAAAACATACAACGAGCATATAACCATATTCATAACACATATAAGTCCAACATCTTAAATTCACACGAAATTCCGAAATCATTTCACGTAAAAACGGCAAGCAAATATTTCGTTCAAGCGCAAATAGTTCAAAGAAAATTCATATAAATTCAAATATTTCAAATAAGTAAATATCCTCTAATTAATATAATTTAAGATAAAGAAATTAAATAACGTAATTAAAATAAATTAAACGCGTGCGTAATTATCACATAATTCATACCTGAACGATTTGGAGAAATCGGGGCGTCACAACCTCTCCCCCTTAAAAAGAATCCGTCCTCGGATTCACTGATTGCTCGGAAACAGCTCAGGATGAAACTTCTTCATCTTATCTTCCGTTTCCCACGTGGCCTCTTCCGTCTTATCACTTCTCCATAACACCTTAACCAGTGGGATTCACCGGTTTCTTAATTCTTGAAACTTTCAATCCAAAATCTTAACCGGTTTCTGAACGAAGGTGAGATTAGGTTCAATTTCTACCTCTTCCTCGGGTAGGATCTCGGCTTCATCCGGATAATATTTGCGAAGTTGGGAGACATGAAATACATTGTGGATTCCCGTCAAACTCGGAGGTAGATTCAAGCGATAAGCCATGTCTCCAATTTTCTCAAGAATCTCATACGGTCCTAGATAACGAGGATTTAATTTACCTCCTTTTCCAATCCTCGAAAATCCTTTTCGTGGGGAAGCTTTCAGAAATACTCTATCACCAACCTCAAACTGAAGATCCTTTCTTCGCCGATCCGCATAACTCTTCTGTCTATCTTGAGCTGCTTTCATTCCTTGCTGAATGATCTGAACCTTGTCAATCGCTGCTTGCACGGCCTAAGAAGGCTTCTCTTTCTTTTCCCCTCGCTTCACTCCCTCTTGTTTTGTCCAACTCCATTCCTCAAGGTCGAAGAATAAGGGAGATCTACACTTTCGTCCATAAAGGGCTTCATAAGGCGCCATTCCTATCGAAGCTTGAAAACTGTTATTATAGGCTAACTCAATTAAAGGCAGCTGCTCGTTCCATGAACTCGAAAAGTCCAATGCACCTGCTCTCAACATATCCTCCAAATACTTGATTAATCTCTCCGACTGGCCATCTGTCTGAGGATGGAAAGTTGTGCTGAATTGAAGCCTTGTTCCCAGATTCCTTTGCAATTCTTGCCAAAACCTAGAAGTAAACCTCGGATCTCGATCTGATACAATACTGACCGGCACACCATGAAGTCGAACAATCTCATCAAAGTACTTCTTTGCCAACTTAGGTACCTTATCCGACATCCGAACAGCCAGAAAATGTGCCGATTTCGTTAACCGGTCCACGATCACCCAAATCCCATCGAAACCACGTCTCACTCTAGGAAGACCCGAAACAAAATCCATCGCCACTTGTTGCCATTTCCATTCTGGGATAGGTAGCGGTTGAAGTAGCCCCGATGGCTTCTGATGCTCAGCTTTCACGGTTTGACAAGTCAAACAATGTCTCACGAAATTTACTACATCCCTTTTAAGTCCATTCCACCAATAGAACAGCTTTAAGTCCTTATACATTTTATTACCTCCGGGATGTATCGAATACCCTGAACGGTGGGCTTCTTCCAAGATAATTCTCTTCAACTCATTCGGAACCACAATCCTGTTCTTAAACCTTAAGAGTCCCGTATCATCAAATCCAAACAGGCACTCGGGATCCACCCTAGCTTTCTCAGCTAATTTCTGAACCTCGGGATCCTTTCCCTGAGTCTCAAATAACCTTTGCTGCAGATCTGGTTGTACTGAAATATTCCGAATACTGGCTATTAGCTTGAAAGACTCAGATTCCTCTCTAACTTCCACTTTTACATTAGATACACTCGCCTTCCTGCTAAGTGCATCCGCGACCACATTAGCTTTTCCAGGATGGTATCGGATCGTACACTCATAATCCGCTAAAGTCTCCATCCAACGCCTTTGTCTCTTGTTTAACTCCTTCTGAGAAAACAAATATTGAAGACTCTTGTGGTCAGAAAAGATCTCGAAAGGAATTCCATATAAGTAGTGTCTCTACTTCCCCAAAGCAAAGATCACCGCTGCTAACTCGAGATCGTGAGTGGGATAATTCTGTTCATGATCCTTTAACTTCCTCGAGGCATAGGCTATCACCTTACCATTCTGCATCAAGACACATCCCAACCCTTCTTTCGAGGCGTCCGTATAAACCATGTGTCCTTCCGTGCCTTCAGGGAGTGCTAGTACCGGTGCAGTGGTCAAGTTCTCCTTCAAGAGTTGGAAACTCGCCTCACATGCCTTATTCCAATTAAACTTAACTTCCTTCTTCGTCAGACGAGTCAAAGGAGTTGCAACCTTAGAAAAATCCTTAACAAATCTTCGGTAGTATCCAGCCAAACCCAAGAAACTCCTGACCTCGGAAGCATTCTTCGGACTCTGCCACTGAATAACAGTCTCTATCTTTGCCGGATCAACTTCCAAGCCTTTACTCGAGATAATATGACCTAGAAAAGCAACCCGGTCGATCCAGAACTCACACTTACTAAACTTCGCATACAACCAGTGCTCTCTCAATGTCTCCAATACCAATTTTAGATGCCTTGCATGATCCTCCGGATTCCTCGAATAGACCAGAATATCATCGATAAAGATTACTACGAATTTCTCTAAATAAGGCCGAAAAGTCCGATGCATCATATCCATGAATGCCGCGGGAGCATTAGTTAAACCAAAAGGCATCACAGTGAATTCATAGTGTCCATACCGGGTATTGAATCCTGTCTTAGGTATGTCCTCTTCCCGGATTTTCAACTGATAGTAGCCTTGCCTGAGATCCAATTTCGAATAAACTCTTGAACCTTGCAACATGTCAAATAAATCCTCGATGTATGGTAATGGATATTTATTCTTGATAGTCCTTCGATTAAGCTCCCGGTAATCTATACACATTCTTAACCATCCATCTTTCTTTTTAACAAAGAGAACCGGAGCACCCCATGGAGAAGAACTCGGCCGAATATATCCAATCTTAAGTAATTCCTCTAGCTGAATTTTCAATTCCTTCAACTCCGCCGGAGCCATTCTGTATGGAGTTTTAGAATACGGTTCTGATCCCGGATATAAATCTATGACGAACTCAATCTCACGATCCGGTGGCAATGAACCCAAATTCTCTGGAAATACATCAGGAAAATCCTTAACCACTGCGTTCTCCTCAAACTTAATTTGATCCTTCGGCTTATTGAGAAGATAAGCAACGAATCCCGTACCCCCTTCTCTCATTAGCTTACATGCTTCCATAAAAGATAATAGTGGCATATCCTTCAATCCCATTTCACCATTCACCTCATTCCCCAACTTAATCTTCTTCTTAAAGCAATCAACCTCGGCCCGATGCAGGTATAACCAATCCATCCCAAAGATTACCCCATATCTCTTCATAGACATTACGATGAAATCGGCTGGATAGCCTTTCCCTTCTATCAAAACCGAACAACCCCGAACTACTTGATCCGTCTGCAAATTTCCTCCAAGAGGAGAACTCACAAAATAACAAGAATTGGCACATAAAACAGGTAGGCACAGAGAAGCACATAGATCACGAGATAAGAAAGAAAGGGTAGCACCCGGATCAAATAATGCATGAATGCTCGTGTTATGGATGCAAACGGTACCTTCCACCACGGCGTTGGGATCAACTTCTACATTTTGTTCCTCACCCTCGAGGGTATAAGCACGAGCTCGAATCATAGGCTTTGGAGCCCCGTTCTGAAATCCAGGGTTCTTGTCAAGACACGTATTCGCCATGTGATCCGCTTTTCCACAGATGATACATAAGCCCAATCTTTTCCAACAATTGTAGAAGTTGTGGGTAGGACCTCCACAATACGTACATGGCGGCTTAGACAATCGATCCTCACTCAAAGTCTGTTGAGTTTTAGAAGCCACCACTCGAGGCGGAGCAATCTGAGAAACTTGCCCTCCAAACTTAGATTTTTTGAAAGGAACTTGTGTAGGTGGAGCGGCTTGTACCATAGGCCTCTTGCCATACCCCGATCCTCATCCCATAGGAGCCTTAAAAATTGGATCTTTCTTCTTGAATTCCTCTTCTTGTTCCAAAGCTCTCTGTACCGTATCAGCAAAAGATAAGTAATTATGTCCCGCTTGGCCGTGCCTCAAATCCTGTCTAAGTTCGGCAATAAACTTCTTCGCCTTCCTCTTTTCATCCCTCGTGATATGAGGTGCATACTTTCCAAGTCGGTTGAAAATGGCGATGTACTGAGCCACTGAACGACTACCCTGCTTCAAGTTCATGAATTCCTGCTGCTTTCTCTCTCTCACCACCTCGGGTACAAAACACTCTCGAAACTCTCTTTTGAAGACTTCCCACATAATCTCCTCTTCATCAACCTCTAGCTTTTCCCTCGACCTTTCCCACCAATCATAAGCTTCGCCATCCAACTGAAACACGGCGAACTGAACTTTCTCTTGGGTGGTAAATTGTCGAACTCCAAATATCCTCTCTATTCTCGTCAGCCATCCCTCCGATATCTCATCATCAATTGAGCCAGAAAACCGTGGAGGGTTGTAACTTAGAAATGTCCCATGAGGATCTCTATGATTGTTGTTATTCAACGGAGCTGGTTGTTCAACGGGTTGTGGTGGGGGAGCTTGAGCCCGTCGATGTTCCACATAATTAAAAACCGCTTCCATAAAATTTCCCATGTCCATCGGAGGCGGTTGCTGTTGTCCTTGTAGTGAAGGGGAACGATCACGGTGTCTACGTTGCCCCGGTGATCTCTCACGATGTCTACGTGGAGGCATCCTGTTCAGAAAATAATGAAGTGCATGCTATCTTTAGTTAATGCATGAAAATGCAATTAGTTCAGTCAAGATCGAAGTATAGAGCACATAAGCACGTATAGAATGCATAAGAGATGCATATGCAATCACATTGTCAATTAGTCCTAAAGCCGAACGACCTAGACTAACTCACACGACACTAGAGCCCGGGTTTTGCAAACCTTGGCTCTGATACCACTCAAAGGATGAAACGCCCGAGCGCGAGGCGCCACATCCCCCGCACCGGGACCCGACCCGTATAGGAAATGGAAAATCCCTACACGTGTCAAATCACGGCGAACGAGGACACAACACACATGCTAAGCTAGGCGGGAGCTAACCCTTAACCAAACAACAGCCAACAGGAATTTAAAATCGAGAAACAAGAGCAATAGCGGAAGCAATAAACATAAATATTCACATTGAGCATCCAAGCTCCAAAATAGATCAACCTATACAATAAGTGGTAGCAATGCCCTCACGGCTCAAATAACATAATTCGCTCCATACAAATCCAAGATACAAAATATGAGTGCAATTGAGTGTAAAGGAAATGCTAGACACAAATGCAAGACCTAAACGACTCGAATTCCCGCCTAGCACCTCCAAACCTACACGAAACAACTGAAAACAACCGGGTTCAGTCTAAAAGAGACTGGTGGGTATAAAAGCGGGGCATAAGTATAAATATCGCAGAATTGAAACATATACATGCAAGCCCTAATCCCATAGAAGTTTGATAATAAATTTCCCAAGCGGGCAAAGCAAATAAAACATCAATGGGATTACGACTATCATATTCATTCATATTTAACATAGGGTTTAAGGCCCGGCGAATGGGCGTGCATCATCTCCAACCTTCTCCTCGTGTAAACATATTCATAAATTCATAAGTTATCATACATAACATATATGCACATACATAATGATCATAATCATTCATATACACCTTCTTCCTCCGGTGGTGGACGAGTTTGCAAGACTCGACCACCTCATACATAATGGCTAGTGAGGTACATGAATCCTCAAAAGCCCGACTAGCGTTTTCTCGTCAAAACTCCTGATGAGATCCGTTTCGACGTAAAATGGTTGGAACTAGTGCACGGGTTCACCGTCCGCCCTTGCCTCCCCGGTTTACCACGATACACTAAGCTCCGGGGCCCGTGATCATAACATACATGCAATCTCGCCAAAACATAAGGTAGGTTTTCATAAAGAAGGCTTAACAATCGAAAATCATAAGACTCTTTAAAAGACTCGATAAGTATAAGTATAACTTTTGGCTTAAAAGGGTCACATAAGGGTTATATTGGGACAAGATAACTATTAGTAGAGAAACCCACCTCGAACCGGAAAAGGAAGACACGAAAGCCTCAAGGACCGGCCTCGTCTCCAACGGGATCAAAATCTGTGCAAGAAAGGTGACGTGAGACTCAAAATGACCAACTAAGACGCTCGGCAATGAAATGATCATGCTATGAGTATGGAAAAGAATATGTTATGTAATGAACATGTCCATGTGCACTAATGAGCAATTTAAATCATATAATCAAAATATATGTTTATATATATACACATGCATACATACACAACATGCATGAACCCACAAAATGCATGAAAACAGAAGGTGACACGCCCGTGTCACCAACACAAAGCAATCCGTGAAACCCCCGTGTCACGGTACAGTCAGGACAAGAAATCAGAGGGTGACACGCCCGTGTCACCACTACAAGGCAAACCGTGACACCCCTGTGTCACGGTACAGCGGAACCAAGCGAAACTGCACCCCCGTGTCATCCAAAAGAAGAAAGGTGTGACACGACCGTGGCACGCACGCAGCAGAGAAAAAAAACGCGCAGAAACAGGGCATAGCCAAGATACAACATCTCAACACATTCAATCAACAAAAGACAACCAAGATGCAATGAAACCACTTAAAAACAACTCCCAATCATGCCCCCAAGACCTTGAAATGTGAGATGTAGTGTGTGGTGACCAAATCATACCAAAACTTCAATAGCTCATTAATGGTGGCTCATAAATACCTCAACTAACAACTAATACATCACCATAAAAGTAAAGAGGAGATCAAAACAATCATTTTCATTCTTGGAATCATTCTAAAAGTTCAAGGGTTGGAAGAGATCAACTAAAATGCTCAAAACCTAACTATATATGCATCTTGGCCGAAACTCATGAAACCATGCTCAAATTTAGGGATGAATGAATGAAAATGACTCATATGGGAAGTACATAACATATCCAAGCTTACCTTGTGGATTAATGGGGGTTTGGGAGGAGATTTGAGCTTGAATTTCAAAGAAGGGCTTGGGTGACGGGATTTCTGCAATGCAGAGGGTGTTTGGCCAATTTACCCCAAGTGAGAAGGGTTATCTAGGTTTGAGGGGTTAATTGCTGAAGAAAGGGTTGAGTTAGGGTTCCATAGAGTCTAACCATGGTTAATTTGGTCAACAAATGAATAAATTATGGTCATTTTGGTGTAGCAAGGTCAGTTTAGGCGCCTGTTAATTGTTTCGGTTGAATTCCGGGAATTCAAATGGCTTCAGAAAAATATAAGGCTAAGCTCATCAAACTCAAATTTTCGATACAAGTTCAACGAAGTTGACAAAACTCGAATCCGAGTTTCCTAGCTCATGTTATCAAATAAGGAACCAATGGTGCGCTAATTGCTCGTTAGCCCCCGTTTTGGATTACGAATCAAAATAAATTCAAAACTCAATCAAACAAACCTGAAAACATACAATGAGCATATAACCATATTCATAACACATATAATTCCAACATCTTAAATTCACACGAAATTCCGAAATCATTTCACGTAAAAACGGCAAGCAAATACTTCGTTCAAGCGCAAATAGTTCAAAGAAAATTCATATAAATTCGAAATTTTCAAATAAGTAAATATCCTCTAATTAATATAATATAAGATAAATAAATGAAATAACGTAATTAAAATAAATTAAACGCGCACGTAATTATCACATAATTCATACCTGAACGATTTGGAGAAATCGGGGCGTCACAGTTGTTGAGATCTCTCTATTTGCGTGTTAGGGAGATGTGGGATTCTCCTTATTTATGTGATGGAAAGATGTTGGATTCTTTCAAATTATGTGAGCAAGAGATGCTGGATTCTCTTGGTGTTAGATATTTGGGAGAGGCTGGATTCTCTCGAATTTAGGGGTTTGAGAAATACTGGATTTTTTCAAACTAGAATGTTTCGAAGATGTGGAAGTCTACCAGACTTAGGATGAGAGACGGGGCTCTCTCGATTACGTGGTTGAGAGACGGGGTTCTCTCAATTCTGTGCCTGAGGGACGGGGTTCTCTCTTTTGATGTGCTGGGAGACGGGGCTCTCTCTCTTGCGTGCTGAGAGATGGGATTCTCTCTTGGTTGTTGCGGCTTAGTTACAGGTGGCCAGACAGCAGCTAGCCAATGATGAGGGTGCGACGGTATTGAGCTTTGGTTGCAGTGACCTAGTGGAGATTGAACGAGTTTGAAGCGACCAACGGTCAAGTGTTGAACAAACCTCTGGGACTACGGAACTCTGAGGGGAGTTGATGCAATTAGTGGAAGTAAACTTCACAGCCAGGGCTTTGACTCTACACGATTCAGGAGATGGATTGAAGTATTCCAACTCGAAGCTTTGTGACTCAGTAATAGGACCTGAGGACAGGTCCTTTTGAAGGAGGGAAGATTGTAACACCCCGCTCGTCCGACGTATAAGGTACGCCACGTTCCAACTTTATTATATGTCTAATTATATTATTTTGTGTTTTGCCTGGCCCTATTTTGAACTCTTTTAGAGTTTAGGGGCCTGTTTGTAATTTTCTCTTGTTCGGTCGAGAGTTCGACCTCTTTGACCCCTCTTTTGCGTTTGGGGCATCGAGACGAGTCCGTAGACTCTAAGTTTGCCCCATTCTGACTTCGTTAGCCCGTTCTTTTGATCGTTTTCGCGTACGAGGACCCAAGATATAATACCCCGGATCCTCGTAATTCGTGCCAAACGCAGCAGACCTCAACCTGCTCTTTTCTCTCTCTCCCGCTTCAACGTTTCACACACATTGAAGGTGTGAAAACATGCACAAGTCCAACTCGGCCTATACTCGATGGAATTTGACGAACCAATAGTCCATTTCGAAGAGATCGACGAGCCCGACACGATGATACAAGTGTCGTAGCCCGAAAATGTCCGACGGCGGCGCAGTGGTGGTTTGAAGGTGGCGGGTTGCGCCACCTCATCGCCGGCGACAATCCGGCGAGCTTCGCCGGCCAACACCACCCTACCCCCATGTTTTCCGACCCGTTGGTGACGATTCCGGCCTCGGTTTGGTACGAAAACCACCGAAAATGGAGTTTTCCGGCAGTAGCTGTGCGGCGGCGTTTGGTGGCGGGTTTGGTGCTCCGATCATTGTCCGGCGACGGGACTTGAGGGGAAAGACACAGGACAACGAGCTGAGTCGATTGAGGTCAGTCCCACTACCTGAAATTCGTCGGAGCGGCGGCGGCAGAGCAGCAGTGGTGGCGCGACGGTGCTTCGCGACGGCGGCCATCTCCGGTGACGTTTTCCGGCGAACAACATAGGGGTTTCGAAGAGCACGTCACGGGTAAGCCAATGCCTTTTACGGATCTTATTTTCGTTCACCGGTTTGGAAGTAATTGGATTTTGAAGATTTTAGGGTTTCGTATTCTAGGATTTGAAATTGGAGACAATTGGCTTGGAATTTGCAGAAATTGGTTGAGGAATTGGAACGAGCACGACGAATCCTTGTACGGGTGATTTTTCAGGATTTTTCCGGCACGCTCCGGCGGCGGTCGAGCGGCGGCCCGCCACTGTTCCGGCGGCTCCGGTGGCGGCATTCCGGCGGGCTTCGGACAGTTTGTCCGCCTCGTTGTGGTGAGTTCAACGCCACTTCCCGTTCGTCAATCGGACACTCGGTTTATTTGTTACGAATTTATTTGTGTATTTGGGACTTCTTTGATTTAATTGTTTTAATGCGAATTAATGGCCATATGCTTGAATTGTTGATCGGAATGAATTCCAATGAATATGAAATCATGTATTAAATGAAATGTAATATGTATTGATGCTTTGAATTGTGAATTGAACCCCGTTATGCCGAATTGTATTAGTTGTTAATTGTTTTAAAATGTAATTCGCTCTTGTATGCTCGATAAATTGATGAATATGCATTGTATGGTATTTGGAAATATGTAATGAATGATGAATGTATGATTTCATGATTGTTGTTGATAATAGTTTCGTTTCATGACATTAGATTTAATATAGCCCTTGTAGAAGGGATGTTTATGTAATTTTAGAAAATGTAAGTTTGTATAACTTGAATTAATTGAACATTATCATTTGAAAACGATTATGCTATTTTTGATGAAGTAAAAGTTGATTTATTATGCCTTGAATAATTAAATTTGGGATTTTTACAATTAACGTTTAATTACCTAAATTGAATTTGAATCTATTATGCAATGTATAAACTTTGAATGATTAAATGCTTAGTCGCAATTTGGGATGTAACCCCATAGGTTTAAATGAATTCGTCACGTGCTATTATACGATTCAATTGGTCTTGTAATATGAGGATTTTGTGTAAAATGTGAAATATGACTTGAATTGGAATTTATTATATGATATAAGAATTTGTTATGCATTTTATGATTTAGTCAAAATTGAATTAGTATGTCTTGGGTGATTTAATTTGAAACTTTGTAATTTAGGTTTAATTACTTAATTTAAAATAAATCTATTATGCGATATGTGAACTGTATGAAACTTATATGATTAAATTAGGAACTTTTGCACGTAAGAAATAAGTATTCGTACGATATGAATTGGTTATTTGATATATGAATTTATATGAAATAAGGTGACAAGCATTGCCTTTCCATTTTGTTTATTCGAATTAATTGTGCATAAGAACATCTCTGGATGGGTTTTATGAATATGTTGAGTTATGTGATTGCTTTTCTTAAGTACTTGAGCATGTGCCGTGCGTCTTTATATGGTTGTCTGAGTCTGAGTCTGAGTTCTGTACTGTGTTTTGTGTGTTCAGTTGGTACAGGTGCACCCGGGGTGGTGATTTATGGTCGTGCAGGTTCCGGGGTGGACCACTTGCTTTGGGTTTTGACTTTGTCTGGTACTAGGTGAGGGTGTTTTCGTTCTAGTTACATATTAAACCCTACAACCTTATGTGACAAGATTTGGCCAAAACCTTATATATATATATATGTTGTTTTTTTAAATAGAGTCATCGAGTAAAACTTTGAGTGAGTAAACCCTTTTATAATGAATTATGAAATATGTTATGTTCTTACGAATTGAAATGTTTTGGCGAGATTATGCATTTATGATATGTTCACGGGACCAAGGACTTAGTGCAAGTGGCTATCCGGGGAGACAAGGGCCGACGGTGATCCCTTGTACTAGTCCCAACTTATGTACGGTGATACCGGCCCTCATTAGGAGGTTTAGCTGGGAATGGGAGCTGAGTGCCCTTGGGGGAGTCATGAAACCCCATTGGCCTATGTATGAGGTGGTCGGGTCTTGCTAGCCCTTCCACCACCCGGAGGAAGAAGGTTGGAACTTATTTATGATTATGATTATGATTATGATTATGTTTATGATTGATAGGCACCGTGCGGGAAGGCCGGGACACGGATTGCCCAAACGAATATGTTTAGGATATGATATATGATTTGTGTGTATTATGATATATTGCATGATCACCTATTTAATGTATCAATGATATTTGTCATACACGGTCGGAGTTTGGTTGGAGATGATGCACGCTCACTCGCCGAGCCTTTATGTTTATGTATGAATTATGAATTTAATGAATTTAATATGAATAGTGATAAAGTCTGAGCATTGCTTAGTCATTCTTTTGCCCTTTTTGGGAACTAACTTTAAATAAAACCTTACTCGGGATTTATGACTTGCATGTGCATGTTTTTACATATATTTATCGCTCCTGCTCGCTCAGTCTTCTAGAGACTGACCCTCCCCCTTCTTTTCCACTTTTCAGTTCTTGCAGGTTTGAGTTAGGCGGCCTTGAGTCGGGTCTGTTGAGTCTGTGTCGGTCTGTTTGATTTGTTAAATACCTTTTTTTGATTGGGTAGGAAACTATGTATATGATATGTATATATTATGCAGGTTGGTACTCTTGAGTTGGATGTATGATTTTCGGGACAAGTTAGGACAGGTGCTCGGTTTAGATGAACCCGTTTTGATTATATGTTTAATCGGGATAGGTTTCTAGGACAGTTGAACCCGTTTAGCTGATGTTGAGTTACTTTTTGAAATATATGAATTATGATTGCTGATTAAGGTTTTTGAGAATTCATATTTTGTATCGCTTCCGCATTCAGGTCTTGCATATTTGCGCTTGTACAGGGTTTAGGTACCGCCTAGGTTAGGTAGGTTTTTGTTTGTCACCCGTTCACTGTGACTTGGTGCGTGTGCGGACTTTCCATTTCGTACACGTGTCGGGCCATAGTGCGGGGGTGTGGTGCCCCATCGCTTGGGGTGCTACACGTGCCCGGAGTTTAAGTTGTTCGGGGTTGTTTTCTCGCACCACACTACACTTTTGTTCAAAGGTGAGGTTTAGGTTCTTTTCTTTTTAGTTAAGTGACCTAAGACCCTTAAATGTTCGTTTTCTTGCCCTCATAGGACTATATATTATATATATAGTTAAATATGTGTAATGTACGATATGTTTATGAACTTGTTATCAAGTTTTGACTTTCGAGAGGGCTATATCTATGAGCATATATAAGCTTATGTTCTAAGGAAAGTTTAATGTTTATGGAAGTTGAATGCTAATGTACGTAATGGTAATGCTTTGTAATGAGCGAGAATGCAATGAAAGGTAATGTAATGGTAATGTTGGGCCCCGGAGAGGTGGGTAAGCGAGACCCGGGACGGCCATGGGGTCGCCGGTTATAACCCCTATACAATCTCCATCCAAGGTACTACGTACGAACCTAGGGAGGTTCGGGAAGTCGTGGTGCTCTTGATGCCTTCGGAATGAACCGGGGAGGACTCGTGTGGGTTAGCTACCCCTCGAGGAATTGATAATGGCACTCGTGTGGCCTAACCGCCATCGAGGAATTTACTAATGGATGGTTAAGGGTTGGTCGACCCTTCCATCACCGAAGAAGGGGATTGAATGTGATTTCTGTTTTGTGTAATGTAATGTAATGAGAAGTAATGGTGGATGCTCGTACTCGCCGAGCTTAATGAAATGGTTGGATTATGGAATGGGAATAGAGTCTTTATTAATGTAATGTATACTTATATGATATGTAATGTCCTTTGAAAACGTTTTGGTATGCAAAACCTATTCCCGGTTCATAACCTTTATCTTTTATGTGCTTTGCTATTTATATGTATAGTGTGTGGGTGTGCGTTAGCCCCGTCACTCAATCGAGATATGACTGACACCTCTCCTTTTCCCACTTTAGTTTGCAGGTCTTTTGAGCACGAGCTAGGCGGAGAAGTGGGTCGTTCGAGTCTCACTTTTTGGTGTAGGTCGTGCTAGGTGCATTACATTCATTTTTATCTTGGAATTTTGTTTTGGAATATGAATTCTTTTGGCTATGTATATTTGATCAGTTGATATATATGTTAGTTTTGGAATTTTAAATTACTAGAACTCCTTGCTTCCGCTATTTGTTTTAATTATCGCGTGCTCTGGTTTAGTTTTAGCTCCGCCTAGACTAGTGAGTGTGTGGTCTCCCGTTCGCTTAGACTTGAGCTCGTGTATGGACTTCCCATTTCATATGCGGGTTAGGGTTTAGGTGCGGGGGATGTGGTGGCCCGTGTTCCGGGTGCTACATATTGTTTTCAAATGGAGTCATCGGGTAAATCTTTACTCAAGGATTATGAAATGTATTAATTATGTTGTAAATGTATTATGTTTCTCATGAATTGAATGTTTTGGGTAGAGCATGTATTGAACACGGGCCCAGGGACTTAGTGTATGTGGCTATCCGGGGAGGCATCGGGCCGACGGTGATCCCGTACATTAGTCCCACATCGATTACGGTGAAACGAACCTCGTCAGGAGTTTTGGCTAGGAAACGCTAACCGGGCTTTTGAGGGTTCATGAACCTCGCTAGCCACAATGCATGAGGTGGCCGGGTCTTGCAAACCCGTCCACCACCCGGAGGAAGAAGGTTGGAACTTATTTTCATGTTAATGATTACATTATTATTGTTAGGCACCGTGCGGGAAGGCCACGACACGGATTGCCCAAACGATTATGGCTCATGTTATATGGCTTGCAAGTATTATGATGTATTGCATGATCGCGTATTCAAAATATTAATTATATGTATCGTACACGGCCGGAGATTTGTTGGAGTTTATGCACGCTCACTCGCCGAGCCTTAATGTTTATTCATGAATTATGAACTTAATGAATTTAATATGATTAGTCGTAAAGTCCGAGCATTGCTTAGTTATTCTCTTGCCCTCTTGGGAACTAACTTTAAATAAAACTTTGCTAGGGATTTATGGCTTGCATGTGCATGTTTTTATATATATTTATCACTCCTGCTCACTCAGTCTTCTAGAGACTGACCCCTCTTTCCCACTTTTAAGTTCTTGCAGGTTTTGCTAGGCGAAGGTCATGTTTTAATTCTCTTGTCGAGTCACACTTGTACACTTGAGTCACATTTTACATTGTCATCTGTAATTCTTTTATGTATTAAGGCCTGTATGCCAATTATGATTCTTGATTATGGGTTCGGGACAGGTTGTATGCCTAGTTGAACCCATTGTTAGGATGCATGTTGAATTTTAATTACTTTATGATCATGTTATATGTTTGGAGCTATTATGGGAATTTATGCATGGTATTGTTGCTTCCGTACTATGTTTTGGCATTATCATTTATTTGGTATCGGGTTAGCTTCCGCCTAGCTAGGATATCTTTTATTTTGTCTCCCGTTCGCTATGAGTCCGGTTTATGCTTGGATTATTCATTTCAAGTATGGACTAGACTTGTAGTGCGGGGGATGTGGCGCCTATCGTCCTGGATACTACAGTTTGGTAGCCCTGAGAGACAACTCTAATCGTACAAGTGTATGGTTACACGGTAAGTCGAGGGTCGTGATTACAACGGGCTTCCGAGGCAAACAGCGAACCATGGAACAACTTTGCTTAAGGAGATTTCTTGAGTTAGAAGGTGCGAGTTGTGAGAGTTTGGTAACTACGGCACTCGTGAAACACCGAGCTTTTGAGTTAGTTCGGAATGAATCAAACGGTGGGTGATGAATCTCATTAGACCCTCCTATCGTGCGAGATATTCTAACTGCTCCTAGCCCGGATCAAGTTGTGAAGGACTCGCCCCATCAACACTTCAAGGAAACGATAAAATCCCCTTTGTTCTAAAAGACCTTTACCAGACTAATCCTTGTCGGGATGTCACGAACCTCGAACATGGGATGAATACGGAAAGTTGCTCATAGTTTTAACGCGAGCGGTGAACCTGGGGATCGGGCTCTCCTAAGGGGAGATGTAACACCCCGATTTTTCGGTCGTACATATATGCGCTTACGAGAGAGCTAAATGTGCATTTAAATTATTTATTTATGTAATTGTATGTTTATTTTAATGTTAAATGATCTTTATTACATTAATTGAATTATTTATTAAAATATAATTTCAATATTTAAACGTTTTTAAGCTTTTGAACTTGTTTTTAATTCGTTTGAGTTTCAATTTGTTTTGAAATTTCGTGAAATTTTGATATGCATGAATTATGCGTGTTATGAATTCTTTTATGTGCTCGTTTTAATTTGTTAGACTTGGTTGATGTGGTAATGCACCATATTTTAATTGTTTTGGATTCAAGGGCCTAACTAGTTTTAGCGCGCCTTGTGTTCCGGAGGTCGTAACTTGAGCTCGGGAATTCGAATTCGAATTCCGGAAGTGGCGCTGGACTCATAACGAAGAATGGGAGCTAAAGAACCTAGATTAGTATTTTTCTAAGGCCGTTTGAGCTCTGAAATTTGTCCGAACTGAGCCGTTCGTGCAGGTTCGCCACCTTGGAGTATTTTGGCCATAACTAATTCATTTCTTAACCAAATCACTTGATTCTTGAGCCAAATTAACCCTAGTTAAATCCTCTAACCATCCATTCACCCCTAACTTTGAAATAAGGCCTGGAGAGTGACATGGAAGCAGCTGAACAAGAGAGAAAGGGGGAAAAAAGAAATCTACATTTCTCACTTTGCCTTTCCAAGCTCAATACTCCTTCGATTCGCCTCAAATTCAAAAGGTAAGTCCATGATTTGAGTCTCCATCTTCTCCTATTTCTTTTAAGTCCAGATTTGTTGAGTTTCATGATCATTTGAGCATGTTTGAGGCTGCTACATGAATAGTAAGTTTTATATGAAATTTTGTTGAATTCTTGAGCATCTTTGTCTCGTTCCTAAATTGCATCTGGATATATGATCTATATGGTGTATTTGTTTCATTTATATACATGATTTTCATGTTTCTTGAGTGTATAATGATCTAACATGGTTGCACTTTGTGAAAATTTTGAGAAAACGAAGTTAAACTTCAATCCTTTTTGCATCTCTTTGTTGTTGTGAATTTTGCGGTTGTGGTGTGCCTTCTTTGCTGCTTCCTTCTCCAAATTGATGATGTGTTGTTGCTGCTAAGTTATTCTGCTTGTGACGCCCATATTTTCAAGACAGGTCAGGTAGGGCGTCACGAGTAAGCTCAGGTTTTAATTTATTTAATTGTTGTCTTTAAATGTCAATACATGCAACTTGTGGACTTAATTAAATTAGGTTTACGGCCTAATCACACTTTATTTTATAATTATGTGGGTTAATTTGTGTTTTTTTTTAAGTTGAGGACTTGATTGATCTTTGCCTAATCGTTTTGGACTCTCTTCCTAACTTATTAATTTCGAATTTGGGGTTATTTGGACCTTATCTTTAATTCTGGGGGTGCTTTTATAATTATCGAATCTTTAATTGGGCTTGATCTAAATCTTACTTAAATATGTGGACTTAATCGCTTGACCTAAAGTCTAGATGGACCTATGTGCAATTTTAAAAAATGAGCTCTTCTAATACATCGAGAAACCCTAGCTGCCCACCCCCATTCTTCTCTTCTCTCTTCCAATCTTCAGCAGACAGCAGCTGCGCGGCTTTCTTTCTTAGGAGATACTCTCTCCGCCAGTGACTCAACGCCGGCACCACAGTCGCTGCTCCGGACGGCTAACCACTGCAACCACCAGCCTCTCTTTCTACTTCCTTTTCCCATCTCTCTATCTCTCTCTCCCTCAACACAGAAGAGCAGCCGCCGTCTCCTTACCGGAAAATGCTTCGGACAGCCATGGATTTCGGCAGAATCACCAATCGCTGAGCATCGCCACTCTCAGTCTCAGTCACCTTCTCCGACAGCTACCTTGTTTCCTTTTTCCTTTTCTTTACCCAAATACAAGCAGAATAGGAGATCTCTCTCCTCCGTCACCGGCAACAGCTCTCCACCGGAGAATCACCATCATCGTTCAGTTCTGCCAACCTCCGACGGCAGAAACCCCTCTCTGTCGCTGCAACAATAAACCACCACCAGACAGCCACCGTCGAACCACCGCCCTCGCTCAGATCTGAACAGAGCCGAACGACCCCCACCTGATTCCGTCATTTCACCACCACAATAGCTGACGGCAACCCCAACTCAGTTGTGTCAGCCCTGCTTCGCCGTCGTTGCAAGTTTTCCCCTTTTTCCTTCTTCCAGAAACGTGAGCCTCAACCTTCTTATTTGTGTATTGTAATTTCTGCACTTTGGGATAATTTTACCAATAGATTTTATGTTTTAGGATGAATTAAATTAACTTGCAAGTTAATTGTATAATGCTCGATTGTAATGGTTAATTATATTGTTAATTTTGAGAACCTTGTATATATGCGATAATAGTTGCCGAAGGAAATGAATTGTACATGTATGCCTTGACCTATTTGTTGTATGGTACAGTCTATATATTTCATTTCATGCTGAATTGGATTTGATTCATGAAGAATTCTAATTTCTTCCTACATTGGATTGGATTTTGTCTCTAATGGGAATAGCGCAATTATGGTGTCACTGTTTTGTGTTACTCAAATTCAATGAAATAGAACAAACAAGTTTGTTCTTAGAATAATAGGGAAATTGCCCTACTTGTAACATGTGTATATATTCAAGTTTTGCAATTGAATGGAGATCGATAAATTTGAGAAGAGATTGAATATCACACCTTCAAAGTGTTGAGCAGCTATTCTTTTAAATGTCTAATTCTTGAAGTGATGGTTATAGCATATTGGTCAAGTAATAAATGAAGTATGTTGTTTGTGGTAATTGAATCTTTAATAATTAATATAGTATAAAATTGTTATTTGGTAGGAATTTCTATAACCGAATGAAATTTGGGTTTTTACCTATCTAATTAATTTTCAATTGGTAACTATAAGTAATCCTTGGTGATAGTACTTCGTTTAATTGAATGAATTCATGTGAATACTTGTCTTTTCCGTGTATGCTTAATCTGTTTGAGTTGATTTATGAATTATATGCTATGACTCTAATTGCATTTCCAAACTTTAAACACCTCATTTAATTGTATGGTTTGAATGAATACTTGGATTATGCTATGTGACCTACTCGATGCTCATCATTCCATAATGCATACCATTCATGCTTACGCTCGTCGTGCGTCTTACTTGGTTCATATAAAGTCTAAGTCTGGGTTTCTGTATGTCTTTTCACAAAGTTTGGTGGTGCCAGTGGGCCCGAGGTTTAGAGTGTTTAGCCCTTCACACTCTCAGACTCTACTTGCACAAGGTGAGGTTTAGGATTTTGTATAGTTATACGACCTCTGGCCTTTACATTCTGATTTCTACCCTTGCATGCGAGTATACCTTATTATAAATACGTATGTGTTGGATATGATATGTTTATGACCTTGCGTGCGTGCTGCGTGGGTTGGGAGCCTTTGTGGCTTAAATTCCACAGCGTAGGAATATAAAAATATAAACCAGTTTGTGAGGCATATGCAAGCTATTTTGGAAAATCAGTTGTGTTATGTTTCTTTAGCGAGTTGGCCATGTTATATGGTATATGTTCTATTCTGTTCTATCTTTGGGCCCAGGAGCTACGGGTAATGGGTCCCCCGGGACGGTTAGGGTCGTCGGGTATTTACCCATTGTGTAGCCTCCACATGTACGATTAGGATGTAGCGGGACCCACCAGGAGGTTTGGTTGGGAAACGGAGTCCTGAGGGTTGTAGTAGCTTAGCACTCCCCTCGCCTATCTTGATGGTTAAGGTCGCGCAACCCTACCATCACCCGGAGTTGAGGCTGGAATGTTATTTCTATTTTATGAGGAGTTGAGGTTGGAAGCTCGTACTCGCCGAGCAGTTGATTATGCTATGTTATGGAATTATGAATCGGGATAGAGTCTTTCTGAAAAGTTGTTTCTAAACTTATATCTATATCTATTTGGGTTCTTTCAAAATGTTTTGGTATGCAACACCTATCCTCGGTTCATGAGTCCATCCTTTTATTCTGTGCTACGCTCTTTATATATATATTGTGGGTATGCATTAGCCCCCTCACTCAATCAGTTGACTGACACCTCATTTTATCTTTTAGTTTGCAGGATTCCTTTTGGCTTGAGCTAGGCGGAAGTGAGTCTTCAAGGTCACACTTGTCAGTCTAGTTGGTGTTAGGTTGCATTTGTCGCATACCTTACTTATGTTATGTATTTATGCTTCAAACTTGAAGGTTATGCTTATGTTCTACTTAGACTTAAACCCGTGTGGGGTTAGTAAACTAGTATTTGGATATTATTAGATATTGATGATACTTATGCTGTTTATTATGTTGGATTATGAATTGATATTCGGGATTAAGAATCTATGCTAGTTGAACCCGTCACCTGTTCTGCATGTTGTTTTAATTACTTCTGCTATCTGTTGTTGATTGTTTTAAATTACTTCCGCACTCTGAGTTTGTCGAGTTAGATCCGCCTAGCCTAGTGTGTGAGTTGGTCTCCCGTTCGCTATGATTCGGATTCGGACATGGACTTCCTATTTCATGACGGAGTCTGAGTCCTAGTGCAAGGGATGTGGTATCCTCCGTCTGGGGTGCTACACTGCTGCTGCTGCGTGAAAAGGGAAGGAGAACAGGGGAAACGAGGTTGCTGCTGCTGCTTTTCCCTTCTGCCGAACCCATTCTCCCCAGCTGGGGGAGAATTTGTTCGTGTGGAGTACCCGGCCTGGTAGTCTCTATGCAGTAGCATCCTGGATCTTTTTTCCCTTCTTTTTGTATGTGATTTGATTTATTTTGCAAGCATGTATTGTGGTGTAAATGTGCTGATGCATATATATATAAATCTTAATTATAAGCTTTGTAGATTGCTAATTATATGTAATGCGTATATATATGTAATATATAAGTGTGTGCTACGTGAATGAATGTAGTGTGTATATATATATGTAATATATATATTATGCCTGTACTTAATAAATATATGTATATATTATAATATGTATTATGTAATTATCTATTTAAGTACTTGATTTATTTTTATATAGTATGGTTTTAATATTTCGATCTTTTATATATGAACTTTAACCTTATGGATGCTTATGGTATGCTATTTTATGATATGCTATGAGCTTGTTTGATATGTTATGAATTTATTTGGTGTGTTATGCGTTTAATTCTCGATTTATTCGTGTGATATTATGTTATTTGCTTCGATATGCCTAAGTGTGAACTTATATGACATGCATTGCATCATATGCATCCATATACATTTGCCGAGCGTTTCTATAGTTCATATGGACTCTTAGCCTTGCTTCTTATGTTTAGATTGCTCGAAGGGAGTTGCTTGTGGGGTGCTTTGGGTCGTTCGTTCGGTTTGTTCGTCAAGGTGAGGTTTTAGGTTTCTTATAGTTAATGCCACCTACAACCCTATATGTTTATTTTCAAGCCTGCATGCGATATACTATTATATTTATATAATAGATATGTGTTTATACGATATGTTTATGACTTTGTCAAATGATTAAAGGTTTTAGAACTATATATACGAGCGTATGTAAGCTTGAAAATGTTTTGCAACGACGCTATGCTCCAAACCGTGTTGCTTCATGCTAGCTACGAATTAGGATGACACGGAGAGGTACGTCTATAACATACGCTTAGTTGTAAGGTAAGCTATGCTTCGATAAGGTACGTAAGTTTTGTAATGTTAATGATTCGTAATGAGTGAGAATGTAATGTAACGGTAATGTTGGGCCCCGGAGATGTGAGTAAGGAAGACCCGGGACGGCCATGGGGTCGCCATTTATGACCTATGTGCACATCCTCCTGTTGGATAGTATCAACCCGGAACCCACTACGATGCTTGTTGGGGGACGGAATCCTCGGGCATGAGCATCATGAAACTCACAACCCATACATAGCGTAGTGGAAAGTTAGGGTCGCGCAACCCTTCCATCACTGGAGAAGGAGGTTTGTTCTTTAATGTTACTTTTGTCTGATTTGTAATGTATGTTTTAAGAAGCCCAGGATGGGATTTCTTCTCGTAGTCGCCGAGCTTTTTATACGTTATGTTGATTATGAAACAGGATTGGACTTTCAAGTTAAAGATATGTTATGCTTTTGATATGAAATGTATACGTTTGTTTTAAAACATGGATTTTCGTGTGCAAAACCCTATTCCCGGTTCATAGTCTTTTGTTTAAAACGTGCTATGCTCTATATTATGTATCGTGTGAGTGTGTTGAGCCCCCTCACTCAGTCGAGTTCTAGACTGACCCCTCTCCTTTTACCCCTTTAGTTGTAGGTGCAGGGTTCGGGTCGAGCTAGGCGGCGGTCATCTTTTGGGTCTTTTGAGTCAAGTTGTTCGAGTCTTTTGCATTCTGCATCTTTATCATTATGCCTTGGAAATTTAAATATGTATAAGCCTATGATTATATATTTAATGTATCTCATTGATTTGATATGATTCGGGACAGGTTGCTAGGATAAGAATGAACCCGTTATGTATTTATGTTTTATGTTTGATTTAAGGGATTAGGTATCTATGCTAGTTGAATCCGTCACCTGTTTCTAGATCTTGTATGGCTATGGATGTATTTGTTGATCCTGTTGCTTCCGCCTTTGATTTTATTTTTGTTACGTACTCTGTAATAGAGTCTACACCGCCTAGCCTAGGGATGTGTTTTTGTTTGTCATCCATTTCGTAACACGTGTCGGGCTATGGTGCGGGGGATGTGGTGCCCTTCGCTCCGGGTTCTACAGGAGAGATTGTGACACCCCGATCCTTCAACACTTGGGTATGACATCCCGAGAGAGTTTACTTATGTAATCCTATTCTTTTAAATTGATATATGCGCTAATTAATTTGTTTAAGTGATCAACATGTCCTAAGTGTTTCAAATTAATACGTATTCCCTCGTTCATAATTATTTTTATGTGAATTCAGTGCTGAGCATGCCAATTATGTGAAATTAAATGAATTAAGTGAATTATTAATGCATTTATATGATATTAGAATGTTTTGTGATTTATTTAAATTATGGTTGGACCTAATTGCACTTTTTATTAAGTTTTGGGACCTATTTGTAAATTCCAAAGCCACCACTGGATTTGTTTCGATGATTCGAGTCCAACGGAACAAACCTCATATTTTTTCTAAGCCCATTTGAACCCTCTAAGCTTTAAAATTTGATCCGATTGAACCAAACCTCCCTCGAACCAAACCGGTTTCCCCTCTTATTTCAGCTCAAAACCAACCCGTTTCCCTTTATTTTTCACCTTGTTTCAGCAGCCATATGTGAAGGAAGAAAAGGAAGAAGAACTTTTGCCATCTTCACCTTCAAGCTCAAGTTTAGGGTTCGTTTCTTTGTCGATTTTCGATCTTAGGTTAGTTTCGTGTTCCTCGTGACTCAAGCTTCGTTTCTAATCCTCTTTTTCCTCCCGATCTTGTGCCGAAATGTGTGAATAATTTGAAGCATGAATAGTTAGGTTAAATTCAATTTTTGGAATCTTGGTATAAACCTGGAATTTATGGACTCTAAGGCTTGTTTCTTATTCATTTGAGCTTCCTTGATGTATTTATGTGTATTAATTTCATGGTTGTTGAGTGTATGAATATTTGCCATTAAGGCATCTTGAGTTATATCTAGTGGTTTCCATTTTTGAACTCATTTCCTTCTACTAACTGCTTCGTGAGTTTATAGCATGTAAATGAAGTGATTTTGGCTTGGAAACTCTTACATTTTTGCACAGAATTAATGTGAATTTATTGCCCCTATTGCTGCCCTATTTTGTGCATTCTTGTGGTTGTTATTGTCTTGGGTTGTAGTTGAACAAGATGAAGGGGGCGCTCAGCAGTGCGGGCAAATGGCCTGGAGTTCATTTGGCTAAAACAGCGATTCGTGGTGGCAGAAAGTTCCTTCCCATCGAATGGCCGTTGGAGATGAGGGTGGCGAGGGGCTGAAGAGCCCCATGAAATAGCCATGTACGTTCTGGACAACGGAACGGGCGTTCCACCTCAAGTATGTAATGGGGCGAACGGTCATTCGTCCCTATGTTGAGAATTTGTGACTTTTTCTTATTTTGTTTGTCTTTTATTTAATTTCTCCCTCCCCAAACATGATCCTAACGTGAAAATAAATTATAGTATAATGTGTTATGATGTTTATTGTAATTTTATGATATTAATTTCACGGTGTAAAGATGACTTTCGTTCATAAACATTTAAATGCTACATTATGACGTATCTCGCGTCCATTTCATTCCTTAAGTGTTTTAATGGATTTATTTCACCTCAAACATGATCTTAAGGTGTTAGTTACTTATTGTATGATATGAAATGATACGCTTATGGATTTTATGTTGTGTAGTTCAATGTGTAAACGTGAAATGAATTGATAAACACTTGAGTGTTACCTTATGCTCCTTTGTTTGCATTCATTCAATTCTTAATCATAAGCCATGCATCTATATGGTTCATCATTGAGTCTAAGTCTTGCATTTTGTGTTCAATTTGTCTAGGTACACTCGGGGCGGTGTTTGGTTAGCCGTATTATGTGACACCCGTTTCCTTCGACAAGTCAGGTACGGCGTCCCGAGAGGGTTTATTTATGTATTGATCTTATTTTGATTTAATATATGTGCTAAATCACTCGTTTAAGTGATTACATTGCCCTACGTATTTAAATTGATATGTAAGCCCTTGAACTTAATTGTTCTACGTGAATTCGGTGTTGAACGTGCCAAATTTGTGAAACCAAGTGAATTAAATGATTTATGAATGTGTTTATATGATGTTAGAATATTTTGTGATTTATTTAAATTAGGGTTGGACCTAATTATCATGTTTTGTAAATTTTGGGGCCTATTTATAAATAGGAAAAATTTATGCCCTTTTGGGCTATTTTGAGCTCGGGAATTTGGATTCGAATTTCGCACCACGATTGGATTTGTTTTGATAAATCGAGTCGAACGGAACAAGCCCCATATTTTTCTGAGCCCGTTTGAACCCCTTAAGCCTTAAAATTCGATCTGGTTCAACCGAACCGTCCTTCAATCCAATCGTTTTTCCCTTTTATTTCAGCCACAAAACCAACCCATCTCTCCCATATTCTCACCATAACAAATCCAAAGAAAGTAAGAAGAGAAAACAAGAGCAACACCCCATTTCTTGGGCATTTGAGCTCATTTCATCTCCATTTTCTTCCAACACTCAAAGGTTTGTATGGTTTTGGTTTCTCCACATTCTTGTGCACATTTTCATCCATTTAATTCTTGTTTTAAGCCATGAATTCATGAAGTATGAAGAACAAGATTAATGGTAAGGGTTTATGTCAAAATTTGGAATCAAATGATCATCCTTGCACCATTTTTAGATTTGAGACTTGTCTTGTGATCTTAAGAGCATCATGAATGCATTTATGATCTTGTTTTTGTTGTTGGTTGAGTCCTTATTAAGATTCCATTATTTCACCTTGAGGTTTAATGCATGAAGCTTGGATTTTATTGGTGTTTTGTATTCCATTCCTTGCTCTTTGCTTACACATGGTTATAGCATGAGTTTATGCACGTTTCGGTGCCTTTTTTTGCGATTTTACTACTTTTTTATTGCCAAGATATTGATTTCGTTGTTGTTGTGTTGTTGGGGATGAAGAACAGGGGTGAACAGGGTGATTTCGACAAGGAATAGCAGGTTGCACGGGTTCACCCCCGTACATGAGTTTATGCCATACTTTATCACCCCTGTGACTCTTGATATCCGTTTGGGGCATAAGTTCTACCCTAGGTCATGGGAGTGACTATTTTTGTGTCACTCCCATGACCACTTCATGCTTTTTGGGGATTTAGAGCCTGCCCCAAGTCACGGGCATGGCTGGTTTTGTGCTTGAAAAGGGTAACCCTTGTTGCCCCTCCTCTCTTGAATGCATGTGTGTTTTTCGTTCATTTGTTTGCATTGTACGCTATTTTTCCCGCCCTATTTATAACTTCTATGTGGTTTTAACATGTTATATAATGTGTTATGATTCATGTATTAAGTTTATGGTGTGATTTGATATGTTTTATACGAGCTATGGTGTGATTTGATATGTTTTATAAGAGCTATGAACATTTCCTTATGTGTTTAACATGATCCCTTTTTCCTCAAACTTGTTCCCAAGTTGTCTATTAGTTATTGTATAACATGTTATGATGCGCTCATGAATTTTATGGCGTGATTTACGGGGTGTAAATGTGCCTTTTGTGCATTAGCATTTAAGTGCTAGCTTAAGGTGTAACTTGTACTCCTTCCATTCCTTAAGTGTTCTAATGGATTAATTTCACCACAAATTGAACCCTATGCATTGTTAACATGTAATATGATGTGTTATGCTTTGAATATTGAAATAATGGCGTGAATTCGATATGATTATACAAGCTTTGGTCATGAATGCTTCAATTGCTATCTTATGACTTCTCATTTGCATCTATTGCAGTCATTTACATCGTCGTGCTTCTAAATGGTTCATGATCGAGTTTAGGTCTTGAGTTTACGTTTCTTTATCTCAAATTTTGGTTCGCAAGGTGTCGGATCCACCATTTAGCCTCTTCTCCGCCGTCAACGCTCGTCCACGAGTACTTTTGGTAAAATATGAGGTGTAGGTTTGTTTTCCTTTTAGTTAATGCGACCTACAATCTTATGTGCTCATTTTCAAGCCCGCGTACGAATATACTAATATATTTATATTATAGATATATGTTTATACGATATCTTTATGACTTTATCATACGATTAAAGGTTTTAAAACTATATGTAAAAGCTTATGTAAGCTTGAAAATATTTTGCAGCGAGGCCATGCTCCATATCATGTGTTTTTATGCAGACTACGTTCTACGTCAAAATGTTATTAATTGGATGACATGGAGAAGCACACTTAAATTATATGCAAAGTTGCAGGGTACGGTATGAAAGATAAGGTACGTATGTTACACTACGTTATGTTTTGTTGTTATATGTAGCGACTTAAGTACGTTTGATACGTTGTGATCCGATACGTTTGTTGGGCCCTAGAGACATGGGTAAGGACCCCGGGATGGTGTCGGGGCCGTCAGGTTAAGCCTGTGCGTGATCTCCATATGAAGAAGTTATGCGTGACTCATGGAGGTTGAGGAGGCATGGTGCTTTTTGCCTCCGGTAGATGCCGGGGAAGGTACGATGTGGATTCGCTACCCCGTGTGCGTAAGAGTCGTACGATGTGGGCCCGCTACCCCATGTGCATGATTAATTAGGTGGTAAGGGTGTTTTCTAAACCACCATGGATGTGTAGGAGGACATGATATGTGATTGATGTTTGTTTTCGATTTTGATATGTATGTTATAGAAGTAAGGTTGGACGACCCATACTTGCCGGGTATATGTTTACGTTATGTTATGTTGATTATTAAACGGGATAGAATCTCACCCATACGGTATGATTTGTTATGAATATGATAAGTACAAGTTTCTGTTTGTGAGAAAAGTTTTAATTAATCCTCACGTGCGTGCAAGCATACATTTCTCAGGTGTAGCACATAAGGTGTCGAAGCCACACGGAAGGGAAACCAATCAATCACTCAGTACATTTTCCAATCGACAGGCTAGAACATAAACAGATGGTTGACTGACTCTACTACTAACGACTAAGACTGACTCAACTCCAAATAAATGATAAAAATAGTACATAAAGATATAGCCAGGAAAATAGTAAAAATGTAGTTCAGTGTTCGAATCCATACTATACAAATTCTCTAGTTCTCACAACTCTAATCAAGAAAGTATATGCCAGATTCTCTCGAAATCAACCACCCGTGTTTAAGTGTTTGTGCAAGCGTTTACTCCCGTTTCACAAACCATAGCGAACAAACAAACGCTCGGTGAGTGCGAGCTCAAACTCCAACCTCTACTCCTCAAAACAATTCATATAAAAATCGAAAAACAACAAATAATACCATAACAAAGTAGAACAAACTAACCTCTTCTCCTGGTGATAGAAGGGTATATACGCCCCAAATCTTCCAAACATGTGAGGGGAGTCGAAGGTACTCCAAACATTAAGGATATCCATCCCCCACCAACCTCCTGGTGGGTTCAGGGGTAATCCTTATCATACAATTAGAGACTATACTCAAGAGTAGACCCGATGGCCCGACACCATCCCGGGGCTCCTTAGCACAAATCTCAAGGGCCCATCAAAGTCAAATTCATTGTTCACCCTCCTAGCGTGGGGTGGGGCTCATCAGAGGCACACAGTGTGAAGCATAAAGCTTTACACACCCCTCCATGTAAATTCCATAGCTCACCCTCCGAACGCAACGTTTGGCTCACGAGAGGTACACAGTTTGAAGCATAGTGTAGCATGGCCCAAATCATAACAAATCCAAAAGCAAGCATACATAGGCTCATACATAGCATTTCATACTTTTAAAATAAATGGCAAAATCTTCAAAATACGTACTTCGTATATATTTACTTATACTTAAGGCTTATAAGTCGCATGCATTTGAAAATGAGCACGTTGCATCAGGGACATAACTATAATCCTAACCTCACCTTATACCAAACGAAGCCGTAGATAAGGTGATTGGTTTACCCTAGAACCTGCACGAGAAACACGTCACCACCCCGGGTGCACCTGTACAAACTGAACACATACCAATGACTTAGACTCAAAGATGAACCACATTGATGCACGACAATGCATATGCATGCATGTAAGCCTAAAACATAATCCATGTTATGCTTACGCATATTGCATATTCGTGTCATGTTCGAGCACTTAGGCATATTGTGCAAATAATTCAAGTTACAGGTCAATCATGCAATTAAGCACATAGGCCACAAAATGGCAATTTTGACAAGTAATTGCATAGTAGTGTAACATATACGACCAAATGGACACGTTGACAACTAATCCAAGATCAACTTAAAACAGATAAAGGCATAGAAGTACATATCAAACACGAAGAAGTCACACAAGGCCCACATAATCAATCACACATGGACAACTAAGGTACGTCATCAACAAACAAGTTCATGTGCACAATTAATGCATAATACATCATCTAATCGCATAACAAAGTGCACATGTGTCTCGTGTACCAAATTCATATAACTTAAGACATGCAAGTTATATATAAATCAAGTATATACACATATATAATATAAAATAAGTTAACAACAAGTTCAGATTTCGGAAAGTACGAGAAAAATGGAAGAAAAACACATGAAGTGGTTTCGAGCGAAAAAGGGGCAAAAGTTCGAACTTCTTCAAGACGCACAAGCTGTAGAAAAATGGACATAACTTCAGTTTGAGAAATAGGAATTGAGTTTTGTTTCTTGAATATGAAACTAGATAAACAAGGATTTCCAACGATATATGGCTCGAAATGTGATTCAAAGGGATCCGAAAATGGCGTCGGTTTGAAGTTGTAGAAAAGCAGAATATCGGTGAAGTGGCGACACAAAATTAAAACGGTCATATCTCACAATCTAGAATAGTTATCGACAAGACTCAAAATGGAAAGTGTTCTACAATCGAAGAGGTACTTCAGTTAAAATTTCAGCTCAATCAGAGCATGTTTGTAGGTGTTGCCCTTGTGACAAAAACAGTCGCGGCCGCGAAGGTAGGGTAGAAGCTCCTCTTGCTTATCGCGGGCTCGATACTGCTACTCAGGGGATAGAAATGGCGTGGGGAGAACAGGGGTAGTGGTAAAAATTGCCTTCGGGACGCCGCCGAAGCTCCAAAATCACCCGAAATCATAAAACAACAACATATAAAGAAGTAAACATCAACAAAACTTGAATTAAACCACAAAATCACAAAAATTCAACAATTATACAATATATATATACATATATACACACATATATACAATAATATGGAGGGGAAATCTTACCAAGGTGAAGGGGAAAGAATGAGGGATGGTCCGTGGTGGCCGGGGTGGCCGGAGCTCGTCGGAAAAATGGCTGAGAAGGAGAAACAAATTGGAGGGTTTTCTTACCCCTTTTCTTGTTTAACTGAAAGAAGAATGGAGGGAGAAGGTATGGTGGTGGGAGGTTGTTGCCGGAGAGGAGTTGCCTGTGGCGGGCAGTCGTCGGCCGATTGGTGGTGATGGTGGAGGAGCCAAGCTCCTCCCTTCTTCTTTCTTCAAGTGTAAAGAGGAAGAGAAAGAGAGTGGGGATGGGGTGTGGGTTTGATTGGTCAAAAGGGAGAGAAAAGGGGTCCGTAGGTCCCTCCAAGAAAGATATTTTCTTGAGTTATTTTTGGATAAATTGGTTTGGTTGATGGTTAATTTGAAATACTGGTTTCAAGGGTGACGTTCTCAGAATTGAATAAAAAGGTAGTCAACGGTTTCATAAAAATACAAGGGACAAAGTTACGAGGTTCGGGAATGCAAATGAGTGCGCATGTGGAAGTTTTGTAAACAAGCCCCTAGATTTCTATTTCATTCAAATTAAGCCACATAGTTTCTAAATTTTTCAATTAGGCCCAACCGTTATTATTTCAATTAAGTCCTATAATTCTAAATGTGACAAACAAGGACACGTAATTCAAATTAGGCACGTAAGGCATGCAATCAAATAATTAAATTACATAATTATATAAATAAAATACATAACCCTCAAGAAACACTCCCGATGATGTACTACCTGACCTGTCGGAGGAACTGGGTGTCACAAAATTTCTTCATCTCTTTAATTCTAAGTGTTTAGGATTTAATTATCCAAATTCACTAACAATCCTTCAATTAGAAAGTAAATTCTCCAATTCCTGTCAGAGGTGTGCAAGCTTAAACATGTCATATAAAATCATAATTCCGAAACATAAGAACCGCAAGAATTCATACGAGCATAGCATCAAACACCTTGTCTACACAATCATATTTCCTTGGTTAAAAACAATTAACTAAACATAATCCATGGAATAATAAAGCAATAAATCACTAATAATTCGATTGAATTCATAAACTAATAATCTACCAATTAATTCATGAAAACATGAATGTAAAATTGTAATTTAAAACTGAAATTGTCCTAAAGAAAAGCTTATGAGTTTATTGACGGAATTCTGGGCTCATGGTAGTATCTCCTCAAACATGATTGGACGTCTCCATCCTCACAACCTTTGTCGACCACCATGAACTCTAAACTCAAACCCTAGCTTCTCCCTTGTAGCTGTTGCGCATCTCCTCGAAATGAGATAGGAATTCTCTTAGAAATTAGGTCAAGGCATAAACTTTATACGCCATTTTATCTTCATTACGGGCATCATTTTAGAAATTAGAAATTAGGTCAAGGCGCGATGGGGTGAAAGTCTTCAGATTCTGGGATTGCAGCGTATCACAGCTGCGAAGGTTTCCTTTGTGACTTGGTCGCGGCCTCAATGCGGGTCTTCATTACGGGCTGGCCTCTTTCCTCCGCGGGCGCGATGGAATCGTGCCCGAAACATAATGGCCGTGATCCTGGGTTGTTACTTGGTCCATTTGGTGCCTTAATGCGTTGTTTATACTACAATATCACCATTTTCCATATTTTATGACTTCGGGCTGAAAAGTACCTGAAAACGGACGATTTTACTAATATAAGACACAAAAATAGCATAAAATGATACAAAATATACACTAAAAAACGTCAAACATTTTATGCTCAACAAATACCCCCACATACGGGATTCATTAATCAAAGTCAATCCAAATTCATCATTTTTACCAAGATTCTCGTCAATCCAATGCAAACATCGAATCAATCATATTGAAGTATTACTCACACGTGCAAAGTAATAAGAAAAATAATGAAGATATACCCTTGTGACAGCGTGTGTGAATTGAACGAAAATATGCATGCAAATCACTTGGATTATTTTATGAACTCCTTCTAGATACTCAATCAATCCTTGGAGAAACAATTTTCATGGCTAACTTGACTAATTTAATGAGATCATGACTTGGGATCGTTAGGGCTTTAATTATCTTCTAATGTAGGTTATGGTTAGGATATGGAAATATTTGGATGAGTGACTCAAACACCGAACTCACATTTCATGAACCCTACTTCTTTTGAAACTTCTCTTTCCCAACACCATCTTCTTTTCTCCCCCACACTTGGCTTTTTCATATTCCCACACTTTTCTTTCTTTTTCTTCTATTTTTCACCACACATCAATTTTTTCTTTTCTTTTCATTCTTTCGCTCTTTTCTTTTTTTTTTTATTTTTCCTCTCCTTTTCATTTTCTTCTTTTCTTGCACAATATCTCAAGAGAAATAATCAATCTTCTTATTTTCAATAACAAAAGAGCAATTTCGATATGTTTAAATAGAGGTGGGAAATATATTGGTTGTGCTTTTGGCTTGTAATCTGACTAGAAAAATATAAGCACAACCCTAAGGCTCAAACGAGCTCAATCGGTCTAACATTATTTAGTGAAGGCTGAAATTTTGGCCCAGATCTAAAGACAATGAGGGCCTGATTCATTTCCTTTGCCAATCACCAACTAAAGTCCGTTTTGAAAGGCAATCAAGTGTTATACATTTCATAATTTAGACTTATTCAAAATACATAAAAGTCCTCTAAGTGATAAAAATGCATAAAATCGTTCGAAAGTGCTCGAGAATAAGGGCATATAATCATACTGAACTTATTAACAATACACATACTTTCACCTGCTCAATTAGCTCAATTAAATCATGATTCAATTCAAAAAAATTCAAGAATTTTTTTTTTTAAAAATGGAGACAATTTTCAACAAACTCAACATATTTCACAATTTTCCGCAATAATTCAAGTGAAATCATAGATAAAATAATATAGCAATTAAGATCGTCGGTCCTCCCCGTACACTTAAATTTTGCAATGTCCTTTAGCAAACAAATAAAAGATAGGTAAAGAAAAACTCCCTAGTTTTAATTTTGAGATCGGCTAAGGCGTATGCTCTTCTGTCCTCCTGATATGCCTAAAACTGTCATCACATATTATACCAAATGCATAAAACGAGATATAAAGAAACGATTACTGTTAGGAATAGTGCCTTCGAAATCTGATTTGTAGAAATCCATTTTTGGGACATTCCTAATATCACAGACAATCTTTGAATAATATACGATTAATTATTATCATAGGCAAACACTTCTTTATGTACAATACGTGTTTTGTGTGTGTCCATTACGAGCGTATGTATTAGAACTCCTGTGACACCCCTGTCCCACATCGGGAAAGTATGAGAGGCAAAGCAGTCGTTTAGGCCCAATTTCAGGTTATACTCGGTGGGCTTGGAGACTTGCGCTAATGTCTAACGGGCCCGCAGACCCGGGGTGTGACAAATGGTATCAAAGCCGCTCGTCAGCCGCAGGAGCTAAGTGCTATACGGGGCAAAGTGCTACATGTGTGGGAGCCACCTCTTGAGCCCGTAGGAGCCACCTCTAAAGTCCCAACGCAGACAAGTCCGTCATACGCTATATGTCATGCCGCGACTAGGACGTTGCGATTCTGAAGAAGGGGTAATTGTGACACCCCTGTCCCACATCGGGAAAGTATGAGTGTCAAGTTCAGTATATAAGTTAAAGAGTCCAAGTATAACCAATGGATATCCCTTTTGGGCAGTAGTTTAGCCCTAATTTCAGGTTATACTCGGTGGGCTTGGAGACTTGCGCTCACGTCCAACTGGCCCATGGACCCGGGGCGTGAAAACTCCCCTAATCCATAAGGCTATTAGGGACTCTGTCATTAGGTGAATGGCACAGAAAGAAGCCCTAACTCAAAGCCGGATTAGAAACCACTCCATGTCGATGAGTCCAACAAACAGTGGGAGTGTTGATTAGGCTCAATTAAGACTTGCTCGTGAGATTACGTCCTTAAGAAGGAGTATCCTGTTTCATGGGGATAAAGTGCATAGTTGATGCGTATGCAATACATGAGGGTGCTCGTGATTAGAACGGGTACACTGAGGTGTCCCACGTGAGAAGATTCCTAAATCATAAAGGAAGTTTCCAAATTAGGAAATATCTCACAGGTCAATGGCGTGAGTAAAGTAATCCTTTGTCTTGAGATTCCATTGAATCTTTGTGCGCAAACTCGGTAGTCTTTGGTATAAGCTTTAAAGGATGTCGCCCGAGACAGCTGATTCAAGGCTTATGCTGGGGCTGCACAAGTTCCACTTGGAAGCATATGAGAATCAACAAAGGACCTACACTTGCTTTAATGCAAAGAATATCTCTTATTGCATAATTCGTTCATATGTCATCCTAGACCCTTGGCCGAGGTAGTGGATCAAGACATCAAGAAAAGGTTTCCTTGGATTGAGATCAAATGGATATGAAATGAACTTAGCTTTAAGGTTTAGATTAGTGGAGCGCTCATTATTCCTATGCCCTAGATCTTAATCAAGAGATGGGATGATAAGAGGATTGTACCTCACAGATGTCATTGATTGAAAGGTTCTTTCAAATATACATTCATTATTCGGGTAGGGGTCACACGCCTGTTACTAGACTACGGTCTTTTGATCCAACTAATTAGTTAATAATGTGTATTAATTAATTAGCCTCATTGCTAACTGAAAATGAACCTAGAGGGTCACACAAAAATGCCAGGTTTAAAGGGTATTGAAGGAAAGGTCAAATAGTTGATCGAAATGAGACCACACGTGTAAAAGTACACATGTAGCACGTGAGAGAGATTTTGGGCGTGTGGTTCAATTGAGAAATTGGACCATGTGTTAGTTAATTAGTGAACTAATTATAAAGCCCAAATATAATTAATTAATGAATTAATTATAAGTCCCTAAATATAATTAATTGGAGAATTAATTATAAAACCAAATAAAATTAATTAGTGAATTAATTTTAGCTCGTTAGAATTAATTAGAGAATTAATTCTAAAGCCCTTCATGGAATTAATTAGCGAATTAATTCTAAGTATTTAATTATTTAAGTTATTCTAATTTGATTAGAATAAATAAATAAATAAATATTAAATATCTTCTATTTATTATTCTAGTAAATATTAATTCTAAGATGTTTAGAATAAATATTATTGGAATAAGATATAATTATTATTAGAATAATTAAATATTCCTAATTTGGTTAGGAGCTGTTTTTCTAGAAGAATAAATATCTTATTTTGAATAAGATTCTATTATTTGTGGAGAAAGGAAGAATAGAAGAAAAGTCAACATTGGAATTCGATTCCAACTAGACTTGAGGAGTTTGAACCCTAGCCTATTTATAGACAAGGGGGTTCGAATTTTTCACCTTACGCGTGACTTGGGATTTACACCCAATCTTCATGGTGTTAGGAATAGTGCCCTTAAAGCCGATAGTATGTCCGCTTTTGTACTTTTCCTTATATTAATCACAGACAATCTTTGAAAAATAAACGAACTTTGGCAACACTTCCTTATATGCTCTTGTTTGATTGTATGATTACTTCAGCTGCACATGTATAAGAACTCCCCTAATCAATATGACTTATAGGACTTAACTATTTAGGTGAAGTGGCTCATGGATCGAGCCCTGTATCATATAAGTCATGATTAGAAATCACTCTAAGCCGATGAGTCCTAAAGATAATGGGAGTGTCGACTTGACTTGTTCGAGGCTTGCTCTTGTGATCATATCCCTAAGAAGGACTATTTCATGGGGTGGAAAGTGTATTGCTGATACGTGCGTGATATATGGGACTGCTTACTTATTCTAAGTAGGTACGCTGAGGTGTCCCGTGTGAGAAGATTCCAAATTGGGAAAGGAAGTTTCTATTTCTGGAAATGGGAACGTCTAGATTAGGAAAGATCTCATGAGTCGTTGATGTGATTAAGTGATCCTTAGACTTGAGGTTCTATTGATGCTTTGTGAGCTAGCTCTGTAATCCTAGGTGTAAGTTTTAAAGGGTGTCGCCTCAGACAACCGATTCAAGGCTTATGATGGGGTTGCACAAGTAGCACACGAAAGTATATGAGAATCAATAAAGGACCTACACTTGCATTAGCAAGTTGATCTCTTATTCTGTAAGTCATTCATATTCCATAATGGAGTCCTTGGCCAAGGCAGCGGATCGAGATCAAGAAATGGGTTTTTTGGATCGAGATCAAATGTATATGAAATGCACTTAGCTTTAAGATCAAGATTATTACTGTAACGCCCCATTTTTCCGGTTACGTATTACACGACATTATATGAATCATATTCTTATATGTTTATGTGAAAATATGTGATATTATTCTCAAGTCAAGAATTATTGCATAACTTGAATTTTCTTGGGACGTGCATTAATACAACCTTACTTAATCCACTTCTATAATTCGAGGACTAGATTGCATGAAATTCTTTGGGATTTAATTGATTACATTTCATGAAATAGAACTTCATTTGCATGACTTATAAACCTTGGGGACTTAAATGGAAATTTTGGTGAATCATGCATAGATAGATATACATATTATCCTTGACTATATATTTCTACAACTTTGGACTAAATTGCATGAAAACCTTTTGGACTAAATTGATCATTCTTTAATCTTTGTATCCTTAATTGCATGACTTATATGTTTGGAAGATTTAATTGCAAATACCACACTTTTCTAAGATATATCACAGTATATGCACCTCTTCCACAACCTTCATTTCATTTTATATCATACAATCATATTCATCTCCATCTCTTTCTCGGTTCATCCATCAAAGAAGAGGAAACTAGGATTTCACCAACATCATCATCTTCAAGCTAGAATTTGTCAAGAAATTTCCATAATTGATGCTCATGCATCTTTCTCCATCATTTCTTCTCATTCAAGGTGATTATGAGTTGCTATATGTGACCTTTGATAATTCTTATAAAAGCTAGGGTTATGAATTCTTGAGATAAATGGATTAATTGTTGTTAGAAGTATGAACACGTGATCATACCTTGAAATCAAGCATAAATTCTTGGAGAATTTGATGATATATGATGGATTTATATATGAGCTTGAAACTTATAATTTTTGGTGATCAATGGATGATATAAGTGTTTTGATGATTTTACTATACCTTGAGCATGTATACATGTTACCTTTCATGAATTACAATATTTGGAATTGAATTATGATGGTTTTGGTGAGTTTTGGGGTGAGGGTGGGGTGTGTTTGTAGTTCCCCTATTCTGCTCTGTTTTCTTTCTCCAGAATTTGAAGGTCTCGGTCGCGATAAAAAACAGAACAAAAATGGTCGCGCCCGCGACCCACTCACAAAATTGGCGGAATAGTAGGTCGCTCCCGCGACCTGAAATACACACAAAACAAGTCGCGGCCGCTTCCCAAATTTGGCCAAGTTTCGACATTTGAGAAATTACACGAAAAATACATGAAAGGGCGCGACCAAAAATAGAGCAAAAATGGTCGCGGCCGCGACCCCCTGCATAATCTGCATAAAATTGAGATTTCCAAATCCTTTTCTATTCCGTTAGTTGATGCCAACATGCTATTATATGATCAATGTCATGCCATAATATGATTATTAAGTACTACATTTGATAATGCATGTCATCTCGTTGCATGATCAAGTCGTGCGTCATATATAGTGTCATTATTGAGTCATTGTCTCAAGTGTAGAGAAATGTTTCCATTTCTTGTCCAGTTCTTCTCCAGGGCGGAGATTGTTGATCATGAACACGTTCACGCATCCGTGAGTCGTCGTGTCGCCTATCAGGTGAGGTTTAATTGCTAGTTATATAGAACCCGTATACCCTTATACGAACTTTCGGCCAAAAGGTATTTATATTTATAGTTTTCCATGAAATTACTAACTATTTCAAGCAAGTCATGTTCACGAAAAGCAAGCAAGCAAGCCATGTTATTGTCATGAGTCAAGTACATTTGGCGAGTAAAGCATGCTCACGATTGGGCCCGAGGGTAGTGGCTTGAGCTAACCAGGAAAGTAAGGGCTGAAGGCTAAGTCTGGCGCTATCCTTACCACATTGGGATGACCCCTGAATCCGCTAGGAGATTAGTGGAGGAAGGAGTTCCGGGCTTAGGGATTCATATACCCTTTGCTCAACATGTCGTGGATGGTGAAGGCTAGCTACCTTCCCATCATTGGAGGGAGAAGGAGACTGGGGACGGGTCCGGCACCACGGATTGTCCTCGGGTTATTGCATGATTTTCATTCATTGATTGTATTGCTTGAGTACACTATCGCACGATCGCACGACAATGGAATTGCATGATCACCTATCGATTAATAAAGCAAGCATGTTTCATTTGCACTTGGAGTAAGGTTGGAGATTGCCCTCACTCGCCGGGCCACGTATTAAATGCATGAAAATGATCAAAGTATTTAAAATTGATAGTTGTAATCTCGGGAAAAGTGTATTGCATTATATTTTGAACTTATATTACTTTCAATTACAAAACCTTACCCGAGGTTGTAACTTGCATGTTATGTTATCTGCGCTAATATTTATGTAAACCCCTCACTCGGTCTTCACAGACTGACGCCTCCACCTTTTAGGTTATTGCAGGTGCACGCTAGGCCGGGAGTGAGTCGAGTCCAGTCCTTGTAGTAGAGTCAGGCACGGTGCATTTTATTTGGTTATCTATTGTCGTGTTATGAAATTATCGTTAATGTTATCAATTATGTATTATGAAGATGATAATGTATTGATATATAGGAAGTAGTTGGAGATAACATGTTTGTAATAGTTGGCCATTGATATGGGATATGGTATGCTTCCGCTTTATTTCTGTTGCGTTTATGAGTTACCCCGCCTAATTTTTCGTTTTATTTGTTATTGTCACCCGTTCGCTGCAGGTTGGTTCATGTACGGACTATCCATTTCGTGGGTGGATCGGCCTGTAGTGTGGGGCTGTGGCATCTCCACGTGTAGGGGGTGCTACAACACACACAAGCACACATCTTTCTCTCTATTCTTCACACACACACACACACATCCATTTGATCCCAAGAAGAAGAAGAGGAGAAGAGAGAACCAAGCATCCATCATCATCAATTTCATTATCTCCATCATTGCTTCATCTCCATTTCTCCCTTTTCACTCCAATGTATATATGTGTGTGCATTCATATATGAATTTGAATGATTTAAGATAGGGTTTTGTGATCTTTGCCTAATAACTTGAATCACTGTGTGTTTCTTTATGTGAATATATGTTGATCTATGAATTCTATGCTTAATTGTTGGTATTGTAACGCCCCAACTTTTCAGCCGTACAGGTATGATTTATGTGATAATTATTTGCGCGTTTAAATTTATTTAATTATACATTTATATATTTTATTCTTATCTTTAGTTGTTATTTTTTTTATTATATGAATTTATTTGAAATTTATGTTATGAATTCTTGAATTCTATGCGCATGCGTGATACGTTTGTGTGTCGTTTCTATATGAAATGAACTTCGATTGTCGTGGAAATTTTATATCGGAGATATATGAGTTATGAACGTGGATATATGCTCGTTTTACATTTTTAAGTTCATTTGATTGAGTTTTAAATTTATTTTGAATGATGGAACCAAATCAGGGGTTAACGAGCATTTAGCGCACCCTTGGTTCCGAATGTGATATCTTGAGCTCGGGAACTCGGAATCGAGTTCCGTCAAATTCGTTGGACTCACATCGATGATTCGGGTTCAATTAACTTAGCCTCATATTTTTCTAAGACCGTTTGAAACCCCAAATGCAACCGAAAAGTGAGTCATCCGAAACATTGCCACACTTAGCTATTTTCTTCATAATTTCTTCAAACCTTGACCAAATTAACCATGGTTGGAGCCATTGGAACCATATTTCAGCCCAATATCTCCTCCACTCTCTCCAACCGAACCACACCTCACACTTGAGAGAAAATTCATCCCAAAACCCCTGTTCTCAGTTTCTTCCCGTCACCCTAGCAATCCTTGGAGATTTGGAGCTCAATCTCTTCCAACCTTCATCCAATCCACAAGGTGAGTTTAGGGTTGTAATATAAATTCATTAAGTGTCATTTTAAGCCATACATCCCTAATTTTAAGCATGTAATGATGGAGTTTGGAGAAGATACATGAATAGTTAGGTTTTGATATAAATTCTTGATTTCATGCATTCCTTGGTGATTTTGGTTGATTCAAAGCATGAAAGTGGTTGTCTTAACTCCCTCTTTTCATTCATGGTCATGTATTTTATGGTAGCTGAGGATTTAATGAGATGCCATTAATGAAACTTTGAAGAAATCTCATGAAATGATCACATGTTTCTCCACATCATGTTTGATCACTTTGGGAGCTTGTTTAAGTGTTGTTTTGGAGTTGTGTGGTTGCATATATGTTGCTATTTCGTACCTGGGCATGATGGTTGAGGTTTGACATGGTTTATACTCTGTTCTCGTTGCATTTTATCATTGGAGCGTGAAGGTCGCGGCCACGACCGAGTTTAGTGTTAAAAAGATAGCGGCCCCGACTCACTCACAAGTTTTGAAACTCAGCTCAAGGTCGCGCCCGCGACCGGATTTAGTTAAAAAAATTTTGTCGCGCCCACTACCCCATTTTGGCCATGTTTCGAGTTGTAAGAAAATTGGAGGAACAATTGGCGATAAATAAGGTAGCGGCCGCTACTTTCTGTATGGAATTTCAAAGTTCAAACTCAATTTGCATGGTTTCATTGGCTTGTTTTTGGTTCATACACTTCATTAAAATGTCATATAATGTGTTATCTTCTGTTTTATGAATTTTTATGATTTTTGGCTGAATATTTTTCGAGTTATGCTTCAATGTGTCAACCTTGTTCCAATATGTACATGCTTGGGTCTTTGCCATCAATATCAACCCTAAATAGTTTTTTATTCCTTCTTTTATGAATTGTATGGTATGTATACATGTAATACTACGTGTTACGATCATTGTTTGAATTTCTTGAATTGAATTAGTATGATATATGGAAGTTATGAATTTGTATGGATATGAACTCTTCACGTGATGAATGGAATGCTAGTATACGTGCCTTTAACCCATTAATCGTGCACATGAACATCTCCATGACACAATATCATCTCTTATGTATATCATATCATATGCATTTCATTGCCGAGCGTCTTATATGGTCATTTGAGTCTCATACCTTTTCTTTTTCACAGATTTTGGTACGGTCGGAGATGGAGGCGAACCTTTAGCTACTTGTGCCTCTCTTTTGATCATAAAAAGGTGGGTTTCTCTTCTATTAGATAAAACGACCCTATATACATCTAATGTGTAAAATTTTAGGCCAGTATGTATATTATACATATATAAAGTCTTTTCTTGAGTAAATGATTGCAAACGTAAACCCTTCTTTTATAAATTCCTACCCTTTGATTTTGGCGAGTGCATGATATGAAATGAACACGGACCCAGGGACTTAGTGTATGTGGCTATCCGGGGAGGCAAGGGCCGACGGGAATCCCGTACACTAGTTCCAACCAATTACGGCGAATACCGACCTCGTCAAGGAGTTTTGACGAGGAAAGGCTAACCGGTTGGTGAGGATTCATGTATCTCACTTGCCACATTGATATGTTTAGGTGGTCGGGCTTGGCAAACCCGTCCACCACCCGGAGGAAGAAGGTGTATATGTATGATTATGATCATGTTATGTATGAGCACGAAAGAATTATGTGTGATAATAAATAAGTAATGTTTTGATTACACAGGGTGTTGGATGGAGATTATGCATGCCCACTCGTCGGGCCATAAAACCTTATGAGCAATTACGACTGAATATGAATATCGTAATCCCGTTGATGTTTTCTTTGTTTTGCCCACTTGGGAAATTCTTATCAAACTTCACACGGGATTAGGGCTTGCATGAATGTGTTTAAATTATGCGATATTATATCTTATGCCCTATTTTACACCCACCAGTCTCTTTTAGACTAAACCCGGTTTGCTTTCAATTGTTTTGTGCAGGTTTGGAGTTACTAGGCGGGAATACAAGTCGTCTAGGTCTTGCATTGGTGTCTAGCATTTCCTTTACACTCATTTGCACTTGCTCTAACTATTTTGTATTATGATTATGGATTCGAGCATATTTTGTTATATTAAGCCGTGATGGCATTGACACTCTCTTATTGTAAATGTTTGGTTGATTTTGGAGCTTGGATGCTCAATGTGAATATTTATGATAATTTGCTTAGCTTTGATTTTGGAGCTTGGATGCTCAATGTGAATATTTATGATAATTTGCTTAGCTTGGAGCTCTGATTTTTATATTGTCTTGATCTTGAATGGTTTAAGGGTTAGTCCCGCCTAACATAGCGTGTGTACTGTGTCCCCGTTCGCCGTGATTAGGCACGTGTATGGACTTTCATTTCATATACAGGTCGGGTCTCGGTGCAGGGGATAGGGTGCTACAATTATTCTTGGGGCAAATATGTGTATGTGTATATATGTGCATATATGTGATTTTAATGAATCAAGCATGTTATATTCATTTCTTTGTGGCCTAAATGATATATATGAGACTTATGTATGTTATATGATAGTTTTGAGGTGTTTAATTGTTGTGATTTTGTGTTGGATTTTAACCCACTGCCGTGGGTTTATGTCCAGAAACTTGGGATTTTTGGCAGGAGAATCCACTGGCGTGGATTTTTGTACATGGAGAAAGCCACGGCCGTGGATCCTCCCCTGTTTTCAGCCCGAGTTTGTTTTGTTTTGTTCACCCTACAAACGAACTCCGATTGACTTGATTTTTTAATCGATGGAAACCTCTTGCAGTCTAAAATATTGGAATCACCTCATTATACGTTTTAATTTGTGAGATATATTTAATCCTTTTCGGTGTCACCACTTCATCGAGAATCTGCATGCACTCAACTTCAAGCTTACGCCATTTTCACCTCACTTTGAACTAGAAAACGAGACATGTATGATCGGAAAGGTATACTTGTCTAATTTCATATCCAACAAACAAAACCCAATTCCAACTTGTAGAACTCAAGATATTCTAGTTTTCCTACAGCATGTGCGTTTCCGAAAATTGTCTGTTTTTTCCAAACTTCACCAAAACCCCTCATATTGCATTCCTTTCACTTCCTTGGCTCCCGTATGTGACTTATATGAACTATATTCTTGCTTAATTGATAATTATGCTCTTATGTGACACTCATTGGTCCTTACTTGATTACTTTTGATTGTTTGAATCCGTGCTTTATATATGAATTGAAATCGGTTGAGTAATTGAGCATATGAAAACGATCACAGCATTACATAACATCCTTATGATTTATGTCATATTGAATCATGTTATAACACGATATATCACTTCATGGACATTGTCGTGCGTCATATTTGGTATCATATTGAGTCTCTCCTCACGAGTACATACGGTTTCGTTTCTTATACAATTCTTCTCCAGCGTGGACATATCATGATCTAATAAGCACCGGCATAGCTTGTGTTCTTGTATTGTCATTTTCCAGGTGAGGTTTAACTTCTAGTTATATAGAACCTGTACAACCCTTATGTGGATTTCGGCCAAAATGTATATATATCTATAATCTTTCCTAAAATCTTAATTGATTTTCAACTGAACTACTGAACCGTACTGATGGACTGTTTTGGTAAGTATATTGTATTGCAGTGTGGGCCCCGAGGGCGGTGTATTGAGCCAACCGGGAAAGCAAGAGCTGATGGGTAACTCTTGCAGTATCCTCACTACTTTGGGATGACCCCTGAATCCACTAGGAGATTAGTGGAGGAAGGAGTTCCGGGCATAGGGATTTATGACCCTATGCTCACACTGATTGCGTGGTGAGGCCTTGCAATCCCACCATCACCAAAGGGAAAAGGGTTACTGAAACTGCTATTGACTGATTGCACTATAATTACTTGTGTGATCATGTAACCAATTGATAACTTAACTATTGTACACTGACGGAGACGGAGTAAAGGTTGGAGAATTGCCCCCACTCGTCGGGCCACTGATTAACTGAACTTGATTAAATGGTTAAACATGATAGTTGTAATCTCGTGCGATGTTTATTTTATTGCTGAGCTTATATTATTGTTTTCTCTTCTAAAACTTTACCCAAGATTATCACTTGCATGATACTTGCGCTTATATTTATTTAAACCCCTCACTCATTCTTTTATAGACTGACGCCTCCACCTTTCAGTCTTTTGCAGGTTATTACTAGGCGGGAGTCGTGTTTTACAGTCCTTGATCGAGTCTTGCACTTGTACACTCATCACATATTACTTTGCTTATTGTATTAAGTTGATTTAATTATTGGGCCAATGTGACATTTATTGAATTGTATTGACTCGTGATACGATTCTAGGGCATTAGTTGAACCCGTTTTATATTATTGCCTTGTATTAATTCAGGATAGGTTAGGACAGGTGTATTGTTTAGTGGAACTCGTATTTGCTCTTACATTGGAGTTGCATTTATTTCCTTGATATTGAATAACTAAATGTCTTGCTTCCGCAACTTTGTTATTTTTTATTTGTTTCAAGGTTAGATTCCGCCTAGCTAGGACTGTCTTTTCATTGTCTTCTGTTCGCTGTGAGTTAGGTTCATGTATGGATTAGACCATTTCATATGTGGATCGAGCTCATAGTGCGGGGGCTGTGGTGCTCTCGTCACGGGTGCTAGAATTAGGTTCTAATTATTCGCTTTCCCTAGATCTTGGTTGAGAGATCGGATGTAGGAGGATTGTATCTCACATGAATCAATGGCTTAAAGGTTCTTTCAAATAGAGACATTCTTATTCCGCTAGGGGTCATACACCTGTTGCTAGACTATGGTCGTATGATCTATAGATTGATCAATTAATTAGGAATTACTTAATTAGGGTCACTGCTAATTCAATTAAGAACCAAGAGGGTCACACATAACAACCCGGTCACGTGGGTTAAGGCTTGAATCGATTAAACAAGTTGATCGAACCAATAAGTGATTGGTTGGGGCCACACATGCGACACACGTGTCACTTTGGTGTAGATTAAATAATTAATATTGATTAATTATTTAATGGACTTTAATTTAATTATCAATTAATATTGAAGTTCAAATTTGGAGAAATAAAGTCTAATAAAGAATTAATTGTGAATTAATTAATTCTTAGCTTCAAGTTATTTATTATGAATAAATAATTAATTAAAAATATCTAAACGAGTTGGATATTTATTCTTGCCCAACAATTGGTCAAAAGGAGACTTTTGGTCAAAGTTGGAAAGTTTTCTTTCCAAGCAAGAAATGCCTTAGCTTTATGGTTAAGAAATCCTATTCCAACAAGGAATAGGGCTCGAACCCCTAGAGCTATATATACAAGGGGTTCGAACCCCTTGAAGAGTGATAGAAAAATTCTCCTTCTCCAAATATTATACACTAAAGCCTAGAGCCTAAACACCGAATATAGAGCTAGCATCGTCCCTATTTAATCGTGGTCGAGCTTGGGGGACTAATTCTCAAGAGGGCTAGTATCGTGAAGTCTTTAATGATTCAAAGGAGTTGTTTGGGGACAAACCGCATGAAGAGCGTTCTTGGGTGGCTAGAACGTCTCAGGAAAGCTTCTATCTAAGTAAGTTCTTGATCCCTACGAATTTGGGAATAGGAATTGCAAGTTTCGATTCTATCTTATTGGGAAATTTTTTTTAAATTTCCACTGCGTTTCTCTCGTGTTTTCCCAACAAGTGGTATCAGAGCCACATTGCAAAGCCTATTTCTCATTCGTCTTCGTATAAGGAATTTGGTAGAAATTGATAGATTTCGATGTGATTGAGTATTCATGGGTCTTTTAGAAATCTAAGAAAAATTGAATCTGTGTTTTTTCCTTAAAATTTCTGAAAAAACGTTTTCTGAAACTTATGATTAAAATCATTTCGGATCAAATAAGATTAAATCATGTTTTAATTTTTTGGATTGATTTGGTTTTAAACTGAAAATTATGAAACATGAAATCACGTTACAAAAACAAGAGGCGTGCTAAGGTGTCACATGGCCAGGCTCGCGCCTAGCCCGCCATCGCCGAGAGCCTCTCGCACGAGCGCCCGACCAGGCCGCCCAGGCCTGCCAACCGCGCGGCAGTCTCGCCTATCACCTCCCACAATAGCGTGGCGTGCGGGCGCTGCACGTGGGCGTTCCGAGCCGTTCTTCACGATCTCGTTTTTCGTATTCAATTCAATAAAATCCCGATTTAATTTTTCCTTTAAAATCAATTTTATTAAAATTAATATTGGTTTTGAAATAATTTTAAAAATGGGATTTTTTATAAAATTAAACGGATTTAATTTTTGGAGAAAAAATTGCCCTTAATGTTTTGAAATAATGAAGAGATAAAATTATTAATTTTTCAAAAATTAATTGCAATTTATTGATTTAATATTTCTTGGTTTTATTTAAAAAGGCTCATGAACAAGAATTGCATCAAAGTCGTGTTTTGATTAATTAGGACTTAAAGCGAGAATTTTAACTTATTGGTTAAATTTAAATTCTTTCAGTTTATACATGTTAGGTGATCACGGGTTTTAGTCTTGAGATATTTTAATTTATGCACATGATTGGTTTAAATTTGGGGTTGGAGCCCCATCGTTACGTTTTTCAGTTGGGGTTGGTGCCTCACTTATGGGCGTACTGTTATGTGTTTATTATGTGGCTTTCCATATTACTGTTTTGAGGCAGGGGTATGCCCCGTGTATTTGTCGAAGGCCAATATAATGATTGAGTATTATTAGTTTATGTCTTTTTGTTTTTATGGTAATTTGAGAGTAGATTTAGGTGGTGAGGTCTTTTTCTTTCATTTTGGAAACAATGCACCCAAGTGGCTACCACGTGTCGCACACAGCGCGTATGTGGCTTCTGATACGTGTAATTATATTTCACGTGAATTATTTTCTAGAATTAATTAATTAAATTGTAATTAATTAATTTTAGTCTTTTAATTAATTATTGAATTAATTGTTAAGACTATTCTCAAATTGACTTAACCCAATAAATAATTAATTGGGAATTAATCAATTTATTCAATATTGACTTTTAACTTCAAGAAAGTTGAAAAGTCAAACTTCCTATTATAGGAGAGAGAAGTTTATTCTTACAAGACTTGGAGAATAAGTTAGGAACTTATTATTCCAATTAAATTAATAATTAAATGAGTTAATTAGTGAGCAAGAAAACAAAAGTCCACTAGGCTTAGAGAAGCCCTAGTAGGTTCGAACCCCCTAGTATTTATACTAGTGGTGGTGCTTCTCTTATTTTTTAGACCAACACTCAACAAGTGTTAAGTTTTTGAGAAAATCCAAAAGAAAAGTTTTGAAATTAAAAATCCTAGCCTAACACAAGCCATAGAACTAGCATTCTTACTCGCTTGATCGTGTTCTAGGACTAGTGTGGATACGGTTTGGAGGATAGCCTACTTTGGGATCTAATCGAAGGCCATTCTAGGGACTTTCTGCTTGAAGGGTGTTCGCTAGGTGGTAACGACATCACTAGAAAGCTTCTACCATTGTAAGTTTCTAAAACAGCATACGATACAATACGAAAATTGCAAGACAATCATTAAACTTTTGTAAAATTTTAAACTTTCCGTTCCGCATACTGTAGCACCCGAACGCAAGGTACCACATCCCCCGCACCGAGACCCCGACCCGAATATGAAATGGACAATCCATACCCGAGCTAAATCACGGCGAACGGGGACATACACACTCGTTAGGCTAGGCAGGAGCTAACTTTCGCAACCAAAGAGACAATAAAACATAAATATTACCAATGCGGAAGCAAAGTACTTTCATAAATAACAAGGTAAGTACAGAGTAACGGGTTCGACTAGCATAGATACCTCATCCCGAAATTTAATAAAATCATAAAACATCAATATCATATTCTCTCTGTTCCTATAACTTATTCAAAATTCCTGATAGTAGTAACAATCAATACCAATCATACATTCTCCATAACTTAAACAAATCATAGTTCAATATGCATATGGACAGACTCTGACTTAACCGAAAGACTTAACAGACTTGACTTCCCGCCTAGCACTCCAAACCTGCAAGAGCACTGAAAATAATTTGGGTTCAGTCTATATGAGACTAGTGGGTATAAAATGAGGCATAAGTAGCGTATACAACAATATTTAAACATTCACATGCAGGTTATAATCCCAAATGAAGTTTTTAGAGCATTTCCCAAGTGGGTAAAATAAAGAAGTCATCAAAAGGGATTATAACGTTCATTTTTCATTCTTTAGGTCTTTCGTGGCCCGGCGAGTAGGCGTGCATTATCTCCAACCTACTCCTCGTGTAGTTCATTAAACATTCATTCTTTCTTTCTTTCTTTCATGCATTACATTCTTTTGTGCACATTCATGAACATTTACATCTTCTTCCTCCGGGTGATGGCCGGGTGATCGGCCCGAACCATCCATTCATTGACCAAAAGGGGAACATGACTCCCCAGATGGCACTCAACGTCCATTCCTCGCTAACTCCTAACGAGCTCGGGTTACGCCGTTCATTGGTGGAACTAGTGTGAGGGATCACCGTCAGCCCATGCCTCCTCGGAAGTCCCTGGGCCCCATTCTGTGCATTCATTCATTCATTCTTTCTCGCCAAAATATTTGGTAGGGTCATAAAAGAAGAGCTTTACTTTTAAAATCATTGACCCTTGAAAACGACTCTATATACATATATACTTGTGGCTGAAATCTTTACACATTGGGAGTATATAGGGCCATTCAACTAAATAGTAGAGAAACCCACCTATCTTTAGCTTACCAACCAAAACTAAGAAGCACAAGAGGACACGGAAGTATCCTAAGAACCCGACAAGTCTCCGCCCTGGAGAAAACTGTACAAAGGATAATAAAGCGTACACGTGAGACTCAAGACTCCAAATGAACCATATAAGATGCACGGCTAAGCAATGAATATGATATGAATGCAAGAGATGATATCATGTCATGGAAGCATTCTTCTGCATAATTAATATTTCAAAGACATTTAAACGTTCAATCCATTCATTTCAAGAATCATTCAACTTCGTTTAAGTTCATCACTTTCATAAATCATACCAAATTAATCCAAGGAATTCAAATAATACGCATAACACATAGCATAGCATGTATACACTTCAAACAAGCTATTAAAAAGAAGTAAGATATCACTTAGGATTCAAACATAAAGTATCAAGGCATACAAGTATCATTTAAATTCGTTTAAGTTCTTATCCTTCCTAAATCAAGCCCAATCAATCCAAGAATTCAAGTAACTATCAAAACACGTACTATATCATGTTTACAATTAAAGATTACACAAATAAAGACATTCAAGTCATGATCAAAAATTAAATAACATGAAATAGATAACATTTAGTATTTAGTTCTATACTTTAAATAGATTAAGCACTACTTAAAATATATCATTACCCAAGTAATTTAATTAACATATAAACATATCTAAATATATATATATATATATATATATATATATGTACAGCATGCAATCCATGTATAATACACAATATATATATATATATATATATATATATATGTCAACCATGCATTTATAATATATATAAACATTGCATGCATGTAATACATAATTATATATATATATATATATACGTACGCACACCATGCACAAACACAAAAAGGAAAACACAACATGCACAACAATTATATAAACACCAGCAATTCACGAAAAGGTGCCCAAACAAGGTCGCGGCCGCGACTGAAATTCAGAACAAAACAGGTCGCGGCTGCTACCACGACCATCACCAGAATTTCCAGCCCACACAAGTCGAAACATGGGAGAAATAGGGTCGCGGGCGCGACCCAAAATGGCCTTCCTGCAGTAGCGCTAGCAACTGCGCATTGCAGTCGCGTAATAGGGCTTCCAGGCCCTGTTTTCTCCTCCATCCCAAAGAAGCAACAACCAGGCTCGAAAGGTAACAACACAGCAACAAATAGGCATAAGAAGGAAGTAAAACGAGCAGCTAAAACTCCCAAAAACAACAAACACACACACGTAACAGACAAGGAGGCAAATCAGGCACCTTTCTTCAAAAAAATTCATTTTATCCATGGTGCTTCAAAGAACATGTAATTTCCATAAATTTCAAACATAGAAATGAAATATATAAGCTATTTAGATCATATGAATAGCTTCATCTCAAGAAATTTATCCGTATACCATAAGGATTAATCTAATCCTTCATAACCCTTACTAATCGCGTATCTCCATATCCTATCCAATACTACATGAAAATCAAAATTATAGCACTTAAAAGAGAGCCAAGAAGATGGACAACAAATCATAAACTTACGCCTTTAATTCTGTTGAGTTTGGAAGAGATTTGAGCTCAAAATCTACGAAATGGCCAAAGTGGCGAAATGGAACTGGAGAGCAGGACTTTGGCTGAGATTTTCTTCTTTTATTTGAGGATGGTTCGAAATGGAGAGGATAAGATCAGATAAAGGCTTAAACTAGGGCCACATAGAATCAAACCATGGTTAATTTGGTCAAGTGTGGAATAAGTTATGATTAAAATAGCTAGGGGTGGCGAATCTGCGGCCGAGGCTCGTTTCGGTTGAATTTCGGAGGTTCAAATGTGCTTAGAAAAATATGAATTTAGGTTCCTTGGTTTCCTTTCTTTGATATGAGTCCGGTGCCTCTTCCGGGATTCGAATCTGAATTCCCGAGCTCAAGCTATGTCCTCCGGAACCAAAGATGCGTATAGTTCTCTTAACCTCCCGACTTGGTCTCGTTTCCAAAATAAAATTCGTTAGCACCACAAACATGATCGAAAACATGAAACGAGCATGTAGCCAAGTTTATATGGGTTTAAATAGGGTTAATTTAGGGTCAAATGGGTTCAAATATGGGGCGATTCGGATAAGAAACGGGCCGGATATGATAAAAACGGGCGAACATGGCAAATCTATCGAACGAGTCATGTTTCGGGCAAAATTAGGGGGATCAAACGGTCTTAAAAAATTACAAATTCAGGTTCTAAAGCTTTCATTCTTCGTTACGAGTCCGACGCTTCTTCCGGAATTCGAATCTGAATTCCCTAGCCCAAGTTACGCCTTCCGGAACAGGAGGTGCGCTAAAACTAGTTAGGCACTCGTATCCCTTAACAAATAAAACGGTTCAAAACCGTATGAAACGAACTTAAAAACGTAAATTGAACACGTATACAAATTGATAATAAACATATTTCATGCATATCACATAGTCACATACTTAGGAGCAAATACGCGGTCGAACGGATCAAACGGGGGAACAAACGGGGGTCAAAACGAATAAATACATAACAAAGTGTAACAAATAATTATTCGAATAATCAATTAGGCATATAAACAATTTAATAAACACGTATAAGAATAAATAAATAAATAAACCCCGTACGAGACAATCTCGAAAGTGCGTACCTGTACGGCCGAAAAATCGGGATTTTACAATTATAGCTTTCATTATGAACTTGTTACATGATTTTGCTGCATGTATATGATGAATGGCTTCATGCAAATTCATATGACTTTGCTTCTCATTTTCTTGTTCGTTGTTGGATGTCTTTACCTCGATTATGGTCCTTATGCTATGTTAACTCGTTGTTTATTAGCTTAAGCACTTCTCTATGAGTTTATAACTTGAATTCGATGAATATATGCGAATTATGGCTTCATATCAATTGAGGCGAATATGACTTCACTTCACTTCATATGACTTCACTTCACTTCATATGCATAATTTACATTCATATACGTTTGCCGAACATCTAATTGGTTCATATTGAGTCTAAGAGTGTCTCTCGTTGTTTCTTTTGTTCAGTGGACCCTCTCATGGACGCCAAGGTTGCTCCTTAGGCATTCCTTACTCCCTTTTTGTTCCTGATTCGTCTTATAGTGAGGTTTTGTTTCTTTTAGTTATCTTGGCCTAAAACCCTACGTGTTTTGAAGTCCGCATGCCAAATATGTATAGTATATGATAGATACATGTATGATATGTACTTTGAGGGCTTATCCCGCTTGTGAATGACTTTGAAAACATTTTTACATGTATATAACCTGAGTTTTGCTTTGTTTTTGAAAAGTTTTTTGGTACGTTTGAACTTGTAGTGAGAATTGGTCTTCAAAGATAGACTACTTGTACTTGATCTTATTCTTGATTTGTTTGGGCCCCGAAAATATGGGTAAGGAGCATCTAGGATAGCAATGGGCTAGCCAGTCACACCTCTTGTGCATATTTCCATTTGAGAGAATTTCCCCAACCTTGGTAGGTCGAGGGAAAAGTGGGTTCTCTTGAGCCGGTGTCTACCACCGTCGAAGGAGCGGGTAGGAGTAATTAGCCCCCGTCTCATGCATAAACTTGACTAGGGAACTGAGGGAACACGTGTCTCATTTCCACTTGAAGTTTGGTTGGACTTATTCTTGTTTTAGTTTCGTATGTGTCTTCTCTTGAGAAGCTTGGAGAAAACTCGGACTCGCCGAGTTACTTGTAGTGTCTTGAATCTATGAAATGGGAATGGATTCCTAAATACTTAAAATTGGTTGATTTGCACACAACCCTTAACTGCTTTTAAATATATACCTATTATCATGGGAAATATTTTAGATTGTAAAAAACCACCCCCAGTTCACGGATTATTATTGAATTTGTTAAGTGCTTTGCTCTATACATATATGGGTGAGTGTACTAGCGCCCTCATGAGTCATTAGGACAAACCCTCATTGTTATTCTTTCTTTTTCCCTTCTTTTAAGTTGCAGGTACTTCTTTTGGAGTCATGAGCTAGGCGGCAAGTTGGCCTTGTGTCGTACTTTTGGGTAACTCGAGTTTCATGCATACTTAATAGCTTGTTATGTATTTATGAATATTTCTGACATGTATAAGAATACTCATACAAGAATTCTATTCTTTTGGACCGGGATGGGCATGTGAGTATGTATCGTGACTTGTTATGTTGATTATGGATATGTTATATTGGTTGCTAGTTTAATATGAATTGTTTTTATATCGCTTTTGATTGCGCACTTTGATTTGAGGGTCTAGACCGCCTGGCTTAGAAAAGTTTTTGATTTGTCACCCATTCACTACAGTTTGGCACATGTGCGAACTTTCATTTCGTTACATGTGTTAGGCTCTAGTACGGGGCATATGGTGCCCACCGCTTGAGGTCCTACATGTTGTGTGGTCCTAACGACAGAATAGTTGGTCAGGGAATCTCTGCCCTGACTAACGGTCGTTAGGGTATTGTGTGTGATTGGGGTCTAATGACCGTTAGCCTCTCGTGTGTGATGTATGTTACGTTTTGATTCTCATTTCATTTCTTTCATTCTTTTCCCACCCCCGATTATGATCCAAACATGTTTTTTAGTGTGTGATGTATGTTATGTTTTGTTTCTCATTTCATTTCTTTCGTTCTTTTCCCACCCAGATTATGGCCCTAACATGTTTTATACTTATGAAGCGTTGGGAATTGATATGATATGATGTGTTATGTATTTTATGGTTTAATATGGATGTGTAAACGTGTTAGGTATACGTAATTGCTTAACTTGTGAACATTTGTTGCTTGCATTGCATCATTTGCATTCATATGCGTTCACCAAGCGCCTATTTGGTTCATATTGAGTCTAAGTGTTGTCTTTTGTGTTTGGTTTGTTCAGAGGAGCGGCCCGTTGGTGATGAGCCCGCTCTATAGGCGTTGCTTGGATTCTTTTTGACTCGCTTCTTTTGCTCAGGTGAAGTTTTCTTTCTTTTTAGTTAATTCAACTAAAAATACTAAATGTGTTTTGAGCTATCATGGGGACCTACGTGTATTATGTATAGATATGTGTTGAGTACATACTTTGGGGATGTGTCCCACTTGCTATGAAACATTGAAAATGTTTTATATATATGGAAACTATATTTTCGTTTGCTTTCGAAAAGGGTTGGTGTGTGTTTGTAAGGAGGTTTGACATTGAAAGTCAGACTTTGTCCATTTGACTTTGAATTTGTGCGGGACCCAAAGATGTGAGTAAGGAGCATCCAACACGGCCATGGGGTCACCAGACACACCTCCTGTGCATATTTTGTTTTGAGAAGGCTTGCCCAACCTCGGGTGGTCGAGAGGAAGGTAGGTTTTCTTGAGTCACTACAAGAAATCCTGCAAATTCCGACGGAAATAGTAAATTCCGACGGAATTCCGAGGGAATTCCGACGGGACACATGCCGTAGGAAAACCCTCCCTCGGAATTCAAAACCGACGGAAAACCAACGGAATTCCGAGGGACAAAAATCATAAAAAAAAAATTAAATTTAAAAAATTCCGACGGAATTCCGAGGGAAATTCCGTCGGAATTTGCTTTAAAAAAAATTTTTAATTAATTATTTCCGACGGAATTTCCCTCGGAATTCCGTCGAAATTTACTGGAAAAAAAATTTTTAATTAATTATTTCCGACGGAATTTCCCTCGGAATTCCGTCGGAATTTACTGGAAAAATAAAAACTTAATGCGCCCTGGGGATTCGAACACCCGACGTTGTGGTAGTAAGACCTTATGGAAACCAAGGTAAACTAGTTGAGCTAGATCAATTCATTGGTTTAGTTTGATACAAATATTTATATATCATTTGAAATAATAAAATCATAAATTTTGTAGATTATATTTAAAATTGAGTTCTAAGAAAATATTAATTATAACTACAAATATTATAATACGTCATAAGAATTCAATTTAAGCATAGATAAAACCGACGGAATTCCGACGGAAATCCCGTCGGAATTATTTAATATTATTTTAATTTTTATTTTTAAAAAATCCGATGGAATTCCGACGGAAAATTCCGTCGGAATTATTTAATATTATTTTTAATTTTTATTTTTAAAAAATCCGAGGGAATTCCGACGGAAAGTTCCGTCGGAATTATTTAATATTATTTTTAATTTTTATTTTTAAAAAATCCGACGGAATTCCGACGGAAAGTTTCGTCGGAATTATTTAATATTATTTTTAATTTTTATTTTTAAAAAATCCGACGGAATTCCGACGGAAAGTTCCGTCGGAATTATTTAATATTATTTTTAATTTTTATTTTTAAAAAATCTGACGGAATTCCGACGGAATGCCCGTCGGAATTATTTAATTTCTATTTTTATAATTTATATTTAAAAAAACCGACGGGAATCCCATCGGAATTCCGTCGGAATTATTTAATATTATTTTTAAATTTTATTTTTAAAAAAATCCGATGGAATTCCGACGGAATTTCCGTCGGATTTATTTAATTTTTATTTTAAAAAAAAAAAACAAATTCCGTCGGAATCCCGTCGGAATTCCCTCGGGAATTCCGACGGCCTGTTTCCCTCGGAATTTTCCGTCGGATTTCGACGAATTTCTTGTAGTGGCGAAATGGAACTGGAGAGCAGGAATTTGGCTGAGATTTTCTTCTTTTATTTGAGGATGGTTCGAAATGGAGAGGATAAGATCAGATAAAGGCTTAAACTAGGGTCACATAGAATCAAACCATGGTTGATTTGGTCAAGTGTGGAATAAGTTATGATTAAAATAGCTAGGTGTGGCGAATCTGCGGCCGAGGCTCGTTTCGGTTGAATTTCGGAGGTTCAAATGTGCTTAGAAAAATATGAATTTAGGTTCCTTGGTTTCCTTTCTTTGATATGAGTCCGGTGCCTCTTCCGGGATTCGAATCTGAATTCCCGAGCTCAAGCTATGTCCTCCGGAACCAAAGATGCGTATAGTTCTCTTAACCTCCCGACTTGGTCTCGTTTCCAAAATAAAATTCGTTAGCACCACAAACATGATCGAAAACATGAAACGAGCACGTAGCCAAGTTTATATGGGTTGAAATAGGGTTAATTTAGGGTCAAATGGGTTCAAATATGGGGCGAACATGGCAAATCTATCAAACGAGTCATGTTTCGGGCAAAATTAGGGGGATCAAACGGTCTTAAAAAATTACAAATTCAGGTTCTAAAGCTTTCATTCTTCGTTACGAGTCCGACGCTTCTTCCGGAATTCGAATCTAAATTCCCTAGCCCAAGTTACGCCTTCCGGAACAGGAGGTGCGCTAAAACTAGTTAGGCACTCGTATCCCTTAACAAATAAAACGGTTCAAAACCGTATGAAACGAACTCAAAAACGTAAATTGAACACGTATACAAATTCATAATAAACATATTTCATGCATATCACATAGTCACATACTTAGGAGCAAATACGCGGTCAAACGGATGAAACGGGGGAACAAACGGGGGTCAAAACGAATAAATACATAACAAAGTGTAACAAATAATTATTCAAATAATGAATTAGGCATATAAACAATTTAATAAACACGTATAAGAATAAATAAATAAATAAACCCCGTACGAGACAATCTCGAAAGTGCGTACCTGTACGGCCGAAAAATCGGGATTTTACAATTATAGCTTTCATTATGAACTTGTTACATGATTTTGCTGCATGTATATGATGAATGGCTTCATGCAAATTCATATGACTTTGCTTCTCATTTTCTTGTTCGTTGTTGGATGTCTTTACCTCGATTATGGTCCTTATGCTATGTTAACTCGTTGTTTATTAGCTTAAGCACTTCTCTATGAGTTTATAACTTGAATTCGATGAATATATGCGAATTATGGCTTCATATCAATTGAGGCGGCTTTGTAGCACCCCAACATGTAAGGATGCCACACCCCCGCACTATAGGTCGATCCACACATGAAATGGTCAGTCCATACATGAATCAACCTATAGCGAACGAGTTACAATGCAAGTACAACAACAAGCTAGACGGGACTAATTTATACATGCAACAGGACAAAGCGGAAGCAGGCTATACTATCGATCCTTTAACAAGTAATGTATGCTTGGATTTTACATATCAATACATTATCATCTCCTAAATACCTAACAAATAACTTTAACAATAATTTCTTGAAAAAGGATAAATAAATAGATGCACCGTGCGGCTGACTGCAGGGCTTGACATAGCTCGATTCTCGACTAGAAGGTACCTGCAAAATATTGCATATATATATATATATCAATTACACGAATAACCATATTACTCCATTAACACCACTACTCCCATCACACCAACCTCCAACCACTCCAGTACTCCAACTCCCACTCACTCCATCACTCTAAGAACCTCCATCACTCCAATATCTACATCACTCCATTCACGATAACACGATAATGGGGAGGTAGCGAGCCTTCACCATTCACGATAACACGATAGGGTTTGTTCTTCCTGTGGTTGGACGGACAACCATTGGCACGGAAACCAATCCAGCGCCCTCACTAAAGGGGGACCTGGCCAGGAGAACGCGTTATTCCTGTGGTTGGACGGGCAACCATTGGCACGGAAACCAATCCAGCGCCCTCAATAAGGAGGACCTGGCCAGGAGAACGCATGTACACGATAGCACGGTAGTCACGATGATCACAATAACACGATAGCCTCAACTTGCTTTGCATGATCTGGACAATGACACGTTAATCACGATATGTGCATGGTTTTGCATGACCTATCTTGCTTGCTAACGGTTGACACGATGATTCCTGAATATATGAATATGCTTATTGATCACGATCTCCACTCTGGAGTACACAGAGCAAGAAATAGAGCAATTGCACCCTCATTAGACCATGACATGATAACACTATCAGGTATAAAACACGGCACACTCAAGTAACGAGATTGCATGCAATGAACAATGTAGTATAATATATTTATATTATGACATGCTATTGATCATATAATGGCACATTAGGGTTAATTAAAGGTAAAGAAAAGGATTTGGAATTCTCCATTTTATGCAGAAACTTTCTGTACTTCCAGGGCCTGGGAACGGCCGTTCCAGGTTTAAGTGTAAAGTGGGAATGGCCGTTCCCGCTGGTCGGGCTCCCCGAAGATGGGAACGGCCGTTCCCGTCTTGTGAGACAAAATGGGAACGGTCGTTCCCGTCCTTGCCGCCTGGCACATTATTCAAACAATGGGAACGGCCGTTCCCCATTTCCAAAGGGAACGGGAAGGGCCGTTCCCGTATTACAGAAGCTGCAGAAACAGAGCAGCAAAACAGGGGATGCACGAATCCTTCCTCAATTCATCATAACTCACATGATTCAATTTCCACAAACATGAATTCATGAAAAGGAATATATATACATGCTTAAGACACAATAAAACCAATATAAACACTTAGTTCTTGCTTGAATCATAAAGAAATCAAGATCAAATCCCATGAACATGTATGTCATGAAACTCCATAATTTCCAAGATTTATCCATGGAATTCAAGTCTAAAGCTTGTAATCATACTTCTAACAAGTAAAACACCAACTATTTCATACAAATCCTAACCCTAGCTTTATATATGAATTTCAAGAGATCATGTATACTTCCCTCTTTTCCTTTGAAGAACTTAGAAGATGAAGATGAAGTTGAGAGGGTGATGATGATGCTCCAAGACTCTCAATTCCTCCAAAATATTAGCTTGAAAGGGATGAAGTCTTCTTCTCTTCTCCTTGGCTTGAAGGACCGAGAGCAAAGGGTGAAATATGTGGATGAACTTGTGGATGAATGTGGAATGGAGAGTGAAGAAGGAAATATTACGTGATTCATCTCTTATAAATGATGAAATGACACAAATTGCAATTAAGTCCTTTCATTATTTAAGTTATGCAATTAAGGATGAAAGTTTAGGAAACGATCAATTTAGTCCCAAATGATAATCATGCAATTTGGTCCTAAATTTAAAATAATGATCAATTAAGAATATATAACAATTAAGGCATATAGGACAATTAATTCGCGTACCTGGAAAGCCGAAAATTGGGGCGTTACAATTCTCCCCCCCCCCCCCATAAAAGAATCCGTCCTCGGATTCACTTGGACGAGCATGTAATATCATAAATAAATGCAATACACGAATTAGCAATTAGTCCCTAAACTGCTTGACCTAAACTTGACACGACCCTAGAACCTCGGTTTTGAAACCGGGCTCTGATACCACTTTAGATGTAGCACCCCGACATGTAAGGATGCCACACCCCGCACTATAGGTCGATCCACACATGAAATGGTCAGTCCATACATGAATCAACCTATAGCGAACGGGTTACAATGCAAGTACAACAACAAGCTAGACGGGACTAATTTATACATGCAACAGGACAAAGCGGAAGCAGGCTATACTATCGATCCTTTAACAAGTAATGTATGCTTGGATTTTACATATCAATACATTATCATCTCCTAAATACCTAACAAATAACTTTAACAATAATTTCTTGAAAAAGGATAAATAAATAGATGCACCGTGCGGCTGACTGCAGGGCTTGACATAGCTCGATTCTCGACTAGAAGGTACCTGCAAAATATTGCATATATATATATATATCAATTACACGAATAACCATATTACTCCATTAACACCACTACTCCCATCACACCAACCTCCAACCACTCCAGTACTCCAACTCCCACTCACTCCATCACTCTAAGAACCTCCATCACTCCAATATCTACATCACTCCATTCACGATAACACGATAATGGGGAGGTAGCGAGCCTTCACCATTCACGATAACACGATAGGGTTTGTTCTTCCTGTGGTTGGACGGACAACCATTGGCACGGAAACCAATCCAGCGCTCTCACTAAAGGGGGACCTGGCCAGGAGAACGCGTTATTCCTGTGGTTGGACGGACAACCATTGGCACGGAAACCAATCCAGCGCCCTCAATAAGGAGGACCTGGCCAGGAGAACGCATGTACACGATAGCACGGTAGTCACGATGATCACAATAACACGATAGCCTCAACTTGCTTTGCATGATCGGGACAATGACACGTTAATCACGATATGTGCATGGTTTTGCATGACCTATCTTGCTTGCTAACGGTTGACACGATGATTCCTGAATATATGAATATGCTTATTGATCACGATCTCCACTCTGGAGTACACTGAGCAAGAAATAGAGCAATTGCACCCTCATTAGACCATGACATGATAACACTATCAGGTATAAAACACGGCACACTCAAGTAACGAGATTGCATGCAATGAACAATGTAGTATAATATATTTATATTATGACATGCTATTGATCATATAATGGCACATTAGGGTGAATTAAAGGTAAAGAAAAGGATTTGGAATTCTCCATTTTATGCAGAAACTTTCTGTACTTCCAGGGCCTGGGAACGGCCGTTCCAGGTTTAAGTGTAAAGTGGGAATGGCCGTTCCCGCTGGTCGGGCTCCCCGAAGATGGGAACGGCCGTTCCCGTCTTGTGAGACAAAATGGGAACGGTCGTTCCCATCCTTGCCGCCTGGCACATTATTCAAACAATGGGAACGGCCGTTCCCCATTTCCAAAGGGAACGGGAAGGGCCGTTCCCGTATTACAGAAGCTGCAGAAACAGAGCAGCAAAACAGGGGATGCACGAATCCTTCCTCAATTCATCATAACTCACATGATTCAATTTCCACAAACATGAATTCATGAAAAGGAATATATATACATGCTTAAGACACAATAAAACCAATATAAACACTTAGTTCTTGCTTGAATCATAAAGAAATCAAGATCAAATCCCATGAACATATATGTCATGAAACTCCATAATTTCCAAGATTTATCCATGGAATTCAAGTCTAAAGCTTGTAATCATACTTCTAACAAGTAAAACACCAACTATTTCATACAAATCCTAACCCTAGCTTTATATATGAATTTCAAGAGATCATGTATACTTCCCTCTTTTCCTTTGAAGAACTTAGAAGATGAAGATGAAGTTGAGAGGGTGATGATGATGCTCCAAGACTCTCAATTCCTCCAAAATATTAGCTTGAAAGGGATGAAGTCTTCTTCTCTTCTCCTTGGCCTGAAGGACCGAGAGCAAAGGGTGAAATATGTGGATGAACTTGTGGATGAATGTGGAATGGAGAGTGACGAAGGAAATATTACGTGATTCATCTCTTATAAATGATGAAATGACACAAATTGCAATTAAGTCCTTTCATTATTTAAGTTATGCAATTAAGGATGAAAGTTTAGGAAACGATCAATTTAGTCCCAAATGATAATCATACAATTTGGTCCTAAATTTAAAATAATGATCAATTAAGAATATATAACAATTAAGGCATATAGGACAATTAATTCGCGTACCTGGAAAGCCGAAAATTGGGGCGTTACAGGCTTACTTTGAACTAAGTGCATTTTCATTTCACTTCATATGCATAATTTACATTCATATACGTTTGCCGAACATCTAATTGGTTCATATTGAGTCTAAGAGTGTCTCTCGTTGTTTCTTTTGTTCAGTGGACCCTCTCATGGACGCCAAGGTTGCTCCTTAGGCATTCCTTACTCCCTTTTTGTTCCTGATTCGTCTTATGGTGAGGTTTTGTTTCTTTTAGTTATCTTGGCCTAAAACCCTACGTGTTTTTAAGTCCGCATGCCAAATATGTATAGTATATGATAGATACATGTATGATATATACTTTGAGGGCATATCCCGCTTGTGAATGACTTTGAAAACATTTTTGCATGTATATAACCTGAGTTTTGCTTTGTTTTTGAAAAGTTTTTTGGTACGTTTGAACTTGTAGCGAGAATTGGTCTTCAAAGATAGACTACTTGTACTTGATCTTATTCTTGATTTGTTTGGGCCCCGAAAATATGGGTAAGGAGCATCTAGGATAGCAATGGGCTAGCCAGTCACACCTCTTGTGCATATTTCCATTTGAGAGAATTTCCCCAACCTTGGTAGGTCGAGGGAAAAGTGGGTTCTCTTGAGCCGGTGTCTACCACCGTCGAAGGAGCGGGTAGGAGTAATTAGCCCCCGTCTCATGCATATACTTGACTAGGGAACTGAGGGAACACGTGTCTCATTTCCACTTGAAGTTTGGTTGGACTTATTCTTGTTTTAGTTTTGTATATGTCTTCTCTTGAGAAGCTTGGAGAAAACTCGGACTCGCCGAGTTACTTGTAGTGTCTTGAATCTATGAAATGGGAATGGATTCCTAAATACTTAAAATTGGTTGATTTGCACACAACCCTTAACTGCTTTTAAATATATACCTATTATCATGGGAAATATTTTAGATTGTGAAAAACCACCCCCAGTTCACGGATTATTATTGAATTTGTTAAGTGCTTTGCTCTATACGTATATGGGTGAGTGTACTAGCGCCCTCATGAGTCATTAGGACAAACCCTCATTGTTATTCTTTCTTTTTCCCTTCTTTTAAGTTGCAGGTACTTCTTTTGGAGTCATGAACTAGGTGGCAAGTTGGCCTTGTGTCGTACTTTTGGGTAACTCGAGTTTCATGCATACTTAATAGCTTGTTATGTATTTATGAATATTTCTGACATGTATAAGAATACTCATACTAGAATTCTAATCTTTTGGACCGGGATGGGCATGTGAATATGTATCGTGACTTGTTATGTTGATTATGGATATGTTATATTGGTTGCTAGTTTAATATGAATTGTTTTTATATCGCTTTTGATTGCGCACTTTGATTTGAGGGTCTAGACCGCCTGGCTTAGAAAAGTTTTTGATTTGTCACTCATTCACTACAGTTTGGCACATGTGCGAACTTTCATTTCGTTACATGTGTTAGGCTCTAGTACGGGGCATATGGTGCCCACCGCCTGAGGTCCTACATGTTGTGTGGTCCTAACGACAGAATAGTTGGTCAGGGAATCTCTGCCCTGACTAACGGTCGTTAGGGTATTGTGTGTGATTGGGGTCTAATGACCGTTAGCCTCTCGTGTGTGATGTATGTTATGTTTTGATTCTCATTTCATTTCTTTCATTCTTTTCCCACCCCCGATTATGATCCAAACATGTTTTTTAGTGTGTGATGTATGTTATGTTTTGTTTCTCATTTCATTTCTTTCGTTCTTTTCCCACCCAGATTATGACCCTACCATGTTTTATACTTATGAAACGTTGGGAATTGATATGATATGATGTGTTATGTATTTTATGGTTTAATATGGATGTGTAAACGTGTTAGGTATACGTAATTGCTTAACTTGTGAACATTTGTTGCTTGCATTGCATCATTTGCATTCATACGCATTCACCAAGCGCCTATTTGGTTCATATTGAGTCTAAGTGTTGTCTTTTGTGTTTGGTTTGTTCAGAGGAGCGGCCCGTTGGTGATGAGCCCGCTCTATAGGCGTTGCTTGGATTCTTTTTGACTCGCTTCTTTTGCTCAGGTGAAGTTTTCTTTCTTTTTAGTTAATTCAACTAAAAATACTAAATGTGTTTTGAGCTATCATGGGGACCTACGTGTATTATGTATAGATATGTGTTGAGTACATACTTTGGGGATGTGTCCCACTTGCTATGAAACATTGAAAATGTTTTATATATATGGAAACTATATTTTCGTTTGCTTTCAAAAAGGGTTGGTGTGTGTTTGTAAGGAGGTTTGGCATTGAAAGTCAGACTTTGTCCATTTGACTTTGAATTTGTGCGGGACCCAAAGATGTGAGTAAGGAGCATCCAAAACGGCCATGGGGTCACCAGACACACCTCCTGTGCATATTTTGTTTTGAGAAGGCTTGCCCAACCTCGGGTGGTCGAGAGGAAGGTAGGTTTTCTTGAGTTCGCGGTCACCCCGTCGAAGGAGCGGGTAGCAGTAATTAGCCTTCGTTTCATTTCAACTCTGAACCTGTGGTTTAGGGCTTGCAACTCTTTCCATCATTTGGCATGATATTGGTTTGTTTGAATTTGAATTTGGTACGTGTGGCTTTGAGGAGTTTGGTGGCAAGAATCATTCTGGTCGAGTTAATTTGACATTGATTTGAGTCGTGAAATGGGAATGGATTCTTAATTATTAAATTTTTTTCATTTTGCAATTAGGCCTCAAACTCTCTTATATACCTACTACCATGAGAAAATGTTTTAGATTACAAAACCATGGCCCAGTTCATGAACTTTTGGATTTGATATATGCTTTGGTCGTATGTATATATATATATATATATATATATATATATATATATATATGGGAGTGTGTGTGTTAGCCCCCTCACCAGTCGTTAGGACAGACCCCTTCTCATTGATTCTTTTTTTGTCTTGTTTTCTTGAGTTGCATGTACAGGTTGAGGTTCGAGCTAGGCCGTAAGTTTGTCTTTAGAGCCTTACTTGTTTTGTAGCTTGAGTCTGCAATTAGTATCTTGATTTATATTATTGTAATTATGAATACTTTTGCTAGCTTAACTCTGGATACTTCGATTTGATTCTTTTGATCATATATAAGTGATTTGTAAGAATTATATAAGTGATTTGATCATACGTGAGGTTTCATATTTATATTTGTTAAATCGCTTCTGCATTTATATTCTTGATTGTTGTGCACTCAATATTAGGGTCTAGACCACCAAGCTTAGGTGAGATTTTGTTTGTCACCTGTTCTGTGACGCCCCATCTCTCCGCCTAGCCAGGTATGACTTCATGAGACAGTTTATTACGTAATTTTGTTCTTTTAATTTCATTTATATGCTAAGTCACTTGTTTAAGTGACCTCTTTGCATCAAGTGTTTAAATTCAACGTTTAATTTCTCGTACTTAACTTCTTTTGTATGAATTTAGTTCCCAACTTTGTGCACTTGTGTACGTGTTTATTTTATTCTTTTAGACTCGTTTGTTCGGGTCTTAGGCCCTTTTTGTGAAATCGGGACTTGAGGGCCTAAGAGCATTTAGCACACCTTCGGTTCCGGATCGTGTAACTTGAGCTCGGGTTCTGACACCACCATCGGACTCATTTTGACGATTCGAAGGTAATCGAGTAAGCCTCACGACTTTTTAAGCCGGTTCCAACCTCCAAATACTCATCGAACCGAACAGCTTGAACCGATGTGCACTATCTTACCCGTTTTAGCCATATCTGACCGGCTTTAGCTCAAAATGACCCATTTCTTGAACCATTATCACCCCAACACACCCCTATACCTGATTTGGGTGTCCCATTTCAAACCACCCACCAAGAAAGAAGAGGGATAAGCTCCAACGCAAGAAGAAGAGAGAAATCCCATCACTATTCACACCGTTGAGATTTTGAGCTCATGTCTCTTCGATCCTTCATCCAATCTTCAAGGAAAGCATATCTTTATCTTCTCCATCCAATTGTGCTTCTTTTTATCCATGAAACCTTGGTTTTTCCTTTGATTGTCAGAGATCTGGGTAGGAGCACGAATAGTCGTGAATAGGAGGGTTTTGAGTTCTTGCCTGAATTCGGTGTTGTTCCTTGTGATTTCTTTTGGTTTGATGCATGATATATGATCACAAGACATCCATTAATGCTTTTATGTTCATGTATTAGGTGGTAGTTAAGTTTTTATAAAGTTAGCATTAATGCTCTAAGCTTGAATGCATGAATATGTTTATGCTTGAACCTTTTTCACTTGCTCTTGGTTGTGCTTCGATTATAAACTAGATTTAGGGCTGATTTTCATGAGTTTTTGATGCCTAAACATGACTCTATGTGTTACCTAACCTTGCTATGAGTTTGGAAGGGTTTTGGAGCTGTTTTGCAGGTGTTTCCACGAAGAAGACGATGCAGCGGCGAGCTAATGGACGTTATGGGTGTAAGGTCTGGCTATACCTAACGGCCGTTACCTCACCCTGAGTCTCTTATACCCACTAAAGGCCATTAGTGGGGTTGCTAAGGATGGGCACTGACAACCATTAATCCCCCAGGGCTTATGTTTTGCGTGCTTTGTTCGTTTGTTTGCCCGTTGTGCTTATTTCCCTCCCCAATCTTGATCCTTGTGTGTTATGTGCTTGTTTTTATGTATGAAATGCTATGTTGTGACTTGTTATTGTTTGATTTTGATATGATTCTTGTATGAATAATGTGTTACGGTATGGGTATGCAAGTTTTGGTGTGGTTTCGATACCTGTGTACGAATATGGACTCGAATGCTCAATGTGCTACCTCTTACATCATTTGCATTCATTCGCATTTTTCAAGCGTCTAAATGGTTCATGATCGAGTCTAAGTCATAAGTTTATGTTAGTTTGTCACAGACTTGTTAGGAATAGCTTTTCCTTATTGTAATCACAGATAATCTTTGAATGAAATAACGAATTGAGGCAACACTTCTTTATATGCTCTTGTTTGGTATGCGTTTACTTTATCTGTGCATGTATGAGAACTCCCCTAATCCTGATGACTTTAGCACTCTACCATTTAGGTGAAATGGTTCATGAAACGAGCCCTATATCACATAAGTCATGATTAGTAAAATACTCCAAGCCGATGAGTCCTACAGACAGTGGGAGTGTCAACCTGACTCCTCTAAGGCTTGCTTGTGGGATCACGCCCTTAAGAAGGACCACCTTGTTTCATGGAGGTGCAAAGTGTATAGTTGATACGTGCGTGATACATGAGGGTGCTTACTTTAATAAGTAAGTTCACTGAGGTGCCCCGTGTGAGAACATTCCTAGATGGGAAAGGAAGTTTCTATTTCAGGAAATGGAAACTTCCAGATTAGGAAATATCTCACGAGTCATTGATGTGATTAATTGATCCTTAGACTTGAGGTTCTTTGTCACTTTATGAGTTAACTCTGTGCTCTTAGGTATAACCTTTAAAGGGTGTCGCCTTAGATAACTGATTCAAGGCTTATGCTGGGGCTGCACAAGTGATTCATGAAAGTGAATGAGAATCAAGAAAGGACCTACACTTGCATATGCAAGGTGATCTCTTATTGTGTAAGTCATTCATATGCCATATGGAGTCCTTGGCTAAGGTAGTAGATCAAGACATCAAGAAAAGGGTTTCTTGGATTGAGATCAAATGGCTATGAAATGCACTTAGCTTTAAGACCGGATTATTAGGGTTCTAATTATTCCCTTACCCTGGATCTTGGTTAAGAGATAGTAAGTAGGAGGATTGTATCTCACATGAATCAATGACTTAAAGGTTTTGTCGAATCCGAACATTCCAATTCAGCTAGGGGTTAAACACCTGTTGCTAGACTATGGTCGTTTAATCTATGGACTGATTAATTAATTAGTGAATTAATTAATTAGGGTCACTGCTAATTGAATTGAGAACTTAGAGGGTCACACACAACAACTTGGTTACATGAGTTGAGGCTTTAAAATGATTAAACGAGTTAATCGGGCCAAGAGGGTTCCACACGTGTGAAACCAGACGTGTGGGTCACGTGAGTGAAACGTGTCCTTGTGACACGTGTCCCACACGTGTAAACATATATATTGTATATATATATTAAATAATTAAATGTGTTAATTATTTAATAGACTTTGGTTTAATTTTGAATTAAAAATAAAGTCTTATTTTGGAGAAAAATAATCTAGTTAATTAATTATGAATTAATTAATTAGATAAAATAAGTTATTTATTTTAAATAAACAAAGTATAAAATTATCCAAAAATTGTTTGGATATTTTTAGCTCTCTTGAAAGTTGATTTGAATTTGAATTCAAAGTCAAAGTCAAAATTACTTGATGATCAAGTAATAGGAGAGAGGGACCAAATCCTTAGTCCATAAGGACTAGGAATTTCGGCCACTTCCGTCACCTATATATAGGGGAGCTCGAGCTCCCCTTAGAGCGAATTGGCAATTCTTTTGGTTCATGTGTTGAACACCATCCTTTCTCCAAGATAAACGAAACCCTAGTTTAAGCCTAAACACTAACTAGAGAACTAGCATCCTTACTAGTGGGATTGTGATCAAGTTGGTGGACTATCTCTAGAGAGCTTCAAGTTAGAAGTTTGAAGATTCGAGCTTTACCAAGGAGAGGGGATCAAGCCGCGAGAAGAGCGTTCTTGGGTGGCTTGAAACGCTTCAAGAAAGAATAAAAGAAAAGTAAGTTTCTTATCTCTACGTATTTGGATACACGATTGCGAGTCCAAGGTCCTTTTGTTGGAAAATTTGTTTATTTCCGCTGCTTTCTGATTCGTGTTTTCCAACAAGATTTTGGTTCGGGAGGTGTCAGATCCACCATTTAGCTTCTTCTTGGTCGTCAACGCTCTCCGCGAGCAATTAGGTAAAAGGTGAGGTTTTTTGTTTTTCTTTTAGTTAATGCGACCTACAACCCTATATACTCATTTTGAAGCCCGCCTGTAAATATACTATTATATTTATTTAATACATAGGTGTGTATAAGATATGTTTATGACCTTGTCAAATGATTACCTGTTTTGAAAACTATAAGTATAAGTGTATGTAAGCTTAATGTTTTGCAACGAGGCTATGGTCCAAACCGTGTTTCTTCATGCTAGCTACGGATTAAGATAACACAAAGAGGTACATTTATAGCATATGCTAAGTTGCAAGGTACGGTATGTCTGATAAGGTACGTAAGTTACAATTATAATACGATATGATAAGTATGATTGTAGCGAGTTATGATATGATATGTTCGGTTCTGGTTTGTATTTGGGCCCTCGGGAATTATTGGTAAGGAATGCCTGGGATAGCAAGGGTCATCAGGTTTGGCCTGTGCATAATTCCCATTTGAAGTACCTACGTGCGACTCTTGAAGGTTGAGGAGGCGTGGTGCTTTGAGCCCTTAGAGAATAACCGGGGAAGGTATGATGTGGACTAGCTATGCCGCGTATATTGAGTTACACGATATGGGCCCGTACCCCACGTGCAAACTTCTAGATGTGGGGTTGGATACGGGATTTGAATGATATGGTTTAATTTGTCATTATTTATGTTTTACTTACGTGTGTTATGATATGGAAGTAAGGTTGGAAACCCGCACTCGCTGGGTATAAGATTATGTCCTGTTATGTTAGTTATAAAACGGCATAGGAGCTTTCTTTTATGATATAATACGGATATATTAAGCTTGTTATGTTTTGGTAAGTATTAGTTTGCTTCGAAAGTGGTTTTGGTGTGCAAAACCCTACTCCCGGTTCATAGTCTTTCATTTAATAAGTGCTTTGCTCTATATGTATATGTGTGTGGGTGTGCGTTAGCCCCCTCACTCAGTCGGTGGGCTGACCCTCTCCTTCCAACTTTTAGTCTGCATGTGTTCGTTCAAGCTAGACGGAGAAGTGTGTCGATCGGGTTCCCTATTCTTGTAGATCGAGTTGCATACCATTTGCATATGGTTGTATTTGTATAAGATTTGCATAGGTTGTTTCTGTATTGCATTGTTGGATCTACGTATGTTGTTATGTATATTCGAGATAGGCTTCTAGGGATAGTTGAACCCGTCACTTTTTTATTTATATTTTGAATTCCTTAAGCATGCATCAGCCTTGTTTATGTTTTCGTGTACTCTGTCTTGTTTTAGCTCTGCCTGGCTTAGCGTGTGAGTAGGTCCCCATTCGCGTAGTCTTGGGCTCATGTATGGATTTCTATTTCATATGTGGGTTCGGGTCTAGGTGCAGGGGATGTAGCACCCGAGCGCAAGGTGCCACATCCCCCGCACCGAGACCCGACCCGAATATGAAATGGACGATCCATACTCGAGCTAAGTCACGGCGAACGGGGACAAACACACACGCTATGCTAGGCGGGCTAAGCCTTAAACCATAAAATCAGAGTAAAACATTAAAGCGGAAGCAATAAACTAACATACATCATATATATATAATGAGCATCACAGCTCCAAAAGAAATAAGTCATATACACCATCAATCGCCGTCACGGCTCAAAACAAATACGCTCCAATATAACAATATTCATATACAAATATCAAAAGTAAGAGTATGCAAGTGTAAGACCCAAAATACAGAGCTAGAGACGAATGCAAGACCTAGGACTTCGTATTCCCGCCTAGCTCCCTCGACACCTGCACGACACAGCTGAAACCCAAACGGGTTCAATCCAAAAGGGACTGGTGGGTATAAAACAGAGCATAAATATAATATACGACGGTAATTAAAAATCACATGCAAGCTATAATCCCAAGTGAGGTTTTTAAAGAATTTCCCAAGTGGGTGAATAGGAATCATCAAAAGGGATTATAACAAATCATTAACATTAGGTCATTATTAGCCCGGCGAGTGGGCGTGCATTATCTCCAACCAACACCTTGTGTAAATCATTTAAACATTCATTCATTCATTCTTTTCATGCAATCATTCTTTTGTGCACATTCATTAAAATTTACACCTTCTTCCTCCGGGTTCGTGGTGGGTTTGCAAGGCCCGACCACCCAGTCATTGACCAAAAGGGGTTACATGACTCCCCAGATGGCGCTCAGCGTCCATTCCTCGCTAACTCCTAACGAGGTCCAGTTACACCGTTCATTGGTGGAACTAGTGTGAGGGATCACCGTCGGCCCATGCCTCCCCGGATAGCCACTCACACTAAGTCCCTGGGGCCCATTCGTGCATTCGTTCATTTCTCGCCAAAACATTAGGTAGGGTTCATAAAACAAGGCTTTAAGTTGAAAACATTTACTCTTTAAATCGACTCTATATATATATATATATTAAGTTTGGTCGAAAACTTTCACATTGAAGGTATATATTGGGTCATATATCTAATTAGAAGAGAAACACACCTTAAACCACAAAAAGGAGAAACACGAGCCTCACGGATCGGCCTCGTCTCCAACTGAATCAAAATATGTGCAAGAAAGATGAAGTGAGACTCAATATGACCAAATAAGACGCTCGGCAATGTAATGATCATGATATGAATATGTAAAAGATAAGATTATGTTATGAAAATGTTCACGTGCACTATTAAGGAATTTAAATCATATATTCAAGTCACTCAATCATTCATTCGAATTCACAATCTCACATTTTCAATCAAATCAATCCAAATAATATTGAATATTCACTAAACATATATAAATATGTAATTATATTACATTATATCATATATATATATATATATATATATATATATATATATATATAACACATGCACGTACAATAGCATGCAACCACAAAATGCATGAAATCAGAAGGTGACACGCCCGTGTCACCATTATACAATAAGCCTTGACACCCCTGTGTCTCAGTACAACAGACAAATATGCATGAAAATAGAATATGACACGCCCGTGTCACCATTACAAAGCAAACCGTGACACCCCCGTGTCACGGTACAGCGGAACCAGACCATCATGCACCCCCGTGTCATGCTGAAGAAGGAAAAGGGGACACGCCCGTGTCACGTACGCAGCAGAGAAAAACAGAGCACACAGTAGAACAATAACTTACCAAAACCCAATCACCCAAAAATGGATCAAACTCACGTTTAAATGCTCAAATATCATGATATACACCTACTAGCATACAAATAGATCAATAACAATTCATAAAGACACATTTTTCCACATTAGATCAGCAAGAATTCTTCAAATGAAACCCATAACATCAATCATGCTCCAAGTCCATAAATCTCAAGATAAATGCATATAACTTAAGCTCAAAGTTCCTAAACATATTTCCAATAACAAATAAACACATTAACCAATATATAGCAAAGCCCTATCTATACCAAAAATTCAAGAAAATCACCAAAGTTTCAAAATTACCTCAAACTCGGGGGTAGGTCCAAACGGTAGGCCGTATCTCCAATTTTCTCCAAAATCTCATACGGTCCTAGATACCGAGGATTCAATTTCCCTCCTTTTCCAATCCTCGAAAATCCCTTACGAGGTGAGGCTTTCAAGAATACCCTATCACCAACCTCAAACTGAAGATCTTTCCTTCGGTGGTCAGCATAGCTTTTCTGTCTGCCCTGGGCGGCTTTCATCCGTTGTCTGATTATTTGAACCTTATCAATTGCCTCTTGCACGGCCTTAGAGGGCTTTTCCTTTTTCTCTCCTTGTTTCACACCCTCTTGCTTCGTCCAATTCCATTCTTCCAAATCAAAGAACAACGGTGACCTGCATTTCCGTCCGTAGAGAGCCTCATATGGAGCCATTTCTATCGATGCTTGAAAGTTGTTATTATAGGCGAATTCAATCAAAGGTAATTGCTCGTTCCACGAACTCGAAAAATCCAATGCACATGCTCTCAACATATCCTCTAAATATTTAATTAATCTCTCTGATTGCCCGTCTATCTGAGTATGGAAAGCTGTGCTGAAGTGAAGCCTTGTGCCCAGATTCCTTTGCAATTCTTGCCAAAATCTAGAAGTAAACCTCGGATCTCGATCCGATACAATGCTAACCGGTACCCCATGAAGTCGAACAATTTCATCCACATACTTCTTAGGTAACTTACTCACCTTATCCGACATCCGAATAGCAAGAAAATGTGCCGATTTCGTTAATCGATCCACTATTACCCAAATTCCATCTAAACCATCTTTCACTCGTGGAAGACCCGTAACGAAATCCATCGTCACTTGCTGCCATTTCCATTCTGGGATAGGTAACGGTTGAAGCAGCCCCGATGGTTTCTGATGCTCTGCTTTCACCACTTGGCAAGTCAAACAATATCTCACGAAATTGATCACATCCCGCTTAAGTCCATTCCACCAATAAAATTTCTTTAAATCCTTATACATCTTATTTCCCCCGGGATGTATCGAATACCCTGACCGATGAGCTTCTTTCAATATCAACCGTCTCAACTCTTCCGGGACCACCACTATGTTCTTAAACCTTAGAAGCCCGGTGTCATCAAATCCGAACGGACTCTCTGAATCATTTCTAGCTTTCTGTACTAATTTCTGAACCTCGGAAACCACTCTCTGAGCTTCAAACAATCTCTACTGAAGATCCGGTTGAATCGTAATATTTCGAATACTAGCTCTTAACTTAAAAGATCCAGATTCATCCATAGTTTGCACTTTAACACTTGACACGCTAGCTTTCCTACTAGGCGCATCTGCAACCACGTTGGCCTTTCCGGGATGGTATCGAACCGTACATTCATAATCCGCCAACATCTCCATCCAACGCCTCTGTCTCTTATTTAATTCCTTCTGAGAAAACAAATACTGGAGACTCTTGTGGTCGGAAAAGATCTCGAAAGAAACTCCGTAAAGATAGTGTCTCCACTTTCCCAAAGCAAAGATCACTGCTGCAAGCTCGAGATCGTGAGTGGGATAATTTTGTTCATGATCTTTTAATTTCCTCGAGGCATAAGCTATCACTTTACCATTCTGCATCAAAACACATCCCAACCCTTCTTTCGAGGCATCCGTATAAACCATGTATCCTTCAGTGCCTTCAGGGAGTGCTAATATCGGTGCAGTAGTCAATTTTTCCTTCAAGAGTTGAAAACTCGCTTCACATGCCTCATCCCACTCAAATTTAGCTTCCTTCTTAGTTAATAGAGTTAAAGGACCGGCTATCTTTGAAAAATCCTTTACAAACCTTCAGTAATAACCTGCCAATCCCAAGAAACTTCTAACCTCGGAAGCATTCTTCAGACTCTGCCATTGAATAACCATCTCGATCTTTGAAGGATCCACTTCTAAACCTTTACTTGAAATAATATGGCCTAGAAAAGCAACCCGATCGATCCAAAATTCACACTTACTAAACTTCGCATATCACCGGTGCTCTCTCAACGTCTCCAATACCAATTTGAGATGTCTAGCATGATCTTCCGGAGTCTTTGAATACACAAGAATGTCATCGATGAAGATTACTACAAATTTTTCCATGCATCATATCCATGAATGCTGCAGGGGCATTTGTCAAACCAAAAGGCATCACTACGAACTCATAATGCCCATACCGGGTATTGAATGCTGTCTTTGGTATATCCTCCTCCCAGATTTTCAACTAGTAGTAGCCTTGCCTTAAATCCAATTTCGAATAAACCCTTGAACCTTGCAGCATATCAAATAAATCTTCAATGTGGGGCAACGGGTACTTATTCTTGATAGTCATCCGATTAAACTCCTGGTAATCTATACACATCCTGAACGACCCATCTTTCTTCTTGACAAAGAGAACCGGAGCACCCCACGGAGATGAACTCGGTCGGATATATCCACTCTTAAGTAGTTCCTCGAGTTGAATCTTCAACTCCTTCAACTCTGCCGGAGCCATTCTATAAGGAGTCTTGGAATAAGGTTTTGATCCCGGATATAAATCAATGACAAACTCAATCTCCCGATCCGGTGGTAGAGAACCCAAATTTTCTGGAAATACGTCGGGATATTCCTTTACCATAGCCGTCTCCTCAAAACTTAATTGATCCTTTGGTTTATTAAGAAGATAGGCAATAAATCCCGTGGCTCCATCCTTTACCAACTTGTGAGCTTCCATAAACAATAATAGAGGTACATTCTTCAACCTAACTTCTCCAATCAACTCTTCACCCAACTTTATCTTCTTCTTAAAACAATCAACTTCGGCCCGGTGCCGATACAACCAATCCATCCTGAAGATTACCCCATGCTTTTTCATAGGCATAACAATGAAATCTGCTGGATAATCTTTCCCCACTATCAAAACTGAACAACCCCTGACAACCCGATCTATCTGCAAACTACCTCCAAGAGGCGAACTCACATAATAACAGGAGTTTGAGCAAATAACAGGTAGGCACAGAGAGGCACATAGATTAGAAGATATAAAAGTATGCGTGGCACCCGGATCGAATAATGCATGAATGCTCGTGTTATGAATGCAAACGGTACCTTCCACCACGGTGTTTGGATCAACCTCGACATTCTGCTCCTCGCTCTCAAGGGGGGAAAAGCTCTACAAGCAATAGGGCTCTTGTCTCATTGGGGAGAAAGTTTGTCCTCGAACTAGATTCGGTGTTAAGCGAGTGATTTGGTAGGACTCGTATAACAAGAAGGTCCAACGGATTCATATCCTATCACTCAAGTCCATAATGACCTAACTCTTGGGGCTCGATTTGGAATGAGTATGGTGCCTTAGACAACCACTAACTCACAACCATTAGCCTAACCGAACTCTTCATGCTTCCAAGCTCGGGTTCGATGTTGAGAAGATCGAACCATCCTCAATCTACTACTCTGGCACAATCGTTAAAACTCAGCTCTTGAATCATCCACGACCCTTATTATGAAAAGTTCACTAACAAATCGTTATCTCGACTTATTCTTGTCGTCTCACTTTCACCATCACGGTATTTGGTAATCCGATCGGCTTCTTTGCCCAATATTTTCTTCCACCATTTCCATAATTTCTTCATGCTTCCATGAACCTCGGTATTCGAACTTACAATACAAACTCAACTCTTTTAGAAAACTTAGAAGGTTGAATTCGTACGTGTCTTTGAACTAGACGTCGAGGGTGTTGTCTCCGTTTATTGATTACCTTCTTTCATCTTATCGATACGACTTTCAATTATTCCTTGAACTTGCACCTCTATCCACTCAAGTGCTCGTTTCCTTCTTCCATCTTATAGATTTGATTCTTAATTAGTTCTCGAACTTGCCTCCTTATTCACTTAGATAACCATCCTCTTTACCAATTTCTCAAAATTTTCCTTAACCTTAACGGTCTTCAAGTGCCAAAATATTCCAACTTATTCCTTGTGACTTGAGTAAGGTCTCGTGACTTATAAAATCTTGCATTTCCGCTGTTCCTACTAAAAGCACTTCCTTAACCCAACCGAGAGTTCAAATTTATTCCCTATACGTGCTCTCCTCCTTAAAGTTTCCACTTGAGGTGATAGGTTAGGATGGAATCCATACACCTCTCCTTTTTTATTCCCACTCCAATTCTTAGACTTTCCCAAAATTTTCTTTGCATCTTCGTATGGGTCGTAATCCGAGATCCATTCTTAACCCATATATGACTCGTACAAAATGGCATGTGAAGCATAGGGTGAAAAGACCTCCTATCAAGTAAACACTAAACTATGCATGTCGGGTAAGAATGTTCGTTGCATGTAGCATATTTACAACAACCAAAGTATGCATCATATTTGAGCAATTACTTCAATTAAATGAATATAAAACGAGACTTAGAATAATTAATATGATGTATGATGCACGTGCCATGGATGCGATTACCTTTCACCGTAGTGGGAATCTTTAATTTGGTAATCGATCTTTTGTTCTCAAATTCGTTGATCAACTCTTGCTTACCCACGGTCTTCTAACTTCCTTGATTCTTCTTGCATCCACTCGTCTTCCTAAAATCCAAATGCCTTGTTGAGCTCCAATTCTTTTACCTTGAAACACATCAAGGCTTAAATTTTCTCCCAAGCCGTTTCCAAGTTTCCTTTTAGTTCCTTGTATCCCTTCTACGAGATCCCTCGATCCAGAGTTGTCACTTAAGCCCAATCCTTCTACATTCACGAAACCGACCATTTAAGTCTTTACCAATTTTGATTCATTCGTTAAAATCTTCTCCATGGTCTGGAATTTCGTGATTCTTAAACCCAAATTCTTCTTGATCAAAATCTCCTTGACTTATTTCTTGTGAACTCAAATTGGTTGGATGGCTCGTCCCCAAATTTTTACACTTGAGCACATAATTTCCTTCCAAAAGCCTTTTGCCTTTCTTTATCGTTTCCGTTTGTTGCTCCATATCTTCCATGAGGTTGTATCTACCGCGTTGATTGGCTTCCTCGAACTCATTCGAATTCGACTTCCAATGGCTTGATTTATTTGAAAGTCCTTCTTTGATGGTTTGTTTTGCTTGCCATCCATTGACCCTATTGTATATTGAATCTTCTTGAGTTCTTCATCCTTTTCCACCGACCTAAGCTTCGAGCCATAACATTTTCAAGATTTTCCTCGCTTCATTCTTGAGTTAGATGATCCCGTTGCATCCGGTTATATAATCTTATTTATTCCACTCCGGTCCGAACATCAAACTTGAATATCCATTTGGGTACCTTGACTTATTTTTTTCTCCCAAATCTCTTCTATTTTAAAATTACAATTCTTCTTACCTCGAACTCAATTTCTCGGTCCTTAAGTTCAAATCGGTTCACTTCATTTAGCCCTCAAGATTCTCTTCCTTAGTCTTGTCATAAAAATCACCCATCACCTGAATTCTTCTAACTCCCCAGAGCCTTATTCAATCACCCATGTCCATAAAGAATACTTCTAGTATACGGTTGTTATTTTGAAAATTTGGTCGTGGTTTGATGTGGTGATAGCAACCTATAATTTACAACTCAATTCAAATATAAATGCATGCAAGTTATTATATGCATATATCACATAATTAACACCAAAAACACGTATGGATGCAAAATGTAACACATAATTCAACAAAATTTAAATTCCAGAATATAATTCATCAAATTTTCCAATAATACATGCTCATGATCAATGCGGTGCGCACGTTGACACATTGTTCCTAAGTCGTTCGACCTATACTTGACGAGACACAACGTTAAAGACCCCGGTTTTACAACCGGGCTCTGATACCACCTTAGGATGTAGCACCCGCGATGATAGGCACCACATCACCCGCACTATAAGGCTAGTCCACATATGAAATGGGTAGTCCATACATGAACCGGACTCATAGCGAACGGGTGATAAATAAAAAGATCAACCTAGCTAGGCGGAATCTCACCCTGTACAAATTAAATCACAATGCCAAAACATGGTGCAGAAGCAATAACTGAACATAAATTTCAAAATGGCCATAAGCCCGACAAATCCATAACATAATTAATTCCATCATGCATCCTAACAACGGGTTCAACTAACATACAACCTGTCCCGAGTCTAGAATCAACAATTCATAATTTGGCACACAGGCCCCATTACATAAAAAGATACAATTAAAACATAACAAGATGGAATGTGACTCGAGTGTACAAGTGTGACTCAAGACAACCTCTAAGACTTGACTCCCGCCTAGCAAACCTGCAAAAAACTGAGAAGTGGGGAAAAGAGGGGTCAGTCTCTAGAAGACTGAGTGAGCAGGAGCTGCACATATATATAGAAACATGCACATGCAAGACATAAATCCCGAGCAATGTTTTATTTAAACTTAGTTCCCACAAAGGGCAAGAAAGTAGCTAAGTAGTGCTCAGACTTTACGACTAATTCATATTAAACTCATTAAGTTCATAATTCTTGAATTATCATAATGGCTCGGCGAGTGAGCGTGCATAATTCTCCAACCAAACTCCGACCATGTACAGTGAACATGACATAATACTTTGAATACGTGATCATGCAATATTTAATTATACTTGCGAGACATAAAACATGAGACTTAAGTGTTTGGGCAATCCGTGTCCCGGCCTTCCCGCATGGTGCATAACAATAATAACAAAAACATAATCTTAATCATGAAAATAAGTTCCAACCTTCTCCCTCCATAATGGTCGGGCCTACAAACCCGGACCATTTAATAATAACAATATCGAGACGGGGGCTCATGACTCCTAAACGCTCCTTCGATGGGTTAACCATCTACTTAAGAATAACTCACCTTCCACACTACATAGTCACGTGAGAGATTCTCAATGAGTACTTTGTGCAATGGCTTAGCTATACGTTGGCCTGATGCCGAACCGGTCTCTATTCACACATTTACTCGGGGCCCAATACATGTGCATGATCAATGTGCATAATCTCACCAAAACATTTCAAGTTATGAGAATCATAATACGTTTCATTTCATAATTCTTGAGAAAAAACTTATTCGATAAGAATTTACTAAAAGACTTTACGTTGAAAACAATACGTATATATACATTAGGTTTTTGGCCAAAACTTATCATACAGGGTTGTAGGGTTTGATACATAGCTAGAACGAAAACACCCTCACCTGGATGACAACAAAACAAGGATACAGGTTATACCGGGTGCCTCTTTGATCATGATATCTCCGCCCTGGAGATAAACTGTATAAGAAGAGAAACAATGTGTACTCGTGAGAAAATGACTCAATATGAGACCAAATGGGAAGCACGATATTGCTATGAGGTGACATAACATGTGTGACATTCAACTAACATATAGGAGATGCAATTAAACTCAAAGAGGTCAGGTATTGACGTAATTTAATCAAATGAATTCATTTCATGTAAGGCACAGAGTTAACAATCAATTTTAAACAATTAAAATCAAAGAGTATCAAATAATAATATAATTATCAATGATTCAAGTATATAATTCATATGCGTCACATACGGGAGCCAAGGTAGTGAAAGGAATGCAATATGAGGGGTTTTGGTAAAGTTTGGCAAAAACGGACAATTACGGAAATGCACAAGCTATAGGAAAATGGATATATCTTGAGATTGAGAAGTGGGAATTTGGTTTTGTTTGCTGGATATGAAATTAGACACATAGACCTTTAAATGACTCGAATCATGGTTCAAAGCGAGGATGAAATGGCGTAGGTCCGAAGATGAAGGAGTGCAGATTTCCGGTAAAGTGGCGATACCAAATTAAAATGATTATAAATCATAAACTAGAAATTATATTGAGGTGATTCCAATGGGAGAGTATTTTATACTTCAAGAGGTTTCCGTGGGTTCAAAAATCAGGTAAATTGGAGTTCGTATGAGGGACAAACGTTATTTACAAAATACCCTGGAAACTCAAACGGGTGTTTGGAATTTAAACTGGGCGGCCACACGGGCGTTTGGGAAGGCTCGGGTTGAGGCAGTAGGTTTGTAAACGGGCGTTTGGTGATTGAACTAAGGGCCCAAACGGGCATTTGGGAAGCCGTTAGGCGAAAAATAACAGGGAAAAACTGGGGGGTTCACGGGAATGGCTCCCAAACACACTTCAACACCAGACCAAAGCATCAAACACACTAAAAACAATCACATAACATGTATATAACTCAAGTACATTAATTAGGCAATATTTAAGCCAAAGAAACATGCATTAATTCATCAAAGTTTACTCAAGAAACCCCAAAATGAAAAGTGATCATCCAAACTCAAACCCTCATAAATCTCAAAATATATATGCATCATCAAGCTTATAATTAACACATAACTTTATATTAGTTCATGAATTCATTATAAATCATAAAACCCTAACAAACCCTTAAGATATCAATCCCACACCCAACAAACCATACCTTGGAAATGGAAGAAAATGAAGGGGAAGGAGAGAATGAAGTGTAAAGTTTGAGTTCTTGATGATGATGGATGAAAACTTGATCTCCTAGCTTCCTTGTATAAACCGAGATGGAGAGGTAGAGAAAGAGAAAGTGTTTGTGTCTTGTTCTTGAGAGAAAAATTAAGAAGGAATTATGTGTATAGGTATATGTATGTATATCGTGAAAAGGGAGGGGAAGAAAAGGAAAAATTGCAACTTGGTCTTTCAAGAATTTAAGTAATTGAATTAGAGTGCCAAGATTTGATAGGTTGGCAATTTGGTCTAAAGTCAAAGTTTGAAAAGAGTCCAAGGATTTCATATAATTTCAAATAAGTACACTAATGAAATAAAACATTTAATTAGCAAATAAACATATTATAAATGAATTTAAATAACCTACTCAATTAAATCATATAAGTCACATAATAAAAATTAAAATTAAATGCACATACAAAGGAAAAGAAGGTTCCTAACCCTCAAACTCTCACGTGTAGCGTGCGTACCTATACGACAAAACACGGGGCGTTACAGGTTGTGTGCGTGTTCTACATGCAATAAGATTAGTTTTATTTAAAAATTGAATCCTGTATAATTAGTGTGTTAATTAAACAAATGTGTTTAGGATACGTTTAATATAATTGATGACTTAATATTCTTATATACATATATTATAACTAAACTTTTGAGTATAATAATAAAATTGGTATATCCAATTCCGATCTTGAAATAAATTTCGCTGTATGAATTAACTTAGCCTACTAATTGTGTATATGTTTTAAATTAATTAATTTAATATGATTAATTGTGCATTGGGTGCTGTTGCATGTGGCTTGAGTGCTGTTCTGCTGTTATATATAAATATACATATGAACTGAACATGTGTATATTAAATGAATTTCAATTGAATTGAATCTTGGTTCTTGGTGTGTTAATAAATAATTGTGAGTAGTTACTTTGTGCGTGCATCCTGTATGCATGTATATTAAGTATGTGTATATTGAACTAAGTCCATATTTCAATGTGTGTGCGTATGTGAATGTTTTTGAATGAAGTGAGTGTGTGATTGTGCAAGTGTAGCTGTAGGTGTGTGAATTATAATTAGTTAATGTGTATAGTATATGATGAATGGATATATAATTGTTTCTGTAATATATATATATACATATATATATATTTTTTATTTTATTTATAGTGATTGATAATATATAAGTCATTTGTGTGTATAAATGTTAAATTAATTTGGTTATAGTGTTGGTTTAATTTGTAAATTTTGTTAGTAGACACATGAGTATGTATACAATATATCACGCCATCTTATAATTTCCGTATACCTGTTATATCATTTCACGACATCTCATATCATTGTCGCGCGTCTTACTTGGTCTCATATTGAGTCATTTCTGACGAGTACACATTGTTTTCCTTCTTGTACAATTCTTCTCTAGGGCGAAGATATCGTATTCGAATAGGCACCCAGTATACACTACAAGAAAATTTAGTTTTAGCGACAAAATTCCTAGAGACCGTAGTAAAATGGTTGTTGCACATATACATACACCGACCAAAAAATATTTGGTTGCTGGATGTAAGTTATCTATATTCCTTAGGGACCAATCAATATTTTGTAGCTATAGTTAGTTGCTAAATCCAAAAGGTCATGGATAATAATATAGCGACCAAAATTAAATATTGTATATTTTTCGGGGCTTGAGATTGGCTCAGTGGAATCTAGGGATCAGCTCGGGATCGACTCAGCGAGCACTGAGTTTTTCATGATTCAATAATTAATATAGCATTAAAAGAGGTCTTAAAAATTTTAAATGTCATCACAGCACTCTATCCAACGCAATTAAGAACAAGATATTTTAATTTATATATTTCCTTTTGAGGAGTATCATTTAAAATGCAAAATGATTTTTCAAATTCCTCCAATATAATCACACTCTCAAACACAAACATCGAAGATTAAAACATAGAAAAATAATAATAATTGGATGTACATGGTGTAAATCAATTGGACAATTTTTTTTCCGTTTTCATTGTTAATTGACAAATTAATGTAACAAGAAGCAATAATAATACACGATGCAAGGCTTTCCACAATAGAAGGCAAATTGATTTTTCATCAGAAAATAAAAAAGATGTAGAAATCCAATTTCATATGAAAAGAGCCAATTTGATTTCTTAATGCTCCAAATTTGAAAAGAGAAAAGGAAGAAAGGGGTTGGAAGAAAGAATGGGTGAATAACTTCGTTAAGAAGATATGGAAGAGAAATGTGGTTTCTTAATGCTCCAAATTTGACAAATTTTGGACTCTCCTGATTTGCTCCTCTCCTGATTTGCTCATTACTTTTTAAAGGCAAGAAAGAAGATTTTCGACGTAAAACTTTGCGCCAAATTTTTTATTTAGATGTGAAAATTGGAGTCAATTTTTACTTGCAAATTTTTGGTAGCATTCCAAGTTGGAGCAACTTTTAAGTTTTAACAAAACACAAATTTAGTTTATATTTCTTTTTTATTTATTTAGGCAATAAATATGGACAAAATTCTCTAGATTATTTAATAATATGATAATTAATTTAAAAAAAATAAGCAAATTAGATTTGTCCAAATTGTGCCCAAGTGAACTCGAGTTTAAATAAAAACCATTTTCACTAAATAAAGCTTAATAATTATTTCTTCTCAGCCTGGTGAGCAATTTCAATAATAATAATAATAATAATAATAATAATAATAATAATAATAATATTGATACGTTATCCTTAAATAAAATTGAGGATTAATTGCCGACATCCCCAAACTTAGGGGGTTTTGCACATTATTATTGGACGTTTAAAATAGCGTGGGTTAACAACAATTAATTTTTAATAAAATGATATAAAATATATTATCTTTCTATATTAAGATTAAATTTGATAATATTTTATTAAATTAAATATTTCTTGAGAGATAAATAACAATTTTTTTTGTTTTATATTATCTCTTTAAAAAAATATAAGAGATAAATATTAATTGATATTTAGTATAATCATAACTCTGAAACTCTATGTCAGCAAGGAGTTCGTGGAGGAGGTAGCAAAGAAAAAGTCTCGCTCACTGGTGGAGATCCGGGATATAGCTGACTCCTTTTTTACCCTCGAGGACATGTATATCGCGAGGGATCAGAAACTTGCAAATGCCCCTCGAACCAACAGAGACCCAGAGGACAGGGGAGAGCCCAAAAATCGCCGCCGTAGCCCATTGCCCACTCCAAGAAACTCTCTGCCCCCTCGTAGATACGAGTGTATTCCCCTCAACCGCCCCATCACTGAAGTCTATTCCATGGCGGACAAGAAGCTGTTCAAGAGGCCGCCAAAGATGAGGCAGACCGAGGCTCAGAAACGCTCGGGTAAATACTCTGTTTTCCACGAACAGAAAGGGCACGACACCAATGAGTGCCGCTAGCTGGACAGCGTAACCCAGAGGCTCATTGCTGAGGGGCACCTCAAAGAATTTGTGAAGGTGTTGGAAAGATATGATGAGCATTATGCCGAGCGTGCCAAGGCAAGAGGAATAAGTCGCTTGAGGTCAAGGATTCCCCGCTACCGTCATGATGAAACAAGCGACCGCGGCAAACAGAAGGCTGCTGAGGAGGAGAACCGACCCTGCTGTCATACATATGATAGCTGGCGGGCCCTCGGGAGGTGATTCCAACGCTTCCCGCCGTCGACACGTCCACAGCTACGATCAGAGATCCTCAAGATCCAAGCTGGTGTATTCATTGGAAGTATCCTCGCGCTCGAAGGAGGATGAGATGGTCGGGTTTACTGAAAAGGATTTGGAACATATTGTAGCACCTCATGGGGTCAGTGAAACCTCTGACTGCCCCATGGTGGTTAGTTTAGACGTTCATAACCAGGTTGTAAAGAGGGTCTTGATTGATAATGGAAGCTTAGTGAACGTTCTCCCCTACTCAACGTTTCAAAAAATGAACATCACAAATATTCCCCTCGAACCCCTCCGAACAGCCCTTGTTAGCTTTAGGGGTTCCGAGATCATCCCTCGCGGACAGATTCGCTTGGCCACCTCTTTTGGTCGCGCCCCACCACGAAAGACTCTGAGCGTCCTTTATGCGGTGGTTGATGTTGATCTCCCCTATAACATCATTATAGGCCGCCCAGCCCTCGTGGACTTCAAGGCAGTAATATCAACGTACCATCAGAAAGTCAAGTTCCCTTCCCCCGAGGGAACGAGCGAGGTTTTCTATAACATTAAAGAGGCCTGGGAGTGTTACATCCTCTCACTCCGTAGCCACAAACCTAAGCTAACCTTTCAAGCAGGCTCCACCAAGAAGTCAGTTGATTTTCCTAAGTTAGATGAAGATGGCCCCGAGCGCAAAAGGGCCAAACTTCATAAGAAGAAGAACAAGAAGAAAATTCCGACCTCGCCCGGGAGCAGTCGAGGGCTCCTCTTCAGAGAGCGAAGCCAGCGACCTCTCAAGAGAAGCCAATGAGAGGCTCACAGGAAAGAAACGAGCGCTCGAAGCTCCTCAGCCTGAAGTTCGCATTGAACCCTCTGAGAATTTCCTGACCATCGAATTGGAGCCAGGGAATCCAGATAAGACCACACAGATAGGCTCCAATCTCGACGGTCCAGCGTAAGTTTTGATGATCAATTTTTTGCGAGAGAATCTAGATGTCTTTGCATTGAAGGCCTCTGATCTAACTGGCATAGATCCGAGTGTCATTGTTCGCAGGCTCAACGTTGATCTAGCCTTCAAACCAATCAAGCAAAAGAAAAGGGATGTTCATGGGTTCAGGGGGCAAGTCATAGAAGAGGAGGTCAACAAACTCCTCGAGGCCCAATACATAGAAGAATCCTATATCCTGAATGGCTCTGCAACGTGGTTCTCGTTCCCAAGAGCGCTAACAAGTGGCGCATGTGTAATGACTTTACAGATCTCAACAAGGCTTGCCCCAAAGATCCGTACCCTCTGCCAACGATTGATCAGTTAGTAGATTCGGCGGCCGATTGTGAGCTCATAAGCATGATAGATGCATTTCAGGGGTATTAACAAATCTTTATGGCACCTGAGGATCGCCCTAAAACCTCCTTCGTGGTCCATGTGGGTGTCTATTGCTTCAAAGTTATGCCTTTCGGGCTCAAAAACGCAGGAGCCACCTATCAACGCCTCGTCAACAGAATGTTCGAGAGTGAGATCGGAAAGTCCATGGAAGTTTACGTGGATGATATGATCGTCAAGAGCGAGCTCCAGACTCCCATTTGGAGGATCTCAGGCGAGCCTTCAACATCTTGCACCACCACGGTACGAAACTAAACCCCTTAAAATGCATATTTGGGGTTCGAGGGGGTAAATTTTTGGGGTTCGTGGTCACTCAAAGAGGTATTGAGGCCAACCCGGAGAAAATCAAAGCAATTCTGGACTTACCCTCGCCTCGATATATTAGAGAGGTTCAAGTGTTGGTGGGTAAGATCATCTCTCTCAATAGGTTCATCTTCCGTTCCGCTGATAGAAATCTGCCCTTCTTCAAAATACTGTGCAACGGTCGCAACTTTGCTTGGACCTAGGAGTGTGAGAAAGCTTTGCAAGATATGAAACAGTATCTCTCGTGCGGCCCCCCTATTGACGAAGCCGGTCCCGGGAGAGAATCTGTTCATCTATCTCTCCGTTTCCACAGTGGCCACGAGCGCAGTCCTCGTAGCCGTGCGCGAGCGTAAGCATCTGTCGGTATATTATCTGAGCAAAACTTTACAGGGCGCTGAAAGAAGATACATGGAAATAGAGAAGTTCACTTTCGCCCTCGTCAACGCCTCCTGGAGGTTGAGCCCTTATTTCCAAGCTCATACTATCACAGTGCTTACGGATTAACCCCTCAGGCAGGTGCTAGCGAAACCAGACGTATCAGGGAGATTAATCAAATGGTCAATTGAACTCAGTCAGTTTGACATCATGTTCGAGCCCAGGATGGCTATACAAGCCCAAGCAGTCGCAGATCTATTGGTCGAGCGATTTGGATTGGAACCCTCGCCTCAGAGACCCTCGTGGAATTGAAATAGATTACGCGATGAAATTAGCCTTTCAGGTCACCACCCCCCAAAGATTGCTTCAGAAAACCATCGCCATAAAAAGCCATTGCCACTGTTGCACCACCTCCCTCCTCCATACCTTCAAGATGCCCCACCACTGATGTAGCCGCCATCATCTTTGGTGTCTTGAAAAGCGACCACCACCGTCCGCCGCATCGTCTGTGCAGTCAAAAGAAGCCACCTCACCGTTCACCGTATGAACCTTCGGAAGATGCCTCCACTGTCCGCCGACCTGCTGAACGGTGGTGCCCTGAAGTGGATTTCTTTCTATTCTTTTCTCCTTTCTTAAGAAACTCATATTTATATTTTATCATATAAACTAAAGGAAGATTATATGGTTAGTTAGATTTAAATAATTAAAATTATATTAGTATTAGTTAATTAAAAAATATTATATTAAGATTAATTAATTTATTGAAAAATATTTTATATAAATCATTCAATTATATTATTTTTTTAATTAGATAAGTTTATAAAATTATAATATAATTATAAATTTAAGAAAGTTTATGAACTTAGACAATTAGAACTATGGACTTATATAATAAGACTTACATTAAGATTGATTTATTGAAAGTTATTTTATGTAACTTATTAAATTTAAATAATACTTTATTTTGCATAATTACAAAAAAATTATTTAAAATTTATAAAGTGAATCAATTTGTTGTTTTCCAATTCGTTAGATGTATCTTATTATAACATTTTAAGTTATAGGGCTTAAAATTAAAAAAAAATAGACAACTTATATTATAAAATTTGAATACAATTAATTAATATATTAATATTAAAACCATCATTATTGAACTATATATCTTTTTTGGGTAAGTTCAAAAAAATTTAATTTTACTAAGAGTTCTATTTTAAGTTAATAAGTGTTTTTTAAATATAATTTTTAGTAATTTATATCATGGATTTACATTATTTTCCTTAACTAATAGTTATTGACGTAATTATTATGAGGATATTTTAGGCGATCCGTATTTTGTAAGAAACCAAAAACCCAACTCATGCTTTTATAATATACTAGTGAAACGAACGTGCGTTGCACGTTTAACCTTTAGTTTATTTAAATAAGTTTGGTTATTATATTTATTAAATAAATTAACGTACTAAAACTATTCACATCATGTTTTTTTTTTCTCCCAATATGTGTTTAATCCGAATTTTCCAAAGTTCGTGGAGTATATTTCACTAATAAAAAAATTAAAATTTTCATGGGTGCTTTTCAATATCCTCCTCCATCCATTTCACCACCATGTTCGAATCAATCTCTACACTATTCTTTGAGAAGTGCCCTCTTCCAAGCTAATGTCAAATCCCTCATGTAAACCCAATAACTCTGCCACATTTATTGAATCTTTACGAAGATTTATAGTGTATCTTAGCACTCATCTTTCGATGTCATCTTAAATGACCTCCCTAACCGAATCCCTTATCAAATTTATTCTACGATTACTCAACGAATATTTTATTTTGCTTGTGTCTTTTGTCCTCACTAATTAGTATTGAGGCATCAGATAACTCTTTTATGTGGCGAAAAATGACGCTCTTAGACTTCACAATATCCTGATAGCTCCACCAGTTTCGTGCTTTTTCAAAATTTCAAAGCATCAAAATTAAGACAATTCACTCTGAACATTCTGGTAATACGCCGCTTTGAATTTTGCTATTAAAGCTCTCTTTAAGTTCGTTCGACCCTCACAATCCACGAAGATCAGTCTATGCATTAACAATCTTTTCCCACACCCAGAGTGCCAACAAATGACTTCTCAACACGCGATCCAGATCTTCACATCCTGTGCAACATGTACATACATTACATCCCCCAAAATTCTAGTCATACTTCAGTACATTTAAGAGCAAGCTATTATGTTGGCAAAGCCACAAGAAAATTTTGAACTTCTAGGCCAAGGTGATTTTCAAGTCCATCTCCGATTTTCACATATGCCTCATCCTCCATAAATAGACTATAGACCGTTTTATAGGAAAATTTATTATTAACCGACCCAATACAGAGTTTCTAATCTCTATTAATATCATGCAGCGCAATTGGGATGCTAAGAATCTTAGTCATCTCTTTCTTGGGTAGTACTATTTTCAGCTTATTAAGGTTCTAGTTTTTATCCGTGCCAATGAAATTACATACCATAATTAAGTTTTTTATCCTTCTCATTAATGTTATCTGCAATGATTTTGGTGAGTTTTCCTTATGATAATCATCTATCATTCCATAAAGACACCTATTTCATAAATGGTTCCACCATCTGAGTGCTTCTATCAATCCCCTTCCATGTTCGAGAAGCTATAAGTTGAGGCTCGTGTCCAATGACAAATAAGGTGCGAACAATACATGTGATTTGCTGAAGTTCAATTTGAGGCCCGATGTCTTGCAAAACACGTCAACCACACAACGGATGCACATCGCTCCATCCATAGTAGATTTGCAAATCAAGTGAGAGATGTGAGGGTCTTTCTGACATACCATAATTGACTTTCAATGTCTGATTGAAATAGCCTTCTCAATCATATATGAAATGCCCCAACCACACTTTAAATACATTTTGTTCCATCTACAGTAGTTTTAGCTCCTAATATTATATTGTTCATAAAAAGCAAGTGTGAGATGTGATCTCTGACATACCTTAATTAGCTTCTAGTGTCCAGTTCAAATATCCTCCTAAATCATAAACGTAAGTTGTTCCATGTAGAGTACAAATAAATAAGGCGAGAGTGATTACCTTAACTAATGCCACACATCCATAGATCCTCGGTCGGTTTACTATTCCATAAAATCTCCGGTTGTATCCCCTCCATTTTGCTCCACTGATATTGATGATTTTTGTATGGAATTTGAAGAAAGTTAGATTTTCTTTAGAACATTTCACTGAGCTTTGTTGTATCCTTTTCAAGATTAATTTTCAGCACTATCCCTTTTTTTCTTTTTAAAGATAACACTTTTTGAAGCATCAAGATGTTGTAATGGGTGTCTCGATCGAGAAAAACACTATTCTGGTTTGGGCTCACAATTTCTTTGATATACGGATTAAACGGGGTATAATCATATTCGTGATCATTCTGAGCAATACGTTACACAACGTAATGGTCCGAATCTCGTTTAAATTTTTGGAGAATTAACTTTGAAAACCAGATAAATAAACGTCGGATAAGTCTTCTTGGGAATTGATATCTCTCTATGCAATTATTGATGAATTTCACCACCGCGTCTCTTACTATATCCTAATAGGTTTAAAAAAAGTAGGCTCGAAATAATAGGTGATGTGGGGATTATAATGGATAGCTCTTTGTACAGGTGCTTTCCACCTTATCGTTGGTGCAAGCTAATACCAACACTCATCACCTTTTCGATAGTATATCCACTTAATAGTTTGGTGTAGTACTCCCAAATGTGTGCTTTAGTTGGTCATTATTGGTTATTCATTCATCTTCTCGTTACGGTTGAGTGAAGTCTCTTTCTTCTCGTTAAGGTTGAGAGATGAAAGAAACGTTTATATTTATCCCTAAATTGGAGTCAATTAATTCTCAAGTCTTCAAACTAAATAATCTCTTCTTCTTGTAATAGTTAGTTATATCCTGCCATCAATTATTTCTCCAAATCTTTCGAATATTTACATTAATTTCTCATACATAATGCTCTAGAAATTTTTTATAAATTTATTTTTTTTTTTCGCTTTTTCGGACACATTGAAAATTGTTCAATGATCATTGTTCTAAAGCAATTACCCAAAGTCCTATATTTAACACTTTGTCATGTCCTTTATAAATATATTTGTAAATTTCACAATTGTTACTCTAAGAAAATCCCGATGTTAATGTGAGAATTATAACTTAATAAGAGATATGGATTATAAGGTACTACAAATTGTTTATAAAGTTGTTTATTATGATCTTGGACCATCAGTCCGATTCTTCTCCTTCCACAGATCGGATATCCATCTTTACCTTGCGTTCTATTTTCATAATATGAACATGAGTAACGATATTTACATTCTCCATCCATCATACAATAATTATTTAAGTTATTTCATCTACATGATTTATGCACCATGTGTTTTATAACTCACTCATAAAGTTGGGGATTCTTTTCCTAATAAAAAAATTTTACACAAAAAATTGATCAAGTTGATTGTTTGCTATAATTTTATATTTTCACCCAAAAACTATCAAAATATGAGCATAAATGACGACCATTTCTTTTGAAACTTGATTGTATGAATATGTCCAACAACATTTTCAGAAATCTCCTTACTGGATAAGTGATATTTTAAATTTTGTAACTTTTCTCAAAAAAATTATGACGTCTTTCAAATCATGATGGCGAAATGATACAATTAACAACTGATCATTGAGTGACATCATTAATGAATCAAAATATTATTTGTGTTTGTCCTTAATTTGGTATGTGCGTTAATATACATCAAAACCAACTATTCTTTCTTTTAACTAACTATTTTTTATCTCTTTTTAATTCTCTATTTGCTATTGATCTTGCATTACATTTTTTTATTTATATTTCTCTAACGAACATTATTTAAGATTTATATTAATATTTTACTATTTATTTTATATATATAGTAGAAATAATTAAAAGGGTAAATTAATATAAAAAACTCAAGGAATGTTTAATTGAACACCATAAAAATAATTTATAAAATTAAATTATATCTTATTTTTACATGCACACATATTAAGTTTGCTTAGAATTCTTAATATAAAGTAACTTTGGTCTAACGATCTGCAATTCCAAACTGTGGTATATATTAAATATAAGAAATCAGAAACCCTATTTATACTATTTAATATATATAGACTATGTTAATTATCCTATCTAAATAACATTTACACATTTAATTTATATTTTATTATATAAACTAATGAAATATTATATTGTTAATTATATTTAGATAATTATAATTATATTAATATTAGTTAATTGAAAATTATTTTATATAAATTATTCAATTATATTATTTTGATAATTAGATATGTTTATAAAATTATAATATATTATAATTAAAGAAAGTTTATGAACTTAGATAATTAGAATTATGGAGTTATATAATTAGAATTACATTAGGATTGATTTATTGAAACTTATCTTATTTAACTCATTCAATTTAGATCATATTTTATTTTAATTAATTATCAAATTTTATTAAAATTATAAACTGAATTAATTTAATATTTTCCAATTCGTTAAATATATCTTATTATAACATTTTAAATTAAAAAATAGACAACTTATATTATAAGCTTTGAATACAATTAACTAATATATTAATAGGGTTAATTACACATAGCTCCCACGGGAACTATAACTTGTGATCCTCTTAGTCAAACAATTACACATACACCCATTAAAGAGTTTGAAAATTACACAAAACACCAATGAATTAAGGTTCTTTTAAATATTTTATGACATCATCAAAATTTTAACTTGATTTCCCTATTTTGACCCTTCATTTAGTATATATTTGAATTAGTATTGAAAATTTAAATTTAACAAATCAAATCATTAATTAATATAAAATAATATGATTTTGTCATCTTAAATATTAAATTATATATTTAGAAAATCTAAATTTAATGGGTTAAATATAATATTAGAAAACGTAATATATATATATATATATATATATATATATATATATATATATATAAAGTGACAATATATAATTAATATATATATAATAATGTAATATTTATATATGTTATATATCATACATATTACATATCAGTATGCATGAATATATATGTATATTGGCGTGTTATATATATACGTATGAATGAATATATGTATTGCCGTGCGGTGGTGGTGTAATTAATATATATATATACATAAATATTACTTTATTATATATATCCATTATATATTATAACTCTATATAACATCATTTTCTAAATATTATATTTAACCCATTAAATTCATATTTATTATATATAATTTAATATTTGAAATGATAAATCATGTCATCTCATATTAATTGATGATTTAATTTATTAAATTTAGATTTTTAATACCAATCTAGATATAGTTAGGAATAATTATTAAAATAAAAATTGTTATACTAAATGAATGGGTAAAGTAGGAAAATCAAGTAAAAGTTTGATGATGTCATAAAAAATTTAAAAGAACCCTAATTTATGGGTGTTTTGTGTAACTTTCAAACTCCTCAATGGGTGTATATGTAATTGTTTGACTAAGAGGGTCACAAGTTGTAATTTCTAATATTCTCATGGGGTCTATATGTAATTTACCCTATATTAATATTAAAACAGTTCTTGTTAAACTATATATATATTTTTTTAAGTTAAAAAAGTTTTAATTCTACCAAGAGTCCTATTATAAGTTAATAAGTACTTTTTAAATATAATTAAATTAATAATTTATAATATGTAATTACATAGTTATCCCTAACTAATAGTTATTCGTATAATTATTATGAGGGTATTTTAGGCGATCCGTATTTTGTAAGAAACAACTCGCACTTTTATAATATACATAGATATAGAGAAAAATGAATGGAGAGGACAATCTAATTTAGAGTCAGATAGTTGAGCTGACAACTTAAAATATTTATAATTTAGCTATTAAATTGTAGATTGGAGTATGGTTTAAGGACTATTTTTTTTTCCTCAACTACAAATTTTAAAACTATGAGGAATCATTAGATTTGATAGCTAATTATAGGATTCATAAATTTAAAAGAGAAATTTAGTCGAATATTAAAATTAACCAATATTTCTTAAAATCATTGTTGATGCAAATTAATTTAGAGTAAAGATTAAAATATTAAAATATCAGTTTATCAAGCATTATATCGGAGTGTAAATAAGAGCAAAAATCTAATAGATTAAGAGTCCATCAATACTTGAATTAAAGAGAGTTGTAACAAATCCAATATCCATTAAAGAGAAAATTTCGTCTCGTCCCCCCACTTTCTTTTTCACGCTTGCCTAGCCATTTTTCGGGTACAAACACATCCCACTACCGCCTCTTTCTCCATCCCCTATCTCCACAAAACTGTAATGGAGAGGCCGATATGATGGAGGCCGAGGGCACAACTCTGCCGCTTCCTCTTCCAATACGAATGACTCGCCAACTCATTGATCAACGGAAGGCTTCCCAAGCCCTTCAAGCGGTAATTTTAACTTCACCCAATTTTAATTTATTTTGATTTATCTTTTGTTATTTTGTTAATTCTGAATGGGAATAATCTAGACGTCGTCTGCAGTGGGGTTGTGGACATTTTGATTATAGTTTTATGATTCTTCATTTACCTTTAAACTTGATTGAGAATCTTGGCGTTTTTGCTTGCCTTTTGATTAATTTGAGTATCAGTTTTTGGATTATCAATTTTGTATCTTATTAGATTTGTGTTCTTTTCTTGTACAATATTGGGTTTTTTTTTGTTGTAAAATTACTTATTTACGTGAACAAGCAGAGAAGCAAACGAAACTGAATTTAAGTGGCTCATTTTTCCTTTTGCACTCTGCGTCTATGATCATTTGTCTGTAGTTCCTAATTTGATTAACCAAAAATATTTTTTGAACCTTAGCTTAGAGAGGTTATGCTTATCCAACATGTTAAGTTGTTAATTAATCAGTTTTTAATATATATTGAAATTGAATGGCCTAACCCGTAAGAGGATTTCAATGCTTAATAGTGGAATATCAGTTTATTATATATCTTGAAGTTGAATGATCGAAGTTCATCTTGGACTTGGACTAAACATGCAATTCTCTGTCGTGCTCATAAGAGATGTCTTTCGGGAACATGGACACATAGGTAAATTTTTGTTATATTTTTATCTTATTAAGTGCTTTTAATTTACTCACTATAAAAATTGTGCTCTCATGTCATTATCAATAGATTCTCATATTCCTTCCCACTAAGATGGCTTTAGATCACTATTATATGATATACTCCTTTTACTTGTTATTTGCTCCTTTCATGTTGTGTTCTATGCCGGTGAAGTGTGTAATGGTTATTCCAATTTAGAATAATTTCATAAAGGGTATTTTGCTTAGTGCTCATTTGAGTAAACCGCTGTATGTTTGTTTTTGCAGATAAGATTCTTATTTAAATTCAATCGTATATTTTTAAACCTATAGAGATTATGCTCTTAGAGCTACCATTTTGATGGTAGTTAATATGGTTTTTGATGACTGGATTTGACATATGATTGGGGAAGGTGTTTCTATTTGGGCCACTTCATCCCTAACACAGGTGAGTTTAACCTGCCTAACTAATGAACATTTTCTCTTTCTTTTCAGATTTTTGATAAGTTTATTTTGAATAAATGCCGGAAAAGATTGTAAGAAATTGCTTATATATTTGTAATATTTAAAACGTTTTCTGGACTTATTAGCATTTTTATTGATGAAGACATAACATAAATGTAATCAAGTATTTTTTATTTTGTTACAGGCCCAATGTGCAATGGTTCGTTGGCCCCCTTTTGGTATGTGTTAGGCATCCAGTGGAGTTGAACTAACAAATCAATCTCCCACTAAATTATGTGAGCTGATTAAGTGTTGTCATACTTGTATTATTTCTTTAGTACTGCTAGAAGTGTGTATTTTTTTTTTGAACTTTTTCTAGTGTATAATTCGAAAATAAAAGCAATGAAATTATTCTCAACAATCTGATCGTTGTTATATACATTTTGGTTTATCTTGGACACATGATTATATTCTTTTTGCTAACTTTTGGTTTGAGTTTTGACACTTTTTGCTTGGATATATATATAGATAATGGTAATGCTCCTACTTATTTGGCTACTAAAGTGTACTATACAAGCTATCATATAAATTTGCAGCCACAATTTGGTCGATATCCACATTGACAACCAGTAGTAAGTAATTTAGGCACTAAATAATATATAATACAATGGTATTTGCAACTCTATCGAAACAAAGACCAACCAATCCAGTTGGTTGGTCAAATGTTTATTCTTTACCCGTGGTTCTTCCCCATGGAAATATCGTTGTTAAAAACATTTCATATGGTCAATATTAGAACCAAATAATATATATTGCAACCAATCAATTTGTTGCTAAAAATTTTTTTTTACCAACCACAAAATGTGGTTACTGTATATATTATTATAGCAACCATTTTAGTACATATATTGCAATAAATCACTTTGTTGCTAAATAATTATATTTACCAACCACAAATGTGGTTACTGTATATATTATTATAGCAACCATTCTAGTACTACAGCCACCACAAAATTTGACTTTAGCAACTGAAAATTTGGTTGCTCATAACTTCACCTTTAATGACCAATATTCAATGGTTGCTAAATGTATACTTTTAGTGACCAATACAGTCGATGGTCTCTGAGTACTTTTAGTAAGTACCCTATTGTGACCACTTGTGACCAATCGAATTTTGGTTGCTAAAGTTTATAGTGACCATTTTTTTTGTTTTAGCAACCATTGCTAATGGTTGCTAAACCCAACTTTTCTTGTAGTGATAGCTCATGTTCTTGTATCATCATCTTCAAGGTGAGGGTGTTTACGTTCTAGTTACGTACCTAACCCTAAAACCTGCATGAATGAAATTTGGACTAAAACCATAGTTATACTTATATTGTTTCCAAAATGATAATCGAGTAAACATTTACTGAAACTGAACCTACTGTCATTGTTATTTACTGACCCTTCCTGTTTTGGCGAGATACTGTACTGCACATTGATTGTGGACCAGGGTTGAGTGTATTGAGTAATCCGGGGAGGTATCAGGCCGACGGTGATCTCTTGCACTCCCCATACTATTCAGATGAATCCGGAATCCACTAGGAGGTTAGTGGAGGATGGAGTCTCAGTCCTTGGGGATTCATGCACCCATTGGCCACACTGACTGGATGGCGAGGGCTAGCTACCCAGACCATCACTGGAGGAAGAAGGATGGAACTAATTGTCCACTGTTGTTGAATTGACTGTATTGAACGATTGAAACCTAATGATTGCATGATCGCTTTTAAATTAAAACTTAATCATTGTACACTGTCGGAGCTTGGTTGGAGATTGTGAACGCTCACTCGCCGAGCCATTGACAGCCTGTAACTTTAATTATTGGAAAATTGATAGTTGTAAAGTTCGAGCTTAGAATAACTGATTTCTGGCCCTTCGCGGGAACTACTTTACCTAAAACTTTGCTCGGGATTTACAACTTGCATGTGCATGTTTCTATATATATGTATACCTCCTGCTCACTCAGTCTTCTAGAGACTGATCCCTCTTTCCCTTTTCTTCCAGGTTCTTTACAGGTTGTTGCTGGGCGGAATTGAGTTGTTGATTCTTGTTCGAGTCTTGCATGTGTACACTCACTGCATATTGTATTATTTATTGCATTGATCGATCTATTGAGCTGAATTGAACTCGGGACAGGTTTCTAGGACTTCAGTTGAACCCGTTTTATATTATTAACTTGTATGGATTCGAGACAGGTTAGGACATGTGCTTTATTTAGTGGAACCCGTAATTACTTTCTCGTTGAAGTTGCATTTATTAACTTGTTATTGAACAAATAATTGCCTTGCTTCCGCATCTTGATATTGTTAAATTGTTCCAGGGTTAGATTTCGCCTAGCTAGGACAGTCCTTTTTATTGTCTTCCGTTCGCTGTGAGTTTGGTTCATGTATGGACTAGCCATTTCATATGTTGATCGAGCTCATAGTGCGGGGGATGTGGTGCTCTCGTCGCGGGTGCTACATTCTTGATCTTTAAAGTTAAGTTTGTTTCATATCCATTTCGATCTCAATCCCAGAAAACCCCATTTTCTAGATGTCTTGATCTTTATCCACCTTGGCCAAGGGTTTAATGTCTAATGGACTACGAACAACTCAGTCAGTAAGAGATCATTCTTGTCCTTAACAAGGGTAGGTCCTTTGTTGATTCTACTAATTCTCCATACGCCACTTGTGTAATCCCAACATAGGCCATGGTTCAGGTGTTTATATGGAGACACCCTTTTGAGCCTATATAAAAGATAACAGAGTTAGCTCATAGGAGACATTACAGAATCTCAAGTCTAAGGATTAATGAATCACGTCATTGACCTGTGAGATATTTCCTAATCTGGAAGTTTTAGGAAACTTCCTTTCCCATTCAGGAATGTTCTCACGCGGGACATCTCAGTGATGAAGTTCTTGTAACAATCACTCTTATGTATTATGAACGCATCAACGCATGCACTTATCACTCCATGAAATTGAGTGATCCTTCAAAAGGACATAATCACATAAGCAAGTCTCAGCAGAGTCAACGTCGACACTCCCAGTGTCTGTCGGACTCATTGACTTGGAGAAGTTTCTAATCCTCGCCTATGGAGTTAAGAACTTGTTTCATGTGTCGTTCCCATAATGACAAAGTTCTTAACGGCCTCATCGGATTAGGAGAGTTCAATACATGCAAAACAAAGTCAACCCAAACAGACGTAAATAAGCACATAAAGAATTGATTGCCTCTGAACAAAATCTTCTCGTTTATTATTCAAAGACTGTTTGTGATTTCACAAGGAAATAGTAAAGCAAAAAAACTGCTTTAAGGGCACTATTCCTAACACTTTTGATGTATATACTTGATCTTTTGGGCCGTAAGGCCATGTATATGTGAATCTTTTTTTATGATCGAGCTCTTTAGATCCTGTTTGTTGCTTCCGCATATTTATATGTTTGTTTTGCATGCTCTATTTGAGTTTTAGCCCCGCTTAGCCTAGCGAGTGACTGTAGGTTTCCTTTCGCTTAGACTTGGACTCATGTATGAAAATTCATTTCATATGTGGGTTCGGGTTTAGGTGCGGGGGATGTGGTGGCCCATCGTTCCGGGTGTCACATCCTTAAAGTGGTATCAGAGCTCTCGGTTGCAAAACCGGAGCTCTAGAGTCGCGTTGTGTCTGTCTAGGTTGTACGACTTAGGATAACGTGGTTATGTGCATTTATATGATTATTTATTTATTTTCTTGTTAATCGTGCACATGAACATGTACTGACCCTCACGCATATGAATTGTGATTCCTTGATTTTACCGAATATGCCTCCCCGAAGACACCACCGCCGAGATTGATCTCCGGAACATCGTCACCACCGGGATCATTCTCCACAACCTGAAAATAACAATCCACCACCACCACCCCAAATGGATCCGGGCAATTTTATAGAAAGACTTGCCGTGTTTTTGGAGCAACGGGCTCAGGAAAGAAATAATGCTCCTCCAATTGGGAATCACGGAGGAAATCTTATTACAGTTATTCTCGGGGAGTTCAAAAACCGAAACCCACCGGTCTTCGTGGGTGGAAATGATGTACAAGCAGAAGAATGGTTGGTTCAAACCAATCGAATTTGGGGTCTTATACAGTGTGGAGAGATGGAGAAGCTACAATGTACACTTACCATGATCCAGGCTCAAGCCTACAATTGGTGGTCGAGCATGCAAGGGAAGTTGGAGGCTTGAGGAGAGGAGATTTCATGGGAGGTATTTGTTCGGGAATTCAAGAACAAATATATTCCCAAAGCTACAAGGAACCGACATTTGAGGGAGTTTATGGACCTCAAACAAGGAGGGATGTCCGTGACCGACTATATCAACGAGTTTGAGAGGCTTTCACGCTATGCCCCTAATATTGCCAACGATGATGAAAGTAAGGCTTCTCAATTCCTCCAAGGACTTCGGGAGGATTTGAAAGATGCTTTAGAGGCTTCTAACATGAGCACTTGGGCAAAGGTCACCAATAAAGCTCTAAGGGTAGAAGAGCGTGTTGTGATGAGGAGGAAGAGTACTCACACCGGGAGAGGGTCTAGCTCGGGGAATTTCAATAAATTTGGGAAGAGGCCGGCATTTCAAACATTTCAACAAGCCAAACCTCAAAACAAGCAACCCCGACCCACGGGACCCAATCAACCAAATCGACCCTTAGCACTTCCGACTCCGCCTAAAGTTCAATGCTCTCATTGTCAAGGGAATCATAGCATGGAAAACTGTTTCAAATTGCACAAGAGGTGTTATGGGTGTGGAGCACCGGACCAGATGTTGAGTACTTGCCCAAAAAAGAGGCCGGGATATGCTACGGGAAGCAATCAAAGGCCCGCTGTTGAAGCAAGGGCTTGTGCATTGGGTGGTGAGGAAGAGGAAGCGGTGGAAATCGACCCAAATGCGGTGATTGAAGGTACTATAAGCATTCATGGCACTACATTACATGCATTATTTGATCCCAGGGCCACCCATTCCTTTATTTCCCGGGACATTGCTTCTTTTATGTGCTTGCCTGTTTCCTTGTGTGCACATAATTATGTGGTTAACTCTCCTCTTGATGGTAGTTTGGTAACTCCCAGGGTTTTTCCTGGTTGTCCGGTGAGCTTTGAAAGTTGGGTTTTCTTTGCAGATCTGATAGAAATGCCGATGCATAGATATGATGTAATCTTGGGTATGGATTGGTTATTTGAACATGGGGCTCAGATGGATTGCAGGGAGAAGAAAGTTTCTTTTGGTTCAGTGGTGTTTAAGGGCGAGAAGGTGAAGTCAAGCCCATTTATTTCCTTTGTTGAGGCTAGTAGACTGGTCCGAGACGGTGCAACAGGTTTTGTGGCCTATCTTTTGAACAAACCGAAGGATTAGGCCAAACTTGAAGAGACAGAGGTCGTGCGAGGGTATACCGATGTATTCCCTGAGACTTTGGGTTCTTTACCCCCTGATAGGGACATCGAGTTTGTAATCGACCTTTATCCCTGAGCAGAGCCTTTTTCGAAGACTCCTTATAGAGTGGATATTGCAGAGTTAAAGGAGTTAAAGACGCAGCTTGATGAACTTCTAGCTTGCGGGTACATCCGTCCGAGCACTTCTCCGTGGGGTGCTCCCGTTCTATTTGTAAAGAAGAAGGATGGAATGTTACGGATGTATATAGATTACCGTGAGCTGAATTGGATGACCGTGAAGAACAAGTACCCGTTGCCTCACATTGAGGAGTTATTCGATATTTTGCAAGGTTCCAAAGTCTACTCCAAGTTAGATTTGAGGCAGGTTTACTACCAGCTGCGAATTAGGGAGGAGGATATTCCGAAGACTGGTTTTAACACGCGTTGTAGGCACTTTGAATTCGTTGTCATGTCGTTTGGATTAACCAATACTCCAACCATATTTATGGACATGATGCACTGGGTGTTCAGGCCATTTCTTGACAAGTTCGTGGTGATATTTATAGACGACATTCTAGTGTATTCTAAGTCCACCGAAGAGCACGCCCAGCATCTTCGGATCATCTTGGAAACTTTGAGGGAACACAAGTTGTATACGAAGTTCAGTAAGTGTGAATTCTGGATCGATCGGGTTATGTTTTTGGGTCATATAATTTCAGGTGATGGGATTGAGGTTGATCCATCTAAGGTTGAGTCCGTGCTTCGTTGGGAAAGATCGAGAAATGGTTCGGAGATCAGGAGTTACTACCGAAGGTTTGTTAAGAATTTCTCTAAAATTGTTGCCCCGTTGACTCGTCTTACTAAGAAGGAAGTGAAATTCAAATGGGATGATAAGTGTGAAGCAAGTTTTCAGACTTTTGAGGTGAAATTAACTTCAGCACCGCTTCTTACCCTACCCGAGGGAACAGAGGGTTATGCAGTGTATACAGATGCTTCCAAAGAGGGTCTCGGTTGTGTTTTGATGCAGCACAGTAGAGTGGTAGCTTATGCTTCAAGGAAATTGAAGGAGCATGAGAAGAATTACCCTACCCACGATCTTGAATCAGTTGCCGTTGTGTTTGCTTTGATGAAGTGGCGACACTATCTCTACGGTACCACGTTCGAGGTGTTTACGGATCACCAAAGCCTCAAGTATCTCTTTTCTCAGAAGGATTTAAATGTAAGACAAAGGCGTTGGATGGAGTTACTAGAGGATTATGATTACACCATTCAGTACCATCCGGGTAAAGCAAACGTGGTCGCCGATGCCTTGAGTAGAAAGGCGAGTGTGGCTAATTTGGAAACGGGTTCTTCAAGTTCGGGTTCAGAGATCTTGGATTCGGGAACTTGGTTGGCCAATCTTACAGTTATACCAGATTTTAAACAACAGTTGTTGGAAGCTGAGAATTCACATGCAGAAATTCAGAAGTTGGTAGCTCGTTCTAGAGATGATCCGAATTCTAAGTTTGGGATAGATGATTCTGGTTTGTTAAGGTTCAAAGCAAGAATATGTGTCCTAGAAGAGCTCAAGAGAATTATACTTGAGGAGGCACATCGCTAGAGGTACTCGATTCATCCGGGAGGTACTAAGATGTATCGGGACCTGAAAGAGAAATTCTGGTGGAATAGCATGAAAAGGGATATCGCGAACTTCGTGAAGCGATGTCTAACGTGTCAAAAGGTGAAGTCAGAGCACCAGAAGCCAGAAGGAACTCTCCAACCACTTCCTATTCCCGAGTGGAAGTGGGAGCAAGTGATGATGGACTTCGTATCTGGCTTGCCTAGAGTCAAAGAAGGGTTTGATGGAATTTGGGTAATTGTCGACAGATTGACTAAGTCTGCCCATTTCCTCAAGGTTCGGATGTCCGAGAAAGTTCCAAAGCTAGTTGAGTTATATATTCGGGAGAGTGTGAGATTACATGGAGTTCCAGCTAATATTGTTTCAGATCGAGATCCACGGTTTACTTCGATCTTCTGGCAGAATCTTCAGAAATGTTTGGGTACCCGACTCAAGTTTAGGACCGCTTCGCATCCTCAAACAAATGGTCAATTTGAACGGTTGATACAGTATTTGGAGGATATGCTTAGGTCATGTGCTTTGGATTTTCAGGATAAGTGGGACGAGCATCTGGCTCTAGTTGAATTTGCTTGTAACAACAGCTACCAGGGTTCGATCAAAATGGCTCTTTATGAAGCGCTTTATGGGAGTAAGTGCAGGTCTCCTTTGTTTTTGGATATCGAGGATTGGAGGTGGACCGAAGAGAATGAGCTCGAGAGAGCGGAGCCTAAAGAAAAGATTACCGATACTATTGAAAAGGTTTATAAGATTCGGCAAAGATTGAGGGCAGCCCAGGCTCGTCAGAAAAGCTACGCCGATAAGAGAAGAAGGTCCTTAGAGTTTGAGGTCGGAGATAGAGTTTTCCTGAAAGCATCTCCTAAGAAAGGCTTCACTCGAATAGGTAAAGGTGGAAAGCTCAGTCCATGATACCTTGGGCCATTTGAGATATTAGAAAGAATCGGAGAAACGGCGTATAGATTGGATCTGCCACTGACTTTGACCGGGATACATAACGTTTTCCTTGTTTCTCAGCTCCGCAAGTACTATCCCGATGAGGCAACAATTCTCCCAGTTGAAGAGGTTCAGTTAGAGCCGGATTTAACAATAGAAAAGCATCCGGTTGCAATTCAGGACCGGAAGATGCAAGAATTGTGAAACCGGTAGATTCCTTTGGTCAAGGTACTTTGGAGAGATCAGAAAGCCGAGGAATCGACTTGGGAAACCGAGGAGAAAATGAGGAGTTTATATTCGGAGTTATTGAGGACTCGAGTCGGACTTGAGGGCAAGTCCTTTTTAAGGGGGGAGCATTGTGACACCCCGACTCCGCGACCATATAGGTATGACGTAGGTGCACAATTTAAATTATTTTAATTTCATATTTAATTTACGCATTTAATTGAATTATATTTTATTATTTGACATTCTTATATGAATTATTTAAATTTGTATGAAATATTTGAATTATATATCAAAATTTGCTTCAAGTGATTTATGATATGGGAATTTAAATCCCGAGCAAGCTAATTTCGTAAATTATGTGATTTATACGAGTTAAGGGCTTAATTGTACGATTTTATTTAATTTTGAACTTCATTGAAAATTTGAACTTCGACTTATTTGACACTTTTTGAAAGGTTTGGACCTAATTGTAAAATAGCATTTTTAATAAAATTTTATTTATTTTAATTCGTTTAATTGTTATTTTATTTATTATTTCTTTGAAATTCAATTTTATTATTTGAATAATATGCTTATTTGTTGAGATGAGTTGCGTTCGTGTTCGATTTGATTTCGAAATTTTGTGCCGTTTTAATATGTTGGAGTTTTATGAGTCATAAACTTGAATACGTGCTCGTTATGTGTTTTTGGGTTTATATGTCGGGTTTTCGGGAGTTTTTTTCGTTGGGTGACCGAAAGGGGGCTAAAGTGTACTTATCTCACCTTGGGTTTCGGGTAGCATATCTTGAGCTCGGGAATTCGGATTCGAATTCCGTCATATCCGTTGGACTCATTTCGATGACTTGAATGCAATGGAACAGGCCTTGTAACTTTTTGACCTCGTTTGGTACCCCGAAATCAGCCCGTAACTTTGTCTCGCGCTCATATGGCCACCTTTCACTAATTTGCACATAAGTCCCTCATTTTTCAAGCTTTTTACATGAAACCTGGACTAACATGACCCCAACTTGATCCTCTATGATCACTCTCTCCCTCACATCGATCCACACAAGCCAAAGGAGGAGAAATTCAGCCATTTTGGAGAAATAAACTGCAATCCCGTAACTATTCACCCAAGTGAGATTTTGAGCTCCAATCTCCAATTTCCCCCATCTTCTCCAAGGGGTAAGCTTATATTTGATATATATATGCTTATGTAATCATTTTCATCCATAATTTTCTGAATTTGAGCCATGTATGATTGAGATTTGATTCTTGAAGTGAATAGTTAGGTTTTATGCCATATTTGAATTTCATGACTTTCTTGTTGTTTCTTCTGGAATTGGAGCTGAAAAATTGATCACTTATGCTTCATTTATTGTTATATGAACTCGATTTTGTTGGTAGTTGACTGTGTATTAAGTTTCCATTAATGCATTTGAGTTTTCTTTTCATTTTAAACTTAGAATTGGTTGATCTTTGAGCTCCATTTGGGTGCCTGTTGCTGCTGCGAGTTTGAGGAACTGAATTGCATTAGTTTTGCTGCTATTTCTTGTTCTTTTTCATGCTTTCATTGCTGCTTAACCTTGCTCTTTTGTTGCCCCTGATTCCCCTGTTTTCCCTGCGTAAGAACTGCTGCTGCTGCTGCGTTTTTTTTTTTTTCCTGATACGAGCAGTGGAGCAGTGGCGCAGCTACTGAACCTTTTTCTCGCGGCCGCGCTGCTATTCTAGGAGCAGCTTCTGAGTTCGTGTCGCGGCCGCGCTTGCTCTCCTGTTGCATGCATTGCTTTTGTTTGTTTTTCGTTAATTGCTCCTTTGTTTATTTCCATGCAAATATCTTTGGTTATTCCTAATATCTAAACTCTGATACAAGCTTTATATTATGTACTTCATGCCTTGCATTATTAACTATAAATTAATTGACATGGATCCACGTATGTTAACCTTGATCTTCCATGCATATTCCTTGTTGTTTTTAAATTGTTTCCCATACAATTGGATTTGTTTGTTTCTGACCTATATAAATATATACATACAGATTATATTACATTTTATGTTTCGCATTTAAATTATTGAATTATTTGGTTTAATTTTATATAATATGATCTTATATAATACGATCTTGCATGCATGGCTTACGTGCTTCTCTAAATTTTATCCTACGCCTTTTATTTGTTCGTTTTTGACTTATATGCTTTGTGAATGTGTTAAACTTTATGTTAAATATCTTGTATTAATTTTATGAAATTATTTGATACGAGTTTTACGTGATATAAACTCGAACACTTTAATTGGCACTTTCTTGCACTTCATATACATTCATGAGCATTGTCGGGCATCTAATTGGTCCATATTTGAGTCTAAGTCTCGGGTATTGTCTTTTTTTGTTTCAGAGCCGCTTCTGAACGTTTCTAAGCCCAAGGTTTAGGTGGCTCTTTGCCCGTTTTGGCCCTGGTTCTTCTCCACTTTTGTTAAGGTGAGGTTAGGAATGTTTGTATTAGATAAGCGACGTAAGAAATATTACGTGTTGTTTTCTTACCCTGTATGCGAACGTATATACCTTATATATATATTAAATACGAGTGCTTAAGCTATGTTATGATTTTGTGAAATGCGCTTTACGTTTTCGAAATTAGTATAAGTATTGGCATAAGTAAGCTATGTTTTGAAATTCGTTATTCGTTTATGATATGTATGAGCGAGTATGCCCTGAAAGATGGGAATTTGGTATGTATTGGTAAGTTTGGGCCCCGGGAATTGTGGGTAAGGACGCCCGGGACGACAAGGGCCGTTGAGTTAAGCCTGTGCATGATTCCCATTCGTAGTGTTAGATTCTTGGAGGTTGATGAGGCATGATGCTCCGAGTACGTGATGGTTAGCTACCCCTCGTACACACGTAAGTAGGTGGAAAGGCTTTTATTCCCGATCACCATGTTGTTGGGGTTGGATTGATTTATGACTTACGCTTTCAGTTTATGCATTTGAGGAGTTTGGGATAGCCCGTTCTCGCCGGGCTTATGCTTATGTTATGTTCGATAGATTATGGATCGAGATAGGTTTTCCTTTATGTTATATGCTACCTTTGGAAAATGATTTGGTATGTAAAACCCTAGCCTCGATTCATGACTATCACCTTTGTAATATGCTATGCTTTATATGTATTTAGGTGTGGGTGTGCATTTAGCCCCCTCACTCAGTCGAGTTTTGATTGACCCCTCTTTTTCCCTACCTTCAGTTGCAGGTCGTCTCGAGCTAGGCGGGGAAGTGCTTCGAGTCTTCTCGTACTTCTAGTTTAGGTCGAGTTACATTCATATTTCCTGCCTTTTAAATACTTCTCTCATGTATTTGATAATATGACTTGTTATCTTGGAGAATTATGAACTTTTGATGTATATACTTGATCTTTTGGGTCGTAAGGCCATGTATATGTAAGTGTTTGTATATGATCAAGCTCTTTAGATCCTGTTTGTTGCTTCCGCATATTTATATGTTTGTTTTACGCGCTCTGTTTGAGTTTTAGCCCCGCTTAGCCTAGCGAGTGAGTGTAGGTTCCCGTTCGCTTAGACTTGGACTCATGTATGGAAATTCATTTCATATGTGGGTTCGGGTTTAGGTGCGGGGGATGTGGTGGCCCACCGCTCCGGATGTCACACGAGTTGAGGTCGAGAAAGAAGGGGAAATTTCTCTTAACCCATAGATAACACTGAAAAATTGCCTTCTGTGTGCTTTCATTATCTTGCAAGCTTTTTTCTGTAAGTCATCTGACAAATGTGAACTGCACGGTTCTGATATATCCTCGTTTCTATCTTATACAAGACATTCATACAAAGGAGATAATTGGGCGTGGTACTGAGCGCGATGGACTTTACTACATTGATGAAGTGGATTTTCCGTCCAAAGCTTTCTTAACCAAAGGCACTCGAGACACACAAATTTGGCTCTGGCATTGTCGTCTTGGACACCCTCTATTGGGCATCTCCATCTGTTATTTCCTACCTTGTTTCAGAATAATACACATGTTAATCTTTTTTGTCAAACATGCTCAGTAGCTAAGAGTCATAGAACTACATTTAAACCCACAAATACTCGGGTTCAGATAGTTTTTTCCTTGGTTCATTCTGATGTTTGGGGCCCAGCTCTCGTTACTAGTCCCAATTGATTTCCATATTTTGTGCTATTTATTGATGACTACACTCGTATGACTTGGGTTTACTTTCTGAAACACATATCTGAAGTTTATGAAACCTTTATGATGTTTTTTAACACGGTCGAAACCCAGTTCAAACATAAGATTCAAATTCTCAGATTAGACAGTGGGCGGGAATATGTTAATAAAAAAATGGGGGAATTCTTTCACACAAATGGCCTTGTCCATCAAACTAGTTGCCCAAATACACCTCAATAAAATGGCGTTGCAGAACGAAAAAACCGAACCCTTCTTGAGATGTCTAGAGCCATTATGACAGAAGCCCAAGTCCCTAAGTCCTTCTGGCCTGAAGCCATAGCCACGGCTACATACCTCACCAACAGACTACCCACAAAGATCCTTAATCATCAAACGCCCCTATCTGTTCTCAAAACGTAAACACAAATCCCCCCTCATCTCACTATGCCTCCTCGGATTTTTGGGTGTTCGGTATTTGTTCACATTCCCAAACATGAGCGGTCAAAACTTGACCCCGTGTGTAGTCAAATGTGTCTTTGTTGGGTATGCCCCTAACCAAAAAGTGTATCGTTGCTGTGATCCCGTGACGCGTCAGATCCAAGTCACGATGGACTGTAAGTTCTTGGAAACTGAGTATTTCTATCAGAACCATTAAAGGGTTTAGGGGGAGATCAGGGATAACCCCTTTTTCTGGTCAAGTGATTTAGATGCTACTGCAGACCCTCCAGCGATCGACCTCAGTACCACCACCAATGACCCTCCTCCAGTTGATGTCTTACTTGAGGTAACGATATCTAAAAGCCCTCATTCTGATTCAGATAATATTGATGATAACTCAGACACAGTTAATCCCGTTTCTGATGATACAGCAAGCCACAGGTACACATTGCCTCAACGAAGTAACTGGGGCGTGCCTCCAAACAGGTATTCACCCGAGCGTGTGCCTCGGAATTTCAGATATCCGATGGGTAACATGGTCAAGGGGAGTATGTCAGAAATGGGTAACATGGTCAGGGGGAGTCTCTATAATGAGGAGATCCCTAGAACCGTTACAGAAGCGATGGAAAAAAAGGAGTGGTCTGAAGATATGGAAGTGGAGATGAGTGCTCTGATTAAGAATGGGACATGGGAAAAGTGTGAACTACCATGAGGCAAGAAGCCAGTCGGGTGTAAGTGGGTGTTCACCATTAAGCATAAGGCAGACGAGACGGTTGAGAGATACAAAGCTCGACTAGTGGCGAAGGGATACACTCAGACATATGGGATTGACTACTTAGAAACCTTCTCTCCAGTGGCAAAGATAGATACGGTCCGGGTCCTTCTGTCTGTAGCAGCTAATAAGGACTATCCCCTTCACCAGTTCGGTGTAAAAAATATCTTCCTGCACAGGGATTTGACCGAAGAAGTGTATATGGAAGCTTCTCCAGGATTTACTAAGGGGTTTAAGAATAATGATGTCTGCAAGCTCCGCAAGGCACTCTATGGACTCAAACAGTCCCAGTGGGCATGGTTCGGAAGGTTCACAGTGGCAATGAAGAAGTACGGGTACAAACAGAGTAACTCCGATCATACCTTGTTCCTGAAACAAAGAGGTGACCTGATCTCGTGCTTAATCATATATGTGGATGATATGATTATAACCGGGAGTGATGAAGAGGAAGTCGGGAGGCTCCGATAGAATCTGTCTCGAGTGTTTGAAATGAAGGACTTGGGGGGACTGAAATACTTCCTCGGGACAGAGGTCCTGCGATCAAAATAGGGGATTTTCATTTCTCAGAAAAAGTATGTGCTTGACTTGCTTCCTGAAACTGGTATGATGGACTGTAAGCCAGCAGATACCCCAATCCAGGTGAATCAAAGACTCATATTGGACGAAGGCGAGGAACTAGCAGACAAAGGGAAGTATCAGCGACTGGTTGGGAAGCTAATCTACTTATCCCACACTAGGCCAGACATTGCCTATGTTGTAGGAGCAGTCAGCCAATTCATGCACCAACCGCAGCCGAACCACATGGAAGCAGTAACAAGAACCATACCGTACTTGAAGGGCTCGGTTGGGACCGAGATCATATTTGGACGGCATGGTCATCTTGATATTGAAGCTTATACGGATGCAGATTGGGCTGGTAATCCGAATGACAGGAGATCCACCTCGGGTTACTTTAAATTAGTTGGGGGAAATTTGGTAACTTGGAGAAGTAAGAATCAGAGGGTGGTTGCCCTCTCGAGTGCAGAAGCTGAGTTTAGAGGCATTGCTAAAGCCGTAAAAGAGATCATTTGGCTAAGAAAGTTGATGACAGAGATTGGGATGACTCCAAGAAGCCCGGGTCGCCTAAGATGTGATAACAAAGCCGCGATCAGTAGTTCAGAAAATCCCGTACAGCATGACAGAACCAAGCATGTACAGGTTGATCGCCACTTTATAAAGGAGAAACTTGAAGATGGTACTGTGGAACTTCCCTTCGTGAAGTTCGAAGATCAACTTGCAGACATTCTAACAAAGGCCGTTCCCATACAAATGTTTCAAACAACATTGGGCAAGTTAAGAAGCGGCGATACCATTACTTAATTGGAGGGGGAGTGTTGGAAGATTTGCCTAAATCTCGGAATTGATATAGTTTCCTAAGAGAACTGATTGTCTTTCCCTGATTTGTAGGGAACCTTAGTTATTTATTTTGGAGACTCTGTAATCATTCTTGAATTAATGAATACAATTCTTAACCTTTACAATCAAACACCAGGCATCAACTGTTTCATCTTTGCCTCGAGTTGCGGGATAAACCCATAATGCAAATTGTTGCTTGTTTTCCATCCATTTGCGATGATATCCTTAAATGCCAATAGTAGTGCATGCTTCTCCACCGATGTCCAAGATCTTCTTGAGCCATTTCTCTTACTGCAACCAGCTTCACTTCTTTTATTCCCATTGAAGTCTTGCGACTTTGAGAAATGTATCTGTCAAGATTAAATTAAGAAACATGTCATGAACAATGCGGTAATACAATAAATATACGGAGACAAGGATACCCATATTTACTGACATAATTTGAAATAATAATGCTTGCATCACAAATAAGGAATTAATACAGTTATTAATGAGAAACATGATCACCCAAACATTAAATATTTCCCTCAGTCAAATATTAAGCATTGGCAAACAATAAAAAGAAAAGGATGAGCTTGATTAGAGTCCAACAATGATAAAACAGTTGTCGCATTCAGATAGCAAAAAGACAATCAAACACTAAAAACAAAGTTGATTCAGAAAATGGGCTACAACAAGGGAACGACGACCATATTAGATCTATTCGTGAGGGAACTTCATCTATGTGGTCTGAAGGAAGCCCACATATACTCTGCAATTTTATCACGGAAATCAGTCCACGCTTGCGTTGGCTCAACGTGAGGAATGTATTCAACCTCGTTTTTCTCATTCTCGTATTCAAAACCCGACTCATTTAGCTCTTGCTCGATTGGATCGACCTCCACTTCTTGAGGGATGAAGTTATGGAGCAAAGCACAAGCCATTATGATTTGGTTTTGTACGACTATGTTGTAGAATGATGGGCTACGAAGAATAGCCCATCATTTTTTTTAAAAATGCCCCACGCACGCTCGATAGCGGTTCTCGCCGACGAGTGCCTCTTGTTAAACAGTTCCTTACTATTGACAGGTACACGGCTTCCCCACTCTTGTACTTGATAATGGACCACCAGATAGGTGCTAAAAATCCGGGACCGTTAGTGTAACCCGCTTCGCAAAGGTAATAATTACCTAGCATGGGAAATAAAATGGAATAATTATCAATGCTACAAATGAATGAAATAGGATCACTATCAGGTTAAGTTTACACATAATGATGACTATAAATTGATGTTACCTTCAGGCACGCAAGCCGTTGGGCCTACGAACTGCATCACGGATAACACGGCCATCTGCTGCGGATCCCTCCCAACCAGTCAGCATGTAAGTAAAATTGAACTTACGATTACAAACATCGAGTACATTAACATGGCATTTCCCTTAACGCGATCGGTATCGACCTTTCTCGTCATCCCTACCGGCAACTTCAATTAGTGTCCCATCTAATGCACCTAAACACCCCTGTGACGTCTACATAAAATCAAAAAATAAGTAATAACTATTACTGTTTTTGGCAATAAAATGAATCAGTTCCAAAATACATGAAATTAAACAGCCAAAATCAAACATCAGTTACCTTAAACCATTTCCATTTGTGGTTCGTGCTATCATCTTCAACTGGAGTTGCTTTAGCAAGAAATAGTTGGTGCAATTTCAAAATCGCTTTTATAACTTTGTGAAAATATTTGGATACGGTACGGCCGGACCGTTCAAACTCAAACTCCGTAAGGCCATTCTTCTTCTGGTGTGAAAGTTCTCCCAAAAAGATACAAACTTGCTCCACTAAGGATACTTCACCACTGTCAGTTAGACCACCAAAATCACGAAGAATCATACAAAGGCAGCCCAAGGTATTCTTCCCTATACGAAGTATATTGATACATGACCTCTCCGATTTTTTGGTTAAATGATCAAGATATTTTATTCGACCAGGTAACCTCTCTTTCAAACTATACGACCTAGACGACTCACCTTCTATCGTACGTCTCTTTGGGCTAATCAGTGGGAGTATGAGCTAGATATCGATTAACATACCAAGTAAGACAAACTTAATGGTCTCTATAAGGATGAGGGCTTTCTTAGAGTCCATCTGATAGAAGCAAACACATGGAAAATTTAGATCTGATATTTTCAAAGCGATAAGTAACAACCACATAAGCAAGGTCACAACAGCTGCAAATCAAAATTTTCTTTAACCATCCAACTGGATTAATTAGTTTCATAGTCACAAACCCATGACATATGTTAACAAAGATGTTTAAAACTTACCTTGTTCGAGATAGCCCCCTCACCAGTCTTTAGGATTGACCCCTCCTCGTTGTTTCTTTTTTTCCTTGTATCTTTTCATCGGTGCATGTGTTCGTGGGGAGTTTGTGTGCTAGGCGGCGGTCATTTGTCGAGTCTTGGGTTTTTTAATTAGTTTCATGCATCATTTTTATTTATTCTGTACTTTTGAACTTATGGATTTATGTATCTGAGAATATGAACCAAATTTGAGAAATATGTATAAGAAGTATTTACATTTAAACTGGGATACTTGCATATTTTAATATTTGACGAGCATGTTTGTTTGTTTATTTGAATCCTGGGGGCTTCTGCTTTTGCTTTGTTTATTTTGCGCACTCTGATTTAGGGTCTAGACCGCCTATTCTAGGTGTGATTTTGTTTGTCTCCCGTTCGCCGCAGTTTGACACGTGTGCTGAGTTCCCATTTCGTTACACGTGTTGGACTATAGTGCGGGGGATGTAGTGCCTTGCGCTCCGGGGTGCTACATCCTAAAGTGGTATCAGAGCTCTTGGTTGCAAAAGCGGAGCTCTAGCATCGTGTCGGGTCTGTCTTGGTTGTTCGGCTTAGGATTATGTGCTTATTTGCATTCACTCTCATATTTAGGTGACTTAATTGAATTATTTGAATTATTTGTGTTAATAGTTCACATGAAAAAGCACTAAAACGCCATATGCATAGATATTTTTGGAAATTTTACTCTTATTTCAGGATATCGCTCCAATATCGACGAAGATCACCGGGAAAAGGACAAAGGACACAAGTGCTTTCTGTTTATGAGAAGCTTCAGGGGTTTTGATTTTATGGAGTTAGTCGAAGGTGATAATGCCAAGATCGAGAAAAGATATCCGAGATGGAATAGTTTGGAAGACTTGTGCGGGGATGTTCCAAGAAAGTTGAGGTGTATTTCCTCATCCAAAGTTCAAGATCAAGATTTAAGTATTTCAAGAGAATGAAGCTAAATTTAAAGAATCCGGGAAAGCGTTCAAGTAGGAAAATTTTGTTCGAGAGTTCCGTCATACGTGTATCCCTCTGAGTTTAATGATAAGAGACTTCAAGAAAATTCTTAAATTTTGAAGAAAAGTTGAAGAAAGTGGATAATTTTTTATTGGAGTTGAGAGATTGACCTCCGAAGATGTTTGTCTTAAAGTTCGATGTTATATACAAGGACGTAGGAAATATTCAACGATCTCTTCAAGTTTGAGAGATATATACATGGAAGCTCACACCTTATTTATGAGAGATGAAGGTCCGGTTTGATTTAAAGATCAAGGAAGAGATCCGAATTTCAGGAAAGTTCTTTGGAAATTTCAAGATGTCAACAACATCATGAAGAAGAACAAAATCCGACTTCTAAATGAGGAATTTGATGTCTCCCCACCGGAATTAATTCAATAATCTTATTACCGAAGTCTGAATGATGTAGATGAGATCCATAAAAAGAGATTGAAGGGATGCTTCAAGCGTGAAAGATTTTGATACATAGTAAGAGTTTGTCCGAAGAATAACAAGAATTAGAAGACTTCAAAATACCGTGACTTCAAGATCCCAGTTCAAGCACAAGATGACCCTCCCGAAAAGCAAGAAGTTGACAATGAACTCGACACTTCCACCATGGTGCATGGTACACTAACGCATACATCGCACTTCATGCATGCATCTTTTATTGAATTTTGTGTTATCTTTCTTTCTTTGTTGCTTCTCGGTGCTTCTTTTTGTTGCTTTTGTTGCTTGTTGTTGTTGCTTTCGTTGTTTCCTTTTGTTGAACTCTCTTCTTGAAGAGGGTTAGTGAGTTGAGTGCCCGAGAGTGTTGGTGAGTTGTGAGGGTCGAGTTTGCCTGGGGGTTTCTTTGAAGACGCCAACTTGAGGTATGGTTTTGAGTGGGATGAGGCGGTTGAAGCGAGTTACCATTGGCACCGGCTTTTGTTTAGCCAAGGGTACTCGAGGCTACATCGTATACAGTCGAGGCATTAAGGAAGGCTTTAGTTTTGGCTTCTAGCGAGAGAGTGTGGCCTACGCCTCGAGAGTGTAAGGTCATGAGAATATCCCAGTCTTAGTTCGATTTTGTTCGAGGACTTGAAGAGTCGGTTTGGTGTAGTAGCATGAGAAAGGATATTGCAAACTTCGTGTAACAATATTTATCGTGCCATCAGTTGAACCGAGCATCGAGAACCTATAGGATTCTCCAACTACTTCTAAATTCTATTTGGAACTGGGAGCAGCCAACTAAGGACTTCGTGTCTGGTTTGCTAAACTTAAGGAGATTGATCAGAATTGCTCAACGGAAGTTAGAGTTGAACTTCGTTCCAGCTCGATCAAGACTCTGCTTTAGGACCTGAGCACAGGTCCTTTTGAAGGAGGGGAGTTTGAAACATCCCCCTCATTCGGCCGTACAGGTACGTAATTCGAGAATGCTAAGTGCGCATTTAAATTATTTTAATTACGATTTACTTGGTTATTTTATTCTTTATGTGAAATACTTGAATTATGTGATTTAATATTTGAATTTTATATGAACCTTATTTGAAATATTTGAACGTTTATGATTTAATTGCCCGTTTTAATCCGTTTTTGCCCGTTTTTAATTCTAACTTTTGTGATTAAGTTATATTCATGATATATATATGTTATGACTTTATTTATGTACTCGTTTTAAGTTTTTAAGTTCGTTTGATAAAGGTTTTCAAACCGTTTTATTTGTTAGGGACTTAAGGGCCTAACTCTTCTTAGCGCACCTTTTGTTCCAGAATGCGTAACTCGAGATCGGGAATTCGGATCTGAATTTTGGAAGTAACTTCAGACTCATAAAGAAGAATGGAAGCTAGAGAACTTGGCCTCATATTTTTCTAAGCCCGTTTGGACCCCCGTATTTCGCCCATAACGCGACCCGTGCGACAGTTTGGTGACCCTCGCCTGTTTTGCTCATAACCAACCCGTTTCTTATCCGATTTGACCCATTTTCTCCTATTTTAACCCTTTATCTCAATCACTCTCCCTCATCTCGGTTCATCTCCAAGAAACTAAGAAAAGAAGAAGAAAACATAGAAACCAAGAGACAAAAGAAAGAAAAGGGCAGCCACTATTCACCTAATCCAATTTCTTGCTCGTTCGACCTCCATTTCTCATCAAACTCGAAAGGTATGCCCAGAATTCGAACATCCTTCTCCTTGACTTTCTTTTAAGTCATGATTTGTTCATTTCCATCCATGTTTGATCATGTTTTGAAGAGATATGTGAATAGTTAGGTTAGTTGCATTTTTGGATGAATTCTTGCAAATCTTTGATCCATTTCTTGGTTTTAAGCTATGTATGTGATCTATATGACTTCTATGTTAAGATTATGAACATGAATTTCTTGGAAAATTGCTAAAAATCGAATCACCATTGATAAATTTTGAAGAAACTTGATGCTTTAAGATGATGTTTGATCTCTTGCCTTTAATTTCGTTTCTTCCTTGTTTGTGGTGTGTATGGTTGTTGTTTCGTGCTTATTTTTGCTTCTTTTTCTTGCCCTTTTATTGCTTTGAGTTGCTGCTGTAAGGTTGCTGCTTTGGAGAAGATGAACAGGGGAGGAAATGCAAATTGTAGCAGTCGCGGCCGCGACCATTTCCAGGCACTTTTGGGTCACGTCCGCGGCTTATTTTCTGCCCAGTTTCGAGGTTCAACTGCTGTGAAGGCTGGAGGTGAGGGTGGTCACGACCACGACCACCATTGGGCGTGTTTGGGGTCACGACCATGACCCCATTTGAGGCTACTTTCGAACTGTTGTTGCTGTTGGTTTCTATTGCGTTTACTTGTTGTATTATGTGTTACATGTTTTATTATGAATTTATTACATGAATTCGATGTTTTAATACATAATATTTGACCTAACATGCTATACTAGTTCCTTAACGTGCATAAAAGAGTTAATATAACGTTTTCTTGATTCGTTTGATATTTTCTTGTTTCGTTTCTTGTATGCATGCATGCCTAACGTGTTATATAATGTTTTTTTAGTGTTGTATGAAATTTATGGATTTATTTAACGTGAAATATGTGAATTGTGACTTAATATGAATAAATATGGCATCATATGACTTAAACGAACTCTTATTTCATTCTTTATGCATCATTTGCATTCATATGCATTCTCCGAGCGTCTAATTGGTACATCTGAAGTCTAAGTTTATCGTTTGCTCTTTATTTTGTCTTTATGTTCGTTCTATGGGTGACGATGAGGTTCTTTAGAAGTATTTGGGGTTCGTTTTGTCCGGTGTGGTCGACAAGGTAAGGTTTCTTTTTTTTTTAGTTATAACGACCTATAACCTACCTGAATTTTGAGGCCATGTATTTTGTGGAATTTGTCCCGTTTTGTTATGGAATCATTTGAAAAACGCTTTTGTATATGTACGTAACCTATCTTTTTATGTTTATTTGATTTGAAAAGGGTTGGTGTCTGTGTGAATGTTTTGAAATAGCGAGATTTGATTTTGAAATTTAAGTCTTGAAAATTATGAAATTTTGAAATTATAAAATTATGATTTATGACTTATGAAATGGGCCCGCGGAAGTGGTATGTGATCTCGGGTAGACCGTGGGGTCGCCGAGCTCTCTCATCAACATGATTCCATTTATGTAGTGAGAATGCCCATCCTCGGGAGGTCCAGGGGAAGGCAATTTCTTGGGAACCGGCAGCTTAAACCCCGCCGGGGAGCGGGTAGGATCCCCCGACTCAAAATTTATGACGGGAGAATGGGGTTGAGGAAGGCCTCCTCATCCCCAAGCGGTGAAGGAGGATTGATTATGAGCTTTGTATGTTTTCATTTTGATTATGAATATGAAAGGAGTTTGGAGAGTTTGAACTCGTTATCGCCGAGTCTTTTGATTTTGATTATGAATACGGTTTGTGACATGGGAATGGAATACAAATTACTAAAATTTGGTTGATTTTAGCCTTTGGCCTTAAACTCTATTTTCTTATGTATAGTATCACGTGCTAAAATGATTTAGAATGCAAAAACCACGCCCCGGTTCGTGAACTCTTCAATTTTGAATATGTTATGCTCTTACGTATATGTACGTGTGCGTGTGTTAGCCCCCTCACCAGTCTTTAGGACTGAGCCCTCCCCGTTGTTTCTTTCTCCCCTTGTGTCTTTTTCCCCGGTGGTTATTTGTCGAGTCTTGGGTTTTGTATTTAGTTTCATGGATCATTTTCGTTTATTCTGTACTTTTGAACTTATGGATTTATGTATATGCGAATAAGAACCGAATTTTAGAAATATGTATAAGAAGTATTTAAAGTTGAACTGGGATACTTGCATATTTTGATATTTGACGAGCATGTATGTTTGTTTATTTGAATCCGGGGGGCTTCTGCTTTTGCTTTGTTTATTTTGTGCCCTCTGATTTAGGGTCTAGACCGCCTAGCCTAGCTGTGATTTTTTGTTTGTCTCCCGTTCTCCGTAGTTTGGCACGTGTGCGGAGTTCCCATTTCGTTACACGTGTTGGGCTATGGTGCGGGGGATGTAGTGTCTTGCGCTCCAGGGTGCTACAAGAATCAATACAATGCACACGTTGACAATTAGTTCATATGCCATACGACCTAAACTGACTCAATCACGACGCGAGAACTCCAGTTTTGCAACCTAGAGCTCTGATACCACTTAAGGATGTAGCGCCCGAGCACGTGACGCCACATCCCCCGCACTAAGACCCGACCCACATATGAAATGGATAATCTATACACGTGCCAGATCAGAGCGGGATTATAAGCATCAATTCCTTTATTCATTACATTTATGAGGTCATTACGTGAGCCCGACGAGAGGGCGAATTCTCCAACCTTCACCTCGTGTATGCATTATCTATTCATTCATTATATTAGCAATCACTCAACATTCATTCATTCATTCATAATCGTTCATTCATAATCATTCGTTCATAATCACTCATTCATAATAATCAATTACACCTTTTTCCTCCGGTTAGTGAACGGACTTGGTCAAAGCACCGTCCACTCATCCATGATGGCTGGAGGGGTCTATGAAGCCCCAAAGCCCGGTTTCCCTTCATTGCCAAACTCCTAACGAGGTCGGTTTCGCTGTATTTCATTGTGGGAGTTGTAACACCCGAACGCAAGGTGTCACATCCCCCGCACCGAGATCCGACCCGAATATGAAATGGACGATCCATACCCGAGCCAAATCACGGCGAACGGGGACAAACACACACTCTAAGCTAGGCGGGCTAACCCTTAAAACCATAAAACAACATAAAACATTAAAGCGGAAGCAATTAAACGAACATATACCATAAATATATGTACCATGAGCATCCAAGCTCAAAAAATAAGTCATATACATCATCAATTGCCATCACGGCCCAAAACATGTACGCTCCACATCATTATACATATACAATGATCGAAATAAAAGTATGCAAGTGTGAGACCAAAATATAAGAGCTAGAGACGAATGCAAGACCTAGGACTCGTATTCCCGCCTAGCTCCCTCAACACCTGCACAAAACAACTGAAAACCAAACGGGTTCAGTCCAAAAGGGACTGGTGGGTATAAAACAGGGCATAAATAGGATATATGACGGTAATTAAACAATCACATGCAAGTTATAATCCCAAGTGAGGTTTTAAAGAATTTCCCAAGTGGGTGAATAGAAATCATCAAAAGGGATTATAACGAATCATTAACATTAGGTCATTAGTGGCCCGACGAGTGGGCGTGCATTATCTCCAACCAACACCTTGTGTAAATCATTTAAACATTCATTCATTCATTCTTTTCATGCAATCATTCTTTTGTGTACATTCATTAACATTTACACCTTCTTCCTCCGGGTTGGTGGTGGGTTTGCAAGGCCCGACCACCCATTCATTGACCAAAAGGGGTTACATGCCTCCCCAGATGGCGCTCAGCGTCCATTCCTCGCTAACTCCTAACGAGGTCCGGTTACGCCGTTCATTGGTGGAACTAGTATGAGGGATCACCGTCGGCCCGTGCCTTACCGGATAGCCACTAACACTAAGTCCCTGGGCCCCATTCTGTGCATAACATTCATTCTTTTCTCGCGAAAACATTAGGTAGGGTTTATGAAAGAAAGGCTTTAGGTTGAAAACATTTACTCTTTAAACGACTCTCTATACATATATTAATTTTGGTCGAAAACTTTCACATTGAAGGGATATATAGGGTCTTATATCTACATAGAAGAAAAACCCACCTTAACCGCAAAAAGGAGCAAACACAAGCCTCACTGACCGGCCTCGTCTCCAATTGGATCAAGATCTGTGCAAGAACGGTGAAGTGAGACTCAATATGACCAAATAAGACGCTCGGCAATGTAGTGAGCATGATATGAATATATAAAAGATAAAATTATGTTATGAAATGTTCATGTGCACTATTAATACATTTAAATCATATAATCAAGTCATTCAATCAATTGTTCAATTCATTCGAACTCATAATTCCACACTTTCAAACACATTGATTCAAGAACTTCACATAGAATCGAAGCACAAGTTAAATCACATTCAAATTGGAAACAAACAATTACATATATTCAATTAAATCAGATAACATTTAATACATATCTAATATATATAAAAACACATGCATGTACAGTAGCATGCAAACAAAATGCATGAGAAACAGAGGGTGACACGCCCGTGTCACCAAAATGCACTAAGCTGTGACACCCCCGTGTCACAGTACAGCGGACAACAAGCCAGGAAAAAGATGGTGACACGCCCGTGTCACCATTGCAAGGCAAATCGTGACACCCCAGTGTCACGGTACAGAAAAACCCAACCCACAAGCATGCACCCCCGTGTCATGCGGAAGAGGGGAAAAGTGACACGCCCGTCTCACTGTGCGTAACAGGAAAAACAGAGCAACAACGTGACAGCAACAACAACCAACCAAACACCAAATTCAACCAACAAATGCAACTCAAAACTTGAAGAAACACATGGCCATACTTAAAGCACAATAAAGTCTAGTATATATTCTCATATCAAGCATTGATCATCAAGATTTCATCAATTAAAACCCATATACTCATTCATGCTTCCAAGTCCAAACTTCACAAGATAAATGCATACAACTTAAGCTCAAAGTTGCTAAACATATTTCCAATGACAATTACACACTTCAACCAATTCATACCAAAGCCCTAGCAATCACATTCAAAGCAAGAATTCATCAAAACTCCAAAATTACCTTAAATGAAAGAAATGGAAGAAGAGATGAAGAGATGAAGTTGAAGATGCTTGAATGTCCACAAATTCCACAAATAAGAAGCTTGAATGATGAAATCTTCCACCTATCTTGAGAGGGTTTGGCTCGGTTGAAAGGAGGAAGAAAGAGCAAGTGTATGTAATGTATATATGAAAGGAAGGAAGAAATGGAACGTAATGCTGCTTTGAAGGGGAAAAGAATTGGCCAAATCGCTATTAAATCCTCCAAATTAGTAAGTCATGCAATTGAGTCCCCAAGCTTTGAAATGTAATCAATTAAGTCCATGCAATTAGGTCCTCAAGGTTCATGAAATGCTCAAATATGGTTACAACGAAATTAAATCAAATTCGGGAAAATAATTCACATTGCAAGCAAGTTCAAATTATGCAATAAATATCAATTGTAATGAATTCAAAAAATTCTTAATATTAAATAATATACACAATTAATATATATATATATATATATATAAGTATACTAGCAACAATAGAATAAAGTAAATAACATTTAATACATTTAAAATAAAATTACTATATAAATACGTAAAATAGTTATTTTGCGCAATTAGGTAAACAATTACGTCATACCTGTACGGCCGAATTATGGGGGCGTCACAGGAGTAATGCACGGGATCATCATCAGCCCATGCTTTCCCGGATAGCCACATACACTTCGTCTCAGGGCTCCCATGATCATTGTGATCACTGATCTCGCCAAAACATTGGGCTAGGGTTCATAAAAGAAATAGGCTTTAACGTTAAATTAAAGATTCTTTTGAAAAGACTACTTATGTAACACCCCAAATGGAGGATGCCACATCCCCCGCACTATGACCCAGACCCGAAGCATGAAATGAAAGTCCATGCCCGAATCCGAATCAGAGTGAACGGGAGACCAACTCACACACTAGGCTAGGAGGATCTAATTGACCAAAACTCAAAGTGCGGAAGCAATAAAAACTAACAACAATAGATAGCGGAAGCATTTAAAACAAAACATGCAAAGCAGGTGACGGGTTCAACTTGCATAGATACCTAATCCAGAATAATAGATCCACAAACATAACAAGTGACGAGTTCAACTAGCATAAATCCCTAGTCCCGAATATCAACATAAAGTAATAGTCATCAAGTACCACAAGGGGTCGAATGAGAGTGCCACGCAGGGCTACCGAATAGTAAAAAATAATCTCAAGTCTACGGTTCAAAGCATAAGTAAAGTGTATGAAAAGACAAATATAAATAGAAAGACTAGACCGACGAAGTGCAACTCAAATGACTCACTTCCGCCTAGCAAACGCCAACAACCTGCAACTAAAAGTGTAAATGAGGGGTCAGTCAACTTGACCGAGTGAGGGGGCTAACGCACACCCACATTATATATATATAAGGAGCATAACACAGAATAAAAAGGATGGACTCATGAACCGGGGATAGGTGTTACATATTAAATTGTTTTGAAAGAACCCGAATAAGAAATAGATATAAGTTTAGAAACCATTTTCCAGAAAGACTCTATCCCGATTCATAATTCCATAACATATCATAATCAACTGCTCGGCGAGTACGAGCTTCCCACCTTTACTCCTCAGAACATAAATCACAATCAATCCAATCGCTACACCAATGATGGAGGGGATGTACAGTCCCCAACACCATCTATAATAACACCGTCTAAAATAGACTCGATCTCAAGAGGGTAGCGAACCCACAAGAGTCATCCCCGGCCTTAGCCGAAGGCTCAAGATATCACGCCTCCCTCATCACCCTAAGGTCGCGCAATGATATCTCAAATGGAACTACGCAATGGGTAAATAACCCGATGGCCCTAACCGTGCCGGGGGACCCATTACCCGCAGCTCCTAGGATCCACAACAGAACAGATCATAACATAACATACGCCAATCTTTCATGGCAATCTCGCTACAGAATTAGAACACGACTGTTTTCCAAAATAGCTTACATATGCCTCAAAAACCGGTTTTATATTTACACCCTTCCTACGCGATGGAACTTTAAACCTCATGACCTCCATCCACGCAGGACTCACACAAGATCATCAACATATCATATTCAGCACATACATATCTATAATAGAGTATACTCGTATGCAAGGGTAGAAATCATCATGTAAAGGCCATAGGTCACGTAACTATACAAAATCCTAAACCTCACCTCGTGAAAGTAGAGTCTGAGAGTGTGAAGGGCCAAACACTCTAAACCTCAGGCCCACCGGCACCACCAAACTCAGTGACAAGACATACAGAAGCCCAGACTTAGACTCTATATGAACCAAACAAGACGCATGGCGTTGCTCAACATGATCGTGGTTATGCATAAGTGATCATGTTGTGCTTGGATAAGGTGTCGTGGTCATTCAAGGCATATCAATGCTCAACAAGGTCATATTTACAAGCAACCAACACGCAATTCCATATCCAAAGATGCAAGATCAATTTAGAAAGTCAATGTATTCACAAAATGCATATTAAATCATCCAATGTCACAGGGTTCAATTATAATATTAGAATTAAGCATCAAGTTCATGACGAGTTATAAAGTGCATAAGTAAGAGCAACTTGATCATATAAACATACCAGGTTGTTGTACGTAGATGGCATGCTTGATACAAATAAAGAGTGTATTTAATTCACTTAAGATCGTACTTTACAACTTCACAACATGTTTGGTATACAAGCTTAAGTCACATTTAAGTTTCATAAATATTACACTTACATCCCCTAAGTTATTTATAAAAGTTTAGAATTATTACACATACATCCCCTTAGTTGATTACTAAGCATAATTGTTCGTTTAAAGTGTTTATATAATTATTCAACTAGGAATTAATTACTTACAAACATGACAATTATCAATTTATCTTAATTCATAATATACCATTTCCGAGTAGTAAGAGTAAATCAAGATATTACAATTCTAACTCCTTTCATGCATAAAGTCTCAAGTTGTTCAAGCATCTTTCATGTATCTCAATTTAATATTGGAAACACAATTTACAACAAACATAACATTGAGAACGTCTCAAATCCATATAGAGAAATCACAACATGTTCGTTCTTCTAAAATATCATTCAAGCTCATTTAGTCACATAAAAGATTAGTTTCTAGATATTACACTAACACCCCTTCATATCTAAACACATAGTATAAATTCATCACATCGGGATTCAAATTGTAAATCGAAACATTCATGCATATCACAATTCATTCAATACATATTTTTGAATATGATTGGAATACATCTCGATCAACAAACCAACAATAACCAATTTATTTGCAATTAAAACAATTAATTCAAATAATCACAATTACACAAAATAATTCGTAATAAATAGATCGAGTGTCCAATTAACGAACGGAAAGTGGCGTTGAACTCACCACAACGAGACGAACATTCTGACCAAACGCCGCCGGAACTCCACCACTGTAGCTGTCGGAATTTGGCCGGACCACCGTCGAAGGTCGCCGAAAAAATCCCAATAAATCAGACCTGAATGAAGTCTTCGTGCCCGTTCCGAATCCTCGATCAATTTCTGAAAATTCCAAGCCGATTGTCCTAGATCTAAAATCTAAGAACACGAAAACCCTAAATCTTCAAACTCAAATTACTTCCAAACCGGTGAACCAAAATGCGATCCGTAAAAGGCATTGTCTTACCCGTGACGAGCTCTTCGAAAGCCCTAAGGTAGCTCGCCGGAAAAATCCTCGGAGCTAGCGCCGTTGGACCGCCACTATGCCGCCGCGATCCTCTACCAAACCACCTAATCTGGAGTCGTGTGATCACAGGCCACTAGTTCTCGTCGTTCCGAACAACTTTCATGAAGATCCCGAGACCAAAAGATGGCCGAAAAAGGCCCCGGTTGGCCGCCGAAGTTTCGGCCGCCGAAGTTTCTGCCGCCGCCCACGTCGCCGGAACCACCACCTACGGCCAAGATCTGGTAAAATTGATGCCGGAAATGAACTCAGGGGGTTGGAAAACCTTGGAAACCATCAAGCCCAGTCGAAAACCACCGTCGGAAGGCGGCGAAACCCGCCGCTACAGTAACTCAAGCCGCCGCCGCGAGCTTTGGGCGGCGCATACGGCGCCATCTCTGCTCCGATTGGCCGGGCCGCCGACATCAACCGCTGCGCCGAGAAGTCCTCTTTCTGGGCATGGGGCGCGTGCACCAAGGAGAGGGCCGGAAACCGCCGCGAAGGCCGGCGAAGTGGCGGCGGTCTAACACCTCCGCCACTGCTACTGAAATCCGACCCTAACTCCACCACCGTTCGTCGTTAGGCCGTGAAATTAATACTCTTGCGTCGGTCTCGCCAAGATCATTGAAATGAACTATTCGTTTGTTGAATTCCGTGGAGAAACGATCGAGTTACGAGCTCGTAACCGAAGTCGCGCATAGTACCCGCTGGAGAGAGAGTGGGAGAGGAGAGAGAGAGAAGAGAGAGAGAGAGAGAGAGAGAAAAGAGATTGAGAGAAATGTGTCTTGTACACAAGCTATATACAACCGGGTATCCTTATCGTGCAGCAAAGAGAAATATCGCGTACAAATAATCGTAAATAAAATTGGTAAAGTTACGACTAAACATTCAAGCTCCGCATAACTTTTATAAATTAAAATGAAAGAGAGAGATTTACCAATTAGAGTTTAATTCAATTTAATTTTAGAAACCTTTCGTACAATTTAACGACACTCGTAAACACATGATTGACAATTAATCTCAAGGAATTCAAGTAAACCGAAATTAAACAAGTTAAGCAACATGATTGATTTAAAAGCAACTTGACAATTATTTCAAGGAATAAATTTGAATTAAATCAAATTAGACAGTTAGGGTTAAATATGCGCGTAATTAATCAAGTTGACAATTAATCTTAGAATAATTCGAATGATCACATATTAAATTGGATTTACATTTAATCACATAATTCAAGAACTCTTAAATTAAACACACACAAGGGTAGAGACTTACTTGTTAATGTCGTCAAGACGCCCTTCGAGAATACGGGGAGTCACAAGTTATATATATATAAATAAATACTTGGCTTAAAACATTCACGTTGGATATATCGGGTCAAATTACAACTAATAGATGAGAAACTCACCTGTCTACACCTTACCGAGCCAAAACCAAGAGAAAAAAAGACTGGAAGATAACCTATGAACCCGTCACGTCTCCACCCTGGAGAAAACTGTATAAAAAAGACAATACAGTGTATTCGTTAGACTCAAGACTCTAAATAAACCATATATGACGCTCGACAATACATTAACGTTATATGAGATGCATGCACGATAATAACATGTTATAAGGATGTTCAAGTGCACAATTAATGCCATTTAGAAACGTAAAGGAGTAATATATTCACTACAAGAATGAATTGTGTTCATTCATAACCTCTCTTTTATTCATTACAATTTATTCGTTCAATGTTCAATTCATATCAAGTTCATGTAAGTAAGAAATGCAATCACGTACGTATCACTCATATTCATATCAATTCCTCGTAAGAAAAGGCATCACATATCACAACATATTCATTTATACCTGTAGCACCCCGCACGTGAGGCACCACATCCCCCGCACTATGGCTCAATACGAGTAACGAAATGGGTAGTCCGCACCTGTATCAAACCATAGCGAACGGGAGACAAACAAAACAAACCTCCTAAGCTAGGCGGAACTTAGACCCTGCACTTATAACTAACTAACAAAGCATAATGCAACGGAACACAAAATCCGATCACATGCATTGGCCACGGGCCTGCAGAAATTAAACACACCAACCACACGCAGGCTTGGGCACCTCAGGCCTCTTTTAATTTATATCGAAGTCCGGCAAAGCAATTTAATATCAAATATATAAAGATTCAAGTTCATAAGTTTACAAAGCCGAATCATATACAATTCAAATACATAGGCGAGTGCAAAGACTCTTCTAGATTAACCTGACCGACTCAAAGACTCAACACAAAACCGCCTAGCTCGAAACTCCAAAGCCAAACCTGCGCACTAAAAGATTGGGGAGGGAGAGAGTCAGTCTCTAAAAGACTGAGTGAGCAGGCGCGATATACGTATATATAAAACATGCACATGCAAGTCATAAACCCCGAGCAAGGTTTTATTTAAAATTAGTTCCCAAAAGAGCAATGCTCGGACGTTACGACCGATCATTTTAAGTTCATTAAGTTCATAATTCATACATAAACATAAAGGCTCGGCGAGTGAGCGTGCATTATCTCCAACCAAACTCCGAGCGTGTACGACAAATATCATTAATACATTAATTAGGTGATCATGCAATATATCATAATACACACAGATCATATATCATATCATAAGACATAGTCGTTTGGGCAATCCGTGTCCCGGCCTTCCCGCACGGTGCATATCAGTTATAACATAATCATAATCATAAAATAAGTTCCAGCCTTCTTCCTCCGGGTGATGGCCGGGTGATCGGCCCGAACCATCCAATCATTGACCAAAAGGGGTTACATGACTCCCCAGATGGCACTCAGCTCCCTTTCCCCGCCAATCTCCTGGCGAGGTCCGGTACCGCCGTTAAACATAAATGGAATCAGCACATGGGATCACCGTCGGCCCTTGCTTCCCCGGATAGCCACATGTACTGAATTCCTGGGCCCGTGAACATATCATACATGCATAATCTCGCCAAAATATTTCATTTCATAAGAAACATAACATATTTCATAATTCATTTGAAAGGGTTTACTCGATCAATATTTACTCGATGACTTGACTTTAAAAGTAACATATATATAATCATAAGGTTTTGGCCAAAGCTTTTCACATAAGGGTTGTAGGGTTTAATATATAACTAGAACGAAAACACACTTACCTGGAACATGGTGATACAAGGATACAAGTTACCGAGTGCCTAGTTGATCAAGATTTCTCCGCCCTGGAGATGAACTGTACAAGAGACAACAAGACGTGTTCGTGAGACTCGAGACTCCAATTGAACCATATAAGACGCACGGCTAAGTAATGATCATGATATGAATGAAGAAAAGATGTTATAATGTAATGAACACGTTCATGTGCACTATTAAAGTCTTAAAGACGTATAAACGTTCATTTCATTCATTACAAGAATCATTTAAAATCACTCACATACATAATCTTCACATTTACATCAACTTGATTCAAGAATTTCAAATAACGAATATATTACATAGTAGCATAACATGTTTAAACTTAGAAATTAGGCAAATAGAAACGTTCAAGTCATGTTCGGAAATTAATTAACATAAAATAGATCACAATTAAATTCTAAAATTTAAAACAAATTAAATCATAATTATATATATATATAGATATATATATATATATATATATATATATATATATATATATATATATATCATTACATAGATTTAATATTAATATACATATACATATAATAATACACGTAAACATGCATGCATATATTAAATCAACTAATTAAAAAAATCAAAGCATGCACATATTAAAACCAAACAATTTACACAACATCATGCATGTATATATATTTATATACGTCCGAATGCATGCATGCAGGTAAGGAAGAAGAATTAGAGCTAAATTTAAACCATTTAACAGAGTTTGAAAAACTGAATTTTTGCATAAATGAACAGGGGTCGCGGCCGCGACCCATTTTCTTCATGAAATGGTAGCGGCCGCTACCCATAATTTTCAGAATTTTTGATCCAATTTCACCGAATACGTGAGCAGCTCAAATATCAGTCGCGGGCGCGACTGATTTTCATGCAGTTAGGGTCGCGGGCGCGACCCTACGCGTTGCAGCAGAAAATGGCGCAGAAAGAGGAGAAAAACAGAGCATCAACAAATCAACTTCAACCCAACAAGATCAGGTAAGGCAAGGTAACAATTATGCATAAAAAATACTCCAAAACAACATGCAATCCAGTCCCATGAAGGATCATACGTGAGATGAAGGCAAGGGTGCTCTTTTCATGATATAATCTCAAGGTTTCATTAATGGTAGCTCATGAATGGCTCAACTACCAGCTAATACATCACCATAAATGTAGAGAGGAGATCAAAACAATCATTTTCATGCTTGGAATCATTCAAAAAGCTCAAGAATTGAAAGAGATCAACCAAAATGCTCAAAACCTAAATATATAACCATCTCAGCCAAAACTCATGAAACCATGCTGAAATTTAGGGATAAATGAATGAAAATGACTCATATTGAATGTACATAACATATCCAAGCTTACCTTGTGGATTAATGGAGGTTTGGAAGAGATTTGAGCTTGAATCTCCAAGGGTTGGCTTGAGCTACGGGAAAACTGGAGAGCAGAAGGTTTTGGCTGAATTTTCTCCAAGTAATGAGGGTTATCTCGGTTTGGGGTGATTAAGGCTGGTTAGAGGGTTTAGTTAGGGTTCAAATAAATCAAACCATAGTTAATTTGGTCAAGGTTTGAGTGAGATATGAATATTTTGGTAAACTGTGGCAGATTTGCTCCCTTTTCGTTTTTCGGTTGAATTTCGGGGTTTCAAATGGTCCTAGAAAAATATGAAGTTAAGTTTATTGAACCCAAATTTTCGTTATCAGTTCAATGAAGTTGACGGAACTCGATTCCGAGTTCCCGAGCTCAAGATATTAAATACGGAACCAAGGGTGCGCTAAGTGCTCGTTAGCCCCCGACTTGGATTCCAAAATTCAAATTAAATTCGAAACATATGCAAATGAATCCGAAAATACGAAACGAACAAATATTCATATACAAGACACGTATAAGTTCAACATCTTAAATTTGCATGAAATTTCGGTATCAATTCATATAGAAACGAAGCACGTAAATGTCACTCATACGCAATGTATCAAAAGAAATCATAATATTTACAATATATGCAATTAAATTCATATATAATATATTATATATATATATTAATGCATGCATACGTATATATATATAATTTATAATACATGCATGCATAATTAATTTAAAATTGTAAAATGCATGCATTACAAATTCATACACACGTACACAATTACAATATATATATATATATATAAATACATTTGATATTAATAAAATTAAATAAAGTAATTAACATTTAATATAATTAAATAAAAATTAAATATATAAACACTTATAAATAATTATTTCGCGCAATTTGGTAAACACATACGTCATGTTGTACTATAAAAAAAACTGGGGTGTTACGACCTCTCCCCCTTAAAAGAATCCGTTCTCGGATTCACTATCTGTCTGAAACAATTAATGAAGGAACCCCGTTCCTCACAAACAACCAGGAGAGAGCCCCATCTCTCGAGCAGCAGTGAGAGAACCCCGTCTCTCCAACAACAATGAGAGAACCCCGTCTCTCGCAAGCAAAGAGAGCACCCCGTCTCTCCAACAACAATGAGAGCATCCCCGTCTCTTACAAACAACGAGAGCACCCCGTCTCTCAAACAAAAATAAAAGCAAGGAAGTCTCCAATACTCCTAAGCTACACACGTGAAACCATAATAAAAACCAGGTAAGACACCCCAAAGCAAGTAACAGACATCGCCCACGTTGGTTATCAATTAATCCAAGTAATTTAACATGGTAAGATATCAAAGCACCTAATATAAAAATTATTTAAGTTAAATTTGCACGGATGCATGTATCATGGGTGCTATAAGTACCGTTCACCATAGTTGCGAAATTTAAAATTGTGAGTTGTCGTTGTTCGATGTATGATCTGTCCAGAAGATAAACTTAGTGCTCAACTTGTCTTTAACCTCTTCAGGGTACCCCGGTGAAGCAATTGATGAATCCTTTAAGGATTTTACTCTTGGATCCCTTCTGACTTGTACTGTTTCCAGTCTTCACCATTTCCACAATCTTCGTTCGACCAACCAATTCTTTTTAATTGACCGAGCTTGACCTCCCCGAATACCCTTAAATTTTCTGTCCCGAACTCAGGTCCATAGTTATTACCTTTACTATATCGAAGTCTAATATATCCCCGAGGATAACCACTCTGGACAACCCTGATGATTGAACATGTTTATCCTTATGGTCTCTCTCAACACGAATCATTTCCCATCTTCCGTTCATTTTCTTTGACCCCCCTTAAGGTTATATTCAGTATTTGGCCCCATATTCCTTGAGTCAAAGATAGAACGTTCTTGATAATTCTTGAAGTTTCATTTAGGCTTCCCAATGATCATCCCTGCCGCTTTTGTCTTTTCTTGAATCTCTTTTCAAATTCAGGGAATCAAAAAAAATTTTTTTTTTTTGATAGCATCCCTTTCTATGCTAATTTGAATCGATTCCCTCTCGACAATTCAACTAGAGAGTTTCCTTAATTTCTTCATAACTCCTTTATCTTCAAGTCGAATTTTCATACGTGGAAACATCCAATAAACTATTTCCTCTAATCCTCGTGAAAATCTTCAATCCGAATTTAGTGGCTTAGCTCCCATTTTAATGATCAACTCTTAAAGTTATCTTATTCCTCGTCGGTCACTATTATAAAATTCCCAGATCATTCTTAATTGCATTTTTCGTTGTTTCCACTAATTATTCCTTCAACCACTATCTCAAGTTTAAATTTTTGCCTCTGGGTCATGCTCTTCCCCTTAAAGTTTTCTGTCGCTACACACTGAACTCCATTGATTCTTCTTGACCGAAATCCTCTTATCTTTCCTCCCAATTCTCTTGATAATCGAAATCCCCTTCCCTATTCTTATTCGACCCAAATACCCCAACGCCAAATCTAGCCTCGATTTTTTTTTTTTTTTTTCGGAGTTCCTCTCCATCAATCTATCCTTTACTGGAAGTTCTGTATTTCCCGAATCATCTTCCTTGTCATGTGTCGTCCTGTTATTTCCTTTCCTCTTAACTCAGATATGGCTCGAACGAAGAAATACTTGATAAATAAGATGATAGAACTTCCTATCAAACAAGCACTAAAATGCATGTCGGGTTAAAATGCCGATGCACGTGACACTCTTGTAACAATTTGATATGCAACACGTTAAGCAATAAAATCAAATAGAAATGCACGCACACGTACAAGTATAAATAAGAAAAATTAAATAGTTGGTGCAAAGTATGATGCACGTGCTATGAATGTCTGGAACCTGTCACCAAGATGGCCAGCCAGCAGCTCACTATCTCTTCCTCGTTTCTCCAATCACGTGGTTACTTTGACTTGCTGATTATTCCTTGTCTTTCCCACGGTCTTCAAATTTCCATAAATCTTGGTGCTTCACTTGCGTCTTCCACGATCCGAAATTGTAATTTCTTGATCCCTAATTCTTCCACGTCCACGGAGTTAGCATCCAAACTTCTCCTCGAAATTTGACCTTTACTTCTAATCGTCACCTCGATCAAGAATCCCGCGCTTATCCTTTGTGAATTTAATTCACCTCCAATTGCTTATACTTGAGCGCATGATTTCCTTGCAAGGAGTCTTTGCCTTTCTTTACCGTTTCCATTTGTTGCTCCATATCTTCCAATTCAACCTCACAACATGACAATTCAGTTTGGATTTGGAAAATGAATTCAAATCCTGTCCGTGGTATAGTCACCTTCCATAATTTTGTATTTTCCACGTTATTTGACTCCTTCTAATCCTCTTCCGACTAGTTTTCCATCTTAATCGAAATCCAGAGTACCCAAGTCTAAACTCTTTCCAATCTTGACTTCTACAAGCTCGATTTCTAACTACTAAATTATTTAGAAGCCCTTCTTTGACAACCCAGGGTGCTTAATTCCCACCGAACCCAATTTACCTTCAAGGTTCATATACTCCACTCTCAGGTTGAGCAATCTCTTGAATCCAATTAAAGCACTCTAAGTAGTGGATTCACATAAATGGATCTTCTGAGTCACAACCATCCCACGATTAACCTTTATTGTCACCAAATGTCCCTCTACCCTCGCATTTCAAAGTCGAACCTCCCATTTCGGTTCCTAGCCCTTACTCTAACTCCATCTATGAAGCCATCCATCTAGCATTCTCTATGTTCATCCCCGTTGCATCCTTCCTATCTTCTATGCCTAAAAAAAAACTTGTAAAAGGGCGTTGTTAGCGTGATATTTGGCCGTGGTTTGATAGTATCTTCATAACCTGTAATTCATAACTTATTTCAAGAATATATGCATGCGATTAGTGCATGCTCATGGCACATATTCAACATGAAAGGCAAGGACCATAGAATAATGCAACAGATAATTCAACAAAATTCGAAAGGACATCCAAATTTCATATTTAAGATCGATGCAATGCACACATTGTCACGTAGTTCCTAAGCCGTACGACCTAGACTGACTGAAACACGACTCCAGAACACCGGTTTTGCAACCGGGCTCTGATACCACTTAAGGATGTAGCACCCTGCACGTGAGGCACCACATCCCCCGCACTATGGCTCAATACGAGTAACGAAATGGGTAGTCCGCACCTGTATCAAACTATAGCGAACGGGAGACAAACAAAACAAACCTCCTAAGCTAGGCGGAACTTAGACCCTGCACTTATAACCAACTAACAAAGCATAATGCAATGGAACACAAAATCCGATCACATGCATTGGCCACGGGCCTGCAGAAATTAAACACACCAACCACACGCAGGCTTGGGCACCTCAGGCCTCTTTTAATTTATATCGAAGTCCGGCAAAGCAATTTAATATCAAATATATAAAGATTCAAGTTCATAAGTTTACAAAGCCGAATCATATACAATTCAAATACATATGCGAGTGCAAAGACTCTTCTAGATTAACCTGACCGACTCAAAGACTCAACACAAAACCGCCTAGCTCGAAACTCCAAAGCCAAACCTGCACACTAAAAGATTGGGGAGGGAGAGGGTCAGTCTCTAAAAGACTGAGTGAGCAGGCGCGATATACGTATATATAAAACATGCACATGCAAGTCATAAACCCCGAGCAAGGTTTTATTTAAAATTAGTTCCCAAAAGGGCAAGAGAATAACTAAGCAATGCTCGGACTTTACGACCGATCATTTTAAGTTCATTAAGTTCATAATTCATACATAAACATAAAGGCTCGGTGTAACAGCCCAAAACAGGGCCTGGATGAAAACAGTAAGTTAAGGCAGTGGTAAAGCGTTTATAGACCGTGATCCAACTTTTTGAATCATCATGCATTGCATTCTTACATGAACTTTGTGCTTATATTTGATTTGACATGTTTTAAGGGTGGAATTCTTGACCTTTGATATAGTTTACTATTCATAACCCGAGCCTACCTTGTTCATATCGCTACTCGAACCCTAGAGGTTGATCACACATGTTTCCCAATTGTTTGAACTTGTTTCCCGAGCTCAGAGAGTCTTTCTTGAACCATAAGTGTATTTTTGGAACTTACCGACCAAAGTTACTATTCATCTAAAAAATGAGCTTTTGATTCTGATACCTTTTCCTTACCCATGTTACAGTCGAATCGATCCTTGAATCGAGACGAGTCTTTTGAAATCATTCTTGGCTTGGAAATCTATTCCGGAACTTTGTTTTATTGAAAATGTTTTCGAAAACCCTAGTTCACTATTCCTTTTTCGAACGGTTTTCATTCGAAAAATGTTTTCTCTTCGGATTTGCACTACTTGAGCTATTTCAAGATTTTTAAGATGTTTTAGAACTCTTGATTCAAACCCTAGCTTGAAATTTTGAAGCGTACGTTCGTAAGTGAGGATTCACTATTCACTCTACGTTTTCAACTTTTTAACGGTAAAACGTTTTATAGTCGATTTTGGACTCAAAACGCTTCTCGATTTATTTCTTGAATTTTGGAAACAATCCGGACTTGAAAATCATTCTAGAAAGTCGTTTTTCACTCGTGTTGAGTTTCGAGCTCAAAACTTTTATGCATTAAAACTAATGTATCTTTCAAACGGTAAATCCGATTTCGACGAATGAATATGCGTTTCGAAGCTAATTTTCTAGCCGTCGGAATGGTTATACTTCCAGCCACTTATCCTCGAGTCTTGGGGAACGAAATTATAGAAATACCCCCAGCAGTCCCATTTTAGCTTCATATGCCTAAAGCTTCCAAGAGAATCTATCCAAATTTTGCTCTCCTACCCTTCTCCACATTTTATTTCCAAGGTGAGGGGCTTCTCTTCAACTATAAATAGAGGGTTCATGGCATTTCATTCCTTGCTCAAAGTTGTGTTAACAACACCCTTTCTCTCCCTCTCTTCCCCCTATTGTCGTCGGCACTCCCCCCCTCTAGAGCTAGGTTTGTTTTATTTTATGCTTTAGTTTATGTTATGTTAGTTTAGTTTATGTTTTTATGTTGTGGTATGTTTATATTATGTTTAGGTTGGGTCTTAGGGTCTTCCCTAAGCCATATAGGATTTTATTTTATGCATTTATTATATAGTTTTCATGATATGTTTGTGTAGATGTTTATATGTTTTAATTGTTTAGTATATGCTTGAATATGTTATGAATTGCTCTAGTATATGCTATGATCATGTGATATGATTGTTATATTATGAGAATTGATGCATGATTATGGAATTTTAATTATATTCATGCATGCTAGCTAATGGAATAGTGACTTACAATTTATTATGTCACAACTTGTTACATGTTGATATTGGAATGAAATTGTTACATGTTACATGCCTAAAGGTTCATGATATATGATATGATATGATATGATATATGTTGTGACATGTTGTCACATTGTTATATGATTCTTGAATTATGAATTGAGCTTATGGTATGATATGGATTAATGGATTAGTGCCTTGATCATATGTTATACACTTTAATAGTGTCACATGTTATAACCTAAGATATAATAGTGTTTCATAACTTGATCTTATGCTTTAATTGGATCTCTTAACTATAGGTTATACCTTTAACCTAGATCACAAATGATTATATTAACATGAACTTGAAACTATAGGTTATAATCAATATCATAATTTAATTAGGGGGTGTGTGTGTGTGTGTGTGTGTGTTCGTGCATGGTGTGTGTGTACCGTATGTGTGTGGGTGTGTGTATAGTAAGGGTTTGACCCGACCCTTTGACCCGACATTTGAATAGTAACATGTGAATAGTAATCATGAATAGTAATCTTGAATAGTACTTTTGAATAGTGCTTTTGAATAGTAAAAATGAATTAAAACTTGTGTTTTCTTAATAGACATTTGCACCTAGGGTTTCCATATCCAGGGTCTAAAATGTGTTTTCAAAATGTGTTTTCTTTCGTGGACTTGTTTCTTAACCTAAGGTTTGCGATAGGATTCATAATTTGACTAAAGCTTACTCGGTTATAGTAAGATCATAGTCTCACGTTGAGAGTAACTCACTTTGACGTATTCCTTTGTGTGTTACTTTTCTTGGATACCTTAAATGGTATTACTCTCTTGTGTTACATGTTCTTTACAGGTTCCTTGTTCATTTGTTTCATGCATTTCATATGCATGTTGGTTGTAGTGGGGTCTTAGTTCTTAAGCTCACTCTAGTACACCACCTACAGGAGTTAAAGTTGAGCACTGGGATCCCCAGGGCACCGCATAATCTGTCTACCTGCCTTTTGTTACTATTAGGTGAGGTGAAGTTATAAATGTTTTCCAACTGGAACCACGATTATACTATCGTATCATATGTTTTGAAATTCAAAGCTAAACCTCGTTTTGAACTATCCCTTTTATCGGGACATTCTCTTGAAAGGATCATTCATACTTTAATAGTATGCCTTGATCTACAACACATGTTTTCCAAAGTTCTGCATTCTTGTTCAAAGACAGTTACATGTTTTGCATATGTTTTCAAAGTACAGTTTACAGACATAATCACATGTTTACAGACAGAATCACATGTTTACAGACAGAATCACATGTTTTCAGACAGAATCATATGTTTTACAGACATCATCATATGTTACAGTTACAGTTTCACATGTTATAGTTAGCATACTGGAGTGGTACTCTGGTCACTTCTAATCTTAAATGCAAGCATACAGTTTACAGTTTGGGCCCGGCGGTTATGTGTGGAGGTGATGCTCGGGAGGTGAGCGCCAACGACATCACCAATACCGGCCGCCACACTTAGACAATTGACACCGACTTTTAACAGGAGGTTTGTTAAGTCAGGACAATCTGTCTGGGAACGGACAGCAAATCTGTTCCCATTTACATGTTTACAGGTTGCCTAGGGCTAGCTACCCGAAGTGACAACCGGTGGAGGATGGTGCATGTTTGTATGCGTCGGTAAGAGTTGTTGTTGACCTTGGTCCGATAGTCTACTATGTGCGGAGTTGTTGTTGACCTTGGTCCGATGCTCTACTATATGTGGGGTTATTGTTGATCTTGGTCCGATACTCTACTAAACGTGGAATTATCGTTGATCCTGGTCCGATGCTCTACCGAATCATGTTTTTCTGGAGTAAGGATGGAGGAGCCTAGCTTGCGGGCAAAATTCTGTTTCATAAAGGATGGTTCATATCTGGAAAAGTTCACTTTACCCTTATCTCGTTTTATGAAAAGAATTATGAACCATCAACAGTATATGTGTGCGCGTGTGATAGCATTCATGAAAATGTTTTAACGTGCATTCTTTTACAGCATCACATTCAAAGAGTTTTATCAACTGAACTTGTTTCGAGTTCTTCTTTAAAGCATTGCAATTAACAGTTTCGAACTTTACTTCAAGTTCTTTAATTCAGTACTTTCTTTAAAGTATTCCCTCACTTAGTCCTTTTGACTAATACCTCTCCCGTTTTCTTGCCTCGTGGTTTCAGGTCTTGCAGCCGCAGTCTAGAGGTATCTTGAAGCTCTAGATTGTCATTTTTGTCTCAGTCAGGACTTAGTATTACTTTCTTTTGTGTCCTGCATATGTTTTATGGCTGCATCACTTTATGTTTCTGTATATGTTTCTGAATACTTGAGTATCTTTGTTATACTCATCCTGCTACTATGTTACCGATATTTTGATCTCTGCTGTATCGGTACTTATATGTGAATATGTTATATGTTTTGATATGCCGAGTCTCTCTTACACGATCAATATGTTCTTGCTTGTTACATGCCATCACGCACATGTTTTGAAAAGTTTTAAAATACTCTGATTTTCCGCTGCATAGCCACATCGTTGTACATGTATAGTTCTGATAGATAGCCGTTCGCTGGAGTATTTCTTGAGTGATGGCTCACACCATTATTTGAGAGGTGCTTCAGTGCGGGGGTTGAGACGCCGCTCTCCTCTTGTTCTGGTACGGGTGGGGGCGTTACAGCCTGAGGTGGTATCAGAGCTTCGGGTTAAGTAAGAAGAGACTTAACCTAGATTGCTCTCATGTTGCATCATGGATTGTTCACGCATTGTATCTAGGACCATTCTCATATTGCATCGAGACAGGATATTTGGGGATTGCATGGTTCTGTTATCTGGATTTCATATCTATGGTATCTTCTGTATAGCTATGGTAGTTCAGCCACACCAGGATCCCAATCAGCAGATGGATGAGGCTTTCTTTGAGCAGTTTGAGGCCCCGCGTACTGTGGCAGTTTCTCGCAGTGGAGGCACTCGTTTCTACACTTGGCGTAGGTCTAGGAACAGTGGTTGACCTGGGTATTCCTATCCTAACAGAGTTGTGCACTATCTCGAGTCTGAGAGAGATAGTTACTTTTAGGAGTATCAGAGGACCCGTGAGGTCAGGTTGGAGTCTATGCGCCATCAGGATCAGTCACTGCAGTACCAGATTGATAGGGACATCGCTCGTGAGCATGCTGCAGAGATGACTCATATTGCTGATAAGAGGGCTGCTCGTATTGCTGAGCTGGAGGCAGATCTTATGCAGATGACTATCGATCGCGACACCTCCATAGAGGGTCGCCAGCACTACCGTGCCCGCGTGAGAGCTCGCCTGTATGATACCTATCACTTATCCGATGAGCAGGCAGTTGAGGAGGTCGAGGGTCAGGATGTCAGTCAGGCCTCTCAGGTGCCCGAGCCTATGCAGGATCAGTCAGATGGAGGTGATGGAGGATATGATGATGATGATGATGGCGGAGATGAGCCAGCAGGACACGGACAGGGTGAGGTCGTTGCTGTTTCTGATGACACCACCAGGGGTTCTTTGGACCACAGTTATCAGGGTTGATTGCTGATGGGAGATTTCTGTATATAGTACTGATGCATATATATCTATCTATGGATGGCGGACGTATAGTCAGGACAGTTCAGGACTGACTTTTGGATGAGGGGATGTATAGCTCTAGTAGATGATCCCCGACTTTTGGCACCACGGATGACGGTTCAGATGACTTGGTACCTACTAGGTTATTTTCAGCAGGGTTGGACGGATTGGTAAGGCCTGTAAGGGAATCAACTCGATAGTATCGGGTCCTCCCCATTTTGAATTAATACTGTTAACATGTGGCCTGTAGTAAATTTTACCGAACCTTGCACAGTTATAACATTTTCGGCTTTATGTTGGATATCTGTTTACTGCTTTCCATAACTGTCATTGCATGAGTCTTAGAGTTGCTTCAAGATACCATTAGGACCGTTGATAGGATCATGCCATTTCATTTATTGTTAGCATGCTATTATTCTTGATATGTTGAATACGCTTCTGGATATGTTGATCATGTTTTGGGATATGTTATACATGTTTCTGATATGTTGATATGTTACCGAGCTTCTGTTCTCGTTTACATGTTGTCTGACAATTGTTTCTGATTATATGATATGTTTAGAGATCTTGAATCTTTGCTGACATGTTGTTATGGGAATGTGTTGTTCTCATACTTATGGGTGACTACGTGGGAATGTGAATACGTGGTTACGGATTCTCTGAATCATTATATGTCATGCATCGAATATATGTATCTGAATGCTTATGAATTCAGTAACAACATGCCACCGAGAAGAGCACCCCGGAATCGTGTACCACCACTGCCACCCCAAAGAGATGTCACGCCACCCCCGGAACGGGAAGGAACTCCGGAATTAAGAGATGTGCTACGACAATTTATGAGGGCTTGTGCACCGAGAGATAACCCTCCTAATGAAAGGTCATTGGAGAAGTTTCTGAGGATGAATCCACCTAAGTTCTATGGAGCACCGAACGACCTAAAGGCTGAGAATTGGATTACTAGTCTTGAGTAGATTTTCGAGGCTATGGAGATCTACCCAGAGGATTGTGAACGAGTTCGGTATGCTACTTTTCTTATGGAAGGAGCTGCATACAATTGGTGGAAGTAGGTTCAGCACATGTGGATTGAGAATAACGTTGAAGGAAGTTGGGATGAGTTTATCAGAGAGTTTCAGCAGAAGTATACGCCTCAAGTGACTCGTGATGCACGAGAGGCTGAGTTTATGAGTCTGGTTCAGGGAACTATGAATGTGATGGAGTATGAGGCTAGGTTTGTGAGGCTGATCAAGTATGCGCCTCATATTCTGACTGATGAGCGTCGCAAGACAAAGAGGTTTATTGATGGACTGAAGCCCGAACTTCGGTTGGCACTTGCTTCTTTGGACATTGAGACCTACAACCAGGCTGTTGATAGAGCGCTAAGGATTGAGGCTGCACACAAGGAGATCAAGATAACTACTGCACGACAAGGACCTTCTAACCCTAAGCCTTATCAAGGTAATAAGCGACCTTCCGGATCTTTTCCCCAAGGAACTGGAAAGAGGCCAATGGTAACACCACAGCGACAGCCGCAGAACGCTCCACCGAAACAGCAAGCACAGAAGCAGAAAGCGCCACAGCAGTACCAGAGGGCGCCACAACAGCAGAGAGCACCTCAGCCAGGTCCAGAGGAAATTGTTTGCCGATATTGTCGCCGAACGGGACACACTGAGGAGAATTGTCGCAAGAAAGCTGGACAGTGTTTCGCGTGTGGTTCCCCTGAGCACCAGATGGATAGTTACCCGCACAAGATCAGGAGATTTGGGGTCCAGGATAAAGGAAAAGGAGTGGTGGGTACGACGAACAAACCGGTGGTCAAAGGCAGAGCTTATGCTTTGGATGGTAAGGAGGAGGTTGATCCTTCGTCTGCTGTGGAAGGTATTGTGCACATTCTTAACACGCCAGTTAAGGTCTTGTATGACCCTGGTGCCACGCATTCATTTGTTGCTTCTAAATTATGTGCGCATTTACAGTTTCCGCTTGAATACTTGCCATATAAATTTGAAGTGAGTTCTCCTTTGGGAACTTGCCTTGTTACGGATCAAGTATATAAACGCTGCCCTATATGTATTGGTACCCGTTGTTACCCGACGGATCTTATTGAGTTGCCGATGACAAGATACGATGTTATACTTGGTATGGATTGGTTGTCTAAGTACCGAGCTAAGTTGGATTGTTACAAGAAAGAGATCATCTTGGAAGAAGATGAAAGTGGGACATCAGAAGGGAAAGTTGAGAAGTTATCAGTGATTTCTTCGATGGAAGCTAAGAGGTTGATTCAGAAAGGAGCTATTGGATTTGTTGCTTATCTTTTGAATAGACCGAAAGATCAACTTAAGATTGAAGAAGTGGAAGTGGTGAACGAATTCCTAGATGTGTTTCCTGAGCATTTGGATTCGTTACCTCCTGACCGAGAGTTGGAGTTTACAATCGAGACGATATCAGGAGCTGAGCCGTACTAAAAAACACCTTACAGAATGGCACCAGCTGAATTGGATGAACTGAGAAAGCAATTGGATGAACTGATTGAGTCTGGATATGTTCGACCGAGCACCTCGTCGTGGGGAGCGCCTGTGCTTTTCGTTAAGAAGAAGGATGGATCATTGCGTTTATGCATTGACTATCGGGAGCTGAACAGGATGACAATCAAGAATAAATATCCTCTCCCTCATATCAAAGAGCTGTTCGACATACTACAAGGATCAAAGGTCTACTCCAAGTTAGATCTTAGACAAGGGTATTATCAATTGAAGATCAGGGAAGCAGATATTCCTAAGACTGCTTTCAACAGCCGATATGGACATTATGAGTTTGTAGTAATGCCGTTTGGTTTGACGAACGCACCAGCTGCATTCATGGATATGATGCACCGTATATTCAAACCGTTTCTTGACAAGTTTGTAGTGATCTTCATCGACGATATTTTGGTATTTTCAAAGATACCGGAGGAACATGCTGAACATCTTCGAATCGTGTTACGCACTTTGCTGGATCACAAGCTATATGCAAAGTTCAGTAAATGTGAGTTCTGGCTTGAGAGAGTTACGTTTCTCGGACACATCATATCAGGATCTAGAATCGAAGTAGATCCCTCAAAGATCGAAACAATCATGGATTGGAAGTCACCGAAGAATCCTTCGGAAGTGAGGAGTTTTCTGGGATTAGCTGATTACTACCGGAGGTTTGTCCAAGATTTCTCGAAGATAGCTACACCTCTCACAAAGTTGACAAAGAAAGAAGGGAAGTTTGAATGGACGGACAAGTGTGAGCAAAGTGTTCAAAGATTGAAGGAGATGCTAACAACTGCACCCGTGTTAGCATTACCAGAAGGAAAAGAAGGATACACAGTCTACACTGATGCTTCGAAAGAAGGACTAGGAGGAGTTTTGATGCAGAATGGAAAGGTGATTGCGTATGCATCAAGGAAACTCAAAACGCATGAAGTTAACTACCCGACACATGATTTGGAGTTAGCCGCGATAATTTTTGCTCTTGGAAAGTGGAGACATTACCTGTATGGAGTTACGTTTGAGATCTTTACTGATCATAAGAGCCTGCGATATCTATTCACTCAGAAGGAGTTGAATATGCGACAAAGGAGATGGATGGAATTTCTGGAGGACTACGATTGCATTATTCAGTACCATCCAGGAAAGGCGAATGTTGTAGCAGATGCACTAAGCAGGAAAGTTCGTTTGGCACAGATTTCTGCCAACCCTGAGGTTGATAAAAGAGAAAGAATGGAGGTGATAACTAAAGCTCGAATCGCGAACGTTGTGATGATATCGCCTTTGAAAGAACAAGTGCTGGAAGCACAGAAGAACGACGAGTGGATCAAGAAATGTCTCGAATCTAAGGAGAGAGATGATGAGACTAAGTTCAAGGTTGATGAACATGGAATATTGAGGTACAAAGGTCGAGTATGCGTACCATCTGTTTTGAGGAAAGAGATTCTCGACGAAGCGCACAAGACTAAGTACACGATACATCCCGGAGGTACTAAGATGTATCAAGATGTTAAGACGCATTTCTGGTGGAACGGAATGAAGAGAGACATAGCCAACTATGTCAAGAAGTGCTTAACTTGTCAGAAAGTTAAAGCTGAGCACCAGAAGCCGAGTGGGAAGTTGCAACCATTACCGATTCCGACATGGAAATGGGAGCAAATCACGATGGATTTTGTCACTGGATTACCCAAAGTCAGAGGAGGACAAGATAGTATCTGGGTGATCATTGATCGATTGACAAAGTCAGCGCACTTTTTGCCAGTTAAGACAACGGATAAGGTCAGCAAGTTGGCAAAGCTGTATAAACAAGAGATTGTTAGACTACATAGAGTTCCAAACAGTATAGTCTCGGACAGAGATCCGAAATTCACGTCGCAATTGTGGAAAGAAATTCAGACTTTGATGGGAACAAAGTTGAACTTCAGTACTGCAGCGCATCCTCAGACTGATGGACAATCAGAAAGGATGATCAAATACTTGGAAGTTGCGCTTTGGACTTCCAGGAAAGTTGGAAAGATTGTTTACCTCTTGTGGAGTTTGCATACAATAATAGTTATCAAGCTTCTATTAAAGCTGCTCCATATGAAGCTCTGTATGTAAGGAAATGTAGAACCCTGTTATACTGGGATTTGGATGAAGCAAGATGTACTGAGGAAGGACCGATCAGAGTGAATTCAGCTAAATGGATAAGAGAAGCGATGGAGAAGATTCAGATCATTCGCCAGAGAATGAAAGCTGCCCAGGACAGGCAGAAGAGTTACGCTGATCGACGAAGAAGGGATTTGGAATTCGCAGTGGGCGAAAAGGTATTTCTGAAGGCATCGCCAAGAAAAGGGTTTTCCCGACTTGGGAAAGGTGGAAAGTTAAACCCGAGATATGTTGGACCGTATGAGATACTAGAGAGAGTCGGATCGACTGCTTATAGACTGGATTTGCCTGCAGGTTTAACAGGAATCCACAACGTATTTCATGTATCTCAGCTTCGTAAGTGTTTCGCAGATGAGACAGAGGTTGTGCCGGTAGAGGAGATACCGTTGGAACCGGATCTGACTTAAGTTTTGAAGCCCGCTAAGATTCTTTATAAGAAGTTTCAAGAGCTGAGGAATAGGAAAATTCCTTTGGTTAAAGTCCTTTGGAAGGGACATGGGACAGAAGAGGCAACCTGGGAGACAGAAGAGAAAATGCAGAAGCATCACCCTGAGCTGTTTGCAGTTACAGCGGAAGAATCTGAGGACAGATTCTCTTTAAGGAGGGGTAAATGTAACAGCCCAAAACAGGGCCTGGATGAAAACAGTAAGTTAAGGCAGTGGTAAAGCGTTTATAGACCTTGATCCAACTTTTTGAATCATCATGCATTACATTCTTACATGAACTTTGTGCTCATATTTGATCTGACATGTTTTAAGGGGGAATTCTTGACCTTTGATACAGTTTACTATTCATAACCCGAGCCTACCTTGTTCATATTGCTACTCGAACCCTAGAGGTTGATCACACATGTTTCCCAATTGTTTGAACTTGTTTCCCGAGCTCAGAGAGTCTTTCTTGAACCATAAGGGTATTTTTGGAACTTACCGACCAAAGTTACTATTCATCTAAAAAATGAGCTTTTGATTCTGATACCTTTTCCTACCCAAGTTACAGTCGAATCGATCCTTGAATCGAGACGAGTCTTTTGAAATCATTCTTGGCTTGGAAATCTATTCCGGAACTTTGTTTTATTGAAAATGTTTTCGAAAACCCTAGTTCACTATTCCTTTTTCGAACGGTTTTCATTCGGAAAATGATTTATCTTCGGATTTGCACTACTTGAGCTATTTCAAGATTTTTAAGATGTTTTAGAACTCTTGATTCAAACCCTAGCTTGAAATTTTGAAGCGTACTTTCGTACGTGAGGATTCACTATTCACTCTACGTTTTCAACTTTTTAACGGTAAAACGTTTTATAGTCGATTTTGGACTCAAAACGCTTCTCGATTTATTTCTTGAATATTGGAAACAATCCGGACTTGAAAATCATTCTAGAAAGTCATTCTTCACTCGTGTTGAGTTTCGAGCTCAAAACTTTTATTCATTAAAACTAATGTATCTTTCAAACGGTAAATCCGATTTCGACGAATGAATATGCGTTTCGAAGCTAATTTTCTTGCCGTCGGAATGGTTATACTTCCAGCCACTTATCCTCAAGTCTTGGGGAACGAAATTACAGAAATACCCCCAGCAGTCCCATTTTAGCTTCATATGCCTAAAGCTTCCAAGAGAATCTATCCAAATTTTGCTCTCCTACCCTTCTCCACATTTTATTTCCAAGGTGAGGGGCTTCTCTTCAACTATAAATAGAGGGTTCATGGAATTTCATTCCTTGCTCAAAGTTGTGTTAACAACACCCTTTCTCTCCCTCTCTTCCCCCTCTTGTCGTCGGCACTCCCCCCCTCTAGAGCTAGGTTTGTTTTATTTTATGCTTTAGTTTATGTTATGTTAGTTTAGTTTTTGTTTTTATGTTATGGTATGCTTATATTATGTTTAGGTTGGGTCTTAGGGTCTTCCTTAAGCCATATAGGATTTTATTTTATGCATTTATTATATAGTTTTCATGATATGTTTGTGTAGATGTTTATATGTTTTAATTGTTTAGTATATGCTTGAATATGTTATGAATTGCTCTAGTATATGCTATGATCATGTGATATGATTGTTATATTATGCGAATTGATGCATGATTATGGAATTTGAATTATATGGATGCATGCTAGCTAATGGAATAGTGACTTACAATTTATTATGTCACAACTTGTTACATGTTGATATTGGAATGAAATTGTTACATGTTACATGCCTAAAGGTTCATGATATATGATATGATATGATATGATATATGTTGTGACATGTTGTCACATTGTTATATGATTCTTGAATTATGAATTGAGCTTATGGTATGATATGGATTAATGGATTAGTGCCTTGATCATATGTTATACACTTTAATAGTGTCACATGTTATAACCTAAGATAGAATAGTGTTTCATAACTTGATCTTATGCTTTAATTGGATCTCTTAACTATAGGTTATACCTTTAACCTAGATCACACTTGATTATATTAACATGAACTTGAAACTATAGGTTATAATCAAGATCATAATTTAATTAGGGTGTGTGTGTGTGTGCATGCCGTGTGTGTGTGTGTGTGTTCGTGCATGGTGTGTGTGTGTACCGTGTGTGTGTGGGTGTGTGTATAGTAAGGGTTTGACCCGACCCTTTGACCCGATATTTGAATAGTAACCAGGGTTTCCATATCCAGGGTCTAAAATGTGTTTTCAAAATGTGTTTTCTTTCGTGGACTTGTTTCTTAACCTAAGGTTTGCGATAGGATTCATAATTTGACTAAAGCTTACTCGGTTATAGTAAGATCATAGTCTCACGTTGAGAGTAACTCACTTTGACGTATTCCTTTGTGTGTTACTTTTCTTGGATACCTTAAATGGTATTACTCTCTTGTGTTACATGTTCTTTACATGTTCCTTGTTCATTTGTTTCATGCATTTCATATGCTGTTGGTTGTAGTGGGTCTTAGTTCTTAAGCTCACTCTAGTACACCACCTACAGGAGTTAAAGTTGAGCACTGGGATCCCCAGGGCACCGCATAATCTGTCTACCTGCCTTTTGTTACTATTAGGTGAGGTGAAGTTATAAATGTTTTCCAACTGGAACCACGATTATACTATCGTATCATATGTTTTGAAATTCAAAGCTAAACCTCGTTTTGAACTATCCCTTTTATCGGGACATTCTCTTGAAAGGATCATTCATACTTTAATAGTATACCTTGATCTACAGCACATGTTTTCCAAAGTTCTGCATTCTTGTTCAAAGACAGTTACATGTTTTGAATATGTTTTCAAAGTACAGTTTACAGACAGAATCACATGTTTACAGACAGAATCACATGTTTACTGACAGAATCATATGTTTTACAGACATCATCATATGTTACAGTTACAGTTTCACATGTTATAGTTAGCATACTGGAGTGGTACTCTGGTCACTGCTAATCTTAAATGCAAGCATACAGTTTACAGTTTGGGCCCGGCGGTTATGTGTGGAGGTGATGCTCGGGAGGTGAGCGCCAACGACATCACCAATACCGGCCGCCACACTTAGACAATTGACACCGACTTTTAACAGGAGGTTTGTTAAGTCAGGACAATCTGTCTGGGAACGGACAGCAAATCTGTTCCCATTTACATGTTTACAGGTCGCCTAGGGCTAGCTACCCGAAGTGACAACCGGTGGAGGATGGTGCATGTTTGTATGTGTTGGTAAGAGTTGTTGTTGACCTTGGTCCGATAGTCTACTATGTGCGGAGTTGTTGTTGACCTTGGTCCGATGCTCTACTATATGTGGGGTTATTGTTGATCTTGGTCCGATACTCTACTAAACGTGGAATTATCGTTGATCCTGGTCCGATGCTCTACCGAATCATGTTTTTCTGGAGTAAGGATGGAGGAGCCTAGCTTGCGGGCAAAATTCTGTTTCATAAAGGATGGTTCATATCTGGAAAAGTTCACTTTACCCTTATCCCGTTTTATGAAAAGAATTATGAACCATTAACAGCATATGTGTGCGCGTGTGATAGCATTTATGAAAATGTTTTAACGTGTATTCTTTTACAGGATCACATTCAAAGAGTTTTATCAACTGAACTTGTTTCGAGTTCTTCTTTAAAGCATTGCAATTAACAGTTTCGAACTTTACTTCAAGTTCTTTAATTCAGTACTTTCTTTAAAGTATTCCCTCACTTAGTCCTTTTGACTAATACCTCTCCCGTTTTCTTGTCTCGTGGTTTCAGGTCTTGCAGCCGCAGTCTAGAGGTATCTTGAAGCTCTAGATTGTCATTTTTGTTTCAGTCAGGACTTAGTATTACTTTCTTTTGTGTCCTGTATATGTTTTATGGCTGCATCACTTTATGTTTCTGTATATGTTTCTGAATACTTGAGTATCTTTGTTATACTCATCCTGCTACTCTGTTACCGATATTTTGATCTCTGCTGTATCGGTACTTATATGTGAATATGTTATATGTTCTGATATGCCGAGTCTCTCTTACACGATCAATATGTTCTTGCTTGTTACATGCCATCACGCACATGTTTTGAAAAGTTTTAAAATACTCTAATTTTCCGCTGCATAGCTACATCGTTGTACATGTATAGTTCTGATAGATAGCCGTTCGCTGGAGTATTTCTTGAGTGATGGCTCACACCATTATTTGAGAGGTGCTTCAGTGCGGGGGTTGAGACGCCGCTCTCCTCTTGTTCTGGTACGGGTGGGGGTGTTACACTCGGCGAGTGAGCGTGCATTATCTCCAACCAAACTCCGACCGTGTACGACAAATATCATTAATACATTAATTAGGTGGTCATGCAATATATCATAATACACACAGATCATATATCATATCATAAGACATAGTCGTTTGGGCAATCCGTGTCCCGGCCTTCCCGCACGGTGCATATCAGTTATAACATAATCATAATCATAAAATAAGTTCCAACCTTCTTCCTCCGGGTGATGGCCGGGTGATCGGCCCGAACCATCCAATCATTGACCAAAAGGGGTTACATGACTCCCTAGATGGCACTCAGCTCCCTTTCCCCGCCAATCTCCTGGCGAGGTCCGGTACCGCCTTTAAACATAAATGGAATCAGCACTTGGGATCACCGTCGGCCCTTGCCTCCCCGGATAGCCACATGTACTGAATTCCTGGGCCCGTGAACATATCATACATGCATAATCTCGCCAAAATATTTCATTTCATAAGAAACATAACATATTTCATAATTCATTTGAAAGGGTTTACTCGATCAATATTTACTCGATGACCTGACTTTAAAAGTAACATATATATAATCATAAGGTTTTGGCCAAAGCTTTTCACATAAGGGTTGTAGGGTTTAATATATAACTAGAACGAAAACACCCTCACCTGGAACATGGTGATACAAGGATACAAGTTACCGAGTGCCTAGTTGATCAAGATTTCTCCGCCCTGGAGATGAACTGTACAAGAGACAACAAGACGTGTTCGTGAGACTCGAGACTCCAATTGAACCATATAAGACGCACGGCTATGTAATGATCATGATATGAATGAAGAAAAGATGCTATAATATAATGAACACGTTCATGTGCACTATTAAAGTCTTAAAGACGTATAAACGTTCATTTCATTCATTACAAGAATCATTTAAAATCACTCACATACATAATCTTCACATTTACATCAACTTGATTCAAGAATTTCAAATAACGAATATATTACATAGTAGCATAACATGTTTACACTTAGAAATTAGGCAAATAGAAACATTCAAGTCATGTTCGGAAATTAATTAACATAAAATAGATCACAATTAACTTCTAAAATTTAAAACAAATTAAATCATAATTATATATATATATATATATATATATATATATATATATATATATCATTACATAGATTTAATATTAATATACATATACATATAATAATACACGTAAACATGCATGCACATATTAAATCAACTAATTAGAAAAATCAAAGCATGCACATATTAAAACCAAACAATTTACACAACATCATGCATGTATATATATTTATATACGTCCGAATGCATGCATGTAGGTAAGGAAGAAGAATTAGAGCTAAATTTAAACCATTTAACAGAGTTTGAAAAACTGAATTTTTGCTGAAATGAATAGGGGTCGCGGCCGCGACCCATTTTCTTCATGAAATGGTAGCGGCCGCTACCCATAATTTTCAGAATTTTTGATCCAATTTCACCGAATACGTGAGCAGCTCAAATATCAGTCGCGGGCGCGACTGATTTTCATGCAGTTAGGGTCGCGGGCGCAACCCTACGCATTGCAGCAGAAAATGGCGCAGAAACAGGAGAAAAACAGAGCATCAACAAATCAACTTCAACCCAACAAGATCAGGTAAGGCAAGGCAACAATTATGCATAAAAAATACTCCAAAACAAAATGCAATCCAGTCCTATGAAGGATCATATGTGAGATGAAGGCAAGGGTGCCCTTTTTATGATATAATCTCAAGGTTTCATTAATGGTAGCTCATGAATGCCTCAAGTACCAGCTAATACATCACCATAAATGTAGAGAGGAGATCAAAACAATCATTTTCATGCTTGGAATCATTCAAAAAGCTCAAGAATTGAAAGAGATCAACCAAAATGCTCAACACCTAAATATATAACCATCTCAGCCAAAACTCATGAAACCATGCTCAAATTTAGGGATAAATGAATGAAAATGACTCATATTGAATGTACATAACATATCCAAGCTTACCTTGTGGATTAATGGAGGTTTGGAAGAGATTTGAGCTTGAATCTCCAAGGGTTGGCTTGAGCTACGGGAAAACTGGAGAGCAGAAAGTTTTGGCTGAATTTTCTCCAAGTAATGAGGGTTATCTCGGTTTGGGGTGATTAAGGCTGGTTAGAGGGTTGAGTTAGGGTTCAAATAAATCAAACCATAGTTAATTTGGTCAAGGTTTGAGTGAGATATGAATATTTTGGTAAACTGTGGCAGATTTGCTCCCTTTTCGTTTTTTCGGTTGAATTTCGGGGTTTCAAATGGTCCTAGAAAAATATGAGGTTAAGTTTATTGAACCCAAATTTTCGTTATCAGTTCAATGAAGTTGACGGAACTCGATTCCGAGTTCCCGAGCTCAAGATATTAAATACGGAACCAAGGGTGCACTAAGTGCTCGTTAGCCCCCGACTTGGATTCCAAAATTCAAATTAAATTCGAAACATATGCAAATGAATCCGAAAATATGAAACGAACAAATATTCATATACAAGACACGTATAAGTTCAACATCTTAAATTTGCATGAAATTCTGACTATCTCTTCTTGGAGCTTCTTCAAATCTAACCTTTAATTCTTAATTGTTCTCTTGGTCTTGGTCACATTCCACAAAGATTTAAATTCTTTGAACTTCGGTTAATCATTATGATTCTCCATACGATTTATGAGTCCGGCACATAATCCTCACTCCCATAGCCCAAATTCCTTCACCCGTATGTGTCTCGTAGGAATTCCAAGAATTGGCCTTGCTCCATAATTATAATTATTCTTCGCGAAAGTTAATTTGGGTGTGCAATTATTTCCCCATGGTTAGCACTTTTCTTCTTTAGAAATTCTAGAGCCCCGAGAAATCCAATCAAGGCCTCCTAGCAATCTTCTTTGAATCATCTTTCCCACTAATTTGATTCTTCGGGCTTGGGCCTTCCATATCCTCATAATCGAGCTCCTAAATCATCTTAAGGTAGAGTCACTTGTGTAGGCCATGACTTGATGGATTTTGAAACTCCCGAAGCTCCATTTATAATTTCCAAGATATCACATCGATTTCTTTTTAACTAGTATGTAACGCCCCAGTTTTTCAGTTTAAATAATGTGACGTATTTGTTTATAAATTGCGAATTTATTTATTTAATTATATGATTTATTGTTTATAAGTGTTTATTTTGGATTTTAAACTAGGGACTATGGTTATCTTAATTAATTCATTTTATTTCATTTTGATATTTAGTGTTTAATTTCTTAATTAAGGTTTCATGTTACCTTAACTATTTCGGTAATTTCGTTAATTAATTTCAACATGTTATAAGTTGGCTTTAAATTTAATTGATATGGAATTTAAGTTTTAGTAAATTATTTATAACAATATGAATTCGTTCATGCGCATGAGTGTTCTATTTGTGCTTCGTTCATATATGTAATGAGATCGGATTGGTATGGAAATTTAATATATCGTAAATATGTGTGTTATGAACATGCCTATATGCTCGGTTTATGTTTTCGGATTCATTTGACGTGTTTACGAATTTATTTTGATTTTTGGAACCAAGTCGGGGGCTAACGAGCAATTAGCGCACCCTTGGTTCCGTGCGTGATATCTTGAGCTCGGGAATTCGGATTTGAATTCCGACACCTCCGTTGCCTTCGTATCGACGATTCGGAGACAATGGAACAAGCCTCATATCTTTTTGAAATCATTAAGACCTCCGAAATCCAACCGTAACGGACAACTCGTGCAAGAAGAGCTCCTTTGGTTGACTAGTCTTCATGGTGGGACCCCATAACACTCCTTAACCCAACCATACCTCAACCATGACTTGTGTACCTTGGGTTAAGCCCTTCCTCTTCCCTTTAGCTCTGGAAACCGAGCCAAATATCTCCATTTTCTGCAGCAACTGATCGATATGGAGGAAGAGAAGAAAGGAGAGAAAACCCTAGGCCATTCTTGAGATTTTGAGCTCAAATCTCTTCCCTCCTTCACCAAATCTTCAAGGTATGAATATTTATGTCTTCTCTACTCTATTATGCTTGATTTCATCTATTTAAAACATGATTTGGATCAGATTTGATTAGGGTTTGAATTGTGAGATTGGTATGAACTTTTAGGGATTTTTGCTCTTGTGACCTATATGTTTGTGTGGCTGAATTTCTTGCTTATATGGGATCATATGAACTTGTTTATTGGCTTATTTCTTTCCTAACTGATAGTATATGATGTTAGGAGGATTTCATCTCTTGACCCTTTTATGAAATTATGAGATATGGAGCTCCAAACTTGATGTTCAAACTGTTTCCCCTGTTTTCGAACTGCTGTGTGAAATTTGGAATTGTTGCATGATCATATGGCCTCCATTTCGTGTGAAAATGCATGGAGTTGATGTACACTCATTGTTCTATATGTTAGCAATCATGCTTTAAGTATTTGGTTCCATTTGAAGCCTCAAAACCGCAAGACATGGCCTGTTCTTATGCATGATCTTTGACAGAATTGTTGCTGTTGTGTTTGGTAACTTGTTGGTCCTTCTAATGTGCTTTAAATTGTACCATTTTGCATATATATGATGTATATTAGTTGTTTGGTATGTTAGCATGCATTCTCCAAAGTTTCAGATCCAAATTTAAGCCCTAAGTACTTGATCAAGGCATGATAGAATCATTAGGGCTCATATGTCCGATTGTAGCGACCCAGTTTTGTTTCACGGTTTCGATGATCTTAACGTGTGATTTAGCTTTTTCACTCTAAATGAAAAATTTTCATAACATGCCAAATATGTTGCATATTAAGTTTCAGAGCATTTGGAGTTCATTTGGTATGCCTTTGGATTGAGTTTGTTTGTGTTCAGTTTTGCCGGTTAGGTCTTGCATGCGCTTCAAGTTCTGTACCGTGACACCCCCGTGTCTCATTTACTCATAAGAGGGAGACACGGGCATGTCACACCTTCTGGGCAGCTCTGTACTGAGCCACGCCCGTGGCTCAGTTGGGCTAGGGTTGGTGACACCCCCGTGTCACTTCCCATGCGCAGTCTTCGTTACTTCCTCTTCGGTTTTTGAATTGTTTCACCTCCTTAATGACTTTATCTCCTTTTGTGTTAAACTATGAACTTGTTTTGCTATGTGTTAGGAGTATTGTGGTTCAATTTCGTGGTATTTGGATGAGTTATAGGTAGGCTTTTGCTTATTGCCGTTTATGTGTGTTTATATGTCGTTTATGAATCGCATCATTTATTTTCTATATCATATCACTTCTTCTTGTTGTCCAACCTTGGATACATGATATGTTATGTAATATGAGGTATGTAGTAGCATGTTGGTAGAGCTTGAATATGTTCTATGCTCCTATTTGAATTCTTGAGTTATTGGATTGGAAATATGAATTGAATGATCTATGATTGAACAAGTGAATGAATTGGTTATATGATTTTCGTGACTTAATATGATCTTTATGTCTTCATATCATGTGTGAGCATTGCCGTGCGTCATATATGGTTCATTTCGAGTCTTGAGTCTCACGAACACGTCTTGTGGTCTTTTGTACAGTTTGTCTCCAGGGTGGAGAGCTTTTGATTGTCAGGCACTTGGTGCTCGATCTTTGTTTCTTCACGGTTAAGGTGAGGGTGGTTTTTGTTTTAGCTATGTAACAAACCCTACAACCCTTATGTGAAAAGCTTTGGCCAAAACCTTATGATTATATATATATGATTTTCAAATGAAGTTATCGAGTAAATCGTTCTGAATTATGCGTATGAGCGTATATAAGCTTAAAATGGTTTTGTAATGAGGCTATGCTCCAAACCGTGTGTCTTCATGATAGCTACGGAATAGGATGACACGGAGAGGTACGTATATAGCATATGCCAAATTACACGGTAAGGTATGATTTCTTATAGTATGTATTGATCGAGTAAACCCTTTTCAAAAGATTTATGAATTATGATCTGTATTTATGAATTATGATATGTTTTTATGAATTATGATATGTTTTGGCGAGTCACATTTCTGATTTATGACTTCTGATTTATCGGGCCCCGGGACTTAGTATATGTGGCTAACCGAGGAAGCAAGGGCTGACGGGGATCCCATATACTAGTCCCAACAAATTACGGTGATACCGGCCCTCGCTAGGAGGTTTAGCGGGGAATGGGAGCTGAGTGCCTTTGGGGAATTCATGTACCCCCATTGGCCCATGTATAAACCGGTGGCCGGGTCTTGCAAGCCCGTCCACCACCCGGAGGAAGAAGGTTGATTAGGATTTATGCCTCTTCTTATGTATATGTTTTGATAGGATTATGCACCGTGCGGGAATGCCGGGACACGGATTGCCCAAACGCATGTATTTATGTTATGATTTATGGTCTGCGTGTATTATGATATATTGCATGATCGCTTAGTCAATATATTAATGATATTTATGTACACGGTCGGAGTTTGGTTGGAGATTGTGCACGCTCACTCGCCGAGCCTTATATTTATGTATGATTTATGAATGTAATGAATTTAATATGAATTAGCCGTAAAAGTCGAGCATTGTTTATCTATTTTCTTGCCCTTGTTGGGAACTAAATTCAAATAAAACCTTGCTCCGGATTTATGACTTGCATGTGCATGTTTTATATATGTATCGCTCCTGCTCACTCAGTCTTCTAGAGACTGACCCCCCTTTTCCTCCCCAATCTTTTAGTGTGCAGGTTTGATCTTTGGAGTTTCGGGCTAGGCGGAGGTGTTGGAGTTTTTAGTTGGTCGAGTTAGGTTAGGAGAGTCTTTGCACTCACTCATGTATTGGATTTATGTCTGTATCGATTCTATGGTATCATGAACTCGAATAATTATGTAATTGTTATTGAATTGCTGTTACTGAGTTTTGCTATTGAATTAAAAGAGGCCTGAAGAGCCCAAATTCCGTTTATGACTTGTATGATTGAACTTTGGCTTTGCAATGCATTATACTTTGGGGATTGGTTTTCATTGCAGGGTCTAGCTCCGCCTGGCTTAGGAAAGTTTTTATGTTGGTCTCCCGTTCGCTATGGTTTGATACGGGGGCGGAGTCACAGTTTCGTTACTCGTGTTGAGCCATAGTGCGGGGGATGTGGTGCCTCACGTTCGGGGTGCTACATCCTTAAGTGGTATCAGAGCCCGGTTGCAAAACCGGCGTTCTGGAGTCGTGTTGGAGTCAGTCTAAGTCGAACGGCATAGGGACTATGTGATATTGTGTGCATTGCATCGATCTTGAATATGGAATTTGGTTTCCTTAAGAATTTTGTTGAATTACTTGTTGCATTTTATAGGGATTCTTGTCTTTTGTATTGAATATGTGTCATGAGCATGCACTAATCGCATGCATCCATTCTTGAAATGAGTTATGATTTCCAGATTATAAAGATGATATCAAACCACGGCCAAGTTCTAGGACAAAGAAGATTGATTGCAAACGTTTCTGAGACATGGAAGATGGGTAGGATACTTTGGGAAGATTGAATCTAGAGATGCGATGGCAGGGAGACATTTGGTGAAATCGGAATAGGAGTTAATCATGGGATTGTTGAGATTCAAAAGACTAACTTATGAGAATCTGCTACTTAGAGTGCATTAATGGGATTCAACAGGATCTTTCAACCTAAGGAATGAATTAAACAAAGCCTTGAAGACATTTTGGTCTCGGATTTGGATCATGGAAGAGGTACTAGTCATTAAGAGGAGTAGAGACAACAGGGGTCCGGCAGAGGTTATACATCAAGGGTCTACAAAGAAGGACTTCGAACTAAGTCTAGTGATTAGAAGTCGGGTTCTAGAAGGCAAGCATTTGGGGAAACACGAATAGAGGGAAGGTGGCGATATGGGGAACAGGATTTGAGTTCATTTTCCAAATCCAAGCCGAATTGTCATGTTGTGAGGTTAAATTGGAAGATATGGAGCAACAAATGGAAACGGGAAAGAAAGGAAATCATGCGCTCAAGTATAAGCAATTGGAGGTAAATTAAATTCACAAAGGATAAACGCGGAATTCTTGATCGCGATAACAATTAGAAGGAAAGGTCGATTTTCAAGGAGAAGTTTGGATACTAATTCTGTGGACGTGGAAGAATTAAGGATTAAGGAATTGCAATCTCGGATAGTGGAAGATACAAGTGATGCAAAAAGACTCATGGAAAACTTGAAGACTGTGGGAAAGGCAAGGGATAATCACCGAGTCAAAGTAACCTCGGGATTTGAGGAACGAGGAAAAGCTACCGAGCTAACTACTTACCATCTTGGTGACAGGTTCCAAAACATTCATAGCACGTGCATCATATTTTACATTAATTATTTATTCTTTTGACCTTATGTTTATCCGTGCATTTCTAATTGGTTTCGTTGCGCTAATGTGTTGTATAATTGCTCGATGTAAACGTGACACATGCATTGTCATTTTAACCCAACATGCATTTTAGTGTTTACTTGATAGGAAGTCCTTTCGCCTCAACTATCAAGTATCAATTCAACCGAGCCGCATCTGAGTTATGAGGAACAGAAATAATAGGATGACATTAGAAGGAAGGTGAATTTGGGAAATAAGAACTTCTATTAAGGGATAGGTTAACGGAAACAAGAATTTAGAAGGAGAAGTGAGACTAGAGTTCCGGACAAAATTAAGAAAGGAGTTTCGGATATCAAGAGAACTAGGGAAGGAGTTGAAAGGTCAGAGCCTTGATTTCTATATCAGTTAAACTTCACCTAATGGGATTTACTCATCAAGAATTTCGATAAAAGGAGAATCAATAGAGTTCAACCGGGAGAGCAAATTTTAAGGGGGAGAGCACGACCGAGAGAGAAAATGGAAGATGGAAGTAATGCTCGAATAAATATATCAATAGCAACAACGGGGATGCAAGTTAAGGAGAATCCGGAAATCCTAATGGTGGCCATTGGAAATGAATAAGAGGACGGTAATGGTTAAGTTGTTAAGAGAGAAGTGACGATGCCAAATTCGGGGAAAGAATTTTCGAGATATGAAGAAGAAAGTTTACTGAACGACTCTATGCCTGGAATTCCGAATTGGGAGTGATGAAATTATATGGGAGTTTTTGTGACCTCCTAAGATGGAATTAACTAAAGGAAAATTTGATCAATCCAATACATGAGGGGATGTTGTCGCTCAAGATTTATTCAGTAAAAGTATTAAGGGATCCGAGACAACATTATTAAGTTATCGGTTCTATCAAAGGTGATCCAGAAGGAAGCTTAAGAAGGGACCAAATAGAAAAAGATGATCATTGGAGGATTTGCATCGAACTCCAAGAGTCATCAAGAACATTCTATCTTCGATTCAAGAAATGTGGGGCCAGATACCGAATATCGCCTTAAGGGGGTTAAAGATTATGAATAGATGACATGAACGGAAATGGAAAAAGATTCGTGTTAATGTCGATCCTAATGACGAATACCTCAAGGTAGGGATTGAATCGTCATGGTGGTCAGAGGTAGTTATTCTCGAGGGTATTTTAAACTTTGATATGAGTAAGATAGTGGCTATGGGTCTAACTTCGAGACAGATGAACTAAGGGTATTCGGGAGGTCAAGCGTGGTTAATTCAAAAGAGTTGGTTGGGCGAATGAGGATTGAGGGAAATGGTGAAAACTGGAAGTGGTACAAGTCAAAAAGGGGCCTAAGAGTATGATCCTTAAAAGGATTCATCAATCGCTTCACCGAGGAACCTTGAAGATATTCAAGATAAACTAGGCACTGAATCTATCTTCTGGACAGATGAGACCTTGAACAACGACAACTCACAATGTTAAAACTTCGTGACTACGGTGAACGGTATTTATAGCATTCATGAAGCATACATTCATGCAAATTCAATTTAATAATTTCTTTGTCATATGCTTTGTTTCCTTGTCAAGTTAAACTACATGAAGTAATTGATGATTAACGTGGATGATATCTGATATTTACCTTGAGATGGCTTGTGTGATTTTGAATTTGGTTTTGCGTGAGTTGCTTGGGAGTATTGGAGACTTCCTTGCTTTATTTTCGGTTAAGAGACGGGGATTCTCTTATCTTTGTTTGAGAGACGGGGTACTCTCTTTGCTTGCGAGAGACGGGGTTCTCTCATTGTTGTTGGAGAGACGGGGTTCTCTTATTGTTGCTCGAGAGACGGGGCTCTCTCCTTATTGCTTGTGAGAGACGGGGAATCTCTCATTGTTTGTTTTCAAGCGTGCTTTGAATCCGAGGACGGATTCTCTTTAAGGGGGAGAGATTGTAACGCCCCAGTTTTTCAGTTTAAATAATGTGACGTATTTGTTTATAAATTGCGAATTTATTTATTTAATTATATGATTTATTATTTATAAGTGTTTATTTTGGATTTTAAACTAGGGACTATGGTTATCTTAATTAATTCATTTTATTTCATTTTGATATTTAGTGTTTAATTTCTTAATTAAGGTTTCATGTTACCTTAACTATTTCGGTAATTTCGTTAATTAATTTCAACATGTTATAAGTTGGCTTTAAATTTAATTGATATGGAATTTAAGTTTTAGTAAATTATTTATAACAATATGAATTCGTTCATGCGCATGAGTGTTCTATTTGTGCTTCGTTCATATATGTAATGAGATCGGATTGGTATGGAAATTTAATATGTCGTAAATATGTGTGTTATGAACATGCCTATATGCTCGGTTTATGTTTTCGGATTCATTTGACGTGTTTACGAATTTATTTTGATTTTTGGAACCAAGTCGGGGGCTCGAGCAATTAGCGCACCCTTGGTTCCGTGCGTGATATCTTGAGCTCGGGAATTCGGATTCGAATTCCGACACCTCCGTTGCCTTCGTATCGACGATTCGGAGACAATGGAACAAGCCTCATATCTTTTTGAAATCATTAAGACCTCCGAAATCCAACCGTAACGGACAACTCGTGCAAGAAGAGCTCCTTTGGTTGACTAGTCTTCATGGTGGGACCCCATAACACTCCTTAACCCAACCATACCTCAACCATGACTTGTGTACCTTGGGTTAAGCCCTTCGTCTTCCCTTTAGCTCTGGAAACCGAGCCAAATATCTCCATTTTCTGCAGCAACTGATCGATATGGAGGAAGAGAAGAAAGGAGAGAAAACCCTAGGCCATTCTTGAGATTTTGAGCTCAAATCTCTTCCCTCCTTCACCAAATCTTCAAGGTATGAATATTTATGTCTTCTCTACTCTATTATGCTTGATTTCATCTATTTAAAACATGATTTGGATCAGATTTGATTAGGGTTTGAATTGTGAGATTGGTATGAACTTTTAGGGATTTTTGCTCTTGTGACCTATATGTTTGTGTGGCTGAATTTCTTGCTTATATGGGATCATATGAACTTGTTTCTTGGCTTATTTCTTTCCTAACTGATAGTATATGATGTTAGGAGGATTTAATCTCTTGACCCTTTTATGAAATTATGAGATATGGAGCTCCAAACTTGATGTTCAAACTGTTTCCCCTGTTTTCGAACTGTTGTGTGAAATTTGGTATTGTTGCATGATCATATGGCCTCCATTTCGTGTGAAAATGCATGGAGTTGATGTACACTCATTGTTCTATATGTTAGCATTCATGCTTTAAGTATTTGGTTCCATTTGAAGCCTCAAAACCGCAAGACATGGCCTGTTCTTATGCATGATCTTTGACAGAATTGTTGCTGTTGTGTTTGGTAACTTGTTGGTCCTTCTAATGTGCTTTAAATTGTACCATTTTGCATATATATGATGTATATTAGTTGTTTGGTATGTTAGCATGCATTCTCCAAAGTTTCAGATCCAAATTTAAGCCCTAAGTACTTGATCAAGGCATGATAGAATCATTAGGGCTCATATGTCCGATTGTAGCGACCCAGTTTTGTTTCACGGTTTCGATGATCTTAACGTGTGATTTAGCTTTTTCACTCTAAATGAAAAATGTTCATAACATGCCAAATATGTTGCATATTAAGTTTCAGAGCATTTGGAGTTCATTTGGTATGCCTTTGGATTGAGTTTGTTTGAGTTCAGTTTTGCCGGTTAGGTCTTGCATGCACTTCAAGTTCTGTACCGTGACACCCCCGTGTCTCATTTACTCATAAGAGGGAGACACGGGCGTGTCACACCTTCTGGGCAGCTCTGTACTGAGCCACGCCCGTGGCTCAGTTGGGCTAGGGTTGGTGACACCCCCGTGTCACTTCCCATGCGCAGTCTTCGTTACTTCCTCTTCGGTTTTTGAATTGTTTCACCTCCTTAATGACTTTATCTCCTTTTGTGTTAAACTATGAACTTGTTTTGCTATGTGTTAGGAGTATTGTGGTTCAATTTCGTGGTATTTGGATGAGTTATAGGTAGGCTTTTGCTTATTGCCGTTTATGTGTGTTTATATGTCGTTTATGAATCGCATCACTTATTTTCTATATCATATCACTTCTTCTTGTTGTCCAACCTTGGATACATGCTATGTTATGTAATATGAGGTATGTAGTAGCATGTTGGTAGAGCTTGAATATGTTCTATGCTCCTATTTGAATTCTTGAGTTATTGGATTGGAAATATGAATTGAATGATCTATGATTGAACAAGTGAATGAATTGGTTATATGATTTTCGTGACTTAATATGATCTTTATGTCTTCATATCATGTGTGAGCATTGCCGTGCGTCATATATGGTTCATTTCGAGTCTTGAGTCTCACGAACACGTCTTGTGGTCTTTTGTACAGTTTGTCTCCAGGGTGGAGAGCTTTTGATTGTCAGGCACTTGGTGCTCGATCTTTGTTTCTTCACGGTTAAGGTGAGGGTGGTTTTTGTTTTAGCTATGTAACAAACCCTACAACCCTTATGTGAAAAGCTTTGGCCAAAACCTTATGATTATATATATATGATTTTCAAATGAAGTTATCGAGTAAATCCTTCTGAATTATGCGTATGAGCGTATATAAGCTTAAAATGGTTTTGTAATGAGGCTATGCTCCAAACCGTGTGTCTTCATGATAGCTACGGAATAGGATGACACGGAGAGGTACGTATATAGCATATGCCAAATTACACGGTAAGGTATGATTTCTTATAGTATGTATTGATCGAGTAAACCCTTTTCAAAAGATTTATGAATTATGATCTGTATTTATGAATTATGATATGTTTTTATGAATTATGATATGTTTTGGCGAGTCACATTTCTGATTTATGACTTCTGATTTATCGGGCCCCGGGACTTAGTATATGTGGCTAACCGAGGAAGCAAGGGCTGACGGGGATCCCATATACTAGTCCCAACAAATTACGGTGATACCGGCCCTCGCTAGGAGGTTTAGCGGGGAATGGGAGCTGAGTGCCTTTGGGGAATTCATGTACCCCCATTGGCCCATGTATAAACCGGTGGCCGGGTCTTGCAAGCCCGTCCACCACCCGGAGGAAGAAGGTTGATTAGGATTTATGCCTCTTCTTATGTATATGTTTTGATAGGATTATGCACCGTGCGGGAATGCCGGGACACGGATTGCCCAAACGCATGTATTTATGTTATGATTTATGGTCTGCGTGTATTATGATATATTGCATGATCGCTTAATCAATATATTAATGATATTTATGTACACGGTCGGAGTTTGGTTGGAGATTGTGCACGCTCACTCGCCGAGCCTTATATTTATGTATGATTTATGAATGTAATGAATTTAATATGAATTAGCCGTAAAAGTCGAGCATTGTTTATCTATTTTCTTGCCCTTGTTGGGAACTAAATTCAAATAGAACCTTGCTCGGGATTTATGACTTGCATGTGCATGTTTTATATATGTATCGCTCCTGCTCACTCAGTCTTCTAGAGACTGACCCCCCTTTTCCTCCCCAATCTTTTAGTGTGCAGGCTTGATCTTTGGAGTTTCGGGCTAGGCGGAGGTGTTGGAGTTTTTAGTTGGTCGAGTTAGGTTAGGAGAGTCTTTGCACTCACTCATGTATTGGATTTATGTCTGTATCGATTCTATGGTATCATGAACTCGAATAATTATGTAATTGTTATTGAATTGCTGTTACTGAGTTTTGCTATTGAATTAAAAGAGGCCTGAAGAGCCCAAATTCCGTTTATGACTTGTATGATTGAACTTTGGCTTTGCAATGCATTATACTTTGGGGATTGGTTTTCATTGCAGGGTCTAGCTCCGCCTGGCTTAGGAAAGTTTTTATGTTGGTCTCCCGTTCGCTATGGTTTGATACGGGGGCGGAGTCACAGTTTCGTTACTCGTGTTGAGCCATAGTGCGGGGGATGTGGTGCCTCACGTGCGGGGTGCTACATAGTACCTCATTTTTGTTGTCGTAGTTGCTTCCTTGGGATTTAACCGTCCTTCAAAGCATACCCTCAATTCCGAATCTTTAACCTCATTTAGACTTTCCAAACCGAACTTCCTCGACCCCTTCTTCAAGTCACCCTATAATCATTAACCCACTATTAAAAGAGAGTTCTCAATTCCAACACTTACTCTAACCATCTCTTCCAACTTTATCGAACACAAAACTTGGAGGTCGAAATAGGTGACATCCTATCAAACAACCACTAAATATGCATGTGGGTTATATGACGATGCTATGCCTCACATAATTTCACTTAATCATATCGAAATGTTATAAGAAACAATTTCGATAAAAAGAGTAAGTAAGCGCAAAATTAAAGATGCCATGGATGCACGTGCTATGCATGCAAATACCTCCATCTTCGGATTCATGTTGACTTCCAAATTGAAGCCTTTGTTCTCACTTCCATTATTTATTAGCCTTAGATTGAACACATTCGGCAACCATATGTTCCTTTGATCCACACGCATAACAGTTCTTCAGCTTATCCCAACACATGTCGTAGGCGTGGTTAGTATCCCCACAATAAGAGCCCGGTTGAGACCCTTTTCTTAATTTTGAAGGACTCTCAGCCTTATGATTCTTTCCATGAATGTTCTTTTTAGTTTGAGTACCGGGATGTTGGGATTTTTCCTCTATTTGTAGATTTGAGTAAAATCCTAACTCATTCCTTAATCCCGAATTCTCTTCTTCGTTGCCTCTTGTTAATCTTCCATTATCAACCTTTAAAGCTTTCTCCGTAGCTTTATCCCATGGGCTCAATCCTCCACGATTAAGGCCTCCTTGAACTCATCCCGAAGTCCTTCATGGAGTACCAAGTCTTCATCTCATCATTATCCATAATATGAGGCATGTGAGTGCCTAACCTCTCGAACTCTTCAAGGTACTCCATAACCATTTGGTCCCCTTGTTTTAAAATAAAAAACTCCTCAAATCTTCGGTCTCGTAATATGACCGGTGTGTATCTCTTCCTAAACTCCCAAACAAACGTATCCCATGTCAACGAGGGGAAACTCTTTTCCACAGTTGTCTTGCTTGTCCTTGTAGAAGTAGTATGGAAAGGCGAGCCATAACTTGGGAGTTACACGGTCATACTTCACAGATAATGTAACGCCCCAACTTTTTCCGTATTTTAAAATGACGTGTGTGTTTACTAATTTACGCGAATTAATAGGCTATAAGTGTTTTCTATATTTAAATTTTATATTAAACATTAAAATATTAATTAATTATAATTTAAGTTAATTAATTTTAAACTCAATTTAAATCGTGCACTTTGATTTCAATTAAATTTAAATATAGCACTTTGATTTATATCTAAATTTGATTAATATTAGTTGTATATTAAATTCGTGCACTTCTATATACATGTTTAAAATTCATTTAAATTTTATATTTGTTTTGGAATGTTATGTTTTCTTAAATACATCACTCATGAGTTTTATAAACGTGCTTCGTTTTTTATGAAATGAATTCGAAATTTGGTGGAAATTTAATATGTTGAAGATATGTGTGTCATGAATGTGTACGCATGCTCGTTTCATGTTTTTGGAATCATTTGATTGCGTTTTAAATTTATTTCGTGTGATTGGAACCAAGTCGGGGGCTAACAAGCAATTAGCGCACCCTTGGTTCCGTATGTGATATCTTGAGCTAGGAAACTCGGATTCGAGTTTCGTCAACTTCGCTAAACTTGCAACAAAAATCTGAGTTTAATAAGCTTAGCCTTATATTTTTCAAAAGTTATTTGGACCTCTGAAATTCAACCGAAACATGCAACGGAAGCCCAAACTGCCACCTTTGACAAAAAGAGCCATATCTCATTCAAACCTTCACCAAATTAACCATGGTTTGAACCCTTGGAACCCTAACTCAACCCCCTAACCTGGTCTTATTCACCCTAACCGAACAAACCCTCATTACTCGGAGAAAATTAGCCAAACATCCACTGTTTCCAGAAAATCCCGTAATCCTTCCCAACCTTGGAGATTCAAGCTCAAATCTCTTCCATCTTCTATCCAATCCACAAGGTGAGTTTAGGGTTGTGATATACATTCAATATATGTCATTTTAAGCTATGCATTCCCAATTTTGAGCATGTTTTCATGATGTTGGGAGAAGATGAATGAATAGTTAGGTTAATCTTATTTCTTGATGAATTCATGCCATCTTTGCTTTCTTTCTTGAATTGATGAGTAACATATGATCTGTAGGACTTGATTTCTTTATATATATGCATGATTTTCATGGATTTTGTATGATTGATGTTCAACCATAGCTGAGCTTCCACGAAAGCTTGAAGAAATGAATCTTAACTCCATCATTTGCATCACTTTCGTGGCTGAGTGATTTGTTGATGTTGCTATGTTTTTTGCTGCCTTTCCTTACCTCTTTTTGTTGTTGTTTTGTTGCTACTTAGGCCTGGAAAGAGTACCCTGTTGTTGCTGCAAAAATGGTGAGAAAACAGGGACGTTCTGCTCCAGTTTCACGACTGCGTGGAGTAGTCGCGGCTTCGACTTGTTGGAGATCATTTTGGGTTGCGGGCCTTGTTTCAACTTTTGCTACCTATGTTGTTGTTGGGGAGTTTGGTAGCGGCCGCGACCTGTTTTGAACTGAAATGTGGTCGCGGCCGTGACCATCATGTTGAGTTGTTTCGTGAACTGCTACTTGGTTGTTTTGTTGAATTGTTCATTTATTGTGTAAGAATGGTGTATATATATATATATATATATATATATATATATATATATATATATATAGCCTATAGTTGTGTACGTGTGATCATGTATATATGTATACCTATATTAATGTAATGCATGTAATGTATATATATATATATATATATATTATAGGTGCTTTATAGATAATGCATGTACGTGTATATATACATAAATGTATTTATGTATATTATATATATGTTATGAATTATTTATTTATTTATTTATTTGAATTATAGAATTAAATTTTCACCTATTTGGTGTTTTATTTGTAAAATCTCTAATTGTAACGTGATATAGTACGTGTTTTGATCGTTATATGAATTCTTGGTTTGATTTGATATGAAATTCATGGCTTGAATTGCTATAACGTGGCTTAGGTTTCTCTTCTATTTAGTTAAATGACCCTATATACTCCCAACGTGTAATGATTTCAGCCAAAAGTATAGATGTATATAGAGTCGTTTTCATGAGTCAATGATTTTAAAAGTAAAGCCATTCTTTTATGAACCTGCCAAAAGTTTTGGCGAGAAAGAATGAATGAACGCACAGAATGGGGCCTAGGGACTTGGTGTGAGTGGTGACCCGGGGTGGCATGGGCCGATGGTGATCCCTCACACTAGTTCCACCAATAAACGGCGTAATCGGACCTCATTAGGAGTTAGCGAGGAATGGATGCTGAGTGCCATCTGGGGAGTCATGTTCCCCTTTTGGTCAATGAATGGATGGTTTGGGCCGATCACCTGGCCATCACCCGGAGGAAGAAGGTATAAATGTTCATGAATGTGCACAAAAGAATGCAATGCATGAAAGAAAGAAAGAATGAATGAATGTTTCATGAACTACATGAGGAGTTGGTTGGAGATAATGCACGCCTACTCGCCGGGCCACGAAAGACCAAAAGAATGAAAAATGAACGTTATAATCCCTTTTGATGACTTCTTTATTTTACCCACTAGGGAAATGCTCTAAAAACTTCATTTGGGATTATAACCTGCATGTGAATGTTTAAATATTGTTGTATATGCTACTTATGCCTCATTTTATACCCACCAGTCTCCTATAGACTGAACCCGGATTGTTTTCAGTGTTCTAGCAGGTTTGGAGTGCTAGGCCGGAAGTCAAGTCTATTAAGTCTTTTGGTTAAGTCAGAGTCTGTCCATATGCATATTGAACAATGATTTGTTTAAGTTATGGAGAATGTACGATTGGTATTGATTGTTACTACTATCAGGAATTCTAAATAAGTTTATAGGAACAGAGAGAATATGTTATTGATGTTTTATGATTTTATTGAATTTTGGGATTAGGTATCTATGCTAGTCGAACCCGTTACTCTCTGCTTACCTTGTTATTCATGAAAGTATTTTGGTTCCGCATTGGTAATATTTCTGTTTTATTGTCTCTTTGGTTGCGAAAGTTAGCTCCCGCCTAGCCTAGCGAGTGTGTATGTCCCCGTTCGCCGTCATTTAGCTCGGGTATGGGTTATCCATTTCATATTCGGATCGGGTCTCGGTGCGGGGGATGTGGTACCTTGTGCTCGGGTGGTACATCCTTAAGTGGTATCAGGGCCCGGTTGCACAACTGGTGTTCTCGTGTCGTGATTGAGTCAGTATAGGTCGTACGGCTTAGGAACTACATGATAATGTGTGCATTGCATCGAGTTTGAGAATGAATTACCTTCTCGGTTGAATCTTGTTGAATTATCTGTTGTATTCTTAAGTTGAATCCATGCCTTCAATGTTGAATACGTAACATTAGCATGCACTAATCACATGCATATCTCCTTGAAATAAGTTATGAATTACAGATTATGAAGATACTATCAAACCATGGCCAAGTATCACGCTAACAACGCCCTATTGCAAGTTCTTTTTGAGGCATGGAAGATAGGAATGATGCACCGGGGAAGGATATAAAGAATTCCAGATACGTGGTCTTCATAGACAGAGCTAGAGTTCAAGGCCTAGGAGTCAGAATGGAAGTCTGGTTTGGAGATGCAAGGGTAGAGATGCACTTGATGAAATAAGAGTTGTTCGGGGAATGTTTATAACTCCGAAGATTTGTATATGAGGCTCTCCTACATATGATGCCAGAATTGGATTTAACGGGAGCATTCAACTTAAGGAATGGAGTGAGTGAACCTTGAGGGTACTTTAACTTAGGGTTCGGATTATGGAAGAGATAGCGAGGATTGTGTAGATTCAAGTTAAAACACAGTGGGCGGGAATTAAGCCTCAAGAGTCGTCAAAGAGGAATTTCTAAATAAACCTCATGGTTAGAAAAGAGGTTGCAGAGGTCAAGATTTGGAATAAGTGAGTCCAGGAGCCCTAAATTTCAACTAAGATGGAAAACGAGTCGGGAAGGGATTGGAAGGAGCCAAGTAACGTGGAAAATACAAATTCATGGAAGGTGACAATACTACGGACCAGATTTGAGTTCATTTTTCAAATCCAAGCTGAATTGTCATGTTGTGAGGTTGAATTGGGAAATATAGATCAACGAACGGAAACGGTAAAGAAAGGCAAAGACTTTTTAGAAAGAAATTATGCGCTCAAGGGGAAGCAATTGGAAAACAAGTTCAATTCACCAATCCAACTCATAGAGGACGAGTGCGGGAATCTTCATCAAGATGTATAAGAAATTCGTATGCTAATTCCGTGGATGTAGAAGAAGTTAGGGATCGAAAAATTGCAATTTTGGACTGTGGAAGATACAAGTGATGCAGAAAGATTCATGGAAAACTCGAAGACCGTGGGAAAGATAAGGTATGATTAGCAAGTCAAAGTAACCTCGTGCTTGGGGGAACGAGGAAAAGCTACCGAGCTAACCGCTTACCATATTGGTGACAGTTTCCAAAGCATTCATGGCACGTGCATCATACTTTGCATCAACTTATTTATTTTTCTTTACTTATGTTTGTACGTGTATTTCTATTTGATGTTGCTGCTCTAATGTGTTGCATATTTAATTATTGTAAATGTGCCACGTGCATTGTCATTTTAACCCGACATGCATTCTTGTGTTTATTGGATAGGAAGTTCTTTCATCTCACTTATCAAGTATCTCTTTGATCGGGCCACATCTGAGTTAAGAGGAAAAGAAATAATGGGATGGCACATTTCAAGGAAGGTGATTTAGGGAAATAAAGAACTTCACATAAGGGATAGGTGGTGGAAAGGAAATTTCAGAAGGAAAAGTGCAACAGAAGTTGGTTTTGGAGTGTCCGGATAGAACAAGAGTAGAGAAGGGGGTTTCGATTATCAAGAGCATTGAAAAGGAAGTTGAAAGATAATCTTTGGGTTGTTATGTTCATTAAAATCCCCCCCTCCCCCCAAATGAAATCTTTCCATCAAGAATTTCGATGAAAGAAGGATCGATGGAGTTCAAAGTTTAACGATAGAAATTTAATCGGGAGAGCCTAAGCAAGAGGCAAAATTGAAACTGGAAGTTGTGGCCGAAGAAATAATTAATAGAGATAACGGAAATGTACTTAGGGAAGATTCGGGAATTTTATGGTGGTGAGGGTAGATGAGTAAGACGACTTTAAGGGTTGACCATTCAAATGAGAGCTAAGCCACTAAATTCGGGTTGAAGATTTTCAAGCAGAATAGAGAAGATAGTTCGTTGAATCTTTTTATGTATGTAAGTCGATTTGAAGATATAGGAGTTATGGAGGAGTTTAGGGAAACTCCCAAGCTGGGTTATCAAAAGGGAACCGATTCAAGTTATCACAGAAAAGGGATGCTGTCAATAAAGCTTGGTTCGACGAGTTCAGAAAGAGATTTAAGAAGAGACAAAACCGGCCAGGATGGACATGGGGAAAGTTAAATCAAACTTCAAGAATCATCAAGAACATCCTATCTTCGATTAAGGAAGGTATACGGGGGATGAAAGCTTGGGTATTAAGAGTTGGTCTGACTGAGGGAACTTGTAGAGATTGATGAAGGACCGAAAAACAAGATTAGAAGCAGTACAAGTTAGAAGGGAATAAAGAATAAAGTCCTTAGAGGATCTATCATTGCTTCACCGGGGTACTCTGAAGAGCTTAAAGACAAGTCAAGCACTGAGCTCATTTTCGGGGCAGATCAGGCATTGGACAACAAAACTTACAATTCTAAATTATGCAACTACGGTGAACGGTACATGAAGCATCCATGATACATGCATCCATGCGAATTTAATTCAAATATTTTTTATGTTATGTGCTTTGATTGTGACGCCTCGTATTCTCGAAGGGCGTCCTGACAATATTAACAAGTAAGTCTCTACACTTGTGTCTGTTTAATTTAAGAGTTCTTGAATTATGTGATTTAATGTAAATCCAATTTAATATGTGATCATTTGGATTATTCTAAAATTAATGGTTAAGTTGATTTTAAATCCATCATGTTACTTAACTTGTTTAATTATCAATCATGTGTTTACGAAGTGTCGTTAAATTGTACGAAAGGTTTCTAAAATTAAATTGAATTAAACTCTAATTGGTAAATCTATCTCTTTCATTTTAATTTATAAAATTAATTCGGAGCTTGAATGTTTATTCGTAACTTTACCAATTTTATTTACGATTATTTGTACGCGATATTTCACTTTGCTACGCGATAAGGATACCCGGTTGTATATAGCTTGTGCACAAGACACATTTCTCCCAATCTCTTTTCTCTCTCTCTCTCTTCTCTCTCTCTCCTCTCCCACTCTCTCTCACGCGGGTACTATACGCGGCTTTGGTTACGAGCCCATAACTCGATCGTTTCTCGACGGAATTCAACAAACAAATAGTCCATTTCAATTATCTCAGCGAGACCGACGCAAGAGTACCAATTTCATGGCGTAACAACGAACAATGGCGGAGTTATCGCCGGAATTCAGAAGCAGCGGCGGAGGTGTCGGACCACCGCCACTTCACCGGCGTCCGCGGTGGTTTCCGGCCACCATTTGAGGCACGCGCCCCAGATCCAGAAACTAGATCTCCCAGTGCACCGTTTGACTTCGGCGGCGCGGCCATCCGGGCCGCGACGGCGCCGCACGCTCCGCCTGAAGCTCGCAGCTGCGGCACGAGTTACTGTCGCGGCGAAAGCGGCGTTTTTCGATGGGGCTTGATGGTTTCCAAGGTTTTTCGACCCCCTGAGTTCATTTTCAGCATCAATTTCACCAGATCTTGGCCGTAGGTGGTGGTTCCGGCGATGTGGGCGGCGGCAGAAACTTCGGCGGCCAACGGGGCCCTTTTCCGGCCATCTTTTGGCCTCTGGCTCTTCACGAAAGTTGTTCGGAACGGCGAGAACTAGTAGCCTATGATCACGCGACTCCAGATGCGATGGTTTGGCTGTGGATCGTGGCTGTGCAGTGGCGGCATTAGCTCCGAGGATTTTTCCGGTGAGCCACCTTAGGGCTTTCGAAGAGCTCATCATGGGTAAGACAACGCTTCTTTCGGATCGCATTTTAGTTCACCGGTTTGGAAGTAATTTGAGTTTGAAGATTTTAGGGTTTTCGTGTGCTTAGATCTGAAATTGGAGGAGATTGACTTGGAATTTCCAGAAATTGATCGAGGATTCGGAACGGGCACGAAGACTTCATTCAGGACTGATTTTTTGGGATTTTTCCGGCGACTTTCGACGGCGGCCCGGTGGCGGCCAGGCGACTTTCCGGCGGCTCCGGTGGCGGCACTCCCGCGACTTTCGGATTGAATGTTCTTCTCGTTGTGGTGAGTTAAACGCCACTTTCCGTTCGTTAATCAGACACTCGATCTATTTATAACGAATTATTTTACATAATTGTGATTATTTGAATGAATTGTTTTAAGTGCAAATAAATTGTTTATTGTTGGTTTGTTGATCGAGATGTATTCCAATCATATTCAAAAACATGTATTGAATGGATTATGATATGTATGAATGTTTCGATTTACAATTTGAATCCCGATGTGATGAATTTATGCTCTGTGTTTAGATACAAAAGGGTGTTAGTGTAATATTTAGAAACTAATTTCTTATGTGACTAAATGAACTTGAATCATATTTTAGAATAACGAACATGTTGTGATTTCTCTATATGAATTTGAGGCGTCTTCAATTATAAGATTGTTGTAAATTGTGTTTCAAGTATAAAATCGAGATACATGAAGGATGCTTGAACAACTTGAGACTTGATGCATGATAGGAGTTAGAATTGTAATATCTTGATTTACTCTTACTACTTGAAAATGGTATATTATGAATTATGATAAATTGATAATTGTCATGCTTGTAAGTAATTAATTCCTAGTTGAATAATTGTATAAACACTTTAAATGAACAAGTATGCATAGCAATCGACTAAAGGGATGTATGTGTAATAATTCTAAACTTTTATAAATGACTTAGGGGATGTAAGTGTAATATTCATGAAACCATGGATGTGACTTAAGCTTGTGTACCAAACATGTTGTGAAGTTGTAAAGTATGATCTTAAGTGAATTAGATGCACTCTTTAATTGTATCAAGCATGCCATCTACGTACAACAACCTTGTATGTTTATAGGATTAAGTTGCTCTTACTTATGCACTTTATAACTCGACATGAAGTTGATGCTTAATTATAATATTATAATTGAACCCTGTAACATTGGATGATTTAATATGCATTTTATGAATACATTGGCTTCCTAAATTGATCTTGCATCTTTGGATATGGAATTGCGTGTCGGTTGCTTGTAAATATGACCTTGTTGAGCATTGATATGCCTTGAATGACCACGACACCTTATCCAAGCACAACATGAACACTTATGCATAACCACGATCATGTTGAGCAATGCGGTGCGTCTTGTTTGGTTCATATAGAGTCTAAGTCTGGGCTTCTGTATGTCTTGTCACAGAGTTTGGTGGTGCCGATGGGCCCGAGGTTTAGAGTGTTTGGCCCTTCACACTCTCAGACTCTACTACTACGAGGTGAGGTTTAGGATTTTGTATAGTTATGCGACCTATGGCCTTTACCTGCTGATTTCTATCCTTGCATGCGAGTATAGCCTACTATAAATACATACGTGTTGGATATGATATGTTTATGATCTTGCGTGAGTCCTGCGTGGGCGGGCTATCCCTGCAGCGTAGGAATATATATAAAAACCAGTTTTTGAAGCATATGTAAGCTATTTTGGAAAAACAGTTGTGTTGTGATTATCTAGCGAGATTGCCATGAAAGATTGGCGTATGTGATCCGTTGTGATCTGTTCTGTTGTGATCCATAGTGATCTGTTCTGTTGTGATCGGTTGTGATCTGTGTGTGGATTTGATCCTGGTGAGCTGCGGGAATGGGTACCCCCGGGACGGTTAGGGCCGTCGGGGCATTTATCCATTATGTAGTTCCATTTGAGCTATCTTCACGCGACCCGTGCTGTAGGGAAGGTGTGGTATCTTGAGCCTTCGGCTAAGGCCGGGGAGGACTCTTGTGGGTTCGCTACCCCTTGAGGGTGAGTCTATTTTTAGACGGTTTTATACATGGTTTGGGGACGGTACATCTCCTCCATCACTGGTGTAGCGGTTGGATTTTTTTTGATTTATGATTCTGAGGAGTAAAGGTTGGAAGCTCGTACTCGCCAAGCATGTGTTCTTTTATGTTATGGAATTATGAATCGGGATAGAGTCCTCTTGGAAAATTGTTTCTAAACTTATATCTATATTTATTTTGGGTTATTTCGAAATGTTTTGGTATGCAACACCTATCCCCGGTTCATGAGTCCATCCTTTGATTCTGTGCTATGCTCTCTATATATATATATTATGGGTGTACGTTAGCCCCCTCACTCGGTCAAGTTGACTGACCCCTCATTTAAACTTTTAGTTGCAGGTCTGTTGGCGTTCGCTAGGCGGGAGTGAGTCATTTGAGTTACACTTCGTCTGTCTAGCCTTTCTAGTTGCATTTGTCTTTCATACACTTTACTTATGTCATTATTTGTAGACTTGAGATTATACTTTACCTTTCTGTAGCCCTGTGTGGCATTCGTATTCGGCCCTGTGTGGCACTGGATGATTATTGCGTTATGTTGATCGGATATTCGGGACTAGGTATCTATGCTAGTTGAACCCTTCACCTGTTATGCTTGTTGATATTCGGGACTAGGTATCTATGCTAGTTGAACCCGTCACTTGTTTTGAATTTTGATTTAAATGCTTCTGCTATCTTGTTTTGAATGTTTGAATTGCTTCCGCACTCTGAGTTTGTCGAGTTAGATCCGCCTAGCATAGCGTGTGCGTTTGTCTCCCGTTCGCTCTGATTCGGATTCGGGCATGGATTACCATTTCATGACCGGGTCTGGGTCTCAGTGCGGGGGATGTGGCATCCTCCTTTTGGGGTGTTACATTGATTCCTTATCATGTTAAATTACTTGGAGTAATTGATAATCAACTTGGATGACAGTTATTACCTGCTTTGGGTGTCTTACGTGATTTTAACGGTTTCGCGTTGTGTTGCTCGGGGGTATTGAAGACTTCCTTTCTTTATTTTTGTTGAGAGACGGGGTGCTCTCGTTGCTTGCGAGGGATGAGATTCTCTCATCGTTGCTCGAGAGACGGGGCTCTCTCCTTGTTGCTTGTGAGAGACGGGGAATCTGTCATTGTTTGTTCGGTCGAGTAGTGAATCCGAGGACGGATTCTTTTTAAGGGGGAGAGTTTGTAACGCCCCAACTTTTTCCGTATTTTAAAATGACGTATGTGTTTACTAATTTGCGCGAATTAATAGGCTATTAAGTGTTTTCTATATTTAAATTTTATATTAAACATTAAAATGTTAATTAATTATAATTTAAGTTAATTAATTTTAAACTCAATTTAAATCGTGCATTTTGATTTCAATTAAATTTAAATTTAGCACTTTGATTTATATCTAAATTTGATTAATATTAGTTGTATATTAAATTCGTGCACTTCTATATACATGTTTAAAATTCATTTAAATTTTATATTTATTTTGGAATGTTATGTTTTTTTTAAATACATCGCTCATAAGTTTTATAAACGTGCTTCGTTTTTATATGAAATGAATTCGAAAATTTGTGGAAATTTAATATGTTGAAGATATGTGTGTCATGAATGTGTATGTATGCTCATTTCATGTTTTCGGACTTGTTTGATTGCGTTTTAAATTTATTTCGTGTGATTGGAACCAAACAGGGGGCTAACGAGCAATTAGCGCACCCTTGGTTCCATATGTGATATCTTGAGCTAGAAAACTCGGATTCAAGTTTCGTCAACTTCGTTGAACTTGCAATGAAAATTCAAGTTTAATAAACTTAGCCTTATATTTTTGCAAAGTTATTTCCACCTCCGAAGTTCAACCGAAACATGCAACGGAAGCCAAAACTGTCACCTTTTACAAAAAGGCCATATCTCATTCAAACCTTGACCTAATTAACCATGGTTTGAACCCTTGGAACCCTAACTCAACCCCCTAACCTGGTCTTATTCACCCTAACCGAACCAACCCTCATTACTTGGAGAAAATTAGCCAAACATCCACTGTTTCTAGAAAATCCCGTAACCCTTCCCAACCTTGGAGATTCAAGCTCAAATCTCTTCCATCTTCCATCCAATCCACAAGGTGAGTTTAGGGTTGTGATATACATTCAATATGTGTCATTTTAAGATATGCATCCCCAATTTTGAGCATGTTTTCATGATGTTGGAAGAAGATGAATGAATAGTTAGGTTAATCTTATTTCTTGATGAATTCATGCCATCTTTGCTTTCTTTCTTGAATTGATGAATAACATATGATCTGTAGGACTTGATTTCTTTATATATATGCATGATTTTCATGGATTTTGTATGATTGATGATCAACCATAGCTGAGCTTCCATGAAAGCTTGAAGAAATGAATCTTAACTCCATCATTTGCATCACTTTCGTGGCTGAGTGATTTGTTGATGTTGCTATGTTGTTTTGCTGCCTTTCCTTGCTGCCTTTTGTTGTTGTTTTGTTGCTACTTGGGCCTGGAAAGAGTACCCTACTGTTGCTGTAAAAATGGTGAGAAAACAGGGACGTTCTGCTCCAGTTTCACGACTGCGTGGAGTAGTCGCGGCCTCAACTTGTTGGAGACCCAAATTCAGCCTTGTTTCAACTTTTGCTACCTGTGTTGTTGTTGGGGAGTTTGGTAGCGGCCGTGACCTGTTTTGAACTGAAATGTGGTCGCGGCCGTAACCATCATTTTGAGTTGTTTCGTGAACTGCTACTTGGTTGTTTTGTTGAATTGTTCATTTGTTGTGTAAGAATGGTGTATATATATATATATATATATATATATATAGCCTATAGTTATGTACGTGTGATCATGTATATATGTATACCTATATTAATGTAATGCATGTAATGTATATATATATATATTATAGGTGCTTTATAGATAATGCATGTACGTGTATATATATATAAATGTATTTATGTATATTATATATATGTTATGAATTATTTATTTATTTATTTATTTGAATTATAGAATTAAATTGTCACCTATTTCGTGTTTTATTTGTAAAATCTCTAATTGTAATGTGATATAGTACGTGTTTTGATCGTTATATGAATTCTTGGATTGATTTGATATGAAATTCATGGCTTGAATTGCTATAACGTGGCTTAGGTGCTTCTATCTGAAACGTTAAGTGCCTTCTTGCATTCTTTTGATGTCTCAAGTGATGCCTCTTGCCTTTATACTTATTATATACAATGCAAACATGTTGAATTGTATAATGTGATTATAGCTCAAAGATTTTAGCTTGATATCTCTACGAATTATGAAAGATATGAAATGATTGGACTTGAAACCTCCATGTATTGAATATCCTTGAATAACTTACTTGATTATGTGACTTCATGACGCCATTTCAATTCTTATATATCTCATGTCATGTTCAATGCATTATCGTGCATCATATATGGTTCATTTGGAGTCTTGAGTCTCATGTACACACTCTATTAACCTTTGTACAGTTTTCTCCAGGGCGGAGACTTGTTGGGTTCTTAGGACACTTCCGGGTCCTCTTGTTTCCCCTTAGTGTTGGTTGGTAAGCTAAAGATAGGTGGGTTTCTCTTCTATTTAGTTGAATGACCCTATATACTCCGAACGTGTAAAGATTTCAGCCAAAAGTATATATGTATATAGAGTCGTTTTCATGAGTCAATGATTTTAAAAGTAAAGCTATTCTTTTATGAACCTGCCAAAAGTTTTGGCGAGAAAGAATGAATGAATGCACAGAATGGGGCCTAGGGACTTGGTGTGAGTGGTGACCCGGGGTGGTATGGGTCGATGGTGATCCCTCACACTAGTTCCACCAATGAACGGCGTAATCGGACCTCATTAGGAGTTAGCGAGGAATGGATGCTGAGTGCCATCTGGGGAGTCATGTTCCCCTTTTGGTCAATGAATGGATGGTTCGGGCCGATCACCTAGCCATCACCCGGAGGAAGAAGGTGTAAATGTTCATGAATGTGCACAAAAGAATGTAATACATAAAAGAAAGAATGAATGAATGAATGTTTCATGAACTACACGAGGAGTTGGTTGGAGATAATGCACGCCTACTCGCCGGGCCACGAAAGACCAAAAGAAAGAAAAATGAACGTTATAATCCCTTTTGATGACTTCTTTATTTTACCCACTTGGGAAATGCTCTAAAAACTTCATTTGGAATTATAACCTGCATGTGAATGTTTAAATGTTGTTGTATATGCTAATTATGCCTCATTTTATACCCACCAGTCTCCTATAGACTGAACCCGAATTGTTTTCAGTGTTCTTGCAGGTTTGAAGTGCTAGGCGGGAAGTCAAGTCTATTAAGTCTTTCGGTTAAGTCATAGTTTGTCCATATGCATATTGAACTATGATTTGTTTAAGTTATGGAGAATGTATGATTGGTATTAATTGTTACTACTATCAGGAATTCTGAATAAGTTTATAGGAACAGAGAGAATATATTATTGATGTTTTATGATTTTATTGAATTTCGGGATTAGGTATCTATGCTAGTCGAACCCGTTACTCTCTGCTTACCTTGTTATTCATGAAAGTACTTTGCTTCCGCATTGGTAATATTTCTATTTTATTGTCTCTTTGGTTGCAAAAGTTAGCTCCCGCCTAGCCTAGCGAGTGTGTATGTCCCCGTTCGCCATGATTTAGCTCGGGTATGGATTGTCCATTTCATATTCGGGTCGGGTCTCGTTACGGGGGGATGTGGTACCTTGTGCTCGGGTGCTACAGATACTCTCAATCTCAAAAATCCATTTTCCTGGCTAGGATATCATCGCCTTCTCTAAACTGGGGAGGATTAAAGGTCCTGAAGTCCCAGTATAAGGTTGTTGTAGCACCCCCATGTGAGGCACCAAATCCCCCGCACTATGGCTCAACACGAGTAATGAAATGGGAAGTCCACACCCGTATCAAACCATAGCGAACAGGAGATAAAACAAAACAAACCTCTTAAGTTAAGCGGAACTTAGACCCTGCGAATATAACCAACCAACGAAACAGAATGCAGCGGAAAATTAAAATCCAAACACATGCATTGTCCACGGGCCTGCAGAAATTAAACACACGAACCACAAGCAGACTTGGGCTCTTCAGGCTTCTTTTTAACTCATAACAAAGCCCGGCAAGGGCAATTCAATAACAAATGCATAAAGATTCAAATTCATAATCTTATAAAGTCGAATCATACACAATTTAAATACATATGCGAGTGCAGAGACTCTTTTAACTTAACTTGACCGACTCAAAGACTCAACACAACTCCGCCTAACTCGAAACTCCAACGCCAAACCTGCACAATAAAAAGTTGGGAAGGGAGAGGGTCAGTCTACAACTTGACTGAGTGAGGGGCTACCCACACACGCTATATATATATATATAGGAGCAAAGCACATTCGAATCACACACAGTTCGTGAACTCAGGGATAGTTTTTGCACACCAAAGTTTTGCCCGTGATACATACATATAGGGATTCTTAACAAAACCGAACGAATTGAAGCTTCAAGGACCCATATCATACAAAATCATACTGAATCAAGTCAAATCAAATCATAACCATTCATATGAGATCATATCAATTCTTATCAATTCCTTATCTTTCATATTCAAAAGATCCATATTTTATCATAATTAAAAATCTATCCCCATTTCACGAACTTTGACAAAGCAAACATGCAAAACTCGGTGGGTACGAGTAACAATTCCCATCCTGGGCTCCGCATACGAATCTTACAATCAAACATATCAATCAATCTAGCATAACAATCATATACCTCCTTCTCCGGTGATGGAAGGGTTGCGTGACCCAAACCATCTAATCAGACGAGGGGTGCGCGAACACTCAAACCCTAAAGTTCCCATCACCCAACAAAACCTCCTGGTAGGTTCCGGGTTAGTCCTATCAATCATGTGGAGAGCGTGCACAGGGGTCATAACCGGCGGCCCCCATGGTTGTCCCGGGTCCCCCTTACCCACACCTCGTGGGCCCCATTCATTCAATCATTCATTCAATCATATCCTAACCCGCTACTAATTAGAAACATAACATATGTATGATACATACTTTACCTTGCCACAACCACGCTTTACATACCTCTCCGTGTCAAATCCTTAGCATATTCCTTTGCTCGTAACTCCCGGCTCACACGAGGCACATAGTTTGAAGCGTGGTTTAGCATTACCAATCATAATGAATCCAATCAAATTAAAACAAGCATACATATGCTTGTACATTGCTCTTCATACTTGGAAACATATTTCAGATTTATAAATTCATACCTCGCACGTATATACATATAATAGAGGCCATAGTTCACATACCGAGAAAACGGGCACATCTCATAGGGTTTAACTATAACCTAGCCTCACCTTACACCGACGAAGCCAAGGACCAAACACGTGATTTACCCCAGAATCAAAACGGACTGCGAAACACCACCCCGGGTGCACCTGAACAAACTAAAGACAAAACACAAGGCTTAGACTCACAATGAACCACATAGACGCACGACATATGCATTGACACTTAAAGAAATGCAAATACTTAGGCAAATCTTATTTTCAAATTAAATCCATGCAATTGAAGACATTACATAACCCATCAAAATCATTTATAATGATATGTCACGTTCATATGCACAAAGGTAGAGCTACATAACAAAGTCCAAATATGTTTCATGCAAACAATTCACATTACTTGTGTAACATATAATGCATATGAGAACAAATACGTAAGCATAAACATGATAAAACAAGTTAGGATCAAGTTAGGAGGTGGAAAGGTACGAGAAAAACGGAATAAAAACACGAAAAAGGGGTTCCGAGTGAAAACAGGCAAAAGCTGACAGTTTTTCAAAACGGATAAGCTGTGGGAAAATGATCATAACTTGAGTTACAGAAATGGGAATTAAGTTTTGTTTCTTGCAAACAAAACTAGACACATATATCTTTCAAATGGTATATGGAACGAATCGTGATTCAAAGCGAGGCGAAAATGGAGTAGGTGCGAAGTTGAACGAATGCAGAATCTCGATGAAGTGGCGACACAAAATTAAAATGATTATATCTCACAATATAGAACGAATTTTGAGGTGATTCCAATTGGAGATTGTTCTAGACTTAGTAAGGTTGAACATATCGAAAAATCAGCTCAATCCGAGCTCAAATGAGGTGGTACCCGGCCGGGGAAAAATAATCAAGAAATTTACCTAGGCGGGGAGAGTAATGCAGAGAACTTTCTGCACTAAGGTACATGCCCGGGTACTTTTAACGGCAAAAATATACCCGCCCGGGTAGATTTTCTGGGCAGCAAAAATGGCAGAAACAAGGGCTAAACACGACAGGGACCAAAATTGACCAAAACCACCTCAAAACTCATCCAAATGTAATGAAAATCAAGGTATAAGTTCATATAAACATGCTCTACAACATAACTCAAGTTCAAGGCAAGAAATCAAGTATATAACAAATTGCCATTAAAGCTCATCCAAGCTCCATTAATGGAGTTTCAAGAAAGAAGCAACCAACAACAAGAATTCATACAAATATGCAATAAAGAAGCTCAAAGAGCCAATATATATCAATTTTGGGGCATATAATCAAGTATGAGAGCAAGAGAGCAAATATACACAAGAATATTACTATTCATGTTCTTCTTCATATGATCACCAACGCAAGGTTTCAAGAATAAACAATCGGATAGAATGAAAGTTCACGTTGCAAGGAGTCATAATCTTACCTCGATTCATCGGAGAAGTGAAGAATGAAGGTGATCTTGAGCTTTGAGGTTGAAGAATGGGGTTAGGGCTTGAAGTCCCTTCTTGTTCTTTCTCTCTTGGGAAACGTTGGAAATGGGAAAAAAAGCAGAGAATTTTCAGCTCTTTAAGAGCTGAAACGGGTCGGGTTTGGGGCAAAAAGGGTCAAAAGGTCTAGTCCAAACGGATCGGATTTTAAAACGGTAGGGCTATCAAACGGCTTTAGAAAATAAAAAGGATTAATTCATCGAGTCCGAATCACCGAAACGAACTTAATGACAAGGCTGGAGTTCGTATTCGAATTCTCGAGCTCAAGATAGCCACGAAGGCCAAAACATCCTAATTAAAATTAGGTCCCTTAATTTGCAAATATTGGGCAATTGATCCCAAGAACATTTAATTAAATTCTAATGCGCACATAATGAAATAAAATTCACGTTGACACATAAACAAGCAAATCACATAATTTATAGAAATTACGGAATTAAACTCACTCGTGACGTCGTACCTGGAAAGCTGAAAAGTGGGGCGTCATAGTTGCCATCGGATTCATAGGTGGTGCTTCGATTAACGGTCGTTCTCGGTTATAAGGATGTAGATGGGATGGTTGATCAAAATCTGGTCGATGTGGTGGTATCCTAAAAATCCCACAACTACAGTATAGATATATGCATGCCAGTTCGTACACGAGGATGTCACATAATTAAGTCAAGTAAGAGCAACTATGAAATGCAATGCAACATGTAAGATAATATCAACAATTTGATATAAATTCAATCGTTTATTATAACAAATCATGATGCAAATACGTGCACATAACCACATTGTCCTATGCCGTTCGACCTAGACAGACGCAACACGACACTGAGCCCAGGTTTTGCAACCTAGAGCTCTTTAGGATGTAGCACCCCTAACGCAGGTTCACCACATCCCCCGCACCTAAGCCCAATTCACATACAAGATGGAGAGCGCGTAGATGAACCAAGCCTGGGCGAATGGGAGACAAACAACCACACTCCCTGGCTAGGCGAAACGTTGACCCCAAGAATAACAACTCAATCATGCATAAATGTGGAAGCTTAAAAGTGGCATATAAAATTTAATCAAAATCAAATAATGGGTTCAACTATCTCTGAGTATCTATCTTAACCTGTCCCGAGTTCCATCCATTCAAAACGCAAGCACAACGAGTTGAATCTGTTTCCTAGAAGCCTGTCCCGAATATAATATCCATTACATAATTATCATTCATGTCGAAGCATACAAACTTATACAAAAGTTCAAATACAAAATGCTAAAATGCAAACTAACAGAGGACCCGACATAAAACGGACTCTACAAACTGAAAGATTCCGCCTAGCACGAACCTCCAAAGCAAACCTACAAACTAAAAACAAAGGGGAAAGGGGTCAGTCACACGGATTGAGTGATGGGCTACCCACACACACTACATATATATAAGGGGCAAAGTACATTCAGCACACATCGTTCATGAACTCAGGGATAGTTTTTGCACTCTAAAACATTTGCCCGTGATACATATATATAAAGGTTTCTAATCAAAACGGAAAAAAGACCAAATACCAAATTCATTCATGACAAACATTTGAACCAATACTTATCATTTCGAATCATGTCATACATTAAATCCTACTTTCAAACGATTCATATTTTACCTTGATTAATAATCTATTCCCGTTTCACGAACTTAACCAAACATACATACAAAACTCGGTAGGTACGAGTACCTAGTCCCATCCTGGGCTCCTCCGACTAATCAAACAAGCAAGTACACTAAACATAAAACATACTTACACATTAACCTCTTTCTCCTGTGATAGAAGGGTTGCGCGACCCTAACCATCCATTACAGTCGAGGGGAGTACAAGCTTCTCCACCCTCACGATATCCGTCCCCCACCAAACCTCCTGGCTAGTTTAGGAGTAATCCGGACTAACTGTGGAGATGTGTACAGGGGTCATAACCGGCGACCCCATGGCCGTTCCGGGTCCCCATTACCCACAACAATAGGGCCCATCATTACCATTACATTACTTTACTTAACCCGCTACGGATCAATACATACATTATCATTACATAAACATTAAGATTACATACCTTACGTTGCAACAACCACGCTTTACGTACCTCTCCGTGTCAAATCATTAACATAATCCTTAGCTCGTACCTCCCGGCTCATAAGAGGCATACGGTTTGAAGCGTGGTATAATGTTATGTACATTACAAATCAAATCGAATCCAAACGAGCGTACTTAGGCTCATACATAGGGTATCATACTTGCAAACATATGACAAATTCATAAAATGTAGCGCCCGGAACGGTGGGCCACCACATCCCCCGCACCTAAACCCGAACCCACATATGAAATGGATTTCCATACATGAGCCCAAGTCCAAGCGAATGGGAACCTACACTCACACGCTAGGCTAAGCGGGCTAAAACTCGAACAGAGTGCGCAAACAAACAAATAAGAATGCGGAAGCAATGACATAAGGATCGAAAAGAGCTCTATATTAATATTTACATCATATACAATGGCCTAACGGCCCAAAAATAGGTCAAGTATTTACATAATTCTCCGAATACATAATTAGGATTCAAAAAAAATTCATAAAAGCAATCAAAATGCAATAGGTAAATATGCCGACTCGACCTAAACTCGAAAGTACGACACGACCGACGCACTTCCCCACCTAGCTCGAGCAACCTGCAACTAAAGTGTAAAATGGAAGGGGTCAGTCTAAACTCAACTGAGTGAGGGGGCTAACGCACACCCACACCATAAATACATATAGAGCATAACATGTAAACAATAAGGGGGTCGATCATGAACCGAGCTAGGGTTTTACATACCAAATCATTTTTAAAACATACATATAATAGAAAGAAAATCCTAACTCGTTTCACAACCACCAAAGCATAAAAGGAAACATAAACGTCCGACGAGTACGGACCTCCTCAACTCCTCATACAAATCATAAATACATAAGAATTGATAAATTCATAATTCCTCAACGCCTTGGCGATCGGGAATCAAACCCTCTCCACCCATATGGATTCTATATGCATATGGGGTAGCTAACCCATGATATGCCTTCCCTAGTTATCTCAACCTCCAAGAGTTGTACGCCACCACCTCAAATGGGAAGTGCACAGGCTTAACACGAGGCCCTTGCCGTCCCGGGCGTCCTTACCCACAATCCCTGGGCCCGGATTCATAAGAAACATACCAACAACCCATATTTCAGGGCACAACTCGCTGAATCATAAAGGAAACGTACGAGGGATTCAAAATCATAAGCTCAAATACACCTATACTTATACCATTTTCATAAATTCGTAAAGGGGATTCATAAAATCATAAGCGTATCATAAGCATTCGTATTTAACCATATAATACATATATAGCCACATGCGGGATAGAAAATCAATAACATAAAGGCCATAGGTCGCTTATCTATAATAAAAGATCCTAACCCTCACCTTGAAGTGGAAACGGAGTGAAAACCGAACAAAAGAAGCAACCGGACACCTAAACCTCGGGCTCGTTAACTTTCTGGAGAGGCTCTGAAATAAAAGAACGTAAGACCTGAGACTTAGACTCAAATATGTACCACTTAGACGCTCAGAAATGTGTATGTATGAAATGAATGCATATGATGCATCGTTTAGATCATTTAAGTTCATAGCTCGTATAAAACGTATCAAATAAATTCATAAACGAAATTCATAAAATATAACAAGTAATTTAAATCATAAAATCACATTTAGATTACACATTTCATGCATAAGAATTCATATCAAACCATAGGATCACATTTAATTTAAACTATCAAATTTAGAGCACATAAATTCATTTAATTAAACATATAACATAATATTTATATTTATAACATATATTACATATATACATATTCACGTAGCATGCATCATATTACACAACACTTGCACCATAATACATGACACTTAGGAAATGAATGCATGGAAAAATGAATAAGGTACGTCACATGCATGCAAAGGTAACAATTAACCAAATTCTTAAAGTGATCTCCATAATCATGTAGCCCTCACGTAACATGCATGCACAAGGGACAAGAGGGATCAAATTAGATGAGAATGCATCAGCTGAAGCATGCATTAAATCACGTTTGGAACCATGCAAAAGTTAGGAAAAACAAAAGAAGCATTCACGACTGCACTTCATCTCCCAGCCCGGGGGAATTTTTGTTCATAGAAGTACCCTCCCGGGTATTTTTTATGCAGAATTTTTCTGCATAGAAGGTACCCGGCTAGGTATTTTCATGGGCAAAATCTCCCCGGTCGGGGAGACACTCCAGTCGCGAGAAAAAGGTAAAACGCCCCTGTTCAGCCCTGATTCCCATACCAATCAAATACCAACTCAATAAGGCATGTTAAGGCAGCAAATATGGCAGCAATTCAGCACATAAACTCCATCAAACCAGCTGAAAGTCGAACAGCAGCAGCTAAGGTAATGAAACGGCACTAATTATGCATATCTCAACTTGAAACCTTAAGAACATTAATGATAATTCACTCACGCCTCAACTACCACCGAATTCAGGTATATTCAACAATAAATGAAGCATAAATGATCCATATTCCAGCTCCAATTCAAGCAAAACACCAAGAAATGAGATGGAATTCAAAAAATGGAATAAAAACCTAACTATTCATGTCTTGAGCCAAAACTAAATCAAACATGGATGAAACTCAGATTTTCTTGGATGAAAATAACCACTTAATCATGTACATATCAAATACAAGCTTACCCTTTGAAGATGGTGAAGGAAAATGAAGATTAGAGCTCAATTTCTTCAATGGGTGAATAGTGACGGGAATGGGTATTGCTGCTCCAAAAATCTGATTTCTCTCCCTTCTCTTGTGTGTGGAACGAAATGGAAGGAGTATGGGGTGATAAAGGGTTGAGTTAGTGAGATGTGGGTCCAGGTTTGAGGGCAATTGGCCAAGAATTGAGGGACTTATGTGCAAATTAGTGAAAGGTTGCCATATGAGCGCGAGTCAAAGTTACGGGCTGATTTCGGGGTACAAACGAGGTCGAAAAATTACAAGGCCTGTTCCATTACACTCGAATTGTCGAAACGAGTTCAGCGGAGGTGACGAAATTCGAATCCGAATTCCCGAGCTCAAGTTACACTACCCGGAACCCAAGGTGGGCTAAGTACACTTTAGCCCCATTTAGGTCACCCAACGAAAACAAATCCCGAAAACCCGCCATATAAACCCGAAAACACATAACGAGCACATATTCAACTTCACGACTCACAAAACTCGAACATATTAAAATGGCACGAAATTTCGATCTCAAATCGAACACGAACACATCTCATTTCAACAAATGGGCATATTATTCCAATAATAAAATTTAAATTCAAGAAATAATAAATAAAAATAAATAAAATAAAAAAATAATTTTAAACGAATTAAAAATAATTAAAATTTTATTAAAAAGGATATTTTTCAATTAGGTCCAAAACTTTTAAAAAGTGTCAAATAAGTCCAATTCGAATTTTCAGTTAAGTCCAATATTAAATAAAATCGCACAATTAAGTCCTTAACTCATATAAATCACATAATTTATGAAATTAGCTTGTTCGGGAATTAAATTCACATATCATAAATTCATAAAATTCATATCATAAATCACTTGAGGTAAATTTTGACATATAATTCAAATATTTCATATAAATTCAATAATAAAAACATAATTAAGTTAAATGCATCAATTAAATATGAAATTAAAATAATTTAAATTGCGCACATACGTCATAACTGTACGGTCGCGGAGTCGGGGTGTCACATAAAATTATATATCTCGCACGTATTTACATATAAGGAAGGTTATAGTTCGCATGCATAGAAAACTAGCACATGTCATTAGGGTTTAACTATAACCTAACCTCACCTTACACCGACGAAGCCAAGAACAAGGCGATTGATCCACCCCGGAATCAATACGCCTCACAAAACACCACCCTGGGTGCACCTGGACAAACTGAAGACAAAACAAACAACTTAGACTCAAGGATGAACCACATAGACGCACGACATATGCGTAAGCACTTAAGAGATGCAAACACTTAGGTAAAACTTATATTCAAATCAATTCCATGCAATTCAATACATTACATAGCCCATCGGACTCATTTATAATCATATAACACGTTCATGCACACAATAAACACATATTACAAGGTAGAGATGCTTAACAAGGTGCACACGTACTTCGTGCAAACAATTCTCATTACAAAAGAAACATAAAATGCATATAAGAACAAATACATACACATAAACAGGCTATAACAAGTTCGGAATAAGTTCATAGGTCGGAAGATACGAGAAAAACGGAATAAGAACATAGAAAGTGGTTCCGAGTGAAATTGGGCCAAAGTTGACAATTTTTCCGAAACGGACAAGCTGTACAAAACCAAGAATATCTTGAGTTTCAGAAATGTGAATTGAGGTTTTCTTGTTGGAAATGAAACTAGACATAGATCTTTCCAATGATATATGGCACGAATCGTGTTCAAAGGGATCCGAAAATGGTGGAGGTTTCAAGTTGAGCGAATGCAGAATTTCCGCGAAGTGGCGACACCAAATTAAAACGATTATATCTCACAATCTAGAACGAATTTTGGGTTGATTCTAATTGGAGAATATTATAGACTCAAAAATGTTGATCGTGTCCGAAAACCAGCTCAATCGGAGTTCATATGAGGGAGTACCCAGCCGGGGAAAAGCAATACAGAAATTTACCCGGCCGGGGAGAGCAGTGTAGAAAACTTTCGGCACTAAAGTACCCGCCCGGGTACTTTCTAGTGCAAAAACTCCCCACCCGGGGAGTCACTCCAGAGGTGAAAAAGAGGCAGAAATAGGGGCTATTCGCCGGAGGAACCAAAAAAACACTAAACCACCTCCAAACTCAACCAATTCACCTCAAAATCAAGACATAAGTTCATATATCCATTCTCTAACACATATCCCAAATTCAAGGCATGAAACCAAGTATTTAACAAGTTGTCATTTTCACGGTTTTAAGCTCCATTAATGGTGATTCACTCAAGCTTCTACCAACAAACCGAAAACCAACAAATATACATCATCTACACTCACAAGAACAATATATATCAAGCTTGAAGCAAGGGGATCAAAGCACAAAGCATATTCTCAAATTTTGACACATTGGCACTATTCATCATCTTCAAGAAAGCCAGGAATTCAAGCCAAAAAAAAGGGATTCAATCGGATAGAATCCAAACATGTAACGAGAGGATTACAAATCTTAACTTTAATCTTCGATCGGGTGGTCGGATCTCACAAACTCGAGCCAAGAGCTTGAATGGCCAAAGGGGAGGGTTTTTCTCTTCTGTTCTCTTCTCTCTTCTCCTTTGTCACGTAAAAATGAGGGAAAAGGGAAGAGGCTTGGCCCTTTTCTTGGTCAAGAAATGGGTCGGGCAAAACGGGGTAAGGTCAAACGGTACCCGATCCATACGGATTGGATTTTAAAATGGTAAGGCGATCCAAAGGCTTAGAAAAATAAAAGGTTAATCCATTGAATCTAAATCATCGAAACGGACTCACTGACAAGGTTCGAATTCGAATTCGAATTCCGAGCTCAAAGTAGCCACGAGGCTAAAACACCCTAATTTTAATTCGGTCCTTAATTTGGAAGTATTGGACGATAGAGTCCAAGTACATTTTATTAAATTCTAATGCGCACTTAATTAAATAAAATACAAATTGACACATAAGGCATGCGAATAACACATAAGTCACGAAATTAAGGAATTAAAATCTCCCGTAACATCATACCTGGATTACCGAGAAGACGGGGTGTTCCACATACTCATATACACATATCCTATCACATATCTTAATCTTAAGGCATGAATTCAAGCATATAACAAGCTACCATTTTCAAGTTTTTAAGCTCCAAAAATGGTGGAACACTCGTGCTTCAACCAACAACCTAAAATCTAACAAATATGCATCATATTAGCTCATAATCAAAACATATATTTTAACTCAAGTCATGGAAATCATTCAAGCCAAAAACCCTAACACAAACTCAAGAATTCTTCAAATACACATATATACAACTTTACCTTGGATGGTAGAAAAGAAGAAGATGAAGAACAAGAGCTCTTATCTTGAAATCTTGAAGAAGAAGAACTTGAATCCTTGTCTTGAGCTTCCTTGTTTCGGTCGAAATGGAAGGAGAGAGGGATGGGAGGTGTCTGTTTTGTTTCTTATGTGTAAGAAATGAAGGAGGAAGAGATGTATGTGTATATACATGCATATCGTGAGAACAAGAAAGAAAAGGAGGGAAATTGCCATCAAGTCCTTTGAGAATTTAAGTGATTCAATTAGGCCTCCAAGGTTTGGTAATTGAGCAACTGGATCCGATTTGAAAGTTCCATTGAATCCAAGGATTTCATATAAGTTCAAATTGGTACATAACAAAAATAAAGCATTCAATTAACAAATAAACATATTAAAATTAATTTAAGCAACATAATCAATTAAGTCGTAAGTTACATAATAGCTATTAATTTGTGAAATTATTAAATTAAACATTCAATTAGCAATTAAAACATAATTAGATCATATAATACTCGACCTAAACTCACTCACGACGTCATACCTGTACGTACGAAAATGCAAGGCGTTACAGTGTATGACCCTTTTGGTTCATTGTTCGATTAGCAGTCACACAAATTAATTAATTCTCATAGTCAATTAGTTAGTTCACAGATCACACTACCGTAATATAGCAATGGGTGTGGACCCCTAGCCAACTAACGAAATGAATCGAAGAACCTTTCAGTCAATGACAATCAGTGAAATACGATCCTCTTACAACTCCATCTCTCAATTAAGAACTAAGGCATGGTAATAAACTCAGAGACTTGTTATTCTTGATCTTTAAAGTTAAGTTCGTTTCATATCCATTTAGATCTCAATCCAAGAAAACCCCATTTTCTTGATGTCCTGATCTTTTATCCACCTTGTCCAAGGTTTTAATATATAATGGACTACAAATAACTTAATCAGTAAGAGATAATTCTTGTTCTTAACAAGTGTAGGTCCTTTATTGATTCTACTTATTCTACATATGCCACTTGTGTAATCCGAACATTTGACGTGGTTAAGGTGTCTACATGGAGACACCCTTTTGAGCCTATATCAAAGATTACAGAGTTAGCTCATATGAGACATTACAGAATCTCAAGTCAAAGGATTATTAATCACTTCATTGACCTGTGAGATATTTCCTAATCTGGAAGTTTCTAGGAGACTTCCTTTCCCATTTAGGAATGTTCTCATGTGGGACATCTCAGTGATGAAGTTCTTGTAACGATCACCCTTATGTATTATGAACGCATCATCATATGCACTTATCACTCCATGAAACTGAGTGATCCTTTAAAAGGACATAATCACATAAGCATGTCTTAACGGAGTCAAGGTCGACATGCCCACTGTCTATCAGACTCATCGACTTAGAGAAGTTTCTACTCCTCGCCTATAGAGTTAAGAACGTATTTTATGTGCCGTTCTTATAAGGGCAAAGTTCTTAACGGCCTCATCATATTAGGGGAGTTGAAAACATGCAAAACACAGTTAAACCCAAATAGACATAAATAAGCACATAAAGAAGTGATTGCCTATGACCAAATAATTTTGTTTATTATTCAAAGACTATTTATGATTTTACAATGAAATAGAAAAGTATGAATGTTGATTTAAGGCCAGTATTCCTAACAACATGTTGTGATCATGTTCATGTGCACAATTAATGCCTCCACGTAGCTAGCAATGAAATCTTTATGTCATGTAAATATATAGAACAATACCAACACCTCAATATATATCAACACCTTGATAAATAAATCAAAGAGCAAGCAAGTGACACTTAAGAATATATGACATTCAATTAATACCTAAGATTCAATTACAGGAGGTCACATAAACATGTACTTCAATCATAAGAATTGAATTCATATAAAGAACGGAGTCGAACAATCAAGTTTAAGCAATTAAGGACCAAGGAGTGTCAGATTTTAACATAATTATCTATTAATCAAGCATTCAATTCATATAAATCACATACGGGAGTTAACAAAGTGAAAGGAACACAAGAAGAGGGATTTGGGTAAGTTTAGGCAAAAGTTGACGGTTTCCCAAAATGTGCAAGTTGAAGAAAAGCGGGAATATCTCAAGTTCTAGAAGTTAGAATTAAGTTTTTTTTGTTAGGTATAAAACTAGACAAATAGGGCTTTCCAACGATATATGGTTTGAATTGTGGTTTAAAGCGATGTGAAAATGGCGTAGGCTTGAAGTTGGATGAATGTAGATTTTTGGTAAAGTGGCGATACAAAATTAAAACAGTTATATCTCACAAATTAGAATAGATATTGACAAGCCATAAAAGAGTGTTCTACACTTAAAGAGGCATATACAACTAAAATTTTAGGCTAATTAGAGCATGTTTGGGGGCGTCGCAACTCTGAACAAGTTACACTAAAAATAAGTCGCGGCCGCGAAGGCAAAACAGAAGCTCGTCTGCATAACGACTGCGGGTGCGACCAAAAGCGTCGTGGGTGTGACGCTGCTAATCAGGCAGTAGAAACATGTTGGAAAATATGGCAGCGGCATAATTTGTTAAACAATCGAGTATTAAACACCGAAACAAGAATTATTCCACAAAATCACACAAGTTCTACAATTATACAAAATATTTATATATATATATATACCGTCACCCGTTCTTTCGCCTTCGTCTTGTAAGATTTTCCCTCCATATTCTTGCATATATGTGTGCGTATATATATATATACGCACACATATATGCAAGAATATGGAGGGAAAAGCTTACAAGACGAAGGGGAAAGAATGGGTGACGGTCGGTGGTGACCGGAGTGGCCGGAGCTTGCTGGAGATGGGGTTGAGCTTGATTCTCCCTTCTCTTTGCTTGGGGTGCAATTGATAGAGAAACGAGAAGAGAGACAAAGTGGTGGTTGGGTGGGGAGCTTGGTGGCCGGATGGTGAGTGGCGGCCGACAAGGTGGAGGTGGTGGTGCCTCGGTGCTGGTGGATGGTGGTTCGATGACCACAAGAAGAAGGGAGGGGAAAAGGAATGAAAGAAAAGAAGAAAAGAAAGGGGAAAGAAAAGACAAGGGGGGTGGGGGGTGGGTGTGTGTCTCGTGGTTTAAGGGGAAAAGAGAGAGAGAGAGAGAGAAAGAGAGAGAGAAAAAGAAGGTGGAGCTCGGTTTGACTCAGATATTTTTGTCTTGAGCTGTGTTGGGTTATTTTGGTAAATTTTAGCTGGTTTAGGGATCAAATTAAAATACGGTTTAAAAAGTAACGAGGTCTGAATTAAATAAAAGGGATATCGAAAGATTCAAAAAATTATGAGGAATAGCAAGGTGAGGCTCGGGAATGCAAATAGGTGCTCGGATGAAAGATTTGCACATAAGTTTTTGTGTTTACGTTATCATCATTTTCACCTATTAACTTTTAGTTAAGTTACAACTAAGCCCAAATCTTTATTATTCAACTTAGTCCATCAATTTCAGAAAGTGACAAATAAGGATAATTAAGCAGTTAGGGCACGTAAGTCAAGTAATAATAATTAATTTACAAAATTAAATAAATTAAACATTTGATTAACTCTTAAAACATAATGAAGTTGCATAACGCTCGGCCTAAACCGACTTGTGACATCATACCTGACTTGTCAGGAAAATGGGGTGTCACATATTTGATCCTATACATCTTAAGTATCTTTAAACCTACTACCCATGCTTCATACTCTGTCTTGCTATTTATATCGGGAACGTTTAGCCCTGTGGCGAATTCGAGCTCATCGTCTGTAAAACTATGGAGGGATATCTCGGCTACCCCCTGAAGAAGTTGAAGATCCATCGACCGCAAGGATCTATGTGACACCCCGCTTCTTCGGCAAGCCAGGTATGACTTCACGAGAGGGTTTTCGATGTTTTAATTTCTCATTTGATTTAATTTATACGTCGATTTAATTAGTTAAGTGACTTATATGCCTTAATTGTTTAAGTTTTAAGTTATGATTTCCGTGTTTAATTTTTATTACTTGATTTTAATTCCCGAACTTCGTGAATATGCGACATACTTGAATTATATGAATCTTTAACTCGTTATGTGTTTATTTTATTCGTTTATACGTATTTGAATTGGTTTGGCACCATTTCTTTATTTTGGGGATTCGAGGGCCTAACGAGCTTTAGCGCACCTTAGATTCTGGAGACCATATCTTGAGCTCGGGAATTCGGATTAGAATTCTAGAAGTGGTGTCGGACTCATAACGAGATTTGCAAGCTGAAAAACCTAGCCTCATATTTTTCTAAGCCCGTTTGATACTCCGACATTTGCCCGAAAATTTGACTCGAGCATATATGACCCACTTTCACTAATTTGCACATAAGTCCCTCAACTTTTAGCCTTTTCACTTGATTCTTGGACCCACAACTCACCAACTCAATGATTTATCATCCCTTGCCTCTCTCATCTCGGTTTCTGTAAGAGAATTAGGAGAAATATCTGAGCTTTGGAGCAGCAACAATTCCATTCCCGTCTTTGGACCCAAGGAGATTTTTTAGCTTCAATCTTCTTTTTCCTCCATGATCTTCAAGAGGTTAGTACATATTTGATATCTCTATACTTATGTGGTCTTTTTCATCCATAAATTCCAGAATTTGAGCCATGTATGATTGAGTTTTTCCCCATGACTTGAATAGTTGGATTTTTGCCCTACCTTAAATTCCATGACTTCCTTTGGGTACTTCTTGAATTGATGTTAGAATATTCATCATTTGAACTTCATTTAGTGTTGTATAAACCTGACTTTGATGGTAGTTAGTATGTGAGAGTTTTCATTCATGATCATGGAGTTTTAAAAAGTATATGCATGAGTTCGGTCCCATTTTCGATACTTTCACTTGTTGTTCGATCTTAGCTTGATTTCTTGGTGAATATGGGCTGGATTGCTGTCTTTTTTCATGCCATTACATGCCTATATGAGTAGGTTAAGGATTGTGGGGAGATGTAGGGCTGAACAGGGGTGTTTTGAGCTTTTTTCGCGCCTGAACCAATCTCCCCAGGCGAGGAGATTTTTGCCTTGATAGTCACCGGGCGGGTACGTTGTGTGCAGAATGTTTCTGGACTGTTTTACCTAGCAGGGTAAATTTCTGCCTTGTTTTTCCCCGGCCCGGTACCCCCTCATACGACCTCAGATTGACCTAATTTTTGGACACAATCAACCATTTTGAGTCTAGAACACTCTCCAAGTGGATTCACCTTAAAATTCGTTCTAGATTGTGAGATATAATCATTTGATTTTGGTGTCGCCACTTCGCCGAAACTCTGCATTCATTCAACTTCAAACCTCCGCCATTTTCGGCTCCCTTTGAACGAAAATTCGTGCTATATACATTTGGAAATACCTATGTGTCTAGTTCATTTCCAAGAAACAAAACTTGATTCCCATTTCTCAAACTCAAGTTATGCCTGATTTCATACAGCTTGTTCGTTTCGGTAAAACTGTCAGTTTTGGCCTATTTTCACTCGAAGCCCTATTTTGTGCTTTTATTCCATTTTTCTCGTTAATTCCCAACCCGGTTATGATCCTAACATGTTAATGTATTGAAATATGTTGTGTTTCATTAATTATTTTAAGTTTATGAATCCATTTGTTAGGTTTAACTGTGACTTGAATTCTTGACCATTATATGAAACGCTTAACGCTTTCTTGCATCTCTTGCTCTTTCTTTGGATTTCAAACTTATGAATGCGTATGATATGCTATTATATGATATGTTATGAGTATATTTAATATGATATGAGCTTAATTCTTGAATTCTTTATGGGATATTTGGTTAATTGCCCCGATGTGTCTAAGTATGAATGTATGGGATGTGTATTGCATCCATTTGCATTCGTATGCATCGCCGTGCGTCTAATTGGTTCATGATCGAGTCTAAGTCATAAGCTTGTGTTTATTTGTCTTAGATTTGGGTTCGAGAGGTGTTGGATCCTCCTTTTAACTTCTTCTTGGTCGACAACGCTTTTTCGGGAGCACTTTTGGTAAAGGTCAGGTTTAGGACCTTTTTGTTTAAATACATGACCTTTGGCCTAAATGTGATGATTTCTCACCCGCATGAAATAATTTATAATTTGGAAACAATATTTATAATATACTACGTTTTGGCCGAAAACTGCACATAGGGGATGTAAAGGTTCTATGTAGCTAGAACAAAACCTCACCTGTGACAAAATGAACAAGGATACAGTCTGGGGTGCCTGCTCCTCGTCACCGAGAATATGATCTGTGCAGGAAAGACATGTGCACGTGAGACTTGACTCGAAATGAACTAAATATGACGAACGACGAAATGCAACAATAATTAAGAGATGTCATAGTCATATTCATATACCAAGCATGAATTTAAACAATCAACTTAAACAAGTTAAGACAAAAGAGTGTCAAATAAGAGCATAATTATCAATAAACCAAGTATATAATTCATATAGGTCATATACAGGAGCCAAGGAAGTGAAAGGAATGTAATACGAAGGGTTTTGGTGAAGCTTGGTAAAACTGACAGTTTTTTGGAAATGCGCATGCTGTAGGAAAACTGAAATATCTTAAGTTTTAAAAGTTGGAATTGAGTTTTGTTTGTTGGGTATGAAACTAGACACGAAGAACTTTCCGATGATGTATGGCTCGTAATTTAGTTCAAAGCGGAATGAAAATGGCTTAGGTCCAAATTTGGGTTAATGCAGATTCGTGATAGTTTGGCGGCACCAAATTTAAACGGCCATAACTCACAAACGAAAATAGATATTGATGAACCGTAAAAAGGAGAGTGTTCTACACTTTAAATAATTGCTACAGTAGAAAAACCAGAGCAAGTAGAGCAGGAGAGGGGTGTCGGAAAAACAGGGGAGAGGCAGAAAATGATTCTCAAGCTATACCAACACCAAACCCAGGCAATTAAATTACTCCAGACCGTCATATATCATGCATATATGTTCAAAGTATCATAAAATACAAGATAAACAATCAAACCATACTTGATCATCAAGATTTCCCCCTTTCTAGTTCATATAAAATTCCATCACATAAGGTCAAGTTTTGCAAGAATTCATGGATCAAATCATGGTATAATCATATATTCATGTCTCTAACAAGCAATAATCCATATATTTCATGAAATCTCAAACCCTAGCTGTCATGAAATTCATCAAAAGATCACCTACATAAACCTTCACACACCTTGAATGAAAATAAATGGAGGAAGAAGATGACTATGGAAGATTGAGCTTCAAAGCTTGAATTTTCTTGAAAAACTTGGATGAATTTGATGAAATCTCCTTTCTTCTCTCTTCTTGGATGAACCGTGATTATGAGGGAGCAAATTTTGATGAAATTTTGAATGAAGAATGAAATGGAAGCATGGAGAATGTATATTACGTGATTCACCAATTTTGAAATTGGTGAAATAATCAATTTGCAACTTAATCCCTCATTTTTCTAAGTCATGCAATTAAGGATGAAAGTTTGGGAATTAATCCAATTAAGTCCAAGAAATGTTTATGCAATTTGGTCCTTGAACTTAAAGAAATGATCATATAAGGACAATTTGGTAATTAATTCACTTCCGGCAATTATTTCACGTAGCAATTATTTTTCAAGTCATGAAATAAATTCTCAAATGATATAGATTCATATATTTCACATAAATATAATGATATGCAATTTATAAAAATTATGATGTTATGTAGGAAAAATTATAATTAATAGAATAGAATAAATTCCTAACGCTCACAAACTCACACGTGGCATACTTACCTATTCATCCGGAACCGGGGCATTACAGAAAAGGTTAGAGAGGGGTCATCCACTGACTGAGTGAGGGAGCTAACACACCCACTGTAACACCCCAAACGGAGGATGCCACATCCCCCGCACTATGACCCAGACCCTGAGCATGAAATCAAAGTCCATGCCCGAATCCGAATCAGAGCGAACGGGAGACCAACTCACACACTAGGCTAGGCGGATCTAACTTGACCAAAACTCAGAGTGCGGAAGCAATTAAAACCAACAATAATAGATAGCGGAAGCAATTAAAACAAAATATGCAAAGCAGGTGACGGGTTCAACTAGCATAAATCCCTAGTCCCGAATATCAACATAAAGTAATAATCATCAAGTGTCACAAGGGGCCGAATGAGAGTGCCACGCAGGGCTACCGAATAGTAAAATATAATCTCAAGTCTACAAGACAAAGCATAAGTAAAGTGTATGAAAAGACAAATGCAAATAGAAAGACTAGACCGACGAAGTGCAACTCAAAGGACTCACTTCCGCCTAGCAAATGCCAACAATCCTGCAACTAAAAGTGTAAATGAGGGGTCAGTCAACTTGACCGAGTGAGGGGGCTAACGCACACCCACAATAGATATATATAAGGAGCACAACACATAATAAAAAGGATGGACTCATGAACCGGGGATAGGTGTTACATACCAAAACGTTTTGAAAGAACCCGAATAAGATATAGATATAAATTTGGAAACCATTTTCCAGAAAGACTCTAGCCCGATTCATAGTTCCATAACATAACATAATCAACTGCTCGGCGAGTACGAGCTTCCCACCTTTACTCCTCAGAACATAAATCACAATCAATCCAACCGCTACACCAATGATGGAGGGGATGTACAGTCCCCAAAACCATCTATAATAACACCGTCTAAAATAGACTCGATCTCAAGAGGGTAGCGAACCCACAAGAGTCATCCCCGGATAAAACACCGAAGGCTCAAGATATCACGCCTCCCTCATCACCCTAAGGTCGCGCAATGATATCTCAAATGGAAACTAGCACAGTGGCTTATCCGACGGCCCTATGCTGTACCGGTCTCCACTCGTACCAGCTCCTGGATCTACATACAGAACAGTACAGAATAGAACAGATACCATATATCATGGCTAACTCGCTACAGAATCATAACACCACTGAATTTTCCAAAATAGCTTACATATGCCTCAAAAACTGGTTTTATATTTACACCCTTCCTACGCGATGGAACTTTAAGCCTCATGACCTCCATCCACGCAGGACTCACACAAGATCATCAACATATCATATTCAGCACATACATATCTATAATAGGGTATACTCGCATGCAAGGGTAGAAATCAACATGTAAAGGCCATAGGTCACGTAACTATACAAAATCCTAAACCTCACCTCGTGAAAGTAGAGTCTGAGAGTGTGAAGGGCCAAACACTCTAAACCTCTGGCCCACCGGCACCACCAAACTCTGTGACAAGACATACAGAAGCCCAGACTTAGACTTTATATGAACCAAACAAGACGCACGGCGTTGCTCAACATGATCGTGGTTATGCATAAGTATTCATGTTGTGCTTGGATAAGGTGTCGTGGTCATTCAAGGCATATCAATGCTCAACAAGGTCATATTTACAAGCAACCGACACGCAATTCCATATCCAAAGATGCAAGATCAATTTAGGAAGTCAATGTATTCACAAAATGCATATTAAATCATCCAATGTCACAGGGTTCAATTATAATATTAGAATTAAGCATCAAGTTCATATGCAAGGCATAAATGCATGATCGAAGACGATAAAGAGTATTCGGACAAGTTAGAGAATTATAAGATGACATGATACGTCGTGATAGTGGTCATGTACACACTTAATATCCCACGTATACAATAAATTAACACATAAGTCAAACGTTAATAACAACATATTAAATTGTAAACAAGTATTCATACTTCAACCCAAATCAATTGACAATTTAAATAAAGAGGTTCATTTAATAAGCCCAAGTACCAAATTCCACAATTAGGCAATAAACATATGTGTAATTTCATCGAAAAAATATTTCTTTACACAATGACATATAATTCAACTGATATAGTTTACACTCAGCACATACAAATATTCCTAATTCACAAATTAACAACCTAAGTAATTAGCACTTTAGCACTAGCACTATCAATAGATATATAACTATATTTATACATAGTACACGCACACATGTGCCACTCACACTTAACAAACTAATTTAAATAACATAGCAGCTCATTGTTTAGTAAATTAATGTAAGAATCGAAATATATTAAGTATAGTCAAAATTAAACAATAAATTTCATTACCATAGAATAAAATTTGAATTCATTAACATACAATTACAACATACTCACACAGAACACGAATTAACAACTTGGGTTACTAACACATTATTGCACTAATTAATTAAGTCTAAACTAATCCCATAAATCAGATTCTCAAACAACCAATTTAATTATATAGTACCGATTCTATTCAGCCAAATAAATAATCTAATTAAATTAACTCACATTATCAGTCCCAAAGTATACAAATCCACATATCTAATTGCACATGAACAGTTACATATAGCATCTCAGCCTTCATACATTGACTAATTGATCCAGATCTCACATTCACACATATGAAGTCGCATGTACTTACCATTTCAACAGACACCTCAAATGTACCAATTACACATTCAACAACAATTTCATATGATCCATACTACCTAAGTTTTAAAGATATATGGTTACCACTTAATATTCACAAAACCATAACAGAAGCTGTTTAATCCAAATTAAATGACAAGCTGATTAATCGAGAGTTACATTACAGATTCATACTTCAATCTAATTAAATTGTACAGAATGGCATAAAAGTATGAATTTGGAAGGGGGGTTGAATTACATTAAAAGAGAACCAGCAATTAGAGGTGTTGAAGATGGCCGGAGATGGATGCCCTTCCCTTTTGGATCTGTGGCCCGTGCGGTGGCTGGATTGGTTGATGCGGAAACACTTGTTGGAGCTGAAGGGCCGCTGCTAAAGGGGTTCTTCCCCTGTTCTGTATCTGAAGAGGTGAAGGTGCCGAAACAGAAAAATCGATGGACGATGGTGATGGTCGCCTGGAATGGAGGTCGCCTTGCCGAGGAGATGGCGACGGCCACAGGGTATCTTCCCTCTGCAGATCTGAATGAGGGAGAGAAGATGAATGGTGGTCGGCACGTCGCCGGAAAGAATGGCGACAGAGTGGGGTGATGGTGGCTGCCTTGGCTCTGGCCGGTGGTTGCTATCCAACAAATTGGCCGGAGACGAGCGGCGAGTTAAGCTAGTAGCTAGATCTACTCGGAGATGGTGACGGCGTGAAGAGAACTCACCGGATCTGTAAGAACCGAAGCCGTGGTGCTTGTGGTGGTTCGCTTGCCATGATGGCGGCGCGGTGGAGTTGTTGAGCTTGCAAGGTTAAAATGGCGAGGGCGCCGCTGATGCTGCTACTTGTCGGAAGAGGGAGAGAGAGAGAGGCTGTTGCTGCTCACAGCCGAAAAGGGAAGAAGAATGGGGAAAAAGGTGGCGAAGGTGATCGGCGCAGGAAGTGGTTGTTGGAGGAAGGATGGTGGTGGTTGTCGGAGGAGGTGGCGGCGGCAGTTCGCTGGTGGCAGAAGATGCCCACGCCGCTGCTGTCTGCTGAACCGAAAGGGGAAGGAAGAAGAATGAAATGAAGGGGCTAGGGTTTCTCGGTATAAAGAGGCCCATTCTTCCAAAATTATGATTAAGCCCCTCAAGAAATTAAGTGATGCGATTTAGTCCCAAAATTCAATTAGGCTTCAAATAGATCCAATTAGAGATTGTATAATTATAAAAGCACCCCAAAGATTTGAAGTGATGTCCAATTAAGTCCAAATTGAATTTCTTATAATTAGAAAATGATCCTCAACTTTTATTAATTTCAAATCAACCCACATAATTTAAGTTAAAGAGCAAATAGGTATTAAACACATATTCCAATTAAGTTCACATATTTTCATAAGATTGAAATCGAGTCAATCGAACTATTAAAACACAAATAATGAAATTCAAGTATAAGCAGAGTTAAATAAATAACAATCTAATCGCACGAGAACGACATCGTATCTTGCTCCGAAAATGCGGGGTGTTACAACCTTCCCCCCCCCCCCCCCTTAATAGAACCCGGTCCCCAGGTTCCACTGCAAAAATGTAGATCCTCGAGTTGTAGTGCTCCAACCCTTCTCCCGAACTCGCGTGAGATCATAACTCTAATGGTGAGGCTTACTCCGGTCATCTACACTGAACCTCCTTTAGGATGTCTCCGTGCAAGTACTTGATCCTCTAGTTGTTCGAACTCGATCGGTCATTTCCATGATCGGATAGCTGCAACTGCACCCAACCTCGTTGTCGTCTCAGACTTGCCACTTGCTACCCGTAGTCAGATCAACGCGTAACGCAACCACAACTAACAAGAGAGAATCCCATCCCTCAACACGTAAGTGAGAGAACCCCGTCCCTCAGCACCCTCAAGAGAGAGAACCCCGTCTCTCGAGCACATATAAAAGAGAGAGCCCCGTCCCCCAAACACATAATTGAGAGAACCCCGTCTCTCAACCTAAGTCAGGCAGATTCCAACATCTCCCAACATTCTAGTTTGAGAAAATCCAACATTCCTCAAACCCCTAGATTCAAGAGAATCCAGCATCCCTGAATATCTAAGTACGAGAGAATCCAACATCTCTCGCGCACAAAACTTAGAAAGATTCCAACATCTTTCTACCAGATAAATAGAGAGAATCCTACATCTCTTCAACACGTAAAAAGAGGGAACCTAAGGTCTCTCTTGCACATGAATCCACTGATCAGTTATTCATACATACACACATCAGAGTAACACTTGACGAAAAGTATGTGATGCATGTTTGGTGTAGCTTATACAACTGATATCGGTGTCCCTTGAGTATAGACTCAACGCTCATACCTCAACTCAAGGGGGATATCGCGATGGAGTCCCTGTGAAACATGGTTACAGTATGTATATATGTTATATGAGAAGTTAGTGAGCAATCAAGAGAGTTTTAAATCACATAAGCATAAATAGTTCACATAAGTACATAACTCATTCATTTCAGCAACAATTGATAACAATTAGAAATTTCAAGTTACAAATACTAGATCAGATATCCAAGTTATCACAATTAAAATAGCAATATTCATCACCCACATCAAGCAAAACGAGGTAAGAGTATTTAACCGATGCATGTATGCAATGCCATGAATGCTTGGCGTACCGTTAACCAAAGTGTAAAAATCTTGACAAGAAAATCGAAATGAAGTAGTAGAAGTTGATTAAGCCGACAATGATGCAACCCTCGTCATCTGAACTTCTTTGTCATGAGTCTTTTCATAGAGTGGTAACTCAACAAAGCTCGTTTATCACCAAACCCCTTACTAGACCGTAATCCTTGCTCAACTAGAATCATCCTCAGTTTCTCCCAAGAATTCTCATTTATGTGTTAAACGAGTGGGGTGATGGTGGCTGCCTTGGCTCTGGCCGGTGGTTGCTATCCAACAAATTGGCCGGAGACGAGCGGCGAGTTAAGCTAGTGGCTGGATCTACTCGGAGATGGTGACGGCGTGAAGAGAACTCGCCGGATCTGTAAGAACCGAAGTCGTGGTGCTTGTGGTGGTTCGCTTGCCATGATAGCGGCGCGGTGGAGTTGTTGAGCTTGCAAGGTTGAAATGGGGAGGGCGCCGCTGATGCTGCTACTTGTCGAAAGAGGCAGAGAGAGAGAGGCTGTTGCTGCTCACAGCCGAAAAGGGAAGAAGAATGGGGAAAAAGGTGGCGAAGGTGATCGGCGCCGGAAGTGGTTGTTGGAGGAAGGATGGTGGTGGTTGTCGGAGGAGGTGGCGGCGGCAGTTCGCTGGTGGCAGAAGATGCCCACGCCGCTGCTGTCTGCTGAACCGAAAGGGGAAGGAAGAAGAATGAAATGAAGGGGCTAGGGTTTCTCGGTATAAAGAGGCCCATTCTTCCAAAATTACGATTAAGCCCCTCAAGAAATTAAGTGATGCGATTTAGTCCCAAAATTCAATTAGGCTTCAAATAGATCCAATTAGAGATTGTATAATTATAAAAGCACCCCAAAGATTTGAAGTGATGTCCAATTAAGTCCAAATTGAATTTCTTATAATTAGAAAATGATCCTCAACTTTTATTAATTTCAAATCAACCCACATAATTTAAGTTAAAGAGCAAATAGGTATTAAACACATATTCCAATTAAGTTCACATATTTTCATAAGATTGAAATCGAGTCAATCGAACTATTAAAACACAAATAATGAAATTCAAGTATAAGCAGAGTTAAATAAATAACAATCTAATCGCACGAGAACGACATCGTATCTTGCTCCGAAAATGCGGGGTGTTACACCCACACACTAAACATAATAGAGCAAGGCACATATCAAAAGGAGGAATCATGAACTGCCAATAGGTTTTGCATATAAAAGCATTTTCAGAAGAAAACTAATACATATACTTGTAATTAGTCAAAATGGTCTCATAAAACTATCCCCGTTTCATAATTTCATAACAGAATCATAATGCTTGAGCTTGTAATGAGCTTCCAACCTTAGCTCCCATAATAGCATAAGAAAACCAAAATCATACATTCAATCCACCCAAACTCCGTGTAACGCCCCGTCCGATAAATCGTACAGGTATACGTCACGAGAGAGTTTACCTTACGCACTTATGTGATTTAATTCCCTTTTTATGTGTTTAATTCTAACTTGGATTGAAAATGTGACTTAACTGACTAAAACCCAAAATGGTAAAAATATGAATTCTTACGTGACAACTTAAGAATGGAAGTTAGATGAATTTAAATTAATTTTTGGAGTTGGATTTAAATAGGACTTGGACCTATTTGTGTGTTTGGGCCTAACTCAAGTTAGGTGAGTTTGGGCCATTCGAGACCAATATGAGCTCGGGAATTCGGATTCGAATTCCAACACCACCATTGGACTTGATTCGGTAATTCGGATCCAATGGAATTTACTTCATATTTTTCGGAAACCGTTTAGACCTTGAACCTTTTAATTTTGACCTATTGGGCCGAAAGTCATTTATTTGAGCCCAAATCCTAATAAAGCCTTTAGCCTCATGTTATATCTTGATACCCTAACCTAGATCCCCTTTCTCATTTCACTTCAAACCTCAAAATAGCCTAATTGTGACAGCCATGGAGAAGCTTCAAGAGGGGATGAAGACTTAAGCCATTCCACTCCTTCAAGAGCTTATATCTCCCTCGTTTCATCATCATTTAAAGAGCTAAGGTAAGCTACGAATTTTCCTTGATGTGTATTTCATTTCTATCCATGAATCTTAGCATGAAATTGAATGTATGAGCTTATATGAGGAAGTCTTGTGAAAATGGTGATTTGTGCCCAACTTGAAGAATATGACTATAATGGTGAATCCTTGAGTTCTTGAGCATGAATATGTGTTTCTCCATGTTGAATATGTGATATAGTTGTTGATGGTATGATAGGGAGTGAGTTTGGATGCATCTTTCCATTGTTGAAGCTTAACTTTCATGAAAATGGGTTGTATGAGTTTTGGCCAAAATCACCCTTGTTCTTGAGCTAAATTGATAGTTATATGATAAGCATGATCTATGTGATAATGTATATGATTTTCGTGGAAATTTTATGGTTTAAATGGTGTGAAATCGGTCATTTTTTGCCATGGTTGTCTTCTTCCCGAAGCTTGCTTGAATCTGCACAAGACAGACGCCCAGATCTAGTCGGAACGGCCGTTCCCATTCAGGCCATGAGCCCGGAATGGCCCTTCCCAGCCAGGGCTGACATCAACACCGAAGATGGGAAGGATCGTTCCCATTTAAGCCTTGTGCTGGGAACGGCCGTTCCCAGCTTCGCTGGGGAGGTTGCGGGAAGGACCGTATAGGCAAGGCTATTCGTGGGAATGGTCGTTCCCAGGCCTCTGTACCCCTCTACGCATGTTCTTTTGTGTTTACTTGATCTGTTTGAAATTCTTTATGAATTATATGTTATGATATGACTTCGATTCCATTCTTAGATGATAATACGTCATTTTAATTGAATAACTTCGTATGAAAGTTTATCCTGTGTTATGCTACTTGACCTATGTGATTCGTATCATTCCATAATGCATTGCTAAACCTTAATACTTCTTTAATTGCATGATTTGGTGGTATATGTGAACTATCCTACGTGACCTATGTGTACACTTCATTCTATATTACATATCATTCATCTCTTGATACGCCGTGCGTCTTACTTGGTTCATATAGAGTTTAAGTCTGGGCTTCTGTATGTCTTGTCACAGAGTTTGGCGGTGCCGGTGGGCCCGAGGTTTAGAGTGTTTGGCCCTTCACACTCTCAGACTCTACTTGCACAAGGTGAGGTTTAGGATTTTGTATAGATATGCGACCGATGGCCTTTACATGTTGATTTCTACCCTTGCATGAGAGTATACCCTACTATAGATATGTATGTGTTGGATATGATATGTTTATGATTTTGTGTGCGTCTTGCGTGGGTGGAGGTCATGAGGCTTAAAGTTCCATCGCATAGGAATATAAATATATATAAAAACCAGTTTTTGTGGCATATGTAAGCTATTTTGGAAAAATCAGTTGTGCTATGATTCTGTAGCGAGTTGGCCATGAAATATTGGCATCTGTATGTATGTATGTATGTGGATCCGAGGAGCTATGGGTAAGGAGCACCCTGGACGGTTAGGGCCGTCGGGGATATACCTGTGCGTAGTTCCATTTGAGATATCATTGCGCGACTCAGGGAGATAGGGGAGGCGTGGTATCTTGAGCCTTTGGCTAAAGCCGGGGAGGGTACTTGTGGGTTCGCTACCCCTTGTGAGTCTTTCTATTATAGATGGTTAGGGCCAACGCGTAGCTCTTCCATCATTGGAGTAGAGGATGGATTGATTTTGCTTTATGTGCTGAGGAGTAAAGGTTGGAAGCTCGTTCTCGCCGAGCATTTGATTTGTTATGTATGGAATCATGAATCAAGATAGGGTCTTTATGAAAAATGCTTTCTAAACTTATATCTATATCTATTTGGGTTATTTCGAAATGTTTTTGTATGCAACACCTATCCTCGGTTCATGAGTCCATCCTTTTATTCTGTGTTGTGCTCTTTATATATATATTGTGGGTGTGCGTTAGCCCCCTCACTCAGTTAGTTGACTAAGACCTCATTTTATCTTTTAGTTTGCAGGATTTATTTTTGCCTTGAGCTAGGCGGATGTGAGTCTTCGGAGTCACACTTGTCAGTCTAGTTGGTGTTAGGATGCATTTGTCGCATACTTTACTTATGTTATGTATTTATATTTCACACTTGAAGGTTATGTTATATACTCTACTTAGACTTAAACCCGTGTGGGGTTAGTATTCTAGTACTTGGCTGCTGTTAGATACTTTGCTATTACTTATGTTGGATTATTATGTCACTACAACAAAAACTGCCTGATTAGATGCCCTGTTATGACGCCTATTAAAAAGCGTCATAATATACCAACTGTTGAGACACTGTTCGTTTAGGCGTCTTGTTAGATTGAATTTACTGCCTAATTAGACGCCCTGTTATGATGCCTATTAAAAAGCATCATAATATGCCAACTGTTCAGACGCTGTTCGTTGAGCCGTCTTATTAGATTGAATGTACCTTTTCTATCAAATTATTTATTAACAAAAATAATAATAATAAGACACTTTTACATTTGGCGTCAAAATATAATAAAATTATTGTGACGTATTTATTAAAGGGTCTTAATATGGTATATTTATTGTGAAATTTTTTTAAACCAATGTCACCATATATATATATTATCATTATTAATATTTATGTCATATATAATATAATTATGAAAATGAAATTAAAAAAAAAAAAAGAAAATGAAACTTAGGTGGGGGCTGATAAAAAAAAAACGAGGGAAGGAAAGTGCACCATTTCACTTTCCAAAAGAAACGAGGGAAATTTATGTCTGATGTTTTAGAAGGAAAGTGCAGTACTTCATCCCCTTTATTCAGATATTAGGAGGAAAGTGCTCCCATCCTCAGACAAGAATCTCAGGAGGAGGAAGAAGAAACCGAGAATCTCAGCCAACGAATCTCAGCCGGGGAAGAAGGAGATTGGACGGGAAAGACCTAACTCCTCTCTGAGCCGACGATAGAGAGAGGTCTTGCGCCGACAGTAGGTTTTAGGTAACCTAACTCCTCTCTGAGCTTTTGTGTATATGGGAACTCAATTTAGAGCTCAAATTTTTAGTGTTTGAGATTAGGGTTTTAAGGTATTTCCATGGATTCAAGCTGAAATTTGGGTAAGCTAAAATCTATTATGTCGAATTGGTTTGGGTAAGCTGAAGTTGGTAATTTGATTCATTTATCAAACCCTTTTCTTGGATTATTACCACTCTTTCCTCTCCCAATCTTACTTTTCTCAGAAGATCTCGTGTAATTTTCTTTCCTCTTCAGTGACCCAGTTTCTTTTTCCTTTTGTCTCAAGAATTGGTGGTTATTTTGCCCTTTTTCAGTCGATAATTAGTTATTCGTAGAAATTATGCCCAGTTTTGATCTGGGTTTTTTTCAGTAGATGAGGAAAGATCCCTTTTTTTGCTTGAAAGTTGGTGTTTTTATTTCTGGGTAGTTTTGTAAAGACTCTGTTTTTAGTTCTGATCTGGGATTTGTGTGTATGGTCTTAGTTTTTTGGTTTAAGATTGTCTTGATAAAACTAGTTGACTTTTGAATTTTCTTGTAAGAACTTGTTTTGAGGCGTGTAATTGTTGGGAGATTTGTTAAATGGCTGGGGATAAACTAGTTGAACTCAAATTCAGGCTTGCTGATGGCAGTGACATTGGACCAAGCAAGTATAATTCTAGTGCCACTGTATCTTCTCTCAAGGAAAAGATTATAGAACAATTGGCTAAAGGTTGTAAATATTTTTGAAATTGTTATTTGCATAATTATTTGTGATTTGTTTCTCTTTTTAGTTTTAATTTTGTGCTTATAATTGAATTGTAGTTTCTTTGGATCACAATGCGTTTGGATTCGTGCAGAAAATGGTTATTTATGGTTTTTGTCATGTTGATTAGAGCAATAGGGGCAGGGATGCTTGATTTTCTTGTTTTTTGTTTCTTTTATTCTTTGTTTTCAAGTAATATAAACATTAGATTTATTAAATTTAGGTATAATTTGTATGTGTATGTGTGTGTTCGGGTGGGGGGTGGACTGGGACGGGGCTATGAAATGAGTCAGGCTTTTAGTTGCAAAATAATGGATTTCATTTGCTTAATTGTGTGATATTTTGCCTGTAATAAGCAGTGTTCCGTTGATTTACTCCTGCTACTTTTGATGCATAAAAACTGAGAAGTATAAGCTTCGTGTCATATGCTGTCAAATGTTCTGGATTTCTGTTAGTTCTTGAAGAAGTTAATTTATTCTCATGGAAATTTGTATATTGCTGACAAAAAAAACGGGCCGAAATCCAGAAATGATATAAAGCTGATTAATGCTGGAAGGATACTTGAAAATAATCGAACAATTGCTGAATCACGGCTTCCTCTCAGTGAAGTGCCTGGAGGTGTCATCATAATGCATGTTGTTGTACGTCCGCCAATTCCAGATAGAAATAGTGGTAATATTTCATATTCTCAGTATGGTTTTTTCTTGAATTTTCATGAATTTCCAAGTCAGTATGCTATCTTGAGTTGTGAAATTAAGTGATAATGCACAATTGGTTTCACTGTTATGTTACTTCCGTTATACTACAATTCAAGTCTTGATTCTGCACTATATGGTTTTGGGTGTCTGAATTATCTAAGAAGTTGAGGGTATTGTGTTCCAAGCCTGTGTATTGTGGAGAGTGTCTGTGTTTTCTTGTTTTTGTGTGTTGTAATGGTCTGTGCTTTATGTTGGGTTAGGCTATTGGAGGCCTGATGTATTGCGGATGTCATGATCTGTAGATAAGTTACCTGAGATGTAAATTCTCTTTTCATTTTGTTGTTGCGTGTTGTAAATATATTGTTCTGTCAAAATCTTTCCACTTTCTAATCTGAAGAAATTTTGATGTAGTTTGGATGGAAAAATAAAGAAAAGCTTGATAATTGGTGCCAAATTCATTGGAGTGATTTAATCAATACTCAAGTCATTCGGTAATAATGAAGGTAAAATCAGTTTGGTTAAATGATTGTGATAAATATCCTTCCCCCTCTCTTAATGTTTCTTCTTTGTTTGTTTATTTTGTTGTCGAAATGATATAATCGAAGAATTTGAATCACATCCATGGTGTAGAAAATTGTTTAACAGCCAGGAAAGATGCATTTAGTGAGAGGACCAATTCTGGAACAAATCAAAGAAATTCAGCTAATATTTATACTTTATTTCCCTTTGAATCTGTCTCACTTGATTTCCCTTTCTTTCTTATGAGATAGGCTCTAATTCACATGGAAACAACCACAATTTCTCAAATTTCTTCAAGAAAGAAATGCCTACGTACATCTCTGACATTTCTGGAAAATCAACAGAACATACCAATTTTGTAGGAGGTTATACAGGTTTTTCTATGCCTTTTACTCTTTCTTGCCTTGATAAATCTTATGACAATAAATGGATCATTGATAAGGGTGCTTTATGCCATATGTGTTGGAACTTTTACCTCTTAATTAATCCTGCTAAACCAAAAAGCGATATTCCCATATTCTTACCTGATGGATCAATAAAACTTGTTAGTCATATTGGATCAGTTCAAATTTATAATCTTGCTCTCATAGTAGTTCTTTTTGTATCAAGCTTTAATTAAGATACTTACCTCTAGTTCTCATATAAACACCTCTGTATCTACTGATGATTCTCTTTGGCATCATAGGTTAGGCCACATTTCATACATTACCATGGAACATATGCCATTTTTGATTTCATTGAGTTAATTGCCTTGAATTTGCTTTAAAACAGGATATGAAGAACTTTTGATTGAATTGTTGATTTGATGGTATTGATGCATGGAAACATGGGTGTTTGTGTTAAATATGTTTAGGAATATTGTAGGTGAATTTGTGTCATGAGTTTTGATGTTTTTGGATGAGTATTGCATGATCAATAGAGTTGAATGGATAAACAGAACTGTGACAGCATGCATGCAGAAACTTCAGACGTACATTCCGCACTCATACGATCTCGGTTTTAAAAACTGTTTTAACTGGGTATTACTTGTAACAGCCCAAAACAGGGCCTGGATGGAAACAGTAAGTTAAGGCAGTGGTAAAGCGTTTATAGACCGTGATCCAACTTTTTGAATCATCATGCATTGCATCCTTACATGAACTTGGTGCTCGTATATGTTCTGACATGTTTTAAAGGGGAATTCTTGACCTTTGATTCAGTTTACTATTCATAACCCGAGCCTACCTTGTTCATATTGCTACTCGAACCCTAGAGGTTCATCACATATGTTTCCCAATTGTTTGAACTTGTTTCCCGAACTCAGAAAGTCTTTCTTGAGCCATAAGGGTATTTTTGGAATTTACCGACCAAAGTTACTATTCATCAAAAAATGAGCTTTTGATTCTGACACCTTTTTCTACCCAAGTTACAGTCGAATCGATCCTTGAATCGAGACGAGTCTTTTGAAATCATTCTTGGCTTGGAAATCCATTCCGGAACTTTGTTTTATTGAAAACGTTTTTGAAAACCCTAGTTTACTAATCCTTTTACGAACGGTTTCATTCGGAAAATGTTTTCTCTTCGGATTTGCACTACTTGAGCTATTTCAAGATTTTTGAGATGTTTTACAACTCTTGATTCGAGTCCTAGCTTGAAAATTTGAAGCGTACGTTCGTACGTGAGAATTCACTATTCATCCTACGTTTTCAACTTTTTAACGGTAAAACGTTTTATAGTCGATTTTGGACTCAAAACGCTTCTCGATTTATTTCTTGAATTTTAGAAGCAATCCGGACTTGAAAATCATTCTAGAAAGTCGTTTTTCACTCATGTCGAGTTTCGAGCTCAAAACTTTTATTCACTAAAACGAATGTATCTTTCAAACGGTAAATCCGATTTCGACGAATGAATATGCGTTTCGAAGCTAATTTTCTTGCCGTCGGAATGGTTAAACTTCCAGCCACTTATCCTTGAGTCTTGGGGGACGAAATTACAGAAATACCCCCAGCAGTCCCATTTTAGCTTCAACATGCCTAAAGCTTCCAAGAGAATCTATCCAAATTTTGCTCTCCTACCCTTCTCCACATTTTATTTCCAAGGTGAGGGGCTTCTCTTCAACTATAAATAGAGGCCAAGAGGCATTTGAATCCTTGCTCAAAGTTGTGTTAACAACACCCTTTCTTTCTCTCCCTCTCCCCCTCATTGCCGTCGGCTTCCCCCCTTTGGTAGCTAGGTTAGTTTGTTTTGTTTTATGTTATGTTAGTTTAGTTTATGTTTTTATGTTATGGTATGTTTATATTATGTTTAGGTTGGGTCTTAGGGTCTTCCCTAAGCCATATAGGATTTTATTTTATGCATTTATTATATAGTTTTTATGATATGTTTGTATAGTTGTTTATATGTTTTAATTGTTTAGTATATGCTTGAATATGTTATGAATTGCTCTAGTATATGCTATGATCATGTGATATGATTGTTATATTATGAGAATTGATGCATGATTATGGAATTTGAATTATGTTTATGCATGTTTGCTAATGGAATAGTGATTTACAATTTATTATGTCACAACTTGTTACATGTTGATATGGAATTAAATTGTTACATGTTACATGCCTAAAGGTTTATGATATGATATGATATATGTTGTGACATGTTGTCACATTGTTATATGACTCTTGAATTATGAATTGAGTTTATGTTATGATTTGGATTAATGGATTAGTGCCTTGTTCATGTTGTACACTTTAATAGTGTCACATGTTATAACCTAAGATAGAATAGTGTTTCATAACTTGATCTTATGCCTTAATTGGATCTCTTAACTATAGGTTATACCTTTAACCTAGATCACACTTGATTATATTAACTTGAACTTGAAACTATAGGTTATAATCAAGATCATAATTTGATTAGGGTGTGTGTGTGTGTGCATGCCGTGTGTGTGTGTGTGTTCGTGCATGGTGTGTGTGTGTACCGAGTGTGTGTGGGTGTGTGTATAGTAAGGGTTTGACCCGACATGTGAATAGTAATCGTGAATAGTAATCTGGAATAGTACTTTTGAATAGTGCTTTTGAATAGTAAAAATGAATTAAAACTTGTGCTTTCTCTATAGACATTTGCACCTAGGGTTTCCATATCCAGGGTCTAAAATGTGTTTTCAAAATGTGTTTTCTTTCGTGGACTTGTTTCTTAACTTAAGGTTTGCGATAGGATTCATAATTTGACTAAAGCTTACTCGGTTATAGTAAGATCATAGTCTAACGTTAAGAGTAACTCACTTTGATGTATTCCTTTGTGTGTTACCTTTCTTGAATACCTTAAATGGTATTACTCTCTTGTGTTACATGTTCTTTACATGTTCCTTGTTCATTGTTTCTTGCATTTCATATGCATCTTGGTTAGTAGTGGGTCTTAGTTGTTCAGCTCACTCTAGTACACCACCTACAGGAGTTAAAGTTGAGCACTGGGATCCCCAGGGCACCGCATAATCTGTCTACCTACCTTTTGGTACTATTAGGTGAGGTGAAGTTATAAATGTTTTCCAACTGGAACCACGATTATACTATCGTATCATATGTTTTGAAATTCAAAGCTAAACCTTGTTTTGAACTATCCCTTTTATCGGGACATTCTCTTGAAAGGATCATCATACTTTAATAGTATATCTTGATCTACAGCACATGTTTTCCAAAGTTCTGCATTCTTGTTCAAAGACAGTTACATGTTTTGCATATGTTTTCAAAGTACAGTTTACAGACAGTTTCACATGTTTTCAGACAGAATCATATGTTTTACAGACAGCATCATATGTTACAGTTACAGTTTCACATGTTAGTTAGCATACTGGAGTGATACTCTGGTCACTGCTAATCTTAAATGCAAGCATACAGTTTACAGTTTGGGCCCGGCGGTTATGTGTGGAGGTGATGCTCGGGAGGTGAGCGCCAACGACATCACCAATACCGGCCGCCACACTTAGACAATTGACACCGACTTTTAACAGGAGGTTTGTTAAGTCAGGACAATCTGTCTGGGAACGGACAGCAAATCTGTTCCCATTACATGTTTACAGGTCGCCTAGGGCTAGCTACCCGAAGTGACAACCGGTGGAGGATGGTGCATGTTTGTATGTGTTGGTAAGAGTTGTTGTTGACCTTGTTCCAATAGTCTACTGTGTACGGAGTTGTTGTTGACCTTGGTCCAATGCTCTACTTTATGTGGGGTTATTGTTGATCCTGGTCCAATACTCTACTATACGTGGAATTATTGTTGATCCTGGTCCGATGCTCAACCAAATCATGTTTTCTGGAGTAAGGATGGAGGAGCCTAGCTTGCGGGCAAAATTCTGTTTCATAAAGGATGGTTCATATCTGGAAAAGTTCACTTTACCCTTATCCCGTTTTATGAAAGAACTATGAACCATCAACAGCATATGTGTGCGCGTGTGATAGCATTCATGAAAATGTTTTATAACGTGCATTCTTTTACAGCATCGCATTCAAAGAGTTTTATCAATCGAACTTGTTTCAAGTTCTTCTTCAAAGCATTGCATTTAACAGTTTCGAACTTTACTTCAAGTTCTTTAATTCAGTACTTTCTTTAAAGTATTCCCTCACTTAGTCCTTTTGACTAATACCTCTCCCGTTTTCTTGCCTCGTGGTTTCAGGTCTTGCAGCCGCAGTCTAGAGGTATCTTGAAGCTCTAGATTGTCATTTTTGTTTCTGTCAGGACTTAGTATTACTTCCTTTTGTGTCCTGCATATGTTTTATGGCAGCATCACTTTATGTTTCTGTATATGTTTCTGAATACTTGAGTATCTTTGTTATACTCTTTCTGCTACTCGGTTACCGATATTTTGAACTCTGCTGTATCGGTACTTATATGTGAATCTGTTATATGTTCTGATATGTCGAGTCTCTCTTACACGATCAATATGTTCTTGCTTGTTACATGCCATCACGCACATGTTTTGAAAAGTTTTAAAATACTCTGATTTTCCGCTGCATAGCCACATCGTTGTACATGTATAGTTCTGATAGACAGCCGTTCGCTGGAGTATTTCTTGAGTGATGGCTCACACCATTACTTGAGGGGTGCTTCAGTTCGGGGGTTGAGACGCCGCTCTCCTCTTGTTCTGGTACGGGTGGGGGCGTTACAGCCCTGAGGTGGTATCAGAGCATCGGGCTAAGTAAGAAGAGACTTAACCTAGATTGCTCTCATGTTGCATCATGGATTGTTCACGCATTGCATCCAGGATCATTCTCATATTGCATCGAGACAGGATATTTGGGAATTGCATGGTTCTGTTATCTGGATTTCATATCTGTGGTATCTTCTGTATAGCTATGGCAGTTCAGCCACACCAGGATCCTAATCAGCAGATGGATGAGGCTTTCTTTGAGCAGTTTGAGGCCCCGCGTACTGTGGCAGTTTCTCGCCGTGGAGGCACTCGTTTCTACACCTGGCGTAGGTCTAGGAACAGTGGCAGACCTGGGTATTCCTATCCTAACAGAGTTGTGCACTATCTCGAGTCTGAGAGAGATGGTTACTTTCAGGAGTATCAGAGGACCCGTGAGGTCAGGTTGGAGTCTATGCGCCATCAGGATCAGTCACTGCAGTACCAGATTGACAGGGACATCGCTCGTGAGCATGCTGCAGAGATGACTCATATTGCTGATCAGAGAGCTGCTCGTATTGCTGAGCTGGAGGCAGATCTTATGTAGATGACTATTGATCGCGACACCTCTATGGAGCGTCACCAGCACTACCGTGCCCGTGTGAGAGCTCGCCTGTATGATACCTATCACTTATCCGATGAGCAGGCAGTTGAGGAGGTCGAGGGTCAGGATGTCAGTCAGGCTTCTCAGGAGCCCGAGCCTATGCAGGATCAGTCTGATGGAGGCGATGGAGGATCTGATGATGATGATGATGGCGGAGATGATCCAGCAGGACACGGACAGGGTGAGGTCGTTGCCGTTTCTGATGACACCACCAGGGGTTCTTTGGACCACAGTTATCAGGGTTGATTGCTGATGGGAGATTTCTGTATATAGTACTGATGCATATATATCTATCTATGGATGGCGGACGTATAGCCAGGACAGTTCAGGACTGACTTTTGGATGAGGGGATTTATAGCTCTGGTAGATGATCCCCGACTTTTGGCACCACGGATGACGGTTCAGATGACTTGGTACCTACTACGTTATTTTCAGCAGGGTTGGACGGATTGGTAAGGCCTGTAAGGGAGTCAACTCGATAGTATCGGGTCCTCCCCATTTTGAATTAATACTGTTAACATGTGGCCTGTAGTAAATTTTACCAAACCTTGCACAGTTATAACACTTTCGGCTTTATGTTGAATATCTGTTTACTGCTTTCCATAACTGTCATTGCATGAGTCTTAGAGTTGCTTCAAGATACCATTAGGACCGTTGATAGGATCATGCCATTTCATTTATTGTTAGCATGCTATTGTTCTTGTTATGTTGATACGCTTCTGGATATGTTGATCATGTTACAGTTCTTGTTGATATGACAGTACACGTTCTGTTCCCGTTTTACATGTCGATCATGTTTTGGGATATGTTATACATGTTTCTGATATGTTGATATGTTGCCCGAGCTTCTGTTCTCGTTTACATGTTATCTGACAATTGTTTCTGATTATATGATATGTTTGGAGATCTTGAATCTTTGCTGACATGTTGTTATGGGAATGTGTTGTTCTCATACTTATGTGTGACTACGTGAGAATGTGAATACGTGGTTACGGATTCTGTGAATCATTATATGTCATGCATCGAATATATGTATCTGAATGCTTATGAATTCAGTAACATTATGCCACCGAGAAGAACACCCCGGAATCGTGTACCACCACTGCCACCCCAAAGAGATGTCACGCCACCCCCTGAAAGAGAAAGAACTCCGGAATTAAGGGATGTGCTACGACAATTTATGAGGGCTTGTGCACCGAGAGATAATCCTCCTAATGAAAGGTCATTGGAGAAGTTTCTGAGGATGAATCCGCCTAAGTTCTATGGAGAACCGAACGACATAAAGGCTAAGAATTGGATTACCAGTCTTGAGAAAATTTTCGAGGCTATGGAGATCTACCCAGAGGATCGTGAACGAGTTCGGTATGCTACTTTTCTTATGGAAGGAGCTGCATACAATTGGTGGAAGCACGTTCAGCATATGTGGATTGAGAATAACATTGAAGGAAGTTGGGATGAGTTTATCAGAGAGTTTCAGCAGAAGTATACGCCTCAAGTGACTCGTGATGCACGAGAGGCTGAGTTTATGAGTCTGGTTCAGGGAACTATGCATGTGATGGAGTATGAAGCTAGGTTTGTGAGGCTGATCAAGTATGCGCCTCATATTCTGAATGATGAGCGTCGCAAGACGAAGAGGTTTATCGATGGACTGAAGCCCGAAATTCGGTTGGCACTTGCTTCTTTGGTTATTGAGACCTACAACCAAGCTGTTGATAGAGCGCTAAGGGTTGAGGCTGCACACAAGGAAATCAAGATAACTACTGCCCGTCAAGGACCTTCTAACCCTAAGCCTTATCAAGGTAATAAGCGACCTTCCGGATCTTTTCCCCAAGGAACGGGAAAGAGGCCAATGGTAACACCACAGCGTCAGCAGCAGAATGCTCCACCAAAATAGCAAGCACAGAAGCAGAAAGCGCCACAGCAGTACCAGAGGGCGCCGCAACAGCAGAAAGCACCTCAGCCAGGTCCAGAGGAAATTGTTTGCCGATATTGTTGCCGAACGGGACACACAGAGGAGAACTGTCGCAAGAAAGCTGGATAGTGTTTCGCGTGTGGTTCCCCTGAGCACCAGATGGATAGTTGCCCGCATAAGATCAGGAGATTTGGGGTCCAGGATAAAGGAAAAGGAGTGGTGGGTACGACGAACAAACCGGTGGTCAGAGGCAGAGCTTATGCTTTGGATGGTAAGGAGGAGGTTGATCCTTCGTCTGTTGTGGAAGGTATTGTGCACATTCTTAACACGCCAGTTAAGGTCTTGTATGACCCTGGTGCCACGCATTCATTTGTTGCTTCTAAATTATGTGCGCATTTACAGTTTCCGCTTGAATACTTGCCATATAAATTTGAAGTGAGTTCTCCTTTGGGAACTTGCCTTGTTACGGATCAAGTATATAAACGCTGCCCTATATGTATTGGTACCCGTTGTTACCCGACGGATCTTATTGAGTTACCGATGACGAGATACGAGGTTATACTTGGTATGGATTGGTTGTCTAAGTACCGAGCTAAGTTAGATTGTTACAAGAAAGAGATCATCTTGGAAGAAGATGAAAGTGGGACATCAGAAGGGAAAGTTGAGAAGTTATCAGTGATTTCTTCGATGGAAGCTAAGAAGTTGATTCAGAAAGGAGCTAGTGGATTTGTGGCTTATCTTCTGAATAGACCGAAAGATCAACTTAAGATCGAAGAAGTAGAGGTGGTGAACGAGTTCCTAGATGTGTTTCCTGAGCATTTAGATTCGTTACCCCCTGACCGAGAGTTGGAATTTACAATCGAGACGATATCAGGAGCTGAGCCGTACTCCAAGACACCTTATAGAATGGCTCCAGCTGAATTAGATGAACTGAGAAAGCAATTGGACGAGTTGATTGAGTCAGGATATGTTCGACCGAGCACATCGCCGTGGGGAGCGCCTGTGCTTTTCGTTAAGAAAAAGGATGGATCATTGCGTTTATGCATTGACTATCGGGAGCTGAACAGGATGACAATCAAGAATAAGTATCCTCTCCCTCATATCGAAGAGTTGTTCGACATACTACAAGGATCGAAGGTCTACTCCAAGTTAGATCTAAGACAAGGGTATTATCAGTTGAAGATCAGGGAAGCAGATATTCCGAAGACTGCTTTCAACAGCCGATACGGACATTATGAGTTTGTAGTAATGCCGTTTGGTTTGACGAACGCACCAGCTGCATTCATGGATATGATGTACCGTATATTCAAGCCGTTTCTTGACAAGTTTGTCGTGATCTTCATCGACGATATCTTGGTATTTTCGAAGACACCGGAGGAACATGCTGAACATCTTCGAATCGTGTTACGCACTTTGCTGGATCACAAGCTATATGCAAAGTTCAGTAAATGTGAGTTCTGGCTTGAGAGAGTTACATTTCTCGGACACATCATATCAGGATCTGGAATCGAAGTAGATCCCTCGAAGATCGAGACGATTATGGATTGGAAGTCACCGAAGAATCCTTCAGAACTGAGGAGTTTTCTGGGATTAGCTGGTTACTACCGGAGGTTTGTCCAAGATTTCTCGAAGATAGCTACACCTCTCACTAAGTTGACAAAGAAAGAAGGGAAGTTTGAATGGACTGAGAAGTGTGAGCAAAGTTTTCAAAGATTGAAGGAGATGCTAACAACTGCACCCGTGTTAGCGTTGCCAGAAGGAAAGGAAGGATACACAGTTTACACCGATGCTTCGAAAGAAGGACTAGGAGGAGTTTTGATGCAGAATGGCAAAGTGATTGCGTATGCATCAAGGAAACTCAAAACGCATGAAGTCAACTACCCGACACATGATTTGGAGTTAGCAGCGATAATTTTTGCTCTGGGAAAATGGAGACATTACCTGTATGGAGTTACGTTTGAGATCTTTACTGATCATAAGAGCCTGCGATATCTATTCACTCAGAAGGAGTTGAATATGCGACAGAGGAGATGGATGGAATTTCTAGAGGACTACGATTGCCTTATTCAGTACCATCCAGGAAAGGCGAATGTTGTAGCAGATGCTCTAAGCAGGAAAGTTCGTTTGGCACAGATTTCTGCCAACCCCGAGGTTGATCAAAGAGAGAGAATGGAGGTGATAACCAAAGCTCGAGTCGCGAACGTTGTGATGATATCACCTTTGAAAGAACAAGTGCTGGAGGCACAGAAGAACGACGAGTGGATTAAGAAATGTCTCGAATCTAAGGAGAAGGATGATGAGATTAAGTTCAGGGTTGATGAACATGGAATATTGAGGTACAAAGGTCGAGTATGCGTACCAACTGTTTTGAGGAAAGAGATTCTCGATGAAGCGCATAAGACTAAGTACACGATACATCCCGGAGGCACTAAGATGTATCAAGATGTTAAGATGCATTTCTGGTGGAATGGAATGAAGAGAGACATAGCCAACTATGTCAAGAAGTGCTTAACTTGTCAGAAAGTTAAGGCTGAGCACCAGAAACCGAGTGGGAAGTTGCAACCATTACCGATTCCGACTTGGAAGTGGGAGCAAATCACGATGGATTTTGTCACTGGATTACCCAAAGTCAGAGGAGGACAAGATAGTATCTGGGTGATCATTGATCGATTGACCAAGTCAGCGCACTTTTTGCCGGTAAAGACGACGGATAAGGTTAGCACGTTGGCAAAGCTGTATCAACAAGAGATTGTTAGACTACATGGAGTCCCGAACAGTATAGTCTCGGATAGAGATCCGAAATTCACGTCGCACTTGTGGAAAGAAATTCAAACTTCGATGGGAACGAAGTTAAACTTCAGTACTGCAGCGCATCCTCAGACGGATGGACAATCAGAAAGGATGATCAAATACTTGGAAGATATGCTAAGAGCTTGCGCTTTGGACTTCCAGGAAAGTTGGAAAGATTGTTTACCTCTTGTGGAGTTTGCATACAATAATAGTTGTCAAGCTTCTATTAAAGCTGCTCCGTATGAAGCTCTGTATGGAAGGAAATGTAGATCCCCGTTATACTGGGGTTTGGATGAAGCAAGATGTACTGAGGAAGGACCGATCAGAGTGAATTCAGCAAAATGGATAAGAGAAGCGACAGAAAAGATTCAGATCATTTGCCAGAGAATGAAAGCTGCCCAGGACAGGCAGAAGAGTTACACTGATCAACGAAGAAGGGATTTGGAATTCGCAGTGGGCGAAAAGGTATTTCTGAAGGCATCGCCAAGAAAAGGGTTTTCCCGAATTGGGAAAGGTGGAAAGTTAAACCCGAGATATGTTGGACCGTATGAGATACTAGAGAGAGTCGGACCGACTGCTTATAGATTGGATTTGCCTGTAGGTCTTACAGGAATTCACAACGTATTTCATGTATCTCAGCTTCGCAAGTGTTTCTCGGATGAGACCGAGGTTGTGCCGGTAGAGGAGATACCGTTGGAACCGGATTTGACTTATGTTTTGAAGCCCGCTAAGATTCTAGACAGGAAGTTTCAAGAGCTGAGGAATAGGAAGATTCCTTTGGTTAAAGTCCTTTGGAAAGGACATGGGACAGAAGAGGCAACCTGGGAGACAGAAGAGAAAATGCAGAAACATCACCCTGAGTTGTTTGCAGTTACAGCGGAAGAATCTGAGGACAGATTCTCTTTAAGGAGGGGTGGTTGTAACAGCCCAAAACAGGGCCTGGATGGAAACAGTAAGTTAAGGCAGTGGTAAAGCGTTTATAGACCGTGATCCAACTTTTTGAATCATCATGCATTGCATCCTTACATGAACTTGGTGCTCGTATATGTTCTGACATGTTTTAAAGGGGAATTCTTGACCTTTGATTCAGTTTACTATTCATAACCCGAGCCTACCTTGTTCATATTGCTACTCGAACCCTAGAGGTTCATCACATATGTTTCCCAATCGTTTGAACTTGTTTCCCGAACTCAGAAAGTCTTTCTTGAGCCATAAGGGTATTTTTGGAATTTACCGACCAAAGTTACTATTCATCAGAAAATGAGCTTTTGATTCTGACACCTTTTTCTACCCAAGTTACAGTCGAATCGATCCTTGAATCGAGACGAGTCTTTTGAAATCATTCTTGGCTTGGAAATCCATTCCGGAACTTTGTTTTATTGAAAACGTTTTTGAAAACCCTAGTTTACTATTCCTTTTACGAACGGTTTCATTCGGAAAATGTTTTCTCTTCGGATTTGCACTACTTGAGCTATTTCAAGATTTTTGAGATGTTTTACAACTCTTGATTCGAGTCCTAGCTTGAAAATTTGAAGCGTACGTTCGTACGTGAGAATTCACTATTCATCCTACGTTTTCAACTTTTTAACGGTAAAACGTTTTATAGTCGATTTTGGACTCAAAACGCTTCTCGATTTATTTCTTGAATTTTAGAAGCAATCCGGACTTGAAAATCATTCTAGAAAGTCGTTTTTCACTCATGTCGAGTTTCGAGCTCAAAACTTTTATTCACTAAAACGAATGTATCTTTCAAACGGTAAATCTGATTTCGACGAATGAATATGCGTTTCGAAGCTAATTTTCTTGCCGTCGGAATGGTTAAACTTCCAGCCACTTATCCTTGAGTCTTGGGGGACGAAATTACAGAAATACCCCCAGCAGTCCCATTTTAGCTTCAACATGCCTAAAGCTTCCAAGAGAATCTATCCAAATTTTGCTCTCCTACCCTTCTCCACATTTTATTTCCAAGGTGAGGGGCTTCTCTTCAACTATAAATAGAGGCCAAGAGGCATTTGAATCCTTGCTCAAAGTTGTGTTAACAACACCCTTTCTTTCTCTCCCTCTCCCCCTCATTGCCGTCGGCTTCCCCCCTTTGGTAGCTAGGTTAGTTTGTTTTGTTTTATGTTATGTTAGTTTAGTTTATGTTTTTATGTTATGGTATGTTTATATTATGTTTAGGTTGGGTCTTAGGGTCTTCCCTAAGCCATATAGGATTTTATTTTATGCATTTATTATATAGTTTTTATGATATGTTTGTATAGTTGTTTATATGTTTTAATTGTTTAGTATATGCTTGAATATGTTATGAATTGCTCTAGTATATGCTATGATCATGTGATATGATTGTTATATTATGAGAATTGATGCATGATTATGGAATTTGAATTATGTTTATGCATGTTTGCTAATGGAATAGTGATTTACAATTTATTATGTCACAACTTGTTACATGTTGATATGGAATTAAATTGTTACATGTTACATGCCTAAAGGTTTATGATATGATATGATATATGTTGTGACATGTTGTCACATTGTTATATGACTCTTGAATTATGAATTGAGTTTATGTTATGATTTGGATTAATGGATTAGTGCCTTGTTCATGTTGTACACTTTAATAGTGTCACATGTTATAACCTAAGATAGAATAGTGTTTCATAACTTGATCTTATGCCTTAATTGGATCTCTTAACTATAGGTTATACCTTTAACCTAGATCACACTTGATTATATTAACTTGAACTTGAAACTATAGGTTATAATCAAGATCATAATTTGATTAGGGTGTGTGTGTGTGTGCATGCCGTGTGTGTGTGTGTGTTCGTGCATGGTGTGTGTGTGTACCGAGTGTGTGTGGGTGTGTGTATAGTAAGGGTTTGACCCGACATGTGAATAGTAATCGTGAATAGTAATCTGGAATAGTACTTTTGAATAGTGCTTTTGAATAGTAAAAATGAATTAAAACTTGTGCTTTCTCTATAGACATTTGCACCTAGGGTTTCCATATCCAGGGTCTAAAATGTGTTTTCAAAATGTGTTTTCTTTCGTGGACTTGTTTCTTAACTTAAGGTTTGCGATAGGATTCATAATTTGACTAAAGCTTACTCGGTTATAGTAAGATCATAGTCTAACGTTAAGAGTAACTCACTTTGATGTATTCCTTTGTGTGTTACCTTTCTTGAATACCTTAAATGGTATTACTCTCTTGTGTTACATGTTCTTTACATGTTCCTTGTTCATTGTTTCTTGCATTTCATATGCATCTTGGTTAGTAGTGGGTCTTAGTTGTTCAGCTCACTCTAGTACACCACCTACAGGAGTTAAAGTTGAGCACTGGGATCCCCAGGGCACCGCATAATCTGTCTACCTACCTTTTGGTACTATTAGGTGAGGTGAAGTTATAAATGTTTTCCAACTGGAACCACGATTATACTATCGTATCATATGTTTTGAAATTCAAAGCTAAACCTTGTTTTGAACTATCCCTTTTATCGGGACATTCTCTTGAAAGGATCATCATACTTTAATAGTATGTCTTGATCTACAGCACATGTTTTCCAAAGTTCTGCATTCTTGTTCAAAGACAGTTACATGTTTTGCATATGTTTTCAAAGTACAGTTTACAGACAGTTTCACATGTTTTCAGACAGAATCATATGTTTTACAGACAGCATCATATGTTACAGTTACAGTTTCACATGTTAGTTAGCATACTGGAGTGATACTCTGGTCACTGCTAATCTTAAATGCAAGCATACAGTTTACAGTTTGGGCCCGGCGGTTATGTGTGGAGGTGATGCTCGGGAGGTGAGCGCCAACGACATCACCAATACCGGCCGCCACACTTAGACAATTGATACCGACTTTTAACAGGAGGTTTGTTAAGTCAGGACAATCTGTCTGGGAACGGACAGCAAATCTGTTCCCATTACATGTTTACAGGTCGCCTAGGGCTAGCTACCCGAAGTGACAACCGGTGGAGGATGGTGCATGTTTGTATGTGTTGGTAAGAGTTGTTGTTGACCTTGGTCCAATAGTCTACTGTGTACGGAGTTGTTGTTGACCTTGGTCCAATGCTCTACTTTATGTGGGGTTATTGTTGATCCTGGTCCAATACTCTACTATACGTGGAATTATTGTTGATCCTGGTCCGATGCTCAACCAAATCATGTTTTCTGGAGTAAGGATGGAGGAGCCTAGCTTGCGGGCAAAATTCTGTTTCATAAAGGATGGTTCATATCTGGAAAAGTTCACTTTACCCTTATCCCGTTTTATGAAAGAACTATGAACCATCAACAGCATATGTGTGCGCGTGTGATAGCATTCATGAAAATGTTTTATAACGTGCATTCTTTTACAGCATCGCATTCAAAGAGTTTTATCAATCGAACTTGTTTCAAGTTCTTCTTCAAAGCATTGCATTTAACAGTTTCGAACTTTACTTCAAGTTCTTTAATTCAGTACTTTCTTTAAAGTATTCCCTCACTTAGTCCTTTTGACTAATACCTCTCCCGTTTTCTTGCCTCGTGGTTTCAGGTCTTGCAGCCGCAGTCTAGAGGTATCTTGAAGCTCTAGATTGTCATTTTTGTTTCTGTCAGGACTTAGTATTACTTCCTTTTGTGTCCTGCATATGTTTTATGGCTGCATCACTTTATGTTTCTGTATATGTTTCTAAATACTTGAGTATCTTTGTTATACTCTTTCTGCTACTCGGTTACCGATATTTTGAACTCTGCTGTATCGGTACTTATATGTGAATCTGTTATATGTTCTGATATGCCGAGTCTCTCTTACACGATCAATATGTTCTTGCTTGTTACATGCCATCACGCACATGTTTTGAAAAGTTTTAAAATACTCTGATTTTCCGCTGCATAGCCACATCGTTGTACATGTATAGTTCTGATAGACAGCCGTTCGCTGGAGTATTTCTTGAGTGATGGCTCACACCATTACTTGAGGGGTGCTTCAGTGCGGGGGTTGAGACGCCGCTCTCCTCTTGTTCTGGTACGGGTGGGGGCGTTACATTACTAGTATATTAAGGTTTAGGCATGTTAAATTTTATGTTAATCTGAGTCCATTTGATACCTGAGAAAAATTCAAAACATCATAGCAGTCCCTTGTTTACTGGTCTGGAATAATGGCTTCAGAAAAGTTGCTAAATGTATGAATTTCTCAAAACTTTTTTACAGGAGTACTTATGAATTATTAATGCTTAGTTAGTGGTATTTTGGTTGCATTCTTTTAAATCAGAAATTTTTTCTTGTGGTTGTTTGTCAAGACAGTTTTGCCATTAATTTTATTTATTGGTTTGTCTAAATTATGTAGGTTGGATCAAAAGACTACGGATCAGAGCTTTAAGCCTAAAGTTCCTTGCTCAGGAGGTTGTTATTACAACATCGGCTCATAGTATTAGTATTTCTAATTGTGATCAGCTTAGTAAGTATTCATGGGTCAATGTCTGCTAGTTAGGTTACTATACCTCTGTGCCTTCTTTGTTTGTTTGTATGTTTATTGTTTACAATTTCCCTATTTCCAAATTTTGCATTAGTGGCTGATGAATATGTCTAAGAAGTATCATTTTAGTAATTTAGTTCTATATGAAGAACTTAGATGCTTGTGGCAGCCGCTAATAGATGATTTGAAATATGAACTGCATTAGAAACTTTTCGAAAATAAAAAAAGTTACGTCATCATTAATTAGTGATTAACTCAATCTAATCCGGTTTCTGAGTATTGTTGGTTTGATAATGAGGTTCTATATGTCTTAACAATTCAGGTTAAAGTCTAAACTCGATTTGCCTGCATAGCAACCTATAGTTTTTTTTTTTTTTTTTTTTGGTAGTGAGCATTATGCAAGGATGTCATTTACAGATTATGTGAAGTGAAGATCAAGAATATACATTTATAGTATTGTGAGATTTGCAGGACTCTTTCTTCCAACTGTTGTGAGGCCCATCCTCGCCTCATTTGAATCAGCCAAGTAAGTACCCCAGCCTGCTTTAAGTGATGTAAGTGACTCCTGCCACTGCCACCATCCTTCATAATTGTAAAGACATGATCATCTATGATAATCATACTATCCCTGAGTCTATGGATAGGTAGTCCTTTTTGAAGAATTTATCCAAATATTTACTCCTTCGTGTATTCAAACTTTCTCTGGTTAGCAACTATATTTATCTATTTATTGGGAACATTTATCTATTTAAGCTCTTTGAGGTATATTTATCTATATTATCATGAATTGCAATGAAGTTAGTGTCTGTAGTATTTACATACTATCGGTATTTGTTAGACTTAGAGATTATAAACTTATTTTGGTCTTTTCATTGCATTCATAAACAGATCTAATTCTTGTTTTTGATCAAGCTTCAAATCTGAAGTTGTTGCATGGCCATAAAATATGGTAATGATAATTCATTAGCTCTAAGAAATTTTCTTTGGTACCTATTTAATATTGACTACAATAATTGATTTTCTATATTGGTGGTTATGACTCAGGTTGACAATGGATTTTCTACTGGTAATCAGGTTTTGTTTTAAACATATAGTTTTTGGGATTCTGATAGGATGTGCTTTGATAGCAATATGAAACTATTGCATATGTCCTCTTCCTCTTTTTCGGGTGCTATTCCTAGATGCATCAACACCTTCTCAACTTATTTGTTTGTTTTTATTATTTGTGGAGGGTAAATGAATGCAGTTTCCGTGAGAAAACAAGAAATGGAGAGGTAGAATATGACACTCTTCTAAATCTTACACCTCTTGAGTGAATTATGTGTGTTTGAGCTTCAGAAGGAAAAACTTTTAAAGAATTACAGTTATCCAAGTAAATTGTGGAAATTGTGCTGTCTTTAAGCTTGAACTTGTTTTCTATTTTAATTTTGTAATAGGCTAGTCTTCTACAAAAGCGTAAATTTCCATGATAAACATTCTGAATATTTAATATGTTGACCTGGGATCTAAAACTCAGAAGTGGAAACTTATAGTGAGAAATCCCCCTTTCAAGGTTCACTTCCTTTTCATTGAACTTTTAACTTGACGATTTTGGCACGTTTAATTGAGATTATTTTGGTGGGTTATAACGGCTAACAGATGCAATTTAGCTATTTGATGAAGCATGTGGATTATGCAGGAACAAAAACTTACCAAAAGAATGTCGCTGATAGTACGTTGACAGTAGATCTTAAGTGGCCAATTCTAGTTATCTGATTATCATCTATTTTATCATCAATGTAAATGTAAAAAGACAACTATGGCACATTATGATATGTATAGTAGTAGGGTAGTATGGGACAAAAAATAAATCCACTTGGTTTCAGACTTGGTACAACCCAAAGTCATTATTCACTTTAGTTTGCACAACCAAAAAATTATTCTCAAGGTCTACAAGAAGATCAAAAAATAAGAGATTTATTTTACTTCAACGGAGAGGTGTTGGGCTTTGAACATGCTGCATCATTTTCGTTTAAAAGTGCATCATGAGGAACCTTACTCGAATTCATGTTTCAAGTTTGAGACTTGGCCTTGTTTCAAGTTGAAGATAAAATTTTGCATTAATAGCTCATTGATGTTATGCTTTAATTAGGCCCTGTTGTCTAAAGTGAGAGATTTTAAGTTTTTTCTTGGTAAATTTAGGAAGAGCTATGTCAAAGGAGAGAGCTAAGCAGGCTGCACTAGCACCAGTTCAAGAGGTATGACACTATGACTTTCATGGTTATTCCCATTTAGTCCCATTATAAATTGCTATATTATTTACTTGTAAGTTTTCTATATTCTCATTTTTTTGTAGACTTGATGAAATATCTGTCTTGTTGGGGGGTTGATTAAGTCCAAACACAATGTGGTTTTGAGTCTCCTAAAGAAGTTTAGATGGAATTAATGTTCTATATGAAGCTATTTAATCTTGGATTCGTGATATTTGACACTTTAAATGCAATAATTGAAGATAATTTATTAGTAAACTATGGTAATCTATTTAATAATTGTAGTTATATGTTGTTTTTATTTTTCTTTGTTTATGCTACTTCATATGTCTTTACAAAATGATTGTTGTGATTATCTTTTTACAGGAAATCTCAAATTCCGCTTTAAATTTAATGGGATATGAAAGTAAGTTCCTAGCATGCCGTAGTAAAATACATGTATATGGTTGGAATATGTATGTTTATGCTTTTGTAAGCTAAATTGAGATCATAAAACATGCTATCAACTTGTTTGGCACAGGACACCGTGAGGAGTGGGAAATGGAGCAATGGAGCTGAAATGACTGACGAAAAATCTTTGGCAGAACAACAGAGGATGTTTGCAGAGGCACGTGCTAGGATGAATGGAGGGGCCAAGTATGGCATTCATGTTTTTATATTTTTTGCATTAGGCTCAGATGGATGAAAATTTAGCTTTTGTTATTTTAGTTATTGTGACTTGTTTGTGAAATTAAATGAATTTTGTTGATGACACCTTATGATATTGAAGAAAATTATTTTATTTTTTTCTATTTTGATCCTTGAATGATTAGTTCAAGATCATAATTATCATTCGAAAGTAAAAATTTAATTATAATTTAAATAGTATTGACACATACGAAGCGTCACAATATCGACATCTTGTGACGCTTATCATTGCCACAAAAAAAAAAATTAAATAAACAGGTTCTTATTAGGTGATGAGTTTAGGCGTCACAAAAGGGAACTTTTGAGATGAACATGAGCGTCACCATATCTCGACTTATTATGAGCCCTACAAGCGTCATAATAGTTGGATTTTGAGACGCTTTAGCGCATCTAAAAAACAGTTAGTTTGGTAGTTAGGATTTAAAATGAGACACACAAAAGCGTCATAACATCAGTCATTTAGTCATCACAACAGAGAAAATATTGAGACGCCGAACATCGTCACTACCAGATATTGCCACGCCGGAATAAGTGACACTTATGGTCGGCGTCACAACATCAAAAGCGTCACAATAGCAGCTTCTTGTGATGAATTTCAGCGTCACAAAATCCTGTTTTTCCTGTAGTGTGTTATGATGATATGATATTCGGGACTAGGTATTTATGCTAGTTGAACCTGTCACCTGCTTTACATGTTTTGTTTTAAATGCTTCCGCTATCTATTGTTGTTGGTTATAATTGCTTCCGTACTCTGAGTTTGTCTAGTTAGATCCGCCTAGCCTAGCGTGTGAGTTGGTCTCCCGTTCGCTATGATTCGGATTCGGGGATGGACTTCCTATTTCATCACCGAGTTTGAGTCCTAGTGCGGGGGATGTGGTATCCTCCGTCTGGGGTGCTACACTCCGAGATAGAAGGGCTACGTAAACCCTAACTATCCATACATAACATAACCTCGAGGGGTAGCGATCCCATTATGAGTTTTTCCCAGTTTTTACACCACGAGATTCGAAGAGTATACCTTCCCCAAACTCCCAGGGTCACGCATGACACTTCGGATCATATGGAAACTATGCTAAGGAGTGATGATCCCGACGGCCCGATACCATCCCGGGTGTCCTTGCTCATAGCTCTCGGGCCCAAACATATGGAACATAACATACATATACCAATCTTTTATGTCTTAACTCGCTTACATGAGATATCATAGCATAGCATATCATATCATAACATAAGGGTTTCAAAACTCAAGCTTATATATGTCTTTATACATACTTTCAAAATCCGAAGGTCTCCGAAAGATCATAACACATCATACTCAACATATATTTAACTATATAAATAATATATAGTCGCATGCGGGCTGGAAATATGAGTACATAGGGGTGATAGGTCACTTAACTAGAAGAAAAGATCCTACCTCACCTTGTATGCAAGACAGAAGATAAGAGCATGCCGACCACTACAACCTATATCTCGGGCTAAACACTGACACCAGGCACCTCCTCTATGATAAAAAAATAGAAAACCCGAGACTTAGACTCAATTATGAATGCATACAATGTCACATAAGAGTTTGCATCACTTTAGCATACAAATTCCATTGTATAAAATCATTAAACATATCATCACACAACATATAGCAAGTAACTGACATCTTAGAATCAAGTTAGAGATGAGAGAATTGAAATGAAATGCATAAAGAGATGCATTAGAAGCAAGGGGACATAGGTAGCATTTAAACGCTTAAACATTAAAGTCACATTCGTACATCAAAATAAATACCATAAAATTAAAATAAACATAAACAAATGTTATATAACAAGTTATTAGCAATTTAGGATTATTATAGGGGCGGGAGAGCTTAAGAAAAACGAAGGAGAAGCATTAAAAGGAGCTCCGAGCAAAATTGGGCAAAAACTGACAGATAAACAAAATGCGCAAGCCGTACAAAAATGGAGATATCTGAAGTTTGAATTGAGTTTTGTTTATTGGATATAAAACTAGACAAATAGAGGTTTGTAATGGTATATGGCTAAAATTTTAGTTTAAAGCAATTTGAAAATCGCGTAACCTTGAAGTGGAACGAAAGCAGATTTTTAGCGAAGTGGCGACACCAAAATGGATCGGTTATATCTCACAAACTAGGAAGAATTTTAATGTGATTACAATGTGATATTACTCTACATTTCAAATGGATTTTGTGGTTAAATTTTAGGCCAATCGGAGCTCGGATGAAGGGTTCACGACCAGGGAAATACTAAGGCAAAAGTTCCCCACCCGGGGAAAGAGTGCAGAAAGTTTCTGCAGAAGTGTCCCCGCCCGAGGAGATTGTTGTGGCAGAAAAAGAGCACCAATAGGGCTGTTTCGAAGCTGGAAATGAAAAGGCAACAACAAGCTAAAATAGGGCAACCATATAGCACACAAATCAGCTCACATTTCATGCAAAATCCATGCCAAAATCCCATAAAACCGATGCATACACGTGCAAACATGAGGCAAAAACTGCAGTCCAACATTTGTACAAACTCAGCCATTTTTCATGCATATCCTCAAGAACATTAATGGTAGAAGTGAATATACTCAACTACCATGAATTTAATGCAAAGAAACGAGATATAGCAACTTGAAAGAACTCATTTCATGCCTTAAAACTCAAGATATACAACAAGAGAGCATGTATTATAAACTTGGATGAAAACCTAACTATTCATGTGTATCTTCACTCATGCATAAAACCTTAAATAAAAGACACAAAATGGGGCTTATATCGAAGCAGGGATCACGAGAAACATGAATCTTACTTTGGATCGTTGAGGATCGAAAGGATCAAGGATATCTTGAGCAAAACTTGATGTAGAAGAAGATGAATAGTTGATCTCTTCCTTCTTGCCTCCAAAGTTGCTGATGTATGAGAAAAAAGGGAAAGGAAAATTAAATAAAAGGCAGCAATCTCAGCTCTTAAGGGGTAGGTTCAGTCAAAGCTAGGTCAAAGTGGGGCAGGGTTTTGAATTTCGATCCGTTTGGGAGAAATTAGCTTCGTCAGAGGTTTAAATTGCATTGAAAAAATTATGAGGTTTGTTCCATTGGATCTAAATCATTGAAATGAGTCCAACGGCGAAGACGGATCTCGAATCCAAGTTCCCGAGCTCAAGATATCAAATAAAATAGCTCAAGGGGTCCTATTTTCAAATATGTCCTCAAACTTTCAAAAGTGATAAATAGGTCCAAAGCCTATTTTCAATTAAGTCCTAAAACATTTTAATAACAATTAAGTCCAATTATCATGTAATTTAATTAAATTCACGTAATTTATATTAAAACATTTATAATCATGTAGTTCACGTAATAATTTAAACGAGTTAGGCAATATAAATCAATTAAATCATATAAATCACTGAAGTAGAATTTAAATAAGTTTCGAAGGCACGTACATAATTTAAAAGAGCATATAAATAAATTAAAGAGTAAGCAATTGCATTAATTAAACTCACACGTGGCACAAACCTACACGTACGAACGAACGAGGTGTCACAGAGATAGATTCTTGTGACTCACTGAAGAAGTCCAACACAACAGGTTGATCAACTTCATACACCAACATCAAGGAGAAAGTCAAAGCAAACTAAGATCCATAGACCAAATCCACCGAACAGTTCAAAGGATTTTTTATCATCTCCGAAGAAATCAGAAAAGATATGTAAGCCAAACCCTGCAACTTTTGGAGATTTCTTTCCACCTGTCTTTCTTGAAGAAGTTGACGATGTGTTCTTAATTAAGACCAATAAATCGATGGATAAAGTCAAATTGTACATCAACCACCAAAAGTAATTTTTCCAAAAAAGACCATCCTAAATGAAGAGAATGCTCCTTAATACACGAGCCTAAACTGCATGTTACTCCTTATTCGTATGAGTATAAACTGCAACAATAAAAAAAAAATTGAACTACGTCATGACCTGATCCTCTTTTTTGGGGTACGTAGGCAACTTGAATACTAAATTTTCAAGTTCAGTTATATCTTTAAAAAAATTTGATTTTGTTCCCAATACATCTTAAATTGGTCGGGACTTTCAACAAATTCATGAAATTCCAACTCTGGGGGCATTCATTGGAGTCATTTGGAACTAGAATCAAAACAAAGAATGGCAAACAAATGCATAAACAGAAAGGGAATAACGAGATACGAGAAAGAATAACTTTATTTCACATATGGTGTTCTTATACATCAAAATACCCGAAAGGAGTACAATAACATGATAAAGCTACTATATTTTGTCTAAACTTTTCATATGGTGTCTCCACTTCTTTCAACACCTCAGTCTCCGATCAGGGTGATTCCAACAAATTAAGTGAACGTCTTTTGGATGCCACAACAAATTTTCTTTTCGTGGAGTGATGATTCTCCTTGCTTCCATGTTAGAGTTTGAAAATATCTTGGACTTCTCTTACCGCCGATTAGGAGTGTCTCGATCTTCTGATGAATTGATTCACCAGCTTGTTTTTTCGTCTTTCACCTAAAAAAAAAATTTTTTATGGAAGAAAATATGATGATCTGAGTCTTTCCACTTCGTCATATTCATGCTGGTGATATCTCCACAAGTACTCTATGAAGATTCGTTTGTCTATAAAGCCTTTTTAGATGATCTGGATGTGGAAACAATATTCGCCAATGATGCCCTGAGCTATGGCTGACGGAAGTGACATGTCGCAGCATAGAGTTATTTGGAAATGGATGGCACATCAAAGAAATTGTTGGAATCCATCAAGGTGTGAAGTTGTTGACCATCGGTATCGCTTATGATACAACTCCATAACGCGAAGGATTGATGGTCACTAACAATTTGTAACATTTTGACTTAATGGAGGTTCGGAAAATGTTCTGCAACTCATTCACTACGTTAGGCGATGAAAAAGAATGATTTGCAAAATTTTGAAAGGGCATAATTGCTTTTGAGCATCTCTAGGATAGTAGATAAAGTGCATGTAATATTTACCATCGTGGAAGCGTCAAATAGGATTTCAGCTACCAGAATCTCCACTCGTTTGGAACTGGTTGAATGATCAAGTTGTGATTTCTGCTCATTGCAAGAATGGAGGTTTTAGCAAGTGGAATGTTCATTGATGTCAAAAGGGAGGATGTTCGAGTAATGCTTTGTGCACATGTCTCCAATGGTTTTAGCCGTAAAAAATCTTCGTTGATGTCGGAATGGTAATGTATGCTTTGGAGTCATGAGGTGGTGAATGGATGGCCTCCATGGTTGTGAGTCGAGGTTCGAGAGCAAATCTGTCAGGACCTCATCGATGCCAAGGAAGAAGAGTGCGGCGATAGTGGTGTTTTGATTGGGGGCAAGAATCTGACACTTCTTCGCAACTGCGAGAATCTAAATGATGTTGGATGATGATCGCGCACAAGGTGTGGATGGTTATTTTATTTCCTGAGGCGAAAACTTCAAGTGAGGATCATTAAGGATGAGTTGATGGTTCTGGAGCAAATTCCATGAGCATTTCTGTAATGTTGAGGAAAAATAGCGTTGAGACGAGAGTTTTTGTCGAAACTAATTGTTGGAAAACTCAGAGTTGAAGTAGCAAAATTTTTTAAAATATTTTCCAAAAGAAATCGTTTACTTTTAATGTTCGTTTCAAAAACAAGGAGAGATTCAAGTAACTTACGGTTAATTGAAGCTTTCCAGTGATGTTTGATTTCGCCTATCAAATACCCTTTATGTGGATTGTCCCTCGAACGATTCTTAATTAGATCCCAAAGTAGGTAATCCTCCAAAGCATATCCACATCGGTCCCAAACCATGATCAAGCTATTGAGAATGCTAGTTCTGTGGCTTGTGTTTTGGCTAGGAAATTTTGTGAAAAACTTTGTTGTTGATTTTTCTTATAATAATTAACAAGAACTTTGGTCTCAACCCTAGAAAGAGTCCTACCTCCTACATTTATACTATGGGGTTCGAACCCCTTAGGCTTTTCGTAACCCAACTGGGTTTTGATTTCTTGCTCAATAATTCACTAATTGAATAATATCTTTCACTTAAAATAAGATCTTATCTTATCTTGCAAGACATCTCAAGAAATCTCTTTCCTAAACTCTTTAGGAATTTGACTATTCAACTTTATCTAATATAAAATTAAATAAATAATTTAATTCATAATTAAATATTTATTGCATCAATTATTTTAAGTTGGAGTTAACAATTAATTCATAATTAATTAAAAGTCCAAAAATTAATTAAACAAAGTTTTTCACACATGTGGTTCGTCTGTCGCCTGACATGGGGCCCACACACACATGTGGCCCCATTTGATCAACTGTTTGATCATTTCGTTAGTCCGATTAACCTCATACCAAAACCCTCGTGACTTGGTATTTGTATGTGACCCTTTAGGTTCATTATTCAAATAGCAATAACACTAATTAATTCATTCTCATATTTAATTAATTAGTTCACATATCACACTACCGTAATCTAGCAATGGGTGTGTCACCCCGAGCCGAATAACGAAATGAATCGAAGAACCTTTCAGTCCATAATAATTAGTGAATTACAATCCTGCAACAATTTCATCTCTCAATCAAGATATTAACGCATGGTAATAAAATTAGAGCATTTGTGACATCCCGACTTTTTGGCCGTATAGGTAGGCCGCTACGAGTGCTACATGTGCAATTTAATTATTTAATTATGTGAATTATATGTTTATTATATTATTTACGTGATATTCTTGAATTATATGAATTTTATTTGAATTATATTTGAACTTTGTATGTGTTATTTGAACGTTTTTACCTTTTTAATTCGTTCTTGATCCGTTTGAACTCGTTTTCGTTTTCCATTTTTATGGTTATGTGATATGTATGAATAATACATGTTATGAACATGTTTTTATGCCCGTTGCATGATTTTGAGTTCATTTGATACGGTTTTCGAACCGTTTTATTTGTTAGGGACATGAGGGTCTAACTCGTTTTAGCGCACCTTGTGTTCCGAAAGGCGTAACTTAAGCTCGAGAATTCAGATACAAATTTTGGAAGTGGTGTTGGACTCATAATGATGATATGGAGCTATGGAACCTAGCCTCATATTTTTATAAGCCCGTTTGGACCCCCGAAATATGCCCAAACCGAGCACCTTGTACCGGATTTGCCACCTTTGACTAAAATAGCCATAACTTTTTCATTACGACACCTTTTTGACCAATTCTTAACCCACACTCCACTAACTCTCTCCTCTATCACCATACCTCAGCCAATTTCAAACCACACCCTATAAGGAAGAGAAATTGACTCCCCAAGTCTAAAATAAGAGGAAGGGAAGGAAGGAAGAGAGGAACAATTCACCTTTGGTGGTTTTGAGCCCATATCACCTTCAAATCTCTCCTAATTCAAGAGGTAAGTTAATATTTGTGTTCTCCATGACTTTGTGATCATTTTAACTACAAGTTTGCAAGATTTCTCCATGATTTGAGCATCCTATGGCATATATGATGAATATTGAAGGTTTAGAGCACTTTGATGATTCTAGCATGATTCCTTTTGAAATATTTTGATGTGAAGCATGCAATATGATCCTAATAAATCCTTTATAACTTCTATGAACTTGATTTAAGTGGTAGTTGGGAAATCATGAGTGTGCCATTAATGAACTTTGAAGGTTTGTATGAACATTAACCCCTTTTCACTTGTATCACATGTTGCTTCAATTTTGGCTCATTTATTGGCTTGAAATGCATGAGTTATTACTACCCTAACTTGCCATTATCTGTTAACTTGATGATATATGAAGTGTTTTGAGTTTTTGGGGTGTTTGAGGGCTGAAATTCGAACAATTTCAGCCTAGCCGTGCCCTAACGCCCCGTTAGGGCCTTCCTAATGGAGGTTACTCCCCCTTAGAACTTCTTAGGGACAATGACCATTAGTCCAGGTTTGATATTCTGACCAGGCTAACGGCCATTAGGGTTGGGAAGAAGAGATGGAGCTAACGGCCGTTAGCCTCACTCTTGTGTGTGTTTGTGTTGTTTGTTCATTTGTTCACTTTGTTTACTTGTTTCTTTGCTTCATATGTGACTTATATGTGTTGTCATTATGTGTTATGAGTGTTGTATGACGTTTATGGACTGATTTGATATGAAACGTGCAGGATATGATCTTATATGTCCTACGTGCTACCTCATCTCAATTCCTTTGCCTCCCGTGTATTCTATACTTGCTTCGTTGAGTATTATATGATCTTTCTTACTTTGTTTTTGATTCGTATATGTCATTAGCTTATTGCATTTGCATGTTATGCTCCTCATTATGAACCTACAATGTGATTTTGGTTCTTATATGCGAGCTATGACCTAAGTGCTAGCTTGTATCATTTCCTATACATCATTTGCATTCAAATGCATTTTCCGACCATCTATTTAGTTCATTTTGAGTTTAAGGGTGTCTTTCGTTTGCTTTGTTCTTAGGATCATCCCGTGGGTGACGAGGTGGTCCTGTAGGTGTGTTCCGATTTATTCAGTTCGGTTTGGTCGTCAAGGTCAGGTTTTCTTCATTAACCCTGCATGTGACCTACATATATATAAATACTTAGATATGTGTATGGTACATATTTTATAGGAATTGCCCCGTTTGCTTTGAAACCCCTTCGAAAAGGCTTTTATATATACGTGAGCTATATTTTCGTTTATTTGATTTAAAAAGGGTTGGCGTGTGTTTTGAAGTAGAGAGATTTTAACTTTGAAATATAAGTCTAGAAAATTCAGAAATTTCGAAATTTAGAACTTTTTGAAATGAACCCCGGAGTAATGGTATGGTAACTCAGGACGGTCGTGGGGTCGTCGAGCTCTCCCATCAACACGACTTCACCTTTGAGAGACATAGCCCAACCTCGGGAGGTCGAGGGGAAGGCAGGTTTTCTTGAGCCAACGGTAACCCCATCGAAGGAGCGGGTAGGATCCCCCAACTGAAAATTTATGATGAGAGAACCGGGGTTGAGGGGTCGCGCCTCTCTTCCCCAAATGGAGAAGGTGTGATTGATTCTGAATTTTCTTTTGTCTTTGATTTTGATTATGATTATGAAATAGGTTGGTTGGAATCTCGTACTCACCGAGTCGTTGTGATTTTGATTCTGAATATGGTTCGTGAAATGGGAGTGGACTACTAATTTCTAAAACTTGGTTGATTTTGGCCTTTGCCTTTAAACCCTTTTTCCTTATATATAGTATCACGTGCTAAAATGTTTTAGAATGCAAAAATCAGGCCCCGGTTCATGGATTTTATGACTTTGAATATGCTTTGCTCTTATAAAAATGTACGTGTGCGTGTGTTAGCCCCCTGACCAGTCTTTAGGACTGACCCCTCTTTGTTGTTTCCTTTTTCCCCTTGTTTCTTTTATGTTACAGGTGCTGGTTTTGGGAGATTGAGCTAGGCGTTAGTCGTCTCTTGAGTCTGTGGTTTTATATCGAATCTCGTGTATTTTATTTAGTTTACTTTTGTACTTTTGAGCTTTGAACGTATGTATATGATTATGATTCGAACATGGGAGTACTTGTATAGTTTAACTCGTTATATTATGTAAATCTTGTTTATATTCCGAGCATGTATATCTGTATGTTTGAATCCTGGTGCTTCCGCATTTGATAATTGTTATTTTTGCGCACTCTGTACTAGGGTCTAGACCGCCTAGCCTAGGAGAGATTTTGTTTGTATCTCGTTCGGTATAGCTTGGTGCGTGTGCAAAGTTCCCATTTAGTTACAGGTATCGGGCTATATGGTGCGAGGGATGTAGTGGTCTGCGCTCCGGGGTGCTACATCCTAAGGTGGTATCAGAGCTCTAGGTTTCAAAATCGGAGCTTTAGTATCGTGTCGGGTGTGTTTAGGTTGTTCGGCTTAGGATTATGTGCTTGTTTGCATTCACTCTCACTTTTATGTAAATTAGTTGTATTAATTGTTCACGTGAACATGCACTAAGACCCCGTAAGCATCGATATTTTTGGAATTGTTTCCCTGTTTCAGGATGCTATAGTCACATCAACATGTGCCATCGGAAGAAGGACAAGGAAGACACTTTAATCCACCGAAGTGGTTTGGAGGTGACGATCTTAACGCTGAAGAATGGTTATCCGAGATGCTACGGATTTGGGAAAATTATACGGGAACATCGCAAGAGAAAGTGAAGTGTACTTCCCATTTGTTCCAAGGCAGAGCTTCAAAGTGGTCAAGGGAAATAAGATCGAAGTTGGAAGAATCCGGAGAAGAATTCACTTGGGAGAAATTTACCTAAGAATTTTGCTACAAATATATCCCTCCAACTGTAATGGTATAATAACTCCAAGAGTTCTTGAACCTTGAGCAAGAAGCAAAGAAGATGAACGACCTTATATTGGAGCCTGAAGGTTTGGGAGCCAGCAAAGATTGTCCCAATATCCGAAATTATATACAAGAGTGTAGAGATAATATTCACTATGTTTTCCAAACTTCACTGGTACATACATGGTCCAAGGAAGTTAGAAGAGCGGTTCAAGATGAGATGAGTAACCAACGGATGGAGTCTCACACTTCTTATGGGGGATAAGGACCAAGTTCGAGTTCGAGTTTGAGAAAGAAACCCATGTCACAAGAGAAACCACAAAGACTTCAAGTGATTAACAACACCAACAGAGAGAAGAAGCTTCGACTACCAAAGATGAATTCGATTGCCTCCTCCATCGGAAACAATTCAATGCTTGTATTGTCAAGGCCCGAATCATATGAAGGAAGTTTACCGGAAGAAGTTTAGTATGTAGCACCCCGAATCGTAGGGTCACCACAACCCCCGCACTCTGACCCGACACATATACGAAACGGGAAATCCGTATACATGCGCAAGTCAAAGCGGACGGGAGACAGACAAAACACTCCTAAGCTAGGCAGACTCTAACCCTTAAAAAATGCACATTTAAATATCAAATTAAAAGCACAAGCGGAAGCGTAATATTTTAAAACAGTTCACATAAGAGCCTATCACAAACACTAACTGAGCAAATATACAACATTTACCAAGTCTATTTCAAAAGATCAAGCCCGACAGGGGCAATTTAAAACCTAACATCTAAGTTGCCAAGGTAACAATATATACATGGACAAAATGTAGAGTGTATGCAAGTACAACCCAAATGACTCAATTTAGATGAACACGAACTTGACTCGGCTCAATGCTCTGCTTAGCTCGACCAAAGCATACCTGTACCTGCGAAACTAAAAGATTGAAAAGCGAGGAATCAGTCCACGACTGAGTTAGGGGTTAACCCACACACACTATAGATATAACAGAGCAAAGCACATATCAAAATTTGAATGTTCATGAACCCAAGGATGGTTTTTGCACACCAACAAATTTTCTAGAAGTGAAAGGATACATACGTATACAAAAGAAATCAAAATTTTAATCAGTCCGTTCTTGTTTCACAAACTCAAAATAGAACAAAGCTCGGCGAGTACGAGCTTTCAGACCACATCCGCCAACATGCCTGAAAAGTATACGAAAACAGAAATAAGAACACAAAATCCACCATCACTATATGGAAAGGAAGGGAGTGCACCCAAATCCTTTCATAAACACGAATACACTTCGAGATGAGGGCTCATGACTCCTACCCGCTCCTTCGATGGGGTTACCACCGGCTCAAGATAACTGATATGTACAAAACCTCCAGGAAAGAAGCAAGTAATCTCAAATGAGGGCTATGCACAGGGCACGATCCTCACGGCCCCATACCGTTCCAGGCTCTGTTACCCATAGCCTCCGGGCCCAATACACAAAGCATACACCAGTATCAGCAATACACTTGCCATATCTTTCAATGGCTTATCTCGTAAGAGTGCAGATATCACATTTTATCACTTTTAAACTCAAGAGTTATAATTTCTGAAAATCAAGGCATACATAGGCCCAAAATAATACACATATCGAACAAAACCTTCAAGAGTGCAATTATCAGAAGTATACGTACATATATAACCTTAATACCTAGCTATTTGGGCCATAAACAATCATATAGCAGTATTAGGGTATAACTAAAACATACCTAACCTCACCTTCGACAAAAGAGATCCAAAAAACCTCACCGAACATGGAAACGAGCTTAACCCTCCGGCTTGAACTCTCCTGGGATCACCTCTGAACAAACAAAGGGCCAAAACATAACATAACTCGATCATGAACCACTTAGATGTACGGCAATGAAAATGAATGCAAGAAATGAAATGGACGTGAGCAAGAATTTCATTTTAGGTATGCATGGAGAAGCAAATCACGGAGCATATTTTCAACTCATACCTTAGCACCATAATCTGAACAGTACATAATTACATAATTTCACATGTTAGGAACAAGCTCGGCATGGAAAAATCACGAAAGAAACAGAAGGAAAGGTCAAACGAGGCTTGGGTTAAAATTTAGCAAAAGCTGGCAGTTTTCTCAAAATGACCAGGCTGCAGGAAAATGGGAATATCTTAAAATTGAGAAGTCCAAATTCGGTTTTTTTTTTTGGAAATGAAAGTAGACACATAGATCTTTCCGATCATATATGGCTCAATTTTTTCTTCAAAGTGGATCAAAACATTTTATTGCTTAAAGTTGGGCGAACGCAGGATTTCGATAGACTGGCGACACCATTTTGTATTGAGCATATCTCAATCTACAGAATGAATTTTGAAAAGCTGTAAAATGAAGAGTGTCCTAAACTCAATGAATATTCAGTGGTTAAAGATTCAACAAATTCTAAGTTGTTTGAGTGGGTAACAGACGCGAAAAAGACACTGCAGAAAACTGTGAAATAGGGCATAACAGGGGATTTTCTTGTGGGTTCGGTTTCTTCTTGTTCCAAGCCTCAAAACTTACATATAAGGTCCAGAACTCATATATAAAGTACCTAAAATTTAATGTAAGGTAACATGTTGTAACTAAATTTCAGTTTATGCAAGAACTTTGCAGTTTATACACTTAAAAATCACATAACGGTCATCAACTTTCAGAAAACACGCAAGAACACCAATTTCCCACATACCTGAACTCCTAAGTTACATATCCAACTCTTAAAAGGTAAATCTTGCTGAAATGGAAGGGGAAAGATGATGAGGGACTCAATCCTTACCTCCCTTAACTGAATATCGAAGGTGGAAGGAGATGGGGAGCTTGCTTCTTCACTTGTCTTCAATGAAGTCCTCACCTTTTGCAAGAAAGAAAGGGGTTGTACGTGGGGGAAGATAAGGGAAAATTCATGTTGTGCTGCTGCTACTGCTACTTGCTTTAACGTGAGGAGAAACCGAAGCAAGGAGGTGATGATGCACTTGAAATTAGGAGCTGCTGCCACTTGCTTAAACGTGAGAGAAAATGGAAGCAAGGAGGTGATGATGCTGAAATTAGGAGCTGTTGTTACTTGCTTAAACGTGAGGGAAAAATGGAAGCAAGGAGGTGGTGATGTGCTGAATTTAGGAGAAAAGAGAAAGAAGCTAGTAGGTGACTAATCTAGGCCCAATTCTAAGAATTAACCGGTTCAAGTGGACCGGTTTTAGGGTGTCGGGATAGTAAACAGTCTCCCAAAATTATGAGATTAACGTCATTCATCTCAAAACATCAAAACAAAATCAACAGCGAAGACAGATCTCACATAGCTCACCCCAAATTTAGGTTATTTCAAAGAATTTCAAAGCAATCTTTTGACGTTTTTATCCCGAACTAGCTTGATAGAGTTACGTTCGTTCTAATGGATTCTTCGATCGAACATCCCATGACCCTAACACTTGCTAACGTAATCATTTAGACGAACGAGGTGTCACACCCTTCCCACCCTTAAAAGAACCTGGTCCCCAGGTTCACTGCTCTGATCTGAATAACTCCGAGTACAGCTTTCTTATCTTTTCTTCAGTTTCCCAAGTGGCTTCTTCAGACTTCTGATCTTTCCATAACACTTTAACTATTGGGATTTGCCAGCTTCTTAACTCTTGTATTTTTCGGTCCATGATTCTAACCGGTTTCTTCACAATGGTTAGGTCCGGTTCAAGCCGTGCGTCTTCAATTGGGAGAATGGTTGATTCATCGGGATAATATTTGCAGAGCTGTGAAACATGGAATACATTATGAATCCAGGTCATGTTCAGAGGTAAGTTCAATCTATATGTTGTTTCTCCAACCCGTTCAAGGATTTCAAAAAGTCCAAGATAGCAGATAGCAGGGATTGAGCTTTCCACCTTTACCAATACGGATGAAACCCTTCCTTTGAGATGCTTTCAAGAAAACCTTTTCTCAGACTTCAAATTCCATGGGTCTTCTCCAGAAATCGGTGTAACTCTTTTGACGATCTTGGGTCACTTTCAGTCGTTGTTAAATTTTTTAGATTTTCTCAATGGCTTCTTCGATAACCTTTGGAGGTCTAGCTCGTTTAATGCCACCTTGCTTAGTCCAACGCCAATCTTCCAAATCCCAATAGAGAGGGGATCTACACTTTCTTTCGTACAATGCCTCGTATGGGCCCATGCCAATAGACGTTTGATAGTTATTGTTATACGCAAATTCCAATAAGGGCAAGTGCTCGTCCCAAGATTCTTGAAAGTCTAGAGTACAGGCTTTGAGCAAGTCCTCGAGATACTTGATAAGTCTCTCTGATTGGCCATCCGTTTGGGGATGTGATGCGGTACTGAAATTGAGTTTAGTCCCCAAACATCTTTGTAGATCTTGACATAAACTAAGATGTCGTAAATAAAAATAACCACAAACTTATCAAGAAATGACCTGAATACTCGGTGCATCATGTCCATAAATACCGCTGCAACATTTGTTAATCCGAAAGGCATAACTACGAACTCATAATACCCATAACGGGGGTTAAATCCCGTGTTAAGTATGTCTTCCTCCCGGATACGCCACTGATAGTAACCTTGCCTTAGATCAAGCTTTGAATAGACCTTAGACCCTTACAAGAGATCAAACAACTCCTCAATATGTGTTAGTGGATACTTGTTCTTGATAGTAATCCAATTCAGCTCACGGTAATCGATACACATACGCAATGACCCACCCTTCTTTTTCACAAACAACACTGGGGCACCCCACGGAGATGTGCTTGGTCTACCCTCAAGCTAAGAGTTCATCGAGCTGCGTTTTCAACTCCTTCAATTCTGCGGGAGCCATTCTATATGGAGTCTTCGCAAATGGTTCCGCATCGAGATGTAAATCGATAACAAACTCAATATTTCTTCTTGTTGGTAGCGAATCTAACTGCTCGGGGAACACATAGGGAAACTCTTTCACAACCTCTGTTTCTTCCAGTTTATCTTGATTCTTCGGTTTGTTGAGAAGATAGGCCACATAACCTCTTGCTCCATCCCGTATTAATTTATTTTCCACCATGAATGAAATGAATGGACTGGACACCACTCTTTTACCAGATAATACCATCGAACCCAAAGAAACCTTCTTCTCATGACAATCTATGAGAGCTCTATGACGATGTAACCAATCAATTCTCAAAATTACACCATACCTTTTCATAGGCATCTCAATCAAATCCGCCGGATATGCTTTACCTTCAATACTCACGGGGCACTCTCGAAAAACTCTATCTGTCACCAAGCTTCCTCCAAGAGGAGAGCTAACCACATACATATGCTCGACACATAAAGAAGGCAAGGATAATGAAGCAGCTATATCCAGGGCAATGAATGAATGAGTTGGCCCGGGATCAAACAATGCATGTAATGTGATGCCATGTATGCAAATCGCACCTTCTACAACAGTAGTAGGATCAGGGTCGGCGGCATCCTCTTCACCTCCCAACGCATAGGCCCGTGCACGAATGGTAGCCTTTTGATTCCCAGATGGTCCAAGCTCTAGCCTTTTATGAGGGCACTGATCCAACATATGGTCCAATGAGCCACATTTAAAACATTTCCGGGGTCTTTTCCTACACTCCTCTACTGTGTGATTCGGACCATGGCAATATGAACATTTCGGTTGAGCTGGGGTAGACACTGGAATAGGCCCTGGGGGTCTAGGTTTCTTGTCTTGGGGTCTCGGTGCTGGAGTTGACGGATACTGGCCTTTTTCCAACCTTCAGAATCTGACCCGAACTCGATCCCGGTCCCGAATGATATACCCTTCTTCTACTCACATCTCTTTCTTCAACTTTCAAAGCTTTCTCAATCACCTTAGCCCAGGTGCTTGTATTTGCAGCCTCAAGAACATCCTTCATATCTTCCCGAAGGCCCTGTTAAAACTGGATTGCCTTATGTCGATCATCACTCGCAATGTTCAGAGCATACCAGACCAACCTGTCAAACTCATTAATATACTCTGTCATAGTCCGATTACCCTGCTTTAGGTCCATGAACTCTCTCAACCTTCGATCCGGAGCCACCAGTGGAATGTTTTTATTTTTGAACTCTCGGGTGAACACCTCCCAATTGATTGCTTCACCCTAGGCCTCCAACCTGGTTTTTATGCTCAACCACCAACTACAGGCTTGCCCTTGAATGAGTGAGATAGTACACCGGGCTTTCTTCTGGGAACTGCAAGGAACGAGTTCCCAAATCTTTTCTATTTGAATAAGCCACTCCTCCGCTTGCATATCATTCCCTCCTTCAAATCGGAGAGGATTCTGACTCTGAAACTCCCGATAGATAGCGGTGATTTATCCTACTTCATTATCTATCAAAGGAGGAGTAGGAGGATCTTGCTAATGAGGCGAATGATCCCGATGATGCCTACAGTCTAGCTACCTATCAGGATGATGTCTACGGTCTGACGACCTATCACGACAATGTCTACGGGTAGGCATATAAAGATATGGATGCATGTTTGTTAGTGTATGTTTATGAATGCTAGCCAATAGGAAATTAAGTAGGTAAGAAATAAAATTATTGGGAAAACAGAACGGAAACGCAGCCGAAATTTAAAAATTTTCCCAACTAAGTAAGGATCGAATCTTACAATTGCTATTCCCAAATTTGTAGAGAGCAAGAAACTCACTTAAATAGTATCTTTCTTTACATGTTCTAGCCGCCCAAGAATGCTCTTCACCTGCTTGATCCCCAAAAGCTCCTTCGAATCTTTCAAGACTTCACGATAGTAGCCCTTTGGAGATTTAGTCCACCAACCGCGACCACGATCCGAATAGGGAGGATGCTAGTTCTATATTTGGTGTTTAGGCTCTAGGGTTTAGTGTATAATTATGGAGAAGGAGAATTTGCTACCGTCATCCCATGGGGTTCAAACCCCTCTATTTATAAGGCTAGGGTTCGAACCCTAATCGTTTGTGGTAAAGGATTCCAAACTCCTTTTGGAAAGGGATCTATTGCTTGGAGACTAAGTCTCTTACTTTGACCAAAAGTCCACCTTTTGACCAACTTGTTGGGCAAGAATAATATCTAACTCTTTTAGATATTAATTTTACTTTATTTATTTTACAATAAATAACTTGAATACTAATAATATAATTAATTCATAATTAATTATTTATTAGACTTTATTTCTCCAAATTAGAACTTTATATTAATTCAAAATTAAATCAAAGTCCATTATATAATTAACACATTAATTATTGCTTGGACGTGCGCTTCACACGTGTGGGTCCCACCATTCCCTTAATGGTTTGATCAACTCGTTTAATCAATTCAAGCCTTAACCCACGTGACCGGGTTGTTGTGTGTGACCCTCTAGGTTCTTAATCCAATTAGCAGTGACCCTAATTAATTAATTCCCCAATTAATTAATCAGTCCACAGATCAAACGACCATAGTCTAGCAATAGGTGTTTGACCCCTAGCTGAATAAGAATGTCTCGATTCGACAAAATCGTTATGTGTTAAGTGCATTTCATATCCATTTGATCTCAATCCAAGAAACTCTTTTCTTGATGTCTTGATCCACTGCCTTGGCCAAGGACTCCTAGATGGCATATGAATAACTTACACAGTAAGAGATCATCACCTTGCTAATGCAAGCGTAGGTCCTTTATTGATTCTCATATACTTTCATGTGCCACTTGTGCAGCCCTAGCATAAGCCTTGAATCAATTGTATAAGGGGACACCCTTTAAAGCTTACACCTAAGGCTACAGAGTTAGCTCATAAAGTATCAATGGAACCTCAAGTTTAAGGATCACTTAATCACATCAATGAGTCGCGAGATATTTCCTAATCTGGAAGTTTCTATTTTCAGATATAGAAACTTCCTTTCCCATTTAGGAACCTTCTCAGATGGGACACCTCAGTGTAACTACTTAGAATAAGTAAGCACCCCTATGTATCACATACGTATCAACTATACACTTTGCACCGTATAAAACATGCTGGTCCTTCTTAAGGGCGTGATCACACGAGCAAGCCTCGAACGAATCAGGTTGACACTCCCACTGTCTTTTGGACTCATCGGCTTTGAGTGATTTCTAATCATGACTTATGTGATATAGGGCTCGTCTCATGAACCACTTCACCTAAATGGTTGAGTCCTATAAGTCATATTGATTAGGGGAGTTCTTATACATGTAAGGAAACATACAATCAAACAAGAGCATATAAAGAAGTGTTACCTTAATTCATATAATTTAAAGATTGTCTGTGATTTACAAAAAGGAAAGTACTAAAGCTGACTATTGCATTGGCTTTCAGGGCACTATTCCTAGCAATCTCCCATTTGCCCGTCAAAGCCATTCAGGAGCTAATCTAAGTCTCATCTTCGCAAGATGACCTATGAAAGCTTCTCGACTAAGGGGTTTAGTAAGCGGGTCTGCCACGTTCTCTGCTGATGCGACCCTCTCAATTTGCAAATCACCTCATTTGATGATATCACGGATTAGGTGATACTTCCTCATAATGTGTTTGGTCTGTTGGTGAGATCTTGGTTCTCTTGCATGAGCAACCGCCCCAGTGTTGTCACAAAACACAGTAACGGGGTCTTTCATGCTAGGAATGACATTCAAATCTTGAATGAAGTTTCTAATCCAAACTCCTTCCTTAGCTGCATCGTTTGCAACTAAGTATTTGGTCTCAGTGGTCGAATCTGTAGTGGTCGTCTGCTTGGAACTTTGCCAACTCACTGCTCCGCCGTTAAGGCAGAAAATGTATCCTGACACTGACTTAAAGTCATCTACGTCAGATGCAAAGCTTGCATCGCAGTATCCTTTGACTACTAGATCTTTCTATCCTCCGTATACTAGGAATAAATCCATAGTACTTTCTAAGTACTTTAGGATATTCTTCACGACAATGGAGTGACCTTCTCCAGGGTCTTATTGGAAACGACTTGTTACACTAAGTGCATATGCACACCCGGTCGAGTACATAGCATAGCATACATTATACTGCCTATTGTTGAGGCATAAGGCACATGGGTCATTCTTTTCTTCTCAAGGTTCGTCTTAGGACACATCTTCTTCGAAAGATATGTTCCTACACTCATAGGAAAAACTTTGTTCTTTGCATTCTCCATACTGAACCGTTTCAGTACTTTGTCTATGTACATTGATTGTGATAGTCCTATCAATCTCTTAGATCTATCCCTATAGATCTTTATCCCAATAATGTAGGACGCATCACCAGATCTTTCATCTCGAATTAGTTCGATAACCATGATTTGGTAAATTTCATGTCATCCTTCGAATTCCCAATTAGAAGGATGTCATCAACATAAAGTACCAAGAATTTCACTGAAGTATCCAACTCCTTTCTATACACACAGGACTCATTCGAATTTCGAACGAAGCCAAACGCTTTGACTGCTTCATCAAAACAAATGTTCCAATTCCTAGAAGCCTGTTTCAATCCATAGATTGATCTTTGGAGTTTGCAAACCTTTTGCTCACTCCCACTGAATGTGAAACCTATGGGTTGATCCATATAAATGTCTTTATCAATGTCTCCATTGAGAAAGGCAGTTTTCACATCCATTTTCCATATCTCATAGTCGTAATATGAAGCTATGGCATGCATGATCCGAATGGACTTTTGCATTGTAACCGCTGAGAAGGTTTTATCAAAGTCCACACCGGGCCTTTGAGTGAATCCTTTTGCAACCAGTCTTGCCTTATAGGCTGCAATGCTTCCATCTACTCCAAGATTTCTCTTAAAGATCCATTTGCAACCTATGGGTTTAACCCCATCAGGCAAATATACTAAGCTCCAAACTTGGTTGGAGTAGATGGAATCCATTTCGGATTTCATGGCTTGTTTCCACTGTTCAAAATCTGAGTCTGACAGTGCCTCCTCATATGTTAGAGGATCATTATCCTCTTGAGAGATTTCATGGAGAAAACCATACCATCTCTCAGGATGTCTAGGAGTGTGTCTAGAATGCCTTAGACGAGGATTTTCACGTGTATCGAAGTTCATGATTGGTTGTGGGACATCAAGATGGGACGTGTCCTCTAAATGTGGTGTAGCACCTAGAACGCAAGGCAGCCACATCCCCCGCAGTATAGTTCAATCCACATATGGAATGGACGGTCCATACATGAATCAAGCCTATAGCGAACGGGTGACAATAAAAAAAAAAAATCTAGCTAGGCAGGACTAACCCTCAATTAATTACCAACATGCATAACAATTAAAACGAAAGCATAGTAATAAACATTCATTCCAATTCATCTACCTTATACAAGTTCATTCAATCCTATTCATATATATACACAATATCAATTATCCAAAACAAGTCATAAGCATTAGAAATGCATCAATAATGTACATGAAAACGAGAATGACAAGTGCTAGACCCAAAATGAAAGACTCAAATCCCGCCTAGCACGCAACCCTGCAAGACCTGAAAATGTGAGGTGTCAGTCTATGAAAGACTGAGTGAGGGGTTTATAAATATAAGCACAATTACCATGCAAGCCATAATCTCGGGTAAGATTTTATAAAGGAAGCAATATAGGTTCAATAGCAAAGTAGTTCTCGCCCGAGATTACAACTATCCAATTTACAATTCCATCAGTTCAGTTCAATCAATCAGTGGCCCAGCGAGTAAGGGCAAATCTCCAACCTTTCTCCAACTGTGTACAATAATTCAGTTATTAATTGATTAAGTGATCAAGAAATCAATTACCGTGCACAATTACAAGCAGTTTCAGTAACCCTTTTTCCCTCCGGTGATGGTGGCATTGCAAAGCCCCACCACCCAGTCAGTGTGAGCATAGGGTTCATGAGTCCCTATGCCCGGAACTCCTTCCTCCACTAATCTCCTAGTGGGTTCAGGGGTCATCCCAAAAGTTGTGAGGATAGTGCAGGAGTTACCCCGTCAGCCCATGCTTTCCCAGTTGGCTTAGTATACTACCCTTGGGGCCACAGTGCAATACATTATACTCGCCAAAACAGTCAATTCAGTACAGTGACTTTAGTTCAGTACAACAGCAGTAGTTGAGTACAGTAGCAGTAGTTCAGATGTAAATCATTTGAGGTTTATGGAAAACTATAGATATATGTATACATTTTGGCCGAAATCCACATAAGGGTTGTACGGGTTCTATATAACTAGAAATTAAATCTCACCTGAAAAGTGACGAAACAAGACAAGGATGCAAGATAGTGTATAATCGATCAAAGATCTCCGCCCTGGAGAAGAACTGGACAAGAAAGGAAACAACATAAATTCATGAGTTGAGACTCAATATGGGACCAAGTATGACGCACGACAATGCTCATGTAACACCTTAATAGCCAAACCAATTAGCAATCAAGTGACACTTAAATATGTATGAGAACCAATTAACATCTAAGAGATGAAATTAATCTCAAGGAGTCATATATTCACATCATTCAAACATTTCAAGTTCAATTCATATAGGGCATGGAGTCACACAATCATGTTTGAGAAATTAAGTACCAAGAAGCATCACATAGGAGCATAATTATCAATTAATCAAGCATATACTTCATATAATTCACATACGGGAGCCAAGAGAGTGAAAGGAATGCAAGAAGAAAGGTTTTGATGAAGTTTGGCAAAAACCGACAATTTTCGGAAATGCACATGCTGTAGAAAAAATAGAATATCTTGAGTTCTAGAAACTGAGACTGAGTTTATTTGGTTTTATATAAAACTAGACACATATACCTTTCTGAGGATATATGGCTCGTATTCTGGTCCAAAACGAGGAGAAAATGGCGTATGCTCGAAGTTAGGTGATTGCAGATTTCCGGTAAAGTGGTGACACCAAATTAAAACGGTTATATCTCTCAAACTAGAAATGATAATGAGGTGATTACAATTGGAGAGTATTCTACTTCAAGAGGCTTCTAAAGGTTCAAAATTCGGGTCAATCAGAGTTCGTTTGAGGGGTAAACGGGTGTATAAAAAATGCACTGGAAGCAGATACGTCCGTGTGAAAACTATCTGTCACGACAGTAGGTACCCACAATGGCGTTTAGGATTATAACTAGGGTACCACACGGGCATTTGGAAGTAATCTGGGCAAAAAAACAGGGGAAAAATAGGGGATATGCACGGGAATTGGCTGCCAAGCCTTCCCACATCAAACTAACGCAAGAATTCAACTCAAAACTATCATATAGCATGTATATAGCTCATATATATCAATTAGACACCAATTAAACCAAGTAACTTGCTTTGATTCATCAAGAAATCATCATCCAAACCCCATATATATCCATGGTATCAAACTCTCATATAATTCAAGAATTTATGCAAGCTTCCAACTTTAATGCTCATGATCATTCCTCTAATCACTCATAAAGAAGTTATTCATCAAGATCAAAACCCTAACATCACATATAAACACAAGATTCATCACATAACTCATATATATACCTTGAAAGAAAGGATGAAAAGAAGAGAGAGACTATGGAGATGATGATGCTTCAAAGTTATGAAATTCCCCTTTGAAATCAAGCTTGAAAGTGATGAAATCTTTCTTCTCCCTCGTTTGATGTTTGATCGTGGAAATGGAAGAAAATATGTGTGCGTGTTTGTATAAAATATCATGAATGAAATATAAGAGATAGATATATTCATGCTTCTTCCAAGAAATGAGATGACAAGGCACTTTTTACACTTAAGTCCCTAAGCTATTCTAATTCATGCAATTAAGGGTAAGCTAGGAAGGAATGATCAATTAAGTCAAAGAAATTCTCATGCAATCTAGCCCTCTAATTCAAGAAATGATCACTCAAGGATAATTAGACAATTAAGTCACGTTCGACAATTAATTCACGTATCACTTAGATGCAATTCATGAAATAATTCTCAAATTGAAGATAATTTCACATATTTTCACACAAACATATAAGAATATAATTCATATAATGTCACGTAATGCAAAACTGTAAAAAATGGGGGGTTACATGTGGCGTGGTAATATCTCGAATTTCTTCGAGTTTTGTGATCTAGCCTTTCTTTTCTTCTAGGAACGATTCCTCAAGAAAAGTTGCATTTCTTGAGACAAACAGTTTTTGTTCAGTTTGATCATAGAAGTAGTATCCTATGGATTCCTTAGGATAGCCAACAAAGTACCATAAGTCAGAACGAGCTTCTAACTTACCTCCCACTGTCCACTTCACATAAGTACGACAACCCCAAATTCTTAAGTAAGAATAACTAGGGATTTTACCATGCCACATTTCATAGGGCGATTTAGGGACTGACTTGGAAGGAACAAGATTCAAAGTCCTTGCTGCACTTTCTGGAGCATAACCCTAGAAAGAAGGTGGTAAGTTAGTGAAACTCATCATGGAACGAACCATATCAAGTAGGGTTCGATTCCTTCTCTCAGAAACTCCATTAATCTGAGGAGTTCCCAGAGGAGTCAACTGAGAGATAACTCCATTATCTCTGAGATGATTATGTTGGAAAACACGAATCAGAAAGCAGCGGAATTTAAAAATTTTCCCAACAAAAGGACCTTGAACTCGCAATCGTGTAACCAAATTCGTAAAGATAGAAAACTTACTTTTCTTTTATTCTTTCTTGAAGCGTTTCAAGCCACCCAAGAACGCTCTTCTCGCGGCTTGATCCCCTCTCCTTGGTAAAGCTCGAATCTTCAAACTTCTAACTTGAAGTCTCTAGAGAAAGTCCACCAACTTGATCACAATCTAATTAGTAAGGATGCTAGTTCTCTAATTAGTGTTTAGGCTTAACCTAGGGTTTAATTTAATCTTGGAGAAAGGAAGGTGTTCAACACATGAACCAAGAATTGTCAATTAGCTCTAAAGGGGAGCATGAGCTCCCCTATATATAGGAAAGGGGAGGGGCGGCCGAACCTAGTCCTTATTGGACAAGGATTTGGTTCCTCTCTCTCCTATTACTTGATCATCAAGTATTTTCCAACTTTGACTTTGAATTCTATTTCTAGTCAACTTTTAAGAGAGCTTAAAAATATCCAAACTATTTTTGGATAATTTTATACTTTATTTATTATAAAATAAATAACTTATTTTTATCTAATTAATTAATTCGTAATTAATTAACTAGATTATTTTCTCCAAAATTAGACCTTCTTTTTAATTCAAAATTAAACCAAAGTCTATTAAATAATTAACTAATTAATTATTTAATATATATAATATATATACACACACGTGTGTGACACGTGTCACAGTGACACGTGTCACTCACGCGAGCCACACGTGTGAATTCACACGTGTGGAACCCTCTTGGCCCGATTAACTCGTTTAATCATTTTCAAGCCTCAACTCATGTAACCAAGTTGTTGTGTGTGACCCTCTAGGTTCTCAATTCAATTAGCAGTGACCCCAATTAATTAATTCACTAATTAATTAATCAGTCCACAGATTAAACGACCATAGTCTAGCAACAGGTGTTTAACCCCTAGCTGAATTGGAATGTTCAGATTCGACAGAACCTTTAAGTCATTGATTCATGTGAGATACAATCCTCCTACTTACTATCTCTCAACCAAGATCTAGGGCAAGGGAATAATCAGAACCCTAATAATCCGGTCTTAAAGCTAAGTGCATTTCATATCCATTTGATCTCAATCTAAGAAACACTTTTCTTGATGTCTTGATCTACTGCCTTGGCCAAGGACTCCATATGGCATATGAATGACTTACACAATAAGAGATCACCTTGCAAATGCAAGTGTAGGTCCTTTCTTGATTCTCATTCACTTTCATGAATCACTTGTGCAGCCCCAGCATAAGCCTTGAATCAGTTGTCTAAGGCGACACCCTTTAAAGCTTATACCTAAGACTACAGAGTTAACTCATAAAGTGACAAGGAACCTCAAGTCTAAGGATCAATTAATCACATCAATGACTCGTGAGATATTTCCTAATCTGGAAGTTTCCATTTCCTGAAATAGAAACTTCCTTTCCCATTTAGGAATGTTCTCACACGGGGCACCTCAGTGAAATTACTTATTAAAGTAAGCACCCTCATGTATCACGCACGTATCAACTATACACTTTGCACCTCCATGAAACAAGGTGGTCCTTCTTAAGGGCGTGATCCCACAAGCAAGCCTTAGAGGAGTCAGGTTGACACTCCCACTGTCTGTAGGACTCATCGGCTTGGAGTATTTTACTAATCATGACTTATGTGATATAGGGCTCGTTTCATGAACCATTTCACCTAAATGGTAGAGTCCTAAAGTCATCAGGATTAGGGGAGTTCTCATACATGCACAGCTAAAGTAAACGCATACCAAACAAGAGCATATAAAGAAGTGTTGCCTCAATTCGTTATTTTATTCAAAGATTGTCTGTGATTACAATAAGGAAAAGTACAAAGCGGATATACAATCGGCTTTCTAGGGCACTATTCCTAACAATCTCCCACTTGCCCGTCAAAGCCATTCTAAAGCTACTCTAAGTCCCATCTTCTGAAGATGACCTTGGAAAGCTTCTCGACTAAGGGGTTTAGTAAGTGGATCTGCCACGTTCTCTGCTGATGTGACCCTCTCAATTTGCACATCTCCTCTTTTGATAATATCACGGATTAGGTGATACTTCCTCATAATGTGCTTGGTCCGTTGGTGAGATCTTGGTTCTCTTGCTTGAGCAACCGCCCCAGTGTTGTCACAAAACACAGTAATGGGGTCTTTCATGCTAGGAACAACATTCAACTCTTGAATGAAGTTTCTTATCCAAACACCTTCCTTAGCTGCATCATTTGCAGCTAAGTATTCGGCCTCAGTGGTCGAATCTGCAGTGGTTGTTTGCTTGGAACTCTTCCAACTCACTGCTCCGCCGTTTAGGCAGAAAATGTATCCTGACATTGACTTACAATCATCTAAGTCAGATGCAAAGCTTGCATCGTAGTATCCTTCGACAGTAAGATCTTTCTGATCTCCGTAAACTAAGAATAAATCTTTAGTACTTTTCAAGTACTTAAGAATATTCTTCACGGCAGCCCAGTGACCATCTCCAGGGTCAGATTGGAAACGACTCGTTACACTAAGTGCATAAGCCACATCCGGTCGAGTACATAACATTGCATACATTATGCTACCTATTGCTGATGCATAAGGTGTATGAGTCATTCTTTCCTTCTCAAGGTTAGTCTTAGGACACATCTTCTTTGAAAGACATGTTCCTACACTCATAGGAAGGTTCTTAACCTTTGCTGACTCCATATTGAATCTCTTCAATACTTTGTCAATGTACATCGACTGTGATAGTCCTATTAACCTTCTAGATCTATCTCTATAGATTTTAATTCCAAGGATATAGGACGCATCACCAAGATCTTTCATCTCGAATTGGTTCGATAACCATAACTTAGTCACTTTCATGTCATCCTTCGAATTCCCAATAAGAAGGATCTCATCAACATAAAGTACTAAGAATTGCACTGAGGTCTCCAATTCCTTTCTATACACACATGATTCATTCGAAATTTGGATGAAGCCAAACGCTTTGACTGATTCATCAAATCGAATGTTCCAATTCCTAGAAGCCTGTTTCAATCCATAGATTGATCTTTGGAGTTTGCAAACCTTTTGCTCACTCCCACTGAATGTGAAACCTATGGGTTGCTCCATATAAATGTCTTTGTCAATGTCACCATTGAGAAAGGCAGTTTTCACATCCATTTGCCATATCTCATAGTCATAATATGCAGCAATGGCAAGCATGATCCGAATAGACTTTTGCATTGCAACTGGTGAAAAGGTTTCATCAAAATCCACGCCGGGTCTCTGAGTGAATCCTTTTGCAACCAGTCTTGCTTTGTAGGCTGCAATGCTTCCATCAACTCCAAGCTTTCTCTTAAAGATCCATTTGCAACCTATGGGTTTGACCCCATCAGGCAAATCTACCAAGGTCCAAACTTGGTTGGAGTTCATGGAATCCATTTCGGATTTCATGGCTTCTATCCACTGTTCAGAGTCAGAATCTGAAAGTGCCTCCTCATATGTTAAAGGATCATTATCCTTTTGAGAGATTTCATGGAAGAATCCATACCATCTCTCCGGCTGTCTAGGAGTACGTTCAGAACGCCTTAGAGGAGGATTTTCGTGTGTATCGAAATTCGTGATTGGTTGTGGTTGATCAGAGTGGGACGTTTCTTCAGTGGGTGGTGTGGGGTCATTTTGTACTTCTTCTAATTCTATGATCTTGCCCTTCTTTTCTTTAAGGAACGGTTCCTCAAGAAAAGTGGCATTTCTAGAAACAAACACCTTTTGTTCAGATTGATCATAGAAGTAGTATCCTATGGATTCCTTAGGATAACCTACAAAGTAGCATAAGTTAGAACGAGATTCTAACTTATCTCCCACTGTCCTCTTCACGTAAGCAGGACAACCCCAAATTCTTTAGTAAGAATAACTAGGGATTTTACCATGCCACATTTCATAGGGCGTTTTAGGGACTGACTTAGAGGGAACTAGATTCAAAATCTTTGCTGCACTTTCTAGGGCATAACCCCAGAAAGAAGGTGGTAAGTCAGTAAAACTCATCATGGAACGAACCATATCAAGTAGGGTTCGATTCCTTCTCTCAGAAACTCCATTAAGCTGAGGAGTTCCCGGAGGAGTCCACTGAGAGATAATCCCATTATCCTTGAGATGATTAAGGAATTCTTCACTAAGATATTCGCCTCCTCGATCAGATCGAAGTGCTTTGATCTTGTGACCAGTTTTGTTCTCAACCTCCTTTTGAAATTCTAAGAATTTCTCAAAAGCTTCAGATTTATACTTCATTAAGTATACATAACCATACCGACTAAAGTCATCAGTAAAGGTTATGAAATACTGATGATTGCTTCTAGTGCTTACACTAAGCGGTCCACAAACATCAGTATGGATTAAATCCAGAACCTTAGTGGCACGTTCCACAGTTCCTTTAAAAGGAACTTTGGACATTTTTCCTTTGAGACAGGATTCGCAAGAAGTCAACTCTTTGAGATCATTTTCAGAGAATGATCCTAAAGTGTTTATCTTGCTAATTCTGTTCTTGGAAATGTGTCCTAATCTAGCGTGCCATAAGGAAGCTGAAACTTTGTCATCTCTCTTACGCTTCGTTTCTCGTTGTATATTCATAATATTGATATTTTGAGTTAGGTAAAGTCCATTACTTAGAGTACCGATATGAACGGAAGAGTTGTTCCGTTTGATAACGTATTTACCATTCTTAATATAAGTTTCATAACCTTCACAATCTAATATTGGAACTGAAATTATATTATGAATAATGTTCGGTACATAAAGGACTTTGTTTAATACTAACTCAAAACTACCTAAATCTAATCTAATTGTGCCTAAAGCTCGAGCTTCAACGTTTGAGCCATCGCCGATCTTCAAGACACATTCTCCTTCTTTGCGTTGTTGGACTTCACTTAGCATCTGTACATCATTACAGATATGAGTTCCACAACCGGTATCAAGTACCCAAGAACTAGAATTAATAGAAAGATTTACTTCAACGAGAAAGATACCTTTCTTTTGAGTAGCCTTGTACTCTGGGCAGTTTCTCCTCCAATGTCCCGTTTTGCCACAATGGAAGCAAACATCCTCTTTCTGATCACGCTTCTTCTTTTGGGCCTTCCCCTTCAAAATGCCACCAGTGGGCCTAAGGGGTTTCTTCTTCTTCTTTTGGGCTTTCTTGCCCTTACCTTTAGAAGGCCCAGAAGAGGAAGATGGAGCATTCACCATCAAAACCTTATTGTCCTTCTTGATCGTGCTTTCAGCAGTCACAAGCTGACTAATCAGCTCAGCTACAGTAGCACCAGCATGATTCATGTTAAAGTTAAGGACAAATGGGTTGAATGATGGTGGGAGCGAAGCTAGCAACAAATCCACTGAAAGCTCATCTTTCAGCGGCATGTCCATGGAAGCAAGTTTCTCAGTAAGGGCAAGAAACTTGAGTCCATATTCATGGACACTTGAACCTTCCCTCATTCTCAAGTGGAATAATTCCTTTGAAGTGTTATACCTTGTAACACGTTCATGAGGGCGGTAAAGTTGCTCTAAGTGGTCGTAAATCTCCCAAGCAAATTCCATGGCCTCATGTTGTCTTTGCAAGTCCGGAGACATGTTAGCCAACATAAGGCAACGGGCTTGGAGATTATCATCCTTCCACTTCTGAATTGCATCCCGCTCGGCCCGAGTGGGAGCCTCCCCTTCAGGACTAGGCTCCCCTTCGAAGAGAACATAAGTTCTCTTCTCAGAATCTAAAATGATTTTTAGATTCCTCAGCCAATCAGAATAGTTGGGACCAGTCAACTTGTTTGACTCGAGGATTGATACAAGAGGGTTTTTGGTTGCCATTTCAAAACACGTAGAGAATCACAGAATCTACGACCTAAATGGTAAAACAGAGAACTAGTGAGCATGCTGAATTATAACGATATACAAAAGATAAGGTCTTTAATCTATTGTAGCTCCCACTGTTTTTCAAAGATCTATAATTCCCAAAGATCTAAGAGGAACACGTTTCCCAATGGGTACTAAGATCCTAGGCATTTTACCTCGAACCCACGACTCGCGGACATTCTAAGTAAGAACCCTAGGTAGGTACAACTTACCAATTCTAACACCTTTAGAACTCTTAGTAATTGTTTTTGCATCACCTATCTTTCAATATGGACCCACGACTCGTGCGACATCCATATTTACTTAGGCGTTGAGCTAGACCCATCAATCATAAGATCATGACCAAAACTTAGTTTGAACGACCCACGACTCGCGGACATCGCCCTTGCTAAAATTGACCACGAAATATTGATCATTTAAAATGATTAATCAGGTAACTAAGAACTAATAATCTCCACTAGCTATCCCACGACTCGCGGACAATAACTAGCTTTACTTACTAAACTTAAAACCTATTGATGGAATGCTAGGAATTTAATTCAAAACTTGCATCTCGAATTAAACACCTATTTGTTCGAAATTAGCTTAATATTTAATGGGAATTTTCGAATCAACCGGAGAGTTGTCCGGTTCGACCTCACCAACATATATGTTATCCAATTTTATTAGTCTTGATTAATGCAAGTACACTTAAATGCATTTCAAACAAGCACATAAACAGATAACATGTCCTAGCATGATACTAACATGTAATGATCATGGGTTCTACCTATCTTATGCGTGATATGTGGGAGCCACTCCACAATCACAAGTTCTAACATACATGCCACATAAACAGTTCAAATCACATAAGGGAAAGCAGTAACAAAATACGAGCCCTATCTCTATTACATTTAACAATTGAGATTCCCCTCCCTAACATTTTGAGGGGTCTTCACTTATGGCCTCCTTGTTACTTGAATGTGGTCCATCTTACTCCATGGGTGCATTGTCTCCAAAATGAAAATAAAACCTCACCACCTATCTCTACTCTCAAATTACAATAAAAAGAAAAAGACATAAAGTAATAAGACTCAATCTTCATATTGGCCTTAGACAATTACACGGGGCATACCCCGGCCTCAAAAACAGTAATATGGAAAGCCACATAATAAATCACATAACAGTACGCACATAAGTGAGGCTCCAACCTCAATTGAAAAACGCAACTATAGGGCTCCAACCCCAATTTAAACCATCCATGTGCATAAATTAAAACCATACATAGATCTAAACCCATGATCACCTAACATGCTTTTGCGAGAATTTAAATTTAGCCAATAAATTAAAATTCTCGTTTCAAGTCCTAATGACTCAAAACACGACTTAGATGCAATTCTTGTTCAAGAGCCTTTTCAATAAAACCCGAAAAACATTAAACTAATAAAATTCCAATTAATTTCCAAAATTAATAATTTTATTCTTTCATTATTTTCAGAAAATAATATTCATAATTTTCCCAAAAACCAAATCGCTTTAATTTCTCAAAAATCCCAATTTAATCAAAATTTTAAAATAATTTTATTTTAACAAAACTGATTTTAAAAGATAAAATTAAAATAAAATTAAATCGGGATTTTATGGACCGAAAAACACGAAACACGAAAACACGAAAACGAGCCCGGAAAAAGGGCCCAGCCACGTGAGGTACTGCCGTGCAGCCGCGCGCGCAGACGCGCGCCAGCGGGCGGGATGTTCCGCTCGCGTGCGCACGCTGGGCGTGCATCGTGCGCGCGCCTGCGCGCAGCAGCGCCCGGGATGGACTGAGCAGGCGTCCCGCGCGGTTGCGGGACGGACTGGGCGCGCCCGGGACGGCTCCCGCGCTTTTGCGGGAGGAGCTGGGCGGCGGCGACGGGCCTGGGCGTGCGACGTGCTAGGACGCCTAGGCTCGTTGCTTTTCGTGTTAGTTTCGTATTTCTGGGTTTCTCGAAAAACCAGTTCAATCCAAAATTAAAAAATTCGATTTAAACAAATTTCAACTAAAACAATTTTCAAAAACACGATTTGAGAAAACAGTTTTAGAAATTCAGGAAAAATTACAGTTTCGTAATTCAGGCTTTCTAAAAGAACTCATGAATACCTAATTCGCATCTAAGCCTAAGAATTTCTACCAAATTCAGAAATAATTGAGACGAATCAGAAACACGATTAACGAGGTGGCTCTGATACCACTTGTTGGAAAACACGAATCAGAAAGCAGCGGAATTTAAAAATTTTCCCAACAAAAGGACCTTGAACTCGCAATCGTGTAACCAAATTCGTAAAGATAGAAAACTTACTTTTCTTTTATTCTTTCTTGAAGCGTTTCAAGCCACCCAAGAACGCTCTTCTCGCGGCTTGATCCCCTCTCCTTGGTAAAGCTCGAATCTTCAAACTTCTAACTTGAAGTCTCTAGAGAAAGTCCACCAACTTGATCACAATCTAATTAGTAAGGATGCTAGTTCTCTAATTAGTGTTTAGGCTTAACCTAGGGTTTAATTTAATCTTGGAGAAAGGAAGGTGTTCAACACATGAACCAAGAATTGTCAATTAGCTCTAAAGGGGAGCATGAGCTCCCCTATATATAGGAAAGGGGAGGGGCGGCCGAACCTAGTCCTTATTGGACAAGGATTTGGTTCCTCTCTCTCCTATTACTTGATCATCAAGTATTTTCCAACTTTGACTTTGAATTCTATTTCTAGTCAACTTTTAAGAGAGCTTAAAAATATCCAAACTATTTTTGGATAATTTTATACTTTATTTATTATAAAATAAATAACTTATTTTTATCTAATTAATTAATTCGTAATTAATTAACTAGATTATTTTCTCCAAAATTAGACCTTCTTTTTAATTCAAAATTAAACCAAAGTCTATTAAATAATTAACTAATTAATTATTTAATATATATAATATATATACACACACGTGTGTGACACGTGTCACAGTGACACGTGTCACTCACGCGAACCACACGTGTGAATTCACACGTGTGGAACCCTCTTGGCCCGATTAACTCGTTTAATCATTTTCAAGCCTCAACTCATGTAACCAAGTTGTTGTGTGTGACCCTCTAGGTTCTCAATTCAATTAGCAGTGACCCCAATTAATTAATTCACTAATTAATTAATCAGTCCACAGATTAAACGACCATAGTCTAGCAACAGGTGTTTAACCCCTAGCTGAATTGGAATGTTCAGATTCGACAGAACCTTTAAGTCATTGATTCATGTGAGATACAATCCTCCTACTTACTATCTCTCAACCAAGATCTAGGGCAAGGGAATAATCAGAACCCTAATAATCCGGTCTTAAAGCTAAGTTCATTTCATATCCATTTGATCTCAATCCAAGAAACACTTTTCTTGATGTCTTGATCTACTGCCTTGGCCAAGGACTCCATATGGCATATGAATGACTTACACAATAAGAGATCACCTTGCAAATGCAAGTGTAGGTCCTTTCTTGATTCTCATTCACTTTCACGAATCACTTGTGCAGCCCCAGCATAAGCCTTGAATCAGTTGTCTAAGGCGACACCCTTTAAAGCTTATACCTAAGACTACAGAGTTAACTCATAAAGTGACAAGGAACCTCAAGTCTAAGGATCAATTAATCACATCAATGACTCGTAAGATATTTCCTAATCTGGAAGTTTCCATTTCCTGAAATAGAAACTTCCTTTCCCATTTAGGAATGTTCTCACACGGGGCACCTCAGTGAAATTACTTATTAAAGTAAGCACCCTCATGTATCACGCACGTATCAACTATACACTTTGCACCTCCATGAAACAAGGTGGTCCTTCTTAAGGGCGTGATCCCACAAGCAAGCCTTAGAGGAGTCAGGTTGACACTCCCACTGTCTGTAGGACTCATCGGCTTGGAGTATTTTACTAATCATGACTTATGTGATATAGGGCTCATTTCATGAACCATTTCACCTAAATGGTAGAGTCCTAAAGTCATCAGGATTAGGGGAGTTCTCATACATGCACAGCTAAAGTAAACGCATACCAAACAAGAGCATATAAAGAAGTGTTGCCTCAATTCGTTATTTTATTCAAAGATTGTCTGTGATTACAATAAGGAAAAGTACAAAGCGGATATACAATCGGCTTTCTAGGGCACTATTCCTAACAGATTAAGGAATTCTTCACAAAGATACTCACCACCTCGATCAGATCGAAGTGTCTTGATCTTGTGACTAGTTTGGTTCTCAACCTCCTTTTGAAATTCTAAGAATTTCTCAAAAGCCTCATATTTGTACTTCATTAAGTACACATAACCAAAACGACTAAAGTCGTCAGTAAAGGTTATGAAGTACTAATGATTGTTTCGAGTGCTTACACTATGCGGTCCACAAACATCAGAATGGATCAAATCCAACGTTTTTGTGGCTCATTCCACACTTCCTTTGAAAGGAGTTTTGGACATCTTTCCTTTGAGACGGGATTCACAGGAAGTTAACTGTTTAAGGTCATTTTTAGCGAATATCCCTAAGGTAGTTAACTTGCTAATTCTGTTCTTAGAAATGTATCCTAATCTAGCGTGCCACAAAGAAATTGAGACTTCGTCATCTCTCCTACGTTTTGTTTCTCGTTGTATATTCAAAATATTATTGTTTTGAGTTAGATAAAGTCCATTGTTTAATGTACCAAGAATTATTGAAAAGTTTTTCCTTTTGAGGAAAAACTTACCATTCTTAATATTAATTTCATAACCTTCGCAATCAAGTATTGGAATTGAAATAATATTACGAATAATGTCTGGTACATAAAGGATTTTATTTAAAACTAAAACAGAATGACCTAAATCTAATCTAATTGTGCCTAAAGCTTGAGCTTTGACCATTGAGCCATCCCCAATCTTCAAGATACATTCTCCTCATTTGCGCTGCCAGACCTCACTTAGCATCTGTACATAATTACAGATATGAGATCCACAACCGGTACCAAGTACCCAAGAGTTAGAATTAATAGAAAGATTTACTTCAATGAGAAACATACCTTTCTTTAGAGTAGCCTTGTACTCTTGGCAGTTTCTCCTCTAATGCCCCGGTTTGCCACAATGGAAGCACACGCCCTCCTTCTGATCACGTTTCTTCTTTTGGACTTTTCCCTTCTTAATACCACCATTGGGCCTAAGGGACTTCTTCTTCTTTTGGGCTTTCTTGCCCTTGCCTATGGAGCAGTGACCATTATAATCTTGTTGTCCTTCTTGATCGTGCTTTCAGCAGTCACAAGTTGACTAATCAGCTCAACTAGCATTTGCATGATTCATGTTGAAGTTAAGGACAAAAGGGTTGAACGATGGTGGGAGCGAGGCTAGCAACAAATCCACTGAAAGCTCATCCCTCAGTGGCATGTCCATGGAAGCAAGTTTCTCAATAAGAGTAAGAAACTTGAGTCCATATTCATAGACACTTGTACTTTCCTTCATTCTGAAATGGAATAATTCCTTTGAGGTGTTATACCTTATAACACGCTCATGAGGGTGGTAAAGTTACTCTAATTGGTCGTAAATCTCCCAAGCGAATTCCATGGACTCATGTTGTCTTTGCATGTACGGAGACATGTTAGTAAGCATGAGATAATGGGCTTGGAGATTATCATCCTTCCACTTCTGGATCACATCCCGCTCAGTTCGGGTCGGACAGTCCCTTCGGGAACGGGCTTCGTCTCGTAGAGAACATAAGTTCTCTTCTCGGAATCTAGAACGATTTTAGATTCCTACACCAATCAGAATAGTTGGGACCAGTAAACTTGTTTGACTCGAGGATCGATACTAGAGGGTTTTTGGTTGCCATTTCAAAACACGTAGAGAATCACAGAATCTACGACGTAAATGGAAAAACAGAGAACTAATGAGCATGCTGAATAATAACGATATACATGAGATTAGGTCTTTAATATATGTAGCTCCCACTGTTTTTCAAAGATTTCTAACTCCCAAAGATCTTAGAGGATTTTTGTTATCCCAATGGGTACTAAGATCCTAAGCACTTAACCTTGAACCCACGAGTCGTGGCCATTCTCAATTAAGCCTAAGGTAGGTACAACTTACCAATTCCAACACTGTGGAATTCTTACTAATGTTTTTGCATCACCTATCTTTCAATATGGACCCACGACTCATGCGACATCGATATTTACTTAGGCGTTAAGCTAGACACATCAATCATAAGATCATGATCAAAACTTAGTTCGAACGACCCACGACTCGCGGCCATCGCCCTTGCTAAACTTGATCACTAAATATTGATCATTTAAGATCAATTAGGAAACTAACAACAAATAGGTTTCACATAGACACCCCACGACTCGTGGCTAGCATCTAGCTTTCCCTATTAAACTTAAATCCTATTGATGGAATGCTAGGGATTTAATTCAAAGCTTGCACCTCGAATTAAACACCTAATTTTGAAAATTAGCTTAATATTTAATGCGAATTTTCAATGTAACCGGAGAGTTGTCCGGTTCGACCTCACCAACATATATGTTATCCAATTTAATTAGTCTTGATTAATGCAAGTACAACTTAAATGCATTTCACACAAGCACATTGCAGATAACATGTCCACGCATGATACTAACATGTGATGATCATGGGTTCTACCTATCTTATGCGTGATATGTGGGAGCCACTCCACAATCACAAGTTCTAACATACATGCCACATAAGACAGTTTAAATCACATAAGGGAATTAGAAGTAAAATGATGCCCTAGCTATTACAATAATAGAAATCTTCTCTAACACTTTCAGAGAGGTCTTCACTTATGGCCTCCATCTTGTTACTTGTTGTGTGGATCCATCTTACTCCATGGGTGCATTGTCTCCAAAATGAAAGAAAAAGAGCTCACCACCTATCTCTAATCTCAAATTAAAAAGAGAAGGACATAAACTAATAAGGCTCAATCTTCATATTGGCCTTAGACAATAAAACGGGGCATACCCTGGCCTCAAAGACATTAATATGGAAATCCACATAATAAACACATAACAGTACACACATAAGTGGGGTACCGACCTCAATTGAAAAACGCAACTATGGGGCTCCAACCCCAATTTAAACCATCCATGTGCATAAATTAAAACCAAACATGAGACTAAACCCGCTTTAAGCTCTAATAGCTTAAAACACGACTTAGATGTAAATCTTGTTCAAGAGCCTTTTCTATAAGACCCAAAAAACAATAAACTAATAAAATTCCAATTAATTTCTAAAAATTAAAAATTTTATTCTTTCAATATTTTCAAAAAATAAAGTTCGTAATTTTCCCAAAATTTAAATATTCTTAATTTCTCAAAAATCCTAATTTAAAAATATTTTTAAAATAAAAACAAATTTTAATAAAACAAATTTTTATAAAATTAAATTGGGATCGGATTGGACTAAACACGAAAATCAAAATCACGAAAAGCATGCCGGGGCCGAGAGCGCCCGCAAGCCGAGCAGCATCGCGCACTAGGCGCGCGTTGCCGCAAGCGTGTGTTGCCAGCGCACGCACGCTAGGCGCGCGCCCTACCCGCGTTGCCACGCAGCGAGCAGGTGCTCGGGAAGGCCTCCCGCACGGTTGCGGGAGGGACTGTGCAGGCGCGACTAGGCGCGGGCTGCGAAAACGGGCGGGCAGTCCCGTACGGCTGCGGGACTGCTGGGCGGACGGCGACGTGCGGGCCTAAGCGTTCTACGCCTTAGCACGTCTAGGCTCGTGTTTCGTAACGCGATTTCGTTTTTCGTATTTTAGTTCAAAAACCAACAATAATCTAAAATTTAAAACACGATTTAAATATATTTGATCTAAAATAATTTCAATCAAATTTTCGAAAACGTTTTTCAGAAACTTTAGGAAAAATACAATTACGTATTTTAGGCTTTCTAAAAGAACTCAAGAATACTCAATTCGCATCTAAGCCTAACAATTTCTACCAAATTCAGAATAATTGAGACGAATTACAAATAGGGCTTGCAAGGTGGCTCTGATACCACTTGTTGGGAAAACAGAACGGAAACACAGTGGAAATTTAAAAATTTCCCAACTAAGCAAGGATCGAATCTTGCAATTCCTATTCCCATATTCGTAGAGATCAAGAAACCCACTTAAATAGTAGCTTTCTTGACACGTTCTAGCCGCCCAAGAACGCTCTTCACGCAGCTTGATCCCCAAAAGCTCCTTTGAATCTTTCAAGACTTCACGATAGTAGCCCCCTAGAGAATTAGTCCACCAACCGCGACCATGATCCGAATAGGGAGGATGCTAGTTCTATATTCGATGTTTAGGCTCTAGGGTTTAGTGTATAATTATGGAAAAGGAGAATTTGCTATCGTCATCCCATGGGGTTCGAACCCCTCTATTTATAAGGCTAGGGTTCGAACCCCTAATCCTTTGTGGAAAAGGATTCCAAACTCCTTTTGGAAAGGGATCTCTTGCTTGGAGACTAAGTCTCTTACTTTGACCAAAAGTCCACCTTTTGACCAACTTGTTGGCCAAGAATAATATCGAACACTTTTAGATATAATTTTACTTTAATTATTTTACAATAAATAACTTGAATTCTAATAATATAATTAATTCATAATTAATTATTTGTTAGACTTTATTTCTCCAAATTAGAACTTTAATATTAATTCAAAATGAAATCAAAGTCCATTAAATAATTAACACATTGATTATTTAATATATACACATGCTTGCACGTGACTACACATGTCCATAAGGACACGTGTCATTCACGCCTCCTACACATTCTCTTAATGGTTCGATCAACTCATTTAATCGATTCAAGCCTTAACCCACATAACCAGGTTGTTGTGTGTGACCCTCTAGGTTCTTAATTCAATTAGCAGTGACCCTAATTAATTAATCAATTCACAGATCAAACGACCATAGTTTAGTAACAGGTGTTTGACCCCTAGCTGAATAATAATGTCTCGATTCGACAGAACCTTTATGCAATTTACATATGTGAGATACAATCCTCCTACTCCCATCTCTCACTCAAGATCTAGGGCAAGGGAATAATTAGAACCCTATTAATCTTGATCTTAATGCTAAGTGCATTTCATATCCATTTGATCTCAGTCCAAGAAACTCTTTTCTTGTTGTCTTGATCCACTGCCTTGGCCAAGGACTCCTAGATGGCATATGAATCACTTACACAATAAGAGATCATCACCTTGCTAATGCAAGCGTTGATCCTTTATTGATTCTCATGTACTTTCATGTGCTACTTGTACAGCCCCAGCGTAAACCTTGAATCAATTGCCTAAGGCGACACCCTTGAAAGACTACAGAGTTAGCTCATAAAGCATCAATGGAACCTCAAGTTTAAGGATCACTTAATCACATCAATGAGTCGTGAGATATTTCCTAATCTAGAATTTTCTATTTTCAGATATAGAAACTTCCTTTCCCATTTAGGAATCTTCTCTGACGGGACACCTCAGTGTAGCCACTTAGAATAAGTAAGCTCCCCCATGTATCACGCACGTATCAACTATACACTTTGCACCCCATGAAACAAGGTGGTCCTTCTTAAGGGCATGATCACACAAGCAAGCCTCGAACGAGTCAGGTTGACACTCCCACTGTCTTTTGGACTCATCGGCTTGGAGTGATTTCTAATCATGACTTATGTGATATAGGGCTCGTCTCGTGAATCACTTCACCTAAATGGTTGAGTCCTACATGCGCAGTCAAAAGGAAACACACAATCAAACAAGAGCATATAAAGAAGTGTTGCCTTAATTCGTATTATTCAAAGATTGTCTGTCATTTACAAAAAGGAAAGTAGTAAAGCTGACTGTTACATCGGCTTTCAGGGCACTATTCCAAATAAAAATAACATCAAAGAATAGCACAGTGACATATAATCCTAAGTCGTACGACCTAGACTGAGTCAACATGACACTAGAGCTCTGGTTTTGCAACCTTGAGCTCTGATACCAAGCAAGTATGTAGCACCCCGAAGCGTAAGGTCACCACATCCCCCGCACTCTGACCCCACACATATACGAAACAGGAAATCCGTATACATGCGCAAGTCAAATCGAACGGGAGAAAGACAAACACTCCTAAGCTAGGCGGATTCTAACCCTTACAAAATGCACATTTAAATATCAAATCACAAGCACAAGCGGAAGCGTAATATTTCAAAATGATTCACATAAGAGCCCATCACAGACCCTAACTGAGCAAATATACCACATTTACCAAGTCTATTTCAAAAGATCAAGCCCAACAGGGGAAATTTAAAACTTAACATCTAACCTGCGAAGGTAACAATATATACAAGAACAAAATGTATAGTGTATGCAAGTACAACCCAAATGAGTCGACTTAGACGAATACGAACTTGACTCGGCACAAAGCTCTGCCTAGCTCAACCAAAGCATACCTGTACCTGGGAAAATAAAAGATGAAAAAGCAAGGAATCAGTCCACGACTGAGTGAAGGGTTAACCCACGCACACTATAGATATAACAGAGCAAAGCACATATCAAAATTTGAATGTTCATAAACCCAAGGATGGTTTTTGCATACCAACACATTTTCTAGAAGTGAAAGGATACATACGTATACGAAAGAAATCAAAATCCTAATCAGTCCATCCTTGTTTCACAAACTCAAAATAGAACAGAGCTCGGCGAGTATGAGCTTTCAAACCATATCCGCCAACATGCCTCAAAAGTACAGGAAAACAGAAATCAGAACACAAAATCCACCATCACTCCATGGAAAGGAAAGGAGTGCACCCCAATCCTTTCATAAACACGAATACACTTCGAGACGGGGGCTCATGACTCCTACCCCCTCCTTCGATGGGGTTACCACCGGCTCAAGATAACTGACCTGTACCAAACCTCCTGGAAATAAGCAAGTAATCTCAAACGAGGGCTATGCTCAGGGTACGATCCTGACGGTCCCATACCGTTATAGGCTCCCTTACCCATAGCCTTTGGGTCCAATACACGAAGCATACACCAGTATCAGGAATACACTTGCCATATCTTTTAATGGCTTATCTCGCAAGAGTGCAGATATCACATTTTATCACTTTTAAACTCAAGAGTTAACATTTCTCAAAATCAAGGCGTACATAGGCCCAAAATAATGCACGTATCGAACAAAACCTTCAAGAGTGCAATTATTAGCAATATACGCACATATATAACCATAATACATAGTTATTCGGGCCGGAAACAATCATATAGGGATGTTAGGGCATAACTAAAACACATCTAACCTCACCTTCGACAAAAGAGATCCAAAGAATGACACCGAACATGGAAACGAGCCTAACCCTCCGGCTCGAACTCTCATGGGATCACCTCTGAACAAACAAAGGGGCAAAACATAGCATAACTCGATCATGAACCACTTCGATGCATGGAAATGAAAATGAATACAAATCAATGTAAGAAATGAAATGCACATGAGCAAGGATTTCATTTTAAGCATGCCGGGCTATGGAGAAGAAAATCACGGAGCATATTTTCAACTCATACCTTAGCACCATATTCTGAACAGTACATAATTACATAATTTGACATGTTAGGAACAAGCTCGGCATGGAAAAATCATGAAAGAAATGGAAGAAAAGGCCAAACGAGGCTTGGGTTGAAATTTAGCAAAAGCTGGCAGTTTTCTCAAGATGACCAGGTTGCAGGGAAATGGGAATATCTTAAAATTGAGAAGTCCAAATTCGGTTTTGTTTTTCAGAAATGAAAGTAGACACACAAATCTTTCCGACTATATATGGCTCAATTTTTTCTTCAAAGTGGATCAAAACAATTTATTGCTTAAACTTGGGTGAACACAGGATTTCGGCAGACTGGCGACACCATTTTGTATTGGGTATATCTCACTCTACAGAATTAATTTTGACAAGCCGTAAAAAGGAGAGTGTCCTAAACTCAATAAAGATTTAGTGGTTACAAATTCAGGAAATTCTAAGTTGTTTTGAGTGGGTAACAGACGCGAAAAATACACTGCAGAAAACTGTCAAACATGGCATAACAGGGGATTTCTTGTGTGTTCTGTTTCTTCTTGTTCCAGGCCTCAAAACTTGCATATAAGGTCTAGAACTCATACGTAAAGTACCTTAAATTTCATGTAAGGTAACATGTTGTAAATAAATTTCAGTTTATGCAAGAACTTTGTAATTTATACACTTAAAAATCACATAACGGTCATCAACTTTCAAAAAACACGCAAGAACTCCAATTTCCCACATATCTCTACACGTATCTGAACTCCTAAGTTCCATATCCAACTCTTAGAAGCTAAACATTGCTGAAATGGAAGGGGCAAAGATAATGAGGGACTCAATCTTTACCTCCCTTAACTGAATATCGAAGGTGAAAGGAGATGGAGAGCCTGCTTCTTCACTTATCTTCAATGAAGTCCTTACCTTTTGTAAGAAATAAAGGGGTTGTACGTGGGGGAAGATAAGGGAAAAATTTATGTTGTGCTGCTGCTGCTACTTGCTTTAATGTGAGGAGAAATGGAAGCAATGAGGTGATGATGTACTTGAAATTAAGAGTTGTTGCCACTTACTTAAACGTGAGAGAAAATGAAAGCAAGGAGGTGATGATGCTGAAATTAGGATCTGTGGTTACTTGCTTAAACGTGAGGGATAAATGGAAGCAAGGAGGTGGTGATGTGATGAATTTAGGAGGAAAGAGAAAGAAGCTAGTAGGTGACTAATCTAGGCTCAATTCCAAGAATTAACCGGTTCAAGTGGACCAGTTTTAGGGCGTCGGGATAGCAAACGGTCTCCGAAAATTTTGAGATTAACGTCATTCATCTCAAATCTTAGCTCACATAGCTCACCCAAAACTAAGGTTATTTCAAAGAAATTTCAAAGCGATCTTTTGAAGTTTTTATCCCGAACTAGCTTGATAGAGTTACGTTCGTTCTAATGGATTCTTCAGTCGAACTTCCCACGACCCTAACACTTGCTAACCTAATCATTTAGACAAATGGGGCATCACATAGTAGGTGTTACAAGTGTGGAGAATTGGGGCATATGGTGAATGGTTGCCCGAAGAATAAGAATATGAGGCTTACGAAGAACCATAGTTCCAAGGCTCCGAGTCAAGTCTGAGTTGATGCAAGTGAAGATGAATAATTTGATGTCGAGATCGACACTACCGCCATGGTGAAAGGTACACTAATGCATTCATGGCATTTCATAAATGCATACTTTAATCTCGGGGAAACCCACTTATTTGTTTTCTTCCCGTTTCTTCGCTCTTTGGTGCTTGTTGTTGGTGTTGTTGTTGCTTTCCTTGGTAAGTTGAGTGCTCGAGAGTGTTTGGCGAGTTGTGAGGGCCGAGGTTTACCCGGTGGACTTGTTAAAGATGCTTTGTTGAGGTACGGAGGTACCTAAGGCGTGGGTTGGTTGGCCGAATGCCGTGTTGCTTTGGTGGTTGCTTCTAAGAGGTCTGTTTTGGGGCTCAACGATATTTTTGGGTAATAGATTAAAGGCTAGCCCATTTATATTCCTTGTGGAAGCGGTTGGTTATTCCGAAAGGTGCGACAAGCTACGTGGCTTACCTTTGGGTTAACCGAAGGATCGAGCCAAGCTTAAAGAGACAAAGATCGTAGTAAAACTATCTTGATGTTTCCTTCAAAGTGGAATTCGTTACCACTCGATAGGGGAATTTAGGTTGTTGTGATCTTTATCTCGGGGTAGGACCTTGTTCGAAGACTCCCTACCGGATGACTTTAGTTTAGTTGTAGAGTTGAAGGTGTAGTTCAATGAGCTCTTAGAAGGTGGTTTCATCCGTCCGAGCATTTTTTTTGTGGATTGCTTTAGTTGTGGACTTAGGATGAGTATAAACTAACGTGAGTTGCATCAGTTAATTGTGGAAGACAAATATCCTTTTGTTTGCTTCAAGGAGTTGTTGTTCTTCTCCAGAGTTTCATGGGTTACGCTGAGTTGGGCTTTGACAACGGTATTTTCGACTACGTGTTTGGGAAGAAGAACCGTGAATTACCTCAGAGAGGAAGTCTCTAGTGTTATCGGGATTCAACAGGAGATTCGTCTTTCTATAGACGGCCATCCCGTTGACATGAACGATAAGGAAGAGGCACGGTTTTGAGTGGGTGAGGCTTTTGATGAAGACTTACCTTCGGCATCGGCTTAGCCTATCGAGGGTGCCCAAAATTACTCCGTTATACCGCGGCAATAAGGAAGGCTTTGGTTGTGCGTGGCTAACGGAAAGGTTGGAGCCTGTGCCTCGAGAAGTGCTTGGTCACAAGGTTTATCCCACTTCTGGTTCAAGGTTGTTCGAGGACTTGAAGAACCGGTAATGATGTGTTGGCATAAGAAAGGATGTTACAAACTTCGTGTAGCAATGTCTAAAGTGCCATCGGTTGAAGACCGAACATCAAGAACCGAAAGGATTCTCTGACTACTTTCGAACTCTATTTCGAACTGGGAGCAAATGGCTAAGAATTTAGTATCCAGTTTGCTACGACTAAGGAGATCTCATGAGATTTGAGTCGTTTCTTATTTCAAACGAGTTAATCCATTTTCTTATGGCTTCGTTGTTCAACAAGGCTTTAAGAGCTTCGTCGTTTACAGAAGAGAAGACCCCTAGAGTGGAAGTGAGAGATCAGGACTTCTTAGAAGCATCCCTTACAAGGGGTTTATTCGGATTCGGCAAGCACCGCCGAGTTACCGGGATAGGAGAAGTCTTCCTTATTCTTCAATTAGGGAAGTATTGTCCCCAAGGAGTCTACCGTTCTTTGAGATCAGAGTGGTACAGCGGGAACATGGAGTTGAGTTCGTTTCTAAAGTGGATCAAGACTTGCTTCGGACCTGAGGAGGGGAGTTTGTACCTTCCCGACTTTTTGGCCGTACAGGTACGCCGCTACGAAAGTCCAACGTGTGCATTTTAATTATTTAATTATGTGAATTATATGCTTATTATATTATTTATGTAATATTCTTGAATTATATGAATTTTATTTGAATTATATTTGAACTTTGATTGTGTTATTTGAACCTTTTTGCCTTTTTACTACGTTCTTGATCTGTTTGAACTTGTTTTGATTTTCGATTTTTATGATTATGTGATTTGTTAAATTATACGTGTTACGAACATGTTTGTATGCCTGTTGCGTGATTTAGAGTTCATTTGATACGGTTTTCAAACCGTTTTATTTGTTAGGGACATGAGGGCCTAACTCGTTTTAGCGCATCTTGTGTTCCGGAAGGCGTAACTTGAGCTTGAGAATTCAGATACAAATTCTGGAAGTGGTGTTGGACTCGTAATGAAGATACGGAGCTAAAGAACCTGTCCTCATATTTTTATAAGCCCGTTTGGACCCCCGAAATTTGCCCAAACCGAGCACCTTGTACCGGATTTACCACCTTTAACTAAAATAGCAATAACATTTTCATTGCAACACCTTTTTGACCAATTCTCAAACCCACACTCCACTAAATCTCTCCTCTATCACCCTACCTCAGCCAATTTTGAACCACACCCCATACGGAAGAGAAATTCACTCCCCAAGTCTAAACTAAGAGAGAAGAGAAGGAAGGAAGAGAGGAACTATTCACCTTTGGTGGTTTTGAGCGCATATCACCTTCAAATCTCTTCCAATTCAAGAGATAAATTAATATTTCTGTTCTCCATGATTTGTGATCATTTTAACTACAAGTTTGCAAGATTGCTCCATGATTTGAGCATCCTATGGCGTATATGATGAATAGTGAGGGTTTAGAGAACTTTGATGATTCTAGCATGATTCCTTGTGAAATCTTTTGATGTGAAGCATGTAATATTGTTCCAAGACATCCTTTATGACTTCTATGAACTTGATTTAAGTGGTAGTTGAGAAATCGTGAGTGTGCCATTAATGAACTTTGAAGGTTTGTATGAACATGAATCCCTTTTCACTTGTATCACATGTTCCTGACTTTGTGATCATTTTAACTACAAGTTTGCAGGATTTCTCCATGATTTGAGCATCCTATGGCATATATGATTAATAGTGAGGGTTTAGAGCGCTTTGATGATTCTAGCATGATTCCTTGTGAAATCTTTTGATGTGAAGCATGTAATAAGATCCAAAGACATCCTTTATGACTATCTGTGAACTTGATTTAAGTGGTAGTTGAGCCATTAATGAACTTTGAAGGTTTGTATGAACATGAACCCCTTTTCACTTGTATCACATGTTTCTTCAGTTTTGGCTCATTTATTGGTTTGAAATGCATAAATTCTTGCTACCCTAACTTGCCATTATGTGTTAACTTGATGATGGTATGAACATTTTTTTTAGTTTCTTGGGTGTTTGAGGGCGGAAATTTGAACAATTTCAGCCCAGCCGTGCCTAACGCCCGTTAGGGCCTTCCTTTATGTTGGAGGGTAACGGGCTTTAATCCCTGAAGCCTTGGCTCTGACCCTCCTAACGGGGGTTAGTCCCCCTTAGAGCTTTTGAGGGCTATTGACCGTTAGTCCAGGTCTGAGCTTATGACCTGGCTAACGGCTGTTAGCCCCACTCTTGTGTGTGTTTGTGTTGTTTGTTCATTTCTTCACTTTGTTTAATTGTTCTAAACATGTTGTATTATGTGTTATGAGTGTTGTATGAAGTTTATGGACTGATTTGATATGAAATGTGCAAGATATGATCTTATATGTCCTACATGCTACCTCATCTCAATCCCTTTGCCTCCCTTGTTTTCTATACATGCTTCGTTGAGTATTATATGATTTTTCTTACTTTGTTTATGATTCGTATGTTCATTAACTTATTGCATTTGCATGTTATGCTCCTTATTATGAACCTACAATGTGATTTTGGTGCTTATATGCGAGCTATGACCTAATGTGACCTAAGTGCAAGCTTGTATCATTTCATATACATCATTTGCATTCATATGCATTTTACGAGCATCTGATTGTTTCATTTTGAGTCTAAGGGTGTCTTTTGTTGTTTTCTTTGTTCTTAGGAAGATCCCGTGGGTGACGAGGTGGTCCTGTAGGTGTGTTCCGGTTTGAAACATTCGGTTTGGTCGTCAAGGTGAGGTTTTCATCTTTTAGTTAATATGTCCTACCACCCTACCTGTGTTTTAAGCCCGCATGCGACCTACGTACGGTCACACCTTGGTCCCGAACTTGTTTTCTTGCTTGTTTTGCTCGATTCCCTCCCCGTTCTTGACCCTAATGTGAAATGTACTTGTTTATATGTAAAACATGCTATGCTACAACTTGTCTTTGCTTGGTTTTGATGTGTTATATGCTTTCTTAATGTGTTATGAGTGAGTTATGCACATTGTGTTTAGTTTATGGATTCCTTTGACGTGAAATGTGCTTTATGCGATCTAAGTGCTCCCTTACGTGCGAGTATGACTTCCTACCTTGTATGCTTGCCTTACTTGGAATTCCTTTGCTCTTATATGAAATATATGCACTTCTAACTTGGTATTTGACATGTTATATGAGTTGTATGAAGTTCGTGTGTGTGTTTAAGATGCAATATGTGAGCTATGTTTCGATATGATTCAATATGGATTAAGGTGACCTAAGTGTTAACTTCATTTCATACTTTATGCATCATTTGCATTCATATGCATATGCCGAGCATCTAATTGGTTCATTTTGAGTCTAAGTTGTCTCTTGTCTTTGTTTTGTTCTTAGGTTTGTCTCGAGGTTGAAGAGGTGGTTCTTTTGTTCGGTTTGGTCGACAAGGTGGGGTTTTCTTTCCTTTCAGCTATGATGACCTACAACTTTACAAGTATTTTAAGCCCGCATATATATATATATATATATATACATATAGATAAGTGTTTGATAAGTATTTTTTGGGAATTGGCCCCTTTGTTATGAGATTTTTCAAAAAGGCTTGTATATGTATATGTAAGCTAAGTTTTGATTATTCGTTTTCAAAAAGGGTTGGTGTGAGTTTTGTTTTGCGAGTTTTGGGACATTGTTAGATAGGTCCATGTGTGCGTGTGTATAAGCTTTGTGATAAGTGTAAGTTTGTGCCCCGGAGTTGTATATAATGGGAGACCCAGGTCGGCCATGGGGTCGCCGGTTGCAACCCCTGTATACTTCTCCACCAAAGTGAGGCTTAGCTCATCCTTGGGAGGTCGAGGGAAAAGCGGGTCTCATATGTCGGCGGTATAACCCGTCAAGGTCGGGTAGGATCCCCCGATGCCACCATTATAAAGTAAGATATGTGTGGGGTTGAGAGCGGCCGTTCTCTTCCCCAAACGGTGAAAGGTTGGATTGATTTATGCTTTTTGCTTTGTCTTCGTTTTGTTTTGCTATGGAGTAAGTTGGTTGGGACTCGAACTCGTCGATTCATTTAGTTTAAGTCTTTGTTCCGTTATGGTTTGTGAATCGGGATTCGACTTCTAATTTCTAAAACTTGGTGATTTTGGCCTTAGGCCCTAAACCTTTCTTCCTATATGTAGTATCAAGGGTTTAAATGATTTGGAATGCAAAAACCAACCCCAGTTAATGAACACTCTTTGATTTGATTATGCTATGCTCTACTTATATGTATGTGTGCGTGTGTTAGCCCCCTCACCAGTCTTTAGGACTGACCCCTCTTCGTTGTTTTTTTTCCCCCTTTTCTTTGATTTTGCAGGTACCCGGTTGGGGAGTCGTGCTAGGCGGAGGTCTTTTGTTTTGGGAGTCGTTTTGTCGAGTCTCTAGCTTAGCCCTTGCATTGGCATATTTACTTTCCCGCTCTGGTACTATGTATAATTTGGTACTATGAATAAATACGTATAAGTTATGTTTTGTAATTTGAACTTAAGTATGTTTTATGTGGCCCAGGGTGGGCAAGGTATGTAATAAATTGATGTATCTTGCGCACTCTGTTCAGGGTCTAGACCGCCTAGCCTAGAGGTGTGTTTTGTTTGTCACCCGTTCGACATGGTTCGATACGGTAGCGTAGTCCCCATTTCGTTACTCGTGTTGGGCTATGGTGCGGGGGATATGGCGCCCTTCGCTCCGGGGTGTTACATCCTTGCATGGTATCAGAGCTCTTGGTTGTAAAACCGGAGCTCTGGCGTCGTGTCAAGTCTGTCTAGGTCGTTCGGCTTAGGATTATGTGATTGTTTGCATTCACTCTCATTTATTATGTGAATTACTTGAATTATTTATATTATTTGTATTAATCGTTCACATGAACATGTACTAAACCCGACACGCATCGATATTTTGGAATCATTTTCTTATTTCAGGATGGCATCTTCACATCCACATTTGCCGTCAAATGGGAAACAAGAGAAACAAGAGTTTTATTACAAGTACATTCCTCCAAAGGAAATGGTTACAAAACTTCAAGAGTTCTTGAACCTCGAACAAGAAAAAAAGAGAATGGATGATCTTATGACGGAGCTAGAAGGTTCGAGAGCTAATCAAGATTACCCTAAAGTCCGGAGCTATATACAAGAGCGGAGAGACGAGATTTAACAAGTTTTCCAAATTTCACCAATGCATGAATGGTCCGAGGAACTTAGAAGAGTGATTCAAGACGAGATGGATAAGAAAAAGATGGAATCTCACACTTCTTATGTGAGGCAAGATCAAGGAGCGAGCTCAAACTCAAACAAGAGGCCTATGTTTCGAGAGGAATCCCAAGGACTTCAAGATGTCACCGACACCAAGAAGAAGAAACTTCAACTCATGAAGATGGATTCGATGCCTCCTGCAATGGAACCAATTCAATGTTCCTATTGTCAAGGTCCAAACCATACGGAAGAAATTTGTCGGAAGAAGCTCAAAAGATGCTATAGGTGTGGGGAAACCGGACATATGGTGAGTGGTTGCCTGAAGAACAAGAACCTGAGATCTATGAAGAGCCATGACTCCAAGACTCCAAGACAAGTCTGAGTAGATTCCAGTGGAAGCAGCGAGCTTGATGTCAAGATCCATATTTTACCATGGTGAAAGGTACACTAAGCATTCATGGCACTTCATACATGCATCTTTAATTTTATTGTATGTTGTTTTCTTCCTTGTCGCTCCTTGATGTTTGTTTATTGGTGTTTGCTTGTGGTTTCTTTCAGTTTTTCTTCTTTGTGTTGACTCTCTCCTTAGAGAGAGTTTGGTGTAGTGAGTGTTCGAGTGTTTGGTGAGTTGCGAGGGCCGAGCTTACTGGTGGTTGTTCTTGAAGGCACCTAGTTCTAGTTAAGGTGTCGGCAACACCATAGACGTGGGTGGTTGCTTTGGAGGTCCTTTTTGGGGCTCAACGACATTCTCGGGTATTAGATTGAAGACTAGCCCATAGATATCCTTTGTGCAAGTGTTGGTGATTCCGGGACGGAACAATAAGCTTTGTGGCTTTCCTTTGGGTTAACTCAGAGGTCGAGCCAAGCTTAAGGAGACAAAGATCGAAGTAAGCCACCCTTGGTGTTTCTTTGAAGGTTGGAATTCGTTTCCACCCGATAAGGACATCGAGGTTATCGTGGTCTTTATCCTAGAATCGGACCGTGTTTGGAGTTTCCCTTCCGGTGGGCTTTAACGCGACTGTTGGAGTTAACTCGTAGTTGATGAGCTCTTAGAAGGTAATTTCATCCCTTTGAGTACTTCTTTGTGGAGTACCTTGGTCCTATCTAAGAAGAAGACGGGATTTAGGATGAGTATATATTACCGTGAGCTGCACAAGTTAACTGTGGAAGATAAATACCCTTCTTGCTTGCTTCGAGGAGTCGTCCATCCTTCTTTGGCATTCTTTGGTCTTTGTTAAGTGTGGTTTCAACAAGGGTATTGTCGACTACGCGTTTGGTAGAAGAACCGAGGATTGCCACAGAGAATAAGTCTCTAGTGTTATCGGGAGCCATCAGGAGGTTCGTTGTTACCCAAGTGTCGTCCCGTGGCATGAAAGACAAGGAAGAGGCATGGTTCGAGTGGATAAGGCTTTTGAAGAGAGTTACCTTGATTACACGAGGATACTCAAACTTCTCCGTTACGATCGAGGTACTAAGGAAGACTTCGGTTGTACGTGGCTAACGGAGGGTTAGGGCTTATGTCGCAAGAAGTGCTTAGTCACGAGAATAATTCCACTCTTGGTTCGAGTCTTGAAGATCCGGTAATGGTGTTAGCATAAGGAGGGACATTGTAGACTTGGTGTAGCAATGTCTAATGTGCTATCGGTAGAAGACCAAGAACCATTCCGACAAGTTTCTCCAACTACTTTCGAATTCTATTTGGAAGTGGGAGTAAACCGGACATAGAGTTTGCTAAGACCAAGGAGACTCACTCGGAGTTGGAAAGCGCCACCGAGTTACCAGGATATGAGAAGTCTTTCTCATTTCTAATTGAGGAAGGTGTCCCAATGAGACTACAATTCTTGGATCACAGTAGAGCAGCGGAAGCGTGGAATTGAGTCCGTTCAAGAGTCGTCCTAGGTCTCGCTTAGGACCTGAGGACAGGTCCTTTTGAAGGAGGGGAGGTTGTAACACCCGCTTGTCCGGCCTTTCCAGGTACGCCTTCACGAGAGAGTTACGTTCGCTTTTAATTAATTAATTACGTGAATTATATGTTTATTATATTCCTTTTGTGATATATTTGAATTATATGACTCTTATTTGAACCATGTGTGACTTATTTGCACGTATTTGCTTCTTTGCTCCTTTCTTTTGTGCCCGTTTTCATTTCCGACTTTTGATATTACATGTTACGCATGATTTATATGTGTTATGAATGTGTCTTTATGCCCGTTCCATGCTTTTGAGTTCGTTTGATAAGGTTTTGACTTTTATGTTTTATGCTAGACCGCCTATGTAACGCCCCGGTTCCGGATGAACAGGTAAGCACGCCACGTGTGAGATTTTGAGCGTAGGAATTTATTTTAATTCTTTTAAATTCTATATTCTTACGTGACATCTCATATTTTTATAAAATTCATGAAACATCAATTATGTGAATTATGTGAAAACATAACATTGGAAAAATTATTTCGAGTCATGAAAAAAATATTTATTACGTAAAACAATTACCGAGAGTGTTCCAATTTCGAAATTGTCCCGACTCGATTATTTTTCTAACTTTAGGGGACCTGATTGTATAACATTCCAAGGACCTAATTGATCATATTTCAAAATCATATATCCTCAATTACATGACTTGAGTTCTTGGAGGATTAATTAGCAAATGTTGTCATTTCAAACATTTCCAAGATATGAATCACGTAATATTGCTTCCATGATCTTCCTTGATCATTCTATCATCAAATTCTCCCAACATATCCACTCTCTTGCTCTCGGTTTCTTCAAGGAAAAATAAGGAAGAGATTTTCACCCTTTACATCAAGAATTTCCAAGAATTGAAGCTTGATCATCTTCTTCATTTCTTTATCTTCAAGATTGGTATTTGCATGAATTCATGATTCTTGATCACTTATATGATAGTTAGGGTTTGAGAATTGTATGCTAGATGGATTAATTGTAGATGGAAGCATGATTCTGTGATAATATCTTGAATTATGGCATGATTTGGAGCATGAATTCTTGAGTGTTTGGTTTGAGTGATCAAGTATGAGCATGAACATGAAACCTTGAATTCTTGATGATTTTCCATGGTTTATGAGTTTAAGTGTTATATTATCATCCTTTGAACATGTATGCATCTTATTTCCAGAAATAATAGCAATTGGGGATCAAAACTTGAAACTTTGTTGCTTGGTTGTTTTTCCCGTAGCAATCCCCTGTTTCTGCTCTGTTTTTGAGTTGCAGAAACTCGGAACGACCGTTCCCAGCCTCAAGGCATTGTGGGAATGGGCGTTCCCACTCTTTTAAACAAAATAGGCGGCCGAGCTTGGGAACGGTCGTTCCCATTTTGGCCTGCGTGCCGGAAGGGCCGTTCCCAGCTTCAGCGTGTTTCAAAAATAGAAATCGTTGGCGCGTTTTTGGGTTTATGGGAATGGCCCTTCCCATTTTCAAAGTGAAGCCGGAACGGCCGTTCCCATGCGTCTGACAGAACAAAAGTTTCTGCATAAAATTACATTTTTAGCCCCATGATCCGATGATTTCTTTGACCCCGAATTGCTATTATATGATTGATTATGTACTGAAACAAGATGTTTTCATGCCACATTGTGATTTGCTCGTCATCTCGTTGCATTTTCGCCGTTCGTCATATTTGGTCCATTTTGAGTCATGTCTCACGTATACACGTCGTGTTTGCACAGGTCATGAGGTCGTGGACGAGGAGCAGGCTCCGTAGAGCATATCCTTGTTTTGTTTTGTAAGAAAAGGTGAGGTTTTGTTTTAGGTACATAGAACCCTACAACCGTTATGTGCTATTTTCGGCCAAAACGTATTATAATTTTAAACGTTTTCCAAAATACAAATATTTCAAGCAAGCAAGCCATGATTGTCATGATTTTCAAGCATGTTTGGCGAGTACATGATTGCACGTGGGCCCGAGGATAGTTCTTGAGCCAACCGGGAAAGCAAGGGCTGACGGGTAACTCCTGAGCTATTCTCATCTCATTGGGATCACCCCTGAAGCCACTAGGAGATTAGTGGTGGAAGGAGTTCCGTGTTTAGGGAGTCATGTTCGCTATACACACCATGTCGTGGATAGTTAGGCCTTGCAAACTCACTATCACCCGGAGGAAGAAGGAGACTGGGGATGAATCCGGCATGTCGGGTTATCCTCGGGTTATTACATGTTTTAAGCATGAATATGTTTATTTGAGCACTAAAGGAAATGTATGATCACGTATTGAGTAAATCATGCAAGCACATATTGTCACGTTTGGTGTAAAGGTTGGAGAATCGCCCTTACTCGCCGGGGCCACATGTTCATGAAATGATCAAGTTAAAATGTTAAAGTGATTCTTTGTAATCTCGGGCAAAGAACAAGTTTTCTTGAACTATATATTTATTTCTTTTCCAAGTCTTCACCCGAGGCTACAACTTGCATGTGACGTGTGCTATATAGATTTATTGCCCCTCACTCAGTCTTCGGTAGATTGATACTTCACTTTTCAGGTACTTGTGAGCGTGGTCATGCTAGGCGGGAGTCCGGTCCAGTCTTGCATTTTCACGGGTCTAGCATTACACCTTTCATGTACAGCTTTTTGATATAACATGTATAGAACTTTTGGGAAAGACATGTCATGATAATTGCTAGCATATTTTGAGTACTTGAGCATATATATAGTATAAAGAGATGATAATGTATTGATAGTTAAGTTTGGTACCTATATGTATCTATATCGATAAATATGGTACCTATATGTATGATTGATGTATTGCTTCCGTTTTTAAATTCATGTTTTGATCTAATTATGTTGGGGAGTGTCCCACCTAGCACGTTTATTTTGATTGTCACCCGTTCGCTATAGTTTTGGTTTATGTACGGATTGTCCATTTCGTATGTTGATCGAGGCTATAGTGCGGGGGATGTAGTGCCTTGGGGTTAGGGCGCTACAGCCTAGCCTAGGAGAGATTTTGTTTGTCTCCCGTTCACTGTAGCTTGGTGCGTGTACGGAGTTCCCATTTCGTTACACGTATCGGGCTATGGTGCGGGGGATGTAGTTCTCTGCTCTCCGGGGTGCTACATCCGAAAATGGTATTAGAGCTCTAGGTTGTAAAATCTGAGCTCTAGTGTCGTGTCTTGTCGGGTCTGTCTAGGTCGTCCGACTTAGGATTATGTGCTTGTTTGCATTCACTCTCACTTTTATGTGAATTATTTGTATAAATTCTATTAATTGTTCATGTGAACATGCACTAAGACCCCGTACGCATCGATATTTTTGGAATTGTTTCCTTATTTCAAGATGGCATCTTCACATCAACATGTACCATCGAAAGAAGGACAAGGAAAATAAGTGCCTTCGGTTTACAAGCAGTTTAGAGACTTCAATCCGCCGAAGTGGTAATAAGTGTAGGGCCTTTATTGATTCTACTAATTCTACATATGCCACTTGCTTAATCCCAACATGGATCAAAATTCTGCTGTCTAAAGTCGACATCCTTTTGAGTCCATATCAAAGATCACATAGTTAGCTTATATGAGACATTACAAAATCTAAAGTCAAAGGATTATTAATCACTTCATTGACCTGTGAGATATTTCCTAATCTAGAGGTTTCTTGGAAACATCCTTTCCAATTTAGGGATGTTCTCACGAGGGACATCTCAGTGATATAGTTCTAGTAACAATCACCCTTATGTATTATGCACGCATCATCATATGCACTTTTCATCCCATGAAACTGGGTGATCCTTCTTAAGGACTGTGACATCCCGATTTTTCGGCCTTACAGGTATAACGTCACGAATTAGCTATAGGTGCTTTTAAATTATTTATTTATGCAATTACGTGTTTAATTTAATAATTGGATGCTACTTTGAATATTATTTGAATTATTTGTTATATTGGAATTATGAATTTTGAATGTTTATGCATGTTTGCTCTTGAACTTGCTCTGTTTGCCTTGGAATTTAATTCTGATTTTTGTGAAAACTTTCCATGCATGAATTATATTTGTTATGAATGTGTTCATATGCTAGTTGCATGTTTTCAAGTTCGTTTGATACGGTTTTAAACTCTTTTATGTGAATTCGGACTTAAGGGAATAAATAAAAATTTAGCGCGCCGAGAAAACCACACACCCTAGCAAAACACACAACAAACTCACACACGCACAAGTAAAACACACGTCAAGAATATATAACAAATAAGGATGAGTGATGCACGTGCCATGAATGATTTATATACCTTTCACCATTTCTCGAAGTCTTTTATATTGATGAGATTGAGCAAAGAGTCGAGGTTGGGGTTGTAGAGCTCATGACTCGAATTCCTTGTCCTTGGATTTCTTGAACGAATCCATAGCTTGATGGTTTCCTTCTTTCTTCCTACTTCCGTCTTAATCGACGATACTTAACCCCGAGCAATCCTCTTTTCTTGTCTAACTTCTTTAATTACCATGAGGGATTGTTTGAATTCTTTTTCCTCCAATGTCTTCCATCTTGGTGGATTTGTTATCTTTGTGATAACTCAATGGTTGTGAAGAGCCTTTACCTCTACTTGATCCCAATTTCAACTTAGGGCCCATAGTCGTTGAGATGAGTGGTTGACCGCTATAAGATGCTAACCTACAATACACAAGAGAGGTGAAAATATGATGCATGCGGTTAGTGAGTGATTATGGCACGTAAATGGAATAACTAATGCACATAAAGTATATAATTACAACAATTAATGAAAAGAAAGTAACAATTTTAAAACCCATAATTCAAGAAAGTCATATATCTTAATGCAATGCACACATTAGCACGTTGTTCCTACGCCGTACGACCTATACTTAACACAATACGACACTAGAACTCCAGTGTTGCAACCCGGAGCTCTGATACCACTTTAAGATGTAGCGCCTGGAGCGGCGGGCTACCACATCCCCCGCACCTAGTCCCGAACGCACATATGAAATAGAAATCCATATATGAGCCCAAGACTACGCGAACAGGAAACTACACACACACGCTAAGCCAGGCGGAGCTAAGACAGGACCAGAGCGCGAAACAACAAGAAAACGGAGGTATATAACTAAATAATCCAAGAAGATAAATCCACAAAAACGGGTTCAATTATCCCTAGAAGACTGTCCCGAACAAATATAATCAAGAATTCATACATAATTCATTAACAAATGCATAACATATACATACTTCCATTATCAAAATTAAATCATATACAAGATATGTCCGAATGCGAATGAAATGCAACTCGAGCTAGAAGGTTAGAACTTGACCAACTTACAACTCCGCCTAGCACGACCCAACCCCGTAAACTGAAAAGTTGAAAGGAGAGGGTCAGTCCACTGACCGAGTGAGGGGGCTAACGCACACCCACACACTTATATATATATATAGAGCAAAGCAAGTATTAAACGAAAGACTATGAACTGGGAATAGGGTTTTACATACCAAAACCATTTTCCAAAAAAACTCATACTTATTCATATATTCGTATACTCTTAAGTTTGAAACTCATGAAGATTCGTAATTAAAACTCATATTGAAAACAAACTCTGCTATCCTATTTCATAATCAACATAATAAAACGAACTTAAATTACCCGGCCAGTACTGGTCAACTTTACCTCTTAAATAAAAGAATTCATAAGAAACATAATGAAAAATAAATTCAAAAAATTCATAAAACTCATATTCCCGTATTCCATCTACCTTCTCCGGAAGTCTGCACACGGGTTACGGGCCCACATTGTGCAACTCGATACCTATACGTGGGGTAGCGATCCCACAACGTACCTTAAGGAGCACATGCACAGGCTTAACCCGGCGTCCTTACTCACACCTTCGAGGCCCAGGGATTCATAAGATTTATAAGGAAACAGAAGACTCATAAGAAACATACCTAACTCGCGAAACCTAGAATCATACGATTCATACTTAAGAAACATACCATAAGAAACATACCTTACCTTGCAACTCGGCATATGCTAAACACGTACCTCTCCGTGTCTTCCAAATTCATAATATGCTGAGGGAGATCCATAGTTCGCTTAACACTACACAGCTTGGAGCATAGCCTCATTGCAAAACCATTTTAAGCTTATATACGTCCATACGTATAATTTCTGAAGAATTCATATTAAATCGAATTAACAAGATTCATAACATATCAGAAGACACATATTTAATATACATATAGTATATATTCGTATGCGGGCTTGAAAACGAGCATATAGGGTCATAGGTCGCATTAACTAAAAGAAAACAAACCTAAACCATTCTAATTTGTGCAACTTGCTCCTCAGTAGGAGTTTCCTTTTGCTTATGAATTCTAATTAACTAAAAGAAAACAAACCTAAACCATTATTTTCTAATTTGCTTATGAGTTGTGCGATCTGAAAGTCCTCGTCTTCTATAGCATTCTGTAGATAAGCCATTATCTGAGCCATTTGTGCAACTTGCTCCTCAGTAGGAGTTTCCTTTGAGTTTGTAGCCTTGGGGCTTGAAGGATTTGAACCGTCTGATGATTTCAAGTCACTGAGATGACTAACTGTAGAAGACCTTAAAGTCTGATCAATTCCCTGATTCTTCGGCTCGAGCTAGTTTTTCGGAGCCATGGAGAATTTGTGGAAGTAAAAACTTACTATAGAAGAGAAGAGAAGAGAGGTAAGATCCGTCCCATTGGGCGTGCCAAAATATGTTCACACAAATTTTTATTTGTCTGCAAAATAAAATTACAAGACAAAAAATAATATGAACAAAATATAAAAATTCAAAGAAAATAACAATTTTAAAGGAATAAATCCTATCAAAGTTTTCCTTTGATTCTTCTCTTCGATTTCGTATGCGAGGGCGTAAAGCTTATTCCCGAATACGTGAATATGATCTTTTTCGAATTTGACGGATAGAAACTACTTGATCAAAGCCAATGTCCAAAATTAAACTTTAAGGCGAAGGTCTCAATCTCTTGTTGCTTTTGCGAAATTGAAGAGCCTTCAATGGTTGTAGCCGTATTTGAAGACAAACATGAAGAATACTTGAAGGGGGATTTTGAAGACTTGAAGACCGATGTGAAGATTTGATGTCGAAGACTTGAAGAACGACGAGAAGATTTGAAGTCGAATACTTGAAGACCGATGACGAACTTGAAGAAGATTCAAAGACGGATTTGAAGAAGTCGTGGTGAGCGAAGGCGAACTTAAAGGAGAATTGATAACGGATTTGAAGACTTGTAGCCGAATCTTGAAGATTTGTAGACCAGCATTCGTATGCCAGGCGTCTGCACTTGCGTTCCTTGTCGTCGTCCTTGGTGTGTTGAATGAACTACCAATACCCCTTTTTATAGTGGGAGATATTGAGAGTTCAAGCTTATCATAACATTATTTGATATTTATCTCTTGTATTTTTTTAAGAGATAATATCAAATAAAATCGATTGGTTATTTATCCCTTTAAAAAAATATTTAATTTAATAACATAATATCAAATTTAATCTTAATTTAGGAAGATAACATATTTGATATTATCCTGCTAAATATTTATATATTTTTTTTAAAATAACCATGCAAACAGAAAATTAAGTTGATCATAAGGTTATAAAACTGTATGAAACAGAAAATAAGATCAGATAAGCAAGAGTTAATTTCAACTAATTCGAGAGACATGAAGATTACCTCCCACAAATTAATCTTCGGTATCAAACGGCACTTAGTAAACTAAATAAGATATTGGAGATTAATATGAGATTAGCCATCAAAATTCAAAAGTAGGTGTTAGGTATGGAATGCTGAGATTCGTAGAGCACTTCTGAATCACACCAAAAAAAGCTCGTTAGTCCCGCTAATAGCTTTTCCTCTCGTCTCAGCTTTCCCATCTGTTAACTCTTATGTTACGGTGACCTTTCCCTTTGGACAGGATTCATAATATCTACTCTCTTGTGTCGAAAGAGTAATGATTTTGGATCTTGTTCAGCAAAAATTCCTAGTCTTGGGTTCGGTTTTCCAGATGTATCAGAACATTTTTCAATTTATATATACAATAAAGTAGTGGACAAACAAAAAATAGAACTTATTCGCCATTTAGACCAAAAAAAAGACTGATTCTTAATACTAATTTTTGGAGAAAATATCTTAACCTGTATTACAAATTTACATTTCTAAATTAACTTACAAAAACATTTTAGGCCGCGTTTACTTTTGTAAATAACGCATGTTTGGTGGGCTTGACACAAGTTCTCTTTTGTTTACTTTAATTTGATCAATGCCCGTTTTAAATGGGCTGGCCCGTGTATTGGACGTGAGAATGCGTGACATTTAAACACGCAAATTTGGCGTGTTTAAAAGAGACCCAATTTAACATGGGAGGGCAAATGACTTTCTTGTCCAATAATACCATTTAATTACAAGACATTACCATTGACATTTAATGAGGCTCATCCTCCGCCCCAGATCCCCAAATTCAGTGGCTACTCCAATTTCATAGTTCCCTCACCTCCATCATCGCCGAGGTTCGCCTTACCACACGAAACCGTAACAAGAAGAACCCTCTCCTACGACCAAATCGAGGCGGTGGTTTTCTAAATCGTGGTCGCTTTTTTGCACCTTTTTTGTAGGGACCAAGAACGAAATTTCTCCGGCGGTGCCGCCGGGTTTTCGTCGATCGGGCGGCGGTGGATGGGATGAAAGGCGAGAGACGGAGTCTTGGGACGGTAGGATTCAATCAGAGGATGCTTTCTAGGGTTAGATTCAAGGCTAAAGCTTGGAGGACTAGGAGGAGCTAATTGAAGGTGTTTTGCTGGGATTTGATGGTCGAAATTCCGACGAATCGGAGCTCCAAAAAGTTAACCGGTGGACCGAAGCAATTTCGCATCGGGATTTAAGGTGAATCAATGTATTCTTCTAACTCTTTTTCTAAAAGAATCTTTGTAACGCCCCGATTTTTAGACAGTCAGGTACGCTCGACACGTGTGGGTTTCGAGCGTTAGGACCTTATTTTATTATTTTCGTTTATTCAATTTATACGTGTTATATTAATTACTATAAATTGTATTCAACATGATTACGTGAAAAGTATATGATATTCATTTCATTTTGAGAATTCTTGTATGAATGGAATTTAATTGTTACATGATTTAATTGTCCAATTTGATTTAATTGCCAAATTGTCCTTAAATGCCCATTCATTTCAATTGAGGGACTAAATTGCATGAAAACCTTTTGGACCTAATTGACCATTTCCAAACCTTTGATACTCAATTGCATAAACTATGGAATTTGGAGGATTCAATTGCAAATATTACATTTTTTCCCTAAAAATACAACGATATATGTTCTTCATTCTTCTTCCATCCTCATTCCATTTCCAATCATCATCATCTCTCTCTCGGCAAGCTTCCACAAGAGGAAGAGATAGTTTCATCTTACTCAAGCTCAATCATCAAGAATTTAGGAACTTTGCAGCATCATCATCCCCATAACTTCATCTCTCATCTTCTCCTTTCATTCCAAGGTATATATGAGCTTATGTGTGAATTCTTGATAATAATTCTTGAAGCTAGGGTTTGAGATTAAATGGAATATTATGTGTTTTAATTGTTAGAAGCATGATCCTAAGCTTTAGACTTGAATTTCATGCATGATTCTTGAGATTTATGGAATTATATGTTAATTGGATATTTGAGTTTGAAGAGAGAATTGTGATGATCAAGGCATGAAACATGTGTTTATGTTTGGTTTTATTACCTCTCAAGCATGTCTACATACTTCTCTACATGAATTATAGTTGTTGGAATTGAATTATGAGTGTTTGGGAGCTTTGGGAGCTTGGTCCGTAGCTCCCCTGTTCTTCTCCCCTGCTTCTGCATCTTCTGTAAAATGGGAACGGCCCTTCCCGTTCCCTTTGTAACTGGGGAACGGCCCTTCCCATTGATTTGAATCATGTGCAGGCGGCGAGGAGGGGAACGACCGTTCCCACTTTGTCTCACAGACGGGAACGGTTGTTCCCATCTTCGGGGAGCACTTCGGGGAGGCGGGAACGGCCCTTCCCACTTTGAACTAAAACCTGGAACGGCCGTTCCCACCCCACTGACAGAAGAAAACATTCTGCATAAAATTACATTTTTAGCCCCTCGATCCGACGACTTCTTTGACCCCAAATTGTTATTATATGATTGATTACGTGCCAAAACGTGATATTTAGATGCCACATTGTTTATTGCATGATGTCTCGTACTTGATCATGCCGTGCGTCTTTTATGAAGTAATGTCCTTGAATTGTAGTCTCATGCACGTATATTGTCCCGTTTCTTGTCCAGTTATTCTCCAGGGCGGAGATTATCGAGCATGAGCACGTTCACGCATTCACGAGTCGTGTGTTGCCTGTCAAGTGAGGTTTAATTGCTAGTTAGATAGAACCCGTATAACCTTTACGTGATCTTTCGGCCAAAGGTATTTATATTTATAATTTCATGAAATCACTGATCATTTCAAGTCCTATTCATGAAATGCAAGCAAGCAAGCAGGCCATGTTATTGTCATGAATCAAGCATGTTTTAGGCGAGTAGCATGAGGTTTAATTGCTAGTTATATAGAACCCGTATAACCTTTACGTGATCTTTCGGCCAAAGGTATTTATATTTATAATTTCATGAAATCACTGATCATTTCAAGTCCTGTTCATGAAATGCAAGCAAGCAAGCAGGCCATGTTATTGTCATGAATCAAGTATGTTTTAGGCGAGTAGCATGACCGTTCACGTTGGGCCCGAGGGTATTGACTAAAGCCAACCGGGAAAGCAAGGGCTGACGGGTAACTCTGGCGCTATCCTCATCATGTTTGGGGTCACCCCTGAATCCGCTAGGAGGTTAGTGGAGGAAGGAGCTCCGGGCATAAGGATTCATGTACCCTCTGCTCACCATGCATGGATGATGGGGCCTTGCAATCCCATCATCAACCGGAGGAAGGAGACTGGGGACGGGTCCGGCACCGCGGATTGTCCTCGGGTTATTGCATGATTTCCATTCCATGAACGTGTTATATGATTACACATGCACGATTGCACGATAATTGAATTGCATGATCACTTATTGTTTAATAATCAAGCAAGCAAGTTGGAGTTCGGTTGGAGTTCGGTTGGAGACCGCCCTTACTCGCCGGGGCCATGTATTGATTGCATGAAACGAACAAGTATTTAATATTGATAGTTGTATTCTCGGGCGAAGCTATATTATTATTGAACTTGTATATTTATCTTTTATAAATCTTTACCCGAGAATATGACTTGCATGTTGTCTGCGCTAATATGTATGTAAACCCCTCACTCGGTCTTCACAGACTGACGCCTCCACCTTTCAGGTTATTGCAGGTGCACGCTAGGCGGGAAGTGAGTCGAGTCCAGTCTTTGTAATCGAGTCAAGCATGGTGCATGAGATTCACTTGTCTATTTACTGTTCAAGGAATTATGTTTAATGTTAATTGTTTGTATTTAAAGATGATAATGTATTGATATGTAGAGTTAGAACATATTTTAGTTGGTAAACAAGAAATGTCATGATTTGATAAATGAAAATATTTGATAGAAACTAGTTTATGCTTCCGCTTTATTTCGTTGCATGTATAAGTAATCCCGCCTAGCTTGTCGTGTATTGCATTGTCACCCATTCGCTATAGGTTGGTTCACGTACGGATTGGCCGTTTCGTATGTGGATTGATCTATAGTGCGGGGGTGTGGTACCTCCACGTGTTAAGGGGTGCTACATCTAAGGTGGTATCAGAGCCCGGTTGCAAAACCGAGGTTCTAGTGTCGTGTCGAGTCAAGTCTAGGTCGTACGGCATTGGAACTTCTTGACAACTTGAGAGTCTTGCATATTATTTGAATGCATTGATTTCCTTGAACTCTTTGAATTGATTGAAATTACTTGATAACTTGTGCCTTGCATTGATTTTTGCTATTAATTGCTAATTAATTGATTTTCAAATCGTTTGAAATTATTTACTCGACGTGTTTTATTCCAAGCATTGGTAAATTAATTGTTGCATTTTGTATTAAATTCTCGCTGGTATTAATTATGTGACAATTACGTGACATGAACACGCTTCACCCACATGCATTTAATTGCAAAGTAAGTTGTGAGTGATAGGTTTTGGAAATGTATGAATCAAGGCCGGAGGATTTTGAAATTTAAGAGACTGATCAACCACTTGAATCAAGTTGCAATTCGGTCAACGAACAATGGACACCGGGATCGAGCCCAACATTTCTATGGTGCCAGGTTCTTCAATGCATTCTTAAACATGTGCATCATAATTGTTAATTAAATTGCTTCTCATTATAAATATCGTTATGAATATTTTTGAGATTATCTACTTGATGCATTAAATATATGTTTGAATTAGTTGAAATATTTAATTTTCTTTGTTTATGAGTATTTCTGTAAATCAATATAAATGTTCCAACGTGTGGCATTTTAAATTGTTGGTAGGTTGCTACGTGCATTGACACTTTAACCATCATGCATTATTTAGTGTTTGTTGATTAATAGGCTTCCCCTATGCTCTGCACAATCCTTGCTTCTATTTCTACCAACTTGAATTTAAAGAAGAGATTTCTGAATCATTGGGTATCAAGTTGGGGACCAGGTCATTTGATTTTTCTTGAAGCTTAGAAATGTTTGGGATTGTGAGAATTTACCGATCCAGGATTTATTAGAAGCAGGTATGATATAAATATTCGGAATTTTAGAAACTGGGAAATGATGATAGGTTCAAGCAGATAAAGGTTCAATGGGTCCTTCAACCTTCAGAAATTAATCAGTATTCTGGAGATGTAACGAAAGTCAGAGAATGAACTTTTCATGCTTCAGATTAGGGTGTTGATCTTGTAACTGTCAACTCGCTGGAAAGCACTAGGTGATTGTAAGATGTTGGAAATTTCAATATCAGAAGAAAAGGGGTGCCAGTTGGTGAGCTTCAAGTTGAGTATGTCCTTAATAGAAAAGATTGGAAACGAACCATTAATCAAAATCTTGATTAATAACAAGTAGGACGAGGAAAAGGTTACGGGAATTGATTCAGCAGAGAAGCTTGTATGTGGGAAAGGACAGAATGAATCTAAAGGATAAGAAAATTTCTATTTTCTTAAGGGGGAGAGCCGGTCTGAAAATAAGTTTAAGTCTGAAGTTAGATAGCACTCGAGGAAGTTCGGAATTTTCAGAGAATCAATTCTTCCTGGAATCCTCTATCAGAACCATGTGAAAGAAGTTGTCAATAATCTAAACTTTTCTTCCTCTCATACAAAGAAAAGTCCCATCGTCGACAGTACCTTTGTTCCATTATCATTTTTCCAGAAAGTGGCTACACCGTCCGCAGTTCTCCGATAGTCTCAGGATATCATTTAACTCAGTAAATGGGAGAAGGGATCCGATCCGGCTAAATTTGGGTAGTAAATCCTGAATCTTAATCCCTCTTGCTATCGGAATGTCTACAATAAACGAAAGGGAAGAAAGTGGGAAGTAGAAGGGAAGGTGAATAACCAAGTAAGTAGAATTACAAAGGTAATTAAATTCGAATCAAGTGTTAGTAATGGAAATGGGAGAGGTAAGACTTTTATAAATTATTTGAGCATACTTTGATCAAAGAAAAGAGTCTTACAAGGAAAAGTTTCACTAGGATCCGATTTCTTCAGGTTCCATGCAAGTGTACGTGCTGAGTTACTCGTAAGGGATTACAACTTTGATTTTTTTTCCTACACCAAACATCTGCCGTGTTTTTGACCAAGGAAATAGGAGCTTAACTTTCGGATTTCAAATAAAGAGTTAAGATCTGTGCCTTAGAAAGATGTTTTACTTGGATTACCGAGGTATGGAAAATGGTAAAACCTATTCTCTCTGTGGGTTGGATAAGGGTTGATTGGAGCACAAAGCTAGTCTATTAAGCTTGAGTATACAATCCCTTCAGGACAAGAAATTCAGGGTATCTTTCAATTCCAAAACCGAAAGGTGAATGTGGGAATCAATCTAAGGAAAGTTCAACCGGTAAACCTGAAGATTCAAACGGGTATGAAGCTGTGGTGGTTAATGTTGATTTACGGATTGTGTTACAAAATAGCACGAGGACAGAGATGGCTATCAAGAATGGGAATATTGAACCGTAGTGGCACTAAGTGGAAAGAAATCGCAAATAAAAGAATCAAGAATTCAGCCGAGTTATTTCAACATCGGAACTTCAATCCTCGGTGAACGGTACGCTTAATCATGCATACCACGTGCATCATTATTTTATTACTATCTGTTTATTATTATCTGTCATTCTTGTATACGATTTATTGTTTACTATTAGTTGGTTATGAGAACTAATAGTTGCATAAGTAATAATTTTATTTGATTCTTGTGTGTTACTTGCAAATATTTATATAAGTGCTCGCTTGAACTTTTATTTCGTGTGCGTGAGAGACGGGGTTCTCTCAGGGTTACCAAGAGACGGGGTTCTCTTGTTACTTGTTCGGGAGACAGGGTTCTCTCGTTAATTGTTTGAGAGACGGGGTACTCTCGTTATTTTAATTACTTGTCAACTTGTTTTAGTGGAAGGTAGATTTTCTCAAGTGGTTCGGTTCTGGAAAGTTGAGGGTCGCAATTTCACATATTGGAGAGTCTTGTGGATCGAAAATCTCTTTCGAACTAATCCTTGACGGGGAGTAGCTAACCCGCGTGGGATGAACACGTAAGAGCCAATTAAATTCCAGGAATTCAGGACATGGAATCCGAGGACAGATTCTCTTAAGGGGGAGAGAGTTGTAACGCCCCAATTTTCAGACAGTCAAGTACGCTCGACACGTGTGGGTTTCGAGCGTTAGGACCTTATTTTATTATTTTCGTTTATTCAATTTATACGTGTTATATTAATTACTATAAATTGTATTCAACATGATTACGTGAAAAGTATATGATATTCATTTCATTTTGAGAATTCTTGTATGGATGGAATTTAATTATTACATGAGTTAATTGTCCAATTTGATTTAATTGCCAAATTGTCCTTAAATGCTCATTCATTTTAATTGAGGGACTAAATTGCATGAAAACCTTTTGGACCTAATTGACCATTTCCAAACCTTTGATACTCAATTGCATAAACTATGGAATTTGGTGGATTCAATTGCAAATATTACATTTTTTCCCTAAAAATACAACGATATATGTTCTCATTCTTCTTCCATCTTCATTCCATTTCCAATCATCATCATCTCTCTCTCGGCAAGCTTCCACAAGAGGAAGAAATAGTTTCATCTTACTCAAGCTCAATCATCAAGAATTTAGGAACTTTGAAGCATCATCATCCCCATAACTTCATCTCTCATCTTCTCTTTTCATTCCAAGGTATATATGAGCTTATGTGTGAATTCTTGATAATAATTCTTGAAGCTAGGGTTTGAGATTAAATGGAATATTATGTGTTTTAATTGTTAGAAGCATGATCCTAAGCTTTAGACATGAATTTCATGCATGATTCTTGAGATTTATGGAATTATATGTTAATTGGATATTTGAGCTTGAAGGGAGAATTGTGATGATCAAGGCATGAAAAATGTGTTTATGTTTGGTTTTATTACCTCTCAAGCATGTATACATACTTCTCTACATGAATTATAGTTGTTGGAATTGAATTATGAGTGTTTGGGAGCTTGGTCCGTAGCTCCCCTGTTCTTCTCCCCTGCTTCTGCATCTTCTGTAAAATGGGAACGGCCCTTCCCGTTCCCTTTGTAACTGGGGAACGGCCATTCCCATTGATTTGAATAATGTGCAGGCGGCGAGGAGGGGAACGACCGTTCCCACTTTGTCTCACAGACGGGAACGGCCGTTCCCATCTTCGGGGAGCACTTCGGGGAGGCGGGAACGGTCCTTCCCACTTTGAACTAAAACCTGGAACGGCCGTTCCCACCCCACTGACAGAAGAAAACATTCTGCATAAAATTACATTTTTAGCCCCTCGATTCGACGACTTCTTTGACCCCAAATTGTTATTATATGATTGATTACATGCCAAAACGTGATATTTAGATGCCACATTGTTTATTGCATGATGTCTCATACTTGATCATGCCGTGTGTCTTTTATGAAGTAATGTCCTTGAATTGTAGTCTCATGCACGTATATTGTCCCGTTTCTTGTCCAGTTATTCTCCAGGGCGGAGATTGTCGAGCATGAGCACGTTCACGCATTCACGAGTCGTGTGTCGCCTGTCAGGTGAGGTTTAATTGCTAGTTATATAGAACCCGTATGACCTTTACGTGATATTTCGGCCAAAGGTATTTATATTTATAATTTCATGAAATCACTGATCATTTGAAGTACTGTTCATGAAATGCAAGCAAGCAAGTAGGCCATGTTATTGTCATGAATCAAGCATGTTTTAGGCGAGTAGCATGACCGTTCACGTTGGGCCCGAGGGTAGTGACTAGAGCCAACCAGGAAAGGAAGGGCTAACGGGTAACTCTGGCGCTATCCTCATCATGTTTGGGGTCACCCCTGAATCCGCTAGGAGGTTAGTGGAGGAAGGAGCTCTGGGCTTAGGGATTCATGTACCCTCTGCTCACCATGCATGGATGATGGGGCCTTGCAATCCCATCATCAACCGGAGGAAGAAGGAGACTGGGGACGGGTCCGGCACCGCGGATTGTCCTCGGGTTATTGCATGATTTCCATTCCATGAACGTGTTATATGATTACACATGCACGATTGCACGATAATTGAATTGCATGATCACTTATTGTTTAATTATCAAGCAAGCAAGTTCATGTACAGTTGGAGTTCGGTTGGAGACCGCCCTTACTCGCCGGGGCCATGTATTAATTGCATGAAAAGAACAAGTATTTAATATTGATAGTTGTATTCTCGGGCGAAGCTATATTATTATTGAACTTGTATATTTATCTTTTATAAATCTTTACCCGAGAATATGACTTGCATGTTGTCTGCGCTAATATGTATGTAAACCCCTCACTCGGTCTTCACAGACTGACACCTCCACCTTTCAGGTTATTGCAGGTGCACGCTAGGCGGGAAGTGAGTCGAGTCCAGTCTTTGTAATCGAGTCAAGCACGATGCACGATATTCACTTGTCTATTTACTGTTCAAGGAATTATGTTTAATGTTAATTATTTGTATTTAAAGATGATAATGTATTGATATGTAGAGTTAGAACATATTTTAGTTGGTAAACAAGAAATGTCATGATTTGATAAATGAAAATATTTGATAGAAACTAGTTTATGCTTCCGCTTTATTTTGTTGCATGTATAAGTAATCCCGCCTAGCTTGTCGTGTATTGCATTGTCACCCATTCGCTATAGGTTGGTTCACGTACGGATTGGTCGTTTCGTATGTGGATTGATCTATAGTGCGGGGGTGTGGTACCTCCACGTGTTAAGGGGTGCTACAATCTTGTTTTGTTTGATGTAGCTAGTTATATATTGGGAATGTAGGCTGTTAAGAGGAGGAAATTATGGAGCTGTGGATTGAGATTCTTTTCTTCTTTGTTTTTCATTTGTTGGTTATCTCTGTGTATAGTTCAAATTTTTTTTGTTCTTAATCTATACATTTGTGGTTAATGTGAGGAATTCTGCTCTGTTTTTGCCTCAATTTTGCTCTGTGTGTGCCCATATTTCAGTTAGTCGCCATTGGTCATGTTACATCGATCCGTTGATTTTGAGCTATCATAAGTTATTTGTTGGTACTTCTGAAAAATAACTATATTAAGATGAAGAATGAGGTTTCTTGAAGTTGAAAGAATAACAAATGAAGGATGCTGATATCTCAACTGTTACTGGAAATTGAATTGGAAATTCAATTGTTTCAAGTACATCAATTGCTTGTTCATTTGTCATCCTAATTACACAGAGGAAGTTAGATTGATAATTAAGGAAGTTGAATATAAAATTATCATCATTGTGAATATTAGATTAGATTAAACAAATCCATAACAGTCGCGTTAGATACTGAGCTGTTGAGATTTTACTTGACGCCTATAAGGAGCAGGCGAGTGCAAAATGGTAAACTCAAGCCTAGCAGCTCGCATTCGATTGCAAGAAGCATATTGAGATTCAAAGGTCCTTTAGATCATAATTTCAACTTACTTACATTTGTTGTGTAGTCAATTCTGTCAAGTTGGGATCTTCTTTGTTTAATAATGCATTCCAAATCAATTGACATGGATGTTAGTCATACTTTCTCATGGCTTGTCCAAATAAGAATGAAAAATAATGGTGTTTCTTTGTTTCTTTGCTATATATTCAATCTTCACCATGAAATGCATTATTGATTTAGTTGATATATGAAGTGAATAGCTTATGTTTTCTCTTTCTTTTATAGCTGAGATTTGACTGGAGTCTTTGTCTAATATAACAGTTACTTGTGATTGTCAATGTCATGAGTTATAAAAAAAAATGTGTGCTGTTAATTTACGAGAGGAAATTTTTGTTTTATGAGTTTGGCTGGCTGGTCTAATATTTGCATGTAGTTTTATTTGCATAGTTGAAGTTGGAAATCGTCCTTACGTGTCATATGTAGAATCTCATATGCTTCTTATTAAGGCTCTAGTTATTCTGCGACTAATTTTGCCACGTTCTTTTCTTCAGATGTCTGCATTGAAATCGGCAAACAAGGAGCTTAAAGGAATGATGTATTGAAATCGGCAAACAAAGAGTTTAAAGGAATGATGAAGACTGTGAAGATTTAAGCCATAGATGTTTGCATGGTATCTCTGATATTGTTGTATTATGTGACAAATGATATTTTGTTGGATGCTATTGGATATTGATTATTGGTAAAAGGATTTGATTTTTATTATAGAACTTACAAGATGAAATGATGGATCTCATGGATGTGAGCAAACGAGAATGGGTAATGGGATTCAAGAAAATGGTTTAAAAAGATAAAAGGGTAAAATGGTATTTTAACCTAATCTTCCTCAAATATACATAAAAAGTAAACAACAAAATTATTTAAGACATGAATGCTGACATGAAATGTAAATGCACGTTATCTTGCTATCACCAACATACAATAACAGTACATGCATTAACATGTCTTCAAAAGTAAACGCGGCCTTAGTGTTGTTGATTGTGTAAACTAAACATTTCAGTATTGCCGATTGTAAATTTGTAATTTGCTGGTGATAATATTAACGTATCGCCTACCTTAGCAACGTCAATATCGTTGCAGCAATAATTTAACAGACATATATTAAGAATTCCATAAATTAAAGTTTGTTTAAAGTAGTTGCAGCACTGAATGCAATCCTTTTTTACCCATTAGTATTTGTGCCCACAAATGTTTGCAGGCTGCATATGCCTTGTGCCCCCGCATGGAACATCATAAATGGCTAGGAAACATCATTTCTAAATGTACTGTAGGACCAAATAAAATATTTTTATTTTATACTTGGATACCAGCTTTTTATATTGTTAAAAACATAAATGATATTTGGCTTTCGTACACAAAATTGAAATATGAAATCAACTACAGATACTCTTTTTGTATGTAAACTTTTTGCTTCACATTATATGCAATAACTCTGAATTGGGTCGAGATGAATACGTTAGAATAGCTAACTCGGGTTGGTTTTCGATTACTTCCCCCAATTTGCTTTGGGATTCAAATACTACAAAAATCTAATGTAGAGACAATAGTCTCAATTAGGGATGGCAATTGGGCCGGGTCCGCCGGGTCTGGACCCGGACCCGACCCGCTAGACCCGCTCCAGACCCGCCCCATCGGGTCCCGGGTCGGGTCTAGACCCGGAAAAATGGACCCGTGAGAAACGGGTCCTTAACGGGTCTGGACCCGGACCCGGCCCAGACCCGGCCCTTAAATTAAAAAAAAAAAAAAAAAAAAAAAAAGAAAAAATCCAAAAATTAATTATTTTTAAAGACATAATTACATAAAATTATTATAGTTAATTATTATGCGAAAATTCTTTTAAATCAATATTTTACTATATTGTACTTTGTTAGATATTTATATAAAATACTGTATTTAATATTTTTTAAATTATATAGTTTAAAAGTAATTTACGCTATTACATATTTATTTAAATATTCATGGGGATACATTATACCTTATCACTCAACCCAAGTTGTCTCCCGACCCTAATTTCCCTTCAGCAGTATAATTATATTTAGCTAACGAATAGGAGATCTTCGATTACCATCTATTAATTATTCCAAGATTTCCAATTCTAGTACAAAACGATTAATTTAGGTTTAGTGGAGTTGACTTAGTTAATAATTAATTAACCAAAACTAAAGAAAAGGGCGATGAATAAGTTGAATAAATAATAATAATGATATATTTTTTGTTGAATGTATCAAGATTTTTACTCTGATTTGATGTGACAATGCCTAATTTATGTTTTCTATTTATTTGTTGAATTTAAGAATTTCAAGAATTCTGTCTAGACGGTAGGTGAAATTAAGACTGATTAATTGTGAATTGTAGCCTCGTTTTATATAAACATGAAAAAGTTTACAAATTCAAACTATTATAGTATCAAAAACGGGTTAAATGTATCAAAAATGGATTAATCAGATAAAAAATGAATTAAACGGACCAAAAATTAATAAACGGGTCCAACGGATCCGGATCTGGACCCGGATCCAACGGGTCCAATATTAGACCCGCCGGGTCTGCCGGGTCCATCGGGTCCACCGGGTCTGGGCCGGGTCCAGACCCGCCACCAACCGGGTCCGGACCCGGCGGGGCGGGTCTGGACCCACCGGGTCTGGCCCAGACCCGGCCCATTGCCATCCCTAGTACTCTCAATGCTGTTATTTCGATACCTTACTCAAGGGATATCATACTCATCCCATTTGATTACTAATTATTAAAAATTATTACAGAAGCCATAAACTACAACATCAATAACCTCCAAAGTGAAACAGACTCATAAACCACATATAAAAATTCTCTATCACCTTTATTTCAATTGTAAACCTTATTATGATCAGTAATAATAATACAGAGTAAGACAAAAAAAAAGAATGAGAAAATATTACATGTTATACACAATCAACTGCCAAAAAAGTAACTACCATAACTGCCCTCGCATATAATATGGTGCCAATAAATTACCAAAGATAAATTAAAATAATTAAAAAAAAAGGAAATAGCAATCCCCACGGGTTTACCTCAACGGTAACACAGGTAGCAGAATTGGAACAAGGACCAGAATCAAACTCAGACAGGCGCAATTATGAAGATTTTATCCATCCAATTTGTTGGGTTGCCCCTTGTGACCTCCAGAGACCGTGCTCCTATCTTGTGGGATCGTAAGTTATCATGATTTATCTCCTCTCCTACTGGTGTGGGATCACTTAAGAGGGACGCCTAAGATGCGCGATTCCACCTTTTGAAACAAGAAAAGGAAATAGCACATTATTACTATAAATAAATAATTACCTCTACTTTTATTTATCTCCATTTGTACCCTCTTTCTTGCTCCTTAATTCTCCTTAGTACTCCTTCAACAGCCACATCAAATGCATCATCAATGCCCTTCAATCCTTTATCAGAATTTGCATAAATCAACTTTGGTATATATTCAATAATTTTTTCCCTCATACTTTCCACCTTTTCCTTGCTAATCGCCTGCAGCACACTTTTTATTTTTGTTCCATTTTTAACCTCATTCCGGTGTATGAAAACCGAATAACTCCCCGGTTCGCCCGGCAAGAACCACTCGTACTGCAAGTAAGCGGTTCTGTGCCAGAAGAAAACCGGGATTGAACCGGCTATCATGCAGTCAAAAATCGACCGTCGAGTGAAACTGTCCCCTCTCGGCTGCAAGCAGAAATCGGACTCGAGAAAAGTCTCCAAAATTTCCGATGTCCCATTTGCGCACTTTGAACCGCCGCAGTCCACGACCCCGCACAAGCCTGGTTCGGCGTAGCATTGGTTCAGAAGAATCCCTCTGAAATCGTTCTTGATGAAACCGCGAGTTGCTCCGGCAAAGCAGAAAAGCTTGTTCCGCCGCCGCGTTCGGACGAAATCCCGCCAGATTTTGACGTCATCAACGGAGGCGGGATGGAAACCAGTGGGATAGGGGACACCGACATCGAAATAGTCCCACGGGTTTTTCTCTATTAACAGGCGTGTGATGTTGCGCATTTTCGGCATATAGATGCAGCTGGAGCCCCAATCTGACTCTTTGGAGCGTCGGAAATCCCATGAAATTCGGCCCACAGTGATGAAATGGTCCCAACCCTGTGATCTCTTGAAGAAGGGCTGATTGCCCACCCAATTCAGCATCAGATTGCAGTAGCGATCGCGTTCTTCGTAGGTGGAGTTTTTGGTGAAGAGAACCTTCTCGATTGCGAGTCCAGTGTAGAAGGGCATATAGAATGCCGCCGCGGATTCGGGCTCTAGGGTTCTGCATCGATAATTCAGCATTCGGTTGTGGTAGATGAGCTCCAGCGAGAACTGATCGGTCCAAAACCACGCGCCGCTTATGTTCTCCGGCAGGATTCTCGAGATTCCGGCGGCGGGGAGCCCGAAACCTGTGTTTGAAATGGCGTCGCACCGGGACGACCATGGGTTTAGATTATCGCAATTTCTCACAATTTCGGTGTTGAAAATTGACGGAAGGTTGTAAACATAGACTTTCCCAAATGGGCATTTCTGGTTAATTTTCCGATTATTGAGAATTTTGTCGCTGGAACGCTGTTCCACGTTGGTGGGCTTGCTATTGAGGATTTTGTCGCCGGAAGCTTTTTCTGCGGTGGAATTGTTATTCAAAATTTTGACGCCGGGACCCTGTTTCACGACGGGAGGATTGATGGGGTTGGGAGCGGTGACGGTGGAGAGAGAGAATGGAAGCGAAGGAACGGAGAGGAGGAGGAGGAGCTGGAGGAGGACGACGGAGAAGAAGAACCATGTGCGTCGGTGGTGGAGGAAGAGGTAGGGTTTGAGGGCGGCGAAGTATGAGTGTCTACGATCTATGGCTTCTGGGGATTTGGGTTTTGAGTAAGGAGGTGGTTCCGCGACGGGAAGCATTAGACAAGGCCGCTCGTGGCGGTGGAAAATTGGTGATGACGGTGGCACGGCGGCGGCGGAGCAGGTGCTGGTGGAATTAAAGGCGTCGTGGGAGGAATTGAAGGTTCTCGTTGGAGGTGTGGTTGAGATTACGGTAATCGAATGTTTTGTGGACGCGTGGGATGTTGGGTTATCTCAAACCGACAACTATATAAGTGTATGAGACGCTGCTTTATAAAGTATAATGGTTAATGGTCTTTATTCTTTAATTTGATTGATTTGACCAAAATCTTCAATTTTGGGAATTTTTAATCTCCCAATGTCAGCTGTTGACTATACGCTTTGTGAAACGGGCAGCACCATCCCCGCTCGACTTTTTTCTTTTTTCCTTTCCTTATAATTTAGGTAAATCATGGATGACATCTTGATTTCATGTAAGGAAATGTATTTATCTCTAGGTTTTCATATTTTATAAACGGGATTTTTGCAGCGGAACCCCTCGTGTTTTTGGAAATGAGCCAAGAAAACCCTGTGAAAAAAAAATTGCTTATTAAAACCTTGTGTTTTTAGGTTTTTGCAAGAAAAACCCTGAGGAGTGTTTTTGAAATACACGCGCGCTGACTGCGAGTATTTTAGTGTTATGATGTAACTTTTGTGTGTGAAATGACTCTAATACCCTTGTTGAATATAAGCCAACTATGAATCATCGTCTTCCTCATTTTTGAAACCCTAATTTTCATAATTTCAGCAGAGTGTTAGGAAAAGAGGCGGAGGCCATGGCTTTCCAGAACTCGTCGTGTGAGAAGCGTCAAAGAAAACCCAGGTTTGAGCTAGAAGTCAGGTATCCACCTTCTCCAAATTGTAATTGTGGGCTGAAGGCGATAATACGAGTGGTGGAGTCATGGAATAAGCCATCGAAAGGGCTACTGTACTACTGTTGCCCTACTTCTAAATGCCAATTTTTTCGGTGGGTGTCGGCATTGAGAGCAAACTGGGAACCCCAACCTGAAGATTCGAGTCACTCTAAGGGTCCAGTGGAGATGGAAGACGAGTGTGAAGTCCAAGAAGAGATTTCGAAATGCTCCAAAGTTGGCGTTCAGGCTAAGGGTGTAGAAGGTCAATATGTAAATCTTTCCGTTGTTTGTGTTGGTTTGTTTGTATTGGTTCTGGTTCTTATGCTAAAGTAAGGTAATTTATGTATGTCTTCAGAACCATTTGTTATCTTCTTCTTGTATGAGCTGATTATTCAATGGATCAGTTTCCTCAATGTAGTAATCTTGGTTCTGATATATTGCTCCAGTAACCCTGTGTTATGGTTTTTTTGTTTGTTTAACCTTGTGTATTTAAAAATTTGCCAGAAAAACCCTGCAGACAGAAACTGAAAATGGGTGATATGTATTGCAATGAACCATATTTCCATGTCCCTCGTTTAGAGCACCTGTTTAAACAGAATAAAAGTAAAAGTTGATGCAAAAACCAATTCAAGCACAACAATCCACATCCATTTTATAATATAAAGTAGCACAGCAGGACAAAAGAAGTGTGGACCACCAAAAGCAAAAGTATTATTGTTTCAATTACAGTTGAGTGCATTGAACATGAAATGGGACCCAAACACCAACTGGCCAAAATAATTGTCAAATAAATACATTGGTTATGCAATGCATATCAAAATATCAACAAAATCAGATCTAGAAACTGATTCATGGCCTCCAGGGTGCTGTAAATCTCCTCATCTTGGACCTCCCCCTAATATTTTCCAAAGCCTGCGCCTCTGTAATTCTTTTGTTCCTGGGCCTATTAGATGGGTTTGTAGCTGCTTCAATCCCAAATATGCTTGCAGAGAAGTTGCTATGCTGGGTTCTGGATGGAGGAACAAAGGAACCTGTAATTGGTCTCCTACCAGTTTGAAGCCTGTTTGGAGCTGGTGGGGTTGGTATTGCTTGTGATGCAGCTGGACTAGGCTGAACAGGTACAACTGCAGATGTAGATGCAGAAGGTCGTGCAATTGGAGGAGTTGCAACTGTAACGCCCCAATTTTCAAGTATGCAATACGTGAATGAATTTCCAAATATGACTTAATTGTTCAATTGCATAATTGTCCTTAAGTGGTCATTTTATTAATTTGAGGACCTAATTGCATGAAATAGTTTTGGACTTAATTGATCAATTTCCATGGGATTGAACTTGATTGCATGACTAATGTTTTGGAGGGATTAAATTGCAATTTGTGCTTAGCATCATGTAATATCTAGCTTACATTATTTGATTGCATCAAACATATATACACATGATCCCTCCCTTCTCTCCCTCATCTCGTTCAACCCGAGCAAGAAGAAGAAGAGGATTTCTTCACTTGAGCTTGAATTCAAGGGTTAATTGCATGCTTTGAAGTATCATCATCATCCCAACATCATCTCTTTTCCTTCTTTTCATTCATTCAAGGTATGAGCTTTTAGTTGGGGAAATTCAGGAACATATATGAGAGCTAGGGTTATGTGTTGAGCTTAGTGAATTATGTTTTAGTTGTTGGAAGCATGATTACATGATTCTAGCTTGGATTTGATGCATATATTGTGAAGGTTATATGCTTGGAGCATGAGTTCATATGTGGGTTCTAAAGTGTAAATACTTGATGATTAATGAGAGATATGAATGTTTATGTTAGATTTTATTGTATACTAAGCATGTATACATGTTATTTCATGTTTTAGATGCATTTTGGTGCTTGGAATTGGTGTTTTGTTGTTGTTGTTGTCTTGGCCGGAACTCCCCTGTAACTGCTCTATTTCTGTAATGTCCAGAAACTGGGAACGGTCGTTCCCGCCTTAGTGCATTTTGGGAACGGGCGTTCCCAGGCTTCTGAGTGTGGTTAGGCCAGCGAGACTGGGAACGGCCGTTCCCACTTTGGCCTGTTAGCCGGAAGGGCCGTTCCCAGCCAAAGCGTGCTTTAATTTATAAAACGCTGGCGCGTTTCTGAAGGGCCATGGGAACGGCCCTTCCCATTTTCAAAGGGAAGCCGGAACGGCCGTTCCCATGCGTCTGACAGAACAAATATTCTGCATAAAATTGTATTTTTAGCACCTCGTTCCAACGGCTTCTTTGACCCCGATTTGATATTATATGATCTAAAATGTAGTGAAACAAGATATTTTCATGGTACATTGCATCATACTCGTCGTCTCGTTGCATTGCGCCGTTCGTCCTATTTGGTACATTTTGAGTCGTGTCTTATGTACACTTGTCTTTGTTGCACAGACCGGCACGCCAGTGACGTGGAGTGGGCTTCTTAGGCCGTGTCTTTCGCTTTATTTTGTCGGTACAGGTGAGGTTTAATTGCTAGATATCTAGAACCATTACAACCCTATATGATGTTTTAAGCCAAAAGGTATATATATCTATAGTTTTCCAAACCTTATTGAATTGCAACGGGTTTACCGAATTGTATTGTATTGATTGACCGTGTTTTGGGCGAGTATATTGTACCGTGCACTGTGGGCCCGAGAGTTAGTGTTTGAGCCAACCGGGAAAGCAAGGGCTGACGGGTAACTCTTACACTCCTCTCAACCGTGGGGATGAACCCTGAATCCACCAGGAGGTTTGGTGGAGGAAGGAGTCCCGTGCGTGGGAGTCATGTTCCCGACGTACACCGTGTTTACCGTGGATGGATCGGGCCTTGCAAACCCACCATCATTGGAGGAAGAAGGAGTTATTGAAACTGCTACGTGTGCACTATAATTGATTGCGTGACCACTTAATTAATTAATGAAAAGTATCGTGATTGTACACTGTCGGAGTAAGGTTGGAGAATGCCCTCACTCGCCGGGCCACTGATTGATTGATTGATTGAAAGGATTGATTGTTAAATCTGATAATTGTAATCTCGGGCGAGCTTTATGTTATTATTGAACTTGTATTGCTTTCGTTTATGAAACCTTACCCGAGGTTATGATTTGCATGTTATCTGCGCTTATATCTATTATGCCCCTCGCTCAGTCTGGTGGAGACTGACACCTCACCTTTCAGTTTTGCAGGTTGTGTGCTAGGCGGGATTGGTGTCGAGTCAAGTATTTCATTTCGGGTCTAGCACGTGTCCATCCTACTTTGTTGCATATGTATTGTTATCTACTGTTTTATGAAATGTTATGTATTTGAGAGATGATAATGTATTGATAGGATTTAGAATTGGTTTGCTTGTCAAAGACTTGATAATAATGCACTTCAGTTTATTTTCTGTTGTGATAATTGGTTTGGGGTTAGTCCCGCCTAGCCAGTTAGTCTTTATTTTCTTGTCACCCGTCCGCTATGGCTCAGTTTATATATGGATTGTCCGTTTCATATGTGGACTGAGCTATAGTGCGGGGGATGTGGCACCTTTACGCTTCGGGTGTTACATCCTTAGGTGGTATCAGAGCCCCAGGTTGCAAAACCGGAGTTCTAGTGTCGTGTCGTGTCGAGTCTAGGTCGTGCGGCATAGGAATTAATTGTCAACTTGAGAGTCTTGCATTATTATTTGAAATTATTTGACCTGTTTGAATTAATTGTGACCTGAGACTTATTTGCAACCATTAGCATCCACTAATTCAACATGCATCCTTAGTGTCTTAAATACAGGATGCATCGAGGTCGTCATCATCGTGATCGTTCTCAGGAACATCGACCGCGTAGGCGTCATCATCGAGAGAGATCACCACCCCCTCCAGCTCAACCACAGGACTTCATGAATGCTGTGGTTGGCCTTATAGATCAGAGGATGAGAGAGCATGTTCCTCCCGCACCGCCTGCACCACCGGTTCAATTAGAAGCACCTATCTCAACTATACTTCGGGAATTCCAGAATTAACACCCTCCTAAATTCTTCCATGGCAATGATACCGAGGCGGAGATGTGGTTAAAGGAAGTAGAGAGAATTTGGGAGCTTATACCATGTGAGTCTCGAGAGAAAGCTCGTTGCACCCTTACGTTGATCCAAGGAGAGGCTTATTCTTGGTGGGAAAGTACTAAGATAGTATTGGAGGCTGCCGAGGAGGAGATTAATTGGGAGGTCTTTACTCGAGAGTTTAAGAATAAGTTTATTCCTCCCTCAGCGCGTACTAGGAGATTGAAGGAGTTTACCGAGTTAAGGCAAGGAAGGATGTCAGTTTCGGAGTATATATCCGAGTATGAGAGGCTATCTCGCTATGCACCTAATATAGCGAGCGATGACTTTCATAAAGCCATGCAATTTGTGCAAGGACTGCGACCGGACATACAGGAGGCATTAGAAGCGGTCAATACAAGCACGTGGGCCAAAGCTACTAGCAAAGCTTTGAAAGTTGAGGATGCCGTAAATGCTAGGAGTTCTACCTCACGAGCGGGATCGATTCAGAAGACTCCATCTAAACCAGCTTTGTTACCATCTCCAGAAAAACCTCTCTGCACTTATTGTGGACGGGACACCCACACTTATGATGGTTGTAGGAAGCGGTTGCGTTTATGTTTCCGTTATGGGAGTGCTGAGCATCAGATAGATACATGTCCGGAGCGACGAGAACTATCCACTGGGGGTCAACGACCATTTAACAGGCAAGAACAACGGTGAACGGTACATCTAAACATGCATAGCACGGGCATCATACGCTTTCTTATTTTATATATTGTAATACCTTGTGTTTGCTAATTGCTCTTGCGTGAGTAATTGAAGTGTTGTTCTTTCTACTTGCTTCATATGTGTTGGTGCCTGTATGTGACTATTTAAGTTTGTACGTGGTATGGTTGTGTGAGAGACGGGGTGCTCTCTTCTTTGCTCGAGGGTCGGGGTGCTCTCTTGTGTGTGGAGAAACGGGGTTTTCTCATTAATTGTTTGGGGAGACGGGGTTCTCTCGTCACGTGTTTTAATTTATAGCTCGAGCAGTGGACCTGGGGACCAGGTCCTCTTAAGGAGGGGTGATTGTAACGCCCCAATTTTCAAGTATGCAATACGTGAATGAATTTCCAAATATGACTTAATTGTTTAATTGCATAATTGTCCTTAAGTGGTCATTTTATTAATTTGAGGACCTAATTGCATGAAATAGTTTTGGACTTAATTGATCGATTTCCATGGGATTGAACTTGATTGCATGACTAATGTTTTGGAGGGATTAAATTGCAATTTGTGCTTAGCATCATGTAATATCTAGCTTACATTATTTGATTGCATCAAACATATATACACATGATCCCTCCCTTCTCTCCCTCATCTCGTTCAACCCGAGCAAGAAGAAGAAGAGGATTTCTTCACTTGAGCTTGAATTCAAGGGTTAATTGCATGCTTTGAAGTATCATCATCATCCCAACATTATCTCTTTTCCTTCTTTTCATTCATTCAAGGTATGAGCTTTTAGTTGGGGAAATTCATGAACATATATGAGAGCTAGGGTTATGTGTTGAGCTTAGTGAATTATGTTTTAGTTGTTGGAAGCATGATTACATGATTCTAGCTTGGATTTGATGCATATATTGTGAAGGTTATATGCTTGGAGCATGAGTTCATATGTGGGTTCTAAAGTGTAAATACTTGATGATTAATGAGAGATATGAATGTTTATGTTAGATTTTATTGTATACTAAGCATGTATACATGTTATTTCATGTTTTAGATGCATTTTGGTGCTTGGAATTGGTGTTTTGTTGTTGTTGTTGTCTTGGCCGGAACTCCCCTGTAACTGCTCTATTTCTGTAATGTCCAGAAACTGGGAACGGTCGTTCCCGCCTTAGTGCATTTTGGGAACGGGCGTTCCCAGGCTTCTGAGTGTGGTTAGGCCAGCGAGACTGGGAACGGCCGTTCCCACTTTGGCCTGTTAGCCGGAAGGGCCGTTCCCAGCCAAAGCGTGCTTTAATTTATAAAACGCTGGCGCGTTTCTGAAGGGCCATGGGAACAGCCCTTCCCATTTTCAAAGGGAAGCCGGAACGGCCGTTCCCATGCGTCTGACAGAACAAATATTCTGCATAAAATTGTATTTTTAGCACCTCGTTCCAACGGCTTCTTTGACCCCGATTTGATATTATATGATCTAAAATGTAGTGAAACAAGATATTTTCATGGTACATTGCATCATACTCGTCGTCTCGTTGCATTGCGCCGTTCGTCCTATTTGGTACATTTTGAGTCGTGTCTTATGTACACTTGTCTTTGTTGCACAGACCGGCACGCCAGTGACGTGGAGTGGGCTTCTTAGGCCGTGTCTTTCGCTTTATTTTGTCGGTACAGGTGAGGTTTAATTGCTAGATATCTAGAACCATTACAACCCTATATGATGTTTTAAGCCAAAAGGTATATATATCTATAGTTTTCCAAACCTTATTGAATTGCAACGGGTTTACCGAATTGTATTGTATTGATTGACCGTGTTTTGGGCGAGTATATTGTACCGTGCACTGTGGGCCCGAGAGTTAGTGTTTGAGCCAACCGGGAAAGCAAGGGCTGACGGGTAACTCTTACACTCCTCTCAACCGTGGGGATGAACCCTGAATCCACCAGGAGGTTTGGTGGAGGAAGGAGTCCCGTGCGTGGGAGTCATGTTCCCGACGTACACCGTGTTTACCGTGGATGGATCGGGCCTTGCAAACCCACCATCATTGGAGGAAGAAGGAGTTATTGAAACTGCTACGTGTGCACTATAATTGATTGCGTGACCACTTAATTAATTAATGAAAAGTATCGTGATTGTACACTGTCGGAGTAAGGTTGGAGAATGCCCTCACTCGCCGGGCCACTGATTGATTGATTGATTGAAAGGATTGATTGTTAAATCTGATAATTGTAATCTCGGGCGAGCTTTATGTTATTATTGAACTTGTATTGCTTTCGTTTATGAAACCTTACCCGAGGTTATGATTTGCATGTTATCTGCGCTTATATCTATTATGCCCCTCGCTCAGTCTGGTGGAGACTGACACCTCACCTTTCAGTTTTGCAGGTTGTGTGCTAGGCGGGATTGGTGTCGAGTCAAGTATTTCATTTCGGGTCTAGCACGTGTCCATCCTACTTTGTTGCATATGTATTGTTATCTACTGTTTTATGAAATGTTATGTATTTGAGAGATGATAATGTATTGATAGGATTTAGAATTGGTTTGCTTGTCAAAGACTTGATAATAATGCACTTCAGTTTATTTTCTGTTGTGATAATTGGTTTGGGGTTAGTCCCGCCTAGCCAGTTAGTCTTTATTTTCTTGTCACCCGTCCGCTATGGCTCAGTTTATATATGGATTGTCCGTTTCATATGTGGACTGAGCTATAGTGCGGGGGATGTGGCACCTTTATGCTTCGGGTGTTACAGCAACCGGGGCAGATTCTGCAATAGGAGCATTTGTGGCTGCAAAAGTTCCAGATCTAGTTGTTGCTCTTGCCCTAAATGATGCTTGGGCATTGACCCTTGCTCTAGATGCAACAAAGAATCTTCTTCTGCCCCGTTGACCAGATCTCTGAAAAGAACTCAAAGAGGTAATACTAACTGACAATAGAGCATCATAGTAATCATGAAACAACATATGCCAACAATTTTAAACATATAACATCAAATTAACCATCCATGAAAGATAACAATTAGAAAGCTTACATGTACAGGCCTTCTTGGAACTGCATCTAATCCAACCTGCAATATTAAAGTTATTAATACATAATTACTGAAGTTTTTTACAAATGAAAGATGAGTAATGGTAAGAAACTCACAGTGTTAAACTTAGACTTTGGGTGGGGTTTGTTTTTGCAAGTTCTGAAGTTATGGCCCAGTTCATAGCACCTGCTGCAAGTATGAGTCAGCCCCTTCCTTGTGCTTGGTTGTCCAGCCTCATTAGCACCCTTCATTCTTCTTTTCTTAGGTCTACCTCTCTTAGGTATGTACTCTGGACCTTTCAGTGGTTGGTGGCCAGTTCTGATATACTGTTTCTTGCCAGGAACACCATGCACCATGTGGCTATAAACCCTCTTGTATGCTGCTTTCTTGTAGCAGTCGTCAATGTATTCTTCAATTCTTCTTCTGCTAGTTCCTATGCAAGAGGCAGCATGGACACAAGGATATCCATTCAATTGGAATAGGCCACATGTGCAGGTTCTTTCATCAAACTTAATCACAAACTGATCTTCAAACAACACAACCTCATATTCATCTCTGCCTGCCCACTGTGGATAACACTGTCCTGTCAGAGCATTGTGTTTGTTTAGCTTCTTCATAATATTTGGGCACACATCACCTTCATATTTATCCATGCCTTCCTTCTTCAGTTGAATTCTATTCATAATCCGACGTCTAATCCATTCAAACATCTTAATAATAGGCATATCTCTAGCCACAAGGATCATATTGTTGAAGCTTTCACAGATGTTGTTCACCAGCACATCAGATTTGCAAGTTGTTCTGAAGAAAGCCCTTGACCAACAGTCCGGGTGAAGGGCGGTTAGCCAATCATATGCTGTAAGTTGGCCTTCTTCATTCCTAGGATCTGCACTTTTTATCTTTTGCATCTGTTCCCTCCATTCATCTTTAGTCCCAGCAGATGCTGCTCTCCAGAATAGTGTCTTGAGCTCTTGAGATTTGAATTTGACACTGAAATTTTGATACAAGTGTCGTAGGCAGAACCTATGCTCACACTCTGGAGCAACAATATCTAATGCATCTAATAACCCCTTCTGCCTATCAGATATAAAAGTCCACTTTCCCCCTTGCTGCCCCCCTAAATCTGTAATCAATATCTCCAAGAACCATTTCCAGGTTGAGCTATTCTCACTCCTCACATATGCAATGGCAATGGGCCACAAGTTGTCATTACTATCCTTCCCCACAGCTGTCAACAATTGGCCACCATGGACAGTCTTTATAAAACAACCATCAAGTCCAATAAGGGGTCTACAACCATCTAAGAACCCTTCCCTCATAGCAGCCAAACTGTAATAGAGCCTATCAAACATTGGTGGCTCTGTATGCTCTTTGGATTGTAAAATTAAGGTGCTCCCAGGATTTCTAGACCTAACCGTCTCACAGTAGTCCCATAACATGCCAAATTCCTTCTCATCCTCTCCTCTAATTTTGTCCTGAGCATACTTCTTAGCCCTCAACCCAACCCAATATGTCAGTTCTAACCCAACCTTTCTCTTGGCAATGTTATTGAATCTGTGCACTCGAAGATCTGGATGTTCCCTCACAATCTTTTCCATTCTTGTGGCAATGTATCTTGCCTTTGCCAAAGGATTATCCTGAGCCTTTGCACAAGTGTGTTCACCTATATCAAGGGTTAATGAACATCAGTGTTAATGAACATAGGTGAGCTAAACATGAATAATAACATAAATTGTTTGGAATAAATTAACCTTTCAATGTCTTCACTTGACACAGATCTGAATCTTGCTTCTTGGAAGCATGTATTCTCCAAGAACAGCCTTCTGCACCACACCTTGCAGTGACCCTGGTGCCCTCACTCTTGATGAAGTGCAGTGCAAACCCCTTCCTAACAGCCCAATCAACAATGACCTCTTTGTACTTACGAACAGATGAAAACTCTAATCCAACATGCATCTTCAAGTTTTTCACACTATCCCCATCTTTAAACCTGGCAAACCGTGGACCTTCATGATCAGATTCTGGCGGCAGATCAAAGTTCTCATCATCATCCGCTTCACTGTACCATTCAGCATCTGGTACATTAATCTCTGCATCATGGTCATTTTCTCCAAGATCAGTGACTATTTTTCTCTTATGTGCCACTCTTTTTTTTCTCATTTCCCCCAATCTCTTTCTTCTGGACTCTTTACTAATATCTCTTTGCATGAATATATCATCCTCAGAAGAGCCTTCAACATCCTCAAACCAATCAGATGGTACATCAGTCTGGCTATCTGCATCACTTGGCTCCAAATCACTTTCAGCCCACTCACCATCATCACTGTTATCTGGAGAATCTTCGGGACTTGGATTCGTATTGCCTCTTGATCTGCTGGTTCCGGCAGTATTATCTTCTCTCATTTGTCTAAACTCTTCTATCATCTCTTCACAAGGCTCCAAATCACTAAGATTTTCGTAGTGCCCTGCATCCTCATCATCTGCATCATTGCCATGACCACTATCTTCAAAAGTGAACTCAAAGTCATTGACATCTACATCTGGAACTTCAACTTCCGGAATGCTCTGTGTTCCAGCATCATTGGCACCAGCTACATTCTGTGGTCCAAGAACATCAGATTCAGGTACATTCTGTTCCACTTGGCTTTCATCTTCAGGTTGATTATCATGTTCTTCTTGGTTTCCAGTTTGAACACCATCCTTGGATTGATCTTGTGTTTCAACTGGATCCTCAGCTACAATTTCAGGTTCAGCATCTTGTTCTTCTTGGTTTCGAGGTACATTATCTTGTTGTACCTCATTAACAATTTCAGGTTCAACATCTTCAGTTTCTGTCAACATCATGATAGGTGCACCTTGGTCAACAGCAATAACCTTCAGGGTAATATCAGTACCATCCTCATCAATAGCTTCAATGGGCCCAGGCATCTTTACTATGTATATGGTAATGTCCTTTTGCTGACTGTGATGATGCTGCATCTGTACAATGGACCAACCACCTTCTATTTTCCTCAGTCCCTGCTCTAGTGTGTACCCCGGTTCAAGATAATAGAACTCCACAACCAATCCAATACCTCCACAAGCTTCATACAGGTCCCTAAGTTGAGAATCAGACAAGAAGCCAAGGTTCACTTCTGAAGTATGAATTCTTCCCCCAATATACCTCAAGCCTCTGTTCTTTATGTTTATGAAATTTCCCCCGACATATAAATGTATCTTGTGGAATTTATCAGCCATCCTACACCATCATTTTAATCACTATTAAAGAACAACACAACAATCGTACTCAACAAGCTTCGAAAATCGTACTCAGCAAGTTTTATTTTTAAAACCTAGAAATTTCACCAATATATAATAAAAATCTAGCCTTACTCATCCTTTTCAAAAAACACCATTGACATTCAGAGATTAAAGGTAAGATTTTCGCAGTGCGGATTCTTTGAAACTGAAAAATTGTGAACATACCTTACAACTTGATTGAAGACGAAAATCGACGGACAATAAGACTAACCAAAACTCCACAGAACTTGTATTGCGCGTATCAACTCCAATGGCGCACTCTTAATTACGTGATTTCAGTCATGGGATTTAGGGTTTGTGAAGGGGGAAATTTTGGCTCAAGAAATTCAGTATAAGAATGAAGATGAAATGGTGTTACGGGAATCTGATCTTCCCCAAAGGGTAAGGGTACAATAGTAAACTCACACCTTTAATTGGACCAAACGGACTTAAGGGGCGGTGGGCTAAAGAATAGTAACACAAGGTTTTTTTGGCTAATTTTTTTTACTCAGGGTTTTTTTGGCTCTTTTCCGAAAACACAGGGTTGTGGGGGCATATAATTCTTTTATAAACTAGTGTATGCCTGATGTGCGAATGCGATGCAGGGTATTAATATACAATATAAATTATAATATTAAGTATGAATTTGATAAATTTAAATAATTTTAAAATAAATTATTAAATTATGTAGAATAAAGATAATCTATACAATACATATTTTTTAATAAATTATAAATAAATTACTGCTAAACAAAATCTATTACTTTAATATACTTGATTCTAAAAATATATTTTAAGTTAAGTATTTACATATTATAAATAATAAATGAATAAGATTCCTGCAAAGATGATATTTTAATTAAATAGGTTAAAATATATGAAAAAGGAAAAAAATAAATAATTTATATCTTAAAATTTTAGCATTTCATCCCATGCTATGCACAGATTTATAAAAATATCATTATATTTTTTAATATATATATAATGACTTTTGTATTAATATTTTTTACAAAATAATAATTATTAAATCAGTGATCAACTGTACTAAAACTTTAATTTAGCTAGCTACCAATAAATGAATATTTTCTTTTCAAAACATCCCAATACTTATGAATTCGAACAATGGTAGATATATCTTAAAGTTATGGCATAATAAAAAAAGGCATGTAGTTTTGAATTGAAAAGATACAAAAAGAAAATCACACACAACTTGTTGAAACTCTAACAAATTCTTTAAATATAATAAATATATAAATAAATTATTAAAAAACAAAACTCAAGTGAATAAATGAACCTTGAATAATAAAATAATGATAAAAATGACAAAAATTATCAAATATTTTACAAAATATCAATTATCTTAATAAATATTTTAAATCTAGTAGAGAAATACAAATTAAAATTCTTTAAAAATCAAATTTTAAATAAATAAATGAAGATTCAAATAATAAAAATTAATAAAACAAAGTTATAGTACTAATAGATTTGGTTGGCTAAGAAATATTAAAATTGGTCTTCGAACCAAAAGTTTAAATTTATGTAAAAATAAAATATAAATAATCAACTTAATAATTTACAGAGATAGCAAAAAATATAATTATTAGAATCAAGAAAATTTAAACCATCTCAATTGTAACATAAAAATATGAAAAAATAAAAAAAATTAAAAATAAAATGAAAATATAAAAGAATGATTAGTACAAGCATATCGACAAAGACCAAAAAACACGCCGATAATAACAATAAATCAAAATATATTATTAAAATATAGAATAATTAATCAAACATCCCTATTATACCCCAATACTTTTTCTAAACCCCCAATTGGTTTTTTATATGTTTTAAGAACCAAATATTGATGAAAGCTTTCCTAAACCCCCTATTTCACGTAAAAAGACTAAAATACCCTTAATAAAATATGAAAAATGACCTCCAACACCCTTTTTTTTTTCTTCCCCTTTTTTCTTTTTCCTTTTTTTTTTCCCTGTTCCTCTACCTTTTTTTTTTTCTATTGAAGATGCAGAACACCTACGGCTACGGGTGGCGCCGCCGCCGTCTCCGGCCACTTTCCAGAGACGGGACCTACGTATTTTAACTCATTTCGACGACGCGAATTCATTGGTACCAACCACGTCTATTGAAAATGGCTGGAGAAGGCGCCGGGAGGTCCGCCGGAAACCTACAAATTTCAATAGAAAATAGGTTTTCCGTCCGGCGATATTTTTCGACTAAAATGGTATAGATCTTGAAGTTCTCGACATGATAAATATATTGCAAGGAACGGATTCGATTTTATTCAAGCGGTTTGAGAGTTATCGTCATTTCTTTTTTAGATCTAAAATATTTAGATTTGAAATTGGGGACAAATGACTTCGAATTTTGAAAAACTAACCGAAGGTATGAAACGAGGACGAGAAATACGTTCTCGGTGAATTTTTCGGAATTTTTTGGACTACCTCCGGCGGCGGACGACTGGGGTCCGGTGGGGGTTCGGTGGTGGTGGCGGTGGCGCTCTGGCGAAGCTAAGGGAGGAAGGAGATGATGAAGAAGATGAGGTGTGGAAGAAGCAAAAAAAGTGTGGAAAAAGTAAAAAAATGGGGATAAAATGGACTTTTTAGGTGATTAGGGGGTTTAGAAAAAATATTTTATGTATTGGGGATTGTAAATATATAAAATTCCAATTGGGGGGTTTTGAATAAGTATTAAGATATTTGGTCCTTTTAAAAAATTGGCCCAAAAAAAATATCAATGTACATATCTAATCAAAGACTTTTGAGAGAGAATCAACAATAAAAATAACTTGAATGAAAATGAACGAACATATATATTATATAAGCCAACAGGGATTGGCCAAGTGGTTTCAGGGTTCTTTCTCGAAGGCAAGACCCGGGTTCGAATCTCTTTGAGCACTTGGGGGTGTGTGTGTTAAAATATATATATATATTAAAATACTATTGATGATAAAAATTAAAAAAAAAAAAAAAACCCTCAAAATGAAAAGATAAATAGAGAATAAATTTATGAAGGAACAAAAACCTATAATAAAGCATCTTGATTTAAAGAATTACCAAAGTAATATAAAAATTGTGTCAAACTATCATTTAAGTTATTTTATAAATTTAATAATTCAAAAAACTCAAAGATTAAAATTTGATGAAAATAAAATAACTATGTTAAAAGAACGGCTCAATTACATAAATAAAAAATAGTTATATAAATTTGTCAATTTAAAAAATAGAAAAAGAAATACTTATCTAGATACTAAAAATTAAAATTAAAAATCTTAAATATAAAAGTGATAAGCAAATATTATTTTAGAAACAAATTAAAATTAATACAAAAATATATAATTTATAAAAAGTTAAATTATATTATAGAAGTCATACAATGTAAAATAAATAAGATATAAAAAATTATAAGAACAATTAAAATATGAATTACGCGCTAGAGAGATAGGACAAAAACACTAAACAATAGATTTATGAATAAAAAGCGAAAAAATTCAACATACTTGGTTAATCTAATTCGCACATTCAAGGGAGGGCCTGAGTCTTTACTTGATTTCAGCTAGATTCCTGGAACACGTTACATGAAAAAAATGAATCTGAGCACAAAAATTAGAAGAAATAAATACAAATTGAACATTTTATTTACGAAAGTGGTACCACAATTTAGGTTTTAAAAATTTCTTGTAGGAAAGATGATTTATTAAAATAAAAACAATTTTTACTTTTATGAGATTGAGTCAAGAAACTTGAAAATCTTTTAAATTTCTTCAATCTTGTCAAGAATTTCAAACTTCAACAGAGGCTCATCAAAAAATCGAATTATAATTTAATATTCTATGTTTTGTTTTTCTTTATCAATATCTTGAACATTAATTAATAATAATACTAAGTATCACCCATAATTAAGGTAGATGTTGTCATATATATATATTTTGGTCCTAAACGAACACCAGACCCATAAGGATCTAAAACACTAGTTATCCATCTCGTTTCCAACACCATCAGGCGGGATGTCCCAAATAATCCGGAATTCTTCAATCTCGTGGCCTATGTGAGTGAGCTTGTCAGCACTCTTGTTACTCGTTCTCAAAATATGTTTGAATCTCACTTCCTAAGGCTGCCTAAGGAGGTCTCGATAGTCCATAATTAGATTCTTTAGGGGATGATTCTCGATATCCTCCTTGTCAATAAGATTAACTACCACTTCCGAGTCAATCTCCACCTCAATTCTGGGGTACCGTCTTTCCCATGCCAATCTTAATCCCTCCCTCAATCCTAACAATTCCGCCACTGTGATCGAAACTTCACCCAATTTCAAGGCATATCCAAAGACCCATTGCCCCATGATCTCGGATGAGGCCCCCTGTTGCCGCAGATGTTGTCATATATAAAACTTATCAATTCAATCTTTCTTAACTTAAATATCATTAATTATGGATGAAAAGTGCATAAATTTGTCCATAATAATCCAATTACTAACATTTATTTATATTAATAAAAATATGTATAATTTAAAAAAACAAAATTCATACATGAAAAATATATTAGGAATATTATAAAAAATAATTATTTTTGTTAGTAATATTTATTTTCATAATAATATAGTATACAAAATAAAGATTTTTGTTTTAATTTTTATTTATTAATTTTTTTAATCCTAATTAATAATAGTATTAAATATTATCCTAATTATGGGGTGGATGTCTTAATATATAAAATTATCAATTCAATCTTTCTTTAACTTAAAACATATTAATTATGACATTTATTTATATTGATAAATATATATATATATTTTTTAAAAAGAAGTTCATACATAAAAAGTATATTATAAATATTGCCAAATATAATTATTTTCCATGGTTACTTTTATTTTTATAATAAAATAATATATAAAATAAAAATCAACCAATCATATTTTTTTATTTAATTAAAAATCTCAAAAAATCCATAAAATTGTACATCATCAAAATGCACAACAAAAAGTTAAATATGGTTTTCAAATATATAATAGTATAGATTACATTTTTAGTTTTATGCCTTTTTTACCCATGAGAATTTAGATTCGGAAAATTAGATTCAAACAGGTGCGGAAGTACCAAGATATATTTAAAACTACAATGTTTAATATTACAATAAGAAAATTTTAATTATTCTGGAAAAATAATTAACTAAATATAATAAAAAACAAGACTATTCAAAAAAACATAAGAAAAGAATAGACAAAATAATTAAATAAATATAACACAAAATAAGACCTTTAAAAAACATAAGTGTAACGCCTCCCCTAGCACTACAACCCCGCACCACAATACTCCCCGAGGAAAGGTTAGACCTAGCACTCGAGAAATACTACGCCGAACGGTTTAGACGGTACTTTAAATAGAGCATAAAATGTAATATATGGAAGATAGAGAGATTTAAAACTTTGTAAATGAACCGAGGTGCTAACGAACATAAAGAACAAGTGCTCTTATTATTGATCAAAGTAATTCACGTGAAAGGGGAGTATAACAGGATGACATGATGTTGTAAAACATGATGGTAGCTTATAAACATACTCAGAACTTGTGATGCCCGAGCGTGGGCCATCCATATCCTCCCGCACCTAAACCCGAATTCACATATGAAATAGAAATCCATATATGAACCCAAGCCTAAGCGAACGGGGGCCTACACTCACACAACTAAGCTAAGCGGGGCTAAACCAACAAAGTGCACAAAAGAAAGGAAACAAAGAGCGGCAGTAATAAACAGGATCAATTATGCAAAGCTCGTGTAACACCCCAAACGGAGAAGTGCCACATCCCCCGCACTATGACCCAGACCCGGAACATGAAATGAAAGTCCATGCCCGAATCCAAATCAGAGCGAACGGGAGACCAACTGACACACTAGGCTAGGCGGATCTAACTTGACCAAAACTCAGAGCGCGGAAGCAATTAAAACCAACATCAGTAGATAGTGGAAGTATTTAAAACAAAACACAAAAAGCAGGTGACGGGTTCAACTAGCATAGATACCTAATCCCGAATAATAGATCTACAAACAAAACAGGTGACGGGTTCAACTAGCATAGATCCCTAGTCCCGAATATCAACATAAAGTAATAATCATCAAGTGCCACAAGGGCCGAATGAGAGTGCCACGCAGGGCTACCGAATAGTAAAGTATAATCTCAAGTCTACAAGTCAAAGCATAAGTAAAGTGTATGAAAAGACAAATGCAAATAGAAAGACTAGACCGACGAAGTGCAACTCAAAGGACTCACTTCCGCCTAGCAAACGCCAACAATCCTGCAACTAAAAGTGTAAATGAGGGGTCAGTCAACTTGACCGAGTGAGGGGGCTAACGCACACCCACAATATATATATAAGGAGCATAACACAGAATAAAAAGGATGGACTCATGAACCGGGAGTAGGTGTTACATACCAAAACATTTTGAAAGAACCCAAATAAGATATAGATATAAGTTTGGAAATCATTTTCCAGAAAGACTCTATCCCGATTCATAATTCCATAACATAACATAATCAACTGCTCGGCGAGTACGAGCTTCCAACCTCAACTCCTCATAACATAAATCAAATCAATCCAACCTCTACACCAATGATGGAGGAGATGTACCGTCCCCATACCATCGAGAATAAACCGTCTAAAATAGACTCACCCTCAAGGGGTTGCGAACCCACAAGAGTCCTCCCCGGCTGTACACCGAAGGCTCAAGATATCACGCCTCCCTCATCGCCCTAAGGTCGCGCAATGATATCTCAAATGGAACTAGCACAGTGGCTTATCCGACGGCCCTATGCCGTGCCGGTCTCCACTCGTACCAGCTCCCAGCTCACCAGGATCGATCCACACACAGATCACAACGGATCACAACATAACAGATCACGACGGATCACATATACCAACTTTCATGGCAATCTCGCTACATAATCATAACATAACTTAACTTTCCGAAACAGCTTACATATGCTTTCATATCTAATTTTCCAAAACAGAGTTGTTTCACAAGGTCATAAACATATCATATCCAACACATACGTATATAATAGATATACTCGCATGCAGGGGTTGAAATCAGCATATTAAGGTCATAGGTCGCATAACTATACAAAATCCTAAACCTCACCTGAGAAACGATGAGATACCCGAACTGACAAGACGAATGCACACTCGATCGGGGTGTCTCCGCCGTGGAGATTACTGAACAGAAAAGGAAACACGAAGTACTCATGAGACAAGACTCCGATCATGAACCACAAAGACGCACGGCAAATGCTCAATCATGATAACGGTATGCATAAGTGTCCATGTTGTGCTACTAATGTGATGTCGTAGTTAATTAAAGCATATTAAGAAATAACAATTCCAATATAAGTGTATGATGAATTCAAATATTGTACGACATCCAATGTTCCAAGAATGCATCAAGGTCATGTTATATCAAATAAACTTATACCCAAACAAGCACAATTAATATCTCGCTTTTCGCCTAATCCTACAATTCAATTATCACATAGGTGAATTAGCATCTAACTTATAGAAACATCCAAGTCATTAATTAGTCTTATTACAGATATTTAATCATAGGACTGCAAGTTTGAAACCCAAACAAGGTCAACCATTAATATTTTAACAACCTTTAACTCAACCATCCAAGAATCCTATTTAAAACATAATTCATTTAGAAACATTAAGCTACACCACCCCACTTAAAGCAATTACTTAGAGAGAACGAATTACAGGTCTAATTAGATGTGTTATAATTTACATTAAGTTTAAGTTTCAAGAATCCAATATCAATTTAATTTCATTATTAATCCAAAATCTCAATTATAACATTCGTATTTAGGCGATTTGTTCACGTACATATTCATCTAATTATAAATTTACATACTACAATTAAACTTTACCAATATAGAATTCGACACCGCAAGTCTCCAAACAATCAACCCGTTGAATTATCAAATTACAATTAGATATCTGAGTTAACCTCCACTCAATACAACTTAGATTATCAGAATGAATCCCAATTTAAATGCTAATCATTTCTTACTGTCATATATTAATGAATATAGACACTAACTGCGTGAAAGACCGAATATTGAAAATTTAACCAAAATGCAAAGCCTATGATTATCCGAATTAAGTACCACGTGTTATCACCAACATTAATTCACTTAAGAGTAATAACATTATCATTAACATTCATGCATTCTCGATTCCAATAGATCCCTCAACACCAAAATTCATAAACAGAAAATCAATTCCATACCATAACATTCCAGTCAAACAATACAGACATCAATTCAAGAGTCCAGTTCACTAAAGTTGATTTTTTTTAACAATTTGCAAATCTCATCAAGGCATAATTTCATAATACAATCTAACTAAACTAATTAGTCAATTTAATCAAATTAAAGCAATTCATCCTAAACAAGAGAGAACTTATGCAAAAGGAGGGATTACAATTCATGGGAGGCAGCAGCTACTGTTGTTGTGCCGCTGCTGCTGAAATCGTGACGGGGAAGGAGGGTGACTCGCCGTGGTGGTCGATCGGGGCTGAAGGAGGCGAATCCGGTCCGAGAGATGACGGTGGCATGAAGCACGTTTGCTGAAGAAGTTCTGGAGTTCCTTCTCCTGCAATCTAGCCGGAATCCATGGTGAAGGCTAACGGTGGCGAGATGACAAGAGGCTTATGCCCTAGCTGAAATGGAGGAAGAGGTCTATAGTGGCGAAAGGCAGATCTCCGGATCTGCTCAGATCTGGGTTATGGCGGTCGGATCTGGCAGAGGTGGTGGCTACCGCCGGCGGAAGTGGTGGTCTGCGGCGGCTTCGCAGTGGCGGAGTGCTGGCCTTCTTTCTTGCGGCAGGTGGCGAGATGCACGGTCGTAGCTGATCTGCGGAGGGCCGATGGTGCTGAAATGGCGATGAAGGTGGTGGTGATGGTCGCCTGGAATGGAGGTCGATGGTGGAAACGACACGGCGGCGCTGGCGGGCTGAGTCGCGACTGAAGATCGAGATGGAGTGAGGGGCGACGGATGGCGGCGTCAGTAGTCTGACGAGAGAGGAGAGAAAAAGGATGGTAGCGGCGGTGGTTCGAAGGTGAGATAGCCGGCGAGAGTAGTGGCCGGCAGTGATGGTGTGGTTGTCGGAGAGGGTGGTGCCGCTGTTTGCTGCTTATCGGAAGAGGGAGGGAAAGATGAGAGATACTGCTGCTGCTCAAGCCGAAAGGGAGAAGAAGGAAATGAGAGAATGAGATGGGACAGGGTTTTCTCGGTGTATAAGGGCCATCCTTCCGAAATTGCAAACAAGCCCCTCGAGAATCTAAGTCTTGCGATTGAGTTCACAGGTTTCCAAGACTAATCAGTTAAGTCCAATTAAAGATTAGGTAATTATAAAAGTACCCGCAGAATTTAAAGCAGTGTCCAATTAAGTCCAATTGAGTTTCTCATAATTAGAAATAGATCTCCAACTTTTAATAATTACAAATTAACCCACATAATTTGAGTTTAAGAGCAATTAGGCACAAAACAAATATTTCAATTAAGTCCACATATCTTAATAAGGTTGCAAACGAGTCAATTAAACTCTTAAAACATGAATAAGGCAATTCAAATATGTGCAAGGTTGAATAAATAACGTTCTAATCGTACGAAAACAACATCGTATCTTGCTCCGAAAATGAGGGGTGTTACACCCTTCCCCCCTTAAGAGAACCTGGTCCCCAGGTTCCACTCCTGAGCTGGAAAAAAAAAAACTTCGAGTTGATAGTGTCTTAACCCTTCTCAAGGAATTACGTAAAACATAACCTCCGTTGTGAAGTTTACCCTCATTGTCTTTATTGAACCTTTCTCGCGATGTCTCGTTGTCATCAGGATGCATTTGAGTACTGGACCGTTGCTTTCATCAAGTTGTTCGACCAATCCCATGAGACGAATAGTTATCACTGCACTCAACCTCAGTGGCGTCGCAAACTCGTCTCTTGCAGACCGTTGTCAGGGCAACGCGTCACGTAACCACAACAAACAGGAGAGAATCCCATCTCTCAGCACAAAAGGTGAGAGAGCCCCGTCTCTCGAGCGCAGATTTGAGAGAGCCCCGTCTCTCGGGCACAGAATTGAGAGAACCCCGCCTCTCAAGCACACAATGAGAGAACCCCGTCTCTCAACCTAAGTCTGACAGATTCCAACATCTCTCAAACATTCTAGTTTGAGAAAATCCAGAATTCCTCAAACCCCTAAATTCGAGGGAATCCAACATCTCCCGAATATCTAAGTACAAGAGAATCCAGCATCTCTCGTGCAGAAAGTTTAGAAAGAATCCAGCATCTTTCTATCACATAAGTAGAGAGACTCCCGCATCTCTCCATCACATAAAAGAGGGAATCAAAGGTCTCTCTTGCGCATAAACCCACTGATCAGTTATTCATACATACACACATCAGAGTAACACTTGACGAAAAGTATACGATGCATGTTTGGTGTACCTTATACTACTGATATCGGTATCCCTTGAGTATAAATTTGACGCTCATACTTCAAATCAAGGGGGATATCGCGATGGAATCCCTGTAAAACAAGATTACAGTATGTATGTATGTTATATGAGAAGTCAGTGAGCAACCAAGAGAGTTTCAAATCACATAGTCATAAATAGTTCTCATAAGTACATAACTTATTCGTTTCAGCAACGGTTCATAACAAGTAGAAATTTCAAGTTACAAATTAGTCATCATCCAAGTTATCACCATTAAACAACAATAGTCATCATCCACATCAAACAAAACAAGATAAGAATACTTAAGTGATGCATGTATGCAAATGCCATGAATGCTTGGCGTACCGTTAACCAAAGTGTAAAAATCTTGACAAGAAAGTCGAGATGAAGCAGTAGGAGTTGCTTAAGCCGACAGTAATGCAACCCTCGTCATCTGAACCTCTTTGTCTTGTGTCTTTTCATAAAGTGGTAACTCAGCAAAGCTCGTCTATCACCAAACCCCTTACTATACCGTAATCCTTGCTCAACTAGAACCATCTTCAGTTTCTCCCAAGAATTCTCATTTATGTGTTAAATCTTAGTCTGCTCATCTTCAAGGAGTTGTCCATGATTCGTTTGTCAATTAGATATGTACCTCAGAGTTTCATTGAGTGATCGTGGTGCTAAGCACTTCCCAAAGCAATCCATGGTATATGATTCTGAAACTTGGATAAAGTCTTTCGGCGGCATCTAAGTGTTCTATTCCCATCTCAGTAGAATCTTCGATCTTAGCAGAATCTTCCACCTTAGCAGAAAGAAGACACCCAGAGAGTTAACAACCAATCTTGTTTTGTCGTTTGTTAACTCTAAACGACACCAAATCCTTCAACACTCACCGATGGTTTGTAACTCGTTGCTCATGTAACATGGTTACCTATCCACATCCCTTGAACTTGATCGGATCTTATTTGATCGGATTCTTCTACATTAACTCGTTTCCATCAACAAGGTGACTACTCCCAAATAAACGAACCATCAAGGCGAAAGCTCATCAAAATCCTCCAAAACGGTTCTACTTGATCAGACTCTCCTCCATTGACTCATTTCCTTAACAAGGTGACTACTTCCAAATGAACGAATCCTCAAGGTTAGAATTCGTCAAACTTCATCTTTCAATTGACTTTAAGGTAGTAAGTCAATATAGCAAATCTCATTCCTTCAACTCTGAACCTTTTCATGAACATTGATCTTGTTAAAGAATCCTTTCATCTTCGAATGATGGTGTGTTTTCATTGTAGTACCAATAGGTAGGGTTGACGGAGGAAAATCTTAGTGTTGACTCATAGGGTACCCTGAAATTCAAACACTAAATTCGATGCATGCGGATTAAGATGCAAATGAAATGTAACAAGTACATCACGTAAATGCAACAATTAGTTGTAATTTATAAAGCACATAAAATAAGATGTTGCATAGTTAAAGTCAAAATGTGCACACAATCATATAATCACGAAACAATTCATGCCGAAGGATCAAAATATCAAGTCAAACAAATGCAATGCGCAGTTATTCCTATGCCGTACGACCTAGACAGACTCAACATGACTCAAGAGCTCGGTTTTGCAACCTAGAGCTCTGATACCACTTAAGGATGTAACACCCCAAACGGAGAAGTGCCACATCCCCCGCACTATGACCCAGACCCGGAACATGAAATGAAAGTCCATGCCCGAATCCAAATCAGAGCGAACGGGAGACCAACTCACACACTAGGCTAGGCGGATCTAACTTGACCAAAACTCAGAGTGCGGAAGCAATTAAAACCAACATCAGTAGATAGTGGAAGTATTTAAAACAAAACACAAAAAGCAGGTGACGGGTTCAACTAGCATAGATACCTAATCCCGAATAATAGATCTACAAACAAAGCAGGTGACGGGTTCAACTAGCATAGATCCCTAGTCCCGAATATCAACATAAAGTAATAATCATCAAGTGCCACAAGGGCCAAATGAGAGTGCCACGCAGGGCTACCGAATAGTAAAGTATAATCTCAAGTCTACAAGTCAAAGCATAAGTAAAGTGTATGAAAAGACAAATGCAAATAGAAAGACTAGACCGACGAAGTGCAACTCAAAGGACTCACTTCCGCCTAGCAAACGCCAACAATCCTACAACTAAAAGTGTAAATGAGGGGTCAGTCAACTTGACCGAGTGAGGGGGCTAACGCACACCCACAATATATATATAAGGAGCATAACACAGAATAAAAAGGATGGACTCATGAACCGGGAGTAGGTGTTACATACCAAAACATTTTGAAAGAACCCAAATAAGATATAGATATAAGTTTGGAAATCATTTTCCAGAAAGACTCTATCCCGATTCATAATTCCATAACATAACATAATCAACTGCTCGGCGAGTACGAGCTTCCAACCTTAACTCCTCATAACATAAATCAAATCAATCCAACCTCTACACCAATGATGGAGGAGATGTACCGTCCCCATACCATCGAGAATAAACCGTCTAAAATAGACTCACCCTCAAGGGGTTGCGAACCCACAAGAGTCCTCCCCGGCTGTACACCGAAGGCTCAAGATATCACGCCTCCCTCATCGCCCTAAGGTCGCGCAATGATATCTCAAATGGAACTAGCACAGTGGCTTATCCGACGGCCCTATGCCGTGCCGGTCTCCACTCGTACCAGCTCCCAGCTCACCAGGATCGATCCACACACAAATCACAACGGATCACAACATAACAGATCACGACGGATCACATATACCAACTTTCATGGCAATCTCGCTACATAATCATAACATAACTTAACTTTCCGAAACAGCTTACATATGCTTTCATATCTAATTTTCCAAAACAGAGTTGTTTCACAAGGTCATAAACATATCATATCCAACACATACGTATATAATAGATATACTCGCATGCAGGGGTTGAAATCAGCATATTAAGGTCATAGGTCGCATAACTATACAAAATCCTAAACCTCACCTGAGAAACGATGAGATACCCGAACTGACAAGACGAATGCACACTCGATCGGGGTGTCTCCGCCGTGGAGATTACTGAACAGAAAAGGAAACACGAAGTACTCATGAGACAAGACTCCGATCATGAACCACAAAGACGCACGGCAAATGCTCAATCATGATAACGGTATGCATAAGTGTCCATGTTGTGCTACTAATGTGATGTCGTAGTTAATTAAAGCATATTAAGAAATAACAATTCCAATATAAGTGTATGATGAATTCAAATATTGTACGACATCCAATGTTCCAAGAATGCATCAAGGTCATGTTATATCAAATAAACTTATACCCAAACAAGCACAATTAATATCTCGCTTTTCGCCTAATCCTACAATTCAATTATCACATAGGTGAATTAGCATCTAACTTATAGAAACATCCAAGTCATTAATTAGTCTTATTACAGATATTTAATCATAGGACTGCAAGTTTGAAACCCAAACAAGGTCAACCATTAATATTTTAACAACCTTTAACTCAACCATCCAAGAATCCTATTTAAAACATAATTCATTTAGAAACATTAAGCTACACCACCCCACTTAAAGCAATTACTTAGAGAGAACGAATTACAGGTCTAATTAGATGTGTTATAATTTACATTAAGTTTAAGTTTCAAGAATCCAATATCAATTTAATTTCATTATTAATCCAAAATCTCAATTATAACATTCGTATTTAGGCGATTTGTTCACGTACATATTCATCTAATTATAAATTTACATACTACAATTAAACTTTACCAATATAGAATTCGACACCGCAAGTCTCCAAACAATCAACCCGTTGAATTATCAAATTACAATTAGATATCTGAGTTAACCTCCACTCAATACAACTTAGATTATCAGAATGAATCCCAATTTAAATGCTAATCATTTCTTACTGTCATATATTAATGAATATAGACACTAACTGCGTGAAAGACCGAATATTGAAAATTTAACCAAAATGCAAAGCCTATGATTATCCGAATTAAGTACCACGTGTTATCACCAACATTAATTCACTTAAGAGTAATAACATTATCATTAACATTCATGCATTCTCGATTCCAATAGATCCCTCAACACCAAAATTCATAAACAGAAAATCAATTCCATACCATAACATTCCAGTCAAACAATACAGACATCAATTCAAGAGTCCAGTTCACTAAAGTTGATTTTTTTTAACAATTTGCAAATCTCATCAAGGCATAATTTCATAATACAATCTAACTAAACTAATTAGTCAATTTAATCAAATTAAAGCAATTCATCCTAAACAAGAGAGAACTTATGCAAAAGGAGGGATTACAATTCATGGGAGGCAGCAGCTACTGTTGTTGTGCCGCTGCTGCTGAAATCGTGACGGGGAAGGAGGGTGACTCGCCGTGGTGGTCGATCGGGGCTGAAGGAGGCGAATCCGGTCCGAGAGATGACGGTGGCATGAAGCACGTTTGCTGAAGAAGTTCTGGAGTTCCTTCTCCTGCAATCTAGCCGGAATCCATGGTGAAGGCTAACGGCGGCGAGATGACAAGAGGCTTATGCCCTAGCTGAAATGGAGGAAGAGGTCTATAGTGGCGAAAGGCAGATCTCCGGATCTGCTCAGATCTGGGTTATGGCGGTCGGATCTGGCAGAGGTGGTGGCTACCGCCGGCGGAAGTGGTGGTCTGCGGCGGCTTCGCAGTGGTGGAGTGCTGGCCTTCTTTCTTGCGGCAGGTGGCGAGATGCACGGTCGTAGCTGATCTGCGGAGGGCCGATGGTGCTGAAATGGCGATGAAGGTGGTGGTGATGGTCGCCTGGAATGGAGGTCGATGTTGGAAACGACACGGCGGCGCTGGCGGGCTGAGTCGCGACTGAAGATCGAGAGGGAGTGAGGGGCGACGGATGGCGGCGTCAGTAGTCTGACGAGAGAGGAGAGAAAAAGGATGGTAGCGGCGGTGGTTCGAAGGTGAGATAGCCGGCGAGAGTAGTGGCCGGCAGTGATGGTGTGGCTGTCGGAGAGGGTGGTGCCGCTGTTTGCTGCTTATCGGAAGAGGGAGGGAAAGATGAGAGATACTGCTGCTGCTCAAGCCGAAAGGGAGAAGAAGGAAATGAAAGAATGAGATGGGGCTAGGGTTTTCTCGGTGTATAAGCGCCATCCTTCCGAAATTGCAAACAAGCCCCTCGAGAATCTAAGTCTTGCGATTGAGTTCACAGGTTTCCAAGACTAATCAGTTAAGTCCAATTAAAGATTAGGTAATTATAAAAGTACCCGCAGAATTTAAAGCAGTGTCCAATTAAGTCCAATTGAGTTTCTCATAATTAGAAATAGATCTCCAACTTTTAATAATTACAAATTAACCCACATAATTTGAGTTAAAGAGTAATTAGGCACAAAACAAATATTTCAATTAAGTCCACATATCTTAATAAGGTTGCAAACGAGTCAATTAAACTCTTAAAACATGAATAAGGCAATTCAAATATGTGCAAGGTTGAATAAATAACGTTCTAATCATACGAAAACAACATCGTATCTTGCTCCGAAAATGAGGGGTGTTACAGCTCGGCACGAGCCCAATTATACACAATGCCAACGGGGCCAAAATAATACAAGTAATCCCCAAAAGTAGCAAAAGTAAATACATATGATGCAGACTCGACCTAGACTACTAAGTACAACTCCAAGACGCACTTCCCCGCCTAGCTCGAGCCAACCTGCACTAAAGGGGGAAAAAGGAGAGGGTCAGTCTACAACTCGACTGAGTGAGGGGGCTAACGCACGCCCACACCAATAATAAATATACAAAACAGACAACAAGATGATGATCATGAATCGAGGCTAGGGTTTTACAAACCAAGACACTTTCCAAAGTATACTAATACATACACCAAATTCCTATCTCGATTCATAATTCATCGAAACAAAAGATAGATCACTATCCGACGAGTACGAACTCCACCACCTACTCCACAACAAACAAATACCAAATCAAAAACCAATCCTTCCTCAACTTCTCGGCATTCGGGAATCAAACCCTCACTACCACAAGTACAAAAACATAAGGGGTTGCGAACCCACAACATGCCTTCCCCGATTGTTCACCGAGGGCTCAAAGCAAACACGCCTTCCCAACCTTCAGAGTCGTATGTATCCACCTCAAATAGAATTACGCACAGGTCAAACCCGACGACCTTTGTCGTACCGGGGCTTCTTACCCATAATTCCGGGGCCCAACAAATCCAAATCATACCAACTACCCATCTTTCAAGGCACAACTCGCTGGAGCCAACAAAAGTACAAAGGAGTTTCAAAACAAAGCTTACATATGCCTATTCGTATATCAAGTTTCTCAAAACTCCCAAACGTATTTCGCAAAACCAAAATCATATCTTAAACATCCATATTTAATAGATATATATGATATATTCGCATACATGGGGAGAAATCAACACATATTAGGCTATAAGTCATTTAACTAATACAAAAGTTCCTAAACCTCACCTGGCAACAAAAGGGAGCGAAAACAGAAACGAACGAACAGAGGAGCACCTAAACCTCGGGCTCGACGGTATCCGGACTAGGCTCTGAAACAAAAAAGGATACAACACATGAGACTTAGACTCAAAATGAACCAAATAGGACGAACGGTATGCAAAGTGTGTATAAGATGCAAAACATGCCCAAAATGATCCGAAACCAAACATATAAATGCTCAAAATGTAACTCAAGCACGAATAAAGCATACAACAAATGAAAAGCATGGAAGTAGCATATTAATACTCAAAAAGGATATATAAAAGTATATCGGGAGCAAAGGAATTGAACCCCAAAAGTTGAAAAATCACATTTTACACAGCAGCCTCCGAAACGCCCGTTTCGTGTTCTTAAGGTATGGCCAAACGCCCGTTTCGAACCCTTCTGTGATGAATTTAGGCATCCCAAACGGGCGTTTGCAAAATGCACTAAGGCACCAAACGCTCGTTTCGAACCCTACTGCCCAAAAAATGTACATCCCAAACGGGCGTTTGTAAAAAGCAAAGAAGTCCCAAACGCCCGTTTGGATCACGTCTGCAGCAGAAATCTGGGCGAAAAACAGGGGGTTCGAACCATTTCTCCCAAAACACCAAAATTTGTCCAACAAATGCAACAAGCTCAACAATTAACATGCTAAATACACTAATGTATGCATATATAACTATGAATCATGCAACAAAGTCTCAAAAACTCAAACCTACATAAACACATTCAAGCTCATTTATGGCACCAAGCATTAAATGCAATTCCAACCCAAAATCATGGATTAAATGCAACATATTAGACATATAGAGCATATAAATGAAGTCTCAAATCATGTTAATCAACACATGAATCAAATATCACAAATTTGGCATGAAACCCTTACTATTCACCCAATTCTCCAAACTCAAACAAAATCACAAAACCAAAAGAAAATGATCGGTAGAAAGTTAGAAGAGATCGTGGGGATTCCGGAACTTACTTCAGATCGAAAAACAACGAAGAAATGAAGGAGATACGAGCTTGAGAAGATTGGAGGGCTTGTGTAACGCCCCGATTTTTCCATACAATCATTATGTGATATTATATGTTACTTTATAAATTTATAACATTATATGCATTATGTTTATATAAACTTATATGAATTATCATTAACGTGGAAATTACGTGAACTAAGTGATAACGTGCTTAATTGTATGAATTAAGTGATCTAATTGAATTAAATGTTCTTAATTGCTATCTTGTGTGAATTCTTGGATTTAAATGTATATCATGACTTGAAGTTAATTGCATCATTTGTTAGAGATTATACTTATGTGCATTAATTTAAATAAGCAAGGGACTTTTATGCAAATAAGGATGAATCACATATTTCCATACATGACTTTAGGATATATCTCTTAATTCATCCAAAATCTTCCATTATATTCCATTCATCCAAGAACTAAGAATACACACACATACACCTACCAAATGTCGGTTTTTACACCTTGAGAAGAGGAAGAAGATATTAACCCTAATTCAAGCTAGAATTGAAGGGAATTGTGAAGTAGGAGCACCATCAACCTCATATCATCATCCCATCACCATTTCTTTTGATTCAAGGTAGGAATTAGAGATTTCATGAAATTCTTAAATATTTGATCAAGCATGAATTTATGAATTTGTTGATGAATTCTTGCATAATTAGAGTAGAAAGCATGATAGTGATCATAAGGAGTAAGGATTGCATGAAAATCTTGAAATTCTTGAAGATTGGAAGCATATGTATAAATATGGGGGTTTCATCATGAAATTTTGATGGCTTGATGTATATTTCTTGATTGTTTGAGTGAATAAGTGTAGTATAATGTATATTTGATGTGTTTTGATAATTGTTATGGAGTGATCATGCATTTGTTGATGTTTTGGTGATTTTTGGCATGAAAATCCCCTGTTTTTCCCCTGTTTTCTGCTGCTGCATATATGGTCGCGCCCGCGACCTGTTTATGTGTAAAAATGGTCGCTCCCGTGACCCCATTTTGGCCAAATTTCGACTTTTGGAAAATTGCATGAAAATTTCGGAAAAGGCGCGACCATTTTGTGAAGGATTTTGGTCGCGCCTGCGACCACCCTCCAGAAACTGCATTTTGTCCAACTTCGAACCTACGCCATTTTCACCTCACTTTGAATTAGAAAACGTGCCATATAGAGTTGGAAAGATCTATGTGTCTACTTTCATTCCCAACAAGCAAAACTCAATTCCCACTTCTTGAATTTATGATATTACAGTTTTCCCACAACATGTGCATTTTCCCAAAATTGTCAAGTTTTCCTAAACTTCACCAAAATCTTTCATATTGCATTCCTTTCACTTTCTTGGCTCCCATATGTGAATTATATGACTTTTATGCCCTATTTGATCATTGTTATCTTAAAATGCTAAATTGAACATGTCATGATCGTTATTGATTGAAATTGTATAAGTGACATTATTGGAACATGTCGTTCGTCTTCGTTGGTTCATAAGGGTAGAGTCTTATGTACACTTGTACCTTTGTTACACAGATCACGGTCTGGGAGACGAGGAACACGCTCCATAAGGTGTATCCTTTCTTCTTGTGGTGGTAAAGGTGAGGTTTAATTTCTAGATATATAGAACCCTAAAACCCTACTTGATGTTTCAGCCAAAATGTATCTGTATATTTATAGTTTTCCCAACTTTAATTACCTCAAAATTGATCGATTGTAATTGTTATTGTACTGACTTATTGTTATCGTATTGAATTGATTAATTGTTTTGGCGAGTAAAGCATGTTCACATTGGGCCCGAGGGTAGTGTACTGAGCCAACCGAGGAAGCAAGGGCTGACGGGTAACTCTTGCACTATCCTCACGACTTTGGGATGCCCCCTGAATCCACTAGGAGATTAGTGGAGGAAGGAGTTCCGGGTATAGGGAATCATGAACCCTATACTCAATGAGCATGGATGGCGGGGCCTTGCAATCCCCCATCAACCGGAGGAAGAAGGAGACTGGGGACGGGTCCGACACCACGGATTATCCTCGGGTTATTGTCATGATTGCACTTATTGATTGTCTTGCTTGAATACAATATGCACGAATGCACAATAATTGAACTGCATGATCACCTATTGATTAATAAAGCAAGCACGAATTGTACAAAGTCGGAGTAAGGTTGGAGAATTGCCCTCACTCGCCGGGCCACTGATTGAAATGAATTGTAATTAATTGTATTGTTAAATTAGATAGTTGTAATCTCGGGCGAAGATTACTTCTTTTATTAATTTATATTGTTTGAAGTGTAAAAGACTTTACCCGAGATTATAGCTTGCACGATACGTGCGCTAATATTTATTTAAACCCCTCACTCAGTCTGTGGTAGACTGACACCTCACACTTTTCAGGTACTTTCAGTGGTGCGCTAGGCGGGAGTCCGAGTTGTGTCCAGTTGTCGAGATGAGTCTAGCATTGCATTTTTATGTTATGGACATTTATGGATCAATTAGGTTGTTGTTATGGATATGGTGGAGATGATAATGTATTGATATAAAGTTGGAAGTTAACTCTTTTGGGATATTTGATATATGCTAATGAAATTATTATGCTTCCACTTTAAATTCCTAGACTTGGACTTGAATGGTTTGAGGGTTAGTCCCGCCTAGTTAGTGAGTTTTTTTTTATTGTCACCCGTTCGCCATGAGTCCGGTTCATATATGGACTACCCATTTCATGTGTGAGCTAGACTTATGGTGCGGGGGTGTGGTATCTCGGCGTTCCGGGTGCTACAGCTTGGGAGCTTTCTTTCTTCTTCTCTTCCTCTTGCTTGATATGTTTGGTGAAATGAAAGGGAAGAAAGGGTTCAAGGATATAAGGGGTTGGTTCGGTCCGGTTTATTTGGCCTTGGTTCGGTTAAAGGTTTTCCCGGTTTAATTATTTCTGTTCAAAAGGTATCGGTTCGATTCCAAAATCCGCAAAATCTCAAAACACCGATTTTAAAATCAAATACGCAATTACGTCACATAGTTCAAATAATTCTATCCTAAACACAATTAAGAATTAACATAATTTACCTGACCGAACTGCAGGACGGGGTGTCACAACCTCCCCCCCTTAAAATGGACTTGTCCTCAAGTCCGAACCGACTCCTCAAACAAACCCGGATATAATCTTCGCATCTTCTCCTCGGTTTCCCTAGTCGATTCTTCGGACTTCTGATCTCTCCAAAGTACACTAACCAAAGGAATTCTCTTATTCCTCAACTCTTGAACTTTCCGGTCTTGGATTGTTACCAGATGTTTCACAATAGTCAAATCCGGCTCCAACTGTACATCTCCAACTGGGAGAATAGTATCCTCATCGGGGTAGAATTTACGGAGTTGCGAGACATGAAACACGTTGTGTATCCCGGTTAAGTTAGGCGGTAAATCCAATCTATACGCCGTCTCTCCAATTCTCTCCAAAATCTCAAAAGGCCCGAGGTATCGTGGATTAAGTTTTTCACCTTTACCAATACGAGTGAAGCCCTTCCTAGGAGACGCTTTCAAAAAGACTCGATCTCCGACTTCGAACTCCAAAGGCCTCCTTCTCTTATCGGCGTAACTCTTTTGCTGATCTTGTGCCGCTTTCATCCCTTGTTTAATTTGTCGGACCTTCTCAATAGTGTCCTCAATATTATTCCTCGGCGTTGCTCTTATGAGTTTACCATCCTTGGTCTATTTCCAATCCTCGATTTCCCAATACAACGGTGATCTACACTTCCTCCCATACAAAGCCTCATACGGAGCCATCTTAATTGAGGCTTGAAAGCTATTGGTATATGCAAACTCAACCAAAGGTAAATGTTCATCCCATATATCTTGAAAGTCTAAAGCACAAGCCCGGAGCATATATTCCAAATATTGTATCAACCTCTCGGATTGTCCGTCCGTTTTAGGATGCGATGCTGTGCTAAATTTGAGTTTGGTATCCAGACACTTTTGAAGATTTTACCAAAATATCGACGTAAACCTCGGATCCCGATAGGAAATAATACTAGTCGGAACTCCATGCAATCGAACAATCTCTTTACAATACAACTCTGCTAACTTCGGTACCTTATCCATCATTCGAACCTTGAGAAAGTGAGCCGACTTCGTCAATCTATCCACAATCACCCATATTCCATCATACCCTCCTTTCACTCTAGGCAAGCCGGACACGAAGTCCATAGTCACTTGCTCCCACTTCCACTCGGTAATCGGAAGTGGTTGGAGAGTTCCACCCGGTTTTTGGTGTTCGGCTTTCACCCTTTGGCACGTTAGACATCGCTTCACGAAGTTCGCGATATCCCTCTTCATACCATTCCACCAAAACCGCTCCTTCAAATCCCGATAAAGCTTTGTACCACTCGGATGAATTGCATACCTCGAACGATGTGCCTCCTGAAGTATTATTCTCTTGAGCTCTTCCGGGATACATATTCTCGTTTTAAACCTCAACAAACCTGACTCATCAAAATTGAACTTAGGATTCGGAATCCTTTCCAACTTAGTCACCAACTTTTGCATAACCGGATCCATCTTTTGGGCTTCTAACAATTGTTGGAATAAATCCGGCTCACGATAAGATTCATCAACCAACACTCCGAAACCAACAACTCCGAATCCGAACTCGAAAACCCCACATCCAAATTAGCCACGTTTGCCTTCCTACTCAAAGCGTCAGCTACTACATTGGCCTTTCCGGGGTGGTATTGGATCTTACAATCATAATCCTCTAAGAATTCCATCCAACGGCGCTGTCTCACATTTAACTCCTTCTGAGTAAATAAGTACTTGAGGCTCTTATGGACGGTAAATACCTCGAACGTTGCCCCGTAGAGGTAGTGCCTCCACTTCTTCAAAGCAAATACCACGGCGGCCAACTCGAGATCATGTGTAAGGTAATTCTTCTCATGCTCCTTCAACTTCCTTGAAGCATAAGCCACCACTCAACCATTTTGCATTAATACGCACCCTAAACCTTCCTTAGAAGCATCCGTGTAAACCGCATAACCCTCAGTGCCCTCGGGTAGGGTAAGAACCGGTGCCGAAGTCAACTTCTCTTTCAGAACCCGGAAACTCTCTTCACACGTGTTATCCTATTCAAATTGTACCTTCTTCTTCGTTAATTGAATCAACGGGGCGGCGATCTTAGAGAAATCTTGCATGAACCTTCGATAATATCCCGCCAACCCCCAAAAACTCCTAACCTCTGAAGCATTCTTCGGTTTCTCCCAACTCTTCACCGTCTCAATCTTGGAGGGATCGACTTCAATTCCCTTACCCGAAATTATATGGCCTAAGAACGTGACTTTGTCGATCCAAAACTCACACTTACTAAACTTCGCATAAAGCTTATACTCCCTCAAAGTCTCCAAGACTATCCTCAATTGTTGTGCGTGCTCTTCGACAGACCTCGAATACACCAAAATGTCGTCTATAAATATCACCACAAATTGATCAAGGAATGGCCTAAACACCTAGTGCATCATGTCCATGAATACGGCCGGAGCATTCGTCAACCCAAACGACATTACCACAAATTCAAAGTGCCCATAACGCTTTTTAAATCCGGTCTTGGAAATATCCTCCTCCCTAATCCACAGCTGGTAATAACTGTTGGAAAACACGAATCAGAAAGCAACGGAAATTTAAAAAATTTTCCAACAAAAGGACCTTGGACTCGCAATCGTGTATCTAAATTCGTAGGGATAAGCAACTTACTTTCTTAATTGTGTTTCTTGAAGCGTTTCAAGCCACCTATGTAACGCCCCAAATTCCGGAAGTTCAGGTAAGCACACCACGTGCGGGTCTTCGGGTGTTGGGAGTTTAAGTTTATACATTTACTTGCTTATTATGATTTCTTTATAATATTGTGTGCATTATACATTTCTCTATATTTATACGAATTAACTTTAAATGTGAAATTCATGAATTAAGTGATAGTGTGCTTACTTGTATTATGTGACCTTAATTGATCATTTCATGAAATTTATGGGCTCAATTGCATAACTTGGATTGGAGTTAATGGATCTTTTAGGTAGGGATAATACTTGATTGCATTCATTTAAATAACCTAGGGACTTGTTTGCAAATTGGGGACATATGTTAAGATAGTGGATGATATAATATATATCTAGTATATGCATTCATTCCCCCTCACTCTCATACATTACATACACACAAGAGAACACACACACACACCTAGTGAGGACCGATCAAAACACCTCAAGAGAAGGAGAAGAATTCATCTCATAATCCCAAGCTACTTTGAGGAACTTTGAAGCTAGAGGCATCAACATCTTCATCTCTTCATCTCATTTCATTCTTCATTCATTTCAAGGTATATATGGAAGCATGGATTGAATTTCTTGAGTGACTATATGAGTAGGGTTTGATGTTAGCTTGATGCTTTCATGGTTATTCTTGTATAGAAGCATGTTTAGGTCCTTTTTCCCTTCAAGACTTGCATAAAGCATGAAGTTATGTGAAGGTTGAGAAGCATGTTTATTGTTGGGGTTTTCATGAGGAATTCTTGATGCTTGAATGTTTATTTCTTGGTTGGATGGATGAATACTTGAAGTATGATGCATGTATGAGGTGTTTTAACAATTGTTATGGTTGGTGTTTGGGATTTATTTGGTTTGGAGTTGGTTTTGCATGGAAACCCCTGTTTTCTCCCATGTTTTTCTGTCACGTACAGGTGACACGGGCGTGTCACCTTTGCTTTGTTTTGGGTGACACGGGGGTGCTTGTTGGCTGGGTCGGTTTTTCTGTACCGTGACACGGGGGTGTCACGGTTTGCCTTGTTTTGGTGACACGGGCGTGTCACCTTGTTTTGCAAGCTTTTGGTCCGCTGTACCGTGACACGGGGGTGTCACGGCTTAGTGTAATTTTGCGACACGGGCGTGTCACCCCTTGTTTTCATGCGTATTGTTTTGCGTGCTTGGTTGTACGTGTATGTGTTATATACTTGGTTTATTGACAATCATGCTCCTATTTGACATTCATTAAATAATTATTGCATAACATATTGGTGCATAACTTTGTCGTTCGTCATAATTGGTTCATTCGAGTCGAGTCTTATTTCACACTTGTCCTTGTTGCACAGATCACGGTCCCGGTTTTGAGGAGCCCGCTCAGTAGGGTGCTCTCTTGCTTTCTTTTGGTCGTCTGGTCAGGTGAGGTTTAAATTCTAGATAAATAGAACCCTTACAACCCCTATGTGACTATTTCGGCCAAAATGTATATTTATATATATCTATAGTTTACGAACCTTATGACTTTCAAATGATTTGATAAAATGGATTGATTGATTGACGGATTGATTGTATTGGGCGAGTATTGAATTGCACTGTGGGCCCGAGGATAGTGGCTCGAGCCAAACGGGAAAGCATGGGCTGACGGGTAACTCGAGTGCTGTCCTCACCAAATGGGATGACCCCTGAACCCCCTAGGAGATTAGGGGAGGAAGGAGTTCCGGGCTTAGGGATTCATGTACCCTCTGCCCAGACTGATTGGATGGTGGGGCCTTGCAATCCCACCATCACCCGGAGGAAGAAGGATGGACTGAAACTGCTAATTGTGCACATTAAATAATTGCTTGATCACCTAATCACCTAATAAATTGATTGATTGTACACGGTCGGAGCAAGGTTGGAGAATTGCCCTCACTCGTCGGGCCACATATTGATTGTATTGAACTGAATTAATTGATAAACTGAATTAGTTGTAACCTCGGGCGATAGTATCTCTTTTAACCTATTAGATTGTATTGTTTTTCTAAAAACTATTACCCGAGATTATAACTTGCATGTATGTGCACATATATTTATTTATACCCCTCGCTCAGTCCGTTTGGACTGACACCTTAACTTTTCAGTTTTGCAGGTTCGTGCTAGGCGGGATTTAGGGTCTCGTGTCTTTTATTCGGGTCTAGCACTGCACCTTCATACATTGTACTTGTGTTGATACTTGTTGTTTTGTAGTTAATCTTGAATTTTACTTGGATGGATATTGTAATGGTATGTGTTATCGGTACCTATAAGTAAATATGTAAATATGGTATCTATAGGTATTGAACGCTTTTGCTTCCGTTATTTTATTGCTCTGAGTTGTTTATTGGTAGTATTTGAGGGTACCCGCCTAGTGCTGTCGTTTCTTTTTATTGTCTCCCGTTCGCTATAGTTTCGGTTCATGTATGAATTGCCCGTTTCACATGTGGATTGAGCCTATAGTGCGGGGGATGTGGCGCCTAGCGTTCCGGGTGTTACATCCCAAGGTGGTATCAGAGCCCGGTTGCAAAACCGCGGCTCTAGTGTCGTGTCTGGTGAGTCTAAGTCGCACGACATAGGATTAATTGATTATTTGAGAGTCTTGCAACCTATTTGAACTTATTTGATTCTATTTGAAGTGCTTGGATTATGTGACTATGTGGTTGGATTACATTGTGTGTTGTAATTACACTCATTGCACTTGTTAATCAAAGATGCATGTAAAGTGTTCGAGTTTCAGGATGGCTCGTGACCGACATCACCGGGATCGTTCTCCTCGACATCGACGTCATCACCGGCGTGATCGAACCCCTCCTCCTCCACCTCCAGCTCAACCCCAAGATTTCTTAAATTCGATGGTGCAACTCATGGATCAGAGGCTAAGGGATTATGTGCCTCCAGCACCGCCAGCTCCTCCACTGCCACAACAAGCCCCTATTTCCGTTATTTTAAGGGAATTCCAGAATCAACATCCGCCGAGATTCCAAAAGGGGAATGATATTCAAGCCGAGCAATGGCTTAAAGAAGTTGAACGGGTGTGGGAACTTATTCCATGTGAGTCTCGGGAAAAGGCCCGGTGTACTCTTACCCTCATCCAGGGAGAAGCATATTCATGGTGGGAGAGTACCAAAATTGTCTTGGATGCCGCCGAGGAGCAAATTACATGGGAGGTATTCGAGAGAGAATTCAAGAATAAGTTTATTCCGCCATCTTCGCGCACTAGAAGACTTAAAGAGTTTACTGAGCTTAAACAAGGAGGTAGATCAGTTTCGGAGTATATAGCCGAGTTCGAGAGGTTGTCCAAATACGCCCCTAACATTGCTAGCGACGACTTCCACAAGGCTATGCAATTCGTACAAGGTTTGAGGCCGGATATTCAAGCGGCGATTGAAGCGGTTAACACAAGCACTTGGAAGAAGGCCACTACCAAAGCTCTTAAGGTTGAAGACTCGGTTGTTGCACGGAGGTCTTTCTTTAGGACGGGACAGGGTTCAGGTTCCGGGTCAAGATCGGGTTACAACGCCGGCAAGAGGCCGATGGTTTATCATACCGCTCCTCCTCAGTTTAAGGGCCCTATGAAGAAGTTTAAACCACAAGGGCCAGTCCAGAAGACTCCTCAGCCACCGGTTATGCCGCCACCACCGGAGAAGCCTAAGTGCACTTTTTGCGAGCAACCTACACATCATTATGATAATTGTCGAAGGCGTCTAGGGTTATGCCTAATTTACGGGGCTGCCGATCACATGGTGGATACTTGTCCGGATCGACGTAATCCGCCGCCTGGAGGACAGAGGCCGATGATTCGGGCCCGTGCTTATGCCTTGGAAGGCGAGGAACATGATGCAGACGTGGACCCGGCTGCCGTTGTTGAAGGTATCATTTGCATTCATGGCATCAACATACACACTTTATTTGATCCGGGAGCCACTCACTCCTTCATTTCTTGTGATATTTCTCTTAAATTGCCCTTGTGTGTTACTTATTCCGATGCATGCTACGTGGTTAGTACTCCTTTTGGTGGTAGTATAGAAACTAACCGGGTTTTTCGAGAGGTGCCGGTAAGTATTGAGGGTCGAGTTTTCTCAACGGATTTCATTGAGTTGCCTATGTCTCGGTATGGTTCTATCTTGGGTATGGATTGGTTGTACAAGCACTACGCCACTGTTGATTGTCGGACCAAGAAAGTTAGTTTGGGTTCTGAATTGGTTACGGGTCAAAGTTCGAAGACGGTGCCTTTATTATCTTTTTCAGAAGCTCATAATTTGGTTCGTGATGGGGCTACGGGGTTTATAGCCTATATTCTTAATCAACCAAAGGATCAAGTGAAGTTAGAGGAAACCGAGGTAGTTAAAGAGTTTCCCGAAGTGTTTCCCGAGAGGTTGGATTCGTTACCGCCGGAAAGGGAGATAGAGTTTATGATTGATTTGTATCCGGATGCCGAACCTTACTCTAAGACTCCATATAGGATGGCACCGGCAGAATTGAAGGAATTAAAAGTACAACAGGATGGTCTTTTGGAAGTTGGGTATGTAAGACCGAGCTCGTCACCATGGGGTGCTCCAGTTTTATTCGTGAAAAAGAAGGACGGTACTCTAAGAATGTGTATTGATTATCGGGAGCTTAATCGGATGACCGTTAAGAATAAATATCCTCTTCCACATATTGAAGAGTTGTTTGATATACTCCAAGGGTCTAAGGTATATTCGAAGCTTGATTTAAGACAAGGGTATTATCAACTACGGATTCGAGCTGAGGATATTCCAAAGACGGGCTTCAACACCAGATATGGGCATTATGAATTCGTGGTCATGCCTTTTGGATTGACAAATGCTCCCGCAGCTTTTATGGACATGATGCATAGAATTTTCCAGCCGTTTCTTGACAAGTTCGTTGTAATCTTCATTGATGATATATTGATTTTCTCTAAATCAGCCGAGGAACATGCAAGGCATCTCAGATTGGTTTTAAGGACGTTAAAGGAGCATCAATTATTTGCGAAGTTTAGCAAGTGTGAGTTTTGGATCGACCGGGTTTCATTCTTGGGTCATATTATTTCGGGGAATGGATTAGAGGTTGACCCATCGAAGATTGAAGCGGTGTTGAAGTGGGAGAAGCCAAAGAATGCCTCCGAGATCAGAAGTTTCTTGGGATTGGCGGGTTATTATAGAAGATTCGTGCAAGATTTCTCTAAGATCGCTGCTCCTTTGACTCGGTTAACTAAGAAGGATGTGGAATATGATTGGGATGAGAAATGTGAGAGAAGTTTCGATGTTTTGAGAGAGAGATTAGTTTCTGCTCCAGTGTTAACTCTTCCAGAGGGTTCAGAGGGATATGCTGTGTACACTGACGCGTCGAAGGAAGGTTTGGGAAGTGTATTAACTCAGAAGGGCAAGGTTATCGCTTATGCCTCACGGAAGTTGAAGGATCATGAGAAGAACTACCCGACACATGATTTAGAGCTTGCTGCCGTGATTTTCGCACTCGGGAAGTGGAGACATTACTTGTATGGAGTGTCGTTTGAGATTTTCACCGATCATAAGAGTCTCCAATATCTTTTCACCCAAAAGGAACTCAATATGAGGCAACGGAGATGGATGGAGCGACTAGAAGATTATGATTGTGTTATCAAATATCATCCCGGGAAAGCTAATGTAGTTGCCGATGCTTTAAGTAGGAAAGTGGGTGTTTCGAACTTGGAAATAGGTACAAGTAAGGTAGTTGAGCCTATTGTGATTCGAGCTCGAGTTTCTAATATCTCCGTTTATCCGGATTTGAAGTACAGAATGTTCGAGGCTCAAGGAAAGGATCCGGGAGTTCAGAGATTGGTCTCTAAGGCTAGAGAGGATCCGGAGAGTCCATTTGGGTTCGATGAAACCGGTCTTCTTCGTTTCAAGAACCGAGTAGTGGTACCCGATGATTTGAAAAGGGTATTGCTCGAGGAAGCTCACAAGTCGGCTTACTCAATTCACCCTGGAGGGAATAAGATGTACAGAGATCTCAAGCAGTTTTACTGGTGGCGTGGATTGAAGAAGGATGTAGCAGAGTTTGTGAAGCACTGCCTCACTTGTCAGAAAGTGAAAGCCGAGCACCAGAAACCGGGAGGTCTTCTTCAGCCATTACCTATTCCTGAGTGGAAATGGGAACAGGTGACGATGGATTTTATATCCGGGTTACCTAGAGTGAAGGGTGGATTCGATGGTATTTGGGTGATTGTGGATCGTCTGACAAAATCTGCTCATTTTCTACCGGTCAGAATGTCTTTCAAGATTCGAAAGTTGGCTGAGATTTACAACCGGGAGATTGTACGACTTCATGGTATTCCGGTGAGTATTGTTTCGGATCGAGATCCCCGTTTCACTTCGAAGTTATGGCAAGAGTTACAAGAGTTGTTGGGTACAAAGCTTCAGTTCAGCACGACGTTTCATCCACAAACTGATGGACAATCTGAGAGGGTTATTCGGTATTTGGAAGATCTACTTCGAGCTTGTGCCTTGGATTTCCAAACCTGTGGCACGATCAACTTCCTTTGGTAGAGTTTGCTTACAATAATAGCTTTCAGGCAACGATTGGTATGGCTCCGTATGAATTGTTATATGGGCGGAAATGTAGATCGCCATTATTCTTTGATTTGGAAGAGTGGAAATGGTCAAAACAGGAAGGAGTCAAGAAAGGGAGAAAGCTTGAGAAATCTTCGAAGGCTGTGGAAGCCATGATTGAGAATGTTCGAATTATACAACAACGGATGAAAGCTGCACAAGATAGACAGAAGAGTTATGCCGATATTCGCCGGAGGGATCTTAAATTTGAAGTGGGGGACCGGGTTTTCTTGAAGGTATCTCCTCGTAAGGGATTTTCTAGAATTGGAAAGGGAGGGAAGTTGAATCCCCGTTACCTAGGTCCGTTTGAGATTCTTGAGAGAATCGGAGAAGTAGCTTATCGTTGTGCGTGCTCTTCGACAGACCTCGAATACACCAAAATGTCGTCTATAAATATCACCACAAATTGATCAAGGAATGGCCTAAACACCTAGTGCATCATGTCCATGAATACGGCCGGAGCATTCGTCAACCCAAACGACATTACCACAAATTCAAAGTGCCCATAACGCTTTTTAAATCCGGTCTTGGAAATATCCTCCTCCCTAATCCACAGCTGGTAATAACTGTTGGAAAACACGAATCAGAAAGCAACGGAAATTTAAAAAATTTTCCAACAAAAGGACCTTGGACTCGCAATCGTGTATCTAAATTCGTAGGGATAAGCAACTTACTTTCTTAATTGTGTTTCTTGAAGCGTTTCAAGCCACCTATGTAACGCCCCAAATTCCGGAAGTTCAGGTAAGCACGCCACGTGCGGGTCTTCGGGTGTTGGGAGTTTAAGTTTATACATTTACTTGCTTATTATGATTTCTTTATAATATTGTGTGCATTATACATTTCTCTATATTTATACGAATTAACTTTAAATGTGAAATTCATGAATTAAGTGATAGTGTGCTTACTTGTATTATGTGACCTTAATTGATCATTTCATGAAATTTATGGGCTCAATTGCATAACTTGGATTGGAGTTAATGGATCTTTTAGGTAGGGATAATACTTGATTGCATTCATTTAAATAACCTAGGGACTTGTTTGCAAATTGGGGACATATGTTAAGATAGTGGATGATATAATATATATCTAGTATATGCATTCATTCCCCCTCACTCTCATACATTACATACACACAAGAGAACACACACACACACCTAGTGAGGACCGATCAAAACACCTCAAGAGAAGGAGAAGAATTCATCTCATAATCCCAAGCTACTTTGAGGAACTTTGAAGCTAGAGGCATCAACATCTTCATCTCTTCATCTCTTCATCTCATTTCATTCTTCATTCATTTCAAGGTATATATGGAAGCATGGATTGAATTTCTTGAGTGACTATATGAGTAGGGTTTGATGTTAGCTTGATGCTTTCATGGTTATTCTTGTATAGAAGCATGTTTAGGTCCTTTTTCCCTTCAAGACTTGCATAAAGCATGAAGTTATGTGAAGGTTGAGAAGCATGTTTATTATTGGGGTTTTCATGAGGAATTCTTGATGCTTGAATGTTTATTTCTTGGTTGGATGGATGAATACTTGAAGTATGATGCATGTATGAGGTGTTTTAACAATTGTTATGGTTGGTGTTTGGGATTTATTTGGTTTGGAGTTGGTTTTGCATGGAAACCCCTGTTTTCTCCCCTGTTTTTCTGTCATGCACAGGTGACACGGGCGTGTCACCTTTGCTTTGTTTTGGGTGACACGGGGGTGCTTGTTGGCTGGGTCGGTTTTTCTGTACCGTGACACGGGGGTGTCACGGTTTGCCTTGTTTTGGTGACACGGGCGTGTCACCTTGTTTTGCAAGCTTTTGGTCCGCTGTACCGTGACACGGGGGTGTCACGGCTTAGTGTAATTTTGCGACACGGGCGTGTCACCCCTTGTTTTCATGCGTATTGTTTTGCGTGCTTGGTTGTACGTGTATGTGTTATATACTTGGTTTATTGACAATCATGCTCCTATTTGACATTCATTAAATAATTATTGCACAACATATTGGTGCATAACTTTGCCGTTCGTCATAATTGGTTCATTCGAGTCGAGTCTTATTTCACACTTGTCCTTGTTGCACAGATCGCGGTCCCGGTTTTGAGGAGCCCGCTCAGTAGGGTGCTCTCTTGCTTTCTTTTGGTCGTCTGGTCAGGTGAGGTTTAAATTCTAGATAAATAGAACCCTTACAACCCCTATGTGACTATTTCGGCCAAAATGTATATATATATATCTATAGTTTGCGAACCTTATGACTTTCAAATGATTTGATAAAATGGATTGATTGATTGACGGATTGATTGTATTGGGCGAGTATTGAATTGCACCGTGGGCCCGAGGATAGTGGCTCGAGCCAACCGGGAAAGCATGGGCTGACGGGTAACTCGAGTGCTATCCTCACCAAATGGGATGACCCCTGAACCCCCTAGGAGATTAGGGGAGGAAGGAGTTCCGGGCTTAGGGATTCATGTACCCTCTGCCCAGACTGATTGGATGGTGGGGCCTTGCAATCCCACCATCACCCGGATGAAGAAGGATGGACTGAAACTGCTAATTGTGCACAGTAAATAATTGCTTGATCACCTAATCACCTAATAAATTGATTGATTGTACACGGTCGGAGCAAGGTTGGAGAATTGCCCTCACTCGCCGGGCCACATATTGATTGTATTGAACTGAATTAATTGATAAACTGAATTAGTTGTAACCTCGGGCGATAGTATCTCTTTTAACCTATTAGATTGTATTGTTTTTCTAAAAACTATTACCCGAGATTATAACTTGCATGTATGTGCGCATATATTTATTTATACCCCTCGCTCAGTCCGTTTGGACTGACACCTCAACTTTTCAGTTTTGCAAGTTCGTGCTAGGCGGGATTTAGGGACTCGTGTCTTTTATTCGGGTCTAGCACTGCACCTTCATACATTGTACTTGTGTTGATACTTGTTGTTTTGTAGTAAATCTTGAATTTTACTTGGATGGATATTGTAATGGTATGTGTTATCGGTACCTATAAGTAAATATGTAAATATGGTATCTATAGGTATTGAACGCTTTTGCTTCCGCTATTTTATTGCTCTGAGTTGTTTATTGGTAGTATTTGAGGGTACCCGCCTAGTGCTGTCGTTTCTTTTTATTGTCTCCCGTTCGCTATAGTTTCGGTTCATGTATGAATTGCCCGTTTCATATGTGGATTGAGCCTATAGTGCGGGGGATGTGGCGCCTAGCGTTCCGGGTGTTACAACCTAAAAACGCTCTTCTCGCGGCTTGATCCCCTCTCCTTGGTAAAGCTCGAATCTTCAAACTTCTAACTTGAAGCTCTCTACAGATAGTCCACCAACTTGACTACAATCTAACTAGTAAGGATGCTAGTTCTCTAGTTAGTGTTTAGGCTTAACCTAGGGTTTCATTTATCTTGGAGAAAGGATGGTGTTCAACACATGAACCAAAAGAATTGCCAATTAGCTCTAAGGGGAGCTCGAGCTCCCCTATTTATATTAAGGGAGTGGCCGAAAATCCCCAGTCCTTATGGGCTAAGGATTTTGGTCCCTCTCTCCTATTACTTGATCATCAAGTAATTTTGACTTTGGCTTTGAATTCAAATTCAAATCAACTTTCAAGAGAGCTAAAAATATCCAAACTATTTTTGGATAATTTTATACTTTATTTATTTTAAATAAATAACTTATTTTTATCTAATTAATTAATTCATAATTAATTAACTAGATTATTTTTCTCCAAAATAAGACTTTCTTTTTAATTCAAAATTAAACCAAAGTCTATTAAATAATTAACACATTTAATTATACATATATATATATATATATATATATATATATATATATATACAATATATATATTTACACGTGTGGGACACGTGTCACAAGGACACGTGTCACTCACGTGACCCACACGTGTGGTTTCACACGTGTGGAACCCTCTTGGCCTGATTAACTCGTTTAATCATTTTAAAGCCTCAACTCATGTAACCAAGTTGTTGTGTGTGACCCTCTAGGTTCTCAATTCAATTAGTAGTGACCCTAATTAATTAATTCACTAATTAATTAATCAGTCCACAGATTAAACGACCATAGTCTAGCAACAGGTGTTTAACCCCTAGCTGAATTGGAATGTTCGGATTTGACAGAACCTTTAAGTCATTGATACATGTGAGATACAATCCTCCTACTTACTATCTCTCAACCAAGATCTAGGGTACGGGAATAATCAGAACCCTAATAATTCGGTCTTAAAGCTAAGTGCATTTCATATCCATTTGATCTCAATCCAAGAAACCCTTTTCTTGATGTCTTGATCTACTGCCTTGGCCAAGGACTCCATATGGCATATGAATGACTTACACAATAAGAGATCACCTTGCAAATGCAAGTGTAGGTCCTTTCTTGATTCACATTCACTTTCATGAATCACTTGTACAGCCCCAGCATAAGCCTTGAATCAGTTCTCTAAGGCGACACCCTTTAAAGCTTATACCTAAGACTACAGAGTTAACTCATAAAGTGACAAGGAACCTCAAGTCTTAAGGATCAATTAATCACATCAATGACTCGTGAGATATTTCCTAATCTGGAAGTTTCTATTTCCTGAAATTGAAACTTCCTTTCCCATTTAGGAATGTTCTCACATGGGGAACCTCAGTGAACTTACTTATTGAAGTAAGCACCCTCATGTATCACGCACGTATCAACTATACACTTTGCACCTCCATGAAACAAGGTGGTCCTTCTTAAGGGCGTGATCCCACAAGCAAGCCTTAGAGGAGTCAGGTTGACACTCCCACTGTTGGTAGGACTCATCGGCTTGGAGTATTTTACTAATCATGACTTATGTGATATAGGGCTCGTTTCATGAACCATTTCATCTAAATGGTAGAGTCCTAAAGTCATCAGGATTAGGGGAGTTCTCATACATGCACAGATAAAGTAAACGCATACCAAACAAGAGCATATAAAGAAGTGTTGCTGCAATTCGTTATTTCATTCAAAGATTGTCTGTGATTATAATAAGGAAAAGCACAAAGCGGATATACAATCGGCTTTCTAGGGCACTATTCCTAGCAATCTCCCACTTGTCCGTCAAAGCCATTCTAAAGCTACTCTAAGTCCCATCTTCTGAAGATGTCCTTGGAAAGCTTCTCGACTAAGGGGTTTAGTAAGTGGATCTGCCACGTTCTCTACTGATGTGACCCTCTCAATTAGCAAATCTCCTCTTTTGATAATATCACGGATTAGGTGATACTTCCTCATAATGTGCATGGTCCGTTGGTGAGATCTTGGTTCTCTTGCTTAAGCAACCGCCCCAGTGTTGTCACTAAACACAGTAATGGGGTCTTTCATGCTAGGAAAAATATTAAACTCTTGAATGAAGTTTGTAATCCAAACACCTTCCTTAGCTGCATCATTTGCAACTAAGTATTCGGCCTCAGTGGTCGAATCTGCAGTGGTAGTTTGCTTGGAACTCTTCCAACTCACTGCTCCGCCGTTTAGGCAGAAAATGTATCCTGACATTGACTTAAAATCATCTAAGTCAGATGCAAAGCTTGCATCACAGTATCCTTCGATAGTAAGATCTTTCTGACCTCCGTAAACTAAGAATAAATCTTTAGTACTTTTCAAGTACTTAAGAATATTCTTCACGGCAGCCCAGTGACCATCTCCAGGGTCAGATTGGAAACGACTTGTAACACTAAGTGCATAAGCCACATCCGGTCGAGTACATAACATTGCATATATTATGCTACCTATTGTTGATGCATAAGGTGTATGAGTCATTCTTTCCTTCTCAAGGTTAGTCTTAGGACACATCTTCTTTGAAAGACATGTTCCTTCACTCACAGGAAGGTTCTTAACCTTTGCTGACTCCATATTGAATCTCTTCAATACTTTGTCAATGTACATCGACTGTGATAGTCCTATTAACCTTCTAGATCTATCTCTATAGATTTTAATTCCAAGGATATAGGACGCATCACCCAGATCTTTCATCTCGAATTGGTTCGATAACCATAACTTAGTCACTTTCATGTCATCCTTCGAATTCCCAATAAGAAGGATGTCATCAACATAAAGTACTAAGAATTTCACTGAGGTCTCCAATTCCTTTCTATACACACGTGATTCATTCGAAATTTGAATGAAGCCAAACGCTTTGACTGATTCATGAAATCGAATATTCCAATTCCTATAAGCCCGTTTCAATCCATAGATTGATCTTTGGAGTTTGCAAACCTTTTGCTCACTCCCACTGAATGTGAAACCTATGGGTTGCTCCATATAAATGTCTTTATCAATGTCACCATTGAGAAAGACAGTTTTCACATCCATTTGCCATATCTCGTAGTCATAATACGCAGCAATGGACAACATGATCAGACTTTTGCATTGCAACTAGCGAAAAGGTTTCCTCAAAGTCCACGCCGGGTCTTTGAGTGAATCCTTTTGCAACCAATCTTGCTTTGTAGGCTGCAATGCTTCCATCAACTCCAAGCTTTCTCTTAAAGATCCATTTGCAACCTATGGGTTTGACCCCATCAGGCAAATCTACCAAGGTCCAAACTTGGTTGGAGTTCATGGAATCCATTTCGGATTTTATGGCTTCTATCCACTGTTCAGAGTCAGAATCTGAAAGTGCCTCCTCATATGTTAAAGGATCATTATCCTTTTGAGAGATTTCATGGAAGAATCCATACCATCTCTCCGGCTGTCTAGGAGTGCGTTCAGAACGCCTTAGAGGAGGATTTACGTGTGTATCGAAATTCGTGATTGGTTGTGGTTGATCAGTAGGGGACGTTTCTTCAGTGGGTGGCGTGGGGTCACTTTGTACTTCCTCTAATTCTATGATCTTGCCTTTCTTTTCTTTAAGGAACGGTTCCTCAAGAAAAGTGGCATTTCTGGAAACAAACATTTTTTGCTCAGATTGATCATAGAAGTAGTATCCTATGGATTCCTTAGGATAACCTATGAAGTAGCATAAGTTAGAACGAGATTCTAACTTATCTCCCACTGTCCTCTTCACGTAAGCAGGACAACCCCAAATTCTTAAGTAAGAATAACTAGGGATTTTACCATGCCACATTTCATAGGCCGTTTTAGGGACTGACTTAGAGGGAATTAGATTCAAAATCTTTGCTGCAATTTCTAGGGCATAACCCCAGAAAAAGGTGGTAAGTCAGTGAAACTCATCATGGAACGAACCATATCTAGTAGGGTTCGATTCCTTCTCTCAGAAACTCCATTAAGCTGAGGAGTTCACGGAGGAGTCCACTGAGAGATAATCCCATTATCTTTGAAATGATTAAGGAATTCTTCACTAAGATACTCGCCTCCTTGATCAGATCGAAGTGCTTTGATCTTGTGACCAGTTTGGTTCTCAACCTCCTTTTGAAATTCTAAGAATTTCTCAAAAGCTTCAGATTTATACTTCATTAAGTATACATAACCATATCGACTAAAGTCATCGATAAAGGTTATGAAATACTGATGATTGTTTCTTGTGCTTACACTAAGCGGTCCACAAACATCAGTATGGATCAAATCCAAAACCTTAATGGCACGTTCCACAGTTCCTTTAAAAGGGACTTTGGACATTTTTCCTTTGAGACAGGATTCGCAAGAAGTTAACTCCTTAAGATCATTTTCAGAGAATGATCCTAAAGTGTTTATCTTGCTAATTATGTTCTTGGAAATGTGTCCTAATCTAGCGTGCCATAAGGGAGCTAAAACTTTATCATCTGTCTTACGCTTCATTTCTCGTTGTATATTCATAATATTGATATTCTGAGTTAGATAAAGTCCATTACTTAGAGTACCGATGTGAACGGAAGAGTTGTTCCGTTTGATAAAGTATTTACCATTCTTAATATAAGTTTCATAACCTTCACAATCTAAAATTGGAACAGAAATTATATTACGAATAATGCTCGGTACATAAAGGACTTTATTTAAGACTAACTCAAAACTACCAAAATCTAATCTAATTGTGCCTAAAGCTCGAGCTTCAACATTTGAGCCATCGCTGATCTTCAAGACACATTCTCCTTCTTTGAGTTGTTGGACTTCACTTAGCATCTGTACATCATTACAGATATGAGTTCCACAACCGGTATCAAGTACCCAAGAACTAGAATTAATAGAAAGATTTACTTCAACGAGAAAGATACCTTTCTTTAGAGTAGCCTTGTGCTCTGGGTAGTTTCTCCTCCAATGTCCCGCTTTGCCACAATGGAAGCAAACATCCTCTTTCTGATCTCGCTTCTTCTTTTGGGCTTTCTTGCCCTTACCTTTAGAAGGCCCAGAAGAGGAAGATGGAGCATTCACCATCAAAACCTTATTGTCCTTGATCGTGCTTTCAGCAGTCACAAGCTGACTAATCAGCTCAGCTACAGTAGCACCATCATGATTCATGTTGAAATTAAGGACAAATGGGTTGAATGATGGTGGGAGCGAAGCTAGCAACAAATCCACTGAAAGCTCATCTTTCAGTGGCATGTCCATGGAAGCAAGTTTCTCAGTAAGGGCGAGAAACTTGAGTCCATATTCATGGACACTTGAACCTTCCCTCATTCTCAAGTGGAACAATTCCTTTGAAGTGTTATACCTTGTAACACGTTCATGAGGGCGCTAAAGTTGCTCTAAGTGGTCGTAAATCTCCCAAGCGAATTCCATGGCCTCATGTTACCTTTGCAAGTCCGGAGACATGTTAGCCAACATAAGGCAACGGGCTTGGAGATTATCATCCTTCCACTTCTGAATCGCGTCCCGCTCGGCCCGAGTGGGAGCCTCCCCTTCGGGACTAGGCTCCCCTTCGAAGAGAACATAAGTTCTCTTCTCAGAATCTAAAATGATTTTTAGATTCCTCAGCCAATCAGAATAGTTGGGACCAGTTAACTTGTTTGACTCGAGGATCAATACAAGAGGGTTTTTGGTTGCCATTTCAAAACACGTAGAGAATCACAGAATCTACGACCTAAATGGTAAAACAGAGAACTAGTGAGCATGCTGAATTATAACGATATACAAAAGATAAGGTCTTTAATCTAATGTAGCTCCCACTGTTTTTCAAAGATCTAAGAGGAACACTTTTCCCAATTGGTACTAAGATCCTAGGCATTTTACCTCGAACCCACGACTCGCAGACATTCTAAGAAAAAAACCCTAGGTAGGTACAACTTACCAATTCTAACACCTTTAGAACTCTTAGTAATTGTTTTTGCATCACCTATCTTTCAATATGGACCCACGACTCGTGCGACATCCATATTTACTTAGGTGTTAAGCTAGACCCATCAATCATAAGATCATGATCAAAACTTAGTTCGAACGACCCACGACTCGCGGACATCGCCCTTGCCAAAATTGACCACGAAATATTGACCATTTAAAATGATCAATTAGGTAACTAAGAACTAATAAGCTCCACTAGCTATCCCACGACTTGCGGACAATAACTAGTTTCACTTACTAAACTTAAAACCTATTGATGGAATGCTAGGAAATTAATTCAAAATTTGCATCTCGAATTAAATACCTATTTGTTCGAAATTAGCTTAATATTTAATGGGAATTTTCGAATCAACCGGAGAGTTGTCCGGTTCGACCTCACCAACATATATGTTATCCAATTTTATTAGTCTTGATTAATGCAAGTACACTTAAATGCATTTCAAACAAGCACATAAGTAGATAACATGTCCTAGCATGATACTAACATGTAATGATCATGGGTTCTACCTATCTTATGCGTGATATGTGGGAGCCACTCCACAATCACAAGTTCTAACATACATGCCACATAAACAGTTTAAATCACATAAGGGAAAGCGGTAACAAAATACGAGCCCTATCTCTATTACATTTTTACAATCGAGATTCCCCTCCTTAACATTTTGAGGGGTCTTCACTTATGCCCTCCTTGTTACTTGAATGTGGTCCATCTTACTCCATGTGTGCATTGACTCCAAAATGAAAATAAAACCTCACCACCTATATCTACTCTCAAATTACAATAAAAAGAAAAAGACATAAAGTAATAAGGCTCAATCTTCATATTGGCCTTAGACAATTACACGGGGCATACCCCGGCCTCAAAAACAGTAATATGGAAAGCCACATAATAAATCACATAACAGTACGCACATAAGTGAGGCTCCAACCTCAATTGAAAAACGCAACTATAGGGCTCCAACCCCAATTTAAACCATCCATGTGCATAAATTAAAACCACACATAAGTCTAAACCCATGATCACCTAACATGCATAAATTGCAAGAATTTAAATTTAACCAAAAAATTAAAATTCTCGCTTTAAGCTCTAATAGCTTAAAACACGACTTAGATGCAATTCTTGTTCAAGAGCCTTTTCAATAAAACCCGAATAACTATAAACCAATAAAATTCTAATTAATTTCTGAAAAATTAATAATTTTATTCTTTCAGTATTTTCATAAAGTTTGTAATTTTTCCCAAAATTTAAATCGATCAATTTCTCAAAAATCCCAATTTAATCAAAATTTTAAAATAATTTTATTTTAGCAAAACTGATTTTAAAGGATAAAATTAAAATAAAATTAAATCGGGATTTTCAAGGACCGAAAACACGAAACACGAAAATTGGCCCGGAACCACCCGGCCAAGGGGGCACCGCCGCGCTGTATCAGGCATACGCGCGTGCACCAGCAGCGCGCACAACGTGCGGCAATTGCCACCCCGTGCGTGCGCTTGTCGCACGCAGCAGTGCCCGCCCGATAGCAGGCGGTCTCGACCTGGGCGTCCCGCTCTGTTGTGGGATGGTGCGGGCGGTCGTCCCGCGTGGTTGCGGGCGGCCTCCCGCGCGGTTGCGGGAGGGCTGGGCGGCGGCGACGGGGCCTGGACGGAGGGTTGCTAGCACGCCTAGGCTCGTCCTTTTCGTGTTTCGTACCGTATTTTGGGTTTCTCCAAAACTCGGTTCAATCCATAATTAAGAAAAATATGATTTAAATAGATTTCAATCAAAACGGTTTTAAAAAAACACAATTTAATAAAACAATTTCAGAAATTCAAGAAAAATTAATGTTTCGTAATTCAGGCTTTCTAAAAGAACTCATGAATACCTAATTCGCATCTAAGCCTAAGAATTTCTTCCAAATTCAGAATAATTGAGACGAATTAGAAACACGATTAACGAGGTGGCTCTGATACCACTTGTTGGAAAACACGAATCAGAAAGCAGCGGAAATTTAAAAAATTTTCCAACAAAAGGACCTTGGACTCGCAATCGTGTATCCAAATTCGTAGGGATAAGAAACTTACTTTCTTAATTGTCTTTCTTGAAACGTTTCAAGCCACCCAAGAACGCTCTTCTCGTGGCTTGATCCCCTCTCCTTGGTAAAGCTCGAATCTTCAAACTTCTAACTTGAAGCTCTCTAGAGATAGTCCACCAACTTGACTACAATCTAACTAGTAAGGATGCTAGTTCTCTAGTTAGTGTTTAGGCTTAACCTAGGGTTTTGTTTATCTTGGAGAAAGGATGGTGTTCAACACATGAACCAAAAGAATTGCCAATTAGCTCTAAGGGGAGCTCGAGCTCCCCTATTTATATTAAGGGAGTGGCCGAATATCCCTAGTCCTTATGGGCTAAGGATTTTGGTCCCTCTCTCCTATTACTTGATCATCAAGTAATTTTGACTTTGACTTTGAATTCAAATTCAAATCAACTTTCAAGAGAGCTAAAAATATCCAAACTATTTTTGGATAATTTTATACTTTATTTATTTTAAATAAATAACTTATTTTTATCTAATTAATTAATTCATAATTAATTAACTAGATTATTTTTCTCCAAAATAAGACTTTCTTTTTAATTCAAAATTAAACCAAAGTCTATTAAATAATTAACACATTTAATTATTTAATAAATATAAATATATATATATATATATATATATATATATATATATATATATATATATATACACGTGTGGGACACGTGTCACAAGGACGCGTGTCACTCACGTGACCCACACGTGTGGTGTCACACGTGTGGAACCCTCTTGGCCTGATTAACTCGTTTAATCATTTTAAAGCCTCAACTCATGTAACCAAGTTGTTGTGTGTGACCCTCTAGGTTCTCAATTTAATTAGCAGTGACCCTAATTAATTAATTCACTAATTAATTAATCAGTCCACAGATTAAACGACCATAGTCTAGCAACACGTGTTTAACCCCTAGCTGAATTGGAATGTTCGGATTCGACAGAACCTTTAAGTCATTGATTCATGTGAGATACAATCCTCCTACTTACTATCTCTCAACCAAGATCTAGGGTACGAGAATAATCAGAACCCTAATAATCCGGTCTTAAAGCTAAGTGCATTTCATATCCATTTGATCTCAGTCCAAGAAACCCTTTTCTTGATGTCTTGATCTAGTACCTTGGCCAAGGACTCCATATGGCATATGAATGACTTACACAATAAGAGATCACCTTGCAAATGCAAGTGTAGGTCCTTTCTTGATTCACATTCACTTTCATTTATCACTTGTGCAGCCCCGGCATAAGCCTTGAATCAGTTGTCTAAGGCGACACCCTTTAAAGCTTATACCTAAGACTACAGAGTTAACTCATAAAATGACAAGGAACCTCAAGTCTTAAGGATCAATTAATCACATCAATGACTCGTGAGATACTCCTAATCTGGAAGTTTCTATTTCCTGAAATAGAAACTTCCTTTCCCATTTAGGAATGTTCTCACACGGGGCACCTCCGTGAACTTACTTATTGAAGTAAGCACCCTCATGTATCACGCACGTATCAACTATACACTTTGTACCTCCATGAAACAAGGTGGTCCTTCTTAAGGGCGTGATCCCACAAGCAAGCCTTAGAGGAGTCAGGTTGACACTCCCACTGTCGGTAGGACTCATCGGCTTGGAGTATTTTACTAATCATGACTTATGTGATATAGGACTCATTTCATGAACCATTTCACCTAAATGGTAGAGTCCTAAAGTCATCAGGATTAGGGGAGTTCTCATACATGCACCGATAAAGTAAACGCATACCAAACAAGAGCATATAAAGAAGTGTTGCCTCAATTCGTTATTTCATTCAATGATTGTCTGTGATTACAATAAGGAAAAGCACAAAGCGGATATACAATCGGCTTTCTAGGGCACTATTCCTAACAATAACCCTGCCTTAAATCTAAACTGGAATATACCTTGGAACCTTGCAAGAGATCAAATAATTCCTCGATATGCGGCAAAGGGTATTTGTTCTTGACTGTCATCCGATTCAACTCACGGTAGTCTATACACATCCTTAATGTACCGTCCTTCTTCTTCACAAATAACACAGGAGCGCCCCACGGAGAACTGCTCGGACTGATGTACCCACACGTGAGAAGCTCATCAAGCTGCGTCTTTAACTCCTTAAGTTCCGCAGGAGCCATTCTATAGGGAGTCTTCGAAAAAGGCTCAGATCCGGGATAGAGGTCGATAACGAACTCGATGTCCCTATCGGGTGGCAAAGAACCCAAACTCTCAGGGAAAACATCGGCATATTGATGCACAACCTCCGTCTCTTTGAGTTTGGCTTGATCCTTAGGCTTGTTTAGGAGATAAGCCACAAAACCCGTTGCACCGTCCCGGACCATTTCTCTAGCCTTCACAAATGAAATAAAAGGGCTTGACTTCAACCTCTCGCCCGCGAAAACCACCGATCCCAACGAAACCTTCTTCTCTCTACAATCCATAACGGCCCAATGCTCATACAACCAATCCATACCGAGAATAATCCCATACTTCATCGGCATCTCAACCATATCCGCATGAAAAACCCGATCTTCAAAACTCACCTGACAACCTTTAAAAACCCTGCAAGTCACACAACTACCACCGAGGGGAGAGCTAACCACATAATCATGCACACACAAAGTGACGGGCATGCACATAGATGAAGTAAGATCCCGAGATATGAATGAATGCGTAGCCCCGGGTTCAAATAATGCATGAAATGTAGTGCCATGAATGCTAATTGTACCTTCTACCACGGCATTATATTGGGGTCGATCTCGACGGCCTCTTCTTCCTCACCTCCCAAGGCATAAGCTCTTGCTTGTATAGCCGGTCTTTGATTTCCTCCCGCGGCGAGCGCTTGCTTCTTCTTCAGGCAATTGTTCACCATATGATCCGGTGAACCACAATGATAGCACGGCTTGTGCAACTTGAAGCAATTCTCAACCCGGTGATTTCCTTGGCAATGGGTGCATTGGCCGGGTGCTGGAAGTGCAAGAGGTGGTGCTTGCCCCACGGATCGGGGTTGCTTGAATTGAGGCTTGGCCGGGGTAAAAGATTGTTATGCCGTTCTCTTTCCATACTTGTTGAAACCCAAACTAGACCCTTGCCCGGTGTGAGAAACCTTTCTCCGAGCTACCACTCTATCCTCTACTTTCAAGGAGTATGAGTTTCCACGGCTTCAAGTGCATCCTTCATGTCCTCCCTTAAACCTTGCAAAAATTGTAGAGCTTTTCCACGGTCGTCGTTAGCAATATGAGGGGCATAGCGAGAGAGACGGTCAAATTCATTAATATACTCGGTGACCATCTTACTTCCTTGTCTGAGGTCCATGAATTCCCGGAACCTCCTATCTCTCCCTACTTGAGGGATAAACTTATCCCGGAACTCCCTAGTAAAGGCCTCCCAAGTAACCTCTTCTCCCATGGCATCCATACGAGCTCAAACACTAGTCCACCAATTGTATGCTTGTCCTTGCACCATAGTGATGGTGCATCTAGCTTTCTCCATGGAGCCACAAGGAATGAGCTCCCAAATCCGTTCCACTTGTATAAGCCACTCCTCCGCCCTTATATCATCACCTCCTTCGAACCTCGGGGGGTTTTGGTTTCGAAACTCCCTCAAGACTTGCGTGACCTGGCCCCCTTCTTGATTCATGGCCGGGGGAGTGTTTTGGCGATAACGGGTATCAAGAAAAGCACACAATCTCTCCATAAATCCTTCCGGTCCCATTTGAGGTTGGGGGTTTTGTTCCGGTTGTGGAGAATGATCCCTATGGTGCCGGTGACCCGGAGATCTATTACGGCGGTATTCTCTTCTAGGCGGCATCCTACAAAAGAAAAATTAAGAAATTCCAATATACATGCGTGAGGGTTAGTACATGTTCATGTGTACGATTAATAAGAAATTGAACAAATAATCACATAAATGTTCACATAAAACATACAAGTGATCAACTAATTATGCACATAACCACATTGTCCTAGACCGTACGACCTAGACAACCCAACACGACACTAGAGCTCCGGCTTTGCATCCGGACGCTCTGATACCACTTCAAGGATGTGACGCCCGAGCGTGGGCCATCCACATCCTCCCGCACCTAAACTCGAACTCACATATGAAATAGAAATCCATATATGAACCCAAGCCTAAGCGAACGGGGACCTACACTCACATAACTAAGCTAAGTGAGGCTAAACCAACAGAGCGTGCAAAAGAAAGGAATCAAAGAGCGAAAGAAATAAACAGGATCAATTATGCAAAGCTCGGCACGAGCGCAATGATACACAATGCCCACGGGGCTAAAATAATATAAGTAATCCCAAAAATTAGCAAAAGTAAATACATATGATGCTGACTCGACCTAGACTACTAAGGAGGACTCCAAGATGCACTTCCCCGCCTAGCTCGAGCCAACCTGCACTAAAGGGGGAAAAAGGAGAGGGTTAGTCTACAACTCGAGTGAGTGAGGGGGCTAACGCACACCCACACCAATAATAAATATACAGAGCAGTCAACAAGATGATGATCATGAATCGAGGCTAGGGTTTTACAAACCAAGACACTTTCCAAAGTATACTAATACATACACCAAATTCCTATCTCGATTCATAATTCATCGAAACAAGAGATAGATCACTGTCCGGCGAGTACGAACTCCACCACCTACTCCACAACAAACAAATACCAAATCAAAAACCAATCCTTCCTCAACTCCTCGACATTCGGGAATCAAACCCTCACTACCACAAGTACAAAAATATAAGGGGTTGCGAACCCACAATATGCCTTCCCCGGTTGTTCACCGAGGGCTCAAAGCAAACACGCCTTCCCAACCTCCAGAGTCGCACGTGCTCACCTCAAATGGAATTACTCACAGGTCAAACCTGACGACCCTTGTCGTACCGGGGCTCCTTACCCATAATTTCGGGGCCCAACAAACCCAAATCATACCAACTACCCATCTTTCAGGGCACAACTCGCTGGAGCCAACAAAAGTACGAAGGAGCTTCAAAACAAAGCTTACATATGCCTATTCGTACATCAAGTTTCTCAAAACTCCCAAACGTATTTCGCAAAACCAAACTCATATCTTAAACATCCATATTTAATAGATATATAAGATATATTTGCATACATGGGGAGAAATCAACACATATTAGGCCATAGGTCATTTAACTAATACAAAAGTTCCTAAACCTGACCTGGCAACAAAAGGGAGCGGAAACAGAAACAAACGAACAGAGGAGCACCTAAACCTCGGGCTCGACGGTATCCGGAATCGGCTCTGAAACACAAAAGGATACAACACTCGAGACTTAGACTCAAAATGAACCAAATAGGACGCACGATAAGCAAAGTGCGCATGAGATGCAAAACATGCCCAAAATGATCTGAAACCAAACATATAAATGCTCAAAATTTAACTCAAACACAAATAAAGCATACAATAAATGAAAAGCATGGAAGTAGCATATTAATACTCAAAAAGGACATATAAAAGTATTTCGGAAGCAAAGGAATCGAACCCCAAAAGTTGAAAAATCACATTTTACACAGCAGGCTCCGAAACGCCGGTTTCGTGTTCTTAAGGTATGGCCAAACTCCCGTTTCAAACCCTTCTGTGACGAATTTTGGCATCCCAAATGGGCGTTTGCAAAATGCACTAAGGCACCAAACGCCCGTTTCGAACCCTACTGCCTGAAAAATTTACATCCCAAACTGGTGTTTGCAAAAAGCAAAGAAGTCCCAAACGCCCGTTTGGATCACGTCTCCAGCAGAAATCTGGGCGAAAAACAGGGGGTTCGAACCATTTCTCCCAAAACACCAAAATTTGTCCAACAAATGCAACAAGCTCAACAATTAACATGCTAAATACACTAATGTATGCATATATAACCATGAATCATGCAACAAAGTCTCAAAAACTCAAACCCACATAAACACATTCAAGCTCATTTATGGCACCAAGCATTAAATACAATTCCAACCCAAAATCATGGATTAAATGCAACATATTAGATATATAGAGCATATAAATGAAGTCTCAAATCATGTTAATCAACCCATGAATCAAATATCACAAATTTGGCATGAAACCTTTACTATTCACCCAATTCTCCAAACTCAAACAAAATCACAAAACCAAAAGAAAACGATCGGTAGAAAGTTAGAAGAGATCGTGGGGATTCCTGAACTTACTTCGGATCGAAAAACAATGAAGAAACGAAGGAGATACGAGCTTGAGAAGATTGGAGGGCTTGGGAGCTTTCTTTCTTCTTCTCTTCCTCTTGCTTGATATGTTTGGTGAAATGAAAGGGAAGAAAGGGTTCGAGGATATAAAGGGTTGGTTCGGTCCGGTTTATTTGGCCTTAGTTCGGTTCAAGGTTTTCCCGGTTTAATTATTTTGGTTCAAAAGGTATCGGTTCCATTCCAAAATCCCCAAAATCTCAAAACACCGATTTTAAAATCAAATATGCAATTACGTCACATTGTTTAAATAATTCTATCCTAAACACAACTAAGAATTAAATCACATAATTTACCTGACCGAACTGCAGGACGGGGTGTCACAGACTATTTATCCTTAGAATCAGTTTTGACCTACTATGTATGACCCCCTTAATGCTTCAAGACACCTCCATTTGTCGTTCCCTTGATTCCTGAAACCATGCGTTTTAAAATAGGTGAGGAGTTAGTCAAAGTGACTAAGTAAAGACTTATAATAGCTTATAGATATAGGATAGGTATACATGTACATATGTAGGATAAAGAAGATCTTGATCTAAAATAATAGCAATAGAATATAGCAATATAATCCATTTCATGATAGATTTTGAAATAGTAGGGATAGGGAGAATTTGGAATGTTTGTAGGAACCTGAACCGTTTGTAATAAGAACTTTAATGCCCGTAAACTATGCCTCTCCGTCCATACTCCTTAAAATTTGGTGAAACAGTAACAACACTGTACATAGTACCGATACATTAATAAAACCAATATGATTATACCTCCTTTACTCCGGTTGTCATGCCTAAGGAGCTACCCCGCGGTGACTTAAACAATTAATCAGGAAATACGTTCCCTGGGAGGTTGTCTCCATTATCTCTTGGCATGGAATAACTAACCTCCAGTTAAACCACTAGCAAGAGTTGGTGGTAGTCCGAATCACCAACAACACCTTCGGTCCGATACCTTCTAGGTAATTGCTCGATACGGCTATAGTCGGGGCCCATAATAGTAACAAATAAATATTTTACTTGTATGGTCGAAAATCAGTTCTTAATGATAATGGGACTAGAGTATATAATATCCAGATAAGATCTTGATTCCGACATAAAGGTATTTTCCTCTTAAAGAGGGATATTGTAATGTAATAATATGTATAGGCAGTAAATCAAATAATAGGTAGGTTTGAAAATTTTATATAGATACATATATATAGGCATGATTCCAGTTGAAAATGTTTTCACCCTCACCTAATATCGTTTAGCCAGACAAAGTCATATGGATTCCCTTGCTCGGTCCTAATTTCGCTTGAAAGTATTAACTACTACATGCTTAGGACTAATGTAACGCCCCGACTTTCTAGTCGTACAGGTATGACGTATGTGTTTACCATTTTTCGCAAATTAATTGTTTATAAGTGTTTTAAATATTTAATTTTATTATAAATTGTTATTATTTCATTTTATTTTCTTTTCTTTTATTTTCGTAATTAGTATATTTAATTTTATAATTAAGTGTTAAATGTTAATTAATTATATCTTTAATTACATTATTATTAATTTCAAAATTTTCCACTGACCTTTATATTTAATTTTAAAATAGATTTTAATTTTATTATTTAAATTGAAATGTTAAGAAATTTTAAATGCTTTGCGCATGAGTGTTTTAATCGTGCTTCGTTCTTATATGATTTGATATCGAAATTTTGTGAAATTTTAGTATGTTGTAGATTTATGTGTTATGAACATGTATATGTGCCCTTTTCATGTTTTCGATCTCGTTTGGTATGGTAACGAATTTATTTTGAATTGTGGAACCAAATCGGGGGCTAACGGGCAATTAGCGCACCCTTGGTTTCGTATGTGATATCTTGAGCTCGGGAACTCGGAATCGAGTTCTGTTAACTTCGTTGGACTCGTATCGACGATTTGGGTCTAATGAATCTAGCCTCATATTTTTCTAAGTCTATTTGGACCCTGAAAATTCAACTGAAAAATGAATCGGCCTCAAAATTGCCACACTTTACCATTTAAATCATAACTCTCACCGTACTTAACCAAATTAACCATGTTTTGACTTTTGGAGACCTAACTAAACCCAGTATCAGCCCCTATTCACTCCCATTCAAATCATACCTGATATAAGGGAGAAAAACTCATCCAAACTCCAACTTTCCAGTCCCATTCTTGCCACTTTGTAAACCTTGGAGATTTGAGCTCTAATCTCTCCCAACCTTCAACCAATTCAAGAGGTGAGTTAGGGATTGTTATATACATTCATTTTTGATCATTTTGAGTCATATATCCCTAATTTTGAGCTTATATGCATGTACTTTGAAGGGATGAATGAATAGTTAGGTTTTGTTATGATTTCTTGATCTCATGAATTCTTTGATGATTTTCATTCTTTTAAAGCATGCAAGTGATCACTTGAGCTTCCTTATTTCATTTATGGACATATATTTTCTAGTAGTTGAAGATTTAATGAGATATCAGTAATGAACCTTGTATGAAAATGACTTCTTTTCCTCCTTGTTTTCGTGTTGCTGCTGCTGCGTGAATTATGGCGTGTTAAGGATCTATTTTGCTGAGTTTTGTAGCACCTTAATCCATTAAATTGTTTGCGTAAGTGTTGGTTTGAAGCCTTGAGAGAGTCTCCCCTGTTTTGCGTGAACTGCTGCGTTTGCTCTTTCCTGCCGAAACATTCTTTCCGGGCGGGGAGAATTTGTTCTGAAAACATCCCCGGGCGGGGACGCTTTGTGCAGACCCTTCTGCATCTCCTTCCCCGGTCGGGGAAGGTTTGTATTACTTCTTTGCCTGGGCGGGGAGACCTCATGCTACGTGTGCGTGCAGTTGTACTCGAACTGCTGCATATTTTGTGGGTTAGTGACTTCCTAATTGTTGCATGGTTCATGAATTATTAGGTGTGCATATGTGTTTATGTAGTGTGGTTGCATGAATTACTTATGCATTTGTGTATGTTATTACGTGAAGCTACATGCATGCATAAACAATATATATATATATATATATATATATGTTATATAATATGCTATTAAATTAATATGCTAGTTTATTTAATTTTTATATTATATTATTAACTAGCTTAATATAGGTATAATATTAATATGTTATATAATAAATTATGAACCTTATTTTAAATTATGAATTTTATTTGAAATGAATGATTCGTGTTATAAGCCTTGTGTTAATTTATGAATTTGATTTATTTATAATGCTAACTTGTTGTATGATGTATTATGCTAGTTGTATGAAATTATGAATTTATGGAATTTAATTGATACCTATTTCTTGCTGAACCTAATGAAATGATTTGAATGCATTTATTCTTAGCTATTTTATAATTGTCAACTCGATATATTTGAATTATAGCTGTTATTTGATGTAACACCCGTATCGAAAGGTGTCACATCCCCCGCACCACTAGTCCAATCCATGCATGAAATTAATTTCCATACACAAACACGTGGCGAACGGGTGATAATAAAAACTCAACCTAGCTAAGCGGGGCTAACCCTTAAACCAAATAAAACCAACGATGCAATAACATTAAGCGGAAGCATAAAGATAATATCAACACATGGTTACATTGTACAATCAAAGGCCATCCCGGCCATCACATATATACATTAGTTCTCCAAAACAATAATACATAATTAAAGTGTAAGTATGTAATTTTGCAACAACCAAAAATGCTCAAGCTAGGCTACAAAATAAAGACTTGACAGACTCTATTTCCCCGCCTAGCGAGACCTGCAAAAAACTGAAAGTGAGGAGGGGTTAGTCTAAGAAGACTAAGTGAGGGGTTTATATGTATAGTTCACATAGCATACAACCTATAATTCCGAGCATGGTTTTAGTAAAGGTCCAAGTGGATAGTTTAAGGAAGGAGCCAATACTCAGAATTAGAAGTACCATTTAATTACAATTAACAATTATAGTCGTGACCCGGCGAGTAGGTAAAACTCCATCCAAACTCCGACAGTGTACAGTGTTCAGTTTAAGTGTAAAGTGATCATGCAATACAGTATTCAAATAATCAGTCAATTGATAACTTAATATCCCTCCTTCTTCCATGGATCGGTGGTCGGGTTTGCAAGGCCCAAGCCACCTAAGTACAATGTGAGACGGGGGCTCATGACTCCTACCCGCTCCTTCGATGGTATGGGAACCACCGACTCAGGAATACCCCGCCTTCCTGTCTCCTAGGTCGCGCGAAGGTATTCCCAATGGGTACTACGTGTAGAGGTTCTCTCCGACGGCCCGATGCTGTTCCGGTCGCCAATCCCACGTTTCCCCTAGGGCCCAAACAATACAGTGCAATATCTCACCAAAACAATATGGTAGGTAGGTTTTTATTAAAAGAAACGGGGTTCTTTTATAAATCACTTTGACATTTAGGGAAAACTATAGGTATAATATAAGTTTCGGCCGAAATAGTCACATAGAGATATTATGGGCTTTAAATATATAAAGAAAACCTCACCTTAACCAAAAGAGTGAAGAAAATGAGAAGCCTACGGACCCTGCTCCCCAACCGGACCAAACTCTGTGCAAGAAACACGAGTGTACATAAGACTCTAGACAAATGAACCAAATAATGGACGAACGACATGTTCATGACATGGAATGATGATAATTATAATTCATGAGAATGTTCATACACTACTAAAACTTCATTTAAATCATATACGGGAGCCAAGGGGTTGAAAGGAATGCAATTAGAGGTGTTTGGGTGAAATTTGGCAAAAGTTGACAATTTCTAGAAACGCGCAGGCTGTGGGAAATTGGGAATATCATGAGTTCTAAGAATTGAAATGGAGTATTGTTTATTGGGTATGAAAGTAGACTAATAGACCTTTAAAATGGTAGGTGGCTCGAATCGTGGTTCAAAACGAGGAGAAAATGGCGTAGGTTTAAAATTGGAGGAATGCAGATTTTCGGTAAAGCAACGACACCAAAAATAATTGATTATATCTCACAAGTGAAAAAATATATTGAGATGATTACAGTTGGAGGTTTTTCTAGGCTTCAAGAGGTTTCCAACGGTTCAAAAATCAGGTCATTCCGAGTTCGTATGAGGGAGTACCCGGCCGGGGAAAATACAAGGCAAAATCTACCCGGCCGGGGAAAAAGAGTGCAGAAACCTACTGGAACACACTACCCGCCCGGGTAGTCCTTCTGGGCGAGAAAAAGGGGAGAAAACAGGGGCTAGTTCGTGGGGAAAAGAAAGGGTAGCAAACTCCCAAGAAAACTCAACCAAAAACACCCCAAACAAACACATAACATGCATATAACTTAAATACAACATTTAAGCAACATTTAATCCAAGGTAACATACTTAGATCATCAAGAAATCATCCAACAAACCCATATACCTACCATGACATTTAACCTCAAATAATGTAAGAATTCATGCAAGCTAAAAAGTTTAATGTTCCTAAACAAATTTCTAATCACTTATAACCAAGGAATCACTTCATAAACACCAAACCCTACTTCATATAACTCAAGAGATTTAATCAAATTCTCCATCCATACCTTGAAATGAAAGAAAGATGGGATGAAATGATGAGATGATGATGGTGGTGATTATGCCTTCTTGAATTTCCTCTTCTTCTTCTTGATCAAAGATGGATGTAATGGAAATGAGATGAAGATGAAAGAAAGGGGTTTTGTGTGCGTGATCTTGCATATATGAGATATTATATGTATTATATGCAATATGTATAGATATATATCATATATGTATAAAGCAAGATATTAAGTATATTGTATGTATATAATTTGTTAGTGCTCAATTAAATATACATATATATATAAATGCATGTGAGTGTATAAGTGTAGGCAAATCATGTATATATATATATATATATATATATATATATATATATGGGTATAATGCATGTTTCATGAATAAATGTATGAAGTAATGAAAAGATTAATGTTAAGAAATTAGTTTAAGTATATATATATGTAAGTGTATATATATAAAATATGTTATGAAATGAAATGTATGAAACATGTAACGCCCCCACCCGTACCAGAACAAGAGGAGAGCGGCGTCTCAACCCCCGCACTGAAACACCTCTCAAGTAATGGTGTGAGCCATCACTCAAGAAATACTCCAGCGAACGGCTATCTATCAGAACTATACATGTAAAACGATGTGGCTATGCAGCGAAAAATCAGCGGAAAAATGACAATCTAGAGATTCAAGATACCTGTAGACTGCGGCTGCAAGACCTGAAACCACGAGGCAAGAAAACGGGAGAGGTATTAGTCAAAAGGACTAAGTGAGGGAATACTTTAAAGAAAGTACTGAATTAAAGAACTTGAAGTGTAATTCAAAACTGTTAAATGCAATGCTTTAAAGAAGAACTTGAAACAAGTTCGGTTGATAAAACTCTTTGAATGTGATGCTGTAAAAGTATGCACGTTGTAAAACATTTTCATGAATGCTATCACACGCGCACACATATGCTGTTGATGGTTCATAGTTCTTTCATAAAACGGGATACGGGTAAAGTGAACTTTTCCAAATATGAACCATCTTTTATGAAACAGAATTTTGCCGCAAGCTAGGCTCCTCCATCCTTACTCCAGAAAAACATGATTTCGTAGAGTATCGGACCGAGGTCAACAATAACTCCACACACAGTAGAGTATCAGACCAAGGTCAACAATACCCCACTAACGCATACAAACATGCACCATCCTCCACCGGTTGTCACTTCGGGTAGCTAGCCCTAGGCGACCTGTAAACATGTAATGGGAACAGATTTGCTGTCCGTTCCCAGACAGATTGTCCTGACTTAACAAACCTCTTGTTAAAAGTCGGTGTCAATTGTCTAAGTGTGGTGGCCGGTATTGGTGATGTCGTTGGCGCACACCTCCCGAACATCACCTCCACACATAACCGCCGGGCCCAAACTGTAAACTGTATGCTTGCATTTAAGAATTAGCAGTGACCAGAGTACCACTCCAGTATGCTAACAATAACATGTGAAACTGTAACTGTAACATATGATGCTGTCTGTAAAACATATGATTCTGTCTGAAAACATGTGATTCTGTCTGTAAACTGTACTCTGAAAACATATGCAAAACATGTAAATGTCTTTGAACAAGAATGCAGAACTTTGGAAAACATGTACTGTAGATCAAGGTATACTATTAAAGTATGAATGATCCTTTCAAAAGAATGTCCCGATAACAGGGATAGTTCAAAACGAGGTTTAGCTTTGAATTTGAAAACATATGATACGATAGTATAATCGTGGTTCCAGTTGGAAAACATTTATAACTTCACCTCACCTAATAGTAACAAAAGGTAGGTAGACAGATTATGCGGTGCCCTGGGGATCCCAGTGCTCAACTTTAACTCCTGTAGGTGGTGTACTAGAGTGAGCTTAAGAACTAAGACCCACTACTAACCAAGATGCATATGAAATGCATGAAACAATGAACAAGGAACATGTAAAGAACATGTAACACAAGAGAGTAATACCATTTAAGGTATTCAAGAAAGGTAACACACAAAGGAATACATCAAAGTGAGTTACTCTCAACGTGAGACTATGATCTTACTATAACCGAGTAAGCTTTAGTCAAATTATGAATCCTATCGCAAACCTTAAGTTATAAAAGAAGTCCACGAAAGAAAACACATTTTGAAAACACATTTTAGACCATGGATATGGAAACCCTAGGTGCAAATGTCTATTAAGAAAGCACAAGTTTTAATTCATTTTTACTATTCAAAAGCACTATTCAAGATTACTATTCACGATTACTATTCACATGTCGGGTCAAACCCTTACTATACACACACCCACACACACACGGTACACACACACACCATGCACGAACACACACACACACACACACCCTAATTAAATTATGATCTTGATTATAACCTATAGTTTCAAGTTCATGTTAATATAATCAAGTGTGATCTAGGTTAAAGGTATAACCTATAGTTAAGAGATCCAATTAAGGCATAAGATCAAGTTATGAAACACTATTCTATCTTAGGTTATAACATGTGACACTATTAAAGTGTATAACATATGATCAAGGCACTATCCATTAATCCAAATCATATCATAAGCTCAATTCATAATTCAAGAATCATATAACAATTTGACAACATGTCACAACATATATCATATCATATATCATGAACCTTTAGGCATGTAACATGTAACAATTTAATTCCATATCAACATGTAACAAGTTGTGACATAATTAATTGTAAATCACTATTCCATTAGCTAGCATGCATGAACATAATTCAAATTCCATAATCATGCATCAATTCTCATAATATAACAATCATATCACATGATCATAGCATATACTAGAGCAATTCATAACATATTCAAGCATATACTAAACAATTAAAACATATAAACATACATTCAAACATAACATGAAAACTATATAATAAATGCATAAAATAAAATCCTATATGGCTTAGGGAAGACCCTAAGACCCAACCTAAACATAATATAAACATACCATTGCTTAAAAACATAAACTAAACTAAAACATAACATAAAACAAAACAAACTAACCTAGCTAACAAAGGGGGGTGCCGACGGCAAAGAGGGGGAGGAGAGGGACAGAAAGGGTGTTGTTAACACAATATTGAGCAAGGAATAAAATGCCTCTTGGCCTCTATTTATAGTTGAAGAGAAACCCCTAACCTTGGAAATAAAATGTGGAGAAGGGTATGAGAGCAAAATGGAATAGCTTCTCTTGGAAGCTTTAGGCATATGAAGCTAAAAATAGGGCTACTGGGGGTATTTCTGTAATTTTGTTACCCAAGACTCGAGGATAAGTGACTGGAAGTATAACCATTCTGACGGCAAGAAAATTAGCTTCGAAACGCATATTCATTCGTCGAAATCGGATTTACCGTTTGAAAGATACATTAGTTTTAGTGAATAAAAGTTTTGAGCTCGAAACTCAACACGAATGAAAAACGACTTTCTAGAATGATTTTCAAGTCCGGATTGTTTCCAAAATTCAAGAAATAAATCGAGAAGCGTTTCGAGTCCAAAATCGACTATAAAACGTTTTACCGTTAAAAAGTTGAAAACATAGAGTGAATAGTGAATTCTTACGTACGAACGTATGCTTCAAAATTTCAAGCTAGGGTTTGAATCAAGAGTTGTAAAACATCTCAAAAATCTTGAAATAGCTCAAGTAATGCAAATCCGAAGAGAAAACATTTTCCGAATGAAAATCGTTTGTAGAAGAAATAGTGAACTAGGGTTTTCGAAAACATTTTCAATAAAACAAAGTTCCGAAATAGATTTCCAAGCCAAGAATGATTTCAAAAGATTCGTCTCGACTCAAGGATCGATTCTACTGTAAACTTGGGTAGGAAAGGTATCAGAATCAAAAGCTCATTTTTTGATGAATAGTAACTTTGGTCGGTAAGTTCCAAAAATACCCTTATGGTTCAAGAAAGACTTTCTGAGCTCTGGAAACAAGTTCAAACGATTGGGAAACATGTGTGATGAACCTCTAGGGTTCGAGTAGCAATATGAACAAGGTAGGCTCGGGTTATGAATAGTAAACTGTATCAAAGGTCAAGAATTCCCCCTTAAAACATGTCAGATCATATACGAGCACAAATTCATGTAAGAATGCAATGCATGATGATTCAAAAAGTTGGATCACGGTCTATAAACGCTTTACCAATGCCCTTAACTTACTGTTTTCATCCAGGCCCTGTTTTGGGCTGTTACAAAACATGCATATATGAGAAAATGGAAATGAAATGGAATGGAATTATAATGGAATTACCACTAAATAAACACATAGGTAATTGGACAATTAATCACATAATTCAATTAGACATAAAATCCTAAAGCATGCCAACAAATCTAACACTCAAACGCACAAGTGTGGTGAGCGTACCTCGAACGAAGACACGTGGCGTTACAATCCTCCCCCCTTAAAAGAATCTGGTCCCCAGATTCACTCGGCCTGAAACAACTCCGGGTACAAACCCTTCATCTTGTCCTCGGTTTCCCAAGTAGCTTCCTCGGTTTTGTCACTTCTCCATAAGACCTTTACCAAAGGAATTTGCCGGTTTCTCAATACTTGAAACTTGTGATCCAAAATCTTTACCGGCTTCTGCACGAAGGTTAAATCCGGTTGTAAATCCACTTCTCCAATCTCATCAATGTGAAACATCTCTGATTCATCGGGGTAGTATTTCCTTAATTGTGACACATGAAAAACATTATGAATTCCCGTTAAGCTCGGTGGTAGGTCTAATCTATAAGCAACTTCTCCAACCCTTTCAAGAATCTCAAATGGACCTAAATAACGAGGTTTAAGCTTCCCTCCTCTTCCAATCTGAGCAAAGCCTTTGCGAGGAGACGCTTTCAAGAACACTCGGTCTCCAACTTCAAATTCGAGATCTCTTCTCCTATTATCGGCGTAGCTTTTCTGTCGATCCTGAGCTGCCTTCATCCTTTGTTGGACTATCTGAACCTTCTCGATCATATCTCTTACAGCCTTAGAGGGTTTTTCCAACTTCGCACCCTTCTTTCTTTTAACACCCTCTTGCTTAGTCCATTTCCACTCCTCAAGATCGAAAAACAAAGGGGATCGACACTTCCGTCCGTAAAGTAACTCATAGGGTGCCATACCTATGGAAGCTTGGAAGCTATTATTATAGGAGAATTCAATCAACGGTAATTGTTTATCCGAAGAGGTTTGATAATCCAACACACAAGCCCTTAGAAGATCCTCAAGATACCGAATCAACCTCTCGGACTGACCGTCCGTCTGTGGATGAAATGCAGTGCTGAACTTAAGTCTTGTACCCAACATTCCTTGTAACTCTTGCCACAATCTTGAAGTGAACCTCGGATCTCTATCCGACACAATGCTAACCGGAATTCCATGAAGACGAACAATCTCTCTGACATAAAGCTCGGCTAGCTTATTGATCTTATCAGACATACGTACCGGCAAGAAGTGAGCTGACTTAGTTAAACGGTCGACAATCACCCAAATTCCATCATAACCACCCTTAACTCTCGGTAACCCCGAAACAAAGTCCATAGTTACTTGTGCCCATTTCCATTCCGGGATGGGCAACGGTTGAAGAAGACCTCCGGGCTTTTGATGTTCAGCTTTAACCTTTTGACAAGTCATACAACGCTTCACAAACTCGGCAACATCCTTCTTTAGTCCATTCCACCAATAGTATTGCTTTAAATCTTTGTACATCTTATTACCTCCCGGGTGGATAGAATAAGTAGAGTTGTGAGCTTCCTCAAGTAACAACCTTCTCAATTCCTCAGGAACAACCACTCTGTGCTTAAATCGAAACAAGCCTGTCTCATCATACCCGAACGGACACTCCGGATCATCCCTTGCTTTGGCCACGAGCTTCTGAATTCCCGGATCACTAGCTTGAGCTTCAAATAACCGGTGCTTCAACTCCGGTTGTATGGTGATGTTAGTCACCCGAGCCTTTACCATAATTGGCTCATCCATACTTCCTTCATCCACTTTTAAACCCGATACATTAGCCTTCCTACTAGATACATTAGCCTTCCTACTAAGTGCATCGGCAACGACATTGGCCTTACCGGGATGATATTTGATCTTGCAATCAAAGTCCTCAAGAGTCTCCATCCATCTTCTTTGCCTCATATTCAATTCCATTTGCGTAAACAAATATTGAAGACTCTTGTGATCGGTGTAAATCTCGAAAGGAATTCCATACAAGTAATGCCTCCACTTTCCAAGAGCAAACACCACAGCACCAAGTTCCAAATCATGTGTGGGATAGTTCTTCTCATGTTCCTTTAACTTTCTAGAGGCATATGCAATAACTTTCCCGTTTTGCATCAAAACACAACCCAATCCTTCCTTAGAAGCATCCGTATACACCGCGTAACCTTCGGAGCCTTCGGGAAGTGTCAAGATCGGGGTTGTAGTCAACTTCTCCTTCAAGAGATTGAAGCTCTTATCGCACGCCTCATCCCACACGAATTTCACCTCTTTCTTGGTCAATCGGGTTAAAGCTGCAGCGATTTTCGAGAAGTCCTTCACGAATCTTCTATAATAACCCGCTAAACCCAAGAAACTTTGAACTTCAGAGACGTTCTTAGGTCTCTCCCATTTAGAAACTGTCTCAATCTTGGAAGAATCCACTTCAACTCCCTTTGCGGAAATCACATGACCCAGAAATGAAACCTTATCAATCCAAAAGTCACACTTATTGAACTTGGCGAACAACTGATTATCCCTGAGGGTCTGTAGAACCAACTTAAGATGCCTTGCATGTTCCTCGGTAGACTTCGAATACACGAGAATATCGTCTATAAATATCACCACAAACTTATCCAAGAAAGGCCTGAATATTCTGTGCATCATGTCCATGAAAGCTGCGGGGGCATTAGTCAATCCAAACGGCATCACAACAAACTCATAATGCCCGTACCGAGTGTTGAACCCTGTCTTTGGGATATCCTCTTCTCGGATCCGCAACTGATAGTATCCTTGGCGTAGATCAAGCTTGGAATAAACCGTAGAACCTGGAAGGATATCAAACAACTTTTCAATCCGAGGAAGGGGGTACTTGTTCTTAACAATCATCCGATTCAATTCTCTATGTTCTATACACATTCTCAAGGTCCCGTCTTTCTTCTTTACAAACAGGACCGGTGTACCCCAAGGTGACGAACTCGGACGAATATACCCGCTTGACAAAAATTCCTCAAGTTGTTTCTTCAACTCCTTCAACTCGGCAGGAGCCATCCTATAAGGAGTCTTAGAAAACGGCTTCGTATCAGGGTACAAATCAATCACAAACTCAATTTCTCGTTCCGGAGGTAAAGACCCCAAACTCTCCGGAAAGACCTCGAGAAAGTCCTTCACAAATTCCGTTTCCTCAAGCTTAGCTTGGTCCTTAGGCTTGTTAAGAATGTAGGCCAAGAAACCCGAAGCACCATCACGAATCAACTTAGAAGCCTCGGTGAAAGACAACAACGGTGGAGTCTTCGAACCCAAACCCACAACAACATCCGAACCCAACTGGACTCTCTTAGCTCGACACTCAACTGTAGCATCATGCTCGAAAAGCCAATCCATACCCAAAATTGCACCATACCGACTGATAGGCATCTCAATGATGTCTGTTGGATAGTCACGACCCTCAATTCTCACCGGAACTCACCGAAAGACCCGATCAGAAACAAGGCTACCCCCAACGGGGAACTAATCACATAACAAACAGACGTACACACAATAGGCAAACATAAAGAAGTAGTAATGCCACGAGAAAGAAAAGAATGTGTGGCTCCAGGGTCAAATAATGCATGTATGCTCGTGCCATGAATGTATATAGTACCTTCCACCACGGCGGCGGGATTCACCTCAGCATTCTGCTCCTCCCCCTCTATAGCCACAAGCCCTCACAATTGGCCTCTGTCCCGCATTCAGGGGTCCATTCCTCTTCGGGCATGTATCAACTTTATGATCCATGGCCCCACATCTCAAACAAGCTCATAAACGGCGTCGACATTCCTCCCAAGTGTGGTTGTTCCAACCACAATGAGCACACGGCTTAGTATTCGGGGCCGGAGAAAATGGTACGGTAGCAACCGGAATAGGTACGGCCGGTTTTGGCTTCTTCCAAGACAATTTATGTTGTTGGGGAGCTTGTACCATGGGCCTTTTAGAATAGGACCCCGAACCTTATCCCGACTGAAAAGATCGAGGCACGGGATCTTTCTTCTTGAACTCCTCCTCTTGAACAAAAGCCCGTTGCACTGTGTCGGTGAATGATTCAAAATTATGCTTGGCTTGTCCATGTCTTAAAGTTTCTTTCAGCCCGGCAATAAACTTCCTTGCCTTCTTCTTCTCGTCGCGAGTGAACTGAGGAGCATACTTACCAAGGCGATTGAACTCCGCCAAATATTGAGCTACCGTCCGGCCTCCCTGTTTGAGGTTCATAAACTCTTGTTCTTTCCTTTCACGAACCACTTCGGGAATGAAAGCCTCCCCAAATTCCCTCTTGAAGATATCCCAAGTCAATCCTTCTCCGGCAACCTCTAACTTCTCACGGGTTCTTTCCCACCAATCATAGGCTTCCCCGTCCAATTGGAAGATAGCAAATTGGGCCCTTTCAAGTGAGTTGAAGGGGCGAATGTGGTAGATCCTTTCCAAACGTGAAATCCGTAGTACCCGCGAACCTTGGAGGATTATAGTTAAGAAATATCCCATGGGAATCTCTAACCGGCGGTGGAGGTGGTGGAGGTTGAACCGGTTGTGGTGGAGGTGGAACTTGTGCCCTCCTTTGTTCAACATAATTGTAGACCGCTTCCATAAAATTTTCCATATTCATTTGGGCCGGTTGTTGGGGTTGTTGTTGATATCTAGGAGGCGAAGGCGTCCTTCAATCTTGACCAGGTCGACCACGTGCCATCTACGATGATAAACATTACGAAATGCATGTCGGGATTAAGCAATATCCATGATATGTAAATAAATGCACCAAATAACCAATCAAGAATGCTCGAATGACAATGTAAGACCTTCAAGTTGATACATAAATCCTAAGCCGTATGACTTAAACTGACAAGAGAGAACTCAAGAGCCCGGTTTTGCAACCTAGGCTCTGATACCACTTAAAGAGTGTAACACTCGTATCGAAATGTGTCACATCCCCCGCACCACTATGCCAATCCATGCATGAAATTAATTTCCATACACAAACCAAACACGTGGCGAACGGGTGACAATAAAAACTCAACCTAGCTAATCGGGGATAACCCTTAAACCAAATAAAAGCAACGATGCAATAACATTAAGCGGAAGCATAAAGATAATATCAACACATGGTTACGTTGTACAATCAAAGGCCATCCCGGCCATCACATATATACACTAGTTCTCCAAAACGATAATACATAATTAAAGTGTAAGTATGTAATTATGCAACAACCAAAAATGCTCAAGCTAGGCTACAAAATAAAGACTTGACAGACTCTATTTCCCCGCCTAGCGAGACCTGCAAAAAACTGAAAGTGAGGAGGGGTTAGTCTAAGAAGACTAAGTGAGGGGTTTATATGTTTAGTTCACATAGCATACAACCTATAATTCTGAGCATGGTTTTAGTAAAGGTCCAAGTGGATAGTTTAAGGAAGGAGCCAATACTCAGAATTACAAGTACCATTTAATTACAATTAACAATTGTAGTCGTAACCCGGCGAGTGGGTAAAACTCCATCCAAACTCCGACAGTGTACAGTGTTCAGTTTAAGTGTAAAGTGATCATGCAATACAGTATTCAAATAATCAGTCAATTGATAACTTAATATCCCTCCTTCTTCCATGGATCGGTGGTCGGGTTTGCAAGGCCCAAGCCACCTAAGTACAATGTGAGACGGGGGCTCATGACTCCTACCCGCTCCTTCGATGGTATGGGAGCCACCGGCTCAGGAATACCCCTTCTTCCCGTCTCCTAGGTCGCGCGAAGGTATTCCCAATGGGTACTAAGTGTAGAGGTTCTCTTCGACGACCCGATGCTGTTCCGGTCACCAATCCCACATTTCCCCTAGGGCCCAAACAATACAGTGTAATATCTCACCAAAACAATATGGTAGGTAGGTTTTTATTTAAAGAAACGGGGTTCTTTTACAAATAACTTTGACATTTAGGGAAAACTATAGGTATAATATAAGTTTCGGCCGAAATAGTCACATAGAGATATTATGGGCTTTAAATACATAAAGAAAACCTCACCTTAACCAAAAGAGTGAAGAAAATGAGAAGCCTACGGACCCTGCTCCCCAACCGGACCAAAGTCTGTGCAAGAAACACGAGTGTACATAAGACTCTAGACAAATGAACCAAATAATGGACGAACGGCATGTTCAAGACATGGAATGATGATAATTATAATTCATGAGAATGTTCATACACTACTAAAACTTCATTTAAATCATATACGGGAGCCAAGGGGTTGAAAGGAATGCAATTAGAGGTGTTTGGGTGAAATTTGCCAAAAGTTGACAATTTCTAGAAACGCGCAGGCTGTGGGAAATTGGGAATATCTTGAGTTGTAAGAATTGAAATGGAGTATTGTTTATTGGGTATGAAATTAGACAAATAGACCTTTAAAATGGTAGGTGTCTCGAATCGTGGTTCAAAACGAGGAGAAAATGGCGTAGGTTTAAAATTGGAGGAATGCAGATTTTCGGTAAAGCAGCGACACCAAAAAGAATTGATTATATCTCACAAGTGAAAAAATATATTGAGATGATTACAGTTGGAGGTTTTTCTAGACTTCAAGAGGTTTCCAACGGTTCAAAAATCAGGTCATTCCGAGTTCGTATGAGGGAGTACCCGGCCGGGAAAAATACAAGGCAAAATCTACCCGGCCGGGAAAAAGAGTGCAGAAACCTACTGGAACACACTACCCGCCCGGGTAGTCTTTAGGCACAAAAACTACCCGCCCGGGTAGTCCTTCTGGGCGAGAAAAAGGGTAGAAAACAGGGGCTAGTTCATGGGGAAAATAAAGGGTAGCAAACTCCCAAGAAAACTCAACCAAAAACACCCCAAACAAACACATAACATGCATATAACTTAAATACAACATTTAAGCAACATTTAATCCAAGGTAACATACTTAGATCATCAAGAAATCATCCAACAAACCCATATACATACCATGACATTTAACCTCAAATAATGTAAGAATTCATGCAAGCTATGAAGTTTAATGTTCCTAAACAAATTTCTAATCACTTATAACCAAGGAATCACTTCATAAACACCAAACCCTACTTCATATAACTCAAGAGATTTAATCAAATTCTCCATCCATACCTTGAAATGAAAGAAAGATGGGATGAAATGATGAGATGATGATGGTGGTGATTATGCCTTCTTGAATCTCCTCTTCTTCTTCTTGATCAAAGATGGATGTAATGGAAATGAGATGAAGATGAAAGAAAGGGGTTTTGTGTGTGTGATCTTGCATATATGAGATATTATATGTATTATATGCAATATGTATAGATATATATCATATATATATAAAGCAAGATATTAAGTATATTGTATGTATATAATTTGTTAGTGCTCAATTAAATATACATATATATATAAATGCATGTGAGTGTATAAGTGTAGGCAAATCATGTATATATATATATATATATATATATATATATATATATGGGTATAATGCATGTTTCATGAATAAATGTATGAAGTAATGAAAAGATTAATGTTAAGAAATTAGTTTAAGTATATATATATGTAAGTGTATATATATAAAATATGTTATGAAATGAAATGTATGAAACATGCATATATGAGAAAATGGAAATGAAATGGAATGGAATTATAATGGAATTACCACTAAATAAACACATAGGTAATTGGACAATTAATCACATAATTCAATTAGACATAAAATCCTAAAGCATCTAACACTCAAACGCACACGTGTGGCGAGGGTACCTCGAACGAAGACACGGGGCGTTAAATTTGAAATTCATGCCTTGGATTAATATAATGTGATTTTGATGCTCTCTAGCTTGCATGCATGAATGGGTGCCCTAATTATTTATTTAATGTGATACTTCTTTTTTCTTTTATGACTTAAAGGTATCGTAACAGGTTGAAATATGAGTTATGATTATGGTATGAAGTTCATGGATCGTTTTGGTTTGATATATGAAAATATGAACACGAATGAAAATAATTTCACCACGTAATGAATGAATAACTTGATTACGTGTAATGTGACCTTAAATGTACGCATGAGCATCTTTATCACACTTTATTATTTGTTATGCATGCCATATCATGTGGTCACATTGTCGTGCGTCATATATAGTTCAGTTGGGGTCTTGAGTCTCACATATGCACCATGTCGTTTCTTGTACAGCTTTCTCCAGGGCGGAGATGCCGGGTTCATAGGACACCTCAAGTCTTTCTTTCTTTTGGTTTTGTCGGTAAGGTGTAACATGTGGGTTTCTCTTCTAATAGCTAAAATGACCCGATATATCCCTTACGTGAAATGTTTTAAACCAAAATAGTATATTTATATATTGAGTCATTTTCCGTAAATGATTTCAAACGTATGACCACTTTTATTTATGAACCCTACCTATGATTTTGGCGAGTGCATGATATGAACTGAACACGGGCCCAGGAACTTAGTGTATGTGGCTATCTGGGGAGGCAAGGGCCGCCGATGATCCCATACACTAGTTCCAACCAATTTACGGTGAAACCGACCTCGTTAAGGAGTTTTTGACGAGGAAAGGCTAACCGGGCTTTGAGGACTCATGAACCTTAATAGCCATATTTATATGATTAGGTTGCCGGGCCTTGCAATCCCGTCCACCACCCGGAGGAAGAAGGTGTAAGTGTTTATGATTATGAATGATATGATTATGATTATGAAGAACATGTATGAATGTGAATGATCACTAATGTAAAGATTGAATTGATATGCACACACGAGGAGAAGGTTGGAGATAATGCACGCCCCCTCACCGGGCCATGAAACCTTATGAATGGAATGTATGAATTTGATAGTTGTAATCCCGAGCGTTGTTTTCCTTTGGTTTACCCACTTGGGAAATATCTTAAAAACCTCGCACTGGATTATAGATTGCATGTGTGAGTGTTTAAATTCGGCAATATTATTATATATGTTATGCCCTGTTTTATACCCACCAATCTCCTATAGACTGAACCCGGCTTTGTTTTCAGTGCTTTTGTAGGTTTTGGAGTGCCAGGCGGGAAGTCGAGTTTGTCGAGTCCCTTGATCGAGTTGGAGTCTATTCATATGCGTTTTGTAAAGTGAATAAGTTATAGATTTATGTATGAAATGTTATGATTTATGTTTTAATTTTCGGGACTAGGTATTATGCTAGTGGAACCCGTATTTTATAATAAACCTTGTGATTAATTATATGTCCCTCTTCCGCACTCGCATTTAATTCTTGAGCTTGTTTGATTGGTTTTGAGGTTCTAGCTCCGGCCTAGCCTAGTGTGTGAGTGAGTTCCCGTTCGCCGTGATTCGGCTCGTGGATGGACTCTCCATTTCATATGCGGGTCAGGTCCCGGTGCGGGGATGTAGGGCCTTCCGTTGGGGCGCTACATCCTTAAGTGGTATCAGAGCCCCAGGTTGCAAAACCCGGGCTCTAGTGTCGTGATTGAGTCAGTTTAGGTCGTACGACATAGGAATAACTTGTCAACGTATGCATTACATTGAATTTTCATCATTAATTGACATGAATTGTTAGAATTACTTGATATATGTGATTCCCTTTCAAATTTATCGCTTTACTTGTTTTATTTTGCATCTAATACGTGTTTGTTGTTATAAATACGTGTCATAAGCATATGCTAATCCACATGCATCTATACTTGAATTAAATCTTTGATTGTAGATTGATATTACGCTATGAAAGCTATCATTACCCCAATTATAAATTCCTCCAATTAAACCAACGAAAAGGGTTATGGAACTAAGGAATTTGAAAGTCGGGTGTTCAATCTTTAAGGCTATCAACATGGAGCTATATTTTATTACTCAACATCGCGATAGAAGGCAGGGTTACCTACAAAGATCCGGGGATCGTGGTCCTTTCTAAATGGAGCCATGTTCTTTGGTGTCCTTACCAAGGTGTACCAAAGCTCTTTCATCATTTGAAAGAGCCTCATCGGAAGAGAAGTCAGGGTAGAAACCACAATGAAGGATTTTATCAGCGAGGAGACGAAGACCTTCAAGAGAACTCAAATTCGGGCCAAAGGGAGAAGAAGATGTAAATTGAGACACTCGGGATTCGGGCAAGGAAGAAGCCAGATTGGAAGGACATAGTGAGAACCGATCGATATGGCGATTTCAAGTTCATGGAAAGCCGAGATGCCAAAGATTCTATATTTGGTCGGATTGGAGGTTATTTTCCCGACTCAAGATGAATTGTCGTGTTGTGAGGCCGAATTGGGAGACATGGAGCAACAAATGGAAACGGTAAAGAAAGGCAAAGAGCTGTTGGAGGGAAATTATGTTCTCAAGTGTAAGAAATTGGAAGATGAGTTCATTCCATCATTGAACTCATAAAGAATATTCAAGGGAACTTGGAGCAGAGTGACAACTAGGAGTAGGATTTGGAACATCATTTGGGGATCCATCTTTGAGAGAAGTCAAGATGTCGATCCCATAGGCGTAGAAGAAGTTGGGTTCGAGGGATTTTAATTGCGGACCGCAGGAACACATAAGTTGATACAAGGAAACATTGAAGATTTCGAAGACCATGGGCAAAAAAACCATGATCAATAAGCCCGAGGCAAGCCTATACTCAAGCAAATGAAGAAGAAGTTGCCGAGCCAAAGTTTACCACTACTATACCAGGTGTATTGCATTCATGGCACGTGCATCATACGTCGCGTTAAATTATTTAAATTTCCTTATTTATATGCGCATTTCTAGTTGATATAATTGCTCCAATGTGTTGCGTATTTAATTATTTGTAATTGTACCACGTGCATTGGCATCTTAACTCGACATGCATTCTTTAGTGTTTACGTGTTAGGGTGGCTTCCCCTTTCTATGTTTTAACTACCATTTCAACCAGAGTTTTACTGAACCGAATGAAAGAAGAGGAATATTTTGGTGGTGGACCGAAGACAGATATGAGAATTGTGGTCCGGAGGTTAAAAGTTAGGGTCGACTTCGGGCTATTTGGATCAAACAAGAAAAGAAAATGGGGTCTCAAATTTGGCAGAATTCAGGAGGTAATGGATTTTCTACCATATACCAATTGACCACTTCAAAGTGAATGAGAGTGGAATAATGAATACCCTCCCTGACAAGGATTGCTCGTGCAAGTGATCTCAAGAATTGTGATTGGAGGATGGCGGGTAAAGTTCGATTTAGAAGTGGATTTCTTAAGGGGGAGAGCACAACCAAGAGGCAAACACAAATTCAAGGTTGTGCTCGAAGAAGTATTTTGATAGGAATAATGGAATGCAAACAGTGGGAGACAGGGAATCTTAATAATGAGGATAGGAAAAGAATAAGACGACCTTAGCAGTCAAACCCTCAAAATAAAAGTTAAACTATCATGTTGGGGGTGAAGATGGCTATGGGGTATTGAAGGGGTTGGTTCGCTGGGCACTCATGCGTACGAAATTCAGACACCGAAGATGATGGTATTATCGAGGGACCCTTGATGGATTCCAAAATTTACTTTAAAAAGGAAGCTTGACCAAGTTATTGTGTTTAAAGACGATGTTAACGAATTCCAGTTAACCAAGTCTTCAACAAAGAACCAAACCAGGTCATTTAAGAAAAGTTATGCACTTACTGTCCTATGGAGACTAAGGTGGAGTTACTACTCGATTCGTTGTCACTTCTATTTGTTACGCTTCCTTAGCAATTACATAGTAGGACACAAGGTATGAAGATGGATTAGAGATTGTGAGTTGGAGCATCTTCGAATCTTCTCATGTAACGCCCCGGTTTTTCCATTCAATCATTATGTGATATTATATGTTATTTTATGATTTTATAACATTATATGTATTACGTTTACATAAACTTATATGAATCATCATTAGCATGGAATTTACGTGAATTAATTGATAACGTGCTTAATTGCTATTATGTGATTCTAATTGATTATTTTATAAAAATGTGAACTTAATTGCATAAATTCTTTGGAGTTACTTGATCATATCCCATGAGACAATACTTGGTTGCATGAATTCAAATATTAGAGGGACTAAAGTGCAAAATGTGATGATTCATGCATCATAGTGGAAGACTTTAGATAAATATCATATCCATCTCTCTCATTTCATTCATTATATTTCATCAAAGAATTTCACACACTTACACACACATTTTCACGGTTTGCACACCAAGAAGGGAAGGAAGGATTCATCTCTTTTTCAAGCAAGATTTTTGGGGGAATTGTGCAGCTAGAAGCATCATCACCATCATATCATCATCTCATCTTTTCTTTCTTCTATCTTGAGGTATAAATGGAGAGTTTGGCTGATCTCTTGAATGTTACATGTGTAGGGTTTGATGAATATTTGATGGTTACTTGTGTGCAAATGATTAGAAGTATGTTTAGGGCCTTATATTCCAAAGTTTGCATGAATATATTGAGGTATATGAAAGTTGGAAGCATGTATGTATATTTGGGGTTTTATGGATAAATTCTTGAGGAGTTGAAGCATATTTTATGGTTTATTTGATGTATGCTTGAAGTATAGTGTGTATTTGATGATTTGAAATAATTGTTATGGATTAAACTTGGCCTATTGTTGGTTTTATGGTTTTTGGTTCGAAATCCCCTGTTTCTGCCCTGTTTTTCTACTGCTGCGTAGCAGGTCGCGGCCGCGACTGAAAACAGAACAAATTTGGTCGCGGGAGTTTTGGCAGAACTGCAGGTCGCGTCCACGATTCATTTTTTGCCATGTTTCGAGATTTTGAAAAATTGGAGGAAAATTCGGCCAAAAATAGGTGGTCGCGACCGCGACCGTTTTGTGAAGGAATTTGGTCACACCCGCAACCCTCGAACTTTCTGCATGAAAAATTGTTTTTCAAACTTCTCATGCATGATTTTTGTGGCTCGTTTCCGGTATGAACACTTTATTAATATGCTATTTAGTGCATTATATTAAGTGTATTGTATGTATCATATAATTTCATACTTGAAGTTCATAGGGGAAGTTTGTGTAATATTGTACAATTTCAATTACATCTTGAATACTTGACCTTTGTTAACTTAGTTGATAACTTGACATTATTTCAGCATGCCGTTCGTCTTAATTGGTTCATATGAGTCGAGTCTTATGTACACTTGTCCTTGTTACACAGATCACGGCCCCGGAGACGAGGAGCACGCTCCTTAGGGAGTATCCTTATTTCTTTCGTTGGTAAAGGTGAGGTTTAATTTCTAGATATATAGAACCCTTACAACTCTATGTGATCCTTCGACCAAAATATATCTATATATCTATAATTTTCCAAAACCTTATTGAATTTCAATGGAATTACCGAATTGTATCGAGTGATTGATTGATCGTATATTGGGCGAGTATCATGATTGTTCATTATGGGCCCGAGGGTAGTGTCTTGAGCCAACCGGGAAAGTAAGGGCTGACGGGTAACTCTTGCACTCCCTCACATCGTGGGGAGGAACTCTGAGTCCACCAGGAGTTTTGGTTGGATGATGAGAACCCAAGGGTTTGAGTGTTCGCGCTCCCCTCATCTGACTGGATGGTTGGACCTTGCAAACCCGCCATCACCCGGAGGAAAAAGGGTTATTGAAACCGCTAATTGTGCACTGTAATTGATTGCTTGATCACCTAATCACTTAGTAACTAAATTATTGTACACTGTCGGAGAAAGGTTGGAGAATTGCCCTCACTCGCCGGGCCACTGATTGAATTGAATTGTAACTTATTAAATTGTAAATTGATTAGTTGTAATCTCGGGCGAGTATTATATTATTATTGAACCTATATTGTTTTCTTTTATAAAATCTTACCCGAGATTATAACTTGTATGGTAATTGCGCTTTTAAATTATAAACCTCTCACTCAGTCTTTCATAGACTGACACCTCACATTTTCAGGTTGCAGGTTGAGTGCTAGGCGGGATTGTAACGCCCGGACTTTTCAGTCGTACAGGTATGACGTATGTGTTTACCAATTTGCGCGAATTAATTGTTTATATTTAATTTTATTATAAATTGTTATTATTTTATTTTATTTTATTTCATATAATTTCATTTCGTTAATCTATTATTTTTAAATTAAATAATTAAGTGTTTAATATTAATTAAACTATATCTTTAATTATATGAATTAATCTCAAATTTTCGTTGACTTTGAGTTATATTTAAAATAGAATTTAAATTTTATTATTTAATTTGTAATGTTATGAATTTGTTAATGTTTTGCGCATGAATGTTTAGGCGTGCTTCGTTTTTATATGAATTGATATCGAAATGTCGTGGAAATTTATTATGTCGTAGATTTATTTGTTATGAACATGTCGTTATGCTCGGTTTATGTTTTCGAACTCGTTTGACGTGGTAACGAATTTAGTTTGAATGGTGGAACCAAATCGGGGGCTAACGAGCAATTAGCGCACCTTTGGTTCCGTATGTGATATCTTGATCTCGGGAACTCGGAATCGAGTTTCGTCAACTTCGTTGAACTCGTATCAAAGATTCGGGTTTAATGAACTAATCCTCATATTTTTTGAAAATCAATTGAACCTCCGAAATCCAGCCGAAAAATGAAACGGCGCCAAAACTACCACATTTTACTAAAATGGCCATAACTTTTTCAAACCTTGACGAAACTAACCATGGTTGCAGTCCTTGTAACCCTAGTTCAGTCCACTATCATCCCATACTCTCTCCCAACCGAACCAATCCTCACACAAGCAAGAAAACTCAGAAAAATCTCCTGCTTTCCAGTTTCCCGTAACTTTGCAATCCTTTGAGATTTTGGAGCTCAAATCTCTTCCAACTTTCATCTAATCCACAAGGTGAGTTAGGGTTATCTTATACATGCATTTCTGGTCATTTTGAACCATTCATCCCTAATTTTGAGTCAGTTATCATGGAGTTTTGATGATATGAGTGAATAGTTAGGTTTAAGGGAGATTTGATGAATTCTTGAATTCCTTTGGTTTATAACTTGTTTTGGTGCTTTACATATGATTATTTTCCCTTATTTATGGCTGAGTATGCTTGTATTAGTTGGTGGTTAAAAGTTTGGTGAGATACCATTAATGAACTTGTTATGAAATGCATGAACTTTTAACTGATTTTTCCCTCCCTCTCGTATCGAACTGCTGCTAAGTTTTGGGACTCATTTTGATGTCAAATACCGCTTCTTTTTACCTTATTTGTTGTTGGATTGATGGTTGATGGTTCATGTGAATTCTTGCCCTGTTTTGAATTCGGTTTTCCCCTGTTTTCTGCACGAAACTGCTGCTATTTTTCCTTGTCGTGTTGCTGTCCATTTTCAGTTCAATTGTGGGAGTTAAGGCTTGTTTTGTTGCTCAGTTATTACCTTAAATGTTGGCATAAGTTTGGTTGAAGTTTATGTGGTTGTCTTGGCCTGTTTTGCTTCCCTTTTTCCCTTCCCCTGTTCTGCGATTACTGTCTGTTGCTGCCTGCTGCTACCTGCTCGTTCTGCAACACTCTCCCCGGGGGGGTACACCTGTTGCAGAAGGTTTCTGCAATCACCTTCCCCAGCCGGGGAAGGTTATGTGGGAAAATTGCCCGGGCGGTTAGACTGCTGCGCTGCTGCTGTTTATTTCTCAGCTGCTGCTTTGTTTCTTTCCTTTGCCCTGCTGCTGTTTCTCTTCTTTACTGTAAAAATATTTATTTAGCTAATTTGTCTGCATGCATGTAACATTGGGTATGCATGGTTTTGATTATTTGTGCATGCATGGTTACGTACGTATCTCTCTAATAATGCATGTATTTCATTGTATATATTCAATATAATTGTGCATGCATGAAATACATGTTATGCATGGGTTTTAGGTTAGTTTGCATGCATGTTATAATTTTAGTACATATTTTGTTATGAAATGCATGCATACTATGTATATATATATATTTATATATATATATATATTAATGCATGATTATTAGTTACATTATATTAAAATTTATAAAGGTTATTATATATATTTTAAGTATTATTTGATTTATTTCAATTATAGAATTTAATTGTTACCTATTTCGCGTTATTTAATTACCGATCCTGACTTGAATGCTTTTATTTATTTAATTTCTAATTGTATACGTGAAATAGTACGTGTTATGATCATTATATGCTAGGTGTCACATCCCCCGCACCGAGACCCGATCCCAATATGAAATGAACGATCCATACCCGAGCTAAATCACGGCGAACGGGGACAAACACACACTCTATGCTAGGCGGGACTAACCCTTGAACCATAAAATCAGAATTACACATTAAAGCGGAAGCAACAAACGAACAAAGCATATCATATATATACCATGAGCATCCAAGCTCCAAAATATAATTCATATACATCAATGCAAGCCATCACGGCCCAAAACATGTGTACGCTCCAATATAATATCCATATACAATAATCAAAAGTGTGAGATGCAAGTGTAAGACCAATTACAGAGCTAGAGACGAATGCAAGACCTAGGACTCGTATTCCCGCCTAGCTCTCTCGACACCTGCACCAAACAGCTGAAAACCAAATGGGTTCAGTCCAAAAGGAACTGGTGGGTATAAAACATTGGCATAAATATAATATATAACTGAATTTAAACAATCACATGCAGATTATAATCCCAAGCGAGGTTTTAGAAACGGTTCCCAAGTAGGAAAAATAGAGGAATCATCGGAAGGGATTATAACGATCAATTTTACAATAGGTCATTAGTGGCCCGGCGAGTGCGCATGCATCAAATCCAACCAACACCATGTGTGATTCAACAATCATTCATTCATTAAGTCTTTCATGCATATCATTCTTTTGTGCACAATCAATCGATTCTATTCAATCGGTCATATACACCTTCTTCCTCCGGGTTGGTGGGCGGGTTTGCAAGACCCGGCCACCCAATCATTGGCCAAAAGGGGTTACATGACTCCCCAGATGGCACTCAACTCCCTTTCCCCGCCAATCTCCTGACGAGGTCCGGTACCGCCGTTCATTAGTGGGAACTAGTGTGAGGGATCACCGTCAGCCCATGCTTCCTCGGATAGCCACTCACACCAAGAACCCCGGGCCCCAATCAGTGCAATCAATCAATCAATACTCGCCAAAACAACCGGTAGGATATTAAAAGAAAAAGGGATTATACGTTTGCAATCATTTACTCGATGAAAGACTCAATATATATATATCGTATTACTTTGGCTTAAAGCTTTTCACATAGGGAGATATATCGGGTCGTTTTATCTAAGTAGAAGAGAAACTCACCTTGTACTGACAAAAGAAGATACGAAAGCCTCAAGGATTGGCCTCGTCTCCCACGGGATCAAAATCTGTGCAAGAAAGGTAAAGTGAGACTCAAAATGACCAATTAAGACGCTCGGCAATGAAATGATTATGACATGAGCGTATAAAAGATAAAATTATGTTATGAAATGTTCATGTGCACGATTAAGAAATTTAATTCATATAATCAAGTCATTCCATCATTCATTCACGTTTGTTCAAATCATAATTCACATTTTCAATCAACTTAATTCAAGAATTTCAATTAAATCTTAGCACAAAGTAAATCACATATAAAATTAAGAATTCGATAATTAAATACATTCAATCACATTTACAATTAGAAAATAAACAAGTAAATACATTCAATTAAATTTAGGAAATTAAATAAAACATGAAATAAATAACAATTAAATTCTAAAGTTTAAACAAATTAAACCATAATTAATATATATATATATATATATATATATATATATATATACCATTATTTAAACTTAATATTAATATATATATATAGATATATATATACATATATGTAATGCACGTATTGCATGTGTATCATGCATGCATATATAAAATGGAAATCTACAATTAATTCATGCATGCACTCTAACACTTAAATCATATTTCATGCATGAAAATGCCATGAATATACATATATATATATATATATATATATATATATATATATATATATACGTCCCACTCCATGCATGCAAGTAAAGAAAGGAAACAAAGTTACAGTTTAAACATTACACAGCAACTCGAACTGGAATTTTAAGAAAACAGGGGTCGCGGTCGCGACCCATTTTCTTCATGAAATGGTAGCGGCCGCTACCCTTAATTTCCAGCATTTTTCTCCAATTTTCAGAATACGAGGGCAGCGAACTGTACAGTTGCGGGCGCGACCCAATTTACAGGCAACCAAGGTCGCGGGCGCGACCTGCGCGACAACAATAAAAAAAAGCAGCATCCATGGCGAAACAGAGCAGAACCAAATCCAATTTTCTCCCAACAAGATCAGTTAAATAAGGACATGAAATAGACAATAAAACTCACCAAAAACAAGCCTCAAACACCTCTCAAGCGCAGCCACAAAACTGACGCAGGTAGCTTAGCCGAAAACAGAGCAACACAACAACCTTCAATATCTCATTAATGATAGCTCATGAATGCTTCAACTACCAGCTAAAACATTACCATAAATGCCAAGAAGAGATCAAGACAATCATTTTCATGCTTGGAATCATCCAAAAAGCTCAAGGATTGAAAGAGACCAACCAAACTCAAACCTAAATCTATATATATCCATTTCTGCCCAAAAGCTCACGAAATCATGCTCAAATTTAGGGATGAATGAATGAAAATGACTCATAATGGATGTACATAACATAACCAAGCTTACCTTGTGGATTAATGGAGGTTTAGAAGAGATTTGAGCTTGAATCTCAAGAGGTTTGCTTGAGCTACGGGATTTCTAGAAAACAGAGGAAAGAGGGCTGAATTTCTCTAAGTAAGAGAGACTATTTCGGTTGGGGAGGATAATGATCAGCTAGATGGTTGAGTTAGGGTCTCATAGGTTCAAACCATGGTTAATTTGGTCAAGTATGGTAAGAGATATGACTATTTTGGTGAAATGTGACAGTTTTGGCGCCGTGTAGGTTTTTCGGTTGGATTTCGGAGGTTCAAATGGGTTGGGAAAAATATGTGGCTAAGTTTACTAAACTCGAATTTTTGTTGTGAGTTCAGCGAAGTTGACGAAACTCGAATCCGAGTTTCCTAGCTCAAGATATTAAATTTGGAACCAAGGGTGCGCTAAGTGCTCGTTAGCCCCCGACTTGGTTCCACGATTCAAATTAAATTCGTTAACATGTCAAATGAATTCGAAAACATAAACCGAGAATATAAGCATGTTCATAACACACATATTTACGCCATATTACAATTGCACGATATTTCGATATCATTTCATATAAGAACGATGCACCTTTTCAACGAATTCATGAATTAGCCAAATAAATGAAATTAAATTCAAACATATATATATTAAAGTCAACGATTAAATTTGAATAGATTAATTAATATGATTAAGCATGATTAATTAGCATAATACTTAATTAACATTAATCATTAAATTAATCAACAATTAACGAATTATAAATACATATATATTTATATATATATATATATATATATTTAAAATACAAATTATTTTAAAATAACATTAAATTAAATTAAATTATAATAAAATAAAATAATGACAATTTATAATAAAATTAAATATAAAACACGTAAAGACAATTATTTTGCGCAATTTTGTAAACACATACGTCATACCTTTACGTCTGAAAAGTCGGGGCGTCACAACTGCACGGGCCCAGGGACTTAGTGCAAGTGGCTATCCGTGGAGGCAAGGGACGACGGGGATCCCTTGTACTAGTCTCACCACATTTCCGGTGATACCGGCCCTCGCTACGAGGTTTAGCGAGGAATGGGAGCTAAGTGTCCTTGGGGGATTCTTGTACCCGCATTGGCCTATGTATGGACAGGTGGTCGGGTCTTGCTAACCTGTCCACCACCCAGAGGAAGAAGGTGTAAGTGTTTATGTTTATGAATGATAATGATTATAATTGATTATGAACGAATATGTATGCATGTGTATGATCGCTAATATAAAGGTTAAATTGATATGCACATACGAGGAGTAGATTGGAGATATTCGCCCACCCGTCAGGGCTCACGTATTGACCTTATGAGCAGCTATGATTTTGAATAATGAAACTGAAGGTTGTAATCCCGAGCATTGTTTTCTTTGTTTTCACCCACTTGGGAAATCTCACAAAAACTTCGCACGGGATTAGAGCTTGCATGCGTGAATGTTTAAATTCTGCGATAATATTATATTATGCCCTGTTTTATACCCACCAGTCTCTTATAGACTGAACCCGACTTTGTTTTCAGTGCTTTTGCAGGTTTTGAAGTGCTAGGCGGGAAGTCGAGTCTGTCGAGTCTCTTGACCGAGTTGGAGTCTATTTTTATGCATTTTGTATGGTTTTAAGTTATAGATTTGCATATGAATTGTTATGATGATATGATATTGTTTCGGGACAGACTTCTAATGATAATGGAACTCGTGAATTTGAGATTATGATTTATGTTTTAATTTTTCGGGATTAGGTACTCATGTTAGTGATCTTTTCCGAGAAACCTCGTGATTGATTATATGTTCTGCTTCCGCACTTGCATTTAATTCTTGAACTTGTTTGTTTGGTTTCGAGGTTCTAGCTCCCGCCTAACCTAGAGAGTGAGGGATGGCGATGAGGGATCGAAGAAGTCAGTGATCGTCACTTTTGAAAGGTTATTTGAACTCCAAGAACTTCATCAAATTGAAGAAAGAGACATAAATCATAAGGAAGATCAGCTTTAAATTCGGAGATGTAAGATAAGACTCGTTTTGGAAAGGTGAGTCGGCTGGCTTAAGACCAAACACATGATAGAGAACTAAAGAAGGTAAGAAAAGGGGTAAAAGTCAGAATGGAATCGAGGATAGGAACAACCGAGGTTCTATCATCCTCTTAATCGAACACACTAAGATATTGAAGACAAGATAAGTACCGAGCCAGGCTATGGGCCAAACCATGTCTTGGGCAAAGGAGCTACCAACTTGAAAACTCTCTACCAGGATGACCGGTACATAAAACATTCATGGCATATGCATACATGCAATTTAAATTTAAATGATTTCTTAATGCTATATGACTTGCTAATTGATTATTTTCGTTGTTCCTTGTTATGTTTGTAATTGATGTTTATTACGTATTCCTGTGTGACCTAAGTAGTTATTAATTGTTGTAATTCATGTTTTGAAATGTTTTTCATCTTGGTGTTTACTCTTTGATGTAATTGTTGTTCGAGAGACGGGGTTCTCTCATTAATTGGTTTTAGGCGATCGGTGAATCCGAGGACGGATTCTTTTAAGGGGGAGATATTGTAACGCCCCGACTTTCCAGTCATACAGGTATGACGTATGTGTTTACCAATTTGCGCGATTAATTGTTTATAAGTGTTTTAAATATTTAGTTTTATTATAAATTGTTATTATTTCATTTTATTTTATTTTCTTTTCTTTTATTTTCGTAATTAGTATATTTAATTTTATAATTAAGTGTTAAATGTTAATTAATTATATCTTTAATTACATTATTATTAGTTTCAAAATTTTCCGTTGACCTTTATATTTAATTTTAAAATAGATTTTAATTTTATTATTTAAATTGAAATGTTATAAAATTTTAAATGCTTTGCGCATGAGTGTTCTAATCGTGCTTCGTTCTTGTATGATTTGATATCGAAATTTTGTAAAATTTTAGTATGTTGTAGATTTATGTGTTATGAACATGTATATGTGCTCGTTTCATATTTTCGATCTCATTTGGCGTGGTAACGAATTTATTTTGAATTGTGGAACCAAATCGGGGACTAACGAGCAATTAGCACACCCTTGGTTCCGTATGTGATATCTTGAGCTCGAGAACTCCGAATCGAGTTCCTTCAACTTCGTTGGACTCATATCGAAGATTTGGGTCTAATGAATCTAGCCTCAAAATTTTCTAAGTCTATTTGAACCTTCGAAATTCAACCGAAAAATGAATTGGCCGCAAAACTGCTACACTTTACCATTTAAATCATAACTCTCACCATACTTAACCAAATTAACCATGGTTAGACTTTTTGGAGACCTAACTAAACCCACGGTCAGCCCCTACCCACTCCCATTCGAACCATACCCGATACAAGGGAGAAAAACTCATCCAAATTCCAGCTTTCCAGTCCCATTCTCGCCACTTTGTAAACCTTAGAGATTTTGAGCTCTAATCTCTTCCAACCTTCAACCAATTCAAGAGGTGAGTTAGGGATTGTTATATACAGTCATTTTTGATCAATTTGAGCCATGTATCCCTAATTTTTAGCTTATATTCATGGAGTGTGAAGGAGATGAATGAATAGTTAGGTTTTGTTATGATTTCTTGATCTCATGAATTCTTTGATAATTTTGATTGTTTTAAAGCATGAAAGTCATCACTTGAGCTTCCTTATTTCATTTCTGGATATACATTTTCTTGTAGTTGAAGATTTAATGAGATATCAGTAATGAACCTTGTATGAAAATGACTTCTTTTCCTCATTTTTTTCTTGTTGCTACTACTGCGTGATATATGGCGTGTAAAGGATCTGTTTTGCTGAGTTTTGCAGAACCTTAATCCATTAAATTGTTTGCCTAAGTGTTGGTTTGAAGCCTTGAGAGTGTCTCCCCTGTTTTGCGTGAACTGCTGCGTCTGCTCTTTCCTGCCGAAACATTCTCCCCGGGCGGGGAGAATTTATTCTGAAAACGTTCTCGGGCGGGGACGCTTTGTGCAGACCCTTCTGCATCTCCTTCCCCGGCGGGGGAAGGTTTGTATTGCTTCTTTGCCTGGGCGAGGAGACCTCCTGCTGCGTGTGCGTGCAGTTGTGCTCGAACTGCTGCATATTTTGTAGGTTATTGACTTCCTAATTGCTGCATAGTTCATGAATTATTAGGTGTGCATGTGTGCATATGTGTTTATGTAGTGTGGTTACATGAATTACTTATGCATGTGTGTATGCATGTTTGTTTGTGTGTATATATATATATATATATGTGTCTGTGTGTGTGTGTGAAACACACTATATATATATATATATATATATATGTATATATATGTTTTATAATATGCTATAAAATTAATATGCTAGTTTATTTAATTGTTATATTATATTATTAACTTGCTTAATATATGTATAATATTAATATGTTATATAATAAATTACGAACCTTATTTTAAATTATGAATTTGATTTGAAATGAATGATTCGCGTGATAAGCCTTGTGTTAATTTATGAATTTGATTTATTTATAATGCTAACTTGTTGAATGATGTATTATGCTAGTTGTATGAAATTATGAATTTATGGAATTTAATTGATACCTATTTCTTGCTAAACCTAATGAAATGATTTGAATCCATTTATTCTTATCTATTTTATAATTGTAAACTTGATATATTTGAATTATAACTGTTATTTGAAATTCATGCCTTGGATTAATATAATGTGATTTTGATACTCTCTAGCTTGCATGCATGAATGGGTGCTCTAATTATTTATTTAATGTGATACTTCTTGTTTCTTTTATGACTTAAAGGTATCGTAAAAGGTTGAAATATGAGTTATGATTATGGTATGAAGTTCATGGATCGTTTTGGTTCGATATATGAAAATATGAACACGAATGAAAATGATTCACCACGTAATGAATTAATGACTTGATTACGTGTAATGTGACCTTAAATGTACGCATGAGCATCTTTATCACACTTTATTATTTGTTATGCATGCCATATCATGTGGTCACATTGCCGTGCGTCATATATAGTTCAGTTGGGGTCTTGAGTCTCACATATGCACCATGTTCTTTCTTGTACAGTTTTCTCTAGGGCGGAGATGCCGGGTTCATAGGACACCTCAAGTCTTTCTTTCTTTTGGTCTTGTCGGTAAGGTGTAACAGGTGGGTTTCTCTTCTAATTGCTAAAACGACCCGATATATCCCTTACGTGAAATGTTTTAAACCAAAATAGTATATTTATATATCGAGTCATTTCGGGTAAATGATTTCAAACGTATGACCCGTTTTATTTATGAACCCTACCTATGATTTTGGCGAGTGCATGATATGAACTGAACACGGGCCCAGGAACTTAGTGTATGTGGCTATCTGGGGAGGCAAGGGCCGCCGATGATCCCATACACTAGTTCCAACCAATTTACGGCGAAACCGACCTAGTTAAGGAGTTTTTGACGAGGAAAGGCTAACCGGGCTTTGAGGACTCATGAACCTCAATAGCCACATTGATATGATTAGGTGGCCGGGCCTTGCAATCCCGTCCACCACCCGGAGGAAGAAGGTGTAAGTGTTTATGATTATGAATGATATGATTATGATTATGAAGAATATGTATGAATGTGAATGATCACTAATGTAAAGATTGAATTGATATGCACACACGAGGAGAAGGTTGGAGATTATGCACGCCCCCTCACCGGGCCATGAAACCTCTCACCGGGCCATGAAACCTTATGAATGGAATGTATGAATTTGATAGTTGTAATCCCGAGCGTTGTTTTCCTTTGTTTTACCCACCTGGGAAATATCTTAAAAACCTCGCACGGGATTATAGCTTGCATGTGTGAGTGTTTAAATTCGGCGATATTATTATATATGTTATGCCCTGTTTTATACCCACCAGTCTCCTATAGATTGAACCCCGCTTTATTTTCAGTGCTTTTGCAGGTTTTGGAGTGCTAGGCGGGAAGTCAAGTCTGTCGAGTCCCTTGATCGAGTTGGAGTCTATTCATATGCATTTTGTAAAGTGAATAAGTTATAGATTTATGTATGAAATGTTATGATTTATGTTTTAATTTTCAGGACTAAGTATTATGCTAGTGGAACCTGTCTTTTATAATAAATCTCGTGATTAATTATGTCCTGCTTCCACACTCGCATTTAATTCTTGAGCTTGTTTGATTGGTTTCGAGGTTCTAGCTCCCGCCTAGCTTAGTGTGTGAGTGAGTCCCCGTTCACCGTGATTCGGCTCGTGTATGGACTCTCCATTTCATATGCGGGTCGGGTCCCGGTGCGAGGGATTTGGGGCCTTCCGTTGGGGCGCTACAACTAAGTTCTTATTATTCTAATCAAATAAGTACATAAATTACATAATAGTCACACTTAAAAGAGTAACATGCTGGAAGTACCCGGTAAACCCTAATTTAACGGTTTAAGTGGATTTTCCCTAGTCACATAGGATTTATGAATTCTTTAGTTAACCAAATATTTATTAATCACATTATGATCCTAATTATAAGATTTAAAATCATAATTTATGGTTAATTTGACAATGTAGGATATGATTTAGAAAACGTTTACAAAATTACTGATTTTCAGAAAAATTCGGGTAAAATCTTTCTTTAAAAATTTCAAAACTCAATTAATAATTATTTTAAATTATTTCTGAATTATTTAAGTAAAATTTTGACCAAAAAGTCAAAGTTACTATTGAAAAAATTTACTATTCAAAATTCTAAGAATTAAACACTTTATAACATAAAATTAGACACACACATGCCCACACTATCACATGTGCACCTAGATTAATTAAAGAACATTAAGAACATGTTCTTAGACTTATTTAGGTGTTCATATAAGTTCATGATCATTCCTAACCAATTTCATATTCATAACATGTGATTAAACCTAAATGTAGCACTTTACGTAATTTTAATCATAGAAATAAATCTAAATAAATTAATATAAGCATGAATTTAATCAAATAAGATCATGAATATTTTAACACATAATCATCACATTATATCATATTATAAATCATGCATTTAATTAATTAAAATTCATATATGTAGGCACATTTTACATAAAACTAGCAATTATGCATATATTTCAAAAAATAAAATTCCTAAAGGCATAATTTAATTAAATCTAAGCATGCGATAACTATAAAATACTAAGAACATTATATAAAGTATGAAATAATAAAAGAAAATAAAAAACCTTAGTGTTATGCCGTGAGTGAGGAGAGAGTTGAGAGTGAATTGTGTGATCTTCTAAATGAATTGTGGGGGGTATTTATAGGTATGGTTTTGGTCACTTAGAGAGTAATTTTGAATAGTTAGGGTAGTGACTCACAAGATAGGGTAGCTAGGTGTATTTTTGTAGGGTACTTATGTAACAACCCCGAATTTCAAGATCAGGATGACACGGGTAAGTAGAGGGTTAAGAGGAAAGCATTTGTAGCCTCAATCCATCATATATTTCATTTATGTGAATTATATGCCTTTACGTTTTAAATTTGATCCGTATCTTATTATGAAACACCTATCACTATTCATTCACCGAACCTAAATCTTCACATATTCCTCTTAAAGTTTTAGGAAGTTAAATTCCGCATTTTCTGGATTCATATCCTAGCTTTTATTATCCCGAGATACGCTATGAAAATTGTTTGTCAAAAATTCCCATTAGGTCCCTAGTTACTATTCATCCCTAGATTTAGAGATTTTTCGGGACATCTTTATGTAGCACCCCGAGGGTAAGGCGCCACATCCCCCGCACTAGAGCCCGACACGTGTAATGAAATGGAGAATCCGCACACGCACCAAACACTAGCAAACGGGTGACAGATAAAAGACCTTCCTAAGCTAGGCGGTGTAAACCCTCAAACAGAGTGCGCAAAAACATAAACATACAAAAGCGGAAGCAATAACGAAACCAACATAGGTATATAGTTAAGTTATACAAAGCTTAAAACAAAATACATACATATATGCCATAACGGGCCAAGAGAACAAAACCGACGCCTACGGAACAACCTCGTCTCCAACGGGAAACTCCTCTGAACAAAACAGACATTACAAGACAAACTTAGACTCAAAATGAACCATATATACGCTCGGCATATGCATATGAATGCAAATGATGCAATGCATTTCATATAAATTCCACACTTAGGCATGTCGGAGCAAATGTCGAAATATGACATAATTAATTCAAGAAACAAACTTATCATACGTCAAATAAATTCATATTAAGTCACATAAGAGCATACCATGAGCATTTATTAATTTAAAATTCATACATGAGACAATGGATGCATAGAAAGTGAAATAAAATGGCACTTAAGGCATACAAACTCATTTCTCGTCATAAGTCACATATTTCACGTCAAATAATTTCATAAATTTTATACAATGAACATAACACGTCATATAGCATGTTAACAAAGCACATAAGTCATAAAGAAGCTAAGAGAAATCACACACGGTAAATAAACTAGGTCTCAATGCAGACTTGCAAACAAGGAAACGTTTAAGTCATATAGTTTCATGCAAAGCCATATCTTACATAATTCACGTCAAACGGATTCATTATTTCCATGCAACGCACATAACATATCATATAACATGTTTACAATGCATACATATCAAGGGATGATCAAAGTAATCACATGCAAGGCAAAGAATCGAAGCGTTAATTCATTCATGTACGTATGAGAACATATAACACATATCTTGTCATATATCGCGTAAATATGCATCGAAATCACCTAACAATTAATAATAAAATAGCATATCATGAAATATAATATGTTAACATCATATATTAATCATATAAGAGCAAAGAAAGCTATGCAAAACACGAACGAAATGAAAAACGGACAAACACGTAACCGCAGTAAAGAACAAGTCGAAACATCCCAAAAACAAGGTCACGGCCACGACCAAAAACAGCCTAAAAGGGGTCGCGGCCATGACCACCTTCTTCTCCAGCGTCTGGCACTGTTCATCTCAAAGTTGGGCCAAAATCCGGTCGCGCTTGTTTCGGTCGCCGGCGTGACCGAGTGTTGCAGGTCGCGGAAAGTGCAGAACAGCCCTGTTCTTCGTCTTAAAAAGCTCACAAATCATAGCAGCAACTTCAAGCAATAAAGTAGCAAGAAAAAGGCAGCAAAAACAAGACAAAACAATAGCCGTTCACGACACACAAGAAGGGAACAAGATTGAAGGCAAGAGATACATTTCCAACTTCTACTTCAAGCTTCAAGAAAATACAACAATGGTGGTCCGATTTCTAGAAAGTTTCCACATAATTTCAGATCATATTTACATAGAAGGAGGTTAAGAGCTCATATATCAATCATCAATTCAAGTGATAAAGCAAGTTTGGCAAGAATTCATCAAAGAATGGCATATAACCTAACTATTCATCATATCAACCATTACATGCTCAAATCTTCATGGAATTTAGAAAATAAGCACTTAAAAGAAAGATAAGAGGATGAACAACAAGAATATGGGCTTACCTCTTCGATTTGATGAAGATCGGAGGTCGAACGAGCTCAAAATCACCTTTGGTGAATAGTGGCTATTTTCCCCTTTTCTTTCTCCCTTTGGTCTTGGTTTCCAGGCTCCTCTCTCTCTCTCTCTATCTGCTGTGTCCAAAAATGAGAGCATGAGGGATGGTTAGAGGGTAAAATGGCTCAAGAATCAAGGTATTTGGTTAAGAAATGAGTGAGTTATGGCCATTTTAGTGAAGGGTAGCAAATCTGCTCGAGATGTTCTGTACGGGCGAAATACGGGGAATCAAACGGGCTTAGAAAAATATGAATCTAGGTTCCTTGGTTTTCTTTCTTCATTATGAGTCTGGCACCTCTTCCGGAATTCGAATCCGAATTCCCGAGCTCAAGTTAAGCCTTCCGGAACCCAAGGCGCGCTAAAACAAGTTAGCCCTCGAGTCCCTCAAATATAAAAGGGCGTCAAAGCGATGTTAAACGAACTCAAAAATAATAAACGAGCCTGCAAATAAATTATAAATCATATAATTCACTTATGGCAAGTTGTTAAGAAAATCGGGGTTAAAGAAGAGGTTAAACGAATTAAAAACGGGTCGAAAAGTTTCAAAAATGTTTGAAAACTTAAACGTAAAGCAAATAACAAATATTCAAATATTCAAATAAATCATATAATCGCTTAATTAATTAATTAAATGCGCACTTAGCACACCCGTGACGTCGTACCTGGAAAGCCGAAGAGTTGGGATGTTACACTTTACCTATGCAATATTGGGTTCAAATGAATCCTTACGAAATTTTATGAATTATGATATCATTCCCAAACCCTAATTCTCATTGTAGCTCCCGTAGTAACCAAAACCGACCAAAAAACCCTACTTTAACCCTAAATTAGAGATTTTCAGAATTCAACGTTTTCCCTATCTAATATTATAACCAAAACGATCCTTGGATTATTTTATGAATTTTAAGACCTTTTCCAAACCCTAGTTCAAACCCTAGCCCGTTTTATAAATTTTTCCTATTTTTCCTAAAGTACTATTCCCGCAGTAAAAACTAACTTTCAAACCATACAATATTTGGTATCCAATATTATACTCAAAATAATCCTTAAATTATTTTAAGAATCATGAACACTCTCTCGGAAATTAATTCTCATTCTAGCTTCGTTTTATGTATTTTCTCATATTTTTCAAAATTCCGAACGCTTAATACTTTAAATGTAGACGTTTGAACGTTAAGTGTTTATAACCATCGGAAAGCTCTTTCGATTCTCTTTCTTTTACAATTTTTCTCATTTCAAACTAAAATCTAGAGATCCTTCTACGATTTTATTATCTTTTGCACCCTATTTTAGATTTATTTTACTATGAAATAATTACTAGATAATATATGTATACATAAGCTCCTACATCAATATACACCTAGCATACCAACTAAGTACCCTATAATTATACACCTAGCCACCCTATACTCTTAGTCATTACCCTAAACTATAGTAAATTGCACTTAAGCCCCCAAAATTCTACCTATAAATACCCTAGAGAGCATTCACAAAAATTCATACCAAAATCAACACTCCCTCACTCTCACTCACGGCAGCCACCCTTCTCTTTCTCTAAGGTGTGTTTTCTTTTATTATTTCATGCTTTATATTATGTTCTTAGTATAATAATAGTTGTAGCATGCTTAGATTTAATTAAATTATGCTTTAGGAATTTTGTTTTATGAAATATATGCATAATTGTTAGTTTTAAATACAATGTGTCTACATTATGGAATTTTATTTAATTAAATGCATGAATTTTGATATGATATGATGTGAGTATGTATTAAATAATTATGATCTTGTTTGATTAAATTCATGCCTCGAATAATTTATTTAGAATTAATTTTATGATTAAAGTTATATAAAGTGCTACATTTTAAGTTTAATTATGTGTTATGGACTTAGGATTTATTAAATCTGATGATGATCTAGTATGAACACATTCATAAGTCTAAGAACATGTTCGTGTTGTTCTTGAATGATTTGAAGTGCACGTGTGGTAGTGTGTGAGTGTGTGTGTACGATTTTATGTTATAAAGTGTTTAATTTATAAGAAATTGAATAGTAAATGTTTTCAATAGTAATTTTGACTTTTTGGTCAACACATATTCAATTAATTTCAAAACTTATTTAAAAATAATTATAAAATAGGTTTTGGAATTTTAAAGAAAGATTTTACCCGAAATTTTCCAAAAATCGGTAAGTTATGAAATAATCTTAAAATCTAACCTACAATGTTGAATTAAACCCTAAATTTCATTTCTAATATTCTAATTAGGATCGTAATGTGATTAATAAATATTTGTCTAGTTAAAGACTTCATAGAACCTAATTAATTAATTAAATTCCCTTAAACAGTTAAAATTAGGATTTACCGGGAATTCTCTAACATGTTACATTTCCTGTACCTTATGTGATTATTTGATTAGAATAATCAGAATTTAACGCCCCGGTTTTTTCATTCATGTGTTATGTGTTATTATATTAATCTTCCTAATATTATATGCAACATATGTTCATGCAATTTTATGAAATTATTGTTAATGTGAGATTTATATGAATTAATTGCTAATGTGACTAATTGTTCATATACGATTTAATTGCATTGTATGGTCTTAATTGATCTCTTGTGTAAGTTGTGGACTTAATTGCATAATATGCATTGGGTTTAATTGATACTTGAGTTAGAGGTGGAACTAGTTTGCATCAATTCAAATATTTCAAGGACTAATATGCAAAATTGGTTGAGTCATCATATTTGGTGGAAGACTTTTGTAAATATCTCATTCATTTCTTCCATTCCACTCCATTCCATATTTCATCCAAAATTTCACACATATACACACACTCTTTTACGGTTCTTACACCAAGGGAAGAGAAGGGAAAATTTCATCAATTTCAAGCTAGAATTCAAGGAGCTTATTTGCATAAATTGGAGCATCATCATCATCTCACCATTTCATCCTTTCTTTCTTTATATTAAGGTATAAATGGAGATTTTGCTTGAATTCTTGAATCAATTATAATGGAGGGTTTGATGAGTATAGCATGATTCTTGGTTTATTTGTGGATTAGAAGCATGTTGGGGTCATATGAGTTGAATACTTGTTTGAATTCTTGCATAAAAATGAAGATTGGATAACATGGAAGTATATGGATTTGAATGATGAATTCTTGATGAGTTGATACATATTTCATGGTTTGATTGATGTAGGAGTGAAGTATAATGTGTTTGAGATGTGTTGGATTAATTGTTTTGGAGTGAATTGGCTTTCGTGGATGATTTTGTGGTGTTTTGGCACGAAAATCCCCTGTTTTCCCCCTGTTTTGCTGCTGCTGCGTAACGGGTCGCGACCGCGACTGAAAATAGACCAAAATTGGTCGCGCCCGCGATCCCATTTTAACCAAGTTTCGAGATTTTGAAAATTGGAGGAAAATTCGGCCAAAAATACTTGGTCGCGGCCGGGACCATTTTGTGAAGGATGCGCGACCCCTCCAGAAACTGCATTTTGTCCAACTTCGAACCAACGCCATTTTCACCTCGGTTTGAATTAGAAAACGTGCCATATACCGTTGGAAAGGTCTATGTGTTTACTTTCTTATCCAATAAACAAAACTCAATTCCCACTTCTAGAATTAAAGATATTCCAGTTTTCCTTGAACATGTGCATTTCCTAAAATTGTCCATTTTTGCCAAACTTCCCCAAAACCTTTCATATTGTATTCCTTTCAGTTCCTTGGCTCCCGTATGTGACTTATATGATATATATACTTATTTTATTGATAATCTTGTTCCTACTTGACATTCCTTAATTGTTATTGCATGATATATTGATTATAACTTTGCCGTGCGTCCTAATTGGTTCATTTGAGTCTAGTCTCATATACACTTGTCCTTTTTGCACAGATCTTCTTCCAGTTGACGAGGAACACGCTCCATAGGGTGTATCCTTTCTTCTTCTATTGGTAAAGGTGAGGTTTAATTTCTAGATATATATAGAACTCTTACAACCCTATGTGATCTTTCGGCCAAAATGTATATACATATCTGTATAACTTTCTCAAACCTTTATCGATTGCAAATGATTTATCATGACATATTGAACTTATCGTGATTGATTGATTGATTGATTGTTTTGGCGAGTAAAGCATGCTCACTTTGGGCCCAAGGGTGGTGCATTGAGTAATCCGGGGAGGCATCGGGCCGATGGTGATCTCTTGCACTATCCTCACCTATTGTTGGGGTCACCCCTGAATCCACCAGGAGGATTGGTGGAGGAAGGAGCCCGCCGGGCGTAGGGACTCATGAACCCTATACCCAGATTGATTGGGTGATGGGGCCTTGCAATCCCACCATCACCCGGAGGAATAAGGGTATTGAAACTGCTACTTGCGCACCGTAATTGATTGCATGGTCACTTAACTAGAAATAATTTAATTATTGGTAATGTACACTAATTGGAGTAAGGTTGGAGAATTGCCCTCACTCGCCGGGCCACTGATTGAATTGAATTGAATTGATAACGTTTGTATTGTTAAATGGATTAGTTGTAATCTCTGGCGAGATCTATTTTAGTATTGAACTTATATTGTTTCCTTTATTAAAAACCTTACCCGAGCTTATAACTTGCATGTTACTTGTGCTAATATTTAATTATAAACCCCTCACTCAGTCGTTGGTAGACTGACACCTCAACATTTTCAGGTTTTCAGGGTTGGTGCTAGGCGGGAGTCGAGTCAAGTCAAGTGGTCTTTATTTCGAGTCTAGCACGGTTCATGTACATTATTGATGCATATGTATTTTATAACTAGAGCTTGGTATCCTTGAGATTGTGTATATGGAATCGTGGAAAATGCGCTTGAATGATAATGATATAAACTTATAGTATGTTTTTCTTTGATTGTTATGCTTTGTTGTAAAAATTGAGGGTTAGCCCGCCTAGCTAGTGTTATTTTTTTTTTATTGTCTCCCGTTCGATATAGTTTAGTTCATGTATGGGTCGTCCATCTCATATGTGAATTGAGCTATAGTGCGGGGATGTGGCATCTTTGCACTTCGGGTGCTACATCTTAAGTGGTATCAGATGTTAGGAATAGTGCCCTAGAAAGCCGATTAGTCATAATCCGTTTTGGGACCTTTCTTGTATCACAGACAATCTTTGAATAATATACGATTGATTATAGGCAATCACTTCTTTATATGCCAATACGTGTTTTGTGTGTTTCCATTACGTGCGCATGTATGAGAACTCCCCTAATCCTGATGACTTTAGGACTCTACCATTTAGGTGAAATGGTTCATGAAACGAGCCCTATATCACATAAGTCATGATTAGTAAAATACTCGAAGCCGATGAGTCCTACAGACAGTGGGAGTGTCAACCATACTCCTCTAAGGCTTGCTTGTGGGATCACGCCCTTAAGAAGGACCACCTTGTTTCATGGAGGTGCAAAGTGTATAGTTGATACGTGCGTGATACATGAGGGTGCTTACTTCAATAAGTAAGTTCACTGAGGTGCCCCGTGTGAGAAGATTCCTAAATGGGAAAGGAAGTTTCTATTTCAGGAAATGGAAACTTCCAGATTAGGAAATATCTCACGAGTCATTGATGTGATTAATTGATCCTTAGACTTGAGGTTCCATGTCACTTTATGAGTTAACTCTGTAGTCTTTGGTATAAGCTTTAAAGGGTGTCGCCTTAGACAACTGATTCAAGGCTTATGCTGGGGCTGCACAAGTAACTCATGAAAGTGAATGAGAATCAAGAAAGGACCTATACTTGCATATGCAAGGTGATCTCTTATTGTGTAAGTCATTCATATGCCATATTGAGTCCTTGGCCAAGGCAGTAGATCAAGATATCAAGAAAAGTGTTTCTTGGATTGAGATCAAATGGATATGAAATGCACTTAGCTTTAAAGCCAGAATATTAGGGTTCTGATTATTCCCTTACCCTAGATCTTGGTTGAGAGATAGTAAGTAGGAGGATTGTATCTCACATGAATCAATGACTTAAAGGTTCTGTCGAATCCGAACATTCCAATTCAGCTAGGGGTTAAACACCTGTTGCTAGACTATGGTCGTTTAATCTGTGGACTGATTAATTAATTAGTGAATTAATTAATTAGGGTCACTGCTAATTGAATTGAGAACCTAGAGGGTCACACACAACAACTTGGTTACATGAGTTGAGGCTTTAAAATGATTAAACGAGTTAATCAAGCCAAGAGGGTTCCACACGTGTGAAACCACACGTGTGGCTCACGTGAGTGACACGTGTCATTGTGACACGTGTCACACACGTGTATAAATATATGTGTATATTTATCTATGTATTAAATAATTAATGTGATTAATTATTTAATAGACTTTGGTTTAATTTTGAATTAAAAAGAAAGTCTTATTTTGGAGAAAAATAATCTAGTTAATTAATTATGAATTAATTAATTAGATAAAATAAGTTATTTATTTTAAATAAATAAAGTATAAAATTATCCAAAAATAGTTTGGATATTTTTAGCTCTCTTGAAAGTTGATTTGAATTAGAATTCAAAGTCAAAGTCAAAATTACTTGATGATCAAGTAATAGGAGAGAGAGAGACCAAAATCCTAGCCCATTAAGGACTAGGAATTTCGTCCCTCCCCTTTCTTATATGAGCTCCCCTTTAGAGCTAATCGAATTCTTTTGGTTCATGTGTTGAACACCATCCTTTCTCCAAGATAAACGAAACCCTAGCTTAAGCCTAAACACTAACTAGAGAACTAGCATCCTTACTAGTTAGATTGTAGCCAAGTTGGTGGACTATCTCTAGAGAGCTTCAAGTTAGAAGTTTTGAAGATTCGAGCATTACCAAAAGTGGGGATCAAGCAAAACGATCAGAAGGGATGATGTAACGATTCTGAACCCGACGTGAAGCGAATGAAAAAATCGAACCAAAGAAGATGGCGAAAACCGTTCGTCCATATCCTGAAGGATGAATTTTTTCACGAGGGTTTTGTGACTGGCAGTTTTCTACTTTCGCAAAACTGGTTTTCGAAGGGAGTTTCAATCCTGCTTTTCTCGTTTCATGTTTCTTTCTTTATGTTATATTGTTAAGAACATCTCTAACATGAATTGAATCTAGGTTGGTGTGGATTGCTATCCCAACAATGGATTCTGAAGTAGAAAGAGATTTTCGAGGGACGGGTTGTCGAGCCGCGAGAAGAGCGTTCTTGGGTGGCTTGAAACGCTTCAAGAAAGAATAAAAGAAAAGTAAGTTTTCTATCTCTACGAGTTTGGTTACACGATTGCGAGTTCAAGATCCTTTAGTTGGAAAAATTTTAAATTCCGCTGCTTTCTGATTCCTGTTTTCCAACAAGTGGTATCAGAGCCACCTCGTTAATCGTGTTTCTGATTCGTCTCAATTATTCTGAATTTGGTAGAAATTCTTAGGCTTAGATGCGAATTAGGTATTCTTGAGTTCTTTTAGAAAGCCTGAATTACGAAACTGTAATTTTTCTTGAGTTTCTGAAACTGTTTTCTTAAATTGTGTTTTTGGAAAACCGTTTTGATAGAAATTAATTTAATTCGTGTTTTTGAATTTTGGATTGTTTTGGTTTTTGAACTAAAAAGTACGAAACACGAAATCGCGTTACGAAAACGCGAGCCTGGACGTGCTAAGGCATAGCACGCCAGGCGCACGCGCCCGCCCGCCCAGCAGTCCCGCAACCGCGCGGGACTGCCCACCGCTGCCGCCCGCCAGCGCCTAGGCGCACCCGCCAGCAGCTCCCGCAACCGTGCGGGAGCCTTTCCGCCGCCCGCCTGCCTGCCGCCTAGGCGCAGCGCGCGCCTTGCGCTCGAGAAGGCGTGCGCGCTGCGTGCGCGTGCCGGCAGCCCTGCTGCTGGCGTGCGCGACGCGGTGCGTGCTCCGTCCTGGGCTGGGCGCGCGGGCGAACCCGGGGCCTTCGTTTCGCGATCTTGATTTTCGTGTTTAGTCCAATCCAATCCCGATTTAATTTTTCTGAAAAATTTTATATCTATTAAAATTGAATTATTTTTGAAATAATTGTTTAAATTGGGATTTTGGAAAATTAAGCGATTTAAATTTTGGAAAAATTACAATCTTTGTTTTCTGAAAATATTGAAAGAATAAAATTATTAATTTTCAGAAATTAATTGGAATTTTATTGGTTCATTGTTTTTCGGGTTTTATAGAAAAGGCTCTTGAACAAGAATTGCATCTAAGTCGTGTTTCAAGCTATTAGAGCTTAAAGCGAGAATTTTAATTTATTGGTTAAATTTAAATTCTTGCAAAAGCATGTTAGGTGATCATGGGTTTAGATCTATGTATGGTTTTAATTTATGCACATGGATGGTTTAAATTGGGGTTGGAGCCCTATAGTTGCGTTTTTCAATTGAGGTTGGAGCCTCACTTATGTGCGTACTGTTATGTGATTTATTATGTGGCTTTCCATATTACTGTTTTTGAGGCCGGGGTATGCCCCGTGTAATTGTCTAAGGCCAATATGAAGATTGAGCCTTATTACTTTATGTCTTTTTCTTTTTATTGTAATTTGAGAGTAGAGATAGGTGGTGAGGTTTTATTTTCATTTTGGAGACAATGCACCCATGGAGTAAGATGGACCACATTCAAGTAACAAGGAGGCCATAAGTGAAGACCCCTCAAAATGTTAGGGAGGGGAATCTCAATTGTTAAATGTAATAGAGATAGGGCTCGTATTTTGTTTCCGCTTTCCCTTATGTGATTTGAACTGTTTATGTGGCATGTATGTTAGAACTAGTGATTGTGGAGTGGCTCCCACATATCACGCATAAGATAGGTAGAACCCATGATCATTACATGTTAGTATCATGCTAGGACATGTTATCTGTTTATGTGCTTGTTTGAAATGCATTTAAGTGTACTTGCATTAATCAAGACTAATAAAATTGGATAACATATATGTTGGTGAGGTCGAACCGGACAACTCTCCGGTTAATTCGAAAATTCCCATTAAATATTAAGCTAATTTCGAATAAATAGGTATTTAATTCAAGATGCAAATTTTGGATTAAATTCCTAGCATTCCATCAATAGGTTTTAAGTTTAGTAAGTGAAGCTAGTTATTGTCCGCGAGTCGTGGGATAGCTAGTGGAGCTTATTAGTTCTTAGTTACCTAATTGATCCTTTTTTAAATGATCAATATTTCATGGTCGATTTTAGCAAGGGCGATGTCCGCGAGTCGTGGGTCGTTCGAACTAAGTTTTGATCATGATCTTATGATTAATGGGTCTAGCTTAACTCCTAAGTAAATATGGATGTCGCACGAGTCGTGGGTCCATATTGAAAGATGGGTGATGCAAAAACAATTACTAAGAGTTCTAAAGGTGTTAGAATTGGTAAGTTGTACCTACCTAGGATTTTACTTAGAATGTCCGCGAGTCGTGGGTTCGAGGTAAAATGCTTAGGATCTTAGTACCCTTTGGGAAACGTGTTCCTCTTAGATCTTTGGGAATTATAGATCTTTGAAAAACAGTGGGAGCTACATTAGATTAAAGACCTTATCTTATGTATATCGTTATTATTCAGCATGCTCACCTAGTTCTCTACTTAGCATTTAGGTGGTAGTTCTGTGATTCTCTACAATATGAAATGCAAACCCATTCGTATCCATCCTTAAGTCAAAAGAGTTGACTAAGTCCTAACTAACTCTAATTGGCTTCGGACCCTAAAATTCGTTTTAGAATCCGAAAAGAGAAATTGTTCTCTATAAGGCGAGATTTTCATTTATTTGAAAATTCGACCCGGGCCAAAAGAGAAGCAACCTGAGGTGAATGGATTTTTCCAAACCACTTAAGAGCAATTGAACCACCTCATAAAATGTTACAATGTATAACATTATGGAATTATTCAATATTCCAAATGAGGAAACAAGTGCACACGAACAAGGTCTAAAGATCTTATTTGAAGATCTTATGGTCTCGATCATCAACTGAGAAAAGAGTTCTCAATGCACTGATTGCTTACATTGCTTCCACAATCATTCGAACCCTTTATGCTCAACTAGAATGATGCTAATGCAGCATAGTTAATCATTTAGTTGATAATGGTTGAGAGTATCCTTAAGAAGGAATAAAAGGTTGTGATGGTCAATTCTTCTTCTAAACTCACTAAGTTAAAGGCTTGAAGGCCTAAAGAAGAAGAAACCCTTAAGAGCCCAATGGAGGGGCATGTAAGGGGTGCGCCCAAAAGACACTAGAGATCAAATAGGACGTTTTCTTCTAAGGTAGCAAATAAGGACTTTGAAAGGGAACTGCAAAGAGTATGAGTACTCTGAAATGTTACTTCGTTTAGTAAATTCTACTAGGAATAGAATTCACTAGTCTTAAGTCAATTCTGCATAATCCGTTGTGCAAATACTCAAGGCACTAATGTTCTGAACATACAACGAGATAACAAAAGTAAGTGAGATGACAAAGCTTCGAATTACTTTGGAACGTTGAGATATAAAAGGATTAGCAAGTCAGACACCTTAGGATCATTCTCTGAAAATGGACCTATAGAGTTGACTTCCTGTGAATCCTATCTCAAAGGAAAACGTTCCCGGAACATTGTTTAGGTGAAACATAGAACGTTCCAAAATTATAGTGGATTTCAATCCATGCTGATGAGTGTAAGATGCTTAATGTAAGCATTAGATACTATCGTCAGTTTAATCATTTTGAATGAATGTACTTGTTAAAGTACAAATTCGAAACTTATATGAAATTCTTAGAATTTCAAGAGGAGGTTAGGAACCGAAGTAGTCACAAGTTATAGGTAAATCGATATGATCGAGATAGCCAATATCTTAGTAACTAATTCCTTAGTCATCTTAGAGATAATAGGATTATCTCTCAGTAAACTAATTCGAGAACACATTAATGTTTCCGAATGATGGAATGAAACATAATAGGATATGGTCGATTCCATAGTAAGCTTTACTGACTTATAATCATTCTAGGAATAAACTACTAGAATATGCAGTTAGAGATTTTGAATTTAGTACCTTCCAAAATCAGTCCTTTAGTTGCACTATGCAATGTGGCATACTAAATTCCCTAATTATTCTTATCCAAGAATTCAATGGAATCCTCTTACTTGAAGAGGATAGTGGGAGATAAGCTTGAAATGAGTTCAAGTTTATGCAATGATATTGGATATCGTTTCTGCGATTCCCTTAGACAAAGGTTGTTTGTCTCAAGGAATGTATCTTTCTTAAGGAATCGTTCCTATAGAAGAAGAAAGGCAAGCAAGCAGACCTCAAAGAAATTTGAAGATAAATATCCACGCCTCATATAGAAGAAACGAGCCCATCTGATAAAACTTAGCCAAATTTTAGAGTATGTACACGTATGAAACCATTCTCTTAAGATGTGTTTAGAACGCATTCCTAGATAGCCAAGAGGAGACACTGTCAGATTTGGAATCTGAGTAGTGTAAGCAAGCCTTGAAATCCAATATGGATTCCATATACTCAAACCAAGTTTTGACCTTGGTTGATCCACTTGATAGGATCAAGCTCATGGAGCTTCGAGTAAATGGAAAGCATTACAACCTTCTTGACGGTTGAAATGCAAAAGTCCATTTGGATTGTGTTTACCATATCCTCATATTCTGACTATGAGATATGATAAATGAATATGAGAACTATCTTGTTCAATATGAGATTGAAAGAGAGTGAAATAAAGTATTTCTATAAATCTCATATTCAGTGGGAGTATGCATAAAGTATGCAAATCCGTAAGTCAATCTGTGGATTGATAAAGGCTTCTAGGAGTTAGACAATTCGATTCCACAGTCAAATCGTTCGACACAGATAGAAGTCGAATAAGTCTCAGAGTGTACATATGAAAGTTAGTGATGTAAGAGTCAATTTTGGTTCTTTAGAAGACGATGTCCTTCTCATTTGGAATGTCAAGGATGACGTGAAAGTTACCAATTCTTGTTTAAGAAACAATTTGACATGAAAGATCTTAGTGATTATCCTATATTCTCGACATTCAGATCTATAGAAGATAGATCTAAGAGAATAAAAGGATTATCACAAAATGAGTACATAACCACGGTACTAAAAGGAGTTTAGTATGGACAATGGAACATCTCTTTTGAAGAGTATGTGTCCTAAGATAAACTTTGAGAAAGTTAGAATGTCCAAAATCCCTTTAAGTGAAAGGGTGCATAATGTATGAAAAGTTATGTACTAAATTAGATATGGCGCAACACTAAGCGTAGTAGGCCGAATCTAATATAACCTCAGAGAAGGTCATTAGATCTCTGTAAAGGATGTCCTCAAAGTACTTGAGAAGAAATGAGGATATGTATTAGTTTACAGAGCCCAAAAGATCTTGTTGTTAGAAGGATATTTGATGTAACCGTTCATCAAACATGGATGATTATGAAATCATTGAAAGGATACAACTTCTACCAGAATAGTAATGCAATGTGTTGGAAAGGGTTCCAAGGACGGACATTGCAAAACTCGACTGTCGTAGTTGAGAACTTAGTCGTATTATATAACGCTAAGTTAAGTGTTTGGGTAAGAAACTCCATCTAACTAGTTAGATGAAGTTCCTAGCATGAAACAACACCATTATCATATCGTATGATTAAATGGATGGTTGCTCAAGTAAGAGAACCAAGACCTCACCAAGAGACTGAACACGTGATTACGAATCACTTTATAAGGAAAAGGTGTTTCCTAAGAGATGTGTAAACAAGAGGGTCACATCAGCAGAGAATATAGCAGATCCACTTTGGAAACGCCCAAAGTCAATAGGCTCTCGAAGTGCATCTTAAGAAGATGGGACTTAGAGTACCTAAATGGCTTTTACGGGCAAGTGGGAGATTGTTAGGAATAGTGCCCTAGAAAGCCGATTAGTCATAATCCGTTTTGGGACTTTTCTTGTATCACAGACAATCTTTGAATAATATACGATTGATTATAGGCAATCACTTCTTTATATGCCAATACGTGTTTTGTGTGTTTCCATTACGTGCGCATGTATGAGAACTCCCCTAATCCTGATGACTTTAGGACTCTACCATTTAGGTGAAATGGTTCATGAAACGAGCTCTATATCACATAAGTCATGATTAGTAAAATACTCGAAGCCGATGAGTCCTACAGACAGTGGGAGTGTCAACCAGACTCCTCTAAGGCTTGCTTGTGGGATCACGCCCTTAAGAAGGACCACCTTGTTTCATGGAGGTGCAAAGTGTATAGTTGATACGTGCGTGATACATGAGGGTGCTTACTTCAATAAGTAAGTTCACTGAGGTGCCCCGTGTGAGAAGATTCCTAAATGGGAAAGGAAGTTTCTATTTCAGGAAATGGAAACTTCCAGATTAGGAAATATCTCACGAGTCATTGATGTGATTAATTGATCCTTAGACTTGAGGTTCCATGTCACTTTATGAGTTAACTCTGTAGTCTTTGGTATAAGCTTTAAAGGGTGTCGCCTTAGACAACTGATTCAAGGCTTATGCTGGGGCTGCACAAGTGACTCATGAAAGTGAATGAGAATCAAGAAAGGACCTACACTTGCATATGCAAGGTGATCTCTTATTGTGTAAGTCATTCATATGCCATATGGAGTCCTTGGCCAAGGCAGTAGATCAAGATATCAAGAAAAGTGTTTCTTGGATTGAGATCAAATGGATATGAAATGCACTTAGCTTTAAGGCCAGAATATTAGGGTTCTGATTATTCCCTTACCCTAGATCTTGGTTGAGAGATAGTAAGTAGGAGGATTGTATCTCACATGAATCAATGACTTAAAGGTTCTGTCGAATCCGAACATTCCAATTCAGCTAGGGGTTAAACACCTGTTGCTAGACTATGGTCGTTTAATATATGGACTGATTAATTAATTAGTGAATTAATTAATTGGGGTCACTGCTAATTGAATTGAGAACCTAGAGGGTCACACACAACAACTTGGTTACATGAGTTGAGGCTTTAAAATGATTAAACGAGTTAATCAAGCCAAGAGGGTTCCACACGTGTGAAACCACACGTGTGGCTCACGTGAGTGACACGTGTCATTGTGACACGTGTCACACACGTGTATAAATATATGTGTATATTTATTTATGTATTAAATAATTAATGTGATTAATTATTTAATAGACTTTGGTTTAATTTTGAATTAAAAAGAAAGTCTTATTTTGGAGAAAAATAATCTAGTTAATTAATTATGAATTAATTAATTAGATAAAATAAGTTATTTATTTTAAATAAATAAAGTATAAAATTATCCAAAAATAGTTTGGATATTTTTAGCTCTCTTGAAAGTTGATTTGAATTAGAATTCAAAGTCAAAGTCAAAATTACTTGATGATCAAGTAATAGGAGAGAGAGAGACCAAAATCCTAGCCCATTAAGGACTAGGAATTTCGTCCCTCCCCTTTCTTATATGAGCTCCCCTTTAGAGCTAATCGAATTCTTTTGGTTCATGTGTTGAACACCATCCTTTCTCCAAGATAAACGAAACCCTAGCTTAAGCCTAAACACTAACTAGAGAACTAGCATCCTTACTAGTTAGATTGTAGCCAAGTTGGTGGACTATCTCTAGAGAGCTTCAAGTTAGAAGTTTTGAAGATTCGAGCTTTACCAAAAGTGGGGATCAAGCAAAATGATCAGAAGGGATGATGTAACGATTCTGAACCCGACGTGAAGCGAATGAAAAAATCGAACCAAAGAAGATGGCGAAAACCGTTCGTCCATATCCTGAAGGATGAATTTTTTCACGAGGGTTTTTTGACTGGCAGTTTTCTACTTTCGCAAAACTGGTTTTCGAAGGGAGTTTCAATCCTGCTTTTCTCGTTTCATGTTTCTTTCTTTATGTTATATTGTTAAGAACATCTCTAACATGAATTGAATCTAGGTTGGTGTGGATTGCTATCCCGACAATGGATTCTGAAGTAGAAAGAGATTTTCGAGGGACGGGTTGTCAAGCCGCGAGAAGAGCGTTCTTAGGTGGTTTGAAACGCTTCAAGAAAGAATAAAAGAAAAGTAAGTTTTCTATCTCTACGAGTTTGGTTACACGATTGCGAGTTCAAGATCCTTTAGTTGGAAAAATTTTAAATTCCGCTGCTTTCTGATTCCTGTTTTCCAACATCAGAGCCCGGTTTCAAAACCGTGGTTCTAGTGTCGTGTCACGTAAGTCTAGGTCGAACGACATAGGATTATTTGATAACTTGAGAGTCTTGTAACTTATTTGAACTTACTTGACTTCCTTAACTTATTTGAATTAGTTGAATTATGTGAATTATGTGTGTTATTTGTATCTTGGGATTTTAGATGTATTCATTTGCGTCCACTAATCCCACATGCATATCTAGTGTCTTGATTTCAGGATGCCTCGAGGTCGCCCTCGCCGTGAACATTCTCCAGGTCATAGGAGACATCGCCGTGATCGAACCCCTAGGGTTCCTACACATCCACCCCCTCCGGCTCAACCACAAGATTTTCTTAATTCCATTGTTCGTTTAGTTGATCAAAGAATAAGGGGCTATGTTCCACCAGCGCAACCGGCTCAAGCTCCACCACAACCAGCACCGATTTCGGCTATACTTCGGGAATTTCAGAATCAACAACCCCCAAAGTTCTTTAAGGGGAATGACATTCAAGCCGAGCAGTGGCTCAAGGAGGTTGAGAGGGTGTGGGAGCTTATTCCTTGCGAATCTCAAGAGAAAGCCCGATTCACTCTTACTCTTGTTGAAGGAGAAGCTTATTCATAGTGGGAGAGCACAAAGATTGTCTTGGATGCCACCGAGGAAGAAGTCACTTGGGAGGTTTGTAAGGGAGTTTAAGAACAAGTTCATTCCTCCTTCATCTCGCACTAGAAGGCTCAAGGAATTCACGGAGCTCAAACAAGGGGGTAAATCGGTTGCCGAGTACATAACAGAGTTTGAGAGATTGTCTATGTATGCACCCAATATCGGAAGCGACGATTTTCATAAGGCCATACAATTCATGTAGGGTTTGAGGCCGGACATACAGGCAGCAATTGAAGCTGTCAATACTAGTACTTGGAGGAAGGCCACCTCAAAAGCTCTTAAGGTTGAGGACTCGGTTAATGCAAGGAGGCCCATTGCTTACCCCGTGCAAGCTGCAAGTTCAAAATTAGAACAGGACCTTAACAATGGAAAGGGGTCTATCCAATATCATGCTCCATTACATCAAGAAGGGTCTCAAAAGAAGAAGAAGAAGAAAAAGAAGAATCGAGCCATTGGAACGGGTTTGAGAGTTTCACATACCTCGTCCTCAATATTACTTTCGGGGAAGCCTCTATGTACCTATTGTGGACGCGATACACATAATCACGATAATTGTAGATGGTGTTTAGGCTTATGTTTGTGGTGTGGGAGTGATGAGCATCAAGTGGATACGTGTCCGAAGCGACGAAAAATAGCTACCGGGGATAAATGGTGAACGGTACACTTAACCATGCATATCACGCGCATCACACATTTCGTTGTTGTATTTAATTTCTCGTTAGTTGCAAATTGGATGTGTATGAGTGGTAGTTATGTAATTAACGTGATTCTACTTGCCCTATGTGGCATTTATATAAATGTTTCTTTAAGTGTTTCCTTGAATCGTTATTTGGGGTGTGTTTGAGAGATGGGGTTCTCTCATTTCTTGTTTGAGAGACGGGGTTCTCTCATTTCTTGTTGGAGAGACGGGGTGCTCTCCTTTTGTGTTAGGGAGACGGGGCTCTCTTATTGCTTGTGCATCATTTTAAAACTCGACAGTGGACATGGGGACCAGGTCCTTTTAAGGGGGGAGAATTGTAACGCCCCGGTTTTTCCATTCATGTGTTATGTGTTATTAAATTAATCTTCCTAATATTATATGCAACATATGTTCATGCAATTTTATGAAATTATTGTTAATGTGAGATTTATATGAATTAATTGATAATGTGACTAATTGTTCATATATGATTTAATTGCATTGTATGGTCTTAATTGATCTCTTGTGTAAGTTGTGGACTTAATTGCATAATATGCATTGGGTTTAATTGATACTTGAGTTAGAGGTGGAACTAGTTTGCATCAATTCAAATAATTCAAGGACTAATATGCAAAATTGGTTGAGTCATCATATTTGGTGGAAGACTTTTTTAAATATCTCATTCATTTCTTCCATTCCATTCCATTCCATATTTCATCCAAAATTTCACACATATACACACACTCTTTTACGGTTCTTACACCAAGGGAAGAGAAGGGAAGATTTCATCAATTTCAAGCTACAATTCAAGGAGGATATTTGCATAAATTGGAGCATCATCATCATCTCACCATTTCATCCTTTCTTTCTTTATATTAAGGTATAAATGGAGATTTTGCTTGAATTCTTGAATCAATTATAATGGAGGGTTTGATGAGTATAGCATGATTCTTGGTTTATTTGTGGATTAGAAGCATGTTGGGGTCATATGAGTTGAATACTTGCATGAATTCTTGCATAAAAATGAAGATTGGATAACATGGAAGTATATGGATTTGAATGATGAATTCTTGATGAGTTGATACATATTTCATGGTTTGATTGATATAGGAGTGAAGTATAATGTGTTTGAGATGTGTTGGATTAATTGTTTTGGAGTGAATTGGCTTTGTGGTTGATTTTGTGGTGTTTTTGCACGAAAATCCTCTGTTTTTCCCCTGTTTTGCTGCTGCTGCGTAACGGGTCGCGACCGCGACTGAAAATAGACCAAAATTGGTCGCGCCCACGACCCCATTTTAGTCAAGTTTCGAGATTTTGAAAATTGGAGTAAAATTCGGCCAAAAATACTTGGTCGCGGCAGGGACCATTTTGTGAAGGATTTTGGTCGCGCCCGCGACCCCTCCAGAAACTGCATTTTGTCCAACTTCGAACCAACACCATTTTCACCTCGGTTTGAATTAGAAAACGTGCCATATACCGTTGGAAAGGTCTATGTGTGTACTTTCTTATCCAATAAACAAAACTCAATTGCCACTTCAAGAATTAAAGATATTCCAGTTTTCCTTCAATATGTTCATTTTCTAAAATTGTCCATTTTTGCCAAACTTTCCCAAAACCTTTCATATTGTATTCCTTTCAGTTCCTTGGCTCCCGTATGTGACTTATATAATATATATACTTGTTTTATTGATAATCTTGTTCCTACTTGACATTCCTTAATAGTTATTGCATGATATATTGATTATAACTTTGCCGTGCGTCCTAATTGGTTCATTTGAGTCTAGTCTCATATACACTTGTCCTTATTGCACAGATCTTCTTCCAGTTGACGAGGAACACGCTCCATAGAGTGTATCCTTTCTTCTTCTATTGGTAAAGGTGAGGTTTAATTTCTAGATATATATAGAACCCTATGTGATCTTTCGGCCAAAATGTATATATATATATATCTATTTAACTTTCTCAAACCTTTATCGATTGCAAATGATTTATCGTGACATATTGAACTTATCGTGATTGATTGATTGATTGATTGTTTTGGCGAGTAAAGCATGTTCACTTTGGACCCGAGGGTGGTGTATTGAGTAATCCGGGGAGGCATCGGGCCGACGGTGATCTCTTGCACTATCCTCACCTATTGTCGGGGTCACCCCTGAATCCACCAGGAGGTTTGGTGGAGGAAGGAGCCCACCGGGCGTAGGGACTCATGAACCCTATACCCAGATTGATTGGGTGGTGGGGCCTTGCAATCCCACCATCACCCGGAGGAATAAGGGTATTGAAACTGCTACTTGCGCACCGTAATTGATTGCATGATCACTTAACTCGTAATAATTTAATTATTGGTAATGTACACTAATTGGAGTAAGGTTGGAGAATTGCGCTCAATCGCCGGGCCACTGATTGAATTGAATTGGATTGATAATGTTTGTATTGTTAAATGGATTAGTTGTAATCTCGGGCGAGGTCTATTTTAGTATTGAGCTTATATTGTTTCCTTTATTAAAAACCTTACCCGAGATTATAACTTGCATGTTACTTGTGCTAATATTTAATTATAAACCCCTCACTCAGTCGTTGGTAGACTGACACCTCAACATTTTCAGGTTTTCAGGGTTGGTGCTAGGCGGGAGTCGAGTCAAGTCAAGTGGTCTTTATTTCGAGTCTAGCACGGTTCATGTACATTATTGATGCATATGTATTTTATAACTAGAGCTTGGTATCCTTGAGATTGTGTATATGGAATCGTGGAAAATGCACTTGAATGATAATGATATAAACTTATAGTATGTTTTTCTTTGATTGTTATGCTTTGTTGTAAAAATTGAGGGTTAGCCCGCCTAGCTAGTGTTCTTTGTTTTTATTGTCTCCCGTTCGCTATAGTTTAGTTCATGTATGGGTCGTCCATCTCATATGTGAATTGAGCTATAGCGCGGGGATGTGGCTTCTTTGCGATTCGGGTGCTACAAAGAACCTAGTTCTAAGTCAATAGTAGTTATTACTTTTAGGCAACGATAATACTGAGCAGTGGGATCCGTTCAATTCTATTTGAATCCCGGTACTAGGTAAGGATTAAAACATTTTCAACTGGAATCATGCCTATATATGTATCTATTTATAATACGATTTCCAAACCTACCTATTGTTTGATTTCCTACCTATACACATTATTACAGTACAATATACCTCTCTAAGAGGAAAAATACTTTTAAGTCGGAATCAGGATCTTATCCGGATATTATATACTTCAGTCCTACTAATACTAAGAACTGATTCCCGACTAAGCAAGTAAATCATTATCTACTAGTATTATGGGCCCCGGTGCGCAGCTGTGTCAAGCAATACCCGGAAGGTATCGGGCCGAGGGTAATGTTGGTGCCACAGACCGCCACCAACTCTTGGTAGTGTTTCAGCTGGAGGTTAGTTACTCCACGCCAATGGATAAGGGAGACAACCTCCCGGGACCGTATTTCCCAATTATTACATATCGTCTCTTGGGTTTGATCCCTTATGGACACTACGAAGTAGCGGAGTTGTTATCATACTTGGTTTTATTAAAGTACCGGTGCCTTGATCAGCCCGGTACTGTGTTACAAAATATTTAAGGAGTACGGTTGGAGAGGCCTTACTTGAGGGCAATACAAATTCTTTTATTACATGGTTCATGTTTTATGAACACTCTCCATATACCCCTATCCCTACTTTAAACTTATGAACCATATTATATTTGTGATATCTTATTGCTATTATTTCAGACCGGGAACCTCTTGGTCGTATCTATAAATACGTATATCTATTACTAGCATTCCATCACTTAGTCACTTTGACTAACCTCTCGCCTGTTTTCAAATGCATGATTTCAGGAAGCGAGGACATCGACACCTAGAGGTATCTTGAAGCTATAGGTGTCGAATATATTAGGTCAGGATTAGGTCAAGGGCATTTAATCTTGATCATGCACATACTACAAATAAGCTGCCCTTATACATTATCCCCATATGCTACTCTACTACATTACCCCCATATAATATCATTTGCTCTTTCTGTGTGTTACTTTGCTTCTCACTTGCAAGTTTTAAATTTCTCTATCTTTCGCTGCATTTTTCCTTACGCTCTACTTAAGTACCGTCTATACCGTTCGCCATAGTATTTTTCGAGTGCTAGGTCTCACATCCACTCGAGGGTAGTACGGTGCGGGAGTTGTAGTGTTAGGGGGCGCTACAACTTAGGTGTATACTTAAAATGTTCATGAATCTCTAGATTAGAGTTTGAAATGGGAAATATTGCAAAAGAAAGAGAATCAAAAGAGCTTTCCGATGAGTATACACACTTAACGTTTAAACGTCTCAAGTTAAAGTAGCAAGCGTTCAGAATTTTGAAAAATATGAGAAAATACATAAAATGAACCTAGGATAAGAATTAATTTTCGAGAAAGTGTTCATGATTTATAAAATAATTTAAGGACTATTTTGAGTATAATATTGGATACCAAACCCTTATGGTTTAAAAGTTAGTTTTTACGGCAGGAATAATACCTTTATGAAAAATAGAAAAAACTTATAAAATGAGTTAGGATTTGAACTAGGGTTTGGAAAAGGTCTTATTAGGGTTTCCCTGCCAATTTTGGTTACTACAGGAGTTACCATGACAATTAGGGTTCGTAAAAGGTACCATAATTCATAAAATTTTGCAAGGATTCATTTGACCCCTATATTTTATAGGTAAAAGTGTCTCGGTAAAATTCTACATTTGCAAAGTGTATCTTGGGATAACAAAAGCTAGGATACGAATCTGAAAAATGTGAATCTTACTTTCTAAGGCTTCATGAGGGATATGTGAAGGTTTAGGCTCGGTGAATGAATAGTGATATGGTTCTCATAATAATATATTGGTAAAAATTGAGGCATAAAGGCACACAGTTCATATAAAATGTAATGCATAATGGATTGAGGCTATAAACGCTTTCTTTTAACCCTTTATTAACCTGTTTCTTCTTAGCCCCAAAATCCAGGCTGTTATAATAAGAAACTAATACCAAAATTTAAGGAGGTTCGACCAATTTAGCTTACGTTATTGGGCACTATTTAAATATATTTTACTAAATAAACATTACAAAATGAGAGAGAATACTTTGTTTGAGATACAAAAATTAGAAGGGAAGAGTCTATTAGCCTTCTCTTAATTTTCTAAAACTCCTATGTGAGACAAAATTATGTCACAGAACAATAAATCTCTATCGTAGCAACATTTGTGCCCCTACTAAATATAAATAAACTACATCTCTCAATCTCCTATAACAATTTTTAGTGCACCCAATGTGTGCCTCCAGGCTCCAACTTAAAATTGTAGAACATTGGTCAAGTCTAAATAATATACAAACTTGGCTTTGTTTACCACTTTGGTCAGCATATTTGCAAGATTCTCCATAATGCAAATCTTCTAAAAAACAATAAACTCTTCTTACCTAAAAGACCCAATTCTTTGCTAAATCAGTAATACTCTGACTTTCATAATACGCCGTAAAGTATTTATATAACGCCCTGTCCGTTCAGCTGTATAGGTATGATGTCGCGAGGGAGCTACGTGCGTGTTTAAATTATTTAATTATGCTTTTATATGATAATCTTTGAATTATACGTTGATTATTAATGATTTAATATAAGAACTTTGATTTAGTATGTGAACTTTGCCCTATGTGCTTCTTTGACTTCATATGATTCGTTTCACTTCAAATTCGATTCCGCACTTTGTTAATATGTGATATACTTGAAATATATGAGTTATAAACTTGTTTATGTGTTTATTATACGTTTTTGAACTTGTTTGACTTGGTCTTGGACCATTTTGGTAAAATTGGGACTTAAGGGCCTAAAGAGCATTTAGGATATATTGGGTTCCGGTCGGTATAACTTGAGCTCGGGAATTTGGATTCAAATTTTGATACCATCTTGGACTCGTATCAATGATTCAGATTTAACGGAATAAGCCTCATAATTTTCTAAGCCCGTTTGGACCTCCGAAACTTCATCAAACTAAGACGATTATACTAGATTCCTTACGGTAACCATTTTAGCCGTATTTGACCCGTTTGATCTCCTATTTGAACTATTCTTGAACCCTAACTCAACCCATTTAATCCCTTAACATATCTCTCTCTCCCACTTCGAACTAAACATCAAAACAAGAAAGGAAGGAAGCAAGAAGTGAAGAAACAAGAACCCTTCATCTCTTTGGCCACATTTGAGCTCATAACTTCTTCGAACTCATCATCTATTGAAGGTAAGATTATTGTTGAATTCTCCATCATCTTGTGCATCTTCTAATCCATATAAAACTTATCTTGATCCATTGAAGCATGATATACGAAGAAGGTGATGAATAGTTGTGGGTTTATGTCAATATGTGAGAACTTGATCATCCTTGCACTATTTTGAGATTTAAGACTTGTTTTTTAACGCACCCAAATACGCTACAACCCCGCACCGTCGTACTTCTCAGGCGGATGTGAGACCTAGACCTAGGACCTGAGAGGCACACCGGCGAACTGACGATGCTATACGATATCAGAGTAAGGAAACATGGCAGCGGAATTTGAAACATTTAAAACAAAATCTTATGTTTGGGGCAGTAAATAAAAGAATTTAAATAATTTAAAACTTATGAGCACTTAGAGGTAATAGAACATAGATTATTGTTGATTATGTTCTCATAGCCAGCTACAAAAACAATATACTAATTATAGGGGTTAAAGGCTAATTTGACTTGGTCAGGAAAACCTGATCTAATATGCACAGGATAACAGCCTTTCTATGCTTCAAGATACCTTCTAAGGAGCGATCTCACTACCTGAAATCATGAATTTAACAAGAGCGAGGGGTTAGTCGAGTTGACTAAGTGAGGGGGAAATTAATCGAAATTAGATATATCAGCTTGAGGAGTTTGATTAATAAACTTTTATCCAAAAGGGTTTTACCAGGAAAATTGAAAGAGGATGAACAAGGATTTCGAGAATAATGTTGAAATATGTATCCATAATAGGGTTTACCAAGAATCGCTTGATTAACACCCGGTAATAGGAAAATAGTAAATCAATAACAATATTGGGTTCATATTTATTTTGAGATAACGGGGTAAGGGGATTATAAGTTATACGCTTAACAAATCATTAACCTATTTGCAAGACAGTATAGTGCCCGCAAGTTAGGCGTTCTCCAGCCTTTACTCCCTAAAACCAAGAATATTCGTAACGACTCTGATCAAGATATCGTTACCATTAAAATAAACAATATAATCCCTTTTTCCTCCAGTGTCAACTGAGGGAGCTACCCTTATTGACGATACAGATGACTTTGGGAGGGACGTACATTTTCCCGTCACTTGATGTGGAGTAACTAACCTCCAATTAGACCATCATCAAGATCTAGTTGGCGGCAGGTATAATAATAGCCATTGGCGCTCGCCTCCTGGTCTATTACTTCTACCGATACCACCGGGGCCCAACAATAAGAAATTATATTTTACTTGCCTTTGACAATATTCGATAAACAGAAGGGTAGTACAAGAATCTTATAATGGATTCTAGAATTTATACGGGAGGTCAAGACAATATGCTTGATATGAATACTTTAAAATATTTTATTTTGTATATACTAGAATAAAAGAAGTTGGTACTTGAGTACTTTCCAAAAGGGTGATACTATTTTTAAAGAAGTAAGTTGAACCGTATTAAGGTGAGCCATAAAAGCTTTATTATATATTTTCATGATCCCAGTTGAAAATATTTAACCTCACCTATGGTATTATGTAATAATAATATCGGAGTCCTAGTCAGTCCAAATCTTCACCTGTGAGTGGTGAATAACTATAAGTTCCTAATTCTTAACCATGACTAGTAACATAGACGGGTTACCATAATAGGGCATATAGTCACACAAAATGAGATCGCATAATATTTCGATAAAATATAACTTTAACAATCAAACAAGGTTTATAAAACAGGATTTATTACTACATTAAATAGTTATTATCAAGTTATACATCCTAATAAACTTCTATGTTGTAGAGTAATTTCATAAAGAAACGTTATTTGAAATGTTTTAATGATTTTTAAACCTTAATCCCTTATTTTCACCGTTTAAGTGAATTTCTTTGATTAATTAGGTTTTATGAAATCTTTAACTAATTAAATATTTATTAATCACATCGTGATTCTAATTATAAGGTTGGAAACGAAATTTAGGTTTTAATTCGACAATTTAAGTTCAATTTTGAAATTAGTTCACAATTTACCGATTTTCGGAAAATTCGGATAAATCCCTTCTTTAAAAATTTCAAAATAAATTTTATAATTAATTTAAAATTAATTTTCAAAATTGTCAGCATAAATGTCCACAAAGTCAAAATTACTATTGAAAACATTTACTATTTAATTTTCTATGAATTAAACTCTTTATAACATAAAATTAATCTCATATATAAACACATTATTACACGCATAAGCATATTGTTCGAAGAACACCAAGAACATGTTCTTAGACATATGAATATGTTCATACTAGTTCCCGATCATATTTAATAAATTCTAGGTTCATAACATATGATTAAAGGTAAAATGTGGCACTTTATGTAACATGATTCATGAAATTAATTCTAAATAAATTATTCTTAACATGAATTTAATTAAACAAGATCATTAATACTTAAAAATATGAATATACTATATCATATCATAATTAATGCATTTAATTAAATGAAATTCACATATATTATCATATTTTTCCTAAACTAGCATAAATAGCATATATTTCATAAAATAAATTCCTAAAGCATAATTTAATTAAATCTAAGCATGCTATAATTCATAATATATTAAGAACATAATATAAAGCATGAAATAATAAACGAAAAGCACACCTTATGTATAGAGAGAAGGAGTGGCCGAAAGTGGAGAGAAATAAGAGGATTTTTGTGTGTTCTTGGAAATGATCTTGGAGGGGTATATATGCTTGGAATTTAGGGGCTTATGTTGCAATTGCTAAGAATATGGAAGAGATGTGGAAGATCTATAACCTACACATTTGTATGGAATTTTTGCAGGAAATGTGGAAATCTCTAAATCACACAATTGTAGGGAACTTCGATAGGAAATATGGAAAACTTCAATTCACATATTCAGACTTTCTATTTTAGGAAGGTGATGTCATGGGTGATGTCATATTTAATAAAAATAATTATAAAATAATGTAAAATTTATTCAAGAATCGAGAGAAGAGAACTTGAAGTGGTAAAATAATGAAAGAATGAGTGAAAAATAAGCTTCATTATGATTATAAATGTGGAAAATTTAGGTTTTTCGTTTACAACTCATGAACGTTAAAGATGATGAAAATCATGATCATATTATATAAACGAAGCTATGATGAAGTTTAAAGGTTGGAAAAATTATGATAGTTTAGAGAAAAATTCAAGAAACGTTTTAAATATAATTTTGAATAGTGAATGAAAGCTAATTATTTAAAATAAAATGATAATTTTGAAAAAAGAAAATATTTATAAAATATGCTACGGTTGGAGTCAAGTTTTGGTAAATGTATGAAAATTCATAAAATAATTCAAGGAATATTTTGACTATAATATTTAATATCAAAAAGTGAACGAATAAAAAGTTGTTTACGGTAAGAATACTAACTAGGGTTTTGAAGGGATTTTCAATACTACTAGAGTTAGAATATGAATTAGGGTATGTGGGTGATATCAAAATTCTCGAAACGATTTAAGGGTTCATTTGACTGTAATATTTGATAGGAAAAAGTGTTCCGAGAAATTCCTAATTTTATGGAATGAATAGTGATCAAGGGACCTAATGGTAATTTTGATCAACAATTTCTGTAAAGAGTTTTGGGTCATGGAAAGCATATGTAAGCGAGAGAAAAAATAAGTTTCATGCTTCTAAGGTTCTACGAATGAGATAAGGGGATATGGTTTAGTGGATAAACAATGACATGGGGGTAAAATCGTAACTCTGATGTTAAATTTCCGAAAATGATTTTAGAACAAGAGATGTGAGTTAAGGTATTCAAGAGATACAAATTTGAGTTTTTGTATTCTATTGAGGGAATGGAGGCTCGGAAATGAATAATAATATAGGGTTTTAGATGAGATCTCTCTTAAAGTCATACAATAGCACGTAAGAACAACTTAAAACACACAGAAATGTGATGAATGAAGAACATTTGAAGGATCAAAGTCTATAAGCGCTTTCACTTTCTTTCAAGGTTTACCAATTCCAACTAGGCCCTATTTAGGGCTGTTACAATCCTCCCCCCTTAAAAAGATTCTGTCCTCAGATTTTCTTATTGTCCAGGTATAACTTGGGTAGTGTTTTCCATACTTCCATTTCTTTTCTTTATTGTTTCCCCATTCTTATATCCTTTCCAAAAGACCTTGACTAGGGAAGTTTTCCTCAACCGGTTTCAATCCTAAGTCAAGTTTAATTCCAATGGTACTTCTTCCACTGTTAAAACTTGAGATTCTCCAGTAGGGTACTTGCAAAGTGCAGAGTTCAATGAATCCTAGTATCTTAAGGAAAACTGTACACCCTCGGTTTAACTCATCCACTTTAACTTCTTATCATTCGGAGGATTTCTTAAAACTTGGCACCCAAGATCTCCCGAATATTTCTTCATAAAAATGATGTGGCTTTGATTTCCTTATATGTAGTTTTAGCCGGCAAGAGGCATGTTGACTTCATCATCCTTCCAACGATGACTTATATACCATTGAACTCCTTGTGATCTGATCCATTTACCATGTTGGGATTAACGATGAATGCAACCTTCTTTCAAATTTTCAATATTCCGTTGTCACCCTTCTTCCTTATAGAGGGACTTAGGTTTTCTTGGAGCATAAATTTTACTCCAATTATCAATACCTACCTTGACCATTATTTAGAGGTATTGGGGTAGACGGTAACCATCTTTTCTTTAGGCAGGGTTAACACTGCTACAGAAATCAGTTTTTGCAGCAATACTTAGAAATCTCTCTACTACTTCATTAACCTTTTAAATTCCAGTCCTTGAGTGTAGCTATTTCTGAGAAGTCTTCAGCAACCCTCTTGTAATGACTTGCCCATGAAGTTTTGCATTTCAAATAGATTCCGTAGTAGCTCCAACTTATCATTATCCCCATCCTTGAGGTGTTAATTAAATCCTTCAGGTGGAAATGATGTGATCAAGTGATATTCTTTAGTTTGAAATCTGGATTTGCTGAGGTTCACACACTAAGCAAACACTCATCCCTTATTCAACTTCTGCTTTCACTCAAACTGATGAGAAGAAGGACTGGTAGGGATGGAATAGAAGTTCAAGGGGTGAAAGCAAACTTCCAGGGAAAGGAATGTTTTATAGTAAGGTAAGGACCAGACGAAGGAGATATGAATTCCATTCAGGCGGGTAAGGGCTTAGCTTGACCCTGTGTTTTCTTGGGTAGGTCCTTGAACTTAGTGTTTGGCTTGTGATCCAGCAAAGTGCCTAATGCTATTTAAAGATGTTTGGTATGTCCATCCAATGTCCTTCAATTCACCTAGATGTTGTCGATAGCGATCAAGGTAACTTACTGAGATATGACTTGAAAAATCGGTACACTTTACGGGGTAGATATTGTGGGGAAAATGGTTAAACCAGTGGTGTCTCTCGAGATAGCTGCCGTTGAAGGAAGTTTTTCGGTGTTCTTTTCTTGAACCTTCAACTAGTAATACCTTTTTCCCAAATCTAATTCAGAGCATACTTGAGATCCTTGAGATACCAAAATGACTTCACAACATTGTTGCGCTCCGCCGAGTCACCCTATCTGGTGTTGCTCGAAACAACCTAAATTCAATATCATCCATACTTTTCTGATTTGAAGTGATCCGTTGGCCTTTTTAAAAGATAGGCGACGTATCACTAATTCCTTTCTAAAATGACCTTATAGTTTCTAATTCCTAACTTCTCATCCTTTCCTAGTATGATAACTTGTCTGATCATGGGTAGTGGGGTTGGATTCGATGATTACCATCCCGGTACGAGCAGCGTTTATAAATCGATCCGTAATGTGGCAAATTCCAAAAGGAAATTTACTTCTAAGTTTGTATGATAAATTATGCAACTAGGAAACATATAGATACATATAAATTGATATAATGAATGAGTGCATGGCGCCAGGGTCATAGGACCATAACTGGCGTGTTAAGAACGTGTACCGTACTTCTGGTCATTGATGAGATCCAGGGTCTTATTTCCTCCAAGAATGTTACTCATTCATACAAAGAATCGCATAGGGAGATATAATGCATGGAGTTAAGAATGATTCACAGATTGCCATGGAAATAGAAAATCTCAAGTATAGTGCTAGAATTACTAGCACATAGAATACATATTGGAATATCACGAAATTATAACGGCCCTATCGGTATCTTGAAGCGATTCTAAGACTCGAGACATGAACATGCAGGAAAATGAGAAGAAAAAGGTTTTCCTAACTTGAAGGTATCAATTTTGAAAGCATTTTGAAACATTGAAATTTTGAAAATTTAAGATTTTTAAGAAAGCGCACTAAGGATACCAAAGGAACCTGATGCTCTGATACCACCTTAGTTGTAATGCCCTTAAATACGCTACAAACCCGCACCGTCGCACTTCTCAGGCGGATGTGAGACCTAGCACCTGAGAGGCACACCGGCGAACGGACGATGCTATACGATATCAGAGTAAGAAAACATGGCAGTGGAATTTGAAACATTTAAAACAACAGCTTATGTTTGGGGCAGTAAATAAAAGAATTTAAATAATTTAAAACTTATGCGCACTTAGAGGTAATAGAACATAGATTATTGCTGATTATGATCTCGTAGCCGGCTACTAAAACAGTGTACTAATTATAGGGGTTAAAGGCTAATTTAACTTGGTCGGGGAAACCTGATCTAATATGTACAGGATAACGGCCTTTCTATGCTTCATGATACCTTCTAAGGAGCGATCTCAGTACCTGATATCATGAATTTAACAAGAGCGAGGGGTTAGTCGAGGTGACTAAGTGAGGGGGGAATTAATTGAAATTATATATATCAGCTTTAGGAGTTTGCTTAAGAAACTTTTATCCAAAAGGGTTTTATCAGGAAAATTGAAAGAGGATGATCAATGATTTTGAGAATAATGTTGAAATAAGTATCCATAATAAGGTTTACCAAGAATCCCTTGATTAACATCCGGTAATAGGAAACTAGTACATCAATAACAATATTGGGTTCATATTTATTTTGAGATAACGGGGTAAGGGGATTATAGGTTATACGCTTAACAAATCATGAATCCATTTTCAAGACAATATAGTGCCCACAAGTTAGGCGTTCTCCAACCTTTACTCCTTAAAACCAAGAATATTCGTAACGACTCTGATCAAGATGTCGTTACCATTAAAATAAACAATATAATCCCTTTTTCCTCCGGTGTCAACTCAGGGGGCTATCCTTATTGACGATACACATGAATTTGGGAGGGACGTACCTTTTTCCGTCACTTGATGTGGAGTAACTAACCTCCAGTTAGACCATCATCAAGATCTAGTTGGCGGCAGGTATAATAATAGCCATTGGCTCTCGCCTCCTGGCCTATTACTTCTATCGATACCGTCGGGGCCCAACAATAAGAAATGATATTTTACTTGCCTTTGACAATATTCGATAAACAGTAGGGTAGTACAAGAATCTTATAATGGATTCTTGAATTTATACGGGAGGTCAAGACAATATTCTTGATATGAATACTTTAAAATATTTTAATTTGTATATACCGGAATAAAATAAGTTGGTACTTGAGTACTTTCCAAAAGGGCCATACTATTTGTAAAGAAGTAAGTTGAAACGTATTAAGGTGAGCCATAAAATGTTTATTATATATCTTCATGTTCCCAGTTCAAAATATTTAACCTCACCTATGGTAATCAGGTATTATGTAATAATATTACCGGAGTCCTAATCAGTCCAAATCTTCATCTGTGAGTGGCGAATAACTATAAGTTTCTATTTCTTCGCCACTATAAGTTTCTATTTCTTAACCATGACTAGTCACATAGACAAGTTACCATAATTGGGCATAGAGTCACACCAAATGAGACCGCATAATATTTCGATAAAATATAACTTTAACAATCAAACAAGGTTTATAAAACAGGATTAATTACAACATTAAATAGTTATTATCAAGTTATACATGCTAATAAACTTCTATGTTATGGAGTAATTTAATAAAGAAATGTTATTTGAAATGTTTAAATGATTTATAAACCTTAATCCCTTTTTTTCACCGTTTAAGTGAATTTCTTTGATTAAATAGGTTTTATGAAATCTTCAATTAATTAAATATTTATTAATCACATCATGATTCTAATTATAAGGTTGGAAACGAAATTTAGGTTTCAATTTGACAATTTAAGTTCTATTTTGAAATTAGTTCACAATTAAACGATTTTCGGAAAATTCGGATAAATCCCTTCTTTCAAAATTTCAAAATAAATTTTATAATTAATTTAAAATTAATTTTCAAAATTATCAGCATAAATGTTGACCACAAAGTCAAAATTACTATTGAAAACATTTACTATTCAATTTTCTAAGAATTAAACTCTTTATAACATAAAATTAATCTCATATATATACACATTCTTACACGCATAGGCATATTGTTCCAAGAACACCAAGTACATGTTCTTAGACTTATGAATAAGTTCATACTAGTTCATGATCATATTCAATAAATTCTAGGTTCATAACACATGATTAAAGGTAAAATGTGGCACTTTATGTAACATGATTCATGAAATTAATTCTAAATAAATTATTCTTGACATGAATTTAATTAAAAAAGATCATGATTACTTAAACATATGAATATACTATATCATATCATAAGTCATGCATTTAATTAAATAAAATTCACATACATTATCATATTTTTCCTAAACTAGCATAAATAGCATATATTTCATAAAATAAATCCCTAAAGCATAATTTAATTAAATCTAAGCATGCTATAATTCATAATATATTCAGAACATAATATAAAGCATGGTATAATAAAAGAAAATCCCACCTGATGTATAGAGAGAAGGAGTGGCCGAAAGTGGAGAGAAATAAGAGGATTTTTGTGTGTTCTTGGAAATGATCTTGGAGGGGTATTTATACTTGGAATTTAGGGGCTTATGTTGCAATTTCTAAGAATATGGAAGAGATGTGGAAGATATCTAACCCACACATTTGTATGGAATTTTTGTAGGAAATGTGAAAATCTTTAAATCACACAATTGTAGGGAACTTCGATAGGAAATATGAAAAACTTCAATTTACATATTCAGAATTTCTATTTTAGGAAGGTGATGTCATGGGTGATATCATATTTAATAAAAATAATATAAAATTTATTCATGAAGCGAGAGACGGGAACTTCAAGTGGTAAAATAATGAAAGAATGAGTGAAAAATAAGCTTCGTTATGATTATAAATGTGGAATATTTAGGTTTTTCGTTTACAACTCATGAACGTTAAAGATGATGAAAATCATGATAAAATTATATAAACGATCCTATGATGAAGTTTAAAGGTTGGAAAAATTATGATAGTTTAGAGAAAAATTCAAGAAACGTTTTAAGGATAATTTTAAATATTGAATGAAAACTAATTATTTAAAATAAAATGATAATTTTTAAAAACGAAAATATTAATAAAATATGCTACGGTTGGAATCAAGTTTTGGTAAATGTATGAAAATTCATAAAATAATTCAAGGATCATTTTGACTATAATATGAATATCAAAAAGTGAATGAATAAAAAGTTATTTGCGGTAAGAATAGTAACTAGGGTTTTGAAAGGATTTTCGATACTACTGGAGTTAGAATATGAATTAGGGTTTGTGGGTGATATCAAAATTCTCGAAACGATTTAAGGGTTCATTTGACTGTAATATTTGATAGGAAAAAGTGTTCCGAGAAATTCCTAATTTTATGGAATGAATAGTGATCAAGGGACCTAATGGTAATTTTGATCAACAATTTTTGTAAAGAGTTTTGGGTCATGGAAAGCATATCCAAGCGATAGAAAAAATAAGTTTCATGCTTCCAAGGTTCTACGAATGAGATAAGAGGATATGGTTTAGTGGATAAACAATGACATGGGCGTAAAATCGTAACTCTGATGTTAAATTTTCGAAAATGATTTTAGAACAAGAGATGTGAGTTAAGGTATTCGAGAGATACAAATTTGAGTTTTTGTATTTTTGAGGGAATGGAGGCTCGGAAATGAATAGTAATATAGGGTTTTAGATAAGATCTCTCTTAAAGTCATACAATAGCATGTAAGAACAACTTAAAACACATAGAAATGTGATGAATGAAAAACATTTGAAGGATCAAAGTCTATAAGCTCTTTCACTTTCTTTCAAGGTTTACCAATTCCAACTAGGCCCTATTTAGGGCTTTTACAATCCTCCCCCCTTAAAAAGAATCAGTCCTCAGATTTTCCTATTGTCCAGGAATAACTTGGGTAGTGTTTTCCATACTTCCATTTCTTTTCTTTATTGTTTCCCCATTCTTATATCCTTTCCAAAAGACCTTGACTAGGGAATTTTTCCTCAACCGGTTTCAATCCTAAGTCAAGTTTAATTCCAATAGTACTTCTTCCACTGTTAAAACTTGAGATTCTCCAGTAGGGTACTTGCAAGGTGCAGAGTTCAATGAATCCTAGTATCTTAAGGAAAACTGTACACCCTCGGTTTAACTCATCCACTTTAACTTCTTATCATTCAGAGGATTTCTTAAAACTTAGCACCCAAGATCTCCTGAATATTTCTTCATAACAATGATGTGGCTTTGATTTCCTTATCTGTAGTTTTAGCCGGCAAGAGGCATGTTGACTTCATCATCCTTCCAACGATGACTTATATACCATTGAACTCCTTGTGATCTGATCCATTTACCATGTTGGGATTAACGATGAATGCAACCTTCTTTCAAATTTTCAATATTCCGTTGTCACCCTTCTTCCTTATAGAGGGACTTAGGTTTTCTTGGAGCATAAATTTTACTCCAATTATCAATACCTACCTTGACCCTTATTTAGAGGTATTGGGGTAGACGGTAACCATCTTTCTTTAGGCAGGGTTAACACTGCTACAGAAATCGGTCTTTGCTGCAGTACGTGGAAATCTCTCTAATACTTCGTTAACCTTTTAAATGCCAGTCCTTGAGTGTAGCTATTTCTGAGAAGTCTTCAGCAACCCTCTTGTAATGACTTGCCCATGAAGTTTTGCATTTCAAATAGATTCCTTAGTAGATCCAACTTATAATTATCTCCATCCTTGAGGTGTTAATTAACTCCTTCGGTTGGAAATGATGTGATCAAGTGATATTCTTTAGTTTAAAATCTAGATTTACTGAGGTTCACACACTAAGCAAACACTCAACCCTTATTCAACTTCTGCTTTCACTCAAACTGATGAGAAAAGAAGGACTGGTAGGTATGGAATAGAAGTTCACGGGGTGAAAGCAAACTTCCAAGGAAAAGAATGTTATATAGTAAGGTAAGGACCAGACGAAGGAGATATGAATTCCATTCAGGCGGGTAAGGGCTTGGTATGACCCTGTGTTTTCTCGGGTCGGTCCTTGAACTTAGTGTTTGGCTTGTGATCCAGCAAAGTGCCTAATGCTATTTAGAGATGTTTGGTATGTCCATCCAATGTCCTTTCATTCACCTAGATGTTGCCGATAACGATCAAGGTAACTTGTTGAGATATGACTTGAAAAACTGGTACACTTTACGGGGTAGATATTGTGGGAAAATGGTTAACCCAGTGGTGTCTCTCGAGATAGCAGCCGTTGAAGGAAGTTTTCCGGTGTTCTTTTCTTGAACCTTCAACTAGTAATACCTTTTTCCCAAATCTAATTCGGAGCATATTTGAGATCCTTGAGATACTAAAATGACTTCACAACATTGTTGTGCTCCGCCGAGTCACCCTTTCTGGTGTTGCTCGAAACAACCTAAATTCAATATCATCTCCACTTTTCTAATTTGAAGTGATCCGTTGGCCTTTTTAAAAGATAGGCGACGTATCGCTAATTCCTTTCTAAAATGACCTTATAGTTTCTAATTCCTAACTTCTCATCCTTTCCTAGTATGATATCTTGTCTTGTCATAGGTAGTGGGGTTGGATTCGATGATTACCATCCCGGTAAGAGTAGCGTTTATAAACCGATCCGTAATGAGGAAAATTCCAAAAGGGAATTTACTTCAAGGGTCATAGGACCATAACTGACGTGTTAAGAATGTGTACCGTAGTTCTGGTCATTGATGAGATCCAGGGTCTTATTTCCTCCAAGAATGTTACTCATTCTTACAAAGAATCACATAGGGAGATATAATGCATGGAGTTAAGAATGATTCACAGATTGCCATGGAAATAGAAAATCTCAAGTATAGTGCTAGAATTACTAGCACATAGAATACACATTGGAATATCACGAAATTATAACGGCCCTATCGGTATCTTGAAGCGATTCTAAGACTCGAGACATGAACATGCAGGAAAATGAGAAAAAAAAGGTTTTCCTAACTTGAAGGTATCAATTTTGAAAGTATTTTGAAACATTGAAATTTTGAAAATTTAAGATTTTTAAGAAAGAGCACCAAGGATACCAAAGAAACCTGATGCTCTGATACCACCTTAGCTGTAACGCCCCCAAATACTCTACAACCCCGCACCGTCGCACTTCTCAGACGGATATGAGACCTAGCACCTGTGAGGCAGACCGGCGAACGGACGATGCTATACGATATCAGAGTAAGGAAACATGGCAGCGGAATTTGAAACATTTAAAACAACGGCTTATGTTTGGGGTAGTAAATAAAAAATTTTAAATAATTTAAAACTTATGAGCACTTAGACGTAATAGAACATAGATTATTGCTGATTACGATCTCGTAGCCGGCTACTAAAACAATATACTAATTATAGGGGTTAAAGGCTAATTTAACTTGGTCGGGAAAACCTGATCTAATATGTACAGGATAACGACCTTTCTATGCTTCAAGATACCTTCTAAGGAGCGATCTCAGTACCTGAAATCATGAATTTAACCAGAGCGAGGGGTTAGTCGAGGTGACTAAGTGAGGGGGGAATTAATTGAAATTATATACACTAGCTTTAGGAGTTTGATTAAGAAAGTTTTACCCAAAAGGGTTTTATCAGGAAAATTGAAAGAGGATGATCAATGATTTCGAGAATAATGTTGAAATAAGTATCCATAATAGCGTTTACCAAGAATACCTTGATTAACACTCAGTAATAGGAAAATAGTACATCAATAACAATATTGGGTTCATATTTATTTTGAGATAACGGGGTAAGGGGATTATAGGCTGTACGCTTAACAAATCATGAACCCATTTTCAAGACAGTATAGTGCCCACAAGTTAGGCGTTCTCCAACCTTTACTCCTTAAAACCAAGAATATTCGTAACGACTATGATCAAGATGTCGTTACCATTAAAATAAACAATATAATCCCTTTTTCCTCCGGTGTCAACTTAGGGAGCTATCCTTATTGACGATACACATGGATTTGGGAGGGACGTACCTTTTTCCGTCACTTGATGTGGAGTAACTAACCTCCAGTTTGAACATCATCAAGATCTAGTTCGCGTCAGGTATAATAATATCCATTGGCTCTCGCCTCCTGGCCTATTACTTCTGCCGATACCATCGAGGCCCAACAATAAGAAATGATATTTTACTTGCCTTTGACAATATTCGATAAACAGTAGGGTAGTACAAGAATCTTATAATGGATTCTTGAATTTATACGGGAGGTCAAGACAATATGCTTGAAATGAATATTTTAAAATATTTTATTTTGTATATACCAGAATAAAATAAGTTGGTACTTGAGTACTTTCCAAAAGGGCCATACTATTTGTAAAGAAGTAAGCTGAAACGTATTAAGGTGAGCCATAAAAGGTTTATTATATATCTTCATGATCCCAGTTGAAAATATTTAACCTGACCTATGGTAATCACCTATTTTGTATTAATAATACCGGAGTCCTAGTCAGTCCAAATCTTCACCTGTGAGTGGTGAATAACTATAAGTTTCTATTTGTTAACCATGACTTGTCACATAGACAGGTTACCATAATAGGGCATATAGTCACACAAAATGAGACCGCATAATATTTCGATAAAATATAAGTTTAACACTTAAACAAGGTTTATAAAACAAGATTTATTACTACATTAAATAGTTGTTATCAAGTTATACATCCTAATAAACTTCTATGTTATAGAGTAATTTAATAAAGAAATGTTATTTGAAATGTTTATATGATTTATAAACTTTAATCCCTTATTTTCACCGTTTAAGTGAATTTCTTTAATTAATTAGGTTTTATGAAATCTTTAACTAATTAAATATTTATTAATCACATCATTATTCTAATTATAAGGTTGGAAACGAAATTTAGGTTTCAATTTGACAATTTAAGTTCTATTTTGAAATTAGTTCACAATTTATCGATTTTTGAAAAATTCTGATAAATCCCTTCTTTAAAAATTTCAAAATAAAATTTATAATTAATTTAAAATTAATTTTCAAAATTATCAGCATAAATGTTGACCACAAAGTCAAAATTACTATTGAAAACATTTACTATTCAATTTTATAAGAATTAAACTCTTTATAACATAAAATTAATCTCATATATACACATTCTTACACGCATAAGCATATTGTTCCAAGAAAACCAATTACATATTCTTAGACTTATGAATATGTTCATACTAGTTCATGATCATATTTAAGAAATTCTAGGTTAATAACACATGATTAAAGGTAAAATGTGGCACTTTATGTAACATGATTCATGAAATTAATTCTAAAAATATTATTCTTGACATGAATTTAATTAAACAAGATCATGATTACTTAAACATATGAATATACTATATCATATCATAAGTCATGCATTTAATTAAATAAAATTCACATACATTATCATATTTTCCCTAAACTAGCATAAATAGCATATATTTCATAAAATAAATCCCTAAAGCATAATTTAATTAAATCTAAGCATGCTATAATTCATAATATATTAAGACCATAATATAATGCATGATATAATAAAATAAAATCCCACTTGATGTATAGAGAGAAGGAGTGGCCGAAAGTGGAGAGAAATAAGAGGATTTTTGTGTGTTCTTGGAAATGATCTTGGAGGGGTATTTATACTAGGAATTTAGGGGCTTATGTTGCAATTTCTAAGAATATGGAAGAGATGTGGAAGATATCTAACCCACACATTTGTATGGAATTTTTGTAGGAAATGTAGAAATCTCTAAATCACACAATTGTAGGGAACTTCGATAGGAAATATGGAAGACTTCAATTCACATATTTAAACTTTCTATTTTAGGAAGGTGATGTCATGGGTGATGTCATATTTAATAAAAATAATTATAAAATAATATAAAATTTATTCAAGAAGCGAGAGACGGGAACTTCAAGTGGTAAAATAATGAAAGAATGAGTGAAAAATAAGCTTCGTTATGATTATAAATGTGGAATATTTAGGTTTTTCGTTTACAACTCATGAACGTTAAAGATGATGAAAATCATGATAAAATTATATAAACGATCCTATGATGAAGTTTAAAGGTTGGAAAAATTATGATAGTTTAGAGAAAAATTCAAGAAACGTTTTAAGGATAATTTTAAATATTGAATGAAAGCTAATTATTTAAAATAAAATGATAATTTTAAAAAAAAACATATTTATAAAATATGCTACTGTTGGAATCAAGTTTTGGTAAATGTATGAAAATTCATAAAATAATTCAAGGATCATTTTGACTATAATACTAAATATCAAAAAGTGAACGAATAAAAAGTTGTTTACGGTAAGAATAGTAACTAGGGTTTTGAAGGGATTTTCGATACTATTGGAGTTAGAATATGAATTAGGGTTTGTGGGTGATATCAAAATTCTCGAAACGATTTAAGGGTTCATTTGACTGGAATATTTGATAGGAAAAAGTGTTCCGAGAAATTCCTAATTTTATGGAATGAAAAGTGATCAAGGGACCTAATGGTAATTTTGATCAACAATTTTTGTAAAGAGTTTTGGGTCATGGAAAGCATATTTAAGTGATAGAAAAAATAAATTTCATGCTTCTAAGGTTCTACGAATGAGATAAGAGGATATGGTTTAGTGGATAAATAATGACATGGGGGTAAAATCGTAACTCCGATGTTAAATTTCCGAAAATTATTGTAGAACAAGAGATGTGAGTTAAGGTATTCAAGAGATACAAATTTTAGTTTTTGTATTCTATTGAGGGAATGGAGGCTCGGAAATGAATAGTAATATAGGGATTTGGATGAGATATCTCCCAAAGTCACACAATAGCACTTAAGAACAACTTAAAACACATAGAAATGTGATGCATGAAGAACATTTGACGGATCAAAGTCTATAAGCGCTTTGACTTTCTTTCAAGGTTTACCAATTCCAACTAAGGGGCTGTTACATGTTTTATGATCAATGAAGCTCCCTTGTTTCATTTCTTGGCTTACATTTGATTGAGCATGAGTGTGGTATGATTTATCATTGAAGAGCTTCAAGCTTTTATCATGGAAGTTGGATTTTTGTTGAGATAATTGCATCCTTTTGTTGCTGCGTGAAAGTGAGGCTTGAATTGGTGATGATTTTGCTTGGAATTACTTTGTTTCTTACATGGATATTTTTTATGCTTGCTTCCCTTGCTTCCATACCCTGCTGCATGTGTTGTAATTGATGAATAGGCTGCTCACCCTCGTAAGGGTACTTGTGCGTAGGGTGAGGGTCTACTCCAACTCACCCCTGTGACACCTTTTATACTAAAAGGAGGTCGTCCCTGTGTCTTTTACCTTTTTTGTGCCTATGGTGAGGCACGGGAGTGACAAGATTAATGCATGAACTTGCCACCCTTGTGACGCCCCGTCTCTTCGATAATCTAGGTACGTCGTCACGAGAGAGTTTAATTCTGTATTTTTGTGAAATTATGTGACTTTACATGCTTTACGTGTCAACGTGTATTTAATTTCAAGTTAAGTGCACCTTAGAATTTAATTAAATATGTTTGGGCTCGAATGCCCAATATTTGAAAGATTAGGGACCTAATCAAAATTAGGGTTTTTGGGCTGTTCCTGGGCTAACTTGAGCTCGGGAATTCGGATTCGAATTCTGACTTTACCATTGGATTATTTTTTATGATTCGGGTCCAACAGAACAAGCCTCATATTTTTTTGAAGCACTTTGAACTCCTTACCGATTTAAATTCTAACCGATTGAACTGAACCCATCTTGAACCGAACTGAACCAATTTTTCCTTGGCCTTAAGAACCTGACCAATTCTTTTCCACCTCATTTCCTTGGAATCTCGATCAAGAGAAAAAGAAGGAGAGAAGAGAAGGGTTTTTCCACACTCCCACCTTTTGAGCTCAAGTTTCGTCTTCGATTCTCGCCCGATCAATGATCTAAGGTAGGAGATCAATTCCTCTCTTCGAGTGCTTCATCTCTATCCGATTAAACTCCATTTATCTTGCTTGAATCCATACTTTATGAGAAGAATATGAATAGTATATTTATATGAAAATTTGATATTATGCTCTCATACTTGAATTGTGAGATCTAAGTTTGACGTATGTTGTTTGTATGAGCTTCCTTGTCGTTTATCTACCGAAAATTTTCTCGTTGATTACATATTCTTGAATCACCATTCTTGTACTTGTTTGAGCTTCCATGGAATCTTGCTTGATAGCTTAAATCATGATATTTAAATGAGTTTAAGTTGATAAACATGTGATTATAAGGATGAATGTGTAAATAAGTGTGAAATTTGAAGGAATTTGAAGTGGGTTGTTGTTCTTGCAAGCCTTGCCCAAGAGACGGCTTTGTATGGCCATAGTCCGAAGAGGTTTGCACCTTTGACTTCAGTCATAGTCGTATCTCACTTTAAGCTTAGAAGAAGACACACCCGTGTCTCCCTTGAGGTTTTTAAGTTATATACTGAGACATACCCGTGTCTCCCCTTTTTTGTGAGCTTATGTGCATTGATTCGTTCGGTCTTGTTTCGTATGCTTGTTTTACGCTTTTATCCCATCCGAATCATGATATAAACTTGTCTTATGATCTATTATGAATATGAACTTATGTAATATGATGTGTTTTATAATTTTATGGTATGTTTTAAGTGTTTAAATATGTTAAGTGTTCATAAGTGATTAAGTGCTACCGTATGCTTTTCATTCACACTTGTTTGCATTAATTATGCACATGAACATCTCTTAACATATTTTATGAATGTGTTGAGCTATTTAATGCCTTTCGTTACATGCAATTGATATGAGAATGGATTATGCATATGATCTCTGCATCTCTTAAGTGCATAAACATATGCTGCGCATCTATGTGGTTCATTCTCGAGTCTAAGTCTTGTATTTTATCTTCGGTTTGTCCAGGTGTACCTGGGGTGGTGTTTCGTTAGCCGTGTTAATTCTGGGGTAGATCAAATGTCTTATCTTCGGCTTCGTCGGTGTAAGGTGAGGTTAGGATATAGTTATACGCCCTATAGATAAGTAAATGTGTAAAGTACGTATATTGATGATTTTGTCTTACGTTTGAAAGTATGAACTCTATGTATGAGCCTACTCCTGAGCACGGTGTCGGGCTATCGGGTCCACTCCTGAGCACGGTCTCTAACTGTTCAAAAGGATGCACTGGAACTGTAACGCCCCAACTTTTCATTAATTTTAAAATGACATATGTGTTTACTAATTTGCGTGAATTAATTGGTTTTTAATGTTTTCTATAATTAAATTTCATTGTTTAATTGTTAAATAAGTGATTAATTAAAATATATGCAATATTTGAATTTGAAATTTTGTGAATAACTTGTGTGCTCCTTAATTGCGCGAAATAATTATTTATACGTGTTTTATATACTTAATTTTATTTTATATGTATTAAATGTTAATTATTTTACTTTGATAACATTAATATCAAAAATGTATTTATATATATATATATATATATATATAAGTACTTGTGCATGTAATGCATGCATTTTAGATTTTTGTAAGTTATTATGCATGCATGTATTATAATATATATATATATATATATATATATATATATACGAATGCATGTATTAATTATAATATATTAAATATGAATTTGATTGCATATGATTTTAAATATTATGAATTTTATTGTTTCATTGCGTATGAGTGACATTTACATGCTTCGTTTCTATATAAATTAATACCGGAATTTCGTGCAAATTTAATATGTTGAACTTATACGTGTCTTGTATATGAATATTTGTTCGTTTCGTATTTTCGGATTCATTTGCATGTGTTTCGGATTTAATTTGAATTTTGGAATCCAAGTTGGGGGCTAACGAGCACTTAGCGCACCCTTGGTTCCGTATTTAATATCTTGAGCTCGGGAACTCGGATTCGAGTTCCGTCAACTTCGATGAACTCGTAACGAAAATTCGAGTTTAGTAAACTTGGCCTTATATTTTTCTAACGTCATTTGAACCTCCGACATTCAACCGAAAAACGAAACGGCGACGAAACTGACGTTGTTGCACTAAAATGGCCATAACTTATTCACTTGTTGACCAAATTAACCAGGGTTTGATGCTATAGAACCCTAACTCAACCATCTAACCTGATGTACCATGCCCTAACTGAACCAACCCTCACACAATTCACAAATCTCAGCCAAAGTTACTGCTCTCCAGTTCTCTCCCGTAGCCTTGCATCCCTTGGAGATTTTGGAGCTCAAATCTCATCCAATCCTCATCCAATCAACAAGGTAAGCTTAGGGTTGTAATATATGTTAATTCCTGGTAGTTTTCATCTTTTCATCCCCAAATTTGATCATGGTTTTGAACTTTTTGTTGATCTCTTTCGATTCTTGATGAATTTGATTGATTCCAAGCATGAATATGATTGTTTTGATCTCTTATTTGCAATTCTGGTGATGTATTAGCTGGTAGTTGAGCCATTCATGAGCTTTAATTAATGAAACCTTGAAGTTATATCATGAAAAGAGCACCTTTGCCTTCATTTCACGTTTGATCCTTCTTGGGGCTGGATTGCATGTTGTTTTGGAGTATTTTTGCTGCATAATTGTTGCCTTGCCTTACCTGATCTTGTTGGGTTGAAGATGATTTGATGATGCTCTGTTTTTCTCCATGTTTCGGCATCTTTTTGCTGTCACACGCAGGGTCGCCCGGCGACCTGTTTTGCCTGGATTTAAGTCACGCTCGCGACTCCATATTTGGCTGCTCACGTATTCTTGGTTAATTGATCAAAAATTCTGAATTTATTGGGTAGCGGCCGCTACCATTTCATGAAGAAAATGGGTCGCGGCCGCGACCCCTGTTTTTCGCTGGAAAATATTTCAGTTCGTAAAACTGAATTGCATGACTTTTTTTAATTGCTTTCCAAAATCCCTTCTTTTGCATGCATAATTTTAATTGTTAATGGCTGTTGCATGCACGGTTTTAATTGTTAATGGCTTTTGCATGAATGCAATAATTGCATTCGTTTTGTAGTTTAAGGCATGCATGTTATGTTTTAATTCATATTGTTTTAGTAAATGCATGCTGATACGTATATATATATATATATATATATATATATATATATATATATATATATATATTGGGTATGATTATATATATATATTATATTATTTTTTTAATGCATGTTTAATGTTACAAATACTTAATTATTGTTTAATTTAATTAAATTTTAGAAATTAAATGTTATTTTAATTTGTGTTATTTAATTTCCGAACATGACTTAAATGTTTCTATTTGTCTAATTTCTAATTGTATTCATGTTATGCTACGTGTTATGATTTTATTTGAAAATCGTGGATCAATTGATTTAAATGTGAAGGTTATGAACTTGAATGACTTTAAACGTGTCTTGATATGAATGAAATGAATGTTTATATGTCTTTAAGACATTAATAGTGCACATTAACGTGTTCAGTACCTAATATACTCGTTTATGCATTCATATCATAATCATTTCATTGCCGAGCGTCCTATTTGGTCATATTGAGTCTCACTTCACCTTTCTTGCACAAATTTTGATTTCGTAGGAGACAAGGCCGGTCAATGAGGCTCGTGAGTTCTCCTTTTTGTCGTTAAGGTGGGTTTCTCTTCTAATTAGATAAATGACCCTATATACCTTCAATGTGAAAAGCTTTCGACCAAAAAATGAATATATATCTATAGAGTCGTTTTCAAGGGTAAATGTTTTCAACGTAAAGCCTTTCTTTCATGAACCTACCAAATGTTTTGGCGAGAATGAATGAATGAATGTTCACAATGAATGGGGCCCAGGGACTTGGGGTGAGTGTTGAACCGAGGAGGTAAGGGCTGACGGCGATCCCTCACACTAGTTCCACCAATGAACGGCGTAACCGGACCTCGTTAGGAGTTAGCGAGGAATGGACGCTGAGTGCCATCTGGGGAGTCATGTTCCCCTTTTGGTCAATGAATGGGTGGATGGGCCTTGCAAACCCGCCACCAACCCGGAGGAAGAAGGTGTAAATGTTATTGAATGCGCACGAAAGAATGATATGCATGAAAAGAAAGAATGAATGAATGTTAAGGAATGGTAATGAATTACACGAGGTGTTCGTTGGAGATAATGCACGCCCACTCGCCGGGCCACCAGTGACCTTGACCTAATGTTAATGAATCGTTATCATCCCTTTTGATGATTTCTATTCACCCACTTGGGAAACTCTTTAAAAACCTCACTTGGGATTATAGCTTGCATGTGAATGTTTAATTATCGTTGTATATTATATTTATGCCCTGTTTTATACCCACCAGTCCCTTTTGGACTGAACCCGTTTGGCTTTCAGTTGTGTTGTGCAGGTGTCAAGGGAGCTAGCGGGGATTCGAGTCATAGGTCTTACATTCGCTTTTACCTCTTGTATTTTTGGTCTTACACTTACATATTGCACGTTGGATCATGGGATATAAATAATAATGGAGCGTACTTGTTGTTTTGAGCTTTGATGGCATTTGAGGGAGTATATGACTGAAAATTTGAAACTGTGATGCTCATTGCATATCTGCACGATGTATGTCCGTTTATTGCTTCCGCTTTAATGTTTTACGTTGTTTTATGGTTCAAGGGTTAGTCCTGCCTAGCATAGAGGGTGTGTATGTCCCCGTTCGCCGTGATTTGGCTCGGGTATGGATCGTCCATTTCATATTCGGGTCGGGTCTCGGTGCAGGGGATGTGACACCTTGCGCTCGGGTGTTACATCCTTAAGAGGTATCAGAGCCACGGGTTGCAAAACTCAGGCTCTCGTGTCATGTGGGTCAGTCTAGGTCGTTCGGCATAGGAACTATGTGATAATGTGCGCATTGCATCGATTTTGAACATGAAATGGTCTTTCTTTTAATCTTGTCGACTTACCTGTTGCATTTTATAATGGATTTGTGTCTTTCGTGTTGAATATGTGCCATATGCATGTATTAATTGCATGCATATAGCTCCGAAATGAGTTATGATTTACAGGTTGTGAAAATAATATCAAACCACGGCCAAATACCACGCTAACAGCGCTCTATTGCAAGTCCTTTTTGAGGCATGGAGAATAGGAGGGTTGCACGGGGAAATGATATAGAGGATTTGATTGCATATGATTTTAAATATTATGAATTTTATTGTTTCATTGCGTATGAGTGACATTTGCTTCGTTTCTATATAAATTAATAGCGGAATTTCGTGCAAATTTAATATGTTGAACTTATACGTGTCTTGTATATGAATATTTGTTCGTTTCGTATTTTCGGATTCATTTGCATGTGTTTCGGATTTAATTTAAATTTTGGAATCCAAGTCGGGGGCTAACGAGCACTTAGCGCACCCTTGGTTCCGTATTTAATATCTTGAGCTCGGGAACTCGGATTCGAGTTCCGTCAACTTCGATGAACTCGTAACGAAAATTCGAGTTTAGTAAACTTGGCCTTATATTTTTCTAACGTCATTTGAACCTCCGACATTCAACCGAAAAACGAAACGGCGACGAAACTGACGTTGTTGCACTAAAATGGCCATAACTTATTCACTTGTTGACCAAATTAACCATGGTTTGATGCTATAGAACCCTAACTCAACCACCTAACCTGATGTACCATGCCCTAACCGAACCAACCGTCACACAATTCACAAATCTCAACCAAAGTTACTGCTCTCCAGTTCTCTCCCGTAGCCTTGCATCCCTTGGAGATTTTGGAGCTCAAATCTCATCCAATCCTCATCCAATCAACAAGGTAAGCTTAGGGTTGTAATATATGTTCATTCCTGGTCGTTTTCATCTTTTCATCCCCAAATTTGATCATGGTTTCATGGTTTTGAACTTTTTGTTGATTTCTTTCGATTCTTGATGAATTTGATTGATTCCAAGCATGAATACGATTGTTTTGATCTCTTATTTGCAATTATGGTGATGTATTAGCTGGTAGTTGAGCCATTCATGAGCTTTCATTAATGAAACCTTGAAGTTATATCATGAAAAGAGCACCTTTGCCTTCATTTCACGGTTGATCCTTCTTGGGGTTGGATTGCATGTTGTTTTGGAGTATTTTTGCTGCATAATTGTTGCCTTGCCTTACCTGATCTTGTTGGGTTGAAGATGATTTGATGATGCTCTGTTTTTCTCCATGTTTCTGCGTCTTTTTGCTGTCACACGCAGGGTCGCGCCGGCGACCTATTTTGCCTGGATTTAAGTCGCGCTCGCGACTCCATATTTGGCTGCTCACGTATTCTTGGTTAATTGATCAAAAATTCTGAATTTATTGGGTAGCGGCCACTACCATTTCATGAAAAAATGGGTCGCCGCCGCGACCCCTGTTTTTCGCTGTAAAATATTTCAGTTCGTAAAACTGAATTGCATGACTTTTTTTAATTGCTTTCCAAAATCCCTTCTTTTGCATGCATAATTTTAATTGTTAATGGCTGTTGCATGCATGGTTTTAATTGTTAATGGCTTTTGCATGAATGCAATAATTGCATTCGTTTTGTAATTTAAGGCATGCATGTTATGTTTTAATTCATATTGTTTTAGTAAATGCATGTTATGTTTTAATTCATATTTTGGGTATGATTATATATATATATTATATTATTTTTTTAATGCATGTTTAATGTTACATATACTTAATTATTGTTTAATTTAATTAAATTTTAGAATTTAAGTGTTACTTTAATTTGTGTTATTTAATTTCCGAACATGACTTAAATGTTTCTATTTGTCTAATTTCTAATTGTATTCATGTTATGCTACGTGTTATGATTTTATTTGAAAATCGTCGATCAATTGATTTAAATGTGAAGGTTATGAACTTGAATGACTTTAAACGTGTCTTGAAATGAATGAAATGAATGTTTATATGTCTTTAAGACATTAATAGTGCACATTAACGTGTTCAGTACGTAATATACTCGTTTCTGCATTCATATCATAATCATTTCATTGCCGAGCGTCCTATTTGGTCATATTGAGTCTCACTTCACCTTTCTTGCACAGATTTTGATTTCGTAGGAGACAAGGCCGGTCAATGAGGCTCGTGTGTTCTCCTTTTTGTCGTTAAGGTGGGTTTCTCTTCTAATTAGATAAATGACCCTATATACCTTCAATGTGAAAAGCTTTCGACCAAAAAATGAATATATATCTATAGAGTCATTTTCAAGGGTAAATGTTTTCAACGTAAAACCTTTCTTTCATGAACCTACCAAATGTTTTGGCGAGAATGAATGAATGAATGTTCACAATGAATGGGGCCCAGGGACTTGGGGTGAGTGTTGAACCGAGGAGGCAAGGGCTGACGGCGATCCCTCACACTAGTTCCACCAATGAACGGCGTAACCGGACCTCGTTAGGAGTTAGCGAGGAAGGGACGCTGAGTGCCATCTGGGGAGTCATGTTCCCCTTTTGGTCAATGAATGGGTGGATGGGCCTTGCAAACCCGCCACCAACCCGGAGGAAGAAGGTGTAAATGTTATTGAATGCGCACGAAAGAATGATATGCGTGAAAAGAAAGAATGAATGAATGCTAAGGAATGGTAATGAATTACACGAGGTGTTGGTTGGAGATAATGCACGCCCACTCGCCGGGCCACTAGTGACCTTGACCTTATGTTAATGAATCGTTATAATCCCTTTTGATGATTTCTATTCACCCACTTGGGAAACTCTTTAAAAACCTCACTTGGGATTATAGCTTGCATGTGAATGTTTAATTACCGTTGTATATTATATTTATGCCCTGTTTTATACCCACCAGTCCCTTTTGGACTGAACCCGTTCGGCTTTCTGTTGTGTTGAGCAGGTGTCAAGGGAGCTAGGCGGGAATTCGAGTCATAGGTCTTACATTCGCTTTTACCTCTTGTATTTTTGGTCTTACACTTACATATTGCACGTTGGATCATGGGATATAAATAATAATGGAGCGTACTTGTTGTTTTGAGCTTTGATGGCATTTGAGGGAGTATATGACTGAAAATTTGAAACTGTGATGCTCATTGCATATCTGCACGATGTATGTCCGTTTATTGCTTCCGCTTTAATGTTTTACGTTGTTTTATGGTTCAAGGGTTAGTCCTGCCTAGCATAGAGGGTGTGTATGTCCCCGTTCGCCGTGATTTGGCTCGGGTATGGATCGTCCATTTCATATTCGGGTCGGGTCTCGGTGCGGGGGATGTGACACCTTGCGCTCGGGTGTTACATCCTTAAGTGGTATCAGAGCCACGAGTTGCAAAACTCAGGCTCTCGTGTCGTGTGGGTCAGTCTAGGTCGTTCGGCATAGGAACTATGTGATAATGTGCGCATTGCATCGATTTTGAACATGAAATGGTCTTTCTTTTAATCTTGTCTACTTACCTGTTGCATTTTATACTGGATTTGTGTCTTTCGTGTTGAATATGTGCCATATGCATGTATTAATTGCATGCATATACCTCCGAAATGAGTTATGATTTACAGGTTGTGAAAATAATATCAAACCACGGCCAAATACCACGCTAACAGCGCTCTATTGCAAGTCCTTTTTGAGGCATGGAGAATAGGAGGGTTGCACGGGGAAATGATATAGAGGATTCGAGATGCGTGGTCTTCATGGATAGAGCTAGAGTTCAAGGTGAGGAACTGAATTGGAGGATCGACTTCAGAGATGCAAGTATAGCAGGACAGTTGGTGAAATAAGGATTGATTGGGAGATAGTTACGACTGAGAAGATTGACATATACGGCTCTGCCACATAAGGTGCCTTTGATTGGATGCAACGGGATCTTTCAACCCAATGAATGAAGTGAACAAACCTCGAAGGTATTTTGATTCCGGATAAGAGGAGTTAAGATAAAATGGGACCGGTAGGAGTTGTGCACCAAGGATCGATAAAGAAGGATTTCTGACTAAGCCTAGTGATTTGAAATCAAGTTGTTGAAGTTAAGACTGGGAAGAGTCGGATTTGGGTGTTTTGGATTTCGATTAAGATGGGAAACAAGTCTGGAAGAGAGTAAAGAGAGGCAAGTACCTGGGTAAATACAAATATAGGGAAGGTGGCGATGTTGAGAACGAGATTTGAGTTCGTTTTTCCAAATCCAAGCTGAATTGTCATGTTGAGAAGTTGAATTGGAAGATATGGAGCAACAAATGGGAACGCTAAAGAAAGGCAAAGACTGGTTGAAGGATTATTCTCGGGGAGAGACTCTTTGTAAGGAAATCATGCGCTTAAGTAGAAGCAATTGGAAAACAAGTTCAATGCACCGATTGAAACTTATAAACGATAATCACGGGAATCTTGATCAAGATGATGATTAGGGTAGGAGTCGAAGTTCGAGGAGCAGTTTGAATGCTAACTCCTTGGACGTGGAAGAATTAGGGATCAAGAAATTGCAATCTCAGACAGTAGAAGATACGAGTGATGTAAAGAGATTCATGGGAAACTTGAAGACCGTGGGAAAGACAAGGCATGAATATCAAGTCAAAATGATCTCGTGATTAGAGGAACGAGAAAAGCTACCGCGCTAACAGCTTACTATATTGATGACAGGTTCCAAAACATTCATGGCACGTGCATCATATTTCACATCAAATTATTATTTTCCTTACTTATGTTTGTGCGCGCATTCCTATCTGATTTTGTTGCTTTATCGTCCGGCATATTTAATTGTTTCAAGTATGCCACGTGCATTATCATTTTAACCCGACATGCATTCTAGTGCCTATTTGATAGGAAGTTCTTTCACCCCACTTATCGAGTATTTCTTCGATCGGGTCACATCCGAGTTATGAAGAAAAGAAATAATGGGATGGTACGTTATAAGGAAGGTGACGTTAGGAAAATAAAGAATTTCAAGTAAGGGATAGGTTAATGGAATCGAGAATTCAGAAAGAGAAGTGAGATTAGAGTTGATTGGGGGCGTTTTAAGGATAGGTTGGTGGAAAGGAAGTTTCAGAAGGAAAAATACAACCGGAGTTGGCTTTGGAGTGCCCGGATCGAACAAGAATGAAGAAAAGGGGTTTGAATACTAATAGCGGTAGAGGAGAAGTGGAAAAGCTAAGACTATGGGTTGCTATGTCATTAAAGCCCTCCCAATAAAACTTTCATCAGGAATTCCGAGGAAAGAAGGTTCGATGGAGTTCGATGTACGACGATAAAAATTTTAAGGGGGTGAGCATGACCGGGAGGCAAATTCAAAAATTGAGGTCAGAGCTGAAGGACTAAAAATAACAGAAGTGTAATTAAGGAAGGTTTGGGGATTTTTTTTATGTTGGCGGGCGGAGATGAATAAGATAACTTTATGGGATTATCAGTAAAATGAGAGCTAGATCACTGGATTCGGGCTGAAGATTTTCACGAGGAACGGGGAAGATAGATCATTGATTTGTTCTGTGTATGTAAGTCGAGTTGAAGATAAAGGAGTTATAAAGGAGCTTGGGGAAAACTCCTAAATTGAATTGTCAAAAGGAAACCGATTTAAATTATCATGGAAAAGTATATTGTCAATGAAGCTTGATTCCATGAGATGTAAAGAAAATAGCGTTGGATTTAATTTCGGGATGGGTGATCTAACGGTAGACGGGGGATCAAAGCTCGGGTATTAAGAGTTGGTTTGATCGAATGAAGACTATGGGAAATGATTAAAGATCGAAGAGGATTTATCATGGCTTCACCGGGTTACATTGAAGAAATGAAAGACAAGGTAAATGCTGAGCTCACTCTCGGATCAGATCATACAGGGGATAACAAACACATAGCCCTAAACTACGCAACGACGGTGAACCGTATTTGTAGCATCATGATACATGCATTCATGCAAGTTTAATTCAAATAATTTCTAGGTTATGTACTTTGATTTCTTATCTTATCCAATTTGATTGGAGTATTTGATAGATAATGTGAGCGATATTTGTTACTTGCTTCGAGTGCCTTATGTGACTTTAATTATGATCTTGCGTGAGTTGCTTGGGAGTATTGGAAACTTCCTTGCTTTATTTTTGTTTATTTGTTGTTGTTTATTTTTGCTTGAGAGACGGGGTGCTCTCTTTGCTTGCGAGAGATGGGGTTCTCTCATTGTTGCTAGAGAGACGGGGCTCTCTCATTATTGTTTGTGAGAGACGGGGCTCTCTCCGTGTTGCTTGTGAGAGACGGGGAATCTCTCATTGTTTATTCGATCGATTTAGTGAATCCGAGGACGGATTCTTTTTAAGGGGGTGAGATTGTAACGCCCCAACTTTTCAGTAATTTTAAAATGACATATGTGTTTACTAATTTGCGTGAATTAATTGGTTTTTAATGTTTTCTATAATTAAATTTCATTGTTTAATTGTTAAATAAGTGATTAATTGAAATATATGCAATATTTGAATTTGAAATTTTGTGAATAACTTGTGTGCTCCTTAATTGCGCGAAATAATTATTTATACGTGTTTTATATATTTAATTTTATTTTATATGTATTAAATGTTAATTATTTTACTTTAATAACATTAATATCAAAAATGTATTTAAATGTATATATATATATATATATATATATATATATATATATATATATATATATAAATTGTGTACGTGTGCATGTAATGCATGCATTTTAGATTTTTATAAGTTATTATGCATGCATGTATTATAATATATATATATATATATATATATATATATATATATATATACACGAATGCATGTATTAATTATAATATATTAAATATGAATTTGATTGCATATGATTTTAAATATTATGAATTTTATTGTTTCATTGCGTATGAGTGACATTTACATGCTTCGTTTCTACATAAATTAATAACGGAATTTCGTGCAAATTTAATATGTTGAACTTATACGTGTCTTGTATATGAATATTTGTTCGTTTCGTATTGTCGGATTCATTTGCATGTGTTTCGGATTTAATTTGAATTTTGGAATCCAAGTCGGGGGCTAACGAGCACTTAGTGCACCCTTGGTTCCGTATTTAATATCTTGAGCTCGGGAACTCGGATTTGAGTTCCGTCAACTTCGATGAACTCGTAACGAAAATTCAAGTTTAGTAAACTTGGCCTTATATTTTTCTAACATCATTTGAACCTCCGACATTCAACCGAAAAACGAAACGGCGACGAAACTGACGTTGTTGCACTAAAATGGCCATAACTTATTCACTTGTTGACCAAATTAACCGTGGTTTGATGCTATAGAACCCTAACTCAACCACCTAACCTGATGTACCATGCCCTAACCGAACCAACCCTCACACAATTCACAAATCTCAGCCAAAGTTACTGCTCTCCAGTTCTCTCCCGTAGCCTTGCATCCCTTGGAGATTTTGGAGCTCAAATCTCATCCAATCCTCATCCAATCAACAAGGTAAGCTTAGGGTTGTAATATATGTTCATTCCTGGTCGTTTTCATCTTTTCATCCCCAAATTTGATCATGGTTTCATGGTTTTGAACTTTTTGTTGATCTCTTTCGATTCTTGATGAATTTGATTGATTCCAAGCATGAATATGATTGTTTTGATCTCTTATTTGCAATTATGGTGATGTATTAGCTGGTAGTTGAACCATTCATGAGCTTTCATTAATGAAACCTTGAAGTTATATCATGAAAAGAGCACCTTTGCCTTCATTTCACGTTTGATCCTTCTTGGGGCTGGATTGCATGTTGTTTTGGAGTATTTTTGCTGCATAATTGTTGCCTTGCCTTACCTGATCTTGTTGGGTTGAAGATGATTTGATGATGCTCTGTTTTTCTCCATGTTTCTCCATGATTTGATGATGCTCTGTTTTGCCTGGATTTAAGTCGCGCTCGCGACTCCATATTTGGCTGCTCACGTATTCTTGGTTAATTGATCAAAAATTCTGAATTTATTGGGTAGCGGCTGCTACCAATTCATGAAGAAAATGGGTCGCGGCCGCGACCCCTGTTTTTCGCTGGAAAATATTTCAGTTCGTAAAACTGAATTGCATGACTTTTTTTGATTGCTTTCCAAAATCCCTTCTTTTGCATGCATAATTTTAATTGTTAATGGCTGTTGAATGCATGGTTTTAATTGTTAATGGCTTTTGCATGCATGCAATAATTGCATTCGTTTTGTAATTTAAGGCATGCATGTTATGTTTTAATTCATATTGTTTTAGTAAATGCATGCTGATACGTATAGATATATATATATATATATTTTGGGTATGATTATATATATATATTATGTTATTTTTTTAATGCATGTTTAATGTTACATATACTTAATTATTGTTTAATTTAATTAAATTTTAGAATTTAAGTGTTATTTTAATTTGTGTTATTTAATTTCCGAACATGACATAAATGTTTCTATTTGTCTAATTTCTAATTGTATTCATGTTATGCTACGTGTTATGATTTTATTTGAAAATCGTGGATCAATTGATTTAAATGTGAAGGTTATGAACTTGAATGACTTTAAACGTGTCTTGAAATGAATGTTTATATGTCTTTAAGACATTAATAGTACACATTAACGTGTTCAGTACCTAATATACTCGTTTATGCATTCATATCATAATCATTTCATTACCGAGCGTCCTATTTGGTCATATTGAGTCTCACTTCACCTTTCTTGCACAGATTTTGATTTCGTAGGAGACAAGGCCGGTCAATGAGGCTCGTGTGTTCTCTTTTTTGTCGTTAAGGTGGGTTTCTCTTCTAATTAGATAAATGACCTTATATACCTTCAATGTGAAAAGCTTTCGACCAAAAAATGAATATATATCTATAGAGTCGTTTTCAAGGGTAAATGTTTTCAACGTAAAACCTTTCTTTCATGAACCTACCAAATGTTTTGGCGAGAATGAATGAATGAATGTTCACAATGAATGGGGCCCAGGGACTTGGGGTGAGTGTTGAACCGAGGAGGCAAGGGCTGACGGCGATCCCTCACACTAGTTCCACCAATGAACGGCGTAACCGAACCTCGTTAGGAGTTAGCGAGGAAGGGACGTTGAGTGCCATCTGGGGAGTCATGTTCCCCTTTTGGTCAATGAATGGGTGGATAGGCCTTGCAAACCCGCCACCAACCCGGAGGAAGAAGGTGTAAATGTTATTGAATGCGCACGAAAGAATGATATGCATGAAAAGAAAGAATGAATGAATGTTAAGGAATGGTAATGAATTACACGAGGTGTTGGTTGGAGATAATGCACGCCCACTCGCCGGGCCACTAGTGACCTTGACCTAATGTTAATGAATCGTTATAATCCCTTTTGATGATTTCTATTCACCCACTTGGGAAACTCTTTAAAAACCTCACTTGGGATTATAGCTTGCACGTGAATGTTTAATTACCGTTGTATATTATATTTATGCCCTGTTTTATACCCACCAGTCCCTTTTGGACTGAACCCGTTTGGCTTTCAGTTGTGTTGTGTAGGTGTCAAGGGAGCTAGGTGGGAATTCGAGTCATAGGTCTTACATTCGCTTTTACCCCTTGTATTTTTGGTCTTACACTTACATATTGCACGTTGGATCATGGGATATAAATAATAATGAAGCGTACTTGTTGTTTTGAGCTTTGATGGCATTTGAGGGCGTATATGACTTAAAATTTGAAACTGTGATGCTCATTGCATATCTGCACGATGTATGTCCGTTTATTGCTTCCCCTTTAATGTTTTACGCTGTTTTATGGTTCAAGGGTTAGTCCTGCCTAGCATAGAGGGTGTGTATGTCCCCATTCGCCGTGATTTGGCTCGGGTATGGATCGTCCATTTCATATTCGGGTCGGGTCTCGGTGCGGGGGATGTGACACCTTACGCTCGGGTGTTACAGGAACACATCAGGAGGATTAGTTGGGGGATGAAGTCCTGAGGGTCGGAGAAACATTGAGCACTCCCCTCATCTGCTTGGATGGTTAGGGTCGCGCAACCCTTCCATCACCCGAAGAAGAGGTTGGTATGCATGATATGATATGGTATGTTTTGTTTTATTTTGTTACGTTTGTTTTGATACGATATGTCTTGGGAGTAAAGCTTCGACATGATTTTGTATGAAACGTTTGATATGCTAAGATATGAACCTATGTTATGCTACGTATAAGTTTGTTTTTTTTTTGTTTCGCTAAGTATCCTTATATGTATATATCTGGGGAAAATGTTTTGGTGTGCAAAAACTATCCCCGGGCTCATGAACATTATGATTTTTGTACGTGCTGTGGTCTTATGTATATGTAGGTGTGTGTGGGTAGCCCCTCACTCAGTCTTTGGACTGACCCTCTCCCTCCCCATGTCTTTAGTTTGTAGGTTTTAGCTTTGGAGTTCGAGCTAGACGGCGTGTGTTGAGTCTGTCAAGTTTAGTTAGGTCCGAGTCAGTCGCATTTCATACGATTTGAAACTTTTATATAAGTACAAATGTATTTGTACGCATTTTTTTGATTATGTTATATATTGATATTCGGGGCAGGCTTCTGAGGATAGCATGAACCTATTTGCATTTATGATTTATGTTTTGTTTTCGAAATTAGGTATCTATGCTAGTTGAACCTGTCACCAGTATGTTTGAATTTTGTATGACATGTTTACGCTTCCGTATTTGTGCTTGTTTGAGTTTTGTGAAGTTCAGGGTCTACATTCCGCCTAACTTAGGTATGTGTCTGTCTATCTCCCGTTCATCACTGTTTGGTTCATGTACTGACTTTTATTTCGTATGCGGATTGGGCCTTGGTACGGGGGATATGGTGACCCACCGTGCGGGGTGCTACATTCTTAAGTGGTACCAGAGACCCAGGTTGTAAAATCGGGGTTTGTTGTCGTGTTGTGTCTAATTTGGTTATTTGAGCATTTGCATCACGGTTTGATATGCTATGCATTTGAAATCTTATCACTTTGTTGAATTTATATTACATGATGCATTGCATATCTTGGTTGCTCTTGATTGGCTTATTATGTGACATATGCACTTACTAATCGACATGCATATCTCTATATTGTAGTTGTTGAGATTTTCAGGATGCTACTGCGTTAAAAACGCTATGGTCAACCATCTCATCAACATTCGTACAACCAAGGGCAATCTTCAACCGAAGTACAACCTATGAATCTGATGGCGATGATGTATCGAGAGTTCAGGAACTTTAATCCTTCCCAATTCTGAGAAGGAGATGATATAAGGGCCGAAGAGTGGCTCTCAAAAATAGAGAGCGTATTTGAAATGTGGCCATGCAATTCTCAAGACATGGCTCACCTAGCTACGTCGCTCCTACAAGGTCAAGCAAGAAAATGGTGGAAAAGAGTTGCCTCCCAATTAGAGGCAACGAACAAAGAGTTGACATGGGATGGTTCATTCGAGAATTTAGAAAGAGGTACACACCAGCTATTTGACAAGAACGAAGACTCGACAAATTCCTCACATTAAAATAAGGAGACAAAACGGTTACAGAATACATAGAAGGCTTCGAGAAATTGAGTATGTATGTGCCCCATATCACGGGCAACGAAGAGATGAAGACTAGGTACTTCATGGAGGGCCTTCGAGATAAAATCAAGGAAACTTTAATTGCAAAAGATACAAGCACATGGGATAAGGCCACAGAGAGAGCTTTAAGGGTTGAATCGTGGACTTTAACAGAAAGCAAAAAAAAAAAAAAAAAAAAAAAGATGCATCGGGGTCTAAATTTAAGTCGGGTTTATGCTCAAATCTACAAATACAAGGAAGATCCCATCAACACGAAACTCAAACCAAGAAGATTCGTGGGAAGAAGCATAAAACCCGAAACCCTTCAAAGCCAGAGAAAGAATTCCCACCGTGTACCCATTGTGGAGGGAACAACCATGCCTACGACACATGTCGGGATAAGTTGAAGAGGTGCTACCCTTGCGGTTAACGGAGCACAAGGTTTAAGATTATGATCGATCAAGAGCCACCAGACAATGAATACCGGTTCAACGACTTCAAATTGGAGACCAACATGAACCCGAAAATTGAGGTAATTGCATTCATGGCATGTGCATCCACGCCATATTTAAATTTTGCAATTATTTACTCTCTGTACCATAATTACTATTTGTTGAATTGTTTCTATTACATGCTCGAATGGTGACTATGTGACGCATTCCATTTGCACCCTTAACCCAACATGCATATTCACTGTTTGCTTGATAGGATGTTGCTTCCTTCATACTATCGAGTTTTGTGCTCTGCGAGGTCGGAAGAGGTGGTTAGAGTAAGGGTTGGATTAGGGACCTCCTCTTGAGATTGGGTTGACGATAATAGAGTGATATGAAGATGCTTTGGAGAAGTTTACAAACGGTATTAATAATTTGGAAATTGGGACACACTTTGAAGAAAAGTTAAGCTTCAAGGAGGGTTATTTTACCAGGCGCGAGCTATTGTGGATCCACGCTTGAAGAATAATGTAGGTGCCGGAGATTAATTCGTGGGTGATAATTAAGGAAAAGTATCGGGAAATCCTACTAAAGGTGTAACTTAAACAAGCACAACGAGGGTTGGAATAAGAGTTCAACTTGGAACTTGGGAACAAATAAAACCAATTATAATTTCGAGGCATAGTGATTGATTCAATATTCGACCGTGCCTTCTGGAAAGGGAGTTGATGGAGATTATTAGAAGACTTCGGTAGAGCTTCTGATGGACTTCAAATCTCAAGAGAAGAAGGGTGTTAACCACGAAGAAATCGATAACCTACTTGAGAAAAACCTTAATAGGAAGGAGTTATAACTATAAAACGAGGTTGTTTCTTGGAATTTCTATAAAGAAACATACGGGTGAAGGAATTAGAGCTATGAGGTTGACGATGACTTGTCGGGCTCATAACGCATACGAAGAATCATAATGATTAACCGGAGTCCGAGGAATTCAAATTTTTGGGAACGAGAACAAAACCAAGAGAACACTTAAGAGTGAAAGATTGAATTAGAGGAATTATCAAGGATAGACAACAACTGCTGGATGAAGACTGGGATGATATTCAAAACATAAGACACGTCGGGAAATTAAAGATATGAACACGAACCAAGAAGTTTTGGCATTGATCAAATCATCCTAAAGATAAGATTCCAATGCATTGGTGAACGGTACATCAAACATACATATTACGTTCATCACGTATTCTTTATTATTGTTGTATGTGTTTATTGTTTGTTGTTAGTTGCCTTACGGGGTAACTTTGAGGGAACGAGGGCTTTTGGCACGTAGTAAGATGAGGGTCGAGAATGCAATGGACCTTATGATGTGTTCTTGGAGACCAATGATTGGAAGCTAGTGACGGTTCGAATTTCAACGTTGTACCACAGGTTAAGGAGATGATAGAAGGCCCATTTAGGTTGGAGAACGAGTGGTGGAAGTTCTTTAACAACTCCACTCGTGATTCCATGTTGTGAGTTGGTTTTGGGTGGATTCAAACGGTGGGAGTTGAATCACTTGGGACCTTCCTATCGTTCGAAACATCCAAGGCACTCCTAGCCAGGATCGAGATCATGTGAAGCTTGAAGTGAGTAATTGAACCCCCTTCAACTTGAAGACCTTTCTCGGGCTAATCTTTTTCGGGATGTCGCGAACCCTGAACTTAGGTGAATACGGGAGAGTTGCTCGTAGTTCTAACCCAGGTCCTTTTAAGGGGGGAGATTGTGATGCCCCTTCTCTTCCAGAATTCAGGTACAATGTGATGAGAGAGTTTAATTATGTTTTTTTGTGAAATTATGTGACTTCGCATGCTTTACGTGTCAACGCGTATTTAATTTTAAGTTATGTGCACATTAGAATTTAATTAAATATGTTTGGCCTCGAATGCCCAATATTTAAAAGATTAAGGACCTAATCGAAATGAGGGTTTTTGGGCCGTTCCTCGGAAAATTTGAGCTCGGGGATTCAGATTCGAATTCTAACTTCAACATTAGATTCGTTTCGACGATTTGGGTCTAACCAAATAAGCCCCGCATTTTTCTAAGCCGTTTGAACTCCCTATTGATTTAAATTTTAACCGATTGAACCAAACCCATTTTTTCTTGGCCTTAAGAACCGAACCAACTCTTTTACCCCTCATTTTCTTGGAATCTCGATCAAAGAGAAGAAGAAGGAGAGAAGAGAAGGGATACCCCCACCTTTTGAGCTCAAGTATAGTCACCAAGTACCTCTGTCTCCCTTATTTCTTCTTAGTTTTAGAACAATAAAAGAACTCCTTAAAATTGTCCCTTAATCAATTAATAATCCTTTGGAGACTCTCCCCGGGATTCAACCAATTAACAACATTAGTAACCAAAGAAACACTAATTCTAACTGGTTACGCATACACTCATGCTTTACTCAATTAGACCGCAAGTTCCTTAACACGAATTCAGAGAAATATTATGCTCTAGTGTCGATTGCTACAAAAACTAATTAATTAGCTAACACCGCCAAATAAATTAGTTAGCTACATGCAGATTAATTAATCTAAGATTGGGCCCTAATCAAAGAATTAATTAATAAGCATTGACAGTAAAATGGGAACAATACGAATAACATAAACCAATTAATTCAAACGATTCAGTGTCATAAGTCTAGCATAATATTTGGGATTTCCCAAGTAAAATGAACTAGCTATTCATAACGAAATGGAATAAAACAAGGGCTTAAATTCAATATAGTCTTGAAACAAAAAAGAATGAAGGAATCGAGAAAAAGTAGCTATTGCTACTATCGTTCGCCGTCGTAAAACCACTGCTAGAATTCCTTGAGTTACTACGTTGATTCCTCCTTTCCAGTCTCTGTGTTGCTGTCTGTCTTTGTACAGTCCTGTTACATGCCTTTAATCCCTGACTCCTCTTCCCATATTCTTCCAGAAAATCACCCACTCTCTCTTTTTCCAACCGAAGTTTTCTTTTCCAAACGTATCTCTACTGGCCTGGACACTTGGGTCTACAATTTATGAGTTAAAAATGGGCCTCCCTTGTAGCACCCTGGAGTGTACAGCACTACATCGCCCGCACCATAAGCCTACACGTGTAACGAAATGAGAACTCCGCACACGCATCAAACTCCGGCGAACGGGAGATAAACAAAATCTCACTTAGGCTGGGTGGTCTAGACCCTAAGTCAGAGTGCGCAAGCAAAACAAATATCACATGCAGAAGTTCTAGGATTCGAATATTCAAACACAAATGCTTATCAAATAACATAATATACAAGTGTCAAATTCAAATTTAAATACCTCTTGTACATATTTCTCAATTTCAATTCATATTCGCAGATACATAAATTCCATAAGCTCAAAAGTACAGAATAAACTAGAAAGACGCATGAAACTAAATACAAAACCTAAGACTCGACAAACGAACACCGCCTAGCACAAACTCCCCACGAATACCTGCAACTCAAAAGTAACAAGGGAAAAAAGAAACAATGAGGAGGGGTTAGTCCTAAAGATTGGTGAGGGGGCTAACACACGCATACGTACATATACATAAGAGCATAGCATATTCAAAATTAAGGAGCTCATGAACCGGGGCATGGTTTTTTAAATTCTAAATCATTTTATCCCGTGATACAATATATATAGAAGAAGGTTTAAGGCCGAAGGCCAAAATCAACCAATTTTATAAATTTGTAGTCCACTCCCGTTTTATGAACCATGATCATAATCAAAATCATAACAACTCGGCGAGAACGAGTTCAAACCCACTTACTTCCTTCATATCCAAAATCGAAGTCAAAACACAAACAATCTTCTAAATCAATCCGCCTTCTCTAGGTGGGGATGAGGATGGCCATCCTCAGCCCCGTACTCTCGTCATAAAGGTTGAGTCAGGGGATCCTACCCGCTCCCCGACGGGGGTTAACCGCCAGTTCTCAAGAGATTGCCTTCCCCTCGACCTCCCGCGGTTGGACAATCTCTCTACGTAAGTAGAGTCGTGTTGATGAGAGAGCTCGGCAACACCACGAGCGTCCCGAGATCACATACCACTTCTTCGGGGCCTATTTCATAAGTCATAAATCATTATTTTATAACTTTAAAATTTTCATAATTTTTCGGCTTATATTTCAAAGTCATAATCAAGCTATTTCAAAACATTTATACACACCAACCCTTTTCAAATAAAACAAACGTAAAAATAGGTTACGTATATATATAAAAACGGTTTTCAATTGATTTCATAACAAAACGGTACAATTCCCACAAAATACTAATCAAACACGTATTTACATAAACATATTTATACGTAAGTCACATGCGGGCTTAAAAATACATATAGGGTTGTAGGTCGTTTAACTAAAAGAAAGAAACCTCACCTTGTCGACCACACCAGACGAAACGAACTCAAAACACTCCTAAGAGGCCTCCTCATCACCCACGAAACGAACCTAAGGACAAAACAGAGGGCAAACGACAAACTTAGACTCAATATGCACCAAATAGACACTCGGTAAATGCATATGAATGTAAATGATGCATAAAGAATGTAATGAGGTTTCATTTAGGTCATATAAGACCATATTAGATCATATTAAATCATAATTCACATATTTCACTTTAAATAAATCCATAAATTTCGTACAAAACTCATAACACATCATATAACACGTTAGGCATGCATACATATAAGAAAAGAGATAAGAAAATATCAAACGAAGCAAGGAAATGTCATATTAATTCATACATGCACATTAGAGGACATGTAGCACATATTACGTCATATATTGTACATACGAGCATCAAATTCACACAATAAATTTATGATAAAACATGTAACACATAATATAACAAGTTACTAATGCATACAAGGCAAGAAAGTGTTGGAAAACTGGAATTAGAAAGCAGCGTAAATTTAAAAATTTTCCGACAAAAGGATCTTGGACTCGCAATCGTGTATCCAAATTCGTAGAGATTAGAAACTTACTTTTCAATAATCTTTCTTGAAGCGTTTCAAGCCACCCAAGAATGCTCTTCTCGAGACTTGATCCCCTATCCTTGGTAAAGCTCGAATCTTCAAAACTTCTAACTTGAAGCTCTCTAGAGATAGTCCACCAACTTGACTACAATCTAACTAGTAAGGATGCTAGTTCTCTAGTTAGTGTTTAGGCTTAACCTAGGGTTTGTTTGATCTTGGAGAAAGACGGTGTTCAACACATGAACCAAAAGAATTGCCAATCACTCTCTAAGGGGAGCTCGAGGTCCCCTATATATAAGTAGAGAGGGGCGACCGAAATCCTAGTCCTTATGGACTAAGGATTTGGTCCCTCTCTCTTATTACTTGATCATCAAGTAATTTTGAACTTTGGCTTTGAATTCTAATTCAAATAAACTTTTAAGAGAGCTAAAAATATCCAAACTCCTTTCGGATAATTTTATACTTCATTTATTAAATAAATAAATAACTTATTTTATCTAATTAATTAATTCATAATTAATTAACTAGACTAATTTTCTCTAAAATAAGACTTTCTTTTTAATTCGAAATTAAACCAAAGTCTATTAAATAATTAACACGTGACCCACATGTGGAGAACCCTCTTGGCGTGATTAACTTGTTTAATCATTTTAAAGCCTCAACTCATGTAACCAAGTTGTTGTGTGTAACCCTCTAGGTTCTCAATTCAATTAGCAGTGACCCTAATTAATTAATTCACTAATTAATTAATCAGTCCACAGATTAAATGATCATAGTCTAGCAACAGGTGTTTAACCCCTAGCTGAATTGGAATGTCTCGATTCGACAGAACCTTTAAGTCATTGATTCACGTGAGATACAACCCTCCTACTTACTATCTCTCAACCAAGATCTAGGGTAAGGGAATAATCAGAACCCTATTAATCTGGCCTTAAAGCTAAGTGCGTTTCATATCCATTTGATTTCAATCTAAGAAACCCTTTTCTTGATGTCTTGATCTACTGCCTTGGGCAAGGACTCCATATGGCATATGAATGACTTACATAATAAGAGATCACCTTGCGAATGCAAGTGTAGGTCCTTTCTTGATTCTCATTCACTTTCATGAGTCACTTGTGCAGCCCCAGCAAAAGCCTTGAAATAGTTGTCTAAGGCGATACCCTTTAAAGCTTATACCTAAGACTACAGAGTTAACTCATAAAGTGACATGGAACCTCAAGTCAAAGGATCAATTAATCACATCAATGACTCGTGAGATATTTCCTAATCTGGAAGTTTCCATTTCCTGAAATAGAAACTTCCTTTCCCATTTAGGAATCTTCTCACACGGGGCACCTCAGTGAACTTACTTATTGAAGTAAGCACCCTCATGTATCACGCACGTATCAACTATACACTTTGCACCTCCATGAAACAAGGTGGTCCTTCTTAAGGGCGTGATCCCACAAGCAAGCCTTAGAGGAGTCAGGTTGACACTCCCACTGTCTGTAGGACTCATCGGCTTGGAGTATTTTACTAATCATGACTTATGTGAAATAGGGCTCGTTTCATGAACCATTTCACCTAAATGGTAGAGTCCTAAAGTCATCAGGATTAGGGGAGTTCTCATACATGCACAACTAAAGTAAACGCATACCAAACAAGAGCATATAAAAAAGTGTTGCCTCAATTCGTTATTTTATTCAAAGATTGTCTGTGATCTCAATAAGGAAAAGTACAAAGCGGATATTCAATCGGCTTTCTAGGGCACTATTCCTAACAGAAAGAAGCAAGAAGAATAGGAAAAACACGAACGAAACAACAAGCAAAGCAAGAAGGGAATGGTAGCTCGAAACAAGCTCTGCGACCCCAAACACGCCCAAAGGTGGTCGCGGTCGTGACCACCACCCTCTCTAGCAACTTAATAACAAAAAGTCGAAACTTAGCTAAATTCTGGTTGCGGGCGTGACAAGAAATCCCCTTCTCGTTGTCGCGGGCACGACCGCGTGTTGCAGGTCGCGGAAATGGCATCCCCAGCCCCTGTTTCTCTATCTTCAAAGCTACACAACAACAGCAGTAGGAAAGAGCAACAAAAGAGCAAGGAATGGACAGCTAAAACTCAGTTAAACACTGTAGCACCTCCCCACCACTACAACCCCGCACCGCAATAATCCCTGAGTGGAGGTTAGACCCAACACTCATGAAATACTACGGCGAACGGTCAGGATAATATATGAATGGACTATATGTCACAGTGCAGCGGAAGATAAAGAGATTCAACTTTACCAATGAACGGGGAGGATAACGTACATTGAGTAAGGATTATCATTATTGATCGAAGTAGTTCGCAAAAGAGTACAACAGGTTAACATGCAAGGACAAAGTATGAGATGGTTTGTTTCTACAGAGATTAGGCTGAAGACAGTGTACTCTTAGGATCGGATCCAACCTACTTTTGTAATGCTTCAAGATACCTCTAGTTAACCTTCATTGATTCCTGAAATCATGCATTTTAAAATAGGCCAGAGGGTTAATCAAAGTGACTAAGTGAAGGGGGTATGAGGGTTTATATATATATATATATATATGATCAAGAAGATCTTGATCTACAATATTAGCAATAGGATATAGCAAATAGGAAACGGTTCATAATATTTGTAAAAGTAGGGATAGGGGTAACTTGGAATATTTGTAGAAATATGAACCGTTTGTAACAAGAACTTTATTGCCGGCAAGCTTGGCCTCTCCATCCGTAACTCCGTAAATAATTGGTAAAACAGTATCGGGCTGATCAAGGCGCCGATACTTTAATAAAACCAATATGATAATATCTCCTTACTCTAGTGCCGTGGGGAGCTACCCCTACTGGCCATGAACAATATGCGGGAAGTAGTGTTCCCTTATAACTTGGCGTGGAGTAACTAACCTCCAGTTAAACCACTACCAAGAGTTGGTGGCGGTCCGTATCACCAACAATACCCTCGGCCCGATACCTTCCGGGTAATTGCTCGATACGTTTAAGCGCCGGGGCCCATAATAATAATGATAAGATATTTTGCTTGCTTGTCGGGAATCAGTTCTTAGTAATAATAAGACTGAATTGTTTAATGTCTGGGTAAGACCCTGATTCCGACAAAAAAGTATTTTCCTCATAAAGAGGAATATTGTATAATAGTACGTATAGGGAGCAAATCAAATAATAGGTAGGATTCAAAATATTTTTATCTAGATACATAGATATAGGCATGATTTCAGTTGAACATATTTTAACCCTCATCTATACCGGTAGTCAGACATTGTAATGTGGATTCTAGTGCGCCTAAAAGTATTAACTGCTATAGGCTTAGAACTAGGTTCCTTATTTTAATCAAATAAGCACATAAAACACATAATATTCATGCATAAAAGGATTACACATTATTCCAATCAAGTAAACACATAAACTTTATCATGTTAGAGAATTCCCGGTAAACTCTAATTTTAACAGTTTAAGGGAAATTAAGTAATTAATCAGGTTTCATGAATTCTTTAACCACTTAAATATTTATTAATCATATTATAATCCTAATTAGAACATTAGAGTTAAAATTTAGAATTTAATTTGACAATGTAGGTTATATTTTGAAAATAATGCACAATTTACCGATTTTTGGAAAATTCGGATAAAATCTTTATTTAAAAATTCCAAAACTAATTTTATAATTATTTTAATAATATTTTCTAAATATTCAGCTTATGGGTTCAAAAGTCAAAATTACTATTTAAAACATTTAGTATTCAATTTCTTATGAATTAAACACTTTGTAACATAAAATTAATCTCACACACACGCACACTAGCACACGGTCCACACATTGTTCCAAGAACATCAAGCACATATTCTTAAGTCTATCTGAATATTCAAAGGAGGTGTGTAACATAATTGATCATATTCATATTTGTAACATAGAATTTGAAGCATAATATAGCAAAATATATAAATTCTCTATGAAAAATAATTCTAAATAAATTGTTCTAGGCATGAATTTAATCAAACAAGATCATGAATATTTAAATCCATGAATGTACTATATCATATCATAAATCATGCATTTAATTAAATATAATTCATGAAAATGTAACATATTATATCTAATCATGAAATATTAATTCATAAATCATAAATTCACATTAAAGCATAAATTAACTAAGCATGAATTAAAACATATTAACTATACCAATTATACTATATTGACTAAGCATGAATTAAAGCAAGAATTTAAAGCATAAAATAAAAACTTACCTTGGGAGAGGGAAAGAGTGGCGTGAGGGAGAGAGAGGGAAATGGAGGGATTTTGATGCTTTAAATGTGAGGTATGAGGGGGTATTTATAGGTATTAAATTGGAACCTAGAGGGAATTATAATTTTGTGTAGGAAATGTGGACAATTCTTGATCATAAAAGTGTAGAAATCTTATGGTAAAAATGTGGAGAAATTAGGATCTCCAAAGTGTAAAAATTTTGTAGGAAAAATGTGGACAATTCTTGTCCCTACACCTAGCTTTCTATGATGTCATCCATGATGTCATGGATGATGTCATAATTAGATATAAAATAATACAAAAATAATTTAAGGGTCAAGAGACGAGAGCTTGAAGTAATGAAAATAGTAAAAGAACGAGCTTTGGAATGATTATAAACACTTTACGTTTAAGCATTTAAAGTTAAAGTATTAAAGGTTTTAAATTAGGAAAAATATGATAAAACGAAGCTAGGATGATAATTAATTTTCGAGAAAGTGATCATGATTCATAAAATAATTCGAGGATTATTTTGAATATAATATCGAATAGGAAAAGTGTTTGAATACGAAATACTTTAAAGTTAGGGTTTTCGGACGATTTCTAATGCTACGGGAGTTTGGATGAGAATTAGGGTACCGAAATAATGTCAAAATTCATAAAATTTTGTAAGGATTCGTTTGAGCCCAATATTGGATAGGTAAAGGTGGCTTGGAAAATTTCAACGTTTAGGAATGAATAGTGATTACGGACGTTAGAAGGAATTCTGCTTAGCCCCGAAATCTGGGATGTTACAAACACCCCTCAAAACACTACAATTTGACACGACAAGACAACGAAGCAAATCAAACATATATCTTCAAATTCAAGAAATAAATGGTGGTCCGATTTTCAGCAAGTTTCCAAGAAATTCAAACTCATAAACTTAACGTAGAAGTCATATAGATCATATACACAACTTAAAACCAAGAAATGGATCAAAGATTTGGAAGAAATCATCCAAAATAGTAACTAACCTAACTATTCACATATGTCCTTATACAAAGCTCAAAAATGGATGAAAATGAAGAAAATCGGATTTAAAAGAAAGGCAAGGAGATGAAGGTTCGAATTCCAAGCATGCCTTTTGAATTTGACAAAGATTGGAGGTCGAACGAGCAAGAAATGTCCAAGAGTGAATAGTGGCTGCTTTCTTTCTTTCTTTCTCCCTTGCTGCTTTGTTTTCTTCTTCTTTTCTTCTTTTCTTAGGTCTGAAACGAAATGAGGGAGATAGAGCGAGATTAAGGGTTGAATAAGGGTTAAATGGGTTCAAAAATGGGTCATTTGGATAAGAAACGAGTCGGTTATGAGCAAAACGGGCTAGGGTCGCAAATCTGTCAAACGGGTTGCGTTTCGGGCGAAATTCGAGGGATCAAACGGGCTTAGAAAAATATGAGGGCAAGTTCTCTAGCTTTCATTCTTTGTTATGAGCCCGAAGTTTCTTCTGGAATTCGAATCCGAATTCTTGATCTCAAGTTACGCCATCCGGAACCTAAGGTGCTCTAAAACAAGTTAGACCCTTAAGTCCTTAACAAATAAAACGGTTCGAAAACCGTATCAAACGAATACAAAATCATGCAACGAATATAAAAACACATTCATAACACATATAAATCATACATATCACATAATCACAAAAATAAAAAACGAGAACGGAGGCAAACGAATTAAAAACAAGCAAGAAGGACATAAACGTTCAAATATTTCAAATACAATTCAAGTATTAAGTCATATAAATTCAAGAATATCACATAAAGAATAAATTAAACACATAATTCGCATAATTAAATAATTGAAATGCGCATATAGCACTCCCGTAATGGCGTACCTGTACGGATGGACGAGCGGGATGTTACAAACTCCCATCCTTTAAAAGGACCTGTCCTCAGGTCCTAAAGCAGAGTCTTGATCACGCTCTAAGAATCTCCTCTTCCAGACCACGAAGCTCTCGAAACTCGTTGTACAACCGCGTTAAGAAAAAATAGGTTAACTTGTTAAAATGAGAAACCCCTCAAATCTCTTAGGATCTCCTTAGTTTTAGCAAACCGGACACGAAGTCCTTAATCGTCTGCTCCCACTTCGAAATAGAATTCAGAAGTAGTTCGAGAATCCTGACGGTTCTCGATGCTCGGTCTTCAACCGATGGCACGTTAGACGTAGCTACACAAAGTTTGCAACTTCCTTTCTTGTGCTACTACGTCAAATAGACTCTTCAAGTCCTCGAACAAACTCGAACCAAGAGTGGGAATAAACTCGTGACCTTGCACTCTTGAGGCGTAGGCCACACTCTCTGGCTAGAACCCACAACTAAAGCCTTCCTTAATGCCTCTATTGTAAATAATGTAGCCTCGAGTACCCTCGGTTAAGCAAAAGCCGGTGCCAAAGGCAACTCGCTTGAACCGCCTCATCCCACTCAAAACCGTACCTCATATTTGTCGTTCATGTCACGGAACGACCGCCTATAGAAAGACGAATCTCCTGTTGAATGCCGATAACACTAGAGACTTTACTCTGAGGTAACTTCTCTGTTCTTCTACTTGAGCACGTAGTCGACAATACCACTGTAGAAACCACAACTGAAGCCACCCATGAAACTCTGAAGAAGAACGAACCACCAACTCCTCGGAGCGAGCAATGGTATTCTCTTCTCCATGGTTAACCCGTGTAGCTCACGGTAGTTTATGCTCATCTTAAAGTCCCATCTTCTTCCTTAGATAGGACAAGAGCACTCCACGAAGAAATGCTCGATTTGATGAAACAACCTTCTAACAGCTTATCGACCACGTCTTGGACTCCACAACCACACTAGAGTCCACCGATAGGAAATCTTCTGAAAAGGGGCCAACTCCGGGATAAAGACCACAACCGTCTCAATGTTCCTATCAGGTGGTGATAAATTCCAACATTCAAGGAATTATCAAGAAGGTCTTACTACGATCTTCGTCTCTCCAAGCTTGGCTCGAACCCTCGGTTAACCCTGAGGTAAGACACAAAGTTTGTCGCACCGTCCCGGAATAACCAACCACTCCACGAAGGATATAAATGGGCTAGCCTTCAATTGAATACCCGAAAATATCATTGAGTCCCCAAAACTGACCTCCTAAAGGAACCACCACTCCTACAGTACCTGTACCTTAACAAGGCGTCTTCAAGAAGAACCACCGGGCAAGCTCGATCCTCACAACTCACCAACACTCTCGTGCACCCAACTCACCAAACTATCTTCGAGAAGAGAGTCTACTCGAAAGGAACAAAGCAGCAAGAAAACAACAAACAAGAAGAAAAAGAAGCAACGAGGAAAGAAAAGTAGCACAAAAATTAAATGAAAGATGCATGTATGAAGTGCCATGAATGCTTTAGTGTACCTTTCACCATAGCGGTAGTGTTGAGCTCATTGTCAAAATCTTCATTTTCACTTGCTCCAAGTCGGATTTGACTCAGAGTTTTGGAACAACAGATCTCTGTAGGCCTTGGATTCTTGTTCTTCGGGCAACCATTCATCATGTGTCCCGATTCTCCACACTTAAAGCACCTACCGAACTTCTTCCGACATACTTCTTCCATATGGTTCAGGCCTTGGCAATACGAGCATTGAATTATCTCCGATAGAGAAGGCATCAAATCCTCCTTTGATGATAGAATTTTCTTCTTCTTCTTGTCGTTGTTGACATCTTGAAGTTCTTAAGAACTTTCTTAAAACTCAGATCTCTTTCTTGTACTCGAACTCAAACCGGATCTATATCCCATGTAACAATTGTGAGATTAAAACCTTTGTTTATCCATCTCCATTGGAATAGCATCCCCTATTTCTCGAACGAAGTAGGTACAACTGAATTTGGTAAGCTTCTTGAATTCCATCTTTATTCACTTGTAATAATTCCGGACTTTATGGAAATCTTTCTCGGCTCCGCGTCTCTCAAGTTTCTAATATAACATCATCCATCTTTTTCGTTCCCTTGTAGAAAATTTCAGATTTAGGGCAATTTCCTCGAATCCCAATCTCTCAAGCTCCATCATAAATTTAACCATATTCTTCAGTTTTTGTTCAAGATTTAAGAACTCTTGGAATTCTTCTTACTGTTACATGGGAAAGGGTAAACTCGTAGTAAGACTCTCAAGTAAAATCTCCTAAGTGAACTCCTCCCAAACTCTTCAAACTCCAACTCCACTTCCTGAACCACTTGAATCTTGACCTCGATCAACCAACCTTCAACTTGGATATCTTCAACACCGAACCATTTCGAAGGTTCAAAATCTCCAAACTTTTAAATATATCATAGACTCTTATTTTCTTTGCCCGTTTTTCGGTGGTACTTGTTTGTGACGCCCCGTGTTTTTGGATCAGTCAAGGATGACATCACCAGTGAGCAGCGACACTGCACACCACCATCCCCATACCCGCCGGTTGCCGCTGCGATTTTCGGCAGAGAACATCTACCAGCAGCCCTGCCATCTTCCTTCCTCCCTCCCTCACTCTCTCTTGGACATGGAGAAAACGAGATACACAACAGCGGATTCCCACCGACCACCACGCCATCTCTGTTTTTCCCCTTTTTCCCGTCCAGCCTTAACACGCCACCAACACCTCTCTCAGCCACCATTAGTCTGTCCAAGCTGCGCCGTCCGATGTTAACCTCAACTCCGGCAACCCCTTCACTCTCCCGACCATCAATTTCAGTCACAACCACTGTCGATAACCACTCCTATCTCTCACTTCCGCAACGGGGAATAACAGCTGTAGCAGCACCCCATTCTAGTTGCCATACCTATCGGTTTGCACCACCGTAAGAGCCCCACAGTCTAGTTCTGCTTCCAGCCTCTAGTTTCACTATCCGCCGTCCACCATTATTCTCTATTGAATCGCTGGTACAGCGACCCTCAACCACCGAAACTTATTCCTCAATTTTGAAGTGTTATACTTTGTATATGTATATACTCTGTATTAATTGTAAGAATGTTTTGTATTTGGGAAAATTGTCAAGAATTGCTTTCATTATTGTTTGAGTTTTGATTCGATCAAGGTCTTATGGATATACAAATGTGGGTAATTGTGTAGTTGATGATTTTTTTTCGTAATTGTGAAATTGGTACGTAATATTTAACTCGAAGGAGCTACGACCCTTGAAATTTAATGGTTAGTCACTCTAAATGAGAATGTGGTTAGTTGTTGCCGAGAAGGTGAACTTGTGTAGTAGTACTTGGAATCTTTTGTTAATTTTGGGATTCTTGTTTTGGATTTTGGAATTTTCGACAAAGATATATATATTAGTTTATAATATTGAGTTTGATTAAATTTGAGTTTAATTGTGAAATTTTGTTAAAATATATTTGAACTTGAGAATGGTGATTTGCCTAACTTGGGTTGAATCAGAATTTAAATTTGGCTTTATTGAATTGGTATAGCAAAGTTTCTAAAGTGATACTAATTGAATGAGAATTTGTTAACTGTTTCAAATCTCTTAAACAATTTGGATTTAATTATGATTAAAGTCAATTCAATATGTATGTATACATATATGTATGTTGGTGGAAATTGTGTAATTGTAGAATGTAAATTTTTATTAACTAATTCTTGAGTTATTGACGACTTGGCAGTTGTATATTGTAACCTATCAATACCTAAATGTGAATATATGTAAATTAAGTTTATGTATACTTATTTATTAAACATTATGTAAGAATTAGAATATGTTTGATGCCTATGTAATCTGTTAGTGGATGTAGGTGGTTTTATTACAAAGGTAATCATGAGGTTATGCAATTTAAATTAGTTCCTGCTACTTGAGGTGTATTGGATTATAGTTAATATAATTGTTTTGTGATATCGGTTTACTTATTAACATTATGGCAGCATGATTTAAAATTGGTTTTACCGTTTAGTATATCACATTTATGAACTGAGATTTCTAGTACAATATTCTTTGGATTCTTAAACGCAAGTTGGAAATGGTGGAATTGTTATTATTTAAATGCGTTGGTACGTATTATTTAATTTATAAATCGGAATTAGGGTTCAACAGTCGTGTGTACTTGAATTGTATGCTCACTTACAATATAGAGACATTAATTGTGTATATGAACATGTCCAAAACATATCACATCATTTTATAATCCCTTTATTCATGCCATGACATCTCATATCATTGCCGTGCGTCCTATTTGGTTTCATGATTGAGTCGTGTCTCACGAGTACATCGTGTTTCTTTCTTGTACAGTGGTCACTAGGGCGGAGACAACTTGATCGAGTTTGCCCCAGTCTTGTCAGTTCTTCTGGGGTTGTCACTCCTCAGGTGAGGGTGTTTCGTTCTAGTTACGTACATAACCCTAAAACCTGCATGATTGAGTTTTGGCCTAAAAACCATACTTATATTTATATTGTTTCAAAACTGTAATCGAATAAACATTTATTGAAATTGAACCTATTGTTATTGTTGCTTACCGACCTTTCTTGTTTTGGCGAGATATTGTACTGCACATTGATTGGGGCCCAGGGTTGAGTGTATTGAGTAATCCGGGGAGTATCGGGCCGACGATGATCTCTTGCACTCCTCCATACTGTTGAGATGAACCCGGAATCCACTAGGAGGTTAGTGGAGGATGGAGTCCCGGTCCTTGGGGATTCATGCACCCATTGACCACACTGACTGGATGGCGAGGGCTAGCTACCCGGACCATCACAGGAGGGAGAAGGATGGAACTAATTGTGCAGTGTACTGAAGTGATTGTATTGTAACGATTGAACCTAATGATTGCATGATCACCTTTAAATTGGAACTTAGTTATTGTACACTGTCGGAGTTTGGTTGGAGATTGTGCACGCTCACTCGCCGAGCCACTGATAGCCTGTAATTGTAATTAATTGTATAAACTGATAGTTGTAAAGTCCGAGCATTGATCAATTCATTTCTCGCCCTTCACAGGAACTACTTTAACCAAAACATTGCTCGGGATTTACAACTTGCATGTGCATGTTTCTGTATATATATATATATATATATATATATATATATATATATATACCTCCTGCTCACTCAGTCTTCTAGAGACTGATCCCTCTTTCCCCTTTCTTCCAGGTTCTTTCCAGGTGGTTGCTAGGCGAAATTGAGTCGTCAGTCTTTGCTCGAGTCTTGCACTTGTACACTCACTGCATAATGTATTTCATTATTGTATTGATCTATTTCTTGAATTGAATTGAACTCGCGACAGGTTACGACATGTACATTACTTAGTGGAACCCGTATTTGCTTTCTCGTTGAAGTTGTATTTATTGACTTGATATTGGATAGATAATTGCCTTGCTTCCGTACCTTTGTTATTATTGAATGTTCCAGGGTTAGATTCCGCCTAGCTAGGACAGTCCTTTTCATTGTCTTCCGTTCGCTGTGAGTTTGGTTCATGTATGGATCGAGCTCATAGGGAGGGGGATGTGGTGCTCTCATCTCGGGTGCTACATTGTTGATATTGGAAGAGCAACCTGAAATAAAATACAATTCCAAGAAAATGTCAATGCATGCGGGGGTTTTGGTGCATGTTCATGTGCACAATTGACACAAATAATACACATAATTCACGTAAATGGGAAAGTGAATGCAAACAAACACATAATCCCAAGCCGAACGACCTAGACAGACCAGACACGACACCCCGGAGCGTAGAGCACTACATCCCCCACACCATAGCCCTACACGTGTAATGAAATGAGAACTCCACACACGCATCAAACTACGGCGAACGAGAGACAAATAAAATCTCACTTAGGCTAGGCGATCTAGACCCTAAGTCAAAGTGTGCAAACAAAACAAATATCACATGAGGAAGCACTAGGATTCGAATATTCAAACATACATGCTCATCAAATAATAGAATATACAAGTGTCAAATTCAAATTTAAATACCTCTTATACATATTTCTCAATTTCAATTCATATTCGCAGATACATAAATTTCATAAGCTCAAAAGTACAGAATAAACTAGAAAGATGCATGAAACTAAATACAAAACCCAAGACTCGACAAACGACCACCGCCTAGCACAAACTCCCCACGAACACCTGCAACTCAAAAGAAATAAGGGAAGAAAGAAACAACGAGGAGGGGTCAGTCCTAAAAACTGGTGAGGGGGCTAACACAGGCACACGTACATATACGTAAAAGCATAGCATATTCAAAATTAAGGAGCTCATGAACCGGGGCGTAGTTTTTTAAATCCTCAATCATTTTGTCCCGTGATACTATATATATGGAAAAAGGTTTAAGGTCGAAGGCCAAAATTAACCAATTTTATAAATTTGTAGTCCACTCCCGTTTTACGAACCGTGATCATAATCAAAATCATAAGAACTCGGCGAGAACGAGTTCAAACCCACTTACTTCCTTCATATCCAAAATCGAAGTCAAAACACAAAAAATCTTCTAAATCAATCCTCCTTCTCTGGGTGGGGATGAGGATGGACATTCTCAGCCCCGTACTCTCGTCATAAAGGTTGAGTCGGGGGATCCTACCGCTCTCCGACGAGGGTTAACCGCCGGTTCTCAAGAGATTGCCCTCCCCTCGACCTCCCGAGGTTGGACAATCTCTCTACATAAGTGGAGTCGTGTTGATGAGAGAGTTCGGTGACCCCACGACCGACCCGAGATCACATACCACTTCTCGGGGGCCCATTTCATAAGTCATAAATCATTATTTTATAATTTTCGAAATATAATAATTTTTCGACTTATATTTCAAAGTCATAATCTCGCTATTTCAAACCATTCACACACACCAACCCTTTTCAAATCAAACAAACGTAAAAACAGGTTACGTATATATATAAAAGCGTTTTTCAAATGATTTCATAACAAAACGGGATAATTCCCATATAATACTAATCAAACACGTATTTACATAAATATATATATACATAAGTCGCATACGGGCTTAAAAATACATATAGGGTTGTAGGTCGTTTAACTAAAAGAAAGAAACCTCACCTTGTCGACCACACCGGACGAAACGAACTCAAAACACTCCTAAGAGGCCTCCTCGTCACCCACGAAACAAATCTAAGGACATAACAGAGGGCAAACGACAAAATTAGACTCAATATGCACCAAATAGATGCTCGGCAAATGCATATGAATGCAAATGACGTATAAGGAATACAATGAGGTTTCATTTAGGTCATATAAGGCCATATTAGATCATATTAAATCATAATTCACATATTTCGAATTAAATAAATCCATAAATTTCGTACAACACTCATAACACATCATATAACACGTTTGGCATGCATGCATACAACAAAAGAGATAAGAAAATATCAAACGAAGCAAGGAAATGTCATATTAATTCATGCATACACATTAGAGGACACGTAGCACATATTACGTCATATATTGCACATACGAGCCTCGAATTCACACAATAAATTCATGATAAAACATGTAACACATAATATAACAAGTTACTAAAGCATACAAGGCAAGAAAGAAGAAAGAAGAACATGAGAAACATGAATGAAATGACAAGCAAAGCAAGAAGGGAACAACAGCTTGAAACAAGCAACAAATGGGGTGGTGGCCGCGACGCTAAACACGCCCAAAGCACGACCACCACCCTCTCCAGCAACTCAACAGCAAAAAGTTGAAACTTGGACAAATTCGAGTAGCGGGTGCGACTAGAAATCCCCTTCTCTCGGTCGCGCCGTAAAAATGCCGTCTCTAGCCCCTGTTTGTCCATCTTCAAAGCTACACAACAACAATAGCAGGAAAGGGAAACAAAAGAGCAAGGAATGGACAGCTAAAACTCAGCTAAACACCCCTTAAAACACCACAATTCCACACGGCAAGACAAGAAAGTAAATGAAACATATATCTTCAAATTCAAGAAATTAAATTCATAAATGGTGGTCCGATTTTCAGCAAGTTTCCAAGAAATTCAAGCTCAAAAACTTAACGTAGAAGTCAAGGAGATGGAGGTTTGAATTCCGAGCATACCTTTCGAATTTGATGAAGATTGGAGGTCAAACGAGCAAGAAATGTCCAAGAGTGAATAGTAGTTGCTCTCTTTCTTCCTTTCTCCTTTGTGCTACGTTTTCTGCTTTGTTTCTTCTTTTCTTGGGTCGGAACGGAAATGAGAGAGAGGGAGTGAGATTAAGTGTTGAATAAGGGTTAAATGGGTTCAAAATTGGGTGGATTCACATAAGAAATTGGTTGGTTATGAGCAAAGCAGGCGAGGGTCGCAAATCTGTCACACAGGTCACGTTTCGGGCGAAATTCGAGGGATCAAATGGGCTTAGAAAAATATGAGGCCAAGTTCTCTAGCTTCCATTCTTTGTTACAAGTCCAACCTTACTTCCAGAATTCAAATCCTAATTCCCGATCTTAAGTTACGCCATCCGGAACCCAAGGTGCGCTAAAACAAGTTAGGCCCTTAAGTCCCTAACAAATAAAACGGTTCGAAAACCATATGAAACGAACACAAAATCATGCAACGAATATAAAAACGCATTCATAACACATATAAATCATACATATCACATAATCACAAAAATGGAAAACGAGAACGGAGGTAAACGAATTAAAAACGAGCAATAAGGACATAAACGTTCAAATATTTCAAATAAGGCTCAAACAAAAATTCAAGTATTAAGTCAATTAAATTCAAGAATATCATATAAAGAATAAAATAAATACATAATTCGTGTAATCAAATAATTTAATTGCGTATATTGTAGCACCCGAGCGCAAGGTACCATATCCCCCGCACCGAGACCCGACCCGAATATGAAATGGACACTCCATACCCGAGCTAAATAGCAGCGAACGGGGACATACACACATGCTATGCTAGGCGGGAATAACCCTTAAACCATAAAATCAGAGCAAAACATTAAAGCGGAAGCAACAACTGATCAATATATATATACCATGAGCATTCAAGCTCTAAAAATAAATCATTTACAATATGCAAATATCCAAAAGAGCCATCACGATCTAAGCTATCATATACGCTCCAAAATACAATATCGAGTCATAAAATAAGCATGAGATGAGTGTACTATACAAAAGAATGCTAGACTCAAATACAAATTCCCAAAGACTCGGATTCCCGCCTAGCAAATCCCCAAAACCTGCACAACTGAAAACCAAATGGGTTCAGTCCAAATAGGGACTGGTGGGTATAAAAACAGGGTGTAAATATAATATAAGATGGTATTTAAACATTCACATGCAAGCTATAATCCCAAATGAGCTTTTTAAAACATTTCCCAAGTGGTGAAATAAGGAAATCATCAAAAGAGATTATAACATCCAATTTTCATTAGGTCTTTCGTGGCCCGGCGAGTGGGCGTGCATCATCTCCAACGAACACCTTGTGTAATTCATTAATCATTCATTCATTCATTGTTTTCATACGTTGCATTCTTTCGTGCACATTCATGAACATTTACACCTTTTTCCTCCAGGTGATGGATGGGTTTGCAAGGCTTGGCCATCCATTCATTGACCAAAAGGGGTTACATGACTCCCCAGATGGCACTCAGTGTCCATTCCTCGTTAACTCCTAACGAGGTCCGATTATGCTGTTATTTGGTTGGAACTAGTGTAAGGGATCACCGTCGGCCCATGCCCCCCCGGATAGCCACTCACACTAAGTCCCTGGGCCCCATTCTGTGCATTCATTCATTTCTCACCAAAACATTTGGTAGGGTTCATAAAATAAAGGCTATACGTTGTAAACATTTACTCTTGAAACGACGCTATATAAATATAATAAATTTTGGCCGAAATCTTTACACATTGGAAGTATATAGGGTAATTTAGCTAAACAGTAGAGAAACCCACCTTAGAATGACAAAAAGAAGAGCACAAGAGCCTCACTGACCTGCCTCGTCTCCAACTGGATCGAAATCTATGGAAGGAAGGTGAAGTGAGACTCAAATGACCATATAAGATGCTCGGCAATGTAATGATCATGATATGAATGCATAAAAGATGATATTATGTAATGAACACGTTCATGTGCATGATTAAAATCTTAAAGACATATATACTATCATCCCATTCCTTTCAAGAAACGTTTGAATCCGTTCAAGTTCATAATTTCATATTTCATACCAAATCAATCCAAGGAATTCAAATAACGATCATAACACGTACTATATCATGTTTACAATTAGAGAATAAACAAATAAATACATTCAAATCGTTAACGGAAATTCGATAACAAATTACTTCCAAAATCTTAAAATAATTACAATATATAGTAAATAATACTAAATAATTAAATAAATACACTATGAAATATATATAAATATGTGTACATACGTACACTCACAATTTAATACGTGCATGCATTAACACACATATAACACACACACACACACACACACACACATATGTATATATATATATATATATATATATATATATATATATATATATATATCACGTACAAGTATGCATCCACTCACAACAACTAAATTAATTACACAACTTATGCAAGCAAACATATAGAAATGTACACGTATTCAAGCATGCATTCATAACAAAAGTAAACATGCATAACAACAATAAATCACATGCATGCATATATGTATTACACTAACACACACCCTGCATGCATTAGAATTTATATAACCATGCACAAAACATTGCAATATCACACAAAAGCCAAGAGTCCCAAAGTGGAGATTTTGCACACAAAAATCCCCGCCCGGGGACTTTCAGGCAGAAGAGTTTCGGCACAAAGGGTCCCCGGCCGGGCATTTTCATGCCCAAAATCTCCCCGCCCGGGGAGATTCATTCTAGGCGCAGAAACGGCAGCAGATCAAACTCAATCCCCTATTTTAAAGGCAAGAAAACACAACAGCAGGTAGCAGGCAACCAAGGCAATAAACCCAGCAGCAAAACAGGTCATAAACTCCCACAAATGACTAAAAACAAACAACTTAGGTAAGAAAATAGGCAGCAGTAGACAGTAGCAGTTCAAGATGAAACAGGGCACAAAAAGGAAGCAAAACAGGGCAGCAACCATTCGACTCCTCATGCAACATGATCACGTATGTATATGCAAAAAACAAGGCCAAAAAGGAGTAACAAATGACAGCAAAATCTGTAATGCACCAATTTTAAATTATTCAGTTATGCACGACACGTGTGGGATTTCGAGAGTTAGGATTTATTTTAATTCTTTCTTTTATTAATTTCTTACCTTTCATGAAAATTATATGAGTTATGTTTCAATGTGTTACGTGAAAATATGTGAAATACATGTCAACTTGGGAATTATTTTTTAAATTAAATTTAATTGTTACGTGAAATAATTATTGAACATGACTTAATTGCTTAATTGTCCTTAAAAGGTTATTCTTGTAAATGTGAGGACCAAATTGCATGAAAACTTCTTGGACCAAATTGATTATTCTTTAGTCCTTTTATCCTTAATTGCATAACTTGTATAGTTTAAGGATTTAATTGCAATTTTTATAATTTCATCAAAACCAAGGCATGAATCACGTTATATCTTCATTCTTCCATGATCATCTTCATTACACATAAACCTCCATGTTTGCTTGTTTGCTCTCACCGAACCAAACCCCAACAAAAAGGAAAAGGGATTTCATCATTTTAAGCTAAGATTTTGGGAGGAATTATGAATCTTGGAGCACCACCATCATCTCATCTTTATCACCTTCCTTCTTCTAATTCATTTCAAGGTATAGATGGTTATATGCATGAATTCTTGAAATTACGTATGAAGTAAGGGTTCATGAATTCTTGAGATAAATGGGTGCTTATTGTTAGAAACATGAATACATAATTTTACCTTGAATTTATGCATGAATTATTGAAGAATTTGAAGTTATGTGTTGAGTGGTGATATGAGCTTGAAGTTGATGATTTGAGATGATCAAGCATAAATTAAGTGTTTATATTGGTTCTTATTGTACCTTAAACGTGAACACATGTTTCTTGCATAAATTATTGTATTTGGGATTGAATTATATGAGCTTTGATGAGATTAGGGAGTGGTTCGCGCATCCCCAGTTTCTGCTTCTGCTGAATAATGGGAACGACCCTTCCCGTTCCCTTTATATTTGGGAACGACCGTTCCCACGTTTATATGATTGCATGGCGGCGAGGACGGGAACGACCCTTCCCGTTTTGGCCTACAAGCCGGAACTACCGTTCCCATCTTCGGGGAGCAGCTTCAGGGAGATGGGAACGGCCCTTCCCAATTTGAACTAAGGGCCGGAACGACCGTTCTCAGACCCCTGGAGAGGCAGAATGTTTCTACATAAATTCCATTTTTCCAATTCCAATCCTATGCCTATAAATGACCCAAACATGTTATTATATGATCAATTATATGCAATAATATAATTATATTATACCACGTTGGGTATTGCACGTCATTTCATTACTTGATCATGTTCTGCATTGTATTTGGTACCATTATTGAGTTAGTGTGTCACGAGTACACAATGTCCTGTTTCTTGTCCCGTTCTTCTCCAGGGTAGAGATTATTGATCAATGAGCACGTACATGTATCCCTGAGTCATCGTGTCGCCTGTCAGGTGAGGTTTAATTGCTAGTTATATAGAACCCGTATACCTTTATATGAACTTTCGGCCAAAAGGTATTTATATCTATAATTTTCCCATGAAATTGCTCACAATTTCAAGTAAGTCATGTTCATGAAAATTAAGTCGTGTTACCATGTATTGGCGAGTAAAGCATGTTCACTTTGGGCCCGAGGGTAGTGGCTTGAGCTAACAGGGAAAGCATGGGCTGATGGGTAACTCTAGCGCTATCCTCACCACATTGGGATGACCCCTGAATCCGCTAGGAGATTAGTGGAGGAAGAAGTTCCGGGCTTAGGGATTCATGTACCCTCTGCTCAACATGTCGTGGATGGTGAAGGCTCGCAACCTTCCCATCATTGGAGGGAGAAGGAGACTGGGGTCGGGTCCGGCACCACGGGCTGTCCTCAGGTTACTGCATGGTTTCCATTCCTTGATTTTATTGACTGAATACACTGTCGCACTAATGCACTGTAACTGAATTGCATGATCACCCCGTTATATTAATAAAGCAAGCAAGTAGTATTCACACTTGGAGTAAGGTTGGAGATTGCCCTCACTCGCCGAGCCACGTATTCCATAAATCGAATTGAATGAATTGTTAAATTGGACAGTTGTATTATCGGGCGAAGAATATCTCATTATTAAACTTACACTTTTATGTTTTTTTTTCTAAAGATTTACCCGAGAATATAACTTGCATGTTAACTGCGCTAATATTTATTTAAACCCCTCACTCAGTCTTCATGGACTGACGCCTCCACCTTTCAGGTTGTTACAGGTACGTGCTAGGCGGGAGTTAGAGTCAAGTCTAGTCCTTGAATTCGAGTCAAGCCAGGTGCATTTTATTTGTTGTTAAATAGTAACTATTGTTATTGTTATTTATTATATTTTTAGGAGATGATAATGGATTAAATAGTCCTTGCATTTTATTTAGATTTCTTGATCTACTTGAACCCTTTGAATTAATTGAATTACTTGATAACTTGGGCAATGCATCGAATTATGCTATTGATTGTTGAGTAATTGACCTTGAATTGTTGAAAATTTATATGTTTAATATGATTATTTTGAAATTTTGCTGAACTAGTTGTGACCTTATGCATCAATTTCATGTCCTTGGTATTGTTTATGTGACATGAGCATGCCTTACCCACTTGCATTTATTTTCAAAAGGAAGTTGTGAGTTACAGGTTGTGGGAACGATACTAAACCACGACCAATTGTTCAAAAATTTCAGTCTAGTACAAGATTTCTTCTCTACCTTGGGAAAGGTAAGGAAGTGTGCCGAAAATTCACACAAGGATTTGAGAGTCATCATCTTTCCTATCGGGTTGAAATTCAAGCGATGAGATCCAAAAAAGAGGAATCAATCGTGGAAGATCACTTATGAGATTCGAGAGGTTGGAAGAAAAAAAAATAAAATTCCGAAGACGCTTAGGCCGGGGTTCTAGCAATAAGGAAGAGGCGATTCTCGAGGATTAATAATAAAGTTGCTTTAAGAATTTCCAAATATGGTATGGTTGAATTGGAAGATATGGAGCAACAAATAGAAACCATAAAGAGGAGTAAAATGACAGCTAGGGTGAATTTTGAAGATTAGAAGACCGTGGGTAAACAAGAACCAATCAACAACACGAGACGAGTTTATGATGCAACAATCAAGGAAAAGTGTCGGGATAAAATTACCCCTACTACGGTGACAAGTTCAATACATTCATAAACACGTGCATCATATATTAATTAATTGCCTCTCGTTTATATGTGTTACCATAATTGTTGTTCTAGATTTCATGCTTGATGTGTTAAATACGTTGTTTAAATTATTTAAATTTCTTTATTATACGCATACCTTTAAATTAATGCAATTGTTCCAACGTTTTCCATTTTAAATTGTTTGTAAGTGTAATATGTGCATTAACATTTTAACAGACATGCATTATTTAGTGTTTATTGTAATAGGCTCTCTTCCAAATTTTATTTCAACTACCACCTCAACTAAGGTAACATTGAATCAAGATATTGGAGGAAGTTACATTTGAATGTTATAGGGGTCTCTCACTTGGAGTAAGGATCATCAAGTATGTAGTTTAACTAAAAATATAAATTTCAAGAGAAGTGAGTCGAAGGAATTGAGAAGTGGTAAACAAGCTCAAGGAATTAGAAAATTTCTATTTTCTTAAGGGGGGAGAGCCGGCCGGAAACAAATTAAAGCCGAAAGTTAGACCTAACTCGGGAGAGTTGAAACTTCAAGAAAATTTGTGAATTCGAGCAACCTCTATCAGAATCATGTGAAAGAAACCTTTCCTCCCTCTTACCCGAAGAAAAGTCCCATCATCAACAGTACTCCTGTCTTTATTATTGTTCTCAGAATATGAGTTCCTCTGTTTTATGATTCCCTCGTAGTCTCGTATATCATTTGACTCAGTAAATGGAAGAAGAGATCCGGTCTGGTGAAATTTGGATGGCAAATCTTGAATCTTAATTTGCTCTCGTTAATGAAATACATGCTAGTACGAGTTCTCTATCAAGGCCAAGGAGTAGGCGCCAATAGGATGAATATTGTTACCGGAATTTCTACAATAAATGGAAGGGGAAGAAAGTGGAAAGTAGAAGTTGAAAGTGAATAATCAAGTAAGTGGAGGTACAAAGGTTGTTAAGTTTGGATCTAATGTTAACAATGGGAATGGGAGAGACAACGACTTTTATAAGTTAATTGAGTATGCTTTGATCGAAGATGAGAATCCTACAAGGAAGACATTCCACTAGGACCTGATTACTTTGGTTCATGCGAGTGTGCTTGCTGAGTTATTCGCGCGGGATGACGACATTGTTCCTTTCCCTCATCAAACATTATCCTTAAATGGAAACCTTCATGAATTTGGCAGGATAAATAAGTCAACTAAAGTAGGCGTGAGACCAAGGATGGTATTGATGGCTCCGCAGTGCTATTTTCTAATGGATTAGAAGCTCAACGGTTACTTCCATTTTCGGGTCCAGAAAGCGAATGTGGAAATTAACACAAGAAGGGTTGAACCGGCAAATCTGAGATTTAAATTGGCATGGAAATATGGTGATTGATGATGATTTATGGATTTTGTTAGAAAGGAACACCAGGGCAAAGGTAGCTGTCAAGAATTGAAATTTTAAACCGGAGTGATAGAAGGGATAGGATAATTTGGGAATAAATTAGGAAAGGGTAAGTGCTTTAAGAAACTACAGGAAATGGATGCTCTAAGAGAATGCTTGAGAGTCGATGGGACAAGAGAAGGTAACAGAACAATGATGGAACCTCTAGGTGCAAGCTTATATACATCGAGCATTTGAGGTATGATAGTATGGTGAGAAGAAACCTCAACTAAAGAATCAAGTACTCAACCAAACTACTACAAAATGAGAACTTCCAACCACGGTGAACGGTACACTTGAACATACATATCACATGTATCATTTATTTTATTATTGCCATATATGATTTCTTGTTCATTATTAATTTGTATTATATAAACAATAAATTGACATAATTGATACCTTCTACTTGCTCCTTACATGATAATTGTGTAAATGATTTAATTGTTTACTTGAATTTTTGATCGTGTGCGTGAGAGACGGGGATTCTTTCAGTGTTGCTCGAGAGGCGGGGTTCTCTCGTCGTTTGTTTGAGAGACGGGGCACTCTCATTATTACCTACTACTTGTCAACTTGTTCTAGTGGAAGGTTAGATTTTCTTTCGAGTGTTTAGGTTCGGGAAGTTGAGGGTCGTGGCTTGATAGCATTGAAGGAACCTTGTGGATTGAAGACTTCTTTCGAACTAATCCCTGACGGGGAATGGCCAACCCGGGAGAGTTAATTAAATTTCAGAAATTCAAGACAATGGATCTGGGGACCAGATCCTCTTACGGGGGAGAGAATTGTAATGCCCCAATTTTAAATTATTCAGTTATGCACGACACGTGTGGGATTTCGAGAGTTAGGATTTATTTTAATTCTTTCTTTTATTAATTTCTTACCTTTCATGAAAATTATATGAGTTATGTTTCAATGTGTTACGTGAAAATATGTGAAATACATGTCAACTTAGGAATTATTTTTTAAATTAAATTTAATTGTTACGTGAAATAATTATTGAACATGACTTAATTGCTTAATTGTCCTTAAAAGGTTATTCTTGTAAATGTGAGGACCAAATTGCATGAAAACTTCTTGGACCAAATTGATCATTCTTTATTCCTTTTATCCTTAATTGCATAACTTGTATAGTTTAAGGATTTAATTGCAATTTTTATAATTTCATCAAAACCAAGGCATGAATCACGTTATATCTTCTTCATTCTTCCATGATCATCTTCATTACACATAAACCTCCATGTTTGCTTGTTTGCTCTCACCGAACCAAACCCCAAGAAAAAGGAAAAGGGATTTCATCATTTTAAGCTATGATTTTGGGAGGAATTATGAATCTTGGAGCACCACCATCATCTCATCTTCATCACCTTCCTTCTTCTAATTCATTTCAAGGTATAGATGGTTATATGCATGAATTCTTGAAATTATGTATGAAGCAAAGGTTCATGAATTCTTCAGATAAATGGTTGCTTGTTGTTATAAACATGAATACATAATTTTACCTTGAATTTATACATGAATTATTGAAGAATTTGAAGTTATGTGGTGAGTGGTGATATGAGCTTGAAGTTGATGATTTGAGATGATCAAGCATGACTTAAGTGTTTATATTGGTTCTTAATGTACCTTAGACATGAACACATGTTTCTTGCATAAGTTATCGTATTTGGGATTGAATTATATGAGTTTTGATGAGATTAGGGAGTGGTTCGTGCATCCCCTGTTTCTGCTCTTACTGCATAACGGGAACAGCCCTTCCCGTTCCCTTTGTATTTGGGAACGACCGTTCGCACGTTTAAATGATTGTATGGCGGCGAAGACGGGAACGACCCTTCCCGTTTTGGCCTACAAGCCGGAACGACCGTTCCCATATTCGGGGAGCACCTTCGGCCTTCCTATTTTGAACTAAGGGCCGGAACGGCCGTTCTCAGACCCCTGGAGGGGCAGAATGTTTCTGCATAAATTCCATTTTTCCAATTCCAATCCTATGCCTCTAAATGACCCAAACATCTTATTATATGATCAATTACATGCAATAATATAATTATATTATGCTACATTAGGTAATGCATGTCATTTCATTACTTGATCATGCCGTGCGTTGTATTTGGTACCATTATTGAGTTAGTATCTCACGAGTACACAATGTCCTGTTTCTTGTCCAGTTCTTCTCCAGGGCGGAAATTATTGATCAATGAGCACATTCATCTATCCCTGAGTCAGCGTGTCGCCTGTCAGGTGAGGTTTAATTGCTAGTTATATAGAACCCGTATACCCATATGTGAACTTTCAGCCAAAAGGTATTTATTCCCATGAAATTACTCACAATTTCAACCAAGTCATGTTCATGAAAATCAAGTCGTGTTACCGTGTATTGGCGAGTAAAGCATGTTCGCTTTTGGCCCGAGGGTAGTCGCTTGAGCCAACCGGGAAAGCATGGGCTGACGGGTAACTCTAGCGCTATCCTCACCACGTTGGGATGACCTCTGAATCCGCTAGGAGATTAGTGGAGGAAGGAGTTCCGTTCTTAGGGATTCATGTACCCTCTGCTCAACATGTCGTGGATGGTGAATGCTCGCAACCTTCCCATCATTGGAGGGAGAAGGAGACTGGGGTGGGGTCCGGCACCACGGGCTGTCCTCGGGTTACTGCATGGTTTCCATTCCTTGATTGTATTGACTGAATACACTGTCGCACTAATGCACGGTAACTGAATTGCATGATCACTCGTTAAATTAATAAAGCAAACAAGTAGTATTCACACTTGGAGTAAGGTTGGAGATTGCCCTCACTCGCCCACGTATTGCATGAATCGAATTGAATGAATTGTTAAATTGGATAGTTGTATTCTCGGGCGAAGAATATCTCATTATTAAACTTACACTTTTATGTTTTTTTTCCTAAAGCTTTACCCGAGAATATAACTTGCATGTTAACTGCGCTAATATTTATTTAAACCCCTCACTCGGTCTTAATAGACTGACGCCTCCACCTTTCAGGTTCTTGCAAGTACGTGCTAGGTGGGAGTTAGAGTCAAGTCTAGTCCTTACATTCGAGTCAAGCCCGGTGTATTTTATTTGTTGTTAAATAGTAACTATTGTTATTGTTATTTATTATATTTTTAGGTGATCATAATGTATTGATATGTGGATATAGTCAAGATAGCATGCCTTCAATGTTGATAGTGGATATTGAGTGTATTATACTTCCGCTTTACTTTTGTACCTTATGTTATTTGATTTGAGGGTAGTCCCACCTAGTTAGCTGTCCTTTATTTTATTGTCACCCGTTCGCTGCAGGTTGGTTCATGTACGGACTGACCATTTCGTGGGTGGATCGACCTGTAGTGCGGGGGTGTGGTACTCCACGTGTAGGGGTGCTACAAAATCAGTGCCAAAATGCCGCAACAGCAGTACATAACTCGATGGAGGAAAATGAACTCAAGTTTCAACCAAATTCCCCAAGGTTCATTAATGGCTTCTCAATGAATTCTCAACTACTAAGAAATACAAGATCATAAATGAAATAAAGGAAGTAAAGTAGTCACTTTCATGCTTTGAATTAACTAAAAACTCCAAGTATTCAATGAGATCAAGAATTTTATACAAAACCTAACTATTCATATAAATCTCCAAACTTCATGAAAACATGATCAAAATTAGGGATGCATGGTTCAAAATGACCCATAATGAATGTATATTACAACCCTAAGCTCACCTTTTGAATTCGATGAAGGTTGGAAAAGATTTGAGCCTTGAATCTCCAAGTATGGCAAAGTGACGAGAATGAACTAGAGAGCAGGGGTTTTTGCTGAGTTTTTTCTCTAAGTGTGAGGGTTGATTTAGTTGGGAGAGAGAGTGGGGTGATAGTGGGCTGAACTAGGGTTCTAAGGAATCCAACCATGGTTAATTTGGTCAAGGTTTGTGAAAGATATGGCCATTTTGGTGAGATGTGGCACTTTTGGCGAACGTATCATATTTCGGTTGAATTTCGGAGGTTCAAATAATTTTGGGAAAATATGAAGCTAAGTTCACTAAACCCGAATTTTCGTTACGAGTTCAACCAAGTTGACGGAACTCGATTCTGAGTTCCCGAGCTCAAGATATCATATACGAAACCAAGGGTGTGCTAATTGCTCGTTAGGCCCCAATTTGGATTCCAAGAACAAAATAAATTCAAAACTCATGCAAATGAACCCGAAAACATGAAACGAACATATATTCATATTCATGACACATATAACTCCGACATATTAAATTTTCATGAAATTTCGATATCAAATCTTATAAAACGAAGCGTGATTTCAACACTCATGAACAATGCATTTACAGATTCATAATATTCCATAATAAATAACAAAAATTAAATTCATAATTAAATAAACAATTTAAAGTCAACGAATTAATATAAATTTAATATTAATAAACTTAAGATATAAATATTTAACATTTTAACATTTAATATAAAATTAAATATATAAAACACATATAAACAATTAATTCGCGCAATTTGGTAAACACATACGTCATACCTGTTCGGCCGAATTATCGGGGCATCACACATGTAGCACTCCCGTAACGGCGTACCTGTACAGCCGGACGAGCGGGATATTACATCCCTCAAGTGCTGTAAGTGTAGAATTAATGGGTCAATACTCCTTGTAAAAGTTTCCTGTAATATCCCACATCGCTCGGGTAGGAGAACGAAGTCCTCCTTATAAGGTGGATGGAAACCTATCCTTGTGGACGCATTTTGAGTATACTGGTACACAGTCCCTGTTTAGGAACAAAACCATGAGCCTGCGGCTAAAGCGGATTATATCCACATACTGGGTTGATCCTTGGTCCTTTCATTTGAAATGGTATCAGAGCCGATGCCAGGAAGATGGTGTGCCAGCGAGGACGCTGGTCCCCTCTGGGGGGGGGGTGGATGTAATATCCCACATCGCTTGGGTAGGAGAACGAAATCCTCCTTATAAGGTGGATGGAAACCTATCCTTGAGGACGCGTTTTGAGTAGACCGGTACACAGTCCCTGCTCAGGAACAAAATCGTGAGGCTGCGGCCAAAGCGGACAATATCCACATACTGGTACCTGGCTCTGATACCATTACAATAACAGCCCTAAGACCCGCCCTTCGATATTGTCCGCTTTGGTCCAAGCCGCACGGTTTTACGTTTCGAACCACTAGTTACCCCAGTGGCCCAAAAGGCCTCTACTCAGGGGAGGGGAACTCCACTACTTCTAAAGCAGCTTCAATCCACCCTCCAATCCGATGTGGGATATTACATTTCCAATCCAATACTCCTCCTTTGTGCGAAACGCAATTCCAAAAGGGGTTGGGACAGATGGGCCTATTGCATACATGTCTCACATTTACTATCCAATTAAGCCACATCGCAATCTTGAACCAAAGTGTTGTACGAGGGTCAGGTCATCTGTAAATTCCACAAAACATGTTTTCCTACGTGAAAGTATTGAACTTGATTAACAACCAATAATAAAACGAAATTGTGGAGTAAAATGTAACGATTCACACTCAATAATTAGATAAATATATGATCTCCCAAGGTTAGGTGAATTCTCTCAAAATAAAAATGTGCCCAGGAGGTGTGCCCGACGACCCTAAGTCCGTCCCGGGTTCTCCATACCCATATCTCCGACGTCTAATCAAATTCAAATTCAAACTCAAACAGACAAAACTTATCGTTCAAGGCCAAAGATTGCTACAGAACACACACCAACCCTTTTCAAAATCAAATGAAAACATATCTTACATATTGAGAAAAATGGTTTTCCAAAGTTTCATAGCAAGTAGGACAAGTCCCCAAAATACATATCCAACACGTAACTAACATATATTATACGTAGGTTGCTTGCGGGCTCAAAACACAGTTAGAGTTTTAGGTCAAAATAACACCTATGGAGCGGGCTCATCACTAACCGGCTGCTCATCTGAATAAACCAAACACAAAAGACAACATTTAGCCTCGAAATGAACCATATAGATGCTCGGTGAATTCGTATAAATCCAAATGATGGAATGCAAGTAGCAAACATTTATCACTTAAACAAATACATACAATAACATGTTTTCATATTAATAACACTCCATATAATTACATAATACATCATAACATATTACTTAATATTCATTTATAATCATAAAACATGTTAGGATTAAGACCGGGAAGGAAAAAGCGAACGAGACAAGCTAACGGAACAAAATGGACCACAACCACGAAATAGGGGGGTGAACGACCGTTCACCCCACCCTTAACAAAGTCACACTCGGCTGTTCAGGAGATCAGAAGCCTTTCTGAACCAAGAATAGTCGTGTAATCCCAAACAAGGCATCCACATGAACGTATGTTCAACGTCTCAACCCCAAAAACCACACCAACCGAACGGTTGTTCTCTACCACAGTTGTCCAGCCTTGAACGACTGTTCACCTATCTAGAAAGTAAGCTCCAAAAGTGGCCATTTTCATGGCTGAGCAAGGTAAAAAATAGTAGGGCAGCAGCGACATCATCAAGGCAACAAAGCAACCGTAATTTCTCCACAAAACAAACTCTTAAACCATGCTTAATGACCCTAAAAATTTGATTAAACACTTAAGCACATCATTAAGCCATGAAATCAAACATTAAACAAGTTTCCATTTTCATGATTCAAGCTTCATTAAATGGATTTTCTTTAGTACTCCAACAACCAAGCAAGATATCAACATAAATGTAGTCATCTACTTCGTATGAGCAACATATCTCCCATTTAGAGCAAATACTCCAAGATTCAAGTCCTGGTTTTCAAATTCATACAACATGCACTATTTATCATCTTCTTGACACCTTCATATATACATAGATTCAAGCTACAAGTGTGGAAGTAGAAGAAAACTCATATCTCAAGGAGTTGGAATGTTACCTCGAATCGTCAGAGGCATGAAAGATGAAGGCAAAACTTGAGCTTGAAGGTTGGAGAAGGTTAGGGCTTAAACTTGGTCTCTTCCTCTCTTCCTTCATGTTTCACGTTTCAAAATGGGAAGAAAAGGGAATAGTTTCAGCCTTATAAGGGCTGAAATAGGTAGGGTTTAGTACGACGGGTTAGTTCAAACGAATTTTCTCTATTTGAACTTTAACTTCGAATTTGACATGTTGAACTTTGAATTTGCATGCCGGATTTGAGGAATATGTGAATTATTTGAATTATATGTCATTTGGACTTGTTTGCAAAATGTTTGAATGTTTTGGGGTGATTTTGAAAATAGGACTTGGACCTATTTGGTTGTTTTGGAAGTTTAGGGCCTAAAGTCCAATTAGGGCATTTTAGGGTCCGTTTCGAATAACTTGAGATCGGGAATTCGGGTAACGCCCGAGCGCATGATGCCTGTAGCACCCGCATCGAAAGACACCACATCTCCCGCACCAAGTATCCAATCCACGTATGAAATGGAAGTCCATACATGAATCAAACACGTGGCGAACGGGTGACAGGATAAAATAAAACCTGGCTAAGCGGTGCTTACCCTTAAACTAATTATAACTATGCAAATCATGCAAGAGCGGAAGAATAAGTTCACTAATCACATTGGGATATACAAAGTCTCCAACAAAGCCTACACCGCCTTCAAATATTTACACTAATTCTCCAAAATATCATAATACATGAACATAAGAAATAGAGTATGAAATGCTGGACAAGTGATATGTCAGAACCAAAATAAAGACTTCTAGGAAACCTTATTCCCCGAGTGAGGGGCTTAATAAGTATATATCATGTGTATGCAATCCATAACTCCGAGTAATGTTTTGTAAAAACCCAAGTGGGAAGTTTAGAATAGGCATCGCTCGAAATTACGGATATCAATTCATTAATTATCAAATCATAATCATTATGTGTCCCGACAAGAGAGTAATTCTCCAACCTTACTTCCATAGTGTGTGCATAAAACATAATTGAGCGTTTATGCATAACATAACATAATATTCGTAATCATAATCATAAGAAGGCATAATTTTCCATCCTTCTTCCTCCGGGGTGGTGGAAGGGTTTGTAAAGCCCATCCCACCTCATGGTATAATATCGAGACGGGGGATCATGACTCCTACCCGCTCATTCGATGGGTTAACCATCAGCTCAAGAATATCCCGTCTCCCAGACACCTTGTCGCGCGAGGATATCTCAAAGGTTACTATATGCAATGGCTTAGCTATACGTCAGCCCGATGCCGAACCGGCCTCCATTTATATTTCGCCTGGGCCCAAATAACATGTGCATGATTCTTGTAACATCCCGCTCGTCCGGCCCTACAGGTACGTTGTAACGAGAATGTTATTTATGTTTTAAATTAATTAATTAAGCAATGGTGTGTTATTTTCATTATTACGTAATTATATGAAACTACTTAAATTATTTGATTTAAATGCCAAAATGTGCTTAAGTGTTTAAATTACTTGAAATCTTGTAATATGTGAATTTATAATATATGAATTTATTTCCCTAGCATGTTAATTTCGTGAATTATGTGATAAATGTCATTTAAGGATGTAATTGTATAATTTTATAATATGTGGACTTAATTGAAATTTGGTTATTGGACTTAATTGCAACTTTTTGAAAGTTTTGGACTCGTTTGAAAAATGAGTCATTTTAGTACACTTGTGTACATTTTAATTCGTATCTTGAGCTACGGCACTCAGATTCGAGTCCCGTCTTCGAAGTTCAACTCCTTTCAACGATCCGGATGCAATGTAACAAGTTTCATAATTTTTCGATGCCATTTAGACCTCCGACGATGTGAATTTCATCCCCTCGTGCGCTATTACACCCCTATGACCTATGTATTTGAGCTATGGGACCCATCCTTCACCAATTCTTTGAACTTAAGCCATTTTGTAGCCACATATCTCTCTCATTTCTTCCTGCCTCACACGATATTCAACAACCAAGAGCAAGGAGGAGAGATTCTTACTATTCATCATCTTCAAGCTCAAGATTTGCTCAAGATCTTCTAGTTTTCTTCGATCTTCAACAATCCGAGGTAAGATTCGTAATCCTTATGAGTTGTGCTTCAATCTATGCTCCATTTTGTGTCTTATACTTGAGGTTTTATGCATGATTGGAGAAAGGCATGAATAGTGTAACACCCCAAACGGGGGATGCCACATCCCCCGCACTGAGACCCAGAGCCGGTCATGAAATGGAAGTCCATGCCCGAATCCGAATCAGAGCGAACGGGAGACAAACGCACACGCCATGCTAGGCGGATCTAACTCGACAAACTCAGAGTGCGGAAGCATTTAAATCAACATTCAAAACAAGTGACGGGTTCAACTAGCATAGATACCTAGTCCCGAATATCAACAAGCATAACAGGTGACGAGGTTCAACTAGCATAGATACCTAGTCCCGAATATCTGATCAACATAACGTAATAATCATCAAGTGCCACACAGGGCCGAATACGAATGCCACACAGGGCTATGGAAAGGTAAAGTATAATCTCAAGTCTACAAGTCATGACATAAGTAAAGTGTATGAAAGACAAATGCAACTAGAAAGGCTAGATCGACGAAGTGCAACTCAAAGGACTCACTCTAGCCTAGCAAACGACAACAGACCTACAACTAAAAGTTTAAATGAGGCGTCAGTCAACTTGACCGAGTGAGGGGCTAACGCACACCCACAATAGGTGTTTCATACCAAAACATTTCGAAATAACCCAAATAGATATAGATATAAGTTTAGAAACCATTTCCAGAAAGACCCTATCCCTATTCATAATTCCATAACAGAATAGAACACATGCTCGGCGAGTACGAGCTTCCAACCTTTACTCCTCAGAACATAAATCAAAATCAATCCATCATCTACACCAATGATGGAGGAGATGTACCGTCCCCAAACCATCGAGAATAAACCGTCGAAAATAGACTCGATCTCAAGGGGGTAGCGAACCCACAAGAGTCATCCCCGGCCTTAGCCGGAGGCTCAAGATATCACGGCTCCCCTATCTCCCTAAGTCGCGCAATGATATCTCAAATGGAACTAACGCACATGGTTGGAACCCCGACGACCCTAACCGTCCCGGGGGAATCATTACCCGTAGCTCTTTGGATCCACAACAAGAACAGATCATAACATAACACACGCCAATCTTTCATGACAATCTCGCTACAGAATTAGAACGCAACTGTTTTTCCAAAATAGCTTACATATGCCTCAAAAACTGGTTTTATAAATATTCCTACGCTGTGGAATTTAAGCCACGAAGGCTCCCAACCCACGAAGGACGCATGCAAGGTCATAAACATATTATATGCAACACATACGTATTTATATTAAGGTATACTCGCATGCAAGGAAAGAAATCAGCATGTAAAGGCCATAGGTCGCATAACTATACAAAATCCTAAACCTCACCTCGTGGTAGTAGAGTCTGAGAGTGTGAAGGGCCAAACACTCTAAACCTCGGGCTCACCGGCACCACCAAACTCTGTGACAAGATATATAGAAGCCCAACTTAGACTCTACATGAACCAAGTAAGACGCACGGCGTACAAAGTATGAATGACATGCGAAATGGAATGATGTTTATCAAATTGGTCAAAAGGGATAATTCAAATATTCAAGTAATTCATGCAAGTAAGGAAGTATAAAGGTTCAGAGATTGCATTCCAAGTCATATCGGAGAATACAAGTCAAGTAGCAATTCAAACGAATCAAATACGTACGAAAACCAAGTAAAAGGGGTCACAGATACGTGGGAACGACCATTCCCATGCACAACATAGCATGTGAATGGTCCTTCCCATGCCAAGGCCAAGCGAGACTGAGAAGGGCTGTTCCCAGTCCAAGCACAGATGGGAACGGTTGTTCCCATGTTCGGCCACAAAACCCAAACCCTAGCCCGAAAGGGCCATTCCGGGCTTAAAGCACAAACGGGAATAGCCGTTCCGGCCATAGATCTGGAGCAGAAACTTGACAGTTTCGGGAAGAAGATGGGGAACACCAAAAATCATCAATCCAACACGAAATCCACCGTAAAATGTCGTGAAATTCAGGTATAACATCATATAAATCATGCTTAGCATCAAAATATCAATTAATTCAAGTTTAGGAATGTTTTTGCCCAAAATCTCAAACACCCATTTTCATGAATTTCAAGCTTAAACATGAAGATATGAATTCCTAAACTTCCTTACACGAATTTCCAGCAACTAAGGTTAGAAGTTGAAGATTGGACTTCAAGTTCATACTAACAATTTCATGCTCTAATCTAAGAATAGAAATGAAATACTCATCAAAAGAGATCCAAAACTTACCTTATCTTGTGAAGCAATGAGGAATCAAAGAATATGAGCTCTTAGAATGAAAGATGGTTTAAGTCTTAATCTTCTCTTGATGTTTCTCCATGATTCTCTTTGAGGCTAACTTGTGTGGTTTGAAATGAAATGAAAAGGGATAAAGCTATTTATATGGTGGCTAATAGTTTTAGGTCAAGGTTAGGGTTTCCAAGATATAATATGATGCTAAAGGCTTTAATAGGGTTTGGTCTCAAATAAATGACTTTCGGCCCAATAAGTCAAAATTATAAGGTTTAAGGTCTAAACAGTTTTCGAAAAATATAAAATAAATACCGTTGGACCCGAATCACCGAATCAAGTCCAATGGTGGTGTCGGAATTCGAATTCGAATTCCCGAGCTCATATTGGTCCCGAATGACCCAAACTCACCTAACTCAAGTTAGGCCCAAACACACCAATAGGTCCAAGTCCTATTTAAAACCAACTCCAACAACTAATTTAAATTGATCCAAGTTCCATTCTCAAGTTTTCATGCAACATTTCATATTTTACCGTTTTGGATTTTAGTCAATTAGGTCACGTTTTCAATCAAAGTTGGAATTAAACACATAAAAGTGAAATTAAATCACATAAGTGCGTAAGGTAAACTCTCTCGTGACGCATACCTGTACGATTTATCGGACGGGGCGTCACAACCTCCCCCCCCAGGAGAACCTGTCCTCAGGTTCGCTGCTTGAAACAACTCTGGATACAACTTCCTCATCTTTTCTTCCATCTCCCGAGTCGATTCCTCAGATTTCTGATCTCTCCACCACGCTTTGACCAAGGGAATTTGCTTGTTTCTCAACACTTGTGCTTTTCGATCCTGAATCTCAACTGGGTGCTTCACAATCGTCAAATCGGACTCAAGCTGTAACTCTTCAACCGATAAAACCGTCGACTCATCGGGGTAAAACTTCCGAAGCTGTGAAACATGGAACACATTATGAATCCCGGTCAAACTCGGCGGTAGGTCCAACCTATACGCCACCTCTCCAATCCTCTCTAGAATCTCAAACGGTCCAAGATATCGAGGGCTAAGCTTTCCACCTCTACCAATACGAGAAAGGCCCTTCCTAGGAGATGCCTTCAAGAAGACACGATCTCCGACCTCAAACTCGAGGGGCCTTCTCCTCTTATCCGCATAACTCTTCTGTCTATCCTGAGCTGCTTTCATTCTCTGCTGAATCAACTTAACCTTCTCAACCGTCTTCTCAATCTTAGACGAGGCCTTAGCTCTCGGGAACTTACCCTCCTTAGTCCATCGCCAATCCTCAATATCCCAATACAGTGGCGACCTACACTTCCTCCCATAGAGTGCCTCGTAAGGGGCCATACCAATCGAAGCCTGTTAGCTGTTGTTGTAAGAGAACTTAACCAATGTCAAGTGCTTATCCCATTTATCCTTAAAATCCAATCCACATGCCCTTAACATATCCTCAAGATACTTAATCAGCCGCTCTAATTGTCCATCAGTCTGAGGATGTGATGCGGTGCTAAACTTAAGCTTTGTACCCAAGCACCTCTGAAGATCCTGCCAAAACTAGTTGTAAACCAAGGATCCCGATCTGACACGATGTTAGCCGGAACTCCATGTAGTCTCACTATCTCATTACAATACAATTAAGCTAACTTAGGTACCTTATCCGTTATCCGAACCTTAAGGAAATGGGCAGACTTAGTCAAATGGTCGATCACTACCCAAATCCCGTCGAATCCTCTCCTAGACCTCGGCAGGCCGGACACAAAGTCCATAGTCACCTAATCCCACTTCCACTCCGGTATCGGAAGTGGTTGGAGAGTACCTCCCGGTTTCTGATGTTCTGCCTTAACCATCTGGCATGTCAGACATCGCTTCACAAAGAATGCGACATCCCTCTTCATGCCACTCCACCAATACAACTATTTCAAGTCCCGGTACATCTTCGTACCTCCTGGGTGAATGGAATAACCGGAGCGGTGCGCCTCCTCAAGTATTACCCTCTTGAGCTGGTTAGGCACCCACACTCTTGCCTTGAACTTGAACAAACCAGAATCATCAAACCCAAACTTAGTCTCTGGATCATCTCTAGAACGAGCAACCAATCTCTGAATCTCGGGATCCGTAGACTGAGCCTCCAACAATCTCTGCTTCAAATCAGGCTGAACCGTGATGTTGGCTAACCTAGCCACCGAAACCAAAACTGTTGAACTATGCTCAGAAAACCCAACCACTAAACTCGAAATACAGACCTTCCTACTCAACGCGTCGGCAACCACATTTGCCTTTCCGGATGGTACTGAATCATGCAATCGTAGTCCTCTAAGAACTCAACCCATCTCCTCTGTCTCAAGTTAAGCTCTTTCTGCGTGAAGAAGTACTAGAGACTCTTATGATCTGAGAATACCTCAAATGTAGCACCATAGAGACAGTGGCGCCACTTAGACAATGCAAACACGACTGCTACAAGCTCTAGATCATGGGTGGGGTAATTCTGCTCATGCACCTTCAACTTTCTAGAGGCATAAGCTACAACCCGACCATTCTGCATCAACACACAACCCAGTCCTTCCTTAGAAGCATCTGCATAAACTGCATAACCCTCAAGTCCCTCAGGTAGGGTGAGAACCGGTGCTGTAGTCAACCTTTCCTTTAATGTCTGAAAACTCATCTCACAACTATCATCCCATTCAAACTTGGTTTCCTTCTTAGTCAACCTAGTTAACGGGGCTGCAATCTTAGAGAAATCCATCACAAATCTCCTATAATAACCTGCCAAGCCCAGAAAACTCCATATCTCAGAGGCGTTCCTAGGCCTCTCCCAATGTAACACCGTTTCAATCTTAGAGGGCTCGACCTCAATTCCATCGCCTGAGATGATATGACCCAGAAAAGTGACTCGATCAATCCGAAAGTCGCACTTACTGAACTTAGCATACAACTTGTGCTCCCTAAGTGTCTCCAACACAATTCGGAGATGCTGGGCATGCTCCTCAACTGATCTCGAATACACCAAGATGTCGTCTATAAAGATCACCATGAACTTATCAAGGAACAGTCTAAACACCCGGTGCATCATATCCATAAATACCGCAGGAGCATTCGTCAACCCAAACGGCATAACCACAAACTCAAAGTGTCCATATCTCGTGTCGAATCTAGTCTTAGAGATATCCTTCTCTGTAATCCTCAACTGATAGTATCCCTGCCTCAAATCCAATTTAGAGTACACTCGCGAACCGTGCAAGCTATCAAACAACTCCTCAATATGGGGTAATGGATACTTGTTGTTAACTGTCATCCTGTTCAGGTCACGGTAGTCTATACACATCCTTAACGTCTCATCTTTCTTCTTAACAAACAGGACAAGAGCACTCCACGGAGAAGTGCTCGGACAAATGTATCCGCTGACCAGAAGCTCATCCAACTACTTCTTCAGTTCCTTCAACTCGGCAGGAGCCATTCGGTAGAGGGTCTTCGAATAGGGCTTAGCTCCGGGATAGAGGTCCACTACAAACTCAATATCCCTGTCTGGTGGTAAGGACCTCAGACTCTCCGGGAACACATCTAGATACTCCCGAACGACCTCCGTCTCCTCAAGCTTGACCTGGTCCTTGGGTTTGTTCAGAAGGTAAGCAACGAAACCTGTAGCACGATCCCGGACTAACTTGCTAGACTCAACAAAGGATAAAAACGGGCTGGATCCCAAACTCTCCCCCGAAAACACCGCAGAATCCAAAGAAATCCTCTTCAAACGGCAATCCATAACTGCACCATGTCGGGAAAGCCAATCCATCCCAAGAATCACCTTAAACCTCCCCATCGGCATCACAATCAGATCTGCAGGAAAAACTCGACCCTCAAAACTCACCGGACACTCACGAAACACTCTGTCCGTCTCCAAGCTTCCCCCCAAAGGAGAACTCACCACAAACACATGCCAAGATATCCCAACAAGCAAAGGCAAAGAACAACAATATCTCGGGCAATAAAAGAATGAGTAGCCCCGGGATCAAACAATGCATGTAATAATATGCCATGAATATGTATTGTACCTTCCACCACAGCATTCTGATCAATCTCTGCTGCCTCCTCCTCACCATCCAGAGCATAAGTACGAGCCTGAACTTCCGACCTCTTCCTCGGACAAGCATCCCTCTTCTGCTCAGCCGAACCACACACCAAGCATCTACCCAAACACCTCCAACACCTCTCCAACGGGTGAGGACCCTGACAGTGAGAACCAATAGCTGGAGTTGGTGCCGGTAATACTGGTAGCCCTGTAGGAGCAGCGGGATGGGGCTTCTTGTTAATGAAGCCCTGTAGACGAAAAGTTGGTGTAGTAGTAGAAGAAATATGAGTAGCGGGCTTCTTGCCCGATCCAGAACCCGAACCATGCCCCTAAGAGAATGATGGGGGCCTCAACCTCTGTCTCTGAGCCTCGACCTGAATAGCCCTCTTAGTAACCTTATCCCAAGTGCTCACATTGACAGCCTGAAGAGCTCTCTGAATATCCTCTCGAAGCCCATGAAGAAAGTGACGGGCTCTGTGCGAATCAATATCAGTGATATGGGTAGCATAGGGAGCAAGTCTCTTGAACTCTAGAATGTAGTCCTCAACTGATCTGGATCCCTGCTTCAGCTAAGAAAACTCCTGAAGTCTGAGCTCTCATGCACTATGAGGTATAAACTTCTCGTGGAACTCATGCACGAAAGTCTCCCAAGTGAACTCCATACCACTCCTCTCAAGTCTGGATCGAACTCCCTTGAGCCAATTAGCTGCCTGTCCCTGAATGAATCGAGCAGTACAAACAGCCCTATCCTGAGAACTCCCTGGGCAAATCTCCCAAGTACCACTGATCTCAGCTAACCATTCCTCAGCTTTGATATCATCTCCTCCAAACAACTTAGGAGGGTTGTTGTTCCGAAACTCCCCGTACACAACTGAGATAGTACCATCCGGACCATCAACGGGTGGTGTCAGTTGTCTCTGATTCTGTTGCAACTGATTGAGAAGTGCCTGCACAATGTTCTCCGCATTCAGTGGTGGTAGCGGAGGTGGATTAGGCACATCCGGTGAAGCCTCTCGGTCACGGCGTCTTGGAGGCATCCTGAAATTCAAAGATTCAAACAATATTGATGCATATGGGTTAGTACGTGTGTATATATACAAGTATTAGAAATAAACAAGTATTCAAGTAAATGAGTCACATAATCACATTGTCCTATGCCATACCAACTAGATAGACTCCACATGACACTAGAGCTCAGTTTTGCAACCTAGTGCTCTAATACCACTTAAGGATGTAACACCCCAAACGGAGGATGCCACATCCCCCACACTGAGACCCAGACCCGGTCAAGAAATGAAAGTCCATGCCCGAATCTGAATCAGAGCGAACGGGACACAAATGCACACGTTATGCTAGGCAGATCTAACTCGACAAACTCAGAGTGCTGAAGCAATTCAAACATTCAAACAAGATAGCGGAAGCATTTAAATCAACATTCAAAACAAGTGACGGGTTCAACTATCATAGATACCTAGTCCCGAATATCAACAAGCATAACAGGTGATGGGTTCAACTAACATAGATACCTAGTCCCGAATATCTGATCAATATAACGTAATAGTCATCAAGTGCCACACAGGGCCGAATACGAAAGCCATAGAGGGCTACGGAAAGGTAAAGTATAATCTCAAGTCTACAAGTCATGACATAAGTAAAGTGTCTGAAAGACAAATGCAACGAGAAAGGCTAGACCGACGAAGTGCAACTCAAAGGACTCACTCCCGCCTAGCAAACGCCAACAGACCTGCAACTAAAAGTTTAAATGAGGGGTCAGTCAACTTGACCTAGTGAGGGGGCTAACGCACACCCACAATAGTATATAAAGAGCATAGCACAGAATAAAAGGATGGACTTATGAACCGGGGATAGGTGTTGCATACCAAAAGATTTTGAAATAACCCAAATAGATATAGATATAAGTTTAGAAACCATTTCCAGAAAGACCCTATCCCGATTCATAATTCCATAACAGAATAGAACACATGCTCGGCGAGTACGAGCTTCCAACCTTTACTCATCAGAATATAAATCAAAATCAATCCATCCTCTACACCAATGATGGAGGAGATGTACCGTCCCCAAACTATTGAGAATAAACCGTCTAAAATAGACTCGATCTCAAGGGGGTACCGAACCCACAAGAGTCATCCCCGGCCTTAGCCGGAAGCTAAAGATATCACCCCTCCCCTATCTCCCTGAGTCGCGCAATGATATCTCAAATGGAACTAATGCACATGGTTGGAACCCCGACGACCCTAACCGTCCCGGGGGACCCATTACCCGTAGCTCCTTGGATCCACAATAAGAACAGATCATAGCATAACATACACCAATCTTTCATGACAATCTCGATACAGAATTAGAACACAACTGTTTTTCCAAAATAGCTTACATATTCCTCAAAAAACTGGTTTTTATAAATATTCCTACGCTGTGGAATTTACGTCACGAAGGCTCCCAACCCACGCAGGACGCACACAAGGTCATAAACATATCATATCCAACACATACATATTTATATTAAGGTATACTCGCATGCCAGGATAGAAATCAGCATGTAAAGGCCATAGGTCACATAACTATACAAAATCCTAAACCTCACCTCGTGGTAGTAGAGTCTGAGAGTGTGAACGGCCAAACACTCTAAACCGCGGGCTCACCGGCACCACCAAACTCAGTGACAAGACATATAGAAGCCCAACTTAGACTCTACATAAACCAAGTAAGAAGCACGACGTACAAAGTATGAATGACATGCGAAATGGAATGATGCTTATCAAATTGGTCACAAGGGATGATTCAAATATTCAAGTAATTCATGCAAGTAAGGAAGTATCAAGGTTCAGAGATTGCAATCCAAGTCATATCAGAGCATACAAGTCTAGTAGCAACTCAAACGAATCAAACACGCACGAAAAGTAAGTAAAAGGGGTCACAGATGCATGGGATCGATCATTCCCATGCACAACATAGCATGGGAACGGTCCCTCCCACGCTAAGGCCAAGCGAGACTGGGAATGGTCGTTCCTAGTCCAAGCACACATGGGAACAGTCGTTCCCATGTTCGGCCGCCAAAACCCAAACCTTAGCCCGGAAGGGCCGTTCCGGGCTTAAAGCACAAACGGGAACGGCCGTTCTGGCCATAGATCTTGAGCTGAAACTTGACAGTTTTGGGAAAAAGATGGGGAACACCAAAAATCATCAATCCAACACGAAATCCACCGTCAAATATCGCGAAATTCAGGTATAACATCATATAAATCATGCTTTGCATCAAAATATCAATTAATTCAAGTTTAGGAATGTTTTTGCCCAAAATCTCAAACACCCATTTTCATGAATTTCAAGCGTAAACATGAAGATATGAATTCCTAGTCTTCCAAACGCGAATTTCCAGCAACTAAAGCACATAAAAAACACTCAAATCATCAAGGCTTACTTAAGGAATTCAAGATCTCATCATTCAAGTTCATACTAACAATTTCATGCTCCAATCTATGAATAGAAATGAAATACTCATCAAAAGAGATCCAAAACATACCTTATCTTGTGAAGGAATGAGGAATCAAATAATCTGAGTTCTTAGAATGAAAGATGGTTCAAGTCTTGATCTTTTCTTGAAGTTTCTCCATGATTCTCTTTGAGGCTAACTTCTGTGGTTTGAAATGAAATGAAAAGGGATAAAGCTATTTATATGGTGGCTAATAGTTTTAGGTCAAGGTTAGGGTTTCCAAGATATAATATGATGCTAAAGGCTTTAATAGGGTTTGGGCTCAAATAAATGACTTTCGGCCCAATAAGTCAAAATTAAAAGGTTTAAGGTCTAAACAGTTTCCGAAAAATATAAAATAAATTCCGTTGGACCCAAATCACCGAATCAAGTCCAATGGTGGTGTCGGAATTCGAATTCGAATTCCAAAGCTCATATTGGTCCCGAATGACCTAAACTCACCTAACTCAAGTTAGGCCCAAACACACCAATAGGTCCAAGTCCTATTTAAATCTAAGTCCAACAATTAATTTAAATTCATCCAAGTTCCATTCTCAAGCTGTCATGCAAGAATTCATATTTTACCATTTTGGAGTTTAGTCAATTAGGTCACATTTTGAATCAAAGTTGGAATTAAACACATAAAAGGGAAATTAAATCACATAAGTGCTTAAGGTAAACTCTCTCGTGACGCATACCTGTACGATTTATCGGATGGGGCATCACAAATAGTTAGGTTTTCTCCAAAATTTTGAATACATGCTCATATGTGTTTATTATGAGTTCTAATGTAGAGAATGAGTTCATTTATGTCCTTATATCTCGTTTGTTTGCATTAAATACATGGTGGTTATGTGTATTAACTTCGACCATTAATAAACTTGAGCTTACGAAAGAAAAATGTGGGATTTTAGGCTCAAAGCCGAGCTGCTGTCAGAACTCTTAGCTGTTGGCAATAAGCTGTTGTTTTAATGAAGTTTTGCATGAATTTTGAACATGAAATGCATGGTAAATGATCAGATTTCGTGGTGCTCTGTTACATGATGTTGTTACCCTTCTTTAACCTTCATTTTAGATGCATTATGATTGAGTTTGAGCATGAAACGAACTACTGCATGCTGCTACTTCTTGTTACTCGTTTGCTGTTAGTTTTGTGAAGTTTTGAGCTTCATTCTTACACGATTTGAGGCCTAACTTGCATGTACAGCTCCAGCCCTGTTTCATGATCATGTTGCTTGCATTTAACCTTCATTTAGATGCAAATTGATTGAGTTTTAGGCTTGAAAATGAACTGCATACCTGCTGTACATAGGCTGTCAGTTTTGTGTTTTGAGCATGAAATTTGCATGGTTTTGGCTTGAATTTCGCTGCTTAACTGCTACCCCTGTTATGATGTATTAATGCCTGCATTTAACGATCATTGTAGCTACAAATGGATGAGTTTTATGCATGAAAAATGACTGCAAAATCTGCTCCTTTCTTACTGAGTTCCTGTAGGATTTCATGCATTGTTTGTTAATTCTTTGTGCTCCATTACATGTGAAATTACGTGGTTACGAAGTATTTGAGTTGCTTTACATGTTAGCTTTATTTTCCCAACATTTAAGTCTTATTTCAACTCCAAAGTTGATGAAATGGCTGCTTTAATCCAAGCCCTTCCTTGCTCCAATTTTCTTGCAAGTTTGAAGTGATCTTTGTTGCTGCAAGTTATATCCTAAAAATATGATGTATTAATGTTCATTCCAAGCATGATTTATGTGTTTTAATGGCATGAGAATTTCCCTTGAAGCTGCTACTGCTGCTGCTACGGCGATTTCCTTCAAACAAAATGTCTTGACACGGCCATGTCAAGATTTGAACTAAAATGGACATGGCCGTGATGTATTTTCGGTTTTGGGGAATAAATCGGACACGACCATGTTAATCTTGAACTGAAAACCAACACGGTCGTGTCATGCTTCTGAAATTTGGAAATTGTTTTGGAATTTTCCGCAGCTGCCTGTATGCATGCATAAAATGTATTAACTGGTGTTTGAGGAAGTTGCATGTTCACCTTGGGGGGGGGGGGGGGGGGGAAGGGGTCTGCATGTATTTAATTCCCATGCATGAAATGTTATTATGTGCATGTGTGTATAATTATATATATATTACATTAAAGTGCATGTGTTTATGTATATATATATAATAATATGCGTGGTATATATATATACCTATATATAGTTAATGCATAGAAATGAAATATATGGTGTTTGTGTATGTGTGTGAACGTGTGTGTCTGCATGCATGTGGTGTGTGTTGTGTATGTGCATGTGCATGTGCATGTATATAGATAATATATGCTAAATTTTGCTTATTAATAATTATTATAAGCTATGAACCTTAGTTTAATTTATGTATTTATTTTAATTGAGTGATATGGGCTATAAACCTTATTTAATTTTATGAATCGATTTCTTTATCATATTAACTTGTTATATGATGTGTTATAATTCTTGGTTTGATTTTATGAAATTAATTTAATACGAGTTGCATGTGACACCTTGTATGCTTTGAATTTGAGATTTAAATTAGATGCTCGATTATTTATGCTCTCACGTTCCTTTAAATGACTTGAGTACTTTTATATGAGCATGAATGAGTTAGAACTTTGTCTATTTGTTTAATATGTCAATCTCTTGTCTCTTTTATAACTTGTATGCTAAGTGAATATGTTAAATATCTTATATTGACTTTATGAATTTATTTGATTAGTGGTGAGTTTAATTCTTGAATTATTTGTGTGATATTTCTTTATTTGCCTCGATATGCCTAAGTATGAGCTTATTTGAAGTACATCGTATCATATGCACCCATATGCATTGCTGAGCGTCTAATTGGTTCATCTTGAGTCTAAGGTTATTTTTGTTGTTTGTTTTGTCTACTGGTTCGTCTCAGGGGTGGCGACGTGGTTCCGTGAGCGTTCTTTTGCTCTTCTTTTGTCCCTACTTCGTCTTGAAGGTGAGGTTTTGTTCTTTTAGTTAATATGACCTACAACCCTAATTTGTATTTTGAACCCGAATGCGATGTATATATTTATATATATGTATATAGATACGTGTTTAATACGTATTTTGTGGGATATGTCCCGTTTTGTCCCGAGTCTTTGAAAACTCTTTTATACGTATATACACTCTATTTTCGTTGCTCTCTTGAAAAGCTTTGGTAAGTGTGCGTGTGTAAGCGAGATAAGCTTTGTGATAAGTGTATGTTTGGGCCCCGGAGGAGTAGTATGTGATCTCGGGTCGGCCATGGGGTCGCCGGGCTCTCTCATCAACACAACTCTACAAAAGGGAGACTTAGCCCATCCTCGGGAGGTCGAGGGGAAGGTGGGTCTTCTTGAGCCGACGGTGTGCTACGTGACCCGTCGAAGGAGCGGGTGGATCCCCCGTCTCATTAAGTTTTTAAGTGGGGTTTGAGGGGTAGCGCCTCCCTCCCCAAACGGTGTAAAGGTGGGGTTGATTTATGTATTTTGCTTTTGCTTATGCTATGGAGTTAGTGGGTTAGAACTCGTACTCGCCGAGTTATTATGCTTTGTTTATGGTTATGAAACAGGAGTGGATTTCTAAGCTTTAAAACTTGGTTGATTTCGGTTTTCGGCCTTAAACCTTTTTTTTTCTTATACGTAGTATTACGGGTCAAAATGTTTTAGATTGCAAAAACTACACCCGGTTCATGAACCCCCCTTCAGCTTTGATTATGCTTTGTTCTTATATATGTATTTGTGTGTGTGTTAGCCCCCTCACCAGTCTTTAAGACTGACCCTTGTGGTTGTTTTCCCCTTTTTCCCCTTTTTGAGGTGCAGGTGCTCGGAAATTTGAGTTAGGCGGTTGTCTTGTGTCGTGGTTGTGGATAGCTCGAGTCCCATGCATTGTATTTTGTTTCCTTTCGTATTTTGCTAGTTTTTGAAATATGTATAAACTTATGCTTTAGAATTTTGGATTTTGGTTAATTGTTTGACTTAATTTGGCCCGGGTTGGGCATGGTATGTATAATTGTTTTATTTACCCCTAGTTGGAAAGCATGTATGTTTGGTTATTTGAACTCCTGGTGCTTCTACATTCATTATTTATTTATTTTTGCCGACTCTGAGTAGGGTCTAGACCGCCTAGCTTAGGTTGTGTTTTTGTTTGTCACCCGTTCGCCATGTCTTGATGCGTGGACGGAGTCCCCATTTCGTTTCATGTGTCGGGCTATGTTGCGGGGGATGTGGTACCCTTCGCTCCGGGGTGTTACATCCTTGCGTGGTATCAGAGCTCTAAGTTGCAAAACCGGAGCTCTAATGTCGTGTCGGGTCTGTCTAGGTCCTTCGGCTTAGGATTATGTGATTGTTTGCATTCATTGTCATCATTTGTGACTTATTTGATTTTATTTGTATTGATTGTTCACATGAACATGCACTAAACCCTTTCATGCATCGATATTTTTCTCGAATTGTGGTTTTTATTCAGGATGTCATGTCAACACACAACCATGGGAAAAGCACGAATGCCATCAATATACCAAGAATCCCGAAATTGTAACCCTCTGACTTGGTGTGGAGGCAATGATGTGAAGGCCGAATAATGGATTTCTGAGATTTCATGGATTTGGGATACTCTATCGGGAACATCACAAGGTAGAGTGAATTGCACTTCCCATTTACTTAAAGGACAAGCTTCAATTTGGCTTAGGGAAATAAGATTGTGGTTTAAGAGATCCGGGGATGAGTTTACATGGGAGAATTTTGTCCGGGAATTTCACAACAAATACATCCCTTCGAGTGCAAGAGTAAAGAGACTTCAAGAATTTCGAGATCTCCAACAAGACTTAAGGATGGCGGAAAATTACATAGAGGAACTTGAGAGATCGGGCCCGTATGCCACATCGGTTATCAATAACTACTGTCTTAAGGCCCAAAATTTCAAGCAAGGACTTAAAGGTGAAATCCAACAAACCCTCTCTAATTAAACTGTCAACCACTGGTCGGAGGCAATGAAAAAGGTGGTTCAATGCGAGATGGATAAGCAACATTTGAAATCCTACACCCTTCAATTAGGACAAGGATCCGGTTCAAGTTCGAGGTTGGGCAAGAGGCCGGTGTCACAAGAAAAGCCCCATAGTTCTCAAGATGTTAAACCATCCAAGAAGAAGAAGAAGTCACGACAAACAAAACCGACTCCGGAGCTTACCTCAACGGCTCTAATTCGACGTGCTTATTATAAGGGTCCAAATCATGTGAAAGATCAATGTAGGAAGAAGTTAGGTGCTTGCTTAAGGTGTGGTGAGATCGGACACATGGTCAATGGTTGGCCATACAAATTCAAGCCAAGACCTTCAACGAACCGTAACTCCGGGATTTCGATTCCAACCCAAGGGTAAGCCAATCTTAACCCCACTACTTCGGTGAAAGGTACACGAAGCATTCATGGCATTTCATGCATACATATTTTGATCTTGGGGAAACCCACTTAGTTGGTTGAATTGACTCCCTTATTTGTTTCTTATTGCTTGTTGCTTGTTGTTGTTGCTCTTGTTGCTTTTGTTGTGGAACTCTCTTCTTGAAGAGGGTTAGCGAGTTGAGTGGCCGTGAGGGTGGTGAGTTGTGAGGGTCGAGCTACTTCCAGTGAGCGGTTTGGAGGTGTTTAGGTCCCGTTGAGCTGGGAAGTTGATTTTAGGAGGTCCGTTCGTGGCTCAACGATGTCTACGGGTGTTAGATTGAAGGCTAATCGGTTGATATTTCTTTTAGAAGAGCCGATAATTACCTCAAGCGGGAAGCCTATCGTGTTAGCGGGGAATACTAGGCAATCGTCTTTAAGGAAGCCAACCCGTTGACATGTGGGACAATTAAGAGGCACTGTTTTGAGTGGGAAGAGGCGGTTGAAGAGAGTTACCCTCGGTAGTGGCTTTTGCCTAATTGGAGGTGCGAAGGCTACTTCGTTTCCAACCGAGGCATAAATGAAGGCATTTGATGTGTGTTGCTTGCAGAAGAGTTATAGCCTACGCCTTGAAAGTGTAAGGTCACAAGTAATCCCACTCATGGTTTGAAGGTGTTCGAGTTTTAGGGGATCGGTTGTAGTGGCATGAGAAGGATGTTATGGACTTTGTGTAATAATGTCTATATGCCACAGGTTGAGGATTCTCCAACTACTCCCGAATCTTTAATTTGGGATGCGGGAGCAGACGACTAGGACTGTAGCACCCGAGCGTAAGGTACCACATCCCCCGCACCGGGACCCGACCCGTATATGAAATGAAAGTCCATACACGTGCCAAATCCACGACGAACGGGGACACGACACACACGCTATGCTAGGCGGGACTAACCCTTAAACCAATCAACTCAAGAATCATAAAATCAGAGTTAAAGAAAATTGCGGAAGCAATGACGACAAAGCATATACAGTGAGCCACCAAGCTCCAAAAATAGATATACAAGAGCATTCAAATATGCAACGGCACTCACGGCCTACAAAATCATAATGCTCCAATCTATACTATGATCAAATACAAAAGTAGCAACAAGAGTATGAATATGAGACTGAAAAGAAGTGCTAAACATAAATGCAAGACCTAGACAACTTGTATTCCCGCCTAGCACTCCTATACCTGCACAAAACAGCTGAAAACAACCGGGTTCAGTCTAAAAGAGACTGGTGGGTATAAAAACGGGGCATAATATTTATTATATCGCATAAATTAAACACATACATGCAAGCCCTAATCCCGTGTGATGTTTGATAAGAATTTACCAAGTGGTTAAAACAAAAGAAAACATCAACGGGATTACGACATTCATTTTCATTCATAATTGTTCATAAGGGTTTAAGCTCAGCGAGTGAGCGTGCACAATCTCCAACCTTCTCCTCGTGAAATCATATCATAATTATTGGTTGTCATACATATCTTTCGTGCACATACATAAATGATCATAATCATACATATACACCTTCTTCCTCCGGGTGGTGGACAAGTTAGCTAGACCTGACCACCGGTTCATACATAATGGCTAATGAGGTACATGAATCCTCAAAAGCCCGACTAGCATTTCCTCGTCAAAACTCCTAACGAGGTCCGTTTCGTCGTAAATTTGGTTGGAACTAGTGTATGGGATCACAGTCGGCCCTTGCCTCCCCGGATTGCCACATACACTAAGTCCCTGGGCCCGTGAACATAACATACATGCAATCTCACCAAAACATAAGGTAGGATTTCATAATAAAAAGGGGTGATACGTTTGAAATCATTTGCCCAAAATGACTCGATTTATATAAATATACTATTTTGGCTTAAAACTTTGCACATAAGGGATTTATAGGGTTGTTTTAACTAGTAGAAGAAAAACCCACCTTTACCAAAGCAAAAGCAAGGTACAAGCGTCTCAAGGCTCGCCCTCATCTCCGACCACACCCGAATCTGTGCAAAAGAAAAGGTATGAGACTCAATGACCACATATGACGCTCGGCAATGAGGTGAATATGACATGAATGCATAAATGATCATATTATATCATAAAAATGTTCATATGTACGATTAAGGAATTTAAATCATATAATCAAATCATTCGTTCATATAATTCATTTAATTTCATAATTTTATAAATTCATATGTTCATATAAATTTCATAAATTCATAACATTCAAAACATTCATAATGCATATCAATTAATTCAAGAATTCATTTAATAAGCATAACACATAATATTCAAATTCACATTTAGGAATAAAATAAATAAAACGTTCAATCAAAAGTCGATAATTAAATACGCGAAATGGAAATCAATTAATTTCTAGAATTGAATTAAATCAAATAATATTTAAAATATATAATAAATAAATATAATATAATATATATATATATAATCATATACAATATATATATAATATATACATATATATACACGTACACACACCAACATACTCATGCATGCATGAATCATATATATATACTATATATTAAACACATGCAACACTCACACAACACACAAGCAATGCACACACACAACACCAAACACAACCATGCATTCGTACAGCAACAGCAACAGACCAAGGCACGCAGCAAGACAGCAGTCTAAACACACAGCAGCAATCCCAGAACGCAGGCAAAAGAATTTAGAAAAAAGGGGTGACACCTCCGTGTCACCCTCCCAGCCTGGACCGAGACACCCCTGTGTCTCGGTACAGCAGCTCCAGCCTACACAGCACCCCCGTTCCTCGCTGGAACGGGCAGAAATGGCACGCCCGTGCCACGAACCAGAAACAGCTCTGTTGACAGGAGAAATGCGCAGAAACAGAGCAGAACTTCCCAGCAGGAAAGAAGGCAACCAAGGCAGCTAAACTAAGCATGAAAGACAGTAAGAACACAACTAAAATACATGCCAAGAAGCCACGAAAATGACAGCAAAAAGGAAGAAGGAAATTACAGCAGTTAACAGCAACTCAGAGCGAAAAAAAACAGGGCACGGCTGCGGAAAAACAGGGCAAGAACGATTCACTCCTTCTCCACCCATTCATACCAGTTAAGACCAACAAATAAGCAGCAAAACAACATAAAACCAACAAGTAAATCAGTCCCAAACAAGCTCAAACAAGAAAGCAACCGTACGTGACATACATGTGGGATTTTCTCAAAAGATCATAAATGATATCTCATAAATATTTCAACCACCATGAAATCTATGATCATAAATGATATTAGGAAGTCAAAACAATCAATCTCAAGCTTGGAATCAAACAAAACCATTGAGAATCGAAGGAGATCAAGAATTTGCCCAAAATCCTCTATTTTCGGAAAAACAGTCCAGGATGAAGAAACCATGCTCAAATTCATGAATGAAAGGGTGGAAATGATCAGAAATGAACATATAATACAACCCTAAGCTTACCTTGATGATTGGATGAAGTTTGGATGAGATTTGAGCTCCAAAATCTCCAAGGGATGAAGGGTTACGGGACTGGAATGAGAAGCAGTAGCTTTGGCTGAGTTTTTGGGGATTGTGTGAGGGTTATCTCGGTTAGGGCTTGAAATATCCTGATAGGTGGTTGAGTTAGGGAGCTAAGGAATGAAACCATGGTTAATTTGGTTATGGTTTGGATGAGATATGGCTCATTTTGTACAGCAAGGTCAAATTGGTCGCCGATTCGTTTTTCGGTTGGATTTCGGAGGTTCAAACGACTTAGGAAAAATATAAGGCTAAGTTTACTAAACTCGAATTTTCGTTACGAGTTCAGCGGAGTTGACGGAACTCGAATCCGAGTTCCCGAGCTCAAGATATTAAATTCGGAACCAAGGGTACGCTAAGTGCTCGTTAGCCCCCGATTTGGTTCCTCGAAACAAATTAAATCCGTTAACATATCAAATAAATACGAAAACATAAACCGAGCATAAAATCAGGTACATAACACATATATATACGACATACTACAAATTCGTGGCAATTCGATGTCATTTCATAAGAGAACGAAGCACAAAATGAATAATAAGCACATTCCATGCAAAAAAAAAAAAAAACTATAATTTCCCATGCAAAAACATTTAAATAAATAAATTAAATCTAATATTAAATAAATTATATTAAGCAGGTAATTAATTAACTAAAACATGATTAATTAACATAACATATAATTAGCATAATCATTAAATTAATACTAATATAAATAAACGTATACATATATACTTAAAGAAATAAATATATATATATATATATATATATATATATATAATACGATATATATATATATATTAGAATTAATAATATATTAAAATAAAATATAATAAAATAAAATAATGACAATTTATAATAAAATTAAATATGAAATACGTAAAAACAATTAATTCGCGCAAATAGGTAAACACATACGTCGTACCTTTATGTCCAAAAAGTCGGGGCGTTACAATCTCTCCCCCTTAAAAGAATCCGTCCTCGGATTCATTGCTCGCTCGGAAACAACTCGGGGTGAAATCTTTTCATCTTATCCTCCGTATCCCATGTAGCCTCTTCGGTTTTATCACTTCTCCAAAGAACCTTGACTAGTGGAATACGCCGATTTCGAAGTTCCTGAAACTTTCGATCCAATATCTTAATCGGCCTCTGAATGAAGGTGAGATCTGGTTCTAATTCCACTTCTTCAACCGGTAGAACCTCAGACTCGTCTCGATAATACTTTCGGATCTATGAAACATGAAACACGTTATGAATTCCAGTCAAACTCGGAGGCAAGTCCAATCGATAGGCCGTATCCCCAATCTTCTCCAAAATCTCATATGGTCCCATATACCGAGGGTTTAATTTTCCTCCTCATCCGATTCTTAAGAACCCTTTTCATGGGGAAGCCTTTAAGAAAACCCTATCTCCAATCTCAAACTCCAAATTCTTTCTCCGAAGATCTGCATAACTCTTTTCTCGATCCTGAGCAGCCTTCATCCGTTGTCTAATTATCTGGACCTTATCAATAGACTCTTGTACAGTCTTAGAGGGTTTTTCCTTCTTTTCCCCTCTTTTAATCGCTTCTTGCTTGGTCCAATTCCATTCCTCCAAGTCAAAGAACAACGGTGATCGACATTTACGTCCATAAAGAGTTTCATAAGGGGCCATTTCAATCGAGGCTTAATAGCTATTGTAGTAAGCAAACTCGATTAACGGCAACTGCTCATTCCACGAGCTTTGAAAGTCCAATGTACATGCTCTCAACAGATCCTCCAGTTACTTAATCAACCTTTCTGATTGTCCGTCAGTCTGAGGATGGAAAGCTGTGCTGAATTGAAGCCTTGTTCCCAAACACTTCTGTAATTCTTGCCATAACCTTGAAGTAAATCTGGGATCCCGATCCGAGACAATACTAACAGGTACACCATGAAGCCTAACAATCTCATCATTGTATCTCTTGGCCAACTTACTTACTTTATCGGACATTCTAATAGCAAGAAAATGAGCCGATTTCGTCAACCTGTCCACGATAACCCAAATTCCATCAAAACCTCCTCTCACTTTTGGTAATCCTAAAACAAAATCCATAGCTATTTGTTCCCATTTCCACTCCGGGATAGGCAATGGTCGAAGTAGCCCCGATGGCTTTTGATGTTCTGCCTTTACCACTTGACAAGTCATACAATGCTTCATGAAGTTGATAACATCCCGTTTCAATCCGTTCCACCAATAGAATTGCTTAAGATCCTTATACATTTTGTTCCCTCCGGGATGTATCGAATACCCTGACCGATGGGCTTCCTCAAGAATAATCCTTTTTAACTCTTTCGGGACAACAACTCTATTCTTGAATCTTAAAAGTCCCGTATCATCAAACCCAAACGGACACTCTGAATCAGCTCGAGCTTTTCCAACTAATTTCTGAACCTCGGGATCAATCCTCTGAGCATCAAATAACCTCTGTTTAAGATCTAGTCGAACCGTAATATTCCGAATACTAGCCCTCAATCTGAACAACTCATTCTCATCTCCAATTTCCACTTTCACATCGGACACACTAGTTTTCCTACTAAGTGCATCCGCGACCAAATTGGCTTTGCCGGGATGGTATCGGATTGTACACTCATAATCCGCCAAAAGTTCCATCCAACGCCGTTGTCTCTTATTCAATTCCTTTTTACGAGAATAAGTATTGGAGACTCTTGTGATCGGAGAAGACCTCGAACGAAATTCCATAAAGATAGTGTCTCCACTTACCCAAAGCAAAGATCACTGCCGCTAATTCCAAATCATGAGTGGTGTAGTTCTGTTCATGCTCTTTCAATTTCCTTGAGGCATAGGCGATTACTCTTCCATTTTGCATCAACACACACCCCAAACCTTCCTTTGAGGCGTCCGTATAAACTGTATTTCCTTCTGTACCTTCGGGAAGTGCTAATACAGGAGCGGTGGTCAACTTCTCCTTTAAAAGTTGGAAGCTAGCCTCACATGCCTCGTCCCACTCAAACTTAACCGCTTTCTTAGTCAATCGGTTTAAAGGAGCCGCAATCTTCGAAAAATCCTGAACGAATCTCCGATAGTAGCCTGCCAAACCCAAGAAACTCCTTACTTCTGAAGTATTTGCTAAACTTAGCATACAACCGATGCTCTCTTAAGGTATCCAACACAATTCTGAGATGCCTTACATGATCCTAGGAAGTTCTCTTCCCGGATCTTCAATTGATAATATCCTTGTCTCAAGTCCAATTTTGAGTAAACCCCCGAACCTTGTAACATGTCTAATAAATCCTCAATATGGGGCAAAGGATATTTATTCTTTACGGTCATCCGATTAAGCTCCCGGTAATCTATACACATTCTTAAGGTTCCATCATTTCTTAACAAAGAGAACCGGAGCACCCCAATGTGACGAACTTGGCCGCATATATTCAACTTTGAGCAATTCCTCTAATTGAATCTTTAACTCTTTCAATTCAGCCGGATATTCTTTCCCTTCAATCAAAACTGAACACTCCCGAATCAACTGATCTGTCTGAAGACTACCACCCAGTGGCGAACTCACAAAATAACAAGAAGAAAAAAGCAAATAACAGGTAAGCACATAATAGCAACTAAGTCACAAGAAATAAAGGAATGCGTGGCACCCGAATCAAAGAGTGCATGAATGCTCATGTTATGTATGCATAGGGTACCTTCTACCATTGCTGTGGGATCGATCTATGCATCTTGCTCTTCACCTTCGAGGGCGTAAGCACGAGCCTGAATCATTGGCCTTTGAACTCCCTTTTTAAATCCCGGATTCTTGTCGGGGCATGTATCCGCCATATGATCAGCTTTTCCACATATTAGGCATAAACCCAACCTCTTCCAGCATTTGTAATAGTTGTGAGTTGGCCCTCCACAATATGTGCATGGTGGCTTGGACAATCGTGCTTCACTTGGAATTTGTCGATCTGAAGACGTTACGGGTAAAGCCTTTGGAGCTTGGGAAGCTTGTCCTCCCATTCGTGGTCTCTTGAAAGGACCTTTGGGTGGGGGAGTAGCTTGAACCATAGGTCGCTTTCCCGAACTTGTTCCAGAACCTCGCCCCATCGGTGGCCTAAAAATCGGATCTTTCTTCTTATACTCCTCTTCTTGAACTAGAGCCCTTTGTACCGTATCGGCAAAAGACTCGAAATTGTGGCCCGCTTGCCCGTGTCTCAAGTCCAGTCTCAATCCCGCTATGAATTTCCTGGCTTTCCTCTTCTCATCCCGGGTGACATGAGGAGCATATTTCCCAAGTCTATTAAATACTGTGAGGTATTGAGTCACCGTACGCGTACCTTGCTTTAGATCCATGAATTCTTGCTCCTTCCTCTCTCTTACTACTTCCGGTACAAAGCAGTCTCTGAATTCTCTCTTGAAAACCTCCCAAGTCACTTCCTCTTCATCCACTTCAAGTTTCTCTCTAGTTCGTTCCCACCATACGTACGCATCTCCATCTAGTTGGAATATAGCAAATTGGGCCTTCTCTTGCGTGGTGAATTGTCGGACTCCAAATATCCTCTCTAATCGTATCAACCAACCCTCCGAGACCGCATCGTCAATGGAACCAGAAAACCGAGGGGGGTTATGGCTCAGAAACACCCCATGAGGATCTCTATTGTTATGGTTTAGTGGAGGAGCTTGTTGTTCTACTTGTTGTGGTGGGGGAGCTTGAGCCCTCCGATGCTCTACATAATTGAAAACCGCTTCCATGAAATTTCCCATGTCCATGGGTGGTGCTTGTGGTTGGGGTGGAGGCGTAGGAGATCGATCATGATGACGGCGGTGTCCTGGAGATCTCTCACGGTGTCTACGTGGAGGCATCCTGATCAAGAAACACTAAAATGCATTCTATTTTTAGTCCATGCATGCAAGTGCAATTAATTCGATCAAAATTGAAGATTTAAAGCACACAAGCACGTAAACAATGCATATGCAACACATTGACAAGTTGTTCCTAAAGCCGAACGACCTAACTGACTCAACACGACACTAGAGCCCGGGTTTTGCAACCCTAAGCTCTGATACCACTTAAGGATGTAGCACCCGAGCGTAAGGTACCACATCCCCCGCACCGGGACCCGACCCGTATATGAAATGAAAGTCCATACTGCCAAATCCACGGCGAACGGGGACACGACACACACGCTATGCTAGGCGGGACTAACCCTTAAACCAATCAACTCAAGAATCATAAAATCAGAGTTAAAGAAATTTGCGGAAGCAATGACGACAAAGCATATATAGTGAGCCACCAAGCTCCAAAAATAGATATACAAGAGCATTCAAATATGCAACGGCACTCACGGCCTACAAAATCAAAACGCTCCAATCTATACTATGATCAAATACAAAAGTAGCAACAAGAGTATGAATATGAGACTGAAAAGAAGTGCTAAACATAAATGCAAGACCTAGGCGACTTGTATTCCCGCCTAGCACTCCTATACCTGCACAAAACAGCTGAAAACAACCGGGTTCAGTCTAAAAGAGACTGGTGGGTATAAAAACGGGGCATAATATATATTATATCGCATAAATTAAACACATACATGCACGCCCTAATCCCGTGTGAAGTTTGATAAGAATTTACCAAGTGGTTAAAACAAAAGAAAACATCAACGGGATTACGACGTTCATTTTCATTCATAATTGTTCATAAGGGTTTAAGCTCGGCGAGTGAGCGTGCACAATCTCCAACCTTCTCCTCGTGTAATCATATCATAATTATTGGTTGTCATACATATCTTTCGTGCACATACATAAATGAGCATAATCATACATATACACCTTCTTCCTCCGGGTGGTGGACAAGTTAGCTAGACCTGACCACCGGTTCATACATAATGGCTAGTGAGGTACATGAATCCTCAAAAGCCCGACTAGCATTTTCTCGTCAAAACTCCTAACGAGGTCCGTTTCGTCGTAAATTTGGTTGGAACTAGTGTATGGGATCACCGTCGGCCCTTGCCTCCCCGGATTGCCACATACACTAAGTCCCTGGGCCCGTGAACATAACATACAGGCAATCTCGCCAAAACATAAGGTAGGATTTCATAATAAAAAGGGGTCATACGTTTGAAATCATTTACCCAAAATGACTCGATTTATATAAATATACTATTTTGGCTTAAAACTTTGCACATAAGGGATTTATAGGGTTGTTTTAACTAGTAGAAGAGAAACCCACCTTTTCCAAAGCAAAAGAAAGGCACAAGCGTCTCAAGGCTGGCCCTCATCTCCGACCAAACCCGAATCTGTGCAAAAGAAAAGGTATGAGACTCAATGACCACATTTGACGCTCGACAATGAGGTGAATATGACATGAATGCATAAATGATCATATTATATCATAAAAATGTTCATGTGCACGATTAAGGAGTTTAAACCATATAATCAAATCATTCGTTCATATAATTCATTTAATTTCATAATTTCATAAATTCATATGTTCATATAAATTTCATAAATCCATAACATTCAAAACATTCATAATGCATATCAATTAATTCAAGAATTCATTTAATAAGCATAACACATAATATTCAAATTCACATTTAGGAATAAAATAAATAAAACGTTCAATCAAGAGTCGATAATTAAATACGCGAAATGGAAATCAATTAATTTCTAAAATTGAATTAAATCAAATAATATTTAAAATATATAATAAATATATATAATATAATATATATATATATATAATCATATATATAATAATATACAATATATATATAATATATACATATATATACACGTACACACACCAACATACTCATGCATGCATGAATCATATATATATACTATATATTAGACACATGCAACACTCACACAACACACAAGCAATGCACACACACAACACCAAACACAACCATGCATTCGTACAGCAACAGCAGCAGACCAAGGTACGCAGCAAGACAGCAGTCTAAACACACAGCAGCAATCCCAGAACGCAGGCAAAAGAATTCAGAAAAACGGGGTGACACCCCCGTGTCACCCTCCCATCCTGGACTGAGACACCCCCGTGTCTCGGTACAGCAGCTCCAGCCCACACAACACCCCCGTTCCTCGCTGGAACGGGCAGAAATGGCACGCCCGTGCCACGAACCAGAAACAGCTCTGTTGACAGCAGAAATGCGCAGAAACAGAGCAGAACTTCCCAGCAAGAAAGAAGGCAACCAAGGCAGCTAAACTAAGCATGAAAGACAGTAAGAACACAACTAAAATACATGCCAAGAAGCCACGAAAATGACAGCAAAAAGGAAGAAGGAAATTACAGCAGTTAACAGCAACTCAGCGTGAAAAAAAACAGGGCACGGCTGCGGATAAAAAACGAGTTAAAAAATCTAAAATGAGCATTTAAACACACTCATAACTCAAATATCTCATGCACATCAAGTTTTCACAAAAATCTACGGATCGAAAACGGAGTCATATAAGTTCAAAGGTTAAAAATTCATATCAAAGCTCTTCAAATAATTTCATATAAATTCAAAAAGAAAATAAACATTAAAATTAACATATAAAGGCACACTTAAATAATTAAAAGTGCAAGTATCAAACTCTGTGACGTCATACCTGTACGTACTGTAGCACTCGGGACGAGAGGGAACCACATCCCCAGCACTATAAGTCTAGTTCACGCATGAAATGGACAATCCACACATGAACCGGACTCATAGCGAACGGGTGACAAATAAAAGCAACCTGGCTAGGTGGAATTTGACCCTGTACTAATTAATCAAAAGTAGAAAACATTCGGTGTGGAAGCAATAACGTATGTTTCATAAATTTCAACAATGGCTACAAGCCCAACAATTCCAATACTTAAATTAAAATCATCATGCATCCTAACAACGGATTCAACTATGCATGCAACCTGTCCGGAATTAATAATCAACAATAATTCATAATTGGCACACAGACCCAAATACATAAAGGAATTTCCATTAAATCATAACAATGTAAAATCTGACTCGAGTGTACAAGTGACTCGACAAGGAAATTAAAACTCGACCTCCACCTAGCAAAACCTGCAATAACTGAAAAATGGGGAAGGAGGGGTAAGTCTCTAGAAGACTGAGTGAGCAGGAGCTATACATATATAGAAACACGCACATGCAAGTCATAAATGTAACAGCCCGAAAATCCGCCTGTCGATATTGTCCGCTTTGGTGGGCTAAGCGACACCACCCTCACCGTTTTGTTTCTCCCGCTGGAGTTTAAACCCGAAGGTGCCCAGCCAGGAAAAGGCCTCAACAAGGGAAAGGTATCCACCCTCTTAGAAAGGAGGCTTTGTTCCCCTCTCCAACCGATGTGGGACAAGCACCTTAGGCTATTACAGTCCAACCCCCTAAGAGGGCCCAGCGTCCTCGCTGGCACACCGGCCCGGACCCTGGCTCTGATACCATTTGTAACAGCTCGAAAACCCGCCTGTCGATATTGTCCGCTTTGGTGGGCTAAGCGACACCACCCTCACGGTTTTGTTTCTCCCGCTGGAGTTTAAACCCGAAGGTGCCCAGCCAAGAAAGGGCCTCAACAAGGGAAAGGTATCCACCCCCTTATAAAGGTGACCCTACGCTCCGGGGTGCTACATCCTTGCGTGGTATCAGAGCTCAAGGTTGCAAAACCAGAGCTCTAGTGTTGTGTCGAGTTGGTCTAGGTCGTACGGCTTAGGATTATGTGCCACCGTGCCATTCTTTGATGTTATTTTATTTCTTACCAATTTAATTTCTTATTTGCTAGCATTCATAAACATACAACGAACATGGATCCATCTCTTTTCTCATTTGTGCATTCTAGATATGCCAGACCGTAGACACCATCGTGACAGATCGCCAGACCGTAGACATCATCGTGATAGGTCGCCAGACCGTAGATATCATCGTGACAGGTCACCAGACCATAGACATCATCGTGACAGGTTTCCAAACCATAGGCATTATCGGGATCGTTCGCCTTGGCGGCAAGATCCTCCTGCTCCTCCTCTCATAGATAATGAAGTAGGACAGATCACTGCCATCTATCGGGAGTTCCGAAACCAGAATCCTCCACGGTTTGAAGAAGGGAATGATATGCATGTGGAGGAGTGGCTTACTCAAATAGAAAGGAAGGGAGTGCATCCCAGTCCTTTCAGAAATACGTATACACATCCCGACGGGGGCTCATGACTCCTACCCGCTCCTTCCATGGGGTTACCATCGGCTCAAGATAGCTGACCTGTACCAAACCTCCTGGAAACAAGCAAGTAATCTCAAATGAAGACTATGTACAGGCTACGGTCCTGATGGCCCAATACCGTCCCAGGCTCCCTTACCCATAGTCACCGGGCCCAATACACGAAGTATCCACAAGTATCAGGAGTGCACTTGCCATATCTTTCAATGGCTTATCTCTCAAGAGTACAGATATCACATTTTATCACTTTCAAGAGTTACCACTTCTCAAAATCAAGACATACATAGGCCCAAAATTATACACATATCAAATAAAACCTTTAAGAGTGCAAATATCAAAAGTATACGTACATATATAACCTTAATACGTAGCTATTCAGGCCGAAAACAATCATATAGGGGTATTAGGGCATAACTAAAAACAGACCTAACCTCACCTTTGACAAAAGAGATCCAAAGATCAACACCAGACACGGAAATGAGACTAACCCTCCGGATCGAACTCTCCTGGGATCACCTCTGAACAAACAAAGAGCAAGACATGACAAAGACTCGATCATGAACCACTTAGATGCACAGAAAACGAAAAATGAATGCAATTGAATGCAAGAAATGAAATGCATGTGAGCAAGGATATCATTTAGGCATGCCGGGCTACGGAGAACAAATCACGGAGCATATTTTCAACTCATATCATAGTACCATAATCTGAACAGTACATAATTACATAATTTAACATGTTAGGAACAAGTTCGGTATGGAAAATTCATGAAAGAAGCGGAAGAAAAGCTCAAACGAGGCTTCGGTTGCAAATCTAGTAAAAGCTGGCAGTTTTCTGAAAATGACCAGGCTGTAGGAAAATCAAAATATCTTAAAATTTAGAAGTCCAAATTCAGTTTCGTTTTTTTGAAATGAAACTAGACACACATATCTTTCTGACCATATGTGGCTCAATTTTTTATTCAAAGCGGATCAAAACAGTTTATTGTTTAAAGTTGGCTGAACGCAGGATTTCGGCAGACTGGCGACACCATTTTGTATTGGGCATATCTCACACTCCAGAATGAATTTTGACAAGCCGTAAAAAGGAGAGTGTCCTAGACTCAAAGAAGTTTCAGTGGTTACAAATTCAGGAAATTATAAGATGTTTTTCTTGGGTAACAGATGCAAAAAAGTCACTGCAGAAACTATGAAACAGGGCAGAACAGGGGATTCTCTTGTAGGTTCGGTTCCTACTTGTTCCAGGCCTCAAAACTTGAATATCAGGTCCATAAATCATACATAAAGCATCTATAATTTCATGTAAGGTAACATGCTGCAATTAAATTTCAGTTTATGCAAGAACTATGCAGTTTATACACTTAAAAGTCACACACGGTCATCAACTTTCAACAAACATGCAATAATCTCCAAATTCCCACATATCTCTACACATAGCTGAACTTATAACTCCATGACTATCATCTTAGAGACTGAAACTCACTGAAATGGAAGGGGAAAGATGATGAGGGATCTATTTATTACCTTCCTTGACTGAAAACCGAAGATTGAAAGAGATGGAGGATAGCTTCTTCACTTGTCTGAATCTCTTCAACACTTTGCAAGAAAGAGAGAGAGGGCTGTACGTGGGAAAGAAAAGGAAGAAATTAGATGTGTATGGCTGCTGCTCCTTGCCTTAATGTGAGGAAAATGGAAGCAAGTAGGTGAATATACATTTGAAATTAAGGAATTGCTGCCACTTGCTTTAACGTGGGAGAAAAATGGAAGCTAGGAGGTGATGAGGCTGATTTTAGAGCTGCTATCACTTGATTAATTGTGAGGGAAAAAGTGGAAGCAAGTAGATGAATAATCTAGGCTCAATTCCAAGAGTAAACGGTTCACGTGGACCGCTTTTAGGGCGTCGGGTAAGCAAACGGTCTCCGAAAATTATGAAACTAATGTCAGTCATCTCAAAACGTCAAAATGAATCCAATGGCAAAGACGGATCTCACATAGCTCATCCCGAACTTAGGTTAATTCAAAGCAATTGAAAGTGTTCCATAGACGTTGTTATCCCGAACTAGCTCGATAGGGTTACGTTTGTTGCAACATATTCTTCGGGCAAACTTCACACAACCATAACACTTGCTAAACTAAACCTTTAGACGAACGGGGCGTCACAGTTCCCCTCTCCAATCGATGTGGGACAAGCACCTTAGGCTATTACAATAAATCCCGAGCAAAGTTTTAAATGAAATTAGTTCCTGAGAAGGGCAAGAAAAGGTCTAGCAATGCTCGGACTTTATGACTAATTCATATTAAATTCTTTAAATCCATAATTCGTGAAGAATCATAATGGCTCGGCGAGTGAGCGTGCATAATTCTCCAACCAAACTCCGACCGTGTACAATGAACATGACATAATACTTTGAATACGTGATCATGCAATATTTAATTATACATGTGAGACATAAAACTTGAGACTTATTCGTTTGGGCAATCCGTGTCCCGGCCTTCCCGCATGGTGAATAACAATAATCATAATACATGAACATAATGTTAAAACATTTCCAACCTTCTCCCTCCATAATGGTCGGGCCTGCAGACCCGAACCACCTAATAATAACCATATCGAGATGGGGGCTCATAACTCCTACCCGCTCCTTTGATGGGCTAACCATCGGCTCAAGAATAACTCACCTTCCACTCTACACAGTCGCGTGAGAGATTCTCAAAGGGTACTCCGTGCTAAGGGGCTGCCCGACGGCCCGATGCCGTACTGGTGTCCAAGCCCATATTTCCCGGGGCCCAATAACATGTGCATGATCGATGTGCATAATCTCGCCAAAATATTTAAAGTCATGAGAATAATAATAATAATTCATTTCATAACTCTTGAGGAAAGATTTACTCGATAAGAAGTTACTCGACGACTTTACGTTAAAATCGATATATATATATATATATATATATATATATATATATACTTTAGGTTTTGGCTAAAACTTAACACATAAAGGTTGTAGGGTTTAATATGTAACTAGAATGAAAACACCCTCACCTGAAAGACGACGAGACAAGAAACAGAAGTAATACGGTGCTTAATAAATCCGGAGGTCTTCGCCCTGGAAACGAACTGTACAAGAGAAGGAATAATTCAATATGCAATAGATCACAAAATGAAACCATAGGACGCACGGCATAGGACGCACGACATTGATACGAGGTGTTCGTGAAGTGATATGGAATGATTCAATATGCAATAGATCACAAAATGTCATGAGTTTATGTGATCATGTTCATGCGTACAATTGAGGCCATTTAAACACATAAATAATTTAATCATTTAATTAGGCATGTATACAATGCATATAAGTCACATAAGAGGTCGAGGAGGTGAAAGGAAAGCGATAAAACGGGTTTTGGCAAAGTTTAGCAAAAGTTAGGAAAAGTTGACAGTTTTTGGAAATGGGCAAGCTGTAGAAAAATGGGAATATCTTGAGTTCTAGAAATTGGAATTAAGTTTTTCTTGTTGGGTATGAAACTAGACACATAGACTTTCTAAGGATATATGGCTCGGATCATAGTTCAAAGCGAGGAGGAAATGGCATAAGCCCAAAGTTGGATGAATGCAGACTTTCGAGGAAGTGGCGACACAAAAAAGGATTGATTGTAACGCAGAATCTAGAAAATATAATGACGTGATTCCAATTGGATAATGTTCTAGACTTCAAAAGATTTCCGTCAGTTTAAAAATCAGGTCAATCGGAGCTTGTTTGTGTGGTAAACGGAACGAAACAATCTCAGGAAGAAAACAGGGGAGGATCCACGGCCGTGGGTTTGAGATCCATGGTCGTGGATATTGGTCCAGAAAATAACGAGTTGCTGCCACCAAATCCACGCCCGTGGATTTCACAAGGTACAAAATCCACGGCCGTGGATACGTTCCAAGAGCTAAAAAAAAGCAGGAATAGCAAGGAATCGCGGGAGAAACACCAAAACCCCACAAGAACCACCTCAAACTCAACCCAAATCACATAAGACATGTAATATGCCAAGTAGGAGCATCAAATGCAAGTTAAGCACATTAATTCACAAATCTATATCAAAATTCACATATATATATATATATGTATATATATATATATACATATATATATATATATATACATATATACATACACATATACACCTCCAAATAAACTAATAAATGAAAGGGGTTTTACGGGAAATGGAACGAGGGTGTCAAGGTAGAACTCATGGTGCTCGTAGATTGCCGGAGTAGGTGGAGCTAACTTTTCCCCCTTGTCTTGACTTGTTGTCCTAGCTTTCTTACTTGACTTGAAATGGAAATAAAGGAAGAAGAAGAATGAAAAGATGATGGAGCTTGAGGGATGATGGAGTGGTGGTGATCGGTGGTGGCTCATGGCCGAGGTGGTGGTGGTTCGGTGGTGAAGGGACAAGAAAAGGGGAAAGAATGAAATGAAGAAGAAGAAGCAGAAGAAAAGAATGAGAAGTGAAAGGGGGGGGGGGGAGGGGAGGGGGTGTGTGTATCTCGTGAATTAAGGGGGAGAGGGAGAGAGAGAGAGAGAGAGAGTTGCTCTAAGTGTGGGGTCCACAGTTAGATATTTGTGTGTTAGGATAATTTATGTGGTTTCGGCTCGAATTAAAATACGGTTAGAATAGACACAGGTTCGCGAATTAAATAAAAAGATGGGCAATGGGTTCGGGAATTAACAAGGAATGAAAGGTAAAGCTCGAAGAAAAAGGAATAAACATGATCATGTGTGATATAACAAAAGGAACAAACAATTAGTCACGTACTCACGTAATTAAAATTAAACAAATGAACACTTAACTAAACACATAAAATACGTAAGTTACACAATTAAACAATTAAATCACATAACTCTCGGTCTAACCACACCCTTGACCTCATACATGGTTAGTGTCGAAAACATGGTGTGTTACACGTACGATGACGCGGGACATTACAACTCAGATTCAAATTTCGATGTTCATTTAATTCGTTTAAATGATTTGACTCCAAAGGTACTAGCTTTACATATTTTTGAAGCCATTTGAACCTCTTTTAGATTTAAAATCCAATCGAAATGGACTAGATTATTTTGAATTGACTCGTTTTGTTAAACCCAAACGTTTCAACCCTTATGGGGCTGAAAATATTCTCTTTTCCTCTTCATTTGGAATGTGTAACACAAGAAGAGACCTAAGTTTAAACCCTAGCTATTTTACCCTTCCAAGCTCAAGTTTGCCTTCTTCATTCACCTCTCCGACGATCCGAGGTAAGATTCCATCTTCTCGTGGTGTGAGCTTTCTTTTAATTCTTACCTTGTGTATTGAATCCATGATCTTGTGAAGCTTTTAAGAAGATGATGAATAGTAGCATCTCGTATGAAAATTTGAAAGCATGCTTTTTATATTGAATCCCTTACCTTAAAAGTGATATATGTAGTTTATTTGAAGTAGTTGGATGCATTTATAGTGGAGTTTTGCTTGGTAATTGATGCATTAATGAAACACCATTAATGAAGCTTGAATATCTGAAAATGGTGGGTTGAGTTCTAGCTCATTTCATGTCAATTTGTTGGGATAATATGTTAGATCATGTGTGAATGAGTTTATGGCTTGAAATTGGTTGGTTTTTAGAGTGTATTGCATTCCCTTTTTGTGTTTTCTTGTTGCTGCGTTGCTTCCTTATTCTTCGTTTGATTCTTGCCCTGTTTTGCTAGGCTGAAATTTTGCCGCTGCCTAAGGATCCACAGCCGTGGATTTTTTGTGAAGGAAAAACCCATGCCTCTGGATGGCTTACAAGGAATTTCGGGAAGGTTTCCACGACTGTGGATTTTTTTGAAGGAAAAATCCAAGGTTGTGGGTTTTAACCTGTTTCCCTTGTTTGATTCCGAACTTTGTTTTAATCATTTTTCTTTTGTTTATTTTATCTTTACCCACCCTGAGCATGACCCTAAGGTGTCTTATGAATGCTAATTGCTATGATTTGATTTAAGTTGCTTATCTATTGCATGAATTTGATATGAGAATGTGTTATATGAACGTGATTGTTTATTTTATGAATGTCTGTGACTTGCATTGCATCACTTGCTTTCGTACGTATTCACCGAGCATCTATATGGTTCATTTTGAGTCAAAGTGTTGTCTTTTATGTTTGGTTTGTTTAGAGGAGCAGCCCATTGGTGATGAGCTCTCTCTATAGGTGTTGGTTTGGCCTCTGTTATTCGCCACTTTTGCTCAGGTGTGGTTTTCTTTCTTCTTAGTTATTACGTCATAAAACCCTAAATGTGTTTTAGGCCCATATATAACCTACGTATATTATATATAGATACGTGTTTAACATGTACTTTGGGAACTTGTTCCATTTTCTAAGAAATCCTTCAAAACATTTTTATGTATACGTAAGTTATATTTTCGTTTATTTTTTAAAAGGGTTGGTGTGTGTGTGTGTTTTTGTTGCGAGTTTTGACCTTTAAAAATAGGTATGGTACATTTGAATTTGAATTGTTTGGGGCCCAGAGGTGTGGGTAAGGAGCATCCTGGACGACCATGGGGTTATCGGACTCACCTTCTATGTACATTCCCATTTGAGTGGGCTTGCCCAACCTCGAGAGGTGGAGGGCAATAGGTTTTCTTGAGCCAACAGAGACCCCGTCGAAGCAGCGGGTAGGAGTAATTAGATCTTGTCTCGGTATGAACTTTAAACCAATGGTTTAGGGCTTGCATGTAACGCCCCGCATGTTCAAATTATTCAGGTATGCACGCCCCACGTGTGAGTTTGAAAGTTAGAATTGTTAAGCATGTTTAATTGCATTATGTGACCAAGTGATTATTTGATTAATTACTTAATTGTCTAGGTGATCATTTTAATTGCAATTCCATTACATATTATTTCATGACATATTTTCATATATGAATATATATATATACATAAACTAATTTCATCAGAATAACATTTCATTTATATCATTCATTCATGCAAGAGACATGCAATTTATATATACATATATAAGCATAATTTCCCTACATTAATACACTCACACATGCATTATATATGTATATATTAATAGAGCACTAAAGATTATATACATATAATATACATAATATCTTACTTTATACATATACATCCTATATCTATATATATTACATACAGTGTATACATTATATCATATATACAAGACTCACACACCCAACACACACTAAACCCTTTCTCTCATTTCATCACATTCATCTTGGAGCAAGAAGAAGAGAAGGATTAAGGATTCAAGAAGGATCATCATCTTCATCATCTCATCATCTTCATCATCTTCTTCCACTCATTCCAAGGTTGGTCCTTGGGTTGATATATATATATATATATATGTGTGTGTAGGTGTATGTGTCAGAGTTTGTTAGAATCTTGAGCTTTGATTTAAATTCTTGTTGTTAAGCATGATTTTATGAGCAATCTATGTGTGTATACTTGACCTCCTAGTCTTGTTCCTTTGTTACTTGAATGGCTTGCATATATTTGAAGTTTGGAAAATGTATAATGATTGTTTGGTTTGATCTTTGGCCTCAACTTGAAGTATATGTGTTGTAATTGAAGCATTAGATGTATATTGATGTTATATGTTAGTTTTGAAGTGGTTATTTGTTGTGGTTTTGTGTTGGAATGGCTAGGGAGCCATTTTTCGAGCCTTGCCCTATTTTTCCCCTGTTTTTTCGTCCAGAGACTTCCCAAACGGGCGTTTGGACTCCCCGTTCATTCACCAAACGCCTGTGTAGCAACCTACTGCATCAACCCGTGGAGCTTCACACCCCCGTTTCTGCTTTTAGTACATTTTTCAAACGGCCTTTTCTCCCTCATACGAACTCCAATTGACCTGATTTTTGAACCCACAGAAACCTTTTGAAGTCTAGAATATCTTCCAATTGGAACAAACTCAATATCATTTCTATTGTATGAGATATAATCAATTCTTTTTGGTGTCACCACTTTACCGAAAATCTACACTCCTTCAACTTCGGACCTTCACCATTTACTCCTCGTTCGGAAATAGAATACGAGCCATATATCATTTAAAAGGTCTACATGTCTAATTTCATATCCAACAAAAAAAATCCAATTCCAACTTCTATAACTCAAGATATTCTTGTTTTACAACAGCATGCGCATTTCCGAAAATTGTCCATTTTTACCAAACTTCACCAAAACCCCTCATATTGCATTCCTTTCACTTCCTTGGCTCCCGTATGTGACTTATATGAATTATATGCTTGATTAATTGATAATTATGCTCTTATTTGACACTCTTTGATCTTTAATTCTTTAAACTTGATTGTTAAGTCCGTACCTTACATGAAATGAATTGATTTGATGAAATGGCATGAATACATGACCTCTTTGAGTGTAATTGGATCTCCTATATGTTATTTGAATGTCACAGATGTTATAGCATGACATACCACTTTAGAAGCATTGTCGTGCGTCCTATTTGGTATCTTATTGAGTCTTCTCTCACGAGCACACACTGTTACTTTCTCTTGTACAGTTCATCTCCAGGGCGGAGACTTCCAGATTGAATAAGCACCCGTATCAATCATGTTTCTTGTCTCAGGTTAATCGAGGTGAGGGTGTTTTCGTTCTAGCTAAGTAACAAACCCTACAACCTTTATATGATATGTTTTGGCCGAAAACCTAAAGTATATATATATTGAGTTCAAAGTAAAGTCATCGAGTAAATCTTTATCGAGTAAATATTCCCTCATGAATTATGAAATTAATTGTATTAAAATGTTCTAACGAATTGAAACGCTTTGGCGAGATAACGCACGTCACATTCACGTTATTGGGCCCGAGGAAATGTATGATTGGAGACCGATTCGGCATCGGGCCGACGTATAGCTAAGCCATTGCACAAAGTACTCATTGAGAATCGCTCACGCGACCGTGTATTGTGGAAGGTGAGTTATTCTTGAGCCGATGGTTAACCTATCGAAGGAGCGGGTAGGAGTCATAAGTCCGCATCTCGTAACTTTCACGTTAAATAGTTGGGTCTACAAGCCCGACCATTACGGAGGGAGAAGGTAGGAAAATGTTTGATGATCGTGTTCATGTTTTATGATTAATGTTACGCACCGTGCGGAAGCCCGGGACACGGATTGCCCAAAGGACTATGTTTTACGAATACATGTATTATTATGTATTGTATGATCACGTATTCAAAGTATTAAATCACGTTCATTGTACACGATCGGAGTTTGGTTGGAGATAACGCATGCTCACTCGCCGAGCCATAACGATAATTCATGCATTACGAACTTTATGAATTTTAATATGGATTAGTTGTAAAGACCGAGCATTGGTAAATGATTTCATGCCCTTCGTGGGAATTAACTTTAATAAAACCTTGCTTGGGATTTATGACTTGCATGTGCTTGTTTTTATATTTAAGTATAGCCCCGGCTCACTCAGTCTTCTAGAGACTGATCCCTCTTTTCCCCACTTCTCAGTTTCTTACAGGTTTGCTAGGCGGGAGTCAAGTCATAGCGTTCTTGATCAAGTCACACTTGTACACTTAAGTCTCATTCCACATTGTTATGTGTTAATTATATCACACATGTACTTAAATAGGCCTGTGAGCCAATACATGATTTATGATTTATGGATTTTGAATATTGATTCGGGACAGGTTGCATGAGTAGTTGAACCCGTCGTTAGGTTGCATTTTGAATTTATTTTATGCTTTGATTTGATCTAGCTTGAAGCTATTATTGAATCCTTCACGTTAAATTTATTTCTTCCGCATCACGTTTTGGTTATTGAGTTAATTGGTTCAGGGTTAGTTCTGCCTAGCTAGGAAAGTTTTTTTTTTTTTTATTTGTCACCCGTTCGCTATGAGTCCGGGTCATGCTGGATCATCCATTTCATGTGTGGACTAGACTTGTAGTGCGGGGGATGTGGTGCCTATCGTCACGTGTGCTACATCCTAAGGTGGTATCAAAGCCCGGTTGTAAATCCGGGATCTCTCACGTTGTGTCGCGTCAAGTATAGGTTGAACGGCTTAGGGACAACGTGTCAACGTGCGCACCGCATTGATCATGAGCATGTATTATTGGATAATTTGATGAATTTTATGTTGAAATTTAAATTTTTGTTGACTTTTGTGTTGCATTTTGCATCCATACGTGTTTTAGTGTTAATTGTGTGACATATGGATTCAATAACTAGCATGCATTTATATTTGAATTGAGTTTTGATTCATAGATTTCGATCACAACATCAAACCACGACCAAATTTCCAAAGTAATCGCCATATACTACAAGTATTACTCATGGATATGGGTGATTTGGAGAAGGCTCCAGAGGTTAAGAAGAATTTGGGTAATTGGTGGTTTTTATGACGGGGCTTTATCTAAGGAATTCAAGACCGAGGTGAGAATTAAATCATGTAAGAAGATGGTTATGGTCAAGATAAGGGTATGAGAGTGTGATTTTATAACTTTCCAAATAAACACACTCCTACCTCACAAACGGAGTGATCAACCGGCTTCAAGAGGCCGTTTAACTCGAGGAAGAAGTGAAGGAAAGACCTTACATATATTAAGATTCCAGATTCTAATTTATAAACAAGACGAAGAACTTTAAGTAGTTTGAATTAAGGTTAGGTTGTGGGAGTGAAGAGCTAAGTCAAGATAAATAGGGTTGAGATGGGATCAAGACTTGGGTTCGAGTTAAGAAAGAAGAGGATTTCTCGAGATTGATGATATAATCGGGAATTTAGTTTGGGGTGAAGAATAAAAGACTTTTGGTATCGGGAGTCGGATCAAGGTAAACTAAGAGACTACTGGACTTTTGGATTCATGAAGGGGATAAACAAGATACTGGGATCGGTATTTAAGTTCAAGGTTTGGTGGAAGTTGAAGTTGCTTGACCATACTCTTCAAGGTTAGAATAAGGAAGATTAGTCGGGGTAATGAATACGGTAAGGAATTTGGTCAAATGAAGATTTGTTCTAGAGTAGATGGGAAAGAATTGAGTCACTCGGACCTAGAAGACTTGGGATCCAATGGCAAAGAAAGGCAAAGATCTTTTGGAAGAAAATTTTGTGCTCAAGTGTAAACTATAGAACGATGAGTCATTCAACTAAATTGAATTCACAAGAGAAAAGTTAAAGGGATTCCATCAAGAGGAAATTAGGTTTAAGAATCACGAGATTTCGGATCATGGAGACTTGTAAGTTGATTTTAGGAACTTCAAAAGCTTGGAGGCCATGGGAAGGTAAGATAATTTAATTGACATTTAAGTTCGGCATATGGAAAGACTTAAGAGACTAGTTTCGTGAAAGTAAAAGGCTTGGGCTTTGTGATGATTTCGGATCTTGGGAGCTCACAAGAGGTACAAGGAAGCATGGGAATTTAGAACCGGTTTTGGGTAGAAGTAAAACAATGAGATGCTCGTGTATAGAAGAATTGGAACTCAACAAGGCACTTGGATTTTAGGAAACGGGGAAATATAAGAGGAATTAAAGAAGTTAGAAGACCGTGGGTATTCAAGAAGTGGTTGATGAAATTGAGCATAAAGGACCAAATTGCCGAGCTAAATATTGCCACTACAATAAAATTGTTATTAATTTTATTTTATTTTTATTTTATTTCGTTAAAATTGGAAATTGTTCAACACTTAAGGATTTAGCGCCCCAACGGAAGGCCCCACATCCCCCGCACAGGGACCCAACCCGCATATGAAATGGGTAGTCCATATACAAGTCGAATCACGGAGAAAAGGGACTCACTCACTCTCTAGGCTAGGCGGGAGCTAGAACCTCGAAACCAAACAAACAAGTTGAAGAATTAAATGCAAGTGCGGAAGCAGAACATATAATCAATCACGAGGTTTATCGGAAAAGATCACTAACATGAGTACCTAATCTCGAAAAATTAAAACATAAATCATAATCACAAATTCACTGTTTCAATTATCCTTAGAAGTCTGTCCCGAAACAATATCATATCATCATAACAATTCATATGCAAATCTATAACTTAACACTTTACAAAATGCATAGAAAATAGACTCCAACTCGATCAAGAGACTCGACAGACTCGACTTCCCGCCTAGCACTCCAGAACCTGCAAAAGCACTGAAAACAAAGCCGAGTTCAGTCTATAGGAAACTGGTGGGTATAAAACAGGGTAATATTATAATATTACAAGAATTTAAACACTCAAGCATGCAAGCTATAATCTCGTACGAGGTTTTTAAGATATTTCCCAAGTGGGTGAAAACGAAAGAAAACAACGCTCGGGATTATAACCTTCAATTTCATTATTCATAATCATAGTTGTTCATAAGGTCAATACGTGAGCCATGGCGGGTGGGCGAATATCTCCAACATACTCCTCGTGTGTGCATATCAATTCAATCCTTATATTATTTATCATACACATTCATACATATTCGTTCATAATCATAATCATTCATATTCATATCATTCATAATCATAAACACTTACACCTTTTTCCTCCAGGTGGTGGATGGGCTTGCAAGACCCGACCACCGGTCCATACATAGGCCAATGGGGGTACATGAATCCCCCAATGGCACTCAGCTCCGATTCCCCGCTAAACCTCTTAGCGAGGGCCGGTATCACCGTAAATGTGGTGGGACTAGTACAAGGGATCCCCATCGGCCCTTGCCTCCCCAGATAGCCACTTGCACTAAGTCCCTAGGCCCTTGAAATCATAATCATGTCCACGCCAAAAATCATAAGGTGGGAACACATAAAAGAAGGGCTTTACGTTGGAAAATCATACACTCTTTTGAAAAGACTCGATATATGTATAATTATAATATTTTGGTTCAAAACTTCCACATAAGGGGTATATCGGGTCGATTCATATCTAATAGAAGAAAAACCCACTTGTACGCCTCTTACCAACAATACCAAGAAGAAAGGAGACTCGAAAGTGTCCTATGAACTCGGCATCTCCGCCCTAGAGAAACTGTACAGAAGACAACGTAACGTGCTCGTGAGACTAAAGACCCTAAATGAACCATATACGACGCACGGCATGTTATGCACATGATATGAGATGCATACGAGGCATAAATCATGTTAAGAAATCAAACTACCTAGTATTTCATTCAACATGTTCCATACACGAAAGTTTTATATTTTCATTTCAATTTCATATCTTCACATTTTACGTCAAATGAGTCCAAGAATTTCATATAATGATCTTAACACGTACTATTTCGCGTTCATACGTTCCATAATTCATAAATCATATATTTCACATTTCGGATCGCATATATCAATTCAATATTCAATGACTCAACGTATTGTCATAAAATAAATGAAATAAGACACATAATCCAATTTAAACATTTAATGTACACATTTACAATTTCATCAAATTCATACGTATTCAAAATATAAAATATATACTATGCATTAATTTACAGTACATACATATATATAGATAATACACGATTAATATATAATTATACATGCAACCATATATATATATACAATACATGCAACACACACTCACACATCTCATGCATGCATACATAGATCACATACAACACACACAGCATCACGCAGCAGCAACATCACAGCAGAAGCAGCATCAGAAATAGAAGAAGAGAAGCAGCAGCAGACCTACACTCCCCGCCCGGGCAACATCCCATACAAACTCTCCCCGCACGGGGAGAGGAGATGCAGAATCAATCTGCATAAGGTGTAACGCCCCCACCCGTACCAGAACAAGAGGAGAGCGGCGTCTCAACCCCCGCACTGAAGCACCCCTCAAGTAATGGTGTGAGCCATCACTCAAGAAATACTCCAGCGAACGGCTGTCTATCAGAACTATACATGTACAACGATGTGGCTATGCAGCGGAAAATCAGAGTATTTTAAAACTTTTCAAAACATGTGCGTGATGGCATGTAACAAGCAAGAACATATTGATCGTGTAAGAGAGACTCGGCATATCAGAACATATAACAGATTCACATATAAGTACCGATACAGCAGAGTTCAAAATATCGGTAACAGAGTAGCAGAAAGAGTATAACAAAGATACTCAAGTATTCAGAAACATATACAGAAGTATAAAGTGATGCAGCCATAAAACATATGCAGGACACAAAAAGGAAGTAATACTAAGTCCTGACAGAAACAAAAATGACAATCTAGAGCTTCAAGATACCTCTAGACTGCGGCTGCAAGACCTGAAACCACGAGGCAAGAAAACGGGAGAGGTATTAGTCAAAAGGACTAAGTGAGGGAATACTTTAAAGAAAGTACTGAATTAAAGAACTTGAAGTAAAGTTCGAAACTGTTAAATGCAATGCTTTGAAAAAGAACTTGAAACAAGTTCGGTTGATAAAACTCTTTGAATGTGATGCTGTAAAAGAATGCACGTTATAAAACATTTTCATGAATGCTATCACACGCGCACACATATGCTGTTGATGGTTCATAGTTCTTTCATAAAACGGGATAAGGGTAAAGTGAACTTTTCCAGATATGAACCATCCTTTATGAAACAGAATTTTGCCCGCAAGCTAGGCTCCTCCATCCTTACTCCAGAAAACATGATTCGGTTGAGCATCGGACCAGGATCAACAATAATTCCACGTATAGTAGAGTATCGGACCAGGATCAACAATAACCCCACATAAAGTAGAGCATTGGACCAAGGTCAACAACAACTCCGTACACAGTAGACTATTGGACCAAGGTCAACAACAACTCTTACCAACACATACAAACATGCACCATCCTCCACCGGTTGTCACTTCGGGTAGCTAGCCCTAGGCGACCTGTAAACATGTAATGGGAACAGATTTGTTGTCCGTTCCCAGACAGATTGTCCTGACTTAACAAACCTCCTGTTAAAAGTCGGTGTCAATAGTCTAAGTGTGGCGGCCGGTATTGGTGATGTCGTTGGCGCTCACCTCCCGAGCATCACCTCCACACATAACCGCCGGGCCCAAACTGTAAACTGTATGCTTGCATTTAAGATGAGCAGTGACCAGAGTAACACTCCAGTATGCTATCTAAAACATGTGAAACTGAAACTGTAACATATGATGCTGTCTGTAAAACATATGATTCTGTCTGAAAACATGTGAAACTGTCTGTAAACTGTACTTTGAAAACATATGCAAAACATGTAACTGTCTTTGAACAAGAATGCAGAACTTTGGAAAACATGTACTGTAGATCAAGGTATACTATTAAAGTATGAATGATCCTTTCAAGAGAATGTCCCGATAAAAGGGAGTAGTTCAAAACAAGGTTTAGCTTTGAATTTCAAAACATATGATACGATAGTATAATCGTGGTTCCAGTTGGAAAACATTTATAACTTCACCTCACCTAACAGTAACAAAGGTAGGTAGACAGATTAAGCGGTGCCCTGGGGATCCCAGTGCTCAACTTTAACTCCTGTAGGTGGTGTACTAGAGTGAGCTTAACAACTAAGACCCACTACTAACCAAGATGCATATGAAATGCAAGAAACAAGGAACAAGGAACATGTAAAGAACATGTAACAGAAGAGAGTAATACCATTTAAGGTATTCAAGAAAGGTAACACACAAAGGAATACATCAAAGTGAGTTACTCTTAACGTTAGACTATGATCTTACTATAACCGAGTAAGCTTTAGTCAAATTATGAATCCTATCGCAAACCTTAAGTTAAGAAACAAGTCCACGAAAGAAAACACATTTTGAAAACACATTTTAGACCCTGGATATGGAAACCCTAGGTGCAAATGTCTATAGAGAAAGCACAAGTTTTAATTCATTTTTACTATTCAAAAGCACTATTCAAAAGTACTATTCCAGATTACTATTCACATGTCGGGTCAAAGGGTCGGGTCAAACCCTTACTATACACACACCCACACACACACGGTACACACACACACCATGCACGAACACACACACACACACGGCATGCACACACACACACACCCTAATCAAATTATGATCTTGATTATAACCTATAGTTTCAAGTTCATGTTAATATAATCAAGTGTGATCTAGGTTAAAGGTATAACCTATAGTTAAGAGATCCAATTAAGGCATAAGATCAAGTTATGAAACACTATTCTATCTTAGGTTATAACATGTGACACTATTAAAGTGTACAACATGATCAAGGCACTAATCCATTAATCCAAATCATATCATAAACTCAATTCATAATTCAAGAGTCATATAACAATGTGACAACATGTCACAACATATATCATATCATATCATATATCATGAACCTTTAGGCATGTAACATGTAACAATTTAATTCCACATCAACATGTAACAAGTTGTGACATAATAAATTGTAAATCACTATTCCATTAGCAAACATGCATGAACATAATTTAAATTCCATAATCATGCATCAATTCTCATAATATAACAATCATATCACATGATCATAGCATATACTAGAGCAATTCATAACATATTCAAGCATATACTAAACAATTAAAACATATAAACAACTACACAAACATATCATAAAAACTATATAATAAATGCATAAAATAAAATCCTATATGGCTTAGGGAAGACCCTAAGACCCAACCTAAACATAATATAAACATACCATAACATAAAAACATAAACTAAACTAACATAACATAAAACAAAACAAACTAACCTAGCTACCAAAGGGGGGTGGCCGACGGCAAGAGGGGGAGAGGGAGAGAAAGAAAGGGTGTTGTTAACACAACTTTGAGCAAGGATTCAAATGCCTCTTGGCCTCTATTTATAGCTGAAGATAAGCCCCTCACCTTGGAAATAAAATGTGGAGAAGGGTAGGAGAGCAAAATTGGATAGATTCTCTTGGAAGCTTTAGGCATGTTGAAGCTAAAATGGGACTGCTGGGGGTATTTCTGTAATTTCGTCCCCCAAGACTCAAGGATAAGTGGCTGGAAGTTTAACCATTCCGACCGCAAGAAAATTAGCTTCGAAACGCATATTCATTCGTCGAAATCGGATTTACCGTTTGAAAGATACATTCGTTTTAGTGAATAAAAGTTTTGAGCTCGAAACTCGACATGAGTGAAAAACGACTTTCTAGAATGATTTTCAAGTCCGGATTGCTTCTAAAATTCAAGAAATAAATCGAGAAGCGTTTTGAGTCCAAAATCGACTATAAAACGTTTTACCGTTAAAAAGTTGAAAACGTAGGATGAATAGTGAATTCTCACGTACGAACGTACGCTTCAAATTTTCAAGCTAGGACTTGAATCAAGAGTTGTAAAACATCTCAAAAATCTTGAAATAGCTCAAGTAGTGCAAATCCGAAGAGAAAACATTTTCCGAATGAAAACCGTTCGTAAAAGGAATAGTAAACTAGGGTTTTCAAAAACGTTTTCAATAAAACAAAGTTCCGGAATGGATTTCCAAGCCAAGAATGATTTCAAAAGACTCGTCTTGATTCAAGGATCGATTCGACTGTAACTTGGGTAGAAAAAGGTATCAGAATCAAAAGATCATTTTCTGATGAATAGTAACTTTGGTCGGTAAGTTCCAAAAATACCCTTATGGCTCAAGAAAGACTTTCTGAGTTCGGGAAACAAGTTCAAACGATTGGGAAACATGTGTGATGAACCTCTAGAGTTCGAGTAGCAATATGAACAAGGTAGGCTCGGGTTATGAATAGTAAACTGAATCAAAGGTCAAGAATTCCCCTTTAAAACATGTCAGAACATATACGAGCACCAAGTTCATGTAAGAATGCAATGCATGATGATTCCAAAAGTTGGATCACGGTCTATAAACGATTTACCACTGCCTTAACTTACTGTTTTCATCCAGGCCCTGTTTTGGGCTGTTACAATCACCCCTCCTTAAAGAGAATCTGTCCTCAGATTCTTCCGCTGTAACTGCAAACAACTCAGGGTGATGTTTCTGCATTTTCTCTTCTGTCTCCCAGGTTGCCTCTTCTGTCCCATGTCCTTTCCAAAGGACTTTAACCAAAGGAATCTTCCTATTCCTCAGCTCTTGAAACTTCCTGTCTAGAATCTTAGCGGGCTTCAAAACATAAGTCAAATCCGGTTCCAACGGTATCTCCTCTACCTGCACAACCTCTGTCTCATCCGAGAAACACTTGCGAAGCTGAGATACATGAAATACGTTGTGGATTCCTGTTAGACCTACAGGCAAATCCAATCTATAAGCAGTCGGTCCGACTCTCTCTAGTATCTCATACGGTCCAACATATCTCGGGTTTAATTTTCCACCTTTCCCAATTCGGGAAAACCCTTTCCTTGGTGATGCCTTCAGAAATACCTTTTCGCCCACTGCGAATTCCAAATCCCTTCTTCGTCGATCAGCGTAACTCTTCTGCCTGTCCTAGGCAGCTTTCATTCTTTGGCGAATGATCTGAATCTTTTCTGTCGCTTCTCTTATCCATTTTGCTGAATTCACTCTGATCGGTCCTTCCTCACTACATCTCGCTTCATCCAAATCCCAGTATAACGGGGATCTACATTTCCTTCCATACAGAGCTTCATACGGAGCAGCTTTAATAGAAGCTTGATAACTATTATTGTATGCAAACTCCACAAGAGGTAAACAATCTTTCCAACTTTCCTGGAAGTCCAAAGCGCAAGCTCTTAGCATATCTTCCAAGTATTTGATCATCCTTTCTGATTGTCCATCCGTCTGAGGATGCGCTGCAGTACTGAAGTTTAACTTCGTTCCCATCAAAGTTTGAATTTCTTTCCATAAGTGCGACGTGAATTTCGGATCTCTATCCGAGACTATACTGTTCGGGACTCCATGTAGTCTAACAATCTCTTGTTGATACAGCTTTGCCAACGTGCTAACCTTATCCGTCATCTTTACCGGCAAAAAGTGCGCTGACTTGGTCAATCGATCAATGATCACCCAGATACTATCTTGTCCTCCTCTGACTTTGGGTAATCCAGTGACAAAATCCATCGTGATTTGCTCCCACTTCCAAGTCGGAATCGGTAATGGTTGCAACTTCCCACTCGGTTTCTGGTGCTCAGCCTTAACTTTCTGACAAGTTAAGCACTTCTTGACATAGTTGGCTATGTCTCTCTTCATTCCATTCCACCAGAAATGCGTCTTAACATCTTGATACATCTTAGTGCCTCCGGGATGTATCGTGTACTTAGTCTTATGCGCTTCATCGAGAATCTCTTTCCTCAAAACAGTTGGTACGCATACTCGACCTTTGTACCTCAATATTCCATGTTCATCAACCCTGAACTTAGTCTCATCATCCTTCTCCTTAGATTCGAGACATTTCTTAATCCACTCGTCGTTCTTCTGTGCCTCCAGCACTTGTTCTTTCAAAGGTGATATCATCACAACGTTCGCGATTCGAGCTTTAGTTATCACCTCCATTCTCTCTCTTCGTTCAACCTCGGGGTTGGCAGAAATCTGTGCCAAACGAACTTTCCTGCTTAGAGCATCTGCTACAACATTCGCCTTTCCTGGATGGTACTGAATAATGCAATCGTAGTCCTCCAGAAATTCCATCCATCTCCTCTGTCGCATATTCAACTCCTTCTGAGTGAATAGATATCGCAGGCTCTTATGATCAGTAAAGATCTCAAACGTAACTCCATACAGGTAATGTCTCCATTTTCCCAGAGCAAAAATTATCGCTGCTAACTCCAAATCATGTGTGGGGTAGTTGACTTCATGCGTTTTGAGTTTCCTTGATGCATACGCAATCACTTTTCCATTCTGCATCAAAACTCCTCCTAGTCCTTCTTTCGAAGCATCGGTGTAAACAGTATATCCTTCTTTTCCTTCTGGTAACGCTAACACGGGTGCAGTTGTTAGCATCTCCTTCAATCTTTGAAAACTTTGCTCACACTTCTCCGTCCATTCAAACTTCCCTTCTTTCTTTGTCAACTTAGTGAGAGGTGTAGCTATTTTCGAGAAATCTTGGACAAACCTCCGGTAGTAACCAGCTAATCCCAGAAAACTCCTCACTTCTGAAGGATTCTTCGGTGACTTCCAATCCATAATCGTCTCGATCTTCGAGGGATCTACTTCGATTCCAGTTCCTGATATGATGTGTCCGAGAAATGTAACTCTCTCAAGCCAGAACTCACATTTACTGAACTTTGCATGTAGCTTGTGATCCAGCAAAGTGCGTAACACGATTCGAAGATGCTCAGCATGTTCCTCCGGTGTCTTCGAAAATACTAGAATATCGTCGATGAAGATCACTACAAACTTGTCGAGAAACGGCTTGAATATACGGTGCATCATATCCATGAATGCAGCTGGTGCGTTCGTCAAACCAAACGGCATTACCACAAACTCATAATGTCCGTATCGGCTGTTGAAAGCAGTCTTTGGAATATCTGCTTCCCTGATCTTCAACTGATAATACCCTTGTCTTAGATCTAACTTGGAGTAGACCTTCGATCCTTGTAGTATATCGAACAGCTCTTCAATATGAGGGAGAGGATACTTATTCTTGATTGTCATCCTGTTCAACTCCCGATAGTCAATGCATAAACGCAATGATCCATCCTTTTTCTTAACGAAAAGTACAGGCGCTCCCCACGGCGAGGTGCTCGGTCGAACATATCCTGACTCAATCAACTCGTCCAATTGCTTTCTCAGTTCATCTAATTCAGCTGGAGCCATTCTATAAGGTGTCTTGGAATATGGCTCAGCTCCTGATATCGTCTCGATTGTAAATTCCAACTCTCGGTCAGGAGGTAACGAATCTAAATGCTCAGGAAACACATCTAGGAACTCGTTCACCACCTCTACTTCTTCGATCTTAAGTTGATCTTTCGGTCTATTCAGAAGATAAGCCACAAATCCACTAGCTCCTTTCTGAATCAACTTCTTAGCTTCCATCGAAGAAATCACTGATAACTCCTCAACTTTACCTTCTGATGTCCCACTTTCATCTTCTTCCAAGATGATCTCTTTCTTGTAACAATCCAACTTAGCTCGGTACTTAGACAACCAATCCATACCAAGTATAACCTCGTATCTTGTCATCGGTAACTCAATCAGATCCGTCGGGTAACAACGGGTACCAATACATACAGGGCAGCGTTTATATACTTGATCCGTAACAAGGCAAGTTCCCAAAGGAGAACTCACTTCAAATTTATATGGCAAGTATTCAAGCGGAAATTGTAAATGCGCACATAATTCAGAAGCAACAAATGAATGCGTGGCACCAGGGTCATACAAGACCTTAACTGGCGTGTTAAGAATGTGCACAATACCTTCCACAACAGACGAAGGATCAACCTCCTCCTTACCATCCAAAGCATAAGCTCTGCCTCTGACCACCGGTTTGTTCGTCGTACCCACCACCCCTTTTCCTTTATCCTGGACCCCAAATCTCCTGATCTTGTGCGGGCAACTATCCATCTGGTGCTCAGGGGAACCACACGCGAAACACTGTCCAGCTTTCTTGCGACAGTTCTCCTCAGTGTGTCCCGTTCGGCGACAGTATCGGCAAACAATTTCCTCTGGACCTGGCTGAGGTGCCCTCTGCTGTTGTGGCGCCTTCTGATACTGCTGTGGCACTTTCTGCTTCTGTGCTTGCTGTTTCGGTGGGGCATTCTGCTGCTGACGCTGTGGTGTTACCATTGGCCTCTTTCCAGTTCCTTGGGGAAAAGATCCGGAAGGTCGCTTATTCCCTTGATAAGGCTTAGGGTTAGAAGGTCCTTGACGTGCAGTAGTTATCTTGATCTCCTTGTGTGCAGCCTCAACCCTTAGCGCTCTATCAACAGCCTGGTTGTAGGTCTCAATAACCAAAGAAGCAAGTGCCAACCGAATTTCGGGCTTCAGTCCATCGATAAACCTCTTCGTCTTGTGACGCTCATCATTCAGAATATGAGGTGCATACTTGATCAGCCTCACAAACCTAGCTTCATACTCCATCACATTCATAGTTCCCTGAACCAGACTCATAAACTCAGCCTCTCGTGCATCACGAGTCACTTGAGGCGTATACTTCTGCTGAAACTCTCTGATAAACTCATCCCAACTTCCTTCAACGTTATTCTCAATCCACATATGCTGAACGTGCTTCCACCAATTGTATGCAGCTCCTTCCATAAGAAAAGTAGCATACCGAACTCGTTCACGATCCTCTGGGTAGATCTCCATAGCCTCGAAAATTTTCTCAAGACTGGTAATCCAATTCTCAGCCTTTATGTCGTTCGGTTCTCCATAGAACTTAGGCGGATTCATCCTCAGAAACTTCTCCAATGACCTTTCATTAGGAGGATTATCTCTCGGTGCACAAGCCCTCATAAATTGTCGTAGCACATCCCTTAATTCCGGAGTTCTTTCTCTTTCAGGGGGTGGCGTGACATCTCTTTGGGGTGGCAGTGGTGGTACACGATTCCGGGGTGCTCTTCTCGGTGGCATATTGTTACTGAATTCATAAGCATTCAGATACATATATTCGATGCATGACATATAATGATTCACAGAATCCGTAACCACGTATTCACATTCTCACGTAGTCACACATAAGTATGAGAACAACACATTCCCATAACAACATGTCAGTAAAGATTCAAGATCTCCAAACATATCATATAATCAGAAACAATTGTCAGATAACATGTAAACGAGAACAGAAGCTCGGGCAACATATCAACATATCAGAAACATGTATAACATATCCCAAAACATGATCAACATGTAAAACGGGAACAGAACGTGTACTGTCATAACAACAAGAACTGTAACATGATCAACATATCCAGAAGCGTATTCAACATATCAAGAACAATAGCATGCTAACAATAAATGAAATGGCATGATCCTATCAACGGTCCTAATGGTATCTTGAAGCAACTCTAAGACTCATGCAATAACAGTTATGGAAAGCAGTAAACAGATATTCAACATAAAGCCGAAAGTGTTATAACTGTGCAAGGTTTGGTAAAATTTACTACAGCCCACATGTTAACAGTATTAATTCAAAATGGGGAGGACCCGATACTATCGAGTTGACTCCCTTACAGGCCTTACCAATCCGTCCAACCCTGCTGAAAATAACCTAGTAGGTACCAAGTCATCTGAACCGTCATCCGTGGTGCCAAAAGTCGGGGACCATCTACCAGAGCTATACATCCCCTCATCCAAAAGTCAATCCTGAACTGTCCCGGCTATACGTCCGCCATCCATAGATAGATATATATGCATCAGTACTATATACAGAAATCTCCCATCAGCAATCAACCCTGATAACTGTGGTCCAAAGAACCCCTGGTGGTGTCATCAGAAACGGCAACGACCTCACCCTGTCCGTGTCCTGCTGGCTCATCTCCTCCATCATCATCATCATCAGATCCTCCATCGCCTCCATCAGACTGCTCCTGCATAGGCTCGGGCTCCAGAGAAGCCTGACTGACATCCTGACCCTCGACCTCCTCAACTGCCTGCTCATCGGATAAGTGATAGGTATCATACAGGCGAGCTCTCACACGGGCACGGTAGTGCTGGTGACGCTCCATCGAGGTGTCGCGATCAATAGTCATCTGCATAAGATCTGCCACCAGCTCAGTAATACGAGCAGCCCTCTGATCAGCAATATGAGTCATCTCTGCAGCATGCTCACGAGCGATGTCCCTATCAATCTGGTACTGCAGTGACTGATCCTGATGGCGCATAGACTCCAACCTGACCTCACGGGTCCTCTGATACTCCTGAAAGTAACCATCTCTCTCAGACTCGAGATAGTGCACAACTCTGTTAGGATAGGAATACCCAGGTCTGCCACTGTTCCTAGACCTGCGCCAGGTGTAGAAACGAGTGCCTCCACGGCGAGAAACTGCCACAGTACGCGGGGCCTCAAACTGCTCAAAGAAAGCCTCATCCATCTGCTGATTAGGATCCTGGTGTGGCTGAACTGCCATAGCTATACAGAGGATACCACAGATATGAAATCCAGATAACAGAACCATGCAATTCCCAAATATCCTGTCTCGATGCAATATGAGAATGATCCTGGATGCAATGCGTGAACAATCCATGATGCAACATGAGAGCAATCTAGGTTAAGTCTCTTCTTACTTAACCTGGCTCTGATACCACCTCAGGCTGTAACGCCCCCACCCGTACCAGAACAAGAGGAGAGCGGCGTCTCAACCCCCGCACTGAAGCACCCCTCAAGTAATGGTGTGAGCCATCACTCAAGAAATACTCCAGCGAACGGCTGTCTATCAGAACTATACATGTACAACGATGTGGCTATGCAGCGGAAAATCAGAGTATTTTAAAACTTTTCAAAACATGTGCGTGATGGCATATAACAAGCAAGAACATATTGATCGTGTAAGAGAGACTCGGCATATCAGAACATATAACAGATTCACATATAAGTACCGATACAGCAGAGTTCAAAATATCGGTAACAGAGTAGCAGAAAGAGTATAACAAAGATACTCAAGTATTCAGAAACATATACAGAAGTATAAAGTGATGCAGCCATAAAACATTTACAGGACACAAAAAGGAAGTAATACTAAGTCCTGACAGAAACAAAAATGACAATCTAGAGCTTCAAGATACCTCTAGACTGCGGCTGCAAGACCTGAAACCACGAGGCAAGAAAACGGGAGAGGTATTAGTCAAAAGGACTAAGTGAGGGAATACTTTAAAGGAAGTACTGAATTAAAGAACTTGAAGTAAAGTTCGAAACTGTTAAATGCAATGATTTGAAAAAGAACTTGAAACAAGTTCGGTTGATAAAACTCTTTGAATGTGATGCTGTAAAAGAATGCACGTTATAAAACATTTTCATGAATGCTATCACACGCGCACACATATGCTGTTGATGGTTCATAGTTCTTTCATAAAACGGGATAAGGGTAAAGTGAACTTTTCCAGATATGAACCATCCTTTATGAAACAGAATTTTGCCCGCAAGCTAGGCTCCTTCATCCTTACTCCAGAAAACATGATTCGGTTGAGCATCGGACCAGGATCAACAATAATTCCACGTATAGTAGAGTATCGGACCAGGATCAACAATAACCCCACATAAAGTAGAGCATTGGACCAAGGTCAACAACAACTCCGTACACAGTAGACTATTGGACCAAGGTCAACAACAACTCTTACCAACACATACAAACATGCACCATCCTCCACCGGTTGTCACTTCGGGTAGCTAGCCCTAGGCGACCTGTAAACATGTAATGGGAACAGATTTGCTGTCCGTTCCCAGACAGATTGTCCTGACTTAACAAACCTCCTGTTAAAAGTCGGTGTCAATAGTCTAAGTGTGGCGGCCGGTATTGGTGATGTCGTTGGCGCTCACCTCCCGAGCATCACCTCCACACATAACCGCCGGGCCCAAACTGTAAACTGTATGCTTGCATTTAAGATGAGCAGTGACCAGAGTAACACTCCAGTATGCTATCTAAAACATGTGAAACTGAAACTGTAACATATGATGCTGTCTGTAAAACATATGATTCTGTCTGAAAACATGTGAAACTGTCTGTAAACTGTACTTTGAAAACATATGCAAAACATGTAACTGTCTTTGAACAAGAATGCAGAACTTTGGAAAACATGTACTGTAGATCAAGGTATACTATTAAAGTATGAATGATCCTTTCAAGAGAATGTCCCGATAAAAGGGAGTAGTTCAAAACAAGGTTTAGCTTTGAATTTCAAAACATATGATACGATAGTATAATCGTGGTTCCAGTTGGAAAACATTTATAACTTCACCTCACCTAACAGTAACAAAGGTAGGTAGACAGATTAAGCCGTGCCCTGGGGATCCCAGTGCTCAACTTTAACTCCTGTAGGTGGTGTACTAGAGTGAGCTTAACAACTAAGACCCACTACTAACCAAGATGCATATGAAATGCAAGAAACAAGGAACAAGGAACATGTAAAGAACATGTAACACAAGAGAGTAATACCATTTAAGGTATTCAAGAAAGGTAACACACAAAGGAATACATCAAAGTGAGTTAATCTTAACGTTAGACTATGATCTTACTATAACCGAGTAAGCTTTAGTCAAATTATGAATCCTATCGCAAACCTTAAGTTAAGAAACAAGTCCACGAAAGAAAACACATTTTAAACCCTGGATATGGAAACCCTAGGTGCAAATGTCTATAGAGAAAGCACAAGTTTTAATTCATTTTTACTATTCAAAAGCACTATTCAAAAGTACTATTCCAGATTACTATTCACATGTCGGGTCAAAGGGTCGGGTCAAACCCTTACTATACACACACCCACACACACACGGTACACACACACACCATGCACGAACACACACACACACACACACACGGCATGCACACACACACACACCCTAATCAAATTATGATCTTGATTATAACCTATAGTTTCAAGTTCATGTTAATATAATCAAGTGTGATCTAGGTTAAAGGTATAACCTATAGTTAAGAGATCCAATTAAGGCATAAGATCAAGTTATGAAACACTATTCTATCTTAGGTTATAACATGTGACACTATTAAAGTGTACAACATGATCAAGGCACTAATCCATTAATCCAAATCATATCATAAACTCAATTCATAATTCAAGAGTCATATAACAATGTGACAACATGTCACAACATATATCATATCATATCATATATCATGAACCTTTAGGCATGTAACATGTAACAATTTAATTCCATATCAACATGTAACAAGTTGTGACATAATAAATTGTAAATCACTATTCCATTAGCAAACATGCATGAACATAATTTAAATTCCATAATCATGCATCAATTCTCATAATATAACAATCATATCACATGATCATAGCATATACTAGAGCAATTCATAACATATTCAAGCATATACTAAACAATTAAAACATATAAACAACTACACAAACATATCATAAAAACTATATAATAAATGCATAAAATAAAATCGTATATGGCTTAGGGAAGACCCTAAGACCCAACCTAAACATAATATAAACATACCATAACATAAAAACATAAACTAAACTAACATAACATAAAACAAAACAAACTAACCTAGCTACCAAAGGGGGGTGGCCGACGGCAAGAGGGGGAGAGGGAGAGAAAGAAAGGGTGTTGTTAACACAACTTTGAGCAAGGATTCAAATGCCTCTTGGCCTCTATTTATAGCTGAAGATAAGCCCCTCACCTTGGAAATAAAATGTGGAGAAGGGTAGGAGAGCAAAATTGGATAGATTCTCTTGGAAGCTTTAGGCATGTTGAAGCTAAAATGGGACTGCTGGGGGTATTTCTGTAATTTCGTCCCCCAAGACTCAAAGATAAGTGGCTGGAAGTTTAACCATTCCGACGGCAAGAAAATTAGCTTCGAAACGCATATTCATTCGTCGAAATCGGATTTACCGTTTGAAAGATACATTCGTTTTAGTGAATAAAAGTTTTGAGCTCGAAACTCGACATGAGTGAAAAACGACTTTCTAGAATGATTTTCAAGTCCGGATTGCTTCTAAAATTCAAGAAATAAATCGAGAAGCGTTTTGAGTCCAAAATCGACTATAAAACGTTTTACCGTTAAAAAGTTGAAAACGTAGGATGAATAGTGAATTCTCACGTACGAACGTACGCTTCAAATTTTCAAGCTAGGACTTGAATCAAGAGTTGTAAAACATCTCAAAAATCTTGAAATAGCTCAAGTAGTGCAAATCAGAAGAGAAAACATTTTCCGAATGAAACCGTTCGTAAAAGGAATAGTAAACTAGGGTTTTCAAAAACGTTTTCAATAAAACAAAGTTCCGGAATGGATTTCCAAGCCAAGAATGATTTCAAAAGACTCGTCTCGATTCAAGGATCGATTCGACTGTAACTTGGGTAGAAAAAGGTGTCAGAATCAAAAGCTCATTTTCTGATGAATAGTAACTTTGGTCGGTAAGTTCCAAAAATACCCTTATGGCTCAAGAAAGACTTTCTGAGTTCGGGAAACAAGTTCAAACGATTGGGAAACATGTGTGATGAACCTCTAGGGTTCGAGTAGCAATATGAACAAGGTAGGCTCGGGTTATGAATAGTAAACTGAATCAAAGGTCAAGAATTCCCCTTTAAAACATGTCAGAACATATACGAGCACCAAGTTCATATAAGAATACAATGCATGATGATTCAAAAAGTTGGATCACGGTCTATAAACGCTTTACCACTGCCTTAACTTACTGTTTTCATCCAGGCCCTGTTTTGGGCTGTTACATAAGGTGTCCCCGCCCGGGGACACTTTCAGTTAAAACTCTCCCCGCCTGGGGAGAGTGTTGTAGGAGCACGCAGACAGCAGTAGCAATTTAACGCAGAGCAGGGCAGGAAATAGGGCAAGAACAATCTCAAGCTTCCAACCAACAATTAGATACATAAAGGTGCAAGACAGAGCAACAAAACAACAATATTTCAGGCCCCAAATCAGCTCTTAGTACGCAGCAGCAGCAGCACGAAGAAAATGAGGGAAAAAGAGACATTTCATACAAAATCATTTAATGGTATCTCATCAATTCTCAACTACCAAGCAAGATAAGTTCATCTATCATTAAATGAAGTTCATAAGATCCAATTTTATGCATTACATTCAAAGGAATCCCAAGGAAACATGAAAGATTCAAATAAAGGACATAAACCCTTACTATTCAACACTTGATCCATAGCATACTCAAACCAACATGAAAATTAGTAAAATAAGAGTCTAAAGAATTAGAAGAGGTTGGAGAATAATATCATGAGCTTACCTTTCAAGTTGGGAGAGATTTGGTGGAGATATTAGCTCAAAAGGTGAAAATGAAATGTGTTTCTCTTGGAGCTTCAAGGGTGTCTCGGTTTGTAGCTGAAAATATCTCCTCTTGATGTATGAAATGAAATGAGGGAGATGTTGGCTGGTTAAGGGTTGAGTGAGAGTCATGTGGGTCCAAGTTTCACTCCAATTGGTTAACTATGGTTCAAGTTATGGTTAAAATGGTTGAAGGTGATCATTTAAGGGGACGTCACAAGTTTCGATTAAAGTTCGGAGGTCAAAACGAGCTTAGAAAAATATGAGGCTTTTTCTATTGAACTCGAATCTTCGATACGAGTTCAGCGGAGGTGACCGAACTCGAATCCGAGTTCCCGAGCTGAAGATATCACATACGGAACCGAGGGTGCGCTAATTGCTCGTTAGCCCCCGATTTGGTTCCACAATTCATAATAAATTCGTTACCACGTCAAACGAGATTGAAAACATAAAACGAGCATATAGACATGTTCATAACATCTAAATCTACTACATACTAAATTTTCACGAAATTTCGATATCAAATCATATAAGAACGACGCACGATTAAAACACTCATGCACAAACGTAACAATTTCATAACATTTCAAATTAAATAATAAAATTCAAATTCTATTTTTAAATAATAAAAGTCAACGGTTATTGAAATTAATTAATTAGTATAATTAAAGATATAGTTAATTAACATTAATACTAATTATCAATTAAAAAATTTCCAGTTTTAACGAAATAAAATAAAAATAAAATAAAATTATTAACAATTTTATAATAAAATTAAATATTTAAAACGCTTATACATAATTAATCACATAATTAGATAATTTAATTGTGCAATTTATAAACACATACGACATATTTGTACAAACGAAAAACTAGGGCATTACAACTACGGTGAAAGGTACTTGCATTCATGGCACGTGCATCATATATTGTGTTAATTTTTTATCCTGCTTTATATTCATTTAACTAAGATAATTTTCCTAATATGATGCATACCTTGTTTGTCCCAAATGTGCTACATGCATCGAGCATTTTTACCCGGCATGTATAGCTTGATGTTTGCTTGATAGGATAATTTACTCCATCACGTTCATCAAGTATAAGTCCTATCAAGTTATATGAGATCATGAAATGAAGAATCTCGGGTTTGCAATGAATCAAACAAAATGGGATCTTAAGGGATTTTGGAATTAGAACAGGAGAATGGGAACGGGAGAAGTGAGTTATTACCTTACTAGTCATTTCAAAGTGATTGTAAGTGAGATCACTGGATCGAGAAAGCAAAGGTGAAGGAGTTAGGGATTTTCTATCTCATGGGCGATAAAACAAGTTCAAAGAATTGGGAATAAAATTTTTAAGGGAGAGAGCTTGACCGAGAAATAAATTAAGATCACCATTATGCTCCAACGGGTCACTCTCGATAGGAACGACGGGAATTTAAGAGTTAGTAACGAGAATTCAATGAAAAGTGGTAAGAGATGAGATGGAAGTTCTAGCATTTGATACAATCCCAAACCTGAAGAAAATGAAACTTCGAGAATATCTAGATACTATAGGAGATAAAGTTGGGGATGCAAAGACAGTTGAGAACTAAAGAGGATAAGACGGAGAAAATGATGATTGATGGTAACCTCGACTACAAGATAAATACCGTGAGTTTTTATATGGGGACATTTACTAACCTAATTTTCTAAGATTAAAAAGAATGGTGCTTCGTATAACATACTTTATACCGTGAAGTTGTTAGGATCAAGAAGAAATTGGCAAGGATTAATAAGGAAGATATTGGATAAGAAAAGTCGATCAAATTATCATATCCCAAAGGTACAAAGTGAGATTTAATTCAACCGAGCGATGGGAGTGGATGATCTACGAGGCAATAAAACATGAAAAAGACAGGTTACCGATTTGACAGTCATTTTCCATAATGAACCAGGAATACTTTTAAGATTCGAGACTAGCTCTTGCATCCGAGAAGGGTGAGTACAGTCCGTAGTGAAGGATGATTGGATTGGATTAAGATCAAGTGCCCACTCAAGAAGGGAACTTCAGGCCGTAAGGAAAGAAAAGTTGATTGTGGAGTAGAATTTGGGTGGACATTGAAGTGTAGATCACAGGGGGCATTTCAAAGTGTAATGCTATGGCAGAGGGATCTCCAAGAATAAACCAAATGTTGAGTTAGATTACTACTATGGAAGATTCCCGATCAACGGTGAACGGTACATTAAGCATTCATGGCATATGCATACACGTAACATGACTTTATATATTTATGATGATTACTGCCTTTGATCGTTGTTGTATTGATTGCTTCTTGCGTGCTTGAGTATAACGTGACTGTATTTTGTGTGTTGGTGCTTGCTTTTTACCTTAGGGTGTTGAGCCTTTTGTGTTGGGTTTAGAGTTTTTCTTTCTTTGTGTTTGAGAGATGGGGTTCTCTCGTTGTTTGTTCGGGGAGACGGGGTTCCCTCGTTGCTTGTTTGAGAGACGGGGTTCTCTCATTGCTTGTTTGAGAGACGGGGCTCTCTTGTCGTTGTTTGCTACATGTTTAACTTGCTCTCGTGCAGTTTAGTTTTACGAGTGGGTGAGTTCCGGTGAGTTAAGGGTCGTGACTTCACAGCAATTGAAGAACCCTTTGTTGCTTCAAGACCTTTTCCAAACTAATTCCTGCCGGGGAGTTACTAACCCGCGTGAGATGAACACGGGAGAGTTGCTTAAGAGTCCAGAACTGGAGGCGGTGGACCTGAGGACAGGTCCATTTTAAGGGGGACAGGTTATAACGCCCCGCATGTTCAAATTATTCAGGTACGCGCGCCCCACGTGAGTTTGAGAGTTAGAATTGTTAAGCAGGTTTAATTGCATTATGTGACCAAGTGATTATTTGATTAATTGTTTAATTATCTAGGTGATCATTTTAATTGCAATTCCATTACATATTATTTCATAACATATTTTAATATATGAATATATATATATATATATATATATACTTAAACTAATTTTATAAGAATAACATTTCATTTATATCATTCATTAATGCAAGAGACATGCAATTTATATATACATATATATGCATAATTTCCCTACACTAATACACTCACACATGCATTATATATGTATATATTAATAGAGCATGTAACACCCCAAACGGAGGATGCCACATGTGATGGTGGCGGTTGTTGCTGCGCCGCTGCTGGGACTTGGCGGTGGTGCGTGAGGCGGCAGATTTGGCGTGGTTGGCGGAGATATGTGATGGTGGTGGTTGACTGATGCTGTTCTCCTTGCTGTTGGGAGAAGAGAAACGAGAGAAAGGGTAGCGAGGAAGGTGAAAAGAGAAGAATTGGCAGCGGCAAGAATGGTGGTCGGCGGCGGTTATTCGTCGGCGGTTAGCATGATAGCGCCGCTGCTGTTTCTGAATGAAGGGGAAAAAGAATGGGGAAAGAGGTGGAGGAGGTGATCGGCGCTAGAAGCGCCGACGTGGAGTGGTTGTTGGCGGAAGGATGGTGGTGGTTGTCCGAGGAGATGGCGGTGGCAGTTCGCTGGTGGTTGAAGATGCCAACCCCGCTGCTGCTGTTGTTAAAATCGAAAAGGGGAAGAAGAGGAAATGAAGGCAGCCCTAGGGTTTCTCGGTTAAGAAGGGAGTCTCAAGTTCTGAAATTGCAATTAGGTCCCTCAAGTTTGAAAGTTATGCGATTGAGTCCCAAAATTCAATTAGGGTTCAAGTAGATCCAATTAGAGTTTGTGTAATTATAAAAGCACCCCAAAGATTAAGAGTGGCGTCCAATTAAGTCCAATTGAATTTCTCATGATTAGAAATTGATCCCCAATTTTAATTAATTACAAATTAGCCCACATAATTTAAATTAAGAGAGCAATTAGGTATTACACACATATATCAATTAAGTCCACATATGTCAAAAGGATGCAATCGAGCTAATTTAAACAATTAAAACATAAATAAAGAAATTCAAACACACGCAGAGTTAATTAAATAACAATTTAATCGCACGAAAACGACATCGCATCTTGCTCCGAAAATGCGGGGTGTTACAGAGCACTAAAGATTATATACATATAATATACATAATATCTTACTTTATACATATACATCCTATATCTATATATATTACATACATTGTAGACATTATATCAAATATACAAGACTCACACACCCAACACACACTAAACCCTTTCTCTCATTTCATCACATTCATCTTGGAGCAAGAAGAAGAGAAGGATTAAGGATTCAAGAAGGATCATCATCTTCATCATCCATTCATTCCAAGGTTGGTTCTTGGGTTGATATATATATATGTGTGTAGGTGCATATGTGAGGGTTTGTTAGAATCTTGAGCTTTGATTTAAATTCTTGTTGTTAAGCATGATTTTGTGAGCAATCCATGTGTGTATACTTGACCTCCTAGCCTTGTTCCTTTGTTACTTGAATGGCTTGCATATATTTGAAGTTTGGAAGATGTATAATGATTGTTTGGTTTGATCTTTGGCCTCAACTAGAAGTATATGTGTTGTAATTGAAGTATTAGATGTATATTGATGTTATATGTTAGTTTCGAAGTGGTTATTTGTTGTGGTTTTGTGTTGGAATGGCTTGGGAGCGATTTTTCGAGCCTTGCCTTGTTTTTCCCCTGTTTTTTGGTCCAGCGACTTCCCAAACGGGCGTTTGGACTCCCCGTTCATTCACCAAATGCCCGTGTAGCAACCTACTGCATCAACCCGAGGAGCTTCACACGCCCATTTCTGCTTTTATAACATTTTTCAAATGGGCGTTTCTCCCTCATACGAACTCCAATTGAACTGATTTCTGAACCCACGGAAACCTCTTGAAGTCGAGAATATCTTCAATTTGAATCAACTCAATATAATTTCTATTTTATGAGATATTATCAATTCTTTTTGGTGTCGCCACTTTACCAAAAATCTACACTCCTTCAACTTCGGACCTACGCCATTTACTCCTCGTTTGGAACTAGAATACGAGCTATTTATAATTTTAAAGTTCTACATGTCTAATTTCATATTCAACAAACAAAACCTAATTCCAACTTCTATAACTCAAGATATTCTTGTTTTACCACAACATCCACATTTCCAAAAATTGTCCATTTTTGCAAAACTTAACCAAAACCCCTCATATCGCATTCCTTTCACTTCCTTGGCTCCCGTATGTGACTTATGAATTATATGCTTGATTAATTGATAATTATGCTCTTATTTGACGCTCTTTGATCTTTAATTGTTTAAACTTGATTGTTAACTCCGTGTCTTACGTGAAATGAATTCATTTGATTAAATGACATGAATACATGACCTCTTTGAGTGTAATTGCATCTCCTATATGTTAATTGAATGTCACACATGTTATAACATGATATACCAGTTTATAAGCATTGTCGTACATCCTATTTGGTATCAAATTGAGTCTCCTCTCACGAGTACACACTGTTACTTTCTCTTGTACAGTTTATCTCCAGGGCGGAGACTTCCGGATTGAATAGGCACCCGTATCAATCATGTTTCTTGTCTCAGGTTATTCCAGGTGAGGGTGTTTTCATTCTGGATAAGTAACAAACCCTACAACCTCTATGTGATAAGTTTTGGCCGAAAACCTAAAGTATATATATATTGATTTCAAAGTAAAGTCATCGAGTAAATCTTTATTGAGTAAATATTTCCTCATGAATTATGAAATGAAATGTATTAAAATGTTCTAATGAATTGAAACATTTTGGCGAGATAACGCACTTCACGTTCACGTTATTGGGCCCGAGGAAATGTATGAATGGAGACCGGTTCGGCATCGGGCCGACGTATAGCTAAGCCATTGCACAAAGTACTCATTAACAATCTCTCACGCGACCGTGTAGTGTGGAAGGTGAGTTATTCTTGAGCCGATGGTTAACCCATCGAAGGAGCGGGTAGGAGTCATGAGCCCCCGTCTTGTAACATTCACATTAAATAGATGGGTCTGCAGGCCCGCTCATTACGGAAGGAGAAGGTTGGAAAATGTTTTATGATCATGTTCATGTTTTATGATTAATGTTACGCACCGTGCCGGAAGCCCGAGACACGGATTGCCCAAACGACTATGTTTTACGAACGCATGTATTATTATGTATTGTATGATCACGTATTCAAGGTATTAAATCATGTTCATTGTACACGTTCAGAGTTTGGTTGGAGATAACGCACGCTCACTCGCCGAGCCATAACGATTATTCATGCATTACGAACTCTATGAATTTTAATATGGATTAGTCGTAATGACCGAGCATTGGTAGATGATTTCATGCCCTTCGTGGGAATTAACTTTAATAAAACCGTGCTTGGGATTTATGACTTGCATGTGCTTGTTTTTATATATATGTATAGCCCCGGCTCACTCAGTCTTCTAGAGACTGATCCCTCTTTTCCCCACTTCTCAATTTCTTGCAGGTTTCGTAGGCGGGAGTCAAGTCATAGCGTTCTTGATCGAGTCACACATGTACACTTAAGTCTCATTCCACATTGTTATGTGTTAATTATATCACGTCATGTACTTAAATAGGCCTGTGAGCCAACACATGATTTATGATTTATGGATTTTGAATATTTATTCGGGATAGGTTGCATGAGTAGTTGAACCCGTCGTTAGGTTGCATGTTGAATTTGTTTTATGCTTTGATTTGATCTGGCTTGAAGCCATTATTGAATCCTTTACATTAACTTTATTGCTCCAGCATCACGTTTTGGTTATTGAGTTAATTGGTTCAGGGTTAGTTTCGCCTAGCTAGGAAAATTTTTTCTTTTTTATTTGTCACCCGTTCGCTATGAGTCTGGTTCATGCTGTATCATCCATTTAACGTGTGGACTAGACTTGTAGTGCGGGGGATGTGGTGCCTATCGTCACGGATGCTACATTGCACCCTTCCCATCATTTGGTGTGAGGTTGGTTTGTTTGTTTGGATTTGATTTTGGTACGTTTGACTTGAGGAGTTTGGTTGGAGGAACTCGTACTCGCCTTGTAAGTTTGAATTTGATTTCGTTCGTAAAATGGGAATGGATTCTTAATTATTAAAATTGGTTGATTTTGCCTTAAACTCTCTTATATACCTATTATCATAGGAAAAATGGTTTAGATTGTAAAATGCCCCTGTTCATGAGCTTTTGGCTTTGATATTTGTTTTGCTCGGATGTATATGTATGGGTGTGTGTGTTAGCCCCCTCGGCAGTCGTTAGGACTGACCCCTCTTGGTTGTTTCTTTTTTCCCCTTTTTTCTTGGGTTGTATGTACAGATTAAGGTTCGAGCTAGGCGGCAAGTTTGTCTCTAGAGTCTTACTTGTGTTGTAGTTCGAGTCTGCATACATTCGTACCTTTGATTAAATACTTTTGATAGTTTACCTTCGGAGATTGTGATTTCATTCATTTGGCGCATAGTGAGTGGATGTATGATTTGTAAAAGTGAATATTTATATGCTTGATGGTTGATACGTTTATGTTGATATCGCTTCCGCATATATGTTTGCTTGTTGCGCGCTCTGTTTCAGGGTCTAGATGGTCTAGATCGCCTAGATTAGGTGAGATTTTGTTTGTCACCCATTTGCTATTACTTGACGCGTGTGCGGACTTTCCATTTCATTAGACGTGTTAGATTCTAGTGCGGGGGATATGGTGCCCACCGCTTGGGATGCTACAACTCCTCCACAATGTATCCACACCAACCTAGGATGAAATCAACCCAGTGAGTATGCTAGTACTAAAGATTGTTTATTGAAAGAAAGTAAAACGAGAAACAGAGACAGAGAGAGAATTTTTTCCCTTTTATAGAAACCCAGTGATGCGTGAGAAAAATCACGCATAAGCCCCAAAGAAATATCCCAACTCCTTTTTTATGATCGAGTTTGTATTTCTATTATTTTCTTATTTTCCAGAATAGAGAGAAGACAAGACTACCTCTCTTTTATCTCAAAATAACAAACTGATGAGAAAAGAATTCTTATCATTTCTAAAAATCTGATTTGTTATTTAACTTTTTTAAGATATAATTAAATAATAATCCTATTATTAAGTAATATCATTATCCTAACTACTTTAGGATATTATCTCATATTTATTTATTTCATAAATAAATAAATTGTGACTTTATTGTTTTATTTAAACAAACAAACAAGATATTATCTTTTATTTATTTCATAAATAAATAAACTAATCAATATCTTATCCTAACAAATTTAGGATATTATCTTTTATTTATTAATTACTTAACTAAATAAGTTAAGATATTATCCTTTATTTATTTATTTTATAAATAAAATGAACTAGGATATTATCCTCTATTTATATATTTCATAAACAAATAAACTAATATTTCAATCAATAATTAATTAATAATTAATTATTCATTGGGTGTTTAGTCTAGATGGGGCTCCAGATTTAACTATCTAATTAATTCTAATGGACCTTTATAATTAATTCTCTAATTAACTATATTTGAACTTATAATTAATTTCCTAATTAATTATATTTGGGCTTTATAATTAATTTTCCAATTAATTAATACATGTTTCATTCAACTAGATGGACCACAAGCACATTCTTACGATCAATTCTTTTGACCTTTTTAATAACACCCTCTCATCCTTGCATTTGTGTGTGACCCTCTAGGTTCATTATTTAGTTAGAAATGACCATAATTAATCAATACTCTTATTAATTAATCAGTCTACAAATCATACAATCGTAGTCTACCAAGAGGTTTGTGACCTCTACCCGAATAACTAACAAATCGAAAAAACCTTTCAATCAATGACATCTGTGAAATACAATCCTCCTACCATCCCATCTCTGGATTAAGACCTAATGTATGGGAATAATTAGAGCCCTAATAATCTTAATCTTAAAGCTAAGTTTGTTTCACATCCATTTGATCTCAATCTAAGAAACATTTTTCTTGCTATCTTGACCCACCACCTTCGTTATGGGTTTTCATGATGGCATATCAAAAACTTATGTAATAAGAGATCTTCTTTCTTTAAGCAAGTGTAAGTCCTTCATTGACTCTCACATGCCTCCATGTGTCACTATGTAAAACCCAACAAAAGTCGTATTCAGGTGTTTTGAGCGATACTCTTTTAAACCTATGCTTAAAATTACCTAGCAAGCCCACACAAGATATCAATGGAATCTCAAGTCTAAGGATTAATGAATCACGTCATTAACCTGTGAGATATTTCCTAATCTAGAACTCTCTACGTCTTGAAGTAGTTACTTCCTCTCCCATTTAGGATTCCTCTCACGCGGGACACCTCAGTGTAATTGTTCTAAGTAGAGAGCACCCTTGTGTATTGTGTATACCTCGACTATGCACTTTACACCGCATGAAATAGGATGATTCCTTCTTAAGGATACAATCCACATGCAAGTCTCAAGTGAGCCTAGTTGACACTCCCATTGTTCGCTGGACTCATCGACATGGAGTAGTTTCTAATCCAGTTTAGATTAGGGCTTATTTAATGAGTCATTAACTTGAATAACTGTCCAAAAAGCATGATGGATTAGGTGAGTTCTAATACATGCGCACATAATAAGAAACACACAAAACACGTAATTGCACATAAAAAAGTGTATGCCTCTTGATTACAATTATACATCTATTGTTCAAAGATTGGTCATGATATAAGAAAATTCCCAAAGCGGATTTCAATGAATTGGCTTTCTAGGGAACTATTCCCAATAATCTCCCACTTGCCCATAAAAGCCATTTAGGTATATTCTAAGTCCCATCTTCTCAAGATGTACTTTGAGGGCCTATTGACTTTGGGCGTTTCCAAAGTGAATCTGCTATGTTCTCTGTAGATGAGAACCCTTTATTTTGCACATCATTGAGCAAACACATATTCCTTATCAAGTGATTCGTAATCAAGTGCTCGGTCTCTTGGTGAGGTCTTGGTTATATTACTTGAGCAAACACCCCATTTAGTCATACAATGTGACAATGGAGTTATTTCAAGCTAGGAACTATATCCAACTATTAGTTGTAGTTTCTTACCCAAACACTAACTCAACAACATCGTACGCTGATAACTTTCGACCTCAATGGTTGAATCTATAGTGTTACTTCTTTGAAACTCTTTCCAACTCATTGTTCTGCCATTTAATCAAAATTTGTATCTTAATATGGATCTATAAGTATCCATGTTTGATGCAGAACCAGCATCACAATATCTTTTAATGGCAAGACATTTGCTGGGCTCTTAAAAATATAATCATTTCTTCTAAAGTACTTTCAGTATATTTTACAACAGTCCATGTGACGCCCGGAGCGACGAGCCCCCACATCCCCCGCACTAGACCCGAATCCACATATGGAATGGGAGTCCATACATGAATCCAAGTCTAAGCGAACGAGGATCTACACGTACACACTCGAATAAGCGGGGCTAAGACAGCAACAGAGCGCGCAAGAAAAACAATTAAACAAATATGCGGAAGCAAATAACAGGATCCAAAAGCATACAAAATATATACATGGCCATTTCGGCCCAAAATACAAAAGTATTCAAAGTTCTCCAAAGTATAGCTTAATTCAAATGCATATCAAAATATTCAAAAGATGCAAGTCTGAAATGCTGACTCGACCCAAACTAGCTAGCACAACACGACCACGCACTCCCCACTTAGCTCGAGCAGACCTGCATCTAAGGAGGGAAAAGGAAAGGGGTCAGTCACTACTTGATTGAGTGAGGGGGCTAATGCACACCCACACACTATATAAGTATAGAGCAAAACAAATATCAATCAAAGGGTTATGAACCGGGAATAGGGTTTTACACACCAAACCAATTTTAAAAATAAACTTATATATTTCATAATCAAAACAAGACCTACTAGAATTAAAGGAAGCTCCTATCCCGTTTCATAACCAACGAATCATACAAAAGCTCAGTGAGTACGAGCACTTAACCCTTACTCCTTTATAACGCAAGAAAATCAAGAAAACCATAAATACATAAACAATCCATCCCCAACAACAACGGTGTTTCGAGAGTCAAACCCTCTCCACCTAATTACTAATGCACACGGGGTAGCTATCCCACGATGTGCTTGAAGCACCATGCCTCCTCAACCTCCAAGAGTCGTGCGCGAGTACTCCAAATGGAGACCGTGTACAGGCTTAACACGTCGGCCCTTGCCGTCCCGGGATCCTTACCCACGTCTCCGGGGCCCAGTAATAACCAATTATCCAATTAAACTTACTTAACTCGCTACATAATTAAACATAACTTGCGTACCTTATCGAGCATACCTTACCTTGCAACTCGGCATATGCTATACACGTACCTCCCCGTGTCTTCTTTGACATAAAGATGTTGAGGTAGATCCTAGCTTGCTTGACAACACATGGTTTGGAGCATAGCCTCGTTGTAAAATATTTTCAAGCTTATATATGCTTATACTTATAGTTCAAAATGTTTAATCGTATGACAAGGTCACAAACATATCATATGACACATATCTAATATATAAATATATAGTATATTCGCATGCGGGTGAGAAATCATCACACTACATTAAGATGTTGAGTTAGATCCTAGCTTGCTTGACAACATACGGTTTGGAGCATAGCTTCGTTGCAAAACATTTCCAAGATTATATATCCTTATACTTATAGTTCAAAATGTTTAATCGCATGATAAGGTCATAAACATATCATATGAAACGTATCTAATATACAAATATATAGTATATTCGCATGTGGGTGAGAAATCATCACACTTAGGCCATAGGTCGATTAACTAAAGGAAAAGATCCTAAACCTCACCTTGTAGCAAAAGTAGGTAGAGTCTGGGGCCAAAAAGGAGCAAACAAACACCTAAACCTTAGGTTCAATGAAGTTTGGAAGAGGCTCTAAAACAAAAGAACACAACACCAGAGACTTAGACTCAATCATGAACCAATTAGACGTACGATGATGCATACAAATGCGAGTGGATGCAATGCATGTCATATAAATTCATATTTAGGCATACCGGAGCAAATAATAAAATAATACATAAGGATTCAAGAGCTAAACTCATATCGTATGAAATAACCTCATAATGTATCGTATTGTAGCATACCATAAACGTTCATGAGTTTAAAATGCATAAAGAATGCAAACCACACAATAAAATATTACACGTATATCACTTAAGACATATTGAATCATAACTCTTTCAAATCATATCAAATAAATTCAAAAATCTAATACAAGCAAGTTAACACATAATAATACATGTTAGTAAAGTTTATGGATCATATTAGGGGTGGGAGAGAAGCAAACAAGCGAAGAAAACAAGAAAACAAAGTTCGGAGCAAAAAGAAGCCACTGCCCTAAATCCACCCCGGTGGATTTTTTTCAAAGGGGGAATCCACCCCCGTGGATTTAGGGAAGACAGGTCTCTGCCTCAAATCCACCCCAGTGGATTATTTCCAAAGCAAAAATCCACCCCGGTGGATTTGGGTCAGAGGCCAAATTTCAAAATTAAAGCTTGCACACTCCATGAAAACCTATCCTAAACCAAAGTAACAACAAAAGGGCATGAAATGGTGCAATTATACCACAAATACATGCAAGAAAACATATTAAATCAGCTTCATACATGTATATCATGAACCGGGAAGAAAAGAAGTTCAAAGAAGCAAGAATCCATCAAGTTTCTCCAAGATCTCAAAGATGCATTAATGGCAAAACAATATATATCCAACTACCATGAATAAGGAGCAAATACAAGTAATAAATACACCATATTTATCAACATATATAGCCTTAAACTTCAACAAATCAAGAGATGCATAGATTCTTCCAAAATCAACATGACCTAACTATTCATGACTCCAAGCAAATCTCATGAACTCCAACATTAAAACATAATATAAGAAGTGTAAAATGCTCACAAGATCAAGGAGATCAAATTCCCTAACTTACCTTGAAGAAATGGAGCAAGAAAGGCTAAAGCTTGAGCTTGAAGGGCCAAAAATGGAGGTTCAATAATGGAGGGTGGCTTGGAACTTCTCTTCTCTTTCTTTTTCTCCCCTTTGGTTCGAAATTCAGCAATAAGAGAGGGAGGGATGGCTGATCTTGGGGTTAAAAGTCAAGGCTAGGGGCTAGGTAAGGGTTGGTAGCTCTCAAGTGGGTCATATAGGTGCGTTATAGGTACGTAGGATCGAAATCTGCGTCGTTGGGGGTCGAAACGGCATTGAAAAAGGTCAAGGCTTGTTCCATTGACTTTGAATTGTCGGTTCAAGTTCAATGGCAGAGACGAAACTCGAATCCAGGTTCCTGAGCTCAAGTTCCGGAAGAATGACTCAAGGGTGGCTAAATTGCAAATTGGCCTAAAAGTTTGAAATAAAATTCAATTGAGTCCGAACAAATGCAAACAAGTCCAAAACATAATTAAAACATACAATGAAGTCCAAGAATCGTATAATTCATGTTATACACAAAATAGGCAAGCTCAGGTTCAATTCCATAATTAACCAATTCTCAAAACTCAAGTAATCAAACCAAATGTTCAAATAGGGTAAATACGTATCAAATATTTCACATAGTTCATATATGAATTGAATAAGGAAGCATAATTCAAATATAATTGCATCAATTCAGGAGAAAATAATTACAAATACGTAAATTAAACTCACACGTGCCACTAACCTGTACGTGCAAGCGGACGGGGTGTCACAGTCCAGCGACCTTCTCTAATGTTAAATTTTGAATTGGCTTACCATGCTACCGTTGTTAAGCCTTATTTGGTGGAATACACAAATTTGCATACATTATGCTCCCTTTGCACAAGGGATCAAGCTTTCTCTAAGCTTGTCATCGGAGACATCCTCTTCAAAAGAGATGTTCCGTTGTCCTTTGGAATTTCTTCTCTAAGAATCTTCCATACTAAACTCTATTTGTACATTGTCTATGTACCTTGACTGTGATAATCCTATCATTCTTTTAGATCTATCGCTATAGATATTAATCTTGAGAATTTAGGATATATCACCAAGATTTTTATGTCATTCTTTACATTCCTAATGATAAGAATTCATCTCCGTAAAGTACCAAAAATTGAACCTAATTTATTAACCTTTTCTTGTAGACATAGAACTGATTTAAATGAAGTCAAGTAATTTGACAGCTTCATTAAATCGAATGTTTTAACTCCTAGAAGCCTACATCAATCTTCAGATTGACCTTAGGGGTTTACAAGCCTTCTGTACACTCCCTATAGCGCCCGAAAAACAAGGCCACCACATTGCCCGCATCATGGTCCGACACGTATACAAAATGAGAAAATCCAGACATATGTCAAAGGCATAGCGAACGGGAGACTGATAAGACCCGGTCTAAGTTAGGAGATAACTAAACACTGTACAAAAGAAAATATACAACATCTGAATGCAGAAGCAATGCAAAAACATGAACTTTCAAAAATATTCATGTTTCATACGTAACTATACAATCAAATCCACTACACGGGTTCAACTAATCCTAGAAACCTGTCCCGAATTCCATAGATAACGAACACATGAAACTTATATAATTTACATCATAGAACAAATTCAAAATGAATGCAAGACTTACAAAACTCAAAAGGCATAACTCGACTTAGACAGAACATAAGACTCGACTCGAAACCGCCTAGCTCCAACGAACTCCAAAAGTTGAACCTAAAATTAAAATTTTTAATGAGAGATGACTAAGTGAGGGGGCTAATGCACACCCACACACTACCACAACACCTAAAAATAAAAGGATTTTGAACTGGGTGTAACGCCCCGACTTTTCGGCTATACCGGTATGACATATGTGTTTACTATTTACGCATTTAAATTGTTTATTTATGTTATTATTCATTTATTATATTGTTATTTGATAATCTTTGAATTTATATGAATATTTGTTATGGATTTATAAGTTGAATTCGAACGTATTGCTCTTATGATTATCAATGTCCCTCGTTTGCATTCGATTTGATTTCTGCTTTCCGTGAAAACTTGATATGCATTAGTTATATGTGTTATGAACATGTTTTTATGTTCGTTGTATGATTTTGGACTTGTTTGATTGAACTTTTGTATCATTTTTGTGAACGGGACCAAAAATGGGATAAAGAACATTTAGCGCACCTTGGGTTCCGGGCGGCGTAACTTGAGCTCGGGAATTCAGATTCAAATTTTGTCATCACCATTGGACTCATTTCAACAATTCGAGTTTAATAGAACAAGCCTTATATTTTTCGAAGCCCGTTTGAACCTCCGAAATTCCACCGAAAAGGGGCCCGTTCGCAGAACCGCAACCTTTTATCATTTTAGCCATAACTTTTTCATATCTCAACCTTTTTGACTTAAATTGGGGCCCACATGACCCCAACCCATTCCTTTACCCATTTCTGAGCCCAAAAAATCAAACCATAAGACAAGAGAGAAGGAGATTTCAGCTCAAAGCAAGAACAAGAAAACCTATTTTTGTCACTCTTCATCCAAGGAAGATTTTGAGCTCATATCTTCACGAATCTTCAACCAATTAAAAAGGTGAGCTTAGATTATTGTTCTCCATCCTTATGTGCTTCTTTTAATCCATCATATTCTGAATTTGAGCTTGTTTTGATCAAGTTGTGAAGCATGAAGTGAATAGTATGAATAGTGAGGGTTGTATGATCTTTTGGAGAATCAATCATGTTTCCTTGTAATTTCTTTGAGTTTAATGAGTGATAAATGATCCTAAGACTTCCTTTTATACTTCTATGGACTTGCATTGCATGGTGGTTGAGAATGAAAGAGGTTGCCATTAATGAACTTGAATGAAAATGGAATAGCATGAATTGGTTTATACCTCTTGCTTTTACTTAATATTGTAGCTCGATTTGTCCTAACTTTTAGACCTGAATTGCATGAACTTTTAATGCATGAACTTACCTTAATGTGTTGCTATGATTTTGGTTTGGTTTGGCTTAGTTGAGCTTTTGGGGTGAAATAGGGGATGAAATTCAAAGATTTCACCCCCAACGCCACCTAACGCCAGTTAGGGCTTTTAAGTGTGTTTGGGGGGTTAACGAGCATTAACCCCTTGGCCTGGATCTCTGACCCCCTAATGGGGGTTAGTCCCTTGTGTATTGTGAGTGACTAATGACCGTTAGTCTAGGCCAGTCCTCACTGACCTGGCTAACGGCTGTTCGTATTTGTGAAGGGATTGGGGCTAATGGCCTTTGGCCCCACCCATGTGTGTGTTGTGTTGCTTTCTCATTTCTTTACTTTGTTTGTCTAATAGCTTTCCTCGTTTATGACTTATATGATTTTTAAACATGTTGATATATGTGTTATGATTATTGTATGAAGTTTATGGCTCAATTTCATATGAATTATGAAAGATATGAAATGAATGAACATGATAGCTTCATGTATTGAATTAATTGATTGATTATGTGTCTTAAAGCATTAATTGGGCACATGAACATCTTCATAACATGATTTATCTCTTATGCATCTCATATCATGTTCATTGCATTGTCTTGTGTCAATTGTGGTTATATTGAGTCTCACTTCACTTCTTTTGCATAGATTTGGGTCTAGTCGGAGACGAGGCCGGTCAGTGAGGCTCTTATACTGTTTCTTTCATTTTAAGATGGGTTTCTCTTCTATTAGTTAAATTGACCCGATATATACCCAATTTGTAAAGTTTTAAGCCAACTTATTATACTTATATATCGAGTCTTTTGAAGAGTAAATGATTTCCAACGTAAAGCCATTTCTTTAATGTATCGCTACCTAGTGTTTTTGGCGAGTTGAACGAATACACTAAATGGGGGCCCTGGGGCTTAGTGTACCTGGCTATCCGGGGAAGCAAGGGCTGACGGTGAACCTCGTATGCTAGTTCCACCAAAACTACGACGATAACGTCCCTCGCTAGGAGATTAGTGAGGAATGGAAACCAGGACCTTGGGGATTCATGTACTAGCCATAATGAACGGGTTTGCAAACCCGTCTAACACCCGGAGGAAAAAAGTGTATATGAACGATTATGAATGATCGAATGAATGTGCACAAAAGATTATGTGTGTGATAACTTAATGAATAACGTTAATGATTACACAAGGTGAAGATTGGAGACTTAGCCCTCTTGCCCAGCTCACGAATAATCTAATGAATGAATATGATTTTTATAACCCCGTTCGATGTTTTTCTTTGTTTTACCCACTTGGGAAATGTGATAAAAGCCTCGTACGAGATTATGGCTTACATGATATGTGTTTAAATTCCACGAAACTTATATATTATGCCTCGTTTTATACCCACCGGTCTCCTTTAGCCTGAACCCGCTCCTATCTTCAGTTCTTCTTACAGGTGTGGAGTGCTAGGCGGGAACCCGAGTCTTTAGAGTCTTATTTTTTAGTCTAGCGTTCTTTCTTTACACTCATATTGTCATATAAAAGGATATTATTATGATTATGAATGTGGGGCGTATTTTGTATCTGTAGGCCGGCTGGCTATTTATACTTGAATTTGTAACTATATTTTGTAACTTGGAGCTTGAAAGCTCAATGTACATGTTATAGTTTATGAAATGTTTCCGCTTCTAATGCATTGCTCTGGTTTTATTATCTCTTGTTCATAAATGGTTTAAGGGTTAGCTCCGGCCTAGCATAGCGAGTGAGTTGCGTTCCTGTTTGCCTTGATTTGGCATGTGTACGGATTTCCCATTTCATATACGGGTCGGGTCTTGGTAATGGGGGATGTGGCATCATGAGCTCGGGCGCTACACTGGGAATAGGTTTTCCACGCCAAAACATTTTCAAAGTCTAACATATACAAATACATATACATAAACATAACCTTAAACATAATTCCACGACAAATCATACATGCTGCTCGGCGAGCACGAGGCTCCAACCTTTACTCCTCATAACATAAAACCAAAATCATAAACATATCCATCCACACACCAATGGCGGAAAGGGTTGCGCGACGCTAACCATCCCTACATACATACCTCGAGGAGTAGCGATCCCACAAGGAGTCCTTGCACACCAATGGCTCAAGAATACCATGTCTTTCCTAGCTCTCCAAGTCGCGCGTGATACATCAAATGGAAACTATGAACAGGCGTAACCCGACGGCTTGATACCTTCCCGGGGTTCCTCACCCATAGTCTTCGGGGCCCAAACATACCACAACATATCATATCATATGCCAATATTTCATGACTCAACTCGCTCATAACATAAGATAATATACGTTTTTGCCTTCAAAACTTAAGCTTACATACACTCATACATATAACTTTTGTAATCTAAAATATTATCATAAGGTCATCAAAATATCATACATAATATTCTTTAACTATATATATATAATATATAGCCGCATGCGGGATTAGAAATCAAGCATATAGAGGTTATAGGTCGCTTAACCAAAAGAAAATTCCTAAACTTCACCTGGTACCAAATGAAGCTGAAGACAGAGCAAAGGGTTCATCGTGGAACCTACACGACCCACTTGCCACTACTCCGGGTGCACCTATACCCACTGAATACAAAATAGGGTACTTAGACTCATGAATGAACCACATAAACGCACGACAATGCTCAACATGATAGTGGGTATGCATAAGTGTCCATGTTATGCTTTTAATATGGTGTCGTGGTCAATCAAGGTACATCAATGCTCAATAAGATAATATTTAAAAGCAACACCTCCAAACATAAGTATAAGGTGAATTCAAGCAATCAGAGAAAGTATTCAAGTATGCTCAAGATTTTCACATAGACAAATAATTCATATAATCCTCATATTGGGCATACATTGCATAATTTAAATCACGATGCACTTACAACACATTAGTCATGTAGTTAAAATAAATCATATTGTATAAGAAGGTGTTGTTGACATACGAGTTTCCAATTCACATAAAATTGTAAATTTACTCCACTAAAGTTCAAGCAACCATCAAGCAAATCTATATCTAATGCATGCAAGATCAATTAGGTAATTGGAGTATCCATAATATGCATATTCAATCATTAATGGTCACAAAGTTCAATTAGAATCTTGAAATTAAGCATCAAGCTCATTTCTAGTCATAAAGTGCATAAATAAAGGCAATTTTAGCATTTAAGTATACACAAGGTTTATAAGATTATAAACATGGCAAAGATAAGTGATACTTAACAACTAAATAAAGTTGTATGCATAAGAAGTCTAATCTTAATCATGGATAAGTTTATACAAAATTACTATACATAAACGGCACGCTGGATATGAATAAGGTCTGCATGTTATGACACAAAATCATACTTCCAAGGTAAACGACAAGATCTCGGTTCACTTACATCATACTTTAGAAATTCACAATAAGCTTTTGAATACAAGCTTAGGTATTGTACAACATTCATAACATCAAGGATATACATATACATGATTCATATGGTACGAAAATATTACATCAATATCCCCTAAACAATTTATAAAGGTTTCAAAATAATACACACATAACTCACTCGTGACGTCATACCTATATGACCGAACGAATGGGGTGTCACACTTGAGGATGCGAGTTTCCTCGGTCAGCTCTTCTTCTGTGCTTTTTCATCATTTTTGCTCCAAACTTACCATTTCCGCCTCCTTAGTGAAAATTTCTTGAAAATGGTAATAACTCAATAAATATCTCATAATTAGCAAGGAAACATAAAGAAAATAGGATTAAAATATCGAGTATTTTTGGCCTAACAAATCCAAAACCCTTGAAATCTTCAAAATCAAATTACTCCCAATCGGGTGAACGAAAATTTAATCCGTAAATCGCAATAACTTAACCATGTCAAAAACTTCTAAATCCATATCTTGGTTACCGAAAAATATCATTGGAAATAGATGCCACCGCCCGACGCCGTCGCGTGGCTGCTGCTCTGCCATTGCCGTTGTCCAAGCAAGCTCCAGTTCAAGCCGCTGCCATTGATCAACTTAGGTCGTCTTCCTGAGCATTTTCCCTTAAGTCCCATCACCGGATGATTGCCGGAGAGACTGTTCTATCGTCGCCACTAAACGTGTCGCCGGTGCTGCTGCTTCACTCCGCCATAGCTCCGGCTATGGTGGTTCTTATAGTGAACCACCATCATAAATGGATAGCTCTCGTCTACAAGATTTGAATGTTGTACCTGGTCGTTGGAAGGTCACCTGAAAAACTGACGAAAATGGGGCAAAAATCAGCACTTTTTAGAGCCTCGTTCTCTCTCATTTCTTGCTGGATTTTGATTCAGAGCATACCGTTATGTTCTTCATTCCGAGTACTTCGATTTCAACTATTCGATTGAGTGATTCAGTGGCGGGATGAAAAAGTTAGAAATTTGGGGAAGGATGGTCGCGGTCGACGGCGGGAGAGAGAGAGAGAGAGAGAGAAGAGATGGGTTTGACCGGTCCAAGGTGGAACCCGGTAATTTAAAACCGGGCTTGAACGTACTGAATTAACCATTGAAGGAGTTAACGAAGTCAGAACTGGGCATACTTTTAGTCCACAGACTCGTTTCGATGCCCCAAATGCAAATAGGAGGTTGTCTATGGTCTTTATTCGTATGTCGTCCCCACTATTTTTTAAAAGATCTCGAAATCCTAAATATCTTAGAGGAAACTTATTTTCTCAGTGCGTACAGAGATCCTGTAGCACGCGGAACGTTAGGCGCCACATCCCCCGCACTATAGCCTCAATCCACATATGAAACGGCATTCATACATGAACCAAAACTACAGCGAACGGGAGACAATAAAACTCAAAAGCTAGGCGGGTACCCTCAATTAATACCACGAAACAATTATATCAATAAAAGCGGAAGCAATAACATTCACTACTTATAGGTACCATATTTACATATTTATTAATAGATACCAACATTTCATACAATACAATATCACCTCAAATAATAGGTAAGGCATACTACAAAATGTAAGAAGTATCAATACATGCGCTACAATATTAAGGTGAAGTGCTAGACCCGAATAAAAGACAGGCTAGACTCTAATTCCCGCCTAGCACGAACCTGCACAAGCTGAAAAGTTGAGGTGTCAGTCCAACACGGACTGAGCGAGGGGGTATAAATAAATATTTGCGCACATACATACAAGTTATAATCTCAGGTAATAATTTTGGAAGATAACAACACGATTTAGAAAAGAAGAGATAATATCGCCCGAGGTTACAACTAATCCATTTTACCAATTCAATACAATCAATTTGTGGCCCGGCGAGTGTGGGAAAATCTCCAACCTTTCACCGACTGTGTATAATACTTCAATTTATTAGTGGATTAGGTGGTCACACAACAATTCCGTGCACAATTAGCAATTTCAATCAATAAATCCTTCTTCCTCCGGGTGATGGCGGGCTTGCAAGACCCAGCCATCCAATCATGGTGTACGTCTGGAACATGACTCCCACGCATGGGATTTCTTCCTCCACCAAACCTCCTGGTGGATTCAGAGGTGATCCCACAATGGTGAGGATAGTGCAAGAGTTACCCGTCAACCCTTGCTTTCCCGGTTGGCTCAATACACTACCCTCGGGCCCAACGTGAACAATAGTTACGCGCCAAAATAATCAATGCGTCAATTAATCAATCAATCAATCCATTTTCGTGAAATCAATTGAAAATCATAAAGTTCGAAAACTATAGATATATAGATACGTTTTGGCCGAAAATCACATATGGGTTGTAAGGTTCTACATTTCTAGAATTTAAACCTCACCTGAACGACCCAAAATAACCAAGGAATCAGCTCACGGAGCCTGCTCCTCGTCACCAGGAAGCTGGTCTGTGCAAGAAAGACAACTGCCCGTGAAACACGAATCAAAATGCACCAAATAGGACGAACGGCGAAAATGCAACGATCATGATATGCATATGTAAAAGATAAGATTATGTTCATGTGTACTATTAGGAAATTAACTCATATAATCAATTAACCCAAATAACAATTAATACGTAACCAATATATCTAACCCATGCACGTACAGTAGCATGCAAGCAAAATATGCATGAAAACAGAAGGTGACACGCCCGTGTCACCAATATACACTAAGTCATGACACCCCCGTGTCTGGGTACAGCGGTCAATATGCGTGAAAAGAAGGTGACAAGCCCCTGTCACCAACACAAGGTTAACCATGGCACCCCCGTGCCACGGTACAGAAAAACCAAACCATCATGCACCCCCCGTGTCAGACAGAACAGGGCAAAGCTGACACGCCCGTGTCAACTATGCGTAACAGAAAAACAGGGTAGAAAACAGGGGTTTTTCATGCAAAACCAACCCAAACAATTATATTTCCAAATTCCAACCACAACAATGTTGAAATACCTCATATATGCATCATACTTCAAGTATTCATCAATTCAGTCAAGAAATAAACATCAAAGTGGTAAAATCAAACTTGAAACCCTCATGTATGAATATGTTTCCAATCTTCATGAACTTCAATATATCCATGCAACTTCCAATTCTCATGATCCTAACATACTTCTAACTCCAAATATTGCAAGAATTCATTACATAATTTATGAACCCTACTTCCATGTCAAACAAGAAATTCCTCCAAGTTCATGCCATACCTTAAATTCAAGCAAGAAATAAGATGAAGTGGAGAAATGATGATGAGGATGCTCCTAGCTTCAATGATCCTTCAAGAATTTAGCTTGAAATGAGATAAAATTTCCTCCTTCTCCTTGGTGTTGTAATCAGTATTTAGTGTGTGTGTGTGTGGAAATTGGATGAAAATGGAAAGAAGTAGAATGCAATGGAAGAAGAGATGATATAATCCAAAGTCTTGAAAGAATAGACATGAGTCATCATATTTTCCACATAAGTCCTCCTAATATTTGAATTCATTCGATCAAATTTCCTCTCTACACAAAAGATCAAGTAGCTCCAATTTCCTTAATGCAATTAGGTCCATAAATTTATACAAAGGGCAATCAAGGACATTTAGTGTAATTAGGTCACATGTAGCAATTAGTTTATATAATTCACGTAAATGACAATTTATATAAATGCATAGAGATGTAATGTATATAATATGATGAAGGTTGTAAATAATTGAATGAAATGATTAAATTAAATTCCCCCAACTCCCGAAGACCCGCTCGTGGCGTGCTTACCTGAACTTCTGGAAATTGGGGCGTTACAACGCTCACCCCCTTAGAAGAATCTGGTCCCCAGATTCACTGATTGGAATTAAATAACTCTGGGTGGAACCTTTGCATCTTTTCTTCCGGCTCCCAAGTCATTTCTTCAGTTTTATCACTCCGCCATAACACCTTGACCATAGGAATCCGCCGATTTCTCAGTTCTTGATATTTCTTGTCCAAAATCCTTACCGGTTTCTGAATAAAGGATAGATTCGGTTCTAACTCAACTTCTTCAACGGGAGAATTTCTGTTTCATCCGGATAATATTTTCTTAATTGAGATACATGAAAAACATTGTGAATTCCGGTAAGATTAGGAGGTAGATCCAATCTATAAGCCACTTCTCCAATTCTCTCAAGAATCTCGAACGGACCCAAATAACGAGGATTAAGCTTTCCTCCTTTTCCAATACGAGAAAATCCCTTTCTTGGAGATACTTTCAAGAAAACTCGATCTCCAACTTCAAACTTAAGATCCCTCCGACGAATATCGGCGTAGCTTTTCTGCCTATCTTGTGCAGCCTTTATCCGTTGTTGTATGAGCTGAACTTTCTCAATCATGGCTTCCATAGCTTTAGAAGGTCTTTCAAGTTTCTCCCCTTTCTTCACCCCTTCTTGTTTCATCCATCTCCACTCCTCTAGATCAAAGAATAATGGGGATCGATATTTCCGCCCATAAAGTAACTGATAAGGAGCCATGCCGATAGAGGATTGATAACTATTGTTATAAGCAAATTCAATCAAAGGGAGTTGGTCACACCATGAATTTGAAAAATCTAAAGCACACGACCGGAGCAAATCTTCTAAATATCTTATCACCCTCTCAGATTGACCATCGATTTGGGGATGAAAAGTCGTGCTAAACTGAAGCTTTGTTCCCAAAATATCTTGTAATTCTCGCCACAACTTAGAAGTAAAGCGGGGATCTCTATCCGAAATAATACTCACTGGAATCCCATCGAGGCGAACAATCTCTTTATTATAAATTTCGGCCAACTTTCTAATCTTGAAAGACATTCGGACCGGTAAGAAATAAGCAGATTTCGTTAACCGATCCACAATCACCCAAATACGGTCGTAGCCACGTTTTACTCTAGGTAATCCGGATATGAAATCCATTGTCACCTGTTCCCACTTCCACTCGGGGATAGGCAACGGCTGTAAGAGACCTCCCGGCTTTTGATGTTCAGCCTTTACTTTCTGACACGTTAAACAACACCTCACAAACTCGGCCACATCTTTCTTTAATCCATGCAACCAATAAAATTGCTTCAGATCCTTATACATTTTGTTTCCTCCCGGGTGTACCGAATACGCCGATCTATGAGCTTCCTCAAGTAACACCTTTTTCAATTCATCGGGTACCACCACTCGGTTCTTGAAGCGAAGAAAACCAGCTTCATCAAACCCAAATGGACTTTCCGGATCCTTTCTTGCTTTAACAACTAGCTTCTGAACTTCTGGATCCTTACCTTGAGCCTCAAACAAGCTAGATTTCAATTCCGGTTGAATGGTGATATTGAATACGCGAGCTTTTATCACAATAGGCTCGATCTTACCACTTCCTCCCAACTCCAAATTCGAAGCACCAACTTTTTGGCTTAATGCATCGGCAACTACATTAGCTTTCCCGGGATGATACTTGATCACACAATCATAATCTTCTAACCGTTCCATCCATCTCCGTTGCCTCAAATGAAGATCTTTCTGAGTAAATAAATATTGGAGACTCTTATGATCCGTAAAAATTTCAAATGTTACTCCATACAAATAATGTCACCATTTACCAAGTGCAAATATTATCGCGGCAAGCTCTAAATCATGTGTCGGATTGTTCTTTTCATAATCCTTCAATTTCCGGGAAGCATAAGCAACAACTTTACCCTTCTGAGTCAAAACACATCCCAAACCTTCTCTCGAGGCATCCGTGTAGACTGCATATCCTTCTAAACCATCCGGAAGAGTTAGAACCGGGGCTGAAACCAATTTCTCTTTCAAAATATTAAAACTCTTTTCACAGTTTTCATTCCACTCGTATTTGACATCTTTCTTTGTTAAACGAGTCAAAGGGGCGGCAATCTTGGAGAAATCTTGTACGAACCTCCTATAGTAACCCGCCAATCCTAAGAAACTTTTAATCTCGGAGGCATTCTTTGGTCTCTCCCACTTCAAAACTGCCTCTATCTTAGAAGGATCCACTTCTAATCCGTTCCCTGAAATAATATGGCCCAAGAAAGAAACTCGGTCGATCCAAAACTCGCACTTACTAAATTTTGCAAATAATTGGTGTTCCTTCAAAGTTCTCAACACAAGCTCAAGATGCCTTGCATGTTCCTCAACCGACTTGGAGAAAACCAAAATATCATCAATAAAGATCACAACAAACTTGTCAAGAAACGGCCGAAAAATTCTATGCATCATATCCATGAAAGCGGCGAGAGCATTCGTCAAACCAAAAGGCATAACCACGAATTCATAATGCCCATATCTTGTATTGAAGCCTGTCTTCGGAATATCCTCGGCTCGGATCCGTAGTTGATAATACCCTTGTCTTAAATTAAGCTTCAAATATACTTTTGATCCTTGGAGTATATCAAATAACTCCTCGATGTGTGGAAGAGGATATTTATTCTTAATTGTCATCCGATTCAATTCCCGATAATCAATACACATCCTCAAGGTACCATCTTTCTTCTTCACAAATAATACCGGTGCTCCCCACGGCGATGAACTCGGTCTAATATATCCGACTTCCAAGAGACCCTCAAGTTGCACCTTTAACTCCTTCAACTCTGCCGAAGCCATCCGATATGGAGTTTTAGAATACGGCTCAGCATTCGGATACAAGTCAATCACAAATTCTATCTCTCTTTCCGGTGGCAATGAATCTAAATTTTCCGGAAACACTTCAGGAAACTCCTTAACCACTTCTGTCTCTTCTAACTTCATCTGATCCTTGGATTGATTAAGAATGTAAGCTATGAATCCCGTAGCCCCATCACAAACCAATTTCCGAGCTTCCGAAAAAGATAATAAAGGTACGGTTTTAGAACTTCGACCCGTTATAATTTCTGAACCCAACTGGACTTTCTTAGCCCGGCAATCAACAGTAGCACAGTGCTTGTAAAGCCAATCCATACCCAAGATAGATCCATACCGAGACATAGATAATTCAATGAAATCCGTGGAAAAGACCCGACCCTCAATATTCACCGGCACCTCTCTAAAAACCCGGTTAGTTTTTAGACTACCACCAAAAGGTGTATTCACAACATAATAAGTAGAGGAAAGAGTAACACATAGAGGTAATTCCATAGAAATATCACAAGAGATAAAAGAGTGGGTAGCCCCCGGATCAAACAAAGTATGTATGTTCGTGCCATGAATGCAAATGCTACCTTCAACAACGGCAGCGGGGTCCACATCTGCATCCACTTCCTCGCCCTCCAAGGCATAAGCACGGGCTCTAACAAGCGGCCTCTGACCCCCCAGGCGGTGGATCCCATTTATCTGGACACGTATCCACTTTATGATCGGCCTTCCCACAAATCAGATAAAGATTCAGGCGACGCCGGCAATTCTCATAGGTATTGTAGCGCCCCTTAACACTACAACCCCGCACCGTTGTACTTCCCGAATGGATGTGAGGCTTAGCACTCGAGAAATACTTCGGCGAACGGACAAGACTATACAATACCAGAGTATAAAATTTAAATGCAACGGAGATAAACTTAAACAATAAAAGGGGATCAATATATAACGAGACACATGATATTAAGTTGGATAAGTAATTACAACGATAGGTTTATATTCACGAAAGAGTGCTTATTGAAAGCTGTACATGCACTTGTGATTAATCTAAATGACTGGAAAGTGACACCTTAAAGCTTCAAGATACCTCTAAGGCGTCGCTGTAACGATTCCTGAAACCATGAATTAAAAGAGTAGGAGGGTTAGTCAAAATGACTAAGTGACGGGGGGTTTGAGATTTAGGATTTTAAGTAAGATTTTGAAAATGTTTTGACCAAGAAAGTCTTGGTTTGAAATGTATATATATCATATAATAACAAATAAGTATATGACAATAATATCCGGTTCATATTTGGTTGAAATAGGAGTAGGGGGAATATAGGCTATACTTTAGAAACTTTATGAACCGTTTTGAAAATGATTTTATGCCCGCAAGTTAGGCGTCTCCAACCTTAACTCCGTAAAATCCGAGAAAAATAGTAACGACACTGATCAAGGTGTCGGTACTTAATAAAACCGATACGAGAATACCATCCTTCTTCCTCCGGTGTCACGTAGGGTTGCAAGCCCTAGTGACGATGAACAAGATTGTGGGAGGGGCGTACCTTTTCCCGTCACTTGGTGTGGAATAACTAACCTCCAGTTAGACCACCACCAAGATCTAGTTGGCGGCTGGTATAATAGTAGACCTCGGCCCGTGCCTCCCGGACTACTACTTCTACCAATACCACCGGGCCCATAGGAAAAACAATAATTTTACTTGCAAGACGAGAATATTTACCCGTAAAAAGGTACTAAGTACTTTTTCGGGTAAATGTATGTTTTCAATAATTAACAAGAATTACTTTCCCATAAAGGGAAGAATAACTTGAAAGGAGATTCAAGAAAATAAAGTAAAGTATTTTATCATGATTTCAGTTGAAAAGATTTAAAACCCTCACCGGTATCGAGACTTAAGTGGAACTGTGAGGATTCCACTCTTCGATCCTATGTTCGCCTGAAAGTAATAGCTACTACTGACTCAGAACTAGGTTCTTAGTTCCTAACTAATCCAATTGCACACAACAATGTAGTAAATAATTATAGAAGATACACATTATGTATTGCGTTAAAGATTTCCCGGTAAACCCTAAATTCACCCGTTTAATTAATAAATTCAGGGTTTATGGGATCTTTAACTAATCAAATATTTATTGACTATATTATAATTTTAATTGTAAGGTTTGAAATGAAATTCAAGGTTTAATTTCATAATGTAGGTTATCTTTTGAAAAACATTACATTGTTTATTGATTTTTGGAAAATTTGGGGAAATTATTTCTTTAAAAATTCCAAAACTTATTTTATAATTATTTTTGAAATAATTTCGAAATAATTGATATTTTAGTTGACCAAAAAGTCAAAATTACTATTAAAAACATTTACTATTCAATTTCATATGAATTAAACACTTTATAACACAAAATCAAATTCTTACACACACACACACACCCAAGAACATTATGAACATGTTCTTGAGCTCATTTAAATATTCAAAGAGGGTGTGTAACATGTTCTATCACATTCATATTCATAACATAAGATTAAAGCTTAATATAGCAAAATATATGAACTTTCTATGAAAAATAATTCTAAATAAATTACTATAGGCATGAATTTATTCAAACAAGATCATAGGTATTTAAATACATAAGGACATTATATCATATCATAACTCATGCATTTAATTGAATAAAATTTCATAATGTGCTCACATTATTATTTAAACTATCAACTATGCACATATTTCATAAAATAATTTCCTAAAGCATGATTTAATTAATCCTAGACATGCTACTAATATTATTATACTAAGAACATTATATAAAGCATGAAATAATAGAAGAAAACATACCTTGTAGAGAGAGAGAGGGTTGTGGCGTGAGAATGGAGAGGGAGAGAGTGATTTTGTGTGTTGAATTGTGAGGTATAAATGAGGCTTAAGGGGGGTATTTATAGGTAGTCATGAGGGGTTTCTAAGCAATAAATGAAAGTTTATGGGAGATGTGGTTGCCTAAGATTTTAACAAATGCTTGGTAATTAAGTTGGGGATGTGGTTAAATTATTTCATGAACAAATGCTAGGTAATTAACTAGGAAATGTGGGAAAATTATGCTCATTTGTTTAATCCTTCTAGAAGACCATGAGGTCATGGATGATGTCATTTTGATTAAAAATAAATGTAAAAATAATATAAAATTTATTCAAGAGTCGAGAGATAAAATTTTGATGTAGTGAATTAATAATAGAATGAGTGAAAAGTGAGCTTCGTTTTGATTATAAATATGAAATATTTGGAGTTTTTGTTTATAAATTATGAATACTAAAGATGATGAAAATCATAAGAAAAATCATATAAACGACGCTATGATAAAGTTTAGAGTTTGGAAAAATCACTATAATGTAGAGGAAAATTCAAGGATCGTTTTAAGTATAATTTCGACTATTGATTAAAAGCTAATTGTTTTAAAATAAAATGATGATTTTTAAATAGGAAAATATTTATAAATATGCTATGGATGAAATCGAGTTTTTGGTAAATGCATGAAAATTCATAAAATAATTTGAGGGTCGTTTTGGTTATAATTTTGAATATCAAAAAGTAGATGAATAAGGATTTATTGATGATCGAATCATAAGCTAGGGTTTTTGCCGGTTTTTGATACTACGGGAGTTAGGATGGGAATTGTGGTTCACGGAGAGTATCACGATCCTCGAAATAATCTGAGGATTCTTTTGGTTAAAATATTGGGTAGTGAAAGTGTTTCGGGAAATGTAGGAATATTTTTGAGCTGTAGGGGTATTTTTGTAATTTCCAACCTAAAACTGTAGGAATGGGTTTTGAAGTATATGAAGGGGTTTTAGGTGCTAGAAAGGAATGAATACTAGAATTCTAGGATTTTATGCAAAGAGTTTTCAAAGTATAAATTAAATAGAGAAAAGAATTAAATCTACGAACATTTAATTAAATTATATCATATAAAAGCATATAGGTCACATAAAATGCAATGCATGAAGAGGATTAATAAGGATCGAGGTTATAAACGCTTCTTGAATTACCCTTTACTTACCTTTCTCAACTTGGCCCTGAGTCGGGCTGTTACAGGTATGGGTAGTCCACCCACAATAAGAACATCCCGGTTTCCCAGTAGATAGTGGTGCGGCAGGAGTAACCCGGGGAGCTTTCGGAACTGGTACTTGTAACACTTGAGGCTTGAATTTCTTCATTGGACCCTTAGACTGCGGTGGAGGGTTATCATAGGTGATTGGCCTCTACCCGGCATTATAATTCGGCCTTAATCCCGAGCTGGAACCCTGACTCGACCTATAAGTAGATCTTCGAGCATTTATCGAGTCCTCCACTTTCAAGGCCTTTTGGGTAGCCTTCTTCCAAGTACTAGTATTAACAGCTTCTATTGCAGCTTGAATGTCCGGTCTTAGACCCTGTACGAATTGCATAGCCTTATGAAAATCATCACCGCCGATGTTGGGTGCATATTTGGACAATCTCTCAAACTCAGCTATATATTCGGCCACCGATCTATTCCCTTGTTTGAGCTCCGTGAACTCCTTAAGTCTCCTAGTGCGAGATGAAGGAGGAATAAACTTGTTCTTGAATTCCCTAATGAAAACCTCCCATGTGACTTCTTCTTCTGCGGCATCTAAAACAATCTTGGTGCTTTCCCACCAAGAATAAGCTTCTCCTTGGATTAGAGTGAGGGTACACCTAGCTTTCTCTCGAGTCTCGCAAGGAATATGTTCCCAAATTCGTTCCACCTCATTAAGCCATTGCTCGGCTTACATGTCATTTCCCTTGAAGAATCTAGGTGGATGCTGGTTTTGGAATTCCCTCAAAATAGCTGAAATTGGGGCCGGTGGTGCTGGTAGAGGAGCTGGTGGTGCAGGAGGCACATAACCTCTTAGTCTTTGATCAATAAGTTGAACCATAGAGTTTAAGAAGTCTTGAGGTTGAGCTTGAGGGGGTGGAGGTGGAGTTTGATCACGATGGTGATGCCGATGACCGGGAGAATGCTCTCTGCGAGGCCTTCCACGAGGCATCCTGAAATTCAAACACTGTACATGCATGGTCGATTAACAAGTATGAATAAATGTAATTAATGTCCATAGAACACGTAAGTCACATAATTCAAATAAGGTTAAATAGTTTCAAATAAGATGCAAGACTCTCAAATAATCAATTAATCCTATGTCGTACGACTTAGACTCACAAGGCACGACACTAGAACCGCGGTTTTGCAACTGGGCTCTGATACCACCTTAGGATGTAGCACCCGGAACGTTAGACGGCACATCCCCCGCACTATAGCCTCAATCCACATATGAAATGGCAATTCATACATGAACCAAAACTATAGCGAACAGGAGACAATAAAACTCATAAGCTAGGCGGGTACCCTCAATTAATACCACGAAACAATTATATCAATAAAAGCGGAAGCAATAACATTCACTACTTATAGTTACCATATTGACATATTTATTAATAGATACCAACATTTCATACAATACAATATCACCTCCAATAATAGGTAAGGCATACTACAAAATGTAAGAAGTATCAATACATGCGCTACAATATGAAGGTGAAGTGCTAGACCCGAATAAAAGACAGGCTAGACTCTAATTCCCGCCTAGCATGAACCTGCAAAAGCTGAAAAGTTGAGGTGTCAGTCCAACACGGACTGAGCGAGGGGGTATAAATAAATATTTGCACACATACATACAAGTTATAATCTCGGGTAATAATTTTGGAAGATAACAACACTATTTAGAAAAGAAGAGATAATATTGCCCGAGGTTACAACTAATCCATTTTACCAATTCAATACAATCAATTTGTGGCCCGGCGAGTGAGGGCAAATCTCCAACCTTTCACCGACTGTGTGTAATACTTCAATTTATTAGTGCATTAGGTGGTCACACAACAATTCCGTGCACAATTAGCAATTTCAATCAATAAATCCTTATTCCTCCGGGTGATGGCGGGCTTGCAAGACCCAGCCATCCAATCATGGTGTACGTCGGGAACATGACTCCCACGCACAGGATTTTTTCCTCCACCAAACCTCCTGGTGGATTCAGAGGTGATCCCACAATGGTGAGGATAGTGCAAGAGTTACCCGTCAGCCATTGCTTTCCCGGTTGGCTCAATACACTACCCTCGGGCCCAACGTGAACAATAGTTACTCGCCAAAACAATCAATGCGTCAATCAATCAATCAATCAATCCATTTTCATGAAATCAATTGAAAATCATAAGGTTCGAAAACTATAGATATATAGATACGTTTTGGCCAAAAATCACATAAGGGTTGTAAGGTTCTATATATCTAGAATTTAAACCTCACCTGAACGACCCAAAATAACCAAGGAATCAGCTCACGGAGCCTGCTCCTCGTCACCAGGAAGCTGGTTTGTGCAAGAAAGACAACTGCCCGTGAAACACGACTCAAAATGCACCAAATAGGACGAACGGCGAAAATGCAACAATTATGATATGCATATGTAAAAGATAAGATTGTGTTCATGTGTACTATTAGGAAATTAACTCATATAATCAATTAACCCAAATAACAATTAATACGTATCCAATATATCTAACCCATGCACGTACAGTAGCATGCAACCAAAATATGCATGAAAACAGAAGGTGACACGCCCGTGTCACCAATATACACTAAGTCATGACACCCCCGTGTCTGGGTACAGCGGTCAATATACGTGAAAAGAAGGTGACACGCCCGTGTCACCAACACAAGGCAAACCATGACACCCCCGTGTCACGGTACAGAAAAACCAAACCATCATGCACCCCCGTGTCACACAGAATAGGGCAAAGCTGACACGCCCTTGTCAGCTGTGCGTAACAGAAAAACAGGGCAGAAAACAGGGGTTTTCCATGCAAAACCAACCCAAACAATTATATTTCCAAATTCCAACCACAACAATGTTGAAACACCTCATATATGCATCATACTTCAAGTATTCATCAATTCAATCAAGAAATAAACATCAAAGTGAAAATATGTGATAATATTCTCAATCTATGAATTATTGCACAACTCGTATTTGAGTGATGCGTGAATTAATTACCGAACGTGACTTATTTGATTATATGACCTTACTTGATCTATTTCCATAATTTGAGGACTTAATTGCATAAGATTCTTTGGACTAAATTGATCATTTACATAAGTTGAAACCCAATTGCATTGCCCTAATTTCTTGAGGACCAAGTGGCAATTTCCCTTTTATTTTCCCCATCTTGGATCGATATATCTTATACATACACATATACATACATCTTATTCTTCCTTCCTCATTCAAAGAAAACAAGAGAATCATCTCTTCCTCCCTACCTCCATGTCGGTTAATCCAAGGAAGCTAGAAGCCAAGATTTTCATCCAATTTCTTCAAGGAATCAAGCTTCATACCTTTATCTCTTCTTTCCCATTCATTTCTTCTTCATCCAAGGTAAGATCAAGCATGTATCTTTGATAATTCATGAGGTGTGATTAGGGTTTGTAAATCTTTTAGATTCCATGTTTAAATATGAAGCTTGTATGATGATTTGAGGTGATTTCCCACAATTATTACTTGAATTCATGAAGTTTGGAGCATGATTGATCATTTGATTTCATATTGGTTTCATGAGTGATTCTAATGATATAAGCATGTTCCCTTGATTTTAATGTGGCCTAAATGATGTATATGAGCTATATGCATGATATATGATTGTTTTGGAGTGTTTTGGTTGAGTTTGTTATGGGTTTTGCTTCCTCCTCTTTCTCCCTCGAGCATATAACATCCCGCTCGTCCGACCTTTCCATGTACGCCTTCACGGGTGAGCTATGTGCGCTTTTAATTATTTAATTATGTGAATTAAGTGTTTATTATACTTCTATGTGATATATTTGAATTACTTGAAACTTATTTGACCTTATGTGATTTATTTGCACGTATTTGCTCTCTTTGTTTTGTTCTTGCCCTGTTTGTGTCCGTTTTCGTTTTCGATTTTTGTGATTTTTGTGTTATAGATGTGTCTTTATGCTCGTTACTTGTTTTTGAGTTCGTTTGATACGGTTTTGAAACCGTTTTATGTTTTAGGGACATAAGGGCCTAACGAGCTTTAGCGCACCTTGTGTTCCGGAAGGCGTAACTTGAGCTCGGGAATTCGGATTCGAATTCCGGAAGATGCGTTGGACTCGTAACGAAGAAAGAAAGATGAAGAATCAAGATTTATATTTTTCTAAGCCCATTTGATTCCCCGTTTTTCAACAGAAACGAGCCCTTTTCGTTTAAGAACTACCTTTTGACCTAACTACGCTTGGTGGACCCTACTTGAACTTAACCAAACCCTTAACCGTGATTTGAACTATGAGTTAACACCCCATTTCAGCCCCTTAACCAAGAGAACCGATCCATTTCCTCTCTCCCTCTCAATCACGATCAGCTCCAAGTAAGGAAGGAAGGAAGAAAACCCACTTTGGCCATTTTGATGATTTTGATCTCAAATCTCCACCAAAGCTTCTCAAATTCGAAAGGTAAGTTTATGATTGTAATCTGCACTCTCTCTTCTCTCTTTTTTGTGGATTTGATCTGATTTCATTGGTTGATTCATGAGTTCTAGCAAGCATGTGCATAGTAGAGATTGGATGAATTTAATGATTCTTGCTTCCTTCTTGATTCTCTTGAGTTTGGGTGATGATATGTTGCTTCTATGACTTGGTTCTTAGCATTTATTACTTCTCCTTTCGTGGTTGTTGGATTATGATTAATTGGCCATTAATTAGCTCTTGGGATTGGATGATATAGCTTGACACATTCCCTCCCCTTTCTTGCTTTGTTTCTTGCATATTTTGGAGCTAAGTTTTTGCTCCTTATATGGCATGAATATATGATGAATTAGTGTTAGTTCCATGCTTGATTTATGTATTTTTGATAGCATAAGAGACTCCTTGAAGGCTTGAACCGAAATGCCCTGTTTTTCCCCTCAAATTCGGACTTCCTACGTTAAAAAATTTCCAGGCCGAACGCATGACACGGCCATGTCATGTTATAACTGGAAATGGACACGGCTGTGTCAAGCTCTCAACTTTGGGTCCTGATTTTATTTAAACCGGACACGGCCGTGTCCGATTCCTATGCATTTTGGACGAGGTCGTGTCCACTTAGTAGGTGATGGCCGGGAGGAGTTTCTTTCATCGTTTCGTTGCTTCTTGTTGATCTTTCTTGCCTTGTTTATGATGTACATGCATGATTAACTTGTTGTATGATGTGTTAAGCTTGATCTCGTGAATTTATGGTTTATTCTTTGCCCTCAGTTATGAAATAGGACCTTATATGCCTTGATTGCTCCTATATGACCTAATGTGGATTCATTTCATATTCTTTGCATCATAAACATACATACGAATCCGCCGAGCGTCTAATGTGGTTCATATTGGGTCTATGTCTGTCTTTTGTCTTTGCTTTGCCTTTAGGTTCGTTCCTTGGTTGACGAGGTTATCTTTTAGACGTCCGTTTGCTTCCTTTGTTCCCGTTGCTTCTTGGAGGTGAGGTTTCTTTCTTTTTAGCTATTATAACCTACAACCCAACATGTAATTTAAGCCCACATGCGAACTATATATATGTATAAATAAGTGTTCGATATGTATTTTGCGGGAATTGGCCCTTTCGTTATAAAACGTTTGAAAACACTTTTATGTATAAGTAAGCTATTTTCGTTCTTATGATTTGGAAAGGGTTGCCGTGTGTTCGTGTTAAGTTTTGGCAAGATAAGCTTTTCGTGATAAGTATACGCTTTGTGAGATATATGTGTGTGAGTTCTGTGATCAGTTTGGGCCCCGGAGAAGTGGTATGTGATCTCAGGTCTGCCATGGGGTCGCCGGGCTCTCTCATCAACACGACTCCATTCACGGGAGACTTAGTTCTCGTATGCCGAAGGAGCACTTTAAGGTTGACCGTCGAAGGAACCGGGCGGGATCCTCCAGTTCATCAGTTTCGTTCTGTGGAGGGTTGAGAGGGGCACCTCTCTTCCCCAATGGTGTAAAGGTGGGATTGTTTATGAGCTTTGCTTTGGTTTGAGTAAGTGTGTGAGAACTCGTTCTCGCCGTGTTGTTACGTTTATGTTTTACTTTTGTATCCGATACGATTTGTGAAAGGGGTGGACTTATAACTTCTAAAACTTGGTTGACTTTGGCCTTCGGCCCTAAACCTTTCTTCGTATATATATATATATATATATAGTATTATGGGTTAAACTCTTTTGGAATGCAAAAACCACACCCTGTTCATGAACACTTTCGATTTGAATATGCTATGCTCTTACTTATACATATGTGTGCGTGTGTAGCCCCCTCACCAGTCTCTAGGACTGACCCTCGTTGCTTCTTTTCTTTTTCCCCTTTGTTTTGAGCTTTGTAGGTGCTCAGTTGAGAGTTTGTCTAGGCGGTGGTCGTCTTTTGAGTCTTGGGAGTTGTTCGAGTCATTGTAGAGTCCTTGCATTGGCATATTTACTTTTCCGCTTTGGTACTATGTACATTTGGTACTATGTATAAATACTTATAAGCTATGTTTTTGTAATTTGAAGCTATGTATGTCCTATTTGGCCCGGAGTAGGCAAAGCATGATGTAAACTGTTTATTTTACCTTAAGTTTGTATGTATAGATTTGGTTTTGTTATGTGATCCTGCAGCTTCCGCACTTTCAGTTTATTTTGTTGCGCACTCTGTTCAGGGTCTAGACCGCCTAGCCTAGAGTTGAATTTTGTTTGTCACCCGTTTGCCATGGTTCAATGCGGGAGCAGAGTTCCCATTTTGTTAACCGTGTTGGGCTATGTTGCGGGGATGTGGCGCCCTCCACTCCGGGGTGTTACATCTGTAAGTGGTATCAGAGTTCTGCGTTGCAAAACCCAAGCTCTAGCGTCGTGTCAGGTTTGTCTAGGTCGTTCGGCTTAGGATTATGTGATTGTTTGCATTCACTCTCATCTCTTACGTGAATTACTTGAATTATTTGGCTTAATTATGTTAATAGTTCACTTGAACATGTACTGAACCCTGCATGCATCGATACTTTGGAATCATTTTTCTTATCTCAGGATGAGTTCTTCATATCAACATACATCATCAAAAGGAAGACAAGAGAAACAAGTTTCTTCGGTCTCAAAGAAGTTTGAAGGCTTTAATCCACCGAAGTGGGTTGGGGGCGATAGTATTGAAGCCGAGGAGTGGCTATCCAGGATATTGTGGACTTGGGGAAGTTGTCCGGGAACTTCACAAGAGAAAGTAAGATACACTTCCCGTTTACTACAAGGTGAAGCTTCAAAATGGTTCAAGGAAATAAGGTCACATTTAAAGAAGTCCGGAGAAGAGCTCCATTGGGAAAGGTTTATCCGAGAATTTGGCTATAAGTATATCCCTCCCAATGAGTTGATTAGAAGACTTCCAGAATTCCTAGATCTTGAGCAAGAAGTGAAGATGATGGATGATCTTGTAATGGAGCTAGAAAACTCAAGAGCTAACCAAGATTGCCCCAAGGTCCGGGGATATATAGAAAGGCGTAGAGACGAGATTCAACAAGCTTTTCAAGGTTCACCGGTGCATGAATGGTCCGAGGAAGTTAGAAGACTGGTTCAAGATGAAGTGAATAAGCAAGAGATGAAGTTTCACATTTCTAAGGTGGAATATAATCCAGGATCAAGTTTAAACCCAAACAAGAGGCCTATGTTCCGAGAGGAAACCCAAGAACTTCAAGATGTCGACTACACCAAGAAGAAGAAGCTTCAACCACCAATGATGGATTCGATACCTCTTCCATTGGAGATAATTGAATGTTCTTATTGTCAAGTCGCTAACCACACCGAAGAAGTTTGCCGAAAGAAGCTTGGGAGATGTTACAAGTGTGGGGAACCGGGACATAAGGTGAAAAGTTACCCGAAGACTAAGCATTCAAGGACTACAAAGAGCCGGAATTCCAAGACTCCAAGACAGGTCCGAGTTGATGCAAGTGGAGGCGAGGAGCTTGATGGCGAGATCAACATTTTTCCATAGTGAAAGTTACACCAAACATTCATGGCACTACATACATGCATCTTATTTTAATTGGTGCTGCATTTCTTTTTCTTGTGGTTCTTGGTGCTTGCGTGTCTTTGTTATTACTTGCTTGCTTGTGGTTTCCCTTTTCTTTTCTCTTTTGTGTTGTCTCTCTCTTTGGAAAGAGGTTGGTGAGAAGAGTGTCGAGTGTTTGGTGAGTTGCGAGGGCCGAGCTTTCCTGGTGGTGGTTCTTTTCCGGCGGTTGTTCTTGAAGGCACCTAGTTCTGTTAAGGTAACGGTGTTACCATAGGTGTGGATAGTTGTTTGTAGGAGGTCCATTCGGGACTCAACGGTATGTACGGGTGTTAGATGGAAGGCTAGCCCGTTGATATCCTTTGTAGAAGTGGTTGGTAATTCTGGGATGGTGCGATAAGCTTCGTGGCTTTCCTTTGAGTTAACTTAGAGGTCAAGCCAAGCTTAAGGAGACAAAGATCGAAGTAAGCCACCTTTGGTGCTTCTTTGAAGATGGAATTCATTTCCACCCAATGAGGACATCGAGGTTGTCGTGATCTTTATCCAGGAATTGTTTTGTGTTTGGAGTTTCTCTTCCAGTGGACTCTAGCGAGGTTGTTGGAGTTAAGTCATAGTTGACAAGCTCTTAGAAGGTAATTTCATCCTTTTGAATACTTCTTTGTGGAGTATCTTAGTCCCATCTAAGAAGAAGACGGGATTTAGGATGACTATATATTACAGTGAGCTGCACAGGTTAACTGTGGAAGATAAATACCCTTCTAGTTTGCTTCGAGGAGTCGTTAGTCCTCCTTCAGTGTTCTGTGGTCTTTGCTGAGCACGGTTTCTACAAGGGTATAGTCAACTACGCATTTTGGTAGAAGAACCGAGAATTGCCTCAGAGATTAAGTCTCTAGTGTCATCGGGAGTCAACAGAAGGTTTGTCATTATGCAAATGTCGTCCCATGACATGAAAGACAAGGAAGAGGCATGGTTCGAGTGGATAAGGCTTTTGAAGAGAGTTACCTTGATTACACAAGGATACTCAAACTTCTCCTTTACAATCGAGGTATTAAGGAAGACTTCGGTTGTGCGTAGTAAACGGAAGGTTGAGGCCTATGTCTCAAGAAGTGCTTAGTCACGAGACTAATTCCACTCATGGTTCGAGACTTGAAGAGCCGGTAATGGTGTTGGCATAAGAAGAGATATTGTAAACTTAGTGTAGCAATGTCTAAAGTGCTTTCGGTAGAAGACCGAACATCAAGAACCGGTAGTTTTCCCCAACTACTTTTCAATTTTAACCGGAAGTGGGAGCAAACCGAAGTTTGCTAAACTAAGGGGATTCACTCAGATTTTGTGAGTAACCTCGAGTAATCGGGACATGAGAAGCCTTCCTTATTTCTAATTAAGGAAGCAATGTCCCGAGGAGATTACTACTCTTGGATCAGAGTAGCGCAGCGGAAGCGTGGAGTCGAGCTCGTTCAAGTGTCCTCTTAGGTCTCGCTTAGGACCTGAGGACAGGTCCTTTTGAAGGAGGGGAGTTTGTAACATCCCGCTCGTCCGGCCTTTCCAGGTATGGCTTCACGGGTGAGCTATGTGCGCTTTTAATTATTTAATTATGTGAATTAAGTGTTTATTATACTTCTATGTGATATATTTGAATTACTTGAAACTTATTTGACCATATGTGATTTATTTGCAAGTATTTGCTCTCTTTGATTTGTTCTTGCCCTGTTTGAGTCCGTTTTCGTTTTTGGTTTTTGTGATTACGTGCTATGCGTGACTTATATGTGTTATGGATGTGTCTTTATGTTCGTTACTTGTTTTTGAGTTCGTTTGATACGGTTTTGAAACCGTTTTATGTTTTAGGGACCTAAGGGCCTAACGAGCTTTAGCACACCTTGTGTTCCGGAAGGCGTAACATGAGCTCGGGAATATGGATTCGAATTCCGGAAGATGCGTTGGACTCATAACGAAGAAAGAAAGATGAAGAATCAAGATTTATATTTTTCTAAGCACTTTTGATTCCCCGTTTTTCAACCGAAACGAGCCCTTTTCGCTTAAGAACTACCTTTTGACCTAATTAAGCTTGGTGGACCCTACTTGAACTTAAGAAAACCCTTAACCATGATTTGAACCATGAGTTAACACCCCATTTCAGCCCCTTAAACAAGAGAACCAATCCATTTCCTCTCTCCCTCTCAATCACGATCAGCTCCAAGCAAGGAAGGAAGGAAGAAAACCCCCTTTGGCCATTTTGATGATTTTGAGCTCAAATCTCCACCAAAGCTTCTCAAATTCGAAAGGTAAGTTTATGATTGTAATATACACTCTCTCTTCTCTCTTTTATGTGGATTTGAGCTGATTTCATTGGTTGATTCATGAGTTCTAACAAGCATGTGAATAGTAGAGATTGGATGAATTTGATGATTCTTGCTTCCTTCTCGATTCTCTTGAGTTTGGGTGATGATATGTTGCTTCTATGACTTGGTTCTTAGCATTTATTGCTTCTACTTTCGTGGTTGTTGGATTATGATTAATTGGCCATTAATTAGCTCTTGGGATTGGATGATATAGCTTGATACAATCCCTCCCATTTCTTGCTTTGTTTCTTTCATATTTTGGAGCTAAGTTTTTGCTCCTTATATGGCATGAATATATGATGAATTAGTGTTAGTTCCATGCTTGGTTTATGTATTTTTGATGGCATAAGAGACTCCTTGAAGGCTTGAACCGAAATGCCCTGTTTTTCCCCTCAAATTCGGACTTCCTACGTTAAAAAATTTCCAGGCCGAACGCATGACACGGCCGTGTCATGTTATAACTGGAAATGGACACGACCGTGTCAAGCTCTCGACTTTGGGTCCTGATTTTATTTAAACCGGACACGACTGTGTCCGATTCCTATGCATTTTGGACGAAGTCTTGTCCACTTAGTAGGTGATGGTCGGGAGGAGTTTCTTTCGTCATTTCGTTGCTTCTTGTTGATATTTCTTGCCTTGTTTATGATGTATATGCATGATTAGCTTGTTGTATGATGTGTTAAGCTTGATCTCGTGAATTTATGGTTTATTCTTTGCCCTCGGTTATGAAGTAGGACCTTATATGCCTTGATTGCTCCTATATGACCTAATGTGGATTCATTTCATATTCTTTGCATCATAAACATACATACGCATCTACCGAGCGTCTAATTTGGTTCATATTGGGTCTAAGTTTGTCTTTTGTCTTTGCTTTGCCTTTAGGTTCGTTCCTTGGTTGACGAGGTTGTCTTTTAGACGTCTGTTTGCTTCCTTTGTTCCCGTTGCTTCTCGGAGGTGAGGTTTCTTTCTTTTTAGCTATTATGACCTACAACCCAACATGTAATTTAAGCCGACATGCGAACTATATATATGTATAAATAAGTGTTCGATATGTATTTTGCGGGAATTGGCCCTTTTGTTATAAAACGTTTGAAAACGCTTTTATGTATAAGTAAGCTATTTTTGTTCTTATGTTTTGAAAAGGGTTGGCGTGTGTTCGTGTTAAGTTTTGGCAAGATAAGCTTTTCGTGATAAGTATACGCTTTTTGAGATATGTGTGTGTGAGTTCTGTGATCAGTTTGGGCCCCGGAGAAGTGGTATGTGATCTCGGGTCGGCCATGGGGTCGCCGGGCTCTCTCATCAACACGACTCCATTCACGGGAGACTCAGTTCTCCTATGCTGACGGAGCACTTGAAGGTTGGCCGTCGAAGGAACCGGGCGGGATCCTCCGGTTCATCAGTTTCGTTCTGTGGAGGGTTGAGAGGGGCACCTCTCTTCCCCAATGGTGTAAAGGTGGGATTGTTTATGAGCTTTGCTTTGGTTTGAGTAAGTGTGTGAGAACTCGTTCTCGCCGTGTTGTTATGTTTATGTTTTACTTTTGTATCCGATACGGTTTGTGAAACGGGGTGGACTTATAACTTCTAAAACTTGGTTGACTTTGGCCTTCTGCCCTAAACCTTTCTTCGTATATATATATATATATATATAGTATTATGGGTTAAACTCTTTTGGAATGCAAAAACCACACCCGGTTCATGAACACTTTCGATTTGAATATGCTATGCTCTTACTTATATGTATGTGTACGTGTGTAGCCCCCTCACCAGTCTCTAGGACTGACCCTCGTTGCTTCTTTTCTTTCCCCCCTTTGTTTTGAGCTTTGTAGGTGCTTAGTTGAGAGTTTAGCTAGGGGGTGGTCGTCTTTCGAGTCTTGGGATTTGTTCGAGTCGTTTTAGAGTCCTTGCATTGGCATATTTACTTTTCCACTTTGGTACTATGTACATTTGGTACTATGTATAAATACTTATAAGCTATGTTTTTGTAATTTGAAGCTATGCATGTCCTATTTGGCCCGGAGTAGGCAAAACATGATGTAAACTCTTTATTTTACCTTAAGTTTGTATGTATAGATTTGGTTTTGTTATGTGATCCTGCAGCTTCCGCACTTTAGGTTTATTTTGTTGCGCACTATGTTCAGGGTCTAGACCGCCTAGCCTAGAGTTGAATTTTGTTTGTCACCCGTTCGCTATGGTTCAATACGGGAGCGGAGTTCCCATTTCGTTAACCATGTTGGGCTATGGTGCGGGGGATGTGGCGCCCTCCGCTCCGGGGTGTTACAGAGAAACCCCTATATTGCAACCTTTTCTAGCCCAGTTGGGTTACCCGGCCGAGTAAATTTAGTGAGGAAAAGTACCCGGGCGGGTACTTTAGTCCAAAGGTTTTTCTGCACTCTTTTTTCCTGGTCGGGTAAATTTTGCCATGTATTTTCCCCGGCTGGGCACCCCCTCATCGGAACTCTGATTGACCAAAATTTTGAACTGTTGGAAACCTATTGAATTCTGGAACAACCTCCAATTGGAATCATCTCAATATCTTTTTTCATTTGTGAGATATAATCAATTCTTCTTGGTGTTGCCACTTCACCGGAAATCTGCATTCACCCAACTTCAAGCTTACGCCATTTTCTCCTCGCTTTGAACTAGAAAACGAGCCATATATCATCAGAAAGGTATGTGTGTTTAGTTTTATACCCAAGAAACAAAACTCAATTCCAAATTCTAGAAATCAAGATATTCCAGTTTTCCTACAGCATGTACGTTTTCAAAAATTGTTTATTTTTGCCAAACTTCACCAAAATCCCTCTTCTTACATTCCTTTCACTTCCTTGGCTCCCGTATGTGACTTATATGAATTATATACTTGGTGTATTGATAATTATTCTCCTATTTGACACTTCTTAGTACTTAATTTCTCAAACGTGATTATGTGACTCCATGCCTTATACGAAGCAAACTTGAAAGGTTGAATGATATGAATATGTAAGTCCTTGAGATTGATTTTATCTCTTAGATGTTAATTGCTTCTCATACATATTTAAGTGTCACTTGATTGCTAATTTGTTTGGTTATTAAGGGGTTACATGAGCATTGTCGTGCGTCATACTTGGTCTCATATTGAGTCTCGTCTCACGAGTTCCCGTTGTTTCCTTTCTTGTCTAGTTCTTCTCCAGGGTGGAGATCATTGGTCGTATAGACACTTTCTTGTATCCTTGTTTTGTTTTATCGGTCATCAGGTGAGGTTTAAATTCCAGATATATAGAACCCATACGACCCTATTGTTGTTTTAAGCCAAAATGTATCTATATATCTATAGTTTTCCAAACCTTATTGATTTTAAACGGATTTCATGAATGTACTGAACGGACTGAATTGATTGATTGATTTGGCGAGTATATTGTACTGTACTGTGCGCCCGAGGGTAGTGTATTGGGCCAATCGGGAAAGCAAAGGGCTGACGAGTAACTCTTGCACTATCCTCAGCATTTTGGGATCACCTCTGAATCCAGCAGGAGGTTTGGTGGAGGAAGAAATCCCCGTACGTGGGAGTTATGTTCCGTATGCCATGATCGGATGGTTGGGTCTTGCAAGCCCACCATCACCCGGAGGAAAAAGGGTTCATGAAACTGCTAATTGATTGTACGTTAATTACTTGTATGATCACCTAATAAACGAAAACATTCATGATTGTTCACTTTCGTAGTAAAGGTTGGAGAAAGCCCTCACTCTTGGGGCCACGGATTGAATTGATAATGATTGAACTGTTAAATTGAATAGTTAGAATCTCGGGCGAGGATTTACTTTATTCTTGAACTTATATTGATTTCTTTTTATAAAATCTTACCCGAGATTATAGCTTGCAAGATATGTGTGCTTATATTTATTTAAACCCCTCACTCAGTCTTTCATAGACTAACACCTCACTTTTCAGGTTCTTGCGGTTGAGCGCTAGGCAGGATTGAGTCGGGGCAAGTCTTTTATTTTGAGTCTAGCACAGTACATTTACCTATTTAAAGCATATGTATTTTATGACTCATTTAGGTTACTTTGAGAGATTATACATTGATAGATTGAAAACGCACTAGAATGATGATATGATTATATTGTGCTTCCGCGTTATTTGTTAAGTATTGTTGTAATTAATTGAGGGTTAGTTCCGCCTAGCTAGATTGTTTTTTTATTGTCTCCCGTTCACTATAGGCTTGATTCATGTATGGGTGCTCGTCCATATGTGGATTGAACTATAGTACGGGGGATGTGGCTACTTTGCGTTCCGGGTGCTACAATCCATATCTACTTAGGTTTTCAGTAAGACCATCAATCATAAGATCATGATTAAACCTAGTTCGCACGACCGACGACTCGTGAGACATCACACTCCCCAAAATAATCATGAAATATCAATTACTTTAAAAGTGATCAATCAGGAAACTAAGAACTAATAAGTTACCCCACGACTCGTGAGACGATAACTTATTAAACTTAAGTCCTATTGATGGAATGCTAGGAATTTTATTAAAGGTTACACCTTACGTAAAATACCTATTTTTGAAAATTGCTTAATATTTTGTGTGATCTTCGAATATCGGAGAGTTATCTAGTTTTGACCTCACCAACCTGAATAGTTATCCATTTTTAATAAGTCTTGTTTAATGCAATTTCACATAAAATGCATCCACACAAGCTATTAGCAGATAACATTGCATGTTAGGAATAGTACCCTTAAAGCAGATGTTTGCTTTACTATTTCCTTGTAAAATCACAAACAGTCTTTGAATAATAAACGAGTTGATTTTGTTCATAGGCAATCACTTCCTTATGTGCATATTTATGTCTGCTTGGGTTGACTATGTTTTGCATGTATTGAACTCCCTTATCCGATGAGGCCGTTAAGAACTTTATCGTTATGGAAACGGCACATGAAACAAGTTCTTAACTCCATAGGCGAGGATTAGAAACTTCCCCAAGTCAATGAGTCCGACAGACAGCGGGAGTGTCGACCTTGACTCTGCTGAGACTTGCTTATGTGATTATGTCCTTTTGAAGGATCACTCAGTTTCATGGAGTGATAAGTGCATGCGTTGATGCGTTCATAATACGTGAGGGTGATTGTTACAAGAACTTCATCACTGAAATGTCCCACGTGGGAACATTCCTAAATTGGAAAGGAAGTTTCCTGAAACCTCCAGATTAGGAAATATCTCACATGTCAATGACGTGATTCATTAATCCTTAGACTTGAGATTCTGTAATGTCTCATATGAGCTAACTCTGTAATCTTTGATATAGGCTCAAAAGGGTGTCGCCATATAGACACCTGAACCACGACCTATGTTGGGATTACACAAGTGGCATATGTAGAATTAGTAGAATCGATAAAGGACCTGCACTTGTTAAGAACAAGAATGATCTCTTACTAATTAAGATGTTCGTAGCCTATTAAACATTAAACCCTTGGCCAAGGTGGATAAAAGATCAAGACACCTAGAAAACGGGGTTTTCTAGGATTGAGATCGAAATGGATATGAAACGAACTTAACCTTAAAGATCAAGAATATTTGGGCTCTGAGAATATTCCGATGCCTTAGTTCTTCATTGAGAGATGGAGTTGTAGGAGGATCGTATTTCACTGATTGTCATTGACTGAAAGGTTATTCGATTCATTTCGTTATTCGGCTAGGGGTCACACACCCATTGCTAGATTACGGTAGTGTGATTTGTGAAGTGATTAATTAATTAGGGAATTAATTAATTATTGTCACTGCTAATCGAATAATGAACCTAAAGGGTCACAAACAAATGCCAGAACACGAGGGTTATGGTAGGATGTTAATATGATTAACGAAGGATAAAAAAAAATTGTTGATCAAAATGGGCATAAAACGAGGCTGATGCCACGTGTCATGTACACGTGGCTGCCACGCGTCACGCGGCCAACATGCTGCCACGTGTCACGTACACGTGGCTTCACACGTGTCCCATTTCGTGCGATTTATTTCACACGCGAATTCTTTTCTATAATTAATTAATTAAACTGTAATTAATTAATTTTGGTCTTTTAATTAATTTTTGATTAATTGTTAACACTATTCTCAAATAAACTTAACCCAAAAAGTAATTAATTGGGAATTAATTTATTTATTGAATATTGACTTTTAACTCTATGAAAGTTGAAAAGTCAAACTTCCAATTGTAGGAGAGAGAAGTCTTCTCTTGCTAGACTTGGAGAATAAGTTAAGACCTTATTATTCCAATTAAATTAAATAATTAAATTCTTTTCTAGAATTAATTAATTAAATTTTAATCAATTAATTTTGGTCTTTTAATTAATTTTGAATTAATTGTTAACACTATTCCCAAATAAACTTAACCCAATAAATAATTACTTGGGAATTAATTTATTTATTGAATATTGACTTTTAACTTTGGAAAAGTTGAAAAGTCAAACTTCCTATTATAGGAGACAGAAGTCTTCTGTAACATCCCGCTCGTCCGGCTCTCCAGGAACGTTGTAACAAGAGTGTTATATGCGCATTTAAATTATTTAATTACACATTTATTTGACGTTTTAATGTTTATTTGATTAATTGAATTTATTTGAAGGTTTATGCCTATTTGCCTAAGAACTTGATCTATATGCGTTCGATTTCAATTCCGATTTTTGCGAGAACTTGGCATGTGTGAATTATGTGTGTTATTAACTTGGTGTTATACTCGTTTTGTATTTTTGGGTTCGTTTGGTTTGGCTTTGTGTTTGTTTTGTTTTTCAGAACCTAGAGGATGGTTACAGGGCATTTAGCGCACCTCGGGTTCCGGGCGGCGTATCTTGAGCTAGGGAATTCGGATTCGAATTACAGAAGAGGCGTTGGACTCATAACCAAGAAAGGAAACCAAGGGATCAAGATTTATATTTTTCTAAGCCCATTTGAGCCTCCGAATATCGACCGAAACAAGCAACTTGCGCCATAAGTCCTCTTCTTTGACTAGTCTTCACTTGTGGGGCCACCATTAACCTAACCAAGCCTTAACCGTGACTTTATACACTTGAGTTAAGCCCCTTTTCTCCATCACCTCAGCCATTTGGAACCAAACCCAAGAAAGAAAGAGAAAAAGGCCCCCCAACATCAGCTCCAAGGAGAAACAAAGAAAGGAAGAAGCAACTATTCACCTTTGAAGATTTTGAGTTCTTAGCTCTACCATTTCTTCTCCAATCAAAGAGGTAAGTCTATTTTTGACATCTCCATGTCTATATGATTCATTTAAGTCCAATTTAATTAGTTTTCACAATGGATTGCATGAGTTTGGGTGTATATAGTGAATAGTAAGGGTTTGGCATGTTTGGTTGAATTTGGAGTGGTCTTGTGTGGATTTCTTCAAAGTTATGCATCCTAATTGGTCTTAAGAGATCATATAATAAGTTTATGGTTGGAATTTGCATGAAAGTCTTGGATTCATTAGGTTTCATTTTGGGTTTTGAAACTTTTGGCATGAATATGAATATATGCACCTCCCTTGCATTCCTCCTTGTATATCTTCATGTATGCATGAGTTTATGACTTGATATGGTATGCATTTGGTTGAGTTTTGAGTTGGTTTCATGCATTTTGGCCTCCCACTTCGTTCTTGCCCTGTTTTTGCTTCGTTTTGCTACTGGAGAGTGATCCACGGGCGTGGATTTTTTTACATGGAGAAATTCACGGCCGTGGATCCTTCTCTATTTTCAGCCTGAGTTTGTTTTGTTTCGGTTACCCCTCAAATGAACTCCGATTGACCTGATTTTTTAACCGACGAAAACCTCTTGAAGTCTAGAATATTTTCCAATTGGAATTTCTTAAATATATTTTGCCGTTTGTGAGATATAATCAACCCTTTTTGGTGTCACTACTTCTTCGAAAATCTGCATTCATCCAACTTCGGACCTACGCCATTTTCACCTCGCTTTGAACCATGATTCGAGCCATATACCATTTGAAAGGTCTATTTGTCTAGTTTCTTATCAAACAAACAAAACTCAATTCCCTTTTTTTGAACACAAGATATTCTCAGTTTTCCACAGCGTGTTCATTTCGAGAATTTCCAGTTTTGACCTCTTTTAGCCCGGAGCCACTCTTTTTGTGTTTTCTTCCATTTTGCTTGTACTTTTCCAACTTGTTTATCTTGTATTTGTGTGTGATTGAGCTAATATGCTTTATGTTTTGCATTTATGTTATCACTTCAACTTTTGTATATGTATATGAACTTGATTGTTCGACGTTCAATATATGCTCTTATGTGATATACGTGTTACTCTACGTGCATAATTGAGATGTTGCTCCCTTTGTTCACCATGTACGATCTCTTCTTGTTACTTTATGTTATATATGCATTGCTAGTATGTTAATTTATGTATTAACTTGCAAGTACTTGATTTATAGATTCGTTCAATGTGAAATATGTGAAATATGAACTCATATGACATAAGTGTTACATTCCATTTTCTCCATATGCATCATATACATTTGCCAAGCGTGTATTTCGTACATTTTGAGTCTAGGTGTAACGCCCCGGCGGAGGGCAATCACATCCTACCCCGCGCTAAGGTTCTATCTCGTATATGAAACTGATATTCATATACGCGCCGTTCCCAAAGCAAGCGGTAACGGACAAACAACTTGGCTAGGCGGTACCTAAACAACTCGACTCAACGCGCCGTAAAGAAGCAACAGACATGCGGAAGCGAGCATAAATTTTTTCAACAAACGTGTAGCATGCAATCGGAATCAATTCATTAACGTCAATTAACGAGATCAATCACGCATCACACAGTTCAACGGGTTCAATACATGCAACCTGTCCCGACAAGGAATAATATAAATACGGGTTCCACTCCCTAGGCACCTGTCCCGAAACAAAATCATAAATAAGGGTTCAACTACTTAAGCACCTGTCCCGCCAGGATAATATATCCAAATATCATTTGATCATCACGATCCCAACCTGTACAATTTTCATAAACGGAATTCATACAAGAATCTAACATTTCTAACAATATCATAATGCCCACCAAGGCTAATGAAAGCATTAAACCATAACAATATACACAACACCAACTTTAAGTAAATGCAGACTCGACACAACTTGTACGAGCCAAGACTCTACGACACACCGCCTAGCAAGACTCCTGAAGACCTGCAGACAATACAAAGGTTGAAGAGTCAGTTCAAAAGGAACCGGTGAGGATTTAATCTAAGGAATATAATAAAAAGGGGGTACAATGCATGCGATATTAAAGGTGTTTATGATCCGTTTAACATTCCAAAATCAATGCAAAGGGGTTTTCAAAACAACGGATCACAAACTAGAAACATAACCGGCTCGGCGAGAATGAGCCCTCCAACCTTACTTCCCAAACCAAAGAAATCAAACCAATCCATCCATCACGCCATTGATGTCGAGGGTGCGCACCCCCGATCATCCATAACATAGAGAATTCGATCCATGAAACCTAGCTCTCTCCAAGAAGACTTCAACCCCGAAACCTCCTCGGAGTCTTAGTAATCTTGTCCACAGTGGGAACTTTGGATAGGGACATCCGTCGGCCCTTGCCTTCCCGAAATATCACTCACCTCCATCCCCGAGCTCAAGTTCGATTTCCCCAAGCAAGCGTCCTTGCAAGGTACATCAATCTCCATACCACTTTCATAGCATGGTCCAAAACATCTCGCCACATACGTACATATATATCCTTTTCAAAACCAAAACATTTCGGGTACCTATCCCGTATACCAAGATTCATACTATAGTTGCAAACCGTTTTCAATAAGAAACGATATAAGTATAATGAGCCAAGCTCCCCAAATCCGGCATACTATGCCTATACATATGGTTTTCAAAACGGGAATTTGAGAACCAAATCATGAAGGCTATATGGTATTGTCCACAGTTTGAAAACATTTAAATAATATAACTCCTCACCTTTACCAAGAACCTCAAAGGTCGACCACGAGCAACGGACTACTCGGTCGGAGACTCACCACCTAATAAGACAAACGTACTAACAAAGTTGAGACTCGACCCAAACCAAGTAAACGACGCACGGCTTAAGTAACAAGTCACTATGAGAGTTATGAATGCTTATGGAGTCATATCATGCACTTAATGAAACGTGAGAATCAATCATGAGCGTGTATAGCATGTCAAGGTCACACATAGCGTAGGAAGTCATACAAGTTCAACTAAATGCATAACTTAGCAAAATGTAACAACTTCAACTTGATCAAGGCAATAAAATCCTAACAAGTGATATGCAAGAAGTTCCACCACATATAATACGGCCACAACTCATTAAAGGTATTATCGAAACAAGAAAAGGATATACAAGAGTCAAAACAAGCGAAACAAGTCAAGAAAACAAGGCTGGGGAAAATCCACCCCCATGGATTTTCCTTCACAAAAAATCCACCCTCGCGGATTGTCCAGAAGCTACTGCCTCAAATCCACCCCCATGGATTTTTACACAGCAAAAATCCACCCTAGTGGATTCTGCCCAGAACTTAAAGAAAACGTGACAGCCACTTCGAACTCGACGGGAATGAGTTCTAAACACCCCAAAACATGAAATTAAGATTCCAAAACTCCAATTAAGCATCATAAAACATTCATACATCATATCAGAACATAATATAAGCATAAAATCCAAGAATTAAATCATTTAAGCAAGAATTACATATATGCATAAAAGCTTCATAGTTCAAGGTTGCTCTTCAATGGTGAATCTCTAATCCTAGCATGAATTCAACTAAAATTGATTCCAAACCTCATAAAAACTCAAGCATAATCATTCTACAACACCAAGATTGCAAGAAATCAAGTAAATCTTAGACATGCAAGAATTTCTCAAGAAAGCTTCAAAGGTCATCAATGGTGGATTCATCAAAAAAGCATGAAATCAAGAAATACTTACATCAAATTGTTCCTAACACCATAAGAATCATATTTCGAACAAGAAATTCGAATTCAATCCAACATACAAGAACCCTAGTTCAAATTCAAGTCAAGAAGCTCAAGAACATAAAACCATGGAAGTAGCACATAAAGCTTACCTTGAGAGCTGAAAATAGAAGAGAATAACTTGGTCTTGACTCTCGAATTCCCAGCTTCAATCTCCACTCTTGCCTCTTGAAGATGCTTGGAGGTGTTCTTGGTGTTCCTGGAGAAGATGAATAGGCTAGAGAGAGTTTGTGTTTAAATCTTTGTGAAATAACGTAAAATGGCTTGTGGGTGTTAAAATCTGATTTAGGGATTTGGGTCAGCTATTAGGGTCACGAACCGGGTAAATTAGAGTGGGTCATAAGTGAAATTGGGTCTCAAATTAGGCCAAATTCGGAATTGGGTCATAAGTCTTATAAAAAGGTTGACTTTCGTAAAATGGCCATAACTTCTTCGTCCGAACCCCAAATCGAGCGATTCAAAAACCCACGAACTCGTAATCAAATTATCTACTCAATTTTATTAAGTTATGTCCAGTTCCAGGCTTAGAAAATAAATTTACCATTTAGTCCCTAAATTATGGTTTAATGTCCAAATAAGCACATAGTTTCGATAAACACGAAGCATGCCATCGAAGCCAAATGAAAACAATATGAACACATAATTACCATATCAAATAGTCACTTAACTCATCTAAAGTATATATTTCACATAAGTTCAAGCATAACGGTCAATTAAGGCATATTATTCACATAATTCATGCAAAGAAAAGTAAATCGTTCACTCTCGTACCAAAGCATACCTTGATCGAGAAACGGGGCGTCACAACCTCCCCTCCTTAAAGAAATTTGGTCCCCATATTTACCATCGAAAAACAACTCAGGATGATATCTTCGCATCTTCTCTTCCGTCTCCCATATTGCTTCTGCGGACTTAAGATCTTTGCAAAGTACCTTAACCAATGGAATTTGTCGATTCCTCAACTCTTGAACCTTTCTATCCAAGATCTTTACCGGTTGTAGTTTAAATGTCAAATCTGATTCCAATTGTACCTCTTCAACCGGCATAGTTTCCATCTCATCCCGGAAATACCTTCTCAATTGTGACACATGAAACACATTATGGATTCCCGTGAGATTCGGAGGCAAATCCAAGCGATAAGCAGCTTCCCCGATACGTTCCACAATCTCAAACGGACCAATGAATCTCGGATTCAACTTACCACCCTTTCCAATACTTGAGAAACCCTTTCTCGGTGTTGCCTTCAAGAAAACTCGGTCACCCACTTCAAATTTCAAATCTTTCCTTCTCCGGTCGGCATAACTCTTTTGCCGATCTTGTGCCGCTTTCATGTGTTGCTTAATCCTTTCCACTTTTTCAATTGCTCCCTTAATCAAATCGGGCTCGGTTCCTCACTCCAAACCATTTTTCTCGGTCCATTTCCATTCCTCAAGATCCCAATAAAGAGGAGACCTACACTTACGGCCATACAAAGCTTCATATGGTGCCATCTTGATCGAAGATTGGTAACTATTATTGTAGGTGAATTCGATCAAAGTCAATTGTTTATCCCACTCAATCGAAAAATCCATTACACAAGCCCTTAATAAATCCTCAAGAAATTTAATCACCCGTTCGGATTGTCCATCGGTTTGCGGATGAAATGCGGTACTAAAACTTAACTTCGTACCCCATAATCTGTTAAGAACCTTCCATAACTTAGAAGTGAAACGAGGATCTCTATCCGAAATAATGCTAGCGGGTATCACATGTAGTCTCACAATTTCTCAGTGATACAACTCCGCTAATTTCTCCACTTTATCGGTCGATCGAATCGGTAGAAAGTGTGCAGATTTTGTAAAGCGATCTACAATGACCCAAATTCCATCAAATCCCTTCTTCACTCTCGGAAGCCCGGTCACAAAGTCCATAGTGACTTGCTCCCATTTCCACTCTGGAATCGGTATCTGTTGCAACTTTCTCGCCGGTAATTGATGTTCGGCCTTAACTTGTTGACAAACTAGACATCTCTTAACAAAATTAGCCACATCCTTTTTCATTCCATGCCACCAAAAATACTTCTTGAGATCCCGGTACATCTTGTTGCCACCCGGATGCATCGTATAGACGGTCCTATGTGCTTCTTCAAGCACTAACCTTTGCAATCCATCCGGTATACTTACTCGGCCCTTGTACCTAAAGATCCCCAAATCATCAAATCCAAACTTAGACTTCGGATTAGCCGTTGCTCGAATCACTTGTCTTTGAATCCATTCATCCGTTGATTGTGCATCTAGAATCCTTTGCCTCAAATCCGGCCTTATAGTGATGTTAGCCAACCTTGATTGCGAAACAAGGATCTCGGTTTCACCCTTACCGAAATCAACCTCAAGATTAGCAATCTTTGCTTTCCGACTCAAGGCATCCGCAACTACATTCGCCTTCCCCGGATGATATTGTATGACACAATCGTAATCTTCCAAGAATTCCATCCACCGTCGTTGTCTCATGTTCAATTCCTTCTGTGTGAACAAGTAACGGAGACTCTTGTGGTCGGTAAATACCTCAAACTTAATTCCATAGAGGTAGTGTCTCCATTTCGCTAAGGCAAATATCACCGCGACCAACTCAAGATCATGTGTTGGGTAATTCTGCTCGTGCTCCTTCAATTTCCTCGAAGCATAAGCAATCACCCGACCATTTTGCATAAGCACGCATCCCAAGGCTTCCTTGGATGCATCGGTGTAAACTGAAAACCCATCCGAACCTTCCGGTAGAGTTAACACCGGAGCCGTTGTCAATTTCTCCTTAAGCACACGGAAGCTCTCTTCACAAGCTTCATTCCACACAAACATTGTTTCCTTCTTAGTTAATCGTGTGAGAGGTGCGGCAATCTTAGAAAAATCCTTGACGAATCGGTGGTAATAACTTGCTAAGCTAAGAAAACTCCTTACTTCTGACACATTCTTCGGTTGCTCCCAAAGAGAAACTGTTTCTATCTTAGAAGGATCCATTGAAATCCCATCACCGGAAATAATATGTCCCAAAAATGATACCCGATCCATCCAAAAATCACATTTGCTAAACTTAGCATACAATTTGTGTTCACGTAGCTTCTCAAGTACCAAACGAAGATGTAGAGCGTGTTCCTGAACCGACTTAGAGAAAACCAAGATGTCATCAATGAAAATAACAACGAACTTGTCCAAGAACTCCTTGAAAACAAGGTGTATTAAATCCATAAAAGTTGCGGGTGCGTTGGTAAGTCCGAAGGGCATCACAACGAACTCAAAGTGTCCGTATCTCGTGTGTATTTAGTGTTTGGATGATTGATCCCTTCTCGAGCATCGTGTCATCAGTGTGAGGGAATCTCGACATCTTCTAAAACCACCTACTTCCGATCGTAGCCAAAGTAAACCGAACACAAAATATAGCAACGACTAGAGAACCCCGTCTCCAAACAAACAATTGAGAGCACCCCGTCTGTCAAGCACACAAGTGAGAGCACCCCGTCTCTTAAGCACACAAGTGAGAGCATCCCGTCTCTCAAGCGCCTAAGTTCAAGAGAATCCGACATCTCCCGAAGGACTAGTTTGAGAAAAGATCCGACATTTCTCAAACACCTAAGTAAGGAAAATCCAACAATTCCCAACACCTAAATTGAAGGAATCCAACATCCTTCAAACACGTAAATTAGGGAGAATCCAGCATTTCCCTAGCACATAAATTACAGAGAATCCAATATCTCTCTTGCACATACATTAGAGAAGTCCCTATAACCCCTAACATGTCTTAGCATACATAACCATCATAAAAGAATCAATTGCATACATATAGGTTTGCATATTTAAAATGAAATGCGGTGCATGTTTTTGCGTACCTTTAATCAACTAATGTCGGTATCCCTTAGAGCATAGGTTGCGCATCCATGTCCTATCTCAAGGGGGACATTGCGATGGAATTTCCTCTACAACACACAGTTTAAAGCATATGTATGTATGCATGATGGTTAGTAAGCATTATGTAAAGCTATAGGCAGTTTAATTACGAAACTGTTGTAATCACATAAGTACATAGTTCCAACATAACATACTCACAATGTTTAATTAAGCACATAAGTCCAGTCAACCCAATTTAATGGGTTCAAAAGCACGTAATCTGTAAGTTGCTAAAGCAAGTAGACAATTAAATAAGTTATCCAAGGAGAGTTCAAGTTATCTAAGGCAAGAAGACAATTATTTAAGGTGCTAGCATAATTGATTATAAAACAATTGAATTCTAACATATTAGTAACAAGGAGCATATAGTTCTTAAGTTTCCACAGCAATTAGGCAAGCAGTCAAGTCATTAGGTTCAACATTCGAAGCATGCTTCTAACAAGTACAAATTTCAAGCTAAAAGCACTTATGGAGAAGCTATAAGCACATAAGCATGCATTCCCAATTAAGGCAATCAAAATTGTCATTTAAGAAAATGAAATCTTTCAATAGAAGTCAATTAACAGGTAAGCAACAATTCTGGAATTCTAAAGCATTTACACAATTAATTCAATTGTACCTAGCATGATTCAATCTAAGCAAAAGCATAAGCACAAGTGTATTAAAAGATGTGAGCATGTAATCAAGTAATTCAGAAAACTCATGCCAACTAATCAAAATTGCCAAGTCAAGTAAATGCAATGCACAAATATTCCTATGTCGTACGACCTAGACCGACACAAGACGACTCAAGAGCCCGGTTTTGAACCTTAAGCTCTGATACCACACAAATAGGGTGTAACGCCCCGGCGGAGGGCAATCACATCCTACCCCGCGCTAAGGTTCTAGTTCGTATATGAAACTGACATCCATATACGCGCCGTTCCCAAAGCAAGCGGTAACGGACAAACAACCTGGCTACGCGGTACCTAAACAACTCGACTCAACGCGCCGTAAAGAAGCAACAGACATGCGGAAGCGAGCATAAATTTTTTCAACAAACGTGTAGGATGCAATCGGAATCAATTCATTAAAGCCAATTAACGAGATCAATCACGCATCACACAGTTCAACGGGTTCAAGAGCATGCAACTTGTCCCGACAAGGAATAATATAAATACGGGTTCCACTCCCTAGGCACCTGTCCCGAAACAAAATCATAAATATGGGTTCAACTACCTAAGCACCTGTCCCGACAGGATAATATATCCAAATATCATTGGATCATCACGATCCCAACCTGTACAATTTTCATAAACGGAATTCATACAAGAATGTAACATTTCTAACTATATCATATTGCCCACCAAGGCTAATGAAAGCATTAAACTATAACAACATACACAACACCAACTTTAAGTAAATGCAGACTCGACACAACTTGTACGAGCCAAGACTCTACGACACACCGCCTAGCAAGACTCCTGAAGACCTGCAGACAATACAAAGGTTGAAGAGTCAGTTCAAAAGGAACCGGTGAGGATTTACTCTAAGGAATATAATAAAAAGGGGGTACAATGCATGCGATATTAAAGGTGTTTATGATCCGTTTAACATTCCAAAATCAATGCAAAGGGGTTTTCAAAACAACGGATCACAAACTAGAAACATAACCGGCTCGGCGAGAATGAGCCCTCCAACCTTACTTCCCAAACCAAAGAAATCAAACCAATCCATCCATCACGCCATTGATGTCGAGGGTGCGCACCCCCGATCATCCATAACATAGAGAATTCGGTCCATGAAACCGAGCACTCTCCATGAAGACTTCAACCCCGAAACCTCCTCGGAGTCTTAGTAATCTTGTCCACAGTGGGAACTTTAGATAAGGACATCCGTCGGCCCTTGCCTTCCTGGAATATCACTCACCTCCATCCCCGACCTCAAGTTCGATTTCCCCAAGCAAGCGTCCCTGCAAGGTACATCAATCTCCATACCACTTTCGTAGCGTGGTCCAAGACATCTCGCCACATACGTACATATATATCCTTTTCAAAACCAAAACATTTCGGGTACCTATCCCGTATACCAAGATTCATACTATAGTTGCAAACCGTTTTCAATAAGCAACGATATAAGTATAATGAGCCAAGCTCCCAAAATCCGGCATACTATGCCTATACATATAGTTTTCAAAACGAGAATTTGAGAACCAAATCATGAAGGCTATACGGTATTGTCCACAAATTGAAAACATTTTAATAATATAACTCCTCACCTTTACCAAGAACCTCAAAGGTCGACCACGAGCAACGGACTACTCGGTCGGAGACTCACCACCTAATAAGACAAACATATTAACAAAGGTGAGACTCGACCCAAACCAAGTAAACAAAGCACGGCTTAAGTAACAAGTCACTTATGAGAGTTATGAATGCTTATGGAGTCATATGATGCACTTAATGAAACGTGAGGATCAATCATGAGCATGTATAGCATGTCAAGGTCACACATAGCATAGGAAGTCATACAAGTTCAACTAAATGCATAACTTAGCAAAATGTAACAACTTAAACTTGATCAAGGCAATAAAATCATAACAAGTGATATGCAAGAAGTTCCACCACATATAATACGGCCACAACTCATTAAAGGTATTATAGAAACAAGAAAAGGACATACAAGAGTCAAAACAAGCGAAACAAGTCAAGAAAACAAGGCTGGGGAAAATCCACCCCCATGGATTTTCCTTCACAAAAAATCCACCCTCGCGGATTGTCCAGAAGCTACTGCCTCAAATCCACCCCCATGGATTTTTACACAGCAAAAATCCACCCTAGTGGATTCTGCCCAGAACTTAAAAAAAACGTGACAGCCACTTCGAACTCGACGGGAATGAGTTCTAAACACCCCAAAACCTGAAATTAAGATTCCAAAACCCCAATTAAGCATCATAAAACATTCATACATCATATAAGAACATAATATAAGCATAAAATCCAAGAATTAAATCATTTAAGCAAGAATTACATAAATGCATAAAAGCTTCATAGTTCAAGGTTGCTCTTCAATGGCGAATCTCTAATCCTAGCATGAATTCAACTAAAATTGATTCCAAACCTCATAAAAACTCAAGCATAATCATTCTACAACACCAAGATTGCAAGAAATCAAGTAAATCTTAGACATGCAAGAATTTCTCAAGAAAGCTTCAAAGGTCATCAATGGTGGATTCATCAAAAAAGCATGAAATCAAGAAATACTTACATCAAATTGTTCCTAACACCATAAGAATCATATTTCGAACAAGAAATTCGAATTCAATCCAACATACAAGAACCCTAGTTCAAATTCAAGTCAAGAAGCTCAAGAACATAAAACCATGGAAGTAGCACATAAAGCTTACCTTGAGAGCTGAAAATAGAAGAGAATACCTTGGTCTTGAGTCTCGAATTCCCAGCTTCAATCTCCACTCTTGCCTCTTGAAGATGCTTGGAGGTGTTCTTGGTGTTCTTGGAGAAGATGAATAGGCTATAGAGAGTTTGTGTTTAAATCTTTGTGAAATAACGTAAAATGGCTTGTGGGTGTTAAAATCTAATTTAGGGATTTGGGTCTGCTATTAGGGCCACTAACCGGGTCAATTAGAGCGGGTCATAAGTGAAATTGGGTCTCAAATTAGGCCAAATTCGGAATTGGGTCATAAGTCTTATAAAAAGGTTGACTTTTCGTAAAATGGCCATAACTTCTTCGTCCGAACTCCAACTCGAGCGATTCAAAAACCCACTAACTCGTAATCAAGTTATCTACTCAATTTTATTAAGTTCTGTCCAGTTCCAGGCTTAGAAAATAAATTTACCATTTAGTCCCTAAATTATGGTTTAATGTCCAAATAAGCACATAGTTTCGATTAAACACGAAGCATGCCATCGAAGCCAAATGAAAACAATATGAACACATAATTACCATATCAAATAGTCACATAACTCATCTAAAGTATATATTTCACATAAGTTCAAGCATAACAGTCAATTAAGGCAAATTATTCACATAATTCATGCAAAGAAAAGTAAATCGTTCACTCTCGTACCAAAGCATACCTTGATCGAGAAACGGGGCGTCACACTAAGAGTATCCCTTGTCATTTCTTTTGTTCAGCTCTTGGTCCCGTGGGTAGCAAAGAAGTTCCCTAAGTGTCCGTTTGCGTCCGTTGCATATCCTTTTACTCCACTTACGTGGAAAGGTGAGGTTTTGTTCTTTTAGTTAATATGACCTACAACCGTAATTTGTATTTTGAACCCGCATGTGATGTATGTATATATGTATATAGATACGTGTTGAATAAGTATTTTGTGAGATTTATCCCGTTTTGTCATGAGAGTTTGAAAACGCTTTATATACGTATATAAGCTATTTTGCCTTTTGTTTTGGAAAAGCTTTAGTAAGTGTATGTGTGTAAGCGAGATAAGCTTTCTGATATGTGTAAGTGTAAGTTTGGGCCCCGGAGGAGTGGCATGTGATCTCGGGTCGGCCATGGGATCGGCGGGCTCTCTCATCAACACAACTCCACAAAAAAGAGGCTTAGCCCATCCTCGGGAGGTCGAGGGGAAGACGGGTCTTCTTGAGCCGACGGTGTGCTACGTGACCTGTCAAAGGAACGGGCAGATCCCCCATCTCATTAAGTTGATAAGTGGGGTTGAGGGGTAGCACCTCTCTCCCCAAACGGTGTTAGGTGGGATTGATTTATGAGTTTTGCTTATGTTATGGAGTAAGTGGGTTGGAACTCATTCTCGCCGAGTTAGTTATGCTTTATTTATGGTTATGAAACGGGGGTGGATTTCTAAACTTTAAAACTTGGTTGATTTTGGCCTTGGCCTTAAACCCTCTTCCTTATACGTAGTACCATGGTATAAAATGTTTTAGATTGCAAAAACCACACCCGGTTCATGAACTCCCCTTCATCTTTGATTATGCTTTATTCTTATATATATACGTATGGGTGCGTGTGTTAGCCCCCTCACCAGTCTTTAGGACTGACCCTCGTTGTTTCCCCTTTTTTTCCCTTTTTTAGTTGCAGGTGCTTGGAGGTTGAGCTAGGCGGTTGTCTTGTGCCGTGGTTGTGGATAGCTCGAGTCCCATGCATTGTACTTTATGCAAAATTCGAATAAATAGGTGTTTTATCTCGGTAATAAAATTCCTAGCATTCCATCAATGGGATTTAGGACTTAATAAGTGAAACTAATTGCTGTCTCACGAGTCATAGGGTAAACTCTTAGTTTCCTGATTAATTATTTTAAATAATTAATATTTCTTGACTATTTTAGAATGGGCGATGTCTCACGAATCGTGGGTCGTTCCGGACTAAGTTTGGTTGAGATCTTATGATTGATAGGTCTAGCACAACAATAAAGTAGATGTGGATGTCCCACGACTCGTGGGTCCATGATTGAAAGATTAGTGATGCAAATATATTACTAGGAATTCCATGGAGATGGAATCGACAATTAGTACCTACCTAAAGATTCTTAGACCTTTGGATGTCTCACGAGTCGTGGGTCCAAAACTAAGAATGCTTGGGATCCTAGTACCCATTGAGAAAATAAGTTTCTTCTAAAGTCGTTAGGATTTCTAGACATTCTAAAAACGTTGGGAGAACATATTTCTAAAGACCTTGATAATATGTTATCGTTATTATTGAGCATGCTCATGATTTCTCTGTTTTTCAATTTAGGTTGTAGTTCTTTGACTCTCTACATTCTGAAATAGCAATCAAAAACCCTTTCGTATCCATCCTCGAATCAAACAAGTTGACGGGGCCCAATTACTCTGATTGGCTTCGGAATCTAAAGATAGTTTTAGATTCTGAAAGGAGATGATATGTTCTCTTCGAGGGAGAGCCTGTTGCTGAAGGTGAGGCTCCGACTCGGGCCAAAAGAGAGGTGATTGAGAAATGGTCTAAAGACAATCTTCAAGCCCATTGCCTCATGTTGGCCAACATGTCCACGGACATACAAAGGCAACACGAGTCAATGGAAAACACTTGGGAGATTTATGACCATCTCGAGCAATTGTACCGCCCCAAAGAGCGTGTTCTAAGGTACAACACCACTAAGGAGCTCTTTAATCTCATAATGAAAGAAGGTACAAGTGTCCATGAGCACGGTCAAAAGTTTCTTGCTTTGAACGAGAAACTGACCTCGATGGAAATGCCACTGAGTGAAGAACTCGCTGTGGATTAGTTGCTCGCCTCGCTTCCACCATCATTCAATCCTTTCGTGTTAAACTTCAACATGAATCATCCTCATGCTACTATATCTGAGTTGATTAGTCAACTTGTGACTGCTGAAGACACGATAAAGAAGGATCGGAAAGTAATGATGGTCACTTCCTCTTCTGGGCCTTCTAAAGGCAAAGGGAAGAAAGTTCCTAGGAAGAAGGGGTATCTTAAACCCGATGGAGGGGTTACAAACAGAGAAAGGTCAAGAAGAGAAAAGATCAGACAGAGGACGTTTGCCATCATTGTGGCAAGAAAGGACATTGCAAGAGGAACTGCCAAGAGTACAAGCATACTCTAAACAAAGGTGTGCTTATTATTGAAGTAAATCTATCTATTGATTCTAATTCTTTGGTACTTGATACCGGCTGTGGAGCTCATATCTGTAATGATGTACAGATGCTAAATGAGGTTCGGCAGCTTGAAGAAGGAGAATGCATCTTGAAGGTTGGGAATGGATCAAACGTTCAAGGTCAAGCCATCGGGACGTGTAGATTAGATTTAGGTGTCTTGACTATAGTTTTGAACAAAGTCCTTTATGTACCTTCTATTATTCATAATATAATTTCCATTCCAATATTAGATTGTGAAGGATATGAATCTTTCTCTAGAAATGGAAACTTTTATCTTAAGAAGAATAAAACTTCTGTTTTGCTTGGTATATTATCTAATGGACTTTATACAACTAAAGACACTAATATTCTGAATATACAACAATGAAACAAACGTAAAAGAGATGACAAGATCTCGGCTTCTTTATGCCACACACGTTTAGGCCACGTTTCCAAAGATAGGATTGCTAAGTTAACCAATTTAGGATCATTCTATGATAATGAGCTTAAAAAGTTAACTCATTGTGAGTCATGTCTTAAAGGAAAGATGGCCAAAACTCCCTTTAATGTTAAAGTGGAACGTGCCACTAAAGTGTTGGATTTAATCCATACTGATGTTTGTGGACCACTTACTGTAAGTACGAGAAATAACCATCAGTATTTCATAACCTTCATAGACGACTTTAGTCCTTACTGAAGTATAAATCCGAAGCCTTTGAGAAATTCTTGGAATTTCAAAAGGAGGTTGAGAACAAAACTGGTCACAAGATTAAGACACTTCCATCTGATCGAGGTGGCGAGTATATTAGTGATGAATTCCTTAGTCATCTCAGAGATAATGGAATTATCTTTCAGTAGACTCCTCCGGGAACTCCTCAATTAAATGGAGTTTCGGAGAGAAGGAACAGAACCCTACTTGATATGGTTCGTTCCATGATGAGTTTCACTGAGTTGCCACCTTCATTCTGGGGTTATGCCCTAAATCAGCAGTAAAGATTCTGAATCTTGTTCCCTCCAAATCTGTACCCAAAACCCCATTTGAAATGTGGTTTGGCAAAATCCCTAATTATTCTTACTTAAGAATATGGGGTTATCCTGCTTACCTGAAGAAGACAGTAGGAGATAAACTTGAAGCTAGATCAAGCTTATGCAACTTCGTAGGATATCCTAAAGAGTCAATAGGATATTATTTCTATAATCCTCTTGAACAAAAGGTCTTTGTGTCAAGAAATGCTACTTTTATTGAGGACTCGTTCCTTAAAGAAAATAAAGGCAAGATTGCATAACTCGAAGAGGTTCGAGACCCCAGGTCCCATGCCAAGTTTGGAGAAAAACATCCCTCAGCCAATCGCAGAGAGTGATACACGCGAAAATCCTCCTCAAATAAGACGTTCTGAACACATTCCTAGATAACCAGAGAGATGGTATGGTTTTCTCCACAAAACATCTCAAATGGATAATGATCCATTAACTTATGAGGAAGCACTATTAGATTCAGACTCTAAACATTGGAAAGAAGCAATGAAATCCGAAATGGATTCCATGTACTCTAATCAAGTTTGGACCATGGTTGATCCACCTGATGGGATCAGGCCTATAGGGTGTACATGGATATATAAGCACAAGCTTGGAGTAGATGGAAGCGTGGTAGCCTTTAAAGCAAGATTAGTTGCTAAAGGTTTCACTCAAAGACCAGGTGTAGACTTTGATGAAACCTTCTCCCCGGTTGCAATGCAAAAATCTATTCGGATCCTGCTTGCCATTGCTGCATATTATGACTATGAGATATGGAAAATGGATTTGAAAACTGCCTTTCTCAATGGAGACATTGACAAAGACATTTACATGGAGCAACCTATGGGTTTCACATTCAGTGGAAGCGAACAAAAGGTTTGTAAGCTCCAAAGATCAATCTACGGATTGAAACAAGCTTCTAGGAACTGGAACATTCGTTTTGATGAAGCAATCAAATCGTTTGGCTTTATTCAAAATCCAAATGAGTCCTACGTGTACAAGAAAGAATTGGAAACCTCGGTTCAATTTCTGAATTATTCGATTCATGAATTTGTTTACGTGTTTATTTTATTCGTTTATACTTGTTCGAAATGGTCGGAGACGACTTCTTTATTTGTGGGATTGGAGGGCCTAACGAGTTTTAGCGCGCCTCGGATTTTGGAGGCCATAACTTGAGATCGGGAGTTTCGATTCGAATTTGGGAAGTGACTCCAGACTCGTAACGAAGATACAGAGCTAAGGAATCAAGCCTTGTATTTTTCTAAGCCCATTCATACCCCTGTATTTTGCCCAAAATGTGAGCCCTGTGCAGCTTTGCCACCCTTTACGGTTTTGGCCATAAAAATTTATTCCTTAACCAAATTAACTCATTCCTAAGCCTATATAACCCTAATATAACCCTCTTTAGCCCTACCGAACCTTGTATTTTTCTAAGTTCATTTGGACGTCCGAATGTTAACCGAAATGAGCACCTCGCACCAAAGTGACATCCTTTGACTAGTCTTGAGTTGGTGGGACCCTCTTAACCCTAACCAAGCCTAAACCATGACTTTCTGACCTTGAGTTAACTCTTCTCTCCCCTTTAACTCCTGAATTTCGAACCATACCTCCCACAAGACAAGGAAATTCAGTTCAACAGAGGAGAAAAAGAGAAGAAGAGGAACCCTCCTTGCTCTTTGGTGATTTTGAGCTCTAAGCAATTTCTTACTTCCCCATCCCTTAAAGGTAAGTATATTTATCTATTCTCCACTCTTTTAGGTATATTTTGATCCATTTAATTCATATTTTGCATCAGATATGATAAGGGTTTAGGGTGGTACGTGAATAAGGAATTTGGGAGATGATTCTTGTTTTCATGAATTAGTTGTGTAGATGGTTGTTTTGGTGCATAAAAACTGATCATACGAGTTTGCTCTTCTTCATTTTGACACTTAACACTTGGTGGAAGTAAGATGGATGATTTTCTATGGAAACTGTAACGTCCCCACCCGTACCAGAACAAGAGGAGAGCGGCGTCTCAACCCCCGCACTGAAGTACCTCTCAAGTAATGGTGTGAGCCATCACTCAAGAAATACTCCAGCGAACGGCTATCTTTCAGAACTATACATGTACAACGATGTGGCTATGCAGCGGAAAATCAGAGTATTTTAAAACTTTTCAAAACATGTGCTTGATGGCATGTAACAAGCAAGAACATATTGATCGTGTAAGAGAGACTCGGCATATCAGAACATATAACAGATTCACATATAAGTACCGATACAGCAGAGTTCAAAATATCGGTAACAGAGTAGCAGAAAGAGTATAACAAAGATACTCAAGTATTCAGAAACATATACAGAAACATTAAGTGATGCAGCCATAAAACATATGCAGGACGCAAAAGAGGAAGTAATACTAAGTCCTGACTGAAACAAAAATGACAATCTAGAGCTTCAAGATACCTTTAGACTGCGGCTGCAAGACCTGAAACCACGAGGCAAGAAAACGGGAGAGGTATTAGTCAAAAGGACTAAGTGAGGGAATACTTTAAAGTAAGTACTGAATTAAAGAACTTGAAGTAAACTTCGAAACTGTTAAATGCAATGCTTTAAAGAAGAACTCGAAACAAGTTCGGTTGATAAAACTCTTTGAATGCGATGCTGTAAAAGAATGCACGTTATAAAACATTTTCATGAATGCTATCACACGCGCACACATATGCTGTTGATGGTTCATAATTCTTTCATAAAACGGGATAAGGGTAAAGTGAACTTTTCCAGATATGAACCATCCTTTATGAAACAGAATTTTGCCCGCAAGCTAGGCTCCTCCATCCTTACTCCAGAAAACATGATTTGGTTGAGCATCGGACCAGGATCAACAATAATTCCACGTATAGTAGAGTATCGGACCAAGATCAACAATAACCCCACATAAAGTAGAGCATTGGACCAAGGTCAACAACAACTCCGCACACAGTAGACTATTGGACCAAGGTCAACAACAACTCTTACCAACACATACAAACATGCACCATCCTCCACCGGTTGTCACTTCGGGTAGCTAGCCCTAGGCGACCTGTAAACATGTAATGGGAATAGATTTGCTGTCCGTTCCCAGACAGATTGTCCTGACTTAACAAACCTCCTGTTAAAAGTCGGTGTCAATTGTCTAAGTGTGGCGGCCGGTATTGGTGATGTCGTTGGCGCTCACCTCCCGAGCATCACCTCCACACATAACCGCCGGGCCCAAACTGTAAACTGTATGCTTGCATTTAAGATTAGCAGTGACCAGAGTATCACTCCAGTATGCTAACTATAACATGTGAAACTGTAACTGTAACATATGATGCTGTCTGTAAAACATATGATTATGTCTGAAAACATGTGAAACTGTCTGTAAACTGTACTTTGAAAACATATGCAAAACATGTAACTGTCTTTGAACAAGAATGCAGAACTTTGGAAAACATGTGCTGTAGATCAAGGTATACTATTAAAGTATGAATGATCCTTTCAAGAGAATGTCCCGATAAAAGGGATAGTTCAAAACAAGGCTTAGCTTTGAATTTCAAAACATATGATACGATAGTATAATCGTGGTTCCAGTTGGAAAACATTTATAACTTCACCTCACCTAATAGTACCAAAAGGTAGGTAGACAGATTATGCGGTGCCCTGGGGATCCCAGTGCTCAACTTTAACTCCTGTAGGTGGTGTACTAGAGTGAGCTTAACAACTAAGACCCACTACTAACCCAAGATGCATATGAAATGCATGAAACAATGAACAAGGAACATGTAAAGAACATGTAACACAAGAGAGTAATACCATTTAAGGTATTCAAGAGAGGTAACACACAAAGGAATACGTCAAAGTGAGTTACTCTTAACGTTAGACTATGATTTTACTATAACCGAGTAAGCTTTAGTCAAATTATGAATCCTATCGCAAACCTTAGGTTAAGAAACAAGTCCACGAAAGAAAACACATTTTGAAAACACATTTTAGACCCTGGATATGGAAACCCTAGGTGCAAATGTCTATTAAGAAAACACAAGTTTTAAATCATTTTTACTATTCAAAAGCACTATTCAAAAGTACTATTCAAGATTACTATTCCAGATTACTATTCACAAGTTACTATTCACATGTCGGGTCAAAGGGTCGGGTCAAACCCTTACTATACACACACCCACACACACACGGTACACACACACGCCATGCACGAACACACACACACACACGCCATGTACACACACACACACCCTAATCAAATTATGATCTTGATTATAACCTATAGTTTCAAGTTCATGTTAATATAATCAAGTGTGATCTAGGTTAAAGGTATAACCTATAGTTAAGAGATCCAATTAAGGCATAAGATCAAGTTATGAAACACTAATCTATCTTAGGTTATAACATGTAACACTATTAAAGTGTATAACATAATCAAGGCACTAATCCATTAATCCATATCATAACATAAGCTCAATTCATAATTCAAGAGTCATATAACAATGTGACAACATGTCACAACATATATCATATCATATCATCTCATATATCATGAACCTTTAGGCATGTAACATGTAACAATTTAATTCCCATGTAACAAGTTGTGACATAATTAATTGTAAATCACTATTCCATTAGCTAGCATGCATGAACATACCGTTTGAAAGATACATTAGTTTTAGTGAATAAAAGTTTTGAGCTCGAAACTCGACATGAGTGAAAAACGACTTTCTAGAATGATTTTCAAGTCCGGATTGCTTCTAAAATTCAAGAAATAAATCGAGAAGCGTTTTGAGTCCAAAATCGACTATAAAACGTTTTACCGTTAAAAAGTTGAAAACGTAGGATGAATAGTGAATTCTCACGTACGAACGTACGCTTCAAAATTTCAAGCTAGGGTTTGAATCAAGAGTTATAAAACATCTCAAAAATCTTGAAATAGCTCAAGTAGTGCAACTCCGAAGAGAAAACATTTTCCGAATGAAAACCGTTCGTAAAAGGAATAGTAAACTAGGGTTTTCAAAAACGTTTTCAATAAAACAAAGTTCCGGAATGGATTTCCAAGCCAAGAATGATTTCAAAAGACTCGTCTCGACTCAAGGATCGATTCGACTGTAACTTGGGTAGAAAAAGGTATCAGAATCAAAGGCTCATTTTTTGATGAATAGTAACTTTGGTCGGTAAGTTCCAAAAATACCCTTATGGCTCAAGAATGACTTTCTGAGCTCGGGAAACAAGTTCAAACGATTGGGAAACTTGTTTGATGAACCTCTAGGGTTCGAGTAGCAATATGAACAAGGTAGGCTCGGGTTCTGAATAGTAAACTGTATCAAAGGTCAAGAATTCCCCCTTAAAACATGTCAGATCATATATGAGCACAAAGTTCATGTAAGAATGCAATGCATGATGATTCAAAAAGTTGGATCACGGTCTATAAACGCTTTACCACTGCCTTAACTTACTGTTTTCATCCAGGCCCTGTTTTGGGCTGTTACAATCACCCCTCCTTAAAGAGAATCTGTCCTCAGATTCTTCTGCGTAACTGCAAACAACTCAGGGTGATGTTTCTGCATTTTCTCTTCTGTCTCCCAGGTTGCCTCTTCTGTCCCATGTCCCTTCCAAAGGACTTTAACCAAAGGAATCTTCCTATTCCTCAGCTCTTGAAACTTCCTGTCTAGAATCTTAGCGGGCTTCAAAACATAAGTCAGATCCGGTTCCAACGGTATCTCCTCTACCTGTACAACCTCTGTCTCATCCGAGAAACACTTGCGAAGCTGAGATACATGAAATACGTTGTGGATTCCTGTTAGACCTACAGGCAAATCCAATCTATAAGCTGTCGGTCCGACTCTCTCTAGTATCTCATACGGTCCAACATATCTCGGGTTCAACTTTCCACCTTTCCCAATTCGGGAAAATCCTTTTCTTGGTGATGCCTTCAGAAATACTTTTTCGCCCACTGCGAATTCCAAATCCCTTCTTCGTCGATCAGCATAACTCTTCTGCCTGTCCTGGGCAGCTTTCATTCTCTGGCGAATGATCTGAATCTTTTCAGTCGCTTCTCTTATCCATTTAGCTGAATTCACTCTGATCGGTCCTTCCTCAGTACATCTCGCTTCATCCAAATCCCAGTACAACGGGGATCTACATTTCCTTCCATACAGAGCTTCATACGGAGCAGCTTTAATAGAAGCTTGATAACTATTATTGTATGCAAACTCCACAAGAGGTAAACACTCTTTCCAACTTTCCTGGAAGTCTAAAGCGCAAGCTCTTAGCATATCTTCCAAGTATTTGATCATCCTTTCTGATTGTCCATCCGTCTGAGGATGCGCTGCAGTACTGAAGTTCAACTTCGTCCCCATCAAAGTCTGAATTTCTTTCCACAAGTGCGACGTGAATTTCGGATCTCTATCCGAGACTGTACTGTTCGGGACTCCATGTAATGTAACAATCTCTTGTTGATACAGCTTTGCCAACGTGCTGACCTTATCCGTTGTCTTAACTGGCAAAAAGTGCGCTGACTTTGTCAATCGATCAATGATCACCCAGATACTATCTCGTCCTCCTCTGACTTTGGGTAATCCAGTGACAAAATCCATCGTGATTTGCTCCCACTTCCAAGTCGGAATCGGTAATGGTTGCAACTTCCCACTCGGCTTCTGGTGCTCCGCTTTAACTTTCTGACAAGTTAAGCACTTCTTGACATAGTTGGCTATGTCTCTCTTCATTCCATTCCACCAGAATTGCGTCTTAACATCTTGATACATCTTAGTACCTTCGGGATGTATCGTGTACTTAGTCTTATGCGCTTCGTTGAGAATCTCTTTCCTCAAAACAGTTGGTACGCATACTCGACCTTTGTACCTCAATATTCCATGTTCATCAACCTTGAAGTTGGTCTCATCATCCTTCTCCTTAGATTCGAGACATTTCTTAATCCACTCGTCGTTCTTCTGTGCCTCCAGCACTTGTTCTTTCAAAGGTGATATCATCACAACGTTCGCGACTCGAGCTTTAGTTATCACGTCTATTCTTTCTCTTTTATCAGTCTCGGGGTTGGCAGAAATCTGTACCAAATGAACTTTCCTGCTTAGAGCATCTGCTACAACATTTGCCTTTCCTGGATGGTACTGAATAATGCAATCATAGTCCTCCAGAAATTCCATCCATCTTCTTTGTCGCATATTCAACTCCTTCTGAGTGAATAGATATCGCAGGCTCTTATGATCAGTAAAGATCTCAAACTTAACTCCATACAGGTAATGTCTCCACTTTCCAAGAGCAAAAATTATCGCGGCTAACTCCAAATCATGTGTCGGGTAGTTGACTTCATGCGTTTTGAGTTTCCTTGATGCATACGCAATCACCTTTCCATTCTGCATCAAAACTCCTCCTAGTCCTTCTTTTGAAGCATCAGTGTAAACAGTGTAACCTTCTTTTCCTTCTGGTAACGCTAACAGGGGTGTAGTTGTTAGCATCTCCTTCAACCTTCGAAAACTTTGCTCACACTTCTCCGTCCATTCAAACTTCCCTTCTTCTTTGTCAACTTAGTGAGAGGTGTAGCTATCTTCGAGAAATCTTGGACAAACCTCCGGTAGTAACCCGCTAATCCCAGAAAACTCCTTACTTCTGAAGGATTCTTCGGTGACTTCCAATCCATGATCGTCTCGATCTTCGAGGGATCTACTTCGATTCTAGATCCTGATATGATATGTCCGAGAAACGTAACTCTCTCAAGCCAGAACTAACATTTACTGAACTTTGCATATAGCTTGTGATCCAGCAAAGTGCGTAACACGATTCGAAGATGTTCAGCATGTTCCTCCGGTGTCTTCGAAAATACCAAAATATCGTCGATGAAGATCACTACAAACTTATCAAGAAACGGCTTGAATATACGGTGCATCATATCCATGAATGCAGCTGGTGCGTTTGTCAAACCAAACGGCATTACTACAAACTCATAATGTCCGTATCGGCTGTTGAAAGCAGTCTTCGGAATATCTGCTTCCCTGATCTTCAACTGATAATACCCTTGTCTAAGATCTAACTTGGAGTAGACCTTTGATCCTTGTAGTATGTCGAACAGCTCTTCGATATGAGGGAGAGGATACTTATTCTTGATTGTCATCCTGTTCAGCTCCCGATAGTCAATGCATAAACGCAATGATCCATCCTTCTTTTTAACGAAAAGCACAGGCGGTGTAACAGCCCGAAAACCAGCCTGTCGATATTGTCCGCTTTGGTGGGCTAAGCGACACCACCCTCACGGTTTTGTTTCTCCCGATGGAATTTAAGCCCGAAGGCGCCCACCCAGGAAAAGGCCTCAACAAGGGAAAGGTATCCACCCCCTTATAAAGGAGGCTTTGTTCCCCTCTCCAACCGATGTGGGACAAGCACTTTGAGCTTTACAGTCCACCCCCCCATAAGGGCCCAGCGTCCTCGCTGGCACACCGGCCCGGGTCCCGGCTCTGATACCACTTAAGGATGTAACACCCCAAACGGAGAAGTGCCACATCCCCCGCACTATGACCCAGACCCGGAAGATGAAATGAAAGTCCATGCCCGAATCCGAATCAGAGCGAACGGGAGACCAACTCACACACTAGGCTAGGCGGATCTAACTTGACCAAAACTCAGAGTGCGGAGCAATTAAAACCAACAACAATAGATAGCGGAAGCATTTAAAACAAAATATACAAACCAGGTGACGGGTTCAACTAGCATAGATACCTAATCCCGAATAATAGATCAACAAGCATAACAAGTGACGGGTTCAACTAGCATAAATCCCTAGTCCCGAATATCAACATAAAGTAATAATCATCAAGTGCCACAAGGGCTGAATGAGAGTGCCACACAGGGCTACCAAATAGTAAAGTATAATCTCAAGTCTACAAGTCAAAGCATAAGTAAAGTGTATGAAAAAACAAATGCAAATAGAAAGACTAGACCGACGAAGTGCAACTCAAAGGACTCACTTCCGCCTAGCAAACGCCAACAATCCTGCAACTAAAAGTGTAAATGAGGGGTCAGTCAACTTGACCGAGTGAGGGGGCTAACGCATACCCACAATATATATATAAGGAGCATAGCATAGAATAAAAAGGATGGACTCATGAACCGGGAGTAGGTGTTACATACCAAAACATTTTGAAAGAACCCAAATAAGATATAGATATAAGTTTGGAAATCATTTTCCAGAAAGACTCTACCCCGATTCATAATTCGATAACATAACATAATCAACTGCTCGGCGAGTACGAGCTTCCAACCTCAACTCCTCATAATATAAATCAAAATCAATCCAACCTCTACACCAATGATGGAGGAGATGTACCGTCCCCATACCATCGAGAATAAACCGTCTAAATAGACTCACCCTCAAGGGGTTGCGAACCCACAAGAGTCCTCCCCGGCCTTAGCCGAAGGCTCAAGATACCACGCCTCCCTCATCACCCTAAGGTCGCACAATGATATCTCAAATGGAACTACGCAAAGGATAAATGCCCCGACGGCCCTAACCGTCCCGGGGGTACCCATTCCGCAGCTCACCAGGATCGATCCACACACAGATCACAACGGATCACAACATAACAGATCACGACGGATCACATATACCAACTTTCATGGCAATCTCGCTACAGAACATAACGTAAAGTACTTTTCAAAACAACTTATATATGCTTTCATATTTACTTTTCTAAACAGAGTTGATTCCGAAGGTCATAAACATATCATATCCAACACATACGTATTTATAATAGATATACTCGCATGCAAGGGTTGAAATCAGCATATTAAGGCCATAGGTCGCGTAACTATACAAAATCCTAAACCTCACCTCGTAGTAGTAGAGTCTGAGAGTGTGAAGGGCCAAACACTCTAAACCTCGGACCCATCGGCACCACCAAACTCTGTGACAAGACATACAGAAGCCCAGACTTAGACTCTATATGAACCAAACAAGACGCACGGCATTGCTCAACATGATCGTGGTTATGCATAAGTGTTCATGTTGTGCTTGGATGAGGTGTCGTGGTCATTCAAGGCAAATCAATGCTCAACAAGGTCATATTTACAAGCAACCATCATGCAATTCCATATCCAAAGATGCAAGATCAATTTAGGAAGTCAATGTATTCAGAAAATGCATATTAAATCATCCAATATCACAGGGTTCAATTATAATATTAGAATTAAGCATCAAGTTCATGTCGAGTTATAAAGTGCATAAGTAAGAGCAACTTGATTATATAAACATACAAAGTTGTTGTACGTAGATGGCATGCTTGACACAAATAAAGAGTGCATTTAATTCACTTAAAGTCATACTTTACAACTTCACAAAATGTTTGGTACACAAGCTCAAGTCACATTCATAGTTTCATAAATATTACACTAACACCCCTTCATATGTAAACACATAGCATAAATTCATCACATCGGGATTCAAATTGTAAATCGAAACATTCATGCATATCACAATCCATTCAATACATGTTTTCATATACGATTGGAATACATCTCGATCAACAAACCAACAATAACCAATTTATTTGCACTTAAAACAATTAATTCAAATAATCACAATTACGCAAAATAATTCGTAATAAATAAACCGAGTGTCTGATTAACGAACGGAAAGTGGCGTTGAACTCACCACAACGAGACGAACATTCTGACCAAACGCCGCCGGAACGCCACCACTGTAGCTACCGGAATTTGGCCGGACCGCCGACGGGCCGCCGTCAAAAGTCGCCGGAAAAATCCCGAAAAATCATTCCTGAATGAAGTCTTCGTGCCCGTTCTGAATCCTCAATCAATTTCTGGAAATTCGAAGCCGATTGTCCTAGATCTGAAATCTAAGAGCACGAAAACCCTAAATCTTCAAACTCAAATTACTTCCAAACCGGTGAACCAAAATGCGATCCGAAAGAGGTGTTGACTTACCCATGATAAGCTCTTCGAAAGCCCTAAGGTAGCTTTCCGGAAAAATCCTCGGAGCTAGTGCCGCCGTTGCACCGCCACTTTGCCACCACCGATCCGCAGCCAAACCACCGAATCTGGAGTCGCCTGATCACAGGTCACTAGTTCTCGTCGTTCCGAAGTTTCTGCCGCCGCTGCTACAGTAACTCGCGCCGACGCCGCGAGCTTTGGGCAGCGCGTGCGGCGCCGTCGCTGCTCCGATTGCCACGAATCCGACGTTAACCGAAGCGGCTGGAAGTCTACTTTCTGGGTCCAAGGCGCGTGTACCAAGAAAATGGCCGGAAAACGCCCCGAAACGCCGGCGAAGTGGCGGCGGTCTGACAGCTCCGCCGCTGCTACTGAAATCCGGCCATAACTCCGCCACCGTTCATCTTTAGGCCATGAAATTGGTACTCTTACGTCGGTCTCGCCGAGATAATCGAAATGGACTATTCGTTAGTTGAATTCCGTCGAGAAACGATCGAGTTATGGGCTCGTAACCGAAGCCGCGATAGTAACCCGCGGGAGAGAGAAAGTGGGAGAGGAGAGAGAGAGAGAAAAGGGATTGGGAGAAATGTGTCTTGTGCACAAGCTATATACAACCGGGTATCCTTATCGCGTAGCAAAGATAAATATCGCGTACAATTAATCGTAAATAAAATTGGTAAAGTTATGAATAAACAATCAAGCTCCGAATTTATTTTACAAATAAAAGTGAAATAGAGATTTATCAATTAGAGTTTAATTCAATTTAATTTTAGAAACTTTTCGTATAATTTAGCGGCACTTTGTAAACACATGATTGACAATTAATCTCAAGGAATTCAAGTAAACCGAAATTAAACAAGTTAAGTAACATGATGAATTTGAAATCAACTTGACAATTATTTCATGGAATAAATTTGAATTAAATCAAATTAGATAGTTAGGGTTAAATAGGCGCGTAATTAATCAAGTTGCATTTAATCTTAGAATAATTCGAATGAACACATATTAAATTGGATTTACATTAAATCACATAATTCAAGAACTCTTAAATTAAACACACATAAGTGTAGAGACTTACTTGTTAATGTCGTCACGACGCCCTTCGAGAATACGGGGCGTCACAGGCGGTCCCCACGGCGAGGTGCTCGGTCGAACATATCCTGACTCAATCAACTCGTCCAATTGCTTTCTCAGTTCATCTAATTCAGCTGGTGCCATTCTATAAGGTGTCTTCGAGTACGGCTCAGCTCCTGATATCATCTTGATCGTAAATTCCAACTCTCGGTCAGGGGGTAACGAATCCAAATGCTCAGGAAACACATCTAGGAATTCGTTCACCACTTCCACTTCTTCGATCTTAAGTTGATCTTTCGGTCTATTCAAAAGATAAGCCAGAAATCCAATAGCTGCTTTCTGAATCAACTTCTTAGCTTCCATTGAAGAAATCACTGATAACTTCTCAACTTTCCCTTCTGATGTCCCACTTTCATCTTCTTCCAAGATGATCTCTTTCTTGTAACAATCCAACTTAGCTCGGTACTTAGACAACCAATCCATACCAAGTATAACCTCGTATCTTGTCATCGGTAATTCAATCAGGTCCGTCGGGTAACAACGGGTACCAATACATATAGGGCAGCGTTTATATACTTGATCCGTAACAAGGCAAGTTCCCAAAGGAGAACTCACTTCAAATTTATATGGCAAGTATTCAAGTGGAAACTGTAAATGCGCACATAATTCAGAAGCAACAAAAGAATGCGTAGCACCAGGGTCATACAAGACCTTAACTGGCGTGTTAAGAATGTGCACAATACCTTCCACAACAGACGAAGGATCAACCTCCTCCTTACCATCCAAAGCATAAGCTCTGCCTTTGACCACCGGTTTGTTCGTCGTACCCACCACTGCTTTTCCTTTATCCTGGACCCCAAATCTCCTGATCTTGTGCGGGCAACTATCCATCTGGTGCTCAGGGGAACCACATGCGAAACACTGTCCAGCTTTCTTGCGACAGTTCTCCTCAGTGTGTCCCGTTCGGAGACAATATCTGCAAACAATTTCCTCTGGACCTGGCTGAGGTGCTCTCTGCTGTTGTGGAGCCTTCTGATACTGCTGTGGCGCTTTCTGCTTCTGTGCTTGCTGTTTCGGTGGAGCATTCTGCTGCTGACGTTGTGGTGTTACCATCGGCCTCTTTCCAATTCCTTAGGGAAAAGATCCGGATGGTCGCTTATTCCCTTGATAAGGCTTAGGGTTAGAAGGTCCTTGACGGGCAGTAGTTATCTTGATCTCCTTGTGTGCAGCCTCAACCCTTAGCGCTCTATCAACAGCCTGGTTGTAGGTCTCAATAACCAAAGAAGCAAGTGCCAACCGAAGTTCAGGCTTCAGTCCATCGATAAACCTCTTCGTCTTGCGACGCTCATCAGTCAGAATATGAGGCGCATACTTGATCAGCCTCACAAACCTAGCTTCATACTCCATCACATTCATTGTTCCCTGAACCAGACTCATAAACTCAGCCTCTCGTGCATCACGAGTCACTTGAGGCGTATACTTCTGCTGAAACTCTCTGATAAAATCACCCCAACTTCCTTCACCGTTATTCTCAATCCACATATGCTGAACGTGCTTCCACCAATTATATGCAGCTCCTTCCATAAGAAAAGTAGCATACCGAACTCGTTCACGATCCTCTGGGTAGATCTCCATAGCCTCGAAAATCTTCTCAAGACTGGTAATCCAATTCTCAGCCTTTATGTCGTTCGGTTCTCCATAGAACTTAGGCGGATTCATCCTCAGAAACTTCTCCAATGACCTTTCATTAGGAGGATTATCTCTCGGTGCACAAGCCCTCATAAACTGTCGTAGCACATTCCTTAATTCCGGAGTTCTTTCCCTTTCAGGGGGTGGCGTGACATCTCTTTGGGGTGGCAGTGGTGGTACACGATTCCGGGGTGCTCTTCTCGGTGGCATGTTGTTACTGAATTCACAAGCATTCAGATACATATATTCGATGCATGACATATAATGATTCACAGAATCCGTAACCACGTATTCACATTCTCACGTAGTCACATATAAGTATGAGAACAACATATTCCCATAATAACATGTCAGCAAAGATTCAAGATCTCCAAACATATCATATAATCAGAAACAATTGTCAGACAACATGTAAACGAGAACAGAAGTTCGGGTAACATATCAACATATCAGAAGCATGTATAACATATCCCAAAACATGATCAACATGTAAAACGGGAACAGAACGTGTACTGTCATAACAACAAGAACTGTAACATGATCAGAAGTATGATCAACATATTCCAGAAGCGTATTCAACATATCAAGAATAATAACATGCTAACAATAAATGAAATGGCATGATCCTATCAATGGTCCTAATGGTATCTTGAAGCAACTCTAAGACTCATGCAATGACAGTTATGGAAAGCAGTAAACAGATATTCAACATAAAGCCGAAAGTGTTATAACTGTGCAAGGTTTGGTAAAATTTACTACAGGCCACATGTTAACAGTATTAATTCAAAATGGGGAGGACCCAATACTATCGAGTTGACTCCCTTACAGGCCTTACCAATCCGTCCAACCCTGCTGAAAATAACCTAGTAGGTACCAAGTCATCTGAACCGTCATCCGTGGTGCCACAAGTCGGGGATCATCTACCAGAGCTATACATCCCCTCATCCAAAAGTCAGTCCTGAACTGTCCCGGCTATACGTCCGCCATCCATAGATAGATATATATGCATCAGTACTATATACAGAAATCTCCCATCAGCGATCAACCCTGATAACCGTGGTCCAAAGAACCCCCGGTGGTGTCATCAGAAACGGCAACGACCTCACCCTGTCCGTGTCCTGCTGGCTCATCTCCGCCATCATCATCATCATCAGATCCTCCATCGTCTCCATCAGACTGCTCCTGCATAGGCTCGGGCTCCAGAAAGGCCTGACTGACATCCTGACCCTCGACCTCCTCAACTGCCTGCTCATCGGACAAGTGATAGGTATCATATAGGCGAGCTCTCACACGGGCACGGTAGTGCTGGTGACGCTCCATAGAGGTGTCGCGATCGATAGTCATCTGCATAAGATCTGCCTCCAGCTCAGCAATACGAGCAGCCCTCTGATCAGCAATATGAGTCATCTCTGCAGCATGCTCACGAGCGATGTCCCTGTCAATCTGGTACTGCAGTGACTGATCCTGATAGCGCAGAGACTCCAACCTGACCTCACGGGTCCTCTGATACTCCTGAAAGTAACCATCTCTCTCAGACTCGAGATAGTGCACAACTCTGTTAGGATAGGAATACCCAGGTCTGCCACTGTTCCTAGACCTACGCCAAGTGTAGAAACGAGTGCCTCCACGGCGAGAAACTGCCACAGTACGCGGGGCCTCAAACTGCTCAAAGAAAGCCTCATCCATCTGCTGATTAGGATCCTGGTGTGGCTGAACTGCCATAGCTATACAGAAGATACCACAGATATGAAATCCAGATAACAGAACCATGCAATCCTCAAATATCCTGTCTCGATGTAATATGAGAATGATCCTGGATGCAATGCGTGAACAATCCATGATGCAACATGAGAGCAATCTAGGTTAAGTCTCTTCTTACTTAGCCCGATGCTCTGATACCACCTCAGGCTGTAACGCCCCCACCCGTACCAGAACAAGAGGAGAGCGGCGTCTCAACCCCCGCACTGAAGCACCTCTCAAGTAATGGTGTGAGCCATCACTCAAGAAATACTCCAGCGAACGGCTGTCTATCAGAACTATACATGTACAACGATGTGGCTATGCAGCAGAAAATCAGAGTATTTTAAAACTTTTCAAAACATGTGCGTGATGGCATGTAACAAGCAAGAACATATTGATCGTGTAAGAGAGACTCGGCATATCAGAACATATAACAGATTCACATATAAGTACCGATACAGCAGAGTTCAAAATATCGGTAACAGAGTAGCAGAAAGAGTATAACAAAGATACTCAAGTATTCAGAAACATATACAGAAACATTAAGTGATGCAGCCATAAAACATATGCAGGACGCAAAAGAGGAAGTAATACTAAGTCCTGACTGAAACAAAAATGACAATCTAGAGCTTCAAGATACCTCTAGACTGCGGCTGCAAGACCTGAAACCACGAGGCAAGAAAACGGGAGAGGTATTAGTCAAAAGGACTAAGTGAGGGAATACTTTAAAGAAAGTACTGAATTAAAGAACTTGAAGTAAAGTTCGAAACTGTTAAATGCAATGCTTTAAAGAAGAACTCGAAACAAGTTCGGTTGATAAAACTCTTTGAATGCGATGCTGTAAAAGAATGCACGTTATAAAACATTTTCATGAATGCTATCACACGCGCACACATATGCTGTTGATGGTTCATAATTCTTTCATAAAACGGGATAAGGGTAAAGTGATCTTTTCCAGATATGAACCATCCTTTATGAAACAGAATTTTGCCCGCAAGCTAGGCTCCTCCATCCTTACTCCAGAAAACATGATTTGGTTGAGCATCGGACCAGGATCAACAATAATTCCACGTATAGTAGAGTATCGGACCAAGATCAACAATAACCCCACATAAAGTAGAGCATTGGACCAAGGTCAACAACAACTCCGCACACAGTAGACTATTGGACCAAGGTCAACAACAACTCTTACCAACACATACAAACATGCACCATCCTCCACCGGTTGTCACTTCGGGTAGCTAGCCCTAGGCGACCTGTAAACATGTAATGGGAACAGATTTGCTGTCCGTTCGCAGACAGATTGTCCTGACTTAACAAACCTCCTGTTAAAAGTCGGTGTCAATTGTCTAAGTGTGGCGGCCGGTATTGGTGATGTCGTTGGCGCTCACCTCCCGAGCATCACCTCCACACATAACCGCCGGGCCCAAACTGTAAACTGTATGCTTGCATTTAAGATTAGCAGTGACCAGAGTATCACTCCAGTATGCTAACTATAACATGTGAAACTGTAACTGTAACATATGATGCTGTCTGTAAAACATATGATTCTGTCTGAAAACATGTGAAACTGTCTGTAAACTGTACTTTGAAAACATATGCAAAACATGTAACTGTCTTTGAACAAGAATGCAGAACTTTGGAAAACATGTGTTGTAGATCAAGGTATACTATTAAAGTATGAATGATCCTTTCAAGAGAATGTCCCGATAAAAGGGATAGTTCAAAACAAGGTTTAGCTTTGAATTTCAAAACATATGATACGATAGTATAATCGTGGTTCCAGTTGGAAAACATTTATAACTTCACCTCACCTAATAGTACCAAAAGGTAGGTAGACAGATTATGCGGTGCCCTGGGGATCCCAGTGCTCAACTTTAACTCCTGTAGGTGGTGTACTAGAGTGAGCTTAACAACTAAGACCCACTACTAACCCAAGATGCATATGAAATGGATGAATCAATGAACAAGGAACATGTAAAGAACATGTAACACAAGAGAGTAATACCATTTAAGGTATTCAGGAGAGGTAACACACAAAGGAATACGTCAAAGTGAGTTACTCTTAACGTTAGACTATGATCTTACTATAACCGAGTAAGCTTTAGTCAAATTATGAATCCTATCGCAAACCTTAGGTTAAGAAACAAGTCCACGAAAGAAAACACATTTTGAAAACACATTTTAGACCCTGGATATGGAAACCCTAGGTGCAAATGTCTACTAAGAAAACACAAGTTTTAATTCATTTTTACTATTCAAAAGCACTATTCAAAAGTACTATTCAAGATTACTATTCCAGATTACTATTCATAGGTTACTATTCACATGTCGGGTCAAAGGGTCGGGTCAAACCCTTACTATACACACACCCACACACACACGGTACACACACACACTATGCACGAACACACACACACACACGGCATGCACACACACACACACCCTAATCAAATTATGATCTTGATTATAACCTATAGTTTCAAGTTCATGTTAATATAATCAAGTGTGATCTAGGTTAAAGGTATAACCTATAGTTAAGAGATCCAATTAAGGCATAAGATCAAGTTATGAAACACTAATCTATCTTAGGTTATAACATGTAACACTATTAAAGTGTATAACATAATCAAGGCACTAATCCATTAATCCATATCATAACATAAGCTCAATTCATAATTCAAGAGTCATATAACAATGTGACAACATGTCACAACATATATCATATCATATCATATCATATATCATGAACCTTTAGGCATGTAACATGTAACAATTTAATTCCAGTATCAACATGTAACAAGTTGTGACATAATTAATTGTAAATCACAATTCCATTAGCTAGCATGCATGAACATAATTTAAATTCCATAAGCATGCATCAATTCTCATAATATAATAATCATATCACATGATCATAGCATATACTAGAGCAATTCATAACATATTCAAGCATATACTAAACAATTAAAACATATAAACATCTACACAAACATATCATGAAAACTATATAATAAATGCATAACATAAAATCCTATATGGCTTAGGGAAGACCCTAAGACCCAAACTAAACATAATATAAACATACCATAACATAAAAACATAAACTAAACTAACATAACATAAAAACAAAACAAACTAACCTAGCTACAAAAGGGGGGTGCCGACGGCAAGAGGGGGAGGAGAGGGAGAGAAAGGGTGTTGTTAACACAACATTGAGCAAGGATTCAAATGCCTCTTGGCATCTATTTATAGTTGAAGAGAAGCCCCTCACCTTGGAAATAAAATGTGGAGAAGGGTAGGAGAGCAAAATTTGGATAGATTCTCTTGGAAGCTTTAGGCATGTTGAAGCTAACAATGGGCTGCTGGGGGTATTTCTGTAATTTCATCCCCCAAGGCTCGAGGATAAGTGGCTGGAAGTATAACCATTCCGACGGAAAGAAAATTTGCTTCGAAACGCATATTCATTCATCGAAATCGGATTTACCGTTTGAAAGATACATTAGTTTTAGTGAATAAAAGTTTTGAGCTCGAAACTCGACATTTGTGAAAAACGACTTTCTAGAATGATTTTCAAGTCCGGATTGCTTCTAAAATTCAAGAAATAAATCGAGAAGCGTTTTGAGTCCAAAATCGACTAAAAAACATTTTACCGTTAAAAAGTTGAAAACGTAGGATGAATAGTGAATTCTCACGTACGAACGTACGCTTCAAAATTTCAAGCTAGGGTTTGAATCAAGAGTTGTAAAACATCTCAAAAATCTTGAAATAGCTCAAGTAGTGCAACTCCGAAGAGAAAACATTTTCCGAATGAAAATCGTTCGTAAAAGGAATAGTAAACTAGGGTTTTCAAAAACGTTTTCAATAAAACAAAGTTCCGGAATGGATTTCCAAGCCAAGAATGATTTCAAAAGACTCGTCTCGACTCAAGGATCGATTCGACTGTAACTTGGGTAGAAAAAGGTATCAGAATCAAAAGCTCATTTTCTGATGAATAGTAACTTTGGTCGGTAAGTTCCAAAAATACCCTTATGGCTCAAGAAAGACTTTCTGAGCTCGGGAAACAAGTTCAAACGATTGGGAAACATGTGTGATGAACCTCTAGGGTTCGAGTAGCAATATGAACAAGGTAGGCTCGGGTTATGAATAGTAAATTGTATCAAAGGTCAAGAATTCCCCCTTAAAACATGTCAGATCATATACGAGCACAAAGTTCATGTAAGAATGCAATGCGTGATGATTCAAAAAGTTGGATCACGGTCTACAAACGCTTTACCACTGCCTTAACTTACTGTTTTCATCCAGGCCCAGTTTTGGGCTGTTACAGAAACCATTTAGATAAATAATGAGTTCTTGAGCTTCAAACTTGGTTTAATAATCTGCTCCTCCATAACCAAAGTGCTGCGTGGAATTTGTGATTTGTTTAATGAATTCTTGTGCTCATTTTCGAGCTTTATTGCATTGTTAGGTAGTCCTTCAAGTGTCCTACTTGTTTGCCCTGTTTTTCCTTGCTTTGACCCCTGTTTCAGCTCCTTTTAGAAGGAGCTGCTGCTGCTGCTGCTGCACCACACTCCCTAGGCGGGGAGAGTTTACTCTTGCAAGTCCCTGGGCTGGGACTTTCTTTCCAGTTTGTTTCTGCACTCCCTCTCCCCGGGAGGGGGACTTTGGTGTTGATTTTTCCCCGGGTGGGGAATCCTACTACCTGAGTTTATTTGTTGCTTGTTCATGCTTTAGTGTTGCATGCATGTGTATGTGTGTTGCTACTGCATATTTCATTTATTGTGCATGTAAATGTGTTTGGGTACGTGCATGTATATATAATTGTGTGATTATTTAGTTTTGTGCATGCATATGAATTAGTGTGCATGTGTTTGTGCATATGTAGGTGCATGTAAATGCATGTGTAATTGTTTGTACGTGATATATGGCTTGTAATTATATTATGAAACTCATTTCTTATCCTTATCAATTTTGTTATCATATATACATATAATACTAATCTAAATCTATTATATAGTATGCTATTAATATTAGTTTTGTTTGTTATTTATTTATAATGTTAAGTTATTATATGATATAACTATAAATTCTTGTTTAATTTTATGAAGTGATTTAATATGAGATATACGTGTTACAAACTTGAATGACTTAAGTGGTGTATTCTCGCATCTCATATGCATAAGTTACATACATTCGCATCGTCGTGCATCTAATTAGTTCATGATCGAGTCTAAGTCATAAGTTTATGTTTATTTGTCTCAGGTTTGAGTTCGAAAGGTGTCGGTTCCACCATTTAGCTTCTTCTTGGTCATCAACGCTCTTTCCTGGGCACTTTCGGTAAAACAGTGAGGTTTTAGGTTTGTTTCTTTATAGTTAATGTGACCTACAACCTTATGTGCTCGTTTTCAAGCCCGTACACGAATATATTATTATATTTATATAATAGATAAGTGTTTATACAATATGTTTATGACCTTGTCAAATGATTATGGGTTTTGGAAACTATAAGTATAAGCGTATGTAGGCTTATTGTTTTACAATGAGACTATGCTCCAAACCGTGTGTCTTCATGCTAGCTACGGATTAGGATGACACGGAGAGGTACATCCATAACATATGTTAAGTTGCCAGGTAAGGTATGCTCCGATAAGGTACGTAAGTTTTAATATGATAAGTTTGGTATGTAGCGAGTTATGGTATTGTGTTGGTAATGGTTTGCTTTAGGGCCCCCCCGAAACGTGGGTAAGGGAGACCCGGGACGACCATGGGGTCGCCGGTTATGACCCCTGTGCCCGCTCTCACTTGAAGTACTCACGTGCAACTCGTGGAGGTTGAGGCGTGGTGCTTTGAGCCCTCGGTGGATAACTGGGGAAGGCACAACGTGGATTAGCTACCCCGTGTGTTTTCGGTCATGGTAATGTGTAGTGAGGGCTTGCTCCTCGAACTAAATAGATGTTGGGGATGCATTATTTGTGAGTTATGCTTTCCATTTTGTATTTATATTAAAAATTGGGGAGTTAGAAAAAGACATGTCGGGTATAAAAATTAATTTGGTATGTTTATTATGAAACGGGATAGGAGCTTTCCTTTATATTATAATACGAATACGTTAAGTTTGTTATGTTTCGATCAGTATAAGTTTAAGTTTGACTAAAAAATAACTTTAGTATGCAAAACCCTATCCCGGTTTATAGTCTTTTATTTATTATGTGCTTTGCTCTATATGTATACCTGTGTGGGTGTGCGTTAGTCCCCTCACTCAGTTGGTGGACTGACCCTCTCCTTTAACCTTTTCACTTTGTCGGTTTTGGATCGTGCTAGGGGGAGTCATGACTCGCTAAAGTTCTAGTCTCCTAACTCGAGTTGCATTTCATTGGCATTTAGACACATCTTGTATATGATTCAATTTTGATAGTGGAAGTATGTATACATTATGCATTTGTTAGTGAATTATGTATAATTCTTGATTTATATATCCGGGACAGGCTTCTAAGGATAGTTGAACCCGTTTTTGCGGATTTATCTTCTTGATTTTGAGGTATGCTTCCGCTTTCTTTGGTTTTTGCGCACTCTGGTCTTGTCTTAGCTCCGCCTAGCATAGCGAGTGCGTGTAGGTTCCCATTCGCTTAGTCTTGGGCTCATGTATGGATTTCTATTTCATATGTGGCTGCGAGTCTAGGTACCGGGGATATGGTGGCTTGTCGCTTCGGGCGCTACATCTTGAAGTGGTATCAGAGCTCCGGGTTGTAAAACTGGAGTTCTAGTGTCGTGTTATGTCAAGTATAGGTCGTACGACGTAGGACCAACGTGCTAATGTATGCATTGCATCAAGATATGTGAATTTTCTTATATTCTGTGTTTTAATATTGTTACTTTCTTTTAATTAAGTTTGTTGTTGCATACTTTATGTGCATTAATGGTTCCACTTACGTGCCATAATCACTCACTAATCGTATGCATCATATTTTGCCTCCCTCATGTATTGTAGGTTAATATCTTACAAGGATCAACCACTCATCTCACCGGCAATGGCCCCTAAGTCGAAACTGGGATTAAGTAGAGATGAAGGCTCTTCACAACCGCCGAATCATCGTACCGATAATCATTCCACCAAGGGGAAGGGTAAAATGCCTCGATTTATTAGAAGAGATATTATATTCTTGTCGGGTGTATCGTTTCCCGAAAAACAAACCCCATGCATCCCTTGTGGAGGGCCCAACCATAGTTATGTGAATTATTGGAGAAGATTAGGTAGGTGTAATAGATGAGGTTCCTCCGGACATAGGATTAATGTGTGCCCTCACATCCATCTCAGGAGACAGAATGAGTCCGAAAGAGTGGCCCAATTTATGGACGGAATTAGAGAAGACTTTCGGGAAATAAAAACCGGGATCGAGTCTAAAGCGTGGGTCGAGAGAACCCGGGAAGCCATTCGAGTTAAATCTAAGAAATTAAAGGAAAGGAGCCGAGTAGGAAGAATGGAATAGGGAAGTAGCTTCGGATCGGGATCAAAGAGGAGCCGTGTAACTGCCCGAAAACCCGCCTGTAGATATTGTCCGCTTTGCTATCCATAAGTCAGTATAGCCTCACGGTTTAGTTCTTCCCGGTGGAATTTAAGCCAAACGCGACTACCCAAGAAAAGGCCTCTACAGGGAAGAGATATCCACCCCCTTATAAGGAAGGCTTAGTTCTCCTCTTCCTCCGATATGGGACATTACAAACCAAGAGGATTCTCAAATGGGGCCGAAAGGAAAGAAGAAAAAGAAAGAATCCTCATCCATGGTGCAACAACCATGCGCTCATTGTAGAAGAAATTCTCATACTTATGAGAACTGTTGGAAGAGATTGAGGCGATGCTTTGGATGTGGATCGACGAAACATAAGTTGGAAGAATATGAACGACGAAGGGCAAAGAAACACACGAGAGGTAATTGCATCCATTGCACGAGCATCCCTTCCACATTGCATCTTTTTATTATTTGTGATGTGCGTGGTTTATTATCATTACTGGTTGTTTTCTTGTTTAAATTGGTGACAATGTGATGCATAACATATGTAAATCTAACCGGACATGCATGAGTTTAATGTTTTGTAATAGCTTACGAATTGAAAGAGGACCCCCCCTCGTGATGGAAAATTGGGTGAGAAGTGGAACCGAGAATAAGTGTCTAAACCCAATTCTTAGGAGGGAAGTGATTGATTCACTATTCAACATGAATATGGAGGCTAAGTAGATGACGGTGCACTAAAGAAAAGGGATTGATAATTCTTCTTTCCTTGAGTATACAATTATCCGATGAAAGAAAGCCTTATTAGGAAAGCATAACCGGAATGATCGAAGAGAGATTGAAGGATTCTCTTCTTGACAGATTCAAAATTTTCTTGGTGTAAGCTTTTCTCATCAGCGAGAAAGTCATCACGAATACCATTAGTAAACAAAAGAATGGGGATAGTTGAGGGACTACGAAGTTCGAAATTTAAATCTTCCAGGGAAGCAAGATAGTTGCTTTGTTATACAAGAATATCGAAAAGAAAAGAAGAATGACATGGAACGTGGAAACTCGGGGTAAATAGTTCTTGAAGATGTTAAAGGGAAATGAAAGAGCTTCAAGGGATTGAGGAATGTTGAAGATTGTGAAGATGCATTCGCTAGGGCATAATACTCGATATTTTCGAAGAACATCTCTTTACCGGATCACAGAATACAAGAGAGAGATGCCGAGAAATTGAGATTTAAATTAGAGAGAGTCTAAAGATGTCCTAGGAAGAGCGGATCGTGAGATTTCAAGGTAACTGGATGTCATGTTATGATAATCGTCAATCGGGTTTAAGATATTTCAAGATTAAAAAGGAGTGTGAAAGACTTCAGAGGAAAAGATTGGAACAATCCCTTATACCGATTGGAGAATTTGTAAAACGAGGAAAGAGAATTTCTTGGGGTTACGTATCGTCGATTAGCGATGAAGTTGAAAGAAGAAATGAAATTATCAAGCTAAGGATTCGTTCAAGCAAACCGAAGTCGAGGAATCCGGATCGCAAGTTCTAAGACATCAACTTTGCCACTTCACTCAATCTCATTAATGTGAAGGATTCCGAGAAGGGTGAACGGTACATAAGTTATTCATGACACGTGCATCATGCATCTTTAATCGCTTTATGATTGTTATATGTCTTACTTGTGAGTGTGTGAGTTTGTTATGTGTTTTGCTCGGGGTATGTGGTTTTCTCGGTAAGTTAAGGGTCGCGTTTGCAACGGTCTTCCGGAGCCAGTATGGAGTGGTGGTTAGTTCTCTAACAGAGGGACTTTTTGTGTTAGAAGGTGCGAATGGTGGAAGTTCGGTAACTACGCCATTCGTGTAATACCGAGCTCTTGAGTAGCTGGAATGAATCAAACGACGGGTGATGAATCAACTTGGACCCTCCTGTCGTGCGAAACATTCTAGTTGCTTCTAGTCCGGATCAAGAGGTGAGGAATTATTCCATCAAGATCTCAAGAAGTGATCAAACCCCTTATGCATGAAGACCTTATCGGGCTAACCCTTGTCAGGAGGTCATGAACCTCGAACTTAGGTGAATACGGAAAGTTTTTTTAGCTTGAAACTCGAGCAGGCGAACCTGGGGACCAGGTTCCCTTAAGGGGGGAGGATTGTGACACCCCGTTTCTTCGGTAAACCAGGTATGACATCACGAGATGGTTTTCCAATGTTTTTATTTCTCGTTTGATTTAATTTATATGTTGATTTAATTGTTTAAGTGATTTATATGTCTTAATTGTTTAAGTTTTACGTTATAACTCTCGTATTTAATTTCTTTTACTCGACTTTAATTCCCGAACTTCTTGAATATGTGATATATTTGAATTATTCGATTCATGAATTTGTTTACGTGTTTATTTTATTCATTTATACTTGTTCGAATTGGTCGGAGACCATTTCTTTATTTGTGGGACTGGAGGCCTAACGAGTTTTAGTGCGCCTCGGATTCCGGAGGCCATAACTTGAGATCGGGAGTTCGGATTCGAATTTTGGAAGTCACACTGGACTCGTAACAGAGATACAGAGCTAAGAAATCAACCTTGTATTTTTCAAAGCCCATTTGTACCCCCGTATTTTGCCCGAAATGTGAGCCTCGTGCAGCCTAGCCACCATTTAGGGTTTTGGCCATAATTAATTCATTCCTTAACCAAATTAACTCATTCTTGAGCCTATGTAACCCTAGCATAACCTTCTTTAACCCTACAGAACCTTGTATTTTTCTAAGGTCATTTGGATCTCCGAAAGTTTACCAAAATGAGCACCTCGCACCAAAGTGACATCCTTTGACTAGTCTTGAGTTGGTGGGACCCTCTTAACCCTAACCAAGCCTAAACAATGATTTTTTGACCTTGACTTAACTCTTGTCATACCTCAGGTCCACGGGCCCATTGCACGTGAGTGCAAGTCCCCAAGCCCACCAAGTATAACCTAAAATTGGGCCTAAACCACTGCCCAAAAGGGATATCCATTGGTTATACTTTGACTCTTTAACTTATATACTGGACTCAATTCTCATATTTTCTCGATGTGGGACAGGGGTGTCACAGTCACCCCTCCTTCAAAATCGCAGCGTCCTCGTCGTGGCATGACATATAGCCTATGACCGACTCGTCTTCGTTGGGACTCTAGAGGTGGCTCCCACACATGTAGCACTTTGCCCCGCAGGCTCAAGAGGTGGCTCCTATGTGCGTAGCACTTTGCCTCGTATAGCACTTAGCTCCTGTGACTGACGAGCAGCTCTGATACCATCTGTCACGCCCCGGGTCCGCGGGCCCATTGGACGCGAGTGCAAGTCTCCAAGCCCACCGAGTATAACATGAAATTGGGCCTAAACCACTGCCCAAAAGGGATATCCATTGGTTATACTTGGACTCTTTAACTTATATACTGAACTCAATTCTCATATTTTCTCGATGGGGACAGGGGTGTCACAACTCTTCTCTCCCCTTTAAGTCCTGAATTTTGAACCATACCTCCCACAAGACAAGGAAATTCAGTTCAACAGAGGAGGAACCCTCCTTGCCCTTTGGTGATTTTGAGCTCTAAACACTTTCATACTTCTCCATCCCTTAAAGGTAAGTATATTTATGTATTTTCCACTCTTTTATGTATATTTTGATCCATTTAATTCATGTTTTGCATCAGATTTGATAAAGGTTTGGGGTGGTACGTGAATAAGGAATTTGGGAGATGATTCTTGTTTTCATGACCTAGTTGCGTAGATGGTTGTTTTGGCGCCTAAAAACTGATCATATGAGTTTGATCTTCTTCATTTTTAACACTTAACACTTGGTGGAAGTAAGATGGATGATTTTCCATGGAAACCCTTTGGATAAATAATGAGTTCTTGAGCTTCAAACTTGGTTTAATAAACTGCTCCTCCATAACCGAATTACTGTATGGAATTTGTGATTTGTTTAATGAATTCTCGTGCTCATTTTTTAGCTTTATTGCATGGTTAGGTAGTCCTTGGAGTGTCCTACTTGTTTGCCCTGTTTTGCCTTGCTTTGACCCCTGTTTCAGCTCCTTTTGTAAAGAGTTGCTGCTGCTGCTGCACCACTCTCCCCGCCCTCTTGCACGTCCCCGGGCAGGGACTTTCTTTGCAGTTTGTTTCTGCACTCCCTCTCCCCGGGAGGGGGACTTTGGTGTTGATTTTTCCCCGGGCGGGGAAGCCTACTACCTGAGTTTATTTGCTGCTTGTTCATGTTTTAGTGTTGCATGCATGTGCATGTGTGTTGCAGCTGCATATTTCATTTATTGTGCATGTAAATGTGTTTGGGTACATGCATGTATATATAATTATGTGATTATTTGGTGTTGTGTATGCATACGAATTAGTGTGCATGTGTTGGTGCATGTAAATGCAAGTGTAATTGTTTGTACGTGATGCATGGCTTGTAATTATATTATGAAACTCATTTCTTATCCTTATCAATTTTGTTATCATATATGCATATAATACTAATCTAAATCTATTATATAGTATGCTATTAATATTAGTTTTGTTTGTTATTTCTTTATAATGTTAAGTTATTATATGATATAACTATAAATTCTTGTTTAATTTTATGAAGTGATTTAACATGAGATATACATGTTACAACCTTGAATGACTTAAGTGGTGCATTCTCTCATCTCATATGCATAAGTTACATACATTCGCATCGTCGTGCATCTAATTGGTTCATGATCGAGTCTAAGTCATAAGTTTATGTTTATTTGTCTCAGGTTTGAGTTCGAAAGGTGTCGGTTCCACCATTTAGCTTCTTCTTGGTCATCAACGCTCTTTCCTGAGCACTTTCGGTAAAACAGTGAGGTTTTAGGTTTGTTTCTTTATAGTTAATGTGACCTACAACCTTATGTGCTCGTTTTCAAGCCCGTACACGAATATATTATTACATTTATATAATAGATAAGTGTTTATACAATATGTTTATGACCTTGTCAAATGATTATGGGTTTTGGAAACTATAAGTATAAGCGTATGTAGGCTTATTGTTTTACAATGAGACTATGCTCCAAACCATGTGTCTTCATGCTAGCTACGGATTAGGATGACACGGAGAGGTACATCCATAACATATGCTAAGTTGCTAGGTAAGGTATGCTCCGATAAGGTACCTAAGTTTTAATATGATAAGTTTAGTATGTAGCGAGTTATGGTATTGTGTTGGTAATGGTTTGCTTTAGGGCCCCCCCGAAACGTGGGTAAGGGAGACTCGGGACGACCATGGGGTCGCCGGTTATGACCCCTGTGCCCGCTCTCACTTGAAGTACTCACGTGCAACTCGTGGAGGTTGAGGAGGCGTGGTGGTTTGAGCCCTCGGTGGATAACTGGTGAAGGCACAAATTGGATTAGCTACCCCGTGTGTTTTCGGTAAGGGTAATGTGTAGTGAGGGCTTGCTCCCCGAACTACATGGATGTTGGGGATGGATCTCGTTTGTGAGTTATGCTTTTCGTTTTCTATTTATATTAAAAATTGGGGAGTTAGAGTAAGACCCGTGCTCGCCGGGTATAAGAATTAGTTTGATATGTTGATTATTAAACGGGATAGAAGCTTTCCTTTATATTATAATACGAATACGTTTAGCTTTTTATGTTTCGATCAGTATAAGTTTAAGTTTGACTCGAAAATGACTTTAGTATGTAAAACCCTATCACGGTTCACAGTCTTTTATTTATTATGTGCTTTGCTCTATATGTATACATGTGTGGGTGTGCGTTAGCCCCCTCACTCAGTTGGTGGACTGACCCTCTCCTTTAAACTTTTCACTTTGCAGGTTTTGGATCGTGCTAGGGGGAGTCATGAGTCGGTCAAGTTCTAGTCTCCTAATTCGAGTTGCATTTCATTTGCATTTAGATACATCCTGTATATGATTCAATTTTGATAGTGGAAGTATGTATAGATTATGCATTTGTTAGTGAATTATGTATGAATTCTTCATTTATATATCCGGGACAGGCTTCTTGGGATAGTTGAACTCGTTTTTGTGGATTTATCTTCTTAATTTTGATGTATGCTTCCACTTTCTTTGGTTTTTGCGCACTCTGGACTTGTCTTAGCTCCGTCTAGCTTAGCGAGTGCATGTAGGTTCCTGTTCGCTTAGTATTGGGCTCATGTATAGATTTCTATTTCATCTGTGGGTGCGGGTCTAGGTGCGGGGGTTGTGGTGGCTCGCCGCTCCGGGCGCTACATGTTTCCTACATTCTCGGGATAAAGATCTATCGGGATAGATCTAGGAGATTATTAGGATTATCACAGTCGGTTTACATAGTATGGAAGATTCCAAACGTGGGAAACTTCCAATGGGCCCGGGAACAGTTCTTTCAAAGAAGCTGTGTCCCAAGACTGAACTTGAAAAGTCCAGGATGTTCAGAATTCCTTATGCATCAGCTATAGGAAGCATAATGTATGCAATGCTATGTACTCGGCCGGATGTGGCTTATGCACTTAGCGTGACTAGCCGATTCCAATCTAACCCTGGTGAAGGTCACTGGACTACTGTAAAGAACATCCTTAAGTACTTAAGAAGAACTAAAGATTTGTTCTTGGTTTACGGAGGCCAACAAGATCTTTTCATTAGAGGATACTATGATGTAAGTTTTGCATCAAACATGGATGACTTTAAATCCATGTCAGGATACATATTCTGCTTGAAGGGCGGAGCAGTGAGTTGGAAAATTTCGAAGCAAGCGACCACTGCAGATTCGACTTCATCCATGAGTTGGGTGTAGTTCCTAGCATTAAAGACCCCATTATAGTGTTTTGTCACAACACTGGGGTGGTTGCTCAAGCAAGAGAACCAAGATCTCACCAAAGGACCAAGAACATTTTGAGGAAGTATCACTTAATCCGTGATATAATCAAGAAAGGAGATGTGCAAATTGAAAGGGTCACATCGACAGAGAACATGGCAGATCCACTTACAAAAGCCCTTAGTCAACAGCCTTTCGGAGGACATCTTCAGAAGATGGGACTTAGATTAGCTCCTGAGTGGCTTTAACGGGCAAGTGGGAGATTGTTAGGAATAGTGCTCTTAAAGCAGATGTTTGATTTACTATTTCCTTGTAAAATCACAAACAGTCTTTGAATAGTAAACGAGTTGATTTTGTTCATAGGCAATCACTTCTTTATGTGCTTATTTATGTCTGTTTGGGTTGACTGTGTTTTGCATGTATTGAACTCCCCTATCCGATGAGGCCGTTGAGAACTTTGCCGTTATGGGAACGGCACATAAAACAAGTTCTTAACTCCATAGGCAAGGATTAGAAACTTCTCCAAGTCAATGAGTCCGACAGCCAGTGGGAGTGTCGACCTTGACTCTGCTGAGACTTGCTTATGTGATTATGTCCTTTTGAAGGATCACTCAGTTTCATGGAGTGATAAGTGCATACGTTGATGCGTTTATAATATATAAGGGTGATTGTTACAAGAACTTCATCACTGAGATGTCCCATGTGAGAACATTCCCAAATGGGAAAGGAAGTTTCCTGAAACCTCCAGATTAGGAAATATCTCACATGTCAATGACGTGATTCATTAATCCTTAGACTTGAGATTTTATAATGTCTTATATGAGCTAACTCTGTAATCTTTGATATAGGCTCAAAAGGGTGTCGCCATATAGACACCTGAACCACGGCCTATGTTGGGATTACACAAGTGGCATATGTAGAATTAGTAGTATCGATAAAGGACCTTAACTTGTTAAGAACAAGAATGATCTGCTACTGATTAAGATGTTCGTAGTCCATTAAACATTAAACCCTTAGCCAAGGTGGATAAAAGATCAAGACAACTAGAAAATAGGTTTTCTAGGATTGAGATCGAAATGGATATGAAACGAACTTAACTTTAAAGATCAAGAATATTTGGGCTCTGAGAATATTAACATGCTTTAGTTCTTGATTGAGAGATAGAGTTGTAGGAGGATCGTATTTCATTGATTGTCATTGACTGAAAGGTTCTTCGATTCATTTCGTTATTCTTCTAGGGGTAACACACCCATTGCTAGTTTACGGTTGTGTGATCTCTGAAGTGATTAATTAATTAGGGAATTAGTTAATTACTGTCACTGCTAATCGAATAATGAACCTAAACGGTGACACACAAACAAAATTCCAACCTAGCTAGGCGGTCTAGACCCTCAAATAAGAGGGCGCATCAATCATAAAATAACGGAAGCGATTAAATACAAATAATAGCATGCTAGAATTCATCATATTATGTCTATCAATTACTTATACAAATTAAATACTAGACAAGTAACCAAATTTTAACCCAGGCCAAAGTCTAAGTACTAAATTATACATATTTCAACTTTAACAAAATACGTGAAATAAATAAAGTACAATGCATGTGACTCAATCTATCCTTAACCGACGACTCAAAGACAACCGCTTAGCTCAAACCTCCCAAAAGCACCTGCAACTTAAACAAAAGGGGAAAAAAGAGAAACAAAAACGAGGGTCAGTCCTAAAGACTGGTGAGGGGGCTGACACACACACACCCATATATACATATAGAGCAAAGCACTTAGTAAATTCAACAAGAATCCATGAACCGGGGATGGTTTTTGCAACCTAAAACATTTCCCGTGATAATAAATATATACTTTAAAAGAAGTTAAGGGCCAAGGCCAAAATAACCAATTTTAAAGTAATTTAGAATCCATTCCCGTTTCATAGATTTATACATAATCACACTGACTCAGCGAGTACGAGTTCTCCTTCCAAACTCCATTCATATTTAAAGACATAAACATAATCGGAACATAAATCATAATCCAACCTACTCCGGGTGATAGAAGGGTAGCAAGCCCTAGCTATCGATCATAAATCACACGAGATAAGGCTTAATCACGTCCTTGAAACCTTCGGCGGTGGCTCTCGCCGGCACAAGAGAAACGCGCTTTCTCAACCTCCTAAGGTCGGGTTAGATTCTCAAATGGAAAGTGTTGATGGGGGAGCTCGGCAACCCCACGGTCGACCCGAGATGCCATACCACTCTTTGGGGCCCAATCATAATTCAAAAATCATAATTTTCATAAACTTCTCTTTCAAAGTTCAAAGCTCGCTACACACTCACACATATTCAAAGCTTTTCGAAAAGAAGGGCAAAATAGAGGTTATATACCTATAAAAGCCTTTTCAAAGTCTTAAACAAAATGGGACAAGTCCTTAAAGTACATATCATACACATATCTATCATATGGTATACATAATTCACATGCGGGCTTCAAAACACATAGGGTTATAGGTCATATTATCTCAAAGGAAGAAAACCTCACCTTTCCACGTAGTGGAGCAAAAGGATATACAAAACGAACGCCTATGGAACCTCCTTGTTACTCACGGGCCCAAACTCTGAACAAAGGAAACAACAAAGGACGTTCTTAGACAGAAAATGTACCAAATAGACGCTCGGCGAATGCATATGATGCGAAAAATGCATAAGAAATGCAACACTTAAGCATATGCGTTCATATTTCACATATTTCATATTAAATGGATCCATAAATGCAACACATTGAAGATAACACGTTAACATATCATTCAAGTCATGCAAGAAGAAATACATTAGCATATTAAATAAATAAACGAAATACAAATTCATTCATGCATATTGGAAAACACTTATGTCACATAAGAGCACAAATCATAAAGAAGCATCCAATTTCAATCACAAATTCATGTTACACAAGTTAACACATATTACAACATGTTATAAATGCAAAATTATCATAAAAGTAGCAATAAGAGGTCCTACGAGATGCATCAACGAAGCATTGATTCAAGTACGTGCATAAGGTAGCATGTAGAGCATACGAGACCATAACTTGGAAAGGAGCAAGCAAAACGAGCTATAAATTCATAATATATATCCTAACACATAATATTACATGTTATCCATGCATGAAAGGTGATAAGAAGCAAAAAGGAACACGTAAAACACAAACGAAACGAAAGAAAAACACTTAACGAACAAAACATGTATCAACAAGTCGAAACATGCCCAAAAATAGGTCACGACCACGGCCTAAATCAAGCCAATTCAGGTCACGCCCACGACCATACTCACACCAACAAGTTCCGCAGCCAAAATCTCGAAACTGGGCTAAAAACAGGTCGCAGCCGCTACCAAAATTACACGGAATTCAGTCACGGCCGTGACCAACGTCACAGCAGCAGTAGTAAAACAGCGGAAACAGCCCCAAAACTCACTCCAAAACTCAAGTAAACCCATCCTAATCCAAGATAACACATTAAGGTAAGTTAGGATAACAAAAACTCATGCATTTCAAGCCATTAAATAGTCCAAACTTGCGTCAACACATGCTAGAGATGAGCAGAGATTAAATTCATGCAAATCCTCCAAATTCAAAATGGCAAAGTTATGATTCTCAAATTACCACTCAAAGCTAGTTCATATATATCATAAATTATGTTTTAGGAATAAAAATACATGCTTCATATCCAAAGAATTCACAAGAGATCAAGCTAAACCATAAAATTCATCAAACCCTCACTATTCACTACATAGGCCAAATCCCAAGCAAATCATGGTGAAATCTTACAAATTTTGAGTTAAAATGACCATAAAAACATGGAGAGATCAAATATGGACTTATCTCTTTGATTGGGAGAGAAATGATGGGGTCTTGAGTTCAAATCTTGAAGAAAATGAATAGTGGCCCTTCTTCCTCTTTTCTTCACTTAGATCAGATTTTGGGGCTCCTTGTTCTCTTTCTTTCTTGGTTTGGTTCGAATGAGGGCGGATTGGGGGAGTTAGGGGTTTAAATCAAATTATTTGGTCATGGCTTGAGGCTTAATTGGGGTTAAATGGGCCCCACAAGTGCAAGACTAGTCAACAAAGTTGTCTCTCGGCATAAAGTGCTCATTTCGATTGAATTTTGGAGGATCAAATGGGCTTAAAAAATTACAAACTTAGGTTCTTTGGTTTTCTTTCTTCGTTTTGAGTCCGACGCATCTTCCGGAATTCGAATCCGAATTCCCGAGCTCAAGTTATGGCGTCCGGAACCCAAGGTGCGCTAAGCTCGTTAGGCCCTCGAATCCCTCACAAATCTCATTTCATAAAAACGAGCCAAGAAACAAAATAATTGAACTCTAAAACATGTAACGAGAATACAAACAGATTCATAACTCATATAAGTCACACATACCAAAATTTCACAAAAATCGAAATTAAATTCGGGCACATAAGGAGCAAATTCCAAAGCACATAAACATAAACGTTTAAAATCAAGTTATAAGTTAAACAATTAATTTCAATTAATCACATAATCATCAAAATAGCACATATTTGGATAAATAAATAATTTAAATACGCATAAAACACTCTCGTTACGGCGTACTTGGAAATCCGAACGATCGGGATGTTACAAACTTCCCCCCTTCAAAAGGACCTGTCCTCAGGTCCTAAAGGTCTTGAATGGTTCTGAAGACAACCCGACTCCATAATACAACACTCTAATCTCGAAGAACGGCAGACTTCTCGAGACCTTACCTCCTTAAGTCGCAAACCGGACACAAAGTCCTAGTCATTTGCCCCCACTTCCCAAATAAATTTTGGGAGTAGTTGGAGATTTCTCAACCGCTGGCACCTAGACATTACTACACTAAGTCCATAATGTCTTTCTTATGCCAATATAACTGGTCTCCTAAAACCTCGAACAACTTCAAAACGTGAGTTGAATAAACTTGTGACCTTACACTTCTCAAGGCGTAGGCTACGGCTGTTCTGCAAGAAAAACACAACAAATGGCTTACTTTATGCCATGGTTGGAAACAAAGTAGCCTTTCATACCTCCGGTTAGGCAAAAGCTGATACCATGGGTCACTCTCTTCAACCTCCTCTTCCCACTCAAAACCATACTTCTTACTCTGAGGTAATCCTCGGTTCTTCTACGAGGAAGGTCGACGTCTAGCCTTCAATCTAGTACCCGGTGACATAGTTGAGTCCTGAACGGACCTCCTAAAAGCGACCACCAAAGTTAACGCGAGCAAAACACCTTCAAACAAACCCAACGGAAGTAGCTCGACCCCTCACAACTCACCGGGCACTCTCGAGCACTCAAATTCACCAAACTCTCACCACAAGAAAGTTAACACGAAAGAGAAAAAGGGAGCACACAACAAGCAAAATATAAAGGAAAGGAGACACACCGCAAACAAGATCCAAGAAGGAAGGAAACACACAATAAATAAGAATCGAGAAAGAAAGGAAACACATAGCAAGTAAAGGCCACGAAGTACTTAAAGAACAAAGAAAAAGGCAACAAGCACGTGGGTTTCACCAGAATTAAATATGCATGAAATGAGATGCCATGATTGCTTCATGTACCTTTCACCGAAGCGATATGATCAACCTAGGTATGCACTTGAGCTTGAGTCGAAATCGCGGAGACATGGTCCTTCATAAGCTTCGGAATTGATTTATGGGGGCAACCATTCACCATATGTCCGATTTCACGACATCCATAGCAAGCACCTAATCTCTTTCGACAATTTTCCTCTCTGTGATTCGGACCCTCGTAATAAGTGCATCGAATTGGAGCCGTTAGAGCGGGCTCCGAAGTTAGTTCCAACAATCGTAGTTTCTTCTTTTTCTTGGATAGGTTAACGTCTTGTGAACCATGGAGTTTTTCTTGTGGCATGGGTCTTGTGCCCAATCTTGAGCTCAAACCTGGTCCTTGTCCTAATTGAGAAGTGTGGGACTTCGGATGTTGCTTTTCTATCTCTCTTTGAACCGCCTTTCTCATAGCCTCAGACCATTGATTGACCGTTGAAGTAGAGAGGGCACGTTGGATCTCACTCTTGAGTTCTTGCATAAAATTTTGGGCTTTAAGTCGGTAATTGTTGACAACTTGTGTGGTATATGGGCCCGATCTCTCTAGTTCATCCATATAATTTTCCACCATTTTCAAATCTTGTTAGAGGTCCATAAATTCTTGAAGTCTCTTTACTCTTGCACTAGAGGGAGTATACTTGTTGTGAAATTCCCGGACAAAGTTCTCCCACTTGAACTCCTCCCCGGAACTTTCAAACCACAACCTTATTTCTTCAAGCCAAATCGAAGCTTATCCTTTAATAAAGTGGGATGTGCACTCCTTCTTTTCTTGAGATGTCCCTAAAAGAGTATACCAAATCCATGAAATTTTGGTGATCCATTCTTCGGCTTTCACATCATCACCTCCAAACCACGTTGGGGGGTTACAATTTTGAAATTTTTGATCAATCAAAGGTATTTCTTCTCCCATTGTAGATGTAGATTGAGATGACATCCTGAATAAGAACCACAATTCAAAGAAATATCGATGCATGGGAGGGTTTAGTGCATGTTCGTGTAAACAATTAATTCAAATAAAATTAAATAAGTCACATAAACATGAAAGTGGATGCAAACATTCACATAATCCTAAGCTGAACAACCTAGACAGACCCGACACGACTCACGAACTCCGGTTTTGCAACCTGGAGCTCTGATACCACTTAAGATGTTGCACCCCGAGCGAAGGACACCACATCCCCCGCACCAAGGCACGACATGTGTAACCAAATGAAACTCCGCACACGTATCAAGCTATGGGGAACAGGTGACAAATAAAATTCCAACCTAGCTAGGCGGTCTTGACCCTCAAATCAGAGGGCGCATCAAACATAAAATAACGAAAGCGATTAAATACAAATAATAGCATGCTAGAATTCATCATATTATGTCCATCAATTACTTATACAAATTAAATACTAGACAAGTATACATATTTTAACCCAGGCCAAAGTCTAAGTACCGAATTATACATATTTCAACTTTAACAAAATACGTGAAATAAATGAAGTACAATGCATGTGACTCGAGCTATCCTTAACCGACGACTCAAAGCCAACCGCCTAGCTCAAACCTCCCAAAAGCACCTGCAACTTAAACAAAAGGGGAAAAAAGAGAAACAAAAACGAGGGTCAATCCTAAAGACTGGTGAGGGGGCTGACACACACACCCATATATACATATAGAGCAAAGCACTTAGTAAATTCAACAAGAATCCATGAACTGGGAATGGTTTTTGCAACCTAAAACATTTCCCGTGATAATAAATATATAACTTAAAAGAAGTTAAGGACCAAGGCCAAAATAACCAATTTTTAAGTAATTTAGAATCCATTCCCGTTTTACAGATTTATACATAATCACACTGACTCGGCGAGTACGAGTTCTTCTTCTAAACTACATTCATATTCAAAGACATAAACATAATCGAAACATAAATCATAATCCAACCTACTCCGGGTGATAGAAGGGTCGCAAGCCCTAGCTATCGATCATAAATCACACAAGACAAGGCTTAATCACGTCCTTGAAGCCTTCGGTGGTGGCTCCCACCGGCTCAAGAGAAACGCCCTTCCTCCACCTCCTAAGGTCGGGTGAGACTCTCAAATTGAAAGTGTTGATGGGGGAGCTCGGCGACCCCACGGTCGACCCGAGATGCCATACCACTCTCTGGGGCCCAATCATAATTTTCATAAACTTCTCTTTCAAAGTTCAAAGCTCGCTACACACTCAAACATATTCAAAGCTTTTCAAAAAGAAGGGAAAAATAGAGCTTATATACCTATAAAAGCCTTTTCGAATTCTTATACAAAATGGGACGAGCCCTTAAAGTACATACCATACACATATCTATCATATGGTATACATAATTCGCATGCGGGCTTCAAAACACATAGGGTTGTAAGTCATATTATCTAAAAGGAAGAAAACCTCACCTTTCCACGTAGTGCTGCAAAAGGATATACAAAACGGACGCATATGGAACCTCCTTGTTACTCACGGGACCAAACTCTAAACAAAGGAAGTTCTTAGACTCAAAATGTACCAAATAGACGCTCGGCGAATGCATATGGTGTGAAAAATGCATAAGAGACCATACAAATTCATTCATGCATATTGGAAAACACTTAAGTCACATAAGAGCATATAAGAGAACAAATCATAAACGATCATCCACTTTCAATCACAAATTCATGTCACACATGTTAACACATATGACAACATGTTATCAATGCATAATTATCATAAAAGTAGCAAGAAGAGTTCCTACGAGGTGCATAAACGAAGCATTGATTCAAGTACGTATATAAGGTAGCATGTAGAGCATATGAGACCATAACTTGGAAACGAGCAAGCAAAACGAGCCATAAATTCATAATATATATCCAAACACATAATATTACATGTTATCCATGCATAAAAGGTGATAAGAAGCAAAAAGGAACACGTAAAACACAAATGAAACGAAAGAAAAACACTTAACGAACAAAACATGCATCAACAAGTCGAAACATGCCCAAAAACAGGTCACGGCCGTGACTTAAATCAAGTCAATTCAGGTCGCGCCCGCGACCATACTCACACCAACAAGTTCAGCAGCCGAAATCTCGAAACTAGGCTAAACACAGGTTGTGGCCGCTACCAAAATTACACTAAATTCGGTCACGGCCTCGACCAACGTCGCAGCAGCAACAGTAAAACAGCGGAAACAGCCCCAAAACTCACTCCAAAACTCAAGTAAACCCATCCTAATCCAAGCTAACACATTAAGGTAAGTTAAGGTAACAAAAACTCAAGCATTTTAAGCTATTAAATGGTCCAAACTTGCGTCAAAGCATGCTGGAGATGAGAAGAGATTAAATTCATGCAAATCCTCCAAATTCAAAATGGCAAATTTATGATTCTTCAATTACCACTCAAATCTAGTTCATATATATCATAAATGATGTCTTAGGAATAAAATACATGCTTCATATCCAAAGAATTCACAAGAGATCAAGCTAGAAACCATAAAATTCATCAAACCCTCACTATTAATCTCAAGCAAATCATGGTGAAATCTTACAAATTTGGAGTTAAAATGACCATATAAACATGGAGAGATCAAATATGGACTGACCTCTTTGATTGGGTGAGAAATGAAGGGGTCTTGAGTTCAAATCTTGAAGAAAATAAAATGATGGGGTCTTGAGTTCAAATCTTGAAGAAAATGAATAGTGGCCCTTCTTCCTCTTCTCTTCACTGAGATCAGATTTTGGGGTTCCTTCTTCTCTTTCTTTCTTGGTTTGGTTCGAATGGGGGCTGAGTGGGAGAGTTAGGAGTTTAACTCAAGTCATTTGGTCATGGTTTTGGGCTTAATTAGCGTTAAATGGGCCCCACAAGTGCAAGACTAGTCAACAAAGGTGTCTCTCGGCATAAAGTGCTCGTTTTGGTTGAATTTCGGAGGATCAAATGGGCTTAGAAAATTACAAACTTTGGTTCTTTGGTTTTCTTTCTTCGTTGTGAGTCCGAGCATCTTCCGAAATTCGAATCCGAATTCCCGAGCTCAAGTTATGGTCGTCCGGAACCCAAGGTGCGCTAAGCTCGTTAGGCCCTCGAATCCCTCACAAATCTCGTTTCACAAAAACGAGCCAAGAAACAAAATAAATGAACTCTAAAATATGTAACGAGAATACAAACACATTCATAACTCATATAAGTCACACATACCAAAATTTCACATAAATCAGAATTAAATTCGGGCACATAAGAAGCAAATTCCAAAGCACATAAACATAAATGTTTAAAATCAAGTTATAAGTTAAACAATTAATTTCAAAACATAATCATCAAAATAGCACATATTTGCATAAATAAATAATTTAAATACGCATACAACACTCTTGTTACGGCGTACCTGGAAATCCGAACGATCGGGATGTTACAGGCTCTGATACCACTTGTTGGAAAAACACGAGTCACAAGCAGTGGAAAATTAAAATTTTTCGGATAAGAGGACCGGTAGCTTGCAATTTTTATTCGAAAACAAAGGAATTTCAAAAACCTCATGTAACGCCCCGACTTTTCAGTCGTACAGGTATGACTTATGTGATAATTAATTGCGCGCTTAAATCCATTTAATTATATATTTATATATATTTCTTATTTTACTTTTAATTGTTAATTCTTTAATTATATGAATTTGTTTGAAATGAATATTATAGATTCTTGAACGTTATGATTTTTACATGATTTGAGTGCATGTCGTTTCTATTCAATTTGATTTTCGATTCTCGTATAAATATAGTATGATGTAGAATTATGTGTTATGAACGTGTCTATGTGCTCGTTTTAAGTTTTCGGATTCTTCGGCTTGAGTTTTGAATTTAATTTAAGTTTTGGAACCAAATCGGGGGTTAACGAGCAATTAGCGCAGCCTTGGTTCCGAGTGTGAGCTCGGGAACTCGGGATCAAGTTCCGTCAACTCCGTTGGACTTGTATCGACTACTCGGGTTCAATGGAACAAGCCTTACATTTTTGTAATATCATTTAGACCTTTGAATTTCACCCGGAACTTGCCATCTCGTCCAAAATGACCACTCTTCACTTATCTAACCATATCTTGAACCATAGTTAACCAAATTAGGTGAAACTTGTAACATCCCGCTCGTCCGGCCGTACAGGTACGTAGTTCGAGAGTGCTATATGCGCATTTAAATTATTTTAATTATGCTAATTACGTGCTTATTATATTGTTTATATGATTTATTTGATTTATATTTGAACTTTAATTGAATTATTTTAACGTTTTATCCTTTTTATGTCATTTTTAATCCGTTTGAACCCGTTTTCGTTTCTAACTTTCATGATTACGTGATACGCATGATTTATATGTGTTATGAATATGTTTTTACGTTCGTTGCATGATTTTGTATTCGTTTGACATGGTTTTCAAACCGTTTTATTTGTTAAGGGATTCGAGGGCCAAACTTGTTTACCGCACCTTGGGTTCCGAAGGGCATAACTTGAGCTAGGGAATTTGGATTCAAATTTTGGAAGAGGAGTCGGACTCATAACGAAGAATGGAACCTAGAGAACCTAACCTTATATTTTTCTAAGCCCGTTTGGTTCCCCGTATTTCGCCCCTATCGAGCTTCGCGTCTAATTTCGACCCTTCTTGACCATTTTGAGCATAACTTATTCATTCTTTGACCAAATTAACTAAAGTTTGAACCTAACTAACCCTAGTTAACTCCACTATCAGCCTTAACCTCTTCCATTTCATCCCACATTAGAAAGGAGAATCAAAAAGGGGGTTTTCCCCTGCTACCCGTCACTCCATGAGAAGGAAGAGGAATAGTGTGCAATTTCCATGTTTTGGCCTCAATACTCGATCAAATCGCCTCAAATTCGAAAGGTTGGTCCATGAATGTTTTCTCCATCTTCTTCTCTTCAATCTGATACCTTATTTGCTCATTTTCATGGAGAGATGATCTTGTTTTGGCTAGCTTGATGAATAGTTAGGTCTTTAGATAGAAATTGGAAGAACTCATGCCATACTTGCTTCAATCCTTGAATTTATAAATGATAAATGATCTCATGATATTATTATGTGATAATATGATCTGAAATTTGGAGGAAACTTGCTGAAAATTGATCCACCATTTTTATATTTTGTGAAACTTGAACTTGAAGAAGGATTTTGGTCGCGCCCGCGACCAGATTTTGCCCAAGTTTCGACTTGAACAGTACTAAAAGGCTGCTGGAGGAGGTGGTCGTGGCCGCGACCACCAGAGAGATGTGCGACCCCATTTTGGCACAGTTTCGAGAGGTGCTGCTGCGTTTGTTTCGTTTTCATTTCTTTCGTGTTTTGTTTGATTTTCTTGCTTCTTTCTTGTCTTCAATGCATATAAAACTTGTTGTATTATATGTTAAGTGGATACTTGTGAATTAATTACGTTCCCTAATATGCATTCTATCTTCTCCAACGTGCAAATATGGCTTGATATTTGTTTATGTGACGTTCATGTACTTGCATGTAATTTTCTTACTCTTTTTATGATGTGTATGTATCTCTAATGTGTTATACAACGTGTTATGTATGTTATGTGAAATTGGTGGAGTTATTTTACGTGAAATATGTGAATATGACTTAATATGAAGTTACGTGACCTTCTACGTGTATGCATGCATTAATATGACATTTCCTTGTCTTGCATGATTTTCCTAATTTCTTTTGGAGTGTGCATGCATGTCTAATATGTTATATGATGTGATATGCATGATATGTAATTTTTATGAATTCGTTTAATGTGAAATATATGGGTTATGAATTAATGTGATTCAATATAGCTTTAAATGACCTAACTGACATCTCATTGCATTCTTTATGCATCGTATGCATCCATATGCATTTGCTGAACATCTAATTGGTACATTTCGAGTCTAAGGTTGTCTTTTGTCCTCTGCTTTGTCTTTAGGTTCGCTTCGTGGGAGTCGAGGAGGTCTCTTAGAGGTGCTTTGGTCCGTTTCGTTCGGTTTGGTTGACGAGGTGAGGTTTCTTTCTTTTAGTTAAAATGACCTACAACCCTACCTGTATTTTGAGCCCCCATGCGAATTACGTGTATATATATATATATATATATATATATATATATATATATATATTTAGATATGTGTATGATATGTACTTTGGGGGATTTGTCCCATTTGCTATGAAATCATTGAAAACACTTATACGTAACCTATTTTCTGTTTGTTTGATTTGAAAAGGGTTGGTGTGTGTGAACGATTTTGAAAATAGCGACATTACGACTTTGAATTAGAAGTAGGAAAATTCTAAAATTTTGAAATTAATAAAACTGTGACTTTTGATCTTTGAAATGGGCCCGGGAAAGTGGTATGTGATTCTCGGGTCGACCGTGGGGTCGCCGAGCTCTCTCATCAACACAACTCCATTTTTCGGTGACTTGGCCTAACCTCGGGAGGTCGAGAGGATGGCGGGTCTCCTTTTGGCTGACAGTAACCCCGTCGGTGGAGCGGGTAGGATCCCCTTTATCCGAACTTTTGACGAGAGAATGGGGTTGAGGGAGCGCTTCCTCCTCCCCAACCGGAGAAGGAAGATTGATTATGAATTTGGTATGTTTTCCACTTTGATTCTGTTATGAAAGGAGTTAGGTGGGTTTGAACTCATTCTTGCCGAGTTATTTTGATTTCGATTATGCATATGGTTCGTGAACTGGGAGTGGACTAATAATTTCTAAAATTGGTTGATTTTGGCCTTCGGCCTTAAACCTTTTATTTATATGTATTATCATGGGATAAAATGCTTTAGATTGCAAAAACCACGCCGCAGTGTATGAACTTTCTAATTTGAATTTGCTTTGCTCTTACTTATATGTATGTGTGCTTGGGTTAGCCCCCTCACCAGTCTTTAGGATTGACCCCTCCTCGTTGTCTTCTTTTTCCCCTTTTGTTTCCTTTGAGTTGCAGGTTCTAGTTTTGAGAAGTTGGTGCTAGGCGGCGGTCTTCTTTTAAGTTTGGTTTGTTTAGAGAGTCTCATGCATTTCGTTTTAAGTTTATTGTATACTTTCGAGCTTGTGAAGGCATGTATATGACTATGGAATTAACTTGGAAATAATTGTATATAACTTGACTTGTTTCAATTTGTGTACATTTGGTCCTTATGCTGAGCATGTTTGTTTATATGTTTGAATCCTGGGCTTTTGTTCGCAATGTTTGTTTATTTTACGCACTCTGATTTAGGGCCTAGACCTCCTAGTCTAGGTGAGATTTTGTTTGTCTCCCGTTCGCTGTAGCTTGGCACTTGTGCGGAGTTCCTATTTCATTACTCGTGTTGGGCTATAGTACGGGGGATGTAGTGCTCTGCGCTCCGTGGTGCTACATCCTAGAGTGGTATCAGAGCTCCTGGTTGCAAAACCGGAGCTCTAGTGTCGTATCAAGTCTGTCTAGGTCATTCAGCTTAGGAATATATGTTTGTTTGCATTCATTTTTATCAATCATAAGAATTACTTGAATTATGTAGATTATTTGCCTTAATAGTTCACATGAACATGCACTAAAACCCCGCATGCATTGCTATTTCATGGAAATTGTGCTTTCATTTCAGGATCTGTCCCAATATTGGTCAACCATACTGGGAAAACAAAGGAAATGCCTATCTTCGGTCTACATGAAGTTTTAGGGGTTTGATCCTTCGAAGTGATAAGAAAAATGGGATGATGATGTCAAGATTAAGAAAAGGATATCCGAGGTGGAATGGGTTGGAAAAAAAAAACTGGTTCGGAAAGTTTCAAAGAAAAGATGAAGTATATCTTCTATTCAAGTTTAAAGTTGAGCTCGGAGGGGGTTCAAGAAGTAGAGTTTGAAGCGCTTGGAAGAAGATCGCTTAGGAGACTTTACTCGAGAATCTTCCTATCAGTCTGCTCGTTCTAATGCAACGGTGAGAAGAATTCCAAGAGTTCTTAAATCTTAAAATGAGAACTGAAGAATATGGTCGAATTTATGATGGAGGTTGAGAGGTTGGGATTCAAGGAATTGCCCTAAATCTGAAATTTTTACAAGGGAATGAGGAAGAGGTTATATTACAAACTTAAGAGACCCGGTGTTGACAAAGAAGCTCACCAAATTCAGTTGTACCTACTTTGTTCGGGAAATATGGGATGCGGTTCTAATGGAGATGGACAAACAAAGGTTCTCATCTCACACTTCTTACTTGGAATGTAGATCCGATTTGAGTTCGAGTACGAGAAAGAGATCCGAGTTTTAAGAAAATCTTCAAGGAAATGTTCTCTGACTTCTTCAAGATAGAGAGATATATACATGGAAGTTCACATGCTAACAGTAGGAAGCTCCTGTGCTATTTGAGAGAGATGAAGGTTCGGTCTAAGCTCGAAAATCAAGTAAGGGATCCGAATTTCAAGAATTTTAAGGAATTTCAAGACAACAACAACATTATGAGAAGAACAAGATTTGATGTTCAAATGATGGATTTGATGTTCCCCTTTTACCCGGAACCAATTCAATAACCCAATTGTCGAAGTCCGAATGACATGGATGGGATTCACAAAAGAGATTGAGGAAATGCTTCAAGTGTGGAAAATTTTGATACATAGCGAGAGTTCGTCCGAAGAACAACAAAAACTCGAAGACGTTATAATGTCGTGACTTCAAGATCCCGGTTCAAGCACAAGGTAACTCTTTCGAGAGGCAGGTAGTGGACACCGAAATCAACACTACCACTATGGTGAACGGTACACTAAAACATTCATGGCACTTCATACATGCATTTTTTTTTTTTTTTAATTTGGGGAAACCCACTTACTTGTTACTTTTTTTTTTTTCGTTACCTCTTGTTTCTTGCTTGTTGGCTTCTCTCCTTTTGTGTGAACTCTCTTTTAAAGAGAGTTTGGTAAGGTGCGTGTTCGATAGTGCTTGGTGAGTTGTGAGGGTCGAGCTTTCGGTGGTTTTTCTTGAAGGCGCCTAGTTAAGGTACGGTGTTGCCTTAGGCGTTGGGTGGTTGCTTTAGGAGGTCCCTTTTGTGGGCTCAACGATATTTTTGGGTACTAGATTGAAGACTAGCCCGTTTATATCCTCCGTGGAGTGGTTGGTTATTCCAGGACGGTGCAACAAGCTTCGTAGCTTGCCTTTAGGGTAACCGAAGGGTCGAGCCAAACTTGAGGAGACAAAGATCGGTGTAAGACCCTTTTGATGTTCTTTGAAGGTTGGAATTTATCGACACTATATAAGGACATTGAAGTGGTCGTGATCTTTATCCCGGAGTTAAACCTTTCTTGAAGATTTCCTACAGGATAACTCTAGTGTGGGTGTTGGAGTTATAGAAGCAGTCGATAAGCTCTTAGAAGGTAATTTCATCAGTTGAGTACTTCTTTGTGGAGTGTTTAGTCCTATCTAAGCAAGAAGATGGACTTTAAGATGAATATAAATTACTGTGAGCAACACAGGTTACCCGTGGGAGAAGAATACCCTCTGCTAGCTTCGAGGAGTGGTGTCTTCGCATTTCTTCAGAGTTTTATCAGTGGCTCCGAGTGTCGTTTCTACAAGGGTATTACAGACTACGTGTTCTGGTAGAAGAACCAAGAATTGCCTCAGAATGTAAGTCTCTAGTGTTATCGGGATTCGATAGGAGATTCGTCTTTCTATAGACAACCATTCCGTGACATGAACAACAAAGAAGAGGCATGGTTTCGAGTGGATGAGGCTTTTGAAGAGAGTTGCCTTCGGCATCGGCTTTGTTTTCGAGGGTACTCGAAACTATTCTGCTCCAATCGAGGTACTAAGGAAGACTTTGGTTGTTTGTGCTAACAGAGAGTTGGAGCCTATGCCTCTAGAAGTGCTCGGTCACGAGACTAATTCCACTCATGGTTCGAGACTTGAAGGTCCGGTAATGATATGTTGGCATAAGAAAAGAGGTTGCAAACTTTGCGTAGCAATATCTAACGTGCCATTGGTGGAAGACCGAATATCGAGAACCGGAAGGATTCTCCAACTACTTCTAAATTCTACTTGGAAGTGGGAGCAAACGACTAAGGGCTTCGTGCCCGGTTTGCTAACTTTAAGGAGAACCTGAGAGAGAGTAGAGGGGTTGCTCGTTTAACGAGTTAATCTATTTTTTCTTAACATGGTGGTCCGATGACTTTCGAGAGCTTTGTGAGTCGGAAGAGAAGATCTTTAGAGATGACTTCGTTCCCGGTTCGATCAACACTTTACTTTAGGACCTGAGGATAGGTCCTTTTAAAGGAGGCGAGTTTGTGGCATCCCGCTTGTCCGGTCGTACAGGTACGCAGTTCAAGAGTGCTATATGCGCATTTAAATTATTTTAATTACGCTAATTATGTGCATATTATATTGTTTATGTGATTTATATTTGAACGTTTTATCCTTTTTATGTCGTTTTTAATCCGTTTGAACCCGTTTTCGTTTCTAACTTTCGTGATTACGTGATACGCATGATTTATATGTGTTATGAATATGTTTTTACGTTCGTTGCATGATTTTCTGTTCGTTTGACACGGTTTTCGAACCGTTTTATTTGTTAAGGGATTCGAGGGCTAACTCGTTTACCGTACCTTAGGTTCCGAAGGGCGTAACTTGAGCTCGGGAATTCGGATTCGAATTCCGGAAGAGGTGTCGGACTCATAACGAAGAATGGAAGCTAGAGAACCCAACCTTGTATTTTTGTAAGCCCGTTGGGTTCCCTGTATTTCGCCCCTATCGAGCTTCGCGTGCAATTTCGGCCCTTCTTGACCATTTTGAGCAGAACTTATTCATTCTTTGAACAAATTAACTAATGTTTGAACCTAACTAACCCTAGTTAACTCCACTATTAGCCTTAACCTCTGTAACACCCCGCATTTTCGGTGCAAGATACGATGTCGTTTTCATGCGATCAAGACGATTATTTATTTAACTCTGCATGTGTTTGCATTGCTTTATTTATGTTTTAAATTTTTTTTAATTGACTCAATTGTAATCCTATGGAAATATGTGAACTTAATTGAAATATGTGTTTAGTATCTAATTGCCCTTTAATTTAAATTATGTGGGCTAAATTGTAATTATCAGAAATTGGGGATCATTTTCTAATTATAAGAAATCCAATTCGACCTAATTGGTCGCTACTTTAAATCTTGGGGGTGTAATTGTAATTTTATAATCATTAATTAGACTTAACTGATCTCATTGGGAACTGGAGGACTCAATTGCATGACTTATAATTTCGGGGGACTTGTTCGCAATTTTGGAGAGAAGAGACCTTTTATAATCTGAACCCTAGCTGCTGCTGCACGACATTTCCTTCTTTCTTCTCCCCTTTGTCTTCAACAAGTAGCAGCAGCAGCGCCAGCTTCTCTGTAGCACCCCGCACGTGAGACACCACATCCCCCGCACTATGGCCCGACACGAGTAACGAAATAGTAAATCCGCACCCGTATCAAACCCTAGCGAACGGGAGACGAACATAAAAAACCCTCCTAAGCTAGGCGGAACTAGACCCTGCAATGATAACCAGTCGACGAAATATAATGCAACGCAAAGATAAAGTTCAAACATACAAACCATAACCAGAATTGGGCTCTTCAGGCCTCTTTTAATCCATAGCAAAACCCAGAAACAACAATTCAATAACAACTACATAAATATTCAAGTTCATGATACTAAAGAATCGAATCATACATAATTCCAATACATATGTGAGTGTAGAGACTCTCCTAACCTAACTTGACCAACTTAAAGACTCCAAACACCTCCGCCTAGCTCGAAACTCCAAAGTTAAACCTGCACACTAAAAGGTTGGGGAGGGAGAGGGTCAGTCTCTAGAAGATTGAGTGAGCAGAAGCGATATACATATATAAAAACATGCACATGCAAGTCATAAATTCCGAACAAGGTTTTATTTGAAATTAGTTCCCAAAAAGGGCAAGAGAATGATTAATCAATGCTCGGATTTTATGACTAATCATATTAATTCATTACATTCATAAATCATACATATACATAAGGCTCGACGAGTGAGCGTGCACAATCTCCAACCAAACTCCGACCGTGTACGACAAATATCATTAATATGCTGATAGGCGATCATGCAATATATCATAATACATGCAGATCATATATCATAAATCATATTCGTTTGGGCAATCCGTGTCCCGGCCTTCCCGCACGGTGCATAACAATCATAACATAACATACTCATATTCATAAAACAGTTCCAACCTTCTTCCTCCGGGTGGTGGACGGGTTAGCAAGACCCGACCACCTCATACATAGGCCAATGGGGTTTCATGACTCCCCCAAGGGCACTCAGCTCCCATTCCCCGCTAAACCTCCTAGCGAGGGCCGGTATCACCGTAGTTTGGTTGGGACTAGTATATGGGATCCCCGTCAGCCATTGCTTCCTCGGTTAGCCACATATACTAAGTCCCGGGGCACGTGTAATCATAAATCATAAATCATAAATGTGTCTCGCCAAAACGTATCAATTTCTAAGAAACATAACATAATTCATAAATCATTTGAAAAGGGTTTACTCGATCAATAATTACTCGGTATGTTCATTTGAAAACCATAAATAACTATATTAGGTTTTTGGCCAAAGCTTGTCACATACGGTTGTAGGGTTTTATACATAACTAGAACGAAAACACCCTCACCTGGTACACGACGAAACAAGGATACGAGTTACCGAGTGCCTGAAAGATCAAGATCTCTCCACCCTGGAGATAAACTGTACAAAAGACAACATGACGTGCTCGTGAGACTCCAGACTCTTAATGAACCATATATGACGTACGACAATGCACAAGCATGATATGAATGCATAAAAGATGATATTATGTCATGAAAAGGTTCATGTGCACTATTAAGGAATTTAACTCCTATAACCAAGTCATTTATTTGATATTATAAACGTTCATATACATTCAAGTTCCATCTTTTCACATCCTTCATAATTCATAGCAATATCTAACAAAATCTTGGAACCGTAGTCACATTATACCTTTCAACATGTTTACATTGAGTATGATAACTAACACGGCAAAGAGCATCACTTAAGACATCAAAAGAATGCAAGAAGGTAGTTAATATTTCATATAGAAGCACTCAAACCACGTCATAGAAATTCACCAAAAGCATGCTTTAAACCTCATCCAAATGCTATGAAATTAAACCACAATACTCCTAACACATAACAAAACAAGTTCATAGTTCAACACAAAAGGAGATAAAGTCATTAAAGAGGTGAAACGAATCAAAACCGAAAAGGATGCAACAAGGACTGCGCAGGGGAAGGGACACGGGGGTGTCTCCAACCCTAGCTAAACTGAGCCACGACCGTGGCTCAGTATAGACATGCCCAGAAGGTGTGACACACCCGTGTCTCACATTTTAGTGTAAATGAGACACGGGGGTGTCACGGTACAGAACCAAAATCGCACACAAGGCTTAACCGGCAAAACAGACTCTACAAAACCTCAGTCCAAAAACATACCAAATTAACTCCAAATGCTATGAAACTTAATATACAACATATTTATCATGTTAGGAACATATTTCATTGAGAGTTCAAAGGCTAAATCACACAATAAGGGCATCTAAATCATGCAGTAAAACTGGGTCGCCAAAATCGTACATAAGAGCCCTATTGTTTCAATCAAGCCATGATCAAGTACTTACGAGCTGAATTTGGAACTGAAACCTTGGGGAATGCATGCTAACATACTAAAAAACTAATGTAAATCATATATATGAAAAATTGCACGAATTAAAGCACATTAGAATGACCAACAAGTCACCAAACGCAACAGCAGCAGGTCTGTCATAGATCATGCATAAGAACAGGCCATGTCTTTCGGTTTTGGGGCTTAAAATGGATCCAATTACTTGCAACATGAATGCTAACATATAGAGCAATGAGTGTACATCAAATCCATGCAATTTCACACGAAATGGAAACCATAAGATCAAGCAACAAACCATAATTCCACATAGCAGTCCCGAAACAGGGGAGGCAGTTTTGAACATCAAATTTGAAGCTCCAAATCTCATAATTTTATCAAAGGGTCAAGAGATAAAATCCTCCTAACATCATATACTATCAGTTAGGAAAGAAATAGGCCAAGAAACAAGCTCATATGATCATTTATAAGCAAGAACATCAGCTACACAAGTAAATAGGTCACAAGAACAAAAATCCCTAAAAGTTCATATCAAACTCATCCCTCAAACCCTAACCAAATCTGATCAAATTCACGTATTAAGTAGATGAAATCAAGTATAATAGAGTATAGAAGACATAAATATTCATACCTTCAAGATTGGAAGAAGAAGGGAGGTGATTTGAGCTCAAAATCACAAGAATGGCCAAGGGTTTTTCTTCCTTTTTCTCTCTTCCTCTATCTCGATCAGTTGCAGCAGCAAGGGGAGATATTTGGCTCGGTTTTTGCTGCTAAAAGGGGGGAAGAAAGGGCTTAACTCAAGGTACAAAAGTCATGGTTAAGCTTTAGTTAGGTTAGGTTGAGTAAAAAGGGTCCCACCATGAAGACTAGTCAACAAAAGGAGCTCTTCTTGCACGAGTTGCTCGTTACGGTTGGATTTCGGAGGTCTTAATGATTTCAAAAAGGTATGAGGCTTGTTCCATTGTCTCCAAATCGTCGATACGAAGGCAAAGGGGGTGTCGGAATTCGAATCCGAATTCCCGAGCTCAAGATATCACGTACGGAACCAAGGGTGCGCTAATTGCTCGTTAGCCCCCGATTTGGTTCCACAATCAAATTAAATTCGTTAACACGTCAAATGAATCCGAAAACATAAACCGAGCATATAGACATGTTCATAACACACATATTTACGACATACTAAATTTCCACGACATTTCGATATCATTACATATAAGAACGAAGCCCAAATAGAACACTCATGCGCAAGAATGAATTCATAACGTTATAAATTAATTACTAAAACTTAAATTCCATTTTAAATAAATTAAAGCCAACTAATAACATGTTGAAATTAATTAACAGAATTTCTGAAATAGTTAAGGTAACATGAAACCTTAATTAAGAAGTTAAACACTAAATATCAACTTAAGTTAAAATAACAACAATTTATAATTTTAAAATCAAATAGGAACATTTTTTTAAACAATTAATCATATCACTAAATAATTAAATTGCACAATTTATAAACAAAACGACACATTAGTTAAAATGAAAAACCGGGGCGTTACATTCTCCACCTGCGAAGCCGCTGCCAACCACCATTCTCGCCGGTGACTTCACCTCCGAACCACCACAAGCACCGAAAGCTTCTCCTCTCTTCATCCCCTTACGAACTCAGCAACAACGACAATAGCTCCTCCATCTCCGCCGTCGACCACCTGACAGCCACCTTCACCGATTCAGCGCCACCACTCTTGAATAAGGAAATTAGGGCAAGCAGCGGTGGATCTGCCGCTACCTATTACCGCCATCTCCGCAGCCCCAACGAGCTCTTCTGCTGCCGCACACCACTCCATTCGCCGCCTGATCTCCATCTTCTCCGGGGACACGCAGCAACCAAGCACACCATGGCTTCGATTCTTATAGATCCGGCGAGTTCTCTTCACGCCGCCACCATTTCCGGTTAGATCCAGCCACTAGCTTCACGCGCAGCTCGTCTCCGGTCGATCTATTAGATAGCAACCACCGCCAGTCGCCAATCTGAGGGGATGCAGTAGAAAGCTTCTTCCGCCGCTGTCATCTCAGGCGATAACCCGTCGTCGACCACCAAGCACCCATCCCTTCTACCAACTCACTTCTCCCTCTCAGCGACAACCCTCGTTTTTCATTTCTCAAGTTCAGATTCGGCAACAACAACCGGCAGTCTGCTCCTTTCGCAAGCCTTGGGTAAACTGTTGGCCTTTCATTTTCCTACAAGAACCTGCATACCAACATTTCATACTGAATATTTTACTAGTGTTTTGTTAGGAATTGGGTCAATTATTTACGATTAAAATCGATTCTTGGAGTCAACTATATACTTGATTTATACATCTGCTGTACAGATTGAATTCATGTTGTAATCTATTTTACCTAGAAGCAGATCAAATATTGGTATAATAGCACGTGTAATCTGAATTTAAAGTAATTGCGAAATGTATGAAGATGTTTAAATTACCAATTAGAGTCATGTTTCTTTTGAGATATGTTGTGTATTTAGAATGATTGTATGATATAAATGTAAATCTGTTGTAATTGTTCCTAATTTTAAATGGTGCAGTGTCTGAGTGCGTGAATGGGTATGCATGGATGGTGTAATTGCAATTATGTCTTGTTGTCGATGATCTGCCCTCTCGGTTTATTAATTGCTATGGATCAGTTAAATATGGATCAACATGTATTATTTGGAAGAGAATTTCGTTAATTTGTATTGAGTGTTTTAAATTTGAGTTGTGGGCTCAAACGAATTGAAATAGGTTAGTTAACTAAATTTGAATATGTATAAATTGAATATAAATGTTACGTAATCCTAACTTGAATATAATTACACAATTCCTTGTTAATGTATCTAGAGTACACAAGTTGAGTTATTAGATTTTGTTTGTTATAGTTGAATAGTTGATAAGATAGTCAGTGCACAATATTTAAGTTTCAAATATACATTAATGCTACTATGCTGGATATTATAATAATGAAGTCTAAATTGTTTAATGATGGCTGTGTTATATATTTATATTATGCGGTTATACAACTGGTGCTCGGTCCTTACGGAATTACGTGATTAAATTGGATAATTTGGGGGCTTGATCCTGAGTAAATATTATCTTCATTGTTTAACCCTGGACTAATGATATAATTATAATTAACCTCAAATGGTAGAGATGGATACGCGTTATGGGTTAAGTTGTGTAGTTGGTTGTCGAGCATGATGAATTAACAGCCTATATGACTTAATTGCATTGAAGTATGCATTCTATGACCATGTATCCCACGTACATTTCATCTTATATGTAATCTTGCTATGTGGATATTAATTGTGCATATGACCATCTTTTATATTTCATGTACATATCATGTCATTTCATGAAGTCCTACATCATTGCCGTGCGTCCTACTTGGTCTTATATCTGAGTCGTGTCTCATGAGTACACCGTATTCCCTTTTCTGTACAGTGATCTCCAGAGTGGAGACAACCTGATCGAGTATGCATTCGTCTTGTCAATTCTGGTATCTCGTCGCTTCTCAGGTGAGGTTTAGGATTTTGTATAGTTATGCGACCTATGGCCTTAATATGTTAATTTCAACCCTTGCATGCGAGTATACCTTACTATAGATATGTACGTGTTGAATATGATATTTTTATGATCTTATACTTGAACTTCTCCGTGGATGGGCTATCCCTGCAACGTGGGAATGTAAGTGCGTGAGTCCTGCGTGGGCGGGCTATCCCTGCAGCGTAGGAATACTTATAAAAACCAGTTTTTTGAAGCATATGTAAGCTATTTTGGAAAAAACCGTTGTGTTGTGATTATGTAGCGAGATTTGCCATGAAAGATTGGCGTATGTTATATTATGCTATGTTCTGTTCTGTTATGGGGCCCAGGAGCTACGGGTAAGGAGCCCCCGGGACAGTTAGGGCCGTCGGGGATATACCTGTGCATAGTCTCCATCTGTATGAAGAGGATGTACCGGGACCCACCAGGAGGTTTGGTTGGGAAACGGAGTCCTGAGGGTTTGAGTAGCATTACCACTCCCCTCGACTGTATGGATGGTTAGGGTCGCGCAACCCTACCATCACCCGGAGTTGAGGTTGGTATGTTATTTCTGTTTTGTTATGATGTGAGGAGTTGAGGTTGGAAGCTCGTACTCGCCGAGCATATGGTATGATATGTTATGGGAATCATGAATGGGAATAGAGTTTCTGAAAATGTTTTCTAAGTATATATATGTATATATATTTGGGTTTTGCTTTGGAACACTTTGGTATGCAACACCTATTCTCGGTTCATGAGTCCACCCTTTTGATATGTGCTGTGCTCTGAATATATATATTGTGGGTGTGCGTTAGCCCCCTCACTCAGTCAGTTGACTGACACCTCATTTATCTTTTAGTTTGCAGGTTTCCTTTTGGCTTGAGCTAGGCGGAAGTGAGTCTCCTGAGTCACACTTGTCAGTCTAGTTGGTGTTAGGATGTATTTGTCGCATACTTTATTTATGTTATGTATTTATGTTTCACACTTGAAGGTTATGTTGATGTTCTACTTAGACTTAAACCCGTGTGGGGTTAGTAAGCTAGTATTTGGATGTTAGTAGATATTATGATGATGCTTATGTTGTCTATTATGTTGGATTATGAATTGATTCGGGACTAGGTATTTATGCTAGTTGAACCCGTCACCTGCTTTGCATGTTTTGTTTTAAATGCTTCCGCTATCTATTGTTGTTGGTTTTAATTGCTTCCGCACTCTGAGTTTGTCAAGTTAGATCCGCCTAGCCTAATGTGTGAGTTGGTCTCCCATTCGCTATGATTCGGATTCGGGCATGGACTTTCCATTTCGTGACCGTGTCTGGGTCTTAGTGCGGGGGATGTGGTATCCTTTATCTGGGGTGCTACATCCTCTTCCATTTCATCCCACATTAGAAAGGAGAAGGAAAAAGGGGTTTTTCCCCCTGCTACCCGTCACTCCATGAGAAGGAAGAGGAACATTGTGCTTGTAACGCCCCGTTTTTTTCAGTTATGCATTACGTAGCATTATATGAATTATATTCTTATATGTTTATGTGAAAATATGTGATATTATTCTTAAATCATGAATTAGTGTATAACTCGTATTTAAGTGATATATGAATTGATTGCCGAACATGATTTATTTGAGTATATGATCTTAATTGATCTATTTCCATAAGTTGGGGGCTTATTTTAATTATTTTAATCGTTTATTCATTTATTTCATAACCTTATATGCGTTATATCTTCATGCATTTACATGAATTACCGTCAACGTGAAATTTACGTGAAGTAATTGCTAAAGTGATTAAATACTTATATGTGTCCTTACTTAATCACTTCTTGAAAATGTGGACTTAATTGCATTAATGTGATTGAAGCTAAATGATCAATTTCCATGGAATGAAACTTGATTGCATCCATTCATATATTTCAAGGACCTAAGTGCAAATAATGGTGATTCATGAGAGTTAGTGGAAGATTTTATAATGTATCATATACATTTCATCTCTCACATATATCATTCATCCATTTTCATCCAATTTCACACACATTACACACACTCTTTTACGGTTAAAACACCAAGGAAGGAAGAATTAGGATTTCATCATTTAAAGCTAGAATTCAAGAAGGAGTTTGTGAGGTTGGAAGCATCATCATCATCATATCATCCTTTCATCCTTTCTTTCTTCCATTTCAAGGTATAGAAGAGAATTTGATGGAATCTCTTGATGTTTGAAGTAGGGTTTGAGAACTTTGATGTAATTCCTTGTCTATTTGTGGTTAGAAGCATGATCATGATCATTACACTTAAAAGATTGCATGAATTCTTGAATTATATGAGAGTTGGATACATGGAAATATATGGGATTGGATGATGATTTCATCATGAAACAAACATGTTTCCTTGGATTAAATGATACTTAATTGATATATATGAGTTATATGCATGCATGTTATATGTTAGTTTTGAGTTGATTCTTGCATTTATTTGGTGTTGGGAAGGCTTGGGAGCCAACTCCCGTACATATGCCCTGTTTTTGCCCTGTTTTTCGCCCAGAACACTTCCAAACGCCCGTTTGGCCCCTTAGTTCAATTACCAAATGCCCGTTTCACTTCCCAGAATTTTGACCCGAGAGCTCCCAAACGTCCGTTTGGGTTTTCAGGCCATTTTTCAAACGGGCGTTTCTCCCTCATACGAACTCTGATTGACCTGATTTTTGAACCTTTGGAAGCCTCTTGAAGTCTAGAACAACCTAAAATTCGAATCACCTCAATATATTTTGCCAGTTATGAGATATAATCAATTATTTTTGGTGTCGCCACTTTCCCGGAAAACTGCATTCGCCTAACTTCGGACTTATGCCATTTTCTCCTCACTTTGAACTAAAATACGAGCCATATATCCTTGGAAAGGTCTTTTAGTCTAGTTTCATACCCAATAAACAAAACTCAATTCCCACTTCTATAATTAAAGATATTCCAGTTTTCCCTCAGCATGTACGTTTCCTAAAATTGTCCGTTTTTACTAAACTTCACCAAAACCTCTCTTATTGTATTCCTTTCACTTCCTTGGCTCCCGTATGTGATTATATGAGTTATATACTTGTTTTATTGATGATTATGCTCCTAATTGACATTCCCTGATTGTTATTTCATGATATATTGATCCATGACTTTGTCGTGCGTCGTAATTGGTTCATTAGAGTCGTGTCTCACAAACACTTGTCCCTTTTTACACAGATTGTCTTCCCGTTGACAAGGAGCAAGCTTCATAATTATATCCTGGTTGTTTTGTCGGCACAGGTGAGGTTTAATTACTAGATATATAGAACCCGTATAACCTTAGGTGATGTTTCGGCCAAAATGTATATACATATATATCTTTCTCAAAACCTTTATCTATTGCAAATGATTTCTCATGACGTATTGAACTTATCGTGATTGATTGATTGTTTGGCGAGTAAAGCATGTTCACTTGGGCCCGAGGGTAGTGTATTAAGCTAACCGAGGAAGCAAGGGCTGTCGGGTAACTCTTACACTATCCTCACAACTTTGGGATGCCCCCTGAACCCACTAGGAGATTAGTGGGGGAAGGAGTCCCGGGCATAGGGACTCATGAACCCTATGCTCGCCGTTATTGGGTGGTGGGGCCTTGCAATCCCACCATCGCCGGAGGAAGAAGGGAATTGAAACTGTTTATTGTGCAGTGTAATAACTTGCATGCTCACTTAACCATTGATAATCTAAATATTGGTAATGTTCACTGTCGGAGTAAGGTTGGAGAATTGCCCTCACTCGCCGGGCCACTGATTGAATTGAAGTGATAACGGTTATATTGTTAAATTGATTAGTTGTAATCTCGGGCGAGTTCTACTTTATTATTGAGCTTATATTACTTTCTTTTATAAAACTTTACCCAAGACTATGACTTGCATGGTAATTGCGCTAATATTTAATTATAAACCCCTCACTCAGTCTTCGATAGACTGACACCCTCACATTTTCAGTTTTGCAGGTTGACTGCTAGGCGGGGTCGAGTCAGGTCTTTACTTTTGAGTCTAGCATGTTCCTTGTATAATATTGATGCATAATTGTAATGTTATAAACCTTTTGGCACTTTTCAATTTGGAAGATGGTTTGTATTGGAAGAAGAGGTGAACATGGTGATGTTAAATTATTGAATGTATGTATCTTATGCTTCCGTATTATTGATTATGTATGTTGGTGATTAATTGAATTGGGGTCTAGTCCCGCCTAGCTAGATGGTTTCTTATTTTGTCACCTGTTCGCTATAGTCTTGGTTCATGTACAGATCATCCATTTCGTATGTGGACTGAGCTATAGTGCGGGGGTGTGGCATCTCGGCGTTCCGGGGTGCTACAGTGCAATTTCTATGTTTTGGCCTCAATACTCAAACAAATCGCCTCAAATTCGAAAGGTTGGTCCATGAATGTTTTCTCCATCTTCTTCTCTTCAATTCCATACCTTATTTGCTCATTTTCATGGAGAGATGATCTTGTTTTGGCTAGCTTGATGAATAGTTAGGTCTTTAGATAGAAATTGGAAAAACTTATACCATGCTTCAATCCTTGAATTTATGAATGATAAATGATCTCATGATATTATTATGTGATAATATGATCTGAAATTTGGAGGAAATTTGCTGAAAATTGATCCACCATTTTTATATTTTGTGAAACTTGAACTTGAAGAAGGATTCTGGTCGCGCCCGCGACTAGATTTTGCCCAAATTTCGACGTGAACAGTGCTAAAAGGCTGCTGGAGGAGGTAGTCGTGGTTGCGACCACTGGAGAGCTATTTTGGGCGCAGTTTCGAGAGGTGCTGCTGCGTTTGTTTCGTTTTCGTTTCTTTCGTGTTTTGTTTGATTTTCTTGCTTCTTTCTTGTCTTCAATGCATATAAAACTTGTTTAATTATATGTTACATGGATACTTGTGAATTAATTACGTGCCCTAATATGCATTCTATCTTCTCCAAAGTGCAAAATGGCTTGATACTTTTTTATGTGACGTTCATGTACTTGCATGTAATTTTCTTACTCTTTTTATGATGTGTATGCATCTCTAATGTGTTATATAACGTGTTTATGTATGTTATGTGAAATTGGTGGAGTTATTTTAGTGAAATATGTGAATATGACTTAAAATGAAGTTACATAACTTTCTACGTCCATGCATGCATTAATATGACATTTCCTTGTCTTGCATGATTTTCCTTATTTCTTTTAGAGTGTGCATGCATGTCTAATATGTTATATGATGTGATGTGCTTGTTATGTATTTTTTATGAATTTGTTTAATGTGAAATATACGGGTTATGAATTAATGTGATTCAATATGGCTTTAAATGACCTAATTGACATCTCATTGCATTCTTTATGCATCGTATGCATCCATATGCATTTGCCGAGCGTCTAATTGGTACATTTCGAATCTAAGGTTGTCTTTTGTCCTTTGCTTTGTCTTTAGGTTCATTTCGTGGGTGTCGAGGAGGTCTCTTAGTGGTGCTTTGGTCTGTTTTGTTCGGTTTGGTCGACGAGGTGAGGTTTCTTTCTTTTAGTTAAAACGACCTACAACCCTACCTGTATTTTGAGCCCCCATGCGAATTACGTATATATATATATATATACTTAGATATGTGTATGATACGTACTTTGTGGGATTTGTCCCATTTGCTATGAAATCATTGAAAATACTTTTATATATATATATAACCTATTTTCCATTTGTTTGATTTGAAAAGGGTTGGTGTGTGTGAACGATTTTGAAAATAGCGAGATTACGACTTTGAATTAGAAGTCGAAAAATTCTGAAATTTCAAAATTAATAAAACTGTGACTTTTGATCTTTGAAATGGGCCCGGGGAAGTGGTATGTGATTCTCGGATCGACCATGGGGTCGCCGAGCTCTCTCATCAACATAACTCCATTTTTGGGTGATTTGGCCTAACCTCGGGAGGTCGAGGGGATGGCAGGTCTCCTTTTGGCTGACGGTAACCCCGTCAGTGGAGCGGGTAGGATCCCCCGAATCCGAACTTTTGACGAGAGAACGGGGTTGAGGGAGCGCTTCCTCATCCCCAACCGGAGAAGGAGGATTGATTATGAATTTGGTATGTTTTCCGCTTTGATTCTGTTATGAAAGGAGTTAGGTGGGTTTGAACTCGTTCTCGCCGAGTTATTTTGATTCCGATTATGAATATGGTTCGTGAAATGGGAGTGGACTTATAATTTCTAAAATTGGTTGATTTTGGCCTTCGGCTTTAAATCGATTGTTGTTGTTGTTGGGGATACACTTGATAACCTGCCAAACGAGTGTTTGTTCGAAAGATGTTCGGAAGTCCTACTCACTATATACGAACAAGACTTGAATAAGGTGCGGATAAGGGAGAGTTTGGGATATGTTGGAACTTAAGAAAGGGAAACAAGTATCGTGATTTGTATATAGAGAAGAAAAAAAGTATATAGAGAAGAATTCATAATCCAAGGACTTCCTGAAATATCCAACACGAAAATAATAATTAGGGATAAGGAGGAATTTAGGATAAATCAAGGGGAAATTATCTTAAAACATCAATTGTCGCACCAGGAACGCCGAGATGCCACACCCCCGCACTATAGCTCAGTCCACATACGAAATAGATGATCCGTACATGAACTAAGACTATAGCGAACGGGTGACAATAAAAAAAAAAACGACCACAAAGCTAGGCGGGACTAACCCCAAACCAATCAATCAACTCAGAGTAATAAAAGCGGAAACAATAACATTCAATACTTATAGGTACCATATTTATATATTTACTAATAGATACCAACATTTACATATCAATACAATATCGTATCCAACATGACTAAGGCATAGTACAAAATATAAGAAGTATCAATACATTAACCAAAATATGAGGTGAAGTGCTAGACCCGAATAAAAGACAAGCTAGACTCTTGTACCCGCCTAGCACGATCCTGCAAAACTGAAAAGTTGAGGTGTCAGCCTAACACGGACTAAGCGAGGGGTTTATAAATAAATATTAGCGCAATTACCATGCAAGCCATAATCTCGGGTAAGGGTTTATAAAAGAGAAACAATATAAGTTTAATAGTAAAAGACAACTCGCCCGAGATTACAACTAATCAATTTAACAATACAATCAATTCAATTCAATTCAATCAGTGGCCCGGCGAGTGAGGGCAAATCTCCAACCTTTCTCCGACAGTGTACCATAATTCGTTTGTAATTAATTAAGTGATCAAGCAATACAAATTAGTGCACAATTAGCAATTTTCGTCCATCCTTCTTCCTCCGGGTGATGGGGGATTGCAAGGCCCCGCCATCCAATCCAACGGGGCATAGGGTTCATGAGTCCCTATGCCCGGAGCTCCTTCCTCCACTAATCTCCTAGTGGATTCAGGGGTAACCCCAAAAATGGTGAGGATAGTGCAAGAGTTACCCGTCAGCCCTTGCTTCCTCGGTTGGCTCAATACACTACCCTCGGGCCCAAAGTGAACATGTTTTACTCGCCAAAACAATCAGTCAATCAATCAATCCGTTCCGTGAAATCAGTTGAAAATCAAGAGAGTTTGGAAAACTATAGATATATAGATACATTTTGGCTTAAATCATCACATAGGGTTATATGGGTTCTATATATCTAGCATTAAACCTAACCTGAAGAGCGACGGAACAAGATAAGGATACAAGAAAGTTCCCAAACGGTCAATGATCTCCACCCTGGAGAAAAACTTAACAAGAAAGGAAATAGTGGAAACTGGTGAGACAAGACTCAATATCAGACCAAGTATGACGCACGGAAATGCTCATGTAATTAAGTAAAACTAGCAATCAAGTGACACTTAGCATGTATGAGAACCAATTAACATCTAAGAGATGAAATCACTCTCAAGGAGTCACATTTTCATATCATTCAATCATTTCAAGTTCAATTCATATAGGGCAAGGAGTCGCACAATAACGTTTGAGCATTTAAGTACCAAGAAGTGTCAAGTAGGAGCATAATTATCAATTAATCAAGTATATATAATATATAATTCACATATGGGAGCCAAGAGAGTGAAAGGAATGCAATAAGAAAGGTTTTGGCGAAGTTTGGTAAAAACGGACAATTTTAGGAAACGCACACGCTGTAGTAAAACTGGAATATCATTAATTCTAGAAGTGAGAATTGAGTTTTGTTTATTTTAAATGAAACTATACACAAAGGGCTTTCCAAGGATATATGGCTCGTTTTCTAGTTCAAAGTGAGGAGAAAATGGCGCAAGCTTGAAGTTGGATGATTGCATTTTGTCGGTAAAGCAGCGACACCAAAAAGAATTGATAATATCTTACAAATGGGAAAAGATATTGAGGTGATTCCAATTGGAGGTTATTATAGACTTGAAGATCTTTCTGTCGGTTCAAGAATCAGGTCAATCGGAGTTTGTATGAGGGAGAACGAAGCAAGTAGAGCAAGATCAATTACATCAATCTCCGATCATATAAAAGCATTTTGCAATTAACAAGGAATTATATACATCAATAATGCAATTCCATGATCTACGTGATATGCATGGTTAAGTGTACCGTTCACCGTTTCTTTAGGAAACGTCTATAGTGGTAATCCGTTTCAACACTTGATTTGATGTTGGAAGTTCTTTTACCTGTGGTGTCCTGCCGGAAATATCCCGAGGTACTCAATACTTCCATGATTAATTGGTCTTCATTCTACGACTGATTCCCTTATCTTTACTAACCATCACAATCCGTTACTCCGCTCTTGAGTATGTGCTCGCCGGTAACCTAATTAACTCGCTTCTCATCATGAATGTTACCCGGTTCCTTAATTACTTGATCTCATCTTTATTACTCGAATCATAGTCCTCAATCCTGGTCATGTACGTCTCCAGTTTATTATGGAAAACAACCGACAATCCGTATTTTCTTATGTTTAAACTATGTATTTCTTCTTGGGTATTCCACTTCCCCGCTCGGTTAAATTAACTCTTACTTTGTTCATCACTGAATGTGATAATTTGATCGGCATCACCGATTCGATGCTTTCCCTTACCAAACCCTTCTCGAATACTTAAGTTTAACTCTCGAATCGCTTACCACTTCCACTATTATTCTGGAAGTTTTAACCCGTCTTATCCATTAAGTTTTCAACTCTTTGAATCCTTGTCTTCATCTATCAAGCACTTGTCTCTTCCAGTATTATTAACGAAGTCTTCCTCATCTCGGTCTTGAAATTTCACCAAGTGATAAATCTCCCACCATTCCTTGAATACCTATATCCAGTCCTTGAAGTGCTTCTCCTTGTTAAAACTCTTATCAAAATTTTCTCATCCCAACCTTAAATATCATTAAATGTCAGAATCATCTAATTCTTTTCTTTTTCCACTTCCAAGAGATCCCATGGGTAGTAACTCTTGCATTTTTGTTGCTTCTATGGGAAGTAGTCCGTTTGAGCTAATCCATAAATTTGAAGTTACTTCCTGTCAACTCTCCCCCTTAAGAACGCCTGGTCTTATCCGTTGGCTCATAACGTCACTTCCTACTTTAGAGGTTCTCGACTTCTTCAACTCAGCTTCCTTGATAATCGATTCCAATCTTGACACTTGTCCGGAAACTTTATCTCACATTTGCTTTGAAGCGACTGCTAGGAATAGCAACCCATTTCCTTCCATTCCAACTCCCGGCTACTTTTCCTTGCCTCTAAATTGTTCTTTCCCTCTTGGTCCACACTTTGCAATCCAATTATGTCCTTATCAGACCTCGGTTGTGTCTCGATTGAAGTAATGCTTGATAAATGAGGTGGGAAGAGTTCCTATTAATAAAACACTTAAAATACATGTTGGGTTAAGATGCCGATGCACATATTACACTTATAAGTAAATAAAGATGCAACACATTAGAACAATTAAGCTCAATTAGAGATGCACATATGATTAAGGAATTTAAATAATTTAAAACAACGTATGATGCACGTGCCATGAATGCGTTAAACCTGTCACTGTAGTTGCTTTCTTTAACTTGACACTTGTTCCTTGTTTTGTTGAATTACGAGCTTGCCTAGATTTTGTTGGTTATTTCTTGTTACCCACGGTCTTCCAATTCTTCAAAATCATTAACATCAACTTGTACATCTCTATCACTCGAGACTTGAAATTTCTTGAACTCGATTCCTTCCCCAAGTATTCCTTGAACCCATCTTTCCCAATTATCAACTGCTAAGTGTTGTCCGATCCTTCACTAGAAGTATCTCCCCGATCAAAGATTCCTTGTATTACTTGTATAACCTTATAAGTCGACGCGATGATTTCTGAACTTAAATTCTTCCGATTGTTACTTTGATCAAAGCTTCTTCGTTATTCTTTATGAGTTCGAACAGTTAAATGAATTTATATTTTAATTGCTGACACCTGCACGTATAATTCCTTTCTAAAACTCCTTGCCTTTCTTTATCGTTTCCACTTACTGATCCATATCTTCCAATTCCACCTCACCATATAGCAATTCATCTTGGATCCGAAAATAAATTCAATTTAATTGAAGATATACTCTTAAGTATCTTGACTTTCCATGAACTTGAACCCGCTATATTAATCAATCTTCTTTACTCCTTTCTATCCGTCTTCCATTTTAACCCGAAATCCAAAATATCTCAATTCCCTGTAGATCTACATCAACTGCCTCCTTACTCGATTCTTCTACTTGATATATTTACAAACCCAAAATTGGTTGATTTCTTAAAATTCCCAATCGATCCGAACCCTTTCCCAAAGCACGAAGTGTCTTGATCCCTCTCTGACTTAATTCCCAAAGTTCAACTTCGATCTGGATTACTTGAATTACTTTCCTCCTGGAACTTGGTTTTGGTTCCTACTAGTGGAAAAAAAAAAATCCTCAACTTGCTTGCAATCCGAACATTGGATCCTTCGTACCCTCAAGGCTTCCTTCTCTCTCTTAAGTTAAATGAACCTCTTGTCCCCGGTTAACCAACTTCTTTAATAATAAATCTCACGGGTTTATCTTGTAAATTATAAGCCTCCTTTCTAAGCACGGTCTCTTCGAGTATCCCTTAACTTCACTAGACCTTGTAGGTTACTCCCTCAATGGGTCCTTCCATTTCGAATCTTATCACTTGAATTATAACCCGATTAGAGAAAACCATAGCTCTTGAATTCTTGTGTGAAGTTCCCCCGGTGCCTTCTTTATAACCTCAAAGCTAGAGAAAGAAGCTTGCGATAGATTGAGGTTGTCGTAGAAATTGGCCGTGGTTGACATGATCTTTATAACCTATAGTCACAACTTCTCTCAAATATAAATTGTAACAGCCCAAAACAGGGCCTGGATGAAAACAGTAAGTTAAGGGCATTGGTAAAACGTTTATAGACCGTGATCCAACTTTTTGAATCATCATGCATTGCATTCTTACATGAACTTTGTGCTCGTATATGATCTGACATGTTTTAAGGGGGAATTCTTGACCTTTGATACAGTTTACTATTCATAACCCGAGCCTACCTTGTTCATATTGCTACTCGAACCCTAGAGGTTCATCACACATGTTTCTCTATCGTTTCAACTTGTTTCCCGAGCTCAAAGAGTCTTTCTTGAACCATAAGGGTATTTTTGGAACTTACCGACCAAACTTACTATTCATCCAAAAATGAGCTTTTGATTCTGATACCTTTTCTACCCAAGTTTACAGTCGAATCGATCCTCGAGTCGAGACGAGTATTTTGAAATCATTCTTGGCTTGGAAATCTATTCTGCAACTTTGTTTTATTGAAAATATTTTCGAAAACCCTAGTTCACTAATCCTTCTACGAACGGTTTTCATTCGGAAAATGTTTTCTCTTCGGATTTGCATTACTTCAGCTATTTCAAGCTTTTTGAGATGTTTTACAACTCTTGATTCAAACCCTAGCTTGAAATTTTGAAGCGTACGTTCGTACGTAAGAATTAACTATTCACTCTACGTTTTCAACTTTTTAACGGTAAAACGTTTTATATTCGATTTTCGACTCAAAACGCTTCTCCATTTGTTTCTTGAATTTTGGGAACAACCCGGACTTGAAAATCATTCTAGAAAGTCGTTTTTCACTCGTGTTGAGTTTCGAGCTCAAAACTTTTATTCACTAAAACTAATGTATCTTTCAAACGGTAAATCCGATTTCGACGAATGAATATGCGTTTCGAAGCTAATTTTCTTGCCGTCGGAATGGTTACACTTCCAGCCACTTATCCTCGAGCCTTGGGCAACGAAATTATAGAAATACCCCCAGCAGTCCCATTTTTACCTTCATAATGCCTAAAGCTTCTAGAAGATGCAAGTGGATGAACTCTTGTTTTGCTCTCCTACCCTTAAGCCATCTTTATTTGCAAGGTGAGGGGCTTCTTCACAACTATAAATACCCCTCTCATGGCATTAGAATCCTTTCTCAAAGTCTTGTGTTGACAAGCACTCCTCTCTCCCTCCTTTCCCTCATTGCCGTCGGCATCCCCTCCCCTTAGCTAGGTTAGTTGTTTTGTTTTATGTTATGTTTTAGTTTAGTTTATGTTTTTATGTTATGGTCTGTTTATATTATGTTTAGGTTGGGTCTTAGGGTCTTCCCTAAGCCATATAGGATTTTATTTTACGCATTTATTATATAGTTTTCATGATACGTTTGAATAGTTGTTTATATGTTTTAATTGTTTAGTATATGCTTGAATATGTTATGAATTGCCCTAGTATATGCTATGATCATGTGATATGATTGTTATATTATGAGAATTGATGCATGATTATGGAATTGGAATTATGTTCATGCATGCTAGCTAATGGAATAGTGATTTACAATTTATTATGTCACAACTTGTTACATGTTGATATTGAATTAAATTGTTACATGTTAGATGCCTAAAGGTATATGATATGATATGATATATGTTGTGACATGTTGTCACATTGTTATATGATTCTTGAATTATGAATTGAGCCTATGGTATGATATGGATTAATGGATTAGTGCCTTGATCATATGTTATACACTTTAGTAGTGTCACATGTTATAACCTAAGATAGAATAGTGTTTCATAGCTTGATCTTATGCCTTAATTGGATCTCTTAACCATAGGTTATACCTTTAACCTAGATCACACTTGATTATATTAACATGAACTTGAAACTATAGGTTATAATCAAGATCATAATTTAATTAGTGTGTGTGTGTGTGCATGTCGTGTGTGTGTGTGTGTTCGTGCATGGTGTGTGTGTGTACCGTGTGTGTGGGTGTGTGTGTATAGTAAGGGTTTGACCCGACCTTTTGACCCGACATGTGAATAGTAACCTGTGAATAGTAATATTGAATAGTAATCGTGAATAATACTTTTGAATAGTAAAAGTGAAATAAAACTTGTGCTTTCCTAATAGACATTTACACCTAGGGTTTCCATATCCAGGGACTAAAATATGTTTTCAAAATGTGTTTTCTTTCGTGGACTTGTTTCTTAACCTAAGGTTTGCGATAGGATTCATAATTTGACTAAAGCTTACTCGGTTATAGTAAGATCATAGTCTCACGTTAAGAGTAACTCACTTTAGGTTATACCTTTGTGTGTTACCTTTCTTGAATACCTTAAATGGCATTACTCTCTTGTGTTACATGTTCTTTACATGTTCCTTGTTCATTGTTTCATGCATTTCATATGCATCTTGGTTAGTAGTGGGTCTTAGTTCTTAAGCTCACTCTAGTACACCACCTACAGGAGTTAAAGTTGAGCACTGGGATCCCCAGGGCACCGCATAATCTGTCTACCTACCTTTTGTTACTAAAGGTGAGGTGAAGTTATAAATGTTTTCCAACTGGAACCACGATTATACTATCATATCATATGTTTTGAAATTCAAAGCTAAACCTCATTTTGAACTATCCCTTTTTATCGGGACATTCCCTTGAAAGGATCATTTATACTTTAATAATATACCTTGATCTACAGCACATGTTTTCCAAAGTTCTGCATTCTTGTTCAAAGACAGTTACATGATCTGCATATATTTTCAAAGTACAGTTTCATATGTTTTACAGACAGAATCATATGTTTTATAGACAGAATCATATGTTTTACAGACAGCATCATATGTTACAGTTACAGTTTCACATGTTATAGTTAGCATACTGGAGTGGTATTCTGGTCACTGCTAATCTTAAATGCAAGCATACAGTTTAAAGTTTGGGCCCGGCGGTTATGTGTGGAGGTGATGTTCGGGAGGTGAGCGCCAACGACATCACCAATACCGGCCGCCACACTTAGACAATTGACACCGACTTTTAACAGGAGGTTTGTTAAGTCAGGACAATCTGTCTGGGAACGGACAACAAATCTGTTCCTATTACATGTTTACAGGTCGCCTAGGGCTAGCTACCCGAAGTGACAACCGGTGGAGGATGGTGCATGTTTGTATGCGTTGGTAAGAGTTATTGTTGACCTTGGTCCGATAGTCTACTGTGTGCGGAGTTGTTGTCGACCTTGGTCCGATGCTCTACTATATGTGGGGTTATTGTTGATCTTGGTCCGATACTCTACTATACGTGGAATTATTGTTGATCCTGGTCCGATGATCTACCAAATCATGTTTTTCTGGAGTAAGGATGGAGGAGCCTAGCTTGCGGGCAAAATTCTGTTTCATAAAGGATGGTTCATATCTGGAAAAGTTCACTTTACCCTTATCCCGTTTTATGAAAGAACTAAGAACCATCAACAGCATATGTGTACGCGTGTGATATCATTCATTAAAATGTTTTAAAACGTGCATTCTTTTACAGCATCACATTCAAAGAGTTTTATCAACCGAACTTGTTTCAAGTTCTTCTTTAAAGCATTGCACTTAACAGTTTTGAACTTTACTTCAAGATCTTTAATTCAGTACTTTCTTTAAAGTATTCCCTCACTTAGTCCTTTTGACTAATACCTCTCCCGTTTTCTTGCCTCGTGGTTTCAGGTCTTGCAGCCGCAGTCTAGAGGTATCTTGAAGCTCTAGATTATTATTTTTGTTTCAGTCAGGACGTAGTATTACTTTCTTTTGTGTCCTGCATATGTTTTATGGCTACATTACTTTATGTTTCTGAATACTTGAGTATCTTTGTTATACACTTTCTGCTACTCTGTTACCGATATTTTGAACTCTGCTGTATCGGTATTTATATGTGAATATGTTACATGTTCTGATATGGCGAGTCTCTCTTACACGATCGATATGTTCTTGCTTGTTACATGCCATCACGCACATGTTTTGAAAAGTTTTAAAATACTCTGATTTTCCGCTACATAGCCACATCGTTGTACATGTATAGTTCTGAGATAGACAGCCGTTCGCTGGAGTATTTCTTGAGTGATGGCTCACACCATTACTTGAGAGGTGCTTTAGTGGGGGGGTTGAGACGCCGCTCTCCTTTTGTTCCAGTACGGGTGGGGGCGTTACAGCCTGAGGTGGTATCAGAGCATCGGGTTAAGTAAGAAGAGACTAAACCTAGATTGCTCTCATGTTGCATCATGGATTGTTCACGCATTGCATCCAGGATCATTCTCATATTGCATCTAGACAGGATATTTAGGGATTGCATGGTTCTGTTATCAGGATTTCATATCTGTGGTATCTTCTGTAGAGCTATGGCAGTTCAGCCGCACCAGGATCCTAATCGCCAGATGGATGAGGCTTTCTTTGAGCAGTTTGAGGCCCCGCGTACTGTGGCAGTTTCTCGCCGTGGAGGCACTCGTTTCTACACCTGGCGTAGGTCTAGGAACAGTGGCAGACCTGGGTATTCCTATCCTAACAGAGTTGTGCACTATCTCGAGTCTGAGAGAGATGGTTACTTTCAGGAGTATCAGAGGACCCGTGAGGTCAGGTTGGAGTCTATGCGCCATCAGGATCATTCACTACAGTACCAGATTGATAGGGACATCGCTCGTGAGCATGCTGCAATGATAACTCATATTGGTGATCAGAGGGCTGCTCGTATTGCTGAGCTGGAGGCAGATCTTATGCAGATGACTATCGATCGCGACACCTCTACGGAGCGTCACCAGTACTACGGTGCACGCGTGAGAGCTCGCCTGTATGATACCTATCACTTATCCGATGAGCAGGCAGTTGAGGAGGTCGAGGGTCAAGATGTCAGTGAGGCCTCTCAGGAGCCCGAGCCTATGCAGGATCAGTCAGATGGAGGCGATGGAGGATCTGATGATGATGATGATGGCGGAGACGAGCGAGCAGGACACGGACAGGGTGAGGTCGTTGCTGTTTCTGATGACACCACCAGGGGTTCTTTGGACCACAGTTATCAGGGTTGACCGCTGATGGGAGTTCTCTGTATATAGTACTGATGCATATATATCTATCTATGGATGGCGGACGTATAGCCGGGACAGTTCAGGACTGACTTTTGGATGAGGGGATGTATAGCTTTGGTAGATGATCCCCGACTTTTGGCACCACGGATGACGGTTCAGATGACTTGGTACCTACTAGATTATTTTCAGCAGGGTTGGACGGATTGGTAAGGCCTGTAAGGGAGTCAACTCGATAGTATCGGGTCCTCCCCATTTTGAATTAATACTGTTAACATGTGGCCTGTAGTAAAATTTTACCAAACCTTGCACAGTTATAACACTTTCGGCTTTATGTTGGATATCTGTTTACTTCTTTCCATAACTGTCATTGCATGAGTCTTAGAGTTGCTTCAAGATACCATTAGACCATTGATAGGATCATGACATTTCATTTATTGTTAGCATGTTGATATTCTTGTTGTTGGATTGATCATGCTTCTGATCATGTTACAGTTCTGGTTGATATGACAGTACACGTTTTGTTCCCGTTTACATGTTGATCATGCTTTGGGATATGTTATACATGTTTATGATATGTTGATATGTTACCCGAGCTTCTGTTCCCATTTACATGTTGTCTGACAATTGTTTCTGATTACATGATATGTTTGGAGATCTTGAATCTTTGCTGAAATGTTGTTATGGGAATGTGTTGTTCTCATACTTATGTGTGACTACGTGGGAATGTGAATACGTGGTTACGGATTCTGTGAATCATTATATATCATGCACCGAATATATGTATCTGAATGCTTGTGAATTCAGTAACAACATGCCACCGAGAAGAGCACCCCGGAATCGTGTACCACCACTGCCACCCCAAAGAGATGTCACGCCACCCCCTGAACGGGAGGGAACTCCAGAGTTAAGGGATGTGCTACGATAATTTATGAGGGCTTGTGCACCGAGAGATAACCCTCCTAATAAAGGTCATTGGAAAAATTTCTGAGGATGAATCCACCTAAGTTCTATGGAGAATCGAATGACCTAAAGGCTGAGAATTGGATTACTAGTCTTGAGAAGATTTTCGAGGCTATGGAGATCTACCCAGAGGATCGTGAACGAGTTCGGTATGCTACTTTTCTTATGGAAGGAGCTGCATACAATTGGTGGAAGCGCGTTCAGCATATGTGGATTGAGAACAACGTTGAGGGAAGTTGGAATGAGTTTATCAGAGAGTTTCAGCAGAAGTACACGCCTCAAGTGACTCGTGATGCACGACAGGCTGAATTTATGAGTCTGGTTCAGGGAACTATGAATGTGATGGAGTATGAAGCTAGGTTTGTGAGCCTGATCAAGTATGCACCTCATATTCTGAATGATGAGCGTCGCAAGACGAAGAGGTTTATTGATGGACTGAAGCCCGAACTTCAGTTGGCACTTGCTTCTTTGGACATTGAGACCTACAACCGGGCTGTTGATAGAGCGCTAAGGGTTGAGGCTGCACACAAGGAGATCAAGATAACTACTGCACGTCAAGGACCTTCTAACACTAAGCCTTATCAAGGTAATAAGCGACCTTCCGGATCTTTTCCCCAAGGAACTGGAAAGAGGCCAATGGTAACACCACAGCGTCAGCAGCAGAACGCTCCACCGAAACAGCAAGCATAGAAGCAGAAAGCGCCACAGTAGTACCAGAGGGCGCCACAACAGCAGAGAGCACCTCAGCCAGGTCCAGAGGAAATTGTTTGCCGATATTGTCGCCGAACGGGACACACTGAGGAGAACTGTCGCAAGAAAGCTGGACAGTGTTTCGCGTGTGGTTCCCCTGAGCACCAGATGGATAGTTGCCCGCACAAGTTCAGGAGATTTGGGGTCCAAGATAAAGGAAAAGGGGTGGTGGGTAAGACGAACAAACCGGTGGTCAAAGGCAGAGCTTATGCTTTGGATGGTAAGGAGGAGGTTGATCCTTCGTCTGTTGTGGAAGGTATTGTGCACATTCTTAAAACACCAGTTAAGTTCTTGTATGACCCTGGTGCTACGCATTCATTTGTTGCATCTAAATTATGTGCGCATTTATAGTTTCCACTTGAATACTTGCCATATAAATTTGAAGTGAGTTCTCCTTTGGGAACTTGCCTTGTTACGGATCAAGTATATAAACGCTGCCCTATATGTATTGGTACCCGTTGTTACCCGACGGATCTTATTGAGTTGCCGATGACAAGATACGACGTTATACTTGGTATGGATTGGTTGTCTAAGTACCGAGCTAAGTTGGATTGTTACAAGAAAGAGATCATCTTGGAAGAAGATGAAACTGGGACATCAGAAGGGAAAGTTGAGAAGTTATCAGTGATTTCTTCGATGGAAGCTAAGAAGTTGATTCAGAAAGGAGCTAGCGGATTTGTTGCGTATCTTTTGAATAGACCGAAAGATCAACTTATGATCGAAGAAGTGGAAGTGGTGAACGAGTTCTTAGATGTGTTTCCTGAGTAGTTGGATTCGTTACCTCCTGACCGAGAGTTGGAGTTTACGATCTAGACGATCTCAGGAGCTGAGCCGTACTCAAAGACACCTTACAGAATGGCTCCAACTGAATTGGAAGAACTGAGGAAGCAATTGGATGAACTGATTGAGTCTGGATATGTTCGACCAAGCACGTCGCCGTGGGGAGCGCCTGTTCTTTTCGTTAAGAAGAATGATGGATCATTGCGTTTATGTATTGACTATCGGGAGCTGAACAAGATGACGATCAAGAATAAGTATCCTCTCCCTCATATCAAAGAGTTGTTCGATATACTTCAAGGATCGAAGATCTACTCTAAGTTAGATCTAAGACAAGGATATTATCAATTGACGATCAGGGAAGCAGATATTCCGAAGACTATTTTCAATAGCCGATACGGACATTTTGAGTTTGTAGTAATGCCGTTTGGTTTGACGAACGCACCAGCTGCATTTATGGATATGATGCACCGTATATTCAAGCCGTTTCTCGACAAGTTTGTAGTAATCTTCATCGATGATATTTTGCTATTTTCGAAGACACCGGAGGAACATGCCGAACATCTTCGAATCGTGTTACGCATTTTACTGGATCACAAGCTATAGGCAAAGTTCAGCAAATGTGAGTTCTGTCTTGAGAGAGTTACGTTTCCCGGACACATCATATCAGGATCTGGAATCGAAGTAGATCCCTCGAAGATCGAAACGATTATGGATTGGAAGTCACCGAAGAATCCTTCAGAAGTGAGAAGTTTTCTGGGATTAGCTGGCTACTACCGGAGGTTTGTCAAAGATTTCTCGAAGATAGCTACACCTCTAACTAAGTTGACAAAGAAAGAAGGGAAGTTTGAATGGACTGAGAAGTGTGAGCAAAGTTTTCAAAGATTGAAGGAGATGCTAACAACTGCACCCGTGTTAGTGTTACAAGGAGGAAAAGAAGGTTACACTGTTTACACCGATGCTTCGAAAGAAGGACTAGGAGGAGTTTTGATGCAGAATGGAAAGGTGATTGCGTATGCATCAAGGAAACTCAAAACGCATGAAGTTAACTACCCGACACATGATTTTGAGTTAGCCGCGATAATTTTTGCTCTTGGAAAGTGGAGACATTACCAGTATGGAGTTACGTTTGAGATCTTTTACTGATCATAAGAGCCTGCGATATCTATTCACTCAGAAGGAGTTGAATATGCGACAGAGGAGATGGATGGAATTTCTGGAGGACTACGATTGCATTATTCAGTACCATCCAGGGAAGGCGAATGTTGTGGCCGATGCTTTGAGCAGGAAAGTTAGTTTGGCACAGATTTCTGCCAACCCCGAGGTTGATCAAAGAGAAAGAATGGAGGTGATAACTAAAGCTCGAGTCGCAAACATTGTGATGATATCACCATTGAAAGAGCAAGTGTTGGAAGCACAGATGAACGATGAGTGGATCAAGAAATGTCTCGAATCTAAGGAGAGAGATGATGAGACTAAGTTTAAGGTTGATGAACATGGAATATTGAGGTACAAAGGTCGAGTATGCGTACCAACTGTTTTGAGGAAAGAGATTCTCGACGAAGCGCACAAGACTAAGAACACGATACATCCCAGAGGCACTAAGATGTATCAAGATGTTAAGACTCAATTCTGGTGGAACGGAATGAAGAGAGACATAGCCAACTATGTCAAGAAGTGCTTAACTTGTCAGAAGTTAAAGCTGAGCACCAGAAGCCGAGTGGGAAGTTGCAACCATTATCGATTCCGACATGGAAGTGGGAGTAAATCACGATGGATTTTGTCACTGGATTACCCAAAGTCAGAGGAGGACAAGATAGTATCTGGGTGATCATTGATCGATTGACAAAGTCAGCGCACTTTTTGCCAGTTAAGACGACGGATAAGGTCAGCACGTTGGCAAAGCTGTACCAACAAGAGATTGTCAGATTACATGGAGTCCCGAACAGTATAATCTCGGATAGAGATCCGAAATTCACGTCGCACTTGTGGAAAGAAATTCAGACTTTGATAGGAACGAAGTTGAACTTCAGTACTGCAACGCATCCTCAGACGGATGGACAATCAGAAAGGATGATTAAGTACTTGGAAGATATGCTAAGAGCTTGCGCTTTGGACTTCCAGGAAAGTTGGAAAGAGTGTTTACCTCTTGTGGAGTTTGCATACAACAATAGTTATCAAGCTTCTATTAAAGCTACTCCATATGAAGCTCTGTATGGAAGGAAATGTAGATCCCCGTTATACTGGGATTTGGATGAAGCGAGATGTACTGAGGAAGGACAGATCAGAGTGAATTCAGCTAAATGGATAAGAGAAGCGACGGAAAAGATTCAGATCATTCGCCAGAGAATGAAAGCTGCCCAAGACAGGCAGAAGAGTTATGCTGATCGACGAAGAAGGGATTTGGAATTCACAGTGGGCGAAAAGGTATTTCTGAAGGTATCGCCAAGGAAAGGGTTTTCCCGAATTGGGAAAGGCGAAAAGTTAAACCAGAGATATGTTGGACCGTATGAGATACTGGAGAGAGTCGGACCGACTGCTTATAGATTGGATTTGCCTACAGGTTTAACAGGAATCCACAACGTATTTCATGTATCTCAGCTTCGCAAGTGTTTCTCGGATGAGACAGAGGTTGTGCCGGTAGAGGAGATACCGTTGGAACCGGATCTGACTTATGTTTTGAAGCCAGTGAAGATTTTAGACAGGAAGTTTCAAGAGCTAAGGAATAGGAAGATTCCTTTGGGTTAAAGTCCTTTGGAAGGGACATGGGACAGAAGAGGCAACCTGGGAGACAGAAGAGAAAATGCAGAAGCATCACCCTGAGTTGTTTGCAGTTACGGCGGAAGAATCTGGGGACAGATTCTCTTTAAGGAGGGGTGATTGCCTCAGGCTGTAACGCCCCCACCCGTACTGGAACAAGAGGAGAGCGGCGTCTCAACCCCCGCACTGAAGCACCTCTCAAGTAATGGTGTGAGCCATCACTCAAGAAATACTCCAGCGAACGGCTGTCTATCTCAGAACTATACATGCACAACGATGTGGCTATACAGCGGAAAATCAGAGTATTTTAAAACATTTCAAAACATGTGCGTGATGGCCTGTAACAAGCAAGAACATATCGATCATGTAAGAGAGACTCGGCATATCAGAACATGTAACATATTCACATATAAATACCGATACAGTAGAGTTCAAAAAATGTAACAGAGTAGCAGAAAGAGTATAACAAAGATACTCAAGTATTCAGAAACATAAAGTAATGCAGCCATAAAACATAAGGAGGACACAAAAGAAAGTAATAATAAGTCATGACTGAAACAAAAATGACAATCTAGAGCTTCCAGATACCTCTAGACTGCGGCTGCAAGACCTGAAACCATGAGGCAAGAAAACGGGAGAGGTATTAGTCAAAAGGACTAAGTGAGGGAATACTTTAAAGAAAGTACTGAATTAAAGATCTTGAAGTAAAGTTCAGAACTGTTAAGTGCAATGCTTTAAAGAAGAACTTGAAACAAGTTCGGTTGATAAAACTCTTTGAATGTGATGCTGTAAAAGAATGCACGTTTTAAAACATTTTCATGAATGTTATCACACGCGCACACATATACTGTTGATGGTTCTTAGTTCTTTCATAAAACGGGATAAGGGTAAAGTGAACTTTTCCAGATATGAACCATCCTTTATGAAACAGAATTTTGCCCGCAAGCTAGGTTCCTCCATCCTTACTCCAGAAAAACATGATTTGGTAGAGCATCGCACCAGGATCAACAATAATTCCACGTATAGTAGAGTATCGGACCAAGATCAACAATAACCCCACATATAGTAGAGCATCGGACCAAGGTCGACAACAACTCCGCACACAGTAGACTATCGGACCAAGGTCAACAATAACTCTTACCAACGCATACAAACATGCACCATCCTCCACCGGTTGTCACTTCTGGTAGCTAGCCCTAGGCGACCTGTAAACATGTAATGGGAACAGATTTGCTGTCCGTTCCCAGACAGATTGTCCTGACTTAACAAACCTCCTGTTGAAAGTCGATGTCAATTGTCTAAGTGTGGCGGCCGGTATTGGTGATGTCGTTGGCGCTCACCTCCCGAGCATCACCTCCACACATAACCGCCGGGCCCAAACTTTAAATTGTATGCTTGCATTTAAGATTAGCAGTGACCAGAGTACCACTCCAGTATGCTAACTATAACATGTGAAACTGTAACTGTAAGATATGATGCTGTCTGTCAAACATATGATTCTGTCTGTAAAACATATTAAACTGTACTTTGAAAACATATGCAGATCATGTAACTGTCTTTGAACAAGAATGCAGAACTTTGGAAAACATGTGCTGTAGATCAAGGTATACTATTAAAGTATGAATGATCCTTTCAAGAGAATGTCCCGATAAAAATAGATAGTTCAAAACGAGGTTTAGCTTTGAATTTCAAAACATATGATACGATAGTATAATCGTGGTTCCAGTTCGAAAACATTTATAACTTCACCTCACCTATAGTAACAAAAGGTAGGTAGACAGATTATGCGGTGCCTTGGGGATCCCAGTGCTCAACTTTAACTCCTGTAGGTGGTGTACTAGAGTGAGCTTATGAACTAAGACCCACTACTAACCAAGATGCATATGAAATGCATGAAACAATGAACAAGGAACATGTAACACAAGAGAGTAATACCATTTAAGGTATTCAAGAAAGGTAACACACAAAGGTATAACCTAAAGTGAGTTACTCTTAACGTGAGACTATGATCTTACTATAACCGAGTAAGCTTTAGTCAAATTATGAATCCTATCGCAAACCTTAGGTTAAGAAACAAGTCCACGAAAGAAAACACATTTTGAAAACACATTTTAGACCCTGGATATGGAAACCCTAGGTGCAAATGTCTATTAGGAAAGCACAAGTTTTATTTCACTTTTACTATTTAAAAGTACTATTCAAGATTACTATTCAAGATTACTATTCAAATGTCGGGTCAAAGGGTCAGGTCAAACCCTTACTATACACACACACCCACACACACGGTACACAGACACACCATGCACGAACACACACACACACACGACATGCACGCACACACACACCCTAATTAAATTATGATCTTGATTATAACCTATAGTTTCAAGTTCATGTTAATATAATCAAGTGTGATGTAGGTTAAAGGTATAACCTATGGTTAAGAGATCCAATTAAGGCATAAGATCAAGTTATGAAACACTATTCTATCTTAGGTTATAACATGTGACACTATTAAAGTGTATAACATATGATCAAGGCACTAATCCATTAATCCATATCATACCATAAGCTCAATTCATAATTCAAGAATCATATAACAATGTGACAACATGTCACAACATATATCATATCATATCATATACCTTTAGGCATCTAATATGTAACAATTTAATTCAATATCAACATGTAACAAGTTGTGACATAATAAATTGTAAATCACTATTCCATTAGCTAGCATGCATGAACATAATTCCAATTCCATAATCATGCATCAATTCTCATAATATAACAATCATATCATGTAACGCCCCGGTTTTTCATTCGTGCTAACGTGTCGTATGTGTTTATCAATTTGGCGAATTAATTGTTTATAAGTATTTTATACGTTTAACTTATATATAAAATGTTAAATATTTATATTTTAATTTTTTTAATATTAAATTTATTATATGTTGACTTGTTTAAATGTCAAAATGTTAATTGTTCATATTTAAGTTATTAATGTTGAAATTATGTTAATTAGTTGTTAATTATATCTAAACGTTAGTAATATTAAATGTGTATATATATATATATATATTCAATTCGAGCACTTTAGATTATTATATATAAATGACTTTAAATTTTGTTTTATTTTATGAATGTTATGAATTTGTTTATGTGTTGCTCATGAGTGTTATAAACGTGCTTCGTTTTTATATGAGTGGATATCAAAAATTCATGAAAATTGAGTATGTTGTAGATTTATGTGTTATGAACATGTGTATATGCTCGTTATATGTTTTCGACTTCGTTTGACGGGGTAACGAATTTATTTTGATTTGTGGAACCAAATCGGGGGCTAATGAGCAATTAGCGCACCCTTGGTTTCGTATGTGATATCTGGAGCTAGGAAACTCGGATTCGAGTTTCGTCAACTTCACCGAACTCGTAACAAAAATTCAAGTTTAATGAACTTAACTTCATATTTTTCTAAGACCATTTGAACCTCCGAAAATCAACCGAAACACGCAACGAAAGCCAAAACTGCCACAGTTTACTAAATTAATCATATCTCACTCAAACCTTGACCAAATTAACCATGGTTGGTGCCTATGGAACCCTAGTTAGGTCCACTATCCTCCCATACCACTCCCCCACCGAACCACACCCAGCAACAAAGCAAAAATCAGCAAATTATACCCTGTTCCAGTTTCTCCCGTAACCATGCCATGCCTTGGAGATTTCAAGCTCAAATCTCTCCCATCTTCCATTCAATCCACAAGGTAAGCTTATGGTTGTAATATACATTCATTTGTGGTCATTTTGATCTATTCATCCCTAGTTTTAAGCCTGAATTCTTGGAGATTAGAAGGTATGAGTGAATAGTTAGGTCTATGTGATAAATTGATGAATTCTTGCCTTTCTTTGATGAAATCCTTGGTTTGGAGCTGGATATATGATCTCCTTGACTTCCTTAATGCATGAGTGATGAATTATTTCGTGGATTTTAATTGTAATTCGAACCACCATTGATGAGATTTCTTGAACTTTGAAGCTTTGAGGGTGTGTGACAGATTTGCCTCCTTGTCTGTTACGTGAGTGTGTTTGTTGTTTTGGGGTGTTTTAGCTGTTTGTTTCACTTCCTTCTCGTGCCTATTTGCTGCTGTGTTGGTGCCTTTCGAGCCTGGTTGCTGCTACTTTGTGCTGGAGGAGAAAACAGGGACGGGAAGCCCTGTTACGCGACTGCAACGCGCAGTCGCGCTGTTTTGGGTCGCGGGCGCGACCCAAATTTACCCATGTCTCGACCTGAAGCTGCTGGATAATTGCTGGAAAATATGGTAGCGACCGCGACCCATTTTAAGTTGAACCTCAGTCGCGGCCGCGACCTTGTTTGGGCTCCTTCTCATGAACTGCTGCTTGTAGTTAAATATTGTTGGTGCATGCTTTTATGTTTGTAATTGCATGCATGTAGGCTACGTAGGTATATGCATGTTTGCATGCATGAGTTATTTAATTTGATTTATTTTATTGTAAATACATGCATGCATGCTGTGTATATACATATATATATATATATTTAGATATGGTTATATTATTTAAATGCATGTTTAAGTATAGAAATATTGCATGCATGTTTGATTTGTAGTATTTGCATGTATGTTTAATTTGTAGAATTTGCATCCATGAAATTTAATATTTTGTGTATGGGTATATATATATGTTAATGCATGCATGGTATGGTACGTATATATATATTTGTATAAATATATATGTCTATTATATATTAAATAATATTTGATTTAATTGAATTATAGAATTTAAATTGTTACCTATTTCATGTTTTATTTAATTTCCGAACTTGATTTGAATGTAATTATTTGTCTAATTTTTAATTTTAAACGTGAAATAGTATGTGTTATAATTGTTATATGAAAATTTTGGATTCATTTGTTATAAAATGTGCCTTTTTAATGGTGGAATTTTAGGTTACGACTTATGGACTTGACTTATGAAATCGATTGTTATCTATTTTATGTTTTGCATATTTAAATGATTTGAGTGCCCTTGTTTTGTTTAATTTATAATTGTACCTTCGATATATTTGAGTTTTAATGGTTACATGAAATTCATGACTTGAATTGCTATGAATTATGAAACGTTGAATATGAAACTTTTATGTATGAAACATGTTGGATGAAATACTTGGTAATTTGACTTCTCAACATGATTTATACCTCGTATGCATCTTATATCATGAGCATAACATGTCGTGCGTCATATTTGGAGTCTTGAGTCTCACGAACACGTCATGTTGTCTTTTGTACAGTTTATCTCCAGGGTGGAGAGATCTTGATCGTTCAGGCACTTGGTACTCGTATCCTTGTATCGTCACGGTTCAGGTGAGGGTGTTTTTGTTCTAGTTATGTAAAAAAAAAACCCTACAACCCTCCTGTGAAAAGCTTTGGCCAAAACCTTATGATTATATATCTATGTTACTTTTAAAGTAAATTCATCGAGTAAATATTGATCGAGTAAACCCTTTTCAAATGACTTATGAATTATGTTATGTTCTTATGAATTGAAATGTTAGGCGAGACACATTTATGATTTATGATTGTACGGGCCCCGGAATTTAGTACGTGTGGCTATCCGGGGAGGCAAGGGCCGACGGTGATCCCATGTGCTGATTCCATTTATGTTTAACGGCGGTACCGGACCTCGCCAGGAGATTGGCGGGGAAAGGGAGCTGAGTGCCATCTGGGGAGTCATGTAACCCCTTTTGGTCAATGAATGGATGGTTCGGGCCGATCACCCGGCCATCACCCGGAGGAAGAAGGTTGGAAATGATTTATGATTATATTATGTTATGTTATGATTGTACACCGTGCGGGAAGGCCGGGACACGGATTGCCCAAACGAATATGATTTATGATTTATGATCTGCATGTATTATGATATATTGCATGAACACCTAATCAACATATTAATAATACTTGTCGTACACGGTCGGAGTTTGGTTGGAGATTGTGCACGCTCACTCGCCGAGCCTTATGTTTATGTATGATTTATGAAAGTAATGAATTAATATGTTTAGTCATAAAATCCGAGTATTGATTAATCATTCTCTTGCCCTTTTTGGGAACTAATTTCAAATAAAACCTTGTTCGGAATTTATGACTTGCATGTGCATTTTTCTTATATATACGTATCGCTCCTGCTCACTCAGTCTTCTAGAGACTGACCCTCTCCCCCCCCAACACTTTAGTGTGCAGGTTTGGCTTTGGAGTCCGAGCTAGGCGGAGTTATGTTGAGTTGGAGTCGGTCAAGTCAAGTTAGAAGCGTCTCTGCATTCACCTCATGTATTTATGTTGTAAATGATTCGACCTTGTAGGTTCTTGGAGTTGAATCTCGTATAATTGTTATTGAATTGTTTTGTTGGACTGTGTTTTTGAGTTTAAAAGAGGCCTAGAGAGCCCAAGTCTGCATATGGTTTGTAGGTGTGAGTATTAGAATTTCGAGGCACTATATTTCGTTGATTGGTTGTTATTGCAGGGTCTAAGTTCCGCCTAGCTTAGGAGGCTTTTATGTTTGTCTCCCGTTCGCTATGGTTTGATACGGGTGCAGACTTACCATTTCGTTACTCGTGTTGAGCCATAGTGCGGGGGATGTGGTGCCCCACGTGCTGGGTGCTACATCCTTAAGTGGTATCAGAGCCCGGTTGCAAAACCGGTGTTCTCGTGTCGTGTTTGAGTCAGTCTAGGTCGTACGGCTTAGGAATACGTGATAATGTGTGCATCGCATCAATCTTGAATATTAATTGCCTTCCTTTTTGAATTTTGTCGACTTATCTGTTGCGTTCCTACTTTGGATCAGTGTTTTTCGTGTTAAATACGTGCCATGAGCATGCACTAATTGCATGCATATATTCTTGAACTGAGTTATGATTTATAGGTTATGAAGATAATATCAAACCACGGCCAAGTTCTATGATAACAACGTTTTGTTGCAAGTCCTTTCTAAGGCATGAAAGATAGGAGGGATGCACCAAAGAAGGATATGGAGGATTCGAGACGTGTGGTCTTCATGGATAGAGTTAGAGTTCGATGGTTAGGAGCTGAGATGGAAATTCGACTTTAGAGATGCATGTATAGAGGGATAATTGGTGAAATAGGAGTTGATATGGGAATACTTACGACTTCGAAGATTGACGTATACGGCTCTCTTCCATTGGATGTCATCATTGGATTCAACGGGGTCATTCAACTTAATGAATGGAGTGAATGAACTGTGAGGGTACTTTAATTCAGAGTTCGGATTATGGAAAAGATTGCGAGGATTGCAAAGATTCAAGTTAAAATACATTCAGCGGGAATTCAGTCTCAAGGTTCGTCAATGAGGGATTTCTAAATAAATCTAATGGCTAGAAAGCGAGTGTAGAGGGCAAGAACGAGAAGAGGTTGGATTCGGGAGTTCTGAATTTCAACTAAGATAGGGAGAACAAGTCAGGAAGGGATTTGGAAGATCCGAGTACATGGTAAATAGGTGCTTATGGAAGGTGATAATACCACGGACAAGATTTGAGTTCATTTTCCAAATCCAAGCTGAATTGTCGTGTTGTGAGGTTGAATTGGAAGATATGGAGCAACAAATGGAAATGGTAAAGAAAGGCAAACACTCCTTGCAAAGAAATCATGCGCTCAAATATAAGCAATTGGAGGTGAGTTGAATTCAGAAAGGATAAGTGCAAAATTCTGGATTGAGAGGACGATTAGAAGTAAAGGTCGAATTTCTAGGAGAGGTGTGGATGCTAACTCCGTGGACGTGGAAGAATTAGGGATCAAGAATTACAATCTCGGATAGTGGAAGGTACTAGTGATTTACAAAGATTCATAGAAAACTTGAAGACCGTGGGAACGACAAGGAATAATCACTAAGTCAAAGTAACCTCGGGATTGGAGGAACGAAGAAAAGCTACTGAGCTAATAGCTTACCACATTGGTGACAGGTTCCAAAACATTCATAGCACGTGCACCATATTTTGCATTAATTATTTATTCTTTTGACCTTATGATATCCGTGCATTTCTAATTGGTTTCGTTGCGCTAATGTGTTGTATAATTGGTTGATGTAAACTTGACACATGCATCGTCATTTTAACCCGACATGCATTTAGTGTTTAATTGATAGGAAGTTCTTTCGCCTCAACCATCAAGTATTACTTGACCGAGCCACTTTCGAATTCAATAAAGATGATTTTGGGAAATAAGGAACTTCAAGTAAGGAATAGGTTGATGGAAATAGAATTTCAGAGAAGATTAGTTTTGGCTTCGGGGTGTGCAGATCGAATAACAATAGAGAAGAGGGATTCGATTATCAAGAGGGTTGGAGGAAAGTTGAAAGGTAAAATCTTGGGATTGCTATATTAGTTAAAATTCTCCCTGATGAAAATTTTCCATCAAGAATTTTGATGAAGGAAGAATAGCTGGAGTTCAGCATGTGAAGGTAGAAATTTTAAGGGGGAGAGCACGACTAGGAGACAATTTGGAAACTTGAGGTCGCGATCGAAGAAATATTTTGTAGGAACAACAAAATTGCAAATTGAGAGAGATCTGGAAGTTCCAATGGAGGTGATGGAGTTATAAGGGAGTTTCTGTGAACTCCTAAGTTAGATTGACGAGAGGAATTCGAATCAAGTTATTACTTAATGGACGGTGTCAATCAAGATTAATTTAATGAAGTACCGAGGGGTCCAACAAGGGCAATATTATTGAGTCGTCAGTTATTTCAATGATAATTCGGAAGGAAAATTTAAGAAGAGACAAAACCGTAAAGGGGCGATTATTGGAGGAGTGAGTCAAACTTCAAGAATCATCAAGGATATTCCACCCTCGAATAAAGAGTGGTAGGGACTGAATACCGAATGTAACTTCAAAGGTTTAAAGAGTATGAAGGGATAACCTAAACAGAAGAGAGGAAAAGATTCGTGTTAATAACAAATATTTCATGATCAAGAATGGACTTTCAAGGTTGCCCAAGGTAGTTATCTTCGATGATATGTTAGAGGAGTAAAGATAGCAGCTATGAACAGGACTTCGGGGACGAATGATCAAATGGTATATGGGGAGATCAAAGCGTTTAATTAAAAGAGTTAGTTTGGCTGATTAAAAATTATGGGAAATTATGAAGGATCGAAGGGGATTAGAAGTAGTAAAACTCAGAAGGGAATCAAGAATAAAATTCAAAGAAGATCTATCATGGTTTCACCGGGACACACTGAAGAAATTAAAGACAAGGCAAGTATTACACTCTGTTTCGGGACAGATCATGCATTGGACAACAAAACTCACAGTTCAAAATTATGCAACTACGGTGAACGTGTAACGCCCCCACCCGTACCAGAACAAGAGGAGAGCGGCATCTCAACCCCCGCACTGAAGCACCTCTCAAGTAATGGTGTGAGCCATCACTCAAGAAATACTCCAGCGAACGGCTGTATATCAGAACTATACATGTACAACGATGTGGCTATGCAGCGGAAAATCAGAGTATTTTAAAACTTTTCAAAACATGTGCGTGATGGCATGTAACAAGCAAGAACATATTGATCGTGTAAGAGAGACTCGGCATATCAGAACATATAACAGATTCACATATAAGTACCGATACAGCAGAGTTCAAAATATCGGTAACAGAGTAGCAGAAAGAGTATAACAAAGATACTCAAGTATTCAGAAACATATACAGAAACATTAAGTGATGCAGCCATAAAACATATGCAGGACGCAAAAGAGGAAGTAATACTAAGTCCTGACTGAAACAAAAATGACACTCTAGAGCTTCAAGATACCTCTAGACTGCGGCTGCAAGACCTGAAACCACGAGGTAAGAAAACGGGAGAGGCATTAGTCAAAAGGACTAAGTGAGGGAATACTTTAAAGAAAGTACTGAATTAAAGAACTTGAAGTAAAGTTCAGAACTGTTAAATGCAATGCTTTAAAGAAGAACTTGAAACAAGTTCGGTTGATAAAACTCTTTGAATGCGATGCTGTAAAAGAATGCACGTTATAAAACATTTTCATGAATGCTATCACACGCGCACACATATGCTGTTGATGGTTCATAGTTCTTTCATAAAACGGGATAAGGGTAAAGTGAACTTTTCCAGATATGAACCATCCTTTATGAAACAGAATTTTGCCCGCAAGCTAGGCTCCTCCATCCTTACTCCAGAAAACATGATTTGGTTGAGCATCGGACCAGGATCAACAATAATTCCACGTATAGTAGAGTATCGGACCAAGATCAACAATAACCCCACATAAAGTAGAGCATTGGACCAAGGTCAACAACAACTCCGCACACAGTAGACTATTGGACCAAGGTCAACAACAACTCTTACCAACACATACAAACATGCACCATCCTCCACCGGTTGTCACTTCGGGTAGCTAGCCCTAGGCGACCTGTAAACATGTAATGGGAACAGATTTGTTGTCCGTTCCCAGACAAATTGTCCTGACTTAACAAACCTCCTGTTAAAAGTCGGTGTCAATTGTCTAAGTGTGGCGGCCGGTATTGGTGATGTCGTTGGCGCTCACCTCCCGAGCATCACCTCCACACATAACCGCCGGGCCCAAACTGTAAACTGTATGCTTGCATTTAAGATTAGCAGTGACCAGAGTATCACTCCAGTATGCTAACTATAACATGTGAAACTGTAACTGTAACATATGATGTTGTCTGTAAAACATATGATTCTGTCTGAAAACATGTGAAACTGTCTGTAAACTGTACTTTGAAAACATATGCAAAACATGTAACTGTCTTTGAACAAGAATGCAGAACTTTGGAAAACATGTGTTGTAGATCAAGGTATACTACTAAAGTATGAATGATCCTTTCAAGAGAATGTCTCGATAAAAGGGATAGTTCAAAACAAGGTTTAGCTTTGAATTTCAAAACATATGATACGATAGTATAATCGTGGTTCCAGTAGGAAAACATTTATAACTTCACCTCACCTAATAGTAACAAAAGGTAGGTAGACAGATTATGCGGTGCCCTGGGGATCCCAGTGCTCAACTTTAACTCCTGTAGGTGGTGTACTAGAGTGAGCTTAACAACTAAGACCCACTACTAACCAAGATGCATATGAAATGCATGAAACAAATGAACAAGGAACATGTAAAGAACATGTAACACAAGAGAGTAATACCATTTAAGGTATTCAAGAAAGATAACACACAAAGGAATACGTCAAAGTGAGTTACTCTTAACGTTAGACTATGATCTTACTATAACCTAGTAAGCTTTAGTCAAATTATGAATGCTATCGCAAACCTTAGGTTAAGAGACAAGTCCACGAAAGAAAACACATTTTGAAAACACATTTTAGACCCTGGATATGGAAACCCTAGGTGCAAATGTCTATTAAGAAAGCACAAGTTTTAATTCATTTTTACTATTCAAAAGCACTATTCAAAAGTACTATTCAAGATTACTATTCTAGATTACTATTCACAGGTTACTATTCACATGTCGGGTCAAAGGGTCGGGTCAAACCCTTACTATACACACACCCACACACACACGGTACACACACACACCATGCACGAACACACACACACACACGGCATGCACACACACACATACACCCTAATCAAATTATGATCTTGATTATAACCTATAGTTTCAAGTTCATGTTAATATAATCAAGTGTGATCTAGCTTAAAGGTATAACCTATAGTTAAGAGATCCAATTAAGGCCTAAGATCAAGTTATGAAACACTAATCTATCTTAGGTTATAACATGTAACACTATTAAAGTGTATAACATGATCAAGGCACTAATCCATTAATCCATATCATAACATAAGCTCAATTCATAATTCAAGAGTCATATAACAATGTGACAACATGTCACAACATATATCATATCATATCATATCATATATCATGAACCTTTAGGCATGTAACATGTAACAATTTAATTCCAATATCAACATGTAACAAGTTGTGACATAATTAATTGTAAATCACTATTCCATTAGCTAGCATGCATGAACATAATTTAAATTCCATAATCATGCATCAATTCTCATAATATAACAATCATATCACATGATCATAGCATATACTAGAGTAATTCATAACATATTCATGCATATACTAAACAATTAAAACATATAAACATCTACACAAACATATCATGAAAACTATATAATAAATGCATAAAATAAAATCCTATATGGCTTAGGGAAGACCCTAAGACCCAACCTAAACATAATATAAACATACCATAACATAAAAACATAAACTAAACTATCATAACATAAAAACAAAACAAACTAACCTAGCTACAAAAGGGGGGTGCCGACGGCAAGAGGGGGAAGAGAGGGAGAGAAAGGGTGTTGTTAACACAACTTTGAGCAGGGATTCAAATGCCTCTTGGCCTCTATTTATAGTTGAAGAGAAGCCCCTCACCTTGGAAATAAAATGTGGAGAAGGGTAGGAGAGCAAAATTTGGATAGATTCTCTTGGAAGCTTTAGGCATGTTGAAGCTAAAAATGGGCTGCTGGGGGTATTTCTATAATTTCATCCCCCAAGGCTCAAGGATAAGTGGCTGGAAGTATAACCATTCCGATGGCAAGAAAATTAGCTTCGAAACGCATATTCATTCGTCGAAATCGGATTTACCGTTTGAAAGATACATTAGTTTTAGTGAATAAAAGTTTTGAGCTCGAAACTCGACACGAGTGAAAAACGACTTTCTATCATGATTTTCAAGTCCGGATTGTTTCTAAAATTCAAGAAATAAATCGAGAAGCGTTTTGAGTCCAAAATCCACTATAAAACGTTTTACCGTTAAAAAGTTGAAAACGTAGGATGAATAGTGAATTCTCACGTACGAACGTACGCTTCAAAATTTCAAGCTAGGGTTTGAATCAAGAGTTATAAAACATCTCAAAAATCTTGAAATAGCTCAAGTAGTGCAACTCCGAAGAGAAAACATTTTCCGAATGAAAACCGTTCGTAAAAGGAATAGTAAACTAGGGTTTTCAAAAACGTTTTCAATAAAACAAAGTTCCGGAATGGATTTCCAAGCCAAGAATAATTTGAAAAGACTCGTCTCGACTCAAGGATCGATTCGACTGTAACTTGGGTAGAAAAAGGTATCAGAATCAAAAGCTCATTTTCTGATGAATAGTAACTTTGGTCGGTAAGTTCCAAAAATACCCTTATGGCTCAAGAAAGACTTTCTGAGCTCGGGAAACAAGTTCAAACGATTGGGAAACATGTGTGATGAACCTCTAGGGTTCGAGTAGCAATATGAACAAGGTAGGCTCGGGTTATGAATAGTAAACTGTATCAAAGGTCAAGAATTCCCCCTTAAAACATGTCAGATCATATACGAGCACAAAGTTCATGTAAGAATGCAATGCATGATGATTCAAAAAGTTGGATCACGGTCTATAAACGCTTTACCACTGCCTTAACTTACTGTTTTCATCCAGGCCCTGTTTTGGGCTGTTACAAAACGGTACCTGAAGCATCCATGATACATGCATCCATACAAATTTAATTTAAATAATTCTTGTGTTATGTGCTTTGATTCCTTACCATGTTAAATTATTTGAAGTAATTGATAATCAACTTGAATGCTATCTACTACCTGCTTTGGGTGTCTTATGTGATTTTTTTTTATTATGGTTTTGCGTGGTGTTGCTCGGAAGTATTGGAGACTTCCTTGCTTTATTTTTGTTTGAGAGATGGGGTGCTCTCGTTGTTTGTAAGAGACAGGGATTCTCTTATTTTGTTTGAGAGACGGGGTGCTCTCTATACCTGCGAGAGACGGGGTTCTCTCACTGTTGCTCGAGAGACGGGGCTCTCTCCTTCTTGTTTGTGAGAGACGGGGGAATCTCTCCTTGTTTGATTGGGCGTGTAGTGAATCCGAGGACGGATTCCTTTAAGGGGGAGAGGTTGTAACGCCCCGATTTTTCATTCATGCTAACGTGTCGTATGTGTTTATCAATTTGAGCGAATTAATTGTTTATAAGTATTTTATACGTTTAACTTATATATAAAATGTTAAATATTTATATTTATTATATGTTGACTTGTTTAAATGTCAAAATGTTCATTGTTCATATTTAAGTTATTCATGTTGAAATTATGTTAATTAGTTGTTAATTATATCTAAACGTTAGTAATATTAAATGTGTATATATATATATATATTCAATTCGAGCACTTTCGATTATTATATATAAATTACTTTAAATTTTGTTTTATTTTATGAATGTTATGAATTTATTTATGTGTTGCTCATGAGTGTTATAAGCGTGCTTTGCTTTTATATGAGTGGATATCGAAAATTCATGAAAATTGAGTATGTTGTAGATTTATGTGTTATGAACATGTGTATATGCTATTATATGTTTTCGACTTCGTTTGACGGGGTAACGAATTTATTTTGATTTGTGGAACCTAATCGGGGGCTAACGAGCAATTAGCGCACCCTTGGTTTCGTATGTGATATCTGGAGCTAGGAAACTCGGATTCGAGTTTCGTCAACTTCGCCGAACTCTTAACAAAAATTCAAGTTTAATGAACTTAACTTCATATTTTTCTAAGACCATTTGAACCTCCGAAAATCAACCGAAACACGCAACGAAAGCCAAAAATGCCACAGTTTACTAAATTAACCATATCTCACTCAAACCTTGACCAAATTAACCATGGTTGGTGCCTATGTAACCCTAGTTAGGTCCACTATCCTTCCATACCACTCCCCCACCGAACCACACCCAGCAACAAAGCAAAAATCAGCAAATTATCCCCTATTCCAGTTTCTCCCGTAACCATGCCATGCCTTGGAGATTTCAAGCTCAAATCTCTCCCATCTTCCATTCAATCCACAAGGTAAGCTTAGGGGTGTAATATACATTCATTTGTGGTCATTTTGATCTATTCATCCCTAATTTTAAGCCTGAATTCTTGGAGATTAGAAGGTATGAGTGAATAGTTAGGTCTATGTGATAAATTGATGAATTCTTGCCTTTCTTTGATAAAATCCTCAGTTTGGAGCTGGATATATGATCTCCTTGACTTCCTTAATACATGACTGATGAATTATTTCATGGATTTTAATTGTAATTCGAACCACCATTGATGAGATTTCTTGAACTTTGAAGCTTTGAGGGTGTGTGACAGATTTGCCTCCTTGTCTGTTACGTCAGTGTGTTTGTTGTTTTGGGGAGTTTTAGCTGTTTGTTTCACTTCCTTCTCGTGCCTATTTACTGCTGTGTTGGTGCCTTTCGAGCCTGGTTGCTGCTGCTTTGTGCTGGAGGAGAAAACAGGGGCTGGAAGCCCTGTTACGCGACTGCAACGCGCAGTCGAGCTGTTTTGGGTCGCGCCCACGACCCAAATTCACCCATGTCTCGACCTGAAGCTGCTGGATAATTGCTGGAAAATATGGTAGCGACCGCGACCCATTTTAAGTTGAACCTCAGTCGCGGCCGCGACCTTGTTTGGGCTCCTTCTCGTGAACTGCTGCTTGTAGTTAAATATTGTTGGTGCATGCTTTTATGTTTGTAATTGCATGCATGTAGGCTACGTAGGTATATGCATGTTTGCATGCATAAGTTATTTAATTTGATTTATTTTATTGTAAATACATGCATGCATGCTATGTATATACATATATATATATATATATATATATATATATATATATTTAGATATGGTTATATTATTTAAATGCATGTTTAAGTATAGAAATATTGCATGCATGTTTGATTTGTAGTATTTGCATGTATGTTTAATTTGTAGAATTTGCATCCATGAAATTTAATATTTTGTGTATGGGTATATATATATATGTTAATGCATGCATGGTATGGTACGTATATATATATTTGTATAAATATATATGTCTATTATATATTAAATAATATTTGATTTAATTGAATTATAGAATTTAAATTGTTACCTATTTCATGTTTTATTTAATTTCCGAACTTGATTTGAATGTAATTATTTGTCTAATTTTTAATTTTAAACGTGAAATAGTATGTGTTATAATTGTTATATGAAAATTTTGGATTCATTTGTTATAAAATGCGCCTTTTTAATGGTGGAATTTTAGGTTACGACTTATGGACTTGACTTATGAAATCGATTGTTATCTATTTTATGTTTTGCATATTTAAATGATTTGAGTGCCCTTGTTTTGTTTAATTTATAATTGTACCTTCGATATATTTGAGTTTTAATGGTTACATGAAATTCATGACTTGAATTGCTATGAATTATGAAACGTTGAATATGAAACTTTTATGTATGAAACATGTTGGATGAAATACTTGGTAATTTGACTTCTCAACATGATTTATACCTCGTATGCATCTTATATCATGAGCATAACATGTCGTGCGTCATATTTGGAGTCTTGAGTCTCACGAACACGTCATGTTGTCTTTTGTACAGTTTATCTCCAGGGTGGAGAGATCTTGATCGTTCAGGCACTTGGTACTCGTATCCTTGTATCGTCACGGTTCAAGTAAGGGTGTTTTCGTTCTAGTTATGTAAAAAAAAAAAACCCTACAACCTCCTGTGAAAAGCTTTGGCCAAAACCTTATGATTATATATCTATGTTACTTTTAAAGTAAATTCATCGAGTAAATATTGATCGAGTAAACCCTTTTCAAATGATTTATGAATTATGTTATGTTCTTATGAATTGAAATGTTTGGCGAGACACATTTATGATTTATGATTGTACGGGCCCGGAATTTAGTACGTGTGGCTATCCGGGGAGGCAAGGGCCGACGGTGATCCCATGTGCTGATTCCATTTATGTTTAACGGCGGTACCGGACCTCGCCAGGAGATTGATGGGGAAAGGGCGCTGAGTGCCATCTGGGGAGTCATGTAACCCCTTTTGGTCAATGAATGGATGGTTCGGGCCGATCACCCGGCCATCACCCGGAGGAAGAAGGTTGGAAATGATTTATGATTATATTATGTTATGTTATGATTGTACACCGTGCGGGAAGGCCGGGACACGGATTGCCCAAACGAATATGATTTATGATTTATGATCTGCATGTATTATGATATATTGCATGAACACCTAATCAACATATTAATAATACTTGTCGTACACGGTCGGAGTTTGCTTGGAGATTGTGCACGCTCAGTCGCCGAGCCTTATGTTTATGTATGATTTATGAAAGTAATGAATTAATATGTTTAGTCATAAAATCCGAGTATTGATTAATCATTCTCTTGCCCTTTTTGGGAACTAATTTCAAATAAAACCTTGTTCGGAATTTATGACTTGCATGTGCATGTTTCTTATATATACGTATCGCTCCTGCTCACTCAGTCTTCTAGAGACTGACCCTCTCCCTCCCCAACACTTTAGTGTGCAGGTTTGGCTTTGGAGTCCGAGCTAGGCGGAGTTATGTTGAGTTGGAGTCGGTCAAGTCAAGTTAGAAGCGTCTCTGCATTCACCTCATGTATTTATGTTGTAAATGATTCGACCTTGTAGGTTCTTGGAGTTGAATCTCGTATAATTGCTATTGAATTGTTTTGTTGGACTGTGTTTTTTAGTTTAAAAGAGGCCTGGAGAGCCCAAGTCTGCATATGGTTTGTAGGTGTGAGTTTTAGAATTTCGAGGCACTATATTTCGTTGATTGACTGTTATTGCAGGGTCTAAGTTCCGCCTAGCTTAGGAGGCTTTTATGTTTGTCTCCTGTTCGCTATGGTTTGATACGGGTGCGGACTTACCATTTCGTTACTCGTGTTGAGCCATAGTGCGGGGGATGTGGTGCCCCACGTGCTGGGTGCTACATCCTTAAGTGGTATCAGAGCCCGGTTGCAAAACCGGTGTTCTCGTGTCGTGTTTGAGTCAGTCTAGGTCGTACGGCTTAGGAATACATGATAATGTGTGCATCGTATCAATCTTGAATATTAATTGCCTTCCTTTTTGAATTTTGTTGACTTATCTGTTGCATTCCTACTTTGGATCAGTGTTTTTCGTGTTAAATATGTGCCATGAGCATGCACTAATTGCATGCATATATTCTTGAACTGAGTTATGATTTATAGGTTATGAAGATAATATCAAACCACGGCCAAGTTCTATGATAACAACGTTTTGTTGCAAGTCCTTTCTGAGGCATGAAAGATATGAGGGATGCACCGAAGAAGGATATGGAGGATTCGAGAGGTGTGGTCTTCATGGATAGAGTTAGAGTTCGATGGTTAGGAGCTGAGATGGAAATTCGACTTTAGAGATGCATGTATAGAGGGATAATTGGTGAAATAGGAGTTGATATGGGAATACTTACGACTTCGAAGATTGACGTATACGGCTCTCTTCCATTGGATGTCATCATTGGATTCAACGGGGTCATTCAACTTAATGAATGGAGTGAATGAACTGTGAGGATACTTTAATTCAGAGTTCGGATTATGGAAAAGATTGCGAGGATTGCAAAGATTCAAGTTAAAATACATTCAGCGGGAATTCAGTCTCAAGGGTCGTCAATGAGGGATTTCTAAATAAATCTAATGGGTAGAAAGCGAGTGTAGAGGGCAAGAACGAGAAGAGGTTGGATTCGGGACTTCTGAATTTCAACTAAGATAGGGAGAACAAGTCAGGAAGGGATTTGGAAGATCCGAGTACATGGTAAATAGGTGCTTATGGAAGGTGATAATACCACGGACAAGATTTGAGTTCGTTTTCCAAATCCAAGCTGAATTGTCGTGTTGTGAGGTTGAATTGGAAGATATGGAGCAACAAATGGAAATGATAAAGAAAGGCAAACACTCCTTGCAAAGAAATCATGCGCTCAAATATAAGCAATTGGAGGTGAGTTGAATTCACAAAGGATAAGTGCGAAATTCTGGATTGAGAGGACGATTAGAAGTAAAGGTCGAATTTCGAGAAGAGGTGTCGATGCTAACTCCGTGGACGTGGAAGAATTAGGGATCAAGAATTACAATCTCGGAGAGTGGAAGGTACTAGTGATTTACAAAGATTCATAGAAAACTTGAAGACCGTGGGAACGACAAGGAATAATCACTAAGTCAAAGTAACCTCGGGATTGGAGGAACGAAGAAAAGCTACTGAGCTAATAGCTTACCACATTGGTGACAGGTTCCAAAACATTCGTAGCACGTGCACCATATTTTGCATTAATTATTTATTCTTTTGACCTTATGTTATCCGTGCATTTCTAATTGGTTTCGTTGCGCTAATGTGTTGTATAATTGGTTGATGTAAACTTGACACATGCATCGTCATTTTAACCCGACATGCATTTAGTGTTTAATTGATAGGAAGTTCTTTCGCCTCAACCATCAAGTATTACTTGACCGAGCCACTTTCGAATTCAATAAAGATGATTTTGGGAAATAAGGAACTTCAAGTAAGGAATAGGTTGATGGAAATAGAATTTCAGAGAAGATTAGATTTGGCTTCGGGGTGTGCAGATCGAATAACAATAGAGAAGAGGGATTCGATTATCAAGAGGGTTGGAGGAAAGTTGAAAGGTAAAATCTTGGGATTGCTATATCAGTTAAAATCCTCCCTGATGAAAATTTTCCATCAAGAATTTTGATGAAGGAAGAATAGCTGGAGTTCAGCATGTGAAGGTAGAAATTTTAAGGGGGAGAGCACGACCAAGAGACAATTTTGAAACTTGAGGTCGCGATCGAAGAAATATTTTGTAGGAACAACAAAATTGCAAATTGAGGGAGATCTGGAAGTTCCAATGGAGGTGATGGAGTTATAAGGGAGTTTCTGTGAACTCCTAAGTCAGATTGACGAGAGGAATTCGAATCAAGTTATTACTTAATGGACGGTGTCAATCAAGATTAATTTAATGAAGTACCGAGGGGTCCAACAAGGGCAATATTATTGAGTCGTCAGTTATTTCAATGATAATTCGGAAGGAAAATTTAAGAAGAGACAAAACCGTAAAGGGGCGATTATTGGAGGAGTGAATCAAACTTCAAGAATCATCAAGGATGTTCCACCCTCAAATAAAGAGTGGTAGGGACTGAATACCGAATGTAACTTCAAAGGTTTAAAGAGTATGAAGGGATAACCTAAACAGAAGAGAGGAAAAGATTCGTGTTAATAACAAATATTTCATGATCAAGAATGGACTTTCAAGGTTGCCCAAGATAGTTATCTTCGATGATATGTTAGAGGAGTAAAGATAGCAGCTATGAACAGGACTTCGGGGACGAATGATCAAATGGTATATGGGGAGATCAAACCGTTTAATTAAAAGAGTTAGTTTGGCTGATTAAAAATTATGGGAAATTATGAAGGATCGAAGGGGATTAGAAGTAGTAAAAGTCAGAAGGGAATCAAGAATAAAATTCAAAGAAGATCTATCATGGTTTCACCGGGACACACTGAAGAAATTAAAGACAAGGCAAGTATTGCACTCTGTTTCGAGACAGATCATGCATTGGACAACAAAACTCACAGTTCAAAATTATGCAACTACGGTGAACGTGTAACGCCCCCACCCGTACCAGAACAAGAGGAGAGCGGCGTCTCAACCCCTGCACTGAAGCACCTCTCAAGTAATGGTGTGAGCCATCACTCAAGAAATACTCCAGCGAAAGGCTGTCTATCAGAACTATACATGTACAACGATGTGGCTATGCAGCGGAAAATCAGAGTATTTTAAAACTTTTCAAAACATGTGCGTGATGGCATGTAACAAGCAAGAACATATTGATCGTGTAAGAGAGACTCGGCATATCAGAACATATAACAGATTCACATATAAGTACCGATACAGCAGAGTTCAAAATATCGGTAACGGAGTAGCAGAAAGAGTATAACAAAGATACTCAAGTATTCAGAAACATATACAGAAACATTAAGTGATGCAGCCATAAAACATATGCAGGACGCAAAAGAGGAAGTAATACTAAGTCCTGACTGAAACAAAAATGACAATCTAGAGCTTCAAGATACCTCTAGACTGCGGCTGCAAGACCTGAAACCACGAGGCAAGAAAACGGGAGAGGTATTAGTCAAAAGGACTAAGTGAGGGAATACTTTAAAGAAAGTACTGAATTAAAGAACTTGAAGTAAAGTTCAGAACTGTTAAATGTAATGCTTTAAAGAAGAACTTGAAACAAGTTCGGTTGATAAAACTCTTTGAATGCGATGCTGTACAAGAATGCACGTTATAAAACATTTTCATGAATGCTATCACACGCGCACACATATGCTGTTGATGGTTCATAGTTCTTTCATAAAACGGGATAAGGGTAAAGTGAACTTTTCCAGATATGAACCATCCTTTATGAAACAGAATTTTGCCCGCAAGCTAGGCTCCTCCATCCTTACTCCAGAAAACATGATTTGGTTGAGCATCGGACCAGGATCAACAATAATTCCACGTATAGTAGAGTATCGGACCAAGATCAACAATAACCCCACATAAAGTAGAGCATTGGACCAAGGTCAACAACAACTCCGCACACAGTAGACTATTGGACCAATGTCAACAACAACTCTTACCAACACATACAAACATGCACCATCCTCCACCGGTTGTCACTTCGGGTAGCTAGCCCTAGGCGACCTGTAAACATGTAATGGGAACAGATTTGTTGTCCGTTCCCAGACAGATTGTCCTGACTTAACAAACCTCCTGTTAAAAGTCGGTGTCAATTGTCTAAGTGTGGCGGCCGGTATTGGTGATGTCGTTGGCGCTCACCTCCCGAGCATCACCTCCACACATAACCGCCGGGCCCAAACTGTAAACTGTATGCTTGCATTTAAGATTAGCAGTGACCAGAGTATCACTCCAGTATGCTAACTATAACATGTGTTAGGAATAGTGCCCTAGAAAGCCGATTGTATATCCGCTTTGTGCTTTTCCTTATTGTAATCACAGACAATCTTTGAATAAAATAACGAATTGAGGCAACACTTCTTTATATGCTCTTGTTTGGTATGCGTTTACTTTAGCTGTGCATGTAAGAGAACTCCCCTAATCCTGATGACTTTAGGACTCTATCATTTAGGTGAAATGGTTCATGAAACGAGCCCTATATCACATAAGTCATGATTAGTAAAATACTCCAAGCCGATGAGTCCTACAGACAGTGGGAGTGTCAACTTGACTCCTCTAAGGCTTGCTTGTGGGATCACGCCCTTAAGAAGGACCACCTTGTTTCATGGAGGTGCAAAGTGTATAGTTGATACGTGCGTGATACATGAGGGTGCTTACTTTAATAAGTAAGTTCACTGAGGTGCCCCGTGTGAGAACATTCCTAAATGGGAAAGGAAGTTTCTATTTCAGGAAATGGAAACATCCAGATTAGGAAATATCTCACGAGTCATTGATGTGATTAATTGATCCTTAGACTTGACGTTCCTTGTCACTTTATGAGTTAACTCTGTAGTCTTAGGTATAAGCTTTAAAGGGTGTCGCCTTAGACAACTGATTCAAGGCTTATGTTGGGGCTGCACAAGTGATTCATGAAAGTGAATAAGAATCAAGATAGAACCTACACTTGCATTTGCAAGGTGATCTCTTATTGTGTAAGTCATTCATATGCCATATGGAGTCCTTGGCCAAGGCAGTAGATCAAGACATCAAGAAAAGGGTTTCTTGGATTGAGATCAAATGGATATGAAATGCACTTAGCTTTAAGACCGGATTATTAGGGTTCTGATTATTCCCTTGCCCTAGATCTTGGTTGAGAGATAGTAAGTAGGAGGATTGTATCTCGCATGAATCAATGACTTAAAGGTTCTGTCGAATCCGAACATTCCAATTCAGCTAGGGGTTAAACACCTGTTGCTAGACTATGGTCGTTTAATCTGTGGACTGATTAATTAATTAGTGAATTAATTAATTAGGGTCACTGCTAATTGAATTGAGAACCTAGAGGGTCACACATAACAACTTGGTTACATGAGTTGAGGCTTGAAAATGATTAAACGAGTTAATCGGGCAAAGAGGGTTCCACACGTGTGAAGTCACACGTGTGGCTCACGTGAGTGACACGTGTCACTGTGACACGTGTCACTGTGACACGTGTCACTGTGACACGTGTCACACACGTGTGTATATATATATATTATATTAAATAATTAATTAGTTAATTATTTAATAGACATTGGTTTAATTTTGAATTAAAAAGAAAGTCTAATTTTGGAGAAAATAATCTAGTTAATTAATTACGAATTAATTAATTAGATAAAAATAAGTTATTTATTTTATAATAAATAAAGTATAAAATAATCCAAAAATAGTTTGGATATTTTTAGCTCTCTTAAAAGTTGACTTGAATTAGAATTCAAAGTCAAAGTTGGAGGATACTTGATGATCAAGTAATAGGAGAGAGACAAACCAAATACTTGCCCAACAAGGAGTTCGGTCGTCCCTCCCCTTTCCTATATATATGGGAGCTCATGCTCCCCTTTAGAGCTAATTGGCAATTCTTTTGGTTCATGTGTTGAACACCTTCCTTTCTCCAAGATTAAATTAAACCCTAGGTTAAGCCTAAACACTAACTAGAGAACTAGCATCCTTACTAGTTAGATTGTGATCAAGTTGGTGGACTTTCTCTAGAGACTTCAAGTTAGAAGTTTGAAGATTCGAGCTTTACCAAAGGAGAGGGGATCAAGCCGCGAGAAGAGCGTTCTTGGGTGGCTTGAAACGTTTCAAGAAAGAACAAAAGAAAAGTAAGTTTTCTATCTTTACGAATTTGGTTACACGATTGCGAGTCCAAGGTCCTTTTGTTGGGAAAAATTTTTAAATTCCGCTGCTTTCTGATTCGTGTTTTCCAACAACATGTGAAACTATAAGTGTAACATATGATGTTGTCTGTAAAACATATGATTCTGTCTGAAAACATGTGAAACTGTCTGTAAACTGTACTTTGAAAACATATGCAAAACATGTAACTGTCTTTGAACAAGATTGCAGAACTTTGGAAAACATGTGTTGTAGATCAAGGTATACTATTAAAGTATGAATGATCCTTTCAAGAGAATGTCCCGATAAAAGGGATAGTTCAAAACAAGGTTTAGCTTTGAATTTCAAAACATATGATACGATAGTATAATCGTGGTTCCAGTTGGAAAACATTTATAACTTCACCTCACCCAATAGTAACAAAAGGTAGGTAGACAGATTATGCGGTGCCCTGGGGATCCCAGTGCTCAACTTTAACTCCTGTAGGTGGTGTACTAGAGTGAGCTTAACAACTAAAGACCCACTACTAACCAAGATGCATATGAAATGCATGAAACAAATGAACAAGGAACATGTAAAGAACATGTAACACAAGAGAGTAATACCATTTAAGGTATTCAAGAAAGGTAACACACAAAGGAATACGTCAAAGTGAGTTACTCTTAACGTTAGACTATGATCTTACTATAACCGAGTAAGCTTTAGTCAAATTATGAATCCTATCGCAAACCTTAGGTTAAGAAACAAGTCCACGAAAGAAAACACATTTTGAAAACACATTTTAGACCCTGGATATGGAAACCCTAGGTGCAAATGTCTATTAAGAAAGCACAAGTTTTAATTCATTTTTACTATTCAAAAGCACTATTCAAAAGTACTATTCAAGCTTACTATTCCAGATTACTATTCACAGGTTACTATTCACATGTCGGGTCAAAGGGGCGGGTCAAACCCTTACTATACACACACCCACACACATACGGTACACACACACACACACGGCATGCACACACACACACACCCTAATCAAATTATGATCTTGATTATAACCTATAGTTTCAAGTTCATGTTAATATAATCAAGTGTGATCTAGGTTAAAGGTATAACCTCTAGTTAATAGATCCAATTAAGGCATAAGATCAAGTTATGAAACACTAATCTATCTTAGGTTATAACATGTAACACTATTAAAGTGTATAACATGATCAAGGGACTAATCCATTAATCCATATCATAACATAAGGTCAATTCATAATTCAAGAGTCATATAACAATGTGACAACATGTCACAACATATATCATATCATATCATATCATATATCATGAACCTTTAGGCATGTAACATGTAACAATTTAATTCCAATATCAACATGTAACAAGTTGTGACATAATTAATTGTAAATCACTATTCCATTAGCTAGCATGCATGAACATAATTTAAATTCCATAATCATGCATCAATTCTCATAATATAACAATCATATTACATGATCATAGCATATACTAGAGTAATTCATAACATATTCATGCATATACTAAACAATTAAAACATATAAACATCTACACAAACATATCATGAAAACTATATAATAAATGCATAAAATAAAATCCTATATGGCTTAGGGAAGACCCTAAGACCCAACCTAAACATAATATAAACATACCCTAACATAAAAACATAAACTAAACTATCATAACATAAAAACAAAACAAACTAACCTAGCTACAAAAGGGGGGTGCCGACGGCAAGAGGGGGAAGAGAGGGAGAGAAAGGGTGTTGTTAACACAACTTTGAGCAAGGATTCAAATGCCTCTTGGCCTCTATTTATAGTTGAAGAGAAGCCCCTCACCTTGGAAATAAAATGTGGAGAAGGGTAGGAGAGCAAAATTTGGATAGATTCTCTTGGAAGCTTTAGGCATGTTGAAGCTAAAAATGGGCTGCTGGGGGTATTTCTGTAATTTCATCCCCCAAGGCTCGAGGATAAGTGGCTGGAAGTATAACCATTCCGACGGCAAGAAAATTAGCTTCGAAACGCATATTCATTCGTCGAAATCGGATTTACCGTTTGAAAGATACATTAGTTTTAGTGAATAAAAGTTTTGAGCTCGAAACTCGACACGAGTGAAATACGACTTTCTAGAATGATTTTCAAGTCCGGATTGTTTCTAAAATTCAAGAAATAAATCGAGAAGCGTTTTGAGTCCAAAATCGACTATAAAACGTTTTACCGTTAAAAAGTTGAAAACGTAGGATGAATAGTGAATTCTCACGTACGAACGTACGCTTCAAAATTTCAAGCTAGGGTTTGAATCAAGAGTTATAAAACATCTCAAAAATCTTGAAATAGCTCAAGTTGTGCAACTCCGAAGAGAAAACATTTTCCGAATGAAAACCGTTCGTAAAAGGAATAGTAAACTAGGGTTTTCAAAAACGTTTTCAATAAAACAAAGTTCCGGAATGGATTTCCAAGCCAATAATAATTTGAAAAGACTCGTCTCGACTCAAGGATCGATTCGACTGTAACTTGGGTAGAAAAAGGTATCAGAATCAAAAGCTCATTTTCTGATGAATAGTAACTTTGGTCGGTAAGTTCCAAAAATACCCTTATGGCTCAAGAAAGACTTTCTGAGCTCGGGAAACAAGTTCAAACGATTGGGAAACATGTGTGATGAACCTCTAGGGTTCGAGTAGCAATATGAACAAGGTAGGCTCGGGTTATGAATAGTAAACTGTATCAAAGGTCAAGAATTCCCCCTTAAAACATGTCAGATCATATACGAGCACAAAGTTCATGTAAGAATGCAATGCATGATGATTCAAAAAGTTGGATCACGGTCTATAAACGCTTTACCACTGCCTTAACTTACTGTTTTCATCCAGGCCCTGTTTTGGGCTGTTACAATCACCCCTCCTTAAAGAGAATCTGTCCTCAGATTCTTCTGCTGTAACTGCAAACAACTCAGGGTGATGTTTCTGCATTTTCTCTTCTGTCTCCCAGGTTGCCTCTTCTGTCCCATGTCCCTTCCAAAGGACTTTAACCAAAGGAATCTTCGTATTCCTCAGCTCTTGAAACTTCCTATCAAGAATCTTAGCGGGCTTCAAAACATAAGTCAGATCCGGTTCCAACGGTATCTCCTCTACCGGCACAACCTCTGTCTCATCCGAGAAACACTTGCGAAGCTGAGATACATGAAATACGTTTTGGATTCCTGTTAGACCTACAGGCAAATCCAATCTATAAGTTGTCGGTCCGACTCTCTCCAGTATCTCATACGGTCCAACATATCTCGGGTTTAACTTTCCTCCTTTCCCAATTCGGGAAAACCCTTTTCTTGGCGATGCCTTCAGAAATACCTTTTCGCCCACTGCGAATTCCAAATCCCTTCTTCGTCGATCAGCATAACTCTTCTGCCTGTCCTGGGCAGCTTTCATTCTCTGGCGAATGATCTGAATCTTTTCTGTCGCTTCTCTTATCCATTTAGCTGAATTCACTCTGATCGGTCCTTCCTCAGTAAATCTCGCTTCATCCAAATCCCAGTACAATGGGGATCTACATTTCCTTCCATACAGAGCTTCATACGGAGCAGCTTTAATAGAAGCTTGATAACTATTATTGTATGCAAACTCCACAAGAGGTAAACACTCTTTCCAACTTTCCTGGAAGTCTAAAGCGCAAGCTCTTAGCATATCTTCCAAGTATTTGATCATCCTTTCTGATTGTCCATCCGTCTGAGGATGCGCTGCAGTACTGAAGTTCAACTTCGTCCCCATCAAAGTCTGAATTTCTTTCCACAAGTGCGACGTGAATTTCGGATCTCTATCCGAGACTATACTGTTCGGGACTCCATGTAATCTAACAATTTCTTGTTGATACAGCTTTGCCAACGTGCTGACCTTATCCGTTGTCTTAACTGGCAAAAAGTGTGCTGACTTTGTCAATCGATCAATGATCACCCAGATACTATCTTGTCCTCCTCTGACTTTGGGTAATCCAGTGACAAAATCCATCGTGATTTGCTCCCACTTCCAAGTCGGAATCGGTAATGGTTGCAACTTCCCACTCGGCTTCTGGTGCTCAGCTTTAACTTTCTGACAAGTTAAGCACTTCTTGACATAGTTGGCTATGTCTCTCTTCATTCCATTCCACCAGAATTGAGTCTTAACATCTTGATACATCTTAGTACCTCCGGGATGTATCGTGTACTTAGTCTTATGCGCTTCGTCGAGAATCTCTTTCCTCAAAACAGTTGGTACGCATACTCGACCTTTGTACCTCAATATTCCATGTTCATCAACCTTGAACTTGGTCTCATCATCCTTCTCCTTAGATTCGAGACATTTCTTAATCCACTCGTCGTTCTTCTGTGCCTCCAGCACTTGTTCTTTCAAAGGTGATATCATCACAACGTTCGCGACTCGAGCTTTAGTTATCACCTCTATTCTTTCTCTTTTATCAGTCTCGGGGTTGGCAGAAATCTGTGCCAAACGAACTTTCCTGCTTAGAGCATCTGCTACAACATTTGCCTTTCCTGGATGGTACTGAATAATGCAATCGTAGTCCTCCAGAAATTCCATCCATCTCCTTTGTCGCATATTCAACTCCTTCTGAGTGAATAGATATCGCAGGCTCTTATGATCAGTAAAGATCTCAAACGTAACTCCATACAGGTAATGTCTCCACTTTCCCAGAGCGAAAATTATCGCTGCTAACTCCAAATCATGTGTCGGGTAGTTGACTTCATGCGTTTTGAGTTTCCTTGATGCATACGCAATCACTTTTCCATTCTGCATCAAAACTCCTCCTAGTCCTTCTTTCGAAGCATCGGTGTAGACTGTGTATCCTTCTTTTCCTTCTGGTAATGCTAACACAGGTGCAGTCGTTAGCATCTCCTTCAATCTTTGAAAACTTTGCTCACACTTCTCAGTCCATTCAAACTTCCCTTCTTTCTTTGTCAACTTAGTGAGAGGTGTAGCTATCTTCGAGAAATCTTGGACAAACCTCTGGTAGTAACCAGCTAATCCCAGAAAACTCCTCACTTTTGAAGGATTCTTCGGTGACTTCCAATCCATAATCGTTTCGATCTTCGAGGGATCTACTTCGATTCCAGATCCTGATATGATGTGTCCGAGAAATGTAACTCTCTCAAGCCAGAATTCACATTTACTGAACTTTGCATATAGCTTGTGATCCAGCAAAGTGTGTAACACGATTCGAAGATGTTCAGCATGTTCCTCCGGTGTCTTTGAAAATACCAAAATATCGTCGATGAAGATCACTACAAACTTGTCGAGAAACGGCTTGAATATACGGTGCATCATATCCATGAATGCAGCTGGTGCGTTCGTCAAACCAAACGGCATTACTACAAACTCATAATGTCCGTATCGGCTGTTGAAAGCAGTCTTCGGAATATCTGCTTCCTTGATCTTCAACTGATAATACCCTTGTCTAAGATCTGACTTGGAGTAGACCTTTGATCCTTGTAGTATGTCGAACAGCTCTTCGATATGAGGGAGAGGATACTTATTCTTGATTGTCATCCTGTTCAGCTCCCGATTGTCAATGCATAAACGCAATGATCCATCCTTCTACTTAACGAAAAGCACAGGCGCTCCCCACGGCGATGTGCTCGGTCGAACATATCCTGACTCAATCAACTCGTCCAATTGCTTTCTCAGTTCATCTAATTCAGCTGGTGCCATTCTATAAGGTGTCTTCGAGTACGGCTCAGCTCCTGATATCGTCTCGATCGTAAATTCCAACTCTCGGTCAGGGGGTAACGAATCCAAATGCTCAGGAAACACATCTAGGAATTCGTTCACCACTTCCACTTCTTCGATCTTAAGTTGATCTTTCGGTCTATTCAAAAGATAAGCCACAAATCTAATAGCTCCTTTCTGAATCAACTTCTTAGCTTCCATTGAAGAAATCACTGATAACTTCTCAACTTTCCCTTCTGATGTCCCACTTTCATCTTCTTCCAAGATGATCTCTTTCTTGTAACAATCCAACTTAGCTCGGTACTTAGACAACCAATCCATACCAAGTATAACCTCGTATCTTGTCATCGGAAATTCAATCAGGTCCGTCGGGTAACAACGGGTACCAATACATATAGGGCAGCGTTTATATACTTGATCCGTAACAAGGCAAGTTCCCAAAGGAGAACTCACTTCAAATTTATATGGCAAGTATTCAAGCGGAAACTGTAAATGCGTACATAATTTAGAAGCAACAAAAGAATGCGTAGCACCAGGGTCATACAAGACCTTAAGTGGCGTGTTAAGAATGTGCACAATACCTTCCACAACAGACGAAGGATCAACCTCCTCCTTACCATCCAAAGCATAAGCTTTGCCTTTGACCACCGGTTTGTTCGTCGTACCCACCACTGCTTTTCCTTTATCCTGGACCCCAAATCTCCTGATCTTGTGCGGGCAACTATCCATCTGGTGCTCAGGGGAACCACACGCGAAACACTGTCCAGCTTTCTTGCGACAGTTCTCCTCAGTGTGTCCCGTTCGGCGACAATATCGGCAAACAATTTCCTCTGGACCTGGCTGAGGTGCTCTCTGCTGTTGTGGAGCCCTCTGGTACTGCTGTGGTGCTTTCTGCTTCTGTGCTTGCTGTTTCGGTGGAGCATTCTGCTGCTGACGCTGTGGTGTTACCATTGGCCTCTTTCCAGTTCCTTGGGGAAAAGATCCGGATGGTCGCTTATTCCCTTGATAAGGCTTAGGGTTAGAAGGTCCTTGACGGGCAGTAGTTATCTTGATCTCCTTGTGTGCAGCTTCAACCCTTAGCGCTCTATCAACAGCCTGGTTGTAGGTCTCAATAACCAAAGAAGCAAGTGCCAACCGAAGTTCAGGCTTCAGTCCATCGATAAACCTCTTCGTCTTGCGACGCTCATCAGTCAGAATATGAGGCGCATACTTGATCAGCCTCACAAACCTAGCTTCATACTCCATCACATTCATTGTTCCCTGAACCAGACTCATAAACTCAGCCTCTCATGCATCACGAGTCACTTGAGGCGTATACTTCTGCTGAAACTCTCTGATAAACTCATCCCAACTTCCTTCAACGTTATTCTCAATCCACATATGCTGAACGTGCTTCCACCAATTGTATGCAGCTCCTTCCATAAGAAAAGTAGCATATCGAACTCGTTCACGATCCTCTGGGTAGATCTCCATAGCCTCGAAAATCTTCTCAAGACTGGTAATCCAATTCTCAGCCTTTATGTCGTTCGGTTCTCCATAGAACTTAGGCGGATTCATCCTCAGAAACTTCTCCAATGACCTTTCATTAGGAGGATTATCTCTCGGTGCACAAGCTCTCATAAATTGTCGTAACACATCCCTTAATTCCGGAGTTCTTTCCCTTTCAGGGGGTGGCGTGACATCTCTTTGGGGTGGCAGTGGTGGTACACGATTCCGGGGTGCTCTTCTTGGTGGCATATTGTTACTGAATTCACAAGCATTCAGATACATATATTCGATGCATGACATATAATGATTCACAGAATCCGTAACCACGTATTCACATTCTCACGTAGTCACATATAAGTATGAGAACAACACATTCCCATAACAACATGTCAGCAAAGATTCAAGATCTCCAAACATATCATATAATCAGAAACAATTGTCAGACAACATGTAAACGAGAACAGAAGCTCGAGTAACATATCAACATATCAGAAGCATGTATAACATATCCCAAAACATGATCAACATGTAAAACGGGAACAGAACGTGTACTGTCATAACAACAAGAACTGTAATATGATCAGAAGTATGATCAACATATTCCAGAAGCGTATCAACATATCAAGAATAATAACATTCTAACAATAAATGAAATGGCATGATCCTATCAACGGTCCTAATGGTATCTTGAAGCAACTCTAAGACTCATGCAATGACAGTTACGGAAAGCAGTAAATAGACATCCAACATAAAGCCGAAAGTGTTATAACTGTGCAAGGTTTGGTAAAATTTACTACAGGCCACATGTTAACAGTATTAATTCAAAATGGGGAGGACCCAATACTATCGAGTTGACTCCCTTACAGGCCTTACCAATCCGTCCAACCCTGCTGAAAATAACCTAGTAGGTACCAAGTCATCTGAACCGTCATCCGTGGTTCCAAAAGTCGGGGATCATCTACCAGAGCTATACATCCCCTCATCCAAAAGTCAGTCCTGAACTGTCCCGGCTATACGTCCTCCATCCATAGATAGATATATATGCATCAGTACTATATACAGAAATCTCCCATCAGCAATCAACCCTGATAACTGTGGTCCAAAGAACCCCTGGTGGTGTCATCAGAAACGGCAACGACCTCACCCTGTCCGTGTCCTGCTGGATCATCTCCGCCATCATCATCATCATCAGATCCTCCATCGTCTCCATCAGACTGCTCCTGCATAGGCTCGGGCTCCAGAGAGGCCTGACTGACATCTTGACCCTCGACCTCCTCAACTGCCTACTCATCGGACAAGTGATAGGTATCATACAGGCGAGCTCTCACACGGGCACGGTAGTGCTGGTGACGCTCCATAGAGGTGTCGCGATCGATAGTCATCTGCATAAGATCTGCCTCCAGCTCAGCAATACGAGCAGCCCTCTGATCAGCAATATGAGTCATCTCTGCAGCATGCTCACGAGCGATGTCCCTGTCAATCTGGTACTGCAGTGACTGATCCTGATAGCGCAGAGACTCCAACCTGACCTCACGGGTCCTCTGATACTCCTGAAAGTAACCATCTCTCTCAGACTCGAGATAGTGCACAACTCTGTTAGGATAGGAATACCCAGGTCTGCCACTGTTCCTAGACCTACGCCAAGTGTAGAAACGAGTGCCTCCACGGCGAGAAACTGCCACAGTACGCGGGGCCTCAAACTGCTCAAAGAAAGCCTCATCCATCTGCTGATTAGGATCCTGGTGTGGCTGAACTGCCATAGCTATACAGAAGATACCACAGATATGAAATCCAGATACAGAACCATGCAATCCCCAAATATCCTGTCTCGATGCAATATGAGAATGATCCTGGATGCAATGCGTGAACAATCCATGATGCAAGATGAGAGCAATCTAGGTTAAGTCTCTTCTTACTTAGCCCGATGCTCTGATACCACCTCAGGCTGTAACGCCCCCACGCGTACCAGAACAAGAGGAGAGCGGCGTCTCAACCCCCGCACTGAAGCACCTCTCAAGTAATGGTGTGAGCCATCACTCAAGAAATACTCCAGCGAACGGCTGTCTATCAGAACTATACATGTACAACGATGTGGCTATGCAGCGGAAAATCAGATTATTTTAAAACTTTTCAAAACATGTGCGTGATGGCATGTAACAAGCAAGAACATATTGATCGTGTAAGAGAGACTCGGCATATCAGAACATATAACAGATTCACATATAAGTACCGATAGAGCAGAGTTCAAAATATCGGTAACAGAGTAGCAGAAAGAGTATAACAAAGATACTCAAGTATTCAGAAACATATACAGAAACATTAAGTGATGCAGCCATAAAACATATGCAGGACGCAAAAGAGGAAGTAATACTAAGTCCTGACTGAAACAAAAATGACAATCTAGAGCTTCAAGATACCTCTAGACTGCGGCTGCAAGACCTGAAACCACGAGGCAAGAAAACGGGAGAGGTATTAGTCAAAAGGACTAAGTGAGGGAATACTTTAAAGAAAGTACTGAATTAAAGAACTTGAAGTAAAGTTCAGAACTGTTAAATGCAATGCTTTAAAGAAGAACTTGAAACAAGTTCGGTTGATAAAACTCTTTGAATACGATTCTGTAAAAGAATGCACGTTATAAAACATTTTCATGAATGCTATCACTCGCGCACACATATGCTGTTAATGGTTCATAGTTCTTTCATAAAACGGGATAAGGGTAAAGTGAACTTTTCCAGATATGAACCATCCTTTATGAAACAGAATTTTGCCCGCAAGCTAGGCTCCTCCATCCTTACTCCAGAAAACATGATTTGGTTGAGCATCGGACCAGGATCAACAATAATTCCACGTATAGTAGAGTATCGGACCAAGATCAACAATAACCCCACATAAAGTAGAGCATTGGACCAAGGTCAACAACAACTCCGCACACAGTAGACTATTGGACCAATGTCAACAACAACTCTTACCAACACATACAAACATGCACCATCCTCCACCGGTTGTCACTTCGGGTAGCTAGCCCTAGGCGACCTGTAAACATGTAATGGGAACAGATTTGTTGTCCGTTCCCAGACAGATTGTCCTGACTTAACAAACCTCCTGTTAAAAGTCGGTGTCAATTGTCTAAGTGTGGCGGCCGGTATTGGTGATGTCGTTGGCGCTCACCTCCCGAGCATCACCTCCACACATAACCGCCGGGCCCAAACTGTAAACTGTATGCTTGCATTTAAGATTAGCAGTGACCAGAGTATCACTCCAGTATGCTAACTATAACATGTGAAACTGTAACTGTAACATATGATGCTGTCTGTAAAACATATGATTCTGTCTGAAAACATGTGAAACTGTCTGTAAACTGTACTTTGAAAACATATGCAAAACATGTAACTGTCTTTGAACAAGAATGCAGAACTTTGGAAAACATGTGTTGTAGATCAAGGTATACTATTAAAGTATGAATGATCCTTTCAAGAGAATGTCCCGATAAAAGGGATAGTTCAAAACAAAGTTTAGCTTTGAATTTCAAAACATATGATACGATAGTATAATCGTGGTTCCAGTTGGAAAACATTTATAACTTCACCTCACCTAATAGTAACAAAAGGTAGGTAGACAGATTATGCGGTGCCCTGGGGATCCCAGTGCTCAACTTTAACTCCTGTAGGTGGTGTACCAGAGTGAGCTTAACAACTAAGACCCACTACTAACCAAGATGCATATGAAATGCATGAAACAAATGAACAAGGAACATGTAAAGAACATGCAACACAAGAGATTAATACCATTTAAGGTATTCAAGAAAGGTAACACACAAAGGAATACGTCAAAGTGAGTTACTCTTAACGTTAGACTATGATCTTACTATAACCGAGTAAGCTTTAGTCAAATTATGAATCCTATCGCAAACCTTAGGTTAAGAAACAAGTACACGAAAGAAAACACATTTTGAAAACACATTTTAGACCCTGGATATGGAAACCCTAGGTGCAAATGTCTATTAAGAAAGCACAAGTTTTAATTCATTTTTACTATTCAAAAGCACTATTCAAAAGTACTATTCAAGCTTACTATTCCAGATTACTATTCACAAGTTACTATTCACATGTCGGGTCAAAGGGGCGGGTCAAACCCTTACTATACACACACCCACACACACACGGTACACACACACACCATGCACGAACACACACACACACACGGCATGCACACACACACACACACCCTAATCAAATTATGATCTTGATTATAACCTATAGTTTCAAGTTCATGTTAATATAATCAAGTGTGATCTAGGTTAAAGGTATAACCTATAGTTAATAGATCCAATTAAGGCATAAGATCAAGTTATGAAACACTAATCTATCTTAGGTTATAACATGTAACACTATTAAAGTGTATAACATGATCAAGGGACTAATCCATTAATCCATATCATAACATAAGGTCAATTCATAATTCAAGAGTCATATAACAATGTGACAACATGTCACAACATATATCATATCATATCATATCATATATCATGAACCTTTAGGCATGTAACATGTAACAATTTAATTCCAATATCAACATGTAACAAGTTGTGACATAATTAATTGTAAATCACTATTCCATTAGCTAGCATGCATGAACATAATTTAAATTCCATAATCATGCATCAATTCTCATAATCTAACAATCATATTACATGATCATAGCATATACTAGAGTAATTCATAACATATTCATGCATATACTAAACAATTAAAACATATAAACATCTACACAAACATATCATGAAAACTATATAATAAATGCATAAAATAAAATCCTATATGGCTTAGGGAAGACCCTAAGACCCAACCTAAACATAATATAAACATACCATAACATAAAAACATAAACTAAACTATCATAACATAAAAACAAAACAAACTAACCTAGCTACAAAAGGGGGGTGCCCACGGCAAGAGGGGGAAGAGAGGGAGAGAAAGGGTGTTGTTAACACAACTTTGAGCAAGGATTCAAATGCCTCTTGGCCTCTATTTATAGTTGAAGAGAAGCCCCTCACCTTGGAAATAAAATGTGGAGAAGGGTAGGAGAGCAAAATTTGGATAGATTCTCTTGGAAGCTTTAGGCATGTTGAAGCTAAAAATGGGCTGCTGGGGGTATTTCTGTAATTTCGTCCCCCAAGGCTCGAGGATAAGTGGCTGGAAGCATAACCATTCCGACGGCAAGAAAATTAGCTTCAAAACGCATATTCATTCGTCGAAATCGGATTTACCGTTTGAAAGATACATTAGTTTTAGTGAATAAAAGTTTTGAGCTCGAAACTCGACACGAGTGAAAAACGACTTTCTAGAATGATTTTCAAGTCCGGATTGTTTCTAAAATTCAAGAAATAAATCGAGAAGCGTTTTGAGTCCAAAATCGACTATAAAACGTTTTACCGTTAAAAAGTTGAAAACGTAGGATGAATAGTGAATTCTCACGTACGAACGTACGCTTCAAAATTTCAAGCTAGGGTTTGAATCAAGAGTTATAAAACATCTCAAAAATCTTGAAATAGCTCATGTAGTGGAAATCCGAAGAGAAAACATTTTCCGAATGAAAACCGTTCGTAAAAGGAATAGTAAACTAGGGTTTTCAAAAACGTTTTCAATAAAACAAAGTTCCGGAATGGATTTCCAAGCCAAGAATAATTTCAAAAGACTCGTCTCGACTCAAGGATCGATTCGACTGTAACTTGGGTAGAAAAAGGTATCAGAATCAAAAGCTCATTTTCTAATGAATAGTAACTTTGGTCGGTAAGTTCCAAAAATACCCTTATGGCTCAAGAAAGACTTTCTGAGCTCGGGAAACAAGTTCAAACGATTGGGAAACATGTGTGATGAACCTCTAGGGTTCGAGTAGCAATATGAACAAGGTAGGCTCGGGTTATGAATAGTAAACTGTATCAAAGGTCAAGAATTCCCCCTTAAAACATGTCAGATCATATACGAGCACAAAGTTCATGTAAGAATGCAATGCATGATGATTCAAAAAGTTGGATCACGGTCTATAAACGCTTTACCACTGCCTTAACTTACTGTTTTCATCCAGGCCCTGTTTTGGCCTGTTACAGAACGGTACCTGAAGCATCCATGATACATGCATCCATGCAAATTTAATTTAAATAATTCTTGTGTTATGTGCTTTGATTCCTTACCATGTTAAATTATTTGAAGTAATTGATAATCAACTTGAATGCTATCTACTACCTGCTTTGGGTGTCTTATGTGATTTTTTTTTATTATGGTTTTGCGTGGTGTTGCTCGGAAGTATTGGAGACTTCCTTGCTTTATTTTTGTTTGAGAGACGGGGTGCTCTCGTTGTTTGTAAGAGACAGGGATTCTCTTATTTTGTTTGAGAGACGGGGTGCTCTCTATACCTGCGAGAGACGGGGTTCTCTCATTGTTGCTCGAGAGACGGGGCTCTCTCCTTGTTGTTTGTGAGACACGGGGGAATCTCTCCTTGTTTGATTGGGCGTGTAGTGAATCCGAGGACGGATTCCTTTAAGGGGGAGAGGTTGTAACGCCCCGGTTTTTCATTCATGCTAACGTGTCGTATGTGTTTATCAATTTGCGCGAATTAATTGCTTATAAGTATTTTATACGTTTAACTTATATATAAAATGTTAAATATTTATATTTTAATTTCTTTAATATTAAATTTATTATATGTTGACTTGTTTAAATGTCAAAATGTTAATTGTTCATATTTAAGTTATTCATGTTGAAATTATGTTAATTAGTGTTAATTATATCTAAACGTTAGCAATATTAAATGTGTATATATATATATATATATATATATATATATATATATATATATATATATATATTCAATTCGAGCACTTTCGATTATTATATATAAATGACTTTAAATTTTGTTTTATTTTATGAATGTTATGAATTTATTTATGTGTTGCTCATGAGTGTTATAAACGTGCTTTGTTTTTATATGAGTGGATATCGAAAATTCATGAAAATTGAGTATGTTGTAGATTTATGTGTTATGAACATGTGTATATGCTCGTTATATGTTTTCGACTTCGTTTGACGGGGTAACGAATTTATTTTGATTTGTGGAACCTAATCGGGGGCTAACGAGCAATTAGCGCACCCTTGATTTCGTATGTGATATCTGGAGCTAGGAAACTCGGATTCGAGTTTCGTCAACTTTGCCGAACTCTTAACGAAAATTCAAGTTTAATGAACTTAACTTCATATTTTTGTAAGACCATTTGAACCTCCGAAAATCAACCGAAACAAGCAACGAAAGCCAAAAATGCCACAGTTTACTAAATTAACCATATCTCACTCAAACCTTGACCAAATTAACCATGGTTGGTGCCTATGTAACCCTAGTTAGGTCCACTATCCTCCCATACCACTCCCCCACCGAACCACACCCAGCAACAAAGCAAAAATCAGCAAATTATCCCCTGTTCCAGTTTCTCCCGTAACCATGCCATGCCTTGGAGATTTCAAGCTCAAATCTCTCCCATCTTCCATTCAATCCACAAGGTAAGCTTAGGGTTGTAATATACATTCATTTGTGGTCATTTTGATCTATTCATCCCTAATTTTAAGCCTGAATTCTTGGAGATTAGAAGGTATGAGTGAATAGTTAGGTCTATGTGATAAATTGATGAATTCTTGCCTTTCTTTGATGAAATCCTTAGTTTGGAGCTGGATATATGATCTCCTTGACTTCCTTAATACATGAGTGATGAATTATTTCATGGATTTTAATTGTAATTCGAACCACCATTGATGAGATTTCTTGAACTTTGAAGCTTTGAGGGTGTGTGACAGATTTGCCTCCTTGTCTGTTACGTGAGTGTGTTTGTTGTTTTGGGGAGTTTTAGCTGTTTGTTTCACTTCCTTCTCGTGCCTATTTACTGCTGTGTTGGTTCCTTTCGAGCCTGGTTGCTGCTGCTTTGTGCTGGAGGAGAAAACAGGGGCTGGAAGCCCTGTTACACGACTGCAACGCGCAGTCGCGCTGTTTTGGGTCGCGGCCGCGACCCAAATTTACCCATGTCTCGACCTGAAGCTGCTGGATAATTGCTGGAAAATATGGTAGCGACCGCGACCCATTTTAAGTTGAACCTCAGTCGCGGCCGCGACCTTGTTTGGGCTCCTTCTCGTGAACTGCTGCTTGTAGTTAAATATTGTTGGTGCATGCTTTTATGTTTGTAATTGCATGCATGTAGGCTACGTAGGTATATGCATGTTTGCATGCATGAGTTATTTAATTTGATTTATTTTATTGTAAATACATGCATGCATGCTATGTATATACATATATATATATATATATATATATATATATATATATATATATTTAGATATGGTTATATTATTTAAATACATGTTTAAGTATAGAAATATTGCATGCATGTTTGATTTGTAGTATTTGCATGTATGTTTAATTTGTAGAATTTGCATCCATGAAATTTAATATTTTGTGTATGGGTATATATATATATATGTTAATGCATGCATGGTATGGTACGTATATATATATTTGTATAAATATATATGTCTATTACATATTAAATAATATTTGATTTAATTGAATTATAGAATTTAAATTGTTACCTATTTCATGTTTTATTTAATTTCCGAACTTGATTTGAATGTAATTATTTGTCTAATTTTTAATTTTAAACGTGAAATAGTATGTGTTATAATTGTTATATGAAAATTTTGGATTCGTTTGTTATAAAATGTGCCTTTTTAATGGTGGAATTTTAGGTTACGACTTATGGACTTGACTTATGAAATCGATTGTTATCTATTTTATGTTTTGCATATTTAAATGATTTGAGTGCCCTTGTTTTGTTTAATTTATAATTGTACCTTCGATATATTTGAGTTTTAATGGTTACATGAAATTCATGACTTGAATTGCTATGAATTATGAAACGTTGAATATGAAACTTTCATATATGAAACATGTTGGATGAAATACTTGGTAATTTGACTTCTCAACATGATTTATACCTCGTATGCATCTTATATCATGAGCATAACATGTCGTGCGTCATATTTGGAGTCTTGAGTCTCACGAACACGTCATGTTGTCTTTTGTGCAGTTTATCTCCAGGGTGGAGAGATCTTGATCGTTCAGGCACTTGGTACTCGTATCCTTGTATCGTCACGGTTTAGGTGAGGGTGTTTTCGTTCTAGTTATGTAAAAAAAAAACCCTACAACCCTCCTGTGAAAAGCTTTGGCCAAAACCTTATGATTATATATCTCTGTTACTTTTAAAGTAAATTCATCGAGTAAATATTGATCGAGTAAACCCTTTTCAAATGACTTATGAATTATGTTATGTTCTTATGAATTGAAATGTTTGGCGAGACACATTTATGATTTATGATTGTACGGGCCCCGGAATTTAGTACGTGTGGCTATCCGGGGAGGCAAGGGCCGGCGGTGATCCCATGTGCTGATTCCATTTATGTTTAACGGCGGTACCGGACCTCGCCAGGAGATTGGCGGGGAAAGGGAGCTGAGTGCCATCTGGGGAGTCATGTAACCCCTTTTGGTCAATGAATGGATGGTTCGGGCCGATCACCCGGCCATCACCCGGAGGAAGAAGGTTGGAAATGATTTATGATTATATTATGTTATGTTATGATTGTGCACCGTGCGGGAAGGCCGGGACACGGATTGCCCAAACGAATATGATTTATGATTTATGATCTGCATGTATTATGATATATTGCATGAACACCTAATCAACATATTAATAATACTTGTCGTACACGGTCGGAGTTTGGTTGGAGATTGTGCACGCTCACTCGCCGAGCCTTATGTTTATGTATGATTTATGAAAGTAATGAATTAATACGTTTAGTCATAAAATCCGAGTATTGATTAATCATTCTCTTGCCCTTTTTGGGAACTAATTTCAAATAAAACCTTGTTCGGAATTTATGACTTGCATGTGCATGTTTCTTATATATACGTATCGCTCCTGCTCACTTAGTCTTCTAGAGACTGACCCTCTCCCTCCCCAACACTTAGTGTGCAGGTTTGGCTTTGGAGTCCGAGCTAGGCGGAGTTATGTTGAGTTGGAGTCGGTCAAGTCAAGTTAGAAGCGTCTCTGCATTCACCTCATGTATTTATGTTGTAAATGATTTGACCTTGTAGGTTCTTGGAGTTGAATCTCGTATAATTGCTATTGAATTGTTTTGTTGGACTGTGTTTTTGAGTTTAAAAGAGGCCTGGAGAGCCCAAGTCTGCATATGGTTTGTAGGTGTGAGTTTTAGAATTTCGAGGCACTATATTTCGTTGATTGGTTGTTATTGCAGGGTCTAAGTTCCGCCTAGCTTAGGAGGCTTTTATGTTTGTCTCCCGTTCGCTATGGTTTGATACGGGTGCGGACTTACCATTTCGTTACTCGTGTTGAGCCATAGTGCGGGGGATGTGGTGCCCCACGTGCTGGGTGCTACAAATCACATGATCATAGCATATACTAGGGCAATGCATAACATATTCAAGCATATACTAAACAATTAAAACATATAAACAACTTTTCAAACATATCATGAAAACTATATAATAAATGCATAAAATAAAATCCTATATGGCTTAGGGAAGACCCTAAGACCCAACCTAAACATAATATAAACATACCATAACATAAAAATATAAACTAAACTAAAACATAACATAAAACAAAACAACTAACCTAGCTAAGGGGAGGGGATACCGACGACAATGAGGGAAAGGAGGGAGAGAGGAGTGCTTGTCAACACAAGACTTTGAGCAAGGATTCTAATGCCATGAGAGGGGTATTTATAGTTGTGAAGAAGCCCCTCACCTTGCAAATAAAGATGACTTAAGGGTAGGAGAGCAAAACAAGAGTTCATCCACTTGCATCTTCTAGAAACTTTAGGCATTATGAAGGTAAAAATGGGACTGCTGGGGGCATTTCTGTAATTTCGTTGCCCAAGACTCGAGGATAAATGGCTGGAAGTGTAACCATTCCGACGGCAAGAAAATTAGCTTCGAAACGCATATTCATTCGTCGAAATCGGATTTACCGTTTGAAAGATACATTAGTTTTAGTGAATAAAAGTTTTGAGCTCGAAACTCAACACGAGTGAAAAATGACTTTCTAGAATGATTTTCAAGTCCGGGTTGTTCCCAAAATTCAAGAAATAAATCGAGAAGCGTTTTGAGTCCAAAATCGAATATAAAACGTTTTACCGTTAAAAAGTTGAAAACGTAGAGTGAATAGTGAATTCTTACGTACGAACGTACTGTTGGAAAACACGAATCAGAAAGCAGCGGAATTTAAAAAATTTTCCCAACAAAAGGATCTAGGACTCGCAATCGTGTAACCAAATTCGTAAAGATAGAAAACTTACTTTTCTTTTATTCTTTCTTGAAGCGTTTCAAGCCACCCAAGAACGCTCTTCTCGTGGCTTGATCCCCTCTCCTTGGTAAAGCTCGAATCTTCAAACTTCTAACTTGAAGTCTCTAGAGAAAGTCCACCAACTTGATCACAATCTAACTAGTAAGGATGCTAGTTCTCTAGTTAGTGTTTAGGCTTAACCTAGGGTTTAATTTAATCTTGGAGAAAGGAAGGTGTTCAACACATGAACCAAAAGAATTGTCAATTAGCTCTAAAGGGGAGCATGAGCTCCCCTATATATAGGAAAGGGAAGGGGCGGCCGAACCTAGTCCTTATGGACTAAGGATTTGGTCCCTCTCTCCTATTACTTGATCATCAAGTATTTTCCAACTTTGACTTTGAATTCTAATTCAAGTCAACTTTTAAGAGAGCTAAAAATATCCAAACTATTTTTGGATAATTCTATACTTTATTTATTATAAAATAAATAACTTATTTTTATCTAATTAATTAATTCATAATTAATTAACTAGATTATTTTCTCCAAAATTAGACTTTCTTTTTAATTCAAAATTAAACCAAAGTCTATTAAATAATTAACTAATTAATTATTTAATATATATATAATATATATATATATTCACGTGTGTGACACGTGTCACAAGGACACGTGTCACTCACGTGACCCACACGTGTGGCTTCACACGTGTGGAACCCTCTTGGCCCGATTAACTCGTTTAATCTTTTCCAAACCTCAACTCATGTAACCAAGTTGTTGTGTGTGACCCTCTAGGTTCTCAATTCAATTAGCAGTGACCCTAATTAATTAATTCACTAATTAATTAATCAGTCCACATATTAAACGACCATAGTCTAGCAACAGGTGTTTAACCCCTAGCTGAATTGGAATGTTCGGATTCGACAGAACCTTTAAGTCATTGATTCATGTGAGATACAATCCTCCTACTTACTATCTCTCAACCAAGATCTAGGGCAAGGGAATAATCAGAACCCTAATAATCCGGTCTTAAAGCTAAGTGCATTTCATATCCATTTGATCTCAATCCAAGAAACCCTTTTCTTGATGTCTTGATCTACTGCCTTGGCCAAGGACTCCATATGGCATATGAATGACTTACACAATAAGAGATCACCTTGCAAATGCAAGTGTAGGTCCAATCTTGATTCTCATTCACTTTCATGAATCACTTGTGCAGCCCCAGCATAAGCCTTGAATCAGTTGTCTAAGGCGACACCCTTTAAAGCTTATACCTAAGACTACAGAGTTAACTCATAAAGTGACAAGGAACCTCAAGTCTAAGGATCAATTAATCACATCAATGACTCGTGGGATATTTCCTAATCTGGAAGTTTCCATTTCCTGAAATAGAAACTTCCTTTCCCATTTAGGAATGTTCTCACACGGGGCACCTCAGTGAACTTACTTATTAAAGTAAGCACCCTCATGTATCACGCACGTATCAACTATACACTTTGCACCTCCATGAAACAAGGTGGTCCTTCTTAAGGGCGTGATCCCACAAGCAAGCCTTAGAGGAGTCAGGTTGACACTCCCACTGTCTGTAGGACTCATCGGCTTGGAGTATTTTACTAATCATGACTTATGTGATATAGGGCTCGTTTCATGAACCATTTCACCTAAATGGTAGAGTCCTAAAGTCATCAGGATTAGGGGAGTTCTCATACATGCACAGCTAAAGTAAACGCATACCAAACAAGAGTATATAAAGAAGTGTTGCCTCAATTCCTTATTTTATTCAAAGATTGTCTGTGATTACAATAAGGAAAAGCACAAAGCGGATATACAATCGGCTTTCTAGGGCACTATTCCTAACAATCTCCCACTTGCCCGTCAAAGCCATTCTAAAGCTACTCTAAGTCCCATCTTCTGAAGATGACCTTGGAAAGCTTCTCGACTAAGGGGTTTAGTAAGTGGATCTGCCACGTTCTCTGCTGATGTGACCCTCTCGATTAGCACATCTCCTCTTTTGATAATATCACGGATTAGGTGATACTTCCTCATAATGTGCTTGGTCCGTTGGTGAGATCTTGGTTCTCTTGCTTGAGCAACCTCCCCAGTGTTGTCACAAAACACAGTAATGGGGTCTTTCATGCTAGGAACAACATTCAACTCTTGAATGAAGTTTCTAATCCAAACACCTTCCTTAGCTGCATCATTTGCAGCTAAGTATTCGGCCTCAGTGGTCGAATCTACAGTGGTAGTTTGCTTGGAACTCTTCCAACTCACTGCTCCGCCGTTTAGGCAGAAAATGTATCCTGACATTGACTTAAAATCATCTAAGTCAGATGCAAAGCTTGCATCGCAGTATCCTTCGACAGTAAGATCTTTCTGACCTCCGTAAACTAAGAATAAATCTTTAGTACTTTTCAAGTACTTAAGAATATTCTTCACGGCAGCCCAGTGACCATCTCTAGGGTCAGATTGGAAACGACTTGTCACACTAAGTGCATAAGCCACATCCGGTCGAGTACATAACATTGCATACATTATGCTACCTATTGCTGACGCATAAGGTGTATGAGTCATTCTCTCCTTCTCAAGGTTAGTCTTAGGACACATCTTCTTTGGAAGACATGTTCCTACACTCATAGGAAGGTTCTTAACCTTTGCTGACTCCATATTGAATCTCTTCAATACTTTGTCAATGTACATCGACTGTGATAGTCCTATTAACCTTCTAGATCTATCTCTATAGATTTTGATTCCAAGGATATAGGACGCATCACCAAGATCTTTCATCTCGAATTGGTTCGATAACCATAACTTAGTCACTTTCATGTCATCCTTCGAATTCCCAATAAGAAGGATGTCATCAACATAAAGTACTAAGAATTGCACTGAGGTCTCCAATTCCTTTCTATAAACACATGATTCATTCGAAATTTGGATGAAGCCAAACGCTTTGACCGATTCATCAAATCGAATGTTCCAATTCCGAGAAGCCTGTTTTAATCCATAGATTGATCTTTGGAGTTTGCAAACCTTTTGCTCACTCCCACTGAATGTGAAACCTATGGGTCGCTCCATATAAATGTCTTTGTCAATGTCACCATTGAGAAAGGCAGTTTTCACATCCATTTGCCATATCTCATAGTCATAATATGCAGCAATGGCAAGCATGATTCGAATGGACTTTTGCATTGCAACTGGTGAAAAGGTTTCGTCAAAGTCCACGCCGGGTCTTTGAGTGAATCCTTTTGCAACCAGTCTTGCTTTGTAGGCTGCAATGCTTCCATCAACTCCAAGCTTTCTCTTAAAGATCCATTTGCAACCTATGGGTTTGACCCCATCAGGCAAATCTACCAAGGTCCAAACTTGGTTGGAGTTCATGGAGTCCATTTCGGATTTCATGGCTTCTATCCACTGTTCAGAGTCAGAATCTGAAAGTGCCTCCTCATATGTTAAAGGATCATTATCCTTTTGAGAGATTTCATGGAAGAATCCATACCATCTCTCCGGCTGTCCAGGAGTGCGTTCAGAACGCCTTAGAGGAGGGTTTTCGTGTGTATCGAAATTCGTGATTGGTTGTAGTTGATCAGTAGGGGACATCTCTTCAGTGGGTGGCGTGGGGTTACTTTGTACTTCTTCTAATTCTATGATCTTTCCTTTCTTTTCTTTAAGGAACGGTTACTCAAGAAAAGTGGCATTTCTGGAAACAAACACCTTTTGCTCAGATTGATCATAGAAGTAGTATCCTATGGATTCCTTAGGATAACCTACCAAGTAGCATAAGTTAGAACGAGACTCTAACTTATCTCCCACTGTCCTCTTCACGTAAGCAGGACAACCCCAAATTCTTAAGTAAGAATAACTAGGGATTTTGCCATGCCACATTTCATAGGGCGTCTTGGGGACTGACTTAGAGGGAACTAGATTCAGAATCTTTGCTGCACTTTCTAGGGCATAACCCCAGAAAGAAGGTGGTAAGTCAGTGAAACTCATCATGGAACGAACCATATCAAGTAGGGTTCGATTCCTTCTCTCAGAAACTTCATTAAGCTGAGGAGTTCCCGGAGGAGTCCACTGAGAGATAATCCCATTATCTTTGAGATGATTAAGGAATTCTTCACTAAGATACTCGCCTCCTCGATCAGATCGAAGTGCTTTGATCTTGTGACCAGATTGGTTCTCAACCTCCTTTTGAAATTCTAAGAATTTCTCAAAAGCTTCAGATTTATACTTCATTAAGTATACATAACCATACCGACTAAAGTCATCAGTAAAGGTTATGAAGTACTGATGATTGTTTCTAGTGCTTACACTAAGCGGTCCACAAACATCAGTATGGATCAAATCCAAAACCTTAGTGGCACGTTCCACAGTTCCTTTAAAAGGAACTTTGGACATCTTTCCTTTGAGACAGGATTCGCAAGAAGTCAACTCTTTGAGATCATTTTCAGAGAATGATCCTAAAGTGTTTATCTTGCTAATTCTGTTCTTGGAAATGTGTCCTAATCTAGCGTGCCATAAGGGAGCTGAAACTTTGTCATCTCTCTTACGCTTTGTTTCTCGTTGTATATTCATAATATTGATATTTTGAGTTAGGTAAAGTCCATTACTTAGAGTACCGATATGAACGGAAGAGTTGTTCCGTTTGATAAAGTATTTACCATTCTTAATATAAGTTTCATAACCTTCACAATCTAATATTGGAACTGAAATTATATTACGAATAATGCTCGGTACATAAAGGACTTTATTTAATACTAACTCGAAATTACCTAAATCTAATCTAATTGTGCCTAAAGCTCGAGCTTCAACGTTTGAGCCATCGCTGATCTTCAGGACACATTCTCCTTCTTTGAGTTGTTGGACTTCACTTAGCATCTGTACATCATTACAGATATGAGTTCCACAACCGGTATCAAGTACCCAAGAACTAGAATTAATAGAAAGATTTACTTCAACGAGAAAGATACCTTTCTTTAGAGTAGCCTTGTACTCTGGGCAGTTTCTCCTCCAATGTCCCGCTTTGCCACAATGGAAGCAAACATCCTCTTTCTGATCACGCTTCTTCTTTTGGGCCTTTCCCTTCGAAATGCCACCAGTGGGCCTAAGGGGTTTCTTCTTCTTCTTTTGGGCTTTCTTGCCCTTACTTTTAGAAGGCCCAGAAGAGGAAGATGGAGCATTCACCATCAAAACCTTATTGTCCTTCTTGATCGTGCTTTCAGCAGTCACAAGCTGACTAATCAGCTCAGCTACAGTAGCACCAGCATGATTCATGTTGAAGTTAAGGACAAATGGGTTGAATGATGGTGGGAGCGAAGCTAGCAACAAATCCACTGAAAGCAAGTTTCTCAGTAAGGGCAAGAAACTTGAGTCCATATTCATGGACACTTGAACCTTCCCTCATTCTTAAGTGGAACAATTCCTTTGAAGTGTTATACCTTGTAACACGTTCATGAGGGCGGTAAAGTTGCTCTAAGTGGTCGTAAATTTCCCAAGCGAATTCCATGGCCTCATGTTGTCTTTGCAAGTCCGGAGACATGTTAGCCAACATAAGGCAACGGGCTTGGAGATTATCATCCTTCCACTTCTGAATCGCGTCCCGCTCAGCCCGAGTGGGAGCCTCCCCTTCGGGACTGGGCTCCCCTTCGAAGAGAACATAAGTTCTCTTCTCAGAATCTAAAATGATTTTTAGATTCCTCAGCCAATCAGAATAATTGGGACCAGTCAACTTGTTTGACTCGAGGATCGATACAAGAGGGTTTTTGGTTGCCATTTCAAAACACGTAGAGAATCACAGAATCTACGACCTAAATGGTAAAACAGAGAACTAGTGAGCATGCTGAATTATAACGATATACAAAAGATAAGGTCTTTAATCTAATGTAGCTCCCACTGTTTTTCAAAGATCTAGAATTCCCAAAGATCTAAGAGGAACACGTTTCCCAATGGGTACTAAGATCCTAGGCATTTTACCTCGAACCCACGACTCGCGGACATTCTAAGCAAGAACCCTAGGTAGGTACAACTTACCAATTCTAACACCTTTAGAACTCTTAGTAATTGGTTTTGCATCACCTATCTTTCAATATGGACCCACGACTCGTGCGACATCCATATTTACTTAGGCGTTAAGCTAGACCCATCAATCATAAGATCATGACCAAAACTTAGTTCGAACGACCCACGACTCGCGGACATCGCCCTTGCTAAAATTGACAACGAAATATTGATCATTTAAAATGATTAATTAGGTAACTAAGAACTAATAAGTTCCACTAGCTATCCCACGACTCGCGGACAATAACTAGCTTTACTTACTAAACTTAAAACCTATTGATGGAATGCTAGGAATTTAATTCAAATTTTGCATCTCGAATTAAACACCTATTTGTTCGAAATTAGCTTAATATTTAATGGGAATTTTCGAATCAACCGGAGAGTTGTCCGGTTCGACCTCACCAACATATATGTTATCCAATTTTATTAGTCTTGATTAATGCAAGTACACTTAAATGCATATCAAACAAGCACATAAACAGATAACATGTCCTAGCATGATACTAACATGTAATGATCATGGGTTCTACCTATCTTATGCGTGATATGTGGGAGCCACTCCACAATCACAAGTTCTAACATACATGCCACATAAACAGTTTAAATCACATAAGGGAAAGCGGTAACAAAATACGAGCCCTATCTCTATTACATTTAACAGTTGAGATTCCCCTCCCTAACATTTTGAGGGGTCTTCACTTATGGCCTCCTTGTTACTTGAATGTGGTTCATCTTACTCCATGGGTGCATTGTCTCCAAAATGAAAATAAAACCTCACCACCTATCTCTACTCTCAAATTACAATAAAAAGAAAAAGACATAAAGTAATAAGGCTCAATCTTCATATTGGCCTTAGACAATTACACGGGGCATACCCCGGCCTCAAAAACAGTAATATGGAAAGCCACATAATAAATCACATAACAGTACGCACATAAGTGAGGCTCCAACCTCAATTGAAAAACGCAACTATAGGGCTCCAACCCCAATTTAAACCATCCATGTGCATAAATTAAAACCATACATAGATCTAAACCCATGATCACCTAACATGCTTTTGCGAGAATTTAAATTTAGCCAATAAATTAAAATTCTCGTTTCAAGTCCTAATGACCTAAAACACGACTTGATGCGAGTCTTATTTATAAAAGTTTTCAATAAATCCCAAATTACCAAAACAAATAAAATTCCAATTAATTTCTGAAAATTAATAATTTTATCAAAGATTGTATTTTCCCAAAATATAAACCGTTTCAATTTCTCAAAAATCCCAATTTTAAGTTTTATTCAAAAATTAAAATAAATATTCAAAAAATAAAATTTTAAAAATTAAAATAAAAAATTGGGACTAGATTGCACGAAATACGAAAAATCGGATCAGGAAAACGGGGCCCATACGCGAAACGGGGCGCACGCGTCGCAATTGCGCGCGGACGCGCACGGCAGCCGCGCACAGTGCCCGGCCAAGGCCGGCCGAGTGCCCGCACTACGCGCGCATGCCGCGCGCCCTGTCGGGCGACGGTGGGCGATGGGCGGCCATTCTCGGCCGCCCTGGGCGGGCGCGCCTCCCGCACAGGCGTGCGGGAGGTGCTGGGCAGATGCCCTGCGCACGCCTAGGACAGGCGGGCGGTGGCGCGCGAAGCCCGCGCGCGGGGTTTCGCGTGTTCGTCGTGATCCGGTTTTCGTTTCGTGTTTTCGTTCAAAAGCAAAACCAATCCAAGAAATCCAATAACAGTTTATACAGTTTCAAATCTAAAATTGTTTTCAAAAATTAAATTTTACAAAAACCAATTTTCAGAAACTTTCAGGAAAAAATTACAGTTTCGTAATTCACGCTTTCTAAAACAATTACAAGTACTCAATCGCATCAAGCCTAAGAATTTCTACCAAATTCAGAATAATAGAGACGAATCAGAAACACCATTAACGAGGTGGCTCTGATACCACTTGTTGGAAAACACGAATCAGAAAGCAGCGGAATTTAAAAAATTTTCCCAACAAAAGGATCTAGGACTCGCAATCGTGTAACCAAATTCGAAAAGATAGAAAACTTACTTTTCTTTTATTCTTTCTTGAAGCGTTTCAAGCCACCCAAGAACGCTCTTCTCGCGGCTTGATCCCCTCTCCTTGGTAAAGCTCGAATCTTCAAACTTCTAACTTGAAGTCTCTAGAGAAAGTCCACCAACTTGATCACAATCTAACTAGTAAGGATGCTAGTTCTCTAGTTAGTGTTTAGGCTTAACCTAGGGTTTAATTTAATCTTGGAGAAAGGAAGGTGTTCAACACATGAACCAAAAGAATTGTCAATTAGCTCTAAAGGGGAGCATGAGCTCCCCTATATATAGGAAAGGGGAGGGGTGGCCGAACCTAGTCCTTATGGACTAAGGATTTGGTCCCTCTCTCCTATTACTTGATCATCAAGTATTTTCCAACTTTGACTTTGAATTCTAATTCAAGTCAACTTTTAAGAGAGCTAAAAATATCCAAACTATTTTTGGATAATTTTATACTTTATTTATTATAAAATAAATAACTTATTTTTATCTAATTAATTAATTCATAATTAATTAACTAGATTATTTTCTCCAAAATTAGACTTTCTTTTTAATTCAAAATTAAACCAAAGTCTATTAAATAATTAACTAATTAATTATTTAATATATATATAATATATATATATATTCACGTTGTGACACGTGTCACTCACGTGACCCACACGTGTGGCTTCACACGTGTGGAACCCTCTTGGCCCGATTAACTCGTTTAATCTTTTCCAAGCCTCAACTCATGTAACCAAGTTATTGTGTGTGACCCTCTAGGTTCTCAATTCAATTAGCAGTGACCCTAATTAATTAATTCACTAATTAATTAATCAGTCCACAGATTAAACGATCATAGTCTAGCAACAGGTGTTTAACCCCTAGCTGAATTGGAATTTCGGATTCGACAGAACTTTTAAGTCATTGATTCATGTGAGATACAATCCTCCTACTTACTATCTCTCAACCAAGATCTAGGGCAAGGGAATAATCAGAACCCTAATAATCCGGTCTTAAAGCTAAGTGCATTTCATATCCATTTGATCTCAATCCAAGAAACCCTTTTCTTGATGTCTTGATCTACTGCCTTGGCCAAGGACTCCATATGGCATATGAATGACTTACACAATAAGAGATCACCTTGCAAATGCAAGTGTAGGTCCTATCTTGATTCTCATTCACTTTCATGAATCACTTGTGCAGCCCCAGCATAAGCCTTGAATCAGTTGTCTAAGGCGACACCCTTTAAAGCTTATACCTAAGACTACAGAGTTAACTCATAAAGTGACAAGGAACCTCAAGTCTAAGGATCAATTAATCACATCAATGACTCGTGAGATATTTCCTAATCTGGAAGTTTCCATTTCCTGAAATAGAAACTTCCTTTCCCATTTAGGAATGTTCTCACATGGGGCACCTCAGTGAACTTACTTATTAAAGTAAGCACCCTCATGTATCACGCACGTATCAACTATACACTTTGCACCTCCATGAAACAAGGTGGTCCTTCTTAAGGGCGTGATCCCACAAGCAAGCCTTAGAGGAGTCAGGTTGACACTCCCACTGTCTGTAGGACTCATCGGCTTGGAGTATTTTACTAATCATGACTTATGTGATATAGGGCTCGTTTCATGAACCATTTCACCTAAATGGTAGAGTCCTAAAGTCATCAGGATTGGGGGAGTTCTCATACATGCACAGCTAAAGTAAACGCATACCAAACAAGAGCATATAAAGAAGTGTTGCCTCAATTCGTTATTTTATTCAAAGATTGTCTGTGATTACAATAAGGAAAAGCACAAAGCGGATATACAATCGGCTTTCTAGGGCACTATTCCTAACACGTACGCTTCAAAATTTCAAGCTAGGGTTTGAATCAAGAGTTGTAAAACATCTCAAAAATCTTGAAATAGATCAAGTAATGAAAATCCGAAGAGAAAACATTTTCCGAATGAAAACCGTTCGTAGAAGGAATAGTGAACTAGGGTTTTCGAAAACATTTTCAATAAAACAAAGTTCCAGAATAGATTTCCAAGCCAAGAATGATTTCAAAAGACTCGTCTGGACTCGAGGATCGATTCGATTGTAAACTTGGGTAGAAAAGGTATCAGAATCAAAAGCTCATTTTTGGATGAATAGTAACTTTGGTCGGTAAGTTCCAAAAATACCCTTATGGTTCAAGAAAGACTCTCTGAGCTCGGGAAACAAGTTCAAACGATAGAGAAACATGTGTGATGAACCTCTAGGGTTCGAGTAGCAATATGAACAAGGTAGGCTCGGGTTATGAATAGTAAACTGTATCAAAGGTCAAGAATTCCCCCTTAAAACTTGTCAGATCATATATGAGCACAAAGTTCATGTAAGAATGCAATGCATGATGATTCAAAAAGTTGGATCACGGTCTATAAATGCTTTACCAATGCCCTTAACTTACTGTTTTCATCCAGACCCTGTTTTGGGCTGTTACATAAATGCATGGGGTTAGTGATGCACATGACACATAATTAGCATTTAAACACATATTTGATGTAAAATGCAACAATTAATTCAACAAGATTTATGGTAAAACACGTTAAACATATAAATTCAAGCAACGTGAAATCAATCAATCAACAATTAGTACCAAGAGTCATTATAATGCACAAATTATCAAGTAGTTCAAGGATGTTCTGGCAACCTCAAATAAATTCAAATAAGTTCAAGTAGTACCAAATAAGATGCAAGACTCGCAAATTATCAATTAATCCTATGTCGTACGACTTAGACTCACAAGACACGACACTAGAACCGCGGTTTTGCAACCGGGCTCTGATACCACCTAAGATATTTGTGCTTTGTTCTTGTATAAAGAATGAAGGAGGAAATGTAGGTAGGTGTGTATATATTATATCGATTGAGGGAGGGAGAAAGGAAGGAAATTGCACAATAATCCTCCAAGAATTTAAGTGATGCAAATAAGTTCTAACTCATGAAATATGATCAATTAAATCCAAAGAAAGGTTCATGCAATTTAATCCTCAAATTATGGAAATAGATCAAGTAAAGTCATATAATCAATTAAGTCATGTTCGGCAATTAATTCACGTATCACTTAAATACAAATTATGCAATAATTCATGATTTGAGAATAAAATCACATATTTTCACATAAACATATAAGAATATCGTTCATATAATGTCACTTAATGCACAACAGGAAAAATTGGGGCGTTACATCAACTATAAATATAAGGTAAACATACGGGATAGTCAAAACTTAAAAAAGGATAATAGCCAAGAAATGAAAAGAAGGGAATAGTTTAAAGATGTGCTCAATAATTATAAGTAATTATATAAAGTTATCAAAATTACATTTAAAAGAGAGTTTGATCAGAATATTTTAAAATATTAAGTAAATCAATTTTTATTCCATTATATTGTTTTATCAATTACATAAGCTAATTAATATTACAATAATTCTACTCAATGAACAGTTTTATTTTAAGTTGATAAGTATTCTTTTAACATATTTAAACTAATAATTTGTAATATGTATTTCCATAACTACCCCCCACTAAAAAATATTTTTTTTTGGTCGCAACAGACTCGAGCAAGACTAGTTGCCATGAATGTCTCTGTAGCTCACTAAAAAATATTGACATAATTATTATAAGGATATTTTAACCGATTTATATTTTGTAAAAAATTAAAAACTTAACTCTTCCTTTTATATAATACATAGATAGATATTTTTTTTTGGTAGAAATATAACATATATATATATATATAGAATATAACTAAATTTTTTTAATCTAATTATATCTAATTAGAGGTACCACTCATAATTATCTTAAACTCTATTATACTCTATTACTAGGCGCTAGATCCAATTGTGATCTTTTTTTGACGATATCCAATTGTGATCTTAAGATAACTCTATTATACGTTTTCTTTTTATTTTTCTTTCTTATATTTTTTAATTTATTTTTTAAAATTTTCCTATTAATATATAATTATTAAATTTATATTAGGATGAACAATTTAATTTAATATATTTGACTAATAATATTTTATTCTTTACACACATATCGAGTGGACAAAATTACTAGTTTCAACTAATTTTAAGAGCTAATGTAATTAATTAGTAATCCTATAATTAATTAGCCATATGTGAATTGAATTTTTGTTTTATGGGTTCTATACACGTTATTTTCCATTTTTCCGTAAAGGTTAAGATCCCATAATGTTCCATGTATTTCTTTGCTGGCATGAGTAACTTTATTGATTAAAGGTATACATTGCATTGATTTAACTACTCTACCATTTGGTCTCTGTTTTACATTCATTCCCAACGTCCTTGTTATATGTATGGGAGTCTTTTTTTTTAAATTTCATAGTTAAAAAAATTCCTCTTTACTCCCCATTTTTAAAAAAGTTTCTCTGAACTCCCCAAATGAAAATCAAAAGTTTCATTTATATATACACAGATCTGAGAAAAATATACTAGATCTGGTGATTTAGTTACGTGATTCTTGAAATTTTATACAACATTTCAAAAAAATGGGGAGTCCAGAGGAACTTTTTTGAAAATGGGGAGTAAAGAGTAATTTGAGTTCCCATATGAGAATTCCTCGGGAATTCCCCATATATGTATAGTGTATATTAATTGTGTAGCACCAGGAACGCTGAGGTGCCACACCCCCGCACCATAAGTCTAGCTCACACATGAAATGGGTAGTCCATATATGAACCGGACTCATGGCGAACGAGTGACAAATAAAAACACGACACTAGCTAGGCGGGATACCCTCAAATAATACAACAATTCAAAGTAAAAGCGGAAGCATAGAACTATACATTACTTAGTTTCACGTTCCAATACAACATTTACATTATCAAGTATTCCACTTGCAAGTATACCACTATATCATATACATACAGGTACCAAATCATATTCCCAAAATTCATAAGTGATCAAAACATGCAGCAATATGAAAGATCAATGCTAGACTCCCAAAAGCGGTAAACTGGACTCAAACCCCGCCTAGCACTCGATCTGCACGACCTGAAAATGGTGAGGTGTCAGTCTACCACAGACTGAGTGAGGGGTTATAATTTAAAAGCGCAAGTACCATGCAAATTGTAATCTCAGGTAAGATTTTTCATAGAACGATATTAATTCTAAAATAATATAGTGCTCGCCCGAGATTACAACAATTCCATTTTCAATTCAATTATTTCAATACAATTCGATACCCTCGATCAGTGGCCCGGCGAGTGAGGGCAAATCTCCAACCTTTCTCCGACAGTGTACAATAATTCAATTTTATCAATTAGGTGATCAAGCAATCAGTTCGGTGCGCAATTAGACAATTTTAATCAATCCATCCTTCTTCCTCCGGGTGATGGTGGGATTGCAAGGCCCCACCACCCAATCAATCTGGGCATAGGGTTCATGAGTCCCTACGCCCGGCGGGCTCCTTCCTCTACCAAACCTCCTGGTGGATTCAGGGGTGACCCCAACAATAAGTGAGGATAGTGCAAGAGATCACCGTCGGCCCGATGCCTCCCCGGATTACTCAATACACAACCCTCGGGCCCAAAGTGAACACGCTTTACTCGCCAAAACAATCAATAAATCAATTCAGTATCAATAACAATTACTCGGTACAATATCAATCGGTCAATGAAGTAACAATTCAATTTTCGAAAAACTATAGATATAATTATTTGTTTAGGTCCAAAATCACATAGGGTTGTAGGGTTCTTTTACAAATAGGAATAACCTCACCTGTGGCGACCAAGACAAGGATATAATTATGATGCGTGCTCCTCGTCAACGGGAAGGAAATCTGTGCAATAAGGACAAGGGTTCGTAAGACACGACTCAAATGAACCACTTAAGACGCACGGCAATGTCCTAATCAATATGTCACGCAATAACAATCAAGCAATGTTAATTATGAGAATAATTATCACTAAACCAAGTTTATAACTCATATAGGTCACGTACGGGAGCCAAAGAAGTGAAAAGAATGCAATATGAAAGGTTTTGGTGAAGTTTGGCAAAATTGACAATTTTGGGAAAATGCACATGTTGTGGGAAAACTGTAATATCTTAAATTCTAGAAGTGGGAATTAAGTTTTGTTGGTTGGGAATGAAAGTAGACACATAGACCTTTCTAACGCTATATGGTACGCTTTCTAATTCAAACCGAGGTGAAAATGGCGTTCGTCCGAAGTTGGGCAAAATGCAGGAAAGTGACACGCCCGTGTCGCCAATACAAGGCAAACCGTGACACCCCCGTGTCACGGTACAGAAAATCAAACCAACATGCACCCCCGTGTCGCCAGCCCAAAGCAAAGTTGACACCCCCGTGTCAGCTGTGCGTAACAGAAAAAACAGGGGAGAAACAGGGGTTTTCATGCAAAACCAACCCCAAACCACAATATCATCAAACTCCAACCATAACAAATGTTGAAACACCTCATATATGCATCATACTTCCAATATTCATCAATTCAACCAAGAAATAAACATCCCAACCTCAAGAATTTCTCATGAAAACCCCATATTATACACATGCTTCCAACCTTCAATAATTTCAAGATTTCATGCAAGCTTTCACTTCTTTGATCACAAATAGGCTTCTAATCATCAATACATAAGAATTCATCACCTAATCCATAAATCCTACTCAATCATGTTTTCAAGAGATGCAAACATAATTCATATTATACCTTAAGATGGAAGAAAGATAAGATGAGATGATGATAAAATGGTGATGATGCTTCTAGCTCCACAATTCTTCAAACTCTAGCTTGAATTATGAGATGCAAATTCCCTTCCTTCCTTGGTGTAAATGTCGGTATATGGTGTGTGTAAGTGTGTGTAATTCTTTGATGAGATCTATTGAATGAAATGAGAGATAAATATGATATTTATCAAAAGTCTTGCAAGAATTATGATGACTCAACCATTTTTGCACTTAAGCCCCTCAACTATATAATGTCATGTAATCAAGTATCACTTCATAGCATATAATTAATTAGGTCCAAAGAGTGTATGCAATTAAGTCCTCATATTTAGATAAGGAACAATTAAAGTCGTATATGAGCAATTAGTCACCTTATCAATTAATTCATATAAATTTCACATTAACAACATTTTCATATAATTGCATGAATATATAGTGCATATAATATTAGGAAGATTAGTATAATAACACATAACACATGAATGGAAAAATCGGGGCGTTACAATTCTCCCCCCCTTAAAAGGACCTGGTCCCCAGGTCCACTTTCGAGTTTTAAAATGATGCACAAGCCAAAAGAGAACCCCGTCTCTTAAACACGAAATGAAAGAACCCCGTCTTTCAACAAGAAATGAGAGAACCCCGTCTCTCAAACACGAAATGAAAGAACCCCGTCTTTCAACAAGAAATGAGAGAACCCCGTCTCTCAAACACACACGAAAGCAATTCAAGGGAACAAATTGTAAAACACTCATATAAATGTCACATAGGCAAGTAAAATCATATTAATCACATAAGTACCACTCATACACATCTAATTTGCAACTAACGGGAAATTAAATACAATAACAGAATGTGTGACACGCGTGATATGCATGGTTAAGTGTACCGTTCACCATTTATCCCCAGTAGCTATTTTTCGTCGCTTCGGACACGTATCCACTTGATGGTCGTCACTTCCACACCACAAACATAAGCCTAAACGCCATCTACAATTATCGTAATTATGTGTATCGCGTCCACAATAGGTGCATAGAGGCTTCCCCGAAAGTAATATTGAGGACGAGGTATGTGAAACTCTCGAACCCGTTCCAATGGCTCGATTCTTCTTCTTCTTTTGAGACCCTTCTTAATGTAACGGAGCATGATATTGGATAGACCCCTTTCCATTGTTAAGGTCCTGTTCTAATCTTGAACTTGCAGCCTGCACGGGGTAAACAATAGGCCTCCTTGCATTCACCGAATCCTCAACCTTAAGAGCTTTTGAGGTGGCTTTCCTCCAAGTACTAGTATTGACAGCTTCAATTGCTGTTTGTATGTCCGGCCTCAATCCTTGCACAAATTGCGTGGCTTTGTGGAAGTCATCACTTGCAATGTTGGGTGCATACTGAGACAATCTCTCAAACTCAGCTATATACTCGGCAACTGATCTTTCTCCTTGCTTGAGTTCAGTGAATTCCTTAAGTCTCCGAGTGCGAGAAGCTGGAGTAATGAACTTGTTCTTGAATTCCCTTACAAACACCTGCCATGTCACAACCCCTCCTGTGGCATCTAAGATAATCTTGGTACTTTCCCACCAAGAATAAGCTTCGCCCTGTATTAGTGAGATAGTGCACCGGGCTTTCTCTTGTGATTCACACGGAATCAACTCCCAAATCCTCTCAACCTCCTTAAGCCACTGCTCTGCCTGAATATCATTTCCTTTGTAAAACTTTGGAGGCCGCTGATTTTGGAACTCTCTAAGTATGGCAGAAATCTGTGTTGGTTGTGGTGGCACTGGTGGTACTGGAGGATTATAATTTCTTATTCTCTGATCAACAAGTCGAACCATAGAATCAAGAAAATCTTGAGGTTGAGCCGGAGGGGACGGGTGTGGAGGAGCCCTAGGAGATCGGTCACGACGATGTCTCCTATGACCTGGAGAGTGCTCATGACGAGGACGACCTCGGGGCATCCTGAAATCAAGTCACTGAATATGCATGTTGAATTAATATGCCAATGGACGTAACACACTAGTAAATACTAAAATTCAATACATTGAAACGATTAAGTTCAATTAGGAAAGCACATATAATTAAAGAAATTTAAACAATTTAAAGTAGCGTATGATGCATGTGCTTATGGATGCATTGAACCTGTCACCGTAGTTACATCCTTTAACTTGACACTCATTCCATGTTTGTTGAATTACAAGCTCGCCTTGCATTTGTTAATCATTTCTTGTTACCCACAGTCTTCTAAATCTTTAGAATTCTCGGACATCAACTTGTACATTTCCATCGCTTGAGAGTTAAAATTTCTTGAACTTTATTCCTTCCCCTTATTATTCCTTCTGAAGTATTGATTCTTACGTGTCGCTCAAATCTTGACACTACTTGTCTTCTTTATCAAAGTTTCCTTGTATCGACTTGCATGACTTTAAAATCCGAAATTGTGATTCTTGAACTCAAATGCTTCCACCTCCCTGAAATTGATACCTTGTCTTCTTTCGATGTTGTCTTAAATCTTCACCTAGTCATCATTTCAGTTGAAGTCCTCGGTTTATTCCCTATGAGAATTACACTTGAGCACCTAATTTCTCCAAGTAGATCTTTGTTTTTCATTACCGTTTCCGTTTGTTGGTCCATATCTCCCACTTCGCGCTCTCAACACAACAGTTCGGCTTGAACCTAGAAAATGAACTCCAACCCGTCTGAATATAAAACCTTTAACATCTGAATTTTCCATGACCTTGAAACCATTAGTGCTTTTAACTTCCTCCCATCCACCCACTTTTTTTTCCAAATTCCGAAGTTTCTAAATTCATCATTTCTTCTTCTTTATTCTAATTCGGACATTAGATTCTTAATACTTTCAAGGTCTTCACTCTTTTCCTTGAGTTAACCGAAACTCCTAAATCCGGCTGATCAACTTTGCTCACAGTATAGAAGCGTGTGTTTACCTTGTAAGTTATAAACATCGCACATTCATACCGTTTTCTCCTACAAACCACTTCTTCCCGCATGATTTATCCTTCAAACCGAAATTAAATTCCCAACCTATAGTCTTTCCATAGAGCTACCAATTTCCCGAATTTCTCTTAACCTCCGGTGCCTTCTTCGCAACTTTAAAGCTAGAGAAGGGAGCTTGCGATAGGTTGAAGTTGTCTTAGAAATTGGCCGTGGGTTGACATGATCTTTATAGCCTATAATCACAACCTATCTCAATTATAGATGCATGGGGTTAGTGATTGCATATGACACATAATTAGCATTTAAACACATTTTTGATGCAAAATGCAACAATTAATTCAACTAAATTAAAGCAAAACACATTAAACATATAAATTTCCAAGCCATAGAAGGTCAACTAATCACCACGTAGTAACATAAATTAATGCCATATACAAGTCATCAAGTAGTTCCAGGATGTTCAAGTAAGTTCAAGTAAATTCAAATAAGTTCAAGTAGCTCCACATAAGATGCAAGACTTGTAAATTATCAATTAATTCTATGCCGTTCGACCTAGACTCACATGACACGACACTAGAACCTCGGTTTTGCAACCGGGCTCTGATACCACCTAAGATGTAGCACCCGGAACGCTGAGGTGCCACACCCCCGCACCATAAGTCTAGCTCACACATGAAATGGGTAGTCCATATATGAACCGGACTCATGGCGAACGGGTGACAAATAAAAATACGACACTAGCTAGGCGGGATACCCTCAAATAATACAACAATTCAAAGTAAAAGCGGAAGCATAGAACTATACATTACTTAGTTTCACGTTCCAATACAACATTTACATTATCAAGTATTCCACTTGCAAGTATACCACTATATCATATACATACAGGTACCAAATCATATTCCCAAAATTCATAAGTGATCAAAACATGCAGCAATATGAAAGATCAATGCTAGACTCCCAAAAGCGGTAAACTGGACTCAAACCCCGCCTAGCACTCGATCTGCACGACCTGAAAATGGTGAGGTGTCAGTCTACCACAGACTGAGTGAGGGGTTATAATTTAAAAGCGCAAGTACCATGCAAATTGTAATCTCAGGTAAGATTTTTCATAGAACGATATTAATTCTAAAATAATATAGTGCTCGCCCGAGATTACAACAATTCCATTTTCAATTCAATTATTTCAATACAATTCGATACCCTCGATCAGTGGCCCGGCGAGTGAGGGCAAATCTCCAACCTTTCTCCGACAGTGTACAATAATTCAATTTTATCAATTAGGTGATCAAGCAATCAGTTCGGTACGCAATTAGACAATTTCAATCAATCCATCCTTCTTCCTCCGGGTGATGGTGGGATTGCAAGGCCCCACCACCCAATCAACCTGGGCATAGGGTTCATGAGTCCCTACGCCCGGTGGGCTCCTTCCTCCACCAAACCTCCTGGTGGATTCAGGGGTGACCCCAACAATAAGTGAGGATAGTGCAAGAGATCACCGTCGGCCCGATGCCTCCCCGGATTACTCAATACACTACCCTCGGGCCCAAAGTGAACACGCTTTACTCGCCAAAACAATCAATAAATCAATTCAATATCAATAACAATTACTCGGTACAATATCAATCGGTCAATGAAGTAACAATTCAATTTTCGGAAAACTATAGATATAATTATTTGTTTAGGTCCAAAATCACATAGGGTTGTAGGGTTCTTTTACAAATAGGAATAACCTCACCTGTGGCGACCAAGACAAGGATATAATTATGATGCGTGCTCCTCGTCAACGGGAAGGAAATCTGTGCAATAAGGACAAGGGTTCGTGAGACACGACTCAAATGAACCACTTAAGACGCACGACAATGTCCTAATCAATATGTCACGCAATAACAATAAAGCAATGTTAATTATGAGAATAATTATCACTAAACCAAGTTTATAACTCATATAGGTCACGTACGGGAGCCAAAGAAGTGAAAAGAATGCAATATGAAAGGTTTTGGTGAAGTTTGGCAAAATTGACAATTTTGGGAAAATGCACATGTTGTGGGAAAACTGTAATATCTTAAATTCTAGAAGTGGGAATTAAGTTTTGTTTGTTGGGAATGAAAGTAGACACATAGACCTTTCCAACGCTATATGGTACGCTTTCTAATTCAAACCGAGGTGAAAATGGCGTTCGTCCGAAGTTGGGCAAAATGCAGGAAAGTGACACGCCCGTGTCGCCAATACAAGGCAAACCGTGACACCCCCGTGTCACGGTACAGAAAATCAAACCAACATGCACCCCCGTGTCGCCAGCCCAAAGCAAAGTTGACACCCCCGTGTCAGCTGTGCGTAACAGAAAAAACAGGGGAGAAACAGGGGTTTTCATGCAAAACCAACCCCAAACCACAATATCATCAAACTCCAACCATAACAAATATTGAAACACCTCATATATGCATCATACTTCCAATATTCATCAATTCCACCAAGAAATAAACATCCCAACCTCAAGAATTTCTCATGAAAACCCCATATTATACACATGCTTCCAACCTTCAATAATTTCAAGATTTCATGCAAGCTTTCACTTCTTTGATCACAAATAGGCTTCTAATCATCAATACATAAGAATTCATCACCTAATCCATAAATCCTACTCAATCATGTTTTCAAGAGATGCAAACATAATTCATATTATACCTTAAGATGGAAGAAAGATAAGATGAGATGATGATAAAATGGTGATGATGCTTCTAGCTCCACAATTCTTCAAACTCTAGCTTGAATTATGAGATGCAAATTCCCTTCCTTCCTTGGTGTAAATGTCGGTATATGGTGTGTGTAAGTGTGTGTAATTCTTTGATGAGATCTATTGAATGAAATGAGAGATAAATATGATATTTATCAAAAGTCTTGCAAGAATTATGATGACTCAACCATTTTTGCACTTAAGCCCCTCAACTATATAATGTCATGTAATCAAGTATCACTTCATAGCATATAATTAATTAGGTCCAAAGAGTGTATGCAATTAAGTCCTCATATTTAGATAAGGAACAATTAAAGTCGTATATGAGCAATTAGTCACCTTATCAATTAATTCATATAAATTTCACATTAACAACATTTTCATATAATTGCATGAATATATAGTGCATATAATATTAGGAAGATTAGTATAATAACACATAACACATGAATGGAAAAATCGGGGCGTTACAAATTGTTCATCTTAAATACGGTAAAGATTGATGAATGTAAAGTGCAATGTACCCAAGCAACTGGAGTGCTTAAAATACTTAACAATTTATTCTTTTCTTATGTAATATCGAAACTTAACTTCTTTTAACTTTAAGGGCAAGTTATTTTTAATTAGCTAATAGTGAGAGAAAATTTAATTTAATTCCTAACGCAAAAATTTTCAGTATTACTTTTCATTTTCAAATTTTAATTTTTGTTCATTCCCCAAACACCTAAATGGATTGTAATATCATTAATTATTATTATTTTTTTTAGATTTTAATTTTAAACCTAAGTAGCGGTTAATGAGTTCATTCTCAAAGATAAGGTTCCAGGTTCGAATTCCGCTTGGGTGTGCGTGTGTTTTAAAAAAAAAAAAAAACATTAACTTTTACGAATAATACTCTATTTTTAAATATAAATATTTTAATGATTATAATTAATACTTCAATTATATTCGTTCTCCTTCTATTAATTTAGATTTTAGTTTTCGACTTTATAGTTTATATAAATTTTTTACTTGTGAACATGATTTTCAATGAAGTTAACTAAATATGCTTATACAGATACAAGTCCTTTCAAAAGAAAAAATAATCAACATATACCATACCAATCAAATATATAAGGCCACCAAAAAAAAAAAAAACAAATATACAATGAAAAAGAAAATCGAAAAGTCAAAAAAATCAAAATAATTATTTTGGAGATCTCACGGTTGATACGACATACAGTCATACAGACAATGAGACAAACATAACACATGAACCGCCTAAAATAACCCCACGATTAAATAATGCAGGAAAATGAAATTGGTTTGTAGGTCCCGGATTCAGAAAGCTTGTGGCATGACGAATGTGCTACTCCTGTACTATAATTAGTGGTCCAATCATCGGCTCCTGACAGTCTTTAAGACCATGGGCCATTTCCTTTTTAATTATTTATATATACTAGCTATGGATTACGCATGTGCTTTAATAATAAAACAATTTTGTCTGCTACAAAATTAATCATATTTTGAACGGGGAGTTTATTCAGTTTAAAATATTTTTATTTTATTTCCTATAAAATTATACAATATAACAAGATATAAATAATATATTAGAACGTTTTAGTACTATAATTTGTGAAAAATATACAATATATTTTGAGAGGTATTTTAAGTACTAAATTATATAAAAATTATACGATATTTTATCAAAATAGAGAATTACATAAAAATATGATGTACAATTGAGGGTTTATTCTATATTATCGGTACTTTTAATGCTCAGTTTAAAAATATGGTATTACTTTTTTGTGGAATGTTTCTCTCAGCCATCTACAAACAATAATTTAACGATCAACTGACATTAAAACCTTTTTATATAAGTACCTTCTGCCAAATGGACCAAACAAATATAAGAGAAACATTTGATGTATCCTTTGCTTAATGGAGAAATGAGAAATCTAATATCACTATTAGAACAACTGATCAATAAAAACTATTTTTTTTATCGAGATGTGGCTAAACGATTCAGTATTACATCAAATCTACCGGTAAGTCTCATATACCATCATCACGTAGAAAATTTTATCGAGTCTAAATTTATATTAGGTCTGTCAATAAAAAAAATTTAATGTAAGAGTTAAAACTTACAAATAAATAGATTAGGAGAATAAAAATCATCATCAAGTAGCGTAACTTAACAATTTTATGGTATAATGGTTTAATTGAATATATCGTGTTTGAGTCTTTGGGAACACAATACTCATTATTAAAGAGAATTTTATAGGTAAGAATACCGGTAGAGATCCATAAAAATCAGTTATAAAAGAAAATAAAAACCGATATTTTGTCCGCACACAAGTGATAATATAGCTGTATTGAATGATAGGGAAAAGTGGTGTAATTTGGTTTTATGTTTTTTTATCTTTCCTTTCATGCATCTCCTCGTGCCTTATGTGGTGGTGAGGTAAACAAAGGTTGCTTGCTCGATCGACATTCATATGGTTTTGTTTAACGTTTTATGGAGTCCATACTTTGATGGACTGATGGACCCCAAGATTGGAATACAGCTTGGTCCACTGCCAGCATATCAGACCACTCAAATGCCGACAATACAGTTTCTTTAGCCTAACGTTCTAGTCGGTTCTATTTTCATTTTATTTTTTCTATTTTTTTAAATTTGGTATTTTTTATTTTGAATGGATTTCCATCTAATTGAATGATTGTTGTTTGATAAAAATTTGGGTAAATTTTGGAGCCTAGTATTTACTAACTTGATAAAAATAAGTAATATTACAACAACATTTTGAAGTTGTGAAAATACACAACCGATCCTACCTATAAGTCTTGGGCTTACAAATTAATTGAAGATCAACTCGATAATGAAGTAGACGTAATTTTAGGGTACACTAACTTACTAATATAACTTAATATATCCAACTAAACTATTTGTTAGTTGATTAAAATTCAGATTTTCTTTCTTTTTTTTAGCTTATGTATTTCAATTTGCATTGGATCACGCCACTTACATTTAAAATTATCTCTGTCAACAATGTTAACTGTGATGAGACCCAATTATAACAAGGACACATCATAGCACACTAACTCTCGATAACATGACATGTGGACCTCAGAGCCACCTTGGATCCTCCTCACAACTCTTACAAGGTTACAAAGTAACAACACTTGAATAAACAAAAGTCCTCCCTCGACCATCGAGAGTGGTTTAGGGATGCCAAGGTGCTCAAAGATGATCCTCAGGCTCCCATAGTGCTCCGAAGAGACTCGGACCGTATATCATGCACCCCTCGGGATCTCGACGACTGGTGCCCCTCGGTATTGCACTAATATAGCTCGAGAGGGAATGTACTAAGGATGAAACACTCTACAAGCACATCGAGGGCCCCTGCCCTCAACAACAACCTAGTAGTTCTCTGTAATAAATTGTACATGATCGTGCTTCTGCTACAGTTGTTGGGAAAAACGAAACAGTAACGCAGTGGAATTTAAAATTGTTTCCCAAAAAGCAATATCTAGACTTGCAATTCCTATTCCTGATTCGTAAGGATTTAAGAAATTTACTTAAATCGATGCTTTCTTGACACGTTTTGAGCCTTCGTCAAACACACTTCAAGCGGCAAGTCCCTCGAACTTCTTCGAATCTTCAAGACTCTGAAATCGCATTCCTCTAGAGTAATAATCTACACCAACCTTGATCACGATCTAAACAAGGAGGATGCTAGTAGTACTATATTTAGTGTTTATACTCTAGGGTATTGTGTAGTGATTTGGAGAATATACTATCAATTTCCCATGGGGTTCGAACCCCGGCCTTAAATAGGCTAGGGTGGGTTGTAACCCCTTGTCTTGTGGTGCAAGTATTCCAAATCCTCAATTACTTGCTAGGTAAGAAAGGTATTCTACTTTGACCAAAAGTTTCCTTTGATCAACTTGCCTTACAAGAAATTCTATCTAACTCTCTTAGATATTTTATGAGATATTTTTTGTTTATTCGCAATAAATAAATTAATATCAATAATTAATTAATTCACAATTAATTATTTATTGGACATTTAAACTCTAAATTTGGACTTAATAATAATTCATAATTAAATTAAAGTCCATTAAATAATTAATCAAAATTAATTATTTAATTATCACACAAGACGTGACACGTGTCTCCCATAGACACGTGTCCCACACGTGTGGTCATATTTTTCAATTCTGAATTGGTTCGATCAACTCGTTTAATGGATTCAAGCCGTAACCCTCATGATCGGGCATTTGTGTGTGACTCTCTAGGTTCTTTATTCAATTAGCAGTGACCCCGATTAATTAATCAGTCCGCAGATCACACTACTAATCTAGCAACAGGTGCGCGACACCTAGCTGAATAAGAATGTATAAATTCGAACATTGACATATGTGAAATAAGGTCCTACTTGTAGCACCCCGCACGATGGGTCACCACATCCCCCGCACCAAAGCCTAATCCACATACGAAATGGGTAGTCCGTACATGAATCAAGTCGTGGCGAACGGGCGACAAACAGACACACCTAAGCTAGGTGGAACGTAGACCCTGAACTTCAAAATCTAAACAATACAAGTGCGGAACCGTAAACATGCCAAACAAAATTCAAACATACATAAGCAGGTGACGGGTTCAACTAGCATAATTCCTAATCCCGAATATCAAACAATAAATATAAATCATAAATGCAAACGGGTTCGTCTATTCTTAGAAGCTTGTCCCGAGTCAATACATAATTTAAAACAATACATAAGTATACAAACATACAACCATATCATACAAAATTAATCGAATTACAAATACGAGTGTAAAGGACCCAAACTAATATAAAGACTAGACTCAACGAAAGACTACAAAGACCAACTCATGCCGCATAGCTCAAACTCCGAAGCGAGACCTGCAAACTAAAAACATGGGGAGGGATATGGTCAGTCCGAAGACTGAGTGAGGGGCTACGCACACATACCTACATATACATAAGAGCACAACACGTTCAAAAGTAAATGTTCGTGTGCCGCCCCGTCTTTTCGGCCGTATAGGTATGACGTAACGAGAGTGCTACTTGCGCATGTAAATTATTTATTCATGAAATTATGTGTTGATTGTAATGTTTATATGTTATGTTGAATTTATATGAATTATTTGTGAAGGATATATGTTTACATTTTGAATGTTTTGCTCGTATGACTTAAAACTTGATCCGTTTGATCCGAATTTGATTTCGATTTTTGTGAGAACTTGATATGCATGAGTTATGAACGTGTTTATATGTTCTTTGCACATTTTTGGGTTCATTTGTTGAGGTTTTAGACCATTTCTATTGAAAAGGGACTTAAGGGCCTAAAATATTCTTAGCGTACCTTGGGTTTTGGGCAGTATAACTTGAGCTCGGGAATTCGGATTTGAATTCTGACACCACCTTTAGACTCGTATCGATGATACAGATCCAATGGAATAAGCCTTATAATTTTTTAAACTCGTTTGAACTTTCGAAACTTCACCGAACCGAGCCCTTTGGGCACAACCCTCCTCCCTTGCCTGTTTTACCCCTACTTGACACGTTTAACCTCCAAATGACCCGATTCTTAAACCTATATTACCCCAAATTGACCCTTTTGCTTCTTTTAATGCCCCATTTTGGACCACACCTTGAGAAAAAAGAGAAAGAGCAACTCCAAGGCAAGAAAGAAAGAAAAAGGAAGAGATTTAAGAGGTAATCATATATTTGTGTTCTCCATCTCCTTATGATCCTTTTAATCCATGGTTCATAGATTTTAACCTAAGATTGATCATGCTATGAGATATTGGATGAATAGTTAGGGTTTAGGAGAATTTGTGAAGTTTGTGTTGTACCTTGCTTTTTTGTTATGAATCGAGGCTTGTTATATGTTCATTTTAACTCTTTTAATGCATTTATAAGCATGGATTTCATGGTATTTGGTTGTAGCTTCGATCGCCATTAATGCACTTAAGAGTTCTTGAACTTAAAGTTGGATAAATGAACTATATGCTCTCATCCTTGTTGCTCTCATCTATAATTGCAGTTTAGGCCTGAATTTTACTTGTTTCTTGCATGGTTTTAAGTTAGTTTGTTGTTGTTTGTTACTTCTCCTTTCCCTCCATAGGCCTGCCTGTTTTTGCCTCGTTTTCATGGTATCTGGAGCAGGGGCGCGGCCACGATCACTCCATGAGCAAACTTATCGGGGCTATGGAATTTTCTTGCACGGCCACAACATGCATGTAGGGGAACCTTTTGATATTAGGTTGCGGACATGATGTTTTGTTGCACGACCGTGATGGGAGGTTAGAATTGCTATTGGAATTACATCGTGGCCGCATCAGAATCTGTCACGGCCGCAACGTGTTGGAGCCCTTTCTTGTGTTCTCTTCTTGCTCTGTTAAGTGTTGTATGATCTTTCTTGCTTCATTTATCATTCGTATACATTGTTAACTTGTTATATATCATGTTATGCTCCTTGTTTTGAACTTATGATGTGATTTCGGTGCATATATACGAGGTATGACCTAATGTGACCTTAGTATTAGGAATAGTGTCATGAAAACTGATGTAATAGTCCGCTTTAGTACTTTCCTTTTGTAAATCATAGACAATCTTTGAATAATACGAATTAAGGCAACACTTCTTTATATGCTCTTGTTTGATTGTATGTTTACTTTAGCTGCGCACGTATAAGAACTCCCCCTAATCAATATGACTTATAGGACTCAACCATTTAGGAGAAGTGGTTCATGAGACGAGCCCTATATCACATAAGTCATGATTAGAAATCACTCCAAGCCGTTGAGTCCTATAGACAGTGGGAGTGTGAACCTGACTCTTTCGAGGCTTGCTCGTGTGATCACGCCCTTAAGAAGGACCAACTTGTTTCATGGGGTGCAAAGTGTATTGCTGATACGTGTGTGATATATGGGGGTGCTTACTCATTCTAAGTAAGTACACTGAGGTGTCCGTGCGAGAAGATTCCTAAATGGGAAAGGAAGTTTCTATATCTGGAAATAGAAACTTCCAGATTAGGAAATATCTCAGGAGTCATTGATGTGATTAAGTGATCCTTAGACTTGAGATTCCATTGATACTTTATGGGCTAACTTGTTAAGCACAACGTCTCTTGTAATAAATTGACAGTTTTTCATACTAAATTACTTCCCTCTATTGTGCAGCCCCCGGATTTGGAGCTTAAACCGCTGCCATCGCACCTTAAATAGGCTTATTTAGGTGATGAAGAAACTCTTCTAGTGATCATTTCAAACAAATTGTCTACTTTGGAGGAAGAGAAATTGATAAGAGTCCTTAAAGAATTCAAGGCAGGCTTGGGATAGACCATTGCAGATATAAAAGGCTTGAGTCCATCTACGTGCATGCACAAAATTATCTTGGAAGAAGATTGAAAACCAAGTAGGGAAGCTCAAAGAAGATTAAATCCTCTAATGATGGAAGTTGTGAAGAAAGAGATCATTAAACTCTTGGATGCCGACATCATATACCCCATTTCGGATAGTAGATGGCTGAGTCCTGTACAAGTTGTTCCCAAGAAAACAGGTATAACGGTGGTAGAAAATACGGCAGGAGAAATGGTACCAACTCGAGTGCAAAATGGTTGGCGTGTATGTATGGATTATAGAAGGTTAAATGCAGCCACCAAGAAGGAGCATTTTCCCTTGCTATTCGTTGATCAAATGCTTGAAAGGCTTATAGGAAAGACACATTGTTGTTGTCTTAATGGATGTTTTGGATTTTATCAAATTCCCGTTGCACCGGAAGATTAAGAAAAGACCACATTCACCTGTTCCTTTGGAACATTTGCATTCCGGCATATGCCATTTGGACTTTGCAACGCCCCTGGCACATTTCAAAGGTATATGGTGAGCATATTTTCAGATTATGGTGAGGATATAATTGAAGTTTTTATGGATGATTTTACCATTTATTGGAATTCATTTGATACATGCTTGGATAATTTGGCTAAAGTCTTGGAAAAATGTCTTGAAAGTAACCTTGTTTTGAATTATGAAAAATGCCATTATATGGTTGATCAAAAATTAATTTTAGGACATATAGTTTCTATTAGAGGTATTGAGGTTGACAAGTCAAAAATTAATGTTATAGAGTCTTTGCTTTACCCCACAAGTTTGCGGGAGATCCGTTCTTTTCTTGGACATGCAGGCTTCTACAGGAGGTTTATAAAAGATTTTTCAAAGATAGCACAACCTCTATGCAAGCTGCTGCAAAAGGATGTGGAATTCAAGTTCGATGAAGCTTGCCAAGAAGCATTTGATTTGCTGAAAATGAAACTAATTTCTGCTCCAATAATTCAAGCACCTAATTGGAATCATCCCTTCGAATTGATGTGCGATGCAAGTGATTATGATGTAGGAGCTGTTCTCGGACAAAGGATAAATAAGTCACCTCATGTGATTTATTATGCCTCGAGGATGTTGGATACAACTCAAATTAACTACATCACAACTGAAAAGGAGCTTTTAGCTGTTGTTTTTGCTTTGGATAAATTTCGGGCATATTTATTAGGTACTAAAGTGATTGTTTATTTTGATCATGCAGCTCTTAGGTCCCTATTAAAGAAAAAGGAAGAAAAACCAAGGTTGATACGTTGGATCCTATTGATGCAAGAGTTTGACATTGAAATCAGAGACAATAAAGGATCAGAGAACTTGGTTGCTGACCATCTGAGTCGAATCTTAGCAGATTCAGATTCCAGTCCTATAAAAGATGAATTTCCAGATGAGTAACTGTTCTCCGTAGCTGAAGGTAAGCCGAGGTCGTGCCTAACGCATGTTCCCCGGTATGCAGACATGGTAAACTATCTGGTATCCAAAACTTTTCCTGATAAACTGTCTAGATCTGAGCATAACAAGATAAAGAGCGATTCTAAATACTATATATGGGATGATCCTTACCTTTGGAAGTTTTGTGCAGATCAAGTTATCCGGAGATGAATAAGTGAAGACGAAATACACTCTGTTTTAAAATTCTGTCATTCTTATGCATGTGGAGGCCACTTTGGGCCAAAAAGAACTTCAAGAAAGGTGCTAGAATGTGGACTATATTGGCTTACATTGTTTCGTGATGCATTCATGTTTTGTAAAACTTGTGAAAGTTGTCAGAAAACTGGGAATTTAAGTGCTAGAAATCAAATGCCATTATCCCCTATTTTAATTTGTGAAATATTTGATGTTTGGGGCACAGACTTTATGGGTCCGGTTCCTAGTTCTTTTGGCAACAATTATATATTACTTGCAGTTGATTATGTATCCAAATGGGTTGAGGATAAAACCACACGAACTAATGACTCTAAAACTGTTGTAGGGTTCATGAAGTCTAATATCTTTAACAGGTTTGGAACTCCAAAAGTGATCATCAGTGACGTGGAACCCATTTTTGCAACAAAGTGGTTGCAGCTTTGCTTAAGAAGTACCACGTTTCACACCGGACATCGACTGCTTATCATCCGCAAACAAATGGACAAGCTGAAATCTCCAACTGCGAAGTGAAGTCCATCTTGGAGAAAAATGTAAATCCAAATAGGAAGGACTGGAGTTAAAGCTTGATGATGCTTTATGGGCTTATAGGACAGCCTATATAACCCGCATTGGCATGTCACTATATAAGCTAGTCTTTGGAAAGCCTTGCCACTTACCTGTGGAACTGGAACACAAAGCATTATGGGCTATTAAGCAATGCAACATGAAGATAAATGAAGCTGGAGTATACAGGAAATTGCAACTTCAAGAATTGGAAGAATTGAGGAATGAGGCATATGAAAGTGCAAAAATCTACAAAGAAAAGACTAAGAAGTTTCATGATCAGATGATTTCTAGGAAAACTTTTCAAATTGTGCAGAAAGTTTTATTGTTTCATTCACGTTTAAAGTTATTTCCTGGTAAGTTAAGGTCTAGATAGCGAGGGCCTTTTGTTGTGACTGATGTTTTCCCTCATGGTGCAGTGGCTATCAAAAGTTTGGAGACTGGGAAATCTTTTAAAGTGAATGGGCATCGTCTTAAGCCATTTTATGAAGGATTCCAAGCTCATACAGTGGAGGAAGTCAGCTTGGACAGTCCCACTCCAATGCATTAACAATGAAATGAATCCGTCTAGCCTAGGACGTTAAACAAGGGCGCTTATTGGAAGGCAACCTAATTCTTTTTAATTTATTGTTGTTTGGTTCCAGTTTCTCTGTGTTTTTGTTGAGAGAATACTGTGATTCTTGACTAAGAACCACTTTTTGCTTTGTTTGCAGATGTTGGCAGAAACTGCTACCAGGACCTAAACCTTCAAAGATGGTCATTCATACAACTCATGACACAGGCATTTTTCAACACTTTGTGCCTGCCAGAATTGAACACGATTTGTGAACAACGTTTTTCTCTAAGGATATAACGCTTTAAACGTTTTATTTGAAAAGGCTGATTAAATTGTTTTAATTATTAAAAACACACCTTTGCTCTTGAAAGATAAAAAGCTTTTTATTAAAAAGGTATGTTTTCCAATTCTGGTTTCAAAACCCCACATCACTTTATACACGCATTCACAATTTTTTAGACATTAAAACCCTCAAAACATTCAAAACTTCTCCATCTTCCACACCAGAATACTAAGAAATCCACCGCTGGCCACCGTAAAACCACTGCTGTCAACTTTTAACCATGGCCAAGACAAGGTCCAAGGGACCTGTTATTCCACCAGCTCTCAAACCTAACCGTCGTACTATTCAAAAAATGGGAACCCTGCGCAACCTCAGCCATGTACCCAAAATTCCGGCTAGGACACCGGAGCAGATGCATGTAACAGAACCAGAACCCAACAACCAGTCGCCACAAGAATCACCTCAGGTAAATGAACCAAACCCTTCATCCCCTATATATGACACTGCCTCTGAAAGGCCCACCCCTTCATCTTCTTCCCACCATGACACCACCGAAAACCTAGGTCAGGAGGCACCTATTGCCTCTAATCAACACCCAGACACTCAAACCCCAAACCCTAACAATCCACTGCCTCAAACAACCACCACCCAACACCAAGACACACTAAACCCTCCAGAAGAAACCATCCCACAAACCCACACCATACCCGTAATAGCTACCACTAACCCTCAAAGAGCAATTCCTTCAGAGAATAATCAGTGGCAAAGACCCAGAAAGTGGAGGTTAATCCTCCAAGATGAAGAGCATTTTGAGCCAGTACCCGAAAGCAACATGGAAGGAGATAGAGCTGAACAACAGAATGGCCCTGTTCTCTAAGAAGAATGTAACACCCCAAAAGGAGGATGCCACATCCCCCGCACTAAGACCCAGACCCGGTCACGAAATGGGAAGTCCATGCCCGAATCCGAATCAAAGCGAACGGGAGACCAACTCACACACTAGGCTAGGCGGATCTAACACGACAGACTCAGAGCGCGGAAACAATTTAAACAATCAAACAAGATAGCGGAAGCATTTAAATCAACATTCAAAACAAGTGACGGGTTCAACTAGCATAGATACCTAGTCCCGAATATCAACAAGCATAACAGGTGACGGGTTCAACTAGCATAAATACCTAGTCCCGAATGTCCGATCAACATAACTCAATAATCATCAAGTGCCACACAGGGCCGAATACGAATGCCACACAGGGCTACAGAAAGGTAAAGTATAATCTCAAGTCTACAAATCATGACATAAGTAAAATGTATGAAAGACAAATGTAACTAGAAAGGCTAGACCGACGAAGTGTAACTCAAATGACTCACTCCCGCCTAGCAAACGCTAACAGACCTGCAACTAAAAGTTTAAATGAGGGGTCAGTCAACTTGACCGAGTGAGGGGGCTAACGCACACCCACAATATATATATATATAGAGAGCATAACACAAAATCAAAGGATGGACTCATGAACCGGGGATAGGTGTTGCATACCAAAACATTTCGAAATAACCCAAATAAATATAGATATAAGTTTAGAAACCATTTTCCAGGAGGACTCTATCCCGATTCATAATTCCATAACATAAAAGAACACATGCTCGGCGAGTACGAGCTTCCAACCTTTACTCCTAAGAATCATAAAAAAAAAACAATCCAACCGCTACACCAGTGATGGAGGAGATGTACAGTCCCCAAACCATCTATAAAACCGTCTAAAAATAGACTCACCCTCAAGGGGTAGCGAACCCACAAGAGTCCTCCCCGGCCTTAGCCGAAGGCTCAAGATACCACACCTTCCCTATAGCACGGGTCGCGTGAAGTTATCTCAAATGGAACTACGCAATGGATAAATGCCCCGACGGCCCTAACCGTCCCGGGGGTACCCATTCCCGCAGCTCACCAGGATCAGATCCACACACAGATCACAACGGATCACAACAAAACAGACCACAACGGATCACAACAGAATAGATCACGACGGATCACATACGCCAATCTTTCATGGCAATCTCGCTACATAAACACAACACAATGGTTTTTCCAAAATAACTTACATATGCTTCAAAAACTGGTTTTTATACATATTCCTACGCGATGGAATTTAAGCCCGTAGACACCCACCCACGCAGAACCCACGCGATGGAATTTAAGCCCGTAAGCACCCATCCGCGCAGAACCCACGCGATGGAATTTAAGCCCGTAAGCACCCATCCACGCAGAACGCACGCAAGGTCATAAACATATCATATCCAACACATAAGTATTTATAGTAAGGTATACTCGCATACAAGGGTAGAAATCGTCATGTAAAGGCATAGGTCGCATAACTATATAAAATCCTAAACCTCACCTCGTAGTAGTAGAGTCTGAGAGTGTGAAGGGCCAAACACTCCAAACCTCGGGCCCACCGGTACCACCAAACTCTGTGACAAGACATACAGAAGCCCAGACTTAGACTCTATATGAACCAAACAAGACGCACGGCGTTGCTCAACATGGTCGTGGTTATGCATAAGTGTTCATGTTGTGCTTGGATAAGGTGTCGTGGTCATTCAAGGCATATCAATGCTCAACAAGGTCATATTTACAAGCAACCGGCACGTAATTCCATATCCAAAGATGCAAGATCAATTTAGGAAGTCAATGTATTCATAAAATGCATATTAAATCATCCAATGTTACAGGGTTCAATTATAATATTATAATTAAGCATCAAGTTCATGTCGAGTTATAAAGTGCATAAGTAAGAGCAACTTGATCATATAAACATACAAGGTTGTTGTACCTAGATGGCATGCTTGATACAATTAAAGAGTGCATCTAATTCACTTAAGATCATACTTTACAACTTCACAACATGTTTGGTACACAAGCTTAAGTCACATCCATGGTTTCATGAATATTACACTTACATCCCCTAAGTCATTTATAAAAGTTTAGAATTATTACACATAGATCCCTTTAGTCGATTGCTAAGCATACTTGTTCATTTAAAGTGTTTATACAATTATTCAACTAAGAATTAATTACTTACAAGCATGACAATTATCAATTTATCGTAATTCATAATATACCATTTTCAAGTAGTAAGAGTAAATCAAGATATTACAATTCTAACTCCTATCATGCATCAAGTCTCAAGTTGTTCAAGCATCCTTCATGTATCTCGATTTTATATTTGAAACACAATTTACATCAATCTTATAATTGAAAACGTCTCAAATTCATATAGAGAAATCACAACATGTTCGTTCTTCTAAAATATCATTCAAGTTCATTTAGTCACATAAGAAATTAGTTTCTAAATATTACACTAACACCCTTTCGTATCTAAACACATAGCATAAATTCATCACATCGGGATTCAAATTGTAAATCGAAACATTCATACATATCACAATCCATTCAATACATGTTTTTGAATATGATTGGAATACATCTCGATCAACAAACCAACAATAAACAATTTATTTGCACTTAAAACAATTCATTCAAATAATCACAATTACGCAAAATAATTCGTAATAAATAGATCGAGTGTCCGATTAACGAACGGAAAGTGGCATTGAACTCACCACAACGAGAAGAATATTCTATCCGAAAGTCGCCGGAGTGCCGCCACCGGAGCCACCGGAAAGTCGCCGGGCTGTTGGAAAACATTAATCAGAAAGCAGCGGAATTTAAAAAATTTTCCCAACAAAAGAATCTAGGACTCGCAATCGTGTAACCAAATTCGTAAAGATAGAAAACTTACTTTTCTTTTATTCTTTCTTGAAGCGTTTCAAGCCACCCAAGAACGCTCTTCTCGCGGCTTGATCCCTTCTCCTTGGTAAAGCTCGAATCTTCAAACTTCTAACTTGAAGTCTCTAGAGAAAGTCCACCAACTTGATCACAATCTAACTAGTAAGGATGCTAGTTCTCTAGTTAGTGTTTAGGCTTAACCTAGGGTTTTATTTAATCTTGGAGAAAGGAAGGTGTTCAACACATGAACTAAAAGAATTGTCAATTAGCTCTAAAGGGGAGCATGAGCTCCCCTATATACAGGAAAGGGAGAGGGACGGCCGAACCTATTCCTTGTTGGACAAGGATTTGGTTCCTCTCTCTCCTATTACTTGATCATCAAGTATTTTCCAACTTTGACTTTGAATTCTAATTCAAGTCAACTTTTAAGAGAGCTAAAAATATCCAAACTATTTTTGGATAATTTTATACTTTATTTATTATAAAATAAATAACTTATTTTTATCTAATTAATTAATTCGTAATTAATTAACTAGATTATTTTCTCCAAAATAAGACTTTCTTTTTAATTCAAAATTAAACCAATGTCTATTAAATAATTAACACATTTAATTATTTAATAAATATATATATATATATATAATATATATATTCACACGTGTGTGACACGTGTCACAGTGACACGTGTCACTTACGTGAGCCACACGTGTGATTTCACACGTGTGGAACCCTCTTGGCCCGATTAACTCGTTTAATCATTTTAAAGCCTCAACTCATGTAACCAAGTTGTTGTGTGTGACCCTCTAGGTTCTCAATTCAATTAGCAGTGACCCTAATTAATTAATTCACTAATTAATTAATCAGTCCACAGATTAAACGACCATAGTCTAGCAACAGGTGTTTAACCCCTAGCTGAATTGGAATGTTCGGATTCGACAGAACCTTTAAGTCATTGATTCATGTGAGATACAATCCTCCTACTTACTATCTCTCAACCAAGATCTAGGGCAAGGGAATAATCAGAACCCTAATAATCCGGTCTTAAAGCTAAGTGCATTTCATATCCATTTGATCTCAATCCAAGAAACCCTTTTCTTGATGTCTTGATCTACTGCCTTGGCCAAGGACTCCATATGGCATATGAATGACTTACACAATAAGAGATCACCTTGCAAATGCAAGTGTAGGTCCTTTCTTGATTCTCATTCACTTTCATGAATCACTTGTGCAGCCCCAGCATAAGCCTTGAATCAGTTGTCTAAGGCGACACCCTTTAAAGCTTATACCTAAGACTACAGAGTTAACTCATAAAGTGACAAGGAACCTCAAGTCTAAGGATCAATTAATCACATCAATGACTCGTGAGATATTTCGTAATCTGGAAGTTTCCATTTCCTGAAATAGAAACTTCCTTTCCCATTTAGGAATGTTCTCACACGGGGCACCTCAGTGAACTTACTTATTAAAGTAAGCACCCTCATGTATCACGCACGTATCAACTATACACTTTGCACCTCTATGAAACAAGGTGGTCCTTCTTAAGGGCATGATCCCACAAGCAAGCTTTAGAGGAGTCAGGTTGACACTCCCACTATCTGTAGGACTCATCGGCTTGGAGTATTTTACTAATCATGACTTATGTGATATAGGGCTCGTTTCATGAACCATTTCACCTAAATGGTAGAGTCCTAAAGTCATCAGGATTAGGGGAGTTCTCATACATGCACAGCTAAAGTAACCGCATACCAAACAAGAGCATATAAAGAAGTGTTGCCTCAATTCGTTATTTTATTCAAAGATTGTCTATGATTACAATAAGGAAAAGCACAAAGCGGATATACAATCGGCTTTTAGGGCACTATTCCTAACAATCTCCCACTTGCCCGTCAAAGCCATTCTAAAGCTACTCTAAGTCCCATCTTCTGAAGATGACCTTGGAAAGCTTCTCGACTAAGGGGTTTAGTAAGTGGATCTGCCACGTTCTCTGCTGATGTGACCCTCTCAATTAGCACATCTTCTCTTTTGATAATATCACGGATTAGGTGATACTTCCTCATAATGTGCTTGGTCCGTTGGTGAGATCTTGGTTCTCTTGCTTGAGCAACCGCCCCAGTGTTGTCACAAAACACAGTAATGGGGTCTTTCATGCTAGGAACAACATTCAACTCTTGTATGAAGTTTCTAATCCAAACACCTTCCTTTGCTGCATCATTTGCAACTAAGTATTCGGCCTCAGTGGTCGAATCTGCAGTGGTTGTTTGCTTGGAACTCTTCCAACTCACTGCTCCGCCGTTTAGGCAGAAAATGTATCCTGACATTGACTTAAAATCATCTAAGTCTGATGTAAATCTTGCATCGCAGTATCCTTCGACAGTAAGATCTTTCTGACCTTCGTAAACTAAGAATAAATCTTTAGTACTTTTCAAGTACTTAAGAATATTCTTCACGGCAGCCCAGTGACCATCTCCAGGGTCCGATTGGAAACGACTTGTCACACTAAGTGCATAAGCCACATCCGGTCGAGTACATAACATTGCATACATTATGCTACCTATTGATGACGCATAAGGTGTATGAGTCATTCTCTCCTTCTCAAGGTTAGTCTTAGGACACATCTTCTTTGAAAGACATGTTCCTACACTCACAGGAAGGTTCTTAACCTTTGCCGACTCCATATTGAATCTCTTCAATACTTTGTCAATGTACATCGACTGTGACAGTCCTATTAACCTTCTAGATCTATCTCTATAGATTTTAATTCCAAGGATATAGGACGCATCACCAAGATCTTTCATCTCGAATTGGTTCGATAACCATAACTTAGTCACTTTCATGTCATCCTTCGAATTCCCAAAGAGAAGGATGTCATCAACATAAACTACTAAGAATTGCACTGAGGTCCCCAATTCCTTTCTATACACACATGATTCATTCGAAATTTGGATGAAGCCAAACGCTTTGACCGATTCATCAAATCGAATGTTCCAATTCCTAGAAGCCTGTTTCAATCCATAGATTTATCTTTGGAGTTTGCAAACCTTTTGCTCACTCCCACTAAATGTGAAACCTATGGGTTGCTCCATATAAATGTCTTTGTCAATGTCACCATTGAGAAAGGCAGTTTTCACATCCATTTGCCATATCTCATAGTCATAATATGCAGCAATGGCAAGCATGATTCGAATGGACTTTTGCATTGCAACTGGTGAAAAGGTTTCGTCAAAGTCCACGCCGGGTCTTTGAGTGAATCCTTTTGCAACCAGTCTTGCTTTGTAGGCTGCAATGCTTCCATCAACTCCAAGCTTTCTCTTAAAGATCCATTTGCAACCTATGGGTTTGACCCCATCAGGCAAATCTACCAAGGTCCAAACTTGGTTGGAGTTCATGGAGTCCATTTCGGATTTCATGGCTTCTATCCACTGTTCAGAGTCAGAATCTGAAAGTGCCTCCTCATATGTTGAAGGATCATTATCCTTTTGAGAGATTTTATGGAAGAATCCATACTATCTCTCCAGCTGTCTAGGAGTGCGTTCAGAACGCCTTAGAGGAGGGTTTTCCTGTGTATCGAAATTCGTGATTGGTTGTAGTTGATCAGTAGGGGACTTCTCTTCAGTGGGTGGTGTGGGGTTACTTTGTACTTCTTCTAATTCTATGATCTTTCCTTTCTTTTCTTTAAGGAACGGTTGCTCAAGAAAAGTGGCATTTCTGGAAACAAACACCTTTTGCTCAGATTGATCATAGAAGTAGTATCCTATGGATTCCTTAGGATAACCTACCAAGTAGCATAAGTTGGAACAAGATTCTAACTTATCTCCCACTGTCCTCTTCACGTAAGCAGGACAACCCCAAATTCTTAAGTAAGAGTAACTAGGGATTTTACCATGCCACATTTCATAGGGCGTTTTGGGGACTGACTTAGAGGGAACTTGATTCAGAATCTTTGCTGCACTTTCTAGGGCATAACCCCAGAAAGAAGGTGGTAAGTTAGTGAAACTCATCATGGAACGAACCATATCAAGTAGGGTTCGATTCCTTCTCTCAGAAACTCCATTAAGCTGAGGAGTTCCCGGAGGAGTCCACTGAGAGCTAATCCCATTATCTTTGAGATGATTAAGGAATTCTTCACTAAGATACTCGCCTCCTCGATCAGATCGAAGTGCTTTGATCTTGTGACCAGTTTGGTTCTCAACCTCCTTTTGAAATTCTAAGAATTTCTCAAAAGCTTCAGATTTATACTTCATTAAGTATACATAACCATACCGACTAAAGTCATCAGTAAAGGTTATGAAGTACTGATGATTGTTTCTAGTGCTTACACTAAGCGGTCCACAAACATCAGTATGGATCAAATCCAAAACCTCAGTGGCACGTTCCACAGTTCCTTTAAAGGGAACTTTGGACATCTTTCCTTTGAGACAGGATTCGCAAGAAGTCAACTCTTTGAGATCATTTTCAGAGAATGATCCTAAAGTGTTTATCTTGCTAATTCTGTTCTTGGAAATGTGTCCTAATCTAGCGTGCCATAAGGGAGCTGAAACTTTGTCATCTCTCTTACGCTTTGTTTCTCGTTGTATATTCATAATATTGATATTTTGAGTTAGGTATAGTCCATTACTTAGAGTACCGATATGAACGGAAGAGTTGTTCCGTTTGATAAAGTATTTACCATTCTTAATATAAGTTTCATAACCTTCACAATCTAATATTGGAATTGAAATTATATTACGAATAATGCTCGGTACATAAAGGACTTTATTTAATATTAACTCAAAACTACCTAAATCTAATCTAATTGTGCCTAAAGCTCGAGCTTCAACATTTGAGCCATCGCCGATCTTCAAGACACATTCTCCTTCTTTGAGTTGTTGGACTTCACTTAGCATCTGTACATCATTACAGATATGAGTTCCACAACCGGTATCAAGTACCCAAGAACTAGAATTAATAGAAAGATTTACTTCAACGAGAAAGATACCTTTCTTTAGAGTAGCCTTGTACTCTGGGCAGTTTCTCCTCCAATGTCCCGCTTTGCCACAATGGAAGCAAACATCCTCTTTCTAATCACGCTTCTTCTTTTGGGCCTTCCCCTTCGAAATGCCACCAGTGGGCCTAAGGGGTTTCTTCTTCTTCTTTTGGGCTTTCTTGCCCTTACCTTTAGAAGGCCCAGAAGAGGAAGATGGAGCATTCACCATCAAAACCTTATTGTCCTTCCTGATCGTGCTTTCAGCAGTCACAAGCTGACTAATCAGCTCAGCTACAGTAGCACCAACATGATTCATGTTGAAGTTAAGGACAAATGGGTTGAATGATGGTAGGAGCGAAGCTAGCAACAAATCCACTGAAAGCTCATCTTTCAGTGGCATGTCCATGGAAGCAAGTTTCTCAGTAAGGGCAAGAAACTTGAGTCCATATTCATGGACACTTGAACCTTCCCTCATTCTCAAGTGGAACAATTCCTTTGATGTGTTGTACCTTGTAACACGTTCATGAGGGTGGTAAAGTTGCTCTAAGTGGTCGTAAATCTCCCAAGCAAATTCCATGGCCTCATGTTGTCTTTGCAAGTCCGGAGACATGTTAGCCAACATAAGGCAACGGGCTTGGAGATTATCATCCTTCCACTTCTGAATCGCATCCCGCTCGGCCCGAGTGGGAGCCTCCCCTTCGGGATTGGGCTCCCCTTCGAAGAGAACATAAGTTTTCTTCTCAGAATCTAAAATGATTTTTAGATTCCTCAGCCAATCAGAATAGTTGGGACCAGTCAACTTGTTTGACTCGAGGATCGATACAAGGGGGTTTTTGGTTGCCATTTCAAAACACGTAGAGAATCACAGAATCTACGACCTAAATGGTAAAACAGAGAACTAGTGAGCATGCTGAATTATAACGATATACAAAAGATAAGGTCTTTAATCTAATGTAGCTCCCACTGTTTTTCAAAGATCTAGAATTCCCAAAGATCTAAGAGGAACACGTTTCCCAATGGGTACTAAGATCCTAGGCATTTTACCTCGAACCCACGACTCGCGGACATTCTAAGTAAGAACCCTAGGTAGGTACAACTTACCAATTCTAACACCTTTAGAACTCTTAGTAATTGTTTTTGCATCACCTATCTTTCAATATGGACGCACGACTCGTGCGACATCCATATTTACTTAGGCGTTAAGCTAGACCCATCAATCATAAGATCATGATCAAAACTTAGTTCGAACGACCCACGACTCGCGAACATCGCCCTTGCTAAAATTGACCATGAAATATTGATCATTTAAAATGATCAATTAGGTAACTAAGAACTAATAAGCTCCACTAGCTATCCCACGACTCGCGGACAATAACCAGCATCACTTACTAAACTTAAAACCTATTGATGGAATGCTAGGAATTTAATTCAAAATTTGCATCTCGAATTAAACACCTATTTGTTCGACATTAGCTTAATATTTAAGGGGAATTTTCGAATCAACCGGAGAGTTGTCCGGTTCGACCTCACCAACATATATGTTATCCAATTTTATTAGTCTTGATTAATGCAAGTACACTTAAATGCATATCAAACAAGCACATAAACAGATAACATGTCCTAGCATGATACTAACATGTAATGATCATGGGTTCTACCTATCTTATGCGTGATATGTGGGAGCCACTCCACAATCACAAGTTCTAACATACATGCCACATAAACAGTTTAAATCACATAAGGGAAAGCGGTAACAAAATACGAGCCCTATCTCTATTACATTTAACAATTGAGATTCCCCTCCCTAACTTTTTGAGGGGTCTTCACTTATGGCCTCCTTGTTACTTGAATGTGGTCCATCTTACTCCATGGGTGCATTGTCTACAAAATGAAAATAAAACCTCACCACCTATCTCTACTCTCAAATTACAATAAAAAGAAAAAGACATAAAGTAATAAGGCTCAATCTTCATATTGGCCTTAGACAATTACACGGGGCATACCCCGGCCTCAAAAACAGTAATATGGAAAGCCACATAATAAATCACATAACAGTACGCACATAAGTGAGGCTCCAACCTCAATTGAAAAACGCAACTATAGGGCTCCAACCCCAATTTAAACCATCCATGTGCATAAATTAAAACCATACATATATCTAAACCCATGATCACCTAACATGCTCTTGCGAGAATTTAAATTTAGCCAATAAATTAAAATTCTCGTTTCAAGTCCTAATGACTTAAAACACGACTTGATGCGAGTCTTATTTATAAAAGTTTTCAATAAATCCCAAATTACCAAAACAAATAAAATTCCAATTAAATTCTGAAAATTAATAATTTTATCAAAGATTGTATTTTCCCAAAATATAAACCGTTTCAATTTCTCAAAAATCCCAATTTCTAGTTTTTATTCAAAAATTAAAATAAATATTCAAAATAAAATTTTAAAATTAAAAATGAAAATTGGGACTGGATTGCACGAAATACGAAAGTTCGGATCAGGAAAACGAGGCCCGTACGCGAAACGGGGCGCACGTGTCGCAATCGCGCGCGGACGCGCACGGCAGGCACACACAGCGCCCGGCCAAGGCCGGGCGAGTGCGCGCACTGCGTGCGCATGACGGCGGGCGATGGGCGGGCGCGCCTAGGCGCGCCCGGAAGGCTCCCGCACAGGCATGCGGGAGGTGCTGGGCGGCTGCCCTGCGCACGCCTAGGACAGGCGGGCGGTGGCGCGCGAAGCCCGCGCGCGCGACGCCTTCGAGCGCGGGGTGTCGCGTGTTTGTCGTGATCCGGGTTTTCGTTTCGTGTTTTCGTTCAAAAGCAAAACCAATCCAAGAAATCCAATAACAGTTTATACAGTTTCAAATCTAAAATTGTTTTCAAAAATTAAATTTTACAAAAACCAATTTTCAGAAACTTTCAGGAAAAAAATACAGTTTCGTAATTCAGGCTTTCTAAAACAATTACAAATACTCAATCGCATCAAGCCTAAGAATTTCTACCAAATTCAGAATAATTGAGACGAATCAGAAACACGATTAACGAGGTGGCTCTGATACCACTTGTTGGAAAACACGAATCAGAAAGCAGCGAAATTTAAAAAATTTTCCCAACAAAAGGATCTAGGACTCGCAATCGTGTAACCAAATTTGTAAAGATAGAAAACTTACTTTTCTTTTATTCTTTCTTGAAGCGTTTCAAGCCACCCAAGAACGCTCTTCTCGCGGCTTGATCCCCTCTCCTTGGTAAAGCTCGAATCTTCAAACTTCTAACTTGAAGTCTCTAGAGAAAGTCCACCAACTTGATCACAATCTAACTAGTAAGTATGCTAGTTCTCTAGTTAGTGTTTAGGCTTAACCTAGGGTTTTATTTAATCTTGGAGAAAGGAAGGTGTTTAACACATGAACCAAAAGAATTGTCAATTAGCTCTAAAGGGGAGCATGAGCTCCCCTATATATAGGAAAGGGAGAGGGACGGCCGAACCTATGCCTTGTTGGACAAGGATTTGGTTCCTCTCTCTCCTATTACTTGATCATCAAGTATTTTCCAACTTTGACTTTGAATTCTAATTCAAGTCAACTTTTAAGAGAGCTAAAAATATCCAAACTATTTTTGGATAATTTTATACTTTATTTATTATAAAATAAATAACTTATTTTTATCTAATTAATTAATTCGTAATTAATTAACTAGATTATTTTCTCCAAAATAAGACTTTCTTTTTAATTCAAAATTAAACCAAAGTCTATTAAATAATTAACACATTTAATTATTTAATACATATATATATATATAATATATATATTCACACGTGTGTGACACGTGTCACAGTGACACGTGTCACTTACGTGAGCCACACGTGTGATTTCACACGTGTGGAACCCTCTTGGCCCGATTAACTCGTTTAATCATTTTAAAGCCTCAACTCATGTAACCAAGTTGTGTGTGACCCTCTAGGTTCTCAATTCAATTAGCAGTGACCCTAATTAATTAATTCACTAATTAATTAATCAGTCCACAGATTAAACGACCATAGTCTAGCAACAGGTGTTTAACCCCTAGCTGAATTGGAATGTTCGGATTCGACAGAACCTTTAAGTCATTGATTCATGTGAGATACAATCCTCCTACTTACTATCTCTCAACCAAGATCTAGGGCAAGGGAATAATCAGAACCCTAATAATCCGGTCTTAAAGCTAAGTGCATTTCATATCCATTTGATCTCAATCCAAGAAACCCTTTTCTTGATGTCTTGATCTACTGCCTTGGCCAAGGACTCCATATGGCATATGAATGACTTACACAATAAGAGATCACCTTGCAAATGCAAGTGTAGGTCCTTTCTTGATTCTCATTCACTTTCATGAATCACTTGTGCAGCCCCAGCATAAGCCTTGAATCAGTTGTCTAAGGCGACACCCTTTAAAGCTTATACCTAAGACTACAGAGTTAACTCATAAAGTGACAAGGAACCTCAAGTCTAAGGATCAATTAATCACATCAATGACTCGTGAGATATTTCATAATCTGGAAGTTTCCATTTCCTGAAATAGAAACTTCCTTTCCCATTTAGGAATGTTCTCACACGGGGCACCTCAGTGAACTTACTTATTAAAGTAAGCACCCTCATGTATCACGCACGTATCAACTATACACTTTGCACCTCTATGAAACAAGGTGGTCCTTCTTAAGGGCATGATCCCACAAGCAAGCCTTAGAGGAGTCAGGTTGACACTCCCACTGTCTGTAGGACTCATCGGCATGGAGTATTTTACTAATCATGACTTATGTGATATAGGGCTCGTTTCATGAACCATTTCACCTAAATGGTAGAGTCCTAAAGTCATCAGGATTAGGGGAGTTCTCATACATGCACAGCTAAAGTAACCGCATACCAAACAAGAGCATATAAAGAAGTGTTGCCTCAATTCGTTATTTTATTCAAAGATTGTCTGTGATTACAATAAGGAAAAGCACAAAGCGGATATACAATCGGCTTTTAGGGAACTATTCCTAACACGGGCCACCATCGAGAGTTGCCAGAAAAATCCCGAAAAATCAGTCCTGAACGAAGTCTTTGTGCCCGTTCCGAATCCTCGATCAATTTCTAGAAATTCCAAGTCAATCTCCTCCAATTTCAGATCTAAGAACACGAAAACCCTAAAATCTTCAGACTCAAATTACTTCCAAACCGGTGAACCAAAATGCGATCCGAAAGAAGGGTTGTCTTACCCATGACGAGCTCTTCGAAAGCCCTAAGGTGGCTCGCTGGAAAAATCCTCGGAGCTAGCGTCGCCGTTGCGCCGCTGCTGCACAGCGCGATCTGCCGCCAAACTACCAAATCTGGAGTCGCGTGATCACAGGCTACTAGTTCTTGCCGTTTTGAACAACTTTCGTGAAGAGCCCGAGGCCAAAAGATGGCCGGAAAAGGGCCCCGTTGGCCGCCGAAGTTTCTGCCGCCGCCCACATCGCCGGAACCACCACCTACAGCCAAGATCTGGTGAAATTGATGCCGGAAATGAACTCAGGGGGTCGAAAAACCTTGGAAACCATCAAGCCCCGTCGAAAAACACCGCCGGAAGCGGCGAAATCGTGCCGCTACAGTAACTCGCCGCCGCGAGCTTCAGGCGGCGCGTGCGGCGCCGTCGCGGCTCGGATGGCCGCGCCGCCGACGTCAAACGGTGCGCAGGGAGATCTAGTTTCTGGAGTTGGGGCGCGTGGCTCAAATGGTGGCCGGAAACCACCGCGGGACGCCGGCGAAGTGGCGGCGGTCCGACACCTCCGCCGCTGCTTCTGAATTCCGGCTATAAATCCGCCATTGTTTGTCTTTAGGCCGTAAAATTGGTACTCTTGCGTCGGTCTCGCCGAGATAATCGAAATGGACTATTCGTTTGTTGAATTCCATCGAGAAACGATCGAGTTATGGCCTCGTAACCAAAGCCGCGCATAGTACCCACGGGAGAGAGAGTGGGATAGGAGAGAGAGAGAAGAGAGAGAGAGAGAGAGAGAGAGAGAGAGAGAGAGAGAGAGAAAAGAGATTGGGAGAAATGTGTCTTGTGCACAAGCTATATACAACCGGGTATCCTTATCGCGTAGCAAAGTGAAATATCGCGTACAAATAATCGTAAATAAAATTGGTAAAGTTACGAATAAACATTCAAGCTCCGAATTAATTTTATAAATTAAAATTAAAAAGAGATAGATTTACCAATTAGAGTTTAATTCAATTTAATTTTAGAAACCTTTCGTACAATTTAGCGACACCTCGTAAACACATGATTGATAATTAATCTCAAGAAATTCAAGTAAACCGAAATTAAACAAGTTAAGTAACATGATGGATTTAAAATCAACTTAACCATTTATTTTAGGATAATCCAAATGATCACATATTAAATTGGATTTACATTAAATCACATAATTCAAGAACTCTTAAATTAAACACACACAAGTGTAGAGACTTGTTAATATCGTCAGGACGCCCTTCAAGAATACGGGGCGTCACAACCTTCCCCTCTTAAGAGAACCTGGTCCCCAGGTTCCACTACTAAAATGTAGATCCTCGAGTTGTAGTGCTCCAACCCTTCTCCCGAACTCGCGTGAGATCATAACTCTAATGGTGAGGCTTACTCCTGTCATCTACACCGAACCTCCTTTAGGGTGTCTTGTTATCGTCGAGGTCCGTGCGAGTACTTGATCCGTTAGTCGTCTTAGATGCACCACTTGCTACCCGAAGTCAGATCAACGCGTAACGCAACCACAACAAACAAGAGAGAATCCAATCTCTCAACACGTATGTGAGAGAGCCCCGTCCCTCAACACCCACAAGAGAGAGAACCCCGTCTCTCGAGCACACATAAAAGAGAGAGCGCCGTCTCTCAAGCACAAAATTGAGAGAACCCCGTCTCTCAACCTAAGTCGGACAGATTCCAGCATCTGCCAACATTCTAGTTTGAGAAAATCCAGCATTCCTCAAGCCCCTAGATTCAAGAGAATCCAGCATCTCCGAATATCTAAGTACAAGAGAATCCAACAGCTCTCGTGCACAAAACATAGAAAGAATCCAGCATCTTTCTACCACATAAATAGAGAGAATCCTACATCTCTCCAACACATAAAAAGAGGCAGGCAATTGAAGAAATCAAGAAAAAATACAAAAACCAAGGGCTCTGCCACTAGTACTAGAACAGAATCAGCACAAGAGCCCCGTTTAACCCCTGAGTTGGAGGAAGAAATGGAGAATAGAGGAATAGCTGAGGAAGAACAAGGAAGGGATGATATGGAAATTGAAGATGCTCCAACAGGTGAGAAACAACACTAGCGAAGAAGAAAAGCCCCTGCTCCAGCACAAAAAAGGAGGAACAGGATTCCCAAGAGTAGAACACCTCCACCCACACGCTTTGCAAACCTGGGAGGTCACTTGAAGTTCAGGAAGACTGAGAAAACGAGGTATAAACGTATTAAGGATTTTGTTATATCCTCTGCAAAATGTTTAGATATTCCCACATTGGAAAAGTTTGAACTTCTTGAACCTGTGCATAAATTGATGGATAACATAGGTTGGAACAAATTTCTCAGTATGGATTATGATGTGTTTTATAAGCTTACATTAGAGTTTTATTCCACTTTTAAGTTTGAGAAAAAGAAAGCTCATAACTGGGATGAAGAGGGTGTGGTTACGTTCAGACTCCTAGGCAAACGTTTTAGCTATTCCATTAATGAATTTTGCCTTGCTTTGAACTTCATTGATTTTAAAGCTGAAAATGAGGAGGATAATGATGAGTTTGAATGTCTTGGTGATTTTCCTAAGAAATTTGATGTTGATGCTGCTTTTTCTGAATTAACTGGTGGTAAGATTGCTAAATTTCATGAACCTACAGCTAAAAGCATTCATTTACAAGACCTAACCATAATTTACTTGCATAGACTGATCTGAAGGGTCCAACACTATTACTAAAACTGAGGTTTACTTTTTATGGGCCGTGCGGCATAATCACAAGGTTAATTTGGGCTTTTGGGTTGTCACACACATTCATCACTACATTAGGTGGAGAACACCCCTTAAGCTTGGACACATCATTACGCATCTTGCATTGTATGAGGGAATACTTGACTTGAATAACCATGATTTGAATGTGTATTCCACCCTTACCCCCCTTGATGAGCAAACTCAGCTGGACATGAAGATACTCCAAAAGAAAAATGGAGTATTGTTGTTTTCTGGTGCAGGTACAGCCCCTGTCCAAACTGAAGAACAAGCTGAAGCCCAACCTGAGGCCACAACTAGCACCTCATACACTGCACAACTTAATAGAATTGAAGCTCTCCTGATTGAACTCAAAACCAGGCTGGATAAACATGAAAAATCTGTGGAAAAGGTACCAGCCATGGAAAAATCAATGGGCATCATGGCAACACACATAGCAGGAGTAGAAGGATACATTGAGGCCATCAAGAAAGACCTCAAAATTGGCAGTCACTGAGCTGTATTTAGGGAAGTCCCCATGTTCTTACATTTTCTTTTAATTATACATTGAGGACAATGTGGTATAAGTGTTTGGGGGGGGGGGGGGGGGGGAGTATGTGAATGTTATGTTGGATTATTAGATGACTGTTTTGCTGTAAATTTCTGTTAGTCGGTCCTATTTTGTAATTGCCTGACTGTTTTGCTGTAAATTTCTGTTAGTCGGTCCTATTTTGTAATTGCCTAATCTGCTTAGTTTCTAGTGGTTAGTTAGTTAGCAGTTAGTTTTTAGCTCATTTTGCTTACGTCCTTAGGTCTTTATGTGCTCATTTTGTGCTTTTTTGTGGTTAGAATCTGATCATTTGCAACATGTTTTGATTTGAGAGCTTTTGAACATGAAAAATAGGTTGAAGTAGCATGAATTTCCATGCCTGATTCTTGGAATTGATCAAATTTATAAGTTTTTTTTTTTTTACTCTACTAGGGAATGTTCTCGGATTTGGGCTAATGGTTGGAAACTAAAGTTGTATGCAATAATTTGGACCTTCATGTGTGAAAAAATGTGCCATTTTTTTGGACTGTCTAAAGCTGAAGTTTAATGATGCTGAATGATGATAAGTAATGTTGATCGAGGGTTATAAATAAGGCTGTAGTGCTATTAGCTTCTGAATAAGGCTTTTTAAGCCATTTATCTCTGAATAAGGCTGTCATAGCCATTTGCTTGATGCAATCCGCTCGTTTCACTCCTCTGGTCACCCAAAGGCTGAATACAAATCATAAATTGAAAAATATGCAGTCTAGGGATAGTTATACATTACCAAAGCGGTATTATGACACCCGAAATAGACAACGTTTTGAATTTTGGTATAAGTGTAAATGGAACCCTCACTTTATCTTTTGTTTTGTTGGAATTTAGACAGTCCAAAACAAGCACTCTTTGATCACATGATGTAATTGCTACATGGTAAATCTGCATGATTAAATGAATTCTAAATTCCCTAACATTCTCTAGCATGCCAAATACTTAAAATTTGTCCTTTTCCATTTTGATAGGCTGTGGAAACTTGTTATGATACTCATTTTAGTGTTCACATTTTCTCATTGATAAATTATGGGGCTGTAATGGTTGGAGGATAACCTTTCTTTTTGAAGTCTAGTTGCAATTGCTTGAGGGCAAGCAAAGTTCAAGTGTGGGAGGATTTGTTAGTGTGTATTTTGTGCTTTATTTGCCTTGATTTTCCCCCTATATTTGACAGGAAATCTACTTAATTATGCTTAAATATGGCTTTGTAGGTCTACTTATGTTGGAAAGAAGGATTATTCAAAATCTGGATCAAAAGAAGTTACAAGTCAAGAAAAAGGCCTAAGTTATGACCTTCAAGCTATGATCATCCATTAAGCCAAGGGTGACACCTCACCAAAGTCAAATATTGTGGCTGGCTTTTACTTTTTGGCGAATGGAGCTGCTTGCTACAACTTTAACCAGTATTTTGAGTCTCAAGGCTGGAAATCATGATACTTAGGGATTCTAAAGAATATTTGCCTTGAAATCTGTGATCAAGTTGAGATTACCAGTCATATAAGCAAGGTTTATGAGAGAGCAAAGACATTTAGCCTTTCTCTGGAAGAAGCCAGCACGTAGCAGTTGGAGAAGCAACAGAAAATAGGGGTCTTCTTCCCTGTTATGATCAGCAAGCCTTTCTTTCCCTTTTCCTTCTCTTTTTAGTTAAAGTTTGTACTAGTTTATAAATGTACTTGTAACATCCCGACTGATCAGACTTTTCAGGTAACCTCTTATGTGCGCTATTTAATTATTACTTTAAATGATTATGTGATATTTAATTGCTAACGTGTATTAATTGCAGTTATTTGAACTTAATTGCTTTGGTATGAATTAGTTTAACTTGAACGTTTAATTTTCCTTCACCTTGTATTTTGCTCGTTTTAGATTCGTATTTAATTCTGATTTTTGTGAATTCGTGATATGTGTTAATTATATGCTTTATGGACTCGGTTATGTGCTCGTTATATGTTTTGGTATTTATTTTGGTTACCTTTTTGGGTTCGTTTTGGAGACGGGACCTAAAGGAGGCTAAAAAGCATTTAGCGCACCTTGGGTTTCGGGACGCGTATCCTGAGTTCGGGAATTCGGATTCGAATTCCGTCACCTCCGTTGAACTCGTTTCGACTATTCGGGTTTAATGGGACAAGTTTCACATTTTTCTAAGCTCGTTAAGACCTTCGAATTTCACCCGTAACGAGCCCTTATGCTTAATAGACACCTTTTGACCTAGCTATGACTTTGTGGACCCCACTAAACCTTAACCAAGCCTTAACCTTGAGTTGAGCCTCTCTTATTCCTTTTTGCTGCTGAAACCGAGCCAAACCTCTCTCTCTCTCCCACCATAACCGATCAGCACAAGCAAAGCAAGGAGGAAGAAGAAAACCCCTTTGTCCCTTTTCTTGATTTTGAGCTCAAATCTTCACCCAAGCTTCTCAAATTTGAAAGGTGAGTTCATGGTTGTCATCTTCACTCTCTCTTCTCTCTTTTATGTGCTCTTAAGTTCATTTCCATGGTTGATTGATGAGTTATGGCAAGCTTGTGAATAGTAGATGTTGGGAGATTTGTTGGACTCTTGCTCCTTTCTTGTTTTCTTGAGATTTGATGATGTTATTATGCTCCTAGGACTTAATTCTTAGCATTTATTGCATTTCGTTGCTTGGTAGTTGGAGTTTGAGTGATTAGTTTTAATTGGGGTTGCAGAGTTTGCTGTTTGGGCCGTCTTCGTTTTTCTGTACCGAGATACGGGGGTGTCTCGGTTTGCCCTTTACCTTCGGGATTTCGTTGTTCGTTTTTCTGTACCGAGACACGGGGGTGTCTCGGTTTACCTTTTTTTGGTGACACAGGCGTGTCACCTTCGGGTTTCTGTTGTTCGTTTTTCTGTACCAAGACACGGGGGTGTCTTGGCTTGCCCTTCCAGGGGGCACGGGCGTGTCCCCTAGGAACTCTAGTTTTTCGCCCGTTTTTGCTTCCTTTCCGTTGCTTCTTGTTGTTCCTTCTTGCCTCGTTTTGGTGTGTATGCATGACCAACTTGTTATATTTTGTGTTAAGCCTTATGTTATGAATTTGTGCTTTGTTTTATCTCCTTGTTTATGATTTATGTCCGTATATGCATTGAATACTCGTAAATGGTCTAAATGTGGATTCATTTCATACCATTTGCATCATAAACATACATACGCGTGTACCGAGCGTCAATGTGGTTCATACTGAGTCTAAGAGTGTTTCTTGTTGTTTGTCTTGTTCAAAGGATCCCCCTGTAGAGGACGAGCTTGCTCCGTAGGTGTCCGGTTGCCACACTTTTATCTCCACTACGTTCGTTGACAAGGTGAGGTTTTTGTTCTTTTAGTTACTCGACCTACAACCCTATCTTATTTGAAACCTCGCATGCGAATACGTATAATATATGGTAAATAAGTGTATGGTACTTATGTTGCGGGATTTGCCCCATTTGTTATAAGAGTTTAAAACGTTTTGTATAAGTATATAAGCTATTTTGCTTTCGTTTGAAAAGTTTAGTTTTGTGCAAGTGTGTGTGTGTAAGCGAGATGTGGCTTTGAAAGATAAGCTTTGAGGTATGTTTGTGTGACTTTCATGATATGTTTGGGCCCCGGAGTGTGGTATGGTAATCTCGGGACGACCGAGGGGTCGCTGAGCTCTTCCATCAACACCTCCATTTGAGAGTCTCGCCCAACCTTGGGAGGTTGAGGAATGGTGTTTCTCTTGAGCCGGTGGAGGCAACCGCCGAAGGTTTCAAGGTAGTAATTAAACCTTGTCTCGTCTGTGTATGTGGATAGTTAGGGCCGATCAACCCTTCTATCAACCGGTGTTGGGGATGGATTCTGATTTGTTTTGTTTTGCTTTGATCTTTGTATATGGAAGTTGGGATGTGTGTGACTCGTACTCGCCGAGTTGGTTTAGCTTTGTATGGTCTATGGAACGAGAGTGGATTCTTAATTCACCTAAAACTTGGAATTTGGCATTTGCCCTTTTTTCCTTTTCTTTAACCTATATATATATCTATATCACGGGAATTAATTTGGCTTGCAAAAACCACTCTCGGTTCAAGGATCCTTCCGTTTTGATTAAATGCTTTGCTCTATATACATATATATCGGGTGCATGAGTTAGCCCCCTCACTAGTCGCTAGGACTAACCCTCGTTGTTGTTTTTCCCCTTTTCCCTTTCTTTTGAGTTTGCAGGTTCTTCCGAGTCAAGCTAGGCGGCAAGTGTCTTTTGGGTTTACTTGGGGTATAGCTTGGGTCTTCATGCATCGTAGTGGATTATTCCTTTCCCTTACTTTACGCATTTTGGATTATGTATTATGAATACACTTATGTTATTTTGGCCGTGATGGCATTTGTATATTTTGTATATAAGTTAGCTTGTTGATTGGAATACTTGACCCTTTCCCATTTTGATATGTATATATGAAATCTTGGGAATCATGTTTGGTATGTGATTTGCTTCCGCTACTCTGATTTTTATTTTCGCAGTTCTTGAGGGTCTAGGCCGCCTAGCGAGAGTGTGAGTTTTGTGTATCTCCCGTTCGCTTTGGTTTGATACGGGTGCGAACTTCCATTTCGTTACTCGTGTTGGACCTTAGTGCGGGAGATGTGGCACCCTTCGCTCTGGGGGTGTTACATCCTTGCGTGGTATCAGAGCTCTCGATTGCAAAACCAGAGCTTTGGAGTCGTGTTGGGTCTGTCTAGGTCATTCGGTATAGGAGTATGTGATTCTTTGCATTTATCTACATCTTTATGTGACTTAATTGTTTAAATTCCAGATAATTGATTTCATGATCATGAACTGAACCCCATGCATCGATATCTTCTTGATTTGTGAATTTCAGGAAGCCTCCAAGAAGGAGAGCAGATAGGGAGCAGACTCCTGATCTCAATCAACCCCCTCCACAAGCACCTCCACCTCCTCCGATGAATGCTGAGAATATTGTCCAGGCTCTTTTGAATCAGCTTCAGCAGAATCAAAGAGATAATCCACATTGGGAAGGACAAGGTGGGCAAGTAACTCCGGCCTTTAAGAAGTTTAGAAACAACAATCCCCCGAAGTGGTATGGAGGAGATGACATCCAAGCCGAAGAGTGGTTGTCAGAAGTTGCGGGAATTTGGGAAATTTTCCCCGCTCCTTCGCATGAGAAAGCTGTTTGCACGGCCCGGTTTGTTCAAGGCCCCGCGTCCAATTGGCTCAAGGCTATGCGAGCTCGATTGGAGAGGAATGGAGAAGAGTATGATTGGGAGAGCTTTGTGAGAGAGTTTCATCACAAGTATGTTCCACCAAGTGCTCGTGAGAGAAGACTTCAGCAATTTACGGAATTGAGACAAGGGAACCGTTCGGTTGAAGAGTATATTTTGGAATTTGAGAGACTTGCGCCGTATGCCCCACACATCACCAATCATGACACCCAGAAAGCCCGTAATTTCGTTCATGGCTTAAGATATGATATCCAAAATGCTCTTAAGGCTGCTACTGTGGATACGTGGGAAAAGGCTACGAGGAAGGCTATCAAAGTGGAAGCTAACAACACAAGATTGAGACCGACTTACTCTTCGGGCTAAGGTTCGAGCTCTAATTTGGGGAAGAGGCCTGCATCCTATAGTGGGCCTCCGGTCTTCAAACCCCAAGGTCCTACTACTTCAGTTAAGAAAGCTCGACCTCCGGTACCGGCGGCACCAGCTCTACCGGCCCCGATTCAATATAGTTATTGCAAAGGTCCCAATCACACCGAGGAGAATTGCTGGAAGAAGTTGAGGAGATGTTATAAATGTGGAGAGCCCGGTCATATGATTAGCACTTGTCCTCAAGTGAGAGCACCTCAGCCTCGAGCCCCTCAACCGTTGAATGTGATGCCTCCAAGAGCACCGATCCAAGCGAGAGCCTATGCTTTGGAGGGCGAGGAAGAGAATGTAGAGGTGGATGCCAATGCCGTTGTTGAAGGTACTATCCATATTCATGGCATTCCATTGCATGCATTGTTTGATCCGGGAGCAATGCATTCATTTATTGCTTCCCGGCTTGTTTCTACTCTTCCTTTGCCTGTTGCTTGCCTAGATGATTCCTTTATTGTTTCTTCTCCCCTTGGTGCTACTTTGGCTACGAATTGTGTTTACCGTGGTTGTCCGGTGGTTGTGGAAGATCAAGAGTATCTGGCAGATTTGATCAATATGCCGATTAAGAAATATGGGGTGATTCTGGGAATGGACTGGTTGTACCGTTACCGAGCTATGATGGATTGTTTTGCCAAGAGGATGACTTTGGGTTCTACGGTCTTTGAGGGTCAGAGGTTGAAGACCTGCCCGTTTATTTCCTTTATGGAAGCAAGTAAATTGTTCCGGGACGGTGCGACGGGCTATGTGGCCTACCTTTTGAATAAGCCGAAGGATCAGGCCAAGCTCGAAGAGACGGAGATCGTGAAGGAATTCCCCGATGTATTTTTGGAGAATTTCGGATCTTTACCTCCGGATCGGGATGTCGAGTTTGTAATAGATCTCTATCCCGGAGCAGAACCGTATGCGAAATCTCCCTATAGGATCGCTCCAGCCGAGTTGAAGGAGTTGAAGACGCAATTGGACGAGCTCTTAGAGTGTGGTTACATTCTCCCGAGCACTTCTCCGTGGGGTGCTTCGGTCCTGTTTGTAAAGAAGAAAGACGGGACTTTGCGAATGTGTATTGACTACCGTGAGCTGAACCAGTTAACGGTTAAGAACAAATACCCGCTCCCTCACATTGAAGAGTTGTTCGACCTCTTGCAAGGCTCGAGTGTTTATTCCAAGTTGGATTTAAGGCAAGGGTATTACCAATTGCGTTGTAACACCCCAAACGGAGAAGTGCCACATCCCCCGCACTATGACCCAGACCCGGAAGATGAAATGAAAGTCCATGCCCGAATCCGAATCAGAGCGAACGGGAGACCAACTCACACACTAGGCTAGGCGGATCTAACTTGACCAAAACTCAGAGTGCGGAGCAATTAAAACCAACAACAATAGATAGCGGAAGCATTTAAAACAAAATATACAAAGCAGGTGACGGGTTCAACTAGCATAGATACCTAATCCCGAATAATAGATCAACAAGCATAACAAGTGACGGGTTCAACTAGCATAAATCCCTAGTCCCGAATATCAACATAAAATAATAATCATCAAGTGCCACAAGGGCCGAATGAGAGTGCCACGCAGGGCTACCGAATAGTAAAGTATAATCTCAAGTCTACAAGTCAAAGCATAAGTAAAGCGTATGAAAAGACAAACGCAAATAGAGAGACTAGACCGACGAAGTGCAACTCAAAGGACTCACTTCCGCCTAGCAAACGCCAACAATCCTGCAACTAAAAGTGTAAATGAGGGGTCAGTCAACTTGACCGAGTGAGGGGGCTAACGCACACCCACAATATATATATAAGGAGCATAGCACAGAATAAAAAGGATGGACTCATGAACCGGGAGTAGGTGTTACATACCAAAACATTTTGAAAGAACCCAAATAAGATATAGATATAAGTTTGGAAATCATTTTCCAGAAAGACTCTATCCCGATTCATAATTCCATAACATAACATAATCAACTGCTCGGCGAGTACGAGCTTCCAACCTCAACTCCTCATAACATAAATCAAAATCAATCCAACCTCTACACCAATGATGGAGGAGATGTACCGTCCCCATACCATCGAGAATAAACCGTCTAAAATAGACTCACCCTCAAGGGGTTGCGAACCCACAAGAGTCCTCCCCGGATAAAACACTGAAGGCTCAAGATACCATGCCTCCCTCATCACCCTAAGGTCGTACAATGATATCTCAAATGGAACTACGCAAAGGATAAATGCCCCGACGGCCCTAACCGTCCCGGGGGTACCCATTCCGCAGCTCACCAGGATCGATCCACACACAGATCACAACGGATCACAACATAACAGATCACGACGGATCACATATACCAACTTTCATGGAAATCTCGCTACAGAACATAACGTAAAGTACTTTTCGAAACAGCTTATATATGCTTTCATATTTACTTTTCCAAACAGAGTTGATTCAGAAGGTCATAAACATATCATATCCAACACATACGTATTTATAATAGATATACTCGCATGCAAGGGTTGAAATCAGCATATTAAGGCCATAGGTCACGTAACTATACAAAATCCTAAACCTCACCTCGTAGTAGTAGAGTCTGAGAGTGTGAAGGGCCAAACACTCTAAACCTCGGGCCCACCGGCACCACCAAACTCTGTGACAAGACATACAGAAGCCCAGACTTAGACTCTATATGAACCAAACAAGACGCACGGCGTTGCTCAACATGATCGTGGTTATGCATAAGTGTTCATGTTGTGCTTGGATAAGGTGTCGTGGTCATTCATGGCATATCAATGCTCAACAAGGTCATATTTACAAGCAACCAACACGCAATTTCATATCCCAAGATGCAAGATCAATTTAGGAAGTCAATGTATTCACAAAATGCATATTAAATCATCCAGTGTCACAGGTTCAATTATAAGAATGACATGAAAGTGTTCATGCGCACATTTAATATCTCGCATTTAAACATACAATTCAATTATCACATAAGTGATGTGGCACCTAACTTAACGGAACATTCAAGTCACTAGTTGGTTCTATTAAAGACAGTTAATCATAAGACTGCAAGATTGAATCCAAACAAACCCAACCGTTAATATTTAGACCACCCTTACTTACACAATCCAAGAATCCCATTTAAACATAATCATTTAGAAACATTAAGTTATACCATCCCAGTTAATGCAATTACTTAGAGGTACCGATTTCGTTTCTAATTTGATTTACAAGAATTTGAACATACATATATACTTAGTTACATTCCAACAAGATTTTTGAATTAGCAACGTCCACTATATAATCATTAAGTGAATACACACTTGTGAAATCTAACAAACAACATCTTACAATAAAGTTTTAACTCATTAGTGAAATTCCAATTCATATCAAGAATCATTTTTGTAAACTTTCAAACATCATTTTGAAACAAGAGTTGGGGTCCAGGGGTTAAATTCCAATTACTAATAATTTAAATTCATATATGTTTCAAATCAAGATTCTAAGTTACATTATCAGTTTGACAAATGTGACGAATTTTCCGATTCAATTTTACAAACTCTTCAACTAACTCAACTTAGCAGCAATTTATAAATAAACAAGATAAACTCCCAAACCAACCCAACACTGATTAGCCAAAACGAGAATTCAATCATCATTAGAATTCCATTATTGCAACAGGTATTTCATATAGTAAAATTTCTGGCAATCAACTAATTAGGCAGGTCGGCTCCAGTTGCTTATATCCCTAATTCACATTTAAACACACCGAAAAAAAAATAGCAATTCATGTATACTATATAATTCTTACCCGAAATAAAATCACAAAATTATAATTCGCATAACAACCCAATCAAGTACATAGAATGCAGGAACAATAAAAGAAGGAAATGGGCTTACAACATCATTCGGGTCGCTAAAAAATCTTTCGCAAACAACAAGAACCAAATTAACGAACTAATCTACTAAATCCCACATGCCACGTAATTAATCTAATCTGACCCATATTATGCAGAAACAACATTTACTCTTACAGTTCAAGCCCTCAATTTACAGTTTCAGTTTCGAGATCAGCCAAAATCTAGTCCAGATTATAATTACAAACTAACCACACAACTTAATTAATCCAAGTAAGAACGAGGGTTCTGAAATTCGGTTAACCAACAACCAAGACTACAACTTACAATTAAAAATTCAGAAACTAGTCGATTGAAATAGAAAACCAAATTAAATAAGAAATTACTTAAAAGAAACAGGAAATGGGTTTACAATTACAAAGAAGCAGCGGCAGGAGTTCTCGGTCCGCTGGAACGGGGGTGGTCGGATCCGTGACGTGGTAGTCAGCGGTGGTGCTACGGTGGTCGATTTACAGAGACTCGACAGCTGAGTGTTGACGCTGCTCTTGTCCTCTGGAATGGAAGAGGGGAAAAGAGATTCGTCCAGGGGTGATTCCAGGAGCTTCGGCGGTGGTTGTCTCGCCGGAGATGACGGCGGTAGCAGGGAGTTCCTCTATTTTTCGGATCTGAAACAAGAGAGAAGACGGAGGCGACGGCGATGCAGTGTCTTGGCCGGAAGAGTGGTGGAGCATGTAGAAAACTATAACAGGCGGTGAAGGGGAGTTTTCACCCCTTTTCAGATCTGGCCGAAGGAGGAGAGCAGGGGATGGTTGTGGTGGTTCTGAGGTGAATTCGTCGAAGAAGATGGTGGTGAAAGGCTAAGCCACGGCGGCAGTTTGGTGGGGAGAGTGAGGGGAAGGTGGCGAGAACGCAGCTACGCCGCTTCTTTCTGCTGAAACCGAAAGCGGATCTGGAGAGAGGGGGGGGGGGAAATGGTGGTGCTCGGTGGTGTGGCTGAGGAAGAAGGTGTCGCCGGTGGCGAAGGTAGGCGGCGATGGCGGTTGGCGTTCTGAGAGTTGCTGCGCCGCTGCTAAACGAGATGGGAAGAGAGATGAAGAATGAAATGGGCTGCGCTAGGGTTCTCAGTTTATGAAGGGATGAGTTCTCCCAAAATTGCAACTAAGTCCCTCAAGAACTTAGGTCATGCGATTGAGTCCACGGGTTTAAGTAAGATTCAATTAAGCCCAAATTATAGATTTTAGAGTTATAAATTCAGCCCCAAGATTTAGAGTAGTGCTTAAATAAGTCCAAATTGAATTTCTCATAATTAGAAATAGATTCCCAATTTTAGTAAATTTCAAATCAACCCACATAATTTAAGTAAAAGGGCAACTAGGTATTAAACACATAGTTCAATTAAGTTCACATATTTTCATAAGATTGAAATCGAGTCAGTCGAATCATTAAAACACAAATAATGCGATTCAAGCATAAGCAGAGTTAAATAAATAACAATCTAATCGCACGAGAACGATATCGTATCTTGCTCCGAAAATGCGGGGTGTTACAACCTCCCCCCCTTAAGAGAACCTGGTCCCCAGGTTCCACTGCTGAGCTGGAAAAGCTTTGAGTGATAGTGTCTTAACCCTTCTCGGGGAGTTGCGCAAAACTTAGCCTCCGTTGTGAAGTTTGCTCTCATTGTCTTTACTGAACCTTTCTGGCGATGTCTCGTTGTCATTGGGATCATTTGAGTACTGGACCGTTGCTTTCATCAAGTTGTTCGACCATTCCCATGAGACGAATAGTTGTCACTGCACTCAACTTCGATGGCGTCGCAAACTCGTCACTTGCAGATAGTAGTCAGGACAAAGCGTAACGCAACCGCAACAAACAAGAGAGAATCCCATCTCTCGGCACTGTAAGTGAGAGAACCAAGTCTCTCAAACACACAAACGAGAGAACCCCGTCTCTCCAGCACACAAATGAGAGAACCCCGTCACTCAAACACATAATTGAGAGAACCCCGTCTCTCAGCCTAAGTCTGATAGATTTCCACATCTCCCAAACATTCTAGTTTGAGAAAATCCATCATTTCTCAAACCCTTAGATTCAAGAGAATCCAACATCTCCGAATATCTAAGTACAAGAGAATCCAACATCTCTCGTGCACAAAACTTAGAAAGAATCCAACATCTTTCTATCACATAAATAGAGAGAATCCTACATCTCTCCCACACGTAAGAAGAGGGAGCCTAGGGTCTCTCTTGCACATAAATCCACATATCAACATTCATACATACACAAATCAGAGTAACACTTGATGAAAAGTATGTGATGCATGTTTGGTGTACCTTGTACAGCTGATGTCGGTGTCCCTTGAGTATAGATTCAACGCTCACGCCTCAACTCAAGGGGGATATCGCGATGGAGTCCCTGTAAAACAAGGTTACAGTATGTACGTAATATAAGAAGTTAATGAGTAGTCATGAGAGTTTTAGATCACATAGACACGAACAGTTCACAGAGGTACATAACTCATTCATTTCGACAACGGTTCATAACAAGTAGAAATTTCAAGTTACAAGTACTAAATCGGGTATCCGAGTTATCACAATTAAAACAACAATCAACGCATATCACAATTGGCAAGGATATCACATAATAATAAGAGTCAAATAAATGATGTATGTATGCTCATGCCATGAATGTCTATTGTACCTTCCACCGCGGCATTCTGATCAACCCCCACTGCCTCTTCTTCTCCATTAAGAGCATATGCATGAGCCTGAATAGTTGGCCTCCTCTTCGGGCAGGTGTTCTTCATGTGACCAGTAGAGCCACATACCAAGCATCTACCCAAAAACTTCCAACACTTCTCCAATGGGTGAGAGCCCTGACAGTGAGAGCAACGAGCCTGAGTTGGGGCCGGTAAAACTGGAGGTGCTACGGGAGTAGTAGTTCGCCGCTCCCGCACTCGTCGCTTCTTAGCTCTCGATCGATCACAATCACAAATCTTATGCTTCGGTGACCCGCAACCGTAACATCTCCCTAACCTCTCCCAACACGTATCGTACACATGGGTGTCTCCTCCACAATAAGTACACAGTTGGGGTCCATTTCTCGGCTTTGAAGTACTCCCAGCCTTGTGTTTCTTCCCGCGTACTCTTTTACCTCGAGCCCCAAATCCGCTCCCCGATGTATCTCCTCCTTTGCCCAAGTCTCTCATGCCAACCTCCACTGCTAATGCTCTCTCAATAATCTCCTCCCATGTACCCGTGTTTCCCATGAGCACAAACTCCTTAAGCTCACTCCGTAGACCCTCCAAGAAATGCCTAGCCTTCATCCAATCATGGCCCATGATGTGGGGTACAAACATACCCAACCTCTCAAACTCCTCCATGTAACCCTTAACAGTCCTATCCCCCTGCTTAAATGTGAGGAAGGCTACCAATCTCTGCCTCTGTAGGGTAGCCGGCGTGAACCTCTTCCTAAACTCCAAAACGAACACATCCCATGTCAATCCTCCACCCGTTGCCCCAAACCTCTGAACAATTTCTCTCCACCATTGTTCTGCCGGTCCACGTAAAAGTAGAGGGGTAAGTCGTGCCATATTATGAGTGTCGCATGGCCAAGCTTCAAATAAGCCCTCTATCCCCGAAAGCCACTGATTAGCACAAATTTCATCACCTCCTTCAAATAGGGCAGGGTTGAAAGACTGGAACTCTAGATATAACCTTGCTATGGAGTTCATTGGTGGTAAGTCGGTTGGGAGTTGCACTTGATTGTACGGATGATGTTGAGAAGGCTGACCGTAGGGGAGCATCCTGAAAATCTCAGCAAATACAGCACAGGTACATGTATGTCGGTTAGTGAATGCTCATGACACATACTAAATCAAGCAAAGCACCAAGGAAATGTAATACTTCACATAATGTAATTTCAGCAAGAGTGATGGAAAATCAAATGCATAGTCTATCAAACGGTGAGGCACATGCACACAATCATATAATCATGAAACAATTTATGCCGCAGGGTCAAAATATCAAGTCAAACAAATGCAATGCGCAGTTATTCCTATGCCGTACGACCTAGACAGACTCAACACGACTCAAGAGCTCGGTTTTGCAACCTAGAGCTCTGATACCACTTAAGGATGTAACACCCCAAACGGAGAAGTGCCACATCCCCCGCACTATGACCCAGACCCGGAAGATGAAATGAAAGTCCATGCCCGAATCCGAATCAGAGCGAACGGGAGACCAACTCACACACTAGGCTAGGCGGATCTAACTTGACCAAAACTCAGAGTGCGGAGCAATTAAAACCAACAACAATAGATAGCGGAAGCATTTAAAACAAAATATACAAAGCAGGTGACGGGTTCAACTAGCATAGATACCTAATCCCGAATAATAGATCAACAAGCATAACAAGTGACGGGTTCAACTAGCATAAATCCCTAGTCCCGAATATCAACATAAAATAATAATCATCAAGTGCCACAAGGGCCGAATGAGAGTGCCACGCAGGGCTACCGAATAGTAAAGTATAATCTCAAGTCTACAAGTCAAAGCATAAGTAAAGCGTATGAAAAGACAAATGCAAATAGAGAGACTAGACCGACGAAGTGCAACTCAAAGGACTCACTTCCGCCTAGCAAACGCCAACAATCCTGCAACTAAAAGTGTAAATGAGGGGTCAGTCAACTTGACCGAGTGAGGGGGCTAACGCACACCCACAATATATATATAAGGAGCATAGCACAGAATAAAAAGGATGGACTCATGAACCGGGAGTAGGTGTTACATACCAAAACATTTTGAAAGAACCCAAATAAGATATAGATATAAGTTTGGAAATCATTTTCCAGAAAGACTCTATCCCGATTCATAATTCCATAACATAACATAATCAACTGCTCGGCGAGTACGAGCTTCCAACCTCAACTCCTCATAACATAAATCAAAATCAATCCAACCTCTACACCAATGATGGAGGAGATGTACCGTCCCCATACCATCGAGAATAAACCGTCTAAAATAGACTCACCCTCAAGGGGTTGCGAACCCACAAGAGTCCTCCCCGGATAAAACACCGAAGGCTCAAGATACCATGCCTCCCTCATCACCCTAAGGTCGTACAATGATATCTCAAATGGAACTACGCAAAGGATAAATGCCCCGACGGCCCTAACCGTCCCGGGGGTACCCATTCCGCAGCTCACCAGGATCGATCCACACACAGATCACAACGGATCACAACATAACAGATCACGACGGATCACATATACCAACTTTCATGGAAATCTCGCTACAGAACATAACGTAAAGTACTTTTCGAAACAGCTTATATATGCTTTCATATTTACTTTTCCAAACAGAGTTGATTCAGAAGGTCATAAACATATCATATCCAACACATACGTATTTATAATAGATATACTCGCATGCAAGGGTTGAAATCAGCATATTAAGGCCATAGGTCACGTAACTATACAAAATCCTAAACCTCACCTCGTAGTAGTAGAGTCTGAGAGTGTGAAGGGCCAAACACTCTAAACCTCGGGCCCACCGGCACCACCAAACTCTGTGACAAGACATACAGAAGCCCAGACTTAGACTCTATATGAACCAAACAAGACGCACGGCGTTGCTCAACATGATCGTGGTTATGCATAAGTGTTCATGTTGTGCTTGGATAAGGTGTCGTGGTCATTCATGGCATATCAATGCTCAACAAGGTCATATTTACAAGCAACCAACACGCAATTTCATATCCCAAGATGCAAGATCAATTTAGGAAGTCAATGTATTCACAAAATGCATATTAAATCATCCAGTGTCACAGGTTCAATTATAAGAATGACATGAAAGTGTTCATGCGCACATTTAATATCTCGCATTTAAACATACAATTCAATTATCACATAAGTGATGTGGCACCTAACTTAACGGAACATTCAAGTCACTAGTTGGTTCTATTAAAGACAGTTAATCATAAGACTGCAAGATTGAATCCAAACAAACCCAACCGTTAATATTTAGACCACCCTTACTTACACAATCCAAGAATCCCATTTAAACATAATCATTTAGAAACATTAAGTTATACCATCCCAGTTAATGCAATTACTTAGAGGTACCGATTTCGATTCTAATTTGATTTACAAGAATTTGAACATACATATATACTTAGTTACATTCCAACAAGATTTTTGAATTAGCAACGTCCACTATATAATCATTAAGTGAATACACACTTGTGAAATCTAACAAACAACATCTTACAATAAAGTTTTAACTCATTAGTGAAATTCCAATTCATATCAAGAATCATTTTTGTAAACTTTCAAACATCATTTTGAAACAAGAGTTGGGGTCCAGGGGTTAAATTCCAATTACTAATAATTTAAATTCATATATGTTTCAAATCAAGATTCTAAGTTACATTATCAGTTTGACAAATGTGACGAATTTTCCGATTCAATTTTACAAACTCTTCAACTAACTCAACTTAGCAGCAATTTATAAATAAACAAGATAAACTCCCAAACCAACCCAACACTGATTAGCCAAAACGAGAATTCAATCATCATTAGAATTCCATTATTGCAACAGGTATTTCATATAGTAAAATTTCTGGCAATCAACTAATTAGGCAGGTCGGCTCCAGTTGCTTATATCCCTAATTCACATTTAAACACACCGAAAAAAAAATAGCAATTCATGTATACTATATAATTCTTACCCGAAATAAAATCACAAAATTATAATTCGCATAACAACCCAATCAAGTATATAGAATGCAGGAACAATAAAAGAAGGAAATGGGCTTACAACATCATTCGGGTCGCTAAAAAATCTTTCGCAAACAACAAGAACCAAATTAACGAACTAATCTACTAAATCCCACATGCCACGTAATTAATCTAATCTGACCCATATTATGCAGAAACAACATTTACTCTTACAGTTCAAGCCCTCAATTTACAGTTTCAGTTTCGAGATCAGCCAAAATCTAGTCCAGATTATAATTACAAACTAACCACACAACTTAATTAATCCAAGTAAGAACGAGGGTTCTGAAATTCGGTTAACCAACAACCAAGACTACAACTTACAATTAAAAATTCAGAAACTAGTCGATTGAAATAGAAAACCAAATTAAATAAGAAATTACTTAAAAGAAACAGGAAATGGGTTTACAATTACAAAGAAGCAGCGGCAGGAGTTCTCGGTCCGCTGGAACGGGGGTGGTCGGATCCGTGACGTGGTAGTCAGCGGTGGTGCTACGGTGGTCGATTTACAGAGACTCGACAGCTGAGTGTTGACGCTGCTCTTGTCCTCTGGAATGGAAGAGGGGAAAAGAGATTCGTCCAGGGGTGATTCCAGGAGCTTCGGCGGTGGTTGTCTCGCCGGAGATGACGGCGGTAGCAGGGAGTTCCTCTATTTTTCGGATCTGAAACAAGAGAGAAGACGGAGGCGACGGCGATGCAGTGTCTTGGCCGGAAGAGTGGTGGAGCATGTAGAAAACTATAACAGGCGGTGAAGGGGAGTTTTCACCCCTTTTCAGATCTGGCCGAAGGAGGAGAGCAGGGGATGGTTGTGGTGGTTCTGAGGTGAATTCGTCGAAGAAGATGGTGGTGAAAGGCTAAGCCGCGGCGGCAGTTTGGTGGGGAGAGTGAGGGGAAGGTGGCGAGAACGCAGCTACGCCGCTTCTTTCTGCTGAAACCGAAAGCGGATCTGGAGAGAGGGGGGGGGGGGGGAAATGGTGGTGCTCGGTGGTGTGGCTGAGGAAGAAGGTGTCGCCGGTGGCGAAGGTAGGCGGCGATGGCGGTTGGCGTTCTGAGAGTTGCTGCGCCGCTGCTAAACGAGATGGGAAGAGAGATGAAGAATGAAATGGGCTGCGCTAGGGTTCTCGGTTTATGAAGGGATGAGTTCTCCCAAAATTGCAACTAAGTCCCTCAAGAACTTAGGTCATGCGATTGAGTCCACGGGTTTAAGTAAGATTCAATTAAGCCCAAATTATAGATTTTAGAGTTATAAATTCAGCCCCAAGATTTAGAGTAGTGCTTAAATAAGTCCAAATTGAATTTCTCATAATTAGAAATAGATTCCCAATTTTAGTAAATTTCAAATCAACCCACATAATTTAAGTAAAAGGGCAACTAGGTATTAAACACATAGTTCAATTAAGTTCACATATTTTCATAAGATTGAAATCGAGTCAGTCGAATCATTAAAACACAAATAATGCGATTCAAGCATAAGCAGAGTTAAATAAATAACAATCTAATCGCACGAGAACGATATCGTATCTTGCTCCGAAAATGCGGGGTGTTACAACCTCCCCCCCTTAAGAGAACCTGGTCCCCAGGTTCCACTGCTGAGCTGGAAAAGCTTTGAGTGATAGTGTCTTAACCCTTCTCGGGGAGTTGCGCAAAACTTAGCCTCCGTTGTGAAGTTTGCTCTCATTGTCTTTACTGAACCTTTCTGGCGATGTCTCGTTGTCATTGGGATCATTTGAGTACTGGACCGTTGCTTTCATCAAGTTGTTCGACCATTCCCATGAGACGAATAGTTGTCACTGCACTCAACTTCGATGGCGTCGCAAACTCGTCACTTGCAGATAGTAGTCAGGACAAAGCGTAACGTAACCGCAACAAACAAGAGAGAATCCCATCTCTCGGCACTGTAAGTGAGAGAACCAAGTCTCTCAAACACACAAACGAGAGAACCCCGTCTCTCCAGCACACAAATGAGAGAACCCCGTCACTCAAACACATAATTGAGAGAACCCCGTCTCTCAGCCTAAGTCTGATAGATTTCCACATCTCCCAAACATTCTAGTTTGAGAAAATCCATCATTTCTCAAACCCTTAGATTCAAGAGAATCCAACATCTCCGAATATCTAAGTACAAGAGAATCCAACATCTCTCGTGCACAAAACTTAGAAAGAATCCAACATCTTTCTATCACATAAATAGAGAGAATCCTACATCTCTCCCACACGTAAGAAGAGGGAGCCTAGGGTCTCTCTTGCACATAAATCCACATATCAACATTCATACATACACAAATCAGAGTAACACTTGATGAAAAGTATGTGATGCATGTTTGGTGTACCTTGTACAGCTGATATCGGTGTCCCTTGAGTATAGATTCAACGCTCACGCCTCAACTCAAGGGGGATATTGCGATGGAGTCCTTGTAAAACAAGGTTACAGTATGTACGTAATATAAGAAGTTAATGAGTAGTCATGAGAGTTTTAGATCACATAGACACGAACAGTTCACAGAGGTACATAACTCATTCATTTCGACAACGGTTCATAACAAGTAGAAATTTCAAGTTACAAGTACTAAATCGGGTATCCGAGTTATCACAATTAAAACAACAATCAACGCATATCACAATTGGCAAGGATATCACATAATAATAAGAGTCAAATAAATGATGTATGTATGCTCATGCCATGAATGTCTATTGTACCTTCCACCGCGGCATTCTGATCAACCCCCACTGCCTCTTCTTCTCCATTAAGAGCATATGCATGAGCCTGAATAGTTGGCCTCCTCTTCGGGCAGGTGTTCTTCATGTGACCAGTAGAGCCACATACCAAGCATCTACCCAAAAACTTCCAACACTTCTCCAATGGGTGAGAGCCCTGACAGTGAGAGCAACGAGCCTGAGTTGGGGCCGGTAAAACTGGAGGTGCTACGGGAGTAGTAGTTCGCCGCTCCCGCACTCGTCGCTTCTTAGCTCTCGATCGATCACAATCACAAATCTTATGCTTCGGTGACCCGCAACCGTAACATCTCCCTAACCTCTCCCAACACGTATCGTACACATGGGTGTCTCCTCCACAATAAGTACACAGTTGGGGTCCATTTCTCGGCTTTGAAGTACTCCCAGCCTTGTGTTTCTTCCCGCGTACTCTTTTACCTCGAGCCCCAAATCCGCTCCCCGATGTATCTCCTCCTTTGCCCAAGTCTCTCATGCCAACCTCCACTGCTAATGCTCTCTCAATAATCTCCTCCCATGTACCCGTGTTTCCCATGAGCACAAACTCCTTAAGCTCACTCCGTAGACCCTCCAAGAAATGCCTAGCCTTCATCCAATCATGGCCCATGATGTGGGGTACAAACATACCCAACCTCTCAAACTCCTCCATGTAACCCTTAACAGTCCTATCCCCCTGCTTAAATGTGAGGAAGGCTACCAATCTCTGCCTCTGTAGGGTAGCCGGCGTGAACCTCTTCCTAAACTCCAAAACGAACACATCCCATGTCAATCCTCCACCCGTTGCCCCAAACCTCTGAACAATTTCTCTCCACCATTGTTCTGCCGGTCCACGTAAAAGTAGAGGGGTAAGTCGTGCCATATTATGAGTGTCGCATGGCCAAGCTTCAAATAAGCCCTCTATCCCCGAAAGCCACTGATTAGCACAAATTTCATCACCTCCTTCAAATAGGGCAGGGTTGAAAGACTGGAACTCTAGATATAACCTTGCTATGGAGTTCATTGGTGGTAAGTCGGTTGGGAGTTGCACTTGATTGTACGGATGATGTTGAGAAGGCTGACCGTAGGGGAGCATCCTGAAAATCTCAGCAAATACAGCACAGGTACATGTATGTCGGTTAGTGAATGCTCATGACACATACTAAATCAAGCAAAGCACCAAGGAAATGTAATACTTCACATAATGTAATTTCAGCAAGAGTGATGGAAAATCAAATGCATAGTCTATCAAACGGTGAGGCACATGCACACAATCATATAATCATGAAACAATTTATGCCGCAGGGTCAAAATATCAAGTCAAACAAATGCAATGCGCAGTTATTCCTATGCCGTACGACCTAGACAGACTCAACACGACTCAAGAGCTCGGTTTTGCAACCTAGAGCTCTGATACCACTTAAGGATGTAACACCCCAAACGGAGAAGTGCCACATCCCCCGCACTATGACCCAGACCCGGAAGATGAAATGAAAGTCCATGCCCGAATCCGAATCAGAGCGAACGGGAGACCAACTCACACACTAGGCTAGGCGGATCTAACTTGACCAAAACTCAGAGTGCGGAGCAATTAAAACCAACAACAATAGATAGCGGAAGCATTTAAAACAAAATATACAAAGCAGGTGACGGGTTCAACTAGCATAGATACCTAATCCCGAATAATAGATCAACAAGCATAACAAGTGACGGGTTCAACTAGCATAAATCCCTAGTCCCGAATATCAACATAAAATAATAATCATCAAGTGCCACAAGGGCCGAATGAGAGTGCCACGCAGGGCTACCGAATAGTAAAGTATAATCTCAAGTCTACAAGTCAAAGCATAAGTAAAGCGTATGAAAAGACAAATGCAAATAGAGAGACTAGACCGACGAAGTGCAACTCAAAGGACTCACTTCCGCCTAGCAAACGCCAACAATCCTGCAACTAAAAGTGTAAATGAGGGGTCAGTCAACTTGACCGAGTGAGGGGGCTAACGCACACCCACAATATATATATAAGGAGCATAGCACAGAATAAAAAGGATGGACTCATGAACCGGGAGTAGGTGTTACATACCAAAACATTTTGAAAGAACCCAAATAAGATATAGATATAAGTTTGGAAATCATTTTCCAGAAAGACTCTATCCCGATTCATAATTCCATAACATAACATAATCAACTGCTCGGCGAGTACGAGCTTCCAACCTCAACTCCTCATAACATAAATCAAAATCAATCCAACCTCTACACCAATGATGGAGGAGATGTACCGTCCCCATACCATCGAGAATAAACCGTCTAAAATAGACTCACCCTCAAGGGGTTGCGAACCCACAAGAGTCCTCCCCGGATAAAACACCGAAGGCTCAAGATACCATGCCTCCCTCATCACCCTAAGGTCGTACAATGATATCTCAAATGGAACTACGCAAAGGATAAATGCCCCGACGGCCCTAACCGTCCCGGGGGTACCCATTCCGCAGCTCACCAGGATCGATCCACACACAGATCACAACGGATCACAACATAACAGATCACGACGGATCACATATACCAACTTTCATGGAAATCTCGCTACAGAACATAACGTAAAGTACTTTTCGAAACAGCTTATATATGCTTTCATATTTACTTTTCCAAACAGAGTTGATTCAGAAGGTCATAAACATATCATATCCAACACATACGTATTTATAATAGATATACTCGCATGCAAGGGTTGAAATCAGCATATTAAGGCCATAGGTCACGTAACTATACAAAATCCTAAACCTCACCTCGTAGTAGTAGAGTCTGAGAGTGTGAAGGGCCAAACACTCTAAACCTCGGGCCCACCGGCACCACCAAACTCTGTGACAAGACATACAGAAGCCCAGACTTAGACTCTATATGAACCAAACAAGACGCACGGCGTTGCTCAACATGATCGTGGTTATGCATAAGTGTTCATGTTGTGCTTGGATAAGGTGTCGTGGTCATTCATGGCATATCAATGCTCAACAAGGTCATATTTACAAGCAACCAACACGCAATTTCATATCCCAAGATGCAAGATCAATTTAGGAAGTCAATGTATTCACAAAATGCATATTAAATCATCCAGTGTCACAGGTTCAATTATAAGAATGACATGAAAGTGTTCATGCGCACATTTAATATCTCGCATTTAAACATACAATTCAATTATCACATAAGTGATGTGGCACCTAACTTAACGGAACATTCAAGTCACTAGTTGGTTCTATTAAAGACAGTTAATCATAAGACTGCAAGATTGAATCCAAACAAACCCAACCGTTAATATTTAGACCACCCTTACTTACACAATCCAAGAATCCTATTTAAACATAATCATTTAGAAACATTAAGTTATACCATCCCAGTTAATGCAATTACTTAGAGGTACCGATTTCGATTCTAATTTGATTTACAAGAATTTGAACATACATATATACTTAGTTACATTCCAACAAGATTTTTGAATTAGCAACGTCCACTATATAATCATTAAGTGAATACACACGTGTGAAATCTAACAAACAACATCTTACAATAAAGTTTTAACTCATTAGTGAAATTCCAATTCATATCAAGAATCATTTTTGTAAACTTTCAAACATCATTTTGAAACAAGAGTTGGGGTCCAGGGGTTAAATTCCAATTACTAATAATTTAAATTCATATATGTTTCAAATCAAGATTCTAAGTTACATTATCAGTTTGACAAATGTGACGAATTTTCCGATTCAATTTTACAAACTCTTCAACTAACTCAACTTAGCAGCAATTTATAAATAAACAAGATAAACTCCCAAACCAACCCAACACTGATTAGCCAAAACGAGAATTCAATCATCATTAGAATTCCATTATTGCAACAGGTATTTCATATAGTAAAATTTCTGGCAATCAACTAATTAGGCAGGTCGGCTCCAGTTGCTTATATCCCTAATTCACATTTAAACACACCGAAAAAAAAATAGCAATTCATGTATACTATATAATTCTTACCCGAAATAAAATCACAAAATTATAATTCGCATAACAACCCAATCAAGTACATAGAATGCAGGAACAATAAAAGAAGGAAATGGGCTTACAACATCATTCGGGTCGCTCAAAAATCTTTCGCAAACAACAAGAACCAAATTAACGAACTAATCTACTAAATCCCACATGCCACGTAATTAATCTAATCTGACCCATATTATGCAGAAACAACATTTACTCTTACAGTTCAAGCCCTCAATTTACAGTTTCAGTTTCGAGATCAGCCAAAATCTAGTCCAGATTATAATTACAAACTAACCACACAACTTAATTAATCCAAGTAAGAACGAGAGTTCTGAAATTCGGTTAACCAACAACCAAGACTACAACTTACAATTAAAAATTCAGAAACTAGTCGATTGAAATAGAAAACCAAATTAAATAAGAAATTACTTAAAAGAAACAGGAAATGGGTTTACAATTACAAAGAAGCAGCGGCAGGAGTTCTCGGTCCGCTGGAACGGGGGTGGTCGGATCCGTGACGTGGTAGTCAGCGGTGGTGCTACGGTGGTCGATTTACAGAGACTCGACAGCTGAGTGTTGACGCTGCTCTTGTCCTCTGGAATGGAAGAGGGGAAAAGAGATTCGTCCAGGGGTGATTCCAGGAGCTTCGGCGGTGGTTGTCTCGCCGGAGATGACGGCGGTAGCAGGGAGTTCCTCTATTTTTCGGATCTGAAACAAGAGAGAAGACGGAGGCGACGGCGATGCAGTGTCTTGGCCGGAAGAGTGGTGGAGCATGTGGAAAACTATAACAGGCGGTGAAGGGGAGTTTTCACCCCTTTTCAGATCTGGCCGAAGGAGGAGAGCAGGGGATGGTTGTGGTGGTTCTGAGGTGAATTCGTCGAAGAAGATGGTGGTGAAAGGCTAAGCCGCGGCGGCAGTTTGGTGGGGAGAGTGAGGGGAAGGTGGCGAGAACGCAGCTACGCCGCTTCTTTCTGCTGAAACCGAAAGCGGATCTGGAGAGAGGGGGGGGGGAAATGGTGGTGCTCGGTGGTGTGGCTGAGGAAGAAGGTGTCGCCGGTGGCGAAGGTAGGCGGCGATGGCGGTTGGCGTTCTGAGAGTTGCTGCGCCGCTGCTAAACGAGATGGGAAGAGAGATGAAGAATGAAATGGGCTGCGCTAGGGTTCTCGGTTTATGAAGGGATGAGTTCTCCCAAAATTGCAACTAAGTCCCTCAAGAACTTAGGTCATGCGATTGAGTCCACGGGTTTAAGTAAGATTCAATTAAGCCCAAATTATAGATTTTAGAGTTATAAATTCAGCCCCAAGATTTAGAGTAGTGCTTAAATAAGTCCAAATTGAATTTCTCATAATTAGAAATAGATTCCCAATTTTAGTAAATTTCAAATCAACCCACATAATTTAAGTAAAAGGGCAACTAGGTATTAAACACATAGTTCAATTAAGTTCACATATTTTCATAAGATTGAAATCGAGTCAGTCGAATCATTAAAACACAAATAATGCGATTCAAGCATAAGCAGAGTTAAATAAATAACAATCTAATCGCACGAGAACGATATCGTATCTTGCTCCGAAAATGCGGGGTGTTACAGCGTATCCGGGAGAGAGATATACCGAAGACGGGTTTCAACACGAGATATGGGCATTTCGAGTTTGTGGTCATGCCTTTTGGTCTTACCAATGCCCCTGCTGCGTTTATGGATATGATGCACCGAATATTCCGGCCTTACCTCGATAAATTCATGGTCATCTTTCTAGATGATATTCTAGTGTATTCGAGGTCCGAGGAAGAGCACGCGCGGCATTTGAGTATTGTCTTGTCTACGCTTCAGGAGCACAGATTGTTCGCCAAGTTCAGTAAGTGCGAGTTCTGGTTGGATCGAGTTTCCTTTTTGGGTCACTTCATTTCAGGGAATGGCATAGAAGTGGATCCGGCGAAGATCGAAACGGTTATGCTTTGGAAGCAACCTAAGAATGCCTCGGAAGTGAGAAGTTTTCTCGGGTTGGCAGGGTATTATAGGCTCTTTGTGAAAGATTTCTCGAAGATTGCCTCCCCATTGACCCGGTTAACTAAGAAAGAGGTGAAGTTCGAGTGGAATGAGGCGTGTGAGAAGAGTTTCCAAATTCTTAAGGAGAGGTTGACTACTGCACCGGTTTTAACCCTACCTGAGGGTTCGGAAGGCTACTCAGTTTATACCGATGCTTCGAAGGAAGGTCTCGGTTGTGTGTTCATGCAGAATGGTAAGGTTGTAGCCTACGCCTCAAGGAAGTTAAAGGATCACGAGAGAAACTATCCCACTCATGACTTGGAACTTGCGGCAGTGGTGTTTGCCTTGATGAAATGGCGACATTTCCTTTATGGTGTTACTTTTGAAGTGTTCACCGACCACCAGAGTCTTAAGTATCTGTTTACCCAGAAGGATTTGAACGTAAGACAGAGGAGATGGATGGAGACACTTGAGGATTATGATTGTAAGATTCAGTACCATCCGGGGAAAGCCAATGTGGTGGCAGATGCTTTGAGTAGGAAGGCTAGTGTTTCAGGTTTGGAAGCTGGTTCTAGTAGACAAGGTTCAGTGATTCTGGTTTCAGAGGCTCGTTTGGCTAATATCTCGGTTCAGCCGGTTTTGAAGCAGAGATTGATAGAAGCTCAATCTGTGGATCCCGAGATTCAGAAATTGATAACTAAGTCAAGAATTGATCCTGAAACCAAGTTCGGATTTGATGATTCAGGGTTGTTCAGGTTTAAGGCTCGGGTGTGTGTTCCGGAAGATCTTAAGCAGTTGGTACTCGATGAAGCCCACAAGTCAGTGTATGCAGTACATCCCGGTACCACCAAAATGTGCAAGGATCTAAGGACTTTATATTGGCGGAACGACATGCAGAGAGACGTTGCTAACTATGTTAGAAGATGTCAAACATGCCAAGTGGTGAAAGCAGAACACCAGAAACCGGGAGGAACTCTCCAACCACTTCCAATACCCGAGTGGAAGTGGGAGCAAGTGACAATGGACTTCGTGTCCGGCTTGCCAAGGACCAAAGGAGGTTCCGATGGAATTTGGGTGATTATTGATCGGTTAACGAAGTCGGCGCACTTTCTTAAGGTGAAGATGTCCGATAAGGTTCCTAAGTTGGCCCGGTTATATCGAAAGGAGATTGTTAGATTGCATGGTACTCCGGTCAGCATTGTTTCAGATAGAGATCCTCGATTCACATCCAGTTTTTGGCAGGAATTACAGAAGTGTTTGGGGACGAAGCTCCACTTTAGTACTGCATTCCACCCACAGACGGATGGCCAGTCTGAAAGGCTAATAAGGTATCTCGAGGACATGCTTCGTGCTTGTGCCTTAGATTATCAGGATTCGTGGGATGAGCAGTTGGATTTGATTGAGTATGCCTACAATAACAGCTTTCAGTCTTCTACAGGGATGGCACCGTATGAGGCTCTATATGGAAGGAAGTACCGATCCCCTCTCTTTTGGGATATAGATGAGTGGAGATGGACTAAAGATGGAAAGATCGAGAGAGCTAAGAAGCGTAAGGAAATTCAAGATACCATTGAGAGGGTGAATGTGATTAAACAGAGGTTGAAAGCAGCACAAGACCGGTAGAAAAGCTATGCAGATAGGAGAAGACGACCCTTAGAGTTTGAGAAAGGAGATAAGGTCTTTTTAAAGGCATCTCCTAGAAAAGGGTATGCTCGGATTGGTAAAGGTGGGAAGCTTAACCCTCGCTACTTAGGCCCCTTTGAGATCCTTGATCGAGTTGGGGAAGTAGCCTACAGACTTGATTTGCCACCGACTTTGACCGGGATTCACAATGTGTTTCATGTCTCTCAGCTTCGGAAACATTATCCCGATGAGTCTTCTATTCTTCCAGTCGAGAAAGTTCCGTTAGAGCCGGATTTGACTTTTAAGAAGTATCCAGTTCAGGTGTTGGATCGGAAGATGCAAGAGTTGAGAAATAGACAGATCCCTCTTGTGAAAGTATTGTGGCGTGATCAGGAATCCGAGGAAGCCACTTGGGAGACTGAGGATAAGATGAAACGGTTGTATCCGGATCTTTTCAAGACCTTGCCTCGGACCTGAGGACAGGTCCTTTTGAAGGAGGGAGGTTTGTAACATCCCGACTGATCAGACTTTTCAGGTAACCTCTTATGTGTGCTATTTAATTATTACTTTAAATGATTATGCGATATTTAATTGCTAACGTGTATTAATTGCAGTTATTTGAACTTAATTGCTTTGGTATGAATTAGTTTAACTTGAACGTTTAATTTTCCTTCACCTTGTATTTTGCTCGTTTTAGATTCGTATTTAATTCTGATTTTTGTGAATTCATGATATGTGTTAATTATATGCTTTATGGACTCGGTTATGTGCTCGTTATATGTTTTGGTATTTGTTTTGGTTACCTTTTTGGGTTCGTTTTGGAGACGGGACCTAAAGGAGGCTAAAGAGCATTAGCGCACCTTGGGTTCCGGGACGCGTATCTTGAGCTCGGGAATTCGGATTCGAATTCCGTCACCTTCGTTGAACTCATTTCGACGATTCAGGTTTAATGGGACAAGCTTCACATTTTTCTAAGCTCGTTAAGACCTTCGAATTTCACCCGTAACGAGCCCTTAAGCTTAATAGACACCTTTTGACCTAGCTATGACTTTGTGGACCCCACTAAACCTTAACCAAGCCTTAACCTTGAGTTATACCTTGAGTTGAGCCTCTCTTATTCCTTTTTGCTGCTGAAACAGAGCCAAACCTCTCTTTCTCCCACCATAACCGATCAGCACAAGCAAAGCAAGGAGGAAGAAGAAAACCCCTTTGTCCCTTTTCTTGATTTTGAGCTCAAATCTTCACCCAAGCTTCTCAAATTTGAAAGGTGAGTTCATGGTTGTCATCTTCACTCTCTCTTCTCTCTTTTATGTGCTCTTAAGTTCATTTCCATGGTTGATTTATGAGTTATGGCAAGCTTGTGAATAGTAGATGTTGGGAGATTTGTTGGATTCTTGCTCCTTTCTTGTTTTCTTGAGATTTGATGATGTTATTATGCTCCTAGGACTTAATTCTTAGCATTTATTGCATTTCCGTGCTTGGTAGTTAGAGTTTGAGTGATTAGTTTTAATTGGGGTTGCAGAGTTTGCTGTTTGAGCCGTCTTCGTTTTTCTGTACCGAGATACGGGGGTGTCTCGGTTTGCCCTTTTGAGGTGACACGGGCGTGTCACCTTCGGGATTTCGTTGTTCGTTTTTCTGTACCGAGACACGGGGGTGTCTCGGTTTGCCTTTTTTTGGTGACACGGGCGTGTCACCTTCGGGTTTCTGTTGTTCGTTTTTCTGTACCGAGACTCGGGGGTGTCTCGGCTTGCCCTTCCAGGGGGCACGGGCGTGACCCCTAGGAACTCTAGTTTTTCGCCCGTTTTTTCTTGGTTTTGCTTCCTTTCCGTTGCTTCTTGTTGTTCCTTCTTGCCTCGTTTTGGTGTGTATGCATGACCAACTTGTTATATTTTGTGTTAAGCCTTATGTTATGAATTTGTGCTTCGTTTTATCTCCTTGTTTATGATTTATGTCCGTATATGCATTGAATACTCGTAAATGGTCTAAATGTGGATTCATTTCATACCATTTGCATCATAAACATGCATACGCATGTACCGAGCGTCAATGTGGTTCATACTGAGTCTAAGAGTGTTTCTTGTTGTTTGTCTTGTTCAGAGGATCCCCCTGTAGAGGACGAGCTTGCTCCGTAGGTGTCCGGTTGCCACACTTTTGTCTCCACTACGTTCGTTGACAAGGTGAGGTTTTTGTTCTTTTAGTTACTCGACCTACAACCCTATCTGATTTGAAACCTCGCATGCGAATACGTATAATATATGGTAAATAAGTGTATGGTACTTATGTTGCGGGATTTGCCCCATTTGTTATAAGAGTTTAAAACGTTTTGTATAAGTATATAAGCTATTTTGCTTTCGTTTGAAAAGTTTAGTTTTGTGCAAGTGTGTGTGTGTAAGCGAGATGTGGCTTTGAAAGATAAGCTTTGAGGTATGTTTGTGTGACTTTTGTGATATGTTTGGGCCCCGGAGTGTGGTATGGTAATCTCGGGACGACCGAGGGGTCACCGAGCTCCTCCATCAACACGTCCATTTGAGAGTCTCGCCCAACCTTGGGTAGTTGAGGAAGGGTGTTTCTCTTGAGCCGGCGGAGGCAACCGCCGAAGGTTTCAAGGTAGTAATTAAACCTTGTCTCGTCTGTGTATGTGGATAGTTAGGGCCGATCAACCCTTCTATCAACCGGTGTTGGGGACGGATTCTGATTTGTTTTGTTTTGCTTTGATCTTTGTATATGGAAGTTTGGATGTGTGTGACTCGTACTCGCCGAGTTGGTTTAGCTTTGTATGGTCTATGGAACGAAAGTGGATTCTTAATTCACCTAAAACTTGGAATTTGGCATTTGCCCTTTTTTCCTTTTCTTTAACCTATATATATATATCTATATCACGGGAATTAATTTGGCTTGCAAAAACCACTCTCGGTTCAAGGATCCTTCCGTTTTGATTAAATGCTTTGCTCTATATACATATATATCGGGTGCGTGAGTTAGTCCCCTCACTAGTCGCTGGGACTAACCCTCGTTGTTGTTTTTCCCCTTTTCCCTTTCTTTTGAGTTTGCAGGTTCTTCCTAGTCAAGCTAGGCGGCAAGTGTCTTTTGGGTGTACTTGGGGTATAGCTTGGGTCTTCATGCATCGTAGTGGATTATTCCTTTCCCTTACTTTACGCATTTTGGATTATGTATTCTGAATACACTTATGTTATTTTGGCCGTGATGGCATTTGTATATTTTTTATATAAGTTAGCTTGTTGATTGGAATACTTGACCCTTCCCCATTTTGATATGTATATATGAGATCTTGGGAATCATGTTTGGTATATGATTTGCTTCCGCTACTATGATTTTTATTTTCGCAGTTCTTGAGGGTCTAGGCCGCCTAGCGAGAGTGTGAGTTTTGTGTGTCTCCCGTTCGCTATGGTTTGATACGGGTACGAACTTCCATTTCGTTACTCGTGTTGGACCTTCGTGCGGGGGATGTGGCACCCTTCGCTCTGGGGGTGTTACAGTACTTGTGTAGATAAGCTTAGCCTACATAAGTTCAGTTCTAAAACAGTCTATTATCTGATCTTTTTACAAGAATGTATAGCAGCTAAGTCTCTTTTATCCTAGTTAAGTTGCTCCTTTGATTCATGCCTTGAATTTGTGAGGTCTAAGTGATTTTATGCAGCTCTAATCTCTTGGTATATGCATGTATCTCGGGTGTATGGTTTGAACTCATTTTTAAGATGATTTTCTGATCAACTATTGTCTTGATGCTTGTTCTGTTTGACTGCACAAATACTTGATCCGTAATTGTCATGTTAGATATGTATAAGAGTTACACATCATTGAAGGCTTACCTCCATGTTTGCTGGATAGTGATGAGATGAATGTATAATAACTTAAACATTCCAAGCTTTTTGAGTTTGTTGGTTAGGATCGGTATCCTTTTTATGATTAATGCTATCACGAGGTTAAATCTTAGGATCGTACCTTTAAGAATTCTTGGTGATAAGAAGATGGTTAGTGATCATATCATAATCATTGTAAAAATAAGAAAGGATCAGGTGTGTAGAGCTTGTTACTACTATAGCCGGTCTATCAAGAATTTAACGTTGATTATTGCATCGATGATCGAATCAATAGCATGAATTATATGAACAACTTGGCTAGGATAACCTATCTCTTAATCAGTTTATTTCAGTCTTTAAATTATCAGCTTTCACTTGCTTGTTATCATTGATTTAGTGTTTGAACTTATAGTTTGATAAATTACTTAAAACCCCCCTGTTCCAAACTGTTCTTGTGGATTATTTACTTGGTTGTGTGTGAAATATAAAATCTTCTAGTCCTTTGGGTTCGTCCCTTTGGTACTATACTCTATTTGTTGCGTATTGGAAAGTGAAGGTTTTTATTTGGTGGTTTCGGCAACCATCATTGGCGGAGCGTTTTTGTCAAAATCTGAAGCAGTAGCAAATGAACTGTTAGATAACATGTCCCAGAATGATGTGTTTGTCATGCCCCGTCCGATAAATCGTACAGGTATGCGTCACGAGAGAGTTTACCTTATGCACTTATGTGATTTACTTCCCTTTTTATGTGTTTAATTCCAACTTTGATTGAAAATGTGATTTAATTGACAAAAATCCAAATGGCAAAATATGAATTCTTGCTTGAAAACTTAAGAATGGAACTTGGATGAATTTAAATTAATTTTCGGAGTTGGATTTAAATAGGACATGGACCTATTTGTGTGTTTTGGGCCTAACTCATGTTAGGTGAGTTTGGGCCGTTCGAGACCAATATGAGCTCGGGAATTCGAATTCGAATTCCGACACCCCCATTGGACTTGATTCAGTGATTTGGGTCCCATGGAATTTACTTTATATTTTTCGGAAACCGTTTAGACCTTGAACCTTTTTACTTTGACCTATTGGGCAGGAAGTCATTTATTTGAGCCCAGATCCTAATAAAGCCTCTAGCCTCATATTATATCTTGGAAACCCTAATGAAATCTTTAGCCACCATATATATACCATAAAACCCTAATCTAGCTTCATTTTAATCTTCACTTCACACAAATCATATCATCCATGGAATAGCTTCAAGAGAGGATGAAGATCTAAGACTTTCCTATACCTTCAAGAGCTCATATCTCCCTCGTTTCTTCATCATTTCAAGAGCTAAGGTAAGCTACGAATTTCCCTTGATGTGTATTTCATTTCTATCCATGAATCTTAGCATGAAATTGAATGTATGAGCTTATATGAGGAAGTCTTGTGAAAATGGTGATTTATGCCCAACTTGAAGAATATGGTTTATATAATGGATCCTTGAGTTCTTGAGCATGAATATGTGTTTCTCCATGTTGATTATGTGTTATAGTTGTTGATGGTATGATAGGGAGTGAGTTTGGATGCATCTTGCCATGGTTGAAGCTTGATTTTCATGAAAATGGGTTGTATGAGTTTTGGCCAAAATCACCCTTGTTCTTGAGCTAAATTGATATTTATATCATAAGCATGATTTATGTGATAATATATATGATTTTCATGGAAATTTTATGCTTTAAATGGTGTGAAATCGGCCATTTTTTGCCGTGGTTGTCTTCTACCTGAAGCTTGCTCGAATCTGCACAAGACAGATGCCCAGATCTAGCCCGAACGGCCGTTCCCACTCAGGCCATGAGCCCGGAACGACCCTTCCCAGCCAGGGCTGAGGTCAGCACCGTAGATGGGAAGGACCATTCCCATTTAAGCCTTGTGCTGGGAAAGGCTGGGGAGATCCGCTGGAAGGACCGTTCCCATGCAAGACTATGCAATGGAATGGCCGTTCCCAACCCCCTGTTCCCCTTTTATGCATGTTCTTTTGTCTTTACTTGATCCGTTTGAAACGCTTTGTGAATTATATGTTATCATATGACTTCGATTCCATTCTTAGATGATAATACGTAATTTTAATTGAATAACTTCGTATGAAAGTTTGTCCTGTGCTATGCTACTTGACCTATGTGATTCATATCATTCCATAATGCATCGTTAAACCTTAATACTTTATTAATTGCATGATTTGGTGGAATATGTGAACCATGCTACGTGACCTATATGTACACTTCATTCTATATTACATATCATTCATCTCTTGATACGCCGTGCGTCTTACTTGGTTCATATAGAGTTTAAGTCTGGGCTTCTGTATGTCTTGTCACAGAGTTTGGTGGTGCCGGTGGGCCTGAGGTTTAGAGTGTTTGGCCCTTCGCACTCTCAGACTCTACATGCACAAGGTGAGGTTTAGGATTTTGTATAGTTATGCGACCTATGGCCTTTACATGCTGATTTCTACCCTTGCATGCGAGTATACCCTTCTATAAATACGTATGTGTTGAATATGATATGTTTATGATTTTACGTGCGTCCTGCGTGGGTGGAGGTCATGAGGCTTAAAGTTCCATCGCGTAGGAATATAAATATATAAACCAGTTTTTGAGGCATATGTAAGCTATTTTGGAAAAACATTTGTGTTCCGATTATGTAGCGAGATTGCCATGAAAGATTGGCGTATGTTCTATTCTGTTGAGCTGCGGGTAATGGATCCCCCAGGACGGTTAGGGCCGTCGGGATATTTATCCATTGCGTAGTTCCATTTGAGATATCTTCACGCGACCCGCGCGGTAGGGAAGGTGTGGTATCTTGAGCCTTCGTCTAAGGCCGGGGAGGGCACTTGTGGGTTCGCTACCCCTTGTGAGTCTTTCGATTATAGATGGTTAGGGCCAACGCGTGGCTCTTCCGTCATTGGAGTAGAGGATGGATTGATTTTGTTTTATGTCCTGGGGAGTAAAGGTTGGAAGCTCGTTCTCGCCGAGCATTTGATTTGTTATATATGGAATCATGAATCAGGATAGAGTCTTTATGAAAAATGCTTTCTAAACTTATATCTATATCTATTTGGGTTATTTCGAAATGATTTTGTATGCAACACCTATCCTCGGTTCATGAGTCCATCCTTTTATTCTGTGCTGTGCTCCTTATATATATATTGTGGGCATGCGTTAGCCCCCTCATTCAGTCAGTTGACGGACACCTCATTTTATCTTTTAGTTTGTAGGATTCCTTTTGGGCTTGTGCTAGGCGGAAGTGAGTCTTCGGAGTCACACTTGTCAGTCTAGTTGGTGTTAGGATGCATTTGTCGCATACTTTACTTATGTTATGTATTTATGTTTCACACTTGAAGGTTATGTTTATGTTCTACTTAGACTTAAACCCGTGTGGGGTTAGTAAGCTAGTACTTGGCTGTTATTAGATATTGATGATACTTATGCTGATTATTATTTTGGATTATGAATTGATATTCGGGATTAGGTATCAATGCTAGTTGAACCCGTCACCTGATCTGCATGTTGATTTAATTGCTTCCGCTATCTGATGATGATCGTTTTACATTGCTTCCGCACTCTAGGTTTGTCAAGTTAGATCCGCCTAGCCTAGTGTGTGAGTTGGTCTCCCGATCGCTATGATTCGGATTCGGGCATGGACTTCCTATTTCATGACCGAGTCTGAGTCCTAGTGCGGGGGATGTGGTATCCTCCGTCTGGGGTGCTACATCCTTAAGTGGTATCTGAGCTCTAAGTTGCAAAACCGAGCTCTAGTGTCGTGTTGAGTCTGTCTAGGTTGTACGACACAGGATAACTTGGTTATGTGTGCATGTACATCACAATTTGATAAGCTATACATTTAAATTCCCATCACTTTGCTGAATTTATATAATCTGAAACATTACTTGCCTTTGATGTTGATGATTGATTTATTATGTGACATAAGCATTTACTAACCAACATGTATATACATGTGTTGTAGTTGTTGATATTTCAGGATGATACCCTACGGTCAGTTTTCTCAACCCAATCTGTACAATGAAGGGCAACTTCCAACCGACTCACCACCTATTAGCCCCGTGGCAAGGATGTATCTGGAGTTCGAGTCTTTCAACCCTGCCCTATTCGAAGGAGGTGATGAAATTTGTGCTAGTCAGCGGCTTTCGGGGATAGAGGGCTTATTTGAAGCGTGGCTATGCAGCACTCACAATATGGCACAACTTACCTCTCTACTTTTACGTGGGCCAACAAAACAATGTTGGAGAGAAGTTGTTCAGAGTTTTGGGGCAAGGGGTGAAGGATTGACATGGGATGTGTTCGTCCTGGAGTTTAGGAAAAGGTTCACACCGGCCACCCTACAAAAGCAGAAATTGGAAGCCTTTTTCACGTTGAAGCAAGGGGATAAGACCGTTGAGGGCTACAAGGAGGAGTTTGAGAGATTGGGTATGTTTGTACCCCACATCATGGGAAATGATTGGATGAAGGCAAGGCATTCCTTGGAAAGTCTTCGGGATGAGTTCAAGGAAGCCTTAATCGCAGAGGATACAAGCACTTGGGATAAAGCCACGGAGAAAGCATTACGAGTTGAAAATAGGTGGTTGATAAAAAGTAAGGAAAGAAACGTGTCGGGGCCTAGACCTGAGCTGGGTTTATGCTCAAATTTATACATGAGAGGGAGGTCCGATCAACAAGGAACTCGAATAAAAAAGATTCGTGGAAAGAAGCATAAGAACAAAAACCCTCGAAAGTTGAAGAAAGAAATCCAACCGTGTACCCATTGTGGTGGAATCAACCATGCTTACGACACGTGTCGGGATCGATTGAAGAGGTGCTATGCTTGCGGGTCAAAGGACCACAAGGTTTTCGTTTGTGACCGATCGAGAGCTAAGATGCGACGAGTACGAGAGCAGCGTATTCAAATCAAGAACCAACAAGGACCCGATGTTTCCGATACCTCCACAGGACCACAGGGCTTTATCAACAAGAAGCCCCAAACTACTACTCCCGCAGCACCTTCAGTTTTACCGGCCCTAACTCAGGCCCGTTGCCCTCACTGTCAGGGTTCTCATCCATTGGAGAAGTGTTGGAGGTATTTGGGTAGATGCTTGGTATGTGGTTCTGCTGACCACATGATGGACACCTGTCCGAAGAAGAGGCCAGCTATTCAGACTCGTACGTTTGCTCATGGTGGAGAGGAGGAAGCAGCAGAGGTGGATCAGAATGCCGTGGTGGAAGGTACAATTAACATTCATGGCACGAGCATATATACATCATGTATTTGACTCTTATTATTATGTGATATACTTGCTAATTGTGATATACATTGGTTGTTGTAATTTTCAACTATGCTACTTTGAGGTGCATAGGCACAGGTGCTTTAAATAATTGTACTTATGTGATAGAGAGATGTCAGAATCTCTCATTCTCTGTGTGAGAAAGATTTAAAGTCTCTTCATTTACGTGCTTGGGAGATGTTCATTCTCTCAATTTATGTGTTAGAGAGTTGCAGGATTCTGTACTTATGTGATAGAAAGATGCTGGATTCTTTCTGAGCTTTGAGCGCGAGAGATGTTAGATTCTCTTGTACTTAGATATTCGGGAGATGCTAGATTCTCTTGAATTTAGGGCTTTGAGAAATGCTGGAATTTCTTGAACTAGAATGTTGGAAGATGCTGGAATCTGTCCAACTTAGGCTGAGAGACGGGGTTCTCTCAATTGTCTGCTCGAAAGACGGGGTTCTCTCTTGTATGATCGAGAGATGGGGTTCTCTCACTTTCTGTTTTCGAGAGACGGGGTTCTCTCACCTTTTGTGCTGAGAGACGGGACTCTCTCTATATGTCTCGGTTACGATGCACGTTCGATGACTACGGACTACAAGAAGCAAGAACGGGACGTCCTTGAAGAGACGTTGGTCCTACATCGAAGAGACGACTGTTTTTACGATAGAAGAATTACAATTTACTTCGGACTTGATGATTGTGAAGTATCCAGTTGAGATCCAAATCGGGAGATACAAGTTTAAGGAAAACAAGAAAATCCATATGGTCAGGGCACTGTGGGAAGGACATAAATCAGAGAAATCAATTTGGGAGACTAAGGAGGAGATGAAGAAGTTGTGTCTGGGTTGTTTGAAGCTGAAAAGTGAACCTGGGGATTAGGTTCTCCTAAGGAGGGGAGATTATGACACCCCGTCCGATAAATCGTATAGGTATGCGTCACGAGAGAGTTTACCTTATGCACTTATGTGATTTAATTCCCTTTTTATGTGTTTAATTCCAACTTTGATTGAAAATGTGATTTAATTGACTAAAATCCAAATGGTAAAATATGAATTCTTGCATGACAACTTAAGAATGGAACTTGGATGAATTTAAATTAATTTTCGGAGTTGGATTGGATTTAAATAGGACTTGGACCTATTTGTGTGTTTTGGGCCTAGCTCAAGTTACGTGAGTTTGGGCTGTTCGAGACCAATATGAGCTCGGGAATTCGAATTCGAATTCGAATTCCGACACCACCATTGGACTTGATTCGGTGATTTGGGTCCCATGGAATTTACTTTATATTTTTCGAAAACCGTTTAGACCTTGAACCCATTTACTTTGACCTATTGGACCGGAAGTCATTTATTTGAGCCCAAATCCTAATAAAGCCTCTAGCCTCATATTATATCTTGGAAACCCTAATGAAATCTTTAGCCACCATATATATACCATAAAACCCTAATCTAGCTTCATTTTAATCTTCACTTCACACAAATCATATCATCCATGGAAGAGCTTCAAGAGAGGATGAAGATCTAAGACTTTCCTACACCTTGAAGAGCTCATATCTCCCTCGTTTCATCATCATTTCAAGAGCCAAGGTAAGCTACGAATTTCCCTCTATGTGTATTTCATTTCTATCCTTGAATCTTAACATGAAATTGAATGTATGAGCTTATATGAGGAAGTCTTGTGAAAATGGTGATTTATGGCCAACTTGAAGAATATGGTTTATATAATGGATCCTTGAGTTCTTGAGCATGAATATGTGTTTCTCCATGTTGATTATGTGCTATAGTTGTTGATGGTATGATAGGGAGTGAGTTTGGATGCATCTTGCCATGGTTGAAGCTTGATTTTCATGAAAATGGGTTGTATGAGTTTTGGCCAAAATCACCCTTGTTCTTGAGCTAAATTGATATTTATATGATAAGCATGATTTATGTGATAATATATATGACGCCCAAATGGTTTAAATGGTTTAAATGATAATATATATATGGTTTAAATGGTGTGAAATCGGCATTTTTTTGCCATGGTTGCCTTCTTCCCTAAGCTTGCTCGAATCTGCACAAGACAGACGCCCAGATCTGGCCGGAACGACTGTTCCCACTCAGGCCATGAGCTCAGAACGGCCCTTCCCAGCCAGGGCTGATGTCAGCACCAAAGTTGGGAAGGACCATTCCCATTTAAGCCTTGTGCTGGGAACGGCCGTTCCCAGCTTCGCTGGGGAGATCCGCGGGAAGGACCGTTCCCATGCAAGACTATGCATGGGAATGGCATTTCCCAACCCCCTGTTCCCCTTTTATGCATGTTCGTTTGTGTTTAGTTGATCCGTTTTGAATGCTTTGTGAATTATATGTTATCATATGACTTCGATTCCATTCTTAGATGATAATACATCATTTTAATTGAATAACTTCGTATGAAGGTTTGTCCTGTGCTATGTTACTTAACCTATGTGATTCATATCATTCCATAATGCATTGTTAAACCTTAATACTTCGTTAATTGTATGATTTGGTGGAATATGTGAACCATGCTACGTGACCTATGTGTACACTTCATTCTATATTACATATCATTCATCTCTTGATACGCCGTGCGTCTTACTTGGTTCATATAGAGTTTAAGTCTGGGCTTCTATATGTCTTGTCACAGAGTTTGGTGGTGCCGGTGGGCCCGAGGTTTAGAGTGTTTGGCCCTTCACACCCTCATACTCTACTTGCACAAGGTGAGGTTTAGGATTTTATATAGTTATGCGACCTATGGCCTTTACATGCTGATTTCTACCCTTGCATGCGAGTATACCCTACTATAAATACGTATGTGTTGAATATGATATGTTTATGATTTTACGTGCGTCCTGCGTGGGTGGAGGTCATGAGGCTTAAAGTTCTATCGTGTAGGAATATAAATATATAAACCAGTTTTTGAGGCATAGGTAAGCTATTTTGGAAAAACAGTTGTGTTTTGATTATGTAGCGAGATTGCCATGAAAGATTGACGTATGTTCTATTCTGTTCTATTCTGTTGAGCTGCCGGGTAATGGATCCCCCAGGACGGTTAGGGCCGTCGGGATATTTATCCATTGCGTAGTTCCATTTGAGATATCTTCAAGCGACCCGTGCGGTAGGGAAGGTGTGGTATCTTGAGCCTTCGAATAAGGCCGGGGAGGGCACTTGTGGGTTCGCTACCCCTTGTGAGTCTTTCTATTATAGATGGTTAGGGCCAACGCGTGGCTCTTCCATCATTGGAGTAGAGGATGGATTGATTTTGTTTTATGTCCTGAGGAGTAAAGGTTGGAAGCTCGTTCTCGCCGAGCATTTGATTTGCTATGTATGGAATCTTGAATTAGGATAGAGTCTTTATGAAAAATGCTTTCTAAACTTATATCTATATCTATTTAGGTTATTTCGAAATGATTTGGTATGCAACACCTATCCTCGGTTCATGAGTCCATCCTTTTATTCTGTGTTGTGCTCTTTATATATATATTGTGGGTGTGCGTTAGCCCCCTCACTCAGTCAGTTGACCGATACCTCATTTTATCTTTTAGTTTGCAGTATTCCTTTTGGGCTTGAGCTAGGCGGAAATGAGTCTTCGGAGTCACACTTGTCAGTCTAGTTGGTGTTAGGATGCATTTGTCGCATACTTTACTTATGTTATGTATTTATGTTTGACACTTGAAGGTTATTTTTATGTTCTACTTAGACTTAAACCCGTGTGGGGTTAGTAAGCTGGTACTTGGATGTTATTAGATATTGATGATACTTATGCTGATTATTATTTTGTATTATGAATTGATATTCGGGATTAGGTATCTATGCTTGTTGAACCCATCACCTGATCTGCATGTTGATTTAATTGCTTCCGCTATCTGATGATGATTGTTTTACATTGCTTCCGCACTCTGAGTTTGTCAAGTTAGATCCGCCTAGCCTAATGTGTGAGTTGGTCTCCCATTCGCTAGGATTCGGATTCGGACATGGACTTCTTATTTCATGACCGAGTCTGAGTCCTAGTGCGGGGGATGTGGTATCCTCCGTCTGGGGTGCTACAGTGTTTGTGCGTGAGAGGAGCCACTCCCAACCAATTAAGGTGGCAGCAGGAGTCTCAGAGTCAGATGACCTAACCACCATTAATGCCTAATTTGAAGCTATAAACAAGAGATTGGACAAACTTTCTGTGAACGCAGTTGGAACTCTAGCCCAACTAGTTAAGTTAACTTGTGAAATTTGTAGTGGTCCACATTCGTTTAACATGTGTCCTCACACCAATGCAGGAGAACAGGTATAAGAACAGGTGAATAATGTAAACAATTCCAAATCAAATAATGATCCCTACTCAAACACCTACAACCCAGGATGGAAGAACCATCCTCATTTTTCTTGGTCTAACATTCAGAATGCCCAACAACCACCACCTCAGCCTAGACCACAGTTTCAGCCTAGGCCACAATTCTCACCGAGACAACAAGGCCAATTTCAGGGCCAACAACAATATCTACCACCCCCTCCCTAAAATCAACCTCAACAGGTACAAAAGCAAGGATGGTAGGCTGCACTTGAGAAATTCATAGCCGTGTCTACGGATCGATATCTGTAACATCCTGCTCGTTAGGCCGTACAGGTACGTAGTTCGAGAGTAGTATATGCGCATTTAAATTATTTTAATTACGCTAATTACGTGTTTCTTATATTATTTATGTGACTTATTTGAATCAAACTTGAACGTTATTTGATTTATATTTGAACTTTAATTGAATTATTCGAACGTTTTATCCTTTTTACGTCGTTTTTAATCCGTTTGAACCTGTTTTCGTTTCTAACTTTCGTGATTACATGATATGCCTAATTTATATATGTTATTAATATGTTTTTACGTTCGTTGCATGATTTTGTGTTGGTTTGACATGGTTTTCGAACTGTTTAATTTGTTAAGGGATTCGAGGGCCTAACTCGTTTAGCGCACCTTGGGTTCCCAAGGGCGAAACTTGAGCTCGGGAATTCGGATTCGAATTCTAGAAGAGGCATCGGACTCGTAACGAAGAATGAAACCTAGAGAACCTAACATTGTATTTTTTTAAGCCCGTTTAGTTCCCCGTATTTCACCCGTATCGAGCCTCGCGTGCAATTCCGACCCTACTTAATCATTTTGAGCATAACTTATTCATTCTTTGACCAAATTAACTGAAGTTTAAACCTAACTAACCCTTGTTAACCCGATGATCAGCCCTTAACCTCCCCCATTTTATCCCACATTAGGAAGGAGAAGGAAAAAGGGATTTTTACCCTGCTACCCGTCGCTCCATGAGAAGGAAGAGGAATAGTGTGTAATTTCCAAGTTTTGGCCTCAATACTCGATCAAATCGCCTCAAATTCGAAATCTTAGTCCATGATTGTATTGTCCATCTTCTTCTCTTTAATTTGATACCTTAGTCGCTCATTTTCATGGAGAGATGATCTTGTTTTGGCTAGCTTGGTGAATAGTTAGGTCTTTTGATATAAATTGGAAGAACTCATGCCATACTTTCTTCAATCCTTGAATTTATGAATGTTAAATGATCTCATGACATTATTATGTGATAATATGATCTGAAATTTGGAGGAAATTCGCTGAAAATTGATCCACCATTTTTATATTTTGTGAAACTTGAACTTGAAGAAGGATTTGAGCTTTGTTGCCTTTGATCTTGTTTCCCCTTCATGTGCTGCGTATTTAGCTGCTACTTTGTACTCATTTTACTGCCTTTTCCTTGGTCTTTCGTTGCTGGAAGCTACTGCTATGGTGCTGGATTGGAGAGGACGGAAACAGGGCTGGAATTGCTGTTTTTCGCAGCAGACGCAGGAGGTCGCGACCGTGACCGAGGGAAGAAGGATTCTGGTCGCGCCCGCGACCAGATTTTGCCCACGTTTTGACTTGAACAGTGCTGGAAGGCTGCGGGAGGAGGTGATCACGACCGCGACCACTGGAGAGCTATTTTGGGGATGCGCCCTCGACCTCATTTTGGTGCAGTTTCGAGAGGTACTGCTGTGTTTGTTTCGTTTTTCATTTCTTTCGTGTTTTGTTTGATTTTCATGCTTCTTTCTTGTCTTGTATATATATATAACTTGTTATATTATACGTTACGTGGGTACTTGTGAATTAATTACGTGAATTCGATCCTCATACGTGAAATACATAGCTTAAAATGTGTTAAATGTTCTTCAACGTGCGTGCATGAACCAATATGACGTTTGATCGCCTCTTGTGATATTTTCTTATTTCGTTTATGATATGCATGCATTGTTAACGTGATGAACTAAGTGTATGTTGCATTATGAATTTATTATGTGAATTAGGTGCTCTTACGTGGATGACGTGCCCTAATATGCACTCTATATTTTCCAATGTATATGTATAGCTTGATATTTGTTTATGTGACTTCCATGTACTTGCATGTATTTTCTTACTCTTTTTGTGACATGTATGCATCTCTAACATGTTATATTACGTGTTACGTATATTATGTGAAATTGGTGGAGTTATTTTACTTGAAATATATGAATATCACTTAATATGAACTTATGTGACCTTCTATGTGCATGCATGCATTAATATGACATTTCCTTGTATTGCATGATTTTTCTTATTTTCTTTTAGAGTGTGCATACATGTCTAATATGTTGTATGACGTGATGTGCTTGTTATATAATTTTTATGAATTCGTTTAATATGAAATACACAAGTTACGAATTAATGTGATTCAACATGGCTTTAAATGACCTAATCCACATCTCATTGCATTCTTTATGCATCGTATGCATCCATATGCATTTGACGAGCATCTAATTGGTACACTTCGAGTCTAAGGTTGTCTTTCGTGCTTTGTTTTGTCTTTAGGTTCATTTTGTGGGTGTCGAAGAGGTCTCTTAGAGCTGTTTTGGTCCGTTTCGTTCGGTTTGGTCGACGAGGTGACCTTTCTTTCTTTTAGTTAAAACGACCTACAACCCTACCTGGTTTTTGAGCCCGCATGCGAATTACGTATATATATATATATATATATATATATATATATATATATATATATATATATACTTAGATATGTGTATGATACGTACTTTGTGGGATTTATCCCATTTGCTATGAAATCATTTAAAATACTTTTATATATACGTAACCTATTTTCCGTTTGTTTGATTTGAAAAGGGTTGGTGTGTGTGAGCGATTATGAAAATAGCGAGATTACGACTTTGAATTAGAAGTCGGAAAATTATGAAATTTCAAAATTAATTGAAATTATGACTTTTGATCTTTGAAATGGGCCCCGGAAAAGTGGTATGTGATTCTCGGGTCGGCCATGGGCTCGCCGAGCTCTCTCATCAACATAACTCCATTTTTGGCAGACTTGGCCTAACCTCGAGAGGTCGAGGGGATGGCGGGTCTCCTTTTGGATGACGGTAGCCCCGTCGGTGGAGCAGGTAGGATTCCCCGTATCCGAACTTTTGACGAGAGAACGGGGTTTAGGGAGCGCTTCCTCATCCCCAACCGGAGAAGGAGGATTGATTATGAATTTGGTATGTTTTCCGCTTTGATTCTGATATGAAAGGAGTTAGGTGGGTTTGAACTCGTTCTCGCCGAGTTATTTTGATTCCGAGTATGTATATGGTTCGTGAAACGGGAGTGGACTTATAATTTCTAAAAATTGGATGATTTTGGCCTTCGGCCCTACACCTTTTTATTTAAATGTTTTACCACGGGGTAAAATGTTTGAGATTGCAAAAACCACACCCCAGTTCATGAACTTTCAAATTTGAATTTGCTTTGCTCTTACATATATATACGTGTGCGTGGGTTAGCCCCCTCACCAGTCTTTAGGACTGACCCCTCCTCGTTGTCTTCTTTTTCCCCTTTTGTTTCCTTTGAGTTGCAGGTTCCAGTTTTGAGAAGTTGGTGCTAGGCGGCGGTCTTCTTTTGAGTTTGGTTTGTTTAGAGAGTCTCATGCCTTTCGTTTTAAGTTTATTGTATACCTTCGATCTTGTGAAGGCATGTATGTGGCTATGAAATTAACTTGGAAATAATTGTATATAACTTAACTCGTTTCAATTTTGTATATTTGGTCCTTATACTAAACATGTTTGTTTATATGTTGGAATCCTGGGCTTCCGTATGCAATGTTTGTTATCTTGTGCACTCTGATTTAGGGTCTAGACCGCCTAGCATAGGTGAGATTTTGTTTGTCTCCCGTTCGCTGTAGCTTGGCAAGTGTGCGGAGTTCCCATTTCGTTACACGCTGTCTTGACGAGTATTTCAGAGGGCCCCAGCAATCCCCTGAGCTTTGATCGCTTTGCGATTTTGTTTTCCTTACTTTATTGACATTCTATTTTGCTCATGTGCTCTTGATTTTGTGATACTCTTACTAATCTTAGTTCTTTGCTTATGTTTTGAACTCCATGAATTATTTTTATGCAATGTGCCCTTTCGTCACTTGGAATTTGTGACTTGTGTGATCCTTGTTGGATGCATGTTGATTATCAGTTGCCTTTGCACTTGATCCGCGTTTTCTAGTCACTCATTTCAGGTTTTGGAAGCTTTGCTAGCACGTTGTCGGGTCTTCAATTGTGAGGGATTTTTCTTGAACTTTAAGTCTTTCATTTGCTTAAGGACATTGCTAAGAATAAGTGTGGGGAGATATGGCCATGATTATGAGATTTAGTTGGATATTTGCATGAATAGATATCTTGTTAACCTTGTCAATTCTTAGGAATTGAGAAATTGCGAGAATTTTGAAAATTTTCCCCCGTTTTGAACTTTTGCTTCGAGGTATGATTGTTGAGCCTTTGCTAGAATGAGTTAGGCTATTTGGATTGAGGAAAATTTGCATGAGATTAAATAATTTAGTGTGTTAGTATGCCCTTATATTTTGAGCACTTTTGAACGTAATGATGTACTTTGCTTAGATAGGTGAATTCATGATTTTCAAATAAGTCTAAGATTTGATTAGGAGGCACTTTAGTCCTATTGAGGCGAAATTTTGAGTTAATGAAAGATTAAGGAAGTGAAGGAGGAATTCGTTGTCGGAGGTTATAAGCCTTTCTTTTAGCCGTTTTTCACTAAATAACGTGATCTTATTGACCCCGCTGAGCCTAATTGTTGTGCAAAGCTTTTTGTAGCCACATTACAAGCCTAACGGACAACAAAAATAACCACCTTGTTAATTTTACACCAAGGCTTGCTCATCTGATCTTATAGTGGATATCTATCTTTGGATTCTTTTTGATTATTCATGTGAGTGAAATTGAGAGATATATGTAAAAGAAAGAAAGAGAAAGAATGAGAAAAAGTATGAAAAAAGAAAAGATATGAACAAGAAAAGAGAGAGCAAAAAGAAAAAGAAAAGAAAAATTATGCAAAGTCTGAAGTTGAAAGTGTGGGATACAAATGTCCAAGTGTGGGGGAAGTGCTTAATGGCGAATGAAACTGCCGTGTTTTGTATAGATTAAATGATGTAAGCTTGGTAAGTAGTCACTTGATCCAAAATTTCCATAACCTTACCCAAAGCCTACATTACAAGCTCGAAAGACCTACCGATCCTAATTCTTGAGTTAATTCCATTAGTGGAGATAAGTGCGAAGAGTGTATTCCGAAGTTGATGATTGGAACTTAAGCGAAAATTGTGAATTTGCCATTCTAGTCTTTGTACATTGTTTCGTTCGAATTCACACACTACACAAGGGTACGCTTTTCATACTATGTTTGATGATCTTGTGTTTATAAGTACTTGGTTTGATAAGCTAGACTTGTTAGGCGAAGGGTTTGAAGATTGCTTTTGAGGAGGAGGTTTGATGGAGATGTGTTTTCTTTATTTTTGTATTACTCGAGGACGAGCAATAGGCAAGTGTGGGGCAATTTGTTAAGTGTATAATTCGCATGGATTTAAGCGTTGATTAGAGCATATTTTTATGCCGTTTGATGCGTTTATGTGTTTATTTTGCTCTATTTAGGTGTTTTAGAAGTTGGAGATAAGAAACGGCGGAACGAGGCGAATTCACGTATTTTTTAAGGAAAAAGGAGTAATCCCCGTTATTGTCAGAACAACTCTGGTAACGCCCGTTACCTGAGGCAGTAGGAGGAGATTTTTGGTGCAAGAGGGGTAACACCCGTTACCCCTGGGCAGAAGGAAAGTGGTAACGTCCGTTACCACTTCTAAAAGCGTTATGGTGATTTCAGCCAGTAACGGGCGTTAACAGGAATTGCACATAAGTAGGTAACGCCTGTTACCAGAGTCGGCGAGAGAGGATTACGCTGCTATTTAAGTGTGTTTAGGAGTCTCTTTTTTAGAGAGCCTCTTCCAATTCTTCTTCAGTTGGTGACCTAACTTGGAGAGGAAGACACAGAGGTTTCGAAGAGTTGTTCCGAGAATTTCGAGAAGACGAAAGGATCGAGTTCTTAAACGATTTCAGTTTTTCTGGTTTTATTATCGCGTTGTTTATTAAACTATTTCCTTTAAGCTTAGTGTAATTAGTTTTCATGTTTGTTTCATTTTTTCAGATTTTATTGATTGTTTAGGTTTTGGTTTATGAGACTTTGTTTAGACTTGATGAACATGAATATATTCAATGCAATTTCTTTTATTTTTATGAGTTTTGAGTTAATTATGAGTAGCTAAACCCCTAGGGCTAGGGGAGTGATGATGAATACATGATAAGTGTTTGATATAATGCTTGAATGACTTGTGCTAATTCTTAGTATGAAAACTGATTTGAATTGAATTGCGATGGCCTGATCACCCTTTGCATAATCTAGAATTACCGGAGAATCGAGAGATTAATGGTAGTTGAGATGGTTTTCATAACTAGTAGATGTTAGGAATGCAAAGAGATTTGGTTCTTCGTCTATACAATAGTAAATCTTATTCCATGTCAAGTCGCTAGAACTAGATTTGCACTAGTCTTGATCGTATGGTTTAATTAATTATTGATGATTGTGAGAGCAACGTTGAGCTTAATTGAGCACTTCGTTATACCTCGAGAGAGGATAATACAAACTTAAGTGACTAGGTTGTAGAACTACACTTGTTAAATGAGTATTATGCTGAATCTTGAATGTATGAATTATTACTCCCCAGCCTAATTAGTTTATTGAGTTAATTTACGAGGGTTTAGTTATGTTAATTGTGTTTTATTCTAGTTAGTTATTTCACTTCTATTTTAGTAGAGTAATAACCCAATTGATTTCCGTTCGGACTTTAGATTAGAAAGAGATATAGAGTATTGATTGATTTCCCTTCCCTGTGGGTACGATCCTGTTGTGCTACGCATATATCTTAACTGTACACTTGCACGATTGGTTTAACTTAAAATCACAACAGCCTGCTCACCTGTCTCGTAACAGCGTGGGACAGCCGCCCATCCCCTCCCCCATCAACCCGGCTGTAGCACTCGGAACTCTAGGCACCACATCCCCCACACTATAGCCCCAATCCACATATGAAATGGTCAATCCATACATGAAACAAAGCTATAGCAAACGGGAGACAACAAAAACGACAACTACGATAGGCGGGACTAACCCCAAACCAAACAATCAACTCAGAGTAATAAAAGCGGAAGCAATAATTCATTTAATACTTATAGGTACCATATTTACATATCTACTAATAGGTACCAACAATCCATATCAATACAATATCATCTCCAAAATAAATAAGAAGGCATGCTACTAAAATATCAAGTATCTATACAAGAACAAAAGATGAAGGTGAAGTGTGCTAGACCCAAATTAAAGACAAGCTAGACTCTAATTCCCGCCTAGCATGTACCTGCAAAAACTAAAAAGTTGAGGTGTCAGTCCACCACGGACTGAGCGAGGGGTATAAATAAATATATGCGCAATTACCATGCAAGTTATAGTCTCGGGTAATAATTTTGGAAAATAACAATACAATTTAGAAAGAAATAAGAGATACTATCGCCCGAGGTTACAACTAATTCAATTTATCAATACAATCAATTCGTGGCCCGGCGAGTGAGGTCAATTCTCCAACCTTACTCCGACTGTGTACAATCAATCAATTATTCTGTGATTAGGTGGTCAAGCAATTACATTATAGTGCACAATTAGCAGTTTCAATAACTCCTTCTTCCTCCGGGTGATGGTGGGATTGCAAGGCCCCATTATCCAATCAATCTGGGCAGAGGGTACGTGAATCCCTAAGCCCGGAACTCCTTCCTCCCCTAATGTCCTAGGGGGTTCAGGGGTCATCCCAATTTGGTGAGAATAGCGCTCGAGTTACCCGTTAGCCCATGCTTTCCCGGTTGGCTCGAGCCGCTACCCTCGGGCCCACAGTGCAATACGATACTCGCCAAAACAATCAATCAATCGATACAATACAATAGTTCGGTAAATCCTTTGAAAACCAATACCATTTGAAAACTATAGATATATCGATACATTTTTGGCTTAAAACATCACATAGGGTTATACGGGTTCTATATATCTAGAATTAAACCTCACCTGTGCGACTAAAACAAACAAGGAGACAGCTCACGGGGCCTGCTCCTTGTCACCAGGAAGCTGGTCTGTGCAAGAAAAACAATTATTCGTGAGACACGACTCAAAATGTACCAATTAGGATGAACGACATGTTCAATTAATGTCAATCATGCAATTACAATCAATGGGTATTATAAACGTACGCAAATTGGCAATCGAGGTAGCAAAGATCAATTATTCAAGAAGTGATTCAAATTGTACAATTATTACATAAACCTCCCTTATGAACTTCAAGCATGAAATTACATGATACAACAATACACATAATATAATGTACTAAATAGCTTATAAATAAAGTGTTCATGCCGGAAACGAGCCACGAAAATCAAGCACGAGAAGTTTGAAAAACAATTTTTCATGCAGAAAGTACCAGGGTCATGGGCGCGACCAAATTCCTTCACAAAACGGTCGTGGGCGCGACAACCTATTTTTGGCCGAATTTTCCTCCAATTTTTCAAAATCTCGAAACATGGCCAAAAACGGGTTGCGGGCGCGATTGAAAAACAACTAATTCAGGTCGTGGGCGCGACCTGCAGTTCTGCCAAAACTGTGAGTGGGTTGCGGGCGCGACCAAATTTGTTCTGTTTTCGGTCGCGACCGCGACCTTCTACGCAGCAGTAGAAAAATAGGGCAGAAACTGGGGGAACAACGTACCAACCATCCAAAAGACTACAAACCAAGATTAAATGCACATATTTGAAGAAATATACATGCTAGCATACATATAGATCAATAACAACTCATAAAAACAACTAATTCCACGTTAGATTATCAAGAATCACTCATTTGAAACCCATATACTCATTCATGCTTCAAGTCCATAAATCTCAAGATATATGCATCAATCTTAAGCTCAAAGTCCATACACAAACTCCCAACAATAAATACACAATTTAACCAATTCATATCAAAGCCCTATCTAACCCATTTATTCAAGAAAACCATCAATTCCCCAAAGTTACCTCAAATGAAAGAAATGGATGAAGAGATGAAGATATGATGTTGATGATGCTTCAATGATCACAAAACCCACAAAATGATGCTTGAATGATGAAATCTCCTTCTCTTCCAAGTAGGGTTTGGCTCGGTTGAAGGAGGAAGAAAGGAGCAAGTGTATGAAAATGTTTGTATGAAATGGGATGTAATGGTACGTGATTGCTGCTAAAGAAAGGGGAAGAATGATCCCATTTGCTATTAAGTCCCTCCATTTATTATGTCATGCAATTAGGTTCAATTCCATATTAAATGAGCAATTAAGTCCAACAAATAATTCATGCAATTGCGTCCCCAAAATCATGAAATAGTCAAGTAATGACGTAAAAGAAATTAGATCATGCTCGGGAATTTAATTCACATTACGATCAAGTTCAATTTATGAAATAAGTATGAATTTAATATGAAATACTTAGAATATAACTTTATAAAATTATGCCATGACATGCAAAATTAAAGAAACGATCAAATAACAATTAAATTAAAACTCTCAAACTCACACGTGGCGTTCATACCTGAAATGCCGAAAGCTGGGACGTTACACCGCCTCACTCATGGCAGCACATCGCGCGACTTATGTGCATACTGTTAATTTTTCGGGGCCCATTTTCGTGTTTTCGTATTTTCGGTCCTCGAAATCCCGATTTAATTTTTCTGTAAAATTTTTGTTTTATTAAATTAAATTATTTTTGAAATAATTATTTAAATTGGGATTTTGATAAATTAAAACGATTTAAATTTTGGGAAAATTACGAACTTTATTTTCTGAAAATATTAAAGGAATAAAATTATTATTTTTTAGAAATTAATTAGAATTTTATTAGTTTATTGTTTATCGGGTTTTATAGAAAAGGCTCTTGAACAAGAATTGCATCTAAGTCGTGTTTTAAGTCATTAGGGCTTAAGGCGAGATTTTTAATTTATTGTTAAATTTAAATTCTTGTAATTTATGCATGTTAGGTGATCATGGGTTTAGTCTTATGTGATAACAGGCGTATTTAAAATCCTTGAGCGTCAAGTTGGGTAAGAAGAATCCTAGTCCTTTTGGGACAAGGATTTGGGGCGTCAGTTGTTAGCTATAAAAATCCTTCTTCCGGACTAGTTTGGGGGACTTTTGGAGGGAGGAGGACTACTCAGCAGTTGGGCAGAGGACTATTGGCAGCGAGAGTTGAAGATTTGGCTGAGAGCAACAATCCTTCCTCATCTCTCTTAGTTAGCTTATGTTTTCCTTTTATTTTGCGTTTCCAATCATGTATATGCAGAACTAATTCCGTAGTACTTAGCTAGGAGTTTTCAATTCATGTTTGCTACATCGTGAGACCTAATTAGTATTATAATTCAGTTTAATTCAAGTATTTCTTAATTCCCCGGTTGCCGTGTTTATTGTTAATTACTTGCTTAGTCAATTATGACCCAATTGTCTAAGTGGTTAATTGCATATTGCTAATCTTGATTGCATGAAGTATACGTAGTGCTTGATAGATAATTAGTAGCACGTTAGTGATAGGAAGTCGTAAAGTCAAATCTAATTCACTAAGGGAATTAATAATCAAACTTGAATCTTGCACGTGTCGTGACTTGGTTAGTTTGGGCCAGTGTTTTCTTGAATCTCAATGTTGTTGACTTATTGAATCCTGTCGAGTGTCTCTAGGGGTTGTAAGTTAATTAGGGAGTAAATGTCGAGTGTCTCTAGGTTATTCTACACATAAGAGAAAACGAGGTGGAGTCGAGAGATTCACCATAGCTCATAGCTAGTCTATTTGAAAAACTGAATTTATCCTTGTGTCGGTGATCAATGTTAAAAAACTGAATTGTGACTCTTAGCTAGGTATTGTCTCTCCAATTGTTTTAACCAAGTACTAAATATCCTTCTTCGAGTGTTTTATTATTTTTGCTTGTTTTAATTATTTGTTTTTATTTAGTTTAGCACCTTCAACAACCCCCCCCCCCTAAACCTTTCTCGTTAATTTAGTGAACTCTTTTGTGATTAGAGTAGAATTATTTTCATCCAATCCCTGAGGAATCGACCTGTTCGCACTTTACTACAAGTTTTAGCTGTGAATAGGATACTATTTATTTTGACAATTTCGACACTTGTCAAATTTTGGCGCCGTTGCTGGGGATTGTTCTAATCGAATTTAATTCTCTTTTATGAACAGGAGTATTCGCGTAATTGACGAGCCAATTTTCGATCCCGAGATCGAAAAAACCGCAAAATCGTTAAGGAAACGGACCAGAACACGCAAGGAACTAGCGGAACAATCCAATCTGATTCCATCTGAAGAATCCAGCACTGAGTCGGAGCCTCCAGAAGACGAACAGAAAGGTTTAACCGTAGAGTTTGACCACACCTTAACGATGGCAGTAGTAGAAGTAGGAGAACGAAGGACTATGGAAGATCTGGTGCGTCCCGGCACCGTACAGCAGCACCTCTGCATCACGTTTCTATAAGTAGCCACAGGGTTCGAGCTAAAGACGGGTACCATTCACTTACTCCCAATCTTTCGCGGTCTAGAAAACGAAAACCCCCACTAACATCTGAGCAAGTTTCACACGGTCTGCTGCTCAACAAAGCCTCATGGAGTTACCGAAGACCAAATCAAACTCCGTGCCTTCCCTTTCTCCCTACAAGATACGGTAGAAAAATGGTTGTACTCTTTACCTTCAGCAACCATTACTACTTGGCAGCAGATGCACGACAAATTTCTGGATAGGTTCTTCCCAGCTGAGCGATACCTGGATCTCCTTCTCGAGATAATTACCATTAAGCAAAAGAAACATGAAGCCTTGCATGAGTATTGGGAGCGATACCGAAATTTGCTTGCAATGTGCCCACATCACAACCTGCCGGAAAATGCAGTCGTTCATAACTTTTACAGAGGCCTGATGCCTGCCGATAAAAGGCAGTTGGATGCTTCGAGTGGTGGTTCCCTCATGATCAAAACACTTGCAGAACTCACAGAACTAATTAGCGGAATTTCTAGGGCCTTCCAAAAATACTACGCCAAGTCTGACATGACGAGACAGGTAAAAGAGGTAAGCTCTTCCCAGTTTGATGAACTTAAGAATATGATATCTGTTTTAGTTTCTAACATGAGTCCAGGAACACCACAAGCGGTAACAGTTTACTAACTATGTGCTAGCCCATCTCACCCGACCGATGCTTGCCCATCCCTACAAGAGGGTACCTTAGAGGATGCGAACGCCGCTGGGTTCCATCAACAAAACAACAACCCTTACTCTAATACATATAACCCCGGTTGGAAAAATCACCCTAGCCTTAGCTACGCCCAAAAACCTCCACCAAACATCCAAAATTTCGTACCCAGACCCTCACAACCTCAGCAAGAAAACTCACAGCAAAGCCTTAATCCCCAAGCCATTCGTTTCAACAACCTAGCGTCCACCGTTCAGAACCTAGGCTCCACGGTTAAGAACTTAGAAACCCAGTTAGGGCAGATCGCTGCAGCCTTGAGTAGGATGGAGAACCAAGGCAAACTACCCTCACAAACGGAAGATCCCAGGAAGAACTCCCTCCGCCACCAGAAAAGAGCCAATGCAGAAAATTTAAGTCAGGAGACGTTCGGAAGGAGGGTACAGGTTCAAAGAATGACCATGCCTCAATCTCTAACCGTGACGAAGAGATTGAGATTGTAACACTGCCGCAGCCCCTGGTGATACCACCCCCGTTTCCACAGCGTCTGGCCAAGACAAAAAGGCAGAAAAAGAAAAGAACATTCTAGAAATGTTCCGGAAAGTCGAGGTGAATATACCGCTGCTTGACGCCATTCAGCAGATACCCAGGTATGCTAAATTTCTCAAAGAACTCTGTACCAATAAGAGGAAGTTAAAGGGGAATGAAAAGGTAAGTGTGGGAGAGAACGTCTCGGCGGTCATGCAAAAGAAACTCCCTCCCAAATGCCGGGACCAAGGTATGTTTTCTATACCATGTAAAATCGGTAATTTGGGTATCAAAAAGGCCATGTGTGATTTGGGTGCTTCGATTAATGTAATGCCACTATCCATTTATAACGCACTTAATCTTGGCCCCTTGAAAGGTACAGGTGTAATCATTCAATTGGCGGATCGTTCGATTGTGTATCCCGAGGGTGTTCTAGAAGAGGTTTTGGTCCAAATCAATGATCTCGCCTTCCCGGCGGACTTTTTCGTGCTAGACATGGAAGATGGACACTCTGAGAAATCATCTGATATCCTTTTGGGTTGCCCATTTTTTAGCACGGCTAGGGCTAAGATAGATGTCCATGATAGTTTATTAACACTTGAGTTTGATGGAGATATGGTTAAATTTAATGTGTATGATGCGATGAAAAGGAGTGATGAACTTTCTACGGTGTTTAACATTGATGTAGTTGATGATTTGACTGAAAAAATATTTGAACTAAATAATTTAGAGGCTTTGCACTATGCTCTTTGCCAAAGTTTTAGTAGGAAGGAATTACGTGATTTTGCACGGGATTTCGAAATACCCAATGAACTCTTTGATCTAATACATGAATTGGATGTTTCGAACCCTTTTGTTAGTAGTTTGTCAAAGATTGAATTACCTATTTCACAGACTAAGTTACTACCTTCGATTGTGCAGGCCCCCAAATTAGAGCTCAAGCCATCGCCGGATTACCTCAAATACGCTTTCCTAGGTGCTAAGGAGACCCTTCCCGTGATCATCTCCAACACTCTTAGCCCGTTAGAAGAGGAAAAATTAATTCGTGTCCTAAGGGAGTTCAAGGAAGCGATCGGTTGGACCATAGCCGACATCAAGGGAATAAGCCCCTCTACATGCATGCACAAGATCATTCTGTCAGATGATGCAAAACCAAAACGACAAGCTCAACGCCGACTCAACCCACCGATGATGGAGGTCGTTAAAAAGGAGATATTAAAGCTTTTAGATGCAGGCGTGATATTTCCAGTTTTGGATAGTGAGTGGGTAAGCCCGGTACAGGTAGTCCCAAAGAAAACAGACATCACGGTTATCGAAAATGACGAAGGCGATATGGTACCCACCCGTGTTCAAAACGGGTGGAGGGTTTGTATGGACTATAGAGGCTTAGATTCTCTAACTAGAAAGGATCACTTCCCCCTCCCTTTTAATGACCAAATGTTAGAACGTTTAGCCGATAAATCTCATTATTGTTGTCTTGATGGCTATTCAGGTTTCTATCAAATTCCCGTGGCCCCCGAGGACCAAAGTAAAACTACATTCACGTGCCAATTTGGGACTTTCGCGTTCAGAAGAATGCCGTTCGGCCTCTGTAATGCTCCAACGACATTCCAACGATGTATGGTGAGTATATTCTCAGATTTTATGGAGCAAATAATTGAGGTATTTATGGACGACTTTACAGTTTACGGTAATTCTTTTGATGAATGCCTTGACAATTTGGCTAAAGTTTTGAAAAGATGTTCGGAGAATGATTTGGTTTTAAACTTTGAAAAATGTCATTTTATGGTAGACAAGGGAATTATTCTTGGGCATGTCGTTTCTCATAAGGAAATAGAAGTTGATAAATCAAAGATAGATGTTGTGAAATCCTTGCCTTACCCCGTCAGTGTATAGGCGTTTTATATAGGACTTCTCCAAGATCATTAGGCCTCTATGTAAGCTCTTGCAAAAGGATGTGGAGTTCGTTTTCAATGAAGAATGCAAGGAAGCTTTTGACATCTTAAAAGAGAAACTAATTTCCACACCCATTATGCAACCACCAAATTGGGATCACCCATTCGAGATCATGTGTGATGCAAGTGACTACGCGGTCGAAGCTGTTTTGGGTCAAAGAATAGATAAAAACCCGCATGCCATTTATTACGCATCCAAGATGCTTGATAACGCGTATATCAACTACACCACTACGGAAAAAGAGCTCTTATCCGTTGTTTTTGCTCTTGATAAATTTAGATCATATCTTTTGGGCACTAAAGTAGTTGTTTTCTCTGATCATGCAACTATGAAGTTCCTCTTGACAAAGAAGGACGCGAAGCCACGGCTGATTCGTTGGATTTTACTCCTTCAAGAGTTCGATCTAGAAATTCGCGACAAGAAAGGTTCTGAAAATCTCGTCGCTGATCACCTGAGCAGAATTCCAGGAGAAATTGCAATTTCCAGACCAATACGTGATGAATTCCCTGACGAACAGCTTTTTGTGGTTTATGACCAAAAGGTACGCGCAGACCTTATGCCACCGCCCTGGTTCGCAGACATTGCTAATTATCTAGCATCAGGTATACCGCCTAACACTCTGTCTCGTGCTGAAAAGGATAAGATAAAAAGTGATGCATAGTATTTTATTTGGGATGACCCCTTTTTGTGGAAAATTTGTTCTGATCAAATTATTAGGCGTTGTGTCTTTGAAAACGATTTCGAATCAATTCTGAAATTCAGTCATTCTTATGCATGTGGGGGTCATTTTGGGTCAAAATGAACGACTTTAAAAGTTATTGAATGTGGGTTTTTCTGGCCTACCTTGTTTAGAGATGCATATTTGTTTTGCAAAAGCTGTGAGAATTGCCAGTAGACGGGTAGCATAGGTCCTAAAAATCAAATGCCTTTGAACCCTATTCAACCGTGTGAAGTTTTTGACGTTTGGGGTATTGATTTTATGGGTCCGTTTCCTTCTTCTTCTGGTAACTGTTATATACTTTTAGCCGTTGATTATGTTTCTAAATGGGTGGAAGCTAAGGCCACCCGGACTAACGATTCAAAAGTGGTTGTAGAATTTGTCAGGTCCAATATTTTGTCCAGGTTTGGAACACCTCGTGCTATTATTAGCGATCGAGGAACACACTTTTGCAATCGGTTGGTAAGCTCTCTTTTGGCTAAGTATCACGTTACACACAGGACTTCTAAGGCTTACCACCCGCAAACTAATGGGCAAGCGGAGATATCAAACAGGGAGATCAAGTCTATCCTAGAAAAGACAGTAAATCCGAACACGAAAGACTGGAGTCAGAGGTTAAACGACGCCTTATGGGCGTACCGAACAACGTATAAGACGCCATTGGGAATGTCCCCTTTTCGAGTTGTCTATGGTAAAGCTTGCCACCTTCCCGTAGAATTGGAACACAAAGCCTTTTTGGCCATCAAAACATGCAACATGCAAATGGATGCAGCGGGAGAGAAACAGAAACTTCAACTTCAGGAGTTGGAAGAAATTCGGAATGATGCTTACGAGAACTCCATAATTTATAAATCTAAGACTAAGAAATTTCATGATTTAATGATTTCTCAAAAAAATTTCTTAGTGGGTCAGAAAGTTTTACTTTTTAATTCTCGTTTGCGTCTCTTTCCAGGGAAGCTTAGGTCATGATGGACCGGTCCCTTCATGGTTACGAACATTGCTGCACATGGGGCAATAGAAGTCAAGGATTTGAAGAATGGGAACATTTTAAAAGTAAACGGGCATCGGTTGAAACCTTTCTATTAATTGTCTCCACCGTCTGACTTAGAGGAAATCCGTTTGAAGGCTCTGCCTCCGACTGTCTAAACATTTCCAAAATACCTCGCCGAGTCCGAGACAATAAACAAGGGCGCTCTTGGGAGGCTACCCAATTGTGACGTTTCTAGCGTCACCTTAGTCCCGTTTCTTTCATTTTAGTTTCCCTTTTTCTTTATTTCTTCGTTCTGCTCTCGTGATTGATTTAGGCCCTCGTATTTTGCAGGAACAGATCTGATTGCCCAGAATTCAGGTTTTTACAGCAAAGTGAGTGGAGGTTTGGTCATACCCAGATCGTACAATATTGTTTTTAGGCGGAAAATACCTCCTTGCTAAAATAAACGACCCACCTACATAAACCTACCCGTAACCCGCCAAACCGAACCCGTGCCCTCTTACCCGTTACCCACCTAGGAAATTGAACCGTCGCCAACCCCTTCTCCCTTAACTAAACCCTAACTAAACGTTCAACTTTACTGAGCCACCACCTCACTCTTTCACCGCGATCGACCACCATGGCATCACTGTAACAACCCCATCACCATGGCCAGAAAGCGGAAGCAATCAGTCCCAAAAACCCCTTCCACAGTCAAACCTAGACCACCCCTTGCGGCGGAATCCCCCCCCACCACCACTCCTAACCCTAACTCCGCATTCTTCTCCGCCGTGTCAACCAACCACCATCCCTGTTCCGGAGATCCATACTGCAACAGACCTCTACGCCTACCTAGATGCGCGGTTTCAAGCTGAAAAGGCCACCGCCGCATCTGTTGCAGTTGCCGCCGTGCTGCCTCCACTCACCGTTGCCGCCACGCGAGCCAAACGCAGGCAGGAGAATACCGCCACCGCCCCCGCCGCTGTGACCGTGCCCACTCCGCCTAAGTTTCAACCGTCGGCTTTGGGAACCCACCACTCTTCCCGGCTCCGTGCCACGTCCGCACGCCGCACACCATCTGAGCCACCAGTATTCATCGATTTGAGCCATCTTCCGCCTAAGAGACTACGCCGGCCACCACCACCACGTCAAATTACAGAGCCGCTTACCCCCGCATCTCCGCCGCGCGCAGCTTCTCCACCACCAACTCCAGTGGTTGTGCCCCTTCCTTCCCCTTCGTACTCACCTCTGCCGGCGGCATATGATGGAGAGGCAGGCCCTTCGCAGCCTCGTTCTCCTTCATCAGATTCACCTGGCTCCACCGATTCAGATTCCGACGACGATGCCTTACTCCACTGCTTGGCCGATCCGGAGTTCACCTTTCAAGGTGAGAAAATACACTGCCCGACGCCATTGAGGCGCGTATCCACTCATTCCTGCTTGGGTGCTCCAGTCCAGCGTACCATGCCTCCTCCGGTTGTTTTCGATTATTCAGATGGTTCTGAGGAGTTTGAAGGAGTAGCCCCACCTCGCCCACGGAAGCCTAAATTCAATGCGTTCACTGCGCTCATAGTCGGAGGTAAGTGTCCTGACTTTAACACCTTGAGGTAATTGGGTTTGTTTGTTGATGCTTGTGAGTATATGCAGTTAATCGGTTGGTATGAATTTTTTTATCATGGATGACCCTATTTATGTTGAATTGGTGCGGGAATTTTATCATACTTTTCGGTTTGTGACCCCTAAGAACTTTAATTTGGCCACCCCTTACATTAGTTTCACTTTGATGAATGCTCCTTTTCACATGTCAATTAATGATTTTAATATTGTGCTTGGTTTTGTGGCTGCCATTGATTGGGACAGTGAGGATTATGTGCACATGCTTCATGATTTTAAAACTGAGCCTTCTTTTGTTAATAAGGATTTTTTTCATGCTATGTCTGTTCACGGGACCCCTATTTATCATTCTAAAAAGTCTAAGGATTATGATTTAGTGGACCCCACCCTAAGATATTTGCACAGGTTTATTTCTTCAACCTTTTCTAACAGAATTAGTGGGATGGGTGTTGTCACTAAAACTGAATTGTTCTTTTTATGGGGGATGGAATAGAAACAGAAAGTTAATTTTGGTCTTTGGTTGGCGATTGCATTTAGGGATGTTCGACGAGGGCGTCATGAGTTGAGTCTAGAACATGTTATCACACACTTGGCACGTAATTTGGAGTTGATTGATCGTGACATGCCTAATTTCACGGTTGCTTGTTCCCTGTCCCCTCTTGATCTTTATAGTCTAGATAACATGCATATGTTGGTCAATACTGAGGAAGGTTTGTCTATTGCCCCTGCAGGTTTGGCACCGGAGGATGTCCCGCGAGTATTTCCAAAGAAAGGTGGTTCCCCCGTTGAGCAGCAGCCTCCTATGGCTGGCCGTGACTTGCAACCGCATTGAGAGCGAGTCGAGCGCGAAGTGATTGAGCTCCAGGAGTCGACCAACAGAAAATTGGACATCATTCTGGCCTCGTTGGGCCATACTCAGCCCCCCCACTGATTCAGTCGTGCCCCCGCGCTTTCAGGGAAGTTCCTTATTTTATTTCTTCTTATTTGCAACAGGACTTTGCTTGTTTTAAGTGTGGGGGAGGGAACAAACGAGTTGAGTTTACTTTTGTAGGCTCGTTTGACTGAATTAGTGAGCGTTTACATGTTTTCTTTCTTATACATAGCTGTTGTACAGTTTTGTTTGACTAGTAGGGGCTGTTTTGCATGATTTGAGGACGGGCAGTGTCGGTTTTAGGTCAGTTCGAAGGGGAACTTTTTGGGTGTTTAATGTATAATTCAATTCCATCTTGAACGTGATTGCTAAGTTTGAACCTTGGATCTTTGCTAGAACTTATTAGGCGACTTGGACTTGTGAAAAGCTGTGTGCAATTGGATTAACTAGTATGCCTTCATGCCATCATTTCTTGGGCACTTCCTGGACAAACCATGTACTTTGCCTAGACATATTTGTTGAAAATTTTCAATTTAGGACTGAAATTTGACTAAAGCACACTTTAATTCCCTTCGAGGCGAAATAGATTAATTAACAAATGACTCGGGAAGTGACAAAGGCATTCATGTCGGTGTTTCCAGCCTTTTTGTTTGATTTTCACTGAATATCATTGCCCTATTGGCCCCACTTTGCCTAAGTATTGTGCTAAATTTCATTCTTAGCCACGTTACAAGCCAAAAGCACAATACGAATTCCTTACCCTGTTTTCTTAGCATTTTGCTTACTCGTTCATTTTTTTTTTTGGGATTACATGGTCAATGTCTGGACTCCTTTGGAATTGGGTTTACTGGACAGTTTCATTAAAGAAAAAAAAGAGAAACAGCAGAAGAGAAAGAATAGTGCAAGAGAGAAAAAAAAAAAAAAAAGGGAACGAAGAGAATATGGATCGAAAAAAAGGAAAAATTGTGAAGAGAGTAAATATTCTTTACCATAAGGGATGGGAAATCATTGTATTTGGGGGCTCTTTTTGGGAGAAACTAAGGGAAACACTGTGGGGATCAGATTTGAATGAGTAAGCTTGGTGTTTTGATCCGTTGATTTACCTTTTTCCTACCTTAACCCAAGCCTTACATTACAAGCTCCTAAAGACCTTTCGATCTCGAGTAATGAGTTGATTCAATTAGTGGAGATTGGAATGAATGGTGTGTTTGAACTTAATGATTGGTCCTTTTGCGAAAAACTTGAATTTTTTTGCCTAGTCTTTGTACATATTTTGGTACATTTCACACTACACACAAAGGCATGGTGTTTGTACTAATTAGTTGAATTGTATGTGGGTAAGTAATGAGTTTGAGTTGCTAGAATCGTTTCGGCGAATGATTGAGGATCACTTGGGCAATGGGTTCGGTGGTTTTGATGTTTCATTAATTCCCTCGAGAACGAGTGGGAGATAAGTGTGGGGAAATTTGATAACATGCGTATTTACCAAGTTATTGTGTTCTTGGGGCTGTACTTTTCAGCTTAAATTGTCTTTATATTGGTGCTTTTAATAGTTTTTGTGTTTTAAGTAGAGCAGGGGTCCAGTAGCAATTTTTGGGCTGTTTTGGAGGAATTTAACATCTTTTTGGGCTGGAACTTTCTTTGTCACGTGTGGAGCTTGTTCTTGGAAGTTAATTTAATGGACTTTGGTTATAAGTGGTGGCGTGGCTGATTTTTGGTTGGGCTTTATAGCTGGGCCTTGTGTGCTAGTTGGAGCTGAATTAATTGGTGAGGTCCAGCATCTCCGAGTAGCCTGGAGCGTCAAGTTGGGCAAGAACAATCCGAGTCCTTTTGCGGCAAGGATTTGGGGCGTCAGCTGTTGGCTATAAAAATCCTTCTTCCGGACCAGTTTGGGGGACGTTTGGAGGGAGGAGGACTACTCAGCAGTGGGGCAGAGGACTATTGGCAGCCAGAGTTGAAGATTTGGCCTAGAGCAACAATCCTTCCTCATCTCTCTTATTTAACTTATGTTTTCCTTTTATTTTGTGTTTCCAATCATGTCTATGCAGAACTAATTCCATAGTACTTAGGTAGGAGTTTTCAATTCATGTTTGCTACATCGTGAGACCTAATTAGTTTTATAATTCAGTTTAATTCAAGTATTTCTTAATTCCACGGTTGCCGTGTTTATTGTTAATTACTTGCTTAGTCAATTAGCGCCCAATTGTCTAAGTGGTTAATTGCATATTGCTAATCTTGATTGCATGAAGTATACATAGTGCTTGATATATAATTAGTAGCACGTTAGTGATAGGAAGTCGTAAAGTCGAATCTAATTCACTAAGGGAATTAATAATCAAACTTGAATCTTGCACGTGTGGTGACTTGGTTAGTTTGGGCCAGTGTTTTCTTGAATCTCAATGCTGTTGACTTATTGAATCCTGTCGAGTGTCTCTAGGGGTTGTAAGTTAATTAGGGAGTAACTGTCGAGTGTCACTAGGTTATTCTACACATAAGAGAAAACGAGGTGGAGTCGAGAGTCTCTATCCACCATAGCTAGTCTATTTGAAAAACTGAATTTATCCTTGCGTCTGTGAGCGATGTTAAAAAACTGAATTGTGACTCTTAGCTAGGTATTGTCTCTCCAATTGTTTTAACCAAGTACCAAATACCCTTCTTCGAGTGTTTTATTATTTTTGCTTGTTTTAATTATTTGTTTTTATTTAGTTTAGCAACTTCAACAACCCCCCCCCCCTAAAACCTTTCTCGTTAATTTAGTGAACTCTTTTGTGATTAGAGTAGAATTATTTTCATCCAATCCTTGAGGAATCGACCCGTTCGCACTTTACTACAAGTTTTAGCTGTGCATAGGATACTATTTATTTTGACAATTTCGACACTTGTCATTATGAATGGTTTTAATTTTTGCGCGTGGATGGTTTAAATTCGGGTTAGAGCCCCATAGTTGCGTTTTTTCAATTGGGGTCGATACCCCACTTATGTGCGTACTGTTATGTGTTTATTATGTGGCTTTCCATATTACTATTTTTGAGGCTGGGGTATGCCACGTGTAATTATCTAAGGCCAATATGAAGATTTAGCCATATTACTTTATGTCTTTTTCTTTTTATTGTAGTTTAAGAGTAGAGATAGGTGGTGAGCTCTTTTTCTTTCATTTTGGAGACAATGCACCCACGGAGTAAGATGGATCCACATGACGAACAAGAATGGAGGCCATAAGTGAAGACCTCTCGAAGTGTTAGAGAGGATTTCTATTATTGTAATAGATAGGGCATCGTTTTGTTTCCAATTCCCTTATGTGATTTAAACTGTTTTATGTGACATGTATGTTAGAACTTGTGATAGTAGAGTGGCTCTCACATATCACGCATAAGATAGGTAGAACCCATGATCATCACATGGTAGTATCATGCTAGGATATGTTATCTGCTATGTGCTTGTGTGAAATGCATTTAAGTTGTACTTGCATTAATCAAGACTAATTAAATTGGATAACCTATACATTGGTAAGGTTGAACTGGAGAACTCTCCAGTTACATCGAAAATTCCCATTAAATATTAAGCTAATTTTCGAAAATAGGTGTTTAATTCGAGGTGCAAACTTTGAATTAAATTCCTAGCATTCCATCAATAGGATTTAAGTTTAATAGAGGAAGCTAGTTACTGTCCATGAGTTGTGGGGTGACTATGTGAAATCTATTAGTTCTTAGTTTCCTAATTGATCTTTTTAAATGATTAATATTTCGAGGTTAATTTTGGGGAGGGTGATGTCCGCGAGTCGTGGGTCGTTCGAACTAAGTTTTGATCTTGATCTTATGATTGATGGGTCTAGCTTAACGCCTAAGTAAATATGGATGTCGCATGAGTCGTGCGTCCATATTGAAAGATAGGTGATGCAAAAACATTAGTACGAATTCCACAGTGATGGAATTCGTAAGTTGTACCTACCTTAGGCTTTATTGAGAATGTCCACGAGCTGTGGGTTCGAGATAAAGTGCATAGGATCTTAGTACCCACTGGGATAACAAGTATCCTCTAAGATCTTTGGGAATTATAGATCTTCTAAAAACAGTGGGAGCTACATAGATTGAAGACCTAATCTCGTGTATATCGTTATTATTCAGCATGCTCACTTAGTTTTCTATTTTTCCATTTAGGTCATAGGTTCTGTGATTCTCTAAATGTTTTGTAATGGCAACCAAAAACCTTCTAGTATCGATCCTCGAGTCAAACAAGTTGACTGGTCCCAACTATTCTGATTGGCTTAGGAATCTAAAAATCATTATAGATTCCGAGAAGAGAACTTATGTTCTCTACGAGGCGGAGCCCCGTTCCCGCCAGAAGTGGAAGGATGGCAAAGACAGCATGAGTCCATGGAATTCGCTTGGGAGATTTACGACCATTTAGAGAAACTTTACCGTCCTCATGAACGTGTTACAAGGTATAACACATCAAAAGAATTGTTCCATTTGAGAATGAAGGAAGGTACAAGTGTCCATGAATATGGACTTAAGTTTCTTGTTCTCACTAAGAAACTTGCCTCCATGTACATGCCACTAAGAGATGAGCTTTCAGTGGATCTGTTGCTAGCCTCGCTCCCACCATCATTCAACTCTTTTGTCCTTAAATTCAACATGAATCATGCAAATGCTAGTGTAGCTGAGCTGATTAGTCAGCTTGTGACTGCTGAAAGCACGATCAAGAAGGACAATAAGGTTATGATGGTCACTGCTCCATCTTCTTCTAAGCCTTCTAAAGGCAAGGGCAAGAAAGCCTAGAAAAAGAAGAAGTCCCTTAGGCCCAATGGAGGCATCACAAGGGAAAAGCCCAAAAGAAGAAACATGATCAGATAGAGGACGTTTGCTTCCATTGTGGCAAACCGGGGTATTGAAGGAGAAACTGCCAAGAGTACAAGGCTACTCTTAAGAAAGGTATGTTTCTCGTTGAAGTAAATCTTTCTATTAATTCTAACTCTTGGGTATTTGATACCGGTTGTGGATCTCATATCTGTAATGATGTACAGATGCTAAGTGAGGTCCGGCAGCTGAAGGGAGGAGAATGTGCCATGATGATTGGGGACGACTCAACTGTCGAAGCTCAAGCTTCAGGCACAATTAGATTAGATTTAGGTCATTCTGTTTTAGTTTTAAATAAAGTCCTTAATGTACCAGACATTATTCGTAATATTATTTCAGTTCAAATACTTGATTGCGAAGGTTATGAAATTAATATTAAGAATGGTAACTTTTTCTTAAAATGAATAATTTTTCAATACATCTTGGTACATTAAACAATGGACTTTATCTAACTCAAATCAGTAATATTTGGAATATACAACGAGAAACAAAAACGAAAGAGAGATGACAAAGTCTCAGTATCTTTATGGCACGCTAGATTAGGACATATTTCTAATAACATAATTAGTAAGCTAACTACCTTAGGGACATTCTCTGAAAATGACCTTAAACAGTTAACTTCCCGGGAATCCTGTCTCAAAGGAAAGATGTCCAAAACTCCTTTCAAAGGGAATGTGGAACGAGCCACAAGCACCTTGGTTTTGATCCATTCTGATGTTTGTAGACCGCTTAGCGTAAGCACTCGAAACAATCATCAGTACTTCATAACCTTTACTGACGACTTTAGTCGTTATAGTTATGTGTACTTAATGAAGTAAAAATCTGAGGCTTTTGAGAAATTCTTAGAATTTCAAAAGGAGGTTGAGAACCAAACTGGTCAAAAGATCAAGACACTTCGATTTGATCGAGGTGGCGAGTATCTTGGTGAGGAGGAATTTTCAGACTAGGATTCTGATTAGTGGAAACAAGCCATGAAGTCCAAAATGTATTACATGTACTCTAACCAAGTTTGGATCTTGGTTGATTTGCTTGATAGGGTAAACCCCATAGGTTGCAAAAGGATCTTTAAGAGAAAGCTCGGAGTAGATGGAAACGTTACAGCCTATAAGGTAAGGCTACCAAAGGCTTCACTCAAAGGCCCGGTGTGGACTTTGATGAAACCTTCTCACCGGTTGCAATCCAAAAGTCCATTTGGATCATGCTTGCCATAGCTGCCTATTACGACTATGAGATATGGCAAATGGATGTGAAAATTGCCTTACTCAATGGAGACATTGATAAAGACATTTATATGGATCAACCCATAGGTTTCACATTCATTGGGAATGAGTAAAAGGTTTCCAAACTCCAAAGATCAATCTACGGATTGAAATAGGCTTCTAGGAATTGGAACATTTGTTTTGATGAAGCAGTCAAAGCGTTTGGCTTCGTTCAAAATTCAAATGAGTCCTGCGTGTATAGAAAGGAATTGGAGACTTCAGTGTAATTCTTGGTGCTTTATGTTGATGACATCCTTCTAATTGGGAATTCGAAGGAAGACATGAAAGTTATCAAGTCATGGTTATCGAACCAATTCGAGGTGAAAGATATTGGTGATGCGTCCTACATTCTCGGTATTAAGATCTATAGGGATAGATCTAATAGATTGATAGGACTATAACAATCAATGTACAAAGACAAAGTACTAAAGCGGTTTAATATGGAGAATACGAAGGACAAAGTTCTTCCCATAAGTATAGGAACATATCTTTCTAAGAAGATGTGTCCTAAGACAAACCTTGAGAAGGAAAGAATGACTCATGTGCCTTATGCCTCAGTGATAGGTAGCATAATGTATGCAATGTTGTGTACTCGACTGGATGTGGCGTATGCACTTAGTGTGATGAGCCATTTCCAATCAGACCCTGGAGAAGGTCACTGGACTACCGTGAAGAATATCCTAAAGTACTTGCGAAGCACTAAGGACTTATTCTTGGTATATAGAGGATAGAAAGATCTAGTAGTTGGAGGATAATGCGAAGTAAGTTTTGCATCTGACTTAGATGATTTTAAGTCAATGTCAGGATACATTTGCTGCCTTAATGGCGGAGTAGTGAGTTGGAAAAGTTCCAAGCAAAAGACCACTGCAGATTCGACCACTGAGGCCAAATACTTAGCTGCAAATGATGCAGCTAAGGAAGGTGTTTAGATTAGAAACTTCATCCAAGAATTGAATGTCGTTCCTAACATGAAAGACCCCATTACGGTGTTTTGTGACAACACTGGGGCGGTTGCTCAAGCAAGAGAACTAAGATCTCACCAACGGACCAAGAACATTATGAGGAAGTATCACCTAATCCGTGATATCATCAAAAGAGGTGACATGCAAATTGAGAGGGTCGCATCAGCAGAGAACGTGGCAGACCCGCTTACTAAACCCCTTAGTTAAGAAGCTTTTGAAGGTCATCTTGCAAAGATGGGACTTAGATTAGCTCCTGAATGGCTTTGAGGGGCAAATGGGAGATTGTTAGGAATAGTGCCCTGAAAGCCGATGTAATAGTCCGCTTTAGTACTTTCCTTTTGTAAATCACAGACAATTTTTGAATAATACGAATTAAGGCAACACTTCTTTATATGCTCTTGTTTGATTGTATGTTTACTTTAACTGCGCATGTTTAAGAACTCCCCAAATCAATATGACTTATAGGACTCAACCATTTAGGAGAAGTGGTTCTTGAGACGAGCCCTATATCAAATAAGTTAGAAATCACTCCAAGCCAATGAGTCCTATAGACAGTGGGAGTGTCAAACTGACTCGTTCGATGCTTGCTCGTGTGATCACGCCCTTAAGAAGGAGCACCTTGTTTCATGGGGTGGAAAGTGTATTGCTGATACGTGCGTGATACATGGGGGTGCTTACTCATTCTAAGTAAGCACTGAGGTGTCCCGTGTGAGAAGATTCCTAAATAGGAAAGGAAGTTTCTATATCTGGAAATAGAAACTTCTAGATTAGAAAATATCTCAGGAGTCATTGATGTGATTAAGTGATCCTTAGACCTAAGATTCCATTGGTACTTTATGGGTTAACTCTGTAGTCTTAGGTATAAGTTTTAAAGGGTGTCGCGTTAGACAACTGATTCAAAGCTTATGCTGGGGCTGCACAAATGGCACATGAAAGTATATGAGAATCGATAAAGGACCTACACTTGCATTAGCAAGTTAATTTCCCATTGTGCAAGTCATTCATAAGCCATCTAGGAGTCCTTGGCTAAGGCAGTGGATCAACACATCAAGAAATGAGTTTCTTGGATTGAGATCAAATGGACATGAAATGCACTGAACTTTAAGATCAAGATTATTATGGTTTTAATTATTCCCTTACCCTAGATCTTGATTGAGAGATGGGATGTAGGAGGATTGTATCTCACATATGTCCATGACCTAAAGGTTCTGTCCAATCGAGATATTCTAATTCAGCTAGGGGTCAAACACATGTTGCACCTGTTGCTAGACTATGGTCGTGTGATCTGTGGACTGATTAATTAATTAGGGAATTAATTAATTGGGGTCACTGCTAATTGAATTAAGAACCTAGAGGGTCACACACAACAACCCAGTCACGTTGGTTAAGGCTTGAATTGATTAAACGAGTTCATCGACCCATTAAGAGAATGGTGGGGCCCACACATGTCCTTGGGGACACATGTAGTCACATGTATATATGTGTATATATATTAAATAATTAATGTGTTAATTATTTAATGGAGTTTGATTTAATTTTGAATTAATATTAAAGTCCTATTTTGGAGAAATAAAGTCTAATAAATAATTAATTATTAGTCTTTAAGTTATTTATTATTTAATAAATAAAGTAAAAATAAATATCTAAGAGAGTTAGATTGTAGCACCCCGCACGTGAGGCACCACAACCCCCACACTAAGACATGACACGTGTACGAAATGGAAAGTCCACACACGCACCCAGTCAAAGCGAACGAGTGACAAACAAAGAATCCAACCTAAGCTAGGCGGTATCCAAACCCTGTACAAATGAAAATATGCAAAACCTGAATGCGGAAGTGGTACAAAATACGAACTTTCAAAAACTTTAAAACGACAAACATAATTTATACACTCCAGAAAGTAAATCAACATCAACTACACGGGTTCAACTAATCAATTAAGCCTGTCCTAACCTGTCCCGAATAACATACAACAAAACGGGTTAAACTAATCTATGAACCTGTCCTAACCTACCCTGAATAATATGCAATAAAAATGGATTCAACTAATCAGAACCTGTCCTAACCTGTCCATATAATATAACATAACGAATAAAATAAACATATATAAATTACATTGTACAACGAATTCAAATATATCCAATACATATACAAATACGAAGACCAAACTCAACTCGGGCAAAACAAAAGACTCGACTCAACCGCCTAGCTCTAACAAACTCCAAAAGCAAACCTGCAACTCAACAAAGAGAAGGGGGAAAAGAAAACAACGAGAAGGGGTCAGCCCTAAAGATTGGTGAGGGGGCTAACACATGCACACGTACATATACGTAAGAGCATAGCATATTCAAAAATTAAAGAGTTCATGAACCGGGGCACGCTTTATGCATTCAAAATCATTTTAGCCCGTGATACTATATATAAGGAAAAAGGGTTTAAGGCCGAAGGCCAAAATCAACCAATTTTATAAATTAGAAGTCCACTCTCGTTTCACGAACAATATTCATAATCAAATTTGAAACAACTCGGCGAGCACGAGCTTCTAACCAATCAAACTCCTTTCATAAATAAACTCGAAATTGAAATACAAACAAAATTCTAAATCAAACCTCCTTCTCCGGGTGGGGGTGATGATGCGCATCCTCAACCCCGGTTCTCTCGTCATAAGGTTGGTGTCGGGGGATCCTGCCCGATCCATCGACGGGGTTACCATCGGTTCTTAAGAGATTGCCTTTCCTTCGACCTCCCGAGGTTGGGTGAATCTCTCTACATAATTGGAGTTATGTTGATGAGAGAGCTCGGCATCCCCACGGCCAACTCAGATCACATACCCCTTCTCCGGGGCCCAGTTCATAAATTCATAAGTCGAAAAGATCTAAATTTTCAAAATTTCTGAATTTTATGGACTCATATTTCAAAGTCCAAAGCTCACTAGTTCAAAAATCACACACACCAACCCTTTTCAAATCTAACAAATGAAAATATAGTTTACGTATATATATAAAAGCATTTTTCAAAGATTCATAACAAAACGGGCCAATTCCCACAAAATACTAATCAAACACGTATTTACATAAGTATATATATACATACATAGGTTGCATGGGGGCTCAAAATTCACTTAGGGTTGTAGGTCATACTAACTAAAAGAAAGAAAACCTCACCTGACACCAAACGGAGCTGAAGACAAAGAAAACGGTTCACCCCGGAACCTACAAGACCCACTTGTCACCACCTAGGTTGCACCTATACCAAACTGAATACCAAACAAAAGACTCAGACTCAAAAAAATAAACCATAAAGACGCACTACAATACTCAACAAGATTGTGGATATGCATAAGTGTCCATGTTGTGCTTTTAATATGGTGTCGTGGTCAACCAACATATATTCATGCTCAACAAGGCCACATTTACAAGCAATACGTCCAAACATACTTATAAAGGGAATTCGAATAATCATAGTGAGTATACAAGTACAATCCACTAAAGCTCAAGCAACCTATATCTAAAACATTCAAGATCAATTTAGGCAGTTAGAGTATCCAAATTATGCATAAAAAGTTCTAATCTTAATCATGGATAACCGTATGCAAAGTTGTTGTACATATTTTACAATTTCATAACATACTTGGAATACAAGTTCAAATATTGTATGCATTCCTAGTTTCAAAAATTTTACACAAACACCCCCTTAGATGATTCGCAAGATTTGAGAATGTTACATTTACAACCCCTATCGTTTCTAACAACTTAACATAAACAATTCCTTAGGCTATTCATATGGTTTCCAAACATTACATATACACCCTTTCATCAAATAACCAAGCAAATTAACACAACTACTCATATCAAGAGTATACCAATTCAAAGAATACGAGAAAATTATCATATTACACCATCACTTGATCATTCTTAGGAAATTATACATGTATGCAAGTAAGAAACGAATTCAACATTTAATTCATAGGCATAAAGTCTCCTAATCAAGTATTTAACGACATAACGTCAAGTTTAACTACATTCAAGAATAAGAAGTTATATACCCAACTCTTACTAAGTCATAAATGCATAAACAAATGTAACTAATTCATTCAATCACAAAAAATTTCATATAATTTCACACATTACATAATCGGTTCATTTTCATGCAAGTGATTAAATTTCAAGATCCAAAAAGTCTCCAATTAAATGATTCATAGAATGTACCTCATTTTTAAGTAGCTAAGGTTAGCATGCTTGTTTACCAATCATCCAGGTTTAATTAATTCAAGTCATAGAACTTACAATGTTTAGAAAACTTACATATAAACCCCTTCAAAGCTAAACAAATAGCACAATCTCAACATATCGGGATTCAAATTGCAAATCAAAGCATCAATATATTTCATAATTTATTTAATACATGATTTCGTATAAATTGGAGTACATTTCGATCAAGAAATCAAGCAATTAGCAATTAAATTACATTTAAGCAATTAAATCAAATAATCACAATTACACAAAATAATTCATAACAATTAATTTGAGCGTCCGATTAATGAACGGAAAGTGGTGTTGGACTCACCACGACGGTGCGGACAAACTGTCCGAAGGTCGCAGGAGCACCGCCGCCAGAGCTACCGGAAGAATGGTCGGTCACCGTTTGGCCATCGTCAGAACGTGCCGGAAAAATCAAGAACTCCTCGTGCTTGTTCCAAATCCTCGACCCATTTATGGAAAATCCAAGGCAATCTCCTCCAATTTCAGATCTAACAACATGAAAACCCCCAAATCTTCAAATCCAAATTACTTTCATACCAGTGAACGAAAATCGAATTCATAAAAAGCTTTGTCTCACCTGTGATGCGACCTTCGAAACCCATAAGCTATTTATCGGGAAAAATCATCGGAGCTGACGTCCGCGGCTGCGCCACTGCCGTTCCGCTGCCTACGCGGCGAATTGAGTCAAATAGAGGCCAAAAATGGAATCGGGAGGGTCGAAAAGGGTAAGAGCCACCTCCACCCATGGAAATGGCCGGCGAAACGCGGTGGGAGACGCCACTACATGAAGGCGCCATCGCCGTGCGAGCTTCAGGCGGCGCGTCAGGCCCAACTGCGGCCCCAATGGCCACACCTCCAACTCGAGGCTGCTCGCCCTAAAGTCTTCTTTCAAATCCCGGGGTACGTGTCAAGAAAAAGTCGTCGGTTGAGGCTAGCTTGAGTCTCGTGCATTTATTTAGCTTATTTTTGCACTTTGATGATTTTGAACATGTAAAAATATGATACTTGGATTCTGGCCTGGGATTAAGCTTTGTATAAGTTGGATTCTGGCCTGGGATTAAGCTTTGTATAAGTTGTATAAGTTGGATATGATATTTGCCCGCTCTAACTTCTTCGGTGTACATGTGGAATTTTGAGATTACGATATGAACTGTTTTAAATTGCTTTCGCTGATTCATGTGATGTTACGTGTTGGTTAAGGGTCTAGACCGCCTAACTAGGGTGTGTTTTTTGTTAATCACCCGTTCGCCATAGTTTAGCACGTGTACGGAATTCCCATTTCGTTGCACGTGCCGGGCTATAGTGTCGGGGATGTGGTGCCCTTCGCTCTGGGGTGCTACATCTAAAGTGGTATCAGGGCTCTGGGTTGCAAAATCGGAGCTCTAGCATCGTCTCAGGTCTGTCTAGGTCGTTCGGCTTAGGATTATGTGATTGTTTGCATTCACTTTCATCATTATGTGACTTATTTGGTTTTATTTGTATTAATTGTTCACATAAACATGCACTAAACCCTTCCATGCATCGATATTTTCTTGAATTGTGTTTCTTATTCAGGATGTCATCTTAACATATAATAGTGAGAGAAGAACGAATGCCATCGATATACCAAGAATTCCAAAATTGCAACCCTCTGTTGTGGTTTGGAGGTGATGATATGAAGGCCGAACAATGGATTACCGAAATTTAGTGGATATGGAATACTCTATCAGGGACATCGCAAGATAGGGTGATTTGCACCTCCCGGGCTTAAAGAGGTAAGGTCGTGGTTCGAGAGGTCCGGGGAAGAGTTTTCATGGGAGAACTTTGTCCTGGAATTTCACAACAAGTACATTCCTTCTAGTGCGAGAATTAAGAGGCTTCAAGAATTTCTAGACCTGCAACAAGACTTAAAGTTGGCGGAGGATTATCTAGTGGAGCTTGACAGATCGGGTCGTTATGTTACACAAGTTGTCAACAACTATCAGCTTAAAGCCCGAAATTTTATGCAAGGACTTAAGAGTGAGATCCAACAGGCCCTCTTTGCTTCGATGGTGAATCAATGGTTGGGGGCAATGAGAAAGGTGGTTAAACGTGAGATGGATAAACAACGAATGAAATCCCACACTCTCCAATTGGGACAAGAATCCGGTTTGAGCTCAAGTTTGGATAAGAGGCCCGTGCCACAACAAAAGCCTCATAATTCCCAAGATGTTAACCCATCCATGAAGAAGAAGAAGCTACGATTATCAAGACCGACTCCGGAGCCTGCTCTAACGGATCCAAATCGGTATGCTTATTGTAAAGGTCCGAATCACATGGAGGAGAAGTGTCGAAAGAAGTTAGGTGCTTGCTTTGGATGTAGTGAGATCGGACACATGGTGAGTGCTTGCCCAACTAAACTAAATCTAGAAAATGTTTTTAGGATCAATTAATCAGTTTCAGTTCTAGTATAGGAAGCGTGCAAGCCCTAAACCATCGGTTCAAAGTTCATACCGAGACGAGAGCTAATTACTCCTACCCGCTCCTACGACGGGGTCTCTGTTGGCTCAAGAAAACCTATTTCCCTCGACCTCTCGAGGTTGGGCAAGCCCTGTCAAATGGGATGTACACAAAAGGTGAGTCCGACAACCCCATGGTCGTCCAGAATGCTCCTTACCCACACCTCCGGGCCCCAAACAATTCAAATTCAAATGTAACATACCTATTTTTCAAGGTAGCTCGCTACAAGAACACACACACACACACACCAACCCTTTTAAAAAATAAACGAAAATATAGCTTACGTATACATAAAAATGTTTTGAAGATTTTCATAGAAAATGGAACAAGTTCCCAAATTACATATTCAACACGTATCTACATATAATATACGTAGGTTATATACGGGCCCAAAACACATTTAAGGTTTTATGACGTAATAACTAAAAAGAAAGAAAACCACACCTGAGCAAAAGTAGTGAATAACAGAGGCCAAACCAACACCTACAGAGAGGGCTCATCACCAATGGGCTACTCCTCTAAACAAACCAAACATAAAAGACAATACTTTGACTCAAAATGAACCTTATAGATGCTCGGTGAATGTGTACGAATGCAATTGATGCAATGCAAGTCACAAACGTTCATAAAATAAACAATCACGTCCATATGACATATTCTCATATCACATTCATGCAATAGGTAAGCAACTTAAATCAAATCATAGAAATTAGCATTCATAAGACACCTTAGGGTCATGCTCGGGGTGGGTAAAGACAAAAGAAACAGAAGAAAAATGATTAAAACAATGTTCGGAATCAAATAAGGGAAACAGGTTAAAATCCACAGCCTTGGATTTTTCCTTCAAAAAAATCCACAGTCGTGGAAACCTTCCCGAAATTCCCTATAAGCCATCCAGAGGCGTGGGTTTTTCCTTCACTAAAAATCCACGGCTGTGGTTCCTTAGGCAGCGGCAAAATTTCAGCCTAACAAAACAGGGCAAGAATGAAAAGAAGAATAAGGAAGCAACACAGCAACAAGAAAGCACAAAAAGGGAATGCAATACACTCTAAAAACCAACCAATTTCAAGGCATAAACTCATTCACAAATGATCTAACATATTATCCCAACAAATTGACATGAAATGAGCTAGAACTCAATCCACCATTTTCAAATATTCAACCTTCATTAATGGTATTTCATTAATGCATCAACTACCAAGCAAATCTCCACTACAAATGCATCCAACTACTTCAAATAAACAACATATATCACTTTTAAGGTAAGGGATTCAATATAAAAAGCATGCTTTTAAATTTTCGTACGAGATGCTACTATTCATCATCTTCTTCAAAGCTTCACAAGATCATGGATTCAAGACACAAGGTAAGAATTAAAAAAAAGCTCACACCACGAGGAGTTGGAATGTAGTACCCCGCACGTGAGGCACCACATCCCCCGCACTAAGGCTCAACACGAGTGACGAAATAGTAAATCCGCAACCGTATCAAACCCTAGCGAACGGGAGACAAACATAAAAACCTTCCTAAGCCAGGCGGAACTAGACCCTGCAATGATAATCAATCAACAAAATATAATGCATCAACATACTCAATTCAAACATACAAATCATAAGTATAATTGGGCACTTCAGGCCTCTTTTAAAAACATAGCAAAACTCAGTAACCCAATTTCATAATAAATACATAGGTATCCAATGTCACGATATAACTGAAATGAATTATACATAATTCCAATACAGATGCGAATGCAGAGACTCTCCTAGCCTAACTCGACCCACTTACAGACTCCAAACACCTCCGCCTAGCTCGAAACTCCAAAGTCAAGCCTGCACACTAAAGTGTTGGGGAGGGAGAGGGTCAGTCTCTAGAAGACTGAGTGAGCAGGAGCGATATACATATATAGAAACATGCACATGCAAATCATAAATTCCGAACAAGGTTTTGTTTGAAATTAGTTCCCTAAAAGGGCAAGAGAATGATTAATCAATGCTCGGATTTTATGACTAGTCATATTAATTCATTACATTCATAAATCATACATAAATATAAGGCTCGGCGAGTGAGCGTGCACATTCTCCAACCAAACTCCGACCGTGTACGACAAATATCAATAATATATTGATTAGGCGACCATGCAATATATCATAATACACACAGACCATAAATCATATCATAAACATATTCGTTTGGGCGATCCGGATCCTGGCATTCCCGCACGGTGCATAATCATATCATAACCAACCTTCTTCCTCCGGGTGGTGGACGGGCTTGCAAGACCCGGCCACCGGATCATACATAATGGCTAGTGAGGTACATGAATCCTCAAAAGCCCGACTTGCGTTTCCTCGTCAAAACTCCTAACGAGGTCCGTATCGTCGTAAATTTGGTTGGAACTAGTATATGGGATCCCCGTCAGCCCTTGCTTCCTCGGTTAGCCACATATACTAAGTCCCTGGGCCCGTGAACATAACATATGTGCAATCTCGCCAAGACAATCAATTCATAAGTACATATCATAATTCATAAATCATTTGAAAAGGGTTTACTCGATCAATACATACTATAAGAAATCATACCTTACCGTGTAATTCGGCATATGCTATATACGTACCTCTCCGTGTCATCCTATTCCGTAGCTAGCATGAAGACACACGGTTTGGAGCATAGCCTCATTACAAAACCATTTTTAAGTTTATACGCTCATACGCATAGTTCAGAAGGATTTACTCGATAACTTCATTTGAAAACCATATATATATAATCATAAAGTTTTGGCCCAAAGTTTTTCACATAAGGGTTGTAGGGTTTAATACGTAGCTAAAACGAAAACACCCTCACCTGAACCGTGACGATACAAGGGTACGAATACCAAGTGCTTGAACGAACAAGATCTCTCCACCCTGGAGATAAACTGTACAAAAGACAACATGACGTGTTTGTGAGACTCGGGACTCCAATGAACCATATATGACGCTCGGCAATGAAGTGAATATGACATGAATGCATAAACGATCATATTATATCAATAAGATGTTCATGTGCACTATTAAGAGATTTAAATCATATAATCATTCATTCGTTTATATATATTCCATTCAATTCCATAAATTCATAAATTCATATTATTCATAAATTCATAAATTCATAATGCATATCAATTAATCTAAAATCCAATTAAGAAGCATAACACATTTTATTCAAATTCACATTTAGGAGTAATATAAATAGAACGTTAAATCAATAGTCGGTAATTAAATACGCGAAATGGAAATCACTTAATTTCAATAATTAAATTAAATCAAATAATATTTAAAATATATAATAAATATATATATAATATAATATATATAATATACTAATTATATAATAATATATGATAACATAAGTATATATATAATATACATATATACACGTACACACTCAACCACAGCCATGCATGCATATATATATTACATGCATAGAATATATACTATAGATTATCTACATGCATGCACACATAAATCACAACCAATACACACACAACATATATATAATATGCATCACACACAGCATTAGCAGCAGCAACAGCCATGGATTCAATTACAGCAGCCACAGTACAAGGAAGACGCAGCAGAAGTTCAAGCAAAACGGGGTGACACCCCCGTGTCACCCCCCAAACCTAGGCCGAGACACCCCCGTGTCTCGGTACAGCAACCCCAGACCACACAGCACCCCCGTTCCTCGCTGGAACGGGCAGAAACGGCACCCCCGTGCCACGCACCAGCAACCCCTGTTCTCGGACACCAAAACGCAGAAACAGAGCAGCCCTTACCCAGCAAGAAAGAAGGCAACCAAGGCAGCTAAACTAAGCACGAAAGGCAACAACAACATGACTAAAATACATGCTAAAAGACCAAGAAATCTGACAGCAAAAGCATGAAGGATCACGACATTCTTGACAGCAGTTCATCATGCCAGAAAAACAGAGCAAAGCTTACGGGAACAGGGCAAGAACGATTTACTTCATCTCCAGCTATACATCTCAGTTTAGGCCAACAAATTTGCAGCAAAACAACATGAATTCAGCAAGTAAATCAGTTCCAAAAGTGATCAACTAAGACATCAACCGTACGTGACCTTCAAGTGGGATTTTCTTAAAAAAATTCATAAATGATATCTCATAACTATCTCAACAACCACGAAATCAAAGACCATAAAGGATATTAGGATGTCAAAACAATCAATCTCAAGCTTGGAATCAATCAAAATCATAGAGAATCGAAAGAGATCAAGAAATTGTCCAAAAACTCCATTTTCGGGAAAACAGTCCAGGAAGAAGAAACCATGCTCAAAATCATGAATGAAAGGATGAAAATGATCAGAATTAAACATATAATACAACCCTTAACTTACCTTGATGATTGAATGAAGTTTGGATGAGATTTGAGCTCCAAAATCTCCAAGGATGGAAGGGTTACGGGACTGGAATGACTGCAGAAGCTTTGGCTGAGTTTTGGTGATTGTGAGAGGACAATCTCGGTCAAGGCTTGATATATCATGATAGATGGTTGAGTTAGGGTTTCAAAGAATCAAACTATGGTTAATTTGGTTATGGTTTGGACAAGAAATGGCTGATTTTGTACCACAAGGTCAAAATGGTCGCCGATTCATTTTTCGGTTGGATTTCGGAGGTTCAAATGATTTAGGAAAAATATAAGGCTAAGTTTACTAAACTAGAATTTTCGTTACGAGTTCAGCGGAGTTGACGGAACTTGAATCCGAGTTCCCGAGCTCAAGATATTAAATTCGGAACCAAGGGTACGCTAAGTGCTCGTTAGCCCCCGATTTGGTTCCTCAACACAAATTAAATCCGTTGGCATATCAAATGAATTCGAAAATATAAACCGAGCATAAAATCATATTCATAGCACAAATATTTACGACATACTAAATATTCGTGGCAATCCGAAATCATTTCATATAAGAACGAAGCTCAAACTTAGTGATATGATCAATCCATGCAATTCAAGCATAATTTTTAAAATCCCATGCAAAAATATAATTTCCCATGCAATAAACATTTAAATAAATAAATTAAATCTAATATTAAATAAATTATATTAGGCACGTAATTAATTAACTAAAACATGATTAATTAACATAACATATAATTAGCATAATCATTAAATTAATAATAATTTAAATAAACGTATACATATATATACTTAAAGAAATAGATATATATATATTTAGAATTAATAATAAACTAAAAATAAAATAATAACAATTAATCACATAATTAAATAATTAAATTGCGCAATTTAGAAGCAAATAAGGCATATTAATAAAATTGAAAAACCGGGCCGTTACATGGAATCTTACCTCGGATCATCGGAGAGGTGAATGAAGAAGGCAAACTTGAGCTTGGAAGGGTAAAATAGCTAGGGCTTAAACTTGGGTCTCTTCCTCTTTCTCTTCTTGTGTTACACGTTCTAAATGAAGAGGAAAAGAGAATATTTTCAGCCCTATAAGGGTTGAAACGGTTTTGGTTTAACAAAACAAGTCAGTTCAAAATAATCTAGTCCATTTCGATTGGATTTTAAATCTAAAAGAGGTTCAAATGGCTTCAAAAAAAATGTAAAGCTAGAACCTTTGGACTCAAATCATTGAAACGAATTAAATGGACATCAGAATTTGAATCCAAATTGTAACGTCCCGCATCATCGTACGTACAGGTATGACGTCACAGGAACCGATACTTGCACTTTTAATTATTTAATTATGCCTTTATATGTTAATTTTAATGTTTATTTTCTACTTGAATTTATATGAAATTATTTGAAGAGCTTTGATATGAATTTTTAACGTTTGAACTTATATGACTCCGTTTTCGATCCGTATGTGCCCGAACTTAAATTTCGATTTTTGTGAATACTTGATGTGCATGAGATATTTGAGTTATGAATGTGTTTGAATGCTCATTTTACATTTTTTAACTCGTTCGTTGAGGTCTTTAACCATTTATTTATTTTGGGGATTCGAGGGCCTAAAGGAGTTTTGACACACGTTATGTTCCGGAAAGCTTAACCTGAGATCAGGAATTCGGATTTGAATTCCGGGAGAAGCGCTGGACTCAGAATGAAAATTTAGAGACAATGAAACTAGCCTTGTATTTTTCGAAGCCTGTTTGGACCCCCGAAATTTGCCTGAAACGTGAGCCTCGCGCAGCTTTGCTACTTTTTACGGTTTTAACCATAACTCTTTCATTCCTTAACCAAATGGCCCCAAAATTGAGCTCACTTAACCCTAGTTAAATCCCCTTTAACCCTACTATACACTCATTTCAGAATCTACAAGGAAAATTGGAGGAAAGATCTAGAAAACCGAGACCAAGAGAGAAAGAAAAAAAGGGCACCAGTCACTATTCACTCTTGCACATTTCAAGCTCGTTCGACCTTTGTTCTTCTTCAAATCAAAGGGGTAAGCCCATGATTTTGTTCTTCATCTTCCCCTCTTTCTTTTAAGTGTTTATATGCTGAATTTCATGGAGATTTAAGCATGATATGAATTATTTGGTGAATAGTAAGGGTTATATGAATTTTTGTTGAATTCTTGCACATCCTTGTTACGTTCCTGAATTGGAGCTGCAAATATGATCTATATGGTGTATTTATTTCATTTCTATGCATGATTTTCATGTTACTTGAGTGTACAATGATCTACCATGGCTGTACTTCATAAAAACTTTGAGAAAATGAGTTTAAACTTCCATCCATTTCCATCCTTGTTGCTAGGTCTGCATTAGCTGCTGTTGTGCATGAGTTTTACTCCCTTTTTGTTGCCTTCTTGGGCTGCTTGGTTTCCTGGAGAAGACCTACTGTTGCTGTTGCTGCTGCTGCTTTGAACGTGAAACAGGGGCTGAAAGTCCCATTTCCGCGGCTGCAATGCGCGGTCATGGCCAAGGCTTTTCTTGGTCATGCTCGCGACCCCAATTTGGCCTAGCTTTGAGATGAAACAGCCTGTGCTGGTGTTGCTGATGGTGGTCGCGGCGGCGACCACCTTGTGTCTATTTTTAGTCACGGTCGCGACCCCATTTGAGGGATGTTTCGATTTGTTGCATCTTTTTAGTTTGTTTTCGCCTCGTTTTTGTTTTGCATGACCTAATTGCTTCTTTTACACTTCTTATGCATTGTATACTTATTATTTCATGTATTACATGATTTATTTTGAATTTATTACGTGATTTCGATGATTTTATACACATTATATGACAAGGTATGCATTATATGCTCTTCTATGTGCAGGCATGCAATAATGCTTTATTTATTCGATTCGTGTGATATCTCTTTGCTTCTCTTATGATATGAATGAATTGTTAACATGTTATATGGCGTGTTACACTTGTTGTATGTGATTTATGGATTCATTTGACATGAATTGTGTGAGTTATAACTTGATGTGCAATGATATAGCTTAACATGAACGTTTAAGTGCTTCAATGTGACCTTTCTTGCAACCCTTGCATTCCCTTATGTATTTAATGGATTCCTTGCACCTCTAAATGATTCATATGCATTGTTAACATGTATTTTGACGTGTTATGAATGGGATATTGAATGAACAATTGATTTTGATCGAACGAATGACAATGAATGGGCATGATCTATTCGTGTAATGAATGATTGAATCGTTTATGTGTTTAAGTGGCATTAATTGTACATATGAACATCTTCATAGCACATTGTTATTTCTCATGCATATCATAACATGTTAATGCATTGTCGTCCGTCATATATGGTTCATTTGGAGTCTTGAGTCTCACGTAATTACCGCATTGTCTTTTGTACAATTTTCTCCAGGGCAGAGACTTGTCGGGTTCTTAGGCTATCTTCAAGTCATCTTTTCTTCTTAGTATTGTTCGGTAAGGTGTAACAGGTGGTTTCTCTTCTATTAGATAACAATTGACCCGATATATCTCTAATGTGTAAGATTTTAGCCAAAGTACTATATATATATATATCGAGTCTTTTCAAAGAGTCAATGATTTCAACATAAAGCCCTTTATTTAATGTATCCCTAACCAATGTTTTGGCGAGATCAGTGATCACAATGAATGGGGACCCTGGGACTAAGTGTACGTGGCTATCCGAGGAAGCATGGGCTGACGGTGATCTTCGTGCACTAGTTTCAACACAATAACGATGTTACCGGCCTTCGCTAGGAGATTAATGAGCAATGGGAATCGGGTTTTTGGGACTTCATGGACCCCCTCTAGCCATAATGAATGGGTGGACGGTACTTTGGCCCAGTCCATCCATTAACTTGAGGAAAAAGGAGTAAATTATTATGCATGAATGAATGTATGATTATGAATGATTATGCATGATTATGAATATCGAATGTTGCATGATCACTAACGAATGAATGAATTAATAAATGCACACATGAGGAGAAGTTTGGAGAATTGGGCCCCTCGTCGGGCTCACATAACGACCTAATGAATAAATGAATGAAATTGATTATTGTAATCCCGTACGTTATTTTCTTTATTTTTGCCCACTTGGGAAATATTTTAAAACCTCGTACGGGATTATAGCTTGCATGTGTATGTGTTTAATTTGTGAAATATTTTTGTATTAAGCCCCTGTTTTATACCCACCAGTCTCTTATAGACTGAACCCGAATTATTTTCAGTTTTCTTACAGGTCTTAGAACGCTAGGTGGGATCCTGAATCTATAGAGTCTTGGAGTCTTGTACAGTTTTACTTTTAGTCACACTCACCTCATTTACATGTTGTTTATGATTATTAACGCTTGTGAGTGCCACGAATGTTATTTAATTCGAGCCTGTGAGCTCATTGATTATGTTAGTCAATGTAAATGCTTCCGCTTATATTTCATTACTCTGCATTTTGTTCTTTTATTGCTTATTTGGTTTCGAAGGTTAGCTCCCGCCTAGCATAGTGAATTAGTGAGTCCCCGTTCGCTCTAATCTGACACGTATATGGATTGTCCATTTTATATATGGGTCGGGTCTTAGTGCGAGGGATGTGACATTGTGACGCCCCGTGTTTTCGACATATAGGTACGCATGCCACACGTGTGAGTTTGAGAGTTAGAATTATTTTGCATGCTAGTTTGATCAATGTGCTTATATGAATTAAGTGAATATGTGATATAGTTGCTTATATGAGCTCTTGATTTAAATTCTTTCATCACATTTCATACATACATACATCTCATAATTCATGCATTTCATAAACATATCATATAACATTTTATACATGTATACATTTCATGCATATATCATGAAACATGCATTTTCTCTATATATAATATATACACATTCATACACAAAAGCATGTGCATTTATATACATAAATATATATAATATCCTTACTTTTAACTTTATACATATATGTTATATATCTATACATATATTACATACACTACAAACAAGACTCACACACACAACACACACAAAATCTCTACAATACACATAACACACACACATACCCTTTCTTCCATTTTTCATCACATTTATCCTTGATCAAGTTAGAAGAGAAGGAGTAGAGATTCAAGAAGGGTTCATCACCATCATCATCTCATCATTTTCATTGCATCCTTTTTTTCCAAGGTTGGTTCATATGTTGGTACCTATACATATATATATGTAGGTGTGTGTATGTATGAGGGTTTGTTAGAACCTTGAGACTTGATTTAATTTCTTGTTGTTAAGCATGATTTTATGACCAAACCAATGCGAATTCATGAATTCCTAAGCTTGTGCCTTGGTATTTTGGATGATTGATACATGTATGAATGATGGAGGGTTTGTGTGATTGCTTGGATGGATATGATTGCCCAAACTTGTGTTTTTTGTGTTGTTGATAAAGTATATGATGTGTTTTAATGTGGATACTTTTGTCATTTCAGTTTGAGCATAAATTATGGTTGTTTTGGGTTGATTCCCGAGCTCCCCTGTTTTACTCTGCTCCATTTTTTGAACAAGACGAGACGACACGGCCGTGTCGTCTTTTGAACTAAAACTGACACGGCCGTGTTGATCATTCGAATTTTCAGAAAATCGGACATGGACGTCTCCAAAACCTCTTGAAACTTGACATGGCCATGTTAATCGTTCAAACTTAGACTTTTTATTTAACAAAGGAGTAGAGTCTTACCCTAGTTTTCACCTTTCTCTTTCAGAGGACGATCCAGGCCACGAGGATCCGGCTCCTTAGCTTTTCTTTCCCTTCTTTTGTCAAGATGAGGTTTTATTCCTAGTTAATTAGAACCCTAATATCTTATGTAACAAATTTGACCAAAATGTATTACTTATACTTATATTTCGGAGAGTGACTCAACGAGCAAATGTTTTCAAATGATTTCATGAAAATATTTTGGCGAGAATCATGCACATGTTATTTGGGCCCTGGGGAAATATGTGAATGGAGACCGATTCGGCATCGGGCCGACGTATAGCTAAGCCATTGCATATAGTGCCCTTTGAGATATCCTCGCGCAACAAGGTGTCCGGGAGACGGGATATACTTGAGCCGATGGTTAACCCATCGAAGGAGCAGGTAGGAGTCATGATCCCCCGTCTCGATATTATACCATGAGGTGGGATGGGCTTTGCAAACCCTTCCACCACCCCAGAGGAAGAAGGATGGAAAATTATGATTTCTTATGATTATGATTACGAATATTATGTTTTGTTATACATGAACGCTCAATTATGTTTTATGCACACACTATGGAAGTAAGGTTGGAGAATTGCCCTCTTACTGGGCCACGTAATGATTATGATTTGATAATTAATGAATTGATATCCGTAATTCCGAGCGATGCCTATTCTAAACTTCCCACTTGGGTTTTTACAAAACATTACTCGGAGTTATGGATTGTATGATCATGATATATACTTATTAAGCCCCTCACTTAGTTTTTCGACTAACCCTCGCATTGTTTTAGTCTTTTGCAGGTGTGCTAGGCGGGGAATAAGGGTTCCTACAAGTCTTTATCTTGGTTCTAGCATATCACTTATCCAGCATTTCATACTCTATTTCTTATGTTCATGTATTATGATATTTTGGAGAATTAGTGTAAATATTTGATGGCGGTGTAGGCTTTGTTGGAGACTTTATATATCCCTATGTGATTAATGAACGTATGCTTCCGCTCTTGCATGATTTGCATCGTTATAACTAGTTTAAAGGTTAGCCCCGCTTAGCCAGGTTTTATTTTATCTTGTCACCCGTTCGCTACGTGTTTGATTCATGTATGAACTTCCATTTCATACGTGGATTGGATACTTGGTGCGGGAGATGTGGTGGCTTTCGATGCGGGTGCTATAGGTATCAGGCGCTCGGGCGCTATTTACACTTTAGGCCATTAACTTCCAAAACAACCAAATAGGTCCAAGTCCTATTTTCAAAATCACCCCAAAACATTCAAACATTATGTAAACAAGTCCAAATGACATATAATTCACATATTCCTCAAATCCGACATGCAAATTCAAAGCTCAACGTGTCAAATTCGAAGTTAAAGTTCAAATAGAGAAAATTCGTTTGAACTAACTCGTTGTGCTAAACCCTACCTATTTTAGCCCTTATAAGGCTGAAACTATTCCCTTTTCTTCCCATTTTGAAATGTGAAACATGAAGGAAGAGAGGAAGAGACCAAGTTCAAGCCCTAACCTTCTCCAACCTTCAAGCTCAAGTTTTGCCTTCATCTTTCATGCCTCCCACGATTCGAGGTAAGATTCCGACTCCTTGAGATATGAGTTTTCTTCTACTTCCACACTTGTAGCTTGAATCTATGTATATATGAAGGTATCAAGAAGATGATAAATAGTGCATTTTGTATGAATTTGAAAACCATGAATTGAATATTGGATTATCTGCTCTAAATGGGAGATATGTTGCTCATATGAAGTAGATGACTGCATTTATGGTGATATCTTGCTTGGTTGTTGGAGTACTAATGAAAACCCATTTAATGAAGCTTGAATCACGAAAATGGAAACTTGTTTAATGTTTGATTTCATGGCTTAATGATGTGCTTAAGTGTTTAATCAAATTTTTAGGGTCATTAAGCATGGTTTAAGAGTTTGTTTTGTGGGGAAATTACGATTGCTTTGTTGCCTTGATGATGTCGCGACTGCCCTACTATTTTTTACCTTGCTCAGCCATGAGAATGGCCACTTTTGGAGCTTACTTTCTAGATAGGTGAACAGTCGTTCAAGGCTAGACAACTGTAGCAGAGAACGGCCGTTCGGTTGGTGTGGTTTTTGGGGTTGAGACGTTGAACATACGTTCATGTGGATGCCTTGTTTGGGTTTGCACGACTCTTCTTGGTTCAGAGAGGCTTCTGATCTCCTGAACGGCCGTGTGTGACTTTGTGAAGGGTGGGGTGAACGCCTTGTTTCGTGGTTGTGGTCCATTTTGTTCCTTTAGCTTGTCTTGTTAGCTTTTTTCTTTCCGATCTTAATCCTAACATGTTTTATGATCATAAATGAATATGAATTAATATGTTATGATGTGTTAGGCAATTATATGGTGTGTTATTAATATGAAAACATGTTAAGTGTATTTATTTGTTTAAGTGATAAATGTTTGCTACTTGCATTGCATCATTTGGATTTATACTCATTCACCGAGCATCTATATGGTTCATTTTGAGTCTAAATGTTGTCTTTTGTGTTTGGTTTATTCAGAGGAGCAATCGGTTGGTGATGAGCCTGCTCCGTAGGTGTTATTTTGACCTAAAGCTCTAAATGTGTTTTGAGCCCACAAGCGACCTACGCATATTATATGTTAGTTACTTGTTGGATATGTATTTTGGGGACTTGTCCTACTTGCTATGAAACTTTGGAAAAACGTATTTATGAATATGTAAGATATGTTTTCATTTGATTTTGAAAAGGGTTGGTGTATGTTCTCTAGCGATCTTTGGCCTTGAACGATAAGTTTTGTCCGTTTGAGTTTGAATTTGAATTTGATTGGACGTCGGAGATATGGGTATGGAGAACCCGGGATGGACTTAGGGTCGTCGGGCACACCTCCTGGGCACATTTTTATCTTTAGAGAATTCACCCAACCTCGAGAGGTGAAACATTATATATTTATCTAATTATTGATCGTGAATCGTTACATTTTACTCTGCAATTTGGTTTTATTGTGGGTGATTAATCAAGTTTAATACTTTCATGTAGGAAAACATGTTTTCTGGAATTTATAGATGACCTGACCCTCGTACAACACTTTGGTTCATGATTGGGATGTGGCTTAACTGGATAGTCAATGTGAGACATGCATGCACTAGGCCCATTTGTCCCAACCCCTTTTGGAAATGCGTTTCGCACAAAGGGGGAGTATTGGGTTGGAAACTTTTACAAGGAGTATTGACCCATTAATTTTATAAATCCACACATACAACACTTGAGGGATGTAACATCCCGCTCATCCGGCCATATAGATATGCCGTTACGGGAGTGCTGTATGCGCATTTAAATTATTTAATTACGCGAATTATGTGTTTATTTTATTCTTTATGTGATATTCTTGAATTTATTTGACTTAATACTTTAATTTTATTTGAGCCTTATTTGAAATATTTGAACATTTATGTCCTTCTTGCCCGTTTGTAATTCGTTAGCCTCCGTTCTCATTTTCGATTTTTGTGATTATGTGATATGTATGATTTATATGTGTTATGAATGCATTTTTATATTCGTGGCATGATTTTATGTTCGTTTGATACGGTTTTCGAACCGTTTTATTTGTTAGGGACTTAAGGGCCTAACTTATTTTAGAGCACCTTGGGTTCCGGATGGTGTAACTTGAGATCGGAAATTCGAATTACTTGGCCTCATATTTTTCTAGGCCCGTTTGATCCCTCGAATTTCGCCTGAAACGCGACCCGTGTGACAGATTTGCGACCCTCGCCCGTTTTGCTCATAACCGACCCGTTTCTTATCTGAATCGACCCGTTTTTGAACCCATTTAACCCTTAATCTCACTCCCTCTCGCTCATTTCGGTTCAGACCCAAGAAAAGAAGAAACGAAGTAGAAAACATAGCAGCAAGGGAGAAAGGAAGAAAGAGAGCAACCACTATTCACTCTTGGACATTTTTTGCTCGTTCGACCTCCACTCTTCGTCAAATTTGAAAGGTATGCTTGGAATTCAAACCTCCATCTCCTTGCCTTTCTTTTAAATCTGATTTTGTTCATTTTTATCCATTTTTGAGCTTTGTATGAGGAGATATGTGAATAGTTAGGTTAGTTGCTTTTTTGGATGATTTCTTCCAAATCTTTGATCTATTTCTTGGTTTTAAGTTGTGTATATGATCTATATGACTTCTACGTTAAGTTTATAAGCTTGAATTTCTTGGAAACTTGCTGAAAATCGAACCACCATTTATGAATTTTATTTCTTGAATTTGAAGATATATGTTTCATTTACTTCCTTGTCTTGCCTTGTGGAATTGTGGTATTTTGAGGGGTGTTTAGCCGAGTGTTAGCTGTCCATTCCTTGCTCTTTTGTTGCCCTTTCCTGCTGCTATTGTTGTGTAGCTTTGAAGATCGAGAAATAAGGGCTGGAGACGTTATTTCCGCGACCTGCAACCGCGACCGCGAGAAGGGGATTTCTGGTCGCGCCTGCGACCAGAATTTGGCCAAGTTTCAACTTTTTGCTACAGAGTTGCTGGAGGGGGTGGTGGTCGCGGTCATGTTTGGGGTCGCGGCCACCACCCCATTTGTCGCTTGTTTCGAGCTGCTGTTCCCTTCTTGGTTTGCTTGTCGTTTCGTTCGTGTTTCTCGTGTTCTTCTTTCTTCTTTCTTCTTTCTTGCCTTGTATGCATTAGTAACTTATTATATTATGTGTTACATGTTTTATCATGAATTGATTGTGTGAATTTGAGGCTCGTATGTACAATATATGACGTAATATGTGCTACGTGTCCTCTAATGTGCATGCATTAATTAATATGACATTTCCTTACTTCGTTTGATATTTTCTTATCTCTTTTCTTGTATGCATGCATGCCTAACGTGTTATATGATGTGTTATGAGTGTTGTACGAAATTTATGGATTTATTTAAAGTCAAATATGTGAATTATGATTGAATATGATCTAATATGGCCTTATTTGACCTAAATGAAACCTCATTGCATTCTTTATGCATCATTTGCATTCATATACATTTGCTGAGCGTCTATTTGGTGTATATTGAGTCTAAGTTTGTTGTTTGCCCTCTGTTTTGTCCTTAGGTTCGTTCTGTGGGTGACGAGGAGGCCTCTTAGGAGTGTTTTGAGTTCGTTTCGTCCGGTGTGGTCGACAAGGTGATGTTTCCTTCTTTTAGTTAAACTACCTACAACCCTATATGTATTTTTAAGCCTGCATGCGACTTACATATATATATATATATATTTATGTAAATACGTGTTTGATTAGTATTTTGTGGGAATTCTCCTGTTTTGTTATGAAATCATTTGAAAAACGCTTTTATATATATACATAACCTATTTTTACGTTTGTTTGATTTGAAAAGGGTTGGTGTACGTGAATGTTTTGAAATAGCAAGATTATGACTTTGAAATATAAGTCGGAAAATTATTAAATTTCAAAAATTATAAAATAATGATTTATGACTTATGAAATGGGCCTCGGAGAAGTGGTATGTGATCTCGGGTCGGCCGTGGGGTTGCCGAGCTCTCTCATCAACACAACTCCACTTATGTAGAGATTGTCGAACCTCGGGAGGTCGAGGAGAAGGTAATTTCTTGCGAACCAGCGGTTAACCCCCGTCGGGGAGCGGGTAGGATCCCCCGACTCAACCTTTATGACGAGAGTACGGGGCTGAGGATGGCCATCCTCATCCCCACCCGGAGAAGGAGGATTGATTTAGAAGATTGTTTATGTTTTGACCTCGATTTTGGATATGAAGGAAGTAAGTGGGTTTGAACTCGTTTTCGCTGACTTATTACGATTTTGATTATGATCACGGTTCGTAAAACGAGAGTGGACTAAAAATTTATAAAATTGGTTAATTTTGGCCTTCGGCCTTAAACCTTTTTCCAAATATATAGTATCATGGGAAAAAATGATTTAAAATTTTAAAAACCACGCCCGGGTTCATGAGCTCCTTAATTTTTAATATGCTATGCTCATACATATATGTACGTGTGCCTGTGTTAGCCCCCTCACCAGTCTTTAGGACTGACCCCTCCTCGTTGTTTCTTTTTTCCCTTGTTTCTTTTGAGTAGCAGGTGTTCGTGGGGAGTTTGTGCTAGGCGGTGGTCGTTTGTCGATTCTTGGGTTTTGTATTTAGTTTCATGCATCTTTCTAGTTTATTCTGTACTTTTGAGCTTATGGAATTTATGTATCTACGAATATGAATTGAAATTGAGAAATATGTATAAGGGGTATTTAAATTTGAATTTGACACTTGTATATTCTGTTATTTGATGAGCATGTATGTTTGAATATTCGAATCTTGGAGCTTCCGCATGTGATATTTGTTTTGTTTGCGCACTCTGACTTAGTGTCTAGACCGCCTAGCCTAAGTGAGATTTTATTTGTCTCCTGTTCTCCATAGTTTGATGCGTGTGTGGAGTTCTCATTTCGTTCCATGTGTAGGGCTAAGGTGCAGGGGATGTAGTGCTCTACGCTCCGGGGTGCTACATCCTAAAGTGGTATCAGAGCTCTTGGTTACAAAACCAGAGCTCTAGTGTATTGTCGGGTCTGTCTAGGTCGTTCGGCTTAGGATTATGTGTTTATTTGCATTCAGTTTCCCATTTACGTGAATTATGTGTATTATTTGTGTTAATTGTGCACATGAACATGCACCAAAACCCCCGCATGCATCGATATTTTCTTGGAATTGTATTTTATTTCAGGTTACTCTTCCAATATCAACAAGTACCACCAAAAAATGGGCAAAGAAAATAAGAGTCTATGATATATTTAAAAGTTTGGAGATTTTGATCTTTCGAAATGGTTCTGTGTTGAAGATGTCCAAGTTGAAGGTTAGTTGATCGAGGTCAAGATTCAAGTGGTTCAGGAAGTGGAGTTGGAGTTTGAAGAGTTTGGGAGGAGTTCACTTAGGAGATTGTACTTTAGAATCTTACTACGAGTTTACCCTTTCCAGTGTAACGGTAAGAAGAATTCCAGGAGTTCTTAAATCTTGAACAAAAACCGAAGAATATGGTCGAATTTATGATGGAGCTTGAGAGATTGGGATTCGAGGAAATTGCCCTAAATCTGAAATTTTCTACAAGGGAATGGAAAAGATGGATGATGTTATATTTGAAACTTGAGAGACCCGGAGCTGACAAAGATCTCCTTAAAGTCCAGAATTATTACAAGTGAATAAAGATGGAATTCAAGAAGCTTACGAAATTATGTTGTACCTACTTCGTTCGAGAAATAAGGGATGATGTTCTAATGGAGATGGACATATAAAGATTTTAATCTCACACTTCTTACGTGGGATGTGGATCCGGTTTGAGTTTGAGTACAAGAAAGAGATCCGAGTTTTAAGAAAATTTTCAAGAACTTCAAGATGTCAGCAACGACAAGAAGAAGAAGAAAATTCGATCATCGAAGGAGTATTTGATGCCTTCTCCATCAGAGATAATTCAATGCTCGTATTACTAAGGCCCCTCGTATTACTAAGGCCCGAACCATATGGAAGAAGTATATCGGAAAAAGTTCGGTAGGTGCTTCAAGTGTGGAGAATCGGGACACGTGACGAATGGTTGCCCAAGAACAAGAATCCAAAGCCTACAGAGATCCGCGGTTCCAAGACTCCGAGTCAAATCCGAGTTGGAGCAAGTGAAAATGAAGATTTTGACAATGAGCTCAACACTACCGCCATGGTGAAAGGTACACTAAAGCATTCATGGCACTTCATACATGCATCTTTTATTTAATTTTTTTGCTACTTTTCTTTCCTCGTTGCTTCTTGTTGCTTCTTTTTCTTCTTGTTTGTTGTTTTCTTGTTGCTTAGTTCGTTTCGAGTAGACTCTCTTCTCGAAGAGAGTTTGGTGAGTTGAGTGCCCCGAGAGTGTTGGTGAGTTGTGAGGGTTGAGCTTGCCCGGTGGTTCTTCTTGAAGACGCTTTGTTAAGGTACGGGGTTACCTTAGGCGTGGTGGTTGCTTAAGGAGGTCCTTTTTGGGGACTCAATGATATTTTCGGGTATTAGATTGAAGGCTAGCCCGTTTATATCCTTCGTGGAGTGGTTGGTTATTTGGGGATGGTGTGACAAACTTTGTGCCCTACCTTTGGGTTAACCGAGGGTTCGAGCCAAGCTTGGAGAGACGAAGATCGTAGTAAGACCTTCTTGATGATTCCTTGAAAGTTGGAATTTATCACCACCTGATAGGAACATTGAGATGGTCGTGGTCTTTATCCCAGAGTTGGCCCCTTTTCAGAAGATTTCCTACCGGTGGAGTCTAGTGTGGTTGTGGAGTCCAAGACGTGGTCGATAAGCTCTTAGAAGGTGGTTTCATCAAATCGAGCATTTCTTCATGGAGTGCTCTTGTCCTATCTAAGGAAGAAGATAGGACTTTAAGATGAGTATAAATTACCGTGAGCTACACGGGTTAACCGTGGAGAAGAGAATACATTTGCTCGCTCCAAGGAGTTGGTGATTCGTTCTTCTTCAGAGTTTCGTGGGTGGCTTCAGTTGTGGTTTCTACAAGGGTATTGTCGACTATGTGTTCGAGTAGAAGAACAGATAATTTACCTCAGAGTAAAGTCTCTAGTGTTATCAGGATTGAACAGGAGATTCGTCTTTCTATAGGCTGTCCCGTGACATGAACGACAAATATGAGGTACGGTTTTGAGTGGGATGAGGCGGTTGAAGTGAGTTGCCTTTGGCTCCGGCTTTTGCTTAACCAAGGGTACTCGAGGCTACATTGTTTACAATCGAGGCATTAAGGAAGGCTTTGGTTGTGGGTTCTAGCGAGAGAGTGTGGCCTACGCCTGAAGAGTGCAAGGTTACGAGTTCATTCCCACTCTTGATTCGAGTTTGGTCGAGGACTTGAAGAGTCTGTTTGATGTAGTAGCACGAGAAAGGATGTTGCAAACTTTGTGTAGCAACGTCTAACGTACCATCGATTGAAGACCGAGCATCGAGAACCGACAGGATTCTTGAACTACTTCTGAATTCTATTTCGAAATGGGAGCAGACGATTAAGGACTTTGTGTCCGGTTTGCTAAAACTCAGGAGATCCTAAGAGATTCGAGGGGTTTCTCATTTTAACGAGTTAACCTATTTTCTCTAAGCGCGGTTGTTCAACGAGTTTCGAGAGCTTCGTGTTAGGAATAGTGCCCTAGAAAGCCGATTGTATATCCGCTTTGTACTTTTCCTTATTGTAATCACAGACAATCTTTGAATAAAATAACGAATTGAGGCAACACTTCTTTATATGCTCTTGTTTGGTATGCGTTTACTTTAGCTGTGCATGTATGAGAACTCCCCTAATCCTGATGACTTTAGGACTCTACCATTTAGGTGAAATGGTTCATGAAACGAGCCCTATATCACATAAGTCATGATTAGTAAAATACTCCAAGCCGATGAGTCCTACAGACAGTGGGAGTGTCAACCTGACTCCTCTAAGGCTTGCTTGTGGGATCACGCCCTTAAGAAGGACCACCTTGTTTCATGGAGGTGCAAAGTGTATAGTTGATACGTGCGTGATACATGAGGGTGCTTACTTTAATAAGTAAGTTCACTGAGGTGCCCCGTGTGAGAACATTCCTAAATGGGAAAGGAAGTTTCTATTTCAGAAATGGAAACTTCCAGATTAGGAAATATCTCACGAGTCATTGATGTGATTAATTGATCCTTAGACTTGAGGTTCCTTGTCACTTTATGAGTTAACTCTGTAGTCTTTGGTATAAGCTTTAAAGGGTGTCGCCTTAGACAACTGATTCAAGGCTTATGCTGGGGCTGCACAAGTGATTCATGAAAGTGAATGAGAGTCAAGATAGGACCTACACTTGCAAGGTGATCTCTTATTGTATAAGTCATTCATATGTCATATGGAGTCCTTGGCCAAGGCAGTAGATCAAGACATCAAGAAAAGTGTTTCTTGGATTGAGATCAAATGGATATGAAATGCACTTAGCTTTAAGACCGGATTATTAGGGTTCTGATTATTCCCTTGCCCTAGATCTTGGTTGAGAGATAGTAAGTAGGAGGATTGTATCTCACATGAATCAATGACTTAAAGGTTCTATCGAATCCGAACATTCCAATTCAGCTAGGGGTTAAACACCTGTTGCTAGACTATGGTCGTTTAATCTGTGGACTGATTAATTAATTAGTGAATTAATTAATTAGGGTCACTGCTAATTGAATTGAGAACCTAGAGGGTCACACACAACAACTTGGTTACATGAGTTGAGGCTTGAAAATGATTAAACGAGTTAATCGGGCCAAGAGGGTTCCACACGTGTGAATTCACACGTGTGGCTCACGTGAGTGACACGTGTCACTGTGACACGTGTCACACACGTGTGTATATATATATATATATTAAATAATTAATTAGTTAATTATTTAATAGACTTTGGTTTAATTTTGAATTAAAAAGAAAGTCTAATTTTGGAGAAAATAATCTAGTTAATTAATTACGAATTAATTAATTAGATAAAAATAAGTTATTTATTTTATAATAAATAAAGTATAAAATTATCCAAAAATAGTTTGGATATTTTTAGCTCTCTTAAAAGTTGACTAGAATTAGAATTCAAAGTCAAAGTTGGAAAATACTTGATGATCAAGTAATAGGAGAGAGAGGGACCAAATCCTTTGTCCATTAGGACTAGGTTCGGCCGCCCCTCACCCTTCCTATATATAGGGGAGCTCATGCTCCCCTTTAGAGCTAATTGACAATTCTTGGTTCATGTGTTGAACACCTTCCTTTCTCCAAGATTAAATTAAACCCTAGGTTAAGCCTAAACACTAACTAGAGAACTAGCATCCTTACTAGTTAGATTGTGATCAAGTTGGTGGACTTTCTCTAGAGACTTCAAGTTAGAAGTTTGAAGATTCGAGCTTTACCAAGGAGAGGGGATCAAGCCGCGAGAAGAGCGTTCTTGGGTGGCTTGAAACGCTTCAAGAAAGAATAAAAGAAAAGTAAGTTTTCTATCTTTACGAATTTGGTTACACGATTGCGAGTTCAAGGTCCTTTTGTTGGGAAAATTTTTTAAATTCCGCTGCTTTCTGATTCGTGTTTTCCAACAAGTGGTATCAGAGCCACCTCGTTAATCGTGTTTCTGATTCGTCTCAATTATACTGAATTTGGTAGAAATTCTTAGGCTTGATGCGATTGAGTATTTGTAATTGTTTTAGAAAGCCTGAATTACGAAACTGTATTTTTTTCCTGAAAGTTTCTGAAAATTGGTTTTTATAAAATTTAATTTTGAAAAACAATTTTAGATTTGAAACTGTATAAACTGTTTTTTGGATTTCTTGGATTGGTTTTGCTTTTGAACGAAAACACGAAACGAAAGCCCGGAACACGATGAACACGCGAAACCCCGCGCGCGAAGGAGTCGCGCGCGCGGGCTTCGCGCGCCTCCCTCCTGCAACCGTGCGGGAGGCCCTCCCGCACGCTGTCCGCCCGTCGCCGCCCAGGCCTGGCCGGGACAGACCGGCCAGCCTCCCAGCTCCTCCCGCACGCCTGTGCGGGAGCCTCTAGGCGCGCCCGCCCAGGGCGGCCGAGACTGGCCGCCCACCGCCCAGCAGGGCGCGCGCGCGCGAGGAGCGCGGTATGCGCGCGCAGTGCGCGCACTCGCCTGGCCTTGGCCGGGCGCTGTGCGCGCCTGCCGTGCGCGTCCGCGCGAGCTTGCGACGCTGTGCCCCGTTTGGCGCACGGGCCCCGTTTTCGTGATCCAGCCCCTTTCGTGTTTCGTGCAATCCAGTCCCAATTTTTTATTTTAATTTTAAAAATTTTATTTTTGAATATTTATTTTTAATTTTTGAATAAAACTTAAAATTGGGATTTTGAGAAATTGAAGCGGTTTATATTTTGGGAAAATACAATCTTTGATAAAATTATTAATTTTCAGAAATTAATTGGAATTTTATTTGTTTTGGTAATTTGGGATTTATTGAAAACTTTTATAAATAAGACTCGCATCAAGTCGTGTTTTAGGTCATTAGGACTTGAAACGAGAATTTTAATTTATTGGCTAAATTTAAATTCTCGCAAAAGCATGTTAGGTGATCATGGGTTTAGATCTATGTATGGTTTTAATTTATGCACATGGATGGTTTAAATTGGGGTTGGAGCCCTATAGTTGCGTTTTTCAATTGAGGTTGGAGCCTCACTTATGTGCGTACTGTTATGTGATTTATTATGTGGCTTTCCATATTACTATTTTTGAGGCCGGGGTATGCCCCGTGTAATTGTCTAAGGCCAATAAGAAGATTGAGCCTTATTACTTTATGTCTTTTTCTTTTTATTGTAATTTGAGAGTAGAGATAGGTGGTGAGGTTTTATTTTCATTTTTGGAGACAATGCACCCATGGAGTAAGATGGACCACATTCAAGTAACAAGGAGGCCATAAGTGAAGACCCCTCAAAATGTTAGGGAGGGGAATCTCAATTGTTAAATGTAATAGAGATAGGGCTCGTATTTTGTTACTGCTTTCCCTTATGTGATTTGAACTGTTTGTGTGGCATGTATGTTAGAACTTGTGATTGTGGAGTGGCTCCCACATATCACGCATAAGATAGGTAGAACCCATGATCATTACATGTTAGTATCATGCTAGGACATGTTATCTGTTTATGTGCTTGTTTGAAATGCATTTAAGTGTACTTGCATTAATCAAGACTAATAAAATTGGATAACATATATGTTGGTGAGGTCGAACCGGACAACTCTCCGGTTGATTCGAAAATTCCCATTAAATATTAAGCTAATTTCGAACAAATAGGTGTTTAATTCGAGATGCAAGTTTTGAATTAAATTCCTAGCATTCCATCAATAGGTTTTAAGTTTAGTAAGTAAAGCTTAACGCCTAAGTAAATATGGATGTCGCACGAGTCGTGGGTCCATATTGAAAGATAGGTGATGCAAAAACAATTACTAAGAGTTCTAAAGGTGTTAGAATTGGTAAGTTGTACCTACCTAGGGTTCTTACTTAGAATGTCCGCGAGTCGTGGGTTCGAGGTAAAATGCCTAGGATCTTAGTACCCATTGGGAAACGTGTTCCTCTTAGATCTTTGGGAATTCTAGATCTTTGAAAAACAGTGGGAGCTACAATAGATTAAAGACCTTATCTTTTGTATATCATTATAATTCAGCATGCTCACTAGTTCTCTGTTTTACCATTTAGGTCGTAGATTCTGTGATTCTCTACGTGTTTTGAAATGGCAACCAAAAACCCTCTTGTATCGATCCTCGAGTCAAACAAGTTGACTGGTCCCAACTATTCTGATTGGCTGAGGAATCTAAAAATCATTTTAGATTCTGAGAAGAGAACTTATGTTCTCTTCGAAGGGGAGCCTACTCCTGAAGGGGAGGCTCCCACTCGGGCCGAGCGGGATGCGATTCAGAAGTGGAAGGATGATAATCTCCAAGCCCGTTGCCTTATGTTGGCTAACATGTCTCCGGACTTGCAAAGACAACATGAGGCCATGGAATTTGCTTGGGAGATTTACGACCACTTAGAGCAACTTTACCGCCCTCATGAACGTGTTACAAGGTATAACACTTCAAAGGTATTATTCCACTTGAGAATGAGGGAAGGTTCAAGTGTCCATGAATATGGACTCAAGTTTCTTGCCCTAACTGAGAAACTTGCTTCCATGGACATGCCGCTGAAAGATGAGCTTTCAGTGGATTTGTTGCTAGCTTCGCTCCCACCATCATTCAACCCATTTGTCCTTAACTTCAACATGAATCATGCTGGTGCTACTGTAGCTGAGCTGATTAGTCAGCTTGTGACTGCTGAAAGCACGATCAAGAAGGACAATAAGGTTTTGATGGTGAATACTCCATCTTCCTCTTCTGGGCCTTCTAAAGGTAAGGGCAAGAAAGCCCAAAAGAAGAAGAAGAAACCCCTTAGGCCCACTGGCGGCATTTCGAAGGGGAAGGCCCAAAAGAAGAAGCGTGATCAGAAAGAGGATGTTTGCTTCCATTGTGGCAAAGCGGGACATTGGAGGAGAAACTGCCCAGAGTACAAGGCTACTCTAAAGAAAGGTATCTTTCTCGTTGAAGTAAATCTTTCTATTAATTCTAGTTGTTGGGTACTTGATACCGGTTGTGGAACTCATATCTGTAATGATGTACAGATGCTAAGTGAAATCCAACAACTCAAAGAAGGAGAATGTGTCTTGAAGATCGGCGATGGCTCAAACGTTGAAGCTCGAGCTTTAGGCACAATTAGATTAGATTTAGGTAGTTATGAGTTAGTATTAAACAAAGTCCTTTATGTACCGAAAATTATTCGTAATATAATTTCAGTTCCAATATTAGATTGTGAAGGTTATGAAACTTAAATTAAGAATGGTAAATACTTTATCAAACGGAATAACTCTTCCGTTCATATCGGTACTCTAAGTAATGGACTTTACCTAACTCAAAATATCAATATTATGAATATACAACGAGAAACAAAGCGTAAGAGAGATGACAAAGTTTCAGCTCCCTTATGGCACGCTAGATTAGGACACATTTCCAAGAACAGAATTAGCAAGATAAACACTTTAGGATCATTCTCTGAAAATGATCTCAAAGAGTTAACTTCTTGCGAATCCTGTCTCAAAGGAAAGATGTCCAAAGTTCCTTTTAAAGGAACTGTGGAACGTGCCACTAAGGTTCTGGATTTGATCCATACTGATGTTTGTGGACCGCTTAGTGTAAGCACTAGAAGCAATCATCAGTATTTCATAACCTTTACTGATGACTTTAGTCGGTATGGTTATGTATACTTAATGAAGTATAAATCTGAAGCTTTTGAGAAATTCTTAGAATTTCAAAAGGAGGTTGAGAACCAAACTGGTCACAAGATCAAAGCACTTCGATCTGATCGAGGAGGCGAGTATCTTAGTGAAGAATTCCTTAATCATCTCAAAGATAATGGGATTATCTCTCAGTGGACTCCTCCGGGAACTCCTCAGCTCAATGGAGTTTCTGAGAGAAGGAATCGAACCCTACTTGATATGGTTCGTTCCATGATGAGTTTTACTGACTTACCACCTTCTTTCTGGGGTTATGCCCTAGAAAGTGCAGCAAAGATTTTGAATCTAGTTCCCTCTAAGTCAGTCCCTAAAACGCCCTATGAAATGTGGCATGGTAAAATCCCTAGTTATTCTTACTTAAGAATTTGGGGTTGTCCTGCTTACGTGAAGAGGACAGTGGGAGATAAGTTAGAATCTCGTTCTAACTTATGCTACTTTGTAGGTTATCCTAAGGAATCCATAGGATACTATTTCTATGATCAATCTGAACAAAAGGTGTTTGTTTCCAGAAATGCTACTTTTCTTGAGGAACCGTTCCTTAAAGAAAAGAAGGGCAAGATCATAGAATTAGAAGAAGTACAAAATGACCCCACACCACCCACTGAAGAAACGTCCCACTCTGATCAACTACAACCAATCACGAATTTCGATACACACGAAAACCCTCCTCTAAGGCGTTCTGAACGTACTCCTAGACAGCCGGAGAGATGGTATGGATTCTACCATGAAATCTCTCAAAAGGATAATGATCCTTTAACATATGAGGAGGCACTTTCAGATTCTGACTCTGAACAGTGGATAGAAGCCATGAAATCCGAAATGGATTCCATGAACTCCAACCAAGTTTGGACCTTGGTAGATTTGCCTGATGGGGTCAAACCCATAGGTTGCAAATGGATCTTTAAGAGAAAGCTTGGAGTTGATGGAAGCATTGCAGCCTACAAAGCAAGACTGGTTGCAAAAGGATTCACTCAGAGACCCGGCGTGGATTTTGATGAAACCTTTTCACCAGTTGCAATGCAAAAGTCTATTCGGATCATGCTTGCCATTGCTGCATATTATGACTATGAGATATGGCAAATGGATGTGAAAACTGCCTTTCTCAATGGTGACATTGACAAAGACATTTATATGGAGCAACCCATAGGTTTCACATTCAGTGGGAGTGAGCAAAAGGTTTGCAAACTCCAAAGATCAATCTATGGATTGAAACAGGCTTCTAGGAATTGGAACATTCGATTTGATGAATCAGTCAAAGCTTTTGGCTTCATCCAAATTTCGAATGAATCATGTGTGTATAGAAAGGAATTGGAGACCTCAGTGCAATTCTTAGTACTTTATGTTGATGACATCCTTCTTAGTGGGAATTCGAAAGATGACATGAAAGTGACTAAGTTATGGTTATCAAACCAATTCGAGATGAAAGATCTTGGTGATGCGTCCTATATCCTTGGAATTAAAATCTATAGAGATAGATCTAGAAGGTTAATAGGACTATCACAGTCGATGTACATTGACAAAGTATTGAAGAGATTCAATATGGAGTCAGCAAAGGTTAAGAACCTTCCTATGAGTGTAGGAACATGTCTTTCAAAGAAGATGTGTCCTAAGACTAACCTTGAGAAGGAAAGAATGACTCATACACCTTATGCATCAGCAATAGGTAGCATAATGTATGCAATGTTATGTACTCGACCGGATGTGGCTTATGCACTTAGTGTAACGATTCGTTTCCAATCTGACCCTGGAGATGGTCACTGGGCTGCCGTGAAGAATATTCTTAAGTACTTGAAAAGTACTAAAGATTTATTCTTAGTTTACGGAGGTCAGAAAGATCTTACTGTCGAAGGATACTACGATGCAAGCTTTGCATCTGACTTAGATGATTTTAAGTCAATGTCAGGATACATTTTCTGCCTAAACGGCGGAGCAGTGAGTTGGAAGAGTTCCAAGCAAACAACCACTGCAGATTCGACCACTGAGGCCGAATACTTAGCTGCAAATGATGCAGCTAAGGAAGGTGTTTGGATTAGAAACTTCATTCAAGAGTTGAATGTTGTTCCTAGCATGAAAGACCCCATTACTGTGTTTTGTGACAACACTGGGGCGGTTGCTCAAGCAAGAGAACCAAGATCTCACCAACGGACCAAGCACATTATGAGGAAGTATCACCTAATCCGTGATATTATCAAAAGAGGAGATGTGCAAATTGAGAGGGTCACATCAGCAGAGAACGTGGCAGATCCACTTACTAAACCCCTTAGTCGAGAAGCTTTCCAAGGTCATCTTCAGAAGATGGGACTTAGAGTAGCTTTAGAGTGGCTTTGACGGGCAAGTGGGAGATTGTTAGGAATAGTGCCCTAGAAAGCCGATTGTATATCCGCTTCGTACTTTTCCTTATTGTAATCACAGACAATCTTTGAATAAAATAACGAATTGAGGCAACACTTCTTTATATGCTCTTGTTTGGTATGCGTTTACTTTAGCTGTGCATGTATGAGAACTCCCCTAATCCTGATGACTTTAGGACTCTACCATTTAGGTGAAATGGTTCATGAAACGAGCCCTATATCACATAAGTCATGATTAGTAAAATACTCCAAGCCGATGAGTCCTACAGACAGTGGGAGTGTCAACCTGACTCCTCTAAGGCTTGCTTGTGGGATCACGCCCTTAAGAAGGACCACCTTGTTTCATGGAGGTGCAAAGTGTATAGTTGATACGTGCGTGATACATGAGGGTGCTTACTTTAATAAGTAAGTTCACTGAGGTGCCCCGTGTGAGAACATTCCTAAATGGGAAAGGAAGTTTCTATTTCAGGAAATGGAAACTTCCAGATTAGGAAATATCTCACGAGTCATTGATGTGATTAATTGATCCTTAGACTTGAGGTTCCTTGTCACTTTATGAGTTAACTCTGTAGTCTTTGGTATAAGCTTTAAAGGGTGTCGCCTTAGACAACTGATTCAAGGCTTATGCTGGGGCTGCACAAGTGATTCATGAAAGTGAATGAGAATCAAGATAGGACCTACACTTGCAAGGTGATCTCTTATTGTATAAGTCATTCATATGTCATATGGAGTCCTTGGCCAAGGCAGTAGATCAAGACATCAAGAAAAGTGTTTCTTGGATTGAGATCAAATGGATATGAAATGCACTTAGCTTTAAGACCGGATTATTAGGGTTCTGATTATTCCCTTGCCCTAGATCTTGGTTGAGAGATAGTAAGTAGGAGGATTGTATCTCGCATGAATCAATGACTTAAAGGTTCTGTCGAATCCGAACATTCCAATTCAGCGAGGGGTTAAACACCTGTTGCTAGACTATGGTCGTTTAATCTGTGGACTGATTAATTAATTAGTGAATTAATTAATTAGGGTCACTGCTAATTGAATTGAGAACCTAGAGGGTCACACACAACAACTTGGTTACATGAGTTGAGGCTTGAAAATGATTAAACGAGTTAATCGGGCCAAGAGGGTTCCACACGTGTGAATTCACACGTGTGGCTCACGTGAGTGACACGTGTCACTGTGACACGTGTCACACACGTGTGTATATATATATATATATTAAATAATTAATTAGTTAATTATTTAATAGACTTTGGTTTAATTTTGAATTAAAAAGAAAGTCTAATTTTGGAGAAAATAATCTAGTTAATTAATTACGAATTAATTAATTAGATAAAAATAAGTTATTTATTTTATAATAAATAAAGTATAAAATTATCCAAAAATAGTTTGGATATTTTTAGCTCTCTTAAAAGTTGACTAGAATTAGAATTCAAAGTCAAAGTTGGAAAATACTTGATGATCAAGTAATAGGAGAGAGAGGGACCAAATCCTTTGTCCATTAGGACTAGGTTCGGCCGCCCCTCACCCTTCCTATATATAGGGGAGCTCATGCTCCCCTTTAGAGCTAATTGACAATTCTTGGTTCATGTGTTGAACACCTTCCTTTCTCCAAGATTAAATTAAACCCTAGGTTAAGCCTAAACACTAACTAGAGAACTAGCATCCTTACTAGTTAGATTGTGATCAAGTTGGTGGACTTTCTCTAGAGACTTCAAGTTAGAAGTATGAAGATTCGAGCTTTACCAAGGAGAGGGGATCAAGCCGCGAGAAGAGCGTTCTTGGGTGGCTTGAAACGCTTCAAGAAAGAATAAAAGAAAAGTAAGTTTTCTATCTTTACGAATTTGGTTACACGATTGCGAGTTCAAGGTCCTTTTGTTGGGAAAATTTTTTAAATTCCGCTGCTTTCTGATTCGTGTTTTCCAACACTTCGTGTTCTGGAAGAGGAGATTCTTAGAGCGTGATCAAGACTCTGCTTTAGTACCTCAGGACAGGTTCTTTTGAAGGAGGGGAGTTTGTAACATCCCGTTCGTCCGGCCATACAGGTACGCTGTTACGGGAGTGCTATATACGCATTTAAATTATTTAATTATGCGAATTATGTGTTTATTTTATTCTTTATGTGATATTCTTGAATTTATTTGACTTAATACTTGAATTTTATTTGACATATTTGAGCATTTATGTCCTTCTTGCTTGTTTTTAATTCGTTTACCTCCGTTCTTGTTTTTTATTTTTGTGATTATGTGATATGTATGATTTATATGCATTATGAATGAGTTTTTATTTTCGTTACATGATTTTGTGTTGGTTTGATACGGTTTTCGAACCGTTTTATTTGTTAGAGACTTAAGGGCCTAACTTGTTTTAGCGCACCTTGGGTTCCGGATGGCGTAACTTAAGATCGGGAATTTGGATTCGAATTCCAGAAGACACTTCAGCTCATAACAAAGAATGGAAGCTAGAGAACTTGGCCTCATATTTTTCTAAGCTTGTTTGATCCCTTGAATTTCGCCCGGAACGCAACCCGTGTGACAGATTTACGACCCTCGCCGTTTTGCTCATAACCGACCTGTTTCTCATCCGAATCTACCCGTTTTTGAACCCATTTAACCCTTGTTCAACCCTTAATCTCACTATCTCTCCCTCATTTCAGTTCAGACCCAAAAAAAGAAGAAAAGAAGCAGAAAACATAGCAGCAAGGGAGAAAGGAAGAAAGAGAGAAGCCACCATTCACTCTTGGACATTTCTTGCCCGTTCGACCTCCAATCTTTCGTCAAATTCGAAAGGCATGCTTGGAATTTGAACCTCCATCTCCTTGCCTTTCTTTTAAATCTGATTTTTTTCGTTTTCATCCATTTTTGAGCTTTGTATTAGGAGATATGTGAATAGTTAGGTTAGTTTCTTTTTTGGATGATTTCTTCCAACTCTTTGATCCATTTCTTGGTTTTAAGTTGTGTATATGATCTATATGACTTCTACGTTAAGTTTATAAGTTTGAATTTCTTGGAAACTTGCTGAAAATCAGACCACCATTTATGAATTTTATTTCTTGAATTTGAAGATATATGTTTGATTTGCTTCCTTCTCTTGTCGTGTGCAATTGTAGTGTTTTGAGGGGTGTTTAACTGAGTTTTAGTTGTCCATTGCTTGCTCTTGTGTTGCCCTTTCCTGCTGCTATTGTTGTGTAGCTTTGAAGATGGAGAAACAGGGGCAAGAGACGCCATTTACGCTGGCGCGACCGCAAGAAGGGGATTTTTGGTCGCGCCTGCGACCAGAATTTGGCCAAGTTTCAACTGTTTGCTCAAGAGTTGCTGGACGGGGTGGTGGTCACGACCGCGACCACCTTTGGGCGGCCGCGACCCCATTTGGAGTTTGTTTCGAGCTGTCATTCCCTTCTTGCTTTGCTTGTTGTTTCGTTCGTGTTTTTTGTGTTCTTCTTGCTTCATTCTTGCCTTGTATGCATTAGTAACTTGTTATATTTTGTGTTACATGTTTTATCCTGAATTTATTGTGTGAATTTGATGCTCGTATGTGCAATATATGACGTAATAAGTGCTACATGTCCTCTAATGTCCATGCATGAATTAACATGACGTTTCCTTACTTCGTTTGATATCTTCTTATCTCTTTTCTTGTATGCATGCATACCTAACGTGTTATATGATGTGTTATGAGTGTTGTACGGAATTTATGGATTTATTTAAAGTGAAATATGTGAATTATGATTTAATATGATCTAATATGGCCTTATATGACCTAAATGAAACCTCATTGCATTCTTTAAGCATCATTTACATTCATATGCATTTGCCGAGTGTCTATTTGGTGCATATTGAGTCTAAGTTTGTCGTTTGCCCTCTGTTTTGTACTTTGGTTCATTTCGTGGGTGACAAGGAGGCCGCTTAGGAGTATTTTGAGTTCGTTTTGTCCGGTGTGGTCTATAAGGTGAGGTTTCTTTCTTTTAATTAAACGACCTACAACCCTATATGTATTTTGAAGCCCGCATGTGACTTACGTATATATATATATTTATGTAAATACGTGTTTGATTAGTATTTTGTGGGAATTATCCCGTTTTGTTATGAAATCATTTGAAAAACGCTTTTATATATATACGTAACCTATTTTTACGTTTGTTTGATTTGAAAAGGATTGGTGTGTGTGAAAATTTTGAAATACGAGATTATGCCTTTGAAATATAAGTCCGAAAATTATTAAATTTCAAAAATTATAAAATAATGATTTATGACTTATGAAATGGGCCCCGGAGAAGTGGTATGTGACCTCGGGTCGGCCGTGGGGTCTCCGAGCTCTCTCATCAACACAACTCCACTTATGTAGCGAGATTGTCCAACCTCGGGAGGTCAAGGGGAAGGCAATCTCTTAAGAACCGGTGGTTAACCCCCATCGAGGAGCGGGTAGGATCCCCAGACTCAACCTTTATGACGAGAGTACGGGGTTGAGGATGGTCATCCTCATCCCCACCCGGAGAAGGAGGATTGATTTAGAAGATTGTTTGTGTTTAGACTTTAATTTTGGATATGAAGGAAGTAAGTGGGTTAGAACTCGTTCTCGCCGAGTTGTTATGATTTTGATTATGATTATGGTTCGTAAAACGGGCGTGGACTACAAATTTATAAAATTGGTTGATTTTGGCCTTCTTCCTTAAACCTTCTTCCATATATATAGTATCACGGGATAAAATGATTTAGAATTTAAAAACCGACACCTCGGTTCATGAGATCCTTAATTTTGAATATGCTATGCTCTTACGTATATGTACGTGTGCGTCTGTTAGCCCCCTCACCAGTCTTTAGGACTGATCCCTCCTCGTTATTTCTTTTTTTCCCTTGTTACTTTTGAGTTGTAGGTGTTCGTGGGGAGTATGTGCGAGGCGGTGTTCGTTTGTCGAGTCTTAGGTTTTGTATTTAGTTTCATGCATCTTTCTATTTTACTTTGTACTTTTGAGCTTATTGAATTTATTTATCTGCGAATATGAATTGAAATTGAGAAATATGTATAAGAGGTATTTAAATTTGAATTTGACACTTTTATATTATGTTATTTGATAAGCATGTATGTTTGAATATTCGAATCCTGGAGCTTTTGCAAGTGATATTTGTTTTGTTTGCGCACTTTGACTTAGGGTCTAGACCGCCTAGCCTAAGTGAGATTTTGTTTATCTCCCGTTCGCCATAGTTTGATGCATGTACGGAGTTCTCATTTCGTTACACGTGTAGGGCTATGGTGTGGGCATGTAGTGCTATACGCTCCATGGTGCTACAAGGGAGGCCCATTTTTAACTCATAAATTGTAGACCCAAGTGTCTAGGCCCGTAGAGATATGCTTGGAAAAGAAGACTTCGGTTGGAAAAAGAGAGAGAGTGGGCGATTTTCTGGAAGAACATGGGAAGAGGAGTCGGGGAATAAAGGTACGTAACAGGACTGTACAAAGACAGATAGCAACGCAGAGACTGGAAATGAGGAATCAACGCAGCAACTCAAGGAGTTCTGGCAGTGGTTTTACGACGGCGAACGATAGTAGCAATAGCTACTTTTTCTCAATTCCGTCCTTCTCTTTTGTTTCAAGACTATATTGAATTTAGGCCCTTGTTTTATTCCATTTCCTTATGAATAGCTAGTTCGTTTTAGTTGGGAAATCCCGAATATTATGCTAGACTTATAAGACTTAATCGTTTGAATTTATTGGTTTAAGTTATTCGTATTGTTCCCATTTTACTATCAATGCTTGTTAATTAATTCTTTGAATAGGGCCCAATCCTAGATTAACTAATCTGCATGTAGCTAACTAATTTATTTGGCAGTGTTAGCTAATTAATTAGTTTTTGTAGCAGTCGACACTAGAGCATAATATTTTTCTGAATTCGTGTTGAGGAACTTGCGGTCTAATTGAATAAAGCATGAGTGTATGCCTAACCAGTTAGAATTAGTGTTTCTTCGGATACTAATGTTGTTAATTGCTTGAATCCCAGGGAGAGTCTCCAAGGGATTATTAATTGATTAAGGGAAAATTTTAAGGAGTTCTTTTATCGTTCTAAAACTAAGAAGAAATAAGGGAGATAGAGGTACTTGGTAACTATACTTGAGCTCGAAAAGTGGGGGTGTCCCTTCTCTTCTCTCCTTTTTCTTCTCTTTGATCGAGATTCTAAGAAAATGAGGGGGAAAAGAGTTGGTTCGGTTCTTAAGGCTAAGAAAAAATGGGTTTGGTTCAATCGGTTAAAATTTAAATCAATAGGGAGTTCAAACGGCTTCAGAAAAATGCTTCGTTGGACCCAAATTACCGAAACGAATCTAATGTTGAAGTTAGAATTCGAATCCGAGTCCCCGAGCTCAAGTTTTTCGAGGAACGGCCCAAAAACCCTAATTTCGATTAGGTCCTTAATCTTTCAAATATTGGGCATTCGAGCCCAAACATATTTAATTAAATTCTAATACGCACATAACTTAAAATCAAATACGCGTTGAGACGTAAAGCATGCGAAGTCACATAATTTCACAAAAATAGAGAATTAAACTCTCTCATCACATTGTACCTGAATTGTTGAACTACGAGAAACTCTCTCGTATTCACCCAAGTTCAGGGTTCGTGACATCCCGAAAAAGATTAGCCCGAGAAAGGTCTTCAAACACGAAGGGGGTTCAATTGCTCATTTCAAGCTTCACACGATCTCGATCCTGGCTAGGAGTGGCTTAGATGTTTCGTACGATAGGAAGGTCCAAAGTGATTCAACTCCCACCGTTTGAATCCATCCAAAACCAACTCACAACTCGGAATCACGAGGGGAGTTGTTAAAGAACTTCCACTACTCGTTCTCTAACCTAAATGGGCCTTCTATCATCTCCTCAACTTGTGCTACAAAGTTGAAATTCGAACCGTCACTCGCTTCTAATCATTGGTCTCCAATAACACATCGTACGGTCCATTGCATTCTCGACCCTCATCTTACTACGTGCCAAAAGCACTCGTTCCCTCAAAGTTACCCCGTAAGGCAACTAACAATAAACAATAAACACATACAACAATAATAAAGAATGTGTGATGCACGTAATATGTATGTTTGATGTACCGTTCACCAATGCGTTGGAATCTTATCTTTAGGATGATTTGATCAATGCCAAAACTTCTTGGTTCGTGATCATGTCTTAAATTTCCTGAAGTGTCTTATGTTTTGAATATCATCCCGGTCTTCATCCAGCAGTTGTTGTCTATCCTTGATAATTCCTCTAATTCAATCTTCCACTCTTAAATGTTCTCTTGGTTTTGTTCTCGTTCACAAAATTTTGAATTCCTCGAACTCCGGTTAATCATTATGTTCTTCGTATGAGTTATGAGCCCGATAAGTCATCGTCAACCTCATAGCTCTAATTCTTTCGCCCGTATATTTCTTTTTAGAAATTCCAAGAAACAACCTCGTTTCATAGTTATAACTCCTTCCCGTTAAGGTTTTTCTCAAGTAAGTTATCGATTTCTTCGTGGTTAACACCCTTCTTCTCTTGAGATTTGAAGTCCACCAGAAGCTCTACCGAAGTCTTCTAATAATCTCCATCAATTCCCTTCCCAGAAGGCACGGTCGAAAATTGAACCAATCACTATGCCCCAAAATTATAATTGCTTATATTTGTTCCCAAGTTCCAAGTTGAACTCTTATTCCAACCCTCGTTGTGTTTGTTTAAGTTACACCTTTAGTAGGATTTCCCGATACTTTTCCTTAATTATCACCCATAAATTAATCTCCGGCGCCTACATTGTTCTTCAAGCGCGGATCCACAATAGCACGCGCCTGGTAAAATAACCCTCCTTAAAGCTTAACTTTTCTTCAAAGTGTGCCCCAATTTCCAAATTTTCAATATCGTTTGTAAAATTCTCCAACCGATCCTCTTCAAAGCATCTTCATATCACTCTATAACCATCAACCCAATCTCAAGAGGAGGTCCCTAATCCAACCCTTACTCTAACCACCTCTTCCGACCTCGTAGAGCACAAAACTCGGCAGTATGAAGGAAGCAACATCCTATCAAGCAAACACTAAATATGCATGTTGGGTTAAGGGTGCAAATGGAATGCGTCACATAGTCACCATCTGAGCATGTAATAGAAACAATTCAACAAATAGTAATTATGGTACAGAGAGTAAATAATTGCAAAATTTAAATATGGCATGGATGCACATGCCATGAATGCAATTACCTCAATTTTCGGGTTCATGTTGGTGTCCAATTTGAAGTCGTTGACCTCGTATTCATTGTCTGTTGGCTCTTGATCGATCATAATCTTAAACCTTGTGCTTCGTTGACCGCAAGGGTAGCACCTCTTCAACTTATCCTGACACATGTCGTAGGCATGGTTTTCCCTCCGCAATGGATACACGGTTGGAATTCTTTCTTTGGCTTTGAAGGGTTTCGGGTCGTATGCTTCTTCCCACAAATCTTCTAGGTTTGAGTTTCATGTTAATGGGATCTTCCTTGCATTTGTAGATTTGAGCATAAACCCGACTTAAATCTAGACCCCGATGCGTCTTTTTTTTTAGTTTTTTTTTTTTGGTTTTTGTTAAAGTCCATGTTTCAACCCTTAAAGCTCTCTCCGTGGCCTTATCCCATGTGCTTGTATCTTTTGCAATTAAAGCTTCCTTAATTTTATCTCGAAAGCTCTCCATGAAGTACCTAGTCTTCATCTCTTCGTTGCCCGTGATATGGGCACATACATACTTAATTTCTCGAAGTTTTCTATGTATTCCGTAACCATTTTGTCTCCTTATTTTAATGTGAGGAATTTGTCGATTCTTTGTTCTTGTAAAACAGCAGGTGTGTACCTCTTTCTAAATTCTCGAACGAACCATCCCATGTCAACTCTTTGTTCGTTGCCTCTAATTGGGAGGCAACTCTTTTCCACCATTATCTTGCTTGACCTTGTAGGAGCGACGTAGCTAGGCGAGCCATGTCTTGAGAATTGCATGGCCACATTTCAAATACGCTCTCTATTTCTTAGAGCCACTCTTCGGCCCTTATATCATCTCTTTCTCGGAATTGGGAAGGATTAAAGTTCTTGAACTCTCGATACATCATCGCCATCAGATTCATAGGTTGTACTTCGGTTGAAGATTGCCCTTAGTTGTACGGATGTTGATGAGATGGTTGGCCATAGCGTTGTCGACGCGGTAGCATCCTGAAAATCTCAACAACTACAATATTGAGATATGCATGCCGATTAGTAAGTGCATATGTCACATAATAAGCCAATCAAGAGCAAACAAGATATGCAATACATCACGTAATGTAAATGCAATAAAGTGATAAGATTTCAAATGCATAGCATATCAAACCATGATGTAAATGCTCACATAACCAAATTGTCCTATGCCGTTCAACTTAGACAGACACAACACGACAACAAACCCCGATTTTGCAACCTGGGTCTCTGATACCACTTAAGAATGTAGCACCCCGCACGGTGGGTCACCATATTCCCCGCACCAAGGCCCAGTCCGCATATTTTAAAAGTCAGTACATGGACCAAACAGTGGCGAACGGGAGATAGACAGACAAATACCTAAGTTAGGCGGAACGTAGACCCTGAACTTCACAAAACTCAAACAAGCACAAATGCGAAAGCGTAAACATGTCATCCAAAATTCAAATATACTACTGACGGGTTCAACTAGCATAGATACCTAATTCCGAAAACAAAACATAAATCATAAATGCAAATAGGTACATACTATCCTTAGAAGTCTGTCCTGAATATCAATACATAACATAATCAAAACAATGCGTACAAATACATTTGTACTTACACAAAAGTTTCAAATCGTATGAAATACGATAGACTCAGACCTAACTAAACTTGACAGACTCAACACACGCTGCCTAGCTCGAACTCCAAAGCTAAAACCTGCAAACTAAAAACATGAGGAGGGAGAGGGTCAGTCCAAGACTGAGTGAGGGGCTACGCACACACACCTACATATACATAAGACCACAACACGTACAAAAATCATAACATTCATGAGCCCAGGGATAGTTTTTGCACACCAAAACATTTTCCCGTGATATATACATATAAGGTTACTTAGTGAAAAAAAAAAAAAAAAAAAACAAACTTATACGTAGCATAACATAGGTTCATATCTTAGCCTATCAAATGTTTCATACAAAATCATATCGAAGCTTAACTTATCAAATCTTATCTTTAAACACTTAAGCATATCTTAACTTATTTATGAATCTATACTCGCTTCACGAACCAAGACAAACATAACAAGTCTCGGCGGGTACGAGTTCAAATCACTTTGCTCCCAAGACATATCGTATCAAAACGAACATAACAAAATAAAACAAAACATACCATATCATATCATATCATGCATACCACCCTCTTCTTCGGGTATGATGCAGGTGCTATGAATGTATTGAACCTGTCACCATCATAATGGCTTCAACACGGTATCTTGTACTTTGATTCTACTCCACGCTCATATTCCATCGTTGATGATGCTTTCCATCCTTGCTTGCTTCTTGATATCTTCATGTTCCAAAGTTCCAAGAAGCTGGCACGGTTGAATTCCTCAATGCTCTTAGGTATCTTTGCTTTGCATCCATCCGTTGATCCACGCTTGTAGTCATGTCGATTGAGCTTCCGTATTTGGCCTCATAGTAAGCTCCATGATTGACGGCTCCCATTCCTTGCATCTTAGTTGAGTTGAGCCTTCCAACATATCTTGCATCCGATCCCTTGAAGCTTCCCAATTTGGTCTTCCAATAACCCAACCATTCTAAACTCGGAGGTTCAATGGTGAACCTTGGAGCATTTAATCTTGTATTAAATGTCTTCAAAATCGGGGTGGTGAAAAGTTCCACACCCCTCTCGTTGTCTCACGCATCCCTCAAGTTAGAACTTGAGTCTTTACAATTCTTGTATGTTGAGAACCTTCAAGGTTTATAGATAGGATATGATTGATGAACCTTCCCGTGATCCAAGCTTCCTCCCATGATACGAGCCATGATATGAAGTTCCATTGCGCAAGCCGTGAAATTTGAACACCTAGCCTTCAATTCCCTTTTTGCTCCCACAATCCCTCCGTCGATCTAGTAGAAGTAACTTGTAGTTGAAATAGGTTGTAGCTTGATTGACATGATTACAATCTATAATCAAAATTCAATTCAAATATATATGTATGTCGGTTAGGATATGCTTATGGCACATAGTTGAATGAATCAACGCACATAAGAAGTAAAATGCAACAATTAAAGCAACGAAACAAAAGAAAACTAGTCACACTTAGCAAGTAATTTCAACAATTAATGGCAAAGAATTCAATGCAATGCATACGTAGACAAGTTGTTCCTATGCCGCACGACCTAAACTGACTCACTCACAACACTAGAACACCGGTTTTGCAACCGGGCTCTGATACCACATAAGGATGTAACACCCCGGGACGATAGGCGCCACATCCCCCGCACTATGAGTCTAGTCCACACATGAAATGGATAGTCCAAGCATGAACCGGACTCATAGCGAACGGGAGACAAAATAAAACAACCTTGCTAGGCGGAATCTAACCCCATACCAAATAACTCAAGAAAAACCCAATGTGTAATGCGGAAGCAATAACATATAATCCATACTTTTCAACAATTGCTGCAAGCCCTATAATTCCAAAACATAATTTAAATCCATTATGCATCCTAACAACGGGTTCAGCTAAACATGCAACCTGTCCCGAATCAATAATCAACAATGAATCAAAGTTGGCACACAGGCCCAAATACGTCAGGAGATATAATTATAACATATCAATATGAAATGTGACTCGAGTGTACAAGTGTGACTCGATCAAGAATGCAATGACTCGACTCCCGCCTAGCCAAAACCTGCAAGGACTGAGAAGTGCGAAAGAGGGGTCAGTCTCTAGAAGACTGAGCGAGCAGGAGCTATACATATATATAAAAACATGCACATGCAAGTCATAAATCCCGAGCAAGGTTTTATTTAAAGTTAGTTCCCAAAAAGGGCAAAAGAATGACTAAGCAATGCTCAGACTTTACGACTATCCATATTAAATTCATTAAGTTCATAATTCATACATAAACATAAAGGCTCAGCGAGTGAGCGTGCATCATCTCCAACCAAACTCCGACCGTGTACGACAAATATCATTGATACACTAAATAGGTGATCATGCAATATATCATAATACACACAAATCATATATCATATCCTAAACATATTCGTTTGGGCAATCCGTGTCCCGGCCTTCCCGCACGGTGCCTATCAATCATAACATAATCATAATCATAAAATAAATTCCAACCTTCTTCCTCCGGGTGGTGGACGGGCTTGCAAGACCCGGCCACCTCATGCATTGACCCAGGGGGGTACATGAATCCCCCAAGGGCACTCAGCTACCATTCCACGCTAATCTCCTAGCGAGGTCCGGTCTCTGTTAAATGGTTGGGACTAGCACATGGGATCACCGTCGGCCCTTGCCTCCCCGGGTAGCCACATGTGCTAGATCCCGGGCCCGTGCATTCATTCATGTTCTCGCCAAAACGTTCAATTCATGAGAAACATAATACATTTATAACATACTTATTACTTTTCATAATCATTGAGAAAAGATTTACTCGATGACTCCATTTGAAAACAATATATAGATATACATTAGGTTTTTGGCCAAAACTTATCACATAAGGTTGTAGGGTTTAATACATATCTAGAACGAAAACACCCTCACCTGGAAGATGACGATACAAGGGTACAAGCTAGGCCGTGAGCCTATCGGTCACGATACCTCCACCTTGGAGATGAACTGTACAAGAGAAAGACATAATGTGTACTCGTGAGAAACGACTCAATATGAAACTAATTAGGACGCACGGCATTAACATGAGGTGATCGTGAAATTCTATGTCATGTTTCAATATACAATAGATCATAAGATGTCATGAGTTGATGTGATTCATGTTCATACACACCAATAAAGCCATTTAGACACATACATGTTTTAATTATTCAATTCATAATATATTACAATACATGTTAACAAGGCATATGGATCAATTAGGTATGTATATAATGCATATAAGTCACATAAGGGGGTCGAGGAAGTGCAAGGAAGGCGATAAAACGAGTTTTGGTAAAGTTTAGCAAAAGTTAGGAAAAGTTGACAATTTAAGAAAATGCGCAAGTTGTAGAAAATTGGGTATAACTTGAGTTTGAGAAATTGGAATTAAGTTTTGATTGTTGGAGGTGAAACTAGACACATAGATGTTTTCAAGGATATATGGCACGAATCATGGTTCAAAGCGAGGTGAAAATGGCATAGGTTTGAAGTTGGACGAATGCAGATTGTGGAAGAAGTGGCGACACCAAAATGAATTGATCATATCTCATAAATGGAAAAAGATATTAAGATGATTATAATTGGAAGATCTTCTACACTTCAATAGGTTTCCGTGGGTTCAAAAATCAGGTCAAACCGAGTTCGTATGAGGGAGAACGAAGCAAAACAATCTCAGGCCGAAACAGGGGAGGGTCCAAAGTTTCTGCATCAAATCCACCCCGGTGGATTTTTGCAAAAGGAAAAATCCACCCTCGTGGATTTAGGTCAGTGGCGAAAAACACATAACAAACAGGGCAAAACTCATGCTAAACTATATAAACATCAAATTAACACACATAGGTAAGTTAAGGTAGCAAATATTCATGCATTTCAATCCATTAAAACATCCAAAGATGCAACAATTCAAGCAAGGAATGAAATTGGAACAAACTCATGCTATCTCTTTCAAATTCCATAAATGGTAAGGCCATGAATTCTAACCTAGAAACCAAAGAAAGTTCATACATATCACAAATAACATCTTAGGAGCAATATATATGCATCATAACAAAAGAATCCACAAGGAGACATGCTAGAATTCATCAATTTCCCCCAACCCTCACTATTCATCATACATGCCATTTCTAACCCAAAGCTTGGAGAAATCATGCAAACCTTAACTTAAAATGACTACAAGAAGATGTACATCACAAATATGGGCTTACCTTTCAATTTGGAGTAGAAATGGTGGGGGTAGGAGCTCAATACCCCAAGGTTTGAATAGTGTCATCTTCTTCCTTCTTCTTTCTCCCTATTTCTTCTTTCTCTCTCCTTTTGGCTGAGTTTGGGGATAAATGGGAGGGGTTGGTTCGGTGGGGGGCCAGAAATGGGGGAGAGAGAGAGAGTGCAAGTGGTTATAGGTCAAGGGTTAGGGTCTAGGTTCGTTAGGTTAGGTCCGTGAACGTGAAATAGCTATTATTTGTAATTTTTGGCGCAAGGGGATTGTTTCGGTTAAAATTTGGCAACCCAAATGATCTTAGAAAAATGTGAGGCTTGTCCCATTGTCTCCGATTCATCGATCCGGATCCAATGGAGGTGACGGAACTCGATTCCGAGTTCCCGAGCTCAAGATATGCTGCCCGGAACACAAGGTGCGCTAAATGCTCTTTAGCCCCCTTTTCGGTTCCGATCACACAAAAGAATCCAACTCACACATACGAGAATAAAATCATGCAACAAGCATATAAACATAATCATAAGTCACATAATTCACTCATGCTAAGTTTCCATGAAAAAAAAATGGAATTCGAATCAAATAGAAACGGTATCAAACATAAACACACATGCTCAAACGTCTCAAGAATTCAGAATCAATTAATAAAATCAATAAAGGAATTAATAATGAAGCATATATCATTAATTAAATTACGCACATTGGTAAATGAATACGTCATGCTCAAACCTCTGAAAAACTGGGGCGTTACAACCTCACCCCCTTAAAAAGAATCCGTCCTCGGATTCACTACAACCTAAGCAAACAAAGAGAGGACCCCGCCTCTCAAACAACAAAGTGAGAGAACCCCGTCTCTGAAACAACAAAGAGAGAACCCCGTCTCTCAAACAACAAAGAGAGAACCCCGTCTCTCAAACAAAAATGAGAGAGAACCCCGTCTCTCAAAAGCAACAAAGCAAGGGAGTCTCCAATACTCCCGAGCAACACAACCCAAACATACAACAAAGAGCTAACAACAAGAAGGGCAACAAATACAAATACAATAGTTAACGTTTATAAAAACACACAAGGTCAAGTATTAAGTACATATTGAGCATATTGATCAACAACATGTAAAACAAATAACACAATAGGCAAACAAAGAATATTGCAATCAAATTATTTGAATTAAAATTGCATGTATGCATATGCCATGAATGCTTCTTGTACCGTTCACCGTAGTAGGGAATTTTGAATATGAACATCTCCTTTCAGAGTATATGGTCAAATCCAGAAGCTAACTTGATCCTTGACTTGTCTTTAGTATCCTTAATGCATATCCGATTGAAGTAAAGGCGATAATTCCACAGTTAACTCTGTCCTTGATTCCATTCTGATTCTTACCCATCATTGTCTTCTTGAGTTCCCGATTGTGCTTCTTAATTTAACTCCAACACCCATTTCCCGTAATGAGGTGGAACTATCGGTTCCCCGAGTGTAAATTAATCTCCCAAGAATCTTCTTGACATCCCTTAATTAAATCCACCCTTAGCATTCTTCAATCCCTACACCTCCACTTCGTCTCCGTTCCTTCTATTTACTTCTCTTGAATTCTTTCCTGGTCCTCATGGGAACAATGAATAATTAAAACTCTAACACTCCCTTCAATGAGTGCTGCCCAAAATCACTTCTGTCGACCCCACCATAAAGTATGAGATTCTGAGCCGGCTTGCTTTTCCAAGGTTGTACAGAAGTTTCTGCATAATTCCTTTGTCCTTAAATTATGAGATGTGTCGGTTTAGTTCTTGATTGGAGACTTGGTTAATGAGAAGTCGTTATCATCATCTTTAAACACGGCAACTTGATCGAACTTTCCTTTTTCCCGAAGCTATTTTCAGGATCCCTCGAAAGTTCCCTAATAATATCATCATCCTCGGTATTTGAATCCTATATGTACAATCGACCCAAAAATCTATTTGTAAAGATGCATTCAATTCCGGCTCCTTCAATTCCCTAAGGTCTAATTCCAGTCCTTCTATTCTTACTCCCTCATATTCCTTTCTCCTCGATCTTCTTTTGAGTAATCATAAAATAACAACCGGTACATAGTTGGATCTTAGTTTGTTGTGTGTCATCCGAGCTCCTCCAACACTCGACCGAAATTAACCTCCATGGATAACATCATGAAATATATCAATCTGATTTAGTTCCTTTCCTTTGGAGGTGACATAATGGTCCCGCCAAAGCCCCTCCAAAATTCCACCTTCTTCGAAATATAAAACCCGATTCTGTAGAAAACCAACCATTTCGAACTCTATCCCTATTCTTTTCATAAAAAGTCCTAATCTCCTTCTATCGAGTAAATCCAGCTAAGAAATTGTTCAGTGAGTTACTCTCATCAATTCAAGATGTTTGAGTTAAAATAACATCCACTTCCTTGGATCCCCAACTTTTCTCTTTCCGAATCTTCTCTTCTCTTATTTGGCCTAAATCATTCTAAGTCCATTCCAACCCTTAATCTCTAGAATTTAACTTCCATTTCCAACATATCCCTATCACCCAAAAATCCCCTTTTTACCCGCTTTGCTAGGTTCCGGTAAAGCTTCAGTTGAATTAATAGTTGGGGCATTGAACAAAGAAAGTATCCTAACAAGTAAACACTCAAACAGTGCATGTGGGATTAGAAGGTGTAATGCATGCAACACAAAAAAGATGCAACATCAAATTCATTAATTACAATATTAAAACACATAGATAAGAGTTTAAATAAGTAAATCAAAAACGTATGATGCAGGTGCTATGAATGTATTGAACCTGTCACCATCATAATGGCTTCAACACGGTATCTTGTACTTTGATTCTACTCCACGCTCATATTCCATCGTTGATGATGCTTTCCATCCTTGCTTGCTTCTTGATATCTTCATGTTCCAAAGTTCCAAGAAGCTGGCACGGTTGAATTCCTCAATGCTCTTAGGTATCTTTGCTTTGCATCCATCCGTTGATCCACGCTTGTAGTCATGTCGATTGAGCTTCCGTATTTGGCCTCATAGTAAGCTCCATGATTGACGGCTCCCATTCCTTGCATCTTAGTTGAGTTGAGCCTTCCAACATATCTTGCATCCGATCCCTTGAAGCTTCCCAATTTGGTCTTCCAATCGCCCAACCATTCCAAACTCGGAGGTTCAATGGTGAACCTTGGAGCATTTAATCTTGTATTAAATGTCTTCAAAATCGGGGTGGTGAAAAGTTCCACACCCCTCTCGTTGTCTCACGCATCCCTCAAGTTAGAACTTGAGTCTTTACAATTCTTGTATGTTGAGAACCTTCAAGGTTTATAGATAGGATATGATTGATGAACTGTAACAGCCCAAAACAGGGCCTAGAAGAAAATGGTAAACTAAGGGCATTGGTAAAGTGTTTATAGACCGTGATCCAACTTTATAAACCTTCATGCATTGCATTCTTACATGAACTTCGTGCTCATATGTGATCTGACATGTTTTAAGGGGGAATTCTTGACCTTCGATACAGTTTACTATTCATTTTCCAAGCCTATATTACCCAATGCTTCAATGGAACCCTAGAGGTTCATATCACATGTTTTCCTATCCTTTGAACTTGTTTTCCAAGCTCCGGAAACCTTCCTTGAACCATAAGGGCATTTTGGGAACTTACCGACCAAAGTTACTATTCATCTAAAAATGAGCTTTTGATTCTGATATCTTTCCTACCCAAGTTTACAGTCAAATCGATCCTTGAGTCGAGACGAGTCTATTGAAATCAATCTTGACATGAAAATCTATTCCGAGCTTTGTTTTATTGAAAATGTTTTCGAAAACCCTAGTTCACTATTCCTTCTACGAACGGTTTTCATTCGGAAAATGTTTTCTCTTCGGATTTGCATTACTCGAGCTATTTCAAGATTTTTAAAATGTTTTACAACTCTTGATTCAAACCCTAGCTCGAAATTTTGAAGCGTACGCTTGTACGTAAGAATTCACTATTCACTCTACGTTTTCAACTTTCTATCGGTAAAACGTTTTATAGTCGATTTTGGATTCAAAACGCTTCTCGATTTATTTCTTGAATTTTGGAAACAATCCGGACTTGAAAATCATTCTAGAAAGTCGTTTTTCACTCATGTCGAGTTTCGAGCTCAAAACTTTTATTCATTAAAACTAATGTATCTTTCAAACGGTAAATCCGATTTCGACGTATGAATATGCGTTTCGAAGCTAATTTTTGGCCGGACGGAATGGTTATACTTCCAGACACTCACCTTCACGTTTGGTCAGTGAGAATACCGAAATACCCTCCAGCAGCCCCTATTTTGTTTCATGAATGATGAAGCTTCCAAGAGAAGACATCCACTTTTGCTCTCATACCCTTACCTCAAGTTTATTTCCAATGTGAGGGGCTTCCCAACACCTATAAATAGAGCTCTCATGCCATTCATTTTCCTTGCTCAATGTTGTGTTAACAACTCCCTTTCTTTCTTCCTCCTCCACCTCTTTGCCGATCCAAGGCCTCCCCCCCTCTAGGTTTGTAGTTTTATTTTATGTTATGTTTTTATGTTATGTTTTAGTTTAGTTTATGTTTTTATGTTATGGTATGTTTATATTATGTTTAGGTTGGGTCTTAGGGTCTTCCCTAAGACATATAGGATTTTATTTTATGCATTTATTATATAGTTTTTATGATATGTTTGTTAGTAGTGAATTATGATTTAATTGTTTAGTATATGCTATGAAATGTTGTGAATTGCTTTAGTATATGGTATGATCATGTTATGGAGCTATTATATGATGATAATTGATGCATGATTATGATATTTAATTTATGTTCAAGCATGTTATGCAATGGAATAGTAAACTATGATCAATTATGTTATAACTTGTTACATGTTACTATATGGTCTCAATTGATAAATGTTACATGATTAATGGTCTTGATGTGCTATGAATTATGTCTATGATACGTTATTACATTGTTACAATGTTACATGACTCATATGTTATGACTTGAGCTTATGATATGATATGGATTAATGGAATAGTGCTTTGATCATATGTTATACACTTTGATAGTGTCACATGTTATAACCTAAGATAGAATAGTGTTTCATAACTTGATGTTATGCTTTAATTAGACCTCTTAACCATAGGTTATGCCTTTAACCTAGATCACACTTGCTTATAATAACATGAACTTGAAACTATAGGTTATAATCAAGATCATAATTGAATTAGGGTGTGTGTATGAGTGCATGTCGTGTGTGTGTGAGTGTGCTCGTGTGTGTGCATGAGTGTGTGTTTAGTGTGTGGGTTTGACCCGACCCTTTGACCCGACAAGTGAATAGTAACATGTGAATAGTAATTCGTGAATAGTAATCTGGAATAGTAACTGTGAATAGTGCTTTTGAATAGTAAAAGTGAATTAAAACTTGTGCTTTCTTAATAGACATTTGCACTTAGGGTTTTCAAATCCTGGGTCTAAAATGTGATTTCAAAATGTGTTTTCTTTCAAGGACTTGTTTTATAACCTAAGGTTTTGCGATAGGATTCATAATTTGATTAATTCCTAATCGATTATAGTAAGATGATAGTCCCACGTTAATGATAACTCACTTTAAGGATTCCTTTATGTGTTATCCTTCTCTAATACCTTAAATGGTATTACTCTCTTGTCATTACATGTTCTGTACTTGTTTTATATGTTTATGTGCTTCGTGATAGAAGTGTGTCTTAGCTCACCTTAGTACACACTTACAGGAGTTAAGGTTGAGCACTGGAATCCCCAGGGCACTGCATAATCTATCCTACCTACTGTTACTAATAGGTGAGGTGAGGTTAAACTATTTCAACTGGAACCATGAATACTTAATGATTCAATCGTTTTGAAACTCAAAGCCTAGTGCTTTACCATTCTTGTTTTGAAATACCCTTTATAGGGATGATTCTTCAAAGAACCCAATTGTATTCGTTATTCATTGATCAAGGGCACATGTTTTCAAAGTACAGCATCAATGGTTCATGTTTTCAAAGTAATGCATCAATGGTTCATGTTTTCAAAGTAATGCATCAATGGTTCAATGTTTTCAAAGTATTGCATCAATGGTTCAATGCATATGTTCAATGGTTCATACATTCGGATTTATTCTGGATGTCATCAATGGTGCAAGCAATCAATGGTTAATGGTATGGGCCCGGCGGTTATGTGTAGAGGTGATGCTCGGGAGGTGAGCGCCAACGACATCACTAATACCGGCCGCCACACTAGGCGATTGATACCGACTTTAATCAGGAGGTTTGGTTAAGTCAGGACAATTGTCGGGAATGGACCGCAAATCTATTCCCAAATCAATGGTTAATGGTCACCTAGGGGTCGCTCCCCGAAGTGAAACTTGGTGGAGGATGGTGCATGTGTGTATGTGTTAGGGTGTTGTTGATCTCGGTCCGACACCCTATTAATGGTCATGTTTTCTGGAGTAAGGATGGAGAAGCCTAGCTTGCGGGCATCAATGTTTTCATAAAGTTGGTTCATATCTTGCAAAGTTGTTCCCTACCCTTATCCCGTTTTATGAAAATCATATGAACCAAACCATAGCATATGTGTGCGCGTGTGACAGCATTCATGAAAGTGTTTTGAAAACTCTCATTACTTATAGCATTGCATCAAAGGGTTTTATCACTTGAACTATTCTTAAGTTCTTCTTCAAAGCTTTGCATTAAAGGTTTTACCTTGTGAACTTCACTTCAAACGTTTACTTTAAGTACTTTCTTTTAAAGATATCCCTCACTTAGTCACTTTGACTAATACCTCTACCTGTTTTCTGGCCTCATGGTTCAGGTCTTGCAGCCGCAGTCTAGAGGTATCTTGAAGCTCTAGAGTGTTCATTTTGTTTGAGTCAGGACTTTACTTTATTAATCTATTTTGTGTCCTGCATATGTTATATGGCTGCATTGATACTTTACCTTATGCTTTTGTATTAATCCTTCTGCTACTTGGATACTGCTGCAATTGCTATCTTATGCTCCTGTGACAATGTTCAATTGATACAGTAATGTTAATAGTCTCTTCTGCTTAACGATCAGTACTTGCTTGTTTATATGCCATCACGCACATGTTTTGAAAAGTTTTAAAATACTCTGATTTTCCGCTGCATAAGCCACATAGTTAAACACTATTTGTTAATCGTTAATGGATATGCCGTTCGCTGGGGTATTTCTTGAGTGATGGCTCACACCATTACTTGAGGGGTGCTTCAGTGCGGGGGTTGGGGCGCCGCTCTCTACCAGCAAAGTGGGGGCGCTTCAGCCTGAAGTGGTATCAGAGCGCCAGGTTAAGTAAGAAGAGACTTGACCTGGATTGCTCACATCATGGAAGCTTGTTTGACGTTGCATGGTTCTATCTTCTGGCATTCATATCCGTGGTTCTCTGTATGGCCATGGTAGTTTAGCTACATCTCGATCCTAACTAGCAGCAGATAGACGAGGCCTTTTTTAAGCAGTTCGAGGCTTCACGTACTGTGGTTGTTTCTCACCGAGGAGGTACTCACTTCTATACTTGGCGTCAACCAAAGAACAGAGACAGGACTAAGAGCAGCCTAATGGAGGTAATGATGGATCTGATAGTGATGAGGCTGATCTAGCAGGGCATGGACAGGATTGTTTGGCGAAGGGGATGTATAGCTTTGGTAGAAGATCGCTGAATTTTGGCACCACGGATGATGGATTTCAGACGACATGGAAGCACAAGAGGTATTTTGCACTTGGTTTGGATGTGGTAAGGCCTGAATGGGAGTCGACTCGATGGTATCGGGTCCTCCTTATTTTAAATTTTGTTTAAAAATGTGGCCTAATGTAGAAAATTTTTCCAAACCTTACACGTTTATGACACATTCGGCTTTATGTTGGATATCTGTTTACTGTTTTCCATAACTGTCATTGCATGAGTCTTAGAGTTTCTTCAAGATACCATTAGGGCCGTTATAGGATCATGCCATTTCATTTATTGTTATCATACTTGATATGTTACACATGTTCATGAATTGTCAATGGTAATGGATAATGGAATAATGGATCAATGTTGATATGTTGTTCATGCTTATAAGTTGCTCTTACCTATGTGGTAATGTGATAATGGATTATTGTTGATATCTTGTTGTGGGAATGTGTTATTCTCATGATTATATGTGACTACGTGGAAATGTGAATACGTGGTTACCAATTATGTGAATCATCCTTACTGTCATGCATTATACACATGTCTAAATGCGTGAAACTTCAGTATCATCATGCCACCAAGAAGAGCACCACGTAATCGCGTACCGCCATCGCCACCCCAAAGAGAAGTCACGCCACAACGGGATCTTACACCGCCAAGGGATGTTACGCCACCACCTCCTAGAAGGGAGGAAGTTCCTGATTTAGCTGATGTGTTGCGACAATTCGTGAGGGCTTGCAATTCTCCTAATGGGAAAACACTAGAGAAGTTTCTAAGAATGAACCCGTCTAAGTTTTATGGCGAACCCAACGACTTGAAGGCTGAAAATTGGTTAACTAGTCTCGAAAAGATCTTTGAAGCTATGGATATCAACCCTGAAGATCGTGAACGAGTTCAGTATGCTGCATTTCTGATGGAAGGAGCGGCATTTAACTGGTGGAGGCATACTCAACACATGTGGACAGAGAACAACGTTGATAGAAATTGGACTGAGTTTGTGAAGGAGTTTCAGCAGAAATACACTCCTCAGGTAACACGTGATGCAAGAGAAGCTGAATTTATGAATTTGGTCCAAGGATCTATGAACGTAATGGAGTACGAAGCTAAGTTTGTTAGGCTGATCAAGTATGCACCCCACATTCTGAGTGATGAACGTCGTAAGACTAAAAGGTTCATTGATGGTCTGAAACCTGAGCTCCGTTGGGCACTAGCTTCTTTGGATGACGAGACCTACACTAGAGCAGTTGATAGAGCATTGAAGGTCGAGGCGGCCCATAAGGATATCCGGATGACCGTTAGTCGTCAAGAGCCTTCTAGCCCTAAGACTTTTCAAGGAACAAAGCGACCTGCCGGATCCTCCTTTCAAGGAACCGGGAAGAAACCAATGATGGCACTGCAACAACAACAAAGGGCACCTCAGCAGTATGAAACAACTCAGCCCACTCAAGAGGAGATAGTCTGTGACTACTGTAGCCGTAAAGGGCACACTGAGGAAAATTGTCGTAAGAAGAATGGTCAGTGTTATTGGTGTGGTTCCCCTGAGCATATACGTGAACATTGTCCTACCAGGATTAAAAGATTTGGGGTTCAAGACAAGGGTAAATCGGTGGTGGGTACGACGAGCACACCAGTGGTTAAAGGCAGAGCTTATGCAATGGATGGTAATGAGGAGGTTGATCCTTCGTCTGATGTGGAAGGTACTGTGCACATTCTTAACACGCCAGTTAAGGTCTTATATGACCCTGGTGCCATGCATTTTCATTGCATCTAATTTATGTGCGCATTATAATTTCCACTTGAATAATTGTCATATAAAATTTGAAGTAAGTTCTCCTTTGGGGACTTACCTCGTTACGGATCAAGTATATAAACGCTGCCCTATATGCATTGGTAATTGCTACTACCCGTCAAATCTCATTGAGTTACCTATGACGAGATATGGAATCATCCTTGGAATGGATTGGTTGTTTAAGTACCATGTTAATTCGGATTGTTACAAGAAGGAAGTCATCTTGGAAGAGTTGAGAAAAACAATTGGACAACATTTTGGTGTTTGTAAAGGCACTAGAGGAGCACGCCGAGCATATCTGAATTGTGCTGAGCACTTTGCTGGATCACAAGCTATGTGCCAAGTTCAGCAAATGCGAGTTTTGGCTAGAAAGAGTTACATTTCTCGGACACATCATTTTCAGAACCGGAGTTAAAGTAGATCCATCAAAGTCGAAGCAGTGATGGAGTGAAAGACACCGACGAAATGGTTTACTCGAATTGAGAAAGGTGGTAAATTAAACCCAAGATATGTTGGAGTCTTCGAGATAATGGAACGAGTTGGAGAAACTACTTATAGATTGGATTTACCAGCAAGTCATACAACGATCCACAATGTATCCTATATATCTCAGATTCGCAAGTGGTTTTAGATGAAAATGAGATAGTACCAGTGGAAGAATTACCGACAGAACCAAACTTGACTTATATGTTAAACCGGTAAAGATCTTCGACAGAAGGTTCCAGGAGTTAAGGAATAAGAAGATTTCTTTGGTAAAAGTCCTTTGGAAGGGACATGGTACAGAAGAGGCAATGTGGGAAATAGAGGATAAGATGCAGAAACATTACCCCGAACTGTTTGCAGAAGAATCTGAGGACAGATTCTCTTTAAGGAGGGGTGATTGTAACAGCCCAAAACAGGGCCTGGAAGAAAATGGTAAACTAAGGGCATTGGTAAAGTGTTTATAGACCGTGATCCAACTTTATAAACCTTCATGCATTGCATTCTTACATGAACTTCGTGCTCATATGTGATCTGACATGTTTTAAGGGGGAATTCTTGACCTTCGATACAGTTTACTATTCATTTTCCAAGCCTATATTACCCAATGCTTCAATGGAACCCTAGAGGTTCATATCACATGTTTTCCTATCCTTTGAACTTGTTTTCCAAGCTCCGGAAACCTTCCTTGAACCATAAGGGCATTTTGGGAACTTACCGACCAAAGTTACTATTCATCTAAAAATGAGCTTTTGATTCTGATATCTTTCCTACCCAAGTTTACAGTCAAATCGATCCTTGAGTCGAGACGAGTCTATTGAAATCAATCTTGACTTGAAAATATATTCCGAGCTTTGTTTTATTGAAAATGTTTTCGAAAACCCTAGTTCACTATTCCTTCTACGAACGGTTTTCATTCGGAAAATGTTTTCTCTTCGGATTTGCATTACTCGAGCTATTTCAAGATTTTTAAAATGTTTTACAACTCTTGATTCAAACCCTAGCTCGAAATTTTGAAGTGTACGCTTGTACGTAAGAATTCACTATTCACTCTACGTTTTCAACTTTCTATCGGTAAAACGTTTTATAGTCGATTTTGGATTCAAAACGCTTCTCGATTTATTTCTTGAATTTTGGAAACAATCCGGACTTGAAAATCATTCTAGAAAGTCGTTTTTCACTCATGTCGAGTTTCGAGCTCAAAACTTTTATTCATTAAAACTAATGTATCTTTCAAACGGTAAATCCGATTTCGACGTATGAATATGCGTTTCGAAGCTAATTTTTGGTCGGACGGAATGGTTATACTTCCAGACACTCACCTTCACGTTTGGTCAGTGAGAATACCGAAATACCCTCCAGCAGCCCCTATTTTGTTTCATGAATGATGAAGCTTCCAAGAGAAGACATCCACTTTTGCTCTCATACCCTTACCTCAAGTTTATTTCCAATGTGAGGGGCTTCCCAACACCTATAAATAGAGCTCTCATGCCATTCATTTTCCTTGCTCAATGTTGTGTTAACAACTCCCTTTCTTTCTTCCTCCTCCCCCTCTTTGCCGATCCAAGGCCTCCCCCCCTCTAGGTTTGTAGTTTTATTTTATGTTATGTTTTTATGTTATGTTTTAGTTTAGTTTATCTTTTTATGTTATGGTATGTTTATATTATGTTTAGGTTGGGTCTTAGGGTCTTCCCTAAGACATATAGGATTTTATTTTATGCATTTATTATATAGTTTTTATGATATGTTTGTTAGTAGTGAATTATGATTTAATTGTTTAGTATATGCTATGAAATGTTGTGAATTGCTTTAGTATATGGTATGATCATGTTATGGAGCTATTATATGATGATAATTGATGCATGATTATGATATTTAATTTATGTTCAAGCATGTTATGCAATGGAATAGTAAACTATGATCAATTATGTTATAACTTGTTACATGTTACTATATGGTCTCAATTGATAAATGTTACATGATTAATGGTCTTGATGTGCTATGACTTATGTCTATGATACGTTATTACATTGTTACAATGTTACATGACTCATATGTTATGACTTGAGCTTATGATATGATATGAATTAATGGAATAGTGCTTTGATCATATGTTATACACTTTGATAGTGTCACATGTTATAACCTAAGATAGAATAGTGTTTCATAACTTGATGTTATGCTTTAATTAGACCTCTTAACCATAGGTTATGCCTTTAACCTAGATCACACTTGCTTATAATAACATGAACTTGAAACTATAGGTTATAATCAAGATCATAATTGAATTAGGGTGTGTGTATGAGTGCATGTCGTGTGTGTGTGAGTGTGCTCGTGTGTGTGCATGAGTGTGTGTTTAGTGTGTGGGTTTGACCCGACCCTTTGACCCGACAAGTGAATAGTAACATGTGAATAGTAATTCGTGAATAGTAATCTGGAATAGTAACTGTGAATAGTGCTTTTGAATAGTAAAAGTGAATTAAAACTTGTGCTTTCTTAATAGACATTTGCACTTAGGGTTTTCAAATCCGGGGTCTAAAATGTGATTTCAAAATGTGTTTTCTTTCGAGGACTTGTTTTATAACCTAAGGTTTTGCGATAGGATTCATAATTTGATTAATTCCTAATCGATTATAGTAAGATGATAGTCCCACGTTGATGATAACTCACTTTAAGGATTCCTTTATGTGTTATCCTTCTCTAATACCTTAAATGGTATTACTCTCTTGTCATTACATGTTCTGTACTTGTTTCATATGTTTATGTGCTTCATGATAGAAGTGTGTCTTAGCTCACCTTAGTACACACTTACAGGAGTTAAGGTTGAGCACTGGAATCCCCAGGGCACTGCATAATCTATCCTACCTACTGTTACTAATAGGTGAGGTGAGGTTAAACTATTTCAACTGGAACCATGAATACTTAATGATTCAATCGTTTTGAAACTCAAAGCCTAGTGCTTTACCATTCTTGTTTTGAAATACCCTTTATAGGGATGATTCTTCAAAGAACCCAATTGTATTCGTTATTCATTGATCAAGGGCACATGTTTTCAAAGTACAGCATCAATGGTTCATGTTTTCAAAGTAATGCATCAATGGTTCATGTTTTCAAAGTAATGCATCAATGGTTCAATGTTTTCAAAGTATTGCATCAATGGTTCAATGCATATGTTCAATGGTTCATACATTCGGATTTATTCTGGATGTCATCAATGGTGCAAGCAATCAATGGTTAATGGTATGGGCCCGGCGGTTATGTGTAGAGGTGATGCTCGGGAGGTGAGCGCCAACGACATCACTAATACCGGCCGCCACACTAGGCGATTGATACCGACTTTAATCAGGAGGTTTGGTTAAGTCAGGACAATTGTCGGGAATGGACCGCAAATCTATTCCCAAATCAATGGTTAATGGTCACCTAGGGGTCGCTCCCCGAAGTGAAACTTGGTGGAGGATGGTGCATGTGTGTATGTGTTAGGGTGTTGTTGATCTCGGTCCGACACCCTATTAATGGTCATGTTTTCTGGAGTAAGGATGGAGAAGCCTAGCTTGCGGGCATCAATGTTTTCATAAAGTTGGTTCATATCTTGCAAAGTTGTTCCCTACCCTTATCCCGTTTTATGAAAATCATATGAACCAAACCATAGCATATGTGTGCGCGTGTGACAGCATTCATGAAAGTGTTTTGAAAACTCTCATTACTTATAGCATTGCATCAAAGGGTTTTATCACTTGAACTATTCTTAAGTTCTTCTTCAAAGCTTTGCATTAAAGGTTTTACCTTGTGAACTTCACTTCAAACGTTTACTTTAAGTACTTTCTTTTAAAGATATCCCTCACTTAGTCACTTTGACTAATACCTCTACCTGTTTTCTGGCCTCATGGTTCAGGTCTTGCAGCCGCAGTCTAGAGGTATCTTGAAGCTCTAGAGTGTTCATTTTGTTTGAGTCAGGACTTTACTTTATTAATCTATTTTGTGTCCTGCATATGTTATATGGCTGCATTGATACTTTACCTTATGCTTTTGTATTAATCCTTCTGCTACTTGGATACTGCTGCAATTGCTATCTTATGCTCCTGTGACAATGTTCAATTGATACAGTAATGTTAATAGTCTCTTCTGCTTAACGATCAGTACTTGCTTGTTTATATGCCATCACGCACATGTTTTGAAAAGTTTTAAAATACTCTGATTTTCCGCTGCATAAGCCACATAGTTAAACACTATTTGTTAATCGTTAATGGATATGCCGTTCGCTGGGGTATTTCTTGAGTGATGGCTCACACCATTACTTGAGGGGTGCTTCAGTGCGGGGGTTGGGGCGCCGCTCTCTACCAGCAAAGTGGGGGCGCTACATGAACCTTCCCGTGATCCAAGCTTCCTCCCATGATACGAGCCATGATATGAAGTTCCATTGCGCAAGCCGTGAAATTTGAACACCTAGCCTTCAATTCCCTTTTTGCTCCCACAATCCCTCCGTCGATCTAGTAGAAGTAACTTGTAGTTGAAATAGGTTGTAGCTTGATTGACATGATTACAATCTATAATCAAAATTCAATTCAAATATATATGTATGTCGGTTAGGATATGCTTATGGCACATAGTTGAATGAATCAACGCACATAAGAAGTAAAATGCAACAATTAAAGCAACGAAACAAAAGAAAACTAGTCACACTTAGCAAGTAATTTCAACAATTAATGGCAAAGAATTCAATGCAATGCATACGTAGACAAGTTGTTCCTATGCTGCACGACCTAAACTGACTCACTCACAACACTAGAACACCGGTTTTGCAACCGGGCTCTGATACCACATAAGGATGTAACACCCCGGGACGATAGGCGCCACATCCCCCGCACTATGAGTCTAGTCCACACATGAAATGGATAGTCCAAGCATGAACCGGACTCATAGCGAACGGGAGACAAAATAAAACAACCTTGCTAGGCGGAATCTAACCCCATACCAAATAACTCAAGAAAAACCCAATGTGCAATGCGGAAGCAATAACATATAATCCATACTTTTCAACAATTGCTGCAAGCCCAATAATTCCAAAACATAATTTAAATCCATTATGCATCCTAACAACGGGTTCAGCTAAACATGCAACCTGTCCCGAATCAATAATCAACAATGAATCAAAGTTGGCACACAGGCCCAAATACGTCAGGAGATATAATTATAACATATCAATATGAAATGTGACTCGAGTGTACAAGTGTGACTCGATCAAGAATGCAATGACTCGACTCCCACCTAGCCAAAACCTGCAAGGACTGAGAAGTGGGAAAGAGGGGTCAGTCTCTAGAAGACTGAGCGAGCAGGAGATATACATATATATAAAAACATGCACATGCAAGTCATAAATCCCGAGCAAGGTTTTATTTAAAGTTAGTTCCCAAAAAGGGCAAAAGAATGACTAAGCAATGCTCAGACTTTACGACTATCCATATTAAATTCATTAAGTTCATAATTCATACATAAACATAAAGGCTCGGCGAGTGAGCGTGCATCATCTCCAACCAAACTCCGACCGTGTACGACAAATATCATTGATACACTAAATAGGTGATCATGCAATATATCATAATACACACAAATCATATATCATATCCTAAACATATTCGTTTGGGCAATCCGTGTCCCGGCCTTCCCGCACGGTGCCTATCAATCATAACATAATCATAATCATAAAATAAATTCCAACCTTCTTCCTCCGGGTGGTGGACGGGCTTGCAAGACCCGGCCACCTCATGCATTGACCCAGGGGGGTACATGAATCCCCCAAGGGCACTCAGCTACCATTCCACGCTAATCTCCTAGCGAGGTCCGGTCTCTGTTAAATGGTTGGGACTAGCACATGGGATCACCGTCGGCCCTTGCCTCCCCGGGTAGCCACATGTGCTAGATCCCGGGCCCGTGCATTCATTCATGTTCTCGCCAAAACGTTCAATTCATGAGAAACATAATACATTTATAACATACTTATTACTTTTCATAATCATTGAGAAAAGATTTACTCGATGACTCCATTTGAAAACAATATATAGATATACATTAGGTTTTTGGCCAAAACTTATCACATAAGGTTGTAGGGTTTAATACATATCTAGAACGAAAACACCCTCACCTGGAAGATGACGATACAAGGGTACAAGCTAGGCCGTGAGCCTATCGGTCACGATACCTCCACCTTGGAGATGAACTGTACAAGAGAAAGACATAATGTGTACTCGTGAGAAACAACTCAATATGAAACTAATTAGGACGCACGGCATTAACATGAGGTGTTCGTGAAATTCTATGTCATGTTTCAATATACAATAGATCATAAGATGTCATGAGTTGATGTGATTCATGTTCATACACACCAATAAAGCCATTTAGACACATACATGTTTTAATTATTCAATTCATAATATATTACAATACCTGTTAACAAGGCATATGGATCAATTAGGTATGTATATAATGCATATAAGTCACATAAGGGGGTCGAGGAAGTGCAAGGAAGGCGATAAAACGAGTTTTGGCAAAGTTTAGCAAAAGTTAGGAAAAGTTGACAATTTAAGAAAATGCGCAAGCTGTAGAAAATTGGGTATAACTTGAGTTTGAGAAATTGGAATTAAGTTTTGATTGTTGGAGGTGAAACTAGACACATAGATGTTTTCAAGGATATGTGGCACGAATCATGGTTCAAAGCGAGGTGAAAATGGCATAGGTTTGAAGTTGGACGAATGCAGATTGTGGAAGAAGTGGCGACACCAAAATGAATTGATCATATCTCATAAATGGGAAAAGATATTAAGATGATTATAATTGGAAGATCTTCTAGACTTCAATAGGTTTCCGTGGGTTCAAAAATCAGGTCAAACCGAGTTCGTATGAGGGAGAACGAAGCAAAACAATCTCAGGCCGAAACAGGGGAGGGTCCAAAGTTTCTGCATCAAATCCACCCCGGTGGATTTTTGCAAAAGGAAAAATCCACCCTCGTGGATTTAGGTCAGTGGCGAAAAACACATAACAAACAGGGCAAAACTCATGCTAAACCATATAAACATCAAATTAACACACATAGGTAAGTTAAGGTAGCAAATATTCATGCATTTCAATCCATTAAAACATCCAAAGATGCAACAATTCAAGCAAGGAATGAAATTGGAACAAACTCATGCTATCTCTTCAAATTCCATAAATGGTAAGGCCATGAATTCTAACCTAGAAACCAAAGAAAGTTCATACATATCACAAATAACATCTTAGGAGCAATATATATGCATCATAACAAAAGAATCCACAAGGAGACATGCTAGAATTCATCAATTTCCCCCAACCCTCACTATTCATCATACATGCCATTTCTAACCCAAAGCTTGGAGAAATCATGCAAACCTTAACTTAAAATGACTACAAGAAGATGTACATCACAAATATGGGCTTACCTTTCAATTTGGAGTAGAAATGGTGGGGGTAGGAGCTCAATACCCCAAGGTTTGAATAGTGTCATCTTCTTCCTTCTTCTTTCTCCCTATTTCTTCTTTCTCTCTCCTTTTGGCTGAGTTTGGGGATAAATGGGAGGGGTTGGTTCGGTGAGGGGCCAGAAATGGGGGAGAGAGAGAGAGTGCAAGTGGTTATAGGTCAAGGGTTAGGGTCTAGGTTCGTTAGGTTAGGTCCGTGAACGTGAAATAGCTATTATTTGTAATTTTTGGCGCAAGGGGCTTGTTTCGGTTAAAATTTGGCAACCCAAATGATCTTAGAAAAATGTGAGGCTTGTCCCATTGTCTCCGATTCATCGATCCGGATCCAATGGAGGTGACGGAACTCGATTCCGAGTTCCCGAGCTCAAGATATGCTGCCCGGAACAGAAGGTGCGCTAAATGCTCTTTAGCCCCCTTTTCGGTTCCGATCACACAAAAGAATCCAACTCACACATACGAGAATAAAATCATGCAACAAGCATATAAACATAATCATAAGTCACATAATTCACTCATGCTAAGTTTCCATGAAAAAAAATGGAATTCGAATCAAATAGAAACGGTATCAAACATAAACACACATGCTCAAACGTCTCAAGAATTCAGAATCAATTAATAAAATCAATAAAGGAATTAATAATGAAGCATATATCATTAATTAAATTACGCACATTGGTAAATGAATACGTCATGCTCAAACCTCTGAAAAACTGGGGCGTTACATTGAAGATTCTCAACATACAAGACATGCAAAGACTCAAGTTCTAACTTGAGGGACGCGTGAGACAACAAGAGGGGTGTGAAACTCTTCACCATCCCGATTTTGGAGACATCTAATACAAGAGTAAATGCCCCAAGGTTCACCTTTGAAACTCCGAGTTTGGAATGGTTGAGTGATTAGAAGACCAAATTGGGAAACTTCAAGGAGTCGGATACATGATGTGTTAAAAAGGGATTCGACTCAACTCAGATGCAAGGATTGGGAGCCGTTAATCACAAAGCTCATTATGAGGTCAAATATGGAAGCTCACTTGCTATGAATACAAGCGTGGGACAACAAATGGACGCAAGGCAAAGAGACTTATGAGCATCGAGGAATACAAAACTCGTCGTCTCCTTGGAACCTTGGAACATGGAGACATCAAGAAGCAAGCAAGAATGGAAAGCGTTATCATGGGTGAATTATGCACGTAGATCGGAGACAAAGGATAAGCTAAAGGAACTTTAACCGGAGAGGACATCAAGTTGAGGATTCGGATGACCTTTGGAGGTCGATGCTTGGAAGAACGTGGGGATGAAAACTCCATGGACAAATAAGACATTGGGTTCGAGAATAGCACGTTCGGGCCGTAGGATATACAAATGGATGCAAGAAGATTAGGGAGATTCGAAAACCATGGAAAGCTAAGGAGTTATCAATGTCTCCAAAGAAAGTTATAATCATGGGAATGAGGAACACGTCATCAAGCTAAAAACTTACCACCTCGGTGACAGGTTCTGTATATTCATGGCACGAGCATCATGCATCGATTTAAATTAATTGCTTTCTGTATCTATATGTACGTTTATGTTTAATTAATATAATTGCTCCAACGTGTTGCATTGTTGTATCTTTGACTGTTTACTAAGTGCACTGGCATATTAATCCAACATGCATGGATTAGTGGTTAATTGATAGGGAATGACTCCACCTTGTTCATCAAGCTATTCTTTAATCAAGGCTCACTCGAATCAAGATGAGAAGAATAGTTGGGTGATATCTCGGGAGTTCCGGGCTTGTAGCTTAGCTAGCACAATCTACACCGAAGAAACTAAGTTGAAGAGTTTTGGAGAAACCTTAATCTCAAAGGTGAAGTAACGAATTCAACAAAAATTTCCAAATAATGGAGCATTGGTTAGGAAATAATGTAACTCCTTTTCGATCCTTGAAGGGATTACCTTTAGTTGAAAGGATGGAAATACAAGAGGGGATTAAATTGGTCTAGATTTCAAGAAGAGAAAGAAAGAGAAGAGTTGGTGATTGGAAAGAAGTAACTATTGAAGGGTTTGAATTAAACCTTAGGAGTGAATTAAAGAAACGGAAGTTGACTCAACAAAAATTTCAATGAAAGAAGGATTCATGGAGTTTGACATGTGAGAGCAAAAATTTTAAGGGGGAGAGCACGACCGAGAGGTGAAGTGGAGGATGGAAGTAGTGCTTGAAGAAACATGTCAATAGCAACGACGGGGATGCATTAAGGAGAATCCGGAAATCCTAATGGTGGCCATTGGAAATGAATAAGAGGACGGTAATGGTTAAGTTGTTAAGAGAGAAGTGACGATGCCAAATTCGGGGAAAGATCTTTCGAGATATAAAGAAGAGAGTTTATTGAACGACTCTATGTATGGAATTCCGAATTGGGAGTGATGAAATTATATGGGAGTTTCGGTGACCTCCTAAGATGGAATTAACTAAGGGAAAATTGGATCAAGCTATCATATAAGGGGATGGTGTCGATCAAGATTTATTCAATGAAGTGCGAAAGGGTCCAAGACGATATCATCGAGTTATTAGTTATATCAACGATAATCCAGAAGGAAGCTTAACTAGAGACCAAATCGAAAAGGGTGATAATTGGAGGATTGGTCTCAAATTTCAAGAATCATCAAGAACCTTCTATCTTCGGTTAAGGAAATTTGGGACCAGTTATCGAATATAACATTGATGGGGTAAAAAGGGAATGACCGGACAAGAGGAATGGAAGGTGGGAAAAGATTTGTGTTGAGAGAGACTATAAGTATAAATCGTAAGGTTGGGATCGAATCATCAAGTTTGCTCAGAGTGGTGATCCTCGGGGATATGTTAAGCACCGATTTGGATAAGGATTGAAGAAGTTGGGTAGCGGTACAAGTTGGGAAGGATCTAAGGATATACTCCTTAAAGAATTCATCAATCACTTCACCGGGGAACCCTGAAGAGGTTCAAGACAAGCTGGGCACTGAGTTACATCCAGGACAGATCATACCTTGGACAACGACAACTCACAAATCTGAATTTCGCAACTACGGTGAACGGTACTTATAGCATCCATGCAAATTTAACTTTTATAAATTTTATGTTAAGTGCTTTGTTCTGCACTGTGTTAAATTACTTTGAGTAATTGAATATCAATGTGGGCGACGTTTATTACTTGCTTTGGGTGACTTCCGTGATTTTAATTTTGGTTTCGCGTGAGTTGCTTGGGAGTATTGGAGACTTCCTTGTATTATTTTCGGTTGAGAGATGGGGTGCTCTCTTTGTTTGTAAGAGACGGGGATTCTCTTATTTTGTTTGAGAGACGGGGTACTCTCTTTACTTGCGAGAGACGGGGCTCTCTCATTGTTGCTCGAGAGACGGGGTTCTCTCATTGTTGTTGGAGAGACGGGATTCTCTCATTGCTGCTCGAGAGACGGGACTCTCTCTCCTTGTTCCTTGTGAGAGACGGGGAATCTCTCATTGTTTGTTTTCAGGCGTGTTTTGAATCCGAGGACGGATTCTTTTTAAGGGGGAGAGATTGTAACGTCCCAGTTTTCGGTTATAATAATGTGACGTATTTGTTTATAAATTGTGCAATTTAATTATTTAATTATATGATTTATTATTGTTTATAAGTGTTTATATTTGATTTAAACTATAGACTATGGTTATCTTAATTAATTCATTTTTTTTTTTACTTTGATATTTAGTGTTTGATTTCTTAATTAAGGTTTCGTGTTACCTTAACTATTTCGGTAATTTCGTTAATTAATTTCAACATGTTATTAGTTGGTTTTAATTTAATTAATATGGAACTTAAGTTTTAGTAATTAATTTATAACAATATGAATTCGTTCTTGCGCATGAGTGCTCTATTTGTGCTTCGTTCTTATATGTAATGATATCGGAATGTCGTGGGAATTTAGTATTTTATATATATGTGTGTTATGAACATGTTTATGTGCTCGGTTTATGTTTTCGGATTCATTTGACGCGTTAACGAATTTAATTTTGATTGTGGAACCAAATCAGGGGCTAACGAGCAATTAGCGCACCCTTGGTTCCGTATGTGATATCTTGAGCTCGGGAATTCGGATTCGAATTCCGACACCTCCGTTGCCTTCGTATCGACGATTCGGAGACAATGGAACAAACCTCATGCCTTTTTGAAATCATTAAGACCTCCGAAATCCAACCGTAACAAGCAACTCGTGCAAGAAGAGCTCCTTTTGTTGACTAGTCTTCATGGTGGGACCCTTTCTACTTAACCTAACCTAACCATACCTTAACCATGACTCTTGTACCTTGGGTTAACCCCTTCCTCTCCCTTTTAGTAACAAAAACCGAACCAAATCTCCCTCATTTCTGCTGGGTCTGATCGAGAAAGGAAGAGGGAAGAAAGGAGAAGAAACCTTGGCCATTTTTGTGGTTTTGGAGCTCAAACCACCACCTTTCTCTCCCAAATCTTTAAGGTATGAATAATTATGTCTTCTCTACTCTATTATACTTGATTTCATCTCCTTACATCATGATTTGGATCAGATTTGATTAGGGTTTGGGCTAGGAGCATGAATAGGGTTTTTGGGGAAATTTGCTCTTATGATCTTGTTTGCTTGTGTAGCTAATTTTCTTGCTTTTACATGATCATATGAACTTTTTTCTTGACCCATTTCTTTCCTAACTGATAGTATATGATATTAGGAGGATTTTATCTCTTGACCCTTCGGTGAAATTATGAGATAAGGAGCTCCAAACTTGATGATCAAATTGATTCCCCTGTTTTTCGAACTACTGTATAAAATTTTGTGTTGTTGCTTGATTAAATGGTCTCCATTTCGTGTGAAATTGCATGGAGTTGATGTACACTCATTTTTCTATATGTTAGAATTCATGTTTCAAGTATTTGGATCCATTTGAAGCCTCAAAACCGCAAGACATGGCCTGTTCTTATGCATGATCTTTGACAGACTTGTTGCTGTTGCGTTTTGTAACTTGTGGGTCATTCTAATGTGCTTTAAATTGTACCATTTTGCATATATATGATGTATATTAGTTTTTTAGTATGTTAGAATGCTTTCCCCAAAGTTTCAGATCCAAATTCTACCCCTAAGTACTTGATCAAGGCATGAAGGAATCATTAGGGCTCATATGTGCGATTTTGGCGACCCAGTTTTGTTGCATGGATTCGATGGTCTTAACGTGTGATTTAGCCTTTGAAATCTAAATGAAAAATGTTCATAACATGCCAAATATGTTGTATTTTAAGTTTCATAGAATTTTGAGTTGATTTGGTTTGCTTTTGGATTGATTTCGTATGAGATCACTTTTGCCGGAAAACTCTGTGAACGCCTCAAGTTCTGTACCGTGACACCCCCGTGTCTCATTTACACATAAGTGAGTGACATGGGCGTGTCACACCTTCTGGGCAGCTCTGTACTGAGCTACGGTCGTGGCTCAGTTTGGCTAGGGTTGGTGACACCCCCCGTGTCCCTTCCCCTGCGCAGTCCGTGTTGCTTCCTTTTCGGTTTTTGATTTGTTTCACCTCTTGAATGGCTTTATCTCCTTTTGTGTTGAACTATGAACTTGTTTTACTTTATGTTGGGAGAATTATGGTGTAATTTCATGGTATTTGGATGAGTTATAAGTATGTTTTTGCTTATTGCCGTTATGTGTGTTTATATGTCGTTTTTGAATTGCGAAACTCATTTTCTATATCATATGATTTCTCCTTGTTGTCAAACCTTGGAAATATGCTATCTTATGTAATATGAAGTATGTGGTAGCATTATGGGAGAGCTTGAATATGTTCTATGCTCCTATTTGAATTCTTGAATTATTGGATTGGAAATATGAACTGAATGATAATGAATGAATGAGTGAATGACTTGGATATATGAGTTAAATACCTTAATAATGCACATGAACATTTTCATGACATGATATCATGCTTGAGCATTGCCGTGCGTCTTATGTGGTTCATTAGAGTCTGGAGTCTCACGAACACGTCTTATTGTCTTATGTACAGTTTATCTCCAGGGTGGAGAGATCTTGTTCAGGCACTTGGTAACTCGTTCCTTGTTTCGTCACGGGTCCGGTGAGGGTGTTTTTGTTTTAGCTATGTAACAAACCCTACAGCCCTTATGTGAAAAGCTTTGGCCAAAACCTTATGATTATATATATACGGTTTTCAAATGAAGTCATCGAGTAATATTGATCGAGTAAACCCTTTTCAAATGATTTATGAATTATGTTATGTACTTATGAATTGAAATGTTTGGTGAGACGCATTTATGACTTCTGATTGAACGGGCCCCGGGACTTAGTATATGTGGCTAACCGAGGAAGCAAGGGCTGACGGGGATCCCATATACTAGTTCCAATTTACGGCGAAACGGACTTCGTCAAGGGAGGTTCTTGACGGGGAAACGCTAACCGGGCTTTGAGGCCTCATGAACCTCATTGCCACATTGATATGTTAGGTGGCCGGGTCTTGCAAGCCCGTCCACCACCCGGAGGAAGAAGGTTGGTTAGGATTTATGCCTTTTCTTATGTATATGTTATGATAGAATTATGCACCGTGCGGGAAGGCCGGGACACGGATTGCCCAAACGCATATGTTATGTTATGATTTATGGTCTGTGTGTATTATGATATATTGCATGATCGCCTAATCAATATATTAATGATATTTGTCGTACACGGTCGGAGTTTGGTTGGAGATTGTGCACGCTCACTCGCCGAGCCTTATATTTATGTATGATTTATGAATGTAATGAATTTAATATGAATTAGTCATAAAGGTCGAGCATTGTCTATCTATTTTCTTGCCCTTTTCGGGAACTAAATTCAAATAAAACCTTGCTCGGGATTTATGACTTGCATGTGCATGTTTTATATATATGTATCGCTCCTGCTCACTCAGTCTTCTAGAGACTGACCCCTCTCCCTCCCCAATCTTTTAGTGTGCAGGTTTGACTTTGGAGTTTCGGGCTAGGCGGAGGTGTTTGGAGTCTTTAAGTTGGTCGAGTTAGGTTAGGAGAGTCTTTGCACTCATTCATGTATTGGATTTATGTATGATTCGATTCTGTAGTATCTGGGACTTGAATAATTATGTAATTGTTATTGAATTGTTTTACTGGGTTGTGCTACGATTTAAAAGAGGCCTGAAGAGCCCAAATTCCGTTTATGGTTTGTATGATTGAACTTTGGCTTTGCTATGCAATATATTTTGTTGATTGGTTATCATTGCAGGGTCTAGTTCCGCCTAGCTTAGGAAGGTTTTTATGTTTGTCTCCCGTTCGCTAGGGTTTGATACGGGTGCGGATTTACTATTTCGTAAATCGTGTTGAGCCTTAGTGCGGGGGATGTGGCGCCTCACGTGCGGGGTGCTACACAAACAGTCTAAACCTCGGGCCCACCGGCGCCACCAAACTCTGTAATAAGACATACAAAAACCAAACTTAGACTCTACATGAACCAAGTCAGACGCACGGCGTACAAGGTATGAACCACATGCGAAATGGAATGATGTTTATCAAGTTGGTCACAAGGGATAATTCAAATATTCAAGTAAATCATTCAAATAATGAAGTATAAAGGTTCAGAGATTGCATTCCAAGTCATATCGGAGCATACAAGTGAAGTAGCAAGTCAAACGAATCAAATACGCACGAAAAAGCAAGTAAAAAGGTCACAGACGCATGGGAACGGTCCTTCCCACGCCAACTCCAAGCGAGACTGGGAACTGCCGTTTCCAGTCTAAGCACACATGGGAACTGTCGTTCCCTTGTTCGGCCACCAAAACTCAACCCTAGCCCGGAAGCGCCGTTCCAAGCTTAAAGCATAAATGGGAACGGCCGTTCCGGCCACAGATCTGGAGCAGAAGCTTGATAAGCTTGACAGTTTCGGGAAGAAGAAGGGGAACAACAAAAATCAACAAATCAACATGAAATCTACAATAAAACATCAAGAAATTCAAGTATAACATCATATAAATCATGCTTAGCATAAAAACATTAATTAATTCATGTTTAGGAAGGTTTTTGCCCAATTTCTCAAACACTCATTTTCATGAAAATCAAGCTTCAACCATGGCAAGATGCATCCAAACTCACTCCCTATCATACCATCAACAACTATAGCCCAAATTCAACATGGAGAAACATATATTCATGCTCAAGAACTCAAGGATTCACCATTAGAGCCATATTCTTCAAGTTGGGCATAAATCACCATTTTCACAAGACTTCCTCATACAAGTTTATACATTCAATTTCATGTTAAGATTCATGGATATAAATGAAATACACATCAAGGGAAATCCGTAGCTTACCTTGGCTCTTGAAATGATGAAGAAACGAGGGAGATATGAGCTCTTGAAGGTGTGGAATGGCTTAAGTCTTCATCCTCTTTGAAGCTTCTCCATGGCTGTCACGATGAGGCTATTTTGAGGTTTGAAGTGAAATGAGAAAGGGGATCTAGGTTAGGGTTTCAAGATCTAAGATGAGGCTAGAGGCTTTATTAGGATTTGGGCTCAAATAAATGACTTTCGACCCAATAGGTCAAGATTGAAAGGTTTAAGGTCTAAACGGTTTCCGAAAAATATAAAGTAAATTCCATGGGACCCAAATCACCGAATCAAGTCCAATGGTGGTGTCGGAATTCGAATTCGAATTCCCGAGCTCATATTGGTCTTGAATGACCCAAACTCACCTAACTTGAGTTAGGCCCAAAACACACAAATAGGTCCAAGTCCTATTTAAATCCAACTCCGAAAATTAATTTAAATTCATCCAAGTTCCATTCTTAAGTTGTCATGCAAGAATTCATATTTTACCATTTGGATTTGAGTCAATTAAGTCACATTTTCAATCAAAATTGGAATTAAACACATAAAAAGGGAATTAAATCACATAAGTGCGTAAGGTAAACTCTCTCGTGACGCATACCTGTATGATTTATCGGACGGGGCCTCACAAAGGTCAACTATACGGGTTTAACTAAATGATCGAACCTATCCTATCCTGTCCAGAACAATTACACAACAAGACGAGTTCAACTGGCCCTAGAAACCTATCCCGAGTAATCATATAATCACAACGGGCTCATTTAATCCGAGTACCTGTCCTAACCTGTCCCGAAATTTCTTACATTCAAATCATACATGCAAACCTGTACAAAATAACTCTTAAACAAAGTTTCCAACATAAATCAAAAAAAAAAAAAAAAACTTAACCAACTAAAACGAACAGACACAGACTCAACAGACACGACACACCGCCGCCTAGCACGAACTCCAACGACCTGAACCTACAACTCAACAAATAAAAGGGGAAAAAAGAAACAACGAAGAGGGGTTAGTCCTAACGACTGGTGAGGGGGCTAACACACTCACACGTACATATACATAAGCAGAGCATATTCAAAGCTGAAAGGGTTCATGAACCGGGCTTGGTTTTTGCGTTCTAAAACGTTTTAACCCGTGGTAATAGATATATAAAGAGAAAGATTTAAAGCCGAAGGCCAAAATCAACGGGTAATTTACATCCAAGTACCCTGTGTTATACGAAATTATCATAAAAACCCCTATCAAAAAAAAAATATACAATAGAAACCCTTATGTTTTTAAAAATATGTACAAAAAACCCCGCGATCAGGATGTGCGCTGCACGCGCGTTGACTGCAAGTATGGTTGAGTTTTTTTTCACTTTTCTGCCTAAAATGACTATTTTACCCATGTATTATTATAATTAAAAAAAAAAGAAAAAGAAAAAGGATAGAAGACGGAAAAGGGGGAGAAGATTATCTTCTTCCCCCTTATGCTACTCAGAAGTCGCCGGAAAAAAAAAAAAAAAAAGAAGATGGAGATGCTGTACAATGACCACCACCGCCACCGCCACCATCGCCTCCCCAATCGACCACCGCGGCCATCTCAGGTCCATCGCCACCACTAACCACCACCTCCATTCTCCTCCTCACCATCAACCCATTCTCCTTCTTCTTCTTATTCACACACGCAGATGCACATCTATCGCCGGGAAAACGGACATCGCCGCCGCTGGTGCACAACCACCATCTCAGGTCCATAGCCACCACGAACCACCACCATATCCACACAAGCACACACGCACAAAAACACTTACACACACAAATACTCAGATCTAGATCTAAATCTGGATCTAACAAAGAGAAGAGCCGGTGATTCACGGTGGTTCCCATCGGGGTGGAGGGCGACGGATTTGATGGTCGGGTAACCAGAAATGGGGGTGGTGATGGGACTCTCAACTCAGGCCGCCGGCCACTTTTTTCGATTTCTCTGATTGTGATGGTGGTGGCGCAAGGATTGCCATGGCCGTGAAAGTGGTGTCACGATTGTGACGGCGACCCAGGGTGACGTCGGCTGCGGTGGCGCGAGGGTGGGTTCCATCGGAGAAGACAAAGTCCCTCAAGTCCCTCAAGAAGATGGCTGGGTTCTGCATCGGAGAAGACACAGTCTTCTTATTTTTTATTTTTGATTCCTATTACATAATGGTTTTATTATTCTATATATATAATTATTTATATTAATTATATTTATAAATAAAATAAATCTTAAATTATAATATTATAATATATACATTATATATATAATATATATGTATATAAATATATATACATAATATATATTTATAAAAAAATATTATATATTTATAACACTTTTTTAATAGATATATATTATAATTTAAGATTTATTTTATTTATAAATATAATATTTTCCTTAATTAAAAATTAATTTTATTAATATGTATTAATATGTATTTTATACATACATATATATATATATATATATATATATATATATTGAATATTTTGTATAAATTCATTATATGATTATAATATATATACATATTATAATATTTATAAAAAATTTATAACACTTTTTTAATAGATATAATATTATAATTTAAGATTTATTTTATTTATTAATATAATATTTTCCTGAATTAAAAATTAATTTTTAATAATAAGTATTAATATGTATTATATATATATATATAATGTATACAGTGTATTCATATATATGTATAATATATATATTAAATTATATGTACAGTGTATATGTATTATATATATATTTTATTAATATGCATAATATGCATTATGTATATATTATATATATGCATTAAATTTGTTAATTTATTAATATGTTTATATATATATTACATATATATATATATATATATATATATATATATATAATAAATAATTGATATAGTGTACAAGGGTATAATGGACTTTTCAACTTTTTTCGTTGACCAAATGGGGGTAGGGGGCGGTGAGTTTATTTAATAAAATACAGGGTTTTTTGGATCATTTTTTTTTTCATAGGGTTTTTTGTGATGATTTCGAATAACACAGGGTTTTTGAGGTTGTTAGCTCCAAAATCAACAAAGTTTTAGAGTTTAGAAATCCACCCCCGTTTCACAACCATAAACAAAAGCATAAGCTTACTAACCCGGCGAGCTCGAGGTCGAGCACACTTACTTCATAAGCAAAGGCAAAGCGAAGACAAAATAAAGGAATAAATCAATGCCACCTCCACACCTTTTGGGGAAGAGAGGTGCCCCTCTCAACCCCCACACATATACATAACATGAGTCGGGGGATCCCGCCCGCTCCTTCGAATGGCCACGAAGCGCACCGTTTGTAACGCCCCGTTTTCAATTATGCTTTACGTGACATTATGTGAAATACATTACTAAGTGTTTACGTGAAATTATTATAAACTTCATGACATTATATGTATTATGTGACATCACGTGAGTTATGATTCTAAGTGATTATATGATTTCCAATTTCTTCTTTTGTGTATTTCATTATGTGAATTATATGTCTAATTTTTCCGAACATGTTTAAGTGTTTAATTTTACATAATTGCAAGAACTCATGCTCATTCATCTTTAGTTGAAACTTTATAAATGCTTGGACTTAATTGATTTAGCATAACATGTATATATATTTAACTTTACCTCATCATATTCTTTTAGAGCCTTATATAAATATATGTATACAATCATCTATCATGCATGCCAAGTTGATGCATCTCTAACTTGTAAATTCATAAGAGGTAAGGGCTTAAGCGCAATTATCTTTTAAGTACAAGACTTTTATTTCACCTTTAATTATAAACATATATATATATATATATATATATATATCTTGACCTATATATTTTATATACATACACACTTGAGCCTCTTCTCCTTCATTTCAAGAGATAAGCTAAGACATTCCCATCTCTCTCTCTCTCTCCCTCTCATATCTCGATCCACCTAGGAAGCAAGAGACCAAGATTTCCTTCCATTTTCTTCAAGGAATCAAGCTCCATACCATCATCTCTCTCTCTTTTCCCCTTCATCTTCTTTCTTTTCCAAGGTATGATCATGCTTTTACTTGATGAATTCATGGAGCTTGACTAAGGTTTTGTGATTCTTTGAATTCCATGATATATTATGAAGCATAAGTGTTGATCTCGAGCTAATATCATGCATAAATAATTTGATTTCATGGAAATTAGAGTATGGTTGATCATTGGTATATTTGAGAAATTCATGAGTGATTTTGATGAATTAATGCATGGTATCTTGATTCTTTCTTGGCCTAATTGAGATATATGAGCTACATACTTGATATATGATAGTTTTGGGTTAGTTAGTTGCATTGATTTGGTGTTGGAATGGCTTGGGAGCCAAATCCCGTGCCTATGCCCTGTTTTCCCTTCGTATTTGCTACTGGAGAGTGATCCACGGGCGTGGATTTTAACGCACGGCCGTGGATTTTCGTCCAGAAACTTGGGAGTTTGGGTAAGAGTGATCCACGGGCGTGGATTTTTGTGCATGGAGAAATCCACCGCAGTGGATCTTCCTCTGTTTTCAGCCTGAGTTTGTTTTGCTTCGTGCTCCCTCATACAAACTCCGATTGACCTGATTCTTGAACCAACAGAACTCTCTTGAAGTCTAGAACAACCTCCATTTGGAATCACCTCAATATATTTTCCCATTTGTAAGATATTATCAATTAGTTTTGGTGTCGCTGCTTTAATGACAAATTGCAATCATCCAATTCAAGCTTACGCCATTTTCTCCTCACTTTGTACTAGAAAACGAGCCATATATCATCGGAAAGATCTTTGTGTCTAATTTCATTCCCAACAAACAAAACCCAATTCCCATTTCTAGAATTAAAGATATTTCAGTTTTACCTCAGCATGTATGTTTCTTAAAATTGTCCGTTTTTACCAAACTTCACAAAAACCTTCCTTATTGCATTTCTTTCACTCGCTTGGCTCCCATATGTGAATTGTATGATAAATATACTTGTTAAATTGATAACTTTGCTCCTACTTGACACTTCTTTGTACTTAATTGCTCAAACGTGATTGTGTGACTCCATGCCTTACATGAATTTAACTTGAATTAATTGAAGGATATGACTACATGATTTCTTGATACTAATTTACTCTCTTAAGTGCTAATTGGTTCTCATACATGTTTAAATGTCCCTTGATTGCTAATTTGTTTGGGTATTAAGGTGTTACATGAGCGTTGCCGTGTGTCATACTTGGTCTCGTACTGAGTCTTGTCTCACGAGTTCATGTTATTTCCTTTGTTGTCCAGTTCTTCTCCAGGGCGGAGATCATTGATCGTATGGACATTTTGTTGCATCCTTGTCTTGTCCCGTCGCTCGTTAGGTGAGGTTTAATTCTAGATACTTAGAACCCTTACAACCCTATGTGTTGTTTTCGGCCAAAAGTATATATATATAATTATAGTTTTCAAATCTTATTGATTTACAACGGGTTTCATGAAATGAACGGATTGATTGATTGATTGATTGTTTTGGCGAGTAACTATTGTTCACGTTGGGTGGGAGGGTAGTGTATTGAGCCAACGGGGGAAACAAGGGCTGACCGGTAACTCTTGCACTATCCTCACCATTGTGGGATCACCTCTGAATCCACCAGGAGGTTTGGTGGAGGAAGAAATCCCGTGCGTGGGAGTCATGTTCCCAACGTACACTATGATTGGATAGCGGGGCTCGCAATCCCCCATCAACCTGAGGAAGAAGGATGGATTATTGAAATTGTTAATTGTGCACTGAAATGTATTGCTTGATCACTTAATCAATGAATAATTGAATTATTGTACACAGTCGGAGAATGGTTGAAGAATTGCCCTCATTCGTCGGGCCATTGATTGATTGAACTGAATTGTACCGAATTGATTGTATTGTTAAATTGATTAGTTATAATCTCAGGCAAGAATTACTTTAATATTTGAACTTATATTGTTTCTTTTATGAAAACTTACCCGAGATTATAGCTTGCATGGTAATTGCATTAATATTTATTTAAACCCCTCACTCAGTCTTCGGTAGACTGACAACCTCACTTTTCAGGTACTCACGGTCGTGTGCTAGGCGGGAGTCCGAGTTGTGTCTTTTGTTCAGCTGAGTCTAGCATCGCATTTTCATGTTCTTGGTATTTCCACCTTTATCATGTTAGGGTTCTTGTTAGTTTTGGAGACTTATGCATGTATAATATGTTGGAAATGATAATGTATTGATATATGAGCTAGAATAGGATGAGCTTTTGGATATTTGGTATATGACAATGAAATGTTAGTGTTATACTTCCACTTTCGAATTTTTATGTATTGGGTTTAATTGAATTGGGGTGTAGTCCCGCCTAGCTAGATTGTTTCTTGCATTGTCACCCGTTCAGTATAGTCTTAGTTCATGTACGGATCATCCATTTCGTATGTGGACTGAGCTATAGTGAGGGGGTGTGGCATCTCGGCGTCCCGGGTGCTACACCGTCGGCATAAGAGAACCTGCTTTCCCCTCGATCTCCTGAGGTTGAGCTAAGTCTCCCGATAGGTGGAGTTGTGTTGATGTGAGAGCCCGACGACCCCATGGCTACCCGAGATCACATACCACTTCTCCAGGGCCGACACACATATACGAAGATCACACATATCACAAGGCTTATCTTATCTCGCAAACCACTTCCTACCTACACACACACACACTTATTGAAGCTTTGCAAAGTAAACGAAAATAGAGCTTCGGTACATATAAAAGCGTTTTCAAAACCTCAGGACAAACGGGACAAATCCCACAAAATACGTATCAAACACGTATCTATATATATATACACATAAGTCGCATGCGGACTCAAAATTTACATAGGGTTGTAGGTCGATATAACTGAAAACAAAGAAAACCTCACCTGGTACCAAACAAAGCTGAAGACATAGCAAATGGTCCACCCCGGAACCTGCACGACCGACCTGCCACTACCCCGGGTACACCTGAACCAACTGGACACACAAGACACAACACAGAACTCAGACACAGACTCAGACAACCACACAGAGATGAACGACAGATCAAACACTTAAGAAATGCAATCACATAAATAGAGTTCAAATTCACATCAAATATATGCAAAAGACAACATTAGAGTACGTTCAGGTGAACAATTAATGCAAATAGAAAGAAATGAAAGGCAATGCTAATCATATTATTTCATATCAATTCATTCATCGCATATCCAATTCATATTTGTCCGAATAACTTATTTCTTACGTACAAAAGTTTCTAATTTAATCATATAAGCGTTATTCAATTCATATATTGGATTAAGCAATTAAACTTAAATTGCAAAGTTTCCAAGTTTTAATCATTCACGACGTAATAACTTCTCTTAATCAAAATCATAATTAACATATTTGTTTATCAATCTACAAGGATTAATTAATTCAAATCATACAAATTTACATATCACATTTCATACAATTTGCACGTATCACAAAGCTAAACATGATATAGCATGCTTCGAATTCCATATAAATTTCACGAGGTTACATATCAGATTCCAACCATACTAAGTTCATAAAATTCATACACGGCATACTCAATTCATATGATACGTAATGGATTCAATTAGCAAGGTTTAACTAATTTAAATCAAACATATTCATACCGTTTCAAAATTACACAAACACCCTTTCTAATTTAAACAATTAGCACAAATTTAACAAATCGAGATTCAATTTACAAATTACAAATTCCATACTTGTCATATTTCATACCATACATCACTTCATACATATTGGATTACATAATGATCAACAACTATAAGCATATCGCACTTAATTAGCATTAAGAACAATTAAATCAAATAATCACAAATACACAAATAAATTCGCAACAAATAAACCGAGCGTCCGATTGACGAACGGAAAGTGGCGGACAAACTCTTGAACGTCGCCGGAGTGCCACTGCTGGAGCTGCCGGAACAGTGGCCGACCGCAGTTCGGGAGCCGCCGGAACGTGCCGGAAAAATCCCATAAATTCACCAGTGTAAGAATTCCTCTTGCTCGTTCCAAATCCTCAATCAATTTTCGGAAATTCCAAGCCAATCGTCTCCAATTTCAAATCTAAGAACACAAAAACCCTCAAATCGTCAAATCCAAATAACTTCCAAACCGGTGAACGAAAATCGAATCCGTAAGAGGCATTGTCTTACCCGTATGAGCTCTTCGAAACCCCCATAGTGGTTGCCGAAAAATATCCCCGGTGCTACCCCCGCCTTTGCACCGCCGCGATCTGCCACCGAACGGCTAAATCTGGAGTCGTAGGAATGGGGATTGATAGTTCTTGTCGTTCCGAACAACTTTCGTGAAGGGTCCATTGCTAAAAGATCACCGGAAAAGGCCCCCGATGTCCTCCGAAAAATCTACCGCCGCTCGTATTGCTGGAACCACCACCTACGGCCAAAATCTGGTGAAATTGATAACGAAAATGAACTCAGGGGGGGTCGGAAAACCTTGGAAACCATCAGGCCCGTCGAAAAAGGCCGTCGGAATGGTGCGAAACTCGCTGCTACAGTAACTAGTGCCGCCGCCTCGAGCTTCAGGCGGCGTGTGCGTCGCCATCGTGGCCCCGATGGTCGCACCGCCAATGTCCAACGTTGCGCCAGAAAGTCCTCTTTCTGGGCCTGGGGTGCGGGCCGACAAAAGGTGGCCGGAAATTGCCGCGAAAGGCCGGCGAAGTGGAGGCTCTGCCACCCCCCTCCAGGCGCGACTAAAATCCAGAAATATCTCCACCGTCAGTCGTTGTTAGGCCATGAAATTGGTACTCTTGCGACCGCGTCGTCGAGCTCTTCGAAATGGACTATTCACTCATTGAAATCCGTTGAGAAACGAGTGAGTTATGGGCTCCTAACCGAAGTCGCGAATAGTAACCGTGGGAAAGGAGAGAGAGAAAGAGGAATAAGTTTTGACCGGAGCATGCTTCCGAGTACTTAATCCGATCCCAAGTGCATTGAAAAACCGTAAAATAAAATCAATGTACCACACAATAAACTTACAAACTCTAAAATAATTGACAAATTAAAACGAGAAATAATTTTACCAATTAGAGTTTTAATTTAATTTAATTTTAGAAAATCTTTCGTACAATTTAACGGCACCCCGTAAACATATAATTGGCAAATAATTCACAAAGAATTCGAATAAATTCAAATTAAACAAGTTAAATAACATAGGGAATTGAAAATCAACTTGGCAATTATTTCTTGGAAATAAATTCGAATTAAAATAAATTAAACGATTTAAACTTAGATGCATGTAATCAATTAAATTAACAATTAGTCATAAATTAGTCCGAATAAATCACATGCTAAATAAATTCATATTCAATCATATATGTCACATAATTAATAAATTAAACATTCAAGTATAAGGACTTACCCGTAAATGTCATCGGGTCGTGCTTCAGATATGCGGGATGTTACATCTTCGAAGCTTAAAGTGGGAGATGGCTATGTCTCAAGTTAAAGGTGCAAACCTCTTCGGACCACGGCCATACATAGTCGTGTCTTGGGCAAGGCTTGCAAGAATAACAACCCACTTCAAATTCCTTCAAATTTCACACTTATTTACACATTCATTCTCATAATCACATGTTTATCAATTCAAACTCATTTAAATATCATGATTTAAGCTATCAAGCAAGGTTCCATGGAAGCTCAAACAAGTACAACAATGGTGATTCAAGAATATTCAAGCAACGAGAAAAATTCCGGTAGATAAATGACAAGGAAGCTCATACAAACGACATACTTCAAACTTAGATCTTACAATTCAAGTATGAGAGCATAATATCAAATTTTCATATAAATATACTATTCATGTTCTTCTCATAAAGTATGGATTCAAGCAAGATAAATGGAGTTTAATCAGATAGAGACGAAACACTCGAGGAGAGGAATTCATCTCTTGCCTTGGATCATTGATCGGGCGAGAATCGAAGACGAAACTTGAGCTCAAAAGGTGGGAGTGTGGGAAAACCCTTCTCTTCTCTCCTTCTTTTTCTCTTGATTGAGATTCTAAGGAAATAAGGTGGGAAAAAATTTGTTAGGTTCTTAAGGCCAAGGAAAAATTGGTTCGGTTCGGTTCAAGATGGGTTCAGTTCAATCGGTTAGAATTTAAATCGGCAGGGAGTTCAAACGGCTTCAAAAAAATATGAGGCTTGTTCTGTTGGACCCGAATCATCAAAAATAATCCAATGGTGAAGTCAAAATTTGAATCCGAATTCCCGAGCTCAAGTTTGCCCAGGAACGACCCAAAAACCCTAATTTTGATTAGGTCCCTAATCTTTCAAATATTGGGCATTCCAACCCAAACATATTTAATTAAATTCTAAGGTGCACTTAACTTGAAATTAAATACACTTTACACGTAAAGCATGTAAAGTCACATAATTTCACAAAAATACAGAATTAAACTCTCTCGTGACGACGTACCTGGATTGTCGAAGAGACGAGGCATTACAGGGGTAGCAACTCCATGCATTAATCTTGTCACTCATGTGCCTCACCATAGGCACAAAAGAGGCAAGAGACACAAAGGCGACCTCCTTTTAGTATAAAAGGGGCCACAAGGGTGAGTTGGAGTAGACCCTCACCCCCATAGGATGCTTGGAGGTCACGAGGGTGACCTCCTACACGCACAAGTACCCTTACGAGGGTGAGCAACCTATTCATCAATTACAACACACGCAGCAGGGTATGGAAGCAAGGGAGCAAGCATACAAAATATCCATGTAAGAAACAAAGCAATTCCAAACAAAATCATCACCAATTCAAGCCTCACTTTCACGCAATAATAAAAAGGATGCAATTATCTCAACAAAAATCCAACTTCCATGATAAAAGCTTGAAGCTCTTCAATGGTGAATCATACCACACTCATGCTCAATCAAATGTAAGCTAAGAAATGAAACAAGGGAGCTTCATGGATCATAAAACAAGCCTTAAATCTCAAAATGGTGCAAGGATGATCAAGTTCTCACATATTGATATAAACCCACAACTATTCATCACCTTCTTCCTATATCATGCTTCCATGGATCAAGATAAGTTTTATATGGATTAGAAGATGCATAAGATGATGGATAATTCAACAATAATCTTATATTCAATAGATGATGAGTTCGAAGAAGTTATGAGCTCAAATGTGGCCAAAGAGACGAAGGGTTCTTGTTTCTTCACTTCTTTCTTGTTTTGATGTTTATTCAAAGTGGGAGAGAGAGATATGTTAAGGGATTAAATAGGTTGAGTTAGGGTTCAAGAATGGGTCAAATAGGAGCTCATACGGGTCAAATACGGCTAAAATGGTTAATGTAAGGAATCCTGTATAATCGTCTTAGTTTGATGAAGTTTCGGAGGTCCAATCAGGCTTAGAAAATTATGAGGCTTATTCCATTGAATCTGAATCATCGATACGAGTCCAACGGTGGTATCAAAACTTGAATCCAAATTCCCGAGCTCAAGGTATACCGACCGGAACCCAGGGTATCCTAAATGCTCTTTAGGCCCTTAAGTCCCAATTTTACCAAAATGGTCCAAGACCAAGTCAAAATAGTTCAAAAACGTATAATAAACATATAAACAAGTTTATAACTCATATATTTCAAGTATATCACATATTCACGAAGTTCGGAATCTAATTCAAAGTCAAACGGATCATATGAAGTCAAAGAAGCAAATAGGGCAAAGTTCACATACTAAATCAAAATTCTCATATTAAATCATTAATAATCAACGTATAATTCAAAGATTAACATATAAAAGCATAATTAAATAATTTAAACACGCACGTAGCTCTCTCGTGACATCGTACCTATACAGCTGAACGGACAGGGCGTCATATAAATACTTTACGGTGTATTATGAATGTTAGACTTTTATTCATTTAGCAAAGAATTAGGTCTTTTAGGTAACAATGAAGCATATTGATGTTCGCTATCTCTATGCAAAAATTTTTGAAGAAGAGTTGATTGTTTTTTAGAAGATTTGCATTATGGAGAATCTTGCAAATATGCTGACCAAAGTGGTAACCAAAGCCAAGTTTGTATATTATTTAGACTTAATCAATGTTCTGCACTTTTAAGTTGGCACCTGGAGGCACACATTGGGTGTAATAAAAATTGTTATAGGAGATTGAGAGTGTAGTTTATTTTTATTTAGTGGGGGGCACAAATGTTGCGATGATAGAGATTTATTGTTCTGTGACATAATTTTGTCTCACATAGGAGTTATAGAAAATTAAGAGAAGGCTAATAGACTATTCCCTTCTAATTTTTGTATCTCAAACAAAGTATTCTCTCTCATTTTGTAATGTTTATTTAGTGAAATATATTTAAATAGTGCCCAATAACGTAAGCTAAATTGGTCGAACCTCCTTAAATTTTGGTATTAGTTTCTTATTGTAACAACCCGGATTTTGGGGCCAAGAAGAAACAGGTTAATAAAGGGTTAAGAGAAAGCGTTTATAGCCTCAATCCATTATGCATTACATTTTATATGAACTGTGTGCCTTTATGCCTCAATTTTTACCAAAATCTTATTATGAGAACCATATCACTATTCATTCACCGAGCCTAAACCTTCACATATCCCTCATAAAGCCTTAGAAAGTAAGATTCACATTTTTCGGATTTGTATCTGTAGCGCCCGGAGCGACGAGCCACCACATCCCCCGCACCTAGCCCCGAACCCACATATGAAATAAAAATCCATACATGAGCCCAAGACTAAGCGAACGGGAACCTACACACACTCGCTAAGCCAGGCGGAGCTAAGACAATACCAGAGCGCGCATAATATTAAGAAAGCGAAAGCATACATCAAAATCCAAGAAGATAAATCCACAAAAACAGGTTCATCTAGCCCTAGGAGCCTGTCCCGAAAATATATAAATATAATTCAAAGAGCATACATAAATCAAATCCCAGAGATGTATATACAATTCGATTAACAAATCTAAAACATATACAAACATGACCGAAAGCTAATGAAATGCAACTCGAACTAGGATACTAGAACCCGACCGACTCACGACTCCGCCTAGCACGAACCAACCTGCAAACTGAAAAAAAATTGAAAGGAGAGGGTCAGCCCACCGACTGAGTGAGGGGGCTAACGGACACCCACACACGTATACATATAGAGCAAAGCACATATTAAATAAAAGACTATGAACCGGGATAGGATTTTGCATACCAAAAACCATTTTCGAATCAAACTTATACATATTCGTATCATAATCGGACATAGCTTACAAGAAAGGTCCTATCCCGTTTCATAATCAACATATCTTAACGAATTCTTATACCCGGCGAGTACAGGTCTTACTCTAACTCCCCAAATTATTAACATACGTATTAAAACAGAAAACACAAATCATAAACCAATCCAACCCCAACAACATGTAGTTCGGGGAGCAAACCCTCACTACTCTTACCAATGCACAAGGGGTAGCTAACCCACATTGTTCTTGAAGCACCACGCCTCCTCAACCTCCAAGAGTCGTGCATTAGTACTTCAAATGGGAATCGTGCACAGGCTTAACCCGACGGCCCTTGCCGTCCAGGGCGTCCTTACCCACAATTCCCTGGGCCCGGCAAATCTGAACAAGACTTAACATACCAAAACTCGCAACTTAACAAAATTAGAATGTAACAAACTTACATACCTTAGCATACCTTGCCGTGCAACTCGGCCTATGCTTTTAACGTACCTCTCCATGTCATCCGAAAGCATATCAAGATGAAGAAGAGCAAAGCTTGCACGAAGACACACGGTTTGAAGCATAGCCTTGTTGCAAATCATTTTTAAGCTCACATATGCTCATACATATAGTCCAAAACATTTAATCTTATGACAAGATCACAAACATATCTTATAAACACGTATCTATTATATAAATATAATAGTATAGTCACATGCGGGCTTGAAAATGAGCACGTAGGGTTGTAGGTCGTATTAACTTAAAAGAAAACAAACCTAAGCCTCAACTTTTATCAAAAGTGCTCACGGATGAGCGTTGACGGCCAAGAAGAGGCTAAATGACGGAACCAACACCTCCCGAACTCAAATCTGAGACATACAAACATAAACTCATGACTTAGACTCGATCATGAACCACTTAGACTCACGGCGACTCATACGAATGCAAATGGATGCAATGCATATCATATGGATTCATACTTAGACATATCGGAGCAAATAACGAGAGATCACAAAAGGAATTCAAGAATTAAACTCATACCATATGAAATAAACTCGTAATGTGTCATATTATAGCATAATATAAGTGTTCATGAGTTTAAAATGCATAAGGGAGATAAACGATTCAAGAAAGAATTACACGTATCACTTAAGACATATTGAATCATAACTCGTTCAAATCATATCAAATAAATTCAAAATTCCAAAACAAGCAAATTAACACATAATAATTCATGTTAGTAAAGCTTAGGGATCATATTAGGGATGGGAGAGAAGCAAACAAGCGAAGAAAACAAGAAAACAAAGTTCGGAGTAAAAATGAGCCACTGACCTAAATCCACCCCGGTGGATTTTTTCCAAAGGGCAAATCCACCCCCATGGATTTAGGGCAGACAGCTCTCTGCCTCAAATCCACCCCGGTGGATTTTTTTCAAAGCAAAAATCCACCCCGGTGGATTTGGGTCAGAGGCCAAATACTCGAGAAAAAGCTTGTAAAACTAAACAAAAGCTCATGCCAAACCAAAGCAACAACAACAAGACATGGAATGATGTAAATATAATACAAATATATGCAAGAAAAACGAGCAAATACCAACCCGAGTTTCATGAAATTAACCGGCAAAGCAAGGGAATCAAGAGATGCAAATGTTTTAACCATTTTCTTGCAAAACCTCTAAGTGCATCAATGTTGAATCTTACTCTAATCAATTAACATGTATTAAGTTCATAGATATGTAACAAATAAACTCCATAGATCATCAAATAAGTCATAAAATTCCAAGAAAGCAAGAAATGATCAAGTTCTTCAAATCTCTAACAAACCCTTACTATTCATCATTCAAGCCAAAACCATGGAATCTCTAGCATAGAATATGATTCATGTAGGGTAAAAGAAGCACAAGAACAAGGAGATAACAAATCCACTCTTACCTCAAAAGATTGGAGCAAGAAAAGCTAGTTTTTAAGCTTGAAAGGGGCAAAAATGGAGGTTTCCTTCCATGGCTTCTCCTTTCTTCTTTCTTCTTGAGGGGGCACGGTTTTCAGCCCAAAAAATGAGAGGGAGAGAGAGTTATGGCTGAATTCTTGGTCAAAGAGAAGGTACAAAAGTAAGTCTAGGGTCAAATATAGGTTTTAGGAGAGTTCTAGGTACGTACGGTGAAATCTGCATCGTCGGGGGTCGAAATAAAGTCAAAAAGTTATGAGGCTTGTCCCATTGGATCCAAATCGTCGAATCGAGTCCAATGGAGGTGACGGAACTTGAATCCGAGTTCCCTAGCTCAAGATACGAATTAATGACCCAAAATTCAAATAAAGTGCAACTGAGTCCCAACTAAAATCAATAAAGTCCAAAACAAATGCAAATCATGCAATGAAGTCCTAAAATCATATAATTTATGTAATTCATAAAGTTGGCATGCTCGGGATTCCAATTCTTAAATCGTAAATTTCACAAATTACATGTATTCACATTATATTTTCAAATAGGGCAAGTTCTTATCAAATAATTCAAGTTGTTCACATAGGAAAATAAAATGAGGGAACATAATTCACATAAGGTCACAAATTAAATAAAGAATCATATAGATTATGAAAAATAAACTCACACGTGACGCGTACCTGTACATGTGAGCGAGCGGGGTGTCACAATCTCCTCCCCTTAAGAGAACCTGGTCCCCAGGTTCTACTGCTTGAGTTTCAAGTTCGAACAACTTTCCGTATTCACCCAAGTTCGAGGTTCATAACGTCCCGACAAGGGTTAGCCCGGTAAGGTCTTCATGCACAAGGGGTTTGATCACTTCTTGACATCTAGATAGAGTAATTCCTCACCGCTTGATTCGGGCTAGGAGCAACTAAAATGTTTCGCACGATAGGAGGATCCAAGTTGATTCATCACCCATCGTTTGATCCATTCCAACTACTCAAGAGCTCGGTGTTACACGAATGGCGTGGTTATCGAGCCACCACCGCTCGCACCTTCTAACTCAGGAAGTCCATTTGCTAGAGAGCTAAACCACCACTGCTTGTTCGCTCCGGAAGACCGTTGACCCTCAACTTACCGCAAGAAAACCACACACACACACGAGCAAAACACACAACAACATGCACACCCACAAGTAAATCACATGTCAAATATACAATTAAAATGCATGATGCACGTGTCATGAATAATGTAGGTACTGTTCACAATTTTTCGTAGTCCTTCACATAAGGAGATGGAGTGAGGAGTCAAAGTTGATGTCTTAAAGCTCATGATCCTAATTCCTTGACCTTAGCTTTCTTGAACGGATCCTAGCTTGGCAATTTCATTCCTTCTTCCCAACTTTATCTGTATTTGTCTCGAGGGATTGTTTCAATTCTTTTCCCCCGAAATCTTCCATATCTCATTAAATCTTGAACCATTCTAAACTCGGTCGACAATGATCGCATCATGGTCTCCGATGGTCTTGAAGTCTCTCAACCCACTCTTTTTAGGATATCCTTAACTTTGTCTAATCCAACTCCCAGTTTCTCGACATCTCTCTTTTGTATTTTAGGGTACGGTGAAGAGGTACCCCTCAGAGTCATCAAATGGCATGCCCTAGTATTAACTTCTTCACAATCTCCATTGTCAGTCAATTTTTTTTTTTTTAAAGCCCGCGATCCCAATTCTTGATGTCTATGGAATTAACATCTTGGCTTCTTCCTAATAATCGATCTCCAGTTGTTGTGTTGAATATGCATCTAGTTATCACTTCGATGGGAGTTCTCTGATTTTACTCTTTATGAATTCAAATTAGTTGTATGACTCGTCCTCTATTGGCTTACACTTAAATACATGATTTCCTTCCAAAACTCTTTGCCTTTCTTTGTTGTTTCCATTTTTTGCTTCATACCTCTGAATTCGACTCTACTATACGATAATTTAGCTTGGATCTGGAAAGTAAACTCCAATCTATCCCGAAGATAGAACTTCTTGCATCTTGGTTTTTCCATAGACTCAGAATCACTATAATGATCGATTCTTTTTAACTCCTCCCAATACCACTTCTTCCTTACCCAAAATCCAAGGTGTTTCAATTCTTTCTTCTTCTTCTTCTTACCCGAGCTTAACTTCTAATGGATTGGTTTAATTGGAAACTCTTCTTTGATGTCCCGTATTGCTTATTATCCACTAACCATATGATATTCGAACCTTCTCTGGCGATCTTCGTTACCCATCCCCTTAAGAACCTATTTTACCTTGGGTCCTCTTGAAGAACCATCATTGATGTAGATCTCGAATTAAAGCATTTCCAAGATCTTTCCCTTGCTCTTTTCTTGGGTTAGACAATCCAGTGGAATCGGATTAAAGTTCCTCTAGAATCGAGACTCATTCGTTTCCCTCCTAGGAATTGGGTTTAAATACTTATTCCCGGTTCCACTTCTTATTTTGATACTTTCTTGATTATTCATCGTTGGAAAAGGCCTTCCCTCTCGAAATCGAAACCGCTACATCAAGTAGATAAGGAGGAGGTTCATGTGTACCGATCTTCTCCCTTTGATTAAGCCCTCAACTTCTTGATATAACTTCAACCGGATCTTTAAAATCACCACTTTCTTCTTACCCCGGTTTTCACCCTCACGAAGGGGGACTTCTCTCAATTATAAGCTATCACGAAAACATTAAACTCATGCATGTCAGGTTAGATTTGCATATGTTATGCATCACGTTATCACCAACTCAGTCAAGAAAACAACAAGAAATAGCAATATGTAACACACATTCCAAGTAAGTGTAAAATACAATGTGGGATGGATGCTCGTGCAATGGATGCAATTACCTCCCGGGAGTCTCTTTGGTCTTTGTCGTTCATATTCTTCCAACTTGTGTTTCAGCGATCCACATCTGTAGCATTGCCCCAACCTCTTCCAACAATTCTCATAAGTATGAGAATTTCTTCTACAATGAACACGCGACGGTTGCTCCACGGATGAGGATTCCATCGCTTTCTTCTTTCCTTTCGACCCCACTTGAGAGTCCTCTCGGTCCCTTTTTAATCCCGATCCCGAGCTACTTCCCAATCACATCCTTCCTACTCGGCTCTTTTCTTTTAGTTTCTTGGATTCAACTCGAAAAGCTTCTCGGGTACTTACAATCTAAGCTTTAGACTCTATCCCAGTTTTTTTTTTTTTTTAATTTCCGAAGGTCTTCCCTAATTCCATCTATAAATTGAGCCACTCTTTCGGATTCGTTCGCTCTCCTTAGGTAGATACGAGGGCATACATTGACCTTGTGTTCGGAGGAACCGCATCTAGTACACCTGCCCAACCTTCTCCAACAGTTTATATAACTATGGTTGGATCCTCCGCAATGGGTGAGTGGAATTTGTTCTTCGAGAAACGACGCACCCGACAAGAATATAATATCTCTTCCAACAATCGAGCCATTTTACCCTTCATCTTGGAGGATTGATTATCGGTATGACGATTCAACGGTCGTGAAGAGCTTTCATCTCTACTTGATCCAAATTTTAGCTTAGGGGCCATAGTCGTTGAGATGAGTGGTTAATCATTGTAAAATATTAACCTATGATGCACAAAAGAGACTAAAGTACGATACATGCGGTTAGTGAGTGATTATGGCATGTAAATGGAACAATTAGCGCACATAAAGTATGCAACAACAACAATTAATGAAAAGAAAGTAAAAAAAATTTAAGACACATAATTCAAGAAAGTAACATATCTTAATGCAATGCACACATTAGCATGTTGTTCCTAAGTCGTACGACCTATACTTGACACAACACGACACTAGAACTCCGGTTTTGCAACCCGGGGCTCTGATACCACTTTAAGATGTAGCGCCCGGAGCGACGAGCCACCACATCCCCCGCACCTAGCCCCGAACCCACATATGAAATAAAAATCCATACATGAGCCCAAGACTAAGCGAACGGGAACCTACACACACTCGCTAAGCCAGGCGAAGCAAAGACAATACTAGAGCGTGCATAATATTAAGAAAGCGAAAGCATACATCAAAATCCAAGAAGATAAATCCACAAAAACGGGTTCATCTAGCCCTAGGAGCCTGGCCCGAAAATATATAAATATAATTCAAAGAGCATACATAAATCAAATCCCAGAGATGCATAAACAATTCGATTAACAAATCTAAAACATATACAAATGTGACCGAAAGCTAATGAAATGCAACTCGAACTAGGATACTAGAACCCGACTGACTCACGACTCCGCCTAGCACGAACCAACCTGCAAACTGAAAAAAAATTGAAAGGAGAGGGTCAGTCCACCGACTGAGTGAGGGGGCTAACGCACACCCACACACGTATACATATAGAGCAAAGCACGTATTAAATAAAAGACTATGAACCGGGATAGGATTTTGCATACCAAAAACCATTTTCGAATCAAACTTATACATATTCGTATCATAATCGGACATAGCTTACAAGAAAGGTCCTATCCCGTTTCATAATCAACATATCTTAACGAATTCTTATACCCGGTGAGTACGGATCTCACTCTAACTCCCCAAATTACTAACATACGTATTAAAACAGAAAACACAAATCATAAACCAATCCAACCCCAACAACATGTAGTTCGGGGAGCAAACCCTCACTACTCTTACCAATGCACAAGGGGTAGCTAACCCACATTGTGCTTGAAGCACCACGCCTCCTCAACCTCCAAGAGTCGTGCGTTAGTACTTCAAATGGGAATCGTGCACAAGCTTAACCCGACGGCCCTCGCCGTCCCGGGCGTCCTTACCCACAATTCCCTGGGCCCGGCAAATCTGAACAAGACTTAACATACCAAAACTCGCAACTTAACAAAATTAGAATGTAACAAACTTACATACCTTAGCATACCATACAGTGCAACTCAGCCTATGCTTTTAACGTACCTCTCCGTGTCATCCGAAAAATATCAAGTTGAAGAAGAGCAAAGCTTGCACGAAGACACACGGTTTGAAGCATAGCCTTGTTGCAAATCATTTTTAAGCTCACATATGCTCATACAAATAGTCCAAAACATTTAATCTTATGACAAGACCATAAACGTATCTTATAAACACGTATCTATTATATAAATGTAATAGTATAGTCACATGCGGGCTTGAAAATGAGCACGTAGGGTTGTAGGTCGTATTAACTAAAAAGAAAACAAACCTAAGCCTCACCTTTTACCAAAAGTGCTCACGGATGAGCGTTGACGGCCAAGAAGAGGCTAAATGGCGGAACCAAGACCTCCCGAATTCAAATCTGAGACATACAAACATAAACTCATGACTTAGACTCGATCATGAACCACTTAGACGCACGGCGACTCATACGAATGCAAATGGATGCAATGCATATCATATAGATTCATACTTAGGCATATCGGAGCAAATAACGAGAGATCACAAAAGGAATTCAAGAATTAAACTCATACCATATGAAATAAACTCATAATGTGTCATATTATAGCATAATATAAGTGTTCATGAGTTTAAAATGCATAAGGGAGATAAACGATTCAAGAAAGAATTACACGTATCACTTAAGACATATTAAATCATAACTCGTTCAAATCATATCAAATAAATTCAAAATTCCAAAACAAGTAAATTAACACATAATAATTCATGTTAGTAAAGCTTAGGGATCATATTAGGGGTGGGAGAGAAGCAAACAAGTGAAGAAAACAAGAAAACAAAGTTCGGAGTAAAAATGAGTCACTGCCCTAAATCTACCCCGGTGGATTTTTTCCAAAGGGGAAATCCACCCCCATGGATTTAGGGAAGACAGCTCTCTGCCTCAAATCCACCCCGGTGGATTTTTTTCAAAGCAAAAATCCACCCCGGTGGATTTGGGTCAGAGGCCAAATACTCGAGAAAAAGCTTGTAAAACTAAATAAAAGCTCATGCCAAACCTAAGCAACACCAACAAGACATGGAATGATGCAAATATAATACAAATATATGCAAGAAAAATGAGCAAATACCAACCCGAGTTTCATGAAATTAACCGGCAAAGCAAGGGAATCAAGAGATGCAAATGTTTTATCCATTTTCTTGCAAAACCTCTAAGTGCATCAATGGTGAATCATACTCTAATCAATTAACATGTATTAAGTTCATAGATATGTAACAACTAAACTCCATAGATCATAAAATAAGTCATAAAACTCCAAGAAAGCAAGAAATGATCAAGTTCTTCAAATCTCTAACAAACCCTTACTATTCATCATTCAAGCCAAAACCATGGAATCTCTAGCATAGAATATGATTCATGTAGGGTAAAAGAAGCACAAGAACAAGGAGATAACAAATCCACTCTTACCTCAAAAGATTGGAGCAAGAAAAGCTAGCTTTTGAGCTTGAAAGGGGCAAAAATGGAGGTTTCCTTCCATGGCTTCTCCTTTCTTCTTTCTTCTTGAGGGGGCACGGTTTTCAGCCCAAAAAATGAGAGGGAGAGAGAGTTATGGCTGAATTCTTGGTCAAAGAGAAGGTACAAAAGTAAGTCTAGGGTCAAATATAGGTTTTAGGAGCGTTCTAGGTACGTACGGTGAAATCTGCATCGTCGGGGGTTGAAATGAAGTCAAAAAGTTATGAGTCTTGTCCCATTGGATCCAAATCGTCGAATCGAGTCCAATGGAGGTGACGGAACTCGAATCCGAGTTCCCTAGCTCAAGATACGAATTAATGACTCAAGAGTGGCCAATTTGCAAAAAGGCCCAAAATTCAAATAAAGTGCAACTGAGTCCCAACTAAAATCAATAAAGTCCAAAACAAATTCAAATCATGCAATGAAGTCCTAAAATCATATAATTTATGTAATTCATAAAGTTGGCATGCTCGGGATTCCAATTCTTAAATCATAAATTTCACAAATTACATGTATTCACATTATACTTTCAAATAGGGCAAGTTCTTATCAAATAATTCAAGTTGTTCACATAGGAAAATAAAATGAGGGAACATAATTCACATAAGGTCACAAATTAAATAAAGAATCATATAGATTACGAAAAATAAACTCACACGTGACGCGTACCTGTACGTGTGAACGAGCGGGGTGTCACAATCTCCCCCCCTTAAGAGAACCTGGTCCCCAGGTTCTACTGCTTGAGTTTCAAGCTCGAACAACTTTCCGTATTCACCCAAGTTCAAGGTTCATAAAGTCCCGACAAGGGTTAGCCCGGTAAGGTCTTCATGCACAAGGGGTTTGATCACTTCTTGACATCTAGATAGAGTAATTACTCACCGCTTGATTTGGGCTAGGAGCAACTAAAATGTTTCGCACGATAGGAGGATCCAAGTTAAATAAAGAATCATATAGATTACGAAAAATAAACTCACACGTGACGCGTACCTGTACGTGTGAGCGAGCGGGGCGTCACAGTATCCTAGCTTTTGTTATCCCAAGGTACACTTTGCAAATTGTTACCCAAAAATTCCCATAAGTCCCTAGTTACTATTCACTTCCTAAATGTAGAAATTTACCGGGACAATTTTACCTGTCAAATATAGGGGTCAAATGAATCCTTTCAAAATTTTATGAATTATGGTACCTTTTACGAACCCTAATTCTCATGGCAACTCCTGTAGTAACCAAAATCGACCGGGAAACCCTAGTTTAGGTATTTTCGAATTCCAATACTTTCCCTATCCAATATTATAACAAAAATAATCCTTGAATTATTTTATAAATTATAAGGCCTTTTCCAAAACCTAGTTCAAATCCTAACTCATTTTATAAGTTTTTTCTATTTTTTCATAAAGTACTATTCCTGCCGTAAAATCTAACTTTTAAACCATAAGGGTTTGGTATCCAATATTATACTCAGAATAGTCCTTAAATTATTTTATAAATCATGAATACTTTCTCAAAAATTAATTCTTATCCTAGGTTCATTTTATGTATTTTCTCATATTTCTCAAAATTCTGAACGCTTGCTACTTTAACTTGAGACGTTTAAACGTTAAGTGTGTATACTCATCGGAAAGCTCTTTCGATCCTCTTTCTTTTGCAATATTTCCTATTTTAAACTCTAATCTAGATATTCATGAACATTTTAAGTATTATTTTGTACCTATTTTTGAATTAATTTATTGATGATATATTTATGATATAATTCTGTATACATATGCACTTACATCATATATACACCTAAGTTGTAGCGCCCCCTAACACTACAACTCCCGCACCGTACTACACTAGAGTGGTTGTGAGACCTAGCACTCGAGAAAGACTACGGCGAATGGTATAGACGGTACTTAAGTAGAGCGTAAGGTAAAATGCAGCGGAGGGTAGAGAAATTTAAAACTTGCAAGTGAGCAGCAAGTAACACACAGAAAGAGCAAATGATATTATAAGGGGGTAATGTAGTAGAGTAGCATATGGAGATAATGTATAAGGGCAGTAGCATATGGAGATAATGTATAAGGGCAGCTTATTTGTAGTATATATATGATCAGGATTAAATGCCCTTAACCTAATCCTGACCTAATATGTTCGACACCTATAGCTTCAAGATACCTCTAGGTGTCGATGTCCTCGCGTCCTGAAATCATGCACTTGAAAACAGGCGAGAGGTTAGTCAAAGTGACTAAGTGAAGGAATGCTAGTTATAGATATACGTATTTATAGATACGACCAAGAGGTTCCCGGTCTGAAATAATAGCAATAGGATATCACATATATAATACCGTTCATAAGTTTAAAGTTTGGAAAAATAGTACCGGGCTGATCAAGGCACCGGTACTTTAATAAAACCAAGTATGATAACAACTCCACTACTCCGTAGTGTCCATAGGGGATCAAACCCTAGAGACGATATGTAATAAGTGGGAAATACGTTCCTGGGAGGTTGTCTCCCTTATCTCTTGGCGTGGAGTAACTAACCTCCAGCTAAACCACTACCAAGAGTTGGTGGCGGTCTGTGGCACCAACATTACCCTCGGCTCGATACCTTCCTAGTATTGCTCGACACAGCTGCGCGCCAGGGCCCATAATAATAGTAGATAATGATTTACTTGCTCAGTCGGGAATCAGTTCTTAGTATTAGTAGGACTGAAGTATATAATGTCCGGATAAGATCCTGATTCCGACTTAAAAGTATTTTTCCTCTTAGAGAGGTATATTGTACTGTAATAATATGTATAGGTAGGAAATCAAATAATAGGTAGGTTTGGAAATCGTATTATAAATAGATACGTATATAGGCATGATTCCAGTTGAAAATGTTTTAACCCTTACCTAGTACCGAGATTCAAATAGAATTGAACGGATCCCACTGCTCAGTATTTAACGTTGCCTGAACGTAATAACTACTACTGACTTAGAACTAGGTTCTTATTATTCTAATCAAATAATCACATAAGGTACAGGAAATGTAACATGGTAGAGAATTCCCGGTAAATCCTAATTTTAACCGTTTAAGGAAATTTAATTAATTCATTAGGTTCTATGAAGTCTTTAACTAGACAAATATTTATTAATCACATTATGATCCTAATTAGAATATTAGAAATGAAATTTAGTGTTTAATTCAACAATGTAGGTTAGATTTTAAAATTATTTCATAACTTACCGGTTTTCGGAAAATTTTGGGAAAAATCTTTCTTTAAAATTCCAAAACCTATTTTATAATTATTTTTAAATAATTTTCAAAATTAATTGAATATGTTTGACCAAAAAGTCAAAATTACTATTGAAAACATTTACTATTCAATTTCTTATGAATTAAACACTTTATAACATAAAATCGAACACACACACTCACATACTATCACACGTGCACTTAAAATTATTCAAGAACAACATGAACATGTTCTTAGACTTATGAATGTGTTCATACTAGATCATGATCAGATTTAATAAATCCTAAGTCCATAACACATAATTAATCTTAAAATGTAGCACTTTATATAACTTTAATCATAAAATTAATTCTAAATAAATTATTCTAGGCATGAATTTAATCAAACAAGATCATAATTATTTAAATCCATATTCACATCATATCATATCATAACTCATGCATTTAATTAAATAAAATTCCATAATGTTGACACATTGTATTTAAAACTAACAATTATGCATATATTCCATAAAATAAAATTCCTAAAGCATAATTTAATTAAATCTAAGCATGCTACAACTATTATTATACTAAGAACATAATATAAATCATGAAATAATAAATGAAAACACACCGTAGAGAAAGAGAAGGGTAGCTGCCGTGAGTGAGAGTGGGGGAGTGATGATTTTGGTGTGAATTTTTGTGAATGCTCTCTAGGGTATTTATAGGTAGAATTTTGGAGGCTTAAGTGCAATTTACTATAGTTTAGGGTAATGACTAAGAGTATAGGGTGGATAGGTGTATAATTATAGGGTACTTAGTTGGTATGCTAGGTTTATAGTGATGTAGGAGCTTATGTATACATATATTATCTAGTAATTATTTCATAGTAAAATAAATCTAAAATAGGGTGAAAATGATAATAAAATCGTAGAAGAATCTCTAGATTTTACTTTGAAATGAGAAAAATTGTAAAATAAAGAGAATCGAAAGATTTTTCCGATGGTTATAAACACTTAACGTTCAAACGTCTACATTTAAAGTATTAAGCGTTCGAAATTTTGAAAAATATGAGAAAATACATAAAACGAAGCTAGGATGAGAATTAATTTCCGAGAGAGTGTTCATGATTCTTAAAATAATTTAAGAATTATTTTGAGTATAATATTGGATACCAAATATTGTACGGTTTGAAAGTTAAGTTTTTACGGCGGGAATAGTACTTTAGGAAAAATAGGAAAAATTTATAAAACGGACTAGGGTTTGAACTAGGGTTTGAAAAAGGTCTTAAAATTTATAAAATAATCCAAGGATCATTTTGGTTATAATACTGGATAGGGAAAATGTTGAATTCCGAAAATCTCTAATTTAGGGTTAAAGTAGGGTTTCTTGGTCGGTTTTGGTTACTACGGGAGCTACAATGAGAATTAGGGTTTGTGAATGATATCATAATTCATAAAATTTCGTAAGGATTCATTTGAACCCAATATTGGATAGGTAAAGATATCCCGAAAAATCTCTACATCTGGGGATGAATAGTAACTAGGGACCTTATGAGAATTTTTGACAAACAATTTTCATACCGTATCTCGGGATAATAAAAGATAGGATATGAGTTCAAAAAATGTGGAATTTAACTTCCTAAAACTTTAAGAGGAATATGTGAAGATTCAGGTTCGGTGAATGAATAGTGATAGGTGTTTCATAATAAGATACGGATCAAATTTAAAACATAAAGACATATAATTCACATAAATGAAATATATGATGGATTGAGGCTATAAACGCTTTCCTCTTAACCCTCTACTTACCCATGTCATCCTGATCTTGAAATCCAGGCTGTAACATAAGTACCCTACAAAAATACACCTAACTACGCTATCTTGTGAGTCACTACCCTAGCTATTCAAAATTATTCTCTAAGTGACCAAACCATACCTATAAATACCCCCCACAATTCATTTATAAGATCACACAATTCACTCTCAACTCTCTCCTCACTCACTGCACAACCTCTCTATACACTAAGGTATTTTATTTTATTTTATATTTCATGCTTTATATAATGTTCTTAGTATATTATAGTTATAGCATGCCTAGATTTAATTAAATTATGCCTTTAGGAATTTTATTTTTTTGAAATATATGCATAATTGCTAGTTTTATGTAAAATGCGCCTACATATATGAATTTTAATTAATCAAATACATGATTTATAATATGATATAATGTGATGATTATGTGTTAAAATATTCATGATCTTATTTGATTAAATTCATGCTTATATTAATTTATTTATATTTATTTTTATGATTAAAATTGCGTAAAGTGCAACATTTAGGTTTAATCACATGTTATGAATATGAAATTGGTTAGGAATGATATGAACTTGTATGCACACTTAAATAAGTCTAAGAACATGTTCTTAATGCTCTTGAATTAATCTAGGTGCACGTGTGATAGTGTGTGTATGTGTGTGTCTAATTTTATGTTATAAAGTGTTTAATTCTTAGAATTTTGAATAGTAAATTTTTTCAATAGTAACTTTGACTTTTTGGTCAACATTTTACTTAAATAATTCAAAAATAATTTAAAATAATTATTAATTGAGTTTTGAATTTTTTAAAGAAAGATTTTACCCGAATTTTTCTGAAAATCAATAATTTTGTAAACGTTTTCTAAATCATATCCTACATTGTCAAATTAACCATAAATGCACATGCCATGAATGCAATTACCTCAATTTTCGGGTTCATGTTGGTCTCCAATTTGAAGTCGTTGACCTCGTATTCATTGTCTGTTGGCTCTTGATCGATCATAATCTTACACCTTGTGCTTCGTTGACCGCAAGGGTAGCACCTCTTCAACTTATCCTGACACATGTCGTAGGCATGGTTGTTCCCTCCGCAATGGATATACGGTTGGAATTCTTTCTTTGGCTTTGAAGGGTTTCGGGTCGTATGCTTCTTCCCACAAATCTTCTTGGTTTGAGTTTCACGTTAATGGGATCTTCCTTGTATTTGTAGATTTGAGCATAAACCCGACTTAAATCTAGACCCCGATGCGTCTTTTTTTTTGTTTTTTTGTTTTGCTTTTTGTTAAAGTCCATGTTTCAACCCTTAAAGCTCTCTCCGTGGCCTTATCCCATGTTCTTGTATCTTTTGCAATTAAAGCTTCCTTGATTTTATCTCGAAAGCTCTCCATGAAGTACCTAGTCTTCATCTCTTCGTTGCCCGCGATATGGGCACATACATACTCAATTTCTCGAAGTTTTCTATGTATTCCGTAACCATTTTGTCTCCTTATTTTAATGTGAGGAATTTGTCGATTCTTCGTTCTTGTAAAACAGCAGGTGTGTACCTCTTTCTAAATTCTCGAACGAACCATCCCATGTCAACTCTTTGTTCGTTGCCTCTAATTGGGAGGCAACTCTTTTCCACCATTATCTTGCTTGACCTTGTAGGAGCGACGTAGCTAGGCGAGCCATGTCTTGAGAATTGCATGGCCACATTTCAAATACGCTCTCTATTTCTTAGAGCCACTCTTCGGCCCTTATATCATCTCTTTCTCTGAATTGGGAAGGATTAAAGTTCTTGAACTCTCGATACATCATCGTCATCAGATTCATAGGTTGTACTTCGGTTGAAGATTGCCCTTAGTTGTACGGATGTTGATGAGATGGTTGGCCATAGCGTTGTCGACGCGGTAGCATCCTGAAAATCTCAACAACTACAATATTGAGATATGCATGCCGATTAGTAAGTGCATATGTCACATAATAAGCCAATCAAGAGCAAACAAGATATGCAATACATCACGTAATGTAAATGCAATAAAGTGATAAGATTTCAAATGCATAGCATATCAAACCATGATGTAAATGCTCACATAACCAAATTGTCCTATGCCGTTCAACTTAGACAGACACAACACGACAACAAACCCCGATTTTGCAACCTGGGTCTCTGATACCACTTAAGAATGTAGCACCCCACACGGTGGGTCACCATATTCCCCGCACCAAGGCTCAGTCCCCATATGAAATAAAAGTCAGTACATGAACCAAACAGTGGCGAACGGGAGATAGACAGACAAATACCTAAGTTAGGCGGAACGTAGACCCTGAACTTCACAAAACTCAAACAAGCACAAATGCGAAAGCGTAAACATGTCATCCAAAATTCAAATATACTGCTGACGGGTTCAACTAGCATAGATACCTAATTCCGAAAACAAAACATAAATCATAAATGCAAATAGGTACATACTATCCTTAGAAGTCTGTCCTGAATATCAATACATAACATAATCAAAATAATGCGTACAAATACATTTGTACTTACATAAAAGTTTCAAATCGTATGAAATACGATAGACTCAGACCTAACTAAACTTGACAGACTCAACACACGCTGCCTAGCTCGAACTCCAAAGCTAAAACCTGCAAACTAAAAATATGAGGAGGGAGAGGGTCAGTCCAAGACTGAGTGAGGGGCTACGCACACACACCTACATATACATAAGACCACAGCACGTACAAAAATCATAACATTCATGAGCCCGGGGATAGTTTTTGCACACCAAAACATTTTCCCGTGATATGTACATATAAGGTTACTTAGCGAAAAAAAAAAACAAAAAAAAACTTATACGTAGCATAACATAGGTTCATATCTTAGCCTATCAAATGTTTCATACAAAATCAAATCGAACCTTAACTTATCAAATCTTATCTTTAAAAACTTAAGCATATCTTAACTTATTTATGAATCTATACTCGCTTCACGAACCAAGACAGATATAACAAGTCTCGGCGGGTACGAGTTCAAATCACTTTACTCCCAAGACATATCGTATCAAAACAAACATAACAAAATAAAACAAAACATACCATATCATATCATATCATGCATACCACCCTCTTCTTCGGGTGATGGAAGGGTTGCGCGACCCTAACCATCCAAGCAGATGAGGGGAGTGCTGAATGCTTCTCCAACCCTCAGGACTTCATCCCCCAACCAATCCTCCTCGTGTGTTCCCGTACATCCTTTTGAACAGTTGGAGACCGTGCTCAAGAGTGGACCCGATAGCCCGACACCGTACTCAGGAGTAGGCTAATACATAGAGTTCATATTTTCAAACGTAAGACAAAATCATCAACAAACATACTTTACACTTATTTACTTATATATACGGCGTATAAGTCACACGCATTTGAAAATGAGCACATTGCATTAGGGTTTAACTATATCCTAGCCTCACCTTACACCGACGAAGCCGAAGATAAGACATTTGATCTACCCCAGAATTAACACGGCTAACAAAACACCACCCCAGGTGCACTTGGACAAACCGAAGATAAAATACAAGACTTAGACTCGATAATGAACTATATAGATGCGCGGCGTATGCTTATGCACTTAGGAGATGCAATCACGTAGGCATAATCCATTCTCATATCAATTACATGTAAAAGAAGGCATTAAATAGCTCAACACATTCATAAAACACGTTAAGAGATGTTCATGTGCACAATTAATGCAAACAAGTGTAAATGAAAAGCATACGGTGGCACTTAATCACTGATGAACACTTAACATATTTAAACACTTAAAACATACCATAAAATTATAAAACACATCATATTACATAAATTCATATTCATAATAGATCATAAAAGAAGTTTGGATCATCATTGGGGCGGGATAAAAGCATAAAACAATTATACGAAACAAGACCGAACGAATCAATGCACATAACCTCACAAAAAGGGGGAGACACGGGTGTGTCTCAGTACATAACTTAAAAAGCTCAAGGGAGACACGGGTGTGTCTTCTTCTGTAACAACCGGTGTGTCTTCTTCTGTAACACCCCAAGCGGTGGGGCACCACACCCCCGCACAATGGCCCGACACATGTACGAAATGGAGAGTCCGCACACGCACCAAGTCACAGTGAACGGGTGACAAAAGAAAACACACTCACTAGCTAGGCGGTACCTAACCCTATACAAAAGAGAATGTACGAAACATGACAGTGGAACCAGTACGGAATGTCAACTTTTCAAAAACTTTTCATTCAATAAGGATGACAGCATCAAACATACATCAAGGTCAACTATACGGGTTCAACTAAATGATCGAACCTGTCCTATCATGGCCTGAACAATTACACAACAAGACGGGTTCAACTGGCCGTAGAAACCAGTCCCGAATAATCATATAATCACAACGGGTTCATCTAATCCGAGTACCTGTCCTAACCAGTCCCGAAATTTCTTACATTCAAATCATACATGCAAACCTACACAGAATAACTCTTAAACAAAGTTTCCAACGTAAATCAAAAAAAAAAAAAAAAAAACCTAACCAATTGAAACGAACAGACTCAGACTCAACAGACACGACACACCGCCGCCTAGCACGAACTCCAACGACCTGAACCTGCAACTCAACAAATAAAAATGGAAAAAAGAAACAACGAAGAGGGGTTAGTCCTAACGACTGGTGAGTGGGCTAACACACTCACACGTATATATACGTAAGCAGAGCATATTCAAAGCTGAAAGGGTTCATGAACCGGGCGTGGTTTTTACATTCTAAAACGTTTTAACCCGTGGTAATAGATATATAAAGAGAAAGATTTAAAGCTGAAGGCCAAAATCAATCCAGTTTTAGAGTTTACAAATCCACCCCCGTTTCACAAACATAAACAAAAGCATAAGCTTACCAACCCGGCGAGCTCGAGTTCGAGCACACTTACTTCATAAGCAAAGGCAAAGTGAAGACAAAACAAAGGAATAAATCAATGCCACCTCCACACCGTTTGGGGAAGAGGTGTCCCTCTCAACCCCTACACATATACATAACATGAGTCGGGAGATCCCGCCCGCTCCTTCGACGGGCCACGAAGCGCACCATCAACATAAGAGAACCTGCTTTCCCCTCGATCTTTTGAGGTTGAGCTAAGTCTCCCGATAGGTGGAGTCATGTTGATGTGAGAGCCCGGCGACCCCATGGCAACCCGAGATCACATACCACTTCTCCAGGGCCCACACACATATACGAAGATCACACATATAACAAGGCTTATCTTATCTCGCAAACCACTTCCTGCTTACACACACACACTTATCGAAGCTTTGCAAAGTAAACGAAAATAGTGTTGAGGTACATATAAAAGTGTTTTCAAAACCTCAGCACAAACGGGACAAATCCCACAAAATACGTATCAAACAAGTATCTATATATATATATATATATATAAGTCGCATGCTGGCGCAAAACACACATAGGGTTGTAGGTTGATATAACTAAAAACAAAGAAAACCTCACTTGGTACCAAACAAAGTTGAAGACACAACAAATGGTCCACCCCGGAACCTGCACGACCCACCTGCCACCACCCCGGGTGCACCTAAACCAACTGGACACACAAGACACAACACAGAACTCAGACTCAAACTCAGACAACCATACGGAGACGCACGACAGATGCTCAAACACTTAAGAAATGCAATCACACAAATAGAGTTCAAATTCACATCAAATATATGCAAAAGACAACATTAGAGTACGTTCAGGTGAACAATTAATGCAAATAGAAAGAAATGAAAGGCGATGCTAATCATATTATTTCATATCAATTCATTCATCGCCTATCCAATTCATATTTGTCCGAATAACTTATTTCTTACGTGCAAAAATTTCTAATTTAATCAAATAAGCCTAATTCAATTCATATATTGAATTAAGCAATTAAACTTAAATTGCAAAGTTTCCAAGTTTTAATCATTCACGACGTAATAACTTCTCTTAATCAAAATCATAATTAGCATAGTTGTTTATCAATCTACAAGGATTAATTAATTCAAATCATACAAATTTATATATCCCATTTCATACAATTTGCACATATCACAAAGCTAAACATGATATAACATGCTTTGAATTCCATATAAATTTAACGAGGTTACATATCAGATTCCAACCATACTAAGTTCATAAAATTCATACACAACATACTCAATTCATATGATGCGTAATGGATTCAATTAGCAAGGTTTAACAAATTTAAATCAAACAAATTCATATTGTTTCAAAATTACACAAACACCTCTTCTAATTTAAACAATTAGCACAAATTTAACAAATCGGGATTCAATTTACGAATTACAAAGTCCATACTTATCATATTCATACCATACATGATTTCATACATATTGTATTACATAATGATCAACAGCTATAAGCATATCGCGCTTAATTAGCATTTGGAACAATTCAATCAAATAATCACAAATACATAAATAAATTCGCAACAAATAAACCGAGTGTCCAATTGACGAACGGAAAGTGGCGTTGGACTCACCACGACGAGGCGGACAAACTAATTGAAGGTCGTCGTAGCGCCGCCGCCGGAGCTGTCGGAACAATGGTCGGCCGCCGCTGGAACGTGCCGGAAAAATCTCGAAAATTCACCCGTGTAAGAATTCCTCGTGCTCGTTCCAAATCCTCAATCAATTTCTAGAAATTCCAAGCCAATTGTCTCCAATTTCAGATCTAAGAACACGAAAACCCTCAAATCTTCAAATCCAAATTACTTCCAAATCGTTAAACGAAAATCAAATTCGTAGGAGGCATTGTCTTACCTGTGATGAGCTCTTCGAAACCCCCATAGTTGTTGCCGGAAAATATCCCCGGAGCTACCCCCGCCGTTGCACCGCCGCCGTGATCCGCCACCAAACGGCCAAATTTGTGAAGGGTCCGTTGCCAAAAGATCACCGGAAAAAGCCCCCGATGTCCTCCGAAAAATCTGCCGCCGCTCGTATTACCGGAACCACCACCTACGGCCAAAATCTGGTGAAATTGATACCGAAAATGAACTCAGGGTGTCGGAAAACCTTGGAAACCATTAAGCCCCATCAAAAAACGCCACCGGAAGGCTGCCAAACTCGTCCCTACAGTAACTCACGCCGTCGCCGCGAGCTTCAGGCGGCACGTGCGGCGCCATCGTGGCCCCGACGGCCGTGCCGCCAACATCCAATGCCCTGGGGTGCGTGTCGACAAAAGGTGGCTGGAAACCGCCACGAAACGGCGGCGAAGTGGAATCCGGTGATATCTCCACCCCCCTCCAGGCGCGACTAAAATCCGGTGATATCTCCACCGTTGATTGTCATTAGGCCGTGAAATTGTACTCTTGCGACTGTGTCGTCGAGCTCTTCGAAATGGACTATTCATTCATCGAAATCCGTCGAGAAACGAGTGAGTTATGGGCTCGTAACTGAAGCCGCAAATAGTGACCGCAGGAGAGGAGAGAGAGAGAAAAGAGGGAGAAAGGGGAATGAGTTTTAACCGGAGCATGCTTCCGAGTACTTAATCCGATCCCGAGTGCATTGAAAAACCATAAAATAAAATTAGTGTACCACACAATAAACTTACAAACTCTGAAATAATTTAAAAATTAAAACGAGAAAGAATTTTACCAATTAGAGTTTTAATTCAATTTAATTTTAGAAAACCTTTCGTACAATTTAACGGCACCCCGTAAACATATAATTGGCAAATAATTCACAAAGAATTTGAATAAAACCAAATTGAACAAGTTAAATAACATAGGGAATTTAAAATCAAATTGACAATTATTTCTTGGAAATAAATTCGAATTAAAATAAATTAAACGATTTAAACGTATACGCATGTAATCAATTAAATTAACAATTAATCATAAATTAGTACGAATAAATCACATGCTAAATGAATTCATGTTCATTCATATAAGTCACATAGTTAATAAATTAAACATTCAAGTAGAAGGACTTACCCATAAACGTCATCCGGTCGTGCTTCAGAGATGCGGGATGTTACAAACTCCCCTCCTTCAAAAGGACCTGTCCTCAGGTCCGGAAGCCGGATCTTGAACGACTCTGAAACGAACTCCATTTCACGCTTCCACCGCGCTACTCTGATCTCGTCAAACGGTAGACTCCTCTGTTGTTTGCGTCAACTCTCTTCATAGCTTCTCGGTGTCACCGAGATCTGTCTGAACACGTGACCGTCAGTTACTTCAAACTCATACGATCACCACTAGGCCACTGCACCCAAAGCTTGATACCGTCGCGTCCTCGTAGTTAGCAAACTGTCGTCAGGCCACACACAACGCAACTGCGACAAACAAGAGAGAATCCCATCCCTCAACACGTAAAGGAGAGAACCCCGTCTCTCGGCACACAAAGGAGAGAACCCCGTTTCTCAGCACACAAAAGAGAGAACCCCGTCTCTCAACCTAAGTCTGACAGACTCCACATCTCCCAGACCTCTAGTCTGAGAAAATCCGATATTTCTCAAACCCCTAAATTTAAGAGAATCCAGCATCCCTCGAACACCTAAATACGAGAGAATCCAACATCTCTCGTGCACAAAACTTAGAAAGAATCCAGGATCTTTCTATTACATCAATAGGGGGAATCCACATCTCCCTAGCACATAAACAGAGAGAATTAAATCTCCCTTTCACTTAAGCACATAGGCAGAGTCAGAAATCACAACAACTAACACATAACACAATTGGCAAAAACATCACACAATAATAATAATTAATTAAATAAAGGATGCATGTATGCTCGTTCCATGGATGCTTAGTGTACCATTCACAGTGGTGTTGAAATCTTGACTATAAGGTTGCGATGATGTCATGGAAGTTGTTTAAGTTGTTGGTGTTGCAACCCTGTAATTAAAACACTAAAGTTGGTGCATGAGGGTTAGATATGCAAATGAAATGTGGCACTTAAGTCACGTAAGCACAATAGTTAAATGTAATTGAAAGTAAATGATAAAGTGTTACACAATCATAGTCATAGCGCGTACATAGTCACATAACTCGGTACAATTCATATTGAGGAAACAAAATTCTATGCCAAACGGATGCAATGCGCACATATTCCTATGTCGCACGACCTAGACTGACACGACACGACTCCAGAGCACTGGTTCTGAACCTGATAGCTCTTACACCACTTAAGATGTAATACCCCAAGTGGTGGGGCACCACACCCCCGCATCATGACCCGACACGTGTACTAAATGGAGAGTCCGCACACGTACCAAGTCACAACGAACGGGTGACAAACGAAAATACACTCACTAGCTAGGCGGTACCTAACCCTGTACAAAGGAGAATGTGCGAAACATGACAACGGAAGCAGTACGGAATGCCAACTTTTCAAAAACTTTTCATACAATAAAGATGACGGCGTCAAGCATACATCAAAGTTGTAGCACCCTAGACGGAGGATACCACATCCCACGCACTAGGACTCAGACTCGGTCATGAAATAGGAAGTCCATGCCCGAATCCGAATCATAGCGAACGGGAGACCAACTCACACACTAGGCTAGGCGGATCTAACTTGACAAACTCAGAGTGCGGAAGCAATTAAAACCAACAACAATAGATAGCAGAAGCATTTAAAACAAAACATTCAAAGCAGGTGGCGGGTTCAACAAGCATAAATACCTAGTCCCGAATATCATATCATCATAACATAATAATTCAACATAAGTAATAGCAAAGCATCTAACAGCAGCCAAGTACTAGAATACTAACCCCACACGGGTTTAAGTCTAAGTACAGCATATAACATAACCTTTAAGTGTGAAGCATAAATACATAACATAAGTAAAGTATGCGACAAATGCATCCTAACACCAACTAGACTGACAAGTGTGACTCCGAAGACTCACTTCCGCCTAGCTTAAGCCAGAAAGGAATCCTGCAAACTAAAAGATAAATTGAGGTGTCAGTCAACTGACTGAGTGAGGGGGCTAACGAACACCCACAATATATATATAAAGAGCATAGCACAAAATAAAAGGATGGACTCATGAACCGAGGATAGGTGTTGAATACCAAAACATTTCGAAATAACCCAAATAGATATAGATATAAGTCTAGAAAGCATTTTTCATAAAGACACTATCCTGATTCATGATTCCATACATAACAAATCAAATGCTCGGCGAGAACGAGCTTCCAACCTTTACTCCTCAGGACATAAAGCAAAATCAATCCATCCACTACTCCAATGATGGAAGAGCCACGCGTTGGCCCTAACCATCTAAAACAGAAAGACTCACAAGGGGTAGCGAACCCACAAGTGCCCTCCCCGGCCTTAGTCGAAGGCTCAAGATACCACATCTCCCCTATCTGTTGGAAAACACGAATCAGAAAGCAGCGAAAATTTAAAAATTTTCCCAACAAAAAGACCTTGGACTCGCAATCGTGTATCCAAATTCGTAGTGATAAGAAACTTACTTTTCTTTTATTCTTTCTTGATGCGTTTCAAGCCACCCAAGAACGCTCTTCTCGCGGCTTGATCCCCTCTCTTTCGTAAAGCTCAAATCTTCAAACTTCTAACTTGAAGCTCTCTAGAGATAGTCCACCAACTTGACTACAATCTAACTAGTAAGGATGCTAGTTCTCTAGTTAGTGTTTAGGCTTAACCTAGGGTTTTGTTTATCTTGGAGAAAGGATGGTGTTCAACACATGAACCAAAAGAATTGCCAATTAGCTCTAAGGGGAGCTCGAGCTCCCCTATTTATAATAAGGGAGGACCGAAAATCCTAGTCCTTATGGGCTAGGGTTTTGGCCTCTCTCTCTCCTATTACTTGATCATCAAGTAATTTTGACTTGGACTTTGAATTCAAATTCAAATCAACTTTCAAGAGAGCTAAAATATCCAAACTATTTTTGGATAATTTTATACTTTATTTATTTAAAATAAATAACTTATTTTAACTAATTAATTAATTCATAATTAATTAGCTAGATTATTTTCTCCAAAATTAGACTTTCTTTTTAATTCAAAATTAAACCAAAGTCTATTAAATAATTAACACATTTAATTATTTAATATATATATATATATATATATATATATATACAATATATATATTTACACGTGTCACAAGGACACGTGTGGCTCACGTGACCCACCCGTGTGGTTTCACACGTGTGGAACCCTCCTGGCCCGATTAACTCGTTTAATCATTTTATAGCCTCAAATCATGTAACCAAGTTGTTGTGTGTGACCCTCTAGGTTCTCAATTCAATTAGCAGTGACCCTAATTAATTAATTCACTAATTAATTAATCAGTCCACAGATTAAACGACCATAGTCTAGCAACAGGTGTTTAACCCCTAGCTGAATTGGAATGTTCGGATTCGACAGAACCTTTAAGTCATTGATCCATGTGAGATACAATCCTCCTACTTACTATCTCTCAAACAAGATCTAGGGCAAGGGAATAATCAGAACCCTAAGAATCCGGTCTTAAAGTTAAGTGCATTTCATATCCATTTGATCTCAATCCAAGAAACCCTTTTCATGATCTCTTGATCTACTGCCTTGGCCAAGGACTCCATATGGCATATGAATGACTTACACAATAAGAGATCACCTTGCAAACGCAAGTGTAGGTCCTTTCTTGATTCTCATTCACTTTCATAAATCACTTGTGCAGCCCCAACATAAGCCTTGAATCAGTTGCCTAAGGCGACACCCTTTAAAGCTTATACCTAAGACTATAGAGTTAACTCATAAAGTGACAAGGAACCTCAAGTCTAAGGATCAATTAATCACATCAATGACTCGTGAGATATTTCCTAATCTGGAAGTTTCTATTTCAGGCATTTAGGAATGTTGTCACACGGGGCACCTCAGTGAACTTACTTATTAAAGTAAGCACCCTCATGTATCACGCACGTATCAACTATACACTTTGCACCTCCATGAAACAAGGTGGTCCTTGTTAAGGCCGTGATCCCCCAAGCAAGCCTTAGAGGAGTTAGGTTGACACTCCCACTGTCTGTAGGACTCATCGGCTTGGAGCATTTTACTAATCATGACTTATGTGATATAGGGCTCGTTTCATGAACCATTTCACCTAAATGGTAGAGTCCTAAAGTCATCAGAATTAGGGGAGTTCTCATACATACACAACTAAAGTAAACGCATACCAAACAAGAGCATATAAAGAAGTGTTGCCTCAATTCGTTATTTCATTCAAAGATTGTTTGTGATTACAATAAGGAAAAGCACAAAGCGGATATACAATCGGCTTTCTAGGGCACTATTCCTAACAATCTCCCGTTTGCCCGTCAAAGCCATTCTAAAGCTACTCTAAGTCCCATCTTCTGAAGATGTCCTTGGAAAGCTTCTCGACTAAGGGCTTTAGTAAGTGGATCTGCCACGTTCTCTGCTGATGTGACCCTCTCAATTTACACATCTCTTCTTTTGATAATATCACGGATTAGGTGATACTTCCTCATAATGTGTTTGGTCCGTTGGTGAGATCTTGGTTCTCTTGCTTGAACAACCGCCCCAGTGTTGTCATAAAACACATTAATGGGGTCTTTCATGCTAGGAACAACATTCAACTCTTGAATGAAGTTTCTAATCCAAACACTTTCCTTAGCTGCATCATTTGCAGCTAAGTATTCGGCCTCAGTGGTCGAATCTGCAGTGGTAGTTTGTTTGGAAGTATTCCAACTCACTGCTCTGCCGTTTAGGCAGAAAATGTATCCTGACATTGACTTAAAATCATCTAAGTCAGATGCAAAGCTTGCATCGCAGTATCCTTCGACAGTAAGATCTTTCTGACCTCCGTAAACTAAGAATAAATCTTTAGTACTTTTCAAGTACTTAAGAATATTCTTCACGGTAGCCCAGTGACCATCTCCAGGGTCAGATTGGAAACAACTTGTTACACTAAATGCATAAGCCACATCCGGTCGAGTACATAACATTGCATACATTATGCTACCTATTGCAGATGCATAAGGTGTATGAGTCATTCTTTCCTTCTCAAGGTTAGTCTTAGGACACATCTTCTTTGAAAGACATGTTCCTACACTCATAGGAAGGTTCTTAACCTTTGCTGACTCCATATTGAATCTCTTCAATATTTTGTCAATGTACATCGACTGTGATAGTCCTATTAACCTTCTACATCTATCTCTATAGATTTTAATTCCAAGGATATAGGACGCATCACCCAGATCTTTCATCTCGAATTGGTTCGATAACCATAACTTAGTCACTTTCATGTCATCCTTCGAATTCCCAATAAGAAGGATGTCATCAACATAAAGTACTAAGAATTGTACTGAGGTCTCCAATTCCTTTCTATACACACATGTTTCATTCGAAATTTGAATGAAGCCAAACGCTTTGACTGATTCATCAAACCGAATATTCCAATTCCTAGAAGCCTGTTTCAATCCATAGATTGATCTTTGGAGTTTGCAAACCTTTTGCTCACTCCCACTGAATGTGAAACCTATGGGTTGCTCCATATAAATGTCTTTATCAATGTCACCATTGAGAAAGGCAGTTTTCACATCCATTTGCCATATCTCGTAGTCATAATATGCAGCAATGGCAAGCATGATCCGAATAGACTTTTGCATTGCAACTGGTGAAAAGGTTTCATCAAAGTCCACACCGGGTCTTTGAGTGAATCCTTTTGCAACCAGTCTTGCTTTGTAAGCTGCAATGCTTCCATCAACTCCAAGCTTTCTCTTAAAGATCCATTTGCAACCTATGGGTTTAACCCCATCAGGCAAATCTACCAAGGTCTAAACTTGGTTGGAGTTCATGGAATCCATTTCGGATTTCATGGCTTCTATCCACTGTTCAGAGTCAGAATCTGAAAGTGCCTCCTCATATGTTAAAGGATCATTATCCTTTTGAGAGATTTCATGGAAGAATCCATACCATCTCTCCGGCTGTCTAGGAGTGCGTTCAGAACGCCTTAGAGGAGGATTTACGTCTGTATCGAAATTCGTGATTGGTTGTAGTTGATCAGAAGGAGACGTTTCTTCAGTGGGAGGCGTGGGCACACTTTGTACATCCTCTAATTCTATGATCTTGCCTTTCTTTTCTTTAAGGAATGGTTCCTCCAGAAAAGTGGCATTTCTGGAAACAAACACCTTTTGCTCAGATTGATCATAGAAGTAATATCCTATGGATTCCTTAGGATAACCTACAAAGTAGCATAAGTTAGAACGAGATTCTAACTTATCTCCCACTGTCCTCTTCACGTAAGCAGGACAAACCCAAATTCTTATGTAAGAATAACTAGGGATTTTACCATGCCACATTTCATAGGGCGTTTTAGGGACTGACTTAGAGGGAACTAGATTCAAAATCTTTGCTGCACTTTCTAGGGCATAACCCCAGAAAGAAGGTGGTAAGTGAGTGAAACTCATCATGGAACGAACCATATCTAGTAGGGTTCGATTCCTTCTCTCAGAAACTCCATTAAGCTGAGGAGTTCCCGGAGGAGTCCACTGAGAGATAATCCCATTATCTTTGAGATGATTAAGGAATTCTTCACTAAGATATTCGCCTCCCCGATCAAATTGAAGTGCTTTGATCTTGTGACCAGGTTGGTTCTCAACCTCCTTTTGAAATTCTAAGAATTTCTCAAAAGCTTCAGATTTATACTTCATTAAGTATACATAACCATATCGACTAAAGTCATCGGTAAAGGTTATGAAATACTGATGATTGTTTCTTGTGCTTACACTAAGCGGTCCACAAACATCAGTATGGATCAAATCCAAAACCTTAATGGCACGTTCCACAGTTCCTTTAAAAGGAACTTTGGACATTTTTCCTTTGAGACAGGATTCGCAAGAAGTTAACTCCTTAAGATCATTTTCAGAGAATGATCCTAAAGTGTTTATCTTGCTAATTTTATTCTTGGAAATGTGTCCTAATCTAGCGTGCCATAAGGGAGCTGAAACTTTGTCATCTCTCTTACGTGTAGTTTCTCGTTGTATATTCATAATATTGATATTTTGAGTTAGATAAAGTCCATTACTTAGAGTACCGATGTGAACGGAAAAGTTGTTCCGTTTTATAAAGTATTTACCATTCTTAATATAAGTTTCATAACCTTCACAATCTAATATTGGAACTGAAATTATATTACGAATAATGTTCGGTACATAAAGGACTTTATTTAAGACTAACTAAAAACTACCTAAATCTAATCTAATTGTGCCTAAAGCTCGAGCTTCAACATTTGAGCCATCGCCGATCTTCAAGACACATTCTCCTTCTTTGAGTTGTTGGACTTCACTTAGCATATGTACATCATTACAGATATGAGTTCCACAACCGGTATCAAGTACCCAAGAACTAGAATTAATAGAAAGATTTATTTCAACGAGAAAGATACCTTTCTTTAGAGTAGCCTTGTACTCTGGGCAGTTTCTCCTCTAATGTCCCGCTTTGACACAATGGAAGCAAACATCCTCTTTCTGATCACGCTTCTTCTTTTGAGCCTTCCCCTTCGAAACGCCACCAGTGGGCCTAAGGGGTTTCTTTTTCTTCTTTTGGGCTTTCTTGCCCTTACCTTTAGAAGGCCCAGAAGAGGAAGATGGAGCATTCACCATCAAAACCTTATTGTCCTTCTTGATCGTGCTTTCAGCAGTCACAAGCTGACTAATTAGCTCAGCTACAGTAGCACCAGGATGATTCATATTGAAATTCAGGACAAATGGGTTGAATGATGGTGGGAGCGAAGCTAGCAACAAATCCACTGAAAGCTCATCTTTCAGTGGCATGTCCATGGAAGCAAGTTTCTCAGTAAGGGCGAGAAACTTGAGTCCATACTCATGGACACTAGAACCTTCCCTCATTCTCAAGTGGAACAATTCCTTTGAAGTGTTATGCCTTGTAACACGTTCATGAGGACGGTAAAGTTGCTCTAAGTGGTCGTAAATCTCCCAAGCAAATTCCATGGCCTCATGTTGCCTTTGCAAGTCCAGAGACATGTTAGCCAACATAAGGCAACGGGCTTGGAGATTATCATCCTTCCACTTCTGAATCGCGTCCCGCTCGGCCCAAGTGGGAGCCTCCCCTTCGGGACTAGGCTCCCCTTCGAAGAGAATATAAGTTCTCTTCTCAGAATCTAAAATGATTTTCAGATTCCTCAGCCAATCAGAATAGTTGGGACCAGTCAACTTGTTTGACTAGAGGATCGATACAAGAGGGTTTTTGGTTGCCATTTCAAAACACGTAGAGAATCACAGAATCTACGACCTAAATGGCAAAACAGAGAACTAGTGAGCATGCTGAATTATAACGATACACAAAAGATAAGGTCTTTAATCTGATGTAGCTCCCATTGTTTTTCAAAGATCTAGAATTCCCAAAGATCTAAGAGGAACACTTTTCCCAATGGGTACTAAGATCCTAGGTATTTTACCTCGAACCCACGACTCGCGGAAATTCTAAGTAAAACCCTAGGTTGGTACAACTTACCAATTCTAACACCTTTAGAACTCTTAGTAATTGTTTTTTGCATCACCTATCTTTCAATATGGACCCACGACTCGTGCGACATCCATATTTACTTAGGCGTTAAGCTAGACCCATCAACCATAAGATCATGATCAAAACTTAGTTCGAACGACCCACGACTCGCGGACATCGCGCTTACCAAAATTGACCACGAAATATTGACCATTTAAAATGATCAATTTGGTAACTAAGAACTAATAAGCTCCGCTAGCTATCCCACGACTCGCGGATAATAACTAGCTCCACTTACTAAACTTAAAACCTATTGATGGAACGCTAGGAATTTAATTCAAAATTTGCATCTCGAATTAAATACCTATTTGTTCGAAATTAGCTTAATATTTAATGGGAATTTTCGAATCAACCCGAGAGTTGTCCGGTTCGACCTCACCAACATATATGTTATCCAATTTTATTAGTCTTAATTAATGCAAGTACACTTAAATGCATTTCAAACAAGCACATAAACAGATAACATGTCCTAGCATGATACTAACATGTAATGATCATGGGTTCTACCTATCTTATGCGTGATATGTGGGAGCCACTCCACAATCACAAGTTCTAACATACATGCCACATAAACAGTTTAAATCACATAAGGGAAAGCGGTAACAAAATACGAGCCCTTATCTCTATTACATTTAACAATTGAGATTCCCCTCCCTAACATTTTGAGGGGTCTTCACTTATGGCCTCCTTGTTACTTGAATGTGGTCCATCTTACTCCATGGGTGCATTATCTCCAAAAATGAAAATAAAACCTCACCACCTATCTCTACTCTCAAATTACAATAAAAAGAAAAAGAAATAAAGTAATAAGGCTCAATCTTCATATTAGCCTTAGACAATTACACGGGGCATACCCCGGCCTCAAAACAGTAATATGGGAAGCCACATAATAAATCACATAACAGTACGCACATAAGTGAGGCTCCAACCTCAATTGAAAAAAGCAACTATAGGGCTCCAACCCCAATTTAAACCATCCATGTGCATAAATTAAAACCATACATAGACTAGTACCCATGATCACCTAACATGCTTTTGCGAGAATTTAAATTTACCCAATAAATTAAAATTCCCGTTTCAAGTCTTAATGACTTAAAACACGACTTAGATGCAATTCTTGTTCAAGAGTCTTTTCAATAAAACCCGAAAAACAATAAACCAATAAAATTCCAATTAATTTCCAAAAATTAATAATTTTATTCTTTCATTATTTTCAGAAAGTAAAGTTCATAATTTTCCCAAAATTCAAAATCGCTTTAATTTCTCAAAGTCCCAATTTAATCAAAAATTTTAAAATAATTTTATATTATCAAAACTGATTTTAAAAGAAAAAATTAAAATAAAATTAAATCGGGATTTTAAGGACCGAAAACATGAAAAACACCAAACACGAAAACGAGCCCTAAACTGCCTAGCCACTCGAGGCACCGCCGCGCGGACGCTCCCCAGCAGCGCGCGGCAGTTGCCGCTCGCATGCGCACACTAGGCTCGCATCATGCTCGTGCAACGCGAAGCAGCACCCGCCGCGACTAGGCGGGCTGTGCAGGGGTCCCGCGCGGTTGTGGAACGGACTGGGCACGCCCAAGATTGCTCCCGATCTGTTGCGGGAGGGGCTGGGCGAGGTGCGCGCGCGGGCCTGGGGCGCGCTACACATTGGCACGTCCCAATCCCCGTGCGTTTGTTTCGCGTCTCGTTTCGTGTCTAGGTTTCTCAAAACCAATTCAATCCAAAATTAAAAAATTCGCTAAAACGATTTTCAAAACCACGATTTGAGAAAACAGTTTTAGAAATTCAGGAAAAATTACAGTTTCGTATTTCAGGCTTTCTAAAAGAACTCAAGAATACTCAATTCGCATCTAAGCCTAAGAATTTCTACCAAATTCAGAATAATTGAGACGAACCAGAAACACGATTAACGAGGTGGCTCTGATACCACTTGTTGGAAAACATGAATCAGAAAGCAGCGGAAATTTAAAAATTTTGCCAACAAAAGGACCTTGGACTCGCAATCGTGTATCCAAATTCGTAGAGATAAGAAACTTACTTTTCTCTTATTCTTTCTTGAAGCGTTTCAAGCCACCCAAGAACGCTCTTCTCGCGGCTTGATCCCCTCTCCTTGGTAAAGCTCGAATCTTCAAACTTCTAACTTGAAGCTCTCTAGAGATAGTCCACCAACTTGACTACAATCTAACTAGTAAGGATGCCAGTTCTCTAGTTAGTGTTTAGGCTTAACCTAGCGTTTTGTTTATCTTGGAGAAAGGATGGTGTTCAACACATGAACCAAAAGAATTGCCAATTAGCTCTAAGGGGAGCTCGAGCTCCCCTATTTATAATAAGGGAGGACCGAAAATCCTAGTCCTTATTGGCTAGAGTTTTGGTCTCTCTCTCTCCTATTACTTGATCATCAAGTAATTTTGACTTTGACTTTGAATTCAAATTCAAATCAACTTTCAAGAGAGCTAAAATATCCAAACTATTTTTGGATAATTTTACACTTTATTTATTTAAAATAAAAACTTATTTTATCTAATTAATTAATTCATAATTAATTAGCTAGATTATTTTCTCCAAAATTAGACTTTCTTTTTAATTCAAAACTAAACCAAAATCTAATAAATAATTAACACATTTAATTATTTAATATATATATATATACAATATATATATTTACACGTGTGGGACACGTGTCACTCAGGTGACCCACACGTGTGGTTTCACACGTGTGGAACCCTCTTGGCCGATTAACTCGTTTAATCATTTTAAAGCCTCAACTCATGTAACCAAGTTGTTGTGTGTGACCCTCTAGGTTCTCAATTCAATTAGCAGTGACCCAAATTAATTAATTCACTAATTAATTAATCAGTCCACAGATTAAACGACCATAGTCTAGCAACAGGTGTTTAACCCCTAGCTGAATTGGAATGTTCGGATTCGACAAAACCTTTAAGTCATTGATCCATGTGAGATACAATCCTCCTACTTACTATTTCTCAACCAAGATCTAGGGCAAGGGAATAATCAGAACCCTAAGAATCCGGTCTTAAAGCTAAGTGCATTTCATATCCATTTGATCTCAATCCAAGAAACCCTTTTCTTGATGTCTTGATCCACTGCCTTGGCCAAAGACTCCATATGACATATGAATGACTTACACAATAAGAGATCACCTTGCAAACGCAAGTGTAGGTCCTTTCTTGATTCTCATTCACTTTCATGAATCACTTGTACAGCCCCAGCATAAGCCTTGAATCAGTTGTCTAAGGCGACACCCTTTAAAGCTTATACCTAAAATTACAGAGTTAACTCATAAAGTGACAAGGAACCTCAAGTCTAAGGATCAATTAATCACATCAATGACTCGTGGGATATTTCCTAATCTGGAAGTTTCTATTTCCTGAAATAGAAACTTCCTTTCCCATTTAGGAATGTTCTCACACGGGGCACCTCAGTAAACTTACTTATTAAAGTAAGCACCCTCATGTATCACGCACGTATCAACTATACACTTTGCACCTCCATGAAACAAGGTGGTCCTTCTTAAGGGCGTGATCCCACAAGCAAGTCTTAGAGGAGTCAGGTTGACACTCCCACTGTATGTAGGACTCATCGGCTTAGAGCATTTTACTAATCATGACTTATGTGATATAGGGCTCGTTTCATGAGCCATTTCACCTAAATGGTAGAGTCCTAAAGTCATCAGGATTAGGGGAGTTCTCATACATGCACAACTAAAGTAAACGCATACCAAACAAGAGCATATAAAGAAGTGTTGCCTCAATTCGTTATTTCATTCAAAGATTATCTGTGATTACAATAAGGAAAAGCACAAAGCGGATATACAATCGGCTTTCTAGGGCACTATTCCTAACAATATCTCCCTGAGTCGCGCAATGATATCTCAAATGGAACTACGCACAGGTATATCCCCGACGGCCCTGACCGTTCCGGGGGCTCCTTACCCATAGCTCCTCGTATCCATATACATATATACATACAGATGCTAATATTTCATGGCCAACTCGCTACAGAATTATAACCCAATTGAATTTTCCAAAATGGCTTACATATGCCTCAAAAACTGGTTTTTATACATATCCCTACGCTGTGGAATTTAAGCCACGAAGGCTCCCAACCTACGCAGGACGCACGCAACGTCATAAACATATCATATCCAATACATACGTATTTATCATAAGGTATACTCGCATACAGGGCTAGAAATCAGCATGTAAAGGCAATAGGTCGCATAACTATACAAAATCCTAAACGTCACCTTGTGGAAGTAGAGTTTGAGAGTGTGAAGGGCCAAACACTTAAAACCTCGGGCCCACCGGCGCCACCAAACTCCGTAATAAGACATACAAAAGCCCAAACTGAGACTCTACATGAACCTAGTAAGGCGCATGGCGTACAAGGTACGAATGACATGCGAAATGGAATGATGTTTATCAAGTTGGTCACAAGGGATAATTCAAATATTCAAGTAAATCATCCAAGTAATGAAGTGTAAAGGTTCAGAGATTGCATTCCAAGTCACATCGGAGCATATAAGTCAAGTAGCAAGTCAAACGAATCAAATACGCATGAAAAACAAGTAAAAAGGTCATAGACGCATTGGAACGGCCATTCCCATGCACAACATAGCATGGGAACGGTCCTTCCCACGCCAAGTCCAAGCGAGACTGGGAACGACCGTTCCCAGTCCAAGCACACATGGGAACGGTCGTTCCCTTCTTCGGCTACCAAAACTCACCCGGAAGGGCCGTTCCAAGCTTAAAGCATAAATGGGAACGACCGTTCCGGTCACAGATCTGGAGCAGAAGCTTGACAGTTTCGGGAAGAAGAAGGGGAATAACAAAAATCAATAAATCACACGAAATCTACCATAAAACATCAAGAAATTCAAGTATAACATCGTATAAATCATGCTTAGCATAAAAATATTAATTAATTCAAGTTTAGGAAGGTTTTTGCCCAATTTCTCAAACACTCATTTTCATGAAAATCAAGCTTCAACCATGGCAAGATGCATCCAAACTCACTCCCTATCATACCATCAACAACTATAGCACAAATTCAACATGGAGAAACATATATTCATGCTCAAGAACTCAAGGATTCACCATTAGAGCCATATTCTTCAAGTTGGGCATAAATCACCATTTTCACAAGACTTCCTCATACAAGTTTATACATTCAATTTCCTGCTAAGATTCATGGATATAAATGAAATACACATCAAGGGAAATCCATAGCTTACCTTGGCTCTTGAAATGATGAAGAAACGAGGGAGATATGAGCTCTTGAAGGTGTGGAATGGCTTAAGTCTTCATCCTCTTTGAAGCTTCTCCATGGCTATCACGATGAGGCTATTTTGAGGTTTGAAGTGAAATGAGAAAGGGGATCTAGGTTAGGGTTTCAAGATCTAAGATGAGGCTAGAGGCTTTATTAGGATTTGAGCTCAAATAAATAACTTTCGGCCCAATAGGTCAAGATTAAAAGGTTTAAGGTCTAAACGGTTTTCGAAAAATATAAAGTAAATTCCATGGGACCCAAATCACCGAATCAAGTCCAATGGTGGTGTCGAAATTCGAATTCGAATTCCCGAGCTCATATTGGTCTCGAACGACCCAAACTCACCTAACTTGAGTTAGCCCCAAAACACACAAATAGGTCCAAGTCCTATTTAAATCCAACTCCGAAAATTAATTTAAATTCATCCAAGTTCCATTCTTAAGTTGTCATGCAAGAATTCATATTTTACCATTTGGATTTTAGTCAATTAAGTCACATTTTGAATCAAAGATGGAATTAAACACATAAAAAGGGAATTAAATCACATAAGTGCGTAAAGTAAACTCTCTCGTGACGCATACCTGTACGATTTATCGGACTGGGCGTCACAATCTCCCCCCCCTAGGAGAACCTGGTCCCCAGGTTCGCTGTTCGGCTTCAAACAAACCCGGTCACAACTTCTTCATTACCTCATTAATCTCCCAAGTTGGTTCCTCCGATTTCTGTCCTTTCCATAACCCGATCTTGAATCTCGTCCGGATACTTCACAATCATCAAGTCCGAAGTAAATTGTAATTCTTCTATCGTAAGAACAGTCGACTCTTCGGTGTAGATCCAACGTCTCTTCAAGGACGTCCCGTTCTTGCTTCTTGTAGTCCGTAATCGTCGACGAGCATCGCAACCAAGACACACAGAGAGAATCCCATCTCTCAGCACAAAAGGTGAGAGAACACCGTCTCCCGAACACAGAAAGCGAGAGAACCCCGTATGTCGATCACACAAGAGAGAACCCCGTCTCTCGAGCAAACAATTGAGAGAACCCCGTCTCTCGGCCTAAGTTGGACAGATTTCAGCATCTTCCAACATTCTAGTTCAAGAAATTTTAGCATTTCTCAAACCCCTAAATTCAAGAGAATCCAGCATCTCCCGAATATCTAAGTACAAGAGAATCCAACATCTCTCGTGCACAAAGCTCAGAAAGAATCCAGTATCTTTCTATCACATAAGTAGAGAATCCTACAACTCTCTAACACACTAATTGAGAGAATGAACATCTCCCAAGCACGTAAAGGGAAAGAATTTAAATCTTTCTCACACAAAGAATGAGAGATTCTGACATCTCTCTAGCACATAAATATAATTATTTAAAGCACCTGTGCCTACACACATCAAAGTAGCACAGTTGAAAATTACAACAATCAACGCATATCACAATTAGCAAGTATATCACATAATAATAAGAGTCAAATAAACGATGCATGTATGCTCGTGCCATGAATGTTAATTGTACCTTCCACCACGACATTCTGATCCACCTTTGCTGCTTCCTCCTCTCCACCATGAGCATACGCACGAGTCTGAATAGCTGGCCTCTTCTTCGGACAGGTGTCCCTCATGTGATCAGCAGAACCACATACCAAGCATCTACCCAAGTACCTCCAACACTTCTCCAATGGATGAAAACCCTGACAGTGAGGGCAACGGGCCTGAGCTGGGACCGGTAAAACTGGAGGTGCTGCGGGAGTAGTAGTTCGGGGCTTCTTGTCGATAAAGCTTTGTGGTCCGATGGGGGTAGCGGGAACAGCGGGTCCTTGTTGGTTCTTGATTTGAAGATGCCGCTCTCGTACTTGTCGTTTCTTAACTCTCGATCGATCACAAGGGATAATTCAAATATTCAAGTAAATCATTCAAGTAATGAAGTATAAAGGTTCAGAGATTGCATTCCAAGTCACATCGGAGCATATAAGTCAAGTAGCAAGTCAAACGAATCAAATACGCACGAAAAAGCAAGTAAAAAGGTCACAGACGCATTGGAACGGCCATTCCCATGCGCAACATAGCATGGGAACGGTCCTTCCCACGCCAAGTCCAAGAGAGACTGGGAACGGCCGTTCCCAGTCCAAGCACACATGGGAACGGTCGTTCCCTTCTTCGGCTACCAAAACTCAACCCTAGCCCGGAAGGGCCGTTCCAAGCTTAAAGCATAAATGGGAACGACCGTTCCGGTCACAGATCTGGAGCAGAAGCTTGACAGTTTCGGGAAGAAGAAGGGGCACAACAAAAATCAATAAATCACACGAAATCTACCATAAAACATCAAGAAATTCAAGTATAACATCATATAAATCATGCTTAGCATAAAAATATTAATTAATTCAAGTTTAGGAAGGTTTTTGCCCAATTTCTCAAACACTCATTTTCATGAAAATCAAGCTTCAACCATGGCAAGATGCATCCAAACTCACTCCCTATCATACTATCAACAACTATAGCACAAGTTCAACATGGAGAAACATATATTCATGCTCAAGAACTAAACGATTCACCATTAGAGCCATATTCTTCAAGTTGGGCATAAATCACCATTTTCACAAGACTTCCTCATACAAGTTTATGCATTCAATTTCCTGCTAAGATTCATGGATATAAATGAAATACACATCAAGGGAAATCCGTAGCTTACCTTGGCGCTTGAAATGATGAAGAAACGAGGGAGATATGAGCTCTTGAAGGTGTGGAATGGCTTAAGTCTTCATCCTCTTTGAAGCTTCTCCATGGCTATCATGATGAGGCTATTTTGAGGTTTGAAGTGAAATGAGAAAGGGGATCTAGGTTAGGGTTTCAAGATCTAAGATGAGGCTAGAGGCTTTATTAGGATTTGGGCTAAAATAAATGACTTTCGGCCCAATAGGTCAAGATTAAAAGGTTTAAGGTCTAAACGGTTTTCGAAAAATATAAAGTAAATTCCATGGGACCCAAATCACCGAATCAAGTCCAATGGTGGTGTCGAAATTCGAATTCGAATTCCCGAGCTCATATTGGTCTCGAACGACCCAAACTCACCTAACTTGAGTTAGGCCCAAAACAAAAAAATAGGTCCAAGTCCTATTTAAATCCAACTCCGAAAATTAATTTAAATTCATCCAAGTTCCATTCTTAAGTTGTCATGCACGAATTCATATTTTACCATTTGGATTTTAGTCAATTAAGTCACATTTTCAATCAAAGATGGAATTAAACACATAAAAACGGGATTAAATCACATAAGTGCGTAAAGTAAACTCTCTCGTGACGCATACCTGTACGATTTATCGAACTGGGCATCACAATCTCCCCCCCCCCCCTAGGAGAACCTGGTCCCCAGGTTTGCTGCTCGGCTTCAAACAAACCCGGTCACAACTTCTTCATTACCTCATTAATCTCCCAAGTTGGTTCCTCCGATTTCTGTCCTTTCCATAACCCGATCTTGAATCTCGTCCGGATACTTCACAATCATCAAGTCCAAAGTAAATTGTAATTCTTCTATCGTAAGAACAGTCGACTCTTCGGTGTAGATCCAACGTCTCTTCAAGGACGTCCCGTTCTTGCTTCTTGTAGTCCGTAATCGTCGACGAGCATCGCAACCAAGACACACAGAGAGAATCCCATCTCTCAGCACAAAAGGTGAGAGAACACCGTCTCCCGAACACAGAAAGCGAGAGAACCCCGTCTGTCGATCACACAAAAGAGAACCCCGTCTCTCGAGCAAACAATTGAGAGAACCCTGTCTCTCGGCCTAAGTTGGACAGATTTCAGCATCTTCCAACATTCTAGTTCAAGAAATTTCAGCATTTCTCAAACCCCTAAATTCAAGAGAATCCAGCATCTCCCGAATATCTAAGTACAAGAGAATCCAACATCTCTCGTGCACAAAGCTCAGAAAGAATCCAGTATCTTTCTATCACATAAGTAGAGAATCCTACAACTCTCTAACACACTAATTGAGAGAATGAACATCTCCCAAGCACGTAAATGGAAAGAATTTAAATCTTTCTCACACAGAGAATGAGAGATTCTGACATCTCTCTAGCACATAAATATAATTATTTAAAGCACCTGTGCCTACACACATCAAAGTAGCACAGTTGAAAATTACAACAATCAACGCATATCACAATTAGCAAGTATATCACATAATAATAAGAGTCAAATAAACGATGCATGTATGCTCGTGCCATGAATGTTAATTGTACCTTCCACCACGACATTCTGATCCACCTCTGCTGCTTCCTCCTCTCCACCATGAGCATACGCACGAGTCTGAATAGTTGGCCTCTTCTTCGGACAGGTGTCCTTCATGTGATCAGCAGAACCACATACCAAGCATCTACCCAAATACCTCCAACACTTCTCCAATGGATGAAAACCCTGACAGTGAGGGCAACGGGCCTGAGCTGGGACCGGTAAAACACGAGGTGCTGCGGGAGTAGTAGTTCGGGGCTTCTTGTTGATAAAGCTTTATGGTCCGATGGGGGTAGCGGGAACAGCGGGTCCTTGTTGGTTCTTGATTTGAAGATGCCGCTCTCGTACTTGTCGCTTCTTAACTCTCGATCGATCACAAGGGATAATTCAAATATTCAAGTAAATCATTCAAGTAATGAAGTATAAAGGTTCAGAGATTGCATTCCAAGTCACATCGGAGCATAGAAGTCAAGTAGCAAGTCAAACGAATCAAATACGCACGAAAAAGCAAGTAAAAGGTCACAGACGCTTTGGAACGGCCATTCCCATGCACAACATAGCATGGGAACGGTCCTTGCCACGCCAAGTCCAAGCGAGACTGGGAACGGCCGTTCCCAGTCCAAGCACACATGGGAACGGTCGTTCCCTTCTTCGGCTACCAAAACTCAACCCTAGCCCGGAAGGGCCGTTCCAAGCTTAAAGCATAAATGGGAACGACCGTTCCGGTCACAGATCTGGAGCAGAAGCTTGACAGTTTCGGGAAGAAGAAGAGGAACAACAAAAATCAATAAATCACACGAAATCTACCATAAAAAATCAAGAAATTCAAGTATAACATCATATAAATCTTGCTTAGCATAAAAATATTAATTAATTCAAGTTTAGGAAGGTTTTTGCCCAATTTCTCAAACACTCATTTTCATGAAAATCAAGCTTCAACCATGGCAAGATGCATCCAAACTCACTCCCTATCATACCATCAACAACTATAGCCCAAATTCAACAAGGAGAAACATATATTCATGCTCAAGAACTCAAGGATTCACCATTAGAGCCATATTCTTCAAGTTGGGCATAAATCACCATTTTCACAAGACTTCCTCATACAAGTTTATACATTCAATCCCATGTTAAGATTCATGGATATAAATGAAATACACATCATGGGAAATCCGTAGCTTACTTGGCTCTTGAAATGATAAAGAAACGAGGGAGATATGAGCTCTTGAAGGTGTGGAATGGCTTAAGTCTTCATCCTCTTTGAAGCTTCTCCATGGTTGTCACGATGAGGCTATTTTGAGGTTTGAAGTGAAATGAGAAAGGGGATCTAGGTTAGGGTTTCAAGATCTAAGATGAGGCTAGAGGCTTTATTAGGATTTGAGCTCAAATAAATGACTTTCGGCCCAATAGGTCAAGATTAAAAGGTTTAAGGTCTAAACGGTTTTCGAAAAATATAAAGTAAATTCCATGGGACCCAAATCACCGAATCAAGTCCAATGGTGGTGTCGAAATTCGAATTCGAATTCCCGAGCTCATATTGGTCTCGAACGACCCAAACTCACCTAACTTGAGTTAGCCCCAAAACACACAAATAGGTCCAAGTCCTATTTAAATCCAACTCCGAAAATTAATTTAAATTCATCCAAGTTCCATTCTTAAGTTGTCATGCAAGAATTCATATTTTACCATTTGGATTTTAGTCAATTAAGTCACATTTTCAATCAAAGATGGAATTAAACACATAAAAAGGGAATTAAATCACATAAGTGCGTAAAGTAAACTCTCTCGTGACGCATACCTGTACGATTTATCGGACTGGGCGTCACAATCTCCCCCCCTAGGAGAACCTGGTCCCCAGGTTCGCTGCTCGGCTTCAAACAAACCCGGTCACAACTTCTTCATTACCTCATTAATCTCCCAAGTTGGTTCCTCCGATTTCTGTCCTTTCCATAACCCGATCTTGAATCTCGTCCGGATACTTCACAATCATCAAGTCCGAAGTAAATTGTAATTCTTCTATCGTAAGAACAGTCGACTCTTCGGTGTAGATCCAACGTCTCTTCAAGGACGTCCCGTTCTTGCTTCTTGTAGTCCGTAATCGTCGACGAGCATCGCAACCAAGACACACAGAGAGAATCCCATCTCTCAGCACAAAAGGTGAGAGAACACCGTCTCCCGAACACAGAAAGCGAGAGAACCCCGTATGTCGATCACACAAGAGAGAACCCCGTCTCTCGAGCAAACAATTGAGAGAACCCCGTCTCTCGGCCTAAGTTGGACAGATTTCAGCATCTTCCAACATTCTAGTTCAAGAAATTTTAGCATTTCTCAAACCCCTAAATTCAAGAGAATCCAGCATCTCCCGAATATCTAAGTACAAGAGAATCCAACATCTCTCGTGCACAAAGCTCAGAAAGAATCCAGTATCTTTCTATCACATAAGTAGAGAATCCTACAACTCTCTAACACACTAATTGAGAGAATGAACATCTCCCAAGCACGTAAAGGGAAAGAATTTAAATCTTTCTCACACAAAGAATGAGAGATTCTGACATCTCTCTAGCACATAAATATAATTATTTAAAGCACCTGTGCCTACACACATCAAAGTAGCACAGTTGAAAATTACAACAATCAACGCATATCACAATTAGCAAGTATATCACATAATAATAAGAGTCAAATAAACGATGCATGTATGCTCGTGCCATGAATGTTAATTGTACCTTCCACCACGACATTCTGATCCACCTCTGCTGCTTCCTCCTCTCCACCATGAGCATACGCACGAGTCTGAATTGCTGGCCTCTTCTTCGGACAGGTGTCCCTTATGTCATCAGCAGAACCACATACCAAGCATCTACCCAAATACCTCCAACACTTCTCCAATGGATGAAAACCCTGACAGTGAGGGCAACGGGCCTGAGCTGGGACCGGTAAAACTCGAGGTGCTGCTGGAGTAGTAGTTCGGGGCTTCTTGTTGATAAAGCTTTGTGGTCCGATGGGGGTAGCGGGAACAGCGGGTCCTTGTTGGTTCATGATTTGAAGATGCCGCTCTCGTACTTGTCGCTTCTTAACTCTCGATCGATCACAATAAAAAATATTATGCTTCGGTGACCCGCATCAGTAACATCTCCCCAATCTCTCCCAACACGTATCGTACACATGGGTGTTTCCTCCGCAATAAGTGCACAACTGGGGTTCGTTCCTCGGCTTTGAAGTACTCCCGGTCTCGTGTCCCTTTCCACGGATTCTTTGACCTCGAGTCCCATCCGGATGGAATCCTCCTCCCATCAGAGAGTCTAAATACACTATTGTCCCAAGTCGGATCCCCGATGTATGTCCTCTTCTGTCCAACTCTCTCATGCCAACCTCCACCGCTAATGCTTCCTCAGTGACCTCGTCCCAAGTGCCCGTGTTCCCCATAAGTACAAACTCCTTAAGTTCACTCCGTAGACCTTCCAAGAAATGCCTAGCCTTCATCCAATCGTTTCCCATGATGTGGGGTACAAACATACCCACCCTCTCAAACCTCTCCGTCTAACCCTCAACGGTCTTATCCCCTTGCTTCAACGTGAAAAAGGCTTCCAATTTCTGCTTCTGTAGGGGGGCCGGTGTGAACCTCTTCCTAAAATCCAGGACGAACACATCCCATGTCAATCCTTCACACCTTGCCCCAAAACTCTGAACAATTTCTCTCCACCATTGTTTTGCAGTCCCATGTAAAAGTAGAGAGGTAAGTCATGCTAAATTGTGAGTGTTGCATGGCCACGCTTCATATAAGCCCTCTATCCCCGAAAGCCACTGACTAGCACAAATTTCATCACCTCCTTCGAATAGGGCAGGCTTGAAAGACTTGAACTCCAGATACATCCTTGCCACGGGGTTAATAGGAGGTGAGTCGGTTGGAAGTTACCCTTGATTGTACAGATTGGGTTGAGAAGGCTGACCGTAGGGTAGCATCCTGAAATATCAACAACTACAACACATGTATATGCATGTTGGTTAGTAAATGCTTATGTCACATAATAAATCAAGCAAAGCACCAAAGAAATGTAATACTTCACGTAATGTATGTTTGGCAAATTGATGGAAATTCAAATGCGTAGCCTATCAAACTGTGATATACTTGTACACATAACGAAGTTGTCCTATGTCGTACAACCTAGACAGACTCAACACGACACTAGAGGTCGGTTTTGCAACCTAGAGCTCTGATACCACTTAAGGATGTAGCACCCCAGACGGAGGGTACCACATCCCCGCACTAGGAGTCAGACTCGGTCATGAAATAGGAAGTCCATGCCCGAATCCGAATCATAGCTAACGGGAGACGAACTCACACGCTAGGCTAGGCGGGTCTAACTTGATAAACTCAGAGTGCGGAAGCAATTAAAACCAACAACAATAGATAGCGGAAGCATTTAAAACAAAACATGCAAAGCAGGTGACGGGTTCAACTAGCATAAATACCTAGTCCCGAATATCATATCATCATACCATAATAATCCAACATAATTAATAGCAAAGTATCTAACAGCAGCCAAGTACTAGAATACTAACCCCACACGGGTTTAAGTCTAAGTAGAGCATATAACATAGCCTGCAAGTGTGAAACATAAATACATAACATAAGTAAAGTATGCGATAAATGCATCCTAACACCAACTAGACTGACAAGTGTGACTCCGAAGACTCACTTCCTCCTAGCTCAAGCCAAAAAAGGAATCCTGCAAACTAAAAGATAAAATGAGGCGTCAGTCAACAGACTGAGTGAGGGGGCTAAAGCACACCGACAATATATATATAATGAGCACAACACAGAATAAAATGATGGACTCATGAACCGAGGATAAGTGTTGCATACCAAAACATTTCGAAATAACCCAAATAGATATAGATATAAGTTTAGAAAGCATTTTTCATAAAGACACTATCCTGATTCATGATTCCATACATAACAAATCAAATGCTCGGCGAGAACGAGCTTCCAACCTTTACTCCTCAGGACATAAAGTAAAATCAATCCATCCTCTACTCCAATGATGGAAGAGCCACTCGTTGGCCCTAACCATCTATAATAGAAAGACTCACAAGGGGTAGCGAACCCACAAGTTCCGTCCCCGGCCTTAGCCAAAGGCTCAAGATACCACGCCTGCCCTATCTCCCTGAGTCGCACAATGATATCTCAAATGGAACTACGCACAGGTATATCCCCGACGGCCCTAACTGTCCCGGGGGCTCCTTACCCATAGCTCCTCGGATCCACATACATATCTACATACAGATGCTAATATTTCATGGCTAACTCGCTACAGAATTATAACCCAATTGAATTTTCCAAAATGGCTTACATATGCCTCAAAAACTAGTTTTTATACATATCCCTACGCTGTGGAATTTAAGCCACGAAGGCTCCCAACCTACGCAGGACGCACGCAAGGTCATAAACATATCATATCCAACACATACGTATTTATAATAAGGTATACTCGCATACAGGGGTAGAAATCAACATGTAAAGGCAATAGGTCGTATAACTATACAAAATCCTAAACCTCACCTTGTGCAAGTAGAGTCTGAGAGTGTGAAGGGCCAAACACTCTAAACCTCGGGCCTACCGGCGCCACCAAACTCTGTAATAAGACATACAAAAGCCCAAGCTTAGACTCTACATGAACCAAGTCAGACGCACGGCGTACAAGGTATGCACCACATGCGAAATGGAATGATGTTTATCAAGTTGGTCACAAGGGATAAATCAAATATTCAAGTAAATCATTCAAATAGTGAAGTATAAAGGTTCAGAGATTGCATTCCAAGTCATATCGGAGCATACAAGTCAAGTAGCAAGTCAAACGAATCAAATACGCACGAAAAAGCAAGTAAAAAGGTAACAGACGCATGGGAACGGTCCTTCCCACGCCAACTCCAAGCGAGACTGGGAACGGCCGTTTCCAGTCCAAGCACACATGGGAACGGTCGTTCCCTTGTTCGGCCGCCAAAACTCAACCCTAGCCCGGAAGGGCCGTTCCAACCTTAAAGCATAAATGGGAACGGCCGTTCCGGCCACAGATCTGGAGTAGAAGCTTGACAGTTTCGGGAGGAAAAAGGGGAACAACAAAAATCAACAAATCAACATGAAATCTACAATAAAACATCAAGAAATTCAAGTATAACATCATATAAATCATGCTTAGCATAAAAACATTAATTAGTTCAAGTTTAGGAAGGTTTTTGCCAAATTTCTCAAACACTCATTTTCATGAAAAGCAAGCTTCAACCATGGCAAGATGCATCCAAACTCACTCCCTATCATACCATCAACAACTATAGCCCAAATTCAACATGGAGAAACATATATTCATGCTCAAGAACTCAAGGATTCACCATTAGAGCCATATTCTTCAAGTTGGGCATAAATCACCATTTTCACAAGACTTCCTCATACAAGTTTATACATTCAATTTCATGTTAAGATTCATGGATATAAATGAAATACACATCAAGGGAAATCCGTAGCTTACTTGGCTCTTGAAATGATGAAGAAACGAGGGAGATATGAGCTCTTGAAGGTGTGGAATGGCTTAAGTCTTCATCCTCTTTGAAGCTTCTCCATGGCTGTCACGATGAGGCTATTTTGAGGTTTGAAGTGAAATGAGAAAGGGGATCTAGGTTAGGGTTTCAAGATCTAAGATGAGGCTAGAGGCTTTATTAGGATTTGGGCTCAAATAAATGACTTTCGGCCCAATAGGTCAAGATTGAAAGGTTTAACGTCTAAACGGTTTCCAAAAAATATAAAGTAAATTCCATGGGACCCAAATCATCGAATCAAGTCCAATGGTGGTGTCGGAATTCGAATTCGAATTCCCGAGCTCATATTGGTCTTGAACGACCCAAACTCACCTAACTTGAGTTAGGCCCAAAACACACAAATAGGTCCAAGTCCTATTTAAATCCAACTCCGAAAATTAATTTAAATTCATCCAAGTTCCATTCTTAAGTTGTCATGCAAGAATTCATATTTTACCATTTGGATTTGAGTCAATTAAGTCACATTTTCAATCAAAATTGGAATTAAACACATAAAAAGGGAATTAAATCACATAAGTGCGTAAGGTAAACTCTCTCGTGACGCATACCTGTACGATTTATCAGACGGGGCCTCACAAAGGTCAAGTATACGGGTTCAACTAAATGATCGAACTTGTCCTATCCTGTCCAGAACAATTACACAACAAGATGAGTTCAACTGGCCCTAGAAACCTGTCCCGAGTAATCATATAATCACAACAGGCTAATTTAATCCGAGTACCTGTCCTAACCTGTCCCGAAATTTCTTACATTCAAATCATACATGTAAACCTGTACAGAATAACTCTTAAACAAAGTTTCCAACATAAATAAAAAAAATAAATAAATAAACTTAACCAACTAAAACGAACTGACACAGACTCAACAGACACGACACACCGCCGCCTAGCACGAATTCCAACGACCTCAACAAATAAAAGGGGAAAAAAGAAACAACGAAGAGGGGTCAGTCCTAACGACTGGTGAGGGGGCTAACACACTCACATGTACATATACATAAGCAGAGCATATTCAAAGCTGAAAGGGTTCATGAACCGGGCTTGGTTTTTGCATTCTAAAACGTTTTAACCCGTGGTAATAGATATATAAAGAGAAATATTTAAAGCCGAAGAACAAAATCAACAAAGTTTTAGAGTTTAGAATTCCACCCCCGTTTCACAAGCATAAACAAAAGCATAAGCTTACTAACCCGGCGAGCTCGAGTTCGAACACACTTACTTTATAAGCAAAGGCAAAGCGAAGACAAAATAAAGGAATAAATCAATGCCACCTCCACACCTTTTGGGGAAGAGAGGTGCCCCTCTCAACCCCCACACATATACATAACATGAGTCGGGGGATCCCGCCCGCTCCTTCGAATGGCCACGAAGCGCACCGTCTGTAACGCCTCGTTTTCAATTATGCTTTACGTGACATTATGTGAAATACATTACTAAGTGTTTACGTGAAATTATTATAAACTTCATGACATTATATGTATTATGTGACATCACGTGAGTTATGATTCTAAGTGATTATATGATTTCCAATTTCTTCTTTTGTGTATTTCATTACGTGAATTATATGTCTAATTTTTCCGAACATGTTTAAGTGTTTAATTTTACGTAATTGCAAGAACTCATGCTCATTCATCTTTAGTTGAAACTTTATAAATGCTTGGACTTAATTGATTTAGCATAACATGTATATATATTTAACTTTACCTCATCATATTCTTTTAGAGACTTATATAAATATATGTATACAATCATCTATCATGCATGCCAAGTTGATGCATCTCTAACTTGTAAATTCATAAGAGGTAAGGGCTTAAGCGCAATTATCTTTTAAGTACAAGACTTTTATTTCATCTTTAATTATAAACATATATATATATATATATATATATGTATATATCTTGACCTATGTATTTTATATACATACACACTTGAGCCTCTTCTCCTTCATTTCAAGAGATAAGCTAAGACATTCCCATCTCTCTCTCTCTCTCTCTCCCTCTCATATCTCGATCCACCTTGGAAGCAAGAGACCAAGATTTCCTTCCATTTTCTTCAAGGAATCAAACTCCATACCATCATCTCTCTCTCTTTTCCCCTTCATATTCTTTCTTTTCCAAGGTATGATCATGCTTTTACTTGATGAATTCATGGAGTTTGACTAAGGTTTTGTGATTCTTTGAATTCCATGATATATTATGAAGCATAAGTGTTGATCTCGAGCTAATATCATGCATAAATAATTTGATTTCATGGAAATTAGAGTATCATTGGTATATTTGAGAAATTCATGAGTGATTTTGATGAATTAATGCATGGTATCTTGATTCTTTCTGGGCCTAATTGAGATATATGAGCTACATACTTGATATATGATAGTTTTGGGTTAGTTAATTGCATTGATTTGGTGTTGGAATGGCTTGGGAGCCAAATCCCGTGCCTATGCCCTGTTTTCCCTTCGTATTTACTACTGGAGAGTGATCCACGGGCGTGGATTTTAACCAACGGCCGTGGATTTTCGTCCAGAAACTTGGGAGTTTGGGTAAGAGTGATCCACGGGCGTGGATTTTTGTGCATGGAGAAATCCATCGCAGTGGATCTTCCTCTGTTTTCAGCCTGAGTTTGTTTTGCTTCGTGCTCCCTCATACAAACTCCGATTGACCTGATTCTTGAACCGACAGAACGCTCTTGAAGTCTAGAACAACCCCCAATTGGAATCACCTCAATATATTTTCCCATTTGTAAGATATTATCAATTAGTTTTGGTGTCGCTGCTTTACCGACAAATTGCAATCATCCAACTTCAAGCTTACGCCATTTTCTCGTCACTTTGAACTAGAAAACGAGCCATATATCATCGGAAAGATCTTTGTGTCTAATTTCATTCCCAACCAACAAAACCCAATTCCCATTTCTAGAATTAAAGATATTTCAGTTTTCCCTCAGCATGTACGTTTCTTAAAGTTGTCTGTTTTTACCAAACTTCAAAAAAACCTTCCTTATTGCATTTTTTTCACTCGCTTAGCTCCCATATGTGAATTGTATGATAAATACGCTTGTTAAATTGATAAGTGTGCTCCTACTTGACACTTCTTTGTACTTAATTGCTCAAACGTGATTGTGTGACTCCATGCCTTACATGAATTGAACTTGAATTAATTGAAGGATATGACTACATGATTTCTTGATACTAATTTATTCTCTTAAGTATTAATTGGTTCTCATACATGTTTAAATGTCCCTTGATTGCTAATTTGTTTGGGTATTAAGGTGTTACATGAGCGTTGTCGTGCGTCATACTTGGTCTCATACTGAGTCTTATCTCACGAGTTCATGTTATTTCCTTTGTTGTCCAGTTCTTCTCCAGGGCGGAGATCATTGATCGTATGGACATTTTGTTGCATCCTTGTCTTGTCCCGTCGCTCGTTAGGTGAGGTTTAATTCTAGATACTTAGAACCCTTACAACCCTATGTGTTGTTTTCGGCCAAAAGTATATATATATAATTATAGTTTTCAAATCTTATGGATTTACAGCGGGTTTCATGAAATGAACGGATTGATTGATTGATTGATTGTTTTGGCGAGTAACTATTGTTCACGTTGGGCTCGAGGGTAGTGTATTGAGCCAATCGGGGAAGCAAGGGCTGACGGGTAACTCTTGCACTATCCTCACCATTGTGGGATCACCTCTGAATCCACCAGGAGATTTGGTGGAGGAAGAAATACCGTGCGTGGGAGTCATGTTCCCGACGTACACCATGATTGGATAGCGGGGCCTCGCAATCCCCCATCAACCGGAGGAAGAAGGATGGATTATTGAAATTGTTAATTGTGCACTGAAATGTATTGCTTGATCACTTAATCAATGAATAATTGAATTATTGTACACAGTCAGAGAATGGTTGGAGAATTGCCCTCATTCGCCGGGCCATTGATTGATTGAACTGAATTGTACCGAATTGATTGTATTGTTAAATTGATTAGTTGTAATCTCAGGCAAGAATTACTTTAATATTTGAACTTATATTGTTTCTTTTATGAAAACTTACCCGAGATTATAGCTTGCATGGTAATTGCGTTTGTATTTATTTAAACCCCTCACTCAGTCTTCGGTAGACTGACAACCTCACTTTTCAGGTACTCACGGTCGTGTGCTAGGCGGGAGTCCGAGTTGTGTCTTTTGTTCAGTTGAGTCTAGCATCGCATTTTCATGTTCTTGGTATTTCCACCTTTTTCATGTTAGGGTTCTTGTTAGTTTTGGAGACTTATGCATGTATAATATGTTGGAAATGATAATGTATTGATATATGAGCTAGAATAGGATGAGCTTTTGGATATTTGGTATATGATAATGAAATGTTAGTGTTATACTTCCGCTTTCGAATTTTTATGTATTGGGTTTAATTGAATTGGGGTCTAGTCCCGCCTAGCTAGATTGTTTCTTTCATTGTCACCCGTTCGCTATAGTCTTAGTTCATGTACGGATCATCCATTTCGTATGTGGACTGAGCTATAGTGAGGGGGTGTGGCATCTCGGCTTCCCGGGTGCTACACCGTCGGCATAAGAGAACCTGCTTTCCCCTCGATCTCCTGAGGTTGAGCTAAGTCTCCCGATAGGTGGAGTCGTGTTGATGTGAGAGCCCGACGACCCCATGGCCGACCCGAGATCACATACCACTTCTCCAGGGCCGACACACATATACGAAGATCACACATATCAGAAGGCTAATCTTATCTAGCAAACCACTTCCTACCTACACACACACACACTTATTGAAGCTTTGCAAAGTAAACGAAAATAGAGCTTCGGTACATATAAAAGCGTTTTCAAAACCTCAGGACAAACGGGACAAATCCCACAAAATACGTATCAAACACGTACCTATATATATATATATACACATAAGTCGCATGCGGGCTCAAAATTTACATAGGGTTGTAGGTCGATATAACTGAAAACAAAGAAAACCTCACCTGGTACCAAAAAAAGCTGAAGACATAGCAAATGGTCCACCCCGGAACCTGCACGACCCACCTGCCACCACCCCGGGTGCACCTAAACCAACTGGACACACAAGACACAACACAGAACTCAGACACAGACTCAGAGAACCACACAGAGATGAACGAAAGATCAAACACTTAAGAAATGCAATCACATAAATAGAGTTCAAATTCACATCAAATATATGCAAAAGACAACATTAGAGTACGTTCAGGTGAACAATTAATGCAAATAGAAAGAAATGAAAGGCAATGCAAATCATATTATTTCATATCAATTCATTCATCGCATATCCAATTCATATTTGTCCGAATAACTTATTTCTTACGTACAAAAGTTTCTAATTTAATCATATAAGCCTCATTCAATTCATATATTGAATTAAGCAATTAAACTTAAATTGCAAAGTTTCCAAGTTTTAATCACTCACGACGTAATAACTTCTCTTAATCAAAATCATAATTAGCATATTTGTTTATCAATCTACAAGGATTAATTAATTCAAATCATACAAATTTACATATCACATTTCATACAATTTGCACGTATCACAAGGCTAAACATGATATAGCATGCTTCGAATTCCATATAAATTTCACGAGGTTACATATCAGATTCCAACCATACTAAGTTCATAAAATTCATACACGCCATACTCAATTCATATGATACGTAATGGATTCAATTAGCAAGGTTTAACTAATTTAAATCAAACATATTCATACCGTTTCAAAATTACACAAACACCCTTTCTAATTTAAACAATTAGCACAAATTTAACAAATCGGGATTCAATTTACAAATTACAAATTCCATACTTGTCATATTTCATACCATACATCACTTCATACATATTGGATTACATAATGATCAACAACTATAAGCATATCGCACTTAATTAGAATTTAGAACAATTAAATCAAATAATCACAAATACACAAATAAATTCGTAACAAATAAACCGAGCGTCCGATTGACGAACAGAAAGTGGCGGACAAACTCCTGAAGGTCGCCGGAGTGCCACTGTCGGAGCTACCGGAACAGTGGCCGGCCGCAGTTCGGGAGCCGCCGGAACGTGCCGGAAAAATCCCAAAAATTCACCAGTGTAAGAATTCCTCTTGCTCGTTCCAAATCCTCAATCAATTTTCGGAAATTCCAAGCCAATCGTCTCCAATTTCAAATCTAAGAACACAAAAACCCTCAAATCGTCAAATCCAAATTACTTCCAAACCGGTGAACGAAAATCAAATCCGTAAGAGGCATTGTCTTACCCGTGATGAGCTCTTCGAAACCCCCATAGTGGTTGCCGAAAAATATCCCCGGAGCTACCCCCTCCGTTGCACCGCCGCGATCCGCCACCAAACGGCCAAATCTGGAGTCTAGGAATGGGGATTGATAGTTCTTGTCGTTCCGAACAACTTTCGTGAAGGGTCCATTGCCAAAAGATCACCGGAAAAGGCCCCCGATGTCCTCCGAAAAATCTGCCGCCTCTCGTATTGCCGGAACCACCACCTACGGCCAAAATCTGGTGAAATTGATACCGAAAATGAACTCAGGGGGGGTCGGAAAACCTTGGAAACCATCAGGCCCGTCGAAAAAGGCCGTCGGAATGGTGCGAAACTCGCTGCTACAGTAACTCGCGCCGCCGCCGCGAGCTTCAGTAACTCGCTGCTACAGTAACTCGCGGCCCCGATGGTCGCACCGCCAACGTCCAACGTTACGCCAGAAAGTCCTCTTCCTGGGCCTGGGGTGCGTGCCGACAAAAGGTGGCCGGAAATCGCCGTGAAAGGCCGGCGAAGTGGAGGCTCCGCCACCCCCCTCCAGGCGCGACTAAAATCCGGAAATATCTCCACCGTCAGTCGTTGTTAGGCCATGAAATTGGTACTCTTGCGACCGCGTCGTCGAGCTCTTCGAAATGGACTATTCACTCATTGAAATCCGTTGAGAAACGAGTGAGTTATGGGCTCCTAACCGAAGCCGCGAATAGTAACCGTGGGAAAGGAGAGAGAGAAAGAGGAATGAGTTTTGACCGGAGCATGCTTCCGAGTACTTAATCCGATCCCAAGTGCATTGAAAAACCGTAAAATAAAATCAATGTACCACACAATAAACTTACAAACTCTAAAATAATTGACAAATTAAAACGAGAAATAATTTTACCAATTAGAGTTTTAATTTAATTTAATTTTAGAAAATCTTTCGTACAATTTAACGGCACCCCGTAAACATATAATTGGCAAATAATTCACAAAGAATTCGAATAAATTCAAATTAAGCAAGTTAAATAACATAGGGAATTGAAAATCAACTTGGCAATTACTTCTTGGAAATAAATTCGAATTAAAATAAATTAAACGATTTAAACTTAGATGCATGTAATCAATTAAATTAACAATTAATCATAAATTAGTCCGAATAAATCACATGCTAAATAAATTCATATTCAATCATATATGTCACATAATTAATAAATTAAACATTCAAGTATAAGGACTTACCCGTAAACGTCATCGGGTCGTGCTTCAGAGATGCGGGATGTTACATCTTCGAAGCTTAAAGTGGGAGATGGCTATGTCTCAAGTTAAAGGTGCAAACCTCTTCGGACCACGGCCATACATAGTCGTGTCTTGGGCAAGGCTTGCAAGAATAACAATCCACTTCAAATTCCTTCAAATTTCACACTTATTTACACATTCATGCTCATAATCACATGTTTATCAACTCAAACTCATTTAAATATCATGATTTAAGCTATCAAGCAAGGTTCCATGGAAGCTCAAACAAGTACAACAATGGTGATTCAAGAATATTCAAGCAACGAGAAAAATTCCGGTAGATAAATGACAAGGAATCTCATACAAACGACATACTTCAAACTTAGATCTTACAATTCAAGTATGAGAGCATAATATCAAATTTTCATATAAATATACTATTCATGTTCTTCTCATAAAGTATGGATTCAAGCAAGATAAATGGAGTTTAATCAGATAGAGACGAAACACTCGAAGAGAGGAATTCATCTCTTACCTTGGATCATTGATCGGGCGAGAATCGAAGACGAAACTTGAGCTCAAAAGGTGGGAGTGTGGGAAAACCCTTCTCTTCTCTCCTTCTTTTTCTCTTGATTGAGATTCTAAGGAAATAAGGTGGGAAAAAATTTGTTAGGTTCTTAAGGCCAAGGAAAAATTGGTTCGGTTCGGTTCAAGATGGGTTCAGTTCAATCGGTTAGAATTTAAATCGATAGGGAGTTCAAACGGCTTCAAAAAAATATGAGGCTTGTTCTGTTGGACCCGAATCATCAAAAATAATCCAATGGTGAAGTCAAAATTTGAATCCGACTTCCCGAGCTCAAGTTTGCCCAGGAACGGCCCAAAAACCCTAATTTTGATTAGGTCCCTAATCTTTCAAATATTGGGCATTCCAGCCCAAACATATTTAATTAAACTCTAAGGTGCACTTAACTTGAAATTAAATACACTTGACACGTAAATCATGTAAAGTCACATAATTTCACAAAAATACAGAATTAAACTCTCTCGTGACGATGTACCTGGATTGTCGAAGAGACGACGCATCACAGGGGTGGCAACTCCACGCATTAATCTTGTCACTCCTGTGCCTCACCATAGGCACAAAAGAGGCAAGAGACACAAAGGCGACCTCCTTTTAGTATAAAAGGGGCCACAAGGGTGACTTGGAGTAGACCCTCACCCCCATAGGATGCTTGGAGGTCACGAGGGTGACCTCCTACACGCACAAGTACCCTTACGAGGGTGAGCAACCTATTCATCAATTACAACACACGCAGCAGGGTATGGAAGCAAGGGAGCAAGCATACAAAATATCCATGTAAGAAACAAAGCAATTCCAAACAAAATCATCACCAATTCAAGCCTCACTTTCACGCAATAATAAAAAGGATGCAATTATCTTAACAAAAATCCAACTTCCATGATAAAAGCTTGAAGCTCTTCAATGGTGAATCATACCACACTCATGCTCAATCAAACGTAAGCCAAGAAATGAAACAAGGGAGCTTCATGGATCATAAAACAAGTCTTAAATCTTAAAATGGTGCAAGGATGATCAAGTTCTCACATATTGATATAAACCCACAACTATTCATCACCTTCTTCCTATATCATGCTTCCATGGATCAAGATAAGTTTTATATGGATTAGAAGATGCATAAGATGATGGATAATTCAACAATAATCTTACATTCAATAGATGATGAGTTCGAAGAAGTTATGAGCTCAAATGTGGCCAAAGAGACGAAGGGTTCTTGTTTCTTCACTTCTTCCTTGTCTTGATGTTTATTCAAAGTGGGAGAGAGAAATATGTTAAGGGATTAAATGGGTTGAGTTAGGGTTCAAGAATGGGTCAAATAGGAGCTCATACGGGTCAAATACGACTAAAATGGTTAATGTAAGGAATCCTGTATAATCGTCTTAGTTTGATGAAGTTTCGGAGGTCCAATCAGGCTTAGAAAATTATGAGGCTTATTCCATTGAATCTGAATCATCGATATGAGTCCAACGGTGGTATCAAAACTTGAATCCAAATTCCCGAGCTCAAGGTATGCCGACTGTAACACCCGAAGCGCAAAGGTGCCACATCCCCCGCACTATAGCTCAGTCCACATATGAAACGGACAATCTATACATGAACTGAGCCATAGCAAACGGGTGACAAGAAAATAAATGCTAACTAGCTAGGCGGGACTAACCCCAAACCAATTACCACAATGCAAAAAGGTATAAACATAAGCATGCTATTCACGAGCATTTATCAAGTAAACCAAATCCTAACTTTACATATCAATACATTATCATCTCTCAAATACATGACATTATATAAAACCGTAGATAACAATACATATGCAACAAGGTAGAATGGACACGTGGTAGACCCGGAAAGAAAGACTTGACTCGACACCAATCCCGCCTAGCACACAACCTGCAAAACTGAAAGGTAAGGTGTCAGTCTACCACAGACTGAGCGAGGGGCATAATAGATATAAGCGCAAATAACATGCAAATCATAATCCCGGGTAAGGTTTTATAACCAAAAACAATCTAAGTTCAATAACAACATAAAGCTCGCCCGAGATTACGATTATCAGATTTATCAATCAAACATTTTCAATCAATCAATCAATCAATCAGTGGCCCGGCGAGTGAGGGCAATTCTCCAACCTTACTCCGGCAACGTACAATCACGATACTTTTAGTTAATTAATTAAGTGATCACACAATCAATTACAGTGCACACGTAGCAGTTTCAATGACTCCTTCTTCCTCCAATGATGGTGGGTTTGCAAGGCCCGATCCATCCACGGTAAACACGGTGTACGTCGGGAACATGACTCCCACGCACGGGACTCCTTCCTCCACCAAACCTCCTGGTGGATTCAGGGTTCATCCCCACGGTTGAGAGGAGTGTAAGAGTTACCCGTCAGCCCATGCTTTCCCGGTTGGCTCAAACACTAACTCTCGGGCCCACAGTGCACGATACAATATACTCGCCCAAAACACGATCAATCAATACGATACAATTCAGTAAATCAGTTGCAATTCAAAAGAGTTTGGAAACTATACATATATATACCTTTTGGCTTAAAACATCACATAGGGTTGTAATGGTTCTAGATATCTAGCAATTAAACCTCACCTGTACCGACAAAATAAAGAGAAAGACACGGCCTAAGAAGCCCACTCCACGTCACTGGCGTGCCGGTCTGTGCAACAAAGACAAGTGTACATAAGACACGACTCAAAATGTACCAAATATGACGAACGGCGAAAATGCAACGAGACGACGAGCAAAATGCAATGTGACATGAAAACATCTTGTTTCACTTCATTTTACATCATATAATATCAAATTGTGGTCAAAGAAGCCGTCGGAACGAGGTGTTAAAAATGCAATTTTATGCAGAATATTTTGTTCTGTCAGACGCATGGGAACGGCCGTTCCCGTGGCCCTTCAAAACGCGCCAGTGTTTTCTTAAAATAAAACACGCTTTGGCTGGGAACGGCCCTTCCGGCGAATAGGCCAAAGTGGGAACGGCCGTTCCCAGTCTCGCTGGCCTAAACACACACAGAAGCCTGAGAACGCCCGTTCCCAAAATGCACTAAGGCGGGAACGACCGTTCCCAGTTCCTGCAAATTACAGAAACAGAGCAGATGCAGGGGAGTTTCGGCCAACACAACAACAACAACAATACACCAATTCCAAGCACCAAAATGCATCTAAAACATGAAATAACATGTATACATGCTTAGTATACAATAAAATCTAACATAAGCATTCCTATCTCTCATTAATCATCAAGTATTTACACTTTGGAACCCACATATGAACTCATGCTCCAAGCATATAAACTCCACAATATATGCATCAAATCATAGCTAGAACCATGTAATCATGCTTTCAACACTCAAACATAAATTACCAAGCTCAAACCATAACCCTAGTTCTTATATAAATAATCATAAATTCCCAACTCAACTCATATACCTTGAATGAATGAGAAGAAGGAGAAGAGATGATGTTGTGATGATGATTATGCTTCAAAGCATGCAATTTTCCCTTGAGTTCAAGCTTCAATTGATGAATCCTCTTCTTTCTTGGTAGGGTTTTAGAATCGGTATGAGGGAGAGAGAGGATGAATGATGTGTGTATATGTTTGAAGCAACCAAATGATATAGGATAGATATTATAAGCTAGGCTCCAATTGCAATTAAATCCCTCCAAAACATAAGTCATGCAATTAAGTCCTCAAATTAATAAAATGACCACTTAAGGACAATTAAGTAATAATTAAGTCATAATTGGCAATTATTTCACATTAAATCACATATCGCCTTTTTGAAATATTGGGGCGTTACAATCACCCCTCCTTAAGAGGACCTGGTCCCCAGGTCCACTACCCTAACTTCAAATTAAAACACAAGACGAGAGAACCCCGTCTCCCCAAACAATTAATAAGAAAGCCCCGTTTCTCAGCAAACAAGAGAGCACCCCGTCTCTCACACAGAAGAGAGAACCCCGTCTCTCACACAAACACACCATGCACAAACTTAAATAACACTTACATACACGTCACATATGGAGCAAGTAGAAAGATCAACATTTCAATTATTCACACAAAAGCAAATAGCAAACACAAGGAATACAAATATATAAAATAAGAAAGCGTATGATGCACGTGATATGCATGTTTAGATGTACCGTTCACCGTTGTTATTGCCTATTAAATGGTCTCTCACCTCCGGTGCATCCTGTATTCAAGACACTAAGGATGCATGTGACATTAGTGGATGCTAATGATTGCAATTAAGTCTCAAGTCACAAATAATTCACATAATTCAAAGACTTCAAGTTATTCAAACAATTCAAATAAGTCAAATAATTTCAGTTAAAGATGCAAGACTCTCAAGTTGACAATTAATTCCTATGCCGCGCGACCTAAACTCACAAGACACGACACTAGAGACCCGGTTTTGCAACCGGGCTCTGATACCACCAAAGGATGTAACACCCGAAGCGCAAAGGTGCCACATCCCCCGCACTATAGCTCAGTCCACATATGAAACGGACAATCCATACATGAACTGAGCCATAGCGAACGGGTGACAAGAAAATAAATGCTAACTAGCTAGGCGGGACTAACCCCAAACCAATTACCACAATGCAAAAAGGTATAAACATAAGCATGCTATTCACGAGCATTTATCAAGTAAACCAAATCCTAACTTTACATATCAATACATTATCATCTCTCAAATACATGACATTATATAAAACCGTAGATAACAATACATATGCAACAAGGTAGAATGGACACGTGGTAGACCCGGAAAGAAAGACTTGACTCGACACCAATCCCGCCTAACACACAACCTGCAAAACTGAAAGGTAAGGTGTCAGTCTACCACAGACTGAGCGAGGGGCATAATAGATATAAGCGCAAATAACATGCAAATCATAATCCCGGGTAAGGTTTTATAACCGAAAACAATCTAAGTTCAATAACAACATAAAGCTCGCCCGAGATTACGATTATCAGATTTATCAATCAAACATTTTCAATCAATCAATCAATCAATCAGTGGCCCGGCGAGTGAGGGCAATTCTCCAACCTTACTCCGACAACGTACAATCACGATACTTTTAGTTAATTAATTAAGTGATCACACAATCAATTACAGTGCACACGTAGCAGTTTCAATGAATCCTTCTTCCTCCAATGATGGTGGGTTTGCAAGGCCCGATCCATCCACGGTAAACACGGTGTACGTCGGGAACATGACTCCCACGCACGGGACTCCTTCCTCCACCAAACCTCCTGGTGGATTCAGGGTTCATCCCCACGGTTGAGAGGAGTGTAAGAGTTACCCGTCAGCCCATGCTTTCCCGGTTGGCTCAAACACTAACTCTCGGGCCCACAGTACACGATACAATATACTCGCCCAAAACACGATCAATCAATACGATACAATTCAGTAAATCAGTTGCAATTCAATAGAGTTTGGAAACTATAGATATATATACCCTTTGGCTTAAAACATCACATAGGGTTGTAATGGTTCTAGATATCTAGCAATTAAACCTCACCTGTACCGACAAAATAAAGAGAAAGACACGGCCTAAGAAGCCCACTCCACGTCACTGGCGTGCCGGTCTGTGCAACAAAGACAAGTGTACATAAGACACGACTCAAAATGTACCAAATATGATGAACGGCAAAAATGCAACGAGACGACGAGCAAAATGCAATGTGACATGAAAACATCTTGTTTCACTTCATTTAAGATCATATAATATCAAATCGGGGTCAAAGAAGCCGTCGGAACGAGGTGTTAAAAATGCAATTTTATGCAGAAAATTTTGTTCTGTCAGACGCATGGGAACGGCCGTTCCGGCTTCCCTTTGAAAATGGGAAGGGCCGTTCCCGTGGCCCTTCAAAACGCGCCAGTGTTTTCTTAAAATAAAACACGCTTTGGCTGGGAACGGCCCTTCCGGCGAATAGGCCAAAGTGGGAACGGCCGTTCCCAGTCTCGCTGGCCTAAACACACACAGAAGCCTGGGAACACCCGTTCCCAAAATGCACTAAGGCGGGAACGACCGTTCCCAGTTCCTGCAAATTACAGAAACAGAGCAGATGCAGGGGAGTTTCGGCCAACACAACAACAACAACAATACACCAATTCCAAGCACCAAAATGCATCTAAAACATGAAATAACATGTATACATGCTTAGTATACAATAAAATCTAACATAAGCATTCCTATCTCTCATTAATCATCAAGTATTTACACTTTGGAACCCACATATGAACTCATGCTCCAAGCATATAAACTCCACAATATATGCATCAAATCATAGCTAGAACCATGTAATCATGCTTTCAACACTCAAACATAAATTACCAAGCTCAAACCATAACCCTAGTTCTTATATAAATATTCATGAATTCCCAACTAAACTCATATACCTTGAATGAATGAGAAGAAGGAGAAGAGATGATGTTGTGATGATGATTATGCTTCAAAGCATACAATTTTCCCTTGAGTTCAAGCTTCAAATGATGAATCCTCTTCTTTCTTGGTAGGGTTTTAGAATCGGTATGAGGGAGAGAGAGGAGGAATCATGTGTGTATATGTTTGATGCAACCAAATGATATAGGATAGATATTATAAGCTAGGCTCCAATTGCAATTAAATCCCTCCAAAACATAAGTCATGCAATTAAGTCCTCAAATTAATAAAATGACCACTTAAGGACAATTAAGTAATAATTAAGTCATAATTGGCAATTATTTCACATTAAATCACATATCGCCTTTTTGAAATATTGGGGCGTTACAATCACCCCTCCTTAAGAGGACCTGGTCCCCAGGTCCACTACCCTAACTTCAAATTAAAACACAAGACGAGAGAACCCCGTCTCCCCAAACAATTAATGAGAAAGCCCCGTTTCTCAGCAAACAAGAGAGCACCCCGTCTCTCACACAGAAGAGAGAACCCCGTCTCTCACACAAACACACCACGCACAAACTTAAATAACACTTACATACACGTCACATATGGAGCAAGTAGAAAGATCAACATTTCAATTATTCACACAAAAGCAAATAGCAAACACAAGGAATACAAATATATAAAATAAGAAAGCGTATGATGCACGTGATATGCATGTTTAGATGTACCGTTCACCGTTGTTATTGCCTATTAAATGGTCTCTGACCTCCGGTGCATCCTGTATTCAAGACACTAAGGATGCATGTGACATTAGTGGATGCTAATGATTGCAATTAAGTCTCAAGTCACAAATAATTCACATAATTCAAAGACTTCAAGTTATTCAAACAATTCAAATAAGTCAAATAATTTCAGTTAAAGATGCAAGACTCTCAAGTTGACAATTAATTCCTATGCCGCGCGACCTAAACTCACAAGACACGACACTAGAGACCCGGTTTTGCAACCGGGCTCTGATACCACCAAAGGATGTAACACCCGAAGCGCAAAGGTGCCACATCCCCCGCACTATAGCTCAGTCCACATATGAAACGGACAATCCATACACGAACTAAGCCATAGCGAACGGGTGACAAGAAAATAAATGCTAACTAGCTAGGCGGGACTAACCCCAAACCAATTACCACAATGCAAAAAGGTATAAACATAAGCATGCTATTCACGAGCATTTATCAAGTAAACCAAATCCTAACTTTACATATCAATACATTATTATCTCTCAAATACATGACATTATATAAAACCGTAGATAACAATACATATGCAACAAGGTAGAATGGACACGTGGTAGACCCGGAAAGAAAGACTTGACTCGACACCAATCCCGCCTAGCACACAACCTGCAAAACTGAAAGGTGAGGTGTCAGTCTACCACAGACTGAGCGAGGGGTATAATAGATATAAGCGCAGATAACATGCAAATCATAATCCCGGGTAAGGTTTTCTAACCGAAAACAATCTAAGTTCAATAACAACATAAAGCTCGCCCGAGATTACGATTATCAGATTTTTCAATCAAACATTTTCAATCAATCAATCAATCAATCAGTGGCCCGGCGAGTGAGGGCAATTCTCCAACCTTACTCCGACAGTGTACAATCACGATACTTTTAGTTAATTAATTAAGTGATCACACAATCAATTACAGTGCACACGTAGCAGTTTCAATGACTCCTTCTTCCTCCAATGATGGTGGGTTTGCAAGGCCCGATCCATCCACGGTAAACACGATGTACGTCGGGAACATGACTCCCACGCACGGGACTCCTTCCTCCACCAAACCTCCTGGTGGATTCAGGGTTCATCCCCACGGTTGAGAGGAGTGTAAGAGTTACCCGTCAGCCCATGCTTTCCCGGTTGGCTCAAACACTAACTCTCGGGCCCACAGTGCACGATACAATATACTCGCCCAAAACACGATAAATCAATACGATACAATTCAGTAAATCAGTTGCAATTCAATAGAGTTTCGAAACTATAGATATATATAACTTTTGGCTTAAAACATCACATAGGGTTGTAATGGTTCTAGATATCTAGCAATTAAACCTCACCTGTACCGACAAAATAAAGAGAAAGACATGGCCTAAGAAGCCCACTCCACGTCACTGGCGTGCCGGTCTGTGCAACAAAGATAAGTGTACATAAGACACGACTCAAAATGTACCAAATATGACGAACGGCGAAAATGCAACGAGACGACGAGCAAAATGCAATGTGACATGAAAACATCTTGTTTCACTTCATTTTAGATCATATAATATCAAATCGGGGTCAAAGAAGCCGTCGGAACGAGGTGTTAAAAATGCAATTTTATGCAGAATATTTTGTTCTGTCAGACGCATGGGAACGGCCGTTCCGGCTTCCCTTTGAAAATGGAAAGGGCCGTTCCTGTGGCCCTTCAAAACGCGCCAGCGTTTTCTTAAAATAAAACACGCTTTGGCTGGGAACGGCCCTTACGGCGAATAGGCCAAAGTGGGAACGGCCGTTCCCCATCTCGCTGGCCTAAACACACACAGAAGCCTGGGAACGCCCGTTCCCAAAATGCAGTAAGGCGGGAACGACTGTTCCCAGTTCCTGCAAATTACAGAAACAGAGCAGATGCAGGGGAGTTTCGGCCAACACAACAACAACAACAATACACCAATTCCAAGTACCAAAATGCATCTAAAACATGAAATAACATGTATACATGCTTAGTATACAATAAAATCTAACATAAGCATTCCTATCTCTCATTAATCATCAAGTATTTACACTTTGGAACCCACATATGAACTCATGCTCCAAGCATATAAACTCCACAATATATGCATCAAATCATAGCTAGAACCATGTAATCATGCTTTCAACACTCAAACATAAATTACCAAGCTCAAACCATAACCCTAGTTCTTATATAAATATTCATGAATTCCCAACTAAACTCATATACCTTGAATGAATGAGAAGAAGGAGAAGAGATGATGTTGTGATGATGATTATGCTTCAAAGCATACAATTTTCCCTTGAGTTCAAGCTTCAAATGATGAATCCTCTTCTTTCTTGGTAGGGTTTTAGAATCGGTATGAGGGAGAGAGAGGAGGAATCATGTGTGTATATGTTTGATGCAACCAAATGATATAGGATAGATATTATAAGCTAGGCTCCAATTGCAATTAAATCCCTCCAAAACATAAGTCATGCAATTAAGTCCTCAAATTAATAAAATGACCACTTAAGGACAATTAAGTAATAATTAAGTCATAATTGGCAATTATTTCACATTAAATCACATATCGCCTTTTTGAAATATTGGGGCGTTACAATCACCCCTCCTTAAGAGGACCTGGTCCCCAGGTCCACTACCCTAACTTCAAATTAAAACACAAGACGAGAGAACCCCGTCTTCCCAAACAATTAATGAGAAAGCCCCGTTTCTCAGCAAACAAGAGAGCACCCCGTCTCTCACACAGAAGAGAGAACCCCGTCTCTCACACAAACACACCACGCACAAACTTAAATAACACTTACATACACGTCACATATGGAGCAAGTAGAAAGATCAGCATTTCAATTATTCACACAAAAGCAAATAGCAAACACAAGGAATACAAATATATAAAATAAGAAAGTGTATGATGCACGTGATATGTATGTTTAGATGTACCGTTCACCGTTGTTATTGCCTATTAAATGGTCTCTGACCTCCGGTGCATCCTGTATTCAAGACACTAAGGATGCATGTGACATTAGTGGATGCTAATGATTGCAATTAAGTCTCAAGTCACAAATAATTCACATAATTCAAAGACTTCAAGTTATTCAAACAATTCAAATAAGTCAAATAATTTCAGTTAAAGATGCAAGACTCTCAAGTTGACAATTAATTCCTATGCCGCGTGACCTAAACTCACAAGACACGACACTAGAGACCCGGTTTTGCAACCGGGCTCTGATACCACCAAAGGATGTAACACCCGAAGCGCAAAGGTGCCACATCCCCCGCTCTATAGCTCAGTCCACATATGAAACGGACAATCCATACATGAACTGAGCCATAGCGAACGGGTGACAAGAAAATAAATGCTAACTAGCTAGGCGGGACTAACCCCAAACCAATTACCACAATGCAAAAAGGTATAAACATAAGCATGCTATTCACGAGCATTTATCAAGTAAACCAAATCCTAACTTTACATATCAATACATTATCATCTCTCAAATACATGACATTATATAAAACGGTAGATAACAATACATATGCAACAAGGTAGAATGGACACGTGGTACACCCGGAAAGAAAGACTTGACTCGACACCAATCCCGCCTAGCACACAACCTGCAAAACTGAAAGGTGAGGTGTCACTCTACCACAGACTGAGCGAGGGGCATAATAGATATAAGCGCATATAACATGCAAATCATAATCCCGGGTAAGGTTTTCTAACCGAAAACAATCTAAGTTCAATAACAACATAAAGCTCGCCCGAGATTACGATTATCAGATTTATCAATCAAACATTTTCAATCCATCAATCAGTGGCCCGGCGAGTCAGGGCAATTCTCCAACCTTACTCCGACAGTGTACTATTACGATACTTTTAGTTAATTAATTAAGTGATCACACAATCAATTACAGTGCACATGTAGCAGTTTAAATGACTCCTTCTTCCTCCAATGATGGTGGGTTTGCAAGGCCCGATCCATCCACAGTAAACACGGTGTACGTCGGGAACATGACTCCCACGCACGGGACCCCTTCCTCCACCAAACCTCCTGGTGGATTTAGGGTTCATCCCCACGGTTGAGAGGAGTGTAAGAGTTACCCGTCAGCCCATGCTTTCCCGGTTGGCTCAAACACTAACTCTCGGGCCCACAGTGCACGATACAATATACTCGCCCAAAACACGATCAATCAATATGAAACAATTCAGTAAATCAGTTGCAATTCAATAGAGTTTGGAAACTATAGATATATATACCTTTTGGCTTAAAACATCACATAGGGTTGTAATGGTTCTAGATATCTAACAATTAAACCTCACCTGTACCGACAAAATAAAGAGAAAGACACGGCCTAAGAAGCCCACTCCACGTCACTGGCGTGCCGGTCTGTGCAACAAAGACAAGTGTACATAGGACACGACTCAAAATGTACCAAATATGACGAACGGCGAAAATGCAACGAGACGACAAGCAAAATGCAATGTGACATGAAAACATCTTGTTTCACTTCATTTTAGATCATATAATATCAAATCGGGGTCAAAGAAGCCGTCGGAACGAGGTGTTAAAAATGCAATTTTATGCAGAATATTTTGTTCTGTCAGACGCATGGGAACGGCCGTTCCGGCTTCCCTTTGAAAATGGGAAGGGCCGTTCCCGTGGCCCTTCAAAACGCGCCAGTGTTTTCTTAAAATAAAACACGCTTTGGCTGGGAACGGCCCTTCCGGCAAATAGGCCAAAGTGGGAACGGCCGTTCCCAGTCTCGCTGGCCTAAACACACACAGAAGCCTGGGAACGCCCATTCCCAAAATGCACTAAGGCGGGAACGACCGTTCCCAGTTCCTGCAAATTACAGAAACAGAGCAGATGCAGGGGAGTTTCGGCCAACACAACAACAACAACAATACACCAATTCCAAGCACCAAAATGCATCTAAAACATGAAATAACATGTATACATGCTTAGTATACAATAAAATCTAACATAAGCATTCCTATCTCTCATTAATCATCAAGTATTTACACTTTGGAACCCACATAGGAACTCATGCTCCAAGCATATAAACTCCACAATATATGCATCAAATCATAGCTAGAACCATGTAATCATGCTTTCAACACTCAAACATAAATTACCAAGCTCAAACCATAACCCTAGTTCTTATATAAATATTCATGAATTCCCAACTAAACTCATATACCTTGAATGAATGAGAAGAAGGAGAACAGATGATGTTGTGATGATGATTATGCTTCAAAGCATACAATTTTCCCTTGAGTTCAAGCTTCAAATGATGAATCCTCTTCTTTCTTGGTAGGGTTTTAGAATCGGTATGAGGGAGAGAGAGGAGGAATCATGTGTGTATATGTTTGATGCAACCAAATGATATAGGATAGATATTATAAGCTAGGCTCCAATTGCAATTAAATCCCTCCAAAACATAAGTCATGCAATTAAGTCCTCAAATTAATAAAATGACCACTTACGGACAATTAAGTAATAATTAAGTCATAATTGGAAATTATTTCACATTAAATCACATATCACATTTTTGAAATATTGGGGCGTTACACCGACCGGAACCCAAGGTATCCTAAATGGTCTTTAGGCCCTTAAGTCCGAATTTTACCAAAATGGTCCAAGACCAAGTCAAAATAGTTCAAAAACGTGTAATAAACATATAAACAAGTTTATAAATCATATATTTCAAGTATATCACATATTCACGAAGTTCGGAATCTAATTCGAAGTAAAACGGATCATATGAAGTCAAAGAAGCACATGGGGCAAAGTTCACATACTAAATCAAAGTTCTTATATTAAATCATTAATAATCAACGTATAATTCAAAGATTAACATATAAAAGCATAATTAAATAATTTAAACACGCACGTAGCTCCCTCGTGACATCGTACCTATACAGCTGAACGGACAGGGCATCATATAAATACTTTACGGTGTATTATGATTGTTAGAGTTTTATTCATTTAGCAAAGAATTAGGTCTTTTAGGTAACAATGAAGCATATTGATGTTCGCTATCTCTATGCAAAAATTTTTGAAGAAGAGTTGATTGTTTTTTAGAAGATTTGCATTATGGAGAATCTTGCAAATATGCTGACCAAAGTGGTAACCAAAGCCAAGTTTGTATATTATTTAGACTTGATCAATGTTCTGCACTTTTAAGTTGGCGCCTGGAGGCACACATTGGGTGCACTATAAATTGTTATAGGAGATTGAGAGATGTAGTTTATTTATATTTAGTGGGGGGCACAAATGTTGCGATGATAGAGATTTATTGTTCTGTGACATAATTTTGTCTCACATAGGAGTTATAGAAAATTAAGAGAAGGCTAATAGACTATTCCCTTCTAATTTTTGTATCTCAAACAAAGTATTCTCTCTCATTTTGTAATGTTTATTTAGTGAAATATATTTAAATAGTGCCCAATAACGTAAGTTAAATTGGTCGAACCTCCTTAAATTTTGGTATTAGTTTCTTATTGTAACAACCCGGATTTTGGGGCCAAGAAGAAACAGGTTAATAAAGGGTTAAGAGAAAGCGTTTATAGCCTCAATCCATTATGCATTACATTTTATATGAACCGTGTGCCTTTATGCCTCAATTTTTACCAATATCTTATTATGAGAACCATATCACTATTCATTCACCGAGCCTAAACCTTCACATATCCCTCATAAAGCCTTAGAAAGTAAGATTCACATTTTTCGGATTCGTATCTGTAGCGCACGGAGCGACGAGCCACCACATCCACCGCACCTAGCCCCGAACCCACATATGAAATAAAAATCCATACTTGAGCCCAAGACTAAGCGAACGGGAACCTACACACACTCGCTAAGCGAGGCGGAGCTAAGACAATACCAGAGCGCGCATAATATTAAGAAAGCGAAAGCATACATCAAAATCCAAGAAGATAAATCCACAAAAACGGGTTCATCTAGCCCTAGGAGCCTGTCCCCGAAAATATATAAATATAATTCAAAGAGCATACATAAATCAAATCCCAGAGATGCATATACAATTCGATTAACAAATCTAAAACATATACAAATGTGACCGAAAGCTAATGAAATGCAACTCGAACTAGGATACTAGAACCCGACCGACTCACGACTCCGCCTAGCACGAACCAACCTGCAAACTGAAAAAAAATTGAAAGGAGAGGGTCAGTCCACCGACTGAGTGAGGGGGCTAACGCACACCCACACACGTATACATATAGAGCAAAGCACGTATTAAATAAAAGACTATGAACCGGGATAGGATTTTGCATACCAAAAACCATTTTCGAATCAAACTTATACATATTCGTATCATAATCGGACATAGCTTACAAGAAAGGTCCTATCCCGTTTCATAATCAACATATCTTAACGAATTCTTATACCCGGAGAGTACGGGTCTTACTCTAACTCCCCAAATTATTAACATACGTATTAAAACAGAAAACACAAATTATAAACCAATCCAACCCCAACAACATGTATTTCGGGGAGCAAACCCTCACTACTCTTACCAATGCACAAGGGGTAGCTAACCCACATTGTTCTTGAAGCACCACGCCTCCTCAACCTCCGAGAGTCGTGCGTTAGTACTTCAAATGGGAATCGTGCACAGGCTTAACCCGACGGCCCTTGCCGTCCCGGGCGTCCTTGCCCACAATTCCCTGGGCCCGGCAAATCTGAACAAGACTTAACATACCTTAGCATACCTTACCGTGTAACTCGGCCTATGCTTTTAACGTACCTCTCCGTGTCATCCGAAAACATATCAAGTTGAAGAATAGCAAAGCTTGCACGAAGACACACGGTTTGAAGCATAGCCTTGTTGCAAATCATTTTTAAGCTCACATATGCTCATACATATAGTCCAAAACATTTAATCTTATGACAATATCATAAACGTATCTTATAAACACGTATCTATTATATAAATATAATAGTATAGTCACATGCGGGCTTGAAAATGAGCACGTAGGGTTGTAGGTCGTATTAACTAAAAAGAAAACAAACCTAAGCCTCACCTTTTACCAAAAGTGCTCACGGATGAGCGTTGACGGCCAAGAAGAGGCTAAATGGCGGAACCAACACCTCCCGAACTCAAATCTGAGACATACAAACATAAAGTCATGGCTTAGACTCGATCATGAACCACTTAGACGCACGGCGACTCATACGAATGCAAATGGATGCAATGCATATCATATGGATTCATACTTAGGCATATCGGAGCAAATAACGAGAGATCACAAAAGGAATTCAAGAATTAAACTCATACCGTATGAAATAAACTCATAATGTGTCATATTATAACATAATATAAGTGTTCACGAGTTTAAAATGCATAAGGGAGATAAACGATTCAAGAGGGAATTACACGTATCACTTAAGACATATTGAATCATAACTCGTTCAAATCATATCAAATAAATTCAAAATTCCAAAACAAGCAAATTAACACATAATAATTCATGTTAGTAAAGCTTATGGATCATATTAGGGGTGGGAGAGAAGCAAACAAGCGAAGAAAACAAGAAAACAAAGTTCGGAGTAAAAATGAGCCACTGCCCTAAATCCACCCCAGTGGATTTTTTCCAAAGGGGAAATCCACCCCCATGGATTTAGGGCAGACAGCTCACTGCCTCAAATCCACCCCGGTGGATTTTTTTCAAAGCAAAAATCCACCCCGGTGGATTTGGGTCAGAGGCCAAATACTCGAGAAAAAGCTTGTAAAACTAAACAAAAGCTCATGCCAAACCAAACCAACAACAACAAGACATGGAATGATGCAAATATAATACAAATATATGCAAGAAAAACGAGCAAATACCAACCCGAGTTTCATGAAATTAACCGGCAAAGCAAGGGAATCAAGAGATGCAAATGTTTTATCCATTTTCTTGCAAAACCTCTAAGTGCATCAATGGTGAATCATACTCTAATCAATTAACATGTATTAAGTTCATAGATATGTAACAAATAAACTCCATAGATCATCAAATAAGTCATAAAACTCCAAAAAAGCAAGAAATGATCAAGTTTTTCAAATCTCTAACAAACCCTTGGAATCTCTAGAATAGAATATGATTCATGTAGGGTAAAAGAAGCACAAGAACAAGGAGATAACAAATCCACTCTTACCTCAAAAGATTGGAGCAAGGAAAGCTAGTTTTTGAGCTTGGAAGGGGCAAAAATGGAGGTTTCCTTCCATGGCTTCTCCTTTCTTCTTTCTTCTTGAGGGGGCACGGTTTTCAGCCCAAAAAATGAGAGGGAGAGAGAGTTATGGCTGAATTCTTGGTGAAAGAGAAGGTACAAAAGTAAGTCTAGGGTCAAATAGAGGTTTTAGGAGCGTTCTAGGTACGTACGGTGAAATCTGCATCGTCGGGGGTCGAAATGAAGTCAAAAAGTTATGAGGCTTGTCCCATTGGATCCAAATCGTCGAATCGAGTCCAATGGAGGTGACGGAACTCGAATCCGAGTTCCCTAGCTCAAGATACGAATTAATGACTCAAGAGTGGCCAATTTGCAAAAAGGCCCAAAATTCAAATAAAGTGCAACTGAGTCCTAACTAAAATCAATAAAGTCCAAAACAAATTCAAATCATGCAATGAAGTCCTAAAATCATATAATTTATGTAATGCATAAAGTTGGCATGCTCGGGATTCCAATTCTTAAATCGTAAATTTCACAAATTACATGTATTCACATTATATTTTCAAATAGGGCAAGTTCTTATCAAATAATTCAAGTTGTTCACATAGGAAAATAAAATGAGGGAACATAATTCACATAAGGTCACAAATTAAATAAAGAATCATATAGATTACGAAAAATAAACTCACACGTGACGCGTACCTGTACGTGTGAACGAGCGGGGTGTCACAATCTCCCCCCCTTAAGAGAACCTGGTCCCCTGGTTCTACTGCTTGAGTTTCAAGCTCGAACAACTTTCCGTATTCACCCAAGTTCAAGGTTCATAACGTCCCGACAAGGGTTAGCCCGGTAAGGTCTTCATGCACAAGGGGTTTGATCACTTCTTGACATCTAGATAGAGTAATTACTCACCGCTTGATTTGGGCTAGGAGCAACTAAAATGTTTCGCACGATAGGAGGATCCAAGTTGATTCATCACCCATCGTTTGATCCATTCCAACTACTCAAAAGCTCGGTGTTACACGAATGGCGTGGTTATCGAGCCACCACCGCTCGCACCTTCTAACTCAGGAAGTCCCTTTGCTAGAGAGCTAAACCACCACTGCTTGTTCGCTCCGGAAGACCGTTGACCCTCAACTTACCGCAAGAAAACCACACACACACACGAGCAAAACACACAACAACATGCACACCCACAAGTAAATCACATGTCAAATATACAATTAAAATGCATGATGCACGTGTCATAAATAATGTAGGTACGGTTCACCATTTTTCGTGGTCCTTCACATAAGGAGATGGAGTGAGGAGTCAAAGTTGACGTCTTAAAGCTCATGATCCTAATTCCTTGACCTTAGGTTTCTTGAACGGATCCTAGCTTGGCAATTTCATTCCTTCTTCCTAACTTTATCTATATTTGTCTCGAGGGATTGTTTCAATTCTTTTCCCCCGAAATCTTCCATATCCCATTAAATCTTGAACCATTCTAAACTCGGTCGACAATGATCGCATCATGGTCTCCGATGGTCTTGAAGTCTATCAACCCACTCTTTTTAGGATATCCTTAACTTTATCTAATCCAACTCCCAGTTTCTCGACATCTCTCTTTTGTATTTTAGGGTACGGTGAAGAAGTACCCCTCAGAGTCAACAAATGGAATGCCCTAGTATTCACTTCTTCACAATCTCCATTGTCAGTCAATTTTTTTTTATTTAAAGCCCGTGATCCCAATTCTTGATGTCTATGGAATTAACATCTTGGCTTCTTCCTAATAATCGATCTCCAGTTGTTGTGTTGAATATCCATCTAGTTATCACTTCGATGGGAGTTCCCTGATTTTACTCTTTATGAATTCAAATTGGTTGTATGACTCGTCCTCTATTGGCTTACACTTAAATACATGATTTCCTTCCAAAACTCTTTGCCTTTCTTTGTTGTTTCCATTTGTTACTTCATACCTCTCAATTCGACTCTACTGTACGATAATTTAGCTTGGATCTGGAAAGTAAACTCCAATCTATCCTGAAGATAGAACTTCTTGCATCTTGGTTGTTCCATAGACTCGGAATCACTATAATGATCGATTCTTTTTAACTCCTCCCAATACCACTTCTTCCTTACCCAAAATCCAAGGTGTTTCAATTCTTTCTTCTTCTTCTTCTTACTCGAGCTTGACTTCTAATGGATTTGTTTAATTGGAAACTCTTCTTTGATGGCCCGTATTGCTTATTATCCACTAACCATATGATATTCGAACCTTCTCACCCGATCTTCGTTACCCATCCCCTTAAGAACCTATTTTACCTTGGGTCCTCTTGAAGAACCATCATTGATGTAGATCGCGAATTAAAGCATTTCCAAGATCTTTCTCTTGCTCTTTTCTTGGGTTAGACAATCCTGTGGAATCGGATTAAAGTACCTCTAGAATCGAGACTCATTTGTTTCCCTCCTAGGAATTGGATTTAAATACTTATTCCCGGTTCCACTTCTTATTTCGATATTTTCTTGATTATTCATCGTTGGAAAAGGCCTTCCCTCTCGAAATCCAAACCGCTACATCAAGTAGATAAGGAGGAGGTTCCTGTGTACCGATCTTCTCCCTTTGATTAAGCCCTCAACTTCTTGATATAACTTCAACCGGATCTTTAAAATCACCACTTTTGTGACACCCCGAATCTTCGGCATTCCAGGTACGGCGTCACGGGTGAGTTAAATTCTATAATTTACGTGAATTATGTGATTAGCATGCTTATATGTCGATGTGAGATTTATTTTAATACGTGTGCATTAGAATTTAATTAATTGTTCTTGGGCTCAATCGCTCAATATTTGCCGACTTAGGGACCTAATTATATTTAGGGTGTTTTAGCCTTTGTGGCTACCTTGAGCTCGGGATTCGAATTCGAATTCTAACCCTATCATTAAATTCGTTTCGATGATTCGGATTCAATGTATTAACCTTTTATTTTCTAAAGCCATTTGATAGCTCAATCATTTTAAAATCCGATCCGAATGGACCGGATACCGTTTGACCCTACCCGTTTACCCGAATTGTATCAGCCCTTAAAGGCTGATAATATCCTCTCTCTCCATTTGATCGATCAAAGCAAGGGAGAAGAAAAGAGAAGGAAGCCCATTTGGCCATTCCAAGCTTTGGGTCGAGCTTGCCTCATCCGACCTTCTAACCGAAGAAACAAGGTAACAATTGTATTCCTCTCGTTACGTGCTTCAATTCTACGTGCATTTCGTGGTATGATTCCGTGTCTAAGTGGCTATTTGGGAGTGATGATAAATAGTGTAGATTTCGTGTTGTGGGTGTTCGGGCTCATTTCAAAGTCTAATTTGTGTTCTAATGTGTTATATATATGTGATATACCTTGAATTTTAGTGTTTTTGGGTTGAATATTGATTGGTATGTGATTTAGGATGGTTTGGGAACCACCCCCGTCGACCCTTTGCTTTCCTGCTCTTTTTTTTTGGAGAAGACGACCCAACACGGCCGTGTCAGCCCCTAGTTCATTTCCGACACGGCCGTGTCAAGCCCTCGAGTTGGAATTTTTTTTATTCGGACACGCCCGTGTCAGCTTCCAGGCCAATTTTGACACGGCCGTGCTGACCTCGTTTCAACTCGGATTGGACTAATGTTTGAACCCACGGAAACCTCTTGAAGTCTAGAACATCCTCCAATTGGAATCACCTAATTATCTTTTGTCATTTGTGAGATATAATCGTTTGAAATTGGTGTCGCCACTTCCACAAAATTCTGCATTCGTCCAACTTCGAACCTACGCCATTTTCGCCTCGCTTTGAACCACAATTCGAGCCACCTACCATTTGAAACATCTATGTCTCTAGTTTTATTTCCCAGAAACAAAACGTAATTTAGATTTCTCAAAATCAAGTTATGATCGTTTTCCTACAGCTTGTCCGTTTTGGAAAACTTCCAACTTTTGCCGTTTTGCTCGGAACCGTTTCTTATGCTTTTCTTCCGCTTTCCTTGCACTTTTTCAACTTAAAACCATTCCTAACTTGTTATATCATATGGAGGTGTATGTATTTTGCTCTTATATCCATTTTATGTTGCTTTACTAATATGATATGTGTTCATACATGAATAAGTGCCACCTTATGCCTTTCGTTTACTCTTGGTTGCATTAATTGTGCACACGAATATGCCCTAAAGTGTTCTAAGCATATGATAAGCTATGAAATGCATTCCCTTGTATGAAATAATTTTGGATATAAATTTTGCTTAGGTAGTTGAATCTCTTATGTGCCTATGCATACGCCGTGCGTCTATGTGGTTCTTCTTTGTGTCTAAGTCCTGTTTCTTATCTCCAGTTTGTCCAGGTGCACCCGGGGTGGTGTTTCGTGAGCCGTTTTGATTCCGGGTTGGATCACTTGTGTTGTTCTTGGCTTCCTTTGGTATAAGGTGAGGTTAGGTTATAGTTAAACCCTATGAAATGTGTTCGTCTTCTATGCATGCGAACTATAACCATAAATATAAGTAAATAGGCGTGAAATATGTAATGTGACAAGTCTTTCCAAGTATGATACACTATGTACAAGCCTACGTACGCTTGTTTTGGGTATGTTATGATTTACTTTGGTTGCAACATCAAACTATACTTCAAACCGTGTGCCTCTTACGAGCCGAGAGCTACGAGCTATGGATATGCTGTGGATTTGACACGGAGAGGTATGTAGAGTATAGTTGTTGCAAGGTAAGATTGTTATGTCAGTTTGTTATGTTAATTTTGTTATGTATCGGGTTACGTTATGGTATGCGTCTTATGATTTGTTTGGTATGATTGGGCCCCGGAGTTGTGGGTAAGGGGGACCCGGGTCGGACATGGGGTCGCCGGTTTATGACCCCGTGCACATCTCCACAGTTTGATAGGAATAACCCTGAACCCTCCAGGAGGTTTGGTAGGGGAATGGGAACCTGAGGGTTTGAGTGTTCGCGCTCCCCTCATATGATTTAGATGGTTTGGGTCGCGCAACCCTTCCAACACCAGAGAAGGAGGTATGTATGATACGTTTGCTATGTTATGTTTTGATTTGTTATGTATGTTTAGTTTGAGGAGCCCAGGATGGGATTAGGTGCTCGTACCCGCCGAGTTGTATGTATGCTTTAGTAAAGTTCGTGAAACGGGGATAGACTCTTAAATTAAAATAAAATATGAACCTTTTGAATATGTAAGCTAAGATATGATTTGATTCGATACGATTTGCTATGAATTAAGGATCCGGTTTTATATGAAATCCTTTAAGGTTTGGTTTGCTTTGTTTCTGTTAGAATCCCTATATATATGTATGACGGGTTAAACTTTGGTATGCAAAAACTATCCCTGAGTTCACGCACTATGTGATTGTTATGTGCTTTGCTCTTATACATATAGCGTGTGTGGGTAGCCCCTCACTCAGTCTGTGTGACTGACCCCTCTCCCCTTTCGTTTTAGTTGCAGGTTCAGGTTGTGGAGTTCGAGCTAGGCGGTTTTGAGTCGGGTCTGTCGAGTCCGTGTCTGTCTGTTTGTTTCGTTAAGTGCTTAGCTCGTTATTGTGTAAGAAGTTATGTATACGTTTATGATATATTTTATGCAGGTTTGTATTGATTTGAATGTATGAATTTCGGGACAGGTTAGGACAGGTTCGTGGATTTAGATGAACCCGTTTTATTTTAATTTATGTTATATTCGGGATTAGGGATCTATATTAGTTGAACCCGTCAACTGTTGCTTTTAATTTAAGTTTGTTTGTGTGATTGCTTCCGCATACGCTTTCGTTTTTGTTGGTTGGTTTAATTTGCAGGGTCTACGTCCTGCCTAGCTTAGGTGTATGTCTGTCTGTCTCCCGTTCGCCTCTGCTTGGTTCATGTACGGGTTTTCCATCTCGTATGCGGATTAGGCTTAGGTGCGGGGGATGTGGTGACCCACCGTGCGGGGTGCTACATCTCAAAGTGGTATCAGAGCCCTAGGTTGCAAAACCTGAGTTCAGAGTCGTGTTATGTCAGTCTAGGTCGAACGGCATAGGACAATGTGGCTATGTGCTTGCATTTGCATTGTGATTTGCTGTGATATGTATTTGGATTCTTAACATTTGGTTGATTTTACATTTCCTGATGCATTGCATTTATTTAATTGCTCTTACTTGATTTAATTACGTGTCATTCTCACGTACTAACCGGCATGCATGTCTTATATTGAGGTTGTTGAGAATTTTAGGATGCCACCACGTAGACAAGATGTTTGTCAACCACCACATCGACCTCATTACAATCAAGGGCTAAATCACGCCGAGATGCAACCTTTGAATCCGATGGCAACTTTGTATCGAGACTTCAGGACCTTTAAACCTCTCCAATTTAGAGAAGGCAATGATATCAGGGCGGAAGAGTGGCTCTCCGAGATTTAAAGTATATTCGAGGTATGGCCGTGCGACTCACAAGATAAGGCTCGCCTTGCCTTACTACTTTTGCAAGGTCAAGCAAGACAATGGTGGAAAAGAGTTGCTCCACAATTAGAAGCAACGAATGAAGGATTGACATGGAATACCTTCGTTCAAGAGTTTAGAAGAAGGTACTCACCGGTTATTTTACGAGATCGAAGATTTGAGGAGTTTCGTACTCTAAATCAAGGAGGCAAAATGGTCATGGAATACATCGAAGAATTTGAGAGGTTAGGCACCTACGTAGCTCATATCATGAACAATGAAGAGATGAAGATTTGGTACTTCATGGAAGGACTACGAGATGAGTTCAAGGAGGCCTTAATTGCCGAGGATATGAGTACTTGGGACAAGGCTACCACGAAAGTTTTAAGGGTTGAAAATCGGAGAATAACAAGAGGTAAGGAAGAAGAGGAGTTGAGACCGAGAGGTGAATTAGGATTTTGCTCGAACCTACAAATGGAAGAAAGATTTCAACCTCCCGGTATCCAAGCTAAGAAGAAAAGGATTCGAGGAAAGAAACATAAAACCGGGGATCCTTCGAGACCAAGGAAAGAATCTCAACCGTGTGCTTACTGTGGAGGAACTAATCATGCCTACAACTCGTGTTGAGATAGACTGAAGAAGTGCTATACGTGCGGATCAAAGAAACATATGGTTGCCGAATGTGATCAATTCAAGGCTAATAAGCAATGGAAGCGAGAACAAAGGCTTCAATTTGGAAACCAACATGAATCCAAGGACGGAGGTATTTGCATTGATAGCACATGCATTCACGACATTTTAGGTTCTACAATTATTTATTAATTGTGCTATAATTGCCAGTATAACATTTTTTTTATGTGCTTGAGTGGTAATTATGTGATGCATCCTATTTACACGTTAACCTGGCATGCATATTTAGTGTTTGCTTGATAGAATGTCGCTCCTTTCATGTCTCCAAGTTTGGTATTCAATGAAGTTGGAATGGATGGTTAGAGTAAGGGTTGGGGTAAGGACCTCTCTCAAGATCAAGTTGAAGATTGTAGGATGTTACAAAGAAAATGTTGAGGGGCATTGGTTTAGGAATTCTACAAACAAGATTGAAGATTCAAAGGAATTGAAATCCACTTTGAAGGAAAGTAAATTTCCCCAAGGAGGTACTATGATGAAAGTGCCAAAAAGGGAAGTAATTAATCCACGAAGGACATTGTGGAGAACTCTACTAATGGGTACAAAATCGAATTAATCCACGAAGGACATTGTGGAGAACTCTACTAATGGGTACAAAATCGAATTAATCAAGATCTCGGGGTATGGAGATTGACTCATTTTTCAACAGTGGCCTTGAAGAAGAGATTCGAGGAGAATTAGTAGGAGACTTAGGTCGAGCTTTTGAGAGACTTCAAAGAATCAAGATAAAGGTTTTAATGAAGACTTGGGATAAGGCCGAAATGATAAGAAGCAATTTGGCAATGAAGAAGGGTACTCGACTAAGCAGGAATTTGGGAGCAAATTGATGTAGTAGTTGGGAACATCGGATTATCATACATTATGGTCAATGCGAGGAAATGTCTCCAGGTTAAAGGAAGAGTTCGAAGAGAATCCGGGTTCGAGGAATAACGGGGGTATGAGAATTAATCCATGACAATCAATTAAAGAAAAACATCAAGGATTCGAATGGAAGTTCAATTCGGGACTTGGAGATCGATACGACCAATTAAAATTCAAGGGAGTAAGCCCAATCCTTGAAATTCCTTCGGGACTTCGAATGCACTTCTTTTAGATTCCACGAAAAGAGTGATGCTAAATATGAGAATCGACATCATACTTTGGAACACCTCAACGAAGAGGAATTATGATTTCAAGATAATACCTCTTCTTTAGGATTTCTACAAGCAAGTGTTCGAGTGAAGAAATCCGAGCCATAAGGCAGTTGGTGATGAAGTAGAGTTAGAGAAATTCAATTCGCGGGAACGATAACAAGACCAACAGAACACTTGAGAGTGTAACCTTGGGTTAAGGAAATTCTGAGGCTAGGTAACGGCTATGAGATAAAGACCGGGATGAGGACCATCCCACAAGATGTATTAAGAATTTCAAGGCATGCTTATAGATTAGGAGACTTCGGTTTTGAGCACATCATCATAAGATCAGTTTTGCACATTGGTGAACGGTACATTAAACTATACATATCATGTGCATCATGCATTTTAGTTTTTGTTTGTGCTTATAGTTCTTGTTACTTGTTGTTTGCTTTTGGGTAGTTTTGAGTGTTCGAGAGTGTTGTTCCGGTAAGATGAGGGTCGTGTTTTGCAACAAGTCCTTGTGAAGAGTTGGTAGTGTAAGAAGAGGAAACGGATCGATTTTGAAGACTCAAATCCCTTATGTTTGAAGACCTTTCTCGAGCTAACCCTCGTCGGGACGTCATGAACCTCGAACATGGGCGAATACGGAAAGTTGTTCGAGCTTGAAACTCGAGCAGGCGAACCTGGGGACCAGGTTCTCTTAAGGGGGGGAGTTTGTGACACCCCGAATCTTTGGCATTCCAGGTACGGTGTCACGGGTGAGTTAAATTCTATAATTTACGTGAATTATGTGATTAGCATGCTTATATGTCGATGTGAGATTTATTTTAATACGTGTGCATTAGAATTTAATTAATTGTTCTTGGGCTCAATCGCTCAATATTTACCGAATTAGGGACCTAATTATATTTAGGGTGTTTTAGCCTTTGTGGCTACCTTGAGCTCAGGATTCGAATTCGAATTCTAACCCTATCATTAAATTCGTTTCGATGATTCGGATTCAATGTATTAACCTTTTATTTTCTAAAGCCATTTGATAGCTCAATCATTTTAAAATCCGATCCGAATGGACTGGATACCGTTTGACCCTACCCGTTTACCCGAACCGTATCAACCCTTAAAGGCTGATAATATCCTCTCTCTCCATTTGATCGATCAAAGCAAGGGAGAAGAAAAGAGAAGGAAGCCCCTTTGGCCATTCCAAGCTTTGGGTCGAGCTTGCCTCATCCGACCTTCTAACCGAAGAAATAAGGTAACAATTGTATTCCTCTCGTTACGTGCTTCAATTCTACCTGCATTTCGTGGTATGATTCTGTGTCTAAGTGGCTATTTGGGAGTGATGATGAATAGTGTAGATTTCGTGTTTTGGGTGTTCGGGCTCATTTCAAAGTCTAATTTGTGTTCTAATGTGTTATATATATGTGATATACCTTGAATTTCAGTGTTTTTGGGTTGAATATTGATTGGTATGTGATTTGGGGTGGTTTGGGAGCCACCCCCATCGACCCCTTGCTTTCTTGCTCTTTTTTTTCGGAGAAGACGACCCAACACCGCCGTGTCAGCCCCTAGTTCATTTCCGACACGGCCGTGTTAAGCCCTCGATTTGGGATTTTTTTTATTCGGACACGGCCGTGTCAGCTTCCGGGCCAATTTTGACACGGCCGTGCTGACCTCGTTTGAACTCGGATTGCCCTGATTTTTGAACCCACGAAAACCTCTTGAAGTCTAAAACATCCTCCAATTGGAATCACCTCATTATCTTTTGTCAATTGTGAGAGATAATCGTTTGAAATTTGTGTCACCACTTCGACTAAATTCTGGATTCGTCCAACTTCGAACCTACCCCATTTTCGCCTAGCTTTGAACCACAATTCGAGCCACCTACCATTTGAAACATCTATGTGTCTAGTTTTATTTCCAAGAAACAAAACTTAATTTCCATTTCTCAAAATCAAGTTATGATCGTTTTCCTACAGCTTGTCCGTTTCGGAAAACTTCCAACTTTTGCCGTTTTGCTCGGAACCGTTTCTAATGCTTTTCTTCCGCTTTTCTTGCACGTTTTCAACTTAAAACCATTCCTAACTTGTTATATCATATGTAGGTGTATGTATTTTGCTCTTATATCCATTTTATGTTGCTTTACTAATATGATATGTGTTCATACATGAATAAGTGCCACCTTATGCCTTTCGTTTACTCTTGGTTGCATTAATTGTGCACACGAATATGCCCTAAAGTGTTCTAAGCATATGATAAGCTATGAAATGCATTCCCTTGTATGAAATAAGTTTGGATATAAATTTTACTTAGGTAGTTGAATCTCTTATGTGCCTATGCATACGCCGTGCGTCTATGTGGTTCTTCTTTGGGTCTAAGTCCTGTTTCTTATCTCCAGTTTGTCCAGGTGCACCCGGGGTGGTGTTTCGTGAGCCGTTTTGATTCCGGGGTGGATCACTTGTGTTGTTCTTGGCTTCCTTTGGTATAAGGTGAGGTTAGGTTATAGTAAAACCCTATGAAATGTGTTCGTTTTCTATGCATGCGAACTATAACCATAAATATAAGTAAATAGGTGTGAAATATGTAATGTGACAAGTCTTTCCAAGTATGATACGCTATGTACAAGCCTATGTACGCTTGTTTTGGGTATGTTATGATTTACTTTGGTTGCAACATCAAACTATACTTCAAACCGTGTGCCTCTTACGAGCCGAGAGCTACGAGCTATAGATATGCTGTGGATTTGACACGGAGAGGTATGTAGAGTATAGTTGTTGCTAGGTAAGATTGTTATGTCAGTTTGTTATGTTAATTTTGTTATGTACCGGGTTACGTTATGGTATACGTCTTATGATTTGTTTGGTATGATTGGGCCCCGGAGTTGTGGGTAAGGGGGACCCGGGTCGGCCATGGGGTCGCCGGTTTATGACCCCGTGCACATCTCCACAGTTTGATAGGAATAACCCTGAACCCTCCAGGAGGTTTGGTAGGGGGATGGGAACCTGAGGGTTTGAGTGTTCGCGCTCCCCTCATATGATTTGGATGGTTTGGGTCGCGCAACCCTTCCAACACCAGAGAAGGAGGTATGTATGATACGTTTGCTATGTTATGTTTTGATTTGTTATGTATGTTTAGTTTGAGGAGCCCAGGATGTGATTAGGTGCTCGTACCCGCCGAGTTGTATGTATGCTTTAGTAAAGTTCATGAAACGGGGATAGACTCTTAAATTAAAATAAAATATGAACCTTTTGAATATGTAAGCTAAGATATGATTTGATTCGATACGATTTGCTATGAATTAAGGATCCGGTTTTATATGAAATCCTTTAAGGTTTGGTTTGCTTTGTTTCTGTTAGAATCCCTATATATATGTATGACGGGTTAAACTTTGGTATGCAAAAACTATCCCTGAGTTCACGCACTATGTGATTGTTATGTGCTTTACTCTTATACATATAGCGTGTGTGGGTAGCCCCTCACTCAGTCTGTGTGACTGACCACTCTCCCCTTTCATTTTAGTTGCAGGTTCAGGTTGTGGAGTTCGAGCTAGGCGGTTTTGAGTCGGGTCTGTCGAGTCCGTGTCTGTCTGTTTGTTTCGTTAAGTGCTTAGCTCGTTATTGTGTAAGAAGTTATGTATACGTTTATGATATATTTTATGCAGGTTTGTATTGATTCGAATGTATGAATTTCGGGACAGGTTAGGACAGGTTCGTGGATTTAGATGAACCCGTTTGTATTTTAATTTATGTTATATTCGGGATTAGGGATCTATGTTAGTTGAACCCGTCAACTGTTACTTTTAATTTAAGTTTGTTTGTGTGATTGCTTCCGCATACGCTTTCGTTTTTGTTGGTTGGTTTAATTTGCAGGGTCTACGTCCCGCCTAGCTTAGGTGTGTGTCTGTCTGTCTCCCGTTCGCCTCTGCTTGGTTCATGTACGGGTTTTCCATCTCGTATGTGGATTAGGCTTAGGTGCGGGGGATGTGGTGACCCACCGTGCGGGGTGCTACAACTTTCTTCTTACCCCGGTTTTCACCCTCACGAAGGGGGACTTCTCTCAATTATAAGCTATCACGAAAACATTAAACTCATGCATGTCGGGTTAGATTTGCATATGCTATGCATCACGTTATCACCAACTCAGTCAAGAAAACAACAAGAAATAGAAATATGTATCAAACATTCCAAGTAAGTGTAAAATACAATGTGGGATGGATGCTCGTGCAATGGATGCAATTTCCTCCCGGGAGTCTCTTTGGTCTTTGTCGTTCATATTCTTCCAACTTGTGTTTCAGCGATCCACATCTGTAGCATTGCCCCAACCTCTTCCAACAATTCTCATAAGTATGAGAATTTCTTGTACAATGAACACGCGACGGTTGCTCCACGGATGAGGATTCCATCGCTTTCTTCTTTCCTTTCGATCCCACTTGAGAGTCCTCTCGGTCCCTTTTTAATCCCGATCCCGAGCTACTTCCCAATCACATCCTTCCTACTCGGCTCTTTTTTTTTAGTTTCTTGGATTCAACTCGAAAAGCTTCTCGGGTACTTACAATCTAAGCTTTAGACTCTATCCCAGTTTTTTTTTTTTTTAATTCCCGAAGGTCTTCCCTAATTCCATCTATAAATTGAGCCACTCTTTCGGATTCGTTCGGTCTCCTTAGGTAGATACGAGGGCATACATTGACCTTGTGTTCGGAGGAACCGCATCTAGTACACCTGCCCAACCTTCTCCAACAGTTTATATAACTATGGTTGGATCCTCCGCAATGGGTGAGTGGAATTTGTTCTTCGAGAAACGACGCACCCGACAAGAATATAATATCTCTTCCAACAATCGAGCCATTTTACCCTTCATCTTGGAGGATTGATTATCGGTACGACGATTCAACGGTCGTGAAGAGCTTTCATCTCTACTTGATCCAAATTCCAGCTTAGGGGCCATAGTCGTTGAGATGAGTGGTTAATCATTGTAAAATAATAACCTATGATGGACAAAGGAGACTAAAGTACGATGCATGCGGTTAGTGAGTGATTATGGCATGTAAATGGAACAATTAGCGCACATAAAGTTTGCAACAACAACAATTAATGAAAAGAAAGTAAAAAAAATTTAAGACACATAATTCAAGAAAGTCACATATCTTAATGCAATGCACACATTAGCATGTTGTTCCTAAGCCGTACGACCTATACTTGACACAACACGACACTAGAACTCTGGTTTTGCAACCCGGGGCTCTGATACCACTTTAAGATGTAGCGCCCGGAGCGACGAGCCACCACATCCCCCGTACCTAGCCCCGAACCCACATATGAAATAAAAATCCATACATGAGGTCAAGACTAAGCGAACGGGAACCTACACACACTCGCTAAGCCAGGCGGAGCTAAGACAATACCAGAGCGCGCATAATATTAAGAAAGCGAAAGCATACATCAAAATCCAAGAAGATAAATCCACAAAAACGGGTTCATCTAGCCCTAGGAGCCTGTCCCGAAAATATATAAATATAATTCAAAGAGCATACATAAATCAAATCCCAGAGATGCATAAACAACTCGATTAACAAATCTAAAACATATACAAATGTGACCGAAAGCTAATGAAATGCAACTCGAACTAGGATACTAGAACCCGACCGACTCACGACTCCGCCTAGCACGAACCAACCTGCAAACTGAAAAAAAATTAAAAGGAGAGGGTCAGTCCACCGACTGAGTGAGGGGGCTAACGCACACCCACACACGTATACATATAGAGCAAAGCACGTATTAAATAAAAGACTATGAACCGGGATAGGATTTTGCATACCAAAAACCATTTTCGAATCAAACTTATACATATTCGTATCATAATCAGACATAGCTTACAAGAAAAGTCCTATCCCGTTTCATAATCAACATATCTTAACGAATTCTTATACCCGGCGAGTACGGGTCTTACTCTAACTCCCCAAATTATTAACATACGTATTAAAACAGAAAACACAAATCATAAACGAATCCAACCCCAACAACATGTAGTTCGGGGAGCAAACCCTCACTACTCTTACCAATGCACAAGGGCTAGCTAACCCACATTGTGCTTGAAGCACCACGCCTCCTCAACCTCCAAGAGTCGTGCGTTAGTACTTCAAATGGGAATCGTGCACAGGCTTAACCCGACGGCCCTTGCAGTCCCGGGCGTCCTTACCCACAATTCCCTGGGCCCGGCAAATCTGAACAAGACTTAACATACCAAAACTCGCAACTTAACAAAATTAGAATGTAACAAACTTACATACCTTAGCATAACATACTGTGCAACTCGGCCTATGCTTTTAACGTACCTCTCCGTGTCATCCAAAAACATATCAAGTCGAAAAAGAGCAAAGCTTGCACGAAGACACACGGTTTGAAGCATAGCCTTGTTGCAAATCATTTTTAAGCTCACATATGCTCATACATATAGTCCAAAACATTTAATCTTATGACAAGATCATAAACGTATCTTATAAACACATATCTATTATATAAATATAATAGTATAGTCACATGCGGGCTTGAAAATGAGCACGTAGGGTTGTAGGTCGTATTAACTAAAAAGAAAACAAACCTAAGCCTCACCTTTTACCAAAAGTGCTCACGGATGAGCGTTGACGGCCAAGAAGAGGCTAAATGGCGGAACCAACACCTCCCGAACTCAAATCTGAGACATACAAACATAAACTCATGACTTAGACTCGATCATGAACCACTTAGACGCACGGCGAATCATACGAATGCAAATGGATGCAATGCATATCATATGGATTCATACGTAGGCATATCGGAGCAAATAACGAGAGATCACAAAAGGAATTCAAGAATTAAACTCATACCATATGAAATAAGCTCATAATGCGTCATATTATAGCATAATATAAGTGTTCATGAGTTTAAAATGCATAAGGGAGATAAACGATTCAAGAAAGAATTACACGTATCACTTAAGACATATTAAATCATAACTCGTTCAAATCATATCAAATAAATTCAAAATTCCAAAACAAGTAAATTAACACATAATAATTCATGTTAGTAAAGCTTAGGGATCATATTAGGGGTGGGAGAGAAGCAAACAAGCGAAGAAAACAAGAAAACAAAGTTCGGAGCAAAAATGAGCCACCGCCCTAAATCCACCCCGGTGGATTTTTTCCAAAGGGGAAATCCCGGTGGATTTTTTTCAAAGGGGAAATCCACCCCCATGGATTTAGGGCAGACAGCTCTCTGCCTCAAATCCACCCTGGTGGATTTTTTTCAAAGCAAAAATCCACCCCGGTGGATTTGGGTCAGAGGCCAAATACTCGAGAAAAAGCTTGTAAAACTAAACAAAAGCTCATGCCAAACCGAAGCAACAACAAAAAGACATGGAATGATGCAAATATAATACAAATATATGCAAGAAAAACGAGCAAATACCAACCCGAGTTTCATGAAATTAACCGGCAAAGCAAGGGAATCAAGAGATGCAAATGTTTTATCCATTTTCTTGCAAAACCTCTAAGTGCATCAATGGTGAATCATACTCTAATCAATTAACATGTATTAAGTTCATAGATATGTAACAACTAAACTCCATAGATCATCAAATAAGTCATAAAACTCCAAGAAAGCAAGAAATGATCAAGTTCTTCAAATCTCTAACAAACCCTTACTATTCATCATTCAAGCCAAAACCATGGAATTTCTAGCATAGAATATGATTCATGTAGGGTAAAAGAAGCACAAGAACAAGGAGATAACAAATCCACTCTTACCTCAAAAGATTGGAGCAAGGAAAGCTAGTTTTTGAGCTTGAAAGGGGCAAAAATGGAGGTTTCCTTCCATGGCTTCTCCTTTCTTCTTTCTTCTTGAGGGGGCACGGTTTTCAGCCCAAAAAATGAGAGGGAGAGAGAGTTATGGCTGAATTCTTGGTCAAAGAGAAGGTACAAAAGTAAGTCTAGGGTCAAATAGAGGTTTTAGGAGCGTTCTAGGTACGTACGATGAAATCTGCATCGTCGGGGGTCGAAATGAAGTCAAAAAGTTATGAGGCTTGTCCCATTGGATCCAAATCGTCGAATCGAGTCCAATGGAGGTGACGGAACTCGAATCCAAGTTCCCTAGCTCAAGATACGAATTAATGACTCAAGAGTGGCCAATTTGCAAAAAGGCCCAAAATTCAAATAAAGTGCAACTGAGTCCTAACTAAAATCAATAAAGTCCAAAACAAAGTCAAATCATGCAATGAAGTCCTAAAATCATATAATTTATGTAATTCATAAAGTTGGCATGCTCGGGATTCCAATTCTTAAATCGTAAATTTCACAAATTGCATGTATTCACATTATATTTTCAAATAGGGCAAGTTCTTATCAAATAATTCAAGTTGTTCACATAGGAAAATAAAATGAGGGAACATAATTCACATAAGGTCACAAATTAAACAAAGAATCATATAGATTACGAAAAATAAACTCACACGTGATGCGTACCTGTACGTGTGAGCGAGCGGGGTGTCACAGTATCATTGCTTTTGTTATCCCAAGGTACACTTTGCAAATTGTTACCCAAAAATTCCCATAAGTCCCTAGTTACTATTCACTTCCTATGTAACGCCCCGATTTTTCCATTCATGTGTTATGTGTTGTTATACTAATCTTCCTAATATTATATGCACTATATATTCATGCAATTATATGGAAATGTTGTTAATGTGAAATTTATATGAATTAATTGATAAGGTGACTAATTGCTCATATACGACTTTAATTGTTCTTTATCTAAATATGAGGACTTAATTGCATACACTCTTTGGACCTAATTAATTATATGCTATGAAGTGATACTTGATTACATGACATTATATAGTTGAGGGGCTTAAGTGCAAAAATGGTTGAGTCATCATAATTCTTGCAAGACTTTTGATAAATATCATATTTATCTCTCATTTCATTCAATAGATCTCATCAAAGAATTACACACACTTACACACACCATATACCGACATTTACACCAAGGAAGGAAGGGAATTTGCATCTCATAATTCAAGCTAGAGTTTGAAGAATTGTGGAGCTAGAAGCATCATCACCATTTTATCATCATCTCATCTTATCTTTCTTCCATCTTAAGGTATAATATGAATTATGTTTGCATCTCTTGAAAACATGATTGAGTAGGATTATGGATTAGGTGATGAATTCTTATGTATTGATGATTAGAAGCCTATTTGTGATCAAAGAAGTGAAAGCTTGCATGAAATCTTGAAATTATTGAAGGTTGGAAGCATGTGTATAATATGGGGTTTTCATGAGAAATTCTTGATGTTGGGATGTTTAATTCTTGGTTGAATTGATGAATATTGGAAGTATGATGCATATATGAGGTGTTTCAACATTTGTTATGGTTGGAATTTGATGATTTTGTGGTTTGGGGTTGGTTTTGCATGGAAACCCCTGTTTCTCCCCTGTTTTTTCTGTCACGCACAGCTGACACGGGGGTGTCAACTTTGCTTTGGGCTGGCGACACGGGGGTGCATGTTGGTTTGATTTTCTGTACCGTGACACAGGGGTGTCACGGTTTGCCTTGTATTGGCGACACGGGCGTGTCACTTTCCTGCATTTTGCCCAACTTCGGACGAACGCCATTTTCACCTCGGTTTGAATTAGAAAGCGTGCCATATAGCGTTGGAAAGGTCTATGTGTCTACTTTCATTCCCAACAAACAAAACTTAATTCCCGCTTCTAGAATTTAAGATATTACAGTTTTCCCACAACATGTGCATTTTCCCAAAATTGTCATTTTTGCCAAACTTCACCAAAACCTTTCATATTGCATTCTTTTCACTTTTTTGGCTCCCGTACGTGACCTATATGAGTTATAAACTTGGTTTAGTGATAATTATTCTCATAATTAACATTGCTTGATTGTTATTGCGTGACATGTTGATTAGGACATTGTCGTGCGTCTTAAGTGGTTCATTTGAGTCGTGTCTCACGAACCCTTGTCCTTATTGCACAGATTTCCTTCCCGTTGACGAGGAGCACGCATCATAATTATATCCTTGTCTTGGTCGTCACAGGTGAGGTTATTCCTATTTGTAAAAGAACCCTACAACCCTATGTGATTTTGGACCAAAACAAATAATTATATCTATAGTTTTCCGAAAATTGAATTGTTACTTCATTGACCGATTGATATTGTACCGAGTAATTGTTATTGATATTGGATTGATTTATTGATTGTTTTGGCGAGTAAAGCTTGTTCACTTTGGGCCCGAGGGTAGTGTATTGAGTAATCCGGGGAGGCATCGGGCCGACGGTGATCTCTTGCACTATCCTCACTTATTGTTGGGGTCACCCCTGAATCCACCAGGAGGTTTGGTGAAGGAAGGAGCCCGCCGGGCGTAGGGACTCATGAACCCTATGCCCAGATTGATTGGGTGGTGGGGCCTTGCAATCCCACCATCACCCGGAGGAAGAAGGATGGATTGATTGAAATTGTCTAATTGCGCACCGAACTGATTGCTTGATCACCCAATTGATAAAATTGAATTATTGTACACTGTCGGAGAAAGGTTAGAGATTTGCCCTCACTCGCCGGGCCACTGATCGATGGTATCGAATTGTATTGAAATAATTGAATGGAAAATGGAATTGTTGTAATCTCGGGCGAGCACTATATTATTTTAGAATTAATAGCGTTTTATGAAAAATCTTACCTGAGATTACAATTTGCATGGTACTTGCGCTTTTAAATTATAACCCCTCACTCAGTCTGTGGTAGACTGACACCTCACCATTTTCAGGTCGTGCAGATCGAGTGCTAGGCGGGGTTTGAGTCCAGTTTACCGCTTTTGGGAGTCTAGCATTGATCTTTCATATTGATGCATGTTTTGATTACTTATGAATTTTGGGAATATGATTTGGTACGTGTATGTATATGATATAGTGGTATACTTGCAATTGGAATACTTGATAATGTAAATGTTGTATTGGAACGCGAAACTAAGTAATGTATAGTTCTATGCTTCCGCTTTTACTTTGAATTGTTGTATTATTTGAGGGTATCCCGCCTAGCTAGTGTCGTGTTTTTTAATTGTCACCCGTTCGCCATGAGTCCGGTTCATATATGGACTACCCATTTCATGTGTGAGCTAGACTTATGGTGCGGGGGTGTGGCACCTCAGCGTTCCGGGTGCTACATCTTAGGTGGTATCAGAGCCCGGTTGCAAAACCGAGGTTCTAGTGTTGTGTCATGTGAGTCTAGGTCGAACGGCATAGAATTAATTGATAATTTACAAGTCTTGCATCTTATATGGAGCTACTTGAACTTATTTGAATTTACTTGATCTTACTTGAACATCCTGGAACTACTTGATGACTTGTATATAGCATTAATTTATGTTACTACGTGGTGATTAGTTGACCTTCTATGGCTTGGAAATTTATATGTTTAATGTGTTTTGCTTTAATTTAGTTGAATTAATTGTTGCATTTTGCATCAAAAATGTGTTTAAATGCTAATTATGTGTCATATGCAATCACTAACCCCATGCATCTATAATTGAGATAGGGTGTGATTATAGGCTATAAAGATCATGTCAACCTACGGCCAATTTCTAAGATAACTTCAACCTATCGCAAGCTCCCTTCTCTAGCTTTAAAGTTGGGAGGAAGGCACCGGAGGTTAAGAGAAATTCGGGAAATTGGTAGTTCTATGGCAAGACTATAGGTTGGGAATTTAATTTCTGTTTGAAGGATAAATCCTGCGCGAAGAAGTGGTATGTAGGAGAAAACGGTATGAATGTGTGATGTGTATAACTTACAAGATAAACACACGCTTCTATACTGTGAGCAAAGTTGATTAGCCGGATTTAGGAGTTTCGGTTAACTCAAGGAAAAGAGTGAAGACCTTGAAAGTATTAAGGATCTAATGTCCGAATTAGAATAAAGAAGAAGAAATGATGAATTTAGAAACTTCGGAATTTGGAAAAGAAAGTGGGTGGATGGGAGGAAGTTAAAAGCACTAATGGTTTCAAGGTCATGGAAAATTCAGATGTTAAAGGTTTTATATTCAGACGGGTTGGAGTTCATTTTCTAGGTTCAAGCCGAACTGTTGTGTTGAGAGCGCGAAGTGGGAGATATGGACCAACAAACGGAAACGGTAAAGAAAAACAAAGATCTACTTGGAGAAATTAGGTGCTCAAGTGTAATTCTCATAAGGAATAAATCGAGGACTTCAACTGAAGTGATGACTAGGTGAAGATTTAAGACAACATCGAAAGAAGACAAGGTATCAATTTCAAGGAGGTGGAAGCATTTGAGTTCAAGAATCACAATTTCGGATTTTAAAGTCATGCAAGTCGATACAAGGAAACTTTGATAAAGAAGACATGTAGTGTAAAGGTTTGAGCGACACGTAAGAATCAATACTTCAGAAGGACTATTAAGGGGAAGGAATAAAGTTCAAGAAATTGCAACTCTCAAGCGATGGAAATGTACAAGTTGATGTCCGAGAATTCTAAAGATTTAGAAGACTGTGGGTAACAAGAAATGACTAACAAATGCAAGGCGAGCTTGTAATTCAACAAACATGGAATGAGTGTCAAGTTAAAGGATGTGACTACGGTGACAGGTTTAATGCATCCATAAGCACATGCATCATACGCTACTTTAAATTGTTTAAATTTCTTTAATTATATGTGCTTTCCTAATTGAACTTAATCGTTTCAATGTATTGAATTTTAGTATTTACTAGTGTGTTACATGTATTGGCATATTAATTCAACATGCATATTCAGTGACTTGATTTTAGGATGCCTCAAGGTCGTCCTCGTCATGAGCACTCTCCAGGTCACAGGAGACATCGTCGTGACCGATCTCCTAGGGCTCCTCCACACCCGTCCCCTCCGGCTCAACCTCAAGATTTTCTTGATTCTATGGTTCGACTTGTTGATCGGAGAATAAGAAATTATAATCCTCCAGTACCACCGGTGCCACCACAACCAACACAGATTTCTGCCATACTTAGAGAGTTCCAAAATCAGCAGCCTCCAAAGTTTTACAAAGGAAATGATATTCAGGCAGAGCAGTGGCTTAAGGAGGTTGAGAGGATTTGGGAGTTGATTCCGTGTGAATCACAAGAGAAAGCCCGGTGCACTATCTCACTAATACAGGGCGAAGCTTATTCTTAGTGGGAAAGTACCAAGATTATCTTAGATGCCACAGGAGGGGTTGTGACATGGCAGGTGTTTGTAAGGGAATTCAAGAACAAGTTCATTACTCCAGCTTCTCGCACTCGGAGACTTAAGGAATTCACTGAACTCAAGCAAGGAGAAAGATCAGTTGCCGAGTATATAGCTGAGTTTGAGAGATTGTCTCAGTATGCACCCAACATTGCAAGTGATGACTTCCACAAAGCCATGCAATTTGTGCAAGGATTGAGGCCGGACATACAAGCAGCAATTGAAGCTGTCAATACTAGTACTTGGAGGAAAGCCACCTCAAAAGCTCTTAAGGTTGAGGATTCGGTGAATGCAAGGAGGCCTATTGTTTACCCCGTGCAGGCTGCAAGTTCAAGATTAGAACAGGACCTTAACAATGGAAAGGGGTCTATCCAATATCATGCTCCGTTACATCAAGAAGGGTCTCAAAAGAAGAAGAAGAAGAAGAAGAAGAAGAATCGAGCCATTGGAACGGGTTTGAGAGTTTCACATACCTCGTCCTCAATATTACTTTCGGGGAAGCCTCTATGCACCTATTGTGGACGCGATACACATAATTACGATAATTGTAGATGGCGTTTAGGCTTATGTTTGTGGTGTGGGAGTGACGAGCATCAAGTGGATACGTGTCCGAAGCGACGAAAAATAGCTACTGGGGATAAATGGTGAACGGTACACTTAACCAAGCATATCACGCGTATCACACATTCTGTTATTGTATTTAATTTCCCGTTAGTTGCAAATTAGATGTGTATGAGTGGTACTTATGTGATTGCTATGATTCTACTTGCCTATGTGACATTTATATGAATGTTTTACAATTTGTTCCCTTGAATTGCTTTCGTGTGTGTTTGAGAGACGGGGTTCTCTCATTTCTTGTTGAGAGACGGGGTTCTCTCATTTCTTGTTGAAAGACGGGGTTCTTTCATTTCGTGTTTAAGAGACGGGGTTCTCTTTTGGCTTGTGCATCATTTTAAAACTCGAAAGTGGACCTGGGGACCAGGTCCTTTTAAGGGGGGGAGAATTGTAACGCCCCGATTTTTCCATTCATGTGTTATGTGTTGTTATACTAATCTTCCTAATATTATATGCACTATATATTCATGCAATTATATGGAAATGTTGTTAATGTGAAATTTATATGAATTAATTGATAAGGTGACTAATTGCTCATATACGACTTTAATTGTTCTTTATCTAAATATGAGGACTTAATTGCATACACTCTTTGGACCTAATTAATTATATGCTATGAAGTGATACTTGATTACATGACATTATATAGTCGAGGGGCTTAAGTGCAAAAATGGCTGAGTCATCATAATTCTTGCAAGACTTTTGATAAATATCATATTTATCTCTCATTTCATTCAATAGATCTCATCAAAGAATTACACACACTTACACACACCATATACCGACATTTACACCAAGGAAGGAAGGGAATTTGCATCTCATAATTCAAGCTAGAGTTTGAAGAATTGTGGAGCTAGAAGCATCATCACCATTTTATCATCATCTCATCTTATCTTTCTTCCATCTTAAGGTATAATATGAATTATGTTTGCATCTCCTGAAAACATGATTGAGTAGGATTTATGGATTAGGTGATGAATTCTTATGTATTGATGATTAGAAGCCTATTTGTGATCAAAGAAGTGAAAGCTTGCATGAAATCTTGAAATTATTGAAGGTTGGAAGCATGTGTATAATATGGGGTTTTCATGAGAAATTCTTGATGTTAGGATGTTTAATTCTTGGTTGAATTGATGAATATTGGAAGTATGATGCATATATGAGGTGTTTCAACATTTGTTATGGTTGGAGTTTGATGATTTTGTGGTTTGGGGTTGGTTTTGCATGGAAACCCCTGTTTCTCCCCTGTTTTTTCTGTCACGCACAGCTGACACGGGGGTGTCAACTTTGCTTTGGGCTGGCGACACGGGGGTGCATGTTGGTTTGATTTTCTGTACCGTGACACGGGGGTGTCACGGTTTGCCTTGTATTGGCGACACGGGCGTGTCACTTTCCTGCATTTTACCCAACTTCGGACGAACGCCATTTTCACCTCGGTTTGAATTAGAAAGCGTGCCATATAGCATTGGAAAGGTCTATGTGTCTACTTTCATTCCCAACAAACAAAACTTAATTCCCACTTCTAGAATTTAAGATATTACAGTTTTCCCACAACATGTGCATTTTCCCAAAATTGTCATTTTTGCCAAACTTCACCAAAACCTTTCATATTGCATTCTTTTCACTTTTTTGGCTCCCGTACGTGACCTATATGAGTTATAAACTTGGTTTAGTGATAATTATTCTCATAATTAACATTGCTTGATTGTTATTGCGTGACATGTTGATTAGGACATTGCCGTGCGTCTTAAGTGGTTCATTTGAGTCGTGTCTCACGAACCCTTGTCCTTATTGCACAGATTTCCTTCCCGTTGACGAGGAGCACGCATCATAATTATATCCTTGTCTTGGTCGTCACAGGTGAGGTTATTCCTATTTGTAAAAGAACCCTACAACCCTATGTGATTTTGGACCAAAACAAATAATTATATCTATAGTTTTCCGAAAATTGAATTGTTACTTCATTGACCGATTGATATTGTACCGAGTAATTGTTATTGATATTGGATTGATTTATTGATTGTTTTGGCGAGTAAAGCTTGTTCACTTTGGGCCCGAGGGTAGTGTATTGAGTAATCCGGGGAGGCATCGGGCCGACGGTGATCTCTTGCACTATCCTCACTTATTGTTGGGGTCACCCCTGAATCCACCAGGAGGTTTGGTGAAGGAAGGAGCCCGCCGGGCGTAGGGACTCATGAACCCTATGCCCAGATTGATTGGGTGGTGGGGCCTTGCAATCCCACCATCACCCGGAGGAAGAAGGATGGATTGATTGAAATTGTCTAATTGCGCACCGAACTGATTGCTTGATCACCCAATTGATAAAATTGAATTATTGTACACTGTCGGAGAAAGGTTGGAGATTTGCCCTCACTCGCCGGGCCACTGATCGATGGTATCGAATTGTATTGAAATAATTGAATGGAAAATGGAATTGTTGTAATCTCGGGCGAGCACTATATTATTTTAGAATTAATAGCGTTTTATGAAAAATCTTACCTGAGATTACAATTTGCATGGTACTTACGCTTTTAAATTATAACCCCTCACTCAGTCTGTGGTAGACTGACACCTCACCATTTTCAGGTCGTGCAGATCGAGTGCTAGGCGGGGTTTGAGTCCAGTTTACCGCTTTTGGGAGTCTAGCATTGATCTTTCATATTGATGCATGTTTTGATTACTTATGAATTTTGGGAATATGATTTGGTACCTGTATGTATATGATATAGTGGTATACTTGCAATTGGAATACTTGATAATGTAAATGTTGTATTGGAGTGCGAAACTAAGTAATGTATAGTTCTATGCTTCCGCTTTTACTTTGAATTGTTGTATTATTTGAGGGTATCCCGCCTAGCTAGTGTCGTGTTTTTTAATTGTCACCCGTTCGCCATGAGTCCGGTTCATATATGGACTACCCATTTCATGTGTGAGCTAGACTTATGGTGCGGGGGTGTGGCACCTCAGCGTTCCGGGTGCTACATCCTAAATGTAGAAATTTACCGGGACAATTTTACCTGTCAAATATAGGGGTCAAATGAATCCTTGCAAAATTTTATGAATTATGGTACCTTTTACGAACCCTAATTCTCATGGCAACTCCTGTAGTAACCAAAATCGACCGGGAAACCCTAGTTTAGGTATTTTCCAATTCCAATACTTTCCCTGTCCAATATTATAACAAAAATAATCCTTGAATTATTTTATAAATTATAAGACCTTTTCCAAACCCTAGTTCAAATCGTAACTCATTTTATAAGTTTTTTCTATTTTTTCATAAAGTACTATTCCTGCCGAAAAATCTAACTTTTAAACCATAAGGGTTTGGTATCCAATATTATACTCAAAATAGTCCTTAAATTATTTTATAAATTATGAATACTTTCTCAAAAATTAATTCTTATCCTAGGTTCATTTTATGTATTTTCTCATATTTTTCAAATTTCTGAACGCTTGCTACTTTAACTTGAGACGTTTAAACGTTAAGTGTGTATACTCATCGGAAAGCTCTTTCGATCCTCTTTCTTTTGCAATATTTCCTATTTTAAACTCTAATCTAGAGATTCATGAACATTTTAAGTATTATTTTGTACCTATTTTTGAATTAATTTATTGATGATATATTTATGATATAATTCTGTATACATATGCACTTACATCATATATACACCTAAGTTGTAGCGCCCCCTAACACTACAACTCCCGCACCGTACTACACTAGAGTGGTTGTGAGACCTAGCACTCGAGAAATACTACGGCGAATGGTATAGACGGTACTTAAGTAGAGCGTAAGGTAAAATGCAGCGGAGGGTAGAGAAATTTAAAACTTGCAAGTGAGCAGCAAGTAACACACAGAAAGAGCAAATGATATTATAAGGGGGTAATGTAGTAGAGTAGCATATGGAGATAATGTATAAGGGCAGTAGCATATGGAGATAATGTATAAGGGTAGCTTATTTGTAGTATATACATGATCAGGATTAAATGCCCTTAACCTAATCCTGACCTAATATGTTCGACACATATAGCTTCAAGATACCTCTAGGTGTCGATGTCCTCGCGTCCTGAAATCATGCAGTTGAAAACAGGCGAGAGGTTAGTCAAAGTGACTAAGTGAAGGAATGCTAGTTATAGATATACGTATTTATAGATACGACCAAGAGGTTCCCGGTCTGAAATAATAGCAATAGGATATCATATATATAATACCGTTCATAAGTTTAAAGTTTGGAAAAATATTACCGGGCTGATCAAGGCACCAGTACTTTAATAAAACCAAGTATGATAACAAATCCGCTACTCCGTAGTGTCCATAGGGGATCAATCCCTAGAGACGATATGTAATAAGTGGGAAATACGTTCCCGGGAGGTTGTCTCCCTTATCTCTTGGCGTGGAGTAACTAACCTCCAGGTAAACCAATACCAAGAGTTGGTGGCGGTCTGTGGCACCAACATTACCCTCGGCTCGATACCTTCCTAGTATTGCTCGACACAGCTGCGCGCCAGGGCCCATAATAATAGTAGATAATGATTTACTTGCTTAGTCGGGAATCAGTTCTTAGTATTAGTAGGACTGAAGTATATAATGTCCGGATAAGATCCTGATTCCGACTTAAAAGTATTTTTCCTCTTAGAGAGGTATATTGTACTGTAATAATATGTATAGGTAGGAAATCAAATAATAGGTAGGTTTGGAAATCGTATTATAAATAGATACGTATATAGGCATGATTCCAGTTGAAAATGTTTTAACCCTTACCTAGTACCGAGATTCAAATAGAATTGAACGGATCCCACTGCTCAGTATTTATCGTTGCCTGAACATAATAACTACTACTGACTTAGAACTAGGTTCTTATTATTCTAATAAAATAATCACATAAGGTACAGGAAATGTAACATGGTAGAGAATTCCCGGTAAATCCTAATTTTAACCGTTTAAGGGAATTTAAATAATTCATTAGGTTCTATGAAGTCTTTAACTAGACAAATATTTATTAATCACATTATGATCCTAATTAGAATATTAGAAATGAAATTTAGGGTTTAATTCAACAATGTAGGTTAGATTTTAAAATTATTTCATAATTTACCGGTTTTCGAAAAATTTCGGGAAAAATCTTTCTTTAAAATTCCAAAACCTATTTTATAATTATTTTTAAATAATTTTCGAAATTAATTGAATATGTTTGACCAAAAAGTCAAAATTACTATAGAAAATATTTACTATTCAATTTCTTATGAATTAAACACTTTATAACATAAAATTGAACACACACACTCACACACTATCACACGTGCACTTAAAATCATTCAAGAACAACATGAACATGTTCTTAGACTTATGAATGTGTTCATACTAGATCATGATCAGATTTAATAAATCCTAAGTCCATAACACATAATTAATCTTAAAATGTAGCACTTTATATAACTTTAATCATAAAATTAATTCTAAATAAATTATTCTAGGCATGAATTTAATCAAACAAGATCATAATTATTTAAATCCATATTCACATCATATCATATCATAATTCATGCATTTAATTAAATAAAATTCCATAATGTTGACACATTGTATTTAAAACTAACAATTATGCATATATTCCATAAAATAAAATTCCTAAAGCATAATTTAATTAAATCTAAGCATGCTACAACTATTATTATACTAAGAACATAATATAAATTATGAAATAATAAAATAAAACACACCTTAGAGAAAGAGAAGGGTGGCTGCCGTGAGTGAGAGTGGGGGAGTGATGATTTTGGTGTGAATTTTTGTGAATGCTCTCTAGGGTATTTATAGGTAGAATTTTGGAGGCTTAAGTGCAATTTACTATAGTTTAGGGTAATGACTAAGAGTATAGGGTGGCTAGGTGTATAATTATAGGGTACTTAGTTGGTATGCTAGGTTTATAGTGATGTAGGAGCTTATGTATACATATATTATCTAGTAATTATTTCATAGTAAAATAAATCTAAAATAGGGTGAAAATGATAATAAAATCGTAGAAGAATCTCTAGATTTTAGTTTGAAATGAGAAAAATTGTAAAAGAAAGAGAATCGAAAGAGCTTTCCGATGGTTATAAACACTTAACGTTCAAACGTCTACATTTAAAGTATTAAGCGTTCGAAATTTTGAAAAATATGAGAAAATACATAAAACGAAGCTAGGATGAGAATTAATTTCCGAGAGAGTGTTCATGATTCTTAAAATAATTTAAGAATTATTTTGAGTATAATATTGGATACCAAATATTGTACGGTTTGAAAGTTAAGTTTTTACGGCGGGAATAGTACTTTAGGAAAAATAGGAAAAATTTATAAAACGGACTAGGGTTTGAACTAGGGTTTGAAAAAGGTCTTAAAATTTATAAAATAATCGAAGGATCATTTTGGTTATAATATTGGATAGGGAAAATGTTGAATTCCGAAAATCTCTAATTTAGGGTTAAAGTAGGATTTCTTGGTCGGTTTTGGTTACTACGAGAGCTACAATGAGAATTAGGGTTTGTGAATGATATCATAATTCATAAAATTTCGTAAGGATTCATTTGAACCCAATATTGGATAGGTAAAGATATCCCGAAAAATCTCTACATCTGTGGATGAATAGTACCTAGGGACCTTATGAGAATTTTTGACAAACAATTTTCATACCGTATCTCGGGATAATAAAAGATAGGATATGAGTTCAAAAAATGTGGAATTTAACTTCCTAAAACTTTAAGAGGAATATGTGAAGATTCAGGTTCGGTGAATGAATAGTGATAGGTGTTTCATAATAAGATACGGATCAAATTTAAAACATAAAGACATATAATTCACATAAATGAAACATATGATGGATTGAGGCTATAAACGCTTTCCTCTTAACCCTCTACTTACCCATGTCATCCTGATCTTGAAATCCGGGCTGTAACATAAGTACCCTACAAAAATACACCTAACTACCCTATCTTGTGAGTCACTACCCTAGCTATTCAAAATTACTCTCTAAGTGACCAAAACCATACCTATAAATACCCCCCACAATTCATTTATAAGATCACACAATTCACCCTCAACTCTCTCCTCACTCACTGCACAACCTCTCTCTACACTAAGGTATTTTATTTTATTTTATTATTTCATACTTTATATAATGTTCTTATTATATTATAGTTATAGCATGCCTAGATTTAATTAAATTATGCCTTTAGGAATTTTATTTTTTTGAAATATATGCATAATTGCTAGTTTTATGTAAAATGCGCCTATATATATGAATTTTAATTAATCAAATGCATGATTTATAATATGATATAATGTGATGATTATGTGTTAAAATATTCATGATCTTATTTGATTAAATTCATGCTTATATTAATTTATTTATATTTATTTTTATGATTAAAATTGCGTAAAGTGCAACATTTAGGTTTAATCACATGTTATGAATATGAAATTGGTTAGGAATGATATGAACTTATATGCACACCTAAATAAGTCTAAGAACTTGTTCTTAATGCTCTTGAATTAATCTAGGTGCACGTGTGATAATGTGTGTATGTGTGTGTCTAATTTTATGTTATAAAGTGTTTAATTCTTAGAATTTTGAATAGTAAAATTTTTCAATAGTAACTTTGACTTTTTGGTCAAAATTTTACTTAAATAATTCAAAAATAATTTAAAATAATTATTAATTGAGTTTTGAATTTTTTAAAGAAAGATTTTACCCGAATTTTTCTGAAAATTAGTAATTTTGTAAACGTTTTCTAAATCATATCCTACATTGTCAAATTAACCATAAATTATGATTTCAAATCTTATAATTAGGATCATAATATGATTAATAAATATTTGGTTAACTAAAGAATTCATAAATCCTATGTGACTAAGGAAATCCACTTAAACCGTTAAATTAGGGTTTACTGGGTTCTTTCAGCATGTTACTCTTTTAAGTGTGAATATTATGTAATTTATGTGCTTATTTGATTAGAATAATAAGAACTTAGTCCTAAGCATATAGTAGTTAATACTTTCAAGCGAAATTAGGACCGAGCAAGGGAATCCATATGACTTTATCTGACTAAACGATATTAGGTGAGGGTTAAAACATTTTCAACTTGAATCATGCCTATATATATGTATCTATATAAAATTTTCAAACCTACCTATTATTTGATTTACTGCCTATACATATTATTACATTACAATATCCCTCTTTAAGAGGAAAATACTTTTATGTCGGAATCAGGATCTTATCTGGACATTATATACTCGAGTCCCATTATCATTAAGAACTGATTTTCGACCATACAAGTAAAATATTTATTTGTTACCATTATGGGCCCTGACTATAGCCGTATAGAGCAATTACCCAGAAGGTATCGGACCGAGGGTGGAATACCACCAACTCTTGGTGATTCGGACTACCACCAACTCTTGGTAGTAGTTTAACTAGAGGTTAGTTATTCCACGCCAAGAGATAAGGGAGATAACCTCCCAGGGAACGTATTTCCTGATAAATTGTTTGTCACCGTGGGGTAGCTCCTTAGGCAAGACAACTGGAGTAAAGGAGGTATAATCATATTGGTTTTATTAATGTATCGGTACTATGTACAGTGTTGTTACTATTTTACCAAATTTTAAGGAGTTATGGATGGAGAGGCATAGCTTGCGGGCATTAAAGTTCTTATTACAAACCGTTCATGTTTCTACAAACATTCCAAATTCTCCCTATTCCTACTATTTCAGAATCTATCATGAAACGAATTATATTACTATATCCTATTGCTCTTATTTTAGATCAAGATCTTCTTGATCCTACATATCTACATGTGTACCTATCCTATATCTATAAGCTATTATAAGTCTTTACTTAGTCACTTTGACTAACTCCTCGCCTATTTTAAAACGCATGGTTTCAGGAATCAAGGGAACGAAAAATGGAGGTATCTTGAAGCATTAAGGGGGTCATACATATTAGGTCAAAACTGATTCTAAGGATACATAGTTTTGAGTATGTTTATAAGCTACCCTCATGTTTTACAACATCATGTAATCCTGTTATACTCCCCTTTCACGTGAATTACTTTGATCAATAATAAGAGCACTTGTTCTTTATGTTCGTTAGCACCTCGGTTCATTTGCGAAGTTTTAAATCTCTCTATCTTCCGCTATATTACACTTTATGGTTTATTCAAAGTACTGTCTAAACCGTTCGCCGTAGTATTTCTGGACTGCTAGGTCTAACCTCTAATTGGGGAGTATTGCGGTGCGGGGTTGTAGTGCTAGGGGAGGCGTTACACTTATGTTTTTTAATGGTCTTATTTTGTGTTATATTTATTTAATTATTTTTTCTGTTATTTTCTTATGATTTTTGAATAGTCTTGTTTTTTATTATATTTAGTTAATTATTTTGCCAGAATAATTAAAATTTTCTTATTATAATTTTAAACATTGTAGTTTTAAATATATCTTGGTACTTCCGCACCTGTTTGAATCTAATTTTCCGAATCTAAATTCTCATGGGTAAAAAAGGCATAAAACTAAAAATGTAATCTATACTATTATATATTTGAAAATAATATTTAACTTTTTTGTTGTGCATTTTGATGATGTAGAATTTTGTGGATTTTTAATTAGATAAATAAATATGATTGGTTGATTTTTATTTTATATATTATTTTATTATAAAAATAAAAGTAACTACAAAAAATAATTATATTTGGTAATATTTATAATATACTTTTTATGTATGAACTTATTTTTAAAAAATATTTATTTTTATCAATATAAATAAATGTCATAATTAATAAGTTTTAAGTTAAAGAAAGATTGAATTGATAATTTTATATATTAAGACATCCACCCCATAATTAGGAAAATATTTAATACTATTATTAATTAGGATTAAAAAAATTAATAAATAAAAATTAAAACAAAATTCTTTATTTTGTATACTATATTATTATGAAAATAAATATTCGTAACGCCCTACATTTCGGAAGTTCAGTTAAGCACGCCACGTGCGGGTCTTCGGGAGTTGGGGGTTTAACTTATTCATTTCATTCCTTTAGTTATCACTTTCGTAACATATTATGTGCATTATACACTCTTATGTAATTACAAGAATTAGCACTAATGTGAATTTATGTGAAATAAGTGATAATGGGTTTAATTGTTATTATATGACTTTACTTGAATCATAGCATAAATTTATGGACTTAATTGCCTTAAATGAATTGAAGTTATATAATCATTTACCATGGAATAAAACTTGAATGCATGTATTCAAATTCTTGAGGGACTTATGTGCAAATAGTGTTGAGTCATGCATATATTTGCAAGACTTTTTGGCATATACATTCATCTCTCTCATATTTGTTCATCACATTTCATCAAATCCCCCACACACACCCCTACTAGATCACGGTATTTTCACCAAGAGGAGAAGGAAGAATTCAAATCGTTTTCAAGCTAGAATTTTGGAGGAATTGCATGCTTTAGAGCTTCATCAACATCATACCATCCTTCCATCTTTTCTCTCTTAATTTTAAGGTATAAATGGAGGAATTGCTTGAATTCTTGAATCACTCATGAATAGGGTTTGATGTTTATGTTGTGATTCCTTGTGTGTTTATGGTTAGAAGCATGTTTAGTAACATTTTATTTGAAGCTAGCTTGAAGGCATGAAGTTATGTAAGAAGTTGGAGGTCATGGGAAATATATGAGTTTATATGTTGATTCTTGATGATTTGAGCAAGCTTTGATGGATTACTTGATGCCAACTTGATATATATGAGTTATATGCATGATATATGATGGTTTGGGGTGATTTAATTGCTTTGGTTTAGTGTTGAATGGCTTGGGAGCCAATTCCCGTGAATCCCCTGTTTTTCCCCTGCTATTTTTCGGACAAAGCCTTCCCAAACGCCGTTTGGTCGCCCAGTTCATTTCCCAAATGCCCGTTTGGGTACCTATTGTCGTTACAGACAGTTTCCAAACACCCATTTCTGCTTTCAGTGTATTTTGTAAACGCCCGTTAACCCCTCAAACGAACTCCGATTGACTTGATTTTTGAACCGTTGGAAAATCTTACCCGAGATTATGGCTTGCATGATATGTGCGCTTATATGTATTTAAACCCCTCACTCAGTCTGTGGTAGACTGACACCTCACATTTTCAGGTTTTGCAGGTGGAGTGCTAGGCGGGGTTTGAGTCTTTTGTTAAGTCTAGCATTTCATTCACATGTTGGTAATTGTATAATTTTGAATCATGTGGAAGCCTTTGTATATTATGGTTTAATGTTGAAGGTTTTAGAATACATGTTTATGGAAATAATGAATAAGAATTCTAATGGAATGTATGTATATTGCTATACTTCCGTTTGTGTTGATGCATGTTTGTACTTTGAGGGTTAGTCCCGCCTAGCTAGAGAGTCGTTTTTTTTTTATTGTCTCCCGTTCGCTATAGGCTTGATTCATGTATGGGTAATCTTTCCATATGTGGATTGAACAATAGTGGGGGGGATCTGGCTACCTAATGTTTCGGGTGCTACAATATTACTAATAAAAATAATTATTTTTGACAATATTCATAATATATTTTTCATGTATGATTATTTTTTTTTTAAATTATACATATTTTTATTAATATAAATAAATGTTAGTAATTGGATTATTATGGATAAATTTATACACCTTTCATCCATAATTAATGATAATTAAATTAAAAAAGATTGAATTGATAAGTTTCATATATGACCACATCTACCCTAATTATGGGTGATGCTTAGTATTATTATTAATTAATGTTCAAGATATTGATAAAGGAAAACAAAACATAGAATCTTAAATTGTAATTCGAATTTTTGATGAGCCTCTATTGAAGTTTGAAATTCTTGACAAGATTGAAGAAATTTAAAAGATTTTCAAGTTTCTTGACTCAATCTCATAAAAGTAAAAATTGTTTTTATTTTAAGAAATCATCTTTCCTACAAGAAATTTTTAAAACCTAAACTGTGGTACCACTTTCGTAAATAAAATGTTCAATTTGTATTTATTTCTTGTAATTTTTGTGCTCAGATTCATTTTTTCATGTAACGTGTTCCAGGAATCAAGCTGAAATCAAGAAAAGACTCAGACCCTCCCTGGATTGTGCGAATTAGATTAACCAAGTATGTTGAATTTTTTCGTTTTTTATTCATAAATCTATTGTTTAGTGTTTTTGTCCTATCTCTCTAGCGTGTAATTCATATTTCAATTGTTCTTATAATTTTTTATATCTTATTTATTTTACATTGTATGACTTCTATAATATAATTTAACTTTTTATAAATTTTATATTTTTGTGGGTTTTCATTAATTTATTTTGTTTCTAAAATAATATTTGCTTATCACTTTTATATTTAAGATATTTAATTTTAATTTTTTAGTATCTAGATAAGTATTTCTTTTTCTATTTTTTAAATTGACAAAATTTATATAACTATTTTTTTATTTATGTAATTGAGTCGTTCTTTTAACACAATTATTTTATTTTCATCAAATTTTAATGTTTGAGGTTTTTGAATTATTAAATTTATAAAATAACTTAAATGATAGTTTGGCACAATTTTTATATTACTGTGGTAATTCTTTAAATCAAGATGCTTTATTATAGGTTTTTGTTCCTTCATAAATTTATTCTCTATTTATCTTTTCATTTTGAGGAGTTTTTTTTTTTTTTATTATTATTTTTTTATTTTTATCATCAATAGTATTTTATAATATATATATATATATATATATATATATATATTTTAAAACACATACCCCCAAGTGACTAAAGGGATTCGAACTCGGGTCTTTGCCCTCGAGAAAGAACCCTCAAACCACTTGGCTAACCCCTACTGGCTTATACAATATATATGTTCGTTCATTTTCATTCAAGTTATTTTTGTTGTTGATTCTCTCTCAAAAGTCTTTGATTAGATATGTACATGGATATTTTTTAATAATATATTTTGATTTATTATTATTATCGGTGCGATTTTTCGTGTTTGGCGATATGCTTGTACTAATCATTCTTTTATATTTTTATTTTATTTTTATTTATTTTTTTTTTTTCATATTTTTATGTTACAATTGAGATGTTTTAAATTTTCTTGATTCTAATAATTATATTTTTTGTTATCTCTGTAAATGATTAAATTGATTATTTATATTTTATTTTTACATAAATTCTGATAAAGGATTGAAGGGCATTGATGATGCATTTGATGTGGCTGTTAAAGGAGTACTGAGGAGAATTAAGGAGCAAGAAGGAGGGTACAAATGGGGATAAATAAAAGTAGAGGTAATTATTTATTTGTAGTAATAATGTGCTATTTCTTTTTTCTTTTAATTATTTTTAATTTATCTTTGGTAATTTATTGGCACCATATTATATGCGAGGGCAGTTATGGTAGTTACTTTTTGGGCAGTTGATTGTGTATAACATGTAATATTTTCTCTTTCTTTTTTTTGTCTTACTCTGTATTATTATTACTGATCATGATAAGGTTTACAATTGAAATAAAGGTGATGCGAATTTTTATATGTGGCTTATGAGTCTGTTTCACTTTGGAGGTTATTGATGTTGTAGTTTATGGCTTCTGTAATAATTTTTAATAATTAGTAATCAAATGGGATGAGTATGATATCCCTTGAGTAAGGTATCGAAATAACAACATTGAGACTATTGTCTCTACATTAGATTTTTGTAGTATTTGAATCCCAAAGCAAATTGGGGGAAGTAATCGAAAACCAACCCGAGTTAGCTATTCTAACGTATTCAACTCGACCCAACTCAAGAGTTATTGCATATAATGTGAAGCAAAAAGTTTACATACAAAAAGAGTATCTGTAGTTGATTTCATATATCAATTTTATGTACGAAAGCCAAATATCATTTATGTTTTTAACAATATAAAAAGCTAGTATCCAAGTATAAAATAAAAATATTTTATTTGGTCCTACAGTACTTCTTCAAATCCGTCTTCGAATCTTCTTCAAGTTCGTCATCGGTCTTCAAGTATTCGGCTTCAAATCGTCTCGCCGTTCTTCAAGTCTTCGACATCAAATCTTCACATCGGCCTTCAAGTCTTCAAAATCCGCCTTCAAGTATTCTTCAAGTTCGTCTTCAAATACGGCTACAACCTTTGAAGGTTCTTCAATTTCGCAAAAGCAACAAGAGATTGAGCCTTCGCCTTAAAGTTTAATTTTCGACATTGGCTTTGATCAAGTAGTTTCTATCCGTCAAATTCGAAAAAGATCATATTCACGTATTCGGGAATAAGCTTTACGCCCTCACATACGAAATCGAAGAGAAGAATCAAAGGAAAACTTTGATAGGATTTATTCCTTTAAAATTGTTATTTTCTTTGAATTTTTATATTTTGTTCATATTATTTTTTGTCTTGTAATTTTATTTTGTTGAAGAGAGGCATCATTGTGTTGTTGATGTTGGCTGCCCTTTCTGTGAGACTGAGGATGAAGACTCTCGTCATATTTTTGTTGAGTATTCAGTTGCACGCCAAACGTGGGCATTTCTTCACTTCCCTTAGTGTATTATCTCTCGTAGGTACAATGATGCTGAGTCTTGGTTAAGGGAGACTTTTGGCATTTTGGATCCTTCGAAAATGGGTTTGTTTCTCACCACTCTTTGGGCTCTTTGGTGGAATTGAAATAGGAAAGCCTGTGAAGGGGAAGAACTTAAACCAGACGAGTTAGCTGAGTTTGCGCTTATTTATTTAACTACTTTCGCTGATAAGAATTCCATGTCCAATGTTCCAAAACCAAGAGCTATCCTCAATTCATGGTTGGCTCCTGAGTGTGGGGTAATTAAAGTTAATTTTGACGGGGCAATCTTTCAAGACTCCTGTGAATTTGGGTTCGGTGTTGTTGCAAGGGATAGTAGGGGTGTTTGTGTTGGATGGAGCTCAGCTAGACGAAAGGGGGTTTTCTCTCCAGAATGCGTGGAAACTTTTGCTACTACAGAGGCAGCGTGGCTGATCAAGAGGAGAAAGTGGTAGAGAATTATTTTAGAAGGTGATTGCTATAATTTATTTACTAAGCTTCAAGCCAACCAACAGGATTTATCAGAAACAGGAAATGTCATTTGGGATATTAAAGAAGGACTCTCTCTCATCCCAGAAGTTCACCTCTCTTGCATTAGTAGAAGGGGTAATGGTCTTGGCCATTCTTTAGCCAGAGGTACTGCTGCTTTTGTTGAAGGAGATTCTGATATGGATCTCCCTTGTGTTGGTTGTTCCTGATCTTGGGTGCACTTTCTGTGGTGCTGGTTTACTTTCAAAAAATAAAAAATAAAAAAAAATTGTCTTCTCCTACTAGATTTCTACCTCATGCAGCAGGCTGCCGCCACAGATTTCTTTTGCCGCCGCAGCCCACTCCACCAAAGTAAATATCTCCTCCACACTTTGATTATATCTCCTCCACACTTCGATTCGATTTCTCTTCTCCACCGCGTCCTCGCACAGATATCTACTCCCCACGGCCTCTTCTCCACCATGTCCTTGCACACATATCTATTCTCTACCGCCTTTCTCTGCGGTGTCAACGTTTTTACCCCACAAAAAAGATTCTCGCCAATTTTCAAATCCAATCAAAATTTCCCCCTTTTTTCCTTTTCTCAAGCTTCTCAGTAGATGCGCTCTCCAAAATCTTTCAATCTTATCAAATTCTTAATTGATTTGATAAAAAAAAATATCTATAAAATGCATATAGGTTTTCATAGATTATGCTGTGGGTGTTTCTTCTTTGGGGTTTCCGGTAAGTTTAACGTCTATTTCCTTTTACTTTTCATTTTTTTTTTTTTTTTTTTTTTTAACTTTTTTGGGTTCCCTCGGAGGTAATTTCAACAATGCAATTCAATTGATCAGTTGGACAATATAAGACTTAAGTCCCGATAATAGCTTAGTAATTTGTTAAAATTCAAGATTTTGCAATAGGAGCATTATTGCATTGTATATGTTGTTCCACGGCTGCGGAACTGCTTTTATTGAATTTGATTCACAGATGAAATTCACTTTGTTAGTTTTTCTGGTGATGATTTGATTGTTTATACTGGATTGTGTAGTTGTGAAGATTTATTGGTTGTTTCTTTGTGATCAGTGATCTCATTGATGATACTGTTTGTATGTAGGCTTGGAAAACTGTATCGAGGAAACTGCTGAACATATGTATATGTGCAACCCCTGCCACTTTTTTTTAGATGACTAAGCTGTGACTTGTAATCTAAGTCTATATGATCATTGTATTCACTTAAATTTTGTGCAGTCGGGATTCACATTGAATTAGGGATAGTATAAAAAATTCACCCTTAAATAAATAGATCTACAATATATCTTATTCTCTCTATTTGTTAGTGGAGGATAAGTCACGAAGTCTCATTGTTTGTTAGAACTTGTATTGTTTTATAATTGCAATTATTGATTGTTTAGCAAATTATCGTATATCATCCTTGACAGCTTTTACGGTTTTAGGGAGCCAAATATCCTCATGGTTAGATAGCAATTTGACATGTGAATAAAAGAATTTAAGTAGGATGAGGTTGAGGCAATTCAAAGCCAACTAATAATACTGTAGCACCCCTACACGTGGAGATGCCACACCCCCGCACTATAGGTTAATCCACATACGAAACGAGCCATCCGTACATGAACTAACCTATAGCGAACGGGTGACAATGCAATAAAATGACAAGCTAGGCGGGGTTAACATATACATGCAACGAAATAAAGCGGAAGCATAAACTAATCATTATCAAACGTTGCCATTTATCGTGTCATGACATTTCTCGTTTACCAAATAAAATATGTTCTAACTTTACATATCAATACATTATCATCTCCGAATATATTTAGCAATTCGTTGTAATAATGATTCTAAAGCAACAATAAACAATATGCACCGTGCTTAACTCGACTACATGGACTGGACTTGACACGACTCGACTTCTGCCTAGCATGCACCTGCAAGAACCTGAAAGGTGGAGGCGTCAGTCTATGAAAGACTGAGTGAGGGGCATAGATATATATTAGCGCAAATAACATGCAAGTTATAACCTCGGGTAAGGTTTTGTAACTAAAATAATACCAGTGCAAGAATAACGTAGAACTCGCCCGAGATTATAACTATCAAGTTTAACATGATAATCACATTTATTATAACAATCAGTGGCCCTGGCGAGGGGCGTGCACGATCTCCAACCAACCTCGACAGTGAACAAGAATTACAATTTCATTTAATTAGGTTATCACACAAGTTATTATAGTGCACACGATCAATAACACAAAATTTTCCTTCCTCCAATGGTGGTGGGTTTGTAAGGCCCGAACCACCCACGATATCACGTTGCACGTCGGGAACATGACTCCCACGTACGGGGACTCCTTCCTCCACCAAACCTCCTGGTGAATTCAGGGGGCATCCCCACGGTTTGAGAGAGACGTGTGAGTTACCCGTCAGCCCTATGCTTTCCCGGTTGACTCAAACACTCACCCTCGGGCCCATAATATACGATACACGATAATTCGCCAAACACGATCACGGTTCAGTCACGATAACACGATACACGACTTGCTTGTAACAGGATACACGACTTGCTTGTCATGAACATGACTTACATTCAAGGAACACGGTTACCTTTAAAGAACACGACTTGATAGTTTAGAAACACTTGTAAATATATATATATATTTATACCGTTTGGCCCAAAAGTCAAATAAGGTTATACGGGTTCTAAGTAACTAGCAATTAAACCTCACATGACAGGCGACACGATGACTCATGGATGCGTGAACGTGCTCAGTTGACCACAATCTCCTCCCCGGGAGAGTAACTGGACAAGAAACAGGACATGGTGTACTTGTGAGACAATAACTCATCAATGTTACCAAATAGGACGCACGACTTAACTCTACAACGAGATGACATGCATTCACGAATGTAGCATGATATATTCATATTATGACATAAAATTGATCATATAATAACATGTTGGGATTAATTAAAGGTAAAGAAAAGGATTTCGAATTCTCCATTTTATGCAGAAACTTTCTGCCTCTCCAGGGGTCTGGGAACGGCCGTTCCGGCCCTTAGTTCAAAATGGGAAGGGCCGTTCCCAGCTACCCGAAGTGGCTCCCCGAAGGTGGGAACGGCCGTTCCGGCTGTAAGCCAAAATGGGAACGGTCGTTCCCGTTCTCGCCGTCCTGCACATTGTTCAAATATATGGGAACGGGAAGGGCCGTTCCCGTTTTACAGGAGATGCAGAAAACAGAGCAGAAGAACAGAGGAACACGAACCATAACCCAAAATGCATCAAACACTCATAATTTAACTCTTAATGTTATAATCTATAGAAAGAAACTTATATGCATCCTTTAGGAATAATAAATCCCAATATAAACATACAAATTATGCCTTAATCATCGTAATCACCAACTTTCCTCATATATCAACTCATGCCATATCCTTCCATGATTTCAAGAATTCAAGCACTAATTCAAGTTTAAACCTCCTAATCATGCTTCTAACATCTAAAGCACATCATATTCAAGTTAACCTCAAACCCTAGCTTCATATATGCAATTCATGAATTCAAATATATCTTCAACTCTGCCTTGGATGAATGAAGGAGAAGAAGGTGAATTTATGGAGATGATGATGCTTCAAAGCTCCTAATTTCTTGATGATTTAACTTGAATAAGATGGAAACTGTAACGCCCCGGTTTCCGGATGATCAGGTAAGCACGCCACGTGTGAGTTTGAGAGTAGATTTTATTTTATTTCTTTAATTTGCAATATATTCGTACGTGGCATTCATATTTTTATAAAATTCATGAAACATTATTTATATAAATTCTTTGAATTTATATCATTGAAAATATTATTTCGTGTCACGTAAAATATTTCTTGCATGCAAATTTATACCGAGAGTGACAAAATTACCGAATTGTCCCTAGTTAACTATTTTCTAAAATCTTAGGGACTTAATTGCATGATTTCTAAGGACCAAATTGAGCATACTTTAAATCATGGCATACTTAATTGTATAACTTAGAGATTTCAAGGATTAATTGGCAAATTAGGATATTTCACAATTTTCAAAAAGGGATGAATCATGTAATATCTTCCATGAGCTTCCTTGAGCTCATTTCATCCAAACTTTGCCAAAACATATTCATCTCTCTCTCGGTATTCAGTGGAAGAAAAGGGAAGAGGATAATTTTTCAATTGATCATCAAGATTTCAAGAAATCCTTCAAGGAATTTGGGAGTGATCATTATCATCATCATATTTCTTCATTCCTTTCCATATTAAGGTTGGTTGCATGGAAAGGATGATTCTTGATCAAATATGTACAAGCTAGGGTTTGAATGATATATGCTAGATGATTGAGTTAGACTTGGAAGCATGATTGAGTGATTATTTCATGAATTATTGCATGATTTCTAACTTGAATTCTTGAATATTTGGTAAAAATGATCAAGTTTGATCATAAGTGTGAAGCATGGATTCTTGATGATATTGCATGGTTTATGTGTCGAAGTGATATATTATCATGTATTGAAGTTGTTTGCATCATATTTCCAGAAATTATGGCATTTGGGATCAAAAATGGAATTTTTGTTGCTTTGTTGCTTCTTCCCCGAGAGCATGCTCTGCTCTTGCTCTGTTTTTCATTTACAGAAACTGGGAACGACCGTTCCCAGCCTCAAGGCTTGGTGGGAACGGGCGTTCCCATTCCTTTTCAAAATTTAGGCGGCCGACCGCGGGAACGGCCGTTCCCACTTTGGCCTTGGAGCCGGAAGGGCCGTTCCCATGCAGCGCGTTTTAAAAATGGAAAAGCGTTGGCGCGCTTTGGGGGATCAATGGGAACGACCGTTCCCATTTTACAAAGGGAACCGGAACGGCCGTTCCCACCTGTGTTGCAGAACAAAAGTTTCTGCATAAAATTACGAAAATGACCCCTCGATCCAACGACTTCTTTGACCCCGAATTGCTATAATATGTGTTAATATGATGTGAAACCAAAAGTTATAATACCACATTGCATTTTCGTGATCGTCTCGACACGTTTTCGCCGTTCGTCCTATTTTGGTCATTTTAGGTCATTTCTCATGAATGTACATCGTATTTGCACAGGTCACGAGGGCGTGGACGGGGAGCAAGCTCCTTAGATCACTCCTTTATTTTATTTTGCAAGAAAGGTGAGGTTTTGTTTTGGTAAAACGAACCCTACAACCCTTATGTGCTAGTTTTCGGCCAAAACCTATTATAATTATAAACGTTCTCAAAAGTATGAACATTTCCAAGCAAGAAAGTATTGATTATCATGGTTTTCAAGCAAGTTTGGCGAGTACATGATTGCACGTGGGCCCGAGGGTAATTCTTGAGCCAACCGGGAAAGCAAGGGCTGACGGGTAACTCCTGAATTATCCTCACATTGTTGGGATCACCCCCGAAGCCACTAGGAGATTAGTGGTGGAAGGAGTTCCGTGTCTAGAGGGTCATGTCCTCTACACACACCATGTCGTGGATAGTCGAGCCTTGCAAACTCGCTATCACCCGGAGGAAGAAGGAGACTGGGGATTAATCCGGCATGTCGGGTTATCCTCGGGTTATTGCATGTTTTCAAGTATGAAATTGTCTATGTGAGCACTTAAGTATATTGCATGATCATTTATTTATTAAGCAAGCAAGCATGATCACGTATTGTTCACGATTGGGAGTTCGGTTGGAGATTGCCCTTGCTCGCCGGGGCCACATGTTCATGATATTGACAAGCATGATTAATTCAACGTGTTTGTAACACCCCAAACGGAGGATGCCACATCCCCCGCACTAAGATCCAGACCCGGTCACGAAATGGAAAGTCCATGCCCGAATCCGAATCATAGCGAACGGGAGACCAACTCACACACTAGGCTAGGCGGATCTAACTTGACAAACTCAGAGTGCGGAAGCAATTAAAACCAACAACAATAGATAGCGGAAGCATTTAAAACAAAACATGCAAAGCAGGTGACGGGTTCAACTAGCATAGATACCTAATCCCGAATATCGACATACATAATCCAACATAATAAACAACATAAATATCATCAATATCTAGTAACAACCAAATACTAGTTTACTAACCCCATACGGGTTGAAGTCTAAATAGAACATAAACATAATCTGCAAATGTGAAACATAAATACATAAAATAAGTAGAGTATGCGATAAATGCATCCTAACACCTACTAGACTGACAAGTGTGACTCAGAAGACTCACTTCCGCCTAGCTCAAGCCAAAAGAACCTGCAACTAAAAGATAAAATGAGGTGTCAGTCAACTGACTGAGTGAGGGGGCTAACGCACACCCACAATATATATATAGAGCACAACACATATCATAAGGGTGGACTCATGAACCGGGATTAGGGTTTTGCACGCCAAAACAGTTGAAATACCCAAAATAGTATAAGTTTGGAAAACCATTTAGAGAAACCTATCCCGTTTCACAAATCCCAGATATTCATAACATATACCCGGCGAGTACGGGCTTCCAACCTTTACTCCTCATAACTGAACAGAACATAAAGCAGAATCAATCCATCCTCTACTCCAATGATGGAAGAGCCACGCGTTGGCCCTAACCATCAATAACATACATACAAACCCTCAAGGGGTAGCGAACCCACAAGAGTCCTCCCCGGCTGTACACCGAAGGCTCAAGATATCACGCCTCCCTCATCGCCCTAAGGTCGCGCAATGATATCTCAAATGGAACTAGCACAGTGGCTTATCCGACGGCCCTATACCGTGCCGGTCTCCACTCGTACCAGCTCCTGGATCCACATAACATAACATAACATATACCAACTTTCATGGCAATCTCGCTACATAATCATAACATAACTTAACTTTCCGAAACAGCTTACATATGCTTTCATATCTAACTTTCCAAAACAGAGTTGTTTCACAAGGTCATAAACATATCATATCCAACACATACGTATATAATAGATATACTCGCATGCAGGGGTTGAAATCAGCATATTAAGGTCATAGGTCGCATAACTATACAAAATCCTAAACCTCACCTCGTGAAAGTAGAGTCTGAGAGTGTGAAGGGCCAAACACTCTAAACCTCAGGCCCACCGGCACCACCAAACTCTGTGATAAGGCATACAGAAACCCAGACTTAGACTCTATATGAACCAAACAAGACGCACGGCGTTGCTCAACATGATCGTGATTATGCATAAGTGTTCATGTTGTGCTTGGATAAGGTGTCGTGGTCATTCAAGGCATATCAATGCTCAACAAGATCATATTTACAAGCAACCATCATGCAATTCCATATCCAAAGATGCAAGATCAATTTAGGAAGTCAATGTATTCACGAAATGCATATTAAATCATCTAATGTCACAGGGTTCAATTATAATATTAGAATTAAGCATCAAGTTCATGTCGAGTTATAAAGTGCATAAGTAAGAGCAACTTGATCATATAAACATACAAAGTCGTTGTACGTAGATGGCATGCTTGATACAAATAAAGAGTGCATTTAATTCACTTAAGATCATACTTTACGACTTCACTACATGTTTGGTACACAAGCTCAAGTCACATACATAGTTGCATAAATATTACACTTACATCCCCTAAGTTATTTATAAAAGTTTAGAATTATTACACATACATCCCCTTAGTTGATTACTAAGCATAATTGTTCATTTAAAGTGTTTATACAATTATTCAACTAGGAATTAATTACTTACAAACATGACAATTATCAATTTATCGTAATTCATAATATACCATTTTCAAGTAGTAAGAGTAAATCAAGATATTACAATTCTAACTCCTATCATGCATAAAGTCTCAAGTTGTTCAAGCATCCTTTATGTATCTAAATTTAATATTGGAAACACAATTTACAACAAACATAACATTGAGAACGTCTCAAATTCATATAGAGAAATCACAACATGTTCGTTCTTCTAAAATATCATTCAAGTTCATTTAGTCACATAAAAGATTAGTTTCTAGATATTACACTAACACCCCTTCGTACTTAACAAATAGCGTAAATTCATCACATCGGGATTCAAATTGTAAATCGAAACATTCATACATATCACAATCCATTCAACACATGTTTTCATATACGATTGGAATACATCTCGATCAACAAACCAACAATAACCAATTTATTTGCACTTAAAACAATTAATTCAAATAATCACAATTACGCAAAATAATTCGTAATAAATAAACCGAGTGTCCGATTAACGAACGGAAAGTGGCGTTGAACTCACCACAACGAGATGAACATTCTGACCAAACGCCGCCGGAACGCCACCACTGTAGCTACCGGAATTTGGCCGGACCGCCGACGGGCCGCCGTCAAAAGTCGCCGGAAAAATCCCGAAAAAAATCATTCCTGAATGAAGTCTTCGTGCCCGTTCTGAATCCTCAATCAATTTCTGGAAATTCGAAGCCGATTGTCCTAGATCTGAAATCTAAGAGCACGAAAACCCTAAATCTTCAAACTCAAATTACTTCCAAACCGGTGAACCAAAATGCGATCCGAAAGAGGTGTTGACTTACCCATGATGAGCTCTTCGAAAGCCCTAGGGTAGCTTTCCGGAAAAATCCTCGGAGCTAGTGCCGCCGTTGCACCGCCACTTTGCCGCCGCCGATCCGCCGCCAAACCACCGAATCTGGAGTCGCCTGATCACAGGTCACTAGTTCTCGTCGTTCCGAACAACTTTCGTGAAGAGCCCGAGACCAAAAGATGGCCGGAAAAGGCCCCCGTTGGCCGCCGAAGTTTCTGCCGCCGTTGCTACAGTAACTCGCGCCGCCGCCGCGAGCTTTGGGCGGCGCGTGCGGCGCCTTCGCTACTCCGATGGCCGCGTTTCGAACGTCAAACGAAGCGCCTGGAAGTCCTCTGTCTGGGCATGGGGCGCGTGCATCAAGGAAGTGGCCGGAAACCGCCGCGAAATGCCGGCGAAGTGGCGGCGGTCTGACAGCTCCGCCGCTGCTACTGAAATCCGCCCATAACTCCGCCACCGTTCATCGTTAGGCCGTGAAATTGGTACTCTTACGTCGGTCTCGCCGAGATAATCGAAATGGACTATTCGTTTGTTGAATTCCGTCGAGAAACGATCGAGTTATGGGCTCGTAACCGAAGCCGCGCATAGTGACCCGCGGGAATGAGAGAGAGTGAGAGAGGAGAGAGAGAGAGAAAAGGGATTGGGAAAAATGTGTCTTGTGCACAAGCTATATACAACCGGGTATCCTTATCGCGTAGCAAGTAATAGCGCGTACAAATAATCGTAAATAAAATTGGTAAAGTTACGAATAAACATTCAAGCTCTGAATTAATTTTACAAATTAAAATGAAAGAGATAGATTTACCAATTAGAGTTTAATTCAATTTAATTTTAGAAACCTTTCGTACAATTTAACGACATTTCGTAAACACATGATTGACAATTAATCTCAAGTAATTCAAGTAAACCGAAATTAAACAAGTTAAGTAACTTGATGGATTTAAAATCAACTTGACAATTATTTCATGGAATAAATTTGAATTAAATCAAATTAGATAGTTATGGTTAAATATACTTGTAATTAATCAAGTTGGCAATTAATCTTAGAATAATTCGAATGAACATATATTAAATTGGATTTACATTAAATTACATAATTCAAGAACTCTTAAATTAAACACGCACAAGTGTAGAGACTTACTTGTTGATGTCGTAAGAACGCCCTTCGAGAAAACGGGGCGTCACAACCTTCCCCCCTTAAGAGAACCTGGTCCCCAGGTTCCACTGGAAAAAATGTAGATCCTCGAGTTGTAGTGCTCCAACCCTTCTCCCGAACTTGCGTGAGATCATAACTCTAATGGTGAGGCTTACTCCGGTCATCTACACTGAACCTCCTTTAGAATGTCTTCTTATCGTCGAGGTTCGTGTGAGTACTTGATCCGTTAGATGTTTCGAACTCGGTCGGTCATTCCCATGATCGGATAGCTGCAACTGCACCCAACCTCGATGTCGTCTCAGACTCGCCACTTGCAACCCGTAGTCAGAGCAACGCGTAACGCAACCACAACAAACAAGAGAGAATCCCATCTCTCAACAAGTAAGAGAGAGAGCCCCGTCCCCCAGCACCCACAAGAGAGAGAACCCCGTCTCTCGAGCAAATATAAAAGAGAGAACCCCGTCTCTCAAGCACATAATTGAGAGAACCCCGTCTCTCAACCTAAGTCGGGCAGATTCCAACATCTCCCAACATTCTAGTTTGAGAAAATCCAGCATTCCTCAAACTCCTAGATTCAAGAGAATCCAGCATCCCTGAATATCTAAATACAAGAGAATCCAACATCTCTCGCGCACAAAACTTAGAAAGATTCCAACATCTTTCTACCACATAAATAGAGAGAATCCTACATCTCTCCAACACATAAAAAGAGGGAACCTAAGGTCTCTCTTACACATAAATCCACTGATCAGTTGTTCATACATACACACATCATAGTAACACTTGACGAAAAGTATGCGATGCATGTTTGGTGTACCTTATACAACTGATATCGGTGTCCCTTGAGTATAGATTCAACTCTCATACCTCAACTCAAGGGGGATATCGCGATGGAATCCCTATAAAACAAGGTTACAGTATGTATATATGTTATATGAGAAGTTAGTGAGCAATCAAAAGAGTTTTAAATCACATAAGCATGAATAGTTTACACAAGTACATAACTCATTCATTCCAGCACAGTTCACAACAAGTAGAAATTTCAAGTTATAAATACTAGATCAGGTATCCAAGTTATCACAATTAAAACAACAATGGTCGTCACCCACATCAAGCAAAACAAGGTAAGAGTATTTAAGCGATGCATGTATGCAAATGCCATGAATGTCTGGCGTACCGATCACCGTAGTGTCAAACTCTTGACAGGAAGTTGAGGTGAAGTAGTAGGAGTTGATTAAGCTGTCAAGGATGCAACCCTCGTCATCTGAACCTCTTTGTCTTGAGTCTTTTCATAAAGTGGTAACTCAGCAAAGCTCGTTTATCGTCAAACCCCTTACTAGATCGTAATCCTTGCTCAACTAGAATCATCTTCAGTTTTTCCCAAGAATTCTCATTTATGCGTTAAATCTTAGTCTGCTCATCTTCAAGGAGTTGTCCATGGTTCGTTTGTCAATTAGATATTTACCTCAGAGTTTCGTTGGATGATCGTGTGCTAAGCACTTCCCAAAGCAATCCATGGTATATGATCCTGAAACTTGGATAAAGTATTTCGGCATCTAAGTGTTCTATTCCCATCTCAGTAGAATTTTCGATCTTAGCAGAATCTTCCACCTCAGCAGAAAGAAGACACCCAGAGAGCTAGCAACCAATCTTGTTCTGTCGTTTGTTAACTCTAAACGACACCAAATCCTTCCACACTCACCGATGGTTTGTAGCTCGTTGCTTATGTAACATGGTTACCTATCCACATCCCTTGAACTTGATCGGATTCTTCTACATTAACTCGTTTCCATCAACAAGGTGACTATTCCTAAATAAACGAATCATCAAGGCGAAAGCTCATCAAAACTCCTTCAAAACGGTTCTACTTGACCAGATTCTCCTCCATTGACTCATTTCCATCCACAAGGTGACTACTTCCAAATAAACGAATCCTCAAGGTGAGAATTCATCAAACTCCATCTTTCAATTGACTTTAAGATAGTAAGTCAACATAGCAAATCTCATTCCTTCAACTCTGAACCTTTTCATGACCATTGATCTTGGTAAAGAATCCTTTCATTTTCGAATTATGGCGTGTTTTCGTTATAGTACCAATAGGTAGTGTTGACGGAGGGAAATCTTAGTGTTGACTCATAGGACACCCTGAAATTCAAACACTAAATTCGATGCATGCGGATTAAAGATGCAAATGAAATGTAACACGTATATCACGTAAATGCAACAATTAGTTGTAATTTATAAAGCACATAAAACAAGATGTCGCATAATCAAAGTCACAATGTGCACACAATCATATAATCACGAAACAATTCACGCCGAAGGGTCAAAATATCAAGTCAAACAAATGCAATGCGCAGTTATTCCTATGCCGTACGACCTAGACAGACTCAACACGACTCAAGAGCTCGGTTTTGCAACCTAGAGCTCTGATACCACTTAAGGATGTAACACCCCAAACGGAGGATGCCACATCCCCCGCACTAAGATCCAGACCCGGTCACGAAATGGAAAGTCCATGCCCGAATCCGAATCATAGCGAACGGGAGACCAACTCACACACTAGGCTAGGCGGATCTAACTTGACAAACTCAGAGTGCGGAAGCAATTAAAACCAACAACAATAGATAGCGGAAGCATTTAAAACAAAACATGCAAAGCAGGTGACGGGTTCAACTAGCATAGATACCTAATCCCGAATATCGACATACATAATCCAACATAATAAACAACATAAATATCATCAATATCTAGTAACAACCAAATACTAGTTTACTAACCCCATACGGGTTGAAGTCTAAATAGAACATAAACATAATCTGCAAATGTGAAACATAAATACATAAAATAAGTAGAGTATGCGATAAATGCATCCTAACACCTACTAGACTGACAAGTGTGACTCAGAAGACTCACTTCCGCCTAGCTCAAGCCAAAAGAACCTGCAACTAAAAGATAAAATGAGGTGTCAGTCAACTGACTGAGTGAGGGGGCTAACGCACACCCACAATATATATATAGAGCACAACACATATCATAAGGGTGGACTCATGAACCGGGATTAGGGTTTTGCACGCCAAAACAGTTGAAATACCCAAAATAGTATAAGTTTGGAAAACCATTTAGAGAAACCTATCCCGTTTCACAAATCCCAGATATTCATAACATATACCCGGCGAGTACGGGCTTCCAACCTTTACTCCTCATAACTGAACAGAACATAAAGCAGAATCAATCCATCCTCTACTCCAATGATGGAAGAGCCACGCGTTGGCCCTAACCATCAATAACATACATACAAACCCTCAAGGGGTAGCGAACCCACAAGAGTCCTCCCCGGCTGTACACCGAAGGCTCAAGATATCACGCCTCCCTCATCGCCCTAAGGTCGCGCAATGATATCTCAAATGGAACTAGCACAGTGGCTTATCCGACGGCCCTATACCGTGCCGGTCTCCACTCGTACCAGCTCCTGGATCCACATAACATAACATAACATATACCAACTTTCATGGCAATCTCGCTACATAATCATAACATAACTTAACTTTCCGAAACAGCTTACATATGCTTTCATATCTAACTTTCCAAAACAGAGTTGTTTCACAAGGTCATAAACATATCATATCCAACACATACGTATATAATAGATATACTCGCATGCAGGGGTTGAAATCAGCATATTAAGGTCATAGGTCGCATAACTATACAAAATCCTAAACCTCACCTCGTGAAAGTAGAGTCTGAGAGTGTGAAGGGCCAAACACTCTAAACCTCAGGCCCACCGGCACCACCAAACTCTGTGATAAGGCATACAGAAACCCAGACTTAGACTCTATATGAACCAAACAAGACGCACGGCGTTGCTCAACATGATCGTGATTATGCATAAGTGTTCATGTTGTGCTTGGATAAGGTGTCGTGGTCATTCAAGGCATATCAATGCTCAACAAGATCATATTTACAAGCAACCATCATGCAATTCCATATCCAAAGATGCAAGATCAATTTAGGAAGTCAATGTATTCACGAAATGCATATTAAATCATCTAATGTCACAGGGTTCAATTATAATATTAGAATTAAGCATCAAGTTCATGTCGAGTTATAAAGTGCATAAGTAAGAGCAACTTGATCATATAAACATACAAAGTCGTTGTACGTAGATGGCATGCTTGATACAAATAAAGAGTGCATTTAATTCACTTAAGATCATACTTTACGACTTCACTACATGTTTGGTACACAAGCTCAAGTCACATACATAGTTGCATAAATATTACACTTACATCCCCTAAGTTATTTATAAAAGTTTAGAATTATTACACATACATCCCCTTAGTTGATTACTAAGCATAATTGTTCATTTAAAGTGTTTATACAATTATTCAACTAGGAATTAATTACTTACAAACATGACAATTATCAATTTATCGTAATTCATAATATACCATTTTCAAGTAGTAAGAGTAAATCAAGATATTACAATTCTAACTCCTATCATGCATAAAGTCTCAAGTTGTTCAAGCATCCTTTATGTATCTAAATTTAATATTGGAAACACAATTTACAACAAACATAACATTGAGAACGTCTCAAATTCATATAGAGAAATCACAACATGTTCGTTCTTCTAAAATATCATTCAAGTTCATTTAGTCACATAAAAGATTAGTTTCTAGATATTACACTAACACCCCTTCGTACTTAACAAATAGCGTAAATTCATCACATCGGGATTCAAATTGTAAATCGAAACATTCATACATATCACAATCCATTCAACACATGTTTTCATATACGATTGGAATACATCTCGATCAACAAACCAACAATAACCAATTTATTTGCACTTAAAACAATTAATTCAAATAATCACAATTACGCAAAATAATTCGTAATAAATAAACCGAGTGTCCGATTAACGAACGGAAAGTGGCGTTGAACTCACCACAACGAGATGAACATTCTGACCAAACGCCGCCGGAACGCCACCACTGTAGCTACCGGAATTTGGCCGGACCGCCGACGGGCCGCCGTCAAAAGTCGCCGGAAAAATCCCGAAAAAAATCATTCCTGAATGAAGTCTTCGTGCCCGTTCTGAATCCTCAATCAATTTCTGGAAATTCGAAGCCGATTGTCCTAGATCTGAAATCTAAGAGCACGAAAACCCTAAATCTTCAAACTCAAATTACTTCCAAACCGGTGAACCAAAATGCGATCCGAAAGAGGTGTTGACTTACCCATGATGAGCTCTTCGAAAGCCCTAGGGTAGCTTTCCGGAAAAATCCTCGGAGCTAGTGCCGCCGTTGCACCGCCACTTTGCCGCCGCCGATCCGCCGCCAAACCACCGAATCTGGAGTCGCCTGATCACAGGTCACTAGTTCTCGTCGTTCCGAACAACTTTTGTGAAGAGCCCGAGACCAAAAGATGGCCGGAAAAGGCCCCCGTTGGCCGCCGAAGTTTCTGCCGCCGTTGCTACAGTAACTCGCGCCGCCGCCGCGAGTTTTGGGCGGCGCGTGCGGCGCCTTCGCTACTCCGATGGCCGCGTTTCGAACATCAAACGAAGCGCCTGGAAGTCCTCTGTCTGGGCATGGGGCGCGTGCATCAAGGAAGTGGCCGGAAACCGCCGCGAAATGCCGGCGAAGTGGCGGCGGTCTGACAGCTCCGCCGCTGCTACTGAAATCCGCCCATAACTCCGCCACCGTTCATCGTTAGGCCGTGAAATTGGTACTCTTACGTCGGTCTCGCCGAGATAATCGAAATGGACTATTCGTTTGTTGAATTCCGTCGAGAAACGATCGAGTTATGGGCTCGTAACCGAAGCCGCGCATAGTGACCCGCGGGAATGAGAGAGAGTGAGAGAGGAGAGAGAGAGAGAAAAGGGATTGGGAAAAATGTGTCTTGTGCACAAGCTATATACAACCGGGTATCCTTATCGCGTAGCAAGTAATAGCGCGTACAAATAATCGTAAATAAAATTGGTAAAGTTACGAATAAACATTCAAGCTCTGAATTAATTTTACAAATTAAAATGAAAGAGATAGATTTACCAATTAGAGTTTAATTCAATTTAATTTTAGAAACCTTTCGTACAATTTAACGACATTTCGTAAACACATGATTGACAATTAATCTCAAGTAATTCAAGTAAACCGAAATTAAACAAGTTAAGTAACTTGATGGATTTAAAATCAACTTGACAATTATTTCATGGAATAAATTTGAATTAAATAAAATTAGATAGTTATGGTTAAATATACTTGTAATTAATCAAGTTGGCAATTAATCTTAGAATAATTCGAATGAACACATATTAAATTGGATTTACATTAAATTACATAATTCAAGAACTCTTAAATTAAACACGCACAAGTGTAGAGACTTACTTGTTGATGTCGTAAGAACGCCCTTCGAGAAAACGGGGCGTCACAGTGTTAAAATGGATAGTTGTAATCTCGGGCAAAAGATAAGATTTCTTGAACTATATAACTATTGTTTTTCTAAAGTCTTTACCCGAGGCTACAACTTGCATGTGATGTGTGCTATATTTACTATTGCCCCTCACTCAGTCTTCGGTAGACTGATACTCCACTTTTCAGGTACATTTTGAGCGTGGTCGTACTAGGCGGGAGTGGTCGAGTCTTGCATCATCACGAGCCTAGTTGTACCTTTCATGCATATACTTTTGCTAGATATCATGTCATGTTACGATTAGTACATTTTGAATACTTAGATATGTATATAATTGAGAGATGATAATGTATTGATAGTTAGAATTGGTACCTATATGTATCTATGGAATAAATATGGTACCTATATATATGAATGACTTTATTGCTTCCGCTTTCCTATTCATGTTGTTGTTGTTGTTGTTGTTGTCGTTGTTGTTTATGTTGGGGAGAGTGTCCCGCCTAGAGCGTCGTTTTTGTTGTCACCCGTTCGCTGTGGTCTCGGTTTATGTATGAACTGTCCATTTCATACGTGGATCGAGGCTATAGTGCGGGGGATGTGGCGCCTTGGGGTCTAGGGTGCTACATCTACAGGTGGTATCAGAGCCCGGTTGCAAAACCGAGGTTCTTGAGTCGTGTCGAGTCAGTTTAGGTCGCACGGCATAGGATTATGTGGTATTGGGAGTCTGCATTGGGGTGATTTACTTGATTTACTCCCTTATTCGCATTAATTGAATTACTTGATCTTCCTTGGGTATGTGTTACTTGACATTATTGAAATTATATGCACACATTTGCATTTATTGATCAAGCCACGCATGTTTAGTGATTTAATTTCAGGATGGAGCCCGACAGACATTCTAGTGATCGATCTTCGAGGCACAGGCATCATCATCGCCGACATCATCGCCGCGAGAGATCACCACCTCCTCCACCTGCCCAGGCACAGCCCCAGGATTTTATGAACGCAGTAGTGGGGCTGATCGATCAAAGGTTGCAAGAAAGGGTTACTCCACCACCTCCAGCACCAGTAGCACCTCCGGAGAACCCCATTTCTGCTATCTTGCGAGAGTTTCAGAATCAGCGTCCCCCGAAGTTTTATAAGGGAGACGACATCCAGGCAGAGATGTGGTTGAAGGAGATTGAAAGAATTTGGCAGCTCATTCCTTGTGACAGTCAGGAGAAGGCTCGCTGCACCCTTACTCTTATTCAGGGCGAGGCCTACTCCTGGTGGGAGAGCACAGAGATTGTTTTGGAGGCAGCTGGGACCGAGATTACTTGGGAGGTTTTTGTACGGGAGTTCAGAAATAAGTATATTCCTCCAGCTTCCCGTACCCGCAGGTTGAGGGAGTTTACAGAGCTAAAGCAGGGAGGCAGATCTGTGGGCCAGTACATCGCCGAGTTCGAGAGGCTTTCTCGCTATGCACCCAACATAGCGAACGATGACTTTCACAAGGCAATGCAGTTTGTTCAGGGGTTGAGACCGGACATCCAGGATGCACTGAAAGCGGCTAATACGAGCACCTGGGCAAAGGCTACTGCAAAGGCCCTGAAGGTGGAAGATTCTGATATAGCTAGGAGGGCTACTCAGCGAGCAGGACAGGTTTCTGGCTCGAGATCAGGCCAGGGTTCGAGTTCAGGAAAAAGGCCGATGGTTTACTCTGCACCTCCAGCTCAGAGGGATACTGGAAAGAAGCCTAAGTTCGCCGGGCCAGCACAGAAGGGTCCAAGGGCTCCAGCACCACCCCAGCCACCTCAGAGACCAGGGTGTAGATGGTGTGGAAATCCTACGCACACCTATGATAATTGCAGACGCCGGTTAGGTCTATGTTTGATTTGCGGGAGCAACGAGCACCGGGTCGATGGTTGTCCGGATCGTCAGGATCCACTCCCTGCAGGACCGAGGCCACTGGTGAGAGCTCGAGCTTATGCACTCGCAGGAGAGGAGCAGGAGGCTGATATTGACCCCGCTGCAGTAGTTGAAGGTATTATTTGCATCCATGGCACGAACATCCATACATTATTTGATCCAGGAGCTACACACTCCTTTCTTGCGCACTCTATTGCTATCACTTTGTCTTTGCCTGCTATGTGTACTTCTGTGCGCTATATAGTTAGTACTCCTTTTGGTAGTAGGCGAGAGACGGATCAGGTTTTCAGGGATGTTCCAGTTGTGATTGAAGGCCGGGAGTTTCTGACAGATTTTATTGTTATGCCGATGGAAAGATACGGGGCTATTTTGGGGATGGAATGGTTATACAGGCATTGTGCTACCGTGGATTGCCGGGCTAAGAAGGTTCAGTTGGGTTCAGAAGTTACTACGGGCTGTACTTCGAAGACTGTACCCCTACTTTCATTCTCAGAGGCTCAGGGGTTAGTCAGGGACGGGGCTACCGGATTCATTGCTTATGTTCTGAACAAGCCCAAAGATCAGGTGAAATTGGAGGACACAGAAGTGGTAAAGGAATTTCCCGAGGTATTCCCAGAGAAATTGGATTCTTTGCCTCCCGAGCGAGAGATTGAATTTGTGGTTGATCTTTTCCCGAATGCTGAGCCGTATTCAAAGACTCCTTATCGGATGGCTCCAGCTGAGTTGAAGGAATTAAAAGTTCAGCTTGAGGCTTTGTTGGAAGTTGGGTACATTCGGCCGAGTTCTTCGCCGTGGGGAGCGCCAGTTTTGTTTGTAAAGAAAAAGGACGGGACTCTAAGAATGTGCATCGACTACAGGGAGTTGAATAGGATGACTATTAAGAACAAGTATCCCCTCCCACATATCGAGGAGTTATTCGATATACTTCAGGGTTCCAAAGTGTATTCGAAACTGGATTTAAGACAGGGATATTATCAGCTGCGGATCCGAGCAGAGGACATTCCAAAGACGGGATTCAATACTCGGTACGGGCACTACGAGTTCGTAGTTATGCCATTTGGATTAACTAACGCCCCTGCAGCTTTTATGGACATGATGCACCGGATATTCAGGCCTTTTCTCGACAAGTTCGTGGTGATATTTATTGATGATATTCTGGTTTTCTCGAAATCAGCCGAGGAGCACGCGAGACATCTCAGACTCGTTCTTCAGACTTTGAAAGAGCATCAGTTATTTGCTAAGTTCAGTAAATGTGAATTTTGGGTCGATCGGGTTTCCTTCTTGGGGCACGTGATTTCAGGGAAAGGGTTGGAAGTTGATCCCTCGAAAATTGAGGCCGTGCTCAAGTGGGAGAAACCAAAGAACGCCTCGGAGATTAGAAGCTTTTTGGGATTGGCCGGTTATTACAGAAGGTTTGTTCAGGATTTCTCCAAGATTGCGGCACCCTTAACCCGGTTGACAAAGAAGGATGTTAAATTTGTCTGGGACGAAAAGTGTGATCAAAGTTTTAATTTTCTGAAGGAGAAGTTAGTTTCAGCTCCGGTATTAACCTTACCCGAAGGTTCAGAAGAGTATGCAGTGTATACAGATGCTTCTAAAGAAGGCTTAGGTTGTGTTTTGACTCAAAAAGGAAAAGTGATCGCCTATGCTTCTCGAAAGCTAAAGGAATATGAAAGGAATTATCCGACACACGACCTAGAGCTTGCAGCCGTGATCTTTGCACTCGGGAAATGGAGACATTATCTTTACGGGACTTCTTTCGAGATTTTTACCGACCACAAGAGCCTCCAGTATTTACTCACGCAGAAAGATTTGAATATGAGGCAACGGCGTTGGATGGAAAAATTGGAGGATTATGATTGTACAATTAAATACCATCCCGGAAAAGCCAATGTGGTCGCCGATGCACTTAGCAGGAAGGCGAGTGTATCGAGTTTAGCAATAAAGGAAAGTGAGGAAGTTGTCCCGATTGTGCTAAAGGCTCGGGTTTCTAATATCACAGTTCAGCCGGAATTGAAGTATCGGTTATTCGAGGCTCAGAATCAGGATTCGGAGGTACAGAAGCTTGTAAGTAAGGCTAAGGATGACCCGGAGAGTCCGTTTGGGTTTGATGAGACCGGGTTGCTTCGGTTTAAAAACAGGGTAGTAGTACCTGAAGAGTTGAGACGGGTCCTACTTGAAGAAGCTCACAAGTCAGCCTACTCGATCCACCCAGGAGGAAATAAAATGTATAAGGATTTGAAGCAGTATTACTGGTGGAACGGGATGAAAAGAGACGTGGCAGAGTATGTGAAACATTGCCTGACTTGTCAGAAAGTGAAAGCTGAGCATCAAAAACCCGCGGGACTGCTACAGCCGTTACCTATTCCCGAGTGGAAGTGGGAACAAGTAACGATGGACTTTGTTTCTGGATTGCCGAGGGTTAAAGGCGGGTTTGATGGAATTTGGGTAATTGTGGATAGATTTACCAAGTCTGCTCACTTTCTACCGATCCGAATGTCCTATAAGACCCCGAAGTTGGCTGAAATCTATAACCGGGAGATCATTCGACTTCATGGTATTCCGATGAGCATAGTTTCTGACCGAGACCCGAGGTTCACTTCTAAGTTGTGGCAGGAATTGCAGGCTGTTTTGGGGACAAAACTTAAGTTCAGTACGGCATTTCACCCTCAAACAGACGGTCAGACGGAAAGGTTAATCAGGTATTTGGAAGATCTTCTTCGGGCTTGCGCGATGGATTTTCAGAACTCGTGGTCAGAACAGCTTCCCTTGATAGAGTTTGCTTATAATAACAGCTTTCAGGCTTCGATAGGGATGGCTCCTTACGAGTTACTTTATGGAAGAAAGTGCCGATCTCCGTTGTTTTTCGACTTGGAAGAGTGGAAGTGGTCAAAACAGGAAGGGGTAAAGAAGGGTGACAGATTCGAAAGGCCTTCCAGAGTCGTTCAGGCTATGATTGAAAAGGTTCAAACGATTCAACAACGGATGAAAGCCGCGCAGGATAGACAGAAGAGCTATGCTGATAAACGCCGAAGAGATCTAGAGTTCGAAGTTGGTGACCGGGTTTTCTTGAAGGTGTCACCAAGGAAAGGTTTCACCCGAATCGGGAGAGGAGGAAAGCTTAATCCTCGCTACTTAGGTCCGTTCGAGATTCTTGAAAGAATAGGCGAGGTAGCCTATCGACTGGACCTACCACCGAGTCTCACGGGAATTCACAACGTGTTCCACGTATCTCAGTTAAGGAAATACTACCCCGATGAGACCACGATTCTCCCCGTGGAAGAAGTTGAGCTGGAACCGAATTTATCATTTATTCAGAGGCCGGTTAAGATTATGGATCGGAAATTTCAGGAATTGAGAAACCGGAGGATTCCCATGGTTAAAGTATTGTGGAGAAGCGATAAAACCGAGGAAGCCACTTGGGAAACAGAGGATAAAATGAAACGGTTCCACCCAGAGTTGTTCGAGCAGGACTAGAGAATCTGGGGACCAGATTCTTCTAAGGGGGGGAGAGTTGTAACGCCCCGGTTTCCGGATGATCAGGTAAGCACGCCACGTGTGAGTTTGAGAGTAGATTTTATTTTATTTCTTTAATTTGCAATATATTCGTACGTGGCATTCATATTTTTATAAAATTCATGAAACATTATTTATATAAATTCTTTGAATTTATATCATTGAAAATATTATTTCGTGTCACGTAAAATATTTCTTGCATGCAAATTTATACCGAGAGTGACAAAATTACCGAATTGTCCCTAGTTAACTATTTTCTAAAATCTTAGGGACTTAATTGCATGATTTTAAGGACCAAATTGAGCATACTTTAAATCATGGCATACTTAATTGTATAACTTAGAGATTTCAAGGATTAATTGGCAAATTAGGATATTTCACAATTTTCAAAAAGGGATGAATCATGTAATATCTTCCATGAGCTTCCTTGAGCTCATTTCATCCAAACTTTGCCAAAACATATTCATCTCTCTCTCGGTATTCAGTGGAAGAAAAGGGAAGAGGATAATTTTTCAATTGATCATCAAGATTTCAAGAAATCCTTCAAGGAATTTGGGAGTGATCATTATCATCATCATATTTCTTCATTCCTTTCCATATTAAGGTTGGTTGCATGGAAAGGATGATTCTTGATCAAATATGTACAAGCTAGGGTTTGAATGATATATGCTAGATGATTGAGTTAGACTTGGAAGCATGACTGAGTGATTATTTCATGAATTATTGCATGATTTCTAACTTGAATTCTTGAATATTTGGTAAAAATGATCAAGTTTGATCATAAGTGTGAAGCATGGATTCTTGATGATATTGCATGGTTTATGTGTCGAAGTGATATATTATCATGTATTGAAGTTGTTTGCATCATATTTCCAGAAATTATGGCATTTGGGATCAAAAATGGAATTTTTGTTGCTTTGTTGCTTCTTCCCCGAGAGCATGCTCTGCTCTTGCTCTGTTTTTCATTTACAGAAACTGGGAACGACCGTTCCCAGCCTCAAGGCTTGGTGGGAACCGGCGTTCCCATTCCTTTTCAAAATTTAGGCGGCCGACCGCGGGAACGGCCGTTCCCACTTTGGCCTTGGAGCCGGAAGGGCCGTTCCCATGCAGCGCGTTTTAAAAATGGAAAAGCGTTGGCGCGCTTTGGGGGATCAATGGGAACGACCGTTCCCATTTTACAAAGGGAACCGGAACGGCCGTTCCCACCTGTGTTGCAGAACAAAAGTTTCTGCATAAAATTACGAAAATGACCCCTCGATCCAACGACTTCTTTGACCCCGAATTGCTATAATATGTGTTAATATGATGTGAAACCAAAAGTTATAATACCACATTGCATTTTCGTGATCGTCTCGACACGTTTTCGCCGTTCGTCCTATTTTGGTCATTTTAGGTCATTTCTCATGAATGTACATCGTATTTGCACAGGTCACGAGGGCGTGGACGGGGAGCAAGCTCCTTAGATCACTCCTTTATTTTATTTTGCAAGAAAGGTGAGGTTTTGTTTTGGTAAAACGAACCCTACAACCCTTATGTGCTAGTTTTCGGCCAAAACCTATTATAATTATAAACGTTCTCAAAAGTATGAACATTTCCAAGCAAGAAAGTATTGATTATCATGGTTTTCAAGCAAGTTTAGCGAGTACATGATTGCACGTGGGCCCGAGGGTAATTCTTGAGCCAACCGGGAAAGCAAGGGCTGACGGGTAACTCCTGAATTATCCTCACATTGTTGGGATCACCCCCCGAAGCCACTAGGAGATTAGTGGTGGAAGGAGTTCCGTGTCTAGAGGGTCATGTCCTCTACACACACCATGTCGTGGATAGTCGAGCCTTGCAAACTCGCTATCACCCGGAGGAAGAAGGAGACTGGGGATTAATCCGGCATGTCGGGTTATCCTCGGGTTATTGCATGTTTTCAAGTATGAAATTGTCTATGTGAGCACTTAAGTATATTGCATGATCATTTATTTATTAAGCAAGCAAGCATGATCACGTATTGTTCACGATTGGGAGTTCGGTTGGAGATTGCCCTTGCTCGCCGGGGCCACATGTTCATGATATTGACAAGCATGATTAATTCAACGTGTTAAAATGGATAGTTGTAATCTCGGGCAAAAGATAAGATTTCTTGAACTATATAACTATTGTTTTTCTAAAGTCTTTACCCGAGGCTACAACTTGCATGTGATGTGTGCTATATTTATTATTGCCCCTCACTCAGTCTTCGGTAGACTGATACTCCACTTTTCAGGTACATTTTGAGCGTGGTCGTACTAGGCGGGAGTGGTCGAGTCTTGCATCATCACGAGCCTAGTTGTACCTTTCATGTATATACTTTTGCTAGATATCATGTCATGTTACGATTAGTACATTTTGAATACTTAGATATGTATATAATTGAGAGATGATAATGTATTGATAGTTAGAATTGGTACCTATATGTATCTATGGAATAAATATGGTACCTATATATATGAATGACTTTATTGCTTCCGCTTTCCTATTCATGTTGTTGTTGTTGTTGTTGTTGTCGTTGTTGTTTATGTTGGGGAGAGTGTCCCGCCTAGAGCGTCGTTTTTGTTGTCACCCGTTCGCTGTGGTCTCGGTTTATGTATGAACTGTCCATTTCATACGTGGATCGAGGCTATAGTGCGGGGGATGTGGCGCCTTGGGGTCTAGGGTGCTACAGAAACTATCTCTTCTTCTTGTGGAAGGTTTGATCGAGAGAGAGATGAGGATGGTTGTATGACTTGAAATGAAAAATGAAGGTGGAAAAAGATTAAGGAAGCATATATCAGGTAATTCATGCCTTGATTTTAATGAAATGAAGTAAATTGTAATTAAGTCCCTCACTTATATAAGTCATGCAATTAAGTTCTATTCCTACTATCTTATACACTTTGGTCCACGAATTATTTATGCGTTTAAGTCCTCACATTTAAGTAGGTGTCAATTAAGGACAATTAAGCACTTAGATCATGTTTGGCAATTAATTCATGTAAGAAATGAATCCAATTCATGCCATAACGCTCAAATCGATACATATTTCACATAATCATATTGAAATATAATTTATATAATTTATCATAAAATGTAGGAATTTAATAAACGAAAGGATTAAATAAATCCTAGCTCTCGAAAAATCACACGTGTCGTGTGTACCTGAACGTTTGGAAAATTGGGGCGTTATAATTGTCTCCCCCTTAAGAGAATCCGTCCTCGGATTCACACATTCGTGTTTGTAACGCCCGAGCGCGAGACGTCACATCCCCCGCATCATGACCCGACCCGTATATGACATGGGTTTCCATACACGTGCCAAATCATAGGGAACGGGGACATACACACTCGCTAAGCCAGGCGGGACTAACCTATCACTTAAAACCCCAACAACAACAATCAGAGTAACAGAAAAACGGAAGCAATAATTCATATTCCATATATTGAGCTATATGCTATAGGTACCAACATTTAAGTTCAAGGAAGATCAATACCAATACGAAATACATGTACGCTCGAATTCATATACAATATCCAAAATACCATAAAGTAAGCATATAAGTGTAAAGAAAGAAAGACTAGACACTATGCAAGACTCTCCCAGACTTGTATCCCGCCTAGCATCCCTTCCTGCAAAAGAACTGAAACAACTCTGGGTTCAGTCTTAGACAGACTGGTGGGTATAAAAATAGGCATAATATCATAATATTGCGGAATTTAAGCACATACATGCAAGCTATAATCCTTATTCGAGGTTTTAGAATAATTTCCCCAAGTGGGAAGTAAAATACAACGAATCGGATTATAACAATTCATTTCATTCATTAGGTCCTTTGTGGCCCGGCGAGAGGGCGTGCATTATCTCCAACCAACACCTCGTGTAATTCATTAATCATTCATTCATTCATTCGTTCATGCAATTTATTCTTTCGTGCACATTCATTAGATCATTCATTCGATCATTCTTATACTCCTTCTTCCTCCGGTTAGGGACGGGTTTGCAAGGCCCGAACCCTCATCATTGGTGCTAGAGGGGTACATGAATCCCCAAAAGCTCGGTTCCCCTTCTTTCATTAATCTCCTAGTGAAGTCTAGGTTACCGTAATTGGTGGAACTAGTATATGTGGATTCCCGTCAGCCCAAGCTTCCCCGGTTCACCAAATACACTAAGTCCCGGGCCCCCATTCATTGTGAACATTCATTTCTCGCCAAAACTTTTGGTAGGATATTCAAATTAAAGGCTTTACATTAAAACATTGACTCGTTGAAAACTCGATACATATCTTTATATAGTTTTGGCCAAAATCATGCACATTAGGTGTTTTGGGTCATATCTTTAGCTAATAGAAGAAAAACCCACCTGGTAGACAAAAGAACCCGAGAAGACCTCACTGCTCAACCTCGTCTCCCACTGGATCAATATCTGTGTGACAAAGGTAGTGTGAGACTCAAATATGACCACATTTGACGCTCGGCTATGCAATGACATGTTATGGGATGCTTGAAACCTTATAACATGTCCAAATATGCTCATGAATACCATGGAATTCAATTAAACACATAATTCACCAAGTTTCGTTTAATATACGATAAAATCGTATTCATTCCCGTTCATAGCGTTCATAGCTTTCATACTTGCATTCATATAACTTTCAAGGTTATAAATCAATCATAATTCAAAGCTTAAATGGAGTCACGTTGCATATAATTCACGGATACGAACAATAAACGAGATATAAGCAAGAAAAGAGGTTCCCCAAAGCTGCCAATTCAAATGACACGGCCGTGTTGAAATTTCAAAGGAATTGGACACGGCCGTGTCCGAGGTTAAAAATAATAAAATTCCCAAGTCGAGGGCTTGACACGGCCGTGTTGAGTTTTCAAAGCATTTGGATATGGCCGTATCCGATTTTCTGAAAATAATTTTTCACAAGTCGAGAGCCCAACACGGTCGTGTCCGCTCGTCGTCTTGCGAGAAAAAACAGAGCAGAAGCTCTGTTTTGGCGAGGGAAAAGCTTTAAAGAGCAGGGCAGCAACAAGGAAGCTCTTATATTGCATTAAGACATGTATTCAAGCCACAAAACTCATGCAAATCACATAACTCATTCATATTTACAAGAATTCATGCTTAAAGTTGACAAAAGATCATCCAAAATTAAGCTTTCAAACATGGAAGCTTTAAGCTCCTTCAATGGCAACTCATGCTATAATCAATCAACATGAAATTCAAGTATATAGAAATGGTAAGGAAGCTTCAAGCATCAACTTTCATACATCAATTCTCAATTTAAACCATTGAAATTCATGGAACCAAAAATTCATACCATTTTGTTCATATTCAAGCTTTCCTCAAAACAGATGATTCTCTAATTCAAATCAAGATATAATCGGAAGAAAATAGAGAGGAGGATGAGGGGAAAACAATACATATCATACCTTGGATGAAAATTGGATGAAAGTTGATCTTGAGCTCAATTTAATGGATGATAAAAAAGGAGGGTTTCTTGCAGCTTCTCTTGCTTCTTGTGGGGATGATGTTGATCGATCAAAATGGAAAATAAGGAGAGGAATGGAAGAATGCTGATATTTAGTAAGGAAATAGGTAGGACACGGGTCGATCCAAATCCGGTTCGTTTAATTAAAAGGTTCAAACAAGTTATAAAGTCGAGGCCATGGAAAGGTTAGTTGTCGAAGGTTCAAACAATATCGAAAAGGTACAAGGTCAAGTTTAAAGAATAGGTATAGTCGAAACAAGTTCAACGCCGTTTACGGATCTCGGTTTCGAGGTCCGGAGCTCAAGATGTCGCGAAAACCGTTCAGGGTTGCCTATTATTCAAATAGGTCCCTAAACTTTCAAAAAGTGGCAATTAAGCCCAAACTCAATTTACAATTCAGTCCAAAACATTCAAATAAGTTACAATCAAGCCCACGACATGCACATATAACACGAAAGATTTCAATTAACACCAAATTCAAGAAATTCACATTCTCACAATTCTGTTCATATATTCAAATCTCACATTGGAATTCACATGAAATTTAAACAAATAATTCAATTAGAAATGCGTTTAAACCAATTAATCCAAGTATAAAATCGTATGATTAAATATAAATGCACACGTAACACTTACCTGCACGTGTGAAAACACGGGGCGTTACAACCTCTCCCCCTTAAAGAGAATCCGTCCTCGGATTCATTGCTCGTTCGGAAACAATTCGGGATAGAACTTCTTCATTTTCTCTTCCGTTTCCCACGTGGCTTCCTCCGTCTTATCACTTCGCTACAATACCTTCACCAAAGGGAATCGTCTATTTCGAAGTTCTTGAAATTTTCGATCCAGAATCTTAACTGGTTTCTGAACGAAAGTGAGATTCGGTTCAAGCTCAACCTCTTCAACTGGTATAGTCACTGAATCATCGGGATAGTACTTCCGAAGATGTGATACATGGAAAACATTATGAATACCCGTTAAACTTGGAGGTAAATCCAATCTGTAGGCTGTATCTCCGATCCTTTCCAAAATCTCATAAGGTCCCCAATACCGTGGATTCAGTTTTCCTCCCTTTCCAATTCGGGTGAATCCTTTACGAGGTGAAGCTTTCAGAAACAATCTATCCCCAACTTCAAACTCAAGATCTTTCCTTCGCTTATCTGTATAACTTTTCTGTCGATCTTGAACTGCTTTCATCCTTTGCCGAATAATCTGAACCTTTTTCGATAGCATCCTGAATAGCTTTGGAAGGTTTTTCTTTCTTTTCAACCCTTTTCACACCTTCCTGTTTGCTCCACTTCCATTCTTCCAAATCGAAAAACAACGGGGATCGGCACTTACTTCCATAAAGAAATTCATGCGGTGCCATTTCTATTGAAGCTTGATAACTGTTATTGTAGGCAAATTCAATCAGTGGTAATTGCTCATTTCATGAAGTCGAGAAATCCAACGCACACGCCCTTAACATATCCTCAAGATATCTGATTAACCTTTCAGATTGCCCGTCAGTCTGTGGATGAAAAGCTGTACTGAACTGAAGCTTGGTCCCCAGACACTTCTGTAATTCTTGCCAAAATCTAGAAGTGAACCTCGGATCCCTATTCGAAACAATGCTAGCTGGCACTCCATGTAATCGAACAATCTCATCACAATACTTCTTAGCCAACTTACCTATTTTATCCGACATCCGAACTGCAAGAAAATGGGTTGACTTGGTCAATCTGTCCACAATTACCCAGATGCCATCGAATCCACCCTTCACTCTAGGTAAACCCGATACAAAATCCATTGCTATCTATTTCCATTTCCATTCTGGAATAGGTAGTGGCTGTAATAATCCTGACGGCTTCTGATGTTCAGCTTTCACTAATTGACAAGTCAGACACCGCTTCACATAATTCACCACATCTCTCTTCAACCCGTTCCACCAATAATACTGTTTCAAATCCCGATACATCTTGTTTCCACCGGGATGCACTGAATAAGCAGTTTTATGAGCTTCATCCAAAATAACTCTTCTCAATTCTGTTGGAACTACCACTCTGTTCTTGAACCGGAAAATTCTTGTATCATCAAATCCAAACGGACACTCAGAATCTAATCGAGCTTTCTCTATCAACTTCTGAATCTCCGTATCTATCCGTTGTGCCCCAAATATCTGTTGCCTTAACTCTGTCCGTACTGAGATGTTACTAATACGAGCCTTTATCTTAACCAACTCTATTGGTAGTCCGAGATTTACCTTCAAGTGAGATACATTAGCCTTCCTGCTCAATGCATCCGCGACCACGTTAGCCTTACCCGAGTGATACTTAATCACACAATCATAATCCTCGAGGGTTTCCATCCATCGTCGCTGTCTCCTATTCAAATCCTTTTGAGAAAACAAATACTGAAGGCTCTTTTGGTCCGTAAAAATCTCAAAAGAAGTTCCATACAGATAATGTCTTCACTTCCCTAAGGCAAAAATCACCGCTGCAAGTTCAAGGTCGTGAGTGGGATAATTTTTCTCATGCTCTTTCAATTTCCTAGAGGCATAAGCAATTACTCTCCCGTTCTGAACCAAAACACAACCTAAGCCTTCATGAGAAGCATCAGTATACACCAGAAACCCTTCAATACTGTCCGGAAGGCCTAATATCGGTGCAGAAGTTAACTTATCTTTCAAGAGCTGAAAACTAGCTTCACACTTCTTATCCCATTTATACTGAACCTCTTTCTTGGTTAATCAGGTCAAGGGAGCCGCAATCTTAGAGAAATCCTTAACAAATCATCGATAATAACCGGCTAAACCCAAGAAACTTCGAATCTCGGAGACATTCCTAGGACTCTGCCACTGAGAAACTGCCTTTACTTTCGTAGGATCTACTTCCAATCCTTTGCTCGAAATAATATGACCCAAGAAACTCACCCTGTCAATCCAAAACTCACATTTGCTGAACTTGGCATAAAGCTGGTTATCTCTTAAAGTCTCCAACACCAATTTCAAATGACGAGCATGATCCTCGTCCGATCTCGAATATACCAAAATATCATCAATGCAGATCACAACAAACTTATCGAGGTAGGGACGAAAAATCCGATGCATCATGTCCATAAAAGCTGCCGGCGCGTTAGTTAACCCAAATGGCATCACCACGAACTCATAATGTCCATATCGGGTATTAAATCCTGTCTTAGGAATATCTTCCTCCTTGATCTTTAACTGATAATATCCTTGCCTTAGATCGAGCTTAGAATACACCCTGGACCCTTGTAGCATATCAAACAAATCTTCTATATACGGCAAGGGATATTTATTCTTTACAGTCATCCGATTCAGCTCCCGGTAGTCAATGTACATTCTCAGAGTTCCATCTTTCTTCGAAACAAAGAGAACTGGTTCTGTAATGCCCCGATTTTCAGACAGTCAGGTACGCTCGACACGTGTGAGTTTCGAGCATTAGGATTTATTTTATTATTTTCGTTTATTCAAGTTATACATGTTATATTAATTTTATAAATTGTGTTTCAACATGATTACGTGAAAATATATGAAGTAAATGCTAACGTGAGAATTGTTGTAGATATGGAATTTATTTGGTACATGAATTAATTGCCGAACGTGATTTAATTACTTGATAGCTCTAATTGATCAATTATGTAAATTAGAGGACTAAATTGCATGAAAACCTTTGAGCACTAAATTGATCATTTTCCAAACTTGACATCCTTAGTTGCATGACTTACAAACATTAAGGATTTAATTGCAATTATTACATTTTTCCCCAAACATGTATCGGTATATACATCTCTTCTCCAATCTTCATTTTCATTTTCATCAAAAACATACACATTTGCTTCCTTGCTTCTACCGAGACACACCATGTAAGAAGAAGAGGAGATTTCATGAATTCAAGCTAATTTTCCAAGGAAATTCCATATCTTGGGGATCAACTATCCATTTATATCATCTTCTTCCGTCTAGTTTCTTTCAAGGTATATATGAGCATGTATATATGATTTCTTGAAAATAATTATTGAAGCTAGGGTTAGTGGTTAAGCTAGCTAACTTGATGATTTGATGTTGGAAACCTGATTTTAGGCCTTAAACCTGAATTGGTGCATGAAATCTTGAGAATTATCGGATTTTATGATGAGTTTATATATGAGCTAAAATTGGTAATTATGGTGATTGAAGCATGGATTGTGTGTTTATATTGAGTTCTATTGTACCAAAAGTATGCATATATGTTTCTTTTCATGAATTATAGCATTAGGAGTTGATTTACTATGTTTATGATGAATTTTGGTTGTGGTTCGAAGCTCCCCTGCTTCATCCCCTATTTCTGTAATGCCTGCATAACGGGAACGATCCTTCCCGTTCCCTTTGCATTTGGGGAACGACCGTTCCCATTTATTTGAAATATGTGCTTGGCGGCGAGGACGGGAACGACCGTTCCCACTTTGTCTCACAGACGGGAACGACCGTTCCCATCTTCGGGGAGGAACTTCGGGGAGCTGGGAACGGCCCTTCCCATTTTGAACTAAAGGCTGGAACGGCCAATCCCAGGTCTCCGGAAGGTCAGAAACTTTCTGCATAAAAATGGAATTTTGGAATCCAATTCCAATGGTTTATTTGACCCTAAATTGTTGTTATATGAATAATTACATGTCAAAACATGATATTTATATGCTACATTGTTTATTGCATGATGTCTCGTTACTTGATCAAGCCGTGCGTCTTATATGGAGTAATATTCTTGAATTGGGGTCTCATGCACGTACATTGTCCCGTTTCTTGTCCAGTTATTCTCCAGGGCGGAGATTGTTGATCATGAGCATGTTCACGTGTCCACGAATCGTTGTGTCGCCTATCAGGTGAGGTTTAATTCTAGTTATGTAGAACCTATATAACCCTTATGTGAATTTTTGGCCAAAAGGTAATTATATCTATAATTTTCATAAAGTATTCATGATTACAATAATGCCATGTTTCAAGCAAGCAAGTTATATTCATGAAAAGTAAGCAAGCAAGCCACGTATCGTGCATGTTTTAGGCGAGTAGCATGATCGTTTGCGTTGGGCCCGAGGATAGTGATTTGAGCCAATCGGGAAATCATGGGCTAATGGGTAACTCAAATGCTATCGTCACAACATTGGGATGACCCCTGAATCCGCTAGGAGATTAGTGGAGGAAGGAGTTCCGGGCTTAGGGATTCATGTACCCTCTGCTCAATGAGCATGGATGATGGGGCCTTGCAATCCCATCATCAACCGGAGGAAGAAGGAGACTGGGGACTAGTCCGGCACCACAGATTGTCCTCGGGTTATTGCATGATTTTCATTCCATGAATGTGTTACTTGATTACACTACGCACGATTGCATGATAATTAAATTGCATGATCACCTATTGTTTAATAATCAAGCAAGCATGTTTCATGTTCATTTGGAGTACGGTTGGAGACTGCCCTCACTCGCCGGGGCCATGTACTGATTGCATGAAAATGATCAAGTATTTAATATTATTAGTTGTATTCTCGGGCGAAGAATACCTCATTCTTGAACTTATACTTTTATCTTTTATAAATCTTTACCCGAGAATATAACTTGCATGTTATTTGCACTAATACGTATCTAAACCCCTCACTCGGTCTACACAGACTGACGCCTCCACCTTTCAGGTTATTGTAGGTGCACGCTAGGCGGGAGTTGAGTCGAGTCGAGTCCAGTTCATGTATTCGAGTTAACCATGGTTCGTGTATTTGGTTATTTATTGTTACTTGTGAAATTATGGTTAATGTTATTGTTTTATATTTAGAGATGATAATGTATTGATATGCAGAGTTAGAATACAATTCATTTGTTGGTGGTAATTGATATTGGATGAATTATGCTTCCGCTTAGTTATGTCGCATGTATGAGTTAATCCCGCCTAGCTTATCATTTTATTGCATTGTCACCCGTTCGCTATAGGTTAGTTCATGTACGGATTGGCCGTTTCATATGTGGATTGACCTATAGTGCGGGGGTGTGGCACCTCCATGTGTACGGGGTGCTACAGGTGCGCCCCACGGTGATGAACTTGGTCGAATATATCCATTCTTAAGAAGATCTTCCAACTGAACTTTTAACTCCTGTAACTCTGCCGGTGCCATCCGGTAAGGAGTCTTAGAATAAGGTTCAGATCCCGGATATAAGTCTATCACAAACTCAATCTCCCGATCCGGAGGTAAAGAACCTAAAACTTCGGGAAACACCTCAAGATATTCCTTCACCACTTCTGTCTCTTCAAGTTTCGCCTGATCCTTCGGCTTATTCAAAATATAGGCAATATATCCCATAGCCCCATTTCTTATCAATTTATGAGCTTCAGTAAACGATAAAAGAGGAGCAATCTTTGATTCTTTCCCAACTGTCACTTCTTCTCCCAACTTAACCTTCTTGGTAAAACAATCAACCGTGGCGTGATACTGAAATAACCAATCCATTCCCAGAATAACCCCGTATCTGTTCATCGGCATAACCACCAAATCTGCCTGATATTCCTTACCTTCAAACCCAACCACACAATCTCTGACCACCTGATCCGTCTCAAGACTTCCACCCAACGGCGAACTCACCACATAACAAGCATTTAAACCCGTAACAGGCAAACACAAAGTATCAATTAATTTGCAAAAAATAAAAGAATGAGTAGCTCCAGGGTCAAATAATGCATGTATGTTCGTGTTATGGATGCATATCGTACCTTCCACCATGGCATTGGGATTAGCTTCCACATCTTGCTCTTCACCCGCAAGGGCATATGCACGAGCTGGGATCATTGGCCTCTGAGCTCCCGGTTGATAGCCTGGAGTCTTATCCGGACAAGTGTTAGCCATGTGTGTTGCCTTCCCGCATATCAAACACTGTCCCAACCTCCTTCTGCAAGTGTTGTAGGTGTGAGTAGGGCCTCCACAATACAAACATGGTGGACTATCCTTTCGTGGATCAGAAGGAGCTGGAGGTGCTTGTGGCTTTGGTGGTGCAGTTCCCGCAGCTCGAAACTTCTTATTCTATTCTTGGAATGGCTGAGAGGGGGATACCATAGGCCTTTTCCCTTTTCCAAATCCGGATCCTTGCCCCATTTGCATTCGTGGAATGGGATCCTTTTTCTTATATTCCTCTTCCAGCACCAATACCCTTTGTACAGTATCAACAAAACACTCAAAGTTATGACTTGCGTGTCCGTGTCTAAGATCCTGTCTCAATCCATTAATAAACTTCTTCCCCTTTCTCTTTTCATCCCTTGTGATGTGAGGTGCATACTTCCCAAGTCTACTGAAAAGAGAAAGATATTGAGCCACCGTCCGAGTCCCCTGCTTTAGATCCATAAATTCTTGTTCCTTTCTCTCCCGAACCACCTCAGGCACAAAAGCTTCTCGAAATTCCCTTACAAAGACTTCCCAGGTAACCGCTTCTCCTTCCACTTCAAGCTTTTCTCTAGTACGTTCCCACCAATCGTAGGCTTCTCCATCCAGCTGGAAGATAGCAAACTGAGCTTTCTATTGAGGTGTAAATTGGCTAACATTAAAAATCCTCTCAATTCTTGTTAGCCATCCCTCTGATATTGTATCATTAACCGAACCTGAAAACCTTGGAGGGTTATAGCTAAAAAATAGCCCATGGTGATCTCGTGGATTGTTAGGAGGGGGTGCCTGCTGCTCAGCTGGTGGTTGTATAGGAGGATCTTGAGCTCTTCAATGTTCAACATAATTGTACACGGCTTCCATAAAATGCTCCATATTCATAGGCGGTTGTGGAGGATTAGGGGAACGATCTCTATGATGATGATGACCCGGAGACCTCTCCCGATGTCTTATAGGAGGCATCCTGTCTAATCAAACACTAACATGCATGCCAAATTTAGTTCATGCGTGACAATGCAATGAATTCAATCACTTACAAAATCACGAAGCAAAGCACACTGTCACGCGAAAATGCAATTACTTCACCTTAACAAATAATTCTTGAAGCCGAACGACCTAACTGACTCAACACGACACTAGAACCCTAGTTTTGCAACCCTAGGCTCTGATACCACTCAAGGATGGAACGCCCGAGCGCGAGATGTCACATCGCCCGCACCATGACCCGACCCGTATATGAAATGGGTTTCCATACACGTGCCAAATCATAGCGAACGGGGACATACACACTCGCTAAGCCAGGTGGGACTAACCTATCACTTAAAACCCCAACAACAACAATCAGAGTAACAGAAAAACGGAAGCAATAATTCATATTCCATATATTGAGCTATATGCTCTAGGTACCAACATTTAAGTTCAAGGAAGATCAATACCAATACCAAATATATGTACGCTCGAATTCATATACAATATCCAAAATACCATAAAATAAGCATATGAGTGTAAAGAAAGAAAGGCTAGACACTATGCAAGACTCTCCCAGACTTGCATCCCACCTAGCATCCCTTCCAACAAAAGAACTGAATCAACTCCGGGTTCAGTCTTAGACAGACTGGTGGGTATAAAAATAGGCATAATATCATAATATAGCGGAATTTAAGCACATACATGCAAGCTATAATCCTTATTCGAGGTTTTAGAATAATTTCCCCAAGTAGGAAGTAAAATACAACGAATCGGATTATAACAATTCATTTCATTCATTAGGTCCTTTGTGGCCCGGCGAGAGGGCGTGCATTATCTCCAACCAACACCTCGTGTAATTCATTAATCATTCATTCATTCGTTCATGCATTTCATTCTTTCCTGCACATTCATTAGATCCTCCTTCCTCCGGTTAGGGACGGGTTTGCAAGGCTCGAAACCTCATTCATTGGTGCTAGAGGGGTACACGAATCCCCAAAAGCTCGGTTCCCCTTCTTTCGCTAATCTCCTTGTGAAGTCTAGGTTACCGTAATTGGTGGAACTAGTATATGTGGATTCCCGTCAGCCCAAGCTTTCCCGGTTCACCAAATACACTAAGTCCCAAGCCCCCATTCATTGTGAACATTCATTTCTCTCCAAAAATTTTGGCAGGATATTCAAATTACAGGCTTTACATTAAAACATTGACTCGTTGAAAACTCGATACATATCTTTATATAGTTTTGGCCAAAATCATGCACATTAGGTGTTTTGGGTCATATCTATAGCTAATAGAAGAAAAACCCACCTGGTAGATAAAAGAACCCGACAAGACCTCACTGCTCAACCTCGTCTCCCACTGGATCAATATCTGTGTGACAAAGGTAGTGTGAGACTGAAATATGACCACATTTGACGCTCGGCTATGCAATGACATGTTATGGGATGCTTGAAACATAATAACATGTCCAAATATGCTCATGAATACCATGGAATTCAATTAAACACATAATTCACCAAGTTTCGTTCAATATACGATAAAATCGTATTTATTCCCGTTCATAGCGTTTATAGCTTTCATACTTGCATTCATATAACTTTCAAGGTCATAAATCAATCATAATTCAAAGCTTAAATCGAGTCACGTTGCATATAATTCACGGATACGAACAATAAACGATATATAAGCAAGAAAAGAGGTTCCCCAAAGCTGCTAAGTCAAATGACACAGCCGTGTTGAAATTTCAAAGAAATTGGACACGGCAGTGTCCGAGGTTAAAAATAATAAAATTCCCAAGTCGAGGGCTTGACACGGCCGTGTTGAGTTTTCAAAGCATTTGGACACGGCCGTGTCCGATTTTCTTGAAATAATTTTTCATAAGTCGAGAGCCCAACACGGCCTTGTCCGTTTTCGGTTCAAAGCTGACACGGCCGTGTCAGCTCGTCGTCTTGCGAGGAAAAAACAGAGCAGAAGCTCTGTTTTGGCGAAGGAAAAGCTTTAAAGAGAAGGGCAGCAACAAGGAAGCTCTTATATTGCACTAAGACATGTATTCAAGCCACAAAACTCATGCAAATCACATAACTCATTCATATTTACAAGAATTCATGCTTAAAGTTGACAAAAGATCATCCAAAATCAAGCTTTCAAACAGGGAAGCTTTAAGCTCCTTCAATGGCAACTCATGCTATAATCAATCAACATGAAATTCAAGCATATAGAAATGGTAAGGAAGCTTCAAGCATCAACTTTCATACATCAATTCTCAATTTAAACCATTGAAATTCATGGAACCAGAAATTCATACCATTTTGTTCATATTCAAGCTTTCCTCAAAACACATGATTCTCTAATTCAAATCAAGATATAATCGGAAGAAAATAGAGAGGAGGATGAGGGGAAAACAATACATATCTTACCTTGGAAGAAAATTGGATGAAAGTTGATCTTGAGCTCAATTTAATGGATGATAAAAAAGGAGGGTTTCTTGGAGCTTCTCTTGCTTCTTGTGGGGATGATGATGATCGATCAAAATGGAAAATAAAGAGAGGAATGGAAGGATACTGATATTTAGTAAGGAAATGGGTAGGATACGGGTCGATCCAAATGCGGTTCGTTTAATTAAAAGGTTCAAACAAGTTATAAAGTCGAGGCCATGGAAAGGTTCGTTGTCGAAGGTTCAAACAATATCGAAAAGGTACAAGGTCAAGTTTAAAGAATAGGTATCGTCGAAACAAGTTCAACGCCGTTTAAGTATCTCGGTTTCGAGGTCCGGAGCTCAAGATATCGCGAAAACCGTTCAGGGTTGCCTATTATTCAAATAGGTCCCTAAACTTTCAAAAAGTGGCAATTAAGCCCAAACTCAATTTCCAATTGAGTCCAAAACATTCAAATAAGTTATAATCAAGCCCACGACATGCACATACAACACGAAAGATTTCAATTAACACCAAATTCAAGAAATTCACATTCTCACAATTCCGATCATATATTCAAATCTCACGTTGGAATTCATATGAAATTTAAACAAATAATTCAATTAGAAACGAGTTTAAACCAATTACTCCAAGTATAAAATCATATGATTAAATATAAATGCGCACGTAACACTTACCTGCACGTGTGAAAACACGGGGCGTTACAGTGTTCATCCCACGCGGGTTGACCAATCCCCGTTAGGGATTAGTCCGAAAGAGGTCTTCAATCCACGAAGTTCCTTGCAATGCTGTTAAATCACGACCCTCAACTCTCCGGGATTCTAAACACTCGCGAGAAAATCTGACCTTTCACTAGAACAAGTTGCCAAATGAAAATGAGAGTGCCCCGTCTCGCTAACAAACAACGAGAGAACCCCGTCTCTCGCATAAGTACCAAGAGAAACCCCGTCTCTTGACTAACAAAATAACCCAGCTACCAAGAAATTAAAGGTAACAATAATGAAGTATATGATGCATGTGATATGCATGTTCAAGTGTACCGTTCACCGTGGATCAAAATTCTTCTTGTGGTAGTTCGGTTGACACTTGATTCATTAAATTATTTCCTTAGCCGTCTCTCCCCGCTAAGAAAGAAAATGAAAATTTTCTTTCTTAAGCCTTCCGAAGTCCTGAGTGGATTTCCAAATTTTCACACTTTCCTTAGTTTAGCAAAGCTAGGAGGACGGTTGCTAACAATAATCATTAAATTATGCATGCTAATTAAAATGTTAATGCACGTGTCACACTTAGAAACAATTTCGGATGCCAAGTATAGCAATTAATTTCACAAGATTCAGGTAGACACGTTGATCACATAAATTTCACGGCACATAAGGTCAATTAGTGAGCAATTAATGACAAGAAGAATGCAATACACAAGTTACCAAATAATTCCTACGCCGTTCGACCTAGACGTGACACGACACAACACTAGAACCTCGGTTTTGCAACCGGGCTCTGATACCACCTTAGATGTAGCACCCCTACAAGTGGAGATGCCACACCCCCACACTATAGGTCAATCCACATACGAAACGAGCAATCCGTACATGAACTAACCTATAGCGAATGGGTGATAATGCAATAAAATGACAAGCTAGGCGGGGTTAACATATACATGCAACGAAATAAAGCGGAAGCATAAACTAATCATTATCAAACGTTGCCATTTATCATGTCATGACATTTCTCGTTTACCAAATAAAATATGTTCTAACTTTACATATCAATACATTATCATCTCCGAATATATATAACAATTCGTTGTAATAATGATTCTAAAGCAACAATAAACAATATGCACCGTGCTTGACTCGACTACGTGGACTGGACTTGATACGACTCGACTCCCGCCTAGCATGCAACTGCAAGAACCTGAAAGGTGGAGGCGTCAGTCTATGAAAGACTGAGTGAGGGGTATAGATATATATTAGCGCAAATAACATGCAAGCTATAACCTCGGGTAAGATTTTGTAACTAAAATAATACAAGTGCAAGAATAACGTAGAACTCGCCCGAGATTATGACTATCAAGTTTAACACGATAATCACGTTTATTATAACAATCAGTGGCCCTGGCGAGGGGCATGCACGATCTCCAACCAATCTCGACAGTGAACAAGAATTACACTTTCATTTAATTAGGTTATCAAACAAGTCATTATAGTGCACACGATCAATAACCCGAAATTCTCCTTCCTCCAATGGTGGTGGGTTTGCAAGGCCCGAACCACCCACGATATCACGTTGCACGTCGGGAACATGACTCCCACGTACGGGACTCCTTCCTCCACCAAACCACCTGGTGGATTCAGGGGGCATCCCCACGGTTTGAGAGAGGCGTGTGAGTTACCCATCAGCCCGATGCTTTCCCGGTTGGCTCAAACACTCACCCTCGAGCCCATAATACACGATACACGATAATTCGCGAAACACGATCACGGTTCAGTCACGATAACACAATACACGACTTGCTTGTCATGAACATGACTTACTTTCAAGGAACACGGTTACCTTTAAAGAACACGACTTGATAGTTTAGAAACACTTGTAAATATATAAATATATTTATACCGTTTGGCCCAAAAGTCACATAAGGTTATACGGGTTCTAAGTAACTAGCAATTAAACCTCACCTGACAGGCGACACGATGACTCACGGATGCGTGAACGTGCTCAGTTGACCACAATCTCCTCCCCGGGAGAGTAACTGGACAAGAAACAGGACATGGTGTACTTGTGAGACAATAACTCATCAATGCTACCAAATAGGACGCACGGCTTACTCTACAATGAGATGACATGCATTCACGAATGTAGCATGATATATTCATATTATGACATAAAATTGATCATATAATAACATGTTGGGATTAATTAAAGGTAAAGAAAAGTATTTGGAATTCTCCATTTTATGCAGAAACTTTCTGCCTCTCCAGGGTCTGGGAACGGCCATTCCGGCCCTTAGTTCAAAATGGGAAGGGCCGTTCCCAGCTACCCGAAGTGGCTCCCCGAAGGTGGGAACGGCCGTTCCGGCTGTAAGCCAAACTGGGAACGATCGTTCCCGTTCTTGCCGCCCTGCACATTGTTCAAATATATGGGAACGGTCGTTCCCCAATTACAAAGGGAACGGGAAGGGCCGTTCCCGTTTTACAGGAGATGCGGAAAACAGAGCAGAAGAACAGGGGAACACGAACCATAACCCAAAATGCATCAAACACTCATAATTCAACTCTTAATGCTATAATCTATAGAAAGAATCTTATGTGCATCCTTTAGGAATAATAAAGCCCAATATAAATATACAAATTATGCCTTAATCATCATAATCACCAACTTTCCTCATTTATCAACTCATGCCATATCCTTCCAAGATTTCAAGAATTCAAGCACTAATTCAAGTGTAAACCTCCTAATCATGCTTCTAACATCTAAAGCACATCATATTCAAGTTAACCTCAAACCCTAGCTTCGTATATGCAATTCAAGAATTCAAATATATCATCAACTCTACCTTGGATGAATGAAGGAGAAGAAGGTGAATTTATGGAGATGATGATGCTTCAAAGCTCCTAATTTCTTGATGATTTAACTTGAATAAGATGGAAACTATCTCTTCTTCTTGTAGAAGGTTTGATCGAGAGAGAGATGAAGATGGTTGTATGACTTGAAATGAAAAATGAAGGTGGAAGAAGATTAAGGAAGCATATATCACGTAATTCATGCCTTGATTTTAATGAAATCATGTAAATTGTAATTAAGTCCCTCACTTATATAAGTCATGCAATTGAGTTCTATTCCAACCATCTTATTCACTTTGGTCCACGAATTGTTTATGCGATTAAGTCCTCATATTTAAGTAGGTGTCAATTAAGGACAATTAAGCACTTAGATCATGTTTGGCAATTAATTCATGTAACAAATGAATCCAATTCATGCCATAACGCTCAAATCGATACATATTTCACATAATCATATTGAAATATAATTTATATAATTTATCATAAAATGTAGGAATTTAATAAACGAAAGGATTAAATAAATCCTAACTCTCGAAAAATCACACGTGTTGTGCGTACCTGAACGTTTGGAAAATTGGGGCGTTACAAATACACTTTATACATTGAGATAACAAAGTCAACAGTGCATTTTTTAAGTATGGTAATATGCTATATTAGAAGATACAACTTCATTTTCCACGTAATCATGAAAAACTTACTTTGGGCAGCACATGAATAGTGAGTGAAAGGATTATGAGATTAGCAAACTTAGAGTGTGTTGGCATAATTATTACTTGACCGTTTTAAGGTATACTTCGTAACTTTACTCTTTCACTTGACAAAGACAATTCTTCACTTTCTATTTCACTTTCTTTCTAATATCATTTGCAATGGTTATGGTGTTCCATTGGGTAACAGATGGAACTTTGTCTCAATGAAAATCTGATAAAAATGGAGAAGAACTGCAAAGGTATACTAAGAGGCCAACACCTTACGTATACACTGTTGGCTTAAATTTGAGAAATATCTAAATGGTGATTTTGTGTAGCACCCCTACACGTGGAGATACCACACTCCCGCTCTATAGGTCGATCCAAATACAAAATGGTAATCCGTACATGAGTTAACCTATAGCGAACGGGTGGCAATGCAATAAATCGACAAGCTAGGCGGGACTAACTCATACACGCAACAGGATAACACGGAAGCATAATCTATTCACTATCAAATATAACTATTAAAACATGCAATAAATATCGGTCATTTGTCAAATAACTTGTATACTAGTTAACATATCAATACATTATCATCTCCGAATTCATAATGACTAATCATAATAATCAGTCTAATGCAACAATAAATAATATGCACCGTGCTTGACTCAATTACATGGACTGGACTCGACTCGATTCCCGCCTAGCGTGCACCTGCAATAACATGAAAGGTGGAGGCGTCAGTCTGTGAAGACCGAGTGAGGGGTTTAAATAATATCAGCGCAGATAACATGGAAGCTATATTCTAGGGTAAAGACTTAGAAAGGTAAATATATAAGTTCAATAAGGACATATCTTCGCCCGAAAATACAACTGTCAATATTAAGTACTTGATCATTTTCAAGCATTCAATACATGGCCCGGCGAGTGAGGGCAGTCTCCAACCTTACTCCAAATGTACATGAAACATGGTTGCTTGATTATTTAACAAGTGATCATGCAATTCAGTTACAGTGCATAGGTGCGATAGTGTATTCAGGCAACACAATCAAGGAATGGAAATCATGCAATAACCCGAGGACAATCCGTGGTGCCGGACCCGTCCCCAGTCTCCTTCTCCCTCCAATGATGCGAAGGTAGCTAGCCTTCACCATCCACGACGTGTTGAGCAGAGTGTACATGAATCCCTAAGCCCGGAACTCCTTCCTCCACTAATCTCCTGGCGGATTCAGGGGTCATCCCAATGTGGTGAGGATAGCGCCAGAGTTACCTGTCAGCCCATGCTTTCCCAGTTGGCTCCAGCCACTATCCTTCGGGCCCAACATGAACGGTCATGCTTATTCGCCGAAAACATGCACAATACATGGATTGCTTACTTTTTATGAACATGACTTGCTTGCATTAAAATGAATTTCTTGTAATCATGAGTATTTTCATGGAAAACTATAAATATAAATACCTTTTGGCCGAAAGCTCACGTAAGGGTTGTACAGGTTCTATGTAACTATAATTAAACCTCACCTGACAGGCGACACGACGACTCAAGGATGTATGAAAGTGCTCGTTGATCCCTAGTCTCCGCCCTAGAGAAGAACTGGACAAGAAACGGGACATGGTGCACTTGTGAGACAATGACTCAATAATGATACCAAATATGACGCACGGCTTAATCATAATCAATATGTCATGAAATAATGATTAAGGAAGGTCAATTAAGAGTCTAATTAACACTACACCAAGTTTATAACTCATATAAGTCTTATACAGTAGCCAAGGAAGTGAAAAGAATGCAATAAGAGAGATTTTGGCAAAGTTCGGTAAAAGTCGGCAATTTTCGGAAATGCACATGCTGTGGGAAAACTGGAATATCTTAAATTATAGAAGTGGGAATTGAATTTTGTTTATTTGATATGAAACTAGACACATAGACCTTTCGAACTCTATATGGAACGTTTTCTATTTCAAAGCGAGGTGAAAATGGCGTAGGTCTGAAGTTTGGCAAATGCAGATTTGGAAGGTGTCACGGGCTTGACCATTTTTACTCTATTTTTGCCGCGACCTAATTTTTCATGAATTTTCATGCAATTTTTGAAAAAGTCGAAAGTTGGCCAAAATTGGGTCGGAGACGTGACCGGTTTTATGTGTATTTTCGGTCGCGGGCGCGACCTTCAAGTTCTGCAGAAAAAACAGAGCAGAAAACAGGGGAAGTCAAGCACCAAAATCTCATTTTTCTGGAAATTCACATGCATATATGGTCAAGATACAACAAAGTTCCATATAAACACATAATTCACCGATGATCATCAAGAATTATATGTTTCAAACTCATGCATCAACTCTTCACATAAGCTCAAGTTTTCCAAGGATTCATGCATAATTTCAAGTGATAATTACATATTCATGATTCAAACAACATCTAATCCATATATTCCATAAATTCACTAACCCTAGCTTCTCAAAGATTAACAAGAATCATCCATGCTAGCTTACATATATACCTTGAAGAAAATAAATGGAAGAAGATGATGAAGATAGATGCTTGAACTTGAAATTCCTAAATTTCTTGCAAAAACTTGATGAAATTTGTAACACCCCAAACGGAGGATGCCACATCCCCCGCACTGTGACCCAGACCCGGTCATGAAATGGAAGTCCATGCCCGAATCCGAATCAGAGCGAATGTTAGACAAACACACACGCTATGCTAGGCGGATCTAACTTGACAAAACTCAGAGCATGGAAGCAATTCAAACATTCAAACAAGGTAGCGGAAGCATTTAAATCAACATTCAAAACAAGTGACGGGGTTCAACTAGCATAGATACCTAGTCCCGAATATGAACAAGTATAACAGGTGACGGGTTCAACTAGCATAGATACCTAGTCCCGAATATCCGATCAACATAACGTAATAATCATCAAGTGCCACAAAGGGCCGAATACGAATGCCACGCAGGGCTACAGAAAGATAAAGTATAGTCTCAAGTCTACAAGTCATGACATAAGTAAAGTGTATGAAAGACAAATGCAACTAGAAGGGCTAGACCGACGAAGTGCAACTCAAATGACTCACTCCCGCCTAGCAAACGCCAACATACCTGCAACTAAAACTTAAATGAGGGGTCAGTCAACTTGACCAACTGAGGGGGCTAACGCACACCCATAATATATATATAGAGCACAACACATATTAGAAGGGTGGACTTATGAACCGGAGATAGGTGTTGCATACCAAAGACATTTCCAAAGTACCCCAAAACTATAGATATATAAGTTTTAGAAAACATTTCAGAAACTCTGTCTCGATTCATGATTCCCAGACAGAACAGATCACATGCTCGGCGAGTACGAGCTTCCAACCTTTACTCCTCAGAATATATCAAAACATAGAATACAAAATCAAATCGAACCGTCACACCAATGATGGAGGAGATGTACCGTCCCCAAACCATCCAGAACAGACAAACCCTCAAGGGGTAGCGAACCCACAAGAGTCCTCCCCGGCCTTAGCCGGAGGCTCAAGATATCACGCCTCCCCTATCTCCCTGAGTCGCGCAATGATATCTCAAATGGAAACTATGCACAGGCCGAGCCCTGACGGCCCTATACCATCCCAGGGATTCCTTACCCATAGCTCCTCGGATCCATAACAGAACAGATAACATATATCATGGCTAACTCGCTACAGATCAGATCATAACATAACATAACTTTTCAAAACAGGTTACATATGCTTTCATATCTAATTCCAAAAACAGAGCTGATTCACAAGGTCATAAACATATCATATCCAACACATACGTATTTATAATAGATATACTCGCATGCAAGGGTTGAAATCAGCATATTAAGGCCATAGTTCGCAAAACTATACAAAATCTTAATCCTCACCTCGTAGTAGTAGAGTCTGAGAGTGTGAAGGGCCAAACATTCTAAACCTCGGGCTCACCGGCACCACTAAACTCTGTGGCAAGACATACAAAAGCTCAAACTTAGACTCTAAATGAACCAAGTAAGACGCACGGCGTACAAAGTATGAATGACATGCGAACTGGAGTGATGTTTATCCAGTTGGTCACAAGGGTCAATTCAAATATTCAAGTAAATCATGCAAGTAATAAAGTATTAAGGTTCAGAGATGCATTCCAAGTCATATCGGATCACACAAGTCAAGTAGCAACTCAAACGAATCAAATACGCACGAAAAAGCGAGTAAAAAGGGTAAGAAACGCATGGGAACGATCATTCCCATGCACAACATAACATGGGAATGGGCCTTCCCACGCCAAGGCCTAGCGAGGCTGGGAACGGCCGTTCCCAGACCAAACACACATGGGAACGGTCGTTCCCATGTTCGGCCGCCAAATCCAAACCCTAGCCCGGAAGGGCCGTTCCGGGCTTAAAGCACAAACGAGAACGGCCGTTCCGGCCATAGATCTGGAACAGAAACTTGATAGTTTCGGGGAAGAAGAAGGGGAACACAAAAAAATCATCAAATCAACACGAAATCTACCATAAAACATCACGAAATTCAGGTGTAACATCATATGAATCATGCTTAGCAACAAATCATTAATTAATTCAAGTTTAGGAAGGTTTTTGCCCAAAATCTCAAACACCCATTTTCATGAATTTCAAGCCTAAACATGAAGATATGAATTCCTAGTCTTCCATACACGAATTTCCAGCATTTAAGACACATAAGGAGCATTCAAATCATCAAGGCTTGCTGAAGGAATTTAAGATTTCATCATTCAAGTTCATACTAACAATTTCATGCTTCAATCCAAGAATTGTAACAGCCCAAAACAGGGCCTGGATGAAAACAGTAAGTTAAGGCAGTGGTAAAGCGTTTATAGACCGTGATCCAACTTTTTGAATCATCATGCATTGCATTCTTACATGAACTTTGTGCTCGTATATGTTCTGACATGTTTTAAGGGGAATTCTTGACCTTTGATTCAGTTTACTATTCATAACCCGAGCCTACCTTGTTCATATTGCTACTCGAACTCTAGAGGTTCATCACACTTGTTTCCCAATCGTTTGAACTTGTTTCCCGAACTCAGAAAGTCTTTCTTGAGCCATAAGGGTATTTTTGGAACTTACCGACCAAAGTTACTATTCATCAGAAAATGATCTTTTGATTCTGATACCTTTTTCTACCCAAGTTACAGTCGAATCGATCCTTGAATCGAGACGAGTCTTTTGAAATCATTCTTGGCTTGGAAATCCATTCCGGAACTTTGTTTTATTGAAAACGTTTTTGAAAACCCTAGTTTACTATTCCTTTTACGAACGGTTTTCATTCGGAAAATGTTTTCTCTTCGGATTTGCACTACTTGAGCTATTTCAAGATTTTTGAGATGTTTTACAACTCTTGATTCAAGTCCTAGATTGAAAATTTGAAGCGTACGTTCGTACGTGAGAATTCACTATTCATCCTACGTTTTCAACTTTTTAACGGTAAAACGTTTTATAGTCGATTTTGGACTCAAAACGCTTCTCGATTTATTTCTTGAATTTTAGAAGCAATCCGGACTTGAAAATCATTCTAGAAAGTCGTTTTTCACTCATGTCGAGTTTCGAGCTCAAAACTTTTATTCACTAAAACGAATGTATCTTTCAAACGGTAAATCCGATTTCGACGAATGAATATGCGTTTCGAAGCTAATTTTCTTGCCGTCGGAATGGTTAAACTTCCAGCCACTTATCCTTGAGTCTTGGGGGACGAAATTACAGAAATACCCCCAGCAGTCCCATTTTAGCTTCAACATGCCTAAAGCTTCCAAGAGAATCTATCCAAATTTTGCTCTCCTACCCTTCTCCACATTTTATTTCCAAGGTGAGGGGCTTCTCTTCAACTATAAATAGAGGCCAAGAGGCATTTGAATCCTTGCTCAAAGTTGTGTTAACAACACCCTTTCTTTCTCTCCCTCTCCCCCTCATTGCCGTCGGCCACCCCCCCTTGTAGCTAGGTTAGTTTGTTTTGTTTTATGTTATGTTAGTTTAGTTTATGTTTTTATGTTATGGTATGTTTATATTATGTTTAGGTTGGGTCTTAGGGTCTTCCCTAAGCCATATAGGATTTTATTTTATGCATTTATTATATAGTTTTTATGATATGTTTGTGTAGTTGTTTATATGTTTTAATTGTTTAGTATATGCTTGAATATGTTATCAATTGCTCTAGTATATGCTATGATCATGTGATATGATTGTTATATTATGAGAATTGATGCATGATTATGGAATTTGAATTATGTTCATGCATGTTTACTAATGGAATAGTGATTTACAATTTATTATGTCACAACTTGTTACATGTTGATATGGAATTAAATTGTTACATGTTACATGCCTAAAGGTTTATGATATGATATGATATATGTTGTGACATGTTGTCACATTGTTATATGACTCTTGAATTATGAATTGAGTTTATGAGATGATTTGGATTAATGGATTAGTGCCTTGATCATGTTGTACACTTTAATAGTGTCACATGTTATAACCTAAGATAGAATAGTGTTTCATAACTTGATCTTATGCCTTAATTGGATCTCTTAACTATAGGTTATACCTTTAACCTAGATCACATTTGATTATATTAACATGAACTTGAAACTATAGGTTATAATCAAGATCATAATTTGATTAGGGTGTGTGTGTGTGTACATGCCGTGTGTGTGTGTGTGTTCGTGCATGGTGTGTGTGTGTACCGTGTGTGTGTGGGTGTGTGTATAGTAAGGGTTTGACCCGACCCTTTGACCCGACATGTGAATAGTAATCTGGAATAGTACTTTTGAATAGTGCTTTGGAATAGTAAAAAAATGAATTAAAACTTGTGCTTTCTCTATAGACATTTGCACCTAGGGTTTCCATATCCAGGGTCTAAAATGTGTTTTCAAAATGTGTTTTCTTTCGTGGACTTGTTTCTTAACCTAAGGTTTGCGATAGGATTCATAATTTGACTAAAGCTTACTCGGTTATAGTAAGATCACAGTCTAACGTTAAGAGTAACTCACTTTGATGTATTCCTTTGTGTGTTACCTTTCTTGAATACCTTAAATGGTATTACTCTCTTGTGTTACATGTTCTTTACATGTTCCTTGTTCATTGTTTCTTGCATTTCATATGCATCTTGGTTAGTAGTGGGTCTTAGTTGTTAAGCTCACTCTAGTACACCACCTACAGGATTTAAAGTTGAGCACTGGGATCCCCAGGGCACCGCTTAATCTGTCTACCTACCTTTGTTACTGATAGGTGAGGTGAAGTTATAAATGTTTTCCAACTGGAACCACGATTATACTATCGTATCATATGTTTTGAAATTCAAAGCTAAACCTTGTTTTGAACTATCCCTTTTATCGGGACATTCTCTTGAAAGGATCATTCATACTTTAATAGTATACCTTGATCTACAGTACATGTTTTCCAAAGTTCTGCATTCTTGTTCAAAGACAGTTACATGTTTTGCATATGTTTTCAAAGTACAGTTTACAGACAGTTTCACATGTTTTCAGACAGAATCATATGTTTTACAGACAGCATCATATGTTACAGTTTCAGTTTCACATGTTTTAGATAGCATACTGGAGTGTTACTCTGGTCACTGCTCATCTTAAATGCAAGCATACAGTTTACAGTTTGGGCCCGGCGGTTATGTGTGGAGGTGATGCTCGGGAGGTGAGCGCCAACGACATCACCAATACCGGCCGCCACACTTAGACTATTGACACCGACTTTTAACAGGAGGTTTGTTAAGTCAGGACAATCTGTCTGGGAACGGACAGCAAATCTGTTCCCATTACATGTTTACAGGTCGCCTAGGGCTAGCTACCCGAAGTGACAACCGGTGGAGGATGGTGCATGTTTGTATGTGTTGGTAAGAGTTGTTGTTGACCTTGGTCCAATAGTCTACTGTGTACGGAGTTGTTGTTGACCTTGGTCCAATGCTCTACTTTATGTGGGGTTATTGTTGATCCTGGTCCGATACTCTACTATACGTGGAATTATTGTTGATCCTGGTCCGATGCTCAACCGAATCATGTTTTCTGGAGTAAGGATGGAGGAGCCTAGCTTGCGGGCAAAATTCTGTTTCATAAAGGATGGTTCATATCTGGAAAAGTTCACTTTACCCTTATCCCGTTTTATGAAAGAACTATGAACCATCAACAGCATATGTGTGGGCGTGTGATAGCATTCATGAAAATGTTTTATAACGTGCATTCTTTTACAGCATCGCATTCAAAGAGTTTTATCAACCGAACTTATTTCGAGTTCTTCTTTAAAGCATTGCATTTAACAGTTTCGAACTTTACTTCAAGTTCTTTAATTCAGTACTTTCTTTAAAGTTTTCCCTCACTTAGTCCTTTTGACTAATACCTCTCCCGTTTTCTTGCCTCGTGGTTTCAGGTCTTGCAGCCGCAGTCTAGAGGTATCTTGAAGCTCTAGATTGTCATTTTTGTTTCTGTCAGGACTTAGTATTACTTCCTTTTTGTGTCCTGCATATGTTTTATGGCTGCATCACTTTATACTTTTGTATATGTTTCCGAATACTTGAGTATCTTTGTTATACTCTTTCTGCTACTCTGTTACCGATATTTTGAACTCTGCTGTATCGGTACTTATATGTGAATCTGTTATATGTTCTGATATGCCGAGTCTCTCTTACACGATCAATATGTTCTTGCTTGTTACATGCCATCACGCACATGTTTTGAAAAGTTTTAAAATACTCTGATTTTCCGCTGCATAGCCACATCGTTGTACATGTATAGTTCTGATAGACAGCCGTTCGCTGGAGTATTTCTTGAGTGATGGCTCACACCATTACTTGAGGGGTGCTTCAGTGCGGGGGTTGAGACGCCGCTCTCCTCTTGTTCTGGTACGGGTGGGGGCGTTACAGCCTGAGGTGGTATCAAAGCATCGGGTTAAGTAAGAAGAGACTTAACCTAGATTGCTCTCATGTTGCATCATGGATTGTTCACGCATTGCATCCAGGATCATTCTCATATTGCATCGAGACAGGATATTTGGGGATTGCATGGTTCTGTTATCTGGATTTCATATCTGTGGTATCTTCTGTATAGCTATGGTAGTTCAACCACACCAGGATCCTAATCAACAGATGGATGAGGGTTTTTGTGAGCAGTTTGAGGCCCCGCATACTGTGGCAGTTTCTCGCCGTGGAGGCACTCGTTTCTACACCTGGCGCAGGTCTAGGAACAGTGGCAGACCTGGGTATTCCTATCCTAACAGAGTTGTGCACTATCTCGAGTCTGAGAGAGATGGTTACTTTCAGGAGTATCAGAGGACCCGTGAGGTCAGGTTGGAGTCTATGCGCCATCAGGATCAGTCACTGCAGTACCAGATTGATAGGGACATCGCTCGTGAGCATGCTGCAGAGATGACTCATATTGCTGATCAGAGGGCTGCTCGTATTGCTGAGCTGGAGGCAGATCTTATGCAGATGACTATTGATCGCGACACCTCTATGGAGCGTCACCAGCACTACCGTGCCCGTGTGAGAGCTCGCCTGTATGATACCTATCACTTATCCGATGAGCAGGCAGTTGAGGAGGTCGAGGGTCAGGATGTCAGTCAGGCTTCTCAGGAGCCCGAGCCTATGCAGGATCAGTCTGATGGAGGCGATGGAGGGTCTGATGATGATGATGATGGCGGAGATGATCCAGCAGGACATGGACAGGGTGAGGTCGTTGCCGTTTCTGATGACACCACCAGGGGTTCTTTGGACCACAGTTATCAGGGTTGATTGCTGATGGGAGATTTCTGTATATAGTACTGATGCATATATATCTATCTATGGATGGCGGACGTATAGCCGGGACAGTTCAGGACTGACCTTTGGATGAGGGGATGTATAGCTCTGGTAGATGATCCCCGACTTTTGGCACCACGGATGACGGTTCAGATGACTTGGTACCTACTAGGTTATTTTCAGCAGGGTTGGACGGATTGGTAAGGCCTGTAAGGGAGTTAACTCGATAGTATCGGGTCCTCCCCATTTTGAATTAATACTGTTAACATGTGGCCTGTAGTAAATTTTACCAAACCTTGCACAGTTATAACACTTTCGGCTTTATGTTGAATATCTGTTTACTGCTTTCCATAACTGTCATTGCATGAGTCTTAGAGTTGCTTCAAGATACCATTAGGACCGTTGATAGGATCATGCCATTTCATTTATTGTTAGCATGCTATTGTTCTTGATATGTTGAATACGCTTCTGGATATGTTGATCATGTTACAGTTCTTATTGATATGACAGTACACGTTCTGTTCCCGTTTTACATGTTGATCATGTTTTGGGATATGTTATACATGTTTCTGATATGTTGATATGTTGCCCGAGCTTCTGTTCTCGTTTACATGTTGTCTGACAATTGTTTCCGATTATATGATATGTTTGGAGATCTTGAATCTTTGCTGACATGTTGTTATGGGAATGTGTTGTTCTCATACTTATGTGTGACTACGTGAGAATGTGAATACGTGGTTACGGATTCTGTGAATCATTATATGTCATGCATCGAATATATGTATCTGAATGCTTATGAATTCAGTAACAATATGCCACCGAGAAGAGCACCCCGGAATCGTGTACCACCACTGCCACCCCAAAGAGATGTCACGCCACCCCCTGAAAGAGAAGGAACTCCGGAATTAAGGGATGTGCTACGACAATTTATGAGGGCTTGTGCACCGAGAGATAATCCTCCTAATGAAAGGTCATTGGAGAAGTTTCTGAGGATGAATCCGCCTAAGTTCTATGGAGAACCGAACGACATAAAGGCTGAGAATTGGATTACCAGTCTTGAGAAAATTTTCGAGGCTATGGAGATCTACCCAGAGGATCGTGAACGAGTTCGGTATGCTACTTTTCTTATGGAAGGAGCTGCGTACAGTTGGTGGAAGCACGTTCAGCATATGTGGATTGAGAATAACGTTGAAGGAAGTTGGGATGAGTTTATCAGAGAGTTTCAGCAGAAGTATACGCCTCAAGTGACTCGTGATGCACGAGAGGCTGAGTTTATGAGTCTGGTTCAGGGAACTATGAATGTGATGGAGTATGAAGCTAGGTTTGTGAGGCTGATCAAGTATGCGCCTCATATTCTGAATGATGAGCGTCGCAAGACGAAAAGGTTTATCGATGGACTGAAGCCCGAACTTCGGTTGGCACTTGCTTCTTTGGTTATTGAGACCTACAACCAGGCTGTTGATAGAGCGCTAAGGGTTGAGGCTGCACACAAGGAGATCAAGATAACTACTGCCCGTCAAGGACCTTCTAACCCTAAGCCTTATCAAGGTAATAAGCGACCTTCCGGATCTTTTCCCCAAGGAACTGGAAAGAGGCCAATGGTAACACCACAGCGTCAGCAGCAGAATGCTCCACCAAAACAGCAAGCACAGAAGCAGAAAGCGCCACAGCAGTATCAGAAGGCGCCACAACAGCAGAGAGCACCTCAGCCAGGTCCAGAGGAAATTGTTTGCCGATACTGTCGCCGAACGGGACACACTGAAGAGAACTGTCGCAAGAAAGCTGGAGAGTGTTTCGCGTGTGGTTCCCCTGAGCACCAGATGGATAGTTGCCCGCACAAGATCAGGAGATTTGGGGTCCAGGATAAAGGAAAAGCAGTGGTGGGTACGACGAACAAACCGGTGGTCAGAGGCAGAGCTTATGCTTTGGATGGTAAGGAGGAGGTTGATCCTTCGTCTGTTGTGGAAGGTATTGTGCACATTCTTAACACGCCAGTTAAGGTCTTGTATGACCCTGGTGCCACGCATTCATTTGTTGCTTCTGAATTATGTGCGCATTTACAGTTTCCGCTTGAATACTTGCCATATAAATTTGAAGTGAGTTCTCCTTTGGGAACTTGCCTTGTTACGGATCAAGTATATAAACGCTGCCCTGTGTGTATTGGTACCCGTTGTTACCCGACGGATCTTATTGAGTTGCCAATGACGAGATACGATGTTATACTTGGTATGGATTGGTTGTCTAAGTACCGAGCTAAGTTGGATTGTTACAAGAAAGAGATCATCTTGGAAAAAGATGAAAGTGGGACATCAGAAGGTAAAGTTGAGAAGTTATCAGTGATTTCTTCGATGGAAGCTAAGAAGTTGATTCAGAAAGGAGCTAGTGGATTTGTGGCTTATCTTCTGAATAGACCGAAAGATCAACTTAAGATCGAAGAAGTAGAGGTGGTGAACGAGTTCCTAGATGTGTTTCCTGAGCATTTGGATTCGTTACCTCCTGACCGAGAGTTGGAGTTTACGATCGAGACGATATCGGGAGCTGAGCCATATTCAAAGACGCCTTATAGAATGGCTCCAGCAGAATTGGATGTACTGAGGAAGGACCGATCAGAGTGAATTCAGCAAAATGGATAAGAGAAGCGACAGAAAAGATTCAGATCATTCGCCAGAGAATGAAAGCTGCCCAGGACAGGCAGAAGAGTTATGCTGATCGACGAAGAAGGGATTTGGAATTCGCAGTGGGCGAAAAGGTATTCCTGAAGGCATCACCAAGGAAAGGGTTTTCCCGAATTGGGAAAGGTGGAAAATTAAACCCGAGATATGTTGGACCGTATGAGATACTAGAGAGAGTCGGACCGACTGCTTATAGATTGGATTTGCCTGTAGGTCTAACAGGAATCCACAACATACTTCATGTATCTCAGCTTCGCAAGTGTTTCTCGGATGAGACAGAGGTTGTGCCGGTAGAGGAGATACCGTTGGAACCGGATTTGACTTATGTTTTGAAGCCCGCTAAGATTCTAGACAGGAAGTTTCAAGAGCTGAGGAATAGGAAGATTCCTTTGGTTAAAGTCCTTTGGAAAGGACATGGGACAGAAGAGGCAACCTGGGAGACAGAAGAGAAAATGCAGAAACATCACCCTGAGTTGTTTGCAGTTACAGCGGAAGAATCTGAGGACAGATTCTCTTTAAGGAGGGGTGATTGTAACAGCCCAAAACAGGGCCTGGATGAAAACAGTAAGTTAAGGCAGTGGTAAAGCGTTTATAGACCGTGATCCAACTTTTTGAATCATCATGCATTGCATTCTTACATGAACTTTGTGCTCGTATATGTTCTGACATGTTTTAAGGGGAATTCTTGACCTTTGATTCAGTTTACTATTCATAACCCGAGCCTACCTTGTTCATATTGCTACTCGAACTCTAGAGGTTCATCACACATGTTTCCCAATCGTTTGAACTTGTTTCCCGAACTCAGAAAGTCTTTCTTGAGCCATAAGGGTATTTTTGGAACTTACCGACCAAAGTTACTATTCATCAGAAATGATCTTTTGATTCTGATACCTTTTTCTACCCAAGTTACAGTCGAATCGATCCTTGAATCAAGACGAGTCTTTTGAAATCATTCTTAGCTTGGAAATCCATTCCGGAACTTTGTTTTATTGAAAACGTTTTTGAAAACCCTAGTTTACTATTCCTTTTACGAACGGTTTTCATTCGGAAAATGTTTTCTCTTCGGATTTGCACTACTTGAGCTATTTCAAGATTTTTGAGATGTTTTACAACTCTTGATTCAAGTCCTAGCTTGAAAATTTGAAGCGTACGTTCGTACGTGAGAATTCACTATTCATCCTACGTTTTCAACTTTTTAACGGTAAAACGTTTTATAGTCGATTTTGGACTCAAAACGCTTCTCGATTTATTTCTTGAATTTTAGAAGCAATCCGGACTTGAAAATCATTCTAGAAAGTCGTTTTTCACTCATGTCGAGTTTCGAGCTCAAAACTTTTATTCACTAAAACGAATGTATCTTTCAAACGGTAAATCCGATTTCGACGAATGAATATGCGTTTCGAAGCTAATTTTCTTGCCGTCGGAATGGTTAAACTTCCAGCCACTTATCCTTGAGTCTTGGGGGACGAAATTACAGAAATACCCCCAGCAGTCCCATTTTAGCTTCAACATGCCTAAAGCTTCCAAGAGAATCTATCCAAATTTTGCTCTCCTACCCTTCTCCACATTTTATTTCCAAGGTGAGGGGCTTCTCTTCAACTATAAATAGAGGCCAAGAGGCATTTGAATCCTTGCTCAAAGTTGTGTTAACAACACCCTTTCTTTCTCTCCCTCTCCCCCTCATTGCCGTCGGCCACCCCCCCTTGTAGCTAGGTTAGTTTGTTTTGTTTTATGTTATGTTAGTTTAGTTTATGTTTTTATGTTATGGTATGTTTATATTATGTTTAGGTTGGGTCTTAGGGTCTTCCCTAAGCCATATAGGATTTTATTTTATGCATTTATTATATAGTTTTTATGATATGTTTGTGTAGTTGTTTATATGTTTTAATTGTTTAGTATATGCTTGAATATGTTATCAATTGCTCTAGTATATGCTATGATCATGTGATATGATTGTTATATTATGAGAATTGATGCATGATTATGGAATTTGAATTATGTTCATGCATGTTTACTAATGGAATAGTGATTTACAATTTATTATGTCACAACTTGTTACATGTTGATATGGAATTAAATTGTTACATGTTACATGCCTAAAGGTTTATGATATGATATGATATATGTTGTGACATGTTGTCACATTGTTATATGACTCTTGAATTATGAATTGAGTTTATGAGATGATTTGGATTAATGGATTAGTGCCTTGATCATGTTGTACACTTTAATAGTGTCACATGTTATAACCTAAGATAGAATAGTGTTTCATAACTTGATCTTATGCCTTAATTGGATCTCTTAACTATAGGTTATACCTTTAACCTAGATCACATTTGATTATATTAACATGAACTTGAAACTATAGGTTATAATCAAGATCATAATTTGATTAGGGTGTGTGTGTGTGTGCATGCCGTGTGTGTGTGTGTGTTCGTGCATGGTGTGTGTGTGTACCGTGTGTGTGTGGGTGTGTGTATAGTAAGGGTTTGACCCGACCCTTTGACCCGACATGTGAATAGTAATATGGAATAGTACTTTTGAATAGTGCTTTTGAATAGTAAAAAAATGAATTAAAACTTGTGCTTTCTCTATAGACATTTGCACCTAGGGTTTCCATATCCAGGGTCTAAAATGTGTTTTCAAAATGTGTTTTCTTTCGTGGACTTGTTTCTTAACCTAAGGTTTGCGATAGGATTCATAATTTGACTAAAGCTTACTCGGTTACAGTAAGATCATAGTCTAACGTTAAGAGTAACTCACTTTGATGTATTCCTTTGTGTGTTACCTTTCTTGAATACCTTAAATGGTATTACTCTCTTGTGTTACATGTTCTTTACATGTTCCTTGTTCATTGTTTCTTGCATTTCATATGCATCTTGGTTAGTAGTGGGTCTTAGTTGTTAAGCTCACTCTAGTACACCACCTACAGGAGTTAAAGTTGAGCACTGGGATCCCCAGGGCACCGCTTAATCTGTCTACCTACCTTTGTTACTGATAGGTGAGGTGAAGTTATAAATGTTTTCCAACTGGAACCACGATTATACTATCGTATCATATGTTTTGAAATTCAAAGCTAAACCTTGTTTTGAACTATCCCTTTTATCGGGACATTCTCTTGAAAGGATCATTCATACTTTAATAGTATACCTTGATCTACAGTACATGTTTTCCAAAGTTCTGCATTCTTGTTCAAAGACAGTTACATGTTTTGCATATGTTTTCAAAGTACAGTTTACAGACAGTTTCACATGTTTTCAGACAGAATCATATGTTTTACAGACAGCATCATATGTTACAGTTTCAGTTTCACATGTTTTAGATAGCATACTGGAGTGTTACTCTGGTCACTGCTCATCTTAAATGCAAGCATACAGTTTACAGTTTGGGCCCGGCGGTTATGTGTGGAGGTGATGCTCGGGAGGTGAGCGCCAACGACATCACCAATACCGGCCGCCACACTTAGACTATTGACACCGACTTTTAACAGGAGGTTTGTTAAGTCAGGACAATCTGTCTGGGAACGGACAGCAAATCTGTTCCCATTACATGTTTACAGGTCGCCTAGGGCTAGCTACCCGAAGTGACAACCGGTGGAGGATGGTGCATGTTTGTATGTGTTGGTAAGAGTTGTTGTTGACCTTGGTCCAATAGTCTACTGTGTACGGAGTTGTTGTTGACCTTGGTCCAATGCTCTACTTTATGTGGGGTTATTGTTGATCCTGGTCCGATACTCTACTATACGTGGAATTATTGTTGATCCTGGTCCGATGCTCAACCGAATCATGTTTTCTGGAGTAAGGATGGAGGAGCCTAGCTTGCGGGCAAAATTCTGTTTCATAAAGGATGGTTCATATCTGGAAAAGTTCACTTTACCCTTATCCCGTTTTATGAAAGAACTATGAACCATCAACAGCATATGTGTGGGCGTGTGATAGCATTCATGAAAATGTTTTATAACGTGCATTCTTTTACAGCATCGCATTCAAAGAGTTTTATCAACCGAACTTATTTCGAGTTCTTCTTTAAAGCATTGCATTTAACAGTTTCGAACTTTACTTCAAGTTCTTTAATTCAGTACTTTCTTTAAAGTTTTCCCTCACTTAGTCCTTTTGACTAATACCTCTCCCGTTTTCTTGCCTCGTGGTTTCAGGTCTTGCAGCCGCAGTCTAGAGGTATCTTGAAGCTCTAGATTGTCATTTTTGTTTCTGTCAGGACTTAGTATTACTTCCTTTTTGTGTCCTGCATATGTTTTATGGCTGCATCACTTTATACTTTTGTATATGTTTCCGAATACTTGAGTATCTTTGTTATACTCTTTCTGCTACTCTGTTACCGATATTTTGAACTCTGCTGTATCGGTACTTATATGTGAATCTGTTATATGTTCTGATATGCCGAGTCTCTCTTACACGATCAATATGTTCTTGCTTGTTACATGCCATCACGCACATGTTTTGAAAAGTTTTAAAATACTCTGATTTTCCGCTGCATAGCCATATCGTTGTACATGTATAGTTCTGATAGACAGCCGTTCGCTGGAGTATTTCTTGAGTGATGGCTCACACCATTACTTGAGGGGTGCTTCAGTGCGGGGGTTGAGACGCCACTCTCCTCTTGTTCTGGTACGGGTGGGGGCGTTACAAGAATAGAATGAAATACTCATCAAAAGAGAACCAAAGCTTACCTTGTCTTGTGAAGGAATGAGGAATCAAATAATATGAGCTCTTAGAATGAAAGATGGTTCAAGACTTGATCTTCTCTTGAAAGTTCTCCATGATTCTCTTTGAGGCTAACTTGTGTGGTTTGAAATGGAATGAAAGAGATAAAGCTATTTATATGGTGGCTAATAGTTTTAGGTTAAGGTTAGGGTTTCCAAGATATAATATGAGGCTAAAGGCTTTCATAGGATTTGGGCTCAAATAAATGACTTTCGGTCTAATAAGTCAAGATTAAAAGGTTTAAGGTCTAAATAGTTTCCGAAAAATATAAAGTAAATTCCGTTGGACCCGAATCACCGAATCAAGTCCAATGGTGGTGTCGGAATTCGAATTCGAATTCCCGAGCTCATATTGGTCTCGAACGACCCAAACTCACCGAACTTAAGTTAGGCCCAAAACGCACAAATAGGTCCAAGTCCTATTTAAATCCAACTCCAACAATTAATTTAAATTCATCCAAGTTCCATTCTCAAGTTGTCATGCAAGAATTCATATTTCATCATTTTGGGTTTTAGTCAATTAAGTCACATTTTCAGTCAAAGTTGGAATTAAACACATAAAAAGGAAATTAAATCACATAAGTGCGTAAGGTAAACTCTCTCGTGGCGCATACCTGTACAATCTATCGGACGGGGCGTCACAAACTCCCCCCCTTAGGAGAACCTGTCTTCAGGTTCGCTGCTTGAAACAACTCTGGATACAACTTCCTCATCTTCCCCTCAGTCTCCCAAGTCGATTCCTCAGATTTTTGATCTCTACACAACACTCTGACCAAGGGAATCTGCTTGTTTCTGAACACTTGTACTTTCTGATCCTGAATCTCAACTGGGTGCTTCACAATCTTCAAATCGGACTCAAGCTGTACCTCTTCAACCGGTAAAACCATCGACTCCTCGGGGTAGAACTTTTGAAGCTGTGAAACGTGGAATACATTATGAATCCCAGTCAAACTCGGCGGTAGGTCCAACCTATATGCCACCTCTCCAATCTTTTCTAGAATCTCAAATGGTCCAAGATATCGAGGGCTAAGCTTCCCTTCTCTACCAATACGAGAAAAGCCCTTCCTAGGAGAGGCCTTTAAGAAGACACGATCTCCAACCTCAAACTCAAGGGGCCTTCTCCTCTTATCCGCATAACTCTTCTGTCTATCCTGAGCCGCTTTCATTCTTTGCTGAATCAACTTAACCTTCTCAACCATCTTCTCATTCTTAGACGAGGCCTTATCTCTCGTGAGCTTACCCTCCTTAGTCCATCGCCAATCCTTAATATCCCAATATAGTGGCGACCTACACTTCCTCCCATAAAGTGCCTCGTAAGGGGCCATACCAATCGAAGCCTGGTAGTTGTTGTTGTAAGAGAACTCAACCAAGGTCAAGTGCTTATCCCATTTATCCTTAAAATCCAATGCACATGTTCTTAACATATCCTCGAGATACTTAATCAGACGCTCTGATTGTCCATCGGTCTGAGGGTGTGATGCGGTGCTAAACTTAAACTTTGTACCCAAGCACTTCTGAAGATCCTGCCAAAAACTAGCTGTAAACCGAGGATCCCGATGTGACACGATGCTAACTGGAAATCCATGTAGTCTCACTATCTCATTACAATACAATTCAGCCAACTTAGGTACCTTATCCGTCATCCGAGCCTTAAGGAAATGGGCAGACTTAGTCAAACGGTCTATCACTGCCCAAATCCCGTCGAATCCTCTCCTAGACCTTGGCAGCCGGACACAAAGTCCATAGTCACCTGCTCCCACTTCCACTCCGGTATCGGAAGTGGTTTGAGAGTACCTCCCGGTTTCTGATGTTCTGCCTTAACCATCTGGCATGTCAGACATCACTTCACAAAGAATGCGACATCCCTCTTCATGCCACTCCACCAATACAACTCTTTTAAGTCCCGGTACATCTTCGTACCTCTTGGGTGAATGGAATAATCGGAGCGGTGTGCCTCCTCAAGTATTGCCCTCTTGAGCTGATTAGGCACACACACTCTTGCCTTGAACCTGAACAAACCAGAATCATCAAACTCAAACTTAGTCTCTGGATCATCTCTAGAACGAGCAACCAATCTATGAATCTCGGCATCCGTAGACTGAGCCTCCAACAATCTCTGCTTCAAATCCGGCTGAACCGTGATGTTGGCTAACCTAGCCACTGAAACCAAAACAGTTGAACTTTGCTCAGAAAACCCTGCCACCAATCTCGAAATACTGACCTTCCTGCTCAACGCGTCGGCAACCACATTTGCCTTACCCGGATGGTACTGAATCGTGCAATCGTAGTCCTCTAAGAACTCAACCCACCTCCTCTGTCTCAAGTTAAGCTCTTTCTACGTGAACAAGTGCTGAAGACTCTTATGATCCGAGAATACCTCAAATGTAGCACCATAGAGGTAGTGTCGCCACTTAGACAACGCAAACACGACTACTGCAAGTTCTAGATCATGGGTGGGGTAATTTTGTTCATGCACCTTCAATGTCCTAGAGGCATAAGCTACAACCCGACCATTCTGCATCAACACACAACCCAGTCCTTCCTTAGAAGCATCTGCATAAACTGCATAACCCTCAAGTCCCTCGGGTAGGGTGAGAACCGGTGCTGTAGTCAACCTTTCCTTTAAAGTCTGAAAACTCATCTCACAACTATCATCCCATTCAAACTTGGTTTCCTTCTTGTTCAACTTAGTTAACGGGGCTGCAATCTTAGAGAAATCCATCACAAATCTCCTATAATAACCTGCCAAGCCCAGAAAACTCCGTATCTGAGAGGCGTTCCTAGGCCTCTCCCAATGTAACACCGTTTCAATCTTAGAAGGGTCGACCTCAATTCCATCGCCTGAGATGATATGACCCAGAAAAGTGACTCGATCAATCCAAAACTCGCACTTACTGAACTTAGCATACAAATCGTGCTCTCTAAGTGTCTCCAACACAATCCAGAGATGCTGAGCATGCTCCTCAACCGATCTCAAATACACCAAGATGTCGTCTATAAAGATCACCACGAACTTATCAAGGAATGGTCTAAACACCGGGTGCATCATATCCATAAACACTGTAGGAGCATTCGTCAACCTAAACGGCATAACCACAAACTCAAAGTGCCCATATCTCGTGTTGAATCCAGTCTTAGAGATGTCCTCCTCTCTAATCCTCAACTGATAGTAACCCTATCTCAATTTGGAGTACACTCTCGAACCTTGCAAGCTATCAAACAACTCCTCAATACAGGGTAATGGATACTTGCTCTTAACTGTCATCCTGTTCAGCTCGTAGTAGTCTATACACATCCTTAACGTCCCATCTTTCTTCTTAACAAACAGAACGGGAGCACCCCATGGAGAAGTGCTCGGACGAATGTATTCGCTGACCAGAAGCTCATCCAACTGTTTCTTCATTCCTTCAACTCGGCAGGAGCCATCTTGTATGGGGTCTTCGAATAGGGCTCAGCTCCGGGATAGAGATCTACTACAAACTCAATATCCCTGTTTAGTGGTAAGGACCCCAGACTCTCCGGGAACACATCCAGATACTCCCGAACTACCTCCGTCTCCTCAAGCTTGACCTGGTCATTGGGTTTGTTCAGAAGGTAAGCCACAAAACCTGTAGCACCATCCCGGACTAACTTACTAGCCTCAACAAAGGATATAAACGGGCTGGATCCCAAACTCTCTCCCGAAAACACCGTAGAATCAAAAGAAATCCTCTTCAAATAGCAATCCATTACTGCACCATGTCGGGAAAGCCAATCCATCCCAAGAATCACCTTAAACCTCCCCATCGGCATCACAATCAGATCAGCAGGAAAAACTCGACCCTCAAAACTCACCGGACACTCACGAAACACTCTGTCCGTCCCCAAGCTCCCCCCCAAGGGAGAACTCACCACAAACACATGCACAGATATCTCAGCAAGCAAAGGCAAAGAAGCAACAATATCCCAGGCAATAAAAGAATAAGTAGCCCCAGGATCAAACAATGCATGTAATGATATGCCATGAATATGTATTGTACCTTCCACTACAGCATTCTGATCAATCTCTGCTGTCTTCTCCTCGCTATCCAGAGTATATGCACGAGCCTGAACTATCGGCTTCTTCTTAGGAGAAGCATCCACCATGTGGTCAGCCGACCCACACACAAAGCATCTACCCAAATATCTCCAACACTTCTCCAACGGATGAGCACCCTGACAGTGAGAGCAACGAGCTGGAGCTGGTGCTGGTAATGCTGGTGGTCCTGTAGGAGCAGCAGGACGGGGCTTCTTGTTAATAAAGCCCTGTGGACGGAAAGCTGGTGTAGCAGTAGCAGAAGTATGAGTAGCGGGCTTCTTGCCCGATCCAGAACCCGAACCATGCCCCGAAGAGAAGGATGGGGGCCTCAACCTCTGTCTCTGAGCCTCGACCTGAATAGCCCTCTTAGTAACCTTATCCCAAGTACTAACATTGGCAGCCTGAAGAGCTCTCTGAATATCCTCTCGAAGCCCATGAAGGAAGTGACGGGCTCCGTGTGAATCGATATCAGTGATGTGGGTAGCATAGGGAGCAAGTCTCTCAAACTCTAGAATGTAGTCCTCAACAAATCTGGATCCCTGCTTCAGCTCAGAAAACTCCTGAAGTCTGCGCTCTCGTGGACTATGAGGTATATACTTCTCGTGGAACTCCTGCACAAAAGTCTCCCAAGTGAACTCCATACCATTCCTCTCAAGTCTGGATCGAACTCCCTTGAGCTAGTTAGCTGCCTGTCCCTGAATGAATCGAGCAGTACAAACAGCCCTATCTTGAGAACTCCCTGGGCAAATCTCCCAAATACCACTGATCTCAGCTAACCACTCCCCAGCCTTAATGTCATCTCCCCCAAACCACTTAGGAGGATTGTTGTTCCGAAACTCCCTATACGCAGCTGAGATAGTACCATCCTGACCATCAACTGGTGGTGTTTGGTGTCTCTGATTCTATTGCAACTGATTGAGAAGTGCTTGAAAAATGTTCTCCGCATTCAGTGGTGGTGGCGGAGGCGGATTAGGCGCATCCGGTGAAGCCTCTCGGTCATGGCGTCAAGGAGGCATCCTGAAATTCAAAGATTCAAGCAATATTGATGCATGTGGATTAGTACGTGGGTATGTATACGAGTATTAGAAATAAACAAGTATTCAAGTAAATGAGTTAGCTAATCACATTGCCCTATGCCGTACCAACTAGACAGATTCAACACGACACTAGAGCTCGGTTTTGCAACCTAGAGCTCTGATACCACTTAAGGATGTAACACCCCAAACAGAGAATGCCACATCCCCCGTACTGTGACCCAGACCCGGTCATAAAATGGAAGTCCATGCCCGAATCCGAATCAGAGCGAACGGGAGACAAACACACACGCTATGCATGGCGGATCTAACTCGACAAAAATCAGAGCGCGGAAGCAATTCAAACATTCAAACAAGGTAGCGGAAGCATTTAAATCAACATTCAAAAAAAGTGACGGGTTCAACTAGCATAGATACCTAGTCCCGAATATCAACAAGTATAACAGATGACTGGTTCAACTAGCATAGATACCTAGTCCCGAATATCCGATCAACATAATGTAATAATCATCAAGTGCCACAAAGGGCCGAATACGAATGCCACGCAGGGCTACAGAAAGATAAAGTATAGTCTCAAGTCTACAAGTTATGACATAAGTAAAGTGTATGAAAGACAAATGCAACTAGAAGGGCTAGACCGACGAAGTGCAACTCAAAGGACTCACTCCCGCCTAGCAAATGCCAACAGACCTGTAACTAAAAGTTAAATGAGGGGTCAGTCAACTTGACCGAGTGAGGGGGCTAAAGCACACTGTAACGCCCCCACCCGTACCAGAACAAGAGGAGAGCGGCGTCTCAACCCCCGCACTGAAGCACCCCTCAAGTAATGGTGTGAGCCATCACTCAAGAAATACTCCAGCGAACGGCTGTCTATCAGAACTATACATGTACAACGATGTGGCTATGCAGCGGAAAATCAGAGTATTTTAAAACTTTTCAAAACATGTGCGTGATGGCATGTAACAAGCAAGAACATATTGATCGTGTAAGAGAGACTCGGCATATCAGAACATATAACAGATTCACATATAAGTATCGATACAACAGAGTTCAAAATATCGGTAACAGAGTAGCAGAAAGAGTATAACAAAGATACTCAAGTATTCAGAAACATATACAGAAACATTAAGTGATGCAGCCATAAAACATATGCAGGACACAAAAGGAAGTAATACTAAGTCCTGACAGAAACAAAAATGACAATCTAGAGCTTCAAGATACCTCTAGACTGCGGCTGCAAGACCTGAAACCACGAGGCAAGAAAACGGGAGAGGTATTAGTCAAAAGGACTAAGTGAGGGAATACTTTAAAGAAAGTACTGAATTAAAGAACTTGAAGTAACGTTTGAAACTGTTAAATGCAATGCTTTGAAGAAGAACTTGAAACAAGTTCGGTTGATAAAACTCTTTGAATGCGATGCTGTAAAAGAATGCACGTTATAAAACATTTTCATGAATGCTATCACACGCGCACACATATGCTGTTGATGGTTCATAGTTCTTTCATAAAACGGGATAAGGGTAAAGTGAACTTTTCAGATATGAACCATCCTTTATGAAACAGAATTTTTGCCCGCAAGCTAGGCTCCTCCATCCTTACTCCAGAAAACATGATTTGGTTGAGCATCGGACCAGGATCAACAATAATTCCACGTATAGTAGAGTATCGGACCAGGATCAACAATAACCCCACATAAAGTAGAGCATTAGACCAAGGTCAACAACAACTCCGTACACAGTAGACTATTGGACCAAGGTCAACAACAACTCTTACCAACACATACAAACATGCACCATCCTCCACCGGTTGTCACTTCGGGTAGCTAGCCCTAGGCGACCTGTAAACATGTAATGGGAACAGATTTGCTGTCCGTTCCCAGACAGATTGTCCTGACTTAACAAACCTCCTGTTAAAAGTCGGTGTCAATTGTCTAAGTGTGGCGGCCGGTATTGGTGATGTCGTTGGCGCTCACCTCCCGAGCATCACCTCCACACATAACCGCCGGGCCCAAACTGTAAATTGTATGCTTGCATTTAAGATTAGCAGTGACCAGAGTAACACTCCAGTATGCTAACTTATAACATGTGAAACTGAAACTGTAACATATGATGCTGTCTGTAAAACATATGATTCTGTCTGAAAACATGTGAAACTGTCTGTAAACTGTACTTTGAAAACATATGCAAAACATGTAACTGTCTTTGAACAAGAATGCAGAACTTTGGAAAACATGTACTGTAGATCAAGGTATACTATTAAAGTATGAATGATCCTTTCAAGAGAATGTCCCGATAAAAGGGATAGTTCAAAACAAGGTTTAGCATTGAATTTCAAAACATATGATACGATAGTATAATCGTGGTTCCAGTTGGAAAACATTTATAACTTCACCTCACCTATCAGTAACAAAGGTAGGTAGACAGATTAAGCGGTGCCCTGGGGATCCCAGTGCTCAACTTTAACTCCTGTAGGTGGTGTACTAGAGTGAGCTTAACAACTAAGACCCACTACTAACCAAGATGCATATGAAATGCAAGAAACAATGAACAAGGAACATGTAAAGAACATGTAACACAAGAGAGTAATACCATTTAAGGTATTCAAGAAAGGTAACACACAAAGGAATACATCAAAGTGAGTTACTCTTAACGTTAGACTATGATCTTACTATAACCGAGTAAGCTTTAGTCAAATTATGAATCCTATCGCAAACCTTAAGTTATGAAACAAGTCCACGAAAGAAAACACATTTTGAAAACACATTTTAGACCCTGGATATGGAAACCCTAGGTGCAAATGTCTATTAAGAAAGCACAAGTTTTAATTCATTTTTACTATTCAAAAGCACTATTCAAAAGTACTATTCCAGATTACTATTCATGATTACTATTCACAGGTTACTATTCACATGTCGGGTCAAAGGGTCGGGTCAAACCCTTACTATACACACACCCACACACACACGGTACACACACACACCATGCACGAACACACACACACACACGGCATGCACACACACACACACCCTAATCAAATTATGATCTTGATTATAACCTATAGTTTCAAGTTCATGTTAATATAATCAAGTGTGATCTAGGTTAAAGGTATAACCTATAGTTAAGAGATCCAATTAAGGCATAAGATCAAGTTATGAAACACTATTCTATCTTAGGTTATAACATGTGACACTATTAAAGTGTACAACATGATCAAGGCACTAATCCATTAATCCAAATCATACCATAAGCTCAATTCATAAATCAAGAGTCATATAACAATGTGACAACATGTCACAACATATATCATATCAAATCATATCATATATCATGAACCTTTGGGCATGTAACATGTAACAATTTAATTCCAATATCAACATGTAACAAGTTGTGACATAATAAATTGTAAATCACTATTCCATTAGCAAACATGCATGAACATAATTCAAATTCCATAATCATGCATCAATTCTCATAATATAACAACCATATCACATGATCATAGCATATACTAGAGCAATTCATAACATATTCAAGCATATACTAAACAATTAAAACATATAAACAACTACACAAACATATCATAAAAACTATATAATAAATGCATAAAATAAAATCCTATATGGCTTAGGGAAGACCCTAAGACCCAACCTAAACATAATATAAACATACCATAACATAAAAACATAAACTAAACTAACATAACATAAAACAAAACAAACTAACCTAGCTATCAAAAGGGGGAAGCCGACGGCAATGAGGGGGAGAGGGAGAGAAAGAAAGGGTGTTGTTAACACAACATTGAGCAAGGATTCAAATGCCTCTTGGCCTCTATTTATAGCTGAAGATAAGCCCCTCACCTTGGAAATAAAATGTGGAGAAGGGTAGGAGAGCAAAAATTGGATAGATTCTCTTGGAAGCTTTAGGCTTGTTGAAGCTAAAATGGGACTGCTGGGGGTATTTCTGTAATTTCGTCCCCCAAGACTCAAGGATAAGTGGCTGGAAGTTTAACCATTCCGACGGCAAGAAAATTAGCTTCGAAACGCATATTCATTCGTCGAAATCGGATTTACCGTTTGAAAGATACATTCGTTTTAGTAAATAAAAGTTTTGAGCTCGAAACTCGACATGAGTGAAAAACGACTTTCTAGAATGATTTTCAAGTCCGGATTGCTTCTAAAATTCAAGAAATAAATCGAGAAGCGTTTTGAGTCCAAAATCGACTATAAAACGTTTTACCGTTAAAAAGTTGAAAACGTAGGATGAATAGTGAATTCTCACGTACGAACGTATGCTTCAAATTTTCAATCTAGGACTTGAATCAAGAGTTGTAAAACATCTCAAAAATCTTGAAATAGCTCAAGTAGTGCAAATCCGAAGAGAAAACATTTTCCGAATGAAAACCGTTCGTAAAAGGAATAGTAAACTAGGGTTTTCAAAAACGTTTTCAATAAAACAAAGTTCCGGAATGGATTTCCAAGCCAAGAATGATTTCAAAAGACTCGTCTCGATTCAAGGATCGATTCGACTGTAACTTGGGTAGAAAAAGGTATCAGAATCAAAAGCTCATTTTCTGATGAATAGTAACTTTGGTCGGTAAGTTCCAAAAGTACCCTTATGGCTCAAGAAAGACTTTCTGAGTTCGGGAAACAAGTTCAAACGATTGGGAAACAAGTGTGATGAACCTCTAGAGTTCGAGTAGCAATATGAACAAGGTAGGCTCGGGTTATGAATAGTAAACTGAATCAAAGGTCAAGAATTCCCCTTAAAACATGTCAGAACATATACGAGCACCAAGTTCATGTAAGAATGCAATGCATGATGATTCAAAAAGTTGGATCACGGTCTATAAACGCTTTACCACTGCCTTAACTTACTGTTTTCATCCAGGCCCTGTTTTGGGCTGTTACAATCACCCCTCCTTAAAGAGAATCTGTCCTCAGATTCTTCCGCTGTAACTGCAAACAACTCAGGGTGATGTTTCTGCATTTTCTCTTCTGTCTCCCAGGTTGCCTCTTCTGTCCCATGTCCTTTCCAAAGGACTTTAACCAAAGGAATCTTCCTATTCCTCAGCTCTTGAAACTTCCTGTCTAGAATCTTAGCGGGCTTCAAAACATAAGTCAAATCCGGTTCCAACGGTATCTCCTCTACCGGCACAACCTCTGTCTCATCCGAGAAACACTTGCGAAGCTGAGATACATGAAATACGTTGTGGATTCCTGTAAGACCTACAGGCAAATCCAATCTATAAGCAGTCGGTCCGACTCTCTCTAGTACCTCATACGGTCCAACATATCTCGGGTTTAATTTTCCTCCTTTTCCAATTCGGGAAAACCCTTTTCTTGGTGATGCCTTCAGGAATACCTTTTCGCCCACTGCGAATTCCAAATCCCTTCTTCGTCGATCAGCATAACTCTTCTGCCTGTCCTGGGCAGCTTTCATTCTTTGTCGAATGATCTGAATCTTTTCTGTCGCTTCTCTTATCCATTTTGCTGAATTCACTCTGATCGGTCCTTCCTCAGTACATCTCGCTTCATCCAAATCCCAGTATAACGGGGATCTACATTTCCTTCCATACAGAGCTTCATACGGACCAGCTTTAATAGAAGCTTGATAACTATTATTGTATGCAAACTCCACAAGAGGTAAACAATCTTTCCAACTTTCCTGGAAGTCCAAAGCGCAAGCTCTTAGCATATCTTCCAAGTATTTGATCATCCTTTCTGATTGTCCATCCGTCTGAGGATGCGCTGCAGTACTGAAGTTTAACTTCGTTCCCATCAAAGTTTGAATTTCTTTCCACAAGTGCGACGTAAATTTTGGATCTCTGTCCGAGACTATACTATTCGGAACTCCATGTAGTCTAACAATCTCTTGTTGATACAGCTTTGCCAACGTGCTGACCTTATCCGTCGTCTTAACTGGCAAAAAGTGCGCTGACTTGGTCAATTGATCAATGATCACCCAGATACTATCTTGTCCTCCTCTGACTTTGGGTAATCCAGTGACAAAATCCATCGTGATTTGCTCCCACTTCCAAGTCGGAATCGGTAATGGTTGCAACTTCCCACTCGGTTTCTGGTGCTCAGCCTTAACTTTCTGACAAGTTAAGCACTTCTTGACATAGTTGGCTATGTCTCTCTTCATTCCGTTCCACCAGAAATGCATCTTAACATCTTGATACATCTTAGTGCCTCCGGGATGTATCGTGTACTTAGTCTTATGCGCTTCATCGAGAATCTCTTTCCTCAAAACAGTTGGTACGCATACTCGACCTTTGTACCTCTGTAACACCCCAAACGGAGAAGTGCCACATCCCCCGCACTATGACCCAGACCCGGAAGACGAAATGAAAGTCCATGCCCGAATCCGAATCAGAGCGAACGGGAGACCAACTCACACACTAGGCTAGGCGGATCTAACTTGACCAAACCTCAGAGTGCGGAGCAATTAAAACCAACAACAATAGATAGCGGAAGCATTTAAAACAAAACATACAAAGCAGGTGACGGGTTCAACTAGCATAGATACCTAATCCCGAATAATAGATAAACAAACATAACAAGTGACGGGTTCAACTAGCATAAATCCCTAGTCCCGAATATCAACATAAAGTAATAATCATCAAGTGCCACAAGGGCCGAATGAGAGTGCCACACAGGGCTACCGAATAGTAAAATATAATCTCAAGTCTACAAGTCAAAGCATAAGTAAAGTGTATGAAAAGACAAATGCAAATAGAAAGACTAGACCGACGAAGTGCAACTCAAAGGACTCACTTCCGCCTAGCAAACGCCAACAATCCTGCAACTAAAAGTGTAAATGAGGGGTCAGTCAACTTGACCGAGTGAGGGGCTAACGCACACCCACAATATATATATAAGGAGCATAGCACAGAATAAAAAGGATGGACTCATGAACCGGGAGTAGGTGTTACATACCAAAACATTTTGAAAGAACCCAAATAAGATATAGATATAAGTTTGGAAATCATTTTCCAGAAAGACTCTATCCCGATTCATAATTCCATAACATAACATAATCAACTGCTCGGCGAGTACGAGCTTCCAACCTCAACTCCTCATAACATAAATCAAAATCAATCCAACCTCTACACCAATGATGGAGGAGATGTACCGTCCCCATACCATCGAGAATAAACCGTCTAAAATAGACTCACCCTCAAGGGGTTGCGAACCCACAAGAGTCCTCCCCGGCCTTAGCCGAAGGCTCAAGATATCACGCCTCCCTCATCGCCCTAAGGTCGCGCAATGATATCTCAAATGGAACTAGCACAGTGGCTTATCCGACGGCCCTATGCCGTGCCGGTCTCCACTCGTACGCAGCTCACCAGCTCACCAGGATCGATCCACACACAGATCACAACGGATCACAACATAACAGATCACGACGGATCACATATACCAACTTTCATGGCAATCTCGCTACAGAACATAACGTAAAGTACTTTTCAAAACAGCTTATATATGCTTTCATATTTACTTTTCCAAACAGAGTTGATTCCGAAGGTCATAAACATATCATATCCAACACATACGTATTTATAATAGATATACTCGCATGCAAGGGTTGAAATCAGCATATTAAGGCCATAGGTCGCGTAACTATACAAAATCCTAAACCTCACCTCGTGAAAGTAGAGTCTGAGAGTGTGAAGGGCCAAACACTCTAAACCTCGGGCCCACCGGCACCACCAAACTCTGTGACAAGACATACAGAACCCAGACTTAGACTCTATATGAACCAAACAAGACGCACGGCGTTGCTCAACGTGATCGTGGTTATGCATAAGTGTTCATGTTGTGCTTGGATGAGGTGTCGTGGTCATTTAAGGCAAATCAATGCTCAACAAGGTCATATTTACAAGCAACCATCATGCAATTCCATATCCAAAGATGCAAGATCAATTTAGGAAGTCAATGTATTCAGAAAATGCATATTAAATAATCCAATATCACAGGGTTCAATTATAATATTATAATTAAGCATCAAGTTCATGTCGAGTTATAAAGTGCATAAGTAAGAGCAACTTGATCGTATAAACATACAAAGTTGTTGTGCGTAGATGGCATGCTTGATACAAATAAAGAGTACATTTAATTCACTTAAGATCATACTTTACAACTTCACAACATGTTTGGTACACAAGCTCAAGTCACATTCGTAGTTTCATAAATATTACACTTACATCCCCTAAGTTATTTATAAAAGTTTAGAATTATTACACATACATCCCCTTAGTTGATTACTAAGCATAATTGTTCGTTTAAAGTGTTTATATAGTTATTCCACTAGGAATTAATTACTTACAAACATGACAATTATCAATTTATCGTAATTCATAATATACCATTTTCAAGTAGTAAGAGTAAATCAAGATATTGCAATTCTAACTCCTATCATGCATAAAGTCTCAAGTTGTTCAAGCATCCTTCATGTATCTAAAATTTAATATTGGAAATACAATTTACAACAAACATAACATTGAGAAAGTCTCAAATTCATATAGAGAAATCACAACGTGTTCGTTCTTCTAAAATATCATTCAAGTTCATTTAGTCACATAAAAGATTAGTTTCTAGATATTACACTAACACCCCTTCGTACTTAACAAATAGATTAAATTCATCACATCGGGATTCAAATTGTAAATCGAAACATTCATACATATCACAATCCATTCAACACATGTTTTCATATACGATTGGAATACATCTCGATCAACAAACCAACAATAACCAATTTATTTGCACTTAAAACAATTAATTCAAATAATCACAATTACGCAAAATAATTCGTAATAAATAGATCGAGTGTCCGATTAACGAACGGAAAGTGGCGTTGAACTCACCACAACGAGACGAACATTCTGTCCAAAATTCGCCGGAGTGCCGCCACCGGAGCCGCCTGAAAGTCGCCGGACCGCCGTCAAAAGTCGCCGGAAAAATCCCGAAAAATCAGTCCCGAATGAAGTCTTCGTGCCCGTTCCGAATCCTCGATCAATTTCTGGAAATTCCAAGCCGATTGTCCTAGATCTGAAATCTAAGAACACGAAAACCCTAAATCTTCAAACTCAAATTACTTCCAAACCGGTGAACCAAAATACGATCCGAAAGAGGTGTTGTCTTACCCATGACGAGCTCTTCGAAAGCCCTAAGGTAGCTTTCCGGAAAAATCTTCGGAGCAAGTGCCGCCGTTGCACCGCCACTTTGCCGCCACCGATCCGCCACCAAACCACCGAATCTGGAGTCGCCTGATGACAGGTCACTAGTTCTCGTCGTTCCGAACAACTTTTGTGAAGAGCCCGAGACCAAAAGATGGCCGGAAAAGGCCCCCGTTGGCCGCCGAAGTTTCTGCCGCTGCTGCTACAGTAACTCGCGCCGCCGCCGCGAGCTTTGGGCGGCGCGTGCGGCGTCGTCTCTGCTCCGATGGCCGTGATTCCGACGTCAAACGAAGCGTCTGGAAGTCCTCTGTCTGGGCATGGGGCGTGTGTAACAAGGGGATGGCCGGAAACCGCCACGAAACGCCGGCGAAGTGGCGGCGGTCTGACAGCTCCGCCGCTGCTACTGAAATCCGTCCATAACTCCGCCACCGTTCGTCGTTAGACCGTGAAATTGGTACTCTTGCGTCGGTCTCGCCGAGATAGTCGAAATGGACTATTCCTTTGTTGAATTCCGTCGAGAAACGATCGAGTTATGGGCTCGTAACCGAAGCCGCGATAGTAACCCGCGGGAGAGAGAAAGTGGGAGAGGAGAGAGAGAGAGAGAAAAAGGGATTGGGAGAAATGTGTCTTGTGCACAAGCTATATACAACCGGGTATCCTTATCGCGTAGTAAGGATAAATATCGCGTACAATTAATCGTAAATAAAATTAGTAAAGTTACGAATAAACATTCAAGCTTCGAGTTAATTTTACAAATTAAAATGAAAGAGATAGATTTACCAATTAGAGTTTAATTCAGTTTAATTTTAGAAACCTTTCGTACAATTTAACGACACTTCGTAAACACATAATTGACAATTAATCTCAAGGAATTCAAGTAAACCGAAATTAAACAAGTTAAGTAACATGATGAATTTAAAATCAACTTGACAATTATTTCATGGAATAAATTTGAATTAAATCAAATTATATAGTTAGGGTTAAATATGTTCGTAATTAATCAAGTTGACAATTAATCTTAGAATAATTCGAATGAACACATATTAAATTGGATTTACATTAAATCACATAATTCAAGAACTCTTAAATTAAACACGCATAAGTGTAGAGACTTACTTGTTGATGTCGTAAGAACGCCCTTCGAGAAAACGGGGCGTCACAACCTTCCCCCCTTAAGAGAACCTGGTCCCCAGGTTCCACTGGAAAAATGTAGATCCTCGAGTTGTAGTGCTCCAACCCTTCTCCGGAACTCACGTAAGATCATAACTCAAATGGTGAGGCTTACTCCGGTCATCTACACTGAACCTCCTTTAGGATGTCTTGTTATCGTCGAGGTCCGTGTGAGTACTTGATCCGTTAGTTGTTTCGAACTCGGTCGGTCATTCCCATGATCGGATAGCTGCAACTGCACCCAACCTCGATGTCGTCTCAGATGCACCACTTGCTACCCGTAGTCAGATCAGCGCGTAACGTAACCACAACAAACAAGAGAGAATCCCATCTCTCAACACATAAGTGAGAGAGCCCCGTCCCTCAGTACCAACAGGAGAGAGAACCCCGTCTCTCGAGCACACATAAAAGAGAGAACCCCGTCTCTCAAGCACATAATTGAGAGAACCCCGTCTCTCAACCTAAGTCGGGCAGATTCCAACATCTCCCAACATTCTAGTTTGAGAAAATCCAGCATTTCTCAAACACCTAGATTCAAGAGAATCCGGCATCTCCGAATATCTAAGTACAAGAGAATCCAACATCTCTCGCGCACAAAACTTAGAAAGATTCCAACATCTTTCTACCACATAAATAGAGAGAATCCTACATCTCTCCAACACATAAAAAGAGGGAACCTAAGGTCTCTCTTACACATAAATCCACTGATCAGTTATTCATACATACACACATCAGTAACACTTGACGAAAAGTATGCGATGCATGTTTGGTGTACCTTATACAACTGATATCGGTGTCCCTTGAGCGCAGATTCAACGCTCATACCTCAACTCAAGGGGGATATCGCGATGGAATCCCTATAAAACAAGGTTACAGTATGTATGTATGTATGTTGTATGGGAAGTTAGTGAGCAATCAAAAGAGTTTTAAAACACATAGGCATGAATAGTTCACATAACTACATAACTCATTCATCATCTCAGCAACGGTTCATAACGAGTAGGGATTTCAAGTTACAATTACTAGATCAGGTATCCAAGTTATCACAATTAAAATAATAATAGTCATCACCCACATCAAGCAAAACAAGGTAAGAGTATTTAAACGATGCATGTATGCAAATGCCATGAATGCTTGGCATACCGATCACCGTAGTGTCAAACTCTTGACAGGAAGTTGAGATGAAGCAGTAGGAGTTGATTAAGCCGACAACGATGCAACCCTCGTCATCTAAACCTCTTTGTCTTGAGTCTTTTCATAGAGTGGTAACTCAGCAACGCTCATTTATCACCAAACCCCTTACTAGACCGTAATCCTTGCTCAACTAGAATCATCCTCAGTTTCTCCCAAGAATTTCTCATCTTTAAGGAGTTGTCCATGATTCATTTGTCAATTAGATATTTACCTCAGAGTTTCGTTGGATGATCGTGGTGCTAAGTACTTCCCAAAGCAATCCATGATATATAATTCTAAAACTTGAATAAAGTCTTTCAGCATCTAAGTGTTATATTCCCGCGTCAACAATGTCTTCCATCTCATCTTAGAGAAACACCCAAAGAGCTAACAACCAATCTTGTCTTGTCGTTCGTTAACTCTAAACGGCACCAAAACCTTCAATACTCACTGATGGTTTGTAACTCGTTGCTTAAGTAACATGGTTACCTACCCACATTCCTTGAACTTGCTCGGATCTTATTTGATCGCATTCTTCTACATTAACTCGTTTCCTTCAACAAGGTGACTACTCCCAAATAAACGAATCATCAAGGCGAAAGCTTATCAAACTCCTTCAAAACGGTTCTACTTGATCAAATTCTCCTCTATTGACTCATTTCCTCAACAAGGTGACTACTTCCAAATAAACGAATCATCAAGGTTAAAATTCGTTAAACTTCATCTTTCAATTGACTTTAAGATAGTAAGTCAATATAGCAAATCTCATTCCTTCAACTCTGAACCTTTTCATGAACACTGATCTTGTTAAAGAATCATTTCATCTTCGAATTATGGCGTGTTTCCGTTATAGTACCAATAGGTAGTGTTGACGGAGGGAAATCTTAGTGTTGACTCATAGGGTACCCTGAAATTCGAACACTAAATTCGATGCATAGGAGTTAAAGTGCAAATGAAATGTAACACGTATATCACGTAAATGCAACAATTAGTTGTAATTTATAAAGCACATAAAATAAGATGTGGCATAATCAAAGTCACAATGTGCACACAATCATATAATCACAAAACAATTCATGCTGAAGGGTCAAAATATCAAGTCAAATAAATGCAATGCGCAGTTATTCCTATGCCGTACGACCTAGACAGACTCAACACGACTCAAGAGCTCGGTTTTGCAACCTAGAGCTCTGATACCACTTAAGGATGTAACACCCCAAACGGAGAAGTGCCACATCCCCCGCACTATGACCCAGACCCGGAAGATGAAATGAAAGTCCATGCCCGAATCCGAATCAGAGCGAACGGGAGACCAACTCACACACTAGGCTAGGCGGATCTAACTTGACCAAAACTCAGAGTGCGGAGCAATTAAAACCAACAACAATAGATAGCGGAAGCATTTAAAACAAAACATACAAAGCAGGTGACGGGTTCAACTAGCATAGATACCTAATCCCGAATAATAGATAAACAAACATAACAAGTGACGGGTTCAACTAGCATAAATCCCTAGTCCCGAATATCAACATAAAGTAATAATCATCAAGTGCCACAAGGGCCGAATGAGAGTGCCACACAGGGCTACCGAATAGTAAAATATAATCTCAAGTCTACAAGTCAAAGCATAAGTAAAGTGTATGAAAAGACAAATGCAAATAGAAAGACTAGACCGACGAAGTGCAACTCAAAGGACTCACTTCCGCCTAGCAAACGCCAACAATCCTGCAACTAAAAGTGTAAATGAGGGGTCAGTCAACTTGACCGAGTGAGGGGCTAACGCACACCCACAATATATATATAAGGAGCATAGCACAGAATAAAAAGGATGGACTCATGAACCGGGAGTAGGTGTTACATACCAAAACATTTTGAAAGAACCCAAATAAGATATAGATATAAGTTTGGAAATCATTTTCCAGAAAGACTCTATCCCGATTCATAATTCCATAACATAACATAATCAACTGCTCGGCGAGTACGAGCTTCCAACCTCAACTCCTCATAACATAAATCAAAATCAATCCAACCTCTACACCAATGATGGAGGAGATGTACCGTCCCCATACCATCGAGAATAAACCGTCTAAAATAGACTCACCCTCAAGGGGTTGCGAACCCACAAGAGTCCTCCCCGGCCTTAGCCGAAGGCTCAAGATATCACGCCTCCCTCATCGCCCTAAGGTCGCGCAATGATATCTCAAATGGAACTAGCACAGTGGCTTATCCGACGGCCCTATGCCGTGCCGGTCTCCACTCGTACGCAGCTCACCAGCTCACCAGGATCGATCCACACACAGATCACAACGGATCACAACATAACAGATCACGACGGATCACATATACCAACTTTCATGGCAATCTCGCTACAGAACATAACGTAAAGTACTTTTCAAAATAGCTTATATATGCTTTCATATTTACTTTTCCAAACAGAGTTGATTCCGAAGGTCATAAACATATCATATCCAACACATATGTATTTATAATAGATATACTCGCATGCAAGGGTTGAAATCAGCATATTAAGGCCATAGGTCGCGTAACTATACAAAATCCTAAACCTCACCTCGTGAAAGTAGAGTCTGAGAGTGTGAAGGGCCAAACACTCTAAACCTCGGGCCCACCGGCACCACCAAACTCTGTGACAAGACATACAGAACCCAGACTTAGACTCTATATGAACCAAACAAGACGCACGGCGTTGATCAACGTGATCGTGGTTATGCATAAGTGTTCATGTTGTGCTTGGATGAGGTGTCGTGGTCATTTAAGGCAAATCAATGCTCAACAAGGTCATATTTACAAGCAACCATCATGCAATTCCATATCCAAAGATGCAAGATCAATTTAGGAAGTCAATGTATTCAGAAAATGCATATTAAATCATCCAATATCACAGGGTTCAATTATAATATTATAATTAAGCATCAAGTTCATGTCGAGTTATAAAGTGCATAAGTAAGAGCAACTTGATCGTATAAACATACAAAGTTGTTGTGCGTAGATGGCATGCTTGATACAAATAAAGAGTACATTTAATTCACTTAAGATCATACTTTACAACTTCACAACATGTTTGGTACACAAGCTCAAGTCACATTCGTAGTTTCATAAATATTACACTTACATCCCCTAAGTTATTTATAAAAGTTTAGAATTATTACACATACATCCCCTTAGTTGATTACTAAGCATAATTGTTCGTTTAAAGTGTTTATATAGTTATTCCACTAGGAATTAATTACTTACAAACATGACAATTATCAATTTATCGTAATTCATAATATACCATTTTCAAGTAGTAAGAGTAAATCAAGATATTGCAATTCTAACTCCTATCATGCATAAAGTCTCAAGTTGTTCAAGCATCCTTCATGTATCTAAAATTTAATATTGGAAATACAATTTACAACAAACATAACATTGAGAAAGTCTCAAATTCATATAGAGAAATCACAACGTGTTCGTTCTTCTAAAATATCATTCAAGTTCATTTAGTCACATAAAAGATTAGTTTCTAGATATTACACTAACACCCCTTCGTACTTAACAAATAGATTAAATTCATCACATCGGGATTCAAATTGTAAATCGAAACATTCATACATATCACAATCCATTCAACACATGTTTTCATATACGATTGGAATACATCTCGATCAACAAACCAACAATAACCAATTTATTTGCACTTAAAACAATTAATTCAAATAATCACAATTACGCAAAATAATTCGTAATAAATAGATCGAGTGTCCGATTAACGAACGGAAAGTGGCGTTGAACTCACCACAACGAGACGAACATTCTGTCCAAAATTCGCCGGAGTGCCGCCACCGGAGCCGCCGGAAAGTCGCCGGACCGCCGTCAAAAGTCGCCGGAAAAATCCCGAAAAATCAGTCCCGAATGAAGTCTTCGTGCCCGTTCCGAATCCTCGATCAATTTCTGGAAATTCTAAGCCGATTGTCCTAGATCTGAAATCTAAGAACACGAAAACCCTAAATCTTCAAACTCAAATTACTTCCAAACCGGTGAACCAAAATACGATCCGAAAGAGGTGTTGTCTTACCCATGACGAGCTCTTCGAAAGCCCTAAGGTAGCTTTCCGGAAAAATCTTCGGAGCTAGTGCCGTCGTTGCACCGCCACTTTGCCGCCACCGATCCGCCACCAAACCACCGAATCTGGAGTCGCCTGATGACAGGTCACTAGTTCTCGTCGTTCCGAACAACTTTTGTGAAGAGCCCGAGACCAAAAGATGGCCGGAAAAGGCCCCCGTTGGCCGCCGAAGTTTCTGCCGCTGCTGCTACAGTAACTCGCGCCGCCGCCGCGAGCTTTGGGCGGCGCGTGCGGCGTCGTCTCTGCTCCGATGGCCGTGATTCCGACGTCAAACGAAGCGTCTGGAAGTCCTCTGTCTGGGCATGGGGCGCGTGTAACAAGGGGATGGCCGGAAACCGCCACGAAACGCCGGCGAAGTGGCGGCGGTCTGACAGCTCCGCCGCTGCTACTGAAATCCGTCCATAACTCCGCCACCGTTCGTCGTTAGACCGTGAAATTGGTACTCTTGCGTCGGTCTCGCCGAGATAGTCGAAATGGACTATTCCTTTGTTGAATTCCGTCGAGAAACGATCGAGTTATGGGCTCGTAACCGAAGCCGCGATAGTAACCCGCGGGAGAGAGAAAGTGGGAGAGGAGAGAGAGAGAGAGAAAAAGGGATTGGGAGAAATGTGTCTTGTGCACAAGCTATATACAACCGGGTATCCTTATCGCGTAGTAAGGATAAATATCGCGTACAATTAATCGTAAATAAAATTAGTAAAGTTACGAATAAACATTCAAGCTTCGAATTAATTTTACAAATTAAAATGAAAGAGATAGATTTACCAATTGGAGTTTAATTCAGTTTAATTTTAGAAACCTTTCGTACAATTTAACGACACTTCGTAAACACATAATTGACAATTAATCTCAAGGAATTCAAGTAAACCGAAATTAAACAAGTTAAGTAACATGATGAATTTAAAATCAACTTGACAATTATTTCATGGAATAAATTTGAATTAAATCAAATTATATAGTTAGGGTTAAATATGTTCGTAATTAATCAAGTTGACAATTAATCTTAGAATAATTCGAATGAACACATATTAAATTGGATTTACATTAAATCACATAATTCAAGAACTCTTAAATTAAACACGCATAAGTGTAGAGACTTACTTGTTGATGTCGTAAGAACGCCCTTCGAGAAAACGGGGCGTCACAACCTCAATATTCCATGTTCATCAACCCTGAACTTAGTCTCATCATCCTTCTCCTTAGATTCGAGACATTTCTTAATCCACTCGTCGTTCTTCTGTGCCTCTAGCACTTGTTCTTTCAAAGGTGATATCATCACAACGTTCGCGATTCGAGCTTTAGTTATCACCTCCATTCTCTCTCTTCGTTCAACCTCGGGATTGGCAGAAATCTGTGCCAAACGAACTTTCCTGCTTAGAGCATCTGCTACAACATTCGCCTTTCCTGGATGGTACTGAATAATGCAATCGTAGTCCTCCAGAAATTCCATCCATCTCCTCTGTCGCATATTCAACTCCTTCTGAGTGAATAGATATCGCAGGCTCTTATGATCAGTAAAGATCTCAAACTAACTCCATACAGGTAATGTCTCCATTTTCCCAGAGCAAAAATTATCGCTGCTAACTCCAAATCATGTGTCGGGTAGTTGACTTCATGCGTTTTGAGTTTCCTTGATGCATACGCGATCACTTTTCCATTCTGCATCAAAACTCCTCCTAGTCCTTCTTTCGAAGCATCGGTGTAAACAGTATATCCTTCTTTTCCTTCTGGTAACGCTAACACGGGTGCAGTTGTTAGCATCTCCTTCAATCTTTGAAAACTCTGCTCACACTTCTCAGTCCATTCAAACTTCCCTTCTTTCTTTGTCAACTTAGTGAGAGGTGTAGCTATCTTCGAGAAATCTTGGACAAACCTCCGGTAGTAACCAGCTAATCCCAGAAAACTCCTCACTTCTGAAGGATTCTTCGGTGACTTCCAATCCATAATCGTCTCGATCTTCGAGGGATCTACTTCGATTCCAGATCCTGATATGATGTGTCCGAGAAATGTAACTCTCTCAAGCCAGAACTCACATTTACTGAACTTTGCATATAGCTTGTGATCCAGCAAAGTGCGTAACACGATTCGAAGATGTTCAGCATGTTCCTCCGGTGTCTTCGAAAATACCAAAATATCATCGATGAAGATCACTACAAACTTGTCGAGAAACGGCTTGAATATACGGTGCATCATATCCATGAATGCAGCTGGTGCGTTCGTCAAACCAAATGGCATTACCACAAACTCATAAGGTCCGTATCGGCTATTGAAAGCAGTCTTCGGAATATCTGCTTCCCTTATCTTCAATTGATAATACCCTTGTCTTAGATCTAACTTGGAGTAGACCTTCGATCCTTGTAGTATGTCGAACAGCTCTTCAATATGAGGGAGAGGATACTTATTCTTGATTGTCATCCTGTTCAACTCCCGATAGTCAATGCATAAACGCAATGATCCATCCTTTTTCTTAACGAAAAGTACAGGCGCTCCCCACGGCGAGGTGCTCGGTCGAACATATCCTGACTCAATCAACTCGTCCAATTGCTTTCTCAGTTCATCCAATTCTGCTGGAGCCATTCTATAAGGTGTCTTGGAGTACGGCTCAGCTCCTGATATCGTCTCGATTGTAAATTCCAACTCTCGGTCAGGAGGTAACGAATCCAATTGCTCAGGAAACACATCTAGGAACTCGTTCACCACCTCTACTTCTTCGATCTTAAGTTGATCTTTCGGTCTATTCAGAAGATAAGCCACAAATCCACTAGCTCCTTTCTGAATCAACTTCTTAGCTTCCATCGAAGAAATCACTGATAACTCCTCAACTTTACCTTCTGATGTCCCACTTTCATCTTCTTCCAAGATGATCTCTTTCTTGTAACAATCTAACTTAGCTCGGTACTTAGACAACCAATCCATACCAAGTATAACCTCGTATCTTGTCATTGGTAACTCAATAAGATCCGTCGGGTAACAACAGGTACCAATACATATAGGGCAGCGTTTATATACTTGATCCGTAACAAGGCAAGTTCCCAAAGGAGAACTCACTTCAAATTTATATGGCAAGTATTCAAGCGGAAACTGTAAATGCGCACATAATTCAGAAGCAACAAATGAATGTGTAGCACCAGGGTCATACAAGACCTTAACTGGCGTGTTAAGAATGTGCACAATACCTTCCACAACAGACGAAGGATCAACCTCCTCCTTACCATCCAAAGCATAAGCTCTGCCTCTGACCACCGGTTTGTTCGTCGTACCCACCACTGCTTTTCCTTTATCCTGGACCCCAAATCTCCTGATCTTGTGCGGGCAACTATCCATCTGGTGCTCAGGGGAACCACACGCGAAACACTGTCCAGCTTTCTTGCGACAGTTCTCCTCAGTGTGTCCCGTTCGGCGACAGTATCGGCAAACAATTTCCTCTGGACCTGGCTGAGGTGCTCTCTGCTGTTGTGGCGCCTTCTGGTACTGCTGTGGCGCTTTCTGCTTCTATGCTTGCTGTTTTGGTGGAGCATTCTGCTGTTGACGCTGTGGTGTTACCATTGGCCTCTTTCCAGTTCCTTGGGGAAAAGATCCGGAAGGTCGCTTATTACCTTGATAAGGCTTAGGGTTAGAAGGTCCTTGACGGGCAGTAGTTATCTTGATCTCCTTGTGTGCAGCCTCAACCCTTAGTGCTCTATCAACAGCTTGGTTGTAGGTCTCAATAACCAAAGAAGCAAGTGCCAACCGAAGTTCAGGCTTCAGTCCATCGATAAACCTCTTCGTCTTGCGACGCTCATCATTCAGAATATGAGGCGCATACTTGATCAGCCTCACAAACCTAGCTTCATACTCCATCACATTCATAGTTCCCTGAACCAGACTCATAAACTCAGCCTCTCGTGCATCACGAGTCACTTGAGGCGTATACTTCTGCTGAAACTCTCTGATAAACTCATCCCAACTTCCTTCAACGTTATTCTCAATCCACATATGCTGAACGTGCTTCCACCAATTGTATGCAGCTCCTTCCATAAGAAAAGTAGCATACCGAACTCGTTCACGATCTTCTGGGTAGATCTCCATAGCCTCGAAAATTTTCTCAAGACTGGTAATCCAATTCTCAGCCTTTATGTCGTTCGGTTCTCCATAGAACTTAGGCGGATTCATCCTCAGAAACTTCTCCAATGACCTTTCATTAGGAGGATTATCTCTCGGTGCACAAGCCCTCATAAATTGTCGTAGCACATCCCTTAATTCCGGAGTTCTTTCTCTTTCAGGGGGTGGCGTGACATCTCTTTGGGGTGGCAGTGGTGGTACACGATTCCGGGGTGCTCTTCTCGGTGGGATATTGTTACTGAATTCATAAGCATTCAGATACATATATTCGATGCATGACATATAATGATTCACAGAATCCGTAACCACGTATTCACATTCTCACGTAGTCACATATAAGTATGAGAACAACACATTCCCATAACAACATGTCAGCAAAGATTCAAGATCTCCAAACATATCATATAATCAGAAACAATTGTCAGACAACATGTAAACGAGAACAGAAGCACGGGTAACATATCAACATATCAGAAACATGTATAACATATCCCAAAACATGATCGACATGTAAAACGGGAACATAACGTGTACTGTCATATCAACAAGAACTGTAACATGATCAACATATCCAGAAGCGTATCAACATATCAAGAACAATAACATGCTAACAATAAATGAAATGGCATGATCCTATCAACGGTCCTAATGGTATCTTGAAGCAACTCTAAGACTCATGCAATGACAGTTAGGGAAAGCAGTAAACAGATATTCAACATAAAGCCGAAAGTGTTATAACTGTGCAAGGTTTGGTAAAATTTACTACAGGCCACATGTTAACAGTATTAATTCAAAAATGGGGAGGACCCGATACTATCGAGTTGACTCCCTTACAGGCCTTACCAATCCGTCCAACCCTGCTGAAAATAACCTAGTAGGTACCAAGTCATCTGAACCGTCATCTGTGGTGCCAAAAGTCGGGGATCATCTACCAGAGCTATACATCCCCTCATCCAAAAGTCAGTCCTGAACTGTCCCGGCTATACGTCCGCCATCCATAGATAGATATATATGCATCAGTACTATATACAGAAATCTCCCATCAGCAATCAACCCTGATAACTGTGGTCCAAAGAACCCCTGGTGGTGTCATCAGAAACGGCAACGACCTCACCCTGTCCGTGTCCTGCTGGATCATCTCCGCCATCATCATCATCATCAGATCCTCCATCGCCTCCATCAGACTGATCCTGCATAGGCTCGGGCTCCAGAGAAGCCTGACTGACATCCTGACCCTCGACCTCCTCAACTGCCTGCTCATCGGATAAGTGATAGGTATCATACAGGCGAGCTCTCACACGGGCACGGTAGTGCTGGTGACGCTCCATAGAGGTGTCGCGATCAATAGTCATCTGCATAAGATCTGCCTCCAGCTCAGAAATACGAGCAGCCCTCTGATCAGCAATATGAGTCATCTCTGCAGCATGTTCACGAGCGATGTCCCTGTCAATCTGGTACTGCAGTGACTGATCCTGATAGCGCAGAGACTCCAACCTGACCTCACGGGTCCTCTGATACTCCTGAAAGTAACCATCTCTCTCAGACTCGAGATAGTGCACAACTCTGTTAGGATAGGAATACCCAGTTCTGCCACTGTTCCTAGACCTACGCCAGGTGTAGAAACGAGTGCCTCCACGGCGAGAAACTGCCACAGTACGCGGGGCCTCAAACTGCTCAAAGAAAGCCTCATCCATCTGCTGATTAGGATCCTGGTGTGGCTGAACTGCCATAGCTATACAGAAGATACCACAGATATGAAATCCAGATAACAAAACCAAGCAATCCCCAAATATCCTGTCTCGATGCAATATGAGAATGATCTTGGATGCAATGCGTGAACAATCCATGATGCAACATGAGAGCACTCTAGGTTAAGTCTCTTCTTACTTAACCCGATGCTCTGATACCACCTCAGGCTGTAACGCCCCCACCCGTACCAGAACAAGAGGAGAGCGGCGTCTCAACCCCCGCACTGAAGCACCCCTCAAGTAATGGTGTGAGCCATCACTCAAGAAATACTCCAGCGAACGGCTGTCTATCAGAACTATACATGTACAACGATGTGGCTATGCAGCGGAAAATCAGAGTATTTTAAAACTTTTCAAAACATGTGCGTGATGGCATGTAACAAGCAAGAACATATTGATCGTGTAAGAGAGACTCGGCATATCAGAACATATAACAGATTCACATATAAGTACCGATACAACAGAGTTCAAAATATCGGTAACAGAGTAGCAGAAAGAGTATAACAAAGATACTCAAGTATTCAGAAACATATACAGAAACATTAAGTGATGCAGCCATAAAACATATGCAGGACACAAAAGGAAGTAATACTAAGTCCTGACAGAAACAAAAATGACAATCTAGAGCTTCAAGATACCTCTAGACTGCGGCTGCAAGACCTGAAACCACGAGGCAAGAAAACGGGAGAGGTATTAGTCAAAAGGACTAAGTGAGGGAATACTTTAAAGAAAGTACTGAATTAAAGAACTTGAAGTAACGTTTGAAACTGTTAAATGCAATGCTTTGAAGAAGAACTTGAAACAAGTTCGGTTGATAAAACTCTTTGAATGCGATGCTGTAAAAGAATGCACGTTATAAAACATTTTCATGAATGCTATCACACGCGCACACATATGCTGTTGATGGTTCATAGTTCTTTCATAAAACGGGATAAGGGTAAAGTGAACTTTTCAGATATGAACCATCCTTTATGAAACAGAATTTTTGCCCGCAAGCTAGGCTCCTCCATCCTTACTCCAGAAAACATGATTTGGTTGAGCATCGGACCAGGATCAACAATAATTCCACGTATAGTAGAGTATCGGACCAGGATCAACAATAACCCCACATAAAGTAGAGCATTGGACCAAGGTCAACAACAACTCCGTACACAGTAGACTATTGGACCAAGGTCAACAACAACTCTTACCAACACATACAAACATGCACCATCCTCCACCGGTTGTCACTTCGGGTAGCTAGCCCTAGGCGACCTGTAAACATGTAATGGGAACAGATTTGCTGTCCGTTCCCAGACAGATTGTCCTGACTTAACAAACCTCCTGTTAAAAGTCGGTGTCAATTGTCTAAGTGTGGCGGCCGGTATTGGTGATGTCGTTGGCGCTCACCTCCCGAGCATCACCTCCACACATAACCGCCGGGCCCAAACTGTAAACTGTATGCTTGCATTTAAGATTAGCAGTGACCAGAGTAACACTCCAGTATGCTAACTTATAACATGTGAAACTGAAACTGTAACATATGATGCTGTTTGTAAAACATATGATTCTGTCTGAAAACATGTGAAACTGTCTGTAAACTGTACTTTGAAAACATATGCAAAACATGTAACTGTCTTTGAACAAGAATGCAGAACTTTGGAAAACATGTACTGTAGATCAAGGTATACTATTAAAGTATGAATGATCCTTTCAAGAGAATGTCCCGATAAAAGGGATAGTTCAAAACAAGGTTTAGCTTTGAATTTCAAAACATATGATACGATAGTATAATCGCGGTTCCAGTTGGAAAACATTTATAACTTCACCTCACCTATCAGTAACAAAGGTAGGTAGACAGATTAAGCGGTGCCCTGGGGATCCCAGTGCTCAACTTTAACTCCTGTAGGTGGTGTACTAGAGTGAGCTTAACAACTAAGACCCACTACTAACCAAGATGCATATGAAATGCAAGAAACAATGAACAAGGAACATGTAAAGAACATGTAACACAAGAGAGTAATACCATTTAAGGTATTCAAGAAAGGTAACACACAAAGGAATACATCAAAGTGAGTTACTCTTAACGTTAGACTATGATCTTACTATAACCGAGTAAGCTTTAGTCAAATTATGAATCCTATCGCAAACCTTAAGTTATGAAACAAGTCCACGAAAGAAAACACATTTTGAAAACACATTTTAGACCCTGGATATGGAAACCCTAGGTGCAAATGTCTATTAAGAAAGCACAAGTTTTAATTCATTTTTACTATTCAAAAGCACTATTCAAAAGTACTATTCCAGATTACTATTCACGATTACTATTCACAGGTTACTATTCACATGTCGGGTCAAAGGGTCGGGTCAAACCCTTACTATACACACACCCACACACACACGGTACACACACACACCATGCACGAACACACACACACACACGGCATGCACACACACACACACCCTAATCAAATTATGATCTTGATTATAACCTATAGTTTCAAGTTCATGTTAATATAATCAAGTGTGATCTAGGTTAAAGGTATAACCTATAGTTAAGAGATCCAATTAAGGCATAAGATCAAGTTATGAAACACTATTCTATCTTAGGTTATAACATGTGACACTATTAAAGTGTACAACATGATCAAGGCACTAATCCATTAATCCAAATCATACCATAAGCTCAATTCATAAATCAAGAGTCATATAACAATGTGACAACATGTCACAACATATATCATATCAAATCATATCATATATCATGAACCTTTGGGCATGTAACATGTAACAATTTAATTCCAATATCAACATGTAACAAGTTGTGACATAATAAATTGTAAATCACTATTCCATTAGCAAACATGCATGAACATAATTCAAATTCCATAATCATGCATCAATTCTCATAATATAACAACCATATCACATGATCATAGCATATACTAGAGCAATTCATAACATATTCAAGCATATACTAAACAATTAAAACATATAAACAACTACACAAACATATCATAAAAACTATATAATAAATGCATAAAATAAAATCCTATATGGCTTAGGGAAGACCCTAAGACCCAACCTAAACATAATATAAACATACCATAACATAAAAACATAAACTAAACTAACATAACATAAAACAAAACAAACTAACCTAGCTATCAAAAGGGGGAAGCCGACGGCAATGAGGGGGAGAGGGAGAGAAAGAAAGGGTGTTGTTAACACAACATTGAGCAAGGATTCAAATGCCTCTTGGCCTCTATTTATAGCTGAAGATAAGTCCCTCACCTTGGAAATAAAATGTGGAGAAGGGTAGGAGAGCAAAAATTGGATAGATTCTCTTGGAAGCTTTAGGCTTGTTGAAGCTAAAATGGGACTGCTGGGGGTATTTCTGTAATTTCGTCCCCCAAGACTCAAGGATAAGTGGCTGGAAGTTTAACCATTCCGACGGCAAGAAAATTAGCTTCGAAACGCATATTCATTCGTCGAAATCGGATTTACCGTTGGAAAGATACATTCGTTTTAGTGAATAAAAGTTTTGAGCTCGAAACTCGACATGAGTGAAAAACGACTTTCTAGAATGATTTTCAAGTCCGGATTGCTTCTAAAATTCAAGAAATAAATCGAGAAGCGTTTTGAGTCCAAAATCGACTATAAAACGTTTTACCGTTAAAAAGTTGAAAACGTAGGATGAATAGTGAATTCTCACGTACGAACGTACGCTTCAAATTTTCAAGCTAGGACTTGAATCAAGAGTTGTAAAACATCTCAAAAATCTTGAAATAGCTCAAGTAGTGCAAATCCGAAGAGAAAACATTTTCCGAATGAAAACCGTTCGTAAAAGGAATAGTAAACTAGGGTTTTCAAAAACGTTTTCAATAAAACAAAGTTCCGGAATGGATTTCCAAGCCAAGAATGATTTCAAAAGACTCGTCTCGATTCAAGGATCGATTCGACTGTAACTTGGGTAGAAAAAGGTGTCAGAATCAAAAACTCATTTTCTGATGAATAGTAACTTTGGTCGGTAAGTTCCAAAAATACCCTTATGGCTCAAGAAAGACTTTCTGAGTTCGGGAAACAAGTTCAAACGATTGGGAAACATATGTGATGAACCTCTAGGGTTCGAGTAGCAATATGAACAAGGTAGGCTCGGGTTATGAATAGTAAACTGAATCAAAGGTCAAGAATTCCCCTTAAAACATGTCAGAACATATACGAGCACCAAGTTCATGTAAGAATGCAATGCATGATGATTCAAAAAGTTGGATCACGGTCTATAAACGCTTTACCACTGCCTTAACTTACTGTTTTCATCCAGGCCCTGTTTTGGGCTGTTACACACACCCACAATATATATATATAGAGCATAGCACATATCACAAGGGTGGACTCATGAACTGGAGATAGGTGTTGCATACCAAAGATATTTCCAAAGTACCCCAAAAATATAGATATGTAAGTTTTAGAAAACATTTCAGAAACTCTATCTCGATTCATGATTCCCAGACAGAACATATCACATGCTCGGTGAGTATGAACATCCAACCTTTACTCCTCAGAACATATCAAAACATAGAATATAAAATCAAATCCAACCGTCACACCAATGATGGTGGAGATGTACCATCCCCAAACCATCCAAAACAGACAAACCCTCAAGGGGTAGCGAACCCACAAGAGTCCTCCCCGGCCTTAGCCAAAGGCTCAAGATATGACGCCTCCCCTATCTCCATGAGTCGCCAATGATATCTCAAATGGAAACTATGCACAGGCCGAGCCCTGACGGCCCTATAGCGTCCCAGGGATTCCTTACCCATAGCTCCTCGGATCCATAACAGAACAGGACCGAATAGATACCATATATCATGGCTAACTCGCTACAGATCAGATCATAACATAACATAACTTTTCAAAACAACTTACATATGCTTTCATATCTAATTCAAAAAACTGAGCTGATTCACAAGGTCATAAACATATCATATCCAACACATACGTATTTATAATAGATATACTCGCATGGAAGGGTTGAAATCAGCATATTAAGGCCATAGGTCGCATAACTACACAAAATCCTAAACCTCACCTCGTAGTAGTAGAGTCTGAGAGTGTGAAGGGCCAAACACTTTAAACCTCGAGCTCACCAGCACCACCAAAATCTGTAGCAAGAAATACAAAAGCCCAAACTTAGACTCTAAATGCACCAAGTAAGATGCACGGCGTACAAAGTATGAATGACATGCGAAATGGAATGATGTTTATCAAGTTGGTCACAAGGGTCAATTCAAATATTCAAATAAATCATGCAAGTAATAAAGTATTAAGGTTCAGAGATGCATTCCAAGTCATATCGGATCACACAAGTCAAGTAGCAACTCAAACGAATCAAATACGCACGAAAAAGCGAGTAAAAAGGGTCACAGACGCATGGGAACGGCCATTCCCATGCACAACATAGCATGGGAACGGGCCTTCCCACGCCAAGGCCTAGCGAGGCTGGGAACGGCCGTTCCCAGACCAAGCATACATGGGAACGGTCGTTCCCATGTTCGGCTGCCAAATCCAAACCCTAGCTCGGAAGGGCCGTTCCGGGCTTAAAGCACAAACGAGAACGGCCATTCCGGCCATAGATCTGGAACAGAAACTTGACAGTTTCGGGAAGAAGAAGGGGAACACCAAAAAATCATCAAATCAACACGAAATCTACCATAAAACATCACAAAATTCAGGTACAACATCATATGAATCATGCTTAGCATCAAAACATCAATTAATTCAAGTTTAGAAAGGTTTTTGCCCAATTTCTCAAACACCCATTTTCATGAATTTCAAGCCTAAACATGAAGATATGAATTCCTAGTCTTCCACACACGAATGTCCATCAACTAAGACACATAAGGAGCATTCAAATCATCAAGGCTTGCTCAAGGAATTCAAGATTTCATCATTCAAGTTCATATTAACAATTTCATGCTTCAATCCAAGAATAGAATGAAATACTCATCAAAAGAGATCCGAAGCTTACCTTGTCTTGTGAAGGAATGAGGAATCAAAGAATATGAGCTCTTAGAATGAAAGATGGTTCAAGTCTTCATCTTCTCTTGAAACTTCTCCATGATTCTCTTTGAGGCTAACTCGTGTGGTTTCAAATGGAATGAAAGAGATAAAGCTATTTATATGGTGGTTAATAGGTTTAGGTCAAGGTTAGGGTTTCCAAGATATAATATGAGGCTAAACGCTTTCATAGGATTTGGGCACAAATAAATGACTTTCGGTCCAATAAGTCAAGATTAAAATGTTTAAGGTCTAAACGGTTTCCGAAAAATATAAAGTAAATTCTGTTAGACCCGAATCACCGAATCAAGTCCAATGGTGGTGTCGGAATTCGAATTCGAATTCTCGAGCTCATATTGGTTTCGAACGACCCAAACTCACCTAACTTAAGTTAGGCCCAAAACGCACAAATAAGTCCAAGTCCTATTTAAATCCAACTCCAACAATTAATTTAAATTCATCCAAGTTCCATTCTCAAGTTGTCATGCAAGAATTCATATTTCATTATTTTGGGTTTTAGTCAATTAAGTCACATTTTCAGTCAAAGTTGGAATTAAACACATAAAAGGAAATTAAATCACATAAGTGCATAAGGTAAACTCTCTCGTGGCGCATACCTGTACGATCTATCGGACGGGGCGTCACAAAATTAATGAAATCTCTTCTCCTTGCTAAATGGATTGGTTCGGTGGAAAAACGAACCAAGGATTGTAAGATGTTTTGATGAAAATGGGAATGGAAGAGCATGGAAAGCTCTTTACGTGAATCACCATCCTTGATTTTGATCAAATGTATAATTTGCAATTTACTCACTCGTTTATATAAATGATGCAGTTAAGGATGCAATGTCTTAGAAATTAATCAATTAAGTCCAAGAATAAGTATACAATTTGGTCCTTAAATTTAAAGGAATGATCAATTAAGGACAACTAAGCAATTAAAACATGTTCGGCAATTAATTAACGTAACAATTAAATCCAACCTATAAAATAATTCTCAAGTTGATACGTATTTCACATATTTTCACGTAAACATATTGGGATAAAATTTATAAAATTACTACAACATATATAAGTTGAATAACCAAAATAATAAATTAAAATCCTAACTCTCGCAAAACTCACACGTGTCATGCGTACCTGAATAACTGGATATTGGGGCGTTACAATTGTATTCCCTTCCTTGAATAATCTAACCACTTCTAGGCCATGGCCTGATTGTCAAGAATTTTGTTTTCATATTTTTTATGAATGAGTAAATTATTGAAATACTATTGGAACTTTCAATAATGATGCAAAAGTGTAGGATTCAACTCAAATTGGTTAAATAAACTTAATGTAATTGATTCCAAAAACTTTGACATTCAGTTGTTCTTGGTGGTTGGCCTCTTCCAAATGAAGGCCATTGTTTCTTGAAAGGTTACCCACATAACAAACTAATATCTATGCTTCCATCATAAGAAAATTATTCCGGAGCCCAATTTTTTAGATTAGCTTCTGGCTAATACGCGTTCTGAACTTTGGGTCCAGGGATCGTAATGCTAAAGTTGCTCTTTTTGATGGTATTGAGGAAGGAGGTATATATACTGCCATCATCCTCTTATTTTTCTCATGAGATTGATGAGCAAGAGAATGATAAATCAATAGATGGACTGCAAGATCGAGTTAGTCTATAGAAAAGAGTTAAGTTTTTACTTTCAGGAATTTAGTTCTGAGTTTTGCTTTCGTAGAATCTCTTCCTACTTTTGGTTTGTTAAAATTACTTTTGGTTTGACTATTTTTAAGTGTATATTATCCCCATGGGCACATTCTATCTTTGTATAGCATCACTTTGTCCCCCTCTAATTTTCACAATGCTTTAGTTTAATGTTTTGATGCAATCAATTGATTTCATTTCTTCTGTTAGTTTCAACGTAATACAAAATACAAAAGAGAATGGAAAAAGAGCACCCTACGTTGCAAACATTGGCTTTTTCGTGAAATGCAGATAGATTTCTTGATCATTTCTTTTAATCTTTGATGAATTAATTTCAATAGATAAGGAGAAAATATTTGGTTGAAGAAGTTTTAAGAACTCGAAAAAATTCACTCTATATTTTAGATAACTAACTACGATATTTGGTTAATATAGATTTTCTTAGCCACAGTGCCGACAATTCTTTATATAACCAGTAGACAGGTGATATACATGAGGAAGTAGAGTCCCATAACATTATGCTGGATAGAATGGTGTGCTTATTTACACTTGCAAATTGCAATATACACTCATTGATAGCAGAATTGTTAGTGCATGCTCCTAATCTTGGTTTTGAATTTAGGGAAATGACATGGATACCTCAAGAGGAGTTTTATCTGGAACCATGGATAAATTTAAGATGGTAATTACGAACTTGAGTATGACCTCCGTACAATCAAGTCTTTAACCCTTCCCTTTCATATTTAGTGTTTCCAAATTTGAAATTCTTACTTCACCTCAGGTTTTCGATACGAAATCAAGCCGGAGATAAATAATCAGTTTTCGCTAAGATAATTTAATGTAGTTTCAATGTGTCTTGGGCATGATTCATGAATGAGCTATGCAAATAAATGCTAACAGTTTCATAATATTGGAAATTCATGATCGATGCTTCTTTGATGTAATAGTTCATAAAAAGTGTATTCTGAATTTAATTTGGCAAAGCCAAATTTACATTGACTCATGATGAAAATCATTACCTTATTTGTTCATATTCAGGTTGATTCTTTTTCATTAACTTTAGAGTTCAAACCTTTATATAATTATGTATTTATTTTATGTGTGTCCTTGCTAACTTCAGGTGCCTTTGCTAGCCTTGATAATGATGTTGTCATGTTGGCGAAACATGTGATAATGTTCACATTCAATCCTCAAACGACGGTGTATATATTACCTAATCTAATTTCAAGATGAAGATCTTTTAAGCCATTTTTTGGTGATTTTTTTAAGTAATGGATACTTAGCTTCTCCAATAATTTGAAACACGCATGTGATCTTTTAGCAATATTTATCTAACTTCTTCTTATACTCTCCTCTACTCCTCTAATGATTTGTATTCCACTATATACATAACATAATTTTAATAAACCGCTAATATTGTATATAAAATTTCAGAAAATAATACAAACATATATCCAAAATATTATAATTATTTATTTTGGCAAGGCACAATTTACCACGCATTGTGCGGTCCATGAAACTAGTATATATATATAAATGAGAGTAAGTTGCCTAAATTCAGAATTGTGAATTCCATTCAAAAGTATCTGCATGAATAAGACAAGTGTTCTTGCTACACATTCAACCACAATTACATAACGAACATTCATACAGTGGTGAACTGAGCTGTCAAAAGAGAGCTTACCAAAACAGACAACCATTATATTACACCCCAAAGTGTAAAAACAATATTATGACAAAAAGGGAAAAATACAGACATTAGTGCTTTGTCTTTTCCCTAACTTTAAGCATATAATTACGATTATTTGCAAGCTAAGAGACACTCCACATAACATCTTCCAATGATAGACCAGGTAACATTGCCAGAGCTTCATACAATTCACCTTTGCGAATGTCATCTTCATCTGAAGTCATTTTAGGTTGTGGTGGGGGTTGCTTGAGTGGCAAATCCATATGATTATATCTAACCTTTGTGCTTGAATTGTCTTTATTCCCTACTTTTCCACAAGAAAACTACAAACACAATGATATAATTGGTCACTCAAGCAACAAAAGCAAATCACCATTGTGTGATAAAGCGCTCAAACTATTTCGATCCACAACCACAAGTCCTCGAGTAGTTTAGATATCCAAGAAACTAGTCAAGCCTTCAGGTTTTATAATAACTTTTACAAGGAACTTCCCAGAAGTTAGTCCAATTTACAAACACCTTCCTTCATGTTTGTCCAATAAGATTTCTAACTTCTTAACCAAAAGTATTTTAGAATCTATTTCATATAAATTGGTAAAGATAGCAATACAAAACAAAGCATCAATCAGTGCAATTGTGTGTTTCTATAGAGTGTAAACTGTAGAGCAGTGGAAAAACTTTGAAATACATATATATTCTTTTGCCTAAAGAGATCAGGCTACAAAAAAAAGGCAACCTAGTTTTACAAACTATCCACAATTATTCAAACATTTGGTTTTTTCATCTTAGGCATTGTGCTGCAGCATAAATACTTTTTCACATAATTCTTGAAGGGCATTGCACATTTACAAAATCCAAATGAAGTTAGCTGCACAACAATCTCAATACGGTGATATGCCTAAAGATAATTGCATTGTGTAAAAGGGATGGGCTGCATCCTGAGCAAAAATCACTTATGCAACATGTGAAATTAGTAAAAGCGTCAATGCGAATCTAATTAAATTAAACACCAAGTCCTCTTGATATATTAACCCAATGGAGCGAGTTATATATCACCATTAGGATTTCAAGAAACTACACAGCAAGACAAATGTAGAGACCATGATTTGTATACCATCAACCATGAAAAACACTCACCGAGTATATAAACCTAGAAATCGTAACAGAAATAACCTACAACAAGAAGAAAGGGTCTATTTGTACAACGGATTAACAAAATCAACACCGACCTTGATATTGAGCCTAGATCATACCTGTTATCTGGCAAGAAGTTGAGGACACGCTCGAAGAGGATCGAGATTACCCATCGAGTGGTACCCCTTTGAGCATGGGGTCGAACACGTTGACTCTATTTTTAAAGAGGTTGGGATTTCATCCGATCTCGAAGGGAAGGTCGATTAGTAGTGGTAGACAACAATGTATTCATATAGGAAAACACGATGTGGTCAGGAGGGGCCATGACATATCAGTTGCAATTAATTTATTTCTGGATAGTGATGTGGCTCGGACCTACTTTCCCACTTGACCTATCACCGCCCGCCACCTGGCATCTCGATCAGGTCGATGACCTCTGTTGATCGTATCGACCCCGTAATTAACCTCCCCCAACATTTACCACTCCGTACCTCGACTGTCAAGAGCTCCATATTCCGAACCCAAGTGTCTCGACCCACTCCGACCACATAGCTGACCAGCCCACTATCCGTCTCCAAGGAGAGTGGCCGACCATGTATGAAATGTTTGGTGATAATGGGACACCTATCAGCTTGAGACACCGGCACGTCGACGGAGCCCTTTCTCACTCTTCACCCTATATAAATGTTCAAATTTATATCACAAGTAAGTTTTTACCTACCGCATTTGCTGCGTTATATACTCGATCATCCCCACTCGATAATTAACTTTTAGCGTCGGAATTCCAACAAGGGTATCACCTCCAATTTCCCGTAGTTGGCCTCGAGCTCACCCCCCTATCGTCTTTCCCAAATTTCGAGGAGAGGCATCATTCCCTCTTCTATAAATTCAACTGTTCGAACCAGAGATCCAAATCGACCCCATCATCGAAAATTTGGCTCGATCATTTTGGCGCCGTCTGTGGGAAACCGCAACAAAAAGCCATCAAACATGATGGCTCATAATCTCGCCAGTACTCTTATCTTCTACGAAAATGGTCGAGGAATTCTCCCTCAAGTCCCTGTGCGTATACCCCCTTCTGTGCCCACTGCACCCCAGCTTGTCTACTCGACGCTAGGGCTGTAAACAAGCCGATCTCGAGTTGGCTTGGCTTGAAATCGTATTGCAACGATCTCGATCCGAGCTCGTGCGAGCCCGAGCCAGACATCAAGTCAATCTCGAGTTCTCATAGACTGGGCTCGTGACTGGCTTGCGAGCCGTGATTATTAATATATTTTATAAATTATATATATGAGTACATTATTTTATATTATATATACATATAACATATTTATAATATATTTATTAAATAATATATTAAATACATATCATACGTTATATATATAACTTTATTAATTATATACGATCTAATATTATATTATGTAAATACATTCATATGTATGTATATCTTAATAATGGACAATATACATTTCATGTATTTTACATGTTTGTGTCTTAAAGTCTCAATAATATAATTTACTAACATGTATGGAATTATGATTTAATAAGATATATATAATTATGTATCATATATTATAGTAAGATATGTATGAGTATTGTGTATTACACTACCAAAAAAATAGTCTTTTCCGACAAAAATATTTGTCACAACACCTCCACATTTCGTCACAATAGAGCTATTGTGACGATAATTTTTGTCACAATCATTGTCGTAACAGGCCGGTCGTATAAAGTCGCGGGTGACGATTTCAGCGTTCGTCACAATAGTTATGCGACAAAGACACACCTTGTCACAACAAAGTCTATTTTTGTGACAAAATCATTGTCACAATAGTGTATACGTATTATCACTATAGTTTGATTTTGTCACTAAAGGCCCGACCAAAAAGCCATTTATTATGACAAATTTGTTTGTCACAACAACATGTTCTGTTGTGACAAATAATTTGTCACATATTTGCGAACGTATCGTCATCCTAGTCATACATTTGTCACCGTAACAATGTTAATTGAACATCTTTCGTGACAAACACATTTATCACCGCAACGTGTTTTATCGTGAGAATCATGTTTGTCACCACAACTATGAACACGAAAACACGATTGCCTACACCAATAAAATCCACACAACGCACTAATCACAAGAAAACACAAGGAACATATACATTGTCTCCATCCACAAGGCAATAAAACCATCTTGGAGTCTGGTAACACAAGTTCATTCAAGATATTACTACTTCTTCACAACTTTGTTCACCCTAATAATTCGTATATATACATATGTATGTCTGTGTGTGATATATAATAAGCACCATCACATAGCTAGACCATTCAATCCAATAATACACAATAATTTAGGAAGTGAGGGCACAAGAATTACAGAATAGGATCAAGCTACACACACTTTCTTCATTGTCAAAGGACCAAGTTAACGCTTAAATGATCTTTCCAACAGTATCTTAAGTCCAAATTTTAATATCCATTATTTCTTCTTCGTTTCATCCTCACCGGAACCTTAACTTGTAGTTTATTTCACCCAATTAACATAATCTACTTGTCAAGAACTTCACTGTATATTTTCCTTGTTAGAATTTCCACTCATGATCACCCTATAACTTATAATACAGGGATAAAGTTGAAATTGAAAATTACAAACATGAAACAACAAAAGTGAGATTGTGTGTGTGAGTTCTTATATGAGATTCACACACCAAACTCTGCGACTCCCACAAGAAACTAGCAACCGAGATCAAGCGAGCATCCCAAATCCAGAACTTACAACAAACAAGAAATCACACCAAACACCGAATTTCACCTGAACAAAACATAACCAGACGATTCCCAACCAAAATTCCTCAAAAAAATAACAAAAGGGGGATAATAAATCAGAAGAAAACTCAATTGTTATATTAAATTAAAAACAGATTATCATAACTTCGGAATATTACACACATCTTTGTGGCTTGCATCTTTCACCATAATTCTTGCACACACAAATAAAATCCAGACAAAGCATTATCCACAAAAAGCCTCAACAAACGAAAACAAATCCAACTATATCAAATTAAAAACTTTTCCAAATTATCATAACTTTAGAAAATTACTCACTTGTTGTTTGTGGCTTGCATCTTTGACCATAATTCTTACATTTGTACTTGTAGATTCTGTATCTTGTCCTCATTGGTTTTGTTTATTTCTTTTTGCTCTTCCAGATCTTCACTCAGTGTATCAATTTTTTTATTGGCTACATCGACATCATTTTTAGTCATCGTGAATTCCTCAACAAGTTTGGGACCTTGCTGAGCACTTGAGAAACTTCCACGCGGTACCTCTATAGCACCTCCCATTCCTTTTCGGCCAAGAACAGAAACAAGAATCTCATCCTCGGACATAGGCTCTCCTCCTTCCTCCATAGCTTCTTCCTCTAATCGACTCATTTCAATCTACAATGAGTTTTATATCAAGTTTTTGTATGTTAGTTGATTATACCATATCAACAAGATAAAAATATTATGAAAAAATATAGATAGCTAAGGACTTATTTACTTAACTATAGTATACGGGCTATAAACTTACAAATTTTTCTTCAGCTTTAGGACTAACAAATTGTCCATCCTTTGTAATGTGATTCTCTTTCCACAACTGGATTTTCCTTGGATTAGCTAATAACAAGTATTAAATGCTATTGCCTAAGTTTATATCAAATTTAAATCAATTAATATACAAATAACAATTGTAAATAAAAGAGCATAATATACCATTTTTCTATAGCGAGTAAGATATCGAACTTTCCCAGAAGTATGGGTGAAAAGCAGTGATTTACGATTTGCTGAATTGGTTCTGAACCGATTCTGTAACAACATAAAAAATTAGTCAGTAATCATAACATCTATAGTTGTTTTATACATATAGTTTATATGAAAACATTGTTCAAATGTTTACCATTTGCATTACCTTGTGTTTATCACTTTCAACCCAATTGAATATGGATTGCTACTGTTGAATTGTTACCTCCAAACGTGGGCTCTCTTCTCGTGGATCAACCCCCTTCTTAACAAGCTTTGCATACTCAGTACACAATCGGCACCTCCAATGCCTATAGCTAGTATGAAATTCCTTATCTACTATTTGTTGAACATGTTTGGTATTCTAATCCTCAATATCAAACCATTGCTATAAAATTCAAAAGTATCAAATTAGTAACACATCATAATCAAAATGAATTAAATTTAAAAAAACATAAGCTATTGTTTACCAATATATGACAACGACAAACTTCCTTGTTTGTTTCTGGAATTTCCCTCCACATTGACACTCTAACAAGTTCTGCACTTGTTCTAATCACAATACCAATAGCCTCTACAAATTCATTCTCATACTTAGAAGGAATTTTCTCCCCAGGATTGAACACAATCTTCATCTTTCCGCTCAACATTATAAATAGATTGAAGTCAGAAGGACATTTAATAATATAAGTTTGTGAAAGTTATATAAACAACCTGTTTCACTCTCTTATCTAGATTTAAACCTTTGCTTGGACCATGACCCTTCCTCAAATTTGTCACTTCTAATAATCCACAAATATAAATGACATTTGATTATAATAAACTAAAATATGAGAAACATAACTTGAAACATAAAATACTTAAGAAGAGAACTTGATGTTGGTGTAAGGTTATCAGGTTCACCACTCAGATTTTCATTGGTCGTGGATGGATTTGTAGGAACTGATTGTGAGATATTCAAAGAGTTTGAATCTAATGCATTTCTCGTCGTAATGTTGTCTGTAGAAATTGCATGATTTCAAGCGTTAAATAAATGATATTCTGGAGCCGTTTGATGCGTTTATATGTTTATTTGACTCAGTTCAGGTGTCATTAGCGTTGGAGTTACGAAACGGCGAAGCAGAGCAATTTCACGCATTTTTGGGAGAAAATGTGGTAACTGACGTTACCATTTAGTAGTACTAAAGGAGTAACTCCCGTTAATAACCATAGGAGAGCAGTTTTGGCGAGAACAGAAGGGTAACGCCCGTTACCCCTACGCAGAAGAAATTAGGTAACGCCCGTTACCAGTAAAAGCGTTAAGGCGATTTCAGGCCATTAACGGGCGTTAACGATGGCAAGGAAAAAAGTGGTAACGCCTGTTACCTAGGGCGGCGAGAATTCTCCTAAGGTTGATATATATGTGCGTTTTGGGGTCTTTTTTAAGGAGATTTTTCTTCCGTTCATGACCTAGATTGGAGTCTTGAAGGAGAAAAGAAGGAGAGACGTCGGAGAGAGTTAGACGGAGAAAAAGAGTTCCCTTCCAAGTTAAGACCGAGGGTTTGTAAGTAGACTCAGAGATTGAGAATATTTTTAGAGAATTCGAGAAGACGACAGGATTGAATTCCGAGAACAATCTTTGGTTTTATTGTTGCTTTAATTCCCAAACTAATTCCTTTAATTTTTAGTTTTAGTTTTTATGCTAGTTTTGTTCTTGAGTTTTGCTGAACGTTTATGTGTTTAATTGTTAAACTTTATTTAGATTCGTTGACCATGATTTATGTTAATGTAGTTTCCTTTAGTTTTATGATTTTTGCTTCAATTATGAGTAGCTAATTATCTAGGCCTAGGGGGAAGTGATGATGATTGCATGATGGATGTTTGATGAGATACTTGAGTGACTTTTGTTAATTCTTAGTTTGAAAACTGGTTTGAATTGACTTGCGATGGCCTGATCACCCGTAGCATGTGTCACAATTACCTATAAATCGAAAGAGTGATGGTAGTTTAGATGGTTTTCAATACTTGTGAGTTGTAGGGTTCAAAGAGATTTGGTCCTAGCTTATACAACAGTAATCTTATTCCATGCCGAGCCGCTAGAATATTGAATTACACTAGTCTTGTTCCTATGGTTTAATTACTTATTGATGATTGCGAGAGCAATATTGAACACTAATTAAGAACTTTGTTGCAGCTCGAGAGAGGGTAATTCAAATATAATTAACTAGGTTGTATAATTATACTTGTCAAACGGGTATCACATTGACTCTTGATTGTATGATTCAAAGTATTTTCCCCTGCCTGTTTAGTTTACTGAAGTAAATTCACGTATTTAAGCTGTTAATTGCAATTTTAGTTCAGTTACTTGTTAGTTGCCGCATCAGTAGATTAATAGAAACAACCTTGAATTCGTTAAGTCTTTAGATTAGAGAGAAATAGAGAGTAGTGATTTATTTCCCTTACATGTGGGTTCGATCCTAGTGCACTACGCGTATGTTAGTGTACACTTGCACGATTGGTTTTAACTGTAGTAAAATCAAATTACAACAAGTTTTTGGCGCCGTTGCAGGGGAAGGCGTTTTATGTCAATATTACTCAATTATTTTGATCTAGTGCTTTAGACTATTAGTTTACTTTGTGTTTATTATCCTTGTTACTGTAGAATTGGACTGAGGAATTCTTTTTCTTTTTTGCAGGTTTACAGTGCATGCTAAGATCTCAAGATCCTGACTTAGTTCCATACGATCTGAAAATTGAGAGATCACTGAGTGCTATTAGGAGAAGAAACCAATTGCTTTACCGATGGCTGAAGCAGACCCACCACCACCACCACCGGCTATAAGAGATTATAACGTACCGCAAGCTCGAGCAATTCAGAATGCAACTCGTCCACCGATTGCAGCAAACAACTTTGAGATTAAACCAGCTATCATAAATTTGTTGCAGAATAATCCGTTTTCAGGACTATCTTTGGAGGATCCAACTTCACATTTGCAGTATTTTTTAGAAGTTTGTGATACCTTCAAAATTCATAATGTCACTACTGATACTATCCGAGTTAGGCTTTTTCCCTTTTCACTTAGGGATCGAGCTAAAACATGGCTGAGTACTGTCCCAAATGAATCCTTTCAGACTTGGGCAGTATTATCTCAGGCTTTCCTAGCAAAGTTCTTTCCACTTAGCAAAACCACGAAGTACAGGAATGATATTCAAGGTTTTAGGCAGTTGGATGGAGAGTCTTTCTACGAAGCTTGGGAGAGATTTAAGGATTTGCAGAAGAAGTGTCCACATCACTGAATTCCGGGATGGTTATTGATTCAGACTTTTTACAATGGGATGTCCCCTACCTTTAGAGGAGTGATGGATGCCGCAGCTGGCAGAGCATTCTTAGCCAAATCTGAAGCAGTTGCTACTAAGTTATTAGATAATATGTCACATAACGATGTTTTTGTGCATGAAAAGAGCCATTGGCAACCCGCGAAGGTGTAAACAGGAGTCATAAAGTTAAATTTGAAGCGCATAACAAGAAATTGGACCAACTAACTGTCAATGCAGCTGGGATACAATCCCAACCAGTTCAGGTAACATGTGAAATCTGTAGTGGTCCATATGATTTTAATATGTGTCCTCATACCAATACAAGAGAACAGGTACAAGAGCAGGTGAATTACGCAAATAACTTCAAACCAGCAAATGATCCCTACTGAAACACCTACAATCCAGGATGGAAGAACCACCCCAATTTGTCGTGGTCTAATAATCAGAATGTTCAACAACCACCCCAACCTAGGCCACAGTTCCCACCCAGTGAACAATTTCAACCACGACCATCAGCCCAATTTAATGTTGCATCACCTCAGCAGGGACAGAAGCAGGGTTGGGAGGTTGCGCTTGAAAAGTTCATAACCGTGTCTACAGGTCGACATCAAAAGTTGGAAGCCCAGGTAGATCAAGTGGTAAATCAGACCAAAGCTTTGGAGATTCAGATTGGTCAAATTGCCCAATATTTGAATCTGCGAGGCCTAGGAATGCTACCAAGGCAAACTGAAAACAGTCCGAAGGAGCAATGCTGGGCCATAGTTGTAGGAGACAATAGCGATGCAGAAGGACCGAACAAGTGTGCAAGTTCGGATGTTAAGGAGGTTGTGCTTGAAAAAGGAGTACTTGAGAAGGTTGACGAGAAAATTTATTTTGAGAATGAGAAACTGGAGCAAGAAGTGATTCAAGAGGTGATTTCAAGCAAGGAGAAGCCTGAGAACTTCACTACTGTGATACTTACTGAGGAATGTAGTGCTGTTATTCAGCATAAGCTTCCTCCAAAGCTTAAAGATCCAGGGAGTTTTTCAATAGCCCTTACTATTGGTTCTTTACAATTTCATAATGTTCTATGTGATTTAGGAGCTAGTGTGAGTTTAATTCCATTATCTACATGCAAGAAATTAGGAGTGTAAGAGCTCACGCCGACAAATATGACACTCCAATTAGCAGATAGATCGGTGAAATATCCGACAGGAATTTTGGAAGACATTTTGGTAAAAGTTGAAAATTTTCATATACCCACTGATTTTGTAGTTCTTCATATTGAGAGTGATGAGAGGATGCCATTGATACTTGGAAGACCGTTTCTGGCTACGGCCGGAGCGGATAGAATGGACGACTCACATTCAAAATAGGAGATGAAAGCGTGGAGTTAAGGAACTTTGGTTCCAGGACACCATCCGCAAGTCCAGCTAAGTGTTGCATGATTAAGGCTGTCAATAATACGCTCAAAGGAGAAACTCTGTATACGGAGTAAAGAGATGCAGTTGATTGGCAGAGAGGAATGAAGTTTCAGAGAGCGAGAATGAAGGATGCTTTTCATTTAGATACTTGGAGATCAAGCTCTGGGTTTGAGAGTAACAAGAACGAGGTCACTCCTTGTGACTCGTTGCTTGGGAATTACTAATCCCAGATTGGTTTCTACAATCAAGCTAACGACTATAACTTAGAACTAACTTTTCCCTTTTCCTTTTCTCTTGTTTTGTTTTTGTTTCCGTTGTTTTCATTCCTGTAGTCCTTGTTTTCTCGGAATAATTGAGCTGTCTCTCTCATTCCAGGTGACTTGACGGTGTACTAGGTAGCCAGGTGCTAGACGGAGAGGGCCGTGATTTGAGTGTCATTGTCAATATTGAGGTCCATTTAATTTGTTAGTATGCTTGTGCATGGTTTAATCGTATTGATTGAGGATAATGAATCGTTGATATGAATTGTTCAAGGTGATTACGTGTTTATTTGAAAATGGTGCACTGTGATTTGATTGAATATTACGAGTTAAATTCAGTTGATTGACATGATTGAGCACCATTAGTTGTGTGTTTGTGTTTTACATAAGTTTTGGGCGGAGTCTTGAGTAACGGGTGTTACACCATTGTTAGTAATTTTCGGTAACGCCCATTAATGAGATCAAACGTACTAGTTACTAAGAGTAACGGGCATTACACCATTGTTAGCAATTTTTGGTAACACCCGTTAATGGACACAGGCGTGTTGGCAGACAGGGGTAACGCCCGTTACCCATTTGGGCGTTACCGGTTCGACTGGCGGAAACTGGATTTTAGGACCATGTTTTTAGGGTTAATTTAAGTCTTGTCCTACCCAATTTTGGTTTTCTTTCCCCCAAACCTATAAATACACTTGTACCCACTTATCCCTCCTTACTAGAGATTCAATTGTTCCCTTAGGTTAATCATCTCCAACTAACAAGCAAGAAGCTTCCCCACCAAGTTTCATTCTTTACTCTCTTGTGAATCAAAGTAAGTTGCCACTCCTTTGTCTTAGAGTATTTTTTCGGAGCTAATTTTTCCAATCTAATGGATGAGAATTAGGATTGAATTGCGCGTTAGAGATCACCATGAGATTAAATTGATGAATTTTGAGAAGTTAACTATGCTAGAATTAGGATTGATGCTTTAAATTGTAGTTAACTTGAATTGGGTTCGCATTTTGAAGAATCCTAAAGTTCTAGGTAGCCTTGTTTTTGAATTTCGGAGTTGAAGGTAGAGAATTATGAGCTTGAATTGTAGTAATTAAGCTAGTGTCAATTTGAGATTGAATAGAGTGAATAACTTGAGTTAAGACTCACCCACCAGGCTTAAGCACACAAGATGTTTGATGAATTGTCTGTGTGACTCGTGATTGATTTCTTGGTACTTTGCTTTGCTATCATTGTTTGATTCAGGTACAATGGGTCGCACTAAGCGCTCTAAAGTCCCGGAACCTTTCACTACGTCATCCAGATTAGACCACCAACCTCTTCGGTCGGATAACATAACAGCTAATGTCTTTGGGAATCCTTTCCAAAGGAATCCAACAAGGAATATTGTGGGTACTAAATTCTTTAACCGGATGGATAGATTGGAGGTTTGGAATGAAGTGTGAAATGTAACACACCGGAGCGAAGGGCGCCACATCCCCCGCACCATAGCCCAACACGTGAAACGAAATGGGAACTCCGCCCACGCATCGAACCATGGCGAACGGGAGACAAACAAAACTCACCCCTAAGCTAGGCGGTCTAGACCCTGAACAGAGTGCGCAAGAGAATCAAAAGCAGGATGCCGAAGCAATAGGATCGCAAAACATAATACATGCATCCAATCTAAAAGCAAGGTATAACAAATATTACATGCCAAGCCCATCCCGGGCGAAATAAAGCATACCTAGTTCAGATTACAAAACATAACTTATACATAATACCATATTTACATATTTATACGTAGTATCAAATATACATAGTACCAAGGCGGGAAAGTAAAGATGCATGTGCAAAAGCTATGCAAAAGACTTGACGAATCGAACAACTCCCAAAACAAAAGACTGCCGCCTAGCATAAACTCCCCAACCGGGTACCCTCAAACTCAAAGAAAATGGGGAAAAACAAACAACGAAGAGGGGTTAGTCCTAAAGACTGGTGAGGGAGCTAACACACGCACATGTACATATAAGTAGAGCACAACATAATCGAATCGAAGAGTATTCATGAACTGGAGTTGGTTTTTGCATTCCAAATCATTTAAACCCGTGATACTACATATAGGAAGAGAGGTTTAGGGCCAAAGGCCAAAATCCACCAAGTTTTAGAAATTGTGAGTCCACTCCCGTTTCACAAACCATAACGGATACATAAGCATAAGCATAAGCATAAACGTAACAGCTCGGCGAGTACGAGTTCTAACCCACTTACTCCATAACAAAGCAAACTAAAGACAAACCATAAATCAATCCAACCTTTCACCGCTTGGGGAAGAGAGCGGCCACTCTCAACCCCCGCACTTACCTTATTATATAATGGTGGCGTCGGGGGATCTTACCCGACCCTGACGGGTTATACCACCTACATGTGAGACCCGCTTTCCCCTCGACCTCCCGAGGATGAGCAAAGCCTCACTTTGGTGGAGAAGTGTCCTAGGGTTGCAACCGGTGACCACGATGGTCGTCCCAGGTCTCCCGAACCACACAACTCCGGGGCCCAAACTTATCACGCTTATACACACGCACACATGGACATATCTTTCAAAGTCCCAAAGCTCGCTAAGCAAAACTCACACCAACCCTTTTCAAAAACAAATAAACAAAACATAGTTTGTCTACATATAAAAGCATTTTCCAATGGATTTCATAGCAAATGGGCCAATTCCCGCAAAATACCTATCAAACACTTATCTATATGTATATATATATGTAAGTCACATGCGGGCTTAAAATACACATAAGATTGTAGGTCATCATAGCTAAAAGGAAAGAAAACCCCACCTTGTCGACCAAACCGAACAAAAGGAACCACCTCTTCAACCTCAAGACAAACCTAAGAACAAAACAAAGACAAGAGACAAACTTAGACTCAATATGAACCAATTAGATGCTCGGCATATGCATGTGGATGCAAATGATGCATAAAGTATGAAATGAAGTTAACACTTAGGTAACCTTAATCCATATTGAATCATATCGAAACATAGCACACATATTGCACCTTAAACACGCACCCGAACTTCATACAACTCATATAACATGTCAATTACCAAGTTAGGGGTGCATATATCTCATATAAGAGCAAAGGAATTCCAAGTAAGGCAAGCATACAAGGTAGGAAGTCATACTCGCACGTAAGGGAGCACTTAGATCGCATAAAGCACATTTCACGTTAAACGAATCCACAAACGTAATGCAACACACCCGACACTCACAACACATTATACAATTATGAATCTTGTTAAAATCAAGCAATGACAAGTTATAGCATAGCACATTATACATAAAAACAAGTACAATTCATATTAGGGTCAAGAACGGGGAGGGAATCGAACAAAACAAGCAAGAAGACAAGTTCGGGGCAAAAAGTTTCTGCACCCAGATCTTGGGCCGTAGATTTTTAACAAAGGAGAGATCCATGGCCGTGGACCTCAGCCCAGTAACGCCCCAGAATCTTCCCTAACATCCACAGCCATGGGTTTTATCAAGGCAAAATATCCACGACGTGGCTGGTAGTTCAGCGGGAAAAACTCCATTTCTTCCACCCAAACCTTCCAAACTCAAAAACAATCAACAAGGGACCAAGTTAACACATTATAAAAGATATATGCAACAATGATTCAAAGACTTAAGCCCTAGATCATGCCAAAACAGAACCTAAAGTGAGGGGGAAGAAGAGATGCATCAACTTGATCAAGTTCTTCAAATTCCACAATGGTAACTCCATGAATCCTCATCCAACATGCATACTAAGTTTATGAAACTCTTAAATGATGTCTAAGAAGCGAATACCATGCATCAAGCTCAAAGAAATTGCAAGAAATCAAGCAAGAATCATGAAATTAACTCAAACCTACACTATTCATCATGTAAGCCATAAAAGGAGCAAATATGGATGAAATCATGCAAAGTTGGAATTAAAATGACCACAAAGGCAAGGAGAATTCAAAAAGAGACTTACCTCTTCAATTGGACAGGAATTGGTGGAGTCTTTGGCTCAAATCTTGGAGAAATGGCTTGATCCCCTTTCTTTCTCTTCTCTTCTCCGCAAAGATGAACTTGGGGGCTCTTTTCTCTTCATTTCTGGGGTTGGTTCGAGATTAGGGCTGAGGGAAGGGATAGATATGCAATTTAGTGGATGGCGGGACCAAGAATGAGTTGAATTGGTCAACAATTGTGGGAGTTATGGCTTATTTGGTAAAATGTGGCAAATCTGTCAAAAGAGGCTAAAACCGGATGAAATTCTGGTGATCAAACGGGCTTAGAAAAATATGAATCTTTATTTCTTGGCTTTCTTTCTTCGTTTTGAATCCGACGCATCTTCTGGAATTCGAATCCGAATTCCCGAGCTCAAGTTATGCCTCCCGGAACACAAGGTGCGCTAAAGCTCGTTAGGCCCTTATGTCCCTAACACATAAAACGGTTCCAAAACCCTATCAAGAGAACTCAAAAGCATGTAACGGGAACAAAGGCACATTCATAACACATATAAATCATGCATAGCATGTAATCACAAAAGTCGGAAACGAAAACGGGCACAAACAGAGCAAGAAGGGAGCAAAGAAAGCAAATACGTGCAAATAAGTCACGCATGGTTCAAATAAGAGTCAAGTAATTTAAATAAATCACAAAAGGAATATAATAAACATATAATGCATGTAATTAAATAATTAAAAGCTCACGTAAGTCACTCGTGAAGGCATACCTGGAAAGGCCGGACGAGCGGGATGTTACAACCTCCCCTACTTCAAAAGGATCTGTCCTCAGGTCCTAAGCGAGACCTAGAGGGCTCCCGAACGAACTCAACTCTACGCTTCCGCTGTGCTACTCTGATCCAAGAGTTATAGTCTCCTCGGGACATTCCTTCCTCAATTACAAATGAGGAAGACTTCTCATATCCCGGTAACTCGGTGGCACTTGCCAACTCCGAGTGAGTCTCCTTAATCTTAGCAAACTCTATGTCCAGTTTGCTCCCACTTCCAAATACAATTCGAAAGTAGTTGGAGAATCCTACCGGAATGGTTCTCGGTCTTCTACCGCTAGCACATTAGACATTGCTACACCAAGTCTACAATGTCCCTTCTTATGCCAACACCATTACCGGCTCTTTAAGTCTCGAACCAAGAGTGGAATTAGTCTCGTGACTAAGCACTTCTTGGGACATAGGCTCTAACTTTCCGTTAGCCACGCACAACCGAAGTCTTCCTTAGTACCTCGATTGTAACGAAGAAGTTTGAGAATCCTCGTGTAATCAAGGTAACTCTCTTTGAAAGCCTTATACACTCGAACCATGCCTCTTCCTTGTCTTTCATGTCATGGGACGACACTTGTGTAACGATGAACCTCTTGTAGAATCCCGATAACACTAGAAACTTATTCTCTAAGGCAATTATCGGTTCTTCTACCAAATGTGTAGTTGACCATACCCTTGTGGAAACCACACCCAACAAAGACCACGGAACGCTGAAGAAGGACTAACGACTCCTCGAAGCAAGCAAGAAGGGTTTTTATCTTCCACAGTTAACTTGTGCAGCTCACGGTAATATATACTCATCCAACATCCCGTCTTTTCTTAGATGGGGCCGAAGTACTCCACAAAGAAGTACTCAAAGGGATGAAATTACCTTCTAAGAGCTCATCAACTATGAAATAACTCTAATAACTGCGCTAAAGCCCACCGGAAGGGAAACTCCAAACACGGTCCGATTCCGGGATAAAGATCACGACAACCTCGACGTCCTTACCGGGTGGAAACGAATTCCAACCTTCAAAGAAACATCAAGGGTGGCTTACTTCGATCTTTGTCTCCTTAATCTTGGCTTGACCTCTAAGTTACCCCAAAGGAAAGCCACAAAGCTCATTGCTCCGCCCTGGAATAATCAACCACTCCCACGAAGGATATAAACGGGTTAGCCTTCCATCTATTACCCGAAAATATCGTTGAGCCCAAAAAGGACCTCCAAAGTAACCCCTAATGCCTATGGCGACACCGTCACCTTAACACGAACTAGGCGCCTTCAAGAAAACCACAGGGCAAGCTGGGCCCTCACAACTCACCAAACACTCGAGCTCTCGCCTCACTAAACTCTCTCCAAGAAGAGAGTCAACACAAAAGAGAAAAGAAGAAGAAAACCACAAACAAGCAAGCAACATCAAGGACATATAATCACTGAGAAACTACAAGAAAAGGAAAATAACACAAAATAAAATTAAAGATTCATGTATGTAGTGCCATGAATGCTTGATGTACCTTTCACCATGGTAAAATGTGGATCTCGACATCAAGCTCCTTGCTTCCACTTGCGTCAACTCGTACTTGTCTTGGAGTCTTGGAATCACGGCTCTTCATAAATCTCGGATTCTTGTTCTTCGGGCAACCACTCACCATATGTCCCGTTTCCCCACACTTGTAGCATCTTTTGAGCTTCTTCCGACAAACTTCTTCGGTATGGTTCGAACCTTGGCAATAGGAACATTGAATTGGTTCCATTGGAGGAGGCATCGAATCCATCTTCACGAGTTGAAGTTTCTTCTTCTTAGTATCGGTGACATCTTGAAGTTCTTGGGATTCCTCTCGAAACATAGGCCTCTTGTTTGAGTTTGAGCTCGGTCCTTGATCTTGCCTCTCATAAGAAGTGTGAGATTCCATCTTTTCCTTATCCATCTCGTCTTCAATCACTCTTCTAAGTTCCTTGGACCATTCATGCACCGGTGAAATTTGGAAAGCTTGTTGGATCTCGTCTCTTCGCTCTTGTATATAGCTCCGGACTTCAGGGCAATCTTGATTAGCCCTCGAACCTTCTAGCTCCATCATAAGATCATCCGTCCTCTTCTTTTCTTGTTCAAGGTTCAAGAACTCTTGAAGTTTTGTAACCATTTCCTTTGGAGGAATGTGCTTGTAACCAAATTCTCGGATGAAGGTCTCCCACGCGAGTTCTTCTCCGGACTCCTTTAATCTTGATCTCACCTCCTTGAGCCATTTTGAAGCTTCACCTTGGAGTAGACGTGGAATGCACTTTACCTTCTTTTGTGAAGTCCCCGGACAATTCTCCCATATCCATATCATCATGGAGAGCCACTCTTCGGCTTCAATACTATCACCTCCAAACCACTTCGGCGGATTGAAATCGTCGAACACCCTGTAGACCGAAAACTCTTATTTCTCTTATTTGCCTTTTAATGCCAAATGTGGATGTGAAGATGCCATCCTGAAACAAGAAAATGATTCCAAAATATCGATGCATGCCGGGTTTAGTACATGTTCGTGTGAGCAATTAACATAATTAAGCCAAATAATTCAAATAATTCACGTAAGAGATGAGAGTGAATGGAAACAATCACATAATCCTAAGCCGAACGACCTAGACAGACTCGACACGACGCCAGAGCTCCGGTTTTGCAACCAAGAGCTCTGAAACCACGCAAGGATGTAACACCCCGGAGCGAAGGGCGCCACATCCCCCGCACCATAGCCCAACACATGAAACGAAATGGAAACTCCGCCCACGCATCGAACCATGGCTAACGGGAGACAAACAAAACTCACCCCTAGGCTAGGCGGTCTAGACCCTGAACAGAGTGCGCAAGAGAATCAAAAGCAGAATGCCGAAGCAATAGGATCGCAAAACATAATACATGCATCCAATCTAAAAGCAAGGTATAACAAATATTACATGCCAAGCCCATCCCGGGCGAAATAAAGCATACCTAGTTCAGATTACAAAACATAACTTATACATAATACCATATTTACATATTTATACGTAGTATCAAATATACATAGTACCAAGGCGGGAAAGTAAAGATGCATGTGCAAAAGCTATGCAAAAGACTGGACGACGCGAACAACTCCCAAAACAAAAGACCGCTGCCTAGCACAAACTCCCCAACCGGGTACCTGCAAAGTCAAAGAAAATGGGGAAAAACAAACAACGAAGAGGGGTTAGTCCTAAAGACTGGTCAGGGAGCTAACACATGCACACGAACGTATAAGTAGAGCACAACATAATCCAATCGAAGAGTATTCATGAACCGAAGTTGGTTTTTTCATTACAAATAATTTAAACCCGTGATACTACATATAGGAAGAAAGGTTTAGGGCCAAATGCCAAAATCCACCAAGTTTTAGAAATTGTGAGTCCACTCCCGTTTCACAAACCATAACGGATACATAAGCATAAGCATAAACGTAACAACTCGGCGAGTACGAGTTCTAACCCACTTACTCCATAACAAAGCAAAGCAAAGACAAACCATAAATCAATCCAACCTTTCACCGCTTGGGGAAGAGAGCGGCCACTCTCAACCCCCCGCACTTACCTTATAATATAATGGTGGTGACGGGGGATACTACCCGACCCTGACGGGTTATAACGCCTACATGTGAGACCCGATTTCCCCTCGATCTCCCGAGGATGAGCAAAGCCTCACTTTGGTGGACAAGTGTCCTGGGGTTGCAACTGGCGACCCCGATGGTCGTCCCGGGTCTCCCGGACCACACAACTTCGGGGCCTAAACTTATCATGCTTATACACACGCACACATGAACATATCTTTCAAAGTCTCAAAGCTCGCTAAGCAAAACTCACACCAACCCTTTTCAAAAACAAATAAACAAAACATAGTTTATATACATATAAAAGCATTTTCAAATGGATTTCATAGCAAATGGGCCAATTCTCGCAAAATACCTATCAAACATTTATCTAAATATATATATATATATATATATATATAATTCGCATGCGGGCTTAAAATACACATAAGGTTGTAGGTCATCATAGCTAAAAGGAAACAAAACCCCACCTTGTCGACCAAACCGAACAAAAGGAACCACCTCTTCAACCTAGAGACAAACCTAAGAACAAAACGAAGACAAGAGACAAACTTAGACTCAATATGAACCAATTAGACGCTCTGCATATGCATGTGGATGCAAATGATGCATAAAGTATGAAATGAAGTTAACACTTAGGTTACCTTAATCCATATTGAATCATATCGAAACACAGCTCACATATTGCACCTTAAACATGCACCCGAACTTCATACAGCTCATATAACATGTCAATTACCAAGTTAGCGGTGCATATATCTCATATAAGAGCAAAGGAATTCCAAGTAAGGCAAGCATACAAGGTAGGAAGTCATACTCGCACGTAAGGGAGCACTTAGATCACATAAAGCACATTTCACGTTAAACGAATCCACAAACGTAATGCAATACACCCGACACTCACAACACGTTATAAAATTATGAATCTTGTTAAAATCAAGCAATGACGAGTTATAGCATAGCACATTATACATAAAAACAAGTACAATTCACATTGGGGTCAAGAACGGGAAGGGAATCGAACAAAACAAGCAAGAAAAGAAGTTCGGGCCAAAAAGTTTCTGCACCCAGATCCAGGGCCGTAGATTTTTAACAAAGGAGAGATCCACGGTCGTGGATCTCAGCCTATAAACTCCCCAGAATCTGCCCTAACATCCACGGCCGTGGGTTTTATCAAGGCAAAATATCCACGGTGTGGCTGGTAGTTCAGCGGGAAAAACTCCATTTCTTCAACCCTAAACCTTCCAAACTCAAAACCAATCAACAAGGGACCAAGTTAACACATTATAAAAGATATATCCAATAATGATTCAAAGATTTAAGCTCTAGATCATGCCAAAACAGAACCTAAACTAAGGGGGAAGAAGAGATGCATCCACTTGATCAAGTTCTTCAAATTCCACAATGGTAACTCCATGAATCCTAAACGAACATGCATACTAAGTTTATGAAACTCTTAAATGATGTCTAAGAAGCGAATACCATGCATCAAGCTCAAAGAAATTGCAAGGAATCAAGCAAGAAACAAGAAATTACCTCAAACCCACACTATTCATCTTTTAAGCCATAAAATGAGCAAATATGGATGAAATCATGCAAAGTTGGAATTAAAATGACCACAACGCAAGGAGAATTCAAAAAGAGACTTACCTCTTGACTTGGACAAGAATTGGTGGAGTCTTGGGCTCAAATCTTGGAGAAATGGCTTGATCCCCTTTCTTCCTCTTCTCTTCTCCACAATACTGAACTTGGGGGCTCTTTTCTCTTCATTTCCGGGGTTGGTTCGAGATTAGGGCTAAGGGAAGGGATAGATATGCAAGTTAGTGGATGGTGGGACCAAGAATGAGTTGAATTGATCAACAATTGTGGGAGTTATGGCTTATTTGGTAAAATGTGGCAAATCTATCAAAAGAGGCTCAAACCGGATGAAATTCAGGTGATCAAACGGGCTTAGAAAAATATGAATCTTTATTTCTTGGCTTTCTTTCTTCGTTTTGAATCCGACGCATCTTCCGGAATTCGAATCCGAATTCCCAAGCTCAAGTTATACCTCCCGGAACACAAGGTGCGCTAAAGCTCGTTAGGCCCTTATGTCCCTAACACATAAAACGGTTCCAAAACCATATCAAGCGAACTCAAAAGCATGCAACGGGAACAAATTCACATTCATAACACATATAAATCATGCGTAGCACGTAATCACAAAAGTCGTAAACGAAAACGGGCAGAAACAGAGCAAGAAAGGAGCAAAGAAAGCAAATACGTGCAAATAAGTCACACATGGTTCAAATAAGAGTCAAGTAATTTAAATAAATCACAAAAGGAAGATAATAAACATATAATGCACGTAATTAAATAATTAAAAGCGCACGTAACTCACTCGTGAAGGCGAACCTGGAAAGGCCGGACGAGCGGGGTGTTACACGGAAGCTTTTCAATAACATAGGTTGGTTGCCTTTTCTTGAAATGAGGGATATGACTTATGGAGATATGACCGCTGCTTTCTTCCATACGATGAATTTTGATCCGGTAGACAACACTTTGACCTTTACTCTTGATGATCTGGAGACTCGGACATGGAGTGTGAGCAGAATTCGAGACATTCTTCGGTTTCCAGCTAATGCCACCACTTCTTTACCCAGATGGAGCGAGACTCAGCGTGAGGAGGTGTGGAGATCCTTTCCCTTGAGGGAGGTTGTTCCTAGTTATTCTCCCCGGAGCACGCATGACAGCTATTTTGACTCGTTGACATGGATACTAGTCCATAGGGTTTTAGCCTTGGGATTCTGTGCCAGATAAGGGAGAGATAGCCATATTACAGAAACTGAGTTGGGCATCATGTATATGTTGAAGGAAGGTATTAAGTTCGATGGTACGATCGAGTTCCTTTGGAAGCTGCAGGAAAGTGCGGGGAGTGTAACGGGCACGATTGCTCATGGAGGCTTTATGACGATGTTTGCTAGAGAAATAAACTGGACACCGAGAGGGGCTTTGCCTATCAGTTTTGGACATACTGGTCCAGAGTACTTAGAAACCGTAGGCTTAGCTATACCTTGGGAGAGTGGAGAGCTGAAACATAGTATTTTGCCATGGTGGCCTATCCGTGAGAGAGATCGTTTCTAGCAGATGTACAGCTGGGGAATAGCCCGGTTCGATGAGCTTTCTGCGAGGCAGAAGGAGCTCTTGGCTTGGATTCTTGACCGGCCTGATGATGAGTTTGCGGTTCTTCGCAATGCCACACCTGTTGTTGCCGAGGCTAGTGACGACACTTCCATGACTTTGAGAGGCGTACATGTAGAGCTAGCAGTATTTAGTGCTGACTTAACCACCATTATTGCTAGAGTTGAAGATTTGGCACATTATGTAGATGAGCGATTCAACGAGTGGACGGCCGAGTTGGAGGCCAAGTTTGATGGGTTCAGTGCTCGCTTGGATCAATATTTTGGAGGACCCCCATCACCCTGATTTTTTTTATCTTGATATTTTCCCCCCAGAGTTCTAGACATTTGTTTCGTTTATACTTTACTATGTTTGTATAGTTGTCTACACTTGACTTTTTGCTATGTTCGGTTTTCTGACTTGGTTTATGCAATGGTGCTTTTATTTTCATGAATTTATCACTATTATTATACTTGTTGGATGCATGTTGATTATCAATTGCCTGTGCATTTGATCCGTGTTTTTAGTCACTTGTTCAGGTTCTGAAGCATAGCAAGCACGTTGCCAGTTCGTCCGAAATCAGGAAGTTTGCTAACCTTTTAATTCTTTCAATTGCATAAGGATATTGTAAAGTTTAAGTGTGGGGGAAGAATGTTCATTCTTGCTCTGAGCTTTATTGAATATGTGCATGATAGATGCAATTTCACTTGTAAATTGCTAAAATTCGAGTAATTTTGAAAATTTTTTAAAATTTTCCCTCATTTTGAACTTTTTCTTTGAAGTTTGATTGTTGAGCTTTTGCTAGAATAAGTTAGGCATTTTGAATTGAAGAAAGTTGCATGAGATTTGATGATTTCGTATGTTAGTAAGCCCTTATATTTTGAGAACTGTTAAACGAAATAATGTACTTAACTTAGAGAGATGAGTTGATAATTTTCGAATAAGTCTAAGAGTTGATTAGGATGCATTTTAGTCCTATTGAGGTGAAATTTTGAGTTAATGAAGGACTAAGGAAGTGAAGTAGGCATTCGTTGTCGGAGGATTTTTAGCTTTTCTATTTAGCTCTTTCATTAAATAATGCAACCCCATTGACCCCGCTGAGCCTAATTGTTGTGCAAAGATTTTTGTAGCAACATTATAAGCCAAGGCACAACGTAGAAATACCTACCTTGATAATTTTGTTCACCAAGGCTTGCTCATTTGATTCGGTATGACGAGTATCTATTCTTAGACCCTTTTTTTTTTATTTGTTCTTGCGATTGATTGGGAATGAGGAGTTATTGCGAAGAAAAGAAAAAGAAAAAAAAAAGAGTGAAAAGAAAATATATGAAAAAAGAAAGAGCAAGAAGAAAAACAAAATAAGATTGTGCAAAAGGTGAATTTGAAAGTGTGGGATTCAATTGAAGACTGGGGCAAAATTCTTAGTGTTAATGGTGAATAGAAGTGTCCATGTTTTGATTAGAGTAAATGATGTAAGCTTGGTGAGTAGTCACTTGATCTAAATTTCTGTAACCTTACCCTATGCCTACATTTCAAGCCCGAAAGACCTACTGATCCGAAGTCTTGATTTAATTCCATTAGTGGAGATAGGTGCGAAGAGTGTATTCCGAAGTTGATGATTGGAGCTTAGGAGGAAATTGTCAAGTTGTCGTTCTAATTTTTGTACATTGTATCGTTTGACTCACACACTACATAATGGTTTACTTTTCATACTAAATCTTGAGGATTTCCTGTTTACGAGTATTTGATTTCATTGGCTAGACTTGTTTAGGCTAAGGTTGATGATTACTTAGAGGAGAAGGTTTTATGAGGATGTGTTTACTAAATTTTTGTATTACTCGGGGACGAGCAATGTTCAAGTGTGGGAGATTTTGTTGTGTGTAGAAATTGCATGATTTCAAGCGTTAAATAGACGATATTCTGGAGCCATTGGATGCGTTTATGCGTTTTTTTGACTTAGTTCAGGTGTCATTAGAGGTGGAGTTACGAAACGGTGAAGCAGAGCGATTTCACGCATTTTTGGGAGAAAAAGTGGTAACTCCCGTTACCATTTAGCAGTACTAAAGGAGTAACTCCCGTTAATAGCCACAGGAGAACAGTTTTGGCGAGAACAGAGGGGTAACGCCCGTTACCCCTACGCAGAAGGAATTAGGTAACGCCCGTTACCAGTAAAAGCCTTAAGGCAATTTCAGGCCATTAACGGGCGTTAACGATGGCAACGTAAAAACTGGTAACGCCCGTTACCTAGGGCGGCGAGAATTCTCCTGAGGTTGCTATATATGTGCGTTTTGGAGTCTTTTTGAAGGAGATTTTTCTTCCGTTCATGACCTAGATTGGAGTCTTGAAGGAGAAAAGAAGGAGAGACGCCGGAAAGAGTTAGACGGACAAAAAGAGTTCCCTTCCAAGTTAAGACCGAGGGTTTGTAAGAAGACTCAGAGATTGAGAAGATTTTCAGAGAATTCGCGAAGACGATAGGATTGAATTCCGAGAACAATCTTTGGTTTTATTGTTGTTTTAATTCCTAAACTAATTCCTTTCATTTTTAGTTTTAGTTTTTATGCTAGTTTTGTTCTTCAGTTTTGCTGAACGTTTATGAGGTTAATTGTTAGACTTTATTTAGATTCATTGACCATGATTTATGTTAATGCAGTTTCCTTTAGTTTTATGATTTTGGCTTCAATTATGAGTAGCTAATTATCTAGGGCTAGGGGGAAGTGATGATGATTGCATGATGGATGTTTGATGAGATACTTGAGTGGCTTTCGTTAATTCTTAGTTTGAAAACTGGTTTGAATTGACTTGCGGTGGCCTGATCACTCGTAGCATGTGTCACAATTACCTATAAATCGAAAGAGTGATGGTAGTTTAGAGGGTTTTCAATACTTGTGAGTTGTAGGGTTCAAAGAGATTTGGTCCTAGCTTATACAATAATAATCTTATTCCATGCCGAGCCGCTAGAATATTGAATTACACTAGTCTTGTTTGTAACGCCCCAATTTTTCAGAGGTTTGAGCATGACGTATTCGTTTACCAATGTGCGCAATTTAATTAACGATATATGCTTCATTATTATTTCCTTTATTGGTTTTATTAATTGATTGTGAATTCTTGCGACGTTTGAGCATGTGTGTTTATGTTTGATACCGTTTCTATTTGATTCGAATTCCGTTTTTCATGGAAACTTAGCATGAGTGAATTATGTGACTTATGATTATGTTTATATGCTCGTTGCATGATTTTATTCTCGTATGTGTGAGTTTAGCATTCTTTTGTGTGATCGGAACCGAAAAGGGGGGCTAAAGAGCATTTAGCGCACCTTGTGTTCCGGGCGGCATATCTTGAGCTCGGGAACTCGGAATCGAGTTCCGTCACCTCCATTGGATCCGGATTGACGAATCGGAGACAATGGGACAGGCCTCATATTTTTATAAGATTAATTGGATTGCCAAATTTTAACCGAAACAAGCCCCTTGCGCCAAAAATGACAAATAATAGCTATTTCACATTCACGGACCTATCCTAACGTTCCTAGACCCTAACCATTGACCTATACCCACTTGCACACTCTCTCTCTACCCCATATCAGCCCCCTCCCCCCCCCCCCCACCGAACCAAACCCTCTCTCACTCACCAAACTCAGCCAAAAGAGAAGAAAGAAGGAGAAAGAAGAGAAGAAAAGGGGAGAAGAAAGGAACTATTCAAACCTTGGGGTATTTGAGCTCCTACCCCCACCATTTCTACTCCAAATTGAAAGGTAAGACCATATTTGTGATGTACATCTTCTTGTAGTCATTTTGAGTTAAGGATTGCATGATTTCTTCAAGTTATGATCATGTATTGACATATGGGATGATTAGTGAGGGTTTGGGAGAAATTGATGATTCTAGCTTGCCTTCTTGTGGATTCTTTGGATATGATGCATGTAAATTGCTCCTAAGACATCATTTTTTATATGTATGAACTTGCTTTTGTTGTTGGATTAGAATCCATGATTTTGCTATTTATGAAATTGAAGTATTGCTTGAGCTTGCTCCATATTCATTCCTTGCATGAGTTGTTCAACTTTGGACCATTAATTGGCTTGAAATGCATGAATTCTTGCTACCTTAACTTACCTATATGTGTTAATTTCATGTTTATATGGTTTAGCATGAGTTTTGCCCTGTTTGTTGTGTGTTTTTTGCCACTGACCTAAATCCACGGGGTGGATTTGAGTCAGTGAGTTTCTGACCAGAATCCATGGGGGTGGATTTTTTCCCCATGGGGGTGGATTCTGTCCAACCTGTTTTTGTTGCTTCGATTCCATTTTTCTTCGTTTGTTTGATCTTCCTCCACCTCTTTTATGACTTCTACACTATGCTAACATGTATTATTATGTGTTATGATTATGAAATGGAATTCATGACTTGAATTGATATGTTTTGATCGAGCAACGAACTACTATGATATTATATGACTTAAGGGCTAATGCGTGAAATGTTAAGGCACTACATTGTCTTCTGTTCAGTTTCTCCAGGGTGGAGACTTGCCGGGTTCATAAGGCACCATGAGTCTTCCTCACTACAAGAAAACAGCGGAATTCCGACGGCACTGTTCGTCGGAATTCCATCGGAAATCCGTCGGAAACATCAAATACCGACGAATTTCCGACGGATGATTGTTGTCGCATAACTAGTCCTCGGAAAAATTTACCGACGGATTACCGACGGAATTATCCGTCGGAAACATTTCCGACACATTACCGACGGATTTCCGACGGAAATTTTAACGAAATGTTAAAAATAATAAACGACTTTCCGACGGAAAATCCGCCGGAAATCCGTCGGAAAGACAATCCGTCGAAAATCCGTCGGAAAATATATTTTCCGACGGACAATCCGTCGGAAATAATAAAAGTAAATAATCTAAAAAAATAAAAAAATCATTTGTGAGACCCGAACCACCCCCGAAACAAGGCACACCAACACCTCAGACGAGCCACGAGCCGAGCTTAAGCTCGGCGAGCCAACCCAATGCGAGAATTAATTCCCACGATTATTGCGCTCGCGGGGATTCGAACTCGGGTCTCCAAGAGAGAATGGTGACCCCCTTACCAACTTGGCTAACTTGCTTAGTGTTAATATTTTGTCTTTAAATATATTTATATACTTATTTCAAATAATTATTTAAATACGTTTTCTTATTAATTTAAAATTTTAAATATATGATTATATGAGTTAAATATAATCATATTTATTGGAATTTTTTAAAAGTACTTATTCAAATGAAAATAAAACTCATTAGAATTAAGAGTTCTCCGATCTATTGAAAATATATAGAGTATGATAATAAGAATTTTTTCTAAAATTAATATATTAATTATAAGTTACATTATAAGATATTTGTACATGTAAAAATAAAATTAGTAATTAGAAAAAAATTTATTTAATTAAATTTAATATTTATTTTTATTTTCATATTTTTATATTTTTCGACGGATTACCGATGGAATTTCCGTCGGAAAATATTTATTTTTATTTTTATTTTTATATCTTTATATTTTTATAGTTTCCGACGGATTACCGACGGAATTTCCGTCGGAAAATATTTATTTTTGTTTTTATATTTTCCAACAAATTCCGTCGGAAAACTGTCGGTATTCCGTCGGAAAATATTTATTTTTATTTTTATTTTTATGTTTTTATATTTTTCGACGGAATTACCGACGGAATTGTCCGTTGGAAATGTTTCCGACGGATTACCGACGGAATTTCCGTCGGAAAATATTTATTTTTATTTTTATATTTTTGAACAAATTCCGTCGGAAAACCGTCGGCATTCCGTCGGAAAATAATAATTAATGACCCTATATAATCCTAACATGTAAAGATTTCGGCCAAAATTATTATATACATATAGAGTCATTTATCGAGTCTATGATTTTGAACATATAGCCTTTCTTTTATGAATACCTACCGAATGTTTTGGCGAGAAATGAAGGAATGAATGAATGCACAATGGGGCCCAGGGACTTAGTGTTAGAGGCTATTCGGGGAGGCCCGACGGTGATCCCTTTCTACCAGTTCCATTTATATAACGGCGTAACCGGACCCCGTTAGGAGTTAGCGGGGAATGGACGCTGAGTGCCATCTGGGGAGTCATGAAACCCTTTTGGTCAATGCATGGATGGTTCGGGTCGATCACCCGACCATCACCCGGAGGAAGAAGGTGTAAATGTTTATGATTGTGCACAAAAGAATGATATGTATGAATGAATGAATGAATGAACGAATGTATGAATGATTAATGGATTACACAAGGTGTTGGTTGGAGATAATGCACGCCCACTCGCTGGGCCACAAAGGACCTAATTAATGGAATTTGATGGTTATAATCCCTTTTGATGATTTCTTTATCTCACCCACTTGGGAAATGCTTTGAAAACCTCATTTGGGGATTATAACTTGCATGTGAATGTTTAAACACTATCTTATATTATATTATGCCCTGTTTTATACCCACCAGTCTCCTATAGACTGAACCCGGCTTTGTTTTCAGTTTTGCAGGTTTTAGTGTGCTAGGCGGGGTTCCGAGTCGGTCAAGTTCTATGTCTTAGTTTGAGTCACTTTGCACGCATCTTTATGTTTTGATTAAGGGATGAAAGAATGTATCTATGAATCACGGTTATGATTATGATTATGAATTATGTTTACATTTATGTTTGAATTTCGGGACTAGGTATTTATGCTAGTTGAACCCGTCATTACTTCTTATGTTTATTATGAATGGTATGATTTGTTTTTGAAATTTAATGTATTTCAGTCTTGTTCTTTTGGTTTTAAGTTTAGCTCCCGCCTAGCATAGCGAGTGAGTAAGTCCCCGTTCGCTGTGACCTTGGTTCATGTATGGATTTTCCATTTCATGTATGGATCGGGCTCATAGTGCGGGGGATGTGGCGCCTCTTGTTCCGGGTGCTACATCCTTAAGTGGTATCAGAGCCCGGTTGCAAAACCGGTTTTCTAGTGTCATGATTGTGTCAGTTTAGGTCGTGCGGCATAGGAACAACTTGTCAACGTATGCATTGCATTGGCTTTTATTGTTATTTGCTGCTAATTGTTGAGATTGCTCGATATATATAACTTAATTTTAATCTCATTACTTTGGTATTGCATTTTGCATTTAGTGTGCTTTCATTGATTCAACTATGTGCCATAAGCATATCCTAACTGACATACATATATATTTGAGTTGAATTTTGATTATAGATTGTAATCATGTCAATCAAGCTACAACCTATTTCAACTACAAGTTACTTTTACGAGATCGACGGAGGGATTGTGGGAGCAAAAAGGGAATTGAAGGCTAGGTGTTCAATTTTCGCGGCTTGCCAAATGGAATTTCATATCATGGCTTGATATCATGAGAGGAAGCTAATAGGAAGCTTGGATTATGGGAAGGTTCATCAATTTCATCCTTTTTACAAACCTTGAAGATTATCAAAGTACAAGTATGGTGGAGACTCGAAATTTATAATTTAAGGGAGTTTTGAGACAACAAGATGGATGTGGAACTTCTTACCACCCAATTATAAAGGCGTTCAATACGAGATCAAACTCTCCAAGGTCCACCGTTGAGACCTCCGTGTTCGAGATGGTTGAGCAATTGGAAGGTCAAGTTGGGAAACTTCAAAGGACTAAATGCAAGATGTGTTGGAGGCTTCAACTCTACTAAGATGAAAAGAGTGGAGAGCCGTTAATTGTAGGATTTTACAAAAAGGAGTCAAGTCAAGAAGCATGGGAGAACGGTTGCAATTGAGGATTAACAAATGGATGCAAAGCAAAGATAGCCAGGAGTCTAGAAGAATTCAAATCGCATCAACTCCTTAGAATTTTGGAACCCGGTGATATCAAGAAGCAAGCAAGGATGGGAAAGCATCACCAACGATTGAACAATGTTCAACCTTGCAAACTATGCTCATGATAATGGAATCAAAGGACAAGATATCGAGCTAAAGCCACCACTACGGTGACAGGTTCATAGCATTCATAGCACGTGCATCATACGCCATTTTAAATTATTTCAATTTCTTTATTTATATGTACATTGTGATTAATATAATTGCTCTAATGTGTTTTAACATTCTAATTGTTAAATTGTTATTGCATACTCTTTCGTGGAATTATGTGTCTTGGGTATTATAATTGATGTCTAGATGTTATATTTCTTTTGTTGAAATATGTGCTGCACGCATTGAACATTCTAACCCAACATGCACTGTTTGAGTGTATACTTGTTAGGATACTTTCTCAGTTTAATGCATCAACTACTAATTAAATCGAATCCTTACCGAAGCTCTACCGAAGCGGGTCAAAAGGGAAATTTTTGGGCGATAGGGATATGCCGGAAGTGAAAGTTAAATTTTGGGAGATTTAGGGTTGGAATGGACTTAGAATTATTTGGATCAAATAAGAAAACAGAAGAAGACTTCGGATTGCAAGAAAAATTGGAAAGAGGGAAGTCAGGGGGCAAAGGAAGATGGATGTTATTCCAATTCAAACGTCTTGATTTGATGTGAGTAACTCACTGAACCATTTCTTAGCTAGAGTTACTAAGTAGAAGGAGATTAGGATTTTCGGCGAAAAGGATATGGATAGAGTTTGAAATAGGGGGTTTTCTATAGAATCGGTTATCATACTTTGAAGATGATGGAATTATGGAGGAGCTTCTGCGGGACTGTTATATTAGCTCAAAAGAAAAGGAACCGAATCAGATTGGCACAATTCGTGATGGCAACTATAGAGGTTGATTTTGATTGAGGGTTGGAGGAGCTCGGATGATACCCAACAAATTAAGATCCAACTATGTACTGGTTGATTTTCCATGATGACTCAAAAGAAGTTAAGGAGAAAGGAATAGTAGGGACCAATTATGGAAGGACTTGAATTGGACCCTAGGGAATTGAAGGAGCCGGAACCGAATGCATCTTTACAAATAGATTCTTGGGCCAGTCGTGTATATGGGATTCAAATACCGAAGATGGTGATATTATCAGGGGACCTTTGATGGATTTTGAAAATAACTTTGGGAAAAGGAAAAGTCGATCGAATTGTCATGCTTGAGGATGATGGTAACCACTCCTAAGTTAACTAAGTCCTCAACAAAAGAATTCAAGGGGTGAATAAAAGGAAAAGAGATAAAATGTAAGTATAAAGATTGAAGATGAAGTAATTCGAGAGAATAGCAAAAGACATCACTAAGTATTGAAGGAATGTGGATAACACGATATACAAATTTCACCGAGTTATCGGTCATTCTTCTATGAAGACTTCTAAGGATATTAAGTTGAGGGAAATCGGGAAGTAGAGATGGTGAAATTATGTGGACTAAGTGTAAAGGAGTAAATGGATCAAAACTGGATGTATCACTACCGTTCAAAGAGAAGGAAGAATTACCATGGCAAGAGATGAGGAAGGATTCATATGAAGGATTAGCACTTGCTACCATGTCAAAATTTTAAGTGATAGAAACAGTGAGGTTAATCGCGGAAGGGATTATAATTGGATTACCGTGTTCCCTGACTTGAAGACGAGGGGTTAAGAAAGGTAGTGAATAACAGGAATCGATCCAATCACTATAATTGGTGATTGATTTAGTGAGGATTAATACAATTGGTTGTGGGAAGGGATACTATGATTTAATCAAGATGGGTTACTTCAAATGTTTTTCGTGGTAAGTTGGGGATGCTATTTCGGCGAGAGAATAAATTCCAGAATCCGAGAAAGGGTCGAGTGTGATTCATGAATAAAGACTGGCTATGGAATGGGAATGGGGTAGTTGTTACGATGTCAACACGCCGAGGATTCCAAAGCTTAGTACTACGAGAAAAAAGGAAATTCCAAGAACTAATCAAGAGCCAAATCGGAGCCTCCAACCGCATTATGATTTATCAACTTTCAACCTCATTGCTTCGGTGAACGGTATAAGAAACATTCATGGCATATGCATACATGCAATTGTAATTCAAATAATTTTGACGATGTGTACCTTGTTTCCCTTTCGTGATAATTGCTTTGCAAGATTGATGACTTATGTGCTTGCTTTGTATACATTGTTTTGTCTTATGTGTCTTATATGATTTCAATTATTGTAATTGATTCTGTTGCCTCCTGTTTGATGTTTGCTCTTTGATGTATCTATATGGGTTGTGTGGTTCGGGAGTATTGGAGACTTCCTCTCTTTGTTGCTCTTGAGAGACGGGGTTCTCTCTCTTTGTTGTTTGAGAGACGGGGTTCTCTCCTTGTTGTTTCAGAGACGGGGCTCTCTCTCTGTTGCCTTCGAGAGACGGGGTTCTCTCTCTTTGTGGTTTGAGAGACGGGGTTCTCTCCTTGTTGTTTCAGAGACGGGGCTCTCTCTCTGTTGCCTTCGAGAAACGGGGTTCTCTCTCTTTGTTGTTTGAGAGGCGGGGTTCTCTCTTTGTTTGCATAGGTTGTAGTGAATCCGAGGACGGATTCTTTTTAAGGGGGTGAGGTTATAACGCCCCTGTTTTTCAGAGGTTTGAGCATGACGTATTCGTTTACCGATGAGCACAATTTAATTAACGATATATGCTTCATTATTATTTCCTTTATTGATTTTATTAATTGATTGTGAATTCTTGAGACGTTTGAGCATGTTTGTTTATGTTTGATACCGTTTCTATTTGATTCGAATTCCGCTTTTCATGGAAACTTAGCATGAGTGAATTATGTGACTTATGATTATGTTTATATGCTCGTTGCATGATTTTATTCTCATATGTGTGAGTTTTGGATTCTTTTGTGTTATCGGAGCCGAAAAGGGGGGCTAAAGAGCATTTAGCGCACCTTGTGTTCCGGGCGGCATATCTTCAGCTCGGGAACTCGGAATCGAGTTCCGTCACCTCCATTGGATCCGGATTGACGAATCGGAGACAATGGGAGAAGACTCATATTTTTATAAGATTAATTGAATTGCTAAATTTTAACCGAAACAAGCCCCTTGCGCCAAAAATGACAAATAATAGCTATTTCACGTTCACGGACCTATCCTAACGTTCCTAGACCCTAACCATTGACCTATACCCACTTGCACACTCTCTCTCTACCCCATATCAGCCCCCCCCCCCCCCCCCCCCCACCGAACCAAACCCTCTCTCACTCACCAAACTCAGCCAAAAGAGAAGAAAGAAGGAGAAAGAACATAAGAAAAGGGGAGAAGAAAGGAACTATTCAAACCTTGGGGTATTTGAGCTGCTACCCCCACCATTTCTACTCAAAATTGAAAGGTAAGACCATATTTGTGATGTACATCTTCTTGTAGTCATTTTGAGTTAAGGATTGCATGATTTCTTCAAGTTATGATCATGTATTGACATATGGGTTGATTAATGAGGGTTTGGGAGAAATTGATGATTCTAGCTTGCCTTCGTGTGGATTCTTTGGATATGATGCATGTAAATTGCTCCTAAGACATCATTTTTTATATGTATGAACTTGCTTTGGTTGTTGGATTAGAATCCATGATTTTGCTATTTATGAAATTGAAGTATTGCTTGAGCTTGCTCCATATTCATTCCTTGCATGAGTTGTTCAACTTTGGACCATTAATTGGCTTGAAATGCATGAATTCTTGCTACCTTAACTTACCTATGTGTGTTAATTTGATGTTTATATGGTTTAGCATGAGTTTTGCCCTGTTTGTTGTGTGTTTTTCGCCACTGACCTAAATCCACGACGGTGGATTTTTCCTTGAAAAATCCACCGGGGGTGGATTTGAGTCAATGAGTTTCTGACCAGAATCCATGGGGGTGGATTTTTTCCCCATGGGGGTGGATTCTGTCCAGCCTGTTTTTGTTGCTCCGATTCCATTTTTCTTCGTTTGTTTGATCTTCCTCCACCTCTTTTATGACTTCTACACTATGCTAACATGTATTATTATGTGTTATGATTATGAAATGGAATTCATGACTTGAATTGATATGTTTTGGTCGAGCAACGAACTACTATGATATTATATGACTTAAGTGCTAATGCGTGAAATGTTAAGTACCTTCTTATAATATTTTGATATCTTAAATGATTTCGTTTGCTTCTATATTTATTATATACATTGTAAACTTGTTTATGTAGCTTCTATGAATACTATATGGAAGTTATGAACGAATGAACTTGATAACTCCATGTATTGAATGTACTTGAATGAATTACGTGATAATGCGACTCTTCTTGTAACTAACGCATCCCTTATGTGTTCAATGGATTCCTTTCACATCTAAATGATTCATGTGCATTGTAAACGTGTTGATATTTATCTTATGATTATTGTATGGAATTTTTGGCTCGTTTTGATTTGAATTATGAAAGATACGATACGATTGAACGTGAAATCTTCATGTATTGAATGTACATGGGTTGAGTGCTTGATTATATGTCTCCATGACATTGTATTACTTCTTATGCATCTCATACCACGTTAATGCATTACCGTGCGTCTTATATGGCTCATTTGGAGTCTTGAGTCTCACAAAGTACACTACATTGTCTTCTGTTCAGTTTCTCCAGGGTGGAGACTTCCCGGGTTCATAAGGCACCATGAGTCTTCCTTCTTTTGGTATTGTCGATAAGGTGTAACAGGTGGGTTTCTCTTCTACTAGTTAATGACCCTATATAGTCCTAACATGTAAATATTTCGGCCAAAATTATTATATACATATAGAGTCATTTATCGAGTCTATGATTTTGAATGTATAGCCTTTCTTTTATGAATACCTACCGAATGTTTTGGCAAGAAATGAAGGAATGAATGAATGCACAATGGGGCCCAGGGACTTGGTGTTAGAGGCTATCCGGGGAGGCATGGGCCGACCGTGATCCCTTTCTACCAGTTCCATTTATATAACGGCGTAACCGGACCCCGTTAGGAGTTAGCGGGGAATGGACGCTGAGTGCCATCTGGGGAGTCATGAAACCCTTTTGGTCAATGCATGGATGGTTCGGGCCGATCACCCGGCCATCACCCTGAGGAAGAAGGTGTAAATGTTTATGATTGTGCACAAAAGAATGATATGTATGAATGAACGAATGTATGAATGATTAATGGATTACACAAGGTGATGGTTGGAGATAATGCACGCCCACTCGCTGGGCCACAAAGGACCTAATTAATGGAATTTGATGGTTATAATCCCTTTTGATGATTTCTTTATCACCCACTTGGGAAATGCTTTGAAAACCTCATTTGGGGATTATAACTTGCATGTGAATGTTTAAATACTATCTTATATTATATTATGCCCTGTTTTATACCCACCAGTCTCCTATAGACTGAACCCGGCTTTGTTTTCAGTTTTGCAGGTTTTGGTGTGCTAGGTGGGGTTCCGAGTCGGTCAAGTTCTATGTCTTAGTTTGAGTCACTTTCCACGCATCTTTGTGTTTTGATTAAGGGATGAAAGAATGTATGTATGAATCACGGTTATGATTTTGATTATGAATTATGTTTACATTTACGTTTGAATTTTGGGACTAGGTATTTATGCTAGTTGAACCCGTCATTACTTCTTATGTTTATTATGAATGGTATGATTTGTTTTTGAAATTTAGTGTATTTCAGTCTTATTCTTTTGGTTTTAAGTTTAGCTCCCGCCTAGCATAGCGAGTGAGTAAGTCCCCGTTCGCTGTGAGCTTGGTTCATGTATGGATTTTCCATTTCATGTCTGGATCGGGCTCAAAGTGCGGGGGATGTGGCGCCTCTTGTTCCGGGTGCTACATTGTTCCTATGGTTTAATTACTTATTGATGATTGCGAGAGCAATATTGAACACTAATTAAGCACTTGGTTACACCTCGAGAGAGGGTCATTCAAATATAAGTGACTAGGTTGCAGAATTACACTTGTCAAACGGGTATCACATTGGCTCTTGATTATATGATTCAAAGCTTTTTCCCCTGCCTGTTTAGTTTACTGAATTAAATTGGCGTATTTAAGTTGTTAATTGCAAGTTCAGTTTAGTTACTTGTTAGTTGCCTCATCAGTAGATTAATAGAAATAACCTTGAATTCGTTAAGTCTTTAGATTAGAGAGAAATAGAGAGTAGTGTTTGATTTCCCTTCCATGTGGGTTCGATCCTATTGTGCTACGCGTATGTTAGTGTACACTTGCACGATTGGTTTTAACTATAGTAAAATCAAATTACAACACGCAACAACCTAAGAAAGGTATTAGAAATTAAATGAAATTTTGATATATGGAAAATCTATAAGACATAACAAATTAAAAACAAAGAAATATAACACTGTAAAATTAGAGAAACAATATATAATGAATTAGAGATAATAATTACACTACTAGTATTTGGTAATGGATCATCAAGTGTTGTTTGGTTTGTGAAAGGTGTTGTCCCTGAATCTATATTACTTGTTTCATGTCCAAGTTCATTTGATGTTGATGGAGGTGAAGATATAGGATTCCTCATATTCGGATCCTGAAAATACGAACAATTATTAAAATAATAATATGATACGTAAAATCAGTATTTATAGAAACAAAATAAGCACAACTTACACGAAAAACATCTCTTAGTATATCATCAGATCTTGCATGTCTATTCATTCTTTGAAGTCCTACCAATTGTCCAAGTGTTGTATACTTGCGTTTCGGCGGCATCTGAAAAATACAATCACAAAAGCATAATGTAGATATGATATTTATTAATTAGTAATCATACATCAATGGGGTGTTGGTGTAGAGTACACATATAAAAAAAAATTAACTAAAGCTTTCAAAAAGAAATCCATAAACCAAAATGTATTCACTAATTATAGTTCTAAGCACTAAGCAACTCAATAAATACAACTAAACTAATCAGAATCCTCATTACCATGAGAATCTTCGCTATTATCTAGATCCTCACTATTATCTAAATTATCAAAATCTAAATCCTCCTGATTGTTTTCTTCTTCAACTTCATCTTCTCGACGTCTAAACCGTCTAACATTTTGAAAGATTGTGACACCCCGACTCATAGTCGGTACAGGTAAATTATGTGATTTAATATTAATTGCGTTTTAAATTAATTGTATATGAATTTATGAATTTATTTGAATAAATGTTGTATGTGAATTACTTGTTTTAATTGAGTTGGCCTTGTGTGAAACCGTAATTGTTAAACTGAACCAACTTGAAGCGAACCCGTGAACCGAACCGGTTCAGCCTTAAAGGCTGAACCATTTTCCCTTTCCTTCATTTTACGTGAAGCAGCAGCAACTCTTGTCTAAGGAAGCCAAAATCCCAAGTTGATCATCCAACCTTCTCAAGCCAAGATCTCCCTCGTTTCTTCGTCTTTCCTCGAACTTGAAGGAGGTTCCAGTTGACGAGCCCGAGGCATAGGTTGTTCACGTCTGCTCGCTTTTGTCACGCACAAGGTGAGGATTAGGACTTTTATTAGTTAAGTGACCTAAAGCCTTATGTGGTGTTTTCAAGCCGTGCATGTGACTATATATTATATATATAGATATGTATGTGTTGATTAGAATATGTTTATGACCTTGTGAATACTCTTGCTTTGGAAAGGTATTATATAAGCATATGTAAGCTAAGTTTTGGAAAAGACTTTATGTTTCCGTTAGCGAGATTGCCATGAAAGATTTGGCATATGTTATGATTTGTGTTTGTGGATCCAAGGAGCTACGGGTAAGGAACCCTCGGAACGGTTCGGGCCGTCGAGGTTCGGCCTGTGCGTAGTCTCCATCCGATATATCACACGCGACTCCGGGAGCTAGGGAAGGTGTGATATTTCGATGCCTTCGGCGTAAAAACCGGGGAGGGCCCGATGTGGGTTCGCTACCCCTCGTGAGTCTGTATATGTATGGATGGTTAGGGCCGCCGGTGGCTCTTCCATCATTGGTGTAGAGGAGGGTGTGTGATTTCTGTTTTGTTTGTTCTGAGGAGTAAAGGTTGGAAGCTCGTTCTCGCCGAGCATTATGTTATGTTGTGTTATGTCAGGAAGTATGAATCGGGATAGTGTTTATGAAATGTTTTAACGTATATGTATTTGTTTTGGAAAGTTTTAGTTTGTAAAACCTATTCCGGTTCATAATTCCACCCTTTGCTTTGTGCTCTGCTTTATATATATATAGGGTGTGGGTGTGCGTCAGCCCCCTCACTCAGTCAGTTGACTGACCCTCATTTACTCTCTTAGTTGCAGGTTTTGGGAGCGTGAGCTAGGCGGAGAAGTGTGTCTTCTTTATGCACTTGTCGGTCTAGGTCTCGTTAGGTGCATCTACATATTTGCACTTTATTATTTTGTATCTGTATAGGTGACTTGTAAATACTATTTTGATCGAGCCGTGATGGCTTTTGTACAGGCTGAAGTGTTGGTACCTATATGTAAATACTATATGGATAGGTGTGGGTTGGTACCTATACGTATATATGTGATGATCGCTACTTGTTGCTTTCATTTATTCACTTCCGCATACTTTGATTTGGTGTTGTTTAGCTCCGCCTAGCCTAGTGGGTGTGTTAGGTCTCCCGTTCGCTATGATTCGGATTCGGGTACGGACATTCCATTTCGTATTCGGGTTTGGATTATGGTGCGGGGGATATGGCCCTACTTGCGGGTGCTACATCCTTAAGTGGTATCAGAGCGCGGTTGCAAAACCGGGCTCTAGTGTCTTGTGGGTCTGTCTAGGTCGTGCGGCTTAGGACAATGTGATTGTGTGGTGAAGTGTGAATGTGTCTACATGATTTGAATATGTGATTACTTGACTGCTTGATTACTTGATTACTTAATTATTTTCTTAGTTATATACATGATCATATACTAATTTACATACATCCATATTGCTTGAATTGTGAATTTCAGGATGCCTCCAAGGAGACAAAATAACCGTGAACGAACACTTGATTTTAATGAACCGGCTCCACAGAATGCACCTCCGCCACCACCTATGAATGCGGAGAATATTGTCCAAGCCCTACTCAATCAGCTCCAACAAAATCAACGGGGCAATGCAAATCCGGGTGAAGGACAAGATATATCCGCCGTGTATAGGGACTTCCGGAACAACAACCCTCCAAAGTGGTATGGAGGTGATGATATTAAGGCGGAAGAGTGGTTGTCTGAGATTCGAGGTATTTGGGAGATCTGTCCAGGGAATTCTCAAGACAGGGCCATTTGCACGGGTCGTATCATTCAAGGGCCCGCGGCTATTTGTCTTAGAAGTGTGAGATCCAGGCTTGAGAGAATGGGTATGGAATTCAATTGGGAGACGTTTTTGCAGGAATTCCATGAGAAATATATCCCTCATAGTGCACAAGAACGTCGCCTCCAGGAGTTCTCCAATTTGAGGCAAGGCAATCGGACGGTGAAGGATTATTTATTGGAGTTTGAGAGGTTAGCTCCTTATGCCACTCACATTACCGACCATGATGATCATAAGGCCCGAACGTTTCTTCATGGACTTCGCCGGGATATTTAAGAAGCTCTGCAAGCTGCCAACGTGAGTACTTGGGCCAAAGTTACAAAGAGGGCAATCCAAGTTGAGGCCCAAATGGCTCGGTTGAAGCCTCCACCTTTCTCTTCTACTCGAGGATCGGGATCAGGTTCTGGATCGGGTAAGAGGCCCGTTTCTTATGCTCCACGAGCTCCTATTCCACAGGCTTTTCGTCCCCAGGGCTTAGGGAACAAAAAGCCCCGTATTACCGGTCCTGTGGTGCCTCCTGCTATTCCAGCTCGACCGGTTCCAGCTCAGGGACCACCTGTTTGTGCTCATTGTCAGGGGAGACATCCAGTTGAGAGGTGTTGGAAGCTTCTGGGTAAGTGCTTTGTGTGCGGGTCTTCTGATCACTTGATGGATGCTTGCCCGAATAAGAGGCCGGTTGTGCAGGCACGTGTGTATGCTTTGGAGGGAGAGGAGGAAGCTGCTGATGTCGACCCGACTGCCGTGATAGAAGGTACAATAATCATTCATGGCATATCACTACATGCATTGTTTGATCCCGGGGCTACGCATTCCTTTATTTCCCGGGATATTGTTGCTTCTTTGCCTTTACTTGATGAATTATCTGCGCATGTGTATGTGGTGAATACTCCTTTGGGAGGATCTTTGGAAGCTGACAGGGTGTTTCGAGAGTGTCCGGTGTTGTTTGAGGGCCGAGTTTTTCCTGCAGATTTGATAGTTCTACCGTTGAAGAGGTATGAGGTTATCCTTGGCATGGACTTTCTCTTCAGATACCGAGCTCAGTTGGATTGTCATGAGAAGAAAGTTTCGTTGGGGTCTGTGGTCTTTACGGGTGAGAGGTTGAAGTCCAGCCCGTTTGTGTCTTTTATGGAAGCAAGTAAGCTCCTCCGGGACGGCGCGACAGGTTTTGTGGCCTACCTTCTGAATAAACCGAAGGATCAGGCCAAACTTGAGGAGACAGAGGTCGTGAGTGAGTTTCCCGATGTATTCCCTGAGAATTTGGGTTCCTTACCACCTGATAGGGACATCGAGTTTGTGGTCGACCTTTATCCTGGAGCGGAGCCTTTCTCTAAGACACCTTATCGGATGGCTCCTGCTGAGTTGAAGGAGTTGAAAACTCAGCTGGATGAGCTTTTGACTTGCGGTTACATCCGTCCGAGTACATCCCCGTGGGGTGCTCCCATGTTATTTGTGAAGAAGAAGGACGGGACTTTGAGGATGTGTATAGACTACCGCGAGTTGAACCGGATGACAGTGAAGAATAAGTATTCTTTACCTCATATCGATGAGTTGTTTGATATCTTGCAAGGGTCGCAGGTGTACTCTAAGTTAGATTTGAGGCAAGGGTATTACCAACTTCGTATACGGGAGGAAGATATTTCTAAGACTGCATTCAACACCCGCTATGGACACTTCGAGTTTGTGGTGATGCCGTTTGGGTTGACTAACGCCCCAGCCGTGTTCATGGATATGATGCACCGAGTGTTTAGACAGTTTCTTGACAAGTTTGTGGTCATTTTTATAGATGACATTTTGGTGTATTCTAAGTCTGTAGAAGAGCACGCAACGCATCTCAGGATTGTTTTGGAGACACTTAGAGAGCACAAACTTTATGCCAAGTTTAGCAAGTGTGAGTTCTGGCTCGACAGAGTGGCTTTTCTGGGTCACATAATTTCAGGTGAGGGAATTGAAGTTGATCCCTCCAAGATTGAAACCGTGGCTCAGTGGGAACGACCGAAGAATGCCTCCGAGATAAGAAGTTTTCTCGGGTTAGCGGGTTACTATAGGAGATTTGTGAAGGATTTCTCCAAAATTGCGTGCCCGTTGACTCGGTTAACCAAGAAGGAGGTGAAATACGAGTGGGATGATGGGTGTGAGAGAAGTTTCCAAGTCTTGAAGGAAAGACTAACTTCGGCACCAGTTCTTACCCTACCCGAGGGATCCGAGGGTTATTCGGTTTTTGCCGATGCTTATAAGGAAGGACTCGGATGTGTGTTGATGCAAAATGGCCGAGTGGTGGCCTATGCTTCTAGGAAGTTGAAGGAACACGAGAAGAACTACCCCACTCATGATCTTGAGCTTGCAGCGGTTGTGTTTGCTTTGAGGAAGTGGCGTCATTACCTCTATGGGACGACTTTTGAGATATTCACGGATCACAAGAGCCTCAAGTATCTTTTTACTCAGAAGGAGCTTAATAATAGACAGAGGCGTTGGATGGAATTCTTAGAGGATTATGACTGCACGATTCAGTATCATCCGGGCAAGGCTAATGTCGTGGCAGATGCTTTGAGCAGGAAAGTAAGTGTTTCAGGTTTGGGTGCAGAGTCTTCAGGACAGGGTTCGATAGTTATGGTTTCAGTGGCTCGTTTAGCTAACATCTCAGTTCGGCCGGATTTGAAACAGAGGTTGTTGGATTCTCAGGCTTCGGATACAGAGATTCAGAGATTAGTGGTTCGGTCTAGGATAGACCCCGAGACGAAGTTTGGGTTTGATGATTCCGGTTTGTTCAGGTTCAAGACCAGGGTTTGTGTCCCAGAAGACCTCAAGAGGTTAATACTTGAGGAAGGACACCGTTCGGGATATTCCATTCACCCCGGTGGTACTAAGATGTACCGAGATTTGAAGGAATTCTTCTGGTGGAATGGCATGAAGAGAGATGTCGCGAACTTTGTGAAGCGATGTCTCACGTGTCAAGTGGTGAAGGCAGAACACCAAAAACCGGGGGGAACCCTCCAACCACTTTCGATTCCTGAATGGAAGTGGGAGCAAGTGACTATGGACTTCGTGTCCGGCTTGCCGAGATCGAGAGGAGGTTATGATGGAATTTGGGTGATAGTCGACCGATTGACCAAGTCTGCTCATTTTCTCAAGGTGAAATGTCCTACAAGACCCCGAAGTTGGCAGAATTGTATTGTGATGAGATTGTGAGACTTCATGGAGCGCCTGCTAGTATTGTTTCAGATCGTGATCCGAGGTTTACAGCTAAGTTCTGGCAGGATCTTCAGAGTAGATTGGGTACCAGGCTTAATTTCAGCACCGCTTTTCATCCTCAGACGGATGGGCAGTCAGAGAGGTTGATCAAATATTTGGAGGATTTGTTACGAGCGTGTGCTTTGGATTTCAAGGAAAAGTGGGACAAGCATTTAGCTCTGGTTGAGTTTGCCTATAATAACAGTTATCAGACCTCTATTGGTATGGCTCCCTATGAGGCACTCTATGGAAGGAAATGTAGATCGCCTCTATTTTGGGATATAGAGGATTGGCGGTGGACAGAGGAGAACAAGCTAGAAAGAGCCACACCTCGAGAGAGATTGGATAAGACCACTGCCAAGGTTAAGTTGATTCAGCAGAGAATGAAGGCAGCTCAGGACCGTCAGAAGAGCTATGCAGATAAGAGGAGAAGATCCCTTGAGTTTGAAGTCGGAGATAAGGTTTTCTTGAAAGCATCTCCGAGAAAGGGATTTTCTCGAATAGGTCGAGGTGGGAAGCTTAACCCGAGATACCTTGGACCTTTTGAAATCCTTGAGAGAATTGGAGAAGTGGCATATAGGTTGGACCTACCGCCTAGATTGACCGGGATACATAATGTGTTTCATGTTTCGCAGCTCAGGAAATTTTATCCCGAAGAATCAACTATTCTCCCTGTTGAAGAGGTACAACTCGAGACAGATTTGGCGATAGTAAGGCACCCGGTTGAGATTCAAGACCGGAAGATGCAAGTGTTAAGGAATAAACAGATTCCCTTGGTCCGAGTTCTGTGGAGAGATCAGAAATCTGAAGAGGCTACTTGGGAGACCGAGGAGAAGATGAGACGGTTGTACCTAGAGTTGTTCTCAGGACAGACAGTGAACCTGGGGACCAGGTTCTCCGAAGGGGGGCAGGTTGTGACACCCCGACTCACAGTCGGTACAGGTAAATTATGTGATTTAATATTAATTGCGTTTTAAATTAATTGTATATGAATTTATGAATTTATTTGAATAAATGTTGTATGTGAATTACTTGTTTTAATTGAGTTAGCCTTGTGTGAACCCGTAATTGTTAAACTGAACCAACTTGAACCGAACCCGTGAACCGAACCGGTTCAGCCTTAAAGGCTGAACCATTTTCCCTTTCCTTCATTTTACGTGAAGCAGCAGCAACTCTTGTCCAAGGAAGCCAAAATCCCAAGTTGATCATCCAACCTTCTCAAGCCAAGATCTCCCTCGTTTCTTCGTCTTTCCTCGAACTTGAAGGAGGTTCCAGTTGACGAGCCCGAGGCATAGGTTGTTCACGTCTGCTCGCTTTTGTCACGCACAAGGTGAGGATTAGGACTTTTATTAGTTAAGTGACCTAAAGCCTTATGTGGTGTTTTCAAGCCGTGCATGTGACTATATATTATATATATAGATATGTATGTGTTGATTAGAATATGTTTATGACCTTGTGAATACTCTTGCTTTGGAAAGGTATTATATAAGCATATGTAAGCTAAGTTTTGGAAAAGACTTTATGTTTCCGTTAGCGAGATTGCCATGAAAGATTTGGCATATGTTATGATTTGTGTTTGTGGATCCAAGGAGCTACGGGTAAGGAACCCTCGGAACGGTTCGGGCCGTCGAGGTTCGGCCTGTGCGTAGTCTCCATCCGATATATCACACGCGACTCCGGGAGCTAGGGAAGGTGTGATATTTCGATGCCTTCGGCGTAAAAACCGGGGAGGGCACGATGTGGGTTCGTTACCCCTCGTGAGTCTGTATATGTATGGATGGTTAGGGCCACCGGTGGCTCTTCCATCATTGGTGTAGAGGAGGGTGTGTGATTTCTGTTTTGTTTGTTCTGAGGAGTAAAGGTTGGAAGCTCGTTCTCGCCGAGCATTATGTTATGTTGTGTTATGTCAGGAAGTATGAATCGGGATAGTGTTTATGAAATGTTTTAACGTATATGTATTTGTTTTGGAAAGTTTTAGTTTGTAAAACCTATTCCGGTTCATAATTCCACCCTTTGCTTTGTGCTCTGCTTTATATATATATAGGGTGTGGGTGTGCGTCAGCCCCCTCACTCAGTCAGTTGACTGACCCTCATTTACTCTCTTAGTTGCAGGTTTTGGGAGCGTGAGCTAGGCGGAGAAGTGTGTCTTCTTTATGCACTTGTCGGTCTAGGTCTCGTTAGGTGCATCTACATATTTGCACTTTATTATTTTGTATCTGTATAGGTGACTTGTAAATACTATTTTGATCGAGCCGTGATGGCTTTTGTACAGGCTGAAGTGTTGGTACCTATATGTAAATACTATATGGATAGGTGTGGGTTGGTACCTATACGTATATATGTGATGATCGCTACTTGTTGCTTTCATTTATTCGCTTCCGCATACTTTGATTTGGTGTTGTTTAGCTCCGCCTAGCCTAGTGGGTGTGTTAGGTCTCCCGTTCGCTATGATTCGGATTCGGGTACGGACATTCCATTTCGTATTCGGGTTTGGATTATGGAGCGGGGGATGTGGCCCTACTTGCGGGTGCTACAAAGATTGTCTCATCCACTACCTGAGGTTCCACATCTTCCCGTGCGAGAGAGCTTACAATATCCTGCATATTTTCTTCATCAATCAAATTTACTCCATTAGACTCATACTGTTGCAACCCATCTATAACAAAGTCTTGTCCATCAACCCCGGCTTCGTCAACCATATCTTCTACCTTCTAACTCAGGAAGATCCCATAAATGTCTATGTTGGACTCTTTCGACAATCTGCCAATTTGAGCCCAGCTTTGTGTCATCTCTGTAAAACACTTGTTGCGCTTGGTCGGGTAAAATAAAAGGATCATCTTTGTACCACCTCGATGTTATATCAATGCTAATGAAATGCTTATCATTCAGCCGTGTTTTCTTGCTTCCCATGTCAAACTATTCGCATTCGAACAAGACTACTTGGTAACCACCTATATATGTTAACTCGACAACTCTGCTAAAACCAAAAAACTCAATGACTTTATTCCTATGATTTCCTTCAACAACTAAACCGCTATTTTGAGTTCTGCGTCGTTCATCACGATCCCTTGTGCGAAATTGAACCTCGTTTACAAAACACCCCGTGTAACACTTTGTGTTCAGTCTTAGAGGATAATTTGATAATGCCCATAATCCATCCGTAACTTCAAAAGACTTACGGTGGTGCAACAAGTTGATCTACATATTACAAAACACATGTTAAAATTATAGAAGTTTTCATTCTACCTATTTTTATACAATGATATGTCTTATATTTATATCTTACATGTTCCTTAAACCACTTTGAAAATTGTTGCTCTTGTATTTTCTCATTCAATTCCAAATCGCCTACTTCATCTAGACTAACTCCCAATAATTCAGCTTTGTGCAATCTATGGAATTATAGACGAAACAAATGTTAGCATATGCCCAATTAATATAAAAATATATAAAAGTTATATGTAAATAGTTCAATGGTAATTTCTCTTACTTCAAGTATGGGTACACTTCCTCACAGTTACTTAATATATACCAATGTGCCTTCTCTATATCTTTGTCTGATAATAATGAATCATGAACGAGTTGACCAAATGATGACACTTCATTGAGAATATTGAAAATCCTTTTCCTTTTTCGTTATGGATACCATCATATTTCGTTTTTTACAGTTGAATCTGGTTTCCATATCAGGTAGATATAAGGACAGAAATGTCAAACTCTCATTCACAATATATGCCTCTGCAATTGAACCCTCAGGACCCACTTTGTTGCAAACGAAGCCTTTTAATTTTCCTAAATACCTAATAAAAATAAATTAAAATAAAATAATTAAAAATACACACTATTCTAAGAAAAAATGAAAGATAAAAAAAGTATTTATTTATATATATACCTTTCAATCGGATACATCCATCGAAACTGTACTGGTCCAGCAATCTTTGCCTCTTGACGCAAGTGTCTGGCGAGGTGCACCATCAAAGTAAAGAAATACGGTGGGAATATCTTTTCCGACTTGCATAAGATGAGTGGGATATTTTTTATCAATTTCTCGATATTCTCATCCTTCAGTGTTCTTGAACACAATTCCTTAAAAAAATCTCCTAATTCATACAGGGCATCATTTACTTCCTTTTGTAAATAATCGCGAATTCCAGTGGGAATTAACCTTTGAAGCAAAATATGGCAATCATTAGACTTTAGACCAGATAACTTATTGTCTTTGACACATCTCGATACGTTAGCGGCATAACCATCAGGAAATTTCATAGACTTCAAAAACTTAAAAAAACCATTCTTCTCATTTGAGGACAATGTAAAGCATGCATCTGGGTACATTTTCCCCATGGAATATGCACTCGATGTAACTGTGTGAGAATCGGTTGAGGTGCAAGTGTTGTTCTACTTCAGATATTAGTTTATGCACCGCATTATTGCATTTAGTACACGGGCAACGAATTGTATTATCCGCACCCATCACATTTTGTTTTGCAAAATTAAGAAAATACCGGACACCATTAACATATGATTCACTGAATGGGTTTCTATCCCTAATCCAACTTTTATCCATATCCTACACAAATAAAATACTGCTTAGTGAAATACTTAATACATACAAATAATTAGCATACAATCAAGTATACCAAATTAATATAAAAATATATAAAAATTATATGTAAATAGTTCAATGGTAATTTCTCTTACTTCAAGTATGGGTACACTTCCTCACAGTTACTTAATATATACCAATGTGCCTTCTCTATATCTTTGTCTGATAATAATGAATCATGAACGAGCTGACCAAATGATGACACTTCATTAAGAATATTGAAAGTCCTTTTCCTTTTTCGTTATGGATACCATCATAATTTCGCTTTTTGCAGTTGAATCTGGTTTCCATATCAGGTAGATATAAGGACAGAAATGTCAAACTCTCATTCACAATATATGCCTCTGCAATTGAACCCTCAGGACCCACTTTGTTGCGAACGAAGCCTTTTAATTTTCCTAAATACCTAAGAAAAATAAATTAAAATAAAATAATTAAAAATACACACTGTTCTAAGAAAAAATGAAAGATAAAAAAAGAATTTATTTATATATATACCTTTCAATCGGATACATCCATCGAAATTGTACTGGTCCAGTAATCTTTGCCTCTTGAGGCAAGTGTATGGCGAGGTGCACCATCAAAGTAAAGAAATACGGTGGGAATATCTTTTCTAACTTGCATAAGATGAGTGGGATATTTTTTATCAATTTCTCGATATTCTCATCCTTCAGTGTTCTTGAACACAATTCCTTAAAAAAATCTCCTAATTCATACAGGGCATCATTTACTTCCTTTGTTAAATAATCGCGAATTCTAGTGGGAATTAACCTTTGAAGCAAAATATGGCAATCATGAGACTTTAGACCAGATAACTTATTGTCTTTGACACATCTCAATACGTTAGCGGCATAACCATCAGGAAATTTCATAGACTTCAAAAACTTTAAAAAACCACTCTTCTCATTTGAGGACAATGTAAAGCATGCATCTGGGTACATTTTCCCCATGGAATATGCACTCGACATAACTGTGTGAGAATCGGTTGAGGTGCAAGTGTTGTTCTACTTCAGATATTGGTTTATGCACCGCATTATTGCATTTAGTACACGGGCAACGAATTGTATTATCCGCACCCATCACATTTTGTTTTGCAAAATTAAGAAAATACCGGACACCATTAACATATGATTCACTGAATGGGTTTCTATCCCTAATCCCACTTTATCCATATCCTACACAAATAAAATACTGCTTAGTGAAATACTTAATACATACAAATAATTAGCATACAAATTTAAAAATAAATCCAATGAAACATATAGTAATTAAAGAATAGTGTCACTAATTATTATTATTATTATTATTATTATTATTATTATTATTATTATTATTATTATTATTATTATTATTATTATTAATTGAAGAACATTGATCGTATAGACAAAATTTTAGACTATTCCTATTTGTAGAGATATATTTAGTTAATAAAGTAATAACATTGTTGTTAGTAATATTATTAGTATTATTATTGGTAATAGAAGTAGTAATATAATAGTTGTTGTTGTCGTAGTAATAATAATAATAATAATAATAATAATAATAATAATAATAATAATAATAACAATAATAATAATAATATTATTATTATTAGGCTAATAATGAAGGGCATTGGTCCTATAGAGAAAAATCTAAAGTTTATCTACTTGTGGAGGTGTATTTAACTAATAAAGCATTATTATTAGTATTATTATCAGTAATGGTAGTAATAATATAGTTGTTGTTATTATTATTAGTACTAGTAGTAGTCGTCGTCGTCTAATAATGAAGGGTATTGGTCCTATAGAGAAAAATCTAACGTTTATTTACTTGTGGAGGTGTATTTAATTAATAAAGCATTATTATTATTATTATTAGTAGTAGTAGCAGTAGTAGTAGTAGTAGTAGTAGTAGTGGTAGTAGTAGTAGTAGTAGTAGTAGTAGTAGTAGTAGTAGTAGTAGTAGTAGTAGTAGTAATAATTTAGTTGTTGTTGTTATTATTATTATTCTTAATTTTATTATGATCTAGTGATTAAACAAAGCACATCTAGTGATAAACAACTACTGTGTTGATTCACAAAGCACATCTTTAATTTTTACAATTTATAACAAACAATTGCATATCTATTGATAATCATGAGCTGCACAACTACTAATAGGCAAAAAAAACTACTGAATTGATTAAAGAAGGACATATCTGTGCAATTTGTGACAAAAAAAAATACAGTTTGATTAATAATCATGAGTTTTTAACCAAAACACATATAACCAAGGTAAGACCTTAAGAAACGCATTCCAATCCTTATTAAAATTACAAGAAATGCACATTAAGATTCCAAAGATATTAATACTAACCTTGTTTTTTTTTATCGTCCCACCTACTTGCGATTCTTGGCGCACCACACCGGAGCCAAGAAGTATTTTCTATAATAAAGCAACATGCAGTCAAATTGCTAACATATTTTGATATTTATAAAACATATACCTGTTGGAAAACGGAATCAGAAAAGCAGCGGAAATTTAAAATTTTTCCAACAAAAGGATCTTGGACTCGCAATCGTGTAACCAAATTCGTAGGGATTAGAAACTGTCTTTCTTAATTAACTTTCTTGAAGCGTTTCAAGCCACCCAAGAACACTCTTCTCGCGGCTTGATCCCATATTCTTGGTAAAGCTCGAATCTTGAAACTTCTAACTTGAAGCTCTCTAGAGATAGTCCACTAACTTGACTACAATCTAACTAGTAAGGATGCTAGTTCTCTAGTTAGTGTTTAGGCTTAACCTAGGGTTTCGTTTATCTTGGAGAAAGGATGGTGTTCAACACATGAACCAAAAGAATTCTCGATTAGCTCCAAGAGGAGCTCGAGCTCCCCTATTTATAGGAGGGGGAGGACCGAAAATCCTAGTCCTTATGGGCTAAGGATTTTGGTCCCTCTCTCCTATTACTTGATCATCAAGTAATTTTGACTTTGACTTTGAATTCAAATTCAAATCAACTTTCAAGAGAGTTAAAATATCCAAACTATTTTTGGATAATTTTATACTTTACTTATTTAAAATAAATAACTTATTTTTATCTAATTAATTAATTCACAATTAATTAACTAGATTATTTTTCTCCAAAATAAGACTTTCTTTTTAATTCAAAATTAAACCAAAGTCTATTAAATAATTAATCACATTAATTATTTAACACATACATAAGTATACACATATATTTACACACGTGTGAGACACGTGTCACAAGGACACGTGTCACTCACGTGAGCCACACGTGTGGTTCACACGTGTGGAACCCTCTTGGCCCGATTAACTCGTTTAATCGTTTTAAAGCCTTAATTCATGTAACCAAGTTGTTGTGTGTGACCCTCTAGCTTCGCAATTCAATTAGCAGTGACCCCAATTAATTAATTCACTAATTAATTAATCAGTCCACAGATTAAACGACCATAGTCTAGCAACAGGTGTTTAACCCCTAGCTGAATTGTAATGTTCGGATTCGACAGAACCTTTAAGTCATTGATTCATGTGAGATACAATCCTCCTACTTACTATCTCTCAACCAAGATCTAGGGTAAGGGAATAATTAGAATCCTAATAATCCGGTCTTAAAGCTAAGTGCATTTCATATCCATTTGATCTCAATCCAAGAAACCCTTTTCTTGATATCTTGATCTACTGCCTTGGCCAAGGACTCCATATGGCATATGAATGACTTATACAATAAGAGATCACCTTGCAAATGCAAGTGTAGGTCCTTTTTTTATTCTCATTCACTTTCATGAATCACTTGTGCAGCCCCAGCATAAGCCTTGAATCAGTTGTCTAAGGTCACACCCTTTAAAGCTTATACCTAAGACTACAGAGTTAATTCATAAAGTGACAAGGAACCTCAAATCTAAGGATCAATTAATCACATCAATGACTCATGAGATATTTCCTAATCTGGAAGTTTCTATTTCCCGAAATAGAAACTTCCTTTCCCATTTAGGAATGTTCTCACACGGGGCACCTCAGTGAACTTACTTATTGAAGTAAGCACCCTCATGTATCACGCACGTATCAACTATACACTTTGCACCTCCATGAAACAAGGTGGTCCTTCTTAAGGGCGTGATCCCACAAGCAAGCCTTAGAGGAGTCAGGTTGACACTCCCACTGTCGGTAGGACTCATCGGCTTGGAGTATTTTACTAATCATGACTTATGTGATATAAGGCTCGTTTCATGAACCATTTCACCTAAATGGTAGAGTCCTAAAGTCATCAGGATTAGGGGAGTTCTCATACATGCACAGATAAAGTAAATGCATACCAAACAAGAGCATATAAAGAAATGTTGCTTCAATTCGTTATTTCATTCCAAGATTGTCTGTGATTACAATAAGGAAAAGCACAAAGTGGATATACAATCGGCTTTCTAGGGCACTATTCCTAACAATCTCCCACTTACCCGTCAAAGCCATTGTAAAGCTACTCTAAGTCCCATCTTCTGAAGATGACCTTGGAAAGCTTCTCGGCTAAGGGGTTTAGTAAGTGGATCTGCCACGTTCTCTGCTGATGTGACCCTCTCAATTTGCACATCTCCTCTTTTGATAATATCACGGATCAGGTGATACTTCCTCATAATGTGCTTGGTCCGTTGGTGAGATCTTGGTTTCTCTAGCTTGAGCAACCGCCCCAGTGTTGTCACAAAACACAGTAATGGGGTCTTTCATGCTAGGAACAACATTGAACTCTTGAATGAAGTTTCTAATCCAAACACCTTCCTTAGCTGCATCATTTGCAGCTAAGTATTTGGCCTCAGTGGTCGAATCTGCAGTGGTCGTTTGCTTGGAACTCTTCCAACTCACTGCTCCGCCGTTTAGGCAGAAAATGTATCCTGACATTGACTTAAAATCATCTAAGTCAGATGCAAAGCTTGCATCGGAGTATCCTTCGACAGTAAGATCTTTTTTACATACGTAAACTAAGAATAAGTCTTTGGTACTTTTCAAGTACTTAAGAATATTCTTCACGGCAACCCAGTGACCATCTCCAGGGTCAGATTGGAAACGACTTGTTACACTAAGTGCATAAGCCACATCCGGTCCAGTACATAACATTGCATACATTATGCTACCTATTGCTGATGGATAAGGTGTATGAGTCATTCTTTCCTTCTCAAGGTTAGTCTTAGGACACATCTTCTTAGAAAGACATGTTCCTACACTCATAGGAAAGTTCTTAACCTTTGCTGACTCCATATTGAATCTCTTCAATACTTTGTGAATGTACATCGATTGTGATAGTCCTATTAACCTTCTAGATCTATCTCGATAGATTTTAATTCCAAGGATATAGGACGTATCACCAAGATCTTTCATCTCGAATTGGTTCGATAACCATAAGTTAGTCACTTTCATGTCATCCTTCGAATTCCCAATAAGAAGGATGTCATCTACATAAAGTACTAAGAATTGCACTGAGGTCTCCAATTCCTTTATATACATAATTCATTCAAAATTTGAATGAAGCCAAACACTTTGACTGATTCATCAAATCGAATGTTCCAATTCCTAGAAGCCTGTTTCAATCCATAGATTGATCTTTGGAGTTTGCAAACCTTTTGCTCACTCCCACTGAATGTGAAACCTATGGGTTGCTCCATATAAATGTCCTTATCAATGTCACCATTGAGAAAGGTAGTTTTCACATCCATTTATCATATCTCATAGCCATAATATGCAGCAATGGCAAGCATGATCCGAATAGATTTTTGCATTGTAACTGGTGAAAAAGTTTCAACAAAGTCCACACCGGGTCTTTGAGTGAATCCTTTTGCAACCAGTCTTGCTTTGTAAGTTGCAATGCTTCCATCAACTCCAAGCTTTCTCTTAAAGATCCATTTGCAACCTACGGGTTTGAGCCCATCAGGCAAATCTACCAAGGTCCAAACTTGGTTGGAGTTCATGGAATCCATTTCGGATTTCATGGCTTCTATCCACTGTTCAGAGTCAGAATCTGAAAGTGCCTCCTCATATGTTAAAGGATCATTATCCTTTTGAGAGATTTCATGGAAGAATCCATACCATCTCTCTGGCTGTCAAGGAGTGTATTCAGAACGCTTTAGAGGAGGATTTACATGTGTATCGAAATTCGTGATCGGTTGCGGCTGATTAGAAGGGGACGTTTCTTCAGTGGATGGCGTGTGGTCACTTTGTACTTCCTCTAATTCTATGATGTTGCCTTTCTTTTCTTTAAGGAACGGTTCCTCCAGAAAAGTGGCATTTCTGGAAACAAACACCTTTTGCTCAGATTGATCATAGAAGTAGTATCCTATGGATTCCTTAGGATAACCTAAAAAGTAGCATAACTTAGAACGAGATTCCAACTTATCTCCCATTGTCCTCTTCACGTAAGCAGGACAACCCCTAATTCTTAAGTAAGAATAACTAGGGATTTTACCATGCCACATTTCATAGGGCGTTTTAGGGACTGACTTAGAAGGAACTAGATTCAAAATCTTGCTGCACTTTTTAGGGCATATCCCCAGAAAGAAGGTGGTAAGTCAGTGAAACTCATCATGGAACGAACCATATCAAGTAGAGTTCGATTCCTTCTCTCAGAAACTCCATTAAGCTGAGGAGTTCCCCAGAGGAGTCCACTGAGAGATAATCCCATTATCTTTGAGATGATTAAGGAATTCTTCACTAAGATATTCGCCTCCTCGATCAGATCGAAGTGCTTTAATCTTGTGACCAGTTTGGTTCTCAACCTCCTTTTGAAATTCTAAGAATTTCTCAAAAGCTTCAGATTTATACTTCATTAAGTATACATAACCATACCGACTAAAGTCATCAGTAAAGGTTATAAAATACTGATGATTGTTTCTTGTGCTTACACTAAGCGGTCCACAAACATCAGTATGGATCAAATCCAAGACCTTAGTGGCACGTTCCATAGTTCCTTTAAAAGGAACTTTGGACATTTTTCCTTTGAGACAGGATTCGCAAGAAGTCAACTCTTTGAGATCATTTTCAGAGAATGATCCTAAAGAGTTTATCTTGCTAATTCTGTTCTTGGAAATGTGTCCTAATCTAGCGTGCCATAAGGGAGCTGAAACTTTGTCATCTCTCTTACGTTTAGTTTCTCGTTGTATATTCATAATATTGATATTCTGAGTTAGATAAAGTCCATTACTTAGAGTATCGATGTGAACGGAAGAGTTGTTCTGTTTGATAAAGTATTTACCATTCTTAATATAAGTTTCATAACCTTCACAATCTAAAATTGGAACTGAAATTATATTACGAATAATACTCGGTACATAAAGGACTTTGTTTAAAACTAACCCAAAACTACCTAAATCTAATCTAATTGTGCCTAAAGCTCGAGCTTCAACATTTGAGCCATCGCCGATCTTCAAGACACATTCTCCTTCTTTGAGTTGTTGAACCTCATTTAGCATCTGTACATCATTACAAATATGAGTTCCACAACCGGTATCAAGTACCCAAGAAATATAATTAATAGAAAGATTTATTTCAACGAGAAACATACCTTAATTTAGAGTAGCCTTGTACTCTGGGCAGTTTCTCCTCCAATGTCCCGCTTTGCCATAATGGAAGCAAACATCCTCTTTCTGATCACGCTTCTTCTTTTGGGCCTTCCCCTTCGAAACGCCACCAGTGGGCCTAAGGGGTTTCTTCTTCTTCTTTCGGGTTTTCTTGCCCATACCTTTAGAAGGCCCAGAAGATGAAGATGGAGCATTCACCATCAAAACCTTATTGTCCTTCTTGATCGTGCTTTCAGCAGTCACAAGCTGACTAATCAGCTCAGCTACAGTAGCACCAGCATGATTCATATTGAAGTTAAGGACAAATGGGTTGAATGATGGTGGGAGCGAAGCTAGCAACAAATCCACTGAAAACTCATCTTTCAGTGGCATGTCCATGGAAGCAAGTTTCTCAGTAAGGGCGAGAAACTTGAGTCCATACTCATGGACACTAGAACCTTCCCTCATTCTCAAGTGGAACAATTCCTTTGAGATGTTATACCTTGTAACACGTTCATAAGGGCGGTAAAGTTGCTCTAAGTGGTCGTAAATCTCCCAAGCGAATTCCATGGCCTCATGTTGCCTTTGCAAGTCCGGAGACATGTTAGCCAACATAAGGCAACGGGCTTGGAGATTACCATCCTTCCACTTCTGGATCGCGTCCCGCTCGGCCCGAGCGGGAGCGTCCCCTTCGGGACTAGGCTCCCCTTCGAAAAGAACATAAGCTCTCTTCTTAGAATCTAAAATGATTTTTAGATTGCTCAGCCAATCAGAATAGTTGGGACCAGTCAAATTATTTGACTCGAGGATCGATACAAGAGGGTTTTTGGTTGCCATTTCAAAACACGTAGAGAATCACAGAATCTACGACCTAAATGGTAAAACAGAGAACTAGTGAGCATGCTGAATTATAACGATATACCGAAGATAAGGTCTTTAATCTAATGTAGCTCCCACTGTTTTTCAAAGATCTATAATTCTCAATGATCTAAGAGGAACACGTTTCCCAATGGGTACTAAGATCCTAGGCATTTTACCTCGAACCCACGACTCGCAGACATTCTAAGTAAGAACCCTAGGTAGGTTCAACTTACCAATTCTAACACCTTTAGAACTCTTAGTAATTGTTTTTGCATCAGCTATCTTTCAATATGGACCCACGACTCGTGCGACATCCATATTTACTTAGGCGTTAAGCTAGACCCATCAATCATAAGATCATGATCAAAACTTAGTTCGAACGACCCACGACTCGCGGACATCGCCCTTGCCAAAATTGACCACGAAATATTGACCATTTAAAATGATCAATTAGGCAACTAAGAACTAATAAGCTCCACTAGCTATCCTACAACTCGCAGACAATAACTAGTTTCACTTACTAAACTTAAAACCTATTGATGGAATGCTAGGAATTTAATTCAAAATTTGCACCTCGAATTAAACACCTATTTATTCGAAATTAGCTTAATATTTAATGGGAATTTTCGAATTAACCGGAGAGTTGTCCGGTTCGACCTCACCAACATATATGTTATCCAATTTCATTAGTCTTGATTAATGCAAGTACAACTTAAATGCATTTCAAAGAAGCACATAAACAGATAACATGTCCTAGCATGATACTAACATGTAATGATCATGGGTTCTACCTATCTTATGCGTGATATGTGGGAGCCACTCCACAATCACAAGTTCTAACATACATGCCACATAAACAGTTTAAATCACATAAGGGAAAGCGGTAACAAAATACGAGCCCTATCTCTATTACATTTTTACAATTGAGATTCTCCTCCCTAACATTTTGAGGGGTCTTCACTTATGGCCTCCTTGTTAGTTGAATGTGGTCCATCTTACTCCATGGGTGCATTGTCTCCAAAATGAAAATAAAAAACCTCACCACCTATCTCTACTCTCAAATTACAATAAAAAGAAAAAGACATAAAGTAATAAGGCTCAATCTTCATATTGGCCTTAGACAATTACACGAGGCATACCCCGGCCTCAAAAATAGTAATATGGAAAGCCACATAATAAATCACATAACAGTACGCACATAAGTGAGGCTCCAACCTCAATTGAAAAACGCAACTATAGGGCTCCAACCCCAATTTAAACCATCCATGTCCATAAATTAAAACCATACATAAGTCTAAACCCATGATCACCTAACTTGCTTTTGCGAGATTTTAAATTTACCCAATAAATTAAAATTCCCGTTTCCAGTCCTAATGACTTAAAACACGACATGATGCGAGTCTTATTTATAAAAGCTTTCAATAAATCCCAAATTAGCAAAAACTAATAAAATTCCAATTAATTTCTGAAAATCAATAATTTTATCAAAGATGCAATTTCCCAAAATATAAACCGTTTCTATTTCTCAAAAATCCCAATTTTAAGTTTTATTCAAAAATTAAAATAAATATTAATAAAATAAAATTTTAAAATTAAAATAAAAAAATTGGGACTGGATTACACGAATTACGAAAACGGATCACGAAAAAACGGGACCCATACGCGAAAAAGGGCTGCACGTTGCAAGCGCGCGCCATGACGGAAGCTTGCTGGCGGACTGGGCCAGCAATCCCGCATGCTTGTCGGATTCTTTCCCAGCAGGGTGGCGGACAGCGGGCGGCCTGTCTCGGCCAGCCTTGGGCGACCGGAACGCCTCCCGCACGAAGCCGAGGAGGGACTAGGCGCACGGCCTGCGCGCGCCTAGGAGAGACCGGCGGCGGCGCGTGAAGCCCGCCCGCGCGACGCCTTCGCGCGCGGGGTTTCGCGTGTTCGTAATCCAGGCTTTTCGTTTCGTGTTTTCGTTCAAAAGCAAAGCCAACCCAAGAAATCCAAAAACAGTTTATAAGTTTCAAATCTAAAATAGTTTTCAAAATTAAATTTTGTAAAAAACCAATTTTCAGAAACTTTCAGGAAAAAATACAGTTTCGTAATTCAAGCTTTCTAAAACAATTACAAATACTCAATCGCATCAAGCCTAAGAATTTCTACCAAATTCAGAATAATTGAGATGAATCAGAAACACGATTAACGAGGTGGCTCTGATACCACCTGTTGGAAAATGAAATCAGAAAAGCAGCGGAAATTTAAAATTTTTCCAACAAAAGGATCTTGGACTCACAATCGTGTAACCAAATTCATAGGGATTAGAAACTTACTTTCTTAATTAACTTTCTTGAAGCGTTTCAAGCCACCCAAGAATGCTCTTCTCGCGGCTTGATCCCCTCTTCTTGGTACAGCTCGAATCTTCAAACTTCTAATTTGAAGCTCTCTAGAGATAGTCCACCAACTTGACTACAATCTAACTAGTAAGGATGCTAGTTCTCTAGTTAGTGTTTAGGCTTAACCTAGGGTTTCGTTTATCTTGGAGAAAGGATGGTGTTCAACACATGAACCAAATGAATTCTCGATTAGCTCCAAGAGGAGCTCGAGCTCCCCTATTTATAGAAGGGGGAGGACCGAAAATCCTAGTCGTTATAGGTTAAGGATTTTTGTCCCTCTCTCCTATTACTTGATCATCAAGTAATTTTGACTTTGACTTTGAATTCAAATTCAAATCAACTTTCAAGAGAGCTAAAATATCCAAACTATTTTTGGATAATTTTATACTTTATTTATTTAAAATAATTAACTTATTTTTATCTAATTAATTAATTCACAATTAATTAACTAGATTATTTTTCTCCAAAACAAGACTTTCTTTTCAATTCAAAATTAAACCAAAGTCTATTAAATAATTAATCACATTAATTATTTAACACAAAAATAAATATACACATATATTTACACACGTGTGAGACACGTGTCACAAGGACACGTGTCACTCACGTGAGCCACATGTGTGGTTCACACGTGTGGAACCCTCTTGGCCCGATTAACTCGTTTAATCATTTTAAAGCCTTAACTCATGTAACCAAGTTGTTGTGTGTGACCCTCTAGGTTCTCAATTCAATTAGCAGCGACCCCAATTAATTAATTCACTAATTAATTAATCAGCCCACAGATTAAACGACCATAGTCTAGCAACAGGTGTTTAACCCCTAGTTGAATTGGAATGTTCGGATTCGACAGAACCTTTAAGTCATTGATTCATGTGAGATACAATCCTCCTACTTACTATCTCTCAACCAAGATCTATGGTAAGGGAATAATTAGAACCCTAATAATCCGGTCTTAAAGCTAAGTGCATTTCATATCCATTTGATCTCAATCCAAGAAACCCTTTTCTTGATATCTTGATCTACTACCTTGGCCAAGGACTCCATATGGCATATGAATGACTTACACAATAAGAGATCACCTTGCAAATGCAAGTGTAGGTCCTTTCTTGATTCTCATTCACTTTCACGAATCACTTGTGCAACCCCAGCATAAGCCTTGAATCAGTTGTCTAAGGCGACACCCTTTAAAGCTTATACCTAAGACTACAGAGTTAATTCATAAAGTGATAAAGAACCTCAAGTCTAAGGATCAATTAATCACATCAATGACTCGTGAGATATTTCCTAATCTGGAAGTTTCTATTTCCTGAAATAGAAACTTCCTTTCCCATTTAGGAATGTTCTCACACGGGGCACAGGAAATAGAAACTTCCTTTTCCATTTAGGAATGTTCTCACACGGGGCACCTCAGTGAACTTACGTATTGAAGTAAGCACCCTCATGTATCACGCACGTATCAACTATACACTTTGCACCTCCATGAAACAAGGTGGTCCTTCTTAAGGGCGTGATCCCATAAGCAAGCCTCAGAGGAGTCAGGTTGACACTCCCACTGTCGGTAGGACTCATCGGCTTGGAGTATTTTACTAATCATGACTTATGTGATGTATGGCTCGTTTCATGAACCATTTCACCTAAATGGTAGAGTCCTAAAGTCATCAGGATTAGGGGAGTTCTCATACATGCACAGATAAAGTAAACGCATACCAAACAAGAGCATATAAAGAAGTGTTGCCTCAATTCGTTATTTCATTCAAAGATTGTCTGTGATTACAATAAGGAAAAGCACAAAGCGGATATACAATCGGTTTTCTAGGGCACTATTCCTAACAATACCATCTAATAAATAAGTGAATCATCTATTCCATCAAAATAAATAAACATTTTTTTTTCCAAGCTTAAGAAAAAGAAGAAGGGCGTCGTCCCATGAGGGTTCCAGAAATGCATGAAGGAATCGACCATTCATCCACCTTACACTTGTCTCAAGAATTAATTGCCAAGACACTTATATTTCTTTTTGTAAGATAGGTAAATTTAGATTTTAGACTATGTGGTATCAATATTCTAAACTCTTAACATAATTTTCTTGTTTCTGAAGTTTCCATTTATCTATGTAGCTCTCAATGTGCATATATCAGAGGCTTCATGGGTATAATAAAACAAAAGAGAAAGCCGATGGAGCACAAAATTTTTGCTATATTCAAATATTTCAATCTTCTGTAATGAGGTATCATCCTCCTGATTTCTGTGGTAGCATTTCAAGAGGTTTCATTACTGAATGTACATTCCCATTCTACGTTTGATAAAAAATAAATAAACATGCAAATAGGCTGCGAAGTAAATGTTTTGTATTGAAAACATTTAATATTCGATGCTCTAAAGTTTGCAAACAACTCATCAGGAGGTCATATTTATGTGCAAATCAAAAACAACACAAGACAAATTGATTTGGAACAGTTGTTAGAGCTAACAATTGAAAATTTTCTCTATCTTTCCTTCAATTTTTTTGATTGAATAATAAACATAAAAATCGATTGAATCATAAACTTAAAACTTTGCTCCCATAAAATCCAAATCGATGATTTGTGTAACAGCCCGTATCAGGACCTAGATGGAACCAGTAAATCAAAGAGGACAAGAATGCATTTATATACTTTGGTTCACATTTACAAATGTTCGTGCATTGCATTCTTATGTGAACAATGTGCATTCATTAGTCGTATTGTGTTTTAAGGGGGATCTCCTTACCACGAACCAAATTTACAATTCATTTCCCGAGCCTACCTTGTCCTTGTAACGCCCCGGTTTTTCATTTATACAAATATGCCATATGTGTTTATAAAATGCGCAATTAAATTATTTAATTATGTGATTAATTTTTTATAAGTGTTTAAATATTTAAATTTAATATAAATTGTTATTAGTTTTTTTTTTTTTATTTCATTAATTTGGAAATTACTTAAATTGATAATTAAGAATTAAGATGAATTAATCATGTTTTAATTAAGCTAATCAATTAATTTATTATAATATCGTTGACTTTCATTTAAATTAAAATAGAATTTAAATTTGTTTATTTGATTTGAAATGTTATGAAATTGTTACGTTTGCGCATGAGTGTTTTAATCGTGCGTCGTTCTTATATGATTTGATACCGAAATTTCGCGAAAATTTAGTATGTTGTAGAATTATGTGTTATGAACATGTTTATATGCTCGTTTTATGTTTTCGACTTCGGTTGACGTGGTCACGAATTTATTTGGAATTGTGGAACCAAGTCGGGGGCTAACGAGAAATTAGCGCACCCTTGGTTCCGTATTTGATATCCTGAGCTAGGAAACTCGTATTCAAGTTTCGTCAACTTCCTGAACTCGTAACGAAAATTTGACTTTAATGAACTTAGACTCATATTTTTCTAAGACCCTTTGGACCTCCGAAATTCAACCGAAACATGTAACGGATGCCAAAACTGCCACATTTTACCAAAGGAGCCATATCTTATTCAAACCTTGACCAAATTAACCATGGTTTGATTCCTGAGAACCCTAACTCAACTCTATAATATCCCTTGATCAGCCTTAACCGAACCAACCCTCACACATAAAGAAAACTCAGCCAAAACATTCTGCTCTCCAGAAAATCCCGTAACCTTGCATACCTTGGAGATTTTGGAGCTCAAATCTCTTCCAAACTTCATCCAATCCACAAGGTAAGCTTAGGGTTGTAATATACATTCATTATGAGTCATTTTGATGCGTTAACCCCCAATTTTGAGCATGCTTTCATGGGTTTTTGGCTGAGAGACAAAATAGTTAGGTTATATGTACATATGTTGATCTCTCTCATTTCTCGACGAATTTGATCGATTCCAAGCATGAAAATGGTTGTTTTAACTCCCTTTTCTCATTCATGATCCTTGATTATGTGTTAGTTGAAGTATTCATGAGATTTCATTAATGGCACTTTGAGGAAAATTCATGAAATAATCACCTATACCTTCATCTCACGTTTGAGCATCCTTGGGGCTGATTTGTATGTTAATTTCGAGTTGTTTTGCTGCATATTTGTTAGCCTAACTTATCTGTACATGTGGGGTTGAAGACAAACAGCTGCTGCTCTGTTTTTTTTATGGAATTGCCCTGTTTTTCGGAATGTTTTGCTGCTGTCAACTGCTGCGTGTTTTCCTTGTTTAGCTGCTGCATTTTCGTAGTCAATTGTGAGAGTTGCTGGTGTCATTTTATTGCTTGATCTACTGCCCTATTGGTGTGATAGTTGCTGCTGTATGTTCATGACAAAACAAGGGAAAGCTTTGTGTTGTTACTGCCTTCCTGCGCATCTGTAATCCAACTCCCCGGCAGGGGAGATTCTCATACCTGAAAGTACCCGGTCGGGCAACTCTTTTATGCAATTTAGCTGCTGATTTATTTTCCTTACTTTCGTATGTGTGTAGAGATATGTACTTATTTAATCTGTGTGTGTATTATATAACGTGTGCATGAGTGCATTTATATTAACATACATAATCTGTGTGTATTATATAACGTGTGCATGCATGTAATTATATTACCTATACTTTGCATGAAATGTTTACATAATATATATTGTCCATGCATGAGTTGGGTGTTACGTGTATGTGTATGTATTTATATAATTAGGTGTTAAATGCATGCATATGGTTGATTATTCATGTTTGCATGCATGGGTAATAAATGTTTATATATTAGATATCTTATTTGCATGTATATTATTACTTATGCATGTATCTCTACGTATATATATATATTTATGTATATTGAATATATTTTATATATTATTTAATTTATTTCAATTTTAGAATTTAATTATTATCTAGTTCGCGTTAATTAATTTTCGCTCATGACTTGAATGTTTTTAATTGCCTATTTTCAAATTTTAAACGTGTTACAGTACGTGACATGATCGTTATTTGAATTCTTGAATTGATTTGATATGAAATGTGAATTTATGAATTCGAATGAAAATGAATGAATGACTCGTTTATATGATTTAAATACATTAATAGTACACATGAATAAGTTCATGACAGAACATCATCTCTTATGCATTCATATCATGTTCATCGCATGTCGTGCGTCTTATATGGTTCGTTTGGAGTTTTGAGTCTCACGAACACGTTACGTTGTCCTTTGTACAGTTTATCTCCAGGGTGGAGAAATCTTGATCAACTAGACACTCGAAAACTCGTATCCTTGTATCGACTTGTGTCAGGTGAGGGTGTTTTCGTTCCAGTTACGTATCAATCCCTACAACCCTTATGTGATAAGCTTTGGGCCAAAAACCTTATATATATACTTATACCATTTTCAAAGTGGAGTCATCGAGTAAATATTGTTCGAGTAACCCCTTTTCTAATGAATTATAAAATATGTTATGTTTCTTATGAATTGATATGTTTTGGCGAGATTATACGTGTATGTATGTTCACGGGCCCAGGAATTTAGTACATGTGGCTATCCGGGGAGGCAAGGGCCGACGGTGATCCCATGTGCTGATTCCATTTATGTTTAATGGCGGTACCGGACCTCGCCAGGAGATTGGCGGGGAAAGGAGTTGAGTGCCATCTGGTGAGTTATGCTACCCCTTTTGGTCAATGTATGAGGTGGCCGGGTCTTGCAAGCCCGTCCACCACCCGGAGGAAGAAGGTTGGAACTTGTATTATGAATATGATTATATTATGATTGTTATGCACCGTGCGGAAAGGCCGGGACACGGATCACCCAAACGACTATGTTATATGATTTGTGTGTATTATAATATACTGCATGATTACATATTCAATATATTAATAATATTTTTCGTACACGGTCTGAGTTTGGTTGGAGATAATGCACGCTCACTCGCCGAGCCTTAATGTTTATGTATGATTTATGAACTTAATAAAATTAATATGATTAGTCGTAAAGTCCGAGCATTGCTTAGTTATTCTCTTGCCCTCTTGGGAACTAATTTTAAATAAAACCTTGCTCGGGATTTATGACTTGCATGCGCATGTTTCTGTATATATATCGCTCCTGCTCACTCAGTCTTCTAGAGACTGGCCCCTCTTTCCCACTTTTCCAGTTTCTTTTGCAGGTGTTGGTTACTAGGCGGAGTTAGAGTGTCGAGTCATTGTTCTAGTCCCACTCATTTACACTCACTGCATACTATATGACTTCTAAGTATTGTATTGACCTTTTATTGTTGGTCGATGTGCCCTTATTGAACTGATATTATTTCGGGACAGGTTAGGACGGGTGTATTGATTAGTGGAACCCGTATTTATAATCTTCTTGGATTTCATTTATTTCTTTGGTATTACATGAATGATTTCCTTGCTTCCGCATTTTGGTTATTGTTGATTGTTACAGGGTTAGCTTCCGCCTAGTCAGGACTGTTGTTTTTTTTCTGTTTGTCTCCCGTTCGCTATGGTTTAGTACGGGTGCGGATCTTGCCATTTCGTTACTCGTGTTGAGCCATAGTGCGGGGGATGTGGCGCCTCACGTGCGGGGTGCTACATCCTTAAGTGGTATCAGAGCCCGGTTGCAAAACCGGTGTTCTCGTATTGTGTTTGAGTCAGTCTAGGTCGTGCGGCTTAGGAACTACGTGACAACGTGTGCATTGCATCGATCTTGAATATGTATTGCTGTCCTTTTGAATTTTGTTGACTTATTTGTTGCATTCTTGCATTGGATCAGTGCTTTTCGTGTCGAATACGTGCCATGAGCATGCACTAATCACATACATATATCCTTGAAATGAGTTCTGATTTATAGGTTATGAAGATAATATCACACCACGACCAAACATCATACTAACAACGTTCTATTGCAAGTCCTTTTTGAGGCATGGAAGATTGGAGGGATGCACCGGGGAAGGATATCGAGAATTCGAGAGGCGTGACCTTCATGGATAGAGTTAGAGTTCAAAGGTTAGGAGCTGATTTAGAAGTTCGACTTCAGAAATGCAATTATAGAAGGACACTTAAAGAAATAAGAGTTGATCTGGGAATATTTATGACTCTGAAGATTGACATATGTAGCTCTCTTACATTGAATGCCCTAATTGGATTCAACGGGGTCATTCAACTTAAGGAATGGAGTGAATGAACTTTGAAGGTACTTTAACTCAGGGTTCGGATTATGGAAGAGATAGCGAGGATTGGGACAATTCAAGCTAAAACACCTTCGGCGGGAATTTAACATCAAGAGTCGTCAAAGAGGAACTTTTAAATAAACCCAATAGTTAGAAAAGAGGTTACTGAGGTCAAGATCGGGAAGAAGTGAGTCTGGGAACCCTAAATTTCAACTAAGATGGAAAATACAAGTTCATGGAAGGTGATAATATTACGAGCAAGATTTGAGTTTGTTTTCCCAATCCAAGTTAAATTGTCGTGTGGTGAGGGTGAATTGGAAAATATGGAGCAACGAATGGAAACGGTAAAGAAAGGCAAAGACGTTTTGGAAGGAAAGCATGCGCGCAAGTGGGAGCAATTGGAAAACAAGTTCTATTTCCAATCTAAACTCGTAAAGGATAAGCACGGGTGTCTTGATCAAGGCAATGATGAGAAGTAAGGTTCATAACTACATTAGGGTTCAATTATGTAATAGAACGTGGACAAAGTTGAAGGGCGGTTTTCGAGGAGAAATTTGGATGCTAATTCCGTGGATGCAGAAGAAGTTAGGGATTGAGAAATTGCAATTCCGGACCGTGGAAGATAGAAGTGATCACAAAGACTCATGGGAACTTGAATACCGTGGAAGGGGTAAGGAATAATCAGCAAGTCAAAGTAACCTCGTGATTGGAGGAACGAGTAAAAGCCACCGAGCTAACAACTCTCCAAATTGGTGACAGGTTCCACAACATTCATAGCACGCGCATCATACTTCGCATCAGTTATTTATTTTCTTTACTTATGTTCGTGCGCGCATTTCTATTTGATTTCGTTGCTCTGATGTGCTGCATATTTAATTGTCACAAGTGTGCCACATGCATCATCATTTTAACCCGACATGCATTCTAGTGTTTAATTGATATGAAGTTCTTTCATCTCACTTATTAAGTATCTCTTCGATCGGGCCACATCTGATTTAAGAGGAAAAGAAATAATGGGATGGTACGTTACAAGGAAGGTGCCATCGGGGAAAAATAAAGAATTTCAATTAAGGGATAGGTTGATGGAAACGAGAATTCATAAAGAGAAGCGAGATTAGAGTTGATTGCGGGATCGTCGAGTTGAATAAGAATAGAGAAAGGAGTCCCGTACCCCAAGAGGAATAGAAGAGGAATTGAAAGGTAAAATCTTCAGGTTGCTGTTTGGATTAAAGTTCTCTCTAGATGAAAATTGTCATTAAGAATTCTGATGAAAGAATCGATATATAAGGGCAGAAAAGTTAAGTGGGAGAGCATGACCAAAAGGAAAAAAAAAATTGAAACTCGAGGTCGGGGTCGAAGAAATAATTAATAAAGATAACGGAAATACAATTAGGGAAGATCCGGGAATTTTAGGGTGGTGAGCGGAGATGAATAAGACTACTCTAAAGATTAACCATTAAGATGAGAGCTAAGTCACTAAATTCGGATTGAAGAATTTCACGGGGAATGGAGAAGATAGCTCGTTCAATCATTCTAAGTATGTAAGTTGATTTGAAGATGAAGGAGTTATGAAGGAGAGAGAAACTCCTAAGCTATGATGCCAAGAGAGAATTGATTCAAAGTTATCATAGAAAGGGATTCTGTCAAGAAAGTTTGGTACAAAGAGTTCGGAAAGAGATTTTAGAAGCTACGAACCAGCAAGGATAAACATTTAGAAGATTTAAATCAAACTTCAAGAATCATCAAGAACATCCTATCTTCGATTAAGGAATAGTTGGGGCCGAATACGAAATTTCACCTTAGAGGTTTTGAGAGAGTAAGAAGGGTGAATTGAACGAAAGACAGGAGGAGATTTGGGTAATATATATTAAGATCGAGAATAAATTTTTAAGGACGCCAAGGGTAGTTATCTTCAATGATATGTTAGGTTTTGATATGAGAAAAAGGAAATAACTATGGATCTGATTTTGGGACTGATGGATTAAGGGTAGTCGGGGAGGTCAAGCTCGACTAAGTAAAAAGAGTTAATTGGTCGAATGAAGATTATGGGAAATGATGAAAGATCGAAGAAGATTGGAAGCAGTACAAGTCAGAAGAGAATAAAGGATAAAATCCTTAGAGGATCTATCATGGCTTCACCGGGACACACTGAAGAAATTAAAGCCAAAACAAGTACTGCACTACGTTTCAGGACAGATCATGCATTGGATAACAAAACTCAGAGTTTTAAATTATGCAACTATGGTGAACGGTACATGAAGCATCCATGATACATGCATCCATGCAAATTTAACTTGAATAATTTTCATGTTAAGAGCTTCGATTCCTTATCATGTTAAATTAATTGGAGTAACTGATGATCAACGTGGATTATATCTATTACCTGCTTTGGGTGTCTTACGTGAATTTAATTATGGTTTTGCGTGTGTAGCTTGGGAGTATTAGAGACTTCCTTGCTTTATTTTTGTTTGAGAGACGGGGTGCTCTCATTGTTTGTAAGAGACGGGGATTCTCTTCTTTTTGTTTGAGAGACGGGGTGATCTCTTTGCTTGCGAGAGACGGGGTTCTCTCATTGCTGCTTGAGAGACGGGGTTCTCTCATTGTTGTTGGAGAGATGGGGTTCTCTCATTGTTGCTCGAGAGACGAGGCTCTCTCCTTGTTGTTTGCGAGAGACGGGGAATCTCTCATTGTTTGTTTGGGCGAGTGGTGAATCCGAGGACGGATTCTTTTAAGGGGGAGAGGTTGTAACGCCCCGGTTTTTCATTTATACAAATATGCCATATGTGTTTATAAAATGCGCAATTAAATTATTTAATTATGTGATTAATTGTTTATAAGTGTTTAAATATTTAAATTTAATATAAATTCTTATTAGTTTATTTTATTTTATTTTATTTCATTAATTTGGAAATTACTTAAATTGATAATTAAGAATTAAGATGAATTAATCATGTTTTAATTAAGCTAATCAATTAATTTATTATAGTATCGTTGACTTTCATTTAAATTAAAATAGAATTTAAATTTGTTTATTTGATTTGAAATGTTATGAAATTGTTACGTTTGCGCATGAGTGTTTTAATCGTGCGTCGTTCTTATATGATTTGATACCGAAATTTCGTGAAAATTTAGTATGTTGTAGAATTATGTGTTATGAACATGTTTATATGCTCGTTTTATGTTTTCAACTTCGTTTGACGTGGTAACGAATTTATTTGGAATTGTGGAACCAAGTCGGGGGCTAACGAGCAATTAGCGCACCCTTGGTTCCGTATTTGATATCTTGAGCTAGGAAACTCGGATTCGAGTTTCGTCAACTTCCTGAAATCATAACGAAAATTTGAGTTTAATGAACTTAGCCTCATATTTTTCTAAGACCCTTTGGACCTCCGAAATTCAACCGAAACATGTAACGGATGCCAAAAGTGCCACATTTTACCAAAGGAGCCATATCTTATTCAAACCTTGACCAAATTAACCATGGTTTGATTCCTTAGAACCCTAACTCAACTCTCTAATATCCCTTGATCAGCCTTAACCGAACCAACCCTCACACATAAAGAAAACTCAGCCAAAACGTTCTGCTCTACAGAAAATACCGTGACCTTGGATACCTTGGAGATTTTGGAGCTCAAATCTCTTCCAAACTTCATCCAATCCACAAGGTAAGCTTAGGGTTGTAATATACATTCATTATGAGTCATTTTGATGCATTCACCCCTTATTTTGAGCATGCTTTCATGGGTTTTTGGCTGAGAGACAAAATAGTTAGGTTATATGTACATATGTTGATCTCTCTCATTTCTCGACGAATTTGATCGATTCCAAGCATGAAAACGGTTGTTTTAACTCCCTTTTCTCATTCATGATCCTTGATTATGTGTTAGTTGAAGTATTCATGAGATTTCATTAATGGCACTTTGAGGAAAATTCATGAAATAACCACCTATACCTTCATCTCACGTTTGAGCATCCTTGGGGCTGATTTGTATGTTAATTTGGAGTTGTTTTGCTGCATATTTGTTAGCCTAACTTACCTGTACATGTGGGGTTGAAGACAAACAGCTGCTGCTATGTTTTTTTTTTATGGAATTGCCCTGTTTTTCGGACTGTTTTGCTGTTGTCAACTGCTGCGTGTTTTCCTGGTTTAGCTGCTGCGTTTTAGTAGTCAATTGTGAGAGTTGTTGGTGTCATTTCATTGCTTGATCTACTGCCCTATTGGTGTGATAATTGCTGCTGTATGTTCATGACAAAACAGGGGAAAGCTTTGTGTTGTTACTGTCTTCCTGCGCATCTGTAGTCCAACTCCCCGGCCGGGGAGATTCTCATACCTGAAAGTACCCGGCCGGGCACCTCTTTTATGCAATTTAGCTGCTGCTTTTCCTTGCTGTTGTGTTTGTAGAGATATGTACTTATTTAATCTGTGTGTGTATTATATAACGTGTGCATGCATGCATTTATATTACCATATATAATCTGTGTGTGTATTATATAACGTGTGCATGCATGTAATTATATTACCTATACTTTGCATGAAATGTTTACATAATATATATTGTCCATGCATGATTTGGGTGTTACGTGTATGTGTATGTATTTATATAATTAGGTGTTAAATGCATGCATATGGTTGATTATTCATGTTTGCATGCATGGGTAATAAATTTTTATATATTAGATATCTTATTTGCATGTATATTATTATTTATGCATGTATCTCTACGTACATATATATATATATATTTATTTTTTTTTTATTTATGTATATTGAATATATTTTATATATTATTTAATTTATTTCAATTTTAGAATTTAATTATTATCTAGTTCGCGTTAATTAATTTTTGCTCATGACTTGAATGTTTTTAATTGCCTATTTTCAAATTGTAAACGTGTTATAGTACGTGACATGATCGTTATTTGAATTCTTGAATTGATTTGATATGAAATGTGAATTTATGAATTCGAATGAAAATGAATGAATGACTCGTTTATATGATTTAAATACGTTAATAGTACACATGAATATGTTCATGACAGAACATCATCTCTTATGCATTCATATCATGTTCATCGCATGCCGTGTGTCTTATATGGTTCATTTGGAGTTTTGAGTCTCACGAACACGTTACGTTGTCCTTTGTACAGTTTATCTCCAGGGTGGAGAAATCTTGATCAACTAGACACTCGGAAACTCGTATCCTTGTATCGACTTGTTTCAGGTGAGGGTGTTTTCGTTCTAGTTACGTATCAATCCCTACAACCCTTATGTGATAAGTTTTGGGCCAAAAACCTTATATATATACTTATACCATTTTCAAAGTGGAGTCATCGAGTAAATATTGATCGATTAACCCCTTTTCTAATGAATTATAAAATATGTTATGTTTCTTATGAATGGATATGTTTTGGCGAGATTATATATGTATGTATGTTCACGGGCCCAGGAATTTAGTACATGTGGCTATCCGGGGAGGCAAGGGCCGACGGTGATCCCATGTGCTGATTCCATTTATGTTTAACAGCGGTACCGGACCTCGCCAGGAGATTGGCGGGGAAAGGGAGCTGAGTGCCATCTGGGGAGTCATGTAACCCCTTTTGGTCAATGTATGAGGTGGCCGGGTCTTGCAAGCCCGTCCACCACCCGGAGGAAGAAGGTTGGAACTTGTTTTATGAATATGATTATATTATGATTGTTATACACCGTGCGGGAAGGCCGGGACACGGATCGCCCATACGACTATGTTATCTGATTTGTGTGTATTATAATATACTGCATGATTACATATTCAATATATTAATTGTAACGCCCCGGCTTTTCGTTTAAACTAATGTGTCGTTTTGTTTATAAATTGTGTAATTTAATTATTTGATTATATGATTAATTATTTTTAAATGTGTTATATTTGTTTTAAATTATAGACTGTTGTTGTTTTAATGTAATTCATTTTATTTTAATTTGATAATTAGTGTTTAATTTCTTAATCAAAGTTTCATGTTACCATAAGTATTTCGGTAATTTCGTTAATTAATTTCAACATGTTATTAGTTGGCTTTAATTTATTTAAAATGGAATTTAAGTTTTAGTAATTAATTTATAACGTTATGAATTCATTCTTGCGCATGAGTGTTTTATTTGTGCTTCGTTCTTATATGTAATGATAACGAAATGTCGTGGAAATTTAGTATGTCGTAAATATGTGTGTTCTGAACATGTCTATATGCTCGGTTTATGTTTTCGGATTCATTTGATGTGTTAATGAATTTAATGTTGATTGTGGAACCAAATCGGGGGCTAACGAGCAATTAGCGCACCCTTGGTTCCGTACGTGATATCTTGAGCTCGGGAATTCGGATTTGAATTCCGAAACCTCCGTTGCCTTCGTATCGAAGATTCAGAGACAATGGAACAAGCCTCATACCTTTTTGAGATCATTAAGACCTCTGAAATCCAACCGTAACGAGCAACTCGTGTAAGAAAAGCTCCTTTTGTTGACTAGTCTTCGTGGTGGGACCCTTAACACTCCTCTAACCTAACCATACCTTAAACCATGACTTTTGTACCTTGAGTTAAGCCTTTCTTCCCCCTTTTAGCAGCAAAAACCGAGCCAAACAATCCCCTTCTTGCTGCTGCTGCTGATCGAAATAAGGAGAGAAGAGAAGAGAGAAAAAGGAAGAAAAACCCTTGGCCATTCTTGTGATTTTGAGCTCAAATCACCTCCCTTCTTCTTCCAATATTCAAGGTATGAATATTTATGTCTTCTATACTATATTATACTTGATTTCATCTACTTAATACATGAATTGGATCAGATTTCGTTAGGGTTTGAGTGATGAGTTTGATATGAACTTTTAGGGATTTTTGTTCTTGTGACCTATTTACTTGTGTAGCTGATTTTCTTGCTTATACATGATTATATGAGCCTGTTTCTTGGCCTATTCCTTTCCTAACTGATAGTATATGATGTTAGGAGGATTTTATCTCTTAACCCTTTTATAAAATTATGAGATTTGGAGCTTCAAACTTGATGTTCAAAACTGCCTCCCCTATTTCGGGACTGCTGTGTGGAATTATGGTTTGTTGCTTGATCTTATGGTCTCCATTTCGTGTGAAATTGCATGGATATGATGTACACTCATTGCTCTATATGTTAGCATTCATGTTGCAAATATTTGGATCCATTTTAAGCCCCAAAACCGGAAGACATGGCCTGTTCTTATGCATGATCTATGACAGACCTGCAGCTGTTGCGTTTTGTGACTTGTTGGTCATTCTAATGTGCTTTAATTCATGTCATTTCGCATATATATGATGCACATTAGTTTTTTAGTATGTTAGCATGCATTTCCCAAGGTTTCAGTTCCAAATTCAACTCCTAAGTACTTGATCATGGCTTGATTGAAACAATAGGGCTCTTATGTGCGATTTAGGCGACCCAGTTTTGCTGCATGATTTAGATGCCCTTAATGTGTGATTTAGCCTTTGCACTCTAAATGAAATATGTTCCTTACATGCTAAATATGTTGTATATTAAGTTTGTAACACCCCCGGAGCGAAGGGTGCCACATCCCCCGCACTAGGGTCCAACACGAGTAACGAAATGGAAGTTCGCACCCGTATCAAACCGTAGCGAACGGGAGACACACAAAACTCACGCCCTCGCTAGGCGGCCTAGACCCTCAAGAACTGCGCAAAATAAAATCAGAGTAGCGGAAGCAATTAAAGCAAATAACAAGCTAAACATATATCCCAAGATCATCACATATATATATATATATATATATATATATCATCAAAAAGAGGGTAGGGTCGAGAATTCCAACTGTCATGCTAGAACATATACAATATGTACAATGCCCTCTCGGCCAAAATAGCAAAAGTGTAATCAGAATACATAATCTCCAAGTACATAAGCAAAGAGAAAGTAAACCACTACGAATGCATGAAGACTCAAGCTAAACCACAAGTAAACTCCAAAAGACACTTGCCGCCTAGCTTGACTCGGAAGAACCTGCAACTCAAAAGAAAGGAAAAAGGGGAAAACAACAACGAGGGTTAGTCCTAGTGACTAGTGAGGGGGCTACTCACGCACCCGATATACATATCGATCAAAGCATTTATCAAAACGGAAGGATCCCTGAACCGAGAGTGGTTTTTGCAAGCCAAAGTAGTTCCCGTGTTATAAATATATATATATATATATAAAGTAAAAGAAGGCAAAAGGAGAAATTGCCAAATTTTAAGTACTTAGAAATCCACTCTCGTTTCACAGATCATACAAAACTAAACCAACTCGGCGAGTACGAGTCACACACCAAACTCCCATATACGAAGATCAAAGCAAAACAAAACAAATCATCATCCATCCCCAACACCGGTTGATAGAAGGGTTGATCGGCCCTAACTATCCACACACAAAAACAAGACAAGGTTTAATTACTACCTTGAAACCTTCGGCGGTTGCCTCCGCCGGCTCAAGAGAAACACCCTTCCTCAACCTCCTAAGGTTGGGTGAGACTCTCAAATGGAGGTGTTGATGGAAGAGCTCGGCGACCCCTCGGCCGTCCCGAGATTACCATACCACACTCCGGGGCCCAAACATATCACGAAAGTCACACAAACATATCTCAAAGCTTATCTTTCAAAGCCAAATCTCGCTTACCCACACACACTTGCATAAAACTAAACTTTTCAAACGAAAGCAAAAATAGTCTATATACTTATACAAAACGTTTTCCAATTCTTATAACAAAGGGGACAACCCCGTAACATATGTAATAAACACATATTTACCATATATAATACGTATTGGCATGCGAGGCTTCAAATCACATAGGGTTATAGGTCGCGTAACTAAAAGAACAAAAACCTCACCTTGTCAACGGACGTAGTGGAGACCAAAAGTGTGACAACCGGACACCTACGGAGCAAGCTCGTCCTCTACAAGAAGATCCGCTGAACAAGACAACCAACAAGGAACACTCTTAGACTCAATATGAACCACATTGACGCTCTGGTACATGCGTATGTATGCTTATGATGCCAATGATATGAAATGAATTCACATTAAGGCCATTTACGAGCAAATAATTCATATAAGAGCATATATCATAAACGAGGATGTAAATCAAAGCACAAATTCATAACATAAGGCTTAGCACATCATGTGACAAGTTAATCATGCATACATACCAAAAACGAAGCAAGAAGGACCAATAAGAAGCAACGAAAAGGCGAAAGAAATCACCCCGGATGCCACCCTGCTTGACACGGCCGTGTCAGAAAACAAAGGGGAATGGACACGGCCGTGTCAGGCGAAATAATTCGAAAAAAAACATTTCCGAGGGCTTGACACGGCCGTGTCCATTTTCCTTTGTAAACTGACGCGGCCGTGTCAGGCAGAAAAATTCAGAAAAACAATGTTGAGGGCTCAACACGGCCGTGTCCATTTTCCTTTGAAACTTGACGCGGAGGTGGTTGGAGTCTTTAAGTTGGTCAAGTTAGGTTAAGAGAGTCTCTGCACTCACATATGTATTGGAATTATGCATGATCCGATTCTATAGTATCATGAACTTGAATATTTATGTAATTGTTATTGAATTGTTGTTTCTGGGTTTTACTATTGATTAAAAGAGCCTGAAGAGCCCAATTCTGGTTATGGTTTGTATGTTTGAACTTTGGCTTTGCGTCGCATTATATTTCGTCGACTGGTTATCATTGCAGGGTCTAGTTCCGCCTAGCTTAGGAAGGTTTTTTATGTTTGTCTCCCGTTCGCTACGGTTTGATACGGGTGTGGATTTACTATTTCGTTACTCGTGTTGAGCCATAGTGCGGTGAATGTGGTGCCTCACGTGCGGGGTGCTACATTAATAATATTTGTCGTACACGGTCGGAGTTTGGTTGGAGATAATGCACGCTCACTCGCCAAGCCTTAATGTTTATGTATGATTTATGAACTTAATAAAATTAATATGATTAGTCGTAAAGTCCGAGCATTGCTTAGTTATACTCTTGCCCTCTTGGGAACTAATTTTAAATAAAACCTTGCTCGGGATTTATGACTTGCATGCGCATGTTTCTATATATATATCGCTCCTGCTCACTCAATCTTCTAGAGACTGACCCCTCTTTCCCACTTTTCTAGTTTCTTTTGCAGGTGTTGGTTACTAGGCGGAGTTAGAGTGTCGAGTCATTGTTCTAGTCCGACTCATTTACACTCACTGCATACTATATGGCTTCTAAGTATTGTATTGACCTTTTATTGTTGGTCGATGTGCCCTTATTGAACTGATATTATTTCGGGACAGGTTAGGACGGGTGTATTGATTAGTGGAACCCGTATTTATAATCTTGTTGGATTTCATTTATTTCTTTGGTATTACATGAATGATTTCCTTGCTTCCGCATTTTGGTTATTGTTGATTTTTACAGGGTTAGCTTCCGCCTAGTCAGGACTGTTGTTTTTTTTCTGTTTATCTCCCGTTCGCTATGGTTTAGTACGGGTGCGGATCTTACCATTTCGTTACTCGTGTTGAGCCGTAGTGCGGGGGATGTGGCGCCTCACGTGCGGGGTGCTACAATCCTAGCATCTCATTGGAACCCTAGAGGTTCATAACTCATGTTTCCCAGTCATATGAACATGTTTTCCAAGCTTCGAAATCCTTTCTTGATCATTAGAGGTATTATGGGAATTTTTGTCAAAAGTACTATTCATTTTCCTTCGAGAAACCCTAAAGAACCTATACCTATCTTCTTAGAATTTTTCAACTCTCTTTCCAATGCTTTGAGGTTTCGTTTATGTGTCCAGAGAAATTTAAGAATTTATTTTCAAATAAAAATTTTCGCCGGTAGAATATACTTCCTTCGATAGAATGATTTAACCCTTGAGATCATCACCATAATGTTCCTCGATTTCTTCTACATTTTTGGAAAGCCTTTCGGACCTTCAAATTTTATCCTAGTATTTATTTCATAATTAAATCAATTTTCAAAATTCAAGAAAATCCTATCTTCCGGAGCTTGTAACTTTTAAACCGTACATCCGATTTTGACCCGTGAGTAACCTTTTCTAAGGTAATTTTATTTCCTAGCTCTTGGGAACTTTTTCAGCTCCTAAAAAACACAGTGTAAAGGTGTAATTACCAGAATACCCCTCTTCCAACAATTATGAAAGAAACTAACCTATTTTAGAAAAATTATGAAAAGGACCCCATGTTATCTATTAATTTTGGAAAAATTGCAAAGTGACCCCAACCTTCACCTATAAATAGAGCATGAGAGGCCTTCAAAATGTGCTCATTTACTCCCCTAAAAACCGAGCTCCTTCCCCCTTGAAAGGTATGTTTTCTTTTATTCTTTTTTTATGTTATAATTAGTTTATATTATGTTTTAAATTATGTTTTAATTCATGTTTTAATATATTTATTAATTATGCTAGGTTTAGGCTTTAATATATGTTTTATTTTATGCATGAATTATGTGATTTAATTTATGTTTTAAATATTCATGAATTTATGAATTATGTCTCTTATAGTATAGTTTATTATGAAAGTGTTACATAATTTAATTTTGTTACAAATTAATTATGTGACAATTATTCTAGCATGTTATATGTTACACTTTAATTATTTTATGATCATACTTAGGTAATTTAATTTATTACATGATTTAATTTAATGTTACATGTTATTTATTGTTACATAATTAAAGTATAACCTATAGTTTTAAATGTTACATGTTTAATTAATTGTTACATAATTATACTTGACCAATTGATATATGTTATGGTATACATGTATAATATACGTATACGTATTTGATTTCTCTATATATAAATATGTGTATGCTTTCGTATAAATACGAAATATATTTTCAAATAAATACGTATGTACTTTTGTATAAATACCGTATGTATTCTAGTATAAGTACGCATGTATTCTTGTATAAATACTGTATGTACCCTGTATAGATACTATAGAAATACGGTAGGTATCCCCGTACGAATACTGTATACATACAGTACAAATACACGTATACATACTGTATAAATACCGTATACATATAGTATATATACTGTATACTTGAATAGTGATCTCTAACCATTGACCTTGACCTTTGACCCTTGACCTTTGACTTTGACCATTGACTTTGACCTTGGTCAAGAATTTCGACTTCTAACCTAAATGATCGTTTCGAAGAGACGAATTCAACCGTCAAAGCCTAAAATTCTCAAAAACATGGGATCAAAGTTGGTTTCAAAGTTCACATTCCTTTTCTAAATGAGATTGTTTTATGAATCTAAGAATATATCCTTAAGTTCTTGACACGATCTTTCAATTGAGACTAATCGTTTACTCGAATCCTTTGTTTGAAAAAGAGTATTCCTTCGTGCTTTGATGATTATTGAATAATTATCAAGAAATCTTGCTACATGATGTGATATGCTTTGATAATGTTTTGTCCTGTATATGTGATATCGTTATGAGCTATTGAATGAGTTGAGGTCGTCCCTACTTGTTTATGTGACTATATGGTTTGTGGATAGAAGCTTAATCATTCACCACTCACAGGTGAAGTCCGTATTTACTGTGGCTCTGATATTATTGCATAATATCATTACTGTAGATGAGGTTTAAACTATTTCAACTGGAACAATGAATATTGTTATGTATTCAAATGATTTCAAAATCAACTCATTCGAGTTCAAAGATTCTTATCTTTCAAGTTAAACACTTTCCCATTTTGGGGCAAGACTTCAAGTTTCAAGTTAATAATCTCCGATATATATCGTGTACACTGCTACACGGTCTTGAACAAAGGTTCAGTCTCCTGAACTCTGTGTGCTTATGCACTTTTGTACTAAAACCCTTTTTCAATCCAGTCAACCGTCTAGTTTTATCAACATCAAAACTCTTGAGTTCTATTGAGTCTTTCAGTACTTTTTGGAAAACCATTCGCTCGTTAGAGGCTAGGATTTTTAGATTTTTACCTCCTTCATCATCTTACTTATATCTCGAACCTGTGGAAATTTCCTATTTACACTTCCAGCCCGAACGTGCTTCAGGTCCTAGAGTCACTTCAAGATACTGACAAGGCCCATGTATAATGTGTTTTATGTGCTAATTTGATACTGATTACTTGAGTACTGAATTTTGATGACTTGTTGTTCCCTATGTTGACAAGTACAAGCTAATTGATAATTGATGATCCCTGATATATAATTGTTACTTGAATATTGCTGATTGAATAATGGATGTTGATTGGCTTTGGTTCTCCACTTTGATATGTACTTGATATTTTTTAATAAGTGCTCTGTAACATGTATTCGCGTTTCATGAATATTACCTCTGTGACATGGTGTGCACCATTCCTGACCCATATGCATTATATTTTAATTGTTGTTCCTGACTTCCAAAAGTACCTGCTTTGGAACAAAGTGGGAACTCGGATTTCGTTGATATGGCCAGAAGTACGGTACACGCTCTTAACACGCCAGTTAAGGTTCTATAACCCTGGCGCCATGCATTCATTACATCAAAGTTATATGTGTGCGTACTTGTTCCTATTGAGTACTTGCTCATGCAAGCATCATAATAAATCCCTTTTGATATTTGCTTTGTCACCCAATTGGTATACAAACGCATAACTTTATCGGGTGTCAATTGCTACTACTCGTCGAATTCTATCATGCTATTAGAATGAGATATGGGATCATCCAAGGAAAGGATAAAGGTTGGGAAGTAGAAGAAACGAAGTATGTGTTATGGGAAGTTAAACAGTAATCTTCGTGGGACGACATAGCCTGTTCTTTGAATAAGCAATAAAGATCAATTCTTGTAAGAGAAATGGAGGTGGTATATGAGTTCTTAAAGGAGTCCTTGGACACCGAAACTTATTACTTCCAGAGCATAAGTGCGTTAGGACTATATCAGCAATGAGGGAAGTGAGACCACTTTTGAGGAAAACCATAATGAACAACTCCGACTGAGTACATGAGGATGGAAGAAGTAACCTATTAAAGTTATAAAATTGAGGTACAACTACCATAACGCGTTGTTGTAGGAAACACTCGCGTTATGCGAAACATCTAGTTGGTGTAATGATACGAAGAGAATTGAATTCCCTCATAGTAAGAAAAATATGATATCACGTACCGCTAATCGAGAAGTTATTTGGAAAACCACGAGATTCCTGATTATGCTTCCAGATTAGATTTGAACAGGGCAGCGTGCCCGCAATTGAAGGTCAAAGAAGGATAATTCCAGGACCGTTTTCCATACAGAATTAAGGGCACTCCAATTTCACAAATATATCGAGGAATTGACTATTATACCTACAGTAATTGAGAATGTGTTAGATTTCCAGATGGTATCTTTACAAGCTATCTTGAGCTCCATTGGCAACATCCTGATGTACTTAATGACTAAGGATGCATGATTCATATGACAATTAGTGTTGGGCCCTTCGCTGGAGCACAAGTTAACTACTAAGTTCAATGAATATAATTTTAGGAAGAAAACAGAAACACTCTTTGATCATATCACCTATGGCTCAGGAAGTTACAGATAAACCTTCAAGGATAGAAACAATAATGCATTTGATATTGTTGTGATGCCCCGTATTCTCGAAGGGCGTCCTGACGATATTAACAAGTAAGTCTCTACACTTGTATATGTTTAATTTAAGAGTTCTTGACTTATGTGATTGAATGTAAATCCAATTTAATATGTGATCATTCGAATTATTCTAAGATTAATTGTCAACTTGATTAATTACATGCATATGTAACCCTAACCATCTAATTTGATTTAATTCGAATTTATTCCATGAAATAATTGTCAAATTGATTTTAAATCCATCATGTTACTTAACTTGTTTAATTTCGGTTTAATTGAATTCCTTGAGATTAATTGTCAATCATGTGTTTACGAAGTGTCATTAAATTGTACGAAAGGTTTCTAAAATTTAATTGGATTAAACTCTATTTGGTAAATCTCTCTTTCATTTTAATTTATATTTATGCGGAGCTTGAATGTCTAGTCGTGACATTTCCAATTTTATTTACGATTATTTGTACGCGCTATTTCACTTTGATACGCGATAATGACACCCGGTTGTATATAGCTTGTACACAAGACACATTTCTCCCAATCTCCTCTTCTCTCTCTTGGTTCTCTCTCTCTCTCTCTCTCTCATTCCCGCACACATACTACACCTAAAACACACACTAGTTGTAACTTGGTCGTTTCTCGACGGAATTCGACGAATGAGTAGTTCATTTCGAAGAGCTCGATGAGAGGATCATGATGGTACAAAGATCTCAGTTAAAAAGTGAACGGTGGAGGAGATATCTGCGATGTTCAGAAATAACTACTCAAAATTCGGAAAATCGTGACTGGATTGCGACAGCAACTTCGACAGCCTCGTCTGGATTCCTCTGACATCGGAATCTAGAAAAATTAGTATGCAAATCGAACGTCTCGACGAGATCCACAACCTGGAAATGGTGGTGAAGTCATTGGGTCAGCGGTGGCGTCACACGCGCTGCCCGAAGCTCATGCCGCTGGTGGTGGATCTGGGCGAACTTCGCTGGCAGTTTCCGGCGGTTCCGACGGCGCTTTTGGGCGGATGAGGTACCGATCTGAAGCATCTCGGGATGGCGCACTGATCTAGGTTGGTGGCGAAACCATCGGAGTGAAGGTGGGGGCGCGTGGCGGCGGCTTGACACTGTAGTGGCCGATTTCGACACTTTCCGGCCACTTTTTCTGGCGACCGACTTGGGGATCGAAGAACTCATCATGGGTAAGTCGATGCCTTTTACAGATTTCGTTTTCATTCACCGGATTGGAAGTAATTTGATTTTGAAGTTTTTGGGGTTTTCGTATTCTTAGACTCAAGATCTAGGACGATTGGCTTGGAATTTTCAGAAATTGATTGAGGATTCAGAACGAGCAGGGAGGAAACCTTCTCAGGTAATTTTTTGGGATTTTTTCGGCGATTTTCGGTGCCGGCCCGTTGGCGCCCCGACGACTTTCCGGCAGCTCCAGTGGCAGCACTCCGGTGACTTTCGGACAGAATGTCGATCTCGACGTGGTGAGTTCAACACCGCTTTCCGTTCGTTAATTGGACACTCGGTTTATTTATTACGAATTATTTGACATAATTATAATTATTTGAATTGATTGTTTTAAGTGCAAATAAATTATTTATTGTTGGTTTGTTGATCGAGATGTATTCCAATCATATTCAAAAATATGTATTAAATGAATTGTGATATGCATGAATATTTTGATTTACAATTTGAATTTCGATGTGATGAATTTACGCTATTTGTTAAGTACGAAGGGGTGTTAGTGTAATATTTAGAAACTAATCTTTTATGTGACTAAATGAACTTGAATGATATTTTAGAAGAATGAACATGTTGTGATTCCTCTATATGAATTTGAGACTTTCTCAATGTTATGTTTGTTGTAAATTGTGTTTCAAATATGAAATTGAGATACATGAAGGATGCTTGAACAACTTGAGACTTGATGCACGATAGGAGTTAGAATTGTAATAACTTGATTTACTCTTACTACTCAAAAATAGTATATTATGAATTAAGATAAATTGATAATTGTTATGTTTGTAAGTAATTAATTCCTAGTTGAATAATTGTATAAACACTTTAAATGAACAATTATGCTTAGGAGAGGTATGTGTAACAATTCTAAACTTTTATAAATGACTTAGGGGATGTAAGTGTAATATTTATGAAACTATGAATGTGACTTGAGCTTGTGTACCAAACATGTTGTGAAGTTGTAAAGTATGATCTTAAGTGAATCCAATGCACTCTTTATTTGTATCAAGCATGCCATCTACGTACAACAACCTTGTATGTTTATATGATCAAGTTGCTCTTATTTATGCACTTTATAACTCGACATGAGCTTGATGCTTAATTGTAATAGTCACTACAAGAAAAATTGGTTTTTACTACGGTCATAAAATCATAGCAAACAGCCAAAATTCGTGGTAAAAGGCTTTTTGCTACGCATTTACTACGTTTTTTCCACCGTAGTTGATGTAGCCGTAACAAATGTTTTTACTACGACAAATGAACGTAGCAAATATTTTTTACTATGAAATTTTAGCCTTTTGTTACGTCTATCTTTTCGTAGCCAATAATAATGACATAAAGTTATTATTTGTAACGCTAAAATTTATCGTAGCAAAAAAGTAATATTTGCTACACCTATTTAACTTGTTGCTACGCCAGTTTTATTGTAATAATTATTATACTAAATATTCTTTTTTTATTTGCTATTTAATAAAAGCTAAATATTTCACATTTCACCTAAAATTATACATTATACATGCACATGAAGCTCCAATGAATTGACAAAGTAACAAATATATATATATATATTTATATCCGTATTCATATACATTCACCAAAAATCATTGTTTCCACTTTCCGACAAAACAAAAAGAGTGAGCATCATAGAAACTATCTGACTTAAAACACTTAAGTTAGTTTTTCAATCCACACACAAAAACTTGCCCAACTGAAGTCAGAATTCCTCCTCAAAACTTTAACCAAAAGAGGCTTCATCTACACATTAACCACCCTTCATCTACATTGCAGCCACCTGTAAACAAAACACACCAAAATCACATATCTTCGAAATGAAAAATAAAGTATGAAAGTAAGTTCAAGTTGACCAAAAAAACAAAAAAAAACATAAAAAAGTGCAAAGGTACATACATTAATTAAATCCCATTGGATACATTTGTTTATGGCTTGTCCAATATTTACGATACCATGACGAGGTTTCGGTAACCTTTCATTTGGAACAAGTGCCTTTTTTATCCCCACTTGGCAATATTGAGGTCTATCTCCATTACGATCCATATAGCCATAAAAAATACCTACCGCCACAATCTTTTTTGGTATTCCATAACAATATATATGCACTTTAGCCCCAACCTATGAAAATATTATGAAACACTAGTTAGAGAAGATGCCTCGCTTGTAACTATTTCATGTTTCACTTATTATATGATCTTCTAAACTTTCAAAAGTTCAATTATACCTTAATTCGATAAAAATCATCAACATCTTGTCCGGCATCCCCAGCAGCAACAACCTACATAAACAAAACAAATCACAATCAAATTAAACTATGAAAAATTAATCTTCAAGTACAACCAACTCTATCTAAGTAATCTAATCAACACCTTACGTGTGGCAACATCTAACAAAGTGCCAAACTAATTACAGTTAAGGAAAGCTGTAAAACAAAGCTAAGTAACAAACTAGCTAATTTCCAGTAATTACAACAATAACAAATATTAAAACCTGTTCATGCTCAATAGAGGGATCCTGGTCTGGTAGACCATCAGATTGATGTTGTTCGTTTATGGGAGCATTTTGTGAAGAATTAGAACCAGAAATATGTAAGTTTGTTGCATCATAGACCTGTAATAATGTCAAATTTTACAAAATAGAATTTCAAAAGATAAAAAAAAGGAATATATAATAAATAGACCATCAATTCTATGTTCTTACTTGAGGAGCTTCGTGTAATATAGTGGAAGAGATGGTAGGAAATTGACTCAAAACTAGCTCTAACTTCTTATTCAACAAACTTGTTTTTTCTTGCTCTATTAGCAACTTCTCTTTCATTTGTTGCATCTCATCTTGTTGTTTACCAAAGTCATCCTTAAACTTTTGTAATTCCTCTCGATCTTGGGAGGACATCACTTCATCTCTTGGAATTTTCTTACCATGTGATTGATTTACAGTACTTCCTCTTCCTTCACACCTAACATGACGCCTTCCTTTCCCTAGAGCTATGTGAAAAAGTTCATCCTTGTACTCTTTTGTTATTTCTTCCAAAGGCTTCTTCGAAAGCTCTCTACTAAATTGTCCCTGTGAGATATATAAATTAATATTATCAAATCAAAATAAAGGAGAAGACTCATAAACAATATGATTAAATTGATTTTATACATGTAAATCTAATGTTGTAGGGTCGTCTTGGATCCCTTTTCCACGACTGCGCGATTCCATCCACGCATCAAGCCCAGCAACTGTTTTCATCCCTTTTGCTAACATCTAAAATGTGTTGTAATAAAAAATAAAATTATAAATAGCAAACCAACATAAAAAATCATAAGCTTCAACAAAGTTTTAGATACTACCTCCTCCTCTAATGTAGAAAAAGGAGTTCTTCCAGTTCTATGCAAACATTGTTTCTTTAAAACATTTATTGAATTTTGCTCAGCGATATCCTACAGTTCATTTCACATCAAACAAAAGAAAATCAATTCCATTTTACTCTAAGAAATTAAGATAAAACTATTGTTTATAATTAATAACCTGGACTTTAACATTTTTCCAGTAGGTGACCATCTCCAGCCATTGATCTAATTGTATTCTATCATCAGCTGGTGGTTGTAAGAGAAATTCTTCATCATCCTTGTGCGGTACAAAATATCTCTTTTTTACATAGCTCTTCCATTTTCTCCAAATGTCAGCAACCGTATCCATTACTACAGTCTTTGCTTGAGGAGGTAGCTCCGTATTATCCTGAATATTTCACAGAAATTAAACTTTAAACAATATCATATAATTAACAATTATACACAGACACACACAACACTACTTAGCATTTAATCATACCTCCACTTCATCCCAAACCATGTCTCTTTGATATTGTGGTATGTTGTTGAAAGTATTGCTGCTTAAGGGTAACTTAACTCCAATACGAGCTAAACATCCTAGAGCAGTGGCATACTTTTGATAGTCAGATCCGACCACACTTCCTTTTCTATCCAAGAAAACATGAAGCTTCTTTCCAGTGTTCCACTCCTTAGGAAATTTTGCTGCACCTCGTCCTGTCTTAACTTGAGAATCACTTATGCAATTTGCTATCCAATAAAAATATTCAATTTACATTATAAATCATTAAACCATTATACCATTGTTATCCAATAAAAATATTCAAGTTACATTCTAGTTCTTAATTAATAGCACAAATGCAACATTATACCATCACATGAAGTGGCTTGAGGTTCTGACAGATCCAAGTCCTCTTGCATTTGATGTTGATCTGCAAAATATTATATGTTTATACAAAAATTGTTAAATTTATTTATTAAATGAAGTAGCTAGCACCTCCAAATGATGTTGCTTGAGATTGTAGATGGCAATTTAGACCTTCTGGCCCATGCTTTGTTATCTTGTTTTGAGTGGTATCGATTGCCTTACTTTTAGTAGCAATGCCTACACAAAACAAAAGAAAAAATTTGTGGATAATTATTATAAACAAAAAATATGAAGACACAAATTTATTAATGAAATCATTACCATTCTTCTCCACTTCGCATGTTTGAGCAATTAAGGTCCCATGTTGTCTCTTTTTGTTCTTGGTCATGTTATCTGCATATATGAGAGAATTAGAAATTCATTCAATTCATGTATCTAATTAAAGGAAAATATTAGCAACAAAGGAAAAAATAAGCAAAGAAAGCATCACATTTCAAAAGACAACAAAGAAATATATCATTATCAGTTGAAACAAAATTCAATCCTCTAATTTCAGATATTTAAATGCCACAACAGATAGGAAATGCTTTACTTTGTTGTACGAATATATAAGAATATCTACATACGTTTCTTCTGGTTCTCAATTAATCCATCATTTTACATATCAAGAAAACCAAAATAATAGTAAATCCAATATATTGTCATAGTTGACATATTGTTTAGTTAGATTTGATCAACTCATAAATATATTGCTCTCCCAAAATAGAAGACAAATGCATTAGAAGTCTCAAACGCAAACATCAATTCAACCTATATTAAAGACTTTTGTGGTTTGAAAGCATCTAAAATTGACAACATATTAGCAGCAATGACTTAAAGTACCAAATTTAGATTACTAAGTTCATATAAAAAATGTCTATATAATATCTCCTATAGGTCACAAGATATGAAGTATATCTCTACAGAGAATGAAATAAAAAATAAGAATAGGCATTGAATCCTTTCATATACTGATGATATCACCCATTTGTCTTACTCCTAATTGCTAAGTCTCGCTCATTATAGTCAAAATCATGAATTTCAAAACCAAACTTCATTACCCATAATTAATATACACCATATCTGAAATTTTAGGCAAAGAAACAGAACATACACCATAGAAAGAGTTACTGTCTGATTTATCTCTTTTGGTTATAAACATTTAACAAATACCTCCGTAAAATACTTTTGGATATTTAGCAAATTCTTCACAGATACATGGTCTAGTGTGTGGGCTGCACCTAGAAAATTTTATTTTATTTTGTAAAAACCCTATAAAAAATCGAAGTGTCTTTTTCAGAAACTAACAATCCTAGAATACGAGAAACGAAGAAACCATCCAAAAATAGGTCGGAAGCGGAGTGGGCAAACAAAAAACCCAATAACAATAGCCTATTTTTTCAAGAAATACAACAAATTATTTCAGACCTAAACACTGTCGCTTCACTACATCGAAAGTGAACCGATTGTTACCTTCTTATCGAGATGCGGCAGGTTGAATGTAGGCTGAAAATTTTCACTTCTAAGCTTGAAGCCCGCACGGTGTTCTTCAGCAAAGTCACCCCTCTTTTAACCTTCTACTTTCCTTTTTGTTTTTTCTAGCAAACTCACCCCTCTTTTAGTCTTCCACTTTCTTTTGGATTATTCTATTTCTTTATCTATATATTAGGTCTAATCTCTGCGGGAGATTTGGGAATAAAATGGAGGGAAAAAAAAAAAAATTTAGAGCCAAATTTTTTAAGACATCTTTTAAGATTTTTTTAAAGTTTTTGTAGTAAAAAAAAATAAAACTACGTCGTTTAAATTAAATTATTTGATATGATGTAATATCGTAGTGAATACTCGTCTTATTTCATATTTATTTTCTACGGTCTTAATTTTGTAGCAAATAAACGCTTTTTCCTACGTTTTAAAAATTGTAGTAAAAAAAATTGTAGTAAAAGCCAATTTTTCTTGTAGTGATTATAATTGAACCATGTGACATTGGATGATTTAATATACATTTTGTGAATACATTGACTTCCTAAATTGATCTTGCATCTTTGGATATGGAATTGCATGATGGTTGCTTGTAAATATGACCTTGTTGAGCATTGATATGCCTTGAATGACCACGACACCCTATCAAAGCACAACATGAACACTTATGCATAACCCCGACCATGTTGAGCAACGCCGTGCGTCTTGTTTGGTTTATATAGAGTCTAAGTCCGAGCTTCTGTATATTCCATTTCAGAGTTTGGTGGCGGTGGTGTGCCCGAGGTTTAGGAGTGTTTGTCCTTCACACTCTCAGACTCTACTTTCACGAGGTGAGGTTTAGGATTTTATATAGTTATGCGACCTATGGCCTTAATATGCTGATTTCAACCCTTGCATGCGAGTATATCTTATTATAAATACGTATGTGTTGGATATGATATGTTCATGACCTTGTGAATCAACTCTGTCTTTGGAAAATTAGATATGAAAGCATATGTAAGCTGTTTTGAAAAGTTATGTTATGTTATGATCTGTTCTGTAGCGAGTTAGCCATGATATATGGTATCTGTTCTATTCTGTTTTGTTATGGATCCGAGGAGCTATGGGTAAGGAATCCCTGGGACGGTATAGGGCCGTCAGGGTACGACCTGTGCATGGCCTCCATTTGAGATATTATCGCGCGACTCAGGGAGATAGGGGAGGCGTGATGTCTTGAGCCTTCGGTATACAGTCGGGGAGGACTCCTGTGGGTTAGCTACCCCTTGAGGGTTTGTCTGTTCGGGATGATCTGGGGACGGTACATCTCCTCCATCATTGGTGTGGGGTTAGATTTGATTCTGTATTTATTTTTTGATCTGTTCTGAGGAGTAAAGGTTGGAAGCTCGTACTCGCCGAGCATGTGTTCTGTTTTGTCTGGGAATTGTGAATGGAGATAGAGTTTGTGAAATGCTTTCTAAAACTTATATATCTATCTTTTGGGTACATTTGGAAATGTCTTTGGTATGCAACACCTATCTCCGGTTCATGATTCCCTCCTTTTGATCTATGTTGTGCTTTATATATATATAGTGGGTGTGCGTTAGCCCCCTCACTCAGTCAGTTGACTGACCCCCTCATTTTATCTTTTAGTTTGCAGGTTTCCTTTTGGCTTGAGCTAGGCGGAAGTGAGTCTTCTGAGTCACACTTGTCTGTTTAGTTGGTGTTTAGATGCATTTGTCATATACTCTATTTATGTTATGTATTCTTATTTCGCTTTTGGAGATTATGCTTTATGTTCTACTTAGACTTAAACCCGTGTGGGGTTAGTATGCTAGCATTTGGATGTAATTAGCTATTCTGCCGATACTTATGTTGGTTTATTACATTGCGATGATCTGATATTCGGGACTGGGTATCTATGCTAGTTGAACCCGTCACCTGTTATGTATGCTGATATTCAGGACTAGGTATCTATGCTAGTTGAACCCGTCACTCATTTTGTACGTTAATTTAATTGCTTCCGCTATCTGATGATAATTGTTTAAATTGCTTCCGTGTTCTGAGTCTGTCGAGTTAGATCCGTCTAGCCTTGTGTGTGAGTTGGTCTCCCGTTTGCTTTGATTCGGATTCGGCCATGGACTTTCCATTTCGTGACCGGGTGTGGGTCTTAGTGCGGTGGATGTGGCATCCTCCGTTTGGGGTGTTACATCCTTAAGTGGTATCAGTGCTCTAGGTTATAAAATCGAGCTCTTGAGTCGTGTTGAGTCTGTCTAAGTCGTAAAGCATAGGAATAACTGCGCATTACATTTGTTTGACTTGATATTTTGACCCATCGGCATGAATTGTTATATAGTATCACTTTGATTATGCAACATCTTATTTTATGTGCTTTATAAATTGCAAATAATTGTTGCAATTACGTGACATACGTGTTGCATTTCATTTGCATCTTTAACCCACATGCATCGAATTTAGTGTTTGAATTTTAGGGTGCCCTATGAGTCAACACTATCTATTGGCACTACAACGAAAACATACCATAATTCGAAGATGAAAAGATTCTTTACCAAGATCAATGTTCATGAAAAGGTTCAGAGTTGAAGGAATGAGATTTACCATATTGACTTACTATCTTAAAGCCAATTGAAAGATGAAGTTTGACGAATTTTAACCTTGAGGATTCGTTCATCTGAAAGTGGTCACCTTGTTGAGGGAAATGAGTCAATGGAGGAGAATCTGATCAAGTAGAACCGTTTTGAAGGAGTTTGATGAGCTTTCGCCTTGATGATTCATTTATTTGGAAGTAGTCACCTTGTTGATGGAAACGAGTTAATGTAGAAGAATCCGATCAAATAAGATCCGATCAAGTTCAAAGGATGTGGATAGGTAACCATGTTACTTAAGCAACAAGCTACAAACCATCGGTGAGTGTTGAAGGTTTTGGTGCCGTTTAGAGTTAACAAACGACAAGAGAAGATTGGTTGTTAGCTCTTTGGGTGTTTCTTCAAGATGAGATGGAAGACACTGTTGAGGTGGGAATAGAACACTTAGATGCCGAAAGACTTTATCCAAGTTTCCGGATCATGTACCATGGATTGCTTTGGGAAGTGCTTAGCGCCACGATCATCCAACTAAACTCTAAGGTAAATTTCTGAGTGACAAATGAATCATGGACAACTCCTTGAAGATGAGCAGACTAAGATTTAACACATAAATCAAAATTCTTGGGAGAAACTGAGGATGATTCTAGTTGAGCAAGGATTATGGTCTAGGAAGGGGTTGGGTGATAAACAAGCTTCGTTGAGTTACCACTTTACGAAAAAACTCAAGACAAAGAGGTTCAGATGACGAGGGTTGCATCATTGTCGGCTTAATCAACTCCTACTGCTTCATCTCGATTTTCTTGTCAAGATTTTTACACGTCGGTTAACGGTACGCCAAGCATTCATGGCATTTGCATACATGCATCGCTTAAATACTCTTACCTTGTTTTACTTGATGTGGGTGACGACCATTGTTGTTTTAATTGTGATAACTTGGATACCTGATCTAGTATTTGTAACTTGAAATTTCTACTCGTTATGAACCGTTGCTGAAATGAATGGTTTATGTACTTATGTGAACTATTCATGCCTATGTGATTTAAAACTCTCTTGATTGCTCACTAACTTCCCATATAACATACATACATACTGTAACCTTGTTTTATAGGGATTCCATCACGATATCCCGCTTGAGTTGAGGTATGAGCGTTGAATCTATACTCAAGGGACACCGATATCAGTTGTACAAGGTACACCAAACATGCATCTCATATTTTTCGTCAAGTGTTACTATGACGTGTGTATGTATGAATAACTGATCAGTGGATTTATGTGCAAGAGAGACCTTAGGTTCCTTCTTTCTACGTGTTGGAGAGATGTAGGATTCTCTCTATTTATGTGATAGAAAGATGTTGGAATCTTTCTAAGTTTTGTGCGCGAGAGATGTTGGATTCTCTTGTACTTAGATATTCAGAGTTGCTGGATTCTCTTGAATCTAGGGGTTTGAGGAATGCTGGATTTTCTCAAACTAGAATGTTGGGAGATGTTGGAATCTGCCCGACTTAGGTTGAGAGACGGGGTTCTCTCAATTATGTGCTTGAGAGACGGGGTTCTGTCTTTTTTATGTGCTCGAGAGACGGGGTTCTCTCTCTTATGGATTGTAACAACCCCAGAGCGAAGGGCGCCACATCCCCCGCACTAAGGTTCAACACGAGTAACGAAATGGAAGTTCGCACCCGTATCAGACCGTAGCGAACGGGAGACACACAAAACTCACACCCTCGCTAGGCGGCCTAGACCCTCAAGAACTGCGAGAATTAAAATCAGAGTAGCGGAAGCAAATCATATACCAAACATGTTTCCCAAGATCATTACATATACATATCAAAATGGGGGAGGGTCAAGTATTCCAAATCCACAAGTTAGCTTACATACAAATGTACAATGCCATCGTGGCCAAAATAACATAAGTGTAATCATAGATACGTAAACCAAAATACAACAGTAAGAGTAAAAGTAGTCCACTACGAATGCATGAAGACTCAAGCTAAACCACAAGTAAACTCCAAAAGACACTTGCCGCCTAGCTTGACTCGGAAGAACCTGCAACTCACAAAAAAAGAAAAAGGGGAAAAACAACAACGAGGGTTAGTCCTAGTGACTAGTGAGGGGGCTAACTCACGCACTCGTTATATATATAGAGTAAAGCATTTAATCAAAACTGAAAGATCCTTGAACCGAGAGTGGTTTTTGCAAGCCAAACTAATTCCCGTGATATATATATATATACACCTAAAGTAAAAGAAGGCAAAAGGAGAAGTACCGAATTTTAAGTAATTAAGAATCCACTCTCGTTTCACGGATCATACAAAGCTAAACCAACTCGGCGAGTACGAGTCTCACACTAAACTCCCAACTTCCATATACAAAGATCAAAGCAAAACAAAACAAATCAGAATCCATCCCCAACACCGGTTGATCGAAGGGTTGATCGGCCCTAACTATCCACACACAGAAACGAGACAAGGTTTAATTACTACCTTGAAACCTTCGGCGGTTGCCTCCGCCGGCTCAAGAGAAACACCCTTCCTCAACCTCCCAAGGTTGGGCGAGACTCTCAAAGGGAGGTGTTGATGGAAGAGCTCGGCGACCCCTCGGCCGTCCCGAGATTACCATACCACACTCCGGGGCCCAAACATATCACGAAAATCACACACATATATCTCAAAGCTTATCTTTCAAAGCCACATCTCGCGTACACACACACACTTGCACAAAACTAAACTTTTCAAAACCAAAGCAAAATAGCTTAAATACTTATACAAAACGTTTGAAACTCTTATAACAAATGGGATAAATCCCGCAACATAAGTATCATACACTTATTTATCATATATTATACGTATTCACATGCGAGGCTTCAAATCAAGTAGGGTTATAGGTCGAATAACTAAAAGAACAAAACCTCACCTTGTCGACGAACGAAGTGGAGTCAAAAAGAGGAAACCGGACACCTACGGAGCAAGCTCGTCTCCTACAGGAAGATCCACTGAACAAGACAAACAACAAGGAACACTCTTAGACTCAATATGAACCATATTGACGCTCGGTACATGCGTATGTATGCTTATGATGCCAATGATATGAAATGTATTCACATTAAGGCCAATTACAAGCCAATAATTCATATAAAAGCATATATCAAAAACGAGGAGATAAAACAAAGTACAAACTCATAACATAAAGTTTAACACGTCATAATACAAGTCACTCATGCATACACATCACAAACGGGGCAAGAAAGACCAACAAGAAATAACGGAACGGAAAGCAAAACCAAACAAAGACGAACGAAAAACTGAAGCTCCAAGGGGACACGCCCGTGCCCCCCTGGAAGGGCAAGCCGAGACACCCCCGTGTCTCGGTACAGAAAACGAGCAACTGAAACTCGGAGGTGACACGCCCGTGTCACCAAGAAAAGCCAAACCGTGACACCCCCGTGTCACGGTACAGAAAATCGAAAACGAAAGGTGACACGCCCGTGTCACCAACAAAGGGCAAACCGTGACACCCCCGTGTCACGGTACAGAAAAACGAAAACGGGCGAACAGCAACTCAGCAACTCCAACTCAAAACCAAACATCCCAAACTCCAACTACCAAGCAAGGAAATGCAATAAATGCTAGGAAACAAGTCTTAGGAGCATAAAAACAACAACAAAACTCAAGAAAACAAGAAAGGAGCAAGAATCAATCAAATCTTCCAACAACTACTATTCACATGCTTGTTCAATCTCAACAACCCACCAAAGAATTGAACTCAAGAACACATAAAAGAGAGAAGAGGGAGAGTAGAAGACAACCATGGACTTACCTTCAAATTTGGAGAAGCCTAGATGAAGTTTTGAGCTCAAAATGAAAGATATGACCAAAAGGTTTCTTCTTCTTCCTTGCTTTGCTTGGTTGATCGGTATTGAGGGAGAGAGAGGGAGAGTGGATCGGTTTAGGGGGGGTTTAGGGGCTGAGGTTGGTTAGTTAACTCAAGCTACAACCCAAGGTTAAGGCTTAGTTGGGTTTAAGTGGGGTCCACAAAGTCTTAAGAGGTCAAAAGGTAGCTTCCAAGCTTAAGGGGCTCGTTACGGTTGAAATTCGAAGATCTTAACGAGCTTAGAAAAATGTGAGGTTTATCCCATTAAACCCGAATCGTCGAAACGAGTTCAATGGAGGTGACGGAATTCGAATCCGAATTCCCGAGCTCAAAATACGCGTCCCTGAACCCAAGGTGCGCTAAGTGCTCTTTAGCCTCCTTTAGGTCCCGTCTCCAAAACGAACTCAAAAAGGCAACCAAAACAAATACCAAAACATATAACGAGCACATAAACGAGTCCATAAAGCATATACTTAACACATATCACGAATTCACGGAAATCAAAATTAAATACGAACCCGAAACGAATAAAATACCAAACAAGAAAAGTTAAACGTTCAAGGGTAACCAAATTCATATCAAAGCAAATAAGTTCAAATAGCTTCAATTAATCCACGTTAGAAATTAAATAGCGCACATTATAGATTACCTGAAAGGTCTGATCAGTCGGGATGTTACATGGGTGCTGAGGGACGGGGCTCTCTCACTTACGTGTTGAGAGATGGGATTCTCTCTTGTTTGTTGTGGTTGAGTTACGCATGGATTTGACTACGGGTTGCAAATGGCAAGTACGAGATGACATCGAGGTTGGGTGCAGTTGCAGCTATCCGATCATGGGAATGACCGACCATGTAGCACCCGAGCGTAAGGTACCACATCCCCCGCACCGAGACCCGACCCATATATGAAATGGAAGTCCATACACGTGCCAAATCCACGGCGAACGGGGACACAACACACACGCTATGCTAGGCGGGACTAACCCTTAAACCAATCAGTGCAAGAATCATAAAATCAGAGTTAAATAAAATTCGCGGAAGCAAGAATAACATAGCATATACCATGAGCCACCAAGCTCCAAAAATAGATATACAAAAGCATTCCATAATCAACGGCGCTCATGGCCTACAAAAAGCATAACGCTCCAAGCATAAACTATGATCATATACAAAATATCAACAATAGTATGAATATGAGACAACAGGAAGTGCTAAACATAAATGCAAGACCTAGACGACTTGTATTCCCGCCTAGCACTCCTATACCTGCACAAAACAACTGAAAACAACCAGGTTCAGTCTAAAAGAGACTGGTGGGTATAAAAAAAACGGGGCATAAATATATAATATCGCATAATTTAAACACGTACATGCAAGCCCTAATCCCGTGTGAAGTTTGATAAGAATTTACCAAGTGGTTAAGACAATAGAAAACATCAACGGGATTACGACGTTCATATTCATTCACAATTGTTCATAAGGGTTTAAGCTCGGCGAGTGAGCGTGCACAATCTCCAACCTTCTCCTCGTGTAATCATATCATAATTATTGGTTGTCATACATATCTTTCGTGCACATACATAAATGATCATAATCATACATATACACCTTCTTCCTCCGGGTGGTGGACAAGTTAGCTAGACCTGACCACCGGTTCATACATAATGGCTAGTGAGGTACATGAATCCTCAAAAGCCCGACTTGCGTTTCCTCGTCAAAACTCCTAACGAGGTCCGTATCGTCGTAAATTTGGTTGGAACTAGTATATGGGATCCCCGTCAGCCCTTGCTTCCTCGGTTAGCCACATATACTAAGTCCCGGGGCCCGTGAACATAACATACATACAATCTCGCCAAAACATAAGGTAGGGTTTCATAAATAAAAAGGGGGTCATATGTTTAAAATCATTTACCCAAAATGACTCGATTTATATAAATATATTATTTTGGCTTAAAACTTTGCACATAAGGGATTTATAGGGTTGTTTAACTAGTAGAAGAAAAACCCACCTTTACCAAAGCAAAATAAAGGCACAAGCGTCTCAATGCTCGCCCTCGTCTCCGACCAAACCCGAATCTGTGCAAAAGAAAAGGTATGAGACGCAATGACCACATATGACGCTCGGCAATGAGGTGAATATGACACGAATGCATAAATGATCATGTTATATCATTAAAATGTTCATGTGCACGATTAAAGAATTTAAATCATATAATCAAATCATTCGTTCATATATTTCATTCAATTTCATAATTTCATAAATTCATAATTTCATAAATTTATATAAATTTCATAAATTTACAATATTCATAATATTCATAAATTCATAAATTCATAATGCATATCAATTAATCTAAAATTCATTTAAGAAGCATAACACATATTATTCAAATTCACATTGAGGAAAAAAATAAATAATTGGAAACGTTCAAACAATAGTCAGTAGGATAAATACGCGAAATGGAAATCAATTAATTTCAATAATTAAATTAAATGAAATAATATTTAAAATATATATAATATATAATAAACATATATAATATATAATATAATAACATATATACACATTATATATATCTATATATATTCACGTACACACACACACAAACATGCATGCAACATATACTATACCCTAACCATGCATGCATTATAAACACAAACACACACCCTACATATATATATATATATATATATACACAGCCATGCATACACACGCACACACCTTAAACAAACCATGCATATATATATATAATGTAAATATACATGCATGCAATTCAAATAACAACCAAGCACACACAAACTCACTCCATGCATGCACACTATAACACATTCTGCACACACATTACACAATAAACACAGCAGCCCAGTAGCCAACAGCAGTAGCAGCAACAGCCAGGAAGACGCAGCAACAGTCCAAGGAAAACGGGGTGACACCCCCGTGTCACCTCCCAAGCCTGGACCGAGACACCCCCGTGTCTCGGTACAGCAAGATCAGCCCACACAGCACCCCCGTTCCTCGCTGGAACGGGCAGAAATGGCACGCCCGTGACGTGCAGCAGCAGCAGCCTCTGTTAGCAGCAGAAATGCGTAGAAACAGAGCAACCAACTCCAAGAAGAAAGAAGGCAACACAAGCAGCATTACAAGGTACAAAATGCAGCACAAACTCAACATGGAATTGGACAGCAACAAGGAAGAAGGAAACGCAGCAAATTGACAGCTGAAAAACCAGTCCAAAAACAGGGCAAAGCCGCGGGAAAACAGGGCATGCTTGCATTCAATCCTTCTCCATCCATTTACTCAGTTAAGGCCAACAAAAGTGCAGCAAAATAACATGAAACCAACACAAGAATCAGTCCCAAACAAGCTCACACAAGAAGGAAACCGTACGTGACAAACATGTGGGATTTTCTCAAAAGATCATAAATGATAACTCATATATATTTCAACAACCACGAAATCAAAGATCATAAATGTTATTAGGAAGTCAAAACAATTAATCTCAGGCTTGGAATCAATCAAAATCATTGAGAATCAAAGGAGTTCAAGAATTTGCCCAAAATCCTCTAATTTCGGAAAAATGGCCCAGAATAATGAAACCATGCTCAAACTCATGAATGAAATGATGGAAATGATCAGAATTAAACATATAATACAACCCTTAACTTACCTTGATGATTGGATGAAGTTTGGAGGAGATTTGAGCTCCAAAATCTCCAAGGTTGAAGGGTTACGGGACTGGAAGGAGATGCAGTAGCTTTGGCTGAGTTTTTGGGGATTGTGAGAGGGTTATCTTGGTTAGAGCTTGAAATATCCTGATAGGTGGTTGAGTTAGGGTTTAAAGGAATCAAACTATGGTTAATTTGGTTATGGTTTGGACAAGATATGGCTCATGTTGTACAACAAGGTCAAGTTGGTCGCCAATTCGTTTTTCGGTTGGATTTCGGAGTTTCAAATGACTTAGGAAAATTATAAGGCTAAGTTTACTAAACCCGAATTTTCGTTACGAGTTCAGCGGAGTTGACGGAACTCGAATCCGAGTTCCCGAGCTCAAGATGTTAAATTCGGAACCAAGGGTACGCTAAGAGTTCGTTAGCCCCCGATTTGGTTCCTCAATTCAAATTAAATTCGTTAACAAATTAAATGAATTCGAAAACATAAATTGAGCATAAAATCATGTCCATAACACATATATGTACAACATATTACAAAATCGTGACAATTTGATATCATTTCATACCAAAACGAAGCACAAAATTAGTGATATGATCAATCCATGCAATTCAACATAATCCCATGCATATATGAAATAAAATTCATACAATAATAATTCCCATACAAAATTTATGATTTTCATGCATAATTATATTAAATCAAGGTTCATGCATAAATATAACTCCCATGCATAAATCAAATAAATAAATAAGTTCTAATATTACATAAATTAAATTGGTCACGTAATTAATTAGCTTAAACATGATTAATTAACATAACATATAATTAGTATAATCATTAAATTAATAATAATATATTTAAACATATATGTATATATATATATATATATATATATATATATATATAATACGAAACATATATATATAAAATTAATAATATTAAAATAAAATAATATAATATAATAAAATAATAACAATTATAATAAAATTAAATATAAAACACGTAAAAACAATTAATTCGCGCAAATAGGTAAACACATACGTCCTACCTTTACGTCCGAAAAGTCGGGGCGTTACAGACCAAGTTCGAAACAACTAACGGATCTAGTACTCGCACGGACCTCGACGATGACAAGACATCCTAAAGGAGGTTCGGTGTAGATGACAGGAGTAAGCCTCACCATTAGAGTTATGATCTTACGCGAGTTCGGGAGAAGGGTTGGAGCACTACAACTAGAGGATCCACATTTTAGCAGTGGAACCTGGGGACCAGGTTCTCTTAAGGGGGGAAGGTTGTGACGCCCCGTATTCTCGAAGGGCGTCCTGACGATATTAACAAGTAAGTCTCTACAATTGTGTGTATTTAATGTAAGAGTTCTTGACTTATATGATTGAATGTAAATCCAATTTAATATGTGATCATTCGAATTATTCTAAGATTAATTATCAACTTGATTAATTACGCGCATATGTAACCCTAACCGTGTAATTTGATTTAATTCGAATTTATTCCATGAAATAATTGTCAAGTTGTTTTTAAATCCATCATGTTACTTAACTTGTTTAATTTCGGTTTACTTGAATTCCTTGAGATTAATTGTCAATCATGTGGTTACGAAGTGTCGTTAAATTGTACGAAAGGTTTCTAAAATTTAATTGAATTAAACTCTATTTGGTAAATCTCTCTTTCATTTTAATTTATAAAATTTATGCGGAGCTTGAATGTTTAGTCGTGACATTTCCAATTTTATTTACGATTATTTGTACGCGTTATTTCACTTTGATACGCGATAAGGACACTCGGTTGTATATATCTCATGCACAAGACACATTTCTCCCAATCTCCTCTTCTCTCTCTTGGTTCTCTCTCTCTCTCTCTCTCATTCCTATACACACACTACACCTAAAACATACACTAGTCGTAACTTGGCCGTTTCTCGACGGAATTCGACGAATGAGTAATCCATTTCGAAGAGCTCGGAGAGAGGATCATGATGGTACAAAGATCTCAGTCAAACAATGAACGGTGGAGGAGATATCTGTGATTTTTAGACATAACTGCTCAAAATTCGAAAAATCGCGACTGGATTGCGACAGCAACTTCGACAGCCTCGTTCGGCATCCTCCGACATCGGAATGTAGCAAAATTAGTATGAAAATTGAATGTGTCGACGAGATCTACAACCTGGAAGTGGTGGCACAGTCATTGGGTCAGGCGTTGCGTCACACGCGCCGCCTGAAGCTCATGCCACAGGTGGCGGATCTGGGCGAACTTCGCTGGCAGTTTTTGGCGGTTCCGGCGGTAGTTTTGGGCGGATGAGGTACCGATCTGAAGCATCTCGGGATGGCGCACCGATCTGGGTTGGTGGCGAAACCATCAGAGTGGAGGTGGCGGCGCGTGGCGGCGGCTTGTCACTATAGCGGCCGATTTTGACACTTTCCGGCGACTGACTTGGGGGTCTCGAAGAACTCATCATGGGTAAGTCGATGCCTTTTACGGATTTCGTTTTCGTTCACCGGATTGGAAGTAATTTGATTTTGAAGTTTTTGGGGTTTCTGTATTCTTGGACTCAAGATCTAGGACGTTTGGCTTGGAATTTTCATAAATTGATTGAGGATTCGGAACGAGCACGGAGGATACCTTCTCAGGTAATTTTTTGGGATTTTTTCGGCGATTTTCGTCGGCGGCCCGGTGGCGGCCCGGTGACTTTCTGGCGGCTCCGGTGGTGGCACTCCTACGACTTTCGGACAGAATGTCGATCTCGATGCGGTGAGTTCAACACCGCTTTCCATTCGTTAATCGGACACTCGGTTTATTTTTTACGAATTATTTTGCATAATTATAATTATTTGAATTGATTGTTTTAAGTGCAAATAAATTATTTATTGTTAGTTTATTGATCGAGATGTATTCCAATCATATTCAAAAATATGTATTGAATGAATTGTGATATGCATGAATATTTTGATTTACAATTTGAATTTCGATGCGATGAATTTACGCTATTTGTTAAGTACGAAGGGGTGTTAGTGTAATATTTAGAAACTAATCTTTTATGTGACTAAATGAACTTGAATGATATTTTAGAAGAATGAACATGTTGTGATTTCTCTATATGAATTTGAGACGTTCTCAATGCTATGTTTGTTGTACATTGTGTTTCAAATATGAAATTGAGATACATGAAGGCTGCTTGAACAACTTGAGACTTGATGCACGATAGGAGTTAGAATTGTAATATCTTGATTTACTCTTACTACTCAAAAATAGTATATTATGAATTAAGATAAATTGATAATTGTCATGTTTGCAAGTAATTAATTCCTAGTTGAATAATTGTATAAACACTTTAAATGAACAATTATGCTTAGGAGAGGTATGTGTAATAATTCTAAACTTTTATAAATGACTTAGGGGATGTAAGTGTAATACATATGAAACTATCAATGTGACTTGAGCTTGTGTACCAAACATGTTGTGCAGTTGTAAAGTATGATATTAAGTGAATCCAATGCACTCTTTATTTGTATCAAGCATGCCATCTACGTACAACAACCTTGTACGTTTATATGATCAAGTTGTTCTTACTTATGCACTTTATAACTCGACATGAACTTGATGCTTAATTGTAATATTATAATTGAACCCTGTGACATTGGATGATTTAATATGCATTTTGTGAATACATTGACTTCCTAAATTGATCTTGCATCTTTGGATGTGGAATTGCATGATGGTTGCTTGTAAATATGACCTTGTTGAGCATTGATATTCCTTGAATGACCACGACACCCTATCAAAGCACAACATGAACACTTATGCATAACCACGACCATGTTGAGCAACGCCGTGCGTCTTGTTTGGTTCATATAGAGTCTAAGTCTGGGCTTCTGTATATTTTGTTTCAGAGTTTGGTGGCGGTGGTGTGCCCTAGGTTTAGGAGTGTTTGTCCTTCACACTCAGACTCTACTTTCACGAGGTGAGGTTTAGGATTTTGTATAGTTATGCGACCTATGGCCTTAATTTGTTGATTTCAACACTTGCATGCGAGTATATCTTATTATAAATACGTATGTGTTGGATATGATATGTTCATGACCTTGTGAATCAACTCTGTCTTTGGAAAATTAGATATGAAAGCATATGTAAGTTGCTTTGAAAAGTTATGTTATGTTATGATCTGTTATGTAGCGAGTTAGCCATGATATATGGTATCTGTTATGTTCTTTTCTGTTATGGATCCGAGGAGCTATGGGTAAGGAATCCCTGGGACGGTATAGGGCCATCAGGGCTCGGCCTGTACATAGTCTCCATTTGAGATATCATCGCGCGACTTAGGGAGATAGGGGAGGCATGATATCTTGAGCATTTGGTGTACAGCCGGGGAGGACTCCTGTGGGTTAGCTACCCCTTGAGGGTTTGTCTGTTCTGGATGGTCTGGGGACGGTATATCTCCTCCATCATTGGTGTGGGGTTGGATTTGATTTTGTATTTATGTTTTGATCTATTCTTAGAAGTAAAGGTTGGAAGTTCGTACTCGCCGAGCATGTGTTCTGTTTTGTCCGGGAATTGTGAATCGAGATAGAGTTTCTGAAATGTTTTCTAAAACTTATATATCTATCTTTTGGGTACTTTTGGAAATGTCTTTGGTATGTAACACCTATCTCCGGTTCATGATTCCCTCCTTTTCATCTGTGTTGTGCTTTGTATATATAAATTGGGTGTGCGTTAGCCCCTCACTCAGTCAGTTGACTGACCCCCTCATTTTATCTTTTAGTTTGTAGGTTTCCTTTTAGCTTGAGCTTGGCGGAAGTGAGTCTTCTGAGTCACACTTGTCGGTTTAGTTGGTGTTTAGATGCATTTGTCACATACTCTATTTATGTTATGTATTCTTATTTCGCTTTTGGAGATTATGCTTTATGCTCTAGTTAGACTTAAACTCGTGTGGGGTTAGTATGCTAGCATTTTGATGTAATTAGCTATTCTGCTGACACTTATGTTGGCTTATTATGTTGCGATGATCTGATATTCGGGACTAGGTATCTATGCTAGTTGAACCCGTCACCTGTTATGTATGTTGATATTCGGGACTAGGTATGTATGCTAATTGAAACCATCACTCATTTTATACGTTGATTTAATTGCTTCCGCTATCTGATGATAATTGTTTAAATTGTTTCCGCGCTCTGAGTCTGTCGAGTTAGATCCACCTAGCCTATTGTGTGAGTTGGTCTCCCGTTCGCTTTGATTCGGATTTGGGCATGGACTTTCCATTTCGTGACCGAGTCTGGGTCTTAGTGCGGGGGATGTGGCATCCTCCGTTTGGGGTGTTACAATTATCACGGAATACATCTAGAGTAAAGGCTTCTTGCCTGATGGAATATTATAAAGTGTCTCCAAAGAAATTAGGTAACGATTGGCTTATGTACCATAAACAACCGTGTTAAAAGAGTAAAAAAGGACCTCCTTGCTTTAGTGATGGACACTTTGCTGGATCACAAGCCACAAGCAAAGTTCAGATAATGCAAATCTTTGCTGGAGAAAGAGTCACAATTCTCGGGCGTATCGCAACTGTTTAGGGATTAGTGTGGATGTCTTAAAATTCGAAACAATTGTGAAGTGGAAACCGTCAAGGAATTTCTTCGAAGGAACGGGGGTTATACAGCCTATACAGATGCGTCGAAAGAAGGATGAGATAGCGTTTTGAAGGCATATGGAGAAATAATAGTGCATACTTCAAGAAAGCTTAAACCACATGAGATCAATTACCCTACACATGACTTGGAGTTACCAGGAATATTTTTCGCTCTTATCAAGTGGAAGCATTACTTTTATTGGGTTATATTTGAAGTTTCACAAATCGAAAGAGTTTATGCTATCTTTCATTCACGAGGACCATGAGTGGATAATCTAGTACCATCCTAAGAAGCTAATGTGGTAGTTGATGTACTAAGTTGGAAAGCTAGACTAGCTAACCCAATATACTATCACCACTAAAATAGGAAGGGATGAAAGCGCAATCTAATGATGAGTGGATCAAGACATGTTTACATTTCAAGGACAAGGATAACGAGATCAAATTCCAAAGTTAGTGAAAATGGGATTTTGAGGTGTAAAGGCAGAGTTTGTGTGTCGTCAGTAATTCAAGAAGAAGAATAAGACGAGCCACATGAGACATATTATACGATATATCCTGGAGGGACAAAGATGCATCAGGATCTCAAGAAACATTTCCGAGGGGATGGAATGGAAAGAGACGTAGCTGAAAATGTCAATAAATGCTCAGCTTTTCAAGAGGTTAAAGCAAAATATCCAAATCCAGGCGAAAAGTGATAAACCCGGCCAACTCATACTTGGAGATAGATCAAATAACTATGGAATTTGTCACCAGCTTACCGTGAGACGGAAGAGGACAGAACAGTATAAGGTTCATAGTCTATAGATTGATTAAATCGGCACATTTCTTATTAGTTAAGATAGCGAATAAGGTTAAGTCTTTAGCAAAACGGTATCAAGAGGAGATTGTGAGATCTTATGGAGCACCAGCTAATATAGCGGCTGATAGAGATCCAAAGTTTACACATAATTTCGGCAGAGTATTCCAGAGTTATGGGGAAAAAAAAAACTTAGACTTCATCATAACAGCCCATCCTCAGACAGATGGATAGTCACTAAGGATGATAAAGAGTCTAGAGGACATGATGAAGGTATGTGCATTAGACTCTCGGGTACCTTGCGGAGTCGTTCTATGTTTTGGTAATGAAGGAGGTACCGTGGGGATCAAGCTCAACCGATGGTTTAATCCAGATAAAGATTTTTGGAAATAAAGTTACTTGGTTTGAGATATTGGAAAATCTCCTAACCAAGATCCTGAGGAAAGGACACGGCACTTGGAAAGTAGGGTAGGAACCGAGAAAAGGATACAAGAACATCACCCTAAATTGTCCCTAGAATGGTTGTGGAATCTGAGGACAGATTCCTTTTAAGGGGGGAAGATTGTAGCAGCCCGTATCAGGACCTAGTTGGGACCAGTAAATCAAAGAAGACAAGAATGCGTTTATATACCTTGGTTCACCTTTACAAATGTTCATGCATTGCATTCTTATGTGAATAATGTGCATTCATTAGTCATATTGTGTTTTAAGGGGGATTTCCTTACCGCGAACAAAATTTACAATTCATTTCCTGAGCCTACCTTGTCCTCGCATCTCATTGGAACCCTAGAGGTTCATAACTCATGTTTCCGAGTCATATGAACATGTTTTCCAAGCTTCGAAATCCTTTCTTGATCATTAGGGGTATTTTGGGAATTTTTATCAAAAGTACTATTCATTTTCCGAACCAGCACTATGTCATTTTATTCGAGAAACCCTAAAGAACCTATACCTATATTCTTAGAATTTTTCAACTCTCTTTCCAATGCTTTGAGGTTTTGTTTATGTGTCCAGAGCAATTTAAGAATTTATTTTCAAATAAAAATTTTCGTCGGTAGAATATATTTCTTTCGATAGAATGATTTAACCCTTGAGATCATCACCATAACGTTCCTCGATTTTTTCTACATTTTTGGAAAGCCTTTCGGACCTTCAAATTTTATCCAAGTATTTATTTCATAATTAAATCAATTTTTGAAATTGAAGAAAATCTTATCTTCTGGAGTTTGTAACTTTTAAACCGTACGTCCGATTTTGACCCATGAGTAACCTTTTCGAAGGTAATTTTATTTCCTAGCTCTTGGGAACTTTTTCAGCTCCTAAAAAACACAGTGTAAAGGTGTAATTACCAGAATAACCCTCTTCAAACAATTATGAAAGAAACTAACCTATTTTAGAGAAATTATGAAAAGAACCCCATGTTATCCATTAATTTTGAAAAAATTGCAAAGTGACCCCAACCTTCACCTATAAATAGACCATGAGAGGCCTTCAAAATGTGCTCATTTACTCCCCTAAAAACCGAGCTCCTCCCCCCTTGAAAGGTATGTTTTCTTTTATTCTTTTTTTATGTTATAATTAGTTTATATTATGTTTTAAATTATGTTTTAATTCATGTTTTAATATATTTATTAATTATGATAGGTTTAGGCTTTAATATATGTTTTATTTTGTGCATAAATTATGTGATTTAATTTATGTTTTAAATATTCATGAATTTATGAATTATGTCTCTTATAGTACAGTTTATTATGAAAGTGTTACATAATTTAATTTTGTTACAAATTAATTATGTGACAATTATTCTAGCATGTTATATGTTACACTTTAATTATTTTATGATCATACTTAGGTAATTTAATTTATTACGTGATTTAATTTAATTTTACATGTTATTTATTTTTACATAATTAAAGTATAACCTATAGTTTTAAATGTTACATGTTTAATTAATTGTTACATAATTATACTTGACCAATTGATATATGTTATGGTATACATGTATAATATACGTATACGTATTTGATTCCTCTATGTATAAATACATGTATACTTTCGTATAAATACGAAATGTATTTTCAAATAAATACGTATGTACTTTTGTATAAATACCGTATGTATTCTAGTATAAGTACCGCATGTATTCTTGTATAAATACTGTATGTACCCTGTATAGATACTGTAGAAATACGGTAGGTATCCCCGTACAAATACCGTATACAATCAGTATAAATACCGTATACATACCGTATAAATACACGTATGCATACTGTATAACTACCGTATACATATAGTATATATACCGTATACTTGAATAGTGACATTTGACCATTGACCTTGACCTTTGACCCTTGGCCTTTGACTTTGACCTTGGTTAAGAATTTTGACTTTTAACCTAAATGATCGTTTCGAAGACACGAATTCAACGGTCAAAGCCTTTTTTCGAAAATTCTCAAAAACAGGGGATCAAAGTTGGTTTCAAAGTTCACATTCCTTTTCTAAATGAGATTGTTTTATAACTCTAAGAATATATCCTTAAGTCCTTGACACGTGCTTTCAATTGAGACTAATCGTTTACTCGAATCCTTTGTTCGAAAAAGAGTATTCCTTGTTCAAGCTTTTTGCTTTCTCACCAATCTTATGTTCCATTCTTAGTTAAATGATTCTCCTGTATTAAATGGTATTACACTCCTATGTACTGCATTACATGAATCCAATTATGCCTTCATGCTTTGACCATTATTGAATAATTATCATGATATCTCGCTACATGTTGTGATATGCTTTGATAACGTTTTGTCCTGTACATGTGATATCGTTATGAGCTATTGAATGACTTGAGGTCGTCCCTACTTGTTTATGTGACTATATGGTTTGTGGATAGAAACTTAATCATTCACCACTCACAGGTGAAGTCCGGATTTACTGTGGCTCTGGTATTATTGCATAATATCATTTCTGTAGGTGAGATTTAAACTATTTCAACTGGAACAATGAATATTGTTATGTATTCAAATGATTTCAAAATCAACTCATTCGAGTTCAAAGATTTTTATCTTTCAAGTTAAACGCTTTCCCATTTTGGGGCACGACTTCAAGTTTAAAGTTAATAATCTCTGATATATATCGTGTACACTGCTACACGGTCTTGAACAAAGGTTCAGTCTCCTGAACTCCGTGTGCTTATGCACTTTTGTAAAGGATGGATATGGCGTAGCTTGCCGGCAATTTTGATTTTAAAGTCTGGCTCATATCTTTGGAAAATATCTCGTACCCTGTTCCCCGTTTATAAAGTATATATGAACCAGAACCTCTGACGTGTACGCATGTGTGTGCTTGCTTGAAAATCCTGTTCCAAAGTAATGTTTTGAAGTACGATTCTAAAATAAAGTGTTAAAGTGAAGTTCTGAAATTCAGTTTTAAAGTACTGTTTCGAAGTAAATCCTTTTCCAAAAACCTAAAGTTTTAAGTACTTATATTGTTTCAAAAGTCATGCCTCACTTAGTCCTTTTGACTAATACCTCCACCCTGTTTTCTGACCTCATGGTTTCAGGTTCAGTGATCGCTTGTTGGCTGGTATCTTGAAGTATAGGAAATCCTCTGTTGTGCTCTTATGGTCAGGTTCTTCTGAACCATCTTGGACACCACCCTCTTAATGATAACGTAGTGTTCAATTAGGTATTTATCGATCTAGCCTCCGGTGTCCTTTGTTACTTCTTTTCACTAGTTATATTTTCCCTTGACACTCTATCAAAATATCTCTTTCAATACTCAATTCCGGTATAGTCCTTGTACTTGACTACTAGCCTCTTTTGTCTCCTCATTTATGTTTCGAAAGTTTTTAATTTCTCATATTTCTGCTGCAATGTTCCCTTCTAGTATTCCGATCTTGTAATGTTTTTGTCCGTTTGCCGGTGTGCTTCTTGGGTGCTAGGTCTCCTAGCCACTTGAGAGGTATGACGGTGCGGGATTGTGGCTCCCTTCGGGTTGCTACAATTTGTAAAGCTTTTATTCATATTTTCATCTCCTCATGTGTAACAATTTCATCCATAAACAATATTACCAAAGTACCTATAGCCGAGCAGCCCCAAAAAGCACCCTACCCCAACAACACAACTAAATCGCCCCAAATAACACTCAGGCCCCAACCGATTGCACATCAGTTTCAAAGTAAATCTCATAAAAAGGGGAAAAGGAAATCTAGATCATACATGCAACAAAATAAAAGAGAATTAAATACAACTCACCGGTTTCCACTGCCTTTGGGAACTCAAGCCAACTGCGTCTTCAAGAACTAAGAGAAACAAAATTAGAAAATGATAATAATGGAATATCCAGATTTTAGGGCTAGGTTGAATCCAAAAAAGCGGCAATGGTTGAGTTCTATTTTGTTTGAGTAAAAAAAGTGCGTGCAAGAGTGGGTATTTTGAGCGGTTTTATTGGAGAGAGAAAGAGGTGAAATAAAAAGGAAAGAAAAGGATTGATTCGTATAATTTTTAATGGGTTCCACTAAAAGAAGTGTGTTTTCAAGTATTTGTATATACTTATTTAAATTGAATTTATTTATTTTACCAATTCAAATGAGTGATGTTACTTGTTAGGATCTGCCAAATAAAATTATGTAACTCATTTGTATATAAAATAGTGGAGGATCGAAAACCATGAAGTTGATATCTTTCGCCATTATGTAATAAATCATATAATTATATTTATTACATGACTAACTAATATATTTTGAAAATTATTCAGTAAATTTAGATTAGGATTTTCCTCCCTACAGATATTTAACTTTATAACATCATAATTGATTTAAAACAACAACAATGCTTGAATTTTGAATTTCACATAAATCTTGAGGAAAAATAAAGCTTGTGTTGACAATCTTGTATGTTATTTTATTTACCATATCTTACATCTCATTTGGCAGTCACTCTCGAACAAATCAACGACGCCATTGTTTGAATAAAATACTTCAAGTTGAATACGAATTAGCTGAAAACCAGGAATCAATCGCTCTAAGAAGCCATCTATAAATTACCTTTCAACATTGTACAAAGACACCGAATATTAAAGGGTATATAAGATAAAACATTAGAAACATTTACCTTTCACCATTATACAAAGACCTCCCATCAACTAAAAGAAAGGTGGTTTCTTTTTCACCATGATGCATCTTCTTCATTTGATTCAACGCCATTCGACACCATTTAGTGTAAAGATAATTGAAACTTTGTTTCTCCTGTCATCAGTGATCTCGTTATGCAAGGTTACCAATCAAATAATTAGATAAACAAGTGATATTATAGCAAAGCAGATGAAGAGAAACAAATGTGATTTGAACAAATACGCATCAAATAATAAACTCCTCATACAAGAAACGAATCTAAAATTACACAATCTTATATTTGAATTGTTGAATGTGAGACAATATATATTACTCAAACTGGAATCTGTAGCCTCTGATGGCTCTAATACTACAAGATGTCAACAAAAATATGATCTCAAGTTCTCAACCTAGTGATACAAACCCTATCATATATGACGAGCAACCCTAATTTCGGTTGTCCTTTGTTTTCATTACATTAAAATAAAGTATTTGGAAAATAGAAATATAGTAGTCTAATTAATTGTCAGTGAATTAATTAGCAAGGTACTTGTACTTAGGTTGTTGATGGTGCCGGAATATGTGCTTATAGCTTAGAAAGGCCTAGGATGAACTATTAGACTCAGGAAGGTAGAGATAATCTGAAACCAACGAGAATTCATCTGATTTAAGCTGAAGCTATACAAAGATTGATCAGACTAATTTCAAGACTTCACTTTGCTCCACAATGACAAGAGTTGTAGTAGTTTTTAGCATTTAGGTTCTTGGCAATTTCACATCAAACAAAAACATAACCCAAAACCAAGTCCCGGTCTAGTAAAACACCTAATCATGTGTCTAGTTACATAAGCTATCAACAACAAATTTAACCATGCAAAACAAATCTATCAATTCTTATTTCCACTAATCTCCATTCAAAAAACCCACGGCCAATTGGATAAAATATTTTAACCATTTCTCTAATTTCACTACCGCCCGTGTGTGTGGTGCATGAAACATTGAAAAACAATAAGCTTTGAATTATCAAAAGATAAATAAAAAGCAGCACCTGCTACCTAAAAATCTCCAATTCTTACCGACAACAACCAAATCAGCAAACCCATTGTCATAGCCCACATCAACAACCATAGCAATGAATACCCACGATTTTCCCCGCCTAAAGATCCCCTTCGAGATTCCCCGGATCTAAAAACACTATGCTCATCAAAAATCTTAGACCCGTAAAAAGCTACAGCTTCTTGAACGAGAAACGCGGCGCGATGGAAGAATTGGGGGATTCCAATTCAAAATCGCCGATCAAGATGTTATCGCGGGGCTCGAAAGCCGCTTCCTCTTCGTCGAAGTCGTCGTTCATCTCCCCTGACGACGGCCAGCGCAAGCCACGTCGGACAGTTAAGAAAATTAGGAAAGTGCAGTGAATTTTGGTGTGAAATGTGCCCTATCTTTTGCTTAGTATACTTGTTTTTTAATGGTTATATAAAATATATTTTAACTTTTACTAAAAGTTCTAGTTAGCCTGATTGGTACAAACCTCTCCTGGCTTCCATAGACTCCAGGGTTCGATCCCCACCCGCATAATGTTTTTCATTTTTGTTTTTTGTTGTATTTTTTATTTAATAAAAAATTATATTATTCAAATTTTATTTTAATTTTAATTTTTAAGTTTTATATATTAAAAATCTAAGGGGAATCCGAGAATAATTTTTATTTTGAAGTTTTAATTTTAATTTTTAATTTTATTTTTTATTTAATCAAAAATTATATTATTCAAATTTTATTTTAATTTTAATTTTTAAGTTTTATATATTAAAAATCTAAGGGGATTCCGAGAATAATTTTTATTTTGAAGTTTTATATATTACAAATTAAAAATTATGGAAAAAAAATAAAATTAAATAGAATTATTATTTAATTTTTATTTTTATATTTTATATTTTATATTTTAAAAAAAATTAACGGGATTCCCCTCGGCTTAAATCAAATTTATCATGACAACATTATTCCATATCTACCGAGACAATAAGAATTTATCACAGTAAATCAAATTTATTATGACAACATTATATTTTGTCACAAGTAAACAACCTCATCTGACCATATATACGTTCTTACATAACAAATTTCTATAATGACAATGAGAATATGTCACAAATAATTAATTCATAAAATAATAAAACTTTATATGACAATATTATATTTTGTCTGTAACACCCCAAACGGAGGATGCCACATCCCCCGCACTAAGACCCAGACCCGGTCACGAAATAGAAAGTCCATGCCCGAATCCGAATCATAGCGAACGGGAGACCAACTCACACACTAGGCTAGGCGGATCTAACTTGACAAACTCAGAGTGCGGAAGCGATTAAAACCAACAACAATAGATAGCGGAAGCATTTAAAAACAAAACATGCAAAGCAGGTGACGGGTTCAACTAGCATAAATACCTAGTCCCGAATCAATTCATAACCCAACATAATAAACAGCATAAGCATCATCATAATATCTACTAACATCCAAATACTAGCTTACTAACCCCACACGGGTTTAAGTCTAAGTAGAACATAAACATAGCCTTCAATTATGAAACATAAATACATAACATAAATAAAGTATGCGACAAATGCATCCTAATACCAACTAGACTGACAAGTGTGACTCAGGAGACTCACTTCCGCCTAGCTCAAGCCAAAAGGAAACCTGCAAACTAAAAGATAAATGAGGTGTCAGTCAACTGACTGAGTGAGGGGGCTAACGCACACCCACAGTATATATATACAGAGCACAGCACATATCAAAAGGGTGGACTCATGAACCGGGAATAGGTGTTGCATACCAAAGCGTTTCAAGCAAAACCCAAATATATATACATATATATACTTAGAAAACATTTTCAGAAACTCTATTCCGATTCATGATTCCCATAACATATCATACCATATGCTCGGCGAGTACGAGCTTCCAACCTCAACTCCTCATATCATAACAAAACAGAAATAACATACCAACCTCAACTCCGGGTGATGGTAGGGTTGCGCGACCCTAACCATCCATACGGTCGAGGGGAGTGCTGATTGCTACTCATACCCTCAGGACTCCGTTTCCCAACCAAACCTCCTGGTGGGTCCCGGTAGATCCTTTTCATACAGATGGAGACTACGCACAGGTATATCCCCGACGGCCCTAACCGTCCCGGGGGCTCCTTACCCGTAGCTCCTGGGCCCCATAACAGAACATAACATAACATATACCAACTTTCATGGCAATTCTCGCTACATAACCATAACATAACTGATTTTTCCAAAATGACTTATATATGTCTCAAAAACTGGTTTTTATAACATAACTTTTCAAAACAGCTTACATATGCTTTCATGTCTAATTTTCCAAAACAGAGCTGATTCACAAGGTCATAAACATATCATATCCAACACATACGTATCTATAATAGATATACTCGCATGCAAGGGTGGAAATCAGCATATTAAGGCCATAGGTCGCATAACTATACAAAATCCTAAACCTCACCTGAGAAGCGACAAGACGCAGAAACTGAGAAGACGATGCAAACTTGATCACGTTGTCCCCATCCTGGAGACCACTGATAGAAGAGGAAACACAGGTACTCATGAGACACGACACAGACATGAACCACATAGACGCACGGCAATGTTCATGGAATGGCATGAAGTGATAGGAAATATTAAAATATATTATGAACTTGTTCATGTGTACAATAAATGTCCCACTTAATAAGTAAATACGCATCGCTTTCATATACAAGGCATAAATGCATGATAGAAGACAATAAGGGATTTTCTTACAAGTATGAGAATTTATCAATGTCATATTATATCGAATAGATCCACACCCAAACGCCTCATTCAATTACAATTAAATACACCTATTTACAATATTTTGATCTACAATAAGGAACCAATTTAACAAGAATCGTGTTAATCACATTCAAATTATACAACTTTCGAATTGTGAGTTTACAACCAAATTTCACCAGATGTACGAAATTCACTTGCATATTACAACTTCCTAAGTCAACTTCAGTACAGATCATAAGAGCACACGGGGAACCACATTTCAATTAATATCATACAATTATAATTATAATAACAACAAGCACTTATTTGATACCCCAAGAATTAGACTTTACACAACTTTATAATTTGTAAGTAAATACATTTATAAAATTTGTACACCAAATTCGAGACATACAATTTGTAAGAAATGAAGCTCATTGTCCCCAATTTATTACATTTTGTACAAATTTAAAGTTAACTAAAATTTTAATTTCAAATTAGATTATCAAAGATATACAATATGTTTAATTGATCTAATTCTTTCAAATTATAATCATAAATATTCAGTCATAACTTGGCTACAAAATTTCACACGGTAAAATGTATTGACAATCCTACAAACTGTACAAAATTAGGAAATCACAATTCTATACAAATTACATTCTGTACATTTGAACAACAATCACTTTGACAACTTGCAATCTTTGAAATCGAATGAAATTAGAATACATAGTTCAGATTATATAACAAATATATAACATTGACAACAATTTGATAATGAATTATTCATCATTCATTTACACAATTTACCTAGTTTCAGCTACCCAAAAATCATCATGAATTATGAAAAATTACCAAAAATCGAAATTCTGCAATAACTTAAAAAAAGATCCAATGGAACAATAATTAAAATTCCAATTACAAGATACAAGAATTACTCTAAGTAAAATATGAGAAATGAAGAGAAGATAGGGCTGCCAACGAGTACTGTTGATCTACCTTTTTGGTTGAGAAACGAAGAAGGACAAAGAAGCAGGTGATGGTGGTAGGTGGTGGAGCTATAGTTCGCCTGGAATGGAAACCAACGGCGGAGACGGCACTGCGGCGGTGGCATGGAAGGCGGCTGTTGCTGCACCGCTGCTGGGACTTGGCGATGGTTATGGCGAGGTGAAGCAGTTACTCCTCTGTTTCTCTGAAAGAAGGGGATGGTGGCAGATCGAGACAGAAAGCGAGAAGAGAGAGGGATGATGGTGGGTCGGTGTCTGTCTCGCCGAAGGTGGTGGCGGTAAAAGGAGCTTTCCCCCCAATTCTTTTCAGATCTGGAACGAGAGGAAGAGTCGAAGTGTGCGCCGGAGTGAAGAAGTCGGAGATGTCTCGTCAGAGGCTACCGGAGTCCATGGCTGTCCAAAGCTGGTGGATGGTGGTCGACTGCCCCGGTGGTGATCCTTCAGTGACGAGGAGGCTGGGTGGTGGCGTTGGAGTTCGGAGATGATGATCGGCGAGAAGGAGCAAATCTGGCCAGCGGTGGTTCAGAAATGGAGAGATGGCAAGCTTGTCATGGCGGCGGAGTGTGCAGAGAAAGAGAGAATGGCTGGTGGTTGGCGGCGGAGCAAGGGTGGCGGCTGGGTTACTGCTGTCTGCTAAACCCGAAAGGGGATCTGGGGAAGACGAGCTTGTACAGCGGCTGAGTTCCCCAAGGGAGAAGATGGAGATCAGGCGACGAGCAGGGGGGGTGGAGGGCTGAGTCGCGGTGGAGGTTCGGTGGTTGGGGAATTCTCACGCAGCTGCTGCTGCTGAAGACCGAAATTGGGGAGGAGAGAAATGAGGAAGCAGCTAGGGTTTCGGGATAAAAAGAGGCTATTTTCCAAAATTGCAAATAAGCCCCCATAATCAAAGCACCAATTCGATTTAGTCCTCAAATTCAATTAGGGTTTAAATAGATCCAATTAGAGATTTAGAAATTACAAAAGTACCCCAAAGATTTAAAGTGGTGTCTAATTAAGTCCAATTGATTTTCTCATAATTAGAAATCGACCCGCAAAGACCAGTAATTACAATTTAGCCCACGCAATTCAAATTAAAGAGCAAATAGGTATTAAACACATATTCCAATTAAGTTCACATCTTTCCATGGGATTACAATCGAGTCAATTAAACAATTAAAACACGAATAAGGAAATTCAAATACGTGCAAGGTTGAATAAATAACGTTCTAATCGTACGAAAACAACATCGTATCTTGCTCCGAAAATGCGGGGTGTTACATTGTCACGGCAAAGCAATCTATTGTAACAACCAATCCTTTATGATAGCATTATATTATTATAATGACAATGAGAATTAATCGCAACAAAAAAAAGTTGGTATTAAATAAAAAAAAATTGCATGACAAAAATATATTTTGTCACCACAAAAGCCCAATTGTCATAATTAAAATGTTGTCTTGATAGAATATTTTGTAGTGACTATTATAATTTGTCACAAGTATACGATTTTTTAGAAAATAATGCTTTACATGACATGATTATTGTTTGTCGCAAAAAAAAATATATATATATTGTGACAACATCAAAGTTTGTCATATATATAATCTTTACGTGACAAAAAAATTTTCGTTAGAGTTTCAATTTTTCGTCACCGCACAAGGTTTCATTTACCATGACATACTTCTAATTATTTTGGGACAAATATTAAATTTTGTCGTATAAATTAAATCTTATGTGACATTTAAAATGTTTGTCACATAAATTTTTTTTTCAGTGACAAAAATATATATCGTCGCTATAGTGTAATCCACTACAAGAAAATCAGGTTTTTGTGACGTTCAAATTTGTCACTACAAGTAGATGTTGTGACGCTTTCGCTGTTGCGACGCCGCCCAAAGGCGTCAGCTATTCTGGCGTTGCAATAGCTTGTAATGACGGGATTCCGCATCTCAACAGCCTTTCTGTTATGATGAGTGATGGCGTCGCTATGGTTAGATGTTGTGACGCATTTGCGTGTCTCATTAAAGCTTAACTACCTTAACTGCTTTTTTATGAGGCGCGTTAAAGCGTCTCAATATGGCTCTATTATGACGCTTGTTATCCTCATAATAAACCTGTATATTGCAACGCGTTTCTTTGTCTCATTTTTAAACTATTATGACGCTTGTAAGTGTGATAATAAGTATGGATATCAAATGTGCATCTCAAAAAAATTGACCTGTCATGACGCTTATATGCATCATAACAAATGCTTACTATAGTGACGCTCGTTTTCGTCTGAAAAGAGTCATTTGGTGACACATTAATTTGTCATCATAAAATAACACATTTATTTAAAATGTTTAAGTGGCGATGATAGGCGCAACAAGATGTTTATATTATGATGCTTCATAATCGTCAGCACCGTTAAAATTATAATTAAATTTATAATTTTTATTGATAATTATAATATGAACATCGTCATTCAGACCACAATGAAATTAAAAACCGAAAGCCATAACACAAGATCGAAAATATTCATTTTTCAATACCATCAACATAATTCATGCATACCACAACAATTAAAATGACAACATATGTGTCAAAAGTGTTGTGACTGTTATCCAAAAATAAGAACATATATACACCCATGTCAAACTGTTCAATTTTCACCAAAATATCTACTAACCTTAATAGATAAGTTATAATGGGCGAACTGAAATATAACTACTAATGAAAGATCTGATCGTTGATGTGAAAACGCTTCATAAGTCTCCATCCCTAACCACCTATAAAAGAAATATATATATATATACTGTTATTTAGCACCTAAAAACAGAATATAGAATACGCTTATGAAGATTTCAAACTGAAAATTACCATGTTTTTGGGGCCATGCAACGATCTCATCAATGGTATCACCAATAGTCTTCATATTGGACATAGGCCGAACCAAATCCTCGTCAGATTCTACAGCGACACTCACAACAACTTTATACCAATTGCTTCCCAAGTGTACTTGTCCAATGCTCGTCGAGGGATCCATGCTTTGCATATGTCCAATAGCCACTGTCTTGTTCGAATTAAACACACTCTTCAATAAGACTTTTGCACCAACCTAAACCTAAGAACATACAATAATTACTGCACAAGCTGATAGAAGAACAGAATATTGCGCAATAATTATACGCATAAGACGTCATCATTCACCATCCACAACAACTCCAACAGAGAAAAAACTAATCCACACTCAGTCTCAATCTGGATCTTTATGGTAAATTACAGAAAAACCCAAAAGACTCCAAGAACGGGCCCCAAAGTCTCAAACACAACTAGGGGTGTCCATGTCCCTATAAGCAATTCTTTATCACCACAACATGAAATTAAAGAAGTTTGTATTACATAAAAACAATTACTATGCAAATATTGGTATTTATGTGCCATCACTTTCATATTTTGGCTAAGTTGGTCAATTTATAAGAAACACAACCAATTCTGGAAAAGTAACATAAATAAATGTGGCAAATTAACCTTTTTCAATTTCTACAGCAGAGTTTGGGGTTTAAATGTTGCAAACAAAGAGTATAGGACACAATGCAAAGAGTATTCATCCATTTGTTTTACCCAGACTAAGATGCAGATTCTATATATAATAAATATAGACAATACATAATGCACACTCATTCAGGTATTAAAGACTGTAAATCAGACTTTATTCATTTTGATGACTGGGAGTGTACATTATTGTTATTTCTTACTATACTTGTCAGATAATGACTTCAGAAACAACAATAACAGTCAACTAATCATCTCATGGATGGAAAACAGTGATATGTAGGCAGCTTTGCACAAAGTGAACTAGAGCCAGCATATAAAAACTACATCCATAGTGAAATTTATTTATAACATATAAAGATCCAGGTAATAAAGTGAACTAGAGCTAACCGTAATACACAAAAGGATAAACGTCACATTTCAATTACCTGTAAAGGCGTATTTTCAGTCCATAAGTTGGGGGGACGATATGATGGAGTGTGATAGTGAGATGATGCGGAAGGGACTCTAGAAACTTCTGCAGGAAAACTGTCTGAAGCTCCATGTTTTTTCTGTTTCAGAAGTTCTTCTATTTTTTTGGTTTTGCTCCATTACAATTTTCTTCAATTCATTAATGTCCTTCTTATAGTTCATCTGCATTCGAGAAGCCTTGCCACGCGGGGGCACCTCACTGTACACATCATGTCGACTTATTCCATACCCACACATTCGAACTCTTCCACCTTTGTCCTCTCCTACCACTTGGGAAAATATGTCATTTGGCCCTGTATCCTTTAAGCTAGGATCAAGTGCAGACCTTTTTTCTTGCATCTTTTGCTGTACAACATAAAAAAAAAAATTTGTAAAATTGAAATTCAAAGAACAGCAATAGTAATATTAATGGAATTTGATTTAACCATGAATCTGCAACAACTGGATTAGACGTTTCTTGTAACGCCCCGATTTTCACTCATGTGTTATGCTTCATTATATTAATAGTTTATAACATTATATGCTATGGAATGAAACTTGATTGCATGCACTCAAATATTCCAAGGACTTAAATGCAAAATGTGTTGAGTCATGTATATAGTTGGAAGATTTTGATAAATATCTCATTCATCTCTCTCTCATTCCATTTTATTTCATTTCATCAAATTTCCCACACACACTCACACACTAAATACCGGTATTTACACCAAGAAGAGGAGAGGAAGAGTTCATCTCAATTTCAAGCTATAATTTAAAGAAGTCTTGAAGCTAGAAGCATCATCATCATTATCTCTTCACTTCATCTCATTTCTTGCTTGAATTCAAGGTAAACATGGAATTGGATGAATCTTTTGATTGGTGAATGAGTAGGGTTCATGAGTTATATGATGGATTCTTGCAATATTTGAGCTAGGAGCATGATTAGGATGATTAGAATAGAAGTTTGTATGAATACCTTGAAAGATGTTAAAGACATGAATGTATATTATGCTTCCGTTTTATTGATTAGGCATGATCGTATTTAATTGAGGGTTAGTCCCGCCTAGCTAGTGTGTCATTTTTTTTATTGTCACCCGTTCGCCATGAGTCCGGTTCATATATGGACTACCCATTTCATGTGTGAGCTAGACTTATGGTGCGGGGGTGTGGCATCTCGGCGTTCCGGGTGCTACATTTCTCCACTTTTAGTATAACATCTCCCAAATAGATCCATCCTACTAGGTTCTCCCTCCATTGAATCAACATTCATTTCATTATCAATGTCATTTTCTCCACCAGTACCAGATTCACCCTCCTGGAATGTCTTTGCGCTATTCTATGCACACATTGTTCTGATTAGTCGACCATATGACATGTTAACACAGTAACCAAAATGAGGTAGTAAGAAAGGAAAACCTTCATGTTATTTCTTATCTGAGAGAAACTCTTTTTGCCTGTAACATGCATCATTTGCTTCTTTGCTCTATTCTCTTTGTTTTGTGCACTTATTTTCTAATAGGAAAAAAAGCCTAGTTAAAATATATTAATACGCAGTAATATGTAAATACCAAAAGAATAAGTAAAATGAATTTGATACCCGTATTTTGTCACTACTCCAATAAATAACTAAATTCTTCCATTGATCTGGAAGAACTCTTCCATCCTCTGCGTCAAGCCGCCTGCGTAAATTTTCTTCCAATGAGGAGTTAGGGTCAAAATACTCGCTTTTTACCCTATTTTTCCAAGTTCTCCAGCTCCTTGATAAGGTTATCCAACAAACATCCTCGAAGTCAAGTGTTCCTGTAAACTTCTCCTACGTCACAATAAATAAATTGTTTTTGCATTACTATAAGTAATAATAATTGTAATTTCAGCAATACCAACCAAACTAAGAGATGTTATATGTAACCTTAATGAACCCCAGCAAACTGTTTTTGATGGACATTGGGACTTTATTCCAATCTTCGTAGTCAAGTGGAAGCAATTTACCATTTCTGACCAAAGTACCAATGAACTCGACGTATTCACGTTTTCTTGGACCAACTGGCTTCCCAAACTCATCAAAATCCACAAGAACTGGTGCTCTTCTAGCCCAAACACGCGGCATATTGCTAGCTCCACGTGTTATTCTCTCAACATTACTAACTATTTACAACAAATATATATTATATTAAAAAAAGCTTCTTTGATATTATAAACAACTAATACAAATATAAATATATGGAATTAACCAATACCATTAGTGTCAACATTGCCATCATTCTGATCATTTGACTGAATTCCAGCTGGTGAATCGGCATTCACATTTCGTGTACGTGTAGCTAGTCTAGGATCAGCCGCTACAACTTCAAACAAACATCAATCATATAAATAACTTAAGTTAAATAGAATGGTAATGATTAAAAAAGATTCTTTGATATTATAAACATCTAATACAAATATAAATATATGAAATTTACCACTACCATTAATGTCAACATTGCCATCATTCTGATCATTTGACTGCATTCCAGCTGGAGAATCGGTATTCACATTCCGTGTACGTGTAGCTAGTCTAGGATCAGCCGCTACAGCTTCAAACAAACATCAATCACATAGAGAACTTAAGTTAAGTAGAATAGTAATGATTATTCAAGCTTACATATTATAAACAGCTAATACAAATATAAATATATGGAATTTACCAATACTATTAGTATCAACATTGCCATCATTCTGATCATTTGACTGAATTCCAGCGGGAGAATCGACATTCACATTCCGTGTACGTTTAGCTTGTCTAGGATCAACCACTACAACTTCAAACAAACATCAATCATACTGAGAACTTAAGCTAAATAGAATGGTAATGAATAAAAAGGCTTCTTTGATATTATAAACTGCTAATAAAAATATAAATATATGAAATTTACCAATACCATTAGTATCAGCATTGCCATCATTCGCTTCATTTGCCTGCATTCCAGCTGGAGAGTCGGCGTTCACATTCCGTGCACGTTTAGCTTATCTAGGATCAGCCTCTACAGCTTTAAAAAAACATTAATCATATAAAGAACTACAAATTAAATAGGATTGTAATGATTAAAGTAAACAAACCGGTGTTTTCATGTTGTTCATCGACCAGTCCTGTTGAAGTTGGCCCACCCCTTCGAGTAACAGGATTTTTGAATCTATTATGCCTAGTCCTCGCCATAACTATATAACAGTTTTCAGTTAAATGAAATAGCAAAGATCATGTATATACAATATATAAAACTACTTCTTACCCAAAAAAGAAAACAAACATAAGACTATTACTAAAATTGTCATTTCTACAACAAGTTCTATTAATTAATTAAACATATACTGCATCTTCCAAATCATTATGCCTTAAAGTTTCTAAGCTATCAACAGGAATTATCGGGGGGCCATCACGAATCCACATGATATCTTCATTTTCATCGATTTGAACCTCGCTGCAAGTTTCGCTCTATAAAAGTGTGTCAAAATCATCATCAAACTTGTCTCTAGCCTTAGTTTTAATAACAACTAGCCAATCCTTTTCCGTGGCATCTTCAACATAAAATACTTGTTCAACTTGGGATGCAAGAACATAAGGCTCATTTTGACGCTTAATATTTGCAAAATTGGTCAGTGTAAACCCATCTTCATCCTCTTTAAGCCTGCTGCCCTTTGATACCCAGTCATAGTCAAACAATACAATGTTTTTACCGCCTGTGTAATCTAATTCTATTATATCCTTTGTAGCACCCCGCACATGAGGCACCACATCCCCCGCACTACGGTCCAGCCTGAGTAACGAAATAGGGAGTCCGCACCCGGATCAAACCGTAGCGAACGGGAGACAAACAAAAACAAACACCTAAGCTAGGCGGAAGGTAGACCCTGTCAAGCAAAATCAACCAACAAAGCAGATAGCAGCGGAAGACAAAATTCAACACATGCATTCGGGCCTGCCGAAATTACACACATGGTTCACATGCAGACTTGGGCGCCTCAAGCCTCTTTTAACCGCATAACAAAACCTGGCAAGCGCAATTCAAATAACAAAAGCACAAGCCTACGTATGCATATCTTACATCTTGATCCGAATTCAAATAAAGCAAATGCAAAGTAGACTAATCTAACTCAGATCGACCGACTCAAAAGACTTGACTCAACTCCGCCAAGCTCCAAACTCAAAAGTAGACCTGCACACTAAAAGATTGGGGAGGGAGAGGGTCAGTCTACAACTCGACTGAGTGAGGGGGCTAACGCACACCAGCACATATATACATATAGAGCAAAGCACGTATCAAACAAAAGACTATGAACCGGGAATAGGGTGGTTTTACATACCAAAGCCATTTTCCAAAAGAACTCATACTTATACATTTATTCATAAACTCTTAAGTGTGAAAACTCGTAAGGATTCATAGATTCAAAAACGCATATGGATTTATATAAAACTCAAAGGGATTCAAATAGATTCAGACCGATTGATAACTTAGCGTAGAAATCTCATATTGAAAACAAACTCTCCTATCCCGTTTCATAATCAACATAACAAAAGAATTCAAATACCCGGCAAGTACGGGTCTCCAACCTTACTCCTTAATCAAAAGACTCAAAAGATTTGTAAGGAAGCATAAACTCATAAATTCATAAGACTCATAGATTCATATTCCCGTATTCCAACCTTCTCCGGAAGTCTGCACGTGGGTTACAGGCCCACATCGTGCAACTCAACATACGTGGGGTAGCGATCCCACAACGTACCTTCTCTGGCCTCAGCCGAAGGCTCAAAGCACCACGCCTTCTCCATCTCCCTTAGAGTCGCGTGTAGGTACTTCAAAGGAGCATGTGTACTAAGGTGATAACCGGCGACCCCAACAGCCGCACCGGGTCTCCCTTACCCACATCTCCAGGCCCCAGGGATTCAAATAGATTCAAAAGGATTCATATGAAGCATACCTAACTCGTAAACCAAGGAAACGTACGATCCATACATAAGACGCATACCGTAAGAAACATACCTTATCGTGCAACTCAGCATATGCTATACATGTACCTCTCCGTGTCATCCTAATCCATAGCTAGCATGAAGACCCACGATTTGGAGCATAGCCTCGTTGCAAAATCATTTTTAAGCTTATATACGCCCATACGTATAATTTCAGAAGGATTCATATCAAATCGAATTAACAAGATTCATAACATATCATAAGACATATATTTAATATACATATAGTATATATTCTCATGCGGGCTTCAAAACGAGCACATAGGGTTGTAGGTCGCATTAACTAAAAGAAACAAACCTAAACCTCACCTTACACCGACGAGAACGGAAAACACAAGCCAAGAAGTCCCACTGGAACCTAAATAGCTGACAGACACTCCCTGGAAAAACCCTGATTGACTGAACACACAGAACACAAGACTCAGACTCAAATCACAACCACAAAGACGCACGACCATGCCCACGAATACAAATGATGCAACATATAATTCACATTTATCCAAATTAAGTCATTCATATCAAATGACAATCATTTCACACATTAAAAGATGCATAACTTACAGAATTCATATCATCAGGTAGGGAATTATAAATCGAGACATAATAATTTAAATCCTATCATGCTCCAAGTTTTGCGAGAATAAAACATCAAATTTATATCAATTTATTCAAAATTACATATTTGTAGAACTTGCAACTTTCCCATCAATTAGCATACTTAATAATTCTTTCAAATTAAAGCACAACGTATACTTTTATAATTTATTAAATAGGATTCATAATCAATTAGTTTCTAAAATTACATTAACACCCCTTAAAAACAATAATTATATACAAGAAGTGGCATAAACGAGGCAATTAAATTCAATAAATCAAGAATCAAGCTTATCATATATCATAACATATTCTCATACATCATACAACTCGTAATTTCATTTCAATAGCACATACATGATCGAATTGCACAATTAAAATCAATTAACGAATAAAACACAACAACTTCAAAAATTCATATAAAATCAACCGGACATACGATTGACGAACGGAAAGTGGAGTTGGACTCACCACGACGAAAGAAACCCGCTGACCGAAAGTCACCGGAATACTGAAACCACAGCCGGCCGAACAGCCACCGGACGCCACCGGAATACCGTCTCCGATGGTCGGAAAAATCCCCGGAAGCACAAAAACGTGCGCCTCGGCCTGCTTGACAAAAGCCCTCAACCAATTTCAGGAAAAACCAAACACACCGGATTTCGTTGACGAAAAACCAAACTAAAACCCTAGTACGAAAATTGAAATTAAATGCAATCCGCAAAATGAAAGTGAAATCCGAACATACCATTGGAAAGCCCGTAACGAGGCCCTCGAAAGCCCCTAGCCAAAAGCCGGAAAAAGTCGCCGAAAAAAGGACAGTCGGTTCACAGCCGGTCCACCACCGGTTTGCCACCAACAGCCAATTCTTGGGCCGCCACCACCAAGAAAAGTTCGACCTTGACGTGAGGAACAACTTTTGTAAAGGGACCTTGGTTAGAAGATCGCCGGAAAAGCCCCAAAATGCCGTCCGAAGTCACGCCGCTGCCGCCTTGCCGGAACAACCATTTTCGCCGCGATTTGCACCGATCTGAGGCCGGAATTTGATTCAGGACGTCGAAAAATGTAGGAAACCGTCAAAGCTCTTCCCGAAAAGCAGTCGGAACGCGGCGGGCGACGCCGCTATAGTGCACGCGACGCCGCGCGAGAGTTTCAGGCGGTGCGCGAGCCGCCGTTCGGCAACCACTGGCCATGCCGTTCAAACAGGAGTTACGCCGGGAGGTCATCTAACAAAGGCTGGGGCGCGTGTCTGAGGAAAGTCGCCGGAGATCGCCGCAAAGAGACGGCGAAGTGGCGGGCGTAAATCCCGCCGCCTGAACCTCGCCGTAGTGCCACCACCGCTGGGTTCCAGGCCCCGATTCTTGTGACACCCCGTTTTCTCGAAGGGCGTTCTTACGACATCAACAAGTAAGTCTCTACACTTATGTGTGTTTAATTTAAGAGTTCTTGAATTATGTGAATTAATGTAAATTCAATTTAATATGTGTTCATTCGAATTATTCTAAGATTAATTGCCAACTTGATTAATTACGCGCATATGTAACCCTAACTGTCTAATTTGATTTAATTCAAATTTATTCCATGAAATAATTGTCAAGTTGATTTTAAATCCATCATGTTACTTAACTTGTTTAATTTCGGTTTACTTGAATTCCTTGAGATTAATTGTCAATCATGTGTTTACAAAGTGCCGTTAAATTATACGAAAAGTTTCTAAAATTAAATTGAATTAAACTCTAATTGATAAATCTATCTCTTTCATTTTAAATTATAAAATTAATTCGGAGCTTGAATGTTTATTCGTAACTTTACCAATTTTATTCACGATTATTTGTACGCGATATTACTCTTTGCTACGCGATAAGGATACCCGGTTGTATATAGCTTGTGCACAAGACACATTTCTCCCAATCCCTTTTCTCTCTCTCTCTCCTCTCCCACTTTCTCTCTCCCGCGGGTTACTATCGCGGCTTCGGTTACGAGCCCATAACTCGATCGTTTCTCGACGGAATTCAACAAACGAATAGTCCATTTTGATTATCTCGGCGAGACCGACGTAAGAGTACCAATTTCACGGCCTAAAGATGAACGGTGGCGGAGTTATGGCCGGATTTCAGTAGCAGCGGCGGAGCTGTCAGACCGCCGCCACTTCGCCGGCGTTTCGGGGCATTTTCCGGCCATTTTCTTGGTACACGCGCCTTGGACCCAGAAAGTAGACTTCCAGCCTCTTCGGTTTACGTCGGATTCGTGGCAATCGGAGCAGCGACGGCGCCGCACGCGCCGCCCAAAGCTCGCGGCGTCAGCGCGAGTTACTGTAGCGGCGGCGGCAGAAACTTCGGCGGCCAACGGGGGCCTTTTCCGGCCATCTTTTGGTCTCGGGCTCTTCATAAAAGTTGTTCGGAACGACGAGAACTAGTGACCTATGATCAGGCGACTCCAGATTCGGTGGTTTGGCGGCCGATCGGCGGCGGCAAAGTGGCGGTGCAACGGCGGCACTAGCTCCGAGGATTTTTCCGGAAAGCTACCTTAGGGCTTTCGAAGAGCTCATCATGGGTAAGTCAACACCTCTTTCGGATCGCATTTTGGTTCACCGGTTTGGAAGTAATTTGAGTTTGAAGATTTAGGGTTTTCGTGCTCTTAGATTTCAGATCTAGGACAATCGGCTTCGAATTTCCAGAAATTGATTGAGGATTCAGAACGGGAACGAAGACTTCATTCAGGACTGATTTTTCGGGATTTTTCCGGCGACTTTTGACGGCGGCCCGGTGGCGGCCCGGCGACTTTCCGGCGGCTCCGGTGGCGGCACTCCGGCGAATTTCGGACAGAATGTTCGTCTCGTTGTGGTGAGTTCAATGCCACTTTCCGTTCGTTAATCGGACACTCGATCTATTTATTACAAATTATTTTGCGTAATTGTGATTATTAGAATTAATTGTTTTAAGTGCAAATAAATTGGTTATTGTTGGTTTCTTGATCGAGATGTATTCCAATCGTATATGAAAACATGTGTTGAATGGATTGTGATATGTATGAATGTTTCGATTTACAATTTGAATCCCGATGTGATGAATTTACGCTATTTGTTAAGTACGAAGGGGTGTTAGTGTAATATCTAGAAACTAATCTTTTATGTGACTAAATGAACTTGAATGATATTTTAGAAGAACGAAAATGTTGTGATTTCTCTATATGAATTTGAGACGTTCTCAATGTTATGTTTGTTGTAAATTGTGTTTCAAATATAATTTAGATACATGAAAGATGCTTGAACAACTTGAGACTTTATACATGACAGGAGTTAGAATTGTAATATCTTGATTTACTCTTATTACGTGAAAATGGTACATTATGAATTACGATAAATTGATAATTGTCATCCTTTGTAAATAATTAATTCCTAGTTGAATAATTGTATAAACACTTTAAATGAACAATTATGCTTAGTAATCAACTAAGGGGATATATGTGTAATGATTCTAAACTTTTATAAATGACTTAGGGGATGTAAGTGTAATATTTATGAAACTATGAATGTGACTTGAGTTTGTGTACCAAACATGTTGTGAAGTTGTAAAGTATGATCTTAAGTGAATTAGATGCACTCTTTAATTGTATCAAGCATGCCATCTACGTACAACAACTTTATATGTTTATATGATCAAGTTGCTCTTACTTATGCACTTTATAACTCGACATGAACTTGATGCTTAATTGTAATATTATAATTGAACCCTGTGCCATCGGATGATTTAATATGCATTTTGTGAATACTTTGACTTCCTAAATTGATCTTGCATCTTTGGATATGGAATTGCGTGTTGGTTGCTTGTAAATATGACCTTGTTGAGCATTGATATGCCTTGAATGACCACGACACCTTATCCAAGCACAACATGAACACTTATGCATAACCACGATCATGTTGAGCAACGCCGTGCGTCTTGTTTGGTTCATATAGAGTCTAAGTCTGGGCTTCTGTATGTCTTGTCACAGAGTTTGGTGGTGCCGGTGGGCCCGAGGTTTAGAGTGTTTGGCCCTTCACACTCTCAGACTCTACTTTCACGAGGTGAGGTTTAGGATTTTGTATAGTTATGCGACCTATGGCCTTAATATGCTGATTTCAACCTCTGCATGCGAGTATATCTATTATATACGTATGTGTTGGGTATGATATGTTTATGACCTTGTGAAACAACTCTGTTTTTGGAAAATTAGATATGAAAGCATATATAAGCTGTTTTCAAAAGTATGTTACGTTATGTTCCTGTAGCGAGTTGGCCATGAAATATTGGCATCTGTATGTATGTATGTATGTGGATCCAAGGAGCTATGGGTAAGGAGCCCCCGGGACGGTTAGGGCCGTCGGGGATATACCTGTGCATAGTTCCAAGGAGCTATGGGTAAGGAGCCCCCGAGACTGTTAAGGCCATCGGGGATATACCTGTGCGTAGTTCCTTTTGAGATATCATTGCGCGACCTTAGGGTGATGAGGGAGACGTGGTATCTTGAGCCTTCGGCTAAGGCCGGGGAGGACTCTTGTGGGTTCGCTACCCCTTGAGGGTGTGTATGTTCTAGATGGTTTGGGGACTGTACATCTCCTCCATCATTGGTGTAGCGGTTGGATTGATTTTTGTATTCTATGATTTGATATGTTCTGAGGAGTAAAGGTTGGAAGCTCGTACTCGCCGAGCAGTTGATTATGTTATGTTGTGGAATTATGAATCGGGATAGAGTCTTTCTGGAAAATGATTTCCAAACTTATATCTATATCTTATTTGGGTTCTTTCAAAATGTTTTGGTATGTAACACCTACTCCCGGTTCATGAGTCCATCCTTTTTATTCTGTGCTATGCTCCTTATATATATATTGTGGGTGTGCGTTAGCCCCCTCACTCGGTCAAGTTGACTGACCCCTCATTTACACTTTTAGTTGCAGGATTGTTGGCGTTTGCTAGGCGGAAGTGAGTCCTTTGAGTTGCACTTCGTCGGTCTAGTCTTTCTATTTGCATTTGTCTTTTCATACACTTTACTTATGCTTTGACTTGTAGACTTGAGATTATACTTTACTATTCGGTAGCCCTGTGTGGCACTCTCATTCGGCCCTTGTGGCACTTAATGATTATTAATTTATGTTGATATTCGGGATTAGGTATCTATGCTAGTTGAACCCGTCACTTGTTATGTTTGTTGATCTATTATTCGGGATTAGGTATCTATGCTAGTTGAACCCGTCACCTGCTTTGCATGTTTTGTTTTAAATGCTTCCGCTATCTATTGTTGTTGGTTTTAATTGCTTCCGCACTCTGAGTTTTGGTCAAGTTAGATCCGCCTAGCCTAGTGTGTGAGTTGGTCTCCCGTTCGCTCTGATTCGGATTCGGGCATGGATTTCCATTTCATGTTCTGGGTCTGGGTCATAGTGCGGGGGATGTGGCATCCTCCGTTTGGGGTGTTACATCCTTAAGTGGTATCAGAGCTCTAGGTTGCAAAACCGAGCTCTTGAGTCGTGTTGAGTCTGTCTAGGTCGTACGGCATAGGAATAACTGCGCATTGCATTGTTTGACTTGATATTTTGACCCTTCGGCGTGAATTGTTTCGTGATTATATGATTGTGTGCACATTGTGACTTTGATTATGCGACATCTTGTTTTATGTGCTTTATAAATTACAACTAATTGTTGCATTTACGTGATATACGTGTTACATTTCATTTGCATCTTTAATCCGCATGCATCGAATTTAGTGTTTGAATTTCAGGGTGTCCTATGAGTCAACACTAAGATTTCCCTCCGTCAACACTACCTATTGGTACAACAAAAAGACGCCATGATTCGAAGATGAAAGGATTCTTTACCAAGATCAATGTTTATGGAAAGGTTCAGAGTTGAAGGAATAAGACTTGCTATATTGACTTACTACCTTAAAGTCAATTGAAAGATGAAGTTTGACAAATTCTAACCTTGAGGATTCGTTCATTTGGAAGTAGTTACCTTGTTGAGGAAATGAGTCAATGGAGGAGAGTCTGATCAAGTAGAACCATTTTGAAGGAGTTTTGATGAGCTTTCGCCTTGATGATTCGTTTATTTGGGAGTAGTCACCTTGTTGATGGAAACGAGTTAATGTAGAAGAATCCGATCAAGTTCAAGGGATGTGGATAGGTAACCATGTTACATAAGCAACGAGCTACAAACCATCGGTGAGAGTGGAAGGATTTGGTGTCGTTTAGAGTTAACAAACGACAGAACAAGATTGGTTGCTAGCTCTCTGGGTGTCTTCTTTCTGCTGAGGTGGAAGATTCTGCTAAGATCGAAAATTCTACAGAGATGGGAATAGAACACTTAGATGCCGAAAGACTTTATCCAAGTTTCAGGATCATATACCATGGATTGCTTTGGGAAGTGCTTAGCACACGATCATCCAACGAAACTCTGAGGTAAATATCTAATTGACAAACGAACCATGAACAACTCCTTGAAGATGAGCAGACTAAGATTTAACGCATAAATGAGAATTCTTGGAAAAAAAAAACTGAAGATGATTCTAGTTGAGCAAGGATTACAGTCTAGTAAGGGGTTTGACGATAAACGAGCTTTGCTGAGTTACCACTTTATGAAAAGACTCAAGACAAAGAGGTTCAGATGACGAGGGTTGCATCCTTGACAGCTTAATCAACTCCTACTACTTCATCTCAACTTCCTGTCAAGAGTTTGACACTACGGTGATCGGTACGCCAGACATTCATGGCATTTGCATACATGCATCGCTTAAATACTCTTACCTTGTTTTGCTTGATGTGGGTGATGACTATTGCTATTTTAATTGTGATAACTTGGATACCTGATCTACTAATTGTAACTTGAAATTTCTACTTGTTATGAACCGTGCTGGAATGAATGAGTTATGTATTTATGTGAACTATTCATGCTTATGTGATTTAAAACTCTCTTGATTACTCACTAACTTCCCATATAACATACATACATACTGTAACCTTGTTTTATAGGGATTCCATCTCGATATCCCCCTTGAGTTGAGGTATGAGCGTTGAATCTGCGCTCAAGGGACACCGATATCAGTTGTATAAGGTACACCAAACATGCATCGCATACTTTTCGTCAAGTGTTACTGATGTGTGAATGTATGAATAACTAATCAGTGGATTTATGTGTATGAGAGACCTTAGGTTCCCTCTTTTTACTTGTTGGAGAGATGTAGGATTCTCTCTATTTATGTGGTAGAAAGATGTTGGAATCTTTCTAAGTTTTGCGCGCGAGAGATGTTGGATTCTCTTGTACTTAGATATTCGGAGATGCCGGATTCTCTTGAATCTAGGTGTTTGAGAAATGCTGGATTTTCTCAAACTAGAATGTTGGGAGATGTTGGAATCTGCCCGACTTAGGTTGAGAGACGGGGTTCTCTCAATTATGTGCTTGAGAGACGGGGTTCTCTCTTTTATATTTGCTCGAGAGACGGGGTTCTCTCTCTTGTGGGTGCTGAGGGACGGGGCTCTCTTTCTTACTTGTTGAGAGATGGGATTCTCTCTTGTTTGTTGTGGTTGAGTTACGCGTTGCTCTGACTACGGGTTGCAAGTAGCGAGTCTGAGACGACATCGAGGTTGGGTGCAGTTGCAGCTATCCGATCATGGGAATGACCGACCGAGTTCGAAACAACTAACGGATCAAGCACTCGCACGGACCTCGACGATAACAAGACATTCTAAAGGAGGTTCCGTGTAGATGACCGGAGTAAGCCTCACCATTAGAGTTATGATCTCACGCGAGTTCGGGAGAAGGGTTGGAGCACTGCAACTCGAGGATCTACATTTTTCCAGTGGAACCTGGGGACCAGGTTCTCTTAAGGGGGGAAGGTTGTGACACCCCGTTTTCTCGAAGAGCGTTCTTACGACATCAACAAGTAAGTCTCTACACTTATGTGTGTTTAATTTAAGAGTTCTTGAATTATGTGAATTAATGTAAATTCAATTTAATATGTGTTCATTCGAATTATTCTAAGATTAATTGCCAACTTGATTAATTACGCGCATATGTAACCCTAACTGTCTAATTTGATTTAATTCAAATTTATTCCATGAAATAATTCTCAAGTTGATTTTAAATCCATCATGTTACTTAACTTGTTTAATTTCGGTTTACTTGAATTCCTTGAGATTAATTGTCAATCATGTGTTTACAAAGTGCCGTTAAATTATACGAAAAGTTTCTAAAATTAAATTGAATTAAACTCTAATTGATAAATCTATCTCTTTCATTTTAAATTATAAAATTAATTCGGAGCTTGAATGTTTATTCGTAACTTTACCAATTTTATTCACGATTATTTGTACGCGATATTACTCTTTGCTACGCGATAAGGATACCCGGTTGTATATAGCTTGTGCACAAGACACATTTCTCCCAATCCCTTTTCTCTCTCTCTCTCCTCTCCCACTTTCTCTCTCCCGCGGGTTACTATCGCGGCTTCGGTTACGAGCCCATAACTCGATCGTTTCTCGACGGAATTCAACAAACGAATAGTCCATTTTGATTATCTCGGCGAGACCGACGTAAGAGTACCAATTTCACGGCCTAAAGATGAACGGTGGCGGAGTTATGGCCGGATTTCAGTAGCAGCGGCGGAGCTGTCAGACCGCCGCCACTTCGCCGGCGTTTCGGGGCATTTTACGGCCATTTTCTTGGTACACGCGCCTTGGACCCAGAAACTAGACTTCCAGCCGCTTCGGTTGACGTCGGATTCGTGGCAATCGGAGCAGCGACGGCTCTGCACGCGCCGCCCAAAGCTCGAGGCGTCAGCGCGAGTTACTGTAGCGGCGGCGGCAGAAACTTCGGCGGCCAACGGGGGCCTTTTCCGGCCATCTTTTGGTCTCGGGCTCTTCACAAAAGTTGTTCGGAACGACGAGAACTAGTGACCTGTGATCAGGTGACTCCAGATTCGGTGGTTTGGCGGCGGATCGGCGGCGGCAAAGTGGAGGTGCAACGGCGGCACTAGCTCCGAGGATTTTTCCGGAAAGCTACCTTAGGGCTTTCGAAGAGCTCATCATGGGTAAGTCAACACCTCTTTCGGATCGCATTTTGGTTCACCGGTTTGGAAGTAATTTGAGTTTGAAGATTTAGGGTTTTCGTGCTCTTAGATTTCAGATCTAGGACAATCGGCTTCGAATTTCCAGAAATTGAATGAGGATTCAGAATGGGAACGAAGACTTCATTCAGGACTGATTTTTCGGGATTTTTCCGGCGACTTTTGACGGCGGCCCGGTGGCGGCCCGGCGACTTTCCGGCGGCTCCGGTGGCGGCACTCCGGCGAATTTCGGACAGAATGTTCGTCTCGTTGTGGTGAGTTCAATGCCACTTTCCGTTCGTTAATCGGACACTCGATCTATTTATTACAAATTATTTTGCGTAATTGTGATTATTTGAATTAATTGTTTTAAGTGCAAATAAATTGGTTATTGTTGGTTTCTTGATCGAGATGTATTCCAATCGTATATGAAAACATGTGTTGAATGGATTGTGATATGTATGAATGTTTCGATTTACAATTTGAATCCCGATGTGATGAATTTACGCTATTTGTTAAGTACGAAGGGGTGTTAGTGTAATATCTAGAAACTAATCTTTTATGTGACTAAATGAACTTGAATGATATTTTAGAAGAACGAAAATGTTGTGATTTCTCTATATGAATTTGAGACGTTCTCAATGTTATGTTTGTTGTAAATTGTGTTTCAAATATAATTTAGATACATGAAAGATGCTTGAACAACTTGAGACTTTATACATGACAGGAGTTAGAATTGTAATATCTTGATTTACTCTTATTACGTGAAAATGGTACATTATGAATTACGATAAATTGATAATTGTCATCCTTTGTAAATAATTAATTCCTAGTTGAATAATTGTATAAACACTTTAAATGAACAATTATGCTTAGTAATCAACTAAGGGGATATATGTGTAATGATTCTAAACTTTTATAAATGACTTAGGGGATGTAAGTGTAATATTTATGAAACTATGAATGTGACTTGAGTTTGTGTACCAAACATGTTGTGAAGTTGTAAAGTATGATCTTAAGTGAATTAGATGCACTCTTTAATTGTATCAAGCATGCCATCTACGTACAACAACTTTATATGTTTATATGATCAAGTTGCTCTTACTTATGCACTTTATAACTCGACATGAACTTGATGCTTAATTGTAATATTATAATTGAACCCTGTGCCATCGGATGATTTAATATGCATTTTGTGAATACTTTGACTTCCTAAATTGATCTTGCATCTTTGGATATGGAATTGCGTGTTGGTTGCTTGTAAATATGACCTTGTTGAGCATTGATATGCCTTGAATGACCACGACACCTTATCCAAGCACAACATGAACACTTATGCATAACCACGATCATGTTGAGCAACGCCGTGCGTCTTGTTTGGTTCATATAGAGTCTAAGTCTGGGCTTCTGTATGTCTTGTCACAGAGTTTGGTGGTGCCGGTGGGCCCGAGGTTTAGAGTGTTTGGCCCTTCACACTCTCAGACTCTACTTTCACGAGGTGAGGTTTAGGATTTTGTATAGTTATGCGACCTATGGCCTTAATATGCTGATTTCAACCTCTGCATGCGAGTATATCTATTATATACGTATGTGTTGGGTATGATATGTTTATGACCTTGTGAAACAACTCTGTTTTTGGAAAATTAGATATGAAAGCATATATAAGCTGTTTTCAAAAGTATGTTACGTTATGTTCCTGTAGCGAGTTGGCCATGAAATATTGGCATCTGTATGTATGTATGTATGTGGATCCAAGGAGCTATGGGTAAGGAGCCCCCGGGACGGTTAGGGCCGTCGGGGATATACCTGTGCATAGTTCCAAGGAGCTATGGGTAAGGAGCCCCCGAGACTGTTAAGGCCATCGGGGATATACCTGTGCGTAGTTCCTTTTGAGATATCATTGCGCGACCTTAGGGTGATGAGGGAGACGTGGTATCTTGAGCCTTCGGCTAAGGCCGGGGAGGACTCTTGTGGGTTCGCTACCCCTTGAGGGTGTGTATGTTCTAGATGGTTTGGGGACTGTACATCTCCTCCATCATTGGTGTAGCGGTTGGATTGATTTTTGTATTCTATGATTTGATATGTTCTGAGGAGTAAAGGTTGGAAGCTCGTACTCGCCGAGCAGTTGATTATGTTATGTTATGGAATTATGAATCGGGATAGAGTCTTTCTGGAAAATGATTTCCAAACTTATATCTATATCTTATTTGGGTTCTTTCAAAATGTTTTGGTATGTAACACCTACTCCCGGTTCATGAGTCCATCCTTTTTATTCTGTGCTATGCTCCTTATATATATATTGTGGGTGTGCGTTAGCCCCCTCACTCGGTCAAGTTGACTGACCCCTCATTTACACTTTTAGTTGCAGGATTGTTGGCGTTTGCTAGGCGGAAGTGAGTCCTTTGAGTTGCACTTCGTCGGTCTAGTCTTTCTATTTGCATTTGTCTTTTCATACACTTTACTTATGCTTTGACTTGTAGACTTGAGATTATACTTTACTATTCGGTAGCCCTGTGTGGCACTCTCATTCGGCCCTTGTGGCACTTAATGATTATTAATTTATGTTGATATTCGGGATTAGGTATCTATGCTAGTTGAACCCGTCACTTGTTATGTTTGTTGATCTATTATTCGGGATTAGGTATCTATGCTAGTTGAACCCGTCACCTGCTTTGCATGTTTTGTTTTAAATGCTTCCGCTATCTATTGTTGTTGGTTTTAATTGCTTCCGCACTCTGAGTTTTGGTCAAGTTAGATCCGCCTAGCCTAGTGTGTGAGTTGGTCTCCCGTTCGCTCTGATTCGGATTCGGGCATGGATTTCCATTTCATGTTCTGGGTCTGGGTCATAGTGCGGGGGATGTGGCATCCTCCGTTTGGGGTGTTACAATTCTTGTACCAATGTGATGGGCTAGTCGAGCTGATAAATTTCCACTAATCACACGTCGAATTCCGTCGAGAAACGGCCAAGTTCCGGGTTGTGTATGTTTCTACACCTTGAGTGTGTGTGTTTCGTGTGAGGGATGAGAGAGAGAAGCGGGAATGACGAGAGAGAAGGAAGCTGCCAGCTTTGACCGTTCAACCTTAGATCCGGATATTTTATCCCGAGTCCTCGCACACAAAACGATCGGAAGAAAGGGTTAACGACGTCAGAATTGGGCAAACTCAGAGTCTACGGGCTCGTCTCGATGCCCCGAACGCAAAGCAGGGGTCAAAAAGGTCGAACTCTCGACCGAACGAGAAATGACCGGAAAACCCCTTAAAAGAAAAAATTACAAAAAGACCCCTAAACTCTAAAAGAGTTCAAAATAGGGCCACGCAATGCACAAAATCACATAATTAAACACATAAAAAAAGTTGGAACGTGGTGTACCTTATACGTCGGACGAGTGGGGTGTCACATCTTTTAACACTCCATAGTACACCATTTCCTGTAAGATAGGTCTCCTGTCCTTTTTGCTTGAAAAACTCGTCGTACTTACACTAACCATCACTCCAGAATTCTGTGTTTTCCTTCTCCTCTCCAATTCCTTTGTATGAAAACGGAATCCATTTACTTTAAAACCTTTATATCTTCGACCAACAGGAACAGGTCCTCTTGCAAGTCTTTTCAGATCATTTAACATTGAATTGTCTTCACTTCCACTTAATGCTTCAATCTGCATTGAAAACATACATAAATATTAAAAAAAAAAGTAAAGTACATAGAAAAGTGTTGTTAATTGTAAATGCTATATGTAATGTTGTTAACTTACATGATCCCTAAACCAGCTAGCAAAGGTATCAGCATGTATTCTTTTGATTTCAGGCTCCGTACAACAGCGTTTTTTACGCCTAATTTGTGCTTCATGCTCGCTGCATACATTACACAAACATTTTCAGTATTTATAAACCACTACATAGAAAAGAAATTAATTCATGTAGCTTACTCTCTGTACTGTTGAGTTTCATTGCAATTGAATACGACATATAGGTGCGCCCTTCTTAACTGGTCATTGTCCAAAAAAATTGGGCTCCCATTCCACAGTTGATTCCCAGACATTGAGAATATATCAGCTCCTTGTGTAGTTGATGTATACCCAAAATCGTTATTTCGGCTTGCTCGACTACGTCTTGTTTCTACCTTTTCATCAAAATACAGTTCACAAAAGGATAAACATTCCTCTGCCAAGTACCCTTCGGCAATTGAACCTGCTGCTCGTCCTCTATTCTGTACATATGATTTCAAAGTACTTAAGTACCTACAAGGTGATAAAATTTGATCATCAATTCAATGTAAAGTAATAAAACAAAATCATTATGTAAATTTTAGATATTTATGTCTACACTTACCTCTCAATAGGGTACATCCAATGGTAATGAACAGGACCAGCTAATTTTACCTCCGTATCTAAATGCACAGATAAATGAACCATGATATCAAAAAAGGCTGGTGTAAATATTTTTTCCAACTTACACAGGAGGACAACAATATCTTTTCCTAATCAAGCCAACTCCTTGTGATGGAGTGTTTTAGAGCACACGTGTCTAAAGTAACGACTCAATTGAATAAGTGCAGACCGTACTGGCTTTGGCAACATTTTACGCAAGGATAAAGGTAGTAATTGTTGCATTAACACATGGTTGTCATGACTCTTGAGACCAAAAATCTTAGGTGGTTTTAATTGTACACACCTAGAAATATTTGATGCATAGCCATTAGGAACTTTAACATTTTTCAGCAGTTTACAGAAACTTTCCTTCTCTTTTTTTTTCCAATGCAAATGAAGCTGCTGGAAACCATTCTCGCCCAGACTCATCTAAAAAATGATGGAGTCTTGTTCTTATTCCCATGTTCTGCATGTCCAAACGAGCATTGTAGTTATCATTCGACTTATCAGAGTCAAGTAATGTATGCAAAATCTTATCACATACATTCTTTTCAATATGCATAAAATCCAGATTGTGTCTCACTACATTCGTTTCCCAATACGGCAAATCAAACAAAATGCTCTTCTTCTTCCAGTTATAAGGGAGTTTCCGATCACCAACCTTTTTCCCAAACATATTTTCAATGTCCTTTACATCATTATCTGCTGTAGTTCCTCTCAAATATTGCACCGCTTTTCGGTGCTCCTCTGATCCATCAAATGAACCTTTATTATTTCGATAAGGATGATCCTCAGGCAAGAAGATACGATGCACATGTAGCAAAATTTGCAAGAATGATCGAGCCAAACAGAGTTAGTATCCGTGGAACACACTGGGCATGCTAATTGTCCCTTAGTACTCCATCCCGGTATGGCCGCAAGACCTGGAAAATCACTGATAGTCCACAACAATGCTGCTCGCATTTCAAAATTCTCTTTAGCAGAAGCATCATATGTACATACCCCAGTTTTCCATAATCTTTTCACCTCAGCAATGGCTGGTTGTAAAAATACGTCGAGATTATTACCTTGTCCAGTAGGGACCGGTATAAGCAATGACAACAGAAAGCACGACTTCTTCATACAATCACCAGAGGGCAAATTATACGGAGTGAAAATGACTGGCCATGTACTGTACACTACATTCGTAGTGCTAAATGGATTAAAACCATCTATGGCCAAACCCAACCGTACATTGCGTGCGTCTTTAACGAACTCAGGATGCTTAAAATCAAATGTACTCCAAGCTGGAGAATCGGTTGGATGTCTCATTACACCATCCTTAGTGCGTCCTTTATCATGCCACCTCATAAGGGATGTCGTTTCCTTACTCATAAAGCGTCTTTGTAACCTTGGGATTAATGGAAAATGCCAAATAAGCTTCACCGAATTTTTTTTTTTCACCTTTATGCTTCCTTGATTCAACTGAATTTGTTTCAGGTTCGGGCGTTATCCATCGGGGTTCGCCATAGGTGTCACATCTATTTTTGCTTTCATTGTTGCCCCAATATAACATACAATCATTGCGGCAAGCATCTATCTTATTGTAATTCAAGCCTAAATCCTTTAGAATCTTTTTAGATTCATAGTAATTCTTAGGCAACTGAACACCTTCTGGAAATGATTCATGTAACAAATCAAGTATCATTGTAAATGATTTATCACTCCAGTTACCGAGATACTTGATTTGGAGCAATCGCACAATAAAATAAAGTTTAGAAAACTTGTGGCAACCCTAGTAAAGCTCCTGTTCTGCATCCTCCATTAGCTTATAGAATTTTTCAACTTCTTCGCATGGTTTTTGTGCTTGCTTAGCTCCTGGAATTCCATCTACATCTACAACTTCATTTTGCATCCCGAACACATCATTCAACAGCTCCGGCATATTGTCTGAACTATTTCTAGCACCATAATCATAACTCATATGTTCTCCATTAGAAGATAACTCTCCGTGTAGTATCCACTTAGTGTAACCAGTCAAAAATCCATTCCAAAGAAGATGTTTCGCAACTACGTTCCTCTTTTTACATAAGGTATTCATACACTTTTTACACGGGCATAAAATCATCTCCCCATTTGAATTTGAACATGCAAAATCCAAAAAATATCTCAATCCATTCTGATATTTGGTACTTGTCCTTGGGAAATCCATCCATCGTTTATCCATAAGGACAACAATGTCTATTTTTAATGAAGTCAATGTATACGGATAAACATACTGTCATACTATCAGATTGGAACCAAAAATACACTAACTACTCCTGTTAACTTTCAGAAAACTCAAACATATCACTACAAGAAATCCTGCGATTTCCGATGGAAAATTCCGAGGGAAACACTCCGTCGGATTTCCGTCGGTAATTCCCTCGGAATTACCAACGGAAATCCGACGGACTTTGATTTTTTTTTTTTTAAATAAAAATTAAATAATTCCGATGGGATTTCCCTCTGAATTCCATCGGTTTTTTCAAAATCAAATATATAAAAATAACATTAAATAATTCCGACGGGATTCCGATGGAAATCCCGTCGATGTTATTAAACTGCAAATTTTAAAAGTAGAAATTATATATTTCCGACGGGATTCCCCTCGGAATCCAGTCGGTTTTTTAAATATAAAATTTTAAAAATAATAGTAAATGATTCCGGTGGAATTCCGATGGTAATTCCGTCGGTGTTTTAAAATATAAAATTTAAAAAGTAATAGTAAATAATCCGACGGAATTCCGAGGGAAATCCCGTCGGTGTCTTAAAATATAAAATTTTAAAATAAAAATTAAAATAAATTTTAAATCATATAATTTTCAATTAAATAAAAATATAAAAAACAAAATATAAAAATTAAATAACTCCGACGGGTTTCCGAGGGAAATCCCATCGAAATTTTAAAAAGTGAAATTTTAAAAATAAAACCGACGGGGAATGTCCCTCGGTTGTCCGTCGGTTTATTTAACTAAAATAAAAATAAAAATCGTTAGGTTAACAACGCAATCCCTAAAGTTTTTCCCCAATTTCTTTCACCCTTCTTTGGTATGCCGCTCATTTACAGACACGTAAAACCCCAAAGCTTTTCCCCTCCGCCCGGCCGCCTACCTCCGACAGCGTTCGCCGCCGCTCGTTCCATTCTGCACTGGCCACCCACTGCGCTTCTCTATCCCCGGGTGAAAAACCCTTTTCTCTCCCGCGCCTCCATCCCCGCTTGCAACGCCGCCTCGCGCGCTACGCGTGCACCGCCACCGCTCTGCCTCCGCCTCCGCCTCCGCCTCTGCCTACACCGCAGTCACCGCCTCCGCCAGTCACGGATTTGGAATACTGCCCCGTTTTCCTCATTTCTTCCAGCTTTTGGTAAACCCTTTTTTCGATTAAATCTGCAGGTGGTTTAAATTAGATTGGGGCTGGTTGTTTAAATTATACTAAATTAGTCTATTCTTGAACCGGAATTATTGAAAGTATGCTTCATAATTTTGATTAAAAGTGTTAGGCCTGGTGATTTCTATTTGCTCCAAGTTGCGCTATGGCCATGATCGGGGTTTGGCTTCAGAGTTGAATGCAATGGCTTCCGTAATTCACGGTATAAAATTCTGAGATGCATTTCATATTGGAATTCGAGAAAAAGTAATTAGAAATACTTCTTTTCAAATTTGAATAGATTTCGGTTATGCTCTTCATATATGATATCTTAGCAGCTCTATTTTAATGACTTACTGATATTGGCAATGGTGTCTTGGATTTGCTGAAGATGCATCACTTCCAGCAAGTGAACTTAGAGATTCGAAGTACTTCTAGACTGAAATATCAGCTAATATATTTCAGTTTTATTTAGACTATGTTGCATAAGCTTAAAGAGTTTGTTTGCATTATATAACACATTATGCTGGAAATATAAACTGAATTTTCACTTGTTTCAATTTTATGCCATTTGATGAATGGAAAAGTAAACCAAAGGTAATCATGATCAACTTTTTGTTGGCAGAGTTGTGGAAATAGGAAAGATTGCATTAAAGGTGTGTGCAGCTTTTGCTATTTTCTTTTGTCATTATTAGCTTAGGGTACCATATTTCATAATTTCTGATGGGTAGAATTTACTAGCTGTAAGCCAATTATTGATATAATGATATCTGTACCTGCCGTTATTATATTTTGCATCAGATTGAGATAAGTCGTGGTTAGTTGCTTGTTTGAATTAATTCTTATTTGTATGCTTTGCAGATCTTCAAAGTTCCGAAATATTTAGGGAGAATGGTGGTCCAAAGATCATAGCAGGTATCCTGAGATAATCGTGTTATAGCCTCACAAGTAAGTCTACTCATGTGGAAAATTACATTGTGGAGTAGTTAAGTAACAATATATTATGCAGACGATGCCATGAATCATGAAAGAAAAAAATTATCTTGAATTTTCTAAGCAATTGGTTAAGACCTCTTGATGATATATAATACAGTCAAAGTTAATCAGATTTATAATTGCAGGTTTTTGGTTATGCTCGACAATTTGCGAAGTTAGGAATTGCAGAAGTTCTTGTAGATTCCCTTCGTGAAGGACTGGGCTCTCCCTACCTAGTACCAGCTAGCATTGCTTTGAAGGTTGTTGCTGTCAATGTAAGTTCTTTCATGTATTACCAACAAGATGAAGCTGCATAATATGTTTGTTTACTCATGTTCCTTATCTTAATATGGGCTGAGGGTTTGCAACGTGAAAAAAATCTTTACTCCTTGCTTGGAGTATGTTGTAGCACATTGATGTGTCATGAATCATGCCTGTGTATATTGCACAAGGATTGGAGAAAAGGGATATTTTTTAACAATCTGCTCTTAGTTTGTAACTTCTTGTTTATTTCCGAGAGTAGAATTTGAAGTAGTACATCTATTATCTAAGGTTTTTCTAAGGCACTAAGTTAGTACTAGGACTTATTTCTTCACTATAAACTAACTTCATCTTGTGCAAATTTGCTTCGAAGCTATATTTTTAGTAGGGGTCACTACAAAGCTATCCACCCCGTTTTCCTATTTATAATTAATTTACTTCGAATGGGACTTTGGTCATGCATTTCTTTGATAGGTTCCTTTTATATGTTGCAGCTCCAACTCTTACACCAACGACTCGGTACATCCCTGCAGTTCATAGTCAATACTCGAGGTCCTTGGTTAGTACTTGTAATACCTTAATTCAAAATTTGAGCATATAATTCAAAAAAAAATTCTTCCTTTGATATGAAGGTTGTCTTATCCTTATTGATATTACAATTCATATCCTCTTCATTTGGACTTCGCAGGGTTAAGTGACATGACTCTGAAGCTCTGGAAAGGGGACACTTGTATCCATTCTTTCCTTGGACATACAGATTTTATTTGCAAAGTATTGTCAGACATAAGCTCCATATAGCGCACAAATAGTGAAATCACATATCTAAGTTATATCTGGAGTAACTGAGTAAGTGTCTTTTTCTATAAATATTTAGATGCTATACCAAAATTTCTTGACTGACCATAAAAATTCAAGTTATAGATTTGCATATTGAATATATGAAATAACACGAGCTTGTGATGCTTGTCTTTTCCTGTGCTCTATATACTATGTTGCTGATTGTTCAATAGCATTCTGTTACCATAGTCTATTCTAGGATAGTCATTATAACCTCATATTTGTTGTCAGCCATTTGCAACCTTCAACCATAATATTACTCAATATTATGCTACATGGAAAAGGTACTTTTTTCTTATGGTAATATAGAAAATAAGTGATGATGATTAATATTTATTGTTTACAGTATTGTTAATTATCCAGTTTTGTTCTCTAGTATGTTGTTAGAAATCTGACATTTATCTTGTTTATAGTTATAGATTTTAATATTTGATTATGAATTTGCAATGGAGAAATTTGACAGGTTTTTATTTGTAGTAGATTTTGATATCTCCGATGTCCAACAAGATTGGCTGCCTAGAGGATTGAGCTTTGCCCTGCATACATGAGCGGAAGCATCTTCTTGAAGATTTATTTTGTTCTCGTTCACCCTAGATTAGATAAAGAGGCTGTTGCACTTTTGTAATGTTATTTGAAGAATTAGTTCTGAATAAATAATTGTGAATGATTGTAAAATATTTTTTTTTTAAATTTTTTTAAAAAATTTCCGACGGAATTCCGTTGGAATTGTTTATTTTTTTTTTCAATTTTAATAAATCCGACGGGATTCCGAGGGAAATCCCGTCGTAATTAATTATTTTTTTTACAGTTTTAATAAAACCGACGGGTTTCCGAGGGAAATCCCGTCGGAATTAATTAATTAAAATTTTATTTTAATAAAAATCCGACGGGATTCCGAGGGAAATCCCGTCGGAAGATATATTTTCTTTAATCACCTAGGACATTTTCGACGGGATTTCCCTTGGAATCCCGTCGGAATTATTTTAATTTTAATATTTTTTTTTTTGGTTTTGGTCCCTCGGAAGTCCATCGGTTTTCCGTCGGTTTATAAATTCCGCGGAGGGCTTTTCCAAGGGACTGTGTTCCGTCGGAATTCCCTCGGTTTTCCGTCGGATTCTTCAAAATCCGACGAAAAACCGAGGGAATTCCGACGGGAGCGCCCGTCGGAATTCACAGAATTTCTTGTAGTGTATTTCCATGCCAAAAAATTTACGTATATCCGGATCAATGCCAGACAATTTCATAAAATGATGTAAATAAAAAAGCCTCAAGTCATTAGTATGTCTTCACCTAATTATAGAAACCACAGATTACAGGTTTGGAGTATTACAAAATTAATTATCCTATCTTGACATTAACAGATTACATAAATTTACCCCAAAACATAAGTAATTGCGTAAAACTTATCCTAACTTCACAATATGACTTTTATTCACATTATCTCTAAGTTAGGGAAAAAGTTTTTGTGATTAGACTAAACCTCAATATATAAGTTCCTGAAGATCCCCAATATCTAAGTTTCACAACCTCTTTTGGATTTAATCAGATTAGTAAGACAATAGTAACAATCACGATGCTAAAAGGTGAATAGTTCATAACAATTACAAACTAGAATCATGTTAGAGATAAAGTCAGAATTAAAACAACACAATTAACAGAGATTCTTGTAAAAGAAAGAAAACCTTTTCTTTTATGATGTCCCAACTGTCAGATCTCTTGTTCTGGTGCAGAGGTGTTTTACACTGCCTTGTTACAGACTTCCCCGGATTCAAATGAAATGAAAATAACAAATTTTGTAACATAAAGACACAAATGAACACATTTACAACAAGTCCAACACTCAAAACCAAATCATATCAGTGTTATATGTTTAGTTAAGGTAATTAAGCACACATAAACATACAACTCAACAATCCAGGAGAATGAGATGCACCTTATACATATTAAATCAACACCAAACCATGGATATACCATTAAAATATACCAAGTTATGCACGCAAACACTATATGCTTAGTTAAGCAGACTATTTGGAATCAACTAGCTAAAGATATCAACAATGAAGCAAGATTTTGTCATAAATCTTGCAACTCATCTTCACTTTTACACATAAATAAATGGGGGAAAGTACATATAATCATCACAATCTGGAAAAAAAAGGCAATAAACCTGATCAAGGGAATATATTCACTCATACAGGTACTTCGAAACAAATTACTGTGAGCAGTGTACTTCAACATCTACACTTGTAGGCTAAAGTCATAATGGGTTGCTCATCAAATTACCCATGTATAATTAAATTTCTCAACTTCAAAGGCAAGCACAAAGCACAACAATAAAGCAAGGTTAAAGAATCCAAGCAATTCGACAGATTTCTCAACTTTGATGCATTCTGGACTTAGTGAAAACCTATTACACAGAATCTTTCAAACTTCAGCTTACCCAAACCAATTCGACAAAATAGATTTTAGCTTACCCAAATTTCAGCTTGAATCCATGCAAATACCTTAAAAGCCTAATCTCAAACACTAAAAATTTGAGCTCTAAATTGAGTTCCCATATACACAAAAGCTCAGAGAGGAGTTAGGTTACCTGAAACCTACCGTCGGTGCAAGACCTTTCTCCACCGTCGGCTTGGAGAGGAGTTAGGTCTTTCCCGTCCAATCTCCTTCTTCCCCGGCTGAGATTCGTTGGCTTAGATTCCCGGCTTCTCCTTCCACCGCCTGAGATTCTTGTTTGAGAATGGGGAACACTTTCCTTCTAATATCTAAAGAAAGGGGATGAAGTGCACTTTCCTTCTAAATATCAGACATAAATTTCCTTCCCTCGCTTTTTTTGGAAAGTGAAATGGTGCACTTTCCTTCCCTCGGTTTTTTTTAATCAGCCCCTACCTAAATTTCATTTTCCTTTTTTTTTTTTTAATTTCATTTTCATAATTATATTATATATAACATAAATATATATGTTGACATTGGTTTTAAAAAATTTCATAATAAATATACCATATTAAGACCCTTTAATAAATGCGTCACAATAATGTTATTATATTGTGACGCCTAATGTAAAAGTGTCTTATTATTATTATTTTAGTTAATAAATAATTTGATAGAAAAGGTAAATCCAATCTAATAAGACGCCTCAACGAACAACGTCTAAACAGTTGGCATATTATGACGCTTTTTAATAGGCGTCGTAACAGGGCGTCTAATCAGGCAGTTTTTGTTGTAGTGATCGATTGTGACTATATAATTTTTTGTCTTAATAAATTGTCACAAAAAGTGGAATTTTTTGTAGTGTTAATAATATATAATCTAATAATATATCTTATTTAGTAACATAATATATATGATAAATATATATTATGCCTTAAATCTTAATAATATTTAGTTTACTAATGTATATGATCTAATAAGACAATTATAAAACATATCATATATTATATGATAATATATTATCTACATATATTATATAGCTAGGTATCTTAACATCTTAATTATATAGGCAACTAATATTTATGATATTATAGTCTAATAAGATACTATGTATCATCTATACTATTATATTAAGTGAAAGAACTAACTTTGGTTACTTGAGCTCTAAATATATATTTTTTGTATTTATTAATTGATTTTGTAGCACCCCTGTACGTAGAGATGACACACCCCCCGCACTATAGGTCGATCCACATACGAAATGGATAATCCGTACCTGAACCAACCTATAGCGAACGGGTGACAAATAAAAGAACAAGCTAGCTAGGTGGGACTAACCCTCAAATCAATTACCATTGTGCATAAGAATAAAGCGGAAGCATGCTATATTATCGATCCTTTGTCAAGTAAACTATGAATCTCGCATATCAATACATTATCATCTCCTAAAACACATAACAAATATCATTAACAATAATTCGTATGTAACAATAAATAAAATGCACCGTGCTTGACTCGAATGCAAAGACTAGACTCGACTAGATTCCCGCCTAGCATGCACCTACAAGAACCTGAAAGGTGGAGGCATCAGTATATGGAAGAATGAGTGAGGGGCATAAATAAATATTAGCGTAGATAAAATGCAAGTTATAATCTCGGGAAAGGTTTTATAACTGAAGATAATATAAGTTCAAGAATAACATAGAACTCGCCCAAGATTACAACTATCAAGATTAAACACTTTAATTACTTTCAATCATTCAATCAATGGCCCTGGTGAGGGACGTGCATGATCTCCAATCAAACTCCGACAGTGTACAAGATTATATTTCCAATTGATTAAGTTATCACACAAATATTTATAATGCACACGATCAATAACACGAACTCCTTCTTCCTCCAATGATGGTGGGTTTGCAAGGCCCAACCATCCAAGGTAACACGGTGTACGTCGGGAACATGAATCCCACGCACGGGACTCCTTCCTCCACCAAACCTCCTGGTAGATTTAGGGTTCATCCCCACGGTAAGAGAGGAGTGTAAGAGTTACCCATCAGCCCATGCTTTCCCGGTTGGCTCAAACACTAGCTCTCGGGCCCACGGTGCACGATACACGGTAATTTGCCAAAACACGGTCACGGTTCAATCACGGTAACACGGTACACGGTTTGTGACACGGTACACGGCTTGTTTACAAATAATTTGAGTTTTTTTGGAAAATATTATAGATATATATATACATTTTGGTCGAAAGTTCACGTAAGGGTTGTATAGGTTCTATGTAACTAGAAATTAAACCTCACCTGACAGGCAACACAATGACTCATGGATGCATGAACGTGCTCAATCGATCACAATCTCCGCCCTGGAGAAGAACTTGAATGAAAATAGATGGACGAAGGTGATAGAAATAGATGATTGAGCTCCAAAACATGAAATTCCTTGGAAAAACTTGATTGAAATAATTGAAATCTCTTCTTCTCTCCTTGATGCATAAACCGAGAGCGTAGGGAGCAAAGTGTTGGGAAGATTTTTGATGAAAATGAAAGAATGGAAGAATGAAGAAGCATATAACGTGATTCATCATTTTGAATTTGATGAAAGTCCACAAATTGCAATTTAATCCCTCATTTATGTAAGTTATGCAATCAAGTTTCATTCCTACAATTTTATTCACTTTGGTCCAAGAATTGTTTATGCAATTTGGTCCTAGAATTTGAAAGAATGATCATATAAGGACAATTTGATAAATAAATCATGTTCGACAATTATTTCACATAACAATCGAATCCAATTTATAAAATAATTCTCAAGTTAACAAGTATTTCACATATTTTCATGTAAACATATTGAAACATAATTCATATAATTTTCAAGAAATGTAGGAATTTAACAAATGAAAAATTAAAATTAAATTCTAACTCTCAAAATCACACGTGGGACGCGCGTACCTGAACGTCTGTAAAATTGGGGCACTACAGATTTCATCCGAGTTTATATCTTTGACGTCTTCTTAATTTCTCTTTTCTCTCTCATTACCTCTCTTCTTTAACTTCTCTCTGCTTTCTCATCACTAGCATTCCTTTTCTTTTATGTTTTATATAATCTTTTATCACTTTTTACTTATATTTTAATTTTTATAATTACTAATATGATATTATCTTATGCTATATATTCATTTATCAATTATAATTTAATGATTATAATTTAAATAATCATAGAATATATATTTAAAAAAAATTAATTTTAATATTTATACAATAATTATTTTTTATTTACCCATGTATGGAATGTGCAAAGTTTGCTAGTATATTATAATAGTGTAAGGATGCCTTAATAATATATACGATAGATATATATTATGTCTTAATAATATATGGTTCATTAATATATATGATCAAATAATCCAATATATAAGATATATTATAATAAGTTAATGTTATATTATATAAATACATGTGTGGTTTTAATAATCCACTAAATATGTTTTATATATTATATTATGTTCAATATTATAATAATATGTACTATTAAATCACATATTAAATAATATGAATGCATATTAATTATAATCCTGACATATAATCAATTAAGACCCACTAACTGAAAAGTAAAAACAGAAAAATATAACTCACTAATTGAAATTTGAGTTATGAAACCCTACCATTCACAAATCAAAATCTTCAGCCACCTCAGACGCTTCCAGCCACCCCAATCATTCACCACACACCATCGTCTTCATCTGCAGACCCTCCGTCTTCACCCATCTCGATTGGAGCTCTCAAACTCGTCTCTTGCACCGCTACCCACCACCGCCAGCCTTTAGAGCTATGCTACCTCTTGCACCACTACCTACCGCCGCCAGCCTTCAAAGCTTTTCAACTTTGCCACGCTGCTGTCTTTTGGGTAGTCTTTAATCTCTAAACTTCCATCACGCCGGCCATCAATCCAACTAACAGAACTACACCTCTTCTTGCTTCTCTGGTATATGTAAGATTTTTGGTTTTTTAACGAGACCTGATCCCTCATTTCATTTCTAACAGAGATCTGAATTGAAGACTGCTAATAGAGATCTAATTTTTTTTTTCTTTTTTTACTCATCTAATTTCTCTCCTTACCTTTTCGCTGACGTTGATCTGCACTGAAGATTGAAGAAGGCCGATGGTGTTCTGAGCACCAAAAAGTTCAAGCCAACTCAAGCCGAATCGAGTCAAGATCGAGTTTTGTTCAAGCCGAGTTCAAGCTCAAAAGAATTTGGCTTGTCAATCTCAAGCCCAATCCCAAGCCAGATCTTTACCTTTCAAGCTCAAGCCCGATCCTAAATTTTTTTGGCAAACTCGGTTCGGATCAGCCCATTTGCATCCCTACTCGACGCCCGAGCTAGATAACTACTTGAAAGTCTACCAAGAGGAAGCTATAGCTGCCTCCGCCGAGGGACGAGAACCTCAAATGCCCGAGTGTCCTTCCACTCGACCCATAGAGATACTACACCCTATAGCAAACTATCTGGGTTACGTTTAGCAAGTGCCCTATCATCATTCGGTCAGATTCAGATATTGGGGAAGGGTCGAACATCCTTCTTATCATCCCTCCTAATATCAACCGCCTCTGCCTCCAATTCAAGGGAATGTACAGCGACCAGCCCGAGAGCGACTCTCCGCCCGAGCCGATGATGAAGCTGATTCTCGAGCTCCTGCGAATACGAATAAATGTCCCGCTAATAGCCTTGAGGATCGCAAAGATTCTAGGCAAAGGAGCCGTTGCACTAACTTCCGGAGGAGAAATAACAGTCCCCGACGATCTGAAATTCGAAGGGAACAAGACAGTCGCCGTAATGATAACTCGCGACGAGGGTCGAGTGGACTCTTTAATCGATTATGTAACGCCCTGTGTTTTCAAGACTAACCAGGTACGAGGTTACGAGTGTGGTTAGATTGAGAGTTATGTTATTTAATTGTTTAATTATGTAACTTATGTGTTTTATGTGTTTAATTAAGTGTTCGTGTGTTTAATTGTATTTACGTGTGTACGTGACTAATTGTTTGTTCGTTTTGTTATACCACACACGTACACACTTATTCCTTTTCCTTCGAGCCTTATCTTTTATTCCACGAAAATTCCTGAACCCGTTTCTTATCTTTTTATTTAATTCGGGAACCTAATTTACCCAAACCGTAATTTAATTCAAGTCGTAACCACACAAATATCCTAACACTTAAATATCTAACCGTGAACCCCACACTTGGACCAAGACTCTCTTTCTCTCTTCCCTATCTCACGAGATGCACCCCCTCCCATTTCCTCTCATTCTTCTTCTTCTTCTTCCTTCATTTTCATGCTTTTCCTCTTCTTCTTCTTGTCTCGACCGAGATACCACCACCACCACAAGCCACCACCGATCACCACCAACTCCACCACCACTCCAAGCTCTTCCACTTGCATCCAAGCATCATCACTTCTCCCTTCTTCATTTCTTCTTCAAGAGGAAGCTAGGAAGCTCAATACACGGAAGAAAGGGCTCTATCAATTCCGGCAAGCAATCCGGCAATCTACGACCACCACGAGTTCTACCTCGACACCCTCGTTCCATTTTCGGTAAAATGCCTTTCAATTCTTGGTTTATTTGGAGGTGTAATTGTGTATGTATATATGTATGTATATGTGGGATTGGATGTAGGTTTGTGAAATTAATGTGTTATAATTGTCCTAAACTTGCATTTGATGTTCCTACATGGCATATTACTTGTTCTATGTGATTTGGGTTGAGGTTTGTTGTGTTTTGGTGACTTTGGCTTCCTTCCGCACTTATGCCCTGCTTTTCCTGCGTATTTTCGGGCCTGTAACGAATCCACAGTCGTGGATTTTTATGCCTTGAAAATCTACGGTGGTGGATTTGAGGCAGGGACTACGGATCCTCCCTTGTTTTCTGACTGAGTTTGTCTTTGTGACACCTTAATATTTAGAAAAGTAAGAAGAGATGAATTAGGAAAATTATCATATCACAACATGTATATATGTTATTTGGCAAATTAACTGCGCAATTTATTTGTTTAAATTTATAGAGCTATTTGACTAAATTTTCATTTAGAACAATTATAATAAATATGAATAAAAATAAAATAAAATAAAATAAAATTTAAGTTTAACATTATTTTGTAACAAGGGTTCTATATTCGTAAAATAATCACCTACCCCCTTTTTATAAAAAAAAAAAAATATTTACGGATAGTTTTAAATTATGTTAATACAAATTTTACATACACCTACATAATTATATTTCAATGACAAGTTTTCAACCAAATGCTGTCAAAACTTTAAAAATAAATACGCGTAGTAATATAATAATAATAGTAATAATAATAATAACAAAATTTAGCATTAGATTACAAGAGTCTATATTAATTATAAAATAGAGGCAAGGGATGCAGTCCAAGTGTCCGTTTCTTAAATTATACATGTACAACCTAATTTTTCAATTAATGAATCAAATGTTTCCTTAACATTGAAGAGTGGGACGTGTCCCTCATGCAACTCGCCACATATTAATTAGAAGTGATTCAACACACACAAATATTAACAAAACTAGTGAATGACATTAACTCACTCTAAAAAATCTCTCTTTCACTCTCTCGGACAAAGGAAAGGTATGACTTCTTTTCCATGGATTCCATTAAATTACCACAAATGAAATGATAATATGATTCATTTTCTAACAAACTCATGCCTGTGTATATACATGTGTCCCCATATTTTAGTACTAGTTCTACGTAAATTAGTCAATTAAATTAATTATTTTCTTATGCAGAAGTATTGTATTGTATATTTAAAATTCGTATATTAGTTGTAGCGCAGTTAGATTTAATAACAATAATAATATTTGAAATTTTTACATACTTAGTAATTGTAAATTATCGTATAGATTATGTAATGCTTAAATATGATCTAACCAAAGTAAGTAATTAGTTAAGAAAACACTTAATAATGTTATTCATACCCAACATATTTTATAATATAAATAAATGGGTTATCTTGATTTTATATTTAGTTCAATGATAATTGGATTTCCATTTGAAGAGTTAACAAACTTTTGATTTTGTTGACGTATAAGAGAATTGGTCTCCAGCAATTTATTAATCATTACTTATGAAGTTTATAATAGTAATAGCACGCTTTGTCATGCAATTCTTTGAATTTGAATAAATTAGACATCGTTAATTATAAGATAAAATTCAATTACTACCAGTGTGGTAGTAAGGAAATAAGGAACCTTGTACAGCCTTCAATAATTACATGTTTGTAATCTAAATGATTACTATATGTTAAGATATAATTGTGTGGTTGTTTAGAAATTTCGTTCTTCACAGTATATATATATATATATATACGTACAATCTAATTGAGCATGCATGTGTGAAGTGTACTGTAGCAATTAATTATTGATTTGGGGTTGCGAAAGTTACTTTTAGACTTAGCACATTTTGACCCGAAATCGTGTCTGTCTTTTGTCAGGCGAGCTAGGACCAGTTGCGAATCGTTACGGTGAGGAAACTTTATCTTTAAAACTGAAATACATATATATATATTATTAGACCAACCTTCTTATGGCCTTTATTTAATGATTTCGATTTTTATTCCTTTCATGTTATAGCTACGCATGGCAATATTTGATTATTAGTTACTAGTTTTAAGAAAAATGATTTGGTTAATAAAAATGATTTCTTATGTATAAGTACCGCATTAAATCCTTCATTTGGTTTGAAAAGAATCTACCGTTCTTGTTAACGAGCTATTCTATTCTGTTACTACTTGATTGCACTCGTGGGGACGCCCACGGGGTAGTTTTTGGCCACGGGGTTACTCTCAATATCAGTCCGGTTGGGCGGTATCGGGCCGCGGTCGGAGCTGTGCGAGGTAACACCCATATGTTGACGCTACCATTCGGAGATTCGGAGATGGTCTCGAGTGACTAGCCGAAGAGATGATCTCATGGGCACGTGGGACTCTCGAGCACTGTTAGTTGGGGGATACCCCGACTCTGGTGTTTGGAGTTATTTTATGATTTTGGTTTTAGGTGATAAAAAGGGATAGATTATTCATAGCTCATTCATATGCATGTATATCTTATGTATACTGTTCCTTGTCTGCTCATGCATCGATTATGATTTTGTCATTATTTACTGTTCTGTATTCTTCCACTACCTCACTAAGTCAGTTTGACTTACTCCTCTCTTTTGACCCGTATTTCAGATCTTTTTGAGCGAGGCCCGGAGTTAGGTGAACAACCCTTGGATTAGAGATGTTAGAGCTGTCTTGCCTGCTGTTTTGCTATTGATGTACAACACCCGACCTCAGGGAATGTATACGTCTATATGGTTTGTAAGCTTAAGCCCCGCATAAGGGTGAAAGCATTGACTCTTGTCTCGTACTTTTTTGTCGTCGTCCTCGGGGTCGGTATGTAAGTTTAGTTATTTTGTTTTAGTTTGGACTCTTGTTTTCGGACCACTACCCTTATTTTAAGTTATGTTATCATTTTTGCGGTTTTCAGTTGTTTTGATTTTGACTCTGAGTTGTTACCCTAGATTACCGTAGTTTCTTTTAGCGCTTATGCGGTTGAATCAGGTTAAGCGTTTAGCAAACCTTGACTAAGCCGTGCGGGCGGCACTTCGCGGGACCCTCTAGGTCCGGGGATTCCGTCGGGACATCGCTGTGGTGGTATTAGAGCTCTAGGTTAGGTAACCTAGAGTTTGAGAGTTTGAATTCTTGACAAATAGTCAGGGATTCGAGTCCATAGTGTTATAGGATATTTGTTTATATGCCTTGTGTGCCTTTATGTTATTTATTTGTTATAACTTAGAGTCAGTCGGATGTGTTGTGACAGAATGGCAGACGCTAATCAGATTGACCCATACACTCCATCTCACCCATTCCCTACCGAGCCAGAGCATCATCCAAAGCAGATGTATGGTATTATATATAGAGGAGGCTTGAGGGCCCGAGGTCGCAGAGGGATGAGGGGCGGATACCGAGATCGAGATAGATCCATCCGTGATTGGGATGGTTACGGGGGTTCCTTGGAGGAGGAGTTACACGCAGAGAGAGCTTATGCGAGGGACCTACGTAGAGACCTCAGTCAGGTCACTAGAGAGAGGGATTCTGCCCGCATGGAGTTGGAGGCAGCTCAGGGTCTTATTCGGAGGTTTCAATCTGATATGGGGGCTATGAGGAGCGATAGGGACCATTACCAGATGTTTTGGCCACGGGCACATCGTTTGGTGGAGGAGTTCTGTCGTTCTATTAGCAGGGAGATTAGGGAGGACAGAGAGTTTGATGTTGGACCATCTCATGTCGGGCCACATGCCTTACTGTCACCGCCATTCCCGTTACACGCTCCGATAGGTTCCCCACACCACTGAGCTAGTTAGGGGTCTCGTATGCTTTTGTTATGCTAAGCTGTCAGCTAGTATTTTGTCATGTACATATATTTTATGCCATGCACCGTAGGCCTTATCACTTGTATAGTTGTACATATGTGAAAGTGTCTACTTCTGTGACTAGTACATGATGTTCGGGTAACCCAAGGGCGGTACCCTATGATCTGATGTATAACTCCATCTTTTGACATCTTATGTATATATTGGATGTTTATGTTAAATATGTGTTTACCTTAAATTTGCAATTATATTAACATCATCCGATAAACTGTCACATACATAATAGAATGCCCCAACAGACAATGGTGATAAAGCTGGACCATCCAATCAGAGGCGATGTAATAATGAGACTGCTGAATTGGTTGATGCAGTTCGGCAATTGGCACAGGTTGTTCAGCAGCAACAACAATATCTACAACAGCAACAACAACATCATAAATCACCACCCCCTCCACCACGACCAGTTGAACAAAACCAGCAGGATCAAATAATAGATAGATTCTTGAGGCTTCAACCACCCAAGTTCTATGTGGAGCCAGACGACAGAAAAGCTGAGAATTGGCTCTTTGCTTTGGAGAAAAACTTCTATGTGCTCCACTGTACGGACGAAAAGAAAATCGAGTGTGCTGTATACGTGATGGATGATGCTGCATCTCACTGGTGGCGTCTTACCGAAGAAAAGTGGATCAGGGAACAAATTCCTCAAACTTGGGAAAATTTCAAGGCTGAATTTACGAGGAAGTTCATCCCACTTGTTAAGAAGAATGCCCGAGAAAAGGAGTTCCTCAGTTTGATACAAGGAGCATCCTCGGTAGTTCAGTATGAGCCAAATTTCACTAGCTTACTCCCTTATGCACCACATATAATGGTAGATGAACGACGTAAGGTTCAGAAGTTTGTTGATGGCCTAAGGACTGATCTACAGTATCCCTTGATGACAGCAGACCTCCCGGACTACACCACAGCAATTGAGAAAGCTTTGGAAGTAGAGGCTAAGCTTTAGAAAATTCGTCTGATCAACCAGAAGATAGATAGGAATCGAACATCAGGATCAGAGAATCGAGGAAAACCATTCTATAGATCAATGAAAGGTGTAGGCCAGAAGCTAACTAAAGCACCCGAGGGAAAGCAAGGAGTCGGATTTCAGGGAAAAGGTTGTGCCTACTGTGGCAATCCTAACCACATTGAAGCTAGAAAAAGGCTGGGAAATGTTTAGCATGTGGAAGTGATCAATATCACAGGAACTAGTACCCTAAAGCTACAACTAATCAGGGATATGTGGGAAATCGTCCGGTACCTGGGGTTGGTCATGGTCAATCGATGGCAAACAGACCTGGAAGACCAAATGTACAATCCCGAGCATACGCCCTAGGAGGTGGAGAAAATCCAGATCCTAATGTAGTCGTGCAAGGTATACTTTGCATCCATGGCATGCATATTAAAGCTTTATTTGATCCGGGTGCCATGCATTCACTTATATCATCACATCTCATGCATCGACCACCCTTATATATAAAATTATTACCGTACCATTACGAAGTGGTTTCACCGATGGGTCCCCTACTCCTTACCAACAAGATGGTTCGAGATTATCCTATTGAGTTTGAAGGCAACCGATACCCAGCAGATCTAATCTAGCAATCAGTTCAGGGTTATGAAGTAATATGGTATGGATTGGTTGTACCATTACAAAGCACAATTGGATTGTTACAATAAATGAGTCAAATTGGGAGAAGAGGGGATTGAAGATTCAGAACTCGTAAATACGGTTGCTGAGATCGCTCCATTACTAACGCCCTCAGAAGCCAAGAAGTACATCAAGGAAGGAGGATCCAGATTTATAGCCTACATATTGAATAAGCCCAAGGATCAGGTTAAGATAGAAGAAGTACCGTGGTCAATGAATTTCCTGGAATTTTCCCAGAAACCTTGGAGTCTTTACCACCAGCCCGAGAAGTTGATTTTGTAATCGATCTAATTCCTGGAGCCGAACTTTATTCCAAGACTCCGTATCTAATGGCGTTGCCCGAGCTACAAGAGTTGAAGACTCAACTAAAAGAACTGCTAAAGCTCGGATACATTTGTGTAAGCACATCACCGTGGGGAGCTCCGTGATTATTTGTGAAAAAGAAGGATGGTACACTACGAATGTGTATCAACTACCGGGAATTAAACCGAATGACAATCAAGAACAAGTATCCATTGCCACATATTGAAGAACTATTTGACTCATTACAGGGGTCTAAAGTATATTCTAAATTGGACTTAAGACAAGGATACTATCAGCTTCGTATCAAAGGAGAAGATGTACACAAGACTGGCTTCCACACTCGGTATGGTCATTTTGAATTTTTTATCATGTCGTTCCGGCTAACCAACGCACCTGCAGCATTTATGGACATGATGCACCGTATCTTTCGACCATATTTGGATCAGTTCGTGATCATTTTCATCGATGATATACTGATATACTCAAGAACTTCAGAAGATCATGCCGATCACTTACGTATTGTGCTACGGACTCTAGAGGAACGTAAGCTTTACGTAAAGTTTAGTAAGTGTGAATTTTGGATAGATCGAGTCGCATTTCTGGGACATGTCATATCTGAAGAAAGCGTTAGAGTAGATCCATCCAAAATCGAAGCCGTGAATAATTGGAAGCAATCAAAGACACCTACTGAAGTCAGAAGTTTCCTAGGACTTACGGGCTACTACCGACTATTTGTTAAAGATTTCTCAAAGATTACTGATCCATTGACTCGATTAACACGCAAGGAGACTCCTTTCCTATGGAGTGACAAGTGCGAAGCAAGTTTTCAAGAGTTAAAAAGATGTTTGACTACGGCACCCATATTTGCACTACCAGATGGACCAGATGACCTAGTGGTGTACACTGATGCCTCATTAGAAGGACTGGGATGTGTTCTAATGCAACGAGGTAGAGTAATTGCTTACGCCTCAAGAAAACTTCAGCCACAAGAACAAAATTATCCTACCCATGATTTGGAGCTCGCCGCAGTTGTTTTCGCCTTGACCAAGTGGAGACACTACCTGTATAGAGTGACTTTTGACATATATACTGATCATCAAAGCTTGAAGTACTTATTTACCCAGAAGAATTTGAACATGCGTGAACACCGATGGATGTACTACTAGAGGATTATGATTGTAAAATCTTATATCATCCTGGTAAAGCTAATGTGGTGGAAGATGTACTTCGCAGGAAAGCTGAGGTATCTCACGTTTCAGTTAACTCCACGAGCTCTATCAGTTCGAGAGATAAGCTGAAAATGCAACCACGTGTACGATTTATGAGTCTTGTCGTATAACCAGAACTCACAACACAAATCAAGGAGGCCCAGATAGCAGATGAGTGGTTCCAAGAGCAATTGATACGAACTGAAACTGATCCACAAGCTACTCTATAGCTAGATAACTTGGGAATCGCCAAACACCGCGATAGGATATATGTTCCACCATTTCTTCGAAGTGTGATATTGGATGAATCTCACAAATCAAGGTACACCGTACACCTTGGCGGAACTAAGATGTACAGGGATCTCAAGAAATAATATTGGTGGAATGGAATGAAGCGCGACATAGCAGATTTTGTAAAAGTGTGTTTGACTTGCCAGAAGGTCAAAGGAGAGCATCAGAAACCTGCAGGACTTTTACAACCTCTTCCAATACCAACTTGGAAATGGGACGAGATTACGATGGATTTTCTGGTAGGATTACCAAGGGTCAGAGGTGGATATGATAGCATTTGGGTTATCTTTGACCGATTAACGAAATCAGCTCACTTCTAACCTGTCAAGACCACAGATAATGTGAAGAAGTTAGCAGATGTTTACATACAAGAAATTGTCAAGTTACATGGAATTCCTGCTAGTATCGTATCCGATCAGGATCCCAAGTTCAAATCCAATTTATGGCAAGATATTCAAGAACAACTAGGTACGAAGCTACAATTTAGTACGGCTGTACACCTCCAGACATATGGCCAATCAGAAAGATTAATTGGGTACCTCGAAGATATGCTTCAGATGTGTGTCCTCGACTATCGTGAGAGTTGGTACAAGCAACTAGCATTGATAGAGTTCGCCTACAATAACAGTTATCAATCCTCTATCCGGATAGCCCCGTATGAAGCTCTATACGGGAGAAAGTGTCGATCACCCTTATATTGGGATTTAGATGAATGGAGACAAACTGAGAATGGACACCATCGAGCAACAAAACCAGAACTAATTCAGGACACAATTGAAAAAGTACAAGTCATCAGATTGAAGATGAAGATTGCCCAAGATCGCCAGAAAAGTTATGCTGATCGCCGGAGAAAGAAATTGGAGTTTGAAGTGGGTGACCGAGTATTCCTCAAACTCTCTCCTAGAAAAGGAATCCAAAGATTTGGTACAGGAGGAAAGCTGAGCCCACGATACATTGGGCCATTTGAGATCACTAAACGGGTTGGAGAAGTAGCATACCAATTGGATCTACCACCAAATCTTACAGGAATTCAAAATGTTTTCCACGTCTCGCAATTGCGCAAATATCACCCAAATGAATCTCACATAATACCATCAGAGGACATACCGTTAGAACCAAATCTTACATATATGGAGAAACTAGTGCGTATTTTGGACCATAAGTACAAAGAACTCCGGAATAAAAGGATCCCGATGGTAAATGTAACACCCGAGCGCAAGGTGTCACATCCCCCGCACCGAGACCCGACTCGAATATGAAATGGACGATCCATACCCGAGTTAAATCACGGCGAACGGGGACAAACACACACTCTAAGCTAGGCGGGCTAACCCTTAAAACCATACAACAACATAAAACATTAAAGAGGAAGCAATAAACGAACATATACCATATATATATGTACCATGAGCATCCAAGCTCCAAAAATCATTCATATACATCAACAATTGCCATCACGGCTCAAAACATGTACGCTCCACATCATTATACATATACACTGATCGAAATAAAAGTATGCAAGTGTAAGACCAAAATATAAGAGCTAGAGACGAATGCACCTAGGACTCGTATTCCCGCCTAGCTCCCTCAACACCTGTACAAAATAACTGAAAACCAAACGGGTTCAGTCCAAAAGGGACTGGTGGGTATAAAACAGGGCATAAATAGAATATATGACAGTAATTAAACAATCACATGAAAGCTATAATCCCAAGTGAGGTTTTTTTGAAGAATTTCCCAAGTGGGTGAATATAAATTATCAAAAGGGATTATAACGAATCATTAACATTAGGTCATTAGTGGCCCGGCGAGTGGGCGTGCATTATCTCCAACCAACACCTTGTGTAAACCATTTAAACATTTATTCATTCTTTTCATGCAATTCATTCTTTTGTGCACAATCATTAATATTTACACCTTCTTCCTCAGGGTTGGTGGTGGGTTTGCAAGGCCCGACCACACATTCATTGACCAAAAGGGGTTACATGACTCCCCAGATGGCGCTCAGCGTCCATTCCTCGCTAACTCCTAACGAGGTCCGTTACGCTGTTCATTGGTGGAACTAGTGTGTGGGATCACCGTCGGCCCGTGCCTCCCCGGATAGCCACTCACACTAAGTCCCTGGGCCCCATTCGTGCATTCGATCATTTCTCGCCAAAACATTAGGTAGGATTCATAAACTAAGGCTTTACGTTGAAAACATTTACCCCTTTTAAAACGACTCTCTATATATATACATATAATTTTGGTCGAAAGCTTTCACATCGAAGGTATATATAGGGTCTTGTATCTACATAGAAGAAAAACCCACCTTAAACCGTAAAAAGGAGAAAACACGAGCCTCACTGACTGGCCTCGTCTCCAACGTGATCAAAATCTGTGCAAGAAAAGTGAAGTGAGACTCAATATGACCAAATAAGACGCTTGGCAATGCAATGATCATGATATGAATATAGAAAAGATAAAATTATGTTATGAAAATGTTCATGTGCACTATTAATACATTTAAATCATATAATCAAGTCATTCACTTTCATTCACTTTCATAATTCCATATTTCAATCAATTCAATTCAAGTAATTAAAATATAATCAAAGTACAAATTAGATCACATTTAAAATTAGAACATAAACAATTAAACATATTCAATCGCATTTACAATTAGAAAATAAACAATTAAATACATTCAATTAAATTTAGGAAATTAAATAAAACATGAAATAGGTAACATTTAAATTCTAATATTCAATTAAATCAAATAGCAATTAATATTTAATAATTATATATAATATATATTAAATATATATACATACATATACATATACTATATTATATATATATAATTACACATGCAACGTAGTTCATGCATGCACAATTAACAAATGCATGAAATTTTTCCATGCAAATAAAACTCATGCATGCAAAAGTGTAATTATAATTATATACATATATGCATGCAAACATTATGCATGCAAATCATGCATCAACCAAATCTCATGCAAGAAGAAAAGGAAATGAACAGACAGCAGCAGCAGCAACTCACGTCAACAGCAAAACAGGCATGAAAATGCAAGGTGACACCCCCGTGTCACCTTCAAAGAACAAACCGAGACACCCCCGTGTCTCGGTACAGAGAAAACCGCCCCCTAGCACGCCCGTTACCAGCTGAAAAGGGGCAGAATGACACCACCGTGTCACAGCGTGCAGCAGTTCAACCAAAAAAACGCAGGTTTCCCCTGTTTTTTCCTTGCTCAAAACAGAGTAAAAGAAGGTAGCACTCCAAGCAACTAATGAAGCAACATGAGGCACAAAATGCAACAACAAAACAGCTCTAACAATGCATAAAATTGACAGGAAAAGCAAGGGAAGGACGCAACAGTTTTTGACAGCAACTTCCAGGCCCAAAACAGGGTATAAAACGTGAAAAACAGGGCATGAAATGATCTCCATTAATCCCAACACATTCATCTAAGTTAGGCTAATAAATGTGCAGCAAAACACCCCAAATTCAACATGTATATCAGTTCCAAAAGAGTTCAAACATGAAAGGCAGTCATACGTGACATTACATGAAGTTTTCTCAATGTTCCCTAATTGATATCTCATAAATACTTCAACTACCATGCAATTAATGATCATAAATGAGAAGAAGATATCAAAACAATCATTTTCAGGCTTGGAATCATTCAAATCCATCAAGAATCGAAGAAGATCTACATAAATGTCCAAAACCGCCTCTATTGCAAGATCAGCCAAAAATGCATGAAACCATGATCAAATTTGGGGATGAATGAATGAAAATGATCAGGAATGAACATATATTACAACCCTAAGCTTACCTTGTTGATTGGATGAAGATTAGATGAGATTTGAGCTCCAAAATCTCCAAGGAATGCTAGGTTACGGGAGAGAACTGGAGAGCAGTAACTTTGGCTGAGATTTGTGATTTGTGTGAGGATTGGTTCGGTTAGGGCAAGGTACATAAGGTTAGGTGGTTGAGTTAGGGTTCTATAGCATCAAACCATGGTTAATTTGGTCAACAATTGAATAAGTTATGGCCATTTTAGTGTAACAAGGTCAGTTTCGTCGCCGTTTCGTTTTTCGGTTGAATTTCAGAGGTTCAAATGACGTTAGAAAAATATAAGGCTAAGTTTACTAAACTCGAATTTTTGTTACGAGTTCAGCGAAGTTGACGGAACTCAAATCCGAGTTCCCGAGCTCAAGATATTAAATACGGAACCAAGGGTGCGCTAAGTGCTCGTTAGCCCCGACTTGGATTCCAAAATTCAAATTAAATCCGAAACACATGCAAATGAATTCGAAAATACGAAACGAACAAATATTCATATACAAGACACGTATAAATTCAACATATTAAATTCGTACAAAATTTCGGTATCAATTCAAATAGAAACAAAGCACGTAAATATCACTCATACGCAAAGTAACAATAAAATCCAAAATATGTTAACAGTAATGTAACATTTACATACGTATATAATATATTATAAATACATGCATGAAATATTAATTTATAAATATACATGCATGCATACGTATATAATATATATATAATAAATACATGCATGCAATATATAAGTTATAATTATAAATGCATGTATAACAAGCACACGTACACAATAATATATATATTACATAAATGTAATTAATATTAATAACATTAAATAAAATAATTAACATTTAATATAATTAAAAAATAAAATTTAAATACATAAAACACGTATAATTAATTATTTCACGCATTGTGGTAAACAATTACGTCATACCTGTACGGCCGAATTATCGGGGCGTCACAACCTCTCCCCCTTAAAAGAATCCGTCTTCGGATTCATTAATCGTCCGGAAACAACTCGGGATGAAATCTTTTCATCTTATCCTCCGTCTCCCACGTAGCCTCTTCTGTTTTATCACTTCTCCATAAGACTTTAACTAGTGGGATCTGCCGATTTCGAAGCTCTTGAAATTTACGATCCAATATCTTAACCGGCTTCTGAACGAAGGTGAGATTCGGTTCTAACTCCACTTCTTCAACGGGAATAACTTCCGATTCATCCGGATAATATTTTCGAAGCTGTGAAACATGAAATACATTATGAATTCCGGTCAAGCTCGCGGGTAGGTCCAAACGATAGGCCGTATCTCCAATTTTCTCCAAAATCTCATACGGTCCTAGATATCGAGGATTCAATTTCCCTCCTTTTCCAATCCTCGAAAATCCCTTACGAGGTGAGGCTTTCAAGAATACCCTATCACCAACCTCAAACAGAAGATCCTTCCTTCGGTGATCGGCATAGCTTTTCTGTCTGTCTTGGGCTGCTTTCATCCGTTGTCTGATTATTTGAACCTTATCAATTGCCTCTTGCACGACCTTAGAGGGTTTTTCCTTATTCTCTCCTCGTTTCACACCCTCTTGCTTCGTCCAATTCCATTCTTCCAAATAAAAAAACAACGGTGACCTGCATTTCCGTCCGTAGAGAGCCTCATATGGAGCCATTTCTATCGATGCTTGAAAGCTGTTATTATAGGCAAATTCAATTAAAGGCAATTGTTCGTTCCACGAACTCAAAAAGTCCAATGCACATGCTCTCAACATATCCTCCAAATATTTAATTAATCTTTCTGATTGCCCGTCTGTCTGAGGATGGAAAGCTGTGCTGAATTGAAGCCTTGTGCCCAGATTCCTTTGCAATTCTTGCCAAAATCTAGAAGTAAACCTCGGATCCCGATCTGATACAATGCTAACCGGCACTCCATGAAGTCGGACAATTTCATCCACATATTTCTTAGCCAATTTAGGTACCTTATCCGACATCCGAACAACTAGAAAATGTGCCGATTTCGTCAGTCGATCCACTATTACCCAAATTCCATCTAAACTACCTTTCACTCGTGGAAGACCCGAAACGAAATCCATCGCCACTTGCTGCCATTTCCATTCTGGAATAGGTAACGGTTGTAGTAGCCCCGATGGCTTCTGATGCTCTGCTTTCACCACTTGGCAAGTCAAGCAATGTCTCACGAAGTCGATCACATCCCGCTTAAGTCCATTCCACCAATAAAATTTCTTTAAGTCCTTATACATCTTATTTCCCCCGGGATGTATCGAATATCCTGATCGATGAGCTTCTTCCAATATCAACAGTCTTAACTCTTCCGGAGCCACCACTCTATTCTTAAACCTTAGAAGCCCGTTGTCATCAAATCCGAACGGACTCTCTGAATCATTTCTAGTTTTCTGCACCAACCTCTGAACTTCGGAGTCCACTCTCTGAGCTTCAAACAATCTCTGCTGAAGATCCGGTTGAACGGTAATATTCCGAATACTAGCTCTCAGCTTAAAAGACTCAGATTCATCCTCAACTTCCACATTAACACTTGACACGCTAGCTTTCCTACTAAGCGCATCCGCGACCACGTTGGCCTTTCCTGGATGATATCGAATCGTACATTCATAATCCGCCAACATCTCCATCCAACGTCTCTGTCTCTTGTTTAATTCCTTCTGAGAAAACAAATACTGGAGACTCTTGTGGTCGGAAAAGATCTCAAAAGAAACTCCGTAAAGATAGTGTCTCCACTTTCCTAAAGCGAAGATCACTGCTGCAAGCTCGAGATAATGAGTGGGATAATTCTGTTCATGATCTTTCAATTTCCTTGAGGCATAAGCTATCACCTTACCATTCTGCATCAAAACACATCCCAACCCTTCTTTCGAGGCATCCGTATAAACCATGTATCCTTCAGTGCCCTCGGGAAGTGCTAACACCGGTGCAGTGGTCAATTTTTCCTTCAAGAGTTGAAAACTTGCCTCGCATGCCTCGTCCCACTCAAATTTAGCTTCCTTCTTAGTCAATCGAGTTAAAGGACCGGCTATCTTTGAAAAATCCTTTACAAACCTTCGGTAATAACCTGCCAATCCCAAGAAACTTCTAACCTCGGAAGCATTTTTCGGACTCTGTGTAACGCCCCGATTTCTCGGACGTAAAGGTACGATGTATGTGTTTACCAAATTGCGCGAATTAATTGTTTTTACGTGTTTTATATTTAATTTTATCATAATTGTTATTATTTTATTATATTATATTATCTTATTTTAATATTATTAATTATACATAAATATTTCGTATTATATATATATATATATGTTTAATTATATTATTATTAATTTAATGATTATACTAATTATATGTTATGTTAATTAATCATGTTTTAATTAATTACTTATTTATATATATATTATACGTGGAATAATATAATTATGCATGAATTTCATTTCTGCATGGGATTAATATATTCATGCATGGAGATTATTAAATGTGCATGGAAAATTTTATGAATATGCATGAATTTCATTTCATTTTGCATGAATTTGGTTGAATTGTACATGGGGATTTCATAATTTATGCATGAATTGCATGTATGAGCTTGTTCGTTTATTTTGTGCTTCGTTCTTATATGATATGATATCAAATTGCCGCGATCTTGTAATATGTTGTATATATATGTGTTATGAACATGATTTTATGCTCAATTTATGTTTTCGAATTCATTTGATAGGTTAACGAATTTAATTTGTTTCGAGGAACCAAAACGGGAGCTAACGAGCACTTAGCGTACCCTTGGTTCCGAATTTAATATCTTGAGCTACGGAACTCAGATTCGAGTTCCGTCAACTCCGATGAACTTGTAACGAAAATTTGAGTTTAGTAAACTTAGCCTTACATTTTTCCGAAGTCGTTTGAAACTCCGAAATCCAACCGAAAAACGAAACGGAGACCAACATGACCTTGTTGCACTAAATCAGCCATATCTTGGCCAAACCATAACCAAAGTAACCATGGTTTGATTCCTTAGATCCCTAACTCAACCACCTAGCATGACATATCAAGCCCTAACCAAGATTATCCTCACACAAGCCCCAAAACTCAGCCAAAGCTACTGTCCTGCATTCCAGACCCGTAACCCTTTCAACCTTGGAGATTTTGGAGCTCAAATCTCATCCAAACTTCAACCCATCATCAAGGTAAGTTAAGGGTTGTATTATATGATTAATTCTAAGCATTTTCATCTTTTCATTCATGAATTTGAGTAAGGTTTCATCCATTCTGGGCTTTTTTCCGAAAATAAAGGATTTTGGGCAAAATGTTGATCTTCTTCGTTTCTCAATGATTTTGATTGATTCCAAGCTTGAGATTGATTGTTTTGACATCCTCATACCATTTATGGTCATTGATTTCGTGGTTGTTGAAGTATTTATGATATATCATTTATTACATCTTTGGGAAAATTCACTTGAGGGTCACGTATGGTTGTTGTCTTGATTGATCACTTTTGGAACTGATTTCCTTGTTGAATATATGATATTTTGCTGCTTATTTGTTGGCCTTAACTGAGTTGAATAGATGGAGAAGGAGTGAATCGTTCATGCCCTGTTTTTCTTCGCGTTTGGCCCCGTTTTTCACGCTGGATTTGCTGTCAAAACTGCTGTAATTTCCTTCTTTCTTTGCTGTCAATTCGTGGCTTTGTGGTGTGTGTTGTGACTGAGTTTTGCTGCCATTTCTGCCTTGCTTTGTTGCCTTTCTTACCTGCTTTTCTCGCGCGTAAGGACTGCTCTGTTCTGCGTTTCTGCTGTCAAAAAAACAGAGGTTGTGCTGCTGCGAGACACGGGTGTGTCGTGGTTGCTCGTTCCAGCGAGGAACGAGGGTGCCGTTTAGCCTGGGCTTGCTGTACCGAGACACTGGGGTGTCTCGGTCCAGGCTTGGAGGGTGACACGGGGGTGTCACCCCGTTTTGCTTGATCTCTGCTGCGTCTTCCTTGATATATTGCTGCTGCTGTTTTTGGTGTTTGCATGGTTGCTGGGCTGCTGGGTATTTGTGGAATGTGTTATAGTGTGCATGCATGGAGTGAAATTGTGTGTGCGTGCATGTGTTGCATGCATGTATATAATATATAGTATATATGCATGCATGTGTGTGTGAGTGTGTACGTGTATATATGTATATATTATATGTATATTGTATATTATTATATATGATTATTTATATATATTATATTATAAATATTTATTATATATTTTGATTATTATTTGATTTAATTTAATTATTGAAATTAATTGATTTCTATTTCGCGTATTTATTCTACTGACTTTTGATTGAACGTTTTATTTACTTTATTCCTAAATGTGAATTTGAATAATATGTGTTATGCTTATTAAATGAATTTTAGATTAATTAATATGCATTATGAATTATGAATTTATGAATTTACGAATATTATGAATTTATGAAATTTATACGAATTTATGAACTTATGAAATTGAATGAAATATATGAACGATTGAATGATTATATGTTTTAAATTTATTAATAGTGCACATGAACATCTTATTGACATAATATGATCATTTATGCATTCATGTCATACGCACTTCATTGCCGAGCGTCATATGTGGTCATTGAGTCTCATACCTTTTCTTTTGCACAGATTCGGGTTTGGTCGGAGACGAGGGCGAGCCTTGAGGCGCCTGTACCTTTCTTTTGCTTTGGTAAAGGTGGGTTTTTCTTCTATTAGTTAAAACAACCTTATATATTCCTTATGTGCAAAGTTTTAAGCCAAAACCATATATATATATATCGAGGCATTTCTGGTAAATCATTTCAAACGTATGACCCCTTCTTTTTATTTATGAACCCTACCTTATGTTTGGCGAGATATTTATGATTTATGATTGCACGGGCCCCGGGACTTAGTATATGTGGCTAACCGAGGAAGCAAGGGCTGACGGGGATCCCATATACTAGTCCCAACCAAACTACGGTGATACCGGCCCTCGCTAGGAGTTTTAGCGAGGAATGGGAGCTGAGTGCCCTTGGGGGATTCATGTACCCCCATTGGCCTATGTATAAACCGGTGGCCGGGTCTTGCAAGCCCGTCCACCACCCGGAGGAAAAAGGAGTATATGAATGATTATGATCATGTATTATGAGCACAAAAGATTTATGTATGATAATGAATTATTGAATAAATAATTATGATTACACGAGGAGTAGGTTGGAGATTGTGCACGCCCACTCGCCGGGCCATAAACCTTATGAACATTTATGAACAATTATGAATGAATATGAACGTCGTAATCCCGTTGATGTTTCCTTTTGTTTTAACCACTTGGTAAATTCTTATCAAACTTCACACGGGATTAGGGCTTGCATGTACGTGTTTAAATTATGCGACATTATATATTTGTGCCCCGTTTTTATACCCACCAGTCTCTTTTAGACTGAACCCGGTTGTTTTCAGTTGTTTTGTGCAGGAATAGGAGTGCTAGGCGGGAATACAAGTCGTCTAGGTCTTGCATTTATGTTTAGCACTTCCTTTTTGTCTCATATTCATACTCTTGTTGATATTTTGTATATGATCATAGTCCAGGCATGGAGCGTTACGATTTTTGTAGGCCATGAGCGCCGTTGATTATGGAATGCTTTTGTATATCTATTTTTGGAGCTTGGTGGCTCATGGTATATGCTATGTTATTCTTGCTTCCGCGAATTTTATTTAACTCTGATTTCATGATTCTTGCACTGATTGGTTTAAGGGTTAGTCCCGCCTAGCATAGCGTGTGTGTTGTGTCCCCGTTCGCCATGGATTTGGCACGTGTATGGACTTCCATTTCATATACGGTCGGGTCCCGGTGCGGGGGATGTGGTACCTCACGCTCGGGTGCTACATCCTTATGTGGTATCAGGGCCTAGGGTTGCAAAACCCGGGCTCTAGTGTCGAGTTGAGTCAGTTAGGTCGTTCGGCTTTAGGAACAACTTATCAATGTGATGCATATGCATTGTTTACGTGCTTGTGTGCTTTAAATCTTGAATTTTGATCGAATTACTTGCACTTGCATGCATGGACTAAAAATAGCATGCATTTCAGTATTTCTTGAACAGGATGCCGCCACGTAGACACCGTGAGAGATCTCCCGGACATCGTCGTCATCATGATCGATCTCCTACGCCTCCACCCCAACCACAAGCACCACCGGTGGACATGGGAAATTTCATGGAAGCGGTTTTCAACTATGTTGAGCATAGGAGGGCTTAAGCTCCCCCACCACAACAAGCAGAACAACAAGCTCCTCCACCAAATCATAATAATAATAGAGACCCTCATGGGGTGTTTCTGAGTTACAACCCCCCTCGGTTATCTGGTTCTATTGACGATGCGGTCTCGGAGGGTTGGTTGATTAGATTGGAAAGGATATTTGGGGTCCGACAGTTTAGTACGCAAGAGAAGGCTCAATTTGCTATATTCCAACTCGATGGAGATGCATATGAATGGTGGGAACGAACAAGGGAGAAGCTTGAAGTCGATGAAGAGGAAGTAACTTGGGAAGTTTTCAAGAGAGAATTCCGGGAATGCTTTGTACCGGAAGTGGTAAGAGAAAGGAAGGAGCAAGAATTCATGGAATTAAAGCAAGGGACTCGTACGGTGACTCAATACCTCGCCGTATTCAATAGACTTGGGAAATATGCTCCTCACGTCACCCGGGATGAGAAGAGGAAAGCAAGGAAATTCATAGCGGGATTGAGACAGGACTTGAGACACGGGCAAGCGGGGCACAACTTCGAGTCATTTGCCGACACTGTGCAAAGGGCTTTGGTTCAAGAGGAGGAATTCAAGAAGAAGGATCCGATGTTTAGAGCTCCTATGGGAAGAGGATCCGGATCGAATTCGGGAAAGAGGCCGATGATTCAAGCTAGTCCACCTCCTAAGGGTCCGTTTAAGAAGCCTAGGTTTGGAGGGCAAGGTTCTCAGGCCATACCGACTCGACCAAAGGCTCTACCTATGGCTCCGGCACCTACAAATTCACACCCGGATGTACCTCCATGTATGCATTGCGGGGGACCGACCCATACCTACAATAATTATCGGAGAAGGTTGAATTTGTGCCTTATTTGTGGAAAAGGTGATCATATGGCGGAGACATGTCCTTACAAGAACCCCGGATTTCAGAAAGGAGCTCAAAGGCCAATGATTCAGGCTCGTGCTTACGCCCTCGAGGGTGAGGAGCAAGATGCAGAGATTGATCCCACAGCCGTGGTAGAAGGTACCCTATGCATACATAACATGAACATTCATGCACTCTTTGATCCGGGTGCCACGCATTCCTTTATTTCTTGTGATATAGTTGCCACTCTGTGCTTGCCTGTTATCTGTCTTTCTTCTTATTATTTGGTGAGTTCGCCACTTGGAGGGAGTCTTCAGACAGATCAGTTGGTTTGGGAGTGTTCAGTTTTGATTGAAGGGAAAGAGTATCCGGCTGATTTAATTGTTATGCCCATGAAGAGGTATGGAGTTATCTTGGGTATGGACTGGTTGTCCAGGCATCGGGCCAATGTTGATTGTTTTGCGAAGAAGGTGATTTTGGGGAAAGAATTGGTGATTGGTAGTGGATCAAGAACGGTATCTCTCTTGTCTTATATGGAAGCTCACAAGTTGATGAGAGAAGGAGCAACGGGATTTATTGCTTACCTCCTTAATAGGCCGAAAGATCAAGTTAAGCTGGAGGATACCGTGGTTGTTAAGGAATTCTCCGATGTGTTTCCGGAGAATTTGAGTTCTCTACCACCCGACCGTGAGATCGAGTTCGTTATTGACTTACATCCAGGATCCACACCGTATTCTAAGACTCCGTATCGGATGGCACCGGCCGAGTTGAAAGAGTTAAAGGTTCAATTAGAGGAATTGCTCAAAGTTGGATATATTCGGCCAAGTTCGTCACCTTGGGGTGCTCCGGTTCTCTTTGTTAAGAAAAAGGATGGAACCTTAAGAATGTGTATAGATTACCGGGAGCTTAATCGGATGACTGTAAAGAATAAGTATCCTTTACCCCATATTGAGGATTTATTCGACATGTTGCAAGGTTCGGGGGTTTACTCAAAATTGGACTTGAGACAAGGATATTATCAATTGAAGATCCGGGAAGAGGATATTCCGAAGACGGGATTTAACACCCGGTATGGACACTACGAGTTCGTAGTGATGCCTTTTGGATTGACTAATGCTCCGGCTGCTTTTATGGATATGATGCATCGAATTTTCCGGTCCTATTTGGATAAGTTTGTGGTAATCTTCATCGATGACATCTTGGTTTATTCGAGAACTCCGGAGGATCATGCAAGGCACCTCAGAATTGTGTTGGAGACCTTAAGGGAACATCGGTTGTATGCTAAGTTTAGCAAATGCGAGTTCTGGATTGATCGGGTAGCATTTTTGGGTCATATTATTTCAAGGAAAGGTTTAGAAGTAGACCCTTCTAAGATTGAGACGGTTATTCAATGGCAAAGCCCGAAAAATGCTTCAGAAATAAGGAGTTTCTTGGGTTTAGCAGGCTACTATCGAAGATTCGTTCAGGATTTCTCAAAGATTGCGGCTCCTTTAACCCGATTGACTAAGAAAGCAGTTAAGTTTGAGTGGGACGAGGCATGTGAAGCTAGTTTCCAACTTTTAAAGGAAAAGTTGACCACCGCTCCTGTATTAGCACTTCCCGAAGGTACAGAAGGATATACAGTTTACACGGACGCCTCAAAGGAAGGTTTGGGATGTGTGTTGATGCAAAATGGAAGAGTGATCGCCTATGCCTCAAGGAAACTGAAAGAGCATGAAAAGAACTACCCCACTCACGATTTGGAATTAGCGGCAGTGATCTTTGCTTTGGGTAAGTGGAGACACTATCTTTATGGAATTTCGTTCGAGGTCTTCTCCGATCACAAGAGTCTCCAATACTTATTCTCGCAAAAGGAATTGAACAAGAGACAACGGCGTTGGATGGAGCTTTTGGCGGATTATGAGTGTACAATCCGATACCATCCCGGCAAAGCCAATTTGGTTACGGATGCGCTTAGTCGGAAAGCTAGCGTGTCCAATGTGAAAGTGGAAAGTGGAGATGAGGATGAGTTGTTCAGACTGAGGGCTAGTGTTCGGAATATTACGGTTCAACCAGATCTTAAACAAAGATTATTTGATGCTCAGAGGATTGATCCCGAGGTTCAGAAATTAGCTGAGAAAGCTCGAGCTGATTCAGAGTGTCCGTTTGGGTTTGATGATACGGGACTTCTAAGATTTAAGAATAGAGTTGTTGTCCCGGAAGAGTTGAAAAGGATTATTCTTGAGGAAGCCCATCGGTCAGGTTATTCGATACATCCCGGAGGGAACAAAATGTATAAGGATCTTAAGCAATTCTATTGGTGGAATGGATTGAAACGGGATGTGATCGACTTCGTGAAACACTGCATGACTTGTCAAGTGGTAAAGGCAGAACATCAAAAGCCATCGGGGCTACTTCAACCGTTACCTATCCCGGAATGGAAATGGGAACAAATAGCTATGGATTTTGTTTCGGGATTACCAAAAGTGAGAGGAGGTTTCGATGGAATTTGGGTTATTGTGGACAGGTTGACGAAATCAGCTCATTTTCTGGCTATCAGAATGTCCGATAAAGTGAGTAAGTTGGCCAAGAGGTACAATGATGAGATTGTTAGACTTCATGGTGTACCTGTTAGTATTGTCTCGGATCGGGATCCCAGATTTACTTCACGGTTATGGCAAGAATTACAGAAGTGTTTGGGAACAAGGCTTCAATTCAGCACAGCTTTCCATCCTCAGACCGACGGACAATCAGAAAGGTTAATTAAGTATCTGGAGGATTTGTTGAGAGCATGTGCATTGGACTTTCAAAACTTGTGGAATAAACAGTTGCCGTTAATCGAGTTTGCTTACAACAATAGCTATCAAGCCTCGATTGAAATGGCCCCTTATGAAGCTCTTTATGGACGTAAATGTCGATCACCGTTGTTCTTTGACTTGGAGGAATGGAATTGGACCAAACAAGAGGGAATTAAAAGAGGGGAAAAGAAGGAAAAACCCTCTAAGGCTGTACAAGAAGCTATTGATAAGGTCCAGATAATTAGACAACGGATGAAGGCCGCTCAGGATCGACAAAAGAGTTATGTAGATCTTCGGAGGAAGAATTTGGAGTTTGAGATTGGAGATAGGGTTTTCTTAAAAGCTTCCCCACGAAAAGGGTTCTCAAGGATTGGACGGGGAGGAAAGTTAAACCCTCGGTATATGGGACCGTATGAGATTTTGGAGAAGATTGGGGATACGGCCTATCGTTTGGACTTGCCTCCGAGTTTGACTGGAATCCATAACGTGTTTCATGTCTCACAGCTCCGAAAATATTATCGAGATGAGTCCGAGGTTCTACCGGTTGAAGAAGTGGAATTAGAACTGGATCTCACCTTCGTTCAGAAGCCGATTAAGATATTGGATCGAAAGTTTCAGGAACTTCGAAATCGGCGTATTCCACTAGTCAAGGTTCTTTGGAGAAGTGATAAAACCGAAGAGGCTACGTGGGAGACGGAGGATAAGATGAAAAGGTTTCACCCCGAGTTATTTCCGAGCGAGCAGTGAATCCGAGGACGGATTCTTTTAAGGGGGAGATATTGTAACGCCCCGATTTCTCGGACGTAAAGGTACGATGTATGTGTTTACCAAATTGCGCGAATTAATTGTTTTTACGTGTTTTATATTTAATTTTATCATAATTGTTATTATTTTATTATATTATATTATCTTATTTTAATATTAATAATTATACATATATATTTCGTATTATATATATATATATATATATATATATATATATATATAGGTTTAATTATATTATTATTAATTTAATGATTATACTAATTATATGTTATGTTAATTAATCATGTTTTAATTAATTACTTATTTATATATATATTATACGTGGAATAATATAATTATGCATGAATTTCATTTCTGCATGGGATTAATATATTCATGCATGGAGATTATTAAATGTGCATGGAAAATTTTATGAATATGCATGAATTTCATTTCATTTTGCATGAATTTGGTTGAATTGTGCATGGGGATTTCATAATTTATGCATGAATTGCATGTATGAGCTTGTTCGTTTATTTTGTGCTTCGTTCTTATATGATATGATATCAAATTACCGCGATTTTGTAATATGTTGTACATATATGTGTTATGAACATGATTTTATGCTCAATTTATGTTTTCGAATTCATTTGATAGGTTAACGAATTTAATTGGTTTCGAGGAACCAAAACGGGAGCTAACGAGCACTTAGCGTACCCTTGGTTCCGAATTTAATATCTTGAGCTCGGGAACTCGGATTCAAGTTCCGTCAACTCCGCTGAACTCGTAACGAAAATTCGAGTTTAGTAAACTTAGCCTTACATTTTTCCTAAGTCGTTTGAAACTCCGAAATCCAACCGAAAAACGAAACGGAGACCAACTTGACCTTGTTGCACTAAATCAGCCATATCTTGGCCAAACCATAACCAAAGTAACCATGGTTTGATTCCTTAGATCCCTAACTCAACCACCTAGCATGACATATCAAGCCCTAACCAAGATTATCCTCACACAAGCCCCAAAACTCAGCCAAAGCTACTGTCCTGCATTCCAGACCCGTAACCCTTTCAACCTTGGAGATTTTGGAGCTCAAATCTCATCCAAACTTCAACCCATCATCAAGGTAAGTTAAGGGTTGTATTATATGATTAATTCTAAGCATTTTCATCTTTTCATTCATGAATTTGAGTAAGGTTTCATCCATTCTGGGCTTTTTTCCGAAAATAAAGGATTTTGGGCAAAATGTTGATCTTCTTCGTTTCTCAATGATTTTGATTGATTCCAAGCTTGAGATTGATTGTTTTGACATCCTCATACCATTTATGGTCATTGATTTCGTGGTTTTTGAAGTATTTATGATATATCATTTATTACATCTTTGGGAAAATTCACTTGAGGGTCACGTATGGTTGTTGTCTTGATTGATCACTTTTGGAACTGATTTCCTTGTTGAATATATGATATTTTGCTGCTTATTTGTTGGCCTTAACTGAGTTGAACAGATGGAGAAGGAGTGAATCGTTCATGCCCTGTTTTTCTTCGCGTTTGGCCCTGTTTTTCACGCTGGATTTGCTGTCAAAACTGCTGTAATTTCCTTCTTTCTTTGCTGTCAATTCGTGGCTTTGTGGTGTGTGTTGTGACTGAGTTTTGCTGCCATTTCTGCCTTGCTTTGTTGCCTTTCTTACCTGCTTTTCTCGCGCGTAAGGGCTGCTCTGTTCTGCGTTTCTGCTGTCAAAAAAACAGAGGTTGTGCTGTTGCGAGACACGGGTGTGTCGTGGTTGCTCGTTCCAGCGAGGAACGGGGGTTCCGTTTAGCCTGGGCTTGCTGTACCGAGACACGGGGGTGTCTCGATCCAGGCTTGGAGGGTGACACGGGGGTGTCACACCGTTTTGCTTGATCTCTGCTGCGTCTTCCTTGATATATTGCTGCTGCTGTTTTTGGTGTTTGCATGGTTGCTGGGCTGCTGGGTATTTGTGGAATGTGTTATAGTGTGCAAGCATGGAGTGAAATTGTGTGTGCGTGCATGTGTTGCATGCATGTATATAATATATAGTATATATGCATGCATGTGTGTGTGAGTGTGTACGTGTATATATGTATATATTATATATATATTGTATATTATTATATATGATTATTTATATATATTATATTATAAATATTTATTATATATTTTGATTATTATTTGATTTAATTTAATTATTGAAATTAATTGATTTCTATTTCGCGTATTTATTCTACTGACTTTTGATTGAACGTTTTATTTACTTTATTCCTAAATGTGAATTTGAATAATATGTGTTATGCTTATTAAATGAATTTTAGATTAATCGATATGCATTATGAATTATGAATTTATGAATTTACGAATATTATGAATTTATGAAATTTATATGAATTTATGAACTTATGAAATTGAATGAAATATATGAACGATTGAATGATTATATGTTTTAAATTTATTAATAGTGCACATGAACATCTTATTGACATAATATGATCATTTATGCATTCATATCATACGCACTTCATTGCCGAGCGTCATATGTGGTCATTGAGTCTCATACCTTTTCTTTTGCAGAGATTCGGGTTTGGTCGGAGACGAGGGCGATCCTTGAGGCGCCTGTACCTTTCTTTTGCTTTGGTAAAGGTGAGTTTTTCTTCTATTAGTTAAAACAACCTTATATATTCCTTATGTGCAAAGTTTTAAGCCAAAACCATATATATATATATATCGAGTCATTTCGGGTAAATCATTTCAAACGTATGACCCCTTCTTTTTATTTATGAACCCTACCTTATGTTTGGCGAGATATTTATGATTTATGATTGCACGGGCCCCGGGACTTAGTATATGTGGCTAACCGAGGAAGCAAGGGCTGACGGGGATCCCATATACTAGTCCCAACCAAACTACGGTGATACCGGCCCTCGCTAGGAGTTTTAGCGAGGAATGGGAGCTGAGTGCCCTTGGGGGATTCATGTACCCCCATTGGCCTATGTATGAACCGGTGGCCGGGTCTTGCAAGCCCGTCCACCACCCGGAGGAAAAAGGAGTATATGAATGATTATGATCATGTCTTATGAGCACAAAAGATTTATGTATGATAATGAATTATTGAATAAATAATTATGATTACACGAGGAGTAGGTTGGAGATTGTGCACGCCCACTCGCCGGGCCATAAACCTTATGAACATTTATGAACAATTATGAATGAATATGAACGTCGTAATCCCGTTGATGTTTCCTTTTGTTTTAACCACTTGGTAAATTCTTATCAAACTTCACACGGGATTAGGGCTTGCATGTACGTGTTTAAATTATGCGACATTATATATTTATGCCCCGTTTTTATACCCACCAGTCTCTTTTAGACTGAACCCGGTTGTTTTCAGTTGTTTTGTGCAGGAATAGGAGTGCTAGGAGGGAATACAAGTCGTCTAGGTCTTGCATTTATGTTTAGCACTTCCTTTTTGTCTCATATTCATACTCTTGTTGATATTTTGTATATGATCATAGTCCAGGCGTGGAGCGTTACGATTTTTGTAGGCCATGAGCGCCGTTGATTATGGAATGCTTTTGTATATCTATTTTTGGAGCTTGGTGGCTCATGGTATATGCTATGTTATTCTTGCTTCCGCGAATTTTATTTAACTCTGATTTAATGATTCTTGTACTGATTGGTTTAAGGGTTAGTCCCGCCTAGCATAGCGTGTGTGTTGTGTCCCCGTTCGCCGTGGATTTGGCACGTGTATGGACTTCCATTTCATATACGGGTCGGGTCCCGGTGCGGGGGATGTGGTACCTCACGCTCGGGTGCTACACTCTGCCACCGAATAACCATCTCGATCTTTGAAGGATCAACTTCCAAACCCTTACTTGAAATAATATGGCCTAGAAAAGCAACCCGGTCGATCCAGAACTCACACTTACTAAACTTCGCATACAACCGGTGCTCTCTCAACGTCTCCAATACCATGCCTAGCATGATCTTCCGGAGTCTTTGAATACACCAGAATGTCATCAATGAAGATTACGACGAATTTATCCAAATACGACCGAAAAATCCGATGCATCATGTCCATGAATGCTGCAGGGGCATTTGTCAAACCAAACGGCATCACTACGAACTCATAATGCCCATACCGGATATTAAATCCTGTCTTTGGTATATCCTCTTCCCGAATTTTCAACTGGTAATAGCCCTGCCTTAAATCCAATTTCGAATAAACCTTTGAACCTTGCAGCATATCAAATAAATCCTCGATGTGGGGCAACGGGTACTTATTCTTGATAGTCATCCTATTAAGCTCCCGGTAATCTATACACATCCTTAGTGTTCCATCTTTCTTCTTGACAAAGAGAACCGGAGCACCCCACGGTGATGAACTCGGTCGAATATATCCAATCTTAAGTAATTCCTCGAGTTGAATCTTCAGCTCCTTCAACTCTGCCGGAGCCATTCTATAAGGAGTCTTGGAATAAGGTTCTGATCCTGGATATAAATCAATAACAAATTCGATCTCCCAATCCGGTGGTAGAGAACCCAAATTTTCTGGAAATACGTCGGGATATTCCTTTACCACGGCCGTCTCCTCAAAACTTGATTTATCCTTTGGTTGATTAAGGAGATAGGCAATAAATCCCATGGCTCCATCCTTCACCAACTTGCGAGTTTCCATAAACGATAAAAGTGGCACATTCTTCGACCCCACTTCTCCAATCAACTCTTGACCCAACTTTATCCTCTTCTTAAACCAATCAACTTCGGCCCGGTGCCGATACAACCAATCCATCCCGAAGATTACCCCATACTTCTTCATAGGCATAACAATGAAATCAGCCGGATAATCTTTCCCCTCTATCAAAACTGAACAACACCTGACAACCCGATCTGTCTGCAAACTACCTCCAAGAGGCGAACTCACATAATACCAGGAATTTGAGCAAATAACAGGTAGGCACAGAGAAGCACATAGATCAGAAGACATAAAAGTATGCCTGGCACCCGGATCGAACAATGCATGAATGCTCATGTTATGAATGCAAACGGTACCTTCCACCACGGCGTTTGGATCAACCTCGACATTCTGTTCCTCGCTCTCAAGAGCATAGGCTCGTGCCTGAACCATCGGTCTCTGAGCCCCAGCTTGGTATCCTGGAGTCTTGTCCGGGCATGAAAAAGCCATATGATCCCCTTTGCCACAAATCAAACACAATCTCAATCTCTTTCGGCAGTCGTTGTAAGAATGAGTTGGCCATCCACAATAAGTACATGGAGGCTGATCATTGCGAGATCCTTTAGGAGCCGGTGGAGCCTGAGGTGGTCGTGGAACGGGTGCAATCGGACCTCCTACTCTAGGCTTCTTGAAAGATCCCTTCGGTGGTGGAGCTAGTACATTCATCGGCCTCTTTCCTTTGTTAAATCCCCAGCCGGATCCTGATCCTTGTCCTTGGCGATAAGCTGGCCTCCTCGCATTCACAGAATCTTCAACCTTTAGGGCTTTTGAAGTAGCCTTCACCCACGTGCTCGTATTAACTGCCTCTAAAGCTGTCTGGATATCCGGTCGAAGCCCTTGAACAAACTGCATAGCCTTATGGAAGTCATCGCCTGCTATATTTGGTGCATAGCGGGATAATCTCTCATACTCTGAAATATACTCGGCTACAGACCTCGATCCTTGCTTTAATTCGGTGAATTCTCTCAATCTTCGAGTACGAGATGAGGGAGGAATAAATTTGTTCTTGAATTCCCTTGTAAAGATTTCCCAATTAATCTCCTCTCCAGTTGCCTCCAATACAATCCGCATGCTTTCCCACCAAGAGTAGGCTTCCCCTTGTATTAAAGTGATGGTGCATCGAGCCTTCTCTCGGGACTCACATGGAATGAGCTCCCATATCCTCTCTACCTCTTTCAGCCACAATTCCGCTTGTATATCATTTCCCTTGAAGAACTTGGGAGGTCTTTGATTCTGAAACTCCCTAAGTATAACAGAAAGCGGTGCCTCAGGCGGTACAACAGGTGCAGGTGGTGCTGGAGGTGCCGGTGGTACATAATCTGGCAGCCTTTGATCTATAATATTGATGACTGAGTTAACAAAGGCCTCTGCGGGCGGTGGTTGTGGAGGTGGAGGTGGAGGTGTAGGAGTACGATCACGATGATGACGTCGTCCTGGAGATCGATCACGATGTCTACGTGGAGGCATCCTGTCAATAAACACTAAAATGCGTGCTATTTTTAGTCTATGCATGTTAATGCAATTAATTAAATCAGAATTCAAAATTTAAATCAATTAAGTACAAAAGAGATGTATATGCAACACATTGTCAAGTAGTCCCTAAGCCGAACGACCTAGACTGACTCACACGACACGAGAGCCCGGGTTTTGCAACCCTAAGCTTTGATACCACTTAAGGACGTAACACCCGAGCGCAAGGTGTCACATCCCCCGCACCGAGACCCGACCCGACCCGAATATAAAATGGACGATCCATACCCGAGTCAAATCACGGCGAACGGGGACAAACACACACTCTAAGCTAGGCGGGCTAACCCTTAAAACCATACAACAACATAAAACATTAAAGCGGAAGCAATAAACGAACATATACCATATATATATGTACCATGAGCATCCAAGCTCCAAAAATCATTCATATACATCAACAATTGCCATCACGGCTCAAAACATGTACGCTCCACATCATTATACATATACACTGATCGAAATAAAAGTATGCAAGTGTAAGACCAAAATATAAGAGCTAGAGACGAATGCAAGACCTAGGACTCGTATTCCCGCCTAGCTCCCTCAACACCTGCACAAAATAACTGAAAACCAAACGGGTTCAGTCCAAAAGGGACTGGTGGGTATAAAACAGGGCATAAATAGAATATATGACAGTAATTAAACAATCACATGCAAGCTATAATCCCAAGTGAGGTTTTTTTGAAGAATTTCCCAAGTGGGTGAATATAAATTATCAAAAGGGATTATAACGAATCATTAACATTAGGTCATTAGTGGCCCGGCGAGTGGGCGTGCATTATCTCCAACCAACACCTTGTGTAAACCATTTAAACATTCATTCATTCTTTTCATGCAATTCATTCTTTTGTGCACAATCATTAACATTTACACCTTCTTCCTCCGGGTTGGTGGTGGGTTTGCAAGGCCCGACCACCCATTCATTGACCAAAAGGGGTTACATGACTCCCCAGATGGCGCTCAGCGTCCATTCCTCGCTAACTCCTAACGAGGTCCGGTTACGCCGTTCATTGGTGGAACTAGTGTGAGGGATCACCGTCGGCCCGTGCCTCCCCGGATAGCCACTCACACTAAGTCCCTGGGCCCCATTCGTGCATTCGATCATTTCTCGCCAAAATATTAGGTAGGATTCATAAACTAAGGCTTTACGTTGAAAACATTTACCCCTTTTAAAACGACTCTCTATATATATACATATAATTTTGGTCGAAAGCTTTCACATCGAAGGTATATATAGGGTCTTGTATCTACATAGAAGAAAAACCCACCTTAAACCGTAAAAAGGAGAAAACACGAGCCTCACTGACTGGCCTCGTCTCCAACGTGATCAAAATCTGTGCAAGAAAAGTGAAGTGAGACTCAATATGACCAAATAAGACGCTCGACAATGCAATGATCATGATATGAATATATAAAAGATAAAATTATGTTATGAAAATGTTCATGTGCACTATTAATACATTTAAATCATATAATCAAGTCATTCACTTTCATTCACTTTCATAATTCCATATTTCAATCAATTCAATTCAAGTAATTCAAATATAATTAAAGTACAAATTAAATCACATTTAAATTTAGAACATAAACAATTAAATATATTTAATCGCATTTACAATCAGAAAATAAACAATTAAATACATTCAATTAAATTTTGGAAATTAAATAAAACATGAAATAGGTAACATTTAAATTCTAATATTCAATTAAATCAAATAGCAATTAATATTTAATAATTATATATAATATATATTAAATATATATACATATATATACATATACTATATTATATATATATATATATATATATATATATAATTACACATGCAACGTAGTTCATGCATGCACAATTAACAAATGCATGAAATTTTTCCATGCAAATAAAACTCATGCATGCAAAAGTGTAATTATAATTATATACATATATGCATGCAAATCATGCATCAACCAAATCTCATGCAAGAAGAAAAGGAAATGAACAGACAGCAGCAGCAGCAGCTCACGTCAATAGCAAAACAGGCATGAAAATGCAAGGTGACACCCCCGTGTCACCTTCAAAGAACAAACCGAGACACCCCCGTGTCTCGGTACAGAGAAAACCACCCCCTAGCATGCCCGTTACCAGCTGAAAAGGGGCAGAATGATACCCCCGTGTCACAGCGTGCAGCAGTTCAACCAAAAAAACGCAGGTTTCCCCTGTTTTTTCCTTGCTCAAAACAGAGTAAAAGAAGGCAGAAATCCAAGCAACTAATGCAGCAACATGAGGCCCAAAATGCAACAACAAAACAGCTCTAACAATGCACAAAATTGACAACAAAAGCAAGGAAAGGACGCAACAGTTTTTGACAGCAACTTCCAGGCCCAAAACAGGGTATAAAACGCGAAAAACAGGGCATGAAATGATGTCCATTAATCCCAACACATTCATGTAAGTTAGGCTAATAAATGTGCAGCAAAACACCCCAAATTCAACATGTATATCAGTTCCAAAAGAGTTCAAACATGAAAGGCAGTCATACGTGACATTACATGAAGTTTTCTCAATGTTCCCTAATTGATATCTCATAAATACTTCGAATACCATGCAATTAATGATCATAATTGAGAAGAAGATATCAAAACAATCATTTTCAGGCTTGGAATCATTCAAATCCATCAAGAATCAAAGAAGATCTACATAAATGTCCAAAACCGCCTCTATTGCAAGATCAGCCAAAAATGCATGAAACCATGATCAAATTTGGGGATGAATGAATGAAAATGATCAGGAATGAACATATATTACAACCCTAAGCTTACCTTGTTGATTGGATGAAGATTAGATGAGATTTGAGCTCCAAAATCTCCAAGGAATGCTAGGTTACGGGAGAGAACTGGAGAGCAGTAACTTTGGCTGAGATTTGTGAATTGTGTGAGGATTGGTTCGGTTAGGGCAAGGTATAGCAGGTTAGGTGGTTGAGTTAGGGTTCTATAGCATCAAACCATGGTTAATTTGGTCAACAATTGAATAAGTTCTGGCCATTTTAGTGTAACAAGGTCAGTTTCGTCGCCGTTTCGTTTTTCGGTTGAATTTCGGAGGTTCAAATGACGTTAGAAAAATATAAGGCTAAGTTTACTAAACTCGAATTTTCGTTACGAGTTCAGCGAAGTTGACGGAACTCGAATCTGAGTTCCCGAGCTCAAGATATTAAATACGGAACCAAGGGTGCGCTAAGTGCTCGTTAGCCCCCGACTTGGATTCCAAAATTCAAATTAAATCCGAAACACATGCAAATGAATTCGAAAATACGAAACAAACAAATATTCATATACAAGACACGTATAAATTCAACATATTAAATTGGCACAAAATTCCGGTATCAATTCAAATAGAAACAAAGCACGTAAATGTCACTCATACGCAAAGTAACAATAAAATCCAAAATATGTTAACAATAATGTAACATTTACATACGTATATAATATATTATAAATACATGCATGAAATATTAATTTATCAATATACATGCATGCATACGTATATAATATATATATAATAAATACATGCATGCAATATATAAGTTATAATTATAAATGCATGCATAACAAGCACACGTACACAATAATATATATATATATATATATATATATATATATGTATATTACATAAATGTAATTAATATTAATAACATTAAATAAAATAATTAACATTTAATATAATTAAAAAATAAAATTTAAATACAGAAAACACGTATAATTAATTATTTCGCGTATTTTGGTAAACAATTACGTCATACCTGTACGACCGAATTATCGGGGCGTCACAGTAAAAGTACTGTGGAGAAATCAAAAGACGGAAGAAGCTACCTCGGAACTGGAAGAGAAGATGAATAAACACTATCCAGGATTGTTTCTCAGCGGCACGTAGAATCTGAGGACCAGATTCTTTCCGGGGGGGGGGGGGGGGGGAGGGGGGGGAGTTGGGACACCCTAATATTCAAAAATGTAAGAAGAGATGAATTAGGAAAATTATCATATCACAACATGCTTACATGTTATTTGGCAAATTAACTGCACAATTTTTTTGTTTAAATTTGTAGAGCTATTTGACTAAATTTTCATTTAGAACAATTATAATAAATATGAATAAAAACAAAATAAAATAAAATAAAATTTAAGTTTAACATTATTTTGTAACAAGGGTTCTATATTCGTAAAATAATTATCTACCCCCTTTTTATAAAAAAAAAAATATATTTACGGATAGTTTTAAATTATGTTAATACAAATTTTACATACACCTACATAATTATATTTCAATGACAAGTTTTCAAACAATTGTTGTCAAAACTTTAAAAATAAATACGTGTAGTAATATAATAATAATAGTAATAATAATGATAACAAAATTTAGCATTAGATTACAAGTGTCCGTTTCTTAAATTATACATGTACAACCTAATTTTTCAATTAATGAATCAAATGTTTCCTTAACATTGAAGAGTGGGACGTGTCCCTCATGCAACTCACCACATATTAATTAGAAGTGATTCAGCACACACAAATATTAACAAAACTAGTGAATGCCATTAACTCACTCTAAAAATCTCTCTTTCACTCTCTCGGACAAAGGAAAGGTATAGCTTCTTTTCCATGGATTCCATTAAATTACCACAAATGAAATGATAATATGATTCATTTTCTAACAAACTCATGCCTGTGTATATACATGTGTCCCCATATTTTAGTACTAGTTCTACGTAAATTAGTCAATTAAATTAATTATTTTTTTATGAAGAAGTATTGTATTGTATATTTAAAATTCATATATTAGTTGTGGCGCGGTCAGATTTAATAACAATAATAATATTTGAAATTTTTACATACTTAGTAATTGTAAATTATCATATAGATTATGTAATGCTTAAATATGATCTAACCAAAGTAATAATGTTATTCATACCCAACATATTTTATAATATAAATAAATGGGTTATCTTGATTTTATATTTAGTTTAATGATAATTGGATTTCCATTTGAAGAGTGAACAAACTTTTGATTTTGTTGACGTATAAGAGAAGTGGTCTCCAGCAATTTATTAATCATTACTTATGAAGTTTATAATAGTAATAGCACGCTTTGTCATGCAATTCTTTGAATTTAAATAAATTAGACATCGTTAATTAGAAGATAAAATTCAATTACTACCAGTGTGGTAGTAAGGAAATAAGGAACCTTGTACAGCCTTCAATAATTACATGTTTGTAATCTAAATGATTACTATATGTTAAGATATAATTGTGTGGTTGTTTAGAAATTTCGTTCTTCACACACACACACATATATATATATATATATATATATATATATATATAATCTAATTGAGCATGCTTGTGTGAAGTGTACTGTAGCAATTAATTATTGATTTGGGGTTGGGAAAGTTACTTTTAGACTTAGCACATTTTGACCCGAAATCGTGTCTGTCTTTTGTCAGGCGAGCTAGGACCAGTTGCAAATCGTTACGGTGAGGAAACTTTACCTTTAAAATTGAAATACATATATCTATATTATTAGACCAACCTTCTTTAGACCTTTATTTAATGATTTTGATTTTTATTCCCTTCATGTTATACCTACGCATGTAAATATTTGATTATTAGTTACTGGTTTTAAGACAAATGATTTGGTTAGTAAAAATGATTTCTTATCTATAAGTACTGCATCAAATCCTTCGTTTGGTTTGAAAAGAATCTACCATTCTTGTTAACGAGCTATTCTGTCCTGTTACTGCTTGATTGCACTCGGGGGGACGCCCACGGGGTAGTTCTGGGCCATGGGGTTACTCTCAATATCAGTCCTGTTGGGCGGTATCGTGCCACGGTCGGAGCTGTGCTAGGTAACACCCATATGTTGACGCTACCATTCGGAGATTCGGAGATGGTCTCGAATGACTAGCCGAAGAGATGATCTCACGGGCACGTGGGACTCTCGAGCACTGTTAGTTGGGGATACCCCGACTCTGGTGTTTGGAGTTATTTTATGATTTTTGTTTTAGGTGATAAAAAGGGAGAGATTATTCATAGCTCATTGATATACGTGTATATCTTATGAATACTGTTCCTTGCCTGCTCATGTATCGATTATGATTTTGTCATTATTTACTGTTCTGTATTCTTCCACCTACCTCACTAAGTCAGTTTGACTTACTCCTCTCTTTTGACCCGTATTTCAGATCTTTTTGAGCGAGGCCCGGAGTTAGGTGAACAGCCCTTGGATTAGAGATGTTAGAGTTGTCTTGCCTGCTGTTTTGCTATTGATGTACAACACCCGACCTCGGGGAATGTATACATCTATATGGTTTGTAAGCTTAAGCCCCGCATAAGGGTGAAATCATTGACTCTTGTGTTGTACTTGTTTTGTCATCGTCGTCCTCGGGGTTGGTATGTAAGTTCAGTTATTTTGTTTTAGTTTGGACTCTTGTTTTAGGACCACTACCCTTATTTTAAGTTATGTTATCGTTTCCGCTGTTTTCAGTTGTTTTGATTTTGACTCTGAGTTGTTACCCTAGATTACCGTAGTTTCTTTTAGCGCTTTTGCGGCTGAATCAGGGTAAGCGCTTAGCAAACCTTGACAAGGCCGTGCGGGCGGCACTTCGCGGGACCCTATAGGTCCGGGGATTCCGTCGGACGTAGCAGTTTTTATCCATTTACCCCTCAAACGAACTCCGATTGACCTAATTTTTAAACCCACGGAAACCTCTTGAAGTTTAGAAAATTGTCCAATTTGAATAATCTCATTATCTTTTCTAGATTGTGAGTTATAATCAATCCTTTTTGGTGTCACCACTTTCCCAAAAAACTGCATTCAACCAACTTCGGACCTACGCCATTTCTTCCTCGCTTTGAACCACGACTCGAGCCAGATATCATTTTAAAGGCCAACTTGTATACTTTCATATCCAACAAACAAACCCAATTCCAATTTCTCAGACTCAATATATTCCAATTTTTCTATAGCTTGTAGGTTTCCGAAAACTGTCAACTTTTCCTAACTTTTGCTAAACTTTGCCAAAACCCATTTTATCACTTTCCTTTCACCCCTTCGAACTCTTATGTGACTAACATGCATTGTATGCTTGCCTAATTGAATGATTAATCATTTATGTGTCTAAATGACTTTAATTGTGCTCATGAACACGATCACATCAAGTCATGACATTTTATGATTTATTGCATATCGAATCATTCCATATCACTTCACGAACATCTCATTTCAATGTCGTGCGTCCTATGTGGTTTCATATTGAGTCATTTCTCACGAGTACACGATACTTCTTTCTCTTGTACAGTTCGTCTCCAGGGCGGAGATATCGTGATCAATAGGCACCCGGCCTAGCTTGCATCCTTGTATCGTCATGTTTCAGGTGAGGGTGTTTTTGTTCTAGTTAAGTATTGAACCCTACAACCTTTATTTGATAAGCTTTGACCAAAACTTTATGTATATATATATCGTTTTCAAAGTGGAGTCATCGAGTAAATTCTTATCGAGTAAACCGTTTCTCAAGGATTATGAAATGTATTATGATTCTTATGACTTATAATGTTTTAGTGAGATTATGAACATTGTTCATGTTCATGTATTGGGCCCCAGGGAAATGTGTGAATGGAGATCGGTTCGGCATCGGGCCGGCGTATAGCTAAGACATTGCACAAAGTACCCATTGAGAATCTCTCACGCGACCGTGTAGTGTGGAAGGTGAGTTTTTCTTAAGCCGATGGTTAACCCATCGAAGGAGCTGGTAGGAGTCATGAGCCCCCGTCTCGATATTGTTATTATTAAATGGTCCGGGTCAACAGGCTCGGTCATTATGGAGGGAGAAGGTTGGAAAATGTTGTATGATCATGTTTATGTATTATGATTATTAATGTTATGCACCGTGCGGGAAGGCCGAGACACAGATTACCCAAACAATTATGTCTTATGTTATATGTCTCGCATGTATTATTATGTATTACATGATCGCCTATTCAAAGTATTATGTCATGTTTATTGTACGCGGTCTGAGTTTGGTTGGAGAATTATGCACGCTCACTCGTCGAGCAATTATGATTATTCATGAATTATGAATCTAATGAATTTAATATGAATTAATCGTAAGGACCGAGCATTGCTAGTCTTTTTCTTGCCCTTCTCCGGAACTAATTTCACTTAAAACTTTGCTCGGGATTTATGGCTTGCATGTGCATGTTTTTTATGTATGTATAGCTCCTGCTCACTCAGTCTTCTAGAGACTGATCCCCTCTTTTCCCACTTTTCATTTATAGCAGGTTTTGCTAAGCGGGAGTCAAGTCTTAGTGGTTGTCTCGAGTCTCACCTGTACACTCGAGTCACATTTTACATTTATTATGTTACTTGTTTTATGTATTCAAATAGGCCTATGTGCCCTCGCATGATTTATAAATTATTGAATTAATGAATATTGATTCGGGACAGGTTGCATGCTTAGTTAAACCCGTTGTTAGGTGCATGTTGGATTTAATTGTATTTATGAATTGTTTGGGGCTTGTAGCCATTAATGAAATTTTATTGTTAGCATGTTTGCTTCTGCATTGCACTCGTACTGTTTCTTGGTGGTTTGGTAAAGGGTTAGATTCCGCCTAGCTAGGAAAGTTTTTATTTTGTTAACCGTTCGCTATGAGTCCGGTTTATGGTTGGATTATCCATACCATGTGTGGACTAGACTTGTAGTGCGGGGGATGTGCTGCCTATCGTCGCGGGTGCTACATCCTAAGGTGGTATCAGAGCCTAGTTGCAAAACAGGGGGGTATCGTGTCCAGTGTAGGTCGAACGGCTTAGGAACAACATGTACACCGCATTGATCATGATCATGTATTATTGGAAAATTGATGAATTATATGCTGAAATTTAAATTTTTTTGAATTATGTGTTGCATCCCTACATGCTTTTGGTGTTAATTAGGTGTCATATGCACCTACTAATCGACATGTATTTATATTTAAGTTGAGTTGTGATTGTAGGAAACTATTTTTACAACGACCCACGGTCAATCTTTACGATCACAACAACTTACCATGAGTTTTTCTTTCAAGTATGAGAGATTCAAGATGACTTCGTGAAACTTAGAAGAATTCGGGTGATTGGTGATCTTCATGAGAAGACTATAGGTGGGTTATGATAAGGTAACAGATTGTGGGTTCGGGTTACAGATGAGAATTAAATCATACTTGAGATTGGGCATGGATGAAGTAATGGTATGGAGCTGTAGTGTTTATATCCACCAAATAAATATATGCTTCTATACTGTAAACGGAGTTGGTTATCCATGCTCAAGAGGCCTGTTAATTTAAAAGAGGTGAAGAAAAGCCTTAAAGGTACCAAGATCCAATGTCCGGATTAAACTTAAGGACCAAGAAATTGAGTTCGAGGTAAGAAAATTTATAATTTTTAAATAGAAAGAGATCGGGGAGAAAGAAATAAGTCAAGGTACCCAAATGGATATTCAAGTTTGACGGTCGGACGGAGTGGAACGAACAAGATTATATAACCGGATTCAACGGGATCATCTAACTCAAGAATAAAGCGAGGAAAATCTTGAAAGATATTATGGCTTGAAGCTTAGGTCGGAGGAAAAGGATGAAGATCTCAAGAAGATTCAATATACAATAGGGTCAATGGATGGCAAGCAAAACAAATCATCAAATAAGAACTTCCAAATAAATCAAGCCATTGGAAGTCGAATTTGGAAAAGTTAGAGAAAGCCAATCAACGTGGTAGATACAACCTCGTGGGAGATATGGAGCAACAAAGGGAAACGATAAAGTAAGGCAAAGGGCTTTTGGAAGGAAATTATGTGCTCAAAGTGTAAACAACTGGGGACTTTGATCAAGAAGAATTTGGGTTCAAGGATCACGACATCTCGGACCATGGAGAAGATTTTAACGAGGGAATCGGAATTGGGAAAGACTTAAAAGGCCGATTTCGTGAAGGTAGAAGGATTGGGCTTGAGTGACAACTTCGGATCGGGGGATCTCACAAAAGGGAAACAAGGAAACTTGGAACCGGTTGGGGGAAAATTTAGGCCTTGTTATGTTCGAGGTAAAAGAATTGGAGCTCAACAAGGCATTCGGATTTTGGGAAACACGTATGGATGTAAGAAGAATTAAGAGAGTTAGAAGACCATGGGCAAGCAAGATATGATCAACAAATTAGGGCACAAAGGACCAATTTCCGAATAAGATTGCCACTACGGTGAAAGGTACTTGCATTCATGGCACGTGCATCATACGTCATAATAACTATTTTAATTTTGTTTTATATCCATTTAATTGAAGTAATTGCTCAAATGTGATGCATACTTTGATTGTCGTAAATGTGCTACATACATCGAACATTCTTACCTGACATGCATAGTTTAGTGTTTGCTTGATAGGAAGTCTTCTTCACCTTATGCTTCACGTGCCAATTCATACAATACATGTTGGGGTCAAGAATGGATCTCGGATTGTGAACCAAATGAGGATGTAAAGAAAATTTTGGAAAGTTTGAGAATTGAAGTGGAAATCAGAAAATAGAGGAGTATGGTCGCTATCCTAACAAATCACTTCAAAGTGAATGTGGGCAAGAGTACCTAGCACACCACATAACGGGAATCAATCATTCTGGGGAAAAGAGGAATTTAAGAAGTCAATAACTTTGGGTCCAAGAATGATTGACCAAATTTAGCGAGCCAAGGAGAAAATTCTTAAGGCGAGAGAATGACAAAGGAGTAAATTTGAACTCCCGGTCGTGCTAGGGGAGTGTTTCTAGCTAGTGAGAACGGCGGAAATGCAAGATTTTATCAGTCACGGGACCTTACCAAAGCCACATGGAATAAGTTGGAATATTTTGGCACTAGAAGAATGTCAAGGTTGGGGAAAACTTTGAGAAATGGGTGAGAAGAATGGGTACTCAAGTGATTAAGGAGACAAGTTTGAGAAATAATAGAGAATCAAATTACAAGTTGGGAGAACGATGATTGATGAGTATGGACAACGTCATCCAGTTTCATTCTCAGACGAGTATGAACTCTATCTCCCAAGGCTAGAAAGGAATGAGTCGCATTGTAAATTTTGAATACCGAGGTCAATGGAGACAAAGAAACTACGAAAGTAGTGAAGGGATTATTGGGTGAAGATAGGCCAGTCAAATTATCATATTCTATGATGGTGAAAGTGAGAGTCAATTCAATTGAGCGTTAAAAAGTGGATATCTACAAGGTGAGACAACGTGAACAAGTTGGGTTTTCGGTTCGTCAGTCGTTTTTCCAGGATGAGTCGGGAATACTTCTAAGGAAATAAATCGTAGCCTGGGTAATAGAAATAAGCTCAAGCATCCGAGATAATGGAATATAACTCGTCCTGGAGGGTAGAGAGTGTAATCCGAGTTCCTAGAAGAGTGGTTTGGATATCCAGAGACGCCGAGCAAAACTTTTTGGAAAAGCAAGTTCATTTGGGTTAGGTCAAGAGAACACTTAAGAATTTGGAAGGATAAAATGGAAGAGAGAAGAAGTAATCAAGACCGGGTTGTTTGAAAGATAGGACGGATTGAGAACCGGGCATGTACTTAAGGATAAAAAGAAAGAAGTCGAGAAATAACTCAACTATGGGATGCTTCCTTCATACAACAATGAGATCATCATCAACAATTTCATTTCTTCGGTGCACGGTACATTAAAATATTCATAACATATTCATACATACATCTTTATTAGTGTTTAATTTTAGTTAGTGATTGCATGTGCCTGAAAATTATTTCGTTGCGCATGTCGTGTGTGTGAGTTTTGCCTGTTGCTGGTTAGCTTGCCGCCGGAAGCATGCTTAGTTTCGCAAGTGTTAGCCTTTTCGGTGAGACGAAGGTCGTGAGAAGTCATGAACCAAGCTCTCCACCACACCGGAGTACTTGATAAAGGATGGTTCGATTCAGCCAACATCGAATCCAGACTTTGGAGCATTGAAGAGTTCGGTTAGGTTCATGGTTGTGAGTTAGTGGTTGTCTAAGGCACCATACCCGTTCCAACGGAACCCCAAGAGTTTGGTCGTAATGGAATTAAGAAATAGGAGATGAATCCTTTAGACCCTCTTGTTGTACCAGTCTAACCGAGCTACTCGCTTAACACCGGATCCAGTTCAAGGACGAGTCTTCTCTACAAGGAGTCAAGACCCCTGTTGCTTTGAAGATCTTTTCTGAACTAATTTCTGTTGGGGTGTCGTGAACCCCGCGTGGGATGAACACAGATAAGTGGTGCTAAGAGTCCAGAACTAGAGGCATTGGACCTGAGGACAGGTCCTTCTTAAGGGGGAGAGGTTGTAACGCCCCGTGTTTTCAAGACTAACCAGGTATGAGGTTACGAGTGTGGTTAGATAGAGAGTTATGTGATTTAATTGTTTAATTATGTAACTTACATGTTTTATGTGTTTAATTAAGTGTTTGTGTGTTTAATTGTATTTACGTGTGTACGTGACTAATTGTTTGCTCATTTGGTTATATCACACACGTACACACTTATTCCTTTTCCTTCGAGCCTTATCTTTTATTCCTCGAAAATTCCCAAACCTATTGCTTATCTTTTTATTTAATTCAGGAACCTAATTTACCCAAACCGTAATTTAATACAAGCCGTAACCATATAAATATCCTCACACTTAAATATCTAACCGTGGACCCCACACTTGGACCAAGACTCTCTTTCTCTCTTCCCTGTCTCACGAGATGCACCCCCCTCCCATTTCCTCTCATTCTTCTTCTACTTCTTCTTCCTTCATTTTCATGTTTTTCCTCTTCTTCTTCTTGTCTCAACCGAGACACCACCACCACCACAAGCCACCACCAATCACCACCAACTCCACCACCACTCCAAGCTCTTCCACTTGCATCCAAGCATCATCACTTCTCCCTTCTTCATTTCTTCTTCAAGATGAAGCAAGAAAGCTCAAGACAAGGAAGAAAGGGCTCTATCAATTCCAACAAGCAATCCGACAATCTATGACCACCACGAGTTCCACCTCGACACCCTCGTTCCATTTCCGAAAACTGTTAACTTTTCCTAACTTTTGCTAAACTTTGCCAAAACCCATTTTATCACTTTCCTTTCACCCCCTCGACCTCTTATGTGACTAACATGCATTGTATGCTTGCCTAATTGAAAGATTAATCATTTATGTGTCTAACTGACATTAATTGTGCTCATGAACACGATCACATCAAGTCATGATATTTTATGATTTATTGCATATCGAATCATTCCATATCACTTCACGAACATCTCATTTCAGTGCCGTGCGTCCTATGTGGTTTCATATTGAGTCATTTCTCACGAGTACACGATACTTCTTTCTCTTGTACAGTTCGTCTCAAGGGAGGAGATATCGTGATTAATAGGCACCCGGCCTAGCTTGTATCTTTGTATCATCATGTTTCAGGTGAGGGTGTTTTTGTTCTAGTTAAGTGTTGAACCCTACAACCCTTATATGATAAGCTTTTGCCAAAACCTTATGTATATATATATCGTTTTCAAAGTGGAGCCATCGAGTAAATTCTTTTCGAGTAAACCTTTTCTCAAGGATTAAGAAATGTATTATGATTCTTATGACTTGAAATATTTTGGCGAGATTATGCACATTGTTCATGTTCATTTATTGGGCCCCGGGAAAATGTGTGAATGGAGACCAGTTCGGCATCGGGCTGACGTATAGCTAAGCCATTGCTCACAGTGCCCATTGAGAATCTCTCACGATACCGTGTAGTGTGGAAGGTGAGTTTTTCTTGAGCCGATTGTTAACCCATCGAAGGAGTGGGTAGGAGTCATGAGCCCCCGTCTCGATATTGTTATTATTAAATGGTCCGGGTCTGCAGGCTCGGCCATTATGGAGGGAGAAGGTTGGAAAATGCTTTATGATCATGTTTATGTATTATGATTATTAATGTTATGCACCGTGCGGGAAGGCCGACACACGGATTGCCCAAACGATTATGTCTTATGTTATATGTCTCGCTTGTATTATTATGTACTGCATGATCGCGTATTCAAAGTATTAAGTCATGTTCATTGTACACGGTCTGAGTTTGGTTGGAGAATTATGCACGCTCACTCGCCGAGCTATTATGATTATTCATGAATTATGAATCTAATGAATTTAATATGAATTAATCGTAAGGACCGAGCATTGCTAGTCCTTTTCTTACCCTTCTCCGGAACTAATTTCACTCAAAACTTTGTTTGGGATTTATGTGTAACGCCCCGGTTCCGGATGAACAGGTAAGCACGCCACGTGTGAGTTTTGGAGCGTAGGATTTATTTTAATTCTTTTAAATTTCTATTTTCCTACGTGTCACTTCATATTTTTACAAAATTCATGGAACATTAATTATTTGAATTACGTGATTTCACAACATTGGAAATACTATTTCATGATACGGAAAAATATCTATTGCATGAAATGTTTACCGAGAGTGTTTCAAATTACCAAATTGTCCCTAGTTGAATATTCGTTAAAACTTTAGGGACATAATTGCATGAATTTCAAGGGCTTGATTGTGCCTAATTCAAATGGTTGCCTACTTGATTGCATAAATTCACAAATTAAGGGATTAATTGGCAATTAGCATATTTCACAAAAATCAAGGAGGATGAATCACGTAAAAATATCTCCAAGCTTCCTTATACTCATTTCATCCAAGTTTTCCCAACAACTTTGCTTCCTTTCATCTCGGTTCATCACGTAAAAAGGAGAGAAGTGATTTTTCATCCAGTCATCAAGATTTCAAGAAATATTTCAAGAAATTTGCCAAACTTTGGGAGTTGATCATCATCATCATCTATTTTCTCCATATTTTCATCTTCAAGGTTGGTGGTTGCATGAATTGATGAGTTTGATCATATTTGAAGGAGCTAGGGTTTGAGGATTACGTGTTAGATGGATTAATTCTAGTTGGAAGTATGATTAGGTGAATATATGTTGAATTATGGCATGATTTATTCAGGAATTTGTTGGGGGATTGAGCTTGGTTGATCAAGAGGAGCATAAGCATGAAACTTGAAACCTTGATGATATTTCATGTTTTAAGTGTTTAAGTGTTAGGTTATCATTTCTTGAACATATATGCATCATATTCCCAGAAAATCTTGGTTTTGTTGATCAAAATTGGAGTTTTGTTGTTGTTGTGATGCATTCCCGTAAGCATCCCTTGTTTTTGCTCTGTTTTGTAAGTTGCAGAAACTGGGAACGACCGTTCCCAGCCTCAAGGCATTGTGGGAACGGGCGTTCCCACCTTTTCAAATGGAAATACGCGGCCGACCATGGGAACGGCCATTCCCATTTTGGCCTTGGTGCCGGAAGGGCCGTTCCCAGCTAGGCGCGTTTTTAAACTGGAAAAACGTTGGCGCGTTTTTGGGGGTTCATGGGAACGACCGTTCCCATTTTCCAAAGGGGTCCGGAACGGCCGTTCCCACCTCAGTTGCAGAACAAAACATTCTGCATAAAATTACGAAAATAGCCCCTCGATCCGACGACTTCTTTGACCCCGAATTACTATTATATGTGCTAATATGTACTGAAACAACATGTTATCATGCCACATTGCATTTTCCTCGTCGTCTCGATATATTTCCGCCGTTCGTCATATTTGGTCCATTTTAGGTCATGTCTCACGTACACACGTCGTGTTTGCACAGGGCACGAGGTCGTGGACGAGGAGCAGGCTCCGTAGAGCATATCCTTGTTATATTTTGTAAGAGAAGGTGAGGTTTTGTTTTAGGTAAATCGAACCCTATAACCTTTATGTGTCCTTTTCGGCCAAAACCTATTATATATATACATATATACGTTTTCCAAACTATAAATGTTTCAAGCATGCAAGCAATGATTGTCATGATTTTCAAGCAAGTTGGCGAGTACATGATTGCACGTGGGCCCGAGGGTAATTCTTGAGCCAACCGGGAAAGCAAGGGCTGACGGGTAACTCCTAAATTATCCTCACATTGTTGGGATCACCCCCGAAGCCACTAGGAGATTAGTGGTGGAAGGAGTTCCGTGTCTAGGGGGTCATGTCCCCTACACACAACACGTCGTGGATAGTTGAGCCTTGCAAACTCACTATCACCCGGAGGAAGAAGGAGACTGGGGATTAATCCGGCATGTCGGGTTATCCTCGGGTTATTGCATGATTTCAAGCATGAAACTGTCTATGTGAGCACAAAGTGGAATTGTATGATCATGTATTGAATTGATAAAGCAAGCACGTATTGTCACGTTAATGTAAAGGTTGGAGAATCACCCCTGCTCGCCGGGGCCACATGTTCATGAAATGATCAAGTTAAACTGTTAAAATGATTAGTTGTAATCTCGGGCAAAGAACGAGTTTCTAGAACTATATATCTATTTCACTTCCAAAGTCTTCACCCGAGGCTACAACTTGCATGTGATGTGTGTTATATATTTATTGCCCCTCACTCAGTCTTCGGTAGACTGATACGTCACTTTTCAGGTACTTGAGCGCTTGGTCGTGCTAGGCGGGTGTCCGGTCGAGTTTGCATTCTCACGGGTCTAGTATTGTACCTTCATGTATAGCACTGTTTGGTATCTCCTGTTATGATCGTTATTAGTACATTTTGAATACCTGAGTATGTATATTATTAAGAGATGATAATGTATTGATAGTTAAGTTGGTATCTATACGTATCTATTCAATAAATATGGTACCTATATGTATATTTGAGTTACTGCTTCCGCTTTTGAATTCATGTTTTGCTTTATTTATGTTGGGGAGTGTCCCGCCTAGCTCGTCATTTTTATTGTCGCCCGTTCGCTATAGTTTTGGTTTATGTATGGATTTTCCATTTCATACGTGGATCAAGGCTATAGTGCGGGGGATGTAGTGCCCTGGGGGTTAGGGTGCTACATTATGGCTTGCATGTGCATGTTTTATATGTATGTATAGCTCCTGCTCACTCAGTCTTCTAGAGACTGATCCCCTCTTTTCCCACTTTTCAGTTCTTGCAGGTTTTGCTAGGTGGGAGTCAAGTCTTAGTGGTTTTCTCGAGTCTCACCTATACACTCGAGTCACATTTTACATTTATTATGTTACTTATTTTATGTATTCAAATAGGCATGTGTGCCCTCGGATGATTTATAAATTATTGAATTATTGAATATTGATTCGGGACACGTTGTATGCTTAGTTGAACCCGTTGTTAGGTACATGTTGGATTTAATTGTATTTATGAATTGTTTGGGGCTTGTAGCCATTAATGAAATTTTATTGTTGGCATGATTGCTTCCGCATTGCACTCGTACTATTTCTTGGTGGTTTGGTACAGGGTTAGATTCCGCCTAGCTAGGAAAGTTTTTATTTTGTCAGCCGTTCGCTATGTGTCCGTTCATGCTTGGATTATCCATTCCACCTGTGGACTAGACTTGTAGTGCGGGGGATGTGGTTCCTATCGTTGCGGGTGCTACAGATTAGGCCCCAACGGTCGACCGAATCAAATTCGGAGATCCAATCGGGGCACATTGTAAGGTTCGACGATCTTGAAAATCTGCTCCCTCCTCGAGATCATAGGCAGAATTCTTCACAATACGATGAGGGCTAGGGCTCCCATAAACGATCTTGTTCCCCTCGACGCACACAGTTGGGGCAACACCAAGACCGACCTTGTAACACCCCAAACGGAGAATGCCACATCCCCCACACTATGACCCAGATCCGGAACATGAAATGAAAGTCCATGCCCGAATCCGAATCAGAGCGAACGGGAGACCAGCTCACACACTAGGCTAGGCGGATCTAACTTGTCCAAAACTCAGAGTGCGGAAGCAATTAAAACCAACAACAATAGATAGCGGAAGCATTTAAAACAAAACATGGAAAGCAGGTGACGGGTTCAACTAGCATAAATCCCTAGTCCCGAATATCAACATAAAGTAATAATCATCAAGTGCCACAAGGGGCCGAATGAGAGTGCCACGCAGGGCTACCGAATAGTAAAGTATAATCTCAAGTCTACAAGTCAAAGCATAAGTAAAGTGTACGAAAAGACAAATGCAAATAGAAAGACTAGACCGACGAAGTGCAACTCAAAGGGCTCACTTCCGCCTAGCAAACGCCAACAACCTGCAACTAAAAGTGTAAATGAGGGGTCAGTCAACTTGACCGAGTGAGGGGGCTAACGCACACCCACAATATATATATATAAGGAGCTTAGCACAGAATAAAAAGGATGGACTCATGAACCGGGGATAGGTGTTACATACCAAAACGTTTTGAAAGAACCCGAATAAGATATAGATATAAGTTTAGAAACCATTTTCCGGAAAGACTCTATCCCGATTCATAATTCGATAACATAACATAATCAACTGCTCGGCGAGTACAAGCTTCCCACCTTTACTCCTCAGAACATAAATCACAATCATTCCAACCGCTACACCAATGATGGAGGGGATGTACAGTCCCCAAAACCATCTATAATAACACCGTCTTAAATAGACTCGACCTCAAGGGGGTAGCGAACCCACAAGAGTCCTCCCCGGCCTTAGCCGGAGGCTCAAGATATCACGCCTTCCCTATCTCCCTGAGTCGCGCAATGATATCTCAAATGGAACATACGCACATGGTTGAAACCCCGACGGCCCTAACCGTCCCGGGGGACCCCATCACCCGTAGGTCCTCGGATCCACAACAGAACAGTACAGAATAGAACAGATACCATATATCATGGCTAACTCGCTACAGAATCATAACACAACTGAATTTTCCAAAATAGCTTACATATGCCTCAAAAACTGGTTTTTATATATTCCCACGCTGTGGAATTTAAGCCACGAAGGCTCCCACACACGCAGGACGCACGCAAAGGGCATAAACATATCATATCCAACACGTATGTATTTATAATAAGATATACTCGCATACAAGGGTAGAAATCAGCATGTAAAGGCCATAGGTCGCATAACTATACAAAATCCTAAACCTCACCTCGTGAAAGTAGAGTCTGAGAGTGTGAAGGGCCAAACACTCTAAACCTCGGGCCCACCGGCACCACCAAACTCTGTAACAAGCCATACAGAAGCCCAGACTTAGACTCTATATGAACCAAACAAGACGCACGGCATTGTTCAACATGATCCTGGTTATGCATAAGTGTTCATGTTGTTCTTGGATAAGGTGTCGTGGTCATTCAAGTCATATCAATGCTCAACAAGGTCATATTTACAAGCAACTAACACGCAATTCCATATCCAAGGATGCAAGATCAATTTAGGAAGTCAATGTATTCACAAAATGCATATTAAATCATCCAATGTCACAGGGTTCAATTATAATAGTAGAATTAAGCATCAAGTTCATGTCGAGTTATAAAGTGCATAAGTAAGAGCAACTTGATCATATAAACATACAAAGTTGTTGTACGTAGATGACATGCTTGATACAAATAAAGAGTGTATTTAATTCACTTAAGATCATACTTTACAACTTAACAACATGTTTGGTACACAAGTTCAAGTCACATTTATAGTTTCATAAATTTTACACTTACATCCCCTAAGTCATTTATAAAAATTTAGAATTATTACACATACATCCCCTTAGTTGATTGCTAAACATAATTGTTCGTTTAAAGTGTTTATACAATTATTCAACTAGGAATTAATTACTTACAAGCATGACAATTATCAATTTATCGTAATTCATAATATTTTCATTTTCGAGTAGTAAGAGTAAATCAAGATATTACAATTCTAACTCCTATCATGCATCAAGTCTCAAGTTGTTCAAGCATCTTTCATGTATCTAAATTTTATATTTGAAACACAATTTACAACAAACATAACATTGAGAACGTCTCAAATTCATATAAAGAAATCACAACATGTTCGTTCTTCTAAAATATCATTCAAGTTCATTTAGTCACATAAAAGATTAGTTTCTAAATATTACACTAACACCCCTTCATATCTAAACACATAGCATAAATTCATCACATCGGGATTCAAATTGTAAATCGAAACATTCATGCATATCACAATCTATTCAATACATGTTTTCGCATACGATTGGAATACATCTCGATCAACAAACTAAGAATAAACAATTTATTTGCACTTAAAACAATTAATTCAAATAATCACAATTACGCAAAATAATTCGTAATAAATAGATCGAGTGTCCGATTAACGAACGGAAAGTGGCGTTGAACTCACCACTATGAGACGAACATTCTCACCAAACGCCGCCGGAACGCCACCACTGTAGCTACTGAAATTTGGCCAGGCCGCCGCCGAAGGTCGCCCGAAAAATCCCGAAAAATTAGTCCTGAATGAAGTCTTCGTGCCCGTTCCGAATCCTCGATCAATTTCTGGAAATTCCAAGCCGATTGTCCTAGATCTGAAATCTAAGAACACGAAAACCCTAAATCTTCCAACTCAAATTACTTCCAAACCGGTGAACCAAAATGCAATCCGTAAAAGGCATTGTCTTACCCGTGACGAGCTCTTCGAAAGCCCTAAGATAGCTCGCCGGAAAAATCCTCGGAGCTAGTGCCGCCGTTGCACCACCGCGATCCGCCGCCAACCACCGAATCTGGAGTCGCGTGATCATAGGACACTAGTTCTCGTCGTTCCGAACAACTTTCGTGCAGAGCCCGAGACCAAAAGATGGCCGGAAAAGGCCCCGTTGGCCGCCGAAGTTTCTGCCGCCTCCCACATCGCCGGAACCACCACCTACGGCCAAGATCTGGTGAAATTGATGCCGTAAATGAATCAGGAGGTCGAACAACCTTGGAAACCATCAAGCCCCATCGAAAACCACCGCTGGAATCACCGAAAACGACCGGCGAAGTTTGCCCAGATCCACCACCAGCGCCGTGATCTTTGAGCCGCGCGTGTCGAGCCACCGCTTCTCCAATGACTGCGACACCACTTCCATGTTTTTGATCTCATCGAGACGTTCGATTTGCATACCAATTTCGCTATATTCCGATGTCGGAGGAGGCCGTACGAGGCTGTAGAAGTTGATGCCGCAATCCAGTCGCGAATTCCGAACCTATCAGCAGCGACGTCTGAAAATCGTAGATTTCTCCTCCACCGTAGGTCATTTAGCGAAGATCTTTACACCTTCGTGATCCTCTCGTCGAGCTCATAGAAATGGACTACTCATTAATCGAATTCCGTCGAGAAACGGCCAAGTTACGATTAGTGTGGGTTTTAGGTGTAGTGTGTGTGCGGGAATGAGAGAGAGAAAGAGAGAACCAAGAGAGAGAAGAGGAGATTGGGAGAAATGTGTCTTGTGCACAAGCTATATACAACCGGGTATCCTTATCGCGTAGCAAAGAGTAATAGCGCGTACAAATAATCGTAAATAAAATTGGTAAAGTTACGAATAAACATTCAAACTTTGACTTAATTTTACAAATTAAAATGAAAGAGATAGATTTACCAATTGGAGTTTAATTCAATTTTATTTTAGAAACCTTTCGTACAATTTAACGACATTTCGTAAACACATGATTGACAATTAATCTCAAGGAATTCAAGTATACCGAAATTAAACAAGTTAAGTAACATGATGGATTTAAAATCAACTTGACAATTATTTCATGGAATAAATTTGAATTAAATCAAATTAGACAGTTAGGGTTAAATATGCATGTAATTAATCAAGTTGACAATTAATCTTAGAATAATTCGAATGAACACATATTAAATTGAATTTACATTAAATCACATAATTCAAGAACTCTTAAATTAAACACACACAAGTGTAGAGACTTACTTGTTAATATCGTCAGGACGCCCTTCGAGAATACGGGGCGTCACAGACTTTGGCGGTACTGGAGTGATCAGGAAGCCCAATCTCCCTTCTGCAATGAAATTATCGAAACTACGACTGAAGAAAAGATCCCCATGGGATTACCCACTTGTAATGGCTCAACGGATCCCGAGAAACATGTGTCGAAACTCGAGATGCAGCTCAGCATGTTTGGACACTCCCCTAACATATGGGCCAAAATCTTTGTCACTACACTCGATGGACCTGCTCAGGATTGGTTCTCAAGGCTTTCTCCTCGATCCATCCCATCCTACAACGTCTTGATCGAGTGATTTGTTGCTCATTTCTCTTCTGTGAAGGGGGGAATAGGCTCCCCTCGACTTATCTTTACACCATAAAGCAAGGGGCGAATGAATCTCTACGAGATTTCTTCACTCGATTTTCTCAAGCTGTCATCAAGAACGATGAACCGAGTATCGACTTGCTCATCCTTATAATCCACCAAGCTCTAGTCAGCAACGATTGTGCTCGATATATCGTTCTCCAAAAACCAAAAAACTTGGACGAAATCCAGGATGCTGCTTGTGGTTGGATGCAGCTCGAGGAATTAGAAAATTCTCGACTCAGTTCCACACGAAATAAAAGGAACAATCCAGGCCGATTCTCCAAGCCTGAAGGTCGTCCTAAAGTCGATGTTCCCCTCGGTCAGACCCCACGAAAGCATTATACGCAGCTCGCACTACCGATCGATGAGATCTACAATGTCATCGACCTAAAACTCCTCAAGAAACCAAAACCGATGAGAGAGATGCCTGAGAGTCGAGAGAGCAACAAGTTTTGTAACTTCCATCAACAGAAGGGCCACAACACCTCTGAATGCAACGCCCTGTGCGAAGAAATCGAATGACTCATTAAAGGTGGACACTTGCTCGAGTTTGTCAAAAAGATCGAGGACAACATTCAAAACCATGAAAACAACGAGAAGTGACCTGCTTGGCAATGAAAAGCTAAACCCCCAACATAGCACGATCTGCACAATTAACCTTGTCTTGGTCTCACTGACATGATCGCGAGTGGACCCTCGTGTGGTGACTCGAAGACAGCCAGGAAGAAGACTCAGAGAGAAACATCTCGAAGTTTTTTCAGCCCAAGAGAGGTGATGAGTGTCCAACCTGCAGAGTCTTGGCGTGAAGAGGAATTTTTATTTAGTGAAAATGATATAACCGATGTACCTCAACACTCGAGCGAAACACCTTGTTGTCCTATGGTTGTTTCGCTCGACGTGGCTAACTTTGTTGTATCTCGAACTTTAATCGATAATGTGACACCCCGGTTTTTCGGCCGTCCTGGTACGCACTTACGAGAGAGCTAAATACGCAATTTAAGTTATTTTAATTTCATATTTAATTGAATTATACTTTATTATTTGAAATTCTTATATGAATTATTTGAATTTATATGAAATATTCGAATTATATGTCAAAATTGGCCTAAGTGATTTATGATATGAATTTTATGATATGTGAATTTAATTTCCGAGCATGCTAATTTTTGTGAATTATGTGATTCATGTGAATTAAGGGCTTAATTGTATGATTTATTTAATTTTGGACTTAATTGAAAATTTGAACTTGGACTTATTTGACACTTTTTGAAAGTGTTGGACCTAATTGAAGAATCGTCTTTTTAATACAATTTTATTTATTATTTATTTGAAAATTTAATTTTATTATTTTAATAATATGCTTATTTGTTGAAAATATGTTGCGTTTGTGTTCGGTTTGAGATCGAAATTTCATGCCGATTTAATATACATGAATTATACGTGTTATGAATTTTTTTATATGCTCGTTTTATTTTTTCGGACTTGTTTGATATGGTAACAAACCATATTTTAATTGTTGGGGATTCGAGGGGCCTAACTAGTTTTAGCGCGCCTTGGATTCCAGAGACCGTAACTTGAGTTAGGGAATTCGGATTCGGATTCCGAAAGTATCGCTGGACTCGTAACAAAATTTGAAAGCTAGAGAACTGGGCCTCACATTTTTCGAAGCCCGTTTGCCCCCGTATTTTGTCCGGAACGAGCTATTCGAGCAGATCTGCCACCTTGGAGTATTTTGGCCATATCTCTCTCATTTCTTAACCAAATGAGTTGATTCTGGAGCCTAATTAACCCTAGTTAAACCCTCTAACCATTCCTTACCCCCTCATTTCGAAATCATTCCTGGAGAGGGAGAAAGAAGCAGCTGATCGAGAGAGAGAAGGGGAAAAAGAATCTGCACAGTCCACTTTGCCTTTCCAAGATCAATACTCCATCATTTCGCCTCAAATTCGAAAGTTAAGCCCGGATTCTTGTTCTATATCTTCTCCCCTTTCTTTTAAGTGTCTATTTACTGAATTTGATGTGGTCTTGAGCATGGTTTGGGGCTGCTATGTGAATAGTGAGGGTTTTATGAAATTTGGATAAATTCTTGTGAAATCTTGATACATATCTTGATATGAAGCTATATATATGATCTAGATGACTTAATTGATTCAATTCTAAGCATGAAATGCATGGAAATTCGTTGTATCTTGATCCACCATTGATGAGCATGGGTTTCGAAGTTTTTGTGCCTGATTTACTTCCCTTGCTGCTGCGTGAGCTTTGTTGCTGCTGTTGTGTTGTTTTGCTGCTAGTTTTCCCTTTGTTTTACTATTGTTTTGATGCTGTGTTGTTGTCGTTTCTGTTCTACTGCTGCTGCTGTTACTTTGCCCTGTTGTTGCTGCGCGAAATGGAAGAAATAGGGTTGTTCGCCGTTATTGTGTAATCTCCCCGGACGGGGACACTTCAGGCAGTAGCTTCTGCCTCTCCCTTACCCGACCGGGGAGTTTTATGTGGAGCTTTTACCCGGCCAGGGAGACCTTTTTGCTGCTGAGTTTGTATTTTTTTTTTTTGAATGTGCATGTAGGGGGTGTTTGTGTGTGTGATGCATGCATATATATATATATATATATATGTAATATAATGTTTGTGCATGGATATTTTATATATGTAGTATATGCATGCATTTGTACGTGATGCATGAATATGTAATATATATATGTAATGCATGCATGTAATGGTTTAAATATTGTTGCTATGTGAATGAGTGCATGTATATATATGTAATATATATATAGTGTATGCATGCAATTTGCTAAATGTGTGTGTGTATATATATATATATATATATATATATATATATATATATATATGTAATATATATAGTGATATGTACGTAATTTAATGATTTATAGGAATTTCATGAAAACACTTTGTATTACGTGATTTAATTCCCATGCATATTATTTTGATTTTCATTTGTAAGTGACAGGCTATGTATATATATATTTTAAACATTAATTAATTAATAAGAATTCTATGTATTCTAATTTTGAACATTTTAAATGATATGTTCTTAAGTGGCATAAATGGTATGAATTCGGTGATTATATGCATGTATGAACTATGGATGCTCGTGGTATGCTATTATATGAATTTATTTGACGTGAAATGAATTTTGTTTCTTGAATTATTTATGTGATATTTCGATATTTGCTTCGATATGCCTAAGTGTGAAATTATATGAAGTACATTACATCATATGCATTCATATGCATTTGCCGAGCGTTTCCTTGGTTCATATTGAGGCTAAGTGTTGTTACCTTGTTTAGATTGTTCGAGTGGAGTTGCTCGTTGGTGTGTTGCCGCTTCGTAGATGTGGTTCTTGTTCGGTTTGTTCATCGAGGTGAGGTTTTCTTTCTTTTAGTTATTATGACCTACAACCCTAAATATCTTTTAAGCCCGCATGTGACCTAGGTATATATATATATTTAGATACGTGTTTGTTATGTATTTTGTGGGAATTGGCCCGTTTGTTATGAAACCCTTTTGAAAACGATTTGTATATATACGTACATATGTTTTTGGTTATTTGTTTTGAAAACGGATTGGTGTGTGTAATCTGATTTTGGATACGTAGCGAGGTTTGACTTTGAAAGATAAGTCTTTTATATGAATCCCTGAGTTTGAGTTATTTGGTACTGTTGGCCCCCGGAACCTACGAGCCAGGATGCCCGGTACGGCAGCGGGCCGTCTGGTTAAGCCTGGGCGTAGTCTCCACTCTGATGGGATTAACCCAGAACCCACTAGGAAGTTTGGTGGGTGATGGAATCCTCGGGCGTGAGCGTCATGAAACTCACGACCCATACATAAAGTAATGGATAGTTAGGGTGCGCATAACCCTTCTATCACCCGTTGTTGGGGAAGGTACGTTTGATTTGGTTTTCATTTGAATTTGATTATAAGTTTGAATTTGGTATGATGGAGGTTGGTTTGAAAACTCGTACTCGTCGAGTTAGTTTGAATTTGATTACGTATTCGATTCGTGAAACGGGAGTGGACTTCTAATTACTAAAATTGGTGGATTTTGGTCTTCAGCCTAACTTTTCTTCTATATATAATATCATGGGATCACAATGCTTTGGATTGCAAAAACCACGCCTCGGTTCATGAATATTTCGACTCTGAATATGCTCTGCTATTATGTATATGTACGTGTGCATGGGTTAGCCCCCTCACCAGTGTAGCGCCCCAAACAGAAGGCACCACATCCCCCGCATCGAGACCCGACCCGCATATGAAATGGGAAATCCATACATGTGCCAAGTCACGGCGAACGGGGACCACTCACTCGCTATGCTAGGCGGGAGCTAACTTCGAAACCAAATAAACAATTTAAAAGAATAAAATGCATGTGCGGAAAAAAAACATATAATCAATCATAAATACAGTTAGCAATTGACTGGTTCGACTAACAAAGATTCCTAGTCCTGAAATTCAAAAATAACTCATATATCATAATATTTTAACCGTAATATCTGTACAAGCTATACATATTGATTCAAATTACAAAATGCGTGAAATAAACCAAACTTGACCACGCGACACGACCGACTAGAAAACCCGCCTAGTACACTAACACCTACAAGGGAAAACTGAAAATAAAGCCGGGTTCAGTGTACAGGAGGCTGGTGGGAATAAAACAGGGCATATAATAAATAATATAGCTAAATTTAAGCACACCCACATGCAAGCTATAATCCCGCACGAGGTTTTATTAGATATTTCCCAAGTGGGTGAAAACAAAGGAAAACAACTCTCGGGATTACAACGATCAATTTCATAATTCAGAGCTGTGGTGGGTGGGCGTATATCTCCAACCTACTCCTCGTCTGTACATATGAATTCAATCTTTATATTAGCGATCATACATATTCATACATATTCGTTCATAATCATAATCATAAACACTTACACCTTTTTCCTCTGGGTGGTGGACGGGCTTGCAAGACCCTGCCACCGGTCCATACATAGGCCAATGGGGGTACATGAATCCCCCAAGGGCACTCAGCTCCCATTCGTCGCTAAACCTCCTAGCGAGGGCCGGTATCACCATAAATGTGCTGGGACTAGTACAAGGGATCACCGTCGGCCCTTGCCTCCTCGGATAGCCACTTGCACTAAGTCCCTGGGCCCGTACAATCATAATCATGTCCACGCCAAAAATCATAATGTGGGGATAAATAAAAGAAGGGCTTTACGTTGAAAATCATTGACCCTTTTGAAAAGACTCGATATATAATTATAATACTTTGGTTCAAACTTTCACATAAGGGATATATCGGGTCGTTATAGCTATTAGAAGAGAAACCCACCTGTTACACCTTACCGAACAATACCCAGAAGAAAAGAAGACTCGGAAGAAATTATGAACGCGGCACGTCTCCACCCTAGAGAAACTATACAAGAAACAACACCGTGAAATCGTGAGACTCAAGACTCTATATGAACCATATATGGCGCACGACATGCAATGAACATGATATGAGATGCATACGAGGTATAAATCATGTTATGAAGCCATATTACCAAGTAGTTCATTCAACACGTTCAATACATGGTGGTTATATATTCATAAGTTCCACATCTTTCATGAACCATAACAATTGGAGCCATGACTTTCATATTATATTCATAGCACCTGCTTAATCATGTTTACAATGCATATAATAAGTATAGGAGCCAAAGAAGTCATTTAAGACATCAAGATATTGTAAATAGGCACTTAACGATCCATATAGAAGAATTTAAGCCACTTTATAGCAATTCAGGTCAGGAATTTCATATATTAATTATAACTCAAATATAACAAGTTTACAATTAGAGAATAGACAAATCAATATATATATATATATACACGTAAACACTCATGCATCACTAAATCAACATTATTACATGCATGCATTACTATACTTTATTACATAATATATATATTTATGTATTATACAACACACATATATAATTATACACAGCACACCCCGTAATATATATATGCAACTCATGCACAAACACACACTCATGCACACAAAAATCACACACATGCACTACGTACATTAAATTCATGCACACACCACACAGGAACATAGATATATATATATATATATATATATATATACATATACATACGTACGTACACACAAGAAAAGAAGTTGCAGCAGCTAAGGAAACGAACAACAATCTCCCCGCCCGGGCAAAATATCATCACAGACCTTCCCTGGTCGGGGAAGAAGATGCAGAAGGCATCTGTACAATGTGTCCCCGCCCTGGGACATTTCAATACAAACTCTCCCCGCCCGGGGAGAGTGTTTCGGCAACAACGAACAAGCAGCAGCAGACGCAGCAGAGCAAGGGAAAAATAGAGCAAAATAGGGCATAATCATACAAGACTTCAACCAACACTTAGGCAACAATTATAGCAGCTAAAGCAAGGAAATGAGGCAACAAACAAGGCACAACAACAACAGCAAAACACACACGGCAGCAGACAAGCAATTCAGTCCCAAAGCTCCAAAAATTTCAAGTTGCAGCCATGTTGGATCCATATACACGACATATAACTCCAATTCAAGTCCATGAACAAGTAAAGGAAGTTAGAGTGGTCATATTTCATGCATTAATCCTCAAGGAATTCGAAAATAAGGTCATGAATTCAAGAAATGAGAATTAAAGCTAACTATTCTTTCATGAATCAAATCCCAATCAAACTTGGCTCAAATTCAGAAAATTATGGATGAAAATTATCACATAAGCATATAGATATAAAATATAAGCTGACCCCTTGAAGATGATGGAAGAAAATGGATATTGGAGCTCAAAATCTCCCATTTTGGAATAGTGACAGGATGGAACTGGAATGTCTGACTTTGGCTGAGTTTTTCTCGCTTGAGTTGGTTATGGTTCAAAATGGGGGTAGTTAGAGCTGATAGAGGGATCAGTGACGTTTCCAAAAAGTCACACCATGGTTAATTTGGACAAGTGTGGTGAGAGTTATGATTTAAATGGTAAAGTGTGGCAGTTTTGCGGCCGATTCATTTTTCGGTTGAATTTCGAGGGACCAAACGGGCATAGAAAAATATGAGGCTTGTTCCATTGAACCCGAATCTTTGATACGAGTTCAGCGGAGGTGACGGAACTCGAATCCGAGTTCCCGAGCTCAAGATACCACATACGGAACCAAGGGTGCGCTAATTGCTAGTTAGCCCCTGATTTGGTTCCACAATTAAAAATAAATTTGTTACCACGCCAAACGAGATCGAAAACATGAAACGAGCATATGGTCATGTTCATAACACATAAATCTACAACATACCAAAATTTCGATATCAAATCATATAAGAACGAAGTGCGATTAAAACACTCAAGCGCAAAGCATTCACAATTTCATAACGTCTCAAATTAAATAATAAAATTTAAATTCTATTTTAAATTAATTAAAAAGTCAACGATTAATTTGAAATTAATAATAATATAATTAAAGATATAATTAATTATCATTTAACACTTAATTATAAAAAAATTAAATATACAAATTTAACGAAAAGAAAATAAAATAAAATAAAATAATAACAATTTATAATGAAATTAAATATATAAAACACTTATAAACAATTAATTCGCGCAAATTGGTAAACACATACGTCATAACTGTACGACTTAAAAGTCAGGGCGTTACAATCTCTCCCCTTAAAAGAATCTGTCCTCGGATTCACTGTTCGCCTAAAAACAATTAATAAGAGAACCCCGTCCCTCGCAAACAACAAGGAGAGAACCCCGTCTCTCGAACAACAATGAGAGAACCCCGTCTCCCAAAAGCAGCAATGAGAGAACCCTGTCTCTCAAAAGCAGTAAAGAGAGAACCCCGTCTCTCGAACAACAATTACGTCAAAGAGTAAACACCAAGAAGAAAAGATTTCAAAACGTGAATTACAACAATTAATAATCACTTAGGTCACACAGGGACACATAATAAACATCAATTACAACATAACAAGGAACAACGAAAATAATCAATTAGCAAGGTATATAGCATTAAGAAATCAATTAAATTAAATTGCATGTATGCATATGCTATGAATTTTTTATGTACCATTCACCGTAGCCAAGAAATTTGAAGTTGACTATTTCATGGTCCAATTGTATAATGTGACCCCAAAAGCTAGCTTGGCTCTTGACTTATCTTTAATGGCCTTAATATGGGTGTCCGGTTGAAGAGAAGACATCTCTCGGCTGGTCCTACTTTGACTCTTACACCTTGATTACCTTCTTCAATTTGGCGGATTCCTTGGAATTCAATTAACTCTTAGAATAGTGCTCACTTCCTTCTCTAACTCCTCACCCTTAACCTCTACATCTTTCCTTGACATGACTAACTCTTTCAACTAGTCGAACTCTGTTGTATCCTACATATCATCGGAACATTCCTTCCATAAATCATGTTTGAATCTTCTATCCTTGTCGATGCCCGAATTCACCATATTCAAGGTCAACTACTTTCAAGGCCCTAAGTTCGATTCCTATCTCATGATCGTCCTCACCACGGTTTTCGCCTTCATGAATTCTTCCTCAATCAAGTTAAAACCATCGATTCCTAGAGTCCGATCTGTGACACCCTAGACGGAGGGCCCCACATCCCTCGCACTACGAGCCCCGTCCACCTATGAAATGGAAAGTCCATACATGAACTAAGCTCATAGCGAACAGAGACATAAATAAAAAAAACAACCCTGTGCTAGGCGGGACTAAACCCTTACCAACAAATCAATAGGAACAGAGCAATAGGAATAAGGCAGTCTTGTATTCACAACCAATAAGTCAAAACAATACAAGCAGGAAAGTAAAACGGGTTCAACTAAAGAAAATACAACCTGTCCTAACCTGCCCCGAATTCGATAAAGCAAAAGTAGAATACATTGGCCGACAAGGCCTAAAATAAAACAGGAAATGTGAATGCGGTACAATGTAGTGCGAGCTAGACCAAGACTCGAACAAGAACCTCAAAAGACTCCTGCCTAAAGACTACAAAACCTGCAAGACATGACTAAAAACAACGAGAGGGAGGGGTCAACCAACTGACTGAGTGAAGGGGGTACACACGCATATATATATATATATATATATATATATATATATATATATACAGGTAATCAGGCAGGCATAATTCCATTGTACATTATTAGTTATTAAAACAGGAGACAGAAATCAGAAGTAAATCAATGCGTACGGTTGGAATTATGTTCAAGCATGCAGGTCAGATAAACGGGGATATAATATGCATGTGTCGATATCCGTACGCCCTCTGTTGAAGCCTATTTTACCTTGCCGATCCATAAACTCAGGTGTTGAACAGGAACTGGAGGCCTACCAGAGGTTACGGATATCTATGTTTAACATTTTAAGGGGACCCGGCGAGAACGGGTGCTCATTCCATCCTGGACTCCACTTTTCACTTATTAAATGACGAGTATAAGCAGGTAATCAGGGAACAAGCAGTAAACAGGAGTTATAATTAATTATCAGGCGGGAAAAACAAATATAAATTAATCTCCTTTCTCCGGGTGTAATCTGGCGGGTAGCTAACCTCCACTTCCGTGCATCAGGGTGATCTTCGGGTTCATGACTCCCTCAGATCAGAGCCCCATCTCCTACCAAACCTCCTGGTGGGTATCCGGGTAGTCCAGCAGGATGGGACCTGTGCAAGAGTTCACCGTCGGCCCGATGCCTCCCCAGTTCCCTCAATACACAAGTCCCTGGGCCCCAGGAACTGGTACAAGATCCACACCGGCTAGCCCAGCACTAGGAAAGCCGGGGGCAATCAGGGATATCTCGCAAAACAGGCTAGGATTAACACTATGCAGTTTATAAATCATTTCCGGTACATAGCCGGTATAAAAGATATGGTTAACTTTAATATGAAAACCATTTGGCATACTTTTAATTCATGCAAGGTTATAGGTCGTTTATAAAGAAAACCCTCACCTCCAAGTACAAGAAAAACCAAGAGAAGGACCACGAAACCGGAAAATCTCCACCGAGGAGATCACTGTGCAAGAAGGACAATGACAATACTCGTGAGACAAGACTCAAAATGGAACCAAGTAGGACGCACGGAGATGTTCATGAAGTCGTGCATCATATCATGGCATGATTCAATACGCATGAATTCATAAATATGTCATGAAATGGTGTGATCGTGTTCATGTGCTCAATTACTCAGACGAATTCAATTCATATATAAAACACGAGTTCACACAATCAAGTTTAGGCAAGTAAAGACCAATGAGTGTCACGTAAGAGCATAAATACCAACTAAGTAAGCATATAATTCATATAAGTCACATACGGGAGCCAAAGGGGTGAAAGGAATGCAAGAAGAACGGTTTTGGCGAAGTTTAGGAAAAGCTGACTGTTTTCGGGGATGCACAAGCTGTAGGAAAATGGAAATATCTTGAGTTCTATAAATTGGAATTGGGTTTTGTTTCTTGGGAATGAAACTAGACACATAGACCTTTAAAATTAAATATGGCATGACATTTGGTTCAAAGCGAGGAGAAAATGGCATAAGCTTAAATTTAGGTGAAAGCAGATTTCCGGCGAAGTGGCGACACAAAAACGAATTGATTATATCTAATAATTGAAAAAAGATATTGAGATGATTCCAATTGTAGATTGTATTAGACTTAAAGAGGTTTCCAACGGTTGAAAAATCAGGTCATTCGGAGTTTGGATGAGGGAGTAACCGGACGGGTAAAAACAAGGCAAAAATTTACCCGGCCGGGTAGAGCAGGAACAGAAACTCCTCGGTACCAAACTACCCTCCCGGGTACTTTTGTAGTGTAAAAACTACCCGCCCGGGTAGTCCTTCTAGGCTGGAAAAAATGGCAAAAACAGGAGTTGCTCGAAGGGGAACGGGGAAGGAAGCAAAACTACTTCAAGGCTCAACTAAACACTCCAAAATAATCACATATCATGCAAATAATCATATATATCAAGTAGGCAACATTTAATCCAAGGAAACATGCTTAGATTCAACCAAAATCATTCAAGAAACCCCAAAATGAAAGTGATCATCTATGCTCTAAACTTCATGCAACTCATATCAAATATACACATATTATCTCCCTTACTTCAAAAATAATGCATTTAAGTTCATGAATCTAACAAACATCCAAAGCCCCAACAAAGCCTTCATGAGTCACCAAAATATACACATGTATCTTACCTTGAAAGGAAGAGAAGATGAAGGGGAAGAAAGCATGAAGGTCTTAAGCTTGATTCTTGTGGAAAAATGGAGAAGAAACTTGCCTCTTGGGTTCTCTTGACAAATCGAAAGGGAGAGGGAAAGAAATGGAGTGTGTGTGTCTTATGTTTGTGTTGAAATAAGAAGAAAAGAAGTGTATGTGTGTGTATGTATACATATCGTGCAAAAAGGGGAAGAAAAGAGGGGAAATTGCAACTAAGTCCTCAACAAATATAAAGTTATGCAATTAAGTACTCAATTTATAAAAGTTACGAATAAGTCCTTAAGAAATTATCAATTAAGTACATAAGTTATACAAAGCTTCAATTAGGAACCAATAGGTATAGAATTCTCACAATTGAAATTAATTTAAACACTTAATCATGCTCGGGGAAATAAATATACAATTCACGGAATAAATTTCACAAAGACTAGAAAATTTATATCATATAATTGTAGGTATTCAAGTCAAGAGAATTCAGATAACGCAATTAGGTAGAAAAAGGAATCAAATAAATTCTAAATCTAAAAACTCACACGCGTGGCGTGCGTACCTGTACGACCGAGAAATCGAGGTGTCACAACCTCTCCCCCTTAAGAGGACCTGGTCCCCAGGTCCACTGCCTCGAGTTCTGGACTCTTAAGCAGCTCTCCCGTGTTCATCCCACGCGGGTTAGCAACTCCCCGTCAGGAATTAGTTCGGAAAAGGTCTTCAAGCCACAAGGGGTCTTCAGTTGTTGTTAAGTCACGACCCTTAACTCACCGAAGCCTAAACTCTCGGAATTCTATCAAACAAAGCAAGTAGTGCAACAAAGAGAGAGAACCCCGTCTCTCAAACAAACAATGAGAGAACCCCGTCTCTCGAACAACAAATGAGAGCCCCCGTCTCTCAAACAGACAATGTGAGAACCCCGTCTCTCAAACAAAAAGAAAGAGAAACTCTCAAGCTCTCAAAACAACACTTAAATAAACAATCAGGCAATAACCACACAAGAAACAAGTAGGGGAAATCAAATACATCAAGTATCAAGCACATAAAAGCAGTTAATACAACAAGCAATCAAAGCACTTAACATTATAAGATTATTCGAATGAAAGTTGCATGTATGCATATGCCATGGATGCCTGATGTACCGTTCACCATTGTTCAGGAATCTTCCATCGTAATGCTCCGATTCAATCACTTGATTTGCTCTTGGAGATTCCTCTACCGTTTGTGTCATATATTGAAATCCCCGGTATGTTCATTACTTAAACGACCACTCAGTCTCCCTTCCATAATGTTTTCCTTTATCCTTTCTAAACAACGCGGTCTGAAACTCTAGATTTTAGTGTGCACTTGATCTTAACCCAATTAATTCATCCTTCTCCACGAATTATACTCAACCTCCTCGGATGCTCGAGCTAATCTTTAATGCTCGAATCCTAGCCTTCAAGTCTTAGGTTCATCAAGGAGAAATGATTGACAAATTGGCAACTTCTCTTGCTCATGTTGTGATCTCTTCTAGATTTTCCACTTCTATCTCTCGTTGAATTGATTCTCACTTCATCATTGTGGAATATTATGATTGGATTAACTTTTATTATCTGATGCCCTCTTTACTATTTCTTGTAACTCCTTCACGGTCCCATCGTCTCCAACGCATGAGGTACGTTATGTTATAAACGATCTTTCCAACCTCGTAGATCTAGTTTGTAAGTCCCATAGTAAGAAATTAGCGAGGCTGATTCTCTGACCGAAGTTACCGACAATCAATCTTTTACCCTGTCTTATAGTTCCAAATCCCAAGCATTCCGTGAATTCGTATCTTCATCTTTCTAAGCACTTATCTCTTCCAATATTATTCTCAAATCTTCATTCACTTCGATCTTGAAATTCTCTTGAATGCTAAACCTTCCATTTCATCTCTTGCCACTGGCGTAGAACCCAGTTACTTGTTGACTCTTGCATTTCCATGGCTCTCACTAGGAGTGATCCATTCGAGCACAACCACGAATTTAAGTTATTTCCCGGTCAAGCTCTCCCTCTTAAGAATTCCTATCTCTAACCGTTAAACTCGTTACATTGCTTCTTGAATTGAAGATTCTCAACTTCTTCAACTAGCTTCTTTGGTATAAATGGCCCTTGCTATTAAACATGTTTAGTGATCCTACTCACATTCACTTTGAAGTGTTTGTAGGGACGATAACCCACTTCCTTCATTCCAAGATCCAATTCTACTTTCCGGCCTCCGTATTTCCCTTTTTCCCTTCATTCCATATACCTTGCAATCCAACAATATTCATGTCTTGATTCGAGTAAGACCCGGTCGGAGTAACACTTGATGAATGGGAGAAAATTTTCTATCAAGTAAACACTAAACAATGCATGTGGGATTAAGATGCCAATGCACGTAGCAAGCAATCAAAGATGCAACAAATTAGGGCAATTATATCAATTAAGGATGTACGCACATATAATTAAAGAAAATTAAATAATTTAATACGACTTATGATGCGCGTGCCATGAATGCAATACACCTGTCACCGTAGTGGTTAGCTTTAGCTCGGTAACTTGTTCTTCATCTCCTAAATTATGGTTCGATTTGATCTTGTTGATCATCTCTCGTTCTTCCCACGGTCTTCAAAATCTTCATAAGTTTTCCTTGTATGAATTTGTGTGTCTCTATAGCTCGATATTACAACTTCTTCAAACCAAAGGCTTCTAGACCCATAGAATTGGTATTTCGACTTTTTCCCAAGTATCGACCTCCAAAGATGTTGCGAATTTTCACCTTGACTAGCACCTTGATCAACGTTCCCTTGACTTATACTTTATGAGTTCAAATTGGTGGAATGAACTCATCCTCCAATTTCCTAAACCTGACTTCATAATTTCCTCCACTAGCTCTTTGCCTTTCTTTATTGTTTCCATTTGTTGTACCATAGTTCCCAATTCAACCTCTCAACACGACAATTCAGCTTGGATCTGGAAGATAAATTCTAATGCAGCCGAAGATAAACCTTTAGCGTTGTTGCCTTCCATACGTTTGCATTCACCATGTTGGATTGATTTTCTTTAACTCTTTTCAAATTCAGCTTCTTCCTTACTCGAAACTCAAAGTATCCCCATTTCCTCTTCTTTTCCTTCTTCCCGCACTTGGCTTCTAAAACTTGATTTATTTGGAAGTTCTACTTTGCCGATTCACCTCGCTCGCCATTCACAAATCCGGGTATATCCCAAATCTTCTACTTCGAACTTGAACCCAATTAGCTTGATTGACTTGGAGAATCATCCTTAAGGACCTTTGTTGCTTATCTCTCGATAGTTGATTTTGCCTCTAGCCCTCTTGATCACCATCGCCTCTTCATTGATCCGAACTTCTAACTAAATTACCTTTGAGATTTTCTTCACTCCATTCCTTGGGTTAAACAATCCCGTTGAATCCGATTGACTAACTCTTGTAATGTAGGTGTATGTGTTGATTCTTGTGACTTGTAATCATCATACACTCCACCACTATTTCATTGAACCTTCACCAACTACCACAAAACTTGTAAATTTTGCTACAATCGACCTTCTATTCCAGATTCTACCTTTCAAACAGTAGCTCCATTAAGGAATGGTCATGATCTTCAAATTCTTCTATGAAATTCCCTGGTGTATTCCTACATCTTCCATGCTTGAAAATATAGCTTGTGATAGCTCGTTATTGTCATAGAGATTGGCCGTGGTTTGATATTATCTTCGTAACCTATAATTTACAACTCATTCGAGAATAAATGCATGCGATTTGAGCATGCTCATGACACATAATCAACACCTAGGCCACAAATTGATGCAAAATATAACATATAATCCAACAAGGTCTTGAAAGGAATCAAGTTCAAGGTTCAAGAGAAATGCAATGTACACGTTGACAGGTAGTTCCTAAGCCGTACGACCTAGACTCGATAGGACACGACACTAGAACTCCGGTTTTGCAACCTGGAGCTCTGATACCCCCTTAGGATGTGACACCCTAGACGGAAGGCCCCACATCCCCCGCACTATGAACCCCGTCCACCCATGAAATGGAAAGTCCATACATGAACTAAGCTCATAGCGAACGGAGACATAAATAAAAAAAACAACCCTGTGCTAGGCGGGACTAGACCCTTACCAACAAATCAACAGGAATAGACCAGCAGGAATAAGGCAGTCATGTATTCACAACCAATACGTCAAAACAATACAAGCAGGAAAGTAAAACGGGTTCAACTAAAGAAAATACAACATGTCCCGAATTCGATAAAGCAAAAGTAGAATACATTGGCCGACAAGGCCTAAAATAAAGTAGGAAATGTGAATGCGGTACAATGTAGTGCGAGCTAGAGCAAGACTCGAACGAGAACCTCAAAAGACTCCCGCCTAACGACCACAGAACCTGCAAGACATGACTAAAAACAACGAGAGGGAGGGGTCAGCCAACTGACTGAGTGAAGGGGGTACACACGCATATATATATATATATAGACAGGTAATCAGGCAGGCATAATTCCACTGTACATTATTATTTAATAAAACAGGAGACATAAATCAGAAGTAAATCAATGCGTACGGGTGGAATTATGTTCAAGCATGCAGGTCAGATAAACGGGGATATAATATACATGTGTCCATATCCGTACGCCCTCTGTTGAAGCCTATTTTACCTTGCCGATCCACGAACTCAGGTGTTGAACAGGAACTGGAGGCCTACCAGAGGTTACGGATATCTATGTTTAACATTTTAAGGGGACTCGACGAGAACGGGTGTTTATTCCATCCTGGACTCCACTTTTCACTTATTAAATGACGAGTATATGCAGGTAATCAGGGAACAAGCAGTAAACAGGAGTTATAATTAATTATCAGGCGGGAAAAACAAATATAAATTAATCCCCTTTCTCCGGGTGCAATGTGGCCTGTAGCTAACCTCCACATCCGTGCATCAGGGTGATCTTCGGGTTTATGACTCCCTCAGATCGGAGCCCCATCTCCCACCAAACCTCCTGGTGGGTATCCGGGTAGTCCAACAGGATGGGACCTGTGCAAGAGTTCACCGTCGGCCCGATGCCTCCCCAGTTCCCTCAATACACAAGCCCCTGGGCCCCAGGAACAGGTACAAGATCCACACCGGCTAGCCCAGAGCTAGGAAAGCCGGGGGCAATCAGGGATATCTCGCAAAACAGGCTAGGATTAACACTATGCAGTTTATAAATCATTTCCGATTCATAGCCGGTATAAAAGATATGGTTAACTTTAATATGAAAACCATTTGGCATACTTTAATTCATGCAAGGTTATAGGTCGTTTATAAAGAAAACCCTCACCTCCAAGTGCAAGAAAGACCAAGAGAAGGACCACGAAACCGGAAAGTCTCCACAGAGGAGATCACTGTGCAAGAAGGACAATGACAATACTCGTGAGACAAGACTGAAAATGGAACCAAGTAGGACGCACGAAGATGTTCATGAAGTCGTGCATCATGTCATGGCATGATTAAATATGCATGAATTCATAAATATGTCATGAAATGGTGTGATCGTGTTCATGTGCTCAATTACGCAGACGAATTCAATTCATATACAAACCACGAGTTCAGACAATCAAGTTTAGGCTAGTAAAGACCAATGAGTATCACGTAAGAGCATAAATACCAACAAAGTAAGCATATAATTCATATAAGTCACATACGGGAGCCAAAGGGGTGAAAGGAATGCAAGAAGAACGGTTTTGGCGAAGTTTAAGAAAAGCTGACAGTTTTCGGGGATGCATAAGCTTTAGGAAAATGGAAATATCTTGAGTTCTATAAATTGGAATTGGGTTTTGTTTCTTGGGAATGAAACTAGACACATAGACCTTTAAAATGATATATGTCACGACATTTGGTTCAAAGCGAGGAGAAAAATGCCTAAGCTTAAAGTTGGGTGAAAGCAGATTTCTGGCGAAGTGGTGACACCAAAAAGAATTGATTATATCTCAGAATTGAAAAATATATTAAGATGATTCCAATTGGAGGTTGTATTAGACTTCAAGTGGTTTCCAACGGTTCAAAAATCAGGTCAATCGGAGTTTGGATGAGGGAGTAACCGGCCGGGTAAAAACAAGGCAGAAATGTACCCGGCCGGGTAGAGCAGGTACAGAAACTCCTCGGTACCAAACTACCCGCACGGGTAGTCCTTCTGTGCTGGAAAAAATGGCAAAAACAGGGGTTGCTCGAAGGGGAACGAGAAAGGAAGCAAAACCACTTCAAGGCTCAACCAAACACTCCAAAATAATCACAAATCATGCAAATAGTCATATATATCAAGTAGGGAACATTTAATCTAAGGAAACATGCTTAGATTCAACCAAAATCATTCAAGAAACCCCAAAATGAAAGTGATCATCTATGCTCTAAACTTCATGCAACTCATATCAAATATGCACATATTATCTCCCTTACTTCAAAAATAATGCATTTAAGTTCATGAATCTAACAAACATCCAAAGCCCCAACAAAGCCTTCTTGAGTCACCAAAATATACACATGTATCTTACCTTGAAAGGAAGAGAAGATGAAGGGGAAGAAAGCATGAAGGTCTTGAGCTTGATTCTTGTGGAAAAATGGAGAAAGAAACTTGGCTCTTGGCTTCTCTTGACAAATCGAAAGGGAGAGGGAAAGAAATGGAGTGTGTGTGTCTTGTGTTTGTGTTGAAATAAGAAGAAAAGAAGTGTATGTGTGTGTATGTATACATATCGTGCAAGAAGGGGAAGAAAAGAGGGGAAATTGCAACTAAGTCCTCAACAAATATAAAGTTATGCAATTAAGTACTCAATTTATAAAAGTTACGAATAAGTCCTTAAGAAATTATCAATTAAGTACATAAGTTATACAAAGCTTCAATTAAGAACAAATAGGCGTAGAATTCTCACAATTGAAATTAATTTAAACACTTAATCATGCTCGGGGAAATAAATATACAATTCATGTAATAAATTTCACAAAGACTAGAAAATTTATATCATATAATTGTAGGTATTCAAGTCAAGAGAATTCAGATAACGCAATTAGGTAGAAAAAGGAATCAAATAAATTCTAAATCTAAAAACTCACACGCGTGGCGTGCGTACCTGTACGGCCGAGAAATCGGGGTGTCAGACGATCAATCTTCTCGGGGATTCTTTCCCAACTCTTATTCAAGTTATCCCTTTATTCTCTTCAAGCCTGTAGGCAAGCATTTGGTTCTGACCCATTCAATTCCCTACTTAAAAGTAAAACATTCCTTATAATTCTTGAAGTTTGATCCAAATCCTTCAATGATCACCCTTTTCGATTCCTCTCAGGTTATCATAGAAAACGACAGGTGATTTAATGTTCTTCGTTTTGCTATGTATCATCCGGACTCCTTTTACACTTAATTGGATAAACCTTTATTGACATCGTACTATTATATGATAGCTTAATTCGGTTTCCTTTTTCCAACACTAATAGGAGTTCATAGAAGTTCCCTCATAATTCCATCATCTTCAGAAATCCAACCCCGTACTATGAATATCCCTTAGCAATCTTCAAGCTGAGTATAGTGATTTAATTTCATTTTGGTGGTTCTATCGTTAAGACCGTTTTATTCTTTTCCTATCACCATCACTTGAACTTCCATATCGTCTATGGTTTACATTTTGGTTATTTCTACTAAATAATTGTTCGAGCATAGCTTCAAGCTTTAAATCTGTTTCTTGGTCGTGGTCTCCCTCTTAGAATTTTTCACCTTTACATTTTAAACTCCATTGATCCTTCTTTTATCGGAATTCTTGACAAGCAAATTTTCTTTAGGAGGAATTTTAATCATAATAGCAACCCAAATCCTTTGCCCTTCACTTCTTATCTAATTCTTTTGATTCTCGGAACCCCATTTCCTAATCTTGTTCAATCCATGCACCCCGAAGTCAACTCTAAACCCCCTTTCTTTCCAAAATTCTATCTCCATTTCTGTCTCAACCTTATCATCAAAAGGTTCTTCTTCGACTTAGTTCAGTTGATCTCCAATTGGGATAATAATTAGAGCATCATACGGGAAGGACAACCTAACACGTAAACACTGAAATGATGCATGTGGATTTATAATGCTAGGTGCATGTAGTGCATATCCTCAACAAAACAATGGCAACATCAATTCATCAATCACAACATCAAAGCACATAGTTCAACAAAGGAATATGCAACAACAATTTAACAATTAGAATATTAAAATGCATATAATAAGAATTTAAATTACTAAGTACAATGTATGATGCACGTGTTATGGATGCATTGAACCTGTCACCATAGTAGTATCTTTAGCACGACATCTCATCCCTTTATCTCGATGTTGTGAGCATAGGTTGTAAGGCCGAACATTGTTCGATCGTTGATGATGCTTCCCAAATCCTGACTTGCTTCCCCATAGTCTTCAAATCTCCATGGTCCAAGTTCACGATCTCTTGAACCCAAATTCTTCTAGAGAGTAAATCTTTCAATGTTACCCGAACTCTCTTCCAAGATTGTTCCCTGCCAATTGTTGTTTTGAAACGTACTCCTAGTCACCTTGATCCAAGTTCCCTTGACCCATCCTTTATGAGTTCAGATTGGTGGAATGAACTCGTCCTCCAACTTGCTCACACTTAACTTCACAATTTCCTCCAAAAGCTCTTTGCCTTTATTTATCATTATGATATCTTTCAATTAAGCCTCACCACACGACAATTCAGCTTGGATCTAGAAAACAAACTTCAATCCGACTGAAGATTGAACCTTTGGCACCTTGGCTTTCCATGAACCTGAAATTGCCATATCAATCAGTCCTCACTAACTCCTTCCAATCCAACTTCTTCCTTACCCGAACTTGAGTTCTCTTGAGGGTCTTCGTCTTCTCGTTGATAAAATCCTTGAATCTAAAACACCTTGAAGAATTTCTTCACTTTTCTTTTGAATAAATGATCCACTATCTTAACAAACCTTCACCAACCACCACGAAACTTGGGGACTATTCCACTAATCAGTTTTCTACTCCTAATCTACCTTCCACTCCTAGCGAAGAGCTATCCTCTCCTGACTTTAAGCTTAGGAATTAACAAAACATGGCCTTCAACCTGAGTAAAGCTACTACTAATAGAAACCTCACAAAAGCGAAACATAGATGGTGCATCATAATTGTTGATATTCCAGATATTATTGAGAACCAACATCCTTCCTTGTAGTTTCTATCCTGACTTCTCTTTCAATGCGACTCTTTGAAACGATGAGAGAGTCTTGGTGCACTGTTGTAAGGACACCAAAGAACATGGTTCTAATTAGAAAAGACCACGATCCCGGATCGTTGTAGGTAACCTTGCCTTCTATCGTGATGTTGAGTAATGAAATATAGCTCCATGTTGATAGCCTTGAAGATTCAATATCCGACTTTCTAATCTCTTAATTCCATAACCTCTTCACTAGTTTGATAAAAGGAACCCGTTGTTGAGGTTGGTAACAGCTTTAGTAATATGACAATAACCTATAACCAAATATTCCACTCGAATATAGATGCATGTAGATTAGCATATGCTTATAGCACATATTTAGATCAATCAAGACACATAAAATGCAATTACAACACCTAAGGCAACGAAATTGAAAGTAGATCACATATATCAAGACTTTTCGAGCAATTAATAACAATTTAACCATGAAAATTCAATGCAATGCACACGTTGACAAGTTGTTCTTATGTCGTACGACCTAAACTGACTCAATCACGACACGAGAACCCTGGTTTTGCAACCTGGAGGCTCTGATACTACTTAAAGATGTAGCGCCCCAAACGGAAGGTACCACATTCCCCGCACCGAGACCCGACCCGCATATGAAATGGAAAATCCATACACGTGCCAAGTATTGGCGAACGGGGACCACTCACTCGCTATGCTAGGCGGGAGCTAACTTCGAAACCAAATAAACAATTAAAAGAATAAAATGTATGTGCAGAAGCAAAACATATAATCAATCATAAATATAGTTAACAATTGACGGGTTCGACTAACAGAGATTCCTAGTCCCGAAATTCAAACATAACTCATATATCATAATATTTTAACCGTAATATCCATACAAGCTATACATACTGATTCAAATTACAAAATACGTGAAATGAACCAAACTTGACCACGCGACATGACCGACTAGAAAAACCGCCTAGC